>JAMXBC010000007.1:3630000-13630000 GCA_024138005.1 Lumnitzera racemosa
TAATCCTCTGAGCTACAGGCCCCGCCCAAATAACTCAATTTTCTCCCATGAACTATTTGTGTTAATGGATTCGTTCGATCCAAAACTTGGGATAGAAGGTGTAATCCAAAAAAAGACTCATACTTGGTTATTAATGGAGTTGAAGTTACCAAATTCTGAGGAGTTGATATCAATTTATGCCTAATTGCTCCACATATAGTTCCTCTAACCGCATTTTCTAAACGAACCACAGCTAATCCAAATTGATCTTGTAAGAGATCCTTTACAGAACGAAT
Organism: Lumnitzera racemosa; assembly: GCA_024138005.1. Classification (NCBI taxonomy): domain Eukaryota; kingdom Viridiplantae; phylum Streptophyta; class Magnoliopsida; order Myrtales; family Combretaceae; genus Lumnitzera; species Lumnitzera racemosa. The sequence continues at coordinate 3,630,276 of JAMXBC010000007.1, forward strand.
ACGTTTATTTTTCAAATGATTCATATCGTCAAGTGTACCCATTCCAAATTTCATTCCAATCAAATGATCCACAGCTGCCAATATATCTCGCGGTAACAAAAATATATTGTTCTGAGGTATATCAAGATTCAGTCTATGATTCATATTTTTTTGACCAATCCTTCCTAATTCACATCTTTGTTGAAAGAATTTCTTTTGTAATTCTTTACATAAGGATTCAGAAAATACCGGATCTCCGCCTATACAAGCAAATTGTTGATAAAACTCTAAAATGGCATTTTCTTTTGACCCAATTTTTTTTTCTCTTTCTCATTCAGGAAAGACAAGAAAATCTCAGGATAACAAACATTCTCTAGTCTGAAGCCAATAATAGAGAGAAAGAATCCTTATACTACTACTACAGAAATTTGATATTGAATAGTACATGCATGATTCTATATCACCAAGCAAGGAGAAAAGAATAAAGGAATTAGCTAGTACTTCATTTCAATACTGATTAAAATTGCGTTGCTGTGTCAGAAGAAGGATAGCTATACTGATTCGGTATACTCGAAAAACACCCTTGGTACAATGGTTCCAATTATGCCTTTTATTGGATCATTGTTTAAAGCGAAATTTTGTAACGCATTTGGGCATCCCATTAGTAAGCCGACCCGGGCTGATTCGTCAGATTCTGATATTATTGACCGATTTGTCCGTATATGTAGAAATCTTTCTCGTTATCCACTTGATATCCTAATTGTTTGCCTAACAACGCGTCATGAAATAAAGCCAATGTTTTTTCCTTAATTCTTTATTAGGTCCAATAATGCTTTTACCCTTCCTTCTCAAAGTGTTAGATTCCCAATAATAATGCTTACTACTATTACCTTTCTTTAACTTGGCAATTAAATCAATCTATTTGTTCTGCAAATACTAACTTTACTCAATTTCTTTCACTAATTTAGGAGCTACTACAGTAGTAACTATAACCTAAAGCTCTAAATATTCAATACTAAACATGGCATAAGTTGCTATATTGGCATTACCACTCTTATAGTGGATTTCATAACCCATCCATAAGAATTTGGCGAGCCATTTTTGCTAGCTTAGAGTGACAATTCGTTGCTCCAATAAATATTCAAGACTTTGACGGTCAATTTTAATTATAAAGTGTCTCCCCAATAAATAGTATCTTTACTTCTCCATAGCATAAGCTAAAGCTAGCATTTTTTTTTTATATATATATGGACAAGCTTCGTTATTTTGGATTAAGGGCTTTATTTTGATTAGCTATTGGATGTCTATCTTACATCAACTTGTATTACAAACACCTTGCTATAGTTTGGTAATGCTAGAAAAGGTGTTCGCATGAATGCCTCCTCAAGTTTTTTGAAGGCATCAATAGCTTCTTGACCGCATAAAAATTGATCCTTCTTTAAGAGCTATGTTAAAGGTTTAGCTATAGTGTTATACCCTCCAATGAATCTTCGGTAATTACTAGTGAGTCCAAGAAATCCCCGTAATTGTTTAAGTATTGAAGGGACAGGCCATTTAACTATAACCTCCACTTTCTTTGGGTCCATATACATACCTTCATGGCTGAAATGTGGCCAAGATATTCAATTTGTGTTGTCCTAAATACACACTTACTTTTCTCCAAGTATAATGCTTCTCTCCTCGATACTTCAAACACCGACTTCAAATGCTTCTTATGTAATTTCATATCAACTGTAAACATCGTAATCTGGTATTCAGGGTTCAATCCATAAGATTTAGAACGATCGGGTAAGTTATATGATGGAGCCTAAATTTTACAATAAAGTTAAGACTATTGGCAAAAGTGATCCCGTGAGTATGGATTTAAGAAAATAAATAATAAATGTCGAGCCTGAATTTCGGTTTTTAATTTAAAATTAATTTCCCATTTTCTGACTAATACTAAACTCTAACTCATTTAATATTAATCTTCGACTAGAAAAATTGAAAAATTTCGGTTGGAGTAGCCATCCGACCGAAGTCGGGAAAAAGAAAAAAAAACCGTAATCAATTGGATGGATTGATTAAGATTTGGCTACCGATCTTTGATTTCAATTTGAATAAAGAACCAGAGGGTTCAGAGTTTAGAGGCTAATCTATTAAACCCTAACAGGTATTACCGTCTATTTACTGAAATTAGGTTTATTTTTCAAATTATAATATTTTTAAGGAAAAAATAAAAACCAAAAGAAAAAGAATCTAAGTCTCTACAAATTTTATCGTTACTTCAAAGGTACTTATGTACCCGCTAGCTAGGATCGGACGATCGTAGTTCTTTAAAAAAAAAAAAATCTTAATGTGTTGGTTGATTTTAATTTTTGAAAATTGGCTAAGTTTACGTATTCAATCAATTTAGTTTATTTTAAAAAATCTAAGGAGTCCTAATTCTTGAGTGTTGTCGCTTTATAAAACAACGCTTTAACAATCCTATTTTTAAAAAAGGGTTTTTATTAATTTTTATTTAAAGAGAAAAAAAAACTGACTCTCTACGTAATGAATTCTTAAACAAGACTAAATCCTAAAGAAAAACCGCTCCTAATAGTCTCTAAACTAATAGAGGTATATATCTATATTACTACTCTTAAATAGACATCTACTCAAATCAATACTTAATCTATAAGAGAATAATGCTAAAAGGAAAACCTAAGTTAATATATATATATATATATATATATATCTATACTTCTACTTATTAAACAATCTCCTATCTAAATAAAATCATATCATATAATACACTTGATATCTATAAGAAAACCCATACTAAAAAATATTTTAATATATATATCTTACATATATTACGTTATAGGACCAAGGATAATATAAGATGATTATAACATCAACTATATAAAAAATGTAACATTAAAAATTCCCTAAGCTAAATCTAGTTATATATACGTATATCTACATCATTATAGGTAAATAGAATATAATATACTTATCGAAAAAAATCAAAACACTAACTGAAACTAAGTGAGAGGAATTAGACCCTATGTGCTGTATACGGTGAGTGCGCAGACGAAGTGGCTATTAGCTCCTGCAGTGATGAAGTGTGCTACAACAGTGGACAGTGATGTAGCAAGGATGGGTGGCCATGGCATGTACTGTCGTGTTTGTGGAAAGTACGGTGAGAGTATGTTGATCGCCTGTGTGTCGTGTGTAAGCTCCTAAAATTGAGTTTAGGATAACCGAGCCTAGATTTGGAGCTTTTAAGGAAACTTATCCAATTGAGCCCAAACTTTACTACTAAGATAAAAAGTTAGATGAAGTGATAAAGTGAAGTTAGATTTTAGAAATAATGACCCAAAATCTCAATTTGGCCCTTAGAAGTAAGAATACTCAATATCATACTAAAATATTCGAAACTCTTAAAATCGAACTCAAATTGCGATGAGAATATAGAGATAAGTTAATTGAGCTATAAAATGAGATAATATAATATAATTTACTATATAAATATACACATATTTTTATGAGTTTTTATGAGTATATCTGGTATAAATAATAATTATACTCGTAAATTAATCTTAAATTATGTAATTATATATATAATGCATTGAATTCATGAAATTAATTAAGAGAACATATCCTAAAAATAAAAGATATGTTAGAAACTAAATTATATGAGTATAGTTGTATATTACGCATAATATATACATAAGATATATATACTCGTATATTACTAAATAACTAAATATTAATAAAATATACTTAAAATACTAAAAAATTGATAATCCTATCCTAATAAATCAAATCATGGTTGGAAACTCCTAGAATTCATTGTGGCAAGTTGGGAAAGTTATAGGACAATGATTTAACAGCAAGATCATAGGATTTGGCCACCTCCTACTTGCTTTTATAAAGAAAAAATAAGAAAAAAAAATCAAAAGGGGCAGAAACCAACTCCCATAGCTTTAAATAAACCTCTCCACTTCATTTCCCAACTTTACAAATTAGAAACACTAAGGAGAAAAACTTAGAAAAATCATGGGAAATTAGAAAGAAAATAGAAAAAAAATAGAGCAATCATCGTGCCACTACCGTACCAGATCCAAACGATCACTTGATAACAAACTCGACCATCTACCACCAGTCCAAGCTACGTCTAGGCCGTCCGACATACCTGCACTACCCCACGGCCGTTGGAGACACCAAGAACACTAAGGTTGATTTTTTGCTCTATTTTCAATAATTTTTAAAAATTAGTAAATCCACCTAGAAAATTATGATATTTTAAACATGCTTTCATGTGATATTTTTATTTTTAAAAAATTCATAATATGTAATATACTTCCTTAAGAAATTTACTACTCATTTAAATTTAGAATTGTAAAATAAATGTACTAAATGATATTGTTTTTAATTGAAAATTTTTGTTTAGGATGTGTATGATATATCGATAATTCATGTGTAACTTGAATTTTTATTTGAATATTTTTAATATTTATTGCATTTTTTGGCTTAAAAATAGCTCGAAAATAAGTTGAAATTAGGAATTAAATAGGAAATTATGAAACTAATTGATGAAATGGACACTTATTGATCTATAATAAATAATAACAGTATTGAGTCGGATTAAAATTAATTTGGTGTAGAAAAAATCATAATTGGGTAATTTATGATAATTTAGGGGTAAAATTATCAATATGAATATATAGGCGATATGTTGGAAACTTAAAACCAAGTGATAATTGAATTCCCTATATTTTTAGGAGTTTATAGAATTTTTCGAGGAATTATTTGGGAATCCAGACTATTTATTACAAATTTACCTAATAAAATGACTTAAATTACAAGTCGGGATGTATTTTTAATATTAATAAGCTAAAATGAATTAAATAGTTAAATAAAACTATATATGTGATTACTGATCAAATTGGACTAAATGAATATTTTTATTATATTTATTAATATTTTCTAATCAGTATATACTTTAGATATATTAGATTTGGAAAATACTTATATTGTAACGATATATGGACAAATTAAGTAAAATATAATTTAATAACGTAAATTACGTATAATATGATCATATTTATATAATTACATATAATTGTATTAAAACTCGAATTACCCGTTAAAAGTTTTCTCTAGAAATAGAACTCGTAAAACGCATTGTTAGGTCTATATGAACCTAATGACACTAATTTTTTTTAAATCAGACAACCTTAAGTAATATAACCTATAATTTTATCATATTCAAGAATGTACATATTTTGGTAACCTTACTAGAATCAAAACGTGGATTAATAAATTAAAAGTACGTTTCCATATGATCAAAATAATATATATGATGTACAATATCAACAATTAATAACTTAATTCGATATATAGTGATAATATGACTATATATTATGAAAATAGTAATAATATATATATCTATAACTGTTTTAAATTAAACCCTAATGTTTTCATAATTATTACGAAAACTAAATTTGGGTTTTTTGTGTAAATAAGATTTTTCAGTACAAAGACAGTTGATTATTTGAGTCAGCAATAGTAAACGTCTAAACAAGTAAGTTGGGATTGTGGCTTTATCACTTATTAGGATACTATTTAAAGTATCTAAAGACCCAAGAGTACTTTTGGTTATGTTTAAAGTTAGTTGATTATGCACATGATATATGTGTGGATGATACTTAGTTATGACAGGAGTTAAACTCCTTGGAGTGTTGTTCTGCATGTTCGTATTAATTTTGTATTGTATGAACTTGTAGGCCATCCCTAATTAAAACTAATGTTTATCCGACTAAAATGAAACTGGATATGCATAATACTCATTGAGGGAGACGGTTAAGAGTGTTAAACCAAATACCGGTTTTCTTCGATGAGGATAGCTGAAATGATCCTTTCCCTATCCTTAATCGAACTAAGTGACAGGTAAGGAGGTTGCGGTAAGGTTGGGGGCCGTAGTTCGAAAGCGGTTATAGGAGGAGGGTGTTTTCTATTGCACAAGTCTAGATTTAGTTTGACTTGAGTCATGATAAAACTCCTCAATTTAGGTTGGAGCGGATGTAATTTCTCTAACCTTATAGTAGATCGGATAATATTGTGTGATGTTTCATTTGATTGATTGCATTTCATTTCTTCATAATTATTAACCTTATTTGTGTTTATATAGTACTCTTTTGACTCTGCCTCACTTACTGAGCTAATTGTGCTTACATCTCTATAAACTCTTTTGTAGGTGTTGCGTGAGGTTAGGATGTTCAGATACTACCGTTCCAAGGTTAGTATATTGCTATTTGGAAAAATAAGGACCGAGGAATCAATTGAACTTAGGCTTTTGACTTTGTTTTTTTTTTTTTTTTTTTTAGTTTTTGGGGAAACTAATTGGGAATTCCTTGGGAGTCCACTAGTTACTAACTTATTGTATATAGTCTGCAAAACCTGTAATTTTTAATAAACTCTTATTGTAAACTTTACCTTTGGAAGTAAAACGTTTATGTAAATACTGTTGTGGTATTATACAACAAGTTGTATAGATAGAATAAGTATTTTGTAAAGCTTTACCATAAGTTTAGTTATTAACAAGTGTCAGAACAGATGTTTTAAGCTGGTTGAGTTGTGTACACCTAGTGTGAATTGTATCTACGATATTAGCTATGAGGTCAACTTCTATTTTAGGTTAGTTTACACGGTGACTCTTTCTGTTTGGGTTGTAACACCGTGTGTGAACTTGATCTGTTTGCGTAGACAGCGAGGATCAGCAGTGGCGCGTGGTTCATGAATTAGGAGGCAGGGGCTGTTTTGGAGTCTTGCCATTGGCGATGTGTGTACTGTGTATGGGTTATCTGTCGGCGGTAGTACAGTGGTTTCATGTGAGTGGTGCAGTAGTTTCGTATAAGTGGTATAATGTGGGGGATCATGTTCTTTAGAGGATTAGAGATGGCGGCCTTGTGTATGGTGAAGCATGGATAAAGGGCTTATCATGCAGTCTAGTTAGTTTGTATGGTCGCGAGGGAAAGTGGATTGCAGTTAGCATGGGTTTTGGTTGGCAAAGCAACTGTACGGTGTCAGGTTAGTATTGATCGAAAGCAGCTATGGAAGAGATATTGATTAAAGTACAACTCGTCTAAATTGTTACAGATGCTAGAGAAGAAGACAAGAATGGATTGTTAACCTATAGAATGCTAGATAACTTAATATAAATAGAAATAACAGAGCTTTTCACCTTCGTTGGATACATAGATTTAAACTTTGAAATAGGGAATGTTCGCTGAAGAAGAAGGAGAAGAATAGCAGTTTGCCAACAGTAATGGAACTCATATTTTTAGAGAAACATTCATGCATTGCTGTTGGAGTCATTGTTGTGAGAGGAATTAAGGTGCAAGAGAGGTGGATTGGATTGTGTCAAATTGTGAGGATGGATCAAGTGTGTTAAAATTTTTTTTTTTTGGTCCCGTACAGTTCATATTTATAAATTCTGAAACGAATCTTTTGTATCGAATTGTATCTATTTTGATAAAATTAGATTAGATCCAAATTTTTTATATTAATTCAGATTCAATTTAATAAAAATCAAACTAGATTCAAATGTTTTTGATTAGATATGAATCTTGCGCGTTCAACTTGCTTTTCGTAAAAAATAAAAAGATAGAAATAAAAGACATATAAGTGTCTGGTGAGATTCGAACTTATGACCTCAAGTTACCCCAATATCAATACTTCAATGTTTATCTGTTAAGCTATTGGCCTACATCTTAATTTTTATTACAATTAAATTGTATTTAAGTCACGCGACTCTCTAAAATAATTATTTGAACTAAGCTAAAGCTAAAACTATTTGTCCCGAAAATAATTAACTTCTTAAAAAATATTTATAGTTTTTTTTCTTTTCTCTTTTTTTTTTGTATTTTCATCATTTTTCAAATTTTTATTATTTTTTGAGTTAGTACCCTATTTTAAAAAACTAAAACTATAATGACTAAGGGCAAAAATTGAGTGTCTATGATAAAATAATTAATTATTATAATGGAGAATTATATGTAAATTTTCTATTATTTATGGGAAACACGTAAAACGAGTTCTGATAACTGATGAATCGATAGAGATAAATTATATACATACTAAAAATCATAAAAAATATAAATAATATTTAGAAATATTTATTTATACCATATATGTATTTACGTATAGGTAAAAATATATGAAATTACTTAAAATATCCAAAATATACTAATACTAAATAATTAAAGAAAATTCATAAATAATTAAGGAAAAAAAATGGAAATGGCGCGTGACAAAGTGGAAATGGAGAATGAAAAGTAACCAATTAAAATCAACTAATGAGGAAGTGGAAGGATAAGAGATAAAGGACATTTGTCACCTTAGAAATTAAAGAAAATATCCAAACCAGCCTTACAAATTTGAAAAGCTTCATCTGAAATTTATTTAGACATGTTAGGAGTTTAGGAAAATTAGAGAGAGATTAGAAAGAGAGGAAATGATAATTTTACCAAAAATTAGAAAATTAGTGTGCAATTAAGGCCTTAGAGGAGAACTGATACTTGACGACAAATTGAGGGTAGATGGCCACTACCACTGGATGGTGGTGGCAGTGCCCATACCGGTTGATAAGGCCATGGCTACTAGTGGTGGCCGGAGCTGGCAATGCTGGTGAGTTTAAATTTTCTTTCGAGTTTTCTTTATTTATTAAAAATATTAAATAATTATAGAAAATTATGAAACTTGGTATTTTGAGGTTTTTATATATGTAGATTTATGAAAAAAAATTAGTTTAAAGATTTTTTTTCTGGAAATATACTTTCTTTAAGAAATCTTGAAAACCCGAGCTTTATTCAATTTAGAAATAAATAATCTTAGGAGAATAGTTTTGAGCTCAAAATTTTTGTGTAGGCTATTTGGAATATTTAAAATAGTGTTATGAAGAGATTTTTCAAAAATCTATTTTTGAAATTTTTAGATGATTTTTAGGCCTTAAAATTATGCATAAAATGAGTAATTTTGAGTTAATTAAGTAATTAAATGAGTAATTATTGATATAGTACATAATTATATGTTTTAGTATGTTGAATTCTAATGTAGTATGATATTTTTAGCATTTATGGTGTTAGATGTAATTATTAGGTGTATTATGTAGTATATATGTAATAGGTAAAATGGTATATTTAAGCTAATTTTGTAATCTAGGGTAATTAGGTATAAAATTCTAATTTAGGATATAAGTACATTTGGTATGTTATTGGATGATGAAGGATGATATTTGTAGTGTTAGAAGTGTTATATAAGTGATTTATGAGTGAATTATTTAATAACACATAATATATAAATATACAAAATTAATGAGTACAAAATATTATGTCAAAATTGATAATATTATAATAATATTAGTATAAAATTAATCTGATATGGAACTTAAATTTAGATAATTATATGAAAAATGTAAATTTTTCTCACATTGGGAATAAATTTGGTAGCTAAATTAGGATTGTGGTGTACCGTATGGACTAGAATGCTAATTAGAGACTAAATACGATCTTTAGGATACTCGCGCGTAATGTGATTAATTTCACATTATGGTTTGGGACGAGATCTTAAGATTACATATTATACTTGTAGTTGGAATGAAATTATAACTTAAATTGGAAACATATTCAGAAATCGAATCAGAACCTAACCAAAATTAAGAATAATTGTAAAAGATTTAAAAACTTGAATAATAAGGTATAATAAAATCCCAAACTGAAAATGACATAAAGAATCATAGAATAAATTTAAATAAGATAGTTATATGAGCACTAAAATAATATTTGTATTATAGAGATTATTGGCGATGGCCTATGCGAGTCATACCTTGAATGAGCAAGTGCGGAGTCTAGGTAAGTTGGGATTAATATGTTATTGTATTTTTGAATACTAATTTGTAGTACTTAAAAACTTGAAATTGTACTCGATTGTGTTTGTTAGATAGTTGACTGTGCGCATGCTTATATGTACTGGCTTATGAGTTTGATGATATGATTCTGGTTTACTACTTTGGCTTGTATTGGTGTGATTTGTTTGAAATGATTAAATACCTTAAACTGGATCTAATTAAATATATTACTTGTAATTCTAAATTGGACCTATATAGCAACCCTTTAGGGGAAACATTAGGCTTCTTTAGCTAAATACCGATCCTTTCGAAAGGGCTAGTGTTGGATAACATCATAGGTCCCTTCTTTATCCTTAATTGTATTGCGTGATAGGTAAAGAGGTTACGGTGAGAGTCAAGTCAATGGTTCAAAGGTAGTCGCGAGCAAGAGGAGCGGTGTTTTCATTGCACAAGTATGGGTTTAATCGTGAGCTATTACATTAAATGGAAACTCTTCAACTCAGATTAGAACGGATGCAATTTCTCTAATCTCATGATAGATCGGACAATATTGTGTAATGGCATTTGCTTGTATATGCATTGCATATAACTAATTTGGTTGATAACTCTGTTTATGTTTGATGTATAGTTTTAAGTCTTTGCCTCAACTCATCGAGTGGTTAGTTGCTCACATCCCTATAGATGTTATTTCAAGTGTTAGCTAAGAAGTGATCATATAATTACCCTAAAGTTGGTAATCGTTGGATTATAAAGAATGAGGATATAAAATCGAAAATTAGACACTCTTTCAAGTTTGGATTTTATCTTTAAAGTTTTTAGTATTAATTTATGTATTACTTAAGTAGATTATGATTAGGCTACTAAATCTTGTAAACATACTTACATTATTTAGTGTAAATATGTATTTTTCATAATTAAATAGTTAAATAACATGTTTAATTTATGAACCGTTTACTTCAGAGCGAGTTAATCGTGGACGTCTTATGTAAATCAAGTCTAAAATAACGGTTATAAGAACGGTTTGCATAGCGGGACTGTTACGACTTTATTGCTTTGGGGCAAAATATAATTAAAACATATAAGCACAAATTTGTGTAACTAAGGCTTGAAAATGTAGTTCAGGAGTCCTTGAAATGTGGAAAGCACATTGGTTAAGCTAAATGGTGTAACAAAAAATGTGTAACAGCCTTTGTGAGTCTTGAAAGCTATTTTATACACATTACTAGGGTGCATTCATATTTGGTGGATAGCTTGATCTTAAATCAAGTTTGGAAAAGCAATTGGCACTACTCAATTCATCAAACAAATCCTTCACCAACGGAATTAGGTATAAATCATTTATAGTAAGTTAACTCAACTCTTGATAGTCTACACACATACGCTAAGTGTTACCTTTCTTTTTCACTAACACCACGGGCGAAGAAAATTGACTATGTTCGGCTGGATTACCTACTCTTTAACAATTCTTTCACCATCTCTTGCAATACAGTCTTTTGTGTAGCCGAGTGTTTATGAGGCCTCAAATTGATAAGAGAAGCGTACTCTTAGAGGTAAATTCGATGGTGATGATCTATTAGTTAGAAGTGAGTAGGGTTCTTCAAATAAATCTTCATACACCTTTAGCAAATCTACAATACAAGGATGTAAAGAAACTGCTTCTTCCTTAAAATATGCTTTCTCTTCATAGTGTACTACCCAACATTGTACCTAAGCACAATTTTTATCCTGAGTGGTTTGTTTGAACATAGTCTCTTCTTCAATTTCTTTCACTCTCTCTCCAATACCCACTTATTTACATATATTGCCAAGCTACTTAAATTCCATGGTTTTTTATTGGAAATTCTAGCAAATTGTGTCTAATTTGGACAACCATGGTATACCTAAAATCATATCATACTCAAATAATAGTAAAGTATGCACCTTAGCTATAAAGCTAAGTCCTTACATGTTCCATTTGGTGCTAGGAATTTTAGAGGTGCTTACTAGCTTAAAGCCATAAGCTAAAGTAATTGTCAATGGACTGGTAGTTATTAATTCACATTTCAAGCCCTTCACTAAACATAAATTAACAAAAGTTGAAGGTATTGCTTGTATCCACCAAAATATTTGATTTGCTCTTCTTGTATTTTTGCATTACCTTCATTCTTTCACCTACCAATGCATCATCACCACCTATTGAACATAAAGTGAGTTTCGAAAAATTATCCTCTAAGATTGTTTATTCCACCACCACAAGAACTTCCTTCACTTCTTCTTGTTCATTCTCCACTTACAACATGTTCAACTTCTTTTATTTGCATTTATGACCTGGTGAAAATAACTCATTACACCATGAACAATACTTTTTTCGGCATCTTTCATCTAATTCTTCGAGAGTAAATCTTTTGGTAGGTTTAGGATTGGTGGTTTTGGGTGCATTGTAGTGAGTGGTTGTCTTAGGTGGGTAATGTATGTGGCTACGATTTGGATTGTGGGTGTAATTGATGGGTTTTGCTGGAATGTAAGGTTTTAATGTGTAACCATGTAATGGATAAATATTGTTAGTTAGGTAATTTGGTTTATGGACTTTCAAGCATTGTTTAGATTGTGCAAGGTTGGCTTCTTAGAGTTTAGCTAGAGCAAATGCTTAGAAAAGGGTATATGGTTGAAACATTCAAATTAGGCATTGCAAATAAAGGTGTAAACTAGTAAGGAGATAGTTAATAAGAGTAGGTTTTGATAAGTTTACAAGAGTAGACAAATGTATGAATTCATCTAAGTATTCTTAGAGTGTACCTGCTTGATAAAGCTTCTTTAGATCTAACATTAGGTCTTCATAAGCCTTATCATCAGGCCTTATTTGCATTAACCCGAGAAACTCCTCATAACTCATATGTGCTTCAGTAGGTTAAGATTTAATATAAGAAAAATACCATTGTAAAGTATTATCTTCTAAGTATGTTATAGCAATGCACACTTTCCATTCTTCGAGTGTTGAATCTATGTCAAAATATTGTTGAACCTTGAAAAGCCATCCCCTTAAATCATCACCTTAGAGGGTGTATATTTTATCCAAGTAGGTCGGTAAGCTAGTTAATATGTCCAATGAGTAACCCTATTATCTTCTTGAACATCATTAACAATTTTAGTAATTTTTGTTTTGTAACCAATTTCAAGATGAAGTAGAGGCTTATTTGTTTAATTGTGATTTTATTTCTGTTATCTACAATGAATGTCGATCTATTGTTGCTTAGGATCTTTGCAATTCTTTGGTAATGGATTTGGGCTATGCCTGATTCTTGTTAGATAGCTCCTTTACCATGGTTCTCACAATTTCTTTAATCCTCTTATATCCCCTAGTTTCTATCATTGCAATTGCAACTAAAAGGAGTGGCTTTAATTCTTGAAATGGGGAAAATCAATACTTACACTACACAATTCACACAAACATAACATGTACATAACACTATAGAGAAGACATGAAATTAGGGATAAATAATGGTATAAGTTTCTCCTCTAACTAAGTTTATTGTGGGTGCATGTACATTTGAGCCATATTACCTTATTAGTATCTATTATATATATTTTTTATTTTCTTTTATGTTTACTACCTAGAAAATTATTATGAAATTTGATAAGTATTGGCTTTGGCCTAATTATTTAGGTGACTTAACTTAAAAGCTTGGCCTAAGCTTATGTTACTAAAGTAAGTAGATTTTTTTTTTTTTTGACTTTAACACTTATACTTGACAATAGACTGGTCTTCAAGACTTCTCCATCTCCTTTCTCCTTCACTTCACTTCTACATCATTACAAGTAGTAAACTTTAATCCCGCATTTTTCTTCATTATCTTGATAGACACTTAAAAAAGAAAACCAAAACTCATATAAATGAAAACATCAAATATTTCTTTATTTAACTAGTTGATAAGAATATAAAAATGTTGGAAATTTCTTCATTTAACCTTATAGTAAGCATCCAAGACATCAATTGATATCTCCATACTTGATCTAAATTAAATAGTTAATAAGATACAATCGTTACATGACAATTGCTAACATTAAAGAGTGAAACAATATTGAAGTCACTATTCGAATACAATTTTCTTTTTCTTTTTTTCCTTTAATTTTACACTTAAAATTTAAAATTACTAGATATCATATTTAATGGAACTCTTGCTTGTCAAATTTATGTATTTAGATCCTTTCCATTTACTATTCCTTCAATTTTTCTCAATTTATAATTAAATAGTTAGGATTGTTTAAATTTTTTAAATATCGTGTGATGCCATTATTATGTCATCATATTTTTTTAATTTCAATTGTCGATAACACGAGGTAATATCTCAAAAAGGTAAATCGAGGGAAATTAAAGAAAGCAAATGGAAACTATCCATTTCCCAAATTTACTCTTTACCCATATTCATCGTTTTCTTTTAGCACTCATTATTTGTTATGTTAAATAGGATTGGTAAACTTTACAAGTAAAATAATTTCATATTTCACTTGTAAATTTGATAAGTTTAAGTTTTGATTAAATGTGATATTTAAAAGTTTTAAATTTTAGATATAAGATTGAGAATGTATCGGATGTAATAATATTACAATATCCCTAACAAACTAAAACCCTAGAAATAGTAAACAAAGCAAGAGCGGATAGGGATAGGGAGAAAGAGAGAGAGCATCGAAATCTCTGCAATTCTGGGGACTATGCACAGCCCTGAAGCAGCATCCTATATTTGAAACCGCACGAGAAAAGAGATCGTAATTAGCGGCTTTATTTATTTTTTGTTACATTCTAATGTTAACAAGCATCCCCATGGATTCAGGGACATTTTGACCATGTAAACAGGCACACACACACTTCTCAAAGATTCCTCAACGATGCCAACACAAAGCAAAACTCTAATACCCTCCCTCAACTTTTGCTTTCCCTATGGTCAGAAACGCACGCATTAGTGTGACATTAGAATACTTCAAAAAATATATTCATAAACCCTAAGTCACCTTTCAGGTGGGCTTTGACATGTATATATATATATATATATATATATATGCACGTACAGTTCTTCTCTTTCTTTTTCTTCCTTACTTTTCATTTTTTCCTCTTTCATGTTGTGGTTAATCGTTTCACTTTCTTTTTTCTGAGTAAAGTGAAAATAACCAGAGACCCTTTATTTTTTATTTGGACTTTGGGTTCCTGGGTTTGCAAGCTAAACCGAATCCTAGGCCTGTGCAGCTATCTAATGTCAAACGGGTGACCTTAGACGAGTCTGTGGTGATAATTAGGGTTAGGGTTTCACAATGAAATGCTTAATGTGGGATTTTAAATACAAATTATGGGTTAATGATATGGTTGTTAATTTAAAAAAAAAAAAATTCAAACTGAAATAACTCTATAGAAAATGATCTAGAAGAAAATTTAACAAGATCCTTATTGAAAATACACTTTTAATTCAAGAAATACACAATATTGAGCTCTTTTCCTCTAAACATTTTGTATAGTATGCTGGCCAAAGGAAGGAAATGTTTTGTATATATCTAATGAGAACGAATTATTAAGTTAAAACATCTTATTCAACTTTTTATCATATAAAATGTCGTTTATTAAAAATAATTATAGAGATAACATTGACGAGTTATAAAGAAAACTAAAGTAATGGTGGTTTTTTTTTTTAATTAAATATCCCTTTTTACTATCACGTGTAATTGTTTCAAACCTTTTTATTTTTTGATACACACATTATGTCTATATTTCGTCTAATGAGTAAAATTTGAAAATAGATATACCTTTCATCTTCCGATGTGCCATTTTTCTGGAAAATAATTTTTTTTGAAAATATTTGGATGTTCACTATAGTTTCTTGTTGTAATCTTCAAATATTGTCTTGATAATTGACGTAAATTGTGCTGTTTTGTTATTTCTGAATACCCAGTATTAGGATTGGAACAATATCACATCTACTGTCTGAACTTTACTAATTTTTTTAATTATATGCACATAAAATCTCAACTTAAGATTATAATTCCTTATTAAAACTTTGCTTGCCAGCATTATCATCCTAGAAAATTTTGTCAGTGACCATCATGTTAGTCACTTGTCTGAATGAATTGCAAATGTACATGTCAGTTGAATGAAGAACAGAAAGATATACCGGATGCCATGCCTGAAGGGCTAATTTGTTATAAGATACTTATCGTAAGTATTATAAGAGCACTTGGTAAAATAATTAAAAGAATTTCTTCTTCAAACTTCCATACATTATACCTCCTTGCTTAAAAAAACATATACGAAGGCTTTACATAGTAACTCTCTACCTCCTCCAACCTGTCTTTCAAAGGGGAAAGAAGATGCAAGGGATCTCAATGGAAATAAAATGGATGCATCTCTTGATGACAATGGAAGAATGGATACTTTTAATCTTTAATATTTATTTACTTTTTTTTTATTTGAATTCCTAATGTTTTTAAATCCTTATAGAATTACTAGCAGACGATATACTCGCATTATGTGTACAATAAATTAAAAAAAAGAATTGGATTCAATAATATAGAATGCTGGTAATATATGGAATTCTAATAAATTTTCTAAATTAAAAATCCTTACTGTAGTAGTAAATATTTATGAAATAAAAAAGCATATTGAATTTTTCCAATAATAGCAATGTTGGACAATTAAAATAATGTACAAATAAAAAAATAGTAAAGGTAAACATACGAATGAGAGAAAATGATAACCAAATTGTTGGATGTATTTTTTAAATAATGAGCGGCGATTAAGAAGTTTGTGGGATGAGTTTAAGTTTTTTTGGTAATTACTATGTAAATATATTTAATGGTTAAAATTATAAAATATCACATTGGTAGTTATAAATGGTTAAAAAACTTCTTCTTCTTCTTTTTTTTTTGCTTTAATATAATAGATGATTTCCATTGAATTTATGAAATATTTTGTTTAGTTTAGACATGTGTTAGCTTCTAATTGACCAAGGTGATTGAGGTTTGTATAAATTTTTTAAGCACCTTCTTTCTTACTTTTTAACTACTTTTTGTATTTTTTTTATCTTTTTTATTAAATTATGTAATGAAATATATTTAATATCATCATCTTATTATTATATCGGTTATTATAGATCAATTTGAAACTAACATATCATGAAAAATTTAAGAGATTTGATGGAAGACTAATGTTTAAATTAAAAATGTTGATGACTTAAATGTAAGAAAATATTAAATTGAGGATTCAAATAGAAAAATAAATAATGCTAAGGACCGAATGAAAGTCTAATTTAAGGAAAGGAAAAAAAAAAAAAACCTAACAATTGAGTCAATTGAAAAATAATTAACTCAAAATAGTGCCTATTGACTTGAAAGCAGTGAGGCACAAGTTATGACCAAAAGCCTTCTTTGTGTCCTCCCTTTTTCCTTTAAAAACCACCCGTGTGCTGTGCAAGGGGTGTGTTTGTGATCTGTTAGTAGTGTTTGTGTCCTCTCTCTCTCCCTCACTCTCTCTCTCTCTCTCTCTCTCTCTCTCTCTCTCTCCGCATTCCTCTCCCTTTAAAACCCAAAAACCACCTTACCCTTTTGACCACCACTCCTTTAAAAGCCACCCGTGTGCTGTGCAGTGCAGTGCAAGGGGTGTGTTTGTGATGTGTTAGCATTGCTTGTGTCCCCCCTCTCTCTCTCTCTCTCTCTCTCAACCATACTTGGATTCTCATTGTCATTCTCACTCAGTGTGTGTGTCAACGCCAACAAAAAGAGCATCCCAGGAAACTTCCCACATCTCTTCGTCTACAAGCTCCCACTTTCCCCCTTTATTTTGTTTTCTCTCTCTCTCCCTCCCTCCCTCCCTCACTCTCTCTCTCTCTCTCTCTCTCTCTCTCTCTCTCTCTCTCTCTCTCTCCGCATTCCTCTCCCTTTAAAACCCAAAAACCACCTTACCCTTTTGACCACCACTCCTTTAAAAGCCACCCGTGTGCTGTGCAGTGCAGTGCAAGGGGTGTGTTTGTGATGTGTTAGCATTGCTTGTGTCCCCCCTCTCTCTCTCTCTCTCTCTCTCAACCATACTTGGATTCTCATTGTCATTCTCACTCAGTGTGTGTGTCAACGCCAACAAAAAGAGCATCCCAGGAAATTTCCCGCATCTCTTCCCCTACAAGCTCCCACTTTCCCCCTTTATTTTGTTTTCTTGCTGTCTCTCTCTCCCCATTCCTCTCCCTTTAAAACCCAAAACCCACCTAACCCTTTTGACCACCACTCCTTCCCATTTCCTCTAGCACCCCACGCTTTCAACTGAGAAAACCCTCCTTCCAATTGAGAATACGTAGTTTGGTACGTAATTCATTTCTCGTTTTATAATCATTTTCTTTGCTTAGTATATTTTTTGAACCGGGTCCCTGGTCTTTGGTTGCCGAGAAGAATCTATCACTTGTTAAGAGCTCATTTTATACTAAATTCATGTTGGGTATGGGTGAGATGGGTTTTTCTTCAGTTTTCTTAGTTTGGCTTGTATAGATAAACGGTGTAGATGCTCGAGGTTCGATTTTCGCTTTCGATTATGGGTTTAGATGCTTAAATATGTGATTAATATCGTGAAAGTTTTGATTTTTTAATGTTAATTTTGATGTTTTTATGATTTCTGCTACTAGATTCTGTATTGCATTTTCTGAGGCCATAGGCTGATACTTGAATTACCTTTCTTTGACCGCAGTCACTGCTTTAATTTCATTGATAGTCGAAAATGGAGCACGATAATGGATGCGGTTATTCGGGTACTCGTCAAAAGAGAAAGCTACAAGAGAGTGATTGTGGTGTTTTGAGCTTGGATGAGCTTAATCAAGACCTCCTTGAAAGGGTCCTTTCATGGCTCCCAACATCCACATTCTTCCGTCTCGCTTCGGTGTGCAAGAGGTGGAAATCTGTTGCAGCTTCCCCAAGTTTCAAGCTGGCATGCTCCCAAGTCCCCTCCCGGGATCCCTGGTTCTTGATGGTTGGTCCCCAACTTGATAGATCCGTGGTTTTTGACATGGGAGAGAAGAACTGGAAGCAACTCGGCCACCCGGATGTCCTCAAACAAAATTGCAATTCCATTCCTGTGGCAGCATCTGGTGGATTAGTCTGCTTCCGTAGTGAATCGGGTGATTTTATTGTTTGCAATCCTGTAACCGGATCCTGCCGCGAGATCCCCCCTGTGGGTTTGGATTTACCCTCAGGTAATCAAGCTATTCATGCCATTGTGATGCAATCGAACTCGAAGCCAATTCATTCTTTCAAGATCGTGTTGGTGTATGGTGAACTCTCGAGACTCTGCTTCAAAGTTTTCAACTCCGTCCTTAACCGATGGGAAGATGAGGTCCTCCTAAGGAGAAAGATTGAGGACGCCATGGAGGTTGATTTAAGCGATGATGATGATGATGATGACGATGACGATGACAACGATGCGGTCTACTTCCTTAGCAAAGCTGGGAATGTTGTGGCAACTGACATGCTAAGAAGCCCATCAAAACAATACTCATCTGTACTCATCATGAAAGATGGTCAAGAAATCGTTTATTTCCTTAGCTCTTCCGGAATGGTTGTTGCTTGCAATCTAACAAGCAAGTGCTTCTTCGAGTATCCAAGACTCCTGCCAGTTTATACCGAGTACTCTGTTGATGTGGTGGAGTGTAGAGGGGAGATGGTAGTAGTTGTGCTGTCGGAGTTTCTCGAGAGTGCAAGTCTTAGGATGTGGAGATTCGATGAAAACACTAGGTCATGGCAACAAATCGCAGCAATGCCGCCCGCATTGTCACATGAATTTTACGGGAAGAAGGCGGACATTAACTGTGTTGGGGCTGGAGATCAAGTACTGATCTGCTTGAATTCAACAGAATTGTGCAAGTACATCTCGTACTCATTTGTGTCTGATGAGTGGATTGAACTACCCAACTGTTCTATAAATGGGGAATCCATGGAGTTCATGTCTGCCTTCTCATTCGAACCGAGGATCGAGTTCTTGCTGTGAGATCAATTAGGAAGTTTATTGCAGGAGTTGTGTTTTAAGGTTGGAAGGGTGTTTTTGTAGTGTATTTCATTCTTTTTAGTGACCCTTTTCTCTCTTTTTTTTTTTTTTTTTTTTTTCATTCTTTTTGTACGAGCCAAGATTGATTGGCTGAGAGGTTGGGTTTGCAGATTCTTTGTAATAAAGAAGTGATCTATATTTGCCATTCTTTGCAACTTTAATTCAGCGACTTAGGAGGACTCATGTAAAGACTTATATTTATTTTATTTAGGGTATTATTTACCATATTATGTTATCAATTATTAGTAATTATATAATGAGGTTTTGTTTAGTGGCATTATTGTTATTTTATTGGTTATTATCTATTTGCCAAAGTACCTCAATACATCTCTTAGTTAGCCAATTCCACTCCTGGTGGTTGGTTGACAAGTTCATCAAAACTTATATAGTTTACAGTGATAGTCAATATAGAATAAGCAATCTCATTAGGTATCAAATTGATATATCTAAAATTTAGGTACTTAATAATAAATTAAGTAAAATTAGATATACCATTCATAATATTAACTCTTTGTTATATATGGTATATGATAAGTAAACATTTTATTATTCTAATTTATATTACAATTCAAAATCATATTAGCGCATATAAAGTTTTATTTAAAGCTATTAAATTTATGTACTTATTAATGTGTCAACTTGAAAGTATTGAAAGAATAATATCTTTGTATATATGTATTGAGCAGCTTCATTAATTTGGTTTTATAATTGATATTGATGACGATAAAAACACAATTATTTAATTAGAACATATATATTGCATGTGAATCATCGGTTAGTATATATTATACATACTTATGTGTATAATTTTTGTTGTTTAAAAAAAAAAATGGAGAGTTAAAAATTCAACCTAGATAATGTATTATTGATGATGAAAAACTAGATCATGGAATTGAGTACGGACAAATCCAAAGAGCAACTAAGGGCAAATTGCTAATAATCGGACCTCTTCACACGCCGATCCGGTCGTTTGATTCCGTTATACCCCAATTTGCTATCCTGCACTTCCTCACACTCCTCTCTCCTTCTTCATCTCCCCAAACCCCATAGCCCTCGGCTCTCTCTCCACTTCTCTCAAACCCTCCAACCCTTCTCTCTCTCACTTCCCTCCATAGTCCATACCCATCACTTCTTCCACTCAAAGATGAAATCTTTCAAGAACCTCCCCAACTCACCTCACCCTTAGAGTTGCATCCAAAACCCCACCTGATATTCTCACTGTAGGGCTAGAATCCGAAGGGGTCAGCATTAGTGTCGAGCCCGATAAATCGGGAGGCAGCAGCGGAGGAAGGTTTGAAGATTTAGGTGGTCGTGGTGGTAGCGGGGTTGGTGGAGGGGATGATAGCGGCGGTGAAGGTGGTGAGGGAGAGGAAGAGAGTGATAAGGATAAGAAGAAGTAGATGGCGTTGTCCATGTCCCAGAAATTGACTTTGGGTTATGCTACTCTTGTTGGAGGTGATTACGATTTTGATTTTTAATCATATAATTACAGTTGACTTCGAATTCTTTCAATTGTATTATGTTTATGAATGAACACTAAGCCTAATTTTTCCCTTTATAGTATTATAAGTGTGTTATTTGGTTTGGTTGTTGTGAAGTTGTTTGAAATGGAATTTGTTTGACATGATTAACTAGGATCAGTTTCGTGTTTCATGGATTGATAGCTCCATGATTATGAATAATGGATATGTACATTCGTTTTCTGGATGGGAATGGAGTTGATTTAGGGGTTTTGAGATTATGGGGGTGAAAAATGAGGGTTGAATTTGTGCTCATAGCGGAAATTGGATTCTTTTTTCCTGATAATTAATGGAAATTGGATTATGAGGTGATCATCTGAACTTTAATATGGATTTAGATTCTGCCCTTACAATGGTTTGATGTAATTGGTGGATGCATTACTTTGAATGATCAGCTCAGGCATTGGTCTTTCCACGAGCTTCACCTGTGGATACCTATTACAAAGTGTGAGCTAAAGAAAAAGTTTTTATCTGTTTTCACTGGGGGAAGCTGAGTCTACTAGAGCAAAATGGGTGCAGGTAATTCGAGTTGATGCTTTCTTTGTGATGCTATATTTGAGTTTTCATGTGGGAATCAAGCTGAAGTAAGGCACTAGGGTTTTACAAACTAGGAGAAGGCTTTAGAATATACTTCACAGTTAAAAGCAAAAGATGCTACTACCACTGCAGTTTTGGGAGAAGTATGGAACTACGGAGTCAAGCGGGAATGAATTTTCTCCTGTTTGAATTCTTTAATTGGGAAGAGGAGAGACAATGCATCTTGGATTGTGATGTCTTCTTGATGCCTGTTTATCTAAATCTAATATCTAGATCACCGGTAGGAGGATTTGAATCAGTAGCATTAGTTCTCAGATATTTTTATTTTTTCAAGCAGTACTTGCAATGCTTCAGATTGCAGCTTTCCAAACTAATTGCTTGCACAAGACTTTGGCTATTCCAGTTAGTTACCTATATGAATAGGGCTGGAATGGTCATTCCCTTCCAACCAACCAAATGTATGCTTGTTCTTTTTCTATATGTATAAAATCCTCACAGAGGAATCTTTTGTCCTAAAATCGATTAGGCTTTTGCTTGAGTCATGTCCTAAGAGATTCTTCCTTTTCTCTACCTGGTATTATTAAATTGTGCCGTCAGGTCAAGTATTTGTTGTTTTTCTTTTCCCATATCATTTGTCTATAATTGTTTCAATAGTGAAATAGTATCACTGCCATGATCTATGATATTTTGCTCTATTATTTCAAGTAGAAGGTTGTTGACATGGGCTGTTAAATACTTCTGTGTGGGTTCTTTCTGTTCTCTTTGTCAGGCATCTCAAGAATTATAGCAGTTAAATTGCGTGTGGTTTTGCTTTCCTTTACCGATATTCCTTCACTGTTACTATGAATATGTATGCTTTGCACAGAGTTCACATTACTGATCAGTGATATCACTGTTTTTATTGGTAGTTGATGATTCCTTTTATTATCCGATCATGCTCAATGCTTTTTTTTTTTTCCAGTGGGTGGTGTTAAGGGTACGTGAAGAGTGGCAGTTGGAAGTCACTTCTGGCTGGAGGTATATCATGAGGGCTTCTCTGTTGCGTCTTCACTCAGCTTCCATCTAATCTAACCTTTGCATCTTCACTTGGTCTTGGTGAGAACTTCTCATGATATGTACTTCTTTCAAGAAAGAATAGTTCATGCCTTATTTATTATCCTATATCCATTATGCATTTAGGAATTAAAGTGTTTGATAGTGACACTTCTTCTAAGAGAGAAAAGGAAGTGAAGGGAAAAAGGCTAGTGGTAAGGAAATATCTCCTTTTATAGGATATGATAAGGAGGAATCACCAATGCCTATAAGGTTTAGTAGCAGTTGGGTTAATGAGTAAACAATGAACATGTGTGGCTATGAACGAATGTTAGCATTCACAATTTCCATATCTAAGAAATAGTAGGGGATGAGAAGGGTTTGAAAGGCATCTATACTTGGAGGAAGAGAAAATTATCAGGATGTTAACTTCAAATGGTTAAGCTAGTAAGAGTGGCTTGGGACAGTTCGGATAGTTCCATACCAGTCTCTCTTTCCTTGGAAATGAGTTTCATTTTTATATTTCCTATCAAATATGGCTAGCAAATGTAATTAAACTCGACAAATATAATGAAAATCCAACGAACTAGGCTTCAATCGTAACTTATTATCTTATGGGATGGGTTTCTTCTTTTTTTTTGTTTGTTGTGGTTGTTGGGGGGTTGTTTTTTGGTGGTGGTGGTGGGGGGGTGGGGATTGGGTTGGGTTGGGGTGGTGTGGGGTGGGGTTTGCTTAAAATTGAAAGATAATGATTTTGGGCATGAATGACCATAATATTCTAAATTACATATTAAAAAAAACAGAAAGAAAAACACATTCCAGTAGGTTACAATTCCGGGGTGGTTCTAAGCATTACAAGGTAGATTTTTGTTCCAAGTTCTTTGGTGATAGGTTAAGATTTCACCTTACCCACCTTATACTGCTCACACTAATATTATCATTCAGATACTATATTTGATATTTGTGGCCACACATGGTTTATGCCCATCTAGATTTTAGGCATTTGGACTCAAAATAAATTCCCATCAAATGGAAGGATTATGCTTATTTCTTAATCTGGAACTTCCTTAGCCGCAAAAAAGAGAGAAAAATAAAAAAAACTGAAACTTGAAACTTTGATTTTATTTTCTTTCTCAAGTTTTATGAGCAGGTGATAATATTCTTTTTCTGTTAACTTTTTTCTACACTAATCCTAACCTTAATTCCCATCCATTCTTTTTGAGAAGTAATTTGGACCTGATTCTATGACAGAGGCGACAATTTTACTGTTAGATCTCAAGGCTAGTGGCCTGCCCTCCCTCTTTAGTTAAATTTGTTGCTTAGACCATGTTTGAAAATGGATGGCTATGTTTAGCTGAAAAGGAAAATGGATGACTACTATGTTTAGTCTCTTCTAGGTGGAAATTATGGTTCTGTCATTTCCACTAGTTTCTCCCTGTTTCCACTTGTTTCCGCTCACTTCTCTTCTATTAAAAATTACCAAACATACTATAGGTTTGTATAATTCTGTATTTCTGAATTTGAGCTAGAGGCCATAATCATATCAGCAAATCATCTTCAAACTGCATTTCAGGCGTGTCAGCTGCACTTGTTGCAGTGATGGGTTCCTGGTTCAAGAAATCAAGAAAGATATTGTGGTATCTCTGGTATATCTATCATGACAGGAGGTTATCTTGAGGAACACTCCTTGAAAAAAATTCTTAAAAAGGGGTGGGAGGAAAACTTATTAGGTGCAGGGGGCAGCAAAGGCGCTTTTTTGAAAGGCATCTTCCTCTTTGATATAATTCAAGAAGAAGGCACGTTTGAGAAAAGCGCCTTCTTCATATTTTAGTAAAAGTGCCTTCTTTAGTAGTATAATTGATGAAGAAGGTGCTTTCTTTCTTCAAGTGCGCCTTCTTTGGTAAAACCTGTTGCGCAGCAACCAATAAGTGCAGTAGGTAACCTTAAATACATTTCAATAGGAAATTACAAATCTCAATTGAGATGAAGATGAATCCAACGTAAAAAACAAAAATCCACATCAAACTCGGATAGTCAACTCCAAGCTTCAGCATATATTGCTGAAGTCGACACTTCTCCATATATTAACAGCCCACATATCTAACTCCAAACATGACTATCAAAAGTTGAAATCAAATTGTGTAACTACGTGTTATAATACTAACATTTACACACAAAAACAACATTAAAATGATGAAAACACACAAATACGAAGACATGAAAACCTAGGGTAGATTTTGTATAATTTGCATAACTTTCAATGATTTGTGTAAAAAATTAATGTAATTGGAGTATGGAGGTGTTTACCTTTGATTTTTGGTGATGATTTCTCAAAAAAATTGGTTGAGGATATTGGAGTTGTAGAATTTGTGCTACTTGGTTGAGAGAAAAAGAGAGGAGAAGTATGTTTTTTGGGGTTGCGTCTGATAAATGATCATGGAAGGGGGGTATTTAACTTTGGTGCAGTGAGGGTGCGCTTGGGAAAGGGAATACACCTTTTTCAGAAATATAATTCTTGGGAAAGGAAATACACCTTTTTCAGAAATATAATTCATAAAGAAAGCACCTTTCTAAAAGGCACCTGTCTTGCCTCATACATGTAATAAGTTTTTCCTCATGCTCTCCTTGGTTATCTTCATGGAATTCTCTGTACAGCCCTCTAGATTCCTATTGGGCGTGCTACTTTGACAAAATGTAGTCATCCTCAACATTGTTAGTTAAGCAAACTATGAACCCTTTTGTTGGAAACCTGACAGCCCATGTCTTGGTTGGTCTCATGGAGTCATGAAACAGTCTGTTCTCTTTTTTTTTTTTTCCCTCCTTTTCCTTTTATAGTTCTTGTTTAAACTAAAACTTCCTGTAGGTAGCTCCCATGTCATAAAGGCTGGAGCTCTGCATTTTGTTGCGTATTTGTAAATGTAGATTGGCATTCACCATCATGCATTTGCTTGTATTAGTTGACTAGAGGTAGTTCCAACGTGAGGAGTCAGCATTATATCCTGCAGTCCCATGGTTCAATTTCTCTCATTTTTGTTCACTTGGTTTCCCCTCTTTTGGATGGAAAACTTGGTTTTTCTTTTGTGCATTGTTAGGTGATACCTGGTTACAAACTAGTTACATTTCAAGTTTCAGTGTGTTGAGTTCCAGCTTATAAAGGTATCTATTCAAAT
The DNA here is from genome assembly GCA_024138005.1 of Lumnitzera racemosa. NCBI lineage: Eukaryota > Viridiplantae > Streptophyta > Magnoliopsida > Myrtales > Combretaceae > Lumnitzera > Lumnitzera racemosa. Next base: position 3,656,427 of record JAMXBC010000007.1, read on the forward strand.
TAATTTGCTAAAATAATAGAGCTCAATCAAAGTTCAAATAGGCCAGAAATCCTTCCATGATTGAGTACTATTTTTAGGAATCAATACTAATAGTAGAAGTAGTGTAATATTTAGGTAAAGAATAACCCTCATACCATTCTAAAGAAAAAAAAAATAATAATAATGAATTCATTTTTCCCCCCATTTTGACTCAAATAATATTTCGCAGCTTTTCTTTAATCTCGTTGTTTGAATCAATCAACTAGAATTCCAACTAGATTTTTTGCTACTTATCATGGAATCATAAAATTATAAGTGATCTAACAAGGGAAGAGAGAGATATATACAAAGAATTTACATAGAAAAGCCCAAAAAACTAGGGTAAAAGACTACAAGCAAGACTAAAACAATCCCTATTTTGTAACAGCAATAGTATTATGGCTCTTCACTATCTTGGATAACTTAATTTCTATGGTATTTTTGGCCTTATTTTCTTATTGTACTTTTTTTTTTTTTGTGAAAGAAAACCTTGAGGGGGTAGGCACCCACTACCCAAGGGGGCTGATGTGACACCAACCCCCTTCTCCATTCCCCTCTTCCTCCTCCTCCTCTTCTCTTTCTTTCAAATTTTAATTTAATTTAATTAATTAATTGTTATATATTTATAATTGTAATATATACATAAAATTAATTTTTCAGCATTTTTTCTTTTTTCTTTATGTTTTCTGAATTTATTTTATTTTTTATTAATTTTAATTAATTAATAGATATTTAGTTTCATTATTTTAAATAAATTATTCATAATGCTGACATGGTGATAGTGTTGTGGTAACACATCAGCTTTGTGCCATGTCAACGGCCAAGTAGGCAAAAGTAGAGTCGTAAATGTTGTACTTCAAAAAAGTGGGGTGTTGATATAATAAGGATAATCAACATAATTTATCCTAATAATTATACACAAAAAAGAAGAGGAAAGACCTCATATGAAAACATTGAATATTTCTTTATTTAAATAATTAATAAGCATTTGACAATGATGAAAATTTGTTCATTTAGCCTTTATACTCGATCTAAATTAAATAATTAGTAAGACATTATCATTGATACAATAATTGCTAACATTAAAAAATGGGACAATATTGAAATTATTGTCTGACATGAGTTTTTTATTTTTTTCTCTAATGTTACACTAGAAGATTGAAGCTGCTTGATATCATACCTAATGGAACTTTTGCTTGTCAAATTTACTAACTATATATCATAAAGCTGTGACTCTACAAGAAAGGAGGATGAATGAGAATCTCACTTGCCTTTTGGATGCAATAAAACAGCGGAGGATTTGAAGCTTGTATTTATAACAAGTGAAGATATTGGGAAAATAATTGAGAAACGACAAAAAATAGATATAATAGATCTAGTGGTAAATGGAAATGTTCTAACATGGATACAGAAAACTGTATAATTAAAAATAGATAGTATATCTTCGGTTTTATGTCATATTATTTATGGAATGCTAGAACAAAAAAAAAAAAAAGAAAAAAAAAGAAAAAACTATTTCAGCAACAGATGAGGGAGTGTAATATTGAAATGGCAATTTGGTATTTAGCGCATTGATATTGGATAACTGCTAGAAGATGAAGAAAAATTATGTAGATAGGTATTTAGTACCAAAAGACAGATTGGGTAAAGTTAAATACTTGTGGTTCAGTGAAGCTTGACACAGAGAAAGCATCCATAGATGGGGTTGTAAGAGATGTTGAGGGAAAATGGTTAATTGGATATGCCATGAAAGTAGGAAAAATTGATATTGTTGCAGCTGAGATTTGGGCCCATCTTCTGGGGAATAAATTATTGTATTAAAAAAGGGTTGTTAAATGTCAAAATAAATGCAGACTTCAAAATTTGCTGCTGCTTTGTTGTGTTCAAATATAAATATAAAGTTGAAATATGAGATCGCAATTTGTGCTTGCAGGAAAAAAATATTGCAGCTATGGCATTGGGATATTAAAGCAGTACCAAGGGAGACCCATGCTGTTGCAAATCAACTAGCTTGCAGAATTCAATATGCGGCAAGGGATTAAGAATTTTTTGAAGAATCTCCTGGGAGGATTTATGTTTATTAAAAATTGATCAATTGGATTATGGTTGTTTGAGGAATGTAAAGCACGTTCTTGGTTCAAGGACTTATGCAAACGTGTATTTATAGCATGAAGGTGGCTGAGGACCACCAATATATGTACATAAATGTTATTTTGCTGTTGAATGAACGAATCATCCTTTATTACTGAATTTGCTACCTATATTTGTAATCTTTTGAATAATGATAGTTTGCCACGTCATCCTTTTTGGAGACAATAGACTAGATAAATTTTGTAAAGAAAAGTGCAACTGAATACGATATCTAGTAATTTCATACTTCAGGTTCTAAATTTGAGTTTGATAAGATGTCATATTTAATAATTTTGAATTTGAGATTGTGGGGGGTGAGGTTTGAATATGATGGTCATGTGCGTGCTACGTTTTAAGTTGTATTATACATGGCTAAGAAAATGACTTGAATTATGCATATAGGATGATCAAGTAAGATGGATTAGGGAATAAGAGTAGATAGTCTTAGTAAAGTTTTAACACGTACAGTGACAGCTGGAGGAGCTTGATGGTACCAAACTCCATTATTGATAAACAACAGCATGTGTTTTTGAAGAGATCGAGTGTTTGATTTGTTTGAGTATAAAGTTTGATAAATTAACGGTGTTGATTAAAGATTTTTTCTATGAAAATGAGGAAAGGAACTGGGTATTTATTGAAGATGGTTGATAAATGTGCTATTTAATTGTTGTATATTTATGTATTTTATGGCATTTTTATTGTGAGTTTTGCTTAGAAATAATGAAATATGTAATTTTTGGTTTAAGTGCATGAAGATTATAGGAAAGGATCAAAACTAGAGTTTAACTGGTTTGTGTGTTTTACTGTTTTTGATCTCAATTGCATACCAACTTTTGGAATGAAAGCTTTAATACAATTGCATGTTTCTAATGTTTTGGACTGTCATCTTTTCAAGTGTTTTCAAGTACTTAAGTCAAGGCCAGTGGTTTCTTTCTGTCATCTTTTGAAGTGTTTTCAAGTACTTGAGTCAAGGTCAATGGTTTCTTTCAGTAAGCAAATGATAGTTAGCTTGTTCTAAAATTCTGTTATGACTATTCAGGTTATGAAATCTGCAGAAACTTCAACTTATAGTCATATTCTTTTGACATGTGGCAGGAAACTAGGAATCAAATGCAGACCAACTTCTTCAGCCTAAGCTCCTTGTTGACAGCTGCCTTGTGTTGCAGCAGCTCTTCCTTTTCTGAAGAAAGATCCCAGCATTTCAACTGCTCACAAGAACAACTAGAGGACAGCCAGGACCAAGCATCTCTAGAGAAGCAAGCACACATGATAGCAGCACGCCACCAAGAAATTCAGCAATTGGACATGACAGATTCCAAGCTCTTGAATGCTTACCAAGCAGACCAAATGGTAGTGAAGCCAAGATCAGAGCTGACCGAGGAAACTTGCAAATCTGAGCAGCTAGCAAGATCCGAATTCAAATTCTAAGATGCTGATTTGTACAAGCAACAGCTGCTTTGAACTGAACTCAAGTGACTTGAGCAGCTAGATTAAACTGAAGACCAAGCCAAGCTGGGTCGGAACATGAGTGGATTGAGCTTTAGATCAGTTATAGTAGATCAATCACACAGTCGCAGCATATGAGAGAGCAACCTCATCCTCTCTGACTGATGCATAACAGCAGAGTTAGCTTCATTATTTGGATTTTGGTGACATGAACTTAAAAGAGTGACAACATAATTGAAAATAGGCATTGGAGTGAGCTGTTGTCCAGACAAGCCTAGCCTCTTCTTAAGCTGAAATCAAGCTAGAACGGCAATAGCTCACTTGATCCTTCTGCAGCAGACACATTAAACTTGTGCAGTTAGTTGAATTGAACTTCAAGAAAGGGGATCACATTTGCTTGGCATTCCGTAGACTTTCAATGACAAAAGCTAACATGAAGAATCCACACGGCTTAAGTCGACGGTAGATAAATTGAACTCCACACTTCCTGTAATGCCTTAACCTATAAACTGTGAATAATCAAGTCAATAAATACTAATATCACAATTTCCCATAATCCATATAGGATACTTAACCATGAGGTTTCATAATTTTTTCTCCCTTAAATACTCGATATCCTTATCATGAGATCTTATAATTGGGTTCAGATTTTTTATTCTTTTCGATGTATGATTTAGATTACCTACTATCTATAGGTTATCCTGAAAACATAAAAGAAGTGATACTTTGGCGATAGAGAGACTTTATAATTGGGTTCAAATTTTTTTCTCTTTTCGATGTATGATTTGAGCCGTTTACTACCTATAAGTCATTTTGAAAGCATATAAGAAGTTATACTTTGTGACATTTTTTATTTTCTTCGAACTTTCTCTAAATTAGAGTTAAACTCAAATTATGTACCTACTGATAGAGAGTTCGCTTTAATACCATTTATAATGTTTTAATTTATAAGTAGTAAATAATTAAGGTAACACCGCAATAAAGGATAGGTTTTATAAGCATAAAAGGAGGGTGTCGTTAACTTATGACACGCGCTTTGTCCGCATCCTAATTTTGCATTGTGTCAGCTTCAACACTGATGCTTTTAGATCTCTCGAAGTTGCTGCAGCTGTATCGGAAGATGAAAATGTCAGTTGCATACTAGGTTTGGTAAAAAGAATGGAGCACATGATCATGTTTAGCGACAAAAATTTGTACAATTTACTATGCTTTGGTTTATGACAGGCGGATTAAGTTGATTTATCCTCACATTCCTTACTTACTGTTTATTTCCTTAAAAACTTGTCATGTTCTAATTATCAATGGAGGTTTATTAACGTGTTGAATGCATGTAGGGACTTAATAACGCAATTTAAAGGAGCTATGATTGATAATTTTGTAACCATTGTAATAGATTCCTTCGCTAATTAACGTATCTAGCATCTTTTTTTTTTTTTTTTTATTTAAATTTTGATTGGTTGTTTAAGGTTATAGGAGCAACAAAAACTTAAAAAAATATATGTTAAGAAATTTTTAGGAAGCACTAAGTTTTTTATAAAAGAATTTTTTAATATGCTGATGTAATTTTTGTGAAGTACTAAGTTTAAGAATTTTTAATATACACTTTTATTATAAAATGAATTATGTGCCATTAATGGGGAGAAGGACCGATCCACAAGGACAAGATGTTTGTGCCTTAGATTAATTCAACTTTCCAGTAGGGATCAAACGCTAACTATATTAATTCAAATTTTCCACTAACTGCCAAGTATGTTTGTAATCGGTCTTATTATTAAAAGTTATAAAGTCAATTATGTATTTTAGAAAATGACTGCGACAACTGCGGTGCCACCCGTGTGGCGATTGCAATAAAGAATCCATACCATTAGTCAACAAAATACTTTTCATATCGGTTTGCAAAGTATGATAGCAATTCATCGGAGAATCATTTAGTCTGGAAAAAAAAAAGAGGGAAGGGGGGTTGGTGGTGGGGTCGGGAACTAAATTTTTGTCTGACGTTAGAATATAGTTGTGATCCCTTTTCTCGCGCGGTTTCAGGTATTGGAATAGGATGCTTGCTGCTGCTTCTAGTCGTCGTTGGTCCCCAGGATTGCAGATCTCTCTCTCTCTCCCTCTCTTAGTTCGTTGGGTTTTCATTTGTTAAGGATATCGTAAAACCGTTTACTTTTTCAATTTTATGTTTGTATAGAGGGCTGAACGCAAATTTGGATTTTAAACCCGCTGACCGACTTTTTAAATTAAAATAATGATTCTCAAAGAGTCAAAATTATATATATTTAGGCTGATTAAGGAAAATTTGGCACAATAAATTTAGAGTAAGACCTATTATATCGGATCATTTGATTCAACCTTTTTCAATCTCATTCACATTAAAAGAAATGAAGTCTTTATTGGGCTTAAGCTCATAAAAAGAGTTCATTTGAGATCTATGAATAGAAGGGTTCAATCCTGACTATTGACCTCCATCAAAATTTGATAGATAGGATCAATAACAATTGCTTGACTCAGTTTTAACCTATACTTGAAAATTAACAACAGTTACATGATTTTTTAAAATCAAATTAAAGTGAGTAAAAACTGGTAAGTATACTGGGTCGTATAAATAATATAATAAGTGAGATAAGGTCGTACTCTACCAGAAACTAGTATATTAATTATTAAATTACTTGAGTTTTACCCTAAGCTAAGTGATTGAAAAATTGAATTAAAAGAGATTAAAAACAAACTAATAAACAAATCGAACATAAAAGCAAATGTCTTTGCTACACTTTAAGAGTTACAAGCATAAGGAGATATAAAAATCAATATAAGATTTATAAATTTATCATCATTTGAACTAATGTGGTGCTTTCAATAGATAATTAAGATTGAATAAACATGATTTAACTAAACTCATAAGAACTTACCCACTACTCGAAATTGCGAAATTCTAATTATAGCAAAAATCATTCCACTAAAATAATTAATCTATAATAATCGAGTAATAGTAACCTGTTCACATTAAAATTACTATTCTAGTTGAAATTATGAGCTAAGCACGTCTCCATAACTTAAACTATTTTTCCAATTGTATTAAGAGCATAGATTCATGAATTTTGTCAAAGTCCATATATTTATTTGACGAGCTTTCAAAAATTTAAGATACATTTATCGCGAGTTATCAAATCACTTGCCAATATGTTTTAACTTTATCTATCTAAGAAGTGTTGGTCAAGTATTAATTAAATAGATGATAAATACAATAGCTAAATTCTCAAATACTCGAAATCTATATTGAAACAATTCATTAAACATATCGATTCATTAAATTTATGAATGCAAAACATAAAGCTCACTAAGTTTAATCTCAAATCAAAACATGAATAAATAAAAATATAATGCACTAAAAACCATAAGGGAATAGAAAGTATGTCGAATGATCTTTAGGATTTTTTCAACAAATCAATGTATCTTGACATATTTGAAGTCCGGATTAACCCCTAGTGCATTAAAACATAAGGCAGAAAAGCTTCTGTACAGTGCCCTACGCTACTGTAAAAACTAAGTTATGCTACCATCCAGCTCCACTCGACTAAGCTACTCTCCCTTTCTCCTCCAGAGTTTTCCATATTTATATCCTCGCCTCTTCCCATGTCCTATATCCTTCGGGATGTTTATAGGTAAAAGCCCACCGTCCAATTCATGATATGAGATATTCCTTTGTCACGTGGCAAAATGAAGCTTTAACTGTACATGATTGATGGTGTTCCAGTGTTATTAAGTCCAGCTTGGCAAATTTATTTTGCACATCAAAATCAAAACATGAAAATTTTTTTTGCACCGACAGCACATTCTGCAGGTTATTAAACAGCAAATCATCAAGAAATAAAGTTAAAAGAAACTTCCTATATTTATTGCACCAGCGACCATTCGCCAAAGCTTATCTTTATCGCGGACAGAAATTTCCTTCAACTTAAAAGGCTGTCCCATTTCCAAGTAATTTCATGCCACATGGCACTGCTTGTTTCCCAAATAAAATGGCTCTTCTGGTGCCGTTAACGGCAACATCCAGCGTTGATCTCCTTTCGATTTTTCTCGTAGCTGTTTGGATATCCACTTTCCCACTTCTCTAGACGTCAGAATCTTAATGTATACAGTTTCAAAACAATAACATGTAATTTCATAAAATATATAATTAAACCTTACTTATAACACATAATCACCTAATAGCAATTTATAACCGTTTGGATGGGAAACATAATAGAAGTAATGGAAGTCCATATTTGTCAAAAAGTGAGAAGAATAAAAACTGAAAAAAAAAAAAAAAATAAAACGACTCAATTAGAACAAATGCAAAGTTCGAGGACTAAAAGTACAGTGTTCACTTAGAAAGTTTATTAGAAGAGTTATGTTTAACGTTGAAAAGTGTTTACTTGAGTTTTGTATTGTATTTCATTCTTTTTAGTTCCTTGTATTCTTTAGTTCATTTTTCTTATATGAGCAAAGATTGATTGGCTGATAGTTGGTTTGTAACTTTTTTTGTAGATAGTAAAATGTGCATCTATGATGGATGTGCTGAAAATAAAAAAATAAAGTGACTAATTACAAGCAATCTATATTAGATATGAAATAATGATTAAAAAAAGTTTAAATTTGAATTAGCATTTAACATATGTGAGGATAATTAATAGTATGATGTAGTGATTTCTTTTAATTAGTTGGTGGAGAAGGTTAGTTAGGTTAAGTAAAAAATAAAATAAATAGTAAAGAGGGTCTGACTGGTAAATCCTTTTCACTTCAATCTTTCCTTATTTCCCTGGAAATAAAGGGACAAAAGAAACTTATTTTGAGATGGTGTTAATCTAAAAACTTGTGCATTAATGGTAGAATACAAACTAAATCATATCTTAGAGTTTTCAATAGAACTATATTATTTGTAAAAAAGAAAATTTAAAATAAAACAAATATTGAAAAGTTCCATCGAAGATGCATTACCAAGTACATTTAGGAGAGGCTAACCATTAATTTAGTTGACAATTTCAAAAGAAAATCATACCTAATCACCATTTAACAAAATTCTCTTTTTTTTGTCTCTAATATATATTTTTTTCAAAATTCAAAAATTAAAACCAAGCATAAGTATGATTAGAAAACAATTAAATGATTCATTACTATAATAATAAAATTATTATGAATATTATTACTATTTTTAATTATTAAATATATGAAAACAATCTCCACATCTAAATTCAATCTTTAATATTATCACTAGCTAATTTAACCTTGAATACAAAGGCAGATAAGTATGAGAGAGAAGTTAAATATAGTTATATTTTCTTACTTATTCTATTTTCCTTCCTATTTTCTTTTTGCAAGGTACCTACATTTTTTCCTCGAAGTCTTTTGTGTTAAAAACTCAAATCCAACAAATTTTAGAGAAGTGACAAAAATTCAAAGAAAAAAACAATATAACACTTGAGGATAAAATTTGTCGTCCCATTCCTTGTTCTTAAATAGAAAGGATATTCTTTCTCACTAGCCATAGGAAGATTAGAATTTAGATTTTAGGCTCTTTCAATGCTTTCTTTGTTTAGGATTCCTTTTTCGAATAAAATAAGTGATGCAAAGCTTCATAATTGCAAAGAATTAATAAAAATTAGTTAGGTTTTGCCACATTAAAGGTCTCTAGCTAATTCTTAATTTTCATTGCATTCGTGTGCCATGCATCCTGCATTTGTATATTTAATAACCTTTTCTTAGAAAAATGTACATATGCTAATCCTTTATTAAGTTTTCAAATATGCTAAAATCTTAAGATAGCTGTTACACCCCGAAGTTACAGAGTCGTAACAGTCCCGCTGTGTAAACCATTCTATGATAGCAATTGGCCTCACAGTACCTATCATAAACATGATCTACACAAGGCATTAACGACTCCTCGCTTTGAAGTAAATAGTCCGATTAACAATTAAATTACAATTACGATAAATAATACAAATTTCTAATAACATGTATAATTATATATATAAGTCCATAGAGCTTCCCAAAAAGTTTTACATAAACATAATAGTTCACTAGATTACATAATCACTATCAGTCTTTCATTCTTAATTACATGATTACTCTAGTTATACATTATACTAAGTAACTTGATTCTCACACCTCTGGCTTCAAACGGACTAACCTCTGGGTAATTGTAGGACGCATAGTACTTGAAGTGTTCAGAAATCAGAACTTACAAAAGGATCTATAAGGGTATGAGCAACTACAACTCAGTAAGTTGAATTGGAGACTCATGAATGCATACAAGCACAAATAGGGCTATCAAGAAATTATTTTCATGCAATGCAACAATCAAGTGTCATCGCACAACGTAGTCTGGTCCGTTGTGAAATCAGAGAAATTTTACCTGCTCCAATCCGGGTTGAGGAGTTTCCATGTTATGCAGCAGCTCACAACCAAACCCAGGCTTGTGCAATAGAGAACTCGCTCCTCCCGCGATTATCTTCGAACCATTGACTTCACCCTCGCCGCGACCTCCTCTCCTGTCACTTAGTTCGACTAAGGATGAAGAAGGGACCATTTTGCAATCCTGCGCTATCCCTTTTGAAAGGGTTGGTATTTGGTTGGAGAATCCTATGATCCCTTAACGGGTTGCAATGCATGACATTTTCGGTTATTAGGGTTGAATAAGATTAAATTCCATTTAGGGTGTTCAAACAATTTTATACCAATTCAATCAGTCACAAAATCACTTACATTACAAATTCAGCACGAATTCAGATACATCAAACACATGCGTAAACTACTTACAATCACAATCATATACAAGCTTAAGTCTCCGAATACTACAAAACTAGTATTCTATTACAATAAGTAATAATCCAACTTACTTGGAATTGCTCAATCGCTCGATCCCTTAATCGCAAGCTGATGTGTCTCTAGGTATCCTATAATACAAATAGGTCTTTTTTAGTACTTATAATTTATGGATTCATATTCTAAGTTATATTTTAACTTATTTTTTGTATGTATACCTATTACATCCTAATGATTCGTTGTACTCTATTTCGGGGTTCGAATCCTAAATTAGACTTTAAATTTTGATTCCTAAGCCTTAAATATACTTGAATCCTAATATGAAATTAATCACATTAAGCTCGAGTGTCCAAATATCCTCTTGGGTCTTAATGTAGTATCCTAAACTAGTCGATACACGCTAACCCTAATTCAAGTATCGGATTTATTCCCGATGTGTAAAAATCTTACATTTTGAGACATTTACTTAAAATTAAATGTTATTTCAGATTTATTATTTTTCTGATTTCTATTATAATATTATCTAAATAACCCTAATTTTTTAGATTTATTAATTTACAATTTCATATATTACTGATTTCTTATATTAATTACCTAATTTCCTAAATTAATCATACTTAATACTCCAAAGGCTAGGATTAGGGTTCCACATCAGAGATTAACATCCCTAAACATCTAATTAATATCTAAATCAGTAATTAACATCTTAATCAACTAATTAACCCCAAATTACCTAATTTTTCCTTCATTTTAGGGCTAAAAATTAACTTAAAAATTTTGAAAATTAACTTTTTTAAAAAAATGGCTTCATAGCACTATTCTATATTATATGAGCATCCTATAGAAAAAAAATTGAGCTCCAAACTACACTCCTAAACCTATTTATTTTCTGTTCCAATCATGCTCGGTTTTGAACAATTTGTTAAGAACCCTATATTTTCAGACGTAATTAAACTAAATCAATATTTTTCCCTAAATCTACATACAATAAAACCTCAGAATAACAAGTTTCATAATTTTCTGGGTAAAATAACTAATTTTTCAAAATTATTCAAAATCGAAAAATTTAAGAGACTAATCGGTCCGAAGCTTTCTAACTGTCCAAACCCGGTCCAAGGTTGCCGGTCGGCCTAAACGGTGGGGCTAGAGTGGTGTGGTGGTGGCAGCTCGGTCCTAGGTGGTGGTGAGGTGTGGGTTTCTCTCACTACTCGAATCTGCACAGTTTCCTTTCCTTTTTTTTTTTCTAGATCTTCTCTCAATTTTTTCAGTTTTCCTATTTTCCCCAATGCTAAACTGTCCAAATGAGTTCTGGAAAATGTTCCCCTATTTATATACGATTTTTGTAATTATTATGTATTAATTAGACAAGACTTTGCCCAATTTTCTTGATTTTTGGCTTTTATGTTGTCCAATTCTAATTGGCTAATTTTTATTTTGTAAATCCTGACCTGCCACGACCTGATTTGGATCATTCAATTCTCTTTTGATTTTTTTCTGATTTTTCCATAATTAATTTATAATTTTCTTTAATTATTTACTTAGTTTTTAGCCAATTTAGGTAATTTCGCGTATTTTTATCTATACGTAAATACATGTAGGGTGCATGTGAACATTCCTAATTATTATTTTGGTCATTCTAAAATTTTTAGTATACATACAATCTATCTCTAGTAATTTATTAGTTATTAGTTACACTTTTTGCCTTTTCGGTAATTAGTACTTATTATGTTTAAAATTTGAAAATTTTATAGTCTCCTATTTTACTACTTATTTTCTTAAATTCAAGTTTACGGGGTCATTTTTACTAATATTTCTCTCAATAGTTTATAATTTAGGTTTGATTGGATCCATTAACCGATCGCCCTAAACCTTGTGTTCTAAGTTCAAGCTTACGGTCACTTGGCTTAACTTTAGGGTTTACAATAGCTCCTGAACGTCAAGTCTTTCAGAGAAGTCTGATTATAATACGTTCCTAGACTAGGATGGCCACCACTCAAGGAGATGATAGAGAGCTCGAGATCAATGATCCCTCTAAGCTGAGGTTTTGTTCCATAGAAAGGGCTATGGAGAAGATGGTAGAACAAATGAGCTTCCTAGTAGACAGCATTGCTTTGTTGTGAGCCACAACACCGGCTAATGAAGAAAGCTCTAAGGCTTATTATGGGAAGAATATGCAGGCTCTCGAAGCAGAGCATAAATATCCAAAAAACCCATTCAAGTTAGAAGGAGTTTACTTAAAAGTCAACCTGACTTTTGAACCTGACACGTATCTGGCCCTTAGACCGGCTGACCAAAGGCCTAGCATAGATAGCTTGAAAGAACTGGAAAAGAAACTGAAACAGTAGATAGTAAAGAAGATGAGATCACTTGTAGGGTATGATGGATTTGAACAGGCAGGGATTATCGAGTTTTCTACATATGACATCGAAGCATACCCCGAGAAATTTAAGGTACCAGAATTTGAAAAGTATAACGGGACCAGCTACCCTGAGCTTCGTACCAGGTTATATGTTAGGAAGATGGGTAAATACATCCAGTATGATTCATTGGTGGTACAGACGTTCCAAGATAGTTTGATGAGAGTATCCTTAACTTGGTATGCTTAGCTTAATTTGAACCAGATAAATACATGGGAGAAACTTGCTAGGGCATTTTATGAACAAGATAAGTTTAATGTAGAAGTAGCTTCGACTATGATAGATTTAGTCATCTTACGAAAGAAGAATAATGAATTGTTCAAAGAATATGCTCAAAGGTAAAGGTCCTTAGATGCAAGAATATCTACTCCTATTATTGAGAAGGAACTCACATCAGCCTTCATCAACACCTTAGAAAGGCCATATTTCTCCCATCTCATTGGGTAAGCCTCATCCAGTTTTGCTAAAGTGGTAGCAGCAGGGTGCAGGATTGAAAACGCCGTCTCTTCCAGTAAGGTTCAAGAGCTAGCAAATAGAAGGCTACCGGTTCATCATCTGGTCTTAGACCGACAGGCAACAAGCCTAAAGAACCCACAGTTAGCATAGTAAATTCAAATGCCAGATCAAATGCTTAAGCTACCTTTAGAACGAATCCTCCTTCAACTCAGCAACAGTTCAGGGACCAGCCTCAAGCTAATAGGACCTTTAGACAATTTACTAAGATACCGGTCCCCTTAAGTCAAGTTTTCAAGAAGTTGTGAAAGGATAATTTGATACGGTACAAACTGCCTAGTGATCGGTACTGGCCGAGAATCTTTGACTTTACAGTAAAGTGTGAATACCATTGTGGGCAAGTAGGGTATTTGATTGATGCATGCTAGAGATTGAGGAATAGAATTCAGGACTTGATAGATGAAGGCACAGTGTAGTTAGATTTTGTAGAAGCTCTAGCTCCCAACGTTAACAATAATCCCCTACCTAACCATGGGTCGATGATTAGTATGATTTTTGATGATTATATTGTCAATGTCATTAATTCAGATAAGAAGCCTAAGGTTTTTTAGTTCTCTACTAGCAAGTGGGCTCCAAAAGTGAGGAAGTACACATTTCACGTATTGCTGGCTTTGGAAAATCATAAGGTTGCCCCATTTAATTATCAACTGGTAAATTAGGAGAAAACAGGTCCTCTAGTAGGGGGGATCACTCGATCGAGAAGGATTTACTACCCAAGAGAAGAGCATGAGAGGAAGGCCACACTGGGGGAATTGAATGATAAAACGACGACCAAATACATTGAAGCGTTATCAGCCTTTACTAAGATGATCAAGTCGAGTAAGTATAAGATCATGGACTAACTCAGTAAGACTCTTGCATAAATATCATTAATGAGCTTGTAGATCACATCCGAACCGTACAGGGAAGCTTTGTTTTGTACTTTAAAGGAGATGAAGGTCCCTTATGAAATTCCAACTGAAAAGATGGGACTAGTCACTAATTCCATCCTCACCATGGATCAAATTTCTTTTTTAGCCGAAGAATTAGGTGAAGACGGGAACAAGCATATGAAACCACTCTTTATTATGGTAAGGAGTAATGATATAATCATTACCAGAGTGTTCATTAACAACAGATCATCACCGAATGTTCGTCTACTCGCCACCTTGGATTTGCTAGGCATCGATAAGTCTGCAATTAGGCCTTCTTCCACAACTGTTAGGGCCTTTGATGGTTCTAGAAGAGAGATTATAGGGGAGATAGATTTATCTGTAAGTATTAGCCTTCAGCACTTCACTATTTGATTCCATGTCATGGACATTCCAAGATCTTTCAACTTACTCTTGGGAAGACCTTGGATTTACGTAGCAGGGGTCATACCCTCGAGCTTGCACCAAAAGCTGAAGTTTATCTCAAATGGCCAAGTGATTACAATTTTGGGAGATTAAGATTATGAAATTTACAAGGAAACGGCTATACCTTATCTAGGAAGTAAAGGGCAAGAAGAGTTGGGATTACAGATGTTTGAAGAAGTAAGCATGATTACTGGTCATGAGAGAGGAGTTTAGGGCTCCTGTACAATAGGTATACTGCCATAAGATGAGATATGTTATAGTTGGTAAGATCAATGGGCATAGATGAAGATGAGTTTAGGCCCCTGGTAAAATAGGTATATTGCCATAATAGCCTTCAAGTAGAGGTAGTTAGAGAGAGAAGGAATTATATCTTTGATGATGCCCTTGAGATATTTTCCAACTAGGTTGGAAGAGGAGAGAGGTTACCTAGCTAGCATAAACCATATTCTTGTTGGCATTCCACATATTCCTAGACATTATCCACTAAGGATTATTGATTGGTTCCCTTATTTTCTAGAACCCACTAAAGCAAGCGAAATACCCTTGAAACCAAATGAACATAACCCAGTGCTTGAGATGCAAGAACCACCTTAAGAAAATCTGCTGCCTGTAGAACCCTAAGAGGTAGCCCATTCAAACATAGAGAGTAATCATCAGGAGAATGGAGCTGATATTGAGGAGGATCTTAAGGAGGAAGAACTTGAAGAGGAGGAACAAGAGATGGAAAATGAAAATGAACCTGATGTAGATATTCATGCCTTAGTTATGCAAGTGATTGCTGACATCGGGATAAGTGGAATGGGAAATGGACCAGGAGGACAAGTAGAGGTAGAACCTGTACAAAATGGGGAAATAGGAAATGGGCATGCTATTGAGGCTAAGGATGATGAGGCACATGAGGTAATTGTGATTCCTAATAGTTTAGAAATAATATCAATAAATTTTGAATCAACAAGTCAAGAGGAAGATAACTTAGTAAGAGGTCATATGGATTATGATCCCTTTAATCAGGTAGCTACCACAGATAGTTTGGATGAGGATTAGTTATAGTTGGATGCCTTACTTTATTTAGTTGGATCTTTAGGTGATCTAGTAGCAATTTTGGTTAAAATCAATGTATTTTGGATCTTTTGATGTATATTTGACTTTTGATGTATTTTGTAGCTTTTTAATCAAGTTTAGATGTTGTAAAAGAGTTTGATGTAACCAAGACTGATGTAATCGAGTTTAATGTAATCTCTTGTATTGTACAGTTGTAAATATCGAGTCTATACTAGATAATGAAGGTAATAATGTAATCGAGTTGTAAATTCTAAATGTGTATTCAAAGTTTATCGAGTTGTACCTTTTGTTTCTAAAGCTGTAATCAACTACAATGATGTAAAGGCTATATTAAGTTAATAGTGGAAGTTAGATCTATTATGTACTTTGATTAAAATGATATTGTTATCACTATTTTATATAAGCATAAATTATAAGAATTTACTAATTTTTGAAAAGTCTATAAGACTAAAGAATTGGAAAACTTATAAATAGATATGTATACAGGTTTATAAGTTATAAGTACTAAGTGAGTATGGTTGAAGTTAGAAGTGGAAGTGGAAGTTGTAATGGAGGAACCTAAGGAAATCAAAATCCTCCACTATGGGTACCATCACCCCCAAGGGAACAAAATAGATAGGATATACCCTCACCTCCTCAAGAGAATATACTTATTGGGCAAATACTTACTACAATGCATATGGTGAAAAAGCGGTAAGGAATGCTGATTTAACATCTTATGATTAGTGATAATATGGGAAACAGGAGACTACAAGAGGTTGATCAAAGAATGGAACAACCACAAGAGGTAAATAAACTTCCCAAATTTATAAAAGCTAATTGTTATTTTGAGGGAGAAATGGGTAAGCCAGCATTGGTTGACGATTGGCTAGCCCAAATTAAATGGAGTTTTGAAGCTTTTAGAATTCTTGAATCCTAAAAGTTATCACATGACACTTTTATGTTAAAGCTGGCTGCTTGAGTATGGTAGAACTCAAAAGCAAGACAATTGAGGAATAATATTACTTAGTAGAGGTTTAAGGAGGAATTCAAGAAGCAATATTTTCCCCATAGTGTTCAAAACAAGATGGTTAGAGATTTATTTGAGCCAAAGAAGGGAGGTATGAGTGTGATACAATATGAAACTAAGTTTAATAAATTGTTGCGATATGCACTTAATTCATATCGACATAATGTTGAATTAAAGAAGGATTTGTTCTTTATTGGATTTGACCCTATAATGTGTTGTAAGCTATTAGATTATGGTTTTACCACTTATAATGAAGTGGTAAATAAGGCAAGGCAACTGGAAGATAATTGTGTAAGGATACACGTAATGTGGAGTCAAAAGATCAACCGGGGTTATTAACTTTGTACATTATTTAAGAGATCATATCCTGGAACAACTAGTAGTTTTGGATAGAAGAGAAGGAAACCGGCAACTTTAGCTAGTAGCCCAGCACAGTTAGTATTTGGTTTGAGTTTTTGTGATAAGGATGGTAATGTTAAGTGCTGGAAGTACGCCGCAAATCATTTTCCAAGAAACTGTGTTTAGCTTAAAAGAAAATGTTTTAAATGCGAAGATTAGAACCATAAGCTGCTGCGTGCCCCAAAATGAAACTTGTGAAGTACAACAAATGTGGTAGAAATGGGCGTTTCTCTAGATATTGTCTACAATTTAGATAAGGACCTAAGAGGACTGGAGGTTATGATAACATGATCGTATCTGCTCGTATCTTTGCTACGGAGGATATAGGAAATAAAGAGGATGGTGATTTTGTAGATTGGATGGAAGAGTATTACCATAATGATGCTGAGGAGATTATGGGAGTTGAAGAAGAAAACGATGAGGGAAGGTGATTTGATTTTGATATTGGTTAGATGTAAAAGAAGTCTTGAATCTTAATGGTGAATCAAAATTCAAATAATGTGTTTCCAAAGATAAATAGACAAAGAAAGACAGTCTTAGTGGTGGTAGCAATGAGATTTCTTTCTAAATATGAAGAGAGGGAAAGTGAAGACATAGGAGTATGATTTTTTTTTTTAAAGCTTAAAAGGTTTATGGAAAAATAAATCATGCATATCATGAGAGAGAAAAAAATATAATGCCTAAAAGATTTATGGAAATTAAAATTTTTGGAAATAATATTAAATGAATGCAATGAAGATTTTGGTGAAAACATTAATGATTTCTTTAAATATGTAATATGATTAGTAATTAATAAAGATTTTGGATTGATATGACGACTATTATGATAGAAATAATAATGACATGATAGACTAATGTTATTGATGAAGAGGAGAATATTAAAAGGTAAAAACTTCCAAAATCATATATTATAATAGATATTTGTAAGATAAGGTTAGCATTTCACAAATTAGTTCAAAAAAGGGATTCATAATAACCAATCCATAAGATTGTTTAAATTGTTTTGTGAAACGTTGATTTTTTATTTGAATATTTTTCAAAACGTTGATATTTTATTTGAACTATTTTATGATTGATCCTTTATTTGGATTTTTTGAAATGTTGATTCCCACCATTGTAATTCTCCCTAAGGGTTTAAGTATATATATATATATATATACAAAGATGTTAATAATCATTAGGGGTGTTTATGGTTTAGTTCAAATCCTTGATGAACCAAATAGCTTTGAACAGGTCAACGCTTTGAATTGAATTGCTTTAAATGTTGTTCAATTTGGTTCAGTTCAGTTCTGAATCGCTTTTAAAAGCACTTCGTTATATTTGATAATACAAATAGTTATTGAAGCTTTTAATCAAACGTTGATGCTTAAAATGAGGAACATTATGCAAGAGTTAAAGCTACATGGCATTATGTTATAGTATTATTGCATCTTATAAAGCATGAAAATTTGCTTGAGAGATGAAAAATGATTGTGGAAGAGAAGTAGCATCAGTAG
Organism: Lumnitzera racemosa; assembly: GCA_024138005.1. Classification (NCBI taxonomy): domain Eukaryota; kingdom Viridiplantae; phylum Streptophyta; class Magnoliopsida; order Myrtales; family Combretaceae; genus Lumnitzera; species Lumnitzera racemosa. The sequence goes on from JAMXBC010000007.1 coordinate 3,675,052, forward strand.
AAGTTGAGTATGAGAAGAGAGACAATAAAGCAAAATGCAAATAAGGTTAAAATGAAATGTTAATATAGTTTACAAGTAAAAAAAAAAGCACTTATTTTTTTATTTCTAAATAAGAAGCCATTTGATTCAAGTGCAAGCGGTTTGGTTTAATTAGATCTTTTAAATTGAACCATGAACTGTTTAAACCTTTTTTCAATTGAACTGCAAATGGAACCAAAATATAAAAGAATCGCATTGTGCAATTTGATTCGAGTTTTGGTTTAGTTCAGTTTGTTTAATGAACATCCCTACTAATCATCGAAATTACTAAATGCTTCTAAATACTTAATGAGAGGCTAGACAGTGTAATTGGTTAAAGCAATTTACGCACAAATTTTCCTTTATTATAAAAGAAAATAAGCATTGTTTTTTTTTTTCGGGAAAACTTAGTTAAATTATAAATAATAATATTTTGTCAACCAATGTCTATTATTTTTAGTAATATATATGCATTATTTACCTATACATAAAATTGCTATAATAATTTTTTTTCTATAAGATATTATATTTAAAGATCTAAATAGGTAATTTTAAGAAGAAAGAATGAGTAGACACCAAAATGGGTATTCCCATTTTAATATCATAGATTTATGTAGCAAAAATTTTAAGTTAATAATTTGAATGTCCATTCATTTAAATTTGTTTAAATGCAATATCATTTTGTCATTCATAAACCATTATAATAATGATAATTGCATGTTAAATGCAGACAAATTGGGACACAACCCATGAACTTGGACACATTACAACATGATTTTAAATGGTTTGTGCTGATATGAAATACAAATGGGTTAGACCCATTTAAATAAGATAAAATTCATGTCTGAGTTAGGGTTCAACCCACAAATTTGTTTATGAACTTGTTTATTAAATAAGTCCTATAAACATATCACAAGTTTGACCTAAGAACCTATTTAATTTTAGAATAAACCAATATTTTAAAAGTTAGAAAAATATTATTTTTCTCTCTCTGTATCTGTCTTTATTTATTTATTTTTTTTATGAATATGTGAAGAATGATGGCGTAAGTATAAGTCTAAATATTAGAAATAATAAGTTAAGAGCTTAGAATTTTATTAATGATGAACAGGTAGATGACTTACAAGTCATTTTATCTTTTATAAATAATTATTTTACATTTAAATTTATTTCATTTGTTACGGTACTTGTAATCTTTACTTCATTAAGGAGCTCTAATCCTATAAAAGCATGCACATTTAGAGGCGACAATAAATTTGAATTATACTAGTAATTATTACTCTCCATAGCGGACTCTCTCTTTGAAGCAGCTAACCCTAAGAATCTTTCACAACACAATAAGGATAAGGATAGTGACCTTCTCCATTGAAGTAAGAAACGATTAGCATTATCATCAGAGGATAATAGTGAAGCAGTGGTCTAAGGAGTGGGATACGTTTTAAATAATAAAACCTAATCAAAAGAAAGTGTCCCTCAAGGACATTGTTCTTACTTATATACCAGGAACGTACAAAAGGTTCTGTTTTCAGGATGTTTTTCCCCTTACAAGCATGGACTATGATGATGAGAAGTGGAAAGAGGAAGAGGACATTTTGAACGTGAATGTAGGTCAATGAGTTTGTTATGTGAATTTTTAATAGACAGAGGTTGAGATGCTAAGCGCACCATGGAAAAATACATTCATAACAAAAGTGTTAGGGCCAAACTTGGGATATAAGACCCTTTTATATAAATTAACGGGGATGTGGTGGAAGTTGAACCGTATTAAATTAATCCATGCAGGTTTAGGGTATTATTTGATCTTGCTAGAAAATAACGTTGATTATTAATGTGTTTTAAGAAATGGTCTATGGATCGTTGGACTTGAGCTTAGATTTGAATATAGCTTAGGTTGACCTAGTTTATATGTGCAATTTAATTACACATATGGACAAGACACAGGCCAACGGCCTAATGGATAAGCTTAGAGTTCGAATCTTAGTAAAGGCATAAAAATGTCTTTTATCTTTCTCTTTTTCTACATTCCATGTGTTACCACATGTCAAGACATCATTAGGCCATGTGTCGGATTATGACACGTGGCACTTTGTGATTTGAAATATTCTTTCCCCCTTCTTCTTCTCCCCTTTCCTTTTTTCTTTCCTTCACTTTCTAATTAAAAAAAAAAAATGCACATATACGGTAAGGTAGGGAGGTCCACTTTTTGGAAATACATACACTTATAGTTCTCTTTCTCTCTCTCTCTCACCAATTCCAAAAACACACGTACACATAGAGTGGATTCTCTCTCTCTCAGCTTGGACTCTCTCTCTCTCCATTGTCTCTCACACGATTCACAAACACACATATAGAGAGGGGGAGGGGGGGTATTCTCTCTCTCACATTACACACAAATATACACGAATTCACCCTCTCTATCTTATTGAAGTCGCATACGTACTTGACCTTCACTCTCTCTCCGAGCACCACTGCATACAAACACACCGAACCAAATCTACTCTCTTGACTCCCTCTCTCTTTGTCTTACTAAAACATTACACATCCCCTCTAGCAACAACCTATAGCTGCTGTTACTAACCAAATTACCAAAACGCGACCACTCTTAAATACCGTACTTCGACCACCCAACCAAGCGACCTAGATCCACTACCTTCATACATGGTTACTCTTGGCATGGCCACCACATCTAAGCCAAACCCTAACAACACCTTCGACTCTCCTTCTCGTGCAACCTACTACTGCGACGAACACCATTGATGACTAAGTTAGGCCATGGCACTTTGCCTATACCCCCTAAACCTAATCAGAAACACACAAAACCACCTTTTCTTGTTCGATTTGGTAGCCAAATCACCCTAGGAAACATCTTCTCCTAGTTGCTGCATGTGACTTGACTTGCAAACCAAGTTTGACCTGAGATCCGACTTGCTTAACTCGATCGACTCGTACGTATCCCATCTCCTGATTTGGTCTAGTTGTTTTGTTATCCTTTTTGTGTTTTTATTTTCATTTTTAGTTTTTTATTTATTTTATTGCTTCTATGTAATTGTGATTATATATATAATTAAAAAAAAGGAAAAAAAGAGGAAAAAAAAGGGGGAAGAAGTATTTAGTTTTATTTTTAGTTATTTTCATGTTTTAACCCAAAAAAGAAGCCAAAAATGAAAATAATAAGTAAATAAATAAATAATAAAATTATTCTATCAGTTATAAAATCAAATTTCTAAAAATAAATAAAAATAGATGGATTTTTTTCCAAATTAGGTTTACTTTAGAAATTTCCAAATAAAACCCTGATTGAGGACCCTTTTGAAGAATTTCCTTAAATAAATCAAAATGAGTAAAGAAAGTAAACCTCATCTCCTTTCAAAAACTAAAATCAATTCTACTTACTAAAGTTTTGTAAAAATGAGCTATGGAAGTTTAATCTCGAATAACGGGTACGTAGGCACTTATACATAAGCATATGGAGACTTAAAATATAGAAAGCTTTATTTTTTCCATCATTGTAAATATTTGTGTAAATTAATTAAATTAGTCGCTTGTAATATGATTAGTCGTTTATAAACTGAAAAAGGGTATTATTGAAAAGCAAATGTAAAATTGAAAAGTTAAAAAGTAATACCCGTTTAGGGTTTAATAGGATAACCCCCAAATCTAAATCTCTCATTTTACAAAGCTGTTTTGTAAAATTAGCTTTCTCATTAAGACTAGTAGTTAAGTTATAACCAATTTACCTAATTGGTTATAACTTAACCTTTTTTTCGACTCCAGTTAGGTGGTGACTCCAAAGCATTTTCAAAATATAAAAAAACCAGTTTTCTTTACAATTTAGTTGAGGGTTAGTATTAAACGGGCAGGGTTTAGAACTGATCGATTTAAAGAAGACCTAATTTATAAAAACTGGGAGGAAAAAACTAAGCTTGACAACTTAGTGACTCCATTTGGGACGTAAAAAAGGCTAATTACTTAAAAACATTTCGAAATAAAAACTTGCTTTTCAAAATACCCATGTTATTTAGTTATTTATTTAATTGTATGTTTATTTGTTATTAACTTCATGTGTATATTTTGTTTTGATTAGCATATTTATTTTGCAAATAGAATACACCGGGACATGAGGGGTTCATTTGTTGCATCAAAGATGTAAGGTAAATGTGGTCAATCCCAGGCCGTCTTAGGAGCTTAGGAGGGGAGCCATTGTGTAAGTTCCAGGCATAGTGGAGTAATTACCATTCGAAGTCGATTGGGCCACCCCACTTAAGCTCATTGTGACCAATGAAAGTGTTTTCTAAAAAACAAATGAGGTCACGAAACATAAGGACCTTTTAGAACTCACCTTAATTGTATATACTCCCCTTCGAGCTTGAGTTAATATTTTATCCTTACGAATCGTAGCCTACTAACTGTTTAAAAAGTTTTAATGCATTTTTGAAAATAATAGTAAGGTTGCAACTTAAGAAGTAATGAATTAACCCAAATGACCCTAACATTTGTATATTTCCACGTGCTTTCTTTTGTTGCATTAATGACTAATTCTTATCCATAAAATGTGTAGACTTAGAAAGGTATAATACTAAGCAAACAATTAGGGGAATGATAGGCCTCTGGACATCTCTTCAATTTGTGAGTAGATGTTGAAAGATGAGATCGCCTACTTGAAGGAACGCTAGAGTGTTTTGAAGCTCATAATCAGGCCTTAGGGTCCTTTCTGGCACAGGTAATTGGGGATACCTATGAGATGATAGAGGACCTTAAGGCTCGTATATGAGACTTAATGTAGGTTTTTTGCATTTCACAGAGCTTAGAATAAATATCAAGTTTCAGAATAAATGTTGGGTTCTCTACCTTTCTCTTATGTATTTTGATTTTTCAAATTAATAAAGCCCCCTTTAATTCATTGTTCTTCATTTTCTAACATTCCCTTTTTTGTGAGTAATCCTTTAATAAAAATTTATCTAACCACTATTCCTCTTCATTTAGGGAAATGTAAATAAAATCTATAGACTTGTAAATAGCACCCTAAAAAATCACTATCTTTATTTGTAAATCATTTTCTTGTTTTCTATACAATAAAACTTTATCTTTCTCTCTTTCTTAAAAAAAAAAAAGAAAAAAGAGACAAAAATTGAAAAAATTACTAATGTCTATAAATCCTTATGGGCTCAAGGAGCTAACATAAGCTCAAGCCTTTGGCCCACTCAATCAGCCAACTCGAACACTAGGTTTCCAACCTACGTAAGGCCCTTTAATCTATTAAGGAAGCTAACATGAACCCCTTGGCCCACTTAACTTAAACAAGAGCCCCTTGGCCCATTTAACCCAAACACCAACCTTAGGCCCATTCAGTTATTCAACCCAAAACACAAACCACTTGGCCAGACATTCAATCTAAACACTAACCTTGGGCCAATTCAAGGCAGCTGACCTAAACATAATCCTAAAAAGGTAACTAAGCGAAGCTAAAACCCTTGGTTTATTTTGAAAGCCAAGCCTAATTGTGAACTTAGCTAGAACACAAAGTCAAATATTGGGGCATGATTTGAGAAACTGGTAGGGGGCGGGGTGCAAAGACAATCTTCACCTTGGGAAAATAAATATAGATTCCTCTTTAAGAAATCGGTAACTCACTTTTTAAAAAGTTTAGGATGAGAAGAGGCAAACTATATCCTATACACCAACCTGAAACACTTTGAGAGTTGAGTAACATAAGGGTGAGGATACTTTGGGCTCATTCCTTAAAAGAAATCCACTTTGAATGTGATATTTAGATTAAAATGAAGTTAGATATTCATTTTCAAATCCTAAACAAGATTAATCGTTACTAACCCCATTGGATCAATTTAGAGAATTTTCAAATTTAAACCCTGTTAAGAATTACCCTACAATGGGATAATTCGGAGGTTAAAGTCATTGATTAAAAGATATGGGTAAGATTGGTTTATACTTGTTTAAGTAACGTTAATTCAAAAATGACTTTTATTTTTGATATATTATTTTTTTCTTTGAAATGAAGAAGACCCAATTTCCTTTCCAAGTACCTCAAGCCCATATATTAGAAATCTATGGATTTAGGGCCTTAGATCATTTAAAAAGCAAAAACTTAGCAATAGAGACAATCACTCTTGAGGTCAAAAGAAGAGAGAGAATAGTAATAGATAATGGGGCAAATAAATTAAAAAAAAGAAAAATAAAAAATAGAAGAAGAAATGAGGCTAAAGAATTAGGCTTGAGCATAAGACGAAAACCCTTAGAAATATTTCACATCCCAATAGAGGTAGCAGATCTAAATCAAAAGGCAAGGAATCTAAGCCTAAAAAGCCCTAAGAAACACGAGGCCTTGAATCACATTCAAAGGCTAGAAACCCAAAATCTTTGTATCCACTCTAAAGTCTCTCTTACCTATGCTGAATCATACAAGGTCTTTCCACTCACATTACCACCCTTACGCAGTAAAAGCTCTTTTGATCTTAAAAAATAATTTATCTTTAATAATTTTTCTTTTAAACTGGGGCAAGCATATTTCTAATTTTCCCTAAGGTTCTTGACTTGTACGCTTTGGATAAATAAAAGTGTTTCTTTCAAAATAGGCCTTCCCATTAGTCTTTTTTTGAAACCCTTGGACCAAGAGCTTAAATTCATAAGTGTTGAATCGAAAAAGACCTAATAGCTTAATCAAAGCTGTGTCACTTACAAAATGGACTATGATTTTTGGAACTGAAGTCGAAAGCAAAATCTGGACTGAGAGCTAGTAAGGAAGCTCTCTTTGACTAAACTAATCGTAGGTTACCTTTTCATTAAGAAAGGAATGTCTTGAAATCACAAAAGCCCTATGAGAAAGCCTTAGGGTCAAGTGCATTGAGAAACTTTACATGATTACCAAGGATAAGGGTGATTATAAGATTGTTCCTTAAATAAGAATTTATACTTGTTGGCAAAGCTTTCCCAAAAAAAAAGGAAAAAAAAAAAGAGAAAGAGAAAGTAAAGACTTGTCATAAGATTTTAGTCCAATCCATGTCAACTCGAGTAGTCAAGCTTTTAATTCATTCGTTTCCTTTTCAAGGTGGTCACATTTTTTAACCTTAGTAGTCTAGATCATTTTTCCTTGTTGCAGTTTTTAATATCTTTTAACTCTTTTTCAAATCAAGGGCCTTATTCTTAGTTTTTTTTTTATTTTTTTATTTTTTATTTATTTTTATAAAGGCTTTTTAATAATCTCCTTGTAAATACTTTTCCAAGTCAAGAAGTCTTTTAAAACCAGTTGCTTTCCTTCTTTAGTTCTTCATTAACTTCTCTTAAGGTTTTAGCCAGCTCTTAAAGCGCTATACCCTCTTCTTCTTAGTATGTTAGCTAGCTCTTAGAGTGATGACCCCTCTTTTATTTATTTATTTATTTTTTAGGGTTCTAGTTAGCCTTTAAGGTGTTATCTCTTCTTCCCTTAGGGTTTTAGCCAGCTCTTAGAGCATTGACCCATCTTTTATTCTTTTCAAGGTTTTAGCTAATCTTTAGGGCATTGTCTTGTCTTTTGCTTTTAGGATCTTGACTAGCTCTTAAAGCGTTGTCCCCTTCTCCATTCTTTTCAAGGTTCCAGTAAGCCTTTAGGATGCTATCCAGTTTTTCATTTTAGGGATCCTGTTAGCCTTTAGGGCATTGTCTCATCTTTAGTTCTAGGCTGCTAGCCAGCTTTCAAGCCCTCTTTCACCATCTTCCTTTAGGATCTTTAGTGAGCCTACAAGGTGCTCACCTTACCAATTCCTTGTAGCCAGGCCATAAGGTGCTTCTCTTCACTAACTTGTCGTAGCGAGCCCATAAGGCACTTCCTTCACCAACTTTCTCTTAGCGAGTTCATAAGGCGCTTCTTTTATTCTCAATTTCCTTTAATGAGCCCATAGGGCGCTTCTCTTCATCAATTCCTTTGAGCAAGCTCGTTGGGCACTTTCTTTTATTAATTTCTCTCAAGTGAGCCCATAAGGGCTCTTCTCCTCATCAAATCCTCTTAGTAAGCCCATAGGGCACTCTCTTTTACCAATTCCTCTCAGGCAAGCCCAAAGGGTGCTTCCCGTCATCATTAATTTCATTTAGGATTACTAGTCTACTAAAGATACTCTTGCTTAGGTTAGTTAGCTCAAAGGAGCATTACTAGGTTTATCTTGAATCGATTCCAAAAATTAGGCTTGCTAGTCTTCGAGAGACGCTCCCACCTAGGTTAGTCAACTTAAAAGAGCACTACTGGGTTTTAATTAAGGGTCTTAGCTAGCTTAAAGAGTTCTCTACCCATTTCACTTAGAATAGTCAACTTAAAGGAGAACTTCTAGGTTTGTTTTAAACCGATTCTAATTTTAGCGTTACTAGTCCCCGAGAGATGCTCCCGCCTAGATTAGTGAGCCTACAGAGGCACGATTAGGTTCTTTAGATCGATCCTAACTTAGGGTTATTAGTTCCCAAGGGATACTCCTACGCTTAGGTTAGTAAGCCTAGAGAAGCACGACCAAGTTCTTCATATCAATCCCAGCTTAAGGTTGCTAGTCATCGAGAGACGCTCCCGCCTAAGTCAGTCAGCTTAAAGGAGCACTAATAGGTTTATCTCGAATCGATTCCAAAAGTTAGGGTTGTCAGTCCCTAAGAGATACTCTTGCCTAAGTCAGTTAGCTTAAAGGAGCATTACCGGGTTTATCTTGAATTGATTCCAAAAGTTAAGGTTACTAGTTCTCGAAAGACACTCCCGCCTAGGTCAGTTAACTCAAAGGAGCACTACCAAGTTTATCTCGAATCGATTCAAAAGTTAAGGTTTCTAATCCCTAAGAAACACTTCCGCTTAGGTCAGTTAGTTTAGAGGAGCATTACCAATTTTATCTTGAATCGATTCCAAAAGTTAAGGTTGCTAGTCCTTAAGAGACGCTCCCACTTAGGTCTGTTAGCTTAAAGGAGCACAACTAGGTTTTGATTTAGGGTCTTAGCCAACTCAAGGATCGTTTTGCTTACTTTAGTTAGTTAACTCATTAGGGTACGGCTAAGTCTTGGCCAAGTCTTAGCTAGCTTAAGGAGCACTTACCCATTTCATTTAATTTAAGGTCTTAGTTAGCTCAAGGACCGCTTTGCTTGTTTTACCTTGGTTAGTTAGCTCATTAGGGCACTATCAAGTTTTCTCATTCAGTTTAGGGTTTTAACTAGCTCAAGAAGCACTTACCCATCTCATTCAATTTAGGGTCATAGTCAGTTCTAGGAGTGCTTTGCCTACCTTAATTAGTTAACTCATTGAGGTACAACCAAGTTTTCTCATTCAGTTTAGGGTTTTAGCCAACTCAAGGAGCGCGTACCCATCTAATTCGATTTAGGGTCTTAGCTAGCTCTAGGAGCGCTTTGCCTATCTTGGTTAGTCAGCTCATTGGGCACAACCAAGTTTTCTCATTCAGTTTAGGGTCTTAGTCAACTCTAAGAGCGCTTTGCTTGCCTTAGTTAGTTAGCTCATTAGGGTATGACCAAATTTTCTCATCTCTTTAGGGTTTTAGCTTGAAGAGTGCTTTGCTTGCCTTGGTTGGTCAACTCATTAAGGCATGACAAAGTTTTCTCATTCTTTTTAGGGCCTTAGTCAATTCAAGGAGCACTTCGCTCATTTCACCTTTGTTCGTTACCTCGTAAGAGCATGACTAAACTTCAATTTTTCTTTTAGTCTTTTGGCCAGCTCTTAGAGCGCTATCCCTCTCCTCACTAAATCCCTAATATACTGAGCCTATGATAGCTAGCTAGGGCATTCCTTAGGATAAAATCCACTCTTGGGGTAAAAATAGTCTCTTTTGTCTTTATGGTAAGCAAAGAAGCTGTAGATATCCTATTTTTGCGTACCCCCCCCCCCCCCCCCCCCCCCCCCCCCTTTTAGAATAGGTTAAAAAGATCCTAAATTAGGAAAAAACACAAAAACAGAAAATTAAAGAAAATAAAAAAAAGAAATTTAGAAAAAAATAAGAAGTTTAAGAAAATACAAAAAATAGGAAAATGGAAAAAAAAACACACAAAAAAAGAGAAATTTATAAAAAAAAATACAAAAATGGAATAATTTAGAAAAACATATAAAAAATTAAAAAGTTACAAAAAATAGAAAAAAATTAAAAAAAATAAGGAATCTAGAAAATAAGAAAATTTTTTAGTTTAATGAAATAGTTTTCTTAATAAATTCAAGGAAATGACTGTTGGACTTAAGCTTAGATTTGAATATAGTTTAGATTAACTTAGTTTAACCTAGTTCATATGTGCAATTAAAAAGGTACGGGCCAATAGCTTAATGGATAAGCGCTTGGACTTGAATTAGGTTTGAAGTCAGGTGTTTGAATCTTAGTAAAGTCATAAAAATACCTTTCTCTCTCTTTCTTACTGAAGCCACATAGACACTTGACCCTCACTCCCTTTCCAAACACCATTACGTACAAACACATCGAACCAACTCCACTCACTTGACTCTCTCTCTCTTTCTCTTACCAAAACACTACACATCCCCTTTTGTATGAACCACAGTTGCTGCTACTGACCAAACCACCTAAACGTGACCATTCCTAAGTACCACACTCTGACTACCTAACCAAACAACCTAGATCTACTACCCTTGTGCACGGTCGCTCCTCATACGGCCACTACAGCTAAGTTGAACCCCAACAACACCTTCGAGTCTCCTTTTTGATCACAAACTCCCTCTTGTGCAACCTACCACCGCGACGAACACCACCAACTATCGTGACGAACACTACCAACTACCATTGACGGCCAAGTTAGGCTATGGCACTTTGTCTATACCCCTTAAACCTAATTAGAAACACACAAAATCACTTTTTCTTGTTCGATTTGGTGGCCAAATTACCTTAAGAAATGTCCTCTCTAACTCGCAACGCATGAATCGACTCGCAAACTAAGTTTGACTAGAGATTTGACTTGCGAACCAAGTTCAACCTGAGATCCAACTTGCTTGACCAGATCGACCCGCATGCATCCCCTCTCCTAATTTGGTCCGGTTGTTTTGTTGTTCTTTTTGTGTTTTTATTTTCATTTTTTTTCTTTATTTTATTACTTACATGTAATTTTTATTATATATATAATAAAAAATAGAAAAAAAGAAGAAAAAGAGGAAACAAAAAAAAGAAAAAAAAAGAGAAAAAATGGGGGATGAAGTATTTAGTTTTATTTTTAGTTATTTTCATGTTTTAACCTAGAAAAGGAAAACAAAAATGAAAATAATAAGTAAATAAATAAATAATAAAGTTATTCTATCACTTATAAAATCAACTTTCTAAAAATAAAAAAAAATTAGTGGATTTTTTTTCCAAATTAGGTTTAGAATTTTCCAAATAAAACCTCAATTCAGGACCCTTTAGAAGAATTTCTTTAAATAAATCAAAATAGGTAAAGAATGTAAACTCGATCTCCTTTCAAAAACTAAAATCAATTCTACCTACTAAAGTTTTATAAGAATTAACTATGGAAGTTTGATCCCAAATAGCAGGTATATGGGTACTCATACGTAAGTATTAGGTGATTTAAAATATGGAAAGTTTTATTTTTTCCATCGTCGTAAATATCTGTGTAAGTTAATTAAATTAGTCACATGTAATATGAATAGTCATTTAGAAACTAAAAAAGGGTATTATTGAAAAGAAAATGTAAAATTGGAAAGTTAAAAAGTGGTATCTGTTTAGAGTTTAATAGGATAGCCTCTAGATCTAGATCTCTCATTTTAGAAAACCATTTTGTAAAATTGGTTTTCTCATTAAGACCAGTAGTTAAATTATAACAATTCACCCAATTGGTTATAACTTAACTTTTTTCCCGATTTCAGTCGGGTGGCAACTCCAAAGCATTTTCAAAATATAAAAGCACTGTTTTTTTTTTTAAATCCTGGTCGATGGTCAATATTAAATGGGTAGGGTTTAGTATTGATCGGTTTAAAGAAGACCTAATTTATAAAAATCAGGAGGAAAAAACCATGCTTGACAAGAGGTATAGATATCGGGGGAGGGGGTAGTAAGTAGTTTGGGTGAAGAGATGAGACAAGAGTCTAATTCAGAAAATGTAAATGTCAATAGCATGAGTCAAAGTGTGAAGGAAGCTAATTGTAATGTAAATGATGATTTTGACTTAAGGGATAACGAGGGGATAGGTAGAGTAATGGTAAATAGTGTGTCAAAGGGAGTAAGTGATTGGACAAAAGTCCAATACAAGAAGAAACCACAAAAACAAGATAAAAAATTAACTAGAAATGTGGCAGGTGACAAAAAAGATCAAGGGAATAGTTCGGGGGGGAAACTAAGAAACCCAAATGACTTAAAAACACTGTTTGGTATCATTAATTCAAACACTAGTGACTCCACAGAAAACCAAGTGGACGGCACAAGTTAGAAAAATAAGGGGAAAGAAAATATTGAAAACCCAATCGTATTTTCTTTTTCTTCAAAAAAATCCAAACATTCCTACTTTGAGAAACCAAGACAACGAAAAAACTCTTCATCTCTTAAAAAGTTGGCAAGGAAAAATGGTCCTTTCGATGGAAACTTCCATCATGCTTCAACTTTTGAGAAGTGACTCACCGATGCTGGAAGTCATTCTAGATTCAAAGTTGTGGCAAATTTAAACTCCAGTAAATATGGTAACCCTTAGAGTGGAAGTGAACAACATGATGGTTCACAGTATCGTGTGGCAAAAGTTTTAAGTCCCAGAAATCATCTTCCAACCAACCTTCTTGATGGGACGGGAAATCATGATCGAACCAGTTAAAGCCTAAACTAAGGTAGAGGGGGTTCTAGTAATAAAAATGCAAATGATGAGGAATATCATAACTGGAGAAGATCTATTAGAGTTTTTCGAAGGGACGTATCATCTAGTAGCGGAAACGATTCTTCGAGGGCTAATATATCTAATGGAGGTACAATATATACCTTCTGTGGAGAGGTGGATGGAGGATCAAAGGAAGTAGTTTTGGTTGAAGGCTAGGGAAATGCAAGAACTGATGACCCACACCTCTTTTTGCCCATGTAAATGGAGGGTAGAGTTGGAGGAGTTTAAGAAAGCCTCTACGAAGGCACACTAGGTTAAAATCCACTATATTCTATTAAACCTTGAACTTATGGATACGTTGTCTTTAGCAATGTATATTATATCCTTTAGAAATCTTACGTGGAACACTCGTAGAGCGAACTCTGAGCGAAGGAGGAAGGCTATGCAGGATCTATAGATGTTGTATGACCCTTAAGTCCTTATTATAACTGAAATACAGATGGGGTCAGTTGAAGCTACCACTTTGAGGGAGTATGTTGGTATGAATAACATGATTTGCAGTGAGGTTGATGGGTTTAAGGGGTAATTGTCGTGTTATGGAATGCTAAGGATGCGGCGATTAGAGAGAGAGTCTTGTCTAACTAGCAAATTTCTTTGGAAATCTAGGTACATTTTCATAACTTCTCTTGGCTTTTGTTAGCTATATGCATCTCCTAAATTTGAGGAATGTTGTCTTTTATGGGAGTAGCTAGAAAGTTTAGTGAATAATTAGAGTGGGCCTTGTGTAATGATTAGGGATTTTAATGAGATTTTGAGTAAAGAAAAAAAGTAGGGAGGAAGACCGCTGTATTAGAGTCGTTCTAACAGATATCAAAGGTGTATGGATGTTTATGGGATGTTAGATTTAGGTTTTGTTGCGCCTAAGTTCACATAGTAAAAAAAATCTAGAAATTTGTGTGATTTAGTCTAAACTCATTTAGATTAGGCTTAAGCAAATGAAAACTTAAGGAGATTGTACCCTGAAGTTAAGATTATTCACCTCTCGCCCTCACAATCTAACCATTTCCCCATATTATGGGATATATACCTTGCAGTAAGGGAAGGAATTATGAAGGATTGTCCCTTTCAGTTCTTACCGAGGTGGCTAGACTACCTTGGTTTCAAGGAGTTTGTTGTTACTTAATAGAACTTTATACAATTTAGATTCCCTAATGACCTTACTCGGTTTGTTGTCCAGTTGAGGGCTTAGAATAAAGAGGTTTTTAGGCTTATCCATATTCATAAGAAGAATACTCAGAAATATAATGAGGAGATTCCAGGCAAACTGTAGAATGAAACTTTGTAAGAGATTTTGGATCATGAGAGATTCTTGCAGAAGGAATTGGATGAGGTGTTGGCCATACAGAAAAGTTGTAGGTAGCTAAAGCAAAATCTAGATGGATTATTGAGGGAGAACAAAACACAACGTTTTTCCACATGTGTACATTGGCTAGATGTTTTGAAGTGCAAATTTGTGGGCTTTATGATACTATAGGGAGCTAGATATTTGAGAAATCTAAAGTCTAAAGTCTAGTTGTCTCTCATTTTTCCAACTTATTTACCATGGAAAAACTCTTCTGTAGTAGGTCTCCATTCTCTTGGAATGGAAGGTAGAAGATTCTTCCAAAAGAAGAAAAGATTGAGTTGGGGAAGGAATCCTGAAATGAGGAATTCAAGAGAGCCCTCTATTGCATTGGAAATAATAAGGCCCCGAGAGTGGACGGTTTTAGTGCTGATTTTTTTTTTTAAATGTAGGACAGAAGTAGGTAGTATGATGTATGACATAGTATGGAGGATTATGGAAAACCAAGAAATGGAGCCAGAGAGTAATCACATCTTAATTGTTCTCACTCTAAAGTTAGTCGGTGCTAACAAACTAAAGGAATTAAACCCATTAGTCTTTGCTTTAATATGTATAAAGTGGTGAGTAAACTCCTTGTTAACAAATTGCATGGGTTATTCATCAGTCTTAAGTAAGCAAGCTTCCTACCAGGAAGATCCGTAAAGGACAACATTATCATTTTCCAAGAAACTCTCCTTTTGCTGAACAGTAGAAAAAGGAACAAAAATTGGATGATAGTTAAGATAGACCTAGAGAAGGTGTATGACAAGGTAGAGTAGGACTTTGTCCACTTTACTTTAAAAAGTCTAAATTTTTTTAACCTTTAGATTCGGCTTATTTCCTCTCATTTAAGCTCAACTTCTTATTACATTATTTTGAAAGGATCAACGTTGAATAGTTTAATGCCTCTAAGGGATTACGATAGGGAGACCCCCTTTCATCATATTTGTTCATTCTCATCATGGAAATCTTGAGTTGCATGATACATCAATTGGTCTAAGTAAAGGAATGGCTCCCTATTAAGATCAAGGGTTCTTTGGTTAGTTTGTCCTATCTTTTTTTTTAGTTGATGACATTTTGATAGGAATTAGGCTACTAGACCTCTAATTGCGCCCAAGCCAACCAATTACTCGACATCTTCCTTGTTGAGAAGCTGAGAAAGAGAGACTCCGGATTGACTAAACCATGTCTGCTCGGACAAGCCAATTGTCTATACTTTTTGTCCATATCTTCTAACAACCTCGCTAATGTGGTATCGTTACGTATACAGTAGCATGTGTAGAATCCATTGCATCAATGATTGTTTTTCTTGTATATTCATTTTTACCTTTTTGTATCTTGTCCATTACTTCTATAAGAAATGCCCTTTTTGTCTTTTCTTTTTTAGGCAAGTTGCCCTAATTTATGGGTATAAATACCCTTGTACTTGTAACTGTAGGAATTAGACTATTCTTAATACACTTGAGTATTTTCTTCCTTGTGTAAATACTGTTTACACTTAGCATCACTTTTATCCTAATTCTTGAGTAAGGTTAGATGGTGAGTAACCTCATCGGACCGATTCGTGTGTCATATTGAATTGTGCTGTGAGTCTTCAGAAGTTCCATTGGTGCGTCATATCCTCTAGAGTTGTTTGTGGGTTTTGCATACCTTTCATTCGTCATTCATTCCTTTCACACTTTTTTTCATGAATTCTTTTGAGCTTTCTGCAAGTTTAGACCCATCCAGTGGCTGGCCTTGTTTGTTTTTGGTCTCGGTTCACAACACATTCTTCTAATGGGGGAGGTGATGGAGAGTAATATAAACTGTATGTTGAGAGCTATTGAAGTCTTTCGTAATTTTTCAAGCTAGAAAGTAAGTTTTGATAAATCTTGTGTCGTTTTCTCCTGAAACACCAGCAGTGAGTTGACAAGCAAATTATGTAATATGTTGAGCATTCTGTTGAATGCAAGCATGGGCAAATATCTTGGGCTCCCCATAAAGGCTTGGGGAAAATTTGAAAGGAATAATTTATATTTCACTTTGTAAAAGACTTAAAGGAGATTGATTGGTTAGAAGTTGTAGATGCTAAGCATGATAGGTCATAAACTTCCATAATGTTCGTTCTTGAGAGAATTTTCAACTACTACTCTTAACTTTTCCCTTTCTTGAAGAACCTAATGGAAAGGATAGAAAAAGTACATAGAGACTTCCTTTGGGGATCTACGAATGAATAGAGGAAATTATATTAGGTAAATTGGAAAAAGATACAAAAGCCAAAGTCGTTGGGAGTGTTAGAAATGTTGGATGTTATGAAATTAAATCAGGCAGACTTTGTGAAGTTGGCTTAGGATTTTAGTAGGAAGAAACTTCTCTAGATTGAGGTTATACGAGCTAAATATAAAATATCTGAGGACTACCTTCGAAAATGCTGGGGATCTGGGTTTTACAAGTCCTTAAAAAAGACACAGGAGTGGGTTAAAAAGTATGCTAGGGTAAAGATCAAGAATAGAAAAACAAGCTTTTGGTTGGACCGTTGGACACATGAGGGTAGCATATCTAAGAGAACATATGGCTTGCTTAGTAAATTTGATTGTCTTCTTATAGTGTAGTAGGTTTAAGATGGTTCGGGTAAGTGGAAAGAAGATATCATAGGTTACCCGTTCGATGTAGCTATTAATTGCATGCTAATAGATGTAATCTTAACAGATCATGGCCAAAATAGGGACTTTCGGTATTGGCTGAAGAATATGGATGGGGAGTTATCAACAAAATCAGTTTATGAGAAATTGTGTCAATGTGAGGATGAAGGTGAGGATGTGACTAAATGGGACTGGATATGGAAAACTCCTACTTATCCAAAAATCCAAATGTTGCTTTAGAGAATCATGATGGAAGGTATCCCCACGAGGGACAAATTGTGTAGTTGAGGAGTCGATGTAGGTTTGGAATCCCCTTTATGTAAAGGGATAGCGGAAACCATACATCATCTATTCTTTCAATGTTTAGTAAGCAAAAAAGGATAGTTTGAGCTAAATGTTTGCAACATAGATGGAATAAGAGATAGACAATCGATGGTACAATGGATAAAAAAGAATGTTTGCTAAAGAAAGAAGCGGTGGAAGGAAGTTCATCCCCTAAGACAAGCTTATATCTTGTTTATGCTCTAGGGCATATGGAGGAAAAGGAACAACTTAATATTTAATCATGAGTAAGTTCATTAGCATCATTGGATCCAAACTATTAGACTCAAGGCAAACAAATGGTGGGCACTTCACCATAGAACAATACCACAAGAAAGAGGAAACCTTTCAGCCTGCTGAATTAGCCTAAGAAGGGGGGTGATCAAGATTAACTGTGATGGAGCTATAGTAGAGTTGGGTAGAATTGGAGGTTATAGGGGTAATAGCAAGAAATGAGTCAGGTCATATTCCATGGTAGGCTATACATGCAAACCAACCTTTCATCATTGTTGAAAGTGGAACTAATGGCTATTCTTAAAGGAATGAAGTGGGCACAAAAGATGTACCATAAGTCAATTATTGTCGACACATATTCGACCTTGGTTGTGGACTGGATACAGAAACCAAACATTAACTTGGACATTTGCCACCCAGTATTAGCGGAGTGTATTTCTCTTATTCCTCATTTCGAACATATTGTCTTTTACATGGTAAGCCATGACCAGAACCAAGTGGCTGATCTACTAGCCAAGGAAGGCTTAAAGACTATCAATCATGTGACTTTCGAGGACAATTTTCCTAGCTTTATTTTTGACCTTATTGTTCAAGACTATTGTTTGCTTTATGTTTCTACTATGTTGTTTGTCGAGCTAGGCTGATTTATTATTATTTTCACCTGGATTTGCTCTTGTGTTGAACTATGTGTTTCTTTTTGAGTTTTGAATTATAATTATAAAAATGATATTACTTGGATATATCAGACATCGGAAAAATTAAATCTTTTAATCCTCTTTTCTTCTTCTTCCTCTTTTTCTTGTTCTCTTTTTCTTATTATTATATTTTTCTTTTCTTTTCTTTTCTTTTTTCCATACTCTCTCTCTTTCTCTCTCTCAATCTCTTTTTCATCTTTTTTTCTCCTGTCTCTGGTCGATCCTACCCACCGCTTCTTATGGCTTTAAAAGCTTTTTTCATTGCCTAATTAAGGTTGTGATATGCATTAATATATATATATATATATATTGTTGGTTCAATTTTTATGTGATATTTCGAGTGAAATTTTATCATGATTTTTTATTTCTAAAGTTTCATAATGTATTTAAAAAATAGTAGAATATTATATTATACACCTAATTTAAAATTTCTATTTATAGACTAATTAAAATTTAATTCGATAAACTTTACGTCATAATCTATATTGGTTGTATTTCAACTTATTCTTGAAATCCAACTTTATAGGACTATCTCTTATAACTTGTGGGGGACTCATATTATTATTTAGTCTTATTTGGAACCAACTTTTCATTGGTCTTATGTTCCAAGATAAGGTTTAAATACTCTTTTCTTTAATAGAATATATATACATGTATATATATAGGTTCTATTAATTATTTGGGACTTATTTATATACATTTTATATATAATTTTACTCATTAATATTAATTATTAAGATCACATAGTTGATCTTAAAGGTCTTATCATAAATTATATCTAAAATTACGAAACTCAATGTTACAACTATTAGGCCCGATATATTTAATATTTCTTTGAAAATTGCATATAAATAAGCTTAATTTGAAATTTTAAAGCTATACAGTTACTTCTTTTAATTTTTATTACCTAGTTATGAAAGTTTAATTTAATTCTAAGAATATTGTTATAAATCATAATTTGTAGGGCGTATCTCGAGCACTAAATTTTTCAATTGATTTCTTATTAATTTATATAATTGTATATCTAAGTTTAAGTGTAATTCAAACATTTCTACACCTATGAATGCTCCTAATCAATATAATGAAGAGAAGATATCTAGTTAATTAGGTTTATATTAGTTCAATTACTTTTACATATTATCTCGTGTTATTAGTAATATTATTGTGCTCATTATTCTATTGCAAAGTTCCATATTTTTGTGGTCACTAGCAACATTAGTATAGATTGTTTTATACTTATTGACCCAATTTATAAGTACTTGTTTCTTTATAAAGAATATAAGCTACTCAAAAACTAGCAAGTCAAAATTTTAAGATATTATATTTTTCTCACCTTAAAAAAGTTGTCCTTGAAACTTCCTTATGGTGGTCCAAATAGGGTATCTACATCTAGTAATAAAACTATCTTGATTTTATTTCAACTATTCCTAATTTATTAAATTTTATTTCAAAGCTTCATATTACGAAATTCTTTCTAGGATTCATTTTTTATTATTATTTATAAACAGTATGTTCTTGTTTTGGATTTTTTTTCTTTAATTTCTAGTAAACATATAATGTCGTGTCTGTTTTAGGACATAATAAGGGTAACAAAGTTGGATTTACAGAACCATTTTGATTTAGTCTAATGGTGTGGTGAAAATATGGTGGCTAAGTCTTTATGTAGCTAGTAGTATATAAATTATAATTATCAGAAAGTTTGTATGTAAATATCTAATGCTATCTAAGTTTTTAGCATTTAACTAAATCTACATAAATTCCTCATTTAAAAAGTGAACATTTATCTATATACTCATTTACATCTTTAAGCAGTTGAAATACGTATCTTTATGTAATAACTATTGATTATATAGATTTATAAAATATTTTAAGTAAACATTTCTTAGGTCAATCATAGGTTTAGAAAATATTCTATAATGATAAGTACATATACACTCTAGGATTTAATTCTTTTATTAACTATCTTTTGCTAATATACCTAAGTTTTTACCCTATCTCACTATTTGGTAGCTTCTTCCTATCTCTATCAACCTAAAACTCCAATATCACTCATTTATCATCATCTAAACTAATACTTTCACTTAGTCATCATTTCCTTTCTTCGTTTAGTTTAGACTCATGTATTAATTAATCTTATAGAACTCATAGTCATCTTTTGCATTATTTCCTTGTTCGTCTCATAATTGGCTAACTTGTCTCTTTACCTCATTCCTATTACCTATGTATTGTCCAAATCCTAACTTCTACTTAATGTGAATATAACAAATTTAATTCCTTCACATCTACAAGTCTTAGACTACGATTGTCATTTAATAGTTACAGTTAAAATTTTGGGTGTTTCTTGTAGGAACACATATACCAACAAGAATGAGTTTAACAAATTTGAACTTTCCACCAACTTGTATACCAGCGAGATAAATAATGACTTAGATCAAGTGGACTCAATTGGATTTGACATAGATTGACATAACTCTTGATGAACAAGATTTGCAGACACTTGATACTTTTCTGGTCGATAATTGACATGATAGGACTCACAAAGATAGGAAACTTTATTATGAAAGCTATGAGAGTCGTAACAAACATGAGTCTTTGACAAAAGAATTATGAAAGTCATAGATTTATCATACTCTTATTACTTACTCCATATGCTAAGGGATCCATAAAGGGTAAGTTCTCATAATTAACTATTACCTTACAAGTCACAATCTCATTCTATACTAAGTCAATTTATCAATTAAGCTCTTATTATGCCTTTAATAACAGTTTTGACTACTTTCTGAATCCACTCTCATTTTATTCATTTTAGTAACTGTCATGCCCCTAAGCGGTAGAGTCATAACAGCCCCGTCGTATAGACAATCCTAAGATAGAAGTTGGCCTTACAACCGCTATCCTAAACTTGATCTATACAAGGCGTCCACAACTAACCCGCTTTGAAGTAGACAGTTGGTAATTTAAATAAATCATTTACCTATAAAAGTGAGGAATTATATGTATATGTTATAATTCAGTTATTGCAGTTAAAGTTTACAATATTTCTCTATAGTATATTCCCTAGTTATTACATCATTCGGAAATGAAAAATAATTCTAAAATGAAAACTTAGACCTTAAAATTATGTGTTTATTCTTCAATATTTTTTCTCACTCCCCAGGATCCAGCAGTTGCTAGCTTCAGAGTAGTTGTTTGCTGCTTCTTAGTCAGCACCTGCATGACGTCTATAGGGATGTGAGCAACCACAGCTCAGTAAGTAGGGACGGAGGACTTAAAACTATACTATACACACAACAAGGTTTTCAATCACTTATTAAGTGTAATGCATGTGCAACCAAATGCCATCGCACGACATTGTCCGGCCCGTTGTGAGATAAGAGAAATTGCGCCCGCTTTAATCCGGGTTGAGGAGTTGCCGTTAATGTAACAGCTCACGACCAAACCCAGGCTTGTGTAATGGAGACCTTGCTCCTCCCGCGACTACCTTCGAACCACTGTCTTCACCCTCGCCGCGACCTCCTCTCCTATCACTTAGTTCGACTGAGGATAAAGAAGGGACCATTTTGCAATCCTGCGTTATCCCTTTCGAAGGGATTGGTATTTGGCCGGAGAGTTCTAAGTTCCCCTAATGGGTTACCATGCATGTCCGATTATGATTACTGGTCATATATTTGCTTAAGTCCAGTTTAGGGTGTTCAATCATTTCATGTAAATCATACAATACATGCTAGAGCAACAAACAGAATCATAGCATCACCCATAATCAAGTATATGCACACATCCAACTATCTAACAAGCACAACCAAGCATAATCTTAAGCCTCCAAAATACAGCATCATATTAATCCCAACTTACCTCGACTCCTCGCTCACTCACTCGAGGTCTGATTTGTTCTGGCCATCGCCGATCATCCCTATAACACAAACGTGGTTTCAGTTTTTCATATAATTATTATAGGTTCATTTTATCTTATAACGCTTATTATTATGTTTGGTTTAGGGTTTAATATACCTTATTATCTAAGTCTTAAGTCTTTTATAATTATTCCAGGTTTGGGGTTAGGTTCGGGTTTGGTTTCGGTTTTGGTTTCCGCATCACTTTCTAAATTAAGTTTTAGTTCGATTTCTAAATCCTAAACATACTCGAATCCTAATGTAAAATTAATCACATTAAGCTCGAGTATTCAAATATCCTATTGGGTCTTAATTTAGTATTCTAAGCTATTCGGTACACGCTAGTCCTAATTAGGGTATCGAATTTATCCCCGATGTGAGAAAATCTTACTTTTTTTTATATAATTACCTAAAATTCAATCTTAATTCAAATTTAATATTATTCTGATTTTTATTCTAATATTATCTAAACAACCCTAATTTTTTAAAATTTATTAATTTACAATTTCACATATTACTAATTTCTTATATTAATTACCTAATTTCCTAAATTAACCATACTTAATACTCCAAAGGCTAGGATTAGGGTTTCACCTCAGAGATTAGCATTCCTAAACAACTAATTAATATCTAAATTAGTAATTAACATCTTAATCACTTAATTAACCCCAAATCATCCAATTTTTCCATTATTTTAGGGTTAAAAATTAACTTAAAAATTTCAAAAATTCATTTTAAAAAAATGGCTTCATAGCACTGTTCTACATCATATGAATATCCTATAGAGAGCTCCAAACTACACTCTTATGCTTATTTATTTTTCTGTTTAGTCATATTCGGTTTTGAACAATTTATTAGGAGCCCTATATTTTCAGACATAATTAAACTAAATAAATATTTTTCCCTAAATCTACATACAATAAAACCTTAGAATAACAAGTTTCATAATTTTCTGGGCAAAATAACTAATTTTACAAATTTATTTAAAATTGGGGTAAATAAATGACTAACCGGTTCAAAGATTTCTGGCCGTCCAAGCCCCATCCAAGGTTGTCGGCCGGTCCAGGCGGTGGTTCTAGTATAGGGTGGTGGTGAGTGGTGGGTTTGGTTCACTTGCCTAATCTGCACAGTTTTCTTTCTTTTTATTTTTATTTTTTTTATTTTCTGGATTTTCTCTCGATTTTTTTAGTGTTCCAATTTTTCTCAGATTCTAAACTGACCAAATGACTTCTGAATTTTTTTTCCCCTATTTATAGACAATTGTAGTAATTAATATGCATTAATTTGACAAGACTTTACCCAAATTCTTTGATTTTTGGCTTTTAGGTTGTCCAAATTTTATTGGTTGATTTTTATTTTTCTGATTTAGACCTGCCACGACTTGATCTTGATTAAGCTTATCATCTTTTGAATTTTTTCTGATTTTTCTATAATTATTTTATAATTTTCTTTAATTATTTACTTAGTTTTTGGCCAATTTAGGTAATTTCGCGTATTTTTATCTACACGTAAATATATGTGGGGTACATGTGAACATTCCTAATTATTATTTTGGTCATTCTAAAATTTTTAGTATACATATAATCTATCTCTAGTAATTTATTAGTTATTAGATTACACTTTTTGCCTTTTCGGTAATTAGCAATTATTATGCTTAAAATTTGAAATTTTATAGTATCTTATTTTATTACTTATTTTCTTAAATTTAAGTTTACGGAATCATTTTTACTAATATTCTTCTCAATAGTTTATAATTTGGATTTGATCGGATCTTTTAATCGATCGTCCTACACTTTGGGTTTTAAATTCAATCCTACGGTCAATTGACTTAGTTTTGGGGCTTACAGTAACAACCATATTCTACATCACCACAACATGTATTCCTTAATTTTGATCTTTTTCCAATTTCTACTAAGTTAGCACGTTGTTTTGTTAACGTGAAATTATAAGCTACTAATAAGTTAACAAATGAGTTTCTTGCTTCCTTAACTCTGTATGTATTAGGAATAGCATCTCACATTCATGTTTTGAGTTATTTCTTTTCACACCTATGTTTATCACACTTATGTTTATCTGTATAGACATTGCATTGATCAATCCTATAGGTTATTTCTAGTTAGTTCATAAAATAATGATACCCACTCGCTTTAAAATATAAACACAATATATGCATTTCTTATAACACAATATATAGAAGCTTTATAAGCCTCATAACATGAGTTAATCATATTATATAGAATGTAGTAAAATATATGCAACATATCATACTCATGAAATGGGAACTTATCATCATAATTATAATATTGCATTTATGTGAATATGTTGTGATACTTCACATTTCAGATTCCTAAAACACCTCCAAAATCTTATCTATGTATGTAATAGTTTCATAGTTAAATAACATATATACTAACCTCTATAGTTAAGCAATATAGTTGTATAAATCTAATTTATTAGTACGCTATCCTCACCTTATTCATAGATGTCTCATAGTCTACTTCCAATTTCATAAGATCATTTAGTTATATATATATATATATTGTGTTTCCTTAACATCCGTACATCATTACGTAGTTTCACTTTATAGTTTAAGTCAATAACACTCAAAGTGGATAGGATGATATAAGTTCCAAACTTTCTATATGAAATACTAAATAAACATTCGTATGTTTCTCTTCTAATGCTAGTTATGGGACTTCTATAATTCTTAGATTATTAGTAAACTTTTCAACTAAAAAAAGTTATTTTATAGTTGTAACATAATGTATTAAAAAAATATGAGAAGTGTATGTCCAAGTTAAAAATTAGATTTATAATAAGTATCTTCAGCTTACATTTATCAAATTTAAATACAACTTAATTTCATAAAACTTCTGTAGAACTCTTATATACATATTAGTGTCAACATTTCATGATTACTACGTGTCAAATTCACTTGGTTTACTTTATATCTAATATTTGATATATACACTCAAGTTATAAGATTACTTAAATATGATTGCATTTTCTTGAAATACAAAATCTATTAACCATTCACTAGTTTATAATTCATAGTTTTACATAGGATGAAAAATATAGAAATTAAGTCCCACTATTATATTTTCCTTTTTTTAATTCTTATATATACATAATAGCATTATTATTTAATGTCTACTATATATTTAGACGTAATTAATTTATTTATTATTCAAGCATTTGGTATCTTCATTCAAGTTATAGGATTAGTCGAGTAAGTTGTATGTTCTTTGAGGTTCAACATCTATTAATCATTTCTAAATTAAGTTTCATAAATGTTGCATGTATTCAAATGAGATGAAAAGTGTAAGAGTTAAGTTTCTAGTGCTACCTATTCATTATTCTCTTACTTTTATATACATCATGCCTTACATAAATGATCTAATTTTTTTTTTTTTTACCTACATAAGTACATATATCATCGCGCATATGATAACATAGCTACATTATCAATAGAATATATATATATATATATATATAGGTTAACAAATAGCTAAATCATACCAATCTCATATTCCTTTTGGTTAAATAAAGTTGCAACTATAAGAACATGGCCTCGTTTTAGATTCTAAGGTATCAAGTAACTTGAGTACTATTATGATCTGACAAAGTTAGTTTTAATAACAATCATATCCTATTATTGAAGTAGACTAAATGCAATTGTTATGATAACTTCACACACATGCAAGATTATATCAAAATTCTTTTATTAGTATAATGGTATATCACCAACTATACTTTTTTTGATCGACAAAAATTATCTTCTTATACCCTTATTTTATTTCACTATTACTAACTATATTCGCCATTTAAAGGTCAGTGATATTGTTTTTAGCAATTCAATCTTCCTATCTTCTCTAAAATTTTTAATTTAATCCTTTAGATTAATCTTTATAACATCGTTTGAATTCAATAATAGTTTGAATTCAATTATATTCTATTCACTCCCTCAAGTTAATTTACTTTACACCCTATAATTTAACTACGACCATAACAAGTACTTTAATTACACTCTTAAATCATTTTCAAGGTTTACCTTGAAATCTTCCCTATCGCCTTCTATAGAACTCTTATGAACTTCTTAAGTCATGATTCTTTACGGTCCACTAAGTGATGTACTCAGTATAGCAAAAAAGAGGGTTCTTACTCATTGTAATATAATTTTACAAGGATGAGGTAGTTAATTAGTATATCTAAAGTGCTCTTTCAAAAGACATATAATTTACTCATTATAGGAACTCTATGTCTATTAGCTTAGGATACTTCGTAGCAAATCAAAACTTTTATCCAAATCCATTCCATATGCCAATTCACTACATCATTATTTTCACCTATAGATTCAAATCTCAACTATACAATCCAAGGGAAATCCAAAATATCAATTGCTTCATAAGTTCTGTTAACATTTGATTTTCCAGCGCCATGAATAATTACTATCTAAGAGGTAACTATTTTATTTTCTATAATAGATCTTCTAAATCATATTCCGATGCTTCCCCCTATGCCATGTCATACCCTCTCATATTCATCTCAATAGCTTTCTACAGCATATATTACTAGAGCACTTGAATTCTCATTAAGATACTTATGATTCTATTGAAGGATTAAAGATCTTAGTTAATATGCATAATAATTCAATAGTGCAATTAGTCTATATCATAACTTCCTAATATAGTCTTTCACCACCTACTTATTACTAGCCACTCTCTTTATGTTCCCATGATATTTACTTTCTTTTATTGATGATGCTTCAAAGTATATTCTTAAGAACTATACTTCAGAGTGAATTCTTAGGAATAAGCGAATTCTTAAGAATAATGTTCTAATGCCAACTTAGAACCATCATATCCTAAAAAGGTGAAGTCGTAATAGTCTCGCTATGTGAGACATTTTAAGATAGAAATTAACTTTACATCTACTATTTTAAACTTAGTTTACACTAGGTATACTCGACTCTACCATATTGAAGCATCCAATTCGATATCTATTTGTTATAAACCAGTAGAATAATCTTTTAAAATAATTTATACTTATAATTTGACTTTTTAAAATGGTAGTAGTAAATCCCATAGGTATATCCTTTCATATACAAACTAGAATATTGAAATCTACTAGGCTCCTTAAGGAGTTTTGTGTAGTTTTCCTTAAAAATTAAGAAAGTTAATACTAAGGATAATAATCAGCCATTTTTTATTATGCCTTACTCCCCATCCTAGTTTGCTAGTGCTTTGGTTTTGGGTAGATATTTGTAATCTATTTGGAACTTGCAAAACAAACTATAGGGTAATGATCGATAACTTAATAAATGGGGTGGAGACAGAAGTATTTATTTAGCATATCATAAGCAAGGTTTTCAACCAAGTTAGTTATACGTAGTGTGTTCACAAGCAAATACCATTGCACGACGTTATTTGGTCAATTGTAAGATTAGAGAAATTGCGCTCGCTCCAATTTGAGTTGAGGGGTTTGACATCGTGCACTTATGAATTGAAATTAAATCGAAACTTGTGCAATGGATAACACCTTCCTCCTATGACCATCTTCAAATTATGACCCTCAACTTTGCCGTGACCTCTTCACCTGTCACTTAGTTTAACTAAGGATGGGGAAAAGACCATTTCAACTATTCTTATTGAAGGGAGTTTGTATTTGGCTCCAAAATCCTGGTAGTTATCTTTAGTGAGTTGCAATGCATATCAAGTTAGATGTTAAGCCAAGTTTATGTTAGTTCATTTTTAAGGTGATCAATAAAGCTCAAATAATTCAAGTATAATAATGTTCATAAAACAACCATAACATGGAGCTTAGCTATCATCATAATAGATCGAATCTCAAACACAAGCATTGCACATGCACAAATAGTTATGTACAACCACAAGTAAATATATACTAAAGTCTTTAGATATTATAAAATAATACTCCAAAATGCTATTAAGCATTAATCCTACTTACTTGCCTTCTTAGCCAATCATTTCTCAAAAGTCTTTGATAAGGTTATGGATCTGACCTATTTGAAACAAAATAGAGTTAAAATTAAAATACAGTACTTAGATAAGACTTACCTAGTATATTATACTTATTCCTTTTGATTTAACCCAATGTAATTGTAGATACTTATGATATAACATTACTATAATTTAACTTTATATTTAAAATTTATATGACATTAGTTTTTAGTATTATTTAAGAAGTTTCTACCTTTTCAAAGAATTTTTACTTTAGAAACATGTACTTGTTACTTTTTACTTTTTTTTACTCAAGTAATAATGTTAGATTGGTAAAAATATAAACTTCAATTTTTAATAATTTTAGTTAGCAATTATAACTAGAGATCTACTTATTTAAGAATTGGTGCTAATAATATACAAGTCCTACAACTATCAATATTCTAAATTTAAAATTCAAAAAATAAGAAATTTATGAAATTATAAGAATAAAATATTTTATTTAGGAAAATAATGAGATTACTGCTATACGTTTTGTATAACTATTAAATATTAATTAAAAAACAACACTTGTAATTATAAAAATGATATTACCTGGAAATATTGGATACTGAAAACATTAAATATTCTCGTGCTTTTTTCTTCTTCTTTTTCTTCTCCTTTTTCTCTTTTTCTTATTATTTTTATTTTATTTTTTTGGTCCTTTGTCTTTTCTCTTCGCCCTTAGTCGGTGATATGTATTAGTATATATTTTTTTTGTTGGTTCAATTTTTATGTAACATTTTGAGTGAAAATTTATCATGATTTATTGTTTCTAAATTTTCATAATGTGTTTAAAAAATAGTAGAATATTATATTATACACTTAATCTAAAATTTATATTTCTAGACTAATTAAAATCTAACCTGATAAACTTTACGTTATAATCTATATTGGTTGTATTTCAACTTATTCTTGCAATCGAACTTTACAAGACTATTTTTTTATAACTTTTGGAGGACTAATATTATCATTTAGTCTTATTCAAAACTAACTTTTCATTGGTCTTATGTTCTAAGATAATGCCTCAATACACTTTTCTTTAATACATCGTATATATATATATTATATATATATGTTTTACTAATTATTTAGGACTTATTCATATACATTTTATATATAATTTTGCTTATTAATTATTAAGATTACATAGTTGATTTTAGAGGATTTTTAATAAACTATATCTAAAATTACGAAACTTAACGTTGTAGTGATTTGACCCGATAAACTTAATATTTCTAAAACAATTGCATATAAATAGGCTTAATTTGAAATATTAAATCTATACAATTACTTCTTTTAATTTTTATTATCCAGTCATAAGGGTTCAATTTAATTCCAAGAATGTTGTTATAAATCATAATTTATAGAATTTGTCTTAAGCACTAAAATTTTAATTAATTTCTTATTATCAGTTGAAATGGTCTTTTCATCATTCTTAGTCGAATTAAATAACCAGTAAGAAGGTCACAGCAAGGTTAGGGATTGTGGTTTGAAGGTGGTTATAGGAGGAAGGTATTCTCTATTGCACAAGTCTCAGTTTGATTTTAATTCACGAGTGCACGACATCAAACTCCTTAACTCAGATTGGAGCGAGCAAAATTTCTTTGATCTTACGATGGACCAGATAGTGTCATGCAATGGCATTTGCTTGTACATGCACTGCATCTAACTAACTTGGTTGAAAATCTTACTTCTGTCTCTACCCCATTTATCAAGTAAGTTGTCGCTCATTATCCTATAGTTTGTTTTGCAGGTTCTAAATAGATTACAAATACTTACCCAAAACCAAGCACTAGCAAACTAGGATGGGGAGTGAGGTGTAACATGAAATGGCTGGTTATTGTCCTTAATATTGACTTTCTTAACTTTTGAGGAAAACTACATAGGACTTCTCAAAAGGCTTAGTAGATTTCAATATTTTAATTTGTATATGAAATGATAGTACCTGTAGGATTTACTACTACTATTTTATAAAGTCAAATTATAAGTTTATTTTTAATAAATTATTTTAAAAGTTATTCTACTGGTTTATAACAAATAGGTATCGAATTGGATGTTTAAAAATGGTAGAGTTGTGTATGCTTGGTGTAAACTAAATCTAAGATAGTAGTTGTAAGATCAAGTTCTATCTTAAGATGGTTGAAATGACAAGACTGTTACGACTCCACCTTTTCGGAATGTGGTGGTTCTAAGTTGGTATTAGAGCATTATTCTTAAGAATTCACTTATTCTTAAGAATTCACACTGAAGTGTAATTCTTAAGAATGTACTTTAAAGCATCATCAATAAAAGAAAGTAAATATCATAGAAACACAATGAGAGTGGCTAGTAATAAGTAGGTGGTGAAAGACTATATTAGGAAGTTTTGATATAAACTAATTGTACTACTAAATTATTATGCATATTAACTAAGATCTTTAATCCTTCAACAGAATCATAAGGAAGTATCTTAATGAGAATTCAAGTGCTTTAGTGATATATGCTGTAGAAAGCTATTAAGATGAATATGAGAGGGTATGACATGGTGTAGGGGGAAGCATTAGAATACGATTTAGAAGATCTATTATAGAGAATAAAATAATTACCTTTTAGATAGTAATTATTCATGGTGCTGGGAAATCAAATGCTAACAGCATTTATGAAGCAATTGATATTTTGGATTTCCCTTAGATTATATAGTTGAAATTTGGATCTATAGGTGGAAATAATGATGTAGTGAATTGGCATATGGAATGGATTTGGATAAAAGTTTTGATTTGCTACGAAGTCTCCCAAGCTAATAGATATAGAGTTCTTATAATGAGTAAATTATATGTCTTTTGAAAGAGCACTTTAGATATACTAATTAACTACCTCATCCTTGCAAAATTATATTACGATGAGTAAGAACCCTCTTTTTTCTATACTGAGTGCATCACCTAGTGGACTGTAAAGAATCATGACTTGAGAAGTTCATAGGAGTTCTATAGAAGGTGATAGGGAAGATTTCAAGGTAAACCTTGAAAATGATTTAAGAGTGTAACTAAAGTATTGATTATGGTCATAGTTGAATTATTGGGTGTAAAGTAAATTAACTTGAGGGAGTAAATAGAATATAATTGAATTCAAAAGATGCTATAGAGATTGATCTAGAGATCAAATTGAAAATTTTAGAGAAGATAGGGAAGATTGAATTCAATAGTACTGACATTTGAATGGCGAATATAGTTAGTAATAGTGAAATAAAATAAGGGTATAAGAAGATAATTTTTTTCGATTAAAAAATATATAATTAGTGATATACCTTTATACTAATAAAAGAATTTTGATACAATCTTGCATATATCTGAAGCTATCATTACGGTTGCATTTAGTCTACTTCTATAATAGGATATGGTTGTTATTAAAACTAACTTTGTCAGATCATAATAGTACTCAGGTTACTTGGTATCTTAGAATCTAAAATGAGGCCATGTTTTTGTAGTCGTAACCTTATTTAACCAAAAGGAATACGTGATTGGTATGATTTAGCTATTGGTTAACCTATGTATGTATTTTCTATTGATAATGTAGTTATGTTGTACTATGTGTGATGACATATGTACTTATGTAGGTAAAAAAAAAAAAATTAGATTAGTTGTGTAAGGCATGATGTATATAGGAGTAAAAGAATAATGAATAGGTAACACTAGAAAGTTAACTCCTATACTTTCCATCTCATTTGAAAACGTGCAACATTTATGAAACTTAATTTAGAGAATGAGTAATGGATGTTGAACCTCAAAGAACATACAACTTACTAGAGTAATCTTATAACTTGAATGAAGATACTGAATGCTCAAATGATAAGTAAATTAATTACATCTAAATATGTAGTAGAGATTAAATAATAATGCTATTGTGTATATATAAGAATTAAAAAAAAAATAAAATGTAATAGTGGGACTTACTTTCTATATTTTTCATCCTATTTAAAACTATGAAGTATAAATTAGTGAATGGTTAATAGATTCTATACTTCAAGAAACTGTTATCATATTTGAGTAATCTTATGACTTGATTGTGTATATCAAATGTTGGATATAAAGTAAACTAAGTGAATTTGATACGTAATAATTATGAAATGTTGACACTAATATGTATATAGGAGTTCCATAGAAGTTCTATGAAATTAAGCAAGTTGTACTTGAATTTGATAAATGTAAGCTAAAGATACTTATAACAAATGGAATTTTTAATTAGGACTTACATTTCTCATATCTTTTGAATACATTTTGTTACAACTATAAAATAGGTTTTTGTAGTTGAAAAGTTTACTAATAATCTAGGAAATATAAAAGTCCTCATATCTAGCATTATAAGTGAAACATAAGAATGTTTATTTAGTATTTCATATAGGAAGTTTAGAACTTATATCCTCTCATCTACTTAGAATGTTATTGACTTAAGTTATAAAGTGAAATTATGTAATGATGCATGGATGTTAAGCAAATACAATATATATATATATATATATATATATGATTGGATGATCTTATAGAATTGGAATTTGACTATGAGACATCTACAAATAAGGTAAGGATAACTTACTAATAAATTAGATTTATGTAAGTATATTGCTTAACTATAGAGATTAATATATATGTTATTTAACTATGAAACTATTATATACATATATATGATTTTGTAGGTGTTCTAGAAATCTAAAATGTGAAGTATTACAACATATTCAAATAAATGCAATATTATAACTATGATAGTAAGTTCTTATTTCATGAGTATGATATGTTGTGTATATTTTACTGCATTTTATATAATATGATTAATGATTAACTCATGTTATGGGGCTTATAGAGCTTCTATACATTGTGTTATAGGAAATGTATAAATTGTGTGTTATATTCTAAAGCAAGTAGGTATTATTAATAGTAGTACATGCATACTATGATCATGATTCTACGAACTAACTAGAAATAACTTATAGGGTTGAACAATGCAATGTCTATACAGATAAACATGGGTATGAAAAGCAATAACTCAAAACATGAATGTGAGATGCTAATACATATAGAGTTAAGGAAGTAAGAAACTCATTTCTTAACTTATTAGTAGCTTATAATTCTACATTAACAAAACAACTTGCTACCTCAATAGAAATTGGAAAGAGATCATAGTAAGGGTATACATGTTGTGGTGATGTAGACTATGGATGTTACTAAAATGAATAAAATGACAAGAAATGTTGAAGGTGGGTAATTGAGAACGGATTCAGAGAGTAATCAAAACCGTCATTAGAGCCATAAGAAGAGCTTAATTCAAAAACTAACTCAGTATAGAATGAGATTGTGACTTGTAAGGTAATAGTTAAATATGAGATTAAGAAGCCAAATGTCGATAAAGTATCTAAAATTGATAGGAAGTATAATTGTAACATTATGAGAGCTTACCTTTTATGGATCCCTTAGCATATGCGGAAAGTAATAAAAGTAGCAAATCTATGACTTTCATGATTCTTTTGTCAAAGACTCATGGTTGTTACGACTTTAGTATCTTTCATAATAAAGTTTCCTATCGTGTCAGTTGTTAGCCAAAAAAGTATCTAGTATCTTTATGAACCTTGTTTATCAAGAGTTATGTCAATCTATGTCAAATCTAGTTGAGTTCACTTGGTTTAAGTCATTCCTTATCTCGCTGGTATACAAGTTGGTGAAAAGTTCAGATTTGCCAAGCTTATTCTTGCTGATATATGTGTTAGCTATAGGAAATACCCAAGATTTTAACTATAACTATTAAGCAACAATTGTAGTATAAGACTTGTAGATCTGAAGGAATTGAATTTGTTATATTCACCTTAAGTGAAAGTTAGGATTTGGACAATACATAGGTGATAGGAATGAGGTAAAAGACATGTTAGCTAGTTATGAGATGAACAAGGAAATAATGTAAAGGATGATTATGAGTTCGATAAGACT
The DNA here is from genome assembly GCA_024138005.1 of Lumnitzera racemosa. NCBI lineage: Eukaryota > Viridiplantae > Streptophyta > Magnoliopsida > Myrtales > Combretaceae > Lumnitzera > Lumnitzera racemosa. The sequence goes on from JAMXBC010000007.1 coordinate 3,708,921, forward strand.
AATTAATACATGAGTCTAAACTAAACGAAGAAAGGAAATGATGACTAGGTGAAAGTATTAGTTTGGATGATAATAAATGAGTGATATTGGAGCTTTAGGTTAACAGAGATAGGACGAAGCTACCAAGTAGTGAGATAAGGTAAAAACGTAGGTATATTAGCAAAAGATAGTTAGTAAAAGAATTAAATTCTAGACTGTATATGTACTTATCACTATAGGATATTTTCTAAAGCTATGATTAACTTGATTAATATTGATTTAAAATATTTTATAAATCTATGTAATCAATAATTATTACACAAAGATACGTATTTCAACTGCTAAAAGGTGTAAATGAGTCTATAGATAAATGTTCACTTTTTAAATGAGGAATTTACATAGATTTAGTTAAATGCTAAAAACTTAGATAGCATTAGATACTTACATACAAAATTTCTAATAGTTACAAAGTATACACTAATAGCCAAGTAGAAACTTAGCCACCATATTTTCACTACACCATTAGACTAAATCCAAATCATAATGGTTCCATAAATCCAACTTTGTTACTCCTATTATGTCTTAGGACAAACACAACATTATATGTTTACTAGAAATAAAAAAAAAAAACAAAACAAAACAAGAACACACCATTTATAAATTAAAAAAAAAAATTGAATCTTAGGTAGAAGTTTAGAATATGGGGCTTTAAAATAAAATTTAATAAATTAGGATTAGTTGAAATAAAATCAAGATAGTTTTATTCCTAGATATAGATACCCTATTCAGACCATTATAAGGAGGTTTCGAGGACGAAACTTTTTTAAGGTGAGAAAAAAATATCCTATAGTTTTGACCTACTAGTTTTCGAGTAATTTATATTCTTTATAGAGAAACAAGTACTGATAAGTTAGGTCAATAGGTACAAAATGGTCTATACCAACGTTACTAGTAACTATAAGAATATGGATTTTTGCAATAGAATAATGAGTATAATAATATTACTAGTAATACGAGATAATATATCAAAGTAATTGAATTAGTATAAACCTAATTTACCAAATATCTCCTCTTTATTAGATCGATTAAGAGTATTCAGAGGTATGGAAATGTCTAAATTACACTTAGACTTAGATATACAATTATATAAATTAATAAGAAACTAATTTAAAAATTTAGTGTTTGAGATGCACTTTACAAATTACGATTTACAACAACGTTCTTGAAATTAAATTGAACTTTTATGACTAGGTAATAAAAGTTAAAAGAAATAATCGTATAACTTTAATATTTCGAATTAAGCTCATTTATATGTAATTTTCTAAGAAATATTAAGTTTATCGAGTCTAATCGCTATAATGTTGAGTTTCGTAATTTTAGATATAATTTATGATAAAGCCTTTAAGATCAACTAAGTGATCTTAATAATTAATATTAATCAGTAAAATTATATATATAATGTATATAAATAAGTCCCAAATAATTAATGAAACCTATATATATATATATATCTTGTATTAAAGAAAAGAATATTTAAGCCTTATCTTGAAACGTAAGACTAATAAAAGTTGGTTCCGAATAGGACTAAATGATAATATGAGTCTCCAAAAAGTATAAGAAATAGTCTTGTAAAGTCGGATTTCAAGAATAAGTTGAAATACAACTAATATAGATTATAACGTAAAGTTTATCAAATTAAATTTTAATTAATCTATAAATAGAAATTTTAAATTAGGTATATAATATAATATTCTACCATTTTTTGAAATACATTATAAAACTTTAGAAATAAAAAATCATGATAAAATTTCACTCGAGATATCACATAAAAATTGAACCAACAAAAAAAAAAATATTAATACGTATCATAACCTTAATTAGGCAGTGAACCTTCCAATATATAAAGTTTTTTAAAGCCATAAGAAAAAAGAGGACTGGAAGATTTCGAGACAGGAGAGAAAAGATGAGAAAGAGATTGAGAGAGAGAGAGAGGATGAAGAAAAAATAAAGAAAAAAATAATAATAAGAAAAAGAGAAAATGGAAAGAGCATGAAGAAGAAAAGAGAACTAGAAAATTTAATTTTTTCGATGTTTGATATATCCAGATAATATCGTTTTTATAATTATACATGCTATCTTTTAATTGATATTTAATTATTATATAAAAGATATAACTGTAATCTTATTATTTTTTTAAATGGAGCATTTTATCCTTATAATTTTATAAATTTCTTATTTTTCAAATTTTAATCTTAGAATATTGATAGCTATAGAGCTTGTATATTATTAGCACCGATTCTCAAAATGAGTGGATCTCCAGTAATAATCGTTTACTAGAATTATTAAAAATTGAAATTTATATTTTTACAAATCTAACATTACTTTCGTAATATATATATATATATATATAAAGTATATGTTTCTAAAGTAAACGTTAAATTACAATGATGTTATATCATAAGTATTTATGACTACATTGGGTTAAATCAAAGGAGATAAGTTTAATATACTAGATAGGTTTCATTTAAGTACTACATTTTAATTTAGACTCTATTTTGTTTCAAATAGGTCAAATCCGTAACATTATCAAAGAATTTTAGAAAACGATTAGCTAGGAAGCCAGGTAAGTGGGATCAATGCTTTATAGAATTTTAGGATATTATTTTAGAATATTTACAGACTTTTGTATGTATTTGCTTGTACTTATAGATAATGACTTGTGTTTGAGATTTGATTTGTTGTAATAGAAGTTGAGCTCCATGTTATGGTTATTTTGTGAACAATATTATACTTGAATTATCGGAGCTTGGTTAATAACTCTAAAAATAAACTAACTTAAATTCGGCTTAACATCTAACTCAACATGTATTGCAACTTATTAGGGGTAACGACTAAGATTTTCTAGCTAAATTTGAACACCCTTCAATGAAGATAGATAAAATGGTCTTTTCTTTATCTTTAGTCAAATTAAGTGATAGACGAAGAGGTTATAGTGAGGAAATCACAGCAAGGTTAGGGGTTGTGGTTAAAAGATGGTCATGGGAGGAAAGTGCTCTCATTGCACAAGCTTTAGTTTAGTTTTGATTTGCGAGTGCATGACGTCAAACTCTTCAACTCGGATTAGAGTGTGTGTAATTTCTCTAATTTTATGATAGACCAGATAGAGTCATACGATGATATTTGCTTGTATATGCACTACATCTAACTAACTTAGTTGAAAACTTTACTTGTGATATGCTAAATGTATACTTTTATGTTCACCCTACTTATTGAATAAGTTGTCGCTCATTCTCCTATAGTTTGTTTTGCAGGTTTCGAGTGGATTACTAGTACCTACCCAAATCTAGAGCACTAACAAACCGGGATGGAGAGTGAGGCATAACAAGAAATAGCTGGTTAATGTCCTTAGTATTGAGTTTCGTAACTTTTAAGAAAAACTACACAAAACTCTTCAAGAACCATAGTAGATTTCAATATTCTAGTTTGTATATGAAATAATAAGTACTTACAGGATTTACTACCACTCTTTTTCAAAGTTAAGTTACAAGTTTATTTTTAATAAATTATTTTAAAAGATTATTGTATAGGTTTATAATAAACATATATTGAATTGGATGCTTCAAAGTGGTAGAGTTGAGTATGCCTAGTATGAACTAAGTATAAGATAGTAACTGTAAGGTTGGTTTCTATCTTATGAGGGCTTATACTGTAAGACTGTTATGACTCCATCTTTTTGGGGTATGACAAAATATATGATCTTTCCACTAACCTTTAGAATCCTTATGTGCCTTACTTTTCAAATACTAACCCAATATCTTTAGAATATTAATTATAAAAATCATATGCTTCTTGGTGTCAAACACTTTTCCCACTCTTGATATATCATTTTCTGTAACGCGAGTATGAATATCTAATTTTCTCTTATCATTATTTGTGACTGGATCAATGCTAAAATCATCATTGTTCTCTTTAAATTCTTCAAGGAATTTAAGTTTTCTATATGTCAGATTTCCTTTTGGCGAGATATCATTTTCAACTTTTATGGACCTAAAAATTATATCATATATATATAAATTAAGAAACTAAAAAAAAAATGATAATAGCTTAACTCAACTCTTTATCTTTTTTCCTAGCATAAAACAAGTAAGTTATGTTTAGAACTAAAACATATCCATTAAAATTTAGAGTAGTTGATGAAATATCCAAGGGCAATGGAAAAAATAAAAATCAAGTGATGAATTTTAAATATTTATATTTCAATTTTATTTTATCAACTTTTTTTCTTTTTCTTTTCCTATCACAATTCCCTGCGATTTCATTCGTGCACCTCACATTTTATTCATTGTTGATATCCATTTTATTATTATTTAACATTTAAAATTCATCACTTTATTTTTATTTTTTTTCCTTCTCAAAATTGGGTATCATAATTCTATTCGTCAACAATCCAAAATTTGTCGTTTACCTTGAAATTCGTTACCACCAACGTAGGCTTAGATGGTATAATAAAATTAAAAATTGGTCATAGTTATCATTGCTGATACAGGAAAAAAAAAATGGAAGTAAAACAAGTTTCTTGAATCCTAAATAACTAGACCATATACTTCAATCCCTTAAAAACCTCTAACTTGAAATAATTAATAGTTTCAAAGTTGAATGGAAATTTATTAAACAACTATAACAAAATATTATTGCTTATTATTGTATAATTAAAAAAATAATAATAAGAAAAAGAATGGAAAAAGATGGTTTCATAGCTAAATCATTCATTCTTTGTATTGAGGAACTAATTATATTAAGAAACAGTAATATATCAAAATATTGAATGAAAAAATAACATGTTAATATAACATATCACTAACCTTTTTGTGATAGATGAAATATAACAGACAAACCCAAATTTATCAGTCAACAAAATACTTTTCATGTCGATTTGCAAATTCTAATAGCAATTCCTTGGAGAATTATTTAGCATGTGAAGTGGGATAAACAAAGAAGATGGTTTAAAAAAAAAAATTGGAAACTAGACAAATGCTTGATTAATGAAGCTTGGAAGTAGCACTATGGAATTATGTGATATAGAATGCCTGATTAATCAAGGAGGCAGTTAAGAAAAAAGAAAAGGGAAAATGTAGACCTTATGGGTTTTTAATAATTGAAAGCGAAGTCGAATAATAAAGTCTCCAGATATTCCCTAAAACCACTCAAACATAATAATGAAACTTTAATTAAAACAACCGAACTTTAAACATTAAACCAAAACTCTAGAGGAAACAAGACTTTAAAACCCTAGCTATATAAGTAAAATCATACAAACCCTAATACTTGAAAAACCCTAAAACGATAGCAAAACCCTAAAAAGATTGCTGAGCCCTAATTGAAAGTCCAAATACCTTAACGTGACAAATAAACCCTAATCGTAAGGTTAGATCAATTACTAAAAGTATTCAAACTCATCGATTACCTAAAACCCTAAGTTCTGAGCACATATGTGAGTCAAATAATTATAAACGAGCACCAAACCTTAAGGAACTCCTAAGTATATGTGTAAGACACTTGGACTATCTAAAGTGTAGCAACAAAACAAGACAAAACCCTAAACATGCCCTAATTATACTTAATTAGCCTAATTATACCTAATCACTATTAATTACCCTAAGCAAGCCTTAATCTATAACCAACCTTCATTACATATTAATTAACAACAAGTCAAACATAATTAAGGACTAAAGGATAATGTATTAATGGGCATCAAAATATCTCGTACCTTAAGGGACAAGATCTTTCCTCATTTAGCGATAAAGTAGAAGAGTACATGATCCCAAATATGAGTACGTCCTTCATTACCTAAAATTGCCAAGCCTTATCCCCCTCTCCATCTTTGATTTGCACTAGCCAAGCACTCCTCACACTCATTCTCTTTCGTTTTTCTTTCCTTTCATACACACACACAAAATCAAAAACTCTCTCAAAAACCCCTACCGGCCACCATCCTACACACTCCACTGCCTCACTCCATAACTCTGCCACCACACCACCAAATTCACTACCACAAGAAGCCACATCACCCTTACTCTCTCATCTAATTGGTCAATATACACTCATATACATAGATAAACTTACGATACATGCCCAAAAAGGGAAGCCATCTACACTTAACTCTAGTAAGTGATTAAGCTAGGTTTTCCTTGTTTTTCTATAAGTTTCTTACTAATATCTTGCATTTTAGACACTCCCAACTTTATGTATAGTTATGCCTTAGATATTTTAGGGTGTTTTAATAAAAAACAAGTATAGTTGATGATAGGAAAATACTCCTTAGTTGACATTCTAACACTAATATCTAAGAAAGTTTAACTTCTTAATCAAGTGTGCCACCACCTTAAGCAACCCTACTCCATTTTTCATCATCATATTATGTTATAATAATGACCATTAGTAAGTAAAAACATAGTTTTGATCAAGGAAAATACCTTAAAACAAGTGTTGAATGAAGAAAACAATGAAAACCTTAGGAGACTAACCGGGATGCTACTAGCATGAGAAGCTCAAATCTGTAATCTTTTATTTATTAACTTAATAAAATGTTCATTTAGTACTAAGTATGATTTAGGACTTCATTTAACCAAGTTAAGTAGGGTAATAAGGGGTTAGAGCCTTAAATTAGCCTAGTTAGTGATTAAAGACTTAAAAATGATATTAAGGGCCACCTTAATGATCATAATCAGATTTGTAACATTGGATAAAAATGGACTAAACTTAAAGCCAATGTTGAGCTTAAGTTTAAAAAGAAAAATAGGATTGGGCTTAAGGTCTTAAATTACAAGATAGGTTTAAAAAGCCCTAAAAGACCCAAGTTTAAGGCTTAAATAGTTGAATGACCAGATCTGGACCTTATCTTAAAAGGCTCATAATAAGTTATTTAAAAGGCCCATTAAACCTTATGACTCATCCAAGACATCTACTATAGACCTCTTAATGAATTGAAACCTTAATCTTAAGAAAAGAGCCTGTTTAGGCCCATAAGAGCAACATCAATACCTAACATTAACATTTAAAGTGTTAGGTAGAAGAAGTTCACTTAAAGTACTTAAATGAAAGCTCAAAATATTAAATGCAAGGCTCAAGATAAAAAACTAAGCCTAAAGCCCAAAAGTAGGTCGAAGCCCTAAAGCGACTAAACTCATCTTTTGGGCTTGCAAACTTATAAGGCCAAAATAGAACCTTACTGACCTAAAAGCCTAGAAATGACCTCACCAAATGAAAGAATACTCGAAAGTGATGAAGAACGACTACGATATCACAAAAAATTAATTTAAAACGAAGAAACTATGTCCAAAATATGAAAATAGTTAAAACGAGAACATAAGGCAAGAAAGCATAGATAATCAATACAAATAGAATACTTATATACTTCAAATCTATTATTTAGGTGACAAGGACCCTATGTTTAACATATTTAAGGATTGTTGAGACTATTAGATTCCATGGTAGAATGAGTATACCGACCTCCATTTTATCTTGCTTGTGGTTGTAGTATAGAGTACCATTTAATTATACATATGCAAGAAATGAATATGCTTGCATTCTGGATCGTATGTATGTGTTCGATTTGGATGTTCTTGCTTGTTGAGAGACAATAATATATCTAAATCACGAATTGGATGCTACATTGGTAAATAGGGCCTTGGATTGTCTGTCATATATATCTGGTTGGTTAAATACAAATTGGAACAATAACTACACAACCTTAATAAAAACTGGCCATGCATTTCATGTTTATGCATTATTTGTATAGGGCATCAACACTGCATAGTAAAGTAGGAGATTATATATTTGAGATCTAATATTATTATTATGTGTGTTGCTTGTTCATATGCATACTCGCATGATATGTTCTTGTCTCGACCTTTGAGATCTATTTGGCTCTAGGGAATGTCGCCTTCAACTTAAGGCCGAGCCTGGTCCACTCCTTTGGGTCTATTAAAAAATAAATGAATATGCTTTGACAATAAATGTAGAGACTTGCATCCTGACGTGCTTAAATACCTCCTAACACGAGTAACGGTGAGTGCAATATCGTGCTATGCATAGTCTCTAATAGGCTATGTATGATGTTGCATTTCATATGCATATTAACTTGTTTGTTACTCATTGTTGGTAAGATAAAAAAGTTATTCACTAAGAAATTATAGCTTAGCCTCTTATAGTTTATTATTACATCAAATCTTTGGTTGGTACCGGGCCATGGGACTCTTGAGGTTAGTACTATCAACTTAGGGACCGTAGATAAGAAAGAGAGAGCATAAGTAGTCACTTATATGTTATTTGGACCTTTAAGTTTATTTACATCTTCTAATATGTTGAGTAGTATAGACTGTTGGTACTGTTTTATTTTGGATCTATATGACTTAAGTTGGGGAAACCTTTGAACCTCAAGTTTATTTTAAAGTCAGATTTAGATATTATAATATAACTTATATTAAATGCTCTATTATTACTTGATATTGGTCTTTGAGTGGAAGTCGGGATTGCGAGATGCCTTATTTAGTATGCCGAAGGTTCTTGATCAAGAATGGTGCTTGATCTCGGATCTTCTTGTACTATACAACAGTACCACCATAACTTGATTGCCTTTTCGGATTATGATAGAAAGTGGATATGCACATGAGACTACTAGCAAAAAATAGAAAGGAAATTTGTGTTAAATGTTTCCGTTAATGACACCAACGGAAACAATAGCCTTTTTATTTGGGAAACAAGTTATGTCACGTGGCATAAAATTACTAGTTGGGATAGGAATTGGACAGCTTCAAGGGGACAATAAATTTTTGTCTAACATTAGAATATAAAAAAAATTAAAGCAACTAATTGTAATCCCTTTTCTTGTATAGTATATTGGAATAGGATGCTTGCTGTTACTTCTAGTTATCCATAGTCCCTAAAATTGCAAATCTCTCTCTCTCTCTCATTTCATTAGGTTTTCATTTGTTAGGGATATTATAAAACTATTTCCTTTTTCAATTTTACATCTGTATAAAGAGTTGAATCCAAATTTAGGTCTTAAGCCCAATAACCGAAATGGATTTTGACTCTTTAGGTAAGGTGATAAGTCCCAAAGAGTCAAACTCACATATATTCGAGATGAATAAAGGAAATTTAGGATATTGGGCGGTAAGGTAATAAGTCCCAAAGAGTCAAACTCATATATATTCGAGATGATTAAATGAGATTTAGTATGTTGGGCTTAAAGTAAGGTCTACCCGATCTAACATTTCTCAATATAGCTAATACTAAAAAAAAAAAAAAATAAAGCCTTTATTGGGGCTAAACCCATTATAAGAATTTAGTTGAGAATCATTGATAGAAGGGTTCAGTCTTGACCATTGATTGCCATTACGATCTAATAGATGGGATCAACGGCAATTGCTTGACTCGCTTTTAACCTACATTTAAAAATTAACAACAGTTATATGATTTTATAAAATCAATTCAAAGTGAATAAAAACTAGCAAATGTACCGAATCATGTAAGTAGTATAATTAATGAACTAAGGTCGTATTCCATAGGAAACTAGTATGCTAATTACTAAATTACTTGAGTTTTACCTTAAGTTAAGTGATTGAAAAATTAAATTAAAAGAGATTAAAAAAAATAATGATAAACAAATCAAATATAAAAGCAAATGTCTTAACTACACTTTGAGAGTCTTGGGCTTAGACTTGTGTAAAAATCAATATGGGATTTACAAATCTATTTTCATTTGAATCAATATGATGCTTTCAATTGATAATTGAGATTGAATAAACGAGATTTAACTAAACTCATAAGAACTTGTTCACTATCCGAAATAGCGAAATTCTATTTATAGCTAAAATTGTCGTACAAAAATAATTTATCTATAATTATTGGGTGATAGTAACCCACCCACATCGAAATTACTATTCTAGTTGGAAATATGAGCTGGGCACGTCCCCATGACTCAAACCATTTTTCAATTGCACTAAGAACATGAGTTCATGAATTTTGTCAAGTCCTATATATCCATTTGACGAGCTTTTTAAGGATTTAACATATATTTATCGTAATTTATCAAATCTCTCTCAAGCATCTTTTAACTTTACCTATCTAAGAAGTATAAACTAAGCACTAATTAAATAGATAATATACACAATAGCTAAATTCTAGAATACTTAATATTAATATCGAAATAATTCATAAAATATATCAACTCATCAAATTTATCAATGCGAAACCTAAAGCATATTAAGATCAATCTTAAATCAAAACATAAATAAATCAAAATACAATGTAATAAAAATCAGAAGAAAATAGAAAGAAACTTAAATAAATTTAAGAATATTTTTGATTTCATCTTCTGATATCAAATCGGTGTATCTTGACGTATTCGATACTCGATTAACCTTGAATGTGTTAGAACATAAGGTTTTAGTGCCCTTGAGCTAAAGAAAACACGATGAACAGGAAAAAAAAAAAAAAGCTACTGTTGAATGCCTTAAGCTACCGCAAAAAAGTAAGTTAAGTTACTATCCAACTCTATTCGACTAAGCTGCTCTCCCTGTCTCCTCCTGAATATTCTATATTTATATCCTTGCCTCTTCCCATGTCCTGTATCCGTCGGGATATTAATAGGTAAATGGGCTTTCCAATATAGCCCACCGTCCAATTCATGATATAAGATATTCCTGTGTCACGTGGCAAAATGAAGCTTTAACTTACATGAATTTCTGGCCCTCCACGTGTATAATCGTAGAAAGGGAGATGACTGTCGCTCCAGGCTTTAAAAGTGGAAAATTGAAATCGAAGTGGTGAGGGTCTTTACCATAAGTAAGACGTGGACCTGAATGTTTACTTCTATCACGCACATTATAAAAAAAAAAAAAAGGATCCAGCTGCCGCTTCTTGCAAAGCTGTCAAGATTGGAGCTCTATTCGGGTAGCATGTTGGAGTCGCTCGAAGTTTGCTCGCGTTTGCTGCTGTTCGGTGCTGTTAAAGGTGCAGAAGGGTTGCGTGCTTAGCATGAGGAGCCACTCGGCCTTTGCTTGATGAAGGAGATGCTGCTTGGAGCGTCGCTCGTGTTTGCAAGTTCAGTAGCTGCGTACGGAATGATCAGATGCTGCTTTGCTTGGTTATAGCTGTCACGCAAAACCTACCACTGCCCGTGGTTGCTTTTATTTCAACTCTGTTGATTGGAGAGGCTCGGTTAGCTGTTACTTGGAAGTTCTCAGCTGGGTGCTCGGGTTGAATAATTAGGACCAGAAGCTGCTACTCATGGAGAGTGTATCACGGATCTGCCATGGGCTACTACTGTATCGCTCGGATCTGCTGCACCCTCGGCTATGAGTGTATCGCGGATTTGCTGTGGTGGACTTTGCAGCTGAGACTTGTTGGAACCGGTGCTGCTCGGATTTTGTTTGCCACTAGCTGCTGTCACCTTCAGGGGGAGGAGCTGCCGCTGTTTTGGCTGTGCTCGGATGAAGGTTGGAGGGCACCATTTAATTTAGGCGCTCAACACTGTAGTTTAGCGCTAATTGGGAATTAAAGGCGACATGCCTTGCTAATGTTCAGCTACTCTCTTTCTCATTAGCTGCAGCTGATTGCTTGATGGTGTGGGGAAGCGTGGAGTTCAGTTTAACTACTGTCGACTTAGGCCGTGTGGAGTCTTCATGTCAGCCTTTGTCATTGAAAGTCTACGGCATGCCAAGCAAATGTGATCCCCCTTTTTGAAGTTCAATTCAACTAACTGCTCAAGTTTGATGTGTTCTGCTGCAGAAGGATCAAGTGAGCTGTCGCCGTTCTAGCTTGGTTTCAGCTCATTGTCTGGACAACAGCTCACTCCAAGCTTGTTTCCAATGATGTTGTCACTCTTTTAAGTCATGAAGTCACCAAAATCCAAATAATAAAGCTAGCTTTGCTGTCATGCATCAGTCAGAGAGGATGAGGTTGCTCTATCATATGCTGCGACTACTTGATGGATCTACTATAACTGTTCTAGAGCCCAATCCACACATGTTCCGACACATCTTGGCTTGGTCTTCAGTTTAATCTAGCTGCCGAAGTCACTCAAGTTCAGTTCAAAGTGGCTGTTGCTTGTACAAATCGGCAGCTTAGAATTTGACTTCGGATCTTGCTAGCTGCTCAGATTTGCAAGTGTCCTCGGTCAGCTCTGATCTTGGTTTCATGGCTATTTGGTCTGCTTGGTAGGCATTCAAGAGCTTGGAACTTGTCCTGTCCAGTTTGCTGAATTTCTTGGTTGCGTGCTGCTGTTAACTTGAGTTGTTATCATGTGCGCTTGCTTCTCTGCAAATGCTTGGTCCCGGCTGTCCTCTAGTTGTTCCTGTAAGCAGTTGAAATGCTCGGATCTTTCTTCAGAAAAGGAAGAGCGGTTGCAACACAAGGCTGCTGTCAACAAGGAGCTTAGGCTCAAGAAATCGGTCTGCATTTGATCCCTAGTTTCCTGCCGCATATGAAAAGAATATGACTATTAAGTAGAAGTTTCTGCAAATTTCATAACCTGAATATTCATAACAGAATTTTAGAACAAACTAAATATCATTTGCTTACAAAGGGAAACCATTGGCCTTGACTTAAGTACTTGAAAACACTGGAAAAGATGACAGTCCAAGACATACGAAACATGACAGTCCAAAAGTTGAAATGCAATTGAGATAAAAAAACAGTAAAATACACAAACCGGTTAAACTCTAGTTTTGATCCTTTTCTATAATCTTCATGCACTTAAAACGAAAATTATATATTTCATTGTTGCTAGGCAAAACTCATAATAAAAAAAGCTATGAAATGCATAAATATGTAGTAATTAAGTGGCACATTTATCATCCATCTTCAATAAATACCCATTTCCTTTCCTTATTTTGACAAAAAAAAATCCCTAATCAGCACTATTACTCTACTAGACTTCACACTCAAACAAATCAAACGCTTGATTCCTTAAAAAACACACATGCTGTTGTTTATTGATTGTGGAGTTTAATACCATCAAGCTCCTCCACCTGTTACCGTATATGTTAAAGTCTTATCGAGACTATTTACTCTTTTTCCCTAACTCATCTCACCTGATCATTCCATAAGCGTCATTCAAGTAATTTTTTGAGTCATATGTAGTGCTACTTGAAACACGTCACGCTCATGACCATCACATTCAAACCTCACCCCTACAATCTCAAATGCAAAATTATTAAATATGACATCTAATCAAACCTAAACTTAACAAATTTAAAATGAAAAAGTTTTACGTAATTGAAGATTTAGCAAAACCAAAGAGTATAACTAGAATGACTCAGTTATTTAATTAATTTGATCTTATCAATTGACAACTAGGATAAACCCTAAATAATAAATAAATAATTATCCTAAATGTATTTACAAATATATAAATATATTTTCTACAGGAGGACAACTAGTAAACACACATCATAAGATACGATACAAGGCATAATCGTATGATATGAAATTACTCCAAAAATCAAAGTTCTATGCGTATAATTATGTACTAAAAAGTTCAATATTTTAAAGAAGACATGTTTCTATAAGTACAAATAATTAATTATATAACATATAATGATCATATTATAGTATATACAAAACAACAACGATAGTAACAATTAATAATAATAATAATAATCATGTAACGATCACAATATTAATAATATTAATAATGATAAATAACAATATATAGGATCATATACTTACTTATGCGTCTTTAGGATCAGATATACAGAGAAACACCACAACGAACAAAAACAAAAAACTAAAATGGAGGTTTTAGCAAATTCGTGAGCTATCTAGTTAGAGATGACGCACCAATAAGTTCCTACATGGCCTATAACCCACCGGATGTGACGCACTGGTCTGAATGGTAGAGTTGCTCACCATAATCCTTGATAAAAGAATTGATAAGAGTGGGTGGAGGAGAGTTTTTCAAGAGGAAAGTCTCAAGGGTTTTTTATTAATGAGTCAAGTTTGTCTAAAACCATATACACGTGTTCTATTTATACAAAGTAGCAAATTTGTAAATAAAAAGGACTAAAAAAATGCCGTAGTGGTAATCTCATAAATACAAAATAACATGAGTGTAATTTGGGAAAATACAAGAAATAGGATGTTTAAATAACATAAATAAGATTAAGTAATCAAATGAGATATCTAGGTGAGAAATCAATGAGCTGGGCTCCAACATCTGGTAGGGTCGATATCTCGAATCCTATCACTTACTAAAAGTAAACCAAGTATATGTATACATACACGCGCGATATGATCTTAGAATAATACTACAATATGATTGAATTAAAGTTTTTCAGTTAATTAAGTATACGATTTCAATATTTTTCTACCTAACTCTATTACTTTGTCTAGCTTATATTATCATACTACTCTTTATCCCACTATACATGGGTATTATAGTTAAATTATAATATAACAATATACTAATATAAAACATATGGAAAGTGAGAAAATCTAAACTCGTATAATATTTACTGAGTTGTATATTATTACTTATATGATAAAATAATATTTCCTAATCACCATAAGAGATAAGCAATGTGAAATAGCTTTGAAATTTTCAATTAAATTTTATCATTAAAGAAGTATATTCGAACTTGATAAGAATTAAATATGAAAATGTAAAGATAAAAAATAAAATGAAAAAGTTGCATGTGATTTAATACCTAAGTAGAAACATGAATCATAAGGTAGATAGATTGCTAATTAGGTCGACTAATATTACATCTAGATATTCATTAAGTTCTTATTATTTTATTTATCAAGAGATATCAATCAGGAGGGTGAGTTACTTGATGATTGCTATGATCCATATATTAATTGTAAGTATTCTCAATGACTCTATATTTATTGTATGCTTGTAGATAGTGTATCTAAATTTTATATATTAATAAATTGATGCTTGGGGTTCATCATATGAATGTAGCTAAATATTACTTGTTTGTTATACAAAATGTTGTTAAATTTGGAAATTGAAGAATTAGTTATATGATTGACTACTGTATGATTTGGATGGTTTATTAATATTTGTTCATCGCCTAATAACTTGACTTAATTATATTTGTCTTATTTAAATTAAAAGGATTACACATAATCATGAAATTGCATTTATTGTTCCAACAGTCACCTTACGCGGATAGTAATGAAGGACCCTATAAAGATGGGAATCACATGTGATTTGATTATTTGTGATTAGCATAGTGTAACAGTATTTATACAACAAGACCCTACCATTGGCTCGCAGGCTTACTTGATGCAAACTGTAGGTAGCTGAGGGTAAAGTCTAGAGACCTTCACTATACAGCGTGAGTGTAGACTGTAAGAGCTACCTTACCATTAGACTTGGGAATTTTTGTACTATGGAATTTTGAAAATGGAAATATATATTGCGAAATATGGAAATTCACTTTATGATTAAAAACCCAAGTGCTAAAACCTGCTTGTGATTGGTATCGATGAATTTCTAACTCTTACCTCGAAGGATGTTAAATTCGAAGTTGTATGCAGCACAAACCAACTGCATATATTGTTTGACATATTGCTTATTCATAAATTCATATGGCTGTTAATTAATCGTTTGATAACTTGTTTGACAATATAGTATGAGAGATATATTACTAAGCTTGTGTAGCTTACCCCTTAACGGTTTATTTATAAGTTCCTTTAAGGTGAGATTGGGATAAATTTTGAGTGCAGAATATAAATTGAAGATATGTAAGATAATGTTAGAGTTAATTGAGAAGTGTGTAGTTGGTACAGAAACATTATATGTAGAAAGTATTTATATGTTAAGATTCTATATAATTTAGTATTTCTTATAATCTATAAAGCTTACTTATCCTATTTTATTACTTGTTAGGAGATACCGATTCTTTGTGATTTTGAAGAACTGTGGAATATTGGATATTCATAGTTATTTACATATTAAGATATGTTAATAAATTAAAAATTGGAAACCTTAATGATTAACTAATTAGGGTATTGTAATCTCTTACTTACAAGGCGGTTTTGGTATCATGGTTGTACAAGTGATACGGAAATTTTAGGTAATCCTATTAAGCTCCCTATGAGTTCCTGACAATACAAAAACATGTGATAAGTAATTCTAATAAAATATATTGGACGATAAATTAAAAACTGAGATGTTTTTAATACCTATCAAGATCATAGTTAGTAAGAGAGGAAGAAGGGAATATAAAAATGAGAAAGTAAAAGAAAAAAAAGGTTTTTATCAAAAAAAAAAAAAGAACAAGAGAGAGGGACAAGATAATAGATACAAGAGTTTGTAGTCTTATGGTTTTAGTATAGGATGAGCTTTTGTTATCATGTTCTTTAGGGTTAAAAAATGCAATAATATTATTTTTTATTTATTAATATTATTCAATTAATATTGGAACGTGAGCATTAAGTGTCTTGAAATATGTACCTCATATAATTTAGAATTCAGGTTTGGGATGGGTACATATATGTATCCTATCTTGTAGGAGTAAATTTTGGAAAATTACTATTTGAAACCTACCATATAGCCCTCTATACCCATCTGAACCTACCTACTAGAGTAGAGTTTCAGTGAATACCCTGTATGATAAGGTTGTTCGCTCACCCATACTCTATTATCTATATCTATGTTATTAAAGTGAAAGAGGGATCTTTTGGTATCTTTTCTTATTTTCCCAAATTATCATTTGATAAAAGGGAAGAATATAAAAAAGTCCCCAATGTTTATTTTCAATTTCAGCTCTTAACATTTCAAAATTTTCATTTAAGTTCTCAGCATTTGTAAAAATTTGCAAATAAGTCCTTTTAATTGACAATGTTAGATTTTAAATTGGAAAAGTATAATAAAGTCTTCAATGTTTACTTCTTTTTCTGTTTTAGTCCATAATGTTTCAAAATTTTCATTTGAGTCGTCAACTCTTGTAAAAATTTGCAAACTATTCCTGTCAACTAACAAAATTAAATTATCATTTACACAGTGATACGTGACAACATTCTATTAGTCCATGTATTTTTATTAAATAAAAGATGTAATAAGATATTAAAAAATAATTAAGGTATTAAATAATTATAGAAAAATATTGAAATAATGAAAATTTAATAAAAATTAGAAAAATGATACAATAAAAAAACTTCAAAATTGAAAAAAATTACTAAGATAATACATTTGGTAATATATATACACATACTAATCTACATATATAAATTGATATTTATTTTACAATAAATTAATAAAAGTTAACAAAAATTACCAAAAAAAATGGAAGAATGTAGAAAAAAGCAAACTTGACTACTCGATGGCATAGGGTTGTTATAGCTTCATGACTCTCTTAAGGAGGTCGCAAGTTACCCCCTGCCCTTTGATGGCTGGATTTCCTTTTTTTTTTTCTATATTTTTCCATTTACTGTAATTTTTGTTCACTTTTATTAATTTATTTTAAAACTAATATTAATACATAAAAGTATATATATTATATATTTTTTTTCAATTTTGCAAATTTTTCATTTTTTCCATATTTCTACTTTTTAAACTTTTCACTATTTTTTAAATATTGCTCTATAATTTTATAGCTTAATTAATTTTAATATTTTATTATATTATTTATTTAATAGAAATACATGGAGCAAAATAATGTTACCACATATCAATGTGTAAATAATAATTTAACACCATCGATTGAAAAGATTAGTTTGCAATTTTTTGCAAACGTTGAGCACTTAAATGAAAAATTTGAAACGTTAAAGATTAAATTAGAAAAAGAAGCACTATTGAGGACTTTTTTGTATTTTTTCAATTTAAAATCTAACACCGTTAGTTAAAAATACTTATTTGGAAACTTTTGTAAACATTGAGGACTTTTTTGTATTTTTCCCTTAATAAGATTTGTAGTTCCTATTATCTACCATTTATAATTATATGATACATGTTTTTCATATTAGTTTAATGAGGGTAGAAATGTTAGTTAACCCAATTCAGTTTCTATATTAAGAGTAGTTACTTCGATATATAACGTCATTTCTCACAATATTATTATATTTACTAAATAATGAAACTATAAAAAAAAACAAAAAATCATATTATTAAATTTATTATACAATCAAATTATGACATGTCTAAAATTTATCAAATCTCTTTATTTTTCCATATCTCACTTACAAGTTCATAATTTCAAGGAAATTGCTAATTTAAAAGTTACAAATTTGTATTTGTTTAGAGGAATAAAAACTAAAATTTAAAAAATTGCGAATGTATAATCATCAATTAAATTACCAAGGCTAATATAGCCTAATGGCATAAACACCGATCTCCTAATAGAATGGACTAAGTTCAACTTTTCCTCCCTAAGTTATAATGTAGTTAGCAAATAATAATAATAATAATAATAATAATAATCATGATCATCAATTAAATTCTATACATCATATACACATTTAAATACAAAAATATATACTATGATAATATGAGATATATATAAACATATACTATATCGTTGATATATATGAAATACATTATAAAGCACATACAATATTATGTACAACTATATACATTATTGTTATATTTACAATAACATTATTATTGTATATCTTCTATATTATTAGAGTGAGAAGACGTCTTTTGTTATCTTTTCTTATTTCCCCAAATTGCTATTTGATAATATTTGCAGTTCATATCATCTATTAGCTGTAATTATATAACACATGTCTTTCATGTTATTTCAACAACGTTAAAAATGTCAATTAACCCAATTCAATTTCTATGTTAAAATAACTACTTCTATACATTGCATTATTTCTTACATTATCATTATATTTACTATACACTCAAGCTATAATGAATTTTTCTATAATCCTGTCCTTATTTTTTAGGGGACTGGTTCCGTTCTTTGTCTAACCTTTGATTTACATATTTTTAAATCTAAATCATTGAACAAATTGTGAATTTAACGATTAAAATTTTTAAAAATGTAAATGGATGGCAAGATGGAGGATTAAACCAGTTTCGTCAAAATGGAGGACGAGAACATGCAAGCTCCCAACTATAACATTTTTATAATTTATCATATCTCTCTCTTTTTCTCTATCCCGTTTACAAGTTTATAGCTTCAAGGAAAATGCCTATTTAAAAATTACCAATTTGTAAATTGCATGTCCTTCGAAGGAATAAAAACTAAAACTTAAGAAGAATTTGCAAACACATGATCGTCAATTAAATTATGTGCATCATATACACATATGGATACATAAATATATACTATGATAATGTGAAAAATAAATAGAGCATCTACTACATTATTGATATATATGAAATATATTATAAAGCATATATAATACTATGTACTACTATATACATTATTATTATATTTACTGTTACTCCAAAAATAGATGAAGTTGTAACAATCTCGCCATATGAACCATCTTAAGACAGAAGCTAGATTTATAGCTGTTCTCATAAACTTAGTCCACCCAAGGTGTATGGGATTCAACTACTTTAAAACATCTGGCTCAAAACCTATTTAATATAAAACCTATGGCAAGCAGACTTATAGTACTTTTTTGTAGTGATAATATTTGTATAAGTTTACATTTGAGATGAAAGTATATAAACTTACAGGTATTCTTGCATATATTTTAACCCGACAGTAGAAATCTACTAGGTTGCCCAATGAGGTGTAATTAGTTTTCAAAAGGGTAAAAACTAAGAAACAGATAAATCCAACAATGTCTTCATTAACTTCACTCCCTAAACTTATATGTTGTAAGTTTGGATTTGCATAAACTACTACATTTGACTCTAAACCTACAAAAGAAATTATAGGAGAATAAGTGATAACTTGCTCAACATGTGTTATGAAGACAAAAGCATGTATCCATTAAGGAACAATCGTAGTTTTCAATAAAGTTAGTTAGATACAATGAATGCATAAGTAAGTGCTATTGTACGATGTTGTCTAGTCGGTCATGAGATTAGAGAAATTGCGCCTGATATAATTTGGGTTGAGGAGCTTAGTGTCATACACTCATGAATTGAAGCTAAACTACCACTCGTGCAATAGAAAACACCTCCACCTTATATTACCTTCAAAGCATTATCCCTAACCTTGTTGTGACCTCCTTTCTTATTACTTAGTTTGACTAAATATGAGAAATGACTATTTCAGCTATTCTCATTGATGGGTCTGTATTTAGCTCGATAAGCCTAACCGTTTTCCCTATTGGGTATAATACATGTGAGGTTAGATGCTAGGTCGAGTTCAAGTTAGTTTGTTTTTTGGGTGATCAACCAATCTTAAATAATCCAAAATAGAACATTATATATTAAACAAGTATAACATAGAGCTTAACTCCCATTATAGCAAATCAAATTTCAAACAAATGCACAAATAACTAATTACAATCACAAGCAGGAACACACTAAAGCTTGCAAGTAATCTGAAATAATACTGCATAAAGCCATGAAGCATTGATCCCTCTTATTTTAAATATTCACTACTCACTCATTATAATCAACGGGCTTAATTTTTCTCATAAGTCCCTACATCCCAATTAACATATGTAGTGCTCAATTATGTGGTCCGAGTAATATTAATTTATTATTTTTCTTTTGTTTAGATTCATTGTCCCTAATTTTCGAAAACCATTTTACTTATAAGTTTAGGTTTTAGGGTTGTCTTTAGATTGATTTATACCTAAGTTATCACTTGGGTCATCCTCTGTATTGCCTTGTGAGACATCTTCTATGTTTGGTTAATGTTAAAGTTCTTAAAAATATCCTCTAACATGCTATTTGAATTTATCATACTTGTAACTTTCATATATAAATCTCCTAATTGAGCTTTTGAATAGGTTTCTAATATGATATTTACTTATTGAATCCTCTAAGATATCCTAGTATCAAATCCCAATACAAACTAACAATCATAAATCTTATAGAAAGTTATTTTATTTAATCCATTTTTGTTTGTAAATACATCATCATAGTAGATCGTTATACCTATTGAGAATAATAAGTTCCATGGATTATAGGTTATCTAATTTCATCCTTAGTTATCCCATATACCTACCAAAGAGGATGCCATTATGTTCCTTATAGTGACAAAACATTATTAAATTGTTTTCATGTTATAGGAAGTATGTTAATTTAAGCAAGATATCTCAATTATGTGGTTAGAGTAATATTAATCTACTTATTTTTCTTTTATTTAGGTTTGTTGTCCTTAATTTAGGAAGCTATTTTACTTACGTGTTTAGGTTTATGGTTGTTTTTAAATTGATTTATACCCAAGTTTTCCTTTAAATCATCCTCTATGTTGCCCTTTGAAAATCCTCTAAGTTTGGTTAATGTTAAAGTTCTTAAAAATATCCTCTAACCTTGCCTTTAAATTTATCCTACTTGTAACTTGCTTTTATAAATCTTGTTATTGTGCTTTTGAATAGGTTTCTAATATAATATTTGCTTATCGAATCCTCATAGATATGCTTGCATCGAATCCCATTACGAACTAACAATCACAAATCTTATAGAAAGTTATTTTGTTAAATCCATTTTAGCTTGTGGACAAATCATCATACTAGATTGTTTATACTTATTGGAATAACGAGTTCCATATATCATTATGTTTTGTATAGTTATAAAACGTTATTAAATTGTTTTTGTATTATAGGAACTATGTTAATTCAAGCTAACCATATACATATAGGAGAGAGTGAGAGAGAGAGAAGTTGATCATGGGAAAGAAAAATAGAGGAGAGAGATCATGAGAGTAAGCAACATATTGTGCAGAGAGATATTATAAGGAAGAGAGAAAAAAAGATTGGAAGGAAAGAGAAAAAGGGAAAATGGCAGATTTATCCATATTATAATTATAATAGATTATTTTAATGTTAGTTTTTTTTTTGTTAAATAGTATTAGATAGAGGGTAAATGAGTAATTTTAAGGATGAGTTATAAGTGATAGTTACTTAAGCCCCCTTAAGGCTTTAATAATATATATGTATATATATAGATATAGATATAAATATCTCTCAGAGCTCTTTTATTAGAACTTAAGTTTTACATTTTCAATATTTTAACGAGTAATACTGCTATAGTTAGCTTTTTAATTATATTGTTATTTTATTATTCCATTTTTTTCCCTAAAATTCAAGCTCTTAAAGTCAACTCTTCTAATTTTATGGTTATATTACAAATTTTGAACTTAGCCAGACAACTTTTAGAACTCTAAATTTAACTACTAAAACCCTAATCCTTAATTTGCGTTGCTTCACATTTACTACAATACTATTAATATATATATATTTATCAAATTTCTCTCTATCCTAATTATAGGTTCACAATTTCAAGAAAATTGCCAATTTAAAAGTTACCAATTTGTAAATTGCATGCTATTTAGAGGAATAGAAACTAACACTTAAGAAGAATTTGCAATAATCATCAATTAAATTTTGTACGTCGTATATACATATGGATACATAAATGTATACTATCATAGCGTGAAATTTATTATAAAGCATATATTATGTTATTGCTATATATGAAATATATTATTGAGCATATACAATATTATGTACAACTATATATAGTACATTTTATCTCAAACATGCTCAAACTAAATAAATCACTAGAGTTGAATGAGGATTTTATGGCTGTTACCATACAAAGAATTGAAATTTTATTTAGATAATTCAAGTTTCTAAACATGAATGATAATATCGTATTAATTGATTATTGTTATCATTATTTATACATGATAAGATAAATCAACATTTAAACAAGTTTGATTTGGGAAAAAGGCTTTACAAAAGGAATAAAATATAAAAATTCATTTATCAATTCAGGGTAATTGAAATGGATGACTCATGGTTATGGTTTTTGAATTGATATATTACCCTTATGGAAAAAATAGTTATAATAACAAAAGTACCTTAATATATGTTTAAGAAAATGGAAGCAATAAGCATTGATGGCTAATTTAGGGTTAACAATTCGTGTTAATAAATCTTGTCTTGTGTGCACCTTTAAATGGGTTCGTGATTTAAAATCCTTAACCTTTATCCCAACCTCTTTATTAATCATGTATAAAAATTTAAACTCATACCAACCCGTTTAATAAACGTATTTTATATTTAGGTTAGACTCATTTTGTCAATTAAATAGTCATAAATAAATATATAGTTATAAAATGATAGGAAAATTGATAATCATAAAATTAACATTTTGCAAATAAAAATGATATAGCCTTGACACTTATACAAGAAATTACAACTAAACAAGAGTTTAATAAAGCAAAATCCAATGAAATATAGCATATCTAAATATTGGTTGAGTACGTAACATCTTGATATTAAGTTGAACTATGTCTCAATGTTATATTACTATTAGTATTAATTTCCTTAAAGAAACAATCAATGAACCTGCTGTAATAAAAAAAAAAATTATTAAGAAAAAATAAATGATGTCAAAATATTTATAAAAATAATTCAATTTATTCTATTCTCCATAAAACCAATCATTTATACATAAAAGAGTTGGTTACTATTAGTGGTAATTTCACTAAAGAGACAATTAAAGAATCTAAATATAAAAAAATTGTATTAGTAAAAGATAAGTAATGTTGAAATATTTATAAAAATAATTTATTTCTCTACATACTCCATAAAACCAAGCCTTTATACATCAAAGTTTTAACAGTTTATAACTTCAATGAGCTATAGCATTCATTAAAGATTTGACCGCGTACTAAAGGTAGATTCTGAAGCTATCATGGATATTAATATGCTTAACATATCATACGTCATTTTTATAATTTAAGGACAATGAGATTGATTAGTACTCTAATAACTCAAAATACTTCATTCAACTATTATATGCCACTCCTCATATAAATATAGTTTTAATTCAAATTTATTGTCTTTTTTTTTTTGATGGAATAATAGCAACTTACATTACTTCAAAACTAAAAAAGAAACACATAGTTCAACACAAGAGCAAATCCAGGTGAAAAATAGAACAACTCAACTTGGCTCGACAAACAACATAGTAGAAACATAAAGCAAACCAGAGTCTTAAACAATAAGGTCAAAAATAAAGGTAGGAAAATTATCCTCAAAAGTCACATGATTGATAGTCTTCAAGCCTTCCTTGGCTAGCAGATCAGTCACTTAGTTTTGGTTATGGCTTTCCCTGCAAAAGACAATATGTTCAAAATGAGGAATAAGAGAAATACACTCTGCTAGCATTAGGTGGCAAATGTTTGAATTAATGCTTGGTTTTGGTATCTAGTCTACAACCAATGTTGAATCTGTTTTGATAATAATTGGCTTAAGGTGCCTCTTTTGTGGCCACTTCATTCCTTTGAGAATAGCCATTAGTTCCACTTTCAATAGTAATGAAAGGTTGGTCTGCATGTATAGCCCACCAAGAATATGACCTAACTCATTTCTTGTTATTACACTAACAACTCTAATTTTACCCAACTCTACTATAGCTACATTACAGTTAATCTTAATTACCCCCCTTCTTGGGCTAGTCTAACAGGCTAAAAGGCTTCTTTTTTCTTGTAGCCTTGTTTTATAGTGAAGCACCCACCATTTGTTTACCTCTACTCTAATATTCTAGATCCAATGATGCTGGCGAACTTGCTCATGATTAAATATTATGTTGTTCCTTTTCCTCCATATGCCCCAAAGCATAAACAGGATATAAGGTTGTCTTGGGGGATGAACTTCCTTCTACTGCTTCTTTCTCCAATAGACATTCTCTTTTAGCCATCGTACCATCGATTCCTTATCTCTTATTCCATCTATGTTGCACACATTTAGGTCAAACTATCCTTCTTTACTTACTGAACATTGAAAGAACAAATGACATATGGTTTCCGTTATCCCTTTACATAAAGGGCATTCCAAACCCACATTAACTCCTCAACTCTACAGTTTGTCCTTCGTGGGGATACCTTCCATCATGATTCTCTAGAGCAGCATTTGGATTTTTAGATAAGTAGGAGTTTTCCATATCTAGTCCCATTTATTTGCATCCTCACCTTCATTCTCACATTGACACAATTTCGCATAAATTGATTTTATAGATAACTCCCCATCCATATTCTTCGGCCAGTACCAGAAGTCCCTATTTTGGTCATGATCTATTAAGATTACATCTATCAGCATGTGATTAAAATCTACATCGAATAGGTAACCTATGATATTTCCTTTCCACCTGCCTGGACTATCCCAAACCTACTATACAGTAAGAAGATGATCAAATTTATTGAGTGGGCCATATGTTCTCTTAGATATGCTACCCTCCTGTATCCAAATGTCTAACTAGAAACTTGTTGTTTTTCTGTTCTTGATCTTTACCCTAGCATCCTTTTTAACCCACTCCTATATCTTTTTTAAGGACCTATAAAACCTAGATCTTGAGTGTTTTCAAAGGTGGTCCTTAGATAATTTATATTTTGCCCATATAACCTCAATCTAGAGAAGTTTCTTCCTATTGAAATCCTAAGCCAAGTTCACGAAGTTTGCCCGATTTCATTTCATAACACCTAACATTTCTAACCCTCCCAACGACTTTGGCTTTTTTTATCTTTTTCCAATTTGCCCAATGTAATTTCCCCTGCTTATTCGTAGATCCCCAACGGAAGTCTCTATCTACTTTCTCTATCCTTTCCATTAGGTTCTTAGAGAAAAAGGATAACTTAAGAGTAGTAGCTAGAAATTCTCTCAAGAACGGATGTTATGAGAAGTTTATGACCTATAATGCTTAGCATTTACAACTTCTAACCAGTCAGTTTCCTTTGAGTCTTTTAGAAAATGAAATCTAAATTATTCCTTTCAAAATTTCTCCCAGCCTTCATGGGTAGCCTAGGATATTTGCCCATGCTCGCATTTGGCCGAATGCTCAGCATATCACATAATTTGCTTGTCAACTCATTGCTAGTGTTTCGGGAGAAAATGACATAAGATTTATCTAAACTTACTTTCTAGCCTAATAGATTACCAGTGACTTCAATAGCTCGTAACATACATTTTATATTACTCTCCATTTCTTCCCCCATAAGAAGAATGTCATCAGCTAAAAAAAAGATACGACAGACTAACTAAAGAACCCTTAATCTTGATAGGGAGCCATTCCTTTACTTATACCAATTGGTGTATCATGCAACTTAAGATTTCCATGACAAGAATGAACAAATACGATGAAAGGAGGTCTCCCTATTGTAATCCCCTAAAGGCATTAAAACTATTCAACGTTGCTCCTTTCAAAATAATGTAATAAGAAGTTGAGCTTAAACAAGAGGAAATAAGCCGAATCCAAACATTCAGAAAATTTAGACTTTTTAAGGTAGAGCATACAAAGTCCCATTCTTACCTTATCATACACTTTCTTTCGATCTATCTTAACTATCATCTAATTTTTGTTCCCTTTTCTACTGTTCAGCATATGGAGAGTTTCTTGGAAAATGATAATGTTGTCTTTTACGGATCTCCCTGGTATGAAGCTTGCTTGCTTAGGGTTTGATCAAATCATCCAATAACCCATGCAATTGTTAACAAGGAGTTTACTCATCACTTTATACATAATCGAGCAAAAACTAATGGGTCTAAAGTCCTTTAGCTTGTTAGCACCAATTAATTTTGGAATGAGAACAACTACAGTAAGATTAATCTTTAGCTCCATTACTTGGTTTTCCATAATCCTCTATACTGTATCACACATCATACTGCCCACTTTTGTCCAACATTTAAAAAAAAAAAAATTCAGCACTAAAACTGTCCACTTTTGGGGACTTACTATTTCTAATGTACGGGAGGGCTCTCTTAATTTCCTCATTTCAAGATTCCTTCTCCAACTCAATCTTTTCTTCCTCTGAAAGAATCTTCTACCCTCCATCCCAAGAGATCAGAGACTAGCTACAGGAGAGTTTCTTATGGTGAATAAGTTGGAAAAATAAGAGACAACTAGACTTTCGACTTCAGATTTCTTGAATATCTAGTTCCTTACAGTATCATAAAGCCTACAAATTCACACTTCACAACGTCTAGCCAATGTACTTATGTGGAAAAACTTTGTGTTTTGTTTTCCCTTAATAATCCATTTAGATCTTGCTTTAGCTACCCACAACTTTTCCTCATAGCCCAACACCTGATGCAATTCCTTTTGTAAGAGTCTCTTACGATCTAAAAGCTCTTATAAAGGTTCATTCTACAGTTTGCTTGGAATCTCCTCAATTTATTTCTGAGTGTTCTTCTTATGAATATGGATAAGCTCAAAAACCTCTTTATTCTAAGCCCTTAATCGAGCAACAAACCGAGTTAAGTCATTAAGAAATCTAAATTGTATTGGGTTTCAGTAGGTAGTAACAAACTCCTTGAAACCAGGGTAGTCCAGCTACCTTGGTTGGAACTGAAAGGGATGATCCTTCTTAATTCCACCCCTTACTGTAAGGTAAGTATTTAATAATATGGGAAAATGGTCAGATTGTAAAGGCAAGAGGTGAATAATCTTAACTTCAGGGTACAATCTCCTTAAGTTTTCACTTGCTTAAGCTTGGTCTAAATGAGTTCGGACTAAATCACACAAATTTCTAGATTTTCTGACCATGTGAACTTAGGTATAACAAAGCCTAAATCTAACATCCCACAAATGTCCATGCACCTTTGATATTTGTTAACATGACTCTACCTACCCTTTTTCTTTTCTGAAAATCTCGTTAAAATCCTCAATCATTACATAGGGCCTACTCCAATTATTTGCTAAGCTTTCTAGTTCCTCCCATAAAAGATAACGTTCCTCAAATTTTAGAGACGCATATAGCTAACAAAAGCCAAGAGAAGTTATGAAAATGTACCTGGATTTCAAAAGAAATTTGCTAGTTGGACAAGACTCTCTCTCTAATGACCGCATCTTCAGCATTCTACAGCATGACATTTCCCCCCTTAAATCCATTAACCTCATTATAAATCATGCTATTTGTACCAATATGCTCCCTTAAAGCGGAAGCTCCAACTAACCCCATCCATGTTTCAATGAGAATAAGGACTTGAGGGTCATACAACATCCATAGATCCCATACAGCCTTCTTCTTTCGCTCAGAGTTTGCTTCATGAGCGTTTTACGTAAGAATTCTAAAGGGTTTAGTATACATTGTTGAAGACAACGTATCTATAAGTTCAGGGTTTAATAGAATATAGTGGATTTTAACCCCGTATCCCTCCATGGAGGCTTCCTTAAACTTCTCCAACTTTACCCTCCATCTATATGGGCAAAAGGAGGTGTAGGTCATCGGTTCCTACATTTCCCCAACCTTCTACCAAAATTGCTTCCTTTGATCCTCCATGCACCTCTCCAGAAAAGGCACACGTTGTACCTCCATCAAATGTATTAGCCCTTGAAGTATCATTTCCACCACTAGACGATATGTCCCTTCAAAAAACTCTAATAAATCTTCTCCCGTTATGACATTCCTCATCATTTGCATTTTTATTGCTAGAACCCCCTCTACCTTGGTTTGGGCTTAAACTTGTTTGATCATAATTTCCCGTCCCATCAGGAAGGTTGGTTGGAAGATGATTTCTGGGGCTTGATTCTTTTACTACACGATACTGTGAACCATCATGTCGTTCACTTTTGCTCTAAGGGTTACCATATTCACTAGAGTTTGAATTTCCCACAACTTTGAATCTGGAATGACTTCCAGCATCGATGAATTGCTTCTCAAAAGTTGAAGCGTGATGGAAGTTTCTATTAGAAGGACCAATTTTCCTTGCTCACTTTTTAAGAGATGAAGAGTTTTTTCATTGTCTGGCTTTCTCAAAGTAGGAATGTTTATACTTCTTTGAAGAAAAAGAAAACACGATTGGGTTTTCAATATTTTCTTTCCTCTTATTTTTCCAATCTGTACCGCCCACTTAGTTTTTTAAGGAGTCACTAATGTCTAAATTAATGATACCGAACAATGTTTTTGAGTTGTTTAGGTTTCTTAGTTTTCCTCCCGAACTATTCCCTTGATCTTTTTTGTTAGTCGTCACATTTCTAGTTAATTTTTTATCACATTTTTGTGGTTTCTTCTTGTATTGGACTTTTGTCCAATCACCTACTTCCTTTGACATACTATTTACCATTGCTCTACCTGTCCCCTCATTATCCTTTAAGTTAGACTCATCATTTAAATTACACTCAGCTTCCTTTACACTTTGACTTATGCTGTTGACATTTACATTTTCTAAATTAGACTCTTGTCTCATCTCTTCACCTGAACTGCTTATTGGCCCTTCCCCAGATATACCTCCTTCATCTTGTTTTACGTACCTCTCCTCTGTATCCATGGTAATGACATTATTGCTATTCGAGGTATAGGTTTTCCTAGATGATTTATTCTACCATACCGATCATATACCTTTTGTAATCCATCGTAAAGGATTTTATAGGGGATTCCATTGATAAAAATAGTGTGCTTAAGCGATGATTTAATATTTAATTGAATGCAAATATGAGTGAATCTTCCACGCTCTAATCCCACAATAAATTAATCATACCTCAAAACTAGTCTAATCTTTTCCCTTATTCTCCGCATAGCGAAGTGAGAATAAAGTTTTGCTAGTAAACCAAAGATGCATACCCATGCCGTGATTGAGTCAAAGGTAAAAATATATGGTCTAAAGCCTAGAATCCATTTCTTTAATGCCAAGTATCTCTCATTCATAAACCATGGACCATTTCTTACAACCCATTGATAATCTATGTTATTTTCTAGTAAGACCAAATAATATCCTGAACCTGCATGGATCAATTTGATAGGGTTCAACCTCCTCCATATCATCGTTAATTTGTATAAAAGGGTCTTGTATCTCAGGTTTGGCCCTAACACTTTTGTTATGAATGTGTTTTTCCATGGGACACTTAGCATCTCAACCTCTGTCTATTAAAAATTCAGATAACAAAGTCCTTGACTTACATTCCCATTCAAAATGTCCTCTTCCTCTTTCCACTTCTCATCGTCATAGTCCATGCTTGTAAGGGGAAAAACATCTTGTAAATAAACTTTTCATATACTCCTGGTATATAAGTAAGAACAATGTCCCTGAAGGACATTTTCTTTTGATTAGGGTTTATCGTTTGAAATGTATCCCCCTTCTTTAGACCACTGCTTTGCTATTATCCTATGATGATAATGCTAGTCATTTCTTGCTTCGATAGAGAAGGTCATTGTCCTTATCCATATTATGTTGTGAAAGGTTCCTAGGGTTTGTTGCTTCAAAGAGAGATCCCGCTATGGAGAGTAATAATTACTAGTATAATTCAAATTTATCGTTGCCTTTAAGTGTGTATATGCTTTTACAAGACTGAAGCTCTTTGATGAAGTAAAGACTATAAGTACCAAATCTAGAATAATTATTTGTAAAAGATAAAACTACTTGTAAGTCATCTACTTGTTCATCATTAATAAAATTCGAAACTCTTAACTTACTATTGGTAATATTTACACTTGTACTTATGCCATCATTCTTCACTTAGAGAGAGAGAGAGAGAGAGAGAGAGAGATAATATTTTTCTAACTTTAAAATATTGGTTTATTCTAAAATTAAACGGGTTCTTGGGTTGAACTTATGATATGTTTATAGGACCTATTTAATAAATAAGTTCGTAAGTTAAACCTTAACTTGGAAAGGAATTTTGTCTTGTTTGAATGAGTCTAACCCATTTGTATTTCGTGTCAGCCACTTTTGTACACAAACCATTTAAAATCATGTTGTATTGTGTCCAAGTTCATGGGTTGTGTCCTAATTTGTCAGCCCTAATGACCATTAGCATTTAACATGAAATTAGCATTATTATAATGGTTTATTAATGACAAAATGATATTGCATTTAAACAAATTTAAATGAATGGACATTCAAATTATTAAGTTAAAATTTTTAGCTACATAAATCTATGATATTAAAATGGGAAGACCTATTTTGGTGTTTACTCATTCTTTCTTCTTAAAATTACTTATTTAGATCTAATGTAATATCTTATAGAAAAAAAATTATTATGGCAATTTTTTGTATACATAAATAACAAATATATATTACTAAAAAGAATAGACATTGGTTGATAAATTATTATTTATAATTTAACTAAGTTTTCCCAAAATAAAAAACAAACAAAGCTTATTTTCTTTTATAATAAAGGAAAATTTGTACATAAATTCTTTAACCAATTTCGTTGTTTAGCCTCTCATTAAGTATTTAGAAGCATTTAGTAATTTCAATGATTAGTAGGGATGTTCATTAAACAAACTGAATTGAACCAAAACTTGAATTGAATTGTAAAACATGATTCTTTTATATTTTGGTTCCATTTACAATTCGATTGATAGGAGGTTTAAGTAGTTCACAATTCGATTTAAAAGATCGAACTAAACCAAACCACTTAAACTTGAATCGAATGACTTCTTATTTAGAAATAAAAAATAAGTGTTATTTTTTTACTTTTAAACTATATTAATATTTCATTCTAACTTTATTTGCATTTTGCTTTATTGTCTCTCTTCTCACACTCAACTTCAATTGTTGGTACTTCTCTTCTATTACCGTTTTTCATCTCTCAAGCAAATTTTCATGCTTTATAATATGTAATAATATTGTAACATAATGCTATGTAGCTTTAACTCTTGCATAATGTTCCTCATTTTAAATATCAATGTTTGTTTAAAAGCTTCAATAATTATTTGTATTATCAAATATAAAAAAGTGCTTTTAAAAGCGATTCAGAACCGAATTAAACCAAATCAAACTACATTAAAAGTGGTTTAGTTCAAAACCTCGACTTGTTCAAAGCTATTTGGTTCATCAAGGATTTGAACTGAACCATGAATACCTCTAGTGATTATTAACATTTGTTTATATATATATATGTATATATATACTTTAACCCATAGGGAGAATTACAATGGATGAGATCAACATTTCAAAAAATTTAAATAAAGAATCAACATTTCATAAAGTAGTTTAAATAGGAGATCAATGTTTTGAAAAAAGTTTAAATAAAAAATCAACGTTTCATAAAACAATTTAAACTATTTTATTGTGAATCCCTTATTTGAATTAATTTTTGAAAAGTTAACCTTATCTTACAAATATCTATTATAATATATGATTTTAGAAGTTTTTACCTTTTGATGTTCTCCTCTTCATTAATCACATTAGTCTATCATGTCATTATTATTTCTATCATAATAGTCCTCATATCAATCTAAAATCTTTATTAGTTACTAGTCATATTACATATTTAAAGAAATCATTAATATTTTCACTATAATCTTCACTGCATTCATTTAATACTATTGCCAAAAATTTTAATTTCCATAAATCTTTTAGGCATTAAAAAAAATTGTACTCCTATGCCTTCACTTTCCCTCTCTTCATATTAGAAAGAAATCTCACTACTACCACTACTAACACTGTCTTTCTTTGCCTATTTATCTTAAGAAACACATATTATTTGAATTTTGATTCACCATTAAGATTCAAGACTTCTTTTGCATCTAGCCAATATCAAAATCAAATTCCAACCATGAAAATGAGTTGCTTAAATGGTTATAGGATTTTGAAGCCATGGGATTGGTGGAGGATGTGTCCAAATGGTCGTATTTAATGCCGTTACAGAGGAGACTGATTGGAAAGTTAAAAGTTTTGAGAGCTTTGAAGAGTTGCTAGTAATGGAGGATCGTTACAATCAAGAGAAATAGGCAACGCAAACAACTAACATGGCACAAGGATTATATCGTAGCATAGCTAGGCTTACGAAATTGTACACCAACAGATCTAACAAAATATGTGATGTAATAGATAGATTAGGTATAGACCTAAGATACACTATGACTAATACAACAAAATGTAACAGAAGATGGGTAGGAAATAACTATGAAGTGTAACGAATACAATATCAAACATGAACAGTATCAATATAAAGAATTAGTAAGGGGAAGCACTTTTACACCCCTTTGAGGAATCTAGTGTCTCCTCTTCCTCCCTTTCTTAAATTTTAGCTAACTTGAATAGGCCTTTATAGAAAGCTTGGTGAGGAGATCCAAGTTGGATCTTATAAGGAGACCAAACCCTAGATTTGAAGAGAAATAGTTGAGAGAGAGAGAAAACTTATAGAAGAGTCAGGAGCAAAAGAGAGAGAGAAAGAGATTTAGATATTATTTTCAAATATAGATCCTATTTCGTTAAGGAGCTGGGCTTATACTGGTAGGCCTAACATTTTGGTGCTCTCATCCATGGTAGGGGGTGGTAAGAACACTAGTCAAGCTATGGATATGGAGAAGCCTCAAACTTCAGTTTCATCCTTGGCATGCTATGCAATCTTAGTTGCAAGAGTATTCGAAAAATGCATCTTAGATCTAAGATTCTGATCATGAGTTACACTCTAAATTGGACAATATTAGTTTGAATAAGACCCTACCTCCTGATCTTAATGATCATAATATTACTCAAGGATCATCATTTTCTAGTTCTTCTAGCCATGGTACTTTAGATTCCCTTTTGAAGGGTGTTAAATTGGAGATTCCTAAGTTTTCAAGCAACAATGTCATGGGTTGAATTTTCAAAATGGAAATTTTTTTTACTTTTCATCATACTTTAAAGGTGCAATGTTTGATTATAACCTCTTTTGTTATGGAGGATGTAGCTCCTAAGTGATATCAATGGATGCAATGAAATAATCAGATACGTACCTGGCAGGCTTTTCTTAAAGCTTTGGAGGAGCGTTTTAGCCCTTCCATCTAAGAGGATGTTTAGGGTAAACTCTCTAAATTGGTATAGGTATGCATTATTGGTGATTACAAGGCAGCCTTTGAAGCCCTTTCCAATTGAGTCACTGGTCTTTCTAAAAGCTTTTTGGTTATTTGTTTTATCTCTAGCTTAAAAACACATATTAGATTAGACGTTCAAATCACGCAGCCACCTTCTATGATGCATAGTATTTGGTTCGCTAAGATGTATGAAGCTAAGTATACTAATAATTCTCTTTTATCTAGACCGCTTGCTCCTACTTCTTTTATTCAACCTAAGCTTCCTTTACAGTTTTCTAAACCACCATTTTCAAGTACCCCTTCCACCTCCATTTCTACTTTAGCCTCTTCTTAACCTACCTATCAATTAAACGACTCATTGCTTTAGAAATGTTGGCTCGTCATAAGAGAGGCCTTTGTTACAATTGTGATGACAAATATCATCGTGGTCATAAATGTAACCTAAATTTTTGTTGCTTCTTCATGATGAAAATGACTCTATGGATATTAAGGATAGAGTTGAGGATGCTAATTTACTTAATTTTGATGATCTTATTGAAACTAAGGGTAATGCTTACCCCTTCGATCAATATACTATTAGCTATCATGCATTACCTGGTAATTCTATTCCATGAATTTCACGCTTTCATGATCTTATCAATAATCATGCATTTACAGTGCTTATTGATTTAGGTAGCACCTACAATTTTTTGCAAACTCGTTAGTCAAGCATTTGGGATTAACTGTTCATCCTGCCCTACGTTTGCACTTAATGATTGGAAATGGCAGTACAATAGCATGTGATAGTTAATGCCATAGTGTTCCCCTCTACATTTACGATTTATGTTTTAAAAAGGATTTTTATGTTCTACCTATTTAAGGAGCTGACATTGTCTTGGGGGTTTAGTAGCTTTTGAGTTTAGGCACTATTGTGATTGACTACAGCTCTTTAACAATGTAATTTTCTTATAATTGTATCCCTGTCTCTTTATGTGGTAAAGCTTTCTGTTATGATTATCCTACTTCTACTAATTAGCTCAAGTGTCTTATTCAAATTGATGTGATCATTTATTTTTCTCACTTAGTGGCTTAGCCAGTTTCTTTTCATCCATTAGAGACTACCACCTGCAATAGTTCTATTCAAGACCTATTGGGTAGATTCTCCCTTATTTTTGAGACACCTTCATCATTGCCACCACTTTGAGACGTCTAACATTGTATTCATCTTACTTCAGGAATGTATCATGTCAATGTTAAGCCTTATCAATATCCACATTTTCAGAAAGGTGAAATAAAGAAAACAAGTAAGGGACATGTTAGAACAAGAAATTATTCAACATAGCATTGGTGTATTTTCTTCACCAATGTTATTAGTTAAAAAGAAAGATGGCACATGGCATTTCTACATCGATTATTGTACACTTAATCAGGTGACTATCAAAGATGAATTTCCCATCGTTACAATTGATGAACTATTGGACGAATTACATGGTGCTTGTATTTTTTTCTAAATTAGG
This sequence comes from Lumnitzera racemosa, assembly GCA_024138005.1. Lineage (NCBI taxonomy): Eukaryota > Viridiplantae > Streptophyta > Magnoliopsida > Myrtales > Combretaceae > Lumnitzera > Lumnitzera racemosa. Next base: position 3,744,244 of record JAMXBC010000007.1, read on the forward strand.
CTTACGCTTTAGGTACGATCAAATAAGGATGCACCCTAAAGACATTCATTTCGGACCTATGAAGGTCACCATAATTTTCTTGTCATTCTTTTTAGATTGAGTAATTCTCTTGCCACATATCAATCCATTATGAATAGGCTGTTTCAACACTATTTGCACAAGTTTGTTATTGTGTTTTTTTTTCATGATATTTTGGTTTACAGTAAGTCTCTTGAGGATAATCTTTGCATTTATCTCTGGTTCTCTAGATCTTACTTGATCATAAATTTTTTATCAAGGAAAGCAAGTGTCTCTTTAGGCAAGATTTGATTAAATATTTGGGCTACATTGTCTCTACACAAGGGGTTAGTCTAGAGCCTACTAAGTTGGATGCTGTTAAATAATGGCAAGTACCGCAAAACATCAAATAACTTCATGCTTTTTTAGGTCTCTTTAGCTACTATAGATGCTTTGTTAAAGGTTATGCTTCTATAGCAAGTCCCTTAATTGATATGCTTTAGATGGATAAGTTTGATTGGATACCTGTAGCCCTTCAAGCTTTTGATACTTTGAAGAATGCCGTAATGCAAGCTCTTATTTTGGCCCTCCCTGATTTCGTTACACAATTTATTGTTGAAATTGATGCTTTAGGTCATGGGATAGGGGTTGTTCTTTTACAAAATGAGCATCCTATTGCTTACTGTTGCCTTTTCATTTGAAGAAGGTCTTTGCTTATGTTTAAGAGCTATATGCTAGTAAAGGTAGTATGCAAATGGTGCCAGTACCTCATTGGTTCACATTTTCTCATTCATACTGATCATAGGAGTTCGAAGGAAATCTTGAATCAGGTCATTCAAACTCTTGAGTAGTAGAACTATCTTTCTAAACTACTTGGTATGACTATACCATTGTGTATAAAGCTGGTAAGGACAATATGGTAGCTAACTCTTTGTTGAGGTAATTTGATGGTATATTTGGCTATTTTAGGATTTTTACACCTTGTTTCAAGTTTATTGACACATTGAAACAAGAGGACACTTCCCTTCCTTCTTTTCAAAACCTTATCAATGACTTGACTCAAAGAATTCAATTGAAATGACCTCTTGTTTAGAAAAATGGTCTATTATACTATGACAACAAATTGTTTTTGGTGTGTCAATCATCTATAATTCCCTCTATTTTACTAAAGTACCATTCCACTCCATGTTCAAGTCATTTTGGATTCTTATAGACTTATAAACGGTTGAGTACAGATTTCTATGGGGAAGGAATGTGCAAATACGTGGAGTAATTTGTTCAGGAGTGCTAATTTTGCCAGTAACTAAAATAGAGTACCCATTCTCCTGTTGGACATCTTTCTTCCCTCCCTATTCTTAAAAGAGTTTAGGAAGACATTAGTATGGACTTCATTACTTGTCTTCCTAAATCTTAGGGTTTTATTGTAATATTGGTTGCAGTGGATTGCCTTTCTAAGTATTTCCATCTGGGTGCTTTAGATGCTTACTATACTGCAGCTAAAGTTGCTACCTTATTTTTGCACATGGTGGTCAAATTACATGGATTCCCATGAACCATTATGAGCGATTGAGACTTTATTTTCATAAGCAAGTTTTGGAAAGAGTTATTCACTTTGAGTGGCACTACTTTATCCATGACTAGTGCTTATTACCCTTAAAGTGATGGGCAAACTATGGTACTCAATCAAACTATTCAATAGTACCTATGAAGTTTTGCTATGGATTATCCTTCTCCATAGGTCAAGTTTCTTCCCTCGGCTGAGTTTGCCTACAACACTTCTTTTCATGGAGCATGTACTACCTTTTTTGAGATTGTTTATGTATGCTTACTTTCGTCTATTTTCTCTTAGATCAATGGTAATTCTAAATTGGAAGCTATAGACTCAAACTTGGTTTTAAGAGATGAGGCTTTACGTACACTATGCATAAATTTAGCTAAGGCTTAGGTGCGAATGAAATAGTTTTCTAACCAACATAAGACTGATGTGTCTTTTGAGCCTAGTGATTTGGTTTTTGTTAGACTCCAACCCTATAGACAAATGTCCCTTCGACACCAAGGGAGCCATAAACTTTCTAAATGTTATCGTAGTCCCTATTTGGTAGTACGAAAGACAGGCTCTTGTGCCTATGAGATTGCTCTTCTTCCCTATTCCAAGCTACATACTGTTTTTTACGTCTCAACCTTTAATAGTGCCTATGGGTCATCTATACCTTCACTGGATCTACCCCTTGACTCTTTTCAAAATGCCCCACAACTTAAACCTCTAGGAATACTCAACCAGCGTACTATTTTTCATGGGAATCTTCCTATTTAACAAGTTTTGGTATAGTGGCAAGGGTTGAACCTTGAGGACACCAGTTGGGAGGATTTAGGCACTTTTTAGGATACTTATCTTGACATCAACCTTGCGAACAAGGTTGTTTCTCAAGAAAGGGAGACATCTATTATGGTTATGAGAGATAGATACGTAGAGAACCAATATGGTACAAGGATGATATTGTAGCATAGCTAAGGTTATGAAACTATAAACCAACAGATCTAACAAAATACATAATGTAATAGATATATTAGGTATAGATCTTAGATGTACTATAACCAACACAACAAGATGTAACAAAAATAGGCGGGAAATAACTGTAAAGTGTAACAAACATGGTATCAAACATAAATAGTTTAAATAGAAAGAATTAGTAAGGGGAAGCACTTTTTCTCCCCTTTGAGGAATCTAGTGTCTCTTCTTCCTTCCCCTTTCTTAAAGTTTAGCCAACTTGAATAGGCCTTTACAAAATACCTTGCATAAATAATAAAGAAGAGGCGTTAGGAATAATCCATAGAAATCAAACATGAGTGCTTAATAAGATATGGGTTGGATCTTACAAGGAGACCAAACCTTAGATTTGAAGATAAATAGTCAAGAGAGAGAAAAGACTTACAGAAGAGGTGAGAGCAAAGGAGAGAGAGAAAGAGATTTAGATATTATTTGCAAAGATAGATCCTATTTCAATAAGAGGTTAAGCCTATACTAGTGGGCCTAACAAGAACAAAGTGATTAAGCTGATGATAAGAATTTGATGTTCCCTAAGCTGTACTATTCTAGTCCAAGGCAATAATTTTATGTCACGTGGCACTACTTCTTTCCCAAATAGAAAGGCTATTCTTTTTGTTTGGAGCCATTAACGGCATCATCCAACGTAGGTTTTCTTTCATTTTTTCTCTCATTTGTCTCATGTGTATATCCACTTTCCCTTTTCTTTTCTTTAAGCTGCCTCCTTAATTAATCAAGCATCCTATATCACATAATTCCATAGTAGTACTTCGAAGTTTCATTAGTTAGGCATTCGTCTATTTCCCTTTTTTTTTTCTTTAGCATCTTCTTTGTTTATCCTACTTCATAGAATAAATAATTCTCCAACGAATCACTACCAAAGTTTGCAAATCGACACAAAAAGTATTTTGATTGATAAACTTAGCTTTGTCCCTTATATTTCATCTATCACAAAAGGTTAATGATATGTTATATTAGCATGTTATATTTTTATTGGATATTTTAGTTCTTTGATTTATCACTGTTTCTTGATATAATTAGTTCCTTAATGTAAAGAATGAATAATTTGGCTATGAAACCATCTTTTTTTCATTCTTTTTCTTGTTACTATTTTTTTTAATTATACAATAATAAGTAAGAAAATTTTGTTGTATTTGTTCAATAAATTTCAACTCAGCTTTGAAGCTATTAATTATTGCAAGGTAGAGGTTTTTAGGGGATTGAATTATATGTTTTAGTTATTTGGATTAAAGAAACTTACTTTACTTCCATCTTTTCTTTTTCCATATCACCAATGATAACTATGGCTAAATTAATTTTGTTATACCATCTAAGCTTATGTTGGTGCTAGTGAATTTTAGGGTAAACGACAAATTTTGGATTGTTGATGAATGAAATTATGATACACAATTGTAAGAAGGAAAAAAAAATTAAAAATCAAGTGATGAATTTTAAATGTTAAGCAATGATAGAATGGATATTGCTAGCAAATAGAGGTGTATGAATGGAATCGTAGGGAATTGTGATAGGAAAATAAAAAGAAAAGGAGCAAATAAAATAGAACTAGAAATATAAATATTTAAAATTCCTTACTTGATTTTTATTTTCTTCCATTTCCCTTGGATATTTCACTAACTATTCCAAATTTTAATGGATATGTTTTATTTTTAAACATAACTTATTTGTTTTGTGATAAGAAAAAAATAAGAATTAAGTTAAGCTATTATCATTTTTATATTTATCAATTGATAAGTTCCTAATTGTTTATATTTTAGAGAGTGGTTTTTAACAATTTTCCTTAATTTTTTGAGAAAATAATACTTAATTGAGTAAAATCTTGTAACGCCTTAGAACTTGAGGATACCACAACCCACCACATATCTCTCCATTTTAGGAACATATTAAGGCTTTAAAACCAACTACATTCTCTAAAATTACTTGTAACAATTGCTTATCAACTATAAAATTACAATTCTTCAAGTACATCAATTTGAGTGACTCACAGGCGAGTTACCACATCCATAAATATACTCAATAATCAAATCTTTATATTCTACAATATACACTAACTACCTTTTTTTCCCAACCCGATGATAACAATTTTCATACTTCTTATAAATTTATCGAATCGACCTACAGCTGTAAAAACAAAGGAATGAGTCGAAGATTAGTACGAGTGTACAAATATACATGGATGCCAAGCCCAAAACATTTTCATGAATATAATTCAACTGTAATAGATTATGAGTAAACAATAGTTTAATTATCTTTAATTTAGGCCAGCAATTAACAAAGGGGCACTCATAACCCCACCACATCATAATCTTTGTCCACATATATCTATGGATATAATATAAGTTTTCCTTTAGGTCCTTAAGCCTAAAGTCTAGAAACCTAATATTCTAGCTATATCATCCCATATGAAAGTCTACTAAAGAATCTTCACATATGATCAATAGTTACTCCTCTAGGGATTTATCACCGTGAGCCCTTAAAGCAAGTAAGTCAATCACAACCAGCAACTAAATTAATTAGATTGATTATAACTTAGTCCAGTTTTATTACTAAGTCCTAATAGGTAGAAGCAACAACTAAGCATCACATACTTGGGATAGCTTCTCGACATTTAATCGAAACTCCAAAACTATAAGTCCTATATGAAAAAAAAAACTCAAATCACTCAACACAGAAGGAACTCAATAACAAACACAAATCTATTTGAAAGTAAGAACAAATATATACATTAACTTTTAGATAATAAATTACTAAGTTTTACCCAAATGTTACTCATGAATCATTTATTAACCCATTACTTGTTAATACATGTACTTTACAATTCAAATGTTTCAAGTAAAATTAATCAAATCGATTCATTAGTTAAAGATAATAATTGGAAGTAATATAATCTATATAATAGAGTAAAAAGTTAACATATATATATATATATACAATACTATTTATTTACTCATATCGTAAGGGTACATGGAAGAGAAATATAGATCAAATATATAACAAGGATGCTAAAATATATAGCTTAATAACCAATATAATAAAAGGAAAATGTATATTATTAAATAACACTAGACTAAATAAGAAAAGCGTTTTAGTAAATAGAAATTGAAACGAATATACTATACTATTAGTATGATATATCACATAATAGTAGTAATAATCATAACAGGAATAATTTAATAATAATGACAACAATAATAAATCCAAGGCATAACATAAGAGAATAGAATCACCTTAAGCTAAATCAATAATTGAAATAATATATATAATATAATTTTCAACATAAACTCCACATTTCACAAAAGATAGTAAACCAACTCCACATCTATATATATAATAATACATAATGTATAGTATAATTTATAATATAAAACTTCTATATAAAATAATAATACAATATAATATATAACATAATTTATCATAAAAACCTATTTACTAGTAAAATAATTACTTATTTCTATAATAGAGGAAAATAAAAAATAATATGGTACGTTTACAATACTGAAGAAGTGACTAAGTTGACTCATTGAAAATATGGCCGTGAAAAGGAATATCGAATAGATACAAAATTTTGGCCAGTAATAATCTTATTAAAAAACAATAAAACCAGAAATTACATTTTTTTTTACAAAAACCTAAAACATTTAGTGAGAAATAACTTTACTGGAATAGGTCGAAACGACAATTGGAAACTCGTCGCTATCAAATGAATTAAAGAATGACCAACTTATATATAATGGTAAGGGAGTTTCTTTTTCTTTGAGTGGGTTTGATTATAATTTATGGTGAGAGAAAGAAGTGAGGTCAAGAAGAGAAAATGAAAAGAGAGATTGAGAAGAGAGATTTAAGGGTGAGGTCCAGCAATTGCGGTGACGAGAGAGATAGAGGAGATAAAAGGGAATAGGGTCCGGTCGAAGAGGAAGGAAAGGAGGGTAGGGTCTGGTGTAAGCATGAGAGACAAGAGGGTGAGGAAGGGGTTTAGATAAGGGAGAATGGAGTGAAGCGAGAGAGAATTGGGAATTTAAGAAAAGGAGATGGGGGCCATGCAAAAAGAAAAGAAGAGAAGAGAGTCTAGATGGTGAGAGAGAGATATTGAAACGATGGGGAAATGATGAGGGAAGGAGAGAGAGAGAGAGAACTAAGAGAAAATGGAAAATTGAAGGTAGCAGCTAAAGAGAGAAAAGAAATAAAGGGTAAGATTTAATCTGGGTAAAATATTCTAGAATTTAGATAGGGTAGGGTTTCCAAGAAGTTGGAAAAAAGTAAAAAGAAATAGAAATAAAATGAAAATAAAGGACTTGTGAGAAAATAAGAAAATAGGGAAGTAATTAAAATATAGCAAGAGATAATAGGGTTGATTTAAAAACATTAGCATGGCCCTTGGTGTAAATATTTATAAGGTAAAGATTCAAATAAGCTTAAAATCATGCTAAGATTTATAAGTTGAAAATTTTCCTTACTAACAATGTGCATTATAACGACATGATCTAACTAAATTTTATTACTTAACCATTATTTTTACTTTGGTTGGAGTGTTTCAAATCTTGTTTTCTAGGTTATCGAACGTTCTATTGAAGAAAACAATAAAATAGAAACAAGTTTCATTCAATTTAGAGTTAAAATGAGAAAGTTATGAAATTTTGAAGACTGACATAATCAAACAATGCAACTATGTCGTTTCCATTGATGAATTCAAGCAATTTTAAGACATGATTAGAAAGTGACACGTCCAAGTCCCAAGTCATGTCATTCCCAAACTTGATGAAGACATGAAAAAATAAAATATGATGCTTAGAAAATGACATGACTAAGTGATACAGTTGCATCACCAAGTCATGTCAAAGGTTATGATACCCTAATTTTGTATCACTCATTCAAAGCTTGTTTAGGGACGTTTTAAGAGGCAATTAGGGGTGATTTTTGGAGACCTCTATAGCTAAATACTCTATAGAGCATGAAGCTTCAAGATTTAAGACTTTTCATTGATTTCATGGATTACTCTTCTACTTTTCTTTTAAATCTTGTTAAAAATTCTTGTTTTATCACGAGTAACAAGTAGATCATTTGCATCTAAGTCTTGTAGAACTTAGGTCTACTGTGTAACATTGGTTTTTATTAGATTTAATGAAGATCTTTAGTTTTCTTGATTCAATTATGTGTGTTTGTGTGCTTTAGATTAATATTTTTGAGAGTATTAGTCTAAAATCTGATATTGTATAAGAGAATTAAGAGATTTCTTATATGATTAGATATAAGCGTAGTTGATGAAGATTCTTGCAAGTTTAGAGATAAATTGCAAAGTCTTTCGAGAATCTTGATTAATATTGTTAGAGAATTCATTGTGCTTTAATACGATATTATGTTATACTATTGAAAAGAGATTCTAATAGATAATCTAAAGATTAGGGCTAATAAACTTAAGAAAATTATTAGCTTTAATAGAAAATTCTCCTGGTTAAGAAAATTAATGATTTAATTAGATTATCTTTAGTAAAAGTTGCATGTGTAACTTTAAGGGAAGTAAGATCTAAGTACTCTATTGAATCTTGAATTAAATCTTAAATTGATTACTGTTTAGTTTCTTTAATTGGATCTTGATTAGTTGTTAGACTTATCAATTACTGCAATTTTAATTAAATTCTTTAAGCTTCTCAAATTCAATTTTGCTGGTTAGATAATAGAGAAATAGTTAGCATTAGTAATCATAATCTCTTTGGGATAACATCCGTTCTTTGAACTATATTACTAAAACAATAGGTACGCTTGCCTATATTTTCATACATTTCCATTACTGTTTATATATATATATATATATATGATATAATTTTCAGGTTCATTGAAGTTGAAAATGATATTTCTCCATAAGGAAATCCAACATATAGAAAAGTCAACTTCCCCAAAGAATTTAAAGAGAACAATGATGATTTCAGCACTTGTCCAATCATGAGTATTGATAAGAGAAAATTACATATTCGTACTAGTATTATAGAAAAGGATATACCAAGAGTGAGAAAAGTTTTCGACCTTAAGGAAGAAGCATATAATTTTTATAATAGATATGTTAAAGATATTGGTTTTAATATTTGAAGAAGTAAGGCACATAAAGATTCTAAAGATAAGTAGATAAATGGTACATTTTGTTGCTCATGTCATGGAATAAGAGAAAATGACAAAAGAAAGAATAATATCAAACATCAGTGACCAATTACAAGATTTAGTTGCTTAGCATAAATGAAAGTAAAAAGGCAAAATGATGACAAGCTCTAAGTGGTAAATTTTATCTCTAATCATGTACATCTTTTGGCTTCTCCTAAAAAAGAATGTTTCTAAGATCATATACGAGTCTAGATTCATTTCAATAAGCTGAAGTTGACTTGATTAAAAGTTCTAGAGTTGCATCAAAAGCAAACAATGTTGAGAAGAGTAAGATGGCATGAGAATCTTGAATTCATTCTTGAAGATTAATAATTATTCATGAGTAAAAAGGACCCAAAATATGAGAAATGGTCACGTGGGTGAGGTATTAGAATAAATGCAAAATAAGCGATTTAAATTCTTGAACTTTTCTTATGCTAAAAAAGTTCATGTTGATGATCTTATTACAACTATTTTTTCTACTGATGGTCAAATGAAAATTGATTTTGTTTATTTCAGCGATGTTATCTATGACATGACATACAAAAACTATAAGGATAGTAGATCACTTGCATCGTTTGTTGGTGTAAACCACCATAAATAAAGTATCATATTTAGGGCAACGTTATTATATGATGAGTCGATCAATACATTTAAGTGGTTATTTGATTCCTTTATTAAAGTAATGTCTGACAAAAAACAAAAAACAATCATCATTGAGGAAGGCCTTGTAATGGCAAAAGCATTACTGGAAGTTTGACTAGAAACTAAATGTACATAGATACGTTCCAAAATGCAGTAGAGCATCTAAATCATGTGTTTGAAAAATTTAGTACATTTTCAAGAGAGTTTAGCACATATGTATATGAGTACGATTTTGAAAAGGATTTCATAAAAGCATGGCATGAAATGCTTCAAAAATATTATCTTTATGAAAATACGTGATTGTAGAAATAATTTAAGATATGAGATAAGCGGGTATTCGTTTATGGTCGAACGACGTTTTGTGTTGATATGAGCTGTGTCAGACATGGGATTGCGAGATATGCATTCTTAAGTAGATTTGATTAATAATTAAATATAAAGTCACTCCTCTAAGAAGATCCCATCACCATATTGTCTATTTTGACTTGCATAATCTTCAAGTTGATTGCAGTTATAACAAATATGGACATGTCTTGAAAATTTTATTGTTTTACAATATCAAGCAATTGCTTGAAAAGTACATTGTAAAGATATAGACAAAAGATGCAAAGGTTGGATTTATTATTGCATATCATTCATGTGAATCACATAGTTTGAAGCCAAACTTTAGTGAACGTTATAAGATATCAAGTAGATTATTTGTTCATGTAGTAGCTAAGGCTTCCTTGATAGATGTATCTCTTAACATAAAGATTGGTAGTTATGAGAATATCATGAGAAAAATTGAGAAAAGCATGAAAGGCTTATCCTTTGAACAAAACCCTAAGGAGAAGTATGATGTTATGCCTTAAAACTGTAGAGTTGTAATAATTCCGTTGTATAAACCAACCTAAGATAATAGTTGATCTCACAGTATTTATCATAGATATAATTTATACAAGGCGTTCACGACTCCTCGCTTTGATGTAAATAGCTTAATTAAAATTTATGCTAATGTTTACATAAAAGCCAGAATCTTGAGTTATACATATATATATATATATAATTACATTCAAATTATCTTATAATTCTAGGAAATTAAACATACTACAGTAATTTGTTAACGAATGTATCACAATTCCAGTTCATAAAACTGAAAGTACTAACAAGATATTAAAAGACTCGGTCGTTTAGCCAGTTGATCCTCACTCCCCCATAGCTTAAAAAAGAAACTAACCTTTGGACAATTATACCGCTATGTAGTAGTCAGAATCTGCAAGAAAATCTATAAAAGTATGAGCAACCATAGCTTAGAAAGTTAGGTTGGAGACTTATGAATACGTATCAAACACAAACAGGGTTATTAAATAAATAATTATATGTAATGCAATAAGCAAATGCTATCATACAACGTAGTTTGGTCTATTATGAAATTAAAGTAACTTCACCTACTTTAATCTAGGTTAAGAAGTTTTCATGTTTATGCAATAACTCACAACCAAACTTATGTTTGTATAATGGAGACATCGCTTCCCCCATGGTTATCCTTTGAACTATTGCCCTTGTCCTTATCGTAACCTCCTCTCTTGTCACTTAGTTCGGCTAATGATGAAGAAAAGACCATTATGATATTTAGTGCTATCTTTTTCGAGGTTGTCTATGTTTAGTTAGAGAATCCTAATGGTCCCTTAATGGGTTGAAATGCATGTCTAATTAGGATATTTAGGTTAATATTTTTAGGTTTGGTTCAAGGTGACCAAACAATTTTACACCATACTCAATTGATAACACATTACCCATACATCACTATTTAGTTAGTAATCAGAGATACATAAGCACATGTATGTATAGTTATTTACAAGCATAATCATATACAATTCTAATCCTCTAAGCACTTTAAAATAGTACTCTAAAATACAATAAAGTATTGAACCCAACTTACCTGAAATCCTCAATTAGCTTACCTGACTACATGTAAGTTATTCATCTTTGCGTGTCCTATAATGTAAATACTCTTTTAGCATTTATATCCTTTTGTTATATATATACTTTAGGTTATGATTTAACTCAATTTTCCATATATATATATATTATCTTTTATTATCGATTCATTTTATGTTAGTTTAGGATTCTATTTTCAAATTTGGTTCCGATTTAGATTCTAAATCTATTTCAAGTATGGGTGTTATGCGTACATCTTAAGAATGTGTTCCGAACTATAATGTGAAATTAATCACATTATATTCAAGGATCCTAAATATCACTGTTAGTTCCTAACCGGTATCCTAACCGGTATTCTAACCTATACGGTATACCCTAGTCTTTATTTATGTACTAAATTTACTCCCAACGTAAGAAAATTTTATATTTTTTATAAAATTACTTAAATTTAAGTTTCCTATCAGATTTATTATATATTACTATTACTATTATATTATCCATTTTAACCTAATATTTTCTATTTATTATAATTCCAATTTAACATATTATTAATCTTCACATATTCACTACATATTACACCTAATGATAACATCTAGTGATCCTAATGCTACAATTACCATACTATATTAGAAATTAAAATCCTTAATCACCTAATTATATACTAAATTAGTAATTATTCAATTAACTATTAATTAACCCCAAAATCACTAATTATATATATATTTTAAAGGTTTGAAAATTACTTAAAATTTTTGAAAATTCATTTCTGAAAAAGAGTTTCATAGCACTGGTCTAAATCCTCTAAATTGTCTACACAAAAAAAATTGAGCTCAAAACTATGCTAGTAGGGTTATTTATTTCTAAATTGAAATATATTTGGGTTTACACGGTTTCTTAAACACTACATATTTTTAGATATAATTTAATCATACCAATATTTTTTTCCTAAATCTACATAAATAAAAACATTAGAATACTAAATTTCGTAATTTTTTGGATAAAATTGATAATGTAAATAAATTAAACAAATCCGAGTTGAAATTGGACTCACCTAATCGATGGACTTCTAGCCACTAATGGCGGTCTTAGGGGTGTTGGTTGGTCTAGCCAATAGTGGCGGAGGCAATTTGGCTCTAGATGGCGTTGGGTTTGGTTTAAAAGCTCTAATTGTATAGATTTTTTTTCTAAATTTTGTAAAAAAACCATAACTCTCTCTTTTTGTGTTCTCTCAATTTTTCCTGGATTCCTAACTGTTTAAATGAGCTTCAGTCGAAAATTGGGGTATTTATAGAGCTTCCTTGATTTTTTTTTCTCCCAATTTTTTTTTATTAACAATTGGCTTTATCCTCTTCCAAATTGTCTTTCTATTTGCCCTAAATTGATTGGTTGACTTTTTTCTTCTTAATCCTAGCATGTCATGACCTTAATCTAGACTATTCTTCACTTTTTTTATTTTTCCTTGATTTTTTGTAATTTTATTTAACTATTTGGCATTATTTTAGTATATTTTAGGCATTTTAGGTAATTTCGCGTATTTTTACGTAACATAAAAGTATATGGAGTACAAGTAAATACTCTTAAATATTATTTATGTTATTCTATGATTTTTAGTATGCATAGAATTCATCTCTAGCAATTCATTAGTTATTGAAACTCATTTTTAAGTATTTTTGATAAATAATAAGTAATATGCTTATAAATTGATATTATAATATTTTATTACTTATTTTTCTAAGTTCAAACTTATAGAGTCACTTTTACTAATACTTCTAACTTTATCGTATAATTTAGGCTTAATCAAATACTTGATCTGATTGCCCTAAATCCTACATATTGAATCTTAACTTCCAATTACAGAGGCTTACATTTCCACCCTCCTTCGAAAATGTTTTTTCCTCAAAACTTCTGTATATCTAAATTGCACTTAAATAACCAAAAAAGTTAATCACATACTTTTACTAACCTAGAAGTTAAAAAAGCCATGGATGCTTCTTCATTACTATTGCTTTCGGCTCCCAAATAATCTCTAAGTCTGAACCTTCATTCCGTTAAACCTTCACATATTCCATATCTCGATTCCTTAACTTCTGAACCCGATTATCCAGTATTTTTTTGAGCTACTTCATTACTTGAAAATTCCTCTTTAACTCCACTAGCTTTATTTTTACGATTGCATTTGGGTTCTTAACAAACTTTCTTAACATAGAAACATAGAATACATCATGGCAACTTGACAAACTTGGAGGTAATGCTATTCTGTAGGATACATTACCAACCTTATCCAGTATTTCAAATGGACCAATATACCATGGGCTTAACTTTTCTTTCAAGCCAAACCGTCTAAGTCCTTTAAAGAGGCTTATCTTGACATAAACATTATGTCCGACTTCAAATTCCAATGGCATTCTTTTTAAATCTGCCCAACTCTTATAACAATCTTGAGCTTCCTTCAATCGTTACTGTACAATCTTAACCTTTTCACTTGTTTGGTTGATTATGTCAGGTCCAATCATGGCATATTCCTTGAAACCCCAATACAGTAGCGATCTACACTTTCTCCCATATAATGCTTCATAAGGTACCATTTGTATAGTCGCACGATAATATTATTGTAAGCAAACTCTATTAATGGAAAATACCTATCTTAATCACCTCTTGAATCTAATATAAAAGCCTGCAACATATCCTTTAGGGTTTGAATTGTTCACTCAAATTGTCCATCTATTTACAGACGAGAAGCTGTACCAAATTGCAACTTTATACCCAAAGCTCTATGTAAACTCTCCCAGAATTTGGATACAAAATGACTATCCCAATCAGAAACAATACTTTATGACACACCATGTAATCTTACTATCTCTTGATATATAGCCTAGCTATCTTTTCCATTGAATCACCTATCCAATAAGGTAAGAAGTATGCACTCTTTGTTAATCTATCTACAACTACCCAAATTGAATCATAACTAGCTTGAGTCCTTAGTAGTGTTACCACAAAATTTATAGTGATATAATCCCACTTTCATCTCAATACCTCTAAAGGTTATAATGGTCTATCCAGTCTCTGATGTTCTATTTTAACTTGTTGGCATGTAATGCATTCTACCACATATTGTGTCATATCCCTTTTCATTCCATTCCACTAAAACATTGTTTTAAGTCTTGATACATCTTATTTCCTCTTAGGTATATAGTATAACCTCTAATGTGTGATTCATCCAAAATTTCCTTCCTTATGTTGGGATCTTGTGGCACACATATTCTTCCTCTAAACTTCAATATGCCTCTTCAATCCACTTTGAAGTTAGAATAATTTCCTTCACTCAATTTCTCCTTTATATACGTTAGATATTTATCTTCTTCTTACTTTTGTTTACTTCTCTCCAATAAAGTAGGTTATAGTTGCAAATTCGTTATTTGACCATTAGGTTCACACCAGTCAAACCCAATTTTCAACTTTTCAAATTCATGTACCAATTCACGTTGGGAAGTTAACAGTAATGCAACCTATTCATAATTTTTTCAACTTAAAGCATCTGCCACCAGATTAGCTTTTCTAGGGTTATAATTTATATTCAAATCACAATCCTTAATTAACTCTAACCATCACATTTGTCTTAAGTTTAACTCCTTCTAAGTAAAGAAATACTTTAAACTCTTCTGATCAGTGTATATTTCACACCATTGTCCATATAAATAATGTCTCTAAATCTTTAAAATAAACACTATAGTTGTTAATGCCAAATTATGAGTTAGATAATTTCTTTCATGAAGCCTCAATTGTCTTAATGCATATGCAACAACTTTCCCATCCTACATCAATACACAATCCAATCCATTCTAAGCACATATGCAACAACTTTTCCATCTTACATCAGTACACAACCTAGTCCATTTCGAGAAGCATCACTATACACGTTATAAGGTTTATCCGGATTATGTAATGTTAATACTAGTGTTGTAACCAGTCGTTTCTTCAACTCATGAAAGCTCAACTTGCATTCCCCACTCCATTTAAATTTTACATCTTTCTGAGTTAATTGAGGCAATGGACTGGCAGTATTACAGAAATCCTTTATAAATCGTCGATAGTATCTAACCATACTTAGGGTCTATAAAGATTCTTTCACTAGATACAATGTGACTTAAGAAAGAAATTTTATCTAACAAAAAATCACATTTACTCAACTTGGTATACAATTTATTTTCTCTTAGTTTCTATAATGACAACCGTAAATGCTCTACATGTTCCTCCTTGGTTTTTGAAAAGATCAAAATATCATTAATAAACACCACGATAAATTTATCCAAATATTGTTGATATATGTGATTCATCAAGTCCATGAACATAGCTGGGGCATTTGTCAAACTGAATGGCATCACTAAAAATTCATAATGACCATATCATGGTCTAAATGTAATTTTAGGCACATCCCCCGGCTTAACTCATAATTGATGATATCCTGATTTCAAATCAATTCTATAAAACACAATTGTGCCTTATAGTTAATCAAACAAATCATCAATGTGAGGTAACAGATAATGGTAACCTTATTTATTTTTTGGTAGTCTATGTACAATCTCATGGTGTCATTTTTCTTCTTCACAAATAATACCGGCAATCCTCATGGTGAAACACTCGGATGAATAAATCCCTTATCTAGCAACTCTTGAAGTTACTTCTTTAGCTCTTGAAGTTCCATGAGTGACATCTGATATAGAGCTTTAGAAATATGTTCAGTTTGAGGAACTAGCTCGATAGTGAAGTTCAACTCTCAATGTGGAGCTAAACTTGGTAAATCCTCTAAAAATACATTTTAAAATTTACACACTATCAGTATGTCCACTATTTTGGGTGCCTCTTTCTTTACTTCCATAGCAAATACCCAACAAAACCTCCAATCATTATCTTCTACCTTTATCTTGTACAATTCATCACATATCTCCACCACAACTAAGTTTAATTTACTTCCACCAGCCTTTCCTTGAAATACCATTTCTCCATCAATAAGAGTAACAGTTTTACTTCTACATTCTACAATCACTTTATTTTTAGACAACTAATCTATTCCTACTATTACATCATAACCCTATAAAGGTAATATTACAAAACTTATAGGGTACTCCTTCTCATGAATCTTAATTCTACCATTAGCTACCACTTCTCAAGTCGTCACCTTCCCCAGTAGGAGGTCTAACTTTATAAGTTGTATTAATCTTAACCACACTAATCTCATGTTCATTTACAAATTTCTAATTTGCAAAGGAATGAGATGCACTAGTATCAAATAATGCAAAAGTAGGGTATCCATTATTTCCTAAAATGTACTAATATTATGATTATTAACTAAACTTGCATTCATAAATCTTAAAATTCAAACACTTCAATTCAACTTACACTTAAATTATCATTAAAATAAATAGTTTGAGTATGTACCTGTTACGAGTCCTTCATTGTTTTCTTCTTCAACTCCCATAATCTCCTCAGCATCGTTATGGTAGTACTCTTTCATCCAATCTGCAAAATTTTCATCCTCCTCATTTCCCATATCCTCCATAGCAAAGACATAAGCAAGTGCGGTCATGTTATCAAAACTTTCAATCCTCTTAGCTCCTTATTTAATCTGTAGAAAATATATAGAGAAATGCTCATTTCTACCTCATTTGTTACACTTCACAATTTTCATTTTGGGGCACGTTCGCAACATATGGTATTGATCTCTACATATAAAACATTTTTCTTTAAGCTAAACACAGTTTCTTGGAAAATGATTTACATTGCACTTCCAGCACTTAACATTACCATCCTTATCATAAAAACTTAAATCAGGTACCGACTTTACTGGGCTACTAGCTAAAGTTGTTGATTTCCTTCTCTTCTGTCTAAAACTACTAGTTGTACTAGGATATGATCTCCTAAATGATGCATCAAGTCAATAACACTTGTTGATTTTTTGACTCCACATTACTTGCATCCTTATGATTATCTTCTAGTTGTCTTGCCTTATCTATTACTTCATTATAAGTAGTAAAACTATAGCGTAGTAACTTACAACAAATTGTAAGGTCAAATCCAATAAGGAACAAATCTTTCTTTAATTCAACATTATCTCAGTATGAATTAGGTGCATATTGCAACATTTTATTAAACTCAATTTTATATTGTGTCATACTCATACCTTCCTTCTTTATCTTAAATAAATCTTTCACCATCTTTTTTTTTTAACACTATAGGGAAAATATTCCTTCTTAAATTCCTCCTAAAACCTTTGTCATGTAATATTATTCCCCAATTGTCTTGCTTTCAAGTTCCATCGTACTCGAGCAGCTAAATTTAACATAAAAGTGTCATATAATAACTTTTGGGATTCTGGAATTCGAAAAGCTTCAAAACTTTATTTAATCTGGGCTAGCTAATCGTTAGCCAGTGGTAGCTTACCCATCTCTCCCTTAAAATAACAATTAGCTTTTATAAATTTGGGAAGCTTATTTACCTCTTGTGGTTGTTCCATTCTTTATTTAGCCTCTTATGGTCTCTTACTTCCCATATTACCACTAGTCATAAGATACTAAATCAACATTCCTTGCGGCCTCATCATCATAGGCATACTAGCAAGTATTTGCCTAATAGGTATATCTTCTTGAGGAGGTAGGGGTATATCTTATCTATTTTGTTCCCTTGGGGGTGATGGTATATGAAGTGGAGGATTTTAATTTCCTTCGGTTCCTCCATTACAACTCCCATTTCTAACTTCAGTTATACTCACTTAGTATTTATAACCTATAAACTTGCATACATATCTATTTATAAGTTATCCAATTCTTTAGTTTTATAAACTTTTCAAAAATTAGTAGATTCTTGTAATTTGTGCTTATATAAAATAGTGATAATAATACCATTTTAATCAAAGTACATAATAGATTGAACTTTCACTATGAACTTGATTCGGCCTTACATCATTGTAGTTGATTACAGCTTTAGGAACAAAAGGTACAACTCAATAAACTTTGAATACACATTTAGAATTTATGACTTGATTTCATCATTACCTTCATTATCTAGTACATACTTGATATTTACAACTGTACAATACAAGATATTACATTAGACTTGATTACATCAATCTCGGTTACATTAGACTCTTTTATAACATCTAAACTTGATCTAAAAGCTACAAAATACATCAAAATTTAAATATACATCAAAAGATCCAAAATACATTAGTTTTAACCAAAATTGCTACTGGATCACCTAAAGATCTAACTAAACAAAGCCAGGCATCTAGCTATAACTAATCCTCATTCGAACTATCTGTGGTAATTGCTTGATCAAAGGGATCATAATCCATATGTCCTCCTACCAAGTTATCTTCCTCTTCACTTGCTAATTTAGAATTTATTGATATTATTTTTGGACTTTCGTAAATCATAATTACCTTGTATACCTCATCATCCTCAGCCTCAATAGCATCCCTATTTCCTATTTCCCCATTTTGTATAGGTTTTACCTTTACTTGTCCTCGTAGTCCATTTCTTATTCTACCTATCCCAGTGTCAGCAATCACTTGCATAAGTAAGGTATGAATATCTACATCAGGTTCATTTTCATTTTCCATCTCTTATTCCTCCTCTTCTCTAAGTTCTTCCTCTTTAGGATCCTCCTTAATATCAACCCCATTCTCTTGATGATTACTCTCTATATTTGAATAGGCTGCCTATCAAGGTTCTACAGATGGAGAATTTTCTTGTGTTAGTTCTTACATCTCGAGCGCGGGGTTAGGTTCATTTGGTTCTAGAGGTATTTCTATGTTTGCTTTAGTGGGTTTTGGAAAATGAGAGAACCAATTAATAATCCCTAGTGGATAACGTTTGGGAATATGTGGAATGCTAATAGGAATATGGGTTATGCTAGCTGGGTAAGGTCTCTCCTCTTCTAACCTAGCTAGAAAATATCTCAAGGGCATCATCAAAGATAAAATTCCTTCTCTCTCCAACTACCTTTACTTAAAGGCTACTATGGCAGTATACCTATTGTATTGAGGCCCTAAACTCATCTCCATCCACGTCTATTGATCTTGCTAATTATAATACATCTCATCATGAAATTTATCAATAATTTCATCAACCGTCTTGAATATATTCTAGTCAGCTAACTCTGAAAGCAACCACTACATCTTAACCTTCTAATTGATAGGGGATTCCTCTCCATTCCATCTAAACTGTACCAAGCTAAGTATTAACTCTTCCCTTTAACCCTGTAATTAAACTTAGAATCAATTAACATTCAGTAAACTAAACATTATACTTACTTCTATTTTAGTATGCTTGATATAATTTTTTAACGCTTACTTAATACTACCAACTCTCAATGTGTTCCTATGATATCAATTTCCTTTTAAATTATGACTCTTTAAAGCGAGTTCACTAGAACTACGCTCTAATACCAACTGAGAATTATTACGTCCCGAAGCTAGAGAATTACAATAGTCCCGCTATGTAAACCAACCTATGAGAGTAACTGACCTCATAATTCCTATCATGGATATAATTTACTAATTTACAGAAGGTATCTACGACTACTTACTTTGAAGTAATCAACTTAATTGAAATTTATGCTAACGTTTACATAAAAAGCCAGAACCTTAAGTTATATATATATATATATATATAATTACATTCATATTGTCTTATAATCCTAGGGAATTAAAAGACACTACAATAGTTTGTTAACAAACGTATCATAATTCCAGTTCATAAACCTGAAAGTATTAACAAGACATTAAAAGACTTGATCGTTTAGATGATTGATCCTCACTCCACCATAGCTTCCAAAAGAAACTGACCTTAGAATAATTATACAGTGGCATATCAATCAGAATCTGTAAGAAAATTTATAAAGGTATGGGTAGCTACAGCTTAATAAGTTAGGTTAGAGACTTATGAATACATATCAAACATAAACAGGGTTATTGAACAATTAATTATATGTAATGCAACAAGCAAGTGCCATCACATAACATGGTCCAGTTAATTGTGAAATCAGAATAATTTCACCCATTCTAATCTAGGTTAAAAAGTTTTCGAGTTTATGTAATAGCTCACAACTAAACCCAAGTTTATACAATGAAGACACCACTTTTCCCATGACTATCCTTCGAACTATTGCCCTCATCCTTACTACGATTTCCTCTCCTATCACTTAGTTAGGCTAAGAATAAAGAAAAGACCATTATGTTATCCAACGCTATTTTTTTCAAAAGTATTGGTAGTTGATTGGAAAATCCTAATGATCCCCTAATGGATGGAAATGCATATATAATTAAAGTATTTAAGTCAATTATAATTAGGTTCGATTCTGGGTGACCAAACAATTTCACATCACTAAATTCACAACACATCACTATTTAGCCAGTAATTAAAGATACACAAGCATATGCATGTATAGTTATTTATAAGAATAATCATATACAATCCTAAGCTTTCGAGCACTTTAAAATAGTATTCTAAAATATAATAAAGTATTGAACCCAACTTACTTGTAGTCCTTAGTTAGCTCACCTGACTGGTTGCAGGTTATAAACGCCCAATTTTTGCCCATTTTATTGTTATTTTTTATTTTTTCACTTTTATTTATTTATATATTTTTTCCTTCTTTCTTTTAGGTCTTAAATTAAGAAAAACACAAAAAATAGGAAATTAAAGAAAACCCAAAAAATTAAGAAATTTAGAAAAAATAAGAATTATAGAAAAATACAAAAAAATCAAAATTAAGAAAAAGCAAAAAAAAAAAATTAGAAAGAAACCTTAAAAAATAAAAAGTTTATAAAATTGAAAAAATTACAAAAAAAATTGGAAAAGTTGAAAAAATGAAATATTTTTGAAAATAACATTTCATTAGGGTAGATTTTTTTTATTAAGTTTAGAAGTTAGGCCATTAAACCTAGACTTAGATTTAAATCTAACCTAAGCTGATCGAATCTATATGTGCAATTTAGTTGCATATATAGATAAGGTATAAGCCAACGACCTCACGGATAAGTACATGGACTTAGATTGGGTATTGAGCATGAGTTCTTAGGTTTGAGTCTTAGAGAAGGCATATAAAGTTTTTTTATTTTTTCATCGCATTAGAGACTATCATGTGTCAGGATCTAATTGCACCATGTATCCTAATATATGGCAGGTCAAGGATTGGACGACATGTTGATGGGGTACTACGTAGCATGCCACGTTAATCGCCACGTATCACGTAATGACACATGGCATGTTAGGGTTAGTCAGCATGGCTGACGTGGCGCTAAGTCAACTCATTTTTTCCCTCCCTTTCTTTCCTTTCCCCTTCCTTTTCCTCTCTTTCCCTCATCTTTCCCTCATTTTTCTCTAGAATTCCAGCACTTTCCTTTTCGAATAGCTAGTTTCAATGTGATTTTTGAACCTCTTCTTGTTGCAATTTCGTCAAATCAATGGTGAAATTACAAACTAGGCATAGCCTATTGTAAATCGGTACAAAAAAAGTGTCTAGATTCAATCAAATACCTATTCAAATCGAGCTTCAAAAATTGGAAAAAAACTGTTTTTTTTTTACCATCCCCATTAACTCCGATCTGAGCTTACCTTTGTTTCTAAGATTAATTCGTGTATAAAAGAGTATTGGGAGAGTACACATAAGGATATAGAAATACTCACGAGCAGCTAATTCACTCACAACCACTCTCTCTCTTACTTTCTCTCTCTATACACACCAAACACTCTCTCTCTCTTCGACTCTCTCTCTCTAGCCACTCTCGAGGAGTACCATTACCCTAGCCGCAACCCCTACACTCTTAGCTTTCAGCTAGTATCCCCCACAACCACTACCATGGCTTTTAGCCACATAACTGAACTAACATTGGAAAGCCCTAACCATTGAACCCCCACTTTTGAAACCACCACCTCCGACCCTCTTTGATCCAAACTGACCTTATGACTACACTCCCTACATCCTTAAACCCTTAACCCAATGCCTTACTCAACTACAGTAGTCACCATCGTGAGCACAGCTCCACCATCATCGACCATTATTTTCAAAACCACCCAAACAAGCTCCATTAACCATGACATCAAACCTACCCCCCTAAACCCAATTTGAAAACTATAAAAATCCCCTTTCCCGATCGATTGGGAGCTTGGGACAATCAGAATTGCCCTCTACCATGGTCATTGCTATTGGAGACTTTAAAGCCTGATTCAAACTCAAAAACCAACTCGAGTCCGACCTATGACCTGATTCGCGTGTCCAAAGCCCCTTCTTGGTTCGAACTAATTTTAATCTGTTCTTCTTCTTCTTTTTTTCTTTTATTTATTTATTTATTTTATTTGCTCATTTTATTTCCCAAATGTAAATGTAAAGAAAAGAAAAATAAAAAAAGAAAAAGGGAAGAAAAAATAAAAAAAAAGAAAAGAAAAAGAAGATAAAAAAATAGCTTACTTATTTATTTTTTTAGTATAATGGAAATAGATAAAAAAATAAATATATAGGATAAAATATAGGATAAATAAATAAATAAGGAAAAATAAGTAAATGAAAATGAAAAATAAGTAGGTTGTTTAATCACTTAGAAAAACATTTTTCTAAAATAAGAAAAAAAATGAATTAATCCATATTCACATTTAGGGCATTTTAAAATATTTTTTGAAAATAAATAAAAAATCCAATTTAGGACTTCTTTTTTTATAAATTTTCTTAATTAAACCAAATTGAATTAAAAATGTAAATCTTGCGTATTTTCAAAATTAAAATAAAACGAACTCACTAAAGTTTTACAAAAAGAAAAAGAACTACTACGTTTAATCTTAAATAACTGGTATGTAGGTACCTACGGGGCGATGATAAAAACGAAAAAACCTAATTTTCCTTTTTTAGTTTAGATTACTTCATTTATCTAATTAAAGTAATTGATAACCAATTTCTATCTTTTAAAATTGAAAGGTGATTTTTAACTTTAATTCTAATTTTGAAAAGTTAATAGTACCCATAAGGGTTTAAATCTTTAACCTCTAAACCTAAATCTCTAGTTTTCAAAAAGCTGTTTCAAAAATTGTTTTTTTTTTTGCAAACTAATGGCTAAGTTATAACTAACCCACCCAATTGGTTATAACTTAACTGTGTTTCCCGACTCCGATTGGGTGGTGACTCCAAAATGTTTTGAAAGTATAAAAAAAAAAATAGTTTTCTTTAAATCCTAATTGAGGGTTGGTATTAAACGAGTAAGATTTAATACTAATCGGTTTAAGAAAACTTAATTTTTAAAGAACTGGGTGAGTAAAAAAACCAGGCTCAACAACTTGACGACTCTATTGGGGATTTGTCAAGAAGGTTAACTATTTGACTTTCTAAAATTAAAATTAATCCCTAAAAACCACCTTTGTGTAATTTATTCATTTATTTGTCCATTGTTTATACCATAGTTGTACTAACATTTTCTTTGCAAGTTTAGTTTTATTTATTTAATTTAGGAAGAATTTATTTTATGCACTATAAACGCATGATAGATACGGTCGAACTCGGACCGTCTTAGGACCTTAAGACGATGGGCCATTGTGTAAGATTTGGGTGCTGTGGTAGAACTACCGTTCGGGGTTAATTAGGCCATCCCTACTTAAGCTTGATGCGACTAATAACCGTATTTTTTAACAAGTGAGGTCATACAAGCTTAAGAACCTTTAGAACCTACCCTTTATGCATTCACGACATCCAGAATAGACGAATAATCAAGTAAGATGGAAATAAAAAAATGGCTTGGAGTTTCCTTGATTTCCCTTGTAATTTTCATGTATTGTAAATGTAGAATTACTGTAAATAGGTTTTGTTGTTATCAGATGATCTTATAACATAGTTTCTCTTTTGTAAACCAGAAATAGCATGTTTATCATCCAACTCTGTCTACTTCAAGGAAAAATTTGTAGGCAAGCCCATCTGCCCCAAGCCCATCTTAGACTAATGGTTATGGCACTTCAATCTAAGGGAACAAGAGACCATCTTTAGTAAGATCAGACTCATTCTATCACTTCCTAAAGTAAAGATAGAGATTAATTTGATTAGGGCTTTAACCAGCTTTTGGGAACCCGAAGAAGTGGCTTTTCGAGTTAGGCCCCTTTTGATTGGCCCAACACTTGAAGAATGCACCCAATTACTCTAAGCCCCTTCTTTAGAAAGCATATGCACCCTAAATTTGGAAATGGATCCTGTGAATGCCTTCTCAAGATGCTTGGGTATTAGAAAAACGAAAGTAAACAAAGCCTTCAGAAGTTGTAATGATAATTGCATCAAACTGGAGGACTTAAAAGCATGGTTTACCACTGAAACTAAATCCAACCAACGGGGTATCTTCTATGGCAAACTCAAAGCTTGGGAACAAAACAGAATAAAAGCCTTTATCCTGGCTACATTTGGGAACCTCCTATTCCCTAATGGAAAGTTCCTCATACATTTTAGGGTCGCTGAGTTGGTGAGCCAATTTCTTGAAGACAAATCATTTGTCCCGGCTCTCCTTACAGAACATATTAGAATCCTTAGTATTTTTAAAGAAAAGAATGATGGCGTACTAAAAACCAGTATGGCATTATTGACAGTATGGTTCGTGAGCTACATGAAATGTTGTGGGCTTGACTTAATTCGAGGAGAGTTTGCTTACAACATCAATCTAATCAATTCATTCGTCGATAAGGTCTATCTCCCAAAAGGAAAAACCACATATTGCTAGGTAGAAGTACTGAGAAATTTCCAAGTCGCTGATATCTTATGGATAGCAAGATGGAGTAACTTCAAAAGGGTAGTCTTAGTTTGCAAAAATTATCAAGCGATACCCTTTATTGGGTTAAAGTTATGCATAAGCTATTACCCTAACAACATGATCAGACAATTCGGAGGTATGCAGGATATAGTCTATAAACCTCCATTAGATATCATGACCTTGGATTATAAAGATCTTCAGATTTCACTACCACAGAAAATGTCCAAACTCAAGGCAATCAAACAGTTATAAGAAACAAAGACTATCAACCTAAACATCGATTTAGGAGAATGGCTAGGAGAAGCGGACAAGCAACAGGTTACCAAAGAATATTTGTATGATCAACTCCATAAGGTTGGGGAGATCCGGTATCGAGCACCAGAGTTCATCCAGCCCACAGCAGTTGAACTAGATCCTGAAGTCATACTTACATGGACCAAGTATAAGCTCGAGTAGAAATAATCTATGAAGAACGAGACATGGGGAAAGATCTCTTTCGGGAATCAAAACAATGTTCTAAGGCCTTGGAACATCAATTGAAGAAGACACAAAAGAATCTTAAAGAATTTGAAGAAATGGAAGAGCCCAATTTAAGAAAAAGGAAGGGAGCACCAATAAGGTCTAATAAGATGAAAAGGAAAGCGCCTATCAAATGCTAGAAGAAAATTTAGAGATAGGAATAATCTTTTTGAATGTATTTTTTTTTTCCAAATAATGTAAAAGGAAAACTCTAAAAAGCCACAAAAAAATAAAAATAAATAAATAAATAAAATTACCATCTTGCTAGTTATTAGTTAATTTTGCCTCTCTACATTCATGTGCCATACATTTCTTAGTTTCTCATTTATCCCTTTTAAAATATTAGTGTACTAAATTGTTGAAAAGTAATCTTATCCAAGTCACCAAGATAGCTCCCAAATGTCAAACTTTCCAGAGAAGTCCTATTAGAACTCGCTCAAAAACCAGAATGGCCAACCAAGGAAATAGCAACAACACTAACAATAGCAATGTTAACCCCAAGTTTATTGACTCCATTGAGTTAAGGTTCCAATCTTTGGAACAAATAGTGGGAAAAATTGTAGATCAATTGAGCTTTTTTGTTGATAGCATCTCTCTACTTAGGTCCACGACTCCATCAAATGAAGAGAGTTCCAAAGCTTGATATGGAAAAAATATTGAGGCTTCACCCCTCGAAACAGAAGAAGCCTACCCAAAGTCAATTAGGGCTTCGAATCCTTTGAAACAGAAGGGGCATTTCTAAGGCCAGCCCACCTTTTGAGCCGAATACTTACTCATTTCTGATCAACCCCAAGCTTGAAGCTAACCAAGATAGATTGAAAGAGCTTGAAAAGCGGCTAACTCAATAAATTATTGAAAAAATGAAAATGCTTAAGGGGTATGATGAATTTGAGCACGCTAACATAATAGACTTCTCTGCCTATGATTATGGAAGTTTCTCGGAAAAGTTCAATGTACCTAACTTTGAAAAATACAACAGGACTAGATGTCCTAAGCTATACATTCAACTGTATGTACACAAGATGGGCAAATATGTATAGTATGACCAACTCATGGTCTAGACCTTTCAAGACAGCCTGACTGGCATTACGTTGACCTAATACGCCCAATTGGACCTGAATAAAGTGAATACAGGGGAGAAGCTGGCTAGGGCATTTTATGAGTAATATAGATTTAACGTCAAAGTGGTGCTAAACATGATGGATTTGGTTGCCCTAAGGAAGAGGTACAATGAATCCTTCAAATAATATGCCCAAAGGTGGAGGTCCTTAGCTGTAAGGGTATCAACCCTCGTGATTAAGAAAGAGCTTACTGCAACTTTTATTAACACTCTTGAGGGGACATATTTTGCTCACCTGATCAGATAAGCCTCTTCTAGCTTTTCAGAAGTAGTAGCAATAGGGTTTCAAATTGAAAGTGTCATTTCCTCTGGCAAGTTACGAGAGATAGTAGATAAAAGACTACCCTCTACTAAACCTACCACTAATAAGCCTAGAGAAGCTACTATTAGCATGGTCAATTCAAATGCTAGGCCTAACTCACAAATCTCTTTTAGGGCAAATCCCCCACCAACTCAACAATAGTACAGAAGCCAACCATAGGTTAGTAGAATCCCGAGAAAGTTCACCATAATACTTGTTCTACTTAGTTAGGTACTTGAAAAGCTAAGGAAAGATAATTTGCTCCACTCTAAAGCTCTAAGTGAAAGGTATAGGCAAAGATTTTTTTATCCTAATGCAAGATGTCAGTATCATCTAAGGTAGGTGGACCATTCAACTAACTTGTATTAGAGGTTGAAAAACAAAATCTAAGACTTAATTGATGAAGGTATAGTACAACTGGATTTTGTGGAGGCTCATACTACAAGTGTTAACAACAACCCCTTGCTAAACCGTAGGCTCATCATCAATATGATATCTGACTACTCAGAGCTTACCATCAACATGATCGGTCCCAATCAAGAACCTAAGGTTTATAGATTCTAAAAAAAAAAAAGAGAGAAGCAAATTCCACAAACTAAAAGGTATACCTTCTATGTGCCTGTAGCCTCCGAAAATTATAAAACTACCCTTCTCAACTACCAAGCAATAAACCAAGGGTAGTCAAGCTCACTTGTAAGGGGGATTACCTGCTCCGGTAGAATCTATAATCCGAAGGAAGAACTAAAAAAGAAGGTTGTACTATAAATGCCAAAGCATCGAACAAACTGAGCATGAAGAAGGATTGATTGCCTTCACCAAGGTCATTAAGTCTAGCGAGTATAAAATAATGGATCAATTCGTTAAGACTCCAACATAAATATCCCTCATGAGTCTGCTAATGGCATCGGAACCACATCGAGAAGCTTTGTTTAGAATATTAAAGGAAGTTAAAGTCCTTCGTGAAATCCTAGTTGAAAGGATTGGCTCTATCACCAATTCCATCCTCACTATAGATCAAATTTCCTTCTTCGCTGAGGAACTGGGTAAAGAAGGTAACTAGCATACAAAGCCTTTGTTCATAATAGTGAGAATAAATAACATCATTACAACAAGAGTCCTCATCGACAATTGGTTATCTCTAAACGTCTGTCCTCTGGCCACCCTAGATCTATTAGGCACTGATATAACTGTTATCAAACCGAGTTCAATAATAGTAAGAGCTTTTCATGGATCTAGGAGAGAAATAATAAGGGAGATTGACTTACCAGTTGATATCGGTCCACAGACGTTCAACATCCCATTCTAAGTTTTAGACATTCCAAGGACCTTCAATCTGTTATTAGGAAGGCCTTGGATGCATTCAGTAGGGGCTATATCGTCAACTCTTCACTAGAAAGTTAACTTCATCTCCAACAACTAGGTTATTATAATTCTAGGTGACTAAGATTATGAAATCTATAAAGAGACGGCCATACCCTATATGAGTATAGAAGAACAAGAGGACTTTGGACTCTAAATGTTTGATGAGGTGTGCATGATCACCAATTAGCAGAAGGATGGGAGGCCAAAATTCAAAGAAGGCCAATTTGGGACCTATGGGCTAGGATACATAGTCATAAAAAGTGTAAATCAAGGGTAGAAAAGGTGACAGGTTTTATCACACTCCAATGATCTTCCTTCCATTGTTAGAAACTTTCGTCTAGGCTGAAGCCTAGAACTCAAAGCCTACTAAAGAAGGCACTTCTAACAGAAATGAAGGGGCTGGCCTATCCAACAAATCCCAATACTTGAATAATTGGTTCTCCATCCCTATGAATAGCAATAAGTCTTCCCTAAGGTAAAGGATGAATCATGATCCAATATTTTATGCAATTTTGTAATAAATTACCTTTGTTCTTCAAATGATTGCACTCGAAAGAGAGTTCCCCTAAATAAAATCAATTTCTTTTCCCTTTATTACTGCCTTACTTACACTCTTCCTTTTACATACTTTTCTTTTTCTCTAGGTCTAACGATATAAATAAAGGCCATGGATACCTCGCGCAAATAGGTGATGAGAATATTGATATCACTTTCAGCCCTACTGGGTTAATCATCGGGAGTGATGTCAATGACCATAATGACATGCAAGAAAGCAGGTAAAAACATGAAATTAATAGAATTTCCATTGACGAGCCAACTGAGATAATTAATGTTGGGACCAATGACAACCTAAAGGTATTGAAGATTGGGGGAAATTTAAAAGAAGATCAAAAGGCAGAGATGACCACATTGCTATCCGAATACCAAGACGTACTCGCATGGTCTTATGAAGACATGCCCAGATTAGATCTATCGAAAGGATATCAAACCTAAGAAACAAAAGTTAAGAAGATTCTAACTAGATGTTCTGTTGAAAATTAAGGAAGAAGTCAGAAAATTACTGGAGGTTAGTTTTATCGAGGTATTTGATTATCCTGAGTGGGTAGCTAACATCATGCCCGTAACAAAGAAGAATGGAAAAGTTAGATTATATGTGGAATTTCAAGACCTTAATCAAGCAACCCCTAAAGATAATTTCCCTTTGCTCCATATCGATGTCTTAGTCGATAATACAGCTGGAAACCATATTTTCTCTTTCATGGATGGATTTTTTGGGTATAACCAAATTCGAATGGCTAAAGAAGATAAAGCCAAGACAACGTTCATCACAACTTGGGATAAGTTTTGCTACAAAGTAGTGCCTTTTAGACTTAAAAATGCTAAAGTAACTTATCAAAGGGCCATAGTAGCACTCTTTCATGAAATGATGCATAAAGAGGTTGAAGTATATATTGATGATATGATTGCTAAGTCTAAGGAAGGAGAAAATCATGTGGAAAGTCTGAGGAGATTGTTTAATAAGTTGAGCAAATTCCAACTGAAGCTCAACCTAAAGAAATGTACTTTTGGATTGACTTTAAGGAAATTATTGGGTTTTATAATTAGCCAAAGGGGCATCGAAGTGGACCTTAATAAAGTCAAAGCGATAGTTGACCTTCCTCCACCACTCATACTTAAAGAAATCAAAGGTTTGTTGGGTTGTTTAAACTATATAGCCCGATTCATATGCTAACTCACAAACAAGTGCCATTCCTTGTTTAAGTTGTTAAAAAAGAATGCTAAGATCAACTGGCATGAAGAGTACGAGTAAGCCTTTAAATCAATCAAAGAAAACCTCATGAGTCCTCCAATACTGGTAGCTCCAAAACCTTGGAAGCTATTATTCCTATATTAAACAATATTATCAGAGTCCATGGGGTGTATGCTTGGCCAGAAAGATGAGGAAGGAAAGGAATGGAATGTATACTACTTGAGTAAGAAATTCACTTAACGGGAGTAGAGATATTCAAAAATTGAAAGAACTTGTTGTGCCTTGGTCTGGGTAATGCATCGGCTTAGACAATACACATTCTACTACCAGGTTGAATTGCTAACTCAATGCGATTCCCTGAAGTATTTGGTAAATAAACTGGCCCTAATTGGCAGAATCTCAAAGTGGTACATGTTGTTATCGGAGTTTAACATTATGTACGTGAACCAGAATTCAGTTAAGGAGCAAGCTCTAGTAAATCAATTGGCAGAAAGTCCCTCCAATAGCAATCCCTAAGACGTACAGGTCAATTTCCCCTATGAAGATGTCTTAGCAGTTGAGAGAAACTCTAATAAAGGAGAAGATGATAAGCCACCAAAATGGAAAATGTTCTTCGATGGCGTAGCCATCATGTCTAGGTGTGGAATTAGGGAAATACTAATATCCCCTAAAGGTACTCAATACCCTGTGGCCATAAGGCTTGTTTTCCCATACACTAATAACATGGCTGAGTATGAAGCATGCATCATGGGACTTAAGATGGCCCTAGATAAAGACATTCAAGAATTAGAAGTGTATGGAGACTCTCCACTCATTATTGGCCAAGCTCGAGGAGAATACAAGACTAAAGATCCTAAATTGGTGCCTTATCACCAGCACTTGACTGAATTGGTGGAGAATTTCAAAGAAATCACCTTCAATCACATACTAAGGACTCAAAATCAATTTTTTGATGCCTTAGCCATGCTAGCATTTATGATCCAGATATTTGGTGGAGTCAAGATTCAACCTCTTACTAATGAAATCGAAGACAAGCCTGCTTTCTGCTTAACAATTGAGGGTATGAACGACCAAAAACCATGGTACCATGATGTTAAGAAGTTCCTGCAACAAGGCACATACCCTGAAGAGGCTGAGATGAAGGATTGAAAGATGATTAAAAGATTAGCCACTTAATTCTTAGTAAGCGAGTTCACCTTATATTGAAGTTCATTTGATAGTACACTCTTAAGGTATATGGATGATAAAGAGGCTGAGAAGTTAATGAAAGAGTATGTGGCTCTCACATGAATGGATACATGCTAGAAAAGAAAATTATGAGGCTAGGGTATTATTGGTCAACAATGGAAAGTGATAGCATAACATATTAGGTACTGTCACTTATACCAAGTTTATGCAAATAAGATAAATGCCCACCTCGGGAATTACATGCCCTCTCAGCACCATGGCCTTTCTCAATATGGGGCATAGATATCATCGGTTCGATCAATCCAAAAGCATCCAATGGGTATCGCTTCATATTAGTTGCCATTGACTATTTTAGTAAATGGGTTAAAAATTCATCTTACTCAAGCATTACTAAAGGGGTCGTAATTAAGTTCATTAAGAGAGACATTTTGGCCCAATACAGGATTTCAGAAATGATCATCGCTGACAATGGCACCAATCTCAACAATAAGCTTATGTTAGAATTGTATCGATAGTTTCGGATCATTCACATGAACTCTACTCCTTATAAACCCTAAATGAATAGAGCCGTTAAAGCAGCCAAAAAAAACCTCCAAAGAATCATTGAAAAAATGGCTATCACATATAACGACTGGCATGAGATGTTACACTTCACACTCATGGCTTATCGGACTTCCATTAGAACGTCGATTGGGGCAATACCATACTCTTTAGTAAATGGCACTGAAGCAGCATTACCAGTAGAGCTTGAGATCCCGTTACTTAGGGTACTATTAGAAACTCAATTGGACGAAGCTGATCGGGTAAAGAAACGCATCGAGCAACTGAATTTGATTGATGAAAGAAGATTGATAGCCTTGTATCATAATTAATGTTATCAATAAAGAATGGCTCGGGCCTTCAACAAAAGGGTACGACCCCGGAACCTCAAAGAAGGAGATTTGGTGTTGAGAAAAGCTTTCCCCAATGCACAAGACTCCAGAGGGAATTTTGCTCTCAATTATGAAGGTCCTTATGTTATGAAGCGAGTATTATGGGGAGCGGCTTTGATTTTGTCCTAAATGAATGGTCCAGATTTGAGAGACCCTATAAATGCTGACGTTGTAAAATTGTACTATCCATAAGAAGTCAGTGGAAATTTTACTCAAAACACGAAAATACTATTCATTTTGAACATTATTGGAGTCTAATTTTCATTATCTACAAGAAAATTTGGTATCTTTGGCCATTGTCATCGTTGGAATA
Organism: Lumnitzera racemosa; assembly: GCA_024138005.1. NCBI lineage: Eukaryota > Viridiplantae > Streptophyta > Magnoliopsida > Myrtales > Combretaceae > Lumnitzera > Lumnitzera racemosa. The sequence continues at coordinate 3,776,754 of JAMXBC010000007.1, forward strand.
ATCACCCTCTCCATGGAAAGGTCTAATTCCATTTAATCCATTTAATCGAACCCATACACTACAAACACGAGAAGAGTTAAGGAATGAGATCTAGAATACTAGCAATTAACAAAATTTTTTAAAATACTTTATTATGAATTTATCCCCCTCAATGGGGAGTTCTATTTTCTGTCTTTTTAGGGGAATGCGAAACTTGAGTAAGCAATCACGGCAGATGAGAATAAGGCTTTTGGTTCATAAAAGTTCCAGCGAGACAAAAACAGTGGATGGCTTTTTGTATTTGGTTAATTTCTAAAAGAGTTGTAGTTTTAAACATTCTGCATCAAGAGCATCCAGGTTGATAACAAGGGACTAAAACATGAGTCAGTGATTTCTAATGGGGGGTTTCAAAAAGGTTTGACAGTTTTAGGCGCTATTGACAAAGACTAGGTAAGTATTTTCACACAATGTTAGCACACTGATTTTTGAATCTTGTACTTGCATTTAGACCATTTTTTTACTTCCAACAATCTTTTTCACTTTTTTCATTTAGTGTTTAGCCAACCTTCGAAGACACGATCCTAACTCGATTAATCCTTCCAATCCATAAGGCACTTCCCTTCACCAAGTTTCTCTTAAGCAAGCCCATAGGGCACTTTTACTTTGTTCACCAAATTTTTCTCAAGAAGGCCCATAGGGCACTTCCCCTTACCAAGTTTCTCTCAAGCAAGCCCATCGAGCACTTCTACTCTGTTCACTAAATTTTTCTTAAGCAGGTCCATAAGGCACTTCTTTTTGCTAAGTTTTCTCTTAGCAAGCCCGTAAGGCACTTCTCTTCATCGATTTCTCTGGACACAAAATCAAGTTTAAGGTTACTAGTCCTTAAGAGACACTCTTGCTTAGGTTCATAAGCCTAGTGAGGCATAACAAAGTTTTAGATTGATTACAATTTAAGGTTGCTAGTCCTCGAGAGACGCTCCTGCCTAAGTTAGTAAGCCTAATGAGGCACAACCGGGTTTTAGATTGATCTCAGTTTAAGGTTGCTAATCTTCAAGAAACGCTCCCAGTTAGGTTAGTAAGCATAGTGAGGCTAGTTTTAGATCAATTCCAGCATAAGATTGTTTATCCCTTAGAGACATTCCCATCTAGGTTAGTGAACCTAGAGAGCCACAACTAATTTTCATTTCTTCATCCAAATCAATTTTAGGATAGTTATAATTGTTTTAGAGTCATCTTGAGGTAAAAAATAATGTCTTTTTATCTTTGTGGCAAAGTTTTGTTTAAACTTTGCTATAAAGAGAAGTAGTTATAGACACCTAATTTTTGCCCCTTTTATTTTTTTTTTATTTTTCACTTTTATTTATTTATATCTTTTTTTCTTTCTTTCTTTCTTTTAGGCCTTAAATTAGGAAAAATAGAAAAAAAAATAGGAAATTAAAGAAAACCTAAAAAATTAAGAAATTTAGAAAAAATAAGAATTATAGAAAAATACAAAAAATTCAAAATTAAGAAAAAGCACAAAAAAAGAAATTTTAGAAAAAAAAAACCCTAAAAGATAAAAAGTTTAGAAAATTGAAAAAATTACAAAAAAATTAGAAAAGTTGAAAAAACAAAATATTTTTGAAAATAACATTTCATTAGGGTAGACTTTTTATTAAGTTTAGAATTTGAATTATTGAACCTAAGCTTAGATTTAAATCTAGCCTAGGCTGACTAAGTTTATATGTGTAATTTAGTTGCACACATAAATAAGGCGTAGGCTAACGGCCTAACATATAAGCATATGGACTTAGATTGAGTATAAGTTCTTGCATTCGAGTCTTGGAGTGGGCATGTAAATTTTTTTATTTTTTCATCACATCAAAGACTGCCGTATGTCATAATCTGATTGCGCTACGTGTCCTAATACGTGGTAGTTCAAAATTGGATGACATGTTGATGTGGTGCCACGTTAGCCCATTTTTCCTTCCCTTTCGTTCCTTTTCCCTTGGTTTTCCCCTCTTTCCCTCCTCTGTCCTTTGTTTTTCTCCAGAATTCCAGTACCTTCCTCCTCGGATAGCTAGTTTCAACTTGATTTTTGAATCTCTTCTTATTGCAATTTTGTCAAATCAATGGCGAAATTGCAAACTAAACATAGCCTACTGTGAATCAATATAAAAAACATGTTTAGATTCAGTCAAATACCTATTCAAATTGAGCTTCAAAAATTAGGAAAAAATTATTTTTCTAGCCATCCCCATTAACTCCAATCCGAGTTTTCCTTTGTTTCTAGGATCAATTCATGTATAAAAGGGTATTGGGGGAGTACACAGAAGGACACAGAACCACTTACGAGTAGTTAATTCACTCACAACCACTCTCTTCCTCACTTTCTCTCTCTACATATACTGAACACTCCCTTTCTCTTCAACTCTCTCTTTCTAGCCACCCTTAAGGAACATCATTACCTTAGTCGCAACCCCTACACTCTTAGCTTTCAGCTAATACTCCCCATAACCATCGCCGTGGCTTTTAGCTACATGACTGAACTAACACCGCAAAGCCTTAACCACGGAACCCTCACTTTCGAAACTACCACCTCCGACCTTCTTCAATCCCCCTACGGCCACATTCCTCACATCCCTAAACCCTTGACCAACGCCTCGCTTAACTCCAGCAGCCGCCACCATGAGTGTAGCTCTACTACCGTCGGGCGCTACTGCTAAAACCTCCCAAACAAGCTCTATTAACCATGGTATCGAACCTACCCCCCTTAAACCCAATTAGAAAACAATAAAAATCCCCTTTCCCGGTTGATTAAGAGCTTGGAATAGTCAGAATCGCTCCTTGCTACTGTTGTTGTTGTTGAAGACTTTGAAGCCTAATTCGAACCTAAAAACCGACTTGAGTCTGACCTATGACCTAGCCTGCATGTCTAAAGCCCCCTCCCGGTCTGAACCAATTTCAATTCGTTCTTCTTTTTTTTTCTTTTATTTATTTATTTTATTTACTCATTTTATTTCCCAAATGTAAATGTAAAGAAAAGAAAAAGAAGATAAAAAAATAGCTTATTTATTTATTTATTAGTATAATGGAAATATATAAAAAAATAAACAAATGGGATAAAATATAAGATACATAAATAAATAAGGAAAAATGAGTAAAATAAAAATAAAAAATAAGTAGGTTGTTTTATCACTTAGAAAAATATTTTTCCAAAATAAGAAAAAATGAATTAATCCATATTCAAATTTAGGGCATTTTAGAATTTTTTTTCAAAAATAAATAAAAAATCCAATTCAGGACTTATTTTTTTAGAAATTTTCTTAATTAAACCAAATTGAAATAAAAACGTAAATCTTACGTATTTTCAGAATTAAAATAAAACCAATACACTAAAGTTTTACAAAAAAAAAAAACTATATACATTTGATCCTAAATAGTTGGTAGAGTGACGATAAAAACAAAAAAACCTAATTTTCTGTTTTTAGTTTAGATTACATCATTTATCCAATTAGAATAATCAACAACCAATTTCTGTCTTTCAAAATTGAAAGATGAATTTTAAGTTTAATTCTAATTTTGGAAAGTAATAGTATCTGTAAGGGTTTAAATCTTTAACCCCTGAACCTAAATCTCTAATTTTCAAAAATCGGTTTTTTTTTTTGGTAAACTAACAGCTACGTTATAACCAATCCATCCAATTGGTTATAACTTAACTGTTTTTCCCGACTCCGATCGGGTAGTGACTTCAAAATGTTTTCAAAGTATAAAAAAAAAATCGATTTTCTTTAAACCCTAACGAGAGTCGGTATTAAACGGGTAGAGTTTAGTGCTAATTGATTTAGAGAAAACTTAATTTTTAAAGATTCGAGAGGGTGAAAAACCAAGTTCGACACAGGTCACTCATCTCAATGTGTCCTATAATATAAATACTTTTTTAGTATTTATATCCTTATGTTATATATGTACTTTAGGTTATGATTTAATTCAATTTTCCATATATATTGTCATTTATTACTGATTCAATTTAGGTTAGTTTAAGATTCGGTTTTTGAATCCAGTTCCAATTTAGATTCTAAATTAGTTTTAACTACGAGTATTATACGTACATCGTAAGAATGCGTTCTGAATCATAATATAAAATTAATAACATTACATTCAGGTATCCTAAATACTACTATTAGTCCATAACCAGTATTTTAGCTTGTATGGTATATCCTAATCCTCATTTATGTATTGAATTTACTCTCAACATGAGAAAATTTTATGTTTTCATATAATTACTTAAATTTAAGTTTCCTACCAGATTAATTATGCATTAGTATTATTGTTATATTATCCATTTTAACCTAATATTTTATATTTATTATAATTCTAATTTCACATATTATTAATTTTCATATATTTGCTACATATTACATCTAATAATCCAAATGCTACAATTACCATTCCACATTAGAAATTAACATCCTTAATCACCTAATTATACATTAAATCAATAATTATTCAATTAACCATTAATTAACCCCAAAATCACTAATTATATATATATATATTAAAGGCCTAAAAATTACTTAAAATTTTTGAAAATTCATTTATGAAAAAGGGTTTCATAAAACTATTCTATATCCTGTAAATAGTTTACACAAAAACATTAGGCTCAAAACTACATTTATGAGGCTATTTATTTCTAAATCGAAATATACTCTAGTTTATATGGTTTCTTAAGCACTATATGTTTCTCATTATAATTTAATCAAACCAATATTTTTTCCTAAATCTACATAAATAAAAACATTAGAATACTAAATTTCATAATTTTTGGGATAAAATTGATAATTTAAATAAATTAAACAAATTCAATTAAAATTAGACTCACCTGGCTGATGGACTTTTGGCCACCAGTGGTGGTCCTAGGGCTGTTGATCGATCTAGGTAGTGGTGGTGGTAGTTTTGTTTTAGATAGTCGTGGCTTTGGTTTAAAAGCCTTAATTACACAGTTTTTTTTTTAATTTTGTAAAAAAAAAAAACTCTCTCTTTTTGTGTTCTCTCAATTTTTCCTGGATTCCTAATTGTTTAAATGAGCTTCGGTTGAAAATTAGGGTATTTATAAAGCTTCCTTGATTTTTTTTCTCCCAATTTTTTTTATTGATAATTGGTTTTATCCTCCTCTAAATTGACTTTCTATTTGCCTTAAATTGATTGGTTGAATTTTTTCTTCTTAATCCCAACATGCCATGACCTTGATTTAGAAAATTCTTTACTTTTCTGATTTTTCCTTGATTTTTTTTTGTAATTTTCTTTAACTATTTGGCATTATTTTAGTATATTTTGGGCATTTTAGATAATTTCATGTATTTTTACCTACTCGTAAATATATATGGAGTACAAGTAAATACTCTTAAATATTATTTATATTATTCTATGATTTTTAGTATGCATATAATTTATCTCTAGTAACTCGTTAGTTATAATATTCTATTATTTTATTATTTATTTTCTTAAATTTAAATTTATGGGATTAATTTTACTAATACTTCTAACTTCATTGTATAATTTAAGATCAATCGGACACTTTATTCGATCATCTTAAATCTTACATAATGAATCCAAGCTTCTAGTTGTAGGGCTTACATATGCCATAAAAAAGAAAAAAATCAATATATGGAGTAATGTAAAAGGTATACAAATGAAAATAAGAGCTAAAGGTAGTATATCCTTGAGAAAGAAAAGTTCCTTAGAAAAACCCATTAAAACAGAAGAGATCGACACTTAAATTGGTATGTAAATAAAAAATTTATTTTTATTTTTTCTTATACTTTATCATGTCATTGCATATCTTTATAGTGTCATTATAATATTAATTTATCTTATTTGCAAAATTTTATTGCTACTGCTCTTGAGACAATTATGGATGCTCTAGATGAAGTTATATAAGGATCAAACATAAACGTAGATAATGATGTGGTATTCTCATCTTTATATTTTATTATGTCAATTATAAATTTCTTATGTTTATCTTGAAATAATGGATTAAAGGTTATTAATTTCAGGTTTCTTCAACAAATGAGAATAACATGTTATCTCATCATATTTCAATAAATTGTTTCTTATAACCAAACTTTTACTAACATTTAGATATATCAATGTTCATTCATATATTTTATTTCTTTTATATTCCTCTCTTCAAAATTATGACATTATATCGCACCTCCTTAATGACTCCATGGATATAATTTTTCTCAATTAATTACATTTAACATCCTATTCATTAAATGTACGTTCTTGTAATTATAATAATAGTGAAAATTTTCCTTATAGAATCGAAAAAGTTTATTGATGACCACCTTTTATATATTAGAAGAACTCAAACTTTAACTCTTACATGGCAATAATGAGCTAGACTAGCTCAAATAATACATCAAGTATTATAGGTAATATAATAATTTTTTTTTTTGTAAATAAAACAAGTATTAATAATTTTTTAACTTATTTTAAAAACTTATTTACATATATTGATTCAATAAGTGAAAAGTAGCAACTAAAACTTGAGACTTTGAGATAATGGGACGATGTCCGTAGATCAAACTTTCCATTTAGATTAGAATTGTACATTTTTTCTTAATTTTTGGATACATTATTGTATTTCTTGTCGAGACAAATATATTATTCAAAAACTTAGTTTTTGCTCTTATTTACTATCTTAGAGTATTATAGTGAGAATAATGTTCTTATTTTAATAACGTTTTCTGTTACAAGGTCTAATAGTATCATAATGAAATAATCATTTTCTTGTCTAACTAATTCTAAGACAATTTTTATGATTATATTAGTATAATGAAAAAAATATGCTCTTAAATGATCAATATATTTATCCTTCTAAAAGCTTTTAGAATTGTGTGTGTATATATACGAGACATTTTTGGAAACTTTTGTTGCTTACACCTTTTTATAATTAGCAATATTTAGCAAGCTATCATTAATAATTTATCATTATTAAGACATTTTCAAAAATATATTTAATTGTGCATCTAAATTTATGTTTCATGTATTTTAATAATATAAACTTTTTTTTTTCCAAAGAAGATACCAATATTAATTTAGAATTGCAAAACTTGTACTACTCAACTCATGTACCTATGTCTAAAAGTATTATAACTATTTTTTTACTTTAATTAATTAGGTAAAAACTTGTGAGGCAAAAGGATACAATTCAAAGTATACACATTTAATGAAAATAATAAAGTAACTAAAAAATATCAGGATTAACATACAAACAATCCATGCTTATAAATTGTTATAAATATATACGGTGAAACTATCATTTAATTATGTGTTATATAATATATATTATAAATAAGCATTAATTATATATTTTTTGAAATAACATGTTATTGTTTTGAAACTATAACGACATAAAGTCTCCCCTTCCATCTCACATAAAGATTCTAATGTCTACAGAAAGGGAAAGTGGATATCCAGATGGTGAGGAGAAAAATCGAAAGGAAATCCATGCTAAATGTTGCCATCAACGACACTAAACAGAAAGAATAGTCTTTTTATTTAGGAAACAAGGAATGGGACAACCTCAAGGGGTCAACAAATTTTTTCCTCAAGTGTTATATTATTTTTTTTTATTAATTTTTGTCACTTCTCTAAAATTTGTTGAATTTGAGTTTTTGACACAAAAGACTCGAGGAAAAAAGGTAGGTACTAAGCAAAAAGAAAATAGGAAGGAAAATCGCATAAGTAAGAAAATGTAGCTGTATTAACTTCTCTCTCATACTTATGTCTTTGTATTCAAGGTTAAATTGGCTAGTGATAATATTAAAGGATGTGGAGATTATTTTCATATATTTAATAATTAAAAATAGTAATAATATTCACAATAATTTTATTATTATAGTAATGAATCATTTAAGTGTGTTCTAATCATACATATTCTTGGTTTTAATTTTTGAATTTTGAAAAAAAAAAATTAGAGACAAAAAAGAGAATTTTGTTAAATGATGGTTAGGTATGATTTTCTTTTGAAATTGTCAACTAAATTAATGGTTAGCCTCTCTTAAATGTACTTAGGTTATGCATCATCGATGGAACTTTTCAAGTTTGTTTTATTTTAGATTTTCTTTTTTGTTTTACACATAATATAGTTCCATTGAAAACTCTAAGATATGATTTTGTTTGTATTCTACCATTAATGCACAAATTTTTATATTACCACCATCAAATAAGTTTCTTTTGTCCCTTTATTTCTACGGAAATAAGGAAGGATTGAAGTGAAAGGATTTACCTATTAAACCCTCTTTAATAGTTATTTTATTTTTTACTTAACCTAACTAACCTTCTCCAGCAACTAACTAAAAGAAATCACTGCATCATGCTATAAATTATCGTCACATATGTTAAATGCTAATTAAAATTTAAACTTTTTTTAAACACTATTTCATAGCTAATATAGACTACTTGTAATTACTATCTACAAAAAAGTTACAAACCAACTATCAGCTAATCAATCTTTGCTCATACAAGAAAAATGAATTAAAGAATACAAGGAACTAAAAAGAATGAAATGCAATACAAAACTCAATTAAACACTTTTCAACCTTAAACATAACTCTTTCAATAAACTTCATAAGGAAAAACTATATTTTTAGTCCTCGAAATTCGCATTTGTTCTAATTGAGTCTTCTTACTTTTTTTTTCTATTTTAGTTTTTATTCTTGTCACTTTTTGACAAATATGGACTTACACTACTTCCATTATGTTTTCCATCCAAAAAATAAGATGTGGCTTTCTTTTATTTATTTATTAATTATTATGGTTCTATGTGGCTCCACATAATCAAACACATCACCCACCAACTAGTTAAAGAAGAACTCTTACCAACTTTAATGTTATTTCAATATAACATTAAAAACACAAATCAGGATAGGTAGCAGAATCCTAATCGCACTTTTCCCTAATCCCTAATCACAATAACCCTTATGGCAATTGTGAGGGAATTCGATTAAAGATGGTGAGTAACTTTACCTAACCTTAATTGCATTCCTCTTCATCTCAAAAGGACCACAAGGAAAAAGTTAATTTACGTTGGCATTGGTTATCCAAGAATATTTCATATAAAAATATGATAAAGACGAATCTATAATTATTTCTTCATAAGAAAAATGCAAAGGGAACTCAAAAAATGTCAACACCTACCATACCAGGTAGGTGAAATTCCTAGAGAAAAGAAGATCAAGAGGAGATCTCAAATAAGGTCTCAAGTGCAATTAATGGCATAAAATGTTATTGTAGTTTAGAGGAAATTGACTTGAAGTCATGGACGCAATGGAATTCGAGCAAAAGGTTCACGACTTGCCTACTATGAAAGGACGGATGATGAAATTTCTAGAAATGGGTAGATTAAAAATTTCCAGAACCTGTAGAGGAGGCTATCATCGATTTGCTAAAACTAAATAAAAATGCTCTATGAAATCATCAACATAGATTGTGTACCTAAGTGAAAATGGATTGTGTCCCTAAATTTTAGTAACAAATTTTTAACTTGAACTTTTTGTGTAATAGTTGATAGCTTTTTATCAACAAATCCTTATTTAAAATGAACTCCAATTAGAATTGTCTATAATTAGTTAGACAAGAAAATGATTGTTTCATTATGATACTATTAGACCTTGCAGCATAAAACATTATTAAAATAAGAATATTATTCTAACTCTAATACTCAAATATAGCAAATAAGAATAAAAGCTGAGTCTTTGAATAATATATTTGTCTCGATAAGTATTTATCCTTGACAATTCTTGTGATTATATTAGTATAATGAAAAATATGTTCTTTAATGATCAGCATATTAATCCCTCTAAAAGCTTTTATAATTTTGTGTGTGTGTATATATATATATATACATATATATTTGATGTGTATATAAATATGAGATTTTTGGAAACTTTTGTTGCTCACACCTTTTTATCATTAGCAAAATTGTATAATTTTTTCTGTTTAAAAATATATTCAATTATGCATCCAAATTTGTGTCTCATATATTTAAATTGTATAATTTGTTTTTCTTTTTGTCAAAGAAGATATTGATATTAATTTAGAATTGCAAAATTTGTACTACTCAATTCATATACCTACAGTTAAAAGTATTACAAACAATCAAAAGTTATAAATTGTTATTAATATATACCGTGATTATGTGTTATATAATATAATTATAAATAAGGTTTAATTATATATTTTATGAAATTACATGTTATTGTTTTGAAACTGTACACGTAAAGATTCTGACGTCTAGAGAATAGGGAAAATGGATATCCAAACAGCTGCGAGAAAAATCGAAAGGACATCCACGCTGGCCAGAATAGCCCTTTTATTTGGGGAACAAGCAGTGCCATGTGGCATGAAATTACTGGGGAATGGGACAGGCTCAAGTTAAAGGAAATTTTTGTCCGCAATAAAGATAAGCTTTGGTGAATGGTCGCCGGTGCAATAAATAATGGAAGTTTTTTTTTAACTTTATGTTTTGATGATCTGCGGTTTAATAACCTGCAGAATGTATTGTCGGTGCAAATAAATTTTCATGTTTTGATTTAAAATAAATTTGGCAAGCTTGACTTAATAACACTGGAACACCATACATCAGTGTACAGTTGCTCCACTAAAGCAATCCGGATGAAGCACTTTGACTTGATAGAATATAAACGCTATATTTTTATCAAACTTGGATAGAAAAACTACGTGTAAAAATTAATCTCCTTTAATAAAAAAAATATCAATTTAACTTTGAATTTCATGATCATTTAAGTTAGGGTTTTAATTTCAATGGTGTGACTGTGTAGGTTTTAACAGTATGTTTAATTAGAGAAATTACTTGATCTATCCGGAGGAAGTGGGTTCAAATTTTTATTCGGATCGGAGATGTTGTTTTAGTGATTGGGGAGCGTAGATTGTTTGATCGGGTTGAATTTTAAGTGGTTAGTGGGTGCTATGTCTCGTAATATGGAGCCATGGAGGAAAAAGGAAAAGTCACATCATACTTCTTCAATGGAAAACATGACAGAAGCAACAGGAAAGAAGGACAGAAAAAAAAAAAAGAGTACGAAGACTCAATTAAAAATGTCCAAATGGTGGAGGACCGAAGGTGCAGTTTTCCCGCTTCCTAATTGATCTCACAGCGAGAACTCGATCCTCGGTTCGAATGCGAAGGCAGACGTAAACTCCATGGGATCCCCATTTTTAGAACGGTCGGGTAGTTCAGTCCACTGTTTAGCTACAAAATTGTACAAGATGCACTGGCACAATTCTGTTGAATTCAAGCAGATCAATATTTGATCTCCAGCCCTAACACAGTTAATGTCTGAATTCTTCCCATAAAACTCGTGTGACAATGCCGGCGGCATTACTGCAACTCTTTCCCGTTCTCCATTTTCAACGAGTCTCCACATCTCAAGCTTTGCACTCTCGCAAAACTCCGACAGCGTAACTACTACCATCTCCCCCCTACGCTCCACCAGATCAACAGAGTACTTGGAATAAAATGGAATGAATCTTCGATACTTGAAGAATCTTTTGGTTGTTAGATTGCACGTAAAAACCAACCCAGAAGAGCTTACGAAATTGACAAATTCTTGACCATCTTTCGCAATGAGTACAGAGGAACCTGGTTTCGACGGACGTTGTAGCATGTCAGTTTCCAAAACATCCCGCGTAGGTAAGTAGACTAAATCAACTTTATCTTCCCATCGCTTAAGGACAGAGTTGAAAACTTTGAAGTAGACTTTCGAGAGTTCACCATACACCAACACAATCTTGAAACAAGGAATTGGCTTTGAGTTCGATTGCATTACAATGGCATGAATAGCTCGCTTACCTAAGGGTAAATCCAAACCCACAGGGGGGATTTCATGGCAGGATCTGGTTACAGGATTGCACACGATAAAATCACCCGATTCACTGTACAAGCAGACTAATCCACCAGATGCTGCAACTGGAATGGAATTGCAATTTGGAAGTTGCTTCCACTTCTCTTCTCCCATGTCAAAAACCACCAATCTATCATGCTGGGGATCAACCACCCCAGCTTGAAACTCGGGGGAGCTGCAGCAGACTTCCATCTCTTGCACACGCTTTTGGCACGGAAGGCTGTGGATGTTGGGAGCAGTGAAAGGACCCTTGCAAGGACGTCTTGATTAAGCTCGTTCAAGCTCAAAACACCACAATCACCCTCTCGTAGCTTTCTCTTTTGATGAGTACCCGAATAACCGCATCCATTATCATGCTTCATTTTCGACTCTCACTGAAATAAAAGCAGCAATTACAATCAAAGAAAAGGTAAGTATTAGCCTTAAGGCCTTAAAAAATGCAATACAGAATCTAGCAGCAGTAAAATCAAAATTAGCATTAAAAACCAAAACTTTCAAGACATTAATCGCATATTTAAGCAAATAAAATATGATAGAATGAGAAATGTATTACCTACCGATCTGACTATTCTAAAGTGGAAGGAGGGTTTTTTTAGTTTATAAGTGTAGAGAGAGTCAGGTAGAGGGAGAGGACACACACCCCTTGTACAAGACAACCGCTGCAATGGCAGGATGGCTTTTATAAACATAAAAGGTACGCGCCATGGGTATCATAAACTTATGAGTCATGTTGTACTTATCTGCATATTAATATCTTGTTTAGTTCATTGAATTAAATAAAGGGAGAATGAAATTATGATTACTAAGGAATGGAATGAGAGTGTAATGAGTTGTGTATTCTTATTACCATATTTAGTTAGATGTTAGTGAATTAAAGTTATGTTATTCACTTCATAGAATTTAATAGAGAATAGCATATGAATTAATAGTGAGATACCAATAATGTCCCTACTTAAGAAATAATAAAATATTTTAAAGAAAAATAAAATTTAAGAGAATCACAACAAATCCCTCTCCATTACAGGATGGCAATCCCCCAACTCCCATCTTTCAACTAGAGGAAATCTTAATCCCAATTTTTGCAAGAATCAAAATTGCACAACTTTAGAAATAACTGGACCAACCATCTCTCAAGGTATGAATTTCAATCCCTTCATCTTTCTCTTTCTTTGAAATCGCAAAAAAATGGATAATCTTCCCTTCCTCATTGGTTTTGCTTTCGTTCAAAACCCAATTGACTACTTCTTGCGTTCCTACATATGCTAGTGGTTTCCATTGAATAGATGTTATGCAGTTTCATTTACGCGAGGGTTAGCATTTTAGGTCGATGTGAGAAATAGTTTGTATGTATATTGGGTTAATGTTATAAATGAGAGAAAGATTAATGAAGAAAGAGATGGAGGTGGGAAAAGAGAGAGAGAGAATATTTCTCAGACAAAAAAATCCAATGCTAACTATAATAGAATATTTTAGTGGTTTTTAGGTGTTTGATTTTATGATATGATTCAGTTTAATGGTAGTTACATTTTATACAGTGGTGATGGATCAAAGTGGACTGGTGAGACTATGAAAGAGCTGTTGTTTTCATTTCCATTACGTGCTGATCTGTTTTTTGGTATCATGTGTTTGGAGTAGTGTGAGAAGATAATTAAGCTATGATTCATTCTGTTGTAGTCAATATTGTCTCATGTTTTCAGTTTAAAAGGATTAGGTGTTGGGTTAAGGATTGGAAAAGAAAAAAAAAGGTGAACGGTAAGATTTCTTTTTCTTTGTTAATTATGACATGAATTTGGAGGTGAATTGTTATGATAATCCATCATTGTCATGTTAGGTTTTAGTTAAAGTAGTAAGGTTTTCTTAGCGATGGATTAGGGTGGATATGCAAGTAGATTTTGATATGCAAGAGCTATTGTTTTTTTAGTTTGATTACAGGCTATTATATTTTATTTAATTGCAATAGGTGGTGGATTCATGGCTCAATAAAAGAAGAAAAATGAATAAATTTAGGAGAAATAAACAGTATTGATTAATTTTTCACATAACTGTATTGTTTTTCAAGTTGTCTTGTTAGGAATTTTGTTTGCATTTCGTGCAATTCTAGGTCTTGTTCTATTATATCTTGTAGCAATAATTAGGTTTAGAGCTAGAGTGAAGTGGAAGATGTAGTTGAATTTGCAATATGTGTTTTTGTTTATGCTCTATGGGTGTGGTTTATAGCCAATAGGTTTATTTGCTTCATTCTATGGTCGTTGTCTTTTATAGTTCATATGAAAGTATTGCATAGTTAATTGATAACCTTAATAACTGCAGGTATCATTTTTAATGGGATTTTCAATAAACATGTCTTCCTAGAACTTGTAAGCTATTAAAATAACCTATGCAGTTTTCCACTTTTCACCATGCTTGTAAATTAAATTGTCTTTGTAGCTTGCATTCAGATTTCTCATAGATTCGGAAGATAACCATTGCCTACTTTGTTAAGTGTGTTGATTGTATGTATGCAAAGTCTCTTATAAATGGTTTCCTCTTTCTTAGTCCTCTATTAAAGCATAATATAAGGAATTGTTCATATAAAGCAAGTGTGGTGAAAAGAATACGGCATTATTTAAGGGTTGTTAGTATAAGATGTCCCTATGGACAGTTGTGGTAGGGCTGCAGTATGATTATGTTTGATTCATGTGCATTGTGGAACTCAGAACCAATCTCCCCTACATTCTATTTCTCTGTCTGTATATTTTGTAGAAGAGTAAACAAATCCTTGCTCATTCTATTAAGTCATACGCCCATGTCACAATGATATGGAGAACACATGTATGCACATCTACATAGTTTGTCTCTCAAATCCATGATATTATTAAATAATATATTCATGTTAGTGAATGGTGGCATTAAATTATATAATCTCTAACTTTTGTAGTAAGTTGTCATGTCGAGCTGTTCCGAATCATCCACCTCTTCGAATCTAAGCACAAGAAATGTGACTTGTAGATGTGGTGAACAATTTGTACTTGTAATATCTTAAAAGCATGGGATGTTTGGGAGAAAGATTTCGTAAATGTCTAAAATTTTGGGTATGCTTCTACTCCTAATGGAATTGTTTGTATGGACATGATGTATCAATTTGCTTAATACCATACTCTTGTATCATGTAGATGGGAGACTATTGCAATTCTTCCAATAGGTAGATACATCCACTTGTCGTTATGGTTTAGAGTTTGGAAGGAAGGTGATGAGTCGAATTGAGAGGCTAGAACATGAATTAGAGACTACTAAAAGGAAGCATGAGGAAAGACTACATCAACTAGAGCACGAATTGCTAATGTTGTGAAGAAGATAGAGGTTGCACCTTCATGTATCGATTGTTATGATGCCGATTGTCATTGTAATAGTTATATTGTATATTAGGCATGGATGGAGGATGAACTACATACCTCAGTATGAATGTCTAGTGTGACAACGCTCTTTAATTGTGGTGCTTGTCGGGTAATAAGAAGGATTATGTGTAGTTGTTAATTCTAAGGCTAAGATGTATAGTTACATCTCAAACTCGATAAAAAGAATTATTTAATGATAGTTGTGTATTCAAATACGATGTAGTGAATAGTAGTTTGATAACAGAGGTGCGACTTTTTATTCCACATGTCAATAGGTTATAGTTACAACTTGTAACATATGTAAAGGTAAGAAAATTGTAAATTAGGCGCCATTGTAATTCCTAGAAACATAATGCATTTTGCTTATATAGTAGAAATGACAATGAATTCTGCAGCGTTTAGGTTACATATTATCCATTTCCTATATAGCAAATTCAGTTTAATACTATTTGTTTCTTCATTTTTTGTTTTAAAATTTCAAAATGGGGAAACCGTTGTTCTATGCATATACATTGTACTGTCCATATAGATCAAAATCAGACCTATACATTTTTCCCTTTTATTTTTACTTTCAGTTGTACCTGTTTGTTAATAGAGATTAGTTACTATTGCAACTTTTTAGATTGAACAAGACAAAGGAATTACGTAATATTAGTTATCTTAACATTCGGTTTCCCAGTTTTGTTCATGAAGGAAGGGGAACCTTTTTTTATGAACTTTATATTTGTTTTAGAGTTTCGCGATATATGTTTTTATAATAAACTTTTTTTAAAAACCTATTATTTTTTATTTGAATTGATCTAGTCACATATCAAGCACTAAGGTATAGTTATTAATAAGGACAACATATTTTATTAGTTTTATTTTCTATTTCAATTGATCTACCCATTCTCTTTATACTTTTTAATAATAAGGACAACATGTATGTAAAGTCTTCAATAAAACAAGTGAAAAAGTTGCATACTTTATTAATAACTAGGCTTTTGTAGACATATCAAGTTAAATTGCAATCATGCTGTATATTTAACTTTCAAATTGAAATATTAAGTTATTGTACTACAAATTTTATAGCATTAGCATAAGTTTCAGAATTTTTACTCTAATATGTCGCAGCTTCCCAAACATTATTTCCGTGCTCGTAAGTACAATAACTTCTTCGAACACCAAAAGACAGTAGAATGGATAATAAGAAAAGCTACAATACAAGTTGTAATTTTTTTATTAGCAATTAATTATAAAAAAATTATACTTAATAAAGCAACCAAGATATTGTGCTCTTGCAAACTTAAGCCTTTAAATGGTATAATAAATGAAAATGTTTTAGTAGATTTATTTTGACATTATAAATAAGGGATATATACATTTTTGTATTTCATTTCCTTCAATATGAAAATTCGATAGTATAACCATTGATACAGACACATCTTTTACTCTACATTAATATTTTAGTGCCAAACAAGTTAGAAGAATGTATCCTTTCACATCAAGAAATACTCCTCTTAAACCTTAAAGATGCAACCCAATGCATACAAGAGTTTGCTTTTCTACTTAAAATTCAATATAACTAAAGTTCCTAGCTAACTCAATGATCTCAAAAAAAATAGGTCTGATGTGTTAGATACAAGATTGAAGCTTTCGAATACTTTGCATAACAAGAGTATCTGACTCTACTATAATTGAAGACCATCCATACTGCACAACAAACTTCAAACTCTCTCAAATACCCATGGCCTTAGCTGTCTCCGCATTTAAACCTGGACAAAACGACGAGACAGCAACCAACGATTCACCCGTGAAATTACAATAGTAGTCTTTTGTACATATGAAAACGATCCATCGCAGTTGATCTTCAATTTTCTTCTGTCAAGTGGCTTCCACAATTTACTTCTCGATCCTTTTTTCAACAAAACAATAGGCTCATTCAACTTATTCTACAGCACCATCAGACTCATCCTTGTAAACTACAACTCACTTATCATCAAATGAATTAGTCTCACAGCGGCTACAGGATTTGGAGTGTCTTGATTGAAAATGCTTTCATATCTGATCTTCCCAATATGCCAATAGTGTTAGAGCTACCCTACACATTGCCTTCTGTTCTCCATCTGTAAAACACGGTTCACCTATTAACAAAAGCCATTTTTCAATCCTTACAATGGACCAGCAATCAAAGTGGTATCCGAAGATAGCAAACAAGAGGCTCTAGCTTATATGACCGGCAATCGAAGTGGTATTCGATTTGTCTTTTTCCATTGTTTCATCAATGCCAAAATACAGCTATTCTATAGATGACTGAGAGAGGACCATGAGCATATATGTCATAGGCATTGAGACGTATGGCACTAATAATCAGCCTTTATTGCCTAAAGAAAAGGAAAACAGGCATATACAAAACCTCCTACAATCCTAGTTATGCAACAAGTGGAAAAAAAAAAGGTGAGAGGAAAATAAGTATGCGTTATTATAATAAAGCAACTTACATGGACAAATGCAGTGTAATGACCACCATCCATGCTTCCGTAGTGAGCAGATGGTTTGCGAATCTGGCAGCAAATATAACTTGACAAATCAAGATCATCAACGGGGAAGTCAACATAAGTCTCTAGCTTTGTCTTGGTGTATCTGCTGTAGAAGAGAATCAAAATCATTAATTGTACAAGAGAAGCTCAAGTTGATTCGACATTACAAAGACTATATTATCTAATTGATTAAAAGGCACACCTGCGACTCATAGGAATACTTGGGAAGAGAGAGTTCAACAGTATCCAGCACTTGATTGCTGCCTCTGCTGATACGATTGGAACCCAAACCATGTTGTCATAACTTTACAACGATCAGCTCGTGCAGTTGTTCTAGGGATTCTGTTTGCTTCTTCATTTGTTTACGAGACACGAGACTCCGAAACAGGGTAAGCCTACACAACAATAATGGACAAAACCATTAGTCAAATCTATCGGTTGTAAGTTAAAAAATAATAATAATAAATAATGACTGGAAAATATTAACGATCTTCAATAAGAGTGAGTTAGTACTCATAAGATGTTCACTAGAAGAAAAAACGGTAAAAGGTCGGAGAGAATCCAATCAAATCCTGATAACTATCCTGGAAGGACAAACGATAAAATTTTACATGAAAAGGTACACTAACTCAACGCCTCAGTTTAGTCAATTAACAATGTGTACAGACCATAATATACATATACTCACTCACATATTGATCGCACAAGCTTAAGAAGTCTCAGTATTGGAAATATCATGACAAAAAATCAATGGAAAAAGCTTGACAAAAAAGAAATAGACAAATTTGCTGAATGTAAAACCATGCACATAATCATTGTTAACCAAAAAGGAAAATTTTTGTTCTTGAGCAAAACAATGCAAAAATAGCTGTTGCTTCGAATTATAAAAATGACAAACACACAGGTATCAATTGCCTGAGAAACATGCCAATAAGAAGTCATCAAACAGAAAAACTCTCCAGTGTCATGCTATACAATATTATTATCTTGGATTGGTATTCTGGGTCCTTTTTAAGACAGTAACAAAGTTGTTGAATCACTTGAAGGAAAACGATAGCCAAAAAAAGACAAAGCAGCAATATGTAATATTTTGGCACAACTTGAGCTACAGAATAAAGAATGGGCAAAAAAGCTCTAGCATAAAAAATAGCAACAATAAACAAAAATAAAGAATGGGGCATTAACCGACCACATATCTTCTGGCCCAAGAGGCTCTTCTTTGAGGAATGCTTCAAGGCACTTATACAGAGATACAGTCTCTTGAGTTCTCTTGGCAATGGAGCCAGACTTGTAAACCTCAGATAATGAGTCATGAAGCTGTGTATTGTACTTTTCTAACTGTTTTTCTGGCCAACACACAATTAAATTCAATTGCCTGGATGTATCTGCTATCACCACGGGCTCATCCATCCTAATTCCAGAGCCCCTCTCTCTTCCCTTTATATCAGTAACATAATGCTCTAGGTCAGGACCTTCAGAGTCAGCCAGAGAGTCAACAACTTTGACATTAGAGGAGTCCATATCTATAATTGCACCACATGTGGCATCTGTGTCATTTTCTGCCATACCATCTACAGAGACATTCTTGGCATCATTTATAGCATCTTCATTAAGCTTTTGGAATGGATTGAATAGTTGTAGCTACAAGCTATGGATATCTGACCCACTAACAGAATTACCAAGCCTTGCAACAAGAGGAATACCAAATGTCTTCCAACATGAAGTTGAACTTCTAAGGTTTTGCTGCCTAACAAAATATGAAAAATTAGAGAGAGGGGGAAAAAAGGAATCTAGAAATAATATAATAACCAATGAAGTGGAATCTATTATGATAGAACTGTAGATACATAACAATAGAAAGGGATCAGCATGTCAGGAGGGGCAAGAGTCTAGCCATAACAAAAATTAGTTGACATTCAGATGTGAAGAAGACGCTTATATAAAATACAGTCAGCAATTTCCCCATAAAATATCATAAGAATGGATTTCTTTTTGTCCGAATTAATGTCTAGAAATACTCTAGTGCATAAGATGGAATGACAGTTATCAGAGGAAAAACAAAAGGAAAGAATTCTAACTGACGATTACTCACTTGTCTAACATGAAGAAGACGATTTTAAAGTTCTGTCAATTTAGATAATATAGTTTCCCTTTGTTTGGTGTCCTATGAATGGAAAATCATTTTTTTTTTTTTTTTTCAGCCTTACTAGTGAAAACAACATAATCAATTTTTGTCACATTTCGAAATACAATGAAACGTGCTTCAACTAGTCCTTATTGCTGTAAGAGGTCATAAAATATAGCACACACAGTCACCAAAATGATGTAGACTACGAGATAAAAAGTATCCTACATTAAGCATATTTGCTCAAGCGGCAACTCGTGAAACCTATAGAAAGGGAAAGCTGAAATGCCAATTAACTATAGGCAATTTCAAATCGTCATCACTATAGCATTAAAAATATAAAACAGTGAATGGTTATGAATGTATATTACGATATAAACTAAAGTTTTAATTTCCATCCCCCAAGAAAATAACTCAAGATCAATTAAAAAAGAGTGAACCCTCTAGAAATACATGTATTTGGCAAACAAGGATAGGAGGAGCTAACAACACATGGATATCTCTATAGGAGCTCAAGCATGTACCAAAAAATACATCAGAATGCCGTCCAAATGACTAGATGAATCCACCAGAAAACTAAGTACTCTTATGAAATATAAATCACGTGTCAAATATTATTATATAAAAAAAAAAGGTGTGCTGAGTAGCCCCCAAAAATATAAAGTACAGAAGTTGGACTTTTATGAAAATTTATTTGAAATTTAATCTCTGATTGGACAGGAGTAATAGTAGATCCTTTTTTCCTTTTTCCTTTGATAATTTCAGAAAAATTAAAAAAAAAAAAAGTATGTAACTTTACAAAAGAGAGCCACAAAGCGGGGTCAAAAGAAGCGCATGACACAAATATTTCCCAGTACGCTACTACATACAAACAAGTAGTGTATGGGCAGATACTCCTATCTACTGGACAGGCAATAAATTAGAAAGTCCAAGTAAAAGCTGATCGATAGTAAGGAACAGTAACAATACCTACTCATCTATTCTCTGATGCATGAACACAATAAGAGGCTGCTTCTCAGTATCTTCCTTTAAACGATAAGCAACCAGCCGATCAGCATCCCTAATATACGATAAGGAATCCGAAGGCTCCTCTAAATAACGAATAATACAGTTGTTATAGACTTGGAAAGAAAAGCACTGTCTAAATCAACATAACCAACCTAACTTCCTTGGTTCCCCATTTGGGTTCTGGTTTTATTTTTTTTCCTTTTGGGGTTGGTGGGGGGTGGTTAATTTTCAGAGAAGGATTTACGTCAGCAACCAAAAGTGTCTCATCAGCCCTAGAGAACATGTATTGCTCAACACTTTAGTAAGATCTTCACATTTTCCATCTTTGGGAACAGAAATGGTATAGGGAGATGGCTGCATACTACCATCCGTACTGACAACTGTAAGAGTCATTGTCCGTATTGCTCTCTCGGTCATCTATTACCAACCATTTCCATTTGCCACACTTCAATAACAAGGATATAAGATGAAACAGCACAAAACATAAAAACCAATGCCCAAGAAAACAATATTCTATTAAGTCAACAACAAAAAGACAAATCGACAAATACAACAAACAAGCCATAAGCAAGGGCAAATACCCCATAAATAAAATTATTAGCCCATCTGCATCTAGAGGTTGCTTACCGAGAAACAGGAATTTAAAACTAAAGTCCAAGGGGATTTTCAGCCATTTTCCTCCTCTTTTGCAAATTATGTTTTTGCATGTTATCATATGTCCTGATATGGCCACAAACACCCTTTGAAGCTCAGGCTTAAGGTCCACAAACACAAGATTTCTTCTTAATTATCCAAAAACAAAGGCATAAATTCAAATAATTAAATAAAGAATGAGAAGTGACAAACATCGGCAAATGTGTCTTTGAAATGACAAAATTGCACCACAAACCACATTATCCCTTAAGCACATCTTAACCACATCACAATTAGTGGGCTAATTAGAGATCATCATTTACATTCTTCCATCCACACATATAAGCCCCTTAGATGTAAGCATCTAGAAGGAGCACGCTTTGGAAATGTTATGACTGGTTTTTAACAATGTGTATAACCAAGAAACTTACCTTTCAATTATTAAAGAATAAACTTACCTTTTTGGTTTAAATCCAAGAAAAGTGGGATTCAGATTCACCATGAAATGTCCTACTCCAAAATTAAACAAGAACAGCGCAAATAAAAATCATTAGGTAAGTTCACCAAATGGATGCCTTCTAACCAAATAATTACGTAACTTAATGACGCAAACTATCACCTTACTCAAACATGTTCATTCTCAACACAAACAGAGAGAAAAAAGACACACTATTTGATGTCTACAGCAAGTCAAATGAAAAGAAAACTGCAGCATCGACAACCCTTAGCCTCTACACAACAAAAATTCACAGAAAACCATTGGTCCAATGAGCACCTGCACTACGTAGCTTTAAATAAAAGTAAATAAAGATGAATGTAGGGTTACACGCGAAGCAGTAATCCAAAGTAGGCAAGCCCAAGAAAGATATATGTCAAAGATGAAGAAGGAAATGAGCAATTATGATGGGGTAAGGAAGACAATGCCAACAACTTTTTTCTCATCATCATTTGACACAGACATGACTTCAGCACCGGTCTTCTTATGTCTAAAAAGAGTAGCTTTTGATTTGCACTCTTTGATGAACTCCTATGACACTTTCTCAAATCCATATTTCGATGCAACTTCATCTGAAACTGCAGCAACATCTGCAAATGCAATAATAATCAATGAGAAGCAAATAATAAACTGTACTTTAAGTATGTTGAGAATCTTTTATTTGCCTTAGTTTTACTTGTCCTTCAAACAAACATAATGACCTAAGTGATCACAAATGACAAAGAAAATAAAGAAAGAAATAGGAAATAGCACATTCATCTATTCAGAAGATAGCTCCACACTGTAACTTGCTTATGAGAAAAAGCATATCCAATTCTTTCATACAGTGGAAATACTTCTTTTGTTTAAATTTTTTATTTGAAAAAAATATCCACCATTAAATGAAGCATTATCTGATTCTTTCAATAACAAGCAATGCAAAATACACCTGTATAGCACGAGTTGAGTACCTGGAGAAGGCTGAGTTGGAGTTGCCACAGTGCGAGTAGATATGAAGAGAGGACTACCTGAAATAGAAGGATTATGACGACAACCAGAATGCGTATGACTATTGAACATGCTGTAAGAGAATGGAACCCAGCCACTCACCACTAGCACTAGCAACAAGAGTAAAAACCCTGTTGCTAAACATGCAAATCACCATACCTAATGCTCTGCTCAAAAGATGAACAAAGAAAAGGATGAGCAAATTGTTCACTTAAAGCTTATAAACAAATTAAAAGTGACAAGCCACTTACAAAGTATATGCCTCCTTTTATGGAAAACTCATAATAGAAGGTGTAAATGTACATAAACATCTTAGTTAACCAAGGCTAAGCATGGGATTAAGTAATCTCAAAGCCCCAAAGGAATGCATAGAAAGTTAATAAGGTAGGAACTAGAACCTGTAGGGATACCATCTTAGAAGCATTAACACATGAGCTTAGAGTTACCAAATACCTACAAATCATCCATTATCATCCCATCCATACAAATGACATAAATATACAATCCATACACATTGACATGTTCAAGTTAACCATTGCTTAAATAAACTCCTACTCATACAAAACATCTATGCATCAAAAGAGATTAGAGAAAAGCTTAAGACAGTTGTAGCTATGCCCAAAAACAAGAAATGCCTGCAAACAGCATCCACATATTTAAGTTGCCCCATAACATCAAAAAATGAGCAAATGGCAGCAATACAGTAGTCGCATTTTAACACAAAATAAGGTTCACATGTTACATGACTCCAGTCATTGCTCATTTAAGAGCACCCTGACAAAAGGAAGACAATACTTGAGCAGAAGATCATAAAGCATTGCAACATTTTTAGGGACTCGAGATATCTTAGTCAATGCTTGATATACCTCCATTTATGATAAACCTTCAATTCTTAAAAGGAACATCGTTAGCTCATGTAAATCTATCCTTGCCTTGTTTGATGTCAATCACTTCACTGCATTGTTTATAGTGTGTTTCATTTCTTGCAAATGTGTTTGAACTTCTCTATATGCAGACGTCGATTTAGATATCGTTTCACTACTGATTGTGCCTCTCTTCCTCTTTCCCTTAGATTGTATTGCATTTTGATGAACTGATATTTCCTCCACCTCCTTCTCATGCGGTAATTCTTCTTCCATATCTTGTAATGGATCTTGATCTTACTCTCGATCTTGCTATAGTTCCTCCATTACATTATTAACTGTTTGTGCATCCTATCTAGTAGTACAATCCTTTGCATACACCACAGATAGTTCATGAAGAAAAGGGAAACTTTTGTTCCTTGAATGGACAGCCTCCTCATGTGTCTACAAAGAGTGGATTAAAAATGGTCACAAAAAATTTGTATCTAACATATACGAAACACATAATATAGAAAATAAGGTAATTCACCACTTGTACCTGATAAAGTTCAATATATGAAAGTGTTTAAATGATGCACAAACAACTAGAATGGTAAACAAACCTAAAGCAGCAAAGAAATGTGAGAAACTGATGTTGAGAGAAAAAGTGTGTGAAAAAATGCTTTTGTTATGTCGATTACATAATAGCTACAAACTCTTGCTTTTATATACAACAAAGCTGCATAACAGAAACAAAACTGATTCTAACTAACTCTATCAACAAAACAACTAACTCTAACAAACTCCAGCAACAGAACAAACAAGTGCCGCAGCTATTGAACTAATTGAAAAACAATAGAAATAACTTATAGTATATTTAACAATACCTGTATATACGCCTCTCAGACACTCTTCTTTGCTGTGACCATATTCCTTGTAGAATCCCATCTAAAGTCACTTGTATGCTTATTATAGACCATGTCATGTACTATACTCCAATCTTTCTTCAGTGTTTAGGTATGTGACTTTATGTTTAGCTTTGCCTTCATGCCATTGTCAGTAAGATTTTTACTTTTAAACCTTGTGTTAGCAATGTGAGTTCCCCTAGTACGTAGTTCGACCATACAATGTACCAATGTGCAATCCTTCGAATATTTCCACTTCTTCTTCAATTGCTTGGAAGACTTACCATCTTATTGCGAAGATAGCCCAACTTCAATAGGAGGCCTGCACATTAAACTCGTACAAATAGTTTGAATTACATAAATAACAATAATAACATGAATGAAATATTTAATTGATCCAATACAAGATGGAATGTTTTCCATTGTGATCAAGTTACATGGTAAAGCATTACAACTAATTTTCCCAATTTCCAATTTTGCAATATCAACTATGCCCTGGTCTATTTGCACTCCAATGAGCAAACATTTAGTTAGCTAGTACCTGTCTCCAGATGAACTATGGTTCACTACTCCCAACACTCATTGTGATATCCTTGACTGCATGGACATTACATTCCTGAGCATCCTCTACATGATCCTCCAATGGATCAAAAGAGATTTCGTTCCTAATGAAATTATGCAGCAAGCAACATGCGAGTATCACACGGCTATGGATTCGAACTAGATAAAATGAGGAACTTCGAAGTATACTCCACCTTATCTTTAACAATCCAAAACATCGCTCAATAACATTTCGAGCAGATGCATGCCTAAAGTTATATAGCTCCTTCGGGGTCCTCAGTTGGTAACCTTAACGCCATTCATTTAGATAGTATCTCTAGCCTCTAAAGGATACAAGGAATCCCTCACAATTAGGGTAACCCCCATCAACTAAGTAGTAGTAACCTGCATAAAAGTAATAACTTTAGCTATCTTTCAAATCATATGGTCTTTACTTAAACAGAGAATAGAGAGTTTATGTACAAATGAATCATACCTTAGGGAATTTTCAAGCCATTTCTCCATTGCATCACGTAGCACTCTACTATCTACAGCTAAACCCTCCCATCCAGGCAAAATATAAACAAAATGCATGGTTGGCATACAAACACCAAGAACATTAGTAACGATCTCATTTTTTCGGGTTCTATATCTTAGTTTGTCTTTCAATGGGACTTGAATTAGGATGTAAGTTCTATCTAAAGCACTCAAACAATTCTATGCAAAAGGGCATAGTGAATACAAACATCATCTTCATAATGGTTCTCAATTATGATATTAATAAGAATATGTAATTAGTTGATCATATACCTTGAAATATTTCCACCAATCCTCAGTACAGTGGTTCGAAATGGTTCTAGCTTCATCAAAAGATGATTGCTAAGATGCAATGTCGCATTTAACACATTATGGAAATACTTACTAACCGTAGCTCCAGACCTCTTGAAATTATGTTTAACTAGTCTATTCTTTACATGATGGGCTAGAATATATATAAGAACATTGCAACCTACTTATCAACCAACATGTTTCTAGATGCCTTCATCCCTCCTATGCCCTCTAACATTTGACAAAGTTTAAAGAATGCATTCCTACTCACCCTCAATTGTTCGATACAAATGACATCATTGCTCTCTACAAGCCTTCTAATGTGTTGCCTATGTTGGTAAAAATTTAACTTGTACGATCGAATTGAAGGATGATAAGTATGTAAGACCAAAAAATGCAACATAGACAATAACTTACATACAAGACTACAATATTCTACCTATAATACTAGTAATAGGCATGCAAATTTCTTTCTTTTCTCTGATCCATTACCATACAACCTCAAACAATCCATCACTGGAAAAAAAAAAAAGCACTGTTATTCAAATTATACCATTAATTTCATTTCTACGTAATATGAGAACACATAATGATGGTATTAACTATGAATTGAAGTGCAATATGTTTGTAATTTTTTCAAATGCCATTTAAAGTGGATTACATATATTCATTAAAGGATATAGTTGATGATGATAGCTATCATTATGTCATGTATGCCATCAACACACATGCATTGAGAGCATTTGTAATGGTGTTGAAGGGTTCGGAGGAGCTGTATTTAGTTGAAAGTGAACTCTTCACCACCAAAAAGGGGACTCGACCTAACAGTGAAATAAATTTCCAATAATAAACTCTTTACATTAGAGTGTTATAGGCTTAAACACATCATTTTTGCCTCTTTTCTCTCTTTCGTGTAAAATAGCCTTTTAAGCCAAAACGAAAAATAGAAAGAGGTATAAAAAATGAGAATATAAAGTCAACCGAAAATGGGAAAGATTAAGCAAAGGTAAAAAGCAATGATAAAAGGCACGGTTTTCTGAATATAGCATAAATTTTTAATCCCCAATACATATAAATGATCCAACGAAACAATTTATTGTAACTTAGTTAAGTTCCATTAGTTGAATATAGAATGATTAAACTTTATTCAGTCACACATTATTCCACTTAAGTCAGAAATGTCTTAACATAAATAAGTATAAAGTGGACAACAAGTCAAAGATCCAATAAAAGGACCATATTGGTCGCTACTCCCTTCAAATCTATCAAGAATCACTCTCAAATAGATGATTATAATTCAAGTCTACCTTCGAATAATCCAGTATACCCAACGGATTATTAAAGGTGAAAAAGAGAACTCCTTCTCTGCATATAAAATGGATGCGTCTTTTAGATTGTGGTTCTAGTTATCTTATTTTTAATAACATAAATCTTTTCACCATAAGGAAGAAATTAAATATCATCAAATGGGCCATTCCCAACTGTTATTTTTTGGACTAATATCAGGAGTCAATTGGAAGAATGCTTCATCTCTCCATGTAAGAAATAATAGAATGTGACGAGTTGTTCATTTACGTATGTTTGGTGTAAGAAACTCTCTTACAAGTGTACATTCCTACGTCTATTATGCATTGTCCCTTTTTTTCATCCATTTTCCCTAAAATTTTTATTTTCTAGTTTACCTTGCAAGAAATTCATACTATATTACAACGGCAAGTATCTCAAAATTTCCGACTGTTTCAGAATCCTAACAAATAACACATAATTATGCATCTTATAGCAACAATTTTGTATCAAACCATGCCATATTCATGCTTATAAGTTGATCTAAACTAAGCATAAGCAAGATTGGCATTTTTAAAAGTGTTATGGAACAATTAGCTTAAAATATTGTGGTAGTGTTGTTGAACATTGAACAAATGCAACCATAGTAGAGATGACTGCAGTTATACAGATACAGAAAACGAGAATCATCAAACCAAAGGAAGTAATCAACCTACTTCCACGTGAAGATCAAAGGGAAAACACCACACAACCAGATGAACATCGTTAACTATAGAAACAAAATAAAAGACATCATCATACCTTAACTCTACCTGCTAAAACCTTCCTTTCCTTTATGAGATTGTGATGGAGGGATGTGCAAAGAGGGTCTGACTCTTGCAGAAAGATCGACACAACAATGGAGTGAGAGGGTGGCTGTGCTCTCTAGGTTTTCTACTATATAGAAGATAGAGATATGGGGGTCGGATTTCAATCGGAAGGTCAATTGTGTTTTATATTATCAAGGGATATTTCGAGTCTTTTTTTAGAAGATTTGGAGAATAGTGTTGGAAAGAAAAAGGAGGAAACGCTGCTGAATACCGATTCAGTGATTTTCAACCGTAATGGGTATTCGACGTTTCAGTGTAAAAAGTTTCCCGTGGAATCCTTTTTCCGCTCTTTAATTGTGAAATGAACGCTATAATTATTTCCCTTTGTGAACAAGTGAACAAGCCGTAAGTTTCTAATTGTGCATTGTGTCAACATCGACACTGATGCTTTTGGATCCTTTGAAGTTGTTGTAAAAATGACAGTTGGATATTAGGTTTGGCAAAAAAAAAAAAAAAAAAAAAAAAAAATCAGAAATTAGGACAATTTACTATGCTTTGCTTCATGCCAGGCGGATGTAGATGGATTAAGTTGATTTATATCCTTAGTCATTTCCTTAAGAACTTATCGTATTCTAATTATCAATGGAGGTTTGTTAACATGTTAGATGTATGCAAGGACTGAATAACGCAATTTAAAGGAGCTACGATTGAAAGGGAAGCATTCCAACTAGCGAATGGCCTAGGAAATTTTGGATGCTCTATGGAAAGAAGTGAACTGGTTGCATTCCAACCACCGCATCATTTGCTCCATATTTGTTGTTTTGTTCTTGAGATCCATTCATTTCTGCAAGCGAAGGGAATCCAGAGCACCCTTGATCGAGGATATGAGGAATGGTCAGAAGTTTTTTAACCATTGTAATAGATTCATTCGCTAATTAATGTGTCTAGTATTTTTTTTTTAAAAAAAAAAATTTTGATTGATTGTTTAAGTTTTTGGGACCTATGAAAACTTAAAAAAAGATAAGTTAAGGAATTTTAGTGAAGAATTTTTAAGAAAGTTTCTTAATACGTTGATATAATATATAAAAATATTTTTATTACAAGATATAAAGTGAATTATGTGTCAATAATTAGGAGAAGTACCAATTCATGCAGTAGGACAAGAATTAGCATCATATTAATCCAATCACTAACTGTCGAGTATATTTGTAGCTGCCCTCCTATGGTCCCATCATTGAAAGTTATGCGGTGAATTTTTTGCATTATTCAAAGGCGACTATTGTGTATTTCTGGAAATGACTACGCCAACTGCCATCTAATTCGTGTGGAGGTCGCCAAGGGTGGAAAAGACATTCCTCGTATGCACATTCTTCGGCTCCAATCTCAGCGTGCAAATTTGCTTGTCAGTGGGCCCTCGAATTCGGTTCAATCCAGCCAGTAATTTTATTACATGCATTCGTTTCCCATTAAGAAGACAACCTTTTCACGACTATTCTCCTAGACAAACGATGACCTAACTGCTGTGTAAGGAAGAACATACTTAAAAAAGTCCTACTCAAAATGCCTTACTCGAGTGCGTTTAATCATAATGCGTTTAATCAAAACGCCTTATTCAAGTGCCTTAAAAAAGTCATCGTTTGTCTAGGAGAATAGTCGTGAAAAGGTTATCTTCATACTGGGAAACGAATGCATGTAATAAAATTATTGCCTGGATTGGACCGAATTCGAGGGCCCACTGACAAGCAAAAGTCTTGAACATTGGCCAAAAAAAGGGGCAACAGGCATCCATCGTAGATTTGCACGCTGAAATTGGAGCGAAGGAACGTGGATACGAGGAATGTCTTTTTCCACAATTGGCGACCATGTCGCGCACTATGCATACTTTATTTCGCAATCACCACACGAATTAGATGGCTTGATGGCCATCGGTGGTGCGCATACTTTATCTCGTAATCAGCACACGAGCATTTATTTCCAGAAATATATAATAGTCGACTTTAAATAATGCAAAATATTTACTGTATAACTTTTGATAATGGGACAATAGCAGGGCAGGAACAAATATACTTGACGGTTAGTGATGGAATTAATATAATGCTAATTCTTGTACTCGTGCATGAATTGGCCCATTAAAAATACATAATTCACTTTATAACTTGTAATAAAAGTGTTTTTAGATACTATATCAATATATTGAAAAATTCATTTTCTTAAAAAACTTACTGCTTTATGTATGAGTTTTTTTAAAAAAATTTCTTAACATAATTTTTTAAAGTTTTCATGGGTCCTATAAACTTAAATAACCAATCAAAATTAAAAAAAAAAAATAGAAAGATACTGGACACATTAATTAGTGAAAGAATCTATTACAATGTTTAAAAAACTTCCGACCATTCCTCGTATCCTTGGTCAAGGGTGCTCTGGATCCCTTTTGCTTGCAGAAATTAATAGATCTCAAGAACAAAACAAAAAATTTGGAGCAAATGTGCAACCAGTCCACTTCTTTCCATACAGCATCCAAAATTTGCTAGGCCATTCGCTAGTTGGTTTGCTTCCCTTGCCTAACAATCAATCCTAGCTCCTTTAAATTGCATTATTAAGTCTCTGCATGCTTCCAACACGTTAACAAACTTCTATTAATAATTAGAGCATGATAAGTTTTTAAGGAAATGAACAAGAAGTAAGGAATCTGAGGATAAATCAACTTAATCCATCTACATCCACCTGGCATAAAGCAAAGCATAGTCTGTTGCCAAAATGTCTATGTGCCCCATTTTCTTGCCGAACGTCATTTCTAACCGTCCTATTCATCTTTAGATATACCTGCAACACCCTTCGAGAGATCCAAAAGATGTCGATGTCGACACAATCCACAGTTTGACAATTAAATGATCCTGCGATAAGTAAAACGTGAGTCATAAGTTTATGACACTGTAGCACACTCTTTTTATGCTCATAAAACCCACCCCGCCATTGCTGCGTTTGTTTCGTACATGAGGTGTGTGTCCTCTCACTCTACATTCCACTCCAAAAGCCCAAAACCCACATAACCCTTCCGATACACCTTTTCTTATTATAGTAATGAAATTAATTGAATGTTTTGTAATTATACATTTTCTTAATTTTTAATTTTTGAATTTCGAGAAAAAACATTAGAATCAAAAAAGGAGAATTTTGTTAAATGATGGTTAGGTATGAATTTCGTTTCAAATTGTCAATTAAATTAATGGTTAACCTCTCCTAAATGTACTTTGATAAGGCATTCATGGTCGGATTCTTTAAGTTTGTTATCTTTTGGACAACACAGTTCCAATCCTTTGTCTGGGAGAAAAGTCGTGAAAAGGATTGCCTTCTTATTTTAATGCTTAGCTTCTCTAAAACGTACTTGGATAGGGCATTTTCAGTGGGATTTTTGTTCTTTTTCACATAATGGTAGGTCCATCGTCTGCCAAGGAGAAGAGAATATAGTATTAGAAATGGACGCATCCTTTTCAAAGGTAATGATTATCAATATATACAATTACATCAGCTTCAAAAGATCTAGACAGAACACAATCAAAACTAAATACAAAAGGGAAGAAATAATTGTATTTATAGATCCTATGGAACAAAAATATCTTAGTGACAACTTCAATATTTAAGAATTTAGTATGCATCAAAACATCTAAAAAAATAAAACCGTGTTGCCTAATCTAGTAAAAATCCTATAAGATATTTCTCGCTAAGATTTTAAAAAATATAAATTCTATAAAGTTTTGGAATGGAATTTGAATTTTTTTAAAAAATCATTAAGAAACACTCAAATATTATACATTATAAAAAATAAAAATTATTCTTAAACTTCATACTTTTTCACATAATGATAGGTACATCATTTGTC
Organism: Lumnitzera racemosa; assembly: GCA_024138005.1. Taxonomy (NCBI): domain Eukaryota; kingdom Viridiplantae; phylum Streptophyta; class Magnoliopsida; order Myrtales; family Combretaceae; genus Lumnitzera; species Lumnitzera racemosa. Next base: position 3,808,875 of record JAMXBC010000007.1, read on the forward strand.
CAGGAGAATAGTCGTGAAAAGGATGTCTGCTTACTGGGAAACGAACACGAGGAATACAATTGCTGGGTGGCTTGGACCGGAAATGAAGGGATAACTGAAATTGGAGCGAGGGCATGTGGATACTTGGAATGTCTTTCTCCACCCTTGGCGACCATCCGTGGTACTGTTACTTCTTTCGCAATCACCACACGAATTAGATGGCAGTCAACGCGGTTATTTATCTAATAATGGTTTTTGAATAATGCAAAAAATTCACCGTATGACTTTTAATGATGAGACCACAGCAGGGCAGGTACAAATACACTCGACAGTCAGTGATTGAATTAATATGATGTCAATTCTCATCCTCCTGCATGAATTGGTACTTCTCCCTATTGATATATAATTCACTCTGTAACTTGCAACAAAAATATTATTACATATCTTATCAGCATATTAAGAAATATTTTTATTAAAAAACTTACTGTTTTATTCATAAATTTTTTCACAAAAATTCCTTAATATATCTTGTTTTTAAGTTTTCATGGGTCCTATAAACTTAAACAATCAATCAAAATTTTTTTTTTTTAAAAAAAAAAAGATACTAGACACATTAATTAGCGAAGGAATCTATTACAATGGTTAAAAAACTGCCGGCCATTCCTTATTTCCTCAGTCAAGGACGCTCCGGATCCCCTTCGCCTGCAGAGATGGTTAGATCTCAAGAGCAAAACAAAAAATATGGAGCAAATGATGTGGTGGTTGGAATGCAGCCAGTTCACTTCCTTCCACGGAGCATCCAAAATTTGCTAGGCCGTTCGCTGGTTGGTTTGCTTCGCTTGGCTGATAATCTATCCTAGCTCCTTAAAATTGTGTTATTAAGTCCTTGCATACATCCAACACGTAAACAAACCTCCATTTATAATTAGAACATGACAAGTTTATAAGGAAATGAACAGCAAGTAAGGAATTTGAGGATAAATCAAATTTCTAAGTGTCATTTTCTTGACAAACCTCATTTCTAATTGTCATTTTCATCTTTAGATACACCTACAACAACTTCAAAGGATCCAAAAGCATCAGTGTCGATGTTGACACAATGCATAATTTGACACTTAATAACAATGCGGATAAGTAAAACGTGAGTCATAAGTTTATGACACCAGTGGCACCCTCCTTTTATGTTATAAAACCCAACCCCCATTGCAGTGGTTGTGTCGTAGAAGTGGTGCATGTTCTCTAGCAGCCTCACCGACTCTCTCTACACTTTAAACTGAAAAAACCCTCCTTCCACTTTAGAATAGTTAGATCGGTAGGTAATACATTTCTCATTCTATCATATTTTATTTGCTTAAATATGCAATTAATGACTTCAAAGATTTGGTTTTTAAAGCTAATTTTTATGTTACTGCTACTAGATTCTTAATTGCATTTTTTAAGGCCTTACGGCTGATAATTGAATCAACTTTTCTTTGATTATAATTGCTGCTTTTATTTCAGTGATTGCCGAAAATGGAGCATGATAATAGATGCGGTTATTCAGGTACTCATCAAAAGATAAAGCTGCGAGAGGGTGATTGTGGTGTTCCGAGTTTTGATGGGCTTAGTACAGACGTCAAAGCAAGGATCTTTTCACTGCTCCCAGTAGCCGCAGTCCACCGTTGCAAATGCGTATGCACGGAGTGGGATAAAACTTTAGCTTCCTCGAGTTTCAAGCTGGAATGCTCCCAAGTCCCCAGGGATCCCTGGTTCTTGATTTTTTGTCCCCAGCATGATAGATTGGTGGTTCTTGACATGGAAGAAAAGAATTGGAAGCAACCCGACCGCCCGGCTGTCCTCGAACAAAATTGCAATTCCATTCCAGTTGCAGCATCTGGTGGATTAGTCTGCTTGTATGCTGAATCGGGTGATTTTATCGTGTGGAATCCTGTAACCGGATCCTGCCGTGAAATCCCCCCTGTGGGTTTGGATTTACCCTCAGGTAATCAAGCTATACATGCCATTGTGATGCAATCGAACTCGAAGCCAATTCATTCTTTCAAGATTGTGTTGGTGTATGGTGAACTCTCGAGACTCCGCTTCAAAGTTTTCAACTCTGTCCTTAACCGATGGGAAGCTGAAGTTTATTTAGTCGACTCAACTACGCGGGACGTTTTGGAAACTGACATGCTACAACGTCCGTCGAAACCAGGTTCCTCTGTACTCATTGCGAAAGATGGTCAAGAATTCCTCTATTTCGTAAGCTCTTCTGGGTTGGTTTTTTCGTGCAATCTGACAACCAAAAGTTTCTTCAAGTATCGAAGATTATTTCCATTTTATTCCGAGTACTCTGTTGATTTGGTGGAGCGTAGGGGGGAGATGGTAGTAGTTACGCTATCGGAGTTTCGCAACAGTGCAAAGCTTGAGATGTGGAGTCCCGCTGAAAAAACTGAAGAATGGAAAAGAGTTGCAAAAATGCCGCCGGCATCGTCGAACGAGTTTTATGGGAAGAAGGCGAACATCAACTGTGTTAGCGCCGGAGATCAAATATTGATCTGCTTGAATTCAACAGAATTGTGCAAGTGCATCATGTACAATTTTGTGGCTAATGAGTGGACTGAACTACCCAGATGTTCTAAAAACGGGGATCCTATGGAGTTTACGTCTGCCTTCGCATTCGAACCGAGGATGGAGTTGTCGCTGTGAGATCAATTAGGAAGCGGGAAAACTGCACCTTCGGTCCTCCAAATTTCGCACTTTTTTAATCGAGTCTTCGCACTCCTTTTTTTTTTTTTTTTTTTTTTAAATTTCAGTCCTTGTTGTTTCCGTTCACTTCTGTCATGTGGCCTTTTCTTTTTCCGTTCAAGAAATATGATGTGGCTTTTTCTTTTTCTTTTTCCTCCATGTGGATTCGTATTATTAGACACATTACTCACTAACTGACTCAAATTCAACCCGAGTAAACAATCCATCGTCCCCGATCATTGAAACAACGTCTTCGACCCGGATAAAAATTTGAACCCATTTCCTCCAGATAAATAAAGCAACTTCGCTATTAAAAAATCCACACAGCCACAACATCGAAATAAAAATCCTAAACTAAATGATTAGGAAATTCAAAGTTAAAATTGATACTTTTGAATGAAGGAGATTAATTTCTACATGTAGTTATCCTAACTAAGCTTTGTCCAGTACTAATTATTTTAAAGTACTTATATTCACTTTTATCCAAGTTTGAAAATACAGCGCCTATATTCCATCAATCAAAGTGGGCTTCATCTGGATTGCTTTAGTGGAGTAACTGGACACTGATGGATGGTGTTCCAGTGTTATTAAGTCCAGCTTGGTGAAGTTATTTTACACATAAAATCAAAACATGAAAATTTATTTGCACCGATAGTACATTCTGCAGGTTATTAAACCGCAGATCATCGAAACATAAATATCGAAGGAAAGAGTCAGTAAGTTAAAAGAAACTAGCATTCATCAAAGCTTATCTTTATTGCTTATAAAGTTCTTAAATAACATGATGAATGAAACTTTCATTAATTGAACAAGCATGGATTTAGAATCGCGGTCTAGATTATGAGGTGGTCTCCAAATTTTTAATTTCCATGTAGCATCTACTTGATGGCCAAAAAAAGAAAATGTAGTATCTACCAATTAGGTTTAAATGTTGCTCCAATGATTATTAATGTTCGGATATGGTGCTTAGAATCTAAAGTACAAACTGTACTTTTCTTCATCCTTTCGGAACTACTCTAAGCATTAGTCAATAGCATTATTTGGAAAGTGGTAAATAAAAAATCTGTTAATAAAAAGCTTATTGGAGTTCATTGAATTAAAAAAAAAAAAAAAAAGAAAGAAGAAGAAGAAAAATCTGATTGGAGTTACATTGAATAAAAATCTATTAATAAAAAGCTATCAACTATTACATAAAAAGTTCACCTTAAAAATTGATTACTGAAATTTAGAAACACAATCTATTTTCACTTAGGTACACAATCCATGTTGATGATTTCATAAAGCATTTTTATTTAGTTAGAGCAAACTCATGACAACCACCTCTATAGGTTCTGAAAATTTATGATCTATCCATTTGTAGAAATTGCATCCTTCATCCTTCCATAGTAGGCAAGTCATAAACCTTTTGCTTGGATTCCATCACATCCATGATGTCAAGTCACTTTCCTCTAAACTACAATAACCTTTAATGCCACTAACTGTGCTGAGGCTTTATTCATGCTCTCCTCTTGATCTTTTTTCCTCCAGGAATTTCACTTACTCAATATGGTAGGTGTTGACGTTTTTTGATTTCCCTTCTCATTTTTCTTATGAAGAGATGATTACAGGTTTGTCTTTGTCAAATTTTATAGGAAATATTATTAGATGACGAATACTTTTGCCTTGTGGTTCTTTTGAAATGAAGAGGAGTGCTATTAGGGTTAGGTAAGGTTACTCACCATCTTCAATCGATTTCTCTCACATTTGCCACAAGGGTTACTACAATTAGGGATTAGTGAGAAGTGTGACTAGGGTTTTGCTACCTATCCTAATTTGTGTTTTTAATGTTATACTGAAATAACATTAGGGTTAGGAGAAGTTCTTCTTTAACTAATTGGTGGGTGATGTGTTTGATTATATGGAGGCACGTACAGTAAAAAAAAATTATAATAATAATAAAAGTAAATAAAAGAAAGTTACGTCATATTTCTTGGATGGAAAACATGAGTCCATATTTGTTAAAAAGTGAATAGAAAAAGGACTGAAATAAAAAAGACAAGAAAAGAAAAGAAAAGGTATGAGGACTCAATTAGAACAAATGTGAAAGTTTAGGATTAAAAGTGTAATTTTCCCTTAGGAAGTTTACTGCAAAAGTTATGTTTAAGGTTGAAAAGTGTTTACTTGAGTTTTGTATTGTATTTCATTCTTTTTATTTCCCTATACTCTTTAGTTCATTTTCTTATATGAGTGAAGATTGATTGGTTGATAGTTGTTTTGCAACTTTTTTGTAATTAGTAAAATGGGCATCCACAATGCATATGCTTAAAATAAAAAAACAAATTGACTAATTATAAGCAATTTATATTAGATATGAAATAGTGTTAAGAAAAAAAGTTTAAATTTGAATTTAGCATTTAACATATATGAGGATAATTGATAGCATGATACAATAATTTCTTTTAATTAGTTGATGGAGAAGGTTAGTTAGGTTAAGTAAAAAATAACATAAATATTATAAATAGAAGGTTCTAAATAGTATCGTCATATGGAAGCTACGTGATAATTGTGCTGCATGTGACCGTAGAGGAATAACATGTGGATGACACTTATAAGGAGAACTAGAAGAAAAATAGCTAGGAGGAGAAAAATGTAGTCTTAGTAGCTCAAGCACACTTGTGACAAGTGAGAGAGCTATTGAGTATCAACCTCATTATTCTTACGTGTTGAATTATTCTTCACTTGAGAGTCGTTTTGATCCTTGAGAGTCGTTTTGATCTTTGAGAGTAAAGAATCTACAAGATAGTGTTGTTTCTCTAATCTTTAGAGCTTTTGAAGTGGTTATTGGAAAAAAAAAGGCATGGTTAGGTATTTATATACTCTTAGGTTTAATAACAACCGTCAAATCATACTAATGATCAACAGTTGAGATTAAACTTGCTCATTTAAGGTTATCTCGATGAGCTTACTATGGGCTTAGGACTAGCAGCTTGCTTTGTTAAGTGTTTGAACTCGACTAAAAGAGTAAGGGTGGCGTAGCTTCTTGTGGCAGTAGAATTGGTGGTATGGTAGCCGAGTTATGTAGTGGGGTGGTAGAGTGTATAGGATGGTGGCCGATGGTGGTTTTTGGGTGTTTCTAGAGTTGGTTTTTGATAGAGTTTTTGAGTGAGTGCATGAAATGAAAACAAATGAAAGGGAATGAAGGTGAGGGGTACTTGGTTGATGCAAATCAAAGGTGAAGAGGGGGATAAGGCTTGGCAATTTTAGGTAGTGAAGGAATTGCTCATATTTGGGATCATTTACTCTTTTACTTTATTGTCAAATGAGGAAAGATCTTATCTCCTTAAAGTACAAGATATTTTTATGCCCATTAATACATTGTCCTTTAGTCATTAATTATGTTTGACTTATTGTTAATTAAGATGTAAAGAAGATTGGTTATGGATTAGGGTTTGCTTAGGGTAATTAATAGTGATTAGGTATAATTAGGCTAATTAAGTATAATTAGGGCATGTTTAAGGTTTTATCTTGTTTTGTTGCTACACTTTAGATAGTCTAAGTGATGTGTTAGGCAAGTGTACCCTATCAAATTGTAATAATGGATTAAGTCCAAGTGTCGATCCCTTAGGGATTCTAACTACTAGTACTCATTAGGTCTCTATTATCTAATTAGTTATAAACACTTAATTTTTGTCTTTTTTATTTTTATTATTTTTCTTTCTTTTCTTAATAGGCCCTAAATTAGGAAATTAAAGAAAACCTAAAAAAATTAAGAAATTTAGAAAAAAATAAGAATTATAGAAAAATACAAAAAATTCAAAATTAAGAAAATCACAAAAAATAAGAAATTTTTGAAAGAAACCCTAAAATATAAAAAGTTTAGAAAATAAAGTTTAAAAGTTTTAAAAATTGAAAAATTACAAAAGTTAAAAATATAAAATATTTTTGAAAATAACATTTCATTAGGGTAGATTTTAATTTGTTAAACTAGATTTAAAAATTAGGCTATTGAACTTGAATTTAGATTTAAATCTAACTTAGGCTGACCAAGCCCATATGTGCAATTTAGTTTAGTTACACATATGGATAAGACACAGGCTAACGACCTATTGGTTAAACATATGGATTTGGTTTGGGTATTGAGTATAAGGTCTTGGGTTCGAATCTTGGTAAAGGTAGAAAGGCTTTTTTTATTTTTTATTAACTAATACACTACTACGTGTTAAGATCTTACTGCACTACATGTCCTGACGCGTGGAACCGTAGGATTAGACGACCTTGCTAACGTGGCGCCACGTAGCTTCTACATGGCATGCCACGTCAACTGCTACATGTCACATGATGATACATAGTAGGTCAAGGTTGGTCAAGATTGGCTAACATGGCACCACGTCAGTACTTTCCCTCAATTTTCCTTCATTTTCTCTCAATTTTCCTCCTCTTTCTTTCTCAAGAATAGGCTTAACCCCTCACTTTAGCCTCTGATTTCGTGCTTTTACTTGATGAAACACACCAATTAATGGTGTGAATTCATCCTCCGCATGGCCTCAAACACAATAGCATGTCCAAATTCAGTTAATGGCACATTCAAATCGAGCTTCAAAGATTGGAAAAAAGCTAGAATTTCAGACGACTTGCATTCACTCCAATTCAAACTTTCCTTTGTTTCTAAGTTGATTTCGAGTATTAATATGGTGTTAGGGGATGTTCATAAAACACGTACAACCATCCACAACCTCGCAAGAACACTCCCAAGCCCTCTCTGTCTCTTGCAATCTCTTTCTCTCTCTACTTGCGGTTGTGCTCTCTCTCTCTCTTTAACCCATAGCCACGCTCGAAGGAATTTAAGCAATTCCAACCACTACCGCAACTCCCCTACGATGAGAGCTTCTCAACCTTGCTCCTCCCATCCACCACCGTAACCCGAAGCTCCTCTACCACTAAAACCCTAACCACCTCATCCCCAATCACAGCTGTGAGGAGTTGAAGACGGTGGCCATCTACCCCCATATTACGTTCGTAACTAATTGAAGACAATGGCCATCTACCCCCGCGTCACACCCTTGATTAGTTGAAGCACCTCAATCACGCCCTTAACCCCTTCCAGGCGACTGATTCAGCTAACCTAATCCAATCCATAATTAACCAGTCTAACCTACTCTAGGTCCGACCCATGCGCCTAACTCATTCGAAGTCTTGTTTTTTTTTTTTAAATTTTCTTTACTTGATTATTTAGTTATTGTTTTTTTTTTTAATTTCTTTTTATTTATCATAAATTGAAATGTAATAATAACAAAGAAAAAGAAAAAAAAAAGAAATAAATAAAAATAAAAGAAAAGATAAGGTAGTTATTTTAATTATTTTTAGTCTAATAGATAAATAAGTAAATAAGTTAGCGAATAAAAATTATTTTTGACAATTAGAAATATCAAGTTTTCAAAAATAAATAAAAAAATAAATTAACCATTTACAAATTAGGACTACTCTTAGATTTTTCGAAATATATATATATATAATTTAGGACCTTTGTTAGAATTTTTTTTAAATAAACCAAATTAAACTAAAAACGTGAAACCGGCATGTTTCCAAATTAAAATCAACTCAATCTACTAAAGTTTTCGTAAAAAGAACTACGTACGTCTAATTCCGAATAGTGGGTACGTAGGCACCTACGGGGCAACGATAAAAATTAAAAAAACTAATTTCCCTTTTTCTTTAGTTTAGATTATTTTATTTATCTAATTAGAGTAACCAGTAATCAATTTTTGTCAATCAAAATTAAAAGTTGATTTTTAAATTTAATTCTAATATTGGAAAATCAATGGTACTCGTAAAAGTTTAAAAGTTCTAACCTCCGAATTCAAATTCTCTGGTTTCAAAAATCGTTTTATAAAATTTGTTTTAATCGTTAAACTAATGGCTAAGTTATTCATAGCTTAACTATTTTTCCTGACACCAATCGGATGGCAACTCTAAAGTTGTTTTCAAAACAAAAAGAACTGGTTTTCTTTAAACCCTAGTCAATGATCGGTATTAAACAGGTGGGGTTTAGTACTAATCAATTGAAAGAAGGCCTATTTTATAAAAATAATTGAGAGGGTGAAAAACATGCTCAACAGCTCAGCAACTCCACTGAGGACCATCAAGAGGGTTTAATCCTTCTACTTTCCAAAATTAAAATTAAACTCTAAAAATTACCTTATTGCAATTTATGTACTTATTCATTCTTTGTTTATGTCATAACTTTACTAACGTTTTTGCAGGTTTAGTTTTATTTATTTTATTGTTTTGAGAGGGGGAAGGGGGGGAGGGATTTATTTCTTGTATTATGAACACATGATAGATATGGTCGAACCTAAGCAGTCTTAGGACCTTCGGATGAGGAGCCATTGTGTAACTTCTAAGCGTAGTGGGGCAATAACCATTCAAAGCCGATTAGGCTACCCCACTTAAACTTCGATGTAACTAAGGAACTGTTTTGAAAGAAATACGTGAGGTCATAGAGTTTTAGGACCTCTAGAACTTACTCTTCTTGCATCCATCCTTTTAAGGTTTTTATGGCAGCATTGTTATAAAAGAAAAGACAAACCTGTAGCTTCTTTCCCTATATTTTCCTAGAATTCACTCTCAGCTTTTATTTATCTTACATGTTACATGCTTTGGGATATGGGTTGTCATTTGTTGCATCAAAGGTGCAGGATAGATACGGTCAAACCCAGGCCGTCTTAAGACCTTAGGAGAGGGGTCATTGTATAAGCTTCGAGTGCTATGGTGTAACCATCGCTCAGGGTTGATTAGGTCGCCTCACTTAAGTTCAATGTGACCAATGAAAGCGTTTTTTAATAAGTGAGGTCACAAAACTTAAGGACATTTTCCAGACCTACCTTAATTGCATATTCTTCCCTCCAAAGCTTAAGTTAATACACTACCCTTAAGAAATTGCAACCCTACTAATCGTTTAAGATTTTTAATGCAATCAAGTTTCTGAAAATAATTGTAGGGTTACAACTTAAGGGAGTAATGTATTAACCCAAACAATCCCAACACCTGTATATTTCCATGTGCTTTCTTTTTCTACATTAATGATTGATTGTTGTCCATGAAATATGTAGAACTAAAAATGGTGAGTAACCAACAAGAGAATAATCAAAGACTACCAGTTGTCCTAAGAATCCATGAGCAGCTGCTGCAAGCTGAAGCTACTTACTAGAAGTAAAGGGCTAGGCATGTTGAGGCCTCTAACAGGGCCTTATTAGCTTAAGTTGAAATAAGCAAGAGGACCATAAATTGGGCTTTAAAAATGTTAAACAAGGTCAAGGCCTAATTGCAAGAGTTAAATTAAAAACTCTAGATGGAGTTAATGGGCTTTGAATAAGTTTTAAGTTTTGTTAAGAATAATTGTTCAGTTTCCTTCTATTTTGTTCTTTATACTCTACTCTTTCCATAATAAAAGTTTTGTTCATTCTTTCCCTCTTTGTAAACAGTCCTTCAATAGAGTTTATCTAATCATTTACTCTCTCACTCAAAGGAAATGCAATTAAAAACCAAAAAAAAAAGAAAACTATAAAAAAAAAATCCATCATTTTTGTTTTGTCTCTATAAAATAAAGATTTATCCTTCTCTCTCTAAAAGAAAAATTAAAAAAAAAAAAAGAAAAGAAAAGAAGAGTTGTTAATGGGTAAAGAATTCTTCTAACCAAGTTCGCATGGCTGACAATAGACTCGCCGCCCTAGAAAGGATGATATATCAGATGGCCCCACAATTGCAAGTCTTGATCACCATTCTCCATATATCCCAAGATTCAAACCTAAAAAGGAGATTCTCATAACTGGAAGAGAAAATAACCATGTTACAAAAAATCACCACAAATCTAGAAATGGCAATGGGCCCCATGGTTAGAAGATTTCAACACCCAACGTTTAACACTGATCAAATGTCAGTAAGCCCAAGCGATGAAGGAGGCCCAAGCAAAAAGAAGTTGAGGAGAAGTGAGAAAGAGCAAAACCAAAGGACTCAGAGGACACAATTCACTCAATTGAAAATATCAATCACCTAACTCTCTTATCATTTGAAAGCAATGAGCTTGTGAAACCCCTAATCCGAATTACAAACCACGCAGCTTTGACCTGGAAGTAAGATGCGATTGTCATATGGGTCAGAAAGGGCACTCTACTGAAAAATGTTGGAGATTGAAGAACAAGATTCAAGACCTAATTAATGTAAAAGTCATTCAACCAGAGCTATAACAAGACGTTCCTTCTTCAAGTCATGGGGATAATCCAACTGAGTTTCCTAAAGCTCCATTTCTTTTGAGCTTACCAATGCTTTATGATAAACTCACAGGTTGTTTCAAGTAATTAGGTGCTTATTAAGATAGGGGCAAAGAAAGTTGTTTTCAATAAAGTCTATAATAGTTGGAATAATACAATTGCCTTTTCAATGAAATGATTGCAATGTTATTTGGGTAAATAAATTTATGCTCAATAAATCGGTAACTCACTTTTAAAAAGTTTTAGAATGAAAAGAGACAAACTATTTTCCACACTAACTAAAAACACTTTAAGAGTTGAGCAATATAAAAGTGAGGATACTTTAGACTTATTCCTTAAAAGAGGTCTACTTTGAATGTTATACGCAGATCAAAATGAAATTAGGCATTCATTTCTTGAATCCTAAACATACTCATCTCTTATTTACCTCGTTATACCTATTTGAAGAATTTTTCAAATTGAAACCCTATTGAAAACCCCCCCATAATGGGGCAATTCAGAGGTTAGGGTCATTGATAAGGAGAGAGGGATTAAAATTGGTTTTTACTTGCTTCAGTAACGTTAAATTCAAAAGCAAATTTTATTTCCAATAAGTTATGTTTTTGAAATAAGGAAGAGCCATATTCCTTTTTAAACACCTCAAGCTTTTACTCACCGAGCTCATACAATAAAAATTCCATAGATTTAGGACCATGAATCGTTTAAAGGTAAAAACTTGGCAATGGAGACTTAGGGCCAAAAGAAAAAAAAAAGAACAACAAAAGAACAGTGGGCAAAGTAATAACAAAATAGAAAAAGGAAAAGATAAAGAAAAGAGGTTGGAAAATTGAGCTCAAGTATAAGTCAAGAGCCAAGTGAAAGCCACATCATTTCTTAGTAGGGGTAGTCAAATCAAAAGTCAAGGCCTAAATAGCCCCAAAGACGCAAAGCTCTAAATTACAGTTTGAGCTTAAAAACCCAAAATCTCTACACCCACTTTGAAGCCTCCCTCACACCTAGCCTTCCCACCCATAATACCACCCTTACACAAGTAAAAGCATTTTCGATCTTTAAAGATAATTTATCTTTAATAAAAGTTGTTTTTGAAGCTAGGGTAAGTATATTTCTAGTTATTCCTAAGGTTCTTGACTTGTAGACTGAGATTAATATTTATTTCAAAATAAACATTTTCATTAGTTTTCTTTTTTTAAACCCTTAGACGTATACCTAAATTCATAATGATAAACCAAAAAAGACTAATGGATTGATCAAGGCGTATCACATGCAAAATGGAACTATAATTTTGGAACTGTAGTCAAGAGTATAATCTAGACTGAAAGTTTGCAAGCAAGTCTTCTTCGACTAAAACAACCATGAGTTACCTTTTTAAAGATGTTTGAGATTACAAGGCCTTACCAAATGGCTTGACATCCAAATTAGGGGAACATAAGAGGCTCCATATGATTATTAAGGAAGGGTTCTTTTACCTGTTAGCAAACTAAAAAAGAAAAAAAAAGAGAGGTAGTAAAAAAAAGTAAAAAAGAAAAATAAAGAGAAAGTATCTTTATTTCAAGTTCATATCGACTGAGGTGGCCAAGTTTTCAATCCATTCTAAAAAAAAAAAAAAAGAAAAGAGTTAAGAGTCTAGGCTTTTTCTCATTCTCCCTAAAATAAAGGAAATTATCTCCAATGTCTTTTTGAACATAAGTGTTCCTCACAAAAAGGGGTTTTTTGTAAATATTTTCCTCAAAATCGAGTAGCGTTTCAGATAAGCTCTCAATTAGGTTATGCCGTCTTCCATCTATTTATCTCTCTTCAAGGTCTTTAGCAAATCCTTAGGGTGCTTATACTTCCTATTTCCCTTTAGCGTACCCATAGGGCCCTTTAGGTCATTAAGATCTTTTAACAAGCCCATAAGATGCTTAATTTCGTTTAGTAAGCCCATCGAGCCCCTCTGTTCACTAAGCTTCTCTTAGCAAGCTCGTACAGCACTCCTCTTCATCAGTTTCTTTTAGGCTAGCCTTCTAGACGCAATCTCAACTCAGTCTCTTTTCTAAGTGTCTCTCAGTCGAGCCTATAGGGTGCTTCCTCATCCACTAATCTTTCTTCAAACGTTTCAGCAGTATTATAGAGCAATTCCCTTCATCATTCTCTTTAGGGTCTATGTGGGCTCATAGGGTGTTTCTCTTCCTTTTAGCAAACTCGTTAAGATGCTTAGTTCCTTTTAGAAAGCCTATGAGGCATTTTTGTTCACTAAATTCACTCAAGCATGCCCATTAGGCCCCTCTATTCACAAAGGCTTTCTTAGCAAGCTAGTATGGCACCTCTCTTCATCATCTCTTCTGTCCAGCCCATAAGGCATTCACTTTCTGCATTTAGTATTTAACCAGCGTTCAAAGACACGATCTTAACTGGGTTCACCCTTCCCAGCATTCTCTTAACAAATCCATAAGGCACTTTCCCTCACCAAGTTTCTCTCAAGCAAGTCCACAGGGCACTTCCTTTCGCTAAGTTCTCTCTTAGCAAGCTCGTAGGGCACTTCTCTTCATCAGTTCCTTTTGACATAGCACCAAGTTTAGGGGTTGCTAGTCCTCGAGAGACGTTCCCGCCTAGGTTAGTGAGCCTAGTGAGGCACAACCAAGTTTTAAATCGATCCTATTTTAGGATTGTTAGTCCTCGAGAGACACTCCTACTTAGGTTAGTGAACCTTATGAGGCACGACTAGGTTTTAGATTGATCCAAAATTAGGGTTGCTAGTCCCCTAAAGACGCTCCCGCCTAACTTAGTGAGCCTTGTGAGACACAACCAAGTTTTAGATTGATCCTAAATTAAGGGTTGCTAGTCCCTGAGAGATGCTCTCGCTTAAGTTAGCGAACCTTATGAGGCACGACCAAGTTTTAGATCAATCCCAGTTTAGAGTTGCTAGTTCTCTAAAGATGCACCCGCCTAGGTTAATGAGCCTTATGAGGCACGATTAGGTTTTAAATCAATTCTAATTTAGGGTTACGCTCTTACCTAAGTTAGTGAGCCTTGTAACGCATAACTAGGTTTGGGATCGATCCTAGTTTAGGGTTGCTAATCTCCAAGAAATGCTCCTACCAAGATTGGTGAGCCTTGTGAGGCACAACTAAGTTTTAGATCAATCCCAGTTTAGGGTTACTAGTCTCTCAAGAGACGCTCCTACCTAGGTTAGTGAGCCTTGTAAGGTACAATTAGGTTTTAGATCGATCCCAATTTATGGTTGTTAGTCCTTAAGAAAAGATTTTGCCTAGGTTAGTAAGCCTAGTGAGGCACAACTAGGTTTTAGATCAATTTTGCCTATCTTTTAGAGACACTCCCACTTAGGTTAATAAGCTTAGAAAAGCATGACCAAGTTTTTTTTTTCTTCATCCAAATCAATTTTAAGATAGCTATAGTTGTTTTAAAGTCATCCTGAAGACAAAAAAAAGGTATCTCTTTGTCTTCGTGGTAAAGTTTTGTTCAAACTTTGTCATAAAGAATAGCAATTATAGACACTTAATTTTTGCCTTTTTTTTATTATTTTTCTTTTTTTTTTCTCAATAAGCCTTAAATTAGGAAATTAAAGAAAGCCTAAAAAAATTAAGAAATTTACAAAAAATAAGAATTATAGAAAGATAAAAAAAATCAAAATTAAGAAAAAGCACCCAAAAAAAAAGAAATTTTAAAAGAAACTCTAAAATAAAAAAAGTTTAGAAAATAAAGTTTAAAAATTTAGAAAATTGAAAAATTATAAAAAAATTAAAAATTTGAAAAAATAAAATATTTTTGAACATAACATTTTATTATGGTAGATTTTTTTTTTTTTTTTTAAATTAGATTTAGAAATTGGGCTATTGAACCTAAGCTTAGTTTTAAATCTAGCTTAGACTGACCAAGTTCATATGTGTAATTTAATTGCACATATAGATAAAGCATAAGCTAATGGCCTACTAGTTAAACATATGGATTTGGTTTAGGCATTAAGTACGAGGTCTTAGGTTCGAATCTTAGCAAAAGTAGGGAGGCCTTTTTATTTTTTGTTAATTAGCATACTGCCACGTGTCAGAATCTTACTGCGCCACATGTCCTGACACGTGGTACTGTAAGATTGGACGACCTTCCTGACGTGGCACCACGTAGCATGCCATGTTAGCTACTACGTATCAAATGATGACATGTGGCAGGTCGGGGTTAGTCGAGATTAGCTAACGTGGTACTACGTCAGCATTTTCCACTCTTTCCCTCATTTTCTCTTGATTTTTCTCCTCTTTCTTTCTCAAGAATAAGCCCGACCCCTTACCTTGGCCTTTGATTTCATGCTTTTCCTTACTGAAACACACCAATTAATGGTGTGAATTCATCCTTTGCATGGCCTACTTTAAATCAAACACAATAACATGTCCAAATTCAGTTAATAGCGCATTCAAATCAAGCTTCAAAGATTGGAAAAAAGCTAAAATTTCGAACAACTTGCGTTCACTCCAATTCGAACTTTCCTTCGTTTCTAAGTTGATTTCAAGTATAAATATGGTGTTAGGAGATGTTCATAAAACACACACAAACAACCACAACCTCGCAAGAACACTCTTAAGCCTCTCTCTCTCTCTCTCTTCGTGATCTCTTTCTCTCTCTATTCGCGGTCATGCTCTCTATCTCTCGCTAACCTATAGCTAGGCTTGAAGGAATTCAAGCAATTCCAACCATCGCTACGACTCCCCCATAACGCTAGCTCCTTAACCTAGCTCCCCCTATCCACTGTCGTGACCCGAAGCTCCTCTACTACTAAAATCCTAACCACCATACTCCTGATCGCAGCCATAAGTCGTTGAAGACCGTGGCCATCCACCCCCGTATCATGTTCGTGACCAATTGAAGACAACGCATCTACCCCTGCATAACACTCGTGATCAGTTGAAGCCCCTCGATCATGCCCTTGATCCCTTCCAGGCAATTGCCTCAACTAACTCAATCCGATCCACGTTAACCCGTCGACTCACTTTAAGTCTGACCCGTATGCCCAACTCATTCAAAGTCTTTTGTTTTTTTAATTTTCTTTATTTGATTATTTAGTTGTTATTGTTTTTTTAATTATTTTTTTATTTCTTTTTATTTATCGTAAATTGAAATATAATAATAACAAAGAAAAAAGAAAAAGAAATAAAGAAAAAAAAAGAAAAGATAAGGTAGTTATTTTATTTATTTTTTGTCTAATAAATAAAAATAAAATAAATAGATAAATAAGTAAATATGTTAGCAAATGAAAATTATTTTTAACACTTAGAAAAATCAAGTTTTCAAAAATAAATAAAAAATAAATTAACCATTTACAAATTAGGAGTACTCTTAAATTTTTCGAATATATATATATATAAATTTAGGACCTTTATTAGAATTTTTCTTAAATAAACCAAATTAAACTAAAAAAATAAAACTGGCATGTTTCCAAATTAAAATCAACTCAATCCACTAAAGTTTTCGTAAGAAGAACTATATACGTTTGATCTCAAATAGCGGGTACATCGACAACTACAAGACGATGATAAAAGTTAAAAAAATTAATTTTCCTTTTTCTTTAGTTTAGATTATTTTATTTACCCAATTAAAGTAACCAATAATCAAGTTTTTTCTTTCAAAATTAAAAGTTGATTTTTAAGTTTAATTCTAATTTTGGAAAGTCAATGGTACTCGTAAGGGTTTAAAAGTCCTAACCCTCAGATCCAGATTCTTTGGTTTCAAAAACTATTTTGCAAAATTAGTTTTAATTGTTAAACTAGTGGCTAAGTTATAACTAATCTACCAAATTGGTTATAACTTAACTATTTTTCCAATCGGTCGGATGGCGACTCCAAAGTTGTTTTCAAAACAAAAGGGAACAGTTTTCTTTAAATCTTAGTCAAGTATCGGTATTAAACGGGTAAGATTTAATATTGATTGGTTTAAAATAGGCTTATTTTATAAAAAGAATTAGGAGGGTAAAAAACTAGGCTCGACACTAGTAAATTAAATTTGAAGAAACTTAAAGAAGTAAATCTAAATTACTACTAAAACTAATTTAAAGATTAACAAGAAAGCAATTCAATTGAAAATTAATTTAAGATTCAATGTTGTACCTATATCTTGCTTTTCTATATCTAATATGTGATTTTTCCTAAAATAATCTAATTTATTCTTTAGTCTTTCTTGACCGAGAGAATTTTCTACTAAAATTAATCACTTTCTCAAGCCAATTAACCTTAACCCTAAAATCATGTATTAGAATCTCTTCTCAGTAGTATGACTTAAAACTACATTATTGAACAATGAATTCTCTACGATTTAATTTGAAATTTTAGAAGAATTTTGCAAATTATCTTTGATCTTGCAATAATCCTCATCAACTATGCTTATTTCTAATTTATAAAAAATCTCTCAATTCTCTTATAAAATATTAAACTCTAAATTACTATTTGCAAAAATAATAACCTAAATCATGAGTATGATAGTTGAACCAAGAAAAGAATGAAGAACTAAATTAATAAAATACTAATCATGTCACATAAGTAGATATAGGTTCTATACAACCTAAATACCAAAGATCTACTCTCTACACATCCTAAAATAAGAATCTAAAAACAAAGAGTACAAAATCATAGAAAAGAAAATCATAAAGTCTAAAGAAAAATTGAATTTGAATTCTTGATGATCCTCTCGTTCTTGAATGTTCTTATCTTGAAAGATCTCTCCAAATCCTGTCCTGTAATTCTTCCTCTCTAATAAACCTTAATAAGCTTTATATATAAAGAGATAAAAAAAAAAAAAATTGTCGGCTGAAAAAGACACGATTGAGGACACAATGGTGTCTTTTGGTCATGTCCTTGATTGTAACTCATGTTTATCTCTTTCTTTCTTTTTTTTTTTTAAACTAAGAACGATACGACCGATGACTTGATTGTGTCTTTTCGTCGTATCCTAAGCTATAGCAATTGAAAATAGTCAATTTTACCTGGAATGAACAATCATATTTATGCTGTATCAATCTTCAAACTTTCATAACTTACTCATTTTAGCTCGATTTGAGTAAAATTTGTTTCTATCTTTTCTTTTTCTCTCATAAATCGTTTTAAGACCAAAAAAAAATACTCAATTAAATATTATCATATAAAAATAAAATCAAATATCAAGAAAAATCATAAAAATCACTAAATAAAATATAAGCAATTTGAACTCATCACCAAGTGTCTTACACGTGTACCTAGGGTTTCTATAGGGTTTGGTGTTTGTTTATAATTATTTGACTTGTTTGTATGCTAAGAACTTAGGTTTTAGGTAATCGGCAAGTTTGATTACTTTTAATGATTGATTAACCTATATTAGGATTTATTTGTCATGTTAGGATATTTGGATGTTCAATTGGGGCTTAGTAATCTTTTTATGGTTGTATTTTTTTAGGTTTTTTAATATAGTTTCTAGGGTTTTACTCGCATAGCTATGGTTTTAAGGTCTTATTTCCTCTAGGTTTTGGTTTATATTTACAAGGTTTGGTCTTTACTTAAGGTTTCATTATTGTGTTTCAATGGTTTAGGAACTATCTAGAGACTTTCTTATCCGACTTCGCTTTCGGATTATTGAAAACTCGGATTTATACTTTCCCTTTTCTTTTTTCTTAGCTGCCTCCTTGATTAATGGGCATTTTGTATCACATAATTCCATAGTGCTACTTCTAAGCTTCATTAATCAGTCATTCGTCTAGTTTCCCTTTTTTTTTTTTTAAAGCATCTTCTTTGTTTATCCCATGGATTAAATAATTCTCTAACGAATTGTTATCAAAATTTGCAAACTGACATGAAAAGAATTTTGTTGACCAATAAATTTGGGTTTGTCCCTTATATTTCATTTATCACAAAAGGTTAGTGATATATTATATTAGCATGTTATTTTTTTTCTTCAATATTTTGATATATTACCGTTTCTCAATATAATTAGTTCCTAATACAAAGAATGAATTATTTGGCTATGAAACCATTTTTTTCCATTCTTTTTCTTGTTATTAATTTTTTTCAATTATACAATAATAAGCAATAATATTTTGTTATACTTGTTTAATAATTTCCATTCACTTTTACATTAATTATTCCAAGGTAGAGGTTTTTAAGGGATTGAAGCATATGTTCTAGTTATTTTGGATTAAAGAAACTTATTCTTCCATTTTTTTTTTTCGTAGCAGTAACGATAATTATTAGAAAATTTTAATTTTATTATACCATCCAAGCCAATGTTAGTGCTAACAAATTCCATGGTAAACAACAAATTTTCGACTGTTGATGAATGGAATTATGATACCCAATTATGAGAAGGAAAAATAAAAATCAAAATCAAGTGATGAATTTTAAACGATAAATGGATATCGTCAGTGAATAGAAAATGTGAGGTGTACAAATGGAATCGCAGGAATTGAATAGGAAAAGAAAAAGAAAAAAAGTTGATAAAATAGAATTAGAAATATAATATAATATTTAAAATTCATCACTTGATTTTTATTTTTTCCATTGCCCTTGGATATTTCACCAACTA
Source organism: Lumnitzera racemosa (assembly GCA_024138005.1). Taxonomy (NCBI): domain Eukaryota; kingdom Viridiplantae; phylum Streptophyta; class Magnoliopsida; order Myrtales; family Combretaceae; genus Lumnitzera; species Lumnitzera racemosa. The sequence continues at coordinate 3,828,353 of JAMXBC010000007.1, forward strand.
TTCCAAATTTTAATGGATATGTTTTATTTCTAAACATAACTTATTTGTTTTGTGTTAAGAAAAAAATAAAGAATTGAGTTAAGTTATTATCATTTTTTTAAAAAATTTCTTATTGTTTATATATGTATGATTTTCATGTCCATGACAGTTGAAAATGATATTTCACTAAAGGAAGTCTGATATATAGAAAACTTAAATTCTTCGAAGAATTTAAAGAGAATGATGATGATTTTAGCATAAATTCAGTCACGAATGACGATGAAGAAAATTAGATATTTATACTAGCATCATAGAAAAGGATATACTAAGAGTGGGGAAAGTGTTTGACCCCAAGGAAGAAGCATATGATTTTTATAATTGATATTTTAAAGATACTGGGTTTAGTTTTCGAAGAAGTATGGCACATAAGTGGTGAGTGGAAAGATCATACATTTTGCTGCTCATGTCAAGGAATGATAGAAAATGATAAAAGAGAGATTAATGTCAAATATCATCAACGAGTAACAAGATTAAGTTACTTAGCACAAATAAAAGTGTAAAGAAAAAATGATGCAAGTTCAAAGTGGCAAAGTTTATCTTTAATCATACACATCCTTTGGTTAAAAGTTCTAGAGTTAAAGCAAAAGCAAACAATGAAATAATGCTGAGAAGGGTAGAGGGTGTGAGAATCTTAGATTCATTCTAGAAGATTATAATAATTATTTGTGAGAAAGAAAGGACCAAAATATAATAATTGGTGACACAAGCAGGGTGTTAAAATATATGCAAAATAAGCAATTTGACGCTTGAACTTTTCTTATGCCATACAAGTCGATGTTGATGATTTTATTACAAATATCTTTTGGGATGATGGTCCAATGAAAATTGATTTTGATTATTTCAATGATGTTGGCTGTTTTGACATGACATACCAAAAATGTAAAGATGGTTGATTACTTGCATTGTTTATTGATGTAATCCACTGTAAACAAAGCATCATATTTGGCTAGCCTTATTATACGATGAATTGATTAATACATTTAAGTGGTTACTTGATTTCTTTATCAAAGTAATGTTTGGCAAAAGGCTAAAAATAATTATCACTAACAAGGCCCTTACAATGGCAAAAGCATTAGCAGAACTTTGGCCAAAAACTAGACATTGTTTATGTATATGGCATAAGTTCGAAGATGTAACAAAACATCTAAGTCATGCGTTTCAAAATTTTAATGCATTTGCAAGAGGCTTTAACACATGTATATATGAGTACAATGTTAAAGAGAATTTCGTTAAAGTATAGCATAAGATACTTTAAAAACATGATCTTTGTGAAACTACATAATTGTAGAGATAGTTTGAGATACAAGATATATGGGCATTAGTTTATGGTCGAATAGTGTTGTGTACTAACATGAATTCTACTCAACGAAGTGAAAGTATGAATAATCAGATTAAGAAATATATCAGCTATAATTTTATTTTTTATGATCATTTCAATATTTTGAGATATTAGTGGCTAATAGATGTTATAAAGAGCTGAAAGAAAACTTCAAAGCTAACCAAAGTAGCTATTTCATGCCGATAGAATAGAAATATTGAAGTATGTTGCAGAAGTCTACACTCCAACAATATTTAAAATATTCCATGATGAGCTATGGCAGACATGAGACCGCGAGGTATGTATTCTTGATAAGATTAGATTAACATTACATATAAAGCCACTCCCTAAGAAAATCCCAATACCATACTTTTTACTTTGACTCGCATAATCTTCGAGTTGATTGTAGTTGTAACAAATATAAGTTTTTAGGAATTCTATGTGTACATGCCTTGAAAATTTTATCCTTTTACAATATCAAGAGAGTGCTAGAAAAATACATTTTATAAATGAACAAAAGATGCAAAGGATAGGTTTATGGTTGCATATCATTCATGTTAATCGCATGGTTCAAAGCCAAACTTTGGGAAACATTATAAGATATTAAATAAATTATTCGATCATTTAGTAGCTAAGGCTTCCTTAAGATCGGTGGTTATGAGAATTTCATGGGAAAATTTGAGAAAAGCATGAAAGGCTTATCACTTGAACAAAACCCTGAAGAAGGATTATGCTATAGAGAAATCAATATAGGAAGTAAAGTAAAAGGTATAAAAATAAAAATAAGAGCTAAAGGTAGAACATCCTTGAGAAAGAAAAGCACCTTAAAAAAAAGCCACTAAATGGAAAACATTGACACTTGAATTGGTATGTGAATAAAAAATTTCTTATTATTATTTTCTTATGCTATATCATGTTATTGCATATCTTGGATAAGTCTATTGCTATTACTTGAGACAATTACGGATACTTAAGATGAAGTTACACCAAGATCAAACATAGACATATATAATAATATAGTATTCTCATCTTATATTTTATTAGGTCAATTGTAAATTTCTTATGTTTATCTTCTAATGATGGATTAAATGTTTTTACTTTTAGGTTCCTTCAACAAATGAGATTAACATGTCATCTCGTAATATTTTAATAAGTTATTTTTTATAACTAGACTTTTACTAACATTTATGTATATTAATATTCATTCATACAATTTATTTCTTTTGTGTTTTGTCCTTCAAAATGTTGACATTGTAAGAAATTGATCTCAATTCATTACATTTAAAGTTATATTCATTAGTTATAAGTTCTCGTAATTACAATAGTAGTGAAAATTTTCTTTTAAGAAAAAAATTTACTAGTGACCACACTTTTTATATGTTAAGAGAATTTAAACTTTAACTCTGACATGGGAAGAATGAGCGAGACTAGCTCAAATAATGCATCAAATATCATAGGGATTATAAGATACATTTTTTTTTTTATGCAAATAAAACAAGTATCAATTTTTTAAAAACTTATTTTAAGAATTTATTTACATATATAGGTTCAATAAGTGAAAAGTAGCAACTAAAACTTGAGATTTTAAGATGATGAGATGATGTCCGGAGATCAAACTTATAAGTTAGATTATAATTTTACATTTTCTTATTTTTTTGATACATTATTGTATTTCTTTTCAAGACAAATATATTATTCAAAGACCTAGCTTTTATTCTTATTTGCTATCTTTGAGTATTATAGTGAGAATAATGTTCCTATTTTAATGACATCTTCTATTGGGAGGTCTAATAGTATCATAATGAAATAATCATTTTCTTGTATAATTGACCATAAGACAATTCTTGTGATTATATTAGTATAATGAAAAAATATATTCTTGAATGATCAATATAATTATCCTTCTAAAAGCTCTTAGAATTGTGCATATATATATATATATACTGATGTGTAAATATGTAAGAGAGTTTTGGAAACTTTTGTTGCTTAGCAAGTCATCATTAATAACTTATCATTATTAAAACATTTTCAAAAATATATTTAATTTATGCATCCAAATTAATGTCCTGTGTATTTAAATAATATAACTTTTTTTTTTTGCAAAAGAAGATAATGATATTAATTTAGAATTTCAAAATTTGTACTACTGAATTCCTATACCTACATTAAAAATATTATAACTATTTTTTTTTTCACTTTAATTAACTAGATAATAATCATGATATGAAGTATGCACATTTAGTGAAAATAATAAAGTAACTAAAAAATATCAGGATTAACATATAAACAGTCAATGCTTATAAATTGTTATAAATACATTCATTGAAAACTATTTTTTAATTATGTGTTACGTAAAATATATTTATAAATAAGCTTTAATTATATATTTTATGAAATAACATATTATTGTTTTGAAATTGTAACAATATAAATTCCACCCCTTCCTTATCTCATAAGGATTTGACGTCTAAGGAAAGGAAAAGTGGATATCCTGACGGCTAGGAGAAAAATCAAAAGGAAATTCACGTTGTATGTTGTCGTTAACGGCACCAAACGAAATAATAGCCTTTTGATTTGGGAAACAATGTCCTACGTGACATAAAATTATTGGTTGAGACTGAAATGGGATGGCTTAAGGGGATAACAAATTTTTGTCCTCAAGTGCTACATATATATATATATATATATTTTTCCCTAATCTTTATCACCTTTCTAAAATTTGTTGGTTTTAAGTTTGACATAAGAGACTTGAGCAGAAAAGGTGGGTACTGGGTAAAAAAAAAAAAAGGAAGGAAAATCAAATAACTAAGAAAATGTAATTATATTTAACCTTGTATTTAAGGTTAAATTGACCAATAATATTATCAAAGATTGAATATAAATGTGGAGATTATTTTCATATATTTAATAATTAAAAATAGTAATAATATTCACAATAATTTTATTATTATAGTAATGAAATCGATTAATTGTTTTCTAATTATACATTTTCTCAGTTTTTAATTTTTAAATTTTGAGAAAAAAATCAAAATAAAAAAAAAAAAGAATTTTGTTAAATGATGATTATGTATGATTTTCTCTTCAAATTGTCAATTAAATTAATGGTTAACCTCTCCTAAACATACTTAGATAAGGCATTTTCGGTGGGATTTTGTATGTCTGTTCTCTTTTGGACAACACAAGTTCCATCCTTTGTCGGGGAGAAAAGTCGTGAAAAGGATTGCCTTCTTATTTTAACGGTTAGCCTCTCTAAAACGTATTGGATAAGGTATTTTTAGTGGGATTTTCTTAAGTTTGTTCTTTTTGACATAATTGTAGGTCCCTTGTCTGTCTAGGAGAAGGGCCGTGAAAAGGATTTTTTTTTTTTCTTGAAAAGATTGTCAGCTTAAACGGCCTGTTTTAGACAATTATAGGTCCATCATTTGTCTACGAGAATAGTCGTGAAAAGAATTGTTTGTACTGGGAAACGAACACGTGGAATAAAATTACTGGCTGGCTTGAACCGGAATTGGAGGAACGACTGGCATGCAAAGTCTTTGACCATTGGCCAAAGAAAAAGCAGCAATCTTTCACCGTGCGCATCCCTCGTAGATTCAGTGGAACACTGAAATTGGAGCAAAGGAATGTGGTCAGTGGTTACTGGGAATGTCTTTTTCCGCCCTTGCTGGACTATCAATGGTACGGATATTTATTGCGCAATCACCACATGGAACGTACGGCAGTCGGCGCAGTTATTTCCAGAAATATATAATAGTCGATTTTAAATAATGCAAAATATTCACTGTATAACTTTTAATTAGTAGGTACAAATGTACTTTGCAGTTAGCGATTGAATTAATATAATGCCAATTCTTGTCCTCGAGCATGAATTGCTCATTCTCCTCGTTACTAACAAATAATTCAATTTATTACTTATAATAAAAGCTCTTTCAAATACCATATCAATATATTAAAAAAAATTCTTTTTAAAAATTTATTATTTTATCCATGAATTTCTTTATAAAAATTACTTAACATTTTTTTTTTTAAGTTTTCACCATCTATATTGTTGCTTCTCAATTCTTACCGATAGTTAATCAAGATTTACATGAGTTAGACTTGTAAGACAATATATAATAAGGAGACGTTGGAGAGTTGTTTAGTATGACCACTGTGATACTTAAGTCAACAATAAGATTTTTAATGAGATAAAACACTTAGTGTACAAACTTAGAATGTAGGGATTATAGAGAGAGTTACCATTAGATAGATATCTGGTATTTATAGCGAAGTAGAGCCGGCTATTGAAGATTAGGCGGCAGGAGAAATCTTATCTCCTAAGTATGGGAGAGTAAAGCCGTTGTGTTTGACGTAATTATTTTATTCTTATTTTATAATTTATAACCATTATAATTTTTCATAAGCCTGAGCCACTAAGGATCAAGCTCAAGGTTTAGAAGGGTAAATCTAAGGATGTAAGGTTTAGCGGATCTGATCCGATTTGAAAGGTATCTACTCAAAGTAACTTGTTAATACATGTAAACTTAAGCAACCAATCAAAATTTAAAATAAAAAAGATATTAGACATATTAATTAGCAAAGGATTTGGCGTTTAGGGAAAGGGAAAGTGGATCCAGATGGCGAGGAGAAAAATCATAAGGAAATCCACGTTGCATGTACGGCACCAAACGGAAAGAATAACTCTTATTTGGGAAACATATGGTGCCAAGTGGCAAAAAAATTATTGGCTGAGATAGGAATGAGATAACTTAAGGAGTTAACAAATTTTTGTCCTCAAGTGCTATATATAAAAATATATTTTGGTCACTTTTCTGTTGGTTTTAAGTTTTTGATACGAGAGACTTAGGAAAAAAAGGTGAAAATAAGAAGGAAAATCAAATAACTAAGAAAATGTAATTGTAATTTAACCTTGTATTTAAGGTTAAATTAGTCAATGATAATATTAAAGATTGAATATAAATGTGAAGGTTATTTTCATATATTTAATAATTAAAAATAGTAATAATATTAGTAATAATTTTATTATTATAGTAATGAAATCAATTAATTGATGTATAATTATACATTTCCTCGGTTTTTAATTTTTAAATTTCGATAAAAACGCTAGAGTCCACAAAAGGGAGTTTTGTTAAATGATGGGTAGGTGATTTTCTTTTCAAATTGTCAAATAAGTTAGTGGTCGATGCGACTGGATATGGCATCTCCGGTGGGACCATTCAAGTTTGTCGTAACTCCGACATCCTTTGCGCCTTCCTAAACGTCCCTTCCCTTTTTGGGCCAATTCCTAAATAAGTTAATGGTTACAAAACTTCCAACCTTTCCTTGTATCCTTGGTCAAGGGCGCTCTAGATCCCCTTCACTTACAGAAATGAATAGATCTTGAGAAAGAAATTGAAAATATGGAGTAAATGATGTGGTTGTCGGAACGCAACCTATTCACTTCCTTCCATGGAGCATCCAAAATTTGCTAGGCCGTTCGCTAGTTGTTTTGCCTCCCTTGGCTGATAATCAATCCTAGCTCTTTTAAATTGTGTTATTAAGTCTCTACATACATCCAATACGTTAACAAACCTCCATTGATAATTAGAACATGACAAGTTTTTAAGGAAATGGACAGCTAAGTGAGGAATCCGAGGATAAATTAACTTAATCCATCTACATCCGGCTGGCATAAAGCAAAGCATAGTAAATTGTCCAAATTTCTATCTCCAAGAATGACTATGCGCCCCATTCTTTTTGCCAAACCTAGTATGCAACTATCATTTTTATTTTAATTTTCGTCACTTTTCTGAAATTTGTTGGTTTAAAGTTTTTGACATAAGAGACTTAGGAGAAAAGGTGGGTACTAGGCAAAAAGAACATAGGAAGGAAAATCAAATGACTAAGAAAATGTAATTGTATTTAACTTTACGTTGTACTCAAGATTAAATTGACCGGTGATAATATCAAAGACTGGATATAAATGTGGAGATTGTTTTCATATACTTAGTAATTAAAAATAGTAATAATATTCTCAATAATTTTATTATTATGGTAATGAAATCAATTAACTGTTTTCTAATTATACATTTTCTTAGTTTTTTAATTTTTGAATTTTGAGAAAAACATTAAAATCAAAAAGGAGAATTTTTTTAAATGATTCAAATTGTCAATTTAATTAATGGTTAACCTCTCCTCCTAAATGTAGTTGGATAAGGCATTTTCGATGGGATTTTTAATTTTGTTCTCTCTTGGACAACACAAGTTCCATCCCTCGTCTGGAAGAAAAGTGGTGAAAAGGATTGCCACGTACTTGGATAAGGCTTTTTCAGTGGGATTTTCTTAAGTTCTTTTTGACATAATAGTGGGTTCATCGTCTGTTGGTGGAAAGGATTCTCTTCTCTTTTCTTCCTTGGAAAGGAATGTCTTCTTAAACGGCCTGCCTTAGACAATAATATGTCCATCGTTTGTCTAGGAGAATAGTCGTGAAAAGAATTGTCTTGTTACAGGGAAACGAATACGTGGAATAAAATTACTGGCAGGCTAGGACCGGAATTGGAGGAACAACTGACACGTAAGAGTCTTGACCATTGGTCAAAGAAAAAGCAACAGTCTTTCACCACGTCCACGTGCATCCCTCGTAGTTGCACGCTGAAAATGGAGCGAAGGAACGTGGATACCAGGAATGTCTTTTTCCGCCCGTGCTGGACTATCAATGTACGGTCCGTACGGATACTTTATTGCGCATTCACCACACGGAACATACGGCAGTCGGCGCAGTTATTTCCAGAAATATATAATAGTCAATTTTAAATAATGCAAAAAATTCACTTTGGTAACTTTCAATGATGGGACCACAGTAGGGTAAGTACAAATATGCCGGACAGTTAGTGATTAAATTAACACCAGCAATGCAGCACCTACGTTACGTTATCAGTGTGAACATTAAATTTTACTTTATAATTAAATTTAAAATATAAAATAAGTATTGAAATAAATTATATATAAAATAATTCGTTATATGGTAGAGTAATTTGCTATTTAAAGTTTAGAGTTATTGACTTTTTTTTTTTATTTTATAATTTTTGATTCCCATATAAGATTTTGTTGCAATAATTATTTAGTGCCATAGATTACTTTAAATTATATAAAAATCATATTGTGATACAGTATAAAAAGGATAAGAGGCTTAGCTTTTAGTCTTTCCACATTAATTTCTTGAATAGATTAAAGTACATCTAACTTAGATCAAGTCAAATTTTCTTTTGTTAGGAGTTGTGGAACTAGAGTGGCAACAGGATATTTTGAAAAGTGTAAATAAAGCTCTTATTTAAGATGTTACATAACTGACATTCATCGCAATTACACTTATTATATAATGAAGCTCGGCATAGTACATGTATGCTGTTCCATACTAAGGGAAGGTTTTATCAAATACTTTGTACATTCTATCATTTTGGATATTTTTAACTCCAACACTACATAATGTTAGCTATTTCTTATGCCCTCTTAGTTTCATAAATGAAAGACCTAAATTATTTGGAAAACAATACACAAAAACAATATAATTAGCATGGTGAACAAACTTACATACATCAATATAATAAAATTTAGGATATAATGTAATTACTAAATCAAATTACATTCACAATCGATGGTTTAAGAAACAAAAAAAAAGTTTATATGAAGTCTAGTTCAAACAATTCACTATCGTGAATGTAATTTGATTTAATAATTGCATTATATTCTAAATTTTGTTATATAGATGTACCTAATAAATAAGAGAAGCTAGATTGCACGAAGACTTTTATTGTAAATCTTATACATAGAAGAGAATGGAGCACATATATAATTAAAATATTAAATTGTATTAGCAATTTGATGTAATTAATGCTTTATACTATATAAAAAAAAGTAATAATATTATACATCATAAGTATGCTAGGAAATATCAAACTTCATCGAGTTATTTTAGGTGTCCACTACTCAAAATATAATATCATAACTATAATATGGAGTTATTATCTATCTTTGATTATATTGCACCATCCATGAAATACTAAGTTTTAAAAGAGTTAAATAAAAAAATGCTTCTTTTACACAAAAAAGAAAAAGTAAAAAGGAATACTTTTTTTTTTCCTTATATTAATATTCATTAGAAAAAAAAAGCATGTGTAAAGAATTCATAGATAACAAAGACCTAAGAATAGAAGAATGGGTTTTATAAATTTATAGCCCAAAATTCTCTCTATTGTTTTGGTAGTTCAACCATAGTACTCATAAGTTGACAATAAACAAACATGCATACACACACACACACATATAGTCATAGAACATACATCATTAGAAAGAGACTCAACGCATAAGAAGATAAATGGTTTCTTATTTCTTTGATCTTAATTACATGAAATGAAAATTCATATAGACTCTCTCCCTTATAAATGCAAGAATAGAATATTGTAACATGAGACGGATAACCAAGAGAGTACTATAGTAAAGTCAACAATAAATAAGTGCAAATAAAATATTAAGTTGTAATCGTTTTCCTCTTCCCACTTTCTTCAATTTTCATGAATTTTGCCAACTTCAATGTTCATCTTAGCTTCAGTAACTATATGTCCACTTTTCTTCGTAATCTTTACGGTTATCTCAATAAAAGTATAAATGAAAAAAGAAAGCAAGGACTTTCACAAAATAGGATTAATGCAATAAAATTGTATTTATAGTTTAACAAACCTATGAAGGTTAGCATGTCGAGTTAACAATATTTAAAAGCAATTCCTATCCAAAACATCAAATGTTAATATAAGATAGTAAACTTTAAGAGGAACTAAAACAATGTATTGATTATATTCTTAAAATTATGATTTCATACCACGTTCAGTATTCAAAGAAGTGAGTATTTTTATATGGTTTTGTTTTTTCCGTAGGGATATTATACTTGGAAGGCTAATAATTTCTAAGTAAATGGATGGAGATTTAAAAATCAACACCAACATTATCATTGTAATCTTAACAAAGTTAACACAAAAAAGTAATGACATTGATGCAACCAAAAAAAAAAAAGAAAAAGCATTTCACTGTTAGATTAGCCATAAATTAAATATTGGAATGAATATCTAATGGCCATAAAACTAGTTAGCAGAATGAATATCTAACGGATGAATGGAATTACAATAAACATTCAAATATTATGGCAAATAAAGTAGACATAGATTTAAAATTTAGTGTTTGTATTGATAAAAATTATAAATATTTTAATCACATACCAACAGATTGTTAATCACATTATAGTGCCAATACAAATTAATCAAATAAGAAATTTTTGCAAAAGCATAATTATTATGCCAAAATTGTCGTTTTGTGTAGAACTAACATATATATTACTAGAAAAAAATAATTAAATAAATAACATAGTAGACTGCAAACAAATATTAGGCATCGAATAGAGAAGCAATTTTTAGAATGACATATAGGTTATTGGAAAAAAAATAATTAAATAAATAAAACAGTGGATTGTAAACAAAAATTAGACATGAAACAGAGAAGCAACTCTCAATTAGAGGAAGAAAACTCATATAGGAAATGCTATTCAGTAAAAATATCAAGAAAAAAACCGATGCGTTGATTGTGGCTGAGATCTTCTGTTATATAAACGCGTGATCTTGTTACCTTCGTAGATTTCACTTTCAAGAGTGAAAATTGCCATTCCAACCCATATTTTGTTTATGGAAATTGAGGAAAAAACAGAATTTTGAACTCGTTTTGAACTTGGAGAGAATATAACAAAACTGTAAAAGAAAAACCAATTGGCGTATTTTAATTGCATAGGATTTCATTATCATTTGAAGCAACAAAGCCCCATCATGCATTTCCTTTGTAAGTATAAAAGGAGGCTGTAATGCCCTATAACCGCTGAGTGTTAGAATCGCAGGGTGCTACAACACACCACATGTCCCTATTTGTTAGGAACACGTTAAGATTTTAAAATCAACTACAATCTCCTTAAATACTAGTAATAACCATTTATCAAGTACAAAACAACAAATCTCCAAATACAACAATTCTTCCGATATAATAGTTTGAGTGATTTATAGGCGAGTTAACTTAGCCCCAAATAAACTAAATAACTAGATCTTAATCTTTTACAATATACAAAACTAACCACCTCTCTTTCTAATCGATGATAGCAATTTCCATACTTGTCATAACTTATTGAATCAATCTGTAGCTATAAAAAAAATATAAAAGAGTGAGTTGAAGCCTAATACGGATATACAAACACATATGAATGTTAAGCTAAAAATATTCACATGCATATAATGCAATTATAACAAAATATAAGCAAAAATTATTTAATTATCTTTAATTAAGGCTAGCGTACAACACAAAGGTACTCATGACTTTATCTCACTTTGATCTTTGTCCACATACACAAGTGGATATAAATATATGTCTTCCTTTAAGTCCTTTACGCTTAGAGTCTAAAGATTAAAAACTTAATATTTTAGTTGTATCATCCTATATGAAAGTCCACTAAGGAAATCTTGTATATGATTAATAGTTACTTTTTTAGGGAACTGCCATTGTAGGCCCCTAGAGCGAGCAAGTTAGGCAAAATCAACAAACCATTCTTTTAGACTGAATATAGATTAGTTTGATTAGATGTTTTCTATCTTAACAAGTACAACCATACAAACAAGCACCACATACTTGGAATTGCTCCACAATTGAAAACAGAACTCCAATCTTACAATCTGAAATAAAAGCTCAAACCTTAATAAGGAAATCTAACCATCACTACGAATCTAAATGAAAAACAAGAAATCACGTTAACTTTTAAGCACCTTACGATTAAGTTTAACTTAGAAGTTTATATAAACCTATAATTTATCCAATCAAGGTCTGGAAAGAAAATAGTCGAATCAAATAATAAGTCTAGAATAGAAATAGAATGTAATACGATTAAGCAAAAAGTTGGTTTAACTATATAAGATTACTTATTTATTGTATATCATAAAGTACGCTTTATATGTATATATATATAGAAGAAAATGTAAAGTGGACACATGATTACAGTATCAAAATATATAAATTAACAAATTGATATGGTAATAAAATAATACATACTTAATCAAATAATATTATGATTTGTAGACTTTCGTAAGGAATAACATAACAATAATCGATATGTAAAACAGACATACTATACAAATAATATAATATAATATACTATACAATCATAATATATTATGATAAAAATACTTAGATTATAATGCCATCAATATTAATAATAAGGCATACTAATAATAAAATAGTATTGTCATAAATCAAATCGACACTCAAGACTTATATATAAAATACTAGTATTAATATAACTCTATAATTAGAGAAAAAGTAGTGACGTAACTTTGAATACAACTAAAAACAAAAATTTGGCCCCAAACATATATACTTATATCCATTACTCTAATATGCGATAAAATATTTAACAGTAACTTTTATATAAAATAATTCTATATAACATGATAATCGAATAATTTATTAGTAGAAATCGGATACCAATAAATACTTATTTTTACACTAACAACAGAACATAATAAATAAAATAAAATAAAAATAATTCACTACGTATATGGTACTAGATAAGAAATCAAAATGGCTCGCAAAATTAAATCGAGATGAAATCACCAGATAGGTACAATTTGACGATGAATGAAAACCTATCATATATAAAAATACAGAAATTATATTTTGTAAAATAATATATTCAAATAATTAATTAATAATATTTACCGGATCGGCTTTGAGGCTATACTAAACTTGGGCAAGGGTCGGTTCCAAATTGTGAATGGGTCCAATTTAGTAGTGGCCAAGCTGAACCGCTTTGGCGAACCACCGAACTCTAAGGGCTTAGGCAATTTGCCTTGGCGAAATCACTTGAACTAACGGGTTGGCCTGACCGGTTCACCTCCTTAAAAGAAAAAATAGAAAGAGGAAGAGGAAGAGAAAAGAAAGGCTATTAAGTAGAAAAAAATAATTGGATAATATCTAATAAGTTATTGTATATCAAAACTATTTTATTTGTAATTATGAATGATAATTTTTTAAAAATAATATCATCAAATTAGTAATAAATGACTAATCATAAATTAATTATATGTTAAGGATAGATAAAAAATTCAATTTCAGTTAATATAAATCCTTTTTGTAAAACTTATTAAATATTAAGGATTTAAATATAAGGAAAAAATAAAATTTGAGGAAAAAATATAAAAAAGTTGAAATCACATTAAGTTAGAAATTAATAAAAAATTAGAAATTATTAATGAATTAATACATTTAAAAAAAAAAAAAGGGATATCATAATATTAGAAATTATTAATATATATTAAAAAATTAATTAATAAAATTAAAAAAAAAAACCTAGTTTAAGTGCTTTAAACCATCGGATCTAATGAACCGACTCGGAATTATCAACTCACATATTAGTCACAACTTACTATATCACTAACTTATAAACTAATGGTTTATGGCGGGTTCTATTCGACACTCAAGCTTAGGCCCAATCCTGAAAGAATATGATTTTTGGGGAAAGGGTACGGTTATTAGGATTTGAATTTAGAGTAGACTTAAAAATGAAATGGGATTGGGGAAGGATTGACAAATGGACAAGGGACGTACTGGGGGAATTCCAGGTCAGAAGCTTGGATTAGGGATAGAATCGAGGGAGAGAAATGGCGGTGAGAGCGAGTGAATTCAGGGGGTGGGGACTAGTGTGACCGAGAGATAAGGGGAGGGGAAATTCAACGAGAGTGAGGGTGGATGAAGAGTGGAAATGGGGTCCAACGACAGGGATTGGGATGGGAAAAGTAATGATTGAAGGGGGTAATTTAATCAGATGACAGAAACGGTATTAGGGACGAGGGGAAGAGAGAAGAATGGGGGGTTTGGTAGAGAAAAAAAAAAATGCCGAGAGAGGAGTGCTTGGTGAGAGAAAGTCAACTGAGGAAAAAGAAAGAATTTGCGACGGGGAAATTTAGAATAGAATTTTGGGTAGGTTTGAGGATAGCAAGAATTTAGGGTGGGTTTATATTTAAAATAAAAAAAATTGAGGAATTAATTAAAATAAGAATTTACAGTACGTAGGAAAATAAGTCATATATAAAAATATTATAATATAAATAGTATTAATAAAATATTTAATCTTTATATATAAAATAAAATATAATTTATTTAGTGTTTGCATAAAATAAAAGTTTTAAAAAAAATAGAATCAAAATCTTAATCTAGACTTTTTTACTATAGAGTACACTTTAGAATCAATATGGAATTACTTGAAGTTTATTAAATTAAAAAATCATCTATTAGGAAGTGGTTTCTAACAATACAAGCTTAACAAATTTTACAACTTAATTAAATTATTAATCTAATTGGGGTGTTTTAAGGTCGTTCTGATTGACATTTGGTTTGTGAAAATTGAGAAAAAAAAAATGAGAACCTTAAACTTGTTCTAAACTTTAAGAGAATATGAGGAAATTAGGGGGGAAAAAAAACAACCTTGACGTATTCTAATTTCATAAAGTTTCATCATCGTTAGTAGCAACAAAGTCCAAAAGAATGATAGCAGATCCTGTTTTCCTTAGAAAAGAAAACTTAGCGTTATAAAGTGGAAAGCTGTAGATAAATTAAGAGATTGCGAATTGGGTTCTGTAAATGGATTTGAAGGCTTTTGAAGGATTTGTCGGTTTATAGGGAATTAGGATAGAAAAGACCGAAGAGATGCAATAGGGATTAAGACTTTGAAAAGTGGAAAACCAAACCAGTGCTATTTTTGGGATGTGAAAACATGAGTGTGATGGAAAGTAGAGAAAAAAGAGTGCAAGAGAAGGGGGAGAAAAAATTGGACATAAGAAAGAGTAGTAGGTATAGACATAGCTGCCAACTTTTTGGATAAAGCATTATGGAAATTGTAATATATAATTGATATTGACAAATGTACCCTTGTTAAATTATACGATACTTGATATAAGAGTTAGAAAAAATCAAAAAAATCATTTACTTTAAAGGAATTAATTGTAATTACAACATGAGCAGTTACTTAAGGCTCTATCCATTTTAATAATATAGATAATGTCGATTCCTGTCCTCCTACATGAATTGATACTTCTCCCCATTATTGACACATAACTCACTTTACAACTTGCAATAACAGTGTTCTTTCATACTATATCAACATATTAAAAAACTTTCTTCTTAAAAAACTTATTACTTTATCTATGAGTTTCTTTAAAAAAATTTCTTTAACATATTTTTTTAAAGCTTTTATGGGTCCTAGAAACTTAAACAACCAATCAAAATGTTTTTTTTTTTTTAAAAAAAAAAGAAAGATACAAGATACATTAATTAGTGGAGGAATCCGTTACAATGGTTAGAAAACTTCCAACCATTCCTCATATCCTTGGTCAAGGGTGCTTTGGATCCCCTTTGCTTGCAGAAATGAATAGATCTCAAGAAAAGAACAAAAAATTTGGAGCAAATGATGCAGCGGCTGGAATGCAACTACTTCACTTCATTCCATAGATCGTCCAAAATTTGGTAGGCCATTCGCTAGTCGGTTTGCTTCCCTTGGCTGATGATCAATCCTAGCTCCTTTAAATTGCATTATTAAGTCCTTGCATGCTTCCAACATGTTAACAAACCTCTATTGATAATTAGAGCATGACAAGTTCTTAAGGAAATGAACAGCAAGTAAGGAATCTGAGGATAAATCAACTTAATCCATCTACATCCACCTGGCATAAAGCAAAGCATAGTAATTTGTCCTAATTTCTGTTGCCAAAATGTCTATGTGCCCCATTTTCTTGCCAAACGTCATTTCTAACCGTCATATTCATCTTTAGATATATCTGCAACAACGTCCAGAGATCCAAAAGATGTCGATGTCGACACAATGCACAACGTTTTGGAAACTGACATGCTACAACGTCCGTCGAAACCAGGTTCCTCTGTACTCATTGCGAAAGATGGTCAAGAATTCCTCTATTTCGTAAGCTCTTTTGGGTTGGTTTTTACGTGCAATCTAACAACCAAAGAATTCTTCAGGTATGGAGAAATCTTTTCTTTTGATTCCCATTACTCTGTTGATTTGGTGGAGCGTAGGGGGAAGATGGTAGCAATTACGCTATCGGAGTTGTACGAGAGTGCAAAGGTTGAGATGTGGAGACTCGATGAAAACACTGAAAAATGGGAAATAGTTGAAAAAATGCCGCCGGCATCGTCACACGAGTTTTATGGGAAGAAGGCGAACATCAACTGTGTTAGCGCTGGAGATCAAGTGTTGATCTGCTTGAATTCAACAGAATTGTGCAAGTGCATCTTGTACAATTTTGCAGCTGATGAGTGGACTGAACTGCCCGGCTGTTCTAAAAATGGGGATCCCATGGAGCTTACGTCTGCCTTCGCATTCGAACCGAGGATGGGTTGTTGCTATAAGATCGATTAGGAAGCGGGAAAACCGCACGTTCGGTCCTCCAACCTTCGCACTTTTTTAATTGAGACTTCGTACCCTTGCTTTTCTTTTCTTTTCTTTTCTTTTTTTTTTTTTTTTAAATTTCAGTCCTTGTTGTTTCCGTTCACTTCTGTCATGTCTTCCGTTCACTTCTGTCCTGTTTTCCATTGAAGAAATATGATGTGGATTCATATTATTAGACACGTTACTCACTGACTAACTAAAATTCAACCCGATTAAACAATTCAACCTCCTCAATCATTAAAACAACGTCTTCGCCCCGGATAAAAATTTGAACCCACTTCCTCCAGATAGATGAAATAACTTCCCTAATCGAATAGGCAATTAAAAAATCCACACAGCCATACCATCCAAATAAAAACCCTAAACTAAATGATTATGAAATTCAAAATAAAAATTGATATTTTTGAATAAACGAGATTAATTTTTACATTTAGTTATCCTAACTAAGCTTTGTCCAGTACGAATTAAATTTTAAAGTACTTATATGCACTTTTATCCAAGTTTGATAAAATATTCTATTGAGTCAAAGTGCATCATCCGGATTTCTTTAGTGGCGTAACTGGACACTGATGGATGGTGTTCCAGTGTTATTAGGTCCAGCTTGGCGAATTTATTTTGCACATCAAAGTCAAAACATGAAAATTTATTTGCACCGATAGTAATACATTCTGCAGGTTATTAAACCGCAGATCATCAAATTTTTAATTTCCATGTAGCATCTACCGATTAGGTTTAAACCTTGCTCTAATGATTATTAATGTTCGGATATAGTGCTTAGAATCTAAAGTACAAACTGTACTTCTCTTCATCTTTTCGGAACTACTCTAAGCACATTAGTCACTAGCATTGTTTGGAAAGTGGTAAATAAAAAATCTGTTAATAAAAAGTTTATTGGAGTTCATTGAATTAAAAAAAAAAAAAAAAAAAGAAAAAAGAAAAATATGATTAGATTATATAAAATAAAAATCTGTTAATCACCTATTACATAAAATGTTCAAGTTAAAAGTTTGTTGCTAAAATTTAGGAACACAATTCATTTTCATTTAGGTACACAATCCATGTTGATGATTTCATAAAGCATTTTTGTTTAGTTGGAGCAAACTAATGATAACCAATACAAATCAATATAGGAAGTAAGGTAAACAAAAAGCCACGAAGTAGGAAAGTGCCTTAGAAAAAGCCACTAAGCAGGAAAGATCGACACTTGAATTTCTTTTTATTTTTTTTTTCTATAGTATATCATGTTATTGCATATCTTTATAGTGTTAACATAATATTAATTTATACTATTTGTAGAAGCCTATTGCTACTACTCTCCAAACAATAATGAATATTGAGGATGAAGTTGCAATAGGATTAAACATAAATGTATATAATAATGTAGTATTCTTGTCTTATATTTTATTAGGTTAATTGTAAATTTTTTATGTTTATCTTCAAACACTTGATTAAATGTTTTTAGTTTTATGCTTTTTCAACAAATGAGATTAATATATTATCTCATTATGTTTTAGTAAGTTATTTTTCATGACCAAATTTTTACTAACATTTACATATATTAATGTTTATTCATACAATTTATTTTTTCTACGCTCTTTCCTACAAAATAATGACATTGTAAGGGATCACCACCTCCTTAGATGACTCTTCCATTAATTACATTAAACATCCTATTCATTAGCTATAAGTTCTTGTAAATATAATAATTGTAAATATTTTATTTTAAAAATGGAAAAAATTTATTGATGACTCCATCTTTTATATGTTGGGAGAACTCAAACTTTACCTCTTAAATGACAAGAATGAGCTGGACTGGCTCAAAAAATACATCAAATATCACGAGGAATATAAGATAAATCCTTTTTTTTTAATGCAAATAAAACAATTGTTGAAATTTTTTAAAACTTATTTCAAGAATTTATTTACATATGCAGGTTCAATTGCTGAAAAACACAAACAAAAAACTTGAGACTCTAAGATAATGGGATGATATATGGAGATCAAACTTGTAAGTTAGATTAAAATTTTACATTTTTTTTGATACATTATTGTATTTCTTGTCAAGACAAATATATCATTTGATATTTGCTATCTTTGAGTATTATAGTGAGAATAATGTTCTTATTTTAATAATATTTTCTATTACAAGGTTTAATAGTATCACAATGAAATAATCATTTTCTTATCTAATTGATTGTAAGACAATTCTTATAATTATATTAGTATAATGAAAAAATATATTCTTGAATGATTAATATACTTATCCTTCTAAAAGCTCTTAGAATTGTGTATGTGTATATATATATATATATATATATATATACATATTGATGTGAAAATATATAAGAGATTTTTGGAAACTTTTATTGATTAGCAAGCCATCATTAATAACTTATCATGATAAAAAAATTTTGAAAAATCTATTTAATTTATGCATCCAAATTTATATCCCACGTATTTAAATAATATATATATATTTTTTGCCAAAGAGAAGAGAATATAGTATTAGAAAGGGACACATCCTTTTCAAAGGTAATGATATATATACAATTACATCAAATTCAAAAGAAAAGAGAATATAGTATTAGAAATGGACACATCCTTTTCAAAGGTAATGATATATATACAATTACATCAAATTCAAAAGATCTGGACAAAACCCACTCAAAACTAAATACGAAAGGGCTTCATGACACTAGTCTGCCATGCTAACATCTCAGGAAATAATTGTATTCATAGATCCTATGAACAAAAATATTGTTAGTGACAACTTCAATACTTAAGAATTTATTGTGCGTCAAAACATCTAAAAAAACAAAATCGTGTTGCTCAATTAGTAAAAATCTTATAAGTTATTTCTTAACAGGGTTTTGAGAAACGTAGATGTTATATGATTTTGGGGCGGGTTTTGAATTTTTTAAAAAATCCATTAAGAAACTCGCTACTTGATAAAAAGTAACTCAAATATTATATATTATAGGAAATAAAAAAAAAAACTAGCATGTTATTAAATTTTATGCTTTTAATTAAGTATGGTTATGATATCATTATGTTTTATTACAATAAATCTAATATAATAAAATAAAAGATCGATCATTTTAGGTTCATACAATTTTGAAAAAACTACTATATTTTGATATGCAAGCATTCAATTTACTTTGCCTATAGAGTTGATTTTTTTATTTATAACTTGTTTATTTATTTTGCCAATAGGAAAGTATTTTTTCTCCTTATCATAGAGTGAAATTATGTAAATAATAATTAATGATAATTGTAAAGATATTCATATTATAATGTATACTATTATTTTGCTTACATAGTAAAAAGCACTTTTTTTCTAGTAAGAAAGCAATGAGATTTGATCAAGTAATAATTTTAGATATTTTCTTTACTTATAATAAGAATCAAGGAGCTTAATGTTTGTTAAAATAAAATTTGGTCTATTTTTAGTTCAACATTCTATTATTATTTCGTAATAGTATTTTACATTTATAGATTTTAATACTTTATTTTTTTAATTTTATATTACTTATTTAATTTGTATAATTTAATTTATATAACTTATTATTAAGAGGGGAAAGAGGAAATAGATTCTAAATTTGAGAACCAAGTTTCCAATCAGATTTATAAAGTGACGTTCGAATAATACTTTAAAAAGGCTATAAGATTTAAATGAAATATCGAAACACTTATAATAAATGTGACGAATATTGAAGTTCCCAAATTCCTTTGAACCCATCGGAATAATATCCTTAGAGAAGAGTAGTAAAAGGATTCCTCTTTCTTTTTTTTTGTTTTTTCCCCTTTTCCTTGAAAAGAATTGTTTTCTTGAACGCCCGTTTTAGACAATGATAGGTCCATCATTTGTGTAGGAGAGTAGTCGTGAAAAGAAAAGGATTGTCTGCTTACTGGGGAAATGAACACGTGGAATAAAACTGCTGGGTGGCTTCGACCGGGATTGAAGGGACAACTGAAATTTGAGCGAAGGCATGTGTCATACGAGGAATCTCTTATTCCACATCACTGGTAAGGATACTTCTTTCGCAGTCACCACACGAATTGGTTGGCAGTCGACGCGGTTAGTTATCTAATAGTCGCTTTTGAATAATGCAAAAAATTTCCCGTATAATTTTCAATGATGGGACCATAGCAGTGCAGGTACAAATATACTCGACAGTTCCTCATTCATGAATCGATACTTCTCTCAATTATTACACATAATTCACTTTATAACTTATAATAAAAGTATTTTTACATATTATATCAACATATTAAAAATTATCTCATTAAAAAACTTACTGTCTTCACATAAATTCCTTAACATATTTTTCTAAAGTTTTCATAGGCCTTATAAACTTAAACAATCAATCAAATTTTTTTTTAAAAAAAAAAAGAAAGATAATAAACACATTAATCAACCAAGGAATCTATTACAATGGTTAAAAAACTTCCTACCATTCCTCATATCCTCGGTTAAGGGTGCTCTGGATGCCCTTCGCTTGCAGAAACGAATAGATCTCAAGAGCAAAACAAAAAATATCGAGCAAATGATGCGGTGGTTGGAATGCAACCGGTTCACTTCCTTCCATAGAGCATCGAAAATTTGCTAGGCCGTTCCCTCGTTGGTTTGCTTCCTCGACTTATAATCGATCCTAACTCCTTTAAATTGTGTTATTAAGTCCTTACATACACCCAACACATTAACAAACCTTCATTGATAATTAGAGAATGACAAGTTTTGAAGGAAATGAATAGCAAGTAAGGAATCTGAGGATAAAATCAAAATTTTAACTGTCATTTTCTTGACAAACCTCATTTCTAATTGTCATTTTCATCTTTAGATGCACCTACAACAACTTCAAAGGATCCAATAGCATCACTTTCGATGTTGACTCAAATGCACAACAATAACAATGCGGATAAGTAAAACGTGAATCATAAGTTTATCACCCACTTTTTATCTCTATAAAACCCACCCTGATCTCTCTACACTTTAAACTGAAAAAACCCTCCTTCCACTTTAGAATAGCTAGATCGGTAGGTAATATATTTCTCATTCTATCGTATTTTATTTGCTTAAATATATGCGATTATTGTCTTCGAACTTTTGGTTTTTAATGCTAATTTTGATGTTACTGGCCTTACGGCTGATACTTGAATTACCTTTCTTTGATTGTAATTGCTGCTTTTATTTCAGTGATAGTTGAAAATGAAGCATGATAATGCATGCGGTTATTCGGGTACTCGTCAAAAGAGAAACCTACGAGAGGGTGATTGTGGTGTTCCGAGGTTTGATGAGCTTAGTGAAGACCTCATTGCAAGGATCCTTTCACTGCTCCCAGTAGCCGCAGTCCACCGTTGCAAATGCGTATGCATGGAGTGGAATAAAACTTCAGCTTCCTCGAGTTTCAAGCTGGCATGGTCCCAAGTCCCCAGGGATCCCTGGTTCTTGATTGCTTGTCCCCAGCATGATAGATTGGGGGTTCTTGACATGGAAGAAAAGAATTGGAAGCAACTCGACCTCCCGGACGTCCTCAAACAAAATTTCAATTCCAACCCTGTTGCAGCATCTGGTGGACTAGTCTGCTTCCGTCGTAAATCGGGTGATTTAATCGTGTGCAATCCTATAACCAGATCCTGCCGTGAAATCCCCCCTATGGGTTTGGATTTACCCCCAGGTAATCAAGCTATTCATGCCATTGTGATGCAATCGAACTCGAGGCCAATTCATTCTTTCAAGATTGTGTTGGTGTATGGTGAACTCTTGAGACTCCGCTTCAAAGTTTTCAACTCTGTCCTTAACCGATGGGAAGCTAAAGTTTATTTAGACCACTCACGTAAGGAGGGTGATTTCGAAATTGACATGCTACAACGTCCGTCGAAACCAGGTTCCTCTGTACTCATTGCGAAAGATGGTCAAGAATTCCTCTATTTCGTAAGCTCTGCTGGGTTGGTTTTTTGCGTGCGATCTAACAACACAAAGCTTGTCCAAGTATCCAAGACTCTTTCCATTTTATTCCGAGTACACTATTGATTTGGTGGAGTTAGGGGGACGATGGTTGTAGTTACGCTATCGGAGTTTTGCGACAGTGCAAAGCTTGAGATGTGGAGTCCCGCTGAAAAAACTGAAGAATGGAAAAGAGTTGCACAAATGCCGCCGGCATCGTCAAACGAGTTTTATGGGAAGAAGGCGAACATCAACTGTGTAAGCGCTGGAGATCAAATATTGATCTGCTTGAATTCAACAGTATTGTGCAAGTGCATCTTGTACAATTTTGCAGCTGATGAGTGGACTGAACTGCCCGACTGTTCTAAAAATGGGGATCCCATGGAGCTTACGTCTGCCTTCGCATTCGAACCGAGGATGGGGTTGTTGCTATAAGATCGATTAGGAAACGGGAAAACCGCACGTTCGGTCCTCCAACTTTCGCACTTTTTTAATTGAGACTTCGAACCCTTGCTTTTCTTTTCTTTTCTTTTCTTTTTTTTTTTTTTTAAATTTCAGTCCTTGTTGTTTCCGGTTACTTCTCTCATGTCTTCCGTTCACTTCTGTCCTGTTTTCCATTGAAGAAATATGATGTGGCTTTTTCGTTTTCCTCCATGTGGATTCATATTATTAGACACGCTACTCACTAACTAACTAAAATTCAACCCGATTAAACAATTCAACCTCCTCAATCATTAAAAGAAACGTCTTCGACCCGGATAAAAATTTGAACCCACTTCCTCCAGATAGATGAAATAACTTCCCTAATTGAAAAGGCTATTAAAAAATCCACACAGCCATACCATCTAAATAAAAACCCTAAACTAAATGATTATGAAATTCAAAATAAAAATTGATATTTTTGAATAAACGAGATTAATTTTTACATTTAGTTATCCTAACTAAGCTTTGTCCAGTACGAATTAAATTTTAAAGTACTTATATGCACTTTTATCCAAGTTTGATAAAATATTCTATTGAGTCAAAGTGCATCATCCGGATTTCTTTAGTGGCGTAACTGGACACTGATGGATGGTGTTCCAGTGTTATTAGGTCCAGCTTGGCGAATTTATTTTGCACATCAAAGTCAAAACATGAAAATTTATTTGCACCGATAGTAATACATTCTGCAGGTTATTAAACCGCAGATCATCAAATTTTTAATTTCCATGTAGCATCTACCGATTAGGTTTAAACCTTGCTCTAATGATTATTAATGTTCGGATATAGTGCTTAGAATCTAAAGTACAAACTGTACTTCTCTTCATCTTTTCGGAACTACTCTAAGCACATTAGTCACTAGCATTGTTTGGAAAGTGGTAAATAAAAAATCTGTTAATAAAAAGTTTATTGGAGTTCATTGAATTAAAAAAAAAAAAAGAAAAAAGAAAAAAGAAAAATATGATTAGATTATATAAAATAAAAATCTGTTAATCACCTATTACATAAAATTAATTTTTGTTACTTTCCTGAAATTTGTTGGTTTTATGTTTTTGACATAAGAGAGCCAGGAAAAAGAAAACAGGAAGGAAAATCAAATAACTAAGGAAATATAATTGCATTTAACCTTATATTTAAGGTTAAATTAGCCGATGATAATATTAAAGATTGAATATAAATGTAGAGATTGTTTCCATATATTTAATAATTAATAATAATAATATTCACAATAATTTTATTATTATAGTAATGAAATCAATTAACTATTTTATAATTATACATTTCCTTGGTTTTTAATTTTTGAATTTTGAGAAAAACTAAAAAAGGAGAGTTTTGTTAAATGATTGTTAAGTATGATTTTCTTTTCAAATTGTAGATTAAGTTAACTGTCAAGCATAACCTAGAGTTGTACATACTGCAGCTGTATTATATTTATTGTGTGTTTGTATATAGCACATCATTTTGTTGTAGGTATAAATATTACTTTCCGTACTCATAACAGTTAGCATCAACAGAAAATAACAAACAAACTCTTTCCATCTGTTTCATCTTCCTTTCTACGTGCTCGACTTTCTCTCTTTCTCTTTCATTCATCTCCATTTTCTGATATGTTAGTCCATAGATTCGCTGTTTTATTACTACATGAATTGCATCGTTTTGTGAGCTAGCTTCTTTCACGCACTGTACAACACACAGATTCGTCTTCGGTTTTTGTTTTCATCATTAACGATTAATGTAGTTGGATACTGCATCGTCGGCGGGACCAGTTAAGTTTGTTCTCTTTTTACACAATGTAACTCCCATCCTTTGCCTAGGAGAAAAGTCGTCAAAAAGGATGTACCTTCTCGTTCTTGGCCCACTCCTAAATGCACTTGGATAAGGCATTTTCGGTGAGTTTTTTTCAGTTTGTTCTTTCTTACTCAACGTTGGGTCAATCTCTTGGGTAGGAGAAAAGTGGTAAAAAGATGTCTTTTTACATTGAAACGAACAAGGGGAATAAAATCACTGGCTGGCTTGGACTGGAGGTGGGGTGACCGATCAACGTCTTGACCATGTGCATCCCTCGACTATGGGACCCATAGCAGATACAAGTATACGTAGCAAAAGTCTTGAACATTCGCCAAAAAGAAAGTGACAATCTTCACCATGTGCATCCCTCGTTGATTCTCAGAGGTCAGTCTGAAATTGAAGAGAAGAAAAATTGGATACTAGGAATATCTTTTTCCACCGATAGTCGATTTTAAATGATGCAAAAAACTCACTTTATAACTTTTAATAATGGGACCTACGGCCGGTGCAAACATACTTGGCAGTTAGTGGAAGGTTTGTTGTCTCATGAAAATAGTATACGGGACCGAAGAAATTCCCTAATTAAGAAGGAATCTATTACGGTAGTTCAAAAACTTCCGGCCATTCGTCATATCCTTAGTCAAGGTGCTCTGAATCCCCTTCGCTTGTAGAAATGAATAGATCTCGACAACAAAACAAAAAATATGGAGCAAATGATGTGGTTGTTTGGAATGCAACCGGTTCACTTCCATCCACAGTACATCCAAAATATGCTAGGCCGTTCGCTAGTTCGTTTGCTGCCCTTGATTGATAATCAATCCTAGCTCTTTTATATTGTCTTATTAAGTACCTGCATACATCCAACACGTTAACAAACCTCTATTGATAATTAGAACATGCCAAGTTTTTAGGGAAATGAACAGCAAGCAAGGAATGTGGCGATGAATCAACTTAATCCATCTACATCCGCCTGGCATAAAGCAAAGCATAGTAAATTGTTGAAATTTCTGTCGCCAAGAATGACTGCCCCATTCTCTTTGCCAAACCTAGCAAGCAACTGTCATTTTCATCTTTAGATACAGCTGCAACAGCTTGGAGAGATCCAAAAGCATCAGTGTTGATGTTGACACAACGGAAAATTGGACAACACGGATAAGTAAAACGTGAGTCATAAGTTTATGATACCCGTTGCACCATCTTTTCATGCTTATAAAACCTACTCCGCCATTGCAGCAGTTGTGCCGTACAAGGGGTGTGTGTACTCTCCATCTCCCTGACTATCTCTACATGCCACTCCAAAAACCCAAAACCCACCTAACCCTTTTGATACACCTTTTCTTTGATTGTAATTGCTGCTTTTATTTCAGTGCTAGTCGAAAATGGAGCATGATAATGGATGCGGTTACTCGGATACTCGTCAAAAGAGAAAGCTACAAGAGGGTGATTCTGATTGTGGTGTTTTGAGCTTGAATGAGCTTAGTCAAGACCTCCTTAAAAGGAACCTTTCATGGCTCCCAGCAGCCACCTTCTTCCGTCTCACTTCCGCGAACAAGAGGTGGAAATCTGTTGCAGCTTCACCGAGTTTCAAGCTGGCGTGTTCCCAAGTCCCCTCCCGGGTTCCCTGGTTCTTGATGGTTGGTACTCAGCTTGATAGATCGGTGGTTTTTGACATGGGAGAAAAGAATTGGAAGCAACCCAACTGCCCGGCTGTCCTCGAACAAAATTGCAATTCCATTCCAGTTGCAGCATCCGGTGGATTAGTTTGCTTGTATAGTGAATCGGGTGATTTTATCGTGTGGAATCCTGTAACTGGATCCTGCCGTGAAATCCCCCCTGTGGGTTTGGATTTACCCTCAGGCAATCCAGCTATACATGCCATCGTGATGCAATCAAACTCGAAGTCAAGTTATTCTTTCAAGATCCTGTTGGTGTATGGTGAATTCCTGAGACTCTGCTTCAAAGTTTTCAACTCTGTCCTTAACCGATGGGAAGATGAAGTTGATTTAGTCTACTTACCTACACGGGATGTTTTGGAAACTGACATGCTACGACGTCCGTCGAAACCAGGTTCCTCTGTCCTCATTGCGAAAGATGGTCAAGAATTCCTCTATTTCGTAAGCTCTTCTGGGATGGTTTTTACGTGCAATCTAACAACCAAGACATTCTTCAGGTATCGAAGATTCTTTTCATTTTATTCCCATTACTCTGTTGATTTGGTGGATTGTAGGGGGGAGATGGTAGTAGTCACGCTATCGGAGTTTTGCGACAGTGCAAAGCTTGAGATGTGGAGACTCGATGAAAACACCGGAGAATGGGAAAGAGTTGCACAAATGCCGCCGGCATTGTCACACGAGTTTTATGGGAAGAAGGCGGACATTAACTGTGCTAGGGCTGGAGATCAAGTGTTGATCTGCTTGAATTCAACAGAATTGTGCAAGTGCATCATGTACAATTTTGTGGCTAATGGGTGGACTGAACTACCCAGATGTTCTAAAAACGGGGATCCTATGGAGTTTACGTCTGCCTTCGCATTCGAACCGAGGATGGAGTTGTCGCTGTGAGATCAATTAGGAAGCGGGAAAACTGCACCTTCGGTCCTCCAGATTTCGCACTATTTTAATCGAGTCTTCGTACTCTTTTTCTTTTTTTTAATTTTTAAAATTCAGCCCTTGTTGCTTCCCGTTTGCTTCTGTCATATTTTCCCTTCACTTCGATCATGTTTTCCGTACAAGAAATATGATGTGGCGTTTTCTTTTTCCTCCATGTGGATTCATATCATTAGACACATTACTCACTAACTAACTAACTAAAATTCGACCAGAGTAAACAATCCATCCTCCCCGATCAGTGAAAAAACGTCTCTGTAACAAGCAACAAGTCATCCTGTATATATTTGAGTACATATAGCTAGTATAGGATTGGATGTATAGAATATTTATTTTTGCTTATGTGTATAGCTATTAGTTATTTCACCTTGTATAAATACTTGATGGAGCATAATAGATAAACTAACACATTCATTTCACAACTTTTGATATTCATTTTCCTTCTTCCTCATACGAAATTCATATTTTTTTAAGAAATCTATAAATCAATACTTTGGAATCCGTCGTTACACTTTCAATTTCGAAACATTTAATAGTATCAAAACAAGTTATGTTTATTTCTTGTTCTATAAGTCAATCTAATCATTATATTTTCATTTGCAATTCTTGAAGTTATATTTTCCATTAATTTATGGCGAATGAGAATTATAATGATTGGCTTCACTTGTTTGGATCAAATAGTGCATGGACTATTGTTATTAGTGCAATTTTTTATGGTTCAAATTTTACTCCATAGAATAGATTGATTCATTTGGCTTTAGGCACGAAGTAAAAATTAGGGTTTATAAAAGGGGGAAATATTAAGCCAAATCCTGATTCTCCTTATTTGCAATGTTGGACTCATTGTGATTTTATGATTAGATGCTGGATATTAAATTCTATGTCTAAAGATCTCGTTGAAGCATTTATGTATGCTCAATCAAGTAGAGAACTATGGAATGATGTATGTGATAGATTTGGTTTAACTAATGCGCCAATGATATATAAATTGCAACATGAAATCATTAATTGTAGGTAGGGAAATCTCAATGTCATAATGTACTATAATAGGCTTAAGAAGTTGAGATGAAGTAAGTAGTCTTTGTGGGCTTCCATAATGTACGTGTAATGCATTGGAAAGATTTTAAGAGGCAGATAATAAAGATAAGCTCATTCTTGTTGGCATGGATGAAGCCTATGAAGGTATTTAGAGTCAAATCTTAGTAATGGAACCCTTGCCAATAATCAGTAAAGCTTATTACTTAGTTTATTAATTTGAAAAATAGAAACAGTTGATAGGATGTGTGGGTGAAGAGGTTACAGCATTTGCTGTTAAGAATAATTTTGTAAGCAAGAATGTTAGGCCTGATAGAAGAGACAGAAAAGGAAAATTTGATGCAAGATTAATGTGTACTTATTACAAGAAGATTGGACATTCAGTTGATTCTTGTTTAGAGCTTAAGGGTTATTTAGATTGGTAAAAAAATAGAGACAAGAAGCCACCATATAAGCTTGTCAATGCAATTTTGGGAAGTTTAGAATTACAGAAGCAAGTGCAGCAGGATAATCTTCTTGACAGTGGAATAATTTCAAAGAATCTAGAATTTTCTAACTAATGATAATGTTTTTATTAGTTGGATATGTAGCGAGGTTGCTAAGATGTTGAAGGAATTGCAACAACACTTGTAGGGACTCAATTAACAATTCATTTTGCTAGTAATGTTGCTTCTTTTGCTATTAAATCTTGTTTACTTAATGATAGTAGAGTGTCTAGTTAGATTATTGATTCAGGAGCATCAGAACATATTACTCCTTTTATCCAAAACCTCACTCATATACAGAACCTTATTGAACCTATCAAGATCAAAATGACAAATGGTCATCACAAATTTGTGCATACTATCGGTGATATCATTCTTGATGCATATATTGTTTAAAAAAAGGTTCTTTTAGTGCCTAATTTTCGATAAAATCTATTGTCTATAGCAAGGCTTATGGAACATAACAATGTGTCTATTAAATTTCATGAGCGGAACAGTTGTTTTCAGGATTGGATATTTGAGAATTTAATAACACAAGCTGTGTTATATCATGGATTATATGTATTGAAGGTTGAGTATTTTGTTGCTGATATAGGGAACGATTTTGTAATTTAAGACACTTCTAGTAGTACTGATGTTATAGATTTGAAAATAAAGAACAATAAACCCAACATCGATGATAAAAATAGAAATTTGAATGTAATTATGCCCAGTACTTTTGTATTTGCTATTAGGAAGGATGTTAATGTTGAGCTTCTACATAATAGACTTAGTCATGTTTTCCTTTTCGAAGATTTATCATGTGTTGGGAAATAAAGAAAAACTCCTTCTTGATTTTGTTTGTAACACTTGTCAATTAGCTACATTTCATCGACAGTCTTTTAATGCCAGCACTTCTTGTTTTTTGCATCTTTTTGATTTACTTCACATTGATACTTGAGGACCTTACAATACTCCATCTTTGACTAGTAGCACATATTTCCTAACCATTGTTGATGATATGAGTCATTGTACTTGGACCTTTTTGATGCTACACAAACATCATGTTCCTTCAAACCTAAAACAATTTATAGCCTTTGTTTAAAACCATTTCCATACTATACCTGAAACCATAATATCTTTTGTTTAAAACCATTTCCATGCTATACCTAAAACCATAAGAACCGATAATCTAGGAGAATTTATGTCACAAGATTATCAAGTATTACTTCAAACATTTGGGATTGTTCATTAACGTAATGTTGCATATACACCACAACAGAATGGGGTAGTAAAAAGGAAACATAGACACTTACTTAACACGGCTTGAGCCTTGAGAATACATGCAAATTTGCTAGAGAAATTTTAGGGAGAACATATTTTGGCAACTAGTTCTCTTATAAATCAAATGCCAATGGAACAATTGAAATGGAAGTCTCCTTATGAGTTGTTATATAAAAGTGTCCCAACTTATGATAATCTTAAAGTCTTTAGATGTTTATGTTATGTTGGAACTACTGTTCATTTAAGAGACAAATTTGATAATAGAGCTAGAAAATGTGTTTTCTTAGGATATCTTATGGGACAAAAGGCATATAAGGTATATGACTTAAATATGCATAAAATGCTTATAAGTAGAGATGTATTGTTTTTTGAAAATTTGTTTCCCTTCCGAACAAATGAAGATTCATCTAAAATGGGTGGCAAGTATCATAGTACATTGTTTCCTTGTTATTATTCGGACGTGTTTTATGAGGCATTTGATCATAATTCTATTGATATGCTTACAGTGGATCATGAGACGATAAGTAATTCAAATTCTCATCATGAGTAACCTGTTTCATTTACCGATGGTAATGTTTTGAACAATGATTCCAATATTACACTTAAGAGATCTACATGTGCTAGACATACACCAACTTAGCTCAAAGATCACATTCATACAATGAATATATCCTCTTTTGTTCCATCCGTTGTTCAAAATTTTGTCCAAACTAGTTTACCCATACACACCAAATATCCTTTATTCAAACCAACTTTCTTCTCATCTTTTCCAAAGGAGTATATTGTTTCTTTAGCTCATGTTAGTTCAATCTATGAACCATGAAACTATCATGAGACCAAACAAGATTCGTGATGGGTAGAAGCAATGAACAAAGAGTTATTAGCTTTAGAAGCTAATCATACTTGGGATCTTGTTCCCTTGCCACATGATAAAAAGGCGATTAGCTCAAAATGGGTTTATAAGGTGAAATACAAATCTAATGGTTCTATAGAGAGATTTAAGCCTTGGTTAGTTGCAAAGGTTATAATTAAGTTGAAGGTGTTGATTATACTTTTACTTTTTCACCAGTGGTAACAATTGTGAGATTACTTCTTTCTCTTACTTCTTTAAATGGTTGGTTTGTTCATAAGCTTGATGTTAACAATACATTTTTACATGGTTTCATTGAGGAAGAAATATACAGGTTGCTGTCGAAAGGGTATGAAGTTACAAAACCAAATCATGTTTGCAAATTCGTTCATTCTCTTTATGGTTTAAAACAAACATCTCGCCAATGGAACAAAAAATTTATTAAATTCATTTGTTCTTTAGCTTTTATATAGTCTAAAGGGAATTATTCCTTGTTTGTCAATTCTAATGGATTGATTTTTATTGATGTCTTAGTTTATATCGATGACATATTGCTAGTAGGAAACGACTTACCTGTTATAGCTGCTGTTAAGGAATCCTTGGATAATGCATTTACTATTAAATATCTAGGGGAAGTGAAGTATTTTCTTGGCTTGGAAGTGTGTCGCACCTCTATTGGTATGTTTCTCAACCAAAGGAAATTTCTTGTTAGTATTTTGCAAGATACTAGGTTGACAGCAGCCAAGCCATGTCATATGCCATTTCCTACTAATACATATCTAAATAATGTCAATGGTAAACTGTTGTTTGATCTTGCATTATATCGAAGGTTAGTTTGCCAATTGATATATACGACTATTACTCGATCAGATATTTCATTTTTTGTACAACAATTAATCCAATTCATTTCTCACTCTCACACTACACATCTAAATGCCACGTTGCATCTGCTATGATATTTGAAAGGATCAGTGGACTAAGGTTTATTCTATTCCTCAAAATCTTCTTGTTCTTTAGTTGGTTTTTCAGATGTTGATTGGGGATCTAGTAGAGTTGATCACAAGTCTCTTTATGGCTTCTGTATTTTTCTCAGCTCATCCTTGATATCTTGAAAATAAAGAAACAACCAACTATAGCTACATCTTTTGCTAAAGTGGAATATTGAGCCATAGCTTTTGCTACGAAGGAGATTTTATGGCTTTCATATTTTTTACAAGACTTACATGTTCCCATTTCACTTCCTATTTCCCTATTTTTTGAGAGTAAATCAACTTGTTTAATTGTGAATAACCCCTGCTTTCATGGTAAAACAAAGCATATAGAATTTTTATGCGAGACTTTATTTCTTTGAGATTTCTTTAGTTGTAGCATGTTTCTTCTTCACAGCAATTAGTGGACATTAGAACTAAAGCCCTTCCTAAGTTAATTTTTCTTCAAGTTAGATTTACGAGATCATCCAACTTGAAAGGGAGGGGGGGTGTGGTGGGGGGTTTTAATGTATAGAATATTTATTTTTGCTGAAGTGTATAGCTGTTAGTTATTTCACCTTATATAAATACCTGATAGAGCATAACAGATAAACTAGCACATTCATTTCATGCAACTTCTGATATTCATTTTCCTTCTTCTTCCTCATACGAAGTTCATATTCTTTGATGAATTCTGTATATCAATACTTTGCAATTAGTTGTTACAATCACAACTTCAAAGCTTTTCGGTCTCCAACCCGGATAAAAATTTGAACCCACTTCCTCCAGGTAGATAAAGCAATTTCCCTAATTGAACAGGCTATTAAAAAACCCACACAGCCACACCGGCGAAATAAAAATCCTAAACTAAATGATTATGAAATCCAAAGTTAAAATTGATATTTTTGAATAAAGGAGATTAATTTTTACATTTAGTTATCCTAATAAAGCTTTGTCCCGTACTAATTATTTTAGATTACTTATATGCACTTTTATCCAAGTTTGATAAAATATAGCGCTTATATTCCATCAAGTCAAAGTGCTTTATCTGGATTGCTTTAGTAGCATAACTGGACACTGATGGATGGTGTTCCAGTGTTATTAAGTCCAGCTTGGTGAATTTATTTTGCACACAAAAATCAAAAAATGAACATTTATTTGCACCGACTGTACATTCTACAGGTTATTAAACTGTAGATCATCGAAACATAAATATGAAGGAAAGAGTTAGTAAGTTAAAAGAAACTTCCATTATTTATTGCACCAAGGAGCATTCATCAAAGCTTATAGTTATCTTTATTGCTAATAAAGTTCTTAGACAACATGATAAATGAAACTTTCATTAATTGAACAAGCATGGATTTAGAACCGTGCTCTAGATTATGAGGTGGTCTCCATATTTTTAATTTCCATGTAGCATCTACTTGATGGCCAAAAAAAGAAAATGTAGTATCTACCAATTAGGTTTAAATCTTGCTCCAATGATTATTAATGTTCGGATATAGTGCTCACAATCTAAAGTACAAACTGTACTTTTCTTCATCTTTTCGGAACTACTCTAAGCATTAGTCAATAGCATTATTTGGAAAGTGGTAAATAAAAAATCTGTTAATAGAAAGCTTATTGGAGTTCATTGAATTTAATAAAAAGAAAAAAGAAAAAGAAAAATCTGATTGGTGTTGTCAAATATTACATAAAAAGTTCAAGTTAAAAATCTGTTACTAAAGTATAGGCATAGAATCCATTTTCACTTTGGTATACAATTCATGTTGATGATTTCATAGAGCATTTTTATTTAGTTAAAGCAAACTAATGATAACCACCTGTTTCAAAAATTTCTAATCTACCCATTTGTATAAATTACATCCTCCATCTTTTCATTGTGGGCAAGTCATAAACCTTTTGCTCAAAATCCATGGCGTCCATGATGTCAAGTCAATTACCTCCAAAAACTACAATAACATTTTATGCCACTAATCGAGCTTAGGCCTTATTCGAGCTCTCCTGTTGTTCTTTTTTCCTCTAGGAATTTCACTGACTCGATATGGTAGGTATTGACATTTTATGAGTTCCTTTTGCATTTTTCTTATGAAGAGATGATTGTGGGTTCGTCTTTGTCAAATTTTATAGGAAATATTCTTAGGTAACAAACACTAATGTGAATTAACTTTTGCCTTCTGGTTCTTTCCAAATGAAGAGGAGTGCTATTAAGGTTAGGTAAGGTTACCCACCATCTTCAATCGAGTTCGCTCACAAACGGCACAAGGGTTACTACAATTAGGGATTGTGAGAAGTGCGATTAGGGTTTTGCTACCTATCTTGGTTTGTGTTTTTAATGTTATACTGAAATAAATTTAAGGTTAGGAGAAGTCCCTCTTTAACTAGTTAGTAGGTGATGTGTCTGATTATGTGGAGCCACGTAGAGCAAAATAAATAAATAAATAAAAGAAAGCCACATCATATTTCTTGGATGGAGAACATGATAGAAGTAATGGGAGTGCACATTTTGTCAAAGAGTGAATAGAAAAAGGACTGAACTAGGAAAAAGAAAAAGGTACAAGGACTTAATTAGAACAAATGTAGAAGTTTGAGGATGAAAAGTGTAAATAAATAAAAGAAAGCCACATCATATTTCTTAGATGCAAAACATGACAGAAGTAACGGTAGTCCATATTTTTCAAAAAGTGAATAGAAAGAGGATTGAAATAGGAAAAAAAAAGGTATGAGGACTTAATTAGAACAAATGCGGAAGTTTGAGGACAAAAAGTGTAATTTTCCCTTAAGAAGTTTATTAGAAGAGTTATTTTTAAGGTTGAAAAGTGTTTACTTGAGTTTTGTATTGTATTTCATTCTTTTTAGTTCCCTATATTGTTTAGTTCATTTTTCTTGTATCAGCGAAGATTGATTGACTAATAGTTGGTTTGCAACATTTTTGTAACTAGAAAAATGGGCATCTACGATGCATGTGCTTAAAATAAAAAAACAAAGTGACTAATTACAAGCATTTTATATTAGATATAAAATAGTGTTTAGAAAAAGTTTAAATTTG
The DNA here is from genome assembly GCA_024138005.1 of Lumnitzera racemosa. Lineage (NCBI taxonomy): Eukaryota > Viridiplantae > Streptophyta > Magnoliopsida > Myrtales > Combretaceae > Lumnitzera > Lumnitzera racemosa. Next base: position 3,863,695 of record JAMXBC010000007.1, read on the forward strand.
AATTAGCATTTAACATATATGAGGATAATTGATAGCAATGACACAATAATTTCTTTTAATTAGTTGGCAAAGAAGGTTAATTAAGTTAAGTAAAAAATAACATAAACATTGTCAATGCAAGGTTCTAATAGTATTGTCACGTGAAATTCACATTGCACTTGACCTCAAAGGAGTAACATATGAATGGCACTTGTAGGGAGAACTTGAAGAAAAATAGCTGGGAGAAGAAATGGGCAATCTTAGTAGCTCAAGCATACTTATGACAGGTAACGGAGCTATTGAGCATCGACCTTACTATTCTTACGTGTTGAATCATTCTTCACTTAAGAGCCATTTTGATCTTTGAGAGTAAATAATCCATATGATAGTGTTGTTTCTTTGATCTCTAGAGCTTCTAAAGTACCTATTAGGGAAAAAAAAAAGCATGGTTGGGTATTTATATACTCTTGGGTTCAATAACAATCATTATGTCATACTAATGATCAATGGTAGAGATTAAACTTACTCATTTAAGGTTATCTTAATAATCTTACTATGGGCCCAAGGTTAGTAGCCTGCCTTGTTGAGTGTACAAGCTTATGTAAGAGAGGTTAAGGGCGAATAAACCAGTCCAACGATCTTGTTTCAAGCCCACCATCATTCCAATTAGGAACAAGACTCTATGGCCCTTATCACTTAGCTTAAAGAGTTAAGTCTAAATAAATAATGAATTAATAATGAACAGATAGTAAGCTTAGCTTAATATAAAATTATCCCTCTACATTTTGCTTTCTGCTCAAAATTCTTGGGTAGAGTCTAAGTATTTTGGGCATCAATTACTATTTGAATAATTAGACTACTACTCAACACTTACGCATCGTAAAAAGTTGCGTTGCTGCCAAGTGTGCTCACATAACTAAAGACTTCATTTAGTCTTGTACCAATATTACAAATTTATTTATTTTATATCACAATGCGCAAGTTTGTAGCATGGTTTAATTGCGTACGTTGCTTTAGGTATTTCAGTACAATGTTTCCCATGTGGCGACATTACTAAATAAATCTTCACTATTGTATGGTTTTCCATAAGTTGATTCTTATTCAAATATGTACATTATCTATCTCATTGGATGGCCTCTCATATAGCATTGCTATCTTAATCTTTATTGATTTTTTTTCTGAATCTTACTCCCTTGAAAAAAAAATCTTTCCTTAGAATCTAGATCATACATCTATAATTCAGCTGAAGTTTGATACCTTCCCTTGATATTTTGGACTTCACCACTCTCCAATTATCTCCAATATAAAAGAGCCTATATCTTGGAATGTCGAAGAAATTGGAAACCTCAAATCTTAAGCATATCTTCCTTAAATTTCCTTTTCTTCAATTGCATATATATAGAGAGAGAGACACACATACCACCTATCTCTTCCTTATCCTATTTTTATTGAACGTAAAATGTGGATTCAATCTACTTTGAAGACCTACTTAACGTCTTCAAAGCCCGTTTTTACAATTTAGTGCCGAATAAATAGTCTTTATATAGCTACTTCTCAAAGCAAATTAACTTCAAATCTTTCATGAATCTCTTCAGTTTTTTTTTTCTTTCTTTCTCACAACTTCAAGATTGAATCTTTTTCAATGAACTATTAGTACTAATGATATGTATGTATGTATGTATGTATGTATGTATGTATGTATGTATGTATGTATGTATGTATGTATGTATGTATGTATGTATGTATGTATGTATGTATGTATGTATGTATGTATGTATGTATGTATATTTAAAAGAGTTAGACATCTTAGGAGTACATTGAGAGTGGGTAGAAATAAAGAGATATTAAAATATTATACTACAAATTATAGGATAAGTAGTGACTATAATACTACATTGAGATAGGCGTTAATCAAATTTAACTCTAGTGATGGGATCATATGGAGAAATAGGTGATTAGTTGAGGTAATTCAAGTGGAATGAAGGAGAACCCCTTATTTAATCCAAAATTGAGGTGTAGAGAACTAGTTAACGAAGTTGTGTTGTAATTAATGAGAAGTGATGAGACTTATGGACAATAATGGAGATTAATCTGAGTTTTAGCATAATAGGGATCGTGTGAAATGACTTGTTGAATAAGGATGGTTTAGAAGTGAAAGATTATAACTTAAGTAACGCTAGTAAGATATGTGTAGTAACGATAGAAGAGAAATACCTTATTCTGCTAATATGACTTATACTGCAACTAGCACATTATGTATCTTTAGATTATTAACCCCAAAGATTTATTGAATGGCTTTCATATTTTCCTAGATAAGTTAGAGTAGATTAAAATTATATACAGCATGAGAATACAGTATATGAGGTAATAGTTGATAATAGTATTGAGGAAAATAGTAATGACAAGGTAAATGAAATTATTACTATTCCTGATTTTCTTATTGAAGTATAATGTTTTGAATCATCAAAAGAAATGATACTCAATGAATGAGAAGATGAATGTGGTGGAAATTTGAATGATGAATATAACATACTAGTTGGTTATATTTTGTTAGGAGTTTAAATTGACCATTTGATTAGCTATTCATATAAGTTAAGATCCTATTGATCTTTTAAGAGATATAGTAGTGTTTAGTGATGGATATGTATTCTTTAGAAATGGACATCTGCTATAATATATTATACACTTGTGAGTAAGAATGTAAAAGGGGATTGAATGTATCTTAGGTGACCGATTTTGGAAGTGGTTTGTATATTTAAGAATTGGTGGTTTATTGAAGTGATTTAAATTGAAGGAAGAATCTTTGAATTAATATAAATTTGAGGTGTAAAGAATATCGATAGAACTGATTATTAGAATATGTTAATATTATGGATGAAATTCCTAAGAAGTTTGTTGATGAATTTGTGTTGTAATCGATAAGATATGATGAAGTGCCAAGACTCATGAACAATAGTGGAAATCAATTTGAGTTTTGGAATAAGAGAGATATGGTGATATGCACTGAAAATTAAGGTAAATCCAAAACTTATATGATTTATGAGATGATCTCAGCTTGATACTTAGTATAAATATGAAGTAGTATAATTTGAAGTGAAACAAAACATTGAGAGGGAAAAGTTAGAAACTGATTCAAAAATGAATCAGAACCTATACTAGAGATATAATCAAAACTAAATTCAGAAGTAAATCCTATATAGAATAAGAATGCAATATAGGAGATGATAAATGATGACAATAATAAGGAGTCCAATAATGAGAAGGTATATGAAATGATCATTATATCTGATTTTCCTATGAAAGTATAAAGTAATAAATCAACGAGTGGAAATAATACTAAATTAATTAGAAGACAAATGTAGTGGAATTCTTTTGAATGAATAGTTATTATAAGTAATTTGAATTATGGATATGGTATGATAATCAATCATGTTTTTCGGAGAATTAGAATTGATTCTATGTTAGTTATTCATATATGTGGATATCATAACGATCTCTTAATAGATGTAATTATGCTTCTCGACAAAGTGTATTCTTTGGGACATATATAAATGCAATGACGATTGACATATCTGTAGCTAAGAGTGTAACAAAGATCGAATGTATTTTGGTGATCAATCTTGGAAGTCTTTTATATGTGTAAGAACAGTAAAAGAAATAGTACTATGAGGCTACAATCAGATTAAGAATTCTTAGGCTTTTAATAAATAATGAATTGAAGAATTATAGTTTGGAGTGATAATAAAGTATAAGTGAAGCTAAATGAATATGAAATGGATATGGAGATCTTCATGTAGTGCTGAGGTAAGTGGAATCATATCATTATATAGTACTTATAAGTGGTAAATAAGATGAATAGTTATTAAATGATACATAAGAAATGAAGTAAGATTGCTACGTAAACTGCAACCGAATATGTATCCAAACACCCTAAAATAGTAGTAGGATGAGTAATAAGTGACGGTGGAGATGGAAGTAAAATAACGAGTTAGAGATGATTAGGACTTTTGATCAACAGTTACTTCGGTAGTTTAAGGATCAATATGGAAAGGTATAACTCTCTAGAAAGTAAATTTTATAAGATAATTATCTATTAGTAAAATAATTCTGATAAGGAATGTTGATCACGGATAATATTCAAGGATTCAAGCATAAAGAAGTTAAGAGATAAGTAGTGATTTCAGCGAAGCATTTTCAATTGATCTTAATTGAATACTAATATACGAACAAAAGGATTGGTTGATGAGTACCCTAACCGTAGAATATACAAATGGATGAAATGCAAGTATAATGATGATATTACGGTATTCATTTCCTATAAGTTAGAAACTAGTGAATGGAAAATTATTTAAGGTGATTGAGATTATCGTTACCTATTAGTTTAGAATTTATATTGGAGAAATAATATTAATCCATAGAATTGTTGGATATGATGGAAATGGAATTCAAAAGGAAGGTTACTGATGGTAGATTATGAGAAGTTTGTTCATATCTATAAAGAAGAGACCGAAGAAAAGACTAATAAGTATTGAATCTACTAGTAACATATAAGGGTTCAAATGCATTTCTGAAGATTATTTTGTGGATATTTGAATTTTATGATTAAGTTAATTAAGAATCAAACCTATGATTGAAACTCTGCATTGAACATTGTAAAGGAGACTTTAAGAGTTAAAGAAGTGACTGTCAAATTTTAGAATAATCTTAGATTGGAATGATGTTAAAATAGGATCAATGCATAAATTATATTCACAGAATTAGGAGAAACAAATGCAAGCCAACTGTATATGAAAACACTTGTAGTGGTATTCGTCAATAATATTTTGATATACAAAGTATCTGTGGATAGCATTATTGAAGTTGGGTGATCATAAGTAGGATATTGAAATGGAAGGCATGTGATTTTCGAAGGAGATAATACATTTTCATCAAGCTCGTTATATTTGGAGAAGGGATTTCGATGGATATTAAAAATGTTGAAGTGGTGATTAGAGGAAAAATCCATTGGAATAATCCAATATACAAAGAAGCTACGAAGCTACAACATACTTCATATTAGCAGTTGCAATAGGTAATCCAATAGAGACATGGAAAATCTGAAATTGTCAAATTATTGTTGTCGAATCTCATGGCATGTTGATCTGGTCAATGTGTCCTGATGTGTCAAGTTTTGTCAAGTAATCAGTCCTTCTCGATACTGTCTCTTTTGTTGAGTCTGTCAGTCAAAAGTCGTATTCATTCTTTTCAAGTCAAGTCAAGCCAAATTGAGTCGTTAACCATCTCATTTGAATCCGAGATGGAGAAAAGTTGAGATTTGCCAAATTTGCTTCTGTTGATCCTATGTTAAGCTGTATGAAGAACAAATGAGAAGCTATGATAATAGTATAATCATTTTAAGTAGAAGATTATGGATGAGAGGAAAGGTGATGATATGAAGTAAATTTAGAATCACTAATGATCATAAATAAAACTTAGGAACCAATCAAACAAAGAATAAATGGAGAATAAACCAATAAGAAAATTTGCAAGGTCATAAAGCTAAATTATAAGATAGTACAATACTACTAGAGGAGTACGGTGATGAAATAAGCCTTGATTAATATTAAGGTAAGGAATACAAAGGAAGGAAAATTAAGAGATTAAGCAAAAGTCCAAGTAGAGAAGAAGTGGAATGTTAATCAGAAAACAATTCGAAATCTTAATCAATAGAGAAGTTTTATTTGAAGAAAGTTTAGTAGAATGGAAAATGGGTTTTAAGGTTATGAAGTAACCTACAAAAATACTAGATAATCAGGTTCAGAAGTCCAAGAGTTGAGACATAAAGTAGGAAAAGATACGACCGAACGAAGGTTTAGACTTAGAAACTAAAATAGAGCTTAATATTATGAAAACGAAACATTACTTGTAGGTTCTTGGATTTTTAGAGTAGTAACAATATATAAACTATTAATCCTAGCGAATAAGCAATACATAGATATACAGTTGTTTCGAGGACGAAACTATTTTAAAGGGGGTAGAATGTAAGCCCCAAAACTAGTAATTTGAGGTTTCGATCGGTTGAAAGACCCGATCGAGCCTAAATTATAAAATAAAACTAGAAATATTAGGCAAATGATCCCGTAAGTTTAAATTTAAGAAAATAAGCAATAAAATAAAATAATATAAAAATTTCAAATTTTAAGTATATAACTCGTTATTTATCGAAAATGCGTAAAATGCATTCCAATAATTAACGAATCGCTCGAGATAAATTATATGTATACTAAAAATCATAAAATAACCTAAAAAATATTTAGGAATATTGATTTGTACTATATATGAATTTACATGTATGTAGAAATACGCGTAATTATTAAAATACGCGTAATGTGCTAAAATCATACTAAATAATTAAAGAAAATTCATAATTAATTAAGGAAAAATAAAGAAAAATCAGGAAAAATAAGGAATGATCCAGATATAGGTCGTGGCAGCTGGAAAAAATAAGAAAAAAATTGGCCAATTAAATTAAGACAACACAAAAGCCAAAAATTAAGGAATAAGGCAATTGTCTTGTCCAATTTAATGCATAATAATTATACTAAAGCTCTATAAATAGCAAGAAAAATTCAAAAGCTCATTTGGATAGTTAGAAATCAGAGAAAATTAGGGAGAGGCAAAAATTGAGAGAAAAACAAAAGAAAAAAAAAAGAAAAGGAAAACTGTGCAGTTAGGGCTACAAAGGAGAACCCAGACCCGACGGGCAGCTGGGAGTGGACGGCCACCACCACCACACGGTGGTGACAACGCCCAGGTGGGACGATACACCCATGGCCACCGATGGTGGCCGGAGCAACCCAAATCGGTGAGTTCAATTTCCAACCCGATTTTGTGTAATTTTGAAAAAATAGTAAATATTCTTAGAAAATTATGAAACTTGTTATTCTAGAATATTTTTGTATGTAGTTTTTAGGGAAAATATTATTTTGACGAAAATATATCTCGTGATATAGGGTCCTTAAGAAATCGTGCAAAACCGAGCATGTTTCGGTTTAGAAATAAATGACTTTAGGAGTGTAGTTTCGAGCCCAAAATTTTTTGTAGACCACTTAGATGATATAGAACAGTGCTATGAAGCCCATTCTCAAAAATTAAATTTCCAAATTTTTAGATAATTTTTAGGCCTTAAAATAAGGCATAAATGGGTAATTTAAGGTTAATAAAATAATTAGATGATTAATTATTGATTTAGTGAATAAGTACATGTTTTAGGATATTGAAATCTGATGGAGTATGATACTTGTAGCATTTAGGGTGTTAGATGTAATTATTAGGTTAATTATGTAGTAAATGAGTAATAGAGAAAAATAGTAAATTTTAAGTTAATTTTGGAAATTAGGGTAATTAGGAGTAAAATCTGATTTAGGATGAATTTAGACATTTTGAAATGATAATTGGTGTTTAGAGATGATAATTAGAGTGATATAAATATTAACAGTGTATTATATACATAAAAGGTAATAATACATAATATGTAATTATTTGAATATAATAAATAGAAAATATTATAATAAAAATTGACATTTTGATAATAATAAAAATGTACAATAAATCTGATACGAAACTTGAATTTATGTAATTATATGAAAAATGTAAAAATTTCTCACATTAGGAGTGAATTTGGTACATTAATACGGATTTAAGTGTACCGGGTAAAATAAATACTGACTAGCAGTAATGATGATATTTAGGAGATCGGGAAGTAATGTGATTAATTTCACATTATGGGTTGAAACAAATTTCTAAGGTTAGAAAACACTACTTAGAAATCGAACTAAAACCTAATTTAGAAATCGATGTGAAAACCGAACTCGAACCTAACCCCAAACCTAGAATAATTGGAAAAGACTTAAGACCTAAACAATTAGGCATATTAAACCCTAAACAAAATATAACAATAAGCGTTATAGGATAAAATGAACCTATAATAGTTATATGAAAAACTGAAAACACGTTTGTGTTATAGGGATGATCGGCGATGGCCTGAGCAAGTTGGACCTCGAGTGAGTGAGCGAGGAGTTAAGGTAAGTTGGAATTAATACAATGCTATATTTTGGAGGTTTAAGATTATGCTTGGTTATGCTTGTTAAATAGTTGAATGTGTGCATGTACTTGATTATGGGTGATGCTATGATTCTGTTTGTTGCCCTGGCATGTATTGTATAATTTGTATAAAGTGATTGATCACCATAAACTAGACCTAATCAAATATACGACTTATAATCATAATCGGACCTACATGGCAACTTATTAGGGGAACTTAGGACTCTCCGGCCAAATACCGACCCCTTCGAAAGGGATAACGTAGGATTGCAATTGGTCCCTTTTTCATCCTTAGTCGATCTAAGTGACAGGAGAGGAGGTCGCGGCGAGGGTGAAGACAATGGTTCGAAGGTAATCGCGGGAGGAGTGAGGTCTCTATTACACAAGCCTAGGTTTAGTCGTGAGCTGTTGCATTAATGGCAACTCTTCAACCCGGATTAAAGCGAGCGCAATTTCTCTAATCTCACGACGGGCCGGACAACGTCGTGCGATGGCATTTGCTTACACATGCATTGCACCTAATAAGTTGATTGAAAACCTTGTTGTGTTTGTGGTATAGTCTTAAGTCCTCCATCCTAACTTACTGAATTGTGGTTGCTCATATCCTTATAGACGTCGTGCAGGTGCTGGCTAAAAAGCGACAAACAACTACTCTGAAGCTAACAACTGCTGAATCCTGGGGAGTGAGGAAAAACATTGAAGAATCAACACATATTTTATTACTTTTCATTTCTAAATAATGTATAACTAGGAAATATGTTACGAAGAATTATTGTAAGCTTTAATTGCAATAATTGAATTATAGTGTATATATATATATATTTCCTCACTTTCTTAGGCAAATGATTTATTTAAATTATAAACTATTTACTTCAAAGGGGGTTAGTCATGAACGCCTTGTGTAGATCAGGTCTAAGATAACGGTTTTAAGGCCAACTTCTATCTTAGGATGGTTTACACGGCAGGGCTGTTACGACTCTGCCGTTTTAGGGCGTGACAATGGCTGCGGAGTGTTCGAACCAACGCATCATGGTGCTTCGAGGAGATGTAGTGGATAGCATTGACAAGAGTGAGCCCAAGGAAGAAGATGTTGGAAAGCTCGAGGACAAAGAGGAGGAGACTTGTGTCTATGCCAACCTGGGAGAAGTGATGACCCTAGTCATGAGACAAGTACTGTGTTCCTTGCCAAACTCGGATGTGAACTAGAGAGAAAATCTATTCCGTACCAAATGTACCATCAGAAGCCAATTGTGTACAATTATAGTAGATGGAGGAAGTTGTACAAATGTAGTTGCATAATCCCTTATGCAGAGGTTGGTTCTGCTTACCTCAAAGCATCCCTAACCTTACAAGCTACATTGGCTCATGATAAGGGTGCTTTGCATGTGACTGAACAGGTTATCATGCCATTCAATGTTGGAAATGTATACAGAGATGAGGTAGTGTGTGATGTTGTCCCTATGGGAGCTTCACATCTCCTGCTAGGACAACTATGGTTGTTCGATCAACCATGATTGTTCGACCGACGTGTATAAGAACACTTATATACCTTTGTTAAGGATGGAAAGAGAATAGTATTACAACCCCTAACCTCGTCCCAAGTAAATGAAACATATAATCAGCTCACTTGAGCTAACAAGAAAAAGGCCTTAGTGATGAGCCGTAGATAGCTTCGATCTGCTAAGAAGACCAACGAGCCAATGTTCTTATTAGTTGGACGATTAATGGAGATAAGAGAATTGCAGGAAGTCCCGAAAGAAATCTAACGCTTGTTAAATGAGTTTTCCAACCTGTTTCAGGAAGAATTGCCTAAAGGACTGCCATCGGTCTGAGGCATAGAGTACTGTATATATTTGCAACCAGGTACTGCCCTGCTAAACCAACCTGAGTACAGGATGAACCCTAAGCAAGCTACCAAGCTGAAAAGATAAGTGGACGAACTTATTGAGTGAGGATATGTAAGGGAGAGCATGAGCCCTCGTACTGTACCAGCTTTGCTCGTTTTGAAGAAAGATGGTTCATGGCATATGTACATCGACAGCCGAGCAATCAATCGAATTACTATCAAATACAAATACCCAATACCGAAGCTCAATAACATGTTGAATGAGCTTCATAGTGCAAGGATATTTTCAAAGATAGATCTACGAAGTGGTTACCACCAAATTCACATGAAGTTAAGTGATGAATGGAAGACTGCTCTAAAGACTAGGCACGAACTCGACGAATGGTTGGTTCTGCCATTTGGACTTATGAATGCGCTAAGACCATTCGTGAGGTTAATGAAACATACAATGCGCCCCCTACTTAGAAGATGTGTAGTCGTGTACTTCAATAACATATTGGTATATAGTACCGACCTGAACAACTATGTTCAATATCTTCGTGAAGTATTTGACATCCTACGAGTGGAGAAGTTGTATGGTAATGTAAAGAAATACATGTTCTACCAGAAGGAGGTGATATTCCTAGGGTTTATGGTGTCAGGGGAAGGAATCTGAGAAGATGAGGAGAAGATTCAAGCTATTCTAGAATGGCCGATGTCGAAGAATGTCACCAAAATCCAAAGTTTCCATAGTCTAGTTTCTTTCTATAGGCAATTTATTAAGGACTTTAGTACAATAGTTACCCCATTGACCTAATTGATGAAGAAGAGTGAAGGATTCAAGTGGAACGACCGAACTGAACAAAGTTTTAAAGAAATCAAGGAAAAACTCACCTCGTACATGTCCTGTCACTACCAGATTTTGACAAACCCTTCGAATTAGAATGTGATGCATCGGGAATTAGAATTGGTACTATCCTGATGCAAGAGTGACGACTCGTCGCCTATCACAATGAGAAGCTTAATGGTCCTACCTTGAACTATTCTGTGTACGAGAAAGAGTTGTACTCTCTTTATCGAGCCCTTACTGTTTGGCAACATTATTTACTGCTGCAAGAGTTTATTATTTACACTAACCACGAATTGTTGAAGCATCTTAGGAGTCAAAACAAGCTTTCGAAAAGGCAAGACATGTGGTTGGAGTTCATGGAGGGTTTCTTATATGTCATCCAATACAAGAAGGGAAGTGCAAATGTGGTCGTCGACACTCTATTACGGCGACAAACCTTATTGACCACTTTGCAAACAAAATTATTGGGATTTTTACTCATTATCGAGTAGTATGCTCATGATCCTCATATTGGCCCCATCATAAAACAATGCAAAGATGGAATTGCTATCAAAGGGTATTATTTAAGGATCAAAGGCTATGCATAACAAACTACTTTGTGCGTGAGCTATTAGTTAAGGAAGCTCATAGTGAAAGACTATCCAAACATTTTGAGGAGACCAAGATAGTTAATTTGTTGAGGGAAAATTTTTATTGGCCTAATTTGGCTAAAGATATCCATAAGGTCATTAGTGGTTATGAAGTGTGTAAGCGTACTAAGGGGAAGAGAGAACCTTATGGAGAATACCATGGGCCAACTTCGGTATGGATTTTGTCCTAGGGTTGTCCCACGTATAGAGGAAAAGATTCTATCTTTGTTATAGTGGATCGCTTCAACGGGGTGGTATACTTCATTCCGTACTATTAGATTAATGATGCTTTATATATTACTGAATTATTTTTGCAAGAGATTATCTGACTATACGGAGTACCGAAGACAATTATCTCAGATCGAAACACGAAATTCTCGAGCTATTTTAGGAAGACCCTCTAAAGGAGACTTGGGGCTAAGCTCGTGTTCAGCTCCAGTAGCCACCCTCAAACTAATGGCCAGATTGAAGTAGTAAACAGGACACTGGGCAATCAACTCAAAGCTGTTGTAAGGAAGAACTTGAGAGATTTGGATATGTGCCTACCAATCGTAGAGTTCGCATATAACCAAACTGTTTACGACACTACAAGAAAGACTCCATTTGAAGTCGTCTATGGCCTTAACTCAACCATTCCCCTGGACATGATCAGTACCCCAACAACTACTGAAAAAAGTCGATCCAGAGTAAATCGAGCCTAAGAATTGCATGAGCTTCACAAGTTTATATCAAATCGCCAAGTTCAATCAAAGACAACAAGAGATTAGCAACTAAGGCCGCTGAACTATTTGCTTTCAACCAGGAGACTTAGTATGGATTCACCTCAGCCAGGAGTGATTTTTCGCACTTAACACAAACCAGACTATATTCTTGAGCTGACGGTCCATTTAAGGTCCTAAAGAAAATTAACTGCAATGCCTACCAGATCGAGTTGCCTGATGACTATGGGGTCTCCTCTACCTTTAATGTGTCCAATTCAATTCCACACCAACTAGCCAAAGAAGACCCCACGAGCACTCTAGAAGAGTGAGCAAAAACCACTTTAGATTTGAGGACAAATCTTTCAAACCCTCAGGCAAATGATAAGAATCAACCTCCTAAACCGATCACAAGAAGCCGAGCTAGATAACTTCAAGGGCTTGCACGGAAAATACTAGCTATAAACCATAGCCGAAACAAGGACTCCTATCCTAATCTAACCTCCAACTAACTTGTCTATCAAATTCTCACTTGTATTCGGCATGCTCCTACCCAACTGCGAAGTCATCTAAAAGGTAACCCAGGAAAGGCTAATCAAGCCAGGCTCTCTAACCAATCACTAATGTTTGACTCTTATATAGCTTACTTCCCAACTAAATTGATTAGCCCCTGACCTAATCCAAATTAGGTTGGCCTCAAACCACTAGCACTTTTGTTTCCACTTGTATTGTAACATACTCTTGACGTCCAGCCATCAAGCGACACATTTCTTTTGACACAACATTCCAGAATGATTCTTTCTTCTCCGTACAAAATATTCTTTGTCTTTTTTACCCCTTTTTAGTATGATTCATGTAGCCTAATTGTAAAATATCCTTCTGTCATTTTATATATGTAAAATAACCCTAGTAGGCATGTATATAAACCCTCACTTTCCTTGTACGCAGACATTAATCAGCTTCTAATACAAAATTATTAACTTTGAGCAACCTTAGTGTTATTGTTATCATCTAACTCTTATCTATTCCTTTCAGCAAGGAGTAGTGGTGAGTGACCCTACAATTCGGACCAGTATGTCATATTCGCCGGGTTCTAGGCCGAATAAGATTGAGTAGTAAGTCATATCTATTAAGTAGTTGCTCAGACTTTGCTAGTCTCTTTTTTGTTTTTCCCCTTGGTCCGTTTGTTGTGGTGCTCCTCTGTGTGTTTGACCCTGGAGACACATCAATTAGTCTAATGCTACCCTCATCGCCTTTTGCTTAACCCACATCATTTGTATAAGGTTTAAGGAGTTCTCGGCTACTAGGTTATTCTAGTAGTCAAGGTTGTTCTAGTTGGCGAAGTTATCCTGGTTAACAAGGTTGTCTTGATTGGCGTATTCAAGTGATGGAAGAAACTCTTGTCCAACAGGGTCAATGTGAGTCTCTTGCTCTTGGGAAGTGGTGTCAAGTATGCTAATATTCCTTTTTAGAAGTAGTTCCATCCTTAAATAGTCAACTCTCTCTATTCCCAGAAGAGTTGCCAAAAATGTAAATGCAATGTTCTAAATAGTATTGTCATGTGGTAGCTGTATGAAAGCTGCACTACACTTGACCTTAGAGGAGTAACATATGAATGGCACTTACAAGGAGAACTTGAAGAAAAATAGCTAGGAGGAGAAATAAGCAGTCTTAGTAACTCAAGCACACTTATGATAGGTAAGAGAGCTATTGAGCATCAACCTCACTATTCTTAAGTGTTGAATCATTCTTTATTTGAGAGCCGTTTTGATCTTTGAGAGCAAAGAATCCAAAGGATAGTGTTGTTTTTCTGATCTCTAGAGATTTTGAAGTGACTATTGAAACAAAAGGGCGTAGTTAGGTATTTATATACTCTTGAGTTCAATAGAAACTGTCCAATCATACTAATGATTAATGGTTGAGATTAAACTTGCTTATTTAAGGTTACCTTGATGAGGTTACTATGGGCCTAAGGCCAATAACCTACCTTATTGAGTGTATGGGCTTATTTAAGAGAGGTTGAGAGCAAATAGACCAGTCCAACAATTTTTATTTCGAGCCCACCAAAATAAATCTTCCTAAGTCATCTTAATTAGGAATTGGACTCTATGGGCCCTATCACTTAGCCGAACGAGTCAAGCCCAAATAAATAATGAACTAATAATGAGCTTAGCTTAATACAAAATTAACCCTCTAAAAACATTAAAGAGTGTTTAACAACTAAATCCTTTCACTTCAATCCTTCCTCATTTCACTAGATATAAAGGGTCAAAAGAAACTTTTTTTTATGATGGTGTTAGTCTAAAAACTTATGCATTAATGATAGAATACAAACTAAACCATATCTTAGGAGTTTTCAATGGAACTATATTATGCGTAAAAAAGAAAATATTAAATAAAACAAACTTAAAAAGTCCCTTCGATGATTCATTATCCAAGTACATTTAGGAGAGGCTAACCATTAATTTAGTTGACAATTTCAAAAGAAAATCATACCCGACCATCATTTAACAAAATTCTTTTTCTTTCTCTAATATTTTTTTTTCAAAATTCAAAAATTAAAACTGAAAATATTTATGATTAGAAAACAATAAATGATTCGTTACTATAATAATAAAATTATTGTGAATATTATTACTATTTTTAATTATTAAATATATAAAAACAATCTCGATATCTAAATTCAATCTTTAATATTATCACTGGCCAATTTAACCTTAAATACAAAGACGGATAAATATGGGAGAGACGTTAAATACAGTTACATTTTCTTACTTATTCGATTTTTCTTCCTATTTTCATTTTACCTAGTGTCTACCTTTTTTTCTTGAGTATTTTGTGTCAAATACTCAATTCCAACAAATTTTAGAGAAGTGACAAAAATTTAAAAAAAAAAAAAAACAATATCGCACCTGAGGACAAAATTTGTTGTCCCTTGAGGTTGTCCTATTCTTGTCCCAACCAGTAATTTTATGCTACGTAACACTACTTGTTTCCTAAATAAAAAGGCTATTCTTTCTATTCAGTGTTATTAACGGCAACATTCAGCACAAATTTCCTTCCTATTTTTCTCCTCACCATCTAGATATCCACTTTCCCTTTCCATAGACATTAGAATCTTCGTGTGAGATGGAAGGGTAGTGTTTATATCGTTACAGTTTCAAAACAACAACATTTTATTTC
The DNA here is from genome assembly GCA_024138005.1 of Lumnitzera racemosa. Classification (NCBI taxonomy): domain Eukaryota; kingdom Viridiplantae; phylum Streptophyta; class Magnoliopsida; order Myrtales; family Combretaceae; genus Lumnitzera; species Lumnitzera racemosa. The sequence goes on from JAMXBC010000007.1 coordinate 3,878,941, forward strand.
AAAAAATATATAATTAATGCTTATTTATAATATATATGACATAACACATAATTAAATAATAGTTTCACAGTATATATTTATAGCAATTTATAAGCATGGATTGTTTGTATGCCAATACTGATATTTTTCAGTTACTTTATCATTTTCATTAAATGTGTATACTTCAAATTATATCCTTTTATGTCACGGTTTTTTACCTAATTAATTAGAGTATAAAAATAGTTATAATACTTTGAGACCTAGGTATATGAGTTAAATAGTACAAATTTTGCAATTCTGAATTAATATAAGTATCTTCATTGGAAAAAAAAAAGTTTATATTATTTTAATAACATGAGACATAAATTTAGATGCACTATTAAATAGATTTTTGAAAATGTCTTAATAATGTAAGTTATTAATGATATGTTGCTTAATATTGCTAATTATAAAAAAGGTGTAAGCAACAAAAGTTTCCAAAAATGTCATATATATACACATCAATATATATATAAACACAATTCTAAAAAGCTTTTAGAAGAATAAATATATTGATCATTTAAGAATATATTTTTTCATTATACTAATATAATCATAAGAATTGTCTTAGAATTGGTTAGAGAAGAAATTGATTATTTCATTATGATATCGTTAGACCTTATAACAGAAAATGTCATTAGAATAAGAATATTATTTTAACTCTAATACTCAAAGATAGTAAATAAGAGTAAAAGCTGAGTCTTTGAATAACATATTTGTCTTGACAAAAAAATATAATAATGTATCAAAAAATTAAAGAAAAACTGTAAAATTCTAATCAAAATTGCAAATTCGATCTACAGACACCATCCCATTATCTCAAAGTGTCCCAAGTTTTAGTTGCTACGTTTCATTTATCGAATCTATATATGTAAATAAATTTTTAAAATAAGTTAAAAAGTTATTGATACTTGTTTTATTTGCAAAAAACATAAAAAAGATTTATATTATATTACATGAAATACTTGATGTATTATTTGAGCTAATCCGGCTCATTCTTGCCATGTAAGAGTTAAAGTTCGAGTTTTCCTAACATATAAAAGGCAAGGTCATCAATAAACTTTTCCTATTCTATAACGAAAATTTTCACTATTATTGTAATTACAAGAACCTACATTTAATGAATTGGATGTTAAATGTAATTGATTCAAATCAATTATATCGATGAATCATTTAACAAGGTGTCGATATCCTATAATGTCATAATTTTGAAGGAAAAAACATAAAAAAAATAAAATATATGAATGAACATTGATATATCTAAATGTTAGTAAAAGTCTATTCATGAAAAATAATTTACTGAAATATGATGAGATAACATGTTAATCTCATTTGTTAAAGGAACTTGAAATTAATAACATTTAATCCATTATTTGAAGAAAAATATAAGAAATTTACAATTGACCTAATAAAATATAAAGATAAGGATACTACATTATTATATGCGTCTATGTTTCATCCTAGTACAACTTCATCTAGAGCATCCGTAATTGTCTCAAGAGTGGTAGCAATAAACTTTTGCAAATAAGATAAATTAATATTATAATAACACCATAAAGATATGCAATAACATGATATAGTATAAGAAAAAATAATAAGAAATTTTCTTTTACATACCAATTCAAGTGTCGATCTCTTTCGTTTTAATGGGTTTTTTTTAAGGAACTTTTCTTTCTTAAGAATCTACTACTTTTAGCTCTTACTTTTATTTGTATACATTTTACTTCATATATTGATTTTTCTATGCATACTCCTCCTTCAAGGCTTTGTTTAAGGGATAAGCTTTTCATACTTTCCTAAATTTTTCCCATGATATTCTCATAACCACCAATCCTTATGATAAGCGATTCATTTATCAAGGAAGCCTTAGCTACTATATGAGCAAATAATCTACTTGATATCTTATAACATTTTCCAAAGTTTGTTTTCAAACCATACGATTCACATGAATGATATGCAACCATAGATCCATCCTTTACATCTTTTGTCCATCTCTTTAGAATGTACTTGTTAGCACTAGCTTGATATTGTGAAACAATAAAATTTTCAATGTATGTGCACATAAAATTCCTAAAAACTCATATTTGTTATAACTGCAATCAACTTAAAGATTATGCGAGTCAAAATAGACAATATAGTGATGGGATCTTCTTAGAGTAGTGACTTTATATTTAATCATTAATTCAATCTCCTCAAGAATACATATCTTGCAGTCCTATGTTTGCTACAACTTATATCAACACAAAATGTCATTCGATCATAAGCTAATGCCCATTTATCTCGTATCTCAAACTATTTTTGCAATTATGTATTTTCACGAAGATCATATTTTTTAAGCATCTTATACCATGCTTTAATGGCCAAACTTAAATTCTTTGCCGTATATTAGAACATACCCATACAAATCTAGTTTATGGCCAAACTTCTGGTAATGCTTTTCCCATTACAAGACCTTCTTCAATGATGATTGTTTATTGTTTTTTTTTTTGGTTAAACATTACTTTGATAAAGAAATCAAATAACCACTTACATGTATCAATCGACTCATCACATAATAACGCTGCCCTAAATGTGATACTTTGTTTATGGTAGTTTATACCAACAAACAATGTAACTGATCTACCATTCTTATAGTTTTTGTATGTCGTGTCAAGACAAATAACATCACCAAAATAATCAAAATCAATTTTCATTCAAGAATTAGCGCAAAAAATATTCGTAATAAGATCACCAACATCAACTTGTTTAGCATAAGAAAAGTTCAAGTCTTTAAATTGCTTATTTTGCATATATTTTAAGACCTGACCTACGTGACCAATTCTCATATTTTAGGTCCTTTTTACACACAAATAATTATTAGTCTTCAGTAATGAATTCAAGATTCTCATGCCTTCTCACCCTTCTCAACATTGTTTGCTTTTGGTACAACTCCAGAACTTTTAACTGTGTCAACTTCAGCTTGTTGAAATGAATCTAGACTTCTATATGATCTTAGAAACATTCTTTTTCTCGAAGAGAAGCCAGAAGATGTGTATGATTAGAGATAAACTTTACCACTTAGAGCTTGTCATCATTATGCCTTTGTACTTTCATTTATGCAAAGCAACTAAATCTTATCATTGGTCAATGATGCTTGATATTAGTCTTTCTTTTATCATTTTCTCTCATTCCTTAACATGAGCAACAAAATGTACAATCTATCCACTTGCCTTTAAAATTTATGTGCCTTACTTCTTTAAATGCTAAAACTAACATCTTTAACATATTAATTATAAAAATTATATACTTCTTCCTTAGGGTCAAAAATTTTTCTCTCTTAATATATCCTTTTCTATAACACTAGTATGAATATCTAAGTTTCTCTTATCAATACTCGTGATTGGACCAATGCTAAAATCATCATTGTTCTCTTTAAATTCTTCAAGGAAGGTAAGTTTTCTATATATTGGATTTCTTCATAGAGAAATATCATTTTCAGCTTCAATGAACCTAAAAATTATATCATATAGATATAAACATTAATGGATGTGTATGAAATATAGGCAAGCATACCTGTTGTTTTAATAATTAGTTTCAAGAATGGATGTCGTCTTAGAAAGACTATGATTACTACTACTAACTGGATGTCTATTATCTAACCAGCAAAATTAAATTTAAGAAGCTTAAAGAATTTAACTAAAATCGCATAAATTAATTAGTCTAACAACTAATCAAGATCCAATTAGAGAAACTAAACAAGAAAGCAATCAATTTAAGATTTAATTCAAGATTTGATAGAGTACCTAAATCTTATTTCCCCTAGACTTACATACGTAACTTTCACTAAAGATAATCTAATTAAATCATTAACTTTCTTGATCGGGAGAATTCTTTATTAAAACTAATAATTTTTTCAAGTCTATTAACCCTAATCTTTAGATCACCTATTAGAATCTTTTATCAATAGCATAACATAATATTGCATTAAAGCATAGCGAATTCTCAAACAAAATTAATCAAGAGTTTGGAAAGACTTTGCAATTCATCTATAAACTTATAAGAATCTTCATCAACTATGTTTAGATCTAATCATACAAGAAATTTCTTGTTTCTCCTATACAATATCAAATTTTAGATTAATACTTGTAGAAATATTAATCTAAAGGAAGCAAACACACATAATTGAATAATAAAAAAAAAAAACTAAAGATCTTCACTAAATTTAATAAAAACCAATGTTACATGGTAGACCTAGGTTCCACAAGACTTATATACAAAAGATCTACTTGTTACTCATGATAAAACAAGAATTTTTAACAAGATCTAAAAGAAAAGTAGAAGAATGATCTATGAAATCAATGAAAAGTCTTGAATCTTGAATTCTTGAAGTTCCTTGCCCTATTGAGTGTTTAGCCTTAGAAGTCTCTTAAAAATCATCTCTAATTCCCTCTTAAAAAGTCCCTAAAAGAGCCCTAAATAGGAGATAGAAAATTAGGGTATCACAACCTTTGACATGACCATGTCACTTAATCGTGTCACTTTCCAAGCATCATATTTTTTTTTTTCTTGCCTTCATAAAGTTCAAGACTAATGACTTAAAATTGCTCGAATTCATCAATGGAAACAATACAGTTTTGTGTTATTTAGTTACGTTAGTCTTCAAAATTTCTCAACTTCCTCATTTTAGCTCTGGAATAGGTAAAACTTATTTCTATTTTCTCTTTTTTTTTTAGTAGATTGTTCAAAAACCTAGAAAACAAGATTTGAAACACTCTAGTCAAAGTAAAATAATGGTTAAGTAATAAAAGTTATTTAGATCATGTCATTATAACCCATATGGCTATTAAGGAAAACTTTCAACTTATAAATTTTAGTGTGATTTTAGACTTATTTGAATCTCTATCTCATAAATATTTAAATCAAGAATCAAGGTAATATTTTTAAATAACCCCTATTATGTATTCATTAATGGGATAAATTTTATTTTACAAATGAAGTGTATATAATTTATTTTATATTCACACTATCTCTTCGTATATTTTAGTCACTTCCCTATTTTCTTATTTTCTCTTAATTCCTTTATTTTCATTTTATTTATATTTCTTTTTTATTTTCTTCCAATTTTCTCAAAAACCCTACCCTATCTAAATTCTAGAATATTCTACCTACATTAAGCCCTATTCTAGACCTCACCTTTTATTTCTTTTCTCTCTTCAACTGTGTAAACACCCCATTTTTGTCACCCTTGGTATCGTGTACATATCTTGTTATTTTTTATTTTCCTTTATTATGTTAATAAGTAATTATTTTGCTAATAAATAGGTTTCTATGATAAATTATGTTATTTGTTATATTGTACTATTATTTTACATAAAAGCTTTCTATTGTAAATTATGCTATACATTGTTTTGTATTATTGTATATATAGATGTAAAGTTAGTTTACTATCTTTTATGGGATGTGGAGTTTATATTGATAATTGTATAGTATATATTATTTCAATTATTGATTTAGCTTACGATGATTCCATTCTCTAATGTTATGCCTTGGATTTATTACTATTGTCATTATTATTAAATTATTCCTATTACGATTATTACTACTATTATGTGATATATGAGACCAATAGTATAGTATATTCGTTTCAATTTTCATTTACTAAAATGTTTTTCTTTTACATATTTATATGAAGTCTAGTGTTATTTAATAATATACATATTCCTTTTATTATATTGGTTATTAAGTTATATATTTTAACATCCTCGTTATATATTTACTCTATATTTCTCTTTCGTATACCCTTACGATATTGGTAAATAAATAGTATTATATAAATAAATATATTAACTTTTTACTCTATTGTATATATTATATTATTTCCAATTCCTATCTTTAACTAATGAATCAATTCAATTAATTTTACTAGAAACATTTGAATTATAAAGTAGATTTATTAATAAGTAACAGTTTAATAAATTATTCATGAGTAACATTTAGGTAGAACTTAGTTATCGAGTCTAATTTTTCAGTTTTCTTTCATTTTAATTTCATTTCCCATTTTCTGATTAATACTAAACCCAAACCCATTTAATATTAATTATCGACTAAAGAAATTGGGAAATTGTGAAATTGGGAAATTGTGAAATTTTGGTTTTTTACTTAGAAAAATATTTAAAGTTGCCACTCGACTAGAGTTGGAAAAAGGAAAAAAGAAACCATAATCAATTAGGTAAATTGATTACAATTTGGCTACCGATCTTTGATTTCAATTTGAATGAACAATCAAAGGGTTCCGAGTTTGGAAGCTAATCTATTAAAACCTAACAGGTACAACTATTTATTTACTGAAATTAGGACTATTCTTCTAATTGTAAAATTTAAAAAAAATAAAATAAAAATCAAAAGAAAAAGAATCTAAATTTCTATAAATTTTATTGTTGCCCTGAAGATATCTACGTGAGATCAAACAATCATAGTTCTTTCCAAAAAATCTAGCGTGTGAATTGATTTTAATTTTGAAAAATTGGCCAAGTTTATGTTTTAATTAATTCAATTCATTTAAAAAAAATTAAAGTATAGTGTTGTTGTTTTATAAAAATTCTCTAAAAATCCTATTTTTTAAAAAGATCTTTTATCAACTTTTATTTAAAGAAAAAGGACTTTCTATATGATAAATCCTTAAACAAAACCTAATTCTAAAAAAAACCAATCCTCACAATTCCTAAACTAATATATATATATATATATATATATATATCCATATTACTACTATTAAATAAACATTTACTTAAATCAATACTTAATCTATATAATAAAGAAACTAATATCAAAAGAAATATCTTAAACTATTATATACATAATCTATGCTAAATCACTAATGATCTAATAAAATAATAATATAATATAATATAACAATAAATAAATGATAAATACATAATAATAATAAGAAAAAGAAAAGAAACCGAACCTGAATTCTTTTGTGTAGCAGCGATCCACAGTGGCTATGCTCGGAGAGGAAAGTTCGCACACGGCTGTATGCAGTGTTGGAGCAGTGTTTGACAGAGTGGCGGTGGACATCGAGTTAGCTGATTGTGGACTATGGCTGCACACACGAGGATGAATTGTGATTGTCAAGTGTTCGGTGGAATTGCGACTGTGTGGTGTTGAGTGCAATGTCGTGGTGAGTGTCGCGCGTGCGAAGGAGAGCGACATCAGAGTTGTGGTCTGGTGCGTGTGTATGTCGCTGTGCTGCTGATGGAGTGTGATCGGTGGCTGCTGCGCAGATGAAGTGCCTATGGGTGCAGCGACTGCTGTGCTGTTGACAGTGTAGGAAGAGCAGTGACACTGCTGCTCGTGTTGGGACGGTGCAGTTAAGGGACGGTGGTGGTGTGGGAAAAGTTTGCTGTTGCGCGTATGATGAGGCTATCAGTAAGAGCCACAGTGGAGGACCGTGGTTGATTAGAAACTCAGACGAAGATGGAGACAGTCATTTGCAGCATGATCGTATGTGCAGTAATTCAATCGTGCGTTGAAAAAACGCTACAGCAAGCATGTGTGCATGAAGCCATGGATGGATCAATGATCGGTCAACGTAAGAAAAATCGTGTGTGCTGGCCAAGTACAAGATCGACGATGGAGTTTGGTTGAGGATGTTGGTTGGTTATTCGTTGACGAAGAGGCTCTGGCGTGGGACGGAAATTGCTGTTGGCGTGATCTGCAATGAAGTTGTGCAGTGATCTTGTGTGTTTGGACAGTGATAGTTTGCGTGTTTCAGTCGAAGGGATTGGGTCTGTTTGGAGTTGGAGCTAGTGGTTAAGGGCGTATGTATGGGTCACTGTACTGTGCGCAATAGTGGCTAGCGACGGAGTTGTTCGAATTGGATGGACGGTGAATTGGGAACGAGCAATAGTGGAAGGATTATGTTGAAGTTGAAAAACTCTCCATCTTTCTGGCATGCGGTGTATTTATAAACTCAAATCAAAGCGTATTAAATAATATCTATTATATCTAATTTGATCAAATTAAACTAGATTTAAATTATTTATATTAATTTTAATAAAATCAAACTAGATTCGAATATTTTCTAACAATTCAAATCAGAATGAAAAAGATTTGATTTGTTATGATACCGCTTATTCATCTCGCTTTTTTTTTTTGTAAAAGATGAAAAAGATAAAAAAAATAAAAAACACATAAGTATCTACCGAAATTCAAACCTACGACCTCAAACTAAATCCAATTCAAATATTTCAATACTTATCTGTTAGACCGTTGGTCTATATTTTAATTTTTAGTATAATTGAATTGTCCTTAAAACATGTAACTCTTTAAAATAATTATCTAAACTAAGCTATTACTAAAGCTATTTATCCTTAAAATAATTTACTTTCTAAAAAATCTTTGTAATTTTTTTTTTATTTTCTCATTTTTTTGGTATTTTCATCATTTGTGAATTTTTATTAGTTTTTTGTTTTTATTATTTTATATTATTTTTAGGACCCTATTGTTAAAAAAAAAAACTAAACCTAAAACTACTAGGGGCAAAAATCGAGTGTCTACATTAGTAATTGATCATCTAAGAGATAATTTATATAATTAAATCCTAATTTCAAATAAATTCGTATTGATTATCGAGTTCCTTCCATGTTGAGTGGTCTAAGCTATTTTGTACCGGACTTATAGTTTTGGAGTTTTAGTTAACCGTCAAGAAGCTATCCTATGTATGTGGTGTTTGGTTGTTGCTTATGCCTATTAGGACTTAGTAATAAAACCGGATTGGGTTTTATTCGATCTAATTAATTTAGTTGCTGGTTGTGCTTGATTTGTTCACTTTAAGGGCCTGCAATGGTAAATGCCTATAGGAGCAACTGTTAATCATAAGCAAAGATTCCTTAATAGACTTTCATATGGAATGATAGAGTTAGAATATTAGGTTTATAGACTTTGGACTCTAAGCGTGAAGAATTTAAAGGAAAACTTATATTATATCCATATATATTTGTAGATAAGGATCATAGTGTAGCAGGATTATGAGTACCTCTTTGTTGATTGTTGGTATAAATTAAAGATAATCAAACTATTATTTCCTTATATTCTGTTACAATTGCATTATATGAATGTAAATGTTTTGGGCATAGCATCCGTGTGTGTTTGTGTACTTGTACTAGGCTTTGGATCGTTCCTTTATTTTTACAATTGTTGATTGATTCGATAAATTTACAAAAAGTATCAAAATTGCTATAATTAGGTTAAGAAAGAGAGGTAGTTAGCTCTTATATTGTAGAAGATAAAGATTTGGATATTGAGTATATTTGTGGATATAGTGACTCGCTTGTAAGTCACATAAATTGAAGCATTTGGAGAATTGTAGTATTATGGTTCATAAGCAATTGTTACAAGTGATTTTAGAGAATATAGTTGGTTTTGGATTCTTAACATGTTCCTGAAATATAGGGATATATGGTAAGTTGTGGCACCCTTAAGTTTTGAGGCGTTACAAGATTTTACTCAATTACGTATTATTTTCACAAAATATTAATGAAAATAATTAAAAAAAAAACTCTCTAAAATATAGGCAATTAAGAGCTTATCAATTAATAAATAAATAAATGATAATAGCTTAGCTTAATTCTTACTCTTTTTTCTTAGCACAAAACAAATAAGTTATGTTTAAAATTAAAACATACGCATTAAAATTTGTAATAGTCAATGAAATATCCAAGGGTAATGGAAAAAAATAAAAATCAAGTAAGGAATTTTAACTATTTAAATTTCTAATTCTATTTTATCTACTCTTTTTCTTTTTCTTTTCCTATCACACAATTCCATTCGTCTACCTTACAATTTCTATTTACTAGCAATATCCATTCTATCATTATTTAACATTTCAAATTCATCGCTTGATTTTTATTATTTTTTTTTTCATTCTTACGATTGGATATCATAATTCCATTCATCAACAATCCACAATTTCTCATTTACCCTAAAATTCGCTAGCACCAACGTAAGCTTAGATGGTATCAAAAAATTAAAATTTGGCCATAGTTATCATTGGTGATATAGAAAAAAAAAAAAGATGGAAGTAAAGCAAGTTTCTTCAATCCAAAGTAACTAAAACATATACTTCAATCCCCTAAAAACCTTTACCTTGCAATAGTTAATAGCTTCAAAGCTGAATCGAACTTTATTAAGCAAGTACAACAAAATTTTATTACTTGTTATTGTATAATTAAAAAATAGTAACAAGAAAAAGAATAAAAAAAGATGGCTGCATAGCTAAATTATTCATTCTTTATATTAAGGAACTAATTATATCAAGAAATAGTAATATATCAAAGAATTAAAATATCCAATAAAAATATAACTTGCTAATAAAATATATATGGGACCCCATAGTTAAATGTTCCACATAAATTGTATAAGATTATAGTACTAGTTTATGAGGCTATAGTTGTGAATACCTTATTAATATAAGTTTGAAACTTTTCGGTCAAATAATTGAAATGAATCAATTGGTGCTTGTTGGCTTGGTTATTAAGTGCTTTTGGCCTCAAACGTTACAAATGGTATTAGAATAGATCTTCTATCAATAGGTAGATGATTCGAGTCTAGCTCCAGTTTAAAGAAGAGGTTCAAGGAAGGTGGAAAATGTAACTAAGATATAACTCTTTATATGCTTCTACGATGACCTACAGATAGTGGGTGGCCTACATCGTATGTTAGAAAAGAGGGCCTAGTTATAATGTCTCGTGGCAAAGATGTCATAGTTTAAGGAAAGGAAATTGTGAAACCCTATGGTTAAGTATCTTATATGGATTGTGAAAGGTTGTGGTACTAATTTATAAAGCCATATATAAGTCCTATAACCAGTCACTCAGAATTTTGATCGGTTCAAAGATCTGATCAAGTCTAAATTATAAGTAAAACCAGAAATATTAGTAAAAATAATCCCATAAGTTCGAATTTAAGAAAATAAGCAATAAAATAAAAGAATATAAAAATTCCAAATTTTAAGTATATAACTCATTATTTATCGAAAATGCGTAAAATGTATTCCGATAATTAACGAATCGCTAGAGATAAATTATATGTATACTAAAAATTATAGAATGACCTAAATAATATTTAAGAATATTTATTTACACTATATATGAATTTACATGTAGGTAGAAATACGCATAATTACTTACAGTATGCGTAATGGGCTAAAATAATACTAAATAATTAAATAAAATTCATAATTAATTAATAAAAAAAAAATAACGAATGATCCAGAATTGGGTCGTTGCAGCTGGGGAAAATAAGAAAAAAATTAGCAATTAAATTAGAGCAACACAAAAGCCAAAAATTAAGGGATTTAGCCAATGTCTTGTCCAATTTAATGCACATTAATTACCACAAAGCTCTATAAATAGGGAAAAAAATCACAGAGCTCATTTGCACAGTTAGAAATCATATAAAAATTAGGAGCATCAAAATTGGAAGAAAAAAATTGGGGTAAAAAAAAAAGAAAACTGTGCAGTTAAGGCTTGTAAAGAGAACCCAGACCTGATGAACAGCTGGGAGTGGATAGCCATCACCACCACATGGTGATGGCAGCGCCCAGGTGGGCTAACACACCCATGGCCACCGACGATGGTCGGAGCCACCCAAATCGGTGAATTCGATTTATAACCCGATTTTGTGTAATTTTGTAAAAATAGTAAATATTCTTAGAAAATTATGAATTTTGTTATTCTAGAATATTTTTGTATGTAGTTTTTATGAAAAATATTGTTTTTATGAAAATATTTCCCATGATATATGGTATTTAAGAAATCATACAAAACCGAGTATATTTTGGTTTAGAAATGAATAATCTTAGAAGTGTAGTTTTGAGCCCAAAATTTTTGTGTAGACTACTTAGATGATATAGAACAGTTCTATGAAGTCCATTTTCAAAAATTAATTTTCAAAATTTTTAGATAATTTTTAGATAATTTTTAGGCCTTAAAATGAAGCATAAAATAGGTAATTTAAGGTTAATTACTGATTTAATGAATAATTATATGTTTTAAGATATTAAAATCTGATAAGTATGATAGTTATAGCATTTAAGGTGTTATATGTAATTATTAGGTTAATTATGTAGTAAATAAGTAATAGGGAAAATAGTAAAATTTAAGTTAATTTTGTAAATTAAGGTAATTAGGTATAAAATCTGATTTAGGATGAATTTAGATATTTTAAAATGATAATTGATGTTGGGAGATGATAATTGGAGTGATAAAAATATTAGATGTGTATTATGTATATAATAAGTAATAGTACATAATACACAATTATTAGAAATATAATAAATAGAAGATATTAGAATAAAAATTGATATTATGATAATAATAATAATAATAAATCTGATAGAAAACTTAAATTTATGTAATTATATGAAAAATGTAAAAATTTTTCACATTAGGAATAAATTCAATACACTAACACGGATTTAAGTGTACCAGGTGGAATAAAATACTGACTAGGGGTAGTGATGGCATTTAGGATATCGGGAAGTAATGTAATTAATTTCACATTATGAGTTGAAACAAATTTCTAGGGTTCAGGTATAAAATAATACTTAGAAAATTGAACTAAAACCTAGTTTAGAAATCGATACAAAAATTGAACACGAACTTAACCCTAAACCTAGAGTAATTATAAAAGATTTGAGAACCTAGATAATTGGATATATTAAACTCTAAACAAAAGATCACAATAAGCGTTATAGGATAAAACGAACCTATAATAGTTATAAGAAAAACTAAAATCACGTTTGTGTTGTAGGGATGATCGGCGATGGCCTGAGTAAGTTGGACCTCGAGTGAGTGAACGAGGAGTCCAGGTAAGTTGGGATTAATACGTTGCTATATTTTGGAGGCTTGAGATTATGCTTTGTTGTACTTGTTAGATAGTTAGTTATGTGCATGTTCTTGATTATGAGTAATGCTATGATCCTGTTTGTTATTCTGGCTTGTATTGTATGATTTATATGAAATGATTGATCACTCTAAACTAAACATAATCAAATATACGACCTGTAACCATAATTGAACCTACATGGCAACCCATTAAGGGAACTTAGGACTCTCCAGCCAAATACCGACCTCTTCGAAAGGGATAGTGCAGGATTGCATAATGGTCCCTTCTTCATCCTTAGTCGAACTAAGTGACAGGAGAGGAGGTCACTACGAAAGTGAAGTCAATGGTTCAAAGATAGTCGCGGGATGAGCGATGTCTCCATTGCACAAGCTTAGGTTTGGTCATGAACTGTTGCATTAACGGCAACTTCTCAACCCAGATTAGAGCGGACGCAATTTCTCTAATCTCATGATAAGCCTGACAACGTCATGCGATGGCATTTACTTAAACATGCATTGCACCTAATAAGTTTATTGATAATTTTGTTATATTTGTGGTATAGTTTTAAGTCCTCCATCCTAACTTACTAAGCTGTGGTTGCTCACATCTCTATAGACGTTGTGCAAGTGCTGGCTAAGAAGCAGCATACAACTACTCTGAAGCAGCATACAACTACTCTGAAGCTAACAACTGCTGGATCTTGGGAAGTGAGGAAAAACATTTGAAGAACAAACATATATTTTCAAGGTCTAAGCTTTTATTTTAGATTTTTTTTCATTTTTGAATAATGTAATAACTGAATTATAGTGTATATATATATATATATATTCTCACTTTCTTATGTAAGTGATTTATTTAAATTATAAACTGTTTACTTCAAAGTAGGTTAGTCGTGGACGTCTTGTGTAGATCAAGTCTAGGATAGCGGTTGTAAGGCCAACTATTATCTTAGAAACACGGCGGGGCTATTACGACTCTACCGCTTCAAGGCGTGACACCATAGTTATGAACACTTTATTAACACAAGCTTAACTTTTAGGTCAAATGATTGAAATTGGTCCATTAGTATTTGTTGGCTTAATTATTCACTACTTTTGACCTAAGACGTTACAACATATCATTAACCTTTTATGATAGGTGAAATATAAGGGACAAACCTAAGTTTATCAATCAACAAAATACTTTTTCTTATTAATTTGCAAATTCTGATATTGATTCGTTGGAGAATTATTTAGTCCACGAGATGGGATAAACAAAGAAGATGTTAAGATAAAAAAAATTTAAAAAAGGGGAAATAGATGAATGTCTAACTAATGAAGATTAGAAGTAGCACCATGGAATTATGTGATATAAAATGCTTGATTAATCAAGGAGGTAGCTTAAAGAAAAGAAAAGGGAAAGTAGATATGCACATGAGATAGCTAAGAGAAAAATTGGAAGGAAATCCACACTGGATGTTGTAGTTAATGGCACCAAATAAAAAGAATAGCCATTTTCATTTAAGAAACAAGTAATGTCACATGACATAAAATTACTACCTTGGACAAGAGTTGTATAGCTTCAGGGGACATCAAATTCTTGTCATCAACTTAATCAATGTGTCGTCCTTTACTAAGCTCTCAAAACTGTTAACTTCCTAATCGATATCCTCTATAAGGGCATTAAATATGACCATATGGACACATCCTCCACCAATCCCATGGCTTCAAAATCATATACCCATGTAAGCAACACATACAATGGTTATTGTATGTTGTGGTTAGAATTTGATTTTGATATTGGTTAGATGCAAAAGAAGTCTTGAATCTTAATGGTTAATCTAAATTGAAATAATATGTGTTTCCAAAGATAAATAGAGAAACAAAGACAATCTTAGTGGTGGTAGTAGTGAGATTTCTTTCTAAATATGAAAAGAGGGAAAGTGAAGATATAGGAACAAGATTTTATATATATATATATATAGGATATAAAACATAACATGGGATATTGACAATTAAAAAGGTAGCTATCCAACATTAACATGTATAAGAAAATAAGATATAAGGCATAGATAAATGATGCATATCGTAAGAGAGAAAAAAATATAATGTGTAAAAAATCTATGGAAATTAAAATTTTTAGCAATAATATTAAATGAATGCAATGAAGATTTTAGTGAAAACATTGATGATTGCTTTAAATATGTAATGTGATTAGTAACTAATAAATATTTTGGATTGATATAAGGAATATTACAATAGAAATAATAATGACATGATAGACTAATGTGATTGATGAAGTGGAGAATATCAAAAGGTAAAAACTTCCAAAATCATATATTATAATAGATATTTGTAAGATAAGGTTAACGTTTCATAGACTGATTCAAATAAAAGATTTATAATAATCAATCCATAAAATTGTTTAAACCATTTTGTAAAACATTAATCCTTTATTTGAACTTTTTTCAAAACACCGATACCTTTTTTGAACTAATTTGTGAAACGTTAATTCTTTATTTGAATTTTTTTAAATATTGAGCCCCTCCGTTGTAATTCTCTTTAAGGGTTAAAATATATATATATATATATATATAATGTTAATAATCATTAAGGGTATTCATGGTGCAGTTCAAATCCTTGATGAACCGAATAGCTTTTAGCCACTGAAGGTTTTGAACTAAATTGCTTTAAATGTAGTTTGTTCTAGTTCGGTTCATTTGAATTGCTTTTAAAAGCACTTTGTTATATTAAATAATAGAAATAGTTATTGAAGCTTTTAACCAAACATTGATGCTTAAAATGAAAAACATTATACAAGAGTTAAAGTTACATGGTATTATGTTACAGTAATATTGTATCTTATAAAGCATGAAAATTTGCTTGAGAGATGAAAAATGAGGTGAAAGAGAAGTAGCAACAGTAAAAGTTGAGTGTGAAAAGATAGATAATAAAAAAAAATGCAAATAACGTTAAAATGAAATGTTAATATATTTTAAAATAAAAAAATAACACTTATTTTTTATTTCTAAATAAGAACAATTCGATTCAAGTTCAAACGGTTCAATGTAGTTTAACCCCTTAAATCGAACTACGAACTATTTGAACCTCCTCTCAACTGAATTGTAAATGGAACTGAAGTATAAAAAAATCGCATTTTACAGTTTAGTTCGGTTTGGTTTAACAAACAAACCTAATAATCATTGAAATTACTAAATGCTTCTAAATACTTAATGAGAGCCTAGATAGTGCAGTTGGTTAAAGCAATTTACACATAAATTTTCCTTTATTATAAAAGAAAATAAGCATCGATTTTTTTTTTTTTTTGCCAAACTTAGTTAAATTAAAAATAATAATAATTTATCAACCAACGTCTATTCTTTTTAGTGATATATATATATATATGTTACTTACATATACAAAAAATTGCTATAATATTTTTTTTTTATAAGATATTACATTTAAAGATCTAAATAAGTAATTTTAAGAAGAAAGAACGAGTAGAAACCAAAATGGGTCTTCCGATTTCAATATTATAGATTTACATAGCTAAAAATTTTAAGTTAATAATATGAATGTCCATTTATTTAAATTTGTTTAAATGCAATATCATTTTGTAATTCATAAACCATTATAATAATGCTAATTGCATATTAGATGCCAATGGCCATTAAGGCTAACAAATTGGGACACAACTTGTGAACTTGGATATGATACAACATGATTTTAAATGGTTTGTGTACAAAAGTGGCTGACACGAAATACAAACGGACTAGACCCATTTAAATATGATAAAATTCATGTCCGAATTTGAATTCAACCCACAAACCTATTTATCAAACTGTTTATTAAATAGGTCCTATAATCATATCACAAGTTCGGCTTAAGATCTCGTTTTATTTTAGAATAAACCAATATTTTAAAAGTTAGAAAATTATTATTATTCTCTTTTTTTTTATGAATATCTGAAGAATGATGGCACAAGTACAAGTCTAAATATTGGCATAGTAAGTTAAGAGTTCAAAATTTTATTAACGATGAACAAGTAGACAACTTACAAGTAATTTTATCTTTTACAAATATGTATGCTAGATTTAAATTTATTTCATTTGTTACAGTACTTGTAGTCTTTACTTCATCAAAATCCTATAAAAGCATATACACACTTAGAGGTAATAATAAATTTGAATTATACTAATAATTACTACTCTCCAATATGGGATCTCTCTTTGAAGCGGCAAACCCTAGCAATCTTTCACAGCATGATAAGGATAAGGATAGTGACCTTCTCTATTGAAGTAAGAAACAACTAGTATTATCATCAGAGGATAATGGCGAAGCAATGGTCGAAGGAGTGGAATACATTTCAAACAATAAAGGAAATCCTAATAAAAGAAAATGTCCTTCAAGACACAATTCTTACTAATATACCAAGAACGTACAAAAGGTTCTATTTTCACAATTTTTTCCCCTACAAGCATAGACTACGATGATGAGAAGTGGAAAGAGGAGGAGGACAATTTGAATGTGAATTTGGGTCAAGGAGTCTGTTATATGAATTTTTTACGGACAAAGGTTGAGATATTAAGCGCCCCATGGAAAAACATGTTCATAGCAAAAGTGTTAGGTCGAACCTAGGATACAAGGCTCCGTTAGACAAATTAATGAGGATGTAGAGGAAGTTGAACCTTATCAAATTGATCCACGCAGGTTCCGGACATTATTTGATCTCGCTAGAAAATAACGTGGATTATCAATAGGTTATAAGAAATAGTCCATGGTTTGTGAATGGGAGATTTTGGCATCAAAGAAATGGCTTCCAAGCTTTAGATCAGATATTTCTAGCCTTGACTTAGTTACGACACGTGTGCATATCTTTGGTTTGCCAACAGAATTTATTCTCCCTTGGTTATCTGGAGAATAAGGGAAAAGATTGAGCAATTTTGAGGTATGATTCATATACTAGGGGATTAGAGCATGGAAAATTCATTCGTATTTGCATTCAATTAAATATTAATTCTTCACTCAAGTATACTAATTTTATCAATGGAATCCCTTATAAAATTCTTTATGGTAGACTACCAAAGGTATATAATCAATGTAGTAGAATAAATCATCTGGGAAACCCTTATACCTCGAATGCAAATAATGTCAATACCATGGATATGAAGGATAGGTACGTAGAACAAGATGATCGAGGCATATCTGGGGAGGCGGCAATAAGTAGTTCAGGCAAAGAGACAAGACAAGAGTCTAATTTAGAAAATGTAAATGTTAAGGGAACGAGTCAGAGTATAAAGGAAGCTGAGTGTAATTTAAATGATGAATCTGACTTAAAGGATAATGAGGGGACAGGTAAAGCAATCGTAAATAGTATGTCATAGGGAGTAGGTGATTAGACAAAAGTCCAATATAAGAAGAAACCATAAAAACACAATAAAAAATTAACTAGAAACGTGACGAATGACAAAAAAAAAAAAAAATCAACGAAATAGTTCGGGAGGAGGGGGGGAGGGTTAACTAAGAATTCTAAACGACTCAAAAACATCATTTGGTAACATTAATTCGAACAGTGGTGGCTCCTCAAAAAACTAAGTACACAATATAGTTTAGAAAAAATAAGGGGAAAGAAAATATTGAAAAATCAACCATGTTTTCTTTTTCTTCAGAAAAATTGAAACATTCTTACTTTGAGAAAACCAAAAAACAAAAAAACTCTTCATCTCTTAAAAAGGTGGCAAGGAAAAATGGTCCTTTTGATGGAAACTTCATCATGCTTCAACTTTTGAAAAGCAATTCACCTATGCCAAAAGTCAATCCGATTTTAAAGCTGTTGTAAATCCAAACTCCATTGAACATAGTAACCCTTAGAATGGAAGTAGACAACATGATGGTTTACAGTATCATGTAGTAAAAGCATCTTTCAACCAACCTTCTTAATGGGATGAGAAATTGTGATTGAATAAGTTCAAGCCCAAACCAGGGTAGAGGGGGTTCCAGCAATAAAAATGCCAATGATAAGGGATGTCATAACAGGAGAAGATCTATTCGAGTTATTTGAAGGGATGTGTTATCTAGTGGCAAAAACAATACTCGAAGGCTAATACATTAGATAGAGGTACAACTTGTGCCTTTCATGGAGAGGTACATGGAGGATCAAAGGAAGCAATTTTGGTTTAAGTCTAGGGAAATGTAAGAACTGATGATCAATACTTCCTTTCACCTACGCAGATGGAGGGTAGAGTTAGAGGAGTTTGAGGAAGCCTCTACAAAGGTACACTAGGTTAAAATCCACTATATTATGTTGAACCATGAACTTATAGACACGTTGTCTTCATCAATGTATACCAAACCCTTCATAATTCTTGCATGGAACACTCATGGAGTGAACTCTGAGCGAAGGAGGAAAGCTATGTGGGATCTATGGATGTTATATGACTCTCAAGTCCTTATTATTACTAAAACACGGATGAGGTCAGTTGGAGCTACCGCTTTGAGGGAGCATATTGATACGAATAGCATGATCTATAGTAAGGCCAATCAATTTAAGGGGGGAGTAGTCATGCTATGGAATGCTAAAGATGCGGTAATCACAAAGAGAGTCTTATCTAACCAACAAATTTCTTTAGAAATCTAGCTGTGTTCTCATAACTTCTCTTAGCTTTTGTTAACTACTTATGCATCGCCTAGATTTAAGGAATGTTGTCTTTTATGGGAGGAGCTAGAAAGTTTAGCGAATAATTGGAGTGGGCCCTGAGTAATGATTAGGGATTTTAATGAGATTTTGAGTAAAGAGGAAAAGTGGGGAGGAAGACCAGTGTGTTAAAGTCATGCCAACAAATATTAGAGGTGTATGGATGTCTGTGGGATGTTAGATTTAGGCTTTGTTGGGCCTAAGTTCACGTGGTAAAAAAAATCTAAAAATTTATGTGATTTAGTACAAACCCATTTAGACCAAACTTAAGCAAATGAAAACTAGAGGAGATTGTACCTTAAAGTAAAGGTTATTCACCTCTTAATAGGGATCAAGGGCCAATCACTAGCTCCCAAGCCCAAGTGCTCTCTCAGGTAGTTCACCAAGCTATCTAAGGTGAGTTAAGTACCGAGGAGCAATACTTGCCCCAGTCTAATCCGCTGAGCTACTTTACTCTCCATACCATCTAAGGTATTGCCGAGGTGACTAGTCATGGTACCGAACTGAACCTTCCGCTATATACTAGTCCAAGCGCTAAATCTAAATATAGCAATCTCCATAATGTCGAGGCCAATATGATAACTATTAGGAGCTAACCATCCAAAGCCTACCCGAATATGAGTTGCCCTTAATCCATCCCTTGTCTAGCCCCAGTTGTCAAGACGTTAAATTGCTGATGCCAAATAGACCTGATCTAAGGGCTACCCCTACTCAACTCACTCTACTATCAAAATCACAGAGTAAAACACGTATGCATTGTCCTTTCTAACAAAGGATGTTCGTTGGGCATAATGTCGTATTTTTCCCTATAAATTATTTTTCTTCTGTTTAGCAAATAGGGATTTATTTTTGTAATTATCTGTAACATAGAAATTACTCTAATAAGGCACTATAAATAGTCACATAATTTAATAGCTACAAGACATAGAAGAATATACTAAAATTTAGTTCACCCTCTCTTAAGCTAAGTATCATTTTTGCTTACTCTTGAACTACTTTTATATAGCCCATTCAAGCGTAGACTAGTATTGAATGACCTTCGGCCATACTTATACGTTATATCACGTGTGACCTGAGCTTGTGTAAGGCGTTGATGCGTCATATCCATCGTAGCTGTATAGGAACCCCTGCTCTCCTTCGACAATTATTTACTTTTTAGGTCATCTTGCGGCTTAAACCCACCATTTTTGGTTATGCGTGATATTGGGTTCATATGTTTATCTACGAGTCCATATCACCTCTCGTCCTCACAATCTGACCATTTTCCCATATTATTGGATACTTACTTTGTAGTAAGGGGAGGAATTAAGAAGGACCATCCCTTTCAATTCCAACCGAAGTGGCTAGACCACCCTGGTTTCAAGAAGTTTGTTGCTAATCATTGGGACCCTATATAATTTAGACTCCTTAATGACCTAACTTAGTTTGTTGCTTAGTTGAAGGCTTGGAATAAAGAGGTTTTTGGGCTTATCCATATTCGTAAGAAGAACACTCAAAAATAGATTGAAGAGATTCGAGGCAAACTGTAGAATGAACCCACCCTCGTAATAGCTTTTAGATCATGAGAGATTCTTCCTAAAGGAATTGGATGAGGTATGAAGCCATGAGGAAAAGTTATGGGTAGCTAAAGCAAGATCTAGATGGATTATTGAGGGAGAAGGAAACACAAAGATTTTTCATATGAGTACAATGGCTAGACATTCTAAAGTACGAATTTGTAGGCTTTATGATACTGTAGGGAACTGGATATCCAAGCAATATGAAGTCCAAAGTTTGGTCATCTCTCATTTTTCCAACTTATTCACTGTGGAAAAACTCTCCTATAGTAGATCTCCATTCTCTTGGGATGGAGGGTAGAAGATTCTTTTAAAGAAAGAAAAGATTAAGTTATGGAAGGAATGCTCAAATGAGGAAATCAAGAGAGCCATCTGGTTCATTAGAAATAATAAGGGCTTGAGAGTGGACAATTTTAGTACTGAATTTTTTAAAAAAATGTTGGATAAAAGTAGGTAATACGATGTGTGACACAATATAGAAGATTATGGAAAACCAAGTAATGAAGCCAAAGAATAATCGCATCCTAATTGTTCTTATTCCAAAATTAGTTGGTGCTAACAAGCTAAAGGACTTTAAACTCGTTAGTCTTTCCTTTACCATGTATAAAGTGGTGAGTAAACTCCTTGTTAACAGACTATGTGGGTTATTGAAATTTGGACTTTATAATTTATTTTATTGCTTGACACATAGTAATGATAAATGCAATAATAACATGTTTTGGTTTAAAAAGGCAAAAACATATCAAGATCTACTAGAGATACATTGTAAAACTTATTAAATGAATAATTTTAATTAAAAGTACACCAAAAAGAAAAAGAATCAACAATAAATAAGTGCCTTATCTATGTACACATATAGCATAGTGATTGTTAAATATATTTATAATATAACATTACAGTGTAAAGCCTACAATCGAAAAAGAAAAAAAGAAGAACAAAATAAAAAGGAAATAAATAATAGGAATATTTAATGTGAATTTTGTCTAACTTTAAGTCTACATTGAATTCACTAGACTTAAATGGTCATTAGTAATAAAATATAAAACAAGAGAAGTTGAAGTATAAAACCAACTTGCTATTGTTTATTAGACGACTTATGTTGCTATTCATCTTTTGACTACCCTAAGTTTTCTCTAACTATTGGATGGAAATAAGTTATAAAAAACCAAGTTGTCATGAATCATCTATTTGGGCATTTGATTTAGACATTTGTGACTACACATGCTCGTAAAGTAACACCTATTAGCTACATGTTTAATTCTATGCACGTAACACCCCAAAAGAAGACTTGGTAGTTTTTCCTAAAATCTATATATTACGTGTATACCCAGGATATAAAGATCACCTTCCAGTCAAAGGTATAAGACTATAAACAATACGTTTATAAGGGTACTTATTTATTTTACTTACATGTACTTATTTATATAAGTAACTAGAGTAACCCAACAGTCCACCCAGACCACAGAGAATTGGAATCACCTACTAGATAACAAGATAGGATAATTAAACTTCAACAACATCACGCCAATATAGTGATGAGAGAAAAGTTCACTAGTATGAGTGCTACAGATGGTCTAATGAGAGGAATCGAAGTGATTGATACGGGAGCTCCTTTAAGTGTTCCAGTAGGCGAAGCAACTCTAGGACGAATTTTCAACGTGCTTAGAGAGCCTATTGATGATTTAAGACCTGTAGATACTCATACAACATCTCCTATTCATAGATCTACGCCTGCCTTTATACAGTTAGATACTAAATTATCTATTTTTGAAACAGGAATTAAAGTAGTAGATCTTTTAGCCCCTTATTGCCGTGGCGGAAAAATAGGACTATTCGGGGGGCTGGAGTGGGTAAAACAGTACTTATTATGGAATTGATCAACAACATTACTAAAGCTCATGGGGGCGTATCCGTATTTGGCGGAGTAGGTGAACATACTCGTGAAGGAAAAGACCTTTACATGGAAATGAAGGAATCCGAAGTAATTAATGAACAAAATATTGCAGAATCAAAAGTAGCTCTAGTCTACGGTCAGATGAATGAACCTCTTGGAGCTCAGAGTTAGAACAAGATAACCATGCCAAAAGTGAATAGAGGCTCTAGTTTTAAGGATCTCAACGTCTTCAATTCTTCCCTCTTAACAAAATTAGCCTAGAGATTCCTTTCTAACGAGGATACCTTATGGGCTAAAGTCCTTAAGGTATTTACTTTCCTCACTCATCCTTTTTGCAGGTGTCTAAAGACTTTAAGGATTATTGGGGTTAAGCAAACATCCTCCACGGAAGGGAATATCTATTACAAGGAACAGTTTAGCAAGTAGAGGATAGTGCCTCTATACACGAAGAAAAAGGAAAGTGGATTCTAAGCTTGGAAGGATATGCCCCCAAGATCAAAGAAGGAGTGACCACACTATAGTTGAAAGTAAAGGAATTCATTCATGATGATTTGAAGTGTTGGAATGTTCCGAAACTTAATCTCTTGTTTGAACCAAACACAATAAAAGAAATCTTAAGAATCCCAATCTTATCTTCTAGGATGGAAGATCAAGTCATATGGCCTCATGAAAAGAATGGTAAGAATAGTGTAAGGTTAGCGTATAATTTTATCAAATGCCATCCTCAACCCCTTCACAATGCCAACCCAAACACTCTTTATAGAGGAAAGAAGTTTTGTCTTTAAGTGTGGAAGTGCTTGTACTTGCCAAAGGTGAAAGACTTTATGTGGAGGGCACAAAACAACATCATCCTAACCCAAATCAATTTGGCTAAAAGGAACATCATTGATTTGACCAAGTGTCAGTTTCATGATAGTGAAGAATCAATTGAGCATCTCCTACTTTTGAAATACCCCAATTAGACTAGTGATTTAATTAAATTGTAAAATCATTTAAATTAGTATCGTTAAAAATCGCTTCTTAATAGTTAATTACTCATTTTAGTAAACTTCAATGCAATTTCGGTTTCAATTTAAAGTGTATTCTTTAATATAAAAGTCTAAATTAAGATCCCAATTTAATTATTCAAAAATTCTTAGTTTACGTATACATTAATTAAATTAAATTTTATTTTACATATAGGATATAAGGATTTTATTTATACTTTACATTACGATATTTTTATATAAGAGTTATTATCCTAAATACTGTATATATTCTTATTTTAATTAATTCATTATTCTCTTTTTCTATATAAATACTACCCTACATTCTAGAAAGTTCTAGAATAATCTACCTTAAACCCTATTTCGTATTTTTGTCCCAACCATAATTGCTATTCTCTCTCTTAGCTCATCATTTCCCATTTTCTCTCTAGACTTTCTCTCTCTCACCTCATCATTGTGTTTTTCTCTCTCTTAGCATATTTATAATTCTCACCAAGCTCTCTTTCGCTTAGACTACTCTCCTCCCCCCCCTAATTAATGGCCAAACCCTACCCTAATTTCTCAATCTTGTTTTCCCCAATTTCTAAAAGCGCTTATTCCTTTCCCAATCCAATTCCCTCCCTTCTTTCATAATTTCCCATCGCCATACCTTTTCCTAATTCTTTACAAGTAACCAAACCCCACTCCCTCAATTTCCGGCCCCCTAATTTCTTTTCTGAAGCCAAGCCTCATCGGAAACCTTCTTCAATTGCAATTCATTAATCAAGTTGCTCATCCGAATTCATTTTGGGTCTCATACAAGATTGGATTAGTTTGTCTCTGTTTCTCCGGTAAATGTTATTAATTAAATATTTGAGTATATTATTTTGTGAATTATAATTTCTATATTATTGTTTATGATAGGTTTTTGTTCATCGTCATCTGATGTTTCCATCTTAGTCGTACTCCACAAACTATCCCAATTTCTTGTTCAATACCGTATACATAAGGTATTATTATTTTTATTTATTATTTTCTATTATTAGTGTGGAAGCAAGTATTTGTTAGTATTCGATTACTGCTAATAGATTATTCGATTATCATGTTATATATTATTATTTTATATAAAAGTTACTATTAAATATATTTTATCGTAATTTGGAATATTGGTTAGATATATATGTTAGGCCAAATTTCTATTTTCTATTGTATTCAAGTTAGGTCGCTATTTTTTGTTTAATTATAGAGTTGTGTTAATGATCATATCTTCTACGTAAGTCTTAAGTGTTAATTTAATGTACTATAATACTATTTTATTATTAGTATACCCTATTATTAATATTGATGGCATTACAATCTAACTATTTTTTATCACGTTAGTATTATGAATGTAGAGCATATTATATTATACATAGTATGTCTGTTTTATTTATCGATTATTATTATGTCATTCCTTATGAAATTCTACAAGTTATACTATTTTTCAATTAAGTATGTATTATTTTATTTCCATATCAATTAGATAATCTATATATTTTCATACTCTAATCATGTGTTCACTTTATATTTTCTTTTTTATATATAGATAAATATATATGTATAATGTACTTTACGATTTACCAAATAAGTAATCTTATATAGTTATGTCAACTTTTTGACTTAATCATATTACATTCCATTTCTATTCTGGAATTATTATTTGATCAACCATTTCTTTTGAGACCTTCATTAGATAGATTATATGTTCATAGATAACTCTTAGGTAGAACTTAGTCATAAAGTACTTGAAGGTTAATGTGTTTCTTGTTTTTTATTTAGATTTATGGTGTTCAATTTCCCTTGTTGAGGTCTCAACTTTTGTTCGGGTTGTGAGATTAGAGTCCTATTTTTTATTGTAAAGCGATTCCAAGTATGTAGTGCTTGCTTTTATGGTTATGCGTGTTAGGACTTAAAATATAATCAGACTAATATATATATCCTACTTAAATGAACTTGACTGTTTGTTGTACTTGATCGCTCGCTCTAGGGGCTTACAGTAGCAAATCCCTAGA
Source organism: Lumnitzera racemosa (assembly GCA_024138005.1). NCBI lineage: Eukaryota > Viridiplantae > Streptophyta > Magnoliopsida > Myrtales > Combretaceae > Lumnitzera > Lumnitzera racemosa. Next base: position 3,904,964 of record JAMXBC010000007.1, read on the forward strand.
AGGGCAATTACTGATCATGTACGAGGCTTCCCTAGTAGACTTTTACATAGGACGATGCAATTAAAATATTAGGTTTCTGAACGCTAGACTCTAGGTGTAAAGGTTTTAAAAGAAAATATATATTTATATCCACCTATGTAAGTGGATAAAGATTAGGTGTAGAAGGGTTATGAATATTTCTTTGCTGTTTGTTGGTCTAATATAAGATAATTAAGCTGTTGTTTGTTATTATTCCGTTATATCTACATTTATGCATGTGAACAATCAGCTTGGTATTCGTATGTGTTTTGTACACCTGTATTAAGCCTTGGCTCTTTTCTTTTCTTTTTCAGGTACTAGATCAGAGGATTGCCTTATTTATGAGGAGATATTTGTTGATGACATTTAGGAAGATGATGGAATCGAGTACCTTTATTATTATGATGACTAGGATAGAGTTGATTTCTGTTTTACTGGAGATTTATGTTATGTTGAGAGTTATGTTCTTTTGAGGAGATCGACTCCTTTTCTGATATTTGAGGATTTAGTTACTTAACTTATCTTATGTTTTTTGTTATGAGTCAATACGCTTTCGAACTCTGTTGGGTATTTTATGTTTCTATCAGGTTATGAGTAGATGTAGTTACCCATTCCTTTACAGTTTATATGTATTATTTGTAGTGTGATTCTATATTACTTATTAATTTATAGACTTAAAAGCCTTAACATAGCCTGGGCTAACTGGGATATATGATAGGTTGTAATGCTCTATGACCTTTGCCTTTGGATGGCTTTGGTTTGGGAGAAATAGTTAGAATTTTAGTGGAAAATAACTAGGTACTAGCCTTAGAAAGTTAGCTGCTATTACAAGTTGAAAGGGAAGGTTTGGTAAAAGAGAAGTAGCTGAACTCCTTGCAAAATTATTCATAGTCACCTGTAGTATTTGGAAATCAAGATGCAATGCTGTATTTCAAAACAAATCGCTAGATACTTAAGATATCATCATAGCTAACCAATGCACCCTATCTAAATTGCTCGTTCTCTTTGTAGGCAATGGCGCTAATCTTTGAAACATGGCCTCTTTTTCACTATTAATGCAGGTGAATTAGAAGCCTAGGTTGAGGCTATTGAAGTAGAAACATGAACCGATCTTTGCAACTCTGGATAAGTTGAGGCAATGTTTTGTTTTTGTTTTTGTTTTTATAGTTTTCTAAGTTGTGAACATTTTTTTTTTAATCCACTTGGATATCTAAGTGGCTTGTTTTGGTTTTATTTGACACATATATCCACATGCTAGGCTACTGTTGGTTGATAAGCCCATCTAAGCTTATGGAGTTTATAGAGATAGTCAATGTAAAATAAGCAACATTAAAAAGCCTAATTAGGTATCAAATTGACATATCTAAAATTTAGGTACTTAATTAAAAATTAAGAAAATTTGGAGATATCATTTGTGACATTAACTCTTTATTATATATGATATATAACAATTAAATATTTTATTGTTCTAATTTATATTACAATACAAAATCATATTAGATCATATAAAGTTTTATTCAAAGCTATTAAATTTATATACTTATTAATGTTTCAACTCAAAAGTATTAAAGGAATAGTATCTTTATATAAATGTATTGAGTAGTTTGATTAATTGGGTTTTATAATTGATATTGATGAACGACAAAAACACAACTATTTAACTTAAACACATACATTGCAGGGGTATCATTGGCTAATATTTATTATACACATGAATATATATAATTTTTGTAGTTTAAAAAACAATGGAGTTAAAAATTCAACCTTTATAATGTATTATTGATAATGAAACACTATAGAGTCATGGAAAAAACCCAAAGAGCAACTAAAGGCAAATCGCCAATAATTGGACCTCTTTACTCAGCAATCTAGCCTTTTGATTCCATAAACCCTAATTTACTATCCTCCACTTCCTCACACCCCTCTCTCCTTCATCTCCCAAAACCCCATAGCCCTCGGCTCTCTTTCCACTTCTCTCAATCCCTCCAACCCTTCTCTCTCTCACTTCCCTCCATACTCATCACTTCCTCTAATCAAAGATCAAATCTTTCAAGAACCTCCCCAAGTCACCTCACCCTTAGAGTTTCATCCAAAACCTCTCCTAATATTCTTACTGTATGGCTAGAATCCAAAGCGGTCAACATTAGTGTTAAGCCCGATACTTTAAAAGGTAGCAGTGAAGGAGGGTTTTAAAGATTTAAGGGGTAGTAGAGGGGATAATAGCAGTGGTAGAGGTGGTGCGGAGAGGAAGAGAGTGATAAGAATAAGAAGGAGAAGATGGCGTTGTCCATGTCCTAGAAGTTGACTTAGGGTTATGTTGCTCTTGTTAGAGGTGATTACATTTTTTATTTTTAATCATATGATTACAGTTGACTTCAAATTCTTTCAATTGTATTATGTTTATGAATGAACAATAAGCCTAATTTTACCCTTTATAGAAATATAAGTGTGTTATTTGGTTTAGTTGTTGTGCAGTTGTTTGAAATGGAATTTGTTTGACATGATTAACTAAGATTACTTTCATGTTTCATGGATTGATCGCTCTGTGATTATGGATAATGGATATTTACATGCGTTTTCTGGATCAGAATGAAGGATTTTTTTTTTTTTTTTTTGGGGGGGGGGAGTTATATTCATTATATTAATGTAAAAAGAAAAGAATATGCATGGAAAAGATAGCATAAGCAATTGATCCAATACTAAACAACAAAAAGGAAACTCAATCAATTGTTAAGAAACTATAAGAGTAGTACATAGCCTCATCTAGGAACTAATCCTAAAATAAACAAAATTTTCCTAGCTAAGCAAGAACAATTAGTAGGAGGACCACCGACCTTACGACAATTTCTCTTTTTCCAAATGTAGTAGCAAACAATAGAAGGTATTTTTTTATATATATCCGGACATCTTGCAAAACCCATCACAAAATCCTTGAAGGAGGTGGCTACTAGAGCATTCACAACTTAAAACTTGTCAATCCTAGAAATATCCAACCAAATTGGTCTAACAACTTCACACTTCAAAAGTAGGTGCAAATGAGATTCCTCTTCCTTATTACATAAGTACCAGCAATTTCTATCCACAATACCCCAAATAAGCAACTTATCTAGGGTATATAGCCTTTCCTGAATAGCCAACCATAGAATGAAAGAATATCATGGAGCGCATATTTTGTTCCATACAACCTTCACCCATAACACTTTATCACATCGTTGTCATAGAAAGTTGTAGGTGTCTCGGATGGAAAAGGACTTCGACAGGCGTGGCTTCCAAATGAGTTTATCTGAAGCAAATGGACTTGGTTTACAAGTTGGAGATAGAGAATTGGTAATAGACTATTAAGTTTCACCTAAAATCCACCTCCAACCATCATTAGTAATGAGAGAACTTACACGTGCATTCATGTCCTACCCCATACTATAGATGGCTCTTTCCCCCAGCCAAGTTGTAGGAGGGCTTTTGGTGTACCAATTATCCTACCATAAGGATACTCTTTGCCCATCACCTATTTTCCATGTAAGAAGAGGATGAATCCAATTTCTAGCCTGTAAGAGTTTGGACTACGTCCAAGACCTTTGAGCTGGCTTTTTGATTGCCCAAATTTTTTTTCCTTTGAGAAGCTCACTTTTAACCCATCTTAGCCAATGGATGTTCTCTACATCTGAATAAAGATTCCATATGTGTTTGATTTGTGCAACTTTATTCCATAAAGATAACTCCAAGATACCTAAGCCTCCCTCATCCTTCGAGCAACAAACATCATCCCAAGCAACTTTCACCTTATCTTTAGCTTTAAGCTCACCCGGCCCATTCTACATAAACCTTTTGATTTTCGTAGAAAGGTTTTTTAAGATGCTTTTAGGGAAAAGGAAGGTAGACGACCAAAAAACTTGTAAGGAAAAGAGAATGCTCTTGACCAGCTAAAGGCGGCTAATGTGTAAGAGAGCCTTGGAACAATGACCAATTTGGGAAACAAACCAATTGATAAGGCTTCTACAGTTGCATTTGGACAATTTAGATGAGAAGAGAGAAACTTCTAGATACTTCACCAGTAGAGATCTTTGTGGAAAACGCAAACAATAAGTTCTGTGATCCTTTTCTTCTTACTTAACTCCGCTGAAGAAGACAAGATTTTTGTTAGGACTATATCTCAATCTCGAAAGATGGAAGAATGAATCTAGACAATCTTTGATCAACATAATAGAAGTCCAATTACCTTTCGAGAAGATCATCAGGTCATCTGCAAAAAACCAAGTGAGTGAGTTCATCCTTCTTGCATCTCCAATGGAAGCTAAAATTAGGATTAAAATCCAACTCCCTAAGAAGGCAAGATAAGACTTCCATAATAAGGACGAAAAGGTATGGAGAGATAGAGTCACCTTGCCTTAAGCCACGTGTACTTGGAAAGAAGCCAACCAATTCACTATTAACATAAATAGAGAATATAAGAGCAGAGATGCACTCTATAATCTAAGATATAAATAAAGGAAGAAAACCCATTGTGAACAAAGTTTGTTTAAGGAATGACCAATTTACATGGTCATATGCCTACATGATATCAACTTTAATAGCACATCTAGCTCCATGACCCCCCCTATGGTAACCATTCAAAGCTCTTATGCAACCAAAACGTTATCTCCAATTCACTTACCCTTGATAAAAGCATATTGATCTCTTCTTACTAAGCTGGACACAACAAATTCGAGGTGATTCGCAAGAATTTTAAAGATACATTTACAGAGAGTATTGGAATAAGCTATTGGTCGAAAATCTCCAAAGAAATTTGGAGTCCTAACCTTTAAGACAAGGGCTAAGTAAGTAGAATTGATAGATTTCAACAACTTAATCATAGCAATGAAATCTTTGATAGCTAAAGTCACATCTCTTACAACCACCTTTCACGTGCATCAAAAGAAATTGGCATTATATCCATCCAAGCCTGGTGATTTGTCTTTTGCTAAGGATCACATAGCTTCTTTTACTTCCATATCTGAAAAGGGTCAAATAAAGTCTGTTGCAAATCAATGACTAACTCTTTACTTAACGATGTTCGGAAGCATGTCTAGGTGACAGCCTCCATCTTGGCCATTAGATAACAAATTTTGACAATCGTTTGTTGCTGCATCTTGAATATTTTCCTTCCCACTTATAATTGAACAATCCAAATTCTTTATAGAGAGAATCCCACTCTTGGTCAGTCTTTGCTTAATGGACTTAAAGAAAAAAAGCTGTGTTTTTATCCCCTAATCTTAGCTAAGTCTCTTTAGATTTCTAGCAGAGAAATGATTCCTCAGCCGCTCTCTTACAATAAAAATCCTCATACAACTTCCTTTACCTTTCCTAATCAGCATTTGCTAAGCAACTTCAATTAGCAGCTTGTTTTTCCTTAAAGAGCCGGTTCGCCTGTAACACTTGAGCTAAATGTCATGAAAAGATTCACGATTTAGTTTCCTTAACTCAACTTTTAGCAACTTAAGTTTAAAAATCACTTGAAACATGTTGTGCCTACAACCTGAATGCTCCACACTTTCTCAACTAGAGGAAGGAATTTCAGACTAATTTTCCAAAAATCGAAGAATTTAAAAGAGACTTTTCTTCGACAATCATCAACATTCGTATGAACTACTAGCGAATTGTGATCAGAGATCCCTAGCTCCAAAACATGCACTTCAGAATCTAGGTAATGTTAGGTCCAAGGCAAGTTAATCAAGGCTTTATCAAAATGTCTAACAAGGAGGTTTAATAGACTTTTGTTGGTCCAAGTATAAATGGTACCACTTGTTCAAGCATCCTCCTCCATTTCCACCTTAAAGAAAAATTCATTGAATTGTTTCATACACTCTATAAAGTGCATATTTCCTCTTAATTTTTAATCAACTGATTGACATTCATCGAAATCTCCAATAATCGATCATGGCTCCACAATAAACTCCTTAAGGAGAAGCACTCTACTCCTTACTCCTTATGTTAAATGATGGTTAGATGATATGATTTTTTTTTTTTTTCAAATTGTCAATTAAATTAATGGTTAGCCTCTCTAAATGAATTTGGATACGACATTTTCGGTTGGACCATTTAAGTTTGCTCTCTTTTACACAATGTAACTCCCAAATTTTTTTTTTGGTCTACGAGAAAAGTCGTGAAAAGGGACGCCTTCCTAAATGTAACTTCCCTTTTTTGGTCGATTCCTAAATGTACTTGGATAAAGCATTTTCGGTGAGATTTTTTTTTTTTGGGGGTGGGGTGGGGTGCAATTCTGTGGGATTTTTTAAGTTTGTTCTTTCTTACACAATATTGGGCCAATCGTTTGTCTAGGAGAGAAGTGGTGAAAAGGATTGTCATTTTACGGGGAAACGAACACGTGGAATAAAATCACTGGCTTGCTTGAACTGGAGGTGGGGGGGACCGACAAATGTCTTGACCATGTGCATCCCACACAGATTCAGGGGTCGATTGCACACTTTGAACTTCGAAGACAGGGCTGAATAATGGGACCCATAGCAGATACAAACATTCTTAGAGTTAGTGGAAGGTCGAATTAATATAATGCTAATTTTTGTGTTCGTGCAAAAATTGGTTCCTCTCTTGATCATCCACGCAGAATTCACTTTATAACTCAATCAAAATTAAAAATAAAATAAAATTAGAAAACTTTCGATCGTTCCTTATATCTTCGGTCAATTGCGCTGTGGATCCCCCTGCTTGCAGAGATGAATAGATCTCGAGAACAAATTGAAAATATGTAGCAAATGATGCAGTGGTTGGACTGCAACCAATTCACTTCCTTTCATAGAGTATCCAAAAATTTGCTAGTTAGTTTGCTTCCCTTCAATTCTAGCTCTTTTAAATTGCATCATTAAATCCCTGCATGCTTCCAACACATTAACAAACCTCCATTGATAATTAGAACTTGACAAGTTTTTAGGGAAATGAACAGCAAGTAAGGAATCTAAGGATAAATCAACTTAATCCATCTACATCCACCTGGCATAAAGCAAAACATAGTAAATTATCCAAATTTCTGTTGCCAAACTGTCATTTTCATCCTTAGATACACCTGCAACAAAGCATCAGTGTCGATGTTGACACAATGAACAATTTGACACTTCAATGCCGCTGCGATAAGTAGAACGTAAGTCATAAGTTCATGAGACCGTGGCCCCCTCTTTTTATGCTTACAAAAGCCACCCCGCCATTGCAGCGGTTGTGTCGACAAGGGTTTTGTGTCCTCTTCCTCTCCCTGACTCTCTCTACAATCCACTCCAAAAACCCAAAACCCACCTAACCCTTTCGACCACCACTCCTTCCCAATTTTTTCTAAACATTCACACTTTGAACTGAAAAAAGAAAGCCTCCTTCCGCTTTAGAATAGCAAGATCGGTAGGTAATACATTTCTCAATTTGATCATAATTTATTTGCTTAAATATGCGATTAATGTCTTGAAAGTTTTGGTTTTTAATGCTGATTTCGATGTTCATGATTTCTGCTGCTAGATTCTGTATTGCAGTTTTTTTAGGCCTTACGGCTGATACTAGAATTACCTTTTCTTTGATTGTAATTGCTGCTTTTATTTCAGTGATACTCGAAAATGGAGCATGATAATGGACGCAGTTACTTGGGTACTAGTCAAAAGAGAAAGCTACAAGAGGGTGATTCTGATTGTGGTGTTTTCAGCTTGAACGAGCTTAATCAAGACCTCCTTGAAAGGGTCCTTTCATGGCTCCCAACATCCACCTTCTTCCGTCTCACTTCCGTGTGCAAGAGGTGGAAATCTGTTGCAGCTTCCCCGAGTTTCAAGCTGGCGTGTTCCCAAGTCCCCTCCCGGGATCCCTGGTTCTTAATGGCTGGTACTCAACTTGATAGATCGGTGGTTTTTGACATGGGAGAAAAGAATTGGAAGCAACCCAACTGCCCGGCTGTCCTCGAACAAAATTGCAATTCCATTCCAGTTGCAGCATCCGGTGGATTAGTCTGCTTGTATAGTGAATCGGGTGATTTTATCGTGTGGAATCCTGTAACTGGATCCTGCCGTGAAATCCCCCCTGTGGGTTTGGATTTACCCTCAGGTAATCCAGCTATACATGCCATCGTGATGCAATCAAACTCGAAGTCAAGTCATTCTTTCAAGATCGTGATGGTGTATGGTGAACTCCTGAGACTCTGCTTCAAAGTTTTCAACTCTGTCCTTAACCGATGGGAAGCTGAAGTTTATTTAGACCACTCACGTAAGGAGGGTGATTTCGAAATTGACATGCTACAACGTCCGTCGAAACCAGGTTCCTCTGTACTCATTGCGAAAGATGGTCAAGAATTCCTCTATTTCGTAAGCTCTTCTGGGTTGGTTTTTGCGTGCGATCTAACAAACAAACGCTTGTCCAAGTATCCAAGACTCTTTCCATTTTATTCCGAGTACTCTATTGATTTGGTGGAGTTTAGGGGGACGATGGTTGTAGTTACGCTATCGGAGTTTTGCGACAGTGCAAAGCTTGAGATGTGGAGTCCCGCTGAAAAAACTGAAGAATGGAAAAGAGTTGCACAAATGCCGCCGGCATCGTCACACGAGTTTTATGGGAAGAAGGCGAACATCAACTGTGTAAGCGCTGGAGATCAAATATTGATCTGCTTGAATTCAACAGAATTGTGCAAGTGCATCTTGTACAATTTTGCAGCTGATGAGTGGACTGAACTGCCCGACTGTTCTAAAAATGGGGATCCCATGGAGCTTACGTTTGCCTTCGCATTCGAACCGAGGATGGGGTTGTTGCTGTAAGATCAACTAGGAAGCGGGAAAACCGCACGTTCGGTCCTCCAACTTTCGCACTTTTTTAATTGAGACTTCGTACCCTTGCTTTTCTTTTCTTTTTTTTCTTTTTTTTTTTTTTAAATTTCAGTCCTTGTTGTTTCCGTTCACTTCTGTCAGGTCTTCCGTTCACTTCTGTCCTGTTTTCCATTGAAGAAATATGATGTGGATTCATATTATTAGACACGTTACTCACTAACTAACTAAAATTCAACCCGATTAAACAATTCAACCTCCTCAATCATTAAAACAACGTCTTCGACCCGGATAAAAATTTGAACCCACCCACTTCCTCCAGATGGATGAAATAACTTCCCTAATCGAATAGGCTATTAAAAAATCCACACAGCCATACCATCCAAATAAAAACCCTAAACTAAATGATTATGAAATTCAAAATAAAAATTGATATTTTTGAATAAACGAGATTAATTTTTACATTTAGTTATCCTAACTAAGCTTTGTCCCGTACTAATTAAACTTTAAAGTACTTATATGCACTCTTATCCAAGTTTGATAAAATATAACGCTTATATTCCATCGAGTCAAAGCGGGCTTCATCTGGATTGCTTTAGTGGAGAAATTAGACACTGATGGATGGTGTTCCAGTGATATTAAGTCCAGCTTGGCGAAGTTATTTTACACATCAAAATCAAAACATGAAAATTTATTTGCATCGACAGCACATTCAGCAGGATATTAAACAGCAGATCATCAAAATATAAAGTTAAAACAAACTTCCATTATTTATTGCACCACTGACCATTCACCAAAGCTTATCGTTATTGCTAATAAAGTTCTTAGACAACATGATAAACGAAACTTTCATTAATTAAACGAGCATGGATTTAGAACCGTGCTCTAGATTACGAGGTGGTCTCTAAATTTTTAATTTCCAATGTAGCATCTACTTGATGGCCGAAAAAAACAAAAAAAAAAAACCGTGGTGTCTACCAATTAGGTTTAAATGTTGCTCCAATGATTATTAATGTTCGGATATGGTGCTCAGAATCTAAAGTACAAACTGTACTTTTCTTCATCTTTTCGGAACTACTCTATGCATTAGTCAATAGCATTATTTGGAAAATGGTAAATAAAAAATCCGTTAATAAAAAGCTCATTGGAGTTCATTGAATTAAAAAAAAAAAAAAAAAAAAGAAAAATCTGATTGGAGTTACATTGAATAAAAATCTGTTAATAAAAAGCTATCACCTATTACATATAAAGTTCAAGTTAAAACTTGCTTATTAAAATTTAAGAACACAATCCATTTTCACTTGGGTACACAATCCATGTTAATGATTTCGTAGAGCATTTTTATTTAGTCCAAGCAAACTAATGATAACCACCTTTACCGGTTCCAATAATTTTTAATCTACGTATTTGTAAAAATTGCATCCTCCATCCTTGTATAGTGGACAAGTCATAGACCTTTTGCTCAGATTCCATCACATCTATGATGTCAAGTCAATTGCCTCCAAACTACAATAACATTTTATGCCATTAATCATGCTTAAGGCCTTACTCGAGCACTCCTCTTGATCTTCTTAGATAACAAATGCTAACATGAATTAACTTTTGCCTCGCAATTCTTTCAAGATGAAAGGGAGTGCTATTAAGGTTAGGTAAGGTTACTCACAATCTTCAATCGAGTTCACTCACATTCGCCACTAGGGTTACTACAATTAAGGATTGGTGAGAAGTGCAATTAGGGTTTTGCTACCTATCCTAATTTGTGTTTTTAATGTTATACTAAAATAACGTTAGGATTGGGAGAAGTTCTTCTTTAACTAGTTAGGAGGTGATGTATCTTATTATGTGGAAGCACATAGAGCAAATAAATAAATAAAAGGAAACCATGTTAGATTTCTTAGATGGAAAACATGAGTCCATATTTGTCAAAAAGTGAATAGAAAAATGATTGAAATAGGAAAAAAAAAGTACGAGGACTTAATTAAAACAAATACGATAGTTCCAAGACTAAAAGTGTAATTTTTCCTTAGGAAGTTTATTACAAAAGTTATGTTTAAGGTTGTAAAGTGTTTACTTAAGTTTTGCATGTATTTCATTCTTTTTATTTCCCAAATACTCTTTAGTTCATTTTTCTTGTATGAGCAAAGATTGATTGGCTGATAGTTAGTTTACAACTTTTTTGTAACTAGCAAAATGGGCATCCATACTGCATATGCTTAAAATAACAAATAAAAAAACAAAGTGACTAATTATAAGTAGTTTATATTAGATATAAAATAGTGTTTAGAAAAAGTTTAAATTTGAATTAGCATTTAACATGTATGAGGATAATTGATAGTATGACACAATAATTTCTTTTAATTAGTCGATAGAGAAGGTTAGTTAGGTCAAGTAAAAAATAACATAAACATTGTAAATGCAAGGTTCTAAATAATATTGTCACATAGCAGTTGCGTGAAAGTTGCCCTGCACGAGACCTCAGAGGAGTAACACATAAATGGCTCTTGCAGGGAGAACTTGAAGATAAATAGCTAAGAGGAGAAACGGGCACCCTCAATAGCTCAATCACACTTGTAATAAGTGAGAGATCTATTGAGCATAGACCTCACTAATCTTGTGTATTAAGTCGTTCTTCATTTAAGAGCCATTTTGATCTTTGAAAGTAAAGAATCCATAGGATAGTGTTGTTTCTCTAATTTCTAAAGTTTTTGAAGTAACCATTGAAAAAAAAAAAAGGCAGGGCTAAGTATTTATATATTCTTAGGTTTGATAACAACCATCAAATTATACCAACGATCAATAGCCAAGATTAAACTTACTCATTGAAGGTTATCCTTATGGGCTTACTATGAGCCTAGGGCTAATAGCCTGCCTTATTGAGTATGCAAGCTTGTTTAAAAGAAGTTGAGAGTAAATAGACCAATCCAACAATCCCTATTGCGATCCTATTAAGCTAAATCTCTCTAAATCATCATAATTGGAAACTATACTCTATAAGCCTAATCACTTAGCCCAAAGAGTCAAACTCAAATAAATAATGAATTAATAATCAACTGATAGTAGCCTTAGCTTAATATAAAATTATCCCTCTATAGTTTGCCCCTTACCCAAAATTCTTGGACAGAATTTAAGCATTTTGGGCATTAATTACTATTTGACTAGTTAGGCTGTTACTTGATGCTCACACATCGTAAAGAGTCATACTATTGCCAAGTGTGCTCACATGACTTAAGACTTCATTTAATCTTGTGCAAATGCTGTAAATCTATTTATTTCATATCACAGTATGCAGTTTGTAGCACAGTTTAATTGTGTACATCACTTGAGGCATTTCAGTATAATCTTGCCCATATGGCGACATTATTAAATAAATCTTCAATACTGTAGTTTTCCATAAGCTGATTCTTGTTCAAATATGTACATTATCTATCTCATTGGGTAGACTCCCTTATAGCATTGCTATATTGATCTTTATTGATTTTTTTTTTCAAAATCTTACTCCCTTGAAAAAAAACCTTTTCTAATAATCTCGAACATATATTTATAATTCAGCAAGAGTTTGATACCTTTCCTTGATATTTTGGACTTCACCACTGATCTCTTCCTTATCTTATTTTTATTGAATGTAAATGGTGGATTCAGTTCACTTAACGCCTTAAAAGTTATTCTTTACAATTCGATGCTGAATAAATAGTCTTCATATAACCACTCCTCAAAGCAAATTAACTCCAAATCTTTTTCAAATCTCTTTAATTTTTTTCTTCTTTCTTTCTCACAACTTTAAGATTAAATCTTTTTCAACAACCTACTAGTACCAATGATATATATATATATATATATATATATATGTATGTATGTATGTGTGTGTGTATATATATACATATATAACTCCAAAACAAATCTTTACCAATATCACCAATCTTATCAAATATTAAATCTTTCTTTTTTTTTTTTTTAGTAATTAACTTCATCACTTCAGTTATATATATTTGCATAAGCCCATTAAAAAAAAAAATCATACAACAGCAGTGATGACAAATAAGGCCATCTTTAACTAGTGATTCAAGAATTATTTCCCTTTAATTCTTGGTAAGTTATGACTAACTCCATATTTTGACCTTTCGTAAATATCGTTATAGATAGCTACAATTATTTGTGATTCAATATGGTGCTAATCACTCTTTCCTTCCCCTTTTTTCTCCTTCACAAAGGTAATGATGACGACATCACAAGTCGCAACTATCCACTACACCATAAGAGTAATGTTTGTCGTCTTTCCTATCCTAAATAAAGATCCATGGAGATATCAATTTTCCAAGCCTTTATCTTCATCTTGATTTTAATTTCCATTCCTCGGTATTTTATTTTATTTTTTCTCAATTTCATATCAACATTCACTATATTTCATGACAAACTTCTCTTTCAAGAAGCCACAAATACACAACATAGTGACAGCATTAGATAATGTGGATTCGTACTTCTAGTAAACAAGATGAACTCATCTTTGTCTTTCATTCCCCTTTGCAAACTCAACACTTTACCTTTCTTTCCTTTTTCTTAAATAAAAGAAAAATTTGTGCTTTGTTTTCTCTTTTGGTTCCTTTCTACGAATTGAACATATTTCATGGCCATGGTATGCAAGTTTCACATCTCTTTGCTCTAACTTCCATTGCCTTCCTTTTTTTCATCTTTATTTATATATACATGCATCGATACCAATTGAACAATACTATTGATAATGATTAGATGATTTTTTTTCCTTCAAAGACTTAAAGCCCTCAAACATGTACTTAGGCTCATGTCTCCTTGTCTTATAATTCTTTTTTCAATCATTGATCCCTCTTACAACATGCACATGGTTGTTCTGAAGCAAACGAAATTCTGAACCAGAACTAAATAGATTCAAAGTAGAGTATGTTATTCTTCTTGAAATTGCTCTAGATTTTCTTCTTATACATAAGATTACTTCACTAAATTCCTCACTTGGCCATATATTTCTTTTATCCTGTTCATGTAACCTATGTAATAATTTTTCCTTTTTATGTAATCTTATTGCAAATAATATTATATCACTCGTCTTTTTTTTTTTTTAGCTTCAACTTTGCAAAAATTGGAAAATCATTAATAGCTAATGAATCAAACAACATATGTCCCCATACTCCTGATGCTATCGAGCAAAAAGATTTGATTGTGCGCTCAAATGGCCAACCATCGTATGTCCTAACTCAGTGATTAGATCCAACAATTACTAAAAATGGCTTTTAGGCCAAAGCAAAGAATAAGAATCTTTATGCTCCCAAACCTTGCAATGGACAACATCACTATGTTAATCTCGAACCTAATTCAAGTTTAAGAATCTTTATTCAAGAAAACTCAATCTTGCATTTCAAATACAAGAGAAAAGAGTTACCACTTTCCCATTCACGATTTGCTTTTCCAAGACAGTCGATCACTGGGTAAGATTCATGGGTATAATAAATCACCCAAAATCCTATATATAAAAATATCTTGAAAATGGTCAAAGTATACTAAGCCATTATCATTGTAACTCATCTTAACTTTTCTCACATAAAGACTCACACTTTTATTGCTTTCCTTTTACGTTGGAGCACTCAAACTTACACTTTTATTACTTCATGAGGAGAATTCACTCTAATACTTGAAGACATATTCATGCTATTGAAATTACATGGTTTCCATAGTATTAATATTGTAACTATCCTTACCATGGAAGAGGAGCAGAGTATCGAAGCTAAATTAGTAGCTACATTGTGAGTAAGTAAAGATAGAAGAAAAAGATCGATATTCTCGTCCTCGATCAGGTGTTTCTTTGGAAGCTGTAGAAAAGATAAAACTAAAGTCTCTAAACCATGTGGTAGGCAACAATTTGGTCTCACGATAAGGGTGTCATGAATTTAGATGAAGGAGAATGTCACGGTTCGAGAGTTTGAGGGCCAGTAAGAGTGTTCAACTTAGGCATATCGTGTAGCGAGTGGTATTAGCAGGTAGTTTGTTTATGGAATGAAGTATTCTCTAAAGATAGATTAGCCTGTGGTGAGCAAACCAATCAAAAACTAATGTTGCTTTCCTAATAATGGTCATAGTAGACCGAAACCAGTTATAATGTTGAGTCTCTCAAAACATCAGAGGCTTATGACAATACCAAAGGGCACTCATTAAGAAGGATGGGTTGGAGACAATCCTAGGGTAAGCAGAAAGAGAAGGCTAACTCGCCATTTAGAATACAAGTAAATATATGATAGAGTGAATGGTTAAGCACTACACCAGCACTTTGTGAGAGTTAGACCTCACGTCCTGTAACACCTAGCACAAATTACCCCTTATGGCCTCATGTCCAGCCCTTTGAAAGCTCCATCAGCATGGCCATACAATAATCACATCACATTGAATGAAATATAACATCTAGGGGTTTACATTTTGGAGAACCCATATTGCTAAGGATGTATGGCATCGTCAAGCAGTTATAAGAGAAAGATAAGTGCAAAGCCTAATATAATTCTCCCTTTATTACTGTTAAGAGATCTTATCAATCTTGAGTCCCGAAACCTTGAGTCATACACTTTATGTTGACAAGGAGCTTAGAGGCTCAACACACAAATACTTTACCTTTGCCCTTTAAAGGTAAGATTTCATACATACATGTCCTCCACTCTCTCTCAAAACCTCCATTTTTTTAGTTATGTACTTTATTACAAGTATCATTGACTTAAGGATTAAAGTAGTCTTATTGGACAATCCCTGATTATGATGCTTACTCCTATTTATTCAACTCGACCTTAATTACCTAAAGCGGCTCTTCATCCAACTCATCTAATTCTAAACGCCCATCACACTCTACTAGCAATATCTTAGCTTGACATAGGCATCATAGTTAAATATTTTATTCTTCTAATTTATCTTACTATTCAAAATAATAGTATATTTACTTCCAATTTTATTGAACACCATTGTATCTATCTACTTAATTGAAACTCTTAATTAATATTAATTTTGTTTTCAATTTTATTTCCCCTGCATAAGAGTTCCTATTTTGTGATGTTTCAATCCGAGAGTATTGTGCATTGTGTGTACGTACCAAGTAGATCAATTAATTTAGTTTCATAATTATGTTGATGATGACAAAAACACAATAATTTACTTTGGCTTTTTTTTTTTCAAACAAAACTATTTATTTTTAGTATAGATATTGTTGTGCATCATCAACTAATATATATTTTATATATTTATATTAATATATCTCGTAGTTTACATGAAGAAGATGGAGCGTGAAAAATTCAACTTCGATATTGAATTATTGATGATGAAAAACTGCCCTATAGAATGTAACATGGACATACCCAAAGAGCAACTAAATGCAAATTGCTAATCATTGGACCTCTTCACGCACTATTCTGGCCACTTCAACCCCTTTTTCTCTACAAACCAAAAACACAAATAAACCAAAAAGCCCAGATGGCAAAACAACTGCTATTCTCCGCTTCCTCACACTCCTCTGTCCTTCTTCGTCTCCCAAAACCCCATAGCCCTCGATTCGCTCTTCACTTCTCTCAAACCCCCCAATCCTTCTCTCTCTCACTTCCCTCCATACCCATCAGTTCCCCAGCTCAAAGATCAAATCTTTCAGGAACCTCCCCAAGTTACCTCAACCTTAGAGTTGCATCCAAAACCCCACCTGATATTCTCACTGTAGGGCTAGAATCCGAAGGGGTCAGCGTTAGTGTTGAGCCTGATACGGCGGGAGGCAGCGGTGGAGGAGGCTTTGAAGATTTAGGTGGTGGTGGTGGTGGCGGTGGCGGTGGAAGGGATAATAGTGGTGGTGGAGGTGGTGAGGGAGAGGAAGAGAGTGATAAGGATAAGAAGAAGAAGATGGCGCTGTCCATGTCCCAGAAGTTGACTTTGGGTTATGCTGCTCTTATTGGAGGTGATTATGATTATGATTTTTATTCATTTAATTACGGTTGACTTTGAATTCTTTCAACTGTATAATGTTTGTTAATGAAACATTAAGCCTAATTTTGCTCTTTATAGAAGCATAAGTGTGTTAATTGGTTTGGTTGTTGTGGAGTTGTTCGAAATGGAATTTGTTTGACCTGATTTACTTGGATCAGTTCCGTGTTTCATGGATTGATCGTTCCGTGATTATGAATAATGGATATGTACATTCAGTTTCCAGATCAGAATGAAGGGAGTTGATTCAGGGCTTTTGAGATTGTGGGGGTGAAAAATGAGGGTTGAATTTGTACTAATAACGGAAATTGGATTCTTTTTTCCCGATAATTAATGGAAATTGGATTATGTGGTGATCTTCTGAACTTTAATATGGGTTTAGATTCTGCCCTTATAATGGTCTCATATAATTGGTGAATGCATTTCTTTGAATGATAAGCTTGGGCATTGGTCTTTCCATGAGCTTCATTCGTGGATACCTGTTCATTCTTGTATTGGATGTGCGTTGTGAAAAACCATATTGCGGATTATTTTATAAATTAGAAAGTGTAAGCTAAAGAAAAAGTTTTTATCTGTTTTCACGAGGGGGAACTGAGTCTACTAGAGCAAAATTGGTGCAGGTAACTTGAGTTGATGCTTTCTTTGTGATGTTATATTTGAGTTTTCATGTGGGAATCAAGCCGAAGTAAGGGACTAGGTTTTACAAACTAGGAGAAGGCTTTAGAATATACTTCACAGTTAAAAGCAAAAGATGCTACTGCTACTGCATTTTGGGAGAAGTATGGAACTACAGAGTCAGGCTGGAATTAATTTTCTCCTGTTTGAATTCTTTGATTGGGAAGAGGAGAGATGAACCATCTTGGATTGTGATGTCTTATTGATGCTTGTTTATCTAAATCTAATTTATACATCACGAGTAGGAGGATTTGAATCAGTAGCATTAGTTCTCAGATATATTCTTATCTTTTGTAACAGCCCTTGCTATGTTTCAGATTGCAGTTTTTCAAAAGTAATTGCGTGCACAAGACTTTGGCTATTCTGGGTGGTGACCTATATGGATAGGGCTGGAATTGTCATGCCCTTCCAACCAACAAAATGCATACTTTTTCCTCTTCCACATGTATAAAATCCTTGTAGAGTAATCTTTTGTCCTAAAATTGATTAAGCTTTTGCTTAAGTAATGTCCTAAGAAATTCCTCCTTTTCTCTACCTTGGTATTGTTAAATTGGCCAAAAAAAAAATTGTGCTGTCAGGCTCAAGTATTTGTTGTTTTCCTTTTCCCATTTCATTTGTGAAATTGTTTCAACAGTGAATAGTATCATTCCAAAATTGATGGTATTTTGCTCTATTATTTGTGGTAGTAGGTTATTGACATTGGCTGTTAATATTCCCGCGTGCGTTCTTTCTATCAGGCATCTCAAAAATTATAGCAGTTGATTTGCCCGTGCTTTTGTTTTCTGATATTCTTTCACTGTTATTATGAATATATATGCTTTGCAGTAAGATACAGAGTCCACATTACTGATCAGTGATATCACTGTTTTTATTGGTAGTTAATGATTCCTTTCATTATCTGACCATGCTCAATGTTTGTTTTTCCAGTGGGTGGTGTTATGGGATATCTGAAGAGTGGCAGTCAGAAATCACTTCTGGCTGGAGGTATATCTTCAGGGCTTCTCTATTATGTCTACACTCAGCTTCCATCTAATCCAACCTTTGCATCTTCACTTGGCCTTGGTGAGACAAAATACCTTCTCACAATGTGTACTTCTTTCAAGAAAGAATATTTCATGCCTTTTTTATTTCCCTTTCCATTATGCATTTAGGAATTAAAGTGCTTGATAGTGACGCTTCTAAGAGAGAAAAGGAAACGAAAGGGAAAAAGCTAGTGGTAAGGAAATATCTCCTTTTTTAGAATATGATAAGGAGGAATCACCAATGCGTAATAGGTTAGCAGTTGGGTTAATGAGTAAACAATGACCATGTTTGGATGAATGCTAAATGTTAGCATTCAAAATGTCCATATCTAAGAAATAGCAGGGGATAAGAAGGGTGTAGAAGGCATCTATACTTGGAGGAAGAGAAAATTATCAGGATGTTAACCTCAAATGTTCAAGCTAGTAAGAGCAGCTTGGGACATTTGAGATAGTTCTGTACCGATCTCTCTTTCCTTGGAAATGATTTTCATTTTATCTTTCCTATCAAATATGGCTAGTAAATGTAATTAAACTTGACAAATATAATGAAAATCCAACGAACTAGGCTTAATCTATAACTTATTATCTTAGGTCAACTCTTGCCAGACTGTTCAAATCTCAAATTTGAGTGTTATGGTTTATAATTCTATTGTTATTTTTGTGTTTGCATTTGTTACAATTTGTCTCAAGCAGCTAGTTGCCTCAGGAAAGGTTTCCTTTTTTTCTTTTTGTTTTTTTGGGTTTTTGGTTGTGGGTTGGGGGGAGGGTGGGAATGGCTTAAACTTAAAAGATAATGATTTTGGGGCATGAATGACTAATATTCTAAATTACATAAAAAAAAAAAAAAAAAGGAAAGAAAACCACATTCCAGTAGGTTTAAGGTTCCACCTTATACCACTCACACCAACATTATCATTCAGATAATATATTTGATATTTGTAGCCACACATAGTTTGTCTATCCAGATTTTAGGCATTGGACTCAAAATAAATTCCTACAAAATGGAAGGCATTATGCTTATCTCTTAATCTGAAACTTCCTTGGCCACAAATAAGGAGGGGAAAAAAAAGAAAAAATGAAACTTAAAAACTTTTATTTTAGTTTCTTTCTCAGGTTTTATGAGCAGGTGATTATGTTCTTTTTCTGTTAACTTTTTTCTACACTGGTCCTAGCCTTAATTCCCATCCATTCATTTTGATAAGTAATTTGGACTTGATTCTATGACAAAGGTGAAATTGTACCACTAGATTTTGAGGCTAGTGGCCTGCCCTCCCTCTTTAGTTAAATTTGTTGCTTAGGCCATGTTTGAAAATGGATGGCTATGTTTAGCCGAAAAATAAAATGGATGACTACTATGTTCTGTCTCTCCTAGGTGGAAATTATGGTTCTATCGTTTCCACTTGTTTCTTTCTATTTCCACTTACTTCTCTTCTATTAAAAATTGCTGAACATACTGTACGTTTCTATAATTCTGTATTTCTGAATTCGAGCTAGAGGCTATAATCTCATCGGCACATCATCTTCACAATGCATTTCAGGCGTGTCAGCTGCACTTCTTGCAGCGATGGGTTCCCGGTTCAAGAAATCAGGAAAGATATTCCCTGCCGGTGTGGTATCTCTGGTATCTCTTATCATGACAGCAGGTTATCTTCATGGAATTCTCCGTACTGCCCACTAGGTTCCTATCGGGGATGCTACTTTGACGTAATGTGATCATCCTCAACATTGTTAGTTAAGCGAAGCTATGAACCCTTTTTTGTTGGAAACTAGAGTGTTTATCATTTTGAGTCCATGTCTTATTCAGTCTCATCGAGTCGCAAAACAATCCCTTCTTTTATTTTCCCTTTTCCTTTTATGGTTTTTGTTTAAACTAAGACTTCCTGTAGGTAAGCTCCCATGTCATAAAGGCTGAAGTCGCTGCAGAGTATGTATGTTGATCTTTGCATTTTGTTGTGTATTTGTGAATGTGGATTTGCAGTCACCATCATGCATTTGCTTGTATAAATTGACCTGGTAGAGGAAGTTTCTACGTGACGCGAGGAGACAGCATATTTTAACTATATCCGACGGTCCCATGGTTCAATTTTTCTCTTTTTTTTTTTTTTTTTTTCACTTGTTTTCCCTTTTCTTTGGATGGAAAAACTTGGTTGCTCTTTTGGGCGTTGTTAAGTGATACCTGATACAAACTAGTTACATTTCAAGTTTGAGTGAGTTGAGTTCCAGCTTAAAAAAAAATATCTATTCGAATTAATTTGCTAAAATAATACAAGCTCAATCCAAGTTGAAATGTAGTTTGAGTGAGTTGAGTTCCAGCTTAAAAAAAAAAATATCTATTCGAATTAATTTGCTAAAATAATAGAAGCTCAATCCAATTTGCTAAAATGTAGTTCCGGTACTGAGTTTTTGCAAGCTCTGATGCTGTTTTATCCACTGCTTAATTTAATTCATAGACAAGAAATACATACATATACTTCCTAAATTTATAAGCTAGGTACCAAAAGATCCCTAAAACTTTTAAATGAAGATTCTCGTCCCTTGAATTTTCGGGAATGTGTGAGTAACCCCTAAACTCTGATTTGCTATCTTTTTCGGTAATTTGTACTATGCTGGATTGCCAAATATACCGGTCTCTTATAGATATTGGGTATATTTGGATTGTCTTCTATTATTATTATTATTATCATAAACACACACAGGTGTAGGCCGAGTGAGAAGCTCATTTATTAATTTTAATCAATCTCACCATTCGGACATTTATTAACAAAATACAGCCATACAGGCTCCTCCTCCTCTTCCAGGCTTGTACGCCAAGAAGCGTTGACAACACTTTCCGACGAGGTTAAGGGAACACAACGTTGGACTAAACCTTAAAGCCCAAGAGAATGTGGAAACCCAGTAGAAGCCAGCCAACTACCTCCTGCGATGAACCTAGATGCAGTAAAAGCCTGTGCCTCGGTAGCACTAGTGATCACCCTGAAGCCCTTCCAAGTCACCCTGTTCGCGGTAGCAGCCCCTGGCCCCGTGTTCTGATACTCGCCATAGTACAGCGTATCGAGCGCAAAATTACCTTCCCACGGGTACCACCCTGCAGGGTTTATGATATCACTTATGGAAGTTTGCATTATCACTGTCCTGGAATACATCTTCCAGGGCCTGCCTAGGTAACTCTGGAAACTGCCCTTAACCGCCAGGAGATCCGAGGTTGCCCCTATCCTGCACTTCTGGATCACGATCCCTGTATTCTGGTTCGGGTCGTCCCTCCCTTGGGCAGTCACCATGTTGCGCTGTCCAGGATTCGGCCGCCGAGCATGGATGTCGCAGTCCTGGAGCACAGCAGCTGCATTCCCAAAGATGAAATCGACCGTGCCGGCTATGATGCACTGGACGTAGAACTGGCGGAGCGAGTGCACGTACAGTGTGTCCTGGTAGGCCAACATGTCACATCTGTAGAATGCGGAAAAATCTGCTCCTACTCGGAGCGCGACGGCTTGGTGCTTCGACGGGCCCGCGGTGTTCTGGAATGTAATATCTCTGGCTAAAAACCGGTCCCCTACTACAGCTGCAGCATTGGATATGCACATGACATGTTAATTGTCATATTCAAACGTCCCCACTTTGGAGGATATGTAAATTGATGATAGAAACATTGACTCCATACATTCAATTAGCTTGTATATAAAAATTTACCAAAATATTAAACAATATAGTGTTTTTAAAATGTAACATTAACATTTATATATTGTAATTATAGATAATTTTAGATAAAAATATATTTATATCATATTTTTAAGACGTAATATAAGTATTTTGCTAGTTTATATTTTAAAGATGAGATATTAAAATAAATAATTGTATTATATCTTCAAAATGCATATAGCAATAGTATTTTATGTAATATTTTTTTTATCTAATTTATAGTTGTGTAATATTTATTAATTTTAATAATAAACACATAAATTCTGAAATAAATGAAATTAGATCAGGAACATAAATAATAATGCAGTCTCAATTGTGTGGTTCAACAATTATATGCTATATGTATGTGTAGGATTTTTAACATGCATGGTAGTGGAATAATACATCAATCACTAGGTGTTTTTTACACTGGATATATGTCAATAAAACTTTATTTCATTATCATTCCAGCCTAAAATGGAACCCCCGGGATTGTTAAGTTTCTAAGTACCGACAAAATAAAAGCATGTCCCACAGGAAAAAGAACGATGCTTATGTTTGATTCGTTTTATTATGCGTTGTTTCGGGTCAATATTCCCGTTTGATTTTATACCTTTTTTTCTTTTTATATCCCGGTCTTCCTTTGAATTATATGTAACAAAGCAAGTGGATTGATCCTTGACAGAAGCATAATAAGGACAGATGCACATAATATGTACAGCCAACGTTGAACAACTTGCTAATACTACAATTTTATCAATGACTTGGATGTAATAAAAAGAGGGATCAGCAAAAATCTTTGTGGTCCATAGGGGACCTTTCGTCATATGCAGTACATCTAGCCATGCCCGATAATCCGCATTCTTTAATTTAAAAACAAAAAAAAAAAATCAAAAACTTTGAGGATGTCCTTTACATGTGATGTGCTTACATAGATTTGGTTAGTGAAACAAGTATTTAATATCACTTATCTTCTATTATATCATCGATTTAATACTTATTAGATTTAAATAATTAAATTAATTATATTATCAATAACCTAGATTTAATAGGTATTAAATAAATAATGAAATAAAGGATTAAATCGATCCCATTAAAATAATGAAAAGAAAAGTAAAAGTTTCCATAATTAGCGACCAAAAATTAGAATATCAGTGACAAAACATCGTCCACGCGTAGATTACATCTGCTCATATTTATTTCACACTCGTTTAGTCCCTATTTTTTGAATGTTTAGACTTTAATTCTTGAAAAAACAAGTCTTTTCTTTTTTTTTTTTTACCTTACTTGGATATTATGCTCTATCATAAAATAATAACAGAATAATAGAGTCTGGGAAATGTATAACAAGAAGGGCAAAACCATTTTATAGAAGCTTAAATACAATTTTTATTTTTTTCTGGTGTAGATTTAGGGAATATATATAAAAAAAAAAAGAGACATGTGAGTTTTATGATTAAATAATTAAAAAAAAAGAAAGAAAGAAAGAAAGAAAGAAAGAGAGAAAGTGAAGCAACATCTATAACCATAAATAACTCATCCTAAAACTGTTTTGGTTTTGGCTTTTTGAATTCAATCGAGACCCTTCAACATGTGTTTATGTAAAATTGGAGGCACCACTAGACATGAATACTAGACGGTGCATTGCATTAATGTTCAGACCAAGTAGGTGGAGTGGATAAGGTTATGGTATGCGAGAGTCACAAGTCCATTGACACTTTCCTAAATATATTTACTATTTTGTATTAAATATCTAACTATTGCTAGAGGGAAGGAACAATTGATGGCTTTCTCCATTTCAAGACCACACAAAGGTGTACGTGTACCTGGAGTAGAAAAAATTTGCTTCCTTTTTCTTTCTCTTTTTTTTTTTTTCATTATTAAGAATAAGTCTACACGAAGGAATTCAATATATCATGTTTACTCGCAAACCATTCTAAGTTCAATCCAATATGTATTTGAATTTGATAGACGAACGATGAAGTTGAGCTTCAATTTAAGTTAGTTAAGTAGTTAACTAAGTTAAACTTAGTTTTATAAAATTTAGCTTGTTTGACTCACGAGTATAATTGAGCCCCAATCAAAACTTAAATGTTAGTTGAGTTTTAATTAGGTTTAGAAATTAATTCTATTTTAATTAAAAAAAAATTTCTTGAGATACAGTAAGTCTAGATAAATTTAATAGAGAGGAGTTCAAACTGGTATTTAAGGAAAGTTTGAGCTCAGATAGGATGGGACTTGCGCGGGGTCTGGATTTGACCTCACGGTACCAATAAAAACTACAAACTTAATTGTTTAGGCTTAGTCGCCATTAAAGGTACCGACAGTCTTTGAAACCGTTGGTGGGCCCATTTATGAAAAAGCAAAGAAGACAGCTATGTACTCTTGAATTATTGGAATTAATTGATAAAAAAAAACTAATATAAATCCCATTTAATATAAGACTGTGAATTATATTTCCTTGAAAGCGTTCTCGATGCTTTTTAAAATTTCGATCAACGACGGTATCAAATTTTATCATAGGACCATAAAAAACGTTACTAATGTTAGTGATGGAATTAGATGGTAGCCATCCGTCATTCACCATGGTTGACAATTAAAAAAAATAACATTAATTGAAAATTATAAAAACAAATTCATCTTTTCAAAATTTAAAAAAAAAAAAAACATTTTTTTTTCCCATTTTGCATTTAATATCTTCTGCCATGATTATCACTGGCCATCACCATCATAGCAATTAATCACGGAAACTACTTGAGATTGAAACAATTTGACAATCTAAAGTATTTAATTAAATGTTGAAAAAGAGTCTTGAAAACATTTTTCTTCAATGTCTATATGTTTTGCTTAAAAGCGGTGTTAAAGCTTTTTAAAATATATTGTTGTGATAAATTTTTTTTTTTTTATAATTTGATCTATACATTTCTAAATTTACAAATAATACTTTAATATCCCTTAAGTTCTTATAAATGTACGACATGAAGCACTTTTATTTTTTTTGTTAAACAATGTAAAACATTATAAATTTAGAGTTCTATTTACAACGATATAAAAGTTTAAAATGTTACTTACAATTTTCAAGAATAGTTTACCTATTTATAAAAATTTAGAAGTGTTAAAATGCATTATGCAAGTTTGAGGAGGGAGTATTTACGTTGGAGTCCATAGTTAGAAGGTTATGTACAATTTTTTCCTTAAATAAATGCACTAGTGAATTGGCATTGGCAGATGATGATTGTAGTTCACAGCTAGTAATGATGGTTAAACAATAAAAAAAGGAAAAAATTACACGAAGCAAGGAAAAACAAATCTCCTTAAAAATTAGGGCTAAACTGCTACCGTTGCTCTATCCATCACCACAAAATTGCTCAACCACCTGGTCCACCTCCTATTTTCTTTTGAAATTAGTATATATACTATTGAGTAAGTATACCTTTGGGTGTTGTGTTTGGTGTGAAAAAAAAATATATATTAAAATAAAATATTGGGTAATACCCATTACGTCATGCCATGTGTATGTAAGTAACATAGGTAAATATCAATTATGTTTGGATAAAGGTAATGATAGTGAATAGTTTTTGAAAAAAATACCATCTATATATATCAAAATATTATTGAAACTTTTTCATTATATGTATATATATATATATATGTGGTAATTGATATGTATCGGTCAATAAAATTTTCTTTGTCGTATTATATTTATGTGTATATATATATATGTTATAATATGTATTATCTAATGAATGTTTTATTCGGGTGGTGTAGTAGTGGTATTTTTCGATAAATGAATAAAAAATAAATTGCAATTACTCAAAATTTGTTACTCACCGACGGTTGCAGAGTGGAACGTAGTGCTTCCATCAACCACATTCCTGCTTCCAGTGATTATAGTGTTAGTCCTTCCATCACCAATAAACATAAGATTAATCTTATTCTTTGGCACGTCCACATTTTCCCTATACACTCCTGCCTTTATCCTAATTACGTATCTCCTAGTGCTCCCTGTCGGTGCCGCCGCTACTGCAGCGGCCACCGTGCGGTAATTCCCCGTCCCATCTGCAGCCACCGTGACATCTGGCGTCGGAGCGGTGGCCTGCAGTAGCCTCCTGTCTCCAGCAGACAGCCATTCCGGCCAATTAATCGACCCATCCCCATCCACCTCCTCCTCACTTAGATGCCTACTTGTCTCAAATGAATTGACGATGCTGGACTCGCCATATGTCGCCATGTCGGCATCTGTCATGTTCTTTACCATGGCTAGGGCATTGCTAACCATGTGGAAGACGTGTTCTTGGCCTGCTAAAAGAGCTGCCCTGACCTTTTTATCGGCTTTGTAATGGGAAAATCCATCAAGGCAGGTTTCTTGGTCGGTCATTGCACCACTTAGGAGTGTCTTCAGATCCTCCGCGTGCTCCGAGATTGACTTGTTCAGTTTTAGATAGTCCTGCAAATCCTGCCCATACATCACACAAACAATCAAATTAAGTATCCTGAAATATCTATTTACATGTTAAAAAAAAAAAAAAAAAACAAGGAGACTACTTATATCATCCCTAATATTTTGGCTTAATTCTAGCAATGTGTTACATGAGGCGAGAAAAGATTAGATATGCCACGTGTCACCCATTTGGTGTGTAAGTTCTAATGAGATTCTGATACATTACACCGGCGGACGCGTGGCGTATCTAGTGAATCTTTTCTCACATGAGGCAGATAGAGTACCTCCTTGGACTTGTGAAGCTCTTCTAGCGTTTCATCCACCAATTCGAGACAATCATGAAGTGCGGTTTTTTCGCGCACGGTTAGACCGGTCCTTTTGGCTATTATCTTCATAATCTTGAAGTAGTTATGCTGGACTGCTGTAATGGTGAGATTGAGTGACAATTCAATCACATCTTTTATGTTCTTGACCTTACTAGTGGCATCATCAGGAGCCGATGCGAGAGCTGAAACGCACAATTCCGGGTACAAGGTAGAGCTACACGATGATTTAATAACCCTATGAGTTTCAGGATTATGAATGTGAGTAATCCTGGAATTGTCTTTCCTTGAAGCTACACTAGATAAAGTGATGGCAATGATTGCAACTAAGAGAAAACATGTGAAAAGACAGAGATAGAGTTTCCTCTTGTTGTTTTTCGGGAAACTAGGATTGCTCACGTGGTTGGAGTTAGACATTGGAGAAAAAAGGTTTAAGAGGATAGAAGCAAATGCTCTGCCTGGAAAACTGGATAGAGAGAGAGAGAGAGAGAGGATTTTATATGTCGAGGATTAGATAGGGAATATGCGTGAGAAAAGTCTCCCGGGTTGATGGGGGTTATTGAAAGTGAACTGTCGGATAGGGAAAACAGAAAAGTAAAAGGGAGACGTGACTAGCGGGACCTTGTAATTTAAGTCATTGGGGTCAAGCTGGGATATTGCATTATTTACTCCTCCATTGAATAAGTATCCCTGTAAGGAGGGATTCGTGTTACAGCGTATCGAGCGCGAAATTACCATCCCATGGATACCACTCTGCAGGGTTTATGATATCACTTATGGAGATTTGCATTATCACCGTCCTGGAATACATCTTCCAGGGCCTTCCTAGGTAACTCTGGAAACTGCCCTTAACCGCCAGGAGATCCGAGGTTGTCCCTATCCTGCACTTTTGGATCACTATCCCCGTGTTTTGGTTCGGGTCGTCCCTCCCATGGGAAGTCACCATGTTGCGCTGTCCAGGATTTGGCCGCCGAGCATGGATGTCCCAGTCCTGGAGCACGGTAGCTGCATTCCCAAAGATGGAAGTCGACCGTGCTGGCTATGATGCAGTGGACGTAGAACTAGCGGAGCGAGTGCACGTACAGCGTGTTCTGTTTAGTCCCTATTTTTTAAAATAAAATGTTTAAACCTTAAATCTTGAAAAAAAACAAATTTTTTTTTTTAACTTACTTTGATGTTATGCTCGCTGATAAAAGAATAATAGAATAATAGAGTCTAAAAAATATATAATAACAAAAGCAAAATCATCACATAGAAGTTTAGATACACTTTTTCTTAAAAAAAAAAAAAGATTTAAGGCATCTAAAAAAAGAGATTAAATGTACATAAATCAGATATAAAGGGACATATCTGCAATTTATATTTATTATCTACATATAAGATAATAAAAGTATAAGTTTACATATGAGTTTTATGATTAAATAATTTCAAATGAAGAAAGAGAGAATGTGAACCATAAATAACTTATCATAAACTCTTTTGTCTTGGCTTTTTGAATTCAATTGAGACCCTTTAATATGTGTTTATGTAAAATTGGAGGCACCACCAGTCATGAATACTAGACAATGCATTGCACTAATGGTCAGACAAGTAGGTGGAGTGGATAAGGTTATGATATGAAAGAGTCACATGTCCATTGACACTTTCCTAAATATATTTACTATTTTGTATTAAATATCTAACTATTGCTACTGAGATGAAACAATTATTGGCTTTCCCCATTTCAAGACCACAGATATATAAACTTGAAAGTAACAAGAGCGCATATGGGGCAGTACTATTTTCTTTTTCTTTTCTTCTCTTTTTAGATAAGTGTGATCAAAATTTTCATAATCCCAACCGGGGATGTAAATAAGTCATGTTTATTTATGAACCTTCTCAAATTTAGCTTAATATTTACTTGATTTCAATCCAATAACAATGATGTTGGTTTTCAATTTGAGTTAGCCAGTTAGTTTATCAAGTCTAACTTGACTTTATAATATTCAGATAGATTCACTCACGATCTTAATTAAACTTGAGTTTGAGTTAAAAGAATAGTTGAGTTGTAATTGAGTTCGGACGTTAATACTATATTAATTAGAGGAAAAAATTAAATATAATGAATTAAATTAGACTTAATTGAATCAAGTTCAAAGTCACTTAGTCTTACTTCAAATTGAATTTGAGCTTAGAAATTTCAGGTTGATAAGAGTCAAGTTAGTTTAGGTTTCATCTAGTAATACCAATAAAATTACAAACTAATTTTTTAGGCTAACATATATTTAATGACCGTTAAAGGTACCGACATTCTTTGAAAACCCTAAGTGGGTCCATTTTCTTGGCAACATGACCATTACCAGGATTTTACGAGCATTTTACTTTTTTCCTACATGATAATCTACAGAGAGAAGGGTAAGTAGCCTTAGTCCACTAATGATCATCCTTAGGAGCCATGCGGATCTAGTTGTTTCTCGAGTAGGCATCCATGAAATAGATGAGTGCATGTTCTGATGTTGAGTCAATATGTCGGTCAATGCAAGGGATAGGAAAACAGTCTTTAGGATAGGCTTTATTAAGGTCAATGTAGTTGATGCACATTCGCCATTTTCAGTTGGTTTTCTTTAAGATGATCGTATTTATAAGTTAAGTTAGGTATTTTTCCTACCTTATGAATTCGACTTGTAGCAATTTCTCAACTTCTTGTTTGATTGCCACCTAGAGTTCAGGTGCAAAATGTTACTTGTTTTGCTTAACTGGTAAGATAGTGAGGTCATCATTGAGGTTGTGGGTGGCTTCAGGGATGTTGATTATCCCTAGTATGTCCTCCAAAGCAAACACAAATAAGTTTGTGTTTTGTTTTAGGAAATCAATGAGCTCAACTTCCTCATCATAGGTAGCTCTACTTTGATTTTTGTAGTCATCCTCGGAGTACTCCGAACTCAGTCTCCTCAATTTTCTTAGCGTGCTCACCCTACAATGTTGGGGATTGTGAGGTGCTAGACTTGATATTCATAATGTTGTCTCTAGTTTTGGCCTTGAGATAAAGGGATCTGGACAGCTTTCAATCTCCTCAGGCCTCTCAAACTCCGATTGGTGTCATGAACTTTACTTTCAAGCATCTTTGGTTGACAATAATGTCAAATTTTATGATACTTAGTTGGCCTAATATAACACTATAAGGTGACCAATGATCAACAACGAAGAAATCAACTAACTATGCGATGAAGTGTACGTCATCGCCCAGTCGCACTAGGAGTGTGATAATTGTAAGACTCACAATCAAGCATTCGGAGTTCGATTCGTAAAATTTAGGGCAATAAAGCAAATTATTCAATCTAGCCCAAATTTTACAACGAAGTTAGGAATATTAATAAAAGTGATTCCATAAATTTGGATTTAGGAAAATAAATAATTGATTATTATAATATTAAATTATATGTAAATTTTATGTTATTTATTGGAAATACAAAAAATGAGTTTCGATAACTAACGAATCGATAAAGATAAATTATATGCACACTAAAAATTATAAAATAACTTAAATAATATTTAAGAGTATTTATTTGTACCATATATGTATTTACATGTGGATAGAAATACGTAAAATTACTTAAAATACTCAAAATATGCTAAAATAATACTAAATAATTAAAGAAAATTCATAAATAATTAAAGAAAAATAAAAGATATGGAAAAATGAGGAAAATTTCAAAAGTGGGGCATGGAAAATTGGAAATGGAGAATGAAAAGCAACCAATTAAAATCAACCAATAAAAAAGTAAGTTGGAAGCAGATAAGGGCACTTGCCAAGTAAAAAATTAGAGAAAAAAATACTTAATAGCACTATAAATTTAGAGAAACCTATTCAAATATCATTTTAGTCAGTTTGGAAATTAGGAAAAATTAGGGAGAGGAGAGAAGAGAGAGAAAACTAATTTTAGTAAAATTAAACAAAATGATGTGCATTGAGAGCTTATATAGGAAACCCACACGCAACAACTACCTGAAGAGGAACAGCCACCACCACCACCACCACCAAATAGTAGACCCTATGTTTAGAGCTGTAGACAATGGTGGAGCCACTACTAGTGCCTGAAAGCTTATCAATTAGTGAGTTCCAATTTCCCTTTTGAATTTGTTTAATTTAGTAAAAATATCAAATATGCATGAAAAATTATAAAATTTAGTTTTCTTAGGTATTTTTGCACGTAGAATTAGAATATCAAACTATTTTTTTTAAATTAGAAGTTTTTATATAGGTTCCTTAAGAACAGGCCTAATTCTAACGAATTTTGTATAAATTTTCAAAAATAGTAAATAATGTTATTTCGAACTCATTTTTGGTGTCTATATTCCTCATATGATATATTTAATTTACATAAAATTAATTTTTGATAAAATATACGTTTAGTATTTATTAAAATTATTTTGTTGAATCTACCATGTTTTTCATATGTAAGAAATAGTAGGTTTTTAATTAAATTCCTTAATGAACTTGATTTGTAATAACTTCTAAAGCTTAGTTATGATTTTGGAAATATTTAATTTGAATCATGTAATTTTATTTGGTCATTTACCTAATTTAAACTAATTTTTAGCAAAATCAGACCTAAAATCGATATACTAGAGAATAATATATATATATATAACTATCTTATTACTTTTCATGATCATAATATAACAATCATAAATTACTAATTATAATATATTTTCCGTTGCTTTGTTGGAGTTTGAGGCATTAGTCGTATGTATTATGAATAATATATACAAAATATGTAAGTAAATGGTATATTTTAAGTTAATTTGTAGTTTAGGGTTAATTAGATATAATTTATGATTTAGGATGTGATTAGACATTTGATATGTTATTAGAGGATGAAGGATGATATATATAGTGTTAGAAGTATTAAATAGGTGATTTAGGAGTGAATTATGTAATAATACATAATATGTAAATATAGGACATTAATAAGTAGGAAAATATTATATTAAAATTGATATTGTAATAATAATAGGATTATATAATAAGTCTGGTAGGAAAATTAAATTAAGATAATTATATGAAAAATATAAGATTTTCTTATAATGAGAGTAAATTTGGTAGTTAAATTAAGATTATGATGTATCGCACAGACTAGAACATTTATTAGGGACTAAAATACCCGAAAATAATGTAATTAATTTTACATTATGGGTTGAAGTGAGTTTCTAGGGTTCGCATATAAAATCGTACTGAAAAACTGAACTAGAACCTAATTTAAAAATTGATGCGAAAATTGAACCAGAACTTAACTTAAATCAAGAATAATTGTAAAAGACTTAAAAACCTAGATAGTTACATATATTAAACCCTAAACAAAAGATAACAATAAGCGTTATAAGATATAACTAATATATAGTAATTATGTGGAAAATTGAAACAATATTTGTATTATAGGGATTTTTGGTTATAGCCAGTATGAAACATAACTTGAGTGCAAGCGAGGAGTCCAGGTAAATTGAGATTAATATGTCGATGAATTTTGGAGTAATAATTTGTAATACTTGGAGGCTTGAAATCATACTTGATTATGTTTGTTAGATAATTGACTATGCACATGTGTTTGTTCTGAGCTGATAATATGATTTTGATGCGCTGCTTTGACTTGTATTGTGTGATTTGTACGAAACAATTGATCACTCTAAATTAGACCTAACTAATTATATGACTTGTAAACATAAATCAGACCTGCATAGTAACCCATTAGGGAAAACCTAGGGTTTTCTGGCCAAATACTGACCCCTTCTAAAGAGATAGCATTGGATAACATAATTGGTCTCTTATTCTTCATCCTTAATCGGACTAAATAGCAGATGAGGAGATCATGGCAAGCGTGAAATCAATAGTTTAAAGGTAGTCATCGGAGGAACGGTGTCTCCATTATACAAGCCTGGGTTTGGTGGTGAGTTGTTGCATTAATAGAAACTCTTTTACCAAAATTGGAGCAAGTGCAATTTCTTTAATCTCACGACGAGCCAACAACGTCAAGCAATAACATTTGCTTAAACATGCATTGTACCTAATAATTTAGTTGACAACTATGTTTATGTTTATTGTATGGTTTTAAGTCTCCATCCTAACTTACTGAGCTATAGTTGCTCATATCTCTATAAACGTTGTTGCAAGTATTAGCTAAAAAGCAACTTACAATTATCTTAAAGCTAGCAACTGCTGAATCTTGGAGAGTAAGAAAATACATTTAAAAAACAGATATATGATTAAGGTTTTAGCTCTTGTTATGGAAACTTCTATTCTCGAATAATGTATTACTTAGGAAATATAGTACGATGAAACTTTTAAAACATTAATTGTAATATTTAAATTCTTATGTATATACATATTTCCCTAATTTCTTAAGTAAATAATTTATTTAATTTATGAATTGTTTACTCTAAAGCAGGTCAGTTGTGGATACCTTATGTAAATCAGGTCTAAAATGATGATTATATGGTCAGCTTCTATTTTAAAATGATTTGTACAGCAGGACTATTACGATTCTACCACTTCAAAGCGTAACAATGATCCTCTTAACAAGCACAGATCTACCCCCTCTAAAACCTATGAGGCCATATTTGTATGGTTATAGGGGTTCATCTAACTAGCCCTTTCATCTGCTCATAAGCATTGCAAAAGAGTATATCAGCTGAGTTACTACTATCTACGAAAGTTTTGGAGTGTTAAAGTACCCAATCTCTATGTTTATGATAAGAGCATTATTGTAGGGGGAAGTCAACGCCATTCCTGTCTTTCGTTGTGAAGCTGATGGTGGTTTCTATCTTGGGCTTTTTAGTTCAAATAAGATATATCTCGTGTTGTACCAACGTAGGCACAATGTCGGCCATGAGGCCAAAGCCTCCAAAGATGGTGTTTACTTATCCCTATCTACCCTGGTGGTTTTGGTCATCGGTAGTGTCATCAACTTGTTGGTTTCGTTACTATTGCTAAGCTTGTTGCTGTTGTTCTACTCATTGGCATTGACTTAATAGTTGTATTTAGTTCCTTTCGTCTGCTATGAGATGGTCAATTAAGCCTTTACGAATAAGGCCTTCAACTACATTTCTGAGGTGATAGCATTCATCAATGTTGTGGCCTTTCGCCTAGTGATAGTTGTAGTATTTTCTTGAGTTAGCTACTTTAGAGGTTTCTCTGACATTTGGTAGTCGGGGGTGTTGTTACCGAACCTTGTACATAATTTCTCCGAGGGGTCTACTGAGGGGTATATACAAGGAGTAATCTTAAAACTTTTGCTTTTATCTATCTCTCCTATCCTTTAGTAGAGCTTGTAGTTTAGGGTCCTTTGGCCTTAACTAATCTTTTATCGACCGATGGATGTTGCTATCCACCTTGGATCCTACTCTAATGGCGTCCTTTTAGGGATGCATATTTTTCAACCGCTTATATGAACTCGTCCAAGGAGTCCGACTTGTTTAATGAGATAGCATGAAACGGTCTACTGATGGGATCTATCCCTATGATGAGGGCCTATAGTGTTGCGAACCATGACCAAGAACAGACAAGACCAGTCGCTAAATTTGTAAGCTCCACAACCAGTCACTTAGAGTTTCGATCAGTTGAAAGATCCGATTGAGCCTAAATTATAAGTAAAGTTAGAAATATTAGTAAAATGATCTCATAAGTTTGAATTTAAGAAAATAAGCAATAAAATAAAATAATATAAAAATTTCAAATTTTAAGTATATAATTCATTATTTATCGAAAATACTTAAAATGCATTCCAATAATTAACGAATTACTAGAGATAAATTATATGTATACTAAAAATCATAAAATAACCTAAATAATATTTAAGAATATTTATTTGTACTATATATGAATTTACATGTATTTAGAAATAGATGTAATTATTTAAAATATGCGAAATGTGCTAAAATAATAATAAATAATTAAAGAAAATTCATAATTAATTAAGAAAAAATCAAGAAAAATATAGAAAAATGAGAAAAATTCCAAAAGTGGGGCATGGTAATCTGAAATTGAAGAAAAAAAATTAACCAATTAAAATGCAACAAATAGAAAGTGGGAAAAAAAAAAGAAATAAGGTAATTGTTTTGTCTCATTAATACACAATAATTTTCCTAAAGCTTTATAAATACTCCAAATTTTTCAGAAGCTCATTTGGTCAGTTTGGAGAGTGAAAAAAATGGAGAGAGGCAAAATTGAGAGAAAAATTAGGGTTAGGAAAAAAAATAAAAAAAAACTGTGTAGTTGAGACTTGTAAGGAGAACCCAGACCCGACAAGCAGCTAGGAGTGAACGGCCACCACCATCACACAGTGGTGGCAATGCCTAGGTGGTTCAATACACCCATGGCCACCAACGGTGGCCGGAGCCACCAAAATCGATGAGTTCACTTTCCAGCCCGATTTTGTGTAATTTTGTAAAAATAGTAAATATTCTTAGAAAATTATGCATTTTGTTACTCTATAATATTTTTGTATGTAGTTTTTAGGAAAAATATTATTTTTATGAAAATATGACCCGTGATATATGATTCTTAAGAAATCATGTAAAATTGAGCATGTTTTGGTTTAGAAATAAATGACCTTAAGAGTGTAGTTTTGAGCCTAAAATTTTTGTGTAGACTAATTAGATTATATATAACTATGCTATGAAGCCCGTTTTCAAAAATTAATTTTTTAAATTTTTAGATAATTTTTAGACCTTAAAATGAGGCATAAAATGGGTAATTTAGGGTTAATTAAGTAATTAAATAGTTAATTACTGATTTAGTGAATAATTATATATTTTAAGATATTGAAATATGATGAAGTATGATACTTGTAGCATTTAGGGTATTAGATGTAATTATTAGGTTAATTATGTAGTAAATAAATAATAGGGAAAATAATAAATTTTAAATTAATTTTTTAAATTAGGGTAATTAGGTATAAAATCTAATTTAGGATGAATTTAGACATTTTGAAATGATAATTGATGTTGAGAGATGGTAATTAGAATGATAAAAATATTAAATGTGTATTATGTACTATTACTTATTATGTACGTTATACACAATTATTAGAAATATAATAAATAAAAGATATTAGAATAAAAATTGATATTACAAAAATAATAGGGATATATAATAAATCTAATAGAAAACTTAAATTTATGTCATTATATGAAAAATGTAAAAATTTCTCACATCAGGAGTAAATTCGGTACACTAATAAGGATTTAAGTATACCGGGTGGAATAAAATACTGACTGAGAGTAATGATAGTATTTAGGATATCTAGAAGTAATGTGACTAATTTCACATTATGAGTTGAAACGAATTTCTAAAGTTCAAGTATAAAACAGTACTTAGAAAATCAAACTAGAACCTAATTTAAAAATTGATGCGGTAACTGAATTCGAACCTAACCCCAAACCTAGAATAATTGTAAAAAATTTGAGAACCTAAATAATTGGATATATTAAACCCTAAAAAAAATATAACAATAAGCGTTATAGGATAAAACCAACTTATAATAGTTATAGAAAAACTGAAACCACGTTTGTGTTATAGGAATGATCGACGATAGCCTGAATGAGTTGGACCTCGAGTGAGTGAGCAAGAAGTCTAGGTAAGTTTGGATTAATACGTTACTATATTTTAGAGACTTGAGATTATGCTTGGTTGTACTTGTTAGATAATTGGTTGTGTGCATGTGATTGATTATGAGTAATGCTATGATTCTGTTTGTTGTTCTAACTTGTATTGTATGATTTGTATGAAATGATTGATCACCCTAAACTGGACCTAATCAAATATACGACCCGTAATCATAATTGGACCTGCATGGCAACTCATTAGGGGAAACCTATGATTCTTCGGCCAAATACCGACCCCTCCGAAAGGGATAGGGTAGGATTGCATAATAATCCCTTCTTCATCCTTAGTCGAACTAAGTGACGGGAGAGGAGGTCACGGCGAAAGTGAAGTCAATGGTTCGAAAGTAGTCATGAGAGGAGCGGTGTCTCCATTACACAAGCCTGGATTTAGTCGTGAGCTATTGCATTAACGGTAACTCCTCAGCTCGGATTAGAGCGGGCGTAATTTCTCTAATCTCACGACAGGTCAAACAACGTCGTACGATGACATTTGCTTGAACATGCATTGCACCTAATAAGTTTATTGATAACCTTGTTATGTTTATGGTATAGTTTTAAGTCCTCCATCCTAACTTACTGAGCTGTAGTTGCTCACATCCCTATAGACAGCGTACAGATGCTAGCTAAGAAGCGGCATACAACTATTCTGAAGCTAGCAACTACTGGATCCTAGGGAGTGAGGAAAAACATTTGAAGAACAAACGTATATTTTTATTGTAATAACTGAATTTCAGTGTATATATATATTTTCTCACTTTTTTAGGTAAATGATTTATTTAAATTACAAACTGTTTACTTCAAAACGGGTTAGTTGTAATCGCCTTATGTAGATTAGGTCTAGGATAGCATTTATAAGGCCAACTTACACAGCAGAGCTGTTACGACTCTGCCGTTGCAAGGCGTGACAGAATTGGTCTGAACTTGCAGAAAGCTCGAAAAGGATCAATGAGGAAAGTGCAAAAAGAGTGACAATGATGAATGAAACAGTAAGTAAAAACCCACAAACAACTCCAGATGATATGACGCACCAATGGAATTTTCGAGAACTCACGACACAATTCAATATGATGCATGAATTAGTCCAATGAGGTTACTCGCCACCTAACCTTACTTAAGGGAAAGAATAAGAGTAATGCTGAGAGTAAACAACAACGTTTATACAAGGAAGAAAATACTCAAAAGTGTATTGATGATAATCTGATCTATTACAACTACAAATAAAAGGATATTTATACCCGCAAACTAGAGTAACATGCCTAGAAGGGAAAAGACAAAAAGGAAATTTCCTAAAAGAGACAATGTATATGTTACAAAGGAGCAAAAATGAATATACAAAGAAAATAATAATTGGTATTACAGATTTTACATATGATACTATACACATAGCGATGCGGCATTGGTGGGGTCGTTAGGAGATACAGACAAAAAGTACGGACAGATGGGCTTATCCAAGTAGAGATAACTTAATCAGTCTGAATTCTCTCTCTCGGCTTCTCAGTAAGGATGATGACTAATGATTAGTTAGCTCAACAATAGAGAGTAATGATCAATTCAGCATACCACAAATAAAGAGTGGTCATACAACACAGTATTAAAAGTGACTCAACAAATAAGTATTCGGCCTCGATAGGGGTTGGTTAGAATATAAGGAATCATCATACCAGCCCCTTTATCGACTGTAGGTCAAGGATCCCACAGCTTGATTCCCATCATATAGGGCAGTTCCTATGTCAAGTTTGGAAACTTGCAACTTTGTACTATTGAAGCACTCGAGGTACGCCCGTAAGGTTTTATTCAAGCGCTGCTTGGCATTATAGAGAATGGAAGAGTCTCTTCTCAGGACCTTAGAGCTTAAGAAGTTTTGTTGAAATTGCTCGTCATGTTGTCAAAGGATGTAATGGAACCATCACGTAAGGTATTAAACCATAGTGGTATGGCTTCTACTAGTGCACTGGAGAAAACCTTGCATATGATCGCATCCGTCAAGTTTTGCAAGCTCATCATGGTACAAAAGTAGACAAGATGGTCATCTAAGTCAAGGGTCTATCATAAGTGTTAAGGTATAGGAGTCTTGCACGCGTAGGCAAGGTTTCTTCTAGAATCAGTAGAATGAATGGGCTCTTTGTTGTTATGGATCGTGATGCCCGAGTAGATGACTCCACTTTCTTCTATTCACACATTTCTTCAAAAGTCTAGTGATTTCCTAGGGAACAAGTCATCGACAAGTCTACTTATTGCTGTACGCTTACCTTATGTGTACATTTTTCAAAAAATACGATTTAGTAGATCATAAAGGTCCTCGAAGACCTATGGGTCGTGTTGAGTCCGGTAGCGTAAATGCGCCAAGCGTATAGTTTATTGCTCATTGTTTTTTATTAGCTCTAAGGAGGAGCTAACGATTGTCTCCTCATTAGGTCATTTCTAGGATGCATTCTTAAGTATTGCCATGTCTTTATGCAAGGCAGAATGAGACTTCGGAATCTTTCTCCTTTCTTCAAGCATCTATTGGATAAGAAGTCTTAGCTGTTGAATCTCATAAGCTTAGGTTCTTGGTGGTGGAGACATTGATGAACGCCATAATGGAAGCGATGTGTTGCCGCCATCTGATTAGGACATATTAGCGTCGCCTACTTATGAAACATATGGATTATTGATTTTGCTTTTAGCCATCTTATATGGAGTGGCCTAAAACGGTGGGTGCCAAAATGTTGGTTGTCATAGAACCAACTTTAAGTGATATGATGGATATGATCTGCTGAAGATTAAGCTCGTTACGCTCCTTGCTCTAAGAACTTGCAAAAAACCCATTATGGGTGTGTCCAAGCTCTTCAATACTCAAGTCAATAATGAGAACTATAAAAAATAAGGAAATCAAGTATAGGTATGGTTTTGTATTCGAGCATCGAGTTCCTTAAGGAACGTATTTGAGTGGTAAGCAAGTGTTGAGAGCAGAATAATGGGGTTAATATGTTTGTAGAATGCGAGATCAAGGTCCAAAAAACCCTTTTACCTGTCGATCCTCTTGCACTATTTATAATGTAAGGAAGTGCAACTACTTGGACATGTATCAACCAAAGGTTGGTCCATACTAGCATTTGGCAGGGGACATGCAGTGCAGGACTGATAAAGCAGCAACTACATTGGCAACCACGTTTGCGATCTACAAGTTTGACATCCTTAAGGCATGTCGGTAATGTTGGTCGTATCATGGATGTCAAGTGGTAATTAATGAGTCGGGATGGGACACAAGTGCTGGGAGACAAAGAGAGGGCAAGGAGGCAAGTGTGGCAACCCAACCATGTAGCAGGTAACAAGCAAGGTATTAGGGGGCTTGTGAGGTTGGAGGCATTATCCCTCATAATGCTTGAACTCAACAAAAGGGAAGAGTCCTTCGCTCTTCGAAGCTCAACTGGTTTGTTGGTAGAGTTCTCGTATGCCAAGCATGGCTTTTAACTTTAGGCTCACTGTAGTGCTTGCTTAGACGGGCGGTTCGTAAGCTACTTTTAGTAGGGCTCAAGGATGACCAAGGTGCTTAAGCAAGCTAGAACACATGGAGAGAGAGAGATTGACAAAGGGGAATCATTCCCTCAAGAGTCAATGGCCTTCTAAGGGCCTTCATCAGAATAGGACCTCAGGCTGGACAGGAATCATGCATTAATAGGTAGACTATGTATGCAGTACCTACTACTATTACATGTGGACTATATGAACTCACTACTATTACATGAGTTAATTGTTAAATTTAGTACTAATTTACTTGAATAATTTAGCATTATCAGTTGGTAGCTTTGACTTTAGTATTATGTGGCATTCAACTTTGAGAGCAAAATTCATCTGCCAATAGTTACTTCCTATTACATAAAATGATAATCAACAACAAAGAAAAATGTTGCAAAGGAATCCTGCTGCTATTGCTCTATTACAAATAACTTTGTCATTAAAGGTTATTATTGCCAATTAGTTATTTTCTTTCTAAGTGCTATAAAGAATATTTTATTGTTCAAAAGGTCTACAATTTTTTAATGGAATAAATTATATTTGAATTGTCCCTCTCAATATGATTATTAAAAAAAATAAAAGAGAGGATAAAAAAAATTTGCCCCATGACTAGGTTCTACACTAAGGATTATATTTTAGAATAGAAGCTAGTTGTTATAGGGGATTATTTGCTTAGATCAATGTTAGCTTTTATTTGATAATATAATGACGATCAAAAGTGCTTACAAGATGGGAAAGAGAAGAAAGAAACTAGCACGCGCATGAGGATCCGAAGGACAACCTAATAGTTGTGTAGCAGTCCAACGGGGATAAATGCACATTTTCAAAAATATGGAGGCTAAATATATATGAAAAATATGTTGGAAAATGTATTTAACAATTTACCCTGATCTTTATATATATATATATATATTCCTATATGTATTTTTGCTGCTGTAATAAAGTACATGTTTACATGATTGCAATATGGAAAGAAAACAAATAGAAAGGAAAAGTTGTCACAAGAAAACATCCTGTGGTGCTAAGAATGATTTCACTAGAGGTACTATCTTAGGTGAACCGTGACGCGCTAGGTAAGTGAAAATATAAATTTGACATATGAAAAAATTTAAAACCACCCGTGATGACACAAAGTGAGTATCGTTATGTAGCTTGAATTTGGCCAGGGGAGCTATGGTCCATCTTCATTATAGTCTTACTGCAGCAAAATTTATTTTGAGTGACCAAAGGGGCAAGGCCAATAATGGAGGCATCCATAAATGTGTGCACGTTATATCCCATGCTATAAGGCTAACATTATATTTTAAAAAAAAAAAAATCACATATCCTTCAATAAATTCATTGATGCTTTCATTACTCCCCTGACAATGCAGAACTCATTACATTCAATGCTGTGCTACAAAATTCGTTCCGTTATATAGCACAATTGTAGCACAGCACGGGTACCACGGAACACCAAAAGCCTAACAGAAGAGATCGTAAGAGACATCTTACCTTCCCATGTAAAACTTAAAAATCCGCAGAACTACTCCTACTTGTGTTCAGTATGGACTCAACTGGAGTTTCCCTATGCTATGATTTCCATGGAATTGGGTCTACTGGAAAAAAGGCAGCCCCATCATCTATTCTGGAACCAATCTGAAGGATAGAGGACAATGTGTGCTGTAAACTGAAGACAAGATATACGCACATTCTACACCCCTATGGTCTTTCAACACCTTTCTAGCATACCATAAGTGCTATGACTAACAATGTCTTTAGCCGATTCTTCCTCCTCCACTGGAGGGCAATGGAAAAGCCACCAAATCTTACATGGCAATTGAGCCCGAGTTATATAACTTAAAAAATATGTCATATATACATTCTTGAGGTCAAAAAATCAATGAAACCAAGTATTATTATAACCATGTTTATATATCCTAAGACAATACCGTAATTCATCTACCATGAGCAAAGCTTTTTTATGTAACAGCTGCATCTGTTACAAAGACTTGCCCAACCTGTGTATAGCCCTCAGAAATCGCTAACACTACTGTTAATACAACAAGTGTTCTGAAATCCTTGCTACCCAATAGTGGCACTAAGTAACAACCATTCCAACTAACTGGCTCTCAACTTCCTCCCAGTTATGAACTTTCGCAACGAGGGGATGTTTATTAACTGCATCGGTCTTGCACCAAGGATACGAGTTCTCATAGTCGAAAAGTAGAACCTTCATTCCAACTTCAGCACATTCAATGGCATATTTTGGGTTATCATCAATCAGAACCTCTGCCCCTAAAGACCTGTAAGATAATCATAACAAAACTAAGGCTGTAACTGCAACTTTACAAAGGCAATCAATTCACCCAATTCTTTTCCACACAAAAACGATAATTGCCTCCACCAGAGGTAATTTAAGGCCCCACTGGTTTCAGGAAAAATATCTTTTGGAAACATTTTTCCCACTTTCTTTTGCTTGTCAAGCTGAAAAAAAAAAAAAAAAACCCTTTTAAATAGAAAACATTTTGAATTGTAATTGAAAACAATTTCTCACTAAAGAGAGAATCCTAGCTTCTTCTAAGAAAAGGACTTAAACTATTTAAAACAAAAGGTCATTTTCCTAATTAGTTAGTCTCCATGAGCCTCTTAAATCTAGGAAAATGATTTCATTTTGATTTTTGTTGTAATTAACCTATAAATTATATTTTAAACATAAAAAGACATTAATAGACCCAAAAAAAGAAGAAAAATCATAACACTTGTTTAAAAAAAAGTATAGTAATAGGCTAAAGAGATTGCAGTAATTAATATTAAAAATCATCTATATTTTATATTCTTACATAAATCGTTCAACAAAATGTATTAATGGTAATATGCCAATGATAATTCATTTAAGTAGGACTACGAGTTAAATCAAATTCACAAGCTAAAAAGGAAAAGACTTCTCAGCAAACTTTAGTAAAAAACAATCAAACACATAAAAACATAATATTTCAAGAAAACATTTCTAAGGAAAAACATTTTCCGCTC
Source organism: Lumnitzera racemosa (assembly GCA_024138005.1). Taxonomy (NCBI): domain Eukaryota; kingdom Viridiplantae; phylum Streptophyta; class Magnoliopsida; order Myrtales; family Combretaceae; genus Lumnitzera; species Lumnitzera racemosa. The sequence goes on from JAMXBC010000007.1 coordinate 3,948,009, forward strand.
ACAAGCGGTTTTTCTTGAAACAAACAAGGCTTAAGTTCCAAAAGCACCACAGGAAGACTTGAACATTATATGGATGGAGAGAAAACAAAAGGGGGAAGAAAAAAGGAAAAAAGAAAGATTACATGCTGTAGGTAATATAGAGTTATCAGATGATTAAGGGTCAACAATAGCTGCACCTGCAAATTTCTGACTTTGGTTTGGACTGCCCATCTAGCGCAAAGTGATTGCCGAAATGGATCTCCTGAAAGAGTCCTGGATAATGCTTCTCAATCCACTCAATTGTATGATCCTTAATTACATTCTGCCGAGATCTTTTCATACAGTAGTAATACTACATTCAATTGGCATTCAGATTTAAGATCATAAAGAAGGATTGAAAGCACTAGTAGAGAACATACGTTACAACTGAGAATTCACAAAATCTTGATAATTTGTGAAGTGCTGTCCAAGCACCTGGTATTGGATGTATACCCTTCTTAAAATATGGTGTCTTAAAGAACTCATGAACACGGATATCCGCTGTTACAGGAAGAAAATGCATTTTTATTGGAATGTTTCAAATGGATGAATTGACAATAAGATGACATGCATAGCGATTCCTCACTGATATTATGAAGAAAACTGATAAGTACTGTCTAAAAATAACTGTGGCCACCCAAACTGACAATTCGATAGGACTATCTAGAATGCTTAATTATGACGGTGGAAAAATGCCAATAAAAGTTTAATACACTTTTTAATTACTCAATCATTCAGAATTGTACCACAACAGAGAGATTGAGAGAGAGTCAGCAAAGTAAAACAAATAAAAGTTCATCAAATTATAAAGAAAGAACAATCTTCAAAAACAACAAAGTCAATACCTTCATCTCGAGAGCAATTCCATATCTGCCAACAAAAAGGAGGGAAAGGAAAGAACAATCAGAGGACAAGTATTGCAATGAGGCATAATCACATTATCCCCAGTCCCAAAGATAAGGAAAGCTGAAGGGAAAACATAACCGATTCATCTAACAGTTCTGGCCCCTACAAACTATAATTGTATAGCATAATTTTGTCATATTAATGATGGAAACATACCCAAGAAACTATTCATATTACCTTAAAGAACTCATAGACATGGTACTCCGAGACAGAATGATTCAAAGAGTAACGATCTGCAATAAATCTATTGAGAGCAGAAACAAAGTTTCCCAGCACTGCTTCGAGAGAAAGGGGAAAAAAAAGAATCCATAAACTTAATCAGAAAAATATAAATTGTGACTGTACCTGAAAGATAATAAAAAGAAAAAAAAAAACCGCGTGTGTATCATTGTCCTAAGAAGCAGTGCTTATTTAATATCATGAGACACAATACTACAAGCAAGATGTCAGAAATAGAGCTGCCAATAAAAACCTGCCCGATAAGATATCAAAATAGCATAATACAAATTTTCGTCTTAATGAATCTTTAAGATATTTCACAATGAAAAGCTAACAAAACAATGAAACTTTAAAGTAATTTAAAAACCAAAAGGAAAAAAGTAAATAAATAAAAAGAAAAAAGACTCTGTAAATCTTCAAAAGACAGTCAGTAAGCACAAAGAACCATGGATGCAGACTCAGTTGACTAGTTTTAAGAAGTTTTTATAATATGTACATACATACATCACAATGTATATCATTAGTACAAAAAGTTGCTGGAGTAGATAGGTCTCACAATTGACTAGATTATAAATACAACTTAGGAAATGAGCGACCATATTAGAAGAATCATGGAACGCACCCACAAAAGATTTTATACAAGCTGACTTACAAACTAAAACCATAACAGAACCGATGATCATCTTAGTGACTTCAATCAGGTTATGAAAGCAACCACTTAATCAGCATTTTAACTATTCAAAGTCATTGTTGACCAGTACAAGTAACTACTTCAAAATATATTCATCACTACAGAGACTTCACAATTGTATACATGGTTAACTTGACAATAAACTAAATCTAACACAACCTCACCAAGCCACCAATAATACAAAGAGCAATATTAGATGATAATAATTAATTTAAGCTACAGGCAAAGTCCAATGTGAGCATGAATGCAAAAATATTGGAATATTCAAATTAATAGAAAAGTCAAAGGGACATGATCACAATTATATCTACTATAAGATATGTACCCTCATCAACATCCACAGCAACCACAATCTTCTTCGAAAAGTTCTGATTAGGGAATCTAATCGAATTCCCCCATTCATGGCCATTGACCAATCTACCACCATCCTTCTCAGCTTCAACACCAATCTCCAAATGCCGAACCATGAATTGCGGGTTCTGCGCAAATGCATGTGGCCTTGGAAATGTATGATTGTTATTATTACTATTCAAATCACCCTCACTTTTCCTATAAGAATCAAAGCATCCTCTAACAACTAACCCAGCTCCAAATCCACATCTATTTCTACTTATCCTATAACCATTGCAAGGATCGACTTTGGGCATGACTTTTCCTAGAAAAGGCAAAACTTTATTATCTAGAGGTAAATTTGATGGGTGTTGCCAAGCATGAAACTTCCTATAAAATACAGGATCGTTAACAACAAAAGAAGCCATTAGAGCCTTCTGGTTGATCTGGGTATTGCTTTTCACACAATTAGTGTGCAACAATGAATGCAAGGTACAGTTTTTCTTTCTCAGAATAAACATGGGTCACATTCCAACATTAAAACAACCCCAAAATCTAATATATGAAACAAAACTAGGAAATTTAATCCACAACCTTCGATGTGGACAAACCCAGAAAGAATAGTTCCAATTTTTAACGGCAAGTTCGGACCTTTAACCTAAAATTTAATAACAAAAAATGGAAAATCCTAGCAACCCCTAGAAGACGAAATCTTAGTTTTTCTAGAAAAATAATGATAATGTTGAGAAAAACAGACGGAATTGAGGAATGGAGATATTCCGGATATTTTTCTTGATTCCAAACTTGGCTGAGAAATTGATGAAAAATGAACAAGAAATGTACAAAATGCAGATGAAAAGTTCGTGTGATTGGAAAGGTGGGGAAGAATTTTGATGGTGCGTAGTAATTGGAAACGATAAAACGGAAAACGGAGGAAGAAAGAAAAAAAAACAAACAAACAAAACAAAAGAAAAGGGAAAAGTTGTGTGGTACTGGTGGTGGAAGTTGTCTAGGGTTGAGTGTCCTTTGCACTTATGAGATCCTAGCTTGTAATAGAGCAATGCAGCACATTCTTAGAATAAGAGAATGACCAATACATAGACCCATACGTCAAATTGGCCTCGTTACCAATTTATTTTTTAAATTTCATACAAACAACCCCTTAACAGTAGCCAAGCCAAGGGTATTGATAACTGGAGTCGGTGACATAAGTATTGGTCTCCAACAAATTCACTAAATTAAAAATTTTTTTTTTTAAATTTTAATATGTAATATTGGTGATAAAAAAAAAAACATGTATAATAAAGTTTTAGAAAAAATGATTGCACTTAAATAAATATTATCAAGTTTTAGTTAATCGTAAAAATATATATGAGTTTTTGTGATTTTTCATTTTATTGAACTTTGTTACATTTACATATGTTAAGGCTTTTTATGTTTATATTTTTATGTTTTTTAATTTGAACGTTTACTTGACATGTGTTATAATTTTTATCAATTACATTATCCAAATTTTATTTGTTAACCTATCTTATTATTTCATTTTTCTAGTTAAATAGAGTTCTTTTTCTTTTTTCTCAAACATAATTTAACCCTATTATGAACAACACAACCAAACTCAGAATGGCACAACTAGTTCAAACCAATCCTAGTAGAATAAAACCATAAGAACAAGCCAATCAATCCTAAAAAACCAAGTCATTGACCCAGTTTGACTTGATAACTCGAGCTATTTGAACGCAATTAGCTATCTTTGCCTAGCTCCCAATAGCCAGTGCACCTAGTAAAAAAATTAAATATAACAAATGTTAGTTCCGTATAAGATATCAACAGGGAGTGAATTGATATCTTTAACTTTTTAAAAGCTTTTCAATATAAGCAAAATGAAATTATCCTTTTTAACAATTTATAATAGTGAATAGTGATATTTAACAATTCAACGTACAACAAATAATAAAGCAAATTAAAAGAGTAGAGAAAAAAAATATCAAGTAGAGATTTTATAGAGTTTCGAACTATTACCTACCGCTCTCTTCCTACTAAGGACCCGGTCTATTTTACTAGTACCGTTCCACTTATTCTACTAAATGAAATCATAAAAGATTACAATGACTTGTCGTACATAGACTTTACAATACTCTACTTTACATATCTAGCCTCTCAACAATCTAGGTTAGTATAGAACTATAAAATACAAATATACTTGTCTCAACACTCAAACAACTAAATAATAAATATAAATTACAAGTGAGAATATAAATATAAATCTTAAACAATTTCGCTCAAAAGAGAAATGACTATTGTTACAATGTTTGCTTCGGTGGAACTTTCTGAAAAGTATCTGAAAGACCTTCTGTGACTTTTCAAAAGGTATACTCTAATCACAATTTTTTTTTTTTTGTGCAATGAAATTTTTCTTTAAAGTTGTCAATGACGTTTTAAATCTTTTCTCTTTTATATCGAAATCTTTCAATGACTAATTTGTTGAAGATTATATTTACTTTTGTATTTATCCAACCGTTATTATTCAAGATAATTCCTTAGATATTTTGAGAAAATCTTGGTCATTTGAATTTTAAAACAACTCTCCTTAATTTGTTTAGATCAAATAAACTTTAATCCGTAACTACTAGATAATCTTTTGATTTGAATTTAAAAAGATATACTTTTGTTAGCAACTTTCAGATAAGCCTCATATTCAAAATTTAAAATTCCACAAAATCCAAATCAACCTTATCCTCATCCATTCTTGTGCATATCTTAATTTATTCAAATACATTTTTGCTTAAAATTATTCCCAAGGATCTTATTTCCATCTTGAGTGAAACAGGATTAAGTATATATCCCTAATACACCCAATCTAATGAAACTAAGCATTGAATAATTCGAATCTGATTTAAAGCTATTTTCAACGTCATACTTCTAGACTTACCTTCTGAACAGCCTTATGAAGCATATTAGCCTTTTGTTTTTAAAGTTTCTATATAATCTTCTAAAGTATTATACCAATTCTTCTTGTAAAAACTTCTGAAATACTTTTTAAAAGAATTTCAGGATATTCCCTTTTTCAGTTAAGTCAAACCTTTTGAATAAGTTTCTGAATACAACTTAGTTTTGCGAACTTAAACTTTTTGAGAATCCTTCTGAATATCTACACACTTGTTAATTCATTAGTGTTCTTCTCTTTTTCTTGTCATCAAAATCCATAAGAGATATCTAATAATAAAAATATATAATTTTTATTCAAGAAAAATCGCCTTTAAATAAATGTTTAGCTGTTGTAGTTCCACTCCGAGTTTATTTTGCATTGAAAGCCTAGTTTATCCTTACAGTTATGTTTCGTTTCGTACATAAGTGTCATAGGACAAGAGGTTCACCCCTCCAAAAGTGTCTATGCTATGTTTGACCATCTTTTACCTCGTCATATATGCTTATATTCTGAATAGCAAGCCAATATTTTCCTTTTCTACTTTCTCAAGACTATTGTAAACCCTTCTATCTTTAGGAGTATCATTCGATATTGTCATACACCCTCATATGTTTGGAAGACTTAACTTCTCAACTGGTTTCAGCTTGTTATGAATATCATCAAGAGAATGGTATCAACTCCAAACTAATTTTCTCACAAAAGGCTAACCTCACCTTCAAAAAATACCCTACCTTACCACTCACTTCACAATAAGCCCCAAGTTGAACACCTATACTTCTCTTCCAAAACACAAATTGCAACATTCTTCCATACCTAAATCTACGACACCCTCGTCATAGAGTTAACTCTTCGCCACTACCTTCCACTAAAAGATCACTTACCCTTCTCTCATTACCCAACTCTAGCCAAGATCATCTCTACCGAAACTTTAGGCTTCCACAGGCTTCCTTCACCCATTCCTTATCCTCTAAGGTCGCTTCTTGCTAAATAACCCAACGATAGAGTCTCCCAATTGAAGTTCATTTTATTTTCTAAAGATTTGGGCATAGTCTTATTATAATTTAACTTACGACACAATTGCCCCCTCTTGCAATGATGTTTACAACCTAATGGCCATTCCTCCTTTTGAGCCCCATCTACACAAGGCCAGTTATCATGCTAAAACTTTTAAGTTCTAATACTACTTGTCACAAGAAAATTTCCTCACTCGTATTCATATGACCTTAGTGTTCTGACTACCTTAAGAAAGGCTAAGTTCGACCTACAAATCATCACAACCCTTAAAGAGAGAAACTTTTGAATAAACTGAATTACTCAATTGCTAAATGAATACAATGAAGGGGATCTCACTTATATATACAAAAGACCTCTCAAAATAGATGGTCGGGATCGATTCAATCAAACAGTTGCAATTGAATCTTGCCTACTTTTACATTAAATACACTCACTTACCCTACCCTACCTACTATAGTATAAAGAATCTAAGTTTAACCTTTTAGATATTTTGGAACCTTCATTAGATCTAAACCTTGGGCCTTCCTCTAACTTAAGCTTGGATGAACCTCATAAGTTAAGGGCCTTCATGCTTAGTTTGTGACATAGTAACGATTTGGAATGGAATGGGATAGGATAGGATGAGATGAGATGAGATGAATTAGAATGGAATGAGCAATGGAATGGCAAATCATTTCAGGTGTTTGGAAATATCAATGAAATGGAATGGAATGAAATGAAATACATAAATAGTAATAATTGTAAAAAATACGGTTAATTATTCAATGCCATAATTAAATTGGAGGTTAAATTGATAATTTGATTAGTAATAATAAATGTAGGAGAAATAAAATTGCCAATTCCACCTTGAATTCCTTCTTGAAGGTGAAATCGCCAATTCCATTGCTAGTTTTTAAATGCGCTTCCAAACATGGGGAAAAGGAATAAAATCTAGAATCATGATTTTATTCCAACCTAATTCTATACACCACACATGACATTAGGGTTATAAGTGAGTGAGCTCTTATAGGCTAACTAATCCATTCCAACTCAATATTTAACCAATAAGGTAGTATCATATAGGTGTTAAGATGGTATTCGGGTAAAATATTAACGCACTATAAGGTTTTGAATCAATTTAGGAACAAGTTTAGCACATAAGAGAAAATCTAAACCTAATAAACCTTACATATTAATTATTATTTTATTTTACATTGACAAATGTATAATTGAAACATCTTCAATAAACACATATTATGTATTTTGATAGTAAATAATATTCTAAGATATTAATAACATAAATAATATTATAAGCACTTATAATATTATTTATTTTATAATTTTCTTAATGGATACATTTCCATTTTGTTTAAAATAAAAATCATAAAAAAGTGCTGTTTCTTTTATTGGATATTTTGTAGATAGATGATGCATAATGGGTTTGATGGTTTATGATGCATCTTCATGCAAGGGCTCTTAATCCTGCGAACACCATGGCAAAGATTCTATTTAAAAATTGTGCTTAAATTATCTTACTGAAAATTTACTAGATAGCTTATGTTCTGATTTGACTAGGAAGAAAGATTAATTCATATTAATATGCTATATATTTTGATAAGTGGTGGAAAAATATTAATGATATTTAAATGAGCAACGATTACTAAATTGAAAATTATTTAGAATCAATGAGGCCAAAATCACTCCGATGGTTACTTCCAATATTCCAACAAAGTAAACTATATTACTAATGTAAAAGCATGCAATAGTTACAAAATTTCATTTCATAACATTGGCACAATAATCATTTCTATATTCAAATACATGTTAAAGATAATAAACTCATGTTTTCATGTATTGGAAGAACTTTCTCAATAGTTGTACATGATTAATCCATCCACATAAAGTATTAATGCCATTAAATGCTTTCTCCTCAACATCATGAAATAATGAAGCAACCATTAGATTCTTTGCTTTTAAGCTTAAGGCTTAATGTAGCAAGAAATTTGTTGTTACAATGCTATGTAGTTTGTTAGTTGAATCCTACCGAACATCATACAAGCACTTAAATCACCCACCTAATTTGGATACCATTAGATTTCATCATGTTAAGTTAGATATACTCAGCTACTGTTTCTATTTTTGTCTATATTTTACTTATAATTGTCTATATTTGAAAAAGAGAATGTATTAATTGATGTGTGGATCTATAGGTTTCCCATTAGCTTTATAAATGAGTTTTAAGTATGGTAAAGAACTTGTAGGTTTTGAGGCATATTTTGAAATACCTAACAATATTCAAGGGTTTGGATTTTATAAAGCCGTTCCAAACATGTCTTTGGATGACTACTTTCACATTCAAAGTAATTTATTTGAGCAACACTAGTATTTACCCAATATAGTTCAAAATTTCCGTTAATATGCTTAATATTAAAATATATTTTAACTAATGTGTTGTAGCTAAAAATATAGACTACACACATTTTAGTTGTTGGATCATGTATAATCATATATTGTGTTCTTCATAGGCGAATTTTGTAATAAGTTGTGATTGAAAGCTCAATGTGGTGATTATCTATATATGGTTGGATTGTAGTGTGTTGATGTTCATCTTACTGCAAGTCACCATAGTTTTGATATGCATCAAAATAATGCTTATATTCCCTTGGAATGATGGGCTTGATCATTAGTTGATTTACCTCGAGTTTATCTTCAGAAGCTAATTAGTTACATACATGGCATGACATTGCATATGCATAAGTGATGAGAATCAGCTTCCAACCAAATCTAAGTTGAGGCCTATCAATGCTTGCCGGAGCTGAGCTACAACCAAAAGGACGAGAAGAAGGAAAATAAACACTCGGCATCAACTTTGTCGTCAGTCGAGGGGTCGAGAAACCTTAAGATCGAGTACTCAAGACTAAAAAACCACTCGGCACAGCACCGAAAGACTCGTACCGACTGATTTTAGAATTTAGCAATTATGGGCCGACCTTTCTAATGTCTTGGCCAAGCTACGTAAGACTTTAAGGACTCCTTCCCAAACCCGCATATCTAATTGCAAACCCGCATATCTAACTACTAACCCCATCCGATTCGGATACTACTCATTCCAAGACATGCCGAATGACTACATGCCGACTTCTCCCGTAAAACGCACAATTTTGTATTCTTGCATATGTTTTCCTGTATCTTATTTATGAGCCCAATTCTTTAGAATTTAAGACCTTGTACATTATTTACAATTTCACCATTAGGATTTAGGACTTGCTATAAATAGCAACACTCGTATTAACATACAAAAAGAGATAGATAGTGAAGAATATTCCCCCATGCAAAGGGTAAAACTTTCCTCTAGGCTATACTTGAGCTAATAACATTTGAGTTTGCTGAATTATTGAGTGTTGATTAAACTCTTTAATCTCTCCTGCGTTCTTATTGATCTTGACCTTAAGATTGTAGCGAACTCCTTCATTTGAATCGGTTAGTGACTTGCATCTAACCTTTATTTAAATCCCAAGCAACATTTAGAATTCATGAATTATATCGAACCCTATTTCGAACTCAAACCCCTAATTGTGTCTGTATCTTGGTGCATGATATCTATACATATTCATACTCAAAACCCTTGTTTTCACTTGCTATTCCTCATACCCACTCGAATCCATAAATACCCATTCTATTCGTTTACCCACTGCTATTGATCCTTATCACATAAGCTTACCACTAAAGTGATAAGTGCCATCAGTCAATGTGCAAGTAATAGGGACTTAAGGGTTATGTTTCATTTATCATAAAATTCCTCATGGAGGCTATTCTTAATTGGTGACAAGTATGTCATGTACCACAGAGTTATGGTTGCTTATGTAGTAGTTATTGCGTATGCCTCTGTGGTTTATAACACATATGCCTAGTTGGTAGTCAAACATGTGTAGCTACGAGGCTGGCAATATGTATGCCTAAGTAGTCATCTAACACGTGTACCTATGTGTTAAGCAACATGTGTGCTCATATGGTTATGCCTCTGTGATTGATAACACGTATGAATAAGTGATATTCTAACATGCATGCCTATGTAACGGATAACACATATGCTCATATGTATGTACCTTTGTAGTTGATGATATGTATGCCTAGGTGGTAGTCTAACATGTATGCCTAGGTAGTAGCTGTAAGCCCTACAATCAGTTACTTAAGGTTTCAATCGGCTGAAAGATCCGATCAAACCTAAATTATAAATAAAGCCAGAAATATTATTAAAAATGATCCTGTAAGATTGAATTTAAGAAAATAAACAATAAAATAAAAGAATATAAAAATTCTAAATTTTGAGTATATAACTCGTTATTTATTGAAAATGCTTAAAATGTATTACAATAATTAACAAATCGCTAGAGATAAATTATATATATACTAAAAATCATAAAATGATCTAAATAATATTTAGGAATATTTATTTGTACTATATATGAATTTAGATGTATGTAGAAATACGCGTAGTTACTTAAAATATGCGAAATGTGCTAAAATAATAATAAATAATTAAATAAAATTCATAATTAATTAAGGAAAAATCAAGAAAAATATAGAAAAGTCCAGAAGTGGGGTGTGACAATCTAATATTGAAAAAAAAATCAATCAATTAAAATGCAACAAATAGAAAGTGGAAAAAAGAAGAGATAAGCCAATTGTCTTGTCTCATTAATATATAATAATTTCCTTAAAGCTCTATAAATACTCTAAATTTTTTAGAACCTCATTTGGTCAGTTTGGAGAGTGAGAAAAATGGAGAGAGGCGAAATTAAGAGAAAAATTAGGGTTAGGAAAAAAAAAATAAGAAAACTATGCAGTTGGGGCATGTAAGAAGAACCCAGACTCGATGAGCAGCTGGAGGTAGATGGCCATCACCACCACACAGTGGTGGCAGCGCCCAGGTGGTCCGACACACCCATGGCCACCGACAGTGGCCTAAGCCACCCAAATTGGTGAGTTCGATTTCTAGCCCAATTTTGTGTAATTTTGTAAAAATAGTAAATATTCTTAGAAAATTATGAATTTTGTTATTCTGGAATATTTTTGTATGTAGTTTTTATGAAAAATATTATTTCGATGAAAATATGTCTCATGATGTATGATCCTTAAAAAATTATGCAAAACCGAGTATGCTTCGGTTTAGAAATAAATGACCTTAGAAGTGTAGTTTTGAATCCAAAATTTTTATGTAGACTACTTAGATGATATAGAATAGTGCTATGAATCCCGTTTTCAAAAATTAATTTTCGAAAATTTTAGATAATTTTTAGGCCTTAAAATGAGGCATAAAATGGGTAATTTATGATTAATTAAGTAATTAAATGGTTAATTACTTATTTAGTGAACAATTATATATTTTAAGATGTTGAAATCTGATAAAGTATGATACTTGTAGCATTTAGGGTATTAGATGTAATTATTAAGTTAATTATGTAGTAAATGAGTAATAAGAAAAAATAGTAAATTTTAAGTTAATTTTGTAAATTAAAATAATTAGGAGTAAAATCTGATTTAGGATGAATTTAAACATTTTTAAATGATAATTGATGTTAGGAGATGGTAATTAGAGTGTTAGAAATATTAGATGTGTATTATATACATAATAGGTAATAATACATAATACATAATTATTAAAAATATAATAAATAGAAAATATTAGAATAAAAATTGATATTATGATAATAATAAAAATATACAATAAATCTGATAGGAAACTTGAATTTATGTAATTATATGAAAAATGTAAAAATTTCTTACATCAGGAGTAAATTCGGTACACTATTAAGGATTTAAATGTACTGAATATAATAAAATACTGACTAGGGGTAAGTATGGTATTTAGGATATCTAGAAGTAAAGTGATTAATTTCACATTATAAGTTAAAACAAATTTCTAGAGTTCGGGTATAAAACAGTATTTAGAAATCGAACTAGAATCTAATTTAGAAAACGATGCGAAAACCGAACCCAAACCTAGAATAGTTGTAAAAGACTTAAGACCTAGATAATTAGGTATATTAAACCCTAAACAAAATACAACAATAAGCGTTATAGGATAAAACGAACCTATAATAGTTATATAAAAAACCGAAACCACGTTTGTGTTATAGGGATGATCGACGATGGCTTAAGCGAGTTGAACCTTGAATGAGTGAGTGAGGAGTCCAGGTAAGTTGGGATTAATACGTTGCTATATTTTAAAGGCTTGAGATTATGCTTAGTTGTGCTTGTTAAATAGTTGGTTGTGTGCATGTGCTTGATTATGAGTGATGCTATGATTCTGTCTGTTGTTTTGGCTTGTATTGTATGATTTATATGAAATAATTGATCACTCTAAACTAGACCTAATCAAATATACGACCTGTAATCATAATCGGACTTACATGGCAACCCATTAGGGGAACCTAGGATTCTCAGGCCAAATACCGACCCCTTCAAAAGGGATAGCACATGATTGTATAATGGTCCCTTCTTCGTCCTTAGTCGAACTAAGTAACAGGAGAGGAGGTCACGGCGAGGGTGAAGTCAATGGTTCGAAAGTAGTTGCAGGAGAAGCAATGTCTCTATTGCACAAGCCTGGGTTTGGTCGTGAACTGTTGCATTAACGGAAACTCCTCAACCCGAATTAAAGCGGGCGCAATTTCTCTAATTTCACGACAAGCCGGACAACGTCGTGCGATGGCATTTGCTTGAACATGCATTGCACCTAATACGTTGATTGATAACTTTGTTATGTTTGTGATATAATTTTAAGTCCTCCATCTTAACTTACTGAGCTGTGGTTGCTCATATCCCTATAGACATTGTGCAGGTGCTGTTTAAGAAGTGACATACAATTACTCTGAAGCTAGCAATTACTAGATCCTAGGGAGTGAGGAAAAATATTTAAAGAACAAATATATATTTTTAAGGTCTAAGCTTTTATTTTAGAATTTGTCATTTTTTAATAACGTAATAGCTGAATTATAGTGTATATATATATTTTTTCTCACTTTCTTAGGTAAATGATTTATTTAAATTACAAACTGTTTACTTCAAAGCGGGTTAGTCGTGGACGCCTTGTGTAGATCAAGTCTAGGATAGCGGTTGTAAGGCCAATTTCTATCTTAAAATGGTTTACACAGCAGGACTATTACGACTCTATCGCTTCGGGACGTGACAGTAGCTGAGATGTGTACTCATACGTAAAGTTGGCATATATGCCCATGTGGTAGACAATGTGCGCGATGGATTAATTAAAGCATGTGATTTGTTGGGAATGCCTTGGAAAAGAAGGTTGGTGTATGAGATCATTTAGTATCAAAATTAATGCTACCAATGAGCTATTTTGAGATTTGAAAGGCCAAGATTCACCAAAGACAAGCTAATTAGCTATCCTGAGGTGTTTTTATACATGTAACAACGAGATACAATTTTGAGCAAGATGCCTTAGTAAGAACTACTAAGACATGAATGGCAGTAACATGTCACTTACATAGCATTTTATGTTTTGATCAATGCAAGAAGTATTATGTTACTTTTCTTTTATTTGTCATTATATACTCACCTTGCTTATTAAAAAGTTAAGGGATTAGTGTTTTGCTAACCTCGAATACAAGTAAAGACAAACTTGGGTTTTGTGAAGACTGCAAGAGAGCTTAACACCCATTGTTGTAGTCTAATTCTTAGTATTCAGATTTATAAATAGTAAATGCCACTGCACACTAAAGAATTGCTCCTTTGTAAGATGTAATTGATGTATTATAAGTCATCTAAATGAGGTGTAAATGATCATAGGCACACCCTTACTACACATTTAGTTCATGGAATAGAATGAGAAGGGAATGGAATTGGAATTCCATAAGTAATGAAATAAAGGTGTAATATATATTACTTTGTTTAGTTGGATTTATAAGCAATTTATAAATAGACATATAATATAACTTTAATGACTAAATTATCCTCGATCTATTTTTTTCCCAACTAATCTTAAAGCAACAGGTGATAGTGATTGGCGACCGGCAACGGTGGTAATGATGGTGGCGATGGTGGAGGTAGTGGCGGTGGTAGCATCAACGGTAGTGGTGGAGGTAGCTAAATGGTCGGTAGTGGTAGGGGTAGCGATGGCGATGATGGCGGCGACGACAACAACAGCGGTGGCGGTGGTTGTAAGCCCTAGATATAAGCCAAGTAATCGTAAAATCAAACTTAGTATACAAAATTTTGGGTGATCGGTTAAATGATCCGATTAAGTCAAATATTAGTAAAAGTGATCTCATAAATTTAAATTTAAGAAAATAAGTAATAAAATAAGAGAATATAAAATTTCCAAATTTTAAGTATATTACTTGTTATTTATCGAAATGCATTATCGAAAATGCGTAAAATATATTTCGATAACTAATAAATTGTTAAAAATAGATTATATGTATACTAAAAATCATAGATGACCTAAATAATATTTAGAAGTGTTTACTTGTACTCCACATGTATTTATGTGTAGGTAGAAATACGCGAAATTACCTAAATTGCCTGAAATTAGCTAAAAAAATTTTAAATAACGAAATAAAATTATAAAAAAATTTAGAAAAAATTAGAGAGATAGTGAATCATTCGAATCATGTCGTGATAGCAAGCAAAAAATAAAGAAAATTTTTTCCAATAATAAACAAACACTTAAAATGCAAAAATGGAAGAAGATAAGCCAAAAATCATGTCTTATTAATGCTCAAAAATCTCTTTATAGATCTATAAATAGTAAGAAAATTCTATGAGCTCATTTGGTCAGTTAGGAGCTGAAAAAAATTAGGAGAACCAAAATTTGAGAGGGAAATTAGGGTTTAGCAAAAATCTTCACAAAACTATACAATTAGTGCTTTTAGGCCCAACCCACAGCTCCCAGGACTGAACCACCACCACCACCAACTCACTCCAAACCCAACATCTAGACCGGCCGACCACCCCTAAGCCGTCGCTCGTGGCCTGAACCCAAGATTCAGGTGAGTTTAGCTTTTCAGCCAATTTTGCAAAATTTCTTAAAATTATTAATTTTGCCTAGAAAATTATGAAATTTTTTATTATGATGTTTTATTGTATGTAGATTTAGGGAAAAATAGTGACTAAGTTTATCATGTCTGTAAATAAAGGGTTCTTAAGAAATTGGACAAAATCAAGCATGTTTAGAATTAGAAATACATAGACTTAGGAGTATAGTTTGGAGCTCAATTTTTTCTGTAGAATACTTAAATGATGTAGAATAATGCTATGAAGCCATTTTTCTTAAATTAATTTTTGAAAAATTTTAAGTAATTTTTTTGCCATAAAACAATGAGAAAAATAGGTAATTTTGGCTTAATTAAGTGATTAAATGATTAATTTCTTATTTAAAAGATAATTAGATGTTTGATAATGTTAATCTCTAATATGGAAACTGTCATGCCCCAAAGCGGCAGAGTCGTAACAGCTTCACCATGCAAACCATTGTAAGATAGAAGTTAGCTTTACAATTGCTATCTTAGACCTAATCTACATAAGGCGTCTACGACTAACCCGCTTTGAAGTAAACAATTCGTAATTTAAAAAAGTTACTTATCTAAGAAAGTAAGAAAAAAATATATATATATACACTAAAATTCAGTTATTACAGTTAACGTTTACAACGTTTTACTGTAATCTATTTCCTAGTCAATACATTATTCAGAAATGAAAAATTCTAAAATAAGAGCTTAAACCTTTAAAATATATATCTGTTCTTCAAACGTTTTTCTTCACTCCCCAGGATCCAGCAGTTGTTAGCTTCAGGGTAATTGTAAGCCACTTTTCAGCTAGCACTTACAACAACGTCTACAGGGATGTGAGCAATCACAGCTCAGTAAGTCGGGACGGAGGACTTAAAACTATATCATAAACACAAACAAGGTTATAAACCAACTTATTAAATGCAATACATGTTCAAGTAAATGCCATCACACGACATTGTCCAACCCGTCATAAGATTAGAGAAATTATGTCTACTTTAATCCAGGTTGAAGAATTGTCATTAATGTAACAGCTTACAATCAAACCCAAGCTTATGCAATAGAGGCACCACTCCTCCCGTGACTACTTTTGAACCATTGACTTCACCCTTGCCGTGACCTCCTCACATGTCACTTAATTCAACTAAGGATGAAGAAGAGACCTATTATGCTAACTAGCGTCATCCTTTCAAAGGGGTCGGTATTTAGTCGAAGAATTTTAGGTTTTCGCTAATGGGTTACTATGTAAGTTCGATTTATGATTACAGGTCGTATATTTGATTAGGTTCAATTTAGGGTAATTAATCATTTCATACAAATCATACAATACAAGCCAATTAGCAAATCAAAATCATATCATCAGCTCAGAACAAGCACAATCAAGTATAATTTCAAGCCTCCAAAATACAACACTGTAATAATCCTTACTTACCTAGACTCCTCGCTCGCTCACTTGAGGTCCGACTAACTCAAGCCATCGCCGATCATCCCTATAATACAAATGTGATTTCAGTTTTCCATATAACTATTATAGATTGGTTTTGTCCTATAACTCTTATTGTTATTTTTTGTTTAGAGTTTAATATACCTAATTATCTAAATTTTAAGTCTTTTACAATTCTTCTTGAATCATGTTAAGTTTTATTTCAGTTTTCGCATCGATTTCTAAATTAGGTTTTTAACTCAGTTTTTTGTTAAAGATATATATGTACACCCTAAGAAATCATTCCGACCCATAATGTGAAATTAATCGCATTGTCTTTAGATATTTTAAATATTGTTTTTAATCTCTAATTTAATTATCAAATTCACCCCCGTTATGAGAAAATCTTACATTTTTCATATAATTACCCTAATTTAAGTTTTCCATCAGATTTATTATATATTCCTATTATTATTATCATAATATCTATTTTAACCAATATTTTCTTAATTATTAATTTCTCAAATTACATATTACACATTATTACCTAATGTTTATAAAATGTACACATCTAATATTTCCATTACTTCAAATATCATCTCCCAACATCAAATAACATTCCAAAAATCTAAATTCATTCCAAATCAGATTTTGAACCTAAGTATCCTCAATTACCAAATTAACTCAAAATTTCTCATTTTCACCTATTACATATTTACCACATATTATCCAAATAATTACATCTAACACTTCAAATGCTACAAATAGCATACTCCATCAGATTTCAACATCCTAAAACATATAATTGTGCATCAAATTAGTAATTACCCTTTTAATTACTTAATTAACCCTAAATTACTCATTTTATACAATATTTTAAGGGCTAAAAATTATCTAAAAATTTCGAATAATTGATTTTTGAAAAAGGGATTTATAGCACTGTTCTACAACCCCTAATTAGTTTACACAAAAATTTTGAGCTTAAAACTATACTCTTAAGGTCATTTATTTCTAAACCGAAATATACTCGGTTTTATATAATTTCTTAAGGATTATATATCACAAGACATATTTTCATCAAAATAATATTTTTCTTAAAAACTAAATACAAAAATATTTCAGAATAACAAGTTTCATAATTTTTCAACTAATTTTGATAATTTTAACAATTTAAGAAAAATCGGGTAGAAATCAAGACTCACCAGAATTGGTGGCTTTGGCCACCGCCGGCCGACGTGGCCTTGTCCGCCGGTCTGGGCGTTGCCACCACCATGTGGTGATGATGGCCGTCCACTCTCAGCTACCCGTCGAGTTTGGGTTCTCCATAGAAGCCCCAACTGTACAGTTTTTTGTGATATTTTATAAAACCCTAATTTTCTCTCAATTTCACCTCTGTCTAATTTTATAAACTTCCAGACATCCAAAATGAGCTTTTGAAAAATTTAGGGTATTTATAGAGGTCTTAAAGAATTATTGTGCAGTAAATTGATTTAACAATTGCCTTATCTCTTCTTTTTCTTACTTTCTATTTATATTAATTTGATTGGTTGCTTTTATTTCTTCAATTCTAGATTGCCATGCCTCAATTTTAGATTTTTCCTAATTTTTTATTAATTAATTATGAAGTTTCTTTAATTATTTAGTATTATTTTAGCACATTTTGCTTATTTTAAGTAATTACACATATTTTTACCTACATGTAAATTCACATATACTACAAATAAATATTCTTAAATATTATTTAGGTTATATTATGATTTTTAGTGTGCATATAATTTATCTCTAATGATTCGTTAATTAACGGAATGCATTTTACGTATTTTCGATAAATAACGAGTAATATACTTAAATTTAAAAAAATTTATATTCTTTTATTTTATTACTTATTTTCTTAAATTCAAATTTACTGGACCATTTTTACTAATATTTTTAACTTTATTTTATAATTTAAACTTAATCGGATCTTTTAGCCGATCGAAATCCTAAATAGCTGGTTATAGGGCTTACAAAAACATAATCCTAACATTTGGAGTATTAATTGCAATTCATATGGGAATTATGTAGCAATTGTGAGTAATTTAGCAATATGTGAAATTATAATTTTAATAAATATGAAATAATAGGTTAGATTGGATAATACAATAATAATATCAAGACATATTAAATCTAGTACAAAAATTAATTTTAGATAATTAGATTAGAATTGTGAAATTATCTCACATTTGGAGTAAACTCGGTACACTAATTAGGATTAGAATATATCAAGTAGGTTAGAATACTGAATTAAAATTTAGTATAATATTAGGATACTCGAGCTTGATGTTATTACTTTCACATTAGGGTTCGTAGCGTATTTTAAGATTATTCGTAGCTGAAATCCAATTAGAACCTGAATTGGAATTGAATTCGGAAACCAAACCCTAAACTAACTTAAGATGAATCGTTAGTAAATGATAAGTATATAAGGAGAATTAAGTTAAATCCTAACTTAAAATATGTATCATCTAAGTATAAATACTAAAAAGAGTGTATTTATATTATAGGACATACAAAGACGAGTCACCTGCAACAAATGGTTGAGCGACTCAGGATTCCAAGTAAATTGGATTTATTACTTCATTGTATTTTGGAGTATTATTTTAGAATATTCAGAGACTTGGGTTTGTATATGATTGCGATTGTAAGTAGTCTTATGCACGTACTTATGTATTTGATTTCGTGCTGAAATCTATGTTATCTTTAATGACTGTTATGATTAGAGTGATGTGGAATTGTCTGGTTACCCTAAATCGAATATAATCTTAATCGACCTAAATGCCCTAAAAAGACATGCATTGCAACCCTGTAGGGAATTATTAGGATTCTCCAACTAAACACCAACACCTTCGAAAAAGATATCGTTGAATAGTAAATTAGTCTTTCCTCATCCTTAGTCGAACTAAGTAACATGAGAGGAGGTCGCGGTGAAGATGAGGGCATTGGTTTGAAGGATAATATTAGGAGAAACAGTGTCTCCATTGCATAAACCTGAGTTTAGTTATGAGTTATTGCATAACATGAAAACTCCTCAACCTGGATTAGAGCAGGTGAAATTACTCTAATTTCACAACGGATCGGACTACGTTGTGTGATGGCACTTATTTGTTACATTTCATGAAAATAATTACTTGATAACCTTAATTGTGCTTGTATACATTCATGAGTTTCCAATTCAACTTATTGAGCCATAGTTTCTCATACTCGTATAGATTCTTTTACAGGTCCTGACTTTTGATTTGTGATGCCACGATACAATTACCTAGAGGTTAAATTTCTTTTGAAGCTATGGGGAATGAGGATCTATTGGTAAAAGATCAAGTCTTATTTAGAGTCTTACTAGTGTCCTTAGGATAAAGAACTGATATATGATATGTACATTGGTTAACTGCTATATTATGTAGGATCTCTCGGGAATCCTACAATAATGCGAATGTAATTATATATATTGACTTAAGGTTTTAATTATTGTTGTAAATTTTAGTTAAAATCTTAGTCAAACTGTTTACTTTAAAACGAGGTATCGTCAACGCCTTGTATAGATCGTATCTATGATAAGCATTGTGAGGTCAGTTCCTGTTATAGGTACGGCAGGGTATAATAGCGGTGGTGGTGGCAACAGTGGCAACAGTGGCAATGGTGGTGACAATAACGATGGTGGTGGTCGGTGGAGGTGGTGGTAACAACGGTAGTGATGGTAGCGATAGCGGCGACAGCGGCGGCGATGATAATGGTAACGGTGGTAGTGGTAAGGAATCATAATTCCTTTGTTAAATTGAAGAATCCCTATTACTTTCAAGTAATAGGGATTCTTATAGAATTGCGATTCCGTAACAAAAAATCAAGTAAACGTAGCGATAACAGGATAAGGAGGAAATAGAATTCCAATTCTATGCACTGAAGGTGCCCTTAAAGGTTAATATCGCAATACTTTAACTTTATGAGTAGGTTTTGGCATGATAAGGTTATGATCTTTAAGTAGGTTTAAGGTAAAGACATATAGGTTTAACATAAGTTTAGAATCTTATAAGAGTTTATGGAAGGAGTAGTTATCTTAATTCACTTATGTAAAGTAAGGTATGTTGGTGAATTCCGAAGAGTTTTGGTACTTCTATAAAGTAAGAAGATTATACTGGAAAGTTTGAATATCTCAAAAGTTGGGCAGGACATTAATCTTAGCTAATTAGAAAAGTTAGAAAGTCAAACTGTAAAGAAAAAAAGTCTGAATAGAAGGGCTAAAAGTTAGTCCCTTTGTTTTAGTAAGTTAGAAGGTTGCGCTAAGAAATTAGAAGGTATACAACATAAGGGCAGAATGCTAAATATATTGTTCTAGCTTGCATACAGAACTTATAATGTTAACTTTTGAGGGTCGCAAGGTAAGACTTGAACTTGGAAAGTTCAGTGCAGAGCTTAGAAGGTAGAATTGTTTATGTAGAAGATTAATATTCAAAGTAAAAATGTTCCAACTATGATTTTAAAAGCAAAGAACTCTGGACATACATGTGACATACATTTGATTTATAGGTGTTAAGTTTCAAATGTTAAGTTTAAAATTACTTGTAACATTGCCTTTATCTTAGGGATAGCATAACAACCTTCTTTCAAGTACTAATTTTGAAAGAGCATAGGTTTAACAGACACTGGGATAGGGAGGTGTCATAAAATAGTACCAAAGGATAGTCCTGGATTTACCCATTATAGGAAGTAAAAACCATAATGGATATAGCATTTTCCATTACCTTGCCACTTCTCATTTTTTCTCATAATACTATTACTGAATGTATGCTTTTAACTGTCATTTCTTTACTGCCTCTCATCTTTATTTTTTGGTCTTCTCTTAATCTCTTTATATCATAAGGAAATTTAGTTATTTTTTTTCCTCGTATTTCTTCATTATTACTCAAGGTTTTATATTTTCTTTTCTACAATTTCATATATCCATCACACATTTGTTGTTGAATCAGATTAGCTTATTTTGTAAGTAAGTTTGTACTAGATTTTACTCTGTGTAAATCCCTATGGCTAATTTTTTTTTCTCTTTTTCTAAAGAAGTAGTAATTTATCCAAATATTTTCATAACATTAATCTAAATCACGGGGAAGTATTAGTTATTGAATGCATTCGAATTTGGAAGGCTAGTTGCTTTCAAAAGGACTACAAGCCTACACAGAGCAATTCAAATTAGCACCATTAGCCCCTATGCCATAAAGATTTTTTATCTGAATACTTTTTCATATCAGATTAAATTATATTAGGTGCTATTTTTTACTTTTGAGTTTTATTAGTTTTAATGAGTTGGAGTCGATTCAGAGTCACCTAGGACTAGTAATCAAATCTAGTTGACCAATATCAAACCTATGACCCTCCATATGGTCGACCTGATAGAGTAACTCTCAAACATAATAGATCGGATTTATGAGATTCTCTATCAGCTGTAGACTAAATCCTTCACCTCATCGACCAGATGGAGCAACTCTCAAACATAGATTTATGAGATTCTCTACCAATTATAGACTTAATCCTTCACCCGGTTAATCTAGTTGACCTCCTATACATGAAAATATCTAAATTTACTTATTTCCTTATTTTTATTGTCTTTTCTATTAATTTACTTGTAATAATCCATGGTTAAGCATCTTACGTAAATTATGTGATGTTATAGTATTAATTTGTATATCTTACGTTAATTGTATGAGTTTATGGTACTACCATGTAAATTGTATGACCAATATCAAACCTATGACCCTCCATATGGTTGACCAAATGAAGCAATTCTCTAATATGATAGATCGGATTTATGAGATTCCCCATCAACTGTAAACTAAATCCTTCACCTCATCGACTAGATGGAGCAACTCTCAAACATAGATTTATGAGATTCTCAACCAATTGTAGACTAAATCCTTCACCTGGTTGATCTTCTATATACGAAAATATCTAGATTTACTTATTTCCTTATTTTAATTGTCTTTTCTAATAGTTTACTTGTAATACTCTATGGTTAAGTTTATGACATAAATGTTAAGTTGATCTTAGGACTTTAATGGTATTAATATGGAAGATAGATGTACTAAAAATGTATAAATATCAATAAACCAATTAAAAATATAAATAGTTATTTTATAAAAACAACATACTATCATCTGTACTTATAAGTAGATGAAGGAATTTATGGCTTGAATAACATGATCACTCGGACGGGACTATGGTTTTTTCCATTCAATCATCTTGACATCATATATTAACTTAAAATCGGCTCAAATTAAATATATATTCATATACATAGTGCGTACATATACTTAGATGAGCAAAATTATCTTCCTATCATGTCAAAATGGGAACATTATTGTCACTATTAATGAATAGAATATAGAAGTACTAATTATTATTCCGTTTAGTTACACTTAAAATGTTACTTATTATAAATCATGCATATATTTAAAAATACCAATATACCATCATCTCTAGTCATGACTTTGTTATAGGTTAAGGTCTTGTAGGTGAAATATGGAATACGCAAGAAAAAAGAAAAAGAAATAGAAGAAATATCATGAGATGGTAATAATACAAATCCTTATTTGGCAAAAAGGAGAATTTTTAAGAAAAGTTATCTCATTAATAAAACTCGATAATAACTCTCTAAGGCTAGATTTTTCGTTGGTCTCTTTCTTCACATGTAGGGACGTTGGCCGTTGCTTATGCAATATACTTATTCCCTTCAAATGGGGACGTTTCTTTGACAAGGGGCATGTCTTATTTTTATTTTTATTTTTTTCCATTTTGCTTTTTTGATTGGTGGAGATATGATATTAGGTCTTACGATAATGTTGAAAAAATTAAAGAATTTTTCAAAGAAATTTTAGGATAAAATGATAAGTTTTTCTTAGAATAAATTTTTTTAAAATATTGATGTCCTACTCAAAAACTTGGAACGAATTCTTTAAAAGTAAAATAATAAATGAGAGCGAAGAAAAATAAGCAACTCTCGTTCCTCTAGCGATAACGATAATTGATGTGGAGTTTCTTGGCCGTGAAAAGCTGCTCCGACCAGTAACGTGCTTTTTGTATCTTTCCTTTTTGACTTTTTAAGTTTCATGTTTTTTTTTTTTTTTGTCAATTTTTAAGTTTTAATTAGTTTGATATATTTATTAGAACTCACAAAAATTTTAAGAAGATGTTAAGAAAATTTTATAAAGAATTTCTTGAAAAAAAAAGAGTTTTTTTAAATGGTTTTTCTTTTTAGCCAACTTAATTACAAGTTTATTAAGTTTGAAAGAGAGAGGGAATCTAAATCCTTATCAATTTTAATGGAAGGCTAATAAGGATGTTAAATGAGTCTCGCAAAATGTTAAAAAAATATTGAGATAGGTTGTTAAGGATATATAAAATATAGTTTAAAGAACTTTTAAGAGTTTGTTAAGTACAATATTATTTGGAATGACACGTATTATATCTATCGTTTACAATCAAATTGGTCTCTCTCTCTCTTTTTTTTTTTTAGTGAAGTAAGGTGTATAGACCCGTCGATGAATTCCATAAGCATGCTGACTCTAGTATCTATTATATCAAATCGTTCAATAAATACAATTATTAAACAGGCTAAGGTTGTCCTACATATGTTAAAATATGTCAATATCGTCAACATCAACAGGATGCGCTATGACAGCACGACTTTCAAATATATTTATGCACACTAGGTAAAGTTTACGCTATACTATACATCAGACATCTTGGAGCAGCAAAGAGAAGTTGTTTATATGATAAATATAACGAAAAAAAAAAAAAAGAAGAAGAAGATTATTAAGGCAAATTCTAAATATTCTCTTTAAGATTTGTCCACACATGTTTAACTCTCTTTCTTTTAAATTAAGAAGGCCTCGAAAGAAAAAAAAAAAAAAAAAAATCTCGGTCTTTGAAAAGTTCTTTTGAACCTATTTCTGATAGTTTTTCTTTGATAAAAATGGTAAAAAATAACAAACGAAAAATGATATTGAGTATAATAAATAATTAGCTAAATAAAATACGAAAGGAAATTTCTCGTTTTTTTTTTTTCTTTGGTTCTATTTATTTTTAAATTTTTATTCTTTTATATTGTTTTATCCAAAAGAAAAATAGTAATACATCCATCCAAGGATTTGTGGGGATTATAATGCTAGGTTTCAAGGATAGAAAACTAAATATACATGAAGCAGATATAAGAAAGTATATATTTAAATTATATTTTATTGATGTCTACCCCAAGAAAAAAGATAAAAACTTGAATGAAGTCGAATAAAACATATTAAATTCAATTTAAAATGCTCATACATTGAAAATAATCTAATCTAAAAACGAAAAATGGTAAAATTTAAATAGCAATATACAAATACGATTTTACTATGATAACCGTGGAACTATTTTAACCGAGACTAATTTTAAGAAATAGTTTTGCCTTTTTCTCAAAGAGAGGCAATGTTTCGGTCTCGTCTCGTGGCTGCCATCTGTTAAACTATAGGACTGGCTTTATTTTCTGATCTTTAAGGTCTTAATACCTACAAGTCTCCAAAAATAATGATAAAAAGCTTTTCATGAGTCAGTAGTCGCTGTTAAAGACGGAAAGTTCCATAGATTTTTGGCTCCATGCACTCACTGGAGTATATTGGACAAATAACAACAATAAATAAATCAATAAAACCAACAATAGCAATAGGCCAAAGATGAAATAAATAATTAATATTAAGGATTATGATAACGATGCCACTATTTTCCAAAGATTATTCCGTCTCTTCAATAATGGTAAACAAAAAAAAAAAAAAAAACCTAGAATAACTTAATAGACCCAACTTTAAGTATTTCTTTGATATTCTTTTCTTTATTTTTTATTGAAGTATATAACTGTATAAATTTGGTACATACTATCTACTATGAATTATTGTTAATGCATAAATAACTTTAATTATATTACCATTACTTCAAAATGATTTATTTCTAGCTATTTCGAGTGCCTCCATCAATGACGTTGATAAATAACATTAATATAATTTCATTCATTTGGCTACTTCTTATTTTGCAATTATTACATTAGACGTTATAATATTGAAGGCACTGATGTCTTAAAACCGTTTGATAATTAAATAGATAAAGAAATATGGGAATAACCTGAGACGTGATAATATATTAATATGCAACAAAGTATTTTAGGGAATTTTTTTCATTAAGGCTCTATTTGGTTCGTCTTTTTTTTTTTTTTAGTCTTATTCGTGTTTTTTTTTATGTCTACTTAAATTTTGCATTTGGTAAAAAAGACATAAAAAAATAGATTTATAATTCCATAAATACCCCTCTTCTAAATTTAATTACCCATCAAATTCCAATAAAGTTGAATTTATCAATAATTTACTTTATTTATATTTATAAAAGTATCAATTAAAATAATAATTTTTAATGCATAAAATATATATTTTTTCAAATCTTTTTTTTAAATATGTCAATTTTCATTTCCCAATTCTAATACAATAATCACCACATTCATCATAATTATAAAACAAAATCAGATAAGACATCGATAAGGTAATTTTTCAAATATCAAATTTCAAGTAAATACAGATCGGACATAAAATAGATACAAATAAGATATAGAAAAAAAAAATACAATCCAAATAAGACCTAAATAAACAACTTGAAATTTTCCTAGTTTAAATTCGAATTATATTAGGCATTGCCTATCTTATATAAGACAATTGACCAAAAGTTAAAGGGTTTTAAATAGAGAGAGAGGTAATAAGTCTATAGGATAAGATTCTTACTCATACCCCACTTGATTTGATAAGTTTCGAGTGGATATCTAAGATCACAGGTAGGTTTAGGATAATTATTTTCAAGAACCTACTTCTATAGAATAGGATATAGAAATGATGTTTTTATCAGTTATATCCACCATGGTGAAGCTACACTAAAAAATATACGAGGTATGAATCTGGGATACCTTATATTCACCTTATAAAATAAAGGGTATAGGTCCTAAGGATGTGTTATTTAAAGCGTTTTTTGTAATATTAATTTTTTCCTACCTAAATTAGTTGTCTTGAAAATTTTATTTTGAAATAACTTATACTACTTTAATTCCTTGGATTATTTTTCTTTTTGTAGTGTAATTATGTTATTATATGTGTTTTACCTTCTAAATTCTATGGCCAATGAATACAAAAGTGCCTTCAAAGTGATCTCCAATTTATATATGATATTTTAACATCTATAAATGATTATTTTTATTTTTATTTACTAAGACTTCTACAAATTTTTCTAAGTTTCATAGGGTTTACATGCGGACGAATTTATAATATAATGTTACATATGGTTTACCCTTTTAATATTACATAAACTTGAAATTTATGGAAATAGAAGAAAAATTTGACAGGTTCAATATTATATCATGTAGTTTTCCAAGATACAATTCCAAGGTGGTCCTAGGTGTTAAACGATTGGTTTTGTTTCCAAAATATAAGAACCAATACTTAACAGGGTAGGATATAGCACCATATATCTACTCACCCATAGTTTTACATTTGAAGATACATTTTGGACAAATATTTATTTAGGAGTCACCATCGACTGAGCTTGAAAAAAAGGTTGATTAAGAGTTGAATAAATTGAATGGATGGATCAAATTTTAACCTAATCACTAGTCAATTTGAAAAAAACTAGAAATTTTAAGCTCAAAAGCTACTTACTTTAAAGCTTAAACATGGACATAGATATGAAATTCAGAGAGGAATTACTATTTATAAACATGCTCTTGATTAGGTGACCACTGAGTATGCCCTTCACATATAATTGGTAGTTATGGTTTAAATTTTTTGCACACACATTCTCAAGATCACATTCTCATGTGCATACACCATTTTCTTTATAGGTTGTACTATGCTATGCTTTGCATATTGACCCTCAAATATTTACACAAGTGTTGTTGCTGCCATAAGCCATTTCTTCTTGTCAAACCCTAAAAGATCAAAGAAGTTTCAAAAATTGCAATTTTTTTGAAAACGTTACAATCATAGATGAGCATTCATCTTCTTCAACTTCAATAGGTTTTCCATTATCTTATTAGGCTTTAGTAAGTGGCACATTAATGACCTCCATTGCTAAAAGATCATAAGTGACAACATTCATAACATTGTTCTTGTTGTTATAAGTCAACAATATATTATTTATAAAATTATTACTCTTACTGGTAAGTTCCCTATTCTTAACCTTCTCATCGAATATTCTTGTTAAGGTCTAGCATTCCTTCGTAAGATGACTCACAATTCTATAGAATTGCAAATTAAGGTCATTCTTCTCTTTCATAGATGGTAGACATTTGACCCTTCAAAGCTTTATGTTTTATATGTTGATCAACCTTAGCGTATACCTTTCCCATTAGGCATGAGAATGATAATGATGATTCAAAGACCTTAGGCTTCCTACTCCTTAGTTCTTTGCTTTAGCTAGAACTTTCATTGTAGCTCGAACTCATGGACTTCTACTTGTTAAACTTCTCATTTTCTTTATTCTATTTTGTAATGGAGTTATTAGTCCTCCATGCTTTTTCAACCAATTTAGTAAATAAAACAAATGGGAGGTTTTTCAAATGTATAACATATATGGTTTCGCTTTACCATAACCCTCATTAGGAAAGCAATATCATCTCTCCAGTAGTTTGCTTATCAAAGGTCAAACCTATCTTAAGAGAATACTCCACCGCACAAACAAATTACCCATTAACACCAATCACCATACATTATGCTAGAGTTGAACACTCCCTCTAGCCTTTAAGAGAGTTGCACGTTGTTGTGCAACGGCAACAGCAACTATGCCACGTATGAATTAAGGGAACATCACCATAAACCAATATAATTTCCTTGTAGTTTTTGGAAGTGAATGCATCATTGGCATAATACTAAACATAACTTCTTACACACTGTTACCTCGATTGGCATCTTTTAGTGGTGCCAGAATATATTCAATAACTTCATTATTCCCTTCTTGTTCTTTAAGTAATATTATCAATAAGGTTATTAGTCTTCTTCCAAGTAGGTGACACTATGAAGTTTTTTAACTTCCTTCATCCCTAACAAAGTTGCCAAATTATAGATGAGGAGATCCTAATGCAATGATCACGTGTAGGTAATGTGCATATCGAATTGTACGTAGCCTTAGAGGAATGGCATAAAATGAAATGCAACGGGTGACATGGAGAAGAAGAGGCATGAAGGAGGAGCAAGTAGTCTGGAAAAGCTTGAGCACACTAATGATAGGTAGAGGAAGTATAGAGCATCGACCATACTATTCTTGAAGAAAAGCAATGTATTCTTCATATGATCTTCATTTGATCCTTAAAAATAGCAATTTAACGACATAACATCATTACTTTATATATTTAAACAGTTTCAAACGAGGAGGAGTTCTAAGATATCTATAAAGTTTGGTCGTGGACGATATTCATTGGATTGTGCTAACAATCAAAGATCGAGATAAATCGTCATGTTGTTCGATTCCTCTATAGGTATTTGTTAAGTTTAGACCTATAGAAACCTTTCTAAATGTATAAGCTTTCTTAAGAAAAATTACAAGTGGACAAGCTAGTTCACCTAAGCATAACATGCTAAATCTTTTTAAGTCATCCAATTTTTTGCTTTTTTAGGATCTTTGACGATAACTATCCAAATTCGTTTACTTAAATCCTCACGTCATGTAATTTAACTTAAAGAGTAAAATTTATGATATTAGTCGAACTAGAAGTCCATGACATAGCTATTCATAATCCAAACGTATTAATAGCTCTGTAAGGAAATAATAATTATTCAATTGCATCATTATGATTAATTGAATGAATCTCGTGGAAGAGTGCGGCTAAGTATTTGTTGATGAAATAAAAAAAGAAAAATCACCATTTTGAATATCTATTATATAACTTACCCTTTTCTTTATGTTTTTTCTTTTTTAAAAAGAGTCCATTAGCACTTTCTATATTAAATACCATCACCATAGATTAGAGAAGGATTAAGTCAGCAAGAGGGGAAAAAAGCCAACAAAAGAAACTGACAGAAAGCAAAAGGTAAAAAGGAAAAGACGAAATGGTTATCAGGGGAAGGATGTTGACTGTCGGTGAGAAATGGGGGAGTGCCCTTGTCGGCTCGGATTAGATATTACATTACACTAATTATTTCCGGCCAGAAAAATGACTTGACTCCTCTCTGAACGCCCCACTAACTAACTCATGTTCCTGCCCTAAAAATTAAAAAAACTTACATCCCCTTTTGTTTCACCTTTTCTTTTCCCGTCCTCTCTCTCTCTCTCTCTCTCTCTCTCTACTTTAATGCACTCTTGACTCTTGTTTACTCAGAGAGTAACGGTAGAAACACAAACACGTATCTATGCGCCATAATAAAGGAAAAAGACCCTTCTTGTTTTACGAAAGCTGTGTGCTTTATACTTTCACTGTTCGCTATTTACTAATTTTTGGCTAGACCCATTTTTGTTTTAAGCGGAAGCTCAAATGGGTATATGTCTTAAATTTCCAAATAAAGGAGAAAGTTGTTTGCTTTCGTCACTAAAAGTAATTTAGAGCTTTGAAATATGATTTGCATTCGAGCAGAAGTTGCGGATGAAGATAGCATTAGTACAATGTTTCCATTTGCTTCTCCTAGGAATAGTAGCAGCAATGGTGGTTTTATTCTTCCGATCAATTTGTAAGGGGAAAAAAACACTCTTTCATTATTATATCATACCTTTAATGGCAATTCTTTCATTATTTTAACCTTTTTGGGTTTAAGCAGGGGAGGCTCAATTAATAGGTATTTGTTTAGAAATGGGAAGAGGAGTCGACAATGTAGTCAATCTTTTTCTTCAACTGATGGATGCTCTACAGCTTCTGATATGGAGGTATAATTCATATCCATTTTTATTTGGGTCATACTATTTTGATTTTCCATATACAATCTTGGCCTTGCTCAATTGGATTATTTTATATTTGATGTAATGATTTGGTTAATTTTGACATCTTGATTGTTGGATTATTGCTCGATAATAGTTTATTCTGATCTTTGATATTTCATTTTCTCCAATTCAGGCATTTTCATATCTTTTGATAATCTTTTTATGGTTTCCATGTTTTTATTTTGTACGTTTGAATTGAACTAAATCGGACTGGAATTATAAACGCTAAGGAATCGGAAATTTTTGTGGACTGATCTGTAGTAGCTCTCAATGACATCGTTAAATTCTCATTAATGGTATTCTATAATCAGCTAGTTCTCGTTCAAGCTATAATTTCTGGCGAACTGAAAATTTGAAGTACTATCTCCATGTCTTGCCAATGCTTTTGTGTGTGTGTGTGTGTGTGTGTATTATACAGGTTTTACCTATGAGTTGGAGTTCAAATATTTTAGTTTTACGGGATACTAATTTTTTCAGGATAAAGGTAGCGGACAAGAGAGTGGTATGAACATGTATATATACAGAAACCAACTTGAACAAGATGTGAGTTTTGATCCATATACTTCTATATTCTCATGCAAATCTGCTTCAGTTCTGTACCGTTTGCATTTTGGTCACGGCAGTTCTTTATCGTTGTTCCAATAACTCTTGTAAGGAACCGGTCAGGAACTATACTCAAGTGTTCTGCTTCAATACTTGCTTGAAATACGTGTCATAATAGGAAAAATATGACTTGCTTTATGGGTTTACAAGATCCTTATAAGTTATTTGATATGTTGGTGGACCTCTCAGTGACGATATTTATATATCTCTGACATGATGTACTGGAGAGTTTATTTATTACCAAAAGAGGGTTTCCTCAAGTAAATATGCACATATCAGGGTATAGAACACTGGTATTACGGGGTAGCCCACCTCAACCTAATTAGATAAATGCCATAAGGATATCCAATTAGTTATGATGGCGGTTTAATCATTTGAAGCCTAAAAATTGGAGCCTCGTATGTTTGCATTATATGAAACTGGTTCCTGCATAACTGATATAAGATTATCACAGGTCAAAATACTGCAAAGACGTTTGCAGGAAGAGATTAATTTGCACTTAACTCTCGCAAATGCCATTGAACATTGTGACATTGCCCCATCTTACTCTCCCAGCAAGCTTCCAGACAAGGTTCATCTCTCTGTTTCCCCTATTCAGTTCCCTATTTACCTTTTATTCATGTTATTTCCTCAACTTCCTCGCTGATTGTAGGCTCGGGAGCTTTTGGATGGCGTGACTTTGTTGGAGACCACTGTGGCCAAACTTGAGCAAGAATTGGTTGCCTTGAAGAATCAGCTACGTCAAGAAAGAAGTGAGCGCCACCTTGCTGAGTGCCAATTAAGGCATTCTCCTTCTAAAGCTTCATCAACACTTGGTTTTTCTCCAACCTCCTCTACAGAATGGGTACTCTCATCAACTTACTTTCATGAACTGCAATCTTTTCTGATGTTCTAACACCTGCAATTTGAGATAATTTATGATTGTTGTCCCACTCTTTAATGTGTTTTGTATCAAGTAATTTTGGGGCTCTATAGCTAGCTCGATTATATTTGAATACTGTCTTTAAATATGCATGCGTTTGATCTGCAATTTGCCTGTACAATTTCCATTGCTTAATATTGGTTCAGGATTCATGGAAAATGACACGACTAAATCGTTTTCACAGACCGTTAGCCCTTCCAGAGGTGAGGAAGGAGATCACAAACCCCAGGTCACGAAATCACAGAGAGATGTGATCCGGAGGCTCTACAAAGATCTCGGTGTGGAGTATCTGTGGTGCTATCCCAATGAGCTATCAGAAGAAATGGTTTCCTGCATGAGAGACATTTTTATCTTCTTATCAGATTCATCTAGAAGTTCATCCTCAGAGACCGTGGCTTCACTATCTTCTTTGACATCCCGTACCTTGTATAATACCTCCTTTGATATGTCAGGCTCTCCTGTGAAAGCTTCACCAATTAGGTCTCCTCTAGTGAGCTTCTCTGATTCTAGTAGAGGGCATGATAAACTGTTTCACATTGGGGCCTACAGCATAGCAGTTGAAGTCACTTCATTATTTGTTGGAAAAAAAGAACTTCATTATGCAGCTGGGGCTCTAAAAAAGTTCAGGTTGATTGTTTAACTCCCTTCAGCACTAATTTTTTTTTTTTAAAATATTATCATTGCTCCATGCATATTTTCTGGAATAATTTTTTCATTTCCTGGAAACACGTTTAGACATGTCCACCTCAGACCTTACCCCTCAAGGAGGGTTAGGTGCCAAGTTCAATCACGACATGGCCACTATCCTTAGAAATTAGTGGTCAGTATGGGAAAATGCCATACCATAGCTTTACCTTGAAATTATGAAACTATACAAATAATTGATATTATTGCTTCCCCACAACAGTTTCATTGAACTCCTTTCCATGTAATCACTTTAGAAAATTCTTCTGCTAATGATTTGATCATTAAAAGTGTCGGGGCTCTTTTTTCTTTTCTCATAGATTGCTCGTGGAGCAGCTGGCCAAAGTGGATCCTTCTAATCTATCTAATAACGAGAAACTGTCATTTTGGATCAACTTGTACAATGCTCTAATTTTGCACGTAAGTGTTTCTCAGAGTGTCCTTGACAACATACAGAGCGTAATTATCCTAAATTGTGCATTGTGCATAGCAGATTACTTTTTCCTCTGGGATATTTTTCTCTCTCCGATTGTTTCTGTCTCTCTCTTCCCAGGCATATTTAGCATATGGGATTCCCAAAAACGATGGCAAGTACTTTTCCCTTGTGCAAAAGGTTCGTTTAATACTTTGCTATCTGGACATTTTCACCTGCCCAAAGTGTAGCCTCTAGATTGCTTTTGCAACTTTGGAGATTCTGCTTTTAATAATCCTTGTCACTGTAGGTTGCTTACACTGTTGGAGGGCACTCAATCAGTGCGGCAGAGATTGAGTATATCATTCTTAAGATGAAGCCTCCAGTTTATCATCCACAAATTGTACGAGTCACTTTACTGAATTTTTTTTTTTGTTTTTGGCTTTTTCTGGATTGTTACAATTTGCCATTTTCTTTCTCTCAACCTTGATTATGCACAGCCTCATTACATAACTTGCTCGTTAATGCAAGATAACTTTGTTTGCAAGTTTATGCTTAAGTTTTTAACTATTGAATCTCCCTTTTCAGGGTACTTTGTGTGGCATTGTTCTGTATTACGTATTCCACCTTAATCTTATTTGCATCAACAGGTTCTGCAAGTAGCACGAGAAATGCTCACCATATCCTTTTGTCTAATACGGTAATAATTTGTTACTGATGGCAGGCCCTGTCTCTTGCTTTACATAAATTTAAGGAATCCGGTCAGAGGGAGCTATATTCTATTGATCAGCCCGAACCCCTCCTGGCATTTGCTCTAAGCTATGGAATGCATTCTTCACCTGCAGTAAGAGAACTTCTGCCTATCTTTCTCCTTTGATAATTTTTTGAAACATCTACTTAGCTAACAACCCCCAAATCCTGGAATCACGCACCTAAGCTAGATTCTTCACTTCAAGCAGCTTATAATGACAAATATTGGATAAGGATATATTAAGTTGGAAAAAATATCTAGAGATAAATGCAAAAAGGCAGCTGTTTTTAGAAATAATTGGAACCACTCCCCTAAAGCAAAATAGTTCTTGGAAAGAACAATAGACTGGACTAACCTACCAAAGCCAAAGGATCCCTGATGCTAACGCTAAATGATCATTTATAGGTTCAACTACATTAGTCGCTTTGGAGAATTTACTGAAAAGCAGAAAGCCAAGGTTCTTGCAGCATACTATGATGGGAAAATAGATTATAACTCCAAGTTCTATGATTAGCAGGCAAATCGAAGTAGATTCAGTGACATTATGGGCGAGTACTCTTATTCATCCTTAATAGAGCTACACGTTACAGTTGGCTATTTCTTAAGGTGCTGGGAGATGAGGTCACACCTAGGAAAATAGCATATCTGTTAGTGGATCGATGAGTCTCAAGACAACAGATTAGTGTACGAACTCTACCTATTGACCACAAAAGTAATATTGGGTTCGGTCATAGTGAGGTGTCGAAGTGCATTAACAAACTCACAATAGGCATATTGTGGTCAAAAAAAGAACAAAACTCACAATGGTTAGTGACTGTAGGCAATGAGAGGAAACCGCTGGCACTAAGCCGATCCCAAAGAGAGAGGAGAATTTTCATAGGTTTGTGAAGGTGCAAGTTATATTGTATGAGCAAGCCTTTGGCATATTGGAATTGTGACAGGTGGAGCCCATTGGAGGCCTGAATGACTCGTATGCTATGAAAGAATAGAGGCCGCCAAGATCTTTCACGACAAATTCACGAGAAAGGATAGTTATGAAATAGAAGAGATGAGTTGGATGGTTTCATGTCGTGATGATATCATCATTTAGAGTAAATGAGACTAGAGTGTCAGGGTAGGGTGCTGTGAGTACACATACACTAACTTAACATAGAGATGTATGCTTTCCTCTAGACAAAGTCTCAATGCATGGCCTAGTGAGTCCCAAGCCTTAGTGTTTGAAGATTTGACCAGGGCAGTTCTCGGACACAATGTTGATTTGTTCTTCTCTCTCTCTTTTTTTTTTTTTTTTTTTTTTTTTAAACTAAAATTCCGGGTGAATTTTTTTGGTTTTAATAAAAGCCCGTTATCGTAGGCATTTGTCCCTGTGTTGTGCAAGCATGTCAATGTCAATATTTCGAATTATCATTTCATTGCTTGCAAATATTGGATGCATCATGTCCATGCTAAAAAGGAAAAAAAAAATGAAAATAAATTCGATAAAACAGAATCACTGAAAAGTACCTCGATTTATTCAATAAAACGATTCGCACTTTATTCCTTTACGTTATTAGAAATGTTGAAATTACTTGAAATTTACATATATGAGGAATGCCTATAACATATTTCTGTTCAATCTTTTTAGACCTTTGTTGCTCACTAGGCCTGGTTGGCCTTGTTTCCACCGAGCATTGCGTCAAAATCAAAGAAATAATCATTAATTGAAATAAATCATCTTTAGAGCTAGAGCCTTGAGGTCGCACAGCCTTCTTGGAGAGAGGCTTATGCTTCTTAATCTTTAAACGCTGGATTAATTTTAGACGATCATCAAGCTAATCTTTCGGCGATAACTAAAGAAGCACAAGCATGTTTCCAAAATTGGCATATGGCAACGAATAAAGGGTAATTGGTAGCATATATGTCCTCTTAACTTTGAAGAAGATGGACTCCATTTGGTTCAATCTTTATTTTTATCTTTTTAATCTTATATTTGATAAAAAGGAAATATAAAAAAGATTGAAAATATAATTTTATATATATCTTTCTTCTAAAATTAATTATTCAATTAAAATAATCATCTAAAATTGATAAAATATATCTTTTTCAAATCTTTTTCTTTAAAAAAATGTATATGAAATTTCATTTTTTAATACTTACACTCTAATCACTACTTTTATCGTAGTTATAAAAGAGAAACAAATAAAATAGGTTTTCAAACATTAGATTTCAAATAGATAAATAAAACATAGAATAGATATAGATAAAAAAAAAAGATAACCTTAAGCTATTTAACCCAACGCTTGATAGGAGGACGGTTGGATCGAGCCTCAGAGCACGTAAGGTCCAAGCAATTAAGTATGAATATGGAGTTCCAAGTAATTTCAACATTTATACTAATATAAAAAAGGAAGTTGATCAATATGCAGATGTGGTATTTTTGGGGGATGAAAACAATAGAAAAGGAATCTAGTCCAGTGTCATTTATTCCTTTTAAACTGGACGTATTTTGATTAGGTTAAGAGGTCGTCTAAGAACGGATTGAAATTTATGTCCTCTAGTATATATGGTGCTTGCCAATCGTAATCATGGATCTATATGTCTTGATTTGAGTTTTATGAATATTAAATATCCTAAAAGAGGACCATTTTATCATGTATTATGTTATGTTGCTAAAGACTCAAATATTGACTCATGAGACTCGGATCGTGACGCACAGCCTATGGATTAAGAAGATGGTAAATATTTATAAGAATGTGCCTTGAGACAAACTATGTTGTAACTTCTCATGAGCCTAAAAATAAAAACTTTAACAGTATTCCAAAGAGGACTTGGAACGCTAAATTACTCATGAAAGCCCGTCACACTCTTTGTCATCAGGTGAGGATCTTCAGGCCTGAAAATGTTTCCTACATGCTCAAAGAATCATTGAAAGATTATGTGCAAGCCAATGTGGGTATAAGCAACAAAGGGAAGATACTGATTCCGAAGCCATTGCATTCTTTTGCTAAAAGCATTGTGCAGGAGACATCACTCCCTGAATGGATATGCCAATTCCTTCCTGAAGAGCAAGCTGAGATGATCAGAGATTGCTCATCCAAGCAGAAACGGAGGCTCTTTGGTGGTGCTCAGAGCTTCACGGTAATGCCGTTCGATTCGAGTTTCCGGTATCTCTTCCTAATGGAAACGGGGAACTCATCTTGGTCGACGAGAGTACAACAATTTTGACATCATCTTGAGAAACAATCCTCCATGGTGTTGCTGGATGGTCTATTGTGTAAGCTTTCATTTGATCATTCGGTGACCTTTTTGCCTGTAACTTGGATTTCCAGTAGAGTGCATCGTGTTTGTTTCCCCCAGCAGTGTGAAAAATTATTAAGTACGTTGGCTAACCGAGGAGGACTTCTTCCTTCACATGAAAACGTTTTCGTGCTTGTCGTGGTAGCCAACGGAGTAGCAGTAGATGGCAATTTTGACATCGAATTCTTACAATATATTGAGACTAAATTATGCTTCACTCCGTCTTAATGGAATGATCACGTGTACTTTTTACACGAAATCAGTTAAAATGAAAATTCTGCTGAGTCTTTGGCTTAACTTCTTTGCTTTCTATGCGAGCTCCAAGCTAAACTTTAGGGGAAGTAAATCAGGAAACTAGATAGGCGGGATGAAAAGCTAGTCTAAAATTTAATGAAAATGGTTTAGGAGGAATAACATATATGTTAATATTTACAGTTCAACCTTTCAGGTATATAACTTGTTAGCCAGTTCTACTGATAACTTGATCGATTCGAATTTCAAAGTTCTATTGTGATTTTAAAAAAAGAAAAAAGAAAAAAAAAAAAAACAAGGGATAATAGGATCCAAGAAACTATCAACAACTCCAATTTTCTTATAAATCTCAATATTGTAGCAGATATAAGCCGTAGAGGTTTGAACACACTCATTTTCTTTTCTACACGGGGGAAAATTCTACGAATAAAAGAATTTGCAGATACAAACAATAGGTTTAGCACTTGCCAAGAAAGATTAGAGTGTCCCCCGAAGCTAGATCTATGTGTAATTGTAGTACATTCATTTCCATATTTACCACCAGGTATTGATCACATGGGTTATGGTATGGGTACCTCTGATGAAAACTCTCGTTTCCATTTTCTTTTCAACTTTCCTTGCAAAGGACAAAACCTGTAGTGAGTCATCAAATACCTACGAAGGTTAAAACAGCAGCTGCAAAATTATAACCTTTCCTTTCCCTGATCCCTCACGAACACAATCAACAAAATGCTTAACTCTCGTCAAAGCCAGCAGAAGGAAAGTCGATCGGAAAATCAATTCAAAGCGTGCCGGGAAAGCATTCCTTGAGAGAGAGAGAGAGCACACCATGCTTTAAAATTATTCCTCTATGATGGTAGAAGTAAGGTCAGTTGTGCTTTGAATAGGTCCCCAAGAGCTCCACGAACATCCATCTGTACAAAGTGGCAATTTAGCACTCCGTAAGTCAAAATCTTCCGTATGAGAAAATCAATTATATGGACACCACTTTCAATATCTGAAACCTGTTTAAAGCATACCAACAGTGACAGCTCCGTGGAAATGCAGCTGCCTTAAATTTGTAATGGATTCAATGAGGACATATTGATAAAACTAGTATGATGACATTAGATAACTGGAAGACTTAACATACACATGCTGCAATATCTTTTGCCAGTAATCTTTATTATGTTTGATGCCGCAATCACTACAATTAAAAGCTTAAAATTGTAGGTAGGCAAGGGTATTATATTTCATACCCTCGCGTATGGGCATAAGCATTGATTAAGACTCATTAAGTAGAACAAATTAAGACGGAAAATTCTATTAAAATGCAGACAAATCAAAGTGAGGATCTCTGGCTTCTTACCAAGGTATATTTAGATGCACAACTGACGTAATGCACGTGATGGGTTTACCCAATATCTCAGATGACACTGATCTACTAGCTGGAGCATTTTGGTTGTGAAATCTTCATTTGACGATCTCTAATGAAGAAATGGTTGCTGTGAATAATAAAGGCTAGGGCAAGACATTTTTCTTGGATTTATCTGCCAGTGTAGGTGGTGTTCATACTTGCTATACCCATCGTAGAGGCATTTAGGGTTCAGAATCATAAAACAAGCAAATCCGTATCAAGGTAAGTCTTCAGTTGAGATTATTTACAAAGGCGCAATCTTTGCTCTATTAGTATCAAATGCTTTTCGCTTCAACTCGATATGAGGGTTCTTTCTGTGTGCACGCACATCTAAGTACTATTATCTTCTACCTAATTGAGCTGGTTAACAATGCAACATCTAAGGGTAGATGAATTTAGTGGAATTCACAAGATTTTCTCCGTTGCATGCATTCTCCCAGTGGTCACATCAACCAAAAGAATTTTATGTGATTTTATCTGGTGTTTGTGTGTGCACGTGTGTCCAGGTATAGGTATGAGTGATAGTGTGGGTTTGGATGTGTTAGTATGCATGTGTTGGGTGGGTATATACACATGAGAATGTGTAACACGTACGCAGGTATAGAATCCCTTTGCATCCCGATTCATTTTTTTCCCTTCCTTTTATTGTGTTAACCATCTTACTACTTACCAAACTTATATATACTTGAGTTTCACAGACACGGACTTCCAAGAAAATATTCTGTGAACAGTAGCTACCTGATCGCAGCATACAAGTTTTGTTAGCAAGGGATAGAACTCTCTCAGGTGTCTCCTGAAAATCTTCTTGTTCATGAAAGACATTCCCTTCAGCACCTGAAAAGCCAATATTGTACCTAGTATTACAGCTTCGCATTGCAGCAAGTACCAAAAAATTAGTTGCTTGAACAGAATGTAAAGTCTATAAGCTCTCATTGTAATTTCAGTCCCTTGGACCACTATTGGCCGGGCGAGAACAAACTAATATATGCATGTATACAGCTCTATAATAGAAACGACACAGCCTAAAAGAGAGCACGGGTTCAGCGGTGGAAGGGGGGAAAATGAAACATAAGGAGAAAACCCCATTGATTTCATAACTTTTGCAGTTTAAAAGCGGTCGTGTTCCTTCAGAGGAGCCACATTTGAGGGCCTTGCTGCGGTACACGGACCTCACCGCTATTGGTATAAAAGTACATTCCGATGAAAACATTTAATAAGGAGATCAGAGGCAAGATGCATGGTGTCAACATCTGAAGCAACATTCATGGAGCATGTGAAAAAATGAACTAACTCTGTACCTTAACTATTACTGGGGAACGTAGTTCTAGGACTCGATGTACATCCACGTTAGTTGTTTCCCCAATATTGGATTGGAGATCTGATGCATCCTTGAGCACCTGTTCACAGAATGAAACTAGCTTCTTTTCTGCCAATCTGGCAAGTTCATCCTCATCGCTGTTGTGGAATGAATCATCAGTCACCGAATCATTAGATTCTGAAAGATCCTCGTTGCCGAAGCCATCACCAGAAGTAGTTTTCTGTAAGATGTCCAGATAAATGCAAGTAGCAGCTAACTCTTGACGAAGAAGATTCATAGGTGGCCTGTGCAAGGTTGGAAGCACATACAGTTAGAAGACATGGCTACTGTCAGTTGCCATCAACAATTAGCACAAAAATGAAGTACCTTTCAGAGGGAACACTGCGCATGCGTGTCCGAAGATTTGTATTGGAATTATACGAAGCAACGAAGTCTAATGAGGAGAACAATACGTCCATTAGAGCTACCTTTTGGGGCACCTTCAACTTGCTCCAGTATTTCTTCTGCAATGTAAGAGAGAGATTTGATGGTGAATTTGTTTGTAAGACTGAATTCACAAAGTCATGGAGATCCAATGATATCCTAGGCCTTCAGTCTACAAACTTTCTATAGATTTGGCTACTTGGATTCAGAGCTGATGGATGAAACAACTATTCATACCTCATGTGAGGCTAGAGCTATATACCTAACAATTTCAGACTTCAGACAAACGATACTCTGATTCTTATTAGAAGTACAATGTTTCTTTTTATTCTCTCTCTCTCTCTCTCTCTCTCTCTTTGTCCTTTAGCTAATTCGAAGTACAATATTTCCATCACCTATAAACAAAATTCTTCATATACCTAGTTACAAAGATAGGACAAGCTAGGGGGATCACTTACCCTAAGGTATCTAGAGGAACAGAACACCCATCTAACATGGGTTAGAACTTATAAACAGTGCTCATTCATGAAGGTTCTTACCTATTTTACTTCAAGCAATTGCCAAAGAAATCAGATGACTTAAGCTTTTGGTAAAGTATGCACAGTAACTACAGCTCTAAAGTCATTTCGATGTATGTCTGTTTATTCACCACTGTATAATATTAACATAAATCCCTATGCATATAAATTATGTTATTTTAGAGAGGTAAAATTGCTCATCCAAGCTTTCCAGAAGATAAGAAAACTTCAAATTAAATTTATACCTGAATACTGTCAAGAGCACCAAGAAGTAATAATTGAGTGATACACTTCCCCCTAATTGCTACCAACAGTGGAGATTCCTCCTCATCTTTCGCATCAGTTTCCACAGCCTCAGCAACCTGTAAAGACCAAGTAAAGAATTATTAAACAAAAAAATAATAATAATACGTTAAGAATTATTCAATTAAAAAAAAATATTACCTTATTACAAAAAAAAAAAAGGGTCTATTAAAGGATGGAAAAATAGAAACAAAGAGCACCATCAATGAGTAGAAAGTATAAAACACTTTATAGCCACAATGTCCATAGTGACACAATGGTGTATCCAATCATTCACCTCCTTTGTAATATATTAGGAGAAGGCAGAGTACTCTTTCCCATGCTATCGTTAATAAAGGAGGGACTTTTTCTTTTATAAATAATGAAAGTGAAGAAGACATTCAGCTACCATAAAATCAATGGACTCCCTATCTCTCTCCTACATGAGATATTGCCTTTGCTTGGTATCCTTAATGGCCAACAATACAATTTAAATGGGGGGATGGATGGGGACGTCAAACCCATTCCATCTGAGTAAAACAAATCCTTTATGCTTGAACAAGGAAAAATCTATAATGTTATTTAGATGTGTCAATTTTACTTACTTAAATAAAATGGCACACATTGTATGCAAAGAGTTTTTGATAGTAGCTCTGTAATGCAGGCACAAGATAATTATGTCTGAAAGTTCCACAAAAGGTGATCTAAAACACATTTTGCAATCAATCAAATAAGATTCCAAAGAACATCTTGACTGCAATAATTGACTGAAAAGGTGCACTCAGTCAAATCAATCACAGATCCATTACAAAAAATACCTCCTACAAAATAGATGACACAACAATAGCAAGAACAGCAGTTAAAGGGACAAGTACAATGTTAATGGTTAACTTATTCTATACAGTTCAAACCTCAAACAACTAAAACTCAAAAATTCAAGATACCATCTGGTTCAGATTTCATCATCTCATAGATGTGGAAAAACAGCAATACATGTACTTGCAATTTATGGTGCCTCAACATAATAATTAGAAGAATCTCATAGAAGAAGTGCTGAAATTAGAAGGAATATATTATGTTAATGGTGTCAGATAAAATGGTA
Organism: Lumnitzera racemosa; assembly: GCA_024138005.1. NCBI lineage: Eukaryota > Viridiplantae > Streptophyta > Magnoliopsida > Myrtales > Combretaceae > Lumnitzera > Lumnitzera racemosa. The sequence continues at coordinate 3,990,475 of JAMXBC010000007.1, forward strand.
CCTTAGCTGGTGAAGATGGCATAGAAGCATCTGAGGGCCGGCCTTTGGGTTTGGAAGAAAGACTTCTTCCGAAAATATTATCCATCATATTCCCCATAATACGTTGACCTATGGTTTGACTGCGTTGCAAGCCTCCACCTTCAGCAGATGTCTGAGCTCCTCCTGATGGTGAGGGAAGACCTGCAGCTTGTGCATAAAATGTTTAAGAAAACACTACTGAGAAGTAAAAAATAAAAAAAAAAAAGAGTGGGCCAGAGCTTGTGTTCTTCTGTATAGGAATTAAAATTCATGTCTTAAAAAAGGCACTTGATGGAGATGGTCACTCCACAAAATTCTGCTTCTTTCCCCCCTTTTGGATAATTAGTAAGATTTACCTAATCAGCTTTCCATATAATATAACTCAGAATTCTGCTTCAAATTTTGGTCAGCTAAACTCAGCTATACAGCTATTCAGCTTATCCACCTTATAAGAGAAAAGGATTTTCAAAAAATTGCATTAACGAACCTTCAGATCCAGCTATGTTATTAAGCACCATTTTTTGCTGACGATCTACATTGCCATAAGCTGCATCATTGTCAACAACTTGAGCAGAGCCAACATATCTGGTGTTAATCTCCAAATTTCCTGTCAGTGCAGTGAGGTTCTTTGGATTCTGAAAACCCAGTGCATTGAGTAGCTCAAGTGGCTGTGTTGTGTACGAAGCATCTCTATGAAAAACAACAAAGTGGCTAGGATCAATATTTTTTCCCTTCCAACTAGAACGAGATGCATATACAAGAAGTACAAGTTTTTGTAAATAAAAGGGGGGAAGGAAAGGGGTGGGGGTGGGGAATGCTGCTAAAGTACGTACCTTATGCTTTTCAAAAGCATGTCCCAGTCACTTTCACTGAATTGGTGTCCTCCAACCTCGATTAGATGAACAAGCGCACCAAGAGAAATCGAAACTACCGATTGATCACTCCTTTTGGCACAATCCAGTAGTAAGCTCAACAGTGGAGGCAACATGAAACAAACTTCCTGCAAAAATCAAGAGTGCATATTATTTAATGATTTCTTTAGGGCCAGAAAATAAAGAAGGCCAAAAGGCACAGTTTGAATTTATGCCTCATCTTTTGTATCTAAAAATATGAAACAAACTGCAGAAACCAGATGCTTCATGGGACATAGTAATGGAATTATAGATATCAAGATGGAACTCATATCAATCTTTCTTAGTCTCAACCACTATTCTCCGAGGAAAGTTTTAACTATAAATTTTAACTGGCTATAAAACCACGCAGTCTATAGATGTGGGGAGGTTGAGGAGAAGAGTTCATACAGAGACATTAAGGGTATAAGATGGATGCATAATTTTAGATCAAAGATGAGGAACCAACTAATAGGAGGAGCCACATCAACTAAACAGGCAATTTCTTTATGAAAATTACAATGGCAGACGTTGGTTTCTATTTAGCTTATTTTACAGCTGCCACATGCCAAGACTTTCTTTCTTGAGGGGATAAGCGACAGGAGAAATTGCAAATATACCATCTTATATTTATTCCATACGCAATTAGAACCCTTATCTTTGAAATTGAGTGCTTAGAACCTAAATTTGTAAAAAATGTGTTCTTAGACCCTATTTTACTATTTAGCCCTTATACAAAATAATTGAAGAATACTAAAATCATTTTCTTATATTACCTTTTGAAGGGAAAAAAGGTCATCAGGGGATCAAAAGGTACTTTTCATGAAAATTCAGGGGTTCAAACACTCAATTTTAAATGAAGAGGTTAATTGCACAGGAATGTAAGGGGTATATATTTTTTTTGGGTAATTAATTAATTTTATTAAAGAAAAAGAATGTATAAACTGTTAAAATTAGGAAGAATACCCTCATAAAGGGCTATATAATAGGAACTAGAAAGAACCACTCAAAGCATAAAACTAGGATACATCCAAGTAGCTAAGAATCAACCTAACAACCATATGGGTGGGGGGAAGGATTTTTCCATGCCTAACGTTGTTGCAGACTCTCCAAATACAATACACAGCAGCGAACACCCGAGCACAAGAGTTGAAGAAGGAAGGCAAGGAACCAACAATGATGCAAGAGGCCATTCAAGAACCTATCGCCAAACATTCTTGGTGAAGTCAAAGTCCAAGAAGAGATTTTCAGGATTGGTCCTGCAGAGGAAGTAAGAGGATTAAGTTGTGATACTCCAAGAATAGAGTTTGTCCAAAGTATAGAGTTTCTTGTTCCAAGCTAACCATAGAATAAACAAGTGCCTCGGTATGGAGGATTTGCACCAAACAATTTTGGTCCATAGTAATGTTGGTGCGCTTATCCGAAGTGCATTATATAAACTCTTAATGGAGAAGGATGAAAACTTGGACGGAGCCCAACATGGAGAGTCCATCTAAGAGCTTTCCGAGTAAATATCATCTGAGATATGAATATTTTCCTAAAGATCGCCCGTAGAAAGAGTCCAAGACTTTCCTTCAATAATGGAACATAATCTAGCGTGTAAAAGGAGAGCTGATGTAGTGATTTGTCTTGCACTGTAAAAAGTGTCCAAAGGACCTATCGGAAGCCAAAGGTCTAACCAAATGGAGATAGAAAGCCCATTGCCCCACTTTCCAACGTGTCTAAGGTCTCGCTAAATTCCGCAGCTTGAGAAGTTTTTTTCACATCCATGAGCAACTAGAGGGACACTTAACATTCCAAAAACTCTTGCCTTTAAGGAAGTTTGACTTAATCCAATTCACCCAAAGGCTCCTATGATTAGTATCAAAGACATTCCAAATGTGTTTTAGTTGGGCTACTTTACTCTATATACCCAGGCATGGTATTCCAAGTCCTCCTTTATCGAAAGGAGCACAAACCACTTCCCACTTGACCTTGGCTCTAATGGATAAGGTAGGATGTCTACTCTATAGAAAATTACCCATCATTTGCTCAATCTTTTTGATGATTTTCTTATAAAGGATAAACACTGAGGCCCAACAAACTTGCATGGCAAAGAGGACTGCTTTAATTAGTTGAAGTCTTCCTCCATAGGAGAGATATTTGTTTATCCAAACTTCAATGCAGCTTAAGATTTTAAACATCAAGGCATCACAATGCTCTATTTTCAATTTTATTGAGATCGGAAGAACACTAAGATACATAACTGGGAGAACACCTTCTTGAAAATTCAGAATGTGTAAGATATCATTTTTTACTCAAGGAGAGACATTACTAAAGAATATAGAGCTTTTTAGGGATTTTGAAGCCAAACCTAAAAAACTCTCAAAATCATCTAAGACTTTTTTAAGAATCCTAATAAAGGAAGAATCACCTTTACAAAAGATCATAAGATCATTTACAAAGGATAGATAAGAGATCTTCTCTTCGTTACATCTCCAATGATAAGAAAACCCAAAGGAGTTTGTTGTTTATCTGAGAATACCTAAGAGAACCTCCATAGCAAAGACAAAAAGATAAGGACAGATCGGGTCTCCTTGTCTTAGGCCCGTTGAACTTGAAAAGAAATCCACAAGTTCTCCATTTATATTGATTGAGAATTTGGGTAAGGAATAGCTTTGCTTCAAAAGTTGGTGGAAATGGGGAGAGAATCCCATGGCCAAGAGAACTTGCTCCAAAAAGACCCAATTAAGGGAGTCATAAGTTTTAATGATGTCAACTTTGAGGGCACATCTTGGGAGTGTTCAAGTGGTAGCCATGTGCCTATTCTTGTACAATGAAGATGTTATCGGTGATGCGTCTTCCAGGGATAAAGGCAGATTGCTCAGGACCTACCATAGAGTGTAGAACCTTTTTAAGTTTAGCTGCTAAGACCTTGGAAATTATTTTATAGATCACATTACAATAAGAGATAGGCCAAAAGTCGCACATTGTGGTAAGGTTTGGCACTTTAGATACAAGGATAATGATAGAGTTACTTAATTCCTTCAAAAGAAAACCTGAAGCTAAGAATTCTCTCACTGCATGAATCATATGAATTCCAATAATAGGCCAAGAAACGTTAAAAAACTTAGTTGACAACCCATCCGGCTCTAGAGCTTCACCGTTCACTTGAGAGAAGAATGCCAATTTAATTTCGTCATCACTATAAGGCACCTCAAGGGAACTAATCTGATTCAAGGATAGGCATCTAGAGATGAACTACTGTATCCTCATCGAATTGAGAGTATAACCTGCGAAGCCATTAAGGTTAAAAAGCTTTTTGAAAAAAATTTCAACTTCAGATTTTACCTTCTTATCCCCTTAACACCATGGAACCATCCTCTCTTTCCAACACATAGATAGAGCTCTTGTTATGCCTTTAGATCATAGCTTTGTGAAAAAAGAGTTGTTATAATCACCCAATTTAAGCAAGCTTATTTTAGATTTTTGTTTGTAGAAGATTTCCTCAGTTGCTTTATAGAGGTAGTATTCTTTGTAATGCTTCTTGTCCTCATCCAAGCAGTCTAGATTTCCATTCACAATGGCTTCTTAAGCCGCGGTTAGTTTTTCTTTTTCTATATTTACCCTTGTGAAGATATATGAAAAGTTCTTCTCGTTCAACTTTTTGAGTTCCATCTTAAGGATTTTCAACTTAGAAGCTATCTGCTAACATAAGGATCCAACAATATGGCACTTTCACACATCAGTCACAATGGAGATGAAACAATTAGATTCCATCCAAAAATCAAAGAATTTGAATGGACTTCGTCTAGCTGTCGTTGTTTGGTTTATTTGAACCATTGCAAGAGAATGGTCAAATAAGAAGGATGGTGAAAAAGTACTAACAAACCTAAGGAATGGCATCAACCATTGGTGATTGACTAAGATATGATCAAACTTCTTCAAAATGAGATTTTACCCTCTTGCTTGTTTGATTAGGTGAAAAGATTACCCAAGAATTCTGCTTTGTCAATAAATAATTTAAAATCCTCCATGTGTTGATTCCACCAAGCATAACCTTTACTGCTTTCAAGAACAGATTTGATGGTATTAAAATCTCCCAACATAACCCATGGTTGATTCAAGCGAAGAACGTTTGATATCCAACGAGCATTTCCAAAGATCACACCGTTCCATGGCCGAGTTAGAAGCGTAGACAAAAGAAGCTTGGAAACCCTTATTCCATTTCCTATTGAAGCAAAAACAATATGTAAACTGATTGTGTTCCTTAATTATCTATATATCCCAAAGCCTAGCAAGGACCAACTTAGATTAATCCTAGATTTCACAAAATCGACATTTGAGTGGTTAACTCTAGTTTCGAGGAGCCAAAAAAGAGAAATATCCTTGCTTTCACAGATATTCCTTACATCTTTTCCTTTAATGGGATCATTGATCCCACGCACATTCCAAAACACAAAATTCATGAGATAAGAGAAACAAGGGGGCAGATGCGTCAAGTTCGACGCTTGCGTTTAAAGAATTTTTGTCTCCAAGCGATATTCATTAAGATAAATACATATGGTTGCTACCCTTTCACATAATCTCAAAACAGACTCACACCAACACTTAAAGCCATAAAAAAGACAAGTACTTGTTTTCATACTTCCATGAAGGCAAAGACCTACTCAGTACACTTGCAGTAACTTACTGTATTTGATAATTATTTATTGCCTTTATTATCATTGAGAATTCAAGTCAGAAACACCCAGCTACAGTTAGGTGGGATGATCAAAGGGCTGCTGCCTCTGAAACAGCTCAGCAGTGGACACCAACTAAGCAGGGCATGTCAGCTAATACTTGGCAGCTAGTCACCAACCAGATTGCCAGCTGGATGTAGGTTTAATTCTACAGCTATAAATAGTAGTAGTTAGAACAAAGAGAAGTCAGTCAGATATTTCCTTTCTTGAAAAAGTTTTTCTAGAGAAGCTATTAGCTCTCTGCTTAGAAGCATTCATGTTCTATATTTGATTCCTCTTGGAGTTGGGGTTTGTAACTTCCAATCAATTGAAATTGACAAAATCAAATCTTTGGGCTGTAACAATTGGTCCAACCTGTCAGATCTTTTGCCAGATTTGAAGAGGAGAACGGTGACAAGAATGGAGACACATATAGAAATGTCCGAGAAATCAACAAACAACTCATGTGAACGTGATTGAAGCAATGTGGATAATCAACTCGTACACAAATTTGGGGCATTCATACAAGGCTGAATTTGATCGAAGATCTCAGCGATGATGGTGAAGCTAAATCCTTATCAGTTTGTTCCCAGTGAGAATCAGTTTGTCCTACCAGAAGAGGATGATGGAGAGGTTTCAAAAGGAAAGGATCAACAAAAAATTAACAAAGCTTGGTCTGGATCAGGACAATCTTTACAACAAAATCCAGTCTTGCATGATATACCTCCAATGACACAAACGGTTCAAAGGGAAAAAAGTAACAAAAGTATTTTTTCTTCAACATTAAATTTAACTCTAATCAAAGAGTGGATTCAAGCTGTGATGGAAAGGATCAGAATTCCCCTTTTTGAAGGCTCTTATCCATTCAGGGACAAAGAAAGCAGAAAAGTACATTGTGAATTATGGCTAAAGCTTCAGTTTAAGGTTCAAATCAAAATTGCAAGTATAGATGGGTGCGTGGTTCATTGCTATCAGATCATATGACAGAAATCCTCATTTCATCAGGAAAATTGTTAACAAGATAGATGATCAAACTATGTAGTGGAAGAGGGGCAATAATCCATTTGAGCAATCAGATGAAAAGCAGCAAGGAAGGTTGTTTTCAAGAGAACATATCTCCTGCCAACCCAATGAAGACATGGATATGAGGAGAACCAAGAGGTTGATAGATGATCGAGCTATGTCTTCAAGGGGTTGACATTGTTATGTTAAGTTAGACACCCTTTTAGGCAGAGTAAGAGGGATGATCAGAGTCTGCCACTATGACAGCTCAGCAGTGGATATCAAACTATATAGGGGATGTCAGCTAATGCTTCCCAACTAGTCACAAGTGAGATATGCCAGCTAGAGTGTGGGATAGTTCTAAAATAGTAGTAGTAGAATAGAGAACAGTCAGATATTTCCTTGAAATAGTTGTTCTAGAGAAGCAATTTGTCTGTGTTTTTAGAAGCATTGTTAATCTGGACCCAATTTCTCTTGGGAGTTAGGATTTGTAACTTCCATTTCCATTTCAAATTGATATTACTACACCTTCGACCCATGACACCCTTCCAGAGAAACAAAGAACCATCTAGAGAACAAAAAACAATTACTCAGGTACCTTATAGAAGGTGTTGAACAGATTGCAAAGCAACTGAAGTGAGTGGACACTTGTTTCACGGAACCATTCATCTCTAGGAGAACCAGAACCATCCACTCCAGCATGCCTCACATGATCAAATATGGGGAACAGAACACGATGGAAAATGCTCTCCCAAAATGATGTTGAGAACTTGCTACCTCTCTCATTCAGCAGATCAAATAGAACTTCAAGTGCACAACTTCGGACCTCAGGTCTTGGATCAGTTGTCAAATCAGACAGACCTGCCAGCATAGGGAACCAATAGTGCTCTGTCACATCAAACTTTGCATCTGAATCTGAGTCTGAATCAATAGGTTTCATAGCACCACCAGGTATGAGGCCCTGAAATCAAGGGGGCAAAAAGAGGTCAAGTGGGTGGCAGATTTTTGTAAGACCATTTTTTGGCAGTGAATGATAGCCAAAAGATCTTTTCCTCAAAAGTATATATGCATTTAATTTCACTATCAAATCTGTCATGCTGCAAAATTATCCATTCCAACTAACAAAGCCACAAAAATTAACATATTAGCAGTGCATAGTGTCCATGTTCAGATAAATTGCAAAATGGAAGGCAGGCATTGCAAAAAATATTCCAGTATATTAGAATTGAAAGAACCGCTACATATGTCTCTCAGGGAGTATACACAATCTGATATGAAAAATTATATACATAATATATATATAGAAAGAGGATAGAGATGAAGGTAGCATTAAACCTCTTAAGAATCCTATATAACAAGAAGCCTTCTGCATCATCTCCCTCTCTCTTTTCCCAATAAATGCATCACTAATCACTCTTATCTGAGACAGGTTGTCAACAATAACTATCCTATGGAAATTATGAGGCCGTTTGTCTCATAAGAACTACCTTTAAAAAGGAAATTGTTCATTGCTGCAGAACTAATAGTTGGATCAAAATTATGTTATTTACTTTGATAAATTGCATATCAATCCCAGAAACATGGTGCCCAAAAAAGAAAAAACATGAGAAATTTGAGCAATAGCCTTCAAACTTATACGCAGGTTATACTCTCAAGATGTACTTAATATTCTATGCAAAATGAGAAGACAAGTTGAATATATGACATTATCTTAATCTTCTGTTCAGTGTACTTAATATTTGAAAGCCCTGCTCTTAAAATCACGTATAAGAAAAACATTTTCTAAGCACATGAAGCCCTGGGAGGAATATAAAAACTAGAGAAATTTCTGATTATATTCTATGCTGTGGATAAATTCGAGGTTTTCCAAAAACATGACCCAAACAAGAAATAAACTTCATCTTCAGAAAATAACTCAAAAAAAATAAAATAAAATAAACTGAACCAACCTCAGCAAGACGATCCTCACATATACGCAGAAGAGCAATAGCCTTCAAACTTATACGGTGAGAGCTTTTATTATTAGCAAATCTAATTAAGCAATTCACGCAGTCCATGAAACAATCCCCAACAACCTGATCAAAGTGCTCCAGGATAACTGCAAAGCATTTACCATATTAGGAATAAAACACAAACATCATGTACATTGTGGGTCTAGTATTACATATTCATGTATCTCTATGCTAGCAAATTCTTATGTATGTGCAATAGATACATGCAGAAATGAGAAGATGAATGCTTACCCTGTTCAACATTCTCGAAAGCACTATCAACAATGGATTCCAATTCATCATCTGCAGAAGCAGTGAATATCATGAAAACACTACGCCATCCCGACTTGATGCTTCCGACTTTAGATTTAATCATCTAAAATAAATGGTCAAAACAGCATCGGTATTATTAAAACATTCAAGGACATGTTTTGGGTATTCAAGATTTTAAGGAAAAAATTAAATCAATAATTAAGAAAATAAACATGAATTGACAACAAAATCCAATGAGAAAAGAATTGAATATGCATACCTGGACAATACAGTCAACAATCAGACTCCTTATGGTTTCACTTCGGCTGTTCCGCATAAGCACAACAAATGGTTTGAGGATGTCATTTTGAAACGTGAAATTGGCTAGCTCAGCACGCTCCAAATATTTCATCCCAAGCTGCCTGAGAGAATCTATGGCATACATTGCAATTTTTTCATCAGGGTGACTACCAGCAGAGATAAAATGATTTGCCAAGACAGACCATATCCTTGCCCATACCTGGAAGCCAAAAGGTTCACATTAAATTTCCTTGGTGTGTGCGCTAATAATTTTCACATATCAGGAACGACAGAAAGAGTAATCCTCCCAATTATGCATATATCCTTATATCACAGGTATTATTCTTTTCCCATAAATACTGTTCGTGTGATTGGCAAAGAACCATAGAATCAATTAGAAATACATCATCAGAATTATTCTCTTCCATGATTAATGTTCACATGACTAGCCAAGGAGCCCAAGAATTAAATACTCAATGCCGCTAAATCTACATTAAACTGCAAAAGGATTGATTTTCTACATAATTAATTTGAGGAACAATTCCATACCCTAGCATTATATATATCATGAATAAATAGTATTCTTTGGGTACTTAGTAAGAGAACTAGTGCTTATTCTTCAGTTTTCCATCAGCGATTTAACAGAGATTATTTACATTCACTGTTCTTTAAATCTTTTTCCTTTGTTAAGGGAGGGACATGCATGAGGGCCTGACTTCAGGCACACCAACCACCCTAGAAGACTCATGCACTGATTCATTATAAATCCGCCATGAAAACAACTTTAAAATCTAAGCATGCAACTTCCCATGACAGACTGCACACAACTGAATCACCATAGCTCACAGCCAATCATGATTCATGACTAACTTTTATTTTGCAAGCATTGTGGTATTTCTATTTATAGCACATCCATGGCAATACCACAAAGCCAACCATTGTAACTAGCCTCTGAGTATACATCAAAGTTCTCTGATCTAAAGAAAAAAGAATCAGGAAATAGAAAGGACTAGTAGGTCAATTAATTGCAGCCCATATAGTTGGAAAATGACTCTCTGGATTCATCCTACTACAGCTAATTTAAGAAAGTAAGGCTGGAATGATTTTTCCACTTTCTCAGACAATTAAGAGCAATTCATTTAGTAAAATGCAGTATAGCACCAACCTTAGCCCAAATCAAACATAAATATACATCAAACAAAGCAGCAAAAATTACATTCAAGGATTACCATGCGGATACGAGCCATGTTGTAGTAGCTGATCTCAACAAGCTTTTGCAGACTGAAAACACGTGCTGGAGTTTGCTTCAACTCTTCTGCTGACACACCACACAAAGCATTGAAGAATTCTACAACAGTATCACTAGGCAACTTGACACTGTTGACAAAGACTTGCTCTGCAGGTTTTCCAGCCAGCTCTCTAAGTGACTGCACGACTGCATCTCTGGATATTTGATTTGATCCATGCATAACAGTTGCAGCAATAGGTGGAGTTGAAGTTATGAATTCAAGTCGAGAAACACATTCAAGAACAGCGTTCCATGTGTCCTGAAGAGATTCAGTCTCCGTATCACATAGAGCAAGTAGAGTCCGCAATGCTTCCACATTCTTACTACGCATATCCTTTGGAGCGTGTAAGAATGTATATCTGAAATTAATGATATTCATGAGGACAATGTATCAACTCTTGACATCTCATATAATGAACAATGTATTAGCAAAAACATCCACCAAATAATCTGCAATTTGCTCTTTATATTAAGGGTGAATATCATATATAACTTAAAAAGGCTCCCTCCTTTTACCTGCTTGGTAGTGGACCTTAAATTTACTGATCTCTTGTCTAGGAGTATCTAATTCCTGTATCTAATATATACAGATAGAAAAAAAAAAACAAAAAATGACCAACAATTTAGAAATACAGATGGACAAACTGGGCTGAACGCATTACAAATACTGGTTCAGCAAAAAGGATACACCTGCAGTGCACCATAGCCCATTTTATGCATTTGCATTTTTTTGACAGAGATCAAAAGCTTATTTTTCTCAAATTAAACCGATACAACTAATAAATATCTAAATGAATAGGAAGAAACTACGAGCTTCCATCTTACCAAAGAGGAAGAATGAGTAACCAGATAGAGAAAAGTATTCGCTTATCAAGTTATACAGAAGGCTAAGTTGGGTGAAGCTTTTTATTTTTCCAAGTAGTGTCCAAAATGATCTTTTTGTTTGAAAGTCAAAGATCACATTCAAGATTCTTTGCTGGTGCCCCATAGTGCATCATCTATACAAGAGCATTTTAACTCCATTTCAAAGCGCTTAAGTACAGCTTGGAAGAAAGCTTGTGGCTAGGTGATCCACTGTACATTGAAAGAAAGGTATGAAAGGAAACTTGATCTTAGTTCTTGCTCTACAGATGTTTTAGCTGGAAGAGCCCTTGTTTGGTAAGGTATTGATTGAGCCACCCTTTTGTTTTTGGCGCATTAGTCAATATCTCACGTATCCTGGGTGTTCTATCCTGTTTTTGTATTAAGGGTCTTACCCTTCTTTCGTAATCTTTACTTTGAAACTATATAAATCTATAAAATCTGACATTACCCAAAAGAAGTTATATGGCAGGCTAGAGTCACAGAGACAAATACAAGCTCAATTACTAGCATAATCAATAGGTATACAAATTACAACCATAGAAAGAATTAAAGTACTGTGCATGTGTGTTAGCTTGGGCCTTCCTATCCATCCCTGTGCCAAAAGCATGTTATGCCAACTTGTACCAGAAACATACCAAAGAGGCAGATTGCCAAACGAATATAAATATTTGTGTGCAGACATGTGATTGTGTGTGACATCTCTGTTTACGAAGAAATCATTAGTACCAACTTCCATCACAAACTATTTCATCATTATACACAACAGAATGCTAGCCCCATGCATGAAAAGCACATATATAAAATTGGAGATACTAGAAAAGCACAGTGCCTAGTGCTATGGGGGAAAAAAGAAGAAAGAAAAAGAAAACTAAGCATTCAAACAAGATGATGGATGTCCTAGATTACTTATTGTCAGGCTAAAAGAAGAAACTTATCACATTTCTATACACTTGCTATTTCATTGTTATGGCCTGAGTTAGGGATCTAGTCACTGGTGATATTTGTATGGAAATGGGTTGAGGGCTCGTTTAGAGAGAATCCTCCGATCTCAAAAAAGCTACTTTAAAACTAGAGAGAAACTAAAAAGAAAGATTTAAAATAATTAGAAGCAGCATACACTGCTTCATCTAACTACATAAAATGGAGCAGTAAAATGCATAAAATGAACATACTACTCACCTGACCAGAGAAGTTAGAAAAGCATAGCGCATGGTGTCCATTCCAAGAGCATGAGTAATGTGTATTCCAGCTTTGAATCCCTCCATACAAAGGACAACCCTAGGCTTGTTTTCTCCTTCCTCCATTGTGACCGAGAAAGTAGCAAGCAATGGCCAGCCCACCGCTTCAACCATTGGCCTAACAAGTTCGATTTGTTTTGAAGTAGAAAAAACTCCTCTTTTCACGCCTTGATTTCTAATTATAGCCTGTGTTTGTTTAACAATAGCTGCACTATCGGATTTACTATCAACAGATGACTTCCCCCTTGGGAGAGCCAGATTCAGAATACTGACAAGGCGGCCTGCCTCCTCACTTTCAGGCTTCCTGCTCTGCTCCATTCCAGCTACTTCATCCTTCATTTTGATCTCTTCCTTAACTATAGAGTCATAAATCTCTTCAAGTAGTTCTGTTGGAGCATTTTCATCAGCTTCATTCGTGGCATTCATGCGTATGAAATCTGACTTTGACATTTTTGGCCAAACCATGGGATTGTGTGCATCGGTATTCAACATTATAACAGCATATGCAAGAACATATGCAGTATCTGCATTTTTGAAAAGACCTGGATTGTCTGCACAATATCTGCCAGACATAATAGATAAAAGGTCACATACATGGCTAAGATAGTAAGAAGATGATGGTGCACATGTTTTAAGCCCAAAGTTCCATTAGAAAATATTACATCCCTAGAAAGTACCTCTAACATAGAGGAACGTCACTAACCCTATCAAGCCAAGCACAAACCTCAAATTACAAATTGTAAATGAATATGTTTAGGACACACCTGGTTTAACTTTTATTAATCTTTTGTCTTTTTCACACCAGTCACAAACTGGATACTATCAAAATAAGATACCTATAAAAATAGGTCATTTTACATTCTTTCTTCCCAGTTTTGTGAAAGAACTAGTTTTAAGCTCACACTACACAGAGTTATTGATTTATAATATATACTAAATGGCTAAAATAACAAACTCACTTGAAAGATTATTATGATGAAAAATACATATTCATAAGTCATTGTTAGTGAATATTTATACCACATATGGGCCCTTAAAAACTAAAAAGTACATTTTATAGAGTGGACTCCATGTGATGGACACTAACAATTGTCGGTCTAACGTGAAACCAATGAAATTGATCTTGGTGGTTATGTAAAAAGCACATTTATCATAGTGCACATAAGTAAGGTCACTTCATATGTTGAAAACATGAGCATTGATTATGCAGATTAAAAAAAAAAACAATTCATCATATATAAGGTCACCATGAAGGATGCAGACATCATTTTTCTCTCTCCATCTTTGCCTCAATGAGACGATCTTTAACATCACTTGAGATCTAAAATACTGAACCCATCTTATAATCTAAAGTCTCCATCATCCGGTCTCTTCTAGAAAAATCCATGCCCAAGATCTAGCCAATCTCATCTTGACAGTGCCCCATGTATTTTAAGAAAAACATATAGAAGACAAACAAAAAAACCTAACAAGTTCTCCATTGGATCTAATACCCAGCATAATATTTAGCATGGAAGTATTGTAACAAAAATTTTGGATTATAGACAATATGAATGAGCCATATAAATTAACTCATAACTTTAACATAACATCCTAATTAAACTAGTAGTGCCCTTTTACATTTTAGAAGGGGCAAATCTTGCCATATTAGTAATGTGACAATAAAATCCTCGAATTAGTAAGTCATAACAAAAAAGGTATGCTAATAATACAACAATAAAATCCACAAATAAATAGGTTATTATAAAAATGAAATATTCATAATGCAATAATAAACTCCTCAAATTGATAGATTGTAGCATAAAAAGGTAGAATATGAAAAAGTAAAATTTTTAAAATTATTTATCACAATAATTGAAATTATAATCTTTTCTTCCTGAGGGGCCTCCCAATTTTCCTAGTCTGTTTATTTCCAACACACACAAAACTCTACTTCCAAACGTTCAGTTATTTTCAATCCCCATCTTCATAAATGAATATTATTTTCTTAGGATAATTACAATGGAGAGATGTACATTCTCCTTTGAATACAAATGAAGGATGTATATTTAAAGTGATGCAAACTAGAAATAAACGTGACAATATGTAGTGTATACAAAGAATGTATATTTGCCTTAAATTCAAATAAACGTGACAATATAAAAGAGAATGTCTATTTGCCTTACAACACTTAGTGCACACAATGAGTGTATGTTTGTCTACAAGTGCAACTAGAAAATATACTTACAATAAAACTAGTGCAATTATAACATGAAGTTAATAACATTCTTAGCACGCATTATATGTTGTAAGTAAAATTTACATTCAGTTTATACCACTTAAAAATGTACATTGTTTATTTGTACTTAGAATCAAGCTTATGGCCTCTCCGTTGAAACTATCCTTCATTCTCTTTTATAACCTTTCTTTGTACTAATAAAGAATCATATCCAAACTTGCAATTGAAAGCAAAAACAGAACGGATAAAAAAGAGACAATTTTTAGAAAATCATACATCAAACATAAGAGATCGAACAAAGAATAGGTACAAAAAATATACTGAGGAAATAAAGATTTAAAAAAAAAATGAATGGACCTTGTGATGCACGGTTGTCAAAATTACAAGTCAATTCATATCGTTTCATGAGTTTATGATTTTACAAGACTTTTTCTAGCTAAAACAAATGTAAATCTATTGTGACCTAAGCCTAGGAAGAGAGTCTAACCCAAAATACTAGCCTGTTAAGTGGAAGAGTCCCTTAGACTAAAGTGCAACACTTAATTTATGTTATTTTCCCACATGAAACTGTAATATTACCACCCCTCTTGAAAGCCAACACTCAATTAGCCTACTCTAGACTACTCACTTAAAGTGACTTTCACTTTAAACTACCTATTCTGAATAATTTTTACTCTAGGTAGCTCGCACTCTACTTCACCATGTAACTTTTTATTAGATAGCCCTATCTCAGGTCGCTTCTTTTTCAGATTGCCCTATCTCAGGTTGCTTTTTTTTCAGGTCGTCCTTTCTATGGAGTTGGTCTCTCAATAAGAGCACCAAATGTTATAACTAAAACCCAAAGGAAGAATCCAACCCAAAAGATTAGCCCGATAGGTAGAAAAGTCCCTTAAACTTAAATGCAATACTTATTTCATATTACTTTCTTATACGAGACTGTAACAAAATCACTTAAACAGTAGAATTGAGTTTAGGTATATGATTATATAAGCTTACAATTCTACTGAATACATTATAATCCTACAATCACGATATTGACAACTTTGTTGTGATCATAAATAGCCTAACATGGATGGTCTCCCAAATCATCTTGTCACAAATGCCATCATATATTGTAAGAAAGATTTTCCTCAACAAGATGAGCTTATCGAAGCATAACTTGTCACTCCAATTTAATTGTGCATATTTTATCTGGAGGCTTTGTGTATTGTATGAAAAACTTTCATTTAATAAAATACGGGTAGATCACAAACCTTTCTGCAAATTTTTCCATTATACGGTCAATCTTTTGAGCTTCTCCTGGAAGTCTGAATCCTTTAAGGAATTCACGGATAGCAACATGAAACTTCATTCCAGAAAACTTCATCAAATCAACATATGCATGCATCACAGCCAGGGGAAATTCCTCGTGTTGACCTAAATAATCTCCGATCATTGCCTGCAGAAACAACATGACAGAAGCTCGATACATGTTTCATACACGCATATAAAGGTCCCTATGAAATTGATTCTATACCGGTTCAAGTGCTTTTCAAAGTATCATGGTCTTTCAACATCAATAATAACTATTCAGTAATATGAAAGATATATGAAAACCAGAGTCCATCCATACAAAAGGTAACTATCTCCTAGTTAAAATCCTTTAGGCAAATAGTATCAAGTACTGAAATCTATCATACGAACTTCAAAATGTAGCTAAATATTGACACCTCACGTATTATAAACCAACATTCTGATATATTTAGCAGTATATTATTGCATTTACTAAATATAAAAATATTTTAGCTGAACTAATATTACAACATTACAGGATAAGGATTCCATGTTCCAATGATCAATAATCCTTTGATACTTAACATTCATAGCATGTGCTTATGTATCTAAATTTTTTATTTCCAAGTAAAAGTACATCTGAAGAATTTGATCTCTCAAGCTTGAACATATCTTACCCGTTTTTCTGTATCTTTAAACTTTGTTTCACTTAATATAGGTTACTGATATCACTCAAATACTTGATTTCTTCCTAAAAACAAGCCTTGCAACATTTCACAATTACACAATGCAAAAGAATTTGTTAATATCACACTGAAAGTCTTTAAATGATTCAATATTAAGTTTCAGCTGTCCAACATGGCCCTTAAATTTTCAAAATAATCTGATTGATGTCTTTAAAGTTCTAATTCAATTTAATGCTATACTTAAAATTTCAAAATTGTTTAATATTGCCTTAATAGTTCAAAGCTGTGGATGCAACCCACAACCCATATAAAGTCCAAACTCTTAAATTGTTTCTGTGTTTACACAATTAGCTTAACATCTATCAACAATTTGATGATATAGCAACTTTTATTTGAAGACGAGTTGGTCGCTGCACTGCCTGATCAAGATGTTAGATTCTGATTATTTTAATGTTTTATGTATTTCTTCAGTTTTATGTTTTTTTTAGATGTCAGTTGCTGTCGTGTGGGGTCAGTAGAGGTTAATGTTAACATTTTGTAACATAATATTGACTCTCATCTGGTAGCACAAAACTAGGGATACTCCCTTATCCTTTGAAGTGCGCCATCCTTGTATACATTGGCTTCTCTATGAAATGAGGAAGATTAATGGAGGATTGTTATTTTTTCTTTCATGATATCAGAGCATCAGTCAATCCTAAATCAACTACTTTAATTCCAATATGAGAGGGATTACCCACAAACCAGAACGTTCCCCTGGAGTTTGGGGTAAAATTCAGA
The DNA here is from genome assembly GCA_024138005.1 of Lumnitzera racemosa. Taxonomy (NCBI): domain Eukaryota; kingdom Viridiplantae; phylum Streptophyta; class Magnoliopsida; order Myrtales; family Combretaceae; genus Lumnitzera; species Lumnitzera racemosa. Next base: position 4,007,974 of record JAMXBC010000007.1, read on the forward strand.
TCCCTAGATAACCCAAACACTGCATTACAAACTCAGCAGATCACTGGCTCTTCAAGCAATCCACATTCTCCCTAAATTACACAAAAAAAACTCAATGGAGTGAACTTTAGAGAGTAGTTTAAGTCAGTCAAGTTGGTGATCCGTGGCAAAGGAAAACTTCGCTATTTAAATGGTTCAACAGTGGGGCACCAGATAAGGATTCTGCTGAATTTGGAATTTGAGAGGATGAAAATTCAATGGTCATGGCTTGGTTGAAATATTTCGATGGAACCAAGAATAGGGAGAACCTATTTATTTTGTGAAACAACAAAGGAAATCAGGGATAATGTTCAAGAAATATAATCGGATTTGGCAAACTCTCCCCAACATTTTGAACTTCAATCAAAGCTGTGTACTACAAGACAGGGTATGAGTTTTTCAGACTATTATAATACAGTGGTGGAGCTTTGGCAAGAAATGGATCTTTTATATGAGATTGAGTGGTAAGTGTGTAGAAGATGGATAGAAATATAATTCAATACCTGAAAAGGATAGAGTGCATGACTTTTTGCATGTATTAAATTCTGATTTGGATGTAGTAAAGGGTTGATTGATTGGAAAATAACCATTTCCAAGCCTAAAGGAGGCGTTTGCTGAGGTTAGGAGGGAGGAGAGTAGAAGGCGCTTGATGAACCATTAAGGCACTAGGTACAAATAGCAGTCTTGTGATCCATTGTACACACCTTATGTACAATTTTGTGCAATGAAAATTATCTCATTTGCCCAAAAACAAAAAAAAAATATGCAAGATTGAGGTTTTATGGATCAATTCTGAAATTTGAAAGGCAGCATTGAATGGATCAGATTAATACAAGACCGTATTGTATGCTCGTGGAAGTTCCAGGACATATTTGAGCAAGAATCCTTCTTTTTTCTTCTGGCTTTTTATGCTTTGATGTTTATCGTCATCCTTTACATTAGCTATCATTCCCCATTGAATTTCTAAACACAAAACTGTTATCTGTGCAGTAGATAGTTTCAAAACTTCCCATTTGCAAACAAGTGAGTTAAATGACATCAGTGAAGTTACAAAAATAATATATTGGCAAAAAACTAATAAAGACCGTGAATTAGACAAGAGGGTCAACCTTGTCTAGATTGGCAGTGTTTCTCAAGAACTGAGCAACTGATGCAGGTGTTCTCTCCACTAATTTGTTGGATATCAAAAACTCTATTCCTTTTGCCGGTTGCCTATTGAACTGCAAAATATCATAGGACAAGAATAAACGACAACACAGTCCACTGAGGAAGCATTTCATTAACCATAAGAAAATGGTAAAGCTATACAATACATATCTAAATAGTGCAAAAGATCGTCTATTTGATGAAAACACACATACATGTAAAATAAGCCAACTATCACTGCACCTAAAAGCTTATCAGCATTAGCAAAATTCACAGAGATCAATGGCGATTTTAACCAATTACCCCAAAAAAGTGATCTTCCCAACAGTATAGCATTGTTGAAAAGTATTTCACTCAGCAATTTTTCCAGTACAGTCATCAGCACTCAGAAGGGAAAGGGCTTCTTATTATATATTTATTTGTTCACAAAAATTAAATTTCTACACTTGGTTTTGTCATAATTACTGAAAGTGGGATCAATGTATGCTTATTACAACTCATATACAAATTTCATAAACTGCTTTTCTTATTAGTAAGTTTCCATTAGGGATTGAACCCCAAACTGATTATTAAGAGAATAGCACCTCTAAAAAGAGACCTTAGGCCAGTTGCCTCATAATAGATGACTTGAATTCTCATGCAATATTCTTGAGTAGACCTAAAACAAGCCTTATAATTTGAATTGACGAGATTCACATACTTACATGATAGTCAAGTATCGATACTCCACAAAAAGACAGTGAAACCTGGGCAGAAACACAAAGTGCAAACTTAAACGCACCTCAGAGATACCAGCTTCCAATATGGACTTCTGAGCCTTCGTCTTCTCAAAATTACTGGGAACATCTTCCTTATTCTTCACCTCCATGGGGTCTCCCTCTGAAACATCTTCCGCATTCAATTGAGTACTTCTGCTATGTTTTAATGATGCTCTTCGATCCTTCTCCCAATCAACCAATGACTTGAACACATTCACCAGGCACTGAAGGTTGACAGATCGATGAAGAATAGTTAGATTAATAGGCAGATAAGAGAGGGACATCAGAGAACCTAAAATTAATTCACAAACTAAAAATTCCTACCTGAAGCGCTGCACCCTTAATAGAGCCTGCTTGGGAAACAGCTGTTGGATTTGGGTTTGCGCTTTGTGTCCCTTGAGCTATTTTTGATAGAGTTGTAACCTATAGAAGTAATGAAGAAGCAAGATGCCTTAATCATATGATAGACTCAACAGATAGCACCTAATGCAAGACAAGTAATGAATGCAATAGAGTTAAATTATACCATACGCTCAAAAAGATTCGGTGACTCAAGATCACAGTCATAATTCACATATATGTCAACAAGCATTTGAGGATCTTTGCATATCTTTTCCAGCATCCTGCATATGTTTACTGATCAAAACAAAAGGTATTGAACAGAAGGAACAGAAACATGATTCTTTCATTCATTATTCTTTTTCCAACAGGATGTCAAAATCAAAAGTACCATTAATCAAGAAGATGAACCTACCGGAGCACACTTAATTTCTGGGTGCTGGGAACTTCAGAGCCATCGAGTGGTCGTAGGACAACCAAGGGAAAAAAGACACCAATTTCCCCCTAAAAGATTTCAATGTGCACAAAAAACAATGAATAGATAATTGTTTACTACTAAAATCTACTGGATGTAGATCATATGTCCTATAATCAGCAGTACCTTAAGACTCTCCCGAAAACGCAGCAGAAGTATTGAAAAGATCCCAGTTGCATACTGCACCAAAAAAAAAAAAAAAGGTGTTGAGTCACACTGTTTTTTGTTTTTGGGCTTGGTATGTAAAAGCCCAGTCTGATGGTTGAGATGTAAAAACTCTACCAGTAGGCCACATGGCTAGTGGAAGATTCAAACTGAATTAACTGAAACAGATGGATAGCAAGAATGGATAAAGAGGACAAACCTGAAATATGGCAGGGGATTGAGAAACAGAAGCCCGTAATAAAGCATATGAAAGATATGCTTTGACTGAATCAATGAAGTTGAAGTTCTTAGTAAATGAATGGCTAACACCTTCCAGTAAACCCTGTATATCCAAATGATGGAGGAAAAATTAAACTAACATTAGGATGAAAGATCATCAAAGCTACATAAGATCACAAGCTAAATTCCACAATTGCAGACCCTTTCATCATCATTTCCAAATAACAAGCTGTTCAAGCATACACAAGGACAGGCAGATTTATAATGGCGATTAAATCACATCTAGTTACATAACCTACAGAATACATGGGAGAAGATTGCCGCTCTCAATTAGAAAGTTGCTTTCAAAAATTTAAGATTTTTAGAATAGTAAAGTGATTACGTCAATCTAAAATAAAATGTGGAATGGATAGAGCACTTATCTCCAGGCTGGGTAGCCTTGTGTACCCTCACCAAAAAAATAATGCACATGTTCTCATTCAATTGCAGTCTCTTGATCACAATCTAATGTTTTTCTTCCATCACATTTCAGAGATGACTACTAAATATAACTGCCCACACTGTATTTATGAGCCCAAACTATTAGATAAAATGGTGGTGGTACTAACTTTAACATGACATGAGCTCATGAGTTCAAATCTCTACTAGCCATTTCACTAACGTTTCAATTAAATCATCTACTTGATGAGATTCAATCAAAATGCCAGCCTACAACTAAAAGAGTGTTTAGTAACAAATATAATAGCCCATACTCTATCTACAAGCTTAAATTTTCAGATTAAGATAGTTTTGTACTAATCTTAACACAATATGTCGTTAATGCTTGATCACCAAAGAAGGAAACACAACCTCAATCTCCGTAAAAGATGTCTACATAATAAAATATAAATAAAATAAAATCTGTAGTTTATAAAATCTAAAAACCAACCACAACCAAAAATGAAGATATGCTTTAAATATGCCACATTATATACGCCATAGATACAAAAAAAGTGGACTAGTAAGTGACAGAGAAGGAAAGCTAGAACAAAACCTGCAGAAGCTCGAGAGACAAGATTCGTGTCTTTGTGGTAACTTCATCGCTATCTTCCTTCATACCCATCTGCAATCAATAGAAGTAGCCAACAAATAAAGGAGACATATAACAAGATAAACATATACAGATCAACTTCTTGAAAAAACACTCAGAAATCAGATAAACCTTGCAAAGTGTCCGGAAAACCAATAAAGCATCACGCTGTCCTATGCTCATGCTCTCAAGGTCAATCCCTCTGATATTTTAAATTATAAACATAAGAAAAATTGTTGAAGATGTTAAAGTTGAAGCACTTTCCACATATAGTGTAATTTATCCATACCGTGTAATTTTTTTTCCATCTTCAATATGGACAGCCTTATCAAGAACAGCCTCCAGACCCTGTAAAGTGAGCGTCCAGTAAACGTGCTTCAAATAAATTAGAAAAACAGCATTCATGTTCTTTAGGCAGTTAATGATCATACATCAGTACTTCAATGAGACTTAATCATGATGCACATGTAAGAAATGAAATAAACTATCTAATTGCAATAGGTCCAGTTAAAAGTGCCAGGGCACTAGTAACAAGCCTAAAAAAGTTTCATTTTTCCAAGATTTAATTACACACTTTCATGAAAAAGTAAGTGCATGCAAAGATGTTAAGGTGTTTTTACTTTTTCTCTTTTTCTTCATTTAATTTTTGCCATTAACAAAAACCCTTGGACACCCATTAATATCCTCCTTCTAATAAAGCATAACAGAAACTATGACTCCAAAACCCAACAAGTACTTGGAAAATGAGAAAATAATAAAAATTAACTCTTCTTGACCTTAATATCAGCGCCACCAGCAAGACTATGGAGTTCCTCAACAGATGCAAGAGATGTATCTTTTGCTTCTTTAAGTGCGTCTCCCAATGTTACTGCTCTGTCATTATCATCACTGACAGAAGTTTCTTCAGTCTTTGAATTTATATCTCCTTCTAAAACAGTATTTGCTTGTCCAACTGGAGGCGATGAACCAGAAACCTGAAACTTTCACCAGTTGTCATCAAGAAACTTGGATGCAGAAGGCCATCAAGTTCTTTAATTTAATCTACTTAGACCAATACATGGTACAATATGGAGCTTATTTAATATTTTATCTGACTGAAAAAAATGCACATATGTATGGCATAACGAGATTCAGATTCTAACCAGATCTGTCTCCATCCTCCGGAAGACAATGCTGATCATCTGTGTCAACATGGCCTTTGATGTTGCTTGGTTAATAGGATTTTTGCTGCATGAAACTTTGGCCATAAGTACTTCGAGAAGCTGATGCTATATAATGATTAGTTTAAAAAAATAAAGGATGATGATATATTACAAGGAATAATAAACCTCATGTACCTATGCAGGGCGATATTATAGCATACTCTAATAACTCCTAGTAAGGATTCCCCATGCACTGCATTAAGGTAAAAGAAAAAAAAGTCATTGCAATGAAAATTAACCTGATGAAGAATGGAGATACCGAGAAAAACAAAAGGAATTAATCATACAGATATACACAGAAACTTTCAGGTTTGCTAAAAGCAATAAGCCATGTTTCAGGAAAATGAAGTATAAGGCAAGTGTGAAGAATAAAATCATTATATTAGTGCACTTGTACTTGCAGCATCTCAACCTCTTTTTCCCAAAGAACACTCTCCTCCATAACCAAAAAGGGACACAGCATATAAATAAAGAAAAAACAAAAAACAAAAAGGAACACTGGAAATATAGAAAGCAATATACCTCTGAACTTTGCCGATGCTACAGCAGTGAGAAGTACCTTTAGCACCAGCAGAATAGTGCTGCAATTAGTTCCATGGAAAGTGAATGAGCAAAGCAAACATAATGTAGTAAGGAGAAATCACAACTATGCTGAAAAGTTACCTATCAGGCGATGAGTTGTCAATACAACTACACACCATGTTGAGGATATCTGTAAAGAGGGGGACATTTTTGCCATCATCTAATCCAGGATCTCCCTCCAAATGATCATAAGCAATGAGTTTCTGTGCAGGGGGCACACAAAAGAAAAATAAGCTGGTTGGTATACAAATCAAAAAAATTTTCAGACAAAGTTGAGATTAAAAAGGATCTTTTTTTTTTTTTGTGGGGTAAGTTTAGTAAAGATTTCATTAATGAACATGTACAAAGTATAGGCCACTACACAAACAAAAGAGTGGACTATAGTTTCAATGAAGCTTAGATGTTGATGACTGCAGTAATTTGGAAACAGTGCAAGCAGCAAACAAAAAATGTTCTGGTCAATCAGCAACAGAAACAGAGCCCATCAGGGCAGCATACTAAAACAATAAGTTACAATTTTAAAAGACTCACATCAGGAGAAAATTACACTTGAAGAAGAAGAACAGCTTAAGTGATAAGTGCATTAGAAATTATGCATTTTCCATTCTAGCCTTTTAAAAGAATCAATAGTGTTTAAACTTCCAATAAATTCCCTAGAAATATAACAGATGGAGCTATACCCCTGCAATTATATCAATCAAAGTTATACTGAGTAAAAGTTTGACTATGGGAGAATTCTTAGCTTAAGAACTTGGAACAGTTTGTTAATCATATGTTTATGCGTTACCCATCCTTGAATTGAAGCAATTTGGCTACAGAACCATTAACTATGTGTGTATGCATAACTCAAAACCATGAATCCTTGAATGGAAGCCATTTGGCTACAGAAGCATTATCTATGTGTGTATGCCTAACTCAAAACCAAGAATCTCAAGGAAAGAAAACTTGTAAACTGTGGAAATTTACATGAAGCCAGCTAATAGTTCAGTAGGACCAATGCTGCTTCATCAGGCAATAAAATATAAAACTATAGATAAGACACTCGGGGAATAGTGTACATGAAGGCAATCAAGAGCAGGCTCCAGAATCTTCAAATTCTTTGCATCAAAAGCCAGTCTAAGCGGATTCAAAACAAGCTCAGCTTCAGCTCCTTCTAAGGTGTGTCCAGCGCTTGCTAAGGCAGCAGAAATATGTCCAGTTGAGCTCGCTGGCCTATCAGCATGCACTGCGCCCTCCGAAGCCTTCTCATTTCCATCTGATTGCTCAGATTCTGTCCCTTCTATTCTGCCTCCACCTTCAGTTCCCACATGACTAGAAACCAAACAATAAAATTAAAAAGGGTTTCTGCCGATAATGTTTAAAGCAAGCACAAAATCAAAAAAATAAAATAAAAATTAATGAAAGAGAGAGAGAGATTGCTTCAAAGGATATGTTAATCTGCTTAGACAGAATACTAAACAACAAGAAGCTAATAATTTCGACATAGAACCAAAAGTTCATGGGAAACAATTCAACAAGTACAAGTCAAGTGAAGCAAAAGAATGCCTCAATAGTCAAAGGGGCAATGCTCAATGCCATTAAGTGTATTAATACAACCAAACAAGAAGATAAGGAAGAGAGCTGCGTGATAAAAAGACAAAGATAAAGCAATAATCTCATGCCTTTAATAGGCAACAAGTTTGAGAAGAAAAGCAGCTGGTCAGTTTGAATTGTAAAAAAAGTTCCTATAACCATTTCCAACAAAATGAGCCAGTATCTCTCTCCAAAAACCCTGTATATAACTCATCAAAATGCACCTAAAAAGGAAGAGGGCCAATCTAAGTCCGTCCACTTTTGTTTTTGGATAAGTAAGTCCACCCACCTTCCTTTGGGCATTGGTTCAAAATGCTTGTAAAATTAACCCATAGTGAGGTCTTATGTACATTTGCTCTAAAAGCAAAAGAAAGACTCCTCAAACATTTTCAAGCCCCTTTAAAAGAGTGGATATATTTTAGTACATTTTGACATCAAAACTATCTACAAATAAAATAAAATAAAAAATCATAATTCAAACTTTATCTTTCTATCAATAGAGAGGGGAAAGAAACAGAAAGCTATTTAAGGAGATATCACATTAGCAAGGAATTCTCCTAATGGATAAGACCAAACAACTCACATGATAATTTGTACAAGGTCTTAGATTCGTATCCCAAGAAGAACAATTCTCTGAGCTCCCTACATAGCAAGCTACACTTGATTGATATGGGTCTTTTAGGTTGGTTCATGTGGCCAGAGATAGTAATCCAATTACAGTCATGCTCCTTCATTAACAAAATAAAAGGAAAAGAAAGAAGTATATTCAAAACATACCTGCCATCCCCAGCCAAAGGTGGTGCTTGCTCCACCACAGTTGGGGCAGATTGCTGATCGAGAGCTTTCGCACTCTCTGAAGAAATGAAAACTATTTTTAGCATAAAAGGTCATACTCATCAGCAAGATTACTTACAAAGAAAACCCAGTTCAAAGACATGCAAAAGGTATATTAAACCAACAATTTTACTGACAATAAACAAGATGCTCTGCCCCAAGGCTTCAAACCCTGGAACTTGACTAAAATGGAGAATGATCCTCACATGTTTGGGCTTTCATGTTGGGCATATTGGAATCACAACCACCCATTAGAATTATCAAGGCTTGGCTTTTGTCTTAAACCACTAATTGCTGATATTACAAAAACAAAACTAATAAAGTTCCCAAAAAAAGAGAGGAAAAAAAAAGGACCATGTCCCTTTTGAACGTTAAAAAGGCAGGCCTACTGCAGTTCAAATGCATGCCGAAATCCTTTCACCAGGACCAGCATTACATAGTGATAATATAAGAGGACAATTTTCCACATCAAGCATGTTACCAAAATTGGGATCAGATTGTTAGGATTCCATGATCAGACATATCTAGAAAGAAATAAAGACCGAGTTCTCCAGTAGGGCCTCTTTGGTTAATTGCATTTCACTTCTGAATAAAGTTACTTATGCACTGACACAAGTATGATTTGCGCTCCTGTGGATTCCAACTATGTTACATTTCCAGGAAAATAGAATTTACTTAGAATTGAATTTCATGAGAGTACACTATAAACCACACTTTTGACACTTTTAGGCATTACACACTAAATACAGGATTACACACTAATGAGTGAGATTTTCACTGGCTGCAACAAAAATGCAAACTTCCAAATTTTCAAATTTACAGGGCAAGCGCATCAGACCTTGTGTTGTAAGTGCAATCACCCATTTCTATCAATTGGAAGGACTACTTCAGCAGGTTCTTATTTTACAAAGCATTACAATGTCAGCACATAGATTCAAGCATTTCAGAATACCTAAACTTAACCACCCAATGTTTCCATTAAGGAGCTAACCCTTCAGCAATTCAAGGCAACTGAAGACCATTGAATTTCTATAGAACAACAACTAGTTCACTTAAATAGAATCCTTGCTAACTATTCATAATTTAACCTTTGACGCATTGACCAAATCCCATCAAATGTAATTACTAAAATGAAGAATCAAGCTATAATAGGAGAAGCTAAAACTTCAAATCTGATACCATCTTCGATTCAAAATGGAAACTCAGCAGATTCATCCAAAAGTTCCACCTAAAAAATAGAGTCATGGTTTCACAGTATTGTTAGGGAAAAAAAGCACTTGATTAGTTGAATAAAAAGGTGAAATCATGAAGCCTTTAATGGAACGTTACTTTCCTTAGTTTAAACAGAGTCCAGGCAGTGTAAAACTCCATCTATGGAGAATACTGCATGAAAGTTAGTGAAAAGATATGCTTCTTTTAGGATTATCTATGAAGATTAATATAATAGGAAAAAAAGTATTTTTTGGACAGGACAATATTTGACATTTTCTATTTTGGGCCTGATTGTCTTTTTTTTATTTTCTTTTTCCAAATCTTATTTGTGTCTTACTGAATCTGTTCAATGCCTGATATGTATTTTATTTGAAATCTAGCATTCAAAAACTATTTTATCTATTTCTATTTCATAATTATAATGAAAGCGGTAATCGGAATATGAAAATTGGGATATAAACATTCACACACTTAAAAAAAAAAAGATTTGAAAATATATATTCTATGAACTAGAATAGATTATTCTAATTGATATTTTTCCAAATATGAATGAAGTAAAAAGTAAATAAATTTAACCTTATAGGAATATGTTGGATTTTTAATTTCAGAAATGAGGTATACATATAATTATATTTCCATTTTTCTACGTCTTATTCTTACCAAACGCAATTGTTATTCTTGCCAAACGTAATTCTTATTCTTACCAAACGCAAAATTGGAGTAGAAGTCAAAGACACCAAAAAGATGGAAAATGATGAACCAAATGAAGCCTTTATGCATTTAGGAGAGAGTCATCACTAGACTTACATTATCTTTTGTTTAGTGATAGTTATCTTCATAAGAAATGTAGGATTGGAAACCCCGTATTAATGTGTCTACAATATTCATAAACAAAGCAAGAAAAATTATCTCCAAAATTAGTCTAAAGTAATTGTTAACAGGAACCAATAGTTTGGAGGGTTCTTCCTAACAAGCACTCAAATTTATAAGGTTGAAGAGTTATCTCTCAATGAGCCTTCAACTCATTTTATAAAAATATCACTACAAACTAGATCATCTACTCAGAGATCGTAATTACTTGGTACTAGAACCAAACATCATGGTTAGTTCTGAGCAAGAACTGGTTGCATTCATTCTTCAACAATATGAGCAAGACCAAGCAAGGCAAACAAAATGAGGCAAGGCAATTGAAAATACAGCAAATTCTAGACACTAAACTTTCTAAGATAAGTAAACAGCTGGAAACATTAGAGATCCAAACGGTGAAGCTCTATGGTCCTTCCATTGAAGATACTACTCAAGGAGACATTCAATAAAATCAAATCGCAAATGCTATTGGCCAACCTATATAAGTAGTGGATGACATCAGTACCACAAATTGGGACTCTTAGCATTGACCCAACACACAACAACCTAGCACAAGTAGACCCGCCACTCATCCAACATGCACTTACAAGAGGGTGGGCAATAACCCTAACCCACTTACCAAAAAAAAAATAATAATAACCTAACCATGCAAGCAATGCCATCACCTCTAGTATGAGCCAAAACCAGAGCTCCATCTTGATGAAAGAGTTGAAGAGCCTTATGTGTCCCGCTATATCAAGCTTGAGTATTCAATCTATCAGCAAAAAACTTGACTGATGCTTCCGCGGACAATCATCATCATTTCCAAGCATCATATTTTTCCTTTTAGTCAAGCAATTACTTGAGCTTGAGGACAAGCTCCCTTGTCCAGGAGGGAATGATGATAGTTTGTAGGATAATCTTAATGATAGGAAAGGAATATTTTTAGAATAGGACAATGAATATTTATATTTGATATTTTATGCATTTATGAGGTATTGTTAGATTTATATACCTTTTATTTAGTGATATTTATTTTTTCCTTTTTAAGAATGGTAGGATTAAAAAGCTCGTATAAATATTTGTTTCTACAACATTAATAAATAGGCAAGAAAAGTTCTCTCTAAAATTAGTCTAAAATAGGTGGAAGGATTAATTAGTCAATCAGGCTGGGGGTGGGGAGGTGGGGTGGGGTGGGGTGGAGTGTAGGTGGGGTTCTCTCTAACAAGTCCCATGAGACTAGAGGGTTCTCTCCAAAAAGCTTTCAAATTTATCATATTGGAGGGTTATCTTTAGCAAGTTCTCAAATTTATAAGATTAGAGGGATCTCTCGAACAACTCTCGATTTCATGAGATTGGAGGGTTCTCTGTCTAATAAGCCCCTCAAATTATTTTATACAAATACTACCATGCCTCCCTAACTTAGGGCCATAACAACTTCCATAATGCCAAACATTAAACATCTTTTAGAATTATGATGGTTTGCTACTTAAGATAAACTTAATACACTTCTAAACAATTAGATATAACTAGAATGCTGCTCTCCTTGAAGCACATACCCTTCACGTGCCCCTCATGCACTTGTCCAGACACTACAAAGGAAATTCTACCTATTCCAAATCTCTTTCTCCCTTGTTCTACGTATTATCAGAGCCCTGAAAATAATACATTTCGTGTTTGATAAATTACCAAATGCATATTAACAAAACTTTTTTTAATTAAATCCTAGTTAAGCTAAACTTTTCCATATTATGACTATTTTTCTTCAAACATAACACTGTTTCTTCTCATACATCCTACTATTCCCTCGTTGATATTTTGAGTCCATACAGAGATTTGATTAAATGACAATGAGAAAATCGACCTGTGGTCCACAAAAACTAATACACATAAAACTTCCAATTGCTGACCTGTGTTTCCCATGTAAACCTGCACTACAAAAGGGGTAGCAGTTCCTGATACAACAAAGCTCTAACCACATAATCCAAATACAAATGACATATAGAACCCTCATTCGAATACAATAACTATTGGCATGGCTACAAAGTAATTATTACGTTTGATATAAACTTAATAAAACCGCGTGATAACACCAACTGCCACCCCTAACTACATCAAATCCTACAACTAAAACTAGTCGATATGCAAATAGAACCACTAGCAATCATCAAACACTCTTCTTTTATTCGCATTATACCAAATCAAACCAAAAACCGAACACATCGATCCACAAAGAACTGCCATTTAGCTCAAACAGGCCAAATTTAAACAAATGCACCTCCAAACAAACACGGATCTAAGATTCACTAATCACAGATACATCACTGAACCAAAAGATCCAACCGAAACGTGAAACTACATTACCTAGATAAGATTGAATTGCCTTTTGAAGGTCAGGAAACTTCTTAGTGCTCGAACACTCTTTGAGCATGGACTCGAAAGCTCGAGTCACGAATCCGCCCGCAGCTCCACCCGCCATTCTCTCGATTTCCAATTCCTAATAACCTGCACGCAAATGTTAGGAAAGTTAGGGTTTTCTTGTTAAATCAGTTAGGAATATCGGAAATTGAAGGTGAGATCGGGGAGAAATGGAATGAGGTATCGGAGAGGAGAGAAAATGATACCGCGTTTGGAATCGGAGATCAAGTGGAGGATGGTGGAGAACATTCAAAAAGAGGGAGAGAGATGGATCTGTGTGAATCACAGAGAGATAGAGAGAGAGAGAGAGAGAGAGAGCTGGCTGATTTATTTCGAGTGTGTTCTGGCAGAGTTGGAAATGGAAGAAGAAGAAGAGAGAATGTAAAGAGAAAGGAAGAGGAACTTGATTCTGATTTTTGACTTTTCAGATTTTTTTTTTTTTCTTTTACTGTTATGAATATTTAAAAAATGATATAAGCATGTGCCTTCATTTTTTATATTAAAGATTAATGTAAAATAAAAAAATTGATGTATAAGATATAGTGAAGGTGTATGGTTTTTTATCTCTGTAACTATAGCTTTGTTGTTGCCCTTGTTCACTTGATGAAAATTGGAATTCAATTCTCCTATTCTTATTTATTAGAATGTGATTTGATTTTTTATCTTCAAATTACAATTCATTAAGAATCTCTACTATGTGAAATCAAATAATAGAAATTCTTTTATTCAATTAAAGAATTACGATTCCTTATAAAATTTTATTTTTTTTTAAATAATCTCATTTTAATTTAATAATGACCACCATCATCATTGTTATTGTCATTGCCATTATCAACCACCACCTCTACTATTACCATTACCCTCATTACTATTATCGCTACTACTATCATCATCACTACTACTACTAACTACCGACTACTATTACTTATCGTTACCAGCACTATCACTACCAACCACCAACACTATTATCATTATATTACTGTCACCACCATTTCTCATCACCATCATCGTCGCTACTATCGTCACCATTATTATCACTACCACCGCTGCAACAACCCTTACCTCCTCTTTCAAGCCACTACCCCAACCACCGGCACCACCATCTACCACCGCCACCGCCATTATTACCGCTACTACAACCATCACTACAGCTCATAACCGCCGTCAACCATTACCATCGCCTCCACCCCTATAGTCGATTTCTACCACTACCATCACCTATTACTTTAGAATTACTTGAGAAAAAAAAAGAATCAAGAGTACTTTAGCCATTAAAATTTTATTATGTGTCTATTCTTAAGTTATTTATTAATCTAATTAAACAAAGTAATAGTTATTACACCCTTATTGCATTCATTAAGAATTCCAATTACATTTCTCTCTCATTCCATTCAGTAAAGTAAACGAACTGTTAATATATTTAAAAATACATTGATAGTACAACTATTGCTTATACTTTCCACAACCCCATATTAAAACATGCAAAACAAATATCAATAACCCATCCTCACAACATATTCATGCAAACACTCTCTAGAAAATTGCATAAGGGCATTGCGATATCTCCCATATTCATTCTAAACTCAACTCTTTCCGGTTAAAACATCCTAACAAGGTGATCATCTATATACTTTCTGTTGTTTTTTTAAAATCTCATCATTAAAAAATGAAAATCATCATCTTATAATCCCATCATGTGTAAACCCTAGGTTTGGAATTGTGTTTTATTATTTTTTAATCCTTCGCTATGAAGTCGAGTTACAATTGATCTACACATAAAATATTTGTGGTATTATATTGTTTTCGTAACGATGAAGTAGATGTCGCATGTAAATGTATGATATATTTTTGTGCATGCCGTGTATTTTATTACACCTTAAACGTTATCGACTCGTAACAATCCACCGTGTACATCAATTTTATATTAAAAACTGTCCATTTAGTTGCTAACATAACCCTGATATACACAAGGGTCATACATAAATCGCTCTGAAGCAACCACGATTCCACAAATATACTAACATTTATATTCATAACAAATATATATTTACAATAAGGTTAAATATAGAGCATTTATAAGAGTATACAAGTATGTGATTTAATTCAAAAGAAGGAACCCAACTAGATCGTCGAGATGATCTAGTTAATTCCATAGAAGATAAAAAGTCTTAAAAACGTAGTCCTCATTAGTTCTACATCACTTAAACCCAAATACATCCATTTTACACACGTGAAGGTAATTGTCACGTAGCATGATTACTCAAATCTTGCAAATAAAGCTATAGGAGAGTAAGTAAACCACAGCTCAGTAAGGGGCAGTAGGCAAAGAACATATATAAGCAAAACAGTACGGCTAAGTTATCAAGTAATTAATATGTACAATACATGAATAAGCAATGTGTCAATAGTACGATGTTATCTAATCCATCGTGAAGTTAGAGAAATTTCACCCACTCTAACCCGGGTTGAGGAATGGCGATATAATGTGTCACGCTCCGAAACGACAAGGTTGTAACAGTCACGCCGTACAAATCATTCTAAGATAAAAGTTAGTCTTACAACTACTATCCTAAACTTGATCTACACAAGGCATCCATGACTAACCCGCTTTGAAGTAAATAGTTTGTAATTTAAATAAATTATTTACCTAAGAAAGTAAGAATATATATATATATACACTAAAATTCAATTATTACAATTAACGTTTACAATATTTCACCGTAATATATTTCTTAGTTATTACATTATTCATAAATAAAAAAATTCTAAAATAAAAGTTTAGACCTTAAAAATATGTGTTTGTTCTTCAAATGTTTTTCCTCACTCTCTAGGATCCAACAGTTACTAGTCTTGGAATAGTTGTATGCTACTTCTTAGTCGGCACATGTACGACGTCTATAGGAATGTGAGCAACTACAGCTTAGTAAGTTGGGATGAAGGAGTTAAAACTATACCATAAACATAACAAGGTTATCAATCAACTTATTACGTGTAATGCATGTTCAAGCAAATGCCACCGCACGACATTGTCCGGCCCATCGTAAAATTAGAGAAATTGCACTCGCTCTAATCCGGGTTGAGGAGTTACCGTTAATGCAACAGCTCATGACCAAACCCAGGCTTATGCAATAGAGACATCACTCCTCTCGCAACTACCTTCAAACCATTGACTTCACCCTCGCCGCGACCTCCTCTCCTGTCACTTAGTTCGACTAAGGATGAAGAAGGGGCATTATGCAATCCTGTGCTATCCCTTTTGAAGAAGTCGGTATTTGGCCAAAGAATCTTAGGTTTTCTCTAATGGGTCATGCAGGTCCAATTATGATTACGAGTCGTATATTTGATTAGTTCCAGTTTAGGGTGATCAATCATTTCATACAAATCATACAGTGCAAGCCAGAACAACGAAATAGAATTATAGCATCACTCATAATCAAGCACATGCACACAACCAACTATCTAACAAGCACAACTAAGCATAATCTCATGCCTCCAAAATACAGCATCGTATTAATCTTGACTTACCTGGACTCCTCGCTCGCTCACTTGAGGTCTAACTTGCTCAGGCCATCGCTGATCATCCCTATAACACAAACATGGTATCAGTTTTTCTTATAACTATTATAGGTTCGTTTTATCCTATAACTTTTATTGTTATCTTTTGTTTAAAGTTTAATATATCAAGTTATCTAGGTTCTCAAATCTTTTACAATTATTCTAGGTTTGGAGTTAGGTTCTGGTTTAGTTTCCGCATCGATTTTTAAATTAGGTTTTAGTTCGATTTTTAAGTACTATTTTATACACGAACCTTAGAAATTAGTTTTAACTCATAATGTGAAATTAATCACGTTACTTCCAAATATCCTAAATACCATCATTACCCTTAATCAATATTTTATTTCACCCGGTACACTTAAATCCTTATTAGTGTACCGAATTTACTCCCGATGTGAGAAATTTTTACATTTTTCATATAATTACATAAATTTAAGTTTTCTATCATCATTTAACTAAAATCAAAGAAAAGTCTTTCAATGAAATCACTACTTATCTTCTAATCCCTTTAAGCACGAATCCTTAAATAGTATATGTGATCGACATTCCTTATCATAATTAGTTTACTAATAAATAACTATCTCATAAATTTTACTTTCTAGAAAGTTATGCCTTTCTAGATTGATCCTTAGGATAACTAAATAACTGTTGATTAAAAGTCCTAATCATCTCTAACTTGTTACTTTAATTCCATCTCCACCGTCACTTGTTATTTATCCTACTATTTTTTTAGGGTATCTAAATACATATTCAGTTGCAATTTACATAACAATCTTACTTCATTTCTCATGTATCATCTAATAACTATCCATCCCCTATAACCAATTATAAATACCATACAATGATATAATTTCACTTACCTCAGCACTACATAAGGATCTCATTATTCATTTCATATTCATTTGGCTTCACTCACACTTAATTATCACTCCAAATTATAATTTTTCAATTCATAATTCACTAAAGACCTAAGAATTCTTAATCTGATTATAACCTCTTAACACTATTTATTCTACTGTTCTTACACATATAAGGGGTTTTCAAAATTAATCACTAAAAATATATTTAATCTTTTTACACTCTTAACTACAAATATGTCAATCGTCATTGCATTTGCATATGTCCAAAAGAATACACTTTTATCAAGAAGCATAATTACATCCATTAAAAGATTGTTAGGATATCCACATATATAAATAACTATTGTAGGATCAATTCTAATTCTCAAGAAAAACATGATCAACTTTCATATCATATCCAAAATTCAAATTACTTAAAACAACTATTCATTCAAAATAATTCCACCATATTTGTCTTCTAATTAATTCAATATCATTTTCACTTGTTGATTTAGTACTTTATTATTAGACTCCTTAATATTATCATCATTTGCCATCTCTTATACCGCATTCTCATTTTATATAAGATTTACTCTTGAATTAGGTTTTGATTATACCTCTAGCATAGGTTTTAATTCATTTTTGAATCAGTTTTTAACTTTTCTCTCTTAATGTTTTGTTTTTCTAGAATCCATTTCTATACCGTGCTTTATTTCAAAAATTATATTACCTTATATACTGTATTCTTATGCTGTATATAATCTTAATATACTCCAACTGATCCAGGAAAATGTGAAAGCTATTCAATGAACCTTTGGGGTTAATCATCTAAAGATATATAACGTGCTAGTCGAAATATAAGTCGTATTAGCAGAATAAGATATCTTTCTTCTACCATTACTACACATATTTTACTAGTATCGCTTAAGTTATAATTCTTCACTTCCAAATCATCCTTATTCAACAAGTCATATCACATGATTCCTCTTATGTTAAAACTCAGATTAATCTCTATTATTATTTGTAAGTCTCATCAATTGCAACATAACTTCATTAACAAACTTATCAGTAATATCGTCCATAATATTAACATATTCCAACTAACCAATTATAATATTGTTCTCCACATCTCAATTCTTAATTAAATCAGGGATTCTCCTTTTTTCCACTTAAATCACCTCAACTAATCACCAATTTCTCCATATAATCCCATCACTAGAGTTAAATTTGATCAACGCCAATCTTAGTTTAGCGTTATAATTGGTACTTATCTTATAATTTGTAGTACGATACTTTAATATTCCTTTATTTCTACTTACTCTCAATGTACTCCTAAAATGTCTAATTCTTTTAATTATTCATTTCAAAGTGAGTTCACTAGAACTTTGCTCTGATACCAATTTAGAACTGTCATGCCTCGAAGCAATAGAGTCGTAACAGCCCTGTCATGTAAGCTAGTCTAAGATAGAAGTTGGTCTTACAACCACTATCCTAGACTTGATCTACACAAGGCGTTTGTAAGCCCTACAACAAGTCACTTAAGACTTTGATCGGCTGAAAGATCCTATCGAGCCTAAATTAAGTAAAGCTAAAAATATTAGTAAAATAATCCCGTAAGTTTGAATTTAAGAAAATAAGCAATAAAATAAAAGGATGTAAAAATTCCAAATTTTAAGTGTATAACTCGTTATTTATTGAAAATGCGTAAAATACATTCCGATAATTAACGAATCGTTAGAGATAAATTATATGTATACTAAAAATCATAAAATAACCTAAATAATATTTAGGAATATCTATTTGTACTATATATGAATTTACATATACGTAGAAATACACGTAATTACTTAAAATATGCGAAATGTACTAAAATAATAATAAATAATTAAATAAAATTCATAATTAATTAAGAAAAATATAGAAAAATGTGGAAAAGTCCAGAAGTGGGGCGTAGCAATCTGGTATTAAAGAAAAAAAATCAACCAATTAAAATGCAACAAATAGAAAGTGGAAAAAGAGAAGAGATAAGGCAATTGTCTTATCTAATTAATACATAATAATTTTTCTAAAACTCTATAAATAGCAAGAAAATTTCAGAAGCTCATTTGATTAGTTTGGAGAGTGAAAAAAATAGGGAGAGGTGAAATTGAGAGAAAAATTCGGGTTAAAAAAAAATAAGAAAAAACTGTGCAATTAGGGTCATAAAGGAACCTACACCAAACGAGCAACTGGGACTGGACGGCTACCACCACCATACGGTGATGGTAGCTCCTAGACTGGACGATAAGGCCACGGTGGCCGGAGCCACTTAGATCGGTAAGTTCGATTTCCAACCCGATTTTGTATAATTTTGAAAAAATAATAAAAATTCTTAGAAAATTATGAATTTGTTATTCTAGAATATTTTTGTATGTAGTTTTTAGGAAAAATATTATTTTAATGAAAATATGTCTCATAATATATGGTTCTTAAGAAATTATACAAAACCGAGTATGTTTCGATTTAGAAATAAATGACCTTAGGAGTGTAGTTTTGAACCAAAAATTTTTGTGTAGACTACTTAGATAATATAGAACAGTGCTATGAAGGCCATTTTCAAAAATTAATTTTTGAAAATTTTAGATAATTTTTAGGCCTTAAAATGAGGCATAAAATGGGTAATTTAGGGTTAATTAAGTAATTAAATGATTAATTATTGATTTAGTAAATAATTATATGTTCTAGGATGTTATAATCCGATGAAGTGTGATACTTGCAGCATTTAGGGTGTTATATGTAATTATGAGATTAATTATGTAGTAAATGAGTAATAGGGAAAAATAGTAAATTTTAAGTTAATTTTGTAAATTAGGATAATTAGGAGTAAAGTCTGATTTAGGATGACTTTAGATATTTTGAAATGATAATTGATATTGAGAGATAGTAATTAGAGTGTTAAAAATATTAGATGTGTATTATATACATAATAGGTGATAATACATAATACATAATTATTAGAAATATAATAAATAGAAAATATTAGAATAAAAATTGATATTATGATAATAATAAAAATATACAATAAATTTGATAGGAAACTTGAATTTATGTAATTATATGAAAAATGTAAAAATTTCTTACATCAGTAGTAAATTCGTACACTATTAAGGATTTAAGTGTATTGGATATAATAAAATATTGACTAGGGGTAATTATGGTATTTAGGATCTAGAAGTAAAGTAATTAATTTCATATTATGAGTTAAAACAAATTTCTAGAGTTCGGGTATAAAACAATACTTAGAAATCGAACTAGAGTCTAATTTAGAAATCAATGCGGAAACCGAATCCGAACCTAACCCCAAACCTAGAATAATTGTAAAAGACTTCAAACCTAGATAATTAGGTATATTAAACCCTAAACAAAATATAACAATAAACGTTATAGGATAAAACGAATCTATAATAGCTATATGAAAACTGAAACCACGTTGGTGTTATAGGGATGATCGGTGATGGCCTGAGCGAGTTAGACCTCAAATGAGTGAACGAGGAGTCCAGGTAAGTTGGGATTAATACGTTGCTGTATTTTGGAGGCTTGAGATTATGCTTGGTTGTGCTTATTGGATAGTTGGTTGTACTTGTTAGATAGTTGGTTGTACTTGTTAGATAGTTAGTTGTATACATGTGCTTGATTATAAGTGATACTATGATTATATCTGTTGTTCTGGCTTGTATTGTATGATTTGTATGAAATGATTGATCACCTTAAACTGGACCTAATCAAATATACGACCTATAATCATAATTAGACCTATATGGCAATCCATTAAGGGAACTTAGGACTCTTCAGCTAAATACCGACCTCTTCGAAAGGGATAATGCAGGATTATATAATGGTCCCTTCTTCATCCTTAGTTGAACTAAATGACAGGAGAGGAGGTCGCGGCGAGGGTGAAGTCAATGGTTCGAAGGTAGTCGTGGAGGAGCGAGGTCTTCATTATACAAGCCTAGGTTTGGTCATAAGCTGTTGCATTAATGGCAACTCCTCAACCCGGATTAGAGCAGGCGAAATTTCTCTAGTCTCACGTAGAGCCAAACAACATCGTGCGATGACATTTACTTGGACATGCATTGCACATAATAAGTTGATTGATAACCTTATTGTGTTTATGATATAGTTTTAAGTCCTCTATCCTAACTTACTGAGCTGTAGTTGCTCACATCTCTATAGACGTAGTGCAGGTACTAGCTAAGAAGCGACATATAACTACTCTGAAGCTAATAACTGCTAGATTCTGGGGAGTGAGAAAAAATATTTGAAGAACAAATATATATTCTTAAGGTCTAAGCTTTTGTTTTAGAATTTTTCATTTTTGAATAATGTAACAACTGAATTATAGTGTATATTTATATATTTTCTCACTTTCTTAGGTAAATGATTTATTTAAATTCTAAACTATTTACTTCAAAACGGGTTAGTCGTTGATGCCTTGTGTAGATTAGGTCTAAGATAGTAGTTGTAAGGTCAACTTCTATCTTAAAATGGTTTACACGGCGAACTGTTACGACTCCGCCGCTTCGAGGCGTAATAGCGTCCACAACTAACCCACTTTAAAGTAAACAGTTTGTAATTTAAATAAATCATTTACCTAAGAAAGTGAGAAAATATATATATACCCTGAAATTCAGTTATTACAATTAACGTTTACAATATTTCACCGTAATATATTTTCTAATTATTATATTTATAATAATTGTGTATTATGTACTATTACTTATTATGTACATAATACACATCTAATATTTTTATCATTCCAATTACCATCTCCCAACATCAATTATCATTTCAAAATGTCTAAATTCATCCTAAATCATATTTTACACTTAATTCCCTAATTTACAAAATTAACTTAAAATTTATTATTTTCCCTATTTCTTATTTACTACATAATTAACCTAATAATTACATCTAACACCCTAAATGCTACAAGTATCACACTTCATCAAATTTCAATATCTTAAAACATATAATTATTCACTAAATCGGTAATTAACTATTTAATTAATCCTAAATTACCCATTTTATGCCTCATTTTAAGGCCTAAAAATTATCTAAAAATTTCAAAAATTAATTTTTGAAAACGAGCTTCATAGTACTATTCTATATCATCTAAGTAGTCTACACAAAAATTTTGGGTTCAAAACTACACTTCTAAGGTCATTTATTTCGAAACCGAAACATATTCGATTTTGCATAATTTCTTAAAGACCATAAATTACGAGGAATATTTTTATCAAAATTATATTTTTCCTAAAAATTACATACAAAAATATTTCAGAATAACAAGTTTCATAATTTTCTAAGAATATTTATTATTTTTACAAAATTATACAATATTGGGCTGGAAATCGAACTCACTAATTTAGGCATCTCCGACCATCATCAGTGGCCATGGGTGTGTCGGCCCACCTAAGCGCTGCCACCACCGTATGGTGGTGGTGGCCATTCACTCCTAACTGCTCGTCGGGTCTGGGTTCTCTTTACAAGCCCCAACTGTACAGTTTTCTTTTTTTTTTTTACCCAAATTTTTTCTTCCAATTTCAATGCTCTTAATTTTTCTCTAATTTCTAACTATCCAAATGAGCTCCGTGATTTTTTTTCCTATTTATAGAGTTTTGTGGTAATTAATGTGCATTAAATTGGACAAGACATTGCCCAAATCCCTTAATTTTTAGCTTTTATATTGCTTGATTTTAATTGGTTAATTTTTCTTCTTTAATTCCTGACTTGCCACGACCAAATCTGGATTATTACTTATTTTTTATGATTTTTCTTGATTTTTCCTTAATTAATTATGAATTTTTTAATTATTTATTATTATTTTAGCACATTTCGCGTATTTTAAGTAATTACACGTATTTCTACATACATGTAAATTCATATATAGTACAAATAAATATTCTTAAATATTATTTAGGTTATTTTATGATTTTTAGTATACATATAATTTATCTCTAGCGATTTATTAATTATCAGAATTCATTTTACGCATTTTCGATAAATAAAAAATTATATATTTAAAATTTGGAATTTTTATTTTCTTCTATTTTATTGCTTATTTTATTGCTTATTTTCTTAAATTCAAACTTACAGGATCATTTTACTAATATTTCTAACTTTATTTATAATTTAAACTCGATCAGATCTTTCAACCGATCAAAACCCTAAATGACTAGTTGTGGAGCTTACATAATGGCCATAATACCAATCATAAAGACCACAAGGCCTTCCCACAACTAATTCCGAACTTATGCAATGGAAGCTATTGCTCCACCTACAACTACTTTCGACCTAATGCCACTAACGTTACCATGACCTCCTTTCATGTCACTTAATTCAACTAAATATAAAGAAAAGCTAAATCATTACAACCTTATTAAAGGTATCGAAATTTAGCCAGAAAAACATAACAATCCTCTAGTGAGATACAATGCATGTCTACTTATAGTTTTAGTTCAAGTTTCAATTAGTTTGGTTAAGAGTGATCAATTAATTCATAGCACACCAAATAAGGTCAAATAACACAACATAACATGTAGCTCAACCACTAATTAACATTTTAGTAACCAAGCATAGGTGTAGCATGCACACAAATCACTACTTATAACTACAAGCAAACTATACTGAAATCTCCATAAATCCCACTTACTTATCCCAAAGCTAACTCCACAAGTTTGAAACATTAGTGTTTCACTCACTTAGAAATTCTATATATATCAAGGTTCATATTCAGTTTTCATAAGATTTACAAAAATATTAGGGTTTTACCTAGTTCCTTATATTATTATATAACTAAATTGAAATACTATTTATATAGTCATTTAATATAATTTGTTTATGCATGTATACATGTAAGCTCCACAACTAGTCATTCGAGGTTTCGATTGGTTGAAAGACTCGATCAAACTTAAATTATAAAGTAAAGCTAGAAATATTAGTAAAAATGATCCCGTATATTTGAATTTAAGAAAATAAGTAATAAAATAAAAGACGATAAAAATTCAAAATTTTAAATATATAACTCATTATTTATTAAAAATGCGTAAAATGCATTACGATAATTAGCGAATCACTAGAGATAAATTATATGTATACTAAAAATCATAAAATGACCTAAATAATATTCAGGACTATTTATTTGTACTATATATGAATTTACATATAGGTATAAATACACGTAATTACTTAAAATATGCGAAATGTGCTAAACTAATACTAAAACTTAAAGAAAATTCATAATTAATTAAGGAAAAATCAAGAAAAATAAGGAATGATCCAGAATTGGGTCGTGGCAGCTGAGAAAAATAAGAAAAAAATCAGCCAATTAAATTAAGGCAACTCAAAAGCCAAAAATTAAGGGATTTAAATAATGTTTTGTCCAATTTAATGCACATTAATTACCAAAAAGCCCTATAAATAGCAAGAAAAATTTAGAAGCTCATTTGGATAGTTAGAAATCAGGGAAAATTAAAGAGAGGCGAAAATTGAGAGAAAAATTTAAGTTAAAAAAAAGGAAAAACTGTGCAATTAGGACCTTTAAAGGGAACCCACACCAGACGAGCACCTGAGAATGGACGGCCACCACCACCACACGGTAGTGGCAGCGCCTAAACCGGCCGATAAGGTCACGGCAGCCGGCAGTGGCCGGAGTCACCCAGATCGGTGAGTCCGATTTCACACCCGATTTTAAGTAATTTTGTAAAAAATAATAAATATTCTTAGAAAATTATGAATTTTGTTATTCTGAAATATTTTTGTATATAGTTTATAGAAAAAATATTATTTTAATGAAAATATGTCCCGTAATATATGGTCCTTAACAAATCGTGCAAAACCGTGCATGTTCCAATTTAGAAATAAATGACCTTAAGAGTATAGTTTCGAACCCAAAATTTTTTTGTAGACTAATTAGATGATATAGAATAGTGCTATGAAGCTCGTTTTCAAAAATTAATTTTTAAAATTTTTAGATAATTTTTAGGCCTTAAAATGAGGCATAAAATGGGTAATTTAAGGTTAATAAAGTAATTAAATGGTTAATTACTGATTTAGTGAATAAGTATATGTTTTAGGATGTTGAAATCTGATGGAGTATAATACTTGTAGCATTTAGGGTGTTAGATGTACTTATTAAATTAATTATATAGTAAATAAGTAATATGGAAAAATAATACATTTTAAGTTAATTTTGTAAATTATGGTAATTAGGTGTAAAATCTGATTTAGGATGAATTTAGACATTTTGAAATGATAATTAATGTTGAGAGATAGTAATTAGAGTATGATATTTGTAGTATTTAGGGTGTTAGATGTAATTGTTAGGTTAACTATGTAGTAAATAAGTAATATGGAAAAATAATACATTTTAAGTTAATTTTGTAAATTATGGTAATTAGGTGTAAAATCTGATTTAGGATGAATTTAGACATTTTGAAATTATAATTAATGTTGAGAGATAGTAATTAGAGTGATAAAAATATTAGATATGTATTATGCACATAATAAGTAATAGTACATAATACACAATTATTGGAAATATAATAAATAGAAAATATTAGGATAAAAATTGATATTATATAAATAATAGGGATATATAATAAAGCTGATAGAAAACTTAAATTTATGTAATTATATGAAAGATGTAAAAATTTCTCACATCAGAAGTAAATTCGGTACACTAATAAGGATTTAAGTGTACTGGGTGGAATAAAATACTAATTAGAGGTAATGATGGTATTTAGGAGATCGGGAAGTAATGTGATTCATTTCACATTATGAGCTGAAACGAATTTTTAGGGTTCGAGTATAAAATAATACTTAGAAATTGAACTAAAACCTAATTTAGAAATCAATCCGGAAACCAAACCAAATCTAACCCCAAACTTAGAATAATTGTAAAAGACTTAAGACCCAGATAATTAGGCATATTAAACTCTAAACAAAACATAACAATAAGCATTATAGGATAAAACGAACCTATAATAGTTATATAAAAAACTGGAACCACGTTTATGTTATAGGGATGATCAGCGATGACCTGAGCAAGTTGAACCTAGAGTGAGTGAGCGAGGAGTCGAGGTAAGTTGGGATTAATACGTTACTGTATTTTGAAGGCTTAAGATTATGCTTGGTTGTGCTTGTTAAATAGTTAGATGTGTGCATGTGCTTGATTATGAGTGATGTTATGAATCTGTTTATTGTCCTGACTTGTATTGTATGGTTTGTATGAAATAATTGATCACCCTAAATTGGACCTAATCAAATATACGACTTATAATCATAATCGGACCTACAAGGCAACCCATTAGGGGAACTTAGGACTCTTCGGCCAAATACCGACCCCTTCGAAAGGGATAGCTCAGGATTGCATAATGGTCCCTTCTTCATCCTT
Organism: Lumnitzera racemosa; assembly: GCA_024138005.1. Classification (NCBI taxonomy): domain Eukaryota; kingdom Viridiplantae; phylum Streptophyta; class Magnoliopsida; order Myrtales; family Combretaceae; genus Lumnitzera; species Lumnitzera racemosa. The sequence goes on from JAMXBC010000007.1 coordinate 4,034,656, forward strand.
AGTCGAACTAAGTGACAAGAGAGGAGGTCGCGACGAGGGTGAAGATAATGGTTCCAAGGTAGTCGCGGAAAGAGTGAGGTCTCCATTACACAAGCCTAGGTTTGGTCGTGAGCTGTTGTATTAATGGCAACTCCTCAACCTGGATTAGAGCGGGTGTAATTTCTCTAATCTCACGACGGTCGGACAACGTCGTGCGATGGCATTTGCGTGAACATGCATTGCACCTAATAAGTTGATTGAAAACCTTGTTGTGTTTATGGTATAGTTTTAAGTACTCCATCTTAACTTATTGAGCTGTGGTTGCTTATATCCCTATAGACGTTGTGCAGATGCTGGCTAAGAAGCGGCAAACAACTACTCTATAGCTAGCAACTGCTAGATCTTAGGGAGTGAGGGAAAACATTTGAAGAATAAACACATATTTTTAAGGTTTAAGTTTTTATTTTAGAATTATTTTTCATTTCTGAATAATATAATATCTAGGAAATATATTACGGAGAAATATTGTAAACGATAATTGTAATAACTAAATTATAGTGTATATATGTATTTCCTTACTTTCTTAGATAAATAATTTATTTAAATTACAACTGTTTATTTCAAAGCAGGTTAATTGTGGACGCCTTATGTAGATTAGGTCTAAGATAGCGGTTGTAAGGCCAACTTCTATTTTAAAATAGTTTACACAGTGGGCTGTTACGACTCTGCCGCTTCGAGGCATGACAATACACATTATATATATGTACTTTAAATATATGTACTTTAAATATATGTACTTTAAGTATCTTATGAGCTTATTATCCTTATTTTATTATACAGGTATCTTATCTTTACTAGAACGTGTATACATATTTTACATATATATATGTAAACTTCTACAGTCTATATATAGACATACACAGACATATATATATATATATACTTCAAGTATCATATTTTACTATATAAGTTATCATCTAAAGTTAATCAATTTTAATAAGGTTAATATCATTGAGTTCATATGAACTTGACAATACGAAGTGTGAGTTTCATTCAAAACATGGCTCTTAAAGGGTATTTTTAAACCTAGTATACAGGTAAAGCTATATAGTAAGTAATATCACATTAATATCATATTGCATAATTAAAATATAATTTTATGATAAACATGATAAATCATGTATTATCTAGTCTTAATTATATATATATATATATCATAACCTGATGCAAATAATATCGTGAAATATATAATAAAATAACAAGTACTCTTATCTTATCAGGGTATGTTTTAATTGTAATTCAATCAAATAATTATCATACTTTAACATATTATAACTAAATACATGTCCCATTACTTGAGGCCATTTATCTAGGAAATTTTATAACAAATAACTTGAGTCACTAAATATTTCAACAAAAATTTCTATAGACTCAAAAAAATACATGAAATTCAACTAATAGCTAGTTTCATATTATCAGGTTTATAACCTATATATGTAAAATTACAATTTTACCCCTAAATCATGGTTAATTAAAGAAACAATATAATTTTTATACCAAATTAATTACAACCAATCATAATATAATTACAAACATCTAAAATTAATTGAATTCTAATTTCACCGATTATTTCACCTAAAATCAATTTAATTCACAAATTACCCTATTTTTAGAGCCTAAAAATGCAATAAATACTAAATATATATAAAATCAAAATCGGACTGCATAACAATAACCTATATGTAATATTTATTCTATAAAAAAAATTTAAGCTTGAAATAACATCATTTTGGTACATTTATTAAGTAAGTATATAAAATATTCATAATTTTGCAAAAATAAAATTATAGCATGAAAGCATACCTAAAATAACCAAAATTCATTTTTTTTTATAATTTTCTAAAATTATTTAATATTTTTAGAAAATACATGAAAAACAGGGCAAGAATTTAACTGACCGTTCACTTGAGTTACAGTAGCCAACGATCGATTGGAGTATGTTGGTGGAGTTGGGTAGTGGGTGGACTAGTGGTAACCGCTGGGATTCGTTATCAGGTGATCGGTTGAGTTAGGAATTCGAAGGGCACAACTTTCTCCCCTATTTTTTTTTCTATTTTTTCCCTAATTTCTTTTAGTTTTTCTTGAAATGTCCTAAATGTTTAAAATGTATAGTTTGATCCCAGAAGTCCTATTCATAGTAGTTTAGGTCAGTTGTAATTTTTCTTAACCATTAAGTAATTATTTTTATTTATTTAGTTATTATTTTAAGAAAATTGCAAGTTAGTTGTATCTTTTTTTTTATTTATTTTCTTTTGATGTAACTACTTATTCTATTTAAGCTACTCCATGTCATTTTCTAGTAAATCCAACTCGTTTTCCTATTTTTTTTAGTGATATTTTTGGGTATTATGGTATTTTATGTTAATATTTAATGATTTTGTTAATATATAAGTATATATCTTATATATATTACATGTAATGAGTACTTATATATATATAATCATGTTTCTAGCTTGTTTTTTATTTTTAAGATATTTTTCCTATTTAATTTCATGAATTTATCTCTTATTATGTATAATTATATACTTTCGGGTTAATTTACAAGTGTATTTATAAAAATACTCCTACATTTATATAGCATATTATTCTATATTACTCCTTTTTTATAGCTTAAATAACTTATCTCTAAGTCCCCATTGTATTTTAAACTTGGTTTTAGGGATTTCGACTAGTTTTATGTTATTTTAAATAATTGTATTTCTAAGGTTAAAATTGGATTTTTAGGATATTATTTTTAAAATTCAACTTTACTAAGTTACTTCAGCGATTGTAAAATTTGGATTCAATTAGATAAGTTTTCCTACAAGACCTTAAATCTGGATAAGGTTGCTTTAATGGCGATTTTAGGGGCTCACATCTTTAATGAAATTATCAATAGAGTTTTAGTGCAATACTTAGTGAATTTAGGAATACAATGAGCATGCATTGTTATAACGTCGTTAGTGCAACACTTAGTGAATTTGGGAAGATAATGGGCATACATTGTTATGACATTATTGTACAGTATTTGAGGGAATGGGTTAATTTGCTAACTAGTTGATTGGAATATTTTCATATTGTTAGAGTGGTAATGGTAGATTACATCAAAGTTATCATGTATTCCAATGGAAATATTGTTACAAGCAACTAGAGACCAGAGTATGATGGTAAGCCATTAAGAAATTGAAGATAATAAAGGATATGACCTTCTTCTACTTTATCTAAAGGATTTGTGGAAGTGCTAAAATCGACCTAAGTGGGTTTAAAATCATGCATAAACATCCTTTCTTTTATGATGGAGGATTATTTATAAGCTGATGGCCATCAAAGACAATGAAAATGTCGAAAATTTCATTGAAATGACTGAGCCTTTTGGGAAACGCAGTATATAGGAGGTATATATTAAGCACTACAAGGAATCAAGTACTCGAATTGATCAGAACATGCTCTAAGCAAACAATCCTACTTTCTAACACCCCATGTACAATTTACAATGATCGGTGTAAAGTGATTAAACCTTAATGAGTCACATGAGCCATTTATGGATTTCACCTAACCCAGGCATGTTGATATAATAGAGAAGCAACTTGACAAAGCACTCGGTTCAATTATCGAACATGAAGTGCCATATGATTTGTATATAGAGCAAATGTAAATGGGCATAAATACCAGTAATGATGAAGATGGGAAGCCGGTTGGACATGATGATGGAAAATATGTTAGGCTCGACGATGATGATGGTGATAATGTAGAAGATTTAGGATTACCCAAGGTGAGTCTAGAAGTTGGTGATAACAATGTGCTAGTTGGTCTTACCCGCGAAGCTATCCCTAATATGTCTTATTGCCCCTTTTAGGTACTAACACACACCATACAAATTTAAAGAGCTTCTACGACAAAACAAGGTGACGAAAAAAGTTGTTAGAGGCCGTATTCCTTTCTACAACAGCAAATATGATGGCAGTGGATATGTGACATTTGAGCGAGATATCAATGAAATGTACGGCAACATTAGTACAACCGATAACTTGAGTGTAAGCATGTGGTTCAAAAACAAAAAAGATCTCATAGATGCGGTGAAGTCATTCTACATAAAGAACTATTGCAATTTTCATGTTGACAAATCGAAGAAGATGATCTATGCAATCTATTGCAAAAAGAAGGAAGAAGGTCATAAGTAGAGTTTATGGGCATGTTTGAAGAAGGAGGAGACACTTTTCAAAATCACCATTTTAGAAGGATCGCGTAATTATATTAACCTGATGATGAACCAGGATCATCTTTAGATTGACAGCAACATAATGGTGAAGGTCTTCATTAACAGTGTACGAAATAACCCTGATGTAAAGATACCCGATCTTGCAGCAAATATATAAAACAGGTATGGATATACTGTATACAATAGGAGGGTTTTTAAGGTCAAAAGGAAAGTTATTGAGATGGTTTTTGGTAATTAGAAGAAGTCATATAATGAGCTTTTGAGAGTACTAAATGCAAAGAAAATAAGTAACCTATGAACATAAGTCTTAGTTTAAGTGGGTTTTTTAAACCTTTGGGCCATGCATGGAGGCTTTTAAGTATTTTTGACCACTGGTATATATTGATGGTGCTTTCTTGTACGGCAAGTATGGTCATAAGTTGTTAGTTACATATAGCATAAATGGAAACAATTCCATAGTTTCGTTGGCATTTACACTTGTAAATATAGAATCGGCGAAAACATGGAGATGGTTCCTTAAGAAACTTAAGTGCTACGTGGTAGGTTGAAAGAGGGAAACCCTTTGCCTTATCTTTAATAAAGCATCTGGCATCCGTTTCGCATACAATGAACCATTAAATGTGTGGCAACCTTCGTTTATATTCTAGAAATACTACCTAAAGCATGTTGCTGGCAATTTCAACATAATCCACAAAAACTAGTTATGTAAGAAACTTGTAATGTAAGAAACTGGTAGTGTTTGTAGAGGTTTAAGCTTAAGAGAGGAAATAAGGCTTCATAGAGCAGTTAAGACGAGTCAAGGAGAACGCTCTCGAGTGGTTTGCCGATGTAGACTTAGATAAGTGGACACTGGCATATGATGGGTACTATTGATTTGGATATATGACATCAAATATTGTTGAGAGCTACAACTCGATTTTGAAAGCGGCGTGTAGATTACTAGTTACCGCACCAGTAAAAAAAGATATTTTACAACTGCGTGGCCTATTGGAAGGCTAGACATCGGGAAGTGAGAGAGGCAATTTCGAGTGGTAAAATTTTTACAGACAATTCCTTGGGGATATATGAGCTATGGAGGGGGCAAGCCAACGTACATAATGTAGTATCATTCAGTTTGTAGAATAGCTCGTTTAGGATTTTGACAGGAAGCCAAATGACGAAGATTGGCCTAAAGGGAGGAGGAAAGACGCATACTATTGACTTTAGAAATCGCACGTGCATGTGTCAGAAGTGGCAAATACATAGGATCCCCTATTCTCATGCATGTACAATGGTCGCAAAGATGAGGGTTGATAGCAAAATGGTGATAGGCCCATAATATAAGTGGGCAAATCAAATAGAGTGCTATAGTTCCTACTTCTATACGATTGGTGACAAGCTGAATTAGGCGCTAATAAGCTTCCCATATCTCTACCCAAACGTAGACCTAATTCGTAAAAAAGGTAAGCCTAGATGAAAGCAGCATTGCATGGAAATAAATGTTAAGGAGCAGGCCAAAAGAACTAGATGTAGTGTTTGTGGAAGAGAATGACACACTAAGAGAAGGTATCCAGAAATTAATAGGGTTAGTAAATGCTATTTATACGTATAAAGATATTAGTACATTTTATGCATGCATACCACACTACTTTCAACCTACAAATGGTACAACAAGTGTAATATGCTAACCCTTCTTCTATGTGCTTATATTATCACATCTCACTCTTAACTCTCCTGACTGTTTCTTATTGCCAGGTGGTTTGGAAGTTGTACTAAGAGGAGTTGCCGCAACTGTTACTTGAGTTCTATAAGGTTGCGTAACACAAGTGGATGGCTCAAGTTCTACTCATATGTTTCCATATCGTTGAGTAATGTTTCCCTGACTACGTCATTCGAAAGTTCGGTAGATACTAGTACTTGCCACATGACGTAAACACCAATGATTAACTCCACCAATTGCACCTCTGAAGTAAGATTGACATAGTTGGATCTATACCCATTACACCTACATTGAGGCATCGAGAGATAGGCATGGTTACATAGTGCAAATCTAGGGTCCTAGTGGCCCCAACCTTAGATATGTAACTTACTAAAAACGCAGGCGTGTAAATCAACAAGTGTATCAGGTCGCAAAAGTAGTATAAAACGGTGAGTTAAGGTCATATTTCATAGAGAGTTGGGTGCTAAGTATTAAATTATTTGAGTTTTTTCCTAAGCTAAGTTATCGATAATTAAACTAAAAGTAAGTGAAAACTAAATAATAAGATAAACACTAAACCAAATGTTCTAACTGCACTATAAGAGTCCCAGGTCTAAGAGATAAAAAAGGTCAAACTAGGATTCATAAATCTATTCTCATTTGAATCAATGCAATGTCTTAAATTGATATTCAAAATTGACTAAAAGGGATTTAACTAAACTCACTAGAACTCGCCCACCTCTCGGAGTAGCGTAATTCTAATTATAGCATAAATTTACCTGCTAAAGTAATTTATCTATAATTATCGGATAAATATTGATCCACTTACACCGAAATTATTATTCTATTTCGAAATATAATTTAAGCATGTCCCCATGACCCAAACCATATTTCTAACTGCATTAAGTGCATATGAATTTAATTAAAATTCGCATATTTCTATAACTAGTTTTTTCAAAAATTCAAGCTATGTTCAACATGAATTATCGAAACCCTCTCAGATATCCTATAACTCTATCTAGATAAAAAGTAATAGCCAAGTACTAAATAACTAGACGATGAATACAAAAGAAAAATATCCAAATATTCAATATCGGTATCGGAATAATATACAAAATACATCAATTCATCAAATCCATCAATACAAAAATATCACATTGCAAAACCCAAATGAATTAAGATATATATAAATTGAAAAAACAAAGAAAAAAAAACACTTCAATTGATATATTTAATTCCAAAACTCAATACAAAAATATCAAATCTCGATTTATTTAGAACCCGAGGTAGTTCTCTAATATGTTAGAATAAAATAATTAAAAGTTCTGAAATTAAAGAAAACATACTATTAATAAAGTAAAACAAATATAAGATTTATGTTCTTCACTATACTAGCCAAAAATAAACTCTAGCTACTATTCTATCTCTAAATGCTACTCCTATTTTCCCATCTCGTAAAACTACATCCTCATCTGCTGTCTCCCGCTTTCTTGACTAAAAATGCTCTCTTTTTATACTAGGCTACCGTCTCCTTTTTATTCTCGACTCAGTGCTCCTTTTTCCTTTTACAAAACAGGCTGCTCCCCGCACATATGGTCCCCTTGCTTAAATCAAATACGTTTGTCTGGTTTCCTCCTTCATTCTGCCTCTCAATGGCATGTCCACTCATTTAATAAGATTCTCCACGTGTGTAAGTGAAATTGAGGGCCCCCTGTTTTGGCACGAGAGACAAAAAAAAAGGCCTTTTTTAAATACTCGATGGGCCTTCCATTAGATATGGTCCAAATCCAAGCAAAGACATCAGCAAACTAGTATTCTCCAAACTCTGTTTGGTGCCGTTGTCCAAGTGTTCAACGTTCCTGCTTTATTGAACTTTGAGTTCTTGCATACGTCAACAAAATTGGACCAACAATGAATAGATAATAAGCTGCTCTTTTCCCAACAATCGAAGTCCAGTATCATGTAGCACTTGCTGCGTTGTTTCCCTTTTTTGACTTGTACAGGTCCTGCTTGGTAAACATCTGGAGCTCAGTAAGAGTCCACGAATAAGCTGTTAAATCAAGGGAAGCTCGTGTCTCGCCATGGTTGCTGTCGTGAAGAGGGAATGTAAGCTGCTGCAATTGAAGTTGAGGTGCTTTCCGGCCTTACTTGGTTGTGGCTGCTTGATCGGATAGCTTGATGCTTGGTTCTCGGTTGCAGCTGCTAGTGTTAGATTCCGCTCGATGGCTTCAAGTGAAATAACTCTCGGCCTATTGCTATTCTTCGGGTAGGAGCCTTATTTGTTGTCATGGAATTCTACGGCTTGAAGTGGAGCTTGGATATGCTGCTGTAAGTGTGGAATTTGGAGTTTACAGTTGCTGTTAATTGGATGCCATGACCTGTTGCACTTGGAATTGGAGTGAAACTGCTGGAGTGTTTTGTTTTGGAGTGCTCGGCCTAAAAATTCTGGTCTGCTGTCACAAATTGAAGAAGTGTGGGCTGCTCGTGGTGTCGTCCGTGTTTGTGAATTCAGCTGCTTGGTCTCGGTTTAGAATTGTTCTGCTGCTGGGAAGCTTGATTATATGCTTTAGCTGCTGCTCTCGATTCGGTGGCTACTATGGAATTTGACGGCCTGCTATATGGATAGGAGCTTCTCGGCAAGTGCGGGAAATTGCGATTGTGCTCTGTTTGTTGATCAGCTGCTGGTCGCGCGTTCAAAATTCACTCGATGGCTTCTCTACTACTAGTGAAGTGGATACCGTGGCTAATATCCGATGTGGATCTCGGTTATCTGCTGCAGCTACTTAGGACAAGTTGGAGCTGCTGCCATCAGTGGAGCTTTGCTACAAGATGCTCAGTTGGTGCTGTAACTTTAAAATTCAAGAAACATGGCTACTGTGGCGTAGAATTCTTGACTAATATGAGTACCGGTTGCTGTTGTTTGCTTGAAGTTTTAAGTGCCGTGGGTGCATTCATGTTGTAGCTGCTGAAATTTGATTGGCTCGATGTGGTGAAGCTCAAGCGTAAGTGGATATCAGCTTAGAAGAATACTCGGCCAGCTACTACACTTCTTTGTAGCACGTGTCCATGGAGCTGCTGCTGTCTTGATTTCTACCAATTAGAACCATACCCTGCGATGAAAACAATTAAAAAAGGAACTCCACAAGCCTAACTTAGTATAGAAATGGAACGCAGATTTTTCTTCCCTGAATTTATTCTAGAGCTCAGTTCAACTAGTTGTTGAATTCTTCAGATAAGGTGCTGTCCTAGTTGCGTGGAGTTGTTGCTCTTAGTCTTTGCTTTGTTTGTTGCAGTTGCTGTTTGGTTCTTGAATGTTTGATCTGCTAGGAAGGAGATCACGGCTGCTGAATTCTAAGTCCACAGCCTGCTGTGTTCTTGGCTAGTTCGCTGTTCAATTAATGACGGCTGCTACTACAATTCAGCCCTGTTTTCGAGTATGAAAGAAGTTCACTCAATGCATTCATGTGGAGCTGCCCCTCTTCCAATTCATGCCGGGTGCTCATGGTATTTGGCTTGAGTGTGCTATGGACTTGGAATTGCCCAATTGATGACAGCTGCTGAAATTTTATGCAGTACATGTCCACGAAACTTCTGCAGAATTTCCTCAATTGGAGTTTAAGTTCTTGTTGGTTGCTGTTGCATTCAAGTGGCTCTTGGTCTTAGAGTTTACAACTGTTATCACACGTGGAGAACTGCTCTGGTTGGGACTATGTTTTGCTCTTTTTTAACTAAGTCCAGCTGCCGAAAACTAAAGTACACAACTATGTTTGATATGAAAGGAAGTGAGTAGCATGTCCATCAGTTGGAGCCTTGAAACCATAAAGTCTGCTTCTCTTCTAAACATCTGTAGCATAAAAGCCCAGCTGATCAAATCATTCAAAGCTCAATTTAGCAACTTGCAAAAGTCATATTTTGGAAACAAAAATCAATAATATGTAGTTGATAGGTTCTTAAGCTATCTAAACCATTTAAAGCTATAAGCAACAAAGACTTGTCTATTTAACAAATGGAATTTCACAGTACACATCAAAGGCACTCCATTACCATCAAAGGTTAAAAGTCCTACTCTTTTTATTCATCAATAATGAAAAGATCATTTATACCCCAAACAAGTATTGTAGCAAGTGACATCATAAGTTGTAACGATGCAAATAGGACATAAATAATTAGCTCATAAGTAAACTCTCTCTCTCTCTCTCTCTCTCTCTCTCTCTCTTAAAAAGTAAGGCTAGAGAAGGGTAAAAAATTCAAGGAGGGTACATGAGTCTTCAATAGAGTTGCCTAAATTAGATTTTTGATTTTTTTTTCTCAATATCCATGCAATTTACTCGAAAATTTGCATTATTCATGATTTCTAAGCATAACTCATAATAAAAATGCCATAAAATGTATAAATATGTTGTAATTAAGTGGAATTAAATGTGCAATTTTACACAGTTATCATTAGGCTATGTTACTAATATATTACTCGCCAGTGGATTACATAGCAAGGAGCTATCATAGGTCGTCTAGTAAGTGTCTATCCAACCATAACATGCATTCTATACTATACCTATCTTAGTTATGTATACTATCACTTTTTTGTCTATTTATTTCAGGTGGACTCGCTTTGGGATGTACAGTTGTCATCAGACTATCCTACTGTGCTCAGCGTTGCAGATGGAATGCTGCAGTTTGTCAAGCAATACTACGGCCTCATACTTTACCTACAGTATGAGGGGGGAATAGCAGTACCACCTTAGTGATCACAATGGGGATCATGAAGCACCTATAACTAAGGCTATATCGCTTCCTTCTACACCACTTAGAGACAGAGCTAGAGTTTGAGGGTAGTGACCATGATCAAGATGTGACGTAACAAGAGCAACATTCAATAAACCTAGGACTCATTAGCTTTGGGTATGGTACATGCCCCAACTCTAGAGTTATTTTTAGCAAGAGATCAGATCCAACTCTTACATGACCCCTAAGTTGCATCATAAAATAGAACTTTTCACTTTGACAGCTCCTTAGAAGTAACATTCAAGCCATTCGCAAACCTCCATGGATGAGGGCATCACTTAAGTAAAGCTGGCTCCTCATACTAGCCTAGTGCCTCCCTGTGATTTTGAGGAGACACCACCCCATCCTTCCCCGTTACTAGGTTACCAGAGTCATTCTCTTATGTCTTGGGTTGTTAGAACCTTCACTCATCATAAGAGGCAATAAATGAACATTCTATTTATCATATTTAATTGTATTGATATGAACAAAAGACTACTTTGTATGTACACTTTGGTTTTAACATAAGTTCAGCTTTTGTTAAATATTATAATGTATTGCAAGCTTTTGATGTCAATGAAATATATTGTATGATTTATGACTTTGTTTGTCTCTTATGTGAAGTAGATGTTTATCTTTTATTTGCTAAGTTTTGTTCTTATATCATTCGACATATGGAGTCGGTGTATCAGATGGGAGAGTTTAACAGTTTGTGGCTTGTGTTTGTAATTACAGGAAATAATGTATTTCAGGTTTCGCTTAGTTATTTTGTGCCATCTGCATGTGGTAATAATGAAGGCACATATTTATAATATATTAAAGGAGTACATATAGCATGCCTCTTCCTTAGTCTACAAGCTAGGCAATTTTTTAGATTGAAGGCGCATGTGCTAGACCCTTTTTGTAATATATATTAAAAAGGACCCTTTTCGGTATTATTTTTTGAAAAGGGGGCCATATTCATACAAAACTCACTATAGACAATATCTTAGGTCAATTGGGTCATGACCAATCCATATATATTAATTTGGGTTGATTACATGCATAACTTACATATTTATGTCATGTTTAGTGTATATATATAATAATGATTTAGAATGGAACGAATTGAAATAAAATGAGGATTGAAATGATAAATATTTTCTTGTAATTAGAATGACAATAAAATGGAATAGAACTGAATGCATGCTATTTCCTAAAATATCAAGATTCCAACTTCATGCAAATTTTCTAATATCTTTGGGTATTATAAGATTATCTCTTCTATATTCAATTTGAAAACCTCTAACAACTTGCTTATGAACTTCAAATGTATAGTAATCTTCTCTTTATAAAAACAACTTCCTTGGAAGATATAAGTAAGGTTATTATGAGATTCATGTGATAAATCATGAATGAGTCCTTGAATTTAACCTTTTCAGATGTCGAATCAATACCATTTAAGCAAAGTTATTCAATCCTTTTGTTTTCAATCTAATCATAGAACTAGTACACTCAAGATTCTTATTCTGATTTTATCTTGATTCCCATTAGCTAGGAATATGGAAGTGATAATTATCAAAGAATATAACATCTCATGTGGTGAATTTAAAGATCTAGAGCATAATATTAGGTTTAATAGATAAAAGGAAGGAGATTTTACTTTTTAAAAAAATCAACAATGGACAAAGGATGAAGTTTGATCTAATGAAATCTAGTAAAAGTAATTTTCCAAATTCTACAAGGATACTGCATAAGATCATTCATGAGTGTTTTTTGTCTGGAAATGATAGTTTAACAACAGTTACAATGATGGATGTAATAATTATTCTTACACTTGTACATGATGATTCTATTGATTTAGCAAAACATTTGATAACTCATATCTACAATATGACAAGATTTGAAAATTTTGTCCAAGATGTGTTGATTGTGAATCTATAAAGATTCAAAGGCATAGCAATCAATAGATTTGAGAAAATTTTATTCTAAAAAGGTTAGGGCTAAAATTTCGAACTTTATAATAAAATGATACATTTAAATGGAAAGGATAAAGCAACTTATAATGTAAATGAGGCTTCATACTGATATTAGGCAAGTGCACCTATCAGTTTTAATATAGCGGATGTGAGTCCGAGTCGATCCCTCAGAAACTTCGAGTACTAATATTAACCTTAACTTTATTATCTAACCGGAAAATTATGAAAGTTTGAATTAATTAAAAATACTAAAATTAACAAACTAACTTAATTATAAGACTTGATTAAGCAATTGAAAAAGCGATAAAATTAAAAATGACTTCAAGAAAGTAATAACGTATTTAGGAATTATTTCCCCTAAGGTTAATCATGTGATCACTTAAAATATATTCAATTCGGTTTCTATTATTCTTGACCGGGGGGATTCACAAGTAAAGTTAATACTTTTCTCAAGCATATTAACCTTAATCCTAAATTATTTACCGGAATCTCTTCACTTAGCAATATAACTTAGAATTGCATTAATGTATAATGAATTCCCACACAAATAATTAACTTTCCGGAAGAAATATGTATCTTATCTCTAAGTATACATGTAATTCTCTCCAACTATGTAAAGATCTAATTACACATAGAATTTCTCAATCAACATGCATAATATCATATATTGATATTCTAGAAATATCATATATTGATATTCTAGAAATATCAATCAATAATTAAACGACACAATCGAATCAAGTAAAAATAGAAACTTTATTGAAATTTCTAAATCAATCCAAGAATCACATGAAACCCTAGGTTTCATAATCCTAAATACTCAAATTCTAAGCTATCATAATGAATCTAAAAACAAATTTCATCAATAATATAAAATAAAACATGGAAAACTCCTTTGATTGATGAAAAATCTCTTTAATCTTGAAGTTTATGTTGTTTTCGCCTCTTCCTTCTTCTTCTTAAGTCTCTTTCTCTTTTCTTGTGCCTCTCTGTTTCTGTAATGTCTCTCATGTCTTTTGAAACCCTAATATGTCATTTTATAATGTATCAAAAGGATTCTATTTTCGTCACCAGACACGGCCTGGGAAATGGCCGTGTCCCCAGGTCATGTAACTTTCTGCACTAAGGTAAAATTTTCTGTACAACTTCAAAACTTCATAACTTTTTCATTTGAACTTCGAATTGAGTGAAATTTGATTCCTTTTCTTTGTTTTCAATCCTAGAATGCGTTCAAACCTAGAAATCAAAATTTTACTCAATTAAGTATCAATTTTTTTAAAGAAAACCAAACATATAAGGGAAATACTATAAAATCACCATATAAAATATGTTTAAAATCAGAGTTATCACATACCTAGTTGAAAAGGGGGAAAGCTTTAAGGCTCAAAAGAAAACAGTTATAAGAAAAATAAATTGGTAAGAAGTTAGATGAAAGAGTTGGAAGTTCTGATAAGTATAGCGGAATATTACCTATGAATAGGTTTTAATAGAGTAAAATTACAGCCAATAAATTTGAGAATAATAATAATGAAAAAAATGAACATACAGACTTTACATAGAAAACCCTTAAAATAATTTAGAGTAAAAACTACAAGAAAATGTGAAAAAATTTCATTATGAGAAATTTAGTATTATAATCTCTCTCTATTATGAAAGAGAAAACAATACAATATTATCTCTTTTATAATAAGAGAAAACTCACTATTCTTTCTTTTTCTCTACTTTCTAACATAAAAAGTGAAATTTTTAGAGATTGCTGAGATGGTTTCCAAATGCAAAAATCAACTCTATTAATAGATAAATTCTCTAATTTGAACACCATGTATGAATGCATGAAATTATATCATACATAGTAAAAATGTGCATAGTAAATTTTCAAACTTATGGCTTATAAACTTAGTAATTTTCTTTCTATTCCATTGTTAGTGTAAGTGAGCATTAATAAAGTTCATTTTTGTTGACAACCTCCCACTTGAAGATTTGGTTAAGAATCAATCATATCTTGGCATTATTCTTTCTACCTTGACATCCATGTTGCTTACGTTTCCATCAAGCCAAAAGAGGATCGACACCATATAAACTTGTCATTGTTGACTACCTTAGTTATGAAGTCGGCAATGTTGCCCTTAGGTAGATCTTCTGCGTATTCACAATTTCTTCTTCAACTTTCTCACAAACAAAGTGATATTAAACCCGAATATGTTTTGCTTTTAGATGAAAGGCTGGATTTTTTGTAAGATGCAGTGCACTCTAACTATCACAAAATAATGAGATTGTCTCTTGTTCATGCCCATGTTCCTTTAAGACCATTTTCAACCATATTGCTTTTTTACCAGCTTGTATAGCTACTATATATTCTGCTTCTGTTGTTGATGTAGTTATAACTAACTACAACTTTAAAACTTGACTTATAGTTCTGTTAGCAATTATAAACACATAACCTATAGTGGATTTGCTTTTATCAAGATCTCTTACGTAATCAGAATCAACATAGCCTCTGACAATCAAGTTTGATCCTCCATAATGTAATGCAACATTTGAAGTCTCTTTAATGTATCTTAAGATCCTCTTTACAACATTCCAATACTCCCTACTAGGATTCGCCATGTACCGACTAACTACTCCCATTTCATGTACAATGTTTGTTCTTATACATATCATAGCGAACATTAAGCTTCCTACTACTAATGCATACGGTACTCAAGACATCCTATTCCTCTCTTCTTCATTGTTAGGACTCATATAGAAGGAGAACTTGAAATTAATTGAAAGTGGGGTAGAGATTGGCTTACAATCATGCATATTGAAACACCGTAAGATCTTCTTCAAATAGTTGATTTGAGAAAGCCAAATCTTCCTATTGTTCTATCTCAATTAATTTACATCCCTAAAATCTTATTTGCTGGTCCTAAGTCCTTCATTTCGAACTCCTTAGCTAATTGTGCCTTCAATTCTTCAATACGATATTTGTTAGGTCTTGTTACTGACATGTCATCTACATACAATAGTAAGATAACAAAATCCTTTTCTTTAAACCTTTTGTAATATACAAAAGGGCTTGCATTAAGTCAGTTGTATCCGAAGAACACTATGAAGGAATCAAATCTCCTATACCAACACATTAACACCTATTTTAGACCATACAAAGATTTGTTCAACATGTAAACTAAGTTCTCCTTTTCTTATTCCTCAAATCCTTCTAGTTTGAGCATATAAATTTCTTCTGTTAAATCTCTATGAAGAAAAGCTGTTCTTACATCTAGTTGCTCCATATGTAAATTAATTATAACACACATTGTCGGGACTACACGAACTATAGTGAGTAAAACCACATGGGAAAATATTTCATTGAAGCAAATCCCTTCCTTTTGAGTATATCCTTTTACCACCAATCTTACACAATACCGCTTTACTTGATTATCACTATTTCTATTAATCTTGTAAACCCATCTATTTCTAATGGGATTTTTCCTTGTGGTAGTGGTACAAGCTCCTAAGTTTTGTTTTTATGAGGAGCTTTAATCTCTTCTTACATTGCTATCATCCAATGAGATGCATCTGAACTATTCATTGTTTCTTAGAAAGTTGATGGCTCTCCATCTTCGGTTAAAAGACAATATGTAACATTGCTTTTGATGACATGATCAGAATGCTAACTTAGTGCTTTCCTTATATGATTTGACTTTCACAAGTTTAGAGCTTCAAGATTGTTCTCATCTTGTTTGTCATTATCTGGTACTATTTCAAAGGAATCATTTTGTTTAAACTCTTTCTCCACTTGTAGAGTTTTAGTCTCTGAATTTTCTTTTGAAGTGTTATCTTCTTCCCTTTGTAGCTTATCTTTTGTAAAGGTAACATTCCTGTTGACTACGACCTTGCGAGCACTAGAATCCCACAAGAACAAACATTTACTAGATTTTGGATCCAACTTTATTGTTTCTTAAACAAACATCATATATACTAGACTCCCAAATATATGGAGGTTTGCATAGTCAACTGGTTTACCAGTCCACATCTCCATTGGTGTCTTTAACTCAATTGTTGTTAATAGAAACTGATTTATCACAGCAGGTGGTGTTGAGTACTTATGCCCATAATGCCTTGTATAAGCTTGTAGTTCCCAACATTGCTCTTAGTCTTTTTAACGAAGTCCTATTCATCCATTGTGTTATTCTATTTTGTTGAAGAGTGTATGCTGTAGTGAATTGTCTTTTGATGTCTTCTTACTTGCAGAATTAATCAAAATCATCACCAGTATATTCTCCTCTATTATTTGACCTTAAACACTTAATGTTATTCTTATATTCAAGTTCAACTCACGCTTTGAAAACTATGAAGATTGGAAACACATTTTCCTTCCTCATGATAGGATACACCCAACATCTTCTAGAATATTCATCAATGAAGGATACGAAATACTTCCTCTGCTTAGGGGTAGAACTGGTGCTTGTCGAACATTAGAGCGAAGCAATTTTAGAATAATTTTGCTTTTATAATTCAATATGTTAAATTTCAATCGATAGTACTTACTAGTAGCATAATACTCACAGAAAGTAATGAAACTTTTGTGAGACCAGGAAGTAGATTTTTCTCAATAAGAAATTTCATTCCTTGTTCAAATATGTGGCTAAGTTTTTTATGCCACATCACTATAGATATTTCAATCAAGTTACTTGAAGCAACTAATGCTTCTACTTTTTGTAGAGTCTTTTCCTTCAACATGTACAAATTTACAGCTATCTTTTCTCCCTTTATAGGTACAAGCACTCCTTTGACCAATTTTATGATCTTGTTTCAATTTTAACTTTGCATCCAAGATTATCTAATTGTCCTAAGGACAACATATTCTTCTTCAGGCCCTTTACATGCCGCACTTCCTGAATAGTGCGTATTACACCATCATAAATATTTAGCTTAATGATCCCGATATCGACAATCTTTAAAACATGGTCATTGTAGCTATATACAGATCCTCTTGAGATAGGTTCATAATGATGGAACCATTCTCTTCGAGAGGTTATGTGACAAGTAGCTCTTGAATCAAAGAGCCACACGTCAGTAAAACTTTTCTTGCTTTTAGTTGTCTCCATTACTTCATAGCATAGAGCATTTCCATCATCTAAAGTGTTTGCCACGTTTCCTTAAGAATCGAAACTTTTCTTATTTAAGTTCCAACAATCCTTCTTTAGGAGACCTTTCTTGCCATAGTTGTAGCATTTTAAATTCCTTTTATTTCTGAACTTTAATCTACCATGATTTTGGCTCCTACTTGAATCGTGTTCCATTGATTTCCCTTGCATCACCATTACGGCCTCTGCTTCTTGTGCACTTGTTTGCTTGTCTTCTTTGTTCTTATGCCGTCTTTCTTCTTCTAAAATAATAGCTGCAAGATCATTGAAGACTAATTTGTCTGTAAGGATGTTGTTTGTCAAGTTAATGATGAGTTGATCATATGAATCAGGTAGAATTTGAAGTAGAGGTTCGACACGTTTGGTTGACTTTATTTTGTAATCTAATGATGTGAGTTGAGAAAATAGAGTGTTTAAAGTTTTAATGTGCTTTGTTACTAAAATGGATTCTAACATCCGAAGGGTATAGAGCTTCTTCTTAAGAAAAGTTTTATTGTGGAGTGATTTGGCCTCATATAATTTGGTGAGATGATCCCGGATATCCTTTGCAGTCTTCTTCTTGCCTATGCTCGACAATACCCCATTTACCAATCTCAGATGAAGATTTGCAATAGCATTGCCATTTATCTCATTCCACTTGCTTCATTTGTGAACTCTATCGACCTTTGGTGGATAGCCGCTAGGCAATTATCTTGAGTTAATGTCATGGTTTACACCTCAATTTTGCCACTTTTTGCAATTATATACCTAAAGTTTCAACTTGTTTAATTATACATCCGATTAAAGATTTAATTGTTATGATTTACATCTCAATTAACTCTAATTTATATCGTTAGTTCATTTGACACGATTAACCAGCAAAAGGGCTACCCATAGCCTTAGGGGGCTGGTTTGACCTCCCATAGGTGGCCGCTAGCTACCCCTTACAAAATTGTGAGTCGCTATCTACTTTAAAAATGTAGGTTGCGCAACTTATTAGCAGTTATCTATGGCCTTCTACAACCTTACAAGGGTTATACGAACCTTTTAAGGCCATAGGCGGCCATTCCTTTTACAGGTAATGCTAATTGAATTAACAGTATAAATCGAGGTATAAATCATGATAACTAAATTTTCAATTAAGTGTATAATTAAACAAATTGAAACTTTAGGTGTATAATTGCAAAAAGTGGCAAAGTTAAGGTATAAACCGTGATATACCCCTAGTTATCTTTGTGTTAAATTGCCTCCATCTTTAATTTTTATAATGAGAAATTGCTCCCATCAAATTTTGCCATCATTGCTTCTATTATAATTGTCGAGCTAATAAACGAGCTCCTACTATTTTACATACAATATTATTATGTATATAAATAACACCTAGTACATACCAAAGAGTAAGTAATATTTAACTTATTTTTTTATGTAAAGAATTCACTTTTTAGTTATAACCACAGAGCATATGATAAGTAAATATACACACTTAAGTTAGGCTCTGATATCACTTGTAGCAAAATATTACCTTTGAATACACTTGAATAGAGTAAAACCATAGTTAATAAATTTGAGAATAATAATAATGAAAAAAATGAACACACATATTTTATATAGAAAATGTAAGCCCTAAAGCTAAACCAAATGACCATAAACTTGAACTTAGAACTCAAGGTTTAGGGCAATCGGTTAATGGATCCAATCAAACCCAAATTCTAAACTATTGAGAAAAATATTACTGAAAATGACCCCATAAACTTGAATTTAAGAAAATAAATAATAAAATAGGAGACTATAAAATTTTCAAATTTTAAGTATAATAAGTACTAATTGCTAAAAAGGTGAAAAGTGTAATCTAATTACTAATAAATTACTAAATATAGATTATATGTATACTAAAAATTTTTAAAATGACCAAAATAATAATTAGGAATGTTCATATGTACCCAACATGTATTTACGTGTAGATAAAAATACGCGAAATTACCTAAATTGGCAAAAAACTAAGTAAATAATTAAAGAAAATTATAAATTAATTATGAAAAAAAAATCAAAAGAGGCTAAAATAATCCAAATCAGGTCGTGACAGGTCAAGATCTGTAAAAGAAAAATTAACCAATTAAAATTAGACAATATAAAAGCCAAAAATCAAGGAAATTGGGCAAAGTCTTGTCTAATTAATGCATAATAATTACAAAAATCGTCTATAAATAGGGGAAAAATTTCTAGAAGTCATTTGGACAGTTTAGCATTAAGGAAAAATAGGAAAATTGAAAAAATCGAAAGAAAATCTAGAAAAAAAAAAGAAAAGGAAACTATGTAAATTTGTGTAGTGAGAGAAACCTACACCTCACCACCACCTGGAACCGAGCCGCCACCACCACACCACTCTAGCCCCACCATCTAGGCCGGCTGATAGCCTTGGATCGGGTTTGGCAGGCCAAAAAGCTTCGGACCGGTTAGTTTCTTAAATTTCCCGATTTTGAATAATTTTGTAAAATTAGTTATTTTGCCCAGAAAATTATGAAACTTGTTATTCTGAGGTTTTATTGTATGTAGATTTAGGGAAAAATATTGATTTAGTTTAATTACGTCTAAAAGTATAGGGTTTTTAACAAATTGTTCAAAACCGAGAATGATTGGAACGGAAAATAAATAGGCTTAGAAGTGTAGTTTGGAGCTCAATTTTTTTTTGTAGGATGCTCATATGATATAGAACAATGCTATGAAACCATTTTTTAAAAATTAATTTTCAAAATTTTTAAGTTAATTTTTAGCCCTAAAATGATGAAAAAATTGGGTGATTTGGGGTTAATTAGGTGATTAAGATATTAATTACTGATTTAAATATTAATTAGATGTTTAGGGATGTTAATCTCTGATGTGGAATCCTAATCCTAGCCTTTGGAGTATTAAGTATAGTTAATTTAGGAAATTAGATAATTAATATAAAAAATTAGTAATATGTGAAATTGTAAATTAATAAATCTAAAAAATAGGGTTATTTAGATAATATTATAATAGAAATAAAAATAATAATAAATCTGAAATGACATTTAATTTTAAATAAATGTCTCAAAATGTAAGATTTTCACACATCGGGAATAAATCCAATACCACAATTAGAGTTAGCGTATACGAAATAGTTTAGAATACCAAATTACGACCCAATAGGATATTTGGACACTCGAGCTTAATTTGATTAATTTCACATTAGGATTTGAGCATATTTAAGGCTTAGGAATCAAAATTTAAAATTTCATTTAGGATTCGAACACCGAAATAGAGTACAACGAATCATTAGGACGTAATGGGTATACATGGAAAAAATGAGTTAAAATATAACTTAGAATATGAAACCATAAATTATAAGTACTAAAAAGACCTATTTGTATTATAGGATACCTAGAGACACATCAGCTTGCAATTAAGGAATCGAGCGATCGAACAATTCCAAGTAAGTTGAGTTATTGCTTATTGTAATAAAAGTACTAGTTTTGTAGTACTTGGAGACTTAGGCTTGCATATGGTTGTGATTGTAAGTAGTTCACGCATGTGTTTAATGTATCTGAATTTGTGCTGAATTTGTATTGTGAGTGATTTTGTGATTGATTGAATTGGTATGAAATTGTTTGAACACCCTAAATGGAATTTAATCTTATTTGACCCTAATAACCGAAAATGTCATGCATTGCAATCTGATAGGGGATCATAGGATTCTCCAACCAAATACCGACCCCTTCGAAATGGATAGTGCAGGATTGCAAAATGGCCCTTTCTTCATCCTTAGTCGAACTAAGTGATAGGAGAGGAGGTCACGGAGAGGGTGAAGTCAATGGTTTGAAGGTAGTCACGAGAGGAGCGAGGTCTCCATTGCACAAGCCTGAGTTTGGTTGTGAGCTGCTGCATAACATGAAACTCTTCAACCCGGATTGGAGCGGGTGAAATTTCTTTAATTCATAACGAACTGAACTACGTTGTGTGATGACACTTAATTGTTGCATTGCATGAAAATAATTGCTTGATAACTCTGTTTGTGCTTGTATGCATTCATGAGTCTCCAATTCAACTTACTGAGACGTAGTTGCTCATATATTTATAGATCTTTTTGCAGGTTCTGCTTTCTGAATACTTCAAGTACTATGCCGCCATACAATTACCTAAAGGTTAGTCTGTTTGAAGTCAGGGGTGTGAGGATCAAGTTACTTAGTATAATGTGTAACTAGAGTGACCATGTAATTAGGGATGAAAGACTGATAATTATTATGTAATCTAGTGAACTGTTATGTTCATGTAAAACTTCCTAGGAATCTTTGTGGACTTATATATATAATTATACATGTTATTAGAAATTTGCACCATTTATCATAATTGTAGTTTAATTGTTAATCGGACTGTTTACTTCAAAGCGAGAAGTCGTCGACGCCTTATGTAGATCATGTCTATGGTAGGCACTGTGAGGCCAGTTACTATCATAAAATGGTTTACACAGCGGGACTGTTGCGACTTTGCAACTTCGGGGCATAATAGAAAACCCCAAGAATAATTTGAGCTAAAAACCATGAGTAAAAATCACTAGAAAAGTAGAAAAAATTTCACTATGATAAATTTAATATTATAACCTTTCTTTATTATGAAGAAGAAAATAATACAATATTCTCTCTTCTATAACAGGAGAAAACTCACTATTCTTTCTTTTTCTTCACTTTTTAACACAAGAAGTGAAATGTTTGAAGATTGTTAGGATGATTTCCAAATGCAAAAATCAAGTCTATTTATAGATGAATTCTCTAATGTGAACATCGCATATGAATGCATAAAATTGTATTATACATGATAAAAATGTATACGGTAAATTTTAAACTTATAGCTTATAGACTTGGTAATTTCCTTCCTTTCCCATTGTGAGTGTTAATGAGCAGTAATGGGGCTCATTTTTGTTAACAATAAGTTCATGAAAAGGAACAATATGAAAAGGTTCATAAGGGAAAAAAATTATGTTTCACAAAGAACTCAACCAAAGACGAATTCGTAAGTGAGATTCTTAAAAGTGAACCTCTAGAAGAAGATTAGAACTCTATAAAAGGAGCTTTAGAAAAAGAAAAAGGTTTAAACATCTAGATCCTTTAAATTTGGTAGATACAAAGAAACTCTCCAAAGCTAAGAGAATAAAATAAGGTATAAATTGGCACAAAGTACAAAACAATAGTAATAAAAAAAGCTTTTACCATGGGAACTTTCAAATGATAAGAATTAAAACATTGATTAGGCAAGAAAAAGTTCTAAGAAGAATGAAACTTTAGAAGAATTGGAAGAAGAAGAAGAGGTGAAGAAGAAAAAAGATTAAAAAATCAAGTTAAAGAACTAAAGAATGTTGCTAAGAAATTGGCGAAAGACCCTATGGACTCAGTCTCTTCAAAACCAAAATCTTGAAAGTCCACTCAAACCTTACCTTAAAGTTTCCAATCAACTTACTGAATATGCCTTTAAAATTATTTCATAAGACTTTAATATGTTTTGTGATGATTTTGAGTTAGTTTGTTTTAGATTTTATGACTCTTAGATGACTCTAATTAAGAACTTATTTTTTGTCAAAAATACTTAAGTTTGATTGTTTTTATTTTTTATTTCTTGATCAAACATAATTTGTTCGAGTAGTGCTTTCATTGAATATTATATAGATATATGTATTTATCTTAGAGGGAAAAGTTTTAAAGAGAAGAAAAATCCTCCCAAAATCTTGAATTCAAGGAAAGATAATGATCAATCAGAGTTAAACTAACTTCTTCTGTAGGAAAGCTTGATTTCAAGGGAAGAATTAAGAGAAATTTTCTTTATTATACTTTTCCATCTAAACTCTAATAGTTTTTAAGATACATTTAAATAACATGTTTTTGTCAAGACCTCTAAAAATAGCATTTTCTAATGAAAAAAGAAGTGGAGGAATATGAAAATACAAATAACAGAAGAGAAATGTGAAATATGTGAGAAATAAGTGAAGTTAAAAAAGGGGAGAAAATGTAGAAATTTTGTAATTTCACAATTTATACGAGACATCATAAAAGAGGAGGAGATGTTAGAAACTTTGGAATGGTGTTTCAATGATAACAAAATATACATGCAAATATTACTAGTCAAGTTAGTTATGTGTGCAGAAATATTAAGTATAAGATAAGATAGTATTCTTGACAAACTTGAAAGAATGATCGAAAGTAGTGACTTGATTGAAAGCATAGAATAAGTATAAGAAGTATCAAAAGCTACGAGTTAAAACTACAATAATCAAAAGCTTACTTGACATAAATGATTAAAAGTAGAAGAAATAGAGCTAATCAAATGAATTTAAGATGTAAGCGAAAAGAAAAGTAGATTAGTATGAAGAATCAAAAGGTACATCTGACGTAAAAAATCTAAGTCCAAATCCAGAATCAAAAGATTATAGATTATAAATCGAAGCAAAACAAGATTAGAAATCAAATAGATATCAAAATTTGAAACACAATAGAAGAGAAGAATAAAAGGAAAATTACCAATTAAGACCTAACATTAAGAAAGAGAGATATTTAGGTAATATATCCGATCAGTCAAGGAACATAATATCTCAAAAACAACGATCAAGATGAAGTTTCATATTTGATAGAAGATAAATAAAAAATCGAGACAAATATTTAGAAAAAGATCAGACCAAAGCCAAAGAGACCTAGTGATAGAATATGAGAGGATATCTTTTTAAGACTAGCTATTACCATGATTACATCATTTAAATGTTGAAGAGAAAAGACTATATAAAGGATAGGAATTAAAGATAGAGAATAGAAGAAAATTATAATACATAATATAGTCACAAGTGTTTTATCATTTATCTACATGAGAATTTGAGTTAAAGTGTGAAAATATTTATTATAATCCTTAGCAAAGCCACTACTCTCTTGAAACTTTGTAGAAACTGTTAGAATTAATAATAAGGGGGATTTTACAGTAACTGTGTTAATCTTGAGGCACAAATTGTAAAATAAGATAAAATCATAGAAACTATACATCTCATTTTGATTTTCTTCAAATAGTAGATATGTTAAAAGGGCAAACTGGTTACCTAGTACCTTATGTTGAATAAGAGGGTTGATATATGAGGCAAAACTTCTATATATAGCTTTCCTGATTTTCTTAAAAGCTTATCTTTTATTTTATTGCAATTATATTTATTGTAATATCAATGTTTGAGTTTGTGCATAAGATTTCATATAATATCTAATTAGAGGGACATTTGAATATTTAAAGAATTCTTGTTAAATTACTTTGAATAGAGAATAATATAGAAAAATAGAAAAGAACGGAAAGAACTAACACGTGAAAAGATTAAATTAATTTTTATTTATTTATTTACTTTTGCAATATTTGATCTAAAGTTGTAGGTTCTGATTCAAATTCAAATTCAGTATTTCACGGTTGATCTTAAATAATAAGAAGTAGAGAAGATTTAAAGTGTTATGGAAATTGAAGTCAATTTTTCAAAGTTTTTTTTGTAACATTCAATTCAAACTCCCCTTTCTAATTGTTCATTGAGATCAACAAACTTGAAGAAGAAAAGCATAGCAAGTGCCCTGACTTTTTGTAACTTCTAGCAAATGTTGAGGATAAAATTATTTAAGCATAGAATGATAATATTCCTTTTAAAATATTTTAAAACCAACGATAATGTAGTAAATTGCCCACAAACCTTTTTCCTCATAAATAGCAAACTAAACCCTAATTCTTCTCTTTTGAGGCATGACAAATTGCTTTTTCCCTAAGTGTTTGTCGAATAACCTCAAGTGCTCCTTGTGTTCTCCCTTCTTTTTAGAGTACAATAGAAAGTGGCTGATGAAAACCAAAACAAATTTAACTAGGTACTCTTTCAATACTCAATTCATAAGCTCCATAAAAGCTGCAGACACATTGATGAGAATCAGTCCGCTCCCAAAGGTAGACCTTGCCACATTTTCTAGTCATATCTTCAACTGGACTAGTAATTGGGCTGGGCTCATTTCAATCTCCATCGTAAAGCTCTATAAAAACGAACGTGTTCAATATTTGAGTCATTGTTCTTTAATTTTGAACAAATAGCAAAAACATATTAAATAATCATGGAAGCTTCTACGCGCTAGGGACCCGATAGGAGAAAGGGCACGTTTGGAATTTATCCTTTTATTTTTCCATTATTTTGATATCATTTTAACATCCTTTTCAAACAAATAAGATAGCAAAAGATAAAAGAATAAAGGATCAATATCATACTTAGAATTTCAATTTATTTAATAAAAAATTTAATTATCAACATTTACATCTCCATTATTCTCAATTTATAACATTAATTTGATCAATATAATCAATCAGTAAATTGACCGCGAGAATCCTGAAATCTTGACAAGTGCCCCTACAAGAAAGTAAGATTACGACCCATTTTAAACAATGTAAGTCACAAGATCTATTAAATGCCGTTGGTGTCTGAATGACATAGTTAAAAAGGTTACATGACCCCATAACGCCTTGTCTGATTATACTAATTGGATTAAGGGTTTAACTTAAAATTAATTGAGATTTAGTTTAATTCGATATATAATTAAATAAATTAAAATTTTCGATATATAACAATAAAAAAATAACAAAATGGAGATACAAACAGTGACGTTGCATCAAAGGATAAATATATATGCCCCCTTTACAGAATTTAAAACCTAGCAAAACTTGTAATGATTGACTTACTTACTCTTTACATTATCTATTTTTAAAAATAAAAACCAATTAACATTTTTATGTTAATGAATACAAAATGCACTTTAAATTTTTTTTTTCAAAAACTCGTGATTTTGCCTACTCCCATGCTTTAATTACCATTTTCACTATAATTATAATAAGATACAAAGAGAAGACCCACACATTAGGTTTGAAATAGATAAGATACATATCGTATACTCTTTTAACACTCCGATCTCGAGCAGTTATTAATCAAACATAAAACTGATGAAATTAAAATATAGAAAAGATATCGGAAAAAAAACCCAAAAAAGCCAATTATGAAAGAAAAAGCTTTGATAACAGGCCACTCAATTGCACTGTCTAGCCGAGTAAACCAATCCCTCACCTTGTCAAAACTTGCTTCTTCAAAATCTAGAGATTCCACAAAGATAAAACACCTTTGCTTCTCCCATGGCGATAATCACTAAATTATTTTATCTTACCATTTCTTGCAACTGTTCCCACCGCATGCAAGATCCTTGTAACTGCTCTTCACCATTCCACCAATTTCATTTATGAGTAAAAAAGGCAATGTGATTATTTGAAATGACCTTTTACAGCTTTACTTGTACAACCTTAAGAGCAGCAAGACGAATATATTTGTTGAGACATGGAAGTATGCCACCTTATTGCATATCCTCAAACAAGCCAATGAGTTTATCATGGAGAAAAAAGGGACCAGGGAGAACAGGAATCGACAGAGAGATTCCAAAATGTGGAGGCTTGGTTCATACACATGGACCTCTAATTACCATCTTCCCATCTTCTATCTTTTTCCGCATCTTATGCTGCAAGGTAACTGGTGCACAATCAAGTGGTGTCTCGCCTAGAAAAAGAAGAGATTGGTCAGAAATTCAAGTAACGAGTAAGAGAGTTGGACACACATAGTGGTCCGCATTCTGCAACTTATGACACTGAGGAACTAATGACTCCAGGTGAATAAAAATGTGATAGTAGGGTTTTGTTTCACAGATTAATGAAGTAAGATGCATAAAGGCAAATATAAAGAGGCATTGTGCTTCTAGATCGTTGTGGATATTTTTCCTTACAATTTAAGGTTGATATTTCTAGAGGACATTTCTTATACAGAAAGGCTTGCACAACAAACCCTTAGCTTGTTCCCTTGCTTAAAACTTCTTTGAATTATTAAGAACACCTTTACCTTCGAATTATTAAAAGAAGACACAAGGTTTACAAGAGGGCAGGAGCAAGTTACCTTGTGCATTTCTATAGTCTACGCTTGCTCCAGACTCCATAAGGACAAAAGCTATATCAGTTCGGTTAAAGACTGCAGCCTGCATCCATAGATTGCCTAAATGCCAACTAGGGTGGAAATTAAAAGGAAAAAAGGGTTTCAAGGAGAAAGAATCTTTACCAAATGCAATAAAGACATTCCTTGTTTATCATGGTAATTTGCATTGACACCCTGCCAGGATGAAAACCTTTAAGCACACTCTTTATATGGGAATAGCAAGTACAGAATTGGAAAGAACTCAAACCATCCCTACCTAAAACTACTTCTTTTTCTCTCCCAACAAGGAAGGAAGAGAGAGAGAGAGAGAGAATTGCAAAGAAGTAAAGTGACAAAAGCGGTGTCGATACATATCAGTGCCACAAACATACCTCGCCAAGGAGTTTCCTGACTGCAGCAAGATCATCATTCTTGATAGCTTCTCGCAGACCCTATGCAACATAAATATGAATGAGGACACTGCTGATTGGAAATGGACATCAAGTGGGATGCCTAACATATGTAGATATCCCATGACTACACCAAAAATGTGACCAGGATAATGAACAATTAGACAAAAGCAAATATAATACCTCCCCGGTGGCTTCATAATCCATTTTTGGCTGATTTGAAGGACCATTGGTTGCTTGACCAAGACTCGTAGCCATACTGCAGATTTTTCACATGTTAGTGATCCATATTCTTTCCTTTTCAAGTTAGGAAGGGTAAATTTCATTTTATATTCTTCTGTTTTCACCCATTGACACTTTGCAACCTGTGATTTCATTTTTGACATTTTGCATACCTGTTTCACATGTGTCTACTTTTACTTGGTTCACAAAAATCTATTTAATAAAACAATATTATTCAACATGATCTAATTAAGTAATATAACAAAAACTACTACAAAAACTTTAATAAAAAAAAAAGGAAAACAGAAGAAGCTTGAGGTGGCCAGAAGCCAAGAATCTTTCTTGAATCGTAACCCACAAAAGGTGGCAGTGGCCACCCACCCTTAAAAATAATTTTAAAAAAAAGAACGAAAAGCCCAAGGGTCATAGTCAACTCGATCCATGGGGTTTTCAGTTTTCTACTATTCTTTTTTTTTTCTCCTTTCATTTTCAAACGTTGGGTTGCAACCAATGAAGGAACAACGGGCCTTTCCAGCCACCTCAGGCAGGCGTGGTGGCCCACCATCTATTTGGTTTTTTCTTTTTTTTTTTGGTATAAGTATGCAAAGAGTCAAAAATTGAAAACGCATATGGAAAGCATCATAGGTTTGTAAAGAGAAATTTGCCCTTTAAAAAATTACAACTTTGTTATTCATAAGATCCAACATGGGAATCCACTTGAAAGACAATCAGGTTGAGCATTTACGAGAAGTGTCGCCCTTTTATATCACCATTTCATCCACAAAAGGACAGGGAAAGGACTATGAATTGAATTCTATGCATATGATACCCTTAAAACCAGAACCCCACCACTATAGTCCAATTGACCCATTAGTTGACCTTATTCTTTATATTCTGCGTGGCTTTTACAGCTAGATATAAAGAAGAAAGGATCAGATAATAATGACAACAATATCAGTATTTTAGTGCCAAACCATCGTTTCAAAAGCAGGAATATTTAAGAAAATGCCCCACCCTTCTCTTTAAACCAAAGGAGGAAAACTGATTGTAATTAAAAAGAACACAGCATAACAAATTTTCAAAAATACCAATGTCATCAAAATTTAATACATGTTAGTGGAAAGTTAACAAAGTAATTGATTGGCTCATTTTAAAGAGTTGGATGCCTTTTAGGAGAAAAAAAAAAAGAAAGAAAAAAGAAAAAAGGGGGGATAATCCTGCATTTCTGCCCTATAAGTAAGACTAAAATGCAGGACCGCAGCAAGAGTTTCATATGTCAGGCACCACTGACAGGACAAACTAAAAGCAAAATTGTAAGTAACACAGTACATTCAATCATCATATATGAAGGAAGTACAATCTGACTTACGAATCTTTGTTGCCTGATGTGGAAACTCTCCTCCTAGGAGTGGGATCGATCTTCTTGGGATTTTTATTTAACTGAGTGCTGGATGGATGATGGTTGCTCTACAAGACACAGATTAAAGATATGACTTATGATTATCCTAAACCCAACAGATGCTTCTGAGACAAAGCATTTGTACCTGCACAGGAAGTGCATCAGTGGATGGTTTTGGAGCCTCACAAATGCATAAAGGCATGCCACACTTGCATTCTGGAACACTAGGAACTGAGTGATGTACCATACTTGGTGACTCAATCTCTGAAGCTGAATCTACACTAATGTCTAACCTAGAAAATGAATCTGTCGCACTCTCAACCCCTTCTACAGAAGCTTGAACATTTTGATTAGATCTGCTTCATATCAAGTTCATAATGACAAAGAACACCACTAGATAAAAAATAGGGATGGCGATAAATCTTGCAATTTGAATGCAACACCAAAATGTTTCTATTAGCAGCGAAGACCAGGGATTTTGATTATTAAATAAATCTAAACCATGGAAACCAATATCATGCATTTAATTAGATTTTTTTTTTTTTTTGGTAATTTGTAGATTTTGTCTTAAGCATGAAACATTCATATGAACTGAGAATAATTATCTGATCCGAATATGATGTAGAATTCTTTTATGTTTTGTATCAAGTAGAACTATCAGTTCTTTCCATTCACAAATATCTGTATATGTATATGTATATATGTATGTGTGTGTGTGTGTATACAAATGCCAGCAACACTCCTTTCATGTTAGTGGACAAATTGCCTGATAAGTATTTCTATATTAAAAGGGAAGCGATAACTAACCGAGAATTGTTGTTATAGCAGTCAGCACAAACTCTGACAAGCGAGTGAATGCCAAATTGTGGTAAAGTCTGAATTAATGCTTAATAAAGAGTATTAGTGATTTGTGAAAGATTAATTTAAAAGCGACTATGACAAAAACACAAAAGTTAACCGACCATTTGGTTTGCTGAATGTTCGTGGCACAATGTCCTCCCACAACATCGGCAGTGATGCTGCATGGATAGATATAAGAACATCACATTTAATTAACAACACCAAGATCTGCAAATAGTTTCATTACTCACAAAAAGGATAAAGCAACCACGGCATTGCAAAAAGGAGTACCAGAAATATGGTCATTTACTTTTACAAATGTATTTAAAAAAAAGAAAGAAAGAAAGTATATAAGAGAGCTCAGTAAACTTAATGAAAGTTATAGAATTTTCCCCCATCAAATAGCAGGAATTTTCCCCCACTAAATAGCAGAACAATCTAGTCCAATTGCCTCACCTATATCAGCCACTTTATGCATCTGAAATATGATTAAAGAAAGAATCAGGAACAAGTAATGCCTAATCCATGTGTTCCTTGAGCATGTCCTCATTTGCTGCATCTTATTCTTTTTCATAACATAAATTGAACTTCAAGACAAATATGAATACATCTCTTACTATCTTTTTTCACCTTATCTAAAGAATGATTGATAAGAATGCCATAAAAATGGATCAATAAGATGGAAGAATTTCAGACAAAAAAATGTCTCCAACTTCATACTGGCTTTGGCAAATCCCTTATTTACTAACAATCTAAATCAACACAAGTACTATCTTCACCATATTGGACCACTTTCTTTGGAAAATAGTAATCTCAATTCAATACCAGCTTGCTCAATTCATCTCCAAGCCGGAGCTTAGACACCGCACAGCATAAAACACCAATGAAGTTTGATCAAACATATATTTTAGTATTAAAATAGTTTAAACATATTTCATGCATTCCTTCTATGTAATTATATTACATATACAGAATACAATTTGGTATTTAATACTACCTCTCCTCAAGCATACAAAACCAATTACTTACTCCCACATATGAACTGCTCTTGAACAACATTTGGCTACATTTGCAAAATGCAGCATTTCTTTCAGTGATAAATCACTCCATATAACCTAGATAAAATGATTTTTCCTAAACCCAGAAAACTGGGAAGACAATACTGTTGAGACCCTCACCTCACCTAACTCTAGGGGAGATAACCTGGCCTCACAGGCCAGCTCCTCGAGCCCCAAATGCCTCGATCAAATGTTATCGTCAGACCGAATGTAACTCCAACCCCTAAAAAC
Source organism: Lumnitzera racemosa (assembly GCA_024138005.1). NCBI lineage: Eukaryota > Viridiplantae > Streptophyta > Magnoliopsida > Myrtales > Combretaceae > Lumnitzera > Lumnitzera racemosa. The sequence continues at coordinate 4,066,558 of JAMXBC010000007.1, forward strand.
TATAGTGACAACAGGATTCACACCTAACTTTTCCATTTTTCTATCAAAATCAATATGCTAAAAGCTTTAACCACGATTGGTGGACACACTCATGAGACCAAGAACATCAAATAACCATCTCTGAGAAAGCATGCCAGCAATATCTCAATTCGCCGGAATGGCAGCTTATGATTTTCATCATATATGCCAGCTTGTGATTGAGATAGAACCCTAGTGGAGTACACGGAGTGTATACAGGATGATCGATTAAACCTAACAAGTGTTCACATGTATTGACCTTACAGCAAACGATTTTGCTACACCTATACAGTGATCTTCTCACTCAGATTAGCATTGAATTAGGAATCATATTCGCCAGTCAGGAAAAGAGGGGAAAAAAGGACTTACTCGTCGGCGGAACGTGTTGAAGCTGCATTTGCAGACATCGCATCGAGCCGCTTCTTGAAAAAGGGGTGGTTCCATCGTCGACATCTTGAATAATCGACTGTAGATCGGATGAATCGGTCGTCCGGTGGTGATGTTTAGCTGATCGGCGGATGGGGATGGACGGACGGACGGAAGAAGATGAACTCTGGCGTTGCTGCTCGACTCGACGCTGTCAAACTGGGATGACGGAACTTTTCAAGGATTGAGTGGTGTGGCTCGAATTGTTGGCTGCTCCTAGTAAGATTTGGAACCGTGGATTAGATTATTAAAGCAACCCATAATTTATTGCAAATCTTATAATTCTTATCTATATTATTTAACCCCAAATTTACCTTTCGTCGCTTACGTTTTTAAATTTTTTTTTTTTACTTGCAGTAATACCTTGATTAAATTAACATTTAAAGTAATGATACATTTATTGGAGTAAAAGAAAATGAATAGAATAATCTTTTCAACTTTTGATTACCTTTATTCTCATAAACTTTTATATTCTTACTCAACTGAGAATAATAAAAAGTAGAATATTTTATTTTTTTATGGAGAGAATAAAAAGTTTAAATAGTATGATTATTATAAACTTATTAATATTATAATTAAATAATTTCTAATTACTTTTCAAAATAACTAAATAGAGGTAAACTGGTGTTTTCCAACTTAATATTGTAATTAATGATGTGAAATAAATTTTGATTCCCTACTCAAAAGTTGTAAAAGAATCTACAGAAATGTTAGAATAACTAGCTCAATAAGTGGAATAAAAACAAGAAGTATATCAAATGCAAAAAGGGTTTTCACACATTATATTTTAATAAAATACAATGCAAACAATCAGATGAGACATCACACAATGTTAATTGGTCCATTATAAAGTTAAAGAAATTTCATTCGCTTTAACCAAAATTGAAGAGTTTTAACGCAACTCAAATCAAACCAAATCTAAGCTTATGTAATGGAGAATACTCTCCTCCCGATACTATTTTCGAACCATTGCCCTTAACCTCGTCTCTTATCACTTAGTTTGACTAAAGATAGGGAAATGGCTATTTTAGCTATCCTCATTGAAGATGTCGATATTTGATTTGATACATCTAATTATTATCCTAGTGAGTTGTTGTGAATGTCTAGTTAATTTAAAGGTAAGTTTTTAATTAATTCCAATTAAGGGTGATAAACGAATTCACAAGACAAAACAAATTAAACATAATCATAAAAGGTAGCACTTGAAGTCTATAATTCAAGTAAACAATCACATACAAGCTATACACATATTCAACTAAGTTACAATAATAACCAAATATACTCTGAGGTCTTCAAGTACTTTGACATAATACACCAACATGCTGCAACATATAGATCTCAACTTATCTACACTTCACTGGTTTCCTAATCTCGATTGTCGCCTTAATGACCTTCCACTATCTTTATACATACAGAATAGATTATATTTAATCCGCATTCAATCCTTGAATTAATAGTAATCAATTCATTTAATATGATTTTAGTTGTTTTGACGTTAGTTTTATAAGTTATTTTTATAAGTTACTTTTACTTACAAATTAGGATTTTCTAAGTAGTTCGCTAACTTTATAAGTTATTTTAGGTTACAGAATCCTCTAAATTTCCCTCTGATTTTAGTTAACCTTAGAGTCTTTAAGAAATTATCCTTTGATATAGCTTTTGGACTTCCCTATACCTACATTTTACCTTTAAATTTCTCTCTAATTATGCTTTTGAGTAAAGTCCTTAGTAAAGTATACATTCAAAAATCTTCTAAATTATCCTTTATATTTAACTAACTTACTATAACTAAGTGATTTGCTCATTTTTCCTCTAATTCCAGTTATGAACAACCTAAAGTAACACTTCATTCATTAATACTCAACTTCATTACTTTCCAACTTCTTACATAACATATCTAAATTCATCAATTCTTCAAATTTATTAAGTGGAGGACAAGCTACAAAACCACTCATGTTAAGGCAAAACCTTGACTTGCCATAACTTCTCACTGTAAAATTCAATTCAATAGATTTAACTTGATATAAATACTCCACTAAATGATTGAGTTGAGAATCCAAATGAGATCTATTAGGAAAATATATTAATTTTTTCCCTAAAAACACTATTTTAAGCACAATTTAAAAGCTTAAAAATTCAATAAAAATATAGAAAATAGTTTTATGAAAAATATTTTCATAGCAATTTAATATAAGTAGAAGAAAGTTTATAGAAAAATTTTGAGGTCAAAACTGCATCTTTAGGATAATTTATTTCAATATCGAAAATAACTCAGTTTTATTTATTCTTAAGGACCTATAGTATTAATACTAGATTTATGCAAATTAATATTTTCTTGAATTATACTCATGAAAATATGTAGGAATACATTTTTGCATAACTTTCTAGGTAAATTTTATATTTTTAATAATTTATGAAAAATTGGATGAAAGAGGACACTTACCAAAAATTTGAACTCCAACCACCAATAATGCCACCACTATTTTTGGCTAAGTGGGGTGGTGGTTGTTGCTCCCCTTAGTGGTGATGGTTGGTCTTTAGCAGCTCTCCAACCCTATGAACTTTCAAATACTCAGAATTACACCCGTTTCTTGTATATTTCCCTAGATTTTCTTCTCTAATATTTGTAATCCCTACTTATTTTTCTTAGATCCTTCCTTGCATGTAAGATCTTCTAGAGAGGTTTTCTAAATTTTCTAGAGAAGTTAAAGCACTCAAATGGATTTTCTCTCTGTCTCTCTGTCTTCTTGTGTATTGGTTCTTATACTTTATCCATTTGCATGTTAAACTTGGTTAATTCACTAATACCTAGCCTAAGATGCTTCACATACCTAACTAAGCAATTCTTAGCTGTACCATACTGTTTTATAATTTTAATTAATTTTTTATTAATTTCCTTAACTCATTTTAGCTTAAATCGCAATTAATTAGGTATTTTAATTAATTACAAGTATATAGTTATACATAAAAATTACATATGGTGCATATACATATATTCTATATATTATTTTATTTCATATAATAATTTTGTTACATACATAATTTGTCTCTAAAAATTTACTAACTAGCGGAATCTGTTTCATGCGATTATGATAAATATTAGGTAATATAATAAAACTATACTATTTTACTTATTTTATTATATTTTCTAGATTCGGGTCCACAAAGTCTCATCGACTAATATCTCATCTACTTGTAAATTTCTAAGTTAATTAGTTTAGTTTTGTCGATATCCTAAATTACTCACTCAATACATAACCGCAAAAGTATAGGGCTTACATTATATGATTTATTTATCACATTTTTAGCAGAAGGATTCATCAAATTTTTAATTATAATCCTGTCGATAAGATGTTTTATAATCTTATTCTATTTCACTAGTATGGAGATATCCTTCCATATTAGTTAAGTGTATGGTACTCAAGACTATAGTTTCATCATCAACAATTATTATAGCACATGTAAGTTTCTTATTTTATTTAGGTTTAAGACAATTTAACCTTAGTTTTAAGTTTCTTATTTTATTTAGGTTTGAGATAATTTAACCTTTGTTTTAGAATTTCAAAGCATTATCTATTTTATCTTTGTATCCATTTTCTTCTTATTTAAATTTTAAATGTTAGCTTTTTTATGGTGACTCACATGTCTTTTGAATGAGAATTACATTCTTTTCTTGAAAATTCAAAACTCAATTTGAAAAAAAAATATCAAGATATCATACTCAACTTCATTAGAGTTCTAAATGGTTGGTTTAGTTAATATCGGTATTCGAAATCTTCGTAATTAGACTTAACAAACTTTTGGGCTTTCATAGTAAACTTAGTCTAGTGTAGTTCACAGTCTTATTTATGCATAGGTTTACATTAGTAGTCTAAACATTACTTTTGCAATTAGAATTCTTGATAGATACTTTCAAATCCTGAAATGGATCATTAGGCTACTACCAAGAGAGTAATGAGGTATTTATAGAAGACCGAAGATTGGATGTTAATGTATAGGAAAGTGGATGATCTTAAGATCGATGGGTACATAAATTCTAACCTAGGTGGTTGTTAGGATAGTTTAAAGTCTACTTTATTAAGCAAACATTTTTATATGTTAGTGGAAGGAGCCGTATCTTATAAAAGTATTAATCAAATACTTTTGGCCTCTTTTACAATGTAGGCTAACTTTATTACCTGTTATGGAGCTACTATGTAGGCTATATGGCTTAAGAATCTCATTTTAGGTCTCGATATTGTGAATTCCATCTCCAAATCGCTTAAGATCTATTGAAGCTAATTCTCGACTTAGATGATAGGAATTAACCTCCTAAATCGATCACAAGAAGCTAAGCTAGAGAACTTCAAGGGCTTACACGAAAAATACTAACTTTAAGCCATAACCGAGGCAGGGACTCCTATCTTGATTCGATGTCTTGCCGATTTGTTTGTCCGATCTTCACGTGTATTCAGCATATACTTGCCCAGCTGAAGGTAACCTAAGAAAGGTTAGTCAAACTAAACTCTCCAACTAACCATTAGCAACTGACTCCGATTCAGCTAACTTCCTAATTAGATTGATTGGCTCTCGACATGATCCAGATCAGGTCAACCCTTAACTACCAGCACTTCCTGTTTCTGCCTATGTTGTATCATACTCCTAACTTACAGCCATAAAGTAATACATATTTTCTGACACAACGTTCCAGAACGATTCTATCCTTTTCGTGCTGAATATTCTTTGTCTCTTTTACTCCTTTTTTAGTATAATTAATATAACATAATTGTAAAATAACTTTTTTATCTTTTCATACATGTAAAATAACCTTAGTGGGTAAGTATATAAACCCTCACTTTCTTTGTATGCAGACAATCATCTAACTTTCAATACAGAATTATTCTCTTTGAGCAATCTTAGTATTCTCGTTAACTCTGAACTCTTATCTATTCCTTTTAGTAAGGGATAGTGGCGAGTGACCCTATTACTCTGACTGGTGTGTCACATCCGGTGAGTCTAAAGCCGTGTTGGATCTTGTTGGTGCATCATATTCAGCTTGATAGCTCACGGATTTGCTAACCATTTTATTTTCTTGTTTTTGTTCATTATGGTCCCTCTCCATGTGTTTGCCTCCGGAGACGCATCGGCTTTGCTGGTATTAGAGCACGATTCTGTGATGGAGTGCGTGAAGTTACAGTGAAGTTTTGGTTCACTTTACTATTGGTGGTTGCTGTATTCCTTCCGTAGCTATTGTAGTATGTTTGAGTGTTTAAAGTGCGATTTCATTAATACTTCGTTTTCCATTGTGACAATAGAGCAAGTTTATTAGTAGTTTGTTAATCTGTTTGAAGAGGTATTATGTTATGTTAGATTCAAGTGTTTAAGGAATTATTAGTGACTAGGGTAGTGAGGCTCAACCTAGTCGTGCTCATAATGATAGTAACACACTAGGGACTATTGATGACAAACTTGACAAACTCATAAACCTTATTGAGAGTCTAGTCACCGCAATGCAAGTTAATAGACAACAACCCTAAGGTGGTTAGCAACAAAACCCGTAGGATGGCGCCCCTGAGAGACACTATGGCCAAGATAATTGAACCAATCACCCAATTAAACTGCCATGAGCTAGAGGAGTAGCAGATAGGGTTGCTAGACAAAGAATAGAGTTAGAGGAGATCGGGAAAGATAACGACGAGATTGATGTCGAAGAGTTTGGTGAAGAAGAAGTTGATTATTACCAAACATAGGGACGAGGATGCCGTGTTCCTCAAGAGCTGGACAATGTTAAAGTGCAAATCCTACCCTTCGATGGTAGTAGAGATGCAAATGAATACTTAAAGTGGGAAGAGAAGGTCAAGAAAGTATTTGAGTGTTATAGTTATGATAATGCGGTCAAGGTCCAACTTACTACGTTGGAATTTACTGGATACGCTACCATGTGGTGGAAGAATCTAATTGCTACCAAAGCTAGAGATGGGAAATGAGGTGTTAGGACTTGGGATGAGATGAAATGGTAATTGAGAGGTAAATTTGTGCTTGAAACTTATTTGCAAGATACGTTTGCAAAATTGCAAGAGCTTCGCTAAAGGAGCTAACTTGTTGGTGACTATGTCAGGGAATTCCAGATGCTTATGATCAGAGTTGACGTAGAAGAGCCAGAAGCACGCACCGTATCGAGGCTTATTTCTGGACTCAGATTTGAAATCCGAAATATTGTGGAAGTACAAAGATTTTATACCTTAAACGAGACCATTAAGATAGCGCAAAGGGTCGAAAAGCAGAGGAGAAATGTTCCTAGCCGACTTAGGCAAACATTCTCCCGAGTTCCTGTATTACGCTAACCTATTCAAGCCGACTCGAAGAGGCCATACCAAGCCGAAGAAAGGAATGATCAACCTGAAGAACATCGAGAAGACCAATAGGGCCAAGCAGGACAATCGAGCTGACCCAAGGCTAGGTTGATACCGAGAACCTATGAGAAAGGCCAACTATCCGGATAGAAGACCAACGAGGTGAAGTGTTTTAAATGCTTAGGCTTTAGACACATGACCGTTGAATGCCCGAACCAGTGTATCATGGTGTTCCAAGGGGACCTAGTGGATAGTATTGACAAGAGCGACCTTGAAGAAGAAGACAATGTTGGAAAACCTAAGGTGGAAGAGGAAGAGGAAACTTGTGTCTATGCTGGCCAAGGAGAAATAATGGCCCTAGTTCTGAGGCAAGTCCTAAGTTCTCTGCCGAACTCTGAGGAGGACCAAAGAGAGAACTTATTCTATACCAAGTGTACTATTAGAGGCCAACTGTGCAAAATCATCGTAGATAAAGGAAGTTATACTAATGTCATTGTATAATCCTTTGTGCAGAGGTTGGGTTTGCCAACCTCAAAGCATCCCCGACCCTATAAGCTGCACTGGCTTCACAATAAAGGTGCTTTACACATAACTAAACAAGTGACCGTATCATTTATTATTGGGAGCGTATACAAGGATGAAGTAATATACGATGTTGTCCCAATGGGAGCTTCACATCTGCTACTTGGACGACCATGGTTATTTGATCAACGTGTCACTCACGATGGGTATAAGAACACCTATGCCTTTGTCAAGGATCGATAGAAGATTGTATTGCAACCCCTAACCTCGTCATAAGTGAATGAGGCTCATAACCAAATCACTCGAGCTAGTAAGAAGAAAGGCTTAGTTATGAGCTGAAGAGAGCTTCGATTTGTAAAGAAAGTTGATGAACCCATGTTCCTATTGATTAGGAGACTCATAGAGATGGGTGAGTTACAGAATGTTCTCGAAGAGATCCAAAGCTTGCTAAATGAGTTTTCTAACCTGTTTCTAGAAAAACTGTCCAAAGGATTGCCACCAGTCCAAGGCATAGGGCATTGTATCAATTTACAACCAGGTGCCGCCCTACCAAACCGACCTATATACAGGATGAACCCTGAGCAAGCTGCCGAGCTGAAGAGACAGGTGGATGAGCTCATCGAACGATGATATGTGAAGGAGAGCATAAGCCCTTATGCTGTACTAGCTTTGTTCGTCTTGAAGAAGGATAGATCATGGCATATGTGTATTGACAGTCGGGCAATCAATAGGATTATTGTTAAGTACAAATTCTTAATACTGAGGCTCGATGACATGTTGGATGAGCTTTATCGTACAAAGATATTCTCAAAGATTGATTTACGAAGTGGTTACCATCAGATTCGTATGAGATGAAGGGATGAGTGGAAGACTACCTTTAAGACTAGGTATAGACTCTACGAATGGTAGGTTATAACGTTCGAACTTACTAATGCACCAAGCACATTCATAATGTTAATGAAGCATGTGGTGTGCCCTCTAATCGGGAGATGTGTGGTTGTATATTTTGATGACATACTAGTATATAGTGCCAACCTGATCGACCATGTTTAACATCTTCGTGAAGTATTTGATATTTTGCGAGCTGAGAAGTTTTATGGGAATGTAAAGAAATGCATGTTTTGCTAGAGAGAATTGATAATCCCAGGGTTTGTAGCGTTAGGGGAAGGAATCCGAGCAGATGAGGAAAAGATCCGAACTGTTCTGGAATGGCCGACATTGAATAATGTCACTGAGATCAGAAGTTTCCATGGCTTAGCTTCTTTCTTTAAGCGATTTATTAAGGACTTTAGTATAATAGCTGCCCCATTGACCGAGTTGACAAAGAAGAATGAAGGGTTCAGGTGGAGCGATTGCGCTGAGCGAAGCTTTAAGGAATAAAAGAGAAGCTCACTTCGGCCCCTATCCTATTACTACTTAATTTTGACAAGCCTTTTGAATTGGAGTGCGACACATTGTAAGTTGGAACTGGTGTTGTCCTGATGCAAGAACGATGGCCTGTTGCTTACTACAATAAAAAACTGAGTAGCCCAACCCTGAACTATTCTGTGTACGAGAAGGAGTTATATTCCCTTTTCCGAGCCTTCACTGTTTGCCAACATTACTTGCTGCCACAAGAGTTTGTTATTTACACTGATCACAAATCATTGAAGCATCTGAGGAGTCAGAATAAGCTTGCGAAGAGATAAGTCAAATGGTTGGAATTCATGGAAGGGTTCTTGTATGTCATTCAACATAAGAAGGGGTGTGCAAATGTGGTCACCGATGCTTTGTCATGACAGCAAACTTTGTTGACCACTTTACAGACAAAATTATTGGGATTCTCCCTCATCACGAAGTAATATACTACTAACCCTCACTTTGGTCCCATTGTTGAACAATGTCAAGTGGAGGTAGTTATTGGAGGATATTATCTTAAGGACGACTATCTGTTTAAAGATTACAGACTGTGTATTCCAAACTGCTCTACATGAGAACTATTGGTCCGGGAAGTTTACAACGGTGGACTTTTAGGTCATTTTGGGGAGGTCAAAACAACTAATCTATTAAGGGAGAATTTTTACTGGTCAGGCTCAGCTAAAGATATCCATAAGGTAATCGGTTGTTATGAAATATATAAGCGCGCTAAAGGGAAGAGAGAACCCCATCGAGAGTACATGCCTCTACCAATGCCTACTTTATCATGGGCCGACCTCTGCATGGGCTTTATCCTAGGGTTGCCTCGGACACCTAGAGGAAAAGATTATATCTTTGTTGCAGTGGATCGCTTTAGTAAGATAGCGCACTTTATTCTATGCCATCGGACTAACAATGCTCTATATATTGCTTATTTGTTTTGGCAGGAGATTGTTTGACTACACGGAGTGCTGTAGAGGATCATCTTAGATTTGGACACAAAATTCTTAAGCTATTTTTGGACAACTCTTTGGAGAAGACTTGGGACTAAACTCGTATTCATCTTTAGTAGCCAGCTGTAGACTGATGGCCAGACTGAAGTGGTGAATAAGACATTATACAATCTACTTAGAGCTGTTGTGGGAAAGAACTTGAGGGATTGAGATCTGTGCCTACCAGTTGTAGAGTTTGCATAAAATCGAACTGTCCATAGCATTATTGGGAAGACCCTATTTGAGGTCATCTATGGCCTTAACCCCACCATTCCCCTGGATATGATCAGCACCCTAGCAATTATTGAAGAAAGTTAATCCGAAGTGGACCGAGCCCCAGAATTGCATGAGAGACATTAGTCAATCATGAGAAAGATCACCAAATCTAATAAGAGACAATAAGAGATTGGTAGCTAAGGTAACCAAATTATTTCTTTCCAGCTAGGAGACCTAGTATAAATTCACCTCAGCTAAGAGCGATTCCCTCACTTAAGACAAAGCAAACTATCTCCTTAAGCTGATGGCCTATTCAAGTTCTTGAAGAAGATCAACCAAACCCCTACCAGATTGAGTTGCCTGATGACTGTGGTGTCTCCTCTACCTTCAATGTATCTGATCTGATTCCCTACCAACCAACCGAAGAAAAACCTGTAAGCGTCCTAAAAGAATAAGCAAAAACCGCTTTAGATTTGAGGACAAATCTTTTCGGCCCTTAGGTAGATGATAGGAATGAACCATCTAGACCGATCACAAGAAGTTGAGCTAGAGGACTTCAAGGGTTTGCATGGAAAATATTATCTTTAAGCCATAGCTGAGACAGGGACTCTTATCCAGATCCGACGTCTTGCCGATCTGTCTGTCCAATCCTTACGTATATCCAACATACTCCTGCCCAATTGGAGGTAACTTAGGAAAGGCTAGCCGAGCTGAACTCTCTAACTAACCACTGGCGACTGACTCAAATTCAGCTAACTTCTTAACCAAACTGATTGGCTCCCAACATGATCCAGATCAGTCAGCCCTTGACTACCAGCACTTCCTGTTTCTGCCTATGTTGTATCCTACTCCTGACTTACAATCATAAAGTGACATGTGCCTTTTGACACAACATTCCATAATGATTCTATCATTTCTGTACTAAATATTCTTTATCCCTTTTACCCCATTTTAGTATGATTAATGTAATGTAATTGTAAAAATACCTTTTTTGTCTTTTCATATGTATAAAATAACCCTAGTAAGCAAGTATATAAACCCTACTTTCCTTGTACGCAGACAATCATCCAACTTTCAATACAGAATTATTCTCTTTGAGCAACCTTAGTGTTCTCGTTAACTCTCAACTCTTATCTATTCCCTTTAGTAAGGAGTAGTGGCGAATGACCCTATTACTCGGACCGGTGCGTTACATCTAGCAAGTCTTAGGTCGTATTGGATCTTATTAGTGCATCATATCTAGCTCGATAGCTTACGGACTTACTAAAACCCTCATTTTATTTTCTTGTTTTTGTTCGTTATGGTGCCTCTTTGTGTGTCTGCCCCCTGAGACGCATCATTAGGTCTCAAAGCCTTAAATGGATTGAAAAGCCAAATATGACAGCCTAAGTCCATTGTAAAGAAAAGAAAGAGCCCAACTAACTATGGAAGTGCTCGGCACTTGAATACCCTACGTTAGTAAAAAATCTCCATGACTTGAAGGTCTTGCAAAGCCATCGTAAGTCGAATGTGAATATATAACCATGGAGCATGCCCATTATTAGGCTATTACGTTAGGCCCATTTCTTACTTAACAGTGACTTGCTAACCTTATGCCTAGCTACTTAATCTAATTGAAACCTTGCAAGCCATAAGTATAAATAGCAACATCCAAGTGCTTGTAAGGGAAGATGATAACACATTGACTCTATCTTACTTATTGTCTTCTTCTTACTTCTAATAGGTAGTGATTAGCTTAAGCATTGAAGAGCCATGCTGGAGAAAACTCCAGTACCCATTTTGACAATTTATTGTTTTGCAAGCTTAAAGAAACCCAATATTGAGCTAGATGAAAAATCATCATCAATAGAAATAAAAAGGAAGAAATTTATAGATTCCTTGAGATAATCTTCAACTTATAGATTTTACAAGATATAAAATTAAGGGTAGTCTTAATGGATCACAACATAAGTTTTGATTCCAATTTTTTAAAAGTTTTTTCTCCTTTTTGATGATAACAAAACTTCGTACAAAAAAATATAATAAAATTTAATATGAGATGCACTAAATCCTTTATGAAAATTATATTTTTTGTATGCCTTTTTTCTCCTCCTTTTTTTTTATCATCAAAAGCAATTTTAAATATTTCATAAAAATTTTCTAAAATTTGCTCCACTTAACCCAATCCATTGCCCCCCAACTACCTCCACCCCCCTCTCTCCGCCTTTCCTTTTGTAAAAGGATAATCGATTTTTCAGTAAATTATACCTACTATGTAGTAAAGCTTCTCCCCATTAATAAAATAAAATAATGCCAACTTTTTAAAAAAGAAATAAATTTGACAAACTTTTCTTTTCTCCTTTCTTTAAAATCATCTTTTGAAAAATAAGCTCCCCTCGATATCATATCAATTGATTTTTATTTTTATCTTTTTGGATAAACAATAAAGCATAAGTATATATAAACATAGAAAGCAAATAAAAGTAAGAGGGTTTGGAACAAGATTACCAAATTTATTTATATTGCTAATCTCATACTTTTGGTTCCAATGAGGCTTTTACCAATTAAGATTTATGTCCAAATACTTCACCTCGTATACGTACAGCCACTGAGAAAAATGATAAAATTTTCTTAGGAACCCATTTAAGTTTAGGTCCCTTGAAATTTAAGCTTGTATTCTTGTTATTAACTTGGCTTTTGCTGAGCTTAGATTTGCACAAAAACAATATTTTTCGATGTGTCCTAACTTATTATAGAAAAAGCATGTATAAGAATTAGAGGTTCTATACCTATAATTTAATTGGTTCCTTAAATTTCGACTTGAGCAGCTCTTGAATTTGTCTTTGATGTATCCTCTAATCATATACTTGTTATTTTGGTAGGAGTAATTTTTGTTATTCTGGCTACCTTTCACAACAGACTTAGCTTTCACATACAAATTACTATTTTTAACAAATTCTACACTAACGATTTCTTTGCCTTTAACAAATACGATTTTATTAACCTATTTAGAAGACTCACCATGTTTATAACTAAGTCTTTTTTTAAAATTATCTAACCTTTGTGATGATAGCAATAGTTGCAATTTCTTATCATTTTCATTAAACTTGTTATTTGTTGTATCGATCGTGCAAGACAAGTCATTAATTCTAACTTTTAATTCCTTAATTTCTTCTTTTAACATTAGATTCTCCTTTTCTGAACTATCTTGTGTCGTCCTTAAATTTTCATTATTTATTTGTGAAACTTTATTATCATTTTCATATGCAAACAACATATTTGTTTGTAACAATGCTTCTTTTTCATTTTTTAATGCCTTATTCTTATTGTCAAGCTTGGTTATTTTTACATTATCTTTTGAAAGAGCTTTTAGAAGCTTTTTAGTTTGATTACACTCATCTTCAAATTTACAAGTTAACTTAGACGTAGCCATAAAGCAAGAGTTAGCCTCTTCTTTATCATCTACTTTATCCTCTGAATTTGTTTCTAATTCGTTCAGGTCACTCCAATTGGCTAGCAAACCTTTTTTATTTTTCTTGTATTTTTGAAGCCTCTTTATCATAATTGGGCATTTATACTTAATATGACCCGATTTCTGACACTTGTAGCACACCAATTCTTTCTTTTCCTTATAGCTTTTTACTGCATTATATTTACCATGGTTAGATGAAAAAAGTTTGTTAAGAAAATTTTTCTTACCTCATTTCTTGAGCATCCTATTTAGTCTTCAAGCTAGCCAAGTCATATCTTCATCATCATTAACTTCCAAATTTGTCTTTGATTCAAACTTTTAGTTAACTTTGTAAGCTTTAAAAATATAGACATCTCATTTTTGCCCTTTATAATTTTAGAAATTTTTAGAATAGGAAAAAAGGGTCTTAATTTAGAAAAGTAAAAAAAAAAAAAATTAGAACAAGTACAAAAAATAGAATAATTAGAAAAAAAAAATCAGAAAAGTAAAACTAAAGGAAGGAAATTAAAAAAAAAAACTAAAAAATTTTAATTAGGGAAATAAATGTGTCAATTCAATTTTAGTATCTTTGAGTTACATGTATAGTTGTTAAAATTACGATTCTAAGAGTTTATGATTTTAGGAAGTTCTTTTGAGTTAACTCATGTATAAATTCTTTTTCATATAAAAACTTACGTTTTTAACCAAGTTTATATATAAACTAAGTAGAAATTTATGTTTTTGATTGAATTTACTGATTCTACATATCTAAGTTAAATGAGTTAAAAAGGAAAAAAAAAATATAACTAAACTTTTATAAGCTATAAACTACCGATGCATGACATCATCTTTCCTAACCTATTTTATTTTATTTTATTTTTCTCTTCTTCTCTCTCTTAGTCCCTTATTTTATGTTCATAACCTCATTTAGGTTTCAGCTCTAATAGTAAAGATTACAAGAAAAATTATATAATTTAGGTTGTACTATCAGTAATTTGAAATAAGTTAAAATAATTGATTCTCTTTAGTTCATTGTTTTTTTTTTTCAAAAGAAAATAATAGAAAAAGTTTAATTTCCACTTTGTTTGTCTTTCTTCCATATATGTTTATTTATATATTATTAAAATATTTTTATGAAAAAAGAACTTAATCTCTTCATTTCTATATTTCCATCATATATTTCAAGTTTTGAATAATTACTATAAACATTTCCATAATTTTTTTAAGCTACTTTATGTAGGTTGTAAAAACTTACGTTTTTATATTTCGATTTTATGTTCCGTTTCTGCTAACCTTTTAGCAATTTTATATAGAATCATAGGTTTAACAATTTTGGTCACATGGAATGAATCTTCTCGTATTTAGGGCCAAAATTGCACATATGTGATTTAGCGGTTTCGAGTTGTGATTAAGAATATTAAGTTTTTTGCCAATCTAATATTTAAACTGTGGTTGATTTTAAATATTTTTAGATTATAAAAATGAAATTAATTTAAGTTAATCATAGTTTCAAACGATATCTTGATTGAACTTAAATTGATTGATTTATAAGAAAAGTAATTTTTGAATTAGCCCACGATCAACAAACCAAATCTCATAAAATTGTTAAAAATGGGTCGAAAAAATCTAAAATATGTGTACTAAGCTTACTTGAGGAAGGCCTTGCAATTTTAATTCATCAAGAACCAATTGAATGGGCTTGGAATTAGCCCGAATCGGTCTTCCTAGAATCTCACCTAGGTCGTTTTGATAAGATGTTAAATATTGCAATTCATTAATGAGAAAAAGGCCAACAAAATTAGCTAAGTCACGTGCCATAGAATTCACAGATCTTAGGTTCAAAACTTGCCAGCGCCTAGGTGTTTGAAACTTGCCAATGCTTAGGTGCTGTTTTCATTTTTTTTTCCTTACTTTGTCTACGATTATGTTACAACATGGTTCCATGTTGTCATTCCCTTCACCCAAAATCACAAATTTTCCTCATCTTTCCATGTTACTCCCTTTACTTTGCTATGATTTTCAATGCAAATAACACATGACTCCACGTGATTTCTTGCTCAAATCTTGTTTTGGACATGGTCTTCTTTGTATCAAACCTAAAAACTCATTGCCATTCACTCATTTGCCATTCCATTTTAGACATGAAAATCAAGGAAATATCATTTTGAAGCTAGTACATTAATGGTTGAAATTGGCCATTAACGAACTTTTTGAGGCTGTGCGAGCTTGAAAATGTATAAATGCCTTTTTATAGATTCATTCCCATCATCATCTCTCATCGATTTGCATTAAAACACACTCCATACGCATTCTACGATAGTTTACTCTCTCTCGTCCAGTCTTCAACCCATGCACGTAGCGCCCAGAGACGTCAACTACTTCAGCCCCTTACACTAGCTATAGTAAACTCAACTGCACTATGAGTACATTGACTAGACATCAACCTACTATCATAACCAACCCAATTGTGAAACACCAGGCAACCTTCACCTCAACCACATGGACCTACACCCAATCACTCTACCGATGCCTATCCTCAACCTACAATCCTTGATGTTATCCCCCTTCCAACCCATTCTTCTTCGACGCTTTAACATTGATGGGAATCAAGTTACGGGACCTCTAACTCGCAGCTAAGCCCAAGGATTAGAAGGACTGGTACGACGGATCCTTATGTTCTAACTTGCCCCTGTCGAGGTTGAGTGCTTCCTTACCGAGTCACCTTTAATGCCGTACCATATGACCACCCATTAATCTGTATTATGTTGAGTTGGTGATTACTTTAATACTGAGCTGACCATTACTCGACATCATCCTCACTGAAAAGCCGAGAGATAGAGAATTTAGACTAACTAGATCATCCTTGCTCGGACAAGCTTTCCTGTTTGCATCTCTTAACAACCTCGCCAATGCAGTATAGCCATGTGTATAGTATCGTATATAGAATCTATAGCACCAATGATTATTTTCCTTATATATTTGTTTTACCTTTTTGTATCATGTACATTACTTCATTTTACCCTTTTACCCTTGTACTTGTCGCTGTAATAGATCAGATTACCTTTAATGCACTTGAATACTTTTTTCCTTGCGTAAACACTGCTTGTTCACTCTTGGCATCACTTTTATCCTTTCCCTTAAGTAAGGTTAGGTGGCGAATAACCTCATTGGACCAATTCGTGCGTCATATCAAATTGTGCCGTGAGTCCCTGGAAGTCCTTTTGGTGTGTTATATCCTCTGAAGTTGTTCGTGGGCTTTTGCTTACTGTTTTATTCATCTTTGTCACTCTTTTCATACCTTTTTCCATTAACCCTTTTCGAGCTTTCTGCAAGCTTGAACTCATCCAGCGATCAGCCTTATTTGTTCTTAGTTATGGTTTGCAACATCTTGGTATCAAAGCGGAGGTTTTATGTGAGCTGTAGTTAGTTCTTTTTTAATTCTGTTGTGCTTTGTTTTGCGTATGTAAAACAGAGTCAGTTATTGTGTTCATTTGACTGCTGTATTATTAGTTGTTCACTTTCTAAAGTGTTTGTTTAAATTTTGAATGTAAGAGAAAATGACAAGCCCAAGTATGAATGTTAGTACTGGTGATGACAGTGGAGTTGTCTCCCAGGGAACTCCTAAAAGTATTGACGAGAGATTTGATGAGGTAACTAAACTCTTGGTAGATCTGACCCGAGCTATTTATGCCTTATCTTGCTGACCTACCGAGGTCGTGCAAAACACTCTATAAGTTGCTCAACCGGTTAAAGGTCAAAACCCAGCTTGACCAATTTGAGGTGGTGGAGTTGGTGGATGAGCAAGGCGAAGGATAGACTTGAGAGAGCTTGATGAGGAGGAAGAAGAGTATTTTGAAGAGGAGTGTGCACGAGTCTCTAGAGTATTTGACCATGTGAAGCTTTGAATTCCGAGTTTCAATGGATTTAAGAATGCTGACGAGTATCTGGATTAGGAAAAGAAAGTAAAGCGTATATTTGATTACTATTAATATGAGGATTATGAGAAAGTGAGGATTGCTGCTGTTAAATTCTCCGGATATGCCACTGTGGTAGGAGAATTTTCAGGTTATGAGAAGAAAAGAGGGGTATCGAGAGATTAATACCTAGCCCGAGATGAAAAGAGTACTTAGAAACAGATTTATACCAAAAATGTTTTTCTAAGATACTTTCACATGGCTTTAGGAGCTAAGACAAGGAGGTCGAACTGTTGATGAATACGTTCAAAAATTTCAAATGCTTATGATAAGATGCGAAGTGAAGGAACCACCAGCCCGAATAATCTCAAGGCTTATTACTGGATCGAGAGGAGACATTCGAGACATTGTGGAGCTCTAATGATTTAACACAATGGATGAATCTTTTAGGATTGCCCAGCAAGTGGAGAGACAAAGAAGGAGCCAAGTAACAATTAGAACGCCGACTAGCTAACTAAGACAGGCAAGTCACCTGTAAGCCCTAAAGCTAAGTCAATAGATTGTAGGATTGAATTTAGAGTACAAGGTTTAGGGTGATCGGTTAAAGGATCCAATCAAACCCGAATTATAAACTATGGAAAGAAATACTAGTAAAAATGATCCCGTAAACTTGAATTTAAGAAAATAAGTAATAAAATAGGAGACTAAAAAATTTGCAAATTTTAAATATAATGATTGTTAATTATCGAAAAGGCAAAAAG
Organism: Lumnitzera racemosa; assembly: GCA_024138005.1. Classification (NCBI taxonomy): domain Eukaryota; kingdom Viridiplantae; phylum Streptophyta; class Magnoliopsida; order Myrtales; family Combretaceae; genus Lumnitzera; species Lumnitzera racemosa. The sequence goes on from JAMXBC010000007.1 coordinate 4,084,564, forward strand.
TGTAAGTTAATACCTAATAAATTACTAGAGATAGATTATATGTATACTAAAAATCATAGAATGACCTAAATAATAATTAAGAATGTTCACATGTATCCCACATGTATTTACGTATAGATAAAAATACGCGAAATTACTTAAATTGGCCAAAAACTTAGTAAATAATTAAAGAAAATTATTAAATTAGTTAAGAAAAATCAGAAAAGTATGGATTAATGCAATTATGGTCGTAGCAGGTCAGAATCTGAAAAAAAAATTAACCAATTAGAATTAAGCAACACAAAAGCTAAAAATCAAGGAAATGTGGCAATGTCATGTCTAATTAATGCATATTAATTATCCAAAATGTCTATAAATAGGAAAAAATTTCAAAGAACTCCTTTGGATAGTTGAGCATTAGAGTAAAATAGGAAACTTAAAAAATTCGAGAGAAAATCTAGAAAAAGAAAAGAAAAAGAAACTGTATAGAAACGGCTAATGAGCCAAACCCTCACCTCACCACCACCTGGGACCGAGCAATCACCACCACACCATTCCAGCCCCACCGTCTAGGCCGACCGATGCACTTGGACCGCATTTGGACGGCCAAAAAACATCGAGCTAATGAGTCCCTTAATTTCCCCGATTTTGAATAATTTTGTAAAATTAGTTATTTTGCCCAGAAAATCATGAAATTTGTTAATCTGAGGTTTTATTGTAAGTAGATTTAGGGGAAAATAGTGATTTAGTTTAATTACATCTGAAAATATAGAGTTCTTAACAAATTGATGAAAACCGAGTATAATTAGAACGAGAACTAAGTAGGCTTAGGAGTGTAGTTTGGAGCTCAATTTTTTTTCTGTAGAATGCTTATGTGATATAGAACAGTGCTATGGAACCATTTTTTTAAAATTAATTTTCGAAATTCTTAAGTTAATTTTTAGCCCTAAAATGATAGAAAAATTGGGTAATTTTGGGTTAATTAGGTGATTAAGGTATTATTACTAATTTAGATAGTAATTAGATGTTTAGGGATATTAATCTCTGATGTGGAACCCTAATCCTAGCCTTTGGAATATTAAGTATAGTTAATTTAGGAAATTAGGTAGTTGTTGTAAGAAATTAGTAATATGTAGAATTGAAAATTAATAAATCTAAAAAATTAGGGTTATTTAGATAATATTAGAATAAAAATCAAAATAATACTAAATCTGAATTAAGATTTAATTTTAGGTAATTGTATAAAAATGTAAGATTTTCTCACATCGGGGATAAATTCGATACCCCAATTAGGAATAACGTGTACCGAATAATTTAGAATACTGCATTAAGACCCAATAGGATATTTGATTACTTGAGCTTAATGCGATTAAGTTTACATTAAGATTCGATCATATTTAGGACTTAGGAATCAAAACTAAAATCAAATTTAGGGTCTGAACCTCGAAATAGAGTAGAAAAAATTATTAGCATATAATAGGTATACGTGGAAATTAGAGTTAATTATAACTTAGAATATGAATTCGTAAAATATAAGTACTAAAAATACTTCTTTGTATTATAGGACACCCAGAGACGAATCAACTTGTAAGTAACTGATCGGGCGATTGAAAAATTCAAAGTAAATTGGGTTATTACTTATTGTAATAGAGTACTAGTTTTATAGTACTCGGAAACTTAGGCTTGTATATGATTGTGATTGTAAGTAGTTTACGCATGTGTTTGATGTATCTGAATTCGTGCTGAATTTGTAATGTGGGTGATTTTGTGATTGATTGAATTGGTGTGAAATTGTTTGAACACCCTAAATGAAATTTAATCTTATTCAACCCTAATAACCGAAAATGTCATGCACTGCAACCCGTCAGGGGATCATAGGATTCTCCAACCAAATACTGACCCCTTCGAAAGGGATAACGCATGATTGCAAAATGGTCCCTTCTTCATCCTTAGTCGAACTAAGTGATAGGAGAAGAGGTCACGGCGAGAGTGAAGTTAATGGTTCGAAGGTAGTTGCGGGAGGAGCGAGGTCTTCATTGCACAAACCTGGGTCTAGTTGTGAGCTGCTATATAACATGGAAACTCCTCAACCCGGATTGGAGTGGGTGAAATTTCTTTGATTTCACAACGGACCGGACTACATTGTGCGATGACACTTGATTGTTGCATTGCATGAAAATAATTACTTGATAATCTTGTTTATGCTTGTATGCATTCATGAGTCTCCAATTCAACTTACTGAGTTGTAGTTACTCATACCCTTATAGATCCTTTTGCAGGTCTTGATTTCTGAACACTTTAAGTACTATGCCGCCATACAATTACCCAAAGGTTAGTCCGTTTTTTGAGCCAGGGTATGAGGATCAAGTTACTTAGTAATAATGTGTAACTAGAGTGATCTCGTAGTTAAGAATGAAAGACTGATAGTTATCGTGTAAATTAGTGAACAATTATGACTATGTAGAATTTCCTGGGAAGTTCTGTGGACTTACATATAATTATACATGTTTATTAGAAATTTGTAATATTTATCATGATTGTAGTTCAACTTTTAATCGGATTGTTTACTTCAAAGCGAGGAGTCGTCGACGCCTTGTGTAGATCATGTCTATGGTAAGTACTGTGAGGCCAGTTACTGTCATAGAATAGATTACATGGCGGGACTGTTGCAACTTTACAACTTCAGGGCGTAACATCACCGAGCTCAGTTTAGTAGCAAGTTGAGCAGAAGAGTTGATGTCAGAGTCGAGTAGAAAGGCTGACCTAAAGATGTAGTGTCGACTCGAATGTATGAGAAGGGGCAAGGGACTGGCAGGAAAACTAGCTAGATCAAGTGCTTTAAGTATCAAGGGTTCAAACATATGGTTGTGCAGTGCCTGAACTGAAGGACGATGGTCATTAAGGGAGACATCCCGAAGTTAGAAGTAGATAGTACAAATAAGGAACTTGAGGAGGAGGAGGAGGAGGAGGAGGTTCCTGTTGAGAAAGAGCTGATTAAGGAAGACATGTTTCTCGAAGACTTAAATCAATTACTCATGGTTGTCCAGTGCACTATGAGCATGGAATTGTCATGAAAGGAGGAGTAGAGAGATAATTTGTTTTATACCACCTGTAAAGTAAATGATCGGATGTATGATCTCGTTGTGGATAGTAGAAGTTGCACCAATGTGGTATCGGCCGATCTTGTTTCAAAACTAAAATTGTCGACTGTTGCACATCTAGGTCGTACAAGTTGTACGAGTTGAGTGAGAAAGGAGCATTATATGTCACTTGGCAAATACTGCTGCTGATCACTCTAGGGAATTACTCCGACCAGATCCACTGCGACATGCTACTTATGTGTGCTTCCCACGTATTGTTGGGTAGATCGTGGTTGTTTGACAGGAAAGTTATACATAACGGCTACAGGAACACGTATATGTTGGAAAAGGATAACTGGAAGATCACACTAAATTTGATGCCGCTGAGAGAAGTTCACAAGCTACAGACAAAACTCGTTCGTAGATTGAAGAAGGCTCTGGTCATGAGTAGAGCTGAGCTCTGAGAAGCCATCAATGTTAACAAACTGACCCTATTGTTGGTCAGACAACTATTGGAAATATAGGAGCAGAGTGAGCTTCCCCAGGAAATCAACGATTTATTAGATGACTATGCCGACCTATTTTCCAAATAGTTACTTGAAGGGTTACCCCCAACTCGAGACATAGAGTACTGCATTGACTTAGTACCGGCGCTGCATTGCCGAATAAGCCAGCTTATCGAATAAATCTCGAGCAAGCTTTTAAACTTTAACGTCAAGTCAATGAGTTGTTGGAGAGAGGTTATGTGACAGAGAGTCTCAGCCCTTGTGTTGTGCCCGTACTTCTAGTGCTAAAGAAGGATGGAACCTGGCAAATGTGTTTTGATAGTTGAGCCGTGAACAAAATCATTGACAATTATAGGTATTTGATCCTGAGGCTAGAAGACATGTTGGATGAGTTGAATGGAGCTAAGATTTTTAGTATGATTGATCTTAAATTTAGCTACCATCAAATCTACATGAAACCAAGAAACGAATTGAAGACTGCGTTTAAGACTTGACATGGACTTTACGAGTGGATGGTCATGCCTTTCGGCTTGTCGAATGCTCCAAGCACTTTCATGAGACTTGTAAATCATGTGTTGAGACATCTCATAGGGAAGTGTGTCGTGGTATACGTTGACAACATCCTGGTCTACAATGCCGACATGCTGAGTCATTGTGAACATCTCAAAGCAGTGTTAGATATCCTTTGTGCCGAGAGACTATTTGGTAACTTGAAGAAATGTTGCTTCTGCCAGAAGGAAGTGGTATTCTTGGGGTATGTAGTCAGTGGAGGAGGCTTGCAAGTTAATGATGAGAAGATCAAAGTGATTGTCGAGTGGCTAACTCCTATTACTTATGCCGACATAAGAAGTTCCCACGAACTGGCTTCGTTCTATAGAAGGTTTATTAGGTACGAAGAAGAACACCAACTTCTGATAGGGAGAAAGGGAGGAGAGGAGTTTTGCTGATATGGAAGAAAGATTGACTTTCGTTCTGATATTAGTACTGCCTAACTTCAACAAAATTTTTGAGTTAGAATGTGATGCATCGGGTGTTAGAATAGGCGTTGTCCTGATGTAGGAAAGCCAACTAATTGCCTTCTACAATGAGAAGCTCCGAGAACCACAACTGAACTACTCTGTGTATGACAAGGAACTTTTGGCACTGATTCGAGCAATACAAGTGTGGCAACATTACTTATTGCCGAGAGAATTTGTCATATAAATCGACCATCAATCACTGAGGTACCTTGGAAGTTAGACTAAATTGTCGAAGCGGTAGGCGAAGTGGGTGGAATTCCTTAAGAGATTCAATTTTGTGATAAAATACAAGTAAGGAAAGAGTAACACATTTGCAGATGCTCTTTCAAGGAGGCATGCATTCTTATCAGAATTGCAGACAAAGCCGTTTGGTTTCGTGAGTATCAAAGAATAGTACTTTAGGATCCACACTTTGGACCAATAATTTTGCAATACGTAGATGGGAAGATAATGGACAAATATTATGTGGAGGATGGCTATTTGTTTTAAGGGGGAAAATTATGCATGTCGACTTGTTCCCTATGAGAATTATTAATTAAGGAAGCCCACAACAGAGGATTCTCTAAATACTTTGGAGAGAGGAAGACCTGTAAATTATTGAATGACCAATTCTTTTGGTCAAGAATGTGAAGAGATGTGCATTGAGCTGTTGAAAGCTATGCAATGTACAAGAAGGCTATTTACTGAGCTAAACAAGGGAAAGCAATGCTTTTACCTAGTCCAATGAGGCCGTGAATTGAACTGAGTATGGATTTTGTTTTTAGAATGCAGCGAACTACTCGAAGCAAAGTTTTTGTAATGGTCGTCGTGGACTGGTTTAGTAAGATGGCACACTTCGTGCCCTGCACCAAAACTAACGACACCTTGGTTTTCGCTTCTCTTTTCTTACAGGATATTGTGCGGATATACAGCGTGCCTAGAAGTGTAGTCTCCGATAAAGACCCAAAATTCTTGAGCCATTTTTGGAGAACCCTGTAGCGTTGGTTGGGATGTCTCCGATAGAGGTGGTTAATTGTACTTTGGGGTCATTGCTCCGAGTTGCCATAGGCAAGAACTTGACTGATTAGGATGTCTGCTTGCTAGTGGCTGAGTTCACTCATAACCAAATCGTATATGGCACCACTAAGTAGACTCTCTTCGAGATGGTCTATGGATTTAATCCCGTGTTGCCCCTCTACCATGCCCCTATACCAGTACCCACGCAAGAGGACCTTGATGGCTTGGCTAGGGTACAATCTCTTTAGCACATGTATGATAAGGTTACTCAACACATCGACCAAGATACTAGAAGAATGCGAGAAAAGACCAAGGTCAGGTCATCCAAACAATTTCAGCCAGAAGATTTGGTATGGCTACACCTTAGTAAGGAACGGTTTCCGAACAAGAGGAAAAAAAAATTTTTGCAAGAGCGGAAGGGCCTTTCAGAATCCTTTAGAAAATCAGTAACAATGTCTACAAGTTGGAACTGCCTAAAGACTATGGGGTTTCTAATGCCTTTAACATTGTCAACCTTAGTTCGTATCACCCTGACAGAGAACTGAGTAAATATCATTTGGATTTGATCCTAAATCCAAAATAACCCGGAAGGAATGATAGGAATCAAGCTACGGGACCTCTGACTTGCAACCGAGCCTGAGGATTAAAGGGACTGGTACGACGGATCCTTATGTCCCAACCAACCCTCGTCAAGGTTGAATACTTCCTTACTAAGTCACATTTAATACCGTACCGTATGACCGCCCATTATTCTGTGTTATGTTGAGTTGATGATTACTCTAATTCCGAGTAAAACCAATCACTCGGCATCATCCTCGGTGAGAAGCTGAGAGACAGAGAATCTGGACTGACTAGACCATCCCTACTCGAATAAGCTCACCTGTCCATACTTTTTATCCGCATCTCCTAACAACCTTGCCAATGCAGTATCGCCATATGTACAGTATTGTATGTAGAATTTGTAGTACCAATGATTATTTTCCTTGTATATCCGTTTTTACCCTTTTGTATAATGTATATTGCTTCTTTAAGAAATGTCCTTATTGTCTTTTTCCTTTTGGGTAAGTTGCCATAACTTATCGATAGAAATATCTTGGTATTTGTTGTTGTAACAGATCAAATTACTTTCAATACACTTGAGTGCTTTCTTTCTTGCGTAAACACTGCTTATTTACTCTTGCATCACTTTTATCCTTTCCCTTAAATAAGGTTAGGTGATGAGTAACCTCATTGGACCAATTCATACGTTATATCGAATTGTATAATGAATTCTCGAAAGTTCCTGTAGTACGTCATATCCTTTGAAGTTATTTGTGGGTTTTTGCTTACTATTTCACTTGTCTTTGTCACTCTTTTTGTACCTTTTTCCATTAACTCTTTTTGTACTTTTTGTAAGCTTGGTTCCATCCAGCGACCGGCCTTATCTGTTTTTTATCATGGTTCATAACAAACATTGTCTTAACTCCACGCAGTAATAATAATCGCAAGCTAATCCAATTGCTCTACGGTCGCTCCATCCCTATATGACCACCATATCTTCGTCTAACCCCAACCATAACACATTGTATATACATGGCCACCATTGCATACGATTACCATTATAGTAGGCCACTCACACTATTGACATACCAAGCAATTAACTCCATCCAACATTGATGCCGTCTTCCATTGACCCTAATTTCAACAAATAACCCAACCCGAAATTGACCTATGTGTGCAATGTCTAAGTCTGACCCTTTTTTTTTTTTTTCCATTTAGCTTGTATTTTACTTTTTTTTTTTATTTTATTATTGTATCCTATGGTAATAAAAAAAGGGAGAAAAAATAAAAATTTTAAAAAGAAGGAAAAGTTTAATTATTTATTTATTTTATTTCTTAAATATGTTTTGATAAAAAATAAAAAAGATAAAAAAATAAAATAAAATAAATAAATAGTAAAAAAATGAAAATAAAAAATGTGTGTTTTATTACTTAGAAAAATATTTTTAAAAAAAGTCCAATTAATAAGACTTTTTCCAAAAGTAGGACTTCTTTAGGATTTTTCAAATCAATAAACACTTGATCAATTGGGACCCTTTATAATTTTCTTTAAATAAACTAGAACTAAATTAAAAAGTAAACTCGATAGTTTTTTTCAAAATTAAAATGAATCCAGCACATTAAAGTTTTATTCAACGAACTATGGATATTTGCTCCTAACTAGCGAGAACATAGGAAAATCCGAGACAACGTAAAATCTGTAAAAACTTTAGTTTTCCATTTTTTGTAAATTATAGCTTGAATTATTCATTTTTTGTAAAATAAATCCAATTTATGTACTAATGACTAAATTTTGTTTTAAAAAGGGTGATTTTGAAAAATAAATTTAATTTCAAAAAGTTAATTGTAGTACCTATAAGGGTTTAAAAAGTTAGCCTTCAAACTTAATCTTTGGTTTTCAAAACATTTTTTTTTAAATCAATTTTTCAAATAGACTAGTGGCTAGGTTAAATTGGTTCACTTCATCGATTTAACCTAACCTATTATTTTTCCTACCCCGGTCAGGTGGTGACTCCAAGTTTTAAAAGATAGAAAAACCAAGTTTTTTTTTCTTAATTTTTAATCAATGGTTATTAAACAAGTTAGGGTTTAATACTAGTCGGATTAAAAAAAATAATACAAAAAAAAAAAATCAAGCTTGATGAAAAACAATTGTCTTCTTATTACTTTCTAGTTCATTTGTATACTTAATATGTGACTTATTGGCCATCAACTTCTCTTTTAATTGACTCATTGTTAGCTTGTACAAGTTTTAATCTTCCTTTATTGTTGTCTTCTTAGCATCTCAAGACCTAGATAAAATTCTTAATATCTTTCAGACAAGATTAAAGTCATCTATTCTTTTACTTAGTAAAGCCAATTCATTAGTTATTGTAGCAAAGAGATAAAAAACATCATCAATTTTTTCATTTGATTGGAATTTGAATAATTTAGATCGTTGGTGCAAGGAATTGATGCGCGTATCCTTGATTGTTGTAGTTCCTTTTCAAGTCCTACTCAAGGTATCTAAGATATCCTTTACTATCCTATAAGATAATATTCAAACAGTGCTATTATAATTAATAATAAGTAATTTGCTTGATTATTCTTCTCAATCTTCTTCTTCTCAGCATTTGTAAGTATTGACCTCCATCAGTAGCAATTTAGATGTCTCCATACTTAATGATTTCTCATGATCTGAAATTAGTTGTCTTGACATAAATTTCCATCCTACATTTTCAATAGATAAAGTTAGTACCATCGAAACAAAAAGTATGATTTGTAGCAATAGATATATTCTTTTTCTCATGGATCTTTAAACTCTAGATGATACAAGAGCTAAGCTTTGATATAAATTGTAGGTTTTAAAAGTAACCAAGAGGGGTGGGTTGGTGAATTGGTCAATTAGAAAGTTTTAAGATTTTTTGCAAATCGAGATTTAAACATGTCCCCTTTGATTACTTTAACAAGTATGGAGTAAAACCATATATAAATAATAAATAAAACACAATGTAAAGAGAGTAGAGATAAATCCACACTAATGTTGTTTCACCATTCACTTTTCAATATACCAATTAAGAGAGAAATAAAGATAAGTTTTTTGCTCTATCTCATTAGGCTTTTCTTGTCTATTTGATTTAAATTCAAAATTCCTAGTATATCTCCATCATATCCTCATATTTTGAATTAGAAAAATATTTCTAAATATTATCTTTATCCATATCTCATCTTCTTTATCTCTTGTGAATTTGAATTTGAATTCGAATCTCCTTGAAAATCTCCACCAAGTCTTCAAATAAATTTGAATACACAAATCCAAAAATATCTCCAAACTTAATCCAATTTCCTTATCTTATCTCTCAAAATATATCCTTGTAAATTGTTATATTTGAGGGATATAATTTATATCTATCGACTTTAGAAAAAAAAATTACATAATTACAAATTATATAAAAAAATTACTAAAATACCAATATCATGTGATGTAACATTACTATTTGTATTAATGTTATATTTTGAAGATGTGATATAGTTACGATACACGAAAGTTAATATCGTATCTTAAAGACATAATATAGGTATTATACTACTGTCGTATTCTAAAAATACGATATTTATACAAAAAGTTATATCACATTGGCTTGATGTTTTTATATATCTTATATTTTAATAATTTTCTTAAATTTTGATTATAAATAAGTAATTTTCTCAACTTCGTGACAGCCATGTTAATAACCTGACGGATACATCGGAATTTTCTTGAACACATTCTCTTCCTTCTGAAAAGGTTGTTTCCATGTTGAAAATAATAAAACCAATTTGTTTAGTCAAAAACTAGCTTTAGACTAAAATAATCGTGGCATGTTCCTCACCGAATATTCTACAAACCAATTTACCGCTAGCATGCCACTTACAAGTAAATATCCTGGATATCAATTCGCTTTGGCTTGAATTCCGTTGCCGAGGTTATACATGAAACGGGATAAATCCAGGAAGCCTTGTCACGAGCTGATAGAGAACTCCACCTGATGACGTAATCCAATGCCTAAAAAAAAAAAAAATTCGCCACTACAACTGAATACTGGAGCGAATCTTAAGGATGAAACGTGAGATGCATAGAAAACCATATAATTGGCTGCCGCGTATCGCTTGGAAGATATGACCACGTAGAAAATAATTTCTCCCGTCACATTAAAGCTGCCCTAATAAATTACTTCTCACTTCATCATAATTTAATCCGCATGAACATAAATCCAATTTAAGCATTAAATTATTCCACCTTAATATGATTAATCTCCATGAATATTATTAACTTTAATAGAACACATCGAATGTTTAATATATTCGATAAATGAAACTGAATGTTCATAAAATCTATTATCCAACTTTCATTATAAAAAATAATAATTTTATCCAACTTTACATACCAATGTAGCACTATTAACTTTATTTATAAAATATTTCATAATTCTCTTGTATATCCTATCATGCATCTTAAACTTAACCTTTTATAAATTAAAAATTTAAATAACATGCATGCTTAATAAATATATTAGTATTAGTTTAACACATGTTTTACCATCAAAACCAAATTAGGAGATGTAATACTTTATATATAGGCTAAATCTATTCAAGTTCAACTATCTATTTTCCATAAAATACCCTTAGACATGATTGGTTATAGGATGGTTGTTGTAACTACGATGGATGCTTGAATTTTAGTTCTAGCATCTTGCTTTGCATTGTTTTTCAATAGGATTTTCCAATATTTGGTTTGAAATTTTGAATTGATGTGCATAGGTATGGTGTTTCAATTTGTTGTGTATAAAATTTGAAATTCAATGGGTGTGGAAGTCTCTAGCTTAAAGTAGCTTAAAGTTGGAGGTTTTAGCGGTGAAGAAAATGGTGATTCTATATTTTTTGTTCTTTTTTTTTTTTTTAATAATTGGTTCACATAATATCGGTTTGCATTGAGAGAGAGAGATTTATAGTAGAAAATGATATGGCTTCCATATGCTATGAAAATGGTTAGAAAAACTTGATTAAGTTAAAAAATGGAATAATATGTATAATATCAAAACGGAAACATGTTTAGGACTTGAATGGCCAAATACACGGTTGAGAACTTCTATAAGCATGTTCCATAGCGATTTTATCTTCATTTTATTTCTTTTTGATCAAATTTTTTGAAACACAATACTTGTTTAATATATAAAAGTAATAACTACTCTTTTTAAGAGCATGGAGTGGCTTTGCTTTATCTATTAGTATTACATTAGATGAGATATGTGCACTTATTATTGTTATTTATTAGTATGATTATGTAAAATTAAACCAAAATGATAAAAGAAAACACATATCTCCGTATTTTTATTTTCCTCATTTCTTATTTATCTTCATCTCCTATTTCACTTCCTTACTTTTTTTTTTCTTTTTCTAGTATTGTAACTCATTTGGTAGAAGGATCACATTAATTAGAAGAAATTTCATGCGAGAATATCTATTTTAGCACTTAAAAAGAGAAAACTGCATGTACAATATTGTAAAGGACCATCTTAACAATAATCAACAATAACACAAAAAGCAAATATAATTGCTGTTGAGTAAGATTTTACCAACAATATAAATATAAAGAAAACAAACTAAAATGGCAATCGGTTTTAACCCCCAAAAGGAGCCTCACTTCTTCTTCTTCTTCTTGGAGTTTTGCTGGCTTTGATAGGGAATTGTCCACATTAGGTACCAATTTGCATAAAACAATACTAAGTGGAATTGGTAAAACATATTGCTGTTACCTGAATTTCCCCTATAGAGATCGTTCACTTTACACCTTGAAGAAAGCTTGTGCCTATAAGAGATAACACAATTAGTAGGTATTAGGGTATTGTTTCATATGATCATTTTAATACTTAAGTCAATATCTATGAAATTGAGTGAAAGAGAGCAAAAGGGCTTGTGCATGTATGTGTAAAGTGTCTTACTTATAGAATTTGATCCATATATATAGGTTTTAGGGAGTGAATTTAGATAGATTCATAGTCTTACTCTTACCTAATTAGACAAGTGTATTTTTTAGATAGATACGATATTAGATTTCCGAATGTAACATGGCACCTTAGTTATTCCTACAAAGTGGTGCTTCCACGATAATCCTTGGTATCTAAGATTTGAGCATATTGGACACACCGTTGAGGTCTAAAGTCCTATTGACATGCATTCTATAGGCTTAGCCTAGATATAGGGATTGAGATAACGACCCGACCTTCACAAAGTCGAAGGACGGTGAGGGTTAGTGACACAACGACTAACCTTCTAGGGCCAAGATAGCTTATGGTCCATATATGTGGAAATGGTCCTAGAAGGTCCATCAATAGATATAGTTTTACACACGATATGATGATATAAGATTTTTACCTTTAGATCGTGTAAAGTGGGAAAAGAGAGAAAGTGAGAACTTTATATTAAGGTTGAGAAGATTCGTAGGACTTAGATGGCTTATTTCAAACTCCATATCTGTTTGCATAATGTATTTGGATTTTATTAGGTTAGAGGGCCATATTAATTAAGTTAGCTGCTAACAGTTTAGTGCATATTGCATTTTTTTTGCCACGTTTTATTTTTTTTCAATTTTCGATGAACAACACATCACTATTACATTTTTTTTTTTTTTTTTTGGCTATGGAAGGATTTGAACTCAATGGCTTTAATGGATGCATTGCGGTCATTAACTCAGTTCTTGGAAAGGTTTTGCTCGAGCCTTAAAAGTTTGAATAGGTCCATCTTAATATGGGGAATGTTTAAAGTACAGGATCGGACTTGCTCTAGCTCCAATTAATGCAAGGATCTTAAATCTAAGGTTTTTAAAAACCCATAAATGACAAAAGAGGGTACTTCGTTGTTTTTGATATATTTGTGAATTGAAAATAAAAGGAAGAGTTAATATTCGCTAACTAGGTTGATATCGAATCATAAGTTGATATTGCGCATGTTCTGTGAAACAAAACGAGCGTTCAAGAAATTTAATGGCCGACAAATACTAAGAACAGGTTCACCAAAATCTAATTGTAGATCAATAAGAATGCAATCATGAACAAAGAAGAAATAGTTTTCTCAATATTCAATGACAAGACGTGTAGTCTTATTGACAACATTCCCGATAATAACTCAATATGAAAGAATAACGGAGATTGAAATCAATTTCATAAATTGCCTATTTGTAGACTTAAGGAAAATGAAACTAAATATTCACATAATAGGAAACTGGTGAAACAAAACACCATTGAAATAGAAGGTCAACCGGTAGTTAATGAACCTTATCAAATAAAAACAAATAACATAAAAGGAAAATAACGAAGTTCAAGCATATAGTATAGATAAACCCAACATAAGCCGATCTTGGTGTGACCCTAATCGCATGAATAGTTAATTGTAGCCGATTGACTCCGCTTTAGTAATACGACTTGAATAATCTCATTTAGTTCTTGCCTTCCAACCCGTTTCGTGATTTTATCATAGCCTTTCTGACTTTACTCCACACAATTTTGTTGATGAGCATAAACCACAATTTGAAGCATTATGAAATCATCTTGTTGGTCAATCTCGGTCTTTTTGCTTAAGCGTTTTGTATTGGTAATTAGACCATGATTAGGTGTATGATGCAATCAAATAAAATTTTTACTACAAAACCTATCTCCTAGGATCCATGTATGATGTGTAAAATAAAACTAATAACAAAGGTTTATAAGAATATTACCTTTTCTTATAGCAAAACCATTTCTTCCTAGGAATGGAGTTTAATTTTTCAATCTAAAATCATTTATCTCTTGTAATATGTGTTCACCATAAGGATTTTAATTGTAATCCCCTAGTGGTATCTTTTCATTAGTAATAATGCAAAAAACAATTATTCCACTTTTAATTACAACGCCACAACATTTTTTATGAAAAACAAGAAAATAATTTATTTCTTTTTTACCAAAAGAAAACAATGACCTTTTTCATTGTCATATGTAATGTATTTGACCACTATTTAAAAATAATTCCACTTTATTATTTTAAACAAATTTATTCTAGTCTTGAAATAATCATTTACAAGATTTTAGTACCTACTAAAATCCTTAGTCAATTGTCTTATTCTTGTTATCCATGTCATTGTCTGCAACTCCCTAAGTTTGTATATACGAAGACAGTGTATATCTAAATACAAGCCAAGATAACTGTTTAGTAACAATTATTGACCACCTAATGTAATAATAAAGTTGTGAACCATAAACCACTATGAATCGATTCTTATGTAATCAAATATCTTCATTAAACGATATCTTCATTAAACAATCACATTTCATGTTATCAATGTTTAATTATTTTACCTGGTTTTCGAGATAAATTAAACTCGATAAAACTTGCCATGGCCACATGCTTATAAGTTATTATTATCTTAACTAAGTGACATTCGGTATCAACTCCTTAATCCAAGAAATTGATGAATTCTATCTTTACTCATCACTATCTTCTCTATATTTTATGTCATACCTAATAACCGTATTATTTATAATCTAAATAAAGATTGGGTTTAATGGAATCAAAGTACAACATTCTATATATAGAATATATGAAGGTCTTAGGTCTATAGATTATTTATGCTCATTCATATAGAGGAGGAACCTATGATGTTAAATATGTGGTATCCTCTATTAACGGGTTGTGTCTAGTGTTTTCACTTTACTTTAGGTATCCACTTATATAACTCAGATATCTTTCCCTCAATCCAGTGAGGATGAACTTAGTTGTACAACTTGTTGATCTACATATCTATATCCCCTTTAAATATTTATCCGACCAATGATAATTTTTAGAAAATACGATGTCATAGAATCCTACTAATTATACACATTTACTATAATTTCATACATTTTCTAATTATTTATGAGACTTTATTATAAAATATATATGAGCAAAAAAGTGTGTATATACATATAATAAACACTTGTCTTTTATTAATAATATTCATAAATATATCAAAAGTATTTTAATACATTGTGTACAAAATACAAAACTCCTACTTGCATTATTGCCAAGCACTACAAACTCTAAGTTCTAGGCTCCTCTCATAGGTCTTATGTTTTTGCTAGGTAAGGCCTTCGTGAGTGGATCTATAACATTTTCTTATGTTGCTACTTTGTAAACCAACGCATCACCCCTATAAACCAATACATTACCTTTTTAGACTATCTCTTTGAGGATGTGAAACTTCCTAAGTACGTATTTGGATCTCTGGTGAGATCTTGGTTCCTTAGCCTGAGCTATAATTGCACTATTATCATAATATAGTATAACTGGATCAACAATGCTAGGAACCAATTCTAACTCGAAGATAAAGTTTCTTATCTAAATATCTTCTTCAGCTGCTTTAAAAGCTGTAACGTATTTGGATTTTACTATAAAATCTATTACTATCTCTTGTTTGAAACTCCTCCAACAAACAACTCTGCCACTTAGACAAAACACATAATCTTGCTGCAATTTCAAATCATCCTGATATGTCTGAAAATTAGCATTAGTATATCCTCTAACAACTAGTTCCTCCTCTTCCCCTCCATAAACCAAAAACAAATCATTTGTTTTTCTCAGATACTTAAGAATGGTCTTAACAACAACCTAATGATCTTCACTTGGGTCGATTTGATATCTACTTGCTATGCTTGTAGCATGACCAATGTTTGGCCGCTTACTTATCATTGCATGTGTTACTAACCCAATTGCTGAAGCTTATGGTACTTTGTCCATTTTATCCTTTTTTGCTTGAGTTTTTGGATACGTTACCTTAGAGAGATGTTTGCCTTGTGACATAAGCAAAAATCCTCTTGTAGAATTTGCATATTAAATCTATTCAATACTTTATCGATGTATGTGCTTTGACTTAGTCAAAGTAACCTTTTAGACTTATCTTGATATATCTTAATTCCTAAGATATAAGCTGGTTCTTCTAAGTCTTTCATAGAAAAGCACTTATCTAACCAAGCTTTGATAGACTCTAGAGTAGGTATATCATTTCCTATAAAAAAGATATCATCAACATATAAATCTAGGAACATGATCACACTCTCACTCATCTTCTTATAAATGCAAGGTTCTTTTGGATTCTTATGATAGCCAAATTCTTTGATTATCTTATCAAATCTCATCTTTTAGTTCTGAGAAGCTTGCTTTAGTCCATAGATATACCTCTTTAGCTTGCAAATTTTATTTGCATTTTTGGTTGCTACAAAACCATGAGGTTATACCATGTACGTTTCTTCCTCTAACTTTCCATTTAGGAAAGTTGTTTTAATATCCATTTACTAAATCTCATAATCCTCATAAGTTGCTATTGCAAGTAAAATCCGAATGGACTTAAGCATTGCTATTGGTGAAAAAGTTTCATCATAGTTAATTCCACGACTCTAAGAGAATCATTTTGCTGCTAGCCTAGCTTTATAGGTACTTGTATTCCCTTCCATGTCAATCTTCTTTTTAAAGAACCACTTGCACCCTATGGGTTTTACCCCAACTCGTACATCTGCCAAATCCCATACTTAATTGGTGTTCATGGAGTCCATTTCAAACCTCATGACTTCCAACCATTTCTCAGAGTCTAGAGAAGTAATTGCTGCTTATATGTCAACAGCTTGTCCTTCTCAGTGAGTAGTACATCTTTTTGATTTATTACTAGTAAATTTAACCTTTCGAGTTCTCAATGTATTCTTGTTGACTTACACGATTCTTACGTTTGAAGAGCAATCACTAGTTGTGGCACCATAGGAACTTGTGGAGTTTTTTCCACATCTAATTGCTTACGTTATGATTGAATTTTTTCAAAATCTACTTTACTCCTACTGCTTTGTTTAAAGATAAACTCTTTCTCTAAGATTGTAACATATTAAGCAATAAACACTTCATGCTTACTTGGAAGACAAAAGCAATATCCCTTAGTTTCTTTAGGATATCGTATAAATGTACATTTAATAGATTTTGCTGCAAGCTTATCAAAGAATCCATTCTTCACATGAGCATCACAACATCGAATTTTAAGATAAGACAAATTGGGTTTCTTCTGGGATCACAACTCATATTGTGTCTTATTTACTACCTTAGTTGGAATTCGATTGAGTGTATATGTTGTCGTTTCTAAGGCATAATCTTAAAAGGTTAAAGAAAGACTCGTACGACTCATCATTGACCTAACCATATTCATTAGAGTACAATTTTTTCTTTTTGAAACACCATTCTGTTTTAGCGTTCTAAGAGGTATGAATTGTGAAATTATTCTACACTCTTTTGAGTAGTCAATGGACTTTTAGCTAAGATATTCTCCATCTTTATCACGTCGAAGTGTTTTTATCTTCTAACCAAATTGATTTTCTACTTCACTTTTAAATTGTTTGAATTTCTCAAAATTTTTTTACTTATGCCACATTAAGCAAATATATCCATACCTACTAAAATCATCAATAAAAGTTATGAAGTAAGAAAATTCACCTCTGGCTTGAGTTAATAATGGCTCATACATTGACACACATCATGGCGTATGAGTTCTAATAATTCTTTTTCCCTTTCACCTTTCTTAGTAAAAGGTTTCTTAGCTATTTTTTCTTGTAAATATGCTTCGTAGGTATCTATGAATTCAAAATCAAATGAATCCAAATACTCTTCAAAATGAAGTTTAGTTAAGCGTTTCTTGTTTACATAGCCAATTTTATAATGCTATAGGTAAGATAAACTTAAATCATGTGTCTTCTGTTTCTTAGTCTCAATGCAATGAGCAAGTTTAGTGGTATTAAGAATATAAATACCGTTAACTAATGCTCCATCACCATAAAACATTCCATTCATATAAAATAAATAACTTTTATTTTTAAACTCAAAAACAAATCTCTTGGCATCTAAACATGATACCGAAATAATGTTCTTGGTGAAACTAGGAATATGGTAGCAATTTTCTAATTCTAATACAAATCCACTTGGTAAAGAAATAGTATAAGTTCCTACAACTATGGCAGCAACTCTTACTTTATTAGCTACTCATAAGTTTACTTCTCTCTTAGACAACTTCCTGCTCTCATTTAGACCCAGCAGGTAAATACAGATATGAGAACCACATCTTATATTTGTAACCCATATGGAAGAAATAAAAAGATTGCATTTAATCATAAAGATAGCTGAGGTATTGCTCTCACTTGACATTTTCTTTTTGAACTAAATAGAATCCCTCTTTCAATGGCCTTTCTTGCCATAATGGAAATGTATTGCTTGCTTCTCACCATATTTGGGCTTTTGTTGCTACTTCTTGAGCTTGGAGTACTCACTTTTCTTTACTTACTTAGCCTAAGAATTATCAACTCCACTAAGCTTTCTCTTTTTAGATTTAATAATCAAGAGAGCTTTTTGAGGAACCTTTGACTTAGATTTCGTATCATTTTCAGCTATCCTCAGTATAGCAAGTATATTTGTTAGAGATCTCTCCATATTGTTCATGTTGTAGTTCGTGATAAACTAGGAGAAAGAATCCGGTAAAGAAGCTAAAATTAGGTCGATGGCTAGGTTATCATTTAACTTGGAGTCTATATACCTTGTTATCTTGAGTACATGAGGCCCAACTTGGCTCCCTTCAACCATCTTATAGTGAAATAAGGCCTGAGATGTATTGTATGGCTTAACTCTTATACTCTCTTGGAATAACTCCTGTAAATGAGCATATATTTCTCTTGCAAACGTATTCTCATGCTGCTCCGCAATTTAGATAACATTGCAGATAATATAAAACACTCGACATTAATAGAGTCCTTTAGGTATTTTTAGTAATACTCATATTGCGCTATGATGGCATCTCACTTAATTCATTAATTTTTTCCTCTTCTAGGATATATAATTTTCTTTCATGCTTGAGGACAATTTTTAATTTCCTTAGCCAGTCAAGAAAATTTGGTCCAACAAGGAGATTATCCTTGTTAAGAATAGATTGCAGCATAAGGTTATTGTTGCTATTTGCCATTTTCCATTTTAGATCTACAAAATAAACGTAAAGTTTAGTATTTATGAAGTATTTGTTTCATAAAAGGACTTTTAAAATATCTTCCACTATTTTATTCAAATCTAACAACCCCCTCTATTGGATTCAAAAAAACCTCGTTAAAAGATTTTCTAATGGATCCAAATCTTAAATAAAATCAATATATACACGATTGAGCTATACCTATATATTTTATTATTTTAGGTAGGCCTTAATAAACTCGCTAATCATAAATTCTATATGACTGTTAGCTTAACACTTGCCCATTAAATTGTTAACCTTAGCTGAGCTAACAAATTGATAGTTTTAATTTAAGTCAATTCATTTATAAATTACAAAAATTATACTAATTTAGTGTGAGTCCATGATAGAACTATATCAACTCACGTGAAATTTTGACTATTCTATAATTTATATTTGAAAGGTAATATTATTAATCTTAACTTAATGTATTCAAGAGATTTGATATCCATATCTCACCAAATTGTATACTATTATAAATTAACATTAACAATACCTGCACACCTTAAATAAATAAATAAATTAATCAATCAATAACAATAAAACAATAATGCTAGATGCTGGGCCAACTAAAAGAGTACGGACCTAGCTTAATGGTGGTTAGACTAAAATCCATAATTGCATCTTCTTTAGGCCTTCCGGATTTTTTTATGTGTTTAATAAACATGGCTTTGATACTCCTACTCTACTACGAGAAGCTGATTTTTTTTAAAAAAAAAACAACTTATTTAGAAAATAAAGTACAAATGGATTCTAATTTGAGCCTGTAGTCCCAAACATACTAAATTATATGTATGCAAACTCAAATAAAATTATAATAGTTTTTTTGGACTTAATCTGTGCAGAGGACATGCAAGCCCTATTTAATAAATTTATAACCATTTACACCTGGGGCCATGATCATACATAAAGAATAATTGATATATCATATGTAGATTGTAAAAATAATATTAACCAATTAATTCAAAATGGTTATTATAATCGTGATATAAACCCGGGATTATAACTGGAACCAAAATTTCATAAGTAATACGTATCCATTTATTTATGAAATTCCTCAGTCCAGAGCAACAAAACTATCTCCGGTATCGATCCGGAATCATATAGAAAACCTTTACCCGCAAAGATTTTCACTCACCCAATCCAAATATATATATATACCAAAAACAGATATTGCACCAGTCATATATTAATATATCTTCATAATATTATCCTGTAGGTGAGACATGCCAATCCCACGGAATTTTTTTTTTTAAAGCAAACGTTAGTTAAGGAATCAACAGAAACATAAAGAAATATATAAACATTATCAAAACATTGGTACTTAACATATACTTTCCGATTCCGCAAAAGTATAAGCGATGTTCAAAATAAATTCATGATATAAAACATACTGTATCAAGATTATAACAATCATTCTATGAATAAATTCTAGACTATAACAATACATTTTACATGTTCACGCAGATTGCTTTGATATCACTATCTGGTTTCGTAGATTAGATAAACGCAGTGGAATAAAATTTTTATTATAAGATCTATCTTTTGGAATCCATGTATGATATGTAAAATAAAATTAATAACAAAAGTTTATAAGAATATTACATTTTCTTATAGCAAAACAGTCTCTTCATAGAGATATAGTTCAAATTTTCAATCCAAAATCGCTTGTCTCTTATGATATGTGCTCATCACAAGGATTTTTATTGTAATCCCCCTAGTGGTATCTTTTCATAGCAATAATGCAAAAGCAATCATTCTACTTTTAACTACAATGTCACAACATTTTTTATGGAAAAAGAACATAATTTATTTCTTTTTTACCAAAAGAAAACAATGCCATTTTCATCATCATATTTAATGCATTTGACCACTATTTAAAAACACTTTCACTTTATTATTCGTGTTATTACGTGTGACTTTCTAGGTTTTTATATACGAAGGCAGTGTTTATTTAAAACACAAACCAAGGTAAGTGTCTAGCAATAATTATTGGCCACCCAATGTAATAGAAATATTATGAATCATAAACCATTATAAACCGATTATTGCGTAATCAAATTTCTTTATCAAATGATATCCTAATTAAACAATCACATATTATATCATCAATGTTCAATTATTTTATTTGGTTTTCGAAATAAATTAAACTTGATAAAACTTACTGTAACTACAGGCTTATAAATCACTATTATCTCAATCAAGCGATCTTAGATATCAACTCTTCAATCTAAGAGAGTAATAAATTCTATCTTAACTCGTTATTATACTCTCTATTTAGATTCATGTTTCCTAAACATGTAAGAAGACAAGTCTAAGAACTATGAAGATCATTATGAGTAGGGATGTTTTATTCAAACTATTGTTAGTCCTTCAATTGATATGTTGCAAAAAGGTAAGTTTATTGGAATGAGAAAGCATTGAAGACTTTTGAAAGACTTAAAAGGTGAATTGATTAACGTTCTTTTGACACTTTTTGACTTTATACAACAGTTTATTGTAGAGACCGATGGGTTGAGTAATGGCACTGATGCTTTCTTTATTGTAGAGACCTTATGGCCTTATTTATTTATTTTTATTGGTGAGAGACTTCTTTTGCATTTACAGAAAGCCTCCACTTGTGTTAGGGAACTTTATGCTTCCGTAGAGGCTTCATAAAAAGTAACCTCAATGCACGTAAAGAAGATGGTTTATCGAAGTTTCAAAGAAATTTTGACTCCAAATTCTTGACCAAGGGAAGTATTTAACAAAGTTATTAAGTTATGACTATCTTAATGTGTGCAAAGCAGGGAGCAAAAATCACGCTGCTAATGCCTTATATGCTAGTGAATATCTTGGCATATTCATGCCTTGTATTCGGTTTATTGACTTATTAGAGTTGTAATACACTACTTTAAACGAATTTCAACGCATTATTTCACTTAAGACAAGATATCTTATGAAGTTTATTACAAGAATGGCATTGTATATTGGTAAGATAGCCTTCTCGGTACCTTAATCTTTTCTGCAGCTTTTTTCTAAGTTTTATTATACTACTAGTGCTAAATAGTTTGGTTTTCTCAAGACATTTAAGTATATGGCTTCAAAGTTTTATGGGGAGATTGCAAATTAACCAACTTTCACTTCTTTTAAAATACACTTTTTGACCCCTTAAAGATATTAACAAATTGACACGGTTAGAGAACAATGGCAGCTTATTGAAAAAAAAAAGTATGTTTATGTCACATGACTCCAAAATTAATGAAATCTTATAATTTCCGTTCCATTCATCTACTTATATGTGATATTAGAGAGAGTGATAAGATATTTTATGAAAACACGATATGTGAAAGAATAAACTCTATAATAATTCTAAAAAAGTTTGGATAGAACTGATTCATATGGTTTGGTCATTTATAATTTTAAAACCCAAGAATAATTAAGGGAAATACAATAAATTGGAAAAGAAAAGATATAAGATACAAAATATTAAATTAGTAGAAAAATCTTATCTTTGATGGCTCGATATCTTTTAAAAATACATAAATTTGATATTGAAAATAATACGAAATGGTACATCGATTTATATCAAGTCATAGTATAGTAGACTCAATTCGTTGGTTATCAAAGTATTATGAGTTTTGAATTCATAAGTAGAAAGTTAAAATTATTTTTAAAATTTGGTTCACGGTCTCAGATTCCTTGTACTTTTGATCCCGTTAGCTTATCGTCAACTTTAGGTTTTGACTAGCTTCGGATGGTTTTTCGCTTCTAATCCATTTGCTTTTGACCCGTTTTCTATTCTTCTGTTTAGGTTTTTGTTGATCTAAACACTCCATAAACTATAAGCTTGTCTTGACTGTGTTAAAGAGAGCAAAGAGTATATTTTGGCTTTTTGAACAAGTTGCAATAGAAAGAGGATGAAAAATAAAAAATAAAAAAAAAAAGAAAAATTTCCATGTAATCAACAAAATTAAGGAAACAAAAAAAAAAAAAAAAAAGAAGACAGATTGAAATAGCACCTGTTCTTTGTTTAAAACCTAAACTACAAACATTTTAAACTATTAAATTTAATTGGATCTGGCTTTTAAAAATTGTTAAGTGAATTTTATGGCAATTTCAACAATATTAATTGATTGTAGGTATAGGTCATAGGGTGTTTGCTTCATGTATGGAAACGTGGTTTGGAGCGATGGCACTATTGGCAGGTGGGAAGAGTTATGAGATTAACGCTATCATCAAGAAAGCATGCAATTTCCTTTTATCTAAACAGCACCAATAATAACTATTCGTCAAAATTATAGGAGGTGTGTAAATGGATTTCTCATTAAGCACATTTAAGTTTATTCTAAAATAACTATTTGTCAAAAATAATGGAAAACTCAACCAGTGAATGATCATCAGTTCAAAAGTCTAAGCATGGAAACTATTATCCTCTCAAAACAATAAAACCAATTACCTATAGTCAATCAGAAAATTCTTAAACTACAACTAAAGAAAGAAGACAGATACGAAACCGTACACAAGATGCTTTATTGTTTTTGCAAATTAAACTAGGATTCTGAGGAGAGGTTATTGAATTAGTAGCTTGTCGTAATTTTTTAGGACAACTAAGTTGCGTCGTTGTTTCTTAGTCAATCAAATAACCATCCTTCATACATTTAAGTAGTTGGCCAAAATATACATTCAGGTATATGAGAGAAGATAAATCGCCTAGCATTAATAACAACAGCAACTACAAATGCGAGAGCAGTTAGCTATTTATGCTTCAAGCTCTTTTTTCAAATTTGCATCTTTGAAACTTGAAATTTTAATTTCCTTCCTTCTTTTTCTTTTTTTTTTTTAAAAAAAAATCAAAACAAGTAACATGTGCCATTTTAATTCCTTCTTTGAGATTGTTTTGTATTTTTATTATTTCATTGATTATTTGGAAAGTTTGAATTTTTTTCACCCCTTTTTTTTCTATCATGTTCAAGACAACATAAGCTACACTTTACTCTATTTCTATTATCACATATACATAAATAAAAGGAGAAAGAGCCATTACGGAATTTCGCTAATTTTGGAGTCAAATACTATTCAGGTGTCTTTTTTATTTTATTTTAACGAAAACTACCAATATCACCTAACAATACCAACTTTCTAAAGTTTATGGGGTCAAAAGGTGTAATATGGAAGTTTTGGGATGAACCAATACTTAGATTAAAGTTTAAGGAATAATTTGCAACTTTTTCATGTTTGTCAAGAATAGGAATGTTTTATAAGGACTCA
This sequence comes from Lumnitzera racemosa, assembly GCA_024138005.1. NCBI lineage: Eukaryota > Viridiplantae > Streptophyta > Magnoliopsida > Myrtales > Combretaceae > Lumnitzera > Lumnitzera racemosa. The sequence continues at coordinate 4,108,982 of JAMXBC010000007.1, forward strand.
TCAAGTGTATCAATAAGTCAGGTATTTTATTAATTCTCCTAAAGCACTCTATTAGGAAAGGAGTGTTTATGAGGTTTTACCAAGTATATCAATAAGTAAAGTAGTCTTAAATCTCCCACGAGTCTACCATTTCTCTTCATATTCCTAAGAGAACTTGGAAATATATAAATATGGATATTACCACTGCTTTATCTAAGCATATGATGGTCATTTAAGCCACTAAGGTTGTGGCTTTATTTCTTTAAGTTGCTGTGAAGCTTCATGGGTATAGACCTGCATAAGGGTTGGTTTCGAATCGTGAACTGGCTTGGGTGGGCCTTGAATTGACTTATTTTAAAAGTAGGTGGGCCAAACCGCCTTAGTGAACCGTTGGGATTTTAAGACTCGAGTGGTTCAAAAGGGTGAAACCGCCCGAACTGGCAGGTTGACTCGTTATTGAAACAGCAGGTCTGCCCAACTGATTCACCTCCTTTAAAAAAAAAAGAAAGAGAAAGAAAAATGAGATCGTTAAGTCGGAAAAAATAATTTAATAATATCTAGTAAGTTTTATATGTCAAAGCTACTTTATTTACGATGGTGAATAATAATTTTTTTAACAATAATATCATCAAACCAATGATAGATTACTAATCATAAGTTAATTATGTGTTAAGAATAGATAAAAAATTCAATTTTAGTTATTATAAGTCCTTTTTGTAAAACTTATCAAATGTTAAGGGTTTGAATATGAGAAAAAAATAAAATTTGAGGATAAAAATAAAAAAGTCAGAATCGTATTAAGTCGGAAATTAATAAAAAAAGAAATTATTAATGAATTAATACACTTAAAAAATTATTAATGTATTAAAAAAAGAAATTAATAAAAAATTTAAATAATTAAAGAAAAACGGTTTAAGGGTCTCGAACCGACCCTTGAACCGTCAGCTCACAGACTGGTTACGATTCACTGTATCATCTACCTATGAACCAACGATTCGGGGCCAGTTCCGGATCGGTTTCGAACCGTGCCCAAGTATACATGGGTACTTAGAACAATTGTTTTGAGTAGAGATGTTATATTTGTTGGCAAATTTTAAAAAGAATTGTTTTAACTTAGTGAGATGTAGCTAGCTACGAATATTCCCTAGAGTGATGACTAAAGGAAGGTACTTAATAGTATTGAGGGGCTTTGTAATGGATTATCTATTTTAATGAGTTCAAAATCGATATGCCTAAATAAGAGGCGGTATTCATGGTAAAATCGAAAGTGCAGCCAATAAATAGAAATAAAAATCTTTTTGGTACTTTATGGCATTTAATATATGGTAATGAAATAAAAATATGGTGTTTTGGGTTTTTATGAAAATGAATGACCTTTTAAAAAAAGAGAGAAAGGCATGGATAATTATCAAATTCAATAAACTTGAGATATGGAAGTATATGGAATTGAATATTACACACCGATTTTAGAGATGAATTAGGGCCTTTTTATTTTTTCTAGTTGATGGGTCCATGAACATCACAACTAAATCAAATAAACGGTTAATTAATTCTATGGCCAATATGATTGATATGCCTTAACTTCAAAGGCCCAACCCACCTTGTGACTTAAATATCTAAGTATAACAGTACCTAGTGTTTTATCTTAGTCATAAACTAATTATACTTTCTCTCTCTCCAGTTCCAGACTTTTCTAAAATAAGTCTAAAACCCTAAGTTGCTATCTTCTCTCTTCTTCATGTTTATTAAGTATCAAATATTAGCCTCGAACAGATACTAATCTTATTCTTATCCTTGTACAAGTGTAGAAAGTGGTCACTTCGAGTAGACTGGGACTCCAAGAGAGGAAAACTCTCAATTTCAATGATCGTAACTTGTGATCTTCTCTTTACTGTAATCTTCTTGTTTATATGTATTTATATAGATCTGTTAGTTAGACTTAGATCTATTATGATTCTGGTACTTCTAGTTATGATTTTTTACATCTACTATTATTTAGGTACAAACTAATTACTTGTTACAATTGCTACTATTCATTTTACAATCTATGTTTTTCCCATTATGAAATATCTATACTTCTTGAGTCTCTTTGATGCTTTCTGTTTATTGGTCATAACATCTTTCCTTGGGTCTTGAAAAATAACCTTGTTTGCAAAGTCAAAGTCGAATAAGTCAATAAATGAGTGATAGTCTTCCTATGTGGCATCCTCCTATGGTAACCCTTACCACTGCATCAAAATTTCTAGTACCCAATGTCCCAGTTGAAAAACTTGTCATGTAGCTAAGATTAATAAAGGTCGAACCAATGAATGGTTATTCAAAGCATCCAGCAACAAATCTAGTGAGGGGATGTGAGAACTCTTAGCCAATTTGAGTATAGAGACATGAAAAACATTGTGAATTCGTACGTATGGGGGTAACTAAAGTTCATATGTATAATCTCCTACTCGTCTAGTAATAGGAAAAGGTCCATAGTACTTTTTGGATAGCTTATGATGTCCCTGTTGTGTTAAACTCAACTGTTTATGATAGGAATCAACCTCCAAATTGATCACGCGCAGCCGATCCAAAAGATTCTAAGGACTAACAAGAAGGAATTGTTACGCCTCGAAAAGGTGAAGTCGTAACAATCCCATTGTGTGAGCTATTTTAAGATAAAAACTATCCTTATAGTTGCAATCCTAGACCTAGTTCATACAAGGCATACTCGACTTTACCTCTTTAAAGTGTCCAATTCGATACCTGTTTGATAAAACCTATGGATTAATCCCTTGAAATAATTTATTAAAAATAAATTTATAATTTGATCTTATAAAAGAGTAGTAGGAAATCCCACAAGTACCTATCATTTCATATACTAACCAGAATATTAAAAACTACTAAGCCTCTTGAGGAATTATGTGTAATTTTTCTTAAAAGATAAAATAAAAATTAATACTAAATACAATAACCGGCCATTTCTTGTTGTATCTCACTCCTCGTCCCAGTTTATTAGTGTTCTAGTGTTAGGTAGACACTTGTAATTCATTTGAAATCTACAAAATAAACTATAGGTAAATGAGCAACGACTTGCTCAGTAAGTAAGGTGAAGACATAAGCATACATTTAGTACATCATAAGCAGGGTTTTCAATCAAATTGGTTAGATGTAATATATGTACAAGCAAATGCCATTGCAACATGTTATTTGGTCCATCGTGAGATTAAAGAAATTTTACTTGCTCTAATTTGGGTTGAGGAGATTGTCATCGCATACTTACGAATTGAGACCAAATCGGGGCTTCTGCAATGGAGAACACCTTCTTCCTGTAAACACCTTCTTCCCGTAAACACCTTCTTCCCGTAACCACCTTCGAATCATGTCCCCCAACCTTGCTACGACCTCCTCTCCTGCTACTTAGTTCGGTTAAAAGTAGGGAAAGGATCATTTCAGCTATCCTTATCGAAAAGAGTCGTGTTTGGCCCGAGAATCCTGACCGTTACCTTTAATAAGCTGTGATGTATATTAGGTTAGATGTTAAGCCAAGTTTGAGTTAGTTCATTTTTAGGATGATTAACTAAGCTCCAACAATTCAAGCATAATAACATTCGTAGAGCCACCATAACATGGAGCTTAGCTCTCATCACAGCAAATCGAAACTCAACCATAAGCACTACATGCGTACAAACAGCTAACTATAATCACAAGCCAATACATGCCAAAGTCCCTAGATATTCTAAAATAATATCTTAAATGTTGTGAAATATCGATCCCACTTACTTAGAAGTCCTATTACTCATGTCAGTTGCAACTGCTAGACTCGTTTCATTGGTATTTCCTATATTACAAATGATACCTTCAAGGTTTATAAGATGATAATAATTTTCTTATTATTCATATAATTGAGTTCACCATCTCTAATTGAAGGAATAATTTAGACCTAAGTTGCTAATTCTTAGGGTCATTTTAAGTAACGTTATACCCGAAATATCCTTTAAATCAACTTTTGAATCACTTTTTAAATAGTCCAATGAGCCAAGTTAGTCATAGTTCCTAACTTAAAGTATGGTCTGATGGTCCTTTGAGTTTTCTAAGCCCATATATTTTATCTAACAAGTCCTTGTATTTAACCTTTGAATAATTCAAGCTAAAGTTTTTTTTTTTCTCTTATCATTCTCTAATATTCACCTAATTCCTTGTTGCCTATTGTAAATTTGATATTTCAAATCTATGAACTATGGTATAGAAAGGTGTTTTCTATAGTCAAGATTGGTGGAAGGCTTAATTCATGTTGTCCACATGTTAATCTAACTAAGGTAATATTTAACTATGTGTCATAAATTGCTAGTTTCTATCAAATCATCAACTACCTTTATGGATCCTACACTACTATACTATCTTTGGGAAGAATTGAGCTTACAAAATAAAATATTAAATATTTCCCACTAAGTTATTGATATATCATAACCTTATTTGTATTTATAATTAAGACCTTATCCTTATATTTGTGTAAATGTATTACATGCTATGCATATTTAGAAGACCTACATATTATCTGGATGTCTCTTCTTGCCATATTATTAAATTATACGATACTTAATATTATTTCTATGTTTGTTTAAATTACGAAACTTGATTTTCTGAGTATGAAAAATAAATAAATAAATAATTAATGATAACTATTATCTAAGCCTGTACCCACAATAATAATATGCGGTGTCTATTTTAAGAGTTCAAGTTTAAGAACTCATTTTGTTAAATTCTTGCTACTTTATCACAACTTCAAGTCACAAGGATTCGTATTCGAGTTAACTCCTGCTTATATTCAAATGTTATAACTATCGATTCGTTTAAGGTAATTGCTAATTTTCCAGGGTTTTACAGATAATGGCTTGTAACCTTATCTAAGATAATTCTTATTCCAACCTCCATGATTTACTCTATTGCTAACCCGAGTACTGAGCTCTCGTGTACACCAATATTTTATCTGAAACTACTGAGCAAAGGTACCGACCCTTCGAGTAGGCATGCTTACTTGCTAAGCAGCGTACCATAATCATAACAACATTATAGCATACCATCCTTAACTACTATCTGATGCTGAGCTCTTGAACCAACTAAGATTCAACCCCGTTCTAAGGTGAATATTCATTAGTGACTAATTGGCCAAGAACTAACCTGATCCAAATTAGGTCGGCTTTGACTACATACCTTCTTTTTCTTCACTTTGTCTAAGTTGTACTATATTTTAGAGTAGCTAGTGACCAGTAACCAACTACCGTATGACATGATAATATTCCAAAAAGATTCTTTACTTTTTTATACAAAATATTCTATCTCTTTTACCATTTTTAGTATTATTCATGTATTCTAATTGTAAATTACCCTTTTATCTTTTCCATATATGCTTGTAATCTTAGTGGGACTAGTATAAATACCTTATTTGTTGTACGCAGACATAACTCTCTTTGATCATCAGAATACACAAGTTTCCCTTTTTGAGCAATCCTAGTGCTCTCATTTACCCTTAACTCTTATCTATTCCCTTTAGTAAGGGGTAGTGATGAGTGACCCTATAGTTAGAACCCACGTGTCATATCCAACGGATTTTAGGCTGAATAAGATCAATCGGTGTATCATATCTAATCAGTAGCTACCTAAACTTTTGCTAACTTTCTTGTTTTCCTTTCGGTTTGTTAATATTATGGTGCTTCTCTATGTGTTCAACCTCGAAGATGCATAAGCTTCGCTGGTATCAGAGTACGGTTTCAAGAGAGGATGTGTGAAGTTGCACTAAAGTTTTGGCTTGTGTTTACTGTTTATGGCCACCATGTTCCTTTCATAGCTGCTTCAATGTGTTCGTGTGGATAAAGTTTGGAGTTGTGAGCTGTTTTAAAGAAGATTTGTGTATAGGTAAGTGTGGTTCCATTGTTACTTTGTTTTTCACTATGAAAATAGAGCAAGTTTATTTCTATCCTATTCGAGTGATTATTGGAGGTTGAAGTTGTTAGAGTGTATTAACTGAAGTTTTTGGTAGTAAGGTAGCAATATTTTCCATGTATTGTGTTGTTAATTTATTCGAGAAGTATTATACCATGTTGAATTCGAGTATTTAAGGTGTTGTTGGTGACCAAAGTAGTGGTACTCAACTTGGTTGTGGTTATAATGGTAGTAACACTCTGGGGTCAGTTGATGATAAGCTTGATAGACTTACTAATCTCGTTGAGAGTCTAATCACTACGATGCAAGTTAATAGACAATAACCGTAGGGTATACAACACCATAACCCACAAAAAAAATGCTCTTAAGAGATGCTATGGTTAAGTTAATCGAGCTAATTGCCCAGTTCGACCCCCTGAAGCTAATTGCCTAGTTAGACCCCCTTAAGTTGGAGGAGTAGTAGATCAAGTTGCTAGGCGAGGAATGAAGTTGAAAGAGATTGAGGAAGATGATGAGGAGATAGATGCTGAGGAGTATGGAGAGAAAGAAGAAAAGGTTGATTATTATTGAGCACAAGAGCGAAGATATCGAGCTCCTCGAAGACTAAATAATGTCAAGGTCCAAATCCCACCCTTCAAAGGAAGTGGAGATGTAGATGAATATTTAGAGTAAGAAGAGAAGGTGGAGAAAGTGTTTAACTATTATAGATCGGATGTTGTCAAGGTCCGACTTACTACACTTGAGTTCTTTGAGTATACCATTATGTAGTGGAAAAATCTGAATGCAGCCAAAGTAAGGGATGGAAGACGAGGAGTAAAGACCTAGGATGAAATGAAGAGACCGATGAGGGGTAGATTTGTGCCTGAGACTTACTTGTAGGATACGTTTGCTAAACTACAGGAATTTCACCAAGAAGGCTAATTTGTTGATGATTATGTGAGAGAATTCCAAATGCTTATAATTTGAGCTAACATGGATGAACCTGAGGCTTATATAATATCGAGGTTCATTTCTTAGCTCAAATACGAAAATTGCAACATTATGGAAGTGCAAAGGTTTTACACTCTAGAAGAAGCAATTACAGTGGCGTAGAGGGTTGAAAAATAGAATAGAAATGTTCCGAGTAGACTTGGGCGAACTTTTTCCTAATCCCTAGTTCTACACCAACCTGTTCATACCAAGCCGAAGAGAACATCCCTAGCCGAGGAGAGAAATGACTAACCTAAGAACAGCTAAACAGGTCAACTGAGTTGAGTTGAGGCTAGGCTGACCTTGAGGACATATGAAAGAGGACAAACCTTTAGGTGGAAGACAAGCAAGGTGAAGTCCTTTAAATGTTTAGGCTTTAGACACATAGCTACTAAGTGTTTGAACTGACATGCCATGGTGCTTCAAGGAGATGTAGTAGATAGCACCGATAAAAGCGAGCTCGAAGAGGAGAAGCATGATGGAAGGATTGAAGCTAATGAGGAAGAGAAGACCTGCATCTATGTCGATCAGGAAGAGGTGATGACCTCAGTATTGAGACGAGTATTGAGTTCTCTACCAAACTTCGAGGAAGACTGGAGAGAGAATCTATTTCATACAAAATGTATCATCAAAAGATAACTGTACACCATCATAGTAAAAGAGGAAGTTATACTAATGTCGCCACCCAGTCCTTTGTGCAGAGAGTAGGATTGTTGACCTCTAAGCATCCTCGACCTTATAAGCTATATTGACTTCATGATAGAGGTGCCCTGCACATCATAGAGCAAGTAATTATGCCGTTCAATATTAAGAATGTGTATAAGAATGAAGTAGTGTGCGATGTTCTCCCCATAGGAGCTTCACATCTATTTCTTAGAAAAACATGGTTATTCAATAGACGTGTTACTCACGACAGATACAAGAACATTTATGCCTTTGTTAAGGACAAGAAGAAGATTATGTTGCAACCCATGACACCGACTTAAGTGAATGAGACCCATAATCAACTCATTTGAGTTAATAAGAAGAAAGCTCTAGTGATGAGTCGAAGAGAGCTCTAAGCAGCGAAGAAGGGCAATAAACCTATGTTCCTATTGATTAGAAGATTATTGGAGATGAGAGACCTTGAAGAAGTGCCTAATGAGATTTGAAGGTTGATAGATGAGTTTACCAACTTGTTTCCTAAATAGTTGCCTTAAAGACTACCTCCAGTTTAAGGCGTAGAGCATTGTATTGATTTATAGCTAACATTGCCTTATTAAACCAACCTGCTTACAAAATGAACCTGAGTAGACTGCTAAGTTGAAAAGAAAAGTAAACAAGCTCATAGGGAGAGGATATGTGAGGGAGAGCATGAGTTCTTGTGCTATACCAGCTCTACTTGTCTCAAAAAAGGATGGTTCCTGGCACATGTGCATCGATAATCGAACAATCAACTGTATTAGTGTTAAGTATAGATATCCGATATTGAGGCTCGATGGTATGTTAAACGAACTTCATGGTGTCAAAATATTTTCAAAGATTGATTTGCAAAGTGACTACCACCAAATTTGCATGAGATCAGGTGATGAACGAAAGACTGCTTTCAAGATAAGGCATGATCTCTATGAATGGTTGGTTATTTCGTTTGAACTTACAAATGCACCAAGCACATTTATAAGGTTAGGAACCATGTGATGCGCCCTTTGATGGAAAGATGTGTGGTTATGTACTTTAATAATATATTGGTGTATAGTATCGACTTGGACAACTATGTTTAACATCTCCGAGCTGTTTTTAAAATCTTATGAGTTGAGAAGTTATTTGGGAACCTGAAGAAGTGTACGTTATGTTAAGGTGAATTAGTTTTTCTTAGGTACATGGTATCGGGTGAAGGAATTTGAGCTAATGAGGAGAAGGTCTGAGCTGTCTTAGAGTGGTCCGTACTGAAGAATGTTACTGAAGTACAAAGTTTTTATGACCTTGCTTCTTTTTACAGACGATTTATTAAGAACTTCAGTACTATTGCAACCCCCTTAATTAAGCTAATGAAAAAGGGTAATGGGTTTTGATGGAATGACTAAGCTGAACAAAGCTTCAAGGAGATCGAGGAGAAGCTTACCTCTGCTCCTATTCTGTCATTACCAAATTTTGACTAACCTTTTGAATTGGAGTATGACTCGTTAAGCGTTAGAATTAGTGTCATTCTGATGTAAGAATGACGATCCGTTGCCTATCATAGTAAGAAGTTTAGTGCTACCACATTGAACTATTCTATGTATAAAAAAGAGTTGTACTCTCTTTTTTTTGCTCTTATTATCTAGCAACACTACTTACTGCCATGAGAGTTTGTGATCTATACTAACCAAGAGTCGTTGAAGCATTATGGGAGTCGGAACAAACTTTCAAAGAGGCAAGCCAAGTGGCTAGAGTTTATGATGCATCTCTGAGGTTGGACACACGGAGAGACACCACGACGAAGCTAAAACTAAAGGAAACAAAAGAAAAGCTAGCAAAGCCCAAGCAGCCACCAATTGGAGATGATACACTAATTGATCTTACTCAGCCTACAATCCGCTGGATATGACTCACTGATTTGAACTAAAGGGTTACTCGCCACTACTCCTTACTAAAGGGAATATATGAGTTAAAAAGGGTAATGAGAACACTCGAGTTGCTCAAAGGAAAAATTAAGTAAATTCTAATATAGATGATGAATGTTTGCGTATAATTAAGTGGGGGTTTATATACCCATTCACTAAGGTTACTTTACATATATGAAAGGATTAAAGGGTATTTTTATAATTAAGTTACATAATACATACTAAAAAAGGGTAAAAGAGACAAAAAAATATTCTGTATGAAAAGTAAAGGATCCTTCTAGAATGTTGTACCAAAAGATATGTGTTGTTCGATGGTTAGACATTAGGAATATGGTACAAATTGGACAAAAAGAATAAAAGAGAGCTTGTAGTCGGGAGCCGACCTAATTTAGATCGTGTCAGAACTTAATCAGCCATTCACTATAAAGTAATTGACTTGAGATGGGGTCGAGTATTAGTAGTCAACTCGAACAGTTTCGGGGTTGTCTGTTCGGATATTATGTCATGGTGTAGCTATTTAGTAGGCCCAACATAGGTGATGGCTTGATAATCAAGTCGTTAGAGGAAGGAAACATGGAGGTTGGGATAAGAATTCTCGTCTTGGATAGGGCTTCAAACTAGTATTCTCCAAGTGAGTCCTTGGAGTCCTCTAGCTCGGCTACATGTGATCAGTCCAATAAAGTTAATTCTTATCATTTACCTAGGTGTCCAAAGGTTTTTTCCTCAAATTCGAAGTGGTATTTGGCTCTTACTCTTTTAGGGCACTTGCAAGGTCTTCTTGTATTGATTGGTAGGGAATCAGGTCAAACACATTGAAAGTAGAGAAAACACCATAGTCATTAAGTAATTCAATTTGGTAGGCATTGCCGTTGACTTTCTTCAAGACCTTAAATGGACCATTAGCTCTGGGAGATAGCTTACTTTGTCTCAAGTGTAGGAATCGTTCTCGGCCGAGGTATATCCATACTAAGTCTCTTGGTTGGAAAGAAACAGCTCAATAGCCTTAACTACTAATCTCTTGTTGTCTCTGGTTGAACTTGGCAATCTTCTTAGTTATAGACTGGTGTAGCTCTTGTAATTCTTATGCTTAGTCAATTCTAGATCGACTCTCCTTAGCAGCTGTAGGGGTATTGATAAAGTTTAGGAGGATAGTGGGATTGAAGCCATAGATGACCTCAAATGGGGTCTTCCAAGTAGTACTGTAGACAATTCAGTTATATCCGAATTTCACCAATGATAGACACAGATCCCAATCCCTCGAAATCTTTCCTATAAAAGCTCTGAGTAAGTTGCCAACATCCTGTTTACCACTTTAGTCTGGCTATCAATCTAAAGGTGGCTACTAGAGCTAAATATAAGTTTGGTTCTAAGTCTTCTCTATAGAGTCTTCCAAAAATAGCTTAAGAATTTTGTGTCTCGATTTGGAATAATGGTGTTCAGTACTCCATATAGTTAGAGAACTTTCTGTAAAAATAAATCAGCAATATATAAAGTATCATTAGTTCGATGACACGGAATAAAGTGTGCCATTTTGCTGAAGCGGTTTACTACAACAAATATAAAATCTTTTCCATTAGATGTCTGGGGCAACCTTAAGACAAAGTCCATGCTGAAGTTGGCTTAATGTAAGGTTGGTGTTGGAAGGGGCATATATTCTCCATGAGACTCTTTTTTCCCCGTAGCTTGCTTGTACACTTCACAACTACTAACTACCTTATGGACATCCTTAGCCAAATTAGGCTAATAAAAATTTTCCTTCAATAGATTGGTCGTCTTGGTCTCTTTAAGGTAATCAGATTATCCACCACTATGAGCTTCCCTAACCAACAGCTTACGCATGGAATAGTTCGGTATGTATAGCCTTCTTTCCTTGAAGAGATAGCCATCTCAGACATAATAGCCTTCAACAGCAACTTCATCTTTGCACTGCTTCACAATAAGAATGAAATGAGGATTATAAGCATACCACTTGGTGATAAGTAAAAATCCTAATAATTTGTCTGCAAAGTGGTCAGTAAGGTTTGCCGATGTGACAGATCATTGGTGACCACATTTACGCTTCCTTTCTTATGCCAGATCACATACGAAAATCCCTCCATGGACTTTAATCAATTGGCTTGTCTCTTCAAGAGTTTATTTTGACTCCAAAAATGCTTCAATGATTCATGGTCATTATAGATAACAAACTCTTGGGGCGGTAAATAGTGTTATCAAATAGTAAGAGCTAAAAAAAGAGAGTATAACTCTTTCTCATATATAGAATAGTTCAGGATCACACCATTAAGTTCTCACAAGGGTAGGCGACGGGTTATCATTCCTGCATTAGGACTACGCTAACTCCAATGCCTGATGCATCATACTCCAATTCAAAGGGCTTATCAAAATCTGGTAATGATAGGACAGGTCCCTAAAGCTCTGTTCAGCTCAATCGTTCCATTTGAACCCATTACTATTCTTTGTTAGCTCAATCAAGGGAGCGACTATGGTATTGAAGTTTTTAATGAATCGCCTATAAAAAGAAGCAAGGCTATGAAAACTTCGAACTTCAGCGACATTCTTCAGCATCAACCTTTCTAGAACAGCTCGGATCTTTTCCTCATCTACTTGGATTCCTTCCCTTGACAACACATACCTAAGACAAAACAATTCACTTTGATAGAACATACACTTCTTCAAGTTCCCAAATAACTTATTGTCTTGTAATATTTCAAAAACAGCTCGGAGATGTTAAACACGATTATCCATGTCGGTATTGTACACCACTATATCATCAAAGTACATGACCACACATCTTCCAATCAGAGGGCGCATCACATGGTTCATCAATCTCATAAATGTGCTTGTGGTAAGTCCGAATGTCATAACCAACCATTCGTAAAAACCATGCATAGTCTTAAAGGCACTCTTCTACTCATCACCCGATCTTTTGCAAGTTTGGTGGTTGCTACTGTAAACCCCAAAACTAGCCATTCGAGGAGTATCTTGTTTATAGTTCATGCACAAAGAAAGAGACATAGAGTAAAAGTCATGACAATTCAGTGAGAAGAGGAGAATTCATGGAGTATAGGGATGTGGATGAAAAAATGGAAGCCCAATATGCATCTCGGCCGTGATAAAGGTAAGTGATTGAATTTTTTCAAGTAAAACATACATCATGGGATTAATTATGGTCGTGAAAAATTAACAGGGCTAATCCACCTGTCCATCACAGCCGTAATCAATCACCTGTAAGAGTTCACACCTCAATCACGGTCTTAATCTAATGAGATAATTATGAAATTTAAGGCCATAGTACTAATCATGGGTAGCATTATGCTTGTGACTATAGAAAGGGGAAAGCCGTGATGGTTTAAAATTTTTGGGTACTGAGCTTATCACAGGAGTCATCACACCTGTAACAAAGCTTAAAAAGGGGACTATGACTCGAGTCATGGCTGTGATCATGTTTTTGTCACGCTACTATATGAGAAATTTTCCTCTTTCTCTCCTCATTTCTCACATTTTAAACTTCTACCCCGTGGTAAAACACTCTCCACGCCTGTTCCTTACGAAAAACCCACACCATTTTAATACTTGCTCAATCATTCTTAGCACAATAACATGCTTCTAAGGTATGATTTCCCTCTTTTTCCTTTCATTGTTCTTTACGTATATATTGATTCATTTCATGTAATTTATGGTTTATTTGTCTATGTTTGCTAATTTTTGCGAAAATGTTGTTATAGTAGTCTTAGGTTGTTTGTATCATCCTTAAACCTTGAATTTGCATGAATCTATTGCATAAGTTGATTATTCAAAGTGAAATCTTAATTCATTTGGATAATGGTAAATTGAGGATTATTGCAAATTGAGCCTAAGTTGATGAATTTGTCTCATCATCTTACTTACGTGCTTTGTAGAACTGCATTGCTAGTTGTTGTTTTGTACGATGGAAGTGTTGTGTTATGTGTAATAATGTAACGGTAAGTGTATTTAGTCAAGGGAAGACATTCATCCTTAGTTGATGTTATGGCTCGAGTTGAGTATGTTGAATTCGTTTGTAGTAGATGCTTGGAAATTGGTTAGGATTGATCATGATTAATCGATAGATGTGTTATGTTTGTAAGCAGCAAGAAGTCGAATTAGGTTTGCTTGAATTGAAGTGTGCTTGAAGTTTGAACTAATAATTGATATTTGCAAATGGCACCGAAACGTTCAACTACTTCTTAGCATAAACAACCAAGAGCTAATAGTCCTCCTTCTCCTCTTCCTTGATGTTCCAACGCTACAAGTTCTAGTCGGTTAGTTGCTCCACCAGCCAGTATGATTGATGAACAAGCAAATAGATTCAAGGAGTTCACTGCAAAGAAGATGATTAAGAGACATTTTGTGGTGGATTGGGACGTGCTAGGGGAGAATGGCTTAAAGATAACCATGCAATGGTTATTAGGGAATGGACCATGGCTGAAGTTGTTTTCAGTACAAGAAAAGATATATTGGCAAACAAACCTGGCTTTTCTCTCATCCTTTAAGATTAAGTATGAATATATTAGCTCAAAGATAGAAAATAAGGTGGAGTTCTTTGCATTTGAAAGGACTCACACCTTTAACATGTTGACATTCGTACAAGCAATGGGGTTATACACCCAAGCTAAGCTTCAAGATAAGGATTTTGTTGATTTACCTGTGAGCTTGCCCCGTAGAACTTCAATAACTGAATTTTGGAGGGAAATCTCCAATGAAACAACTTCAGGGCGAATAAATCAAAAGCTTCTACCTTAAAGAAGACTAGTGCTCGAGTCTTCCATTATATTCTGGTAAGGACAATCTATGGGAAGCATGAGAGCCCTGGAGTAGTGGGAGACCATGATTTCTTACCTTTATATAGTGTATTGAAGGGGTTTCCAGTGAATGTGGGCATGTTAAGTGCATATGGACTTCACCAGCAGACTTTCGATAAGAGCAAGGGTATATTCATGGGAGGGCTAATCACTAAGATTCTAAGGAATATGAGTTTATAGCCTATAAGTAATAGGCCAAGTGACGCTTGCGCTGATCCTAAACTACTTCCAAGAACCCCTTTTAATCAATGAGATATTGCAAGAGTCTTGAATCCTGAATTAGATATTGAAGACCCCAGAGCTCCTAAGTTTGCATCTTCAACTTTTAGCTTCTTAGTTGGCAATCTAAAGAGATTAGAAACTGAGGTGGCTGAGATTAAGGAAACTCATAAGGGGATCGTGGAGCTCTTGAAAAATATAGCCACCAAAGTGGGAGGGCTATACCTTCTTGTTTTTGTCATCCCCAAACTCAGGAGGACGCTGGTCCCAGTCAAACTTCAGTTCCCCTACTAAGGCTGGCTTCCCAAGAAGAAGAAGAAGGAGGAGGAGATGAAGAGTCTGAAGAGGAAGACTCCGGTAATGATGAGGACGACTCCAATGAAGCCAATAGTGATGATAAAGAAGACATTAAAGAAGCTTAACAAGCATTAGTTGGATAAGCACTAGTTGGACAAGATGCTAAGGATGGAAGTGAAGAAGAGTCTTTTGAGGGGGATAAAGACAAGTCGAATGAGGAGACGACAGTTGATGAAGACTAACTTGTTTCTTGTTTGTTTGTTTTTTTTTTTTTGTTATTTTCTTTTGATGTTTGTTGTTGGTTAGGATCACTAGTTCGTTGAGAGCTTACTTTTACTGATGTATATTGTTATGGAGATTCTCTTATCATGAGCTTGTCATCTTTTGTTTTGTTTTGTCTTGATGGTCAGGTGTATGTTGTTGTTCAAGTTATCCTGCTGTTGGAAGCTATACTCTCTGATCGTTTAAGAATCAATGAATTACTTAAACTTCATGTTTCAGGGAAGGATAGTTCTTATTGTTTCTTCATTTTTATCTTTCTAGTTATGTCAATTATATGCCTATTTTATGTTTGCTTCCTTCTGACATTGAGGATAATGTCTCTCATTAAGTGTTGGGAAAGCTAAATTATGTTTATCAAAAACTTTCCACTTAGTTTGTTTGTTTTAAAGTATGACTTGATTTAATAGATTGTGGATTTCACAAAATAGCAAACAATTTGGTGAGATGATTTTTTGCCTCACTCAATTCTTGTGAACTTATTTTACATGATCAAGATTATGGGAAGAATCTCAGTGAATCACACTTGCTTACTATTTAATGAATGAGTTTAGGGGTTGGAGGTGAATCGTAGTCTTTGTTTCAAAGCTAATTGGTTATACTTCTAAATTTTCTAAGTAGTATATTTACTTTTCGAGTACTTTTTCAAGATCATTTAATCTTGAATGAAAATAGCAAATGAAGTAGTTCACTTGTTGATACTTCTTGAGAATCTCTTCAAATTAGAATAAATTGAAGTGTAAGGACTGAATTGTAAGGGCGGGCTTTGGTCTCTCAGAAGAGTGAAATTTAACCCTGTTACTAATTTTTGCCTTTAAAACTTTGTAATAAGAATTTATAAGGATCAAGTTAGTAAGGATGGGCTTTAGTCCCTTAGAAGAGCGAAGTCTGACTCCGCTGCTGAACTTTGACCTTATAGCCAAGTTAGTACGGGCAGGCTTTGGTCTCTCAAAAGAGCGAAGTCTGAATCCACTGCTGATCTTTGGTTTTCTTATGAAAAAAAAAATGAATGCAATGTGTAAATCATATTGGAGTGATTCAATAAAAGAAGTAGAAATACAAGAGAAAGACAGATGCAATATACTTTTCTTCTAAATTAGTGTCCTTAAGAAGTAATTGAAGGTTTTTTATATACTTAAGGAAGTCTATGAAGTATAACCAATTATTATTGATCTATTTGACTTTGTGATTGACTTTGGACCTTTGAAAGCCTTTGTTAAATAGTAAGGGTTAAGTGTATTTTACTTTGATTAGTCATAGAATATTGTTTTTTGTGTTCTAAGAACACAATGGGGTATGCACAAAGTTAAGCCACCATGGATGTTTTGCCAAATGTGTAATTAATTGGTTTGAATGTTTACTTGAGGACAAACAAAGCTTAAGTATTTGAAAGTTGATAAGTGTAAATTACTTTACACTTTCAAAGCATGTTTAGGCATAGAATTGATTATAATTGTGATTTAATTCTGTAGATTGGGTACTTAATTAAATAAAATAATGATTTCAGGTAAATCATGAACAAAGGGAGGAAATATACACTAGAATAACAACTTTCAAGTTAGTCACGACCGTGAAGGAGAAGAAATAAGTATAGAAGCATCAATCATGGGCATGATGGTGAAGTAATGAAGAATCCACCTTGGTCATGCCCTCAACCACGACCGTGATCAAGGGAAGTTTTGTCAATCCCCCTATCAATCATGGCCATGATTGAATAGCAAAAAGATGATCATGGCCATGGTCACGAGCGTGATGAGATTTAATAATTTGACGAGGAGCTCATGGCTTCAATAACAGTTGTGGTTGGTAAAGAATAATCCTTTTCGAGACTATAATAGTTTTAAGTCCTATAGTATGCATAACTGTGGAATTGTTTTGAGGAGTAGGTTCAAGCGTGTTGCATAGGAGGTGTACACGGGCTACTGTTGTAGCGTGTAGTGGACATAGCTAAATGTGAGATGTCTAAACAGTATGAATCAGTGGTGTTAGTTGCTATTGGAGTATGGATAAAGGGAATTGTGTGTGAGTATGTAATTGGATTTTTTTTTAGTTCATGCTTTGCGATCCATATTTATAAGACTTGGAAACACATCTTTTGGGTCAAATCAAATTAAATCTAAATTGATAAAGATCCAAAATAGATTTGAATCTTACAAATCCTTATTTTATTGGATTTAATGTCATAATATCAAATTTTCATTTTTCAACAACTATTTAGCCGAGATTCTATAAAAACCTAATCCTTTAAATCTTTTCTGAATTTTTTTCTTTTTTTGAAAAATTTATATTTTTTTATCTTTTAAGCATTTTTTTCAATTTTTATTATTTTTTTAATTAAGGCCCTTAAAAAAAATATTAAAACTAGGTGGGGGGCGAAAATGGAGTGTTTACAAATGCGATGACAATTTCCTCAAGTATGGTTGGAAAATTCTATTCATAATAACTTAGAACGTTGTTGGAGCATTACTCAATCCAAAAGGCATCACCAAGAATTCATAATAACCTTCATGGGTCCTAAATGCTACCTTTTCTACATTAGAAGAATACATTTTGATATGGTGATAACCAGATCTAAGGTCTAACTTAGAAAATAAAGTGGCACCCTGAAGTTCATCCAACAGTTCGTCAATGGTAGGAACAGGGAATTCATCCTTCACCATAGCTTCATTAAGAGCCTTATAGTCAATACAAAAATGCCACCTATTATCTTTTTTCTTCACTAGTAAAATTGGTGAGGAAAAATGACTCATACTATGTTGAATAATGCCTTGTTACAACATGTCTTGTACGTACTTTTCGATTTCTTGCTTCTGAAAATGCGGATACCTACAGGGCTTAACATTGATAGGACCCTTCCCTTCTTTCAAATGAATATAGTGTTAGATGTCTCTTAATGGATGCAATGATGATGGTGCCTCAAAAAGACTAGAAAATTTGTCTAATATGTTGTTTAGTAACGTATTGTTGGTAGTATTCTCTAAAGAATTTTCCACTATTTGAGCCTTTAATTGAAAATATGATGCAATTGTGTCCTCTTTTTCAATTGTAGGTATGAAATATATGAACTATCTACCCTTAATCCGTGTAATGTCACTTGATCACCTTCTTTTTGAAATGTCATAGTCAGTTTACCATAATTAATCGTGATAGGGCTAAGCTCTTGTAACCATTATACTCTAAGTACAGCATCAGCTCCTTGAATGGGGAGTACATAGAATATATCTGTAAAACTCATTTCTTGAATGCCCACTTATAAATTTGAACATTTACCTTTACAACCCAATTTCTAACCATTCCCAATCATAACATTCAATATCAGAGAAGGAAAAATAGTGGAGCCTAAATGTTTAGCTAATCTAGTTTGCATAAAATTATGTGTACTACCTGTATCCACTAAAATTGTAACATCATGCCCTTTAATGCTTCCTTTAAAACAAAGGGTACAAGGAATAGCCTTACTTGACAACATATGGTAGCGAATAGCTAGTAAGTCTTCCAACAAAGTGGTAGCTTCATTAGTAATGCCACGATCTTCTTAGCCCTCAAAATTGTCATCATCCTCTTCTTATAATAACAATAAGAATTTGGCTTTGCACTTATGCCCTTGATGACACTTCTTGTCACAATTGTAACACAAACCTTTCTCTTACCGACCATTCATCTCCTCTTGTGTCATTCTTTCAATTGGCAAAGAAGGTTTAATAGTACCCTTAGGGGTTTTGCTGAGATTTTTCACATAATTATTAGTGAAAGTCTTAACAAGTTGAATAGAAGGAGAAGATTTAGCCCTTGCAAATGATGAGGTTGGTTTAGAAGTAAATTGAGAGTCTACATAATTTGGCTCTTGCATTTTAGCTAACCAAATAGCTTTTGAAATAGAAGTTGGGTAAGCAACCTGAACATCCTTCTTAGTGTATGTTTTAAGACCCGATACAAAGCCATTAACACAAAAATTGTCAGCTAAACCATGTACCTTATTAGAAAGTTTTTCAAACTGCGTTTGGTAATCAACTACACTACCTTGTCATATTATCTTGGCTAATAGGCCTTATACATCTTCGAATTATGATAGACCAGATCTTGATTACAGGGCTTTAGTGAAATGAGACTAAGACCCCGATTGATTGTTTCGATGCATCTATTGATACAAGTTCAAGGCCTTATCCTCCATTGCAAAAGACGCAATGCTCATACGCTGAACTTTATGTATATGATGAAATTCAATGAACTAAGTATTTTTGAAAATCCAACTATTAGGATCATGTCCATTGAATTTCGAAATCTCTTAATACCTTTGAGAATATTGTCAAATGACATTACCTTTAAAGATGATGAAATACCTTAAGTCCTTTCTACAACGCTAATGGTATTCTAATTTAGATTTTCTTAATCGTCATCGAATGTAATTGAGATAATTGCTTAGCAAGCAACTCAAACTTATCATTCATATCTTTTTATAACTTTTGTTTGCTAGATTATAGTGATTCGATCTTCTAGTTTAGAACTACTACTTGAGTAGAGTTAGTCACGGTGAAAGAAATGTACCGAGCAAGACAAAAACGAGAGCACCAAATGATAGGCCTTAACTTCAAAGGCTTAACCTACCTTGTGACTCAAATATCTAAGTACAACAGTACTTAAGGTTTTATCTTGGTCATAAACTAATTATACTCTCTTTCTTTACTTCGAGACTTTTCTAAGATAAGTCTGAAACCCTAACTTGCTATCTTCTCTCTTCATCGTGTTTATTCAGTATTAGATATTAGATTTGAACAGATACTAATCTTGTTCTTGGCCTTATGTAAGTGTAGAAAATGGTTACTTCAAGCAGACTGGGACTCTAAGAGAGGAAAACTCTCAATTTTAGTGATCATAACTTGTATTCTTCTCCTTATTATTGTCTTCTTTTTAATATGTGTTTATGTAGATTTGTTAGCTAGACTTAGATTTGTTATGAGTCTGGTAATTTTAGTTATGATTCGTTACATTTGCTATTATTTAATATAAACTAATTACTTATTACAACTGTTATTGTTCATTTTACACTATACTTTTCCCATTATAAAATCTCTAAACTTCTTGGGTCTCTTTAATACTTTCTGTTTATCAGTCATAACAATGACTTACAATTAAAGAAGTAATCAAATCCAATTTATAGGTTTATGAACGCCACAACTAAATCAAATAAAGGGGTGATTAATTCTAAGGCCAACGTGACTCACAATCAAAGAAGTAATCAAATTGTAAAGTTGCAACACGACACATAGATCTCATTAACAAGATGTATGCCACAATGTTAGAAAAAAAATTGATAAAAAGAAGATAAATTGAGAAAAACCTTCACCATGAAAATATATTGAATTCATCAATCAACTTCTTTTTACAATATACATGACCTCCCGTATTTATAAATGAACTATGGCTTTAAATGTTTACTACTATTGAATAACTGTAATCTAGGAAGATATTATAAAGAAATAAATAACTATTCTAAAATAATTGTAAGATCTTCTAGAAATATTTTAAAGAATTTTAGGAGGAAATAAAAGATATTGCTTAATGGATATTATAAAGAAATAAATAACTATTCTAAAATAACTATAAGATCTTCTAGAAATATTTTAAAGAATTTTAGGAGGAAATAAAAGATATTGCTTAATGTTTAGGAATTAAATGCAAATAAACTTAAATGTAATGTTTCTAAAATTATAAAAAGACAATTAATGATAACTAATAATAATAAAAGGCAACTTTAACCTAAATAATATACATGACGATATGGGGTGAGTACTCCATAAATAGAAGCATCATGAGCTTTTCACGATCATTTTTAAAGTGTAACCATAACAAGCAAATCAAATCTAGAAGTAGAATATCTTGGAACTAGTGCTAATAATAAGAATAAGAAGGATGACCATAAAGTAAAAATCAAAACTAAGAATACGAACCAAAAGTTCTGCAAATATTAGAATTTGACATGCCAAAGTTTAGTGGCAATGCACATAAAACAAGCGTAT
Source organism: Lumnitzera racemosa (assembly GCA_024138005.1). Lineage (NCBI taxonomy): Eukaryota > Viridiplantae > Streptophyta > Magnoliopsida > Myrtales > Combretaceae > Lumnitzera > Lumnitzera racemosa. The sequence continues at coordinate 4,130,063 of JAMXBC010000007.1, forward strand.
TAGTCAGTATCTCATTCAAAAATCCCTTCTTTCTTACGAGAGTCATTAGTTTATTTATGTCTTTGTTTGGCTTATAATTCCCATTACTACCCCTTCCTTAAAAAAAAAAAGATTTATCCCTAATATTTGGAACCTTTTAACCTGCAAAATTTGAGAGTAAAGCAATTGTAGCAACTAAAAAAAAACATATAATGCTATTACCCTTGTACGTTCAATTCATTCATTACGGACTCTGTTAATCAAAAGCTTACTTCATGGTGGACAACTGTAACAACTTAATTGATGGAGTAAATCGCAAATTAGAAAATGGTTGAATTTGTATAAACCCAACGAGTGTAAACTTTATAAAGTATAAGTTTGGGTGCTGTTCTAGAAACTCATCCTTTACAGCCCATGCATCCTCCTATTGAACATATTCTTCTTTGACATCATAAGATGTTTCCTAAGTGTCCTTTAATGGGGCTTTTTCTATAACCTCAACTTTTTTTACATTCTTTTTCTCCTTAACAACTTGTTGTGGAGTTTCTTCCTCTTTGATATCACTCTTAACCCCTCTCTTATTAATTTGAGAAGGTATTTCAATAATATGTTATGGAGACTCTACTAACTTAGATTGATCTAATGACTTTGAAACCTCTCCATAGACTCCTTTTTGCTTTATCCATGTCTTTACCAAATTCCACACTTTCTCTAATCTTCTTGTAACTATTTTTGGTGGTTAGGAACATAACACAACATGTTTGTCTGTGATTAGGCAATATGTATTGTTAGAATGATTGTGTTATGCATTATAATATGACTACCATGGGTCTCCTAAACATATGTGATAGTTACTAATGTAAGTAACATCATAGAGAACTTCACTTTGGAACCCATTAATAGAAAAGATCGGTTTTGTTTGTTTGTCACCTAATACTTGATGACTATAACTAAATTCAAATGGGTATGAACAGTAAAAAACATACTAATCTACTAACTATTACCTCAAAGACTAAATTGATAAGACAATCATCGATTTTAAATGACAGAACAACTTGCTGAATTCTACCATGAAAATACAATTCCTTTACCTCCATATAAACAAATTTTGCACAATCACCAACTAGTAATAAATAATACACTATTCACAAATTTAATGTCCTTCACACTAGAAATCACAAACAAGAAAGCAAGGAATCTTTAACACTTACCAACACGAAGTATGAGATCCTTAAACTCTAATACCAAAATGAGGTGCCTAAATCCTGGGATGGGTTCAAGAATGATTAGAAGTTTCACCAACAACTAGAAATGGAAATCTTTTTAGTAGTTTCTAAAGTTGATGTGGAAATTAAATGAAAATAAGATCTATTTGTGTTTTTATGAAAATGAATGAAGTTGAAAAAAAGAATATGGATGATTATCAAATTAGAGAAACTAATTCAATAATTGAATTATGGGATATGGACAAATCTAGAGTTGGATATTACATACCAATTATAGAAACAAATTGAAGATTTTGTTTAATCCAATTGATAAGTCTTTGGATGCCCAACTAAATTTGATAAGGGTTGATTCATTTTAAGATCGATATAACCTATGATCAAAGAAATAGTTAAACTATAGATCTCATTGGTAGGATATTCATGACAATCTTAAGAAAAGATTGTTAAGAATGGGATAAATTAAGAAAAAACTTAATCCATGAAAATATATTAAATTCATCTATCAACTTCTTTTTACATTGTGAACAACACATATATTTATAGATGAACTAGTCTTATATGTAAGTCCCACAACTAGCCATTCGAGATTTCGATCGGTTGAAGGATCCGATCGAGCCTAAATTATAAAGTAAAGCTAGAAATATTGGTAAAATGACCTCGTAAGTGTGAATTTAAGAAAATAAGTAATAAAATAAAAGAATATAAAAATTTCAAATTTTAAGTATATAACTCGTTATTTATTGAAAATGTGTAAAATGCATTCTGATAATTAACGAATCGCTAGAGATAAATTATATGTAAACTAAAAATCATAAAATAACCTAAATAATATTTAGGAATATTTATTTGTACTATATATGAATTTACATGTATGTAGAAATACGCGTAATTACTTAAAATACGCGTAATGTGCTAAAATAATACTAAATACTTAAAGAAAATTCATAATTAATTAAGGAAAAATCAAGAAAAATCAGGAAAAATAAGGAATAATCCAGAATTGGGTCGTGGTAGCTAGGAAAAAAATATAAAAAAATCGAAAAAAATCAGCCAATTAAATTAGGGCAACTAAAAAGCCAAAAATTAAGGGATTTGGACAATATCTTGTCCAATTTAATGCACAATAATTTTCATAAATGTTTATAAATAGGAAAAAAATTCAGAGAACTCCTTTGGATAGTTATGGATTTCAGAAAAATAGAGAGACTTGAAAATTGAGAGAAAAAACAAAAAAAGAAAAGAAAAGGAAAACTGTACAGTTAAGGCCACAAAGGAGAACTTAGACCCAACGAGTAGCTGGAAGTAGACAGCTACCACCACCATACGGTGGTGGCAGCACCCAGGTGGGCCGATACACTCATGACCACCGACGGTGGCCAGAGCCACTAAAATCGGTAAGTTCGATTTCTAGCCCGATTTTGTGTAATTTTGTAAAAATAGTAAATATTCTTAGAAAATTATGAAACTTGTTATTCTGAAATATTTTTGTATGCAATTTTTAGGAAAAATATTATTTTGATGAAAATATGTCCTGTGATATATGGTCCTTAAGAAATTACGTAAAACCGAGCATGTTTCGGTTTAGAAATAAATGACCTTAGGAGTGTAGTTTTGAACCTAAAATTTTTGGGTAGACTATTTAGATGATATAGAACAGTGCTATGAAGCCCGTTTTCAAAAATTAATTTTAAAAAATTTTAGATAATTTTTAGGCCCTAAAATGAGGCATAAAATGGGTAATTTAAGGCTAATTAAGTAATTAAATGGTTAATTACTAATTTAGTGAATAATTATATGTTTTAGGACGTTGAAATCTGATGGAGTATGATACTTGTAGCATTTAGGATGTTAGATGTAATTATTAGGTTAATTATGTAGTAAATAAGTAATATGGAAAAATAGTACATTTTAAGTTAATTTTGTAAATTAGGGTAATTAGGTGTAAAATCTAATTTAGGATGAATTTAGACATTTTGAAATGATAATTGATGTTAGGAGATGGTAATTAGAGGAATAGAGATATTAAATGTGTATTATGTACATAATAAGTAATAGTACATAATACACAATTATTAGAAATAATAAATAGAAAATATTATAATAAAAATTGATATTATGATAATAATAAAAATGTACAATAAATCTGATAGGAAACTTGAATTTATGCAATTAGAGGAAAAATATAAACATTTCTCACATCGGGAGTAAATTCGATACACTAATAAGGATTTAAGTATACCGGGTGGAATAAAATACTAATTAGAGATAATGATGGTATTTAGGAGATCAGGAAGTAATGTGATTAATTTCACATTATGAGTTGAAACGAATTTCTAGGATTCGAGTATAAAACAATATGTAGAAATCGAACTAGAATCTAATTTAGAAATCGATGCGGAAACTGAACTTGAATCTAACCCTAAACCTAGAATACTTGTAAAAGACTTAAGACCTAGATAATTAGGTATATTAAACCCTAAACAAAACATAACAATAAGTGTCGTAGGATAAAACGAACATATAATAGTTATATGAAAAACTGAAACCACGTTTGTGTTATGAGAATGATCGGTGATGGCTTGAGAAAGTCGAAACTCGAGTGAGTGAGCGAGGAGTCGAGATAAGTTGGGATTAATACGTTGCTGTATTTTGGAGGCTTAAGATTATGCTTGGTTGTGCTTGTTAGATAGTTGGATGTGTGCATGTACTTGATTATGAGTGATGCTATGATTCTATTTGTTGTCCTGACTTGTATTGTATGGTTTGTATGAAATGGTTGATCACCCTAAACTGGACCTAATCAAATATACGACCTATAATCATAATCAAATCTACATGGCAACCCATTAGGGGAACTTATGACTCTCCGGCCAAATACCGATCCCTTCGAAAAGGATAGCGCAGGATTGCAAAATGGTCCATTCTTTATCCTTAGTCGAACTAAGTGACAGGAGAGGAGGTTGCAGCGAGGGTAAAGTCAATAGTTCGAAGGTAGTCGCGGGTGGAGCGAGGTCTCAATTGCACAAGCCTGGGTTTGGTCGTGATCTGTTGCATTAACGGCAACTCCTTAACCCGAATTAGAGCGGATGCAATTTCTCTAATCTTCGGACAACGTCGTACGATGACATTTGCTTGAACATGTATTGCACTTAATAAGTTGATTGATAACCTTGTTGTGTTTATGGTATAGTTTTAAGTCCTCTATCCTAACTTATTAAGCTGTGGTTGCTCACATCCCTATAGACGTCGTGCAAGTGCTGGCTAAGAAGTGGTAAACAACTACTCTGAAGCTAGTAACTGTTGGATCCTAGGGAGTGAGGAAAAAATTTTGAAGAATAAACACATATTTTTAAGGTTTAAGCTTTTACTTTAGAATTTCTCATTTCTGAATAATGTAATAACTAGGAAATATATTACGGAGAAATATTGTAAACGATATTGGTACTAACTAAATTATAGTGTATATATATATTTCCTCACTTTCTTAGGTAAATGATTTATTTAAATTACAACTGTTTATTTCAAAGTGGGTTAGTCGTAGACGCCTTGTGTAGATCAAGTCTAAGGTAGCGGTTGTAAGGCTAAATTCTATCTTAGGATGGTTTACACGACGGGGCTGTTACGACTCTGCCGCTTCGAGGCGTGGCATTATAGATGGTCACTAATATGAAATAACCTTATTAGGAAAATACTAAAAACAAATAAATATGACTGACCATTAGGAGTTAAATACAAATCAAATTAAACTCAATCTTCATAAAATTATAAAGAAACACTTAATGGCAACTAATCATAGTTAATGACAACTAACCTAAATGTATAGGTGAAGATATGGAATGAATATTCCATAAATAGAAGTATTAAGAGCTATTTGGGATCATTATTGAAGCTGAACCATTATCAAAAGCAAATCAAATCCAAAAGTGAAATTTCTTATATACGAAACTAGAATAAATAGAATTTCTTAGAAGCGAAACCAGAACCAGTAATAACAATTAGAAGTAGGACTGTAATGTAAAAATCAAAAGTAGTAATCAAATTAAAGATTCTACAAATATTAGAAGTTGGCATGCTAGAGTTTGAGATTAATGTAAATATTAGAAGCATATAAGTTAAAAGCCTGGTCATAAATGATTTCTTTTCAACGTGATTCATTAGCTTCTTTATTTGGGTCTTGGTTTAGGTATTGATTCTCATCAACTTTTGTAATGGGTAGAATTTGCTTACTATACTTTTGTTTTTTAAATGTATAGGTACTAAAACTACTTTATCTGAAGGAGTTTATGATTAAGTGCCTCTTTCCTTTATGTAGTTAAAGTACTCCAAAGTCAGATACTATTGATACAAAACAAAGTACCCATGAAGATTATTGCATGCATTATGCAATAATTTGATTGAGGCTTAGTTTAGAATGCAATACGCTGCTGATCAACATTGAATGGATGTTGTTTTCGAATTAGGAGACATAGCTTTTATCTAAACACAACCCAACAAATAATCTCTTTGGCAAAAAACATGACTCCTAAATTAAATAAGAGATTCTATGGGCCTTTTCTTATGGTTTAAAGAGTGGGTTATTGTGTTTACAAATTGGAGGTATCACCATATTCGAAGATTCATGAAGCAAGCTTTTGTCTTTCCAGTATTAAGGAAGCTCAACAACAATTCCTCTTTAAAAGTCCTTGAAGACACTATTTAGGATCATCCTCTATGATTCCTTTAAGTATAGCGCATACTCATAAAATTCTAAACAAGGATGCCTATTGAACAAGTTGTGGTCCAATAAGAAGAGTTGACCCTAAATGACCCAAGTTAGGAAAATTGGAAAATTTTCAATAGGTTTAATATGATTTCAACCTTGAGGGTAAGGTTATGTATCAAAATTGCAAGAATGTAATGATTTAGACTAAGATAACTATAAAGCTCCATATTGTCACAAGGATAATGTCTTAAAAGAAATTTCTACAAGTGTAATATTATAATAAACCATTGCAACAATAATTGATTAGAAATAGTGGGAAAACAATTGTAACCCTTTTGTTCAATAAGATTTTACTAGTACAATAAATGAAAGAAAAAAGGTAACTAATTTCAACCCGGAAAGGTGGTGTTCTCCCTTCTTCTTCTACTTAGAATCCTACCACCTTAAATAGATTATTATCTACGAAGAATTTATGTTAGTGGGTTGTTCTCGTATCCTTATTTTATATCATATTCATGTCAATATCAATTGCATGAGATTGAATAAATCTATAGGTTAAATAAATACTTGGTTATAATCAATAAAACATATAGAATTGCACATTACTTAAAAAAAAAAAAGAGAGATAGAGAGAAGAGCCTAGCTACATAAAGTAAGGCTAACTAAAAAAATCGACTAAAAAATAAATCATTTTCTCTTTTTCTTTTTTTTTTTTTAAGTTGGGGAATCACACAAAGGTGAGCAAGGAGTTCTTGTCTTAACTATTTATAGTAAATTCATAAAATAAGAGAAATTTCACAAATCTTGTGAGATAAATAATATTCTCATCATTATGCTATGATAGTGGAGAAAATTAATTGTTTATCATCAAAATTTTTAAAAAAATCACAAAAATACAAATTGCATAAAAAAATTACCAAAATATCAAAAACATGTGATATAGCCAATTAGAAGTATGTTGTATTTTAAAGATGCGAGACTGGTACAATAGTAACAGTATTGCATATGATGCATAAAATGTAAAAAATCAATTTGTAATTTTATTATTTTTTGAATAATTGTTCGTAAAGAAATAATAAAGGATGAAAAAAAAGTTATTTTAACATAAAAATAATCTCTAAAACAGAAAAAAAAATCACTTAAAAATAAAAAGAGTCGATAATGAGCCTTAAAGAGCCTTTTTCAAGCTTAAAATGACATTAGTTAGGTAAGCCCTAATTAAGTTATTGTAGTACTCAAAAATCAGTTCTTGAAAATAGATAATAATAAGAAAAATTCTTTCTAAATTGAAAGCTATATTCGTTTGAGCTTAACTGGGAAAAATAATCTAATTTATCATCCACTAAGGCTATATTGTATTTATCGTATGCGATAATGGTTTAATATGAATATGTCGTATTTTATAAATGTGATATAGTACCTCTATCATTCCAATTTTTTAAAGTTAGATCAAGCCTATATCGTATTTTTGAAATATGATAATTTGTTAATATTAATGATATATTTCTAAAATGCGATATAGGCTTGGTAGTACTTTGTCATTATTGCATTTTTTAAATGCAACATTTATATTGTTATAAATGTCGCATTTTAAATATGTGATATAGAATTGATATTTTCATACAATTCATAGTTATATAATTTTTTCTTAAAATATTGGTTGACAGATATTTCACACTATGATAATGTTATTTTCTTTTGCCAATTTAGCTCTGTTTTTAGCTTTAAAGAATGTTAATAAATGATTTAAAGCTAACTATTCTAAATATCTTGCTTACAATTTATAAATGTTGGAAATAAGTAACGAATGATTTCTTTTCTCATTTTTCTTGTGTTGATTTAGATGCCGTCTAACTTTTGGAGTACTAACTAAATCATTGTAAGGCTCACAAATTTAGGAGATTCAACAATTCCATCCTTAATTTTTATGGGATTGATCTTACTCTTCATCCTACTATTGACTTACATTATTTTAAATTTGAACAATTAAATTTAAAATTCATTTAATGGTTGAGATTTAAATGAATGTAAATAAACGGTAAGATGAAGGATAATATCGGTCTCTTAAAAAATAAGGATGGGGTCATAAAAAATCCCATAATCTAGGTTTAAAAAAATTATGAATCAAACAGCAAGTTTAGATATGGATAAAAAAAGAAATTGAGTCATAATATTAAGTTTGGTTTAATTTGAAAGGGTTAATTGCATCGAAAAGAATCGAATCACACTTGCGCTTAATGTAAAGTGAAGAAAGAGAGAGAGAAACTAAGGCTTTTCAGCTAAGGCCGAAAAGTTTTCTTCTATTTTTTTTTAACTTAATTATATATATAACTTGAAGGGAAGGGATTTCGAACATATTTTATCTTGTATAATATTAGATTGGGAAAAATACAAAAAGTCGCTAACGTTTACCCATGTATACAAATTAGTTTTTAATATTTTATATAGTTCATTTTAATTCTCAACGTTTTAATAAATTTATAAAAAAGTTCCTTTGTTAATTTTTTCGTTATGTGGGGATATGTTTAGGACTAAAATGGATTAGACAAAAAAGTTAAAAATTGATTTTTGTATACAGATAAACATTAAGGATTTTTTTGGTACTTATATGAATCAATTATATGCTGATTCATTTTAATTTTCAACGTTTTAATAAATTTAGAAAAAAGTTCTTTCGTTAATTTTTCTGTTATGTGTGGATATGTTTAGAACTAAAATGGGTTAGATAAAAAAGTTAAAAATTGATTCTTGTATACAGATAAACATTAGGGATTTTTTTTGTACTTATATGAATAAATTATACGCTGAGACATATTTATAATAATATAAAATTTAACAGAACGATTTATTTGATATAACTTGAAAAATATCGAGAACTAAAATAAATTAAGTGAAAGGTTAAAAATTAATTTATAAAAATGTAAAATATTAAATTTTTTTTATAATTTTTTCTATTACATTGTAGCATTATTTGAAAAATCGAAAGGACAGAACAAATTAGGTGGACCGCTAAGGCCGGTTATCGTACCATGTACAGCTTTTGTTTCGAATGGTGGCCCTAATTTCGGTTAATGTCGCTTTAAATTCTTAAGAGCACATGTATAACATGTGTCTTGGAACTTACTAGAGACACTAAAAGCAAGAAGATAAATGAAGCTCGAAAAAGAAAGGCAAAGCTGAACACAAGGTAGGGCCATAAAACAAACTGGTCCTCTCATGGGAATCCAACCCAATACCTAGTCGACACGTATGTACCTTGTTCACACGGGTTTTGGTAAGAAGTGACCCACCAGATTGTTTTTGAGCCATTTGTTATTTCCAGCACGTGGCGAAATTAACTACCCAATAAAAAGATTTCACAAGGATAACTTAAAAAAGAAAATAATAATAATAATAATAATAATAATAATAATAATAAAAAAGGAAAGGAATAATATGAACGTTGTGATGATTGATATTTATTGTTGAAGAAACGGAGGAAAATTGTCTGAGAAGTTAAGAACTTGTTGAAGACCCATTAAAGTAGAGGTGAAGAGGAAACTTGGGTAGTTGAGAGAATTTGGAATTTCTGGGTTTTGAGATAGAAACATGGAAGCAAAGATTGGAGATGTTAAGATGGAAGGAGAGGTTTTGAACAACGGAGAAGTTCATAAGGAGAGCTTGAATGAAGAAAATGAGGGTTTTGGTGTGGTTAAGGTTGGTGAAAATGATGCTGGAAAACATGGCCTTGGTGGATCTGGTGATTTGAGCATGATTCAGCTTTGGACTAACAACAGGTATTTTCAACTCTGCTTTTTGAAAAATTTCCCCCTTACTTTTCCAGAGTAAAGGAGACAATTTTTTTTTTCTTTTCTATATTTGTTAATTCTGCGTTGTATACATTTCATATGTTTTTCTATCTCTCCCTTTCTCTCTTTCATTTGTGCGTGTGTGTATGATTTGTTGTGGGGGGGTGGGGGGGGTGGGGAGGAGTGATTTATTGCACATGGAGTTGTCTGTCTCACAATATAATCCTGGCAATTTCTAAGTTTGTTGAAAATAATGAAATAAAGAAACTTCAATAGTTCTTCTTCTTCTTCTTCTTCTTTTTTCTTTTTGAATGCTGGGGGAATCATAACATACTCGTTGGAGTTTATTATCACAAGAAAATTTCAATCCATATTTGGAAATTCTCTCTGAAACAGGAAGGAGATAAGAAGTTTATCTTGCTTTTTTTAAAGAAAATATTACCTTGAGGAAGCTGCTTTTTCTGTTGGCTGTTTCAATGAAGACAAGTTACTGTATGGTGATCTTAAGCAGTGGCCTAGAAGGGGTTTGTCTAGTTTTGGCTGAAGTAACAGTCTGATGGAGATTTAGGGTTTCATGGGTATGTAGGTTTTTTATCTTCAAATGTATGAGAAATCAACTACGAGGGTTATATAGAGAAATTAGAAGCGAGATGCTACACTTAAACACAGAACAACTAAGATTATGAGAGCTAGCTTGTGGGAAAAAGTGGTTTACTGTTTACTGTAGTGTTTTATTTTTTTAAGCTTCCATGCTCTTTTTTAGGTTTTTGTACACCTTATCACAGTGAAAAGTTTCAACGTTACTAACAGCCTTCATAGATAGATGATTGGTTTGTGGGTATCAACAAAATTCTAATATGTGAAAACAAAGATGATAGTTTTTCAAAAATATGTGTTTTCACCATCACGTGTGTAAATATCATTAGTACTTACACCTTACTTCTTTTTTCTTTATTACCATTTACATCTTCCTTGCATTCAATAAATATACTTACTTATGAAGGAGAGGGGAGAAAAAAGAAAAAAAAAGAGCAGAGTGATCTGTGTCAAGCATGGTAATGATGTTTGATTTGAAGATTAGTGGCTTTATTTGAGATCTGCTGCACATGATCTGTCATTGAGGAGGTCAGGTAACTGCATTAGCAGTTCCCATACTTCCGTTATGCTACTTGTTTGTTTTAGGATTTATACATGTATATTTTGTTAGGATCTAGGTTTAGAAGATGGACATTCTCTCATCTTTAGAAAACAATTCAATGGTATTAATATATCACGTGACACTACCAATTGCCAAGTCATCTGATTAACATTAAAAAAATTGGCAGGGCATGCCTCTTGGCCGATACTTGGTGGTGTTTGGACATCAGTTCAATGATTTCAATGGTTTTTGAGTGCAGATAGATGAAAGTCCCTTCTTTTGGCTATCATTTTAAACCCAGGTATTAAAATGAAAAAATATACAAATATAGACCCTAAAAATGAAAAGATAGAGAAAATATAGGTATATGTGATGCATTCGTCCTCAAGAAGGCATATCAACATTTGGTTATGTCAAATTTTAAATAAAGATAAATATACTAAAATTTTCTTTATATTTGTGATAAAAGTTCAGCCAAATATTTAATATTTAAGCAAATTATTCGAATTCTTTCTATTCACACCAAATCTTGGGTCAATCGAGTCTGTAGATAGACTTAAGTATTTTGAAGGCCCAAAGTTTATTGAGATCATTTTATCCATGACTGTTTTCATCTTGGCAATTTTTAAGAAAGATAATAGATCAAAATGAGTGGAAGTTGATAGAAATAAATGGGAAAGGAAGAATTATGTGTTCCACTTGTTTGTTTGGCAATATTATGAGCAAATGGAAAGAAATGGAGATAGGGAAGGCATCGAAGTGACTATCCTTGCTCCATATCATACCCAATCAAATTGTAGTTTGTTAAATGTACTACCTTATATATAACTTGAACACTTTAACTACTAAATGTTTGCTATATCATCTTATGAAGGTGGTAAATTTGATGAGTAATAATTTAGTTAGTATGACACTCAATAAATTTAATCTTTATGTATAAAATTTGATAAGTAAAAGTTAATTTAGTTATCATATTTAGCAATTTCAAACTCTCATGTATGAAAATTGAATAACCATGCAAACTATAGGCATTGACATTATTCCCTTTTCTTTTGTTGTTATTGTTGTTTGATTTGTATTACAAAAGAAAATTATTTGACAAAGTACCCCTATTTGTTTTAAGTAAATAACTTTAATCTAGACCCATTTCTACTCAAATTCACTCGACTTCATATGCCATACACTTGATGGCCAATAGTCAAAGTCTTAGCTTACAAGAGAGAAAGAGATTCAACTGCCGAATATAATGTCCATATTATATCTATATGTTCAAGCATTTAGATCTTATAGTTGTAATGCTAACTTCAACATTTTCCACCCATTTCTCCTGAAGTCTAAAGAGAAAAGTAGGCTCTAATGTGGGTTTGTTTCCACCTATTTACTTCCACTTCCACCCATTTCTGGAATTTATTTAATTTACCAAACATGATGTTTTCTTCCAGTTTCTTTTGATATTTACTCATTTCTATTTATAAAACACACTACCGTGTAAACCTAGAAAGTAGATGTAAGAGAAGAAGGGCCAAGACAATGTAACTATGGCTTGAATATTATGATGGATAAGTCAAGTCCTATCATGGGAATGTAATAGCAAGGCCTGATTTATGTGGGAGATATTTGGACAGATTTGGCTTGTTGAGCTTGGAATGCCTGCTTGTTAAGATAACCCAAATTCTCTTAGCCATTTTTATTAGATTCTGATGTATGCTAGGCCTCCCTAAGAGGTCTAATCACCATTCCTTCGATAAAACATCACTAGTGGATGGCATATATAATGTAATGGTTGCATGCCCATAAATAATCCATGCATGTCATCATCTTCCCAACAAAATGCATAGTTGGACAAAACATATTGTAATTGTTCATAACGACATTGAACATCTCATTTCTGTTTGCAATTTCAAATCTATCTTAAGATAAAATCTCCTCAAATGAAATCCTCCACTTGTATTTCCACATATATGCGCACCTTAATGCATAACAAAGATGTGAAATCTACTTGGTTAATTGCCTTGGAGATTTGAACATTGTCAATGGATTCACCAATGCTACTTGAGTCTCCTTCATTACCACTCCTATTCTGAAGTCGGAACTTGCATCAGGAAAGCCCACCAATTGGTATGAGTTTTCAGTCCGGTAGGAGTTTCAGTCCTATTCCTTTGTTTATATGTGAATATGAAATTTTGTACTTACAAAAGGAAAAACTGATGAAACGTTGTGCTCCAATGTATAAGCCAAGCAAGTAATTTATTACAATGCAAACAACTAACGCTAGAAATAAACAGAGTTGGGAAAAATAAAAAAATGGAGGAGATTTCAACGCTGAAAATCCTAGATGACCTTGGAGTGAGAAACTATGGGAGTGTAAAACAGATTTGGTATGTGGAATGATATGTTTTGGTACATAATAGAATCTCTTTATGCATAAATTGTAAAAGAAGTCTATACTCAGGCCTCAAAATAAGCTAAGGTAGATATTCGTCCAGACAAAATTCGAAACATCATTCGATCAGAAAGCTTAGTTGACTGTTGGCTTTCTATGGTCAATGAAAAGAGATTCATTAGTGCTAACATGTGATGCGTTTTGATGAGTGGTGAGTAAGTACTATTATATTTATATGCGTGTTATAGATAACGGATTCATATTTTTACATGTTAGGATTTTATTATTACTTATCTACTACTGTGTCTTAGTACCACTGAAAATTTCTCATGGTCAATTGGCCTCCTTCATAGGTAATTGGTGTGTAGGTAATTAACTAGGATTTGATTGATGATGTATGTATTTGAATTTAGGATCCCTTGCTTTGGTACCATGTGAATGTTGACTCCATAGTTAACTAATCTAGAAGTTTAAACTTATAAGATTTGGTATATTTTTTTGTACTTTATTGGTTAATACTCTCCCAGGTTAACACTATCCTCAATTTACAATTTTACAGTGATTTTTAGTGTCTATATGGATGCATTCTGTTATGGTTTCATAAAAAGTTGCTAAATACTTTTGCTTGCTGGAATTATTAATGTTTGCCTTGTTATTCCAATGTCTGTGAAAATACTAACAAGTGGACTGAATGCCAGCATTCCGTCTCTATCACAGCTTACCATCTTTTATGGTGGAAGTGTCAGTGTGTTTAATGGAATTCCAGCAGAAAAGGTAACTTCTCTATGCGCTGGTGAGGCTATTATATTGTCATAGCATAAACTCTGGCCAGTCTTTGATTTCATCTATTTTTTAATTTATAGGTGCGGGAAATTTTGCTTCTTGCTGCTGCTGCTGCAGTGAAACCTGGTGAAGCCAAGACCGGCGCCAGCTATTGCTCCCCAACCCCTGTTCTTACAAGGTCTCCCTCAATGCAGAGTACTGCAAATCCTTTGGGTTTAATGCAGCCTCAGCTCTATCCAATTCAGACAGGCCCTCTTTGCAAATTGCAAGCTGGTAACAACAGCATTATATTACTCATCAAAAAGAAAGACAACAGCACTATATTACCTACTATTGGCCTATTATTGTTCTACTTCTGGGATCATAATATGCAGAAAGAAGTTGAATATTAACGACGCTCCTGCATTCTTTTGTTTCAGAATTGCCAATTGCAAGGAGGCACTCTCTGCAGCGATTCCTTGAGAAGCGTCGTGACAGGTACATACATTAGTAGCACTTCTTATATTGAATCCCAGTCCCTCTGCCATATAGTTATGCAAGTATAATGCCCGTGGAGAGACATTCAGCAGAACGAATCATTTTATCTAGCATCTCTTGGAATAGTTCCTTAAGTTCCTTCAGTTTAGCTGGTGCTATTCTATAAGGATCCTCTGAATTAGGAGATGCCACTAGAAGTAACTCCATAGAAAAATTAGTCTCCCTTTCAAGTGGCAATTGTCAGGAAACATCTTGGAACTCCCAAATAACGGGAATATCCTCCAATTTCGTTTCATTATTGAATTGTTGCTTGATCGTGGTCACTCCTATCAGTCCCGGTGATGAAAACAGGAGGCCATGAGCCCATGGTGGACTTAGTTTTGTTGCATATAAATGATTTTGATGTTCTGAATGGGTTGGCTCTACTCCAGCTGGCTAAATATTGATTGCATAAGAAGATGGTTAACCTTAACATGTCCAATTAGCAAGGTTCTCTCTTGAGAGGGTACAAAAGACAGTCATGTGCCACCGTTTTCATATCTGCTATTTTTGCAATCCGGCTACTCACTAATATTGTTAAGCTTTTCTAAAGAGATTCATAGGATTCACACTAGTTTGGCCATTGTTAGTCACAGTACACCTAACAGGCTGTAGTCATTCTAAGCAGGATCTTACCGTGCGATTTCTTTTTGTTTCATCATCACTTCCAGTTACTACTTTTAACTTTTGCATGATGACTTGTGTTCTATTGCAGGTTGGTGAATAAGACCCCATATGCAAGTCCCAAAATGGAAGAGGAGAAAGGATCCACTCTCAGTGCTGTGGCATCGCCCGAACCAGGTTTCATGGAAAAATCCCCTGCAGCACAGGAAAAAAATTATGCTCAGGCTGCTCCATAGCTGGCTTAAGAATGGCTGTTAACTCTATCCGTTTGTTAATTTTCCTGGATTCATTGTCTAATGTATCTATCTATGTCTGGAGCACACGTCAATCTATATTAGTTCAAAGAGACCTCATACCATTAGTCTATTACTGACCTCCAGCCATTATTGTGAGAACGACTCGCACTAGGAACTGAAGAAGGAGATTAGTTGTCTATTTTGGGCATGTTCTTTTGCTGTCAAAGCACGACTTGGTCTCGGTGTCTCAGCTAAAAGGTGTTTAGTATGTGTGAACAATTCTAGTTGAGGATTTTATCAGGACAAGGACATTATTATTATTATTATTATGCAATGTGTCTTCTGTTGAAATTTTACATGATCTAAATATTTCCACTCCATTATGAAATATTCAAACACGTGATTAGATTGGACACTGATCAACAAATTTCTAATCGCTTTCGAGTTTTATATTAAACTTGGATAAAGGATGCAATTCTACATTTAACCACAGTGCTCTCCGCACTATGTGTTGGACTGTATCAAAGGCAAGAAATATGTATACGTGGTGAATAAGTGCAACCTAATGATCCAAATAGATATATGCTGATCCATGGTGCTTCATCCAATCCAGTTGGTAACCAAATAGATACAAGTCGTATGCACCTATAATTTCACCTGGAAATTTTATAAGTTTGTATTGATTTGTATCTTGCCTTGCATCCTCAAGAAAATTGTAACCCCAGGAAAAAAAAAAAAAAGAAAAAAAGAAAAAGAAAGAGTGAGTTTTAAGAGTTCTGAGCAATTGTTGAAGTTAACTGCGACATTCTTTACGATTTGCCTTAAATCGAAATTCAAACAAGGGATATTTGTTGTATTTTTAACATCCTTTTAACAGTTTTTGATCCGTCAATGTTCTTGATTGGCAATTATCATGATCACGCTCGGTTCTTTTGAGGATTTTGATGAGACTCCATGTCTTCTCCCCATGAGCATTGCTTACAATCACCCATCATTACTTCACCTCAAGGGTCCTTTAGATAATATTTATAATTTCCTCGAGGGTTATCTATCATTCATATCTAGTTTAAGGCATACCGATTGTTGCTTTAGTTCTTGTATCATTTCATTATTATTCTGTCTTTTTATTTTTTTGTTTAAATAGCTTTAAGCGTGCATGGTCATCGGCTTCTCTTTCCAAACCTATTGGTAATCTGGCTTGGTAAATGGATCGTGTGTCCTAATTTAGGGATGAGTGTGCCTGTACCTAAACCTATGTAACTTAGGCACACTAGATCCTAAACTTACTTAAATGCCTTACTTTTTCCTTCATTATTATTATTTTTTTTACAATTTGAACATCGATATTCTTTTATCACACTTAAGTAATTTTTATTAATTATTTTTAACTTTTTATTTACAATAATCCCTTTTCTAGGAAAATAATTAAAAAAAGAGAGTAATAATTGAGATATCAAATATTCTATGCTCCAATACACCAAAAAGTATGAGCACACAAGACATGAAACCATCAAAGCACGCGGAGGCGTTGGCACGATCCGCATAGCACTTCTAGACCATAATTGAGTAGTAACATGATGCTTCCAAGTGCTGCTGTAAATGGACACGTTTTCGTCCTATTTTGTTATGGCGAATGTGGTGAAACTCAAATTGTGATTGTGGCTTTTACAGGATGAAGTATTTTGGTTTGGGCTTTGCCAAGGCAACTGATTCAACATTGGTTTTTCCTGGCATTATCCCTAAAAAAGTATCCACCCCATTTGAAGCTCATCACGGACAGAAGCTCGACCACTAGTGTTTCAGGAAGGAAACTATAGCAAAATTAGTATATTATCCCAAAAAAATTATCCACCCCATTTGGAAAAATAAATGAACGTGGGTAATAATCTATTTGATTATCTTTTGGAAATCTATGTGTATGTCACGGGCGGATTCCGTCGCTCGACCCCGTGCGGTACTTAGCGTTCCTGACCTCACTGAAGAAGGCTAAGTCAGCCTGTAATACACTCACAATGTTAGAGAGAGAAAGTAGAGAGAGAAACTGTGATAGTATACTGTATTCACTCAAATAACTTGTGTGTTACATCTGAGGGGAATACCCCTATATATACAGAAAGCCTTTACAATCTAATGGTCCAGATCGATTCGATTTAATGGTTACAATTGATTCCCAACTACTACGTTTACCTACCTTCACCAACTACTATACAATTTTCTGGACTTCTCTAGAACCTTCTAGAACTTTTCATCATCTAAAAGCTTTTGGTGGGCTTGGGCTTTTGTCTTTGGGCTTTAGGAACCTCCTAAGAATGGCCCACTTCGAGAGGTCCGTAACATTCTCCCCCGTTCAATCCGGCGACGCCCTCGTCGCTCCTTCCTCGTGGAACTGTCGAATCTTGTCTTTAAATTGCCACAGTGCTTCGGCTGGTTCCCAACTGGCCTCACTCTCTGGTCTTCCCTTCCACATTACCATATACTCATGTCTGGGAGTTTGTCCACGTCTCTTCACATGTCTATCAGCTATGATCCCTTCGACTTCCTTATCAAATGAATCACATACTCCTATTGGGGCCCTTTGTGATATAGTTCTTATAGGGTATTCCTCATCTTTGTAGAATAGTTTTAGCATGCTCACATGGAAAACCGGGTGGAATTTCAGTTTAGGAGGAAGTTCCAATTTATAAGATACTTGCCCTACTCGTTTCACAATTGGGAATGGACCCTCGTATCGCCTCATTAGACCTTTCTGTAGTTGGCCCTTCGTACGTTGTATCAAATGTAACTTAACAAGCACTTGGTCACCTACCTGGTATTCCATCGGCCTCCGCTTCTTGTCTGCAATCTTCTTCATTCTCTTGATAGCTCGGCTTAAGTAGGTCCGGGCTAA
Source organism: Lumnitzera racemosa (assembly GCA_024138005.1). Lineage (NCBI taxonomy): Eukaryota > Viridiplantae > Streptophyta > Magnoliopsida > Myrtales > Combretaceae > Lumnitzera > Lumnitzera racemosa. Next base: position 4,148,325 of record JAMXBC010000007.1, read on the forward strand.
GTCATGATTTTCCTGCCATTCCCTTGCGAATTTATATGCGGGAGGGCTGGACCCTGTATATCCTATTGCCACTGTATGAGGAGTTAATGGTTGCCTTCCCAGGACAATCTCGAAAGGACTCTGTCCGATGGACTCATTCTTCTGTAGATTAAATGAAAACCGTGCCACGTCTAACAACTTGGTCCAATTATGTTGGTTAGCCCCTACAAAATGCCTTAAGTATAACTCCACTAAGGCATTCACTCGCTCCGTCTAACTATCCGTCTGGGGATGCAGACTAGTTGAAAAGTTCAACTCAGATCCCAGAAGTTTGAACAGCTCTGTCCAAAATCTCTCTGTAAATCGCCAATCTCTCTGTAAATCGCCCATCTCGATCACTCACAATGTTTCTGGGTAAGCCCCAATACTTTACTATATGTTTCAAGAACAACCGGGCCGCTTCATCCGCTGGGCACTCCTTTGTTGCTGGAACAAAAGTCGCGTATTTTGAGAACCTGTCTACCACCACCATAATTGTACCATACCCTTCCGATCGGGGTAAGCTTACAATGAAGTCCATGGAAACACTTTCCCAGGGCTGTTCAGGAATGGGAAGAGGCTCTAGTAGTCCTGGAGTTGCCTTGTGTTCAACTTTGCCTTGTTGGCACACGAGACAAGTTCGGACATAGCTTTCAATATCTTCCCTCATGTGTGGCCAAAAATACCTTTCTTCCACTAATGCTTGGGTACGGTGCATTCCTGGATGACCTGCCCATTTAGAATCATGACACTCCTTAAGTATCTCCCTTCTCAGATTCAAGGAATGGGGCACATAAATTCGTTCCCCTTTTGTATATATTAGTCCATTCTCTTGCCAAAATCTCCTTGTCTTCCCTTCTTGACATTGAATCCATAGAGCTTTAGCTTGCTTATCACTCTCCATCCCCTCTTGAATTCTATCAATGAGGTTGCTTTCAGGTTTGCTGATGGCTGCCAACTCGACCCTCCGGCTCAAAGCATCCGCCACAACATTAGTCTTACCTGACTTATGTTCAAGGTCGAAATCAAATTCTGCCAGAAAAACCTGCCATCGGGCTTGCTTGGGCGAGAGCTTCTTTTGAGTCTGAAAATAGCTGGTGGCCATATTATCAGTCTTGACCACAAACTTTCTCCCTAATAAGTAGTGCCTCCATACCCGAAGACAGTGTACTATCGCCGTCATCTCCTTTTCATGCACTGGATATCGTTTCTCTGTATCATTCAACTTTCGGCTCTCAAATACTACGGGGTGTCCTTCCTGCATTAAAACCCCTCCAATAGCAAAATCACTAGCATCAGTACATACCTCAAAGGGTTTGCTAAAGTTGGGAAGGAGAAGGACCGGCTCCTTCGTGACTGCCATTTTCAAGGTCTCTTGGGCCCGCCTTCTCTCTGTACTCCAAACCCAAGGGGTATCCTTTTTTAGTAAGTCCGTCAAAGGACTAGCTATCTTCGAATAGCCCTTAATGAATCTTCTGTAGTAATTTACTAAGCCAAGGAAGGATCTCAGCTCAGTAAGCTTGGTGGGTTCCTTCCAGTCCCAGATGGCCCGTACCTTTCCTTCATCCATTCTAATCTTTCCTTTCCCCACTATGTGACCAAGGAATGTCACCTCTTCTTGCGCAAAGGCACATTTCTCTATTTTCACATACAGATCATTCCTCCTCAAAGCTAAGAATACTGAGCGAAGGTGATCTATATGTTCCTCCAACGTTTTACTATAAATCATGATATCATCCAAGTATACTACTACAAATTGATCAAGAAAAGGCGCTAGAACACGATTCATAAGTGTGCAAAAAGTAGCCGGGGCATTAGTAAGGCCAAACGGCATGACTAGGAATTCAAAAGCACCATACCTTGTAACACAAGTAGTCTTGGGTTCATCTCCTTCTGCAATCCTCACTTGGTGATATCCCGAGCGTAAATCCAATTTGGAGAAGTATCTAGCTTCTCCCAACCTGTCGAATAGATCTGATACCAATGGAATGGGATACTTATTCTTTATCGTAACCTTATTTAAGGCTCGATAATCAATACACATTCGGAGTGATCCATCTTGTTTCTTCTGAAAAAGTACGGGAGCTCCAAAAGGTACCTTTGAAGGCCTAATGAAACCTGCTTCTAGTAATTCTTTCAATTGTCGCCTCAATTCTTCTAATTCTGGAGGTGACATCCTATATGGGACGGCGGCGGGCGGCCTGGATCCGGGTTCCAATTTTATCACATGGTCTACCTCCCTTCTTGGTGGTAACTTCTTAGGCAACATTGGTGGCATTATATCCTTAAATTCTCCCAATATTTCCCTCACTTGAGGTAGAACACTTCCTTGACCACTAGTCTCTTCCCTAACTTTTAAGACAGCCAAGTAAGTGACTTCATTTTTCTTGAGTCCCTTTTTCAATTGCATCGCTGATAAGAATTTGGTGGCTTGGCCTACCTTTCTTACTACAGGAACCACGCATTGCGAATTGTGATTAAGTACACAAATGCAGTTAGCTCGTGGTACGATAAGCGCATCAATGCGATCTAAGAAATCCATCCCAATCACGAACTCAAAATCATCCATTGGCACTACTTCAACTGTCTCCTTTCCCTGCCAACCCCCAATACGGAGCTCTATCCCCCTGGCTACTCCAATAGTGGGAACTTCTTTTGAGTTAACTATTTTGAGCCATGTTTTGGTCTCCTCCACTTTTAGCCCCAACTCCTTGGCTGCCATATCAGAAATAAAGAGATGAGATGCTCCTGTATCTATGAGGGCATTGAGTTTCTTACCTACTACCGATACTTCGGTATACATCAATCCTTTTCTTTCATTGACTTGAGACTTCATCGCACTGAGTAGACGAACTGACCCTAACTGGGCCTCATCCCCATCATCTGAGCTTTCACCTGCTACCAATGCCGCCAATCTCTCTTTCTTCGGATACTCCCTGGCATAATGGGGTCCATTACAGAAATAACATTTCAACTTACGGGGTTTCCATCTTTCCCCATCTCTCCCTTCACGAGTTCTTCCTCGATCGTTATCTCTTTCTTCGGCTTTGGTTTTTCCTTTGGAAGAACTCCCACTCTTTTCCCTTTCAACTCCCCCTTTCCATCTTCCTCCTGTGGTCTTAGGATCAGTCTTCCGAAATTCCATTAGGCCTTCAGCAACTGCTGTAGCCTTAGAAATGTTTTCCACTCCCCTTCGCTCCAGTTCTAATTTAGCCCAGGGCTTTAAGCCATCCACAAACATCACCAAAGCATCTTCTTGGTTGAGGTCTGGGATCTCCAACATCAACTCCGAAAATTCCTTTACATATTGCTTTATGTCACCCTTATGGGTTAGGTGACGCAATTTCACCTTTGCTTCCTTAGCAGCATTTTGGGGGGAGAATTGACCCTTCAACTCTTGTACAAAGCTATCCCAGGTGTTGATATCAACCGCCCTCCTGCGCCACCATACCATGGCTGAGTCTTTCAGATACATGGCAGTAGTACGTACCTTTCCAGCATCATCTAAGATTCCCACAGCATTAAAGTATTGTTCCACTCCCCATAAGAAGTTATCTACTTCTCGAGCAGACCGCATCCCGCCAAAGTGCTCTGGTCTTGGAATATCGACCCTATGGCCGGTCTGGAGAGTCATTCCATTTGCAATAGCGATTCGGCAGGCCGCCAATTGCGTCTTGAGATCTTCAATCTCTTGATGCATGGCCACTACCACTGCATCAATCTTAGCTTCATAAGATTCTTCCTTAGTTTCTAAGGCCGTAACTCGGGCTTGGAGAGCATCACCTTTCTCTCCAATAACATTTCCATGCTGCCTAAGCTCTTCTACAGCTCGATTCAGTGCTCCCTGCAATTCGCCTCGGAGTTCTTCCTCCATTTCCACAAGACTGCCTTGAGACTCATCAAATTGTTCCTTAGCCTCAGCAATGCTCAACTCTGCCTTATCCATCCTATTAAGGAGAGAGTTCAGTAGGTCCCGAGACCTAGCCCTTTGTTTGGTAAGACGGCGATCGTCATGGTCAGCCAACTCATCGACCATTGAAGCGTTGTTGTCTCCTCCAGATGACATCTTCTCCACAAGCAATTCCTTTTTCAGGCTCTGATACCACTTGTCACGGGCGGATTCCGTCGCTCGACCCCGTGCGGCACTTAGCGTTCCTGACCTCACTGAGGAAGGCTAAGTCAGCCTGTAATACACTCACAATGTTAGAGAGAGAAAGTAGAGAGAGAAACTGTGATAGTATACTGTATTCACTCAAATAACTTGTGTGTTACATCTGAGGGGAATACCCCTATATATACAGAAAGCCTTTACAATCTAATGGTCCAGATCGATTCGATTTAATGGTTACAATTGATTCCCAACTACTACGTTTACCTACCTTCACCAACTACTATACAATCTTCTGGACTTCTCTAGAACCTTCTAGAACTTTTCATCATCTAGAAACTTTTGGTGGGCTTGGGCTTTTGTCTTTGGGTTTTTGTTTTTGGGCTTTAGGAACCTCCTAAGAATGGCCCATTTCGAGAGGTCCGTAACATGTACACATAGTATATAACGTTATTAATTGTCTGAATTCTCGTTGGAAACATAGTGATTCATTTTCCTTTTGAGTCGCCAAAAGCGTATTCGTAATATATAAGCTTTCCTTTTTAAGCTGCCGAATTTGTATTTTATAGCTAGCGACTAGATTTTATCTCATAAATCTAAATACCATAATTAATATTAAAAATCCTGCGTTTGTTTATGTTAGGAGTACTGAAACTTATTGCACCATTCTAAACTGGACCTAATGCGCAGATGTCCATGCGAGGAGCAAACCGAACCTATCGAACCGGCTTATACCGTATGGGCTAGGGTGGAAAAAAAAAAGTTTACTGAGGGGCTGGAACGTGGGCTAAATAGAGGCTTGGACGGGACGCCGTCTCAATTCTGGACGTCTCTTGGATCAACTTTTTCATTTACGCTGGACATAAATTCATAAATCGACGAAACTAAGACATCCTAGACATATCATGGTTTACTGAACTCGAATGGCTCTTCAGATTGAATGATCCTACATATACATACATATATATATATATATATATATATAGAGAGAGAGAGAGAGAGAGAGAGAGAGAGAATGCAAATTTCTTCTACATAAATTTCTCACACTTGAAATAAGTTTATATATACTTATTGAATTTGGACATTTTACCTATTAATATTATAAAAAAGAAAAAGTAATTTTTTTGTCCTTATCATTTGATCAATTTTATATTTGGTCATAATTTCTATTTTTTATTTCAGTTCTTAACTTTTGCAAAAATTTGCAAACGAAGAGTTGCTATAATATTGTTACATATTCCATTAGTTTGACAAATTTCATACTTTGATTCTTCCATGTAGTTATACTAAATAAATAACGTGAGAAAATCTACAAAAATAAATAAAATCACAAAAATAAAATAAAAATAGAATGAAAATTTACCTAACGAAACTGCATTTAACGAATTCAAATTTATACTATGATTTTTAGAAAATACCCATATTTTTACTACAAACAACTATTTATGTCTACTACAACAAACATCCAACAATATATTCATAAAAAAAAAAAAATTTTGAACTTTCATATAAAAATAAATAAGATATATGAAATAGGTTAGCATTTTTTATGCTAGATTGGTAATGTTAAGCGATAAAATTTCACCACATCTTAGTATCTTACTTGTCAAGCGACAATATTTCATCGCTAGCTACGTATATATATATATATATATATGATAGGAATTAGCTCGCGTCTTTTTTTTTTTTGTTTGCCTACGGTGGTTTTAAACAGTAAAATTTTGCCGCATACTTTTGTAAATTGAAAAGAAAGAATTTTGCCTTTTAGTTGTGTTTTTTCGTTGCTTATATTCTCTCGACAAGTCCAAATATATACTTATTCTACTTCCTCCAAATATCACTGCAACAAAAGGTTTCTTTGACGTAGATTTGAAGATTTGCAATCCTCTTTCCAAAAAAATAAAAAAGATAAAAAATAATAATAAGAAAACTGCATAGAAAAATCTGTACTCTTGATCTACCTTTTCAATTGTACATGGATTTTTCCCTTTGTCCTGATTCTGCGATTGCATAGAATTTTAATTTTTCTTCTTGTTACCCATCTTTACACGAGATATGTCTATTTTTTTTAGAATGGATCGAATCTCCAAATTTTGCTTTTTATTTTGCCTGTCCTTTGTACGCTTGAATTTCATTCTACTTCATTAAATAAAATTCATAATCTCTAAGTCAAAAATAAAAAAATGAAGCTGCATAACATTTTTATAGGACAACAATTCAAACAATAGTTGATATTGTAGTTACAATGACTTTAAATGGTAAGCTAACTGTTAACTTATGAGCAAGGCGCTACTTAGAGTTTTATCATGTATGTATCCATGTAATACATTTATATTCACTCGAGGCATATGAGACGGGTAGGTAAACCTAGCAAAGATATATAAATAAAATTAGTTTTACAGGTATACTAAATACCATGTATACACTTCACCCAATGCTAAAGATCTCTTGTTGGGGTCCTATACTCTGTTAGTGCATCACCGACCCTCATTAACCCCAAGCCAAGCAATGTGAATTTAGCTTCTCCAGAGTTAACGCTTGGTGACCTGGTGTTGCTTCAGCTTGTTAGGTTACTCTAACAAGCGACGCAACTAATGTTATTACTATAATTTTTTTTTTTTCTGTTTCTTTAAATTTTCATTGGCTTAAATTATAGCAATGGGAACCACAAAAATTAAAAAAAAAATGTTAAAAAAATTTAGTGAAGTAACTCAAGAACAAAATAAGGAGTTACTTGAAAAAAATAATTTTTTAAATGTGTCAATATAGTATATAGGAATATGAGATGGGGTTGTTATGAGTTGTGGATGGTCTTAAGCCATCCGCATTGCAGGGTATTTGGCATCCTTTTCTAGAAGAAGGACCCAGAAGAAGGACCCAGTAGATGGGTTTTTTACTCATTGGTGACGGGTCCTTGCAAAAAGAGGGATCTATCATGAAGGATCTCAAAAAAGTGAAGTAAATATATGATATAGTTATAGGCTAGATTACTTAAGGTTATCCTATTTTAACAAAATTAGTGTTATTGAGCTCGTATAGACCTAACGATACGTTTTACGAGTCCTGTTTCTAGAAATGGATTTTAACGGGTAGTTTGAATTTTTAATATAATTATACATAATTATATAAAAACGGTCGTATCATGTGTAATTTACAGATTTAACTTATATTTTATCCAATTTGTCCTTATATTGTAACAATATGAGTATTATTCAGTTCTAATACACTTAAAGTATATTCCGATTAGAAAATATTAATAATTATAATAAAAATTTCCATTAATCCCATCTGATCAGCAATCCTTTATATAGTTTTTGGTTAATTCGTTTTAGCCTATTAATATTACAAATACACCCCAACTTGTAATTTAAGTTATTTTACTTGATAAATTCGTAATAAATAGTTCGGGTTACCAAATAATTCCCCGAAAATTTCTATGGACTTCTAAAAATATAGGGAATTCAGTTATCACTTAGTTTCAAGTTTCCGACCTATTGCCTATATTTTCATATTGACGATTTTACCCCTAAATTTGATAAATTATCTAATTATAATTCTTTTAGCATCCAATTAATTTCAATCTGACTCATTACTATTACTATTCATAATAGATCAGTACATATCCATTTCATCAATTAATTTCATAATTTCGTATTAATTCATAATTTCAGCCTATTTTCGAGCTAATTTCAGGCCTAAAAATTCAATAAATATTTAAATTATTCAAATCAAAATTCGGGCTACATAGAAATTACCTACATCTCATGCATATCCTACACAAAAATTTTTGGCTAGAAACAACATCATTTAGTACATTTATTTTTCAATTATATATTCGGATGAACAGTAGATTTCTTAATAAAGTATATTAAATATTGCGAATTTTTCAAAAATAAAAATATCACATGAAAGCGTGTTTAAAATAACCTAATACTTGTTTAAATCTTTTTTCCATAATGACATTACTAAAGATAATGTGTTTTTATGTTCTCTATGTATCTTATATGTACTAGCGGACGACATACCCAAGTTATGTGTATGCGAAATGAATAAAGTTGTACAGTATAATCAAATATATTATAATATTAGTAGAAAAAGATTAATAGATGACAAAGTGATTTTGGGTGGGGGGAGGGGGGGGGGGGGGTTTGGTGGTGGAAGGAGAGAGAGGGGATTATATTTTCTTAAAATTTCTAAATTATCTTATATATATAATCAAATATATTAAAGAAAATTATTTATTAATAATAAAAATTTTATTTAAAATATTAAATAAATAAAAATTATTAAGATATTTTTTTTACGGTTACTTAAGATTTTATCCGCTTTAATAATATAAATATATGTATAACTTCTACATAGCCTGTAATCAGAATATATACATTTTCTATCATATCTGAGTTATCCAGTACAAAATATTTGTTAAAGATGCAAATTCTATTTCTTAGATGACGTCTTCAGGATCTTGCTTAATCCATATATGTATATAATATACATAATTAGATACATATTACACATAATATAATATAATATAAAAAAATAAACAATGATTGTTTATTAATAATAATGTATTGATATAGTAATTGTAGTATAAGGTTAAGGTCCACTAGGAAAGAAAAATGATTAAGTTGGTAATATATGTTATGTATTATGTACATGCAGTATATAAATACCAACAAGATTTTGATATAAATGCCGTATGCAAATCATATATGATAATGTCACACCTTCGAAGTGGTAAAGTTGTAAGAGTTCCACTGTGCAAACCATTTTAAGATAGAAGCTGACATTATATCGTTATCTTAGACTTGATTTATATAAAGTATCTATGATTAATTCACTTTGAAGTAAATTATTTATAAATTAAACATGTTATTTATCTACGAAAATATGAAAAATACATACTAATATTTAAATATCTCAAGTAGTGTTTCTAAGATTCAGTAACCTAATCTTATTTCACTTAAATAATGCATAAATTGATATTAAAAGACTTAAATTTAAGGGCCAAACTTTGAGATTGTAACCGATCCTCAGTTTTATATCCTTACTCTCCAGAATCTAGTAGTTGCTAGCTTTAAGGTAAATATAAAATGCTTTTTAGCTAGCACCTATAGCTATGTTTATAGGGATGTGAGCAACTAACCACTCAGTAAGTTAGGACAGAGACTTAAAATTATACATTAAACACAAATAGAGTTATCAACTAAATTAGTTAGATGCAATGCATATATAAGTAAATGACAGCATACGATATTATTCGGTCCTCATGAGATTAAAGAAATTATACTCACTCTAATCCGGGTTGAGGAGTTTAGCGCATATATTAATAGCTCACAACTAAACTCAAGCTTATCCAATGAAGATACCTTTTCTCCATGACTACTTTCAAACCATTGACTTGACTCTTGCCTTAACCTCATCTCCTATCACTTCGATTAAGAATGAAGAAGGGACTCATTATATTATTCAATGCTATCCTTTTTAAAGTGGTTAGTATTTGGCCGGAGAACCTTAAACGTTTCCCCTATTGGATTGCTATGTAGATTCATTTTAAACTTACAAGTCATGCATTTAGTTAGATCCGATTTAAGGCGTTCAAGTATTTCATACAAATTTCAATCTAGAACCTTAAACCAGAATCATATAATTACATCCAGAAACATGGATACATAGGCATGCTTACAGTCAATTATCTAACAAATATAATCAAGTATAATCCTAAGCCTCTGAGTATTATAAAACAATACTCTAGAATATAATAAAGTATCGATCCTAATTTAGTTGGACTTCCCACTTACTCACTTAAAGTGTGACTTGCATAAGCCATTGTTACACCCCAAATAGGCGACATTGTAACAATTTCGCCCTGAATAATTGAAGTTGTAACAGTCCCGCCGTGTGAACCATGCTAAAATAAAAACTGTCCTTATAGTTTCTATTTTAGATCTAGTTCACACCAGGCGTACTCGATTCTATTCCTTTGAAGTGTCCAATTCGATATTTGTTTGATATAAACTTGTTGAGTAATCATTTAAAATAATTTGTTAAAAATAAATCTATAATTTGACCTAAAAAAAAAGTGGTCATAAATCCTACAGGTACCATCAATTCACATACAGACTAAAATATTGAAAATTACTAAGTCCTTTGGAGGAGTCTTGTATAATTTTCTTTAAAAGATAAAAAGTTAATACTAAGGGTAATAACTAGCCATTTCTTATTGCATCTTACTCCTCATCCCAGTTTACTAATATTTTGGTGCTGGGTAGGCACTTGTAATCCATTTGAAACCTATAAAACAAACTATAAGGGAACAAGAGATAACTTCTCAGTAAGTGGGGTAGAGACAGAAGTATGCATTCAGCACATCACAAGTAGGGCTTTCAATCAAATTAATTAGATGCAATGTATATATAAGCAAATGCCATCGATCGATGTTATTCGGTTTGTCGTGAAATTGGAGAAATCGCATCCGCTCTAATCTAGGTTACGGAGATTGATGTTGAGCACTTCGTGAATCGAAACCAAATTGGGGCTTGTGTAATGAAGAACGCCCTCTTCCTATGACCATCTTAGAACCATGGCCTCTAATTTTGCCATGACCTCCTCTCTGGTCACTTAGTTCGACTAAGGGTGGGAAAAAGACCATTTCAGCTATCTTCATCCAAAGGAGTCCGTGTTTGACTTGATAATTCTAGCCATTACCCTTAGTAGGTCGTGATGCATATTAGTCTGATGTTAAGTCGAGTTTGAGTTAATTTATTTTTTTAGGTGATCAACTTAGTTCAAACAATTCAAGCATAATAATCACAAAACAACCATATCATGGAGCTCAGCTCCCATTATAGTAAATCAAAACCCAACAACAAACGCTGCATACGCACAAACAGTTAACTACAATCACAAACCAATACATATCAAAGTTTCCAGATATTCTGAAATAATACTGAAGCTTACTTCGATAAATCTGGAATGTCAAGGCTTTACTCACTTGGAAGTTCTATATATATACCAAAGCTCATATTTAGTTTTCGTAAGATTTACGAAAACGTTAGGGTCTTATCTAGTATTTAGTTGAGATATTATTTATACAGTTATTCAGTAGAGTTCCGTATATATATATCTATATACATACATATTATATATATACATATATTTTAAGTATTTTATTTTATTATATAGGTTATAGCAGTTTACTTATTAATATCTAATCTACGCAGTTTTACTACTGCTTATATTATATCGTTTTGATTGTATTGAAATGTACTTACTATTATCTATAGTATGTTTTAATTATAGGAAAATCGTCGTAGGACAATGTTTTTTGTAATATTATAGAAAATATTGATTTTATTATCTAAAGTGGTTCAGTTTTAATAAGATCAGTATCATGGAGTTCATATGAGCTTGCCTATACATATTACGTGTTTTGTTTAAAGGATTATCTTCAGAGGTTATTTCTAATTATAGTATATAGATAAAACTATATAGCAACCAATATCATGTTGATATTGTCTTATATAATGAAGATTATATTTTCACATAATTTTGCAACAAAATATAATAAATCATATATATTCAAATTTTTATAAAAGTAATGATGTTAAATTTATAAGAATATAAAGTTTGATTTTTAATAGTTCAATTAAATGACTATTACCAAGGATTCACTTATTTTGAGAATCAATGCTAATAATATATAAGTCTTACAACTATCAATATTCTAAGTTTATAATTAAAAAAAGAGTGAAATGGTATAGATAAAATATTCCATTTAGAAAAGTAATGAAATACTGCACATCTCTTTTCTATAACTATTAAATGTCAATTAAAAAAAAAACAATACTTATAATTATAAAAACAAAATTACTTAAAAGTATCGAGTCCTTTTTTCTTCTTTTCTTGTTTTTTTTTCTTTTCCATCTTCATCTTCTCCCCTTTTTTTTTTCTTTCTGTTTCTTCTTTTTTTTTTTCTCTCCATTTTTCTCTCTCTCTTCCCCTCTCCTCCGTTTCCCTTGCCCCCTCCCTTGATTGCTTTTTTTTTTTTCTAAGTGGCATAAAGCTACATCCTTATTTATATAGGCCACGAATTTCACCACCTTTATAAGGCGGTTGAAATATATATATATATATATTTTAGATATTTTAATAAATTTAGTATATTTTATTCAATATCTATCCAAATTCCTAAAATATTCAAATAATATTCCTTTTTTTTTATCACTGGCATTATTATTAAAGAATAATTAATAGTTGAAATTTTCTTTTTTCGCGTATTGTTATTTTAGGAGAGTTTTAATATAATTATTAGTAAAAATATTAGTAACGTATAATATATGGTTAATTTATATTAATTATTTGGGACTTATTTATATACATTTTATTCCACATTATATTTACTAATATTAATTATTAAGATTACGTAATTGATTTTAAAAAATTCATCTTAAACTATATATAAAATTACAAAACTCTATGTTATAGTGATTAGATCCGATAAACTTAATATTTTTACGAAAGTTTCATATAAATAAGCTTAAATTGAAATATTGAAGTTGTATGATTATTTTGTTTAAATTTTCTTCTAGTTATGAGAATTCAATTTAATTCCACGAATGTTGTTCTAAATCATAATTTTTTGAGTATGTTTCAAACATTAAATTTTTCAATTAATTTCTTATTAATTTATATGGTTATATATCTATGTCTAGATATAATTCTGACATTCTCACACCTTTAAATGCCTCCAATTAATTTAATGAAGAGGGAATATCTAGCCAATTAGGTTTATACTAATTGAATTACTTTTACTTATTTTCTCGTATCATTAGTAATGTTATTATACTCATTATTTTATTGTTAAAATTCATATTCTTGTGGTCACTAGTAACATTAGTATAAACTATTTTACATCTATTGACTTAAGTTATAAGTATATTTTTTTATAAAAGATATAAACTATTTGAAAGCTAACAACTCGGAGTTATGTGGCATTATGTATTATATATTTTTAGACTTTCGGGTTAATTTACAGGTATTATTATTTATACTGAGTATACTCATAAAAATATATGTATACTCATATAGTAAATTATACTATACTATCTTATTTTATAGTTTAATTAACTTATTTTAAGTTCTTGTTGCATTCTAAGCTCGATTTTAGAGGTTCCAGGTAATTTGGTACCATATTAAATAATTATACTTCTAGGGGCGAAATTAGGATTTTGATTAACTATTTTCAAAATCTAACTTCATCGAGTTACTTCGACTAATTTTTCTATCTTATTTATAAAATTTGAGCTCAATTGGATAATTTTTCCTATAAGGCCTTAAATTAAGGCTCAGTTGTCTTAAATTCAACTTTAGGGTCTCATATAGAATAAATTCTCACTATTTTGATTGTATTCCTGATATTCTTATTATATTATAAACTTCCAAATGTATGAGAGTTCCTCGATTAAGGTTACCAAGTTTCTCACAAGTTTTCAACCTAATCGGTTTACTTTCTTGAATGCTCTAAATCAACTATTAACTCTAATCATACAAGGACAAAGCGTTGTCCTAATACTTAGATGTTCATGTTTTGATTGCTGATTTATGGGATATTACAATCATCGTTAACAATCTTTATAATACAAATGTTGTTTTAGTACTCATATAACTATTTTATATAAGTTTTATTCTGTAATTATTTATGTTATCTTTAGTTCACGGTTTCATTATACCTAATAATTTGGGTTTTTATGTCTCTTAGAATTATTCTTCATTTTAGGCTAGGTTTTGATTCAGTTTCCGATTTGGTTTTTAAATTATGTTTTAATTTAATTTTTGATTATGGGTTTTATATGTGAACCCTAGAACTCATTCCAAACTATTATGTGAAATTAATCACATTACACTTGGGCATCCTAATTCTTGTATTTAGCCTCTAACTAGTACTCTAGCTTATACGGTATACTTAAATCCTAATTTAACTACTAAATTAGCTCTTAATGTGAGAATAATTTATATATTTCATATAATTTCATAAATTCACATTCCAAATTAGATTTTTTATCATATTCCTAATATTATAATATTATCAATTTTAACCTCATTTATTTTACTCATTTAATTTCCTATATTTACACATTATCCATTATTACCTAATATAGACCTAATATGCACATCTAACATTCCCAACCCTTCCAATATCATCTTTCATCCCCAACTAGCATCTCAAAATGTTTGAATATATCCTAAATCAAAATTTGTATCAATTTAACCCTAAATTATAAGATTAACTTAAATATGCCCTTTTTACCTATTATTTATTACCTATTATGCATAATAAATACAACTAACACCTCAAATCCCATAAATAGCATCCTACATAAGCAACTATCATATAAAGATATCTAATTACTTACTAAATTATAATTTTCACCAAATTAACATTAAATTACAAAATTACGCCCAAATATTACTTTTTATATATGATTTTAGAGCCTAAAAATTAAATAAAATTTTAGAATTTTTTTTAGAAAAAATCTTTATAGTATTGTTATATATATTTTAAATAATTTACACAAAAATTTTGAGATCAAAACTACATAGTTAATGTTATTTAAATTGAAATAAAAACTAACTTGAGGTTTAGTGATTTCTTAAGAGTAGTATATCTCGATATTTAATTTTATAAAATTGATATTTTTTTCTAAATATACATATAAAAGTATTCTTGAATACCAAATTTCATAATTTTTTATGTATATTTGATATTTTTAGTAAATTAAATAATTTCAGAAGAGAAAGTAAAACTCACTAATTAAAGGGTTTCCAACCACTAGTGGTGCCACTAGATAGTGAATTTTATGTTAGGTGGTAGAGGTAGTCCCTCTCTAAGTGGTCTTTGTGTGTGGGTTCTCTTTATATACTTTAATTGTATACTTTTTTTTTTTTTGTAAAAATCCTTCTCTCTTTCTGGTCTCTCACTAATTTTTCTAAACTGACAAATGTTCAAAATGAATTTTGGAAGAGATTGTCTTAATTTATAGCGTTGGTTAGGTTTTTTCTTTAATTTTTTTTATGACATTTGTCCCTTATTCTCTTTTATTTTTTTCACTTTCTATTTGGATAGATTCTATTGGTTGATTTTCCATCCTTACTTCCCAGTATGTTATGACTAAGATCTAGACATTTCTTCACTTTTTTATATTTTTATTTAATTTTTTTATGGATTTTTCTCAATTATTGAGTATCATTTTGATATATTTCAAGTATTTTAAGTAATTTAAAGTATTTTTATTTGCACATAAATACATATATAATATAATTAAATACTTCTAAATATTATTTTTATTATTTTATGATTTTTAGTATACATATAATTTATTTATATCGATTCGTTAATTATCGAAACTCTTTTTAAGCATTTTCGATAAATAATGAGTAAAATACATATAATTTAATATTATAATATTTAATTATTTATTTTCCTAAATATAAATTCATGGGATCACTTTTACTAATATTCCTAGATTTGTTGTAAAATTTAGGCTCTATTGGACAACTTACCTCGATTACCTTAAATTTTATAGACCGAACTTTGAACACCTGATTGTAGGGCTTATAGATAATAGATTTGGAAACTATTCAACCATTAATATTTATATTAATATTTTATTAGTTTTTATATGTCCTGTGTACATAACATGTACTATATAATTTATTAACTTTTTTTTTTTTACTAGGAAATCTTTCTTTCGGATGCTTTTAGATTCAATATATTTTATTAGTGGAAAAATTTGCATGTATTTAAGCTAATGATAGGTATGATTATTTAGTAACCTATTTCAGAAGAATAACCATGTTTATTCATACTGAAATGTTCATTTTTATATAGAGGGATTTTTCTACAATTGTAAATCATGTGGGGTAAATTGCAAAGACTTTCTCTTATCTTTACTTTATGTGTGCTTAAGCTTCCTTTATTTCAAAATGTGTGAAAATACCCCTAATCCCTATAAAAGGTGCAAAAGTTACACCACCATTTTTTCCATCAATATGTGCATTAAATTCCAAACAGTGAGACCAAGACACATCAAATTACTATTTTATCCTTCCTTTTTTCTTTTGACTAAACCAAAACATAAAACCCATGTTCATTTGGGTTGAATGTAATGCTTATTCCTATTCTATTACTAACTATACCCCTTATTCCATTATTTAATTAGTTTTCACATGCGTATTTACAATTCCATCAGAAAGCTGCTTGATCCCTACATTCAGATTTTGTCCCAAAAGAAAAGAATTGCAACTCCTTGCAAGATCTAATTTTTTTTCCTAATCTAACCTTAAAGAGAGAAAGAGAGATTAAGGCCAAAGAAAATCCACAAACAGAAATGCATAACCACTGATCATCTACCGTAGTTGTCACCACCATCATCGTTCCCCATTACCACCATACCTATTACTCACCGTGGTACACCATTATCATTCTTCTCTCTTGTGCTCTTAGTAAATCCTCTCTTTACACTCATGCCACTGCCATCGTCATTGTATGTATATGTTTTTGTTTTGGGATTCTTAGAGTGTGGTAGAGAGATAAGAGATGGAGATAGTGAGAGAAAGCACGATTGAGAGAGAGAGATTAGAGATGGAGAGAGAGAAAGGGAGGAAAATGGAGAGAGAGATCAAAGGTGGAGAAAGCAACAACTAAGAGAGAGATCAAAGGTAAAGAGAGAAAAGATAGAGAAAGAAAGAAGAGAATAAAGGATAGTGAGAGAGAAAGGAAGGAAGATAGTAAAAGAGAGTAAAATTATCTTTCATTTTCTATCACATGTTTATTTCTTACTATACTTTTGATTTAACTAAACATTGTAATAAGAATTCTAATTCTATTACTCTTGTATTACATTCCTTGGAATCTCAATTCTATTCCTTATTAATTCCATTAAGTGAACTAAATGACTTGAAAGAGTTTTTAAAATTCTTCTTCAAAATAAAAGACAATAAGATATCTAAAGATTAGAAACTTTAGATAAAATATTACAAATGTTTTTTAAAAATTATTCTCTTCCATATTTTTCATAACTTTTCTTAATAAAAATAATTTGTTATTGTAAAGAATTCATAGTTTTATTATAAAATCCAGAACTTTAATTTCAAGCTTGTAAACTTTATTTTTTGAAAAAGAAATTACATCTTCTTTTCCTCAAATTTCAATTTACTGGAAAAAAAGGAAGGATAAAGGGAAAGATGGTCTTTGCATTTTAGGTTTTTTTTTATTTATTTTCCTTTAATGTTTGCGAATTAATTACTATTCTATGGTTTTCAAAGAATTTGTACTAAGTTTTGAATTAAAAGAAAGAGATGTGAGTAGTATCATAATTTTTGCTAATATTTGTAATTTTATTCAATTCTATTATTTTATAAGCATATTATCACATAAAATAAGAATATTGACTAATAATGTAGCCTATGAAATCAATTACTAAGTTGTTTACCAAATACTAATTTAATGATATAAGATATTATTAGTGTTAGACATGAGGGGCCACTTATTTATTATGCAATGTAGCGATGCTATAAATAGAAATAAAAAAATTGCATTTTTTTTTTTGCAAAAAGGTTATGCTTTTAACGAGGCAATTTAGACATTGGGCCTACTTACAAATCAATATGTGAATGTTGAAAAAAAAAAAGTTCATTTCACACAAAAAGGTTTATATCTTTATACATGTTTACTAAAAAAACCAATAAGACTAATTGAGCATAACATGACAAGACATTTTCTTTTAAAAATAAAGTTATAATGTTTTTAACTTAGTTTGAATTCTTAGTCATTATAGCAAGTTAACTATATTTGTAAACTATAACACTTTTTGTGCATTTATGATTTATGGTGATTCTATTTTACTTTTTTGTTTTTATAGAAACCCTAATTAAGGTTTTGAGTACTTTTTGTTTTCATCATGCAAGAAGAGTTTTACTAAAATAGCTTTTTTTTTTTTTATCATTACTTTTCTATGAGGGGCAAATACGACATTTCAGATTAGTGGTCCCACTTTACGTGCACGATGCTTTAAATATGTATATGAATTAACAAAATATTATTATAGGGCTAACTTTTGCATTTTTTTAAAGTTTAGGGGGGTGTTCTCACATAATAAAAAAATGAGGATTAAGTACACATAGGATAAAGATAAGGAGAGTTGGTTACAATTTACCCAATCATTTATTCTCATAGGGGAATAAATTCTTCGAAAGCATCTCTTTCTATCTTCATTTTCTAAAGCTTGTATGTGGTGCGAGTCATTTATTATACTTTTCATTGGATATAAAAAATTACAAAGAAAAGTGTAGAATGATAATTGACGATGTGTCATCAACAAACCAATCATGTTACTTTACAAAAAAAAATCGTTATTGTAATTTAGTTGTATAAAGATTTTAATTTCCTCGTTTCCAATTGCGTAATATGTATAGTAGTTGCTTAAAAAAGAAAAGAAACGGATATAACTTCCTAATGAAGTTTCTTCATGTAATTTTCACTCCCAAACAGATTGATTTCTTTTCCGTTGCGTTCAATTCTTAAGCTAACTCATTACCTTCCAAACTTGGCTTTCTCGTTCGGTTTCCGACCGACGACGACAGCAGTAATAATAATAATAATAATATTATTATTATTATTATCTTTAATTTAATCAATCAGTTAACCAATCTATTGATTGATTACTTTAGATTGTCCTTATAATGTCGGTCTAATTGGATTAAGTTCCCGGATAGGCATATATTGGAAAAAGCTGCTAATAATTTTAACAAAATGGAATCCCAACATGTGACCGTTTTGTCAGATTCTGGAAACCAAACGCTAAAGCCAAGCTACCTGTGAGTTGTGAGGATCAAATTGACTTCCAAATGGCCAAGTTGCACTCATGCATTATATGGTCAAAGGAGAATGACAACGCAAGCAGTTAATATGTTAACGTTTGTCATTAAGAATGGACTACGTTTTAGTTCTTCAAAACATTGCATGAGTAAGCAGGAACCCTGCTCGTGCCTTCAAGTTGAAGCAATGTTTTTCGACTTCCCTTTTGTCGACAGTTTGAATTGATGTATCGTTGGTGTCTATATTTTCTAACTTTTTGATAACTTAGTATTTAAATTTTGTTTTTATTGCAATTTAGTCTATACAACAGTGTTGTCAAACTTAAATTTATCCATATAATTTAACCCGATTCGATTTAATTTGGTTATAAAACTGATATGTTTCAATTTTGGTTTAATTTCCAATTAAACTTGATTCATCCCATTGATCCTTAATCCTCTCATATAATGAAGTCAACCAATTGAGCCAGGTTTAGTGCATAACTATTTTATCATTTAGTTGTACACCAATAGAGGGGCTTTTTGTGCTCCCTTTTATTATCATAAGCATTTCTTCTCTTACAATTTTTTTTAATGTCTTTATATATTTATGTAATATTTGATACATAAGAATCGTTTGGAATGTAGTAAGATGGAATGAAATGGAATGAGGATCAAAACGATACAACTTTTACCGTATTTAGAAATGCCAATGGAATGGAATGGATTTGATTTGAATAACATTAAATGCATAAATATTATTAATTATCAATAATGCTCTTAATTAGTTTTTCTTACCCAAAAAAAATAATGAGGGTGAAATAGAATTGTGATTTCACCCCTTTAAGGCATAATCAAATTTTTTTGAGTTATTAACGGTATAAACTTAAGTATGTGTTTTTTTTTTTTAATTTTGTTATTAGAACTAAAACTTGAATTAAGATTGTGAACATCAAACAAGAGACTATAAGAGAGAGAAAGAAAGAAAAATGAGAATGGAATAGGTAAAATGATGTAATGTCTTAATAGTTGATAGGTTATTAGAAGCCTAGTTTTTTTTTTTTTTAACCCATTCAAGTGAAATATGTGGAATTGGCAAATTTCATTAGAAAAACAAATTTTTATCGAGCTTTACATGTAAATTCGATTAAAAATATAAACTTAATTAAAATCGTAAGTTTTTATATGAAAATGATTTTGTATATACTTCTTAAAATATTAAATTTGTAAAATAATAGAATCGTGATTATAATAACTTTAATTAACTAATAGTTATGTGAATGTATCCGTAAAATTATGAATATAAATTTACACTTTAGATTTTTTACCTCGAGGTTGTATGGTTGAGTTGCTTGTAACTTGGATTTCATAGAAGGTTCATTTTGCCAGAATCTAGGTCTCACATAAGATCGATACATCATACAAGAGACCCAGTTCGTTTTCCATACGAGTCATTATAGAGCGGTCCGACACGGGTTGAACTCGTAACCCGATATCAAACCACTTATCCAGGGACACACAAATGAAAATTAGAAAGATAATTATTGAAAAAAAATTAGATTAAATATATAAGATTGAATTATACTCAAAATCTATAGCAACTACATATAAATTAGGAAAATTTTTTTCCCACTCATAATATTTATTGCATCGTTATTGACAGCGTAAGAAATAAATAAGTATATATTTAGTATTTGTTTGGTTTGATATTTATAAATTTTTATAAAACAATAAATTCTAATTTCTTAATAATGTGGACTAACTATTAACATTTTTTTAGTTTTCTTATCTCATGTTACTAATATCATAGAATAGATAGATTGTAGTTTCATATAAATAAGATAGTTCTAAATCACCAATCTTGCTAGCCCGAGTAGAAGGTGCCAACATTTTAGCCATAAAGATGCTTGTTACTATTAAATCCTAATTTAAAAATTTTTTTTTTCACATAAAATAAGGAGCTATACGATTCTCTGATATTCTATGACGGTGGTAGTGTGACTGGGAATGAAGTTTAATTAATAAAAATCCTCTTTAATTAGAGGAATAAGTTATATGGAAAATAGACCCCTTTAATTCTGTCTCTTGTTCCCTACTTTCATGTGTCACTGTCAGAAAATAGCTCTCTCTCTTAACATCTGACTCTAAATATCCCGTGAATGTAAGATGTAACAATGAGATTGAAATTCAAGTACAAATGTTGTCAGTTCTCACACTTTTCAACCATTCACGTTCTTTGTAATCCAAGAATATAAAAAAACTACGCTACACAACGACAAACTACGACTTAGGTGGTTTCCAAAAAATACGAACGTTGTTGTTTATAATTTTCACAGCAATATCAATAACAGAGTCAATGTTTTATGTCCTCATTGTATCTATCCTCCATTTTCTTTTTTCTTTTACTTTTTCTTTCTAACAATGTTTATTGAATAATAAGAGTCCATGTGAAGTAATTAAGTCTCAGTTTTAAGACATTAAATAAGTCAAGTTGGATGGTTTGCAGAAACTCTAAAACTACAACATATCTTGAGATTACCTTAAAATTACAATCCGTTAGGTATACACATTTGCTTTATATCTAATACACGGGAATAAGCAAGAATGGATTGAAGATATCTATAACAAGAGTTTTACCAATCATAAGAAGATTTATGGAAAACCATTTACCTTTTTAGTATTTTCCGTTTCTTCAGATCAACATCTTGCTAACAGTAATCGGTCTCGCAATAGAGGATTTTGGAGCAAGTAATTGCTTGCTTGTTATTATTTGCATTGCAATCTGTGTACTATCGTGTATTGCATACACATACACTCACACACACACATATATATGTAAATTTCAATTGTTATTTATTCTCGACTTTTTTTTTTTTTCTAGAAAAAAGTTTTTTTTTTTTTTTTTTTGAATAATAAGAGTCCATGTGGCATAAGTCCTAGTCTAAAGACATCAAATAAGCCAAACAGGATGGAGAGACAGAGATCTTGAAAGTGCAACACATCTCCAGCTTGCCGTAGATTGCAACCCTATAATCGTACACATTTGCTTTTTGTCCAAATAAAAGAGAATAAACAAGAATTGAATAAAATTTAAGTATTAAAATATCCTCTAGAATAGTTGGAATTTTATAATAAGAGCAACATTATCGCTTGCTTGTCATTGTTTTACTCTTCATTCTATTGTGTATTGCGCATATATATATATATATATATATATATATATAGTTACTAAAGATTTTATTATTTAACCTTTTATTCATACGTCAAGACCATTTTATGTCCTCTTTGTACTTTTTTTCTTTTTTCTTTTTGCAAAAAAAAAAAAAAAAGCTTATTGAATAATAAGAGTCAATGTCAGGTAAGTCGCAATCTTAAGACATTAAATAAGTCAAGTGGAATGGGGTTATAGAAACTTTTTTTTTTTTTTAACTGATTTATAACTTTTGTGATGAAGGATTCTAATCTAGTTTATTTTGATGAAAGATCAATAATAATGCCAATAAAAACTTTAAAACTGTAATACATCTTGATCTTACCTTAAATTACAACTCATTTAAGGCACAAATTTGCTTTATTTTTAATACAAGAGAATAAACATGAATGGAATAAAGATTTAAGCATTGAAATATCCTCCAGAATACTTTGAACTTTGTAATTAGAGCAACGTAATCGCTTGCTTCTTATTATTTGCATTGCACTCTTTATACTATCAAGTATTTCATATACACATATATATATTTCAATTCTTATCTATTCTCAATTTCTTTCTTTTTTTTTTTTTCCTTCAAAGAAAAGACTATTGAATGATAAAAGTCCACGTGGCGTAAATCCCAATCTAAAGACGTCAAATCAGCCAAACGACATGGAGTATAGATACCCCAAAACTGCAATGCATTTCGAGCTTATTTTAGATTGCGACCCAATAGATGCACGTATTTGCTCTGCGTCTAATACAGGAGAATAAACTAAAATGGAATAAAGATTTAAGCATTGAAATATCCTCTTAAAATACTTTACACTTTCCAGATAGAGCAATTAATCACTTGCTTGTTATTATTTGCATTGCACTCTTTATACTTTTGTGTATTGCATATATATATATATATATATTAATTGTTATCTTTTTCATGTGTATTGCATATATATATTCCAATTGTTATCCTTTTTCATGTCGTGTCTAAATATTTATTATCACTTATAATAAATATTTAATAAAATTTTCATTTTTTAAGGTTTCATTCATTCATTTACACTAGTGTTATAAACTAGTGGTATAAAAACTAATCTTCTAAATAGAATTATATTAAAATCAGCTTATTATACAGCGAGACACCCGGAAAATTGCACCCAGTGAACAGATTATATATAAACCCTATTTTGCTTCTTACATGTATACGTTTGCTTACTCCATGGATTCTATACTTTACAAAACTCTCTTCCTTCTCTTTGCTGTATCCATTTCAGTGACTTGGGGTATCAATACTTCTTCTACTTCTACTTCTACTCCTCCTCCTCCTTTAAACACTCTAAACACATATCTTAATTCTATAAAATCTTTCTGCAAAGACAGACCTTATCCTGACGAATGCTTCAATTCCCTGAAACTCTCAATTTCCATTAACATCAACCCCAACATCATCTCCTATCTTCTTCAAACCCTCCAAGCAGCTCTATCGGAAGCCGGAAAGCTCTCCGGTCTCCTATACAATGCAGGTGCAGCAGGACACTCCAGCATCATTGAGAAACAGAAAGGAACAATCCTAGACTGCAAAGAGCTTCACCAGATCACATTGTCATCTTTGAGGAAATCCATGTCCCGAATCCGTGCCGGCGATAATAAGAAGCTACTAGCCGATGCTAGAGCCTTCCTTAGTGCAGCCCTTACTAACAAGAACACATGCCTGGAAGGCCTGGAATCAGCGTCTGGCTCACTCAAGCCAGCGCTTGTGAATTCCTTGTTTAGTACGTACAAGCACGTGAGTAACTCACTCTCCATGATTGCCAAACCCCGGGCGCTGCAGAAAGGCGGTACTAACCGGCGCCGTTTGATGGGGTTTCCCGATTGGTTATCCAACAAAGATAGGAGGATCCTGGAGAGCAGTGATGATGAGTACGACCCGAGTGAGATCATTACGGTTGCTGCAGATGGAAGTGGGAATTTCAGCAGTATAAGTGATGCCGTAGGTTTTGCACCTAACAAAAGTTATGACAGGACAATTATATACATTAAGGAGGGGATTTATCAGGAGAATGTGGAAATTCCAAGCTGGAAGGCTAATATTGTGTTCTTAGGAGATGGAGCTGACGTTACTTACATTACTGGGAATAGAAGTATGGGAGATGGTTGGACCACCTTCAGATCGGCAACTCTTGGTAATGAAGATTTCCCCCCTTTCTTTTTTCTTTTTTATAAATTCTTAAATTATCAGAGTACTAAATCCTGTTTATTTAAAATTTTTTTATCTCTAGTTATTAGTTTCAAATCGATTCAGTTGGGGGAGAAAAAAAAAATCAAATATCGAGTTGTTTCATTTCGTTTTCCATTTATTTTAATCTTCGAGAGATAACGATGTCCATATCAAAGTATTGATGGAGCTTCAGTGATTTAGTTGATTATTTTGAGAAGGAAAAACAAAAAATGCCAATTTAATATTTGATTATGTAAGGGTTTGGAAGGAGAAGGGGTTTATTGAATAATACATCTGATATTGATATATACGTGATTTGTGACTCTCTATAGTTGATATAATGGTAATAGATAGTTTCTAGCGTTAATGTTGTCAGGCATTCAAATATTATTACTAGTTACTAATTCCATATACAAATATATAGTAAATAGTAAGTAATACCCATTGAATATTAACATATTCCTTCTAAATGTATTTGGTAACATTCTCAAAGATAAATTCACGAACCACTTTCTTTCCTGTTTGTTTTCAGCCGTATCTGCTGAAGGATTCCTTGCGAGGGACATAACCATCGAGAACACAGCTGGACCAGGGAAGCACCAAGCGGTTGCATTAAGAATCAATGCAGATTTCGCCGCGTTATACAGATGCTCCATCAATGCATACCAAGACACACTCTATGTTCACTCCTTCAGACAATTCTACAGGGAATGCGACATCTCAGGAACCATTGACTTCATCTTCGGCAATGCAGCAGTGATCTTCCAAGGATGTAACATCATTTCCAGACAGCCGTTGCCCGGTCAGTTCACGGTCATCACGGCTCAATCCAGAGACACCCCAGATGAAGATACAGGTATCTCGATTCAAAACTGTTCAATTGTTACAACAGAGGATTTTTATCCCGGCAGTGTCAAGAGCTACCTAGGAAGACCATGGAGGAACTATTCGAGGACTGTTGTCATGGAGTCTTATATTGATGGTTTCATTGATCCAAGTGGCTGGACTCACTGGTCTGGTGATGAAGGACTAGACACGCTTTATTATGGGGAGTTTGAGAATTATGGGCCGGGTTCGGGTACGGATAACCGGGTCACTTGGTTGGGGTACCACATTATGGACTACTATGGTGCCTATAATTTTACAGTCTCAGAGTTCATTACTGGAGAGGAATGGTTAGATTCTACATCATTTCCCTATGATGATGGCATTTGACAGCGACTTCAAAGGACAATCTCATACTGAAATCTCTACTTCTACTTGCATTATTTCATGTAAACTGTAAAGCAACAGTGGAGCAAAATTTTCGAATATTTACAGGGGGGCAATGTTTTTTTTTTTTTTTTTTCTAATTTTTCCTAAGCAATCTCAAGCATACTAGTCAACTAGTCAATGAAATCACTAACAAAAGAAACTTGGAGTGTTATTGATGTATGAAAAAGGAATCATAAAAAATAGACGCCATTTGTAATGTTTAGTGGTGAGTAACATCGTAAATAAAAGATTAACACTTGAATTATAGAGATGAATCCGAATTTAGCAATATTAGAATTTACAAGTAAACCTTGGTTTTCTTTTACTTCCACCACCGCCTATTAATTCTATAAAAACACTTCATGAGAAAATGAGATTGTGAGTTGTAAGTTGGGTTCATGTAATGTTTCTTTACTTCATGCTCTGTTATTCACTTCTTAGAATGAAAGCCTTTTCCATTTCTAAAACCTTAAACAATTAGAACACACATACACTAACCTTAACCATCACATCAAGTAATAATTCTGCATGTTAATCCAATAATTATCGCTTTTGATGCAAAAGTTGCAAAAATCCTAATCATCCAAAAAGGATGGATTTGTTATTACAAGTACTAAGAAAATGATAAAAATGCAAATTATTTCAAGGAAAATCAAGATAAGTGGATCTATTATTTTTGCATGATCATTTGGAAATTTTTTGAAATAATAAACTTGATAATATTACCAAAAAAATTGGATTTCAAAGGGTCAAGACCTTCACTTTGCGTTAAAAGAGAAGGTATAAAGGAATTCCCTATTTTATGTGGATCCATATTGGATAAGCACACTGATGAAGTAATATAAGATCATAGTTTTCGACCGCAAGTATTCAATGAAGGGAAAATATTTATTTTTTAGGAAAAATATTTGGAAAATTTATTAAAAAGATTCTAAATGGGCAAGTGCAAGCTGAACGTCACTCCACTTGTAATAAGCAAGAAATTTCAATCAAAAGATGAAGCACCAAGATTGATGAAAAGATGTACAGAATTTCAATTAGGTCTTTGATTTACCTAACAAATGTAAGGTCAGGTGTAATCTACTCACTTCATTTAATCATCAACTTTATGCAGAATCTTAGCAAACTATATTAATGAGTAGTGAAAAGGATAATACTATATGTATAAGGTTCTTAAAGTTATAGCAGTCATTTTTTAAAAAGATTATGGTTTGAGCTTATTAGATATTTATAGAGTGATGGATTAAGATCAATTGGTGATTAAATAAGCACATGTTGATATCTATTTTGCATGCCATAAAAATTATATCTTTGTCATTTGACAAAAAAAAAAAAAATCCATAGTGTCATTGTTTTTAGCTTAAATAGAGTATATTATAGCCATAGATGGAACATATGAAGCAATATAGTTAAGAGGAAATTTTTTGGATCTAAAATCAAAGTCAATAAGCTGATGACCTTTTAGCTTAATATAGACTTGTGCATTGGTTCAATTTAGTTCGATACTGGCCCTAAACCGATTCTCTTTTTTTTTTTTCTTTTCTCTGAATTTCCTTTTATTGTTATAAATAATTTATGGACTATTCATATTTTTATTCCTAAATAAATCTAAAACTTTATGTTGTTGTTTATGAATCGAAAAATTTATTTTTAATTTAATTTTTTTTCAATTTCGAAATAATTCATTTAAATCGTGTGAGTGTAAATGCATAATGTTACATTATATATATTGTATAGTATACTATATAGTATATTAATTATTATATATTATATATACTATATACTTGTTTACAATATATATATAGTATATTATCTATTATTTATATATTTTTTTAATTTTCGAGATTAGCTTAACTTTTAATTGTCGGGCCAAATCACCTATTTAAGGCTCGTTGACTTGGTGGTTTATTATGATTAAACCGCCTTAACCTTTAGAGTTCGATAGTTTAACAACTGTTTAATGATCTAATTAAGTCGATTTATAGTTCAAAATTGGTTCTTATATAAATTACTTTAGTGGCATGAATTATAATTTTTTAGTAGAATGAATTAGGTATAAATTCCCCTTTCCTTATCGTAATTATTAAAAATAAAAATAAAAAAAAAGATTTGATAACTATCCATATGCTATTGTGATAATATATTTAACCATATTCGCAAGTCGTTTTCCAAGGATCGCTAGCTCGTGAGGAAAGATTATTCGGAACGAACAAGCTTCGACTTCATCGTCCAATTAGATATCAGCTGAAAGCAAGATGGAGTCCCCACAAGAACCCGAGTCGGTCAATAGCAGAAAAAGCCGACGACCCAAGTAAACTAGAAGGAATAAACCCAAACCCTAACGCGTTTTGACTAATTTGCTGTTGTCGTTTCGAATGGAGAGAAAGGAAAGATATTATTAAAATTAAAAGGATCTAGTAGACCGGACCAAACATGCGTGGAGACGATCTTCTTTGGAAGCGCGTCTCACTGTTTATGGATATGGACAATAGTTCCAAAATGAAGTAAAAGCAAAATTTTATGGACTAAAGATTTGAAATTTGTGATAACTGACAAATTCAGTCCTGGTTTGTAAAACCATACTTGTCGGCAGGCTTGGGTTCTCAAGCGTCTCGATTCATTGATCATGTAACGAATACATGTTACTTTTATATTATCATTTCCAAAGCTGAATAATTTAGCTTTCTACAATTTTATATCACATTTGATATATAAAAATAGTTTGTAATGAGATGGAATAGAATTAAATAAAGATCGAAATGATAAATCATTTTTTATATTTGAAAATATTCATACGATAAAATGGAATGAAATTATATGATATTAAATGTTTAAATAATATTAATTTTCAAAAGTATAATTAATTATTATATATTATAATTTATTTGAAAGTTAAATAAATAATTTTAAATCAATTCAATTAATAAAGGTATAACGAAATCGAGATTTTATCTCCTTAAAGGTAAAATTGAACTCTTCTTTAAAGGTGGAATCGATGATTCCATTTTACCTTCAAATTACACTTGCAAACGTAGAGAAATAAAAGGAAACTTAAAATCGTGATTCCATTCGGATTTATTTCCATGTGCCAAATATGATATTAATATTTTCAAAAGAGAGATGGATGACAAAAGGTAGCATTATACTTTATTGTGAAGAGAAATTTGACAACTTTGATAAGACTAAATATCAAATGGTAAAACATAGATAAAGGGTTTTAATTTGTATCGTTTATGTAAACCTTGTACTAAGCAAATAGGTATCCAGTAGTCAATTTATTGCCTTCACGAAACTAAGTCGATTGAGCTGAGGTTTTACGAATAGGTTATAAGAGTTACTTAAAGAGATTTTATGATTGTGGAGTATGGAAATATAATGAAATAATAATAATATAACTAAAATAGTTAATTTTAATACATTATTTTATCTCTCTATATATATTATATATCTTGAAATCGCATGAATTAGGAATTGATAAATAATGATTTTTTAGAAATAAATTATATAAATTATGAAATGACATAAAATAATATGTAAAGACCATATAAGTACTTTAAATGTAATTATTAAATATAAATGCATACTCGTAATTACTAAAAGTACTTAAATATGTGCAAAAGAAACTAAAATTACTAAGAAAAATAGTAAATATAAAAAAAAAATCATGGCATTTGGGAGACTTGTAAAATGGGCATGGCAACTCATGGAACAGTTGTAAAGTTCGGGATTTATAAAGTTTAAGGGAATAAGGGTGTATTAAGCTATCAAGGAGGGAGAAAAATTCATTATGTCATACCTTCATTCTAGAAAAACTTACAAAAACTTTCTACATGAAAGTTTGAGCAACGAAGACTTAGGAAAAATTTGCGAAGCTTGAAGAAATAGGTGAGAAAATTAAGGAAAAATTTGAGAAGATCATCACTTAAAGGAGCGGGTTGCAGTGGTTCCGATTGACATATCGTCATCCCACGGTAGCGGTTGTGGTTAAAGTTTCGGTATGTGTCGTATTTTTCTTGTTTTTGTCAAAATTAAACTAAAAATAGAAAATGATTTGCAAAAATTATAAAACTTGGTTTTTCTAAGGTTTTTTTTTTTTCATGAGAAATTCAAATATCAAATCATATTTTTGAAATTTAAGTGTATATATATGCTCCTTAAGAAAAACGTCTCGTCAGTCGATTTTCTAATGTGTTTTCAAAAACTCAAATGTTATGGTTTTGGGTTTTTCTTTTTTTTTTTTTGGTTTTTAAACTTATAAAATACTATACTTTTGTGTTATGTAGTAAGATTTTCAAAATCTTGAACTTTGGGTTTTGAATAAATTTTGTTTTTCCTCTAAATAATATGTTTGAACTAATATTCCTTAAAGGAGCTTGTTTGATTTTGTTTAACTATGCTATATTATGGTTTTTATTAGTCTACATCAACTAAACAGGAAATTTTCAAGTCTTAAATTGTTTACTTTGGATGGAAATTGGAGTTCTCGACCAAAATCATGTGATCTTAAACTTATTCTTTAAATTTTACTTAAGATTTTGGATTATATGAAGATTTGTGTTGGAATTGATTAAGATTTTGTGAAGTTGGGAGGTTATGATGTTGAGGAAAGTGAGTTTAGTGTGATTTTGTAACTAAGGTAAGTTGGATTTATATGTAACTTAATGAAATACGGAAATTGGAGTAAGGTCAAAGACTTAGTTGGAAGATAGTTTGATGAAAAAAGTTTAATATTTAACTGTAGTAGTAGTGTGAAGTTTAGTCAGAGGACAGTTTGGCATAGGATACTTGATCACAATAAAAGCTAGAGAGTAGGTTAGAAGATTGTATGTTTATGATTATATGGATTTCTTAGGTTAGAGATTTCCTGGATAAAACCCTATGCTAAATATAAGGTTAGAACTTAGGTCAAACCTATACTATACAAAACTTATTTAATAAATGGCTTAAAAAACTACATTGGACTTAAATGAAAAACATACCTAGTTCTTAAAATAAACCCTTATTTCATAATCTTGATGGAAACTAAGTTTATATATTGAATGTTTAGGGATAAATTGAAGTGAACAAGATCGACATGCAAGGATAACGAGTGTTGAGCATCAATGTACATGGGATTAATGTGTCATGGCATTTTGGAGTATTATTTCAAATTACTAAGAGGTTGGTTGTAATTTAGTTGTTCGTATGTATTCTACACATGTGCTTAAATGATGATCTATTGTTATGGGAATTGAGCTCCACGATGTGTTTATATTGTGTATATTGTATTGCTTGGATTATTTGAAATTAGTTGATCACCTCAAAAACTGAACTAACTTAAACGCAACTTAATTTCTAACCTGACATGCATTGCAACTCGTTAAGGGAAACAGCTAAGATCATCAAGGCAAACAAGACCTTTCGATGATGATATCTAAAATTGTTTTTTTTTCTTACTCTTATTTGAACTAAGTGATAGATGTTGAATATATGATATTGTATTGTACAATTAGTTAAAGTCTCAGCCATTAGTTAGTAGTAGTTAGTTTAGTTAGTTAGGATAGTTGGTAGCTAGTTATTGATATTTATTTACATACATGAGCGATAACCTTTGTATAAATACTGTATTATCAATTCATTTAGTCAGATTCTAGTTTACATTTAGTTATAAAGTCTCTCCTCTGTTGTTCTATGTAATTGAGTACTAGACCTTGAAGTTAGATCGTCGTTCACTGAGTTCGATCCTCACACATTGTGACATGTACGTCCTTTTACTCTTGACTTGAGCATTAGTAAGATCTATTTCTACTTTGCATGTTCATCAACATGGTATCAGAGCACTGATTTAGGAGATTTTTTTATTTTTTATTGATAGTCATTCATTCCTCATTGTATGTCTGAGATTTCTATGTAATGTCATTAGACATGAGTGGAGAAATTACAGTAGGAGATCCTTTGCAATTAAATGCTTCTAATAATCCTGGCAATTTAATCACAAATATTACTTTTGATGGATCAAACTTTCTTGGATGGAGTAGATATATCAAGTTAGCCGTTGGAGATAAAGAAAAATTAAGATTCATTAATGGCTACATTACGGAACTAGAAAATAATCAACGTGACTTTATTAGATAGATTAAGTGTGATTATATGATCCGATGTTGGTTGTTAAATTCAATGAAAAACGATTTAGCTGAAGCATTTATGTACATAAGATCTTCTAAGGAGTTGTACGATGATATGAGTTGTAGATTTAGCTTAATAATTGTTCCTTTGATATATTAGCTTCAACATGACATTGTAGATGCTAAACAAGGGAATGATTCAATAGGAATGTATTTTGACAAATTGAAGAATATATAGAGCTTATGTCCTATACTAGAGTGTACTTATGGGGCTATTGATGCATGTAGTTATAATTTAAATTCTTGCATTTCTGACATTGATAGTAAGAATTAGCTATTATAGTTTTTAATGGGCATAAATTATTGTTATGAGCATGTTCATAGTTTGATCCTTTGAATGGATCCTTTACCTACAATTAGCAAGGCTTATTACCTAGTTTTTCAAATAGAAAAATAAAAGCAGGTCAATAGATGGGTGAGTAACATTGATGATAATATTACTTGTTTGGTTTCTCGTCTATAATAGAAAAGAGCAGCTAACGATAAGAAGGATAAAAAGGATAAAAGGACTAAAACCATTACTTGGACCGTTTGTTCTCATCGTAGAAAATTCGGTCATTCTATTGATAAATGTTTTGAAATCATAGGCTTTCTAGAGTAGTATAACAACAGTAGAAATAGGGATAAGAATGGGAAGCATTAAGGTGTTTTGATTCACTACATGATGAGCAAGCATCTGTAAGTTCTTCACCTTGTGATTCTAATTTCATTAATGAAGTATGTGCTGAAGTGTTGAAGGCACTTAGAATTGATTCAACAACATAAGGAGAAGGAAATGTTAATGCTACTGTTGTTAATTTTGCTAAGGTAGTAGGTATTACTACTACACCATTTGCATCTTTTTTAGCTTGCATTGCAACAATAGAAGTATAGGTGATTGGATTTTAGACATTATAACTTCTAATCACATTACACCTTTCCAACATTTATTGACAACATACGTACTCTCACCAATCCTATTAAAGTCAAACTGCTATATGGTACTCATAAACTTGTTAACATCATGGGAAATGTTCAATTTACTAATGGAATACTTCTTAAAGATGTTCTTCTTCTACCAAATCTTAATTTCAATCTTCTTTCAATCAGTAAACTACTTAAGGACTCTAATCTTCATGTTATCTTTATTTTAAATGATTGTATTATGCAGGACCAAATCACTAAAAAAGTCCTTGCAAAAGTTGGTGTGTTGTGTGGATTTTATGTCATAAAACAAATAGCCATTTCTTGTATGCTGTCTATTGATGCAAAGTTGAATGAAGACAATTTGTTACTTTTGCATAATAGGTTAGGACATTCTTTTATTGCTAAACTCAAACATGTTATAATTGTAAGACTGATGTTTCGTCAAGTTTGTTTTGTGGTACACGCCTTTTAGCTAAATTTCATAGATTTCCCTTTGAAAATAGTGATTCACAAACCACAAATCTTTTTAAGTTGTTGCATGCTGACATATGGGGGCCTTATAATGTTACATCTCTTGGTAGGGCATGATTCTTTTTTACCACTGTGGATGACTTCGCCAAAACTACATGGACCTATTTGATGAAATTTAAGTTTGAAGCTATTACCATTCTAACAAATTTTTTTCTTTTCATTCAAAACCAATTTCATCTTACACCCAAACATATTATAACTAACAATGGAGCTTAATTCCTTTTGAAAGAATGTCAAAATTTATTCCACAAACAAGGGATTATTCATCAAAGGAGTGTAATTTATGCTCCTCAACAAAATGGCATAGTAAAAAAAAAAAAAATGTAGGCATTTAATTGAAGTAGTAAGAGCACTATGGCTACATACTAACTTACTTAAAAAATTTTAAGGAGATTGCTTGCTAGCTGCTACACACTTGGTCAACAAAATGCCAACTCCAACTCTTTCTTGGAAGTCTCCTTTTGAACTCTTATATCATAAACCTCCTTCTTATTCCCATTTAAGAGTAATAGGTGCTTATGCTATGTCTATTCAATCCCATATTTGAGAGACAAATTTGATGCAGATGCCAGAGATGTATCTTATTAAGCTGCTCGTATGGTCAAAAGGCATACAAATTATATGATCTTGAGACACATCAAGTTGTTAGTAGTCGAGGTGTACTCTTTTATGAAGACTTTTTTCCTTTCCAAAACACTGATCAATGGACTACATCATCTACTAGTTGCCTTCCATCATCATCCTATATGTTTCCTTCTAACTCATTTGTTCCTATTGATTACTTTCCACATACGAATGCTTCTTCTCAACCAACATTACCTACTGATATAGTATCTTTAGATACTTCCCTTCTAAACGCCTTTATTTTTAATGCTCCTTCCTCGTCTTCAGCTGTTCCCATCAGATACTCTATAAGAAATAGATAAGTTCCCAAGTGGTTGAATGATTTTATACATCAAGTCCACATGAATCTACCTGTTAGTGCCAATCATACTTCTAAATCCATTTCCCTCACTAATGTTTCCAGCAACACAGCTTCTTTGGTTACTTCTTCTCTTTAATCTCAACCATATCCTTTGTTCACTAATGAGTGTTTTTGTTCATATCCATCAGATTATATAGCTTCCATTTCAAATGTCCTTGCAGTTCGATAACATAGATCTTATTATGAAGCTAAAAATGATTTTAGACGGATAAGTTCAATGTATCACAGTCTAAAGCTTTCTCTAATGCATAAATGGACTGTACAACGCTTATTGTCCTACCTTTGCAGTAGTAAGCAAACCTAACTTGTACATAACGCTGACTAACAAGGCCTAAAACTGTAAGTAACATAGTTAAGGAAGAAAGCTAATGGAATATAAGGAACACAGGCACAGATGAGAAAATGAATAGCACGCTTTTATTAATCCTGACAGTGATATAAGGTTACAATATATGTGTACGGAGTTAATGTATATGTAACAAGTATCATCAATCATGATCAACCAATATGGTGAGTAAGAGATTCAATTCAAAAGAGTACTCATACCCCTTGTAAAGATCTTTATAGACATTTTTGGGCATGATAGGAAGAGACATTAAAACTGGTGAAATAATACTATTTTCTAAAAGTGGAAATTTCTAATAATAGTAACGCTTTAACTAAAATAAAAAAAGTTCCCCCTATATTACAATATGTACAACATAATAGCAATTTGCTAGTACAAGTATGTTACAAAAAGAGACCTTGACATTCTCCCCCACTTAATTCTATTGATGTCCTTGACAATATGTACTGGAGCTTGGATTTGGTAGTAGAGGTCTTCTAGCTAGCAAGGGTGGCTTTCTCTCAGATAAGGGCTTGAGGTATTCTCCAATCTCTTAGCTAGTATCTTCTTCTCTTAGATCTCTTTACTTGACCAAATATTCTTTATGTTCTTCTTTAATGGTAAGATCTCTGACTTTTCAGTCTGCAAGGATGTCTTTTACGGTTTGACTTAAGTTAAACTTGATCTTGACGTGTGATCGCTTGGACACATTGCTAGATGAGACTTCCAAGTTTGGATAATATGGCTTTAAGACGCTGACAGGAAAAACTGGGTCAACCTTCAACCACGTAGGAGGCTTAACCTTGTAGGCCACTCTTCTAATCTTCGAGATGATAGGAACTGGACAAATGTACTTCTGGATCAATCTTCTATCCTTGTTCCTCAATGATCTCACTTGTTCTGGAAGAAGCTTTATGAAGACCTGATCTCTAACATTAAACTCTTTGGCTCGGTAGTTTTATTATGCCCATTTCTTCATCTTCTTGGAAGCCTTCTCAAGGTATACTTTTGCTACTTCTGAACTCTATTGCCAATCCCTAGTGAATTGATAAGCTCTTAAGCATCTCTCGACATATGGTACTGCCATTATGTGGGTTAACAGTGGTTGCTGACCCATAACAATCTCTATAGGGCTCTTGTTGGAGGAAGAGCTCCGTTGGATGTTGAAATAGAATTGGGCGATATCTAACAAGTCAACCCAATTCTTCTAGTTGGCACTAACAAAGTACCGGAGGTATTCCTCTAGTAAACTATTGAATCTCTTTATCTGCCTGTCACTCTATGGATGGTAGCTAGAGGTCATGCTAAGCTTGGAACCCAGGAGGTGGAACAACTATGTCCAAAACTTCTCTATAAACTTGGCATCCCTATCACTCATAATATTCCAAGGCATACCCCAAAACTTCACCACATGCTTGAAGAAAAGTTAAGCTGTCTTTTCTACACTTGAACTCTTCATGGTAGGAATGAAGGTGGCATACTTAGAAAACCTGTCAATAATAACAAAAATGAATGAGTACTTCCCTACTTTTGGTAGGGAAGTGATAAAGTCCATAGAGATGCTCTCTTATGGGAGAGATGGCATTGGAAGTGGCTCCAATAAGCTTGCTGTCTTCTGGCTCTCAACTATGTCCTATTGGTAGGTTAAGCAAGTTTTCGTATAACTCATTACATCCTCCTTCATATCTGCCAGTAATAGCCTTACTTCAACAAGCTTAGTGTCTTCTACCAGTTGGGATGTCCAGCCCACAGAGTATCATGGCACTTTCTTATGAGTGTCATTCTCAAGTTGCTTGCCTCTAGGACATATAATTGGTGCCCATTTGTATAGATGAGGTCGCCTTCTACCCAAAATTTGTGAGTCTTCCCTTCCTTAACCAATTGCTTAAGATTTTTAGCCAACAAGTCTTGACCTATATTTCACTTAATCTGCTCTTGAATTGAAGTTGAGATTTGACTCGTTGACTGGTGTGCCCTTTGCACTTAGGATGCTAAATCGGCTCACCTACATAAAGCATCTGCCACCTGATTAGTCTGCTCGCTGCAATACTCAATCTCCATATCAAACTCTGCAAGAAACTCTTGCCATCTTGCTTGCTTGGTTAAAAGCTTTGATTGAGTCAATATATGACTAGCAGTAGAATTATCTGAATTCACTAGAAACTTTGATCCCAACAAATAATGTTTCCATGTCCTTAGACAGTGAATAATTGTAAGTAACTCCTTCTCTTGGGTTGAGTACCTATACTCCGTTTGATTTAGCTTCCTATTCTCATATGCCACTAGATGACCCTCTTGCATCAACATTCCCCCCTAATGTAATGTTTAAGGCATTCGTGTAGACTTTAAAAGGCTTAAAAATTTTAGAAAGTGCAAGGATTGGCTCATCCGTCACTATATGCTTCAACTCTTTAAAGGCACTTTGACATCTCTCATCCTTTGACCATGCTTGGTCCTTCTTCAACAAATCCGTACGGGGTACAACTCGATGATAATATCTTTTAACGAATCTTCTGTAGTAATTTACAAGTCTAAGAAAGGACCATAACTCCATTACACTCTCAGGCATTGGCCATTGCTTGATTGCTTCTACCTTTGCCATATCAATTCGGATCTGTCCTTCTTTAACAACATGACCCAAGAAGTTGATGTGCTTCGGGCAATGGCACATTTCTCGGGCTTTATATACAAATGATTCTCCCACAACTTTTTGAAAACCATTCGTAAGTGCTTCACATGGTCTTGCAATGTTACACAACAATGTTTTCTAGATAGACGACGACAAATTTGTTGAGTTATTAACGAAATATATTATTCATTAAGGTACAAAATGTCGCAGGAGCATTGGTGAGGTCAAAGGGCATCACCAAGAACTCATAAGCACCATACCAGGTTACACACATGGTTTTAGGCTCATCACCCTCAACAATGCGAACCTGATGATAACTTGAGTGAAGATTCAGCTTTGCAAAATACTTAGCCTCGCTCAGTTAATCAAACAGATCAACAATTAGAGGAATTGGATAATGATTCTTTACCATTAGCTTGTTTAGAGCTTGATAGTCAATATACAATCTCAAACTCCTATTTTTCTTTTTTTGAAATAAAACAAGAGCCTCGTATGGTGCTTTTGAGAGTCGAATGAAGCCTTCCTCTAACAACTCATCTAATTGCTTCTTCAGTTCTACAAGTTTGGGAGGTGACATTCTGTAAGGAGCTCTGGTGGGTAGTTTGCCACTAGGATTCAGCTCAATCTCATAGTCCACACCGTTTGGGAGGTAATTCCTTCGGAAGCTTATCAGGCATTACATGATCATACTCCTTTAAGACATTCTCTATTATCCTCGGTATCTTCGTCTTTCTTACTTCCTCTTCCTTTATAAGGATAGCCAAAAAAGTCAGCTCTTTATATTTAAGCCCTTTCTTTAGTTGGAGTGTTGATAGCATCATAGCCCCAATATTCTTCCCTTCCTTGCCATTGTTACTTACCTTGTTCCTCCGAACTGTCACATAACAAGGCTTTTCACCCATGAATAACAAGCAATCTGCTGCGGGTATGAGAGCAACTCTAGCTCGTATCGAGAAGTCCATTCCAAGGACTATGCTAAAGCCGTCTAATGGAATAGCTATGAAGTTGAGATTTTGACTCCAATATCTAACCCTCATTTTCACTTCTCTTGTAACTCTTCGGGCAGGACAGGCCTTGGAGTTAACAGCTTTAATCTGACTAGTGTCTTCAACAAGCACTATCCCCAACCTTTCTGCCTCGAGCATACAAATGAAGTTATAGGTAGTACCGAAGTCTACCGTTGCATTGGCACTCTTGCCATTGAAGCTCAACTGCATATACATCAACTCATTGTTAGTCTTGGGCTTATGTCGCACTAAGGAACTCTTTCTAACAGCTGACAACATGTATAATACGCCTATTTGAAGTTGATCCTCCCCATTACTCCTCGACTATTCACCTTGGCATATACTTTCTACTTTTCGTGCCATAGTATTGAGTGCAACCTTATGTGGACATTCAGCTATTTTGTGCAGGCCATTATACAGAAAACATGAGAATAAGGGCTTCTTACCTCCATTGGTTGCCCCACTCTTTCCAAATTAGTGAGAGTTATAGGATTTCCTTTGACTCCGTCTATTGTTATTACTTGAACTTAGGGCTCCCCCACTCTTGAGTTTGCCCGACTTAATTGACTTTTCACCCCCATGTCTTGTCGACATGTTCTTCCCTTTATTATCATGAGTATAGTTAGTCAAGCACTCAGCTACTGCTTGTGTTGTAGCCAAGTTGGTAACTTGTTGCCTCTACAACTCATTCTTAGCATAAGGCTTCAGTCCTTCTAAGAAATAGAATAACTTATCATCTTTGGCCATGCTCTTGATGTCCAACATTAATGTTAAGAACTTACGGACATATTTTCTAACGTCATTACCTTATTGAAGTTCCCTTAATTTCTTTTGGGCATTGTACTCAACATTCTCAAGGAAAAACTGACTCCGTAACTCAGCCTTCAACTTAACCTATGTATCTACATGAGTGTTGCCATTTTGGGTCTCCTTATACTTAGTGTGCCAACATAGATTGGCATCACCAATTAAGTAAATTGCAATCATCGTGACCTTTGCTCTTGTAGACACCTAATTTTTACTCTTCTATAGTCTTAGTTTTTATTTTTTACAAAAAAGGGTCCTAATTCTTAAATGTTATTGTTTTATAAAAAAATTTGCTCTAAAAGCCCTAAAATTAAAAAAAAAAGGATTTTTATTATTTTTTCTAAAAAGAAAATAACTTTTCTAAATGAGAAATTTTAAAACAACTCAATACCAAACTTAAACTAATATATATAACGAACTACTAAAATAAAATAACTCCATATAATATGTTTACGTGAAAACTAATATTAAAACCCCTATATCAACATACTCACACATTATATTATATCTCACTAGTAAAATATACAGATCTATATATAACAGAAACTAATGTTAACGATTCTTAAACTAATATTCACATCCCTATTTAAATGACTACTATTAAATGATTATTTACTTAAACGTAATCCCTGGACACACTACTTTACGCACCCAAATCACGCGCAGAAATCTACATGCATTCAAACTCCATCAAGGCAACCGTAATTCACGTTCAAACTCTCTCCTTTCTCCGACGACAATCCCTGACGACGGCAGATGACTCTCTGTTCTCCATGCATCGACAGCAAGACGCAATCCAAAACAGGAAACACAACAGCAACAGGAGCCCCTCTAGAAACTAGAAACATAACAGCAACGGATGAGAAGCAACTCATCGCAGTTCATCCAGCAATAGCATCAAGCATGGACCAGGCGTGGCGCATCCTTGCAGCAGCTCTCTTATCATTTGTCCTAATAGCAGCAAAATATTACTCCATATCAAATTGAAAGTTCTCTAATAACTTGGCATCCCTTACGCTAGTGAATGCCTTGGGCTCAAGCATCTTTAGATGTTTTGCCTGAATAGGAACATGTATGGGGGCAGAGGTAAGAACATTTCCCACAGCTTGAGTCAAAATAACTACTTGTACCCTTAACTCCTATTGAGGTACAAGTAATGACCTGTCTTCTCAAGTCTTCCACTTGAATCTCTAACTGCTATCTTGCTTCATCGATTGTCATATGCATTTCCTTTCTGAATGTCTACACTCTAACATCGAAATTCTTAGCCATCTTAGCCATCTTAGTATTCATATCTTGATCATTGGCCTCAACTTCAACCACTTTTACTGACAATGCGACCAAATCATCTATCCGCTTAGACAATCCCTTAAAGATTTTCTCCAAGCTATCTAGCTTCTTGTTTACTTCCTCTTGTCGTGTCATGCTCATTCCTACTGGAATAACCTAGGCTCTAATATTAACTGACATGGTTTGAAGCTTTCTTTAGTGCACAAATGGATTGTACGACACTTATTATCCTACCTTTACAACAGTAAGCAAGCCTAACTCACATGCAATACTGGCTAACAAGGCCTAAACCTGTAAGCAATACTAACAAAGAAGAAAACCAATTTAATTTAAGGGGCACATGTATAAATGGAAAAATGAATAGTACACTTTTATTAATTCTGACAGTGATATAAGGCTATAATGTGTGTGCACAGTGGTAATGTGTATGTAATAGGTACCGTTAGTCATAATCAATTAATATAGTGAGTAAGAACTTCAATTCATAAGAGTACTCACGCTTCTGTAAAGAGGTTTACGGACATTTTTGGGCCTAATAGGAAGAAACATTAAAATTGGTGAAATGATATTACTTTCTAAAAGTAGAAATTTCTATTAATAGTAAGTGTAAGACCCATAATCACGTATTCGAGGTTTGGCTAGTAGAATTTACGGGGATCGGTTAAAAGATCTGATCGAGCCTAAATTATAAAATAAAGCTAAAAATATTAGTAAAAGTAATCCCGTAAGTTTAAATTTAAAAAAAATAAGTAATAAAATAAAAAAATATAAAATTTCTAAAATTTAAGTATATTATTTGTTATTATAAAAAATGCATAAAATGCATTCCGATAACTAACGAATCGTTAGAGATAAATCATATGCACACTAAAATCATAAAATAACTTAAATAATATTTAAAAGTATTTATTTATACTATATATATATTTACTTGTAGGTAGAAATATGCGTAATTATTTAAAATACGTAAAATAAGCTAAAATAAGGTTAATTAATTAAGGAAAAATCAAGAAAATTAAGGAAAAGTCTAGAAGTGGGTCATGGCAGCTGGGGGAAGAAAGAAAAAAATTAACCAATTACAGTAGAACAACAAAAAAGGAAATTTGGAAGAAGATAAGGTCCATATCTAATCAAATTAATGCATTATAATTTCTCTAGAAATTTACAAATAGCAAGAAAAATTCAAGCTCATTTAGTCTATTAGGAGTTGAAAAAAATTAGAGAGGGTTGAAATAAGAA
The DNA here is from genome assembly GCA_024138005.1 of Lumnitzera racemosa. NCBI lineage: Eukaryota > Viridiplantae > Streptophyta > Magnoliopsida > Myrtales > Combretaceae > Lumnitzera > Lumnitzera racemosa. The sequence continues at coordinate 4,189,852 of JAMXBC010000007.1, forward strand.
GAGGAATTAGGATTTACAAAAAAAATACCTAAATTTGTGCAATTAGAGTCATAAAAGAGAACTAACACTCAATGACAACTTGAGAATGGACGGCTACCACCACCACCACACGATGGTAGTAATGCTTGGACAGGTCGATAAGGCCATGGTAGCTGGAGCAACCCACATAGGTGAGTTTAATTTCCAACCCAATTTTGTGTAATTTTGTAAAAATATTAAATATTATTAGACTACTTAGATGATATAGAATAGTATGTTTCAAATTAGAAACAAATAGGTTTAGGAGTGTAGTTTCAACTCAAAATTTTTTTTAGACTACTTAGGTGATATAGAATAGTACGACAAAGCCCTTTTTCAAAAATGAATTTTCTAAATTTTTAGATAATTTTTAAGCCTTAAAATGATGCATAAATGGGTTATTTTTTGTTAATTACTGATTTAGTACAAAATTATATATTTTACGATATTCAAATTTGATGAAGTATGATATTTATAGTATATGGGGTGTTAGATGTAATCATTAGGGTATTATGTAGTACATACGTAATAGGTAAAAATGACGTATTTTAAACTAATTTTGTAAATTAGGATAATTAGGAGTAAAATCTGATTTAGGATCAATTTATATATTTTGAGACATTAATTAATGTTGGGAGATGATAATTGGAGTAATAGAAATATCAGATGTGTATTATGTACATAATAGGTAATAATACATAATATGAAAAATTGGAAATATAATAAATTGAAAATATTAGAATAAAAAATTGATATTATACTAATAATAGGAATATGTAATAAATTTGGTAAGAAACTTAAATTTAGGTGTTTATATGAAAAATATAAAATTTTCTCATATCGGGAATAAATTTGATACACTAATATGGATTAAAGTGTACCGGGTAAAATAAAATGTAGATTAAGGACAAAAATGATAATTAGGACACTTGAGCTTAATGTAATTAATTTCACATTAGCGATCGGATCGTACTTTTAGGATTTGTGCATAATACTCGTAAGTAAAACTGATTTAAAACCTGAATCGGATTCGGAACTCGAATCCTAAACTAACTTAGAATGAATCAATAATGCATAATAATAGATAAAAGGAAATCTTAGTTGAATCTTAATCTAAAGTTGATATATAACATAATGATATAAATACTAAAAGAGTATTTATATTATAGGAGATACGAAGACAAGTCGACCTACTGTGGTGAGTTGAGTGAGTGACTTAAGGTTTATAGGTAAGTTGGGATTAATATATCGTTGTATTTTAGAGTACTAATTTGTAGAACTCAAAAGCTTGAAATTGTACTTGATTATGTTTATTAAAAAGTCGACTATGTGCCTATGTTTATTTTGGAGTTGATGATGTGATTTGATTGACTGTTTTGGCTTGTATTATATGATTGTATGAAATGATTGATTACTCTAAACTGAACCTAATAAAATATATGACTTGCAAACATAAATCAGACCTATAGAGTAACCCATTATGGGAAACCTAGAATTCTCCAACCAAATACCGACCCCTTCAGAAGGTATAGCGCTGGATGGCATAATTGGTTTCTTCTTTATCCTTAGTCGAACTAAGTGACAAGTGAAGAGGTCACGGCAAGGGTGAAGTCAATGGTTTGAAGGTAGTCGTGGGAAGAGCGGTGTCTTAATTGTACAAGCCTGGGTTTGGTTGTGAGCTGTCGTATTAACAGTAACTTCTCAACCCGAATTAAAGTGGGTGCAATTTCTTTAATCTCATAACGGGTTAGACAATGTCGTATGATGACATTTGCTTGAACATGCATTTCACCTAATAATTTGGTTAATAACCTTGTTTGTGTTTGCTATATGGTTTTGAGTCTCCGTCCCAACTTACTGAGTTGTGGTTGCTCATATCCCTATAGCCGTTGTTATAGGTGTTAGCGATAAAGCAACCTATAATCACCTTGACGCTAGCAATTATTGGATCCTAAGGAGTGAGGAAACAAATTTGATGAAAAGATATAATTTTAAGGTCATAACTTTTACTTTAGAATCTTCCATTATCGAATAATGTATTACTTAGGAAATATAGTACGAAGAAGTATTGTAAACATTAATTGAAAGATTTGAACTCCATTATACATATATATATTTTATATACTTTCTTAAGTAAATAATTTATTTAATTTATGAACTGTTTACTTCAAAGCGGGTTTATTGTGGATGCCTTATATAAATCAGGTCTAAGATAACGGCTGTAAGGTTAGCTTTTATCTTAGGATAATTTGCACGATAGGATTTTTACGACTCTGCTACTTCGGAGTGTAACAGTAAAGCCTTAATTAAAATGAAAAAAAGTTCCTCCTATGTTACAATATGTATAAAAGAATAGCCTCTTACTAGTATAAGTATGTTACAAAAGGGACCCTAACACAATGCATAAGGAATCATGGACTTTAAATGCTAATCAAACTTGGGTTTTGACTTCCCTACCTCCAGGTAAACATCCTATTAGATGTAAATAGGTTTACAAAGCAAAGCATCAAGCTGATGGTACTATTGAAAAGTTTAAGGCTAGGTTAGTGGCTAAGTTATGTACAAAGCAAAGTATTAAGAGAAAATACCCACATATTTTCTCTTGTTGCAAAGTTATGTACTATTATAATACTACTTGCTTTAGCTGCTGTTAAAGGTTTATTTGTACATCAATTAGATGTAAACAGCGTATTTCTTCACGGTTATATTGATGAGGAGATTTACATGATACCCCCATAAGAGTATTTTCATTCTCCAAGACAGGTTTGTAAGCTTGTTAAGTCCATTTATGGACTTAAACAAGCTTCACAACAATGGAACAAGGCGCTTGCCAAATTTATTATGTCTTTAGGCTCTATTTAATCATGTTCCGATTATTCTCTTTTTGTCAAACAATGTCCTAACCATTTTCTTTTTTTGCATTATTGGTCTATGTGGATGATGTTCTAGTAGTATGTGAATCTTTGGACGATATTTAAGAAGTGAAAGCTACTCTTGATCAGGCTTTCATGATTAAAGATTTAGGAGAGTTTTGCTACTTCTTAGGAATTGAAGTTTTCAAGTTGCCCACTGGTTGTATCCTAAATTAGCGGAAATTTCTTTTGGATATTTTATTTGATGTTGAATTAATAGGTTGTAAACTAGTATAGGCACCTTTTCCTTCTCATCTTTGGTTATCAACTTGTGATGGATAGCTTTTACAAGATCCTTCTATATATCGACGTTTAGTTGGTCGAATGCTTTATCTTACTATTACATGTCCAAATTTGTCATTTGTTGTCCAACAATTAAGTTAGTTTGTTTCATAACCTTAGACAACACACTTGAAGGCTACTCTTCATGTTCTCAAATATCTTAAGGGAACTATTGATCGTGGTCTGTTCTTTACTTGTAAATCTCCTCTTTCCTTAATAGCATGTTTGGATGCTGATTGGGTTAGTTCACATGTGGATAGAAAATCCATTTTTGGTTTTTGTATATTTCTTGGATCTTCTTTGGTGTCATAGAAGATCAAAAAGCAAGCTACAGTTTCCTTATCCTCTACTGAAGCCGAATATAGAAGTCTTGCAATCACTATGAAAGAGCTTCAATGGATTTCTTTTATTTTACAAGATCTTGGAATTCAAATACAGTTACCTATTCATTTACTCACTAATAGTAAATCGGCAAAGTCTATAGTAGAAAAATCCTTATTTTCACTTATGCACCAAACACATTGAAGTTAATGTTCATTTCATCCGTGATCATTTGTCTTTTGGTTTCCTATTATTGATTACATTCCCTCTTCTTCTCAATTGGTCGACATTATGACTAAGGGTGTTCACTCAACATAGTTACAACTAGTCATAGTTAGTTAAAGTCTTAGTCGTTAATTAATAGTAGTTAGTTAGGATAACCAATAGTTAGTTACTGATATTTATTTACACATACAAGTCATAACCTTTGTATAAAGATTGTATTATTAATTCATTTAGTGAGATTCTAGTTTACATTCAGTTAGAAATTCTCTCCTCTATTGTTTTATGTGATCAAGTACTAGACCTTAAAGTTGGATCATCGTTCACTAAGTTCGATCCTTGCATATTGTGACATTTACGTCCTTTTACTCTTGACTTGAACATTAGTAAGATCTATTTTTACTTTGCATGTTCATTAACAATAGAAGAGGAAGTCACAATAAGGTTGTAAACAATGGTTCGAAAGTAGTCTGGGGCAGAAGGTGTTTTCTATAACATAAGCCTCAGTTTGGCTTCGATTTTTGAGTACGTGACATCAAACTCTTTAATAAGGATTAGAGTGGCCAGAATTTCTTTAATCTCATGATGAATTGGGTAATGTCAAGTGATGGTACTTATTTGTTCATACATTTCATCTAGCTAACTTGGTTGAAAATCTTAGTTGTTTTGTGCTAAATGCATACTTTTATCCCAATCCCACTTATTGAATAAGTCGTTGCTCATTCCCTTATAGTCTATTTTGTAGGTTTAAAGCAGATTACGGGCATTTAATCCAGTCTAGAATATTAGTGAATGGAGTGGAGTAGCGTGGATTGGGAAGAAATGGTTAGATTTGTTTTTGTTGTCGACTTTACTAACTTTTTGGGAAAACTGCTTACATCTCCTTAGGTGTCTCAATTGTTTTGAACTTTTGGTCTGTATATTAAGTAATACGAACTGGTGGATTTTACAAATTTTCTTTTGGAAATGTTAACTTTTCATGGAAATATAATCTTATAAATACTTATAGGATTTAAAGTATTGTACCACATGTCACATATGAAAATCGATTCTTTTGAATTATTAAACCACATGTTTTATATCAAACAAGTGTTGAACTGTATGCTTTAAGACGGTTAAGTCATGTACGCCTTATATAAATTATGTTTATGATAATAACTGTGAGGCCGGTTTCTATCATAAAATGGTTTGCATGGCATGATTGTTGTGACTTCTACAGTTTCAAGTATGACAATTTATCTCAAGAAGGATGGGGGTTTGTAAATTACTCTTGTTTTGAGACCTCCCTTTATTTGCTCTTATTACTAGTTGGCATGGCATGCATTTATCCTGAATTTACTAATGTAGACATGATAGTCTAATTAAGCCTAAACACTTAAAATGTATGCTTGATAAATTCGAGTTCTTAAATGCATGATCAACCAATATATCAAATTTCAAGTTTGAATAATTATAGGCATTTCTTTGGTTAGTTGACTGAATTTGGATTAGACACATGTTGGAAAGCTAACTTATAATGAATGTTTCTTTTTAGCAAAAGAACTTTATGTACAAGTAGATACACTACCATTTTTTAAAAGAATCTATTTCTAAGTGGATAATAGGACTTATATAGTTGATAAGTTTTAATCCCACTAATAGATCCCCTGCCGCTATCGTGAACATGAATGTTTTGTTTGTACTTTGTAAAATCAATTATTGACTAACTTATTAACAATATATATATAATATATATATATATATATATCAAATTATGCTTGATTTTAGAATTTGCAAAATAAAATTTAAGATTAAAAGAAGGGTCTGCATTTATACTATTTATGTAAAAGAAAAAGGATCTAAATTTGTTGAGTATGCTTTTAAAGACTTAGATTTATGCAGTTTATATAAAAGAAGACCTAAATATATAGAGTATAGATTTAAGGGTATGAGGAGATAACCTGTCATGTTAAAATTAGCAAATTTATTGCCAATGCATGCTACTTCGACTAGTAGCAATGGTACATAGAAAAATATCCAAAAAATGAGAGTAATTTATAAATCTGAGGCAAGTTTTGAAAAATCTATAATCTTTTATAAATAGTACAACATCAGACCATTTCTCTCACATGTTTCCCAATATCAGGAAGCTAAACCTCTATGTCATCTATTGTTCTACATGGCACAAAGAGGCATTTATATTATGAAGTCAATTAGATTAATAATTCATAAGATTGAACATGGAAACAAGAAGAATAGTTCATGGAAGCATTAGTTTAAACGCATGAACTATGAATAAATGGGTGAATTTTATGTATGACACCATTTTTACGTGAGCAAGCATTTTAACAACAGTTACTTGTTTACATGATTTGGATCATAATTGAAATTTCAACATTACACTGATATATATTCTTACCCTAGCCCGTTGTATACTTTAGGGTATGATATTAGATTATCATTCATTTGTATCTTAACGATATTCCCTATTAAAGGTATGACATATAAGATAAGTGAGACCATAGGGTTCTCTATGTGGTGAATATGTGATTATATTTATTTTACATATTATATCTTTAATAGGCGGTGTTGTTAAGATAAGTCTACCTATCTATTACTCCTATAGGCTCTAATTACTTTACTGCACACAACCTCTTACTGTATGAGCATGTAAGGCTTGATAATCAAATTAAAATTCATAAGCAACTTTATTTCATTATTTTTCCAAACTCTTTACGCTATGATTTGGATTTAGGAAAAGGTGATGAAAAGTTGGAATTTCAAGAATTTATTCCATTATTTGGCAAGGGAAGAATAGGAGAAAGTAATGGATGTGAAAGGGAATTGATTTAAAATTACTTTCTTGCCTTCATAGCAAAAATACTTCTTAAAGTTAGAGGAACTTATTTAACCCTTTGATAAAATGGGCAATTCTAAATTTCTCTATGCTTTCATTTTTTCCATATCCCAATGGAGAACATATCATTTTTCCCTTCAGTTTCTTTTCTTTCTAATTTTTTCCTCTTATTTCCATTCATTCTTATTTCATTCATGATTATTTCATTCTTTCCAAACATAGTGTTAACGAGGGTCCATGATTTAACAGGCATGATTTAAAAGAAATTCAAAATTTAAACTTATCTAACAATTTCTTCCAAACAGGAAAATAAAAAGAAATTCTTAATACCGAAAAGTTCTATTGCCGATCTGAAGATTTTACCCATCGTGTAAGTCCTCATGAGAATCCTAACTAAAAACATCACCTGTAACGCCTCATAACTTAGAACGCCACAGACTGCCACATGTCCCTAGTCCTAGTCCTCTAATAACATGTCAGGCTTTAATCATCACAATGAAAATCTTAAACTTGACATTTAAAACCACCAATGTCGCTATAAAAAAAGATCTCCTGATTCATAAAATTCATACTCCATAAGTACTAACACACATAAAAAAAAAATCTTTTGTCTTTCACAGTAGAAATAACGTAAATAAGATCAAACAATTAGTACGAATGGAAATTAAAGGATAGAACAAGTCTCATCTACAATTTCGTTTCAATCCGTATTACTGATCCTAATTCCGTTGGCTATCATCATCATAATAGTCTCCAAAACCAACATTCGGATAGAAATAATTATCATTCCAATCTTCAACTCCAGCATTCTCATAACCAACATATTCCCTATAACTATAATCTTCATAAACATCATTCTAACTTGTAGCTGGGAAAAAGAAGTAATATAATGAGCTGAAGCCCAGTGCATAACATACAACCATATGTACGTGATCAAACAATACATATTCACATACGTAGAAATGTAAAACGAGTAAATCACATAATTCATTTAATGATCTTTGCATTTAAGTCGATTACATAAACACATAGTAATGGCCCTCACGACCTAATCACATCACAATAGTATCATAACCTAGCGTTTAGGTGTATCTCTTCAGGCTCCTCTACAACATCTTAATGTTGGGCATGCCTCTGTGGGCTCTTCTACAATAACTTAGATCTATCCCAAATCATTTCCTTGTGAGACTCCACAAAGGACAACGCATTACAGATCATCGAGGTTACCTCCTAGGGATCTGCCACTACGGGCCCTTAAGACGAGCCAAACACAAGCAACATGAAGACATTTAAGTCAAATATACATTTAATTCCCTTAATTTTTGTTATCCCAACACTTACATACAATAAGGACGTATTGTGTACCTGGATATTTGGAATTCGTTACCAACGAATCAAAGTTAGCTTTAAATCTTAAAAACAATAAATACTCATTAAACTCCTTTAAATAATGAATGAATGTTATCTCTTAGCTAACTCACTTTTAGACCATTTAAATCTCTTTAAATTCGCTTAATAATACATTAAAAGGGGTTTACTTTGGAAGTAACAAAGGATTAAAACAAAAAGAATAGGTAAAACTTAGCTTAAAGGAGCAAAGCCTATTACACAATCAAAGATAGAATCGTGTCTTTTGACTATTTAACTTACTGAGTTACACTTCATTATTGTAAGGGACACAACCAAGGATACGGTCATGTCTTTTGGTTGTATAATTTTTTGATTTATCAACCCACATTACCTACGGTAAAGGACATGACTAGGGATATGGTTGTGTAACTTTCTGGTTTACTGGCTAACAATACCTACTACAAATGACACAACCAAGGATACGATCGTGTTTTTCGATCATGTCACTTTCTGGTTGACCTAACTTCTCTCTAAACCCCATAACAACACTCTACAACTCCTCATCACTAACTTGGGAACAATAGTTTCTGAACATCCTGTCCGTACTTAACATCTGCAAAAGAGTCTATAAGAATGCGAGTATAACTAGCTCAGTAAGTGGGACGGAGTCAGAAGAGTACTACATAATCACAAATAAGGTTAATAATTATGATGAAATGCAATGCAATCATTCAAATGAAACATCGTACAGTGTTATCCGATCCATTATGAGGTTAGAGAAATTACATCTGCTCTAACCCGGATTGAGAAGTTTCATCGCGACTCAAGTTGGACCAAACCCGGGCTTTTGGAATGGAGAACACCCTCTTCCCATAACCGCCTTCGAACCACAGCCCTAACCTTACTGCGACCTCCTCCCCTGTCACTTAGTTCGACTAAGGATGGGGAAAGGACTATTTCAGCTATCCTCATCGAAGGAAGTCGGTATTTGGCCTAACACTTTTAATCGTTTCTCTTAATGGGTGTTATCCATTTCCAGTTTCATTTTAGTTGAATAAACATTAGTTTTAATCAGGGGTAACCCACAAGTTCACACAATACATAATTCATGCAAACATACAAAATAACACACTAAGAAGTTGAACTCTTGTCACAACCAAGTATCATCCATACACACAGCATCCGCATAATTATCTAACTACAAACACTACCAAAAGTACTCTTGGGTCTCTGGATACTTTTAATAGTATTAAAACAAGCAATGAAGCCATAATCCCAACTTACTTGTTTAGATGTTCGCTATTGCTGGCACCTACACAACGTCTATAGGGATGTGAGCAACCACAACTCCGTAAGTTAGGATGGAGGACTTACAACTATACCATACACACAACAAGGTTTTCAATCACTTATTAGGTGTAATGCATGTGCAAGCAAATGCCATCGTACGATGTTGTCCGGCCCGTCGTGAGATTAGAGAAATTGCGCCCGCTCTAATCCGGGTTGAGGAGTTGCCGTTAATGTAACAGCTCATGACCAAACCCAGGCTTGTGTAATGGAGACCTTGCTCTTCCCATGACTACCTTCGAACCATTGTCTTCACTCTCGCCACGACCTCATCTCCTGTCACTTAGTTCGACTGATGATAAAGAAGAGACCATTTTGTAACCCTACGCTATCCCTTTCGAAGGAGTCGGTATTTGGAAGGAGAGTCCTAAGTTCCTCTAATGGGTTGCCATGCATGTCCGATTATGATTACTGGTCATATATTTGATTAAGTCCAGTTTAGGGTGATCAATCATTTCATGCAAATCATACAATACATGCTAGAGCAACAAACGGAATCATAGCATCACCCATAATCAAGCACATGCACACATCTAACTATCTAACAAGTATAACCAAGCATAATCTCAAACCTCCCAAAATACAGCATTGTATTAATCCTAACTTACCTCGACTCCTCGTTCACTCACTCGAGGTCTGACTTGCTTAGGCCATCGCCGATCATCCCTATAACATAAACGTGGTTTCAGTTTTCATATAATGATTATAGGTTCATTTTCTCCTATAACACTTATTGTTATGTTTTATTTAGGGTTTAATATACGTAATTATCTAGGTCTTAAGTCTTTTATAATTATTTTAGGTTTGGGGTTAGGTTCGAGTTCGGTTTCCGCATCAATTTCTAAATTAGGTTTTAGTTCGATTTTTAAGTCTTAAACATACTCAAATCCTAATGTGAAATTAATCACATTAAGCTCGGGTATTCAAATATCCTATTGGGTTTTAATTTAGTATTCTAAGCTATTCGGTACACGCTAGTCCTAATTAGGATATTGGATTTATCCTCAATGTGAGAAAATCTTATTTTTTATATAATTACCTAAAATTCAATCTTAATTCAATTGTAATATTATTCTGATTTTTACTCTAATATTATCTAAATAACCCTAATTTTTTAGATTTATTAATTTACAATTTCACATATTACTAATTTCTTATATTAATTACCTATTTCCTAAATTAACCATACTTAATACTCCAAAGGTTAGGATTAGGGTTTCACATCAGAAATTAACATCCCTAAACATCTAATTACTATCTAAATCAGTAATTAATATCTTAATCACCTAATTAATCCCAAACTACCCAATTTTTCCATCATTTTAGGGCTAAAAATTAACTTAAAATTTTCAAAAATTAATTTAAAAAAATTGGCTTCATAGCACTGTTCTATATCACATGAGCATCTTACATAAAAAAATTGAACTCCAAACTACACTCCTAAGCTTATTTATTTTCCATTCTAATCATGCTCGGTTTTGCACGATTTCTTAAGGACCCTATATTTTCAGATGTGATTAAACTAAATCACTACTTTTTCCTAAATCTACATATAATAAAATCTCAGAATAACAAATTTCATACTTTTCTAAAACTATTTACTATTTTTACAAAATTACACAAGAATCGGGTTGGAAATCAAACTCACCAGTCTGGGTGGCTCCGGCCACCGCCGACTGCTGTGGCCTTATCGGCCAGCCTGGGCGCTGCCACCACCGTATGGTGGTAGTGGCCATCCACTCCTAGCTGCCCGTCGGGTCTGGGTTCTCCTTTGTGGCCCTAACTGCACAGTTTTCCTTTTCTTTTTTTTTCTTTGGTTTTTATCTCAATTTTCGCCTCACCCTAATTTTTTCTGATTTCTAACTGTCCAAATGAGGTTCTGAATTTTTCTTACTATTTATAAAGCTTTAGTGTAATTATTGTGCATTAATTAGACATGACTTTGCCTAATTTCCTTGATTTTTAGCTTTTGTGTTGTCTAATTTTAATTGGTTAATTTTTATTTTGTGGATTCTGACTTGTCATGACCTGATTTGGATCATTATTGATTTTTCTTGATTTTTTTCTTAATTAATTATGAATTTTCTTTAATTATTTAGTATAATTTTAGCACAATTCGCGTATTTTAAGTAATTACGCGTATTTATACCTACATGTAAATTCATATATAGTATACATAAATATTATTAAATATTATTTAGGTCATTTTATAATTTTTAGTATACATATAATTTATCTTTAGCGATTCGTTAAGTACCGGAATGCATTTTACGCATTTTCGATAAATAATGAGTTATATACTTAAATTTTGAAAATTTAGTAGTCTCCTATTTTATTACTTATTTTCTTAAATTCAAACTTATGGGATCGGTTTACTAATATTTCTAGCTTTACTAATATTTCTATCTTTACTTTATAATTTAGGCTCGATCAGATTTTTCAACCGATCGAAACCTCGGATTGCTTAGTTGTGAGGCTTACAATATATATATTATTTCCATAATATATAGTCGTATTATCACTATATATCGAATTAAATTATTAATTATTGATACTGTACATCATATATACTATTACGTATTATATATCGTTTCGATCGTATCGAAACATATTTTTAATTTATTGATTCATATTTTAATTCCAGTAAGGTTACTAAAATGTGTAATTCTTGAATATGATAAAGTTATGGGTTAAATTACTTAAGGTTGTTCGATTTTAACAAAATTAGTGTTGTTGGATTCGTATAGACCTAACGACACGTTTTACGAGTTTTTAATACAGTTATACATTATTATATAAATATGATGGTATTTTACGTAATTTACGTTATTGAATTGTATTTTATCTAATTTGTTCATATATTGTTACAATATAAGTATTATCCAATTTTAATATATCTAAAGTTTATCCCGATCAGAAAATATTAATAAATATAATAAAAATATTCATTTAATCAATCTGATCAGCAATCCTAAATATATTTTTTATTTAACTATTTAATTCATTTTAGCTTATTAATATTACAAATACATCATAACTTGTAAATTAAGCTATTTTACTTAGTAAATTCATAATAAATAGTTTGGGTTATCAAATAATTCCTTTAAAATTTCTATAGTTTGGGATTCAGTTATCACTTGGTTTCAAGTTTCCGATCTATCGCCAATATATTCGTATCGACGATTTTACCCCTAAATTATCATAAATTACCCAATTATGATTCTCTTTGCACCAAATTAATTTCAATCTGACTTAATACTCTTATTATTATTTATATCTCATAAGCATCCTACACAAAAATTTTCAACTAGAAACAACATCATTTAGCACATTTATTTTATAAATATAAATTCGGGTGAACAGTAGATTTCTTAAGAAAGTATATTAAATATTACAAATTTTCAAAAATAAAAATATCACATGAAAGCATGTTTAAAATAACCAAAGTACAATTTTTTTCATAATTTTTTGGGTAGATTTACTAATTTTTAAAAATTATTGAAAAATAGGGCAGGAAATTGACCTTAGTGTTCTTGGGTAGTCTAGTGGCCAGCGGCAGTTGGGTGGTTATCGGACGGCCTGCGCAGAGGGTAGACCATGTGGGGTTGGCTGGGTTTCACAGTAGATTCAGGATAGGCTTGGTTTATAGCCTAACACGAGTTTTCTCCTGTTTTTTGTTTAATTTTCTTAAATTGTTCTATTTTCTAGTTTTTTTCTTTTTCTCTATTCTTGGTTCCTAATTGCTAAAATGTTGCTAATCTATTGATAGTATAGTATTTATAGAATTATTTCACCACCTATGAATTTTTCTTTTTCTTTTTTCTTTTTGTTTTCTCCATTTAATGAAGGAAGAGGTGTCCATTTTTCCTCTTTCTACTTTTGATTCATCAGTTTCTTTTCTTCTGTAGCAGCCACGGTAGCATCCAGCAATTTCAGGCATCTTAGAGTTGATTTAAGTCAACTTTAATATAGTTTTATTAAATAATGATAACATATATATATATATGTTATGTCCAAATTAGTTATTTACTTAGTATATAGGTATATACCCTACGTAAATATCACGTGTATTATATAACTTTACTTATATAATTAAGTTTCTAGCATATCTTTTATTTTTAGGATATGTTCTAAAGTAAATTTCATGAATTCAACACAATATATATATATATATGTAATTACATAATTTAAGGTTAATTTATGAGTATAATTATTATTTATACCGAGTATACTTATAAAATTATGTGTATTTTTATATAGTAAATTATATTATATTATTTCATTTTATAGCTCAATTAACTTATCTCTAAGTCCTCGTTACAATCTGAGTTCGATTTTTAGGAGTTCCAAACATTTTAGTGCTATATTAAATATTCCTACTTCTAAGGGCAAAATTGGAATTTTGGGTCATCGTACAGTTTGGGCTTAATTGAATAAATTTCCCTAAAAGCCTTAAATCTAGACTCGATTGTCCTAAACTCAATTTTGGGAGCTTACACTTCATACAAACTACTCTTACTCTTGATGACTTTCGATAAATGTAGGAGAGAAGTCTAAACTTATAGCGTGCAAATAGTACAATTTCACTAATTAGATTAGGGTTTTATTTTAACTCTTTTTCTTAAATTTCCAATATCACCATTTATTAATCTATGGCTTAATACCCTTCTTCATATAACTTAATTACCCTTTTGATTCTATTAAGACTTTTATTATTTATTTATTCCCCTTAAAGTTTTTTTTTTCTCGAGTATTCATAACAGTACCTAATACAAAAACTCAAACAAGCAAATGACAAAACTTAGACAAGTAATTAATAATTACTGCATAAATATACACGCTTATGCCAATCCAGGTTTCATAAGGCTAAAATTTACTACTTACATTAATAATAAATTTAATTTAATAGAGAATTTAAAGAAGGTCAATAGAAAACCACCGAAAAATTAGTTGTTAGGGGCGAGCACATTATTAAGGTGCTAGTTCATTTTTAAGATACTAAGAGAACAATAGGAGGGAATTGAAATTATAATAAAAAAATGGTGCCCTTTTTTTTAAAAAAAAAATAGTGTTGTTAGACTTATGTTAACCCAGCTAGTCTAATTTGGTTTAACCAAACTCAACCTTAAAACTCATCTGGATCACCTTATTAACCCTCATTTTGCGTGATCCCAATTCAATTCAGTTAACCCGATTGGTTCCTGATTCTTGTAGGATCTAACTAAATCTTCAAATGTATTCTCTCTCTCTCTCTTTTTTTTTTTTTCTTGAAATGTATTGATTAACTAAGAAAATAAATGTAGATCTAAGAAGAAAAATATATAAACCGTAAAAAACTCTCAACTTCCAAATCTTAAAAGTATAGATAATTTTACTTCTTTATGAATGGATTACATTCTAATATTTGTATTGGTCTTCGTTTGATCTTGATTTGACCCTCATTTAACCCTCTCGAATATAATATTATTATTTATTTGGTAAGATAACTCCATATTTTTAATTTTTCAAAACTTCGATAGTGATGATGCAATCTAATAAAATGATAAAGATCCTAGTATGTAAAATAAAATAGTATTACAATTTAAGATAAAATTATAATAATTAACATTTTAGAAATCCTTAGAAATTTTATTATATAAATAATGTTTTGCTCTAAAATAAGTAGTGCGGATCTTTATATATTAAATTATAATAAAATGTTTTGATTCTAATGATAGTATATAAATCCTTAATTTTAAAAACTTGGGAATTTCCAGGATTTCTCTTGCTGCTCTTGAAGCTATAAACGCTATAGGATCCATATTTTTTGAATATGCATTTTAGGGCCTGATTTTTTCAAAAAACCAATTTAAGGACACCTATCATATTATCTTTACTACAATCCAACGTGACCAATGCCATTTAGAAAATTTGCAAAAGAAAGACCCATGTTTATAGGTTATGTGTTATAAAGGCACATATTTTTGTAATATGCATTTAGTGGCTTGTATCTCCAAATATTGCATCCTCGAGGATCTCTATTATGCTGTGATATCATTAACGTAACAGAATAAAACATCACTCATTACTAATATGACCTAGAATGCATTGTTTTAATTGGAAATAAGAAGCAATGCTCAACTTAGTATAATTAAATTTAAACTTCATCAGTTGATACCCTTATACATGAAATAAATTTCTGAAAATAAATATACATAAATACTTCTGCCATCTTCGTTAATATTAACCTCAATAATTATGAAAACCCTCCCTTCGACGTTGAATTATCCAAGAATTATATACCATCATTTTTTTTAGGCCCGCTATAAGGAAGAGGAGATTTGAATTTTAGTTTGTCGAAAAGAAATTAGTGAGTATGTTACTAGAATACAATGCTTTTTAGCTATATACCATAGTTAATGTGATGAAAAGATACATTCTTAGTCCTCAATATTTTAACATTTTTCTATTTAAATAAAAAATATTTTTGTTTTTTACTCAATTACTCAATGTGGTAGAGGTTTGCAAATAGGACTCTTTTTAATAGTATTAAGATTTTTTTGTTAACAAATAACATGTGATAGCATTTCAATAATCCAGATAATCATATAAAATAAATAAATAAAATTATAAAAATGAAAAGTTAGAAGAACCAAAAAGAAAAACCATTAGAAAATGCGCAAAATACTTTTTAATTCCTAACATTTACTCACTTTTTTATCCGTGTCTTCAACCTTTCTTTTTCCCTTCTATTTGTGTCTTTAGTGTTTTTAAACCTTATAAAAATAGGGCTTTTATTATATTTGTCAAATTATCATTAGTTTATGATATGTATTAGCTTCAAATTGGTCAATGGTAACTAATATAATAAAATGATAATATCAAATATTTTCAATTGCATAATATAATAAAAAATAATACTAAATAAATTTAGTTATATAATATGATAAAATAATAACATAAAAATAATTAAAAGCAAGATAAATGGGTTGAAAAAATTTGCACAAATCTCATTTACATTGCTTAACTATTCTAAGGATAATGAGAAGCTCATACATTCTCAAGATGTGCAAAAAAATTTAACAAATTTAATGGAGATCTTACTTTTATATGGTTTTAAAAATGTTGAGAACTCAAATACAATATAAGAAAATGTGGAGAACTCTAATAGAAAAACGTAAAAATATTTTGGCCTAAAAAAGTATACTTTTCCCATTTGAGAATTAAAATAATATAATTGCCAACCTTAAGACCATGGGATGGATAGCAACCATCTATAGGGAGTTGAGGGGTGGTCGGAATGACAACATTTTGAAAGGTGGGTCATGATCCATTTGTGAATGTGGGTTGATGGACTTACTATGAAAAAATTAAAAAAAAAAGGAAAAATAACAAGTCGGTTTCAATCAGGCTTCGTGGGCTTGAATGAAACTCGATTAGGTTTTTCATGAAAATGTTTCCCTTTTTTTTTTCAATGATGAATTAAATGATTTTCTTTCAAGTACGGGTCCCCCTAGAGTTTGGTGGTCATTTAGGATACTCCTTAACCTTAAGGTAAGTGGATTTTTTGTTTTTTATTTTTCAAATTTCTAGTTTTTTTTTTCTCTTTCTTCTTTTCTTAATAATTTTCTTTTATTTTTTAATTTATTTGATTATTTTTAGTTATAATATTTATTTAATTTAATTTTTTAGACCTATGAGGTTGTGCTACGTGGCAATTATGCCATACTAGAAAAAAAAAACTAATGATGTTAATAAAGGTCTGATTTTGTAAACATTTATAAATGTTGAGAACTCTAAAAAATCGAACCAATATTGAGAATTAAAAGTATACGTTTTCTGTTAAGAATAATTTAGCATTGTATATACTGTAAGCGTATTATACTTATTGGGTGTTAGTATATAATATATTTTTTTTTTCTAGCTTTAGATGTAGATATAAATATAAATATTGTTGTACTCAAAACAGTGGAGTTAGCTGAAATAACAAACTATTCACCTGCTTCATCTTCCTCCCCATTTGCTTGACTTTCTTTCTCTATTTACCTCTCATCTATTTGTATTCTTACATAGACTAATCTTTTGATTCATGATTTTCATCGTGGTATCAGAGCAATAACTTCCACTATTAGAAGACATATCATCACCATATTATATACATCATTCAAATGATCGGAATTTGGTTCTTGTGTCTCTAGTTCTCACAGGTTTCAACTATAACACATGGAGTCATTCCTTTCTTTTGGCGTTATCAATCCAAAACAAGACTGGCTTTGTCGATGGCTCAATTACAATGCCATTAAAGGAGGATGTTCTGTTTCTAATCTGGAATAGGTGCAACAATTTAATTGTTGCATGGCTATTGCGATCAATTTCACCGACAATAGTAGCGATAATTATCTACATGAATTTAGTAAAGGAGATTTGGGACAAACTAAAGGTTAGATTTTTACAGCCCGATGATACTCGTATTTGTCAATCATTTCATCTTTTGAGCACTGTAATTCAAGGAACTAGGAGTGTTGATGATTACTTTAATGAGCTCAACACTTAGGTAAGAATTAAGAAATTTTAAGCCATTTCTACACTGTTCTTATGATAGCTATAATGAAAAGTGTTTTGGTAGATTTGTTCAAATGGCTAAGAAAGACTGTGTCTTCAAGTTTTTAAATGACTTAAATGATAGTTTTTCAATACTAAAGTCTCAAAATTTGGTTTTGAAACTATTTCCATCTCTTAATGAAGCCTATAATCTAGTCTTACATGATGAGTTTCAAAGACTTAATCGACCTAAGGATTTTGTAACTAATGAAGCTTTAGCAATGGTTTTAGTTAATCAAAGTTGGATGAAAGGTAACTAGTTTGATTAGAGAGGTAAAGGGAATTTATATTGCACTTATTGTCAAAAAAAGAGGACACTTAGTTGATTTTCTGCTGCATTTCAAGCTTAATAAGCCTGGAGTAGTTGCTATGAATCAAGTTTCAATAAGTAACTCTGATTGTACTGTAATAGATGTTACTGAAATTGCAGCTAGAAGTCAAGCTAATATGGGAAGCAATCTTGCACAACGCAATAATTCAAGTGTTAACTTGACAAAGGATCAGATTCTTCATCTACTTGGCCTTCTCAATGTTTCTAAGACTTCGAATCCAAGTTCTTTAAACACATTTCTTGCTCATGTGTCTAATATCTCTCAAGTTTCTATGGTATAGGGTTCAAATTCTTCGGATTCAACTCATGTTACACATACGGTAAGTATTTGTTCCCCTGTTGTTTCTTCCTTTGATCTAAATATTGCTCTTTAGGTGTTAGATTCTAAGAGCTACTGATCACATTGTTAGTTTGTTAGAACTTTTCCATAATTTTGTCCTTATCACTAATATGTTTGTTCAATTACCCAACCATAATCGACTTTTAGCCACTCATAAAGGAACTGTTATTTTTTTCATCTTAGTTAGTCCTACTTGATAATGTACCAGCTACATTTGATGTTTGGCATTATAGATTTGGGCATCCTTCACTTGATCGTATGAAACATATTCACAATCTTAATCATACTATTGAATGTACTAAATTTGATTACTTTGTTTGCCCTCTTGCTAAGCAATAAAGATAATCTTTTCCTTTACATGTAAGAAATGCTAACTTGCGCCTGTGAATTAGTTAATATGGACATTTGAAATCCATTTTCTATAGGTACCTTAGATGGTTATCATTATTTTCTGACCATAGTAGATGATTTTTCAAGAGTTACTTGGGTTTTTCTTCTGAAAGCTAAGCACGAAGTTGTTGTCTTTATTTCTTATTTCTATCAACTTGTTCTTACATAGTTTGGGATAAAAATAAAAACCTTTTGCACAGATAATGGTTGGGAATTTTTCCTTTCAAACTTTTATGCTAATCATGAGATAAATCATCAAGTGTCTTGTGTTGAAAACCCTTAACAAAATGGTATAGTGGAGAGGAAACATCAGCATATAGTTGTTGTTGCAAGATCTCTTCTTATTCAATCATTCATGCCTTTGCATTTTTGGGGAGATGCTGTATTAATAGCTTTTCATCTTATAAATAGGATTCCAACAGATGTTCTTAATGGAGTGTCATCTTATCAAGTGCTCTTTTGTATGTCTCCTTCTTATTCTCATTTTCGAGTATTTGGTTGTTTATACTTTGCCTCTACTCTTAAACGTGGTCGATCTAAATTTGATCATCGAGCTCATTCACGTGTCTTTGTGGGATATCCTAGTGGTGTTAAAGGCTACAAGTGGTATGACTTACATGATGCTAAATATATTGTTTCTAGATATGTTTTTCTTGAACACATCTTTCCTTTTTGAATCAAACACTTATAATCTTTTCTTCCTACTACACCATCACATGATACTATTATCTTGCCTACTATTGATCATTTGCTTACTTACTTTTTTTATTTTGATTCTTTCTCAAACATAATTTCCCCTTTTGATATATCTTTGTCTGATACTTTGTCCTAGTCTTTCACTGATCATTATACTTCTACAATTCTTGAGCATATTACTAATATTGATAATACTGAGAATTTTGCTTTGCCTAATCACTCTGCTACTCTTGGTATTTCTGAATAGTTACCTCATACTGTTAAACGTAGCACCAAACCTACCAAAATTCCTTCTTACTTAACTGATTACCTTCATTCTCTTGGCTTGGCTTTGACTGTTCACAAATCTGATGTTGATTCTTTTTCCTATTCTACTTCTCAGCCATTTCAACATGTTCTTTCTTATGAAGCTTTGTCTCCTTCTTTTATGGCCTTTTCTATTTGTTTGTCTCAACATTTTTTAGCCTAGCTAAACACCTTTCGTCATGGCAAAAGGTTGTAGATGAAATTGATGCTTTGAATAAGAATAAAACTTAGAATATTGCGCATTGCCTCACAGGAAAAATACAGTTGGTTGTAAATGGGTTTATAAGTTAAACACAAAAGTTGATGGTTCTATTAATAAGTATAAAGCTCACTTGGTCCCTAAAGGTTATAGTCAAAAGGAAGGCTTTGACTATAATGAAACATTTAGTCTGGTTATTAAGCATACTACGGTATGTTTATTTTTTCTATCTTATTGCTATTTTTAATTGGCATATCCATCAAATGGATGTCTACAATGCTTTTCTCAATGGTGATTTACATAAAGAAGTTTATATGGATATACCACGAGTTTAGAGGTTAAGGGTGAGTTAGGTTCTTGTCTTGTTTATAAGCTCGACAAGTCCTTATATGTTTTAAAACGAGTCTCAAGGTAATGGAATGCCAAGTTGACTAGTTGTCTTTTAGCTCATGGTTTTCAACAATCTGACTATGATTATTCTTTGTTTACCAAAAGGCAAGGTAATGATTTTATTGTAGTGTTGGTTTATGTTGATGATCTTGCTATTGCAAGTAAGAGTCTTGTTGTTGTTAATCAGTTCAAATCCTTTCTTAGTTCTTAATTCAAGGTTAAAGATCGGTTAAAGGTCTTGGCATTCTTAAATACTTTATTAGCTTGGAATTGGCTCGTTCATCTATCGGGCTAGTTTTGTCTCAAAGGAAGTTTTTCCTTGATTTGTTACAAGAAGTAGGTTTTCTTGGTGCTTGGCCTTCATTTGTTACAAGAATTTTGGGTTTCTTCTTATGCTCTTGTTCATTGTTTTGTGATAATCAATTTGAATTTGAATATCGAAAAAGCATTATATATACTGTAGATACATTGTACTTATTGTATGTGTATACAACAAATTTTTTTTTTTCTAGCTTTAGTTGTAGATATAAATATTGTTGTACTCATAGCAGTAGAGTTAGTTGAAATAACAAACTATTCAGCTGCTTCATCTTCCTCCCCATTCACTCAACCTTCTCTCTTTACTCACCTCTCATCTATCTCCATTCCTACATAGATTAATCTTTTGATTCGCAATTTTTATCATCTTCCTTTATGAAATATAATCTCGAACTTAAACAACTTAATCAAGATATAATTGACTAATAATATCGACATAAAATAGAAAGATTATTACAACTAGTTTATGTGCTTAGTGAAGAATTCTTTTTTGTGTTCAAAATCGTTTCAACGAGCTAGTCGGGACTACAAATAGGATTGATGCAGAAGGAATGAACAAATTTAAACAAAACAAAATGTTGTTCCTTGATTCCAAGTTAGTGTTCCACTAGTTGTTCCCTGCTCACTCGGTTTGAATTAGAGAACATATTTTATAAAAATCAATGCACTTCAAGATCGGTAGTAATGATATGTTGTTCAAAGACCAGCTCACTTCATATATATTATTTAATTTAAATGTGAATATAAGCCTAGCTAAACATTTGAAGGATAGTTGAGAAGGTTTAAGAATATTATCCTTTATGAAGATTGTCTCATTTGTAAACCTATCTGATAGTAAAGATTGCTTTTCATTGAAAACAATACATTGTAAGTCATGTCGATAATGATTAAGAAAATGGAGCTTCATATCGAAAACAACTAGATACTCAAATATGAATTTTTTTTTTTCTTTAAAGTAACTACGGCTCCTTAAAACACGTTTTACGAAATTATAAACCCCAGGCCTATAAAGCATAAACCTTTGAACTTGATTATAAATTTCTTTAATGGTATTAATGACCCTTTAGATTAAGGTAACAACAATGAGATAAAGACACTTAAATCTTAATATTCTTAAAAAAATAGATCCTCAAATGCATGGTTGGTAAATATAGAACTCGCAATGCAAGAATCCTAAAAATTCGAGCCCTTCTGTTTCAATTTTCCTCTAAGAAGGGCAGGGTCTGTTGGGGGTGGAATGGGATGGTGATTAAGGGTATTAGGTTCTTTATTTATTTTGATTAAGTTTAATGTAGTATAATAGCAGTGATAATAATATCGCTTTTATGATAGGGACAAGCAAATGATGTATGGTATTAGAATTATGTATAATAACACAAATAATAGCTATTTGAAAAAAAATGATAAATTATAAATACATGATCCGTATTTTTAAAAATAATCCTATCTTTTTAATTTTATATTAATTACACATAAGGAACACGTGTCAATGTAAATAAATTAAATTAAAAAAAAAAACGAACTAAAAATAAAAATATCAAACTATGGTAGTGGAGCCTTTTAAGCCGTTCCCCACCCACTACAGCCTACCTGCTATACACCCAGTAGTTGCTGGCCCCCCTTGACTTTTGGGGGCCGGTAAGTAGATCATTAGCTACTATGGGTTGTAATTTACAACCAAAATGGCTCATGCGATCCACATAAGGTGGCGGGCTGTTGCTCACGTACGGCGAAAAAAAAAAAGAAAAAAGAAAATGTGAAATACACAACAAGTTAAATATGATATCTTCATGTTGTGCATGCCAAAAAGTAAATACCAGATAATTATATATAGCTATCTTTTGATGAATAAATTTTCTAATTACATATGATCTCATTATTATTGTCACTATATATATACTGTAGAAGTGATAAATTTGTGATTTATGTTCAAAATTACAAATGCATCAATGTTATCATTAGTTATTGATTGTAAATAAAGTTTTAATACCTTTGACCATTTCATGTGAACATTTTGCAAATACATAAAATAGTTACTGGAAGAGATTGATAACAATCCAATTGATCGTTGAATGGAATTGACCATGTTAATGAAAATGAGAAATTATCACTTTGCAATCTTGATGTACGTATAATGAGCCAAGCAGAAAAGTAGGCTTTTAAGTATTTTATTACTTGGGTCTACCTTTTCTGCGATCGGAAGGAAAAAATAATTATAAAGGACGATGAATAAATAAAATAAAAGGACATAGCTTAACAAGAGAGAATGTTTAGATTTAATTATTAATAGTATTAAGATATGCAATATATATATATATATATTCTCATCTTACTATGTATCTTATTAACCGCGGTGAAATGTGAATTTTAAATCGGGATAAAATAAGGGCATATGCAACTCGATAACTTTATTCGTGTATATTAAAGAAAATGACATAATACTTATTATGTTTATCAAACAAAATCTTTTTTATAATATAATTAAGTATTTTACAAAGAAACAGGTGAATGCATCTACCTATTATTATGGTATGCCAGAAGAAATACAGTAATATGAAAACAATGCATAATAAGTTTTTTTCTATTTATTTATTTATTTTTACTTTTAATTGTCAAAGTTTGACTAAGTGAAAGTTCGAAAGAAGATATGGAGAGAAGTCGCGGGAAAACACAGTTGTTGAAGTTGAAGGGACACAGGACCTCGCGATCATCCATCCTAGTCTATCCTAGGATGTCAACAACCATCTGTACTGACAACCTCAAAACCCTCCCGTCCAAAGCCCCAAAGTTGGCAGACAAACAAAATAGTAAAAAAGCTATTGCCAAAAATAAGAATGAACAATACCAGAATACATAGGGACGTTATCCTAAGGTTCTCCCTTGATCTCTCTGCCTTGGGTTTCTCATCTAAGGCAGGGAAACCTGTGCTTAGAGAGAAATAATCATATTCAGTTCCAAGAATAATGGCGTTTCAGGACTTCGATCTTCTCTCGGAACGCCGGAGAATCGAGAGGCAGCAGAAATTGAAGAAGAGGATCACCCTTGCAGCCATCTCGAGTCTTGCCCTCGCCGGCATAATCGCCGGAGCCGTCATTGCGGTTGTTCAAAATTCGGGACCTCCCACTAAGGACAGTAGTAATAACAGTCATGACAGCAAACCTGCGCCACCAAAAGGAGGAAAGCAGATTTCCGTTTCTGAGAAGGCAATTTCGATGATGTGTTCCTCTACTGATTACCAACAAACTTGCAAGAGTTCCCTTTCAAGGGCTGCTAGAGCTAACCCTAGCTTGTCTCAACCTAAGGACCTTCTTAAGGCAGCGATTCAATCCACGCTCGACGAGATCAAGGATGCCTTTAATAAGACTAAGAAATTCAAATTCGATGACCCGAGAGAGAACGATGCATTCCAATATTGCAAGGTACTGTTGGATGATGCCATAGAGGAGCTCGGTTTCTCCGTGAACAACGTCGGCGATTTCAGGAAGCTTCCCTCGAAAGTCCCGGATTTGAACAACTGGTTGAGTGCTGTGATAACTTACCAGCAATCTTGTGTTGATGCCTTTCCTGAAGGAAAGACAAAGGATGCTATGCGAAAGGCCCTGCGGGCTACAAGAGAGCTTACCAGCAATTCGCTCGCTATCATTTCTGAGGTGGTCTCATTCGTTTCTACATTCCAAGCTCCAGGGGCAAAACGAAACCTCCTCGAGAACAAGCCAACTGTGGATGAGGAAGGATTTCCTAGCTGGGTGTCTCATGAGGATAGAAGAATTTTAAAGGGAAAGGGTAAGGAGGGACTTCCCCCACCAGATGTTACTGTCGCCAAAGATGGCAGTGGTAAGTTCAAGACTATCAATGAAGCTTTGAAGGCTGTCCCTGCAAAATATGAAGGAAGGTAAGAAAATATTCGAATCCCGATCTTGTCTACAATTTGCCTTTTCAGGATGAAGAGGGATTCGTTGCTACTTATATGCCACGTATGGACTGGTGCGTAATGGACAAGTACCGATACTACACATAGCAAAGATAATAGGTCCTTTGAAAAACTTCCATCAGCGTTTTACGAAATCTGTCGTGTATTAAAATTGTACTAGGAATTCCTTACCACCAATTCATCCACATGGCATGCATGTGCGTACGAGGGACCCTTCCCTTGGTATTGATGTTTATCATATTTCCTTGTGATAATGCAGGTATGTGATCTATATCAAAGAAGGAATTTATGATGAGATAGTTAATGTAACAAAGAAGATGCCAAATATCACCATGTATGGTGATGGATCACAAAAGACAATTATTACTGGCAGACTGAATAATGTAGATGGAGTGAAGAGTACTGCCCAAACTGCAACATTTGGTACGTACTAAAATTTTATTATGACATTCATTAATTCATGCTATTACGTGCAAAAGATGTTATTAGGGACATAAATAAGTTTTGGAAACTAGCGTGAGCTTCAAGACATGTAGTTAGTAATTGGCGATTGTTCAACCATTCTTTGCAGTTGCTCGTGGAGAGGGTTTCATGGCCAAAGCCATTGGATTCAGAAACACTGCTGGCCCGGAAAAGCATCAAGCAGTGGCTGTAAGAGTCCAATCAGATCGTGCAATCTTCCAAAACTGTCGATTTGAGGGCTACCAAGACACTTTATATGTGCATACTCACAGGCAATTTTACAAGAGTTGCGTGGTCTCCGGCACAGTCGATTTCATCTTCGGAGATGCTGCTGTCGTCCTCCAGAACTGCTTAATTTACGTCAGGAAACCAATGGACAACCAACAGAACATGGTGACTGCCCAAGGAAGGACAGACAAGCGCCAGACCACCGGAATAGTGATACAGAACTGCAAGATCTTGCCCGATGATTCGCTAGTACCGGTCAAGTCGAAGATCAAGAGTTTCCTTGGCAGACCCTGGAAGGAATTCTCACGAACCATCATCATGGAATCCACAATCGAGGACTTTATCGACCCGAAAGGATGGACGCCATGGCAAGGTGACTTCGCGTTGAAGACATTATACTATGCTGAATACAACAACAATGGACCGGGTGCCGCAGTTAGTGGTAGAGTAAACTGGCCAGGATATCAGAAGAACTTCAAGAGGGAAGATGCTGCTAAATGGACAGTAGGAACATTCTTAACTCCAGAGTGGATCCAGGCGGCCAGCGTTCCAGTTCGTGTCGGTCTGAACTGACAGAATAATTTTTTTCTATGGAGGGAAGGGATTGGGAAAAGAAGATTTTGTAAGGGAAACAAGAATTTCAGTTATTGGGAATTGGCTTTTCCTTGATTGGATTGGATTAGCCTTTCAAATTGATTTATGAGTGTATTCATTAATATGAATGGAAATAGAAAATGAATTGTACTAGTGTAAGATTATGAGAGATCGATTCATCTCTTGTTGTACGTGACAATGGAGAAAGCCACTTTGCATAATAGAAAGAACCGTCGTCTGAGGATGTTTTCATGCATGACTCACTGTATAATCTTACATTTCCATTGGTTCATGCCCACTGTTGATTAATAGTGTTGTTATATCTTGGTTGATCATAAAAAGCCAATACAAGAAAAAAAAAATTTAGAAAAATTGGAAAAAGCACAAAAGATAGAAGAAAGTAAGAAAATACATAGAAAAAAAAAAAGAACCAAAAGATAGGAAAAAGAAAAAGAAATCCTTAAAAGTTAAAAATTCTCAAAAATTCAAAAAAAAAAAACCCAAGTCTAATCAATTCTAAGAATATAAAAGAGGGTAACTGAAGTGAGATGCAAACCCAAGTTGGGTCTCATTTTGAATTAAATTGATCAAAATATGCAAATTCAAAGTTTTAAACCTATTGGACCACCTAATGAACCTTAATTTAATTTCCTATAAATTAAAATGGTTTCAAATATTAATGCCTTATTCACTTAAAGAGAATTGAAATTCCATTTCCCCATTATTTCTTATTATAACATTCATTTGGTTTTTTTGTTTTCAAATCACAATTCCTTAAGAATCTCTATTACCTGAAATTAAGTAATAGAGATTCCTTAATTTAATGAAAAAATCACGATTCTTTACAAAATTTTACTTTTTTTTTTTCAAAAATAAACTCATATCAATTTAAAGATGACTACCACTACCACTACCACTGACCACCACTACCACCATCACTATTGCTACTACCACCTCTTCCGCCGCCGCCGCTGCTGCCGCTGCTGCTGCTGCTGCTACTACTACCATCGCCACTCCTACTAACCATTGACCATCACTACCATCACCGCCACCGTTAACACCACTATTGCTACTGTTGTCATTACCATCACCCTACTACCATCATCATTATTCGCAGCCACAACTGCTGCCGCCGCTACTACCTACTACCATCTCCACCGTCACCACCACCGTCACCACCACCACCACCATCACCACCACTTCTAATCATTGCTATCATCATCACCATTGTTGTCATCACCACTACCGCAACTACACCCCTCCCTCCTCTTCCTCCATGTCGCTACCTCCGCCATCGCCACCATTATTACCATTAACTACCACCATCACCACCACTGGCAACCGCGATCAACCATCACCACTGCCTTCGCTCCTATGGCCGATTTCTACCACCACTATCACCTATTACTTTAGAATTATTTGAGAAAAAAAAATGGATCAAGAGTAATTTAGTCATTAAAGTTCTATTGTATGTCTATTCTTAAATTGTTTATTAATCCAATTAAATAAAGTAATAAATATTATACTCTTATTACATTTCTTAAGAATTCCAATTACATTCTCCTCTCATTTCATTCAGTGAAGTAAATGGATTATAAATTTCACAAATATACATATTTAGCTCTATTTTGGTAAGAAAATAGGCATGGCCAGTTATTGGCTTAAGGTTCCTTTAGGCCTAATTGGTCCAAATCAGATCTAATTAGTTTAAGTTTAATTTCATTCCAAAATAAAATGAGATGGGCTTGTTGGTTTAATAATTGAGGTATGAAGTTCTAAAGGACTAAGGGTTCAAAGCTTACTATTAAATAAAAGTTGGGTTTTCATTTTACTATTTCATCATTGTATTTACTTATTTTACTTTATTCAATCTTTTTTTCTAATTATTAAAGAAAGGAACACATGTTGCATACATGTGGCATCATCTCCTTCATCAGTTGTATTCTTCCACTTAACCTAGCATTTTATAAGATGCTATCAAAGAATCAACTTTTACAACACATGGGCAAGTCATTTCATAGTTAGAATACATGCATAAATGCACCAATGAGACATAGGGCTAGAAAAAAAAATTGCGAATCACAGATTGAATCGTAATTGAATTAAGTTGAAAAAACAATTTTTTCAACGAACCATTTTATCGCGGTTTAGTTCGATTATATATAAATAGTTCGCGATTTGTTTAGGAAAAGTAAACTGAACCGAATCATTTTGAACTGAACTAAATCATTTGGTTGAACAAAAATAATTTCATGCAATTGTTTTGTCATTTTTTTTTTCATCAATTTTTATGGATTTCATCAAATTTTTCATATCTTCTCATTCTTTATCTTATTTTTGGGTAAACTATTAAGATTCAGTTGAGTGAGTTTCATTTGATATTTCACATTTAGAAATTTTTCTTTTCTAAATTGTTTTTTTCTTATATATTTTCAAATCAAGTATCTCACTTTGGTAATTTTTACATATCTATAATTTATTTTACGGTTTTTAGTAGTCTCTTTTGTTTTTTTTTTTTTTTTTTGTGTTGCTTTTTAATGGGCAATTTTATTTACTTCTCCCTCCTTGTTATTTATTCGTTAAATCAAGTTGAATTTGTTAAGATCCTATATAATTTTTTACTAAATATTATTACACATAACAAATTTATGAGAAATTGATTATAAACATATGAAAGTTCAATGGAAAGGAAAACATGTTATTAGAAATAAAAATATTTAATGAAATTTTGATATAAACGGTTCGAACCAGAACGAACCGGTTTTAATTAAATTCAAAAAATTTATAAACAAAATCGTATAGTTAGGTTCGATTTCAAAAAAAACAAAAAACAAAACCGAATCATTATATTAGGTTCGATTTAGTAAGGGGGGAGTAAACCGTATCGAATTAAATCACATCCATCCCTAATGAGACATATAAGCTAATGCATTAGAGATATCGTACCACCAATTTAGTTATTATCAATTTACTCCATCAAACAACAAAAGTGTATAGAACAATGTCCAGAACTGCTATGATGGGTCCCAACACCCATGAATCTATGAGTCCATAGGTTTGTGAGTCATCTAGATTTAGTTGCATCGTCTCAATATGTGACCCTATTAAGGATATTGTTGCATAAAGATCAATCAGTGCCTTCTTAGGATTTGCCACTATAAGCTCCTAGGCTAGGCCAAGCCGATCACAATTAGCAAATCAAGTTTTAGATCGAATATGAATTAGTTTAATTACTTTCTATTTTATCAAGCACAACCATCAACTACGCATCACGTACTTGGAAGGCTAAACTAGAACTACTATGAAACCCAATTGTACAACTTGACAATAACAACAATAAAATCATCTTAATCTTCCATTCAAATTAATCCAATTCAAGCATCTCAAACAACTCCTTCACATTTTGAATACCATTCTCTAAAGATCTGTTAAACTCCCATTATATTTTAGATCTCTAAGAATAATTATAGCTAAATAAGGGGTAAAGATCATATCTTACCTCAAGAAAGGAATAGTTAAAACACTTGAATAGAGGTTTGGAATTTTAAGAAATGAAATCCCAAGATAAAGTTTGATTCTTTGTGAAACAAGTCCTAGTACTTGCGATGCTTAAAAATAGTTTTAGAGTACGAAATACATTTTAGAAAATGGGTTTGAACACAAGGAAATTGATTCAAGAAAAAGAAATGAAAGAAAGCTTGCCCAACCCACTAAAGGGGATTGGTACTAAAGACTGGCTAGCTCATTCTTACCAGCATTCTATAATCAAAACAAGGTGCAACTAGTTCCATAGTTACACTAGATGAATTAGCTATTTCCAAATAGAACGGCTTGATAGAATTTCGTTTTAATCCAAAAATCTAACCTCATACCCTAGCTTTCTTAAATTCGACTGTAAACACTCCTCAATTGACATCAACAGGCAATTTTTGCTCAACTTAAACCACAAACCTCAAGTTAAACATTAATCCCATAACTCTAATATAGCAAAACTTACTCAAAAGCAAGATAAATCGAAGAGATGAAGAAAATACTCGCTTGAATGAACAAGGTTGCTTTTACAACCCAAAATTTAAGCTATACCTATCATATTCATTTCAATCCAAAACTAAGGAAAAACTTCAACAAAACGATGAAATCAACTGTGCAATAAGAAAGGGGTTTTCCTTCACCTTCTTACCTCAATCTTAACAAAATGGATGATTTCCTCTTGAGATTAGCTTAAAAGCGGGTAGAATATTGTTGAAATGTAAAAGGAGAGTGTGCTTAGAGAGGCTTTCAAATAAATGAGTACGGTTTAAGGAAATAGGATTGAATAAGGGTTTAAGTAGTAAAAGACACTTTTACCTTTGTTTTTAAAATGTTCTTCTTTTATAATTTCCTTAGGCATTTCACCATCCCCTTCCCGCCAAAGCCCATCTATGCCTACAACCAACGGCATTTGCTACTTGCTCAATTGTTTTCCTTTCAAGATTCTCTTAAAATGTTCTTCTTTTATAGTTTCTTTAGGCATTTCATCATCCCCTTCCCCTAAAGTCCATCTATACCTACAACTAACGGCATTTGCTACTCACTCAATTGTTTCCCTTTCAAAATTCTCCTAACTTCATTAAAATCCTAAAAATAAAACTTAGAATCATTAGTCTAAGTGTAATTTGGAATTG
This sequence comes from Lumnitzera racemosa, assembly GCA_024138005.1. Taxonomy (NCBI): domain Eukaryota; kingdom Viridiplantae; phylum Streptophyta; class Magnoliopsida; order Myrtales; family Combretaceae; genus Lumnitzera; species Lumnitzera racemosa. Next base: position 4,220,569 of record JAMXBC010000007.1, read on the forward strand.
TTTCTCTTAGCTTAGTCATTAAAATAGTGTCGAATTCCTTTTCATTGAAAATTATTGCTCTAACCTTGATTATTAAAGCAATCTTTATGAAATGACCCATTTCCTACTATGAGAATAAGTTTTTTTCTAGCTTTTCCCTTTCGATCCATTTTTCACTGTTTAATAATCTTTGTTATTTCACACATGAAACGCAACCACTTTTCATTATTTATAAGCAAAATTGGTCACTTATTCTTGCTTTTCTACTTAATACATGAAATAGTAAGCTTTACCAAAGATAGCAAAGTTTTCATCGAAAAAAAAAAATTGATTTCTCATATCTTCATATGCTTCATTTGATCTAATGAAAACTTGCATCATTTCATCTCTATTTTCATTCTCTAGAATTTTTTGAGAGAAAATCACAATAACAACATTCCATAACCTCACATAAATACTCCAGCATTCTACATAAACTATGATTTTCATTCCATAGTTTCCTAGTTTTGTTATTACATGTTTTAACATTAGCATATCCTTATCTAAAATTGATAATTTTACGTTATAATTAATACAATAATGGTCCATTAGTCAAGCCAAATTGTTCACAAACATCTTCTTATAGTTCTTTTACCATTAAGCATACATAATCCCTTACATAAATCTTTGTCATTGAATTGAGAATCCAATAACAGGTCATGTAATTCATTTCAATTAGATTAGTGAAAAGTACATTTTAAGTCTTTAACCTTTTTCCTTTTTTTTTTTCTAATTGAGTCCTCAACTTTTATAGCTTTTTTAATTTAGTCCTTAATGCTTGCGAATAAGTCCTGTAATAGTTTGCCATTACATTTTTTATTAGCAATGATACGTGACATCTAATTAAATACTATAATAAAATATCTATAAGTAATAAAAAAGGAGAAAATAATAAAAATATTCAAGAAAATTTAAAAATAAAAATTTGCAAAAAGAAAAAAGGATAAACCATGTATATATCTACATATAAAAATAATAATAATAAAAAAAAAAACATTAGAGTGAAACCCGATTGAACTGATTAAAAGCTAATTAGGTTTCACTCTTCAATCCCTTTGTTATTTTCAAATTCAATCGTAGGTGGCCATTTGAACCTTAGGGGTTTGTTAGTAAGTCCGACAACCTACTCATATGGAGTGGCCCTTTTAGCTATCCTAAGGTCAATAGATAGTTGAAAATAGTTTTTAATTTTCTGGGTTTTTTTTTAATTTTCAAATTTTATATTTTTATTAATTTACTTTAAATATATTTATATGCATATATGTTTATATATTGTTCTTATATAAATTATTTTACCTTTTTTTTTCATTTCTCAAAATATCTCTTTTGATTTTAGGAACTTTCTATAGATTTTCCTTAATTTTTTTAGTTTTTCATTATGTTATTTATTTTTAAAATACTTTACTATCTTATTTATTTTTAAAATATGTAAACTAATGAGTTAGTGCCATTTGTCATTACCAATAGAAAATGTAATGAGAGACTAATAAAGGACTTATTAAAAAATGTTTACAAACATTAAGAACTGAAACAGAAAAAAATAAATAAATAAAAGGTATATTTTCCATTGGATTACTATTACACATTTTACAACCTCCATCATTAAACCTGAATTTTGCTTTTACCTCCAGAGTAAGTTTAATTGATATATTCCAGCCAAGAAGAATTATATTTTAATAGAAGATTTAATCTATTGAAAATTATACTAGTAATCATTCTTTTAAGAGTATCTAAACTTGGGGTCGGGTCAAACTTGACCTGGACCCTATGAGTTATGGGCTTAGAGGTTGACTAACCATGACTAGCCTAACTAAGGCAAGTTTCAGACCGATTCAACAAACTCGCTGGTTCACTGGCTAATTCAACGGCTTATGACCTTTCCTTTTTTTTTTTTAATTTTCCTCTTTCCCTAGCAGTTTCATTTTTCTCCTTCCTTGTACAACAATTCTGCATATTAACACATATGAATTTGAAATTTGGATAATAAATATTTTTATAATATTTCCATCATGTAATGGTATCGTATCGTATCGTATCGTATCGTATATTGAAAAATTATACTGTACATGAGATACAATGAGGACGCATCTATTATATTTCAAATTAATTTAGAATTAAAATTATTTTATTATGTTACGTTAATAGTTGCTTACGTATCCGGTACACAAAATTAAACCATCGTAGTTCCAAAATAATTTTTAATTTAAAAAAAACTTTAATGTGTTACCCAGTTTTTATATTCGAGAAAAACCTTTATATTTATGTAATTAGTCATTTCAATTATTTTTTATAAAATTCCTACAATACAAATTAATTTTTATTTTAACACTTTTAATTTCCAAAATAATGGTAATATCACTGACTCCTAAATTTGAAAAAAAGCTTATTAGTTTTTTTTTCAAAAAAAGATTATTTAATCTAAATATCGAATACGTAAAATAGAAATGAGAAACATTACAAGTACTAATCGATTAAAAATTTCTTAAAAATTTTATCTCTTTTTTTTTCTCACTTACTTAGGTCGAGCCAGCAGTCGGTTCACTCCCTAAGTCACCGACTGCTGGTTTAGGTAGGTCATCACCTTTGACCTACATAGACCCATGAAGACAGACGGGTCCAATCACGAGTCGAACTTAGCCCTTCCTCGAGTCTAGGAGTATCAAGTTTAAATAAATGCAATGAATCATTATTTGAAAAATCAAATTCTTCTTCTTTTAAGTAATATCTATTTCTTTGATAGGAACATGAAACAATATGCACAAAAAGAAGAAAGAGAAGAGTATGTATGCAAGTGAAAGAGAACAAAAATTATAAGATATCTCATTTTGATATCATAGGAAAATTAGTTGTCATGATTGAACACTCAGGAAAGAAGACCGATGAAATGAAGAACAAAGCATAGGCAGGAATATTGTTATTTTGTTCTATATATACAAAAGTTCATATATTTGCTAATCACGTGACAACGTGATAATATATAATATGAAGAGAATGAGTAAAATCTAGAGATGTACAAGTGAGTTAAACGGGTTAACTCGGCTCAGCCCACTTTGACTCGCGAGTTAAAAGAGTTAGACTCATTTGACCCGTTTTTAAACAAGTAAAAAAACCTCGACTTTAATTTGTTTTTTGTTTAAAAAACAAGTTAAACGAGCCAGGTATAAATGTATTAAATGGGCCAATCAAAACTGATCCACCTTGGCTTGTGAGCTAAGCGGGCTGAGCTAATTTAACTCAATTTTAAACAAGCCAAAAAACCTTGAGCCAAACCCATTTAAAAAACTGATTAAACGGATCGACCAATGGGCCAAAGTGCAACTATACACCTTTAGTAAAATCAATCACAATACTTCTACCATAGCGGACATATAGTATTTAGTATATAGAAACACATATTTGATTATAATGATATAATCATATGTTTTATATAATTGTATGCGTGTGTACATGTTATGTGGATATGAATATTATATCAATACATGGTAAATATTCTTTTAACATTAGCATAGCAAACACATTGTATTTTCTATAAAGAAGACATGGAATTATGATGGTATAGTTGCGTACTATTGGACATTTTATGATGATAAAAGTAGTCATATAATTGTATATGGCATATGCATATGGTATGCAGCCTGCTAGTAGGTCATTTTGAACATAGCCCCTGGGTTCATACCAACTTATTTGGACTCTAGACTGAGTAGTTTTAGGCCCTTATCCAACTTGTTTGGGGCTTATATCCTTTTTAGCATTGGCATAGCATGCACAACATGTTTTGTATAAAAAAGATATGGAAATATGATGGTATAATTGCATACCATTAGACATTTTATGATGATAAAAATAATTATATAGTTATATATGTCACGTGCGCACATGTATGTGTGTGTGTATATATATATATATATAATATATAATCTACTAATAGGTTATTTTGGACATGGCTCCTCATACTCATATCGACCTATTTGGGACAAAAGTTGTTTCAAGCCCTTTTCTCACTTGTTTGAGGCCTAACACAACCCATTTGACCATTAAAAGGATGGCTAACTTGTATGGAGTGCTTGGCTAAAGGTAGAAGTCCACTAATTGGAGGGAAAAGACCTCCATAATTGAAGGTCAACCGTCTCTACTTGTACTTTTGGGTATCTCGAGATCCTTTTTAACGAGAAATATACCTTCTTAATATATTAGGATACACTTTCCATTCATGCATATCTACTTTTCACCTTTATCTAGCCAATAATTCATGATTATGGATATAGCGCATATTCAAATATAATATATATTGTTATTAAAATCATTCGATATTAATTTTTTAATGGATGGATTAGATTTAGTTTCTCTATTCTCCGAAGTTGGAATATGGTTTAATTGGAAAAAAAGAGGGGGGGGGGGGGGGGGGTGGGGCTGTTTTCTGGGCCAACATATTCATTATCGCTGATGGCTGTTGCCATCCTAATCCTGCTGGAAACAACTGGCTGTCTACGTGAAAAAGAAATTTAACAAGTGCCCTTTTAACTTTCTCCTTGTGTAATTGTCAGCCAGATGGTTTTTTGGATCTACCTCCTTCTCAAAAATATGGAAGATTCAAATCTATCTTCTTTTAATTATATATATATATATATATATTATGTGATTAAAGATAGTGCGAATAAAAATGGCAGATAGAACGAAGTGACATTAGCTTTCTCTCCATGCGATTAAAAGTTCCCTTTACGCAGAAAAAGAAACCAAAATACGAAGAATTCCCCTAGCGGCTTGAAAGAATTGATTTGTGGATCATTATGGTCCATCGAGAATGATCATTGTGTGGCTGCTAGGGTTTCGACAGCAGGCTCAGCTTCATTGACGTACCCATTTCCTAAGGCATTTATTCATCATAAATACATTATATTTATATAAAGATAAAACTATGGCTTAAAAATTAAATTCTTTTGTAATAATCAGGATCAACAGAGCAGAGCACAGCGCGTTGTAATACAGATCAAGGCAGTTGGTTGGACCTAAAAAATTACGCATATTCATTGTCTCAGACTTTCTGTCTCAGTGGCGTGTTCCATCCAAAGTACGTAAAATGCGTACGGATTTAAAGTTGCGTACGCGTATAGATAAATATATATACAATATTATATTATATCGTTTCATTCAATTCATAGGATACTTTATTATGATTAATTTCAACACCATTATGATAAAAAATTTGAGGAGGGAAATATTTATGACATCAACCCGTAATTAATTAATCTAAAAGCCTTTTAAATATTGAAGAAGTTAAGTGGTAATTTATTTTTGTTGATGATAAGATTGTAAAATCTTTTATGTATCAATTTGACCTTTCCTTTTTTTTTTTTTCCAGTAATTCGATGGTTAACTTTCAGTTCTCTCGTGAGGAAAACTTTCGATTTCTATATTTTTACTTAGTATAAAGGTGCCAGTCGGTTGTTACCCACGGAGAGTTAACATCATATTTAAGTCAATATTGGAATCTCATGAAAAAAAATATTTGTTTATTATTGCAATCATAATGTATCTCATATAAAAGAACCTTTTCCACGAATGCACTCCTAATGCTTCTAATATTGTCACGGATGAGTTGAGTTTATAAATCACAGACCATTTGGTTTGCTAGAAGAAAGGTAGGAAGAAACTTGAAGCTGGTCAATTCTGTCGAGTATGAACTCTAAGGATGGTCAAAAGCATCATTGATCAAAATCAAAGGAAGCTAAAAGCCTTTAGAAGTCATTACGAGCAAAATAAGTTAGAAATTGATGAATCAAAAGAGAAATACGATCATAATCTAACCTTAACTTTAAAATACAGCAGCTTTTTACATATGGAGAGCTATGAAGTTCATAATACGTCAATAAAGATTGGTTTGAGTTTACTTTGGTTCGGAGCTAATCACTTTGTTGTTTGGCACTATCTTGGAAGTTAAATTTATATGTTTTGGTAAGATGCCAGGCTATCAAAGATTTAGCATTAGTGTAGAAAGGTTTATCTTAAGTTTATTTTGTACCAAATTTTGTAGGATTTAAATATTATTCAATTCCGTCACCTATTCAAGGTTACATGACTTTAAATACCTTATGATTAAGTTGTGTTTACAATCTTTTGAATTAATACTATAGAGAGCTAAATCTAGTTATGGGCCTTAAACCAAATAATCAAAATAAATTTAACTCTATGGGTTAAGGTAGCAGGGCCTAAGGAGTCAAGCTCATGAAATTCGGAATAATCAAGAAAAATTCGAAATAGTAGACTTGAAATATGATTCATTAGAATATCTTGTCCAATCTTAGTTTGGCTCACATATTAAATAAGGTCTTAGTAGGCCTAAAACCCATGAAAGAGTCCATTTGAGATCCTTCAAAAGGAGTTAATTTTGGCCATTAATTATCATCATGATTCAACAATGGTCATCTCTTATAAATATATCTCTCCTTCTCTCATTTGGACAAGAGAGAATTTTAGCATGAACCCATTTATTTACGAGATTCCTACCTTAAAGATCAAAAACTTGATATATTTTAAGAACACGACCTTATTCTTCATCAGTTGTGAAGTTTGATGCATCTTAGCTCCTCTACCTATCAAACTTCATATTAGAGCTTTATCAAAATCGCTTGCTCTTTCTCCTTCTCCCTACTATTTCTCACTCAATCATCTGACATGTTTAACTTAAGTTGTTCCCTTAATTACGTATAGCATGACTCAACACATGATACATACGTAACCTTCTCATCCATATCTCTACACCCACAAATACAAACTATTTTTCACACCATCACGATGCACATTGCATCAAACATTCCATAGGAAGTGAATTTTTAATCTTCTTACATGATGATTATTTATGCTTAATGCACTTCATAAAATCTTCATTGAAATTTAACTATTAATTTATAAAAAAATAAAAAAAAGGAAAGTAATATACAAAACTTAGTTAAATTTTGTATCAAAAAAATATATTAGAAAAAATATTTAGATAAGACATTATAAGTAGAGTGAAAAGAATAACATAATATGAAGATGAGTATTTTATGATGTTGTAAGATTATTTTATTAACATTACTATAAAAATTACCCTTTTCAATATAAGTGATTGGAGAATTGATAGTTCCGATATTACTTATTTATTTTCATAATATAAATTACGAAAAGAAAGGTTAATACATCAAATAAGATAACTAGAATCATTTACCAATGCTTTGTGTGATAAGATTAAAAAATATTATAGTATTGGCTTGACAGTACAATTAGTTTTGGTAAAATAAAATAACGAATAATGAGAATTCATTTAATTAATTATTATTTATTAATAAGTGAAATTTGGCCTTATATGCTATTGTGATAAGAGGCAAAAAGAGAATTAAAACCATTTATTAAGAGACAAGTAATAAATGTATCTTAAAAAAAAATAAAATCAATAAAGGGAAAGTGAAATCTATCACCTAATTTTGCAAAATCATGCATTTAACCACTTGGGCATGTTTAACACCATTGTAGGATTTGCTTATTAAATATGAGTATCAGACTTATTTTCTCCATCTCAAATAAATATTGAAGTTTTTTTTTTTTTTCTGGGACCATAATTGCATAAAACATGTCAACAAATTAATGAAAATATGAGTAGAGTGAAAGATCATCAATGAATCAGTCACTCATCATTTGTCCTTAGTTCACCCACTAAAATGGTACAAGTTTGATTTCTTGCTAAGAATGGAATGTTTAAAAAGGAACAAAGTCAATGAAAAAAAAAAAAAAAAGGTGTAGACAGCTTATCTGATGATCAAGTCATCTACTTAACAGTAAATATGATTTAGTGATATTTTTCTTTAGCTCAAAGAAAAACCAAATTTCACTTTTTATTTTTAATTTTCATTCCTAAGATCATATCTGAATGCATCTATACAAGTTATAAGACAATTGTTTTGTGATAACCCTAATTTTGCAGCTAGAAAATCTTAGTAAAAGTAATTGGGGATCTAAAAGATTCACTTCAAAAAGTTCCTTTAGAGGAAATACTTAATATTTGAGAAACAAAGAGAAGTACAATTTCAACTTAGATATCTAAGAGATATGTTTTAGTATACCATGAAAGAGATTTGGGAATGAGGAAACTTAAGGCTTAAAGAAGTCTAATAAATTAGGAAATTAAAGGCCTAAGGGAATTGGCAAGGTAAGGAATCTAAGGCTTAAAGAAACACAATAGATGAGGAAGTCTAAGGTCTAAGAAAACCCAATAGATAAAGAAATCAAAGGTTTAGGAAACCTAATGAGTAAGGAAATCTACAACTTAAGTAAACCTTATGAGTAAAGAAAGCAATAGCTTAGGGATAAGAGAACATAATAAGTAAGGAAACCTTCAGTTCAAGGAAACTTAAGGAGTATAGAAACTCACAATTTAGGATAAACCTAATGACTGAGGAAAACCATGACTTAGAGAAACCAATAACATAATGAGCCAATATTTTAGACTCATAAAACCTTAATAAATATAAATTAAGAGATGGGAACAATAAGATTTTGAAGATTAACAAAAATCTTAAGAAAAAAAAGTTCTTTACAACCAATCAAAGGCTACCACACTAACTTTAAAGGCTGATGAAGCTATATCACATCATCATCCTAATAACTTAGAGTGTCATATGACATCTAAGGACCAATAATATCATGCTATGTTAAATTTATAAGAACTGATGAGGTAACAACAATTAAGCAGTAACATGTCCTTATAACCTATTAACACCCATTATGTCATGCCTATTTAGACCATTCAAATTATGTCATCTCATGCTAATTTATGTCAGTAAGTCATCTAAGATGATGACAACTCAACTCAGCAACTTAACCAAACCACGTAGATGGTAATACATGCTCATGGATACTAAGATGCATCAACTAAAGGACAACCAAGAATGCCTCATCCTATGCTACCCCTATCCGTGCTAGAAGGGCCTAAAACAACCATCTTAGCTCTCTCTCTCTACCCTAAATAGCCCATAGGCAACTAAGCTTTAAAGCAATTAAATACCTAGAGCAAATTCTCTTTTCTAAACCTTTAATAAAATCATCAATGCAAAGAAACTTCAAGATCTAAGGCCTACCTTAAGCAATCCTTCCTCCTTAATTGCATGCTACCACTACTATCCTCCATTCAAATAAAATTAATGAAATTTGGATAACTTTTTACCTTAAGGTATATTTCACTTACATTTCAAAGCTAAACTATTTATTGCATATTAACAAGTTAAAATCAAGGAAATACAATTTTATAAGGCCTTTTTCCAAGTAAGTTTTCTAATTTTTCTAGTTACTTTATCATGTGTAAAAGTAGTCCATTCTAAAACCTAAGCTTATAAGTTTCTTGATTATAGTTTCAATTACAGGCATACAGAAACTTGATAAAACCCAACACTAATAATATGACAATATGGTAGTGAAATGATATTAAGATTGGGTTAGGTTTGTTGGTGATAAAGTTAGCCCCAAGACTCACTTAAAATAGCTATAGAAGATTATATGCAATGTAAGATCCACTAAGTTGCTTAAGTAAACATAAGGATATAAACCCCAAACCCTTAGTTCTAAGAACCTAAGACAAATTCAATTCCTAACCTTATAGCCCTAAATAACCCTAAAATATGAGAATTGACTCAAAACATCGAATCCATTAGTTGAATTAAGATTTACAGAGTTGATAATAGTATAAAGCACTAAAATTGATAGTAGAAATTAGATTAGGAAGAGAAGAAAACTTAGGTGACTAAGAAAAATTAACTTAACAATTAAGCTAAAATTAATCTTATAACCCTATATATATAATAAGTTATAGAAGGTAGAAATTATTAACAAGTAGTAAAAATTATTAGTTGTTATAAAATAAAAGTCAAGACATTAATTATAAAGCATTTCCCAAGGATTAAAGATAACAAAAAATGAGAAAAGGGCCAATTTGTGTCTAGAAGAAAAAGTAGGTAATAAAAAGTAAAAATAGAATAACAAATAGTAAATAAGTAATAAAGAAAAATAAATAAATAAGAATAAAAAACATGATAATGACTCATGCTCCTTACAAGTAAGACATCATCATGATATGTTCTCAAATAAAAGTAAAGAATATATGTGGAAAAGTAAATTGAAAATATAATAATTGGGTAGAATTCTAAAATATAATAAAAGTACTTTATAAAACATCGTAAAATACCCAAAAAAATATCAAATCAACTCTAAAAATGTCCAACAACTAATGAGATGACATAAAAATATCCAACAACTTATAAGGAAAGTAAACAAAAATTTATAAAATTATTAATATATATTGATAACTTCTTCAAGAATTAACAAAAAATTATACAAGTAATAAAAAAATGTTCAAAAATTAGGAGGACACATGTCTTAGGGTTAGGAACGTGTGGCAATTTTTGTATGAATTTAAACTTATTGGGAAATTACTAAAATATATAGGTAACTTCTTTAAAAATTCACTAAAATTCATACATTTATCCAAAAATTGTGAAAATTTAAGGGAAATGTATAACAATACGAGGGACATGTATCTAATTTTCATAATTTTTAGACACATTTACAATTTAATATTAATTTTTGAACACTATAAATACCTCCTCCTAATTTCAAAATTCACACCACTCAAACCAAGTCTCTAAAATTTAGAAAAAAATTTATAGAGATCCTCCAGATTCCTCCTAAAGGGTTAGACAAGTTTGGAGTGGTGGTTATTGCCACAAAGTGGTGGTTTTGGTTAGTTTGATAGTTTTAGCTTCAATTATTTTGGAGCTTTCAATTCATATTGTTTCAAGAATTCTTTTTACATGTAAGTACTCTATAGTCATCCATTATCATAGTAATTTTCCTAGAATTAATTTTGCACGTTTAGTGTTTTTTTATGTTTTTCGTAAGCTTTTGCCTATTTTAATAAAATATGCTAGTTTTAAAGAACAATTGTAAAACCCTATCTATTAACTTTCTAAAATTCCAAACTTTTTCTCATGATTTCCTATATTTAATATGACATTTTAGTTCCATCCTTGATAATTGTTAAATCATTTTCTAATTTTCTTGGTATTTTAGCCTTATTTTTACTTAAAATGTTAAATATACGAAAAAACATATAATATATAAATGCTCTTGAATAATAACTATTAGTAATTATTATATATTTTAAGTTTCCCTACGATTGTAATTTACTATTTATAGTGTCCTTTACATTAATAATATCTTATTGTAGTATTTTTATACTAATGATCCTGAAACTACGTTTTGAAATCATAGTTTATATATATATATATACATATATATATACTATATATAGTAATTACACTCTTTTATAAAAGTTAAAATTTCTTTTAGTGAATATTTATTATTACTTCTTTTATGAGTACATAGTAAAATAATAAGATATATAAAAGAATTATAAGTAAAAGTTTACTAAGTTAATATTTATTAACAACACAACATAATACAACTAAACTCTAAAATGCAACTAATAATAAACTTTTTATAGGATTTTAACTCAACTTTTAAGGGAATATTAGGCAACTATAATCCAAGTAAGTAACTTTGCCTCACAACAGTTTTCATTGTGTTATAAGGGGTAGTAAATCGTTATATTACTTGTACTTATAATTAGCTATTTATGCATATACAGCAAATGTAGACATAAGGACTGTAGCTAATGGTTTGTGCTACTTGGCTTGTGCATTTAATATTTTTACTTGGAAATGATTCATCTATCTGACCACCTAAATAACTTGACTAATGTAATATCTAACTTTTAAAACAAGTGCATGCATTGCATTTTCACATTTTTCCCATTAACATCACTTCGATGACAAGGAAAATGTGAGGTTTTATTCTTTTCAATCTACAGAATTAAGTAACAAGAAAGGAGGTTATTGTTTAGGTTTGAAAAGTATTGAGGATAGTCTGGAATGGTTATAAAGAGGCAAGGAGTATATTTATTGCACATCCTCGAATTGATGAGAAATTGGTCCTACAAAGCGTTCAGCTATGGTGTAGTAAAACTCCTTGAAACCCATATTAGAGTAGGATTATTTTTGTAGTCTTACAAAGTATTGGTCAATTTCATGCGGATGGCACTTTGACTGTTGTATTCATTACACTCTAAAATGACTTGCTTACCTTATTTACATATAACGCTTATCGCTTGCTACTTACTGAGTACGTGGTTTCGCTTCTACCCCTATAGTTATTCCTTTATAAGTTAACTCTAGCAAAGCTTAAGATGGGAGCACTGAGTGAGGTTCAATCAACAAAAGCTGGCAAACTACTTTACTAAGTAATTGAAATAGAAATTTTAAGATAAAGGAGGCATTGTTTTTCAAGATAATTGCTAAGAGTGCTTTGGTTTTACTAAATGTTGCCAACTCAAATGTAAATCCTTGTGTCTATCAATAATGTAATGGTAGTTATAAGCCCTTTACTATCATTGACCATTAATATACACAACAGGATTATTATGATATGGGTACCCAGGGTATGGCATGCAAATTTGAGAAATCATAAATTTTCATAATTTTAGCATTATGATAAGTTAATCATATGCAATATATTCAATACTAACTGTTTAGAGATCTAATTTTGAAATTTGCACAAGAAATGAGAAAGGTATCCACATATATGTTAATCATCCAATCCATCCAAAGTCGATTTATCTTATTGTAATTAAAAAGTACTTGAGCACCTATCTCATAAATACTATTAAGAGAATGGGCTTTGAGATGTGTATACATGTTATTAAGGTTATTAAGAAAAGAGAACTTTCAACTTGAGAAGTAGTTAACTTGAATCTCAAGCTAGGTGAATTGGCCTTTTGCTTTTCTATTTAATACTCTTATTTTGTTTACTTAACTCTTAAAACTCGGTACAATTATTTGTAAGTTAAGATTGACTTGTATGTGAAAATAATAAGTATAATATGTGAATTGTTATATGCTTGTTCTTTAATTTAATGGGAATGACTTGGTAAATGGTGTATGTAACTCAAACCTTTAACTTATGCACGCAAGATACATGTAGTTATGGTGTATATAATTAGGGGTATACAATATACTTAAAAGTTATGGGATATAATATGGTTGAGATCCAAATAATTGATGATTGGACACCTTTAGTTGAGTTGTGAGATTTGGTAAGAATAAGTATAGAAGTGAATTTGTGGAAGTTAATGGCCAATATGATTTGGTTAATGGTGTTGCTAAGTAATTTGAGCAAATAAGTGTAGAAGTGCATTTAGGGATCTAGGTGAACCAAAGGGATGTTGATGAATGTAATACAATGTGTACAAAGTCATTGATTCAAACTATAAGTCTATTTCAATCACAAGGTTATACTATGGTGAATATGGACTTAAGTCAATTCTTGATGAGTGGTTCCTTTTTTTATTACAACAACTTTAATGCTCGTTTTATTATTGTAAGTTATTACATGAGTTATTTTTACTATCTTGGTATGTTACTAATCATTGGCTTGACTTAACTATATTTCAATATGATTGCAAGTACACTTATGTCTACTTATACGTATATGTATGAACATACTATGTATATGCCTAAATTTTTTGATACCCAATGAATGCTTAGAAATCTATCTTATGTGTACTACCCTTATAGTGATTTGCTCAAGTGAAAGGCTATACTTAAGTAAGCTTAGTATGTGTAGATAGTATGCTTGGTTGAATGGCTGATGCTGTTGAATTTGAGCATGAAATGCTCTATTTTTCATCATGATATATGCTTGATTATTTTTCATTATTTGCTTAGTGCATTCATGATATGATAGAATAGATCTATTGATTAGATTTTCCATAGCTTAGATTATGCTAGGTGAAATGCTCAATTTATAAAGCTTGGTGTTTATCCATCTGAATTACATTGTTTAGGGATATCAAAGGTCTTAATCCTAGGCCATATCTTTGTGATCATCCAAGGTTCTGATCCATTGGTCCAGATGGCTAGAGTAGGTTATGCAATTAGTGTCGATGCATGCCTTGTGCATTAGCATGGCACATAGACTTTTGTATTGGGATATACTTGGAAGATGCCTAAATAATGGTGAAGTTTTGGTGGTTATTTTTTTTAACAAATCACTTTTTTTTGTTATTATTAAATTAAAAGTTCAAAAAAGTTTAGAATTTTGTAATTTTTGTTACATGCTCAAATACAAATAAAATTCTTATCAACAACTTAAGGATAGCATAATTACACTACATCCCAAACATCAAAGACTCAACAAAGGTAAGTTAAACCTCAAAATGCAAGCGTTACACCATCTATTCCCTTATGTATACTAGAGGTATGACTTAATGATTTATTCTCCCTTAAAATAGCATTACATGTGTCCTTCTGAAATGGATCCTCTAAAGTTACTTTAGGTAAAGTTATAACCCCATAATTGAGATTGTTTTTATTGTTGAAATGTCTTATGATATCATAATTTTTCTTGCATCCTCTATTGTTAATTATACGTAGTAACATCTTAAAAGGATAACTTTAAGAAACTATAGGAAATGCTTAGAGGATCCATTTGCAAATGGACCTTTAACTCTTCTCATAAACTTACTCTAGCAAGTATCTCTTGATGTAATATGGTGGATGAGAAGAGGAAAGACTCCCAAAAGGCTTAAGCCCTAACTTTCTTTTATTTAAACAAAAAGATTAGGAATAGAATTCGTAAGAAACACAATAGATTGTTATTAAGGCTTTGCAAAAGTTATTTGGAAATCATAAGACTAAGGTCACATGAGAAATATTAATTTGTAAAGAGGAATTTGTATTTTATGAACAAACCATATAATAGTTAGGCTTCATGAATTAACAAAATCCTAAAGTGTGATTGAATAACGTTTAGATTATAAATTGGGGTTTCTTATTAAAAAATAAGCAACATTTCAATAAAACCTTGGAAGTTATTTATTAAGAATTTTAAATTCAAAGATTGGGGTTTTTATGAAAGGGTAAAAAAAATAATCTCAATAGGTAGGGTAAAAATAATAATGAGGATCTAGGATAAGATAAAACGCGGATGAAGAGAAGGAGGACCCAAGAGAGGAAGGCTAATCAATCTTCCTTGTTGAAGGTTGATTGCCCCTTAGATCAACCCTTTGATCCTTAAGATAATTTCCCCATAAGATGCAATCCATTATTTGCGTAGTTAAGTTAAATTACGTATAGTTTAAGTAAATTATTATTTAAAATTAATTAAAGGTTAGGAACAATTTAGAAATAAGAAAAGAATGAATTTAGAGCTTAATTGTATAATTTATTGTTAATATGATATTTAAGATCAAAGGAATCGAGGAAAAGCGTTATAGATCAGCAAACGTGAGTACTTTACACTGCATGAATACTATTCGTGCTGGAGGGTTAGATGAAAATGGATTATTACATATGTGGCTTATCAAAAAAAAAAATTTTGTTTTATGTGGTCATCCAGATCAACAATTATGAAATAAAAACAGAAAAAATGCAGGAATAAATAAAAGGCAATCCAAACATGTCTATATTTCATCTGCTCACATCATGATAAAAACTTGTTTTTTAGAGACATCATATGTGCATAACGAATAAGTGCAGTTCATGACAAAAATGGCAGATCCCATATAACTTAATCAATAAACAGGTGGAGTAAATTTGAGGCAGAGCTGTAGTTGAGTGTATTGTCCTACACCAAGATCATGTTTATCAAGATAAAGTTCAAGTATTGCGGGATGCTTAATTCTATTAGGGTAACAAAATAAGCATTGATACTTTAAAATTAATAAAAGCGGAGAGTTTCGAGAGTTGTTTAGGACGTTAATCTGATACTATTAGTATCCTCTTATAACATTCCCCTTAAGAGAGTATTTGAAATACGATTCACGTTAATGCATAGGAGATAGAAAGAGGTCCGAAAAAGTTCACCATGAAAACTGCAGAAATAAAGCAGAGAATATTAGTCACAGTTACATGTGCAAAATGAAACTGGAACATCACATCCTCTACGTGTAGGGAGCCACTACAACGAAATATCAATATATGAAGTTCGCTGATAGATTCACTTTTCGGCGGAGATCACGTGAACACAGAGAGGATACAGTAATGTCGCGCATGCAATAGATATACCAATTCACGTATATGTATAATCACTTTCACAATATATCGTAATATATAAACGCTGTAGTCATGTCGTAGTCTTTAGTGCTTTTTGGGTTGTCGGGTATTTATTTCCATTCAAGAAAACTTCCATCATCATAAAATAAAGTTTAAAAACTTTACAAATGCCAAGAATGTTACAATAATCCGATTAAATTTAGTTTGATCTAATCTAATCATAAAAGATCTATCCAATTTAATTTTGATCCAAATAAAATTAAGTGACAATAAAACTCGATTTCATTTCTTTTAATTTTTAACCTTCTTATATGTATTTAGATTAACTACTTGAATCGAGCATGACTACGTTATATTATTTATATAATTTTTTTAGATCGAGGTATACACGAACATTCCTCTAGTATTAATCGTTTATTGTACTTTTCTTAATGTTATTTATATAAAATCTAAAATATAAATTGTATTGCTCGACACTATTTGTGATGATTGAATATTGTTTCTAGTTCTATTTCCATAAAAGAGGTCCTAAATGAAATTCAAAGCTTAGAGCCAAATTAGTAAAATCCTAATCATTGTTTACCAGGACTAAAAATATATTCTCACAGTCCAAAATAATTAGATTTTTTCCAAAAAAAAAAAAAAAAACCAGATCAGAATTTATGGATATTTCAATACATACGTTAGAATATTTTTATTTTTACCAGTTGTCTACTATTTTACAAAAATTGATCTTCTAAAGTTATTTTAAACAAAGTTACAAATTAATTATTGAGATTGTCTAAATTTTCAAATATTATATTATATTTTCATGATGTTATCATTTTTTTTATATTCTCAACCATTAATTATACATAACGAAATCTAAAAAGGATAACTTTAGAAATGTAAAAAAATAATTTTAGAAGATTCATTTTATGCTTTATTTAGACTATTTTAGGATGGCAAATTAGATAAGTGTTAAGATATCTATATTTACCTTAAGACACGACGTATATCGATAAATAGTGTATAAATATTGATAAAAATTTGATACATAAAACATAATTGATATAGTTTAAAAAGTACATTTTTTCATCGTCACGTATCAAATTTTTGTTTGTATTTACACGCCACTTATCGATTCACATGTTATGTATTACTACAATTGAATCTTTTTCTCCTCTCATTGGGCGGGAAGGCCAATTTTAAAATAATTGGAATAAATACACCACAACCGCATCTACTTTCAATAGCTAAAATCCTTTTTATTTGCATTTTAATGTATGTATTTTTATTTTAATTGTAATTTAGTGACTATATTTGCAATTCGATTGCCAAAAGTTTCTGTCACTAGATTGCAAGCAAATTTAAAATATAGATACTAATTTATAAAAAGGAAAAAAAAACAAAAATTTAGAAACTAAATTGTAAAACCTAAACGTATAAGCACTTGAGGTGGGTTTATGCGGAAATCATTACATCACTTTGTTGGTTAAAAGCTTTGATGATTGATTATTTATTGTTGTCAAAAGTCCGATAATTTTATGCTCTTATCGTATGTATAAAATCTTAAGGAGGCCATCTTCAAGTTCCATATGATCATATTAAATTAAAATTGGTTTTTTCAAGAACCTTAGTACCTCTCCTAATAGACAGATTAGGTCAAATCTCTCTCATGTCCCATAAAACCTGGTTTTAGAAAACAAAAAGATAATTAAATAAAAATAATAGGATAAAGAAAAGGAATAGAATAGAATTATAAAAATAGAGACTTATAGAGTTGGTATGGCTTGTAATTGACTAGGGACAGCAATGGCAATATTATTAGGAGAAAAAATTAAGACTTCCCATTATCCTTTATCCAAAATAAAAATATTATTCAATCTCATATTTTTCTCTTACCAAAATAATAATAAACAACACAAAACCCCTCTTAAACTCAAAGGCAAAATTTGGATTTGGGAACTAAGGCATAAGAAAACTGATGAATTTCAAGAAAGTGTAAAGATACGAAAATTTTAAGTAAATCCTTCGTATATCTAATATAAAAATTCGTTTTTCTTTAA
The DNA here is from genome assembly GCA_024138005.1 of Lumnitzera racemosa. Lineage (NCBI taxonomy): Eukaryota > Viridiplantae > Streptophyta > Magnoliopsida > Myrtales > Combretaceae > Lumnitzera > Lumnitzera racemosa. The sequence continues at coordinate 4,238,768 of JAMXBC010000007.1, forward strand.
GAAGATGCTATAAAAACCATAAAAGTTTTCACTTTATAGCTTCAACATGATTTTAATTTAAGTTTTAAGAATTTGTTGCCAAGGAGTACATGCAATTATTATTCTTAGCACTATTTCTTTAAAGAATCTCTTATTTTATTTTTCTTTTAATTATTTCGATATAGATATAGCAAAGGCAGTTGGTGACAAAAGTGCGATATAGATTGCATGTTATGTATGTGCTTATGAGTGTGTATGCTTGACGATGGCACATGTGTGTGTTGGTGTTAGTGTGTGACATAAGTGCATGAGACAAGGGAGAAAGTGATGAGGTGGAGAGAATTAATATCATATTCTTATGTTATATGTATATATTATGAATGTTATGTATATATATTAAAGATATATGATACAAAATAATGTATGTGTATATTTAATATAATATTTATATTATAATATATAATATAATACATGGGGGAATTACATATACTTATATGTATATATATATAATACGTGCTGTCCACGTGTATACATAAATGCTGGTATGCATATATTATGGGATATTAAAAAGTATATAAAAAAAAAATGAAAAGATATATAGAGTGTGATTTGAAAGCTTGGATGCTAAGACAAAAGGTTAAATCAAAGTGGAAAAAGTGTTAAGTTGAGTTGAGTTGAGTTAAGAATTAATTAATTGAATTTTAAATTGGTATTTATATTTGTAATTAGGTGTTAGGAATCGCATAATTCTAGACCTCGTTGAGATAAGTGTACTAGGTACGGGATATATGTTCGATTGTTGTGTATGCTAGGCTAGCATATAAATTGGACGTAATTGAAACTCAGAATTAAATGATAATACTGCTTGTGCTTGGCTTTAACAACATACTGGTCAGGTCTAGTAGTGTCGGTGAGGCACCTAGTGATCTTTGCATGACGTTATCCCCGATAGAGTCTCGCATTGAAAAGACCTAGATATATTTATAATGATTTTTAGCACTCAGGTGATTAAGGAGGACCCAGCACCAATACTTACGTAGAATTTATATATTGTGTGTGTATGGGTTATAAGTAACTCCAAGTCTTATGATACTGAGACTGTGCTATTTATGAACTTAAATAATAAGATTTAAAATCGGTTGTTTGTTACATTTATAATGATACTAGTATATGTGCTTAACTTGTTACTTTACATTGTACAGTATCCTATATTGGGTACTAGTTCACTCTACGGGGGTTATTGTTTTTCAATTGCAAGTTTAGGTTAAGATGATATATGATTGTACCAATAGAGTTCATAATTAAGAAGAGAATAAAGATTGATATTTTGGGATGGGTGGGGTTGCGCATAGAATAGAAGATAAGCATAGACACAAGCTGAGATTCGATTTTTAGTACTAATTATGAGGTGGAGTCACCTGGGACTTCTATTGGTTATGTGTTTTATATTACTTATAGAGTTGTGAGAATTTTAGTTAAGTTGTTATATTTATATTATTTTAAACAAGAAATGTAACATTCTAATGTAGGATGAAATGAGTAAGTATTTATGTTACTCTTTTATTAATGAATGATGAGTTGTTATTGGTGAATTGATGGATTATTATTTGTAAATTGAAAAATCTATGTAAATATTTTGTAAATCTTAAATAAGCTGCAAATTCTTAGATATCTAACATGTTAGTAGAAATTAAGGATACATTACGAACTGTAGCGTCCGAGTTTTGTAGCATTGCATATTTGAATAATCGGAATAATCAAAATTAGTCTAAGAGTAGATATACTCTTCCGAGGAGGATATGGAGTATATTATTTATGTCTTTGTCCATTTTAAAACCCTATAATGCAGCCCGAACCGACAAAAGTTGTTGCATCTTCCAATTCACTCGGGTCACTTCAGTAGCTTTCCACATACGTACAATGTCACGATCCATCTATCGTCAATTACTACATTATTGTGTTTTTGAAATTGTTATCCAATTATATTAATGCAAATGTCCCCGTCAAATTAAAATAATATGAACATGGCTTGTGTTTGCACCTTACGTACGGTTGATCGACACAACCTTTTTCCCCTTTCATATTCTACCATTCTCGTGGATTTATTATATAATTAGCCGGTAGGTGGAGCTTTGATCTTTTCTAGATGTTATACCGTCCAAGTGAAAAACATTGATTACTGGAGAGATACAATCGTACATTTAGATTAGTTTTTCAAAGCCTCACATCCTACGTTAGCTCTATGGCGTTGGTCCCTAACTAGAAAAGTCCTGAAGCCCGACGTGAAATTTTTCCTTGGTCAATCAAAACTCTTCCATCGTTAACTTATTTTCTACAAATATTTATATCCATTTATGACTCGATTTTCCTATTTCCTATAGGATGATAGCTCAGGAGCAAAGAAAGGTTTCGATTTATATAAATCACCTATAAGAATACCAGAGCTAATAATGAAATTATCTTTATTAAATAAATTGAAACATCCATTTTCAACTTTAAAGCTATACCCTTTACCATCCAATAAAAATACAGAAACTAAGTTTCTAAACTGTAAAGGTATATAGAGAGTTGAAATAGATCCAAATGATATCCGGTATCTAAAATAAAACGATAAGTTCCTATACCTTCAATTGAGGCCTTCATTCAATTCTGTACGAACAAAAAGTTCTCATTTGAGTATATGCTTTGAATTATAAGAAATCCCTGCATCATATTAGAAACATGAATAGTAGCACCAGAATCCAACCACTAAGTATTAGAAGGAACTTCCAATAAGTTTGATTCAAAACATACAAAAGTACTAAATGTTTTTTTCTTTTCAAACCAAACTTTACGTTTCGAGCGATCTTTCTAATAATGTCCTTCCTTCTTAAAAAAGTGATATTTATTTATCTTGTTTTTCTTTTTATCATCATCAATGACCTATGTACCCTTATTAGGTCCTTTCTTCTTAAATTTCTTGAATTTTGGTTTGAGAACTTTACCGGCTCTTTGACCCACTAAGTTTACTGTATGAACTCCTTATGCCTTTAGTCTCATTTCCTCTTGAATGAGCTTATTTGACAATTCATTAACATCCCATTTGTCCTTAATAGTATTATATTAATTTGAAATGGTCCATACTCAAGAGATAACGAGTTTAAAGCAAATTGCACTAGAAATTAGTCATATCATACTTAGGCTCTTGAGTCTTGCCACAACATTAGTCATATCAAGGACATATTGCTGCATACTTTATGACTTATCATACTTTAAGGACATGTTCCTTAGCCGTTACGCTTTCAAGAAGGGTGGACTTAATGTTGTTGGCAATAATCATTCGCATGAAATTAAGACATAATCTGTTAGATCTTTCCCATGTTTTATGTTTCAACTTCTCAGCCTCACTACTCATATTAGTAATGTCAACATGCTTTTCTTCTAACAGTGCCAAGTCAATATTCAATACACCTAAATGGAAACTGACTTGTTTATGCCATTTAAAGAAGTTCAAACCATTAAAGACAGTAATAGCAATAACATGTGAATGTAGGGAAATAGTTGCAAATACATAAATGCTCACTAAATTAATAGATTCAAATAATAAAACACATAAAATATATTATAGGTCTTATATAGACAAACACAACAATATATATCATTATCATAATTAGAATGTTATTTAGAATTTACAAGGTAATTAGATAAATCTCACCAATACATATAATATCTTTGGATAACCATATATATGATAAGAATATATCAATTTCCTCCTTTATGTTTATTAATTATAGAATATTGATTTACCTTTGGGTATATTCCTTAATTTCTAACAACCAATAAATCTTCATAATAACATTCCATAAATTCATAAATTATATGACTACATATTCTAAAATCAATTTGGCCACTTTAGTGACTAACAAATTAATTTTAATTTTAATGTCATATAATAAAATAACTGTGATATCCAAAAAGATGAATTTAGACTAAAATTTTGATTTTAGGCAAATTAATATGATCTAAATGTAAGAAATCAAAAGTTTTAGAATCAATTCCATCCTTAACCAAAACTTAATGAATGTGAAAGAACTTTTTCATTCAAAACAAATTTCCAATAAAGTAAATTTCATGCTTTCATATGGAAAGAAGAAAACATGTGCCTATCATAATTATATCATCCATGAAAGCAATTTCATATGGTCGTCATATATGCCTTTTAGATAGCAGAGAAAGCTACTCCTTACTTTTCCTTCCATATGTCTCCTTTCAAATCTCTTATATTGAAGACTTCCACTTGCTTTTAGTAAAGTTCAATTTTTCACCAGTGTAGTGATTGAATATAAGTTGTGCTAAGCCTAAAAGTCTATATCACGTCATTGATAAGAGACTCCAAGTATATGTCAGTGTATTTCCCCAATAATTTTGGTCCTGTTTTCAAGAATAACATCGTTAGATATATCTTCTTCGTGTGTGTCTAAAGAAGGTATTATATATGAGCAGAATCATTAATCATGCATGAAAGTCATACTTCGATTATCAATGAATTAAGTTTGTCTTATGGTAAGATTCAATCCCACGTATCAAGTTTCCCAACCAAATACTTGAAAATTATCGTTTAAGGTTTTTTATCGTATCGATTCATATGAATGCTTCAGAATTTCTTTACTAATAGCATTTTTTTTTATACTATCTCGTTTTCTTGCACATAAATATATACTAAAGTTGCGGAATCAGTAAAAACTACTAGAAAATCTTAGTAGGCAATGATAACAATCATCATCAAAATAAACTATCCTTTGAATCACTAATTTTGGTGCCAAAAATTAAATTAAAAACTTTAGCTTGCTTTAAATATTTCAAATTAAATAAATCGATTTAATCTGAAAAGTGGTCCTAACTGAACGACTCCCACCTTTCTTGACCAAAGTTAGCATGGAGAGATTAAATTCTTTGAAAGATTTTACACCCATTAAATGCACCATTTGTATTTGGCTACAATATAGATGCAGATGCTACAAAGTCTATCGGCAAGTCAACTCAATTCTTGATTCTCGATTAAGAACCAAAAAATGATTCCAAGACAATAGGTAGTGACAAATTGAAAAAGGTCCAACTAGATTATATTATCTAGAAAATATATTACAGGAAAGAACTCTTTTAATAAGTTTTGAATAGATACCAATAAAATTTAATTATATATTAATAATAGTGAATACATATTTTTATATATTAAAATTTTATTAATACTTCATTCATATATATATATATATATATCTTATCAAAACACATACATACTAGTGTTATTAAAGCATTTCTCAAACTTTTAAAGGGTCATAGCGAATTTATATAAGCTAAAAGTATCTAAAAGTGCTTCCGAATGAATACAAGCTGCAATGACCACATGGCCCGTATGGCAACCAAGTGGATTGTTGCACCAATAGAAATAAATTCACTAAAGCTCAACAAATGGCAGGGAATAGACATTTGGAGTTACATCCGTTTGGTGCAAAATGTTATTGGATACCCCTTCGCACTTGTTAAAGATCGAGAGAAAATCATAAAGAGATTTTTTTTCCACACTGACTATGAAATTGTCAAGTTATGGTTACTTTTTAAAATAAATAAATATATAAATAAGGACAGAAGGAGATAATTCAAACAATTCGTATAGTCGCTCTTTTAACTCCACTAAAAAGGGCATGAGTGCAAAATTATCAAGTTATGATTACCATTTTTTTTTTTTTATAAGCAGTTATGGTTACTTTGGACACGTATGGTTGTGTTAAAACAGAAAATCAATTCAATTGCTTATCGATACCTCAGTCCTCAAACATGAATTTTGTGATTCACGTAAACATAAGGGAGTTCTTTCTAAATGTATATTCATGCAAATGAAATAACTTCTTAAAAATCAAAACATCCCATTAATTCGTAACTCACTCAAATAGCCAAATGCACTGTATAAGAAAAGAAGATTATCACCATGATATCAAAAATAAAAAAGATAAGATATAGATTGCAACCCAATCGTGGAAAAATATGTAAATACCCAAAAACATCATAAAGTTTTGACCTTTATTTTTTTTTTTTTCTATATAAAGTTTCCACCTTTATTCCCTTATCCATTAACTATGGGCATCAAGATCATATTTTTCAATTTATGACAAAGGAAAATTTATGTAAAAGATTAATAACCTACGTGAGAACGGAAGGACAAAAGACTAATTTTCCAACCAAAATAAGCAAATCTGCAAATGAAGTGTCGACTAAAATAAGAACTTGAAAACAAAAGTTGCAAAAAACCATAAGGTTTTGACCTTTATTTATTATTCTTTCTTCTTCTTGTTTTTTTTTTTTTAATTTTGGTAAAAGTTCTTGCCTTTATTCCCTTATCTACTAACTAGAGGCAGCAAGATCATATTTTTAAATTTATGAAAAAGAAAGAGTAGGAAAATCTATGTAAAAGATTAATAATTTACCTAAATACCGAAAGACAAAATACCAATTTTTCAGACAAAATAGGCGAATCTGCAAGTGAAGTATCGACTCAAATAAGAACTTGAAAATAAAAAATTGCAAATAAAGAAAAAGAAGAAAACGAACCTATGTAGATATACGGTGAAAGAGCTTAAAAGAGCATCGGACTGTAAGTCGTGAACCTTAAACGAGGGAATGGAGTGCACAAAGAGACAGAGAGAGAGAGAGAGAGAGAGATGATGACGTAGACAAAGGAGAGGGGGCAACTTGATTGTAAGAGCATGTAAAAGCTATGCTTTAATAATTCTTTTTTTTTATTTTTTAAGAAACTTACCCTTTTATCAATCGAGTTATTTAAAAAGTTTTTTTATATATATTTTTAATATTTTTATAAATCCAATGATAATTTTCAACCAATCAAAATTTAAAAAGAAAGAAAAAGAAAAAGAAAAATTGGCTTGAGAACTTCTCATTTCAGAGAAACGTTTCGGCCAAAACGAACCTGCAACAATGGCTCAAGGAATTCAAGGCCATTCCTTCACGTTGGATTTTGTGACAGGCCACGACCATTGTACATGGTCTAACGTGAATGCCATGGGAGAGTGGAAATTTTGAAAAATAAGGAGGGCACCCTATTGAGTCGTAAATGTGAAATAAGGATATAAAGGAAGAGGGAACAACGGAGGAAAATTTAAAAAAAAAAAAAAAGAAAGAAAAAAGCAATAAAAAAGAGAAGAAAGGAGGGAAAAGGTTGTAATTTGTTTTTATTTTTGTCCCTTTAAACTGAAATTGGTGACTCCTAGTTGATTGTGTCTCATTAAAATAAATAATACGACCATTTAATTTATTGTGTCTCATTATATTGGTCACATAAGCCTAAAATTGTTAGAGGAAGATCTGGCATTGCACTAAGGAATGTACATACGTTCCTACACCTTGTTAAAAAGGAACCAAAGAACCTGCATTATAGCACTCAGCTCTTATCTACCGCATCCTACGTTCTATTGGCAGGTCAGATGCCCACCCTTTTTTTGGTTCCTTGCCACAAGATCTATCTACGATGTGATAACTCACCGCTTGTTCTACATGGCATCCACATGGACCATAAAGTAGTACACACTATTAATTACAAATTTTAAAAAAAATAATAATAATTTTGACTTGCCGATTTAATCTAAAATTGACACTGGCCTATCCTGCATAGTCTAAAACATGCAGTAGTGATATATACACATATTTGCAAAACTATGTAGCATATTTAGCTTACAACACACACACATATATATATATAGTTAATTTGTATATCGTGATCTTATAGTGGATTATTACATATATTATATATTGTAAAACTTATAACATATGTATGCGATGGCATATAATATATAAATGTAATCGTTGTAGTGAAGTTTTTGTATATTTTATCTTTAAATAGTAGGTGGTGATCATAATCCTCATCAACAAAATTTAAGGTTTTGCATCACTAATTTGTTTGGACCAAAATTTCATTTTGCTTTTGTCTAAAAAATATTCCAAATTAAATAAATCGATTTAACCTAAAAAGTGGTCCAAACTAAACCACTCATACTTCTTCTATTTTATTTTATTTTTACTAAAATTGGCATAAATTTTAAACACATTAAATACAATATCTGTGTTTTGCTACAATATAGATGTCGATGCTACCAATCTTTGGGCGAGTCAAATCAATTCTTAGTTCTCGATGAGGAAAAGGTCGAACTAGATTACATTATCTAAAACGTATTTTAGAGAAAAAAAAAAGTACTGTTACTAATATGCCAAGTGTTTTAATAAATAATAGATAAATATTAATTATATTTAAGTATATATTAATGATATTAGATCCCATTTTTTTATGTAAAAATTTTATTGATATTTTATCTATTATTCATCAAAACGCAAAATATATTAGCATTATTAAAAGTAAAACTTTTATTGTGCCTTTAGAGATAATAGCCACTCCAGATAAAGCCAAAGCATCTAGAGGTGCTTCCTAATGTGTACAAGCAGTAAGGACCACATGGCCCCATGCAACCAAGTGGATTGTCGTACCAAATAGAAATAAATTCATTAGGCTAGCTCAACCAATGGCAGGGAGTAAGACATATGTTAGTTACATTTGTCTAGTGGAAAATGTTAATGGTGACACGTTCAAACCTGTCAAAAATTAAAAAGAAATAATAATTTTATACATTTTCATAATTAATTTTTTGTGAAGTGTCTTATCATTAATAGAATCATAAAAAATTTAGATCTTAAACATTTTAATCAACACTCTCGAATACCCATTAACATAATCGTTAGGAAAATTGAGGTCACCCTAATATGCCATGAACTTCTCAATGGACTACCCCTTGTAGACTCTATAAGTAGCACCCTCCTCTTCTTCTCAAGGGTCTAAATTTCGATACTTAGGAAGTTTCAAACCAAGATTACCTTATGGGTGTAATAGCAGAATGGATAATCCTTTGTTAGTGAATGGCATAGTACTGCTTGTACTTTGGAGGGACCTCCAGGTCAGGGCCTATAATGGCTCTTCCTGAACAGCATGTTCTTCAGGAATGTAGCCTTACTAGGTACCCCATTCTTTGTGACAAAACACTGTTGGGCATGGGGTACCGTTCATCTAGGTCAGGTCATGACAATGCCAATATTATCTCTGCTCTTCTCAACAAGACCATAATAGAATCCAAGCTTCCATATTCTTACGTACGGTTAATCAATACAATTTTTTATCCCCTTCATATTGTACTATTCTTTTGGAATTATTTTGTTCCCTTGGTTTTATTATGTAATTAGCTGGTAGGTTGAGTTTTGATCTTTCGTAGATTTTATACTATCAAAGTGAACAACATTGATTACCGGAGAGATGCAATCGTAAATTTAGATTCTTTTTAAACCACCAATCGTACATTTAGATTAGTTTTTCAAAACCTCACGTCCTACGTTAGTTAGCCCCAAGGTGTTGGTCCTTAACTAGAAAAGTCCTGAAATAAATCGTATGACTTGATTTTCCTATTTCCAACAGGATGATAGCTAAGTTTCTATATTCTTTTATTAGTGGGGATAGAATAAGTGAAAGATAATCATTTGATTCAAAAGTTTAAATTTGTAAATTTATCTATGTAAACCGTCATATTTATTATTTAATATTCCCTCTCACTTATGGATCCAAATTTTTCTTTTTATTGTTAACTATGATACATAATACAACTTCTTTTTTCTTTTTTGGGAGTGGGGTATGGGAAGAAGGGCTTGAAGATCAAAATGGATCTATTCTATTAAAAATTTTGTATTCATACTATTTAATTATAATTGTTTTAGCTACTTTTCTTTCTTTCTTTCTTTTTTTTCTTTTTCGTTTACTGCATGTTGCCCCAATATTTGAGGTTAGAAGTTCATAATTTACATTATTAGTAGTCCATTTAATTTGAACATTAAGTTTATAATGTTGTCAAGACCTAACTTAGTGATATAAATACAATTCTTCTAGTATAATAGAATCCAAATTCGAATATAATTGAGAAAGGAGGAAAAAAAAAAAAAACAGAAAGTGGATGACGTTGATTCTCAAAGCATAAAGTTCAAGGTTCGGCAATTATTCGCCGACACTGTGATTGATGACCTGTATTTCTCCGCAAATAACCATTCAAATGGAGATTCCTTTTTAGATGTGACAAATAGTTTTCTGTGTCAATGTGAAATCGTAACTGTTGGGTTGTCAACTCAGATCAAGTTGAGCATGATTAAGTGGATTCATAGGCTTTTATATACTATTCTTGGCCGTAATATGTCGTATAACTATCTGAAAATTATTGAGTAAATTACGACGATTCTCCTATAAAATTATTAATCACAGAAAGATTTAGAATTCATATAGAATCCTAGTTACATGCCATGAAAAATGTTAACACAATAAAGTTCTTCTTCCAATACACTACCAAGTTAATAATTTTGTATTAGCGCATAGTTGTAATGATTTTCTGACGTTGATCTATTGCCTCATTGGACTTATATTGATTGATAAAAATATTGACTAAGTTAAAAAGGTAAATGGGCCTTACAAAGTAATTATAAAAGTCTGACTTGATATTGTGTTTAAAAAAAAATTGTCCGGTATGAATATCGTTAATACATATACTCAAAATATTTGAACAATTTCCACAAGTTTCAGAAATGCCTGTTGTAATTTATCCTTATTTAATTAACTTTCATAAGTACCCGATGAGATAATCCTAAAAAAGAGTATAAAGATATATACATATACATATATAATATTTGTTATATTAAAGGGAATGAATAAGCGAGTTTTGTATCTTTAGAAAAATATTATAGTAATATAATATTCGAGCTGGAAGTTACATGATAAAAAAGTAGGGAGATTGAAGTCTTTTTATTTTTTATACCTCAGTAATACAAATGTGTTTTTCACTAGTATATACATAAAGATAGAAAAACAACATAAAAGTATTATTAACATATTACACTTTGTCACATTGGTAGACTTTTTATTAATGGAAAAAAAATGGTACATATCCTTGTTTTCTTCTATTAGATCTATTATCCCTAGGAATCTCTTATCCAGCGAAATGTTATAAAACCTTTTTTCAACGTTTTATGGTGTTTGTATAACTTTCCTAACGAATGTTTAGTCTTGTCCCCAATTAAAAAAAAAATGACTAAGAATTTCCACATGGAAAATTAGAGAAAACAACTTTCATTAAAGGGGATCTTAATCTTGACACAATGGAGTCCCCATTATTGACTCTGTTTCGATGAAATTCGGTATAAATAAGAACTAAGTCCAGACAATGAACAAACTTTCTTATGAGAGAAAGGAAATCAAGATTTAATTATATTAACATGAGATATAGATCGATTAGTGGCTTATAAATATTAATAAAAAAATTAGCATGTAAAAATATAATTATTACATTTTTAAAAAATACGTTTCTTCATGAATTTAATATTTTCATATGTCAAAATTTTATTGATACTTACACGTTATCCATTAATTCATATAGAATATTAATACTATTTAAGCATTTCTTGAGAAACGAGTGAAAGATCGAAATTATTAGATTTACAATGGGTTTATTAGTTTTGCAAACTTTTTCTTAACCTTTCTCACCAATTTGACTTTTATAAATGATCAAACCCTAGAAATCAAGAGCAATTACACGAATCGCTAGATTTTAAAGATAATTAACGATGTGGTAAATGATGAGATGGAATAAAATTTTATAACTATATATTAATTTCTTATATAAATGCACACATATGATTGATTTGGACATACTCAAAACAAGGAGTTATGATGCGTAATCCATACAATGATCTCGGACGCCACTAAGTTTCAAATGGGAACAAGGAACGGGAAGTGAGAATAGGGTTTTGACTACAAATGTGTATGTATATCACATACCAAGGCACAAACACAACCAAAGGTTGAGCTCGAAATATGATTCAATACAACTCACGAATACTAAATGTTGCTCAAGTTTTAAATGAGAGGTTAGAGAAAACTCACTAACTTGCTCAAATGAAGGGTTCACCACAATCTTAAAGGCAAGATTGATAAGAACGCAAAAAAGATTAAAAAGTTATTCGACACTCAATAATCCAAGACATCAGCTCAAAAGGCTCAACAATGTCCTTACTTCCAGAGAGAACGTTCAAGTGTAAACTCTCTATCTGAATATTCTTCACCGTCCTTGATAATTACATTGCTATTTATAGCAAGTCTTAAAACCCTAGTAGCAAAACTATAAATAATATACAAGGCTTTAAACCTTAAAGAATGACCCACAATTGAAATAAAAAAAAAACATTTACAAAGTCTACAAAACTATGCATTTAACGTAGTGGTCAACATATAGTCATTCGAGCTATCTGTGGGCCCGAGCAGGGACCAGTTGGCAATCAAGTATTCAAGCAGGGGTGGGATACTTGGTAGTCTTATTATGCTTGGCCGAGCTCCTAGTAAGGTCAGCCCACAATTACTGTATTCTTGGATTGCTTAGTGCAAACTTTCTTGTGCTGTGCCTAGATATTCTTTGACCTTGAGTACTTGGTTGTATGGTTTCTTAACTTCTCGACAAACGGCAGACTTGAGGCCAAATAGCTCCTTTCCTTGCCTTCAATCCTTCAGCTTTCAACAAGTCAGCGTCAACTTAGAGATCGTTGTGGATCGATTCCTATCAAGTTATAGACTAGAAATATTTATTTGTTAGTGATAAAGGTTAACAAGATGGATTTGATTCGTAAACAACCAATTAAATACACAAGATGACTTCAAGTAAGGCTTGAGCTGTGGTCTAATGAGTCCTTAGTTTCTCTCAATTAAGGAGGCTTTTGGCTAAAACAACAAAAAGCATAAACCAAATAGTAAAACCTAAATATAGTGGTAAATTTTATTGAATATTGCTTAGAACAAATCTACATCATATTTGTAATTTTCTTGTCTTAACATTACTATTTGTTGATCATGTGGGAATCAATTGCATAGGCACAAATCTGAAGGTGTTGGATAAGCCTTAGTAAAGGCCAAGCTCGATGGGTTACTTGCTTTCAAGAACCTATAAGAAAGCCCCATGTGGTTATGTTCACAAAGGGTCTATGACACTTAAGTTAACAAGGAAGGGAGAGAGAGATTCTTAAGGTGTACGAGCACTAGAACCCTGGTGGGAAATGCTCACCAAAAGTGTATGTGGAGAGGTGTGTTTTGTTCTAAAGAGGGTATTTGTCCATACCTGATGGCCTCTTACACTATTTATAATATAATAAGGGTACAATTACTTAGATATGAGGAGGTATGGGATTCGCTCATACTAGCAAGTGGTTGGAGACACATAATGTGTAGTTGACAAGGTGGCTTTGGAGGATGGTCATCCATAACCATACTTGATAGGAATCAACTCCTCGGATCAGTCACAAGCAATTGAGCTAAAGGACTCTAAGAATTCACATGGAAGATACTAGCTTAAAGCCCTATTCAGAATGAGGATTCCTATTCCGATCTCCATCTTTCACACTATTGCTAACCCGAGCATCAAGCTCTCACGTATGCTAACGTAGTTTTTGAAGTTGCCGAGTCAACTTGTCAAGATGCCGAGCATACAAGCAAACCTGTCGTACAACCATATCTATCGTCAAGCTTTTACCAAGACCCAAACAGCATTCAAACAAAGCAACCTCAAACTTCTGTCCAAGCTGAGCTCCCGAGTTGACCAACATCTGACCCTAATCCAAGTCATGCTTTCAAATACCCAACCTAAAGGGATATGGACATCTTTAAATGATTAAGCTCCAACTTGAACCAAATTAGGTCAGATATGATTGAAGACTCTTTTTCTTCACTTTGTCCAAATTATATCATATTCCAAACCACCAACCATCATGTGACACGTATCTTCTAGCACAAAGTTCTAGACCGATTCTTTATTTTTTCTGTATCAAATAATCTTTGTCTCTTTTACCTTTTTTAGTATATTTCATGTAATCTATTTGTAAATTACTATTTTGTCTTTTCATGTATATATCGTAACCCTAGTGGGTGAGTATATAAACCCCATTTATTGTACGCAAACAATAACACCTTATTATTAAATATTACAAGTTTCCTTTGCGAGCATTCTTAGTGTTTTCATTTTCCCTTTACTCTCATCTATTCTATTTAGTAAGAAGTAGTGATGAGTGACCCTATAGTTTGGACCGGTAAGTCATATCTGGTAAATTGTAGGTCGAGTAAGATTAATTACTGCATCATATCTAGTTGGAAGCCGCTTCGATTTTGTTGGCCCTCTTTTATTTTCTTTCGACTCTTTCTGTTGTGATGCTTCTCCAGGTGTATGACCTCGGAAGTGCACCAACTTTGCTAGTATCGTAGCACAGTTCTAAGAGAGAGTGTGTAAAGTTATAATGAAGTTTTGGTTGGTGTTTGCTATTAATAGTTACTGTGTTTCTTCCATAACTGCTGCAATGTGTTTGAGTAGAGTAAGTTTTGAAGTTTTGAGCTATGTAGTGAAGATTCGTGGGTTGGTAAGTGAAGATATTGTTGTTGCTTTATTTTTCATTGCGAAAGTAAAACAAGTTCATTTCTATGGTATTTTTGTATGTGTTAGGTGTTAAAGTTGTTAATGTATGTGTTAGTGAGGTTTTGAGTAGTAAGAAGTGCTTGTTGTATATTATATCATTACTCTATTCAAGAAGTATTACACAATGTCGGATTCGAGTATTCAAGGTGTTATTGGTGACCAGAGTAATAGTACTCAAGTTGGTCGAGCTCATAATAGTAGTAACACTTCTAGGTTAGTTGATGATAAATTTGATAGACTCACCAATCTTGTTGAGAGTCGAGTTACTGCGATGTAAGTTAACAGACAGCAACTACAGGGTTTACCCCATCATAACCCACTTGAGAATGTTCTTAAGAGGCATTGTAGCCAATGTGGCTGAGCTAATCTCTCAGTCCGACTTCATCAAGCTGGAAGAGTTGCAAATCGAGTTACTAAAAGAAGGTTAAAGTTAGAAGAGATAGAAGAGGATGATGAGGAAATCAATGTAGAGGCCGACAAAGAGGAAGAAGAAGAGGCTAAGTCCTACCAAATGCAAGAGTGAGAACACTAAACTCCTTATGGAATTGACAACGTTAAGGTCTAAATCCCACCCTTCAGTGAAAGTAGAGATACCAATAAATACTTAAAGTTGGAAGAGAAGGTTAAAAAAGTGTTTGATTGTTATGGGTATGTAGATACGGTTAGTGTAACTTGCTGCACTTGAATTTTCTAAATATATTACCATGTGATGGAAGAATTAGAATGCGATTAGAGTAAGGAACGAAAAAAGAAGTGTACAAACTTGGGAAGAGATGAAGAGATTACTGAGAGGGAGATTTTTGCTTGAGACATACCTGCAGGACATGTTTGCAAAGTTACATGAACTTCACCAAGGAGGCCAATATGTTGATAAATATGCAAGAGAATTTCAAATACTGATGATCCGAGCAAATGTGAATGAACCCAAAGCTCGTTTAGTGTTGAGGTTCATTTTTTGGACTTAAATATGAGGTTTTTAATATTATAGAAGTACAAAGATTCTATACACTTGAAGAGGCCATTAAAGTTGTGTAAAGGGTTGAAAAGTAGAGAAGAAATGTTTTAAGCCAACCTAGGTTGACATTTTCCTAAGCCCCTATTTCACGCAAGCCTATTCATTTGGAGTCAAGGAGAACCTCTCGAGCTATGGAAAGATATGACCGACTTGATGATAGCCTAGCTGGCCAGCTGAGCCAATTTGAGGATAGGCTGACTTCGAGAACATATGAGAAGGAATAAACCTTTAGATGGAATACTAGCAAAGTGAAGTGCTTTAAATACTTAGGGTTTGGACACATGGTTGCTAAGTGTCCTAACAAACGTTAGCCCACGTGTTATGGTGCTCCAAGGAGACGTGTTATGGTGCTCCAAGGAGATGTAGTAGATAGTACCAATAAGAGTGAGCCAAAGGAAAAGAAGAATACTGGTAAGTTTGAAGTAGAGGAGGAAGAGGAGACATGTGTTTATGCCAACTAAAGAAAGGTGATGACCTTAGTATTGAGACTAGTACTGAACTCCTTGCCTAGCTCCGAGGAAGGTTAGAGAGAAAATTTATTCCATACAAAGTACACCAATAAATGACAGTTGTGCACAATCATAGTAGACGGAGGAAGCCGTACCAACGTCATTGCATGGTCATTTGTACAAAGGTTAGAATTACCGACCTCTACGTACCCCTAGCCTTATAAGCTACATTAGCTTTATGATAAGGGTGCTCTACACATCACAGAGCAAGTAACTATACCATTTAGTTTGGGATTGTGTACAGGGATGAAATAGTGTGCAATGTCACCCCCTAAGAGCTTCAAATTTGTTACTTAGGAGATCATGGTTGTTTGACAGGCATGTTACTCATGACGAATATAGAAATACATATGTATTTATTAAGGACGGAAAGAAGATTGTACTATAACCCATGACATCAACCTAAGTGAATAAGACCCATAATCAACTCACCCAAGCTAGCAAGAAAAAAGTCTGGTGATGAGCTGATGCAAGCTCCGAATTGCTACGAAGATTGATGAGCCCATGTTTTTGTTGATTAAGACTATTAGAGATGAGAGATCTAAAAGAAGTACCTGAAGAGATCTAACGGTTGATTGATGAGTTTTCAAACCAGTTTCCTAAAGAGTTGCCTAAGGGCCTACCCCAGTCAAAGGCAAAGAGCATTATATTGATCTATAACCAGGTGTAACCCTAACAAACCGATCTGTTTACAAAAGAATCCAGAATAAGCTGTTGAACTGAAAAGGCAAATAGATGAGCTTATAGAGAAAGTTTACGTGAGGGAGAAAGTGAGTCCTTATGCTGTACTAACTCTACTTGTCCCAATGAAGGATGTTTCATGATGCATGTACATCAACAACCGAGCTATCAATAGCATCACTGTCAAGTACAAATATCTAATACCGAGACTCGATGATATATTAGATGAGCTTCATGATGCTAAAATATTTTCAAAGATTAATTTGCAGAGTGGTTACCACCAAATTCCGAGCCTAAGTAATGAGTGGAAGACTATCTTCAATATAAGACATAGTCTCTATGAATGGTTGGTTATGCTATTCAGACTTACAAATGTACCTAACACAATTATGTGATTGATGAACTATGTGATGCTCTCTTTAGTCAGAAAATGTGTGGTCATGTACTTTGATGATATATTGGTGTATGATACTAAGCTGAACAACTATGCTCAACATCTCTCAGCTGTTTTTGACATTTTCGATTTAATAAAGTTATATAGGAACCTAAAAAAGTGTACATTCTATCAAGGTGAAGTAGTTTTTCTTAGGTATGTAATGTTAGGAGAATGAATCCAAGTAGATGAGAAAAAAGTCTAAGCTGTCTTAAAGTGGTTGATGCCAAAGAATGTCGCTAAAGTTCGAAGTTTTCATGACCTTACTTCTTTCTATAGGTGATTTATTAAAAACTTCAGTAACATTGCAGCTTCCTTAATTAAGCTAACGAAAAAGAGTGATGAATTCTAATGAAATGACCAAGCTGAATAGAGCTTCAAGGAGATCAAAGAGATCAAAGAGAAGTTCACTAATATCCCTGTTTTGTCCCTCCCAAATTTTGACAAGTAATTTGAATTGGAATGTGATACATTAGGAATTAGAATTAGTGTCGTTTTGATGCAAGAGCGACGATAAATTATCTACCACAGTGAGAAGCTCAATGGTGCCGCATTGAACTATTCTATGTATGAAAAAGGGTTATATTCTCTTTTTTGAGCTCTTACTATCTAACAACACTATTTACTACCACAAAGGTTGTAATAGACACTGACCATAAGTCATTGAAGCATCTTGAGAGTCAGAACAAACTTTTAAAGAGGTAAGCTAAGTGGCTAGAATTTATGGAAAGTTTTTCCTATGTAATTCGACATAAGAAAAGAAGCCCCAACGTGGTTGCTAATGCCCTATCATGTCGGTAAACCTTGCTGACCACCTTATAGGCAAAATTACTTAGATTTTCACTTATCGCTGAGCAGTATGATTATGACCCCCATTTTGGCTCCATTATAAAGCAGTGCAGAAAAGGAGTTACTATTGGAGGATATTACCTAAAAGATGGCTCTTATTTAAGGAAAGAAAGCTATGTACACTAAACTATTCTACATACGAGTTATTAGTTAGGGAAGCTCATAGTGGTATATTGTCAAGTCATTTTGGAGAGACCAAAATAGTTAATCTATTGAAAGAAAACTTATACTGGCTTGGTTTGGCTAAGAATATCCAAAAAGTAGTTGTAGTTGTGAAGTGCTTAAGAAGGCTAAGGGAAAGAGAGAGCCCTATGGAGAGTACTATGGAGAGTACATGTCTTTACCTACACCAACGTCGCCTTGGACCGACTTCAGCATGGACTTTGTCCTAGGTTGACCCAAACATCCAAGGGAAAAGATTCTATCTTTATGATAGTGAACCGTTTCAGTGAAATGATACACTTTATCCCGTACCATCGAACTAACGATACTTTATATATTGTTGATTTATTTTTGCAGGAAATTGTCCGACTACATGAAGTGTTAAAAACTATTGTTTCAAATCATTAGAAGACTCTTTAGAGAAGACTTAGGGCTAAATTTGTATTTAACTCTAGTAGTTGCCCCCAAACTAATGGTCTAACTAAAGTGGTGAACAGGATGTTAGGAAACTTACTCAAAGTTGTCGTAGGAAAGAACTTAAAAGACTAGGATCTGTGTCCACCAATTGTGGAGTTCTCATACAACCAAACTATCTATAGCACTACTGGAAAGACTCTTTTCGAAGTCGTCTATGGCATTAATCCTATTACTCCTTTAAACTTGATTAGTACCCCCACAGCTATTGAAGAGAGTTAATCCGAAGTCAATTGAGCAAAAGAACTACAAGAGCTACATCAACCCATGATAAGGAAGATCGTCAAGTTCAACTAAAAGCAGCAAGAGATCGATAGCTAAGGCCGTCGAATTATTACCTTCAAACCAAGATCCTTAGTATGAATTCATCTCAGTCGAAAAATATTTCCATACCTGAGATAGAACAAAATATCTCTATAAGCTACTGGTCCATTCAAGGTCTTGAAGAAAATCAACCGCAACGCCTACTAGATTGAATTGCCCGAGAACAATGTTGTTTCATCTACCTTTAATGTGTTGAACCTAATTCTCCACCAACAAGAAGAAGACCCTGTAAGTACCAAAATAGAACAAGAGTCCAAGATCACTTCAAATTTGAGGACGAGTCTTTTCAAGCCCTAGGTAAATGATAGAAATAAACTCTTTAAACCAGTTATACGTAGCCGAGCTAAAGGACTCTAAGAACTCACATGGAGGATACTAGCTCGAAGCCTTATCCAAGATGAGGATTCTTATTCCAATCTCCATCTTTCACACTATTACCGACTCAAGCATCGAGCTCTTAAGTATGCCAACATAGTTTTTGAAGTTGTCGAGTCGACATGCTAACCTACTAAGCATACAGAAAAACCTACCGGGCAACTATACCTATTAAAGAGCTCTTACTAAGATCCAAATAGCATTCAAGCAAACCAACCTCAAACTTCTATCAAAGCCAAGCTCCCAAGCCGACCAACATTCGACCCCAATCTGAGCCGAGCTGCGAGATACCCAACCTAAAAGGATCTAGACATCTTTAAATGATCGAGCTCCAACCTGAATTAGATCGGATTGGCTCTGACTATAAACTCTTTTCTTCGCTTTGTCTAAATTGTATCATACTCCAAACCACCAACCACCCTATGATATATGTCTTATGGCATGACATTCTATACTAATTCTTTACTTTTTCTGTACAAGATACTTTCTATCTCTTTTACCCCTTGTAATATATTTCGTGTAATCTATTTATAAATTACCCTTTTGTTTTTTCATGTATGTATTGTAACCCTAAAGGGTTAAGTGTAAAAGCCTCCATTTATTGTGCACAAACAAAAAGACCCCATTATTTAATATTACAAGTCTCCTTTGTGAGTAACCCTAGTGTTCTCATTTTTCTCTTACTCTTTTTTAATCCCTGTAGTAAGGAGTAGTAGCAAGTGATCCTATAGTTTGGACTGGTGAATCATATTCGACGAATTGTAGGCCAAGTAGGATCAATCGATGCATCATATCTAGTTGGTAGCTACTCAAATTTCACTAATCCTCTTTTATTTTCTTTCGACTATTTCTATTATAATACTTCTCCATATGTACAATCCAAGAGACGCATCAATATTAGTAGCTACATTTGTGATCTGCAAGTCTGACATCCTCAAGGGCTATTGGGTGTGCTAACCATACCATAGATTTTAGAGGGTAATTAATAAACCTTGGTTGGATGCTGTCACTAGAGTCAAGGGAGGAGTAAGGACAATGAAGGAGCAAGTAGGTGCTCGTCTGAAGATGAAGCAGGCTTTGGAGGTGCTCACACAAAGTGGCCTGAGCATATCGTGGCACTTGAAGGGAGCATGGTGCTCAATGGTGAGCATGTTTGGCAGTTGTTCGGGTGCTCACAAAGGGGTTCGACCAGATTGTAGCACTTAAAGGGATCGGGGTGATCGCCCATGTGCTTGCCTTTAAGTAAAAGGGCCCCCCTAAGGGCTAAGCCTTGGGTCGGCCAAAAATGGGTGTCAACACTATTAATTAATAACTAGTTAGCATTTCATTAGCTAAAGTGAATATTGTACAGGGAGCTGGACAGTAATGTACAAGGAGCATGATAATACAATTTTTTATACCACGTTTGGTGTGTGAAGTATTGTATATGAATTTTGAAATTGAAAATTTTAAATTATTTTTTAAAAAATTAACTATTCATACTATAAATTACAATAAAGTTCAATAGTTGAAACTTTATGTAAGGTTATTCATGGATTTTCAAATGTATATTTATTTTGAACTATAGAATAAATTTTTGTACCAGTAAATATATAATAAAATTTTTTTAGTTTTTAGTTTTTAGTCCAATGCCTCTATAGACACCCCATTTTTGTGCCCCTCCTCTCCCCCTCCCCCTATAATTTTATAATTTTTTAAAATAGGGTAAAAGAGTCCTAATTTAGAAAAAAAAAATACAAAAAAAAAGAAAGAAAATTCAAATAAACTTTAGAAAAGAAAGAAAATTTAGAAAATTACAAATGAATTGAAAAACACAAAAATCTAGGAAGAATTTTGATTTTTTAGCCAGTATTCTAAGCCATTTCACGTGATTTTTTCATACTATTCCACCTAATGTCTCGGTAGAATCACATACTAAACATAACCTAGTTTTGAATCCACCCATTTTACTGTCTAAATTCAGTTTTTTATGCAACTAAAATCGAGCTCCAACTTTGAAAAAAAATTCATCGTAGGTCAAAACGTCATTTATTTGAATTGTCTAATTAATGGATTCTTTGACTTTCTATACATGTTCAAGCTTCCATTAGTATAAAGTGGGGGTCAGGGAACATTCAGGTACACATACACACTTCCATTTGAAGTTTCTCTCTCTAGCTTCCATAGATGAAACCCTTATTTTCTCTCTCTAGACTTTATCAATTTAGAGTGAAATTAGAGTAGTTTAAGTATATGGCCGAGTTTCTATGTGTTTGAAAATCAAGAAAACCCAAAACTTATGGTTCAATTCGTGAGAAATAAGCTTAAATCGAAGCTTCGATTTTGGCCACCATGAGAACACCTTCATCCACTACCATTACAGCTACCTAAGTACGAAACATTAACACAATTGAGTTCCCTACTCTCGAAAGCACAAGACCCAACCATCTTATTGTCTTACGCAGCATCCCACATGCACTACACACAACCACCATAGCCACCACTCTCCAACGACCACCAAACAAGCTCCAAACACTATAGTGCTCCTCCTACCCCCACCACCCCCCCCCCCCCCTTCCCCCTACATCCTCAATACAAAACTCATAAATATCTCATATCCCGTTTGTTTTGGTCATCGGATCGAATTGAGATACTACCCATAACTACCATGCTTCTTCCTTCACTATGCAACTCGTGAACTATTAAAGCCTGATCTACATCCAACTCGATCCAACAAAGTTCAACCCATACCCCTAACTTGGTTCGATTTCCTTTTTGGTTCAGGTTTTTTTTTTGTTTGTTTATTTATTATTGTAACCAAACGAAAAAAATAAAAGAGAAAAATCAACTCATTTTCAAAATTAGGACTTTCTTAGAACTTTCCAAAAAAAGAAAATCACAATTTAGGACCCTCTCAGAAATTTTCAAAATAAAAAGGTTAAGAAACTTAAACCCAATTGTTTCCTTAAATTAAAATCAATCAACACAATAAAATTTTTTAACAAACAGCTAGAGTCTAATCTCAAATAGTGGATATGTAGACATCCGTACGCAAATACGAGGTGACTTAAAATATGAGAAATTTTCTTTTTTCATTTTTTGTAAATATTTGTTCAATTTATCCTTTTATAAATTTGATCATTTAACTTAGTTGCATGTGAATATATTTTATACTTAAGGGTAAATTTGAAAAAATAAATTTAATTTCGGAAAATTAAAAAATGATACCAATTGAGGGTTTAATAAGATAGCTTTAGAATCTAAAATCTTTGGTTTTCAAAATTTTTTTTTTAAATTGGTTTTTTTATACAACTTAATATCTAGATTAAAATCAATTCAATCTTTTCCCAAGTCCGATCGGGTGGTGACTCCAAGTATTTTAAAAACATGTTTAAAAACTAAGTTTTTCTAAACTCTTGGTCAAAGATTAATATTCAACCAATTAAGGTTTTAATACTAATTGGGTTAAGGAAAATAATGAAAACGGGAAAGAATCAAGCTCAACAGCCTCAAGACCCTTTTTTTCAATAATTATAGTCAATATGAAAACTAAATAATGAACCAAAGAATTGTCTAGTATTGTACTACAAAAATATAACAACCAAATGAAACCAAAAGCACGTACTTCAAGAAATCCCTCTATATCTTCAAGCACCAACATTATATTTTGGTCACGAGTCTACAAATTATTGGATATAACCACTGTTTTCATTGCATATGAATATTACAATAAGAAATCATCTCGATTCAAATTTAAAAATCTACGATCTTTCCTTTAAGAATAAGTAAAATTGCATTGCAATCTTATTTCTGATCTAATTTCTGTCAATTGCTTTCATTTTTTATTTTCTTTTTGTTATCATAATATGGAATTTTCTCTAACTAGAGTTCTTCATTGCATATAGAGCATTTTCGGTTAACATCATCCATCATATGTGTCCATTTTTCAAATTGAATCTTAAGATTTCCATTTCTTTTGGTTTATTTTATTAATACCATACATTCTTGTATCTGAATGCACTATATGTATGAAATTCATCTCTCTAGCAAAGAAAGAGAGAGAGAGATGATTGCCCTAGTAACTTTCTATTTGTTTTAGCGATACTTTGTGTTTTAAACACCAGATATCTATCTTATTTGATGCCATAAAGAAACTCTTTTCCTTACTTATTTCTAAAATTTTCCTATAAGATGACAAGTTGAAAAATTATTATACATTAACAATTTAATCCAAATACAAAAAGCATGCATCCTATAAAGAATTGGAATTCATAGTTTAAGAACAAATGATTATGAAGTGAAAAATGGTCATCATATATGCCTTTGAAACAGCAAAGAAAGCTATTCTTTACTTTTCTCTCCCATGTGTCCTTTCCGATCCATTATATTAAAACTTTGACTTACTTTTAGTAAAGTTCAATTTTTCACCAATCTAGTGAGTGAATATAAGTTGCGCTAAACTAAAACTCTATGTCAACTCATTGATAAGAGACTCCGAGTACATGTCAATGTATTTCCATAATAATCTTGGTCCTAGATTCAAGAATGACATCATTAAACATAACTCCTTCATGTGTCTCTAACAAAGCCATTATATACTAATAGAATTATCGACCTCACACTGTAAGTCATGCTTAGAATATCGATGAATTAAGCTTGTCTTATGGTAAGATCCAATCCCACATACCAAGTCTCTTAACCAAACTCTTGAAAGTTATCATTTAGGGTTTTCCATCATACTAACTCGTATGAATACCTTAAAATTCTTTTACCAATAACATTCTTTCTTTATATCATCTCATTTTTTATAATGTTTTCTTATGTTTAAATATCTACTAGAGTTGTAGAAAATCTTAATAGGCAATGTTAACAATAATCATCAAATTAAACTATCCTTTGAATTGCTAATTTTGATACCAAAAATTAAATTAGTTTGCTTTAAATATTCCAAATTAAATAAATCGATTTCATAAAAGTGGTCCTAACTAAACCACTCCCACCTTTCTTGACCAAAGTTAGCACCGGAGAGATTAAATTCTTTGAAAGATTTTACACCCATTAAATGCAACATTTGGATTTTGCTACAATATAGATGTAGATGCTACAAAGTCTTTCGGCAAGTCGACTAGATCGTCAATTCTCGATTAAGAACCAAAGAATGATTCCAAGACAACACCTAGTGACAAATTGGAAAAGGTCCAACTAGATTACATTGTCTGGAAAGTGCATTAGAGGAAGGAAAGATTTGTAGGTATTCACTCGCTTTATGTTTTAATAAATAGTAGATAGATATGAACAATATTTAGTTATATATCAATAATAATAAGTATATATTTTTATATATTAAAATTTTATTAATATTTTTTTTATCACGTATCAAAACATAAGACATCTTAATAATATCGAAGCTAAAGTATCTAAAAGTGCTTCCGAACGTATACAAGCTAAAAGGACCACAGGGTCCGCACGGTAACTAAGTGGATTGTTGCATCAATAGAAATAAATTCACTAGAGCTCAACCAATGGCAGGGCTTAGACATTTGGAGTTACATCTGTTTGGTGCAAAATGTTATTTGCAAAATGTTAATGGAGACTCCTGCGCACTTGTTAAAGATGAAAAATAAAATAAAAATTGTACATTTTTCTGTATTCATTTTTTCATGCAGTGTGTAACCATTTCTAAAATTATAAAAAGATTCTTTTTCCAACAATCACCATCAAATTATCAAGTTATGGTTACTTCTTCTTTTTTTTTTTTTTTTTTTTATAAAGAGAGCAGAAGATAAAAAATTCGTATAGTTGCTCTTTTAACTCCAGTAGAAGGGCTTGGGCAAAAAAAAAAAAAAAA
The DNA here is from genome assembly GCA_024138005.1 of Lumnitzera racemosa. Taxonomy (NCBI): domain Eukaryota; kingdom Viridiplantae; phylum Streptophyta; class Magnoliopsida; order Myrtales; family Combretaceae; genus Lumnitzera; species Lumnitzera racemosa. The sequence continues at coordinate 4,263,969 of JAMXBC010000007.1, forward strand.
ACCACTAGAAGGGCATGAGTGCAAAATTATCAAGTTATGATTACCATTTTTTTCATAAGCAGATATGGTTAGTTTGGACACATACGGATGTGTTGAAACAGAAAATCAGTCCAACTGCTTATCAGCACAGCACCCCAAACATGAATTTACTGATTCATGTAAACATAGGGGAGATTTTTCTAAATGTGTATTAATGCAAATGTAATAACTTCTTAAAAATCAAAACATCCCTTTAATTCATAATTCACTCAAATAGCCAAATACACAGTATGAAACAAGATGATTATCACCAAAATATCAAAAAAAAGAAAAAAGATATAGATTGCGCCCCAATAGTCTAAAAATATGTAAATACACAAAAAAAAAAATCATAAAGTTTTCACCTTTATTTGTTTTTTTTTTTTAAATAAAATTTCCACCTTTATTCCCCTATCTATTAACTAGAGGCACCAAGATCATACTTTTCAATTTATGATAGAGAAAGATAAGGAAAATTTACATAAAAGATTAATAACCTACGTGTGAATACCTAAGGACAAAAGACTAATTTTCCAACCAAAATAAGCAAATCTGCAAATGAAGTGTCGACTCAAATAAGAACTTGAGAACAAAAATTGCAAAAAACCACAAAGTTTTGGCCTTTATTTATTTTTTATTTTGTTAAAAGTTCCCACCTTTATTCCCATATATGCTAACTAGAGGCACCAAGATCATATTTTTAAATTTATGAAAAAGAAAGGGTAGGTACATCTATGTAAAAGATTAATAATTTACCTAAATACCGAAAGACAAAAGACTAATTTTCCAGACAAAATAAGCAAATCTGCAAGTGAAGTATCGACTCAAATGAGAACTTCAAAAAAAAAAAAAATTGCAAACAAGGAAAAAGAAGAAAATAAACCTATGTAGATATACGGTAAAAATGATTGCAGAGAGAGATGAGATAAATGAGGAGCTTAAAAGAGCACCGGACGGTAAGTCGTGAACCTTAAACAAGGAAATGGAGTGCAGAGACACACAGAGAAAGAGAAAGAGAGAGAGAGAGATGATGACGTAGACTAAGGAGAGAGGATAACTTGGTTGTAAGAACATGGCCGTGTTCTTAGATGCTATAAACTCTTTTTTTAACTAACTTATTACATTATTAATAGTTTCTTTAAAAAAAGGTTTTTGTGTATTTTTTTAATATTTTTATGAACCTAATGATAATTTTTAACTAATCAAAATTAAAAAAAAAAAAAGGAAAAGAAAAATTGGCTTGAAAACGTCTCTTAACGTTCCAGCCAAAAAGAGAACCTTCCTCGAGGTTGGATTTTCTGACGGGCCACGGCCATTGTACATGGTCTAACGTGAATGCCGTGGGAGAACGGAAGTTTTGAAAATAAGGAGGGCACCCTATTGAGTCGTAAATGTGAAATGAGGATATAAAGGAAGAGGGATTAAAGGAGGTAAATTCTTAAAAAAAAAAAAAATAAGAAAGAAAGAAATGAAAAAGACAAGAAAGGAGGGAAAATGTTGTCGTAATTTGTTTTTATTTCTGTCCCTCTAAACTGAAATCGGTGACTCTTAATTGATTGTGTGTCATTAAAATCAATAATACTACCGTTTAATTTATTGTGTCCCTTTATATTGGTCACATAAGCCTAAAATTGTTAAGAGGAACATCTGGCATTGGACTACAGAGTGCACATACGTTCCTACACCTTGTTAAAAAGGAACCAAAGAACCTGCATTATTGCACTCAGCTCTTATCTACCGCATTTTACATTCTATTGGCAGGCTAGATGCCCGCCCTTTTTTTTTTGTTCCTTGCCACGAGATCTATCTATAGAGTGATAACTTACCGCTTTTTCTACATGGTATCCACGTGGATCATAAAGTGATGTACACTATTAAATTATAAATAAATAAATAAAAAGATTTTTGACTTGCCGGTTTAATCTAAAATTGACGCTAGCCTATCCCCGCTTATTCGAAAATATGCGATGATGATATATACCCATATTTGCAAAACTATGTACTATATTTAGCTTACAACATATATATATATATACATATATAGTTAATTCGTATATAGTGATCTTATAGCGGATTATTACATATATTATATATGGTAAAACTTATAACACATGTATGTGATTACATACAATATATAAATGTAATCGTTGTAGTGAATTTTTTTGTTTACTTTATTTTTAAAATAGTAGGCGGTGATGATAATCATCATCAAAATTAATTAAGGTTTTGTATCACTTATTTGTTTGGACCAAAATGAAATTGAAAATTTTAGTTTGCTTTTGATCCAAAAAATATTCCGAATTAAATAAACCGATTTAACCTCAAAAGTGGTCCAAACTACTCCTACTTTTTTTTTTTTACTAAAGTTGGCATTGGAAAGATTAGATTTATGATAAATTTTGAACGCATTAAATGCAACATTTGTATTTTGGTACAACATAGATGTAGATGCTACAAGTCTTTGGGCAAGTCAAATCAATTTTTTGTTCTTGATTAAGAACCACAGAATACTAGTAGTAACAAATAGGAAAAGGTCCAACTAGATTACCTTATCTAGAAGATATTTTAGAGTGAAAAAATTATTAATTTTAATATGCCATGTATTTTAACAAATAATAAATAAATACTAATGATATTTAAATATATATTAATAATATTAAATTTATATTTTTACATATTAAAATTTTAATAATATTTACCCATAATTCATCACAATGCGTAATATATTCCTGTCTGCCTTTAATATCATAGCGACTCTCTATATAAGCTAAAGTATCTAAAAGTGCTTCCTGATGTATACAAGCGGTAAGGACCACATGGCCCCGTGCAACCAAGTGGATTGTTGCACCAATGGAAATAAATTCATTAGGCTAGCTCAACCAATGGCAAGAACAGACATTTTGTTCGTTACATTTGCCAGGTGGAAAATGTTAACGGTGACCCGTTCACACCTGTTAAAAATAAAAATAAAAAATAAAATCATACACTCGATAAATATTTTCCTGTAAAGTGTCTAATCATCAATAAAATCATAAAAAATTCACATCTTAAACTTTTTTAATTAGTGCTCTAGAATACCCATTAATATAATCGTTCGAAAAATTGACGTCACCCTAATGACATGTACTTCTCATTGGACTCTCCCGGTAGACTCTATAAGTAGCACCCTCCTCTTTTTCTTCTCTTAACTATTAGTGAACAAATTGAAAAAAAAAAAAAAAAAAAGGGGGTCTAAGTTTTGATACTTGAAGGTTTCAAGCAAAGATTACCTTATGGGTGGTATAACAGAGTGGATAATCCTTTTGTTAGTGAATGGCATAATACTACTTGTGCTTGGAGGAACCTCTACGTCAGGGCTTGTAATGGCTCTTCCTGAACAGCAGCATGTTCTTCAGGAATGTAACCATACTAGGTACCCCAGTCTCTGTGACAAAACATTATTGGGCATGTGGTATAAGTATGGTTCTTCTAGGTCAGGTTTTGACAATACTAATATCATCTCTGCTCTTCTCAACAAGACCATAATAGAATCCAAGCTTCCATATGCTTACTTCTCAAGCTTTACTTCCCAGCTTGATGACAGTAAACACGAAGATCGCTGGGCAAAAGATGCAACTGGTATTTTATTAGCAGTAATGTATTGTTTACAATTTATTTCAGAAAAATATTCATAGTACTTATTGTTTCCATTCACTTCTTTTGATGATTCTCTTATTATTATATGATGCTAAGTCTTGTTGTTGTACATGTGCAGTGGAGTGTGAAAAGCTCTTGGGCATGTCACTCGAAAGGCTTGAACAGTCTCGAAAGGCACTGCAAAACTCACCTGTGAAAAACAAGCAAGACATTCAAACGTGGCTAAGTGCTGCATTAACATACCATCAAGCATGCAAAGACAACCTTGCTCAATACTCAGAAAATTACCTTAATCAAATTTCCAATAAAATGGATTACCTGTCTGAATTGGCCAGTCTCCCCTTAGCTCTTGTTAACAGAATCACGAAACAAGCCAAAAATCACCCGAAAACTCGAAAACTTTACGAGAAAAATGGTGGGTTTCCTTATTGGGTATCACCGAAAGATAGGAAATTGTTGCAAAGCACTACCGTGAAGGCAAATGCTGTCGTGGCAAAAGATGGTTCAGGAAATTACAGAACCGTTTCTGAAGCAATAGAAGCGGCTTCTGGTGGAAGGTTTGTGATTTATGTGAAGTCGGGTCTTTATAAGGAAAAAATCAACACTGACAAAGATGGCATAACGTTGATTGGTGATGGCAAATATTCCACTATAATTTCTTACGGCAGCAGCGCCGCCGGTGGTGCTTCTCTCTCCGGCTCCGCCACATTCAGTTAGTCTTTCTCCTTATTTCTTACATATACAAGTTGATACGAGTAGAAAATAGGTATAACTGGATGCATCTAAAATAAAATGCATTTTAGGCTCGTTTTTTCAATATATAGAATACCAGTTGTTGCATATAAAAGAAAAAGACTGACATTTACGTTTCATTTTCTTATATGTCGGAAGGAAGGACAATGTCACTATTTTAACTTTTAGTGTTGTCAATTTTCATAATTTGCATTTGAAGTTTAAGGTTATTTAATATAACTCTTAATCCAACTTTTACTTGTCCAACGAGGGGATTCCTGATGCTTGGCTTGCCACCTAAAAGGGATAGTGAGGATTTGATCATTCAAGGTTTCAAGAGTTATTATCTTAAAATGTTATTATATATAGTTAATGATTGATATTTAAAAGAAAAAGAAAAGAAAAGAAAATGACAACATAATAATATCATAAAATATTTTAAAAATCTAAACAATCTTAAGAGTTGAAACTCATAATTGAATAGCTGAAATTTTGAGAAAGATCAATTCATATAACGCTTGGACCAATAAGTAAATATAAATAAAAGGCTAAGGCATTCTAGCATTTGAAATACACTCAAGGATACATGCTACTATGGCAATGCATTCGACTATTCTCATAGGGGTAATTATAAATATTAATATACCACACAACTATAGCTGACATAAATAAACTTTAAATTTGTTACTTCCATTCTTTATAATTTCTAAAATTACACACATGTCAACACAGCAAAAAATAAAGAAAAAAATCATCCCATAAACTATTAATTTTGTACGGATAAATTCTTAAACTTTCAAAGTAAGACTTCATTCCTCTATAACTTTAAAAAATATGTGTATAGGTTTTAAGCCCTCACTTAAGCCTAGTTAAATTTTAACCTTTTATATGTTTTAGCCATAGTTGAATTTGTATATTTTTTATTGGAACCTTTTTTTGAAAGTTTCAAACGTCTATCTACACCTGACTAACCATATGGGGGTGATGCAATAATTTAAAAAAAAAAAAACAAAACAAAACAAAACACCGTTAAAACCTAAATTCCATTGAGAAGACTATATTACATGATAGTTTTGGGATTTAAAAACATTTTGGGATATATGTGCATATTTGAAGGCCGTAACGTAAGGATGAAGCATACTTTGGGGTTTGACTGTGTATTTGTAATTTTTCCTTTTTGATTTTTTATTGATGTCCACTCTCATCAATTTGGCATATATATATATATATATATATATCTTTTCTCTAATCGTTAAGTTAACCTGTATTTAATATTTATCTTTTTGTCTGAGCATAAAAAAATCGAAAGAATTAAATAACTTTCAAAACTATTTTTCTTTTAATACAATTTTCCTTTCTTTAGATGGTGTTTCATTTGTATTTTATCGAACCATATATTTTAATTAATGAGTTAAAAGAACAAATAAGACATATATTAAATAATCTTTATCTGACATAATATATGATGAACAACGTGAGTGGAGACACTATTTAGAAGTAGTAGCGAACTTCTTTTTTAATGTGAATAAAAAAGAATCCAAATTGGAAATAGGTTTTAGGCTTTTACAAACTAAAAGTTTATTGATGGTGGTATTGAGACGTACAAAGTTAGGTGTATTTCTTTGAAATATGACATGTCTTATATCGGTTATAAATGCTACATGATAGTATGGATGTTCCTCGTGAAAAGCATATGAAAAGTGAACTCAAGGGCATACATAGGAGTGTTAATCGAGCTAATTGCCCTTAAATTATCGGTTCACATATCAATAAAAGAGTAAATATGGGTCGATTCTTAAGGGGATAGTTCTAGATCAGTTCAAAGACCTTTAAGTCAAAGGATCTTTTTTTTCTTTTTTTTTTTGCTTTTTCTCAATTTTCTTTAATTATTATAAATAATTTGTGAATTATTCATCTATTTTTTTCAACTAAATCTAAAATTTTATATCATTACTCTTAAATAAAAAATTTATTTTCAATTCATTTTTTTTTCGATCTCAAAATAATTCATTTAAAACGTATGGGTATAAATACGTAATGTTATATTATATATAGTATAACATATTGTATATAGTTATATTATAATATATATAATATATTAATTATTATGTATTACTTATGCTATATACTTATTTGTGTTATATAATATAGTATATTATATATTATTTTTATATATACTTTTTAATTTTCGAGATTGGCTTGATTCTAAATCGTTGGACCAAATCGCCGGTTCAAGGACTGTTTGATGACTTGTTAACTCGATGGATTGCAATGATTGAACCGCTTGAACCTTTAAAGCTCTGTAGTTTAACAATCGGTTTAATAGCCTAACAGGCCGATTCAAGATTCGAAATCGATCCTTATACAAATTCAGACATACATGTGTTTTGATAAGACAATAAGTCAATTGTTTGAATTTATTATAAGATATCGATATCTATATAGATTACAATGTAATTGTTAATAGTAAATAAAACTTTAAATATGTAAGAGTATTTGAAACAATCTATTTTATCACTATGAGTCAATATATAAACGTTTTATTCGATGTTACCTATCATATCATAATTAGTATAATCTCATATGATCGGATATTGCTTTCATTCAACTTGAAACTATTTATTACGTAATGACGTCAACTTATATACTTGGATACACGTGAATGTTTTAATGGTGAAAGGATAGGATGACGTAGGTCAGCTTATTAATTTTAAAAGTTTTCCATAAACGTAATACGATAGTTACATTATAACAAATCTATGGCACAAAAGTTAAAATCCTTGGCACCACATTTGGGTGAAGGAGATATATAGAAGGCAAGAGATCTTCCTTTTCTCTTTCCAAATAAATATTCTATAGTTAATATTAGCATGTTAAATCTGGATTCATTATGGTACAACTTGATTTGATTTGATATTTTTATAAAATCGATTTAGTTCATTCACAGTTTAACTTTTAATCGAATTCTATTTATCTCTTTAATTCTTAATCTTTTGATATGTCTAAGTTAACTATTCAAATGGGATGCGACAACAACAACATTGATTAATATGGAATAGGAATTCATGCAAAAGCAATAAAATGAAAATAGAGAATCCGAAAAGTAAAAAGAATAGAATTGTATTTCAATAATTTGCTTGGAAAATTAGAAGGATGCATGTGAATATTTTGAATGTGTGATGTTGGTTGTGAAATGAATTTATAGAAAATATACTTCATTGAATAAGACGGTTTTTTACCATATAAATACAAAAGGAAAACAAACTAGGTTTTAAATCGATTTCTACGCTTTTTCTTTTGTTTCTTTCATTTTTTGCACGCGATATTCTAGAATTCATCTTTGAATACGACTTAATCGTAACCAATAAATTAAAGCCATCATCAAACTATGTGCGATTACTGCAATAATATTGAACTAATCCAATAAGATAAATACAATAAAATTATGTTTTGTTGGTTTTTACATATATATAAGTTAATTTTTGTTGATACATTACAGCTTTAAGTGAGATTTAACAAAATGATTCATTTTTTTGGTGATATTTTACAAAATAATTTACAATACTCTTGTACTAAATTAACTCTTTAATATGTGGTTTGATGCGAGAACAAATTTTCTAAAATATTTTATTAGATTATATTTTAACCTGAAAATATATTTATGTTGAGAAATTAAAAAAATCCTTGTAATGAACTTTTTAAGATTTTTCTTAACAGATTTTAGCGTAGGAAAACATGTTACGTGTATACATGGATGATCCATGCAATGCTCTGTAAATCTTTTCTTCCGGTATGATAAATAAGCCTCTCAATTCTTTTCTTTTAAATTTATAAATAAATAGTTGAAATTATGTAGATATTTAGATTTATATCTTATCATGATCTCTTCTTTTTTATTTTTTTATTTTTATGTGATCCCAACCATTTCACATGTTTGAAGGAGTTAAATCGGGGGGGGGGGGGGGGGGGGGGGGGGGGGGGGAATTTCAAGTAAATTGGGGAAAACTGATAAAATAAATTAAGAAGATACACTAAAAAAAATGTTTGTTCATTAGGGAAAAAAAAAAAATTTGGGCCAACAGGAAAATCACAACTTTAATTTCCTGGGAATGCAGCAATCGGAGGCGATGGATTCATCGCCCGGGACATCGGATTCGAAAACACGGCAGGCCCCGGAGGAGACCAAGCGGTGGCGTTGACGGTGGCGTCGGATCATTCAGTCCTCTACAGGTGCAGTGTGTCGGGCTACCAGGACAGCCTCTACGCCTTGGCACTCCGCCAGTTCTACCGCGAATGCGACATCCAGGGCACGGTCGATTTCATCTTCGGAAACGCCGTAGCCGTTTTTCAGAGCTGCCAGATCGTCCTGCGCAACCCTGGAAACAAGGCCTTCACCGTAATCCTGGCAAACGGAAGGAATGATCCAGGCCAAAACACAGGGTTTTCCTTACAAAATTGTAAGATAACCGCGGAGTCCGGCTTCTCGAGTTCGAAAGGCTCCTACCTTGGCAGGCCCTGGAAGTATTATTCAAGATCGGTGGTGATGCAATCATCCATCGACGGCGTGATCGCCCCGAGTGGGTGGGTTGAGTGGCCAGGATATGGTAGTTCAGTGCTCAAAACGCTTTATTTTGCAGAATATGCCAATTCTGGCCCTGGGGCAGGAACTGCGGGGAGAGTACGATGGCCTGGATTTCATGTAATTGGTGCTGAGGAGGCAGTCCAGTTCACTGTCAAGAATTTCATTGCCGGAACCTCGTGGCTGCCGTCGACAGGCGTAACTTTCATCTCCGGTCTACAGTGATAAATTTATAAAACCGTACAGTATAAGCTAATATGATTTGAAAAGCAGTTAATAAAACTTGTCGTTAAGAAAAAATGTTGCATGTAACTAGGTATTATGTTTTAGATATAAAATGAATTTTGTGGTGTCTTGTTTGGAATGTTCTGTTTAATACCCACTCCTACTTTATGCAAAGGTTGTCGTGTTAATATCGAATGAAATAGAATAAGGTTTTGTAATTACATCTTATAAGAAGCAGAAAGCATGTACTATAGTGTTTCAAGCAAAGTTTCACATGATTGATATATTTACTTGTTACCTATTCTATTACCGTTTCTTTTGATTATGATTACTTGTGTTTTATTGAGAAAAGTTTCGATTATATTAATTCATTACGTCTTTTAATGATGGATGAATAAATATCAATAAAATTTTATCATATAAAATAAAAACCGACTATTATTAATAATGTTATCAGATTTAAACATATAAGAGCGTCAAAGGATAAAAAGATAAAACCGATTTAACTGCATTTCAATTGAGATTAATATAGGGTTGGACTGAACTAGTTTTATGATCAGGTCAAGTTAAACCAAGTTGAATTATAAGAGTTAACCTAAGTTTAATAGCACTAATTATTAGTGTGTGTAATACAGATTTGATAACTTTGATCATCAATATGTATCTAAATATTATTGATATTTAACTATCATATATTAAGATACGTAGTGTATTAATACTAATAAAGCATTTCTTATATTTGGATGTCTAATATGGTCATGACGATATCTTTTATTTGATAGCTCCACTTATGATAGTAGAATTAAATGTGTGTTTTGCCCATCAAATCCTTTATCTTTATCATTTATTTGTTATAATAGTATCTCAATCTCAAGCTAGCGAATAAGGTGAAAAGCAAATCAAGGAATCGGATCGAATAGTGGATACTCCTTTTACGTCTTCTTAAATACAAATAACCACCCTCCAAAGTTAGAGCATCTTCGGTAAAATGATGTGATATGTAAAAATAATCGATCGGTTCAAAGATATTGTACTACGGTGTCATAAATCCACGAAACGCACTAATTTGGACTTAGTTTAACCGTTACATTTATCGATTAGTAAGATAATTTATATGGCTGGAAATAACTAGCCCTCCATTAGAAAAATTTATTAGTCATGACACGTGACTTTTCTTCCAACCTATGACTCTAAATAGCCACGTTTAGGGTAGCTATACAAAATAACTAAATTATGTAAACGATTAAAATATTTTATGGGTTTTGAGTTTAATAATAACTTGAATTTGACTTTTTAGTCTAAAATAATAAGGTATAGAGTCAAGTACATGAATTTGAGATAACTTAAAAAATTTTGATATAATAAATTTATAGTAACAATCATTAAAATAGCTTATCCATTGTGAACCTTTTTAAAAAAAAACTCATACATTTAAAGAGACTCCTCCTGAGCCTAAACTCAATAGGAGTCCATAGAGGAAACTATTAATATGTGGACTCATCTCAACCATCAATATCAACATAATTGGATGGATGCCATCAATAGCCTAACTCTATAAATACTTACTTTTCCTCATTTATACAACTCAAAAATTAGGTGAAATGTTGTCATACTATCAAACTACTATCACAGAAGATCAAATAGAACTCAAACAAAAGAACATACTGCCTCTCATAAGGAATGGCGAGGTTAATACTACATAACCCATCCACTTGTCAAATGTATGTTCAAGCTCCCTTAAATGGGTTATTCCTCCAAATTGTCCTTTCTATCTATGTCATTTTTATGTATCATCGTCATGTTGTCTGAGGCTACGTATAGTATAACATTCATGCAATACACACTTGACCACTCAACCAAATTCCCTCGTCTACAAATACCAATAAAGATATTGACTTGAATCAAATCAAATAGCGAATTGGACCAAATTGCAAAATGGTGTTCTTTAAATGCGGTTGAATTCATGGTATGGGTTGACATCAAACCATTTAAAGCAGTTCAATTTGACACCAAATGAGAACCTTATTACTTTAAAACCAATAAAACCTACTTACTTAAACAAGAAGTATTCTTATTGAAGTCTTCATCTTACATTCTACATAATTATATTGTTTTAGTTAGTTTATTCTCCTTTTGTTGTATTCAATCTAAATTGTTTTAACCTTAAAAATTTCTATCATATACCTCTTAATATATAGTCATTTAATAATGGATAAAAATACTTGCATTTCTTTATAACTTTAAACATGATTGAGCAGTAAAATGTCAATGTAATAACAAAAAGATGGTGAAATAGGGAAAAAAAAAAAACAAAACAAAACAAATGTTTGAATTGAAAAAGAATTGAATGAAAACATTTTAGTGAGTTAAGTGTCTCAAGCAACATGTTTTGATAATAACAAACATTAAAGTTAACTAATCAAGTTTTCTAAGTTGTTAAGAATAAAAGGATTTCATGGTTGCGAATAAAAGTTAGAAGCAATTACAAGTTGAGGACAATAATTAAAAGAAAACTTAGAAGCAATCATAAGTTAATGATGTAAGTTAGAAGCAATCTTAGAAGAAATTAGTTGAAGCTAAAAAAGATGTTTGTGAGATGATCAAATGACTTAGAAGGTTAATCAAAGGCTTAGGTATAAGAAAGCCTCAGAATTGAACAAGTTGAAGAAACTTAGAAGCAGACTTAGAAAGTATTATGCAATATGAAGAAGGAAGAAATGGAAGACTTAGAAGCTATCTCAGAAGAAGTACACATTGACATTGAACCTTTCAAATTATGGAGATGATGTTTGTTTTTCTTGTAGGTTAAGGTTCAGCTACATTAGACACATGTATTTAGGTAATACATTGTCTTGTTCTACTAATTAAGTTGGATAAAATTTTCGAGATTCATCAAGATTAGAAGTTAGAAGATATTTTGAAAAAGAAGGCTAGATTTTGTGGAACCAACCAAGATCCATATTTATCTTCATTAAAGTTCAATATTATTAGCCATAGTCCATTAAAAAGTATCAAAGAGATTTTGAAATTTGAGAGACCAGATTTTGTGAAGAGATAATTATCAAATTGTTCAAACTAACAACATGGATCAACATGAAGAGTTTGAATCATTCAATAATTACTATAATGTCTATCTTACTGACTGTTGCAGCAAAGATATTTAAAAAATCTAAGAAAACTTCGAAGAAAATATAATAAGAACAAAAACAAGAAAGATCATGAAAGATAGATTCTGAAGCTTACTTTACTCAAAATTGAAATAACTTTACTGCTTATTTTGATTAGTTGGGGATGAGATTTAAAGGATTCTTTCATTGTATTTCATCATCAAGCTGATATGATCTTTGAATAGCTTAGCAAAGTAGATCACTATAGATCCGTGTAGCTTGTAGTAAGCTTGAAGGCAGAGCAGTATGACTGAAGTTTGTAAAGCAAATTTGTACTCTTTCTATTTTGAAATTAATGGAACGACCAGTATGGATAACCAAATCCCCAGTAATTGAGCTGGAAGACTGAATGTATGCACAAGATTGAACTACTGTAAATCTTTGTGTTCAAGTTTTCTCTATCCCTTACTCCTTTTATTATTGTTCATTTATATTTACACTCAGTAGTAATTACATACGTGAAACTTTTAGTTGTTGTACTAAGTAATCAAGAGGCTTTTTACTTGAAAGAGTTTTAATTTTAATTTTAATTAGTAATTAATTCACTCCTTCCCTCCCTTTCTTAATTGTTTAAGAGGGAACAACATAATGCGGTTCACTTTAGCTCCTTAAACCATTTAGTGTAGTTTGATTCAGGAAGGGGTAGCCCACCAAACCAATAAAACAATTCAATTGTGCTTCGATCCTAAACTCACTATATTTTGCTCACCCTTATACACTAAATAACAATAGACTAAGCTATGTCTTATGTGAGAATACCCCATCTACACATATACTAAGCATAAGAGTATTTGCATTTATCGATTTCATATTCATGCAACTTTTATTTGCAAAACTTTCTCGTTCTCTTCATTTCTCTTTTTTACAATCCTTTAATTAAAATTTACATCTCCATAAGTCCTTCTCTACATAGGCTTGGACCTCAACTTGCAATCTTTGGATTTTCTATCCTTATGATAACTTCTCATTTATCTAGATAGTAAAATTCCTCCTTTCCATCATATGATTTTTAGAATTATTTTATCTCGCTAATAGCTAGGTCTTTTTAATTCACCATAAGCTTCCCAGCTTATGACTTGTATACAACTTTCTTTTACCATACCTAGCTCTTTGGGACCATATATACTAGATTATTCTTTACCCTTGAAATCCACTTTTGCATACTTAAGCATCTACTATAAGATTGAATTCCTAAGTCCCCATTAGTCTCTTAACTTAAATATTTTTAGGTTTTCTAGAAACTCCATATTTTAATTTGTAAAGTTTCTACAAATCTCTAATATCAAATGTCCTATCACATTCATTCTTTAATCCACTTTGATTTTAGTAATCAAATTGGGATTATTATCCTAATACCATTAGATTATAACTAGATCTCCCAAAACAATAAAGTTGTCTCTAAACATCGTTCATCTATAAAACTCTTTCCTTCTTTGCTCAATAATCGTCATCAATTATACCATTATTAAAGGTCACTTTGCTACACATCTTCTTTACTCATCCTATGCTCATTATTATTAACAAGTTACTACTATTGTTCCTGTATTAATATTTTTATAATTGTATTAATTGTTTTAATATGTTCATTAAACTTAGAGGTTATGTTGTTGCTATGATGTATACAGTTAGTGTAATTTGGTGCTAACTAAAATCTTATGTATTCTTTATACGGTTAATTGAGTTCAATAAACTGTATTAAGTTTAATATTATTTTATTATATTTTAACAGTTTTATCATTCCTTCTTATTGTCATTAATATATTTAATTCTCGAAGGGGGTATGACTTATTTGAATTCTTTAATAGTTTAACCTATACCTATTGCTTGTTAAAAAACTTTTCTTACTTTCGTTGTCTTTAATTAGCATTGGGTTAATCATGTCTTTTACAACTCAAAATAAGTATATATACAAACGGGGCTGATGAATATCAACACGATGTTGAACTGACTTGACAAAACTATACCTACCACTCGGATTTGACACAAATTAACAGTTTAACCAGACTTGTATCAACTCAACAAAACTTACATGACACGTCATTGCATTAGAAGGAGGAATATTCATAAGCTCTAATACAATCGTACATAGGCTAAGTTTCCATAAGACTTTTATTCAACCCCTTTTAAGTTAATTTTACGTTCTATATGCTAATTATCAATTTTTTGTCTTCATTAAATTACAATTAACTATGTTTGGATAATACGGTTTTATGTTATGATTGATTTCGATGCGTTACCATTCACTTGTATGATCTAGTGAAGCGATTCAATATTTGAGGACTTTTGTGTATCCATCAAAGTTTTGCTACTTATTATTATTTTTATTATCATCATCATTATTATTTTAATAGGGTGTTTATAGTTGTAAAATTTTCATTCCCTATGGTTTGCCTCTAAGATCAATGATTTGTCTTATTCATTTTAGCTTTGTAAACATCCTTATGTCTTTTACACTGGTATGTGTTAATATTATCGTAATAAATGTTTTGGTCAATCAAGGAGTTGCTTGATTGACCTAATGAATGTGTCAATTTTTGAGTCAATTCAATTTTTAATGTTATTAAAGGTTGTGAGTCACACCTGTAATTTTTAGTATGTAAATTCCCATATATTTGATTACATTATGTTTGTACTTAAACATAAATTTGTTGGTGACTTCTCAAATCTTTTCTCTATGACTACTGCAAATTAAATTGTTTTCTCTCATTATTGCTTATATGTAAAGTTATTTTATGTATACACTAAGCTTTTTAATTATTATACTAAGCTTATTAAAGACAAGCTTAACCGCGCTACATCATTGCCTTCCATCTTACAAATTCCTCCAACTTCGCAAATTCAATAGTTGACACCTTAAAAAAACAAACGAAACAAAAGAAAAGTAACCCAAGAAAGAAAACATAATCAAGTTAAGTTAATAAAAATAGATATTTAAATAAGTATATGAAACATAGTAATGAAGCGAACAAAATACAAAGAAAAAATATAGAAATCAAATCATGTATGTAAGATAAAATAGTTATAGTAACTATTTACTTTAGCTCTAGTTGAACCCCTTATTTTACCCATTTTTGCCATCTCATTATTAAACAGATTATTTCTTGAAGATTCATAACCTACACTCTTTTATGATTGATCAACCTAAGTTATTCTACAGTTCACTAGACCTAACTTTTCTATGATCCATAACCCAAGCTTTAATACCACTTTAGTTATAAAGCCTAGAACCTCAAATGCTACAGTCTGCCACTTATTCCTAACCTCTACTTATATGTCAGGCATCTCAAAACAACCTCCTAACTTCTCTGCATAGATGTCAACAATCAATAACCTATAACAACTCCAATAAATTTTCATAAATGTTCTCAACATCCATAATCCATCAGAAATTTTATTAAATAATCAACTTTTGAATTACCTTATTTAATATATAAGGAGTAACAATTCGTCATCCAATAAATCTATCGCAAGAAAACTAAATAATAAAGTCTTAGAATCTTTTACTCATTGTAGCCAACCGGTAAGGACAAACCACATACTTTGACAAAAGAAGTCTCAAGTGACTTCTCATAACTAAAAATACAAAATAGAAATAAATAATTAGAAGTTTGATAACAATTTCAACTAATTCTATAATCTTACAGTGGAGTTGTTCCTGATATCATATAGTATTCATAGTAATCTACTATATTACCATAGTAGTCAATGTCACGATAATAATCCTCATAATTACCATAAGTTGTAATTGCACTTAAAAGTTAAAGATGGGATAAGTTGAAGCCCAATATGAAATACAATAAGTACATGTGCTTGAGCATACAATGCCAATCATACATGAATACAACATGCAAAATACAATAACCAACCATTTAATTATCGTTATTTTAATCCAATAAGTAACATAGAGGTAATCACGACCTTAACACACATAATATACTGACCATATAGTATCGGTGTTGAGTTATTCCTAATACCCTATGAACCAAGAAACAACCTAAGATCTACCTAGATCATTTCTAAGCAAGACTTCATTCAAGACAACATTTCACAAGGATCATCAAGGTACCTCCTCAAGGTGTAGTCCTCCTAGTCCCTTGGGCCCAACTAAGCATAAGCAACACAATACAATTAAGGTCGAATAATTATTTTATCCGATTTTATCATTTAGCTTAGCAATCACAACAAATAAGCAAATATCTAGTATCTGGTTCCGTTAGCTCGCTAGAAACTGAATCAATAACTTCTTTAGGACCTATCATAACATAAACACCAAGTCTCGATTCATAGCTTATACTTATACTTGAACATCACCTTTACTTAACCTCTAAACTTATCTAACAATGTTCTTTAACTAACAACTCAACTGTCTCCCACTTGTAACTTGAGTTGCTTGAGGAATCTTAGATCACTAAGAGGATGAATTGGATTATAAAGCATTTTAGGTGAAGATTAATGTTTAGAAAAACTTTAGAAAGGACTAAGAATGGAAAAACACGTATGAGAAACAACTAAGAAGGAAAAGAAAAGTCACTACATGCAACAGGGATCATAGCATCTAGATGCTACGCTACGTGGTATCCCGACTCCATGATTGAGGAGTAGTCTGCTCCTTGGCATCCAGATACTAAAGAGGATGGTGTTCAGAAGCTAGGTAGCAATTTGCATAATTCTGCAAACTGCAGCGACTTTTCATCCCCCAAATCTCCATTTCTTTTCTCCTATTTTTAAAACTACCACTCCTAAAATGATAACCCAACAACAACTCAACTCCACACCACTCCAAAAGTCCCAGAAACACCTTTCTACATCTAGAACTCAAATCAAACCTTCGCAAATAACATTGAAAATTCTCAAAAACAAAAGCAAATTGTCTAATAACAAGTCTTACCTTTAGATTTCCAAAGTTGGTGCTTCTACCACCAAGATCACACTATAAGATACTCGTGAAATTGTTTTAGACTCATTTTTCATGGTACCATATGAATAAAAACGAATTTCTTAAGAGATTTAACCAAGAACCAAAAAGAATAAATCCAAACACCCTTACCTCAAGATCTACCACCTTAACCTCTATTTCACTACCAAAGATCCGCTGTAGAGCTTTCGTTAAACTTTGAAAATTCATTTTTCCCATTGCCCTAGCTGGAAGAATGAATTGTTAATATATTACAATCAAGAACGCAATAGGAAAATAGCTCCTACGACTTACCTCAACCCTCTTGTGATAAATCTTTATCAAAATGCACTGAAATCTTCTCTTAGTTGAAGATGCGCATGGAAACCTAGCACATAAGCAGCATGTAAGAGAGGGTTTTTGGAAAAGGTTTTTCTAAACCTTACATGAGGCTTTTGTACTAAGGTTTATGGAGCTTTTTCCATACTCGAAACGCCCTCACATAAAACTTATAGTACTACTTAA
Organism: Lumnitzera racemosa; assembly: GCA_024138005.1. Lineage (NCBI taxonomy): Eukaryota > Viridiplantae > Streptophyta > Magnoliopsida > Myrtales > Combretaceae > Lumnitzera > Lumnitzera racemosa. The sequence continues at coordinate 4,281,745 of JAMXBC010000007.1, forward strand.
GTCCTTAGCATAAAATACCACTTATTTATTCCTTTGTCTTTTATTTGATAATTTATATTTTGCTTTATTTCGGGTTTTAATTACTATTATTTTTCTTTTTCCATTGTTCACATATTTTTAATATATCACTATTTTGGATTGACCAACTTTTAGTGCATTTAATGTTTTCCTTTAGTTTTTTGAAACTACAATTTTTAATCTATAGTAATTTCATTAATTTCCATCTATGCAAATCATTAACAAAAAGGCATTGATGGAAAATAATTATCTTAGATTACATAAAATTATTTTTACAGTTGTAGCATAGGTGTATCATTCATTAGTATATTATAACATAATTTTTGCATGCACATTACTTGCTAGTATATCATAAAAAATATCTTACACTAAGATTGAAAATATGTGATATATAAGATTATTTTGTGTTAAAAATTGATTTGATCAATTCTTCTTCGAATTAAGGTTTCTTTCTCTTAGCTTTCGAAATTATATATTATAATATTATAATATGATAAGATTCTATACTTCTGTTTAAAAGAGTGATTTTTCCACTTGTGTTTAGGAGGTTGATTTTTCTAGTTTTGAGCTCAAATTTTTATTTTTTTCATAATTTTTTGTTTATTTTAAGCTATGTCCACTAATACAGATTATTTAATACAAAACTAAGGAAAGTTTATTTTTCTTAAAAGAAATATTTTTAGTAATTATTTTCAAGCCACTACTAACCAATGGTTGGAAAAATAAAGGGTTGGGATCAAATGGGTGGAACAATTCTACCGAAACTACTAATCAAAACGAAAAACTAGGGTTTCAAGGTTTGAAATTTAAAACTTAAAAAAAAAAAAGAGTAAAACCTTTTAAACTAAAAGCGGTTCTTTTATTTTCTTGAAATTTGATGAAATTGGATAAAACTCATTATTTATAGAAAAAAAAAAGAATATTCTTATCTTTAGAAAAAAAAAAAAGAAAAAATAAATAAAAGGGTGAAATTTTCATTTGTTTTATTTTTATGGACGCTTTAAAGAATATCTATGTACCCACTATTTTAGATCAAATGTTATAATTCCTTTTTCATTTGAAAAGCCTTTAGTGTGTTAATTCTTTTTAGTTTTTCAAATATATCTTCATATTTGCGTTTTTTAATAAATTCATATTTTTTATATTTTTAAAATCTCCTAAAACGTAATTAGTTCAATGATAATATTTGATCATGCAACCATGATGCTAAAGTACCTAAAATACCTGAATATCCAATCGTTATTCAATCAACATGTAAATATTAAATTAAACAATTAAGCCAATCAATAAATCATTAATTTAAACACGCAAAGGACTTTTTTTGTTTTTTAATATCATTATATATATATATATTTTTGTGAAAAAGACAACAAAAGAATAAAATTTGGAAAATTGAGGGAAAAACTCCGAACTGTGTCAAATTCGGGCCAAACGCAGATTTAGAGCGTAATTCAGGTCCGGTCGGTCAGATCTAGATTAGGTCGAGTCAACGGATAAGCCTGGAGATTAGACTTTGGACATGCTCGACTCACTCCAATGTTTGCGATGGTTGTAGATGTGTCGAACCACCATTATTGGTGACGGAGAATACGTTGGTTGCAGTGGTTCACTCTCGGGTTAGGAAACCCTAGAAAGTTTATTATATATCTTTAAGAAAATTTCATCATGTTAGTGTTATCTAATAAGGCATCTTCATGTTAATTTATTAAACTCTAGTATGGAGAATATTTTTATGATAAAACAATAGTATATTATAATGTACTTATGCTACCATGAGGGGTACAACGACCACGACGACTACAATAAATAAAATATAAGAAAACGTGATAAATAATATTAAATATTCACTTAATTATGTAAATAGAATGTTTTACAAGATTAGACAGTGCTTCGAAATTTTCAATATTAACAAAGGATATTTTTATTTATAAATATGGATATTTTGATATTTTAATAAGAGCTAATCCTAAAAATAGTTAATAATATATGTTATGACCCAAATAGAAAGAGTTATAACAGTCCTGCCGTATAACTAATCTAAGATTGGAGCTGACTTTACAGCTGCTATCGTAGATACAGTTCACACAAGGCGCACAACTCAACCAGTTTGAAACGTCTGTTCTAACACCTGTTAATAACCAAACCTGTAGTAGAGCTTTTACAAAATTCCTATTCTATGCAACCTGCTGTTTAATATCACAATAATATTTATACAAACGTTTTACGTCCAAAGGTAAAGTTTACAATCAGAGTTTATTAAATACCATAAGTTTTACCATTTATATACAATAAGTTAGGAAACTAGTAAGCTCCTAGGGAATTCCCAATTAGTTTCCTCAAAACTCAAAAACAAAGTCAAAAGCTTAGGTTCGATTGATTTCTCGATCCTCACTTTTCCAAATAGCAGCATACTAACCTGGGAACGGTGGTACCTGAATATCCTGTCTTTACTCAACACCTGCAAAAGAGTCTGTAGGGATGTGAACATAATTAGCTCAATAAATGGGACGAAGTCAGAAGAGTACTACATAATCACAAATAAGGTTAATAATTATAATGAAATGCAATGTAATCACTCAAATGAAACATCACATAGTGTTATCCAGTCCATTGCGAGGTTAGAGAAATTACATCAACTCCAATCCGGATTAAGGAGTTTCATTACAACTCAAGTCAAACCAAACCCAGGCTTGTGCAATAAAGAATACTCTTCTCCCATGACTGCCTTCGAACCACGGCCCCCAACCTTGTCGTGACCTCCTTGCATGTCACTTAATTCGACTAGGAAAGGATCATTTCAGTTATTCTCATCGAAGGAAATCGGTATTTGGCCTAACACACTTAATTGTTTTCCCCTAGTTTCATTTTAGTTGAATAACTGTTAGTTTTAATCAGGAGTGACCAATAAGTTCAAACAATACAGAATCTATGTAAATATGCAGAACAGCACAATAAGGAGTTGAACTCCTGTCACAATCGAGTATCATCCACACACACAGCATACGCATAATCATCTAACCACAAACACAACCAGAAGTACTCTTGTGTCTCCAGATAATTTAAATAGTATTCAAACAAGTTGTGAAGCCACAATCCCAGCTTACTTGTTTAAACATTCACTATTATTGACTCGAATTATCAATCGTCTTTGTATTGGAAGATCCTAATTACATAAAAAAACCCAAATTCAATTTTCGTAATAATTTCGAAAACATTAGGGTTTAATCTAAAATGGTTATATATATATATATATATATATACATTATTTTCATAATATATAGTCATGTTATCACTATATATCGAATTAAGTTATTAATTGTTGATACTGTACATCATATATACTATTACGTGTTATATATTGTTTCGATCGTATCGAAACGTACTTTTAAATTATTAATTCATGTTTTAATTCAAGTAAGGTTACCGAAATGTGTACATTCTTGAATACGATAAAGTTATAGGTTAAATTACTTAAGGTTATCCGATTTTAACAAAATTAGTGTCATTGGATTCGTATAAACCTAACAACACGTTTTACGAGTCTTATTTCTAAAAATGGCTTTTAACGGATAGTTTAAGTTTTTAATACAGTTATACATAATTATATAAATATGATCGTATTATACGTAATTTACGTTATTAAATTTTATTTTATCTAATTTTTCCCTATATTATTACAATATAAGTATTACCCAATCCTAATATACCTAAAGTGTATCTCGATCAGAAAATATTAATAAATATAATAAAAATATCCATTTAATTCAATCTGATCAACAATCCTATATTTAGTTTTTATTTAACTATTAAATTCATTTTAGCTTATTAATATTACAAATACACCCCGACTTGTAAATTAAGTTATTTTACTTAATAAATTCGTAATAAATACTTCGGGTTACCAAATAATTCCTCGAAAATTTCTATAGACTCCTAAAAATATAAGGAATTCAGTTATCACTTGGTTTCAAATTTCTGACCTATTGCCTATATTTTCGTATTGATGATTTTACCCCTAAATTATCATAAATTACTCAATTGTGATTCTTTTAGCACCAAATTAATTTCAATCTAACTCAATACTATTATTATTTATTATAGATAAGTACGTGTCCATTTCATCAAATAATTTCATAATTTCCTATTAAATTCATAATTTCAACCTATTTTCGAGCTATTTTCGGGTCTAAAAATGCAATAAATATTTAAAACATTCAAATAAAAATTCGGGCTACATAGAAATTATCTATATATCATACACATCCTACACAAAAATTTTTAGTTGGAAACAACATCATTTAGTACATTTGTTTTGCAAATAATAATTCGGGCGAACAGTAGATTTCTTAATAAAGTATATTAAATATTACAAATTTTTCAAAAATAAAAATATCACTTGAGAGCATGTTTAAAATAACCTAAGCAAATTTTTTTTCATAATTTTCTAGGCGAATTTACTAATTTTTAAAAATTATCGAAAAACAGGGTAGGAAATCAGCCTTAGTGTTCTTAGGTGCTCCGGTGGCCAGCGGCGGTTGGATGGTTGTCGAACGGCCTGCGTGGTGGGTGGACTGTGTGTGGTTAGTTGGGTTTAACAGCAAATTCAGGGTAGACTTGGTTTCTAGCCTAGCACGAGTTTTTCCCTGTTTTTTGTTTAATTTTCCATTTTTTTTCTTTTTCTCTATTCTTAGTTCCTAACTGCTAAAATGTTGTTAATTTACTGATAGGATGGTATTTATAGAATTCTTTCACCACCGATGAATTTTTCTCTCTTTTTTTTTTCTTTTGTTTTCTCCATTAATGAAGTATGAAGTGTCATTTTTTCCTCCTTCCACTTTTGATTCAGCAAATTCCTTTCTTCTGCAGTAGCCACGTAAATTTCCAGCAAGCTCCAATGCATTTAGATAAGTGTTATTAATTATTTACTTAAATATGAATATTATATGTTAGAATTTAGTTATTTAATCAGTATATAAGTATATACCCTATGTAAATAACATGTGAAATATATAACTTTACTCATATAATTATGTTTCTAACATATCTTTTATTTTTAGGATAGGTTCTAAAGTTAATTTCATGAATTTAACATAATATATATAATTACATAATTTAAGATTAATTTATGGGTATAATTATTATTTATACCGAGTATACTCATAAAATTACTGGAATTTTTATATAGTAAATTATACTATATTATCTCATTTTATAACCCAATTAACTTATCTCTAAGTTCTCATTACAATTTAAGTTTGATTTTTGGAATTCCAAACATTTTAGTACTATATTAAATATTCCTACTTCTAAAGGCAAAATTGAGATTTTGGGTCATTATTTCTAAAATCTAACTTCACTATAATATCTCAACTAACCTTTTTATTCTAGTCGTAAAGTTTGGGATCAATTGGATAAGTTTCTGTAAAAAACCCTAAATTTAAACTCGGTTGTCTTAAACTCAATTTTAAGAATTTATAATATAGTTTATTAGTTTTTCATTATAAAAATGATTTTTTAATTTTGTACATTTTTGTGACTATGACAAGATTATTGGGCATCTCCAAGCAGTATGAATCAACAGGCTATATTTGGTTTAAGATCATGGCATAGAAAATTGATGTTCAAAACATCACCAATTTTGATGGATGGCATCTTGAAATTTTAAATTTTTTAAAAAGGCCATGACGCTAGGTTTACTTTCACCACAGTTGTTTTCTATGTTTAGTCCATTTGTTAACAGAGATGTGAGTCTTTTTGTTAATGAACAACCAGATCTCAGAACTGTTACAAATTGAATAAATAGGAAGTAGCCCTTTAAAAGCATGAATTTAATCCACCGTCCTCTACTTAAATTCCTTTAATGGTATGAAATTAACACATCATGTGTATAAATGAATTGTATTTAAGTACCAATAATAGTGTATAAATTATAAAAAATTATTATTTATATTTTTAAGTATTGAAATTTTATTAATAATTATATGTCATTAATCCATTCACACTTCTTTTTTGTTTTCTCCTTTTATGGTTGTTTTTTTAGACTCCCAGCCAATAAAGCCTTTCCTCTTGACCAAAGACAAATAAATCTTCATTTCCCTTTTTCTTTAATTCCTAAAATAATAAAAAAGTCATAAAAGTCCAAACCATGGTCGTTAAAATAGCATGCTATCACATATCAAATTATAACATAATTGGTCTTTTATTTGAATATATCAGGTTTGAATTCTCTCACTCTTAATTATAATATAATTAACCGTACATACATATATATTTATATCTCAATCAATGTGGACCTATAGAGGTTGACCATGGCTGCATCTGTTCGATTATCACCTGCTTTGCATCGTCATCTTTGATAATCTTTTACCTAACTTCTCTCCCGCACTCCATTCTTATAGCAGTAGAAGACCCAAACTTAACAATAATTATGATGCTCATGGCAATCTAAATAACTAAAACTAGTAGCGGAAAAACTGAAATGCTGACGTATAGATAAATATAAGAAATAAATATGAATCGCATGGATTCGAATTTAATAATAAGGTCACTCAGCAGTTAGACATGCCAACTAATGGATAGCAAATGAAGCATTTTTTAGATGTTTGTAAATATGTTTGTGTGTGGTGGAACCAGGGATTTGGTGCCGGCTGGGGAAAAGTGGAAACTGAAAAGGCCTGAAAATGCTATCCTATCGACCTCCTGTGCAAGTTGCTGGGTTTGCAAAAATGAATTGAGGGAACCATAGGAAGATATTGCTCATTATCGTTTCATTATTTTATATATTTGAGGATATTTCAAAGGTTAAAAATAAGGAAAAAATAAAAGGACAATAAATATAATATTTACCAACTTTAAATCTCAATCATAACTCTTAAAATCGCAAGTTAACTATATAATTTTACACATAATGTACGAAGGCTTTTGTTTTAGAGACCACCACAAACTAGGAGGGACAAAATAAGTAGAGCAGTTTATTGTATTTTAAATTAAGCATCAATCTGTATGATTTAGATATCTTTCTTGCAATTTTATGGAAATGATGTAAATCTCTCCATGTCAGCATAAATGTTTGTGCTCCATCTAACCCCTTTTCCAACTAAAGACAATTCAAGATGATTTAAAATTATTGGAATTCTCAAAAATAATAGTACAATACCCTTATCATCGTTCTTGATCGATGTATTCTAAAACTTGTTGCAAGCAAACTATAGGGAGAAGAATGTAATGCTAAAACAAATACAATAGTCATTTATTTAGGATTGTTTGTACGCTTATTTGAGAGATATTACATATTGTGTACATTCTATCATTTATAATCGAAATCCAAATATGCTTGGAAATGCTACACGGCCACGGTTTTGTTTTGATCGCCGACGGTGGTAGTTAATGTGTCATTTTTTAAGTAAACGAAACATAGGAAAATAGCTTCACCTTTTTGGAAAATGCTACTTTTCCTTCTTCTTCTTCTTTTTTTTTATAGATTTTTTAGCTAGAAAAGAGTAAATCCTTGTCTCGATGATAATATGCTTAAAATACAAAATGAATTACTTAAAATATGTTTTTTTTTTTTTGGGTTAATCCTTACAATATGTTGTAAATCTAGAAAACATATGGATCGTATTGGTAACAAAGACTAGCTGTTAGCAATATTAACATTTTAGGTAAACTAAAAAATACAACTCCTATATTTAGTGTATGACACTTTATCCCTTATTTTTAGAAATAACCCTTTGGATCCGCAAGTCTATATAAAACATGCTTTTAATCCTTATATTACACTTTTGGGCTTTTTATGGTGACGCCACTAAAAAATGATGTTACTACAACATTATTTTATCTATCCGTCGAAAAACGTAATATATAGTAAATCACCCTCTGATTTCAATAAATCATGCATCCATCAATGGTAAAAACAAAATTATTGATAGTAAAAAAAAAATAAAAATCGTCGAGAGTTGATAGTTTTATTATAGAAGTTGTCTACAATTTACATCTTGCCGTTAATGGATACGTTTTACTGAAAACAAGGGAAATTTACTATGATATCATGGTAAATTTTAAAAATTTAAATGACTAAGCAATAGGTTTATGGGGATGGCAAAAAAAAAAAAAAAAAAAACAATATGCTTAAGGATATTTTGCTTTTCCCTTGAGATAAAATTACTGGGAAATAATAAAATTCAAAAATTTACATAAATTTAGAAAAAATAAAGAGAGAATTTCTATTTCCTTTTCTTAGGTTTATGGATATTTCACTTGATTAATTTATTTTTGCTTTTTTCATTGACATTTTAAGGGCAAAATGATCAAATCAAGGTCTAAAAACACTTGTAAAAAGATTTGAAGGTTTAAATACTTTATTTCAAAGACAGAAAACTAGGTAGAAATATCGAGCAAAACACGTATGAAAGGGTATATTTGCAATTTACTTTACTCTTAACATTTTCTTTATACGTCAGTTTGAGATTGTTAATGAATTGGGATAATTATGTGATCTGGAGATCTCTAAGTTTAATGGAAGTCACATGTCATTTTTCTTCATTTATGTGGACATGGTATATGTGTGGGCCACAACAGGAGAAGAAGGCTGAAATAGGTTGATTTAATTAAAAAAAGAAAAATATAGTGGTCTTCCATTACAATATACTAAAATTCAAATCCCCACCTTCCTTAAGTTGTAATATAGTTGGTCAGAAAAATAAAACTAGAAAAAAAAATAGAAGTTCAAAAATGTTTAGAAATACTTCAAAAGATTTATGCTCAAATAAATCGTCTGACAGAAATTAGGTTGGCCAGCCGGCTAACACATTAATTCATTAGCCATTCAAGAGTACCAACATCCAACCAAGTGAGAGCATCCAACTTGCTTGATACCTTGAAATATTGAGTGGTCGTTAAACTATCATACTCATTTCTCAAACCTACATATGTTAAACAATAATGGCTAAATTTTCATTTGACAATGATGCAAGAAAATAAAGTTTGTTGGTTCAATATCATATATCTTTATCATGGATTAAATTATGTATAAAAAAGATATGCAATTTGGATGCTGATAGGTCTGATTAATATGCAGTCACGATATGTGAGTTTAAGAGCCGCAAAACAAGGTGAACACGTTTACATATTCCACATTTGAGATAATTAAAAGTAGTGTTTTTGGATTCGACTCAAGCAATTAATCTGAACATATGAGAAGATGAAAAATTAAAAATATAAACTGGACCATATTTGAATCAAATCAATCCTATAAAAAGGTCAAGTCGATATTGGGTTCGGCTATAACGGTCAAAGCATACTTGACAATACTAATAAAAGTAGAATATTAAAGCATATTTATAAAGAGCTTGAGATAAATGTCCATGTCAAATACCTCTCTTTCTTTTATAATTTGTACATATGAATATGTGCTTAAGATAAGAGAAATGCTTCATAAAGAATTAGTTCTCCACTTTATTTTTTCACACCATAATTAATTAGTTATTTTTAATTAATATTTTAATTGGTTTATTCCATTTATTTAGTATATTAAATAATAAGTTAAAAAATATATTAAATAGTTTTTAATTGGTTTTTTTACTTTATGGGACCCATAAAATAATTAATTTAAGACCAAAAACCTTTGCTTAAAGCACCAATTTATAAAGTAAGTGGATTGAGAAGTGTTCAAAATACTGACGTGGCATTTTAAGTATTCCTCTTTAAGAACTCTATCCTATGTTTATAAAAAGGGTGCTCGGTCTATTTATAATTTGCACCTATGAATAGGTGATTAATTTAAGGGAGGTACTTTACGAGGAATCAATTCTTCACTTTATTTTTCCATGCCATAATTAGTTAGTTGCTTTCAATTAGTTTATTATATTTATTTAATATATTAAATAGTAAGTTAAAAAAATTTCTTGAGACCCATAAAATGATTAATTAAAAATAAAAAACCTTTATTTATAACATTCCTTTATAGAATAAAAAAATATTTAAATAAAAAAATACTTAGAATGCTAATATGATATTCTAAACACTTCTTTTCAAAAAAACCCTTTACAAAACATAGAATGCATTGTCCGCAACTCAACATCAAGGCTTCATACATCTATAAGAGTAGAGAGTTGCTACTTTTACTTATAAAAAATTTCAACGCCCAGGTTCCATCTATATGTGAATTGCTAGTAGTTATCCTTTTATGTAGCACAAATTTCTTATACAATCCCTTATATCTGATTCATACACGTAAACCAGTTTTTTTTTTATTATTAAAAAAAAAAAAAAAAAAAAGAAAAGAAGCATTTACTATTAGCATTGCCGACTTCTTGGCGTGGTTTTCCATGCAGTGTACATCGGTACTCCGTCCTTGTGGTAGGAGCGGTCCCCTGTGAAGGACCATATCATGTATATGTATATATATTTTTTCTTTTAATTCTTACATTTATAGAGAATTTGTTTCTAATCGACCCCATAAAAAAAATTAGGTAAAATGATGAGGAACTTTTTTGAAGGACCTCGGAAATAAAGTAAATAAGTCTTTTAGGAGGAAAGCTCTTTAAGATTTTTTTTCTTTTTTTATCAAAAATTCATTAAAATTTTGACGTGATACTTTAAGAAACTTAGAGGGTTCTTGAAGATGGTCTTAAATCCCAAATCATTGAAAAATGTGCTTTTACACTTTATAATTTCTCCATTGGATAAAATAAAAAAAAGAACTCAAATTTAGAAGAAAAAAAAAAAGATAAAATATAGGGAAAGTTCATTATATAAGATTTTTAAAAGCAATTGATTAAAGATTCAGAGACACAAAAGATCAATTTGAAGAAATATAGAGGCTAAATGTATACAAAAAAAAATAAGAGGTATTTTTTTATTTTACTCTTTTAATTATTATAACATATCTTAATTTGAAGGTACTTGAAATACGATGAAAATATATATTCTATTCGGTGATTACAATAAAGAAGAGAGATTTATACTTACATTATTTTAGTTTCTTTGATGACACAATTATTTGGAGCCAATTGTCCTTTCCAATATAATAGCTTTAAAAACAAATATCAAATTCCATCATTTCCCCTCTTAAGTTTACCAAAGATAAGATAGTAGAATTGCAATAAACTATAAATTAAATTAAGGGCAAAAAGATAATAAATGCATAAATAAATTGGGATAAGAAACGCAAGTAAATTAAAAGCAAAATTTAGAAACTCTACACTATGAAACTTTATAAATAGGACCCTTCACTTCCATCAAAATTTACCGCAGGGTCCTAGAGCCATCATAACTTTTACAGATCAACATATCTAAATTTCAAAATCTTATTTACTCGGTCAGATTCCAAGTACTAGAGCCTTCGTAACTTAAATAATTGAATCATAATTTTAATAAAAATAATTAAAACAATCAGGAACCTCAGAAAATAAAAAATAAGATTAGAGAAAACTAATTTTGTATAGAGATCAATGTTATTTTTAACAAAGAAAGTATTTCCAGAGAAGATATCTTCTTCTTTACTTAAAATAGAAAAAAGGTATTTTTCTTAAAAACGCCTTTTTCTTTAATAAAAATGCACAAAAGAAGGTGTGTTTCAACAAAATGCCTTCTTTAGAAATACCTGCAACTCAAAAATCTATAAGTGAAATTAACCAACAAAATTATAAAAGAAAACATAATCACAATTACAAGTTGAAATTAACAGTAATCTAGTTAAAAAACCAAAACTCTACGTCCAACTCACATCGTTAGCCCTAACTCCAAACTTGATTGTAAATGCTTGTATAAAAAATATAAGCAGAACATATATAGCTCATATTGTAAACTCTAAACTTTTTTATTACTATTTTAATATAAAAAGTGAAATATAAGACATTCAGGATACAAAAAGAAGTATGGAGAAGTTAAATTAATATTAAGTTCTACGTAAATAAAAATATTTAGTACATTTGTTCATACAAGTCTAGTAAATAATACATATAATCTCATCTTCTCTTTATCTTAATGAAGACCTACGATACCCTAAATGCCAAACTCTCACTAAACCTCCTCTTCTTTAGAATCGTTGAAGCCTGTGACTCCTATGTTTCTATCAACTGCTGGGGTAGTTGAAAGAATTGCAATGGATTGATTGTAGCTATCTGAAAGCACTCTCTCCCCAAGAATTAACAAACCTCTGCCCTCTCTTATGTGGAGCTAGCGATGTGAAGGAAGGATCACATTGCATCTCTAGAGTCGGAGTCTTGAATATGCAATTTACACTTGGACCCTTAGATGACTTCGTCCAATGAAATGGACCTCTACTGTATTTGTTAAGCCGACCCATCTCTAATGTTGTCCACCTCCCTTTATCTCAGTCCATCTGCCTTACTTGAGGGGATTTGGAGGGTCATAATCTACCTAGATGTCTTATCTAATCATTAAACTTGATCCTAAGTCAAATATAGAGGGTATAAAGTGAACATAAACGGAAGATGATCATGCAGCAACTATATCTCATGATCCGTATAAGCTCAAGCTGCTTGGTAATCAGCTTTGCCAAGAGAGATCCTTATCTATAGGAACTCTTTAGTATGTAAAAGGAGGAAGATTAACACAGGGTAAAGCGAGGTAAGTCGAAAAAATAGTCATAGTTGAACACAACTGTCATGCCTGAAAAGGTGAAGTCGTAACAGTTTTGTCCCAAAAAGGTAAAGTCGTAACAGTACCGCCGTATAAACCATCATAAGATAGAAACCATCTTAAGATAGAAACCATCCTCACAGCTGCTAGCTTAAACCTAATTCACACTAGAAGTACTCGACTCTATACCTTTAAAGCGTTCAATTCGATACCTGTTTGATATAAACCTATGGAATAATCCTTTGAACTAATTTGTAATAATAAAAAGTTGAAATTTTAACCTTATAAAAGAGTAGTAGTAAATTCCATAAGTACCTATCATTACATATACATACCAAAATATTGAAAACTATCAAGCCCTTTGAAGAGTTTTGTATAGTTTTCCTTAAAAGATAAGAATTTAATACTAAGGGCAATAACCGACCATTTCTTGTTGTATCTCACTCCTCGTCTTAGTTTACTAGGGTTCTAGTATTAGGTAGGCACTTATTAAGCATTGAGAACCTGCAAAATAAACTGTAAGGGAATAAGCGACAAATTGCTCAGTAAGTAGGTTAGAGACAGAAGTATGTACTTAGCACATCACAAGCAGAGTTTTCAATCAAGTTGGTTAGATGCAATGTATGTACAAGTAAATGCCATCACATGACGTTATCCGGTTTGTCGTGAAATTAGAGAAATTTCACTTGCTCTAATCCGGGTTGAGGAGATTGACGTCATACACTTACGGATCGAAACCAAACCAAGGCTTATGCAATAGAGAACACTTTCCTTCCATAACCACTTTCGAACCATGGCTCCCAACCTTGTCACAACCTTCTCTCTTGTCACTTAGTTCAGCTAAGGGTAAGGAAAGAATCATTTTAGCTATCTTCATCGAAGAAAGTTTGTATTTGACATGAGAATCCTAGTTGTTACCTCTAGTGGGTTGCGATGCATATCAAATTAGATATTAAGCCCAGTTTGAGTTAGTTTATCTTTTTAGGGTGATCAACTAAGCTCAAACAATTCAATAATAATATCCATTGAACAATCATATCATAGAGCTTAGCTTCCATCATAGCAAATCGAAATCCAACCACAAGCATTGCATACGCAGAAACAGCTAACTACAATCATAAACCAACATATACCAAAGTCTCTAAATATTCTGAAATAATATCTTAAAATGCGGTAACGCATTGATCCTATTTACTTATCCTGACGCTCCATTCGGAAAACTCGTGTCGTCAACAGTCTTATCACTGGGATGCCATATATATACAAAATCTAAATTCAGTTTTCGTAATGGTTATGAAAACATTAGGGTCTTATCTAAAGCAGCTATATATATATATATATATATTATCATTTGCTTATAATAATAATATATAGTTTCATTATATCAGTCGAATTAAGTTATTAAGTATTAATAATGTATGCAATTCTACTATTACGTATAATATATCATTTCGATTATATCAAAACGTACTTTTAGTCGTTTAAATCATGTTTCGATTAGGTAGAGTTATAATAGTACGTAAATCAGTAATATTGTAGAGATATAAGTTATATCACCTAGATTTATTCAATTTTAGTAAAAATAGTGTCGTTGAACTCGTATAAACTTAACGATACATATTACAAGTCTTAATTTCTAAAGATAACTTTTAACGGGTAATTCGAGTTTTTAACACAGTTATACGTATCTAATCAAATATTATCATACTATACATAATTTATGTTATTAAACCATATTTTACCTAATTTGTCAATATAACATATAATATAGGTATTATTTAACCCTAATACCTGTATAACGTATCTTAGTTATTAAAATATCATTAAATATATTAAAATATATAATTTTATCCAATTTAGCCAATACACAAATAGATAGTTTTTATTCAACTATTTATTATATTTTAACCTATTATTACTAGAATTGGGTATTGATTCATTATTTAAGCTATTTTACTACGTAAATTCATAATAAATATCTTGGGTAATCAAATAATTCCCCGAAAATTTCTATAAACTCCTAAAAATATGTGGAATTCACTTATTACTTGGTTTCAAGTTTTTAATTTATCACCTATATATTCGAAATTATGATTTTACCCCTAAATTACACTTAATTACCTAAATATGATTCTTTTTATACAAAATTATTTTTAACATATCCTAACATCATTATACTTCATTAGAAATCAATATAGGTCAATTTCACTGTTTAATTTCATAAATCCTACTTATTTAATATTTTCAGCCTAATTTCGAGCTATTTTTAGGCAAAAAAATACAATAAATATTAAAAACATTCAAATGAAAAATCAGGATATATAGAAATTATCTATATATCATAAGTATCTTACACAAAAATTTTAAGCTAGAAACTACATCATTTAGTATATTTATTTTGAATTTCAAATTTCAGATGAATACTATATTTGTTAAGCAAGTATATTAAATATTCCTAATTTTGTTAAAATAAATTTATGAAATGAAATCACATCTAAAATAACCTATAAATTAATTTTTCCATATTTTTCCTAATTAATTTAATAATTTTTCAAAAATAGAGAAAAACAGGGCAAAAGCTCGGAACTTGAGTTCATTGAAGCTCCGACCACCATTGGCCAGAGAGGGGTTGTCGACGGTGGCTCTGCTAGGTGAGGGTGAGGCTTCATATCAGGTCATTGAATGGTTGGGAAACTATCCTAACTCGATCCTTACTTTTTTTTTAGTTCTAATCTTTTATATTTTCCTTTAATTCTTTTCTAATTTTTCCTTTCTGTAATTTGAGTTTTCAAACATGTATTTATTGTAGGGGAGTCTTATTTATAGTAGTTAGGGTTGGTTAGATTTTTTTTCTTAATTATTAAGTAATTTATTTTAATATTTTTCTTAAAAAGTAAAAAGTTCAAGGTAGCAAATGGTTGATAATTCACTTTTGAGTCACATTCCAAACTGTTGTTGAAGTGCTACGTGGATTCCAGCCGTTCCCACATCATTTGGATAAGTTTTGGTTAAATTTTAGTATGATTTTAATAATATTTAAATAATTTAAATATATTTAATTATTATATTAATATACGTTTATATATATATTATATATATAACACACGTAATGAGTAATTATATGCATATAACCATGTTTCTAACATATCTTTTATTTTTAAAAGATATTCTCTAATTATTTTTAAAAGATATTCTCTAATTATTTTTATGAATTTAGCACATATTGTATATAATTGTGTAATTTTAGGTTAATTTATGGGTATATTTATTATATATACCAGGTATATTTATAAAAATACGTGTATACTCATGTAGTATATTATGCTATATTATTTTCTTTTATTACCTAATTAACTTATTTCTAAGTCTTCGTTGTATCCTGAACTCGGTTTTAGGGATTCTAATCATTTTTACATTATATTAAGTAATCATACTTCTAGAGGCAAAATCAGAATTTTGGATAATTATTTTCAAAATCCAACTTCATAAAAGCACTTCAACTAATTTTTCTATCTTAGTTGTAAAGTTTTGGTTTAATCGAATAACTTTTCCTGAAAACCCTAAATTTATGTATGATTACCCTAAACTCGACTTTAGTGTCTCATATAGAGCAAATTCCCACTATCTTAATTATATTCTTGATATTTTATTATATTTTTTACTTCTATATGTACGAGGATTCTTCAATTAAGGTTATCATGTTTCTCATAAGCTTTTAGCATACTCGATTTACTTTCTTAAATGTCTTAGATCAATTATCGATCCTAATCGTACAAGGATAGGACTTTGTTGTAATACTCAGATGTTCATGTATTAATTGCTAATTTATGGGATATTACAGCAACCTCACCAATCGGCAAAGCAATGCTCTAGTTTAATAGATTTACCAACAAGTGATACTCTATACTACTATCAGTACCTACGCTCCACTCCTCCAGATCTATCGATCTAAATCACCTGAGAGCATCGATCATTCTAAGTGGTGATGTACAATAGATGTTGTATGATCTAGTCAATGTCTGTTCAACCTCTTAGGTTAGTACAGTATAAGGCCTCTTCTGTGTCACGTGGTGGTGGAATCCTTTGCAATTTACTAAACTATTGAACGGCATGATGTAAAAGCATATGAGTGATACTCGCATTGTCTAAATTCAACAGCTACGATGGTAAAATCAAGTAAGATATCTAGTATCTCATCCAAATATGGCTGTCACATGGCTTACAAGACCATGTTGTCAAAGTTAGTATCTTTGTAAAGTATTGAAACAAAAGGACACAAAAAGTGTGTAAAATACATACCTAATTTGGATTCTTCTTGTCAGATGCATCCCAATAAGCTATCACTACATGGTCGGGTGCATCTTCGTATCTCATCTAATCAACTACTTGACAATTAGCAACCTCTCACTATCAATGACCATCACATGTCAGTTCAAAGAGGCGATGTGTAGGAACATTTCCTAAGTCTACACCTGAAGAAGAATTACAACACCTCCTATCTTACAGATACTCTCTAACGACGAGCTGCATAACTGTCTATATAGCCACGCGAGACATGCAAACCCCCCAACTGTACCGTCCGACTCGAGTAAAGTCCTCCAATAGAAGAAGAAATATGGCATGCATCAAGTTGCCAGATTTATCGAAAAACACGAACCCTCATAACATCCGTAAGATAATGAACATCTTGATTAGCACAACATGCTTTGTACACTATTCATTTCAACCACATGCCATTTCCCATAACCTTAACTAAGTAATTCTCTAATAGACATTTCATCAAACATTTAATATGCGAAGTGTAACACTCTCAAATTCCACTTCTACCATGACTACACGATATACCAAAGTACATTAAACCAACATATCATGTAACTAAACATTACAGAATCAACATTCACATACAAAAACAATATCTAAATAAACTAAAACACATAAGTACAAAAACATGCATATCTAAGGTTTCAAATGTGCAATTTGTTAAATTTTGCAAGATTCATGAAAAAATTCATGTAATTGAAATAGATAGATATTTACCTTTGATTTTTTTCATAGATTTTGCAGAAAGAAAAAAAAATGGTTGAATGAGTTGGATATGATGAAAGAGTTGTGCTTAGCCAAGAGAGAGAAGAGGAGGTTGTGTTTGTTTTTGCAATGCGTATAGTGATTCTATTCATAGGAGTGCTTGTATTTTTTTTTTCCTTTTTTGGTATAACAAAGATTTCTTTTGAGAAGATGCCTTTAGTATTATTATAAAGATCGTTGAAAGCACCTTTCCTTTACTATTTTTAATAATATTTATAATAATATTAAAGACGTCTTTCTAAAAGGTGTCTTTTCATCAATCATACAAAAGAAATAGATACATGTTTTAAAAGTGCCTTCACTACCCCCTCTATGTAATTGGTTTTTCACTAGCCCTTTTTTTTATTTTTTTTCGAAGCATCCTTCTAGTGCATTCCTCTAAAACAATGGATATACATTTTTGTTAAGTTGGAAGTCCATGTAATAAGCCAAACCTTAGAAATATAACCTAAAGCTAATTTTTGAAATCGTAAACAAACTCTAAACTTGATCTAAACCCAACATTGAGATATAAGGGTACAAACGCTAAAACTATAGTTTAATTTCTAACTCCTAAGATAGATGATGAATTGAATGGATTACTAACAAAATCTATAAGCTAGATCTATGTCATGTTGTTATGAGTTCCTAAGTTTAAACAATTAGCTTGATTTCCTTAACCTAAAACCTAGCTATAATCTTAATCTATACTAAACCTTCGTTTTGTGATTGCAACATAGAATTATTTGTGAAAAATTAAAAAAAAAAGAAGTTAATCTATTTTCTTATGCCAAAAAATCCATAAAGTAGCCCTATTAGGACCTTATAAGAAAATGTTAGGTCTATCATAGAAGAAACTATGCATCAAAGTGGAAAAACAATATGAATCTAGGCTAAAACGACCAAATGTTGACAACTTTTACTATGTGGTTCACTACTTTAGCCACCAATTGACCACTTTCGCAAAACAACCGACTACTCTTTAACCTAATTGACCAATAGCTCAATTATTTTGACAAATGTTTGTTTTTGAACACCTTTTTTTAACTTATCACTTAACCTTAAATTAAGTTAGGAACATCCCCATCCTAAATCATTTTCTAGAGATTAACCATCTAAAATAAAATTTATAAATTATTAAAATAATTAACTTTATGAATTTATAGGCAACATGTTAAAAATGATCATTTAATGACAAATAGGTGTAGGTAAGTGATTATTTTATTTTATTTGTTGGTCATCAATGTTAAGATTAAAAATGAATTTAGCATAAGTTTTAAATTAATTAAATACATGTTGACTATTTTTGTGCCAAAGTCAATATCCAAATAATCGAGTTATGAATTGGGTGGTAGTTACCAATCATAGGTTGAACTTACAGAATGAAATGGCTACTAGTTTAGATATCAATGTGCTACCTTATCGTGGATATATGTAGGTTATCGATATGCTGTAACCAATGTTGATATAAGTTGAAAATCTAAGATAGAGCTATTTCACAAATCTACCATAATGGAACATTTTAATGGATGCCAATATGGGATTAGGCTACTTATGGTTGATGATAGTGGTGGACTTAATTATACTAGGTAATCAATGTTTAGGAATAAAATTAAATAAGGGATTAAACTTTAAACCAATTAAAATAAATTATCAATGTTTTACAAAATAATTCAATAAGAGATTCTATTACCTTACCATTATAACACTATTAAGTTATACTAACATGATATGTTATCTAATACGTGATGTTGATGAGATAGTGATGGAGCTATTTTATTATAAACAAAATAGTAAAATAGGTTAAAAATTTTAAAACTAAAAATGAAAAATAGAAAAAGTACAAAATCTAAAAAAATTTAGAAAAAGATTATTCAATAAGTACATTATTAGAAACCTAAATATAAAAAAAAAGAGGAAAAATAGTAAAAGGGGGGTCGGCAAAAAGCTTTTCCTTAATTTTCCTCTTTTTTAATTGTTTATTTTTTTAAAAAAAATTATTTATAATCCGATTTGTTATGACTTTTATTTTTTCTATTTTTGTTTGTTTATTGATTTATTTTTATAACTTTTTTTTTTTACTTTTTTTGATTTTATGTATAATGAAACAGCCTTATTAGTGTTTTATATAAAAAAAAACGCATCACGTTGTGTATCTAATAGTGATGTTATGGGGGATTAATGAAATTATTTATTTTGATCTTTTTATAAAATATTAATTTTTTATTTCATCTAGTCGATTTAATCGTACCTCAAAACCTCTAAATGTTGACCACCGGTCGCTTGTGAATTGTAATTGTTTGTACTTGTGGATAGAATATAGCGGGATCGAAAACCGAAATTCCACACAAAGGACATTCCCCGTATGGCTGTTCCCCACGCCTGTCAAGTCTGCGAGAATGGGATTGAAAGAAGACATTCGACAACATTATGCCATCTTTTCCTTGTGTGCTTTCGGGACAACACTCTTGGACTGTTTTTGGCCAGAAAATTATGCTTCCGTTTTGTCCATTAGCCAAAAGTTCTTAAAAGCATACAAGGGATAGAAACTATACAACAATGCACTTCAATTATCCGATTACGAAAATACATTATCAAATCCCTAGTATTGTTTAAGCGATGTAATAATTTGGAATCGTTGTTACTAGGGACAAAAGGATCAAAATAATTTGAGTACAAGGAAATAATTTTAAGCTTTTCCAAATACTTAACTCTAATGGAAACTATATTTTTAGTATATACACTATTCCCATATATATATTTATTATTATTATTATTATTATTATTTTTGCCATTTACTATTAGACAACTAGGGGTGAGGAAAATTTTACCCGGTCCATCCCCGCTAATGGATAGATTTATTAATTAAGAAAGCTATTATGTGTATTTTTGGTAAATAGAAAGCTCTTATGCTTTTTGTCTTTTAATGAGGTGCTCTACAACTCCAACTCCATTAGCCAAAGCATGTTTAGCTACATCAGCATCATTTACTAACCGACAAGTTAATTATCTATATTATTCAGTCAAAATTCCTTTTATGTTATCGCACTTCTCTAAAAGAATGTCATGGAATTCATTCCGTTTTTATTATTTCAATTTACGCTAGTTACAAAATTAACAATTAAAATTATTTAGATATTTTAAGTACATAACATTATCATGTTATTTATAATCTTAATTATTAATTATATGTGACAACATCCAAATTAATCCATGGAAATCGTTTCATGTATAAAATTAAAATCTAGCTCTTTTCGTTTTTTTTATAGATGCAACCGATATAACACATCGCACCATTAAGGCTTTCGTAATTTCTAGTTTTCAGGAGCGCCACCCAATGTTTTGCTTTTTACATAAGTGATTTTACTGTAGATAATGTATAGGTTTGTTTTTAATTGTTCTTCTAAACTATAGAAAATCAAACTCTTTAGTATGACTCAACAAACATCAAACATCAACCGTCATGTAGATTATAAAGATTATGTTGTTGCATGTTACAATTTGCCATAATAGCTAAGGTCTTATAAGTACTAGGAACAAAATCTATGGTCTACCTTGTAAATTTGAAAATTATCAAAACAAGTAAGAGTGTGTTTGCATTCCTGTAGAATTATATGATATCACTTAGTATCGACTTAGGTATTTCTTATCCATTTTGTTGCTCGCTACAAGTTTACTTCACAAATCGCATTTCGATAACTTCTTTGATTTGCTAGATAAAGGCCTTCGTTTATTGCCCACAAATCTGCTTTTAATGGAGATAAGTTCCATAGTTGTTTATGTATACCCCATGGGATGGTTCCACTATAGTCACCGTACACCACTCCAATACTAGGTACATTCCCACTCTTAGCCATCGCTCCCGTCACAATTGGTTTTTACCTATTCTTCTTATGATTCTTCCTATGCACGGTTAGGACTATGTCTATATAATTTCAGTTTCTCCATTTTGTGAAATGCTTGCTACTCATTTGCCTTCTTTCAAATTCTTTCCTCACAATCGTCTTCTTTAGACTTCAAGTATTTCATATATCTCTTTAACATTGATGAAAATGAGTTTCACTTATAAAGAAATTGCATTACAATTTCAATGAGTTTCGCTTATAAAGAAATTGCATTACAATTTACTAACATATGTGAACTAATTAGTTTTGGCTGCTTGTTTCTTAATGATTTGAAACTTTTATCTTTTTTTTACTATATTCTTTGTAAATAATTTCCTGTTTAGAATGTGGGATTTACATTTTCTTTATGGTATGCTATTATGCTATACTTGTTAATCAAAGTAGTGGTTCATTTATTGAACTTTGTGTCCATTTTATTTTTCTAAAGTGGAAATTGAAAGTAAAGGAGACAAATGGTACAAGTTCTAAGGGTTGCACTCCTACTAAGAATATGCAAGTCCACATCAAAGGTGTCTCACAATAAAAACAATATTGTAGAAGCATTTTATTAAGATTTCCGATGAGCAAATAAAAAAAAATTAAAGGCAAAGTGCATATATTGTGGAATCGAGCCTTAGAATGAAATCTCAAAAATAAGAAAAATGATAAATAGTGAAAAAATATTGTAGATTTGTCAATATTGATGAACAACCTTTCTATGGTGTGAAGCATGAAATTTTTATTATAGAACGTGCAATCATGTATCACTTTTCTTTTTTTCTTTTTCTTTTTACTATAATTAAGGATTTCGTGGAACTTTATTTATTTCTAAATGTGCAAATTATTTAAAATCTAGAGTTACTTTTACATACAATGTTTAGTATATGATCTCAGTGATTTATATCATACTGTAGAGTTTATTGATAATAATTGGATGTTGCACAAAAGGATCTTGTACTATCTTGTCATGTCTAGTCATATAAGTATAAATACATAAGTAAGTTGGTCAAGAAAGAAATTCATACATGTGTTAAGGTTAAAAGATAAGGTTTCTTCAATAATCATAGGTTGTACTACTCCAAAAGTCTAAACGGTGCCATTGTCAAATACTTGAAAGAAAGTCATAAACACAGTTGTTTGTTCATATTAAATGGGTGTTCTTTCATGTGAGATGTGATGATCATATTGTGATGCCGTGCATATAACAAACAAATTTGCTACTAAATCTACAATATAAATAACAAACATATTGCTCTCCTAATGTTCACACATAAGAGTTATATTCATCAGCCTATTCATTCAAAAGGGAAACTATAATTCATACTCATCAATTAAAATCTCTAAACATAGAAAAATCAGTTTTCCATAAGTCTTGAAATTAAAATAAGCCCACCAATCCCTATAAGGATAAAAGAAATTGTCATCTATAGGATCTAGCTGGTATAGTAATGAGAAGATTGGACCTTGTGTTAGACTTATTAAGCCCACAAGAAAGAACATGGTAAGTAGGTGTCGCAATGTTGCCCAACATAGTCATTTTGATACTTAAGTTAGTGTAGGTAATATAAAGAACATGAACATTATTAAAGTAAAGCGTAAGCTAAGTGTACATTCGATCTAGTGTTTTACTGTAAGGAGGTTGGCCAGTATTTATGGAAAGGGACGGTTAGAAGTTGAGGGACCGTTAATAGGCAGGTGGCACATCCATAAATCTTAGATAATGGAGTTGTGTAGTCTAACATGATCCTGATTTGTAAGAGGTACACAAACATGAATCTTAGATAGTGAACCCATATAGTCTAACGTGATCCTGATTAGTAGGAGGTGGTTGTTGACCCAATTTTCGAGCCTTATTCACTGTCTTTTAACCGTTGTGTGTTGCAATAATTTGGTAGGTTGTGTAAAGGGCTTAAGCTGAGGTCGACTGGTTGAATAAGGAGGTCGGATCCAAAGAGAGGTATGTTAGGCCACAATTCCAAGCAAGTTGGCATAGACTTAAGGGGCCCAAGCCTAAAATATCCTATCAATACTTGTACCACCCCTCAACCCTCTTCCATTAAGGAAGTCTCATTGCTGTTAAGAAGGCAAGGAGAGAGGAAGAATGGGTCCCTTGAGTGCACGACCAAGCTTAACCTAGCGTTCTTACATCAACATGATGATCCAGAGGGTACACCGCCGTGCTAGCGCCCTTGGAGAAGTGGCTAACATGGCATATCCTAAGTCCAAGCTGAATGCACTTTAGGTTAAGCCGGATAGGGTGATCCAAGTTGCCTGTTCCTTAAGGCAAGTTGGGTGCTCAAGTATTGAGGTGAAGATCAAGAAGATGTAAACCCTAAAGCCAAGCTAAGTAACCATAGGTTTGAACTTAAAACCCAAGGTTTAGGACGATCGGCTAAAGGATCCGATCAAACCCAAATTATAAACTATTTAACAAAATACCAGTAAAAATGACCCTGCAAACTTAAATTTAAGAAAGTAAGTAGTAAAATAGGAGACTATAAAATTTTCAAATTTTAAGCATAATAACTACTAATTACTGAAAAGGCAAAAAGTGTAATATAATAACTAATAAATTAGTAGAGATAGATTATATGTATACTAAAAATTTTAGAATGACCAAAATAATATTTAGGAATGTTCACGTGTACCTTACATGTATTTACGTATAGATAAAAATACGTGTAATTGCTAAAATAGGCCGAAAATTAAGTAAATAATTAAAGAAAAATACAAAATAATTATAAAAAAATCAGAAAAAAATCAGAAGGAGAGGTCTGCAACTGGATCAGGTCGTGACTGAAAAGAAAAAAAAAAATTGGCCAATAAAAATGTGCCAAACTAAAAGCCTAAAATCAAGGAAATGGGCAAAATCACATCAAATTAATGCACATTAATTACTATGTTTGTCTATAAATAAGGAAAAAATTCACAGAAGACATTTGGACAGTTTGTAATCTGAGAAAAATCGAAACACAAGAAAAATCGAGAGAAATTCCAGAAAAAAAAAAAAAAAGAAAACTGTGCAGATTAGCAAGGTGAACTGGAACCACCACCCACCACCACCTGGGACCGAACCACCACCACCACCCTACCCTAGGACCAGCGTCTGGACCGGCCGACAACCTTGGACCGGTTTTGGACGGCCAGAAATCCTTGAACCGGTTAGTCATTTACTCATCCCGATTTTTATATAATTTTGTAAAATTAGTTATTTTGCCCAGAAAATTATGAAACTTGTTATTCTGAGGTTTTATTGTATGTAGATTTAGGAAAAAATATTGATTTAGTTTAATTATGTCTGGAAATATAGGGTTCTTAAGAAATTGTTCAAAACCGAGTATGATTAAACCGGAAATTAAATAGGCTTAGGGATGTAGTTTGGGGCTCAAAATTTTTCTATAGGACTCTCATATGATTTAGAACAGTGCTATGAAGCCTTTTTTTTTAAAATTAATTTTCAAAAATTTAAGTTAATTTTTAGCCCTAAAATGATGGTAAAATTGGGTGATTTGGGATTAATTAGGTAATTAGAATGTTAATTACTGATTTGGATCTTGATTAGATGATTAAGGAAGTTAATCTCTGCAGTGGAACCCTAATCCTAGCTTTTAGGTACTAATTATGGTTAATTAGGGAAATTAGGTAAAGAATATGAGAAATTAGGAATATGTGAAAATATAAATTACTAAATTTAAAAAAAATAAAGTTATTTAGATAATATTATAATTGAAATCAGAAAAATAATAAATCAGAATTAATATTTAATTTTAAGTAAATATCTTAAAATGTAAGATTTTTACACCTCGGGAATAAATCCGATATCCCAATTAGGGTTAGTGTGTACCGAATAGTTAGAATACCAAAATTACGACCCAATAGGATATTTGAATACCCGAGCATAAGGTGATTAATGTCACATTGGGATTCGAGCCTAATTACGACCTAGGAATTAAAACTAGAATCTAGTTTAGGAACCGAACCCCGAAATAAAATACAACGAATTATTAGTACGTTGTAGGTATACATGAGGAAAATGAGTTACATTATAAATTAGAATAAGAATCCATAAAAATAAGTACTAAAAGGACCTCTTTGCATTATAGGACACCCAGAAACAAATCAGCTCGCAATTTGAGGATCGAGCGACCGAGCAAATTCAAGTAAGTTGGATTATTGCTTATTGTAATAGAGTACTAGTTTTGTAGTGCTCGGAAACTTAGGCTTGTATATGCTTGTGATTGTAAGTAGTTTGCGCATGTGTGATGTATCTGAATTCGTGCTGGAATTTGTGTTGTGGGTGATTTTGTGACTGATTGAATTGTTGTGGTCTTGTTTGAACACTCTAACCGGAATTTAATCTTAGTCGACCGTAATAACCGAAAACGTCATGCATTGCAACCCGTTAGGGGATCATAGGACTCTCCAACCAAATACCGACCCCTTCGAAAGGGATAGCGCAGGATTGCAAAATGGTCCCTTCTTCATCCTCAGTCGAACTAAGTGACAGGAGAGGTCGCGGCGGGGGTGAAGTCAATGGTTCGAAAGTAGTCGCGGGAGGAGCGGGGTCTCCATTGCACAAGCCTGAGTTTGGTTGTGAGCTGCTGCATAACATGGAACTCCTCAACCCGGATCGGAGCGGGTGAAATTTCTCTGATTTCACAACGGACCGGACTACGTTGTGCGATGACACTTGATTGTTGCATTACATGAAAATAATTGTTTGATAATCCTGTTTGTGCTTGTATGCATTCATGAGTCTCCAATTCAACTTACTGAGCTGTAGTTGCTCATACCCTTATAGATCCTTTTGCAGGATCTGATTTGTAATCTCTTCAAGTACCATGCCGCCCTATAATTATCCAGAGGTTAGTTTTTTTGAAGCCAGGGGTGTGAGGATCAAGTTATTTAGCTTAATGTGTAACCAGACTGACCTTGTAGTTAAAGGATGAAGACTGTTAGTTATTCTGTAAATTAGTAAACTGTAGTTATTATGTAAATCTTCCTGGGAAGCTCTGTGGACTTATTTATATGATTATCTATGTTTAATAGTAATTTGAGTTACTCATCATATTTGTAGTATAATCATTAATCGAACTGTTTACTTCAAAGCGAGTGGTCGTCGACGCCTTGTATAGATTATCTCTATGGTAGGAACTGTGAGGCCAGTTTCTATCATAGAATGGTTTACACGGCGGGACTGTTGCGACCTCGCGACTTTGGGGCGTAACAGAAGACAAGCCTCTTTGTGTTGTAGGGAGCATTAAGTAAAGGAGGTGATCTTATAGAAGCGCTTATGCTATCAGAGCAGGCAGGGTCGAGCCAACAATGGTGGAGCCAAGCTAAGTCAATACATCTGTGTTAGAGTATGGCGTTGCTAAAGTGCCATAGTAGATATGGAATTCAAAGAGGCTTCAGTAAAACTTCTTGGGGAATTTAGCCTTTTGAATTCTTGTCTTAGTGTGCGTTTTCATGGTGCAGTTAATGTAACATGACAACTGTCATCTCTGTACAGTCGTGCATGCGTCTGCAGTTGTCCTGTCATTTGAATAGGGTCGTTTGATCAAAACCGTCGCCATGTGTCTACATCATAATGCACTGAGGGATTTATATTTATATGAATCCTTATAATAGAAAATTCGTTTTCTTAGGGTTTCAACTTGTAAATACCATCAACCTTACATAAACAACTCTTTTGCAACTTCTTATATCTCACTTGCTTGCTTTAGAGATTCCTTTCTTCTTCTACTTCTTTCTTCATCAACGAAGTTGTCCTTTTTCTACTTTTTATCATTATGTCGAATGTCTTAAGAACAAACCTAGGTGAAGTAGCTTCACTCAAATGCAACTTAACGTCTTTAGACTCTAATGCAATAAGGAGTGCGACTCCATCCCCCCACCCACCTCGAGAAAGGATGAAGGGGCTTCATTACCTACATTAATACAGGTGGACAAGGAAATAAGGGGGGTGTTAGAGGCATTTAATAGGGCGAAGATTATAAGAGCCCTTCCATGAAACACCTATCCATGTAACCAATTGCTGGTGCCGTTGATATGTATTTAAGGCCTAAGGTTGCTAAGGGTTCAAGCGGTCAAGTAAGCAAAAACAAACCTACTACTGTAAATTATACTCTTAGTAACTTTATCATGAGTGATTGCCTTAATTTGGTGGTGTGGTTGCTAAGGTAAAATGAGAAGGCGGTCTTGCCGTTAGGGAAGTAGTTCACGGTGTATGAGAAGTGATTCAAGCATTGGATGCGTCTTCCATTCACAGAATTTGAGAGGGAGCTGTTCGATTATCATCAATGCTACCCTACTTAAATTCTTCCCCATAGGTAGAGGTTATTAAAGGCATTTCAAGCCCTTTATGAGTATTTAATGGTCAGCGCTATGCAGGAGCTCTTCAACTATTGTTATTTGTGGAAGGCCCTGAACAGATGAATTTACCTCCAAAACTACCTAAATAAGAAGTTGTTTGGGGGCTTGGGTTCATCCATGAAGAATTGGTAGGACAAGATCATGGTGGTGGAGTTGCTTGAAGAGTTGAGCTTTTGGATTCAGTGGGCTCAGTTGGCCCAACTACTGCCAAAAAGAAACTTAGCCTAAATGATACCAAGGCCGCAGGAGAGATTGAAGCTTTCATGGCTTTGAGGCATGATAAAAAAATTGATGCCAAGGATATAGTGTGGAGGTACTTTACTCGATCGATATTTGAGTTATTCCCAAGCATGGAGAAGGCTGTCAAAAAGAAGTAGTTGGAATGTATAGGTCCATCCTTGGAGCGAGTTGACTCCTTTGTCGTGCTAATGTAGTTTTTCATGAAGCTATACTTTGTCCATCATGTTTCTAAGGAACAGGGAGTCCTCCTTATGCGTTCCAGTCGCAGTGAAGTTTATTCTCTTTGCCATTTTTTCACAAGCAAGAAGTTGGCTACCTCAAACCCCTTACTTAGGAAAAGCGTTTAGAACTTGGCTTAGCACAAAGAGTCAGGGAAAGCTGTCGACCCAAAAGGTAAGGTGGCAAAATCAAAAGCGACTATAGAGGGGACTAGTAGAGCAAAGCTAGTTGTCCTACCTTAGGAATCTTGATCAGTACCCCTTTAGTCATCATAAAGCCCCTTTTCAAAGTAGCTCCTTTATTCAATCATGCCCTACCGTCTAAGCCCATCATCATTGCAGGAGAGGAAGTCGAAGGTGGAGAGCAAGAGATGGTGGAACTCTTCCCTCCCCATAAGGATAACAGAAGGAAGGAAGTAGGGTAAAAGAGGATGCCCTTTAAGGAGACTAGATCAAGAGCATTGGATCCAAAGAAGGCCAAAGTGCTAGGGTTGTATGAGAAGCTTGCCTAACATCGATTCCCTTATGGTCACCCCTATCTCGCCATGGACCAAATGAGCGAGGCCCAAGTAAAGGCCTTAGAGAAGCATTATAGGGTAAACACTGTCCCGGGCAAATACAAGTAAGTTTTGTATGAGTCCTAGAACCGCCACCTTTTTTAGGGAAACTCTAAGTTAGCCACCAAGCAATACAAGGGGAAGTTCTACAAGCCCAAGTGGAATGTCTAGCATGGTGACATAACATTACAACCAGGTACTTAGCTTGCAAGCTTTAGTGGGGTCTTTTACCCCTATTGACTGAAGCATCTTAGAGATGACGCCAAGGCCTTTGTTTGGCACCCCCTTCAAGTTAACGAGACAACTTAGCTTATTGGAACATTGAGTGAGTCTTCATTTCTTTAAGTTGCTTTATTCTATAATTTTTTTTTCTTTCTAAATTTCCTTCTAATTGCTCATAATGTAACCCTTATGTTGTAATACCATAGTCAAGTGCTACTCTAGATTGGTCATTACAACGATTTGCTAGGAGAAGCAAAGGACCTCCAATCAAACATACTTAGTGCAACGGAGGGTTGTGAAGAGGTAGAGTCCTCTTGTAAGCATTATTAAAAGAAATTTTGGAGAGTAAACAAACATCTTCATCGCTCTTATATGTAGAAAGTAGTGTTGGAGGAGGAGAAGGATGGGTGAAAAGAAGCCCAAGGGGGCTACTAAGGAGGTTACCACCCTCAAAAAGTAGTTCAAGGTAATGTAGAAGCCTAAGGCCTAACTCTTTAAGAAGTAGGAAGAGCAAGAGAAGGCCTATGAGGACTTGGAGAGATGCAACTGGGAGTTAAGCACACTAGTCTCGAGGTTATAGGCTAGGCTAGTAATGAAGACGAGTGAAAGTGATAATAATAAGAAGGACTTGCAGAAGCTGATTAACCAAAAGACAGAGCTAGAGCAGACGATTAAGCACCTCAAAGCAAAGCCTAAGGAGATACAAGCTTCGATTGCCAACGATAAGAGTGGGAAAGTGATCCATTTTACCACCGAATAAAAGGTCATCGACGATTTCTTACGATCCGAGTAGTAGGATAATGAATGTGAGGATGTCTTCACTAAATCGGGTCTCTGCCTTAAAGGCATAATTCTTAAGAAGTACCTAAGCTTTGACTTGGGCTTCTTAGACTATCTAAATGAGTCGACCTATGCAGAGAAAAGGGGGGTGAAGAAGAGCCAAGAGGCAGCTACGCCAATTGTCGGGGCTGGTGAAGATGCTCTTATATCCTCCTTTACTCTAGTTGCTCTTCAGGAGGTCATCCTTAATGAATCACAAAGGAAGGATCAAGGTCAGTGTGACCTTCTTGCTGACCCAAACCAAAGGCTCTTACTCGTCCTTCTATAGCCTAAGATTAGACTGCTCAGATGGATCAGCCCTCTAAATGGATCAGTACGTTGAATTTCTCAAAGCTACTAAAGTTGGCTTATTCGAAATGATGAGCTATTTTCCATTTTTTTCTCCTTTTCTTTCTTTTCTCTTCCTTTGTTGTACTTAGTTAGATTTATGCAAAGAAAGTTCTTGTAATGGGCCGGTATGCCGGCCTTCCATACTTATAAACATTCAAAGAAATCAAATGAAATTATAGACTTCTAGTTTGCAATTTTCTCTACTTCTTAGCTATCAGTCACCTAAGAGTATTTAGCCTTACAAGGTGGTCCTTGCTGATTTACACAAGATTCCACGTACCTTATGCTACTCGTGTCAGAGCATAAGCTAGTGATGCTTTCGATGCTTACATAACTAAATGTTATACTTAGTGCTTACGTGTTTGTAATGAGTTGTTTAATTAGGGGTTAGTTGTTGCTTCAAGACTAGGATGAGCTAGGGTTATTCTCCTTAAGGGACCTTCAGCTGTTTATAACTTAAGTTATGCTACTTAGGGAAGAGCTGGGGTTACTTTTCATAGAGGATTGTTCAACCGTTTATAGCTTAGGTCGCATTAGGGGTTGAGCTGGTGGTGTTCCAGCAAGCATTATGGGTGTTCCTCAGTATGCAAGGGGTGTTTCCCTTTGCTAAGATTACTTGATGGGGGTTAGGTCGGTAGTGTTCCGACCTACCCATTCTTGAAGAGGCACACGAGTCTAGAGTTCTTATAAGGACTTCTAGGTCCATTCACCCATTTAGGGTTGGGATGAATTGAGTGAGGTAATAAACAAAACATACAAGGGTATTGATGAATAAAACATTTCATTAACAATTTTGGTAAATAATTATAGCAAAATTTGCATAGTTTCTTTTAAAGTAAAGCTGAAGATTGTCGGCGTTCTAAGTGCCCGAGATGAGCTCGTTGCCCAGCCTCTTTAGTTTGTATGCCCCAATTCCTAAATTCTCTTTAATTCTAATTGGATCTTCTTAATTGGGGGCTAGCTTTCCTTACCCCTCTCACGAGTTGGTGGCCTTGAGCTTCCAGTAGATCAAGTCTCCTACCTTAAACTCCTTATACTAGACTTGTTTAGCCTATAAGAAAGAACATGGTGAGGGGATATTGGGGTGTTATTCGGTGTGACCACTTCAATGCTTAAGTTAGTGTTGGTGGTAAAGAGAATACGCACACTTTTGAGTAAAGTCTAAGCTAAGTGCTTAATTGATCTAGTGGTTTACAGTTAAGAGGTTGGCTAGTATTTATAAAGGAAGGTTATCGGAAGTTGAGGGACTGTTAATGGGTAAGTGGCACGTCCATGAATCATAGGTAATAGAGCCATGTAGTTCGACATAGTCCCAATTTGTAAGAGGTGGTTATTGACTTGATCTTCAAGCCTTATCTATTGTCTTCTAACTATTATAGGCTACAGTATTTAGGTAAGCTGTGCAAAGGGCTTAGGTCGAGGTTGACCGAGTAGATAAGGAGGTCGGATCTAAAGAGAGACATACTAGGTCATAAGTCTAGGTAGGTTGGTATGGGCTTGAGAGAGACTAGCACTAAATCTCTACTCAATCTAAAAAATTAAAATTACATAGTATTTGTCCCCCTTAAGTTGAATTAAATTTTTTAGCATTGAACCGAAAAATATATGAATGTTTAAATATTGAGACTGTCATTATCCCATTTTTATATTAACCATTATAATATGGTCACTCATATGTCTCTTCTCGAAAAATTTTGAAGTACCAAATGGAAAAAAAAAAGAATAAAACCTTAGAAGCCAAAATGGATTATAAAGGTGAAAATTTAGATACTTCCCTCACCATTAATCTAAGAAAATCTATAACCTAAGTTAAAGATTCTAAATCGATTGTAAGATAGGTAATATATCATGTATATCACTATATCTTATGAAAAAATGTAGTAAGGGACCTTGGATTTATAGGGTATATAGAGCTTATTTTACTCAAGCACCAGTTCAAAGTTCCTTCTTTGATTTTATTTTTTTTTTAAAAGAAAATTCTAAGGATGTATATGATGTTGTCATTATCATAATATAAATTTGTCATTAATGTCATTGAGGGAGTTTGCAACGGAAGGGACAATGTTTACATTATAAAGCTTAAATTTTTTGAAAAATGCATTCCAGGTCCTACATTTCAAAAATTTAACAATTGAAGTTATCATCATGCTCATTTTATGCCACTATTTTTAATGTAGCACTATAATATTTTTCCTTATTAACATGAATGCATTATGAAATATAAGAAGCATCATTCAACCTTAGCTTTACACATGAAATAAGCTCAAACAAAACAATATATTCAAATCCTATGACATTTACCTCACCTTGAAAGTCTTGATTTCTAAATGAAATTATGTAGAAAATATACATCATTATTGTTGTACTATAAAAATAATTAGTTTTATGCAACATAGTCTAGAACATAGAATGCTTAATCTAAAGATAATCGAAGAATAATATCAATGGAAAATAGATTAGGGTTGTAACTATTTTATGTGTGTGGACAATTATTTTCAACCATGTACAAAGTCTTTGTCAACAAAACTAATGCAGAATGAATAAATGAATTTAGAAAAGCAAATGTTACTCCTTTAAAATCATTTATGAACTTGTCCATTAAATCTAAGTCAGTGTTTTCCATCGACTATATTTAAAATTAATACACTTCAAAGACATTAGTTGTTATATGTTATTGTATAGATAATTCAATTTATATATTTATTTAATTTAAATTTAAAAGTAGGGTAAGCTAAACTAAAAATTAATTTGAGACTTGGTAGTTACAAAGGTATAGATTTATGTAATTAATTATAATATCTTTTAAATAGAAGGTGACACAACTTTAATTATTGAGATGTCTTTTGGTGTAACAATTTAGAGTTCATCAGAATTTTGAGGTTAAGCAACCTTAAGGAAGAGTAATGAATTACCTCTTAAGAAGTAGTTACACCAATGGACAAAACTATGTGGCATCCGATGTAAAGGTGGATAATTTCTCGATAAGGGGACCTTCAATTAGGTCATTACAAGGTGGTATCAGAGCAATCAACCAGAAGGGTGAAGTCTATGCTTAGTATTGTTTTGGACTTATGTAATAAAATTGATAAGGATGTCAATTATGTAAGGGGAATAAATTATAGTATCCCTTAAATAAAGTTAACATAACTTTAATTATTAAGGTGCTTTTGGTGTAATGGCTTAGAGTTCGTTAAAATTCCAAAGCTAAGTATGCTTAGGGGAAGTAATAGGTGATCTTTTGAAAAGCAGCTGCATTAAAAGACAAAATTGTACAAAGTTTGATGGCTAAGTGGATAATAACTCGATGAAAGAGTTCCAATCGAATTGTATTAATTTTCTAAATGTAGTGAACTAGATAAAGTGATTCTTAAATCATAATGAAGAACTAAATAGAATTTAATGAAATGTAAAAGAAAGGTGATGTTTCTTAAAATAGAAAGAACACAATCGAATATAACTCATAGGTGGAATGTTTCTTCAACTAGAGAAGGTGGGATTATTTATAGATTTTATAGGTATAAGGTTATGGATGCAAGGGTTAATTGTGTGCCGCATGTTAAGTTAAGCTATATGTAACTAGGAAAGCAACTTGAATCGTACTTATGAGATGGTCAAGTGAAGTAGAGTGGGGAGAAAGAGTAGGTAATCTCAATATGGCTTTAACACTTACGGTAATAGGTAGAGGAGCTAAGAGGTATTAAACTTTAAAGTTGATGAAGAACGAGGTGACATTCTTGAA
Source organism: Lumnitzera racemosa (assembly GCA_024138005.1). NCBI lineage: Eukaryota > Viridiplantae > Streptophyta > Magnoliopsida > Myrtales > Combretaceae > Lumnitzera > Lumnitzera racemosa. The sequence continues at coordinate 4,315,835 of JAMXBC010000007.1, forward strand.
ATATTCAAGTGTTTAATCTTTTAAGGCAAGATTTTGATACAATAACGATATTTGTATCAAGATCTCTCTTATCCAAATGAGGGAGGGAAATAGGTATTTATAGGAGTTGGTCATTGATTTCATTCATAGGATCATGTTGTTGATAAATGGCCATGATCAATCCCTTCCCTTAAATGGACCTTAAGTGAGTTTCTTTTACAAACTTAGGCTCAATAAAGCCTTATTCTTTATGTGAGCCAATATTGAGAATGATTGGATTGAACGATCAATCTAATGGGCCTTATTCTAAGCTCACCATGCCAAAACTCTCTTGATCATCCAGCATATAGATTTAGCTCTTCGGGCCCTATCACCTTAGCTTAAAAGGTTAAACCTGATGAATTAATGAGATTTAAGCTCAATTTTGAATTTAATCCTCTACAGATTTCTTCATGATTTTTTCTAAGGATGTACATGTTCATATATATGAATCCTATAGTACATATATTGATAATAATACCGTTTTAGAGATCATGGATTTTCCTATGACTACCTATTTGCTATTTTACATAAGTCATCGTTCTAGAATCGTGTCTAGTTACTAATATTTATTCACTCTTATTATCATTAAATTATTATAGGCTCACTTACTATAAACTTAGCAAATTTTGAGGTTACAACCCATAAGATTAAAGTATTCAATGGACCAGCTACATGGTTGGATGTAAAGTCCTTTGAACCATAATTTGAATTTTTACAACTCCATATCTTAGCCATGTACCAAACATGATAGCACAATTGCTTCATTTATTGTTATGTGTTACATTTTGTCCTTTCACATAGTAATACCTACTGCTTTCTTCTTCCTTAATCATACTTTTAGAAACCCTAACTACACTATGTCCATATGGCTTAACTCACCATATCCATCTAATTCTGTATTTTTCCATAATGCATAATATTTGAAGGACAACTTAGTAGGTTTAATAATATTATTTTTGGGAAAATTATTTCATGTTTTATTAAATTGATTACATGCTTCCTTTTTTTATTAATGAAAACTCCTCACTTTAAGCCATTTCAATAATAACTAATATTATAGAATTCTACATTAATAACGAGAACCTAAATTTTTCATTTTTAAAAAATGAATGTCCTTAAATGTATGTTAAAAAAATATAACTCTTATTGTTGATGCCTTGATGGTAGTTCTTAGATATGGGCTAACTATCTCAAGCCTAAAGTCGAGCATCTTAACCTATGAGGCCACAAGATAAAATGGGCCTAAGTTGACCACCTCGAGCTTAGGGTTGAGCAATTCCATTCATGAGTTAACAATCCCAATAGGGATTGAGCAAACCACCTTAAGCCTTACACTAAGCAGTTACCAAGTAACAACTTAATCTAGGTTCATGAGTTGAGGAATTGAAGGCTCTAGTTGAGTAAAGTCCTACATTACCAAGGCTAACTCCCATGGTCTACAAGTGGATCTCCTCAAAAACTCTTACGATCCTCTTCAGACAAGACTAAAACTCGCATCTAATCCTTAACAAGAGCTCCTCAAAACCTAACATGTAACACTTACATCGCTTAAATGTGATGTAATTTCTAATGGCTAACCTTTCGGAAAGCACACGTGCTTTGATCATACGATATTGTTAAGCCTATGAAGAAAAGATAAGTATGAGGCCCAAAAACAATCATTCCTACCATCGTTAGAAGATCTCACCAATCCTAAGCCCATAAAACCTAGGGCAACATACTACGAGTTGATAGGGTCTTGGGGGTTGAATATATAAATACCTGACCTCTCTCCCTCCTAGGGTAAGATTACTCTTTTGCATGCACTAACTCTAACTTCTCTCTCTCAATTTGCATTTATTGAATTACATACTTCTTAATGAGTATCTCTAACTTAAACATTAGAGTGACCCTACTGGATAATAACCCCCCTTGCCTTTCTCTCTCCGATTGTTCTGCTCACTCTTCCCAATCTAGTTGGTTTGACCCTTGGGAGTCCATTACACTCTATTGATAAGAACCTTAAGATGATACCTATAATACATTGTACTTAAAAAACCTGAGTCCTTCTTTTTTAAATTCCTTTTACATTGTTATTTAACATATCAAATTATGGTAACACGCTTGCAGCCTAAGACATATCCTTATTATAGGAAGATGACCTTTCATGAATTAAATTCCTTGCTTATTACATTCTCTGCCCTTTGAAGAATTTCATAATGGAGATTCTCAAATCTTCACTTTCCAGAAACTCAAACCCTTAAATATATGCTAAAAAAATATAGATTCTGTAGTACTCTTATGAATCTATGCATGTCTTCATTTTTCCATTTGTCTCGCAGAAGTAGCTTTTTGAAATTGATATTTAATACCATTGTTTTTTTTTAATTTTGGATAAATTGCAAAGAACTTCCCTTATCTTTGCTCTACGTGTGCTTAGCCCCCATGTCTTTCAAAACGTGTTAAAATACCTCCTAATCTTTAAAAAATGTGCAAAAGTTAGTCTTGTATCAATATTTTTGTTAATATATGTGCATATTTAAAGCTTAGTGCTTATGAAAGTGGGGCCACTAACCTGAAATACTTCATTTGCCCCTCAAGGAAAAGTAACGAAAAAAAAAGTTATTGTAGTAAAAGTCTTATTACTTAATTAAAATAAAAAGCACTCAAAACCTTTGTTGGAGTTTCCATTAAAAACAAAAAAATTTCCTTACATTATTACAAATGGAAGGAAAAGAAAAATGTTGCTTAAATTATTATAAATAGAAATACTATAAATCCTAAGTGTACAAAACTCATTATAGTTCATAAGTACAGTAGACTTGCTGTAACAACTTAGAATTCAAATTGAGTTAGAAATATTCTAACTTTACTTTAAAAAAAGTATCCTTTTTTTTTTGTATTTCTATGACTATCATGTCATATTCGATTAGCATTGTTGGTTTTTCCAATAAAAATATATAAAGTTAAAACCCTTTTTGTATGAAACGATTTTTTTTTTTTTTAGATTTGACGTTTGCATATTAGTATAAATCGTTCCGTTAAAAGTATAAACTTTTTGCAAAATATTTCCATTGGTAGCACAACTACATTGCATAATAAGTAGCCTCTCATATCTAGTAGTAATAATATTGATAAACAACTTAGTAATCCTTTTATGGGCTACATCATTAATCAATGTGATAATATTCTCGTAAAACAATAGAACTGAATAAAATTATGATAATATGCTTATCCTTTTTGCTTTTGTCTAGTAAATTGAAATTTGAAGAAAAGAAAGTAAAAGGTAATTTATTTTTCAAAAAACAAAGTTTATAAGCTTGAAATTAAAGTTATGGATTTCATATAAAGAATATGAATTCTCTGGAATAACAAATTATTTTTATTAAGAAAGTTTTGAAAAACATGGAAGAGAATAATTTTCTAAAAGCATTTGTAATATTTTTTGAGGAAAATACAAATAACTCTCTTAAACTTTAACTTAAGTGTAGATTGACTCTTTGAATTTTTAACGTGTGGTTTTTGACCCTTAAATTTTAATAAATTAGCAAACAACTCCTATAAATTGAGAATAACCTTCTTAAATTTTGATTTTAGTATACAAACACTTTCTAAACTTATTTAAATGTACTTTAAAATCTCTTAAATTTTAATTATAGTGCGAATTTTTTTAACTAAAAAATGAAATATCATTTCTATTGCAAATTTATTAAAGTTTAGTGGGTAAAAAAAACACACTTTAAAAGTTTAAGTGGTTAATTCACACTTAAATCAAAGTTTAGGGAAGTTATTTATAATTTCCCTATATTATTTTTCTAATTTTTCCTACCTTTAGACGTCTTTTATTTTGAAGAATAATTTTAGAAACTCTTCCAATATGTTCACTTGGGAGAAATGGTCATTTCCCTTTATTTCCTATTACATCGTTTAGTTTATTTTTAAGCATTGAAATCAATATTCTTAAAAGTCTCTATTCCTTAAAGTTATGTACTAGGGATTTCCTACATTAGCCAAAGAATCTTAATTCTATCTTAAATATTTTCTTTCCCTAAAAAATGCTGCCCTTTCACTCACTCTCTATCTCTTCCTTACCACCTCCATGAAACACTATGATAACACTATTAATTACATCCATGAGGTGGATGGTTGTTGTAGCGTGGAGCTGCATTAAGTGGCTTTTATGGATAATGGTGAACACTGTTGTAGTGGTGGTTTCATCTCAAAATTGGTCTATGTGGTGGTTCAAAAACATCTACGTATCATCAAATTTGAAAATTCAATCTAATACTTTGCACGAGAAATTGTAGTGCAAGTTTGTAGCTTTCTAATTCTATGAGTACCCACAAATCTAATTTTACTATAACTTTCACTCGATCTTACTTAATTACGATAAATCTTAGAGAGAAGTTTCAACCGTTACGGAGAAATTTTCATCACAACCTAATTCTTTCAATTTTGGTTTTAATTGATGTTTTTATCTTGTTATCATTAACTTATTCAAAATAGTTAATCACTTGCTATGAAAATTAAAAACAAATATATCATTCCTAGATTATACTAATTTTTGAAAAGAAAGAGAGAGAAGGAGAGGATATGGACATTTACTAGGAAAGGCGCCAAGAGAGAGAGAGTTGAATTAGAAAAAAAGGGAATCAAAGAGAGAGGAAGGGGAAGAAGATAAGGGCAAATATGTCATATTACTATCAATTATGGACTTAATCATTTTATTCTTTTTTTAAACTAAACAATGTAATGCACATTATCTCTTTATTCCATTTATAAATAATCTCAATTTCATTCTTCCTTAATTCTATTAGGCAAACTAAATGTCCTATTTATGTTTTAGTTTAGTCAAATGAAAAAGGAAGAGTAAAAGTGATAATTTGATATATTTTGGCCTTACTTTTTTGGAATTTACTGGATATATTGATAGAAAAAATGATGTTTGAGTAACTTTTGCACATTTTCTGGACATTAAGGGATGTTTTCACCCATTTTCAAAAGAAAGGGGAATTAAATTGTAAGGAAAGATCCTTACAATTTATCTTCAGTCTTTTTTTTTTTTTTTTTCTCCTCCAAAGAATGGAATGGGTCTGAAAAATATTAGCCCATCAGTGAAAACCTATATTCAAATTTCAAGCCCATATGGCTTTTAGAAACTCAGCTTCCTCAGCACACATCTGGCGCTCCAAACCCAAGATTTGCTGCTCCTCCTACTCTTTCAAAACACAACTTCCCTCCATTCTCTCTCTCTCTCTCTCTCTCTCTCTCTCTCTCTCCCTCTCCCTCTCTCAATAGCCAATGGAGCAGCAGAGTCGAAACCACAAGATGGCCCAGCAGCAAGAAGAACAAATCGAAGAGATCCAACATGGCCCTTTCCCTGTAGAACAGCTTCAGGTACAACTCACCCTCGAACTTATCAAAATTAACAATTTATGGCCTAACAAAATCAGGGTTTGCATCAAAATCCTTTCTTTTGTGTTCTTCTATACTTAATGTTAGAACTCCGTTCTCAAAGCTGGGTCTTTCTTTCTTAATTCTTTAGAATTTCGTATTTTTCATTAAAAACCCCATGTGGGTTTTCAAATTCCACTCGATCCCACTAGCAACTTATTTTTTATTTTTTTTATTTTTGCTTTAAATTTCTATGCCTCTGTTCTTATGAAATCCTAGCTTCACTGTTACTCACTATAAGTTGCTGAGTCCTGAGGAACGAAACTTTCCTGTGCCCGGTTTCTGTGTTCCATACATGTCTCGGCTAATCACATGTCACCCTATAGGTGAATATACAATGTGGTCCTATTTTATAATAGCACGTGACTGTTGTGGTGCATGGATGATCTTGTCGAATTTCGCAATGAGTATATTTGTTGTGATGATCGTCTCACTTAGTTATGGAAAAGGTCGTTAATTTATAGGATTTTGGATGTAGTCATGTTGTAGTTCATATAGAGTTGCGTAGTAATTTTGGCATGTTGGATTCCAGGCATCAGGAATTGCTTCTATTGATATAAAGAAGCTGAAAGATGCTGGTTTGTGTACGGTTGAAGCTGTTGTGTACTCTCCCAGAAAGGAGCTTCTCCAGATTAAAGGAATTAGTGAAGCTAAAGTCGACAAAATTATCGAGGCAGGCATGTCGATGCATACAATTTTTCTTTTCTTTCATATATGATCATCAATGCAGTGAAAATTTACGGTTTTGTCTCCCTTATGTTTGAAATCCTTTACATTGTAGTTCAAACCTAAATGTCATTGAGAGCATCTGTTTTGCTGTGTACTGCTGTATTATGAATTGTTTAAGGATTCAATGTGACTGACAGTCAATAAGCCTTATGTTCCTGCTTGTTAGTACATGTCTTTGCATAAGAGAAATGTTTGATTGGTACAAAGTGTTCACATATTATTGCTTCTTGTTAATGTTTTCTGATGATGCTCATTCTCAGCTTCCAAACTTGTGCCTCTGGGTTTCACTAGTGCTAGCCAGCTACATGCTCAGCGGCTTGAGATCATTCAGATCACCTCTGGATCGAGAGAGCTTGATAAGATTCTGGAAGGTTCTTGCCTTTTTATATGGAGCACCCTAAATAACCAAATTTGCTTTCTAAGTTTTTAACTTGTGATATGTTCAATGTTGAGAAAGGCTGTGCTAAATTTTAATGCCATTTGACTGTATCTTTGATAGGGGGCATTGAGACGGGCTCAATTACTGAGATATATGGAGAATTCCGCTCTGGTAAAACACAGCTTTGTCACACACTCTGTGTTACCTGCCAAGTATGATTTTTTTTTTTTCCTTTCTATTTCTATATCAATAAGATATCATCTATGCTATGTATAGCCTTTTTGGTGATTGATTTTGATGAATATTATATATTATACCTTTCGCTGGAAGTGGAAATTTACCCTCTAATCTTCAACTTTCATCTGGAGTTGCTTATAAAGACTTGCTGTTGCAATTCCTTGTCTGTTTCATTAGAGTAAAATTCTGATAAATCTTTATTTCAGCTTCCATTGGATCAAGGAGGTGGTGAAGGAAAAGCAATGTATATTGATGCTGAGGGATCATTTAGGCCACAGAGGCTTTTACAAATTGCTGACAGGTATAACTGTTTTCCCCATGATTTACCTAACGTTAAGCGTAATTTGACATTCTTTTTCTTGCTAAACATTGTAGATATGGACTAAATGGTGCTGATGTATTGGAGAATGTTGCATATGCGAGAGCTTACAACACTGATCATCAGTCGAGGCTTTTGCTTGAAGCAGCTTCAATGATGGTAGAAACAAGGTAAAATTGATGTAAATGGTGTTTTTTCAACTCATTAAGAATGGTTCAAGTGAAAGGAACTTTGGGCTTTAACCCCAATTGGTTTTGATTCTCCAGGTTTGCTCTAATGATAGTAGACAGTGCTACTGCTCTGTATAGAACAGATTTTACTGGAAGAGGTGAATTGTCAGCCAGGCAAATGCATCTTGCCAAATTTCTTAGAAGCCTTCAGAAGTTAGCTGATGAGGTACCTTTGACATCTAATATACGAATGTCTTTACTATACTCTTCCATGTTCTTGCTCTAGAGGATTTAATTTAATCTTTTATGGTTGTTGTCCAACTCCCATAAGCAATGTTATTTGAGATTTTCACATGAGCATTTTGTGCTCATAGCATTTACGGGAGACTGATGGTAATTGCAGTTTGGTGTTGCTGTTGTAATAACAAATCAAGTAGTTGCACAAGTGGATGGCTCTGCTCTTTTTGCTGGGCCTCAAATTAAGCCTATTGGGGGCAACATAATGGCACATGCCTCCACTACACGGTTTGTCTCTCTTTCTCATCGTTGCTGTCGCTAGGACTAGAATTCCCTGATTCAAAAACGTCACTTTATGATTTTATGGCAGGCTCGCTCTTCGTAAGGGAAGAGGAGAGGAGCGCATTTGTAAAGTAATCAGCTCTCCTTCTCTGCCTGAAGCAGAAGCCCGGTTTCAAATAACTACAGAAGGTGTTGCCGACGTGAAGGACTGATCAAGATTCAGTTCATTCTTTCCAAAATTCTTGGAATCCCCTCTCCCATCTCCATGAGCTTTGCCCATGTTAGTCATTTTGCCTATACTGCAGTTTCTACTTCCTTTTAGGCCTGGCTAGTTGGTTTAAGTTCATTTTTGTAAAATTTAGAAGGTCGTTGTGACATCCTGTTGAAATCGGCTTCCGTCAAAGTCCATGTGTGTAACAACCCCAATCAATGTAGTACAACGAGGTTGTATGTTGTACTCTGCACTCTGCAGTATGGAGATACTTCCAAATAGTGGAGAGCAAGTTCCATGATATTGAAAAATTGTTGCTGTTATTATAATGTAATGTACATTTCCCTTCTTGTGAAGCTTTTTGTTTCTTTCTTCTTTTTCTTCCCCCCAAAAGGAAAAAATAAATAAAAAATTATCATGATCTGTTCTTACTTACACAATCATAGACAACATGCTATATGTTTATCACAATATATTATATACTATATGCATATGCATCTACAATTTGTGTACATAAAATAAAAGAGATAAAAGGTAATATATGTTAAAAATAAGATATTATATAAGAATTAAAACCTATCCAATTTCAATATCGATTTATTGGAATTTAGTTTCCTAATATAAAGTAAGGAACATGACATATGCAAAAATAGCAGTCTTAAAGTAAAAGAAAATTTACTTGTCTACTAGAAACAGCCTTTTGAGTATTTGCGATATGAGATGTATACCTTCAATTTGAAGGATGGTTGAAGGAATTTACTACTAGAAGTATGATTTTTGAGAAGTGTGCTATGAAAACTAAGTTCATGCATTCTAATATTAAAATAATGTTATGCATATATATGTGAAAATATTTTTAAAAATGGTTGTGTGAAAAGGATTTGTCTACCATATTTTAGATGCATAAATGGGTTTTATATAGGCAAGTCTCACAATAATACACATTTCTTATGTTGGAAATATTGCTTGAAAATGCATTAAAAGGTTGCATCTAAGTTGTGTTTGAGTGAAATTGCATTTAAAATATTTGCCTAGTACTTAGATGATATTGATGTGTGGTTCTAAGTTGTGTTTGAGTGAAATTGCATTTAAAATATTTATTTAGTACTTTGATGATATGGATGTATGGTTTTAAGTGAAGTAACCACATAGTATTGTGTGAAGTTATGTTATAACTTATATGTGGTTGTAGAGGATTGGTGTGGAAATGACATGTAATGAGATAATTAGGAATGGATGGTAGCGACAAGGAACAAGTAATCTCAGTGATTTGAAAGGGAAACATAAGTGTCAACCTTATATTTTTTAAGTGATTGACGTTGACATTTATCTGAGTTGCTTAGTTGATATTTATGAGCAAAGGTTATATAATGGAATATTTTTTGTTTGATCTTTAAAAAGTGTCAAATGAGAAGGCTTTATTGAGCGTTTCTAGACTTTTGAGCTTGATAACACCCAATAGATCATCAAGATGTTAGATGAGTACCTTTGTTTTCAAGGTATCTCTCGATGAGCTCATTAGAGGTTCAAGGTCAATAGTCGTCCTTATAGGTGTATGAACCTATCTAAAAGAGATTGGATACAAACATAATGGTCTAACAATCTGTTTTGAGCTTATCTAGCCAATTTTTTTTAAATTATCTTAAATATAGAAATAAACTCTTTAGATTCTGTTATCTATCCAATGAGTGAAGCTCAAATAAATAATAGGCTTGACTAATATTTTGATAAAGCTACTTTCAGCCCTTTATCCTTTGACCAAAATTCTTTTAATAAGTCTAAGTAGTTTAGGCATTAATTGCTTACAATTAGTAGCTAGTTGTTGCACAAAGCATATGCCCTACAAAATGACTTCATTATTACCAAGTGTACATGATCACATAAGCTTCAAAACTGTTGAAAATTTATTTATTATATATTTCAATGTCCAGGGTTGTGATTGTATCTAATTGTGTAAATTGTTTTAGTCTTACTGGAGTGTCATTAACTCTAGCACAATTTATTAGATAAGTCTTCTTTACCAAGTAGTTGTTTACGTGAGTTGATTTGTCTTCTTTACTTGAATCATGGGAATCATCCATTTTTTACTACGATGCTTAGATTTTTCTTAATTTTTCAAAGATATCTGCTAAAGTTGTATTTGTCCCGATCCAAGTGGATTTGAAACATTACTTCTATTTTCATAAAATTGCTCTAGATATATAAAATTATCCATAACATTGCAAATCTTACAGGAGATTACAACAAATGTCAAATTTGCAAGCCAAATATCTTTTTGAATTACTCTCTTATCCCCTTTTTCAATTCAAATATGGTATCTTCCAAAATAAAGGCTTGAACAAAATCTTAAAATAAGTCTATGCAAGTTTTATCCAGTAATCTCCTTTAATCCTCAAATAAAGGTTTGGATAAAATCTTTTATTGGAAAAAAAAAAGAGAGAGAAAAAAAGAAAATTTTATTGAATCCATCTCAAATCTCTAGCTTGTTGCATGCTTTATTAGTTTTGCTCTTGTGATTAGGTGTGTTTATGTCTATATATGTGTGTGTGTCTGTGTGTAGTGTGTATGTACATACATAGGGTGTCTACATTGACATGTCATTCAATGTTGCCTCAATAGTATAGTAATATTCTAATATAAACTCCTGTTATAGGCCTTTCCTTGCTTGTGTTTGCATCAACTGCCTCTTATTTGTCTAAGCTCAACCATCTTCTCCTAGTCTTATTTACTTGATGATGCTGTAATACGGGTCATCGTACCCTTATTTGCATTTTTCATTTCTCTTCTTGTTGCTAAGGCGTATACAATTGGACAATGGAGCTCAGAGCTTGAATTCTATTATTTCTTTATTTTGCAATAACTTTTGACTTTATTTTTACTATTGCTTTTAGATTTGCAAAATGAGATCCCTTTATATTTTCTCTTTTCTTTTTTAAAGTTTATCGGAGAGAGAACTTCATATGCATTTAAATTGTTGTTCATCACCAGCTTTAATCCTTGTGAAATGTACTTAAATTGAGACTATTTCTAAAGACACGTTCCAAGATAAGACTTAATGCATCGAACTCTATTGACAACCCTTATTAATGGTGAGCTTTGCTTTATACATGAGCTTTAAGTTGACTTTAAGGACACCATTAAAGGAGCTTAGTCTTGTTCTTTAAAAGATGAGATGAGATAGTTGCCTCTCTCCTACATCTATTTTGTCTTTCCCAAACAGTCGCCATTAGGGAGCTAAAGTGTGTAGTCCTTTTAAAGAAGGCTAGGGTCTGTTACAACATTGATACTTCCTCTCCATCATGTTTTCTATAAAAGAGTTATGGAAATGTAACAAGCCATTGTCCGTCAATGAAGTACTCAAACCTACATTTTTATCACTTTGTGATGCTGGCACTTAAGAACATGGTTATACTTTTGAATATACGTAGCTTTAGGTAAACTGGCATTATTGCAACTATAATATCTCACAAGAAGCACAACTTTCAAACATCCTTACTGGATAGATTGAAAGCTATACATATTAGAAAGAAGAAGCCATACTTCTCTCTTGGCTTGCATAATTCTTTAAAGAGCAAAAAGGAGATGATCTTTGGGTCTTGAGCCTAAGTTATGGGAAGAAGTATGTATAATGTATCTTCATATATATTTATGTACATGCCTTATATTTCTACTTTCCACTTTCTTAACTCTATAGCTATAAACTCACGGTTTTCATCATGTTTGATTTGTGTTCTCCAGCAAACAAGAGGAAGGCATAGTGTAAGCCTACGAATTATCCTCTTAGCTATATGCATTGTCTAAGTTAAGTACTTTACATGAGCCTCTTTTTACCTTATCTCATTATACTGAGGATGGAACTCGTATCATCAAGCTTCTATGTACTCAAAAAGTCATTATGTAAACATAGCACATATAAACCTAGAATGCTATAACTCTTCTTCTATGATTGGGTCTAAAAGCACTTCACTCATCCCGTACTAATGATAAATCCAACTTCGCCTTCCCTAAGGCATTGGTGGGTCAAGGGAGCACCCGAGCAGCCATTCTTGCAGCTCATTGTCATTGATTATGATCTTACATTCTGCTGTCGTGCAGAGTAGATTGGACTTCATGAAGGTAACGATGGGTTTTAACCTCTAGGCTTGAAGGGTGAGTGACCTTGGTGGAAAACTACAGAAGTTTACATAACTCTTGAGCAACAATCCTTCTATGGTGCATTTTAAGGAGCTTACCTTCCTTACATGATAATAGAGACCTGTTTGGGATACTTTTAGAGCAAGTAGTAATTGTATACACTCCTCATAGGTCATACGCCTATTTAGTTTTCACTTAGGGAGTATCTTGCATCATCGTCATCATCATTGTGAGCTTCAAATTTTGTTAGCAAACTTGTGTTTCATAACTATCTAAGTAGAGTTTCATTTTTTAGTTGTCTTTTTATAAATATATGTTTTGCTATTGATTCTTATTAAAATGTAACTTGTTATGGAACATAACTTTGCATAATTGTTGTTACTTTTGCATGCTATAAAATTTAGCACATGAGGCACTTAATTGAACAAATATTCAATTGCATTTAAACCATAAATTTTTGCTAGAATGACAGGTGCAATCAATGAAAAATCTAAAACTAATTGCTTTCCAAATCATGTAGAAAATCATCATATTGTATAAATTTGTAGGTTGTTATATAAAAATCGTGCACTTAATGGGTTTTGATGCGGGATGTCCATTATAAAAGGCAAAAGTCTTCGGTAAGCCATTAGCTTTTTTGCAAGATAATGATTGCAACAAACTTATTTTAAGGTACATGTTAAGGCAAGTCAAAATTTAAGAAGGCTACTATCAAATATTTATCGAAGAAGCATTGAATATTTATCTACAATTAAGGAAATTTATTTTTCAGATGACCAAAAATTGAAGATTACAATATCACACCACATGGATCTAACCATTCTTTCGAAGGCAAGAAGATTATTGAGAATGACAAGATAATATATACCATTAAGCAAATACGGTATTAATAACATACTCTTTGCACAAACATAAATTTATTGTGCCATGGTTCATCAATAAGTAGAAATGCTAGCCCCATAAACATCCTAGACAATGATGCAGTGATTTAGCTCTTTGTACATGTTTGACACTGACATATATGACGTATGTCCAAAATCCCTAAACTTGGTTGGAATAACTTTTGGTTAGCAAGCAAAATGTAAAATATGGTTGTTAAAATCGTGATTTTATTATTTGTTTGAATAAGTAAAATTAGTAAAATTGAATAAAATTGTATAACATCAATAAAATCTTAAATTTATGACATCGAAATTCATAATTTTTCCAAAGCCTGCATCAAAACAATTTTATATTTGCTTTAACTAAGAAAAATATCATAAAATCATAAAGTTATAAAATCGTATAATTAACTCACGATTTTAATAACTACGATAAGAGGCTTATTTAGTACTGGGCTTGGCCTAAATTTATGTTATGGACTGACTCTAGGTCCAATGGTAAGGCCTAAGAAGTTATATCCATTTACTTACGGATGTTTTAGATAGAGTTAATTTGGTAGGTTCTAAATAAGGATCGCTACTTTAGATTGATCATTATTGACCATTCTCAATTAGCTTACATGCTTATAGGCTTGCCTAGTGATCTTAGGCTACAAGAAGGCCAATAAGGAATTCATATGCATTAAAGCCTAAAAGAGGAGTTATAAATATATTAATGAAGATGCATTTTGTCCATTAATCCACAAAATGATTTAAGGTTCTCATGAAAAACTCATCGCATTCATTGATCTATGGAGTCATCTAATGGCTAAGGAGGAGCTCAAAAATCTACAAATAAGTGCTTTCTTCTCCTCATCAAAGACAATCTAGAATATTAAAAAAACACCAATATTTTGTTGCATTTATCTTCTTAAAGATCAAATCACCAATCCAACAAGGGATCCTTAATAACTTTCATCTGTCGTACGTGTTAGCAAGTTGGTGAAATTAAATATTATACCAAACTGCTAAGGCTATTGTAGCTTATAACTTATATAACTTTTGAAAAATACTAGGAATCAATCTATCTATTTGATGGGATTCAGAGTTTAATAGCAACACCTTTTGAAATATAACTTGTAAATACTATATCTTTGTAAAAAAAATGTAAACCCATACATACTACATGTAACAAAGTATTATTTAGTTTCAATATATCGTGATTAACTTGATAATACACAAAAAGTGAAAAGGTAAAGCATATTAAGACATTAGGTCTTGTTATTCTTTATGGCATCATCGATCACTCACTAAAATGAAAAAAAAAAAAAGAAATAATAAATGTATTCCATCACTTCAACTCTAAATTCCCAACCACAATTCCTTTAAAGATTCTTGGTCTAATAAGTATGGGAATTTGCTCTGTAAAAGAGTTTGTATCCATTAAGATACTAAAGATTTAGAGAGAAATTATGGGAGTTAAACTAAGGACTGATCTTTATGGGACAAATGCTTTTATTAATCTCTTTTTATGTGGTTTGTCGAAAGAAACTGCCATTTTTAGCTTAGGTATTGAATGATGTGAAATTGCACTAATAACCTTTAGTAATTAATAAGAAAAGTTTCAATCATTGGAAAAATAAAGTATTTTTAAATGATTTTAAGGAGTTAGTAATAATTTAACTATTATTAATAAGTTTGAAGAGGGTGTTAAGTTGAGAAAGTCAATATTAGTTTAATAATATAGAATATATATATGTGATATATACGTTTACTATATAAATTGAAAAAAAAAAAGATTTTTTATAAGGTAAGGTCGGGAATGGTTAATGAATCACATGGTAAGTACATGGTAAGTCGTAGAATTTTTAGAAACTGTATTTTAAAGGGTAATACGCTATGGGTTCCTACCCTCTCCCTTTTATTCAATTCGCATCCTTCTAGATTATAGATTGGTACTGATACGCTGAAAGTTGGATGTCGTTTTGTTTATTTGTAACTTTTACTTCTTTATGAAGGTTTGTTAATAGACAAGGGTAGGCATATATTTGTGAACTAAATCGTGGCAGACCATAAACTATATAGTGTTTCTTTTGTTTCTAGATTTGGTTTGGAATTATTCCATATAAAATAAAAGTTAAGAATTTGCAATTGGTTTGGAAAAAAATTAAACTGAAAGAAAAAGCTTATCTATTAAAAAAAAAAATCTTTTCATTTGCAACGGAAAGAATTTTTCCACTACATATTATTTTTAAAAATTTCAATTTTATGCCTATTGAATTACTTATTATGGAGCCATTTGAGCATGGATTATGTATTAGTTAGCCTAATGTTTGATTCAAATATAATTAGTTACCAAGAAACATTTGAAATTCCTTTTTTACATAAACAGTGACCAGATTGTTATTTTATATGTTGCAAATGTATATAATGGCTATCGACTTATCAACAGATTATTGATTTAGTGTTTGTAATGTTAGATGTAATGTGAAGAGTAGAATTTTTTTTTATGTAGTAAACTAATGTTGAAATTATACATTGATACAAACCAAATTGAAGTTTTATAGTTTAAGATAAGCTATAAATGATTAAAAAAATTGGAGTCATACTTTGGAGGTTTACTATAGTTCAGAAAGTAATTGAACCACACCAAAAAGGATCCTATATGTTTGTTTTCTAATAGATGGATTATGATATTTTATATAAATGGATTTCAATTCCAATAGATTATATTGATTTGATTGCATAAAATTAGAGTGAAATTTATATATATTCTAAGCAAAATTAAGCTAAAAAATGAAATAATTATCTGTAAATTACCCAATTAGTGTAAATGGAATTAGGTTTTCTTGCTCTAATTGGTATTCTTGATTATGTACTTATCAAATAATATGCTGCAATATAGGGATACTAAATAAAAGTTAGGAATAATATTGTTGATGAGTTGTTTCAACTTAAAGTCATGGATGGAGATTAATTTGTTTAAAAGTTATATTAAATTGGATGTATAATTAAATAAATTAAAATTTTAAATATATAATAATAAAATCGATAAAATTAAGATATGATATATGAAGTGACCCCATTAAAATATATAACAAATACAATTTATGAATATTCTTACGTAATAAAATTTTAAATATTTATATTTAATAATAGCGCATCACTCACAATAAAAGCCTTTATCTGGAGACTTGCAAACCAGCTTTGACTCGGCCATCCGGGAGTCAACAACAGGAACAGCAACCAAAATACGGCTAAACATATTATAGTTATATGCGCCACAGATTTTTTTTATACAACACGAAATGATGACAGAAGGCGTACATAAATGGAAGATTTATTAGATGTCTCACTACAAAACAAAAGTAAAATTTAAGGATTTGAATTTATACGAGAATCTAAAATTGTCCGGTAAAAGAATTTCCCAGAATCCAAAAACTCATTTGCCAGTGCTGTCACCGACATAACTAAACATTGTAATTTCGACGATGACATAATAAGTTAAAATTAACATATACAATGGCTTAAATTTTCTTAAAGTTTGATGATACCCAATAACGAGCATTAAAAATTGAAAATGTGAAGACAGATACATGTGTATGGGTTTTTTGATTTTGCGGTAATGTGGTTATGTCATAATAATAAAGGTGGACTTTTGTTTTATGTTACAAAAGATAAAGGATTGTTTTATATGATTTGGTTTTGACCGAGGTAGATTGAATGACTGTAGGGAAACTTGTGAAAGAAAAAAAAAAGGAACACACTTTATGGTTGCAATTATGATTTTTTTTTTTTTTGGTTTAAGTTTCTTAATTTCAGGATTTTTAACGGTTAGATTGTGTAATTGTTCCATGATTTGACAAAATATATGATTTTTATTCTCTCTCTTTTTCTCCCATCATTCGTTTCTAGTCCTAGTAGGGTTTATTTGGTAACTTATGGTTTAAGTTTTACAGTTCCTTCTTAGCTTTGTGTGCCAGGTCGATTTGAGAGTTGTGAGACAAGTCGGGAGGTCCATAATCTGAGTTTTCTTTCGTTTCTCTTTTGTCACCCAAGGTTCGATCTTGACTTGGGTTTGATCCCTTCCACAATTTTGAGTAGCTGCAGAAACCCTAATTTTGGGTTTTTTCCCCTCAATTTTGGGGATTATTTGGCGGTTTTAAGCGATTTCGTCGTCTGGGTGTTTCGATTCGTTGAATTTCGCCACCTGGGTCTACCTGACTTGGATGGTTTTAGACGAGTTCATGTTTTGATGCAGATACGGGTACTTGGGGATAGTAGAAGTTCATGATCTAGGGTTTTTAGGGCAGATTGAAGAGGGAATGAAAGCCTCTGTTACAGGGGCAACTGAGTCTAGCTTTTACTTATATATTGGTGATCTTGATTTTGCAGCTTTTAAGTTTGAAGCTCTTTTTCTTTTTCTTTTTCCCTTTTCTTTGGGGGGGCGGAGGGTTTAGCACATGTATGCATGATGTTTCATGCGCAAGGTACTTCTAGGAACCATTGTTCTCTATTGGCTGTTTTCTGTGGAAAGGATTGTGATGATAAGAAGAAAAAGGGGGTTCCTGAGGATCAGCCCAGGTATCCTTTTCCAGAGCTCACTTCTTCCGGACGTCTCGAGGTAGAATTAAATACTAGTAATCTTCGTTCTCAAAGAATTATATTTGTGATATTTTTGCAGAGGATTTGTACTTTGATTGTTGTTTGAAGGAGTTTGATGTACAATATTCTAATGCAAATGCAGGTTAATATTTTGAAAAACCCGAGTACCTATGAGTTCCAGCGGGTTTTAGAATCATTGTCCCCGAACTTTGTCTATCTTCAAGGGAAACAGGTTGATGAGAGTGAAGAAATCGGATCTCTTGAGTGGGGGGATGTTGATTTGTCCACTCCAGAAAACTTATGTGAACTCTTTGGCTCCACATTGCCCGTTATTGTGAGTGTGTGTGTGCCTTATGTTTTTTTAAACTTTGGTAATTGTTAAAACTATATACACGATCCTGCCAGGAATTTCTTCTTCTTTTAGTTTGTGTATAAAATGTGTCATGATTATGTAGAGATTAATCTTCATTCACTTATACTGGAAAGAAGCAGTGGAGAAGAATTATTTCTTCTATCTTCCTGTGTATTCATCTGTTTAATGTTGTCTTATATTATTGAATAATGTGGCGTAATTTTGAAATGTTATGTGGATGTCTTTTTTCTTTATTGACTGCTTATAAGTTAAACTACATGTATTTATTCGTGTTTTACTTAAATAGACAGTTTCTGGGTGAAAGAAAAAAAGATGATGACTTGAAGCTATCTGCGCTTGCTCTTGATAAGGCTAGTTGTTATAAATCAGAATATAGGTGTACTTGGGTAATATTAGAGTACATGAAAGGAAATTTTTTCAAGTTGAAGGTAGACAGCGTTAAAGGTCATTGTCTTTTTAATTTCTGTTGCAGATTTATTTGGAGATTCCCAATGGAGAAAAGTTGGCAGAGGCACTTCATTCCAAGGTGATGTTAATCACCCGTCTTTAACTTTTGGGTTTGGAGGTTACTTGTCAAGGAGCCTGGATTTTTGGCTGCCAGTTACAGTACACTATTCTATGATGGTCTCTGAATTAGCTGAATATGATTGTTTCATTTCGACAGGGAGTTCCGTACATCATTTACTGGAAAAACACATTCTCTCGTTATTCAGCTTCTCATTTTCATCAAGCATTATTTTCAGTAGTGCAAAGGTATGCTGATTTGCATATTGTGGAAATTTGTCTGATTCTGACATCAAGTTCTTTCATCTTTGATCTTTCAATTGGCTGTGCATTCCATGAAAAGAATGTGCTACATTCCTGCTTTTCATCATCTTATTTGGTTTTTTTCCTTCTTCAACACAATCAATGCAGTTCATGCAGCCATGCATGGGATGCTTTTCAGCTTGCACTTGCATCATATAGACTTTATTGTGGACGAAATAGCAATGCTCTGAATGGCCAAAAAGTTAGCAATAAGTCTGGTCCCCGTCTTCTTGGTGATCCTCCTAAGGTTGATATTGTTCAACCTGAGGCTGATGTTGAAGGAGAGGAAGGCTCAGAGAATCTTCCTGCAATCAAAATATATGATGAGGATGTGACCATGCGATTTCTTGTTTGTGGACTTCCGTGCACACTGGTAGGCTTGGTTTTACGTCCTGACTCCATAGCAAGTAGCTTGGTGAAAGGATTGGCTGATTTTAGTATTGCAGGATGCTTATTTGTTAGGAGCTCTGGAAGATGGCCTCAGTGCTCTCTTGAGTATAGAGGTACTTATATTTTTATCGAATTCTTCTGTTGGGAACTTGAAATCGTTTCTTCTATGGGTTTAATTGAAACCTACTTGGCTTATTTAATATGAAGCTTGATTGTAAATAAGTGGATTACAGTTTGCTGCATTTTGTAGTTTCTTTCTCGTGGATTCTTAGAGCTTCCTGAGATGTATTAAGTTGTATTCTGGGTTAGCAATATGATTTTGAAGCAAAGCTTTTTTTTTTTTTTCTTTTAAATAATTGTGATGGGGCACAGCCGTAATTTGACCAGCTATCTTTGGTACTTTGAGCCATCAAAGGCCCGTGCACTGGTTAGATATATCTTACATCATGTAGGTAGCCCTAAAAGTGTCCTCGGTGGGATTTGAATTTAAGATCTCATGCAAATTGTCATGAGAATTCTTTGATTTAATCTACTTGGCCAACTCTTTAAAGGTCTGAAGCAAAGCTTTTCTTTTAAAATAATTGGAAATGCATGATTTGTTTCTTTTATGCTTAAGTAGAGCTTGTGGTAGTCGAGTTTTTTCATCATAATCCTGAATTTGCATGCTTTTGTGTTTTCTCTTTTACAGATGCGGGGGAGTAAATTGCATAATCGGGCAAGGTATCATTCACATTTTGCCATTTTGTTATCGGAAAGTAATTTTTCCTGGCCATAGTATAAAATGAAAGTGACACAAAAGTTATGCCTGTCCATTCAGTCTTTTCAATTGTTGACTGGTCCCAAGTGGATGTTGTTTCTTTTTGTTTCCTGTTTATAGAACCAAATTTGCAGATGAATACTTTAATCTCATTGGTTTGTTGTTATTTGTAGTGCTCCACCACCGCCTCTTCAGGCAGGGACATTTTCTCGTGGTGTAGTGACAATGCGGTGTGATATTTCTACCTGTAGTTATGCCCACATTTCCCTTCTGGTGTCCGGAAGTGCCCAAACTTGTTTTAATGATCAGGCAAGGATATCCATATTTAAGAATCAAATTATGACCTATAAATATGTTTTATTGCTGAAGTTTAGTATATTATGATATTTTTATAAAAGTTGTAAATTCATTACTTCGCCAGCTGCTAGAGAATCATATAAAAAACGAAGTCATAGAAAACAGTCAGCTAGCCCATGCACTGCCCAGCTGTGATGAGGGAAATTCAACTATGGCTGAGCCTCGTAAGTCTGCTTCAGTAGCTTGTGGAGCTAGTGTGTTTGAAGTATGCATGAAAGTTCCAACATGGGCTTCACAGGTTATTATCCATCAGCTGTGTTCTTTTTTTAAAAAAATTTTTTTGTTGTTTTTTTTACTTGGTCATGTTATGGATGAATAGTGTTGGCGATGTATTGATGGAGTTCGTGTACTCATGTATTGCATATGGATTCTTTTTTGTTCTGCTCTTGTAGGGTTCTCACTTAAGTGGGGTTCTGAATGAGATTCATATCCCTAATGTATTTCTCAGAAGCATCTTGTTTTTGGTTCTTAAGCTACGATCATACAAGTTTTGGCAATTATGGTGAAGATAAGCTTGACAATTGTTTGTACCTATTTTTTTTAGTTTTCTTAATGCTCTAGCTATTCTGGTCTCTGTGATTTCTTCTCTATGATGGTCAGTGAAGATTCATTTCTCATGATTGCCAGTTAGTAGGAAAAGTTCATGTTGTTTGTTGTTATTGATATTGCTAATTATGTGTTGTGGAAGTAATGGATATTAGGTATCTTGAAGATAAGTGAACTTTCTAATGTGATTTCAACCAAATTATAACACACAGTAGATTTTACTATTTAATGGACTTTGTGAAGCATATATGTATACGCGACTTTTTTTGTTAGTTGATGAGCTAGCTTTTTCCAGTTTATGCTCATAATCTTCATGGGGATCTCATTTGCAGGTATTGAGGCAACTAGCTCCAGATATATCATACCGCAGCTTAGTTATGCTGGGAATCGCCAGTATTCAAGGGGTGCCAGTGGCAGCTTTTGAAAAAGATGATGCTGAACGTCTCCTGTTCTTTTGTAGACAGGGTAAAGAACATGATCTAAACGGTTTCATATTATCTAGGACTCCAAGCTGGTTGAAAGCTCCTGCACCGATTCGAAAAAGGTCGGAGACTTGCCAGGAAGAGAAGCCCTCAACATCTAACGACTTGGAAAGTCAGAACAAACTTATGAGGCCAAAAGTAAATATTGCTGCGATGAAGCCTATTCCTCGCACTCCTCGTCGTAAGATGCTACCTTTTTCTGGATTTTCAGAAGCCGAAAAATATTATGGAGATCAAGCAAAGGCGAACTTTCCACTTGCACCAACAAAACATAATGTTGCCACACATCCTGTCACGCATAGAAAATCAACATCAAGCTCTTTCCAGGCTCAACAAATTATATCTTTGAATCCTTTACCCCTGAAGAAACATGGTTGTGGAAGAGCCCCCATCCAAGCTTGCTCGGAGGTTTGTCCTTTGATAGTGTACCTATTGAATTCTATGGCTTTTCTTTAATTTTTGTGTATAGCACTTCTTTGATACTTCACTGGTCTTTTCTTGTCAGCTGCAATGGATAGGCAACTTATTACAGTGAAACCTCAATCTAGATTTTAGGCCCTATAGTGTCATAGTTCAAAGTGTTTGTACGCTGCTAATTTGGTTTGACATTGTGATGTTTTGCTCTACTTTAGGAGGAATTTCTCAAAGATGTAATGCAATTCCTGGTTCTTCGTGGACATAGCCGTCTTGTTCCTCAAGGCGGGCTAGCAGAATTTCCTGATGCTATTTTGAATGCTAAACGCCTGGACCTTTTCAACTTGTACAGAGAGGTAACCTCAAGCCATTTCTTAGATAATGATAGATGCTGTCATCAGACTTGCTAACTTCTATCTCACATGCCCAACAGGTGGTCTCTAGGGGTGGCTTTCATGTTGGAAATGGCATCAACTGGAAAGGACAAGTATTCTCAAAGATGCGTAATTACACACTAACTAACAGAATGACTGTAAGTTTACGACTATTTCCTTTCATTATTTTTATAGCCGAAATTATTGTTCAATTTTTAGATGAGAGTATTACCCAGTATCGAGCAGAAATTTTCTGCCGGCCAATTTTCTGAGGCGGCATAAATGAAACGGAATGGTTTAAGTGGAGGTCAGTTGTCAAGCATTTACGTTGTAGTGCTAAATGAGATTTTAGGACCCTGTACCTATAGTTTAAGATTGGTAATACTGAGAAAACTGCTACAACAGCAAGCATATCTTCTCTCACCCATTGAGGTTCGCTAATAATTTCCATGCCGCATTGAAATATGTACTGCCTCGACCTATTATGTGGTGCTAGTAAGACATTCCTCTCTATCTGAGTTCTTAGTGGTGTTGCTGCTTTGGTGACAAATGGAATTATTGTATATAACTTTGTACAAGCGTGGTCAGGATATAGTTTCTCTCTTTCATTGGGTTGATGTGCAGCTGCTTTTTGTTTCTAGTTTTGCCAATCCTTTACTTCTTATGTACATTTTTTGCAACATGTAGCACTATTTTTTAACTTGAATTTGATATTTATTTATTTCTAATTTCCTGTTCTCATTATTTTAGATATTAAATATTTTGGAGAACTATGTGGTTTATTATTTATTTATTATTTTGGTGGAAACTGTGGTTTATTATTGAAGCAAGCAAATTCTACATAAAAATTTGGAGATGGGGCTTTTAATTAACCTTTTAGAATTCGTGATTTGAGATATCCACAATAATGAGGGGTGCTGCCTGCAGGTACAAATTAGACATTAAGAGGGATCTATTATGAGTAGGAAGTTACGAAGAAAAGACACTCTCTTATAACACAACGTTCTAAAAGATTTGTGCAGTTTGTACGATAATATAAAGTTTTAGCTGGTTCTTGAAATGGAGCATAAGCACTTAATGTTGGATGCTTAATGCTGAAACTAATTTTACCCATCTCATTTTTTCTACAATTAAACAGGGGGTGGGAAATACATTAAAGAGACACTACGAGACGTACTTGTTAGAGTATGAATTAGCCCATGAAGATGTTGATGGAGAATGCTGCCTCTTGTGTCATAGGTTTGGTCTCTCTTACCTCTTGTTTTTTCTGTGTCTCTGAAGCAGTATTATTCTTTGTTGACTTTGGGCTTTTCCTATTTCAACAGTAGTGCAGCTGGTGACTGGGTTAACTGTGGAATATGTGGAGAATGGGCCCACTTTGGTTGTGATAGGCGACAGGGGCTTGGCGCCTTCAAGGTTTGCTTCTTTGAAGTTGTCTAATTGTGATTCTATTGTGTGAACAGTTGAATGTGATTAAACTGCTAATTCTGACTTAAAAGTTCCCCAACACACACACACAAAAAAAAAAAAAAAAAAAAAACACGTACACACACGCAAGCACACAAAATGGCTATGATCCTGTCTTGTAAAACTAAAAATGGTGACACGCTAGCTAACGAGAAAACAGAAATTTCACCATCGGAGTTATGTGGGGAAGCTCCTCATTCTGAAAACAGAATGGAAACATATTGCTCCCAACAAAATGTCTGATATGTTTTCACTGCCTTCAAGATTCCGTCAATGTTTAAATATTTCCTGACAAGTGAAAGAATTACACACATCACAGCCACCGTAAACTGCTAGCTTGTCTATGTTTGAAGTATTTTATCAACAAATGAGGGTTTGATTTAGTGTTGTGCTAACACATACTTAGATGTTCAAGTGGCAGAGTCAAGGGTAGCAGTAAGTGGTATTTGGTAGAAGTCTCTCTACAACTGCTTCTTTCCTACTTGCTTCTGAATTTTTGTCATGTGAAATGAAATGCCCAATGAGCATGTTTTCAAGCCATATCAAATAAAATGGGTAGCACTCATGGGGTTTTCGCAATGGTTACATGGGGTTTGAACATTGTTACAGCAACTCAGTCTTGGTGTGGTGTAAATTTTATAACAAAATCTTCCTGATGCAAATTTTTTGAGGGAATTGTGTTTACTTACCAGCCTATTCATTGTTTCCTGATCATGGAATGGCAGGATTATGCAAAGACGGATGGGTTGGAGTACATTTGTCCGCATTGCAGCATGTCAAATTTCAAGAAGAAATCCCAGAAAACTGCCAACGGCTATTAACACCTTACTTGACTACTAAACTTAGTTCACACCAATGTATTGGAAGGCGCATGTAACTTAATTGTTGCCCTAACGTTATTCTCATAGACACGGTTTACTGCGGAAAAAAAAAAAAAAAAAAAAAAAAAAATTAGTGGCCTGCCCCATTTTTTCCTTGTACTGTTATGAACAGAGGAACATCAAGTAGGTTAGATGTAAAATTTATTCTTAAATCTTCATTTTATTTTTAACATGTGGTGTTGGAAAATGAACATTTGGTCAGATGTATCTAATTTAGAGAAAAAGAATACAAGTTAGATTCGAAGTATACGCGATTATTTTCTCTTCTAATTTTTCACAAAACAAGATAAAAAGGATCTTCGTCATGCTCGTTGAAGTTCCCTATCAATCTTATCTACGTGTAATTTTTCATTGAATAATAATATTTAATTTAATGAAATAATATTATTTGATATATGTTTAATTAAATATTGTAATAACTATTTGAAAAGGAAAAGCGAAAAGGTTGAAAATGCTACCCTATTCTTAAAAAAGTAAAAGAAATAAAAAGAAAACAAAGAGAGAGTAAGAAGGGTTCCGTTTGACATGATAAGGTTTTTTCTTTTTTTATTATTATTTATTTTTTCTTTTCCGACGATGGTAGATGATGGTTGACCCACCACTATGGATTGCATCATCCACTATATATAGTTTTATTAGAATATAAGTTTTTTTAAAAAAATTAATACGGAAAAGCATCTCATGTGTAGTGAGGGCTATTTCTTAATTTGTATATTGAAAGTGTATGTAATGCACGAACCTTCGGTATATTAAAGGTACATCTAGTGTCTACATCTTCCATTTAATATATATATATATATATATATAGCTAAATCCGCACAACTTAAACCTTATTTTTATCTTACTAAAAATTTAGAGCTTTTAAAACACAAAGAAAATATAAGGTTGAAGTATTGATTCATTTTTTTATATTAGTCAACGTTTAAAATAAGTAACAATCCATGCTTTATATTAGTGAATTTTTTTTTTTAATTTTAGTAATAATCCATATTTTATACCTTTTTTTTAAGAAAAAAAATGATAATATATCATGTACACTGGGTAGTTATAGATGTGTAAGAGGTTCTCAAATTTATTGATATTTTATAAAAACTTTCTATATTTTATCTATATTAAAGTATTTTATGATTAGACTCTTATAACAAACAAATGACCGTTTCATGCACTTAGTTTTGTTATTATGCCTATCAGCTTTGTTAAGATTTTCCAACAACTGCTATTTTATGCAATTGACTTCTACGGTATACTTATCATTTGACATTTGACTTGTAATATGTAGGTAGAAGTAAATCTTCAAATTATACTGAAGTTTCATAAGGTAAATGCGCCTTAGTACGTATGGAATGGGTTGAAAGTGCTTCTGCTGAATACAAATGGAAAAGGTACTGAATGTGTATGGAGTATGTATACCTTCACTTTAATAGATTATACTATAGTCCTAATATCCTTTTTCATGAATCTTGTTCGTATTATTCTTAGAAAAAAAAAAATAATAACTCATATTCACATAGAACTCCTATATCTCTCTCTCTCTCTCTCTCTCTCTATATATATATGGATCCTACCGCCCACTTATAACGGTGGTTCACGGCCCGAGAATTGATTTTAAATTAGCTAGTACCCCAAGGCAAAGGGCACTCGTGTTTTGCATTTTCAATATTTTTGCTCCTTTTGGATGATTTTCTTTTTCTAAAAATATATTTGATGTATTCTTTCATTAAATTAATTATTATGTATTAATCAGAAGTGATGTGTATCAATCATAATCCTTGTCCGAGGACTATGTGGTTTACAAAATCAAATAATACATCGATCGGCGATATTTATTATTCGTTACCGAAGTATTACAGAGACCTCAAGATTCTGAATTTATTGAAAAATTTTACTCACCTCTCCTCGATCCAAAACCATTTTTTTCTCCCTCTTCAATTTGAAAATATCATGGACTAGAAAATAAAGACTAGCTCTTAAATAGGAGAGGGCTTGATAATAGGAAATAATAATATGAAAACAGCAGTTTTTTTTTTTTTTCCATACGATTCTCAAAACAAAAAAAATCAAATCCCAACAACAGAAACAAGCGAGTCAAAATTCGAATATATTTTTACAGGATTGCATGCCTTCACGTCCAACTCTAGCTCATCCACTGAAGCATCCGTGAGGACAATTAAACAACTGCGCAGTTTCATACTCGAAGCTTCTTACCAGGCTTCGCATCGTCGTCGTAATGATCATAATTGCCGCCATCTCCGTTAGCCTCGCCTTTCTCCATCTTCTTCCTTGCCAGAATCTTGTTAATCTTGTGGAGCTCATTTGTTAACTTCTGGTCCTTGTTTTGTTTTCTTGTCTTCCGGCCATCTTGCATTTTTACACCAAACTGGAAGGCAGCCTTGGGCATTGCTTCCTTTTGCTCATTGTATGTAGCCCATTCTTCTTCTGTCTCGAAATCCCAACGGTGGAGACGACCCTTGGCCTGCAAAGATCAACAATATTAGAGTCGGATTCTCCAAGAATTGGACAAGTCACACGCTAGATCAACCAAAGTCGTCATCAGAGATGGAGTTTCACAAACATGGAGGAGTTGTATTGTATTAAGAGCATAATAATTCTCTGGCTATACACTTGTGAGGAACATTTTACACGTTCCTCCAACATTTGTAAGGAAAATACTGAAAGATCAGCTATCCTTAATATGGAAGATCACTCACCCGTCCACCCATATCCATTTTAGACAAATCATCTTCATCATCACTGTCCACAATCTCCCGGTTGTACTCCTGATAGCCCGGATAACATTCGGAATAACTCTCCGATATGAAGTTTGGATCTTTCTCTCTTGCGTCTTTCTCCCTCAGCTGTTGAAGCCTCTGGTCATCCCTCTTAAATACAGATCCTAGACCTCTATCTTTCTCTTCTTGTGTCATGAAGCGGGGATCTTGTACCATGTTTACACCAGCTTGCATATCATAAGCAGGCACTCCTGATTGGAGGTATTGCTCTGGATAAGCCATTTGCTCTGCATATTGGTAGTCTTGCCATTCCCCCTGGTAGCCAGCAGCATAAGCTTGTGCTTGCATGGCATCATAACCATTCTAAAATCAATATACAAGATCGAGAGGAGGATCAGAATTAGCAAATAGAAAGACAAGTAAAACCAATTAGCAGTTTCTAATAGAAAAACATTTCCTTAATAGCCAGCTTAGTAATTTTCCTGTCTTCTGGACTTAGGAGACTTACCAATTCTTGCCATTCTTGCTGTGCTGGTGGAGGGACTGGACCATATGCAGGTTCATTGAAGTAGGAAGGCTTTTCCTTATTTCTAGGAGACTCTTCCATGTCCTCTGAGAGGGGGCTTTGTCCTGCATCTTTACTGGGAACACTATAGTCAACTCCCTCACCTACAAATATGTCATCCTCCTCAGCTCTTGCAACTGCAGCCACCTGCTTTTCTCTTGATTCAACATGATTCTTCCTTGGAGGTGGTGGAGGTGGTGGCAAGACATCTCTATCACTGCGATTCTTAGACATTCCATTTTCTTGCCTAGATTTGTAGTCCTCATCATATCCATTAGAGACGGCTGAGTTCTTCCCTGTGGAAAGAAGGGAAGAAAGGTTTTAGCTAATAATAAATTATTGAATCGACAATATCTCCAAAGCAAACAAACTTAAGATCAGTATTTGCAACTGTAATACAGCACAATTTGCAGGTCTCCAGAAAGCAAGCAAAACATAAGGAGTTTAAATTTTCCATCACGAAAGACATAATGTTTGCTTCTTGGATGCAACAGCTATGAAATGCGCAGTTTTAGATTTTTCTTATTGGCTCATAGGTTGAGTATATTGCATTGTTATCATTAACCTGCTAGTGCCCTATTGTCCTATATCAAGAAGTGTAGCTGGCAGTTACCTTTAGCATCCTTTTCCTTCTTTTTCTTCTTAAGGACCTTCCCAGAAGATCCAAGACGGAGATATTGCATGATTTTTGCAATTCGATCCAGCACTGAACCATCAACGCTAACAGTCACCATTTCCTAAATGATATTTAACCAATATAAATCGAAAGTCCAACAATTAGAAGAAGATAGAACTAAGTGACTTCAGGAAAGAAACCTCAGGCACTGGGCAGTCAGCTTTACTCCTGTGCACAGTTGTGGGGATATCGTTTGAGTATCCATTTTCCTATGGGAATAAAAATTTAACAAGTTAGGTGGGAGTTGCCCATAACCTTGCTGGTCAGGCTACAACTGAACAAAAAAAGAAGATACACTATCATATATAACCCATATATGTGACAGCCTAGGAAATAGATCTCTTTCAAGTAAGCATGGCACCAACTTTAGCATGTTGAAATTACACATAAGCAGTTCACTTTAAGAATCTTATTAATTGTAATCTACTGCCAACCAATTTCATCAGTTTAGACAATAGCTCATGGTGACCACAAACATTAAAAAAAATGTTGCATATCATTATTTTAAATAAGCACTAAAACATGTTCAAGTTGCTTACCATATTGAAAATGAACGCCATTCGACCAGGAAGGAACATCTCATTTGTCTTTATAATTGTTTGAGGCTTGACTATCCATTGATACACAGACTGGAAAAAGGGGGACAAAAAAATGGCCATCAAGTTTAGGCATATGCAAAGACCATTAAAACAAAAGGATGCATGCAATAATAACGGGTAGCATCTTGATAAACAAAAATGATTTTAGATCAGGTTTCTATCAACCACTATTCTTATAAATCAATGCACCTTTGCAGTTGCAGTTCGGAATGACAATTGCTGGTCTTCCTTAGATTCTCTGCAGAAAGAAATGAATATTCATTGACATAAACAGTGAAAGAAAAATAAAAACCGAAGGCTTCAAGGGAGAAACTAAAACACAAATAATTGTCCAATGAGCAAATATTTAAGTTAAGTAATTTCTTGATAATTTGGTGGATTCAGGATTCACTGAACAAAAAATTCTGCAATATTACCATATGCAACAAACGGCTATCAATAGAAAGGACCATCATTAACATGGATCACAATAATTTCATTCATTTCCCCTGGGGAAGTAAATGGATTGCACTACTATGGTTGAGCTTAATCAACAATCATCAACTAACAATATGCTGGAAGAACAAGAAAGCAGTGATTCTCTTTAATAGGAGCAAGCACAGAGCATAAGCAGACAATGCAAGTGGCTAGGGATCAACAAAGGTTTGGGAAGTGAAACCTTTTGCATCCCTCCATTTGATATCATTTAATGTATCAATTAAGAGAGAAGGTGTAGACAAATTAGTATAACAAGAAGCTCTTCTTTGTTAGGTTTTATTCAGCAGAACTCAAAGAGGAAAATGTCCGGTCTTATTAGCAGTTGTAGAGGTTACATGCAAGTCCAATATCCTTTCTAACTTGGCCTATACATGGGAACCTGCTAGGAAAAAAGATTTTCACTTTGGAGAATCTCTGAAAGAGATGTCATCTTAATCTATCCTTGCAGCATAAGCTGACTGTTCTCTTATACACGATGTATCCTTCTCAATTACTTCTGCAAATGCCTATATCCCATGAAATTTCAACAATTAATTTATCTTTGAAATAATTTTCATAATATATAATAGCCAGAATTACAGCCAATTTAATTTCCTCCGATAAAATTCTTTTCATCAGATGGACAGCAAATCCAGGATCAATCATCTCAATACAACTACATAATTAGCTTAAAAGAAGCAAAAGCTTTGACAATATCACACAAAACAAAATAAAGACTTGGTTACCTAGACTTTCCATCTGCATCATCTCCAACCTCAGGTTTCTTCCCTATCTCACTCCTTACTTTATTAAGCAATGCATAATCCAGACCTTTCACCAAATGGGTATGCTCAACATCACCTGCAAAACAAATCACAACCGCCTCAAGCATCAGAGAAGCTCAATCAAAAGCAATCCTACCCTGTGCAATCATCAACCAATAAAAGCTAACAACCATGTCAAGTACGAAATCCGACCACTACAATTGCTACATATAGAATAACATGGATTCCCTTAACTGGACAAATAACAAACTATACGTATGCTTACAACTACAGGATAAACATTCAATTCAACCACTCAAACTAAGCATTGTGACCATGGAGCCAAAAACCATGCTCAATTCATTGCTTATCAAAATTCCACAAGCAGCAAACAGGAGCACAAACCTCCAAGGTACTTGCTCTTCTCGATGGATAGCTTATGTGCATCTGCAGACCTAAATTTATCACAAAAGCATCACTCTTATTCCCATAGTTCCAACATTTACATAAAATAGGCTACATATTCAGTCAAAAATCCCAATTCAAAATAAAAAAATTCATCAACCATCACAATTAAAAACACCGTACCGAAGATCGACAGTTCCAGGGGGAGCAACGGCATGAAAGGAGCCCAACTCAGTCGGCTCGTAATCAGGATTTTGATCTTCTCTTCGCTCTTTCGCACGGTCTCTGTACTTAGGTGGTTCAGGTTCTTCAGGTTTCTCCTCCCTGCAAAAAAGTGAGAAAATTCACACAAACTGACAGTTTTTAGGGTTGAATTTTCCATCTTTTATTTTGAGAAGCCAAACGGAAAATGAGCAGGAGACATGTCGAGATTGTACGTACTTCTTGCGAGCAATTTTTTCCTTGTAGTACTTCTTGGAAGAAGACATCGGTGTTTGAAGAGAAGTTGATTTGGGGATTTTGTGGTGCGAGAACTGCAATTTGGAAAATTAGGGTTCGTTGAGTCGAGAATTGAAGGTTTTCTAATCAAGGGGATTGGAGTGGGATTTAGTCATTTGAGAGCGACGGGAAAATCAGTGCGTATGAAGTGTTGGGGTCGGATCGGATCAGGCGGTCGGTCGGTTTTTGAGTTTTAGACAAAGACGGTTCGTATTTTAAAAATATTACGGATGGAACACTGCCATGTAAAAGATATTATGAATGTGACCACATACTATTTACTTTTTCTTATATTTTACATATAAGCCACATCTAATATATATGCACCTTCAAATGTGCCTTTATTAACCGAAGATGCATATATTAGATATATCTTCGATGTTTTAAATATTTTTATAATATACTAAATACATATTTAATATATATATCTTTAGTATTTTAATTTGAATTGAAGGTCTATGTAAGTAATTTTGCTCAATTCACACAATTAAAACATATACTTCTAACCGCACATTATAAATCGAATAAAAAGTTCGCTACAAAACTTAATTGCATAAAATAACAATCGATGGAATGCCTCAATAAAGATAATATATGGGAAAAAACTCAGTGTAAGAAATGATCATCCATTTACCATAAAGTCAGTTATAATAAAAAATAATTGAAAATTATAATATCAGGATAAATAAAGAATATCACAAATTGCAATCTCTCATGAAAGCTAAACTGTATTTGAAATAATCATTATATATACAAAATTTGTTATAACTTAATGTTATTGTCAATACAATGGTAAAAAAAAAGATAAAACGTATCTACTGTCGCCTATACCATATGAAGGTCCTCACGGTATGGGATAGAAGTGAACGTCCTCATTCGTCCTATAACTGCATAGACTGAGATAGTAGATTGTTAAGATTAAGATCTCTATAAGGAATTGGGTTAACTAGAGGGTCCGGCTACAGCTAAGAGATACCCTCACCCATGGAGGACTATTTTGGGGTGGAATATCGCTTTTGAGGTGCTTGTAAAATCGTAAGATCAAGATGACATTGGAACTTGTTAAATCTAGGTTTCATTATTGGATTTTAATGAGAACAAAATAAAAAAGTATATATCTAAACATGTTATTTTTCAAGAAAACAAAATAAGTTGATGATTAAACTAAGTATTATTTGATTATATTGAGGTAAGATTAATTAATTTACTTAATGATTAAATATATCAATTAATCTCTATAACAAATTTAATCTTCTAAGTGGTGATCAAATGATCTTGAAGTTAGATTATAAAGAGTATTTGTTTGTTGTATGTTAAAAGTATTTTCAGATAATATTTAGCCTACCCGATTAATGGTTCTAGAGCATTACTAGCTTAATGGTGAAGTGACCTAGATAAGGAGATAAAGTGCTTCTAATCAAGGAACCGGCTTGCTGGTGTTCATGTTGGTAGTGTAATTTATTACCAGCTTGCTAGTAAGGCAAGGTACTGACATGCCTACCTGATTGATGGTTCCAGAGCAATACTAGCTTGATGGTGAAGTGGTCTAGATAAAGAGATGAAAGTGCTTCTAATCAAGGAACCGGCTTGCTGGTGTTCATGTCAGTAGTGTAATTTATTACCAGCTTGCTAGTAAGGCAAGGTACCGACATGCCGGTAAGTCTGATTCAACTAGCCGTTGGAGCATTTACTGTATTGTAATGGAAAGAATTGGATTGGATAATATAAATACTCAACAACTTGACGAAGAAAAAAAAACTAATCTTTTGCTAAAACATTCCAACATTCTTTTGTATTCTTATTATCTATTGTTCTTATTGTCTCTTATACCCTAAATTACTAATAATTTAGAGAGATTTGAAGTGTAATACTCATGAGTTATTAGTTACAAAGTATTGAGAGTTAAAGGCACTACACCAATAATCTTTAAGATTGAGTTTTGTATTATGAGTTGAGATTATAATTTGTGTTAAGAGTTGAGAGTGTGAAACTTATGTAATCAAGTTTGTATATGTATAGCTCTTGAAGCTTGGATTGAGAAATCAATAAAGTGGTGTAAAATCCTCGATTAAAGACATTGTGTGTCCGTGAAGACTAAGGAGTGGTCCAAACTCTACGTTATATCCAGGTTTGATCTTCTTTATTTCTATCTCTTTCAATTTCTACACTTATTATTGTTTTATTGTTGCTTTGATTACTTTTATTATTGCATTTAATTGTTTATATCGAAAAAGAATTGCAATTTGTCTTTAAAACTCAATTCACCCCTCCCTCTTAAATTTAGCTTAATGTTCTTCAGAACTCGAGAGTCATGTAAGAGTTAGATTTGATCCTAGAGCTGGATTTGGCTCTTAAGGTGAAGTCAACTCCTGACCCAAGGTATGTGTCGTATCCCTTGCTGATCTACCCAAGGTCTATGGAATGACAACCATATGGAAGGTATAGACAACTCATTTTTGCTGTTTTATTTTAGTATTTTTATTGAGTCAGGTTCGAGAAAAAGAAAAAAAATAAAATATGCATAAAATTAAAAAATGAAAATTAAAAAAGTAATAAAAATAAAAGTGTCAAGTCACATTAAGTCAAAACAAGTCGTTGGGAGTTGAATCGGATAATAGTATGTTCGATTTAATAAATTTTAAGTCGTTAAAAAGATCGGGTTTCATTAAAATATTTTAGTCTAATTCGATATGAAGTAGATTATTATCTAATTTATATTGGGCTAAACTAGACTTAACATTTATTAAGTAAGTTATTCGGCTAAATCAAGTTGGATTGAGTTGGACCCATAAAATAAAAAACCCAAATTAAAATAAAGTCTTTAGAAACTAGATCGAATCTTCAAATAATCTAAATCGTATCTTCCATATCTGGGATCCGTTATCATATCTTTCATATTTAGGGTTTGTTGAGATCAAATCTGTATAAAAAAAATTTGAAAGATTCAGTTGTAGGTATTATAAATAGGAATTCGGCAGTGAAGTTTAAAACATTTTTTCACAATTCCCAAACATACAACATCAATCACTGCTGCACATTACACACTGACCACCGCCTTGATCACTCGCTACTCACTACCATCCCATACACTTAATTGCTACATACTGTTGTACGATCATTGCCGCCCAACACTCCACAAATGCGACATTGCACACATCAATCACATTCTTTCACATGTACTCACTCCACTACTGCACTGACCACTTATAGCTCACTCGATCACATTCACCACACACTCACATACTGTATACCACCCCTCACTTACCCAACTAATACATCCCTACACACAACACTTGCCCACATTCACTACACATTTGCACATCCCCTACCACGCCTATACACACGAAACACCTACCATCCACAATCACTGACGTATTACATACACACAATTGAACACTCAATCACCTATACACTACACTCAACGCACAACACGTACACTGAGGTTTATACATAGCACGCATACCCAAGTCTACACACGGTATGCATACCGAGGTCTACCATTAAAGTCAACACACACTCACACATCATCAATCACACACTTGAGACACAGCATACACAGCTACATCCTGATGTCATACGATCCATAACCATGCGTCTGATCACAATTTAATGTGTACATGCACACGATCAATTCAACAATTGAGCACATAAACAAAGTCCAAATGATTGCAACACAATTAACATGAATATATCAATCACGCACGACTCGACTCGTTTAGGTAAAAAAAAATAATAATTTATTTATTTATTTTTGTTTTATTAGTTAATTTAATTATTTTTACTAATTTGGTTTTTTTTAGTACATTTTTTTTTAATTTTTAAATTATCATATTTTTTATTATATCGCATTTTTTAGTTGTAAACAACATTTTTTTAAAAATCGTGTATCTTTTCTTCAAGATTCGTATCTTCAAAGAAAAAGATACATATCTTAGCATATCTTACATGGAGGATTTAGAAAAGATATCTTTTGACAAGTAATGATTTTTTTAAAAAATAATAATAATAAATTTTAACTAGAGTTTTTAAAAAGATTTAGTTAGTTAATTTTTTTTTAAAATAGATTTGTGAAATTAAATCTTTTAGGGTTTTTTTAAATAAATAATAAATCATTAAATAAACGTAAATCTAACTCAATTTTCAAATTTAAAAAAGAAAAAAATCTACCCACCAAAACTTTTCCAGAAAAAAAAAAAACTATGTTGGTTTGATCTTGGCTAGTGGATACATAGGGTAACTGTATAAAAAATAAAAAATAAAAAGAATTTTTATTTTTTCTTGAAAAATTCGTAATAAAAAATCATTTTAGTTACATTTTGTATATATGTACATATCTTAATTTTTTCAAAAAATTTATAAAAATAAAGTTCGTTAATTTTTTTTATTTTTACATGGTAACTTAATCTTAATAGATTAGCCCCTGAATTTAGTTTTATTAGTTATTTTTCTAAAATTTATTTATTTTTAGAAAATATACGGATCAATAGCCAAAGTAGGGTTTTTCCACCTGAAAACCTTAATTTTATTTTTTACCAGTTTAATTAGTTGGTAACTCCAAGTTAGTTTTTTAAAAATATTTTTTATAAATATTTTTTTAAGAAAAATAATTTTTCTTAATTTAATGTCGAGTAATTTATATTAAATGAGCTAGACTTAATATAAATTGAATTAAAGAAAACTGAAATAGGGCTTTACAAAATTAGCGACTTCACTTGAGATGATAGTAGGCTAGCCATGTAAAATTAAAAAATTAATCGATGGGCTTTTTGTATTATTTTTCTTTTATTTTATTATAGTCGTACTAATTGGTTTTTAGTGATGTAGGTTTTAAGGAAAAAAAAAAACAACCCAATTAGCCCATATTGGGGATTTGGGAGAATTTTTTTTTTTTATCATTTACATACTTTAATGTGGTTGGACTTAGGCCAACTTAGAAATTTAAAATAGGCTACCATTGTATAATCCTTAGGTCATTGGAGTCTTTCTCCCAGCTTGGAGGTGATAGATAAGTCCACTTAAGCTTCAATGTAACCTACTAGATTTTTCTCTACAAAGCTTTGATGTTATAGAGCCTAAGACCGTAAACCCTACCATCCTGCATCATTCTTTTTAAAAGGGGTAGTCATTTGTTTTTGAAAAGCTTGATTATTTAGCAGTTGGTTCGACTTGTTTTTTCAAAAAAAGGGGAAATTAAAAATCAATAACCTATATATATAAGTATTCATAAGCTTCATTTCTTTTTAAATCTTATTTTGGATCTATTTATATGTAAAGGTACTCTTCGACTGCGAATTCATAATAAAGTGATCGATACAAAAAAAAACTAAAAGCAGGTGAGCTTAGGCCTGGGAACTGGGGGGATCACTCGGGCTTAAATTGCCCCAAAACCGCGCCTTAGGGAGGCTATAGAACCTATAGGAGAAATAGACGGGCGTAGTTCGGCAGCTGTAACGATAGAATCTTAGTTCTTGGTATAGCTAGGTCGATGGAAAGAGGCAGGGAAAAGGGAAAGGCTTTTTTGCTCACCTCGCGAAAGAGGCGCTTTTACCAAGTCTTGTTTTAGAAGCGTGCTGTTGTTGAATCAGTTTCCTTAAGAAGAGAAGGACAAGTGCTACTATTAGTACAGTCCGATTGAAAAGAGTCCCGACATAAAATCAAGGCTTTCTATAAATGAATTACGTTAGGGTCCCGAACTCTGGAAACCTTGTATGTAATGAATGAACAAAGGAAGTTGTTCTAGGGAACGGACTATGTACGGAAGGAAGGTTTAGAATCCTAAAATGGATCCAATTCTCTGCCTCATTGAAAAGGACTTAAACACAACAACAGAAGTAGTGTATATTCCCACGAGAGCTGACTCGCTTAACATCAAAAAGCTATCAAGATTCCAGTCCTTTCTCGCTTTCCTGCGAACAGAGCGAATGAAGAGAAATCCAACCTAATATCATGAATATGCTTCGACCCTTATCTCCTCATCTTCCTATTTATAAGCCACAGCTTACTTCGACAGTCGATTTACGTACTTCGTCATTTCCCTGGGTCGTTCTCGCCTTTCCCGGTTCTGGGATGTCTTTCCTTCTTATTGCGTATAGTTTCAGGTTGGGCGCCCATTTCATAGCGCCTAGGAAAGGCAAGTTTGATCGAGGATTGGAGAGGAGAGGTGGAAGAAAAGGCTCGGGATGGATTTAGGAGTCTTTGTGCGAGCCATATGCGGCCAATTTCAATTGGATCAAGATCATAGTAAGTTACCGATGAAACTAATTATATGACCAATTTGACTTAATCAGGCAAGTTATATCCTTCTAGCAGAGAGTAATTATTTGTAGAAGAGTGGATTAGGTTATGACTGGAATAGGAATGAAACCTCTTCCTTCTCTTTTGTTTTTTGACTTTGTTTCCGTAATCCATCAGTAGGGCAGGCATACCTTTAAGTTGACGTCCGTGCCTACTTCACTGCAGCTACCATGATCATAGCTGTCCCCACTGGAATCAAAATCTTTAGTTGGATCGCTACCATGTGGGGATAAGCGAAAGCAAGCAGTAGATCGAGAAAAGAAAGAATACGGATTGCAACCTACAGATGAAGAATCCGCTTCATTGTTCCCACCATATATATCATCCAATAATATTGTATAATAAGAATAGGAATCAATCGTAATAACAGAGCAGGGAATAGTACTATGAATCAGCGATGAAAAATGGCAAGGGCGGACGCAGATTTGTTTTTCCTATTTGTTGTGGGTGGGGTCGGGCTATCGAACACGGAGTCAGAAGTGAATTACGAGTCGGACCAATTTGCGAATCGAGCGAGCTCCCCTTGCATGCAATGATGTGGTGGTGAACCTCTCATTCGAAAAAAGTGCTCTCCGAACCGTGCGGGAAGGTTTCCCATCATACGGCTCACCAACTTGATCTTCCGATCAATCATGCCTCAACTGGATAAATTCACTTATTTGACACAATTCTTCTGGTTATGCCTTTTCTTCTTTACTTTCTATATTTTCATATGCAATGATGAAGATGGAGTATCAGCAGGCACGCCTGAACATTCTTTCAAGTCGGAGGTTGATCCAACAGATGTGACTGCGGATTGCTCTTTTGGAAGGGCAGGGTAAAGATGACTTAAGATGCTTTCCTTCTTCTCATTCTTTCTATAAGAGAAGACGAGAGATGCTCTTTCACGAAAACACAATGGGTCAAGCCTCAAAGGGCGAGTCTAGGCAATAGAGGACTCGAATTGGTAGTCGAGGGGGAGTCAGAATTAGGTGTGTCTGGGCCGAGCGACTCATAGCTAGCGGGGTTCACCGGATCTCCTTTTTTAATTTAGGGCGGTTTATTCGGGTTAGCGAAGGAAAGAAAGTTCAACGCCTCTTTCTAATGAAGAATTGTCGTACATCAGTATATCGATGCGACTCGAACCCCAGCCCCCCAATTCTTCCCCGCACCACCCCCTAACCCCATTAGTTGATTGGATAACGGAGAATCATAAGCTATCGCTTTGTAATCTTTGTCTTTGTTTTTTCCTGTCGAGCTCGTTGCTCAACGAGCTAGCTTTGCGATAAGAGAGT
This sequence comes from Lumnitzera racemosa, assembly GCA_024138005.1. Classification (NCBI taxonomy): domain Eukaryota; kingdom Viridiplantae; phylum Streptophyta; class Magnoliopsida; order Myrtales; family Combretaceae; genus Lumnitzera; species Lumnitzera racemosa. Next base: position 4,354,560 of record JAMXBC010000007.1, read on the forward strand.
TCCTATTAACTTGGTGATAAGGCTGAAGGCGCCTTAAGCGAGCCTTCAACTAGTGGGCTCGTTCTTAGGGTTTTTTATCTCTCGCTCACCACGGTAGTTTACGCGGCAGGGTCTTTCATTCCAAGGGATAACCTGTATCCATGCGCTTCATATTCGCCTGGAGTTCGCTCCCAGAAATATAGCCATACCTACCCCCTCGCGTCAATCCCACGAGCCTCTTATCCATTCTCATTCAATCACGGCGGGGGAGTAAGTCAAAATAGAAAAACTCGCATTGGTTTTAGGGATAATCAGGCTCGAACTGATTCCTATAATTTATTAATTACCAGCTCCTATTACATTATATACGTGTGTATCATATTGCATTATCTTTTCTTTGTATTTTAATATTATTATTATTTTTTTTTTGCATTTCGTATAATTGCCTATATATATTATCCAGTAACCTACATTTTATATGTTGTAATCTTTATTTTATTTTATAAGTAAGGTGATGCAACAAAATTCAAGATGGTATCCACTAAATCACATTAAATCTTTTGTAGGCAAGTAAATGAATATTATAGCAACGTTTTCAACAAAAAAAAAATGTATCATAAGCATGGAGTTGCAATTTTATTATTTTCCCATGTGACGTATTGGTCATATAAATTTTTTTATGTATTCTCTTTTCTCCATGCAAAAAAATTCCTCCTTATAAACTATTAAAAAATGTTTTCCTTTTGTAAAATGTTTTCTATGCTTTGTCAACGTTTGTACTCATAGAAAAATTCTATACCTAACAACAGCCTAGTGCATCTGTACCCAAATTAATGTAATCATGGTGTTATAATAAAGTTGCAACCAAAAAATTTATATAGTAATAAATTATTGCACTATTATCCAATTGCTAGCCCAACATATGCATGTGTACCCTTTTACCGTATGTTAATTATTTGTTCATTTTTGTTACTCTATTGTCGTTGCTTATTTCTATTGAAAATTTTTGTACAATAACATACTTTTGTGTAAATTAAAAAATAAATAAATAACTTTTCAACTTGTAAATGTTTCGTAAATATCTAGTAAATATCATCCCTAGAGCATCTCTTAATCATCTTTTTATAACATTAGACAACCTTCGTGTAAAATTATAACCTTTCAATTATCGATTGTCCTTTTGTAGCTTTGTTGTCCTCATCATGTCACTTTTAGCTTTTTCTTTTTCTAAACAATGTTAGCAATTTAGTTATCGATAGAATGGATTCTCTTTAACATCCTTTAAGGTTTTTGGATTCATTAAATGTCATTCATCAGAATTAACAAACGTCAAGAAATTACTTTTTTTTTTCAAGCAGTCGATCATACTAATTGATGAAGCAAACCCTAATGAATTACTCACATATAATAAAAAACAACACAAACTAATAGGAAACATAATTTAATAGAAATAAAACATGGAATAGTTAAAATAAAACCCCCCTTTTTATTCCATTAAAGAAGTTCGATGAATACACGAACAACGAATTCCCGTCGTCTCTCTCAAGTGATTATGGGAAAAATACAATACATACTTGGGAAATGATATAGGATACAAACTGGTATAAGGATGGGTAAAAAAAATGAATGTATGTAGGCAGGTGATGTGTTATTTTAAATGATGTTTACTTCTCCTAAATTTTGATGTTTGAAAAGAATTCTTTCCTCCACAAGTTGTGGTAGCTTTTTATATTCCCCCCGTCAAAAGACTCGAATTTACCCCTTTACTGCACCACTCAACGTTTCCCGTGTACTGGTTCGCGTGAAAAGATCGAAAAGAACAGTTGTGCCCCTTGTTATCATACCTATAACTCGGGGTGTAATAATCTCAAAAAGAATTATTTTTCACCAATCACAGCCATTATTGATGCCATGAAACCCTCGTCGCATTATTAGATATAATCACGCCCTTGACCATGGCCGTGATCATCCTTTTGCTATTCAATCATGGCTATTCAATCACAGCCATGATTGACAAGGGGATTGACAAAACTTTCCTTAATCACGGCTGTGATTATGGGCGTGACCAATGTGGATTCTTCATTATTTCATTATTACACTTGTGATTGATGATCCTATACTTATTTCTTCTCCTTTACGGCCGTGACTAACTTGAAAGTTGTTATTCTTGTGTATACTTCCTCCATTTGCTCGTGATTTATCTAAAATCATTATTTTATTCAATTAAGCACCCAATCTAAAGAATTAAATCACATTTATGATTAATTCTATGCCTAAACATGCTTTGAAAGTGCAAAGTAATATACATGTATCAACTTCCTCACATTTAAGCACTCAAAACAATTAATTGCACATTTGACAAAACATCCATAGTGGGTTAACTTTGTGTATACCCTATTGTGTTTTTAACAAAAGCTTTCAAAGGTCTAAAGTCAACATAAAGTCAAATAGATCAATGATAATTGGTTATACATCTTCTTCTTTCTTAAGTGTATAAGAAACCTTCAATTACTTCTTAAGAACACTAATCTAAAATATATTGCATCCATCTTTTCCTTGTATTTGTACTTTTTTCATTGAATATCTCCAAAATGACTTACACCTTGCATTTGCCCTTTTCATTCAAGATTAAATGATCTCTCAAAAGTACTCAAAAAGTAGATATGCTACTTAGAAAATTTAGAAGTATAACTAATTAGCTTTGAAACAAAAACTACGATTCACTTCCAACCCCTAAACTCATTCATTAAATAGTAAGCAAGTGTGATTCACTAAGATTTTATCCCCTAATCTTGATCATGTAAACTAAGTTCGCAAGAATTGAGTGAGGCACAAAATTAACCTACCATATTGATTGCTATTTTTTTTTTCAAATCCACAATGCATTAATTCAAGTCATACTTTGAAACAAACAAAATTAAGTGGAAGGTTTTTGATAAACATAATTTACCCTTCCCTGCACTTAATGAGAGACATTGTCGTCAATGTTGGAAGGAAGTAAACATAGAATAGGTATATAATTGAAATAACTAGAAAGATGAAAATGAAAAAACAACGAGAACTGGCCTTCCTTGAAACATGAAATTCGAGTAATTCATTGATTCTTAATTGATTAGAGAGTATAGCTTCCAACACCAAGATAACTTGAACAACAATATACACCTAACCATCAAGACAAAAAAACAAAACAAAACAAAAGATGACAAGCTCGTGATACAAGAGTCTCCATAATAATATACATCAGTAAAAGTAAGCTCTCAACGAACTAGCCATCCTAACTAATGAAACACATCAAAAGAAAACAAAGAAAACAAAAGAAAATAACAAGAAAGAGAGAAATTAGTCATCATCGGCGGCTGTCTCCTTATCCGACCCGTCTTCATCCTCCTTAGAGGACTCCTCCTTACTCCCTTCCTTAGCATCTTGGCCAACTAGTGCTTGCTGAGCTTCTCTAGTACCTTCTTCATCACCACTATCGGCTTCGTCGGACTCGTCCTCATCATCACCAGAGTCCTCCTCTTCATCTCCTCCTCCTTCTTGTTAGGGAGCCAACCTTAGTAGGGGAATCGAAGTTTAACTAGGACCAGCGTCTTCTTGAGTTTGGGGAAGAAAGAAACAAGAAGGTATAGTTGCTCCCACTTTGGTGGCTATATTCTTCAAGAGCTTGACGATATCTTTTTAAGTTTCCTTAATCTCAACTACCTCGGTTTATAATCTCTTTAGATTGCCGACTGAGAAGTTAAAAGTTGAAGGTGCAAACTCAGGAGCTCTAGGGTCCTCAATATCCAAATCAGGATCTAAGACTCTTACAATACCCCATTAATTATAAGGGGTTCTTGGAAGCGGTTCAGGATCAGCAAGAATCGTTCGACCTGTTACTTATAGGCCACAACCTTAGATTCCTTAGAATCCTAGTGATTAGCCCCCCTATGAATATACCTTTGCTCTTATCGAAAGTTTACCTGCAAAGTCCATATGCGATTAAGATGCCCACATTCATTAGAAACCCCTTCAACAAACTATATAAAGTTAATAAATCATGCTCCCCCACTGCTCCAGGGCTTTCGTGCTTCCCATAGATCATCTTGACCAGAATATAATGGAAGACTTAAGCATTGGTCTTCTTTAAAGTAAAAGCCTTTGATTTACTTACCCTAAAACTGCTTTCATTAGAGATTTCTCCAAAATTCAGTTATTGAAGTTTCACGGGGCAAACTCATAAGTAAATGAAAAAACTCCTCATCTTGAAGCTCAGCTCGGGTGTATAACCCCATTGCCACTACGACTGTCAGCATGTCAAAGGTGTGAGTCCTTCCAAATGCAAAAAACTCCACCTCATTGTCCATCTTGGAGCCAATATATTCATACTTAATCTTGAAGGATAAGAGAAAAGCCAGGGTTGTCTGCCGATATGTCTTTTCTTATACTGAAAACAACTTCAACTATAGTTCATTCCCTAATAACTGTTGCATGGCTATCTTTAAGCCAGATTCCCCCAATATGTCCCGATCTACCACACAATGTCTCTTAATAAGCTTCTTTGCGGCGAACTCCTTGAATCTGTCTGCTTGCTCAGCAGTCATACCGGCTAGTGCAGCAACTGACCGATTGGAACTTGCAGCGTCGGAACGTCAGGGAAGAAGAGAAGAAGGACTATCAGCTCTTGGTTGTTTATGCTGAGAAGTAGTTGAACGTTTCGGTACCATATGCAAATATCAATTGTTAGTTCAAACTTTAAGCACACCTCAATTCAAGCAAACCTAATTCAACTTCTTGCTATTTATGAACATAACACATCTAGTGATCAATCATGATCAATCCTAACCAACTTCCAAGCATCCACTACAAACGAATTCAACATAACTCAACTTGATCCATAACATCAACTAAGGATGAATGTCTTTCCTTGACTAAACACACTTAACGTTACATTATTACACATAATACAACACTTACATGGTACAAAACAACAACTAGCAATGTTGTTCTACAAAACACGTAAGTATGATGATGAGACAAATTCATCAACTTAGGCTCAATTTGCAAATATCCAAAGGAATTAGGGTATCATTTTGAATAATCAACTTATACTACAAATTCATGCAAATTCAAAGTCTAAGGATGATACAAACAACCTAAAACTACTATAGCAACATTTTCACAAATAATAGCAAACATAGACAGATAAACCCTAAAGTTACATGAAATAAATCACTATATACATAACGAAAAATGAAAGAAAAAAGAGGAAAATCATACCTTAGAAGCGTGTTATTGTACCGAGAATGATCGAGTAAGTGTTAAAATGGTGTGAGTTTTTCGTAAAGGACAGGCATGGAGAGTGTTCTATCATGGGGTAGATGTTTAAAATGTGAGAAATGAGGAGAGAGAGAGGGGAAAATTTCTTATATAGTGGGGCGATAGGAACATGATCACAACCGTGACTCGGGCCATGATCCCCTTTTTAAGCATGGTCACATGCGTGATGATTCCCGTGATAAGCTCGGTGCCTAAAAATTTTAAATCATTACAACCTTCCCCTTTTTATATTCATGAGCATGATGCTACCCGTGACTAGTATTATGGCTTTAGATTTCACAATTATCTCATCAGATCACGGCTGTAATGACATGAAGAACTTTCAGGGTATTGATCATGGCCGTAATGAACATGTGGATTAGCCTTATTAATTTGTCACGGCTGTAAATGATCCCGTGATGTATGTTTTACTTGAAAAAATTCAATTAATTACCTTTACCACGGCTGAGATGCATATTAGGCATCCATTTTTCCATATACATCCCTACACTTCATGAATTCTTCTCTTCTCATTGAATTACCATGACTTTCACTCTATGATTGCTTTCTTTATGCATGAACTATAAACAAGACACTTAAAACAATCCAAACCACTAACAATAACAACAATTAATTACAATTAAAAACTCAACAATTCTTAAAGTACTCAAACAAACAAAATAAAATTGAAAGTCTAATAAATAAACAAACATGCTTGTTTAACATGTCAAGCTCAGTGTTTCCAAAGAATGTAGCTTTATTCCTTGTCTAAAGGAGTCTTAACTCCTCTTTATCTTAAAGTTATAGCTTGAACTTATTCTCTCAAGTTGGTCTCAATATTCCCTGGAAAAGATCTCAAAACCCTTTCTGAAAGTGCTTTTGCAATCTGCCCAACTTAATTTTCCAAGTTATGGATCGATGCCCCTTGATTTCTTAAAGCAGTTTTAGCGGCCTAGTGACGTACTTTGGAAGTCTTGATATATTGAGCCAACATTTCCTCAATGGACACTGTTTTATGTTAAGGAGGTAGCATTTGTCTCTGAAATCCAGGAGGAGGCATGTTAGAACCTTAATTGGTGTTGTTACCCCATCGAAAATTTAGATGATTCCTCCAACTTGGGTTGTAGGTGCTGTCGAAAGGATCATTCCTAAGTTTGATCAGGTTCCTCAGGTAGTCAACTTTGTCTACTTAATTAATCTCGGACGGGCTAGTCAACTACGAACCTATAACCACTAAAGCATTATTCTAACCCATTGAGAGACTATTAATTTTCCTTGTCAACACTTCCACCTTATGTGCTAAAGTGGAAGTGGCATCCAATTCATGTTTTCTTGCTGACTTTCTTTCTCTTCCTCTTGTAAATGACCATTGAAAATGATTATTCGCCATGTCTTCAAACAATTGAATGCATTGCTTAGGAGACTTGTGGTTCAGGCTTCCTCCAACGGCTGCATCAATGAGTTGCTTAGTGGTGCAGTTCAATCCATTATAGAACGTCTGAACTTAATGCCAATTCGGAAGACCATGATGAGGACACTTTCTTAACAACTCCTTCCACTTCTCCCATTCTTCATATAGAGTCTTTAATTAAAAGAAGAAATATCTACCTTTAGCTTAGCTATCCTTAAGGGTGGGAAGTATTTTCTCATAAACAATTCGGCCATTTCTTGCCAAGTATTAATGGAATTCCATAGCATAGAGTTGAGCTACTACTTTGCATTGGACCTTAGTGAAAACGGAAATAACCTAAGTCTGATAGCGTCCTCAAAAACTCTACCTATCTTGAATGTGTCACATATCTCCAAGAACTGATGCAAATGGTTGTTGGGGTTTTCGTCACTGAACCTATCAAATTGAATACATTGCTGGTTCATTTGAATAATACTCGACTTGATTTTAAATGTATTAGCTTAAACTTTAGGCTAAGCTATACCGGTATTAGCCCTATCCAAGTTAAGCCTACAATAATCCAACATTATCTTAAGAGCTAGAGGCAGATTTACTCTTGGCTCAATTTTTGCTCGTACTACATTCCAATTCACATCAAGATGTGGGTTCAGATTCAATGGTAGATCACCTTGGATACCATCTTCCAGATTTAAGAACCGATTTCCTACTAGTGGCTCAAAATTTTGATATGGGTTATTCATTTTATATCTCGATGGTTCCTGTGCTTTTACTTCTTTACTGGTTGAAATTTGCTTCTCAAAATATTCTCGAACTTTCTTTAAGTTACTTCTAAGTGTTCTCTCGGGTTCAGGATCGAAGTCAGCTAGTTCAGTTGTGCTGCTTCAAGTCATAAACTGCAATTTAGCAAATAATCAAACATGACACAAGTATTTCAACTAAACTACTAACAATTATAAAAAAGAAAAATAAAGGCTAGAAGAATAGGAATCCTAATGTTTCTAATGATGATGCCGATTTTCTTTAGCAACAGCACCAAAAACTTTGATCGCCTCTAAATAAAGCTTCCGAGTTTTACAATTTATAAACTTATATTCTATCCTTAACTCAGTTCGATAGGCAAGTGTACCTATCGTTTTATTTCACGAATGAATATAGGGTTGTTTCCATTGGGAAAATGACTCAAACACTAGTACTTAATAGTTTTTCCTACTATCTATTAGTCAATTTCATCACGTGATCATTTATTAAGATTCTAAATATTAACTAAACTACACTAATCTACAATCTATAGTAATTAATACAATGATTACAAGAACGATTACAAGAACGATTACAAGAATAGTTACAAAAATACACTTAACATGTAGGCTTGCTTCATTATTCAGTATAATTTTATCAAAATACTTTTCATTCTAATACTTGTTAACTGCGGGAAATTACAATATATAAGCATTATTCTCAGAATTACTTACTTTTAATCCTAATTGTCTATTGGAATATCTCCTTAATTAAAAACCAACTAAGATTGCATTAATGTCATGTTAATATATCGATTCCCCTAAGGATACAACAACTTTTTTAATAATATCTCTATTATCAGGAGTAAGTTGTTCCAATGAACTAGATCTATTTAATAGAATTGTCTCTCGATATATTCTATTGAAATTCGTCCTAGGTCAATGTCGTGCACTACACCATACTTAGATTCATTAAATGTCATTCATCAGAATTAATAAATGTTAGCAAATTACTTTTTTTTTTTTTCAAGCACTCGCTCATACTAATCGATGAAGCAAACCCTAACGAATTACTCACATATGATAAAACAACGACACAAACTAACAGGAAACATAATTAAACAAAAATAAAACATGGAATAGTTAAAGTATAAACCCCTTTTTATTCCATTGAAGAAGTTTGATGAATACACGAATAACGAATTCTTGTCGTCTTTCTCAAGTGATTTTGGGAAAAATATAGTACACACATAAGAAATGATATAAGATACAAATTGGTATAAGGATGGGTGAAAAAAAAAATGAATGTGTGTAGGTAGGTGATGTGTTGTTTTAAATGATGCCTACTTCTCCTAAAATTTGACGTCTAAAAAGAATTCTCTCCTCCATAAGTTGCGGTAGCTTTTATATTCTCCCGGTCAAAAGACTTGAATTTACCCCTTTACGACACCACTTAATGTTTTCCATGTACTGGTTTATGTAAAAAGGTTGAAAAGAACAGTTGTACCCTTTCCTATTACGCTTATGACTCGGGGCGTGATAGTCTTGAAAAGAATTATTTTTCACCAATCACGATCGTTATTGAGGCCATGAAATCTGGTCGCATTATTAAATCTCATCACACCAGTGATATTCCTTCTGCTATTCAATTACGGTCGTGATTGACAGGAGGATCGACAAAACTTTCCTTGATCACGGTTAATGTAAGCCCCACAACTAGTCATTTGAGGTTTCGATCGGGTTGAAAGACTCGATCGAGCCTAAATTATAAAGTAAAGCTAGAAATATTAGTAAACTGATCCCGTAAGTTTGAATTTAAGAAAATAAATAATAAAATAGGAGATTACAAAATTTTCAAATTTTAAATATATAACTCGTTATTTAATGAAAATGCGTAAAATGCATTCCGATAATTAACGAATCGCTAGAGATAAATTATATGTATACTAAAAATCATAAAATGACCTAAATAATATTTAGAAATATTTATTTGTACTATATATGAATTTACATGTAGGTATAAATACGCGTAATTACTTAAAATATGCGAAATGTGCTAAAATAATACTAAATACTTAAAGAAAATTCATAATTAATTAAGAAAAAATCAGGAAAAATCAAGAATGATCTAAATTAGGTCATGGCAGGTCAAGATCTGCAAAATAAAAATTAACCAATTAAAATTAGACAACACAAAAGCCAAAAATCAAGGAAGTTAGGTAAAGTCATATCTAATTAATGCATAATAATTACAAAAATCATCTATAAATAGGGCAAAAATTTCCAGAACTTATTTGGACAGTTTAGCATTAGAGAAAAATAGAGAGACTTGAAAATTTGAGAGAAAATTCAGAAAAAGAAAAGAAAAGAAAAGAAAAACTGTGCAGTTAGGGCCACCAAGGAGAACGAGCAGCTGAGAGTGGACGACCACCACCACCACACGGTGGTGGAAATGCCCAGGTGGGTTGACACACCCATGGCCACCGACGGTAGTCGAAGCCACCCAAATCGGTGAGTTCGATTTCCAACCCAATTTTGTGTAATTTTGAAAAAATAGTAAATATTCTTATAAAATTATGAAACTTGTTATTCTGGAATATTTTTGTATGTAGTTTTTAGGAAAAATATTATTTTGATGAAAATATGTCTCGTGATATAAGGTTCTTAAGAAATCGTGCAAAACTGAGCATGTTTCGATTTCAAAATAAATGACCTTAAGAGTGTAATTTTGAGCCCAAAATTATTAGAAGTGTATTATATACATAAAAGGTAACAATACATAATATGTAATTATTAGAATATAATAAATAAAAAATATTATAATAAAAATTGATATTTTAATAATAATAAAAATGTACAATAAATCTGATACAAAACTTGAATTTATGTAATTATATGAAAAATGTAAAAATTTCTCACATTAGGAGTGAATTTGGTACACTAATATGGATTTAAGTGTACCGGGTAAAATAAATACTAATTAGGGGTAATGATGGTATTTAGGAGATCGGTAAATAATGTGATTAATTTCACATTATGGGTTGAAACAAATTTCTAAGGTTGGAGTATAAAACACTACATAGAAATCGAACTAAAACCTAATTTAGAAATCGATGCAAAAACCGAACCCGAACCTAACCCCAAACCTAGAATAATTGTAAAAGACTTAAGGCCTAGATAATTAGGCATATTAAACCCTAAACAAAACACAACAATAAGCGTTATAGGATAAAATGAACCTATAATAGTTATATGAAAAACTGAAATCACATTTGTGTTATAGGGATGATCGGCGATGGCCTAAGCAAATTGGACCTCGAGTGAGTGAGCGAGGAGTTGAGGTAAGTTGGGATTAATACAATGCTGTATTTTGAGAGGCTTGAGATTATGCTTGGTTGTGCTTGTTAGATAGTTGGATGTATGCATGTACTTAATTATGAGTGATGCTATGATTCTGTTTGTTGTTCTGGCATGTATTGTATGAAATGATTGATCACCTTAAATTGGACTTAATCAAATATACAACCAGTAATCATAATCGGACATGTATGGCAACCTGTTAGGGAAACTTAGGACTCTCCAGCCAAATACCGACCCCTTCGAAAGGGATAGCGCAGGATTGCAATTGGTCCCTTCTTCTTCCTTAGCCGAACTAAGTGACAGGAGAGGAGGTCGCAGCGAGGGTGAAGTCAGTGGTTCGAAGGTAGTCGCGGGAGGAGCGAGGTCTCCATTGCACAAGCCTGGGTTTAGTCGTGAGCTGTTGCATTAATAGCAACTCCTCAACCCAGATTAGAGCGGGCGCAATTTCTCTAATCTCACGATGGGCCGGACAACGTTGTGTGATGGCATTTGCTTGCACATGCATTGCACCTAATAAGTTGATTGAAAACCTTGTTATGTTTACGGTATAGTTTTAAATCCTCCATCCTAACTTACTGAGCTGTGGTTGCTCACATCCCTATAGACGTCGTGCGGGTACTGGCTAAGAAGCGGCAATAACTACTCTGAAGTTGGCAACAACTACTCTGAAGCTGGCAACAACTACTCTGAAGCTAGCAACTGTTGGATCCTAGGGAGTGAGGAAAAACATTGAAGAATCAACACATATTTTATTACTTTTCATTTCTGAATAATGTATAACTAGGAAATATGTTACAGAGAATTATTATAAACTTTAATTTCAATAATTGAATTACAGTGTATATATATATATTTCCTCATTTTCTTAGGTAAATGATTTATTTCAATTGCAAACTGTTTACTTCAAAGCGGGTTTGTCGTGGACGCCTTGTGTAGATCAAGTCTAAGATAGTGGTTGTAAGGCCAACTTCTATCTTAGGATGGTTTACACGGTAGGGTTGTTACGACTCTGCCGCTTCGGGGCGTGACAATTGTGATTGAGGGCATGACTAAGGTGGATTCTTCATTGCTTTATTATCATGCCCATGATTGATGCTTCTACAATTATTTCTTTTCCTTTACGGCCGTAACTAACTTGAAAGTTATTATTCTTGTGTATACTTCCTCCCTTTACCTAAAATCATTATTTTATTCAATTAAGTACCCATACTAAAGAATTAAATCACATTCATGATCAATTTTATGTTTAAACATGCTTTGAAAGTGTAAAGTAATTTACACCTATCAACTGTACCCTAAATCTTTAGCCTTATCCTTTCAAGATAGACACCCAATTCTTTTGTCCTGTCCTTTCAAGATAAACCTCCTAACCTGTTGCTATGTTCTTTTAAGATAGGCTCCTTTTTGCCCCATTCTTTTAAGATGAGCTTCTTAATTACCCTAAATCTTTAGTCTTATCCCTTTAAGGTAGGTACACTAGTTTCTTTACTTCGTCTTTTTTAGACCGACTTCTTTTTCCTTTGTGTCCTCCTTTTAAGGCATACCTCTTATTCCTTTGCGCTATCCTTTTAAGATAAATTTCCTATTCTCTTTGTCCCATCCTTTCAAGATGGATTTGTCATTCTCTTCGCTTCATCATTTTAAGACGGATGGTTTATTTTTTACATCGACCTTTTAAGTCGATATTTTTCTTCAAAATAAAGTATAGCTTAGCTGACCATTTAAGTCAGTAATCCTCATTCTATCAGATCAAAACAGGGTTTGACAAAAATTGGTATCTATTTTATCTTTGTAGCAAAGTTTTAATTAAATTTCGCTATAAAGAGGGGCAGCTGTAAATAACTCATTTTTGCCATTTTATTTTAGTATTTTTATTAAGCCAAGTTAGAGATAAAGAAAAAATAATAAAAATAAAATATGTATAAAATAAAAAAACGAAAATTGAAAAAATAATAAAAATATAAGTGTTAAATCGTATCGAGTCAAATCGAGTTAAGTCGAGTCATTTGGGATTGAATCGAATGATGGTGTATTCAATTTAATAAATTCTAATCGTAAAAAAGATTGGGCTTCATTAAAATATTTTAGTCAAGTATGATATAAAGTGAATTTTTATTTATTTTATATTGAGCTAAAATAGATTTAGGATTTATTAAGTAAGTTATTCAGCTAAATCAAGCTGGATTGAGTCGGGCTCACAAAATAGAAAGCCCAAATTAAAATAGGGTTTCTAGAAACCAGATCGAATATTCAAATAATCTAAATCGTATCTTCTGTATTTAGGATTTGTTATCATATCTTTTATAGCTAGGGTTTTTTGAGATCAAATCCATATCTAAAAAAGATCTAAAAGATTTAGTTGTGGGTATTATAAATAGGAATTCGGTGGTGAAGTTTAAAACATTTTTTCACAATTCCCAAACACATAACATCAATCACTATTGTACATTATACATTGGCCACTGCCTTGATCACTTGCTACTCACTATTGTCCTATACAATCGACCACTACATACTGCTGCACAATCACTACCGCCCAACATTCCGCGAATGCGACATAGCACACATCGATTATGCTCTCTCGCCTGCACTTACGCCATTACTGCACTGATCACTTACAGCTCATCCGGTTACATTCATCACATGTTCACACACTACATACATCCCTTTACTCACTTGACTAATACGTCCCTATACCCTGATATTGTACACTTACACATAGCACTTGCTTACGTTCACTACACATCCGTATGTCCCTTGCTATGCCTACACATATGAAACACCCACCGTCTACAATCATCGACATACTATACACATACAACAGAACATTTGATCCCCTATACATTGTACTCAATACACAACATGCATACCGAGGTTTATACACCGAAGTCCACACATAGTTCGCACATTAAGGTCTACCATAGAAGTCAACATGTACTCACACACTATTGATCATACATACAAGCACTGCCTCTCAATCACAAACATAGCATTCATAGCTATGCCTTGACATCATACAATCCACAGCCACGTATATGATTACGATTCATTACAGTACACGCGTACGATCAATTCTACAATTGAGTACGCAAATGAAGTCCAGACGACTATGACACAATCAATACGAACACATTGATTATGCGTGAATTGACTCATTTAGGTAAATATATATATATATTAGTTAATTATTTATTTTTGTTTTATTAGTTAATTTAATTATTTTTACTAATTTGGTTTTCTTTAGTGCAAGTATCTTTTTATTAAATTTTTTTAATTGTCATATTGTTCGCTATATTGCATTTTTTAGTTGTAAACAGTGTTTTTAAAAAATCGTGTATCTTTTCTTCGAGATTCGTATCTTTGGAGAAGATATGTATCCTATCGTATCTTGCATGTAGGAGTTATGAAAGATATATTTTGATACTTAGTGATTTTTTTAAAAATAATAATAAAAAATATTAACCAAAGTTTTTAAAAAGATTTAGTTAGTTAGTTAGTTTTTTTTTAAATGGATTTGTGAAATTATATCTCTTAGGTTTTTTAAAAATAGATAATAATTCGTTAAATAAACGTAAATTTGGCTCGATTTTTAAATTAGAAAAAAAAAGATCTACTCACTAAAACTTTTCTAAAAAAAGAATTACATTGGTTTGATACTAATTAACAAGTATATAGGTACCTTCGGGGCAACCGTATAAAAAATAAAAAAAAATTCCTTTTTCTTGAAAAATTCATAATAGAAAATAATAAAAAATTTATTTTAATTATATTTTATATACCTGTACATAGCTTAATATTTTTAAAAAATTCATAAAAATAAAGCCCATTATTTTTTTTTAATTTTTACATAGTAACTTAGTCTTAAAGGTTAACTCTCCAATTTAGTTTTGCTGGTTATTTTTCTAAAAATTATTTTTTTAGAAAATATATGGATTAGCAACCAAATTAGCATTTTCCCACCAAAAAACCCTAATTTGATTTTTTACCAATTCAATTGGTTAGTGACTCTAAGTTATTTTTTTTAAAACATTTTTTTAAGAAAAATGTTTTTACTTAATTTAATGTTGAGTAATTTATATTAAGTGAGTTGAGCTTCATATAGATTAAATTAAGAAAATTTGAAATAGGGTTTAATAGTGGGACATCGTCATCGAGGCCTGCTTAGTGATGTCCTGATTGAGCTCCGCCTCTTTAAACTTGGGCTTTGCCCTTACATAGTGCACAAGCAGCCGGCATATCCTTGTCCACAAGTGGTCCTTGCTCATAGGTAGTCCTTGCTCATATTCATATGGGGTAGCTGCTATATGCCTTCATGCGATAGAAGATGAGGCCACTATGTATAGATACCTCATTTTTGTAGTTTTATTATTTTCATTGAGTCAGGTTAAAAAATAAATAAAAAAATAGAGTATTGTATCGAGTCAAGTCAAGTCATTTATGATTGAATCGGATAATGGTAAGTACTTAATTTAATAAATTTTAAGTTATTGAAGGATCGGGTTTCATTAAAAAAATATTTTAGTTCAGCCCAATATGAAGTGGATTTTTTTATCTAATTTATATTATATTATAATAAACTTAGGATTTATTAGGTGAGTTATTGAGCTAAATCAAGTTGGACTGACTCAGGCCTGAAAGTTAGAAAGCCCAAATTAGGATAGGGTTTCTAAAAACTAGGTTGAATCTTCAAAGAATTTTAAATGTATTTTTTGTATCTAGGATTCATTATCGTATCTAGGGTTTGTTAAGAATCACATCTATATCTAAAGAGATACGAAAGATTTAGTTGTGTGTATTATAAATAAGAATTCGGTAGTGAAGTTAAAAAGGTTTTGTCACAATCTCCAACAGATAATACTATATCGCCACACTCATCCCTAGATAATTCGCATCCACATAACATACTCTCTCATCGATTGCACATCTTCACTACCTAACACGATCAACCAAACACAGACATACGTTGTTACACTTTCTGATTACAACACCATCATAGAAAAAAATAATAATAAATCCATTTTATTTATATTTTGCATATTTGGATATGTTTTAGTATTTTTAGAAAAAATATAAAAATAAAGCCTATTAATTTTTTATTTTTACATGGTAATTTAGTTTTAATAAGTTAGCCCTCGAACTAAGTTTTTTCTTGTTAATTTTTTCTAAAATTATTTTTTTAGAAAATCTGCAGATCAGTGACATTTTTTTACCAATTTAACTAGTTGGTGATTTTAACTTTTTTGAAATATTTTTTTAAAGAAAAATGTTTTCTTAATTTAATGTCGAGTAATTTATATTAAGCGGGCTAAGCTTAATATAAGTTAAATTAAGAAAAACGAAATGGGGCTCAATACTATGCTGCTCAACGAACTGTAATGCCCTATCTACAATACCTAGAGTTGTAAGATAGTCAGGTGCCAACCGTACACTCCTAAGTGAGTCCAGCAGAAAGAAGTAGAAATACATGTGTCAGAATATATGATAAAAAGTATGTACGAGTATAGAAACTAATGGACAATTTCACATGTACTTACCAACCGATCGATGATAGCTCCCTAGTATGTAATGTAACGCCAAGTGATTTTTCTATACTACGATCGATAACTTTTACCGACCCCTCAGGGACCCTAGATGTACTAAGAATGCATGTCTATATCCTCAAGCTTGGATGTACATAGCGTGGGTATTGATCCAATCAACATTTGTCTTACTTTAGAGGTTCAGTTGGTGGAGCTACTCAAAGGTGTCTACTTCTTGTAGGTAGCATTGGTATTTACCAATTGTTGAACGATACGATTTGACAAATACCACTTACTAATGTGGAAATATATGAGTGATACTTGGGAAATCCAAATGTGTCGCCTAGCATTATAGAAGTGAGGCAGCAACTCCTTCGTGTAAGGTTACCAAACAATCTAATGGGGGAAAAAAAAGAGAGAAAGAAATCGGCGAAACAATGAGGGTTAGCACTTAGGTTTGATAGAAGGGCAGGAAATAGGAAAAGTTATCATATCATACTTACCGCGTTGTCTACATGTCAAACTCTATGCGGTACACATCTATTACATGCATTGGATGCTAAGTAGTATCCTGCATTATCCTCCATTTAATTGCCAATGGCCTATCCCCATCTGATAGGGATTCATGGATAAACATACAAACCTAGTATCATACGAAAACCAATGGATGGGTCTGGACCGGGAGATGGCCCAAAAAATAAATGGAAGTTGATGATTTAGCAATCCTGTATACTAACTCTACGAATATGATGCACTATAGAACCATATACGAACCCAAGCTAATACCCAATATGAGATACGGATATTACTCCTAGGGTTTCTCGCCACAATCTTTATTAAAGAGATTGATAAGAGCTAGTAAAAGAAAACTTTCTAAGGGAAAAAGGCTCAATGGGCTTTTCATTAATGTTCAAATCTGCCTAAAACCTTATACAAGTATTCTATTTATACAAAAGGGGTAAAGTCGTAAATAAAATAACTGAAGGATGCCCTAATGGCATTTTAGTAATTACAAATGAAACATGAATAACAACTAAGGGAAAATACAAGAAATAGGAAATCCAAATAACATAAGTAAAATGGGTAATTGAATAAGATTTTTGGGTTTGGGTGAGGGGCTGATGTTTGATTCCAAAGGTCTGTTAGAGACTTTAGAGCTTTTATCTAGGCGAACTTGAGATTTTAGGCGACTTGTTTTGTCTGAGGCTGACTTAACGTTTATGAGGCCAACCTCAAATAACCAAGCTAACTTGATACGGCAATAGTCGATTTGACAAGATAATGCCGACCTCGTCGGGACGGGCTGATCTGACATGACCATAGCTGACCTGTTTGGAGATGACCAACCCATCGAGTAGAACTGGCCGAGCTGACTTAGGCGAGCATATTGATCTTGGCAAAGCAGTGCAAATGGATAGGGCAAGACAACCTTGTAGAGCAAAACAAGTTGGTGGCGCACAAAGGATGTTGGCAGAGTAAGACATAACCATTTAGACCAGAATAGAGCACACCAAATTGATCAGGGTAAATTTTGAAAGGTAGAGCAGACCTGACCAGAGTAGGGTGAGGAGAATCTAGTACGGTAAGGAAGACTTGGCAAAACAAGGCATAAATAGTAGGCTAAGATAGAACTTCTAGAGTATGTCAAGTCTTCTAATATTGCCATAGTTCATAGTTAAGTCTGCGGGAGTGTTTGGTTAGGATAGAGCAGGGCTTCTTAAACATTACAACACGGATCCAACTGAGTAGGGTAGGCTATCCAACACTGATAGAGCTTATAAATACATCATCCATTCATGTGGAGCTTACGAGCAAGCCTCCCATGTTGTCTGAAACTTAGCATGTTATAGGGTTGGTACTTGGAATCTTATCACTGTCGATAATAAAACCATATCGACTAAGTAAAGCGACATGTGAGAATCTATCTCAAGCCTAAACTTAAAAGTAAAATCGCGGCCCTGCTAAGCTCGTGAGCATCAGATGACGAGGCAGAGTATAACCATCGGTACAACCATGTCAAGCAAGTGTCGCCCCAGCTAAACTGCCTAGCTATAGAGAAGTCCTCTAATAATGGTAAGAACATCAGGTGAATAAGATTAGAGGATTTATCCGCAAATATGAATCTTCCCATCAGGCTAAGTATGTATGTATGCATGTACTAGTGAACCATCTTATTGTCCATCCCACGAGGAAGTGCTTGGAAGTGCTCTCATAGCCATGTAAGAGATAAACGAATACCTCTCATCCGAGCAGGCTTAATGCCCAGCAATCTCTCCCTTATGTCAACTCAGCTCTCCTTATCATTTGTCTCAGTTTAATCTACCACTACAAACCCCTTTACTAGAAGCTTGAACTAGACCTCAACATCTTACAATGTGATGGTTACTTCTCCGATGGTTAGGTGAAATATGTATGTTTAGGACCTCCATATATCAACTAGAGCCGTAATTAGATGCTAGTGCAACATGATAAATGGAAGTTGCGTAACTCCCCAGAAATTAGCCTCTTGTACCTAAGGCTCCACCCTAGGATATGTGAGAGTACCTATAAGTCTCAAAACTAGCAATTCGAGGTTTCGATTGGTTGAAAGACTCGATTGAGCCTAAATTATAAAGTAAAACTAGAAATATTAGTAAAATGATCCCGTAAGTTTGAATTTAAGAAAATAGGCAATAAAATAAAAGAATATAAAAATTCCAAATTTTAAGTATATAACTCGTTATTTATCGAAAATGCGTAAAATGCCTTCCAATAATTAACGAATCGATAGAGATAAATTATATGTATACTAAAAATAAAAAAATAACCTAAATAATATTTAGGAATATTTATTTGTACTATATATGAATTTACATGTATGTAGAAATACGCGTAATTACTTAAAATACGTGTAATGTGCTAAAATAATACTAAATAATTAAATAAAATTCATAATTAATTAAGAAAAAATAAAGAAAAATCAGGAAAAATAAGGAATGATCCAGATATAGGTCGTAGCAGCTGGGAAAAATAAGAAAAAAATTAGCCAATTAAATTAGAACAACACAAAAGTCAAATTGGAAGAAGATAAGGTAATTGTCTAATTAAATTAATGCACAATAATTACCAAAAATGTCTATAAATAGGAAAAAAATTCAGAGAACTCCTTTGGACAGTTAGGGATTTGAGAAAAATAGAGAGATTCGAAAATTCAAGGGAAAAACTAGAGAAAAAAGAAAGAAAAGGAAAACTGTGTAGTTGGGGCTTGTAAGGAGAACCCAGACCTGATGAGCATCTGGGAGTGGACGGTCACCACCACCACACGGTGGTGGTAGTGCCCAGGTAGGCCGACACACCCACGGCGGCTGGAGCCATCCAGATCGGTGAGTCCGATTTCCAGACCGATTTTATGTAATTTTGTAAAAAATGGTAAATATTCTTAGAAAATTATGAATGTTGTTATTCTAGAATATTTTTTGTATGTAGTTTTTAGGAAAAATATTATTTTGATGAAAATATGTCCCGTAATATATGGTCCTTAAGAAATCGTGTAAAACCGGGCATGTTTCGGTTTAGAAATAAATGACTTTAGGAGTGTAGTTTTGAATCCAAAATTTTTGTGTAGATTACTTAGATGATATAGAACATTACTATGAAGCCCGTTTTTAAAAATTAATTTTCGAAATTTTTAGATAATTTTTAGGCCTTAAAATAAGGCATAAAATGGGTAATTTAGGGTTAATAAAGTAATTAAATGGTTAATTACTGATTTAGTGAATAAGTATATGTTTTAGGATGTTGAAATCTGATGGAGTATGATACTTGTAGCATTTAGGGTGTTAGATGTAATTATTAGGTTAATTATGTAGTAAATAAGTAATATGAAAAAATAGTACATTTTAAGTTAATTTTGTAAATTAGGGTAATTAAGTGTAAAAATATGATTTAGAATGAATTTAGACATTTTGAAATGATAATTGATGTTTAGAGATGGTAATTAGAGTGATAGAAGTATTGGAAGTGTATTATATACATAATAGGTAATAATGCATAATATGTAATTCTTTGAAATATAATAAATAGAAAATATTAGGATAAAAATTGATATTATATAAATAATACGGATATATAATAAAACTGATGGAAGACTTGAATTTATGTAATTATATAAAAAAATGTAAAAATTTCTCACATCAAGAGTGAATTCGGTACACTAATAAGGATTTAAGTGTACCGGGTAGAATAAAATACTAATTAGAGGTAATGATGATATTTAGGAGATCGGAAAGTAATGTAATTGATTTCACATTATGAGTTGAAACGAACTTCTAGGGTTCGAGTATGAAATAATACTTAGAAATCGAACTAAAACCTAATCTAGAAATCGATCTAGAAATCGAACTCGAACCCGAACCTAACCCCAAACCTAGAAGAATTATAAAAGACTTAAGACTTAAGACTTAAGACCCAGATAATTAGGTATATTAAACCCTAAACAAAACATAACAATAAACGTTCTAGGATAAAATGAACCTATAATAGTTATATGAAAAACTGAAACCACGTTTGTGTTATAGGGATGATCAGTAATGGCCTAAGCAAGTCGGACCTCGAGTGAGTGAGCGAGGAGTCGAGGTAAGTTGGGATTGATACGTTGTTGTATTTTTTAGGCTTAAGATTATGCTTGGTTGTGCTTGTTAGATAGTTAGATGTGTGCATGTTTTTTATTATGAACGATGTTATGATTCTGTCTGTTGTCCTGGCTTGTATTGTATGGTTTGTATGAAATGATTGATCACCCTAAACTGGACTTAATCAAATATACGACCTATAATCATAATCAGATCTACATGGTAACCCATTAGGGGAACTTAGGACTCTCCGGCCAAATATCGACCCCTTCGAAAGGGATAGCGCAGGATTGCAAAATAATCTCTTCTTCATCCTCAGTCGAACTAAGTGACAGGAGAGGAGGTCGCGGTGAGGGTGGAGACAATGGTTCGAAGATAGTCGCTGGAGGAGCGAGGTCTCCATTACACAAGCCTGGGTTTGGTTGTGAGCTGTTGCATTAACGACAACTCCTCAACTCAGATTAGAGCGAGCGCAATTTCTCTAATCTCACGACGAGCTGGACAACGTCGTGCGATGGCATTTGCTTGCATATGCATTGCACCTAATAAGTTGATTGAAAACCTTGTTGTGTTTATGGTATAGTTTTAAGTCCTCCATCCTAACTTACTGAGCTGTGGTTGCTCACATCCCTATAGACGTCGTGCAGGTGCTGGTTAAGAAGCGACAAACAACTACTCTGAAGCTAGTAACTACTGGATCCTGTGGAGTGAGGAAAAATATTTGAAGAACGAACATATATTCTTAAGGTCTAAGTTTTGTTTTATTTATAATTTTTCATTTTTGAAGAATGTAATAACTGAATTATAGTGTATATATATAAATTTTCTCACTTTCTTAAGTAAATGATTTATTTAAATTACAAACTGTTTACTTCAAAGCGAGTTTGTCGTGGACGCCTTATGTAGATCAGGTCTAAGATAGCGGTTGTAAAGCCAACTTCTATCTTAAGATGGTTTACATGGCGAGGCTATTACGACTCTACCGTTTCGGGTCGTGACAGTACCTGACTCTTCCTTACGTAAGGACATCTCGTTGCACTACATTGTGGTGTATAGACAGCCTCCTACATAAACGGTCAATGAAATTATTAAGTAATACAACTTTCATGAAAATTTTGAATGTATATGAGAATATTATTATTGACCCTGCCCTCTCAGACGACTTGTGAACAGTGATTAGCTTACCTTATAAGTATACATGGAATGATAGGTTCCGGCTCCATCTATTTTACGAACACATATGAACATGGTTAGCAGACAATAAAAAAATTGTGCGTTTCATTATGCTTATGCGTGCTGTATAACATAATACCATCTCAAAAACCTTCTTCTTAGCCTCGAAAACTCTCTTATTGCTTATTGTGTATCCGTACATATTTTGCACATTAATTGCAAGATTAGGTATCTTTACATCGAGATTATTTCATACACAATTGATGTTGATATGAGGATGGTCCTTGTTCATCATCGGGTTCACACAAATATGCGGGCCCTTTAGAACTGTGATTTTGAAAAGACCCTTTACCTTCTTCAAACAAGCTCGTAGTCTCCACTTATAATCTTCTTTCTTCTTTTTACAATAAACCGCGTATACAGTTGGTTTCGATATCTCGACATGGAAATCACAATGGTTCCTTATATGGAATGATTTCACTACTTCAATGAGATCTTTCTTTGTATTGAAACGCATGTCGACACTCAAGTCATCAAAACTGTTGATGTTACTGCACATTTCGTTAACATCTCTCTCAAATGTCACGTATCCGTTGTCATCGTATTGGTTGTTGTAAAATGAGATAAGATCTTTTACAGGCTTATCCATTGGTTCATTTATTTGTAAGAAGTCCTAAACCAACTGTTGTACAATGCTTCACAAGTACAACAACGAGGCCTGCTTAGGCCGTTTTTGCGAAGTAGCCAAACTGGTACATTACTGTCGACAACATTTGGTCTCACTTGGAGTTCTCCCAAATCATCGCAACCCTTAAGGTCGTTATCTTCGAATCCAACATGATCTTCATCACCATTCCATCTACCTCATCCTACCCATCATCGTCAACATTTATGTCTATGTGCATTCTCTCCACATATGAATCATAAGACTCTTCGTATTCAATAATATGACCCAATGTTTTATTAAGTTGCTTTTCTGTGATATCAATGTGCCCGTATTTAGTGAAATCCATGTACGGTTCATTTAACGGATCCATATTCGTTTGCTCCACACCGATCATTGTAGAATGCATATTATGAGCAAAAAGGGTCGAATTGTTTGACTCATGTATTTCATGCTTGGCCCGGGCACTCAATTCCTCGCTATACCTTATGTACATTCCCTGAATATTTCATTCCTAAAAAAACTCAACCATCTTAATGAAATTTTCAACATCCTCATTATTTTTAATAACCATTAACTTATAAGCAACTCTAATATCATAGAAAAGGGGATGTCTGTGTACGATTTCAATACCACTCGGGCCAATTCCAGTGTATCCACAAATTCTCTGAATGAAATAAGAGAAGTTTGAATCATTCCTCATTTTCAACTTTTTAAGGGGCTCCCTGTCATACTCCAGCTCTTAATTACCTATCACAATATTTTCGTTCGTATACATGATAACTTTTACGTAATTTGTCATTTCCACCTTAATAATGTCACAATGAACCAAATATTTAGATGACATAAAAAACTTGATCTATACACCGAGTGATAATTTAACAAAATACATGAAGTCATCTCGTTAAATTGCGTCACACATTACCTAACTTCAACTTATTAATTCAACCTAACATATTGCGAATGCCAATATATATAAAACAATTTCAATCTATATGCCAAAAATTTCTATATTCACATTCATATAACTTATCTACTGAAAAATAAAAAATACCTTAATATATATAAAATATAACAAATTTTCATGAAATATCAATAAATTAGACAACTTACGGTATATCTATGACTACTTAATATACAACAAATTTTTTTTTTCTAAAAAAAGAGAGCATAATATGGATTATTATTAAGATTAAAAAAAAAATTTGCAAATATAATTATGGACTGTTACCTGTTTCAGACGTATACTAGATGGTTTTATGTCTACTATCTGTTCTTCCTCTCGAACTATGACCCATCATTCATATAGATGGAGGTAAGCTAATGAGCTTGGATATTAATGAACTCTATAGAAGAGTTATCTATCAGAACAATACCTTTACCAATCTCTTAACAACAAGTATATCTACACCGGAGGAATTAGTAATGTGTTAAGAGAAATTGGTGCAAGAGGCTGTGGATACACTTCTTGATAATGAAATTCGCAAACAACCGATGAGGGATGGTCATAATAAGGTTTATAAGTTGTTTTCCAATGTAATTGAAGGCAAAGGGGGAAGGTTTCATGAGACTTTACTTGGCAAACGGGTCGATTATTCGGGTCGTTCTGTCATTGTCGTAGGACCCATACTTCCATTACATCAATGTAGATAGCTTCGAGAAATAACAATAGAGCTTTTTCAAACATTTTTAATTCGTGGGCTAATTAGACAATATCTTGCTTCGAACATAAGAGTTGCTAAGAGTAAAATTCGGGAAAAAGAGCATGAAAAATTGAACAGAAACTTCAACTTTGGATTTCCTTTAGTTTTCTCTACGCTTTAGATATTTCAAAATTTGGTTAAAGTGAAAATGAGGCCAAGCGTGTATGAATGGGGTTTATATAGGTGGTATATTGAAGGCGTAACTAAATGCTACGCTTTTAATATATTGAATGTGCATTTACTACATGTGCCTTCAGTAATTTTAGAATTACACTGAAAATACATGCAGTACGTGCACTTTCAATTTAACTGTTAATTATTGAAGGTGTATTCAATGTAAAAAACAAGAAAAAGTGAAGGCGCATGTGAACCATACGCCTTCCCTATACCGGATTCCTAATATTTTTTTACATGGGTCATTTTTCGTATTATTTTTCGAAAAAAGGACCCGTATTCGTATAAGACTCATTAGATGCAAAATAGACTGAATTCTATATGAATTTTAGCTTATTTTTGAAAAATAATAAGGAAAAAGGGCCTTGATAATAAATATTAACAAAATAGTATAATGTAAAAATTTTATTGAAAATGATAAAAAGAAGGTGCATTCCTCGGTTGAGCCTTCCATAGGCTAGAATTAAAAAGCGTCAAATAGAAATGTCTCAAGTACTTACACAAAATACAACAACTCTACTCTAAAAAAAAAAAAAAAACCACACAAGTCACTTGCGCTTTCTTTCATTTTCTTACCAAGGATAATCTTCTCATCTGACTCTTAAAAAAAATCATTGAATTCAAGCCGTAAGTAGTGTTTGGAATACTTATATGGATGGTCTTAAAGCTACTTTAAGGAAGATGTCAACTGTCTTTTTAGGGGAAAAAAAAGAAAAAGAAAAGAAATAAGAGTTGTAAGAGGAGCAAGTGTACTACATGGGTAGAAAACAATAACAAAGAAAATTGTAACTCGTTAGCCATTGCTACTTTCAATTTAATTTAGTTAATACCCCCAATTAATTCTCGATGGCCCGGTAGCGGGTCTACCATCCATGTTTCTATTACCTTGCAAGAGTTTATAAATAAAAGAAAATTAAGTAAACTTATGCCAAACTAAGTGTATGGAGTAACATCGAACTTAATAACAAGTTCATAAGAACCATTTGGTTGTTTTTAAAAGACTAAAGAAATGGATAAAAAGGAGAACTTCTATAGTGGGCTATGCTACGCAAATGAAGGATGGAAAGTCGTATCAATCCAATCACAAGTACTTACGATGTCATGATCACGTTGGTTTAATTCCTCTACCTCTAAAAACTGAGTTTTATTTTGATGTATTTATAAACAAAATTTAATTTTTGTTTCATTGTTGGACAAAATAAAACCTTTTTTTTTACTAGTGGAGAAATTGATTTGTTTTTAAATTCTTAAATTATTGGCCATGATTTTTTATATGATTGATTATACATGATGAGTTTGACCAATGACCGTGAATATGCCTCTTTGAATGTTGAGAATGTTGTTTCTAAAACCTTTTCATTAGAGAAAAATCTTGGATGTTGTGGTATAAACGATCCGGTTACATTTCTAAGGAAAGAGTTGGAAGATTAATTAAAGTACGGATTCTTCCTCTTCCTAGCTTTAGTTATAAGGAAATTTGTGTTGATTACATCAAGGATAAACTAACCAAGATTAAAAGATAAGGTACAATTGTATTTCATGCCTTTTGGAGATCATTTACATTGAAATTAATAGATCGTATTTTCTTACATTGAGTGATAATAAATATTTTATTGATAACTTTTCTATATGATTATATTTAATTATCTTTTAGAGGTAATTGGCTAGTCATTAATATGATTCGATTTTCAAAATTTTAATGCTTGCCTCACTTTTCTAGGAGCCTCTAGGATCCTGTCTCCTATTTTAATAAAATCATTTCACTTCATCTTATCTTTAATTTAATATCTATTAAATTTAAATAATTGAAAATACAATTATCTAAATGATCAAAATCTAAATGAATTTAAATTAAAGATGGCATGTGAAACTGCATCCATCTTGTTAAAAATATATAAAATTTCCACTTTTCTAGACCACATATCATAAAATTTTGAGTGAATGCTATCATGGAAAAAGAAGATACGAGTCTGCTAAAAAATAAATGAAGCTAAATAATATACACTATAGAATTCGCAAGAAAAATCCTAGCGAAACAGAATGTACGAAACAAGATATCGTAAGAGCGTTATAAATATATTTTTATTGGTAATAGTAAGAGGACAATCATGTATTGTACATTGAGAATGAGATGATTTCCTACACTTTCCTCGTCGACGTATGGGATTTTTGTTGGATTTCTACTCGATCCAAATTCTATGTGTGAATTTGTGAAATTGAGCCAAAACCGAGTTTAGGCTACATTTTTGTGATTTTGGGCATCAAATACAACAAATGAAACAGACAACTTTAATGTTAGGTTTGATAAATACGAATGAATCGAAATGGAACGAGAAGAAGAATAAAAAATCATTTTTTATGTTTAAAAATATCTATGAAATAGAATAGAATAGAATGGAATAAAATTAAATATATCTATAATAATAATTTTCAACAATACCCTTAAATATTAAATTTTAAAATTAAATTAAAAATTAAATAAGTAATTTGGTTAATATTAATAAATAAAGAAGGAATGGGATGGCAGAATAGAATTCTTTCTTCAAGTTGAAATCATCGATCGCACGAAATTATAATTTCAGCTTCTGAATACATTTCTAAAATAAGGAAAGGAAATAAAATTAGGAATTGCGATTCCATTTCGATTCATTTTTATTTATCAAATGTAACATAACAAAATCCAAAATAATTACACTTATAATCCCTAAAAAAAATTGGTAAACTTTTAAAAAGAAGTTGAATATAATTTGCATTTGAAAGATGCAACACTTTACATCAATTAGAGTTGTTGGATGTATTTAGAATTAACAATTTTTGTATGACATGATAAACTATAAGACAAAATACGAAATTGAATAGGAAAGTAAGATTATGATGGGAATCATTACATTTAAACTAATTATTTATGATAGCTATTCAATTTTATATAACTTGAACAGTGAAGGGAAATTAACATGAAATAAGATACAAAGCCCGACTTGCTAACACAAGTTGCCACCCTGGGTAGAATTCATTAACTCATCATCTAAATATTTTATTTTAATTATATAACTCAAACTCTATCTAATAGGTGGTACGAAGTAGTCTACAGCTTCTATGTTTTTTTTATTACTCCTGCACTACTGTTTACCCATAAACCTATCGACATTTAGGGAGAACAAATGTCAACTGTTGGTTTTCCTTTCTATAGGAGATGGATTGGGTAAGCTTGGTACCACATAATCAATGAAATGAAAAGTAGACCAATTGAATTGAATTCAACCTAAGACCTTAACACCTAATGTCTTTAGTTTGTCCACATCCTAACTTCCATTCGTCCTTGAGACGATTTGTACAAAGCAATAGGCATGTTGGACTAACGCTCCAGCATTGACTTCAACGCCTTAAGATCAAAGAAGAGTAAATACAAACAGAACCCATCTCAGATATCTCAACAATAAAAGGAAAGTTCAAATTCAACACATGAAAGCATGAATTGCTTCCTCATCATGGTAAGATCACTAAGATCAGTGTTTTCTTTACACTACTTCACTGTGTTTGTTTATCTACTGGCTTGCTACAAAGCAAGTGGCAGTAGTAGTAATATAGCAGAAAAGAAGACAAGTAGCAGTGCTTTCTTCATCTTTGGAGACTCCACTGTTGATCCTGGCAACAACAACCACATCGAAACTACACCTGACAACAGAGCAAACCATGAGCCATATGGGCAAAAGGGTTTCTTTGGGGGTCCGACAGGGCGGTTTTCTGATGGCCGCGTGGTTGTTGATTTCATAGGTATGCTGGATATGGAAGTTTCTCCTAATTATTATGATGGAATGATTTTCATATCCTAGTTTTGCAACTAAGAATACTTTTGTTGTGGTTTGCTCTTACCTTTTGGAGATTGTTGGGGTTGACTGTCAATAGGCCAGGTCCAATCCAAATAGAACCTATATGTGAATACACATGCATCTGCATATTGTATTCGCATCATGTCATGTTATTTAGACATTTATAGGCAAGAGGATTCACATGAATATGACATGATTAAAGAAATTCTCAAACATGATATGATCAATAAATGATATGACATGACACAGTGCAAATTGTTAGATTAGATAGATTTATAGATAGATGTGATTACCTAATATTCGTAGGAAGTGATAAGAGAAAATATTTGGCCAGAGAATTGAAATAAATATGAATAAAAATGAAACTTCTAAGAATTAAATGAATAAGTAATAGCCGTTACTTAATTTTATTACAACTTAATAATACAAGTAATATCATGAATAAATTTATATACACTAATATAAACTCATTGAGCTCATGACTTGACTATTAGGTCGAGGTCATGAGTAGATATGAAAATATGAAGGGA
This sequence comes from Lumnitzera racemosa, assembly GCA_024138005.1. Taxonomy (NCBI): domain Eukaryota; kingdom Viridiplantae; phylum Streptophyta; class Magnoliopsida; order Myrtales; family Combretaceae; genus Lumnitzera; species Lumnitzera racemosa. Next base: position 4,383,548 of record JAMXBC010000007.1, read on the forward strand.
CAAAAAATATTAAAAAAATAAAAAAAGAAACATTGGATAGCCATTCTTTTAGTATTGAGATAGAATTGCAATTCTTTATTTGACAACAATTGGGATTTCATAGAATAGCTATTCACATTTCGTAAACTAAATACACTAATAGCTTTGCAAAGGAAGCTTTTTCTTTTTTAATCACATGAGACAAAAATTTGTGTATAATAAAAACATCTCATACGATTCAAAATTTTAAAATAACACTTGATCCAAACCCCTCTTTTCTCATGCAACCTCATTACCACCACTACCACTTAACTATCATCACCACCATTGCTATTACGAATGCACCATTACTGCTATCCCAGTTGCACTGCTATCCCAGTTGCACTACTACCTACACCACAACACCACCATCATTGCTATTGCTACGATAAAAACCTCAGATGGTACACCATCACCTCATTATTATCACATCTAAAAACCCATACACCATCACCGCTATAGCATTATTGCCAACAATAACACAACTTACACAACACTTCCATCACCATCCCATCTCTAATCGCCACCATCGCACCACGACCATCACAACAATCACTAAATCACTAATTGCACAACCACAAACATCGCCATTGTTATTGCTGCAATTACTACCACCACCCTACAATATAAATACCAACATGACTGATGCACCATCATTATGAACTTCATCCCACAACCTCCAATCTCATAATGCGGTGGTGGTAGCAATATTGATGCGGCTTGGTAGTGAAGGTGGTGGTAGTATTGAGCCTATGCTAATGAAGTGGTTGAGGGATATACTGGCGATGATGAGGTGATGGTGGTATTAGTGGTGTGATAGGGGTGGCAATAGGATGGTGTTGGCATCAAAATGGTGGAATGTTGTGATGGAGGTGAAGATGCAGCAAAAAGTGTAATTAAAAAAAACAAAAAACAAAATGACACAAATGGTGGAACTGTCAAAAACATATATGTAGTTTAGATGACAGAAAATTTCAAATGATGTGCTTAGCGCACAAAAAAATGGTACAAGAAGCATGTGCAGTGCTATTATGTTTTATGTTTTACTATGTTGGGAACAAAAAGCTACCTTGAGGTTATTTGAAAGATGTACTGCTATATCATGAGAAATTGATGTGCTGCATGGCAAGTTTTCTGACAGAAACTTTCTATTATGTTGCAGCTGAATATGCAAAACTGCCTGTGATTCCACCATTCTTACAGCCTTCTGCAGATTTTACCAATGGGGCTAACTTTGCTTCTGGTGGGGCTGGAGTCCTTCCTGAGACCAATCAAGGAGTGGTAGGAAGTATAGAGACACTATGACCTTTGTTCTGTTACCTAATGAATTTCTTTTGAACAGTTGTTCCATTAACAACCTCTAAAACTTATTATATCACAATTTTCAGGTGATCGATCTTCAGACACAACTAAAAAATTTTGAAAAAGTCCAGAAATCATTGACTGAAAAGCTGGGAGAAGACAAAATGAAGGAAATAATATCAGATGCAGTCTATTTTACCAGTATTGGAAGCAATGACTACATGGGTGGATACCTTGGCAATCCAAAAATGAGAGAACTATATCAACCTGCAGATTTCGTTGGGATGGTCATTGGGAACTTGACTCGAGCAATTCAAGTAAGCATTCGTAGTGATAAGAAGATTGCATGCAGATTGTTGGTCACAGTTTTAATCTACCTGCAGCTGCTGATTATAGCAAGATTATTTCTAGATTGATTATAAGATCCTTCCATTAAGTGAAGGATTGTCTCAAGTAACACAACCAATTAGATTGAGACAAACTATGCTGACTATCCTTCAATTTTCATTGATATATTCAGCTGTTGTATGAGAAAGGAGCAAGAAAATTTGCATTCCTGAGCTTATCCCCATTGGGTTGCTTACCAGCACTCAGAGCAGCTAATCCAAAAGCTGATGGAGGGTGTTTTGAGGAAGCATCTTCCCTTGCTCTAGCACATAGTCATGCTTTGGAAACTGTCCTCATGAACCTCAAACTTATGCTGAGTGGGTTCAAATATTGTAACTCCAAATTCTATGATTGGCTTGATGAAAGATTGAAAAATCCCTCCAATTATGGTACGTAATGTCCTCAGATGTTAGAACATGTTTGTATTACTTTTTTCATGGCCCATATAACTAAAGCATGTGGTATAGATGATCGAAACCTATTTAATTTTCAAGTGAATGAAAATCAATAACAAACTATTACTTAACCCAAAAAATATAAAATAAAACCAATCTAGAGGTTGTTCTCATGGCAATCAGGATATAATAACTCCTCCAAAAGCATGTACCACTTGTGTTCCACTTTGGCAAATAGATAAAGTTCTCATACCCTGTTGGTTGATCCACTGATTAAAACTATTATAGTATTATCAGGAGTTGAGTACTGGTGATTTGAAAATCTCATGAGTCATATTTTTTGTAGTCATCTTACTACTGACTTTGTGCAAAAAAATATCTTTATGTGTGAAGGGTTCAAGGATGGTGTCAATGCTTGTTGTGGAGCTGGGCCGTATGGTGGTATTTCTAGCTGTGGAGGCAAAAGGGAGGTAAAAAATTACGACCTATGTAAAAATCCAGAAGATTATATTTGGTGGGATTCTTTCCATCCAACTGAGGGAGTCCATGAGCAAATTGCAGAGGCACTGTGGCATGGAACTCCTTCTGTAGGACCATCCAACCTTGAAGATCTCTTCTTTGAAAAGGAGAAGCTCACTATTGCTGATCTGGTTGATGTCCCAGAAGGAGAATCATTTTAGTAATAAAATTCCCTATTTCTTTCTTATGAACTCGTAACTCATGAGAAGGGAGAGAAGTCAGATGTGTAGTCAATAATTTTCTGTCTTCATCAGCACATCTTTCACCAAGTTTTCTCTGTCCTTATGGAAGTTATTGCCAATAACACTAGGAGAAAGAGTACTGATAGATTGAAATCAAAATATAGCACTCAATGCCAGGCAAATGTCATGCATTAATCACTGATAAGACAGAGTTGCGAAATGAGAACCCCTGGTTGATCCAATTGCCGCATGTTGAGCATTTATTGTCTATGTATTCTCTATCTTTATCTGTTTATCTGTCTATTTATCATTTTAAGACATGCATAGACACAAATTATCTCCTTTTTCCCCCTTTGGGGGAAGTTCTCTAAAGGATATTGCTGGATCAAACAATTTTTTATCACTGACAGGAGGTTTATAATCCTATATAAAATACTGCATAAACATTCTTTTAAGGTTCATCAATTTAACTTTCTGAGTGCCTAAAAAAATTGCAAACCTATAGCTTGCTCAGTCAGGTTTCTTGCTTGGTAAATTGGAATATGCAAATTCCTTTTAGTTGATTTCCCACTTTATTTAAAGCATAATAAAGAAATGAAATTTCTCCAATGGTAAAGGCATGAGGGTTAGGTTTTGGTCAGAGGATCAAGGCGATGCTTCTCAAACAGGTAAACACACTGGAAACTTAGGTATGTGCCTAAATGGTCTTATCATTCATTATGATTTTATTGTAAAATCACAGTACACTTAGCAGAACTCAATTAATAATCAATCAAGTAACTTAAATATACCCATTTCCCATTTGATTAAATTCACTATGGATATGAACAAGTACTCTAGAATGTTTCAAGGAAATAATCCATGTTTTTTGTTGAAATGCATAATAATTAAATTCTAAAAATGAATGGAAGGTTCATGCATACACGTATTATCCTTTTTGGTTGGTTTATGAACATATGCAATACTCTTTTTGGTTCTGGCATAAGTATAATGCTCATATTAGTTTTAGTATTGGGATTGTTCCTTCCAATATCTGAGGAATGTACATGGCTATCCCCAAAATATAGAGAAGTATTGAGAGAATGTTCACCATGATACCTCACAGAGCTAGATATTACCATCCACCAACAGCCAATGATTCTGTTGGACAACTAAATGTTGAATCCAGTTCGCTCAGCTGTTCATAGGTTTCAGAATCTTCTGACTCAGGGACATAACCAGCTTGCTTCATCTGCTTCAAAAGGGATTTGAGAATAGAATAAATTTCGCACTTTTGTGGATGCCCTTTATCTTTCACAACAAAAACATGAACTTGACCCAGTACTTCAAGCCAGCTACAACCAGGTTGCTTTACAACTCCCCACTGCTTCATCAATTTCCTAATCCTAATGACATCAGCCCATTCCTTACGCTCAGCATACATGTTTGACAGTAGAACATAAGGTCCAGAATTTTTAGGATCAATCTCTAAGAGCTTTTCAGCTACATACTTTCCCATCGCTATATTCCCATGAACTTTACAAGCAGCAAGAAAGGAACCCCACACAACAGCATCAGCTTGCATTGGCATTCCTTCAATTAAGTCCTTTGCTTCATCAAGGCAACCAGCCCGTCCTAGCAAATCTACCATACATGAATAATGGTCCTTGACGGGTGCCACACCATATTCCTGGAGCATCGAATGAAAATATTGATGCCCCTCCTCAACCAGTCCAGCATGACTGCATGCAGACAGCACACCTATCATGGTAACATGATCAGGATTCTCAGAAGACATCAACATCCTCTTGAAACTTTCAAGAGCCTCCATTGCATAACCATTTTGTGCATATCCAACTATTGCTGCGTTCCATGAGACAGTATCCCTCCCCAACATATATTGGAAAACTTTAGACCCGTCTTCCACTGACCCACATTTCATGTACATGTCTATAAGAGAATTTCCCACAAATATATCCGACTCTTCTCCAAACTGGAATCGAAATCCATGCTTCAATATGTGAGTATGAATCTGCTGTCCTAACTGCAGATCAGCAAGATTTGAAGCAGCGCTAAGAAGATTACCTAATGTATAGTGCGTTGGCCAAATGAATTTTCTTTTTAAGAGGCAGAAAAGCCTAATGGCCTCTTCATTTTCTCCATTCTGAGTATACCCTGCTATAAGTGCATTCCACGACACCACATTTTTCTCAATCATCCCAGTAAACATTGTTCTAGCAGCTTTTAGACTAGCAACCTTTGCATAACCACTCACCATAGTTGTCTCAGAGACGACATTCCTAACAGGCATCCTATCAAAAACCTGTCTGGCTTCATCGACTCTGCGGCATTTGGAGTACATATCAACAAGAGCATTACCTAAAACAACATCATTCCTAAGTTTGTCACATTTCACAACACGGGCATGAATCTCCTTACCTTCTCGAACTGCTGACAAGCTTGCACAAGCACTGACGACACTAGCAAGAGTCACTTCGTCCGGTTCAAACCCATAATCCATCATTCTCAAGAAAACCTTTAAAGCTTCACTAGCCGGACCATTCTGTTCATAACAAGTTATCAAGCTATTCCAAGAAACTAAATTTCGCATGCTCATTTCATCAAAAGCTCTCTGAGCACAGGAAACATCCCTGCACTTGGAATACAGATCAACAAGAGCAGACCCCATATAAACATCCGACGAGCACTTCGATTTCGATACCAAGCCATGAATTTGCCTACCCAATTCGATATCCATTACTCCAGCACATGCACTGAAAGCACTCCCAAAAGAATACTCGTTAAGCACATAATTTTCCTTATGCATCTTAACAAAACAATCCAAGGCCTCATCAAATCTTCCATGCCGGGCAAAACCCGATAGCATGGAGTTCCATGAGCACTGATCAGGATCATTCATAGACCCAAAAACGCTTGCGGCCTCATCCAAGAGACCGAAATTGTTCAGCACAGCAATAAAAGCATTATAAGTAAAAGTGTTTCTCGTAGGCATTCTATCGAACAACTTGCGAGCATATTTCAAACAGCCGCATTTCCCATACACGTCGATGAGTCTGTTGTGTATGAAGACTTCATCATGAAATTGAGTTTTGAGAATGCGGGAGTGCACGCGAGTGACGGCGCGTGAGGAGGAAGAGTTGGATTGGACGCATGAGTCCAAGAGCTTTGCCAATGGAGATGATGTGGTGAAATGGAGGTCACTGAGTAAGCTTCTGGTTTTGGCCAAGGAATGTTTTGCCATTCCATCTTCATTTCATTTCAGGAATTTTCTTGGGTTAGCGCAATGGAGGTAATGACGTTAACGTTAGGAAACCTGTATGTTGAGCTAAACTTGAATGTTTTTTAAGGTTTGTGTTAATGGAGACAACGCGGGAACGCCGGGAAGACATTGATTCCTTCTAGGAAATAGTTTTATGGGATGTAACCGGGATCATAGGAACTCAAGATCATTCCTATTATCTTAATAGGTTGCTAGACACTTCTTAAAATCCAATACAGATTTTGAGTCATATATCCACAATCCCCATGCAATTATTCTAGTGGGATACTCAATTCTCGTCCTGTGAGATCTGTTCATTTTTTTTTATATATTTTTTTCTAAAAAACTATTTTTAGTTCATTATTCATAATATTTATTTATATTATTTATACTTATAAAACATAAAAACAAAATGATGATATATTAAAGGAGAAACCACCAAAACATTCCATATTTCATCTATAATATATATATATATAACACCACAATATAAAAGAGAAAAGAGTAAAGAGTAAAGATGGGATGAAGATTAAAGAAGGAATTACGATAAGAATAACAATATATATTTTAGTTTTCATTTGCTTTTTGTTTAATTAATATTATATTATTAATATATTATTTTTATCGAGTAACAGATCTCTTATATTTTTTTTTTTAATCTCAAAACCTATATCATAATCTTAGATGATTACCCATCCTAAACCTTTTAAATATTACCTTATAAAGTTTTTAACGAATGGGACAGATCGGATATATCATTTCAATTTGCCTCCTTAATATTTTGGACAATTTATTATAGTGAACATGAATATGTTATATTATAAGATTTAGATTTATCACGAAATAATAATGTTAATGGTTAAGAGAATATTATTATTAATTAATAATTATCGTGAGCTTTCAAAATGGTCATATGATCTATTTGAATATGACTAAAAATATTCATCTTCGATGTAAAATTTTCCCCTTAACGAATAAGTATGCACCGCCGATGACCGATGACCCATTTAATCCATTGAAGGGAGTGATAGTATTTCCTAAGATAAATTTTGCTGCCATTGATAGAAAGTTAAAAAGAATGCTTAAGACAATACTTCGAGCCAAGTACGGACATTATGAACTTTTGATGGTGGCCTTTGGTTTGGTAGATGTTCTAGTGGCATTTATGGACACGATGTAAGTTGTTTAACGATAGATTAGATGAATTTGTTGGAGTCATAATAGATAACATTTCAATATACTTAAAGAGTAAGAAAGATCATGTCAAGCATTTAAGAATTGTATGATAGGTATTGAAAAATAAGTAATTATATGCTACATTGAAGAAATATAAGTTTTAGTTAAAACAAGTTGCATTTCTAAATCATATTGTATTTAGACTGAGATGATAAGGTAAGAAATTTTCTTAGTATGAGAAGTTATTAAGGTTTCAACCTTGTGGAAGGATTGATTTTGAATGGTAAATAGATTTGGAGGGGCACTAAATCGATGGGTGGGCAAGCCTAAATTAACTTACAAATCATCAAGCCTTATGAGCCTAAACAGTTCAGCCTGGTAAACCTGCTAAACCATCGAGCCCTAACCATAAATAAACCGACAGTTTAGCTTGTCCAAACTTTACTTTATTTAAAAAAAAAAAAAAAATCATCTTACCGTATACAATTAATTTTTTCCTTTTTCTTCATCAATTATAACATCTCACTTTAATATCTATACTTTCTCTTCCCCCAAATATTCTTCTCTCTTTATCCTTTCAATTTATCGTAACAGAAAATCAATTTGTATCGATCAATCGAATTTGTTGAATGAATAAGTAGAATTAATTATAGAAATTAGAATATTCATCAATTTGAATTAGCACCTATGATATGTAAATATTATAAAAAGGTAAGAAATCAAAGTATCTTAGCTAATCTCATGAATCTATTCTGAATTCAATTAATTAGAAAAATTCTAGTAAAATCATTGATTTATCTGGTGTTCAAATATATAATTCATCTACTTTTCTATTCAAAAGTTTTGATGTGTTTTCGTATTCCTTTGAGACCTTGAAAAATGGATAGATTCCTTTTCTTAGGAAGTTTACTAGAGGGAAGATTTATGGTATTTTCAAATTAATAGATTCAATGTTAATCATTTTTTCTACTCTATTAGTCTAGTCTCTATGCTACACAACATGAGTAATTTATCAACATGTTATAGAGTCCAGAGAGATTTTTACATGGAAAATAATATTTTGTAATATACCATTTTATAGTTAATAGTTACATCGGAATTTGTTTCTTTTTATATTGATAATGTATTTCGAGAATTGAATAACAATTTTTCTTCCTTTGTAATTTCTACTCAACGTTGTAATATTAAAGTAACATTATGGTCATGCAATTCAAAACAATTATTTCGAAACGAAATAAAATTTAAATCGAGAATAACAATGAATCATTCACATGTTATCACTATATGTGATGTACACACAAAATGTTAGAGTTATAATAATGTGGGTAAAAAATTAGAAATATGAGAGAAGGTGAAAAATTATCTACATTAATTTACGAAAATGAAGAAACAAACCAAAGAATCGGTTAAGAGTTGCCAAATTAACCCAAACCCATGACTTTAAGGACCGAGCCCGATTTACCTAATCGTAGCTCATGAATTGGCGGTTTAAGGTTAATTTCGAGCCGGTTCAACCCATTACACTGGTCCATTTGTACACACTAAAGACCGGAGCAAAAAATGTATGAAAGGAGTTTTCATGAGCTTAAAAAGGAGATTAGTTATAGTTCCAGTGTTAATCATTGTTGATGGAGTAGAGGATTATGCAATATATTGTGTTGCAACTAAGAATAGTTTATGATATATGTTAATATAGAACCATAAGTAATTATTTATATATAAAGACAACGATGATCCTGTAAAACTTTCTCATATGGATGCTAACTAGAAAGGTAGCTTCCCTTTCGAGTCATTAAATTGTAGTTACCGGTCAATTTATAAAACTCTCTCATAAGTTTAATTATCCAAAATTAACATTAATTGCATTGATTATATGAAATTCCAATTCAACAAAAATCGTTTCGAATGGATTTTGATTTTATAAAAACAACTATAGGCTCAAGGACAGCTTTTTGAATCATAGTATTGAGACAATAAAAATTCATAAGTTATTAAATAGGATATATATATATATAAAAGAATCACAAATAAATTAACAATATATAGCATGTATTAACATCTCATTTTTTTTTAATTGTTTTCTTCATATTTACAAGCAAAACTACACCCAAATCAGAAGAAATCTCCACCATATATATGAAAAGAAGGATGAGGAGGAACTTGATAACAATTGAGGCACTTGATTCCGCCTTCAATTTTTGTCTCGAATGCATTTTCCACACACTTGGACGGCCTTGGGGAGGCTTAAGAGCCTTGGGGATTTATGTTTGTACAAAGGAGATATAAGTAAGGCTTTTGAAAAATAAATAAAATGACATAATTATAGAAGTCTTGCAGATGAGAACTTTGTTTAAATGAAATCCTAAGAGTCCTAATAACACACTTAGGGTTTCAAGACTATATTCAAATGAATCAAGAAGCCTCATTTGAATGAAAGTCTTGTCAAACGTATTTTTTTCTTAAGGGTTATGGCTTCATTCCAATAGGCTGAGCTTTCAATTCGAATGAAGTCCTTTATATCTTTGGTTGCATGGTTCTATGCCCGTACCTGCCCAAATCTCGGTAACTTCTTACCGAAGCATACACTGTTAGGGTTAAGATGTAGTCAATTTACCAGATATTAGAAGGTTTGGATTCTCTATTTACAATGCTTGATTGAGTGATTTTTTTAACGGTCTAGAACTTGATTACCAAAAATCAATATCTCATTTGGTTACCTAGACCGAATATGAATCCCTATAATCCAAATCAAAGTTTCCATTGATTTTAATGAGAGATTGATGGGAATGTAGATATTTTTTTTTTTCTACTCCAAAGATGAGATTATAAATTATGATGAATAAAAGGTAAAAGAGGACTTTACACTTACAACCATTTGGAATCCTAATAATTAGGAAGGATTAAAATTAGCCAAATTTCAAGAACACGTCATGTGGAGTCACATTGTTTATTTTTCCCATCTATGTTCTCATCAAGCTCTAATAATACTAACATAACTTTTTCTTCTTCTTTTTTTCTTTTTCCTTTTTAGTCGATTACTATCTTATTACAACTTTGAAGAATGGAAAAAATCGAACATATTCAATTGATATATGATACGTCACAAAAATATAAGATTTGATAATATAGAAGAACAGGATCTATTATTAGAATTCATACTACTTTCTTATTCAATACATTACTAGTTGTATATAGAGCTAAATCATAATTAAAAACAAAATAATGACTTCTCTCAAACTATATTTATAAGATTCCTAATAGATAAGAAAATATTGTATAGAATAATTGTCACGCCCCGAAGCGGCAGAGTCGTAACAGCCTCGCCGTGTAAACCACCCTAAGATAGAAGTTGGCCTTACAACCGCTATCTTAGACCTGATCTACACAAGGCGTCAACGACTAATCTGCTTTGAAGTAAACAGTTTGTAATTTCAATAAATCATTCATCTAAGAAAGTGAGGAAATATATATATTCACTATAATTTAGTGATTATAATTATCGTTTGCAATGTTTCTCCGAAATATATTTCCTAGTTATTACATTATTAAAAAAAACGAGAAGTTCTAAAGTAAAAGCTTAAACTTTAAGAATATATGTTCGTTCTTTAATATTTTTCCTCACTCTCGAGGATCCAACAATTGCTAGCTTCAGAGTAGTTGTGGCCGCTTCTTAGCCAGCACCTGCACGATGTTTATAGGAATGTGAGCAACCACAGCTCAGTAAGTTAGGACGGAGGACTTAAAACTATATTAGAAACACAACAAGGTTTTCAATCACTTATTAGATGCAATGCATGTGCAAGCAAATGCCATCGCACAACGTTGTTCGGCCCGTCGTGAGATTAGAGAAATTGCGCCCGCTCTAATCCGAGTTGAGAAGTTGCCGTTAATGCAACAGCTCACGACCAAACCCAGGCTTGTGTAATGGAGACCTTGCTCCTCCCGCGATTACCTTCGAACCACTATCTTCATCCTCGCCGCGACCTCCTCTCCTGTCACTTAGTTCGACTGAGGATAAAGAAGGGACCATTTTGCAATCCTGCGCTATCCCTTCCGAAGGGGTCAGTATTTGGCCGGAGAGTCCTAAGTTCCCCTAACGGGTTGTCATGAATGTCCGATTATGATTACTGGTTGGATATTTGATTAAGTCCAGTTGAGGGTGATCAATCCTTTCATACAAATCATACAATATGTGCCAGAGCAATAAACAGGATCATAGCATCATCCATAATCAAATACATGCACACATTCAACTATCTAACAAGTATAACCAAGCATAATCTTAAGCCTCCAAATTACAGCATCGTATTAATCCCAACTTACCTCGACTCCTCGCTCATTCACTCGAGGTTCGATTTGATCAAGCCATTGTCGATCATCCCTATAACATAAACGTGGTTTTAGCTTTTCATATAACTATTATAGGTTCATTTTATCCTATAACACTTATTGTTACGTTTTGTTTAAGGTTTAATATGTCTAATTATTTAGGTCTTACGTCTTTTACAATTATTTAGGTTTGGGGTTAGGTTCGAGTTCGGTTTTCGCATCGATTTCTAAATTAGGTTCTAGTTCAATTTCTAAGTAGTGTTTTATACTTTAACCCTAGAAATTCGTTTCAACCCATAATGTGAAATTAATCACATTATTTCCCGATCTCCTAAATACCATCATTACCCCTGGTCGGTATTTTATTTCACTCGATACACTTATATCCTTATTAGTGTACTGAATTCACTCATAATGTAAAAAATTTTTACATTTTTCATATAATTACATAAATTCAAATTTCCTATCAGATTTATTGTACATTTTTATTATTATCACAATATCAATTTTTATTATAATATTTCCTATTTATTATATTTCCAATAATTACCTATTATGTATTATTACCTTTTATGTATATATAACACTTCTAATATTTATATCACTCTAATTATCATCTCTAAACATCAATTATCATTTCAAAATGTCTAAATTCATCATAAATCAGATTTTACTCCTAATTACCCTAATTTACAAAATTAACTTAAAATGTACTATTTTTCCATATTACTTATTTACTACATAATTAACCTAATAATTACATCTAACACCCTAAATGCTACAAGTATCATTCTCCATCAGATTTCCACATCCCTAAACATCTACTTATTCACTAAGTCAATAATTAATAATTTAATTACTTAATTAACTCCAAATTACCCAATTTTTCCATCATTTTAGGGCTAAAAATTAACTTAAAAATTTCAAAAATTAATTTTAAAAAAATGACTTCATAGCACGATTCTATATCACATGAGCATCCTACAGAAAAAAATTGAGCTCCAAACTATACTCCTAAGGTCATTTATTTCTAAACCGAAATATGCTCGGTTTTGCATGATTTCTTAAGGACCATATATTACGAGGCATGTTTTCATCAAAATAATATTTTTCCTACAAACTACATACAAAAATATCTCAGAATAACAAAATTCATAATTTTATAATAATATTTACTATTTTTACAAAATTACACAAAATCGGGCTGGAAATCGGACTCACCGATCTGGGTGGCTTCGGCAACCGCCGGCCACCGTAGCTTTGTCGTCCGGCTTGGGCGGTGACACCACCGTGTGGTGGTGGTGGCCGTCCACTCCCAGCTGCTCGTATGGTGGGGGTTCCCGTTAAAGGCCCTAACTGCACAGTTTTTTCTAATTTTTTTCTAAACCGAATTTTCCTCTCAATTTTTGCCTCTATCTAATTTTTTCTGATTTCTAACTATCCAAATGAGTTCCTAGATTTTTCCTGCTATTTATAGCCATTTGCTGTAACTAATATGCATTAATTTGACAAGACTTTGCCCATTTTCCTTAATTTTTGGCTTTTAGGTTGTCAAATTTTTATTGGCTAATTTTTATTTTGCAGCTTTGGACTTGCCACGACCTGATTTTGATTAATCTTATCCTCTTCTGATTTTTTTTTTATTGTTTCATAATTATGTTATAATTTTCTTTAATTATTTACTTAATTTTTGGCCAATTTAGGTAATTTCGCGTATTTTTATCTACACGTAAATACATGTAAGGTATACATGAATATTCCTAATTATTATTTTGGTCATTCTAAAATTTTTAGTATACATATAATCTATCTCTACTAATTTACTAGTTATTAGATTACACTTTTCGCATTTTCAGTAATTAGTACTTATTATACTTAAAATTTAAAAATTTTATAGTCTCCTATTTTATTACTTATTTTTTTAAATTCAAGTTTACGGGATCAGTTTTACTAATATTTCTCTCGTTAGTTTATAATTTGGGGTTTGATCGGATTCCTTAACCGATCGTCCAAAACTTAAGTTCTAAGTTTAATCCTACGGTCAATTGGCTTAGTTTTGGAGCTTACAATAATTTCTTAAAGATTTGTTAGGATCCGATACTTATCCAATAGATTCGTAATTACCTATAGATGCATATCTCCAATACTCCTCATTGCCTTAGTATTGCTATAATTGGTAAAAACTCCTAGTTTTACTTGTTCAATCATTTTTATGTCCTCCTCAATCATAGCTTCTTATTGAATTTCCTTCTTAGGAGTGGTAGGTAAGCTTCCTCCTTAATAAAAGGAGTGCCATTCACCTAGATTTGATATGATTTTGATTTCTTTATCTTGTATAGAGGCCATTTTGTCAATGTACTATTAGCCTGAAAAGAAACTTCTTGTATTAGCAAGTAGTTGCTTACTTATTACCTCCTTCCATTGAGTTTCATGTTGTTGCTTCTTCTTCAATAACTTCTCTTTGTGCCTTATTCTTTTTCATCTTTTAGCCTTCTTTACTTACCTTTTAAGCTCTTCTTACCTCTCTTTTTCTTCCCTTTTAGCTAAAGCCTCCTACTTCTCCTTAACATGCTTTGGAACTTTCTCGCTAGCAGCTTTAGCCTTGACATCAACCTTTTTGCGTTTTGTAATTTCAAGTTGAGCCTAGATTTTTCCTTTTTCATTCCTAGCAGCTGCTACTATAGCTTTGTTTTGCTTCCTCTTCATTAAATTTAGAGAAAGCTTCTTGCTCTCATTTTCACTTTGAGTATATCTTCTCCTTGTGCATCTTTGGTCAAGCACCAATGATCATCATATATAACTTTGTAACCTTTTTCAATTAGCTGTAAGTAAATTTTTATTAATGGTAGGCGCATATAAAATATTCGGTAGTACACTTCAAACCTTGTAACCATTCTATAGCCATGGTTCCTTTGCCTTTGACCGAAATAAATTCTTCGTTTCTAATTGTTATTTTGGAAATAATGGTTTTATCAAGCTTTTTGAAGAGCACTAGATCATTGGTCATGTGGTTTGCAACCACTATCAATCAACCAAGAATCATTAGAGTTGTTACTTATCACAAAGCATGATGCAACAAAAAGTTGCTCATCCTTAAGTTATTCGGTAAAAGCTTATGCCTATTCATGTTGTTCTGACTTACAAATACACTCCATATGCTCAATCTAACCATATTTCTTACATTTGACATTAGACCTCTACCAACACTTGCTTTGTGGATGATTTGTCTTTTTGGACTATGGGCAACGTGGATACGTTTCATCTTTATTGTTTCTTTTATTTTTACCTTTAGAACTTTCTACCTTAGCATTTAGGTCATCATTTATGGATTCTTCTTCTCTCATGATTCTCCTTTACTTTTGTGCCTATAATGCATTCACCAATTCTACCAAGATATACTTCCTTAAATTCTTCTAATGAAGAAATTTTGAGTCACATCTTTCGGGCAAAGTGA
Organism: Lumnitzera racemosa; assembly: GCA_024138005.1. Taxonomy (NCBI): domain Eukaryota; kingdom Viridiplantae; phylum Streptophyta; class Magnoliopsida; order Myrtales; family Combretaceae; genus Lumnitzera; species Lumnitzera racemosa. The sequence continues at coordinate 4,398,569 of JAMXBC010000007.1, forward strand.
TAAGAATTTTTTGCATAATTCGTTCATCGGTAAAATCCTCACAAAAAAACCTCACCTTATTTACTATGCCCAACAACTTGTTAGAGAAATTCTTAATGATTTTTGTTTCCTTCATTTTCAACATTTCAAATTCCCTAATCAAGTTAAGCACTTGCATATTTTTTGTTCTTTCATTATGTCAGTACTCCTTTCTAAGATTGTCCTAAATATCCTTTACCAAGCTCAAGTTCACGATCCTTGTAAATATGGTATTTAAAACGGTTGAGAAGAGGCAGGCTTTAACTTTGGACTTTTTGGTCTTTCTCTCTTTGTGAGTCTTAATTTGAGCCATTTCATGATTCTTTGGCAATGGGAAAACATCAGTCTTCTTTCGCAACTTTCCAAAATCTAAAACATTAAGACAGATAATCATTCTAACAGTTTAAACTTGATAGTTTTTACCATAAAAAAACGATGATGCCATATGGGAGAAAGTTGTTTCGTTTTCCATTTCTTGAGGTTGTTGTGCTTTTGGTTTTGGATTATTGTGCTTTTGGTTTTGGATTATTGTGCTTTTGGTTTGTATATGAATTCACTTAACTTATAGATCCCTTAAGAAGATGGCTTTGATACCATTTGTTGGTATAGACATAAAAACAAAAATATAAGATTTGATAATATAAAAGACAAAGATACCTTGTTGGAATTCAAACTTCTGTTTTATTCAATGCATTACTTTTCATATAGAGCTAAATCATAACTGAAAAACAAGATAATGGCCGATCTCAAACTATATCTATAAGATTCCTAAAAAATAAGAAAATATTGCATAGAATATTTCCTAAAAGATTTAGTGAGATCTGACACCTAATCGATTCATAATTATTTATAAATTTAGCAAACTAAAGCATATTTCTATTATAGACAATCTCATTGAGAAATTAATATTTATGCCATTGTTGGTATAATTATAAATATTACTAATAATATAATAGAACCTTTTTGATGTAGAAACGAGGGGAAATAAAAAGGGAACGAAGGAACATATACATGTAAAAAATTTTAGCTTCTAACTTCAGTATAATGCACATTTGCGAGTCAAATTTCAAATGTCCATGTGTGCTAAGCCAAAGCGTTGAACTATAATTGCAATCTAAAGGAGAAAATTGGACGATGAATAGGACTAAACCCCACTTAAAAGGACCAACAGGGACCATTTCAACGAGACAGTCCTAGTGCACCCAGAAAGAATCAAACTAAGAAAACAAGCAATAAGATAATAAAGGAATCTAATTAAGAATGCTGCATCCATCCACCATTAAAAGATCTTCTAGTATGGACTTATGAGGGTTAGGCTTTGTGGAAACACAGCGGTAGTTTGAAGGGAAGGAGATAAGAAGAAGATTGGACGAAAAAAAAAAAAAAACCATGTGCATATGTATTTAACAAACAACAAGAGTAGTGCCTATATGGTCCAGTGTTCATTAATATTTACAAAGTACTCAGATGTCAAAAAAATTAAATGCAAGTGCAGAAACATGTTAGTTTCTTCAATGTCATAGAAGGGGGGGGGGGGGGGGGGGGGGGGGGGGGGGGGGGATATTATATTTCTCTTGTGAATCAACCACCAAGCTGTATGTTGGACAGAAATATAAAATATTTTTTTAAACCATGTGACAGTGATGGAACACCTTACCTAGCTAGATCGCCATTTTCGAACAGCTATGATTTTGATATCCCAGACAAGCTGTGTGTCATGTAACAAGATTATTAAGTTTTTTAAGGTTTTTTTTTTTTTTTTACTCATCCCCAAAAATTAACTCGTATATTTATGTTTTGTGTACTTGAGTAGTTTTTTGCAACGTATTTAAAGATGAGATAGATCCATGCTTCCATTGAGTTTCCTGTCGTAAATAAACTCGAATGCTCAAAAAAATTCAGTTAAACGGACATATTCATTCTTGGAGTGGAAACGAGCTTTACATCCTAATGTAAAAAAACGAATCTTTCATTAAGTCCCGTATAATTTTTTATACCGTAAATAAAAAGTTATAGCGAACGAACAATACATTAGAATATGTAAAGTCTTCGTCTTATTAGTTTCTTAACAAACGTTGTTTACGTGTAAAAAACACGGATTTTTCGTTTTGGATAAGGTTAATAATAACCTTGAAATATAATGCATGCAGTTCCCTCAACTTCCTTTTAAATTTCAAACCATTTTCTTTGGAAATCATGTCCGACTTACCATTATGGAATTGATTTGTCGTTATGAGAATATAGCTTATTATACTTCTCTATGTGGCTAATGGGGTCATGTCTTCCGATCTCCTATAAGGAAAAAAGATTTATCAATATTAACAAGTTATAAGAATCGATAAAACTTACATAAACTTAAGGTTATATGGATGATGAGATTCAAATTTTATGTTATTCATCGCGGAGCACAAAATATAAGAAATATAACAAATAGTTAAAGAAAGAAAGACATGGAAGTTACCTAGAAAACCCTAAAATAATTTAGATGGAAAACTAAATGTTTAATTCTTGAAAGAATTACGATGGAAGAGATTAACGTGTAGGGATAAGTTCAAATAGGAGATTAATATTTCAAAAAATTTAAATAAGGTATCAATGTTTTAAAATGTTCGAATAAGGGATAAACATTTTATTATTAGTTCAAATAAAAAATTTATAATAGTTGATTCATAAAATTATTTAAACCACTTTATAAAATGCTAATTCTTTATTCAAACTTTTCGAAATATCAATCATTTATTTGAAACATTTTTATGAAACGTTAATTTCTTATTTGAACATTTTAAAATGCTAATAATCTATTTGAATTAACTCTTAAACATTCATCTTTAATTTCCTCTAATATGTGCCTATAGTTTTCTATCTTTTCACTAATGTATAGAATACATATATAACTATATATTTACATACACACAAAAGCCATACTCTAGGAAAATAAGTTATAAAGTACTAAGAAGATATAAAATAGAAAATTGTCAAGGATTTAAGACTCTAATTTAACCCATTACTCATTTCTTTCCCTTAAATGCTATTCCAAAGCAGGGTATCTTATAACTCAGTGACATAAACACAGTAAATCTCCATCTTAACCTAAATAATGTGTATAACTAAAGACACTTGCTTATACACCAAAACTAACACCTGTATGATGTAGCTCATTATTTTAATCAATCTTGCTAGCTGTTCACCTCTGGGCTATCTATTGCACTGCATATATCCATTAGCCCCCATCATTCCATGCATAAATAATATCGTCCATCTATCTATTCTAACAACCATTCCCAATTATGACCACTAACACCCCATTTATCCTTTGTTAGCCTAATTAAACATTATTCAACAGTAGAGATGATATAAATTCAAGATATAAATTGATGAGGTTATTTTACTTTCCCTTTCATTCGGACTATTGTCCATTCCCTTATATCTTGACAGTACACTTTCATATTCTGATGGTGGGGCTGTACACATGTGCCTCTATCAGTTTAGTGTCCTATAGCTGTCTCCTTAAGAGGAAGTATGATTTATATAAAGACATTCTCTCTGGTAAATGGATTAATTTGATAGTTTATGAAATATTATCTTCAATAAAATCTAAATATCTAATGATTTTTATCAGTTTTATACTACACCTTATAGTGACTTGCTATGTCGTCATAATTCTAATAAAAATAAAGAGGTAATCATACATAATCCTTAAATACTACTCGAGTATGGGTATTCTTAAACCGTATTTTTATCTCCTTATAAATTTTATAATTAATATTACCGTATCTCTTAGAACATCTCTAAAACTTTATCAACTACCTATTAATATATTGACCGATGGTTTGAGACGTAATTATATAATTTCTAAATTATCAGAAAATGAAGATACATCCGTTAAGAATATAGAGATCTAGCCATCCATATCCGACTAATAGGTTGAAGGGTGTATATTCAATTTATCCAAAATTAAATGTTATAGAATTACATGGATGCACATGAAAAGAATATAGTTGGTTCATCTTGGCTTGTGTTGTCATACTAGATTGACTGATCTGGTCCAATTCAACTTGATTCTACCTGTCCATAAAAGTCGACCTGAGTTATTATTTTGGTCATCATTAATAGTGGTTTCGATTTCACTCTATTGATTTAATCGATTTAATTTGGTTTCTATAAGAATTCATGGAGTTTTGAAAATATATTTTTTTTATATTTTCTAAAAGATATATCAATTTACATTAAAAAAATTTAGGTTAAAGAAAATCAGAAAATAAAGAATGTATATTATAAATAAATATAAATTATATTATAATAATTTTATTTACCTTATTTCATTTCAATTTCATCCCGATTCGATTCTTTTGATCTTTGATTATTTCTCCTTTTTAGATAAACCTTTTCGTTGGGGTTTGATAATATTTGTCTTGACAATGTTGATCTCGACAACTATGGTTCATGAGAAATTTTAATTAAAAAAAAAAAAAAAAAACTCATTTGAAAGTCTGCCTCTTCGCACGAGGTAGATATTTATCTCTTACCTGATAAAGTACGATATCTACAGTCACCAACCAGCGAATACAAGCTCAATCATACCTACCATTCCAATAGAAAAGGTTTCAACTTCTTAATCAATATTGTAAACAGTTGATGCTTTGAGTATAAGTGAAGTCATAATTATACAACAAGAAGCACCAAATTAAACGAAAAATAAATGGAAAAAAAACAAAAAGGGCCATCACTGAGATGATTGCATGCACCCGTGACCCGACAGATAAAATCATCCAACATGCCGCCTATAGACTATTTTATTTGCCATCGACTATATGTTATAGTTTATATTAACTTATTATCATAACTTTAATCAAAATTGCGAAAAAAGATAATGGGCTTTTGCCATGCATGTTTAAAATAAGTCAAGAAAGTTATAATTTAATGGATTAAATATCAATTTTTTAACGAGATAAATTAGATTTGGTTCGTTTTTTTAATATTTGCAATATTTATATTAGTTGGCAAAAATATAATTTAAATGTCATAGTTATATAAGGAATTATATATACATATATATGCTTAGTACACCTACAATTATTTTAAAAAACGATTTATATCTATTAAAAATGGTTTATTTTCTCTTTTTGTTGAGGTTGATTATATCACAATTTAAGGAAAAGAAAATTTCAATCCTATTATATATCATAATAAAAGATTAATACTAATACCATTAGATTACGACGGTATTGACACTAAGAATGATTTATTATTATTATTTTTCTTTTTTCACACTAAGAATGGTCGATTAAATGGTTAACATTTGAATTTCTGTGAATGAAGCTCTTTTCTATCTTGTTGAAAGTCATCTCGAATCCACAGGCGATTATCCTCCCTTTCTATCTTTCTCTTCTCATATTTCATTTGTTCGCACGTAACACTTATCATTAATTATTTTGAGTTTTACTCATATGGATTTGCTATATCATATTTTTGCTAATGGCTTCTAAATTTATATTGGAAAAATCAGCAGTGTGATTTAAACTGTTAATCTTATTATGCATGAACTTATGAACGGAAAAAATTTATGATAAGTTTTTCTTGACTTCAGAAAAATATAATAAAATAACTATTTATTACCTGCAAATGTATTCATCCACTTGATTGATGGAATGTCTGTTTCACCAAATTGTTGTCACTGGCCAAGAAAAAGGAAATATTTAACTATGGGGGATTGCTATTGTTTTATTGATTTTCTATTTCATTTCTAAAAAAGTTACCATTTTGTTCTTACTTTAATTTATTAACTGTATACCATGCGTGCCAGTAGAGGTCTTTATTCTTAAAACCTTCAAAACTTTTCAATTACTTTTTCCTCAAATTTGTTACCCTAAAACTTCAATCGTACTACGTGGAACTTGTACTACCGGGAAGTCTTTACTAGGTTTAAATATCATAAAAGACGGATTGAAAATGATATATGCCATACGGATGAGAAGGAAAAAAAAAAAAATTGATATTCCATTCATTATGAAAAACTAAATATCCCAAGTAATAATAAATACTCATATATATATAATATATATATATATATGTCAAATTTAATTTGCTTTCACTCGCCACGCTTTACAATCTCCATAACATATCATTTCCAATGAAGCTTTTCTCCTCAAATATACGTGTGTACGCTTAATAATACTTCCAGATGAATATATTTTATCATAGTTGATTAAAATGAAATGAGAATACATATAAATAAAGCTAAAACTGAAGCATCTCATCAACCACCTTGACGTTGACATTAAGCAAATGCGTGGTCACATCAATAATATGTTTTTAATTTTTTCTATCTCACTTTCTTTCTTCTCTTTTTCTTTTTTTCTTTCCCAAACTTTCTTTTTTATTTTTATTTTTTTTTTTGTGTGTGTCAAGTAAGCTAAATAAATTTCGAGGTTCTTTCTTGTCTTAGATCTGGGATATTTCAGACTAAATCACTGTTACAAACTTAGAAATCCTTAATTACATCACGGGGTGCGTTTATTTAGAAATTTGTTGAATTCTTGTTCTTCTACTTTTGTTATAATTAAAGACTTGAAATTATCAAATATTATTGTAATAACGTTTAAAGGCTGCAATTATTAATGATTTGTGGCAAACAGATAGCAGTGTAAATATCAATAAAATTTTGATATATGTTATTGAAGAAATCTAATTTTTGAAAAATTATTAATTATATCTTTACATATCAAAATTTTATGAATTTTTATATACTACTTGTTAACAAGGCTCTTTAAATATAAACTCTTTGGACTCATCTAGATGTGACACGTCTTGTCATCTAACGCTCACCACTGCGGGCTCAAGCTTTGGGCTTGGATTGATTGAACCTAAGGAGCTTTTCAACGGCTAAAATGCACAAGATAAGGATAAAATACCTAATCAACAACCACATTTAAGATAAGTAGTACTACGATCTCACTCTTCCATATTTACAGGAGAAGATCTCCCTCTATTAACTTTCATTTAACTATCGACATTACTCTACTATAAATACTAGTTCATTACCTAGAAGTAAGTTTTTCAATAGTTTGCGCATTAAGCTTATTTATTACCTCAAAACGCCTTCTATTCTTTAAGAATTCATTGTTAACTTAAATATCAAAATAGCTACGCAAAACAATACTCCAACGCTCTCTTACAGTGTTTTATATTGCAAGCCTACTATACATAGAGCTCAACCACTACGGTTAAATACCCTGAAACGATATTACTAATCAATCGATTTAGGTAGTATGTATGAATGGATAACGGTGGAAGACGACGATTGAAGCTATACCGTAAATGGTGATTAAACATCCAAAAATATCAAATAAAAAATAGGAAAAAACATTACCATTTCGTCGATACATAACATTATCACTAAAGAGGGATTGCTATCGTCGGTTTTTGACATTATTAGCTACCAATATCTTTAATCAATTGAAACTACCGCAATAATATCCGATATCTGCAAAGCTTTTAGCATTATAAATGCCGAAAAAGATTAAATAAAAACGTTTTCTTTGTTGAGCAAAGACATAACCTCAATTCGGATTTATGTCAAGCATAACATTTATTATGGTGTATCCATATTTATCCGTTATTGAATCTTTGAGTCATGTGAAATGGCTCGTAAGTCGTATACTGCGGTCCAAGAATGGTCTTACACGCCGAGTATTGATATAGGATTACTTGGAAAATTCTAAGACATGATAAGATAATGGTATCTTTTTTTAAAAAAAAATTCGTCACTATCGCCGGTATATATTTAAATAACATTGGTATTATTACATGCTACTCATCTGTTATATCTGTCCATTCATTTTCCATTTCGTATCACCACTGTTTCAGTGTGAAAATGGTACAATCGTACGTATTGTATTTGTACCTCTATATGGCTACATGCACGCAAACAAAAGTCACGTTGTATTTTCTTTATATGTACAGTCGATGCCAAATGTCGCCAGAAGATAACAGTACATATGTCTGACGTTTTAAATTGATAGGCTAGTTGATGATGACAAATGTTCTTACCAATTGCCGATAAATTCCAATCCGTTTACCACTTTTTTATCTGTAATGGAAAACTTTGCTCTTTAACTTTAAGTTAAAAGGATGTTAGGCAAACCAAACAAATAACTAAATCTTCCAATTGAAACATTTATACAATGTCTTTGATAATAGCTTTTTGTAGTTTATAAGTCTTTTTATTTTTCGCTATACTAATAATTCTTCTTTTTTTTTTTTATTATGAATACAAGAGACATATCCTACCTAAAAATAGTCCATATATATAGAAGGTTGTATTGTTTACTTTGCTTAATATATATAATTTTATATATCCCACCTAAACGACATATAATTTTATATGAGTAAAATTTTCATATAAAACACGTGCAATCATACAATTAGCATTGGTTAAATCACATTTTGTATGGCCATATTTTTACTCTTTATCACTTCGTATGCATGAACTTTGTTTTTAATGCTTTATATACTTGTATTTTATCTCTATTTACATGGATGAAATGACTTTGTGGGTGCATGTCTACTTTTAATTTTTTTCATAATATATTATTCAATAAAAAATATTATTAAATGTATTGAGTTAAATAATATAATAAAAATATAAAAATTACAAGAAAATTAAAAATAAGATAAAAAAAATAAGAATAAAACTTAGCTAACCACTCCAAGACCAGAGAGCCATAGAGAAGGGCCATGTTTGTGTGGTGGGTCCTAACCTCCATCTTCCTTAACCTTTAGAAGGAGGAAAAAAAAAGAAAAACACTTGCAACCTAATTTTTTTTTTCTCTACCACGTTTGTATTGGAGGAACTGACATGGGAACCAATGATTTAAGGAAAAAAACCATTAGGTTGTAAGTGGATTTTTTTTTTTTTTTCCTTCTTCTAAAGGTAAGGGAGGAAGGAGGTTAGGACCACCACGCAAACATGGCCTTTCCCTATGGACCTCTGGTGTTAGCCAAGTTTATTCTCTTTTCTTAGCTTATTTTTAATTTTCTTATAATTTTTATAATATTATTTAACTCAATACATTTAATAATACTATTTTATTAAATAATTTACTATGAATAAATTAAAAGTAGACATGTCATGTAGATATATACAAGCATCCAAGATTAGTGGCAGCCAACCCGCACCTGTAGGAGATCACATGACATCCCAAAGAATAGTCAAGCTTTATTTTGTAAATTTTATTTTTATTTTTATTATATTATGATTTGATTAAATATTTTTTATTTAATTAATTATTATGGAACAATCGGAAAGTGATAAATTTCCCTTAGTTAATATTGATAGATAGAAATAATTTATGGGTATGTAAAGTTTAAGAAACGAAATCATGTGTAAGTAAAATGATAAAAGGTGAAAATGTAGGTTTGTAAAATGCAATTTATTCTTGAATAATACTATCCATGCCAAACTTAAAACGATTATAAACATATACTGATAATAAAAATCAATGAAGGATCCATTAATTTGAGTTCAGTTGAATGCTCTCTGTATCAATTGACAAAATTTATTTTATATTTCTAGTATATTTAGTATATATATGTCCATTAGTTGATTCTTGTGAAGGATTAATCCAAGTAGAACCAATGGATAGACAAGAGTGAAGTGGATTGAATTGGATGGATTAACCCACCTTAGACTACACTAGCAATGAGTAATGAGTAAGGAGTAAGGTATGTTATTAATACATGAATGTGATCCACATAAATAGATAGATAGAATATATTAAAAATGTGATGTAACTTTTTTTAAACCTAAGTTTTTTTTCTTAATTATATTATAATTTAAGAAATAAAGAATTTGAATCTTAATCCATCATAATAAGAATAAGAGAAGAGTGATAATATCCTCAAATTATACAAGTCTTGACTTCTTAAACCTAGAATAAAACACCGGGAAACATAGAATTAGCGCTAAAAGTATTTGGATTATTGAGTTGTGGCCCCGGACATTTCATTCGACGCCATAAGTTGCTGGTGAAAGTTGAGTTGTCCATTCATGACAGAACCGTCTGCAACTGCAAATGGTCCTTACGTAGTTTGAAACTTCATTTAGGGAAACGTAACCATTTACATGACAGTGTACGTACCTGACATGTTTGATATTTTATTTTCCATTCTGTCTGTATTGGTTAAGCTTGGTTGGCAGGTGAAAATATCCTCATATAAATCCTAAATCAATTATCTTACTTGTTAATCTTATGCAATAATAGAAGAAAGGGAAATTTACCCTTATGGTGATTTATCTCATGAAGATATTTTTCCAATTTGGAGAAGCTAAAAGGTAAAAGAAAATGTCTAGTAGAATCTAGTGTTAACAATTTGATTAAGATATATTATTATGAGAATCACGTAACATATATGCAAGAAATAAACAAAGAAAGGAGAGAAGTTGATATACAAGGTTTAAGGTGGAAAAGCTTAAAGGATTATGGCTCCCTCTCATTCTTAACTCTACTCATTCTATATAAAAATATACATTTAGAGTTATAGAATATTATTTGGCAAAAAGGAGTTATAGAATTCCCCAAAACCTTAATAAATAAAGGAATTGAGTTAGGTGATTTAAAAAAAAAAGAAAAAGAAAAAAAAGAAACATAAATTGTGAATTGCCATGCACTAAATTATCATTTGGCCATCAACCTTTTGTACCTTCTAGTTCCCAATTCTCATGTAAAGCCGAGACATGTACCTATGAAACCTCTACCTTCAATTGAATTTGAACAACTCAACATATGCATATAATCTCGAATTTATTCTATGAGCAGCTTCTTCATTCTAATCTATCAATCTACTCACCTCTAAGTTGATCTAGTGCATCGCACTAATGAATGAGCATATGTACCAAGCCATTAAGTACTTGTTAGACCTCCAAGCTCCACTTACACCAACAATTTGCAGCTCTTTGCCATTGCCCATATGAGTAAGACAATATGTATAGGCATTTAATCTTAGAGCCAATCTCCTTACCACATACATGGAACATACTTACGAAACTCATCCATCCATCTAATATGAGTAATAGTACCATCGCCTCTTTTTTAATTTCTATTAATAAATTTTCCTATATAGACCCTTTCAACAATTTCATCTTGAGAGGTAATATAGGTACAGTGAATGTAGGCACTAATATGTAATTAGGTCATGGCTTAATGCAATAGTGCGATATCGCAAATAATCCACTTAGTTTTTTGTGTTGGACGAGTCTTCATAATTTGTCGCGCTTAAGGGCTTAAGTAATTTTTTTTTTTTTGTAGAATTTAATTTCATGAAAAATTATGTTTCTTCTATAATTTTTTAGTAGACTTAATAGCTATGTTAGCTTTATTTTAGATTATTTAGTCTACAAATGGACCCAATTGGAGAATATGTGTGAAAAATAAACTTTTCATTGATTCATAATCTTTAATGACAATCCATATTACCTAACATAGCCTATTATTATAGACAACAAAGAACCTTAATATATATATATATATATGTATATGAAAAGTACATATAAAGGAAACCTGTTGATATCCTAATATCTGTAGAATATACATAAAAGTAAATCTTAATATTTATTATCTAAAAATTATACACTAACGTAATAAAATCTAGTACCCTTATTCATAAAGTTTCCAATGTCTTTGAAATGTTAAATAAAGGAATGAATATAGGAAGGATAAAGATGAATAATCCATAACTAAAACTATGTTGAAACAGATATCGGATCCGAAAGCAGAATTGCAAAATTAAAATCAAATTTATAATTAGAAACTCGGAACTAGAAACTTTATTGGAACCACCAAAATCTTAAGTTAGATGTAGAAATTCTAGAAATTGTCGTTCATTAGTGAATATTAGAGACATATCAAGAACGTCTTATTTGTAAAAATTAGTAGCTTCCTTGCCTGTGTCATTCAGGGATTTTGATAGAATTGACAATTGAGTCATTTACGGTTTAAGATTCCGGAACAATCCTTTTAAGTTCAGATATAAAACGTGACATCTTCACATGAATTACTAACTCTATGGTACACTTAATAATAACTATGTTATGAATTTATTTCAGATTTTTCTTTTACTAATAAACGGATTTACTCATGAAACATAATTATTTAGCAAATCACCGTATGAATATAAATTTTCTAACATAAACTCGTATAAACATGTAACACTAAACATGAAACATTAACACGAAGTGCAAACCTTATTCTTGTCTTTGTTGGCCGCTTTCTCTGGATATGTTAATTACAAGTCCGCCAGCTTTTGTTGTGCTTCATTTCAAATTGAACACCTAATGCTATTGGCTAACTTTGATACCCTTCATAATGTCCGCAAGGGATAATCGGGTGTTTCTAAAAATAAGTCGATATTAGATGACTTAAAAATAAGTCTTCAAAAAAAGATAACATGTTTTTTTTTTTTTTTTTTTTTTTTTTGCATGTTCTAGCATCACTATGCACTTTTGGATAGTGCATCAAAGCTACAAACTTTTTACACTTTTTAATACCAGTGTACTTTCTAGTTGTATTACGAGGAGAAAAAAGAGCATGTTTTTGAAACTTTCATTTAAGTCGCCTTGTAAAAATTTGTGCCTGGGATAATCAAACAAATTGGTAATTCACGTGCCTCTTTATCACCACATATATTCATAGTTAGTGCCGTCTTAGTGTTTCCTGTTTGAGTCTATGAATCACTTCCACTTCTATTTAATTTCTTATTGTCTCTATTACATTCTGTTTTTCCTCTCTAGAGGTCCTGGTCTCGCAAACATAGTCAACATGAGGAACATATTACCGTGTGTTTTTATTAAATATTATGAATAGATACGGTGAAGACCCACCAAGTGTACCTCCTTGTATTATAGGATAGGAAAGCATCGTGTTCGAAATCATAATAATTGATCTAGGGCAATCATGGATCCGGTGAATATATAATATATAGGAACTTATATCGAATTTCGTAAATGTTTTATATCTATAGGTAGGGAAAAAGGAAAAAAGAAAAAAAAAAAACCCTTTATGGTAGTTTTCCATCAAAGACTATAAAGAACTTAAATTTGAAATCATGGGCAAGGACTTTATGGTTGGAGAACTTAGGTGGGAGAGGATGAGATACTTCAGAAACAATCCACTGAAATGGATGAAGAATTTAAGGAAAATGATTATGCATGCCACTGCCATTGTGAAGATGAAATCTGAATGAGGTGATCCAATCAAAACCATAATGATTGTTTCGTTAATGGATTTGGAGTTGATATATTATGGATTCGAGAATGTTGGGGTTCCTATGCTTCTATCCTATCAAAACCACATGCCTATTACATTATAGTGGGCACTTTTATTGAGATCAAAAGATTCTAATAATAACATATATTTGTTGGACTTAAATATTTAAGTGGATTTGTGGATCGAATCGAGCTAAAAAGAATTGATATATTTAATTTGATTTGATTAAGGTTATGATTCAATCTTTATCTATTTTTAATCCCTAATGATTAGTAACTCTAGAGAAGGCTTATTGATGCATAGAAAACTATGATAAATGTAAGAAATTTGAATCTGTATTATTCTTAAAGAAATAATTTATGTCTAAAAAGAATCCAATAAACGCCTAAAATATATCAAAAGAAAATAAAATAGCTCATTATTCAAGTACAAAAGCAGCAGAAATGAGACTCACTCGAATTTAATTAACGTGGAGCAAGGGCAGCGTTAAAGTGATACAAAACACTAATGAGCTGAGCAGAAATGTCAGTATCTAATAAGGATAAAAATTAATGTAATTTATATGAAAAGATATGTAGATATTTTAGCTCAAGGTCTATGCTTTTGGATGTGCTTCGAGCATCTCGGGGTTGCCCTAAGCTCCACTTCACTCTTCTCCCAATCGACATTAAATTTAAGGAAAAGGTTTTTGAAAAAAAAAAAGACAAATTATCCAAACCTTACGCATATGTCAGAGCAGACAACAAATATTAAAAATACCCAAATAAAGACCTGGAAACTCCGTACCAAGACGACAGCTTGTCAAAAATTGTTCAACCACAACCACAGCCACATCCAGCTCCAAACTGTAATTGCCACCCTGACACACTACTCCTGGGGACATCAAAACCATCGCCTTTCGTCCGATCCTTGGGTTTTTACTCTCGGCTATCCCATGTCTTCACCCTGACAACCGTATCACGGTACTAATTCATACATTGATAGTATTTGTTAAGGTACTAATTAATAACGAGATTTATAAATTTTTTCTGTTTTGAACTGAATCCATCACGTGACTCAAAAACCTATAAATAAATTTATGATCGCTACTGCCCTAACCCCCACTTAAGTCATTATTCTCAAATCCGCCCTACTAGGTGCGGTCGTGCGGAGGTTAGATTTGACTTACATATATGTAAAATATATATATATATATATGTATAGATATACGCTATCATCCATTCTATTGGTTGAGACTTTTCCCCTGTTATTGAAATTTGCACAAACTGTCCACACTTCAAGTTGTAAAAATTCAATAGTCAATTTGAAGTAAACTAACGTTAAATTCGGAATATAAAATAATCAAGAACATGGGATGTACCGAGTGACTCGCATACCAAATGTTCAAATACCATGGAACAGCGTAGACTTCCTCGAAACGACAAAACCCTAGCCAATAGATTTTTACATTTTCTCCCCCACTGACCTATTTCACGTCTTTGACCTCGTACCACTAAAAAAAAAAAGAAATTTATATTATTCATTAGTAACATGCCTAATTAATTAGTAATTTGAATAGTTTAACCCTAAATGATAAACGAAATTTCAAAGGTTATCCTATAATTTCATTGGCAAAATTATCCTACTGAAATATACATTGCATATATTCTATATCCATCTCAACGCTCATACATAAACATTTCCGGTCTTTAAAATTTGTATGTGGAATCCTGTCGGTGGTGCCACGTCACACAGGGACCCATTGGCCAATCCGGTTTTGCAAATTAGACTTCGCTGTCCGCAATTTTCCCTTTTTTTCTTCTTCTTCTTCTTTTTCTTTTTCTACATGTATAAATCCGGTTTGACCCCACCGTGGATACGTTGCTACGTGGGGCCCACGTAAAAATCCAGATCTGATTTCGATTGGGTGAAGCTCCCCGGTTGTGTCAGGTTTCTGAATGGACGAATCAGATCACGCCACATCATCAGACCGGTTGGTCTGGTCCCAACATCGTGCGTTACGCTAGTTGTCTGGAAATGACGTAAAGGTCCTCGCTGAAGACCGACGGAAATGCTTCCTAAGCTGACGCGGACTTTACGTCGTAATTTGCTCCGAAACTCTTGTCATCTTTTTACCGTTACGTGTGTGAATTCCAGATGCGAAGGTCTCGGTTGGGTTGCATTTTGACACTTCAAAGTTCAACCTCAATTTGCATTAAATTCATCGATGCATGTCATTGGCTCGGATATTGTCAATTTTGATAACATCAATCTAATTTTTTGTTTTATTTTTGGTTTGGTATTCATTAAATCTAATTTATTAAAATACAATCAATTTAATTGTTTATATTTAATAAAAATTATATTAATAACCAAATGGAGGATTGGAGTGTTCTCATAAAAAAAATAAATTTAATCTATTAAAAATATAATTAATTTAATTGTTTACATTTAATAAATATTATATCAATAATCAAACGAAGGATTGAAGTATTTTCATAAAAAAATGGATGGAACTATAAAAAGAAATTATATTGAATCAGAAGTTTCAATAGAAAAACTTTCTATGTTAATATTATACTGTAGTATTTGTACACCACTATTCTATCCTCTTGAGATGTTAGTAATACTCTATGGAGTATTTTCTATTAAACCCTTGCAATAACAAAAACTTCCCACAAAGGAAATAGATAAAAAGAAAAATAAAGAAGAGAAGATTAAAAGAAAAAAAGAAAATTGGAATTAAAAGTGTAAGTTTCTTGTTCAATAATCAATAAAAGAAGTGTAGAAAAATTGATGATATAATTTTTTTAGTTGAAATACCTGAAAAACCGTATAATTTAGAAGTGTATATTTAAGCTAAGCATAGAACCACAATTTTATATAAATTTCCTTTCATTTCTTTTCGAGTTATAATCACAACTTGAAGAATGAGAGATATAAACTTAATTAATCCCAATAAAAAATCAGTATTTAGGGAACAATCTTGCAGTTATTATTTTTATATTTTATTTTTGGAATCACGAGGATGTTTCCTTCTTATCCATTTCTTCTTTCCCTTTATTTTGCAAACATAGCAGGGTTCACATCACGTGTTGTCTCTGTCCATGTTTTTGCTAATGAAATGACAAAATGACAAGCGGGAAGAAGGAATATATGTATAGCTAAATATAAATTTTTCTTTTTTCTTTTTCCATAGCTGCATATAAATAAAGGGAAAAAATTAATTATTTATGATCAAAATTTTAAAAAATTACCAAAATATAAATTATACAAAAATAATTATCAAAATATTAAATTTATATCTATTTATACTAATATTACATTTTAAAAATATAATTTAGTATAATATCTATATTATATGCAATATTACTACATAATATTGATATTTTAATAATTTTTTATATAATTATATAATTTTTTTTTAAATCGATAGATGTAAAGAAACGAGAACACATGTATGGCTTGTTTGATTGAGATAGGACAAACAAGCTTTCCTTGTCCATGGCCACCATGTTATGTTATCCAAGGTCGAAAGTAAGATTGGTATAAGTACCCGTCATACATCAAAGTACGCGAGTGGCTATAAACGTATACAACAATGAGGAGAAGGACAGGTGTTAAATGGCCGTCATATTTGCAGGTATGTAACATATACGGGTGGGATACAAAGGAGAAATGGGTGAGGATAGAAACTCCATAGGTTTTGTTCGTGTTCCCCATGTGTTAGGTCTGGGAGAGATCATAATGGATAGGGGACGTGGACATGCGTATGTCCTATCTTATACTTTCAAAGTATGTTAAAATCAGTATTATCTAAAATCTACATTTTTATCATTTTTTTTGTAAGTTTTAAATTTATATAATATCAAAAAGTAATTTATATATAATATTATAAATTCTTCGTATATATATATATATATGAATTTAAAAAAAAAGGCAAGTTTTCTACTTTTATTATTTCAAATTTATATATATATATTTTTTACTAAGTAAATAGAAAAGAATAAGAGCAAAAAAACGAAAACAAAAACTGGGGAGAAAGAAATAACTGACTTGGTCATGGATTATAATTTTTCATAAAAACATTTCGGACTTGGTCATGGACAATTTCTTATACTGGTCCAAATTTTTCCCATTAGTGAGCAAATCAGTAGGAGAGGTTATTTTATGAAAAGTTATCAAAAAATGTTAACCAAGTGTACGATCATTTTGAATTCATTTAGTAAAAAACATTCCACCTATCCTATTTATAATCATAATAATTATAACTGACCCGATAACTAAATTGTAGAGACATTGAATTCATATTGAATTTAATTGCCATTGTTAGATGGTTACACCATTCATTAAGGTTGAGGACCTTATGAATTCTGACAGTTGAATAACTAATCATTCCATTGTTTTCAAAATGTTTGAATGAAAATGATCTAGTTTCGCTCAAAATTCTTTTATAAAATTGAAATGGTTTATAATAATCAAATGGGACATAAAGAAAAATCTTTTGTAAACATTTTTCTTGCAAATTCAAAAGAATCCTTTTCGAACATGCCTTTTTCAATAAAGAAAACATGTTTGAAAACGAATTTTTGAAAAAATTTTGATCTTTGTGTAGCAAGTTTTTGTGCTAAGAATGCCACCTCAGTAATTTAAACATTTTGATTCCTTCTATACATGTCTACTTGATGCAGAATTATTTCTTCTTTTGGTTGAATTCTTGGGATCATTGGAGAGACATTTTTTGGTTGTAAAGCAATTAAGGGTACCCTAAGGAATTCAAGAGTGATTGGAACATTAGGCATTTTAGAAACATTTTTAATGGTTTATGTTTGAACATTGGGAGATATCTTTCGACAAGAATCTACGAGTAAGGAAATAAAAAAAAAGTGTTTAATGATCTATTAATATGCTTTATTTCAAAATTAAATACAGATAAAATAGATTACTATCTAGAAAAAATCTGTTTTGAAGCAAAATTTTAAACATTTTTTGCTGCTTTATAATCAATTTGTAAAAGAAACTTTTGATTTAATAAGTTACCTTGAAATTTAGAAATTGATAAAACTTTTGCCAAAATTTCTTTCTTGATTGTATAGTCCACAATTATGTCGACAGTCATTCCAATATTTAGATATGTATTGAATTACATATTCTTTATCATTCTGTTGTTTCAGAATTCTACCAAATCTTACATCAGAAGCATCCGTTTCTATAATTTTATACAAAGATGGATCTACAATATGGAGATGGGGAATTTTTTATTTATTTTTTCTTTAATTAATTTTACAACATTGGTGTGTTCATTTAACCATTGTAGAGGATTCTTTTTCAGCTTTTGATATAAGGATTTACAAAGAATATTAAGATTTGGGAAAAAATCAGCAACATAATTCAAGCTTTCTAGGAATCTTTGAAGTTAATTTTTATCTTTAATTTCATTAGGAAATTTTCATCAGGAAATTTTCATCAGGAAATTTTGAAATAAAATTGATTCACCTTTAGATTGGAATTATGGTTCCATTATGAATGTGAAAACCTAAAAACCTAATTTTAGTTTAGAAAATACTAATCTTAGAAGGTGACACTATTAACCCATTTTTCCTTGCAATATTAATGAAAATTCAAATATGTTTAAAATATTGATTTATATTAGGTGAAATTATTAAGACATCATCTATGTAAACAATTATGAAATTTATAAAATCATTAAAAATTTCATTCATTATCCTCTGAAAATTCAGAAGGAGTATTTTTTAATCTAAATAACATGGCATTCCATTTGTATTGACCAAATAAAATTATGAATGCAATTTTGTATTTATCACTTTCTTTAATCTTAATTTGCTAGAATTCAGACTTCATGTTAGATTTCGAAAATATTTTAGCATTATTTATTTTGTTGAGTAAATCTTTTTTGTTAGGTATTGGATACCTAATCCATTTAAGGGTATTATTAAGAGGTTTATAATTTATTACTAATTTAGGTAATCTCTTTTTATTTCAGTGTTTTTAGTTACATAAAAAGCTGAACAGCTTCAAAGAGACTTATTTTTATGGATTAATTTTTTATTAAGTATATCATTAATCTCATTTTTACAATGATTTAAGACTTTATTATTCATTTAAGAAGGTTTTGCCTTAGTTGGGATACTTTTCTCATTAAAATAATTTTTATAAGGTAAATCTATAATATGAGACTTTCAATTCCAAAAAGCATTAGGTAATGTAAAACATATTGAATTTTTAATTTCTAATTCTAAATTAAAAATTCTTTTTATTAGATTTTCATTAGAAAGTTGTGTTTCAATTCTTTTAAATTTAACATCATTATTTAAAAACATTAAGTGTTTTTCTTTATATTCAATTAAGCAATTTAATTTAGAAATTGAATTATCTTTTAATTCATTTAAGTGTTTGGTTTGTGGTTTCGAAACAAAATTGAACAATTAAGCAATTTTCTTTTTGAAAAATTGTGTCTTAATACCTTGGTCATTTACTGAAAATGGTTGAATTAAATTTATAAAGGGTGTTCCTAAAATAATATTTTGTTTTAAATTTTTTACGAGAATGAAAGCAGTTTTATAAAAAAACATTATTTTTCAGGATTTCAGCATTAGACAATTTAAATTTGATTTGCAATTTTTTTTTTATGTAAAACTTAGAGATTGAGTTGTTTTTTTAAAATATTTTGTAAGCATTAACCCTTTTCTAATGCAATTAAGATTAGCACCAATATTAAATAATATAGTAGTTTCCAAAATGAATTCATTGTTAATCTGATTGTAATATTAATAATTCATTTCTTTGTTGTTATTTTAACAAGTTGCATTAAATAATCGGTATTATTGAAAATTTGTTACATGCTATTATTAGAGGATTCTACATTATTATGATTATTGGTTTCAGAATTACCATGAGGATATTCTTGAATAATCATTTTCTGTTTTAATTCCAGAAAACCTTTTTGGAGTTTTAATTGCATTAATTTTAAATTTTTTGTTTTTAAATATTAATTTCATTATGAAGATATCTTTTAAATCATAAGGTAAACTACTTCCTATGGTATTTCCGGGTCAAATATGTTTATTAACATTTTTTAAACATTGAAAATTTTCATTATCATTAGATAATTGGTCAAAATTGCAAAAAATTTCTTCTTTTTCATTGGTTAAAACATTAATTTTATTACCATTTTCAGAAGATGATGTTGAAGAAGAGCTCCTGTTATTAACTTGAATTCCTTAATCACAATCTTCTTCAAATGTCACTGGTTCATTATCACAAAAAATTTGTAAAATATTTGTCATTGTTTGTTCATCTAGATTTAATTCGTTAAGTTTATTATTGATCTTATAGAAGTTTATTGTACGACCAATTTTTTACATTGATAACATCTTAATTGTTTATAAGATTTGTTCTTGTATTTTTTATACATTGGTTTCTTTTCATTTTTAATTTTTTAAGAAATTTTTTCTTAAAATTTCCTATGGGTTTTTTATAGGAACATTGTAAGCATTGTGATTTTGAGTGAGAATATTTTATATTCTTGTTCTTCTTTTTATCAATAAAAGAAAGAACATATTAAGTACTAAAATCACCAAAACTATGACATTTCATTTATTGTTCATAAATATAAATATAAATATTTATATCTATATTTATAAACAATGCATGAAAACCATATATATATATATATATATATATATAAAAGGACTAACAAATTGTGTTAACACATCATACTTTGTGTCAAAGTATAAATAGATATAAACTCATCAAAAGACAGATATATAATGTTATGGAATAATTCCTTATGGTTACTACCTCCTACTTCAAACAATCCTTAATGAGCCATACTAATGGTATATTGTTTATTGGATTTAATAGCAGCATTAGGTCGCGTGAGGTTTGGCAAATATGTATGTGTGCATAGAGTAGCTATTAGTTTATTATCATTGTTCATTCCTTCATAAGGGAGTTGTTATAATTTATTTGTGTAGACAAGAATATTAAAGAACCTAAAATAGGAGTCTTCCATGCTCTTATTAATAATCATGTGATAGACTACCGTATTCTTTAATTTTAAGAAACGTTTATAGTTTCATCTCTATTTTTTATAGAATCGGTTCAACCTTCTATATTACTTATAGTTTTGTATCCATTAAATCTAAATTATTGAAAATAATAATTATTTTAATGGTTTGAATCTAATACATATAAAATGAAAGGTGAGATGAAAAGTTGAACTTATCCTGTAAAAAATATAGAGAGGATCATTAAAAAAAATCCTTAATTTTGGTGTCTAACATTTACGAGTTTAAATAAGCAAAAAAAAAAAAAAAATCCATCAATTTAATAAACCCTCTAAAAGTATTGTTGTGAAAAACTAAAGACACATTTAGCTTGTTAAAGCTCTAATAATTAACTTTTTCAATATTGATTATTTGTTTAATTCATTAAAAATATTCATAATTTATTTGGACCTTTTAATATGGACAATTTTGAATATAACTAAACTAACCCTTTTTTTCCCCTTTCCGGTAAGAAAGAAAAATAATTGGTGATTTATAATTTATTCATCCATTAATTTATTTATTTGAATATTGTATATATAATACTGAAAATGATACTAGTCCTGGTCCAAGTTTCGAACCAGTGGCTGCGCCTACACGGCGTGGTGCGAAAAATAGCAGGGCTCCAGCAGTCAATGTGTACGGCGTCTTAAATCCGTGTGATATCAAGCGGCGCGAGCCAACAAGTTTTGAATTGTCAGTCCGGTTTCAAAAGAGAAGACACAGAACCAAGCCAAGCTAGCTATACGCCAGCCAGCTTCTTGCAGGAACCGGAACAGAGCTCACATTCCCAAGCCCCAACTGTCATTATAAAATTATTAAACAAAA
This sequence comes from Lumnitzera racemosa, assembly GCA_024138005.1. Lineage (NCBI taxonomy): Eukaryota > Viridiplantae > Streptophyta > Magnoliopsida > Myrtales > Combretaceae > Lumnitzera > Lumnitzera racemosa. The sequence goes on from JAMXBC010000007.1 coordinate 4,420,725, forward strand.
AAAAAAAAGAAAAGAAAAAGAGAGAGCAGTAAAAACCAAATACAATTTATTAGACAAGGCAGGTGCGGGATAGATATTTACTGTTTTTCCGTCTCGAACATGTGTTCATCAATTTTACGCAGATTCTACTCAAGATTATTGTTAATATTTTATTAGGATTTCTCGTGTTCGTCTCTCTTATGATTTTTTTTTTTAATATAAATACTCGCTTTATCGTAACAGTCGATAGAAACAGGTTTGAGATAGGAAATTTGAGACCTAATATTATTTTGATGCGAATCTTTTCTTCTTATTTGAGGGCCGCATAAGATCCAATGAAGCCCTAGACATAGAGAAAACTCCAAACCTTAATTAAATATTCATTGGGAACGTTTTTAGTTGAAGATTATCACAAGATAATTAATTGAACGTTGTACAACTGTGCAATAAGAAAGTTTGTCAGAGCGTTGCATGAGCTGTTATTTCCTAGATGAGCACTGAAAATGATGAGTTCAAAAACAACTACTTAACGCCATATAGAAAAATACAAAAATAAAATATCATACCCCATCTTAGATTTATGACCATTTTATATCAAGATATTTTCCATTTGAAACCAATAGCTTATGCACGATTTTAAAATTTTAAATTGAAAATAGTTAAAATATCACGTTGAATTTTATAATATCTCTCTTTTTATTGTTGGTACTTATGTTTTACGATTAATGAGCTTCTTCATATATTAAATATTTTACTTTTATTTAATTAAAATTTGATTTTTATCTTATTTCATACGATGAAGCAAACAAGTAATAAAAATTGATATTATCAAATCTAAGTTAATCGGTACAATTTAACTTAATTTAATAATAAAATCGAGCTAAATCTCGACCGATACAACCTGTTGATCTCTTTAATCATTAATTCTTTTTATATAAACAGATGTCTAGTTTCACAAGGCTACTACTAATGAAAAGCGGTTTTAGGAAAGGAACAAAGAAACTAGAGGAGGTTGGCCAGTTGGGGTGTGGTGTCAATGTTGTGGGCAGTAATAATTACGGGTTTCTTCTTCTTTTCTTTTCTTTTTTTATGTTTTTGGGACACGGAAATAGAGGCACTTTATTCATCCTTATTATCTCTTAATCCAAAAAGTACCGTTACCTACGAGGAAGGTGTTGTGTAATTGCTCCATGTCTCATAAAAATATCCAAACATTGTATTGCACCCAACACCAACACCAACACAAACACACACCCCTTCATCTCATAACCCTTTCAGCACTATATATAGGGTGTCGATCTTTCCTTGTTCCTCATCCCCCATTTGCTTTTCTTTCCCCTTCTCTATTCTTATTTTGCGTTTACTCCGTTTCTTTGAAGTTTTGGGTTTCTTTGATTTCCTTTTGTTTCCTCCCCATTTTCCGTTCACCTTCTCCAAGGTAAACTGTAACATTAGTTCGTTCGATCTCTATTTACTTTCATTGGTTTTTGCTTAGTGATAAAAGTGAGAAATGTTATCTTGGGCAACATGACTATAAAAAAGCTTTACTTGGGTTATTAGCAACCCATTACCACCTCGAACGAACTGGATAGCTTAAGCAATTCGAGTTCATTCGATCTTTATAGAAATGGCATATGGGAAACCTTCCCGTCCTCTGGATCCTCCCACTTTATTATGGGTAGAAACTCATCAAAACCCTACATGCACATGCAGGTAAGTACCTAAAAGTCTTAATCCGGGGTGGTGGAGAAATTTGGATGGGTGATTTATCACGATCTGTGATAAGATAAGATAAAATGGTCATCTGATTGGACCAGATCAGATCATGCCCGCAAACAAAATTAACGAAAAGCAAAATTAGGGCAGGATTAGGCCCACTCTGAAAACACACCTTTTTACTTCACTTGCACTTGCACTCTGTCTCTACACCAACAATAAGAATTGGACCCATCAGTGTCCTTTTTTTAAAACTTTACTTTGATTATTTGATTAGATCTTCAAGAATATTATATAATAATTAGGGTATTTCAGAATTTCCTTGAGGACAAAGACATGTAATTAATTAGGATATTTTCCCATTGACTTATGGTTTTTACGGAGAGATATTTTTGTGGAACTTAATCCCAAATTATCCCTTAATCCACGCATAATCAATTTAAGAAAATATGTTATATTCTAAAAGAAATAAACAGATCCCAAAGTACAGATCACGTATGGGTCAATTTTAATATTTTTGGAAAAATTAATGTTTCATAATTACGAAAGAGCCCTTGATCCTTAGATCTCTCCTAGAATCTTCGTTTCTTTAGTAAAAGAATATTTATCCTTTTTAAGACATGTCAATAAGATCTAAATTTTATCTAACCGTAGACTGGTGTTTTCCTAGCTAACTTGTCGGGGCACAACTTCCTTTGAATATTTTGCTGAGATTTGAAACGACACACACAACCACCTCCTAGTTAATCCATCCGATATGGAGATGAAAATGTTACCACCATCTGTACTGTTCTGTTTTATATTTAGTGTATATATTCTTTCATATATGCAGCAATTCTTCTTCTTCTTCTTCTTCTTTTTTTTTTTTTTTTAATTTTTGAATGCCATAATAATCTCCATCGTTTTCAATATAATATATTTTGGTTGAACTTATATATTATTTTATTATGCACGCTATAGTAAGGCATGCGTGATTACATGTGCAGAGTCCTGACTTATTTCTTAATACATATATGTAGGCGGGTAATAATACATCTGACTTAATATTTTTTATTACCCCAAATTTTCCCATAAAAATTCTTATCCAATTTATATAAAAGTATATTTTCGTTGAACATTGAACAGTAACCAACCGAGACAGTACTAGATCTGCTTCTGCTATTTTAAGGTTCTTATCATGCAGTTTTAGTAGTAAAATTTAATACCAAGTTGTCATCATCAGTGTCAGTAGCATTATTACTATTACTATATAGTCCAGATACATCCACAGCTAGTATATATATATATATATATATATTAATATTATATTGCTAAATACAGTGTTGGGGGTTGGTGGGTGGGAGTGGTAGGTTTTGAAAATACTTAGTATGCGTGTAATAGAAATTAGAATGATGATGATTGATGATTATAGAAATGGTAGGGATTTGACTTTCTGGTGATGGATGTTGGTCTTTTTATAGTGGAAGGGTTTATGGATGATTTGGGTCCTCATTGCTTACTCCCCGTTTGTTGTGTTCACTCTGTTTCTTTTGTGTTATTTTGCAGTATATAAGGTTTCTTACTATATATAAGAAAGAGTTGATCCATGGCCGATCGTGTACTCACTCGATCCCACAGCCTTAGGGAACGTTTGGATGAGACCCTCCTCGCTCACCGTAACGATATCTTGGCATTGCTTACTAGGTACTCATATTGAACAACCTTGAAATAAATCGATCATGACCCTGAAGGAAGTGTTATTAAGAATGGTTAAATTGTTGATAATGGGTTTTATTGCTCGGACTCTTCACTTTTCCTTGACTTTTTTGATCGCGTCTAAAAGGACACTGCTAGGCCTGCTGCTGTGTGTAATTTTTTGTAAAAGGGGATAATTATTTTTTTCCGTTAGTTAGCTCCGATTCCTCACTTAGCTCCCCCCCCCCCCCCCTTCCCTGCTTCATAACTCGTGTTGGATCCATCAATTTTCCCTGAATTTTCTCGCGTCGAAACTGTTCTCATTTCTCTGTTCGCTTGATTTCTGGCACATTTAAGATTTAGATCTGCAACCTAGGCTTAAAAGGTTTTGATCCGGTTTTATATATTCGTTGGTTTAACACCACGGTCGTTTTGTAGGATCGAAGCGAAAGGAAAAGGTATTTTGCAACACCATGAGATAATAGCTGAGTTTGAGGCGATCTCCGAGGAACACAGAAACAAGCTTGCAGAGGGAGCTTTTGGAGATGTCTTGAAAGCTACCCAGGAAGCAATAGTGTCTCCTCCATGGATTGCTCTTGCTGTTCGTCTCAGACCTGGTGTTTGGGAATACATTCGTGTGAACGTCCATGCCCTTGTCGTCGAGGAATTGAGACCGTCCGAGTTTCTCCACTTCAAGGAGGAGCTTGTAGATGGAAGGTAATTTCTTACATTCAGAGCTTTAAAATCGATCATGGGATCGTAAAACTATGGCGTGAACCGGGGAATCCTTAAGGAAGACTAATTCTGTTTTTTTCTTTTTTTTTTTTTCTTTTTTTTTTTCCCCTTCCTTGCAGTACCAATGGCAATTTCGTGCTTGAGTTGGACTTTGAGCCATTCACCGCCTCATTCCCTCGTCCGACGCTTCCAAAGTACATCGGAAATGGAGTCGAGTTCCTTAACAGACACCTCTCGGCAAAACTCTTCCACGACAAGGAGAGTTTGCTCCCTCTCCTTGAGTTTCTCCAAGAGCACTGCTACAAGGGCAAGGTATAAAAACCTTTTCTCATTATCCTGCTTTTATTGTTCAAACCCTAAATCATAATAAATCCTTAACTTGTACTCTTTCTCGGTGTGCAGAACATGATGGTGAACGCTAGAGTTCAAAGCGTTTCCTCACTTCAACATGTCCTTAGGAAGGCAGAGGAGTTTCTGTTGGCCCTAAAGCCCGAGACGCCATACTCCCAGTTCGAGCACAAGTTCCAGGAAATCGGACTGGAGAGGGGTTGGGGTGACAACGCCGAGAGCGTTCTAGAAATGATCAGGCTTCTGCTGGATCTTCTCGAGGCCCCCGAACCATGCACCTTGGAGAATTTCTTAGGTAGGATTCCCATGGTTTTCAATGTCGTAATCATGTCTCCTCATGGATACTTCGCCCAAGACAACGTCCTAGGGTACCCCGACACCGGCGGTCAGGTGGTTTACATCTTGGATCAAGTACGTGCACTGGAAAGCGAGATGCTTCACCGGATCAAGCAGCAAGGACTCGACATTACTCCTCGTATCCTCATCGTGAGTTCTTTTTTTTTTTTTTTTTTTTTCTTAAACTAAACAGGAACTTTGCCGAAGCTTTCGACGTTGTTCTTCTAACAGTCGCGAGTTGCTTGCAGGTTACTCGTCTCCTTCCTGATGCTGTAGGAACCACTTGTGGCCAACGACTCGAGAAGGTTTTCGGTACGGAGTATTCACATATTCTCCGTGTTCCCTTCAGAAACGAAAAGGGTATGGTCCGCAAATGGATCTCCCGTTTCGAGGTCTGGCCATACTTGGAAACTTACACCGAGGTATATATATATATATATATATATAATTTAAGCAAAATACATTTTTTTTTTTTTTTAACCCATCTACTCCCTCAATTCGATAAATTTGGTGGTGGAATTAATATGAGATCGGCATGTTGTTTTAAAACATCAGGATGTTGCTAATGAAATTGCTGGAGAATTGCAAGGCAAGCCCGATCTGATCATCGGTAACTACAGTGATGGCAACATCGTCGCTTCCTTGTTGGCTCATAAACTGGGCGTTACACAGTGTACCATTGCTCATGCTCTTGAGAAGACGAAATACCCCGAGTCCGATATTTACTGGAAGAAGTTTGAGGAGAAATACCATTTCTCTTGCCAATTCACAGCGGATCTTATCGCCATGAACCATACCGATTTCATCATTACTAGTACCTTCCAAGAGATTGCTGGGAGGTAATAATAATACATCCCCTCTCTCTCTCTCTATTTTTCGTTCCTCTTATCAGTTAATGCTTTTTTATTTATTTATTTATTTTTGTTTATCTTTACAGCAAGGATACAGTTGGGCAATACGAGAGCCATACCCACTTCACCTTACCCGGATTGTACAGGGTCGTTCACGGAATCGATGTCTTCGATCCTAAGTTCAACATAGTGTCACCAGGAGCCGACATGAGCATCTACTTCTCTTACACGGAAGAGAAACGGAGGTTGAAATCCTTCCATCCCGAAATCGAGGAGCTCCTTTTCAGCAACGTCGAGAACAAAGAGCATCTGTGAGTTTTCCTTCTTATGCCCAAACCCCGATCCCCAAACCCTAATCATGGCTGATATCTAATTGTTTCTTCTTCTTTTTTTGTTGTCGAAACACAGGTGTGTATTGAAGGAAAGGAACAAGCCGATATTGTTCACCATGGCGAGGTTGGACCGTGTCAAGAACTTGACCGGACTCGTCGATTGGTACGGTAAGAACACCCGTCTGAGGGAGTTGGTTAACCTGGTCGTGGTCGGTGGTGACCGGAGGAAGGAATCAAAGGATTTAGAAGAGCAAGCCGAGATGAAGAAGATGTACGAGCTCATCGAGAAATACGAGCTGAATGGTCAGTTTAGGTGGATATCCTCACAGATGAACCGAGTGAGGAACGGCGAGCTCTACAGATACATTTGCGACACCAAGGGAGCGTTCGTGCAGCCCGCTATCTACGAGGCTTTTGGGTTAACGGTCGTCGAGGCCATGACTTGTGGGTTGCCGACTTTTGCCACCTGCAACGGTGGTCCTGCTGAGATCATTGTGCACGGTAAATCGGGCTTCCACATCGACCCTTACCACGGCGATCAGGCGGCTGAACTCCTGGCCGATTTCTTCGAGAAGTGCAAGGCGGACCCAAGCCACTGGGAGAAAATCTCACAGGGTGCCATGCAGAGAATCAAGGAGAAGTAAGAACAATGCCCTTGGCCTTTTTATATAAAAATCAATCAATCAATCACTAGTTTCGTTCCCATGGCGGCGGAAGTCTGATTTTCGTGTGTTGTTGCAATGATTGCAGGTATACATGGCAAATCTACTCAGAGAGACTGCTCAACCTGACTGCCGTATATGGATTCTGGAAGCATGTGTCTAACCTCGACCGCCTTGAGAGCCGCCGGTACATTGAGATGTTCTACGCCCTCAAGTACCGCAAATTGGTAAAGCCTAACTATTCCTCTTTATCTCAATCCATAAAATTACTTATCATCGGATCGACGGCAGTGACGACCCATGTTTGTGTTTTTTTCTGTGCAGGCCGAGTCTGTCCCCCTTGCTGTTGAGTAAGGAGAGATGATGAGAACGAGTCCACCGGCGGAACAAAGGAATAAGGAATTTTCTATTTCCATGTTTTTTTGTATGATTCATCGATCCAGAATTGGCGTTTTTGCATTTGATTTTGTTTCTTTTTTATTGCTTTTTTCTTGTAACGTCTTGGAAAATGTTGTTTTTCATTTTGGGTTTGTTAACCCACCAATTTAGTAAAATTCTCTCCTTTTCTGTATCTCTTCATCTTCTTCCTCCACAATGAATTTCCATTGCTAAAGAACGAATACAATTGACACCTTTTTGCACTTCTAAACATTTAGAAACGGATACAATACGCGGACGGACCCTATCAACATTAAAATTGCGTCTACCCTCACTCACCTTTTTGATTGTATATTTCACTGGAACCTTGGTCCCAAGAAGTTCACAAAATTAACATGGAGACATCCATAAGTGAGGTCTAATGGGGGTGTAATAAAAAGAAAGAGAGGCATTTTGTTTTAGGTGAGAAAAGTTTGGTTTCTTGTTGGTAAGTAAAAAGGACAGGAGGGGCAGTTGATAGATGTTGTCTTCTTACAACTCGGCAGCATCCTCTCCAACTACCTGCTTACGTCGTCTTCTTACATGAAGTCAAAAAAGAGAACCATCTAAGAGAAGACCTTGGGAGAGAATACTACATTCAAAATCAAATAGAAGTGAGTAGGGTTGCATGTAAACTTTGTCATTTTCCTTTTACAACTTTTTGGCCGGATGTCATTTTCCCCAATACTTTTTGCAAGAATCAATAAAATGGATGGGAGAGGGGATTTTTCCAAATGGAAACAGAAAAGACTGAGACTAGATGGGAAGTTTTGATACGTGTATATATACAGTATTAAAATAGAGAGAGCTCTTTTCATTGACAAATGTTGCATTTGATCCTTTACATTAAGATACAATCTTTACATACAACACAAGTTACAATCTGATAGTTCTAATCATTGTACACATCTATCATATATGAAGGACTATGATATCTATACATAATCATCGCCTGTACAATTCAACGTAAGATTTCAAATGCAAAAAATTTAACAAGTAGACTGCAATCCGCATTTATAGCTTTTCCTTCTCCTTCTCTATCAAAATTTGCCTCATCTGAAATACAAGAATAACTTAACTTGCACAATCAACAGCCTGCAACTCGGTACTTCCATCAACTGCACCAAAGAGCTGTTTTGCGTCTATTTAAGCTCCCAATTCCCTTTGGACCATGAATTTCATTCCTGGGGAGAAAATTCTAAGCACCACAAGTTTGACGAAAATGGCTATCCCCAAAGGCATTAGTAATCTTGCAACATGATGATGGCATGTGGATGCTTGTGAATGTGCTCACTCAGAGATAGTTTCAAGTGGTTACTTCCCCAGTGTAGGGCTGTCTTGGATAAAATAACATTGCTAGTACCAGGGAGAATGTAACACCGACCACTCCACTGAATGGCTGGAAAGGGTGTGTACCGGTTACCCAAAGGGGAAAACTAGGCTTGTAAATCAGATAGCCACCTGCTTTCAATATATAGCTTGAAGCCAGTATCCCTGCCCGTAAACCTATAGGAACGGAAAGACTTCCTTTTCCACGATGTCGAAGCCCTGCCAGACTTATTGACAGGAGCCATAACCCAGGTATAGCCCATGGCGACCTGAAAATTCGTAAGAAAATTATCGACTTCATAACCAATAAAACGATGCCCCATAATTAGTAAAGAGCAAACACCAACCAAATATTACAAAATCATGGAAAGAAGAATCAATGTTAGCCGGAGAGAATCAAAATATCGTATCATGCCAGTGTTATGCTAATAGAATGAATCGACAGCTAATTGATATAAAAACATAAGTTAGTTGTTTTGTGGGAAGGGTGGGGAGAGAAGGAGGGGAGGAGGGAGAAGGAACATAAGTTTGTGGATATAGGTATAGTTATCAATTTTTCAATTCCAACATATCTTGGGCTGAGACATTGACAAATGATGATCTTGTGGCAATAATTAAACGACATGTGAAACACGATGAGGGGACAAGAACTCCGAACAACTTTACCCTCGTGTCAAATTTAGAACCAGAAACAACCTATATAAGAGTTAAAACTTATGGATATCGGTATAATGTTTCTTTTATTTTATATTCTACGTTTCAACATCTACAAATTAAAGAGGAAAAACAAAAAATGAAGAACCGTGCACCACAAAAGCCACCTGACTGAAGGAGGATTGATGATTAAGTAAACAAAAAGTCACTTTTTGAGATATTGTCAAGTACATGATATAAGATATTTGGAACAAGAAGCCGTAGAAACACGTGTTTCATTTTTTATCACATAAAGGGAATATTTTCAAACAAAAAAGGAGGTGTCCCGCTGGAAATGACTGGCATCTTGTGTCTGATATTAAATCAACTCATAAGTCAGACAGTCTTTCATGAGCTACGGTAATCTAACGGAATAAAGTAGTCAAATATACAAATAATCACATAAAGCAGAAATTAAAGCTAAGTTATTGCTCGTTCACACTTACATCCTGTCAAGACCCAAAAGAGTTAGAACTATATTCTGTCTGGAAGATCCAAAATTACACCGATTCAGACATAAAAATATCAGACATACAAAGCATACCTCTGCAACAAAGAGAATGCAAGTCCAGAAAGGATGATTCCCTGATGGTATCCAAATTCTGCAGCAATTTCTTCAGATAACCATGACCTGAAAAGCACTTCCTCTACAAAAGCAACCGCTGTTGCAGTCAGAAAAGCTTGACCAACCAGCACAAGCACTTCCCCACAAACTTTCAGCCTTGTTATGTTATACATGGATGATGAAAGGAGACTTTGAGGCCAGGAAAAAGTCACAAAGCCCAATGAGAAGTTGACACATTGTATTGATAAAATAAGCACCACTCCTCCTATCAAGCCCTTTAAAAGTTCTTGAATCTGCATTTGGCAAGTCTAAAATAATAAGTGGTCCCTATCAAAAACAAAATACTGAGGCACAAGGTTAGATTAAATTGCATAAAGGAAAAATGAAAATAGTTTCAACAAAACTCAACCTAGGCATGTCAATAGAAAGAAGATTGTAGAAGTACAAATCTAATTACTGGGGACAAATACAAACACAACAGGCAGTGGAGTTGCAAAATTGTTAGGCCTTGCTTCATTGCTTTTGTGGAGTTGGATTTCAGGGATTTTAATTTAGTATTGTTTTCGGTGAGACATTGGCGAGAATGTATAGGCAACCATATTGCTCATAATTCCTTGGATTTGATTCATCTTTCCAACTGGCTACCATATTATATGATTTTTTGGAATCTACTTGAAATTAGAGTACATTTCTTCAAGCATATTCTTTGCATGCAAAGAAAATGTTTCATATATATAAGTACATACACTCGTGTTTCACGCCCTTTTGAAATAATCTGATGCAGTAAATTTCAATATTATGTTGGTCAAAGGAAGCGCATTACTTTGCATATGGATCTTCAAATTATCTAAAACATCAGGGAATTTAAAATACCATTTTAATAAATGAATTCCATTTCTTTCTTTGTCTAGCACAATTTTTCATAAATTATCTGAGACAGATCATTACATATCTAAACTTTATCATACATATGACACAAAAGTTTCCAAAAGCATCTGGCATAATGGTAGGTCTTTGGGGATAAGGAAAGGTGCAGAGTTAGATGCTTTACAGATACAACAGACCCCCAAAATGCTTAAACATGCACACACAAAAAAAAAGGAGAGGTATGTCAATACCTTCTCTGATGACGTCAAATCCAGGCCATACTGCTTGAGAGGCTCTTCATACTCCCGTATTCTTTTTCCCCACAGGATAACAAGTATCAGAATGGCAGAGTAAAGGCCAATAATGCATGCAACCTCAGCAAACCTAGAAGAGCTGTTTGTCATCTGGCTCTGTACAAGCGTGGGAAGCAATGGAATTACCACAGGAGACCATACAACAAGCAACATCCCTATGAATCCAATGATCCTGAAAAGAGATCAGTCCGCCAAATCGCAAGACACAACATATTAAAGCCAGTGAAAAGGAGCAAAAGAAAGTAACTTGTACGAAAAAAGGAGTGGCAAAAGTGGATATCCCCATCATTGCTCACCTCTGGTACAAGGGACGTTCTGCTATGCGCAAAAAAGAGATCAGCTTATCAGTCAAACTCATCGCACCACGTAAACCTCCCCAAAGCAAAGCAACTTTCCCAACAAGCCTCAACATTCCACCCCTTTGACCCAAATCTGCCAACATTGCTACCAACCTATAAGAGCAAAAAGAAATGACAGAGGATAAGAAGGCTCAAGTTAGTTTGGAAATGGAGAAGAAGAGGGTTGCATAATAGAAGTATGTGATGATAGCATCTCACATACCTGTCATGATCCACCCCTCCATCTTCCTTTGTGGGTACAATAGGACTGGCAACCGACATAGCTTTCTCAGCAAGGCTTGTGACTATATTATTCTGGTCTTTATCAGACAACGAATCCTCAAGCTTGTCAGATTCTTTCCTCGGTGTTCCCCCCTCAGAGCTGTTCTTTTCTAATTCCTTCATTGTTTGAATTGCTAAAAAGCATTAGCAAATACACTGAAACATCTTCAAACACAGTTGATGTTCCAGCAGAACCCTCTCTCACTCTCAATATGTCCAAAGGAGTAGGATACTAAGAAAAAGAAAGGGCATGAAAATTTAGTTTGTGGAAAAGAATCCCACCATGCCTTATTGTTAGCAAAGAAATGACACAAGGTAATACAAAAGGGGAAGACTATTGAACTTTCAGTCCACTTAATAAATATAATATACGGATATAGGGGGTATATGGCACCTACATCACATGCACATCACTTGCTATATTTGATAACACACAGGCCAAGGAATTTGGCAACACCTATACAAGGGAAGAATCCGAAAATAAAGCCGATCATAAGGAATATGTAAGGATTACTTTGATTGAAGAAATTTATGCTACATTGTGTCTTAATTTCATTGGATTAAGCCAATTATATTTTCTGGGCAATTAAGACCAATCAAATCATACCTGATTTGTCCATTTAGCATAGCAAGATTTGTGGGATGAAGATAGGATGCACGCATATTGATAGTCTGACAGGGATTTAATCACAACAAGAAGAAGACAAGTTCCATAGATCCTTTACTTCTTTCATCTAGATAATTATTCTGATGCTTTCAATTATGCGCAGTAAATCTTTATGTGTTGACTCTGAGTACTCTCTCTCTCTCGTCCAAACAAACACTCTTCTTCCTGCTATCGTTTTCTCCTGAATCTACTCTTAAAAATTCTTGTGCCATTTAACTTAGTAGATGAGAAAAAAGGGATGCAATATTTTCAGTGCCTTTCCCACGAATCTCATCTCTAACGTTTAGGATGCTCAGAACTCCTTAACAACACTACATGACAATGAAATTAAGATTTTCATGAGTTTTAAATGAAATGAATGAAATGTCTTCAACAACATTAAGGACACAGATCCCTAGAGCAACAGCCCATGGTGCTTCCTGTCAAATTGGCATCTCGCTAGTGCTAGATTGTTGTTAACAGCCTAACTCGACCATAAAATGGAAATATGCAAAGATATTGAATACAACCAGATGTAGAAGCTGGGTCTTTATAAGCCTATGATAAATTTTTACCACCCAAAGAAAAAGGCAATAGATAATAAGAAGTCCTCATAGGGGAACTATTACCTTTTGCTGCACCAAGAAAGCAGATGTTCCTAGAGCAGCAGTAACAACGCCAACCATCATTGCATCACTGTTTTTTCTATCTTTGCCAACACTTTCCTCCTGAGTGAATGGTGTATCATCTAAAACATCTTCATCAGCACTCTCAGATGGTAAATCATCCAAGTTTGTAGACCTAGTCTCTGTGTTATAACTTTGCTCAGAGCTTTCTAATGGAATTATCAAATCTGCATCAACATCACTGCAAATGTTCTCACCAGATTTTGTAACTTCTCTTCCAACAGAATTTTCATTTGTGGCGGAAACATCAAAATACTCTCTTAAGGCGGCTAAGCTAGAACCCACAAGGACACCTAAAGGCAATACTCTCTTAAGATATTCTGTTTCATTAACAGCAGCTGATATTGCACTAACTACAAGATTTCCATTGACAGTACCAAGCTTATTCAAAGTGTGGTTGTCTCTAGATTTCAGGTCTAAAGTGTACTCCTTAGGAAGGCCCACAGCTGAACACACGGCATTTGCAACTTGTTCAAAATCTCCAGCAAGGTTGGCTTTCATTTCTTTCATGTCAGCAAGACTTAGCCTCCTTTTGACTTCAACCTTCAGACAATCCAGTATAATCTTCTTCATAAAGTTTTTCATCTTATTTTCTCCAACGTCTACAGCTTTATCCTGCACCATCTTCTTTGTCTTATTGACTGAAGTGTTTATCTTATTTTCTGTTTCATATTCTCTGATATGTTCCAGTCTTTTTCCAGCATCAAGTACTACATAGGAGGGTTCGATTATATCATCATTATCACTTTTTTTTGCAAATGAAGGTTTAGTTGTAATTATCTCTCTATCAACACCACTTTGTGCAGCTAAATCATCAGTAACATCTCCAATATTTACTGGCCCCTGCAAAAGCTTGTACTGACCTTCTTCAGGGAAATAGTCAAGCAGCAGAGCCTCAGTGGTAGCCTTGTCTAGTGATTTGTTAGGAATCTTGGAGAGGTAGTATCTACGGACGTAGTCATCATAAAGAGAGGTCCCATATGGATTTAATGATGTAAACAAAGGAATGGTGCTTGCCTGTTCAACCAGGTCAAACTTACTATCCATAATTTTGTCATTGAGCAACTCAACCCTACTTTCATCTCTCTTTTCTTGTAGGTTGGCAATTATTTTACCCTTCCCCTCCAAATCATCATTACACTTTCGATCATCTGACAAGGAGTTTTGATGAGGTTTCTCTAACCCAATACCACAATCAATAACATTAGCACCAGAAGTCTTGTCATAGTGACGCTTTAAGTCAGCATCCTTGCAAACTTCTAGCTTTTCGATTTCCTCACCATATGTTACATTCTGTTCCTTAGATCCAGAAGCAGTCCCAGCATTCTTGATCGTGTCCTTATCTTCATTTTCACTGTCAGAGGCCTCTTCTAGCTGGGTAATCACTTCTTCCAGCACACCGAAAACACTATTAACAGCCATTTGGGTAGAATCGTCAATCCCAGTCAAAGCATCTAATGCTTGTGAAACAGAGAAGGTAGGCAGGCCAGCATCAGGTGCAATGATTTTATTCTGACCTGAAACGGGCTGCATAGTTTTATCTTCACTGTTCTGATTATCATAATTTTTCTTTTCCACCATTTGAAGCTCAGAAGGGGATCCAGAGGGTGACTGAGTTTCTGTACAACTATCAAACTTCTCTTTCTTTTGTTCAATTGAAGAATAATCCTGGCTCATCTCTTGATTTCTCTCGCTAACAATATCCTCTTTTTTGGTTACATCAGCAACATTCTTATTCTGGTCTTCCTTATAATCATCAGCAGCGGCCTCCTCACCTCCATCTGTCCTTTCAGCTCTCGGAAGGTTTGAATGAGGAGGCTTTTCTTTAGAAGACTCTTTCACATCATTGTTATTCCCTGATTCACTATAATCCTTATCTTCATAACTATCAGATTTTTCGGAAGAATGAATATCAGATTCTTGGGCCAAGGCTGATGTGTCTTTCTGCAAATTAGTATCGACAGAGATACTTGTATTCTGCATCTGATCTGAGGAATGATTGTCATGGATCAAACCCTCTGTCCTTGAATTTCCACCAAGGTTTTCCTGGAACGTGGGCTTTATACCTGATGATGAGCCAACTGTAGGTCCAATACCCAGGATGCCATCAAACTTTAGTTTAGTTCCTTGAGCAGCCAGAATTTCAGATACAGAAGTAGTAAGCTTTCCACGAACATCTTCGGGCACAGCATCTTGCAAAGCTTTCATGAGTGTCTCCCCTTGACCCACAGCACTCAGAACCTAGATGCAAATTATAGAAGAGAACAAAATTTGGTCAAATAACAGCAAGAGTGACAAGACATGTAAAAACCACACAACAAGCACTCTGGCATTCCTGCAAGGAAGCAAACGGTCATGAGCTGCCAGCACTCATCGAAGTGAATGCATAATTGGAGAGAGAGTTTAGACAAAACTAAATGGAACGTTTTCCAGTGTTTCACATGCACATACAGCCTGCGCACTCTACCAATTGCAGAGCAAGCTAACTATTAAAAAAAAGAGAGAAAAAAAAAAGAAAGAAACTGCCCAAGAATCATTCCACGCTTGCTTTCTCCTAAAAACAATGCTGGAAAATGATACACATTGATCAAACAGAAGGGAAAAACAGAACATGTTTTCAAGAATACCCTTTTTTTCTTCTCTTCCGTCAGGGTGCAAGGCATAGTAACATCAAGCATGTTCATTACAACTTGAGCTGTCTGTAGCACTTCTACTCTTTCAGTATTTGCTTCTTCATCAACCAACTGTGAATCAGCAGAACCGCTCTCCTGTACTTGCCTCCCATCTTTCTGATCTCTCTCTAGACTCTGCTTAAATTGGAAAGGGTCACTAGCAGGACCATTCCCCCCATCAAGACTGTCCTTTATAAGGCCGAGAGAATACCCATTTAAATCATTCATGTGTGTAAGTTCCAAGTACTTACTACCTTTTCCACTCTTATTTGATAGTTTTCCTTCCATGAGAGACAAGCCTGCAATGGGGTTGATACTAATGTCTATTTCTTTCAGGAGAGGATGTCGGCCCTTAAGAAGCCCGAGTTCCACTGCTGTAAGCCACTGAAGGACCAAAGTAAGAAGTATTGGCAAGACAAGCTTGTAGAAAAGAGAAATGCAATTGCTCCCAACAAATTAATGTTTGATTATGCAGTATCAACTATCAAAAACATTGTCTACAGATTCCCTCATGGCATGAATAAAATGCATTCCATATCCCTCTCTGCACTGGCTCTAGCCAATAGGTAGAAAAAAGGGAAAAGAAAATCTGCCATGCTTGAGTAATGGCCATGGTTGAAACACTACAAAATCCAATCATTACGTAAGCAGCAATTCATCATCTGCACTATTGCCGTTCACAAACTTCCTATTCATATGTCAAATTAAATAAAAAGACATTGTCCACATGCATATATGAGCCTGGTGAACTGTAAACATTGCTTTCCACAATAAAGAATATGTATGGTATTCTAAGGGATTCAAATTACTGAAAAGCCAGCAATAAATTTGTTCCTGACATTGCTTAAATTAATAACACAACCATTGATGCAAGAAAACTAGAACTGATGCAGCTTGTCATGTTGATCATTAATAGGGTTAGGGATCTTACCTCAATAGAGAGTTGTTGGCACCATGACAATGCAGTGCTGTCTGCACTAAAGTCGGATGGCAAGGAAGAACACAGGAGCAGGCTTGTGTAAGGATTTTCTGCTATTGTACTCCGGGGTATAGAGAAGAGTGGAACAGTTCCATCATCGTTCTGATAAATTGACACATAGGACAATGGTTCAGATTCTTCCACTCTTAAGTTTTCATTGAATGTGAGAATAGTAAGCACAAATATCAATATGTACAAGAAAACTAAAGAATCAAAAGAAAATTATGAATGTATCAAGATATGTTAGCACTCCTCTAATGGGTCTAGATGGAGGGATATCAAGTGGTAATTTCCTCTTCAATAATCTGCCTCGTTACCTATTTATATGCATATTAGGGCTCAATTTAAGTGAGAACCCTAAATCTCTATGGAAAGAGTTTGCTAAGAATGATACTTATCTTTCTCATTTTCAATTTCCCCAATTATTGATGGCAAAAAAAAAAAAATCCCCCAATTGTAAGTACATAAGATAACACCCAGTGCAACCCACCCCACCCCCCCCCCCCCCCCCCCCCCCGGCTCTCCCCTTTTTCTCTCCCTCTCCCACAACCAAAATAAAAGAA
Source organism: Lumnitzera racemosa (assembly GCA_024138005.1). Taxonomy (NCBI): domain Eukaryota; kingdom Viridiplantae; phylum Streptophyta; class Magnoliopsida; order Myrtales; family Combretaceae; genus Lumnitzera; species Lumnitzera racemosa. Next base: position 4,437,709 of record JAMXBC010000007.1, read on the forward strand.
AAAAACAAAGAAAGAAAGAAAGAGACAGATAAAATCAAGGAGGAAAAAAAGGTCATGCAGATTGCACACATGCATGCACAACTGCACCCCATATCTGCCTCAGTATAGATCAGCACTAACAGAGCATAAGTCAAGACAAATTAAAAATAACATATTACAAACCAGCACTAAGGCTAACATAAAACATGCTAAAACAACCCTTGGGAACTAATTACAACATGTAGCATTGCACCAGCGTGTAACACCACTTCTCCCTTCCAAGAAGTGGTGACCTTAAATGCAAATAGTTAGATATTTGTGGCTCCTTGTCTCCTTTGTGCACTTGCTTGTGCCTTTCTACAATCCATTCAACCAAAAAATGCATCTACACTTATGTTCCACCGTAAACGGATCATCACAAATATAACAAAGTCTTCTCCTGTGCCTCCCTTACAACCTGCTTGGGGTGAGTTTCCTTACATAAGTAGCCTATTGTATAGTGGAGTATACAACAATTTCCTGACTTCCTATTGTAGCTTCATATTGAGGAAATCCTCAATGTTCATATAGTCAAACCTAGTACAGGCGCTAAAGTTCAGTGTCCTTTAATCCATTAATGAATTGGGACTTCCTCCTTGAAATGTTGTTGTGTGCCAAAGCATGGATAATTCCTGCCAGTTTATTACTTCTCAATAGTGGCCTGAATCTCAAAAACAGAAACCTTCAAATTCTTCCCGTCATTGATTTGGGTGCTTGTGTTTCAACCTCAATACCCACACTTAAGTCTCCCCCTCCAAATGAAATGATGGGACCCACCTTTCCTCATCTAAACTTCTTTGTTGGCAGAAAAATTGCTCAGGATGGTTTACCCATCCCAATGTGTCACAAGTTCCATCATATCGTGGAAAATCCAACTTTGACAATGTTCAAACAAGAATCTTTCGTTTTTTTTCTTTTTTTTGGGGGGGGGGGTGGGGGGGGTGGGGGTGGGGTGTGGTGGTTGGGGGTTTTGGTGGTGTTAGATTATAAAATTCCCTGCTTGCCAGATTCCTACATTCATTCATTCATTCTGGCTACAATACCAAAATGCTACAGGATCATGTTAATGGTGATGGAACAGGTCTATATTGAGGGAAAGCGAGGGATAATTTCTCCTTTAATTTTCTTCCCTATATACATATTTTGATAAATGTTATTTTAAGAGAGAAACCAAGATCTCTATAAATGTCTTTCTCATTTTCAATTTCCACAATATATAAGTACATAACATGATCACCCAATACATGATGATACAAGAGAAAATCAAGGAGAAAAGAGCAGGTTGTGCAGACTGCACAACTGCACCCTGTGACTGCCCCAGTACAAGATCAGCAATAACATAAAACGTGGTTAAAGTAAATAAAACATAACATTGCCCTAATGCACAGCACTGACACAAACCTGAAATGAGTGAAAAAACTACAACGACACATCGGAATGAGAGTATTTTCAAGAGACACGGAACAAGCATTATGTGAAATCATACATACACAACACAAACACCAGGATAAAAATAAGAATAGGGACTCAACCATAAAAATAAAATTAGAATGGAGAGAACATCAAACCGAAGTTTGTAATCATATATGAAACTATAGTCATCAAGTCCGTAATAGAGCAAAAAGAAATTGCTATTTTGTTACACAAAATTAAGGAAATAAAGGCACAATTATAGGATTATAGCATTTGACTAAAAACTTTCATCAGCTAGCTCACTCATAATTAATCAATTTTAAATTCTGGATAAATAAATATTTAATTAAAAGTGGATATTGAACTTTATGAACAATTTAGTAGATCTCTGCAAAAAAACAGGGAGAAAACACCACCAACTGAAAACTGCCAAACAGATGATGGTAGCAAGAGAATGATAAAGCATTTAATATTCATACAATTTTACAGTGCAAGTTCTATAGAAGTAGAGGTAAATCATCCCCATGCAAGATGTTTTGATGATATCCTATGTCCAAGAAAGAAAAGGGAAAACGATTGAAAGTATTTGTAATAGGTCAGATTTCTAAGAGATGCAGCATTTTCCAGTATAATCAGCTTAGCAAAGAAACAACTAAATATGCACCTGGATAAAAAGAACAGGAATCTTCACATTTCCCACCAAATTTCGTGTACTCGATTTTGAATAGAAATCTTCTATTGCCTCATATCCGTAAGATACCATAGACACTGCCTCATCAAAGTCACGAATAGATTTTGCCAAAAGAGCCCTTTCCACATCAAATCCTTTCGTTCTGCCTTGAAAGAGCTCCTAAAATCAGCAAACAAGTGATGTTAATAATTACAAATAACTTAAAGGCAGCTTGTCCAAAAGGATGTTGACTTAAACTGCATTCCAATTGTTCAGGAAAATTATTTCTTCAAGTTACTGAAGAATCCAAAATGATGTCATGCAGAGACACCTTGTTTGCCCGAAGTATATCAACTAATCCACTGGTGAGCATCTCGTCAATTGCAATATGACCGGTGGATCTTGTGGCCTCCTCTAAATCAAAAGGATTATTTATGCATGTTGCAGCTGTAAGGGGCGTTCTCTGTCCAACTTCTGCCAGGTACTTGCTCAGCATATTTGCCCCAAAACCCCAGCCAACACCTACCATTGTTGTCCATGGACGTGACTTACTAATGAACTGTATAGCTGTGGAGACATCATCACTGTCAGCTGCTGTAAATAACCTACATAAAGAGAAGTATTTCAAGGTTCCTACTATAAGTTAACTTTTGAAGGAGTGGTCACAAAAATTTCAAAACAAAATTATTCTCATCCAGAGACCTGGTCCCAGAGGCTGTCTTATCTTTTATACCATAAAAATTTCATAGTAATACCAAACACCTTCACAATATAAAGAAATTTTTTTCTGCAGCAGATGTACGCAAAAGAAGCTTAGTTCTTAATCGAGGAAATTTTGTCTTTCCTGAAAGTGCCAGAAGTATTTGATCTGAAGTTAATCCTTGAAAGTAGTGCAAAAAAAGCAGATCATACACAGATCTCCACACCTCAATAAAGCTACAGAGTAATACAAGTACCAAGTTTCAGTTCATTTTGTGCTGAAAATTATGCACACCAACTTTAAATTTTCTAGGCAGTAAATGTATTTTGGGTAAGTTCAACAATTTCATTAAGGTACATAGAAGATGTACAAGGAAAAGGTACTACCCAAATCTTACTGCAACTCTGTCATCAGAATGAAATGTTTCACCCACAAACACCCACTTCAAGCTTCCAACTGAACGGAAACTAACAGAACTTTTGATAGATTTATGCACAGTAATGCTTTTCGTTAACTATAAATTCGTAACAACTTTCTATCAACTGCCTGCTGCTTTTAAGAATACACATTATTTCTTTTAATATATTTATCCGTTGCATTTTCTCAACTGCATGTCATATTTATGCCATTTGTAGATTTAGCAGCCTGTAAGATGCATCTAAAGTAAAAATTGTCCCAAATTAGCAGCTAACCTCAGCTTAGCTACCTACAAATGGCGTATGGTGCAACTTTCTCAGTAAGAGACTTTTATGAGATTTTAAATATTGCAACATTAAACATCTACCGTAAAACAGAAAAATTTTCTATAATCCCGGAACATGGAATTTCTATCAAATTCCTACCTTGCAGTCGTAAGGGGCGATCCTGCACACCCTCTGGGATTCATGACAATGGGAAAAAACCCGCGCCGTAACGCGTCCCTCACAAACCCTGTCACCCTCTCATCCATGCTCCCCTGAGGAGTGCCCGGCACCAGGAACAAAGTAGAATCCAATCCTCTCTCTTCTTTCAAGTTCAAATTCGCTGGCCAATCCAGTGAAACCACACCGCCATCTTCCGTCCCGATACACACCCTTTGATACTCCAATTCTCCGCCCTTGTCGCTCTCTCTCCTCTCCTCAACACTTATCCTCCCACTATCTAACCTCACAAAATGCCTATCCTCCTTAACAAGCTTCTCGTTCACGTCCTCGAGCAGCTCGCTCCCCTCGATCGACATAGAGGGGCACCGTAAGAACACGAACCGGTTGAACGGCGTCGGAGAGGTGAAAAGAATCCATTCCCCTATGTCGGACCGACGTTGATCCTTGGCCTTGAGGTTGGGGTTTAGTCGCGAGAGAGAGAAGGAGGTGGCGACGGCAGAGCCAGCAGCAAAGGCGAGCGCGGAGGAGAGGAAGTCGGGAGGAAACTGGGAGGAGAGTTTGTCGAGAAAGTTATCGAAAGGGAGGTTGAATTTGAATTGATTTCGGATACGGATAGGGTTAGGTTTGAGTTTACGGCGTTTGTAGATACGGAATTCGCGGATTTGGAAAGGGTGTTTGGGAGGGAAGACGAGGGAAGTGGATGGGGATTGAATGTGATGATGGATCATTGGATGAAGATGGTGTGATGATGATGGTGATGGCGATGGTAGTGAAGTGAGAGAGTGGTGGTGGAGGCGGAGGTGGTGGTGGTGTTTTGTGGTGGAGGGAAGAAGAGTTGGGATTCCGCTTTATTTTCCCGGGAAACGGACTAACGGTTTGCAGTGAAGTTAGAGTGGAGCCCACGGTGGGGACTGGGACCGGATTTGGGCGTCTCTGGAGAAGCCTGGATTTTCGGCTTGCTTACCTGTAGCGCGCCAATACCAGTTTGCATTGAGGACACAAAAACAATTATGTAGTCATAAGGGTTGATGCGAATCGAAAAAGAAAAGTTTTGGTTTAAGCCTTTATAATTAATCGAATCGCCCGTAATTCTAATGATGTCATGTGCTCGATCCAACCATTTTAAATACAAGTAAGTTACATTGATATTTAACCCGAAAAATAAAAATAAGAGACAATGATAAAGAAAAACGAGTAAACGATAGATGGTTAGTATAATATGAGGGATAATAAAAAGAAAAGGTAATAGGATTAGATGAAAATATTAACATGGTTTGAGATTAAATAATATCGTTTATTTTTTTTAATATTTTAATAAAAAATAGTTTAATTCGAATTTAAACAGTTCAATTTAATTTTATCTTAAATTAAATCATAAATCATCATTAAACCAAATTATAAACCCAACCAAAATAAAAAGAATTACATTTGGCTCGATTGTCAGTTCGATTTGATGAACCCTTAGTTAAATCATCTATAAAAGGGTATGTTTTATATGCAACATAAAGTTAGATACCAATAAAGGCCTATTATGCATTTTCATGTTGCATGAAATATGTATTCTTGATATCTTATTGGTTGAAATATATAATTAAATATTGTTCTTAATTTTTTTTTATTTACCATATATTCCAACAAAAAGAGAAATGCATCCATAAGGTCCTTTCACATTTTTAATGCGCCTTCTCTTTTATTTAAAACATAAAAGAAGGCATCTTTAAAAAAGGAGAATTTCTCACCCTTTATTACATTATAAATTTCATATGCATTATATTTAAACAATTGAAAATACAATTAATTTAATAATTTAGGTCTAATGGACGTTGAATCAAAGATTGGATGGAGGGTGAAATTAATTCCGTAAAAAATATAAACGGAACCATAGAAAATTTTTTATAAAACACACATTTACTTGTATATAAAGTATAAGGAAAGCATTTTTCCCAAATACAAAGAAGGATGCCTTTTTTTTTTTTTTTAAGTTAAAGGTGCACTTTGGATGCCACCTTCTTGACTTTAAAAAACGAGATGAAGGTACTTATTCAAAGTGTGCTTTCTTTATTTAAAACAAAAAAAAAAAACAAAAGAAGACACATTTTCGATAGGCACCTTCTTCTTGGTAATAATAAAAACATGAAGGCAGATTTTAGGAATGCACCTTCATTGCTTTCTGTACATAATATGACCTTATTTACCTTTGTAAGCCCCAAAATTAGCCATTTGAAATTTCGATCGGTTGAAAGATCCGATCAAACCTAATTATAAAGTAAAGCTAGAAATATTAGTAAAATGATCCCGTAAGTTTGAATTTAAGGAAATAAGCAATAAAATAAAAGAATATAAAAATTCCAAATTTTAAGTATATAATTCGTTATTTATCGAAAATGCGTAAAATGTATTCCAATAATTAACGAATCGCTAGAGATAAATTATATGTATACTAAAAATCATAAAATAATCTAAATAATATTTAGGAATATTTATTTGTACTATATATGAATTTACATGTATGTAAAAATACGCGTAATTACTTAAAATACGCGTAATGTACCAAAATAATACTAAATAATTAAAGAAAATTCATGATTAATTAAGGAAAAATAAATAAAAATTAGAAAAAATAAGGAATGATCTAGATATAGGTCGTGGCAGCTGGGAAAAATAAGAAAAAAAAATCGGCCAACTAAATTAAAACAACACAAAAGCCAAAAATTAAGAGATAAAGCAATTGTCTTATCCAATTTAATGCACAGTAAATTTCCTAAAAGTCTATAAATAGGAAAAAAATTCAAAGAACTCCTTTGGATAGTTAGGGATTTGAGAAAAATAGAGAGACTCGAAAATTGAGAGAAAAACCGAGGAAAAAAAGAAAAGAAAAGGAAAACTGTACAGTTAGGGCCACAAAGGAGAACCCAGACCCGACGGGAAGCTGGGAATGGACGGCCACCACCACCACACGGTGGTGGCAACGCCCAGGTGGGACGATACACCCATGGCCACCCAAATCGGTGAATTCGATTTCTAACTCGATTTTGTGTAATATTGTAAAAATAGTAAATATTATTAGAAAATTATGAAATTTATTATTCTGGAATATTTTTGTATTTAGTTTTTAGAAAAAATATTATTTTGATGAAAATATGTCTCTTGATATAGGGTCCTTAAGAAATCGTGCAAAATTGAGCATGTTTCAGTTTAGAAATAAATGATCTTAAGAGTGTAGTTTCGAGCCCAAAATTTTTGTGTAGATTATTTAGATGATATAGAACAGTGCTATGAAGCTTGTTTTCAAAAATTAATTTTTGAAATTTTTAGATAATTTTTAAGCCCTAAAATGAGGCATAAAATGGGTAATTTATGGTTAATTAAGTAATTAAATGATTAATTACCGATTTAGTGAATAATTATATGTTTTAGGATGTTGAAATATGATGGAGTATGATACTTGTAGTATTTAGGGTGTTAGATGTAATTATTAGGTTAATTATGTAGTAAATGATTAATAAGGAAAAATAGTTAATTTTGTAAATTAGGGAAATTAGGAGTACAATATGATTTAGGATGAATTTAGACATTTTGAAATGATAATTGATGTTTAGGGATGGTAGTTAAAGTGATAGAAATATTAGAAGTGCATTATGTACATAATAGGCAATAATGCATAATATGTAATTTTTGAAAATATAATAAATAGAAAATATTAGGATAAAAATTGATATTATATAAATAATAAGGATATATAATAAATCTGATAAGAAACTTGAATTTATGTAATTATATGAAAAATGTAAAAATTTCTCACATCAGGAGTAAATTCGGTACATTAATAAGGATATTAGTGTACCGGATGAAATAAAATACTGATTAGGGATAATAATGATATTTAGGAGGTCAAGAAGTAATGTGATTAATTTCACATTATGAGTTGAAACGAATTTCTAGGGTTGGAATATAAAACATTACTTAGAAATCGAACTAGAACCTAATGTGGAAACCGAACCCGAACCCGAACCCGAACCTAACCTCAAACCTAGAATAATTATAAAAGACTTAAGACCTAGATAATTAAGCATATTAAACCCTAAACAAAACTTAACAATAAGCGTTATAGGATAAAATGAACCTATAATAGTTATATGAAAAGCTGAAACCACGTTTGTGTTATAGGGATGATCGACGATGGCCTGAGCAAATCAGACCTTGAGTGAGTGAGCAAGGAATCGAGGTAAGTTGGGATTAATACGATGTTGTATTTTGGAGGCTTAAGATTATGCTTGATTGTGCTTATTGGATAGTTGAATGTGTGCATGTGCTTGATTATGGGTGATGCTATGATTCTGTTTGTTGTTCTGGCATATATTGTATGATTTGTATGAAATAATTGATCACCCTAAACTGGACTTAATCAAATATATGACTAGTAATCATAATAGGACATGCATGGCAACTCGTTAGGAGAACTTAGGACTCTCCGGCCAAATACCGACCCCTTCAAAAGGGATAGCGCAGGATTGCAAAATGGTCCCTTCTTCATCCTCAGTCAAACTAAGTGACAGGAGAGGAGGTTGCGGTGAGGGTGAAGACAGTGGTTCGAAGGTAGTCGCGAGAGGAGCAAGGTCTCCATTACACAAGCCTGAGTTTGGTCGTGAGCTGTTGCATTAAAGGCAACTCCTCAACCCAGATTAGAGCGGGCGCAATTTCTCTAATCTCATGACGGGCCAGACAACGTTGTGCGATGGCATTTGCTTGCACATGCATTGCACCTAATAAGTGATTGAAAACCTTGTTGTGTGTATAGTATAGTTTTAAGTCCTCCATCCTAACTTACTAAGCTGTGGTTGCTCACATCCCTATAGACGTCGTGCAGGTGCTAACTAAGAAGCGGCAAACAACTATTCTGAAGCTAGCAACTGCTGGATCCTGGGGAGTGAGGAAAAACATTGAAGAATAAACACATATATTTTAAGGTCTAAGTTTTTATTTTAGAACTATTTTTCATTTCCGAATGATATAATAACTAGAAAATATACTATAGAGAAATATTGTAAACTTTAATTGCAATAACTGAATTATAACATATATATATATATAATTCCTCACTTTTATAGGTAAATGATTCATTTAAATTACAAACTGTTTACTTCAAAACGGGTTAGTTGTGGACGCCTTGTGTAGATCAGGTCTAAGATAGCGATTGTAAGGCCAACTTCTATCTTAGGATGGTTTACACCGCGGGGCTGTTACGACTCTGCCGCTTCGGGGCGTGACAACCTTTTCCTTTTTGTTATCCTTAATCTTACTCTCATTCTTCGCAGTTTAGTAATTTTCCTTCACAGTGCTCTCTTACCCCCAAGCAGACTCATATGCCTTCACAATCACTTAAGATGTAATGTCATCGTGATATAATTTATATGGCTTTAATTCTTTCCTAATGTTTCTCAATTTAGACATCAATAGTTAGTTGAGAACTCCAATGATTATTAGTATTGAAGATAGAATAATGTGTTTTTAAAGGTGGTTCAAACCAAATCGAACCCCATTTAAGGCAATTTGTTCAAAATCTTGAACCATTCAAAGCGATTTGATCATTAAGTATCTAAACCGAATAATGCAATTCGGTTTGGTTCTACCTCTAAATTGAACTAAACTAAATTGAATCATAAGTACTCATAACGAAAATATCTTAGGTTCTTCTCTCCTCTTTTTTTTTTTTTTTGCTTCTATAAAATTTTCATTTTTAAGTATGTAGTTTTCATTTAAATAGTTAAAAGATAGGATAATTCTATGCTTGTTTGTAGTATTATTCAATTTTTCATCTGATTTTCAACAATCATATGTCTAGATAATAACATCACTAGTTCTTTTAGATGAAAATCTAACGATTATTTTCACTAGCAATAGGCTAGCAAAGTTTTTTGACAATAGTTTTGTAATCCCTCTTAATGGATTGATTAAAATTGATTGTTTAATCTCTAGGTTTTAGAGGCTTAAAGTGTAAACGCCATGAAAATTAGATAATAATGAAGGGAAATAAAAAGGAAATAAGAAAAAAGAGGTCAGGGCAACAATAAGTAATAAGCTTTTTATAAGAAGGGCAATGTTAGCATCTCATACTTGAGTATAAAAGGGACTTATTTAGACCTAAGTTCTCATTCCTGTCATTGAGTTTATGTAAAACTCTCTTGAAGACAAGGCAAGTGTAAGGGAATTCTCATCGTTTAGTTTGATGAATTAAAACCCCACACTAATCTTAGAAGGCGTTATGGGATATGGGAAGATCGATTTTAGGAAAATAAATATAAAAGTCATGTAGTTATGCAAAACCCTAAATTAGTGAGGTATTGTTTAAAGTTATATTAAAAAGAAGAAATTGCAATTAATTTTGGTTATTACATGTGTGGAATCAAGAATTGTGATTGGATCTAAGGGGTTTCGTATCTCGTCCTTACAGCAAGAGTTATGAACAAGGTATTGAATTTTAGGGTTACAAAATATAGATTTATGTAGTGTTTTTTTTTTAAGATCTTATTAACCCTAAAGTCCCTAAGATCCATGTGTATCAATTAAATCAAGAAGGGACTGCAAATTTACCTTGTGTTATTCCTTTTGAATTTCACTAATTTCTGAATCTATAGGTACTACAAGATGCAAAAACCTTCTACCATATCCATAGATAAATGAACTTGCCAAAACAAACTAGAGTGTGCTAACATTCTTAGCATTCTTAAGTGAATCTATATTCGTGCAACATAGGAATGTACCCGCAATCTCTCATGTTTTTCTCTCTCTATTTTAGTCTATAGACTTTCTTTACGTGTCTAATGTCAACGACAAACATTAGCGTAACCTTAATAGAGAGCTACCTTTATCTATATATAGAGGAGCATTAATATCTTCTTAAAGATATTAAGAGATATATTGTGAGATATTAAAGATAATATCTAATATATTATATTATTATTTATTATCTTTCTCCAAAAATAATAAATATCATTATTTATCATTCTTAAACTATTTAAAAATAATAAATATTTCAATAATTCCCATAGCCCTAGCTCGTTCTTTGTATGTAACCCTATAGGTTCATCTAATGTTAACGGTGGGCTTAAAACTCTTTTTGGACCTATAAGATATAAGTAGCCTCTAATAAGATATTATGTATACCCAAATTAAGTGAAGATCAATGATCCGATTGTACATATTAAATAATTAGTTATTAAGTCACCTTGTCACATAATATCTAATGATTAAACATAAGGTATGGATCAAGACACTCTTACATTGTTTAATCACTTGTTTTTTTAATCTACAATTTGATTGACTTAAACAAGTGACATTAATAACCCTTTATCAATTTATTTAAGCACGACTATGCATTTTTTTAGTCTTACTCTTTAAGGGGCTCAAAAGATATATTTCTCAAATTAATGAGATAGACAAATTCCATCACGAATACTCATATTCCTCTACATAGTTTACACCATATCTAATCACAGTCTTATAATCACTCGGTTAAAAAAATGATAAAGAACTTAATCAAAACATGGAGGTTACTATATAAGAATTCATGGTGTCATTAGGTCAAATGACTAAACTAATATTGCAATGAATAGTACTTATCAAATTGATCCATACAATACTCTTACAATGAGTCGATCAAATACAATGTACTCCTACATGGATTTATGCGTTGAATTGATATCCTATATCCATAATAAGTAAAACATGATTATCATTCAGTCAACATATTAGTCTTAATTTGTTATTATTCCATGAAACGAGTGATTAGGGATAATTTAGAATAATGTTCTCATTACCTTATGGTTTTACTATTAAAGTCACTTACTTTAACAAGATAAGGTTACATAAATATTTAAGGAATCATTTTATCATGTTAAAGGCCTAATGACAACGTGATAAATAAAATAACTCATATCATAAAGGAAAGCGAATAATCAAATGACATAAAATTAATATGGCCTAAGGCACATCACTAACACAAAGTGCATTGTTAACCTTATTGTTATTATTTTTTCAATTTTAGGGATTGAAACACATTTGAGCATTCCTTGCTATCTTTGTAGTACAGAGAGTCTAAATCTAGGGTGAATTTGGAGTGAGTGATGCGTTGGGATCGTTATGGGATGGATTGGGTGAGGTTGGATTCAAAAAAGAGGAGAAGATTAACGAATTAGAAGAATACGGCAATGAACCTACCTGTAGTCCCCTCATCGAGAATTTTGATGAAGCGAGAACAATAAAATTTTTCACTTAAAGGACCCTAACCATGGTCATGTAGTATTGTTAGATTACAGGCGTAAATGGATGAATTGAGCACGGTAAAAAATCACAGTCCAAGATCACACCATTACGGCTATGTACCGTAGACATGATCTTTTACCTACACTTTTTCCTTTCATTCCTTGTTTCTATCCTTCCTAAACGTTAATTCTACCAATCCTAAATGCATCCAAAGATTTAAGTTGGTCTTAAAACCTAAGAATAAGCTAAAATCTCGATTTAAGAATTTGGAAAGACAATTAAGTGAACTTAACTAGGAAGAGATAATCAGAGAATAGAAACTAAAATAAGTTATTCTTGTATATGAACTTTAGGTGATAACATCGATTCAAGAATTTAGAAAGAAAATTAAGTGAACTTAACTAGGAAAAGATAATCAGAGAATAGAAACTAAAATAAGTTATTCCTGTATATGAAATTTAGGTGATAACATCGATTCAAGAATTTAGAAAGAAAATTAAGTGAACTTAACTAGGAAGAGATAATCAGAGAATAAAAACTAAAATAAGTTATTCCTATATATGAACTTTAGGTGATAACATCAAAATGATTTTTGAGCTAGATACTTCCAATCATTCTCAAGACCCAGGTATGTGAAACCTTGTTTGTTGCTTATGCTTATGTAGTATAGTTGGAAATAAATGGAACTAATAGTTATTTGGAGTGCAAATTATGCTTGTTGCTTATGTTTGGCTAGGCTTAAGGTGTCATAGTACTAGTGTTCTTAAGATGGCATCTCAATGATCCTTAGAATACGTTGTTGACAAGTACTTTATTACGTATATTTATAAATAGGTTTTTATGGTGTTTTTTGATATTTTTATGAATATTTTGTGGATATTTGATGCTTAATTAGATAATATTTTTATTTCAGACTTTAAAGAAATAATTGAGAAGATTTATGTCATACAATTCAAATAATCCAGTCATATCTCTTTTAATTGCATGGACAATTGAAAATACACAAAAGATATATTTCAAGATTTCATAGATCCTAAGGGCTTTGTCAATATAAGCATCCATTCATAGTCAACTCTGTTAATCCTTCTTGCAAAGTATTTTCTTTAATTTTCTTGTAAATAATTAGGAGGATTGACATCAAGTACAAATAGATAAGTTAATTTGTATAAAGATTGAAGACTAGGGATTTTCAATTTCTATGATAAAGAAGTCTTCTCTATATTTTTATTGATTTTTATTTATGGATTTTTTTTATTCCTTTTGTACTTTGTATGTTTCATATAATCATGAATTAGCTTTCTATGTCGAGATATTGGATTGATGGATTTTTAATATTTCTATATTAAATATTTGAATATTGGTATTCTTGTCAACAAGCATATATTTCATAATTTATGGAACATATGTTAGATTAGGTTAAAATTAGAGAAGAATAAAATTGATGAGAAGAATAAAATTGATTCAATCAATTCCATGGTAAACTAATATTGGATTACAAGTAAGATGTAACTGATTATGCATTGTAATTGAGTTAGGGTTTAGAACATAAAACGGTTAATTAACTAAATGATCTTTTATAGAAACAGGAAGACTTAAGTAATTAATTTGGATAATTCATACTTCGAGAATAGATGATTTTATGCTTTATTACTTTAATAACTCGAAAGAGAATTCAAAAGAAATAATCCAAACCATTCAAGGATCCAATAGTCAATTTTGATATATTTTAATATCATGATCGTTCACATCAATTCAAGATTTCAATTTCCTAGTTCGTTGATTTAATATTTTTAGGTGTTGATTTCATATATTCTTTCTATTAATTAGAAGTAGATTTAATGTTTTATATTAATTCGGAGTAAATTTACATTCTTTTATTTTAGTATATATCGGTTTGCCTAGATATAAATGAGACTAATATAGCTGAGAGCTAGTCTTAATCCTTGTAGGAATGAGCTGGTCTTCACCAGTATTATATTGCATACACGATCTAGTGCACTTGCTAGCATTATATATGCCTTTATTTTAAAAGTAATGATTAATGAATCAAAAATCATCCTTGGAAATGATTCGAGGTATATTAGGTTGGTGACCGGGGTTCATAGTACTAGTATCTTGGAACTAAGTAGGTTAGGTGGCGTTTGGGAGTTGCAGTGCTAATGTCTCAATACCTATTTAGACGAAGGCCATAGTACTAGTGTCCTGACTTAAGAACTATGAAGTGGAGTCATGAGTTACTCTAAGCTTAGAGTTAGTTGCAAATAATCTTAAACTATAAAGAATGATAATAAATGAGCTATTTGATATTTATACCGTACTACATTAACGTATGTGAATTGTGTGTGATGCATGGCATGCGTGTGTGTGATTGTAGGTTTATATATTAAGTGTTGACTCATTCTACATCATTTTTCAGGTATAAGTAATCGTTATGAGATTATAAAAAGCAATAAGTTGGAAATTTTCTCCAAAACTACTAAGATAGGGGAGTAGTGAATACGATTCCAATTATGAGGTTGACTCTTGAGTTAGAACAGAGATTATTCTTAGTTATGATGAGTATTTATTGTTCAAGCATTTAAGAAATTTATATAGATGTTATAATGAATTATATTGAAAAAATAAGTTGTACGAGAATATTTGAAGACTTTTGCCGAGATTTTAATAGCTCATTTAGCTTGATGAGTGAATACATTTCTAAGGACACGTAGTGGTCTATAGCACTCCAAAGCTTGGGGATGTGACATAAAGTTTATGAGAAAAATCTCCCCATAAATTTTAAATTTCTTTACACATAGTGTTTATTCTTGGTTTCAAGAGCTAATTTTTCAATTTGTATGCATTGGAAATGTGACATATGATAAATGCAAGATGCTTTTGAATGTAAGATTAATTTAAAAAAAAAGTGTTTTTAAATAAAGATGGGATCATTGTTTATCATCTCTTATTTTCTAGATCATGCAATGCAGTACAGACAAGTGAGTCTAAGTTGCTATCCCATATTGCTAAGACCGTTATAATTGTCACACTCTAAGTGGTAGAGTCACTACGATTCCATCATATTAACTAATCTAAAATAAAAGTTAATCTCATAGCAGCTATTGTAAACTTGGTTCGTATAAAAAATACTCAACTACACAACTTTAAAGTGTCTAGTTTAGTACTTTCATTTTTGTAAAACTCATTTAATTGTATGTTAACTCTTTTTAAAAAGCCTTGTAAAATAATTTCGCGATTCATATCCTTTGATATATTACTTTAGAAGTATACATAAAACTTGTAAATCAATTAGTTTTACATTCCATTTGATTATATAGACCGATTACGAAAACTACCGAGTCACTCACTATGGCCCAAATAGTTTCCCTAAAAACAAATAAAACTTTAGAAAGGAATATGGGTTTGATTGCATCTTTATTAATTTCTCACTCCCCAGTTTAGTCAAGTTAAAGGTTGGGTTTCTATGTGGGCTACGTATCTTCTCCTGACCTACAAAAGAATCTATAGAAGAGCGAGCAACTACCGCTCAGTAAATAGGATGGAGACAAAAGTGTACATACACTACAAAGTAAGTAAAGTTGCCATACAAAAGAGTCTATATAATGCATAATCAAACAAATGCTATTGTACAATATTGTTTGGATTGTCGTGAGATTAAAGGAATTGTGCTCACTCTAATCTGGGTTTGGGAAGTTGCATGGCTATGATGCTCCCATGACTAAATCCAACCTTGTGTAATGGAAATATCTCTCCTCATGTGACTACCTTCAAACTAGCGTCCTTAGCTTTACCACAACCTCCTCTCCTATCACTTAGTTCAACTAAAGTGAGAAAGGGACCGTTTCAACTATCCTTTTCAAAAGGTCAGTATTCGGTTAGGAAATCTTAACCATCCGCAAATGGGTTACAATACATGTCAGGTTAGCAACTTAAGTCGAGCATTGGTTAATCCATTCATTAGGGTAATCATCTAGCTCAATCAGTCAAACAAGTAGCACATGCAACAACAATTAGAAATGAAGTTTAACTCTTATACTATCACAGCATCAAAAATCATACACATTGCATGCACACATTCCAACTAGTTACAAACATAACCAATATATGCTCAATCCTCTATATACCTTATTATAGTACTAAAAAATGTAGTAAAGTATCAATCTCAACTTACCAAGACTTCTTATCGCTTACTTCGGTAAAGTTTGATGTTTATCTTCACTATAAGTCCATAGGATGTAAATGACATTTTAGTATTTATACAAGTATAATATATCTTATTATTCTCTATTTTAGTTTAAAAACCTAAGTTTAGAGTATTATTATGCTTAGACATTTAAATCCATAGGTCATTTATCATTAAGTCGTTTCTAACCATCCTCTGATTCATCTTTTGAATTATCCTTTGAATGTAGTTTGTTTAAGAATCCTTACTCTTTGACCTATCATTTGAATTCAACTAAACTATTATTTGCATATACAATCTTCGATTTAACTTCTAAATACATATCAAATACACCACTTACCTAAAAGCTTGTGACTTAACTTTTGATTTTACACAAATGCTACATTTTAAATTAAATCACTACAACTTCCCCTCATTATTAAGCAAAGGTCATTCTATAGGATAAATCTTGCCTTTTGTATCCTATAAGTTAAGTTGGCTAATAGTTCCTAACTGAAGTGTTTTCTATGTTATCCTTTGATTTAACCTTTAACTCCATTATATACTTGATAATTTTACTAAATATTTTAAACTATGACTTGCAAACCATCATTTTCCTTATGAATTATAATAATATACACATGTAGTGATGTTAAATTATGATACGAAAAATTAATATGACTTATACTACAATTAGGTAAAATAATACCTATAATATATCAGTTTGACCATGCTGAATGTAGACTTCATACGATAAAAAATGTAATAGTTTTGGAAAACTTGTGATATGCTAATATATCTTTAAGATACCATGGAAACATCTATTCAAATATATTATAATTCATAACTAGTGCTGTTAGATTTATAAAACTATTGTAGTATCACATTGAGTTTAAAGGGCTATAAGAAATTCAGAAGATTACTAAATTATAATATTTATCTTGCTACTATTTATTGGTAAGATCCTTTACACAACTAATGTTCATTGAAAAATCAAAGATTATTATATAATATGATTAAATTCTATACTTATGGTATCCAAAACATAGGTATAATATACCATGGCTTTATGATATCATAATAATGATCAACAATCACTCATGTCAAATTTTGAACCATGCAAATAGCATGGCAATGTAATGAGCAACCCTAAGATACCACAATCTATATTATCGTAATTTTAATCTATTCACTATAATAATTTAAGCCAATCCTACATAAAACTATAAATTAAATAGTATATAATTTACCAATTGATTACCATAAAATTTTCATGGACTAAAGAAAATATGTAATAAATTCGGATCAAATTAATTTTATTTATGGAACTCATTGTCTTAGTTATATAATTACATTTTTACCCAAAAAAATAATCAATTGTCCATATAATTATACCAACATGCCAAATTAGTTCTAATTGCTCCTTGTACCGACATATCACTTAAGAAACCACTTGGATTTGGATTCTTTAATCAATTACTAAAAAATCATTTATCTTCCGAAAAATCACATATTACATAGTTTTTGGAGACAAAAATATAGTATAGAGTAATCATTTAACTTTCCACAACCCCCATTTGTTGGTGCAAAACAGACATAATAGGGAGTTTATAGTAAATTATTGGTTTCAAGCAGGCTGTTTGAATATTGAAAAATACAATACAAAATTCTGTATAAACAATACAAGTTGTTAAGGAAATGTTATATCCGCCAAGAATTTCATCGAAATAAATACATTACATGAGACTGGGATAAAAACAACATACAAATAGTTTTTCTCGGAACTGTTTAAACTTTAAAGTAGTTTAGCGTTTTTAGGAAATTTTCCAAAATCCATCGAGTCAGAAATCGTACTTACCAAAAGTCAAAGCTCCGATGGTTAATGATGATTTGGAGTTTGTCGCTTCGGTGATACGTGGGGTTTTTAGCTTAGGGTTTGGTCGAGCTCCATGTCAGACTCCCAATTGTCCCACGTTCCATGACAGCCAATAGATCGCTACCATATCTTGTCATTCTTCTATAATTTCTTCAATTCACTAGATATTTTCCTCAATTTATTTTCTGTGATTCCCAAATGCCAATAATGCGTAATATTAAGGTAAGTGGAGTTTATATACTCCTTGAGTCGGCAAAGCAAAACCACAAGTGTCTTTAATTGATATACTCTTTGCATCTATGTCCTATTCATATGATTATGTTTTACTGTCACGGCTGATTACCACTTGATTTTAGAGCTCCAGTTATGAATTCTCTATTTTTTTTTTCTATTAATTAGTATAATGCATCTTATTTTATTATTCATCTAAATTATATTGCATATTACATATATTTATATGACCTATATATTATTTAGATACCATTTCTTATCATATAGTTAACTCATAAGATATTCCATTTTATTTCTAAAGTTTCATTATATTGCAGAATCTAAATTTCGAGTTCAAAACTTAGTAAGTGTTAATTAATATATAAGCCTATATCTGCAATACCCATTATGGTGTCCATACTAATTGTCCAAGTTGACTAACTTATTCTACTAATTTCTTATGATTTTGTTACAACTTAGAGTCAACAAGATCCTGAATTTCTCTTAATCAAATGATTTCATTAAAGTGTCCAATTCTTGCTTGTACTTTCTACAAACAGGTCTCCACATTGCCACGCCTAAAATAGATGAGTTTCCATGGATTTAGATATCCCTTTACAGTTATCAATTAATTAATTAATTATATATATCCAAATATATATATATATATACAGTGTATATATTGGTGTTTTATTATTTACAAGTATTGATTTTGCATCTTTAAGGTATTTATCAAATATACATTACATTTAGGCATTACTTTTCATATCATTTATTAATTTTTATTATCCAAATAATTCATCCTTAAAAGCTGTTAATTTTCGGAACATGATTGTTTTCACTATAGTTTGCTCTTTCTTTTTTTTAACCATTTATTAATTTCTTTACCTAAATCTAAGCTTAGAGGTATCAATTTTACTAACTTTTTAAACTCTATTGTGAATTTCAAACTTAAGGGGAAAACGTTTGCACGTAACTTTAGATGCTAATGTCATAGCACTTAATTTGTAAAATTTTACAGTAATTTAATGGTATAAGTATTAATTTCTCAACAGAATAAATCAAATCCAATTTTCCCCTTTCTTAGGCAAAGGAAAAAAAAAAAACAAAAAAAGAAGAAGTTGGTATCCCATAGGAAATAAAACTAAATATTAGAGCGTAATAGTTCTATTTCAAGTTAGAAAAATTGAGTATTTTACTAATTGAATCTAGTCAAACTAAACCAATGAAAAATTAATGGGGAAAAAAGTTCGCTAAATTTAAAACATGGGGTTACGATTACTTATGCTTTGATAAGTACATATGTTGCTAAAATATATTAAAATTATTAATTAGTTTTCTAAAATTTGATCGATCAATTCATGATGATTAAAATTTGCAAGTAATTGAAATTACAATACATAGTAGCATCATGAATCCCCAAAACTTAAGGAAACATAAAAATCCTATTAAATGTAGCTAGTACACATTCGAAATCAAAACAATACACACGAAAAAAAAAAAGAAAAGAAAAGAAAAAGACGTGTTTATATGACTTGATATCGTGTTTGTTAGAATAAAAGAAAGGGAGGTAAAAAAAAAAGTTCCCAATGTGTGGGCATGGAGTCATCAAATGGATCAAAGAATGGTGGGCGTGCCCATCCTCTTCTTCTAAAAATTTCCATGGGCCAGCTGCTTTCTTCTACTTCCTTCAGCGTGGACATTGATATGAGTTTAAGACAAATTGTGTGTATTCTCCAAGTCCGAGCTTCTTTCCAATTAAAATCACAGGGATATGGATTTCTCTATGGGTTTTTAATTAGATTGATCATTTATTTTATATTTATTGGATCTAAATTATTATTGTAATTAGTTTTTAATGGTCCAGATCTAATAAATATAATATTAAAAGTGAGATGAAGAGTTTATAAAAAACATGGACGGGTAATAAGAAGCTAAAGACTTTCTAAAGAACGAATCCGTCAACATAAAAAATACAACTTTCAATTAATCTCTCAAAAGAAGCATAGAACTTGAAAAAGATCACTCCTCAATATGCTCATATTCATGCACCATCGGAATGGATATCACAATTTCATCAAATGGACATTTCTCCATGAGAAAACCGAACAAGGAAAGGAATATCGTCTTTTGTTGCTTTTTCAAGAATTCTTGTGCAAAATCTTTCTTAATATGGAAAATTACGAAAATATGGCTTTACAGACTCATAACTTGTACTTTTATCGCTATTAAGGGATACATGTCAATCTCCGATCGATTCCCAGCAATTAACTTAATAAAATAATATTAATTGAATATATTAAAAAAAAAATTGAAGCTTTCTAAAGAGCATTTTACCAATAAGTTCGATGAGTTAACAGTTTACGAAGACAATTAAACATATACTTTCTATTAAAGAAGTTTCTTTAACATCATGGAGAATATGGTGAAATCAAGAAGTATCAATTAGCTTGACACTCAAGTAGTAATAATCATATCGTTAAGTGATGCTTTAGGGACAGAAGTGGAATTGGCATTGTATTATTAGAAAGATTTATGGAGCATGATGCTTACAATGTGTCTCACGTCCTAATGAGCAAAGTCAATGGCTTTGTTGCAATGGCAACATTTTCAAAAGTGGAATTGATTTCCTTGCTTTTCTTTAGATTTTTACTCCTCTCTTCAATTAAAACAAACACAAAACTTTCATTCTTTTATATCAATTTCTCTTGATTTCTTTTGATTTTCACTTGACCAAACATAGTGTAAATCATTTAATTAAATATCTTCGATAATATTATTTATCAAATTAATTATTAATAAACTAGTAAAAATCTAACACTTGTCTCTTAATTAATATTAGCAAATAATTATAAAATAGAAGTCATGTATTTGTTAATCATCATGATGTAAAAACATTTGTCATGAGCTTTTGTAATTTTCCCTTGTATATTTAATTTATAGATTGATATGGTAACTTTTAAGACTACTAAATTTCTTTTAATTGGTAAAGATAAAATCAATAATAAGTTAGATATAATAGAAAATTAGAAGATAAGGATAAAATTGTGTTCACCTCTACTGTCTAGAGGTGAATGCAAGAAAACTATCTCATAGCCTGGACATATGAATGAGAAAGACATGTGGATGCTAAACAATAAAAGGATTACTTTTTGAGAAGAAAGTTAATAAGTTGGAGGCTTATGGATTAAGGAGACAAAAAAGGGTTAGCTTTCATATGGTCATTCACAAGATAAATGGATCTATCTTATAACATATAAAAGTGATGTGTTTACATTTAAAAACTATGATATTAAGGGAATCAATAAATGTATCAAAATAGTTTTATGTACATTGCTTAAGAACCTCATAATGGGATTTTGTACAACAATCTTTTTAATAATCTTACTTTCCTCCTTCTTTTGTAGTTCTAAAGAATTGATTTTATCCTTTCCATGATGAGAGCATGCTTCTCTCATCTCATTATTTCTTTAATTCATTTCATTTATCACTAAAAACATAACATTGATATGTGTATAAGTTTTGTAATAATAACTTGTAATAAACAGTGTTATACTTTCAAATTAATATAAAAATTTGTACATACACATGGTATTTATTTTTTATTAAATCTTTTTTCGCTTTTAATAAAACTGTAGAGACACCAATATAGGCTCTAATTGCATCATATGGAACCTCATTTCATGCTGAGCTAATGTGCAAATAAAAAACCAAAGGTTTCCTGTCTCATTCTTTGTCCCACTTTATGTGATGTTACATATGAATTAATCAAACCTTCCAAAATGCAAGCCAAAAATATTTACAAAATAACGACATGTTTTACATGAACGTCTTCAACGTTGTATTTGGTTTCTTGGAATGAGATCGTTATTTTATTCTTTATTATAATGAAAATAAATATTCTCATGTTTGATTTGTAAGAAGTTATATTTGCATAATTTTTTTTTTTTGGATCGAGTATTTCAAAGGAGTACAAGTCTTATATGAAAACAAAAAGAAGGCCAAACTTAAATAATTATATTTCCTTACAGCATATGATTAAACAAGTAAAAAACAGAACATAGGACGATAGAGAAAATGAAAATATTATTTAAACTATTCATTACTTGATAGTAATATTTTCTAATTCTATCTAATCTTTGACACGTGGTATTTTTCATACATGCGGACAGCGGACGTAGTTGTTGGGTTAGCCAATGATTAGAAGTGCACGTAATCAAGCATATAATATACTCAAAAAGCACAATCTTTCCAAAGAAAAACCCTAATTTATTAGTCTCTACACGAACAATCCGGCCCCCAAATTAAGCGTGCAACACAATCACAAGTTGACAAATTTATTTAAATTAGCTTCTGGACTACTAACCGGTTGGTCTATGTTCTTGGAAAATAATTTATGAAGTGAATACATAATTTACATATTTAACAAAATACATACATACATATATATATATACTGTTTACATCAATATTGTAAAATCGAATTAAATTTTACCGTTTAACTTAACTCGATTATCAAATTGATTTAATCTAATCTAATTAAATCACAATTAAATTTAATAATTTCATATATCTAGATTAATCTTCTAAACTGAACGAAAACAAAATGGCAAAAATCAACCATTGATATCGCGTTAATGAAGAAAAATATTATGTGATAGGTTGGTCAGTTGGAACTTGTAGTGACGAGACACTTGCACATGTCTGTCGCTTTCAGGAACATTTTTCGTTAGAAATATATGTATATTTGAAGGAAGAAAAATTAAGTAGAAAGAAATTGGCAGTAGTCAGGGGAGCGGACTAGCAAGAGTGGGATGGGTTTTGGGTCATGAGAGCGTGTTTTGTGTTTATGTTATTATGGGATTGGTATTTGGTAGATTTTAATTCGTTAATCATGTTTAAAATTTTAAATTTAGTCCATTCAGTAGAAGTGTTTTATATTCAAATCTGACCAATAAAAGAAAAAGGTTTTCAAATGAATATATCATAATTATCAACTTTCTATCTAATAAGCATGTTAAATATAACAAAAAGAAAAAAAAAATTTGTTGATTGTTTCCATTCATCACCTTATTCTTCATAATACAAGCTATACCTATGAAGCTCGGTGAATATAACCAACTACAATTACGAATTTCATCGTTGGACAATAAACAAATTAGAGGTAGATCACCGTAAAAAGAAAGGGTAGCTACTATAAAAAGCAATTTTTATATTGTCTTGAATTCGCAGAGTACTTGTAATGGAAATTGGATACTACATTAAAAATCATAAAAATACTTATAATGTTATTTTTCTACTTTTAGGTTAAGAATTTAACCGTCGATTCAAATTGTGAGTGCTATATATATAAAATTTTTTTATTCAATTATTTTGTCAAATTAATGCACAAAATGTCGTGACTTACTTAAACAAAAACTTTTATGTACCTAATCTGATTTCTATTAACTATATTAGTCGGTTTCACTAATGAAGCGGGGATTTGAATAGTATATACCTTGTAAATATGTTTATATACAAAAGCAAACTTAAAATCATTAATATATAATTTAAGGGTATAGAAAGAAATAAACGTTTTATTCATACTAATACTAATACTAGCTAAGGTCAAGGTGACTGATAATTATAAGGTAGTAATAAATGTCAAAAGAGAGAGAATTATAAATATTATAATTATAAAATGAAACTCTAAATATTAAAAATTCCAATCTTAAACAAATATGCTGGTGAAACAGGAGCATGTTTACAAGACCTGGGTTTTTAAACAAGTGTTGAATCCAAACCTGAACATTTATAAACTTGGTTCAAACGTGTATGATTTATTTATCAATCATGTTAAATTTTATTTATATAAACTCACTTATAGTCATGTCTTGTCATGTTCGGGTTGATAGCCCTAGGGTGGTTGCACACACACCATGACCAAAGCTCCATGGTTTAACCTCTCTATAATTTTTATAAAACATATAAATAACTCTCAAATAATCATCACTAAAACCTTAAAAGTTATTGGATTTTAGCAATGACTTAAAGGGTCAGTTCTACATTTCAAAAACTTAAAAACAGGGAAAATCACTATCTCGATTCTTTACCAATAGTGTATAGTGTATATCTTGGTAGTTCACCGTTATAATTTTAGTCCTCATTTCAGAGATGATGTTGATAATTGAAAAAAAGGTAGTTTCCATACTTTGTGTGGTTACTAAAGTTATAGAGTGCGACGTTATTTCTCTGGGCATATTTTCTAAGGGGTTCAAAGTAATACGTCGATCTCGTCTTTTGGACTGAGAGAGGGGCTTCATATAAAATTGCTTAAGCTTGGAAATTTATTTGAAAGGTAAAATATCCCATGATGCTAGTGTACACAAAGCTCTATACCATTTTTTGTAATATTTTTTATATTCGTGCTCGTATCATTAACTAATGAAAGGATGAGTTTTTATTATTTCTTCAACTTACCACTTTAGGTTGTTAATCAATGGTTGGAATCTATTTTTAATTACACTCTATATTAAGAGTATAACACAACACATAAGAATATATACAAGAGATATGGGATCTTACTATTCTTAATTATATGTTATAGTCTCAATGGAGGATGTTGCTACCTATCTACTATTTAGTTAAGCCTGAAAAGAAAAAAATGATGTCATGATAACATTGTATAAATATTTTGTAAAATTTAAATAATTTCAACCATTACTTTATCTATAAAAAAACAATTAAGGAAAGGTAAAACCCAAATTCTTTTTTTTTTTTTCTATTTGTGCATTTATATTAGCAAATAAGTAAAGTATTGGAAATAATGTCACGATGTTGTTATTTATTTATTTATTTATTTTTTTCCGAGTGTGAATTTAAAGTGAAAAATTTATAAACCGACACGTCCATTGATCCATCGCTTTTTTCAGATATGGAGGTTGGTATCTCGTGTCGTTTAGTAAGAATAAGAGTAATATAAAAAAATCTTCGACCATGAGGGTGTCGGGTCATGTTATCTCAAGTAGCATATAAATGGGTCGTACTCGGCCGGCTCTCTCTTTTCAAACTTCATGCTCTCTCGTCCATTCATGTCTCCTATTTATAATCCCGATATTAGTTTTAAATTAACCAAACAAAATAATAGTATTCTATATTTATTTTTTAATAAATTACCATAATAACGGATGGTTAATCGTATTTTAAGGAATTGAATTCTTGGAGTCTGTTTTAAGAATTGCCCGTTTCCTAGAACCGAAAACCGAACAAGGGCGTGAGTGATCAATATAAACAACCTCGGCTTTCATAACATGGTTATCCAAATTAACTACGGATTTAAGACAATTGTTTATTTTTTTTATTTGAATCCTCATATTTTCTTAAATTACGACACGATGTTAGGTTATTAGAATTGAGTCCATATAAGAGTTTCACGCATGTTGTATTAAGTATTAACTTCAATAGTTAAAAATGTTAGTAATCATCTCTTTTAGTTAACAGAGGCTTGTAAAAGAAAATTAAGAAAAAAAAATTATTATATATTACACACTAAATATATGGAGGGTCGAAGGGATGAAATTTTTATTGGTAAATAATGAGTGGACAAGGTAAAGGAGTAACCTTTGTCCAACACTTGTCATTTGCGAGAGGGTTGATAAAACGTGGTCTAGGGAGCAACAGTCGTTTTCAGGTTCAGACAACATGAGAGAACGCACTGGATATGAGTAAATCACAGTCTGGATTTTCCAGGTATACAACTCATGCAATTAAAGTGAATCACACAGCAACATCAATTTACCTATATAGTATGAGTTGGCTAACTTGGGAAGTGATAATTATCATGAAAGTTTCTGTAGTTTCCGCTACCATCATACCATGTTGCTAAGTAATCTATAAATAACCTGATAAGTGATGGCTATAGTTACTAAACTTATAATTATTATTACCAGATCTTATTGGAATTATTAATTTGAATACATGAAAGGATTAAAGATAAAAATAAATTGAGTTTAATAGCGTATTAAATGAATATTGAACTCAATTGGATAAAATCATATTACATTAGATTTCACAATACTTACTATACAATTCCAACATTTAGTTCAGAAAAACAAAAAAAAAAAAAAAAAAAAAAAGGAAACACGAATTTATTATGAAAGATTCCTCGTGATCGTGAATTTCGTGCCGTCCCTAAAATCTCGTACCCGACGTCTCGCTTCCCATGTGAAAACAAGTACTTTTTTCCTAGATTGCTCTTATTATCACCTTCGTAACATGACACAGGCATCTCGAATACTTGCGAAATATAAGCCGTTAGAAGTTCCGCGTAAGGAAGAGAACAGCCACAGCACAACATGTTAAAAAAAGAAAAAAAGAAAAAGGAAAATTACGTTGAAGGGTTAAATTTAAATAAAAAATAAACATTTTAAGAGGTTTTCTAATACGACGTATACGTGGATCTAATATGACATGCACATGATATTTATATATATATATATATTTAAATACTAAAAAATAGAAATAAAATTATGAAGAAGAAAATTTGAAAAATTTAAAAATAAAATAACTATCAGTAAAATTTATAATATAATTAAATGTTATATTAATATAAATATAATTAATTTTTTATATTTTTTATTTTAATTAATATTATTATATATTATATTTATATTATACTTATATTAAACTATTTCTTTCTAATTTTCATCGTTTTGTAAAATTTTTCTATCATTTTTAATTATTCATCATTTTTAATCTTTTAGTAATTTATATATATTTTTCTTTGGTTTTTTCAATTAATTTATATTTATAAATAAATATCTTTGCCATATGTTTGCCACACATGCGATATTTAAGTACGTTGTGGCAAATAACAAATACGTTACCTAATTCTAACGATATTATAACAATGATACCCTATCTTAACCATTTATAAAAATATTAATTTTTTTATTTGAATCTTTAAAACTATTAATTCTTAATTTGATCTTAATTTTAAAATAAAATGTTTTACTCTTGGTCCGCGGAGATTTTACCATGAACCGTTGTACTAGAGCTTTTGACCGTGACCAAAAAGTGAAAATGTAAAAGATCTTTATTTACGATTGCTATGAATGATTAAATTCTGCATTGAGTCAAAGCCATGGCCCACATTGTCAAGGATATATATAGGGTAATTCATAAAACTCTAGATTCAACTAATACATAAATGTATTTATAAACCTAAAATCCTAGATTCAACTAATACATAAATGTATTTATAAACCTAAAACCCTTCTTGAGGAAATAAAATAAAACAAAATAAAATTGAAAACCAAATCAACTAAATAGAAAATTTCTTAAGCTATCGAGAAAATCTTTACAACTTGGCAGCTTGCTAAAATGTGTTAATTTGACTTCAATAGCAACTCCAAACATTAAAGTCGTTTGCTTTTGGTGGAAGTAGATTGAAATTAGTGCTTATTATAAATCTCGTAACTCTTCATATGTATAAGGTTATTGTCTTTCAAAGTTAGTTCAAAATCTAACTTACACATTTGGTCCCGAACCTCGTCTAATTCTGATCATAAAAGCTTCTATGCACCCTTAAGCTTTGATCAGGTTCTAATGTCTCTCACTTTTTCTCCCTTTGACCGCTTTTGCTTTTGCTTTTGCTTCTACTAATCTAAATGCTCCATAAATTGTATCCATAACTCAATCACTTGAAAATTGGTGTCTCTATTAGTAAAGAAATTAGTACTCATTACATTTTTTTTTTTTTGGCATTTTAGGTAGTGTTTGGCTTCTAACACAATATGAGATAATAGAGAACAAGGTAAATATTATAAGGAGAATAGTATAGTACAAGTTTTTTATATTATGTTTAGTGTGCTAATACTAAACACGACATTTTTTGTACCATATGTTACTTGTTAAGTACAAATAATATTACACTAGAACAACAATTTTAGTAATTATACTATTTATGTCATCATGTATTCATATCAATTAGATTTCATCATAACACCACTATCTCACCGTGGTCGCTACCACCATGATCTCACCGATACTAACATTATAATAGCATGTAGTTATAAGAACTGAATTAGATAAAAAAAAAAATTAGACATGATAAGTATAAGAATTGACTGAATAGTATAAACTCATAATATCTTATTCGGTTTGTATAATACTAAATATAAAATTTATATTGAAAAATTAATTATTTATATTTTTGTAATATTTAATAAAAATAATATTAATTAACTCGATATTATAACACGAATGGGTAATTTTTAGAATAAAAAATATTTTTTATTTTTATTAAGTAAACTTTATTTTTATATATCATGATGTAGATGAGATAAAATTTAATCTTTTTATTCCGTCCATCAATTTAATTTTTTTTTTTTAGTTATCAAACTAAATTATAAACTAAATATTAAAGAAATTTTTTTTATCCAATTTAATGATGTAACGAAATATTACCTAAACTACCACCTCCGACTCCTAGCCTCTATTGCGGTAACATTATAAAACGAATCCAATGAAATTTACAGCAACATGTTATACGTGAGACATGGATTATTAGTGGCTGACATATTGGAACATCACCCAACAATACATAAATAATAATATTTCATTATGGTAAATATATACAACCATGTAGACATGGGACCCACTTTCACCAACACATCACATTTTTTCTACTCCACCACCAAGACTTAAATTCCCTCTATATAAACCGAACCTTCCGTGCTTCTTCCTCAAAACCTCTCCCCAAAGCTTCATAATCATTCATCTTCAACCAATCATGGCCAAAGGAAGCAAATTGACCAAACTCAAGTCGGTCCTGAAAAAGCTCAACTCGTTCAACTCCAAGCAAAACCGCCCTAGCGCCATATCATCCATCTCCAGCTCCAACTACGACGACTCCTCCTCCGCCGTGACCGGTGGCAACCTCCACCCCGTCTATGTCGGAAAGTCGCGCAGGCGTTATCTCGTCAGCTCGGACATAGTCAACCAGCCGTTTTTCCGCGAGCTGGTGGAGAGGTCCGGTCATGATCATATAGATGATGAGAATGAGAATTCGTTCACGGTGGCGTGTGAGGTTGTGTTGTTTGAGCACTTGCTTTGGATGCTTGAAAATGCGGATACTCGGATTGAGTCCCTGGATGAACTTGTGGAATTCTACGCTTGTTGATGGATCGTATCATTGGTATGTGTATGGTTAAAATGATTCTTTCGAGAGTTAATGATACGTAACAGAGTACGCGTTAACCGATGTCTTAATACACTTGTCAAGCCTTAAAAAAGAAAAACTTTTCGCGCTTTTATTGTGATTAAACGCTTTATCTGTGAAGGAAAACAAAAGCATACTGAGAAGTGAAAAATTTTTCTATCTTGTTTCTTAACAATTGTACTGAAGACATCCGTCGACAATTTTTTACATTCTGTTATGTAATATAGAAGATTTATTTGGTAGAGACTTGGGGGAGCTAAATATATAGAGGCTGGCATTGTGACTTTGCAAGGAGTAATCACCATGTGGATACTTGAAGTTAATTTGTGTTCATCAACCCCTTTAGATTACATTGGCTGAATTTATAGTTATTTTTAATTTGGGTACCATGATTAGGGGACTGAAAATGTTGCTGTTATATCATGTTTTGTACGGCAACTATTCGTATGTTATTTCAACTTTCTAAAATTTCTGTACGAAGTTATCGTGCTTGTTTTTCAGTTTTCATGCATCTTTCTTATGATAGTTTGATTTTGATTGGATATCTTCGCTGGAATTGGGGAAAAATTAAAAAAAAAATCATTAAATATTTATATATTACGTATTATGTATGCATAACATATAAATATCAATAAAATATTAATATAAATAATAATAAAAAAAGTACTTTATAAATCAATTACCACTTATGATTTGTACTATTAAATTATATCTCGAAAAAAATATGCCATGAGGAAGAAAAATAATTACACAATTATAAGCAAGTTGTAAAAAGAAAAGACAATTTACGCCAATTCAGGAGCAAGGAAAAAGCTAATATCTATATATTTTGTTTCAGTTCAGTCAATGAAAAAGAAAGTTATGTTGTATAGACACAAGCAAGTGCCCTCTATTTGTATCTACATTATTAAGATAGAAAATCCACTTTTAATATCTTACCCGTTTATGAAATTTATTTTACTTAATGTTATATGGTAAGATAAACATCTTAAATGGATAACTATGAGACCTAACAAGTAATAGCGCTACCTACACAATATATACTTCATGTAAACATAAATATATATATAGGTCTCGTTTGTTTTAAGGAAAACCACATGTTAGAATAAAATATTTTCCCTTAGAAAATATTTTTGTGAAAATGATATTTTTTCGTGTGTTTGGATATTTTTATAATAATTATTTGAAAAAAAATTTCTGATGTTTAACTAGTAAATACTGTGTAACTTATAATAATATTTAAATATATTAATATTTGCATGTTACTATAAATATATTATATCAAATATTTTATTTAAAATAAAAATAAAAATAAAAATTATTTTTTAATATACATTATTGTAACAACTATTGTTGATTTTAATAATATTTTAATAAATCTATATTCTTTTAGCCAATATAACATTTTCATGGTTAAAATATAATCTATAGGTAAGTTACAATAAGAATTTTAAAAAAAGAATCATTTTCTTAGACCATGTTTGTTTTAAGGAAATCTACATGTTAGAGGAAAATATTTTCTCTTAAAAATAATATATTTCGTGTGTTTAGATATTTTTATAAAAATATATTGAAAAGATATTTCAATATTTGATTAGCGAATACTATATAACTTATAATCATACAAAAACATATTAATATTTACATGTTACTATAAATATAACATATCAAATATTTTATTTAAAGTAAAAGTATAAATGTAAATAAAATTTTCAATATATATTATTGTAATAACTTTAGTTGATTTTGATAATTTTTATTTTACCTAGTATAATTTTTTTATGTTTAAAATATAATTTATAGGTAAGTTACAGTAAAAATAAAAAAGAGAGGAGAATTTTTCCTCCAATGGGAGAATGTTTTCCCTTACAAGGGAAAGTATTTTCTACTTAAAACTCTTTTTCTAGTAAAACAAATAAGGGAAAATAGAAAAAAATATTTTCTAAAAAATATATTTTTTAAAACAAACGTTAGATTGGAAAATGATATTCCATTTTGAAAAGAGTAAGTCATTTTCTCAAAAAAGGAAAGAATTTTGCCTTTAATAGGAAAACGTTTTCTCAAAACATCTCTTTTAGTAAATCGAATAAGGAGAAAATAAGAAAAAAAATTCGAAAAATATTTTTCTTACAATGAACAAAGCCTTAGATGCAATTAAACAATACCTATTATATATGGTGTTAGTTAATGGTCATTTAAAGTAGAGGCCAAGAAAGATTTCTCTGACATCTTAGGTCAATACTATAATTTAGTATCCATTGATATCTAATATCCATCCCAAGAAAAACTATCTCCCATTGAATTTACCACCCATATCAACAATCAGTAGTCCAATAAATTGCCTTTGTATATAGTTACATCTCATACCATAATCATATCTTATTGAGAGCTCCTCTATGTATTTCCTAACCTATTACAACCACAGTGTCCCTAGATCAAAGACTTGCTTATCCATACTAAGATGGCTTAGATGCTTAAATAAAACCACTTGTTCTTAAATATTTAAGCTAAAAATGATAATGATATCTTAGACCATGACCTGCCTATTCTACCGGTTAGAACCTTAACATTAATTTAAGCAACATCGAAAATTTATTTTAGAGACAATCAATATGAATTTCGTAGGTAAATGGATTTGATTAAGGTAGTCATATGTGTATTGTATGCGCATTGTGCTACACATGGCATAAAAAAATAAAAAGATATAGATGGCATATAGTGATAATTAGGAGAAAAGTGGAAAGGAGGAGGAGGGGGAGTAAGTAAACTCAAGAATTTCTAATGCACTTGTGACGTATGGAATCAAGCTCTAATATCAGTGATGAGGGGTGTGGTGTTCTTCATATATTCAATTGTTTGATCTTTTGAGGAAAGAATGTGGTAGCGCAATGGTATTTTGCAGGATTCTTAATGTTTAAAATGAGGAGAGACTATAAATACTTATAGAAATAAGCCATTGATATCATTCGTCAAACTCCGCTAACAATTAATAGCTAGTATTAACCCCTTTACTAATGGATCCTTAAATGAGCTTCTTGGGATCAAAATGTAATAAGTGTCTTCTTTAATGCTTGAGCCTTATTGATAAAAGTTTGGTATTGAATGAGCTAATCCAATGTTGTAATAACTTATTAGAATTCCTCCCATCAAGATATTGTTTGCTTTAGAGTAGCACACGATGCTGCTATTCGGTATAGTTATTTTCTAGCGAGTCACCTATCACTTCCCTTAATCCATGCTTAACCTTATTGTCCTCGTGAATTATAGGCTGCTATACCAAAAAACGCTCCAATGATTAGAGTTCATCTCCTTCTATTTAAGGGACATCACAATTTACTCCTTACAAAACTTAGATCCTCGTCACTTTCATTACACAATTCTAAGAACACCAAGCAAGGGCTTTACCTTACTAATTAATGAATTACTCTAATATCACTTATAATGATTAGATTGAAACTCCTTCCATTGAAGTCTTATTTACTTCTAGCATGGCATATCGTATGCTTTCGTCTCTTAATGCATTTTCTTCCTAGATGGGCAATCATCCTCTCGGAGCCCACTTAACCTTAAAGGTTCATATGAAATCTAGGCTGCTGCATCAAAAAGTGCCTTTGCAATTAGAATTATATCACCTTTTATCTAAGGGACGTCACAAATGTGATTTACTCCAAGTCTACCGTATTAAATCTCCCTTGATAATCTCAAATTTTATAAGTTGAACTTTTTAGATCCTACCACTTTAACTAAAAGAGTCATATTCAATTCATTATTGGACTTAAAAGCCCATGGATCACATCTACCCTCTACAAAGTCTATTTATGGAACCTATTAGTATGGTTAATGAAGCAAAGTAGAACTGGTTAAGTTCCTTCTTTTTGAACAACTTTTGAAATTCATATATTATAAAAAAATATATAATTAACTTTAGAGTATAATCTAAATTACTTTTAATAATATAGTGGATTGAAAATTACTACATTATTTATTTGGATTTGACTCTTTAGGTTAAGTAGCGAAGATTGAGGAGTCCAATTTGTATTGAGATGACTATAGTAAGGACTAAGGAATCTAATTTATATTAAGATGGCTTAAGGAGAATTAGCTTGGTACGTTGAGAACATGGATCAATGGACTGGTCCATCTGCCTTCAATTTTTCTAAGGCAAGCTCATGCATTCATGGAAAAACTACTAGACTTAAGCCCATCAACTATCTCTTTAAAAATAATCATGAATTGAGCAAACTCCATCTCATCCATTTATTACCTAAATGATTTGAGATATACTATCAAACCCAAGAGCCTATAAATACTCGACTATTTCTCTTTATTTATAACTTTTGGAGAGAAGCTAAAGAAACAACATTCAATTGTGAGAACCTTATTCTCCAAGATTAAACAAGCAATACAAGCAAAGAATCAATTTTACTCGCTCAAGCTGTAAAATGGATTCCTAAAGTTTCCTAAGGCTTCATTGTCTATTACTTGTAGATTTGAGACTACAATTCTTGTACTTTCTTCTTGCTTCATTCTCTCCTAGTCATCCCACCATTTTTTTTTTTTCAGATCACTTCTTTAGTACGTTACTTACTTTATACAATAGTACATTAGTCACTTCATACGCATGTGACAATTCCAATTAAACACTTACATCTACAAAGAATATTTGGAAGATCCTCCTATTTGGCTTGGTTTTATCTCATTTTCCATTTTTCAACCTATATTTAGCCTAAATCAAGGTTTAGGGTTTCACATTGGGTCTTAAAAGCTCTTCTAAACAATTATAAATTTAGCTTTTGAACGTCTTATAAAAATTGTGTTCTTAAGGCTTATTAATTAAGGTATTGTGGTTTTAATTTTTTTTCTTTAACATCCGAAATATTATCTTCTATTAATATAAAGCCAATAACAGCTATTTGACTCCACATACATCTATTATAGCAATTCGACTCCTTATATGTAATGGTTTAAATAATATTTTTAACTACTCCATTTTACCACGTTTATCTATATGCCTTATTTCTCTCTAGCATTTTCTTTACTTTTCTCTCTACTTTTCGTACACAGTTTTCACCTCTTTACATTGCTGTTATTTTTTTTCTTTCTTTTATTGTTCTCTTTTCCATGTTTATCTACTACACCCCTATTATGATCTTTGTATTCTTCCTAAATGTTCCCTATTCTCCATTTTTTTATTGCCCAACCACCATTAAAATTTCTCTATGCTCTATATTCTTATTGTACTAATCGACATATGCACTTTCCATCAACACACAATGCATAAAATAAACATAAGTTCCATTAGGACACATTATACAACTTCCTACAATGACAAATATCATTAATAGTGAAGAGATAAGTTACAATTTATATGATAACTTCGAAGATTTATAGCATTAGCTTTTGTCCAAAAAATTTTGGGAGATTTCATGTTAATCCTTTGAGTTATAATTCTTCCAAGGGATATAATGATAGGGAGCAAGACGATATTCATGTTTAGGGAGTTTGTCTATTATCATGCATTTTGAATGCCTTTTTGTCTTATATGATATCATTTTTATGTATTCATAATCCTTTTTTTCCCTTCATTTTCCTGTTCTTTGAGGTACTACAGAAATTGTAAATAGTTCAATTATTGTATTGTTGCTTATTGCAAAGAAGTAAGCTTATGGCCTTCCAACTTTCCCCTATCAAAATCATTGTACCTACTTCTTTGTCTCACATTCTCTCTTTCTACTCCATTATGTTCTCATTTCTTGCTATTGATCTCTCCTTCATTATCTGTCAATGCAAGTATATGGATGGCTCAGTTCCTAGAAAAACCATTTTAGAATTTTATCATAGAAGATCCACCTTTTGTTCAAGAAGGCTAAGTTTATTATTATTATTTTTCCAACAAAGAAACTCTATTCAACGAATAAAAGGGCTATCCTAAAAAACAATCAAAGGGACCTTACATAATGATCTTGACACAGCAACTAAGCCTAATTTTTTTTTTTTTATATAGCCCAATCGGTAACAATTTGCCTATTTACAGATAAGAGATACATAAAAAAAAAATCAAAAAATGAGGAAACTAGACTCATCACTTCGTCTAAGATGTGTTTGGTAAAGCAACTAGGAGAATTAGTCATAAAGTCCCAAAGTGCTAGAGAAGAGTCGACTACTAAGATCAACTTTTTGATCTTCAATCTACAAGCCAAACAAATGCCATCTCAAATTGCATGAGCTTCTACTACTTTTAGTGTTAATTGCAAAAATATCATCAGTACAAGAACTTGCAATAAGTTTTCCATAATTTGTTTTCTATATATCTTTTCTCCATTATATATTCCATTCTCTTATGTTTAGAAAACATCATTGGATGATACTATATTTTTATAAGTTATATAAAGTTTGTAGATTTGTTGATCATTCTTAGAATTTTTTATCTAACTATTGAATCTTTTTTCCTTTTTTAATTTACTAAAATGGATATTGATCATTTGTCATTTTTCTTCTCTAAATGATGATTATACTTAAGTTGTTATCTTTATTGTTATTGGTAATTTAGATTGGGAATTATATTAAAATTTGTGCTTAAGAAAGTTAATGGTTTTTTTTTTTAATATTTATGAAGTCTAATTTAACTTTTTGTATCATGATTTTATTACTTTTAAAAATACATGCTTATTGTTTTTTAAAAGAAATCTATACTTTGTTGGGCTATATTGAGTATTATCAACTAAAATGGATAAAGATGATAAGAATTTGATGACTAAAACAATTGTTTCTCTTTACTTTTTCACTTATTGCCACCACAAGGGCTTTCGCAAAGCAATCAATATGTCTCTCGAAAAGATGCAATTTAGTCCTCCCACCAAGCTCTCCATTTCATTTGTTAATGTAATTACTTATGGATTCTCTTAGTTTCATTAGGATTTGTAGAACATGTTCATTTATTCATTGTCAATTTTTCATTTGTATTCTTTTGTTCTCTTTGATTAGTAGGTTATAGGATTATTGGTAACAAACCATTAGTTTCCTTTATAGAAGTAGAGTTTAATTGTATAGATGTATATCTTAGTTATCTTTTCTTTTTTAGACCTTTTATGCTCTTTAATTTTATTATATACTATTGCAGAAAACAAAAATTCATATTTAGTTATAGCTTAATAGCTGTTTTTTTTTTATTATAAATATTGTAGCCATGATATCTTATAGAAACAAGTCTTCCATGCAATGTAAAATATGCTCGAGGAATGAGCACATCAATGCATATACATTGTCTATTTATGTGAAATTATGAAACCACTAAGCTAAAATTAGCAGCTGCATTTCAATAAATTTATTAACAAAAAAATGTAAAGACCATAAAAGTTCCTTCTATTAGTTTTATTTGTCATTTTATTTTAAGATTTGTCAAATTAAATATCGTGAATCATCTTATTTTATTTAATAGAATTTCCAATCAAATAAATGATATCATTTCTACATTTGATAATATAAGGAAGCCTATGATAAGGGTACAATCTTATATCAAATTGATACAAGAAAATAAAATAATAGTTTACGGTAGCACTATTAATATATTTACATGGATATAATTACATTACCAAAAATAGTTAAAAATAAGAACCCACCATCCTAAGGTTGACAAGTGGCGAATGGCCACCTATGTGGAGTCATACAACTCCTTGCAAGTGGCCACCCATCATCCCTTGGTTTAAGGGTAGATAAATTATTTTTTTAATATTTTGAATATTTTTTCAATTCAATCTCACCCAAGCGGTTGCCCACCATATCTCGGTCTTAAGGTAGCTAAATTATTTTTTATTATTATATATTACATTTATATTATACTTATATTAAACTATTTTTTTCTCATTTTTCTGATCTTGTAAAATTTTTCTATTTCCTTTTTTTATTATTCATCATTTTTAGTATTTTAGTACTTTTTATATATTTTTATTTTTCAATTAATTTATATTAAAAAAAAAAAAATTTTTTCCATGTGTCCGTCACGGATGCACCATATAAGTGTGACGTGTTAGATAACAGACATTTATTTGATCTACATTTATTTTTTTAGTTAATTAATATACTTTCTACAAAATATAAGAGTAATAATATATTTAATCCAAAAAACCCTAATAGGTTTTTATAGAAACCATATTAGACTGATTGAGTCAATAGAGTCGAATCGAAATCATTGTAAATAAGGGTAAAAGAGATAACTTGAATCGATTTTATAAAGAAATCAAGTCAGACTAGGTAAATCAACTTGGGTCTCACAACATTGCTTTTTTCTAAACTCTTCAACTCAATTTTTATCTTTTTCAATTTTTCTAAATTTATAAATTAATAATTAAAATTATCTAGACATATGAGTAATTCTCTGATATCATTGTGATATCATTTACTTTCTCATAATATCACTATTAATTATATATGAGTATCATAAGAGAATAGACTAAGAGAAATTATGAGTATAAATGGAGATGATCCAAATCCCAATTTTAAAATTACAATACTGATAAGATAATGGCACTACAACTAGACATCCTACTATTTTTTGGCGATT
This sequence comes from Lumnitzera racemosa, assembly GCA_024138005.1. Taxonomy (NCBI): domain Eukaryota; kingdom Viridiplantae; phylum Streptophyta; class Magnoliopsida; order Myrtales; family Combretaceae; genus Lumnitzera; species Lumnitzera racemosa. Next base: position 4,475,642 of record JAMXBC010000007.1, read on the forward strand.
TATATTTAATCATTTAGTTATTATGATTTTATATCTAAGCTTTCAATTTAGTCACAAGTTTGATGCAACATATAGCATGGAAGCACAAGATGTGGTAAGAGTAAACTCTATAATAAGTCATAAAACTCTAGATACAACTAATACATAGAATTATTTATAGACCTAAAACCTTAGAACTATTGAGAAAATAAAATAAAATTGAAAACCAAATGGAAAATTTCCTAAACTATCGAGAAAATCTTTACAACTTGGCATCTTGCTAAAATGTGATAATTTGGCTTCAGAAGTAATGCTAAACATTCAAGTCGTTTGCTTCTCTTTGAAATAGATTGAAATTGGTCCTTATTGACATGTCACAAATCTCATAACTCTTCACATGCATAAGGTTGTTGTCTTTCAAAGTTAGTTTAAAATTTGACTTACAATTTTGGTCTCGGAGCTCTTCTAATTCTGATCTTAGAAGCTTCAATGCAGCCCCAAGTTTTGATCAACTTCTGATGTTCCTTACCTTTGCTCCCTTTGGCTACTTTTTCTTTTGCTCTTACTTTTGTTGATCCAAATGCTCTATAAATTGTATTCATAACTCATCCAAGTGTCTCTATTAGTAAGGAAAATAGTACCCATTAGATTTTTTTTTTTTTTTCGATAGGTAGTATTTGGCTTCTAACACAACATGAGACGATAGAAAACAATACAAGATATTATAAGGAGAATAGCTTGGTACAAATTTATTATACTATGTTTAATGCACTAATACTAAACATAATATTTTTTGTGTTGTATGTTACTTATTAAGTAAAAATAATATTACACTAAAACAACGGTTATAGAAAATATACCATTTATATTGTTATGTATTCATATCGATTGGATTTTACCGTGATACCGCGATCTCACCATTGCTATATCCACTATCATCACAGTTACATCACCAATACCGCTATTAACATGATGGTACCTCCTCCATTGTTGACTCTACGCTACTAGGACGGACGGTAACATTATAAGACCAATCCAATGAAATTTGTAGCAGCATGTTGTACGTCGATTGTGCAAGACACGGATTATTGGCTGACATACTGGAACATCACCCAAACAATACACAAATAATATTCCATTATGGCCAACATATACAACCATGTAGTCATGGGACCCACATTCACCAACACATCACATTTTTTCTACTCCACCACCAAAACTTAATCCACTTCCCTTATTCCCTCTATCTATATAACCCGAACCTTCCATGCTTCTTCCTCAAACCCACTCAAAACCTCTCCCCAAAGCTTTCATCTTCAATCGATCATGGCCAAAGTAAGCAAATTGACCAAACTCAAGTCGGTCCTGAAAAAGCTCAACTCGTTCAATTCCAAGCAAAACCGCCCTAGCGCCATATCATCCATCTCCAGCTCCAACTACGACGACTCCTCCTCCGCCGTGTCCGGTGGCAACCTCCACCCCGTCTATGTCGGAAAGTCGCGCAGGCGTTATCTTGTCAGCTCGGACATAGTCAACCAGCCGCTTTTCCGCGAGCTGGTGGAGAGATCCGGTCATGATCATATGGATGATGAGAATGAGAATTCGGTCACGGTGGCGTGTGAGGTAGTGTTGTTTGAGCATTTGCTTTGGATGCTTGAAAATGCGGATACTCAGATTGAGTCCCTGGATGAACTTGTGGAATTCTACGCTTGTTGATGGATCGTATGGTTGGTGTGTGTATAGTTAAAATTATTCCTTGGAGAGTTAATAATACGTAACGGAGTCCGCGTTAACCGATGTCTTAATAAACTTGCTATGGGTTAAAAAAGAAAAACTTTTCACACTTTTATTGTGATTAAACGCTTTATCTGTGTTTCTTAACGAGTGCGTTGAAGACACCCGTTAACATTTTTATTATTATTATTATTATTATTATTATTATTATTATTATTATTATTATATAATATAGAAGATTCATTTGGTAGAGACGTGGGGGAGCTAAATATATAGATGCAGGTATTGTGACTTTGCAAGGAGTAATCACGGTGTGGTTATTTGAAGTTAATTTGTGTCAATCAACCCCTTTAGATTACATTGGCTGAATTTATAGCTATTTTTAATTTGGGTACCATGATTAGGGGACTGAAAATGTTGTTGTTATATCGTGTTTTGTACGGCAACGATTCGTATGTTATTTCAACTTTCTAAAATTTCTGTATTAAGTTATTATGCTCATTTTTCAGTTTCCATCCATCTTTCTTACGATAGTTTGATTTTGTTTGGATATCTTAACTATAATTTAGTTTCCGTTGATATCTAATAATCATCCCAAGAAAGACTAATTCTCTCATATTAAATTCACAGCCCATATTAACAATCAGCAGTCCAATCAATTGCAATTGCATCTCATACCACAATTATATCATGTTGAGAGTTCCTCTATGGGTTTCCTGACCTATAACAATCACAATATCCCCAGTTCAAGGACTTGGCTTATCCATACTAAGATGGCCTAGATGCTCAAATAGAACCACTTCTTCCTAAATATTCTAGCCAGAAAAGATAATAATATCTTAGTTCATGACCTACCTATTTTACAAGTTACAACCTTGACATTAATTTAAGCAACATTGAAAATTTATTTTAGAGACGATCCATATAAATTTTGTAGGTAAATGGATTCGATTAAAGATAATCGCATGTGTGTTCTATGCGTATTGCACTACATATAGAATAAAAATAAAATAAAAAGATGTAGATGACACAAAGGGATCATAAATACCTAATTTTTGTCCCTCGTAGTTCTAGTTTTTGTTTTAAGGTCCTAATTCTGAAACTAAAAAAGAAAAATATAAAAAGATAATAAAATGAAAAATTGAAAAATGATAAAAATACAAAAAAATGAAAAAAGAAAAAAATATAAATATAAAGATTTTTAGATTTTTAACAAATAAATTATTTTAGGATCAATTGGATTAGTTTTAGTCCGATTCAAATAGATTTGGAAAGTTATTTGGATTAAATACAATCTAATCATAATACAAATTAAGCCTAATGGACCCAAATTAAGGCCAGTAGCACGCGACTCTCCCTCTCTTGCCAACAACACGCCTAGCCACTGCAGAATCCCCACGTTCAGCACGAACACGTAAGCCCCTGCCCATCCTCCTTTCGTCAACGACAATCAGCGAACCACACGTAGCACAGCACAGATAGCCGCAGCACCGCCCATTGAACAAGCCAACAACAATAGACCCTCCAACTGAGCATCCCTCTCTCTCGAACCAATAACACTCCCTACGCGAACCACTGTCCACCAGCAGTAGCCAATTCCCTTCGCCGATGTTGAGCAGCGACTGAACCAAGCTACAACCACTGTACAGTCCACGCAAATTCACGCCCAACTTGTCCAGTTTCAGCTACACGCTCGCCCCCGACAGCAGAACATGCAAGCATGGATCAGCACATCAGTTCGACGCCATGCGATCTACACTAACACTGACATCCGCAGCGCCAACACCCGACCCAACTGCTCCGCGCGGCCACGTCCACATTGTCACACAGCAGCGCCACTCACAACAGCTCCTGGACAGCCCCTTTCATCCAAATCCTCCACCGACAATAACTTCCCCGACATCAAACGGCAGCAACGAAGCAAACTCGTTCGATCAGCCACAACACTCCACAACCGCGCACGGTCACCGACAGTCCATTCTCTCCCGACGGCACGACCCGGCGTACATTAACAAAGGTCATGCTCGCGAGTCCACTACTGAACGCTCACCAACGTGGACTACACGTCAATAGCTGCAACTCACAATCAACAGTCCAAATCTAGTTCGATTTCTTTTTCAATTTTTTAATTGGTTATTTATTTATGATTATATTATATTGTTATTTTATTAAAACCTCAAGTAATTTAGTATAGTTTATATATAACAGTTTAAGATACTTTTTTAGCATTAGTTTTAATATGGATTAAACATATTATATTAATTTAAGTGAAGGTTTATTTAAATAGTAGTGATATAGATATGAAAAGATATAGATATTAGATAAGAAATTGTTAAGTTTAGTTTTATGTTATCTATTAGTATATATAATATATAATATATGAATATGTTAATATAGGGGTTTTAGTATTAGTTCTTATATAAGTATATTCTATGGAATTATTTTATTTTGGTAGATAGTTATTAGGGTTCTTAGAATTGATTTATTTTTTTTAGGATTTGATTTTGTTTAAGGATTTATTACATAGAATTTTTTTTTTTAATAAAAGACCATTTTAAAAAGATAAGATTTTTAGAGAATTTATTTATAAAATAAAAACACATAAGAGTTAGGACCTTTTAGATTTTTTTGACTAAATTGAATAAATTAAAACATAAATTCGGTCAGTTTTTAAAATTAAAATCAATCGACACAGTAAAAGTTTTCGTAAAGGACTACGATCGTCTAATCTTAACTAGCGAGTACGAAGGCACCTTTGAAGCAACGATAAAATATGTAGAAATATAGGTTCTTTTTTCTTTTTGTTTATTTATTTATTTTTCTCTTCTTAAAAATGTTAAAAAAGATAATTAGAAGAATAAACATAATTTCGGAAAATAGATAATGGTACTCGTTAACGTTTAATAAGTTAACCCCCGAATTTGAAACTCTCTGATTTTTCATTTAAATTAAAATCGAAGATCGGTAACAAAATCGAAGATCGGTAACTAAATCATAGTCAATCCATCCAATTGATTATAGTTTTTTTTCTTTTCCCGACTTCAATTGGGTAGCGACTCGAAATATTTTTTTTTTTAATAAAAATCGAAATTTCCTGATTTCTTTAGTCAATGGTTAATACTGAATGAATTAGGGTTTAATATTAATCAAAAAGTAGGAAATCAAATAAATAACAAAAAAATCGGATTTCAAGCTCGACAGTGATAATTAGGAGAAAAGTGGAAAAGAGAAGGAGTGGGTAAACTCAAGAAGTTCTAACGTACTTATGACGTTTGGAAGAGTTCGATAGCATTAAACTCCATCATTAGTGACGAAAGGTGTAATATTCTTCATATATTCGATTATTTCATCTTTTAAGAAGAGAATTCGATGGTACAATAGTATTTTGTGGGATTCTTAATGTTTAAAATGAGAAAGGGACTTTAAATACAAATAGAATTGAGCCATCGATATCATTCTTTGGATCGCGGTAATGGTTAACCATCAGTATTAACCCCTTTACTAATGTATCCGTAAATGAGCTTCTTCTTCTTCTTCTTCTTCTTCTTTTAATCCAAATCCAGTAAATGCCTTTTTTAACGTATGAGCCTTATTAAGAAAGCTTGGTATTAGACAAGTTGATCCAATGCTGTAACAACTAACTAGAAGTCCTCCCATTAAGATATTGTTTGCGTTGGTGTAGCATACCCAACAGTATTGTCGCTCCGTATAGTTGTTTCCTAAAGGGTCACTTATTTAAAGCATGCTTAACCTTGTAGTTCTCATGATTTATAGGTTGCCACACCAAAAATCCCTCGATGATTAGAGTTTATCACTTTTTATTTAAGGGATGTCGCAATTTACACCTTACAAAACTTTCATCCTCGCCACTTTTGTTACATAAGTCCAAGAACACTAAGCAAAGGTTCTATCTATAGTCTTGAACGACTTTGATATCACTTGTAATGATTAGGTTGGAACTTCTTCCATTGAAGTATTATCTGCTTTTGGCATGGCATGTTACACACTTTCGTCTCTTAATGAATTTACATCCTAAATGGGCAATCATCCTCTCGGAACACACTTAACTTAAGAGTTCATATAAACTTTAGGCCGTTGCATCAAAAGGTGCCTTCACTAAATCTCCATTGATCATCTCAAAAATATAAGTTTAACTTTCTAGACCTGACCACTCTAGTGGAAAGAGTGAGATTTAATTCATTATTGGACTTAAAGCTCATGAATCACATATGCCCTCTACAAAGTCTATTCAACGAACCTATAAGCATAGTTAATGAAGCAAAGTAGACCTAACGCTTATATGCACACATTTTCAAACAAGTAATCACTTAAGTTCCTTCTTTTTGAACAATTTCTGAAATTCATAAATTATAAAATATATATATATTTTTTATTTAACTAACTTGAAAGTATAATCTAAATTGTTTTCAATAATGTAGAGAGTTGAAAATTGCTATATTATTCATTTAGGTTTAACTCTTTTGACTAAGTAGTAGGGACCATAGAGTCTAATTCGTATTGAGATGACCATAGTGGGGACTAAGAAATCTAATTTATATTGGAATGACTCAAGAAAAATTGACTTAGTACGTTGGAAACGAAGATCAATGGACAGGTCCATCAACCTTTAATCTTTATTAGGCAAGTTTATGCACCCATGGAAAGGATACTAGCCTTGAGCCTATCAATTATCTTATTCGAAATAACCATGAATTAAGTAAACTTCATCTCATTCGTTTATCACCTAAATGATCTGATGTATGTCATCATACTCAAGAGCTTATAAATACTCGATTATTCCTCCTTATTTACGACTCTTGGGGAAAAACTAAAGGAAACAATATTAACCATGAGAACCTTACTCTCTAAGATCAAACAAGCATTTCAAATAAAGAATCAATTTCACTTGCTTAAGTTACAAGGTGGACATCTAAAGTTCTCTATGGCTCCATTGTTTATCACTTGTGCATTTGGAATTCTAAGATTGCATGTTTTTCCTTCTTGCCTTATTTTCTCCTAATCATCTCACTAGTTTTTTTTTTTTTTCACATCACTTCTCTAAAGCCTCTAAAGCCACATATAAGTATAACATGTTACTCACATACTACGCATGTGATAATTTCAATTAGACGCTTACATCTATAAACAATATTTGGAAGATCCTCCGATTTGGCTTGGTTTTATCTCATTTTCCATTTTTCAACCTATATTCAACCTAAATCAAGGTTTAGGGTCTCATGTTGGGTCTTAAAAGCTCTTTTAAACAGTTATTAATAATTTAGCTTTTGGATGTCTTATAAAAGTTATGTTCTCAAGGCTTATTAATCGAGGTATTGTGGTTTTAATTTCCTTTTCTTCTTAACATCTTAAATATTATATCACATTAAGTGTACAAGTTCTAAGGCATTAATAACCGAAACTAGGATTTGCCTAACTTATTTAAAATCAGGTTTCAAATTTTTTAATTTCTCTCTCAATAATTATAAACCACAATTTTTCTTAAAACTCTGTTGAATTTATGAAATTTCTCCCGAAGTTATATCATGAAAAATGGAATTTGATGTCCACTTTAGGCATGAGTTTAATGTTTTTGTGTAGGTTTGGTTTTGATTTCTACACATAATTCCAAATTGTATTCTGATTTCTAGTTGCCATTGTTTAAGGGAACTTTTTGGTACAAGTTTGTATCCTGGAAGTTAATATGACCTGGATATTGTTCTCTTCATTTATAATAAGTGGTTTCTTACGACAGAGAGCCTATAATTCTTTTTCATAGTTTTTAAATGTGTAATCAACACAACAATATGTATATTTTTGTTTATCTTATTAAGATTTTTTAGCGTTCTAGTTATAATGGAAATAGTAAAGGATGGAGGATGACCTTAATATACATCTTCTATCTTGTAATATCCCATTAAATCAGGTTGGTTCTAAGTGGAATTTAACATTGAGTAGGTTCCGAGAGTTATAGCTCTAACCCATTATCTATTAGAAATGCTGAAGAATATCATACTTTCGTTTCTTCAATATCTCTTGTCCCATTTCGATGTGTCTACTTGTACTTTTCTTATCTCATTTCTTCTCCGTTATAAACTTTTATCTTTATTATTATATTCTTTTATATAATGTTGTGTTTAAGAAACAGTATTCAACAAAAACTAAGAACAAAGACAGATACACACATTCACACATCAGTTTTTGCATTCTTGTTTATTCACTTTTGTCACTTCACCATTTGCACTATTCATTGTTCTTTATTCTTGTTGCACATACATTGTTTCTTGCTTGTTTTCTCACTACTAAACACTTATACTATTTTTACTGTTATTTCACTTACACTTACTGCATACATACTTCTTTTGTTTTGGCACACAACACACTTCACAACTACTTTATTTATATACTAGTATAACTACCAATTAACTATTCCTAATGATTTAGTATTATTAGGTACACACTAAATTCTGTATTACTTCCCAATATACTTCCTTAATATAAATTTATGCAGCACAATTCAAGGATCTTACTCTAATCATTATCCTCCATCTTTCAAATCTATTAGTCTTCAATCCTTTGGTTAATATGTTAGCTTTCTATTCATCAAACTTATAGTACACTAAATTTAGCTTCTCTTGATTCACCTAATCTCTCAAATAGTGAAATTTTGTTTCTATATATTTGCTTCTTCCACGCACTGTTGGGTGTTGAGCTAAGTTTATTGCTGACTTGTTATCAATCCGCAACTCCACTAGCTTTGCGATCTTTACTCTCATCTGTTCCAATAAGGTCATAATCCAAATAGCTTCATAAGCAGCAATAGAAGCAACAATATACTCAGCTTCACATGAAGATAGAGCTACTAACGGTTGTTTCTTTGAGCACCAAACAAAAGACAAACTTCCAAACTTGAACAAGTATCCTATCGTGCTCCTCCAATCTTCCTTGTCACCACACCAATCTAAGTCAGTGAATCCAATCACTTCACCAGTACATCCTTCTTCCTTATTTTTCAGTAAAACTCCATAATCCAATGTCCCTTTCACATATCTCAATATTCTTTTAGCTGCAACCATATGTGACACTCTTGGACATTCCATGAATTTACTTACCAATCCTACTGCAAACATGATGTATGGTCTACTGTTGCACAAATATCGCAATGAACCTACAATCTATTTATATAAAGTTGAGTTTACTGTTTTTTCATTTTCATTCTTCATCAACTTAATACTTGGATCAATTAGTGTAGCAGCAGAATTACACTCCAACATATCAAATCTCGCTAATATATCTTTAGCATATTTAGATTAGTGCAACAACACACCTCCTCTAACATCAGTAAACTTGAAACCAAAGAAATAGGACAATTTTCCTAAATCAGACATCTCGAACTCAAACCTCATAATCTTCTTAAAGTGTTCAATTTCATATTCATTATTACCTGTAACAAGAAGATGATCAACATATAGACATAAAACCAATAAATCAATGCTTCCCTTCAATTCTGATTCTTTAAGCTCACTCTTCTTCACATACATGCCATACTTACAACTACATTTTTCAAACCCTTGCTATAACAAAAACATATCTATTCTTTTGTTCCATGCCCTTGGAGCTTGCTTTAAGCCATATCGTTGAGTTGGGCACCTATTCAAAATGTATGCAGTGGTCATCACTGCCTTACCCCAAAAACCTTTCGATACTTTCTTAGTAGTTAACATACTTCGAGCCATGTCTAACAGTATCTCGTTCCTCTACTCAACAACACCGTTGTGTTGGGGTGTGAATGGAGCAATAACCTCATGCAGGATACTATCTTTTTCACAAAATCTCTTAAAGTCATTTGATGTGTACTCACCACCACCATACGTTCTTAGTACTTTAAGTTGAATTCCACTTTACCTTTCAACTAACTTCTTAAACTTTCTAAACACCTCAAATACTTCACTCTTATTTCAAATCAAATAAATCCATATTTTACAACTAAAATCATCAATACAAGATACAAAGTATCTATTACCTCTAATTGAAGTCATATCCATGGGTCTACACACATCAAAATATACTACTTCCAAGAGTCTTGAAGTTGTTGCCATAATCTATTGTTTGAATCGATTTCTCAGTTGTTTACCTAACTAACATGCTTCATAGACACTTTCTTGCATGCCAATATGAGGTAATGCTAACACCATCTTCATATTCCCAAGTTGATGTAAACCTTTAAAATTGAGATGACAATACCTCATGTGCCACAACCAACTCTCATTTTCCACCACCGTAGACAAGCTTTGATAATCGCTTGTAGGAAAATCTATCTTGAAAGCCCTGTTCTTGCTCAAATCCGATTTCAAAATTAGCCTTCCGTTGTTGTCACGCATTATTAGCTTCTTATTGCATAAGCTCATACTATATCCTTTTTCTAGGAGCTATCCTAAACTCAACAGGTTGTTCTTCATCTCAAGTACATACAAGACATCTAATATATAGGATTGCTTCCCATTCTTTTGTTGAATCAAAATCTTGCCAATGCCTTCTACTACACCATACTGTTGTCTACAAATTTAACCTTATTCTTATGTGATTCATCAAGTTCAACAAACCACTCTCTATGTCTAGACATATGGGTTAAGCATCCTGTATCTAAGTACCAAGAATTTTTTCTTGAAGTATCTGTTATAGCAGCAACCATCAAGAGCACGTGGTTTGAATCATCTTCTTCTTCAACATAGGAAATAACTTCTTCATGGTTCTTGGAATTCACTTTTGCGTTCCAATATTCATCCGCAAAGTGCCCATACTTCTGGCAATTATAACACCGTATGTTTCTTTTATCAAATGTCCTTCTACTGCCTCTGTCAAGCCATCCACTTTGTCTTTGTATACTGCTTACATCAGTCTTTGTAGTATCACCACCCTGTTCAGATTCACGCTGTTAATTGATGAAGTTCCTGCCATGCCATCTACCTCTACTTCTTCCTCCACCTTATCGTCCCCTAAAAGATTCAGACACACTTTGTTTGGTCTGTGCTTGAAGTGCTTGCTTCGAATTCTTTTCAACGTCTTCAAGCCTTAGATCAAAAAGGTCCTTTAACTCTTTAATCATGACAACAACATAATCAAACTTAGGTATAATTGTACGAAGAATCTTCTCCACTATTATTATATCTATTACCGTTTCACCATTAGCCTTCATTTGATTCGTCAAAGTTGTAACACGGGTACAAAAATCATTTACACTCTCTTTAGCTTCCATTTGTAGTAATTCATAATGTCTTCTTAAGGTTTGAAACTTGACTTTCTTTAACTTATCAGCCCCTTTATAGCACTTTTCAATAGTATCCTAAGCCTCCTTAGCTGAAGAAATTTTCTCAAAATTTGTAGCATCAACATACTAATGAATGTAGTAGAGTGCCTTGCAGTCCTTTCTTTTGGCTTCCCTGTGCGCGGCACATTGAGTGTCCGAAGGAGCTTCACTTAATTCTTATTAGCTGTTGTTGACAATCTCTAACACTTCTTGAAAGCTAAAGAGGACCCACATTTGAATACACCACTTATCGTAATTTTTTTCCATCCAATAGAGGGAGTGGCACAATAATATTTCCAACACTGTTCGACATTGATGATCACCAGGAGGAAAACACAGCCGAAGATCTTTGATTTCTTGAAAGTGGATCTGATACCACTGTTAAGAAACAGTCTTCAACAGAAACTAAGAACAAAGATAAATACACACATTCACACATCAGTTTTTACACTCTTGTTTATTCACTTTTGTCACTTCACCATTTGCACAATTCACTGTTCTTTATTCTTGTTGCACATATACCGTTTCTTGCTTGTTTTCTCACTACTAAACACTTGCACTATTCTCACTATTGTTTCACTCATACTTACTGCACACATACTTCTTTTGTTTCGACACACCACATACTTCACAACTACTTTGTTTATATACTAGTATAACTACTAACTAACTAGTCCCAATTATCTAGTATTATTAGCTACACACTAAATTCTATATTACTTCCTGATACATTGTACTTGTAAACTTACTATAATGGATTTGATGTTGTATATTTTAAGTAAATGGACTAATCTGTGTAATAGATTTTAAGATTGCATGGAGTGTACTTTCTTTATAAGCGTGTTAATTTTTCATTCTTGTTTTGTAATATTACTTTTGATTGAATATTACATAAGGCAACTTTTGTAACGTGACTTTTTTAAATTCTTGAAGAGTATGCTTCATACAATTTTCAATGAATATGACATTATAGAAATATATTGATAAATGCCGAAAATTTTTCTCATAATTTTAATATTATAATATGATAATATAAAATTTTACAAGTTCTACAAGATATAAGGTACTTTATGCTTTCCATATGATATATGTTTCAAGTTAGTTTCAAGATATTATAAGATAAGTTTTAGTTCCAAAATTTAATAATCTACTTATAAGATAGGATATAAGTAAAGCATCATATCCAACTCACCCTATACTCATTTGTTACAAAACAAATGCTTATGTAGAAAAAAATAAAGTTATAATAAAGTCTAAATTAGTAGTTACTTTGTTCAATCGATTGTAGCAAAATTGTTATTGCTTTATTTATGTTGCTGAAAAGAATTAAGACTAAGGAGCTTAAAATAGAACGAGAATATTCCTATATATAATTGTATAACTATAAAAGTATAATTATAATTATACAATTATATTGTGATTATATATAATTATAAAATCAAATATTATAATTGAATAATCATTACTTTTCATATGTTAGATACATGACAATTACTTATAATTATTTTAACGCAATATGTTGCATAACATATATATCACTATGTATATTATATAATCAAGTCATTATATTATGTATATCTCATCGTGTTTATTTGTTGTGTAATATTATAGTATAATAATATTTATAAGCAATATAATATGACAACTATAATTTTATTATTTTATTTAATTAATTGTAATTATATAATAGATTATGGTAATTACTTTGTTATAATTGTATTATATACTAATTATACTTGTTATATAATTTTAGCAAAATTTAATTATATGAAATATTATAAAAAAAATGTTATTCTAGTGACAAAATTATTATTAGATTAATTAATTGTGTTACATTATATTATAAAATTCTATTTAATATAACCATACAAATTATGTAATATTTAAATATCTATGTTATATTTTAAGATATATGATCATAAAATAAATATTATAGTTTAGTATATAATTATGTTATATGTAAGATTTGTTTCTTAGATAATATAATACTTTAATCGATAAGATATTGTTTATACATATTATGACTTGTAATAGAATTTCTATAGTGTAGTCATAATATAATATTACTTATATTGGATAAACTAATGATATGTATTTATATAATAATATATTAAATAATATTTATATATATTATTGTACATTATTTACTCGTTAGATAATTATATGTTAAATAATTATATTATTGCATATAGAATATTTTCATTTTATTGTCTAATTTTAAGGAGAAAAAACATCGACAAACAGATAAAGCAGACTGTGGATTATCAATCGATTCATGTCATTACCTATCAATCTCTTTCAAGTATTGCTAAGCCTACTTGTCTTAAGTTAGTGGCCTAGGTTGCATAGATAATTGGCGATTAAACAAATCCTTTACATTCCTTAGAACCAACGTAATTGTCTAAATCTGATTGGCACTTTCGTCCGACCGCAATTAAGGATATATGTTTGTAATGCTAAATTGGAAATTATTATTTCAGACTCATTCTCAATTCACAAGCAATTCAAATGGCCTATTCATCCATCAAAAACCCATAAATGCAAAAGGGCATTCTCATAAATCCAAATTATAAACAATTCAATTAGGCACCTAAATGATATCAATCTATGCATAATAGTTGCTTTCAAATTTGAGACCATCTTACGAAATAAAAGGTCCTTTAATCCACTTTAGTCCATCACTCTTGCTCTCTATTTGACCCATTATTACATAACCAATCCAGACACCGTCTATCTACGATCCATTATGAATTCGCATTAAATGGAATAGATAACCATGGATGCTTGGTTCCACTTCCTACCCAACTCTAGTTTAATGCACTGTTTTTTTTCCTATGATCTTATGCCGACGGTACTGAAATTGTTTTGTTTGCAATGTAGTCACGGTGCATATAATTACTTTTAAAACATGGGTACTTTCCTCCATGTTTTTAGCTGCTTAGGTCAAGTAATGTACAGAAAGAATCCCTCTTGCTCTAACTTTGCAAAGCTGGAATCAGGACGGCTGTCACAACAAAGAAAGGGTCATTATCAAAAAGCCAAACGATTAAATAATAAAGGAATTTCTCCATTGGAGAGAAATTCTCTTTGTAACCAACAAAAACCAAACCATATAAAACAAGAAATCCTTGGTTTCAGAAACACCAACATTATTAAAATAATACACCAATGTCTGTAGTCCATAATCTTAATTTGTGTTGAGATCAAAAGAAGTCAACAATTCCTTTGGAGGCACTAATTGCAAAAAAAAAAAAAAAAAAAAAAAAAGATATTTGGGAATTGATTTGAATATATTGAAGGTTGGTTGTTAATGTGCTCTTCCTTTTCAAAGTGAGGAATTTATAGTACCCAAAAATTTGCTAATGATTGGGTTGGTGAAGATGCTTTAGTTTGTTGAGAGGGAAAAAAAAAAATAGAAAAAGACAGAGAAAAAACCAAGAGCTACTTTTTAGATTGTAGACTTGGAGGGTGCTTTTTATTATGTCGTTAAGTGGAAGACATGAGATTAATGCCTTTGATCCATAAAACACGACCAACCTGCCGTTGCTACAACCATAAAGGATTGATAGAGTAAATCAAACACAAACCTTAATTGGATCGGTGGACGACCAAAATGATAAACCAGTTAAAAGTAATTCATCCGGTTTGATATGTTTATCCATCGTAATAAAAACATGGGTGCTTTCGATGTCACACCCCTATTAAAAGCGCTATTATGTATAGAAAGTAAAAGTTTACACTTTAACCCATATTAAGTGACTTCAACTGTTAGACGCAAAAACTTAATTGAAAAAATAACTATAACTATGTGAAAATTGTCACGCATATAGTTGTTTAAGAAGGATTGTTTTTTGTTTAAAGGGAGAACTTTAGGAAAAAAGTCATTGAGTTAGCATATAATTTGAAAAATTGAGAAAATAGATACATGGCGTGCATGTTTTATATGTTTTCTATGATAGACATATAACTTACATAATTTCTATTGTTTTAAAATTAAAATATCATATAGGATTTATTCAGTGATTTTGATACCCTGTATTGCGAGTCCTTAGTGAATGTCAATGGAAAGTAACGTGCATTGCTTAATATTATCTTTATTTCATTAACCATTAAACTTAGCATTTGTTTGCATCTAATCTAAGTCCTCGATATAAAGTAACTAAAAATTCATCACAAGGGTTTATAACTAATATTAAGGTATCTGCTTGTTATAGTCCTTGTGAACACACTCGTTAAACCCATTCCACACCATAAATCGTAGCCTAGGTAATCATACATAACAATAGTTATCCTAAGACCCATCAACATTCAAGAAAATATAGTCCAAATATGGGTAAGTGACGAAACTGAGTATTAAGATATTGAGTGCAAAAAGACAATCATATATCATACAAATTTGCATAACTAAAAAAATAGACAAAAACATAAGCAAATCAAATAACACTTAGCCCAGTTTATTTATCTTATATAAGCTGCTAGCAAACAAACACCTTGGCATCCTAAAGCTAGATACTCGGATCCATATAGTCCATAAGATACAAAATTATAGATCTAGAGTTACCTAGAAAGCATGAAACAAGTTGTCATATTGTTCCACTACTAGAATTAGCCACTAAAGAACCAATACATTACAAGCTTTCAAAGTAGTCTTTCATTCCAATAATATGACTACTCTGTAGCTTCTCTCACCTAAACTTGGCATTCAACACCTAAAATTACCATCTACTTTTATCTTGAATGTCCATCTATTAATAAATATCCAATCTATAACCTACCTATTTAGGGCGATTATTAGTCTCTGCACATTCATAATCAACAATCATAAATTTAAAAATTGATTAACCTTAAGTTGTTTAGTTGATCATGTACAATAATCAAATAGCAGTAACCCATGTGTAGACGGCACATTTTTGTTTTTCCTTTAGAATATATAATATCTTTTCTAAATATTAAAAAAAAAATTAAAAATGAAAAATAGTCAAAAAGCCCTAAAAATAAGAAAATTTTATTAAAAAAAATGAAAAAATAATGAGAAAGTGAGAAAGGACCAAAAAAATATTTGAAAAATAAGTAAATAAAAATTTGAAATTCTAGTTAAAATATTGTTTTAAGACAAAAAGGGAAATTTTAAGGTCAAAATGTATACATGCGATTTGATAGTTTTCAAATTTTTGGTGAAAGGTGCTAGGTTTTATTGAAAATAAGCGTTTTAAGTTAAGTTCAATTAAATTATTTAAAACTATGAAATAAAATTTGATTTAAATTAATCATAACTTCAAATGATACTTCGATTGGACTTAAATTGGTTATTTTATGAGAAAACCAAGCTTTACACTAGTCATCCTTGAAAAATTACCAGATTGAATTTAATTTGAAAATCATCTTTATGTATATGCTTTTTATTATTTTATTGCCCTTGGTATAATTTTTAGTTTTTGGAACTGATTGACTTGAACTTGATTTCAACTCAAATCACAAAACTAGTTTGGCTTAATTGTAACTTCAAATTTATTATTATTATTATTATTATTATTATTATTATTATTATTATTATTATTATTATTATTATTATTATTATTATTATTATTAGTTTTACACTAGTTATTAGAAAAATTGAATGGTAGATAATAGAGAAGGAATGCACATTTAATAGTATAGGAGAATTACAACAGAGGGATCAATATTTAAGAGTAAATTTAAATAGGAGATTAATGTTTTAAAAAGCTAAAAGAAGGGACGAACGTTTTATAGAGTAGTTCAAATAATTTTATAAATTAGTTATTATGAATCTCTCATTTAAACCGTTTTGTGAAACACTAATCTCTTATTTAAACTTACCCTAAACGTTGATCTCATCTATTGTAATTTTCTTTTTAATAGTATTTATTCTTTAAATACTTTATGCTTAACACTATTTGTTTTTGTGCATACATTATGCATGCATCGCCTACTATTATACTATTATGTATGAATAGAAATATTTTAAGATAATTTTAAACATTTTGCTATATGTATCTAAAAGAATTCTTTAATTTCATCATCGTTACCTAGGCCATTATAACTTATTAGCATGAACAATAGTTTTTTAATGAAATGGATCGAGTTGGAATCCTCCTCTCCTAAGTTGTAATATTATTGGCCAAAAATCTTGTTATCATCTAAATTAAATGTAAACCTTCATATTTATCTAATATTAATTATTGAGTCATTGGTAAAAATAAATTTATTTAGCATATATCTCCATAAATATTACCTTGTTCTTCCCATGCTATGTACAATTTATAATTGCTAATCTTAGCTTTTAGGTAAGAAAAAAGAAATCTTGATGCATTTTTTAGCATATACAACATGGGTGCACATCTATTAAACTTTACATTCAAAAGTAACAAACTTCTAGCCTCATTTAAAATTCAATTATTCACCATATAATTCAGTGAATTGGTCGATTATTTCATTTACAAATTTCAAGTAATTCCCAAAGTCTCATAATGCTATTTTGAAGTTTAAGAGTTCTATGTTATAAGAATAAATCTTCTATGGAGGCAACTTATGTGTTACCATAAATTTAGCTACCTTCAATTTCCAGTAAATGTATTATGCGGATCAATTATAATTGTTGATCTATTCATATTAAGGATCTTGTTCTAAGTTGTTTTTACAACCTTACAAAAGAAACTTTTCATGGTTTTAAGAGAGATTATACTCTTGACCAAAAAGCAAGTAAGTAAAAACAAGTAAATATTTTTTTCCTTTTAACTTATAATAAATATCTTGATGCATTTGTTAACATTTTCCTTACTTAACAGGGATTCCGACATTGTCAAGATCTTTGTTTATCTTTCTATTTTTTTCTTCTTCTTCTTTTTTTTCCCAATTTTGCATTTTGAAGTTTGGGATTTATTAAGTATTACATCCAATCGGGTTTTTACTCATCAAATCATACATCTAAATTTGAAGTTACTAAATATTAGAACTTTTACTCATTAAATGTTATATTTGAAATTAATTAAATATTATATCCAATTGAACTTTTACTTACCGAATTTATACATCAGTAACTCCTAAATAGATGATGTGATAAATACCTATTGATAGATAGGTGAGTATAAGTGTAAAATATGAGAATTAAAGTAACAATTTTCAAAATCCCAAAAGAGCACGATGGAAGACAACAAATGTGACTCATGATATTACTTGTTTAAAGTCTTCTTTTTCTAGTTATAATATTTCTTTCATTGTACCTAAAGTTAATGTTTGTGCGCATTAAGTTGCTGGTCAAGCGGAGTCTGGGATGCACTATTGTTTTCGGTTGATCAACTTCCATTCCAATTACTCTGTTTAATGTTTGTGGATTGGACCTCTCGCCGCTTGATGTTTAATTTCCAAAATGAACGAAGGAATAAGTTTTCTTTTCCTAAGGAGAAAAAAAAAAGGGGGGGGAGGGGAAAGGAAGTTTAACGACTTTCATGAGTGAAAAGTTCTATCAAATATTATATTTAGCAAGTATAGACCTAAAATCGAGAAAACAACATAATCCCTGTGAAGCACTCTGGATCCAGTGAACGCAGCCCCTGGTCTGAAAGACAGCTTTCAGAAGGACTTGACTTGCATGAAAGAAGAGTTTGGAATAGCGTGGAGAAGTTGAACCCTTTTGCTGCAGATTTTGACAGCTGCAAACATTCATTCCATCAATGTCCATGATCAAATGAAATTGACCACACAACTCTAAAGCTCCTCGTCGTCCTGCGTCCACACGTTACTGTTAGGCTGTTAAAACTGTTGTCATCATAGAAGACAAAACAAGTCTTCTTTGAAAAAGGTCGCCGCACTTGGCGGCTTTTTCATGTCAAGAAAAAGAAAGATGCCTCTTCCTCGAATCATCATTCGATCCCAACCCCACCAACGTCCCCTTTTGTCTTTTTATGTTTAGTGTTGGAGATGGGTGATAATTTGGCTCTTTCGATTTCATTGCTTCGAGATTTGGCTCGAGAGATGGCCGGCCACACACTGCCTGACCAGCCCACGTGGTTGTATCCCAATTTGGGATACTGAACACTCCAAATTTAAATTTTTGTCCCCACTTTAAGTCTGAGTTCATGTTACATCTACGCCTGAACTCGTCCAATTAAAATTCTCCTATTTCTATGATATTATCTATCGGTCCAATGCACTGGACTCGTCTTGCAGAGGAAAAAAAGCAAAAACTTTATCAGTTCTATAATTAATTATCTCAATTTTATTTTTTATTCTTTTACAATTAATTATCTCAATATTATCAATTTTTTATAATCAACTATTTAATCTAGTACTACAGATAATATCGACAAATTTACGGATAGTAAATTAATGCTTTTAAATTTTAAGTATTTAATTATATAAATTGGTAAAGTTGAGATTATACATGTGATATTTACCCTTTCAAAATTTGTAGGTTAATATTTGGAATATTTACAAATGTAACCTAAATTATTCATTGGATAGGGATATGATTTTTATAAAAAAAAAAAAAAATGCAAATGATTCGAAAACCTTTGCTAAGAGAACTGATGACCACTTTGAACGCATAGTGAACTGAAGCTATAATTTAGGAGTTTTACAATGTCACCTAATCAATAGCTTAATGGGTATATAGGAAATTTACTCTTAATATTATTCAAACTTCTCTCCGTACACCAATAAGCAAAACTTTAAAATGTTTCCGATACCATCTTAATAATGTCAAGAGAATTTAATCAAAAGGAGTTTTTCTTATGTGGCATCCAGTAGTACGTGGCAATTCTTAATTATTGAGGAAAATAATTTTTGTTTTTCGAAAGACAAGAAAGCATTCTTCATATATCGACCAGTATTTTTTATAGTTATTAATTATAAGACAAAATCGCCATCGTTACCCTTGACAATCACAATCTACATCCTCTGAACATTATTACAATAATATCTATCGATTTGTAAAATTTAATTATAATAAATCTTGAACCCTAACCTCCGCGTTTAAAGCCAAGGAGGGACAAGAAGGATGAAAATCATGATTATTCTTGTCTACGTTATCCGCCAATTGTAGCGCCTATTTTTTTTATAGGTATACTTATAATCAATAGACTTAGAAATGCCCATCTATCTTAGTGATGTTGTATTTATTTTAACAATTTCCTTTTGAAAGTACAATATATAAGATAAATGAAATTATATCGAGAATTGTATAGTCTTACTTATCTCATGTATCGCACGTATTTTTCCATCCATAATTAGAATGTCAAGCACCTAAACACAAACAATTAATTTAGAATATGTCATATTTGATGGAACTAATTAGAATGGCTTGATAAGACTCATTGTTATTTTTAAAAAAATTTTGTTAAACTTACATTAAAGTTCGAAATTTGAACCAAATCTTTAGATATACAAACTTTGAGATTAAATTGGTAATGATTTACTCAAGTTTATTATCCTGTATGGGTTAGTTAATAAGATATTCGGCTCAACCTAAACTCAAATAATATTCATGTTGAGTCTGAATAGTTGAGTTGTTAGCCATTTTGAACTAAATATAAACGCTATTTAATCTTTATATTAGATATTTGGTATTCATTAGAAGGAAATGTTCTTTTCCATATTAATTTTTGGCATGAAGCATAAGAAAATTGAGAAAGAAAAACTCGTCGTGTTGAAAATTTAACATAACCATTATTGGAGAAAATTCTAAAAGCAATTTTCAATTAGACAAAACGAATTGTTTGACGTTTAAAAATAAAAGGAAAAATTTACTCTCTGACGTTCTTCGTTAATTATAATTTTACTATATAATAATTAGTAGTTCACTTTTTACAATTTAGCATTTCTCTTATTATTTATAATTATTTTAGTTTAAATAAGATATGGATAAATATCAATCTTGAAATAAAAAATGGATCGCATGCAAATGAAACGATTTTAGTCCATATATCATATTTCAATAAAAGAAGGAAATCCAAACGCATTATAGAAAAAATGTGTGTGTGTATATATATATATGGATTTATCTGCAGTTCTGTCTGTATTTTTTACGAGATCAATCCAATCCTCTTTCTCAATCTTTATTTTAAATTCATTAGATATAAATCACTAAAATAATTGTGTCTTCAATAACTCAAATCTAATTAATACAAAATAAAAGGTGAGAAGGAAAGCTAGATTTGTCTTTTCAATAACAAGGATGAGATCATAGAATCTTCCATATACATATATATATATATATATATTTATCTATTTATATATGATACAAAATAAAGTTACATCTAATGATTAGGAAAGCTACTTATGGCCAATGTTCAAAGTTTAGGGAGACTAACACTATGTTAGGAATGGAGGAAGGAATTCGGAAGGGAAAGAAAACATAAATTTTAAGACACTTTCCCTTATTTTGAAATTGAAGAAAAATGGGAGGGATGGAATTGGGAAAGAAAATTTTCCGTAAGGCCTACAATTTTTTTTTGTCCCTTCAAATTAAAAAGTGATTAAAATTTCAATTATACGCTCATTTTTTTTAAGTCTTATCATTTTTTTTAAATAATATAATAATTTAATATTTTAAAATATTATTTTAAAAAGCATTTCTTCTACGTTCTTTTCTTCCATCTAAATAAGAACACATACTGATTATTTCCTTTTTTATTTTTTCCTTCTACTTTTCATTTGTCTTAATTCCTTCCCCCTTCTCAAACATAGCATAAGGCTCTTAATTCTTATGGGAAATTATTTTTGGAAGCGCTAATACATACATAGGTAGTTAAGAGAAAATTATTTATTTTTAATTATACGTCTTATTATATGTTACACATTCGTAGGATATAAATATTAATAAAATTGAAATATATATATATATATAATATAGATAAGATATGAATCGTGGTTATATAAATCTGTTTTACCAAAAAAAAAAAAAAAGAAGAAGAAACTGAATAAGCTTTTGTGACATTGCAACTTCTTTTTATATAACTTAAGTTGTGAAATTATCCTTCATTTGTCTTACTTGGCCGAAGAAATGAAATAAAATATAAAAAACAAACAAAGAGAAAGTTGGCATGAAATGCAATTAGAGTGAACCAGCTTGAAAAAGGTCCCACGGTATTCTTATGGTGTTTAAAAGCAACCTTGTGACATGGTAAAAGTGGTAAATAAATATTAATTAAATTTGAGTTAGGACTATAAATAAATTAAATTGAGACCGGATAGAGTTAAGTTTGGAGTTGGAGCCGGATTCAAAATTTAAAACTCGAGTTATTTACTTAGGTTTATCGAATTGAGAATTTTAAAATCAAGTTCAATTTAAAGTAATACTTAACTAGATTAAGCCCATTTAAATCGAATTTTTTTAAAAAAATATATATTATATTCTAATGATATTGTTATTATTGTTTAAACTTGACTTAATTAAGCTAATAAACTGATCAATTCAGATATTATGAATTGAGTTCGAAGTAAAGCTCGAGCTCGATTGAATTTTCTCGAGTTGAACTCGTGTAAATATAGAGCAAAACTTGAATAACTCATAAATAATTTGATTTATATATACTTTCTAATTTGGGTATATGTTTTATGCACCTCATTATAGGCCTCAATTTTATTGATATTTACCTTTACATCTTTTTATGGGAAGAGAGCTTTTCTAAGGAGACAAAGCACTGAAAGGGGAGGGGTCAATGTTCTGCAGAATGGCCCTGCACTCTGAAGTGTGAATGATAAAAACGAATGGATCCACCACATGCTACACAAAAGAAAACTCCACTTGATGGTGTGAAAGAATCGGATTTGTAAGTACATGTGTTCATCTGAAAACAGGATTCTGTTGTAATTTGAAAAACGATGACAAAATAAAGACCAAATGAGAAACATTAAAAAAAAAAAAAACAGTGAAAATAAATCCTATTCTAGATAATTATCCTTCGACCCTAGTATAAAGACATAGGCGATTGAATTGTAATCTATTAATTATTTTTCAATCATATGGTTTATATTCTTATCAATTAAATAACTAATTAATTGATTGAATAAATTAATTAATTATAAGTAATGATACAACTAACTAATTAATGACTGCCATAACAATAATTATTATTATCAACTATTACTAGTAGCTACTTGTAATAATAGTGTGAAACTCATATGCCCTCCGACAATAAAATAATTATCAACTAATATTGTTGCAGTAATGTAATCAATTGTTAATTACATGTTATCATGAGTTCGTTAATTTTGTTATAATAATAGAAAAAACCTTTTATTTTTTGTTGGTGACACCTTTTTTTATTAATTAATAAACATAATCCATGTATATTGTATAATTCTAATTATTACCATCAATTATTGCAATACTAATTATCTAAATTTTATCATTAATTGTTTATATTAAATTATTACTAGTTATTTAGTTTTTAATAAAAAAAAACTTATCTAAAATATAATCGGTTATTACTCATTAATTTTCATAATTGTTATAATAATAATGATTTGATGGCCAAAACTGTAATTCATGTATTTGATAAAGGAAATTTTGGGAAGGAAAATGAAAAACCTATTTCATTGACCATAACGAAGTTATGGAGGGCAACGGATTGGTTATTCTTTCGACAGGGGAATAGGTATTCCCCAACTACCATGCACGAGAATATAGCCGGTTCAAAGGACGAAGTGATTTTGGGAAAACCTATTCCATGAACCAAATTACACTTATCTAAGACCAGTTTATTTGGAGGTAATGAAATAAATAAATAATAAAAAAATTATGAATTTCTATTCTAATATTTATTTCTTATAATTTTTTATTATATAAAACACCTATTTCAATATTTACTTCACTTGATTAATTCCAGTATTAACTTGATAATACTAATAAAATTATTAATTTACCCATATTTAATCATTTTAGAAAATAACTAAAAGTTATTTTGTAATACACTAGAAAAAAAAAAGAGAAAGGGGGAGTAATTAAATAATAAAAGTCATAAGAAAATCAAATGTAATTAAGTTTTGATCAAAGGGTATTAAAGTCTTAAGTTGTGACTTCACGAAAATTATTAAAAGAATTATAAGAAGATCTTAATCTAGTTTGTGCATGAATTGACTTATTGTGTACTATAAGATTAGATTCTTCTCCTGTAAACTCCGGAAACTCATAAAGTAAGGGAAAATTCTACTGTTTTTCTTTTTATTAAAGAAGGGAAATTTTGGATTAATGTGAGATTTCTTTTTATGGTAGAATAACAATAACCGCATGAAGAAGGGAAACATAAAGTTTATGTAACCCTAAAAGGATATTGGTAAATGAAGATCCAATTTATGGAATTCAAGACTTTTTTATGGAGATTAAGAATTTTTATATTGATCTTTTAGGATTTTGCGTAGTTCGTTAAGAAAAAACAAAAAACCCTAAAAGATCACATATATTAAGGTATGTATCTTATGTTTCGTAGAATCTTTATTATCCTTATTCTTTTAACAAGTTTAGGAGATATTTGTTAGTTAAACAATGCGATGATAGAATTTATTTGATAATGTTGATTTGAAACAAGAGTTAGAGATGTGAAAGATAAGCGGTGCTGTGGATGAGATTATATTGTAGACTTAAGTTTTTTATAAATTTAAAGGTGTTTTGATCCATGTGTTGAGGTGTCAAAGTGTTGTTGTAGGGTTTAGAAAGGAGATTGGGTAAAAAAAAAAAGAAAGTTTGACCAAAAAATGACATAATCGAAAGATACGATTATATCTCTAATCGTGTCCCTAGTTGTATCCTTTACAGTAGGTGATGTAAGCTGATAGACTAAAAAGTTACACAACCAAAAAACACAATCGTATCCCTTGCAGTAAATAATGTGGGCTGATAGATTAGAAAGTTATACGACCAAAAGATACGACTATGTCCCTAGTCGTATCCTTTGCAGTAATGAAGTATAACTTAATAAGTTACATGACCAAAAAGACACAATCGTATCCTTGACCGTATCAAAGGCTTTACTCCTTTAAGTTAAGTTTTTCCCTTTCTTATTGTTTTATTCTTTTGTTACTTTTAAAGTAAACCTCATTAACTGAATTTAATAAGATTTAAATGGTTTAAAAATAAGCTTTAGTTAAGAGACAACGTTTATTCAATATTTAAGAAGTTTAATGAGTATTCATTATTTCTAAAATTTAAAACTAAGCTTAATACGCTGGTAACAGATTCTAAATATCCAGATCTGTGACACTTGCTAATTGTATGTAAGTGTTAGGATAGTAAAAATTAAAATGAATTAAATATATATCCGATTATGTATTCTTTTGTTACATGTGTTTGGCTCGTCCTAAAGACCCAGAATGGTAAATCCCTACGGCTAACCTCGATGATCCTTGTGACGCGTTGTCTTTAGTGGAGTTTTACTTAGAAATGATTTAGGGTAGATCTAGATTGTTGTAGAGCAACTTGAAGAGGCATGTCTAATGTTACGTTGTAGAGGGGCTCGAAGAAGCACACCTAAATGCTAAGTTATGATAAGAATTGCGATGTGATCAGGTTGTAAGGACTGTTATTGTATGTTTGTGTAATTGATTTAAAAGCAAAGATAAATAAATGAGTTATATGATTTACTTATTTTGCATTTCTAACCATGTGATTATGCATTGTTTGATCACGCGCATGTGGTTGTATATTGCGTACTGTGCTTCAACTCACTTTATTATATTTTCATGTGCAGGACCTACAGTTATACTGCTTGATTTCAATAACTTATGAAGCTAATTGTTGTTGCCTTGGGATAGGAAGAGTGAAGACTACGTTTGGTATTAAAGATTATCTTAGGAAATTAAATCATAAGATTATTTAGTCTTATATGATAATGATAATTGATTAAACATTAAATATTTTTTAACTAGTAGTTATTTTAGCATTATTTGAAGATTTAATTATATAGGATTATTTTTGAGACTTTTATAATATTATTTAAAGTTTTTAGTTGAATGTTACACCTAACGTATCATTAGATATTAGGAACATGTAGTGGTCTGTAATTTCCTGGTTCTAGGGCATTACATATTTAGTCATTTTAATGAGAGTATAATGATTATAATATTTAAACTTTATTCCCTTCATAGAGAAAATAAAAAGCTTCACCTCTTTTTAGGTAATTTCTATTCCCAATGAAGTGGGAATAAAAAAGCTCTAGGAATTATGACTCTTTCTCTATTTTTCAAGTAAACAAGATAATATTCAATTAGAAGGAAATAACTAATTTATTCTCTCTCTATTACCTCCAAATATACAACTTTTAAAAATATTAAGATTATATCTGTTTTCTTTTTCCAACAACATTATATATTACAATTTGAAGAAGAGAGATTTGAACTTCTTCATTTTATTTGGAAACCATTATTTATACCATTAAATTACAATAATTTTGTCAAAATTACTTTTAGGTTAATCACCTAATAAATTATCATCCAATGAATTAATTACCATCGTGATCTTAGAGATGAGATCTGTAAGCCCTAAAGCTAAGCCAAATAACCGTAGGGTTGAACTTAGAACACAAGGTTTACGGCAATCGGTTAATGGATTCGATCAAACCCAAATTATAAATTAATAAAAAAAATATTAGTAAAACTGACCCCATAAACTTGAATTTAAAAAAATAAGTAATAAAATAGGAGACTATAAAATTTTCAAATTTTAAGCATAATAAGTACTAATTATCGAAAATGCGAAAAGTGTAATCAAATAACTAATAAATTACTAAAGATAGATTATATGTATACTAAAAATTTTAGAATGACCAAAATAATAATTAGGAATGTTCACATGTACCCTACATATATTTACGTGTAGATAAAAATACGCAAAATTACCTAAATTGGCCAAAAACTAAGTAAATAATTAAGAAAAATTATAAATTAATTATAAAAAAATAAAAAAAATCATAGAAACCTAGAATAATCCAAATCAGGTCGTGGAAAGTCAAACTCTGTAAAAGAAAAATCAACCAATTAAAATTAGACAACATAAAAGCCAAAAATCAAGGAAATTGGGCAAAGTTTTATCTAATTAATGCATAATAATTACAAAAATCGTCTATAAATAAGAAAAAAAAATTCCAGAAGTCATTTGGACAGTTTAGAATTTAGGAAAAATAGGAAAACTGAAAAATCGAGAGAAAATCCCAAAAAAAGGAAAAAAAAAAAAGAAAACTATGCAAATTAGTGTAGGGAGAGAAACCCATACCTAACCATCACCCGCCACGCCACTCTAGCCCCACTATCTAAGCGGACCAACAGCCTTGGATCGGGTTTAGACAGCCAGAAAGTTTTGGACTGGTTAGTCTCTTAAATTTCTCAATTTTGAATAATTTTGTAAAATTAGTTATTTTGCCTAGAAAATTATGAAACTTGTTATTCTGAGGTTTTATTGCATGTAGATTTAAGAAAAATATTAATTTAGTATAATTAGATCTGCAATTATAAGGTTCTTAACAAATTGCTCAAAACCGAGCATGATTAGAACAGAAAATAAATAGGCTTAGGAGTATAGTGGTGCTCAAATTTTTTCTGTAGGATGCTCATATGATATAGAACAGTGCTATGAAGTCATTTTTTTAAAATTAATTTTCAAAATTTTTAAGTTAATTTTTCGCCCTAAAATGATGGAAAAATTAGGTGATTTGGAGTTAATTAGGTGATTAAGGTGTTAATTACTAATTTAGATATTAATTAGATGTTTAGGGATGTTAATCTCTTACGTAGAACCCTAATCCTAGCCTTTGGAGTATTAAGTATGATTAATTTAGGAAATTAGGTAATCAATATAAGAATTTAGTAATATGTGAAATTGTAAATTAATAAATCTAAAATAATAGAGTTATTTAGATAATATTATAATAGAAATTAGAAAAATAATAAATCTGAAAATAACATTAATCTTAAGCAAAAGTCTCAAAGTGTAAGATTTTCACATATCGGGAATAAATCTGATACCGCAATTAGGGTTAGCGTGTACCGAATAGTTTAGAATACCAAATTACGACCCAATAGGATATTTAGACACTCGAGCTTAATGTGATTAATTTCACATTAGGATTCGAGCATATTTAAGGCTTAGAAATCAAAGTTTAAAATCTCATTTAGGATTCGAACACCGAAATTTGTTACAAATTTAATTTAGCTTAAGTAAGATTATTTTCGACTCATATGAGTAAATAAATTGGAGTAAGGACAAACTAAATAAATAGCAATTTTATCTTGAGAATCCCAAATCCATTAAAGAAAGCGTGTACATTAGCATCTAGGGAAATGTTTTCTATCCGAAAAAACCTTACTTAATTATTTTAATTTTCTCTTTCTTTTTTATTTTTCTTTTGCATTTTTCAATTTGTAAGCTTTTTCTATTTTTCTCTTTTTTATGATTTCTCTTTATTTTTTTTATCTTTAATGCCTTTTCCTTTTTTTTGGGTTTTTTCTTTTCTTTTTTGAAAATTAAGAAAAATAAAGAGCATACAAATTAGTTTATTTGTCAAGACAAAGCAAAGAAGATAAGATAAATAAAATGTAAGGTCGGTAACCAAAGGAAAAAGGAAAATAATATTGTTTTGTTTACGGTGTTTTAAAAAATAATGCCAAAAATACTATAGTTAAAATCAGTTTTCAAAATGTGAATTCAAAATGAATTAAAGTTTATCTTGAAAATATAAATGTCAATTTTAACTACTTTAATATAATAATGTAAACATGAAAGACGAGAAACAAGTGTTTAGAGCAGTAGTGAGTGCTTTGGAATTTATAACCTAACATTCGAAGTTTGAGTCCGAATCCCACAAGGACCTTTCATTTTGCTAAAAGCAAATGAGCAAAAAAAAAAAATGTTGTATTTGGGACTATGTGCTTGCCTTAGCTAATATTCAAACCCATGTGATGTGAGTAAAATGCAAACGAACTAACCATTAAGTAACATAATTCATGATATTTTAAGATATAATTAAATTAAAATTGGTTTTTAAAAAGTTAAATTTTCTGCAAACAATAAATTTATCTTTTTAAAATCAATTTCATATTAAAATTCAAACTTTTGGCCTTTCAAAAGCCAACTTCAATACATCATAAAATCGCATTTTGAAAAACTGATTTTAAATATGATGTTTTTTAGATTATTTTTTGAAATAACCCTATTTTTGGGATTATTTTTAACAAACAATATTAATTTCCTTTTCCTGACAACCAAAAGTTCATGTGACTTTTTTTTCCTTTTTTAAGATATGTGTAACATTTGCAATTTTATTAATTACCCAATTTGAAATGAGATGGATCAAAGCTAAAAACGAAGGTACATCGTAAAAGAAATACAAATTATCTTAGAAGAGACGCCTATATTTGCTAGGGCAAGCTTCTTTCATCATCTTCTTGTGGTATCACTTATATGAGAAAGGCTTCAATAGTACTATAATATTACATGGATCATTGAGTGACATATAAGTACCAAAGAAAATTTGATATGTGAAAATATAATTGATACCATTATATCTTTTTTTGCTTTATGATCTCTCTTGAGTTAGTGATCGCCTCTAAATAGAGCTTCCAAGTTTTACAATTTATAAACCTATATCATATATTTAACTGGATTCGACAGGCAAATGTACCTATCATTTTATAGCACAGATGAATATACGGTCGTCTCTATTGGGAAAAATGGCTCAAATACTAGTACTTAATAATTTTCCTATTGTCTAATAGTCGAATTTACTCAGTAATTGATTATTAAGACTCTAAATGTTAACTAAATTACATTAATCCACAACTTAAAATGATTGAACAATGATTATGAGAAAACTACGAAAATATACTTAACATGCATACTTACTTCATCAATTAGCATCATCTTACCAATATACCTTTAATCCTAATACTTGCTAATTGCGGGAAATTACAGTATATAAGTATTATTCTAAGAACTACTTGCGTCTAATCCTAATTGTGTCTATTGAAATCTCTTCCTAATCAACAGCCAACTAGAATTGCATCAATGTAATGTTAATGTATCGATTCCCCTAAGGATATAGCAACTTTTCTAATAATATCTCTATTAGCAAGAGTAAGTTGTTCCAATGAACTAGATCTATTTAATAGAATTGTCTCTCGACATATTTTATTGAAATCTGTCCTAAATCGATGTCATGCACTACACCATACTTAGATTCATTAAGTGCAATTCATTGAAATTAACAAATGTTAGGAAATTACTTTTTTAAACACTTGATCATGCCAATGATGTAGCAAGTCCTAACAAATTACTCACATATGATGAAACAATAATACAAACTAATATGAAACATAATTATACAGAAATGAATCATAGAAGAAGTTTGATGAATATACAAACAAAGAACTTACGTTGTCTCTCCCGAGTAATTCTAGGAATAGTACATGGTACAACACTTAAAACTATACGACAGAGAACTTGGTATAAAAATGCAGAATGGATATGTGTCTCTGCAAATTGTGTTTTATCCACTTGATGTCCATTCTCTTAAAATTTGATCTCTCCGAAGAAATTAAAAAAAAAAAAAATCTCCCCCATTTTACCAGTTATGGTAGTTTTTTATATTCTCCCTGTCAACAGACTCGAATTTACCCCTTTATGGTACCACTTCACATTTCTCATATACCGGTTTACGTGAAAAGGTTGAAAAGAACAGTTGTACCCCTTCTTATCACGTTTGCAACTCGAGGCGCGATAGTCTCGAAAAGAATTATTATTCACTAATCATGACCGTTATTAAGGCCGTAAACTCCTCGTCGCATTATGAAATATCATAACGCCCGTAACCATGGCCATGATTGTCCTTCTGCTATTCAATCTTCAATCATGGTCATGATGGACAAGCGTATAGACAAGACTTCCCTTGATTATGGCCGTAATTGAGGGCATGACCAAGATGTATTCTTCATTATTTCGCTATCACGCTCTTGATTGATGCTACTATACTTATTTCTTCTCCTTCACAGTCGTGATTAACTTCAAAGTTGTTATTCTAGTGTATATTTCCTCCATTTGCTCGTAATTTACTTGAAATCATTATTTTATTCAATTATGTACCCAATCTATAAAATTAAATTACATTTATGATCAATTCTATGCCTAAATATACTTTGAAAGTATAAAGTAATTTACACTTATCAATTAGTGATGTGAATGAATTTCTTTTAAAAACAATTTTCAATAGTGAGTAGTGGTAGATAGTATGTACAAAGTTACTAACTTGTTATTGATATGAAGGTTTAGTGGCCAAAGCAGATATTAAAGTAACATCTTGTGACACAACACCATTCATCTACCTTTCTTGTTGAATAATAAGTGAAAAAGCTCTATTTATGTTTGGTAAAGAATTTTTGTTTTCACAATTGAGAAGCTACCATTTAATCCTTTTAAAAAGCAAATAACTTGGTCATTATTTTAATATTCTTTCACAACACTAACTACTTTAAAAATTCTACCACCTTCACAATTTAGAAAAGGCCTTTGAACAGAAAGCCTATCCCACAATATCCTCAATTAAGTATAGTAATATGTAACTAAATGATTACCTTGTTCAAAGTTTAAATTTCTTCTTAAAGCTCAAATATGCTAAAGAATCGCATTAAGAAAATCAATTTTCCAAATCTTTCCACACTTTATATGCCATGTCGATCCAAATAATGCTTTTAGCAATTGATTTGGAAAGTAAATGCATGATCTGGGATAATACCATAGTATTATAATGTTCCTAAGTTGAGAATAAAGGATCATCCTTCTCTGGTTTATGAATGCTTCCATCCACAAACGTCAATTTATTTTTCGATAGAAAAGTCATTTTCACGGCGTAACTCTAAGAATGATAGTTCGAACCATTCAGAACAGATGAAACAAGAATGAGCAACAGATTTTCATTAGGATTTAGATAATATGAACTTAAAAGCATTTCCTCCTCTTTTGCCATTATTATTGCTCTAATACCATAGCAAACAAATTGATATGTGAAGGAGAGAAAGAATTGAGAGTAAAAGTTGTACAAAACTGTAACTAATCTTAACTATATCCTAACTCCTAACTGTTATAACTAATAACCTTTAAGTTAAATAATTAATTGTGTTGTCAACCCCCCTTAAGCTGGAGCATAAAGTTTATGTATGCCCAAGTTGGAAATGGAATCTTGAAATGAAGAAGTGGACAGTGCTTTAGTAAAATAGTTAGCAAGTTGATTTGTTGATGAAAACAGTAGCAAATTAACAATGCCTCGTTGTAGTTTTTCTCCAACAACATGATAATCAAGCTCAAAATGTTTAATCCTTTAATGAAAAACAGGATTCTTAGCAATGTATATGGCAGACTGATTATCACAAAACACCAAAGCAAGCTCATATTGAGTAAAACCAAGGTTTCGTAGTAGATAAACAATCCAATGTATTTCACGTACAGTAAAAGCTAACGCTTGATATTCAGCTTTTGAAGATGATTGAGACATTGTTGTTTGCTTTTTAAAAGAGTATGAAATTAAAGATCGGCATACAAATATATAAGAACTAATGATAAACTTGTGTAAGTCTGAACAAGTTACCTAATCAAAATTAGAAAATCCCTTAGTGCAAAGATCATCTGTTGATGGAAAAAAACATACCCTGTCGTGGTGATGATTTAAGATATTTAAGAACTCAATGTGCAACTCGAAGATGTAGTTCAGTTAGACAATCTAGAAACTAATACAAGTGTTGAACAATAAAAGTAATATTCAATCATGTATTTGTTAGATAAAATAAATGTCTTATTGGTTTTCTGTAAGCCTGTGAATTATACAACAAAGGAGAACTACCTTGTTTTATTAATTTAATACATGGTAATGTGGGAGTTTGCACTGATTTAGCAAGTTTAAAACTAGTTTCTTCAAAAAGATTAAGGTAATACTTCTTCTAATAAAGATTAATACCAAAATTTATGTGTACTATTTCTAATCTAAGAAAATATGTAAGTTCTCCCAAGTCCTTGATTTTGAATGTGTTATGGAAACTTTATTTGATTTGACGAATTAAATTTATAGATGTACTAACAATAATAACATCATCAATGTAAACAATGAAAGCAATGAAATGTGGACCATTAGTCTTGTAAAACAAGTCATAATCAACTTGTGATTGAATAAAACTAGATTGAATAAGGAAATCTAATAATTTGGCATACCATTAGCAACTTGCTTGTTTTTAATCCATATAAACTTTTGCAAAGCTTGTACACTTTAGAGGAATTAGTAGTAGAAAAACCATTAGGAATTGTCATATAGACTTCTTCATTTAAGTCTTCATATAGGAATGCATTATTGGTGTCTAATTGATGTAAAAACTACTGTTAAGATGCTATACGAGCGAGAAATAAACATACGGTTGTCATCTTAGCTACTGGATTGAAAGTATCAAGATAATCTAGTCTAAGTTGTTGTGTGTATGCTTTCATAACTAACCTAGCTTTATATTTTTTTATTGACCCATTAGCCTTGTATTTGATTTTTATATACCCATTTGCATCCTATAAGAGTTTTGTCGAGTGGAAGATTAATTATATCCTAAGTTTTTGTTAGCTTCTAATGCATCAATTTTAACCTTCATAGTATTACACCACTCTAAAGTTTTAATAGCTTCATTATAAGATCTTGGTTCTCTTAATTCTCTTAATTTATCAATAGCCATAGCAAAGCAATTGTGATCAGATGGAACATATAAATATGAGAAAACGTTAGTTAGTAAATGCGGACTAGCTTGAGAGATAAAGTTGCTTTTATAATCTTGTAAATGTGAAGCCATTTTTCTAATTCGTGAAGATCTTCTAATCAACTCTAGAGAACGAGCATGAATAAGCTATGGATTTTCTTAAGAATGAGACCGATCATGAATAAGAATAAGATGAATAGATGTGTCATACAATGGTGAAGGAATATCACATACTGATTGGAAGGATAAAGGTTTTAAAATATCATCTCATGTTTTGTCTTGAATCCATGATATATAGGGAAAAATAGATTCATAAAATACAATATCCCTAGAAATGAAAATTTCATACTTTTGTAGATCATATAATTTGAATCCCTTAATACTAGGAACAAAACCAAGAAATACACATTGAATGGCACCAGAATTTATAAGGCATATTTTTCATGTTTTAAATGTGCAAATCAGATAAAATTATTATTGATTTTATAGAAATCATTAAAAAATGGTATTTAATTATTTTCATTTGGACATTTTAGGAATTAGAGGATTCAAAATGGAAATATGAACAATTTAGATGAGTTTTACACAAATGAACGAAGTCTGAATTAATACGTTGCAATTTGGAATTCAACACAGCTGACCTACACTTACATCGACGGCATTTGGAGTCTACACCATCGACCTTAAAGCTTACACCGCTGGCCTTCATTAAAAAGAAGCTTTACATGAGCCAACCTTAGTTTTTCTTATAAATAGCATTACGTTTCACTGTTTAAAAGACTTTTGTTTTTTTTTTTAGACATACAGTTTCCTTAGATTTAGAAAGTCATAGATTAGTCTTTAGATAGTTCTTGAAGAATTCTTTCGTAGAATCGCTTGGATCATTGAGAAGATTTTGCTGTAGAGACCAAAGTTTTGGAGCTCCAATTGAAGTTTACCTTTTCCAATTATAGAATTGGTGATATCGATTTTAATTATATTTATGCAATTTTGTTAATTATACATGCTTTCAATTATGAATTTCCTTGCACTTTTGTTTCAATTTCTAGTTACGCCTTTGTTTCAATTTCCATGGTTAACTTAATTTATTTGTGAGAATTGATGAAACCCTAGATAACTAAGATGATGATTGTGTTTGTGTTATAAAATCAATAGATATAGGGATGATTCATGATTGCAATTTCTATGATTTCAATTATAGTTGTTTAATTAATTTTAATTCTTAGAAACCCTAGTGATATGGGAGTTGATATATGGTTTATTAGAAATTCTTGGTTAATTTGATTAATTAATATGGAAGCAGTGTTAATTGAATTAATTAGAAATTATCTAGAGATTAATACGATGTTTGGCAATTGAGTATTCACTAAGACGTTAGGAATAATTATTTTAGGACATGAGATAATCATAGTATCGGGAGATATCTGATTGTAATTTAAAGTCCAGTGTTAATTAGAGATGCGAGAGCTGACTGATTAATTAAGGATTTAAATCCATAAGTTTTAAGATATAATAATTTTACTTGAATGACCATATAGGTAATGATCTATATAACATAATAATAATTTGATTTACATAATTTATGGTGGATTTTATTTTCCCCATAATTCTCAATTGATTGCTTAATTTCAAAAAATTTATAGTTATTTTCTTTTCAATAGTTTTAGTATAGTTATTAAATTAGTTAATTTGTTTTTTATTGCCTAAATATTGATAAGAACTATCATAGGTTTAGTGATATTATTGTCCTCAAGGGATTGACAACCTTACTTGCTATGTATTACTTGATTCTGACTTAGTATACTTGCTGGAGTATTCACAATTTAATTTATATATATATAGTTTAAGCGAATCAAGAATCAAATTTGATTTTAACTTCGTCGTATGATGAAGCATAGCATAAGCACCTAAAAACCTTTAGATATCATATTTGGGTAGAGTTTTCAACAGCTTATGATATGAGGTATCACCGTTTAATGTTTTCAATGGAGTTTTATTTATAAGAAATACCACATGTAGAACATAATCTCCTTAAAATTTAATAGGCAAACCATCTTGTATTCTCAACACTCATGCTGCTTAAAGAATATGTTGACGTTCAAGTTCAACGATACTATTTTGTTGTGGAATTTGAACGCAAGATCTCTTATGGACGATTCCTTTTGATTCATAGTATTAAGGCATGAAGAATTTCTCACCATTATTTGTCTTAGTGGCTTTAATATGAGTATCAAACTGAATTTTTTCCAAGTTAATAAAATTGATCAGTAATTTTCATGCCTCAAATTTATACTTCATAAGAAAAACCTATGTAATACGGCTAAAGTCATCCACAGTTGTCAATGCTGATTGCTAATTGTTGCTTCTTTCATTTGTCCCCAAATATCAACATGAATTAAATCAAATCAAGAAGACGTATGAATATCACTTGAAGGAAATGGAAAATGTTTTTGCTTTGCTTCATAACAAGTGTTATAATGATATATTGTTTTATTTAGAGAGACATGAGAATTCATCTTGGACAAAAGCTTCATTCTCTTGAAGGGAATGTGACCTAAATGATAATGCCTTGTATGGCTCTTATTTTTAATTCCACTATTAGAACTATTGTTCTGGAAATGAACATGTTAAGGCTTATCTACAAAATTTTCAAGAGAACAAGCTACAACTTTATGACTTAATTC
This sequence comes from Lumnitzera racemosa, assembly GCA_024138005.1. Classification (NCBI taxonomy): domain Eukaryota; kingdom Viridiplantae; phylum Streptophyta; class Magnoliopsida; order Myrtales; family Combretaceae; genus Lumnitzera; species Lumnitzera racemosa. The sequence continues at coordinate 4,512,068 of JAMXBC010000007.1, forward strand.
CTGCAGATATAATCCATCCATAAGACTAGCACATATAATCAATCTCCATGTCTATAAGTCCTAAATAAAGCACTTAGAAGAGGTGAAAACAATACACCATTTGACATTAGTTGTCAATTTACTTGCTGATATTAGATTGAAGGAAAATTGACATTCATGTAAAACTTCTTGTAATTCTAGTATAGGCCCTGATAAGATTTTAGGTACCAACCTGACGCCAGGCTAGGTTTCATACCACATAGGAGGCTTGCTTGCAAGCTCTACGCTAACGAGTAACTTATTTATGAGATATGTTAGCATTGGATGGCCTGCCCTACCCTGTTGGGTTTACCCTGTTATGTTAAGTACGCCTCGCTTTACCTTAATTGAGCCCTTTGACAGACCTATCTATGAACTATAGCAATATTAAGAGGCTCGACGTACTCTACAAGTTCTATCGTGGCTACTATTTGTGTCTTGCTTTGCCTGGTCTTCCTTGCTATATGTTACACCCCGAAGCGGCAGAGTCGTAACGGCTCTGCCGTGTAAACCATCCTAAGATAGAAGTTGGCCTTACAACCGCTATCTTAGACCTGATCTACACAAGGCGTCCACGACTAACCCACTTTGAAGTAAACAGTTTGTAATTTAAATAAATCATTTACTTAAGAATGTGAGGAAATTTATATATATTCACTATAATTCAGTTATTACATTATCCATAAATGAAAAGTAATAACATATATGTTGATTCTTCAATGTTTTTCCTTACTCCCCAGGATCCAGTAGTTGCTAGCTTTAGAGTAGTTGTTTGCAGCTTCTTAGCCAGCACCTGCACGACGTCTATAAGGATGTGAGCAACTACAGCTCAGTAAGTTAGGATGGAGGACTTAAAACTATACCACAAACATAACATGGTTTTTAATCAACTTATTAGGTGCAATGCATGTGCAAGCAAATGCCATCGCACGACGTTGTCCGGCCCGTCGAAAGATTATAGAAATTGCGCCCACTCTAATCCGGGTTGAGGAGTTGCCATTAATGCAACAGCTCACGACCAAACCCAGGCTTGTGCAATGGAGACCTCGCTCCTCTCGCGACTACCTTCGAACCACTGACTTCACCCTCTCCATGACCTCCTCTCCTGTCACTTAGTTCTGCTAAGGATGAAGAAGGGACCAATTGCAATCTTGCGTTATCCCTTTCGAAGGGGTCGGTATTTGGCTAGAGAGTCCTAAGTTCCCCTAACGGGTTGCTATGCATGTCCGATTATGATTACTGATCGTATATTTGATTAAGTCCAGTTTAGGGTGATTAATCATTTCATACAAATCATACAATACATGCCAGAGCAACAAACAGAATTATAGCATCACCCATAATCAAGCACATGCACACATTCAACTATCTAACAAGCACAACCAAGCATAATCTCAAGCCTCCCAAAATACAACATTATATTAATCCCAACTTACCTCGACTCCTCGCTCACTCACTCGAGGTCCGACTTGCTCAGGTTATCGCCGATCATCCCTATAACATAAACGTGGTTTCAGTTCTTATATAACTATTATAGGTTCATTTTATCCTATAACGCTTATTGTTATGTTTTGTTTAGGGTTTAATATGCCTAATTATCTAGGTCATAAGTCTTTTACAATTATTCTAGGTTAAGGGTTAGGTTCGGGTTTGATTTTCACATCGATTTCTAAATTAGGTTTTAGTTCGATTTTTAAGTAGTGTTTTATACTCCAACCTTAGAAATTTGTTTCAACCCATAATGTGAAATTAATCACATTACTTCTCGATCTCCTAAATATTATCATTACCCTTAGTCAGTATTTATTTTACTCGGTATACTTTAATCCGTATTAATGTACTAAATTCACTCCTAATGTGAGAAATTTTTACATTTTTCATATAAGTACATAAATTCAAGTTTCATATCAGATTTATTGTATATTTTTATTATTATCAAAACATCAATTTTTATTATAATATTTTCTATTTATTATATTATAATAATTACATATTATGCATTATTACCTTTTATGTATATCATACACTTTTAATATTTCTATCACTCTAATTATTGTCTCTAAACACCAATTATCATTTCAAAATGTCTAAATTCATCTTAAATCTGATTTTACTCCTAATTTCCAAAATTAACTTAAAATTTACTATTTTTCCCTATTACTCATTTACTACATAATTAACTTAATAATTACATCTAACACCCTAAATGCTACAAATATCATACTCCATCAGATTTCAACATCCTAAAACATGTACTTATTCACTAAATCAGTAATTAACCATCTAATTACGTTATTAACCTTAAATTACCTATTTTATGCCTTATTTTAAGGCCTAAAAAATATCTAAAAATTTCAAAAATTAATTTTTGAAAACGGGCTTCATTGCACTGTTCTATATCAGCTAAGTGGTCTACACAAAAATTTTGGGCTCGAAACTACACTCCTAAGGTCATTTATTTCTAAATCAAAACATGCTCGGTTTTGCATAATTGCTTAAAGATCCTATATCACGAGACATATTTTCATCAAAATACTATTTTTCCTAAAAACTACATACTAAAATATTCCAGAACAACAAAATTCATAATTTTATAATAATATTTACTATTTTTACAAAATTACACAATATCGGGCTGGAAATCGAACTCGCCGATTTGGGTGGCTCCGGCCACCGTTGGTGGCCATGGGTGTGTCGGCCCACCTAGGCGTTGCCACCATCGTGTGGTGGTGGTGGCCGTCTACTCCCAGCTGTCCGTCGGATGCAGGATCTCCTTTGTGGCCCTAACTGCACAATTTTCCTTTTCTTTTTTTTTCTTTGGTTTTTCTCTCAATTTTCAACTCTCCCTAATTTTCTCTAATTTTTAACTGTCCAAATGAGCTTCTAAATTTTTCTTGCTATTTATAGAGCTTTAGTGTAATTATTGTGCATTAAATTGAATAAGACAATTGTCTTATCCCTTAATTTTTGGCTTTTATGTTGTCTTAATTTAGTTGGCTGGTTTTTTTTTCTTATTTTTCCCAGCTACTACGACCTATATCTGGATCATTCCTTATTTTTCTTTATTTTTTCTTAATTAATTATGAATTTTATTTAATTATTTAGTATGATTTTAGCACATTACTCGTATTTCTACATACATGTAAATTCATATATAGTATAAATAAATATTCCTAAATATTATTTAGGTTATTTTATGATTTTTAGTATACATATAATTTATCTCAAGCGATTCGTTAATTATCGGAATGCATTTTATGCATTTTCGATAAATAACGAATTATATACTTAAAATTTGGAATTTTTATATTCTTTTATTTTATTGCTTATTTTCTTAAATTTAAACTTACGGGATCATTTTCCTAATATTTCTAGCTTTACTTTATAATTTAGGCTCGATTAGGTTTTTCAACTGATCGAAACCTCAAATTGCTAGTTTTGGGGCTTACACTATACTTGATCCATTCTGCCCTACTATGGTCGGCTCTATCCTATTTTGTTGGGTCTTATCGGATTAGCTATTCAAGACTATCCAGCCTTGCCCATTCGCCTTACTTAAAGGGCAATTTGCTCGACTAAGTTAGTTCAGGCAAGCTTTGCTTTGTCATGATGAGATTGCCTAGTTATTCCATATCAGCTTGGTCGTACCGAGACATATTAAATAGGTGAACCACATCTATGCCAGCTCGACCTGGCTAGGCGAGGTCGGGCATTATCATGTCAGGTCAATTACTAACATAATTAGGTTGGCCAACATGAGAAGTCGGTTACGGCCACGATAGGTCGTGTTGGCCCCAAACATGTAAGATCAGCCCCGGGCAAAACAAGTCGTCTAGAATCAGGTCTGCCCAGATTACAACTTAGAGTCCCCAACAACTCTTTAGAATCAAAGTATTGGCCTTCACCCAAAGATCTCACTTGGCTATCTATTTTACTTATGTATTCAGATTTTCTATTTCTTGTATTTTACTTGTAATTAGTCTCATGTCTATCTTATATTTATAAAATTTCCACTAGGGCGTTCTTAGTCATTTTATTTATTTACAAGTTTACCACTTTGTATAAATATAACACTTTAGGATTTTAAGAAGATTTACAACATTAATGAAAAACCCTTTAAATATTTTCTCTTGAAAAGCTCTCTCTTATTAGCTTTTATCAATCCCTTTAGCAAGGATTGTAGTGGGCGACCCTATCACTCGGACTGGTATATCACATCCGGCAAGTCTTAGGTCCATTTATAGTTCTATGGTGCATCATATCCATAGAGTTAGTACACAGGATTTGCTAAACCATCGACTTTCATTTGCTTTTTCAAGCTTTCTGTAAGCTCGGACCCATCCTCTGATTATGCATGATATAAGGTTTGTATGTTTGTCCATGAGTCTGTATTATTTTGGTATCAAAGTACGATTCTAAAAGGGAGCGTGTAAAGTTGCTAAGAAGGTTTGTTTGTGTTTGTTGATTAGTGGTTGTTGTGTTCTTTTCGTACATACCAGAATTGGTCCGATTGGAGTAAGTTTTGAAATATTGACCTACAAATCAATGAGTTTGGTTCTTATTGTGCTCTATTGTACTCTATTTTCCATTGCAAAAACATAAGAGGTTCATTTTTGCATACACTCGTGTGTCTAAGCGTATTGGTTACCTGTGCTAAGTTGGAAGTCGATCTGTAAGATTAAGTCATATAGATTGTGGGGTAGTGTAACGTTGTACTATTGTAGCGGTGGTAGCTGTAAAATTAGAGTTGTGCAAATCTATTACTGCATTAGTGAAGTATGCGACTAGGTCCACGAGAGTTGGGAAAGTGACTATTGTAAGGTTTGGAGTCACAAAACCATAGTTATAGAAATTATAAGGGGGATTTGAATTGGGTGCCTTAAATAATAGGTGGGTGTTCAATCTTTCTAACAATAATATTCAGATTCTATGGTTTGGGTAATTGAAATTGGACACAGGGTCATTCAATGGAATTCTTCCGTGTAGTCGCAACAACAATTAGTGGAACGTGTTGTGGCTGCTTGCATTGAAACCGGAGTTGTTGATATTAATTTATAGTATTTAGTGGTTATTAGCTGCAGAGACTTTATTATTACAATGGTAACAAGTGGCAATGATCTCCTCAGGTGTTGCTACTTAATTTGATGTTAGTAGAGTTCACGGTTGTGCTAGTAGGGTATACTGCTATCTTGGGGATTAACATAGTGCTTAGTGCTCGAAGTGTAAGTATTTAAATTGAGCTAAGGGAGTGAGGCCATTAGGTTTTGAGCTATCACACTTTGGAGAAGCGATCCAACTTGTTATTTACATTAACTTGTTGAGCCAAACCATCATACTCCTAAGGTTATTGAACTGAGTTGCTTATTGATTCAACTTACTGAGCTGGTCCATAGTATCTAAGCTTAGGCACTAAGCTACTTCAACCTAATAACTGAACCGTGTTAGATAGTTCTAGTTATTGTCGACGAAACTTCTTCTAAGCCGAGCTAGTCTGTTGAATTAATACCTCCATTCAACATTGCTTATGACAATTGACGAAGATATGTTATGACTATGACTATGAAGACATAAGGTCAAGGATACCCATGTTTGATGGTTATGGATCTCTAGCGAAATGCTTAGATTGGGATTTCCAAGTCAATAGTCTTCAAAAAGTATCCATACCATAAATGTGACAAAAAAATATATCATAAAGGATCAGCTTCAAGGCCTTACTGGGACTTAATGGAAGAATGTATTAAGGCAAAGGATCATAAGAAGGGCAAGTACTACATGGAGCTCAATGAGACCTACCATGAGAGAAATTTATTTTCTCATTATATCAAGATGAATTGTATGAAGTGCTATCTACCTTGACGCAAGGACAAATGAATGTCTAAGAATTTACTAAGGAATACAAAGCACTTTTGAACTGATGTGAGCTATATGAATCTCTTTTGTATACTATCTTGAGATTCATAAGAGGATTGAGATCGGAAATTGCTCGACATGTTAACCCCTTAGGAGTAAGAAGCTTGAATAAGGCTATTCGATTAGCCTTAAGAGAAGAATCCACCATTGATACCGACCATTATGATGTACAGGAACAACTAGAGGTTATACTTGATCAACTTCAGGAGCTCAGAGAAGAAATGAGATAGCAAAGGGATACTCGAACAGAAAAAGCTGACGAGAGAGAAGCCTATGCAGAGGAAGTAGGAGAAGAAGAGGTGAAGGTAACTAGAGAGACGAATAGAAGTGAGAAAGAGCAAGTCGAATTGCATTTGAAACCTTATGTTCCGGAAATAGTACCATTACCAACTATAAATACCATCAATTGTAGTTCTAGGAATTACTATGTTTGCTTTCCTCATATCAGAATCTTGCGTCCAAGTCATCCGACAGGTTTACATGGCACCGATATGAGCAAATATAGCATCACACCTATGAGCTATTATCAACTGTAGACTGGAGTTCATTAGAGCCGAGGTGATGGATACATATATTGAGGATGCATCATGTTAACCCTTGGGAGTTTGATGTTGGAGAGATTTGAGGTGTGTAGATGGAAGGAGAAGGAAGAATCGATTTATGAGGGAGTGGAGGGAATGCTGGCTACAATTGATGAGGAGATCAACAATCCACCTTACGTCCTGCTGGCACAAGATCAACGTGCCCATGATCCTTTATATGACCTTGAGATTGTGTTACTTCCCTTAATTGATAGTTGCCAAGACTACTAAGGTTGATTAGATCCATGATGAGTGAAAGGAAAGATTCGAGATAAAAGATATGATTAATTGAGCCCATAATGAGTGGAGGGAGCATCGGCTGGTGATGCCCTTGTTGCAAAAACTAAAGTGTATTCTTATGTTTAAATTTCAATTTTGTCAATTAGTGTTTAACTTCAAAGGGATTTGGAGCAGCCAATTGCCAAGTTTCAGGACGAAACTCTTCCAAGAGGGAGGGAATGATAAGATTTTAGGTACCAACCCGATATCGTGCCAGGTTTCATACCACATGGGAGGCTTGCTCGTAAGCTCCATACTAGCGTGTGACCAATTTATGAGATATGTTAGCATTCAACGACCTACCCTGCCCTATTAGGTCTGCCTTGTTATGCTAAGTACACTTCATTCTACCTTGACTGAGCCCTCCAACAAACCTATCTATGAACTATGGCAATAGTGGAAAACTCGACGTGCTTTGCAAGTTCTGTCCTGGCCACTATTTGTACCCTGCTTTACTTAGTTGGCCACTATTTGTACCCTGCTTTACTTATTCTTCTTTGCTATACTTAATCAATTCTGACTTACTATGGTCAGCTTTATCATATTTTGTCGGGTCTTCTCGGATCAGCTATTCAGGACTGTTTTGCCCTACCTATCCACCTTACTTTACCGAAGTCGATTTGCTCAACCAAGTTGGTTTGACTAAGGTTTGATCTCATGTAAGATCAGCTCCGGATAAGATAAGTTGTTTAGAATCAAGTTTGCCCAGATTACAACTTAGAGTCCCTAACAGCTCTTTGGAATCAAAGCATTAGCCCTTACTCAAATATCTCACTTAGTTATCTATTTTACTTATGTATTCATATTTTCTATTTCTTATATTTTACTTATAATTAGCCTCATGTCTATCTTATATTTACAAAATTGTCACTAGGGCATTCTTAGTCATTTTATTTATTTACAACTTTACCATTTTATATAAATATAACACTTGTATAAGGTTTTAAGAAAATATATAACATTAATGAAAAACCCTTTGAGTATTTTCTCTTGAAAAGCTTTATCTTATTAGCTCTTATCAATCCCTTTAGCAAGGATTATGGCAAGCAACCCTATCATTCAGACTAATGTATCACATCTAACATGTTTAAGGTCTGTGTGTGGTTCTACGGTGCATCATATCCATAGAGTTAATATGCGGGATTTGCTAAACCATCGAATTTCATTTGCTTTTTTAAGCTTTCTATAAGCTCGGACCCATCCCCTAGTTACACGTAATATCAGGTTCGTGTGTTCATTCATGAGTCTGTATCAGGCCCCAACTTAACAATTCCAACATGAGTAACTTGAACTTGAGAGTCATTTGGTGACCAAACAAATACATTTTTCACTGTCTTATATGTAGAAAAATGACTTAAAGAGAAAGTAATATGATCACTTGCACCTACATCCAAAATCTTTTATTTAATCTTTTAGTTGAAGAACTAAAAGAAAAATAATTACCTCCTTGAATCTCTCTACATTCAATAAAGTTTATTGTTAGAATATTGGCTTATAATTGATGAGTAACCTCTTCTTCTGGTGAAGATTTAAGTAATTGCATCAATTTGTTATATTTTTCCCTTATGAAAGGAAATTACGCAACATCATCTACTTCATTTTGTGAAAACTGGTCTTCTTGATACATCACTGCAATTTTATTAATTCTTCTCTCGTGAAATTTGGAAGATATCTAAGTAGAATTTATCGATGTTATGTCCCAAATTACCACAATAAGAACAAAGAGGCTTCTTGTTAGCATTAGAAATGCAAGATCTTTTAGTCAAATTACCAACTTGTTGCTAATATGAAGGTTTAGTAGCCCAAGCAAATATTAAAATAACATTCAGTGACACAACACTATTCATTTGCCTTTCTTGTTGAATAACAAGTGAAAAACATTTGTTTATGTTTGATAAAGGATCCATCAAAAGAATTTATGTTTTCAGAGTCAAGAAACTATTATTTAATTCTTTTAGAAAGCGAATAACTTGGTCATTATCATAATATTCTTTTATAACATTGACTATTTTACAAACTCTATTATCTTCACAATTCGAAAAAGGCCTTAGAACAAAAAGCTAATCCCACAATATCTTTAATTAAGTATAGTAATCAATGATTGAAATATTACCTTGTTTAAAGTTGTAAATTTCTTCTTGAAACTTTGATATCCTTAAGGAATTGCATTGAGAAAATCGATTTTCCAAGTCTTTCCACACCTCGTATGCCGTATCAATCCAAATAATGCTTTAAGCAATTGATTTCGAAAGTGAATGCATGATCCAAGATAATACCATGCTATTGCAACATTCCTGAGTTGAGAATAAAGGATCATCCATCCCTGGTTGGCAAATACTTTTATCCACAAACTTTAATTTATTTTTCGATAGAAAAGCCATTTTCATGACACCACTCTGAGAATAATAGTTTGAACTATTCAGAACAAATAAAATAAGAATGAGTGATGGATTTTCATTAATATGTAGATAATATAGACTTGAAAGTTTTTCCTCCTCTTTCGCCATTATTGTTGCTCCAATACCATAACAAATAAAATGATATGTAGAGGAGAGAAAGAGCTTACAATAAAAGTTGAAACAAAGTATGAGAGAATCACTAAGATGATTGAGCAAGAATTGAAAACTGTATTATGACTACTCACTTTGTTATGTACATCTTATTATATCTATATTGTATAAAACTATAACTAACCCTAACTATATCCTAACTTATAACTGTCATAACTAATAACGTTGAAGTTAAGTAATTAATTGTGTTATCAGAAACATCAATTTCGAGTGATTAATCTATAATTATTAATTGTGTAATAAATTCTTCTCATAAATTTTACCACTCTAATCAATATTAAAATTCGTGCACATGTCCATGTCATAAAAGTTAATATTATTTGCATTAAAAATGTAAATCCTAAAATTAATTTAAAGCACATGTTCATGCCAATATCTAAACTAATCTTTATCCAATATTCTCTTTCGAGTTTTTTAAGTTTTAAATACATGAAAACTTGTTCATCATATAATGAAAGTATAAATTATTAAATTGGGATAATTAAAAATTACGAATAGTTAAACAATAAAATATAAGAGATCATGTAATGATTAAGTTATCATGTATATCAAATTCCCATAATATTAAATCTAATTCATGACAAAAATAGAAGCATCAAAAAAGGATTCAGGAAATATGATTATAAATTGAAAACAAGAAGTTAGTTCTTGTTTTTTTTTTTTTTTCCTTTTTTTACTGCAATCTTCCTTCTTTCCTATTCATATAGGCTTGAGCATATCACTAATCTACCTCCTTTCAATTCATATCTCTTCTTTCTTCTTTTTCTTTTATGGCACTTAGTTTAAGAGTAAAGTAAAATAAGAATAAAATTGTAATTCTTTAGGAATTGAATAAAGAAATAATAATTGTTCTTTGTAGCTATTTTGAATTTTTATAAATATACATGAAAATGTACCGTAAAAATATCAAACAATAACTATTCCTGACGGGAGACTCTATCCTTTTAACAAAAAGCATGTAAGCTTCTGTCCGAACTAGTGGCAAGTTCTCTATTGTTAGGCTGAGCTTTCATAATTTATGTTGGATGGTGGGCTTGCTATTGAAGACATGTTGGTCGAGAAAAGAACTTTTTTCCCTATCTAATTGTTGTTTTGCTTTTATCTCTTGCGTGTCTCTTCCTGGGGCTTAAACTAAGGAAATTGTTGGACATAATAAGCTTCTTTGTTTAGACATCCTTGGAATTGATTGTTGGGATGAATGAAAATAATATTCCATGGAAATTGCAAGCCTATGTTTTATTTTTTTAGTTGTCAAGTTGCCAACTTTATTAAATTCTTGGTTTCTTTCTATGCAATCCTTGCACTTTGAATAACTTCTTGCCTTGTTTTTCAAATTTTCACATTTTTTTCCATCAAAAGTATAAAGAAATAAATATATGTAGGTGAGGTTGCTTGTGATGATCAATTATGTGCTATGCATATGATGATCGATATTGGAGATCGCTTGATCTAATGACAAGTATACGGATGTCATAGTAAAATGTGTGGGAGAAGGAATAAAAAAAATCAATCATCTGCATGCATATGTAATAGAAGATGAAGTCTTGTGTTTTTGGATGCTCTTGATTCGTTCTTCACTAAGTAGCTTATTCAATTTTTCATGGAGTAACTTCAATAAAGTTCTTATGTTTGTCTTAAGCTAGTCAGTATTTAGAATGATTCCAAATGAGAGGATGAACCTCTTATTTATAGATTTTAGAAGTAAACTTTATCCATTGGATTACTTTGAGATTGATGGATGAAATCTGGCATTATAAGCAACCATCGAATAGCCTTAAATGATCTAATGGTTGGGATTCACTTCTCTTCATATGAACCATGAGCTTGGGCAACAAGCTCTCAATATGCCCAATAGCTTATAATAAAAGAATATACACTCATTAATAATAAGACAAGCCCATAACTCTTGCTTAAGTCCAAATAGCTCATTTTAAGACTAAACAAAATTTAAATAGGTCTAAAGAGACCTCTTTTGAGCCAACTTTTCATGCACAAGTTAATCGAGTAAAGTTAAGAGTAGCATAACTAATTCAATGACCTCTGTTCCAAGCTTATTAAGCCATATCTCCCTAAAACATTGTTATTTTTGTCCAGTTTCCTAATTCCTATCATTAACCCATTAAACCGGTTCGTGGCATTCAATTGGGCCAAAAGCTCAATTACCGAAACGACTCTCTACAAAATTTATAACTTATAGCTAGGTTCTCAAGTGTAAGACTTCATCTACCATTTCATTGTGCCATATCATCCAAATGTCCACATTTCTTTTCATCTTCTAACGAATGATTGCCATCTTAAATTAAGCCATGTTCATAATTGAGGCTTTTATTTTTAGGGTTAGATCGAAGCACACTTAGGGCTTCTTATTGAAATTTCACAATCTTTTTTGGAAGGTCTTAGATGAATTCCTTTCTATATAATCCTATCTTCCTTTCGGCTTACCTATATCCATGGTCTTAATTACCTTTCTACCTTTTCAAATTTCTTATTAGTTATGTCTACTTATGTAGGTAAGGAATTTTCTTGGGTATAAAGTTTGTGTTCTTAGCTAAAGTTGCTAAATCAATGGTGTAGTGTCTCTTAAGGGAACTAAAATTAGTCTAAATGAATGTCTTTGGTATAAATTGGTTCATTGTTGGCTTGACTTTCCATTTACATTAAAATATAAAAAGTTGTTTTAATTATGATAATTTATAAGAAAATGATAAATCGCCACTCATATATGACTAATATATAATGGGGATCTAATAAATTACATTTTTCAAAATAGGAAACCTTTTTTTTTCACACCACATGTTTTTCAATTGCCAAAATGACTAAATAAATATGCAAAAACGAATACAACCGGATGGATTCTAAGGATTTCTTACATTTGTAACCCTCCACATTTTCTAAAAAGATTTTCCTGGCTATTAATAAATGTGTAAAACTACACATTTATCCCCACTTAAATGGCGCAATTTATATATTTAATTTCATTATAAGATTTAAGTTAAAATGGGCGAATAAGATTTGGATAAATTGCACGAACGATGTGAAAATAGGATGAAAAGTGGAGCTTAAATAGCTTGTATGTACTTGAAAGTTGACATCCAAACTACACCATTCCAATGTAAATGAATTTAGATTGAAATATCCCATTTTCAAATTTGGAATCACACAAGATCCATACATCACTTAACCAGAATCATTTTTGTAGCACTTCCACGTTTCAAGTCTTTTTTTTTTCTTGGAATCATTCAATAAAATCCTTAAAACTTTCAAAATAATTTAAATTTTTAGAAAAAATTAATGTTTTTTATAAAGATTTATTCATATGATATGATTCATAATAAACAAATATTAAAATATATTATATTTGTGTTAAATGCTAATTCATCGGATAACATGTTCTTAAAAAGTAGGTAAAGGTTCAGCGAAACCTTCTAAGATATTAACAAGCAGTTTACTTGAGGGGAATAGAAATTCCATTTCTCCCCTATTCTCAAGGAACATCATGTTACCTTATTTTGTTAGTTTTTGGTCATTGTAATACAAACTTTTAAGAATTTTAATTACTTGAATTTTCATAATACACATTCTAACCTAAACCCTATAAATCTTAGCTCCAAGGATATAACTACATATTTGTGCTTAAACTACCCCCATCTAAAATCAAAATTTACATACTTTACCCTTCGATTAAAAAATGGATCCAAGCCAGAAATTTCCATACCCCCATCTATAGCCTTAATAAAACAATCACAACCTACTCTCTCACTTTCACCATTAATCATCCATAATCCTAATCCCTCTTCCATTCCACACCTTTAGGCTAAGGTGGTTTCATTGCAACAATAGGAGCATGACGAACCGTAACTATCCCTCTCTCTACCAAAAACCTAGTTAAGCTAGGAGCATAAGTAGGTCTTGCAAAGGCCATCTAAACCTAGCTTCCAGTTACAACAAACATTCAGGGATAAAGATTAGACGTTAATCTATGTTTTCTTTTGCATTTGATTTGATTTTTTTCTCCCAATTTTGCTTGCTTTCAATGGAGTGGACAATACTACTAATACACAATAAGCAAGGAAAAATCACCCTTTGGGTTATCGTATAGACCACGTGTCATTTATTCGTTTGAATTTCTTTTAGTCGCAAATGAAATCATTTGTTTGCCTACTAAGGTTATGATGACCCGACCAATTATGGTTCGTTTATTGTTGTGTTGTGATGCCGTTTATGTAATGACATAGCTTGTTTCAGATGTACATACACCTTTATTGTAAGTAAATATCCCAGTAACTTCTTTCTAAAGTGATCTATAAGGAATTTGTTTAGTTTTTAGTGCACATAAGCAAGTGCAATGATGAAATGGGTTTCCATGCGTATAATAGAAGTGTCTTTCCAAAGTTTTTAGTGATATTAGTAAGAGTTTTACAATGTTTCTTCTCACCATAGTGAATTTTCAAAGATGCAACCACCATTATTGTATTGTATCTCCATGTTTACAAAAAAATCAGGTCATCTTCACTAGGATTATCTATGAATATTTCTAGAAAAAAATAAAGGAAGAAGTACTTGGCTGTTAAAGCATAATTGGGTTTCACTACTTATATTCACTACATCCAACATAGGGCGTAAGATGGTGTGTTTGACGTTGATATTGTAGTTGGTCTGTTGGGTTACATGTTTAATAAGGATTTTTGTGTAATTAAGAGATTGTATAATAATCTACTTGTTGTTATGTCAACATCGAATTGAAATGTCCACATTCGCTTTAACCTTGTGTAGTAGTAGTTAGTTGATTTTTTAGCATCTTCTAATTTTTTTTAGTTGTGGACCAATTGAGCTTTCATGAGAACGAAATGCAAAGGAAAAAGAAAATTGCATGCTTCTTAATAGCTTTGTGGTTAGAATATTCGAACATTGCTTATCAATTGATGTTTTAATTATATGAGTTGGCCTTAAATTCGTATCGGACTTGAGTTTGATCTTATGAATTGAATTTCTACTAACATCACGATTATATTAGAAGGCTTGTTCACAGTGATGATATAACATGCATTAAGCAACTTAAGGTATATAAGCGTGCATTTTCTAAGTTATGCAAAATATTAGAAAGTGTTTGATGATTAAAGCCTACAAAAAAACTTGTTCATCGATGATCAAGTTGCTATGTTCTTGCATATACTTGCACATCATCAAAAAAACAAAGTGATTAAACATAACTTTAAGTGTTCTAGAGCTACTGTTAGTTGGTATTTCTATACCATCTTGAATGCTACGCTATACTAAGTGCCAACATGCTCAACAAACTTGAACCAATTGCAAAAGACCATCCAAATGGTCGATATAGGTATTTCAAGGTACAATTTCATACTTCTCACAATTGCATTCATTTTTTTTTTCTTTTACGTTTATCCGATCAATTGACAATGAGCTCTTCTTACAATTTATGTAAAATAGCTTAGGTTCTCTAGATGGGACCCATATCTCCATTAAAGTACCCTTAAAAGATAAACCCAGATATAGAACCTACAAGAATGAGATTGTAACAACTATTTTAGGTGTTTGCACTCCTAGCATGCTATTTGTTTTATGTGTTACTGTGTTGGGAAGGTTCCGTAGTAGATAGTAAGGTCCTTTATGATGCAATAATGAGAAGGAATGGTTTGAAGGTTCCTCAAGGTATAGTGTATTGTTGTCAAGGTAGTACCCTTTTTTTATCATATACCATATCTTATGTGATTCATCTTACTCCTTCATCCAGGATGCTACTACTTAGTTGACGAAGGCTACCCCAATTGCGATGGTTTCCTTACACCATTTAAAGGTTAATGGTATCACCTGAGTAAGTGGTGCTAGAATCAACAACCCTGATCCCTAGAAGAGCTATTCAACTTAAGACATGCATCAGCTCAGAATGTCATTGAGAGATACTTTGGGCTACCTAAAATGAGATGGGGTATTAGAAAAAGCCTGTCATTTTACCCCATGAGGACTCACAATAGAATTATATTGGCATGCTGTTTACTATACAACTTTATAAGAACTAAGATGGCATCCGATCCCCTAGAGGACAGCGTGAATGCCATAGCAAATAGCTGTAGTGAGATGACCAAAGACCTAATCATGACTCTAGGTCATAATGATGCTCGATCTAATGGGAGGATGCAGCTTGTGATTAATATGCTTAATGAATGGTGTGCTTCTAATCGTAGTTCTAGTTTAAACTTCTACATAATAGGTTGTGTTTTCAAGTAATGCTAATGTTTGTTCATCTTTGTTATGGTTTATTTGAAAACATATGGAGGCATGAGGCTTTTGTTTAAATATAGTTTGTATTACAAACAATGATGTGCAATGTTGACCTAAATTCATGATCAATTCTATATTGTATTGTTTTGCACACTATCTTGCTATGTGTACATGTAGATCCTATCCTTTGTGTTGTTAATCCCACTACAGTGCCATTGCCTGCTTTATGGTATGCGTCTCGTTATGTAACCTCTTTTTTTTTTTCCCCTCCATATGAGTTTATCTACTACATTACAAAGATAAGCTTATCTTCTTTGTTATTATAGAATAGAAAGCATGGAAGACGTTTAATCTGTCGTAACCTAAGTTAAGATGGGTAGCAACCGTAAGAGGAAATGGAATATCATGGAGGATAAAGCTCTAGTTACAGCTATGCCGAAGCTTTATGAAAGCGGGACACATAATGCCGACACGGGTTTTTAAAACGAGTACTTATATAAGTTGGAAAGAATGGTTGAGGCAAGGTTACCTAACCGTGGTCTGAAGGCTAAGCCATATATCGAGTCTCGTATTCAGATGTTGAAGAAGGATTAGAGCATAGTCTATGACATGGTGTATGAAAGGAGTACGAGTGGCTTTGGGTGGCGCGACAATAGAAAGATGGTTGTTGTTGAAAAGGAAGTCTGGGATGCTTACTTGGAGGTATTTGTATCATTTTTGGCTTCTTGTCTTGGCACTACAAATGGATAGATTTTGCTTGTTGTTATATCAACTAAAGGAATATACATATATATATATTATGTGTGTACATTTCCATTTCCAATCAATTTCAAAACTCTCATTATCAAATTGAAACTAAAAGAAAATCACTTAGATCAAATAGAAATAGTTTGAATAAGTATGACTAAAATTTAAAGATGAAAAATACCTTGCAAGTTTTTGCTCCTTTATGTAAGGTGGATTAAAAATATAGAGAAAAAGTTAGTATGAGATGGAACCTCATAGATGCTATGTTATGTGGAGTTCATGTTAACATGCCTTTTAAGTGGGGAGTAGGAAAATCTTATGTGGGACTCTCTATGTCCATAAGTACTGATTTGCTTGTTCTTTTTCTGTTTGCTACTTAGATTTTTTAGTTTTTCCATTATTTGCACTTACACTTTAAGTTAATGTTTTAGTGCTGCCTTTAAATCTAATGTATAGAAATTTATTATAACATTTGCCATAACATTATGCTTGTATTATATATGCAGTATGGATACTAACTCTAATAAAATTTATATGAATCTATAAAGAATTCTGGGAGTATGCTAAATATTACTGCATTTGCTATGCTTTTTTTATTTTTGTTCTCCAAGATCAAAAGCAAAAATATTAGTAATTGAATGCAAGATACGTGTGCTCTAGTGTTATACTTATTTCTTTTACCCATTGTCTTTGATGTTTAGTTGTAGAATCACGAAAACACTGCTCCATTCATGACTCGAAGCTTCCCATTCCTTACTATGATATTAATCATTTATAGAAGGCATTGGGCAACAGGTGCTAATCTTCAAACTATCGAGGATGTTGTAGAGGAGATGGACATGGGGCAAGTGACCATGCAGTTGCCAAATGATCAGTTCCCTCTAACAGAGGAGGCCGACAAGGTCTCCATTTGCCATAGTGTAACTTGAACTACTTCTAAGAGGAAACGAGTTGTATGTAGAGATGAAGTAGTGACTAAAGCCTCATCTAGCTTCATGAGCTTTGAATTTGGAACGAGTGATATGAAGTTCTCACTTGAGGCCATGGTCCAGCAACTGTCGGGCGACGGGACTACTGTAAAGATAGAAGAATTGGCCACTTTTCTTTAAAAAATCTAAGGTTTAAGTGATGAAGAAGTGGAAGATGCACTGGTGAAGCTCCCTGAGAAGTCGTATAACATTGTAATACTTTATAACCTTTAGATAGCAAGTCGATTAAACTATGTCCACAGGCTTCTTCATCACATTTAACATAAATGGGTGGGTTAGGTGTTTTTTGGCCAACAAGTAATACGGCATTATGTTTGATAAGTTATTAAGGAGACGTTGCAACAACACCTTGATGTAATAATATACACTTTTAAGTGGACTGGGTGGAAGGTTATTTTCATTCTGCCCCTTACCGAAGAAGTGTTACTATGTAAATCCATGTCTAATTGCAACTTTTAACATATTTTGTGTAAACATGATAATTACTAAGCTATTAACTAACTATTATTGTTGATCTTAACTTTATATATGTGTAGGGTATGTACTGTCAAGCAATACTAGTGGATTATATGTATCGTGACACTTTGGTGTACATGTAATGAAAATGGTTGTGCTTATGTACTTAGCATGGCATAAGTTATTTGCTAATTTTCTATTCTCCTAAGAAAAGTTGTTGGATTTTTGTTATGATCTCACTAGGACTTCATACTGTAATAGGGATAAAGCTACTAGAAGTACTCAAATTCTCATATTTTTTCATTTTAATATCTAAACTTTAAATTTGTTCATTTTAGTAACTCAGCTTTTAAATGAGATAAATTACTATTTTTGTTGTAATGATCGTTATAAAGAATACTTATTTGTTTTATTTTAAAAAATTGAAGTACCAAAATAAAATAAAAATATAAAGTTTAAGCATTAAAATGAAAATAGAATGAAAGTTGATTTAATTATATTATTATTCTGTCTTTTTAGACTAACGACCATTATAACGGAAATACGAACTTGTCTCATTTAGAAAGTTGGGGTGCTTAAATGGGCGAGTTTAAAGTTTGAGTATTAGAATTAAAAAAATATGAAAGTTTAGGTACTTGTACTGATTTTATCCCATTTGTAATATGTCTTGCAATTTCAAATGAAAATATTTTTTGGGATTACACTTTATTTATATAGGTTGTAAGCCCCACAACTAAGCAATCCGAGGTTTCGATCGGTTGAACAATCCGATCGAGCCTAAATTATAAAGTAAAGCTAGAAATATTAGTAAACCGATCCCGTAAGTTTGAATTTAAGAAAATAAGTAATAAAATAGGAGATTACAAAATTTTCAAATTTTAAGTATATAACTCGTTATTTATCGAAAATGCGTAAAAGACATTCCGGTACTTAACGAATCGCTAGAGATAAATTATATGTATACTAAAAATTATTAAATAACCTAAATAATATTTAGGAATATTTATTTGTACTATATATGAATTTACATGTAGGTATAAATACGCGTAATTACTTAAAATACGCAAAATGTGCTAAAATTATACTAAATAATTAAAGAAAATTATAAATTAATTAAGGAAAAATCAGGAAAAATCATGAATCATCTAGAATTGGGTCGTGGCAGCTGGGAAAAATAAGAAAAAATTCGGCCAATTAGAAATAGCCAACATAAAAGCCAAAAATCAAGGGATAAGGCAATTGTCTTGTCCCATTTAATGCACAATAAATCCCCTAAAGCCCTATAAATAGTAGGAAAAATTAAGAAACTCATTTGGACAGTTAGAATCAGAAAAAATTAGGGAGAGATGAAAATTGAGAGAAAAATTCGGTTTAGAAAAAAAAATTAGAAAAACTGTGCAATTAGGGCTTTCAAAGGGAACCCACACCAGACGAGGAGCTGGGAGTGGACGGCTGCCACCACCACACGGTGGTGGCAACGCCCATGTCGAACGACAAGGCCACGGCGGTTGGCGGTGGCCGGAGCCACCCAAATCGGTGAGTCCGATTTTCAGCCCGATTTTGTGTAATTTTTTAAAAATAGTAAATATTATTATAAAATTATGAATTTTGTTATTATAGAATATTTTTGTATGTAGTTTGTAGGAAAAATATTAGTTTGATGAAAACATGCCTCGTAATATATAGTCCTTAAGAAATGATGCAAAACCGAGCACATTTCGGTTTAGAAATAAATGACCTTAGGAGTGTAGTTTGGAGCTCAATTTTTTTTCTGTAGGATGCTCATGAGATATAAAATAGTGCTATGAAGCCATTTTTTTAAATTTAATTTTCGAAATTTTTAAGTTAATTTTTAGCCCTAAAATGATGGAAAAATTGGGTAATTTGGAGTTAATTAGGTGATTAGGATATTAATTACTGATTTAGATAGTAATTAGATGTTTAGGGATGTTAATCTCTGATGTGGAAACCTGATCCTAGTGTATGAAATATTAAGTATAAGTAATGAAGGTGTTATGTGGTAAATGTAGAAAATTAGGAATATGTAGAATTAAAAATTTATAAATATGAAAAAATTAGGTTTAATTAGATAATAAAATAATGAAAATCAGAACATAACAAATCTGAAACAAAATTCAATTTTAGGTAATTATATAAAAAAATGTAAAAATTTCTCACAACACGAGTAAATTCGGTACACTAATACGGATTTAAGTGTACCGGATGGAATAAAATGTTGACTAGGGGTAGTAATCGTATTTAGGAGATCGGGAAGTAATGTGATTGATTTCACGTTATGGGTTGAAACGGATTTCTAGGGTTGGAACCTAAAACATTACTTAGAAATCGAACTAAAAACCTAATTTAGAAATCGATGCGAAAACCGAACCTAAACCTAACCCCAAACCTAAAATAATTATAAAAGACTTAATACCTAGATAATTAGGTATATTTAACCTTAAACAAAACCTAACAATAAGCGTTATCGGATAAAATGAACTTATAATATTATATGAAATACTGAAACCACGTTCGTGTTATAGGGATGATCGGCGATGGCCTGAGCAAATTGGACCTCGAGTGAGTGAGCGAGGAGTCGAGGTAAGTTGGGATTAATACGATGCTGTATTTTGGAGGCTTAAGATTATGCTTGGTTGTGCTTGTTAGATAAAGAATGTGTGCATGTGCTTGATTATGGGTGATGCTATGATTCTGTTTGTTGCTCTAGCACATATTGTATGACTTGTATGAAAGGATTGATTACCCTAAACTGGACTTAATTAAATATCCGACCAGTAATCATAATCGGACATGCATGGCAACCCGTTAGGGGAACTTAGGACTCTCCGGCCAAATACCGACCCCTGCGGAAGGGATAGCGCAGGATTGCAAAATGGTCCCTTCTTCATCCTCAGTCGAACTAAGTGACAGGAGAAGAGGTCGCGGTGAGGGTGAAGACAATGGTTCGAAGGTAGTCACGGGAGGAGCAAGGTCTCCATTACGCAAGCCTGGGTTTAGTCGTGACCTGTTGCATTAACGGCAACTCCTCAACCCGGATTAGAGCGGGCGCAATTTCTCTAATTTCACGACGGGCCGGACAACGTCGTGCGATGGCATTTGCTTGTACATGCATTGCACCTAATAAGTGATTGAAAACCTTGTTGTGTGTATGGTATAGTTTTAAGTCCTCCGTCCTAACTTACTGAGCTGTGGTTGCTCACATCCTTATAGACGTTGTGCAGGTGGTGGCTAAGCGGCAACAACTACTCTGAAGCTAGCAACTGCTGGAGCCTGGGGAGTGAGGAAAAATATTGAAGAATAAACACATATTTTTAAGGTCTAAGTTTTTATTATTTTTCATTTCCGAATGATGTAATGATATAGGAAAATATTATAAAAAAATATTGTAAACTTTAACTGCAATAACTGAATTATAACATATATATAATTCCTCACTTTTATAGGTAAATGATTTATTTAAATTACAAACTGTCTACTTCAAAGCGGGTTAGTTGTGGACGCCTTGTGTAGATCGGGTCTAAGATAGTGGTTGTAAGGCCAACTTCTATCTTAGGATGGTTTACACGGCGGGGCTTTTACGACTCTGCCGCTTCGGGGCGTAACATAGGTGATGAAGGGATTGGAAATGAGAAAGCAGCCACATGTGTAAGGAATGACGATGTTTAGAGTTTGTCTTAACAATATTGTAGAGTTACGGTTAATGTACGTAGGATTGAGTAGCACTAATAATCTACGTGCTGAGAAGTGTGTGCTGTTTAAGGTTGGCTTATGAATATGGGATAATATATCTGTAATTGGTATTTTTGTTCTCTATTTATTTCCTTCATTTTTCTAAATATAACCAATATAACTTTTGTTATTCTAGTTTGCATTTTGTGATACAATATGTCTAATATGATACATATTGAGTTGCAAATTTGAAGATATGAGTTAGCCATCCATTGTTATATTCGTGGGGCTTGGTTATTTTTTTCTTACTAAGGTTCTTATAATTATACTCATATCTGATAATTGAAAAAAGAACCAAGAGCAAAATTGACAATTGACCAAAATTGCCTAGGTGAGGAATTAAAGTATTATTAGAGTATAGGTTCATGTTCCCAAGAGAAACTAGGAAAATAATTTGTAAGATGGCCAAATGCAAGAGTAAGTAAAATTGTAGGTTAGGTTTGACCTTATAAGTAAGCTTATGATATGTAATTGTGTATAGAATTATATTATTTTATGTCCTTAGTTATTATGGAGACATTTTTTCAATTATTTTAAGAGATAATATTTATTTTAGAGATTTATCTAAATTCTTTGGAGATAATCGACGTCTATAGAAATTAGTTTTATTTAATAATTAGAGAAATATAAATAACTCTCATGAAGTGGAAAAGAGAATTATATATATATACACATATATATTTGTAAGATGTATTATGAGATGATAAGGGCGGTTAAAGTCTGAGTTAGGTATGATCTTATAAATAAGTTATACAATGTTATTTTATTGATGTTATTATTTACTTGGAGTTACATATTGAATTTTTATGAAGATATTATTTACTTTGAAGTATTATTAAATTATTTAAAGATAATAACTGCATCTAGATCTAGTTTTATTCAATAATATGGAAAATAGGAGTAAATATTGTAAGAATAACAAATAGGTGTATATGTTTAGGGTAGTTAAAATATTTTAATTATTTAGTTCTCTTATTCCTATAAGATGTCTAATCACTTGTAAGTTTAAGGTTATAGGTACCCAACTCTAAGTGTGTATAAAATCTCTATTAATTAATAATTTATGAAAATGGAAAGAGATTAAAGTCAATATGATAACCATAAATAAGAATATTCATAATGAGTAAACAATTAACAAGCAATCTTAAATGCACACTTAAACTTAGTTGACTAAGAATGTTGACCAGCATATACCAAAATAGAGAACAATTAATGGCAACTTGAAAAGTTAAAAAAAAAAAAGGGTTATAATTAAGAATGATGATACTATGTGATAAAAATATATTTAAGAACTTTTATAAAGATTTTTCTTTTTAATAAATAGAGCTTTACAAAAGAAATTAATAAAACGCCAATTAAAACAAAAAAAGTAACGGCCTTCCTAATTTACCATGGAAGATGACTAACACATGTAATAATTCTTGATGCAGACACCGTATGTTGACCACAATATTCAATGTATTCACTAATTAGTTAAAATTTATAAAAACAATGACTCCTAAATATATACATTTTAGTGCTCGCTTGTCTAGACCATCCCTATAGACAAAAGCGTTATCATATTAAAATAATAATAATGATCATAAGTATTCATTAAAATAGCAACAATACTAATTAATTTTAAAATATATATCTCATTAAAACCTTACAGTAAGGAAAAAGAAAATTTGCATTAATCAAATAATGAGTACTAAACGACAACAATAATATCATCAACGATGACAATGATTACCTTGGCAACAATCATGGTAATAAAAGGCTATATATGATACTGTTTGACTAAAATTTATATAGTGAACAATGACAAAATATCAAAAGGACATGAATAATTATAAATTCTTAAACTTCTAATTAATAATACACCTTTTACAAAAGTCTCCACAAACTTAGGATGAAAAAAAAAAGAATGAAAGACATTCAACTAATTAAATTACCTAAAAAAAAAAAGAAGTGAATTTATATGCACTTTAGCACATTACATATGAGATATGAATAATGAATCTATGTTTTCTCCTTGTTTTAGTCTATGTCATATCATGGCTACTATGCTTTGTGAGTCATTTGTCTTACCTTGTTATATCATGTTAAGTCTTGTTAAGTTATCCATCGTGTCCTTATAGCGTCTAATTCAATAAAGCCTTGGGATTTGCCAATTTTACTCATATGAATAATTGTGCTAGGTGATATAAAATATTAGTTTCATAAAGTTGAGACAGCAACAAATAAACCTAATAAGAAAATAATAATGGGAAGAAACTAAAGTGAAGAACAAACAAATAAAAAATAGCGTAAGTAAATAAATTAGTAAAAGATTACCAACTATATAAGATAAGGTAATT
This sequence comes from Lumnitzera racemosa, assembly GCA_024138005.1. Taxonomy (NCBI): domain Eukaryota; kingdom Viridiplantae; phylum Streptophyta; class Magnoliopsida; order Myrtales; family Combretaceae; genus Lumnitzera; species Lumnitzera racemosa. The sequence goes on from JAMXBC010000007.1 coordinate 4,535,947, forward strand.
AAGACAATTGGAGATATGTTTGCAATACTTGCTATGACAACCATAATGAAAGAAGCTAGTAGTTACAATAGTCATAAAAATAAAGACAATAAGGTAAAATAATGAATAAGCTCTAAGGAAATAATAACAATTAAGTGAATAAACCTCGAGATAATAAAAAGTAGAGATAATAACTTGTAACATTAAGTAAATTAAGTTGTAAAGATAAAGTGAAAATAATTATAATTATAGAACAATAATAACAACTATAATCTTTCCTTTTGTTGGTAATAGATAAATAGGTTGTTGGTGGGAAGTTTAGGGTAGCTTTAGAGTAATATTAGATGGATTGTAGTAGTACATCAAAAGTGGGAATGAAAAATTTTTAAATAGGAGAGTTTAGCCATCAGGTATTTTATCTAGCGAGAAATTGGAAAATAAAATTTAGAACTCTAAGTTCATTCAGTAGTAATTTAGAATATGGCTCATGGAAAATTTGGAGACTAATTTCAAAGAAGGAATTTGCAAAGTATATGGAATAAGGAAGGTGAAGAAAACTTTTTTATGGAAGTTAAAAAAAAAAAAACATAACTTTACAAATGTTGATTTTTGAGAAATATTAGTTACAACTTGATGGTATTAAGAAAGTAAAGTTCCTCGAGTTAGGGTAGATTAAGAGATCAATATGATAGAAATATCAATATAAGATGAAAAAGATTATAAGTAAGATGAATGAAAATTGTAACACTCGAGAACCTAAGGGTATCACAACCCGCTACGTGTTTCTGCCAGTTAGAAATACGTTAAGACTCTAAAACCAACTACATTATCTAAAATCACTTGTAATAATCACCTATCTTGTACAAAATAATAATTCTTCAAATATACTAATTTGAGAAATTCATAGGAGAGTCACCTTAGCCATGAACATACAAAATAACTAGATTTTGAATCTTCTACAACATATAAAACTATCCGCCTCTTTTTTCCAATTGATGACAGCAATTTTCATTTCTATACTCGTCACAGATAGCAACATGTCAAATCAGCTTGCAATTATAAAAATAAAAGAATGAGTTGAAGTTTAGTATATGTGCACAAACACACATGGATACCAAGCCCAAAACATTTACATGCATATAATGCAAATGTAATAGAATATAAGCAAAAAACAGTTTAATTATCTTTAATTTAAGCCCACAATTAACAAAGGGGTATGGTCCTACCATATCATAATCTTGTCCATATCTATAGGTGGATATAATATAAGTGTTTCTTTAAGTCCTTTATGCCTAGAGTTTAGAGACCATTAATCATAGAATTCTAGTTATGTCATTCTATATGAAAATCTACTAAAGAAACTTCTCATACCTTTAAGAAACTACCTTTGTAGGCTCCTAAAGCGAGTGAGTCAAGCATAATCAGTAAACCACTCATTTAGGCTGAATATAAATTAGTCTAGTTGATTACTAAGTCCTTCTAGGCACAAGCAACAACCAAGCACCACGTACTCAAGAGGGCTTCATAACTATTAACTAGAATTCCACCGCTTGAAAACTCGTACTGACCATCTCTAATTACTTATCAAGGAAGGAACTCAATATCTAACATAAATTTATTTGAGATCAAGAACAGGTATATTAGTGCTAGTTAAGAATATGTCAAATTATATATGATTAAGTTATGACTAGTAAATAATGTAGGAGTTATATTAGATTAAAGAAAAGTAGTTTATTAACACGATTGCCTATCCATTTGCTTCAAAGTTATTATAATACAAAATTCCATTTCCAACATAAAAATAAGTTTATTATTTGACCAAGTGAAATTGAAGAAGGAATGGAATTAAATAATTATTTGAAATGGGGTCATCTTCTTTTGGTTTCACTATCAATGAACATCATACCATGACATATTCAAATTTATATGCTTTTATCATAATGGTAGTAATTCTTTTACTACCATTATGTCATAATTAGTTAAATAAACTTCCTATTGTATCATGACAACTAAATGATTTAATACTCACTTTAGTTTATACGAAACAAGTAGACATGTTACATATCAATATTTATGTACATACATAGCAATGGTAATAATTCTTTTACTGTATACGGGGATTTATCAAAACAATAGGTCTCTTACTTAAATTATGAAATTAGACAATGGCCAATAAATCATTGGTCTCATATTATACTTTATTTTAAAATAAGCTACCCACTTATTCCAACATAGAAATAAGATAGATGTGAAAGTGTTATGAGGTGTAATATATTAAATATAAGGAACAGAGTTTGACATCCTTACTCCTTACTCAATATAAACATACATAATATTCATTAATGAATCAATGATAAAGAAAAGAGACATAAACTTACACACTGATGTAGCTAGCAACAAAATCGAGGTGAATGAGTAAGATGATCAAAATGACTCTTGGGCAAAAACGAGCATCATCAATAAGAAACCACAATATAGAGGTGTTGAAGGTGATAGAGACCCTTGGTAGCTTTACCAAACTTGACACAACTTCAAATTCAATGGATAAAGCTTAGTCGAGCATCAAAATTGAAAGGTTAACAAATTAGATAGTTTATTTAGGACAAGAATAAAAGAAACAGAAACAAAGTTGAACAAAAATGAGAAATAGAGTCAAACAGAGGTAACCCACCAAAAGCGAAAGGAGGTTGGAATGAAAGGTTTGAATTATTGAAACTATGAAGCAAAATAGGAAACTTGGAGTTCTAAGACGTCGACACATAAAGCAATATCACTCCAGAGGTTCAATGTGATCTCCTCAATCGGAGAATAATGTGAGTTTGGTAAAGGAGTTCACAAAGGGCATGCTTAGAAATGGAAGTTTAGAGTGATGGACACGGAACGAGAGTTTCAGAGTGAAGGACGGGAACGAGAGGTCGAGATTCAGAGCAATGGACAGGGAACGAGAGTTCCACCAAATGGTGTGCTTAGAAATGGAAATAAAATAAGGAAGGATATTAGAATAAAATAAATCATGATAGAAATTAACAATAGAAAAATGATAAGTCTATACTTTAACTAAAAATATACTTTATTAGTAAAAATAAAATGTTAGCAACAAGTGTATTGCATTAATAACCTAATTCACTTTTATTATTTAATTATTCTTACTTTTGACTAGAGTGTTTAAAAAATGTATGGTTGAGACATGGCTAAGTGATGCAGTAGAACATAAGGTAGAAGAAGAAAAACATTAGATAATTGGAGATTTATACACACCATTACAAAACCATATATATAACATAAAGCTATTTATTATGGGGAACTAATAGTAAATTTAGGAATGAATTTATAATGGGATAGACACTTGAATAAGAGAAGACAAAAACATAAGCGATTAAGTATATTAAGATCTAAGGAAGCAACATACAGTAAAAGAAAATCTCGTGAAAGTATGAAGCAAGAAGAGTTATAGTGAATCCAAGAGTATCTAAATGAATTGGTAAGTTGGAATATATTTAAATAGATGATGTGGGGAGGAAGTTTGTTTACTAGGGTTAAGGAGAAATAGTCACAAATGTATAATGATTGTGTGTCTATTGCACAAATGTACTTTGTTAAGTTATAGTATAGAATTAAAACAAATCGGGAGTTCGAATGTCAATCCCATAAGAAGCCAAGTTATATGAGCATATCTAATTATTCCTAACACCTTTTTAATTTATTCAACTATCTAACTTCTTTTGATGGAAGATCTTATTGAATAACTAAGATTAATTAAATAAACTAAATATGGAAAGTAAGTATTGTAAATAATTCAAACATTAAACAAACAATAAAAAATAAATATATTAAAATGGTTAACTACTAACAAAATAATTAACTAACTAAATAGCTAGATAGCATAAAGATAATAGTTAACAAGGAATGCAAGTGAAAGTAAAATAATAACAAGTATGGAATTATAAAAAAAACATAAAAGCAATAAAGAGAGAGAAATAGTAAAGTAACATAGAAAACATGATTTAATTAACTATTAACTAACATTTTCCTTAACAAATCTTAATTTGTTGTTTACTATCTAATTTTAGGTGATTATTTAATCTTAATTTCCTTATTAGACCATGGAGATTCCTAACCCTATTACAGTGGAAATCGGATTCTAAATTAGTTGGATTTGCGTTTTTGGCTAATTATTAATCTTAAGACTCTCTCTACCCGCATCATTGTTAAATAGAGTATCACAAGATTGCATGAAATATATGGATCTTGCTATTAGGTAACTCTAATTAAGAAAAATTAAATACCTAATCTCGAAAAATTAAATACTTAATCTCTTCTAATTATACTTGTTTGTTTACTGTAGGCTTTATAACTCTACAACAAACTCAAACATTAAATTAATACCTTAAGTAATATTAATAGAGTATAATAAAAATGATATAATCATATCATAATAAACAAAATCATCAATTGAATTTCATAAATAAAATCACCCATATAAACACAAGGTTCAACAAAAATTTACTAAGTCTTAAGTAAATAAAGCCATGAAAACCAAAAAAATAAAAGACATGATGGAGGAAACCTACTCTAATCCTAATAATTGCTTAAAGGGATCTCTTTTTATAACCTTTGGGTTAAGAATGTATTTACAGGAAATACTTCTAAGATTACAAAGAAAACTTAATAAATATATAATTTTGGAATTGTAATGACTTCACGCCCACAGGATATGGCCATAGTTGTGCCTTTTGCACAAAATCTTGAAAATTCAAATGGAATTCTTTTACAAGACGACTACGGGCATAGTCTATGACGGTGGTTGTTACCAGACTTCGTTTTTGCTTAAATTTTCTCTACTTTGCTTTGTTATTTAAGATTTTACTTCAAAACTATCCAAAATTGTCTTAGAATCCTTGAAATCTTCATGAAGTGCTTGCAGGGTCCCTAAAAGTAATAAATAAATAAATTAAGCTCAAAATATTATTAAATCAATAAAAATAAAGTTGAAATCAACCTCAAATTACTATAGATAATATATGTTAATTTTACATTATCATATAACTCGGCTAGAGAAAGACCGAATGATCAAGTAATTCTAAGTATAGTAGAGTAACCAAAGTGTTAAATTTAGAAGTGAGGAACATTCAAGGATGAAAGTTCTATCAAGGAGGGGGTGGAATTGTATAACCTAAAATTCTAAAATTAAAAGGGGAGAAATAAGAAAATATTTATGGCATTAAAGGATTAGTATGGTATGTAATTGACTGAAGTTTGTAAGGTATTTTGCTCCAACGAAAAGTTAGAAACCGTTACCCCTTAACATGTTAACATTTAAAGAAAACCTCACTCTTAACCACTCTCTTTTGTACTTACTTTAACCTTATCATCAAAGAACTCACAAGCCACTATGGAACTCTATATCAAAATTCAAAGGTGCTAGAAACCACAAGAGATTGAAAGAAATGCAAATAAATAAGAAATATTGGTAAGTTTTCTATATCATATCATAGAAATTCGTTTTTCCCTAAAAGAGAATGTCAAACCCAAAGTAGAATTTCCATTTTGTAGTGTTAGGAGTGGATTTTTGGGCCTTAGGTGTTAGCCAATCAAAGAAACATTCACAAGCTCTTGTTTTCCCCTTTGATTTGGTAGTTGTAAGTAGATTGTGGTGGAAAATTGGTAAATCATTGAAGGACTAAGTTGTTTATTGTGAAAAAGGGATTTTGATTGGTTGATGGTGATGTTTGAAGGGTGTTAAAGGATGTGGAGTAAGAATTGTTGTTAGATGGTGTTAGAACTAGTATTTTAGGTAAACTTTAAGGATTTAGGGGAAATATAGCTAAGATTATGCCCGTGATCTTGACTGTAATCCTTGTGGATGTGTTAAGGTGAAGTTTAGGCATGTAAAATTGAAGAAGTTGTGGCCGAGAGGATTACAGTGGTAGTTTACTATCGTGATCTAAGCCATATAAATGTGGTTTTACAAAGTAAAAAGAACACGGTTAGATTCATGGTCGTACTCCTTAGGTGTAAACTTGTATCATTCCTTTTCCTCTTATTTCTTATTTCCTATCCTCCTATACCATAATTTAACATATTTTAAACTTGTTTAAGAGTTTAAGGTGGTCTTAAAACCTTAAGCTATGCTGAAACATAGACCCAAGAATTTAGAAAGATAAATTAAAGAATCTAGTTAAGATAAGAAAACATGAAAATAGATTCTAAAAATTGTTGCCTTTATATTATACATCAGGTGTAGATTTTGGAAGGACTTTAGATGTAGACATAATGGATTGTTCTTAGGATTTAGGTATAAGATAAGTGTTTGCTTGTTATATTTGTTTAGAATAGTTATGTAACTGAAATTAATTCAAACTTGGATTTAATGAATTTTATGCTGCTTGTGCTTGTCCCGCTTTGACTTAGCCTAGGTTCCAAGAGGATTGGTAAGACACCTGTAACTCGGCTAATGGGGTTTTGTATTGAGACGACTGATTAGATTCTGGGAAAGGTTATTTGGGTGATGGATATGACCTGCACCAATATTATTATGTGCATATATATATATATATATATTGCTTATTAAGGGTCATGAGTTACCTTAAGCCTTGGGACGTTAATTGGGACGTTAATATTATGTTATTCGCCAGTTAATAATGAAGATTATAAATGGTACGTTTATTGCATAGGTTATTATGGTTATTTATGTGATTTGTTAGCTGTGTGTATCATGAACATGTGTTTGTTGAATTTGGTAGTAGGCTTTTGCACATCTAGTTATTAATTTTTTGGGTGTAGGTATTTAGAGCAAATTAGGTTTGGCTCATCCTATTATTAATTTTTCAAGTGTAGGCATTTAGAGCAAAAATTTTAGGATTTATCAATTTTGGATACGATTAATAAGATTATAGGTTAAGGAGTGGCGACTAGCAATTCGATTGCAAAAATAATTTTTAGTTAGGATAGTTAAAGTATATTTTGTAATAAGTAAATTCTTATTAAGAATTTTATAAAATTTATTTAGAATTAATTTTGGTTTTATTTGAAGAATTAAATTTTATTGGAATTATTTGAAAATTTCGATAGATAATTTTGGAAATTTTAATATTGTTTTCACCTAATGTGTTTGTAGATGATAGGGACCAATGCTAAGCTATAATGTTTCAGGTTCTAAAGCATTACACTTGTACTATAAGTTGGAGTTAGGAGAAAGCAAGACAAACTTTTGAGTAGCAAGTTGTAAAGAAACTTATGAGCATCCCTCCCCTAGTATGGTGAACTTAGAAGACAAGTTGATGTGGCCTTTGGAGAAGAATGCATGTTATTTTGTGCATAGCGGCTACAAAAGGTTAGTATAACATCAAGCTTAAACTCTAGGAAATGTTCCCTCTTCATCTTTTCAAGTATCTTCCTCTTTTTGAAAATCTATTTAGGTGATTGATTCATTACCTAAACATAAGCATCTTTTGCGGCGGAGTTGTAACAATTCTATAAGCACAAATTGTAATCTTTTAAGAAGAAGAGTGAAAAAGGACCCATTTTGTAACTTTTGCAATCACTAGGAATCTATAAAGCATATCTTCTTGCTTTATGGCTGAAGAAAAGTTATGTGTTTTGACATTTTAGGATTGAGAATTAAGGAAGCAAAAATTGATAGATGGGATAAATGGTTGATGAACATTTTTTCAGTCTTTAAGCAAAGCTAAGAGGACTTTAGAGGGAAGATGTGGTTTCTTTATGTAACGGTGTGGTACATATGGAAATCAAGGTGCAGACGTGTTTTTTCATATACGTTTCTAAATCTACAGCTGATAACATTCAAATAAGAGCACAATGTAATGATTATTAAAGGAGTATGGAAATGGTTTTTGGTACCAATACCTTGACGTGTTGCACTCAATTGAAACACGATGGAATGCGCTATTAGAAGGTTGTATTAAAATAAACTCAAATTATGTATGGAATTTGAGAACAAGTGAGGTAAGGCTTGGCATCATTACATGTGACTATTTGGGGGAGCTCCTTATAGGGCTAAGTTTCTCAATTTGGTTGAATAGTGTGGAGGAAGGGGAAGTTCTTAATGCACTGGAAGGTCTTATACTTACTAAGTTGAAAAGATGGAATAATGTGGTCTTAGAGTTGGATTCTTCCATTGTGGTTGCAACTTTGAAGAAATTGAATTTTTGTTGGTCCTTAGATCCATTCATTAAGGATTTTTTTGTTTTATGTCTTGAATTTAATTGTGTTAATGTGAGACTTCTTAATAAGAAAGTGAATCAATAAACTGATTGGATTGTATTCTAAAGAAAAAAGAGGACGAATGTTTGTTATTGTGGTTATTCCCTACTTTACCCTTCGAAGTTTTTGTTATTACAAGATGCTATCGGATTGTCCATTGATTTAGGTATGGCCCTTCGAAGTTTTTGTTATTACAAGATGCTATCGGATTGTCCATAGGGGTGGTTGTGTTTTAGTTTAATAAATTTTTTATTTGAAAAAAAAATAAAAAAATGAAAAATTAGTCGTATAAAACTAAATTGGACATTTATTTCAAATGCTTATCTCATTTTTCAATTGATAATGATTAGACCTTACCAAGCACTAAATATTTAGAGGATTTCCAACATAGTTTTCCTTCAATATACTCTAAATAATTCTTAATATATTTTTCTCGGTTGCTTATACTGAATTTGTGCTAGGTCCCGATTTGTTTATGTCGTGTTTGTTTCTCACTGACATCTTCTTTATATTTTTTTTTTTGGCGTGTATTATGTGATTTCCTTTGCCGCAAATTGAATTAATAAAAAATGGTTTAAAATTGGAATGGGGATGTAGTTCAAATGGTAGAGCGCTCGCTTTGCATGCCAGGGGTCTCCAATTTTCATTTTTATTTTTTTCTCTCTTTTTTCTCGTTTTCTTCCACTCTTCCCACCGTTTTCCCAAACGATTAGCCGCCTTTATTACGTGCCGCCTTTATTACGTTTCGCTTCTGCACAGATTCCTCTCTCTCTCTCTCTCTCTCAGGATTGATGTAAACCCTAAACCCCAAAGTTGACAAGTAGGTCCATTTACATTACCCGGTTCTCTCCCCTCTCATGCCCTAAGTAAGTACTTAATCCTCCTAAACCTGAAGCTGCTTCCTTTTCAATCTTTCGGGTTGTGTCTTCTAATCAATTTTCTTTCATCATCTTTTGTTTTCTCCGCAGGTATATCAAAAGCTTGAGGTTCGACGACAATGTTCGTCTCGCGATCATCAAGAATCGCCGGTTGGGCTTTTAAAGAGGTCTCCAGAGGTAATTTAATGACTCGTACGCTTTCCAATCACGTCCTTCCTTCCATGTGCTTTTGGTGTTGTTGTTATCATTGGGTCGTTGTGGTGTCTTAATTGGGGGCTTTTCGTTGTTTGGGATAAAGTGCTTTGCTTTGTATTGCGAGCTGGAAAGATTGTATTTTTCTTTGTGGTACATGCTTGATTGTTGTTAGTTGAGTGGCTTATTAGTTCATTACTTCATCATGATCTGATGCCCCATTTTTTTCTTTATGGGCAGGGATATTTACATCTGTAGCGCGAAAAAGTTGTGAAGAAAGAGCTTCGAGTTGGTTTACACGACCTTTGGTAGAGTTGTAATTCAATTGAAATCATGCAGCTTTGGTGAACATCAGTTTTTTTTTTTTTTTTTTTGGTGGTGGAATTCAAATGTTTTATTGATCTGATATATCAATTAAGGGTTGATAGAGTTATTGTGGATTTTCGAGTTTGTTTTTTCTGGGTGGAGTTGGCCCAAGTTATTTTGTCTGTTAAATTGTTGCAAGGAATAGTACTAGAAATAATACTAGAATTTCATTTCACCCAACATGACTCATAAAAAAAGAAGCAACTCGATTTTGAGCTGTAGTGGAATTTCATTTCTCTTAATAACCTGCAATTAAACATAATTTGAAAGGTTATTGAATTGGTGAGAAATTGAATTTATACCATTGCAGCTTCTAATAATAATTCTGAGGACAGTCTTTTTATTCAAGTTGATTTTTATTTATTTGTTTATTATTATTTTTTTTCCATCATATAAGCTGGTGTACATTAAGCATTCCTGTTAATATTATTATTGCTATAGTGCTCTAGTCTAGTTGGACCATTAGGACACTTTCTCCGGTCAAAATGGTGTAAAAGTATAGCATGCCTAATATGACAGTTGCATTATGATGTGACTCGAAGTGTTAATAGAGAATATATGAGATAATAAGTGTAATAAGTGTAGTACATATGTTAGTAGTGCGCTGTGTGGGTAGTGTAAGTATGTGTAGCAGTGGTGTGTGGTTGGAAAGAAGTAGTTGGATATTTTGTTAGTTATTGAGAGTTAGTTATTAAGAGCATTTTGCTCACGTTAGTTAATTTGTGAGCTTAGAGCACATGGCTCTCATCTTGTGAGAGATTTATGGTTTGTAATATGTATTCTTAAATTTAAAATCCATAAAAGTCCTATGTTTTTCTATTGTTATTCATTGGGTTCATGTTAGTTGGCGTTGTTTTCTAGAATTCGAACTTCCAAATTTTCTTCAATTCCTTTGACAATTCCTAGCGATTCTAGATTTTGAACATTGTATTAGATGTTTTACGAACAAAACTTCTTGGAGATGACTTGAATGGATGGTCATGTTGAGGAATTAGAGAAGAAGATCGAGGAGATGCAAATAGGTTTTTCTTTGCCTCAACAACAATTGACAGATCTAAATCAACATCAAAAGTCATCAGAGAACTTGATGAACTCTTGTCACAAAACTTTGGAAATTGCTTTAACCTCTATCCAAGAGATGTTGAAAGATGTTCTCAAGCGGTAATCAGCCAAAGCTTAGTTTTTTGAACTCGGTTACTCCTTGTGCAATAGCAAGATCCTTTAATCAAACTTCTACCCGGTGTTTTGAAGAGAACAATGATGTTAATATTTCAGATCCAAACATGTTGTTAGTTGAGGGGAGTTGTGTTGGATCATTTTGGAGCTGTAGGCGATGAGGAATATGAGATGAATGCCTCTTGAGTGGGAACAAGAGAAGAATGCAAAGTTGACTTGGCCCTTTCATGTATGGGGGGCTGTTGTGTGCACTGGTTAAGTGTCTTGTGGAGGAGAAAACCTATTTTGGATTGGTCAACAAGGAAGTTGGAATTGATGCAATGCTATGGAGGTCAGATGGTTTCTAATCCATATAAATCTTTGTCTCAACTTCAACAAATTTCTTTTGTCATGCAATGCATTGAGGATTTTGAGTCTCTCACATCTCAAGCTTCAATTATTCTCGACATGCAACAATTAGGCTACTTTTTGGGTGGATTACGAGAAGAAATCCAAACCAGAGATGATACGTTTCCTAGCAATGGAGCTTGTGCTTAAAATTGAGGAGTTTGAGTGCGGAGTTTTTCTTGCTCCAAGCTGTAGTTTTCAGAGTGAAAATAAGAGTTCTAATGTGAAGACATTTTATCACACAGTTGGGAGGCCATCTACTGTTAATTCTCTATATCCTACTGCTGTGACCACTTAGCCATTACTGAAGTCTGATACTAGTTCTTCCATGCCAACCGTGGTTCAGATTCAAGGGAGTCAAGGGTGGACCAATGGTGCAACAGGCTGGTTCATGTTCGCAATCACATTTGATCTAAAGATCAATCAAGAGATAATGCATGGAAATCTCATGGCCAAAGACAAAGGACTGATGAGGATTTTTGTGAGCAAATAACTAAGGGACTTTGTTTTAAGTGTGGTCAACTATTCTTCCCTTCTCACAAATGTCCTAACAAATCTGTTCTCATCATGGTGTTATATTAAGACCAAGTCGACTTTGGTTGTGCATGGGAGTGAGACAGTGATGTTGCCAATTGACAACATGTCATGTAGTTTAATAACACGGGAGTTAGCTAGATGCAGCTGTTGACTTTGCCCTTGGGGACATTTTTGGATGGGAAGGAATTGATTTGACCTGAATTTTTAATAAAGAATATATGGGATAATAAGTGTAACAAGTGTAGTTAGTAGTGTAGTACTTGGGTAGTGCAAGTATGTGCGGCGGTGGTGTGTGGTTATGTGCTGATGTGGCGGGTACTATTAGATACTATTAGCTAGTTATCTCAATAATTATGCAGAGTTGGTTAGAAAGAAGTATCCAGATATTTTGTTGGCCATTAAGGGTTAGTCCTTGTGAGCATTTTGCTCATGTTAGTTAATTTGTGAGCTTAGAGCTCATAGTTTTCATCTTGTGAGAGATTTAAGGTTTGTGATCCATGTTCTTACATTGAAAATCAATAGTCTTATAGTTTTCTGTTGTTCTTCATCTTCAGATCACCTTATGCCTTTGATCACAGGCTGTTAGAAACTAAAAAGCATGTTTTCCTAGTGGAAATCCATTATTGCCCAAGTTGTTGTGGAACAGGAAAAGGATGCATTTAAACATGGGTAAATAAGGCAGGAACACCATCTCTAAAGAGTGGCCTATCCATTTGGCGTTGCTTTTTGACTAACTTCTGTCTGTTATGGATGTGAGGTTGCCCTTTGATTCCTTTGTGAAGTATTGGTTTGATCGACCTATTTGTGTATATACATAGTCATTTGTTAAGAGGATTTGTTGTGTGCAAGATGAATTTTCTTTTCTATAATATATGTACAAATATTGATACACTTGCTGTTTATTGAATAGTACAAATTGGATCCTGATAGTACTAGTTCATTACAAAGTTTTCATTATGTAGATGGACTCATCAATGAAGGGCAAGACTTCTTTTTCCTTTGTTTTTTCTCCCTTTTCCTTACACTTTCTTTGAAAAAATATATAGATTAAGGGGGACAAAAAGTGGAAGGAAAGAATTAGAGTTAGAAGATATTAGGAAGCGAAAGGGAAGAATTAGAGTGTGATTGTGTGCAAGAAGAATTTTCTTTTCTATGATATATTCTCCGTAATACTTTGACTCATGAACATATAAAATGGTATTTCATGATATTGTATGATCTGCTATGGACTGTTGTGCTTCCCCAATGCACAGCCCCCTCCCTCAATCTTTTCCTCTTCCTCCTCCTTCAAATGTATAAGATATTGAAAGAAAAAAAGGCTTAGGAAAAATCAATCAGACAGGACTTAGTTTTAGTCTTTTGGACAAACTCTTGTCAACTTGAGTCATCATGCAGTATACTTTGTTTAGTTGCATTTCTTTGTCTCCCTTTAAGTATCTTTTCTTGCCTCTGCTTTCTTCTTATTCAGCATGATCATGGCAATATAAGTGAGAAACAATGGAAAAAATAAGTTGATACTTCCCTTTTTCTGAGCAGTTCAGTCACCAGCTGCTGGGTAACTCTTTCTTGAATCCTGTGCCTCAACAACACATATTGTACTCAACCTCTACTGACAGTGCTCAAAGCAAAGAAAATGATGAGAAAGAGAAGTACATCTTTTAGTATCTTTTTAATTTAGTTATATATTTGTCAGTGTTAGTTTTCTTGGGTTTTTGGCTTATTAAACAAGTTATCTACCATCAACCCAAAAGGTTGGGTAACTAGTGGCTCTTGTATTGGAAACTTTATTTTTATGTGGAGAGCTTTGTTTTGTTAGTTGGTTACCTTTAGGGTTACATTTTGTCTATCATCAACCCAAATGGATGGGTAACTGGTGGTTTTTGTATTAGAAACTTTATTTTTATGTGGAGAGCTTTGCTTGTCAGTTGGTTACCTTTAGGGTTTCATTCTTTTTTCTATAAATATTGTGTTAAGCTGAGAAAAAAACAGAGAAGAAATGTTATGGTTTGTAATTTTTTGATATGTACAGGATATCTGTTACTTTTGTCGATAAGGATGGAGAGGAAAAACACATTAAAGTTCCCATTGGGACATCAATGTTGGAAGCTGCTCATGAGAATGATATCGAACTTGAAGGTAAGCATTAGGCTGCCAGTTTTAGTGATATTTTCACTACTTGTATTATTGTTTTAATCCCAAAAAAACAATGAAGAACCAGTAAAGGTAAGCTCCATAAAATCCTCTTGTTTTAATAAAATTTCCACTAAGAAGATTGAGAAAATGCTTTGCCTTCCCTCTAACTTTTCCCACCTGACCCCTCCAAATAAACCTGTTTTCTTTGGGTAGAATAACCGTTCTTTCATCCATTTACCTCTTTCTCCCAAGCTTTCTTTCCCACTCTCCATTTCGTTCGTTTAGTCTTCTCTGTTACCACCTCCATGTCTGGCAAGTCCCCTTGGCTAGCATTCCAAAACCTCCCACCCTTCCTTGTGGGTCTCTATTTCTGCTAGTTTTGGTCGAAACGAGCCTTTGGAGAAGGATGCGGTGGACTCCTCTTGCCTTCCTAGGATTTCCTCTTTAGTTATAAAGACAAGTTTGCTTTTTCTAGCAAAAAGCAAACCGACACAAATGTAGAAAATTTGCAGTAGTGTGCTCCTTCAAAGGTTAAGTCTTTTGTCTTTACAAGATTGACTTTTAACCCCCTAGTGCAAAAACCATTTGTCCACTCTAAGGACACAGTAGAAAGTGATTTCACTTTTGGAAATACCGCTTTGGAGGAGCTAACACCAGGGTCCATCCAACATCCACAAGTCAAAATCTTTTGTGGAAGCGGTTGGCAAGCCTTAGATCCACTCTTGGTCTTAGAGTTCAAGCTACAGTATTTCCCTTTGGTACCTAAAGGAGTCGTCGCTAGGGTTATACCCCTACCTTAAGTGGTGGCAGAGGGAGCAAAGTTTTGGGATTCAACTTTAGTGGGCTTCTTCTTGGGATGCAAGCTCCCTTATAGCTTGGTAAACCCTACCGTTATGCGGTTTTGGAAAAAAATTGGCTTGATTGAGGTTTTAGGAAGCAAAGAGGGTTTTTACTACGTTCATTTTACTTATCCAACCACCTTGAAAAAGTGATGGAAAAACCTTGGTTTTTCACTCAAACACTCCTCATACTTAAAAAATGGAGACCAGGCATGTCCCTTGAGAAGCCCCAATCCATCTCAATCTTTGCTTGGGTGGTATTCTCTTGTGTTTCTTGTGAATTTATGGACACCAAGGGCACTAGCTACATAGCTAGTGGAGTGTGCAAGCTTATGCAAGCCGATTCTCTCATTGCCCTTATGTCTAGAGCTAATCAAGTTAGAGTTCTGGTTGAAGTAGATGCTAGAGAGAAATTTGTAACTCAAGTGGAAGTAGAACGCGAAGATGGCTACCCCTCCTCTTCTGTCATTATCAAATGCCAATGGTTTCCACCATGTTTCCCTCTCTGTAAAGTCTTTAGTCATGTGTGTCATACTCCAAAGACACATCAAACCGCTAATGAGTGACCCCACACTAAATTAGAATGGGTGTAAGTGAAAAGGCATGAGAAAAGGCCGATAGGTGAAGATTTTCCTTCCTACGTTGATCCCCAACCATCTACTCCTAGGGGCGACTAGACTAATTATAGTAGCGAAGAGGTTCTTTCTCCATTGAAAGTTAATCACATGGATTGCTTAAGATAGGATCTAGACGGTAATATTGCAGCTACTCCTCCTGTTACTAACAAAAATCTTCCCATAACCCCTAATGCTACAATTTGCTCTGCCAAGCCCTTTAACCAGAGCGTTTCTCACGGTTTAGAAACTCTAGTGATAGCTGAACGATTATAGCAAGAGCAAATCCCTATTGCTTTCAATGACGGTAATGCAATTGCAAGATAAGATCAAGTGGGGGCTCTAGTTTGGGGATTGGGAAAAGCTCCTTGAGTGGCAAGAGGAAGAAAATCTTCAAAAGGAAGCGTCGTCACACTTGATGCATCCTCCATACTTCTATTTTAGGACAAATCATGAATTTTGCGGCTTGGAACATAAGAGGTATTAGTGGTAGAATCAAGGGAGAAGATGTGAGGAAATTGTGCTTTGGAAATAATATTTCTCTTGTTACAGGGCTCCTTGAGACTAGAGTTAACCACTCAAATAGTGACAATGTTAAATCAAGAATAAATCCAAATTGGATGTATGCTATCAACCCTTTTGCTGCTAAGCGCATATGGCTATGTTGGACCCTAATCTCTGGAATATTCAAATTTTAAGGGAACACGAACAATTTTATGTTGTTTTTGCTTTAATAGAAGGGAGAACTCAAGCTTTTTTGCTTCCTTTGTATATGCTTCCAAGTTGTTACTCGTAGAGATCTTTGGCGTTCCTTGTTGAATTGCAAATTCTTTATTGATAACCAGCTCCAGGTAACCTTAGGTGACTTCAAAGTCACCAAATCGGTTTTCAAACATAATGGCGGCAGCAAGAAGAAATGGAGGATTTTAAGACCTTTATTGATAGTGCAGAGCTTGAGGATTTGCATTTCGTAGGAAATCTCTTCACTTGGAGTAATAAGCAAGAGGTGAACCCAATCCTACGGAAGCTTGACCATATTTTAGTAAACCATGCTTGGTTGGAATCATTTCCACGAGCTACAAGCATGTTCCTGCCTTTCCTTCTATCTGACCATGCTTTGGCCTTAATACATATGAACTTTTCTAAACCCACATGGAATACCCCCTCCAAATTCTTTGACTTTTGGATCAATTCAGATAAATATCTTCCTATTGTGGCAGATATATGGAAGAAGGATGTTGCTGGGTCTAAGTGTTTTCCAAGTAATAACTAAGCTTATGTTGCTGAAAAAGGAGCTAAAGAAACTTGATGAGACTCAATTCTCTCACATATTCGATCGGGTTGCTTGTGCCAAGCACCATCTGGAAAACATTGAAACATCCATATTGCACGGTGATACCAACTTGATAGCAAAGGAGAAAAAGGCCTTCAAAAATTATTATCTCGAGAGCTGCGGAGTAAAAGCTTTTACAAGCAAAAGCTGAGAGTTAAGTGGCTAGCTTTAGGTGACAAAAACAATGCTTTCTTTCACAAAGCAATGCTGTAATGCCAAAATAGAATCTCTATCTTTGCTTTAGAAAAGGAGGATAGGTCCATTGCTAGTGGGGAGCAAAAAGTTAAAGAGGAAGTTGTTTTCCATTTCTCTAACCTTTTTAAATGTCAATCTCCCTTTGTTTTGCAGGATCAAAACCTTTCCTTGCAGGATTTCATTGATAGAAGGCTAAATGGTGATCAGATAAATCTCCTTTTGACCCCCTTTTTTGAAGAAGAGATCAAACAAGCTTTCTTCTCTCAAGCCAATGGGAAAGCTCCCAGCCCTGATAGATTGTTTGCAAAATTTTTCAAGTCAACTTGGTCTATTTGTGGTCCTGATCTTATCATGGTTGATAAGGAGTTCCTATCTTTGGGTTTTATCCTTAAGGAAATCAACAACACTATTATCACCATAGTGCCCAAAGTCCCTAATCCCTCAAAGTTTGGATTTCTGCCCCATTTTTTGCTGCAATGTGCTTTATAAAGTAATATCCAAGCTTTTGGCAGCTAAACTAAAATTAGTTCTCCATAGTTTGATTGGGCCTGAACAATCAACTTTCACTATAGGGCGTCTCATCACTGGCAACATATTCATAGCCTAGGAATCGGTACATAGATACCATTTAAACATAGGTCCTCCCAAGGATTTCTCTCAAAGTCGATATTTCTAAGGCTTATGACACCTTAGATTGGCGTTTCTAACAACAAGTGGTGGTTGTCATAGGGTTTATATCTATTTCTGTAGGCTCCTAAGCCAATGTCTATTAATGGCGAGTTAGCGGGTTTCTTCCATGCACACAGAGGATTACGTTAAGGAGACTTTATATCTCCTTATTTATTTGTTATTGCCATGGAGGATCTATCGGGAATTCTAAGACGGTTGTTTAGGGACCAAGGCTTTTCTTATCATTGGAGATGCAAACAAGATAGAATCACCCATCTTTGTTTTGCAGATGATCTCATGATATTTAGCAAAGGTGATCCTCGATCTATTGGACTCATCAAATGGGCTCTTGACCAATTTCAAAGTCTTTCTAGCTTACCTACCAACTCCCACAATAGCTTGGTTTCCCTATCAAATGTAAACTCACCAACGAAGGAGATTCTTTCCACTTTACAATTTAAAGAAGGCAAGCTCCCAATAAGATATCTTGGCATGCCTCTTATCTCCTTAAAGCTTAGGAAGGAAGATTGTGATGCTCTTGTCTCAAGAATCTCAAGTCATTTAGATTCTTAGACAAGCAAATACCTCTCATATGCGGATAGATTGCATCTTATTAGATCAGTCATTTTTTCTATGCAGGTGTACTGGGCTTCTATATTCATCTTCCTTAAGAAAGTCATAAGAAAAATTGAGCAATATATAAGAAACTTCTTATGGAGTGGAAGACCTACCTTATCTTCAAAAGCTAAGGTAAGTTGGGAGATGGTTTGCTACCCAAAGGAGGAAGGTGGTCTTGGCATTCCTAAATTGGATACATGGAACATAGAAGCACAGCTGAAACATATTTGGGATATCTTCAAAACAGTCCAAAGTGGACTTTGGGTAAATTGGATTCACTAAAATTTCCTTAAAGGATCTAGTTTTTGGAAAGTAAAGCACCCGGCTTGTTGCTTCTAGACTTAGAGGAAATTGTTAAAACTTTGAAACACTAGACCATGGCTGAAATGATGGGTTGGTAACGGAATTTCAATTTCTCTTTGATCCGATTTTTGGCTCCCCTCTGGTCCCCAGGATGTTTCTGTGATTACAAGGCATATTTCTCTTTCGGGTCAATGCAAGGCTATGCTCCATCATAGAAGGGAACACATGGGCATTGCCCAATGGTGCCCCTTGGGAAGACATACATATCCCACATGATTTTCTTCCTAACTCTATGAGTATGGATTCCCCTTGTTGGGAGCCTTCAAGTATGTGTGAGTTCTCTATCAAGGCCACCTATAGCAGTCTCTGCACGCATGGAAATAGAGTGCCACGGGCAAGAATTGTATGGTGCAAGAAATCCATTCTTAGACACTCTTTAATCCTTTGGCTAGTTTGGACTAGGAAACCCTACACCCTTGACAAATTATGCAGCTGGGGCATCACTAATAGGTCTTTGTGCTTCCTTTGCAACACTTCTCTGGAAGATCACCAACACCTGTTTTTTGATTGCTCCTCATGGCAAGGCCAGCCAGCCCACAAACAACAGTAATCAGAGTTGAGTGGTGCTAGTGGCAGGGGTTTATTGCGTTTGGAGGGTTTGCAACAATGTTCGTTTGGGGAACAACCTTCCAAATCCTGATAGTATAGCTAGATGCATTTTGTATTACACTTTATTGTCCTCTTAGGCTTTTGTAATTTTGAGTGGTTCCTTCTAGTCTCCTTTTGTATTGCCCTTTCGGGTTTCCCTGCTCCGTTTATTATACTGCTGTAACTATTCTCCATTAGTAAAATTATTGATTTACCCAAAAAAGGAAGCACCATACATTAATTAGATGCATGAAGCCATTGATGCCCAATTGAGATCTTGTGATTTTATCATTCAGATGCCATTAAATTGTGCTAAATGTTTACTGAATTACCCAAAGAAAAAGGCCAAAACTATATTAATATTTAGTTGATTTCTTTTCATGGTGATCCAGATGGCTGCTTAACGAGATTGTAATCTTTATTCAAAATCTCAGAAATGTAAAGTTAGAAGTCTTTAATAACCAAAGGATTTCATTGCCAGTTATTTTGTTGTTCCAAGGAATCAAGTTCATCAGTTTTAGTAAATCAACAGAGATATCTGCATGTATGACTTAAAACTCAGTTTCCTATTACTAGCGGGACAATTCTATTAATGACTTTTGTTAGTGGAATTAAAAACTAATCCTGTCTTTTCTTGAATTTCAGGAGCTTGTGAAGGTTCTCTTGCCTGTTCTACCTGTCATGTAATTGTGATGGTATATTTGTAGATGTCTTGTATATATATTTTTAATGATCTTTGCCTGGTTTCTGACAACAACTAAAGCAAGGAAATTAAATCTTGAAGGACACTGAGTACTACAATATGTTGGAGGACCCAACTGATGAAGAAAACGACATGTTGGATCTGGCTTTTGGGCTGACAGAAACGTAAGTACCACCCAGAAAGCCATCACAGATTTTCCATGGAAATATATGTAGACCTTTGGTTTTTGTTGTTATGCAGGTCTCGCCTGGGATGCCAAATTATTGCGAGACCTGAGCTTGATGGAATTCGGCTGGCAATTCCTGCTGCCACTCGTAACTTTGCTGTTGATGGGTATGTTCCAAAACCACACTAGACATGGTGCAAACTCCAGACATGGTTTGGCGAGTGTAAAGGATCAAAGGCCCCAGTTTTGTAGTTCCTGTACTGTGTTTGATTGGTGTAACCTTATGATCTCCAATTGTTTCTTCGTGCTTTCATTCTAAGTTAAGCACGATAAAAAACACTAGGCTTATAGATCTAATCATGTAAAATGGAAATTAAAAGCCAGCTGAAATAAGTTCTATTACTTACACATTGTGGTGTACATATCTATATTTTTTCTTCTCCTCCTTTATGGGAGTGTCTTCTTATGTCATCGTGCATGAAGGTGCTGAGAGGTTCTTGAGCATATTCTCAGAGGAAGAAACCACAAGCCATATGGTTCTTGAGGTAGAGTCCTTATGCTTTTTAGCTATTAGTCTAGCATTCAAACCTTAGTCTTACTTTTTCATTGGGTAATTATGAATTTATATATATAACAAAGGGAAAACAGAGGTTTCTAAATTACAAGAAAGGAAACCAATGTGATTGCAAAGTACAAGTAGCATTTAATAAGGCTATTTGGTCTCCTAAAGGATTTAAAATCCATGCAGAGCTGTAGTTTTTATGGAAAAGAAAGAAAAACCCAGCTAAACTAAGTGTTGCTAATTGCTGTCAAGCACAAAGTCTTTTCTACTGGTTGGCCTTGGGTAATAAAGTGTTTAGTATTCTGCTAAGGTTGAACAAAGTAAATAGTTGCTGCAAAGCTGTTTCCATTTCATAGCCACTACTCCAGATGCCTATGCCTTCTTGCGGAAAATTATTTTGAGGGTGGAAGGGGAGGGGGGGAGGTGGGGAAATAGATTTCTCGAAGGGCGGTAGATAGTGCTTCATTTTGTCCCATAAAACATGAAGGCCTTTTCTAGGACAAGCGGGCATTGGAAAACAGAGAGTGAATATGCAGTGGATTGAAAATTTATAGTTGTTAGCATGATTTTAGGATCTTGCAAATATCAGCACTTGGGATAAATTTTATTGTGGAATTTCTTGTGGAAAATACTATCATTTGGTTATTATCTACACCTATTTTTAGGGTAGCTTGTCGTTTCAGGCATTCAGCCATCGGATGTAAATTATGCACTTTTCTGTTCTGCTGAAAGAAATATAGTAAGACATCTGGTAAATTATATTGTTCGAATTTGTTGGTTGAGTCATTCAGTAGTATACAATTAGGATAACATTTTCTTTGTTGATTAGTGTGAAATCTACTGTCATTCTTACGAAGCAGCTTTCTTATCTTACACCCATCATACTCCTCCAAGGTCCTTATTCCATATTTTCTCATATTTCAAATACAAAGCACTCTATACTGGTAATTTTGTCCTCTAGGCATGACTTGCTGAAATGGGAGATACAAAGATTAGGATTTTCTGAATTCAGTGTGATGCTGTAATAAACAAACCAATGTAAAGACTCTCAAATGTTATGCAACAGGAAACACAACTACAGCAAGTATTTTGCATATGCATCCTCATTGAGTGCTGTGGCAAACATGAATGCATGTATAATGACAACTTGAGTTGGACAGGGTTAGGATCTAGTCACAGCTTATTATATGAACAAATCATTAGTTATGATTGATCGGACCTTTTTGGTGTTCCAACCTTTCTTACTAGAACCTATGATAAAATCGGAGTCGAGGACACGTTAAAGATAGAACCCTCCAATCTCTTAAGTTTTAACCATTCTAAGTAGTAATTTATATCGATGGTGACCTTGTTTTATTGATATGGGAGAACCATTTATTTATACAAGCTTTTTTGTAATACTTTCCGTGAATAAAAGACAGCGATGCGTCTAATTTTATTTTCTAAAATGCATCATAAATCAGGAAAAAAATAAAAGTAATAATTTATGTTCTATTTTATTACCTTAATAGAGATATATATTGGTATTTTTGTAACATTACTTTCCTCGTTGATACTGAGCTTGCTCTCAAGTTGAAGCTTCTAATAATTTATAAATTTAGGCGCTGCATCTTGTGCATTCCATCAATTCTAGGGGAAAAAAGGGATTCATGCAAATGATGTCCTGGTGAGTAAATCTCATCACAGTTGGAGTATAGGTTCTTGCATGGTGCTCAGTCATCTCTTGCTTAGCCATTTGGATGGCTAGGCTTGCTGTGCCATAGCTAACTATTGTTAGATGTTCCTATTACTCTATTCTTAGTTTGCCCTAGATTCACAAGAAGTAATCATTGGTAGTTTCTTCTCGTGGATTCTAGCCAATCTCATTGCAGTCTCCAGGTCTGATGGACATTGATACTCCACATCTATTCAAATCAACTTTCATAGACCTACAATGGAAAGAGAATTTGAAGTTTTTAGGGTAGGTGGGGGGTGTTTAGGCTTGGAAGGATTGGATTTCCTTTGATACCCCTAAGCTGTCCGTCTTGTTCAGTTTTGCTGAGTTGCCAAACAGGTTGCCACATTGCTCAGGTCTCTTGAGTAGACAAACTCGTGTTATGTTAATGTTTTAGTGTGTCTGCTTAATCCTGTAGAAACACATTTGCACGTCTCCCATCAGGAAGGAAGCAAGGCAAACTGTGGCATGTTTTGGCATGCCCTGATTTTGAAAGAATTGCTTACAATTATTTACATTGGGTCTTCAGAATCATTGAAAGTGGGGAAATCTAGTTTTGTGAAGTGTAGAACGTTTTGTGAAGTGTTCAAATCAACTGTGAAATCTTCACTTTATATTCTTGGTTAATCTGCTAGTAAACCCTAGACATTGGTACTGTGAAGCTGCATTACCTTTCCAATATGGTTGTCAAAGGTGCTAAGTGCCAAATCCTGTCGGAAATGGTTTTATGTTTGCCTGAGCTTGCTGGATTGGGTTGAAATGCACGCATTGTGGATGGGGTGAAACCCTAAATCTCAGTGCTGACTTATGGTTACTGTTAAGGGGGTGTTTGCCAGCTTCAGGAGGTGGCTTGTGGGCTTGCAGTCCACTAGAGATGGCTACACAAGGGGTTAAAGTGCGCTTGACCTGCATGCCTTGGGTCTTACATGCTGTCATCAGGGAGGTCGTGCCAATATGGTACTGTGCAACCTGAGGAGGTGGTGGTTGTACAACCTGTGATTGTGTGCTGTTGTTGAGAGTGAAGTGACTAGTAGGGTGCAACCTGGGTGGTACAACCTGCAGTTGCGTGTGCATGGCTGCACTAGTGATCACTTAGCTGTACTATCTGAAGAAAAATAATGAAGAATAACTTGACGAATTTTGTAGATCTGATGAATTAATTTGCAATGAATCTTCTGCTTTACTTATAGTACCGAATGGATGTATATCTTTTGTAAATTATACATGATGCATTGTCTCAAATATATATATATATACTAACTAATGATGAAATTAATTACTTTGTATGTTCTTGTCAAATATATCAAGATACCAACATAATCAACATCTAGATGTTGATTGGTGAGAGGAAAATATCTTCACCTTAAAATCTATCATTTTTAATCACTATTTTCTGGTGTCATTTATCATTCATGCTGAAACGTCAATAAGTTAGGATGAAGATATTGGCATTCAGATTGTTTATGGAGGTGTCCATCCAATTTAGCGATATATTCTTTCATAATAGATGAGATGGTTTTGCCTTGGATCTGTAAACTGTTCTTGTTGGGGCATGTTGTTTGGTTGGTATGTGTAACAATCCTAGTGTGAAGAATAATAGTAGAATAATATGTAAATGATATGTGCAGTAGCGTATGCGTGTTAGAAAGGGTAGAATAATAGATATCAAGGGAAGAATAATAAATGCTTATTTTAATAGTGTATAAATACTAAAGGAGGGAATAAGAGCAAGTTAGATATTTTGTTAAAATTGTTGAGAGTTTCTGTTGTATAGAGAAAAGAGTGTTCAGAGGATTGTGGTCTAGATATTCCTACTCTAATTGTCGAAGCTAATTGATTGGGACTGTTAGTGTTTTATCTAGCAATCTTCTACTCTCGTATGTGTAATGTCTTTTGTTGAAATAATGAGTTTGAACCATGGATGTTCTAGTATGGATGTAATTTGATGACATATATATTCTGCTTTCTATGTAATGGTTTTGACTAGGACCAGTTCCAACATTGTAGGATTCATAAATCCAATGAGTTGTATAACTGATAAATTTTAGAGAAACTATAAGATTGTTGTCCATTTGGCTAGAGTTGATGACTATTCACTATTACATTGGACCATGTGTTTATCTCTGTCTGTTTTTTATTTTTTATTTTATTTTTTAACGAAGACTGCATGTTAAAGCATGGGTGTTCTGGGTGGATGTGCTCAGGCATCATTTTTGGTGAGTGAATATTAATGCAATCTTGGTTCAGTTATCCTTTTTCCAGAAGAATGTATAGGAAACCTTAGTTATCAAAATCAATGCAGTTGATATGTATGATGATTCTGAAATTTGAGCTGTGATGATCTGAAATTACAACCTTTTATATAATTGAAGGCTCTCTAATAAAGGATTGACCATTTCTCCTATTTGCCTGTAAATTGTAACCCTTCGATTTCCTGGATGCATTTTGGCTGTTCCCCATAGACACGAGCTTTAATCGTCCACTTGGATGACCATATATGTCCTGTTTCATGAATCGTTTTCATTTTGATCTTCAAGATTCAATTTGAGAGTTATTACTAATTACAGTGTTGTTGAGGCAGTTAGTTAATTTGTCCTTATTCAAATATTGCAAATTGCTGTTCTTAGATTGTGGATTGTTGGTGTATGTTTGATTTTGCCAGTCTGCTTTGTTTCAGTCTCTGTTGTGCTGGTAAGCAATTCTGTAGTGTTATGCCTAAATAATATGCAACATGATAGACATTATGTAAATGCTTTCTTTGCTTTTGTGGCTCAAAATGAAAGTTTTCCTTTGGAGGCCACCTTAGAGGGCTATTGTGTCGCAAATTGATGGTAGGTTGGACCAACATGTATCACCACGTCAGCGGTCAATGTTAACATACTTTGTTCATCTCCTTATCCGGGTCTGTTGGTTTCACCTAAAAGCTGGAGTGTTGCTCAAGGAAGTATGCTTCGATGCTTAGTACAATGTTAGTACAGTCGCACTGTCAATAAATTTCAATTTTGTCGAGACCTGGTTTGGGTCGAATGAAGATTAGATTAAATCGATTTTATGACCATATCGGATCGAACCGGATGAAACCGTAGTGATCGATGCGGCTTCGACAACACTGATAAATTCCAGAGTCTACTGGATCCTTATTCCGCACCTTACCAAGTTTAAATGACCAAGTTGAGAAACTTACGGCAGAACGTACTGCACTAATGTGTTTATGGTGACGATATGAGACTGCATTTTTAGGTACTATTTTCCAAACTATGTTTCTTAGCTCTCTGGATAGATGACCACGCCAAGACTTTCCTTAATATTTTGAAGCAAAATATAATTTCAAAACTAACTCTCTGGATAGATGACCACGCCAAGACTTTCCTTAATATTTTGAAGCAAAATATAATTTCAAAACTAAGATTATTATAAGTTCTACTTATTTACATAGATCGCAAATTGAGTTGGTATCAAAATATCATATATTATATAGCGATATTATTATTAAATTTGTGAAGTATGGTGCTGTATACTTTTAATAATTTTCATATGAGTAACTGTAATAACATAACAGTAATTAACAGGTATTCCAAGAGATCATCATAATATAATGCATACTATTATTATAAATTAAGTGCATATATGATGTACGGCAAATATTAATCGTCTCATACATTGTAATTAAATAAGGCGCCCGCTATGTGTAGTAGTTGGTGTAAAATATAGTTACATTAGGTAGAATAATAAAGTTAATTAAAATGTTATTATAATTAGCATATTATATTCACAAATTTTTAATGTGAGGATGATATTATTAATACATATTAACAAAGATTATAGATTTACTTATTAATTATTGCAAATTAACATGTTAACTATGAATTGTCGAGTGCAATACATGTTTATCGATATTTTAAAAAAAAATATTTATAAGTAGAAATTGTAAAAAAAAAAAAATTACTGAAATACTAATGTTATGTTATGTCTTGAAAATGCAATATTAGCATTTGCATATATGTAATATAGTATTGGTATACTAAAAGTAATACACATTTTAAAGATGTGATATAATATTGATATTTTAGTAATATTTTTTATAAAATTTGTAATTTTTTTATTTTAACTATAAATATGCAATTTTCTCATGTATTATCATATAAAAATATATCTTACATATTGGTTTATATGACTATTTTGCAAGAGTTGCAACTTTTCAAATATAATGTTTCAAGAGTTGTATGGCTAATAATAAAAAGTTATAAATGGTAAAAGTAGAAAATTAAAATTACAACCTCAAAAGGCGTATGTTTGCAAATCTTTAAATTAAAACCCTATAGCATTTTGGAAGCACTTTAAAACCCTTACCCTGTAAAACTTACTTTTAAGTAATTTGTAAATTTTTTCTTTTCTCTTTCTTAAAAACTTGAAAGTTATATATAATAAAAAAAACAAATCTATATGTGATATTACAAGCTTTTTATATACAATATGTATGAAACTAGTAATACAATTTGTGGAGTAATGAGAGTAATTTTCTTACCTTCATTGTTTTATGTAGTCTTGGGACTTAACAAATGGAAAAGAATAAGGGAATAAAATTTATAAAATTAGAGAGGAAAATGATAAAAAAAGTGGAGTAAGAGGGATGGTATTAGGTTTAGCCATTTAATATTATTAACTTATGTATTTAGGATAATTATATTGGAATAAATTTTATTATAAGCTATACCTAATAGGAAATGCATTTGTAAAACATTTATTGGTTGAAAAATACGATATTAGTATTTAAAAATATTATTGAATAATTTTTTAAAGGTAGATATATGGTATTCTGGAACTTATACCTTTTATATTTAGAGTGTAAGTTTTAGGGTTGGTATAAGAAGGGAAGACCTTATGCCTATACTTAACCTTGTGGGATTAAGTTTTGAAAAATCTATATTTTGAATTTATCTTATTTGTTTCGGTACTTATCTGATTAAGTAGGGAATATGTGGGGTATCCTGTACAATAGGGTAATGTGGTCATCCTACACGAAAATGTGTAAGTGAGAAAAATACAAAAAGAAATTGTAAATGCTAAAAAGAAATTATTGACGAAAAACCACAAGCTACCCATGTTGTAAAACCTAGATTGGCTTGATCAGTTCAATCAGATTGATCTGGGACTAACCATAGAAGCAGGTTGATTTAAGCTTTAGGTTTGTTTTTATAACGTACTAGAATAAATAAATTCATTAAGAGACTTTATTTTGTTTATATATAGAATTCGAATGTTTAGGAAGTAAAATTTGTATATAAATAAAAATTTAGAGGGTTATTTGCATTTTTCTTTATACATTTTATTATTTATTTTTAATCATTATTATCGTGTGTAATTAACTATATGATAGTTTTATAGTTAATATTTCATGTACTTGATTTCTTTTTTCTAAAAAATTTGTATGGCGTGAGCCACCTAAAGAAAGAGGAATGGCGTTTGCATCCCAATCCAAATATTAGAGAGTCTATGAGGTCTTGGCACGTATTTACTTACTCAGAATCTACATCCTTCAAAATTCTCTCAAATTGACAAAATGTACAATGTAAATTTATTCATTAGTTGATAAAAATATAGAAATAAATCCATATAAACAGATAAAAATTTGTTCGGCACATGAATGGGTTTCACGCGGAAGTACAAATTTTTAACACATTACACTCTAAGATTTGGATCCTGTATATTTTTACTTTCTCTTAATTTTTCTTAATTTACTTTCTTAAAATAATATCACATGTGATAAATGTTGATATTATAAAAAAAAAAAATGACATCATAAGGTATTTTAAAAATTGAGAGAGAAAATTGAGATGATTTTGTGAATGCATCTCTTTTTCCTTTAATGAAACATATAATTGGGAAATATAGTGGTCACTATCTAAGTCCCTTTCCATATAACCCAAATTTATATAGAGGACTAGGAAATGAGAAGGTGTACATTTATAGCAATTGCATTTTGGATATAGTGGTTGTATTGTAATAATAATAATAATAATAATAATAATAATAATAATAATAATAATAATAATAATAATAATAATAATAATAATAATAATAATAATAATAATAATAATAATAATAATAATAATAATAATAATAACATTGCAAATGTAAGGTATGAAGTTTTAAAAAAAAATCAATAATCATACCATAAACAAAATGTAGTGAATATAAAAAGACAAAAGTTTCTAAAACTATATGTTGTAATATGATTTATCAAGGTACAAATAGATGATACAATCTCATTGATATTTGGCATCATTATATTATATTGTATTTTGATTAAGTTTGTAATTCTTTAATATATAATAAATGCAAGATTGTGCACTATATATGATTGAATATAATCTTAAAATTATTTAATGTATAGCTTTTAATATCATTGATTCCACATATTATACATATGTCTATGTCTATATATGTATTTTATATTAGGAAGATGATAAAATGGAATAGATGGGGCAACACTTATTCCTTTTAAGTGGGATGATCCTTTTGGTTGGTGTTCACGATTAACTTTCAACCTAAGGCTTTGAAGGTCTAAACTCATTACTGAGCTTGGTTAGCCCATTCGAAAACCTCATTCACCTTTACTAGATGGTTTCTCTTGCCTAGTTTGCAGGCTAGTGCAAGTAGGCACACCAACGCTACTTACCAAGCTTGGAGCACAAACAAAGACTTCGAATAGCTCCTAAGCACTTAAAATCTCCTCATTTCCCCTCTAAACCCCAATAACAAGAGGGTTTGTAGGCTTTGTAGGAGTTCCTAAGACCTTGAACACCCTTAAACCAAGCTTTGAGCACTTAAGGAGCCCCTAGAGTTCTAATTTCTCACCTTCTGACCACTAGGAAGGAGCATGCAACCTCGTGGGTCCAAAGAGACCTTTGAGAAGCACACAACTTGATATAGCCAAACTTGCCGTCTCCTCCATCTCCCTTTCTCTCCTCATTAAATGCTGAGCGACAGCTTGACGTATGGCCTAAAGGTCTAATCACTAGACTTTAGCAACCACCTATGCCAATGTGACAGGCTCATTTCCCAAGTCTCTATTAACTAATAGAAAGGCGAGAATCCTTTCTTATATTGACAACACTCCCTTTTTGAATTTCGTTTGGATCAATCCCTTCTTACCATGTAGTCATGTAGGTCAGTTCCCTTACTATAAATAGGAAGTAAGCCTTTAGGCAAATGGATCTTTTTGAACTCTTCTTAATCAACTATTCTACATATTCTCTCAATTCTAATTACTTTCCTTACTAACTTGAACATCGAATGGTCCTCATTGGCTATGTTAGAGTGGCATTTTTGCAAGTTTACTACTGTCAATGGTTGTCGAGCCATTAGTTGTTCTACTAAGGATTGTATCAGTGATATCGACTATCATCATTTGATGCCCACTATTTATGCAAACCTAGCGTTATGGTAAAGAGCAAGAACACAAATCCTCATCCATCACTCCAAGTTGGTGGCAAGTGGTCATTAACGTTGCTACCACTACAAACAAAACAACTACCATAAGAGATGCAATGGATGAAATCATGTTTCACTAGTTAATAGAGACAAATAAAAAAACCCTTCAAGATAATGCAAACTTAAGGCAACAATTAGTAGCTACAAAAAAGTTGAAAGAAAAGGCTAACCTTAAAGATAGGGTCAACCCCGAGGACATGTCTATTGGCTCTTCTAGCTAACTTAGCAAATGTCACACCCTGAAGCGGCAGAGTCGTAATAACCCCGCCGTGTAAACCATTCTAAGATAGAAGTTGACCTCACAACCGCTATCTTAAACCTGATTTACACAAAGCATCCACGACTAACCCTCTTTGAAGTAAACAGTTTGTAATTTAAATAAATCATTTACTTAAGAAAGTGTGAAAATATATACACACACTATAATTCAGTTATTACGATTAACATTTACAACGTTTCACCTTAATATAAAAGCTTAGATCTTAAAAATATATGTTTGTTTTTCAAATGTTTTTCCTCACTCCCCAAGATCAAGCAGTTGTTAGCTTCAGAATAGTTGTAGGTACCTGCATGACGTTTATAGGGATGTGAGCAACCACAGCTCAGTAAGTTAGGATGGAGGACTTAAAACTATACCACAAACATAAACAAGGTTATTAACCAAATCATTTGGTATAATGCATGTTTAAGTAAATGCCATTGCACGACGTTATCCGACCAGTCGTAAGATTAGAAAAATTGCACCTGCTCTAATCTGGGTTAAGGAGTTGCCGTTAATGTAATAGCTTACGACCAAACCTAAGCTTGTAGAATAAAGACACTTCTCCTCCCACGACTACCTTCGAACCATTGACTTCACCCTTGCCATGACCTCTTCACTTGTTACTTAGTTCGACTAAGGATGAAGAAGGGACCCATTATGGCATCCGGCGTTATTCCGTTCGCAAGGTTCGGTATTTGGCTGGAGAATCCTAGGTTTTCCCTAATGGGTTGCTATGTAGGTCCGATTATGATTACAGGTTGTATATTTGATTAGGTTCAGTTTAGGATGTTCAATCATTTCATACAAATTAAGCACTACTCATAATCAAGCATATGCACATAACCAATTATCTAACAAGCATAACCAAGTATAATCTCAAACCTCCAAAATACAGTAACGTATTAATCCTAACTTACCTAAACTTCTCGCTTACTCACTCGAGGTCCAACTCATTTAGGCCATCGCCGATCATCCTTATAATATAAACGTAGTTTCAGTTTTTCATATAATTATTATAAGTTAGTTTTATCCTATAAAGCTTATTTTTATGTTTTGTTTAGGGTTTAATATATCAAGTTATCTAGGTTCTCAAATCTTTTACAATTATTTTAGGTTCGGGTTCAGCATCCACATTGATTTCTAAATTAGGTTCTAGTTCGATTTCTAAGTACCGTTTTATATAGAAATTTGTTTCAACTCATAATGTGAAATTAATCACATTACTTTTAGATATCTTAAATATCATCATTACCCTTAATTAGTATTTTATTCCACTCGGTACACTTAAATCCTTATTAGTGTACTGAATTTACTCTTGATATGAGAAATTTTTATATTATTTATATAATAACAATTTTTATCCTAATATTTTTTATTTATTATATTTCTAATAATTGCATATTATGTGCTATCACTTATCATGTACATAATACATATTTAATATTTCTATCACTCTAATTACCATCTCTCAACATCAATTATCTTTTAAAAATGTCTAAATTTATCCTAAGTTAGATTTTACATCTAATTACCTTAATTTACAAAATTTTTGGCTCAAAACTACACTCTTAAGGTTATTTATTTTTAAACCGAAATATATTCGTTTTTGTATGATTTCTTAAGGATCATACATCACAGAACATATTTTCATCAAAATAATATTTTTCCTAAAAACTACATATAAAAATATTTCAGAATAACAAAATTCGTAATTTTCTAAGAATATTTACTATTTTTACAAAATTACACAAAATTGAGCTGAAAATCGAACTCATCGATTTGGGTAGCTCCAGTCACTATCGGTGGCCATGGGTGTGTTGGCCCACTAGGCACTACCATCACCGTGTGGTGGTGGTGGCTGTCCACTCTCAGCTGCTCTTTGAATCTGAGTTCTCCTTAGAAGCCTCAATTGCACAATTTTTTTGTGATTTTTTCTAAATTCCTAATTTACTCTCAATTTCACCTCTATCTATTTTTCTCACTCTCCAGACTGACCAAATGAGCTTTTAAAATTTTCTTGCAATTTATAGAGCATTAAGGAAATTATTGTGCATTAATTAGATAAGATAATTGCCTTATCTTTTTCCAATTTGCCTTTTGTGTTGTTCAAATTTAATTAGCTAATTTTTTTTCTTATTTTCCCTAGCTGCTATGACCTAAATCTAGATCATTCCTTATTTTTTATGATTTTTATTTATTTTTCCTTAATTAATTATGAATTTTCTTTAATTATTTAGTATTATTTTAGCATATTTTGCGTATTTTAAGTAATTACATGTATTTATACCTAAATGTAAATTCATATTCAGTGCAAATAAATATTCCTAAAGATTATTTAGGTCATTATATGATTTTTAGTATATATATAATTTATCTTTAGCGTTTTGTTAATTATCGGAACGCATTTTTGATAAATAATGAGTTATATATTTAAAATTTAAAAATTTTATATTCTTTTATTTTATTACTTATTTTCTTAAATTCGAACTTACGGGATCGTTTTTATTAATATTTCTAACTTTACTTATAATTTAAGATCGATCAAATCTTTCAGCCCATTGGAATCTTAAATGACTGGTTGTGGGGTTTACAATAGATGCCTTAGGTGTTCACCCACACCAATGCTGGTGAACCAAAAGGCCATACACGGTCATGTTCAATCCGAGCATTGTTTGATGGAGGACTTGCATGTTCAACTGAACACTAAGCGTGGTAAGGTGCAATGTGTGAGACTCATATTGGCGCGATTAGATTCGTTAGCCAATTTAGGGCAATCGAGAAAATAATTCGATTAAGCTAGAGGCTCATAAGGGGTTTCATGATTTTAGTTAGGGAGTTTTTGTACCCTTGAAATTTAAAAATATAATAAAATATTAAAAATATAGTCGTAATCGTATAAATTTACTATATTATTATATTATTGATAACAAGCAAATTAGTCTCATAAAGTAACAAACACTTAAAGATAAATTATATGAGTAATATAATTAATATTATATAGAAAATAATATATAAAAGATATGTATATGCAACGGATATAATTATTATATGAATATATATATCCGTAATTATTGAAAATACTTGAAATTAAGTAAAATTCACTAAATAAATTACTAAAAAAAGGAAAAATAATTAAGAAATTATTAGACAACCAAAAGACTTCATTTTAGGTATAGCAATAATTTGATATGCATGAGGAGGAGGGATACTAACTTTTGAACACCTTAATCTTTGGACACCTCAATTTTCACTTTTCTCTATGTCTTTAGTAGGAAAAATCAAGGAAGGCCAAAAAAAAAAAAAAAAAGAGACTATCATTTTAGAAAAAAGCTTAGTTAGTACGCTAAGGAGGAGATTTGCGAGATCTTAAGGAAGACGACCAATTGGAAGTAAAGGAAGATAGTGGCTTGAAGGTGTGGCTGGCAACTAGTTTGGCCAACAAACCCCTTTACCCGAGTGGTGGTTAGAGCTTTGCATTTTTGGTCGGTGCTCAGTTTTTTCGATTTTATCAAAATTTTGGGAACAATAACAAACGAACTCCAAAAATTTTGAAATTTTGTTTCCCTACATATTTTTACATGTTGAATTTAAAATTTCAATTAGATTTTCAAAATTTTGAATGTAGATATAGAGTCCTTAAGAAAAATGTCCCTGTGCAATAATTTTCAATCAAGTTTTTAAAAGATCAATCAATGTAGTTTCAACTTGAAACTTTGTGGTTATTCTCCTAAGATATTGAACTTTGATGCCATGTGGTTGGATTTTCAACATTAGGTCTTCGACTTTTAGGAAATTTTACAATCTTTCAAATTAATGTGACAGACAAATTGTTTTACAAGGAGCTTAATTAAGTTTATATGAAAGTAATATTATAATTTATATTTATTTACATGCAACAGTTGGAAGTTGTTTAATATGAATCCGGGAAGGATAATTTTTAAGTAAAAGTGGGTATTTAGTGATGTAAGGTTAGATTTTTTGAGTATTTAATGTTATGATGGATAGTATGATGGAGAAAGGAAGTAAATGATTTAAGTATTACTTGATACTTGCTAGTTATGTATGGTTTACACTTTTGAAAATGCATGGCAAGTTAAGTATATGTGAAGTAGTTAGATGTATTAGTAGTAGTAGGGTCATAAACTGTGTCAGAAAGTAAGTCAGAATGTGATCTACTGTGAATATGTTGAATACATTAGGAAAATGGAATCTGTACCGAAAATTGGTTTTCATTTGGACTCTATTCTATTTCTTGAGATAAGCTATAAGTCAAGAATTTCCTAAATAAGAATTTAGCTTTAGACCGAAGGTTAGAAACTTTATCGAAAATTGGGTCAAAATGTTGTTTGGCATTGGATATCCTTGACCACATTTGGAGTTCAACTGTAGATTGCCTAGTAATTTGCATATGCATTCTACACCTTTATTGGAGTTAGAACATGAGTTAGAAGTCACTTGGACAATAGCCAATACCATCAGACTAGTTTAGAACCTTAGTTAGAAAGTAGTTTGATGGAAGATACGAAATATAAGAGCAATTGGAAATTTGAAGACGATTGGTATTGAATACTGGATAATTGGGAATCGGAGAACAAATCAGAAAATCGCCAGATTAAACTTTCTAAGAATTTATTGAAGTCATAACATGTATAAAAAATTATAGGGCAGCAACTTGTATCAGGTCAGAACCGGGGTTAGAATGTATTTTGCTTAGCTAATATCTAATAAATATCTTAGAAAACTCACCAAACACAATTAAGGAACATATTTAAATGTCAAACGGAACTTTTATACTATATATATTATAAAACTAAAGATGTTACATTGATTTTAAGGATAATAAAGGAAGTTGAGAGCGATACACGAGGAGAATGAGCAATAGTATCTAGGTAACTGGGATTGGTTTTCATTGCACTTTGAAGTATTGTTTAAGAATATTTAGAGACCTTAGTATATATCTTGATTGTGGTTATAAGTTAGTTGCTTGTGTACATCAGTGTGCGTGTTTGAATATTGTTGTGTTATTGAGTGCTGGATTGATGTGTTGATTACTTCATGATATTACATGTTTTGGACTGTTTGAATTTGTTTGATCACTCTAAAAGTAATCTAACATAAACTTAACTTAACCACTAATTGGACTTACAGCGTAACCTATTAAGGGAAACGATTAAGAAGCGTAGGCCAAACACATACCCCATCATTAAGAATAGTAGAAATGGTTTTCTCCCTACCCTAAGTTGAATTGACTGACAGGAGAGGGGATCGTGGCTAGGTTAGGGTCAGTGGTTCAAAGGTAGTCTCGGACAGAGTGTGTTCTCGATTATACAAGCCTTAGTTTGGTGATCAAATTTGTAAGTACGTGACATTAAACTCCTTGGAACCTGGATTAGAGTAAATGCAATTTCTCTAATCTTACGATAATCGGTTAATATCGTACAATAGCATTTACTTGATTATACATCGCATCTAATTAAATTCCTTGAAAACCCTAGATTGCTTGATGTCATATATGTGTTATTATCTCCATCTCACTTACTAAGCAAGTTATTGCTCGTTCCCTTATAGTTGTTTTGTAGGGTTCCCCCGTAGACTCACCAGTATTACTTTAAGCTCCAAAAGATTAGAGAATGGGGTTGAAGAGTGTGATTCAAGATTACTTGACTGGATTTCTATTTGTTTTATCGGCTATACTAACTTTTAAAAAAACTAATAGGTCTCTTTAGGTAACTCCTAGTTTTCAGATATTGAAATTTATTTCATACTCTATAAGCCTATAGATTTTAGTGAAATTTTAGTAGACACCATATCTTTCCTTAACAATATAATTTTTTGGAATTTTTATTAAATACAAGGTTTTATCTTTTATACAATCTTTAACTTGATTTTTACTCAAATTTTAAGTTGTAAAAAAAATATTTTTAGAATCGATTTATAAAAGTTTCACCACAAGTTGATTCTTATTGTGTACTGAATAGGGCGCTTTCAAACAATGGAGTAATGAATGCCTTGTATAAGCTATACCTATGTTAGCAATTATGGTAGCTAGCTTCTAGTGTAGGTTGGTATATACGGCGAGACTGTTACGACTCTTTAATTTGAGGTGTGACACAATGTTAAGGAGAGTTATCTGGCACAAACAGGATATAAAAACACATTTCCCTTGAGCACTCACAAAAGCACTTAGAGGAAATGAATGCACAAGAACTAGATGAACATATCTGACGTGCTATGAGCTTACGTGACTAGAAGCGCCTCGAATCCTCTACTCTGTAATTAGGCATAGTAGCAAGTAAGAGCTTGTTTATACTAGTCATCCTAAAGGAAACTCTTTTGCGAAGTGTGTGGCTTTCTCATCTAAACACCTACGATGACATAAGAGACCTAGATGACCACTTGGCAAATTTCCATACAATGATGAGTTTACACAATTTTTCTGATGCAATCATGTGCAATGCAACATTGGTTTGGTTTAGCTAACTTCTAGACTATTCCATTTGCTGGTCGTTTCAACAACACTTCCTTAGCAACAAGGTGCCATGCAGGGACTTGTCTATGCTATATAACGTCTGGTAATGCCTTAATGAAACCTTGTGAGCTTACCTTAAGTACTTCAGTTTGCTAAGCTCTTAATCCCTAAGGTAGAGACCGAAACAACTTTTTAGGTTATCATTTACAGCATGGACCCCAATAGTAAAGTCTGCGAAGCCATAGCATTGTGTTGCTTAAACACTTTCAAGGAGTTCATGACTGCAGTTGAGCAGTATGTTACCCAAGAAGATGCCATCTGAGCATGTCTGGAAAATGACATACATTGGAGCACCTCTATAAAGGACCACCTCGACCCTTATGAAGACCGCCCTTTGTTATCTAAAGAATGTTAAGAAAGGTAGAAGCAAAAAATTTGCATATTACTCTAACTATACTCCATTAAACCACCCTCTTGGAGAAGTTCTCTATGAGGTCCACGAACAACTGCCCCGTGCCTCGCACAACAAGGAAACCCCTAAAGCAATTGCTTCGAGCAAATTCTACAATTATTACAGCATGCACAACCATAATATTGACGAATGCTGTCATTTAAAAGAACGTGATTGAAGGCCTTATTTGCAAAGATCCTATCGATTACCTTGTTTTCAACAAGTGAAATCAACCACAACTAGCCCAACACTACTGAATTGGAGAGCAGCAATGGTAACCATAACTGCAGTAAGAAAATCCACTTGATGACAAGCACCACAGGGGCAAACGAGGACATATATAAACAACTACAGGAGGACCAAGGTTGTTAGACAAAACTCGCTCTTCCTAGCCTCAACATGAAGTACTCTTCATTTGAGTAAAGAAACTAAGAATAAACACTACCATCTCTTTTTCAAATAGTGACAAAGAGGGCATCAAGTACCTTCTCATTGACCTACTAGTGATCATTGCCGAGATAGGGTACTTTGATGTCCCTAATACCTTTATCGACAATGGTAGCTCGGTAAACATTCTATTCTACTTTGCTTACAAGTAAATGAAAGATTAGTTAAAGGAACCCCTTTGCCCATATAAGCAAAGTTTAGCCAGCTTCGGTAGAAAAATTGTCTTGATGAAAGGCTTAATCACACTACTTATATGATTGCATGATGACAAGTACATCTCTTCACAATTAATTGAATTTGGATTGTTGACCATGTTCCCCCTATAATGCCATCTTAGGGCATCCCAACCTCAACAAATTTGATGCATGCATCAGCGAAAGGTGCCTCACGATGAAGTTTCCCATGCTTATAGGGTTTGGGTCTGCATACAGCAATCGTAACCTATCTATGATGCTATACTTAAGTGGCATCTTACACGATATGATAATGCACATTGAATTGGCCCTGATAGTACACAAAGTTCAAGGGGAGAACCAACGGAAGCAATTGAGATCATTTAATTTGGAGATTGCCTCAATCAAGCAACTTGAACAGGAACATCCTTGTCTATAGAAGAATGGAAGTACTTTATGACTTTCCCTTACTTTTAAGTCATATGTGTTTGTAACATCTCCAAAAGAAATGCCCAGGATCATAAGCATACCTAAGGAAACATACCACTTCAGGGTTGACCTTTGTATATGCCTTGTAAAGTAAAAGAGAAGGTAGTTAAGCGCTCTAACAGCTAGTTACCATCTAAGAAGAGGTGTAGAAGTTATTGTTAGTTAGCTTTATAAGGGAGGAACGCTACCCTACCTAGCTTGCAAATATCATCTTTTTGAAGAAATTTAATGGCAAGTGATGAATGTGCGTCGATTATATCGACCTCAACAAAGCTTACCTGAAAGATTGTTTTACCCTTTTGAAAATAGACTAATTCGTTTATTCTACCTCCGACCATGCTAGACTTAACTTTATGGAAGCCTACTTTGGCTACAATCAGATTTGCATGCCCCCCTAAGCTAGGTCTACACATCCTTTATCACTGCATTTGGGACATAATGTTACAAGGTCATGCTTTTTAGCCTAAAAAATGCTGTGGCAATATATTAAAGGTTAGTGGCAGCTATTTTTAAGCCCTAACTTGAAGGAAACGTGGGAGTTTATATTGACAATATGATTGTTAAAAGCAAATTCAAGACTTACCACATTAAGGATCTACGCAAAACCTTTGATACACAACAGAAATACTAAATGAAGCTTAGCCTTTAGAAATGTGTCTTTGACGTAGGCTCTAGAAAATTCCATAGATTTATGTTTACGAAGTATGGCATAGAGGCCAATCCCAACACAATAAAAGCCATATGGGATATGAAGGTCCCTTAGAAGATCAAGGATGTCCAATGCCTCATTAGCAGAATAGCCACCCTTAATCACTTTATCTCTAAGAGTGCCAACAAGTGTTTCGAGTTCTTCAGATTACTGAAGAACCCATCGGAATTTAAGTGGATGGATGAATGTGAGGTTGCCTTTGATAGGCTTAAGTAGTTTCTTGAAAGTTTGCCCATGTTCTCCAAACTAATACTCAACGAAGAACTTTATTTATAGCTGGCCATAAGTGATCGGGCCCTTTTCTCCATGCTCATCCAAGTAGATGGATGCGAGCATAGGCTGGTTTATTACATTAGCCACATCCTCTAGGGACTGGAAGTTAGACACATATGAGTTGAGAAGTTTGCCCTAATTGTGGTCATCATTACTCAAAAGTTAAGACCGTATTTTCAGGCACACCCCATTATCGTTCTCACCGATCAACTACTGTGAACACCCTTGCAGAAGTTGTAGGACCCCACTAAATTAGCTATTAACTCATGATCGATTGATTTGATAATGGTACGTAAAATTTAGGGCAATTACAAAAGTTGATCAATCGAGCTCGAATTTTACAATGAAATTAGGAATATTAGTAGAAGTGATCTCACAATTTTAGATTTAAGCAAATAAAATAATTAAATAGTACATTTATAAAATATATGTATATTATTCGTTATTTATTGAAAGTGAGCGACGACGGATTCTGATGGATAGATTCTGATAATTAATGAATCACTAGAGATAAAATATATACACATTAAAAGTCATAAAATAATGTGAACAATATTTATGAGTATTTATTTATATTAGATATGAATGTATGTGTAGGAAAATATATACGAAATTGCCTAAAATACTTAATATATGCTAAAATATACTAAATTAATTAAAGAAGATTAATAAAAAATTAAGTGTCACTTAGAACAATGTTGAATTGTTGTGTAGCAGCATAGGAGCTTAGTTTAGTATGATTCGGAAGAACTTTTGATATAAAAAGTGGATACATCACTAACCTATACTACACTTGGCAGCTATAAAATTTGACCATCAACCTAATCTTCCTTTATAAATTCAAGGTAGTCTTCATAAATTCATTTTGGACACTCTAGAGTGTAGGAAAAATAGAGAGAGGCATTGGAGAGTTGAGTAAATATTTTTAGGACACAAGAATATGGTGTTTTAAGGCTAAATTCGAGTGTGTATACTAGAAGAAGACCTGGGAAGGAGCCACCACCACCACTGGAATGCCTAAGAGGGCTAACACACTTGGAATGCAGGTGGTTGGATTTTGATTTATTGGTAAGTTCAAAATTTACCCTGGTTTTGCTAAAATTAGTAAAAATAAAAAAAAATTCCTAGAAAATTTATGAAAAAATGTTTTCTAAAATAATTTTACATGTAGATCCTAGGAAAAATATCATTTTATTGAAATTAAAATTTGAAATATATTGCCCTTAAGAAATCATGAAACCTGAGTCATTTTGCTTTTGTTTTCAAATATCCTATCAATGTTGTTTCGACCCCAAAATTTTCTTGTAAAACACCTATAATCAATATTAAATTACTATGAAGAGCTTTTTGTGAAAACTATTTTGTAAATTTTTATCTAATTTTTAGGCCTAAAAATCCTATTAAATAGTTATTTATCAAAATATATTTCAGGATTTTTCAAGGAATTGACTTGGGTTCTAACTTGAATAATATTTTGGTATATTGTAATATTTAATGATGTTGAGGAATTAAATTTGTAGAGCTAGAAGTGTTAGATTTGAATATTGTAGGCCTGGAGATAATATTTGTGTAGTATGTAAAGTGTTTAAATAATGAAGTTAAGTATAGTTGATTCAACCTAAAGTGATGATGGGTTGTGGTGTATTTTGAATATGGTTGTGAATAGAAATTGTAGGAATTTAGGCTAAGATGTAGTGTATGTTCAAATCAAAGGCTAATTTAAAAACTAAATCAAAGACTAGGCGAATGTAGCAAACTAGGAAGTTGATCATGAACTAAAATAGAGACTATATATACTTGAATTGTAGTTAGTGAGACTTTAGAGAATAGGCTTAAGGGTATTTTTCAGACTCATGTGATAAATTGAAATTAGGGGCTAAATTAGAAACTAAATGATAAACAAAATCAAAGACTGAATCAAAAGCTGAATAAAAAACTATTCAAATATGAAACTAATCATAAGAGACTTAAAACTTGAATAATTAAATATAGTAAAACCCTCAATTAAGTATAATAATATGAGTTATAGAATAAATCTTATATATATATATATTAATTGTATGAGTATTAAAATGATATTTATATTAAGGGACAAATGGCAACACTATAATACGAGTTGTGCCTTAGTGAGCAAGCAGGGAGTTCAAGTAAATTTAGGATCGATATGTAACTATATTTCGCAGTAATGTTTTATAGTACTTCGAGATTTCAAATTATACTTGTTTGTGCTTATAGGTAGCTTGAATGCGTGCATACTTATGTGTCAGTGTTTCTGAGCTTGATAGTATACTATTGGTTTGTTGGTTTGGATTGCAATTATTTGTATTACGTGATATTGATTGATCACCTTAAACTGAATTTAATGATATACGACTTGAAATTTTAACCAAACATGTATTACAATTCATTAGGGAACGCTTAGGTTTCTCTAGCCAAATATCGGTAACAGGAGAGGAGGTTGTGCTAAGGATGAAGGCAGTGGTTTAAAGGATAGTTGTTAAAGGAGAGATGTCTACATTGCATAAGCCTAGGTTTGGCAGTAAGCTGTTACATATGCATTAAAACTCCTCAAACCTGAATTAGAGTGGTCAAAATTTCTCTAATCTCACGACCGACTAGATAACGTTATGCGATGGCATTTGTTTAATGCATTGCATCTAACTAACTGTTTGATAATCCTACTTGTGCTTGTCGTATAATCTTGTCTCCATCCCATTTACTAAGTAGTTGGTTGTTTATATCCTTATAGATTTCCTTATAGGTATTGAATAGAATTTTATGTCATAACTACCTTGAGACTGATGACTGATGGATCTTAGGGAGTGAGGATATAAACTGAAGAATAGTTAAACTTCTGAAGCTTTTGTTCTTATTTACCAATCTTGTGTTATCGAACTATATACATATTAAAGAAATTAGGTTATTGAGTCTTGTAAGTAATACTTGAATTATCTGAATTTTAATATATGTTTTAAGACGTCCCCAAGCAACATCATATTATTTTCATGTGAATTATTTACTTTAAAATGGGTTAATCGTAGATGCTTTATGTAAATCAGGTTTATGATAGCAGCTTTGAGGTCAGCTTCTATTTTATGATGGTTTATACATCAGGATTGTTATTACTTTTTTACTTCGAGGCGTGATAGAAGCTGGATGCATCAGGATACATGGTCAAATACTCCTTAGAACTAATTGCTTGTGGCTTCTAATTTCGCCTTAAGTAAGCCATAAAGGAAAAGTCTTTGCGGGCTTCATTGTTGAGTATATTGGAGAGGAGGAAATACTAACTCACATTGATATTTTGGCGTGGACTCTCCACATCGATGGATCTTCCATTTAGGGGGAGTGGAGTAGGAATAGTTCTACAAAGACCTTATAACACTAAAGTCCTGTACGTGCTTAAGTTTGGATTCTTTGCTAGTAACAGCGAAACCGAGTATGAAGCTTTTATCGCAGGACTTAAGGTGGCCGAGAAGCTCAACATCTACTTGGACTCCATATTGGTACTATAGCAGGTTAAAGCAAAATATGATGGATTGCTAACCTCTAGCCCCTTTACTTATGCATGCCTTTGAGTCTTATAGTCTCTCGCGAGGAGGATACTCTTACATTATCTTGTCGAGGATGAACACTTGTATGTGGAGGAGTTTTGGGTGAACTCCCTAAGACCCCAACTCAGATGCACTCTGCTACTCGTACTTTGATCTTTATCCAATCACTAACCCCTCAAGTGCCAAGTCTAAGTCGCCAAATGCCGAAGTCGAGGTGACCATGCGTCGAACTCTACTGTTTCAAACCTATGGACATGGCAAGTGCTGAGGCTTAAGCCCCTATATACTGAACCCTCCTCTTTCAACCCCTTGAACAGCTGCATCCATCATTTGGCTCAAAAAATCCAAATACCATTCATTTGCAACAGTCTCACGGCTTAGTTACTACATCTCAAGAGTCACTAATGTGAACTCATTGATAGGCCACCACCTATCCTTACTTTTCTAATATTTATACTATATTCCATTTTCATCATTTATCCTATTTACTTTTCTTTTTTTTTTGTATATACTAAGAATCTCTTTCTTTATTGTCTTTTAGTAATTTTTCTTACTTGTATTGTTGCCCTAAAGGATTTATTATAAACAATCCTTTTACTGTAGTCGTAAGGCATCTTGGACCTTTTTTAATATTGAAGATGCTAGTTCTTGTGAGATATCCTTCTCTGAGTACATTTCCTTTACACTTTTATCTAATCTTATTGAGTAGCTTGAGGTTAGTAACGAGGGGACCTTAACATCAGCTTGTGAGTCATATTAAGTGAAGTGTTAAGTTGTGTTGTGTTCGTTAGCATATCATATCCTTTGAGCAGCTCACGAAAGCTATTGTGTTTGTTAACTATTTTATTCTCATTTTATTCGATATTTCAAATGACCTATATGGTCACTATCTCCTACAGTAAGCCTTAGTGATTATTGAGCTCCTACGCACATCATATAATCTTGGTATTAGAGCTTAAGGTTGCGACTGAAAGATTCGTATTGAAGTAGTTGCTCTTGTTCTATTGTTTGTATGTTTTATTGTACTCTATTTTTGTATAGAAAAACAGAGTAAGCCCTTAAGTTATTGTGTAAGTTAGTATTTTCAAGGGTTGTGAGAATTTTCTGTGAGTAGTAAATTTTTTGAAGTTTTATATTGAGAATGTCGAATCATAGTATTCAAAGAGAGATTAATGATGCTGAGAGTGATGCTCCTAGTCGTGGCTGTGTCACTTAATATACCACATGAACTATTAACGAGCAAATACAAGACCTTATTGTAATTGTAGCAAATTTAGCTATTACTATGCAAAGGGCTGCAAAGATTAGGGAGAGGGTTGTTGTTGAATAAGGCCATCAAGTGAGAGATAGATCGAAAAGATAGATGGGTGAGAATTGAGCACTTGTAGCTATTAACATAACCTTAGCTCCACCCTAACGTGCCGATAGAGTTATGAGAATGAGACTTGAGTTGGATGAAGCTAAGGAGTATGAAGAGGAAGGGTAGTATGATGGAATTGAGCAACATGAGCTTAGAGTTCCTAAAGGAACCAAGCACCTTCAATTGTAGATCCCTAGCTTTAATGGGTTTGGAAGTGTTGATGACTACTTGGATTGGGAAGAGAAGATTGAAAATATATTTGACTTTTATGACTATGACGATGTTTTTTGTATTCGAATGGTTGTGTTAGAATTCTCTAGGTACACTGCAATGTGGTGAAAGAAGTTATAGAAGGAGCCTAAGGTTAGGAAAGACGAAGGTTAGAGTTTAGGGAGGAAGACCTGAGAGATTAAGTATTTTAAGTGTTTTGGTTTTAGACATGCGGCTGTGCCTGAATAGACATGTCATGACTATTAAGGGAGACATGTAAGCCCCAAAGTTCAGCCAAGTAACCGTAGGATTGAATTTAGAACCCAAGGTTTAGGGCGATCGGCTAAAGGATCCGATCACACCCAAATTATAAATTATTGAGAG
This sequence comes from Lumnitzera racemosa, assembly GCA_024138005.1. Lineage (NCBI taxonomy): Eukaryota > Viridiplantae > Streptophyta > Magnoliopsida > Myrtales > Combretaceae > Lumnitzera > Lumnitzera racemosa. The sequence goes on from JAMXBC010000007.1 coordinate 4,580,457, forward strand.
AAATATTAGTAAAAATGACCCTGTAAACTTAAATTTAAGAATATAAATAGCAAAATAGGAAACTATAAAATTTTCAAATTTTAAGCATAATAACTGCTAATTACCGAAAAGGCAAAAAGTGTAATATAATAACCAATAAATTATTAGAGATAGATTATATGTATACTAAAAATTTTAGAATGACCAAAATAATATTTAGGAATGTTCACGTGTACCCTACATGTATTTACGTGTAGATAAAAATACGCGTAATTACTAAAATTGGCCGAAAACTAAGCAAATAATTAAAGAAAAATATAAAATAATTATGGAAAAATAAGAAAAAATCAGAAGATAATAAGATGAATCAAGATAAGGTCGTGGCAGGTCCAAAGCTGCAAAATAAAAATTAGCCAATAAAAATTGAACAACACAAAAGCCAAAAACTAAGGAATTTGGACAAAGTCTTGTCAAATTAATGCATATTAATTACAGAAAATGTCTATAAATAGGGAAAAAAATTTACAGAGCTCATTTGGACAGTTTGGAAAGTGAGAAAATTAGGGAGAGCCGAAAAATCGAGAGAAAATCCAGAAAAAAAAGAATACTGTGCAGTTAGGGGTTTTAAAGGGAACCCACACCATACGAGGAGCTGAGAGTGGACGGCCACCACCACCACACGGTGGTGGCAGCGCCCAGGCCGGCCGACAATGCCACGGCGGCCCGCGGTGGCCGGAGCCACCAAAATCGGTGAGTCCAAATTCCAGCCCGATTCTTGTGAAATTTTGTAAAAATATTAAATATAATTAGAAAATTATGAATTTTGTATGTAGTTTGTAGGAAAAATATTAGTTTGATGAAAACATGCCCCGTAATATATGGTCCTTAAGAAATCATGCAAAACCGAGCACATTTCAGTTTAGAAATAAATGACCTTAGAAGTGTAGTTTGAAGCTCAATTTTTTTCTGTAGGATGCTCATGTGATATAGAACAGTGCTATGAAGCCATTTTTTTAAAATTAATTTTATAAATTTTTAAGTTAATTTTTAGCCCTAAAATGATGGAAAAATTGGGTGATTTAGGGTTAATTAGGTGATTAGGATGTTAATTACTGATTGAGATAGTAATTAGATGTTTAGGGATGTTAATCTCTGATGTGGAAACCTAATCCTAGTGTATGGAGTGTTAAGTATAAGTAATGAAGGTGTTATGTGGTAAATGTAGAAAATTAAGAATATGTAGAATTAAAAATTAATAAATATGGAAAAATTAGGTTTAATTAGATAATAATATAATGAAAATTAGAACATAACAAATCTGAAACAAAATTCAATTTTAGGTAATTAGATGAAAAATGTAAAAATTTCTCACAACATGAGTAAATTCGGTACACTAATACGAATTTAAGTGTACCGGATGGAATAAAATGCGAACTAGGGGTAGTAATCGTATTTAGGAGATCGGGAAGTAATGTGATTAATTTCACATTATGGGTTGAAACGGATTTCGAGGGTTGGAATCTAAAACAGTACTTAGAAATCGAACTAAAAACCTAATTTAGAAATCGATGCGAAAACCGAACCTGAACCTAACCCCAAACCTAAAATAATTATAAAAGACTTAATACCTAAATAATTAGGTATATTTAACCTTAAACAAAACCTAACAATAAGCGTTATCGGATAAAATGAACTTATAATATTATATGAAATACTGAAACTACGTTCGTATTATAGGGATGATCGGCGATGGCCTGAGCAAATTGGACCTCGAGTGAGTGAGCGAGGAGTCGAGGTAAGTTGGGATTAATACGATGCTGTATTTTTTGAGGCTTAAGATTATGCTTGGTTGTGCTTGTAGATAGTTGAATGTGTGCATGTGCTTGATTATGGGTGATGATATGATTCTGTTTGTTACTTTGGCACATGTTGTATGAATTGTATGTAATGATTGATCACCCTGAATTGGACTTAATCAAATATACGACCTGTAATCATAATCGAACATGCATGGCAACCCGTTAGGGGAACTTAGGACTCTCCGACCAAATACCGACCCCTTCGGAAGGGATAGCGCAGGATTGCAAAATGGTCACTTCTTCATCCTCAGTTGAACTAAGTGACAGGAGAGGAGGTCGCGGCGAGGGTGAAGGCAGTGGTTCGAAGGTAGTCGCGGGAGGAGCAAGGTCTCCATTACACAAGCCTGGGTTTGGTCGTGAGCTGTTGCATTAACGGCAACTCCTCAACCCGGATTAGAGCGGGCGCAATTTTTTTAATCTCACGACGGGCCGGATAACGTCGTGCGATGGCATTTGCTTGCACATGCATTGCACCTAATAAGTGATTGAAAACCTTGTTGTGTGTATGGTATAGTTTTAAGTCCTCCGTCCTAACTTACTGAGCTGTGGTTGCTTACATCCCTATAGACATCGTGCAGGTGCTGGCTAAGAAGCGGCAACAACTACTCTGAAGCTAGCAACTGCTGGATCCTGGGGAGTGGGGAAAAACATTGAAGAATCAAAACATGTTTTACTTTTCATTTCTAATTAATGTAATAACTGAATTATAGTGACTATATATAACTTTTCTCACTTTCTTAAATGATTTGTTTAAATTACAAATTGTCTACTTCAAAGCGGGTTAGTCGTGGACGCCTTGTGTAGATCAGGTCTAAGATAGCGGTTGTAAGGCCAACTTCTATCTTAGGGCGGTTTACACGGCGGGGGCTGTTACGACTCTACCGCTTCGGGGCGTGACAAGACAAGCCCCAATTTAAAGTGGAGAGTATTAGTGAAGGAGAAGATGAAAGAGGAGTTGATCAACTGCTGGAAGAATTTTAAGAAGATTCTGATGTCGTAACCCCACTTGAAATGGGAGTAGAGTACCGTATGGTCATATGGAGATCTCTCAGTACCTATGCGTTAGATAAGAATGAGTAGAGAGAGAACCTCTTTCGTAGAAATTGCTTAGTGAATGGTAAGTTGAGTGCTTTGATCATTGATAGAGGAAGTTGTACCAATATAATAACTTAAGGAGTGGCGAAGGCCCTGAAATTGCTGACCTATCCTTACCCTAAGCCATATAAGATTCATTGGCTAAATAAGAAGAGAGGTCTGCCTATTGCTGAGTAAGTTAAAGTAACCGTTACTGTTTGTGATAGATATAAGGACGGGGTGCCATGTGATGTCTCACCCATGTGTGCTTCACACATCTTACTTAGCTGACCATGATTATTTGATTTGAGAGTGTTATATGATAGATATAGAACACCTATATGTTTTAAAAGGACAGAAAGAAGGTTATATTGACCGTAATGAGCTCCAAGAAAGTGCATGAGTAGCAAGAAAAGATTATTTAATCACTATAGTGGAAGTCCTTAGTAATTTCCTGAGCCTAATTTTCTAGAGACTCTAAGATAGATGAATGTGTGCTCTTGTTAGTAAGGAAGCTTCTAGAGTTGAGGGAGACCGGAACGTTACCTATCGAGGTACAACCTTTACTATAGGAGTATGATGATATGCTTCCTACTAAGATGCTGAGAAGATTACTACCTATTAGAGGTATAGAGTATTGTATTGATCTTTAACCTTGATAAGCTGTCGACCACTTATCCTCTTGCTTGTGCACAGGTTCGAGGCATCCAATCCCTCATTCGAGGAATTCTCTCTCATTAACCTATTGATGACGAAGAACTCTTATGTAGAAGAAGGATGGCTAAATTTCTTGACAACTTCGGAAGATTACACCCTGCTTTGTTTTCTCTTTCTTGTGTCGAATCATCGAACCTCCAGTTGCCAAGAGCTTCTTGTCGAGTGATGAAACACTCTCTTACCGGCTGAGTACTTCTCTTCCGACTTCTTACTAATACTTGCTATATCCCTTTCTCATCTAAGCAATCCTTGATACTGCTACAACTTGTTTTCACTTAGCTACTATACTTAGAGAATCTTTATACGAAACCAATGTTGTGTTGCCACTTGTTCATTTTATTTGACATTATATTATTTTTCCCTTTTTTTCATTTGTATTTTTTGCCCCTTTTTGTATATATTAGGAATTTCCTTTTTGTATATGCTTTTTTGTAATTTCTTTATTTGTAATGTTATTACAGCAACTTACTATAAACAGTGCCTTAGCCTTGTAAGTAGAAATCATCTTACTTTACAAATAGACATTGAATATATTGTTCTTGTGAGACAACCCACTTTAAGTCCATATTCATATACTCTTATCTAATCTTGCCGATTAGCTTAAGATTATTGGCGGGTGGAACTTGACATTAACTTATGCGTCATATCAAATGAAGTGTTAAGTCGTGTTGTGTTCGTATATTCATCAAACAGCTTCATGTTAGCTACTCTAGTCAGTTTGTTGACCTATTCACTTTAAGTTTCTTCGATATTTCAAATGATCCATCGGTTCAAATCTTCTATGGTGAGTCTTAGTGATGACTGAGCTCCCATGCACATCAAACCTAGAGTTGCTTTACCAAATTGACCTACTTATAGGCTCAACCTTAAGCAGGCTGCTAAGTTGAAGAAACAAGTTGATGAGTTGATTGATTATGGATATGTCTAAGAGAGTATGAGCTCCTGTACTGTATCGGTTGTTTTGGTACTGAAGAAGGATGGCTCATAGAGAATGTGCCTTGCACATCTCTTACTTGAGCCCCTGCTTTTCTAACCCAAGCCACTCATAGTCCTCCCATACATTGAGGGTTTACGTCCTCAGCTCGCCTAACTCCTTTTTTTAGATCTTTGTAATCTCCCTCCAGTTCCTATTAATGTTGATGAGACGATTGCAATGAACAAAATTAGTTCAAACAATCACTCATAAGGAATTAATGAAAAAAGTTAGGGTTAAGACAATACTTATTATGGGAGCATAGGCTTGTAAGAAAATGCATACCTACATAGGCTCATGGCATTCCCCAAACCTTCTAGAGTAATTAGTATGCTTTCATCGAAACCTTTCCCTTGGAAGAGTGTTGCATGCTCCTTCCTTAGGGGTTATTACAAAGTGATTAGGCTTGGTTGTTGACCAATTGACATCTTGGCATCCCTACTTGTATCGTCCTCTAAGTCAATCACATGCATAGGTTGACCCCTTGGTAGTTCATTTGCCTTCGTGGCATCCTTAGCCTCTTAGTGCCCAGGCACCTCTCGAGCCCTTACAATAACCTTCACTTTTAAGGACCTGTCCTGAATTGGTTGATTGGAGATAGATCCCTCCAACTCCTTCTCCATAAGTGTTTTGTGCTTAGGCACCAAACCAACTGAGTACTAACCTACAACTACTTGCTACTCAACAATAGTTCCTAATGGCACATTGATTGAGATGTCTTGTGACTCCTTCGCCACAGTCGCCTTTCCCTTCCTTGAGCCCCTGAACGTCATTCTTCTTGTTCCTCTTCATTACCCCGAGCTGCTTCTTGCTCCTTAACAACCCTCTTACCCTTCTTTTGCATCTTGAGATCCTTCATCTACAACATCCTTACCTTGAAGGAATCATCGTACAAGTCATAGGCTTCAAGGACAACATGAAAATTAGCATAATGAAAGACTGATAACAATAAAATAAAATACCTATTGAGGACGAGTAGCCCCGAGCTCCTACCTAATAGTGTCCAACAACGGTAAACTCTTGATTACCTTCCCCTATTACATGCTCACTCATACCTGTCTCCCAATAGTACAACCTCTCTTTCTATAGAAACATACTTACAGTGTGCTTCGTGTAGAAACCATCCCTTGTGCCATTACGCCACATTGTGCACCTAGTCCTTTGCCTTGTCGTTCGTAGAAACAAAATAGTTCATGTTTGTTGTTTGGATTGGCTTGTTCCACCCAGTTAGAAAATTGAGCTTGTAAATTGACCTTACATGAAAGAATTGCTCCTTCTAGTCTTCTATCTTTGACTTCTACCTAGTCCTCCTGATCATCCTTTAGTTAGAAGAAATTGTGAAATAGCCGAGTTGTCAACCTTTTTATGTGAAAAATAAACATGGCCTCGAAGGCTACCAACACTTACCATGTATTCGGGTAGAGAGAATTCAATGACACTTGGAAGTAGTTCAACACTTCTAACTAGAAAGCAAAGAAATGAAGGTGAATCCTCATGTTGCTTGCCTTCTAATACAAGTAAAATGTGTCCTTACTCCTAAAGTCACACTTCCTCTGATGAAACCTCTTAGCAAACCCAACGTAACTGGTATTCATCATGCTTGTACTTTACCTTAGTCACGAGCTACCCTTTTTCCTTAGACAGCTGCAACTTCACTACTATTTTTGGCTTATCGGGTGTGTACTCTCCTTAAGGCCTACCCTTTGCAATAGCTCTTCTTCTCTCCTACGACCATTCACCCTCCCTGCTACCGGTTACCACTACCATTGTCTCTATTAGGGGGTGGGAGGGCAGAGTGAGGTTGGGTATGCCTTCCCCCTGGTTCTTGGCAATAATGCCTTACCAACGAACCTCTTTTGATTTTGTTGATCAGCTATCTTGAAACTCCTTAAGGAAGTGAAAAGAAATTGCAAGAAAATGATGTAAAGTGCTTTAGAGAGACTTTGACAAAGTCTCAACAAAGTAAAAGTAAGAGTGAAGAATAAACTAACCTTAAAGGCTCTTATATAGGTAAGTATGGCTAAGAGAACTGTCACCTCATGAGTAACCATCATAGATGCCTATGTGTGGTGATCAAAGAGTCGGTAGCCAAGATCCATCTAATGAGTGTTACCAACTTAGCGTCTACGTGTAACTACTGAACGGTTCACGCCTTTTGAGGGCCTTGAGCATTCCAAGGGTTACATCAATTACACTAACCGTCACATCTCTTTGATAGGCAGTTAGTGGCGACATTCCTGAGTACACACCCTAGTGCTCAACCCCATAGAAGTATTTACACTCGGTATGATCATTTTATATGTTAGGAAAAGAGGTTCAAGTGCTTGGTTATGACCCCAAATATTAAGCAAATAGTCATAAAAGGAATAAGCAAAGTAATGAATGAGACATTAAATAGTAATGAAGGAAAGGGAAAGAAGGATAGACAATCATATTTGAAAACTTCATTTCATTCATATTCATAATTTTTATAAGGCTTTAAGGGTTGGCATACTAACCCCAAATATAAGCAAGAGCAAAAGTACAGTAAGAAGAAAATAAAGTAAAACTCGAAGCGTTTGTGTACAGCCTATGCTTGACCACCTCGATTCAGAAGCTTCTTCGTTTCCTTGTTGGATTCTTTGAGTTCATCGAGTAGAGATCCATTCTCATCCACCAACACGTTGTAGTGGGCTCTTCTTTCGTCATGCCTAAGTTGACTACTTTGATCTTGGCAGCTTCAAGGTGAGTTTCCTACCTATCAGAATGATCAGGGGACACCCAACCTATTTGGAAACTCTCAAGGAAGATTCTTATTCAATTGCAGCCTCTTGAGCACCCGAAGAGTGCACTTAGTAGCTACCATGAACCATTACCAAAGGAGTACGTAGACTTGTATTAAGGAAGCCCAAAGTCCACTAGCCCCTCGACAACTGCCATACTCCTATGCCTTAGAACCTTTAGGAATTCTCGCCTTGTTCTCGAGAAAGAACCCTCGAGCTATTGGGGAACCCAGTTTCAACATTAGAAACACCATAAACGATAGGGAATACAGTACTGTTTATTATGCATGCGAGTACATTTGTGGTGTAGGTGCTACAATGATTGGAGGATGTACCACCGAGTACCCTTTACAATGTGAAATTGCTTGGCTTGGTGAAGGATCTGACCGAGGGATCGATGTACACCCCTTAATCGGTACTCAAAGGCTACCCCCCACCACAAGGTAACCTATTACGTCCCTTAATTAGTACTCAAGAGCCTACAGGGGGATTGTACCTTAAGTTTGTATACTTTCCCTTAATGTCTAACCTTTTTTGACTTAGACTTCTCTCACAACTCGTAGTACTAGAGGAAGCCTTGCTATGTTCTTAAGGGATTTAAAAAATGGTCAAGTGAAACAATGAAATGAGAATGAAGAACTAGGTCCCATTGGACCTTTATATAGCTAACAAAGGGAGGGTTCAAGCCTTATAAGTGTTGCTACTGACCCATCCAATGACAATGGTAGGGTAGGAATGAAAGACTGCCATTAATACAGTAATTAATCTATGATTATGGTATTCCCGAGGCACATTAAAAGCCATGAGAGTTGCACATTTTCTAATACGTTGTTACTGTATTTGGGAAAAGACCACATTAGAAAAAGACTACATTAGAAAAGACCACACAAAGTAGTCCCATCAGTGATCGTGTTATGTAGGCACCTAACAATTCCTTTCATCTTGACCATTTGAAGCCCACTGCATAGTGAGTACTGTGACCAAGAACAGATAAGGTCGATCACTGAATGGGTTTAAACTTACCGAAAGCCCGAAAAGGTGATGGGGAAAATGCATGAAAGAATAAAAGCGAATGAAAAGTAAGTAAAACCCACGAATAGTTTTGATGAATATAACGTACTAATAGAATTTTTGAGAACTTATAGCACAACTCGTTATGACACATGAATTGGTTCGGTGAGGTTACTTGCTACTTAGCCTTATTTAAGGGGTAGGATAAGAGTGAAATGAATGTAAACAAAGTAGTGTTTACGAAAGGAAAATGTCAAATGTATTAATATTCAATTTGATATTTACAACTACAAATATAAGGTTATTTATATTTGAGAATTTACGGCAACATGCCTAAAAAGGAAAAGACAAAAATGATTTTACCTTAAAGAAGTAATGTACAAGAATATAAAAGGGTAAAAATGAATATTTAAGAAAGAAAATGATTAGTGTAGCGGATTCTACATGTGGTCCTGTATATGTGGTAGAGATACATTAGTGAGGCCGTTGGAAGATACGGGCAAAAGAATATGATCAGATTGTTGTTCTGAGTAGGGGTGACTAAAGATCAATCCAAGGTCGCTCTTTCGACACCTTAGCAAGAGTGAAGTCGAGTGGTTGGTCGGCTCGGACATGAACGAGTACTTGAGAACAGCTTGGCTGTTATCTTAGCAATCTACAATTCGGTATAATTTAGAGAGATAGGGAGTCATTCGGCTCGACATACAGAGTGACTTGATAAAGAGATACTTGGCTTCGGTAGAAGTTAGTTGGAGTAGGAGGATCCGCCTTACTAGCCTTTCTAGTCTTCGGGTTCGATTGTCGGTCAAAGGCCCAATAGCTTGATTCCTATTATTGTGCCTCTCCCTTGGGTGCATCTAACTGATTGTGCAGTACTCTCTTGCTACTTCGATGCTAAGGAGAGTAGGGGGACAAATGTTGATAGTCACCTTTCAGCTTAAGACTCTGAGAGCCTAAGCTCATTACTGAACCTGGCTAACCCATTTGGAAACCTCACTCAACTTTTCTAGATGATTTCTCCTACTTAGTATACAAGCTAGAGCTAATAAGTACGCATAAAGACTCCAGATTGCTCCAAGCACCTATCATCTCCTAATCTTCCCTCTAGACCCAGACAACCAGAGGGCTCATGAGCTCCACAAGAGTTCTTAAGACCCTAAGCACCCCTAAACTAAGCTCCAAGAACCCAAGGAGCCCTTAGAGATCTAATGTCTCACCTTTCAACCACTAAGAAAGAGCGCGTCTCCTACTTAGAGAGACCTTCGGGAAGCTCTCAGCTTGATATAGTCAAACTCATTGTCTCCTCCATCTTTCTCTCTCTCCTCATTAAATGCTAAGTTATAACTTGATGCATAACCTAGAAGTTTGGCCACCAAGCTATGGCAGCTACCTATATTGATGTGATAGGTGGGAGTCCTTTTTCATACTAATAGCACCCCTTGTTTAGATTTTATCCGGGCCAATCCCTTCCTACAACGTGGTCGGGCAGTTCGGTTCCCTTACCGATAGATAGGAAGTAAGACATCAGTTAAGGAGATCTTTTGGAAACTCTTTTTAATAAACTATCCTACATACTCTCTTAATTCTAATTATTCTCGTTGTTAACTTGAGTATTGGAGGGTCCTTATTAGTTACGCTAAAGAGGGCTTTTTGCAAGTTTACTGTCACGTCCAGAAGCGGCCAAGTCGTAACAGCCCCGCCGTGTAAACCATCCTAAGATAGAAGTTGGCCTTACAACCTCTATCTTAGACCTGATCTACACAAAGCGTCCACGACTAACCCGCTTTGAAGTAAACAGTTTGTAATTTAGATAAAGCATTAATCTAAGAAAGTGAGAAAATTTATATATATATATATACTATAATTCAGTTATTACATCCTTCAAAAATGAAAAAAAAATTCTAAAATAAAACTTAGACCTTAAGAATATATGTTTGTTTTTCAAATATTTTTCCTCACTCCCTAGGATCCAGCAGTTGCTAGCTTCAGAGTAGTTGTTTGCCGCTTCCTAGCCAGCACCTGCACTACGTCTATAGGGATGTGAGCAACCACAACTCAGTAAGTTAGGATGGAGGCCTTAAAACTATACCACAAACACAACAAGGTTTTTGATCAACTGATTAGGTGTAATGCATGTGCAAACAAATGCCATCGCATGACGTTATCCAGCCCGTCGTAAGATTAGAGAAATTTCGCCCGCTTTAATCCGGGTTAAGGAGTTGCCATTAATGCAAAGCAGCTCATGACCAAACTCAGGCTTATGTAATGGAGACCTTGCTCCTCCCGCGACTACCTTCGAACCACTGACTTCACCCTCACCGCGACCTCCTCTCCTGTCACTTAGTTCGACTAAGGATGAAGAAGGGACCATTTTGCAATCCTGCGTTATCCCTTTCGAAGGGGTCGGTATTTGGCCGGAGAGTCTAAGTTCCCCTAATGGGTTGCCATGCATGTCCGATTATGATTACTGGTCATATATTTGATTAAGTCCAGTTTAGGGTGATCAATCATTTCATACAATTCATACAATATATGCTAGAGCAACAAGCAGAATCATAGCATCACCCATAATCAAGCACATGCACACATCCAACTATCTAACAAGCACAACCAAGTATAATCTTAAGCCTCCAAAATATAGCATTATATTAATCCCGACTTACCTCGACTCCTCGCTCACTCACTCGAGGGCCAATTTGCTCAGGCCATCGCCGATCATCCCTATAACACAAACGTGATTTCAGTTTTTCATATAACTATTATAGGTTCGTTTTATCCTATAACGCTTATTGTTATGTTTTATTTAGGGTTTAAGATACTTAATTATCTAGGTCTTAAGTCTTTTACAATTATTCTAGGTTTAGGTTTAGGTTCGGGTTCGGTTTTTGCATTGATTTCTAAATTAGGTTCTAGTTCGATTTTCTAAGTCGCGTTTTATATTCTAACCCTAGAAATTCGTTTCAACCCATAATGTGAAATTAATCACATTATTTCTCGATCTCATAAATACCATCATTGTCACGCCCCGAAGCGGCCAAGTCGTAATAGCCCCGCTGTATAAACCATCCTAAGATAGAAGTTGGCCTTACAACCGTTATCTTAGATCTGATCTACACAAGGCGTCCACGACTAACCCGCTTTGAAGTAAACAGTTTGTAATTTAGATAAAGCATTTATCTAAGAAAGTGAGAAAATTTATATATATATACTATAATTCAGTTATTGCATCCTTCAAAAATGAAAAAAAAAATTCTAAAATAAAACTTAGACCTTAAGAATATATGTTTGTTCTTCAAATATTTTTCCTCACTCCCCAGGATCCAGCAGTTGCTAGCTTCAGAGTAGTTGTTTGCCGCTTCCTAGCCAGCACCTACACGATGTCTATTGGGATGTGAGCAACCACAGCTCAATAAGTTAGGATGGAGGCCTTAAAACTATACCACAAACACAACAAGGTTTTTGATTAACTGATTAGGTGCAATGCATGTGCAAACAAATGCCATCGCACGATGTTGTCCGGCCCGTCGTGAGATTAGAGAAATTTCGCCCGCTTTAATCCGGGTTGTGGAGTTGCCATTAATGCAAAGCAGCTCACGACCAAACCTAGGTTTGTACAATGGAGATCTTGCTCCTCCCGTGACTACCTTCGAACCACTGACTTCACCCTCGCCGCGACCTCCTCTCCTGTCACTTAGTTCGACTAAGGATGAAGAAGGGACCATTTTGCAATCCTGCGCTATCCCTTTCGAATGGGTCGGTATTTGGTCGGAGAGTCTAAGTTCCCCTAATGGGTTGCCATGCATATCCGATTATGATTACTGGTCATATATTTGATTAAGTTCAGTTTAGGGTGATCAATCTTTTCATACAATTCATACAATACATGCTAGAGCAACAAACAGAATCATAGCATCACCCATAATCAAGCACATGCACACATCCAACTATCTAACAAGCACAACCAAGCATAATCGTAATCCTCCAAAATACAGCATCATATTAATCCCAACTTACCTCGACTCTTCGCTCACTCACTCGAGGTCCGATTTGCTCAGGCCATCGCCGATCATCCCTATAACACAAACGTGGTTTCAGTTTTTCATGTAATTATTATAGGTTCGTTTTATCCTATAACGCTTATTGTTATGTTTTAAGATACCTAATTATCTAGGTCTTAATTCTTTTACAATTATTCTAGGTTTAAGATTAGGTTCGGGTTCGGTTTCTGCATTGATTTCTAAATTAGGTTCTAGTTCGATTTTCTAAGTCGCGTTTTATATTCTAACCCTAGAAATTCTTTTCAACCCATAATGTGAAATTAATCACATTATTTCCCGATCTCCTAAATACCATCATTACCCCTAGTCAGTATTTTATTTCACCCGGTACACTTATATCGTTTATTAGTGTACCGAATTCACTCCTAATGTGAAAAATTTTTACATTTTTCATATAATTACATAAATTTAAATTTCCTATCAAATGTATTGTACATTTTTATTATTATCACAATATCAATTTTTATTATAATATTTCCTATTTATTATATTTCCAATAATTACCTATTATGTATTATTACCTTTTATGTATATATTACACTTCTAATATTTATATCACTCTAATTATCATCTCTAAACATCAATTATCATTTCAAAATGTTTAAATTCATCCTAAATCAGATTTTACTCATAATTACCTTAATTTACAAAGTTAACTTAAAATATGCTATTTTTCCATATTACTTATTTATTACATAATTAACCTAATAATTACATCTAACACCCTAAATGCTACAAGTATCATTCTCCACCAGATTTCAACATCCCTAAACATCTACTTATTCACTAAGTCAGTAATTAATAATTTAATTACTTAATTAACCTTAAATTACCCATTTTATGCCTCATTTTAATGCCTAAAAATTATCTAAAAATTTCGAAAATTAATTTTTGAAAACGGGATTCATAGCACTGTTCTATATCATCTAAGTAATCTACACAAAAATTTTGGGCTTGAAACTACACTCCTAAGGTCATTTGTTTTTAAACCGAAATATGCTCGGTTTTGCATAATTTCTTAGGGAACATATATTACGGGGCATGTTTTCATCAAAATAATATTTTTCCTACAAACTACATACAAAAATATCTCAGAATAACAAAATTCATAATTTTCTAATAAGATTTACTATTTTTACAAAATTACACAAAATCGGGATGGAAATCGGACTCACCGATCTGGGTGGCTCCGGCCACCGCCGGCCGCCGTGGCCTTGTCGTCCGGCCTGGGCGCTGTAACCACCGTGTGGTGGTGGTGGCCGTCCACTCCCAGCTGCTTGTCTGGTGGGGGTTCCCGTTAAAGGCCCTAATTGCACAGTTTTTTCTAAACCAAAATTTCCTCTCAATTTTTGCCTCTCTCTAATTTTTTCTGATTTGTATCTGGCCAAATGAGCTTCTGAATTTTTCTTGCTATTTATAGATAATTTTTGTAATTATTATGCATTAATTTGACAAGACTTTGCCCATTTTCCTTGATTTTTGGCTTTTATGTTGTCCAAATTTTATTGGTTGATTTTTCTTTTGCTTATCCTGACATGCCACGACTTGATCTTGATTCATCTTATCCTCTTCTGATTTTTCCATATTTAATTTATACTTTTCTTTAATTATTTACTTAGTTTTTGGCCAATTTAGGTAATTTCGCGTATTTTTATTTACATGTAAATACATGTGGGGTACACGTGAACATTTTTTATTATTATTTTAGTCATTCTAAAATTTTTAGTATACATATAATTTATCTTTAGTAATTTATTAGTTATTTGATTACACTTTTCGCATTTTCAGTAATTAGTACTTATTAGGCTTAAAATTTAAAAATTTTATAGTCTCCTATTTTATTACTTATTTTCTTAAATTCAAGTTTATAAGGTCAATTTTACTAATATTTCTCTCAATAGTTTATAATTTGGGGTTTGATCGAATTTCTTAACCGATCATCCAAAACTTAAGTTCTAAGTTCAATCTTACGGTCAATTGGCTTAGTTTTGGGGCTTATATCTACTACTGTCAACGGTCATCAAACCACTTGGAGTTCCACTAAGGATTGTATTGGTGATATCCATTATTAGCAATTGGGATAGAAATGGAAATGGGATAAAGTTAACAAGAGTATTTGAACTTTCCTATTTTTTCATTTTATTATCTAAACTTTAAATTTGTTTATTTTAGTTCTCCAACATTTTAAATAAGACAAATTAATACATTCATCATAACAACCGTTATTATATAATGGTAAAATAATAATATAATTATATCAACTTTTATTTTATTTTTATTTTAGTACTCAAATTTTACCTCTTTTTTTTTTTTTGGTATTTCAACTTTTTTAAGTGAAACAAATGGATATTTTTTACAATAATCTTTATAAAAATACTATAAAAAATCAACACATAACATTGAATACATTTATGATGTTTATTTAATATAAATAAATACATTTTAGCCACACTTGAACATTGTTAATAGTTATATATGGTGACATGTAAAAGTAACTGATTGTTGGATGTTTAACGATGTTTCCTCTATTTGGCCACATTTATTTTATTAACGTAATGGAATTGATCTACAATGGGCCTTTGGTGGCATGTTTGGGCTACATCTATTAAACGTAGCTAAATATTTTTAGCTACATTTTTTCCTTGATTAATAACATTTATTAAATGTTGCCCATGGCCAAAATTTCTGTAATGTCATTGGAACAAAGTTGGTAAAACTCACACATTTCCAAATCAAGACTTCTCGAAACACTTGTGTTGGCTAATGACCTCCAATTCTCTTACTTTTTGCTATTTCCCCATGTAATTATGTACTTGAATAAATGCTTGTGTGTAATTTCCAAATCTAAATATTTTTTCTATGAGTAATGCCAAAATGGATACATAAGTATATCATAAAAAAGAAGAAGAAGATAAAAGTAATAGCTTTTACATCTATCAAAGTTTATCTAAATAGAAGAATTGATGAATTGGAATAGGATGAAAATTACATTCAATTTTATTATATTGTAGTAACCCTTCTAGTATCATGGTATCCTATACCCTTTACTTGAAGGATTGAATTTAGGGTTATACATTGATTATTGAAGACTTCAAAATGTTATATTTGTCTTGTGCATATTCTTTTTATTCCAATAGAGACTAGGGTTTGTTCATTGGATGCTTATTGTATATGGACATAATTGTTGATTGTTGTCTGGGGAAAATTATAAAGGAGCCATTGTTTGAATTGCTACCTTTCTTTGAATTTTTCAAAATATTAATCACTTATTTGAATTTATCTTAAAAAGATAATTTATTTTTCGAAAAATTCAAATAAAAAGTCAACATTTCACAAAGTAGTTTAAATAATTTTATTGAATGGCTATTAAATTATAGTGTTATAATAATCGGATCTCTTATTTTAACTATTTTATAAAATATTGATTTTTTATTTGAATTTTTGGAATCTTGATTCCATATTTGAAATCACCCTCAGATATCAATCCCTTCTGTTGTAATTCTCTAATTGTTTGTATAACTACGGGATGGTGGACACTTCTAATTTCTGCTTGTGATAGATTAGATTTTTTTTTAAAAGCATAATTTGGACAAGAAAGTTGGTATTGTAGGAAACATTATTGATGAAGGTTGAGCATGTCCTGATAGGTAAGACATATAAAAAAATACAGTGGACATATGCTATTGTCCCTTGCATTACATCATGGTAATTACTAACCTACAATTCTAGAAACTTTACTAGGTAGTTTTGCTGCATGAGTTTCATACTTTCATGCAAAAAGTCAAAAGGGGTTGGTTGGGGTGCATCACCTCTCCGGAAAATCTAACTTCTCCACGACCACGACTAGGGATGACGATGAGAGTCCCTTTCTGGTACTAGCAGACAACTACCCGTCGGCTATGCCTTTCAGCAACACACACACGTATATATATATATATATGAGACACTGGATGTAGGTAAGTAGGTGCCTTCCATTACAAAATCCATCTTTCATTTCATTATTAGAATTCCTTCCCATTAAATGATACATAAATATTGATAAAACTTTAATATATAAAAACATAATTAATATTTTTTTAAAAGATATATTTTTCATTATCGGGTGCTTAAATATTATTGATATTTATATATTATTTATTTATTCACGTACCATGTTATATACTATTAAATCTTTTTTTTATTAATAATATATTCTATCTTTTCCTCTCTCTCGTAAAGCTTTAACTGCATTAACACATTATGTATTTTGATGAATAATGAATAAATATTAATCAAATTTTAACATATAAAAATATATACTCATTATCATTAATACGTATTTAATTATTATTGATATTATTGTATCTATTTCCCCCTTCCTCCCTCTTATGTCCTCTTTACCAAAACCCTACGTCATCGATGACAACTTCCTGAAAAGGACCATAATATTAGTCAAATATTTCCGGTAGACATGTTGTACAAAAACATTAAACAAAACAATTTACTTATGGCCAAAACATAAAAATAAAAATTAAAACAAAAACAGTATACTTCTGTTTGACATTCTCGTGACATGGTCTTCCTTCTTCTCCTATACGTTCCGACCCAAATTATAATAAGAAACTTTAAGTGTAAATAAGGGTGTGATAATGGCAGTAATTAGGTTAACATATACAATTAAAAAGCAGTCTTATGGATTGTGACCCCAACAAAGTGAAAATTTATATAATCTCCCTAAAACCATTATTATCATGATGGCTGAAAAATTAAATCATCGATTCATTATTACGGTGCTTGGAGGTTTGACTTGGCAGATCACCGATTTACTCAAAAATACAACGTCACCAGATGTCTAATCATTGCAACATACGTTTTACGTGTATGGTCACAAAAAAAAATGCTATCTGATGGCATCTCGACCGTCCAAATCCAAATCAACAGTGGGATCTCTTCGTGATCTGGAAGATTGTTTAGCTTTTGACAATCGCGTTGATGTCGAAGTTTTAACCATCGAATATTACATGATTGGCCAGGAATTTAGAATCCATTTGGAGGACAGAGTGTAATTCCTAACTATGAGATAGCTAATAGTTTATCATATTCCCTTGTTTTGGGGTGTAGCCTTGCAGTAATGTTTGATAGACTTTAGGGGCATTAAGCTTGGATATAGATTTTAAATATAAGAATGAAGGTAAGATTCATGTATAATAATGATGGATACGGTGATTGAAGAAAAGAAAATTGATACACTTCTATGAATGAGTATTTTTTTTTCCTTTTCTTTTTGTTTCTTAAAATAATTTGAAAAAATTGATACTTTATCTATGTTATATTATAGAAAAAAAAAATTATTCATACGATTCTATAACTTCAGGAATTACTTTGCATTCTTCGGCTATCTTTCATTCATGTAGTACAAATTTAAATTTTTTAACTCATTAGTAGCGATAGAAGAACGTTTTAGATACATACAACATTGCAGACATTGGCATGGTTGGATGGAACTTGTGATCCAACTACAGCCCGTTCCGCTAGCTTCCCGAGCAGATATGGATTGTAAAGGCAGTTGAGACTTGTATTGGACCGGCCCACTAAGAGTAAAATTAAAAAAAAAAAAGAAAAGGAAAAAAAAAAAAAATTTTATGCAGGCAACTTGCTACAAATTTGTAGCCACGTATCTGAAGGTATCGTAGAGTCATGTCCGCCTACATATTCACCGGGGTATACAAGTTGAAACAAGGAAAAAAAAAAAAAAGGGAAAAAGAGAAAAATCAACTCATGAATTCTAACTCAATACACTCTCTTAAAGCTCTTGTTTGCATTCATTTATATGAACACAAACACACAAGCTGAATTGTGAATGTTTTTCCACCTTCTCTTAATAAATGTTTCATTTGTTAATATTTTCCATACACTATTAAATTTTACTGTCACTCTATAGTGTTGGTATTATTACGCATACATTAGTTTCTCTTTTTGTGGATCTACTTGCATCGTTTTCCTATAATCTCGAAATGTTGGAATAAGTGATTTGAATTTAGCAGAACATAAGGGTCAAAAACTAAAGAAAAAACGGGATGGAGATAACTTCTATAAAATTTTGATTTTACTTCCAATGTTGTATTTTATGAATAAACTTATGGTGGAATGCATGCAACACATTCACAATTAAATATGTATTAGAATTAGTACTGTTATACCTCATCGTGGTGCTCCCTTTTATTGATTAAGTGGTAATGCTCGACAATTTTCTCCAAAACCTTAATTCATTCAAACGTTTTATTTTTACATATGTTTTGCTAAAGAAGAACTTTATTAATGACAAAGTTTGAGCTAGTGTTTGTAGTTGAGCAGATTCTGTAGTGGAGAAAATTTTTGGAAGACGAAGTATGCCAAATAATTATATCTAACCGATGCTGATAATGCCACAAAAGAGACGTTAATATCGTATTGACATGCAGTACTCCATAATTTGAAATAATTTACTTCACAACATCGATATTGAAATCAAGGTAACATCAAAGAGATTTCATCTTCATCTTTCTCTAATTTGTTGACTTTTACATTTCTTCACTTGATGCTAATCACCTTATTTCAACAGCATATGACTTCAAAGATGAGATAATGATTTCTTTAATATTACATGTTGCATTTAGGAATACTAATGGTGGTTGCATTATAAGTTATAGGGCTACTTCAAGATTTCATAAAGTGTGGAAAATAGGGCGAATTACAATAAATGGGGTCAAACTTTTGGGGGTTAGTTTAAATAAGGGTTTAATATTTATAAAATGATTTAAATAAAAGATTTGGTTATTATAAGATTATAATTTAATGGCCATTCAATAAAATCGTTTGAATCACTCTCTAAAACGTTTAATCTCTTATTTGAATTTTCTAAAATGTTAATCCCTTATTTGAATTATTTTATAAAACGTTGATTTTTTATTTAAATTTATTCTCAAACATTGTTCTCTTTCATTGTAACTCTTATATAGAAAACATTAACAATTCAAAATTACACAAATTTTAGGTGTAGTTACTTTCTTTTTTCAATGTAAGAGTTAGTAGTACTATCCTTTTTTTTATTTTTTTATTTTTTTTTACATTGTATTTTCCATACGAAAGGAAATAGTGCTCCTGTGTACATTTTCTTTTTGAGTAAATGAAGAAATTGTGTGTAATTCCATTTGATGAGAGAATATGAAAGTGATATTGCAAATCACAATGAATGGTTTAGAAAGAAAATTGAAGTTGCTTCAACAAGTTTAGGAATCTGGCTTGGACCTGTCTAAACCATCGATTCCACTAGACCTAACACCAAAATAATTAGCCTAGACAGGCTACGCACGGCTTGAAGAAAGTGGGTCCCCTAACCCGTTGTTCCAGCCTAGGTCGAGTCGAACCGGGGCCTTATAACTACATCTACAAATGGTTAATGATGTATTCATACTTGCACATCCTTCACTTATATTTTCTTAGAAACCTCCTCATTTTGGCTTTTTATAAGGGTTCTACTTACGTTCCGAGCTCCACTTTGGGTATTGCGATTCACTAAATTGAAGATAATATTTTCAGAGATGAGGATTTGAGTAATTTTCCTTTTTTTTTATACTACTTTTCGTCTATAATAGTATCTGATGATAAAGTTTATTACATGTTTTAGGCATGCTATATACTCTTCCTCATTTTCTAAGTAATGTCAATAACGGCGAATATTGTTAGGTGACACATCTAATATAGAAGCAGTCCCATTATGATGAATTCCTGAAACGTTTATTTTAACTTTTTTTTTTTAATACAGGCACTTAATAATGCATTATTTAAAATATGTAAGCCTTACAATGCATAGATCCTATGAATTTGAACTCTTTTCCGATGAATTTCTTAACGACGTTGCTGTTAAATTAAGGTAATAATAGCGTGATGGAAGTTCTTAAACATTCATTCTTCAAAAACCGGATCCTCATCCCTTTTGGTGCATTATTTTCACTTATTTCCTGTTTTAATTATTTTTAAGTATTATTAAATTCGGATTAACTTCTATAATTCAATTTTGTTCGACTTGATTTTATCACTAAATCTATTCGGTCCAATTTTGATTCAAACCTAATTCTATCTTTTTAATTTTTAACGCTTTTATATACTCAGATTAACTATATAAACTAAGTTTAATAATATTGACATTTTACCTTGCCGTTTTTCTTTTGTATACTATTTTAGCGTGTAAAAAAGTTGCTACCGTGCCCAACCAAGCGGACAGATGCCCGTTTTTGGAGCATTTGCTTTGAGAGGGCCTATGGCCTTTCCTCAAAGTCAAAGGAAAGGCGGTTCCAAGCTCCCTTAGACAAAATTGATGGACAGAAATAAAGGTATCCTTTGGTTGTCTAAGTTATTAGACAAATTCCTTAATTTATCATTTCGTTTACATATTCATCGAAATTATTAGATAGAAAGATCTTGAGTATTGAACTAAAACTACCATATATTTGAAGTTATTTTTTGAATTTCACAAATGACTTTGCTCTAAGTTTCCAAATCATAGTACTTTATTTTAATTTATAATAAGAATTTTCTTTTTAATTTTTAATCTTTTAATTATAAAAATTCGTATCCTATAAACCTAACATGATACAAAAGAATTGTAATATATTGTCCATTAATACTGCTAATCAAATGCAATCTAAAGAAACATATTTGCCTAAGCTTCTATATCAATAAAAAAATTCTTTCGTCTACTAAATATTCCTAAATAAAAGAACCGTATCAAACCACGTACATTATTTCTTTCAACTTAAAGAATGCAAAATCGGCCATATTAAGAAACATCGATTTGGGCTAAAAGGCAAAAAAAAAAAAAAAAAAAAGTGACCTATAAATTATGTGTTATATGCTCACAAACGAAGATGTTTGAGAGATAGGGTTAGTGGGTGATTCTTCATACTTGGAAGAAGGCTATTACGCCAAGTCAAATACCAATTATATTCTTGAGGATGCGGGCCGATCGCAAGTAGAAAATTCTTTCTTACTGCTAAAGCACCATGTTTCTTTTTCCCCCAATAATCGAAGTCCAAGATTGTACTCTTACTCATCGTACATTATTGCATTTTCAAACAAAATAATCGCAATTGTTAGAAAATCTATTAGAACAAGTGGTACAGCGTTCAGTTAAATAGTAGATATTAACAGGCCAGACGATATTTATAGTTTAAATAATTTTAGATTATCGGTTGCTGAACCAAACTCAACGTGGTATAAATACACGAGCTTGAGAATTCGAATCCTTGGGTATCATTTCACTTCTATTTTAGATCGGATGGTTAGAAAATTAAAACTCAACATATATCTTATATATAATAATCAATTCCATAAAAATTATTTCAATCCTTTAATTATGAATGTAACCTACAATTTCTTCAACCCCATCTTTGATGGAATGAAAACACAGGTGAAAATGATAGTTGATATATTAGTTAATCTAAACAACACCAGCCACCAAAAAAAGAAAAAAAAAAAAAAAAGAGGGGGGATCATCCTATCTTGAACCCTAAGTTGATGATTTAGACCTTTCGTTTGAGACAGCTGAAGTACACAAATGTAATACACCAACAAAAGATTTTCCTATCTTGGAACCTAAGATTTACTTGGAATTTTTATTGCAAGTACACATATCTTCAATAAATTATTGCCTATTTGCTGCTGTACTGCATGAAATGGGTTTTCTAGTAATGGACCTTCTAGAAAGAAGAAAGAACTTGTACTTCCCCAAGTTTTGAGTAATTTTTAACTTTATCGAATTTTATGTCTTGAGCGTATCTTAACCAATCATTTATATATAGATAAAAAGAATAATTCATAATTATGAAAATTTATTCCATCTGTCCTTTTATATATATATATATATATATATATATATAAAATTAGTAAGAGTATGGTTAAGAAAACGAATTCGATACAGGAAATATTTATCTTTGTACATGAATCCAATTGGGTTTCGGTCGTTATCTCGTTGATTTCTAGGTGGTTTTGTTTGTCTTCAATTTCAAGCCTCCCTGTATGGCTTGCCTAGAGACCAGATTTTCTACACGAAAATCATTGAGAATGCTTCATTAGAGCATGCACACGGGATGTACTTCTATTTGAGTATGCTTAGTACAGCCCGCTCTCACTTAACTTTAGCCTTTTTCGATAAACGATTACCATATGGAATGAGAAAGTACAAGGAGGGAAAATGCAGCAAACTGTACTTTTTTACTACACCTAACTACAAGTTAAAAAAAAATTTTAACTAGAACCAATTTTAGAACCTGTTGGACCTACCTCGAAATCTATGTTCTAATTAATAAACTTATTGAATGAAGAAATCCGTGTATTGATCACCAAAATACAAATATCCAAATAGTTGCAAGATCTCTCCGTCTATTGATTGGGTGTTCATGCCGTAAATTCTTCATCAATCATCCTTCTTATATCGTAAATTCATATATTGATGGCTATCATCTATCACAACATAATAATAACTAGCCCGATAAAAGGAAAGGGACTTTAATTAGTAAGTATAATTTTGGAAGTTTTTATATATGAGATATACGGTGTACTCCTTTCCTAATTAAAACTATTTGTGCATATAGCAAGTAATTATGTGGATGCCTTTTGTGTAAATTAACAGTTACAGCACTTTAGTTTTAAGTTAAAATTCTATCTCATCACCATTATTTTTTCTCTTCTAAATTTTCTCGAAATTAAATATTGAAATATATATTTATATATACATATATGTATATCTTGAATCCATGACTACTAATCATTCCATATATATGAACATATATATATATATAAATTATATTTAAAATAAGTAGTGCAAATGAAACCATATAGATTTCACACCGTTGTACCATTGTATAGTAATGTTATTTTTCACTTAATATTATAAATATAATATATATGTATATGTTGAGAGCTAAAACTTTTTCTTTAAGTTTGACAATTATTTTTTCAAGTAATAATAATCAAAAGAAGCATGTCAAACCATACTTATGAAGATAGATTGATTACTGTGATTCCCATTTGTAAAAGACGTAAATTTTGATGGGATGATTAAATATTAGATTTAATAACATGCATTATTTGGAATTTGGCTTTGGATGATGAGCATAAAAAGCAATGGAAATAAATAAAGAATTAAATTTTATTTCTTGTATACATAGAGATGCCATTGAAATATGAGATTTTGTTCCCCTTTGCGTGTCTTAATTCAGTTAAAAACTAAAATCATGTGAGATAAATTTTCCTTTACCCATTAATTATTGCAAAATATAACAAAATTAACTACTATTACTACTACTACTACTAATAATAATATATGTGATAATATATACATGTGGAGGAAGAGCCTATGTTTATGCAATTTTAAAAAAAAGGCTTGAATTTTTCAAACATATATTTAAAGTACTGATTTAATAAGTTACACTTATTTTAAGGCCTCCATCTATATGCTATCAGTGGAATCCTATTAATGACAAATGGATAGAGGTCATGAAATGAATATAACTTATAAATGTGTTAGCCCTTAAACATGTAGTTGAAGAATTCGGACCCTTTTTTATAAAAATTGCATAAATAGGACCCTTTCTTTGCATTTTCCCATGAAAATATCAATGGAGTCTTGGAGTACTCAATAAGACTATTTTTATTACGAGACACTATGTCGAATAAAACAAGCTTTAAACCCAAAAACATAAATAAAATTAACCTTAAATCCATATATATATATATATATATACGATAAATTTTATATGTATAATAGGGGGCAAAACCCATGATTCTGTACCAATTAGGGGCCTCCGTAATAAATTTTGAAACTAAAAACTACTCATAGTAATAAACATATGAATACTAAGATCATCAAAATCCAAATTCGAACATATTATTACGAGTTTTTAAATTTTCCTATTTCAAATACCGAAACAAGGGAGTTGTTGACAGTTGTACTAAGTTAGCTACTTTGGTCTTTGCTATTTGGAGAGTTAAGTAAAGATGGCCATCATAACGGGAATTTTTTTGGGATAAGTTTTCAACCACTTAATATTAAGTCTTTTATCTTTTTTTTTTTATATTTTTTAAAACTAACACTCGTATAGAAGTAATAAAAGTTATTATTTATCAACTTGTTTTTGCAACTTTTTGGTAACAGTGTGAGATAGTGCTATAAAAAAAAAAAAGAAGGGGGGGTCTTGACTTTTAAGACTTAAAATTACATCGCCAACTGGCGACTTCCTCCAAATGTATCCCTATCATAACCTGATAAGTAGTGGGTTCGATTCCACACCTTCCCTTGGGAGCAGTTAGAGATGGAAGTCTATTATATATACATACTGATCGTCCATGCGTTGGTATATCAATGCTTGCAACATCTTGCTGCACTGAATCTAAATTGCTTGGATGGAAGGAACTTTCGCCTCCTCACTGGCGCTAAAAGGGCTGGGAAGTCATGGCGGTATATGACCAGTTTTGGAGCATATCCCTGACTTATCACATGGAAATGATTCAATAATTAGGTTTCCGTGGTCTTGGGTGGTTAGGATTTTGCTTTCATGTCTCTATTCCCCGCATGGGATTTCAGCCAAAATATACGACTTCCCAATCTCATCTTACAATTTTCTCTGTTAAAAGGATGTTGAACTTGCATTAAACAGTGTATGAAGACATCGATTCCCATATAATTACGTTTGGAAAAAGTTAATATCTAAAACTTAACATATAATTCTTAATCTCTATTCAGAATTTACTCGATCGAGCAAAATACTATTAGATATTGTATAATTATATTATCCACTCATTTTTATCTTTATTATATATATTTATTTAAAAGTGATTATATGATATGGTCACTATTTTTTAATTTAGTAAATTATCTAGATTTACGTTAAATCATACCTATTTGCAATAAAAATGTAATTGTGGATGACTTCTATACCGTAGAATTTTTTAGTTTATTTTCCTTTTATTAATTTTTCTCTACATATAATTTAATTCTCTTTTATATAAAATTGATTAATAACTTTCTGTAGCCTATTTTTTATTTTTTTTTAAATCAAAAGAAAACAAAGGATGAACTAAACCTCTATCAGGGTTCTGCGGGTAAAGCTCATAATAATCACAAAAAAGATCCAACCGAATTTTATAAGAAAGCTTCTTAATTTGACTAATATCCAGTTATCAGTGTTTCTATTCATGTTTGATGTGTAGTGGTTAGTCATGTGTTACGTGCACGAGATAAATGCTCTCTTCGTTTAGAGTGAATTAATTGTTTATTCCAATTATCATAGCATGTTAATATCAAATAGAACTTGGCCATGACTTATTTCATCCGATTCAAATCGAAATCGAAGAATTGAACACCACTTAGGCCTTGTTTGTTTCAAAAAAAAAAAAAAAAAATCTTTTACAAATAGAATATATTTTTTACTGAAAATATTTTCTTGAAAATGATATGTTTTCATATATTTGGATGTTTTTATAAAAATGTATTGAAATAAAATTTTCCACTTATAATTATATTTAATAGAATATCATCAGCATAAAATCATTGCTATATTATAAGCCTTTTATATAGAAGTAAAATATGTAAATTAATTTTAAAAGTCCATTGTTATAATCTCATTGGCTTGTCAACAAGTATTTTGCATTTTTTCATTAAAGTCTCTTTATATTTATAATTTA
Source organism: Lumnitzera racemosa (assembly GCA_024138005.1). Taxonomy (NCBI): domain Eukaryota; kingdom Viridiplantae; phylum Streptophyta; class Magnoliopsida; order Myrtales; family Combretaceae; genus Lumnitzera; species Lumnitzera racemosa. Next base: position 4,606,591 of record JAMXBC010000007.1, read on the forward strand.
TAGGTTAATTCTAATAATGGTCAATTCTAATAAATATCAATTTAAAAATTACTTTTACAAAGTTAAAAAACTCGTGGAAAGTAATTTGAAAAACAACTTTCCGTTTTAAAAAGCATAAGTTGTTTTCCTGAAAAGCATCAACTTCAACCTAACAAACAAAGGAAACTAAGGAAAATCTTTTCTGAAAAATATTTCCTTTGAAACAAATGAGGCCTAAAACAATTATTTATTTTCCTAACTCCATTTTCATTTAGGAAGCAAGATAAGTTCATACCTATAATTACATGTATGTAAAGCATGCCTAAATGCAATTTATGGCGAACAAAATTAAAAAGGTACGAGTCATATAACTCTTCATATACAAAAAGTTATGACCCGTTAAAATTGACCCATCTAAAAGACCAAAAAGTCAAGTTCATTGGGATTTTTAGTATCCATAAATTGAATACCCATCCCGTTCGCATCATACATTACAATTATTAAGTTGTGCATAGTATGTCATTTATGTGTGCTTGCATGCAATAGTTTTTTATTGAGCCTTGTTGCTCACCGATTGTAGTGGATGATTACGAAGATATTGACTATTATACTTGCTTGTGATATGATCTTTTCATTGGTGGAGGGAATAATAATAGCTTATATGACGAAGACTAAGAGACTCTTAGGTGTTAAAGAGGCCTATCGATTTGATTCAATTTACATTTTCTATTTGAAGAATTTAGTTGATAGGTTTATTTGACTAATGTTTTTAGATTTAAAGATCTTATTTACTACTATGTTGAAGTGAATTTTCCTCTATGAAGAGTATTGGTCAGAGAGTTTATTGATTGATATTAGTTTTGTGGATTGTAGTTGGTTTTTAAGCCTAGCATTCTCTTGTTTTGTCATAAATATGTAATGAAGTTGTTCTACTTTCAATTTAAAGTGTGACAAGAGGAGATAATCAGTGTAGTTAATGTCATAAATGGCTCAAATTTTACTTTTATGTAAGGACAAAACACAAATAAATTGTTTATTTTTTTTTCCCAAATAAGACCTAATGTAATTAATTTTTATATTCATCTCAATTCAATTTTTGAATAATTTCAATGGTATTTGTAGCACCTTACCTCTTAAGTCTTTACTTATACGAAGGCAATTCATTATATCATCTCCAAGTTAATGATAAGACCTATAAGCAATCAAGCACTTTTGAAACTCCACTAAATGACATAGTCACTTTATTAAATAGCATAAATGTTGTGGCATTACAATACACATCATATATACATTTTCCTATACAAAGGTGTTTACAATTTGCATTCATGTACTTAATTAATATTTTACAAAACATAATGTGGAAATCTTTTATTAAAGCTGCTTCAAAATACTTTACCAAAAACTAGCCACCAATGTGCTCCTATCCCTAACTTGTGCCTCGAATATTTATTACTCTTGATCTTCGTGAAAAATTAAGTAAAAATAAAGTAATTTAAATTCCACATTTATTTACTTGCATATTTATCCACTACTATTAAGTAAGAGATTTTCATTGAATTCTTAAAATTAATAATATAAACTTTTGATTAGTTATCAATTTAATCACCACTTCGTGCTTACTATTAAGACCAACACTTCTTATTTAAGTTCGATCTATTTAAATCCTCACTATAGTTTTTCCTTTTGCTACTTAATATGCCTAACAGGAAGGATCATTAGGACATCAATCTTGAAAATAATAAACGGGTGGGTCATTCTAAGCATGAAAGAAAATAATATACATTTTTAAATGTGGTTTAACAACTTATGTAAAAAGTATTTGCTTAGATATGCCTCATTGAGGAAGCAATTTCCACGACCTAATCCTTAATTTGATATTACACACAAAATAAAAAGCTAAAGATTCTTGTAACAACTATGCTAAATGGTTGATAATATAAAATAAATTTGAGAGTGGAAACTTACAAATAGAGAAAGAAACATTTTGAGATTCAATGAGTAATGATGTGGCACTCTATAATGAGTTATTAGTAGTAAATCCTCTAAGGTAAGGTATAGAATAGAGAAAACAAAAATAGAACAATCTCAAAAGAGTAATTTACATAACCCTAAATACAGCTAAAAGGGTATAAATGGGTAAAAGAGAAGCTAATGAATATTCCAAATGTGCCTAACTATTAGTTGTTAGAGGGATACAGGTCTTTATGTGATTAGCAAGCTCTCTAGCAAAGAAGGTAAAACTAGGTTAGGTTAAGCTAAGAGTTGAGGTTAGTTAGGCGAACAACAGGTCAGCTATTAAGTAGAAAGGTTTGGACCACATGGACTGTTGGGAGGTTGATGTGCTAAGGTGCAATTAGTTGGATCGTAGGGCATAAATTGTCACTCTTAATCTAGCAAGCCTCCTCTTGACCCAGTTGATTGATATTACTTATATACCCTTAGAGAGATAGCTTAATAAGTTAATCCAGGTTAGCCTATCAAAGTCTTCTTTGACCTATGTGATTATCAAAAGACTATTGTGGCTCTACAACGATGCCCTTATCCTTAGTCATCTAATTGTATGGAGTCCTTTTAGCGAGGTTTTGGAGTCTATGTATCCTAACTCTTATGATGGGATCGGAAGTTGGATCTATTTGTTTACCATACAAACTAACTTGATAATTAAGTCTATGGTTACCTTCTACTTAATTGTATTGTATTTTAAATTATTTTCATTATTATTATTATTTTGAATGATTCGTTTGCCTTCATTCTATTTGTGATAGATACCCTAATTATTTATTACGAAGAGGGCAATTTGATTTGTTTGCCTCTTTATATAATAATAATAATAATAATAATAATAATAATAATAATAATAATAATAATAATAATAATAATAACTCAGACGCTTTAGTTTCTTTTGTGGAAACATGACATTACTTAAGTAAAAGGAAATCAATAGAGCTCGTTTGCCGTTTCCCTCTTTAAGTTGCGGAGCATATCTCTCTTCACATTATCATTATGCAATTTCTTTTTTTTTTTTTTTTTGCTATTTCTTGTTTTAAGGTTTCTAACTCGCACATCGTGTATGGTTTACTTGTAGGCTAAGGTAATCCGTATTTTTCTTGATCGTCGTTCAGCTTTTGCCTTAATGTTTTCATCCGGAACTCTAATTAGAGTTCTTATTAAAAAAATGCTTAAAATTATCCTATAGGTTAATGATCATAAATTGGAGATTAAAGGGAGGCCACTAAATTTTGATCTGTTTTCTCATTGTTGTAGTGTATTTTGTTTGTTAAATTATTGTTTAATTTGTAATTTGTGCGGAAATGTAGATTTGTGAGGATTTGAATGGAAGAGTTAAATGATTTAGGAGAAAGTTGCTGTTGATGTTACCAATTTTTTTAATTTGATGTTGTTTTGGAAACTATAGGGTAGTTTTTGAGCTATTTTGGTCAAGTTTTAGGCTAAAGAACTCAATTGGGTTTGTCCTAAACTGAGTCCCAAGTTAAAAATTCCAAACCAGTTGACTACAATAAAAATGATCTGCTACATTACACCTACGGCTAGAGGAAAGGGTCGACTGGACCATTGAGAACCGCATGCAGGTCAAAATATCTTATAACTCTAGAATTAAAAAGTGGTTTGATATTTTCCCTTCCCTAAATTGTAAAAGGGTAATTGGAATATGTATATATATATATATATATATATATATATATATATAAGAGCCAAATAAAATAGCAATAAACCTTATAACTCTAGAATTTCAAAATATACAGTCCATGAAGACGAGGTTTCTGCACAAATTACTCTGCGGGTTGCATACATTGATTACACCTAATAATAAAAAAACAGTTGAAATGTAAAGATTGTCCATTTGTCTATGTGAAAGCTGAGGCATCGGCGATGCAAAAGACACGACAACAACAATATACAATGCCCTAATGTCCTATCACCTACCTTACACTTTTGACCTCATCAAATAAATGCCCGTTTTCTTCTTTTTCTCTTTCCATTTATTTTTCTCACGGAAACATTTACGTACAGCTATTGTTATCTATAGTTTGAACTTATCAAATTGATAAGCCCTTTTCCGTCCGCAGTGAGGTTGTTATATGATAAATTATCATTCATTGTTTTAAATTAAAAAATAAAAAATAAAAAATAAAAATACAATACTAAGCTTGTAATATGTTTTTTACTTTAAAAGTTGTAAAAGATACAGAATGAACATTCAAATATTAATTATGTAATTCTCCTATATTCTTAAGACACTCGTATTATAGGCGCATAATATTATTTTCTTCATTTTTATCGACTGTTTTTCGTATAATTATTTTTATAATTAATAGTGTGGTTGTACAACGTACTAATCTATATTATTCAAAGGCAAGAGGGAATTTCGGTATAACAAGTCATATTATTATATGGACTCTCTCTATCTAAAAGCAAATAATTTATTTATAGGATAATTACGGCACATAAATGACATCTGAATTTTGAAAATTGCTATGTAATTTGATAATTTATTATTATTTAAAAAGAAACTTTCTCTAAATGATGAAAAATTAAATATTTAACTTTTAACTATATAATTAGCTCATATATATATATATATATTTAAAATCATGCTAATATATATGAAGTCATGAAAATGGATCTTTTAAAGTTATTCTAGACAAATTTGTAAATTATTGAAATTATCTAAAATTCTAAAATATTTTATGACATCATCATAATGCCATTTTTAAATATAACTTTAACAATTAATTATGGACATTTTATGAATATAACTTAAAAAAAAAAATTTTAGGATATCCAATTCGGTAAAAGTCATATCCCTATCTTTTTCTGCTTGTTATTATGTTATCTTTGATTCTGAACACAATTATATAAAATTCTCTATCATCAAATCACAATCTCTCTCTCTTCTCATATTACGTGGCGCAATCCTTGCCGTAGTTCGTGCAATACAAGCAAAGCCACCTCCTGCTCCTCCTCCTAGTACTGCTCCATATATATATATATATATACATATGCCACTTTTCTTTTTTCTCATTATATAGCACTAGAATAGTTACTTTTTACATGTCACCATGGTATCATAATTATATATATATATATATATATAAATAAGTAGTAGATGAATGTTTGGAGAAGGTGAATGCTAATGTTTTACAAGTTGTTATAGGGGCATCATAATCCCAACTACTCCTAAAAAAGAAGCACGTCTTTGCACCATCCTCCATCTCCCGACACCCCCTTCCAGCTCCCCCCAAGAAAGCGTTGAATTTCGTGTGGAAAATATTCCCCTTCCGTTGAGCAGTGTTTGTCTTGCCCTCTCCTAACTCCTCTCTCTCTCTCTTTCTTCCGAACTAAGAAACAAAAACCCATCACAATTCATTCATTCATTTCATATACTCTCTTCTACGCGATTCTCCCGTTCTTAAGTGGTTTTGAGAATTTACTCATTTTGTTCATCCAGGTCTAGTATGAGATCCCCTGCTTCTCAAGGAAGTAGCTCGAAGCGGTCTAACTATAACCGTGCATTTGATCTCCTACATGATCATGGTGATGACGATCGTGACCGCTACGGTTACGGCGGAATGCTGCCGGTTTTCCTCAACGACCTCCAGCAGACGAACCAGCAAGACATCCTTAACACGGATTTCGTCGAAGTCACGCTTGAGCTTGATGAGGATTCGATCGTCGTGCGGAGTGTAACTCCCACGCATAATCATAACCATCATCATGGGAGCACCAGTAATAATAGTAGTAGTAATAATAACATCGTGTTCAATGAAATCGACGCGCCTCAGTTCGAGAGGAACCTATCGATAACTACGCGAATAAGGCGGAAGTTTCCGTTGTTTAGGTCGGGGTCGGCTCGATCTCGGTCCTCGGCGGCGTCGGATCATCAGGTTGGGGAGGAAAATGGGATGATGGCTGCGCGGAGGATGAGAGCGAAGCTCGATAGGAACGCGTCGAGCGCGCAAAGAGCGCTTAAAGGGCTGAGGTTTATAAGCAAGACAACGAAAGCTGACGACAATGAGGGGCTTTGGAGGAATGTGGAAACAAGGTTTCATGCACTTGCCAAGGATGATTTGTTGTGTAGAGAAGATTTTGGTGAATGTATAGGTAAGAAAATAATTTTATTTATTTGCTTTCTATAAGAATTTTATAGATTGATGTATATATATATATATATATTGATGATATAATATGTAATTTGATGATTAATAAATCTAGAGATGCTAGGAAAAGATAAGATTATTGATTAAGATGATAATTTTGACATTTTTAAATTTATGTACATAACGATTTGGATATATATATTATCTGTTTACTTTTCTTTTAATTTTTATCAATTTACCGTACGTATTCAGGTACTGCTGTTTTTGTAGTTATTGTAAAATGTCATCCAAAGACTAAAATGAATGAAATTGACATCATAAATATTATGATGTCCAATCGCCATCATTAAATGAGACTGAACCTTATAAATAAATACGTAAACTAGTTCCTCTCCGTACTCATTATTGAGTTATGTTGTCGTTTCTTAATTAATAAATGAAAATTCGAAATGTTTTATTTATTTATTTATTTTTTTCAATTATAGGATTCAGTAATAAATATCTATAAAGTACCATATGATTGCCAGTTATTTTCAATACTTCTGTCTTGTTTATTTCCATGAATTTATTTATTAAAAAAAAAACATAAACGGTCTTTTCATTCTTTTTCCTTTCTAGGTACGCATTAGTCACTAAATCACAAACTTTAAAAATTTAATAAAATTTATGGATATGCAAAGTGATAAAAGAGAAAAGAATTTCAAGATTTAATTAAGATAACTTAATAATATAATGTTTGTAACATCGATCTACTAATAAGATAGAATAGGTTTGAATTTTCTTATCTTAAGTTGTAATATTATTTATAAAATAATAATATAATGTTTGGTATTTTCTAAGGCATATCTTTTCATTTAATATATTATTTCTCACCCAAGAAAAATAAAATAAAAAAGAAATAATCATATATATAGTTGAAATAATATGGAGAATAATAACGGGGGGTTAACTGCAGGAATGATGGATTCGAAGGAATTCGCAGTGAGTATATTCGATGCATTAGCAAGGAGGAGAAGACAGAAGATGGGGAAGATAACGAAAGAAGAGCTTTATGACTTTTGGTTACAAATATCCGACCAAAGCTTTGACGCCAGACTTCAAATATTCTTTGACATGTGAGTCTCTTTCTCTCTGTCTCCTTCTTAAAATGCTATTACGATTTCATCGAGTTTATTCGATGGAAAGGGAGTTGACTTTATAAAAGCTCCTTCTGATTATGATCCATGTTTTGTTTAGTCTGGACTAAGAGTAAATTCAAATCCCAATGCCAGAATCCTAAATACAACGTTTGTTTTAAGCTTTTTAGCTGATTATATATATATATATTTTTACTTTCATCGTATTCAAAGTCTTAAAATAATAAGAATTTGGGTGCTACACGGCTTCAGGTAAATTGTGGGGCCTATGTTTTGTTTTTTTTTTTTTGTTTTTTTTTAAATCATGTTTTAATGATTCTCATAATTGCCAAGGACTTCAACCATTTTTAGCTTATACGATAATTAAGATTTGTTGGTTCTTATTATGCAGATAATCGATGTCTTACTTTTGAAACTTGAAAATTAATAAAATATTACATAGTGTTTTTATATTAGGTCTAGTCTTTCTATGTGAAACGTATGACATGAGAATAAGTTTTTTAAGATTTTCATCAGATAAATAATATACTTTAATCTCATAAAACTTTTCTTATTAACACGTGTTTTTATCGGTGTTTATTTTGCATCATGTGTATTTCATCCAATTCCTCATATAATCTTACATGCGTTCATACATATATATGTATATATAGTTTCATTAATTTATTTTAGTTTTTTTTTTTGTTATTAACATTTATTGAATAGATTAATTGGAATCTTATGCATAAGGATATTTACTAAAAAATGTAGACATCATATGATGTTGCACTTTTTTCAGGGTGGACAGAAATGAAGATGGGAGGATCACAAGAGAAGAAGTACAAGAGGTAGGGTTTGTTTTGTTGAAAGTTGTTACACCTGTATGTGTTTTTTTTTTTTCTTTTTTTTCATCTAACATCATTCCTCCAATGAGAGTTTTGACTACAAAATTTAGACGAAATGGTTTGGTTGTGCTTCGTTTTCTAACGACTCTTGATCTTATGTCATGTATGATGTATCTTCATTTTCTAATATGAACCAAATTTCTTGGCAAACTTTGATTTGATTTCTCATTTTTAATAATAACTAGCATATTATATGCAGATGGGGAAGTTTTAGATGGATAGGTTTGTAATACATTCAAATAATAGTAAAGAGAAAGAAATTAAAAGAGATATAGATGACATAGAGAACTACATAGATAATCCAATCCATACAAACTTGGTGTTAAAAACATTAGGAGCATATTGATATTGGTACAAGGATAGACTTCCTCCTTTTGTTTGAACCCTTTTACAAGTCCATTTGTAGGCTCAAATAATTTTAGTACTTCATAGATTGAAAACAAGCAAAATAAGAAATAAAATAAAAAGTCCCCAATTTGCCTTCCTCCAATTAACCCTGTGAGCCAATCATCAGTTGCCCTAAACCCTAGTTGAATAGAAATTAAAAATTAATTTATGATATCATCATGTTTATCCTATTATAATTTTACATTTGTTTTTTATCCTGCATTGTGTCGGTTTCATATTTTCTTTTTGTAAGTATGTTCCTAATTTTGTAATTTTCGTATATGTGTTAATGTTATTATTTCTAATTATAAGTTTTCAGCTCTATCGATAGTTGCAATGAAACCCTAAAGATGCAACCAATTACTCCATACCCAAACTTCTTAAAGTGAGAGAAAGTCAATTTTCTATATAAAAACTACAGTGTCATATACACACACACGCAAGAATATCTTGAAGTTTGAACAAGGATTTTTCTTAGAAGTTTTAGTAAGGTTTCCTTTTCATCCAATATAAAACTAAGAAAGTGCCATGACGTAACTTACCGTTAACGAGTTAACGTTTGGTAGTATATTGAAATTGCCAATAGTACTTTACTTTCTTTGCACAAATTATTATAGAGACAAATCATCCACTATTTATCCATTGGGGTTCAGATGGCAATTCCCAAGGCGTAGTTGTTAAACATCTAATACAAAAAATTATCGGATTTTTTAAACCAATGAAATTTATGGAAATTTTTTAAAATTAACTACATACTTTTCCAAAATAAATAAATACATAAAAATTATATATACACACATATATATATATATATTTATCAAGCCTGTCATCAAATGCGGCATGGATGCTCTTAAGTTTTATTTTTATTTTTTTTAAATTTATTTTAGTTCATATTGTAAGTACTTCTAGTTCTAGGTCCTTTAAGCTTACCGTTTGGGATATTCTAGAATTCCCATGGAAAAAAAAAAGAAAACTGAGAGGAAAACATTTAAGCAATGTTGACGTATATTTTGTATGATTCAACCATAAGTCAGAGATGTAACGTTTAGGCATTTAGTACGTACAAGAAACATTTTCAATAAATTAAACTTAAAATTTGAAAATATTTCACTAATATATAGAAAATAAAACCTTTTCTTTCTTTGTTTTTGGGGTTTTCTTTGTCCTTTTTTTTTTTTTCCCCTTCCAGGGAGGCGTTGTTGGCGTTTCTCAACAAACCCGACAGCATAAGTTGGATGACTTGCTATTGACTAACCTTATCCTGATTGTAAATTGCAACATGACTTTTATTTAGTTGAACTAACGTAAATATAATTAATCAATTTCATCCTTTCCTTGTCTAGACGAAAAACGTTAGCTGACTGCTTTAACATCCGACCTTATAATAAGCAACTATTGCGGTTATAAAAATTGATCCGGTATGATTATGACTAGATCCACGAATTGAATTAATTATCTTAAAGCCATTAGGTCTCACGTTATCTATATATCATTTACTAAAGATTATTATATATTTTTTTAATAATTTTTAAAATTATCAAATTAACTTTTCTTTCAAAAATCAATGATAAATAGTAATATATGGATCACAATTTTAAGTTTTTAATTGAATATGATGAGTTAGTTCCGTGGTTAGTTCACGGGAAAAAAAAAAATTATAATTTCGGAATTTAACTACGACTAGTCCTTCTGGCAAAAAATAAAAAATAAAACCATGACTAGTCCAAATTCAATAATTTTGGAAGGAAAGAAAAAAAAAAAAAAAACTAAGAAAGCATCATCTCATGTATCAGCTTCATCATTGATCAATGTTTTAATTACAGCTTCTAATGCTCAGTGCTTCTGCGAACAAGCTGTCCAAGTTGAAAGAGCAAGCGGAAGAATATGCTTCATTAATAATGGAAGAGCTAGACCCCGAGAAACTCGGATATATCGAGGTAATTAAACTCTTTATGTTAAATAAAGTACCTTGTTATATATTTTTTTTTCTTTTAAGGTAATTGTCTGCAAAAGAGTCAAAAACCGTGAGATTCGCTCGTGACGGGAATAATTTTTCCTTCATCTTCTCATTCTATGAGTTTTAGAGCTAGTTAGTCTTAACATTTTACACGACATAAAAATTAATTGAAAGTGATGGGTGATGTTTACTTTTTATTTTTTATTTTTTTCCTTCAATTTCATTAGACACGAACAAATACTAATAAAATCATTTGGTTACACAACTTGTGGCCTTCCACCTAACTATGGGAGGGAAAAAAAAACAAAAAAAAAGAGTGAAGTCGACCGTTTTAGCTGTTTCGACAAGATGGCTTTGAAAAAAAAAAAAAGTGGGCATCTCTTAACAGTGATCCATAATATAATATTGTTTTAGTGTTTCTTTTACTTTTAGAAGTTGAATTGCCATTTTTAATGATTTTATAGTTTAATTTCATTATAATCCTAGTATGCAGTTTTTATTTTATTTTCTTCTTCTTATTATTATTATTTTTATGAATCATATCACCCTTAATTCTATTCACAGATGTCAGAAAAATCATCAGATATAAGAAAGATAATTTGCTGATGCTTCCTTTTTAAGATAAAGATAAGATGAGTAATCTTTTTCTACTTCCCTAATGCAGTTATGGCAGTTGGAAACACTTCTTCTACAAAGAGACACTTACATGAACTACAGCAGACCTTTGAGCACAGCTAGTATAGGCTGGAGCCAGAACATAACCTCGTTACAAGCTAGGAATGCAGTGCACACGGTCAGCAGCACTCTCAGGTTCCTCGTACTCGAAAACTGGCAAAGGGTTTGGATTTTACTGCTCTGGATTTCGGTTATGGCTGCCCTCTTTGCTTGGAAGTTCTTCCAGTACAAGAGCAAGGCCGCATTCCCAGTCATGGGTTATTGTGTGTTGACTGCTAAAGGGGCAGCAGAAACTCTGAAGCTCAACATGGCACTCATCCTATTACCAGTTTGTCGGAATACCCTGACATGGCTTAGATCAACCAAGGCAAGGTTGTTCATACCCTTTGACGACAACATTTATTTCCACAAGGTACGATAGTTTCCAATTTCCATGGTGTAAATATATCTCTGGACGGATTGTCATCGAGATGAATCACATTTAGTCTATTTGCATGTGGTTGAACTGTGCATTTGAAGTCTCATGGAGATCGCATAAGCAGATAAGCTTTGAAGTTTTACTTATGGAATCAGACAGGCTTACTACCTCATAATTCCAAGTATTTATTGGACCGTTCGAATTGTGCATTTGACGTGTTGTTTCCCCCCTTGCAGATGATTGCATGTGCTATAATCGTTGGGATAGCCCTTCATGCAGCAAATCATCTAGCATGCGATTTCCCCCGCGTGATCAACTCAACCCCAGAACAGTTTGCCTCTATATCCTCTTATTTCAACGGGAAAAAGCCGACATATGTAGATCTTTTAAAGGGAGTGGAGGGAGTGACTGGTATTGCCATGGTAATTCTAATGGCCATCTCATTCACCTTAGCGACGCACCGGTTCAGGAGAAATGTGGTTAAGCTGCCTGCACCATTCAAAAGATTGACAGGGTTTAATGCGTTCTGGTACTCTCATCACCTACTTGGGGTGGTCTACATATTGCTGCTTATCCATGGGACATTCTTGTACCTAGTGCATCAGTGGTATAAAAAAACAGTAAGAACTTGCAATTATGTGCAACAGTCATATATTACCATTGATATTCTTAATCTGATCATAAGTTTGGTTGATACGACAGACATGGATGTACGTTTGTGTGCCGTTGCTGCTCTACATGGTGGAACGAAGCGTGAGGACTTGCAGATCAAATTACTATGCGGTCAAAATACTGAAGGTAAGTGGGCTGTGAATCGATAAATGCAAAGCTGAATTAGAGCTAATGAGTTTAAATGTTTAGATTAGACGGTTGTGGATCTGATTATCGATAAGGCTGGATGTTTGCACAGGTTTCGGTACTACCAGGGAACGTATTTAGCATAACTATGTCCAAGCCACAGGGATTCAAGTACAAAAGCGGGCAGTATATATTCCTGCAGTGCCCGACAATCTCTCCATTTGAATGGTACGTAGTACATAGAACTCGTTATTATTCCTTTTTGAAGATTTCGATTAGAGTAACATGATTCAATGAGTGCACATGCATTCCAGGCACCCGTTTTCGATTACTTCAGCTCCTGGAGACGACTACCTCAGTGTTCACATCAGGACAGTGGGTGACTGGACTCATGAGCTGAAGAGAGTCTTCACGGAAGGTAATGATTCATCAAGCACCATCGGACGAGCCAAGTTCTCAGAGCTAGGGAACATTGACCATATGGGGTAAGAGCATGGAAGGTGATTTAGCCTTTTTTCAATGGTGCTAATAAGTGGAATGCAAGATTCGAAAAGCTTAACCACGACTAAACTAAACTACCATGATGCAGCCAACCAAGACTGCGAGTGGATGGACCGTACGGGGCTCCAGCTCAGGATTACAGAAATTATGATGTGTTGCTCCTTGTGGGGCTTGGTATTGGAGCAACCCCTTTTATAAGCATCCTTAAAGATCTTCTAAACAATACAAGATCCGCCGAAGAGCATATTGTAAGTATTATCCTCAGAGGAGTACTAGTTTGCATTCTAGCAATTTAGATGTCCTCTAGTAAGTAACCTGGTTTTTGCAATCTCTAAATGGCCCAGGATTCTGCCACCGAAACCAGTAGATCAGATGATAGCCTCAATAGCTTTGGATCATCAAGCGCTACCCCTGGCAACAGGAAAAGATCACAAAGAACAAAAAGTGCCCATTTCTATTGGGTGACAAGGGAATCCGGATCGTTCGAGTGGTTCAAAGGGGTGATGGATGAAGTTGCAGAGATGGATCACAAGGTAAGGCATATCCAATTCAAAATGTGAAGTATACACACATGTTTTTCATAATCTGCCTTCTCTTAAGATCTTTGCCTGTTCAAAGGGTCAAATCGAGCTTCACAACCATCTTACGAGCGTTTATGAAGAAGGCGATGCGAGATCAACACTGATCACCATGGTTCAAGCTCTTAGCCATGCCAAACATGGTGTTGACATCCTTTCAGGAACAAGAGTATGCTATCTCTTCATTCCAGTGCTGATGCTCCATTACATGTTTTGCGACAAAATGTGAAACATCCAATAAAAGCTGCAGCATGACTTATTCCATTAATGTTGTTTTCCAGGTGAGGACACATTTTGGAAGGCCAAATTGGAGGGAAGTATTCATCAAAATAGCTTCAAAGCACCCTTATGCTACAGTAGGTATGGACATCGAAAAAAAAAAAAAATTAGTTGCTGCACTCACACGTTAACTGAAATCATTTAAAACACGGCGATTAGACCGTATCAACTATTGGAAAAATTAAAATAACATAACATGTGTATCGACATTCTTTTAAAGAGTTAAACCAAACTTTTCCATGAACATTGGTTATCCAATAAAAATTACTACAAAATTTGCAGGTGTTTTCTATTGCGGTCTGCCGGTTCTAGCGAAGGAATTGAAGAAGTTATCGCATGAGCTGAGTCACAAGACAACAACACGGTTTGAATTCCACAAGGAGATTTTCTAAGACAGATTACTGCTACATAGAATATTTGGTTTTTGTAATTATATTTGAAAGACAGATTAAAAAAAATAATAATAATAATAATAATCCGAATTATAGTTATAGCTTAGATAGCTTAGTGTACATTTTTTAATACGTATACCACTTATAGGGACCACATGTCTACACAAAACAGTATTTTTTTTTTCTCGGTTCCTTTCAATCAAACAGAGAATTATATAGGCACCCAACAACCTTGATTGTTTGTTTGTAACAACCATGACAAAGACTGTCGCAAAGGATGAGTGTGAGTAGTATTATTATGTAATAATGTTAATTATTCTATGTTTCTCAAAACACATGTAACATGATGGTGTGCATGTTCTAGATGCAAAGAATGGAATTTTCAAGGAACAGCTCAAGGAGTTGAAATTTTATTTTAAAAATAGGATGATTAAACTACATGTTGCATTGCAGGGGAGGTGGGGGGTGGGGGCGGCGGCTGTGGGGTTGTGGGCAGGGATGACAAAGATATCCATGCCACACACAAATGATTGAATTAATTTTAAAGGGCCTAATGTTGACTTTATGTTTGGAAACATGTTCATAGAAATATGATAACATTAAAACATCTAATTAATTAATATGAAGTTTAGAAATGATTTCAGAATAATGAGCCCATGATTATAGAACTGGCACCTACTACTTGCCAAGACAAAATCAACTTGTATTATCTAATGAGAAAAGTTAGGCACCGTAATAATACATTATTTAACTAAATTAAATGATATATAAATATCGATAAAATTTTAATATATAAAAACTTAAAAAAAAAACAATTAGCATATATGCTTTCGATATTTATTCATTATTTATCGGAACGTATGATTTATTAATACCGAGAGCTTTAGAGAATCTTAACAGTAAGTGGCGGCTGGTTAGTATATAAAACAACAAAAACACTGACGAGATTGATTGGAAATGTAAATCGCAGGCAAACGGAATCTCGAAGGGGTGATTAGAATTAAACAGGCCAACGACAAAGAGATCGACATAAATGTCCCATTTGTGTTATAGTTTATTGATCAAACACATTTGAAAAATTTAGAGGCAAGGATAGACACTTCCGTTGCAATGTCCTTCGTCATTCCTCCTTCGCATAATAGCAAAATTACTATTCAACTTTACCACGCTTTATCAATTTATGGGGAAAATTACACGATAAGAGACCAACATTTAAAAGTAAATTTAAATAAAGAATAAAACTTTCAAGTGCTTAAAATATATATTAACATTAGGCTAAATGATTTAAATTGGTATTTAACCGTATTACCATTATAACGCCATTAATATAATATGATGTGGCCATTATGTGATAGGAGGCACTAACATGGCACTCATGTAATGCTCATACGTAGTTTTTTGTTGTAAATAAAAAAGAGAGAAGGAAAAATAATATATAAAATTATAAAAAAAGAAAAAAGAAAAAGTTTAGAAATTCAAAATTAAATAATATAATTATATATATAAATTTATGTAATTAATAAAAAATTCAAAAAGTTAAAAGAAGAAAAAGAAGAATGGAAAACCTACAAATAGAAAAAATAGAACCAACAACCTCAAACCCAAGGATAGCTAAAATGGCTAAAATAACCTTAGTGAGCTGCAAAGCACTTACAAAGTTGGATCATTTGATCCACCCATGTCTTGGGGTAGTAGTCGACCACAATACCATAATTGAAAAATAAAAAAGATGAAAACCTAATCAAGTTGCGGCAACAAGAAGTAAGTTGAGCAACTTACTTTTATAAGTAAGTCATGACACGTATAAGTTATTTTAGCCATTTTGACCACCCAAGACTAATGACCAATTGTGGAGATTGCATAACCACTCCTAAGTGGAAATGGGCTACTTTAGGTGGCTAGTTCTTTATATTTTTTAAATTTGTTTCTTTATACTTTTTTCTTTTTATGATTTTTAAAATTTTTATCAATTATGTTAATTTATATATAATTATATTATCTAATTTTTAATTTCTACACTTTTTCCTTTTTAATTTTTTAAAAGATTTTCTTTATTTTCATAATTTTATATATTGTTTTGCTTTTTATTCCTTTTTTTATTTGAAATAAAAATTGATATATAAGTCTTACGAGTGTGTTTTTTAAGATGATCCATTAAGGCACTCTCAAGCTTGAGAGGCTAAGTCAGCCTAAAACACATAACACACTTAAGTAACTAGAGAGAGAAGCTTTAAGGAGAATGTAACCTTCACTAAAGAATGGATAGTTACAAATGAGGAAAACCTCTTATATATGCAAGTGGCCTCTTGAAATGAATGATCAAGATTTATCTAATCTAAAGACTAAAATTGAATCATACCTACCAACCTAGCTACCGCTTTTCCCTACCTACTATAAAATAAGTGTCTAAGACCTTCTCGAATCTTCTAGAACATTTCGGGACCCATGGTATTTATTGAATTTGAACATTTTGATCCATAATTCTTTTGGGTAAACCCCTTTCTTGACGTGTAACTTACTTAACCAATCTCTCAAGGTGCATATGGAGCTGCCCTTTAGGGCACTAAATAATATGTTTGTGACATACTTCGCTCAATCCAACAATGCCCTTATCGTATCTTCCTCCTTTTGAGTCTCTATTTACTTTATTCCTTATCCTTTATTTCTTCTTAGCAACTTCTTGCCAACGATTTTTCCCAATAGCCTTCCTTCCCTTATTGGAGCACTATATGGTCTTAATTTTCCTTACTTTACCTCTTGTTGTTAGGATTCCTCTTGTTCCAATAAGCCCTTAGGTCCTAAACATTGTGAAGCTTTACTCTTGAACTCCTCTAAAACAAAACTCCAAAAGCATCTCATACATAAACTATACCAAATACTTACTCTTATCTTTCCTATTAACCGAATCCCTGTTTTTAAAGGTAAATCAAAATTCACCTTAACTTTAAGCCTCATGAAACTAAACCTTTTCCCATTAGGAAGTTTATGAGGATCTATGCCCACCACTAAGCCAGCTAATGCCCCTAACTAATAGAAAAATAGTTTAAGGGCCATCGATATATACACAAAATATCATTGAGTTAAGAACAATATCCCCATCTATGCCTACCACATGCCCCTAATTTATCATCATTGTTAATAGATAAATGGTTTAGAGCTTATGGATATATACACAAAATATCATTAAGTTAAGAACAATATCCTCAATCCTTAACCCTGCTTTCCACTTTTCTAAAATAAAACCATGATATGTATTATCTACAACTCTTTATGTAAAATAAGTGGTTTTGTAACAATCAAAAGAATATAAGAGTAAGGTCATACATATATTAGAGATCTTGATCTCTCTATGCTCCTCCTAAGATCTCCTTAAGATATTTATTACTTCAATTTTATTTAGAGATTTATCTGATATAATTTTGACTATCATTATAGATTCATTCTCATTCATCAATTCAACATTCTCTTCAGTCTAGGCCATTGAGAGATGAATCCATAAATGTAGTACAATCCTAGATATTGTTAATCCTAGAGAAGATTTCTTAGTTAAAAAACAAAATAGAGGTTGACATTAGAAGACAATAATATATAAAAACTAAAGAACAAAGATAAATGAGCATAAGAAGAGGAACCAAATATTGACTCAAAAAAAGAAACTAAGGAAGAAAACAAGAAGAAAGGGGAAAAATACAAGAACATACAATGTGGATAAAGATTGGATCATTTAATATATATTTGCACGCGCACGCGCACGCGCACGCGCACGCGCACGCGCACGCGCACGCGCACGCGCACGCACGCACGCACGCACGCACCAGCACCACACACACACGCACACACACACACACACACACACACACACACACACACACACACACACACATATAAGATACAAAGAAAACAAGAAGAAAAGGGAAAAATACAAGAACATACAATATGGATAGAGATTGGATCATTTAATATATATTTGTATACATGTATACATATACACATACATACATATATATATATATATATATAAGATACAACATATGAAGAGGTATTGTGTGTTTTAATTCAATAGCTTATGAAGGATAAACATTGGTTTATATGCTTTAGTTAAAATAAGAACCATTGTAGATGAATGAACAATAGAAGATCTACGAGTGTATATTATAAATTCAACGTCATGGAGACAAAATATCATGAAATGCTCTAATGATCTAGTCAATTGATGAAAGTTTAGATCAATGAATGAAATGCTATTGATTATAATGAAATTTAGTAAGAAATAATAGGAAACATAGGAAAAAGATGAAAAATATCTAATAGAAATTTCTTACATCATGATAGAGAATGGGACTACTCTCACCAATCGAGAGAATTTTCTCCCCTTAAAAATAAGAGATGGATTTTCTTTAAAGATGATTTTTTAACTATTTCATTATTTGTATCAACACTATAAGTCTAATCGTTGCTACATTTAAAGGCTTTCTAATAAGATAGTTCTTAAACATGCTCCTAACATTGAATCAACAAACATTAATTCATAAATGTCAACATAACATTTATCAAAATGAGACCATCTAAGATTGCAAATACCAACAACATTAGTATTATGGAGCTAAGATATTGTTGATATTTATAATACCATTCTCTACATTATTTACTTTGCTGATGTGTACTACTAGTGAAAGTTAGTTATGTTGAGTTGTACAATTAGTTAAGTTAGTTACTAAAAAGGATCTTGTGTATATACATATGAGCTAATCAGCTCAATATGGTTTTCACTTCTAGCATATGTAAGTGTTTACCGATTCCATTGCAATCTCCTCGAGTCTCCATAGAAGTTGAAATGTTGGATATCAATTCCAGAACCTTGTAGCCTTAAGTTTACATGGTATCAAAGCACAATAAGATTCAAAGTCCAATTGATGATTCACTTTATATCTCTTCTCTTGAATTTGTACTTTTTAACGATAAAAATTTATTGAACATGAATCCACAAATGGATCAAATTAATGTTGATCATTTGTATGTTTTTAATTCGGATAATCCAAATATGATGTTAGGAAATGTGATCTTTAATGGATTAAACTATTTCTCTTTGAGTCGTTCCATTAAGCTAGGGCTACGTACGAAATTGAAACTTGGTTTCATTGAAGAATCTATTGAAAAACATAATGATCAATTACTTGACCTAATTAGATGGAAAAGATCTGTTACATAGTCAAATGTTGTCTACTCAATCCTACGATTGGTGACCTATCACATAGTTACCTATATATGCAATCTGCTTTAGATCTATGGAATGAGATAACGGAACAGTATGGACGAACTAATGGACCTCTAGTTTATTAGATTCAATAAGAAATAAGTGCTATTAAACAAGGAAACTTATTGATTAGTGCTCACTATAACAGAGTTAAGAAATGTTGGGATGAGTTACAGATGATTGATGCTTTTCCTATTTGTACTTATGGATGTAATTGTGGTTTGAAGGATAAACTAGATAAATTTGATGAAAGGAACAAATTAATGCAATTCCTAATGGGCTTCAATGATACATATGAAAATGTACATAATCAAATTCTTGGAATGGATCCTCTGCCTATTGTAGGACACGCTTATTATCTAGTTCAACAGATTGAATGACAGAAGCAAATTACTATGAGCCATGAATCAAGCTCTCTAGCTTTTCTTTCGAATAGAGAAGTACATATTGGATCAGAAGCTAATTCAATTGTTATGGGGTTGAATAGAGGATCTTTTGATAAGAGTAGAGTTAAGGGTATGAAGGGTAAGCAATTTTGCAAGTATTGTAAATTGGAAGGCCATACAATAGATTCTTGTTTCCAAATGATTAGTTACTTGGAGTGGTACAAAGGAAGGAGAAATAATAAAGAGTTGAAAACTTTTTCTGCATCCTTTAGTACAGTAGAGAAGAAACATCAATAAATTAGTTCACCTTTGATCATTACACTTTTGATGATCTCATGGCTAATGTGCAAATTATGCAAATGCTCTTCTACAAGTATACTTGATATACAACTACTCAATAGTGCATATGGCTAGTGTGCAAATTATGCAGATGCTTCATCTACAAGTACACTCGATATACAACTACTTAATAGTGCATGTCAGGAATTCATTTGAATGATGAAGGCAAAGTCATTTGAAGTAGCATCAGTTAACATGACTCAAGTGGTAGGTATTTTTTTCCTATACTACGCTTTATTCTAATGCTTGGAATGTTACAATTGGTTCATGGATAATGGATACAAGTGCCACCGATCATATGACCCTACATCTCTCTTTGCTTGAGGACATTTTCCATCCAAAGGACCTAATACCAGTAAGACTGCATGATGGTAGTTTTAAACTTGTCACTACAATTGGCATTTACCACATTCATCATAATCTTACATTACATCATGTACTTTATGTTTCAAACTTTACTCATAGTCTTTTATTTGTGAGTAAAATACTTCATGACAAAAAATTAACTATGATATTTTCATTTACTTCTTGCCTTTTCAAAGACCTGAGAACTAACATCACTATTGTACAAGTTGAAGTTAGGTTTGGCTTGTATGTGCTTGAAATGTTAGTCACATCTTGTGATTCTAGTAATCATGCAACTGCTAATAAAACTATTTCTTCATGTAATAATGCTCAACTTCTTCATTTACGGTTGACATATGTATCTTTTCATTCTTTAAGGCATTTAGGTGTTAGCATTGATTCTAAAAAACATCTTTGTGAAGTTTTTCATTTAGCAAAGGCACATCGCTTATCTTTTCCTCAAAGTCATAGGAAGTCTCCCTTTCCTTTTCATTTGTTGCATATGAATATATGGGGTCTGTTGACAAGGTACTATGGGCAAGGACCTCTTAGGCCCGACCAAATCTACCAAGCCTTACCACCCTAGGCTTACCTTTGTAGGCCTCAGGTTTAGGTTTTAGTGGCTTAGGACCATGAAGTACTGTAATGGTTATAAACTACAAGATGAGAATAAAACAGCTACGTCCTAAATATTAGGGATACGTTGGGCACGGTAGCTCCACTCTCTTATATTTGCAGGAGAAGATCTCTCCTCCCCAATTGATCTCTAATGGCCAACTTCATTTTGTTATAAATACCAGGTATCAATCCAACGGTAACTTTTTCTAAAAACTCTACATTCTAGGCTTACATATCAAGTATTATATTCCATCAAAAGCCCATTGTTGACTTAAGCATCGGAGTGATTACGTCGGATAACTCTTTGGCGTTCTCTCATTGTGTATTGTTTTGCAGGCCTAGTACATGTAGACCTTAATTGACTACCGGTAAGAACTGAGAAATGACATTTGGTGCCGTCTGCAGGAAACAAAATTCCTATACCTAAAATCCTAAACACACCAAACACATAACCCACATTAAGCCTTTCTACATCATATCTCAGCACGAGGAGCAAGGAAATCAATAGTTGGTGAACAACCAACTTCAAGGTAACCAACCCCTCCTAAGAGTTGTGCAAGAAGAATGACTAGAGCACATGAAGCGCCTGGTTGAGCAGTATGTTGAGCAGAATAGGGATCTCCATGTTAGCCTAGACGAGGCGAAGCATCGTAACATACAAACTCACAACCCTGAAGCTTTAGATATTCGTACTAGGCGTGACAACATCCAGTAGCAACAGTAGAGTGGAAGGGATCAACAACCTGATCCATTGTTGTGCCAGTAGCTGTAATGACCCATAAATCAGCAATCCAAACATGCAAATCTGAGTATTACGACAAAAACTTGTCCTTGTATAATTAGGATCGATAATTGATCTAGAGTATTTAGGAAAGTAAATCGAGTAGGCTAAAAGCTTACAAGAAATACGATAACCCTAATTGAGGAATCCTTGTACACGTAGAAGTAAAAAATATAATAAAATATAAAAAATATAATCAAGATAGGGAGAATTTTCTCCTTATGAGACCTTAAAGTCAAGTTTAGGGTAACCATATCTAAATTTAGGGTTTTCGGGAAAAGTTATTCAATTGAACCCAAAATTTACGACTAAGATAGAAAAGTTAGTCGAAGTAATTTGGTGAAGTTAGATTTTGAAAATAATTACTCGAAATTCCAATTTTTTCCCCTACAAGTATGATTATTTAATATAGTGTAAAAAATAATTGAAACCCTTAAAACCGAGCTCAAAATGCGACGAGAACTTAAAAATAAGTTAATTAGGCAATATGAGAAAATAACATAACATAATATACTATATGAGTATACACATATTTTTATGGGTATACCCGGTACATATAATAAATATACTCGTAAATTAACCTAAAACTATATAATTATACATAATAAGTGTTAAATTCGCAAAAATTAAATAGGGAAAAAGTATCTTAAAACAAAAGATATGCTAGAAACATGATTACATGTATATAATTACTCATTACGTGTATGATATATATAGGATATATACCCGTATATTAACAAAAATAATTAAATACTAATATAAAATACCAAAATACCCTAAAATATTATCTAAAAATTATAAAAAAATAAAAAAAGACCTGAAATATGATTGGATTAAATGTTGAGCAACTTAAAAAGAACAAGCAGCTGCATCAAAAGCAAATTTATAAAAAATTGACATCTCTTACTATGCATTTTTCAAGAAAAATATTAAAATAAATTACTTAATAATTAAAAAAAATCCAACTGACCTAAACTACTATAAATAGGATCCTAGGACTCAGATCGAATATTTTGGAAACCAAGAAAACCTAAGAAAAATTAGGAAAAAAATTAGAAAAAATTTGACAAAAAATAGGAAAAAATAGAGTAAGGACCGAGCCTAGCTAGTTCTCCGACCCTTCGATGACCTGACATAGAGCCCCACTGTCACCTAACAGAGCCACCACCGATTAGGCTGGCCGACAACCTCTCTTCGGCCAACGGTGACTGGAGCTCCGATGAACTCAGGTTCCGAGCTTCTGCCCTATTTTTCTTTATTTTTGAAAAATTATTAAATTAATTAGAAAAAATATGAAAAAATTAATTTCTAAGTTATTTTAGATGTACTTTCATTTCATAAATTTATTTTAACAAAATTAGGAATATTTAATATACTTCCTTAACAAATATACTATTCATTCGAAATTTGAAATTTAAAATAAATACACTAAATGATGTAGTTTTTAGCTCAAAATTTTTGTGTAAGACACTTATGATATATACATAATTTCTATGTAGCCCGATTATTTTATTTGAATATTTTTAATATTTATTGTATTTTTCGGCCTAAAAATAGCTCGAAAATAGGGTGAAATTTCGAAATAAATAGGAAATTATTAAATTAAATGATGAAATGGACATGTAATGATTTCTAGTAAATAATAATAATGTTGGGACAGGTTGAAATTAATTTGGTGCAAAAAAGATATTAATTAGGTAATTTAGGATAATTCAAGGATAAAATCGTAAATACGAATATATAAGCGATAGATCGAAAACTTGAAACCAAGTACTAGCTGTATTCCACATATTTTTAGGAGTCTATAGATATTTTTGGGTAATTATTTAGTAACTCGAGTTATTTATTATGAATTTATAAAATAGCTTAAATAACGAACTAATACTCAATTCCAGTAATAATAGGTTAAAATATGATAAATAGGTGAATAAAAACTATCTATTTATGTACTAGTCAGATTGGATAAAAATTATATTTTTAATATATTTAATGATTTTTAATAACCAGGATACGTTATAGAGATATTATGGTAGATAATATCTATATTATGGGTTATATTGACAAATTATGTAAAATATGGTTTAATAACATAAATTATGTATAGTATAATGATATTTGATTGATACGTATAACTGTGTTAAAAACTCGAATTACTCGTTAAAAGTCATATCTAGAAATTAAAACTTATAATACGTATCGTTAAGTTTGTACGAGCCTAACGATACTATTTTTACTAAAATCGGATAAACCTAAGTAATATAACCTATATCTTTACAATACTACTGATTTATGTATTATTATAACCCCACCGTAATTGAAACGCGATTTAAATGATTAAAAGTACGTTTTGATACAATTGGAATGATATATCATACGTAATAGTATAATTGCGTAAATTGTTAATACTTAATAACTTAACTTGATCAATATAATGAAACTATATATTATTATATAATAAAAATAATAATATACTTTATATATATATATATATATAGTTGCTTTAGATAAGACACTAATGATTTCATAACCTTTACGAAAATTAAATTTAGGTTTTATATATATAGGACCTCCCAATAATCTGACTATTGACCGCACGAATTTTCCGAAGTGAGCGTCAGGATAAGTAAGTGGAATCAATGTTTTACCGCATTTTGAGATATTATTTCAAAATATTTAGGAACTTTGGTATGTATTGGCTTGTGAATGTATTTAGCTGTTTATGCGTATACAATGCTGTGATTGGGTTTCGATTTGCTGTGATGGGAGTTAAGCTCTACGATATGATTGTTCTGTGAATATTATTATTGAATTGTTTAAGCTTGGTTGATCACCTTAAAAAGATGAACTAACTCAAACTTGGCTTAATATTTAATTTGATATGCATCACAACCCACTAGGGATAACGATTAAGATTCTCAAGCCAAACATGGATTCCCTTCGATGAGGATAGCTGAAATGGTCCTTTCCCCACCCTTAGTTGAACTAAGTAATAGGAGAAGAGGTCGTGGTAAGGTTGGGGGCCGTAGTTTGAAGGTGGTCATGGGAAGAGGGTGTTTTCCATTGTATAAGCCCCGGTTTGGTTTCAATCCATGAGTGTGTGACGTCAATCTCCTCAACCTGAATTAGAGCGGGTGAAATTTCTCTGATCTCACGACAGACCGGATAATGTCATGCTATGGCATTTGCTTGTACATATATTGTATCTAACCAACTTGATTGAAAACCCCAGTTATGATGTGCTAAATGCATTCTTCTGTCTTCACCTCCACTTACTGAGCAAGTTGTCGCTCATTCCGCTATAGTTTGTTTTGCAGGTTCCAAATGGTTTATAAGTACCTACCTAACACCAAAACCCTAATAAATTGGGATAGGGAGCAGGATACAACAAGAAATGGCCGGTTATTACCCTTAGTATTAACTTTTTATCTTTTAAGAAAAACTATATAAGACTCTTCAAAAGGCTTAATAGTTTTCAATATTTTGGTCTGTATATGAAATGATAGGTACCTGTGGGATTTACTACTATTTTGTTTATAAGGTTAAATGATAAGTTTATTATTATAAATTAATTCACAGGATTACTCTACAAGTTTATATTAAATAGGTATCGAATTGGACGCTTCAAAGGGATAGAGTCGAGTACGCCTAGTTTGAACTAGGTCTAAAATAGTAGCTGTAAGGACAGTTTCTATCTTAGGTTGGTTCATATGGCGGGACTGTTACGACTTCATCTTTTTGGGGCATGACACTAGCCAACAAGATTTGCAGCTACCATCGACCGAGCTTTAGCTGGCAACGAACAAGAAGCCCACTTGTAGAGAGTTCAGGCTCATTCAATCCTACGACAAGCTCGCTCGGTGGACAATGCCAACCTGAATGAGCTCCGTACAATGGTAAGATGGCTAATAAGTATAAATTACTATATACTTTTTAGGTACATTTAGGTATAAATTAACCATAATTGTGTTTATTTCTTAAGTTGGTAATTTATTGTGTAGTATATCAATTTTAGATTATTCAAAAGCAAAAGGGACAAAATTTGACACGAACATGGAGATTTAGAGCTATCACGACCGTAATAAAGGAATAATGCTAAAGGAAGATCAATCAAGACTCATCATGGGTGTGATAAAAAAGAATTTGAGTATTCAATGCTCGTCACTCCCTCCATTACGGTCGTGATCAAGGGAGTAACTAAGGCGGAAGCTATTTTTCTATGTGTTCATCACGGTCGTGACTCCACCTCAAAAGGATGATCATGCCCTTAATCGCGAGCGTGATTAGGTGGAATGTTTGCAACAAGAAGATCACTCCCCAAGTCACGGGTGTGATGGGAGTGGACACGATGATTCATTTTAAATCGTTTCACATGAATTGGTGTGTGTAACGAGTCTAAATGCCAGGAGGTGTCTTGAAGTGGTGTATTTCAAGCCTTCTGAGGAGAAGAATATAAATATGCCACAATTTTTAGAAAAAAAAGAGAGGAGATTGGATCATACATCTATTCATACATCTTCATACCCATTGTATTTTTTATTATTTTCTTTTAGTAAAATTCGTAGTATTGTACATTGTACCTTTCTTGGAATTACTCAAGAGAGACGGCGGGAATTCATTATTTGTGTATTTATCAGATTTCTACAGTAGAATTCAAAACAAGGTTGTATTTTTTACTTGTTCTATGTTAATTTCTTTGTTATTTTTGTATTTTATTGATATGTTTTGTTTCTTCATTATGTGTGAGTAGTACGATAGGACTTACTACATCATTTAGTATGATCAAGTGCATGAAATAGTGGTTTCTTGATAAATGTTAATTCTAATGAATAGGACTTAATGAATCTAAGTATGGTATAGTACACGACATTGACTTAGGACAGATTTCAATAGAATATGTCGAGAGACAATTCTATTGAATAGATCTAGTTCATTAGAATAACTTACTCTTGATAACAGAGATATTATTAGCAAAGTTGCTGCATCCTTAAGGGAATTAATACATTAACATGACATTAATGTGATCCGAGTTGGCTGTTAATTAGGAAGAGATTCCAATAGACATAATTAGGATTAGAAGTAAGTGGTTTTGAAAAGAATACTTATATACTGTAATTTCCCGCAATTAACAAGTATTAGGATGAAAGGTATTTTGGTAAGATGATGCTAATTGATGAAGCAAGTCTGCATGTTAAATGTATTTTCGTAGTTATCTTCATGATCATTGTTTCAATCATTTTAATTTGTGGATTAATGTAGTTTAGTTAACGATTAGAGTCTTAATAATTGACTGCTAGACAATAGGAAAATTATTAAGTACTAGTGTTTAAGCCATTTTTCCTGGTAGAGACGACCTTATACTCATCCGTGCTATAAAACGATAGGTACACTTACCTATTGAACCAAATTAAGGATAGAATTTAAGAATTTAATTTGTAAAACTCGAAAGCTCTGTTTAGAGGCCATTAACGGCTCTTCGAGCAGTAGGGGAGTAAGCTTATTGGCAACGCCGGGCTGGTTGCTATCAATAAGACCCCCTTTACCAGGGGTGTCCAGGGCAAAGTGATTCCCCTTAATGAAAAACTTCAATCCCTAAACCAATATGATGGCACAGGCGACCCCGATGACCATCTCCTCCACTTCCACACCCTCATGAATCTTCACGGTCATGGGGATGCCATACTGTGCAAAGCCTTCCCAGGTACACTAAGGAAGGCAATATGGACGTGGTTTAACCACATCCCCGAAAATTTGATCAGCTCCTTCGATGAGCTGGCCAGGAAGTTCAGCCTCCATTACAGGATTAGTAAGCCCCCGTCTAAGGATACATCATCCTTGTACCTAGTAAGGCAAGGAGAAAGTGAGTCACTACACGACTATGTGGCCTGGTTCAATAATGCTGTGGTCGAGATCCTTTAGCTGGATAAGGGAGTCGCTGCCAATGTTGCACAGCTCAGTATCAGACCATCAGGAGATTTCTTCTGATTGCTTGTGAAGAGCAAGCCAAAGACCCTAGCTAACTTCTGGAACAAAACCTAAAAGTATATTGACCAGGAAGATAACATTCGCGCCAAGCGTGATGCCGACCAAGAAAGGTTAGGCAAATAGCAGGATGTGGAGAAATTGTTCGTAAAAGATCGCCTCTGTGGAAGGATGTTGAGCAGGCCAAAAGGGGAGAGCTCTAGGAAGCAGAAGGACCAAGCAGAGCTGACCCTCTCCCCCCTCCCATTTACAGCTAGTGCACGCCTCTAAATAGACCCTTAACCTAGGTTTATTCCAAAGTGAAGAACTGAAACCTGCTGCAGAGGCTGCAGAAAATGCTGGGAAACCCTAGTCGTGGGAACTTTGACAAATATTGTCAGTTCCACGACAACCACGGCCATATAACTGAAGAGTGCTTTTAGTTGAAGAATGCTATCGAATATGCCATTTAGAGCAACTTCTTCAATGAATATATGGCCCATTGGAGGAATGACGACTGTTCAGAAGGGGACATTAACAAGGCACCTTGAAGGCTATAGACCGAAGATGCCCAAGTGAAGCAAAATAATGACCGTCGCGATAATCGCACCCCTAATGGTATTATAAACGTAATTATGGGGGTCCCGTACCTTGGA
Source organism: Lumnitzera racemosa (assembly GCA_024138005.1). Lineage (NCBI taxonomy): Eukaryota > Viridiplantae > Streptophyta > Magnoliopsida > Myrtales > Combretaceae > Lumnitzera > Lumnitzera racemosa. The sequence goes on from JAMXBC010000007.1 coordinate 4,635,031, forward strand.
AGTTGGCCTAACACTAACAGCTCGGTTAACGCCCAATCGAAGGTGTTGGCAGTAAAGGAGAAGAGACAAAAGTTAGAAACTTCCATCTCCTTCTTCGATGCCAATCTTGAAGGGGTTAACAATCCTCACCAAGACGCCTTTGTGATTGGGGTAAGGATCTCAAAATTTGAGTCCTAAAGTTTATGGTGGACACTCAATATACTCTTCCTCCATACATATGAAAGGATGAGAAAGAAGTTGCTAGTAAAGATAAAACCATACCACCATAACCTGATTGACTTCAATGGTAGTATAGTTCGAGCTAAGGGCATCATCACATTGGACATGGAACTTGGTGATGATGACCACGTGGTATAACCACCTGTAGAGTTCGTCGTGATCGACTATCCCTCCCCTTATAATGTACTCTTGCGAAGACCAAGCCTAAACGCATTTGGGATGATCACATCCTCCTTGCATTTGAAAGCTAAATTCCCAACCCTATTGAGGTGAAAGTATGTAAGTATAATTAAACGCTTTCATTAGAACTATACATTAGGGCGACTAAAGGCGATGGTGTCTTCACCTTAGACACAAGTTCACAAGAGAGATTGGCTGAGAGGGGTGAGCTCGGAGAAAAAATGAAAGATGTCCAAATTGGCACTTCTCCCGACCAAACTACAAAAGTCGAGATTGAGACCCCAGCTGAAGTGAAGGATGAAATCATTACCCTCCTGCGGGAAAATTTAGATAGGTTTGCCTGGCTAGTATTGAAGATGCCCGGAATCTCCCCCGACTTGGCAACCCACAACCTCAACATTGACATTATAGCGCGGCCTGTCAAACAAAAAAAGAGAGGCATTTTACCCTAAAACAACAAGCCACAATTGAGGAGAAAGTGCAGAAGCTGCTTAAAGCTGGCTTTGTGAAGGAGGAAAAGTACTCGACGTAGTTAGTAAACATGGTACTAGTTAAGAAGAAAAATGGGAAGTAGCGCATGTGTGTCGATTATATTAACCTCAACAAAGCCTACCCCAAAAATTGTTTCCCCTTCCTTAGAATCAACTAGCTTATCGATTCTACATTAGGACATACCTTACTAAGCTTTATGAACACCTTCTCATGATACAACTAGATCAAAATGGACCTGAAGGATGAAGTACATACCTCCTTCATCACTAACTATGACACATATGCTACACTGTGATACCATTCGGATTGAAAAATACCGGGGTTACAGACCAACGAATGGTAACGAAATTGTTCAACCCTCAGATATGGTGCAATATGGAGGTGTACGTCGATGACATGATTGTCAAGAACCAAAAGCCGTCAATCATGTCAAGGATCTCCAGGAAGCCTTCGACTGAATACACATACACGACATGAAGCTGAATCCGTAGAAGTAAGTCTTCGACATTGGCTTTGGCAAATTCCTCCGATTTCTGGTCACCCAGAGAGGTATTGAGGCCAACCCCGAGAAGATTATGGCCATCAGGGGAATGAAGCCTCCAACATCAGTCCAAGATGTACAAAAGCTCACTGGCATGATGGCTGCCCGAAGTAGATTCATTTAAAAAGGTGCCAACAGATGCATTGAGTTCTTTAAAATCCTTAAAAATCCCAAGGATTTTAAATGGACTCTAGAGTGCGCCCCGCTTTCAACAGCTCCAGGACTTCCTTGCCCATCTATCGGTCCTCTCTAAGCTTGTCTTAGAGGAGGACTTGTTCTTGTACTTGGCCATAAGTGACCAAGCACTCTCCTCTACACTAGTTAGAGCAAAGGGAAGAGAATACATGCTAGTGTATTATGTCAACCACATGCTTCATGGGCCCGAAGTCAGGTACACCCAAGTAGAAAAATTCGCATTAGTCGTTGTCATCACTGCCCGACGACTGAGGCCCTACTTCCAGGTGCACCAGGTGATCATACTGACAAATCAACCATTGTGTACCATGCTGTAGAAGCCTGATGCATCAAGACAGATGATAAAGTACACGATGGAGTTGAGTACGTACGAAATCCAATACCAGTCATAAACAGCCTATAAGGTACAAATGCTAGCTAACTTTGTGGTAGAATACATAGGAGAGTATGAAGCACCACCGGACGATTACAAATTGGTGTGGACCCTCCACATGGATGGCTCCTCCACCTCGGGGGGTGAAGGTATGGGCTTGGTTTTAACAAGCTCACATCAAGTCACCATCTGCTTTACCCTCAAGTTCGAATTTGATTCCAGTAACAATGAATTTGAATATGAGGCACTCATTGCCGGTCTCAAACTAGCTAAGGAGATTGGCGCGGAGCAGTTGCGAATCTTCTCAGACTCTATGTTAGTCATCCAATAGGTCTGAAGCAAATATGAAGCTAGATACGACACTATGATAAGGTACCTCGAGAAAGTGAAGAGCATCTTGACAGAGTTCCCTTCCTAGGACATCATGAAGATCCCTCGACTAAAAAATTCTGTAGCAGATTGGCTATCCAAGCTAGCCTCCACTGGCATACAGAAACCTAAGATGAAGGACAACAAGATCTTCATAGAGTACTTGTCTCAAAAAAACATAGCTTCAAGCTCGACTGAAATTCTAGAACTAACCCCGGCGACACCTAAGTCGAGTTGGATGGATCCCATCTGGAGTTACTTGGAGGAGGGTACGTTGCCAAAGGATAAGAGGGAGTCGAAGAAGCTTCGGTACCATGCTACCAATTATACGCTGATCGATAACGTCCTTTATCACAGGGGAGTCAACCTCCTTTTGCTTCGGTGTCTCCGAGAAGGGGAAGGGCTATACGTCACGGAGGACCTACATACCGGAGTGTACAGCAATCATATTTAGTCCTAAGCCTTGTATCTTCGGGCGTTATGGCTTGGATATTATTGGCCTACCATAAGGCAAGACGCAAAGGCCATAGCCCAAAAGTTCCTATAGTGTCAAAAGCATGCCTTAATAAGTCACGTACCCAATACCGCGCTCTAACCCCTGATGAACCCGTAACCGTTCGTACAGTGGGGCATCAATATCTTTGGGACCTTCCCGAAAGCATTAGGAGGACAGTAGTTCATAATTATCGCCGTTAACTACTTCACGAAGTAAGTAGAGGCTGAAGCTATGGCCAGAATCATAAAGAGGAGCATGGAGTCCTTTGTCAGAAACAACATTCTCTCCTAGTTTGGAGTTCCCCATGCACTGATCATGAACAACGGCCAATAGTTCAATAACCCCAAGTTTAGGGAGTTTGTGCCAAGCACTACATCACCTTACACTTCACTTTAGTTGCCTACCTCCGATCAAATGAATTGGTAGAGGCAACCAATCGATTCATTTTAAATAGCCTAAGGAAGTGTGTCGACTGATCTTGCGGTGTCTAAGCCGATAAGATGCCCAATTGTAGGGGTATAAGACTACATACCACACTTCAATGGGTAAAACCCCCTTCTCTCTAGCTTTTGAGTTAGAAGCAGTCTTCCCAATAGAACTTGAGCTCTACAATTGCTGTAGGCAAGCATTGATACAATCGAGGAAATCAAAGACCTTGCCGTTGCTCGAGTTACTGCATATCAACATCGAGTTGCTCAGTATTATGACAAAAAGGCCCGACACAAGGAGTTTAAGGTCAATAACTTCATGTGCCAAAAATTAGAGGCTACTGGTTCGTGAGAAAGGTAGGGTAAGTTGGCCCCCAATCAGGCAGATACGATCAAAGTCAAGGTGAGACTAAGTAATGGAGCATACAAGCTGGAAAGATTAAATGGTGAGCTTATCCCATGCACATGCAATATTCTACTATTTTGATTAAAATTACATCATGTACAGTTTTTCTTTCAAATTATGTCTAAATAAAAAGTTCTCAATTGATTGCATACTTCTCTCTCTCTCCCCCTTTGTTTCTATCGCCTTACTAGCCTTTCAAAAAGGCACATAAATAGTTACTTGGGTAGGTTGGAACGTCACCAACCTGACCCCTTTAGAGTAACCTTAGCAAGGGGAAACTTCCTTCATACAGAGGAACTGCTACAAATTGGGCAGGTTAGAATGTCACCAACCTGACCACCTGAGGGTAACCTCGATAAGGGGAAATACCCCTTGCATAGAGAAACTCCTATGAAGCAAGTAAGTTGGAACGTTACCGGCCTGACTCCCTTATGGTAACCTTAGCAAGGGCAAACACTCCTTGCATAGAGGAACTTTCGTAAATCGGGCAGGTCGAAACGCTACTAACCTGACCCCCTTAGGGTTACCTCGATAAAGGGAAAAACTCTTTGTACAAAGGAACTCCTGTGAACCAAACAAGTTGAAACGCCATCGACTTGACCCCCCTTAGGGTAACCTTAGCAAGGGGAAACACCCCTTGTACTGAGGAACTCTCATGAGCTAGGTAGGTCGAAATGCCACTGACCTGACCCCTATAGGGTAACTTCGATTAGGGTAAACACCCTGCGCAGAGGAACTTCCCTAACAAAACCGCGACTAAGGGCCAACAACTTTTAAAGAAAGATAAAGAATAGCTAAGGACGTTCAAAAAACATTCATTTATTTCTTCCATGGATGTTTAGTTATAGAGAAAAGGTTGACATTCTGGCCCTAATTACATTAAGTAAAAAACAAAGAGAGAGAGAGAGAAAACCCTTCTACTACTTCGATAAGCTAACTTTGAAAAATCTAAAGCATTTATCTATTCCAAGCATTGATCCGCAGGCACTTTAGACAGCTGGCCTTGAGCTGGAGTGGGGCCTGAGAGATGCAAACCAAGAATGGTAGGACCCCCTACAATTGGATCTTCCCCAAGGATAGCTTCTAAGGCGGCCTCTTGCTGGGCTGTTAAGGCAGGGTTAGATGTAGAGGTGCCTTGCTTTGCTTCGATAGCCGAGGACACGCCCACATCTTTGTCAATCACCTGGGCGGACTCTTTTTCCCGTGCTAAGGATTCCTTCTTCTCAATGAAAGTTGGGGAGTCCAAGAAGTTAAGGAAGCTCATGTCCAGGTTCGGATAATGGGAGTGGATTTCCCTCCTAGTAAAGCGAGCGGAGTCAGTGGAAAGGTCCTGTAGCTCTTCTAGCCACTCCTCGATGGTCCTATAGTCGGCGATCGCCTTCTTAATGGTAGCATTGCTAAGGATCTACCCACTCTCCATCTTGGAGATGATTTCCTCCATTTCCGAAACTCTACCTTATAGCTCCCCCAACCTGTGGCTCCAAATTGACCTTCAAACCAGCCAGCTTTAGCCGGTTTCTAGCTTGACCACTGAAGCCTTCAACTATGCATTCTCCTTTTCAAGTTGAGTATTGGCTTCGCCCTCCTCGTCTAGCTTCTAAGAGAGACGAGCCTTCATCTTTTGCTCATTCTCTAGCTGAGCCTTAAGCTCTCTAACCTTCTAGGCCACTCTCTCGACTTTACCCCTCTCCTGCAAGGTTGGCATGCTTAAGTCTCGCCTAAAGCCCCGCCACTTGCATAATAGAGCAACGCAGACACTTGTTAACTTGGGCGAATTTTGTCAAGTACTTCTTACTAAAATTCTCCGCCTCTAGTAAGCACTTCTTCTACTCATGCAACTCCTCCCACAACCCTGTTATCTCTTTTTAAACGGCATGAGACTTGCTCAGCTTAAGGAGCACTTGGATCTGGTATTGCAGGATGAAAATGAAACCTACAAGTTTGTACACGATACTATAATACAACACCACAATAGCAAGGAAGACCTACTTGCCACATCAGCGTACTTAAGTGGCCCATAGTTTGTGTGGGGTCACCTCCACCCTCTTAAGAGATCCTTTTAAGATAGCCCAATTGTTAAGGGTGTAAGACCTCATCGAAGCTTGATAATTGAGGGTCCAATGCCGCAGTATTAGATCGTCGGCACAAACATCCCACTTCGGCCTTAGGATCTTCCCCCAGGCCTTCTTCGTTTCCGACTCGCCCCCTATAAGCCCTAAAGCTAAGCCAAGTGACCGTAGGATTGAACTTAGAACACAAGGTTTAGGACGATTAGTTAATGGATCCGATAAAACCCAAATTATAAACTATTGAGAGAAATATTAGTAAAAATGACCCCGTAAACTTGAATTTAAGAAATTAAGTAATAAAATAAGAAACTATAAAATTTTTAAATTTTAAGCATAGTAAGTACTAATTAACGAAAAAGCGAAAAGTGTAATCGAATAACTAATAAATTACTAAAGATAGATTATATATATACTAAAAATTTTAGAATGACCAAAATAATAATTAGGAATGTTCATATGTACCTTACATGTATTTACGTGTAGATAAAAATACATGAAATTACCTAAATTGGCCTAAAACAAAGTAAATAATTAAAGAAAATTATAAATTAATTATGAAAAAAATAAAAAAAAAAAATCAAAAGAGGCTAGAATAATCCAAATCAGGTCATGGTAGGTCAAGATCTGTAAAAGAAAAATCAACCAATTAAAATTAGACAACATAAAAGCCAAAAATCAAAGAAATTGGGCAAAGTCTTGTCTAGTTAATGCATAATAATTACAAAAATCGTTTATAAATAGGAGAAAAATTTCTAGAACTCATTTGGACAGTTTAGCATTAGGGAAAAATAGGAAAACTGAAAAAATTGAGAGAAAATCCAGAAAAAAAAGAAAGAAAAGGAAACTGTGCAAATTCGAGTAGTGAGAGAAACCCACACCTCACCACCACCTGGAACCGAGCCGCCACCACCACACCACTCTAGCCCCATCGTCTAGGCCAATCGACAGCCTTGGACCGGGTTTGGACGGCCAGAAACCTTCAGACTGGTTAGTCTCTTAAATTTCTTGATTTTGAATAATTTTGTAAAATTAGTTATTTTGCTCAGAAAATTATGAAACTTGTTATTCTTAGATTTTATTGTATGTAGATTTAGGGAAAAATAGTGATTTAGTTTAATTACGTCTGAAAATATAGGGTCCTTAAAAAAATTGTTCAAAACCGAGTATGATTAGAACGAAAAATAAATAGGCTTAGGAGTATAGTTTGGAGCTCAATTTTTTTTTGTAGGATGCTCATATGATATAGAACAGTCCTATGAAGCCATTTTTTTAAAATTAATTTTTGAAATTTTTAAAATTAATTTTTAGCTCTAAAATGATGGAAAAATTGGGTGATTTGGGGTTAATTAGGTGATTAAGATGTTAATTACTGATTTAGATATTAATTAGATGTTTAGGGATGTTATTCTCTGATGTAGACCCTAATCCTAGCCTTTGGAGTATTAAGTATGGTTAATTTAGGAAATTAGGTAATTAATATAAGAAATTAGTAATATGTGAAATTGTAAATTAATAAATCTAAAAAATTAGGGTTATTTAGATAATATTATAATAGAAATAAGAAAAATAATAAATTTGGAATAACATTTAATTTTAAGTAAATGTCTCAAAATGTAAGATTTTCACATATCGAGAATAAATCCGATACTTCGATTAAGGTTAGCGTGTACCGAATAGTTTAGAATATCAAATTAAGACCCAATAGGATATTTAGACACTCGAGCTTAATGTGATTAATTTCACATTAGGATTCGAGCATATTTAAGGCTTAGGAATCAAAATTTTAAATCTAATTTAGGATTCGAACCCCGAAATAGAGTACAGCGAATCATTAAGTAATGGGTATACACGAAAAAAATGAGTTAAAATATAACTTAGAATATGAAACCATAAATTATAAGTACTAAAAAGACCTATTTGTGTTATAGGATACCCAGAGACACATCAGCTTGCGATTAAGGGATCGAGCGATCAAGCGATTCCAAGTAAGTTGGGTTATTGCTTATTGTAATAGAGTACTAGTTTTGTAGTACTCGAAGACTTAGGCTTGTATATGATTGTGATTGTAAGTAGTTTACGCATGTGTTTGATGTATCTGAATTCGTGCTGAATTTATAATGTGAGTGGTTTTGTGACTGACTGAATTGGTATGAAATTGTTTGAACACCCTAAATGGAATTTAATCTTATTTAACCCTAATAACCGAAAATGTCATGCATTGCAACCCGTTAGGGGATCATAGGATTCTCCAACCAAATACCGACCCCTTCGAAAGGGATAGCGCAGGATTACAAAATGGTCCCTTCTTCATCCTTAGTCGAACTAAGTGACAAGAGAGGAGGTCGCGGCGAAGGTGAAGTCAATGGTTCAAAGGTAGTCGTGGGAGGAGTGAGGTCTCCATTGCACAAGCCTGGGTTTGGTTGTGAGCTGCTGCATAATATGAAAACTCCTTAACCCGAATTGGAGCGGGTGAAATTTCTCTGATTTCACAACGGACCGGACTACGTTGTGCGATGACACTTGATTGTTGCATTGCACAAAAATAATTGCTTGATAACCCTGTTTGTGCTTGTATACATTCATGGGTCTCCAATTCAACTCACTGAGTTGTAGTTGCTCATACCCTTATAGATCCTTTTGCAGGTTCTGATTTTTGAACACTTCAAGCACTATGCCGCTCTACAATTACCCAAAGGTTAGTCCGTTTGAAGCCAGGGGTATGAGGATCAAGTTAATTAGTATAATATGTAACTAGAGTGACCATGTAACTAGGGATGAAAGAATGATAGTTATTATGTAATTTAGTGAACTGCTATGTTTATGTAAAACTTCTTGGGAAGCTCTGTGGACTTATATATATAATTATACATGTTATTAGACATTTGTACTATTTATCATAATTGTAGTTTAATTGTTAATCGAACTGTTTACTTCAAAGCGATGAGTCGTCGATGCCTTATGTAGATCATGTCTATAGTAGGCACTGTGAGGCTAGTTACTATCACAGAATTGTTTACACGGCGGGACTGTTGTGACTCTACGACTTCGGGGTGTAACCTCCCCCCCTCCCCTCTCTTCAAGGCCTCATCCTAGGAAGTGTATAGCGCTTCTAGGAATGAGTTCAGCCACAGCCCCATCTTTTGGAAGTTGTTGAGAACGTCCAAAAAGCCGTCCCCTATGTCATCTATGCTTTGGTAGGGATGAGCCAGAGGCTACTCATTCTACTTTCCCTTAGCCAAAGGTCTTCTTACCAGGGGCCTGTGCTTCTTAGCCCCATGGACCTGGCTCCCTGGGTACCTTGGGAGCTTTACGCTTCTTGCTTGTAGCTACAGGTAGGGCGGCTACCTCCCCAATCTCTCCCTCTACTTCCCTCGAAGGAGAAAGCACTTACACATCTAGCCCTTTCATATTGATACTTTCATCGCCCATGATGATGGGCTCAGACAAATGGATGGTAGGAGTGAGCAAAGCCATGCTTAAAGGCTCCACATTAGTCAACTCTTCTTGAATGACGAGGAGAATCCCCTATGGCAGAGACTTCAGCTATGCCTTGTTAATCTCACCTAACCCCGGCGTCGGTCTTATTGCCTTCCCTGTTAGTTGGGCCGCCTTGGATCACACTTGACACCGATCATCATGTTGTCCATAGATGGACGAGACATCCTTAAGGCTAAACTCTTGCCTGCAAGAAGACCAATCTAAAGGTTAGAAAAAGAAAACAAAAACAAATAAAAATAAACTACCACTACCATTACCATTTGCAAAACATGGTCGTGACCAGCATGACTAAGGAAGTTCTCCCATCCTATAAGCATCGAACGAAGCACCCCCAACACTAGCACAACAAACAGGCGCGTAAGAATGAACCTGTACCTTTAACCTGATGAAGAGCTCGGAGATCAGGAATACCTTTCTACGGTTTCCATAGTTTTGATATCCTGGTCACCTCTCAACTCCATGAAGGCTAAGATCTCCTGGACGGCCTCAATGTCGCTTAGCCTGAGCCTCTTTTCACCTCTAGTACGGACCATTCTGGTCCATCGGGTCTAGAAGTCGACCTCTTTGGGCAACTCCACCACTACATATTCGTCCTACCGGTCTTTGACCAAGTCAATAAGGCAATGAAACAACTTCTTACCTAGGCATGGCTGGACGTAAGCCACCCCCCAATGCTCTTCTACATATAGAAGTGGTAGAAGAGCTTGGGAGTAGCCCTTATCACTAGGTATTCGCAGAGCGTCTGGAACACCTTCGACACCCTCCACTTATTGGGAAGGACCTACGACAAGCTGTAGTGGTGGTAATGCAAAAAATCCCTCTGAAAATAACTTGGGGGGAGGCACTGTCTAAACTCCAAGCACTTCTCGAAAACGGTAAAGTGCCTCCCCAATAGTAAGGCTACTTATTCGTCCCTACGCAACAACCTAATATACCACCCAAGAATGGCTCTCACGAAGAAGTTACTGATGACCTAATTGAGGGTAGATTCCTTACTTTTATTTATACGGCCGTCCAGCTTCTTGCCCATACGAGGAGCATTGAATAAATCCTTTGTGGGAGGTAAGGGAATATTTGCCTATACATCTCTAGAGATAGCATTAATGATTCTGGCCCTATCCAATGGTTCCACCGCCATCCTTTTATGTCGGTCGAGTTATGCTAGTGATGACACTTCGCCTGCACTTGAGGAGGACTACTTTTGTAGAGTCTGAATTGGAGATAAGTTGCAACCAATAAGAGCTAGCCTCACCTCTGTTGGTAGACATGATGGTGATTTGTAAAAGAAAAATTGAAACATTTGAAGAAGGTTTAAGAATTCGAGCATGAAGCAAAAATCACGATGACTAAGCAAGAAGATTGTAGAAAAGCGTTCTCTCTTTATGATACCCCCATTTATAGGCAAACTGCTTGGGAAGTTGTACAGGCGATTATGAGGATTTGTACAAGCATGAATCCCTTTAAATGCTACACAACAGGCACTTGGAAAGTACCTCGATCGGACGGTCGGCTTTAAAAGACAGAAAACATGTAGTTACATACTAGCTTGCTGTAGCATGACATTTGTCATGTCGCATTTAATGCATGGAATATAGGTGGGCAAAAGTTGCATTTTGAAAAATTCCTTTCACAAAAAGTTTCTTCAAGGCCCATTCAACTCCCACCTAGTTGGCATGGCTAAGACATGATGTTGTTGCCCAGTGAGTTGTAAGGGTGTCTTGCTCTGACACCTTAACTTAAGCATCACTCGTGTCTTTGGCACTCCACCCTGTAATGATTGTTGATCACCCTTGCTCACCTAGCCTCAAACATTTTCGGATTGGCAATCCACTGCTTTGAACGACTTCTCGCCTCGGATCTAACTCATCACATCAACATTATGGCATCGAATCGAACTTCTAGGAATCGGATCGGTTACGCTTAAGCTGCCCATGTTTCCTTCTCCTTGTCTCTTCCTTAGCAATAAGACTGTAGGGGAGAAGCAAGTGTTGATAGGGTACTTTAGGCAGGTACCTCTCAGGCCGGACCAGATCTACCAAACCTTGCTACCCTAGGCTCACCTTTGTAGGCCTCAGGCTTGGACCAGGCCCATGAAATACTGTAAAGTCATAAACTACAAGGTAAAGATAAAATAGCTACGTCCTAAATATTAGGGGCACGTCGTGTACGGCAGCTCCACTCTTCCACACTTGCGAGAGAAGATCTCTTTTGCTAACTGATCTCCAATGGTCAGCTTCACTCCATTATAAATACTAAGCATCTACCTAATGATAAATTTCTCTACAAACTTTGCATTCTAAGCCTACATATCAAGTATTCTATTCAATTAAAAGTCTATTGCTTACTTAAGTATCGGAGTGGCTACATTGGACAACCCCCCGGCGTCCCCTTACTGTGTATTATTTTGTAGGCCCAGTACATGCAGACCTTAATCAACAATCGGCAAGAACTAAGAAATGACAGGGTCCATATCATATTACTTTAATAAGTAGAGCCAATTATTTACTTACTATTCTAGATAACTCAAGTCGATGTACTTGGACATACATGATTCATAATAAATCTCAAGTTCTTTCTATCCTTGCTTCATTCTTTTGTTATGTTAAGAACCATTTCCAAATCACTCTTAAATTTGTTTGTTCTAATAATCGATAAGAATTTATATCTTTTAATTGTGCGTCTTTATTTGATAATCTCGGAATCATACATCAACGTACCATGACCTATACACCTCAACAAAATGGAAGAGTAGATAGAAAACATCATCATTTACTTGACACCACTAGAGCTTTAAGACTACAAGCTAATTTACCAAACGAGTTTTGGAGTGAGTTTGTATTAGCAACCACTTATCTCATAAACTACATGCCTTTGGCTAATCTTGGATGAAAAACCACTTATGAGCTATTATTTGGACATAAACTAGATTTTAAACACTTGCGAACCATAGCATGCTTGTGTTATGCAATCAAACACACTTGTCACAGTGATAAACTCAATCTTCAAGGTACAAAATGTATACTCTTAGGTTATATGGAAGGAAAAAAAGGATATAAACTATTTGATCTTAATTCTAAACACATCTTTATGAGCCGTGATGTTGTTTTCTACGAATCTATGTTCCCTTTCAAATGTGAGCAATTACCATCATACTGTGATTCAAACTTTACCAAGTTGTTATCTCATGCACTTTTCTTGTTTGATGATTCTACCATACATCATGAATCCAATACTACAGTTTATACTAAAACCGAATCTTCTTTAGCATCCCCTATTATTGATACAATTGTTCCTTCCCCCGTTCATGATCCTCCTCCATTAGTAGTGCAGCATACTACTAGAACAAGATAAGCTCTGAAATGGTTGCATGACTATGTGCACAGTGTGCAAAGTTTTCATTTGCCTGATGCTTCTTCTTCTCATTCACCATTATATCCTCTTTTTCAACTAAATACGTTTCACTAATTATGCCCTGAATATAGTGCTTCCTTAGCAAATGTTTTAACTATTCCTGAAGCATTATGCTATTCACAAGCAATTAAACATAAAGAGTGGATTGAGGCTATAAGTGCTAAGTTAAATGCTTTAGAGTGAAATAATACTTAGGATCTCACTATCTTACCTAAAGGTAAGAAGGCTATTGGATCTAAGTAAGTTTATAAGGTGAAATATAAGCTAGATACGACTGTTGATCATTATAAGGCCCGATTGGTTATTAAAGGGTATACCTAAGTGGAGGGGGGAAATTACATAGATATGTTTTCTCTAGTGGCCAAACTTGGTACTATTCACATTTTATTAGCCGTTGCAACAGTTAAGCATTGGCCTATTCATCAAATCAACATCAATAATGCCTTCCTTCATGAGCATATTGATGAAGAGATTTACATGCAACCTCCTCTTGGTTATACTAAAACTAATTGTAATGAAGTTTTTCGGTTGAAGAGATCCTTATACAGCTTGAAGTAGGCTTCTCGCCAATGGAACATTGAAATTTTCAATTTCTTCTTGCTCAAGGCTTTGTGTAGTCCAAGAGTGATTACTTGCCTTTTCCCAAGATAGATGGCAATTCTTTTATTGCAGTTTTATTATATGTTGATGACATGTACTTGTGGTAATTCTATTTCCCAATTAGAGGTTGCTTTATGTTCTAAATTCACTATCAAAGACATGGGATATGCTTGTTTTTTCTTAGGCTTCGAGCTTTTGTTAGATAGAAATTGGATTACTAATTCACTAGCACAAGTTCATACTTAATCTACTCTTAGATGTTGGATTAACTACTTCTAAACCTACTGTTACTCCACTTCCTTTAGGCACTAAACTTGATCATACTATAGGAGATTTGTTGCCTGATGGTACCGTTTATAGACGTTTACTTGGTAGGCTTCTCTATTTGACTTTGATATGGCCTGATATATCCTTGGTTGTGCATCATCTCAGCTAGTTTATGTCTTCTCCTCGCAAGCCTCATCTTTAACCTGTTTTACATTTATTTTGATATTTGAAAGGCTTGATTTCTTTAGGACCTTTTTATCCTATTGATGGTTCATTTACTTTACTGGGATACTTTGATTCAGATTGGGGTTCATGTCCAATTGATAGAAGATCGATTAGTGGGTATTGTGTATTGCTTGGTAAGGCATTGATTTCTCGGAAGCTGAATATCGTTGTTTGGCCTCTTCGACTAAGGAATTACTTTGGGTATCTTACATTCTTAAGGGTTTTGGTGTTGATGTCTCCTTATCGATCACTTTATGTTGTGATAATTGTGCTGCTCAACTCATTACTTGTAATCTGTGTTTACATAGCAAAACTAAGTACATTAGTATTGATGTTCACTTCACTAAAGAGCAAGTGGTAGCTGGTTTCCTTCGTATTCTTCATGTTCCCTCCAGATTTTAGCTAATAGATTTTCTTACCAAGTCTGTTTCTCAAGACACTCTTAACTTTATTTTAGCCAACTTGGGTTTTCAAGAAGATCCAACTTGAGAGAAGGGGGGGGGGGGGGGGGGGTAGGGTGGTTGCGGCAAGTGTTGATATTTATAAATACGATTCTCTACATTATTTAGTTTGCTAATGTGTATTGCTAGTGCAAGTTAGTTTTGTTGAGTTGTTCAATTACTAAAATAGATCTTATATATATAAATTTTAGCTAATAAGTTGAATATAGTTTTCACTTTTATCATAAATGAGTATTTGTTGATTCCATTAAAATCTCCTCAAGTCTCCACGGAAGTCAAACCGTTGGATATCAATTACAAAACCTTGTAGTCTCAAGTTTATAGATATGATAGTGTAGTAAGAAACAACACCTAATTAAGAATCCACTTATGCTATTACATCGTCAATCCTCATATATGATGTTTTTCTAATAGTAATATTCTTTGTAGTGAAGTGAAAGAAAAGGCTAAGCATTGTATGGCTCATGAAATTATATTATGAGATTCACAATATATGTCACTACATTATAAAAACCCCTAAGATAATGCTTAATGTATAGCAAATATTATAAAAACCATAATGATGATCATCATTCAACATAACTAACATATCTTCTCAAAGTATACCAATATCAATCTTGCCATACCTCAAGACTTATAGATGACGTAGTAAATCGCTACATAATCTATTAGACCATATACATCTTGTCGATCTTCCTAAAACTAATCTCACTAAACTCCTATGACTACTTATTAAGTATTTGTGTATATATGGATTAAAAATCTAATCTTAATTGAATGAGTCTTGTAGCTTCAAAAAATAAATAAAGATATTAAAGCCTAAATGGTAGCTTAGCGTATTCTTTGTTTATATAGGAATATTTCAAAATCATACCTAAATTTTAGATAATTTTCAAAATTTACAACCTAATTTAAAGTTACTACCTTATCTTTGATTATTCAGACTTCTATTATTTGATAAATGAGTGTTTTTCATGTTATCTTTTTAAAGATGACTAAGTAGTAAATTAGATAGGTAAAAATTTGATGGGGTATGACATTTAGTGGGTGTAATGACTTTAGATATAAAATCTAATATCCAAAAGTTTAATGGGCATGAGTCATGACATATAACAATTTCACTTTAGGTAATAAATTGAAAAACTTAGCAAACTTCAAGTAATAATTTTGATATTATCTAGTTGATAAATAACAACATATCTACAATTAATTACAAACAATGCAATCATATAAAACAACACGTCAAGGAGTTCAACTCCTATTACAACTAAATACCAAACTCATGCATGGTATGAGCATAAACAATTAATTACAAACATAAATAGAAATATACTTGAGTGTCCAGATACTTTAATACAATATTCCCACCAGCGGTAAAATTACAATCCTAATTTATTTGTCCAGATACTTACTACGAAAGACTCAAGTTGTCAACGGTTTGCCCACTAGGAGATCCTATATACATAAAACCCAAATTTAGTTTTCATAATAGTTACAAAAATATTAGGGTTTTATCTAAAATGGTTATATATATATATATATATAAAGTATATTATCATAATAATATATAATTTTATTATATACATATTGAATTAAGTTACTAATTATTAATAATATACGTAATTATACTATTACATATAATATATCATTTCGATCATATCAAAACGTACTTTTAATTGGTTAAATCATGTTTCAACTTCGGTAGGGTTATTGTAATACATACATTCTAGTAATATTATAGAATTATAGGTTATATTACTTAAGATTGTCTTATTTTAGTAAAAATAATGTCGTTCGATTCGTATAAACTTAACAATAGGTATTACGCGTCCTATTTTTAGAGATGACTTTTAACAAGTAATTTAAGTTTTTAACACAATTGTACGTATCTAAATAAATATTATCAAACTATACATATTTTATGTTATTAAATTATATTTTACCTAATTTGTCAATATATCTCTATAATAAAGGTATTATTTAACCCTAATACATATATAATGTATCTCGATCATTAAATATCATTAAATATATTAAAAATATAATTTTTATCCAATCTAACTAGTACACATATAGATAGTTTTTATTCAACTATTTATTATATTTTAACCTATTATTACTAAAAATATGTTCCAATTCATAGTTTAAGTCATTTTACTACGTAAATTTGTAATAAATAGTTCGAGTCACCAAATAATTTTCTGAAATTTTTATAGACTCCTAAAAATAAGGAGAATTCATTCATCACTTAGTTCCACGTTATCAATTCATCACCTATATCTTTGAAATTACGGTTTTACCCTTAAATTATACTTAATTACCTAAATACGATTCTTTTTGCACAAAATTATTTTCAACCTATCCTAACATCATTATACTTCACTAAAAGTCAGTATAAGTTAATTTCATCATTTAATTTTATAAAACCTATTCATTTCACACTTTTACCTTAATTTCTAGCTATTTTTAGGTCGAAAAATACAATAAATATTAAAAAAACTCAAATAAAAAATCAGGCTACATAGAAATTATCTATATATTATGTATATCTTGCACAAAAATTTTAAATTAGGAACAATATCATTTGATATATTTATTTTGAAAGTCAAAATTTAGATTAATAGTGACTTTCATATGCAAGTATATTAAATATTCAAAATTTTACAAAAATAAAATATCACACAAAAACATGTATGAAATAACATAACTACAAAAATTTCCATAATTTTTTGGGTGGATTTGCTATTTTTTAAATATTATCGAAAAATAACATAGAAATTTAACCTAGCTGTTCTTAGATGCTCTAGTGGCTGGCAATGGATGGGTGGTTGTCAGATAGTCAAGGCACGGCAAGGACTGCCAGTGACTGATTGGGTTAGTTGTCAAGTGGTCATCTAGTTTAGGTTTGAATAAGGTATGGTAGGTTCCCTTGTTTTTGTTATTTTTTCCTTATTTTTTTTCTAATTTTTTTCTTTAATGATCTAATCTCTAAATGTCTAAACCTAGTATAATTGAGGTCAGGTGATACTTATAGGGTTTAATGGTGGCTAAATTTTTTTTTCTATTTATCTAGTCAATTAATACTAGTAGGAGGTGTCCTCTTTATAATAATTTACCTTTGACTCATCAAAATTTGCTACTGAGGTAGTACTACGGTTGAATTCCTAAAGTGTCCTAAATTTTTTAGAAATTTTAATGCCGTAATCTTAGCTTGGTGAGTAGATTTTCCAATTATTTAAGTATTTTAAGTATATTGTATTAGTATTTAGTTATTTATTAATATACAAGTATCTACCATATGTGTATATCATGTGTAGTATATAACTATACCTGTATAATTATGTTTCTAATGTCTCTTTTATTTTTAAGATATATTTCTTAATTATTTTATGAAATCAACACATTATATATATTTAAGTAATTTAGGATTAATTTACGAGTATAGTTATTATTTATATTGAGTATATTCATAAAAATACGTATATATTAATATAGCAAATTACACTAAATTATCTCATTTTATAGATTAATTGACTTATCAATAAGTTCTTGTTGCATTCCAAGTTTGATTTTAGGAGTTTAGAGCAATTTGGTACTATATTAAATAATTATACTTCTAGGGGGTAAATTTAGGATTTTTTATCACTATTTTCAAAATCTAATTTTACTGAATCATTTTGCCTAATTTTTTTATTTTAGTTATAAGGTTTAAGCTCAATTAAATAACTTTCTTTGGAAGGCCCTAAATTTAGGTTCAGTTATTTTGAACATAATTTTAGGGACTTACAGATAGCATAAAAACCATAATGATGATCATTGTCCAACATAATTAGCATATCTTCTCAAAGTGTACCAATATTGATCTTGCCATATCTTAAGACCCACGGATGATGTCATAAATCGCTACATAACCTATTAGACCATGTACGTAAAAATAATCCCACTGAACTCCTATGACTACTTATCAAGTATGTGTGTATATATGGGTTAAAAATTTATATATTAACTGAATGAGTCTTATAGCTTCAAAATAAATAAATAAAGATATTAAAGCCCTAATGGTAGCTTAGCATATTCTTTATTCATGTAGGAATATTATCAAAATTATACCTAAACATTAGCTAATTTTCAAAATTTATAACCCAATTTAAAGTTACTAACTTATCTTCGATCTATTTGATAAATAAGTGTTTGTCATATTATCTTTTTAAAGATGATAATGTAGTAAATTTGGTAGGTAAAAATTTAATGAGCTATGACGTTTAGTGGGTGTAGTGACTTTTGACTTTAGATATAAAATCTAATATGAAAAGTTCAATGAGTATGACATCTAACAATTTCACTTGAGATAATAAATTGAAAAACTCAGCAAACTTTAAGTAACAATTTTGATATTATCTAGTTGATAGATAACAACATATCGACAATCGCAATCTAATCAACAATGCATAAAAAAGTTCATTCATTAGTTCAAATGGAATTTTTCACACTTCATATGTAATAGCCATTTTATTATGGTTTTTCAATCTAATCCAATGACTGATAGTCGATTCATGACTTCTACCTTGCTTTACATTAGGCGATATGCTTTGAGTTGGCACTTCTTTCAGAGTTCCTAACCCATGAAAGCCATCGATACCCTAGCCCCACAACTTGCCTATCTTGGCCTTGGCACTAGTACTCTCATCCAATCACTTCATCCCACCTCTTAGCAAAGGCCATTGCGAATTCACAAGCCATGTACTTTACCTACATTAGAGGATGTTTGTTCCTTGACCTATCCTCTAACTTTACTAGGTTGTTTCCTCATTATATCCTAGTCTACTTAAATAACCACCATTCTTTATTTTTTAACTTACAAACCCCTATTCCATATTAAGGGTAGGCAAATCACGGCATGCAATTGAAACATCAAACAACAAAAAACATGCATCTTTGGGTTATATCATCATAAGATTCATTTCTATGCCTATAATTATAACTTTAATAGGAAAAGCATGTGTCCTATGAATTGATTGTTAAACACTCCATTCCCTCTTCTTAGGATTTTTTCTTTAATGTTAGTTGTTTTGTAGATCCCTTTGGAGACTTGTCTTATATGCACTTAGATTGTATTTAAATATTGGGAGAAACTACATCGATCACCCTTGAAAACTCTGGAAAATTGCATGGAGTCCATACCTTTTCAAAAATCAGCACTTATCCTTTAAAACAGGTGTAGACCCTTCTTTTTGTTGATTGAGGTGCTTATGTGTGAATTGCAACTGGCATAGACGGTCACATGGCAACTTACTCTATATTCTTTAAATATACTTAATTAATTGCATTAACTAATGTAAACAAACAAAAAAAAAAAGAACTTTAAAGTATATAATGTTTAAAAAACAAACAATTAAAAAAGTGAAAATCGATTTAAAATATCAAAGCCCATTATTGGACACCTAAGGGTAGTGTAGCTGGGTTACCATGTCATAAGAGAATCAATGCAAACAATATGATTGTGAGAGATATGCAGTGTTGTGTTCTCCATATGGCTCTAGAGCCTGCAATCTTTCCTTATTGCATATCAAGTTCTCCTAAGTTAGAGATAATATGAAAAAGAATTTGAAGATTAGTATGTATACTGACTGCTATTAGCACCCAATATTTATAACTTTTTGCTAATTCCATTTAATTATACCTTGACAGTCAAATGTATGATGTTTATGTTGTACATTAGCATTATCTTTTTTTTTTTTTTTTTCAGTAATTTTTTATCGAGTCAATCAATTTATATATATATAGTTAGATTTATTTGTGTTTCAATGACTTTTATTGCCTTTATTAAAATTGAAAAATTACGTCAAATATTTTCGTTTTTCCATACTGCAAAAGTTGGCTGTCAGCATTTCATGATGTTATGATCTCGATCAATAATCAAAAGATGCTTTAATTTGCTCATACAGGTAATGACTTGAAGGCATTATCGGTAGAATTTTATTTTCAAGGATTTCAAACTCTTACTTGTTTTCTTGTCTTTTATTTTTAGCGGTTTTAGATTTTTGTACATTTTACACATAAGTAGTCAAGTCAATGAAAAAGTGAATAAATGCGTTTTTCCGCGGTTAAATGCCGATTTTAGAAACAGTTGAGGATTGATACAATTTTCTAATGATTTTAAGGGTGATTGGAACGATAAAATCGTTTTTAAAAAAAGCGGTCGTAGTTTTAATATACAATTATTTGAAAATATTGTATGATTGTGAAAATCATTTTTTGAAGAGGTGATTTCAAATATTATAATTGTGGAATTATTTTTTTAGAGCTAGTACCTTAAGATTTTTTTTTTTTACTTTTTGCTTCTTCTTTTTTTTCCTTTTCTAATGGTTTGTGCAATTTATATTAAATATTATTACATTATTGTGTTTTTATAGTAAAGATGGGGTGTATTTATAATTTACCTCATAAAATAATATTTTAATTAGAATAGATGATATCATCAATTGGAGAAGTGCATGTTGCACTCAAGTACACCTATTTCTGGCTGTATCTTCTATTAATTTCTTAACATATAGGATATTTAGGTTTGTACAAGAAAATCACATTATTTGTGGATTTTAATTTGTAATAATAATAATAAAAAAAAATAAACAGCATAAAACCAACATAAATAAACCTTAAACTATAAAGCCCAACAATCGAATAATGTTGGGGTCAGCAATCGTCCACGCCAATCTACAACCATCATCTGTTGTTACCCCTCACAAACACAAATCCCACAAGTGAACACCCACACCTGGCACCCCCCTTCCTTATCTCTTTCAACCTTAAACAAGAACAATCCCTCTTCACATACATACAGCTACAATATCTCAGCATTGTCTCTTCGACACTCTCATCTTGCAACCAGCTTGCATTTCTAGAATGGCAACTCTGTCTCTACCTAAACACCCACTTCCTAGTCTGTGCTCACCTCAAACACCCAAGTCCCAGCTTTCCCATAACCTCTCGTTTTCATCAAAATCATCACAGTCTCAGTTTCACGGCCTTAAGCTGTCTGGTCCTCACTCCTTGTCAATTCCATCTACTTCATCGGCTAAAACTTCAATTGTCGCCAAGGTACATTGTTTCTTTGTGTTTCACATTTAGAATTATGTACCGAGTTCTTGTTTACCAAGCTATTTCTGGGGACATCGTGGGATTTTGATTTGCAGGTGAACAAAGGTCAAGCGCCACCTTCGTTTACATTGAAAGATCAAGATGGGAAAAATGTGAGCCTCTCCAAGTTCAAAGGGAAGCCCGTGGTTGTCTACTTCTATCCTGCAGATGAGACTCCTGGCTGTACTAAACAGGTAATCTAGAGTTCCTTACGCGCGTGGGCTCACGTTTTTGCAAAGTTTATTTGGGATGTCTGTGAAGTTGGGAAACTTATTTAGGGTGATCATGTGTTTTCTGATCTTATCAGAGATGCGGTGTGTATAAGAAATCGAGAGTGTCGGAATAATTTTAAAAGTTTGCAGATGCGATCGGTACAATTTATCCTACAAAGGGTATAAAATATTTGTATTATCTTTGTCTTACCGTTCCACATCTGGATTATTCCTTTTGCACTATAAGCTAATATAAGTTTAATGGATTTGAATCCTTTTTCTCTATTTGCGAATTAGTGGGTGAGATTATATTGATTTTTGAAATATTCTATAATGTTATTATAGTATCATTATTTTTTTTTTCAATTTCAACTGTTAATTATATTTAATAGCATCATAAAGGAATAAATTAAAGAAAATTAAAAAAAAAAATACATTCTAATAAATGGAAAAATTCAAAATCCAAATTAAATGGAGAGGATTGATTTTCTGGTTTAATTAGTTTACTAACTTACCATGTGACTTTTGCTAGTTAGAATCATGGAATGGGAACTTGTGTTATTTTATTTTATTTTTTTATGCATTATTCTGATAAGTCGGTAGTCTTTTTCTTTCGGCCTAGACAGTGTACTGATGAAATTCATTAACACAGTACCGGTGTTCGGGATTTAGGCTTGGATCGAGCAATTGTTACTTCATTATAAGTTGTGCTATCAATATTTCAAATTTGAATATTCAACCAAGAATTGAGATTAGTGGGTTACTATCGGTAATACAACTTAGAATTAGGTAACATGGATACTTATTTGGATAACACAATAATTTCCTCCGCAGCCTTTTAACTTAAACGGTATGCATGGCGACAGTTTTGGTCAGAATCATTTTTTTTTTTTAAGAAAAAAAAATCTTCTTTTTCGCTCGGAGATTTGTGTAAACATGTCATTATTTATCACTGTAAATTAAGGGATGGAATTGCTATCTTAGTAGTTGGAATTTGCAGGCCTGTGCTTTTAGGGATTCTTATGAGAAGTTCAAGAAGGCAGGGGCTGCGGTGGTCGGGATCAGTGGTGACGATCCGTCTTCACACAAGGTAAGGTAACGTTTAACAATGCAGAACTCATTACTCTCATGTACATTAGTATGGTCTAATAATCATAGAATGTTGCTTGCCTGCTGGACTCTAATACTTATTAAGGTTCAGACATACACAAATAAAATCAAGCACCCTTCACCTCTCATTTCATTTGACTGGAGAACAGATCCTGTAGATGAAAATCTCTTTCATTGGTGAAGTAAGTTTACATCCCACAGCTGTACCCTTAAAGCCCAACTTCGACTCTTAGTGTAATTCTTGCTTACGGGAAGTGATGGAGAAGAGCTCCACTAAAATAGATTATGATATTCTATATTTCAATTTTCTGATCCAGACATGTGGATGGAAAGTCGAATAGTCTTTAAGAACCAGCCATGAACCCAACATTACAAACGGACCCGAATTCATACATTGCATTCCCAGATTTCTTGTCTATGGCTTTTCTATCACAAATGTTGCTCTATTAGCATGCTCTCTTAATCATCCTGGCTCGAGACTAAGAACTTTTGGTTTATTTGGTGCAACAATCACAGGCTTTTGCTCAGAAGTATAGACTGCCATTCACATTGCTGAGCGATGAGGGCAACAAGGTGAGGAAAGAGTGGGGAGTACCTGCTGATCTATTCGGAACATTGCCAGGAAGACAGACCTATGTGCTCGACAAAAACGGCTTGGTTCAACTCATCTACAACAACCAGTTTCAACCCGAAAAGCACATTGATGAGACCTTGAAGTTCCTCAAGAGCGCTTAAACCACATATTCTTCACCTCCCTGTTGAGTTGGGTCTTATCTGGATATGTTGTCTTGGCAAAAAATTATGTATATCTGTTGTTTTTTAACACCTCATTGTGTAGCTAAACTCGAGTTGGACGTGTTAGAACTATGAGAAATGTGATTATTTTGATTTTTGGGGTATTGATTTAGATCATGAATCGAATGACAATTCATTGTTGCCAAGGAAATAATTGAATTATAGGAGGTCTTGAGGCTTTAAATTTCATTTCCCAAGCTTCAGAAAAATGAAAATTAAATACAAAATTATAATTGTAATTTATAAGAAAAGAGGGAGAAAACAATCAAGTAATGAAAACCTATAAAAGGGTAGCTAACCTCTAGCCATCGAGCCGACTAATTGTCATTGCCTATGTTGGCCTCATGGTTGATAAGGAAAAAAAAAAAGGATGGATAAATTACAAATATTTCCCTTATATTGGCTTTGATAAACATTCTAAAATGATTAAGAAAAACCAAGATAATGTGAATTGCATTTTGGTATTTTTCTAAATTCATGATATATTTATATATATATATATATATATTCTGATGAATATATGATCTATGTTTCATTATTATTTGTTAATATCAGTCAAGAAATATGTTTTAATCTCTAAGTGATTCATAATAATTAATCTAATGAAATAACATTATTAAATGTATCCAATTAAAAATTTTCATAACAATATAAAAAAAAAATCTAAAAATTGAAAAGAAAAAAAGAAAAACAAAATCGAACTTTAATTAGAATAGACGGTTGACCACCTTAAGACTAAAGAAGGGTTAGTCACCTCTATGGGTTGCATAAGCGTCCAATTATAACAACTATCATCGGCGATAGAGTAGCCAACAAACCCCAATTGTTTCAAGCGGCAAATCCTTATAGATATCCGATCCGACATGTATTCTAGAGAATAATTCATCATGGGATTTTGGGATGAATTTTGGTTTTTATTTCATAATCCAATAAGATTTTGTTAGGGCTAAAATAAAACTCAACGAGTAATCCAATCCTAACACAAAATATTATAATCATATGATTACATTAAGTTAAAGCGTAGTTACCTATAGTGCATTAAAAAAAATAATAAGATAATATACTTACTTCGACTACTCATCTAATTTTTTGGAAATACTTGTCAAACTATGGATGTTATATGATTGATTCTGATAAGATGCATTGAAATTTTTTGGCTCTTTTTAGAATATTTATCAAGTACATGTCTCCAATACTTTGTATATACCAATGTATATGTTTAGATTATTATCATATCTTTCCAAAGCACATTAAAAGTTTGAGTCAAATACAAAAAGGGCAATAATGTATAGGATGAGTCAAGTTAGGTTAGATTTTGGGTTTCTAATAATGTATCAGGTGAGTTTTGAATATGGGATTAAAAATCAAAACCCTAAGTTTCGAAAAGTAGTTCGTGAACCACCTTTGTTGCATTGCTAGTCGAAACCTATCATTATAGGTGGGGCATGCGAATCCAAAGGGTGGTTGATAGCCATCTACCACCATCAAAATTTAAGAATGAAAAACCAATAAAGGAACATTAGATTCATAATCAGATAAAGTGACCCCATAGGTAGTCGGGGTTTTTTTCATTTTTTGTTTTAATTTTGAGGATGGTGGATGATCTAATTGTTGGAAGAGATTCAACAATACATGATCTAATCAAGAAACACACATACACACATTGATACTAAAACATTGAATAAAATTTTATTGAATGTTATTTACTGTCATATGCTTCACTATGTATGCACTACACATATATTATTCTCACTTTTACACTAGCACTCATGTATTTCTATATTTTGTATACATATACACATTGAATTGCTAAATTGTCAAATGCATGCTCTATTTATAATGGATACACATTAGCATAACTAACTCACTTCCACACTTAATACCAATGTATATTATTTACTCTAACACACCCCCTTAATGTAGATTGGTACACAATGAGACCATGTGATCAAAGTAATAACAAGATAATAAAGAGTGCTAAAAATAAAGAGATAGAGATATAGAAGATCAAGCTTAGATACAATGTGAAGTTCGAACTGCCCCCTACTCTCCATGGGCCCACAATAGCCTCCAATCGAGGACTTCACACAATTTTATTAATCTCACAAAACAATGCTTAAAGAGCTACATAAGTTTTCTCAATCACAATTACACACAATGATCACACAAGTGTATTGCTTTTCTCTCTAAAAATTGTAAATGCAAAAACTCTCAAACACTATACACTAAGTCTCACTTGTTTAATTGTAATAAAGAGTACAAGAGACAAATAATAAGTAATAAGGCTAAGGAACGTAAGAGAATGTCTTTTGATTGCAGTAGAATATCAATTCTATCTTAGCCTTGGTTGGGTTGTTATGTATTTATACAACTCATTCAAATCTTCCCATTATTGTGCATTAAATACTTCAACGGCTACTTGAAATAAACTTACCGTTATGACGGTAACACATGCTTACCATCATGTTGATAAGTCAAACAACTATCGGCATGAACACCGACATATGTACCATCATGCTAGGTTGGTGAGAACAAAATGCTTTCCAACTTTCAGTCTAGGGCTTCATACTGTCAAGCCAGTTCTTCCATATGCCATCATGCCAGTAGACCAATTTTACCTGTTTTCAACTTTTAAACATAACAAAGAACATCTATACTCTATTATTCAACTTCAACAAAACTGAATATCTTGTAGAGTTAATTGTTATTTATAATCATAATGCAAGATAATTGTTCCTTTTCAATTAACTCAATATAATCAAGTAATAACATGTTTATCCATACACTTTGTGTTTTAGTCTCATCAAAATCAAATAGTGAACCCTAAGTTCAATAATCTTCCCCTTTTTTATGAGGACAAAACTCCTATACATTAAAAACTTGTCCTTAATATAATACTCCCTCTCAATTAACCATTTAGTTTTAAGGTCATGCTTGAAAATAAAGAGTATTAGTATGCTAGGGAACCAAGTTTCACTTCTTAATAAGTTCACATATTGGATATATCGAACTTTCAATGAATCAACATATGCCAAAATTATAAGATAAGTATCAACTCACTTTGACTCTCTAAAAGACTCGAATATTTATTTCCCTTTGGCTTCATCAAAAAGAGGAGGATCCAGGCAGTTAAGAGGAAAGATGATTCAAGTAAAAAATCTGGCATAGTCCTAGCTTAAGCCTTAGGATATGTCCCGTGCAAAAGGAAGAGTAAAGATAGCCAAGAGAGGATAAAGACATCCAAGAGGATGCATATAAGAAACTACAGCCATATTATAAAAGACAACACAAAAAAACATTAAGATATAGATGTCCATGCATCTTCAAAAGATCTGTCACACATAACATAACTTGCAAAGGCCATAGCAATGGCCAAAACACCAATTGAAAATAAAGCAAACATAAAGGTGGCCAAAGGCTAAGTCCATAAAACGAAACATAAAGTAACATAAGAAATAAACTAAAGGCAATAACTTAAACAGTAGGTGGATCATCATCTTGAGTTGGAGGAGGAAATGGGTTAGAAGAGTAGTGATAGTGCAGCTAGAAATTATTATAGATCCCTTGAAATTTGTTGTAGATGTGATCATGAATGTCCTCCTTAAGCTAATTAAAATGCATCTCTAAGTATTAATAAAATGGATGTTGAGAGGTTAAAGGAGCAACCAAATTAAAAGAAGGAAAACCAAATTTAAGAGGAGGAGGTTGGTGAGAAGAGCCAGCTAAAGGAGGAGCTATAGTGTGATCAGTAAGTGGTGGAAGCCATCCTTCGAGAGGTGAAACGGCCTCATCAGAAGGACCAAGATCACTATTACTCCCCCATCATCAGAAGGTTCAAGTGCTTCTAGCTTAGAGCCAAGATCAAGAGGAGGAAAGGCTTCTTTCTAACCCAATTATTGCTTACCTTTTTCTAAAGTGCCTGACAAATATCAACTAGTTCAAGGTGTTTGACCTAAGCAACCCATTAGAGTGTAAGAAACTAGACTCCTTTACGAATTAACAATTAGGTAACAAGCTAGCCAAACCTAAGAAAAGCTTGAGAAGGGTTGTTGATCACATGTTTGAAGCATTGAACCACAATACTGAAAGAGTTAATTTGCTTATTCCGAAGGAGATAGTAGAGGATCTACATATCTTGGTATGTAATATTAGATTGTTAGCCTCGGTAGGTACAATGATTATGGATCATAATATGGTAGAGAATCTTTGTCCTTAGATCAAGTCTTATTACAACCAAATTTTTAGCTTTCCTTTAATTCTCACCAATACCCCAATACCGAAATACCCTTTCATGGAATCGACCACCATAAAAATTCACATTAACTTCAGTTCCCCTAATAGTAGCACCAACAAGATCATAAATATCCTTAGGATTAACAGTGATAAGTGTGCCATAAACATAAGTATATCATACAGTGCGATGTAACTCATCATTAGGATTCATTTTTAGCTTAGGACAACCTTGATCATCTAGGGAATCAAACATATTACGATAGAAATACTTAAGGGCATCATCATATACCTCATTTGGAAGATGTTTATAAGATGCAAACACTTATTTATCAAATAGATCAAAATTCGTTGAGCACCTCTTGTGATTAGAAGATGCCAATGTCCACTTCCAAGTTTAAAAATTTCTCAAATCGTTGAGCGTATTAACGCGTAGGAAAGAGACAGTGGTCTCATATGGGTATACAAGACTACGTACGATTCTTAGTGGCATGGTGTTTTTGAAGTGTATGAGAATATTAGAGATAAGGAAGATGAGAGGACAGTTATGGAGAGTGTGTGTAAGTGAAGCTAAGATGACAATAGAGTAGTGGGTGATAACGTTAGGACAATGGTGGTAGCTTGACGGTAGATGGGGGTTTGGTAGAGAAAGTCGCATGAGGGAGAAGATGAGAGTGCGATTTAGAGAAGTGAGATGATTGATAAGAGAAAATTAGGATTTTGAGGGGTTGGAGATAGTGAATCAAAGAGAAAGAAAAATTCTAGGCTTTGGAAGAGAAAAGGAAAGAGGATTTTAGGAAAGAGAAGGATCAGGTGCTTTTTCAATTGCGTAAGGAATTTGGTGTACCAGCATGATGGCAAGGGTGGTGCTATCATGATGGTACCTTAAATAGAAGTGAATCGAAATGCTTGTAGAGAGGAGTATACCATCATGACAGTAAAGAGGGTTACCGCCATGACAGTTCAGAGAACATAACCAAATCTAAGAGCTTATTTTGAAGGGTATATCGTCATGTCGGTAAGGAAGAATACTGTCATGAAGATGATGGTATTCTACAATTTTGTAGAAACTTGGTGATGTCCACTCCATTTGTCCAAGCTGCCAACTCAATGCTATTTTGATTGATTTAATGTATAATCTAATACTTCAAGCAA
Organism: Lumnitzera racemosa; assembly: GCA_024138005.1. Taxonomy (NCBI): domain Eukaryota; kingdom Viridiplantae; phylum Streptophyta; class Magnoliopsida; order Myrtales; family Combretaceae; genus Lumnitzera; species Lumnitzera racemosa. The sequence goes on from JAMXBC010000007.1 coordinate 4,663,900, forward strand.
GTTTATTTGAGTCCGTTAAGACTTAAAGAATTCAAAATTTAGTTAGATGGTTAAGTTTTAACCAAATCAAGTCCTTAGAGCTGTGTAGTTCATGATAAAGTAAAAGTGTGCATGTATAAACAAATTATGTGTATAAGCATTAAGTTTTTACACACCAACATTTCAAGCAAATTTCAAATATAAGTTCAAACATGGTAGCAACAAATTATAGTCGTGATGCTCTATAAATTCTAAAAACACTACTTAAGTTCCATGAGTTCAAGTGTAGAATACAAGTAGCTAGAGATCAAGTAAGTGCATCGAATAAAAAATAAATCAAGTTTCCACTCCATGCCACTTCTAATAGTTCATATAGACATGGTAGAGGCATTATCAAGGCAAGAAGTATTCAAAATAACACAATGATTAGATATCTTATCTTATACCATTGAGAGCCTAATGAGGATCTTGATAGGTTAAATTTGCACAAGATCAACATTTGACAAAAATAACCGCTCAATTATGGTTCAACAATGAAATTAAATATGTAAAAGTCGATATTGGGCACGGAAACCAAAACATAATGAATTTGTGCACATATGAACTTGGATATTTATGAATGGTTTCAAGTATGCCCAAAATATGTTAAATGTCATGTATAATACATGAAATCTATATGATTGTGTTTCTCAAACTCCATAGTATGCTATATACCGATCAAACCACTTAGTATGCCATTGTTGTCCAAAAACACTATCTTGGTTCTTATGTGCCTAGTATTCATCTTGCATGATTATTCCCAACTCTCTCCTTAAGGTACAAAATCTATCTCACTCAAGGGTTTGTTGAAGATATCAACTATTTCGTGGCTTGTATCGACAAATTCTAAGCATATGACATTGTTTTGCACATAATTACGAATAAAGTGGTGCCTAATTTCTATATGCCTAGTCCTTAAGTGTTGAATTGGATTCTTTGTTAGATTTATAATACTTATATTATCACATTTCATTGGTACATTAGTAAATTTTAGACCATAATCATGCAATGTTTGTTTCATCTATAAAATTTGAGCACAATAACTACCAATGGCCACATATTTGGTGTCGACGGTTGAAAGTGTTATTGAGTTTTGTTTCTTTAAATGTGATGACATTAGAGAATTACCAAGAAAGTAGCATGTGCCGCTTATGCTTTTTCCAATTGACTTTATAACCAACAAAGTTAGCATTGGAGTATCTAAGATAATCAAACGAAGTGAACTTGGGATACCACAAGTCAGTTTCAATAGTGCCCGCAAAATACTTCAAGTTGTGTTTAATTGTACTCAAGTGAGATTGTTTAAGACAAGATTGAAATCGTGCACATAAACACACGAAAAACATAATGTCAGGCCTAAATGCAGTTAAATATAGAAGACTTTATCTCATACCCCTATACATCTTTTCACAAATTGTCTTTCCACTTTTGTCTTTATTAAGTTTTAAAGCGATACTCATTAGAGTAGTCTTAATCTTACAATTCTCCATTTAAAACTTCTTCAAGAGCTCTTAAGTGTATTTAGCTTGATTTTTCATTTGTTTGATTTGAAGGCCTAAGAAATAGTCAAGTTCACCCAAAAAAACTCGTTTCAAATTCATTTTTCATAAATTGGACAAATTCATTTACTAGGTCTATGTGAGTAGCATCGAATACAATGTCATCCACATATGTTTAAACAATCTACATATGAGCATTGTGTCACTTGATAAATAATGTTGTATCAAGTTTTGCTTTAGTAAAACTATTCTTTATTAAGAAGCTACTCAATCTTTTATACCAAGCTCTAGGAGCTTATTTAAGTCCATATAAATCCTTATTAAGTTTATAAACATAATTTGGAAATTCACTATCCTCAAATCTCAGTGGTTTCTTTACATATACTTCCTCTTTGATATAACCATTTAAGAAAGCACTCTTAGTGTCCATTCAATATAATTTAAAGTCTTTATATGCAACGAATGCTAAAAGTATCCTAATAGCCTCTAATCTAGCAACTGGAGCAAAAATCTCATCAAAATTGATTCCTTCTTCTTGGTTGTAACCTTTAGCAACTAAATGTGCTTCTTTCTTATTATTATTTTGATTTCATCTAACTTGTTTCTAAACGTTCGTTAGTTCTAATTACCGGTTTATCACTTGGTTTAGGAACTAAGTTACATACCTCATTTCTAAAGAATTGATTTAGCTCTTCTTGCATGGCTTGAATCAAAAACTCGTCTTTTAGAGCTTTAACTATATTTTTTTGTTTAAATTGAGATAGGAACACTATATTACTTAAGTTCTTTAAGGAGGCTCTTGTTTGTATCGTATTAGATGGTTCTTCTATGATTAGATCCTTAAAGTGATTTTTTACAAACTTCCATTCTCTAGGTAAGTCTATGTTAGAAATGTTAATGATTCCATCTTCCTTAGAGAGTTGCTTTTCATTTGAAGTGGATTGGTCCTTATTAAGACCAAGACCATCTAATTAAGCATTAATGTTATATATATCATCATTAGATTCTCTATGTACAATATATCATTAAATGTAATAGGAATTGACTCTTCTACAGCTTAAGTTCTCTTATTATATACTCTATATATAAACCTCTTAAATTTAGCTATTTGAGTATAAAGTCGAACTTGAATATTGTAAATAATTTCCCTAAGTCAACGAAGTTAATAAATTTAAAATTGAATAAAATTTTAAATTTAAAATCTAAAACAAACATGAAAAATCCTAATATACTGTTCAAACCTTAAAATTAAAACATTAAGCCTATAAATGTATAAATTTAATATAATGACGATAAAACCTTAATTGATTATAAATTATCGATTGGTATTTCAAATCGCATAAAATCACTAACTAATGACTAGATTAATTTATAAAATTGATAATGTTATTTTATAATTATAAATAAATTTATATATATATAATAAATTCATGTTATATGAATTTAATTATTTGAACTTAATTTTATTATCTCTTTGTTATTTATATATCATATAGTCAATGTTACTTTTATAACTTATAATTTTCTTTATAATATAATATATATTATATTAATATTATTCATAGGTTAGAAATATTTAGAGGAATTCAAAATTTTATTTTATTTATATATTCACTTATTTCCTTTATTTTTCCTTTCTTCCTTATTTTTTTCCTTTTTATTTTCTTTTTCTCTTCTAAAATTATAATTATTACATCTACACAATATTATTATTAAATTATTATTTTAATTTTGACCAACAGTCGAAATATATTTTTCCATGCATTTAATGTCTTTTTCTTTTTCTCATCCCTTCTCCTCCATTGCTGTGAGTCCACTTCAACTATTTAGAACCTTCCTTAAATTAGTTGAATTTTCTCAAATGCACACACAAAACTCATCCACTTTCTCTCCCCTTCCAAACGATATTTCCTCTCTCTCTTCTCATCTTCCATATTTTCCTTTTTCTCTTATTTTCTCTAACAATTATTCCATTTCCAACTACACCACACATCTCATCTTCTTACTTATATTTAGAGAGAGAAAGAGAATAATTTCTACATCAAATAATTCTTAAGGCAAGTAAATACAATTCCCTTATATTTCTTTTATATTTTGTTTATATTTATTATATTATGTAAATTAGGTTTTAGATATTTTCTTGTATATGTTTCTTTATGTTCATATGTATTTTTATTTATATAGTAGACACTATGTAGTAGAAAATACATGTACTTTGGCTTATGTATTATGCATAAGTATTTGATGATAAATATAATTCCATTTCCTTATGTTTATACAAAGTATATGTACATATTGAAGCATATGCAAGAATATGTATAGGTTACATATATATATTTAGTTAGGTATATACATGCTTGTATGGTTTATGTATATATATAGTATATGTACATATATAAGGTATACATACATAAACTATAATAGAACATATGATATAAATACATGTATATGTGAACAAGATGGGATATATATATATATGTATACACACATATATGCCCTTATACATGCATATTAAAATATGTACATAAACATACATATAAGATATAATAGGTATTTATACATATATGTGCAAAACTAAAGGTATATATATATGTATGTATATATATAATATATTGAAATTCCTTAAAAATACACTAAGAAAATATAAATATATGTATATATGTGTATAAAAGTACATATAAAATTGAGTGTAAATATGTATACATATATATATGTACATGTATATAAATATGTATAATAATAGTATACTAAAATTATAAATATGTGTATATACCTATATATACATGTATAGACATACGTATGATAATGGTATAGTATGAGTATCCATACATGTACACATATAAGTATATATACTAATATGCTAAGTATATATATAAATAATTACGGATATATATGTATATATAAATACAAATACATACATAATTATGTTACATTATATAAGATGACATAACAATATATATATATATATATATATGTATGTGTGTGTGTATGTGTGCATATACATAAAGTGGGCCAAAACCCTAAAACAAAATAAAAGCCCATCTACATATTAATTAATAAATTATAATAACATATAAATATAAGTAATAATAATTAAAAATTATGGAAATATAAAAATTAGGAAAAATGACAAAATTACCACGTACACCAATAAAAAAGTTTTATGTCAGCAATTTTCCAAAAATATCTAATTTAACTACAAGTTAGGAAAATAATAATAATAATTAATTAATTAGGAAAAATAACATTAATAACAAAATTAACATAATTGGTAAATTAAGCTTAAAAATGAAGAAATTGTGAAAATTAATATAAAATGGATTGAAAAATAAAATATTTCAAATATATAAAATTTATAAATTAATTGTATCATAAAATAATAAAGAAATCTCAAAATTAATAAATAAAATTATTTGGGTCAAAATAACAAAATTCATAACATATTAGGCTTATAATGAAAAATGTAAGTTTCAATGTCCGAAACGGATCCTATTATGTGAAAGTACATTTAAAAACAATAAAAATCAACTATAAAATCATAAAAGTTGAAATTAGAATGAAAATGTTAAATGTGACTAAAAATTTAAAATAAACCAAGAAGAATAGGTAAGAGATTTAAGTTCAACTATATTTATATTATACTTGGGTTATAGTAGGAAACTAGACAAACAATAATAGATATTTAGTTAAGTAAGGAACTTAACTTTTTCGAATACTTATAAGTCTTATTATCTTTTATGTACTTGATTATCAAGTTTTAGGAATTCAAAATGCTTAGAGAGTGAGCATTAATCTAGGTGAGAGAGTTTTGATGATCTACTATCTGCTTGTTGTTTGATGTTTATATGCTGCTTATTGGTTGATACTAATTGTTTGTTGAATGACTGTTTTGCCTACATACTATTATCCATGTATTTACCTTTTTAAACCGATAAATATAAATATCTGACCAAAATAACCAATTATATTTATTGCATATTTATAACTCAACTGGTATACTGATAGAGAGTGCTAACTTTGTAAATTTTTTAGAAAAGTATTTGTGGAAAACGTTTTCCTAATCTTAAACTAATTTTTGTACATTTTGATAGTGAGAAAACTTGCTTTATTGTACTCAAGGGGCCTTGGATATAAATTATTGATGGTAGATGGTCGTAGTTAAGGTCCACTTATTTAGATTGATATTTCTTTCTTAGCTAGGATAGTAGTTGAGTGTCGTTTGGAGGCACGGTACCCCCAGGCAACCTTATACAGTTAAGGTAAGGTACTCTATGCAGGTAAATATGGAGGATAATTGATGTATATACGACATATAGACAACGTAAATCTATACCTTTCATAGTTACAGACTCCTATAGATGTGTTGTTTGCATTCATCACGCATGTATTCATTTCGTATGTAGATAACTTATATGTGTGCTAATAATATTTGATAACTTGCTTGAACGGTGATGGTGAGGAACGAACTCATTGAGCTGTGGTATGCTCATTTCTCTATAATTTCTTTTCTAAATTCATTTAAGCTAGGACTGGGATAAATTCCAAGTACTAAGTGCAAATTGGAGATAAGTTTAATAATGTTAGAGTCAATAGATAAGTGTATAGCTAATATAGAGTTATCTTTTGTAGAAATAATTACATATTAAGTATTTGTATCATTTAATATTTCTCGTAAATTGCAAAGTCAATTTACCATATCTTATTATTTTATAGGGGATACTGATTCTTTGTGGTTCTGTGGAATTGTGAAATATTAGATATCAATGGTTATTTATATTTTACAGTAGGTTAATTAATTGAAATCATAAACTTTAATTAATTAATTATTTAGAGTCTTGTAATTTCTGACTTGTAAGATGATTTTTGTATCATGAGTATATATATGATATGACCAACTATCATTGTTTTGAACGGACAGACAAAGTTCAAGAAACATGAAAATATATTCAAATCAATTTTGTAAATATTTCCCTGTCTATACGCCTAAAAACAGACTTAGTCATTATTAACATTTTCAATAGAACATTTTTATGCATGAAAGATTATTTTGTATCCTATATTGTATAATTGGCTAATGTTAAGTAAATTATGCTTCAAGTTATCAGCAAGTAACACATACTTGATAGTAAGATCAGTATTAATACAAATGTTACCTTTATCGATGACATGAGCCTTCTGGATGTCTCCGAAGGTCACACTTCCTCCACCTTTTAAGTCTAAAGACACCAACTTGGATGCGACTCCCGTCATGTGTCTTCAGCAATCACTATCGAAGATCTATTTATTGTTTTTCCTTGAAAGAATCTACAAGACAAATGGTTATTTCTTTATTATGCATTTTAGTTTGGGTCCTTTGGGATTAGTTATTATAACATAAGCTTGTCTATTAGAGACTTAAACCATTTTGCTTTTGTTTTTCAACAAGAGATTGTGACGTACTATACAAGTATGTGCAATATGACTATATCTTCTGCAATAATTACACGTTTTATTTGAGGCCTTAACAAAGTAATTTTTATAAGCCTTATACACATTTTCTTTGCTATATCTAATTCTAGTTTTGTCTAACCCTTGCCTTTGTGAGCCAAGGAGCTTGTCTAAGTTTTTTTCTGCATCTACAAATTTTGCTATTATTTTTCTTGAATCATTTAAGCTAATTTTTAGAATTGCATTTTTACTTTCTAGCCAACCTAGCTTGTCAACTACACACTCATCATCTTTGTGCTTATGTTTAAGCCCTTTTACTTCCTCTTCAAGATCATTATTAGTTTTCTTTAACTTGCTATTTTCATCCATCAATTCATTATTTCTAGTATTTAGCTTTTCATTTTCCTTAATTAATCTCTTAACTTCAATTCTTAGATACTATTGTCTTCTTCTAGCCTTTATTTTGCATCAACAACTTTATTATACTCATTTTTGATAATATCAAATTCGTCACCTACGTCATTGATCATTTATTTCAAGACTTTATTCTTCTTTTGCATTTTTATCAACTTTTTCAACAATTCATCATACATATTTCTAAGTTCATTAAAGGAAGAATTATCTGAGATGGAGCATACCTAGTCATCGATTGCTATGAAACATGTTTCTTTATCGGAGTTGCTTGAATCATCATCGCTCCATGTGGCAATCATAACTTTCTTTCTTAACTTCTTATTGACCTTTTTGAGTAAGGGACAATATTTTTGAATATGTTTAAGTTTTTGACAATTATAATACTTAATAACTTTTTTCTTTTCCTTCTTGAACTTAGAAGATGTTCCATATCTATCTTGTCCTTTTTAATCTTTTTGTTGAATTTCATGAAATTTCATTGACTTTTTCACCAACATAGCTACTTCATCGTCATCTTCACTTTCATCTTTACTTGTACTTTCCTCCGTAACCTTTAGAGTAATTGTCTTCTTTCTAGAGTTCTCCCGTTGTTGCTTCACAATCTCATGGTCTTCAATATTCTAAGAAGTTACTCTTTTGACATTGCATTGAGATTATGGGCTTAATTGATTACGGTTTTCTTAGCTTCCCTATCTTTTGGAAAAGACCTAAAAATTTTAGAATTTGTTTCAAGATTACTAAATGTCATTTCAAGAACACTCAAGGGATAGATGATATTGATAAATCTATTATACATCTCATCAATAGTTTTATTTGGACTCATTCTAAAGTTTTCAAATTATCCACAAAACAAGCTTATCTTTGTATCCCTTACTCTACTAGTTCCTTCATATGTACTCTGTAGTTCATCCCATATTTCCTTAACACATTTACATGTATATACTCCATTGAAGTCATTTTCATTTATGACATAATACAAGATGTTTATAGCAACTTCATTTAGAACAAATAATTTCTAATCTTCATCCAAATAATTTCTTTCTTCTTTCCCTTCTATCTTAAATGGTCCTTAATTAATTGTATGCCACAATAATCTATTTTGTGCTTTCAAAAATATAATTATCTTACATTTCCAATATAGATAGTTGCTACTGATTAAAAGAGGAGGCCTATTAGTTGCTTGTCTTTCTACAAAGCTAATGGATTAGATGTTGTGATCTTTATTATAATATACAATTAAGCAAATAATTAGAGACTATCTTTGATACCATTTGAAGAACACTTAAGCTAAACTTAAGAGGGGGGTGAATTGAGTTTTAAGAAAAATTGCAATTTTTTTTTAAATTTGAACAATAAATGTTATTAAAGTAATAATGAGATAATAAAGAGTACTAGAAATAAAGAGATATGGATAAAGAAGATCAAACCTAAATGTAATATGGGGTTTGGACTACCCCTAACTCTCTATGGACTTACAATCGCTTTCAATTGAGGACTTGACACCATTTTATTAATCTCACAAAACAATGCTCAAAGAGCTACATAATTTTTCTCAATCGCAATTACACACAATAATCACACAAGTGTAATGCTTTTCTCTCTAAAGATTACAAATACAAGAACTCTCAAGCACTATACGTTAAGTCTTACTTGTTTGATTGTAATAAAGAGTATAAGAGATAAATAGTAAGTAATAGGGCTAAGGAACGTAAGAGAATGTCTTTGATTGTAGTAGAATATTAATTTTATTTTATCCTTGGTTAGGTTATTGAGCTTTTATACCAACTCATTCATATCTTCCCGTTATTGTACATCAAAGGCTCTAATGGCTACTTGAAACAGACTTATTGTCGTGCTGGTAACACATCCTTACCATCATGCCAGTAAGCCAAACAACTACTAGCACGAACACCGGACTTTTAATCTAGGGCTTTAGACCACCAAGCCGATTCTTCCATATGTTGTCGTGCCAATACACCAATTTTACCTATTTTCAACTATTAGACAAAACAAAGAACATCTACACTCTACAATTCAACTTCAAGAATGCTTGTATATCTTTCAAAACTGAATATCTTGTAGAGTTAATTATTGTTTATAATCATAATGTAAGATAATTGTTCTTTTTCAATTAATTCAATACAATCTAGTATTAACATGTTTAATCATACACTTCTTGTTTTGTTCTTATAAAAATCAAATAGTGAACCTTAGGTTCAACGGTTTTGTCAAAATATCTATAAGTTGCACCTTAATTCAATAGTATACCATCTCTAGCTTCTTCTTGTTTACTTGGTCTCGTAAAAAATGAAATTTAGTTTCTATATGCTTACTCCTTCCATGAGCTGTAGGGTGTGGAGCTAGACTAATGGAGAATTTATTATCAATCTGCAACACTATAAGACATTAAATGTTAAGTTTCGTTTGATCGATTGCAACCACATTACCTTATACGCAACAGCTGAAGCTGCAACATACTCTGCTTTGCATGATGAAAGTACTACAATATGTTGTTTCTTTGAGCTCTAAGCAAAAGATAAAACACTAAACTAAAAGAAATACCCAATCACGCTCTTCGTATCAACTTTGCCTCCATACCAATTTGAATTAGAGTACCTAACTACTTTATTTAAACTCCTTACTATCACATTATCTCTTTGAAACAACAGCCTATAGTCAATTATTTCCTTTATGTACTTCGAAATTGTCTTAGCAGCTGTCAAATGAGATACCCTTAGGTACTCCATAAATCTGCTTATTATACCTACTCGATAGGCTATATTTGCTCTACTATTACATTGATACTTAAAAGGCCCAACTATTTGCTTAAAGTACGTTAGATCAACAACTTTCTTTTTTTTTTTCATCCTTTACAAGCTTGACACTAATATCAACTATAATCACTACCTCTTTACAGCTTAGCATGTTGAATCTCCTCAATATATCCTTCGCATACTTAGTCTAATGGAGCAACACCTCCTTTAACCTCTGTAAATTCCGATCTAAGAAAGTAAGAGAGTCTTCCAAGATCAGACATCTTAAACTCATCTCTCATTGTAGCCTTAAAAGCATTAATTTCATATTCATTACTTTCAATGAGTAATAAGTCATCAACATATAGATACACTACCATCTAAACTTCTAACTTCTTTAAAATCTTACTATCAAATCCTTTGCTAGGCTCTTGGCCATTTGCTTTAACATACACTCCATACTCAGTACCATACTTCTTAAATCGGTGTTTTGTTAAGAATGCATCAATCCTCTTATTCCAACCTCAAGGTACTTGCTTTAAGCCATATAAGTACTTCTTTAGTTTAAACACTTTATCTTTACTACCACTTACTTCAAAACCAGGTGGTTACCTTACATACACTTCCTTTTCAAGAGGTCCATTTAGAAATGCAGATTTCATATCCATTTGAAACATTGGCCAACCCTTTGAAGTTGCAGTTGCTAATGTGCCTAGGAGCTCAATAATCACTAAGGCTTATCATGGGGAATAATGACTTGACAGGTTCTTCGAAATATTGAAGAAAATGAGAATGGAATGGCCGGTAAATACAGTAGTTTCTATGAGTTGCTCAAAGGATATGACACATTAACAAACATAACACAACTTAATACTTCACTTGATATGACTCACGAGTTAATGTTACGGTTCACTCGCCACTAACCTCGAGCTATTTGACAAGATTAGATAAGAGTATAAAAAAAATGTACTCGAAGAAGAGTATCTCACAAGAATAAGTATCGTCAATATCAGAAAAGGGTTAAGATGCCTTGTGGCTATAGTAAAAGGACTATTTATAGTAAGTGGACTTACCATTTATAGTAAGTCCTTTAGGGTAACAATACAACAAAGGAAAATTACTAAAATACAATGAAGAAAAATATTCCTACTATGTATAAAAAAAGAGTAAATAAGACAAATGAAGAAAATGAAATATAGTACAAATGTCAGAAAAATAAGAATAAGTGGCAACCTATTAATGAGTTCATATTAGTAACTATTGGGATGTAGTAGCTGAGCTGTAATGAAGTTGTAGTTGTTGCAGATGGATGGTATTTGGAATTAATGAGCCAAATGATGGATGTAGATGTTCAATGGGCTGAAAGAGGAAGGCTCAACATGTAGAGGCCTCGGCACTCAGTAGGTCAGCTTCGACACTTGCTATGTCTACAGATTAGAACAATAGAGTTCAACACGTAATTACCTTGACCTTAGCACTTGAAGGGTTTGCAACTAGACAAAGATCAAAGTAGAATAGTAGAGTACGTTCAAGCTAGGGTCTTAGGGAGTTCATCTAAAACTCCTCCACATGCAAGCGTTCATCCTTTGTAGGCTGACGTGAAAGTATCCTCTTCGCGAGAGACTATAGGCCTTAGAGGCTTGTGCAAGTGAAGGGGCCAGAGGTCGGCAATCCATCAATTGCCACTACTAGTTTGATGGTCATAATTTTGGCTATAGGTGAAAACACCTCTTGAATGTCTAACTAAGGCTTTTGTAAGATGCCCTTTGCAATAAGTCTAGCTTTATATTTTGAAATAGTTTCATTTGGCCTCTTCTTAACTTTGTACATCCATTTTACATCAATGGGCTTCTCATGCCTTGATAGTTCAACTAATTCCCATATTTGTTTTTTTTTTCAATAACTTGCAATTCCTCTTTCATAGCTGCAATCCACTTAGAATCATTCATAACTTGTTCGAAGGTTAGAGGCTTCACATCTACTAATAATGCCAAATGCATTAAATCACCCTCAACTATAATAGCACTATCTAGAAACACCTCATAGTCCCTATATCTCGTTGGTATAATGATGATTGTTTTTCTTAGTTAAAGAAGGAAAGATTGAGAAGCTAGACATACTTGCCTAATAGGTAACATTTGAGACTAATATTAATAGATAGAGGTTAAATTCCTTGTACCTTCTAAATTATAGGAGTTGTCGAAGTTTTAAGTTTCATTTGCTAAACTTCAAAAAAATAAAAATTAAATAAAAAATGATGTAAAGAACAAAAGAGGGGAAAAATCAATTAAGGGAAAACTATAGAAGGGTAACCAACCTCTGGCTACTGAGCTATTAAACTACCACTGCTTACGATGGCCTCATCATTAAAAAAGAAAAAGAAAAAAGATGGATAAATTGCCATATTTCCCTTATATTGGCTTTGATAAACATACTAAAATGATAAAAAGCAAGATATACACAAAAATATGTCTTAGGTTTTGGTGTTTTTGAATTTATGATATATATATGTGTGTGTGTGTATGTTGTGATAAATACATTACTTATGTTTTATTATTATTTGTTAATATCAATCAAGAAATGTGTTGATCTCTAAGTGATTCATTATAATTAATCAAATAAAATAATATTATTAAATGTATTTAATAAAAAATTTTCATAAAACTATAAAAAAATTGAAAAAAAAAAAGCAAAAAAAACAAACCCTAATTAGAATGGACGGTTGACCACATAAGGCTAGAGCAGGGTTAGCCACCTCTAAGGGTTACATAGGCCTCTAGTTGTAGCAACTACCCTCTGGCTATAAGGTAGTTGGTAAGACCCCCACTTATTTGACAGGTTAAGACTAAGGATGCAAGCAGTAAGTCCTTGTTGGTATTCAACCCAACATATATCTATAAAATAATTCCTTATAGGATTTTGGGATGAGTTTTAGTTCTTATTTCATAATCCCATAAGATTCGACAGAATTAAAATAAAACTCAATGGGGAATCCAAACCTATTAAAAAATTATAAGAATATGATTATATTAAGTTAAAGCGTAGTTACCTACATTATATTCAAAGAAATAATAAGATAATATACTTACTTTGACTACTCATTTAATCATTTGAAAATACTATCAAACTATGGATGCTATTTGATAGATTATGATAAGGTGACTTGAAATTTTTCTACTTTTTTTTTCAGAATATTTATCAAGTATATGTTCGGATTATTATCTTATCTTACCAAAGTGCATTAAAATTTTGATTTTATTATAAAAAGGGCAACTTATATAATGGTTCAAGTCAAGTTAGATTTTAGGTTCTTAATAATCTTTATCAAGTGAGTTTTAAATATGGGACTAAAAACTAAAACCTTAGGTTCTGGAAAACTATTAGCAAACCACCTTTGTTATATCACCAGTTGAATCTTACCACTATGGGTGGACCATGTGACTCTAAAGGAGGGTTGATGGTTGTTTATGACCATCAAAATTTAAGAATGAAAAACTAGTAAAAGAACATTGGATTTGTAATCAAATAAAGTGACCTTATGGGCATTTCGTGTTTTTTTTTTTTATTTTCTATTTTAGTTTTGAGGATAGTGGATCATCTATTAAGTTACTGAGGGCTTCATTAGCTCCTAAGTCTTTGGTGGGCTGACCATCCATTCTAGCTAAGGTTTGTATTTTTTTCAATTATTTTCTTTTTCCTATTTTAATTTTTTTTGTATTTTTATTATATAATTTAATTAAATATATTTAGCAGTATTATTTTATTAAATTAATTATTATTGGTCAACTAAAAATTGTCATGTCTCCCCTAATTAATATTAATAAATAGTAATAAATCATAGATCACAAGTTTACAAAAGCACTAAAGCATAGGTCTTTTTTTTTTTGTAATTTTCCTAAAAACCATACGTCAAATTAAGATAGAAGGTTTGAAAGAACTTTTCTTTTTTCTTTTTTTTTTTTAAATTTACCAATTTAAGCGTTCAGTTCCAAAGATGGAGCTAAGTGCACATGAAGCAACATAGCACAATATATTTGCAATTCACTCAAAATATAGAAACTACCATAGTAATTGCCAACTAAAGTGTCTTGCTTCAAGACTAAAGGGTAATACAGTCTATATCATGCCCCTAAAAGGTATGTAAGATACAATCCTATCCTCTCTTATTCTCATTATGTCCATTTTATGAAAACTTCAAAAAACAAAAAAAGTCCTAACAAGGCCAACAAAGCTTAGCGACCAACTATCTACACCATACAAATATATATAATGAAACATACATATACAGTCGCATTTCTCCCTCTCTACTTTTCTCTCTCTCTCTCTCTCCTCTTTAATTATTTCTCATTCTCTCATCTATCTCTCTCTTTCTCTTCCACTTGTCTATTCTATCTATCTTCTCTCTCTCTTCTGGCTATTTTTTTTTTCTCTCCCTCTGTCTCTCTCATTCTCTTCCCTGACTCTCACCCCTTCTTCGTCATCCCCCCCCAGAAACCCCATCTCTATCTCCCTTGCCGTTCTCTCGCCCTTCATTTCTTTTTCCAGTTAACACTCAAATTTCACCCCATAATTCCGAAGTTGAATTAAAGTGTCTAGCAGCTTGTCTGAAATTCAAAGTAATTCCACTATCGATCGAGTAGTATTCTTTGCATTTTAATTTTAACCCGGTAAATATTATTAATTAACTACTTAAATATATTATTTATAAATTATAAGTTTGTATTATTGTTTATGTTAGGTTCTTATTCATGCCATCCAGTAATCTTGTGTCGATGTAGGTTCATAAGTCATTTCGATTCCATTTTAAGTACTATATATATAGTGTACATCTTATTATTATTGTTTTAATTATTATTTCCATTGTTAGTGTTGAATTAAATATTGCTAGTATTTGATTACTATTTTTAAATTATTCGAATATCTTATTATATAGTGTTATTTTATATAAAAGTTACATTTAGATATCATTTATCGTAATTTGGAATGTTGGTTAGATATATGTTTTGGGGCCAATTTTCTGTTTTCTGTTGTATTCAACTTGGTTCACTATTTTCTATTTAATTGGAGAATTATGTTAATGATTATATTCTAATTTTATGTAAAAGTCCTTAATGTCGATTTGATATACTATGAATCTATTCTATCATTATTATGATTTATTATTATTATCAATATTTTCGTGATCTAATTATTTTATCACGTTAGTATCATATATATATATATATATATATGGCATATTATATTATACGTAGTATATTCGTTTTATATGTTGACGATTACTTTGTCATTCTTTATGAGTTATTACGAATCATACTATTTTCTAATTAAATACATATTATTTATTTACTATATTGATTCAATAATCTATATTATGCGATACCCTAATTTTGTGACCACTTTATACTTTCTTTGATATATATATATATAGATAAATATATGTATATTATGAACTTTACAATTTAATATAAATAAGTAATCTTATATAGTTATATCAACTTTTTGGCTTAATCGTACTATATTATTATTATTTGATTCAACAATTTCTTTCATGGTGTTCAGTTTCCCTTCTCGAGGTCTGAGTTTTGTTCAAATTAGTATGGTTATGTTTGTTAGGTTAGAAAGGATTTAATTGGACTAATCTATATTCAGCTTGAATCAAGGGTTTGTTGATTTTGCTCGACCCATTTGCTCTAGGAGCCCGCAGTAGCAGTTCCCTAGAGGAGCAAGCACTAATCATATGCGAAGTTTTTCTAGTAGGCTTTCATATAGGATGACATAACTAAAATATTAAGTTTTGAACTCTAGGCACAAAGTATTTAAAGGAAAACGTATATTTATAACCACTTATGTATGTAGATAAAAATAAAGTATGGAGGGGTTATGAATACCCCTTTATTATTCTGTTGGCCTAATGTAAGATAATTAAACTGTTGTTTATCTTATAATATATGCATCGCTACATGTGAACGATTTGGCTTGGCATGTGTATATATTTGTATACTCGTACTAGACTTCGGCTCATTCTTTTCTTTTTCAGATACTGGATCTAAGGATTACCTTATTTCTAAGGAAACGTATGTCGATGACATCCAGGAGGAGGATAGAGTCGAGTATCTATATTTCTACGATGATTAGGATATGACTGGTTTCTAGTTAAAGTTTATGTTATGTTAAAGGATTTGTATATTGAAGAGATGGACTACCTATTTGATATTTAAGGATCTAGATACTGGACTTATCTTTTATTTCTGTTGTTTGTGAATCATCATGCTTCTGAACTCTATTGAATCTTCCAGTTTTATAATTTTATGAGTAGATGAAATTCCCACTCTCTTATGGATTTTTATATACTATGTGGTATGATTCTTTATGTTTCAATTGTGAACTTAAAGAGCCTTACATATTCCGAACTAGTTGCGATATGTGGCGGGTTATAGCGCCCTTTTAGAGTCTCGGGGCATTACATATAATGCATATTGTAATACCTCAAATATTTTACTTATTGAATTAGGAATCTAAATGACATTTTTTTTTTCCATTTAATTTGGACATTATGATGTAGTCGTGTGAGTTACAGGAATTGACCCAATAAAGTTTGTTTCTTAAAATGAAATGCACAAAGGATTTAATTTAATAAAATAAAAGATTATCAATACCGCTTGTTATTTATTAGGAGCTTGAAATTTGAATTCCGAGTTATAATAGAACGCTAGTAATAGCATATTGAACTTAGCTAGTCAAGCATTTTATTTAAAAGTAGTCTAAAGAATGTAATATCCCAGCATATATACAAAATAATTAACATGTATACATATATATTATTGACATTATTAGGTATAGTTAAAGTATATCCTTAACAATATATTTAAGTAAAATCAATTAATTTTATTTTTCAATTTGACACTGAGGAATTGAAAAGGAAGAAAGAAGGAAGATTAAGGTTATACCACCATTTGGCATGTAGCCTAAGGATCAAACGAGCTTTAATTAGTTGGCATTACATTGGATTTGTTTTTTTTCTTTTCAATAAGCTTCATTAACTAAAAGGAGGATTACATAAAAAAAAAAAAAAAACAAAGTGTAGGAAGTCAGCTCCTGCTATTTACATTGAACAAAATAGAACAGGCATTTGTGCAATAAAATTGTAAACTTGCACTTACCGAGCTAAACCAATATTTGCAACATTTTTAAGCAAAAAATTAAGTACATCTGCTAGAGGATGTTCCTAAAAGAGTTCATCACCATCTTCTTCCTACATTTTTGTAGCAAGCTTGTCAGCGAGAGCATTCAGTTCTCTTAGAAGCACTTGGAGCTCCATTTCATGAAGATGTGAGAAGCTTTCCTTACAAGTAATAAGAGCATTAAAGTATCTAAGTGTAGTATTGTAGCAACTGGTGAGTAAAAAAGTAAGAGCTTGTGAATCAGTGTAAATTAAAAGTTTATGAATATTCTTCTGCAATGCCATATACACTCTCTAGTAGATTCCCCAAACCTCAGCAGCAACTATATCAATTTCCCCAACCTTCTTAGGAAAGCCAGATATCCATTGATAATTTTCATTTTGAATAATGCCTCCAATGGAAGCATTGCCATCAACAAGAACTAAGCCATCAGTATATAAGGTAACCCATTCGTCCTTAGGTGTAGAATGATGCAAACAGATAGTTTCCAATACTTTTAATATTTTGCTCTGTTGCGTATGGACCCTAAACTCTTGACCCGAAGCTCTTATCATAAAGCTCAAAGAAAAATGTGGAATAGGTTGAATAAATAGCCTTTGATTACGAAATTGTCAGATTCTCCATAAAGCTATTGCACAATAAAAAGATTTAGGAGGAGAACCATTTGACATGTCCCTTCTCACCACTTGACAATTTAGCTTGAGCTAATAACTAAAATTTTCTTGGACTGAAGGACTTTCATAAGACACCTTAGCCCATGGCTTAATGAGTCCATTTATAGTTGAGAAACTAATAAAAACATGTTCTAAATCCTCGGTCACAACTTTGCAATGAGGGTAGGATGTCATTGCAACAATGCCATGCATGTGTAAGTTATTTATAGTAGGAAGAGCATTATAGTACTATCTTCATAAAAACAACTTGATTTTAGGTGGAAAACATGACTTCCAAATCCAACATAAATTAGATGTATCTCTTCTCTAGCCAAGCATAAAAAAGTTGTATATATCAACCAAACTTAGCTTTACTACTAGAGGAATGAAAAATCTTAGTATCAGTGATGCTCTCTTACAACACAATAGGCCCAACAAGTTGACATAATAGGTTAGAAACTTAAATACCCAAAGCACTATCATCCCAAGAAGTTAGGGATCGCTCACAATCCCTAATTGTCTAAGAATTGGCTTGATAAGATAAGGGTCCAGAAATTAATTACTTTATAGTAAAATTTCCAACCCATTTATCAAACCAAAAACATGTAGTTCTCGTATTCCCTATCAAAATAAGCACATGTCGAAGCATGTGTGCTTCGGCCTAAAACAATTCACCATCAATAAAGGAAAAACTAACCGATGGAGTAGTCCTATTGACTTGAAATTGCTTTTTATATTTGGCTTGCAATAGAGATGACTACAGTACCTTCCTATTACGAAACTCCCAATACAGTTTTATAGAGCAAAAGCCCTAAACCACTCTGATAGCAACATTTGTTGCCTAGTTCCAAACCTACGAGGAACTCTATGTAGTAGCTAGAAATTAGACTTAACAAATTTATATGACACATGAAGATTCAATGAGGTATATGTAGGACTATAGGGATTAACACATGTCCACTTTGTTTGGTACATACGGATTGAAGAATTTCATATCTCTATAAGAAAAGGGTAAAATTTCAAAAGGGATTCCCCTTCCCCACATTGGAACATAATTGGGGAAAAAACAAAGGGACATTTAATGGACTTATTGTAACTTACTTAGAATTATATGGTATTGTTCATTCTTTATTATAAATATAATTTATTACTAGAAATTTAATTCTAGCATCAATTATATTTCTACATAATCACAATTCATGACTGGATGAAATTGCTTAATATGTAATAATTGATATATTCAATCAAGTTTGCTAAAGGCAAGGAGGAAAAATAGAACCATTATTTTGGATAAACATATGTACTAGTGTATTAATATATTCACATGCATAATTATCCTATAATAGGATGGAACCACTACAGACACTTAAAGCATGGGAATGGGAAATGAGAGCTTAATCCAATACTACTTTTACTTTAAAGTTTAATGTAAGACTTTGTGCAAGGCTTTATAACCAAATCAAATTTTAATATGAAAGTAGTAATGTTATATAAGTAATAGAGGCGTTAAGTTGCCTTAGAGCTTAAGTGGTAAAAATAATGAAAAATTGTGTATTAAGTCAGTGCTCAATTCCAAGTTAGCCTTGTCCTCACCTAAGGATAGATAGCATACTGTCTTCAAGGCACTAGATGCTCGATTTTAGAAGCCTTAGAAGGGGAGTGCCATACATATGCTACACCACAGGTTGACTTAAGATAACTAATACAACAATCATATACATTACATGTAACATCGTTTAGGTACTTAGTCATAAATTGTGTATGAAGATTACCTAATGACCACATAAGATTAGCTCTTAGAGCCAATTTTTAAATGTATGGAATTATATGTCCCCTGGAAGCTAATTTTAGCAGTCAATCACAACTGAACCCATATCCATCCATGTTTTACGTAGAAATCAGATAAGAATTGTAAAAGATCAATGCACCATTTGTGGAGCACTAAGCCCCCATGTAGATGACAAGCTAAGGTCCTTTACATACAAAAGATTTCATTCCCTAATCTGGATGGCAAAGGACAACATTCGAATGGTATGGAAAATGCCACATTCAGTACCTAAACTTTATTCTTTTTTTTTTTTTAGTTAACAACTTTAAGCTTAAAAATATCAATCATTTATAGTCCTCGGTTAGATAGTTAATTGTAAAATTAGGCATAATTAGGTATTCAAGTGCAAAAATAGGAAAAGATTAGGTAGCTAAATGTAAAAATGGATAACTTTAAAGTAGTAAATTGACATTTTTAAACTTCGAGTAGTTAATTGTAAAAATGAATAATAATTTAGATACCAAATGTGATATTAATTCTCAATTAGTAATCACAAATGGAGGCACCAACCGACTTAAAGCAACGGATGCACTAACCAAAGAAGACCATAAGCTACCATCTGACTAGCAAATGCATGGTGTTTGATTATCTCCATAGTTTACATCAATTTAACATTCTATATTTGCCATTTCATTATGATGCTTTTTCCTTTTCATATAGCCTAAAAATACTTAGAAAAGCTTATTTTCATGTATATCTGAAGACTTAGCTTTTATAAAACATTCAAAGGGTTTTTCTCTCAATTAACTTTTGTTCTTACTAGTTTGATTGCATATATAATGGCTAACATCATTAGATTATTATGAATCATATTTGTATGTACTAATCCTCTTCAATTTTCCTTTGATTATGAGTAATACCTTAAGACTTAACTTTTATCAAATCCTTGAAGGGATTTTCCTCTCAATTAACTTTTGATGTAATTAATCTGATTACACAGATCGTAGCTAACTTTGATTACTAGATTATCATGAGTCATATAGGTATCTACTAATCCTTTTGATTTATTTCCTTTGCATCATAATTATTTGGTGCAAAAAATCTTAGGGAGATTCATTTTTTGTGAGAAGTGTGACAAGTACTCTAATCTTTGCACACTAAGATTTTGAAATTCTAGCAAGATAGGTTATGATTATCATGCTATTGAAATTAATGACTATAGTTTATTAGTAGTTGTAAAGTGTGGATCGTGTTGTTCTTGATCTTCGAGGTGAAAAATTGTGATCGAATTGTATTGAGGTTGTTGAAGGTAGTCAAATACAAGAGATGTTCGATAAAATTCTTAGATAAACATAGTCATTATTGTGAGGAGATATGTTAGGGCAGAGCCCATATAGTAGCAAAGTAGGAATTGGTATAGAAGTGAAGATAATAGTCGAAGAGGTGTAGAGGATGTATCTAAAGCATCATTGGAACAAAAAATTAAGAAAATTACTAAGAGCATGCAAAATCTTATAACAACGTAAATCATATACATGGATTCTATGGATATGCTAAGGGTAACGGTATGTGGTGGAGGATGGTATTGGTATTGAATTTGTGTATGTCATGAGGTTGGTGTAATGATAGAAAAGGGAGATAACAATTAGGAATGATTATGTAGTTGGGGAGGATCTTGGGAGCTGAAACAATTAAGATGAAAAATTTTTCTTTCAGTGAAGGTAGCTCAACCAATGATTATTTTTATTGGGAATATAATGTTGAAAAGGTGTTTAAGAGCTATGAGTACAATAAGTACACTAAGGTGTGGTTAATGGCTGTTGAATTTACTCAATATAGAGTATTGTGGTATAAAAGTATGAAATCCCAGCAAGTAAGAGATGGTAAAGGGAGGTAGTTACTTATTATGATATGAAGAGATTTTTGTATAAGATGTTTATACACCATTATCATTGATAAGAGATATTCTTGGGATTACAATCATTATAGCAAGAAGGCATGTGCTCATATTTGAAATATTAATGATTTGATGTGAATTGAATGAGTCTAAGAAATAAATCATTGCTAAGTTCATTACAAGCAATGATGATTCCTACTTAAAATCAAATAGCTTTTTGGAAAAAACCTTATTAAGAGAAGGAAGAGCGACCTTGCTATCAATAGGATGCCCAAAGACCCATAGTGTTAGGTAATGAAGCATCCCTTTTTCCATTTTTCTTTGATACCTTGTCTAAATACCGTCTTCAACTAGTTCTTCGGAAATTTTATGTCAGAATTGTAATTTGTATATAATGTGCCAAGACACTTTTGATGTATTTATGAATATTATTCATAAAAAGCAAGTATTTATTATATTTATATATTTTTTTGCTGATATATATTTTACAATAAAGTCCCATAAATAATTATAGTATGTATGGAATTATAATAAAAGTGTATTATCAATGAGATTCCACGACATAGTATTATCTAAAAGTTGCCCTTAGTTGAATAAATATCTAGAGGGAACATAAATATTTAGACTAACACATTATACAATTAAAATCATTTTCACTGGACTAAGGAAAAGATATTTGAGTTATATAAGTATATACCCAAAGTTAAGTGGGTATATCGGACACGACTTGTTAATAGAGGATACTACATGTTTAATCTTATTAGTTCCTCTTCTATATGAATGTGAATAAATAATCTCTAGACTTGAGACTTTCATGTGTCCTGTTACGCCCTAAACTAAGGAGTTGTGATAGCTCCACCGTATAAGCTAACCTAAGTTAAAAGCTAGCTAATAGAGCTAGCTTCTAATGATCACTCCATAGCTTTGAGTTATTCAATTCAATACTTATTTAGTATCAACCTGAGAAGAAATCAAGTTTTATAAATAGTTTTAAAAAAATGCCATAATAATGATTAATAAAAAATCCACAGGTTTACAGAATATAGTATAGGTAACAATAGTTGAAAACTAGAGGGTCTCACTATTAGTTTTCCTAAAGGTTAGTAAAATCAATAAACGAAATAAGAATCCAGCCAATTGGTTTTGTATCTCACTCCCCAACCGCATTTTCTTTACTTTTAGAACTTATAGTAGTATTAGTGTATCTATTGGTGAACTTGCAAAACATCCATAAGAGAATGAGCGACAACTTGCTCAGTAAATGAGACAGAGGTAATAAATGGGATGAAGGCAATAGCACATATCTAACATCGAGTAACTAAGGTTTTCAAGTAAGTTTAATTGGATGCAATGTGTATTGAAGCAAATATCATCACATGACGTTGAC
This sequence comes from Lumnitzera racemosa, assembly GCA_024138005.1. Taxonomy (NCBI): domain Eukaryota; kingdom Viridiplantae; phylum Streptophyta; class Magnoliopsida; order Myrtales; family Combretaceae; genus Lumnitzera; species Lumnitzera racemosa. The sequence goes on from JAMXBC010000007.1 coordinate 4,686,897, forward strand.
CAATCTGTTGTGAGATCAGAGAAATTACACCCACTCTAATACATGTTTTAAAGAGTTTGACATCGCACACTTCGCAGATTGAAACTAAACTGGAGCTTGTACAATAGAGAAATACGCTTCACCGAAGACTTTACTTCGAACTACTATCCCTAAGCTTGTTGCAATCTCTTCTCTTGTCACTTAGTTCGACTAAAGGTAGGGAGAAGACCATTTCTGTTATTCCCATTGAAGGCTCCATGTTTAACTTAAGAAACCCAATTGTTCTCCTAGTAAGTTGTGATGCATGTTTGGTTAGAAGTTAAGTTGAGTTTAAGTTAGTTTGCTTTTAGGGTGATCAAGCAATTTCAAATAGTCCAAGGCAAGTAATATTATGAAGTAATCAATATATTAATCTAGCACTCAAAATAGAATAACCATATTCAAGCACGCACGTTACATACACATCGACAATAAACTTACAACTACAAACAAGACCTATATTAAAATCTCCAAGTATTCTTAAACAATACTTCAAAGTGAGGTGAAACACCGATCCTACTTACTTGGATATGTTACGCTTGATGGTGTTAATGGTTGATCTCGTCCACTTCAATTGTTCCCCAAATATTCAATATAATTACTTTAGTTTTATTAATTATAAAGTTAAATAAGTTCGTTTTAATAGTTTAAGTATAGGTATGACTTATTTCTAGCGAGTGGTGTAAGTTTTATTTTGAGGTCTAACTTGCTATTGAAGTCTCTAAATAAAGTTCTCAAAGCTCGCCTAATATCAAGTTTTAATCTCAGAACCTTCTAATAAAGTCTCTGAGATTATCCTAGTTACACCCTTACCCCAATCAATTCTTTAAACAAGACTCTAAAGTCCTTTCTACTAAGCATTTCACACAAACCTAACCTTGAATCAAGTTCCGAAGCTATTCCAACCACATTTTCCTTGCCAAATACTTCCTAAACAAGCTTATAATGGGGGTATAGTTAAGTCCCTCTTCTCATCCAACTTTCTAATCAACTCTTTAAACTAGAGATTGGGTCCCTTCTTTACAAACTAACTCTTTGAAGATGTTTTTGAAGAAATTTTATTTAAGCCTACCAAACTAGCCAACCCTCTAATCAAGTCTCTGAACGTAGTACAATCTCCCTTCTTTTACCAACCAACTCCTTAAATAAAGCTCCAACATTTTTAAGGTTAAAGTCCTTTCATCTACCAACTTTCTGAACATGTCTTTGAAGTTATCATAACCATACTTCTTTACCAAACGTTGTCCTAACCAAGACCCTAACATTATTATATTTAAGATTCTTACATAAGTTAACTTTCTAACGAAACATCTATACCAAGGTTTTAAGTCACTCTTTTACCAAATCAACTATTTGAAGAATCCTATAACAAATCCGATTACAAGTTTATTTTGAGCAACTCATTCTATCATCATGTTTCTAATTACATATGTTTTAGTATATGATCATTCGATAGGTTCATCATACTCATTAACACCATATTACCAAAACTTCCAAACCTTCATTTTCCAACTTTAGTGCATGAAACCCATAACTAGTGGTAGGTGTATAGTTTAACTTTACTTCAATCCTCTTATCTCTAGATCATATCCTATAGCAAAACATAACTCATATGAACTCCATAATTGGTATAAATTGATTTCCTTAAAGCTAGTTATACAAAATCTCCCAAAAATAGTGTATTTCATCGAATTTAGAGACTAAAAAATTACTAAAAGTTATGAAAAATATTTTTTATTGAATTCTTTTCATAGGATCTAAACATGTAGTATAGGGAAGCTCTAGAAAAATTTTGGTTTCGAAACAACATCAAGAGGGTTATTTAAAATAACTTTAAAATTTATTCAGTTTAGCGTGATTTGTTAAGAAAGTTATATATCTGTTCAAAATATTTGTAATATGATATTTTTCTTAAATATTAGGTACAAAAATATTCCAAATTAAAATTTTTACAAAATTTTTGGACCCAATTTAATAAGTTTATAAAATTTAGAAAAAATCTAAGAAAATTGGAGCTCACTAGAAATTGGTTGTTCGGCTACCATTAGCCGTCGCCACCATATTGCCAGCCCTAGACACTGCCCCTACTACTGGCCAATGGTGGTGGTTTATTACCAGATCGTATGCAAGTTCTCACTCCATAAATTTGCTCGGTTTACCTAATCTTCTATTAATTTTTCCCATAAATTCTTCTTTCAAGTTTTCTAGCTTTACAAAATTTTTCTGGATACCTAAGATCTTAAGGAACTTATAGAGAGGATTGGAGAATTTTTTTCCCTAATTTTATATGATGAAAATGTGGATTTTCTCTCTCCTACCAACTTTTATACCCTAAAGAATAAATCTTGCAAGGTGTCCTACTCATAATAATTTTTCCAACTCCTATTCATAGAGCTGTCCACACCTTAATCCATGGAATCGGGGTTGTTTAGAATAGTTTTATTGATTTTTAATATTCTCTTATTAATCTTTAGTTAATTATGCTTATTTTCATATATTTTAAGCATTTTCAAGTATGTAATTATATATAATAATCACACTCGAGGTACACGTATTAATTTTATATGTGATTTTATGTCACTTTATAATTTTAGTATCCAACTAATTCATCTCTTAAGATTCAATTAATTTTCGTTACTTAATTTATGCATTTACGGTAGATAAATTATAATATAATATAATTAAGTAAAAGTATCTATTTTTAGTTATAATAATATTATTTTATTATATTTCTGTAATCTCGACTCACAATGTGTTATCATCTAACTCTTAGGATTCACATGTGAAATATCATCTTGATCGGCCTATTGTCACATATACCCTAAATTACTAGCTTTGAATAACTATGTGAAACTATAAAGCCCACACGTCCTATATATGGAGTGTTGTGCTTTAATTTCGTTAAACGCAGTCTTTATTTAAATTATAAATAATGCGGTTATTAAGTATGATATAAAATATAGAGATGATAGTGATAAATCAAAATAAAATTTATCACTCTCTTGGATTAAGGAGTTAATATCCAAGGCCGCTTGGTTAAGGTAATAGTGACTTGTAAACTCATAGCCATGGCAAGTATTATTAAGTCTATTTTATCTTGAAAACCAAGTAAAACGATTAAATATTAATGACATAACATGCAATAGTTTAATCGAGAAATCATTTAGTGAAAAGATTTAATTACTTAGTAATCGATTCATAGTGGTTTTTTGTTTACATATTTTCTATTATGTTGGGTGACCAATAATTGTTATTAGATGGTTTCCTTGGTTTGTGTTTAAATAAACATTACCTAGAGGGTCATATACTATAGCACAATTGACAAGAGCAAAGTTTTTGATAAGAAATTGTCAATATTTATTTTAGAGTTAGAATGAATTGATCCAAAATAATAAATTGAAAGCAATTTATTTTATCGCATTGAATATATTTGCGGTTAAGTATCTTTTAAAGATTATGTATTTTATTATTAACTTTTTGTGTAAATATAAATGGAATTTATTAATTCCTCCATGTTCAATTGCTATTGAAAAGTTCATGAAAATTGAAAGGATATGAAACTTATTGATTGAAAAGTTCATAGCAATTGAAAAGTTGTCTGCCATTTACTCTATGTTTAATTGTTATGCAATTGAAAGATTGTGGCAAGTGAAAAGTTTATAGAATAAAAAGTCTTTTTCATTAATTTAAGTTAATGTTTAAAAAGAGAGAAGGGAAAAAAAAGAATTTAATGATTTTTTATTTAGAAAAACACCTAACGAAAAAGCAAAAGAGAGGATATAACATTTTGCTTCCTAGTTTTTCAAATTTTAGTCCTTTATCTAAGTTTTCTAGCAATATAAAGAATTAGAATTTGTTCTTGTTAATGTGCATGTGGATACCATTAGAGGGACCACCTTTAGAGTTCTTGTGGTGAATACATTTTGAAAACAACAAATTAGATTTATATTGCAATAGAATTCCATCCCTAAGAGGAGACGGTACTTCTCATTAGGAAAAAGATAATTTTATAATCTTTATTGATATATATTTTTATTACATGTTATACATAGATCTTAGAATAGGTTTTATAGTATTTTTTATCTACTACGCTCTTTCTTATCTATAAAACCTAATAAGAAAAGAGTAGAATTATATGTGTATAGGGATATAGACTATATAAGTACTAGATTACTATTGGTTAATGGAATCACTTTACTGTAAGCCCTAAAGCTAAATCAAGTGACCGCAGGATTGAACTTAGAACACAAGGTTTAGGGCAATCGGTTAATGGATCCGATCAAACCCAAATTATAAACTATTGAGAGAAATATTAGTAAAAATAACCCCCTAAACTTGAATTTAAGAAAATAAGTAATAAAATAGGAGACTATAAAATTTTTAAATTTTAAGCATAATAAGTACTAATTACCGAAAAGGCGAAAAGTGTAATCTAATAACTAATAAATTATTAAAAATAGATTATATGTATACTAAAAATTTTAGAATGACCAAAATAATAATTAGAAATGTTTACATGTACCCCACATGTATTTACGTGTAGATGAAAATACGCAAAATTTCCTAAATTGGCCAAAAACTAAGTAAATAATTAAAGAAAATTATAAATTAATTATGGAAAAACCAGAAAAAAATCAGAAAAATATAGAATGATCCAAATCAGGTCGTGGCAGGTCAGGATTTATAAAATAAAAATTAGCTAATTAGAATTGGACAACACAAAAGCCAAAAATCAAGAAAATTAGGCAAAATCATGTCTAATTAATGCATAATAATTACAAAAATTGTCTATAAATAGGGGAAAAATTTTCAGAACTCATTTGGATAGTTTAGCATTAGAGAAAAATAGGGAAACTGAAAAAATCGAGAGAAAATCCAGAAAAAAAAAGGAAAGGAAACTGTGCAGATTCGAGTAGTGAGAAAAACCCACACCTCAACACCACCTGGGACCGAGCCACCACCACCACACTACTCTAGCCCCACCGTCTAGGCCAGCCGACACCCTTGGACCGGGTTTGGACGGCCAAAAAGCTTTAGACCGGTTAGTCTCTTAAATTTCCCGATTTTGAATAATTTTGTAAAATTAGTTATTTTGCCTAGAAAATTATGAGACTTGTTATTCTGAGGTTTCATTGTATGTAGATTTAGGGGAAAATAGTGATTTAGTTTAATTACGTCTAAAAATATAAGGTTCTTAACAATTTGTTCAAAACCGAGTATGATTAGAACGGAAAATAAATAGGCTTAGGAGTGTAGTTTGGAGCTCAATTTTTTTTTTTATAGGATGCTCATGTGATATAGAACAGTGCTATGAAGCCATTTTTTTTAAATTAATTTTAAAAATTTTTAAGTTAATTTTTAGTCCTAAAATGATGGAAAAATTAGGTGATTTGGGGTTAATTAGGTGATTAAGATATTAATTACTGATTTAGATAATAATTAGATATTTAGGGATGTTAATCTCTAACGCGAAACCCTAATCCTAGCCCTTAGAGTATTATGTATGGTTAATTTAGGAAATTAGGTAATTAATATAAGAAATTAGTAATATGTGAAATTGTAAATTAATAAATCTAAAAAAATAGAGTTATTTAGATAATATTATAATAGAAATCAAAAAAAATAAATCTGAAATAACATTTAATTTTAAGTAAATGTCTCAAAATGTAAGATTTTTACACATCGGGAATAAATCCGATACCTTAATTAGGGTTAGTGTATATCGACTAGTTCAAAATACTACATTAAGACCTAATAGGATATTTGGATACTCGAGCTTAATGTGATTAATTTCACATTAGAATTCGAGCATATTTAAGGCTTAGGAATCAAAATTTAAAATCTAATTTAGGATTCGAACCCCGAAATAGAGTACAGCGAATCATTAGGACGTAATAAGTATACACGAAAAAAATGAGTTAAAATATAACTTAGAATATGAATCCATAAAGTATAAGTCCTAAAAAGACCTATTTATATTATTGGATCCCCAGAGACACATCAGCTTGCGATTAAGGGATCGAGCGATTCCAAGTAAGTTGGGTTATTGTTTATTGTAATAGAGTACTAGTTTTATAGTACTCGGGACTTAGGCTTGTATATGATTGTGATTGTAAGGAGTTTATGCATGTGTTTGATGTATCTGAATTCGGGCTGAATTTGTAATATGAGTGATTTTGTGACTAATTGAATTGGTATGAAATTGTTTGAACACTCTAAATGAAATTTAATCTTATTCGACCCTAATAACCGAAAATGTCATGCATTACAATCCGTTAGGGGATCATAGGATTCTCCAACCAAATACCGACCCTTTCGAAAGGGATAGCGTAAGATTGCAAAATGGTCCCTTCTTCATCCTTAGTCGAACTAAGTGACAGGAGAGGAGGTCACGGCGAGGGTGAAGTTAATGGTTCGAAGGTAGTCGCGAGAGGAGCGAGGTCTCCATTGCACAAGCCTAGGTTTAGTTGTGAGCTGCTCCATAACATGGAAACTCCTTAACCCGGATTGGAGATGGTGAAATTTCTCTGATTTCACAACGGACCGGACTACGTTGTGCAACGACACTTGATTATTGCATTGCATGAAAATAATTGCTTGATAACCCTGTTTGTGCTTGTATACATTCATGAGTCTCTAATTCAACTTATTGAGCTGTAGTTGCTCATACCCTTATAGATCCTTTTGCAGGTTCTGATTTCTGAACACTTCAAGTACTATGCTACCCTACAATTACCCAGAGGTTAGTCCGTTGAAGCTAGGGGTGTGAGGATCAAGTTACTTAGTATAATGTGTAACTAGAGTGACCTTGGAGTTAAGGATGAAAGACTGATAGTTATTATATAATCTAGTGAACTGTTGTGTTTATGTAAAACTTCCTGGGAAGCTCTGTGGACTTATATATAATTATACATGTTTATTAGAAATTTGTACTATTTATCATAATTGTAGTTTAATTGTTAATCGGACTGTTTACTTCAAAGTGAGGAGTCATCGACGCCTTGTGTAGATCATGTCTATGGTAAGCACTGTGAGTCCGGTTACTATCATAGAATGGTTTACATGGCGAGATTGTTGTGACTCTGCGACTTTGGGGCGTAACAATTCTCTGTTGATATCAGAGCGTAGTTTTAGTAAACTTACTTTGAAGTGTCATACTTTAAAAGAAATAGATATTATAAGAATATTGAGAGTAGGTAATATTAAGTAGGTGATAAAAGATTGTATAACATAAGTAACCATAATCTTTAACATAAGAAATATTAATTGGTTTAATTATAATTACAGGGTCGAAGGAGAGAACTAATACATAGTTGGATACGGTTCGGATGGAATGGAGAAGTATCTCCTATTGATTATAGGGTTAGATTACAATGGCTATTGATGGAATTAGCTGATTGGAACATCTTTAGGACAGTTGATGAGATCATTGATAAGTTTCATGATCAAATGTACTATAGCTGGAAGGATGAGTAGGCATGGATGGAGATGAGTTTAGGACCTCAATATAATAGATATACTGCCATAGCAGCTTTTGAGCAGAGGTGATTGGAGACAGAGGGAATTATAACCCTGATGATGCCCTTACGGTATTTTCCTACTAGGTTGGAGGATGGGAGACCATACCCAGCTGATATTGCACACAACCCTGCTAACATTCCATACATTCCTAGACGGTACCCACCAAGGATTTTTTATTGGTTTCCTCAGTTTCCAGAGCCTGCTGGGGATGGTATAGAGATACTATTGAACCCTAACCCTGAACTTGAGCTTGAGATACCAGGACCACCACCAGAAAACCCACCTCTAGGTGAACCCCAAGAGAATGGAGTTCATGTAGAGGACGACCCTGAGGAGGACCCAGAAGAAGAAGAAGATCCAGAAGAAGACACAGAGGAAAGGCAAGAGAACGAGGATGAACCTGGTATAGACTTACATGCCTTAGTCATGCAGGTAATTGCAGATACCGGGATAGCTGGAGTAAGAGCTGGTGACTAGTCATGCAGGTGATTGCAGACACCGAGATAACTGGAGTAGGAGCTGGTGACTCAGTTGAGTCGGATGATGATGATGATGATGTGCAGGAGGTGATTGTGATCCCTGAGACTCCAAAGATAGTATATATAGACTCCGCATCAGATAGTGAGCATGAGGATCATTCGGTAGGAGGCCATATAGGTCATGATCTCTTTAATGGAGTAACTGCCGCGGATTTAGAAGAGGACTAGCTTAGTTAGATGACTGACTTATTTGGTTAGGTAGATTTTTAGATATGATCCAGTAGCGATTTTGATGGAAACCGATGTATTTTGTAGCTTCTGGATCAAGCTAGGTATACGCTGTAAGTAAGTTTGGTGTAGTCAGTTGATGTAATCTTTTGTCTTGTACAGTTGTAAAGATCGATTCTGTACTAGATTATGTAAGTAGTGATGTAATCGAGTTGTAAAGTTTATGTATGTATTCAAAAGCTATCGAGTTGTATCTTTTTGTTTTGAAGTTGTAATGATACTAATGCAAGGTTGAATGAAATATATAGTGGAAGTTAGACTACTAAGTACGTTGACTTCAATAATATTGTCATTACTATTTGATATGAGTACATATTGCAAGCATTTATTAATTTATAAACATTCTTTAAACAAAAGTGGGGATAACTTATAGATAGATATGAATGCAATCATTATAAGTTAAACTACTAAACGATTATGGCTGAAGCTGGAAACGGGAGTAGTCAAGGAGGAACTGAAGGGAATCAAAACCCTCCACCACGAGCACCATCACCACCAAGAGAACAACATAGACAAGATTTACCCCTGCCGCCTCCACAAGAAAATATGCCTATTGGACAAATACTTGCCAGTATGCATACGATGATGAGACAGCAAGGAATGTTGATTCAACATCTTATGACTGGTGGTAATGTGGGAAACAGAAGACCCCAAGAAGTTGAACAATGAATGGAGCAACCTCACGAGGTAAATAAACTTCCTGAGTTTATAAAAGCCAACTATTATTTTGAAGGGGAGATGGGTAGGCCAGATGTAGCTGATGATTGGTTAGCCCAAGTTGAACGAAGTTTTGAGGCTTTTAGAGTCCCTGAATCTCAAAAGTTATCTTATGGTACATTTATGTTAAAGTTAGCTGCGAGAGTATGGTGGGACTCAAGAGCAAGACAACTCGGAAATAACATTGATTGGCAACAATTTAAGGAGGAATTCAGGAATGAGTATTTCCCTCATAGTGTTCAAAATAGAATGGTGCGAGATTTGTTTGAACTGAAGAAGGGAGGTATGAGTGTCACCCAGTATGAAACTGAGTTCAATAGATTGTTACAATATGTACCTTGCTCATATCGAGATAATATTGAGTTAAAGAAAGATTTGTTTCTGACCAGATTTGATCCCACGATGTGTTGTAAGTTGTTAGATTATGGTTTCACCACTTACAATGAAGTGGTAGATAAGGCAAGACAACTGGAAGATAATCGTGTGAGGATGTAAGCAATGTAGAGTCAAAAGATCAACAGAAGATATCAACCAGGTCCATCATTTAAGAGATCATATCCTGGTGCCTCTAGTAGCAGTTCTGGGCAAAAGAGAAAGAGACCAATAACTCTAGCTAGTAACCCAGCGCAGTCAGTACCGAGTTTGAGTTTTTATAATAAAGATGGTAATGTCAAATGCTAGAAGTGTGGTGCAAATCATTTCCCAAGAAACTGTACTCAGCTTAAGGGGAAATGTTTTATATGTGGAGATCCAAACCATGTGCTGAAGGCATGCCCTAGGATGAAATTAGTAAAGTGTAATTAATGTGGTAGAAAAGGCCATCTCTCCAGATACTGTCCACAGTTTGTATAAGGAGCTAAGCGAATAGAAGGTGTTGATAACACCACTGCACCTGCTCATATCTTTGCTCTGGAGGATATGGAAATTGAAGAGAATGAGGATTTCTCAGATTTTATGGAGAAGTACTACCATGATGATGTCGAGGAGATCATGGTAGTTGAAGAGGAAAATGATGAAGGACTTGTAACTGGTACGTACTCAGACTATCTATTGAAATAATAATTCTAAGTGTGAATTAAATTGAAATATTTGCATTTTAAGATTTATGAATGCTAATGTAGTTAGTAACCATAGTATTAGTACATTCCAAGACATATGTTGATAAATGGACAACCTGCTTTTGTGCTGTTTGATACTGGTGCATCTCATTCCTTTGCAAGTCAGAAATCTGTAAATGAACAAGAGATTAGTGTGGTTACTATTAATATAACTTATAAAGTTAGAACTCTGACTGGGGAGAAAGTAACAATCCGATAAGTAGTTACTGATGGTAGAATAAAAATTCAGGAGAAAGAGTATCCTATAAGTCTTGTAATATTACCTTTACAAGGTTATGATGTAATAGTGGGAATAGATTGGTTGTCTAAGAATAAAGTCATTGTGGAGTGTAGAAATAAAATTATCAATCTTAATGAGGGAGAAACGATATTTCAAGGAAAGGCTGGTGGAAGTAAATTGAATTTATCAGTAATGAAGATCTGTAATGAAATGTGTGAGACAAAAGTACAGGAGAACGATTGGAAATTCTGTTGGGTGTTTGTTGTGGATACAAAGAAGGAAATACCCAAGGTAGCAGACATATGGGTAGTGAATGAGTTTCCAGATGTATTTCCGAGGGATTTACCAGGGTTAGCTCCACCCCGAGAGTTAGATTTTACTGTAGAATTAGTTCCTGGAACTGAGCCTATTTCTAAAGCTCCATATCGGATGTCACCTATGGAACTTCAGGAACTAAAGAAGCAACTTTATGAGCTATTGGATAAGAAGTTTATTCAACTGAGTGTTTCACCATAGGGAGCACCAGTATTGTTTGTGAAAAAGAAAGATGGTACTATGAGATTGTGTATAGACTATCGGGAGTTGAATAAGGTTACCATTAAGAATAGGTATCCTTTACCTCACATCGATGACTTGTTTGACCAACTTCAAGGTGCAACTATGTTTTCTAGAATAAATTTAAAATCAAGATATCATCAATTGCAAGTTAAGCCGGAAGATGTGCATAAGACTGCATTTAGAACTCAATATGGTCATTATGAATTTTTGGTGATGTCATTTGGCTTAACGAATGCTCCGGCTGTATTCATGGACCTGATAAATCGCATATATCAACCATATTTGGATAAGTTTGTTGTGGTGTTTATTGATGGTATTTTGATTTATTCAAAAACCAAGAAGGAGTATGCAGAGCATTTACGATTGGCATTACAGAAGTTGAGAGAGAATAAATTGTATGCCAAGTTAAGTAAATGTGATTTTTGGTTGGATACAATTTCTTTTCTAGGTCATATTATATCTGGTGAAGGAATTTCTGTAGACCCTGATAAAGTAAAAGCAGTAATGGATTGGAAGCAACCAACCACAGTGACTGAGATAAGGAGTTTTCTGGGTATGGCTGGATACTATCGACAATTCATAAAAGATTTTTCCAAAATTGCCAAACCGTTGACTCGATTGACCTAGAAGGATGTAAAGTTTGAATGGAGTAAAGATTGTGAAATGAGTTTTCAGGAGTTGAAGAAAAGACTGGTTACAGCACCAGTATTAACATTACCTGATTCGAATAAGCCTTATAATGTATACAGTGATGCTTCACGGAATGGATTAGAAATAATGTGTTTTATTAAGTTGAGAATCCTATGAATTGCATGAAAGTATGATACTCAAAATTTTCTTTAAGCCTTGTCTAGATTGGCTACTAAGGACCCCCATTGAGGAGTGAAATAGAACATGAAATCGTAGGGTTTGCCTAGAAGCTACCACTCCTAAAAGAATCTGTAATAATTAGGTATTCCCCTAGGTTGGGCATTGTACTAGTTAGTAAAGATTTTAAGTAGGTCTACTTGGATTATGTTATAAATGAACTCAAGTATATATTAGTTCGTTATTAACAAGCATCCAACATATTCGTTAGCTTTGTAATAAGTGTCAATTCCACTATGAAGGGTCATTTTTCTTTGATTAAGTATGAGGAAAAAAAAAACTAAAAGTTTATTTGTGCGACAAATGTGCCCATTTTACTTAAGTATTGTACATTACTTATAGTTAAGAGCATGAAGAAATAAAGGTCTACGAAGTACCAAATGACTTAATGGGGAAATGGGAGGAAGCTAGAGCTTAGAGATCTAGGAAATATATGGTGATTCATTATGCATGTAATGCTTAGTGAAAAGGGTGTTTTGGTGCAAGATTCATAGCTAAGAGTATGTTTCAAGCAGACAAATGGAATCATCTAAATGTAGGATAATAGAGGCGATTCATTGTGCAACTTAGAGGCAAGTGAATGGAGAAAACAAGATAATGGAGCCCATTGTAGGTGATGCTCAAGTTCTATACATGTTGAATTGTGAATTCAAGCCAAGATAGATGCATTTTTTATATGCATAGTTGTTAAAATCATAAGTCAACTATATAGTTCTATAAGTTTATATTATATTATATATATATATATTTTCTTAGTTAAAATGAATATAAGATCATTTATGTGTAAATTTTCAGCAAAATTATAAATTTTGATATGTGATTCTATAAGTTTACGATTATATTGGTTTTATACAATTCTATTAATTCTATACTTTCAAAGGACCGGTAGAATTGAGATTTTAATAATCTAGTATGTCTCTTGAGCTTATATAAGATTCAATTTTAAAGATCAAATAGGTAAGGAAATGGTTAAGCAACGAAGCCAAAGTATAAGATGTATCGAGGTGGTAGATTGTTGCAAGGAATGGTTGATTGCCGGTTGTTCCAATTGATCAATATGAAGCCATAGTTGATCAATTCAAAGTTCATGGTCAACTATGACATCTTATAGAGCATGTTGTAGTTTCTCATTTTGTATTTCTTAATGCCCAATTAAATTTCTTTATTGAGTAATAGAGTTTGAAGCATCTTATAACCCTATGTGTATGATGCTATGTGTATTACATAGAATAAGAGCTACGTCAATCCTAAAGGGTTTGATGGTTAGATTTTGCTCCCAATGGTAATACAAACTTAGTGATGCTAGATATCACTATTATAACTCTTAGGTCAAGTTAATGGTAGTCCGTTGGCCAAGCATGGCATTATACCTGCAAAAAGCCCCATGGTGTTGTCAATGAGGGCCCTCTAATGCTGAAGTTAATAAGGAAAGTATTCGAATTCTAGAAGATGCAAGAGTTTGTAGGTTGAGAGATCCCAAGAGGTTTCAAAATCCCCTTACCTAATGGCTTTCCTTCTATTTATAGATTAAGAAGGCTAACTTGTCTAGACATGTGATAAGAGAAAATTGGATGGAACAAAGTCGAAGGTAGTGGTCTTGTCAGTATGAGAAAAAACTTCTTCTTTTCTACCAGGTGGTAGAAACTTGGAAGACGGGCCTGTTACATCGATATGAGTGGCCACCATAGCCTGGTGGCTAAACTATAGACTGTGTCAAGTGATTATTCAGCATTTAATGATAAAAGAGAAAGAGACGAAGAGAGAGGGCAAGCTCGATTATACTAGATGGCAAGCTTCTTGAAGGTGGCCTCAAGTTAGAGGTAAGCTCTCTCCTTGTTACTAGAAGGTAGAGCTTAGGGGCTGTAGGAAAAGACTTCCCAAGTGCTCAATGTTCAACTAAAGCCGAGTGGATAAGGCTAGGATATATGCCGAGCTGGTCTTCATACATGCTGGGAAGAATCTAATACCATGCTGGTCAAGCTCTTAGGTGGGCTTGGTCCTTCGAAACCTTGGATCGAAGAGTAACCGTCAACAAATCTGTAGATCTATACCGTTACATGAATGGATTTATATGCAATATGGTTTGATGTTTTTCAACCATGTTGCTTTAGGATTTTGAGTATTAAGTTTATTTGATAATTTTCTCTCCCCTTTTATGTAATTTATGCTTGTGTTATTTTATAGTACGTTATGATAATTTTGAGAAGAATTATATTGAAAGAGCGGTATAGTGGATACGCTTGCTTCGACAACATAGTTTTATTTCGTGTACGCTTGTGCCTATCGACTAAATTACGAGTGTAAGTTTAATTCCATATAAATTATCGTCATGTTACAATCAAGTTATGTTGTTCGAGTAAATTTTACTTGTACTTCTTTATTAATTCCCCGCGTTTTATCGCAAAATATTATTCTTAACTCTTGGTTTATGTGAATTACGACTGAGTTTCTTATCAAATTGAGAAAAGAAAATGGTTAAAGAAAATCAATCTTGAGCACCACGAAATAGTCTTCTGGTCAAATATGATTAACATTATGACAACGTACGGAAAGAAAGAAAACCATCTGGATTGCCTATTTCTTTCCTTTTATTAATTTTTTAATATCGATTTCTTTTTGTGAAAAAAAAAAAAGGTTTGACTTATTTTCTAGTGTCGAACTCATATTTTATGCATGTATTCTTGCAAGTTGGGTATATAAAATTATAATCTATATAAAAAATCGGTATGAAAATAATGATAACACGTGTAGTATCTTCATTCTTCATGATGCATATTATTAAAATGAGATTCCTCACATGCATAAAAAAAAAAAGAAAGAAAGAAAGAAAGAAAGAAATAAAATAGTATAAGCAATATATATTATAATTATAGAAGTAAAATTTAAATAAGCTTAGCTATCATATATTGTCAAACTATACATTTCCCATAATTACTTTACTATTATAGATTCAGTTCTGTCCAGAAATTTTAAGGAATGTTATAAAAGAATCATATAGAAACTATATTGAGACTATCTATACTATCAATTTATGTTTATAAAACATGATAATTATTCAACAACCAATTAATAATATAAATATCAATCTTTTAATTAACGAAATAAACCAAGTATGACTTCTCCTTCTTGAGACTGAAATTATAATATTATCATAGAGGAAAGAAGAAACAGAAAAATCAAAACAAAACGTATGCATAAAAATGTAGAATAACCCACACAAAAGAAGCTAAACTGTATTATACATGCGTACTAGTATTAACTGTAAACTCTCTCTCTCTCTCTCTCTCTCTCTCTCTCTCTCTCTCACTCTATTATTCTCTTTTTTTTTTTATTTTTTATTTAGCAGTAGTACAAGACATTAATTAAAGCTGTATATATTAATATAAAAAGAAAATGACTAATCATAATATTTTATTTTTTCTCTTCATAGTCCTGACTGGTGTAAGGGCTAAATGCTTCAGCAAACCAGTTCTTCTTCCTCCAAGAGCTCCACCCCATCTCCTCGCATATTTCATCATCATGGTTGATGCTAAAAGTTGAGATGCAATGTCTCTTGTAGAACCTCGTACTCCCCTTCATCACCTTCATTTCCTTGGTTGTCTGTTCCAGCATTTTCTTCACACTAGGTAGCCTAAATTTGCCATCCACTAGCCGCGCCAGCCACTTGCTTCGCTGCTCCGATGAATGGAGGTTCGAAACACTCTCGATGAATCCCACAAAAGCCATGTTTGGTATCAAAGGATGGATGGTTCCCCTGAACACAAATTGAAGAGTTCATATTAGTTAAGCAATGAGGTTATGGCAGACATAATGAATGTTTACCTTCAAGTACAATCGAAACATCGACGTGCCTTCCGAGTGATGCAAATTAAGTATAAACTTTATAATACGTACAATATATTGAAAATGCACTATTCGTCTTTAAATTCAAATAAAGGATAACCTTTACGATAGGCAACTTATTATAGGAAGAAGATTGTGTGTTTTCCTTATAAGTATAAATGAATAATATACTCTACACTAGAAAGCTAATAATAACATGCATAACCGAGTTTACACTACCTACAAAACATAAATCTTCCATTTACATTTAGAAATAGATATATGTACTATCTCGCTTTTAATTATTCCTATTTTTGTTAACCAAATTCGCTCGTAATTCACGAAAAAATATTATTCTTCTTGCAGAATAAATAATTAATAATATAATTATAAAATATTATAGACTTTTTGATAAACAAATTATAGTTAGACAGATATGATATGATGGCAAAACTATCTTGAATTTCGACCTTCATAATGTTGTTGGGTCCCTCATTACTCACCATAATTCTAGAGATTAGTTAAATGCATTAGGGATTAAGTATCCCTTACAAGGATCCAAAACGTTGGTTTTAAGCAAACCCTGTAGGTGAGGAATGATAAAGAAACAGTTCAGAAGTTAGACTAGCTCCTTCCTTCAAACACATATCGGTATATATTAGTAAAATGACAAGAGAATATACTAACATTGAATATTCCCTCCAACATGGTAGAATATAATTAGTGAAACATACAAGCAAAAACGCTATGTAGGAATATCTAGTCTATCTATTTTTCTATACCATTATTTTTTTCGATAGAATCTTACATTTCAGGTATGTCCACTATTGGGTCAACAATTACGATAAAGTTTTCTTATTATCAAACAATATCATTATTTGTATCGAGTTATTGATTATATATGAGCAATAAGATAAAAAGTGGGATATATATATATATACACACACGCCAACTAGATAGTCCACCTATATAGTGGTATATACACTTGAAGACATTTTTTTAAAAAATAAATGACCAAAAACGGAAAAAAAATAAATAAATAAATAGATAAATCGATAAGCAAAATGCTCATAAACAAATAAAAAATCCAAATGGTAAAATAATAATAAAAAAAAGGATCCTCTTAACTTTTTTTTCCTATGAGTTTTTAGAATTTATAAATTAATAATTAAAATTATATAAATTTTTTAATACTATACGATACAATTATATTTATAATATCGTTTTCGTCTTTTTTATTTCAACTGTTAATTACAAATAACAGCATCATAAAAAAATAAATGATAGGAAATTGAGACAGCATTGAGATGATCCATTTTCAAAAGAAAAAAGAAAAATCATCTTGTATTTTGCAAATATATATATATATATATATATATATACCTGTATAATGGCATGACACCAGCAGGAAGTTGGATAAGACTCCGGAAAGGTTCTGGCAACACAGACTTGAGTTTCTTCTTCACATCATAACCAGTAGCAAAAACCACAACATCTGCTTCCAACTTCGTGTGGTCATCAAACTCAACTCCTCCGCTCCAGAACCACCATTTTGTTGGTCTCTTAAACACTATTTTCCCTTTATCAGCCTCGGTAAAGAAGTTCTCAGGCATGACTGCCATCTGACATGATGCATAGTCTTCCTCAAATGGATGCTCCGGTTTCAGTCCATATTTCTTCAGTGGAAGCTTCCATGTCAAGTAGGACTCTATAAACTTTGATACTGCCTTCCTCTGTTATGAAGAATAATAATTATTCAAATATTGTAATTATGCTTATGCTTTATAATAAATGTGAATATAGGTTTATCTTAGGTTGATTATAAGAAATACGCGAGTGTACGTATACTATCTGTGTTATTTTCATTTTCGAGTTATATAACCTTAATTTTTGCGCTTTTTACTTTGTATAACTATGTTATTTTTATTTCAGTTATGTATCCTAAGCTGCAGTGTCGTACGTTTTTAACGTGGATATCCTTGTAATTATTTTTTTCAATTATAGGACCCCACCTTCTTTATAAAAATTTTACCCCATCATTAAACAAAGAAGATACAAAAGAAAACATGATCATCTAACAAATTCTTTAACTTAACTATCCTTTATATAACTGTGCAAAAAAAAAAAAAAAAAAAATAGAATAGACATGCAAAATGAAAAGATGTGAAAAATCGGGTTATGCAAATGAAAAAATAAATAACACGGATATACAAACTCCCATTTCATTTTTCTTCTCTTGTCATTAATCCTTTTTATGTCTATGATATAATTAAAACATGAAAAAGTATATAATCTGAGTACCACAGGAGATAGGAGTGGAAGGAGCAAGGTCCTGAGGAGCCTCTGGTTAGGCCTTTCATGGAAGAACTGAGCAAACCGTGTTGAATAGAACAGAAAGAATGGAAGACCCCAAATCCAATAATGAGGAACAGTCCAATGTAAAGTCCTTACAACCATAGTACACGGCTGCCCTTCAGGACCTGACAAAATACATAAAATAATGTTCCATCGCATCCTAATATCACTTGACACAAAATAAATACATTATTACATATGACCCCAGTTTTACTTGGGCCATCACATTTTCAAATTATTAGACATGAAAGATTGGTTACCAAAGAGTGTTATTTCTTCATTATTCGTGACAGATTATATTATTGTATAAATTGACCTTGTGTTTTTTGAATTTCGTAGGTTAAAATAAACTATATTTTTCTCTCCAAAAGAAACTTTCTAAATTGACTTTGCCAGAGTTTCATATCTTGGATTTGCTTGACTTAAGTGGTAAAAGTCTTTTCTTCCCACATCATTCTTTTTCAACTCATTAATAAATTAATCGTCCCTCCCCTAAAGGAAATAAATTATCTATGGGATAGTAATGCATAGTCATAATTCAAATTTTTAAGGGAATATTCATAAAATTTGATACTTTAAAATTTGAAAAAAAAAAGAAAAGAAAAGAAACTATACGATTCTGTATTATAAATTGATTTGTAATTTTACACACGCATATTCCAGGTACGTAGTAACTGGTGAGAGAAAAAGGTTCTCCAAAAGAGTCTTTATTTACTTGTTTATTGGTTTATTTTCGGCTAACAGAAAAGTCAAACATTGAAAAAAACGCAGCACAAAGACAAGGAAAAAGGAAAGATCGCCTTCGCCCTTGAGAAAATCAACACATAGTTGTTGATATAAAAACAGGGTAATATTACTTAATTTTAAAAAATTACTATTTTATTTTTATATATTAAAATTTTATTAATATTTATAAATTTTTCATCCATCGATATAATATATTAATAACATTAAATTTTTTCTTAAAATCGGAAGAAAGTTTCAAATTCAGCCTATAAAGTACCCAAACATGCAAATGGTTCATTATTTTGTCTAGGTGGCATGTGTACGCTACTTCTTTTGAATTCTTTAGTTATCTCGTATAAAGTCGAGGGCTTGTTAATGGACACCCATTTGGAATATGCCTGTGAAGTCAACAAGTCAAAACATGAAACTACTTCTGTATCTTCAAGATAGATTATTGTTGTTGCTTAATAGGAGGCCAACCCCCATATTATTAAATTCTGTTTTTATATGCGGAACCTTTTGCTTGCAAATTTTCGGGAAATTGTGTATAAATGTTTCCGAAATCCAACTTAGAAATATTAAAAAGGACTGTACAAAATCAATCTTTTGATGAAATGGACTCATTTTTTTTCCCTTTAATAGTTATAATATGTATAGTAGTTGGCAAAAGAGAAATAATTTACGATATTTTGGTAATTATATATATATATATATATATCCAAATTATCTTACAAGGGTTATTTAATGGAAAATCTACGTACGTTTCCTCGCCAATTATGCCCTAAAAATAAGGCAATAAATTTATGAAATCAAAAGTTAACGCTACGCCCTCGCAACTAACTGGGGTTACGAATTAGAGTTATCAAAGCCAATATATACGAACACATATATATATAAAAAAAAAAAACAAATATATGCCTAAATTTACTTTATCTTAACATATATAATGCCACTAATACGTGCCTTTGCGAATTTTCATACATCCAATTATATATGTTTTTTATAGTGTATATTTTGTATAATTATTGATGTGATAGATTATAAAGGATTTATTAAGTAATACATACCATACATATATGTACATAAAATGTAACTATTAATCATGTTCAAAAAATGGAATAGTGTAGCAATGAATGATTTTTAATCAATCCATATATAGACAAGTATATATCCAAACATGATTAGTAGCTATAGCTAGATGTACATATACGTGGTTGTGTATTATCAAGTGAATGTTTTTTAATATTGTCAAATCCAAATTGATCTCTGCAATTCAATCTAATTCGATTTGATCTGGTCATAAAACCTAGAGGTGGGTGCTATTCAATTCGGTATGGTTTATCTTTTTTACCTAACCGAATCGAACTTAATATAACGATTTGTTTTTTTTTTTTAAATCGGACCAAACTATGCGGTTTGATTCATAAATTTTTTAAACTTAATTAAGATCGATTCAGTTTAGTTCAGTTCGATTTATGGTTCGATCCATTTGTATTAAATTTTCACTAACTATTTTTACCTTTAATAAATATGAAATTTTAATTGGAAGTTGCTCAACTTAATTTTAATAATTGACACAAAATTAAAATAAAAAATAATAAGATATAAAAATTTTAATGGAATTTATGAAGATTGATGGAAAAAAATATAAAAAAAATATAAAATAATTATATTTTTTTTATTTAACTAAACGGTTCAATTCAATTTGCTTCCCCTGAATCAAACTGCGAATCATTTATATATAATTAAACCGAACCATCAACCAAATAGATTGTAAGAAAACAAAATTTTTAGTTTGATTTACAGTTCAATCCGCGGTTTACAATTTTTTTACCTAGCCCTAGTAAAACCTGTTTGATCTAACCTAGTGTAATTCCGATTAAACAACAGCTCCAGTTTCATCCCTTTAATCTTTAATCCTCTTATATGTCCAGATTAATTATTTGAATCAGATCTAACAATATTAATGTTTTCACGATGTTAAGTTACCTTGGTTTGCCTCAGCACATTCCATAGCTAAATCAATGGCCGATTTCTTAAACCCAATGACTACGACTTTCTTCCCTTTAAGCAGTTGAAATGATGCTTCTTTATTAAGCTTGGAGTAGTCGATAGCATGAAGGACCTCCCCCTGAAATATCTCAGGGCCTCTGTTTTGTGGAAAGTCATCAGGCATCTTGGGAACATCTCCATACTTTCCGATACATACGATTAGAAATTCAAAGGAATGCCACTGAAAATTTCAAGAGGAGAATAATAGTCATCATCACGATATAAATTTTTTTCTTCCAACAAGATTAATATCTAGAAAAATTAGACCCACATGCAATCCTCATTGATATGACTATTGCAGACATTAACTACTATCCTATGTAGCGCTAGTGTAAACCCTAGCATAAGATTATTCTCGAGTCTTGATCCATTCTTCTATCTACATATTCATTATACGATGCTTGTTAAAAGGTAAAAAGTAGATTAAAAAAAAAAAATCACCGAGATTATAAAGGAGAAATTAAAGGGAGTTAAGAAAAAGGTAAAAAGTTTACTTATTTAATATTTTAATGAATATTCTAAAATAACTATTATTATTTATATTTCCTTATTATTGCAGTAGCATGACCCCGCAATAATTCATATTCAACTCCTTGTGATCGAAGGTGGTTCAAAATTACAAAATGAACCATAAATTAATCATCACTACGGTTCAATATAAAATGCCACAAATATGAATATGTCCTACATATTTATACCCGAAGTCGATATAACCCTAGATGCACCTATTTCTATAAATATTGGTTTATAAAAGCAGGTAGCTTTGCTATAGTAACTTTCTATGTTCACGCCTCTATTAGTTTTGCCCCCGATGTTTCCACTATGTCTAATATATATTACTCAAATTTAATTATATTATAGAAATATATCATTTTTGTATCCGGATTATATAGCTATTTTAATAGTATAAACACTGGTCCATAAACAAAATAGATTAAATTTAGATCCTCTATCCTTTAATTGTAAATTGTAATACGTAATAGTTGACAAATTAAAATATGATAAAAAAAATATTAAAAAAAATGACATATATCATGTCTTGTGCTCGTACTCTTATCAATTTCAGATGTATAACATTTATATATATTACCTTTGTGCTTATATTTTATTCACCTAAGCCTCTATTAGGAAAAATGAGATCCATATAACAGATTATATTAGAATGCATATCTCAAAATGCTATGTCAGAAAATCAATAAAATGTGCGCCTAAAATCTCAAATATATATCCAGTATATCTAGTTTATTGGCACCCAACTTGTGATGCAATATCAAGGAAATTAATGCTTTGTTGATTCCATCAACTTTTCTCCCGTTGAAAGTTTGAACAGTTTGAATAGTCCTAACGAGTCACGTAAATAAATTAATGACATGTAAGATTTTCATAAAATTTTAACAAATGAAAACCCAATGATAATATCTAAAAACTATCCATTATCACTAACTTGTGTTTAAATATTATGCTGTTTACTCATCATTCATCCAAACACGTAGAGGTTTAAATACTGTCGTACATAGTCAATGGAATTGATTTTGAAACTGGTAGAAACGCAATCCAAATCCAACATTTATAACTGAAGTTAAGCAGCATATTAGAGACCTGAATGGTTTCTGAGCCGTTGGTTTGCACGGCCACATCCCAAACCGGTTCTCCAGGCAGCAAATCCCCATAATCCCCCAAATTATCACCCGGAAATTCCCGGTCAGCCACGAACCGAACCTCCACCACTTTAGACTTGAACCTCACATGCTTCAACACATCAAAGTGAGTAGCATAAGCATGCAAGTAATCAACTATTTCAGTGTGTGAAGGAAAAGTCTCATTATCCCTATCAGGCCATGGGAAATCAGAGAATTCATAGTCACAGCGAAGAGATTGAAGTTTAGTGGAATGGTAAGAGCAGTGTTTCCACACACCCCCGACCGAGTCGGTGGCCTCGAAAACCACCGGGTTGTGGTGGGTGAGCTGCTTGGCTGCGGCCAAACCGCTCACCCCTGCTCCAATGATGGCTACCTTATTGGAGGGCATGAGGTGGATTTGCTCATCATCACTAGCCATCAGAGTAATGTTAGGGTAACAAAAACACAAGAGCTTAAGGCAAATCTGAGAGTTATATTCCCAGCGTTATAATTCTGCTAGGAAAAGCTTGATATTCATGTAGGTTTTGGGGCAAAACGAGATTCTTTGGCGTGGAATTTATAGACCTTGCACGGAGGGGCGTTTGGTTAATGACGTACGTGACTTGGACTTTGTGGGCAACTTGGTGTGTGAGTATTAATAACAGTGTATACCACTCATGTTTTTATTTTATTACAATTTACACTCTATTAAAAGTCACGAACGGTTGTAATAAGTTACGAATTATGCATGTAATAAGTTGATGGCATGCAAGGAAATTTCCTACTAATATAATGCTTTTATTATTACCCAAAAAGAAGAGGAATATGGAAGTTTCTATACAAATTTTCTTCTTAAGCAGGAATAAATTTTTCAATGATAGTTTCGGGACCTTTGACCTAAATTAAACACAATGAGAAATGAAGAACGAGATGCGTGTTTTAAGGTTTTGATTCATATGTAATAGTCATACACGTTGCCTAATCCACAATTTAAAACATGAAGGTTTGAAATTCGAACAACATACAAGGAGGACATGTAAGATATGCTGAAGTTTTACTAGACTAGGATAATTCCCGAATCAACTATTTTAGAAAGTCACGATTGCGGATCATGCATGAACTATAATTACTTAATACCAATTCAATTTACGAATTTCAAAGATTCTTATAGATTGGAGGAAAATGCAGCTGGCGGATGTTCTGCTTTCTTTTTACTTCTATATTTGAATGCTAAAATTTTGATTTATTAATTTTTGTAACTAAAGCCTACAACATTTTTATAATAAACAATTTATAATTTTGTTACGAATGCAACATTTTCTTTTGGAAATAAAATAGACAACGAGTAAAGAAGTCATACGATGGGAATGACTATTAGTAGGAACAAGTTAGAAATTTCTATTTTGGTGTTCATTTTGTATAATTTTTAATTATAAGGAATTTCTTATTTTATTGTTTATTTGACTTGATTAATTATACTTAAGTCGGGAATATGAGTAAAATTACATGTTTAACATTGTTTAGTTGATTTAGAAAATAACCAAAACTTATGTAACTTTTCTTACACACACACATACTGATTCACATAAGTTAGTACAACATTTCTTAACCATTTTACTAGCTAGTTTTGTCAATTTAGTACTTTACGAGGGTATACTAGTCATAATTTTTCAACTCGTTATTCCCTCTACAAAGGGAATAAAAAGTTCCATCCTTTCCTAAATATATAATATCTATTATAATGGAGTGTGAATAAAAAAATCCTAAAAATTATAATTTCTTTTTTCTATTTTTTTGAGTAAATAAAGCAATACATGATGAGAAACAATAGAAACTATTCCCTCTTTATTACCTCCGACTAAGGAGATCGTAATTGATTGTTTTATCAATTATATAGTAGAAAGCCCTATGGTAGAAAAACCTTAGGAATTATAATTTCATTTTCCATTTTTCCAAGTAAATAAAGTAATAGATGTTCAAAAGCGATAAAAACTATTCTCTCTCTATTGTTTTTGAGTAAATAGATGGTAATTGATTGTTTTATCAATTATATGGTAGAAAACCCCGTAAAAACCCATAAGGCTTTTGATAATGTAAGTCTATGCTAAGAGGGGTGATCGACGATCTCTTGTAATGGATGTATGATTTACTACAATGGACTATCTAATCATGTACCACCCTTCTTACATGATTCACAAGATCAATTTATAAGGGTGGGTGGGTGTTAGTTCCATCCACCTAGTTGTAATTATAATTTGCCTTAGGTAATAGTTATAGTTATCTCGTAAAATTGCTTTATATATATAGTTTGCTTCGGTGAAAAATGGATATTTTGACTTAATAAAAAAAAAATACGAGTGCAATTTTTTCCTTAAAATTTTGAGATGATGGCTAGAGATTTTTCCTTTGAGGTGAGTCATGACCATCACCACATGACCGTGATACCATTCGTTTCAAAAGTACATCGGATGAATGGATGGGAGTACTTTTGTCGGTTATGCCGGCATCGAGGGTCATGTGTGAATCGACTAACCGCGTGGGTAGGAGAAAAGTTTCAGTGCTGATCAATTCATACTAAGTATTAATATTCTCGAATCTTTTTTTCATGAGTAGGTCAATAGTGCCTGCTCTTTTAATCACTGCTTCCTTTTCTATTTTGAAAGTGAATTAATAACTTATTAAACTTTGCGAATAGATATACTGAAGTTAATGTCACAAAGCAAGAATAAAATATCAAACTATATGATAAATTAGTGCCAAATAGCATGACAAGAGTTGATTACTTATTTATAACAAAGGTTTAAAGCTTGACTTAATTGGTAGGAATCAAAATTTTAAGCCAATTAGTTGTAAAAACCTAACATGTTTTATAACCTCTAGTTTACATTTTTTTTTTTTTTTTTGCCTCCTAATTCCATGCATCTGTAATCCGGCAAATGAAATTTTCAGTCTATAATTTACAATTTGAGGTTTTTAAAAAAAAAAAATTGAAATATATTTTTTCGAGAGTTATCCACGGGTGTATAATAAACGTGGTAATATAGTTTGAATAATTCCTAACCTGTGAGGTCTTGTAGACACCCAGGTTTGGAATTTCAAAGATTTAGGACAACATATTTGAAAATTTGAAACACTAAACTACCGAGAAACAAAAATTATTTAACATCCGTCTATAGCATTTATCTAAAAATACGCAAAGCCTTTCACTACTAAGTTTTTTGGGGATGTCAAAGGGGCATTCCACAAAAAGGAGAAGACTTAGGCTATGTCGAGTGACATTAGGTGCAAGTTGTGAAGACCGCAGCTTTGATCATGTATTACGTAGTTAAATCTATGGATGACCTCGAGATGATAGCAGAGAAAGAAGATGAACATATCAAAGTAAATATTGTATATGCGTAACCGAAAATCCGGTATGTTCGTCTACAGTATTTATATCAGAGGTTGATACTTAACTAACTAAAATAATATAACGCCAGAATGTGAAAAAAGATGGTAAGTATAATATATTACCAATAAAATATACAATGCTGTTAAAAATAAAAAAATTAAAAAAAAAAAAGTAAGAAAGCATGCGAAATGTTTGGTAAGACTTAACATTAAGTCACGAGTATTTGAGTTATATTAATTTTCCCCCGGTTATATGTCGTATGTCCATCGTACTTGACTTTTACCAAATCCCACGGATGACTTATATATATGTACATATAATATCATGAAATGTCTTGATGAACATGAACCGATGGCAGAAAAATGCTTCATTTATTTGTTTATAATTTACTAGGTAAACCGCATTTTGACTCTCTCCACTATCATATTTGTACACTTGCACGTTGCACTCTTAATTTAGTAATTTTGCACTAAATTCCCCGTGTTCATCATAAAGTACATTTATCTTACGAAGCCGCCTCTTAAATTAATTTTTTGGAAGCCTTTGGCAAAGGCCTATAAAGATAAATGTAAATTTCTTTAAAAGAAAAGAAATTGGAATTTAAGTTCTCGTTTTGTGAATAACGTCCGCAAAATACTCGAACCGTTACATCTTTGCAGTGTATTTTTACAATTTATAATAGGGGCTTTATTTTATTGATATATTTGATTTACAAGATTTTATAATGGTATCCATTAAACTTTGGGAGAATACATAAACGTCTTTCTTTTTACTTATTATATGATGTGCTTCCCTCTAAAATACATTCACCCAACAAAACACTGGTCAATAATACTAATGGAACGAAGGTATCCTTAAAAGTTTAGGGAAATACATAAATACACTCCCATCATTTTTTTCCTTTCTATTTTTTTTTTTTAATTTACATATTAAAGTCAATTCAAATTAAAAATAAAACTTTTAAATAATTTAAATAAAGAATAAAATTTTTCAATAATCTAAATAGAGGATGAACTTTATACAAAGCAATAAAGTATAAGCTGATATTACAACTCTATTGCATTGTGATATGGTACGGTAAATACACAAAATCTTCATTTGATTCTCTGTTTGAATGTCATATCATCATCTATTTGAATAACATTCATCATCTATATAAATCATTAAAAAATTTTATCCTTTACTTGAATCTGACCTTAATCGTTGGCTTTTTAGTGTATAATTTTATCATTTTTTTTCCTACCCTAGTATGGTAATAACGACCTACGGACTAAGCACGTTATCTTAAGAGGAATAGATATTTTATGTTGTCTTTAGATATTTTAGGTGGTATATTATCCATGACTCACGGCATGCGTTCGATCGGCCTCAAGACAACACTTATTAGATATTAACAAGGAAAATAAATGATTTCTTCCTAGTTGATTCTATCATCGTCTCACTCGTTAATCAAGAAATTAACGAGTCTAACTTGAATCTCCTTTCATTGCAAGAAATTGAATCATCACAAAGGAGAAGATTAAGAGACAAGAAAAATGAAAAAGATAATAACAAGAAGTTTCCTTAGTTCTATTTAATCAAAAGAATAAATTTCTAAACTTTTCACCATTGTACTAAAGGTTTAATGAAGACGAAATTATTCAAGGAATTACTGAGCAATCATTCTGTATTAAAGTACTCACCTAGACAAATGGGGGTTTGAGGGACTATATTTAATCTACTTTATACCCTCCACTGAACACGACAGAAGCTAATCAATAGGAGTAAGGATAGCCAAGTGAAGTCACAAGTGTGAATTTCTTGTCTTTTTACGAAAGGTAAGAAACCTAACACTAATAAACTTTAAATCAAATTATAGAATAAAACTTCTTAGGGAATCAGTTTTCATAATCAATCTAGGTGACTAATGATATAATGCTTAGCAAGACGATAAATTCAACAATCAAGATTTCAACCCAAAAACTTAATAATTCAATCAAAGATGTAGTTGTAGTAAAAGATTTGGACTTGACATTAAAGAAGGATGAATTTTTCAACCTAAGGCTTAGTAGAGTCAACGTAAGGTTTAAGCCTAGTTAACTAAACTAATTTAGATAGACTAAGGTAAACTAACTGCTCAGCTAGTCAAGCAACCAATTGAATGGATAACCTTAAGAGTGTCAATTCACACATATTAATAAATTGGCTTTTGAGCTAAAAACATGGTGGAAACTAGAATACTAAGCCTAACCAATGATGTATAAATATTTATTAAGTTATACCATATATTAAGAATATATTTGGAGTGAGTAGAAGCTAAGCAAAAACTAGATATGTAACTACTATTGCTTATTAGTTATGTATACTAAACGTTGAATGAAAATTAACTAACAATGGTTCAATTTTAAATAATTTCTTAATGTTAATAATTGAATAAGAATCTCTTGCGAGACATTTGGAACCATCATAGAGTCAATTTTTCAAAACCTAGTGTCGTCTCTAAAAATTTGCCGCTAGAAAGTTTTGGATTTAGACTTGATATTTACAAAATAAAACATTGTGGGAAGTGCTAAGGAGTTATCCAGCATAGCCATTCCAATACTTAAATCAGTAAGATAATGAGAATAATATATGTAAGACCTTGGAGGGAGTCTTGATGATCTTAACTATAAGGGCAACCCTCTATTTATAATAATGGTGGTAGCATTGTATCCAGAAAGTAAATATACTTGGATCCCGCCTAAATAAGAAAGTATAGCTTTTCTCTTTTAGGTTGGACTTGAGATCAATGAAGTTGACATAGCAATTGGTTAGATGAAAGTCACATAAGAGTCGGTATCTCTACCCTAAGCCCATAATCGACCATCATTCAAGCTTTACAACTAAACCTCCAACCGTTAGTGATGTACTTAAGAGCTTAGTAATCATTAGGTCTTACAGTAGGGAATGGGAACCAAATGGGTCCTTAGTAATAACGAAGAAAATGAAGTGCAAGAAGCTAAAAAACTCGATGACTAATGTGAAGTTGCTCAAAAAATGTGATTCACCAATGAACATAACACGACTCAACACTTCTTTTGATATGATGCATAAGCCAATGTTAAGATTTACTCACCGCTAATGTCAAGATCTACTCACCATAAAGAGATTGTACTCAAAGCGGTTGTAAGTGAACTCAATAACGGGCAAGCATAGATCCCAATCATGTAGATTCTTCCCAATAATAGCTCGAAGGAGGTTACCAACTGTCCTGTTTACAACTTCTATTTAGCCCTCTGTTTGTAGGTGGCAAGAAGTACTAAATATGAGTTTAGTGTCAAGCTTCTTCCATGGGATCCTTTAGAAGAAACTTTTGAACTTCAAGTCACGATCAGATACAATATTCCTTAGTACTCCATGCAGCTGTACGATCTTCTGCAAAAAGAGGTTAGTAACAAATAAAGCATCATTGGTTTTGTGATAAGGGATAAGGCTCATCTTACTGAACTAATCGACCACTACTACAATAAAGTCATGTCTTCTAGGAGTTCAAGGTAAGTTAAGTATGAAATCCATACTTAAATCGATCCGTGGCCATTTAGGTATAGGCAAGGGTGCATACTCTCCATATTGCTCCTTTCCGCCCTTTGCATATTTGAATACCTCGCACTTCTCAATAATTCAGTACACATCCTTCATCACCCCAAACCAATATAAATGTTCTTTTAGCATCTCAGCCGTTCTCTTCTCACCAAAGTAGCTAGTAAAGCCTCTAACATGAGCTTCTCAAATAAGTAACTCTCTAATAAATACACTTGGCCCATAAACTTGCTTACCATTCATCAGAAACCCTTAGCTTAAATAGAATCCATTCACAACTTCTCCAACATTGCACTTGGCCACTAAAGGCCCAAAATATGGATTATGCTCATACTAATCAGGTAAGGTGCCAAATCCAAATATCTTAGCTTATAATGCTGTAATGAGGAAATTTTGATTAGAGAATGCGTTGGCTATAATATTAGTACTTCCCTTTTCATAGTAGATGACATATGAAAAGGCTTTCAGGAATTTAACCCATTTAGCATGATACCAAGAAAGTTTTTGTTGCTCTCAAAGACATTTGAGAGATTCATGATCTATATGGATGATGAATTCTCTTGGCAGTAAGTAGTGTTGTCAGTTCTGAAGTGCTTGGATAAGGGTATAGAACTCCTTGTTATATGCCGAGTAATTTAGAGCAGCTCCTCTGAGTTTCTTGTTAAAATAGGCAACTAGTCAACACTCTTGCATAAGAACAACACCAATATCGACTCTAGATGTATCACATTTTAGTTAAAAAACTTTCTCGAAATTGGGTAGGGCAAATACTAAGGTTGAGGTCAACTTAGACTTGATCTCATCAAAGCTTCTCTGAACTTTCTCAGACCACTTGAACTTAGAGTTTTTCCTGATCAGCTCGATTAGTGGAGCAATTAGGGGACTAAAATTTTGAATGAATCTTTAATAAAACAAAGCTAAACCATGAAAACTCCTCACTTCAGTAGCACTAGTCGACGTCGGCCACTTAAGGATAGCTTGGATCTTCTCGTCATCAACTCTAATTGCCCCCTTTAAAAACAACATATCCAAGGAATATAATCTCACTTTAACAAAACACACATTTCTTTAAATTGCCAAATAACTTCTAGACATGAAGGATATCAAACACAGATCTTAAGTACTCAACACGAGAAATAAGGTTAGTACTATAGACTAAAATATCATCAAAGTAAACTACTACACATGTGTCAATAAAACTCATCAAAACATGGTTCATGAGTCGTATGAAGGTGCTCAATGCATTTGTTAAACCAAATGGCATCACCATCTACCAAACAGACTATCCTTTGTTTTGAAGGCAATCTTCCATTTGTATCCTGGTCTCATTCGTATTTGGTGGTAGCTTCTCTTTAGATCTATCTCCGAAAAGATGCGAACAACATGCAACTTATCAAGAACATCATCCAACTACGAGATTGGATATCAATATTTAACAGTGATTTTGTTGATTGCTTGGTTATTGATATACATCTTTTAGGAGCCATCTTTCTTCGGCAACAAGACAGCTGGCACGGCATAAGGGTTTATGCTTTCTCGAACATATCCATAATCAATCAACTCATCTACTTGTTTCTTTAGCTCAACTACCTATTCAAGGTTGAGCTTACAAGCAAGTCGGTTCAGAAGAACAGCTCTAAGCTAAAGATCAATACAATGCTCAATGCCTCTCATGGGTGGTAAACCTCTTAGCATCTCGACAAGAAGGAGGTCGGCATACTCTTGTAATAATATCTGCACCTCAGCAAAAAAGCCTCCAGCTTCTCACAATTCTAAAAGCTTCCTTACTAACAAGAGTATACACTCTTCCGTCTTGATATCTTTGGAAAACTATGCTCGAAAAATCATTAGGGACTTCCTCTATAGTGATCAGGTAGTCTTCTCTTGCAACTCCTGCACATCTTTAGGGCTCATTGGGGTCAATATAGCCTTCTTCCCATTCTTTTGGAACATATAGGTATTTTTATACCCATCATGCAATACTCTTAAACCAGGGTTGGCCTAACAATATGTATAACGCACGTATGGGTAGAACGTCACATAACACCTCATCCTTATATCTATCACCAATAGTAATGGGCACTCTAACTTACTCACCAGTAGGTTGATCTCCCTTTTCATTCAACCAACAAATCTGGTACGGCTTAAGGTACTGGTAGGTCGGCAACTTCAAGGCATTGACTACTCCTTGCACTATGACATTAGTACAACTTCCTCCACCTATGATTAATGCATAGAGCTTACCATTCATTCGACAATTCATATGGAAGAGGTTCTCCCTCTGCTCATCCTCTTTGGAAATAAAGGTATGGAGAGATCTTCGAGCAACAAAATAGTACTCTACCCTTGGTTTAGGTGGGGTCACAGCATCGAAATCTTCCAGAAATCTTTCTAACACCTGATCGACTCCCTCTTCATCCTCTCTTCACTAGTACTCTCCACTTCAAATAAGGGTTAGCCCCCTTTATGGTCATGATATGTCAATTTTGACATTAACTAGCCACATGTTCATAGTAGAGATATTTGAAACACTTATCTCTCAGGCCTTCTTCCCTAAGCTTTGACCTTAGTCCCTTTAGACTTCAAGTTCCTTGACCTTACCTAATGCGAACCATGACCACGAACAAATAAGGTTAGTCGTTAGATGGGTCCAAGCTTGCAGAAAGCTCGAAAGGAGCAATAAGGAAAATGCGCAAAAGAATAGTAACAAATGAAAGCTAAGCAAAACCTACAAACAGCTCCAGAGGATATGAAGCACCAATAGAACTTCTGAAGACTCACGACATAATTTGATATGATGCACAAATTGGTCTAGTGAGGTTACTCGCCACCTAACCTTACTTAAGAGAATCAATAAGAGTGATGCCAAGCATAAAATAGCTGAATGTTTACACTAAGAAGGAAAAATACTCAAGTGTATTAATGATAATCTGTCTACCTGTAACTTACAAATAAAAGGATATTTATACTCAAGAATTTAGGGTAACTTGCTTAAAATGGGAAAAGACAAAATAGGTGCTAACCCAAAGTAATAATGTACAACAATATAAAAGAATAAAAATGAATATTCATAGAAGCAATAATTAGTAGGGCAGATTCTACATGTAGTCCTGTATACATGGGGATCCTGTAGCAAGGTCGTTAGAAGATGCGGACAAAGTAATACGACTAGTTAGCTTGTCCCAGCAAAAACTACTTATGTAGTCCAGGGTCTTTCTCTCGGCAAGGCAGCAAAAGTGATGCTGAGTAAGTAAGTAGTCAGGCATGAGGGAGGATTAACCGCTGTCTCAGCCATCCATTTCTCGGCATTCTATCTGCAAGAGATTGATAATCATTTAACACGGCTTAGGGAGTAACCCGGTAAGGAAGTACTCAGCATCAGTAGGGTTCGACTGGAGTAAAAGAATTCATCTCATCAAGCCTTCTAGTCTTCGGGCTTGACTGCGGGTCAAAGGGCTAGTAGCTCGATTCCCATCATTCCTTTCAAGCTGATTTGGATTTAAGATCAAATTCAAATGGTCTTCCATCAATTCTCTACCAGGGTGGTATGGACTGAGTTCAGCAATATTGAAGGTGTCGAAAACCACCTTGCACGGGTACTAGTATAGGGGTGTAGTCGAGGGGTAATTTGGGATTGAATCCATAAACCACCTTGACGGGAGTCCGTTTAGTGGTGTCATGTATTGTTCAGCTGTAAGTGAACTTGACTACTAGCAAACAGACATCCCAATCAGCTAAGTTCTTGCCTACTGCAACTCAGAGCAATGATCCTAAAGTACGATTAACCACCCCTATTTAGCCGTCAATTTGGGGGTGACGTGAGATACTAAAGAGTAATTTAGTCCCCAACCAAGCCCATAAAGTTCTCTAGAAATGGCTCAAAAACTTCGGATCTCTATTAGAGACTATACTTCTTGGCACGTCATGTATCCGTACAATCTCCTACAAGAAAATAGAAGTAATAGCCGAAGCGTCGTTAGTCTTGGTGCATGGCACAAAGTGTGCCATCTTACTGAACCTATCCACAATGACCGTTACAAAATCTTTGCCTTGGGCAATTCGCGGCAATTTGAGAATAAAGTCCATGCTCAATTTAGTCAATGACCTTATTGGAACAGGTACGGCATTACTTTCCCTTACTCGGCTCGACACTTGGCCTTCTTACACACGGTACAGCTTTCAACAACTCGGTGCACATCTCTCCTCATTCTCGGCCAAAAGAATCGGCCATTCAACAATTTACAGGTCTTCCTTTCTCCAAAATATCCTAAGAGTCCCCCACTGTGAACTTTTCTGATCAATAACTCCCTTAAGGAACAAGTCGGTACGTACAGTTTCCCACTTCAGAACAAATAGCCATTCTCTACATAATACTTGTCCACTGTTCTTCCGTTAATACATCTTGCAAGTATAGGTCCAAAGTGTAGATCCTCAAAGTACTACTCTTTGATACTTGCAAACCCAAAACAATTGAGTCTGCAGCTCAGATAAAAGTGCATGCCTTCTTGAAAGAGCATATGCAACTATGTTACTCTTTCCCTACTTGTATTTTATTATAAAATTGAATCTTTAAAGGAATTCAACCCATCTTACCTGCTGCTTTGACATCTTGGTCTAACTTCAGAGGTACCTCAACGATTCATGGTCAGTATATATGACAAATTCTCTCGATAGTAAATAGTATTGCCATACTTGCAATGCTCGGATCAGTACCCAAAATTCTTTGTCATACACAGAGTAATTCAACTGAGGTCCTTAGAGCTTCTCACTGTGGAAGGCAATTGGTCGGCCTTCTTACATTAGGACAATGTCTATTCTAATTCCTGACATATTGCATTCCAACTCAAAAATTTTGTCTAAGTTAAGTAGCATTAATACTAGAGTGGAGGTCAATCTTTCTTTTATCTTGACAAAACTCCTCTCCTCCCTTTCTCTCCATCGAAAGTTAGTGTTTTTCTTTATTAACTTGGTAAGTGGTACAGCGAGAGTGCTGAAATTTCTAATTAATCGCCTATAAAATGAAGCCAGTCTGTGGAAACTTCTCACATTGGCACAAGCAGTAGGAGTCAGTCATTCGACAATTGCTTGGATCTTCTCATCATTAACTCGCAAACCTTCTCCACTGATTACATAACTCAAGAATACCACTTCCTCTTAACAAAAGCAACATTTCTTTGGACTGTCAAATAGTCTCTTAGCATGAAAGATATCTAAAACTGTTATGAAATGTTCACAGTGACTTGGTATGTTGACACTGTAGACCAAGATGTCGCCAAAGTATACCACGACACACTTCTCTATGAGATGTCTCAACACATAGTTCATTAGTCTCATGAAAGTACTCAAGGCATTCAATAAGTCAAAGGGCATGACTATCCATTCGTAAAATCCATGTCTTGAACATAGTTTTCCACTCGTCTCCTGGTCTCATGTAGATTTGGTGGTAACTAGATTTAAGATCAACCTTGCTGAAAATCTTAGCTCCACTCAGTTTATCTAACATATCTTCGAGCCTTGGGATCGGATACTTATATTTGACCGTGATCTTGTTTATACACATCCGCCAAGTTCCATTCTTCTTTGGCACTAGGAGCACCGATACAGCGTAAGGGCTGAGACTTTCTTTGACATATCCTCTCTTAAGCAACTCATTGACTTAGCATTGGAGCTTAGAAGCCTGTTCGAAATTGATCTGATAGGCAGGCTTATTCGCTAGTACAGCACCAAGTACTAAGTCAATGCAGTGCTTTCTGCCTCGAGTCAAGGGCAATCTTCCAAGTAACTGTTTCGGGAACAAGTTGGCATATTTATCCAGTAACTCTTTGATTTCCTAGGATAGTTTACCCCACTCCTTCATTTCTAAAAGTTCCTTGACCAACATAAGGTTGGACTAGTCTGCTTTGATGACCTCTCGGAATTCGGTTTTACTCATCACTAAAGCCTTCTTTGATCTACGAGCAAGTTTAACCTGCAACTTATGAACTTCTCTCGACGACATTGGGTTTAGTGTGATCTTTCGATCATCCTTCTCAAACATATATATATTACTGTAGCCGTCATGGATGACTTTCTTATCAAACAACTATGATCTACTTAGCAACACGTAGGAAGCACATAAGGATAATACGTCATAGAGAATCTAATCAAAGTAGTTCCCAATAGTGATCGGTAGTAATATTTGCCGAGTAATATATAATGCTCCCTTCTCACTCAACCAGTGCAACTTGTATGGCTTCAAATGCCCAACAATCGACAACTTCAATTTTGAAATAAGATTGGCTGATGCCACATTAGTTAGCTTCCACTATCCATGATGAGGGCACACACCTAATCATTCACCTTATAGGTAGTATAAAACAAATTATCTCTCTACTCCTCCTCTCGTGAGGATTCTACGTCCATAGTACGTCAGAAAACCATGAGTAACTGGTCCAAGTCCTCAACAAACACGTCATCCTCAATCAGTTCTTTCTCAGCATTTTCTTTCTCAACAGAGACCTCCTCTTCTTCAGGTTCCTCATGCTGTCTACTTTCAGCTTCGAGATGTCTCCCGTAATGACTACCGTTCTTCAGTTTAGGCACTGAGTAGCCATATGTCTGAACCCTTAGCACATAAAACATTTGATCTAGCTTGTCTTCCTTTTAGATCCTTACCTCTTCTCATAAGTTCGAGTCGGCACTTCATTGTTGGATCAGCCTTTCTACTTGACTCGAACATCAACCTTTCTGCTTGGCTCAGAACTTGGCAAAGTTCGATGACTTCCCTATCCGATTCAGCTAGTCAGCGTTTTGGTCGACACTCAGCCTTTTCTCTACCTCTCCACTCGTTGGGTGATCCTAATAGCTTCATCCATTATGGTAAATCATTGAAGCTCTACAATGTCCCGAATATCACCTCTTAGTCCAGTAATAAACTTGACACAGTTTGAGCTAGTGGTTCATCCACCTCGCAATGGATCATGAGCATTTGAAACTCTTGAACATATTCATCAATAGTTTAGCCTCCTTGTCTCAACTCCTGCAACCAAGTGAAAGTATCTCAAAGATAAGTTTCCGACACAAACCTATTTTTGAGCACTCTCTTCATCTTAAGCCAAGTGTTAATCTCTCGATAACCGTTTTATCTTCTCATTGCTTAAAAATTCTTCCACCACATGACAGCATATCTAGAGAACTCAATAGCAATAGTTCTCACTCTCTCGTAATCTTCATACTGATAATAATCAAACATACACTTCACTTTCTCTTCCTACTCTAGATACTCATCAATATTCCCAAATCCATTAAAACTCGGAATCCAAAGCTTCACATGGTCAGATGTTTTAAGGACTCGTACATGCTCTTCTTCAAAATACTCATCTTCTTCCTCGTCTCCCATGTCTGCCAAATCAATTCTTCTCCTTACTCGTACGCCTACTCCTCTACCTCGAACGGGTCGAGCTGGGTTCTAACCTCTAACAGGTTGAGCAACTTGTGAAGTATTTTATGCGGCCTCAGTAGGTCGGCAAGATAGCACATGAACAACTTAGATGAAATCCACCAAGAAGTTAACTACCTTATCAAGTCTCTCATCAGTACTTCTAAGGGTCCTCTAAGATTGTCGTCCATGGTAGACAACTACATTGTCATCTCTAGCACCGATGTTTACACTTTGGTCAGTTATTTTCTTCGTTGATTCAAGGCTCAAACAAGCACTTCCATAAACTAGAAAAAAAATCAACAGCAAGCAAACACAACAATTAATATGAACACAATAACTTGCTCTACCCCATACACGCAAAAAAGAATACAACAGAATTTCAAAAACCAACTATAGTTCACACGAAACCGGCGCTTTGATACCAAGATGATGCGAACCATAACCAAGAACAGACATGGCCGGTTACTCGATGGTCTAAGCTTACAGAAAGCTCAAAAGGAGTAATGAGAAAAATGCGGAAAAGAACAATGATGAATGAAAGCTAAGCAAAACCCACAAATAGTTCCAGAGGATATGATGCACTAATAGAACTTCCGAGGACTCATGGTACAACTCAAAATGATACACAAATTAGTCCAATGAAGTTACTTGCCACCTAACTTTACTTAAGAAAAAGGATAAGAGTGATGCCAAGCATAAAATAGCAGAGTATTTACACTAGGAAGGAAAAATACTCAATTGTATTAATGATAATTTGCCTCCCTATAGCTTACAAATACAAAGGCATTTATACCCAAGAATTTAGGGTAACTTGCCTAAAAGAGGAAAAGACAAAATGGGTGTTAACCCAAAGTAGTAATCTACAATAATACAAAAGGGTAAAAATAAATATTCACAAAAGCAATACTTAGTGGGGTGAATTCTATACATGGTCTTGTACATACGGGGGTGCTGTATTGGTAAGGTCGTTAAAAGATGCGGACAAAGCAGCATAGCTAGCTGGCTTGTCCGAGCAGGGATGACTTATATAGTCTAGGGTCTTTCTCTCGGCAAAGCAACAAGGATGGTGCCGAGCAAGTAAGTAGTCAAGCATAAGGGAGGATTTGATGCTGTCTTGGCTATCGATTTCTCGACATTCTATCTGCAAGAGATTGGCAGTCATTCAGTATGGCTTAAGGATTGATTCAGCAAGAAAGTACTCAACATTAGCAAGAGTCAATTGGAGTAGAAGAATTTGTCTCGTCAAGCTTTCCAGTCCTCGAGCTTAACTACAAGTCAAATGGATAGTAGCTTAATTCGCATCATTGCCCTTGCCTCAACCATTATTAAGTCGGCTTGGCACCTGATGAGAATCAAGTTATGGGACCCTCGACTGACAGTCAAGCTCGAGAATTAGAGGGGCTGATACGTCAAATCCTTATGTTCCAACCAACTCTTGTTGAGACTAAGTACTTCCTTACCGAGTCACCTTTAATGCCATGCCATAAGACAGTCCATTATTCTGTGGCTTGCCAAATAAATGAGTACTCTCTAGTACCAAGCCGTCCAACCACTCGGCATCATCATTGCCGAGAAGCCGAGAGAAAGAATCCAGATTAATTAAGTCATCCTTACTCAGACAAGCCCATTTGTCCATCCTTTTTTGTCTGTATCTCTTAATGACTTCGCCAATGCCGCATCACCACATATACAGTATCACATGTAGAATCTGTAGCACCAATGATTATTTTCCTTATATATTCATTTTTACCCCTTTATAACATGTACATTGCCCCCTTAGGAAATGTCATTTTTGTCTTTTCCTTTTTGAGCAAGTTGCCTTAGTTTATGGATATAAATACCTTGTACTTGTAGTTGTAACAGATCAAATAATCTTCAATACACTTTTAAGTACCTTCTTCTTTGTGTAAATACTATTATTTACTCTCGGCATCACTCTTATCCTTTCCTTTAAGTAAGGTTAGGTGGTGAGTAACCTCATTGGACCAATTCGTATGTCACATCGAATTATGTCGTGAGTCCTCGGGAATTCCATTGGTGCGTCATATCCTCTAGAACTGTTCATAGGTTTTGCTTATTGTTTTCATCCTTTGCTTTCACCCCGTCGTACCATTCCTCATTGACTCATTTCAAGTTTTCTACAAGCTCGAACCCATTTAGCAACCGGCCTTGTCTGTTCTTGGTTACAATTCACATCATCTTCGAATCAAAGTAAAGATTTTGTGTGAACTATAGTTAACTCTTCTTAGATTTCTATTGTGCTCTGTTTTACCTGTGTGAAATAGAGTCAATTGTTAAGTTCATTTGACTGTGATGTTATTAGCTATTCACTTTTTGAAGTGTTTGTTTAAATTCTAAATCTATGAGGGAAAATGATAAACCCAAATATGAATATTGGTATCAGTGATGATAGTAGAGTTATCCACCATGGGCGTTAGTCTCAGGGAACTCTCAAAAGCACTGATGAGAAACTCAATGAGGTAACTAACCTCCTGGTAGATCTAATCCAAGTTGTTTATGCACTGTCTTGCCAACCCATTAAGGTTGCATAAAATACTCTACAAGCTACTTAACCTGTTAGAGGTCAAAACCCAGCTCAACCATTTCAAGGTAGAGGAGTTAATAAACGAGTAAGGCGAAAGATAGACCTGAAAGAGCTTGATTGGGAGGAAGAAGAGTCTTTTGAAGAAGAGCATGTACGAGTCCCTAGAGAATCCGACCATGTGAAGCTTTGGATTCTGAGTTTCAATGGATCTGCGAATGTTGACGAGTATCTAGATTAGGAAGAGAAAGTGGAGTATATGTTTAATTATTACCAATATGAGGATTACAAGAAAGTGAGGATTGTTGCTGTTGAATTTTCTGAATATGCTACCATGTGGTGGATGAATTTTCAAGCCATGACAAAAAGAGAGGGGTACCAAGAGATTAATACTTAACCTGAAATGAAGAGGGTACTCGGAAACAGATTTGTGCCAGAAAGCATATCTTTAAGATACTTTCATAAAGCTTTAGGAGTTAAGACAAGTGGGCAAAACTGTTGATGAATGTGTTCAAGAATTCTAAATGCTTATGATATGATGCAGAGTGGAAGAACCACAAGCTCGAACAATCTCAAGATTTGTTATTGGGTACCAAGAGATTAATACTTAACCTGAAATGAAGAGGGTACTCAGAAACAGATTTGTGCCAGAAAGCATATCTTTAAGATACTTTCATACAGCTTTAGGAGTTAAGACAAGTGGGCAAAACTGTTGATGAATATGTTCAAGAATTCTAAATGCTTATGATATGATGCAAAGTGGAAGAACCACAAGCTCGAACAATCTCAAGATTTGTTATTGGGTTAAGAGGAGACATCCAAGACATTATGAAACTCCAATGATTTGACACAATGGATAGAACTATTAAGATTGCCCAACGAATAGAAAGGTAAAAAAGAAGTCGTGTAGCGACTAGA
Source organism: Lumnitzera racemosa (assembly GCA_024138005.1). Lineage (NCBI taxonomy): Eukaryota > Viridiplantae > Streptophyta > Magnoliopsida > Myrtales > Combretaceae > Lumnitzera > Lumnitzera racemosa. Next base: position 4,727,086 of record JAMXBC010000007.1, read on the forward strand.
ATGCTGACTAGTCAACCTGAACAGGTAAGTCACCGGGCACTGCCTAGTACTGAGCCAAGAAGTAGGATAGATGTTAGAGCCAAATAGAAAAACCAGCCTAAAGATGTAGTGCTGACCCAAACATATGAGAAGGGGTAAGGGTCTGGCAGGAAGACTAATCAAATTAAATGCTTTAAGTGCCAGGGGTTCGAACATATAGCTACTCAGTGCCCGAACTAAAGGACAATAATTATTAAGGGAGATATCCCAAAGTTAGACATAGAGAATACGGATGAGGAACCGGAGGAAGAGGAAGTTCCTACCAAGAATGAGAATGCCAAGAAAGAGTCGATTGAGGAAGACATGAATACCAAGAACTTGGACTAGGCTACTCATGGTTGTCCAATGCACTATGAGCATGGAACCATCACAAGAAGAGGAGTAGAGAGAGAACTTATTTTATATCACCTGTAAGGTGAATGAACAAACACCCGCCCTCATTGTGGACAGTGGGAGCTGCACCAATGTAGCGTCAGCTGACTTCGTCTCAAAACTGAGGTTACCAACTATTGAATATCCAAAGCCATACAAGTTGCAATGGTTGAGTGATAAGGAGCATTATACGTCACTCAACAAGTAATACTGCCGATCACTATTGACAATTACTCCGACCAAATTCTCTGCAATATACGGCCCTTGTACGTTTCCCACGTGTTATTAGGAAGACCGTAACTATTTGATAGGAGAGTCATCTACAATGGTTATATGAATACCTACATGTTCGAGAAAGATGATCGGAAGATCACACTAAATCTAATGTCGCCGAGAGAGGTTCACAAGTTATAGATGAAACTTGCTCACGGATCAAAGAAGGCTCTAGTGATGAGTAAAGCCGAGCTCCAAGAGGCCATTAATGCCAATGAACTAACCCTCCTTTTGGTCAAGCGATTACTAGAAATGAAGGGGCGGGATGAATTACCCTAGGAGGTAAAGGAACTATTAGATGAATATACTAACCTGTTCTAAAACAGTTACCTAAAGAGTTACCTCTAACCTAAGGCATAAAGCACTGTATTGACTTAATAACCGGTACTGCACTATCAAATAAGCCAACTTATCGCATGAATCCCAAGCAGGATCCTAAGCTTCAACGTCAAGTCAATAAGTTGCTAGAAAGAGAATACATGAGAGAAAGTCTCAACCTTTGTACTATGCCTACACTTCTAGTGCCGAAAAAGAATGGAACCTGGCGGATGTGTGTTGACAGCCAAGCTGTAAACAAAATCATGATTAAATGCAAGTATCCAATCCTAAAGCTAGAAGACATGTTGGATAAACTGAGTGGAGTCAAAATTTTTAGCAAGATTGATCTCAAGTTTGGCTACCATCAAATCCGCATAAGGCCAGGAGACGAGTAGAAAACTGCATTCAAAACTCGACATGGACTTTACGAGTGGATGGTCATGCCCTTCAGCTTGTTGAATGCCCTGAGCAACTTCATTAGGCTTATGAACCGTGTGCCGAGACATCTCATTAGGAAGTGTGTCATAGTGTACTTTGACAACATCCTAATCTACAGTGCCGACATGCCGAGCCATTGTGAACACATTAAAGTAGTCTTGGATATTCTCTGTGTCAAGAGATTATTTGGTAACCCAAAAAAATGTTGTTTTTGCCAGCATAAAGTGGTATTTTTGGGCTATATAGTCAGTGGAGGAGCTTACAAGTCGATGATGAGAAGATCCGAGCAATTGTTGAATAGCCGACCCCTATTCCTTGTGCCGACGTGAGAAGTTTCCATAAACTGACTTCATTTTACTAAAGGTTCATTAGGAACTTCAGTACCCTCACTGCACCACTTACTAAATTAACAAAGAAAAAACATTGACTTTCAATGGGGAGAAAAGGAAGAGAGGAGTTTCGCCGAGATAAAGAAGAAGTTAACCTCCGCTCCAATGTTAGTGCTCCCCCACTTTAACAAAATTTTTGAACTAGAGTGCAACACATCAGGCATTGGAATAGGCACTGTCTTGATGCAAGAAGCTAACTAGTTGCCTTCCACAACGAGAAGCTCCGAAGACCTCAATTAAATTACTCCGTGTATGACAAGGAACTCTTGGCACTAATCCGAGCACTGCAAGTGTGGCAACACTATCTACTGTCGAAAGAATTTGTCATATATACTGATCACAAATCACTGCGGTACCTTCGAAGTCAGACCAAACTATTCAAGCAACAGGCAAGAGAGGGTTAAATTCCTTGAAGTATTCAATTTTGTGATCAAATACAAGCAAGGAAAAAGCAACATAGTTGCAGATGCCCTTTCGAGGAGGCACATGCTCCTGTCAAAGCTGCAAACCAGACTATTTGGTTTTGCGAATATCAAAGAATAGTACTTCGAGAATCCACACTTTGAACCAATAATTTTGAGATGAGTACTGCAGTACCTCCGAAGTCAGACCAAACTGTCCAAGTGACAATCAAAATGGGTTGAATTTCTTAAAGGATTCAATTTTGTGATTAAATACAAGCAAGGAAAGAGCAACATATTTACAGATGCTCTTTCGAGGAGGCATACGCTCCTGTTAGAGCTGTAGACCGGACTATTTGGTTTTGCGAATATCAAAGAATAGTACTTCGAGGATCCACACTTTCAACCAATAATTTTGCAATGCATGGATGGGAGGATAGTGGACGAGTATTATGTGGAAGATGGCTATCTGTTCCAAGGGGGAAAACTATACATGCCGACTTGTTCCCTATGGGAATTATTAATTAGAAAAGCCCACAGCGGCAAACTCTCCAGACACTTTGGAGAACGAAGAACTTGTGAACTATTAAATGACCGATTCTTTTGGTCGAAAATGCGAAAGGATGTACATTGAGTGGTCGAAGGCTATGTTATGTGCAAAAAGGCTAAGTGCCAAGCTGAATAAGGAAAGCAATGCCCCTACCTATTCTAACGAAACCTTGAACTGAACTAAGTGTAGACTTTGTTCTTGGACTGCTGAGAACTACTCAAGAAAAGATTCTGTAATGGTCGTTGTGGATCAGTTCAGTAAGGTGGCACACTTCATGCCTTGTAACAAAACTAATAACGCTTCAGCTATTACTTCTCTTTTCTTACAGGAGGTTGTGCAGATACACGACGTGCCGAGAAGTGTAGTCTCCGACAGAGACCTAAAGTTCTTGAGCCATTTTTTGGAAGACCTTGTGGCATCAACTAGAAACTAAATTACTCTTCAGTACCTCATGTCACCTCCAAACCGACAACCAAAGAAAGGTAGTTAATCATACTTTGGGGTCACTACTCCTAGTTGCAGTAGGCAAGAACTTAGTTGATTAGGACATTTGCCTGCCGGTAGTTGAATTCGCCTATAACTAAACCGTACATGACACCACCAAGTAAACTCCCTTTGAGGTGGTCTATGGATTCAATCCCAAGTTGTCCCTCAACCATACCCCTATACTAGTACCCATGCAAGAAGACCCTAAAACCTCAGCTAGAGCACAATCTCTCCAATACATCTATGACAAGGTCATTTGGCACATTAACCAAGTTGTTAGAAGAATGCATGAAAAGACCAAAGTTCGGTCGGCCAAACAGTTTCGGTTGAGAGACTTGGTATGGCTACACCTCAGCAAAGGGTGGTTCCTAAACAAAAGGAAGAACAAGCTATCTATAAGGGTGGAAAGACCTTTCAGAGTCCTCTAGAAAATCAGTGACAACGTCTACAAGTTAGAACTACCTAAGGACTATGGGGTTTCTAACGCCTTCAACATTACTGACCTCAGTTCATATTACCCTGATGGAGGACTGAGCAAACACCATTCGGATTTGATCCCAAATCTAAAACAACCCAGAAGGAATGATGAGAATTAAGCTACGGGACCCCCGACTAACAGTCGAGCCTAAGATTAGAGGGGCCTGTACATCCAACCAACTCCTGCCAAGGCCGAGTACTTCTTTACCGAGTTACCTTTAATGCCGTGTAGTATAATAGTCCATTATTCTGTGGTTTGCCAAGTAGATAAGTACTCTCCAGTGTCGAGCCATCCAACTACTCGGCATCATCGTTGTTGAGAAGCCGAAAGAGAGAATCTAGATTAATTAAGTCATCCTTACTCAAACAAAACCATTTGTCCGTACTTTTTTATCCGCATCTCCTAACGACTTCAGCAATGCTGCACACCACGCGTACAGTATCATAAGTAAAATCTTTAACAGTAATGATTATTTTCCTCATATATTCATTTTTTTTTCCTTTATAACATGTACATTGCCCCTTTAGGAAATGTCCTTTTAGTCTTTTCCCTTTTAAGCAAGTTGCCTTAGTTTATGGATATAAATACCTTGTACTTGTAGTTGTAACAGATCAAATAATCTTCAATACACTTTTAAGTACCTTCTTCTTTGCGTAAACACTATTGTTTACTCTCAACGTCACTCTTATCTTTTCCCTTAAGCAAGGTTAAGTAACGAGTAACCTCATTGGACCAATTCGTGTGTCACATCAAATTGTGCCATAACTCCTTGGAAGTTCTATTAGCGCATCATATCCTTTGGAGCTATTCATAGGTTTTGCCTACTGTTTTTTTCCTTTGCTTTCACCCTGTCATACAATTCCCCATTGACTCTTTTCGAGCTTTCTGCAAATTCAAACCCATTCAGCGACCAGCCTTCGCATTGGCACATTTCTTAAACGGTCTACCTTATAATTGTTTTACTCTCAGTTGTTTCTAGGTCGGCTCAACATACCGCTTCAAGTCAACAAGTGATAGGGATTAAGGACCGATCACTTGCTCCCGAACCTGAGGGCTTTCTCAAATAGTTCGCCGAGCTGTCCGAGGTAAGTTAAACACTAAGAAGCAATGTTTATCCCTATCCAAACTGTTGAGCTACTTTATTATCCACACCTTCCAGGAAGCTACCGCGGTGTTTGGCCAATACATGGAGCCGACCCCTCTACAACACCCTAGTTCAAGCACCAAATCAGGAAAACAGCCATCTCCACGATACCAAAGTTGAGCTAACGATTATGAAGAGCTAACCAACCGAAGCCGAGCCGAATATGAGTTGCCCCTAAGCCAACCCCTATCTAACCCCATCTATCAGGGTGCTGAACTACCAACACCTAACAAAACCTTATCAAAGGCCCACCCCTGTTCGGCTCATGCTATTGTCAGGATCGTAGACTGAGTATAACGCATGTGTGCTGTCTTTTCTGACATCTATATTGTCCTTTGTAACAGAAGATGTTCCTTGCACACGACTTCATGCTTTCCCTATAAATTATTCTCCTTTTTGTTTAGTAAGTAGTGATCCATTTATTTGTAATTTTCTATAACTTAGAACTTACCCTAATAGGGTATTATAAATATTTGCATAATGTAATAGCAACAACATACACAGAAGAATACTCTGAACCGTTTACTCTCTCTCAAGCTAAGTGTCCTTTTACTTACTCTTGAGTTACTCTTATCTAACCTATTCCAGCATGGACTAGTGACGAGTGACCTCCTGCCATACTTGTACATCATATCAAGTGTGACCCAAGCTCGTGTGAGGCGCTGATGCGTCATATCCATCGTTGATGCATGGGAACCCTTACTTATCCCTTGACTATCATTTACTCTTCGAGCCATCTCACAGCTTGGACCTACCCCCTTTGGTTACATATGATATTGGGCCTATGTGTTCATCCACATATCCGTATCAGCAAGCCTAGTTGACTACTCAGTATTCAGCTAATCTAGCTTCACCGTTGTTTTTTTACCCTCTGTGCCACTTAAATGGCCTTATCTAGAGTCCCAAGTCTCTATAACTCCATTATATTGCCAATTTCAATTCTAAGCCCAAAAATGAATTGTACTATAGTTTGGATCTTAGGTTTATTGATATCACATCGAATCATCAGCAATTGGAATTCTCAGACATACTTATCCATTAATTTGTTGCCTTACCTCAAGTCTTACAGTCATCAGAAAGTGTCTTATTCATAATACTTTGGAACAAATCTACTCTTCATAACTCTATTCATCTCATTCTACATTTGGATTTAACATTGAGCTCTCAGTTGTATGTTTTGCAACTTTTTCCACCACAATGCGGCATATCTAAAAAATTCTAATGCGACCACTCAAATATAAATAGCATCTTCATAATCATAAAAGTCAAATATCTTCTTATTCTTCTCTTCCCAATTTAGGTAATCATCAGTACTATTGAACCCATTAAAGCTCAAAATCTACACCTTAAGATGCTCGACTCCTTTAGGAGCTTGAAGCTTTAAGCTTACGCTTCTCAATTCCATCATAATGGCTCTTCCTCATCATACTCGTCAACTTCATCCAACACTAGTCTCCTTCTAGCAACTCTATCAACATGTCGAGGTGAAGCTTGGTTCATATTAATTAGTTATAGCGCCCGTTGCTTATCCTATTGCCTTCTTAGCCTTTCTTTCACTTCTTAGCCTTGTTTAACAACAACTCTTTTTTAAGGCCTAGTCTTTTTGACTCTTTATATAGAAACAACCAGATTGGCCATAATAGTAGGAAGGTCTTGTATCTACTCATGAGTAGCTCGTGGGGTTTGTTAAGTAACATTACCACAATCATGAGCATCATTCTTGGCATCATTAATCTCTTCTTGAACATTAGGATTCGACATCTTCAATACAAAGCTTTAGTAACTACTTCACTCATACTGAAAATCTTCACAAATTTAGGAAATATGACTCAAATAGCGAAATAAGACTTGCTCTGTTTTTCAAGTGGAAACCAAAGTATAGTAGAACAAATACATTGGCAATAACTATTCCAATACAACTTTCAACCGCAACCTCAAGCTCTGATACTAGGATTATACGATGTGCTTAGAAGCTTAGAAATCACTAGATTTCATAGCAAGGAATGGGAACCAAATAGGGCATTCGTAATAACAAAAAAAAAATGAAGTACAAGAAGTTGAAAGACATGGTAGTTTACATGAAGTTGCTTAAAGGATGTGACTCACCAACGAGCATAACACAACTCAACACTTAGCATAACATGCCACACAAGCTAATGTGAAGATCCACCTGTTGCTAATCTGAAGCTACTTAGCAAGATTAAATAAGAGTGTAGAGAGATTGTACTCAAAGAGGAATATCTCACAAGGGTAAGTATATACAATATATGAAAGGAATGTAAGATGTTTTAGATACAATGAAAATAGACTATTTACAGTAAGTCCTTAAAGCAATATTGTCAACAAGGAAAATTACAAAAATGATAAAAAGAAGACAGAGATTCCTAGTACGTATGTAAGGGGTAAATAGGATAAATGACGAAAATGAAAAATAATACAATGTCAAAAAAAAGTGATGGACAGGTGGTAACTTGTCAATGGGTTTGTACTAGTGAATTTTAAGGCGTGGCAATTGAGTTAGGTTCAAGATATAGCGGCTGTAGATGGGTAATATCCAAAATTATTAGGACGAATAAGGGATGTCATTGTTCAGCAGGCCGAAAGAGAAAAACCCAACATGCAAGGGCCTTGATGTTAGCACTTAGCAAGTCAACCTCAACATATGAAATTCTTATAGTTTAGAGCAAAGCTTGGTGTGTATTGACCTCGGCCTTAGCACTTGGCTAGTTGGCTTTGGCACATAAGTGGTCAGCGATAATACAAGGATTAGAACAGAGCATGGTATATCTGAGCTGGGTTCTCAAGGAGTTTGCCCATTATTCTTCTCCATACTATGTTTTTCTCTTGGTAGGCTAAGGAAAGAAAACTCTTCTAGCGAAAGATTGAAGGTCTCAAAGGCGTGCGCGAGTAAGAGGGCTAAAGGTCGAAAATCCACCTCTTGGAGACCTTCAAATACGGAGATCTTAAGGAGAATCAAACTCCGTGAAGCCAAGTCTTAACCTTTCGAAAGGTCGAGTATGGTAATGTAAGTTATGTAGGCCAAATCACTCAATGAAATAGCTAAGCCCAAGTCTATAAGGCCCATCCTTGGACCACTCGTAAGTTAACCCTCAATTAAAAAAAAGCCAATGAACCTTGGGGGCCCAATCCCAGATTCGCCTATCAACACTTAAACTTAAAGGACCTACCTTAAACTTTCAAAAATTTTCTCCATACTTTCAAAACTAAGACTCTAGGTATCTTATATGTCCACACTTTTAAAAATAGCCTCAAAGAAGCATTAGGGGTTCCGTACTTTTTAAAACAGACCCTAAGGGGTACTTTAAGGATCCATACTTAAAAATTTGGTCTCTAAGAGTATCTACAGATCAAGCCTTTAGGGTATATTTAAGTGTTCTCACTTTCAAAAATTGACTTTAGAGATTTGGTTCTATGTAGCTCGTGTGCTTTGGTTTCATATTAATTATTAAATTAAATAAGTCCATGTTTTCTTCTATAAATTACTTATTGCATTAAAACTCTTAGGTGTGCATGTAGTGTGGCATGCATATGTGTTAGCACATAATAACAATATACTAGGCTATAGAGCTTACTCTTTAAGATATTTTATTTCAGGTGACCATGAAGACTCATATTGTTTTGATTACTTAGATTACAATTTATGCATTCGATGAGAGGATGATGATAATTAGAATGGAAATGGTATCATCAATTATTTATGTTAGACAATTTGTCTAGTTAATTTAGTATTTTTTTTTTTATTCTCATACTATAGTTGATAAGTTATTATGATTTCGGTTTGCATTTGATGAGTCTCATTTGTGGATTTGAAATACTAATATCAAAAATTCATATTGGGAATTTTGGAGATTTATGATATTAAATTGTGGATATGTAGTTAATTCTAAACCTTCCATACTTATGTTAGGGTATGAGCATGGATTTGGGAGGCATGGCAATTATTGTACATCTTGTCTAGACAGAAGCATTTTGTTAACTAATACAAGCAGGATCTTCTCTAGTACTTAGTAGATATGAATTTTAAATTTTTTAATAGAATGATTATAGCTACTTAGTACACTTTTTGAGAGGTTAAACTTTTTAAATTTTTCAATAAAATGAATAGGGGTACTTATTACATTTTTTAAGAGGTTAAAAGAGAAGAATTTTTCTTTTTACTTTTTATTGTAACATATATATTGATTTAAATTTTAATTAAAATCATTTAAAAATAATTAAGTTAATATGTAAGTTTTTTAAATTTTAATTAAAATCATTTAAAAAGAATTAAGTTAATGTGTAAGTTTTCTCATCAACAAAAATAGAGAACATAATATTTCAATAGAAAATTACAAGCAAAGCGAAAAAGCAACATATCTACAATTTCTTGATTTTGCAAAATCTTTCACTAGCGAAAAAATATTATCTTCAATATAAGTGATTAGCTAATTAGTTGTTTAATAATCTACATTCATTAGGTTACAAAATAAACTTTTAGTACATCAAGTGAAATTATTATTATTATTTATTAATGCTTTATGCCAAAAGGGCAAAACATTCATAGTATGAGTAACATAATTATTATTCATAGTGTACTTATAGTAAATAACATCGAAGGATAATTTACTTAGTTAATATAGTTTTTAATGAATGAAATAAAATGTAATGGTTATTGAGTCAAAAAAGTAAAGAGAGAGAGAGAGAGAATATGTCAGTTGAGTAACATAAAAATAAGTGTAACATGAAAATATTAAAGGGTAAATATCTTATATGGTAGTTGAACTTCGCTCATTCTCGCAATTTACTACCTAAAATTTATAAGTATTAATTTATTACCTGCAAATTTTTCAAATTCATTTATAGTACTTAAAGATAGTTACTTGAGCAAGTAGTTAATTCCAAAAATAAAGGTTTAAGTAATTAATTGTAAAAGTGCATAAAGTTTAAGTATCAAATTAATATTTTAACTTTGGTTGGTAAATTGCCAATAAAGGGAGAAGTACATGTATATTAAATGCAATATTTATTCAATGTAAAATGATTCTTAAAAGAATCGAACTTTTAGCCAATTAGCAGTGTGTCGCCCAGTGTGCTTCTTTCACAACATGCTGTAGTCTAGGAGATTTTCCAACATCATGATATTTGCTTTTGAATATATATATATATATAATACTTACACATATGTATGTTTCATTTTAAAATAACTTTAATAATCAACATTTTTTTCTAAACTTAAAGGGGATGGATCTCCTTCCAACTACCTCAGTTTGCCCTTAGATTCATTAATATGTATCATAGTACATATGGATTGTTTTAAGTATGACCACCGCATTGTTCTACAAGTTTGGTTTGTAGGTAAGATGGAATAAGTAAGAATAAAATTAAAATTTCTACTACTTTATTTGGTTGTACATAAATGATAATAGAAGAAAATTTTATCTCAAAATATGAAATGATTATATGCACTTATCTCAATCCATCATTTAACTATTAGGTAAGGATCTTATGAATAGATTTAGACATATACCTCAAGCACTGAAAGATAGCTATTTATTAGGTCTTATTAAGGAATTGCAATCCTTATTTTATAGCAATAAAAATTGGAATAATTATTCCACACAACCAACACAAGTAATTTGTAAATATTGAGTAATTATTATATTTTAATCTTATGAAACCAACCAAATACATTGTAAGTAGACCAAGGGCTAAGTCAAGGGCCTACTTCCCCTTGAATTGGAACTAGTTCGGCTTAGGCCAGTTTCAGGAAAATTCACTTAGCCTGGCGATTTGATGGGTTGGTTCTTGGCCCATAAATTGACCATTTTAAAAAAAAAAATTAGAAAAAAAATATATATTATTTTATCTTTATTTTTAATTTGAAAAAAAAATCATTAATAAACTATAAGAATTTAAAATTTTAACTATTTCACTATATTAATTGTTGGCCACTAAGATTAATAATTTTCACTTTTTATGATGCAAAATTATGACTATATGCTCATAATTAGTGAATTGAGTGAGGAAACTTTTTTTTATAGGCAACATCTCGAGGAAAATTTTTCAATGTAATTAATATAGGACTAAACTTATGATAGGCACTCGTTGTGATCTTTTATGACTTTAGAAGAAAATTTAAAAAACAATATTATCTATGTTGTTACGCCCCGAAGTGATAGAATCGTAATAGCCCAGACGTGTAAACTATTCTAAAATAGAAGTTAGCCTTACAACCGCTATCCTAGATCTGATCTACATAAGGCGTCCATGACTAACCCGCTTTAAAATAAACAGTTTGTAATTTAAATAAATCAATTACCTAAAAAAGTGAGAAAATATATATATACACTATAATTCAGTTATTACAATTAACGTTTATAGTATTTCATCATAATATATTTCATAGTTATTACATTATTCAAAAAAATGAAAATTTATAAAATAAAAACTTAGACCTTAAAAATATATGTTTTTTTTTTCAAATATTTTTCCTCACTCCTCAAGATTCAGCAGTTGTAAGCTTCAGAGTAGTTGTAAACCGCTTCTTAGCCAGCACCTGCACGATATTTATAGGAATGTGAGCAACCACAACTCAGTAAGTTAGAATGGAGAACTTAAGACTATACCATAAACATAACAAGGTTATCAACCAACTTATTAGGTGCAATACTTGTTCAAGCAAATGCCATCGCACAACGTTGTTCGATTTGTCGTAAGATTAGAGAAATTGCGCCTGTTCTAATCTGGGTTGAGGAGTTGCCGTTAATGCAACAGCTTACAACCAAACCCAAGCTTGTGCAATAGAGATACCGCTCCTCTCGCGACTACCTTCGAACCATTGACTTCATCCTTGCCACAACCTCCTCTCCTGTTACTTAGTTCAACTAAAGATAAAGAGGGGACCATTATGCAATCATGTACTATCTCTTTCAAAGAGATCGGTATTTAGCCAGAGAATTCTACGTTTCCCCTAATGGGTTGCCATGTAGGTTCGATTATGATTACAGGTCGTATATTTGATTAGGTCCAGTTTAGGGTGATCGATCATTTCATACAAATCATACAATATAAGCCATAACAACAAACATAATCATAGCATCACTCCTAATCAAGCATATGTACACAATCAACTATCTAACAAGTATAATCAAGCATAATCTCAAGCCTCCAAAATACAGCAACATATTAATCACAACTTACTTGGACTCTTCGCTCGCTCACTCGAGGTCCAATTCACTCAGGCCATTGTCAATCATCCCTATAACACAAACGTGGTTTTAGTTTTTTTATATAACTACTATAGGTTGGCTTTATCCTATAACTCTTATTATTATCTTTTGTTTAAGGTTTAATATGTCCAATTATCTAGGTTCTCAAATCTTTTACAATTATTCTAGGTATGGGGCCAGGTTCAAGTTCAGTTTTTGCATCGATTTTTAAATTTGATTCTAGTTCAATTTTTAAGTACTATTTTATACCCAAACTCTAAAAACTTGTTTTAACTCATAATATGAAATTAATCACCTTACTTCCAGATATCCTAAATACCATAACTACCCCTAGTCAGTATTTTATTATATCTGGTATACTTAAATCCTTAATAGTGTACCGAATTTACTCTTGATGTAAGAAATTTTTACATTTTTCATATAATTACATAACTTTAAGTTTTCTATCAGATTTATTATATTTCTAATAATTGTGTATTATATACTATTACTTATTATGTACATAATACACATCTAATATTTTTATCATTCTAATTACCATTCACAACATCAATTATCATTACAAAATATCTAAATTCATCCTAAATCAGATTTTACATTTAATTACTCTAATTTACAAAATTAACTTGAAATTTACTATTTTCCCCTATTACTTATTTACTACATAATTAACCTAATAATTATATCTAACACCCTAAATGCTATAAGTATCATACTTCATCAGATTTCAACATCCTAAAACATACAATTATTCACTAAATCAGTAATTAACCATTTAATTACTTAATTAACTTTAAATTACCCATTTATACCTCATTTTAAGGCCTAAAAATTTAGAAAATTAATTTTTGAAAACGGGGTCATAACACTATTTTATATCATCTACGTAGTCTACACAAAATTTTGAGCTCAAAACTACACTCCGAAGATCATTTATTTCTAAACCGAAACATACTCGGTTTTGCATAATTTCTTAAGGATCATATATCACGAGACATATTTTTATCAAAATAATATTTTTTTCTAAAAAGTACATACAAAAATATTCTAGAATAACAAAATTCATAATTTTATAAGAATACTTACTATTTATACAAAATCGAGCTGAAAATCGAACTCACCGATTTTGGTGACTCCGACCATCGTCGGTCGGTGGCCATGGGTGTGTCGGCTCACCTGAGCGCCGCCACCACTGCCCGTTCATTCCCAACTGCTCATCGGGTCTGATTTCTCCTTAAAAGCCTTAACTATACAGATTTTTTGTGATTTTTTTCTAAATCCTTAGTTTACTCTTAATTTCGCCTCTCTCTACTTTTCTAAACTTCTTGACATCTAAAATAAGCTTTTGAAAATTTTGGAGTATTTATAGAGTTTTAGGGAAATTATTGTACATTAATTTGATTAGAAAATTGTCTTATCTTCTTCCAATTTGACTTTTGTGTTTTTCTAATTTAATTGGCTAATTTTTTTTTATTTTCCCCAGTTGCCACAACCAAAATCTGAATCATTCCTTATTTTTTCTTTATTTTTTCTTAATTAATTATGATTTTTCTTTAATTATTTAGTATTATTTTGGCACATTTCGCGTATTTTAAATAATTACACATATTTCTACATACATGTAAATTCATATATAGTACAAATAAATATTCCTAAATATTATTTAGGTCATTCTATGATTTTTAATATATATATAATTTATCTCTAGCGATTCATTAATTATTAGAATGCATTTTACACATTTTCGATAAATAACGAGTAATATACTTAAAATTCAAAATTTTTATATTTTTTTATTTATTGTTTATTTTCTTAAATTCAAACTTATGGGATCATTTTTACTAATATTTCTAGCTTTACTTATAATTTAGGCTTGATCGGATCTTTCAGCCGATCGAAATCCTGAGTGACTAATCGTGAGGCTTACATATGTGAAAGTAAACTAAATATTGTAAAGAGAACACCATCTATCTAATACCTATAATACACTTGCCATTTTATCTATAGTATAAATACATTCCTTATAACTTTTAATTACATTAAATTATAAATCACTAGTGTTTTTGTAAATTATTAAAATATATTAATTTATAAAAGTATTTGCTCTCTAAAAAATTAAGTAAGATTATATAAAACTTATAATATTTTGTATCTCAAACTCCTTTAGTTATTAAAATAATATATTTTATACCTTAACTATTTACTTTCAACAACATTAAAATATATGGTTTTAATGATTATTTTTTTTATAAACTCATATATATTGTTCAGTTTTCATATCAACTTATAAATATAAATACTAATATATATTTAATTTTATTTTATATTTTAATTAGAAGGAATACTTACATTTAATTTATCTAAAATTGTATTTTAATTTTTTTTTTAAATTTCCAAATCGAAACCAACAAGTTGAACTATTGGTCCTTTAACTTAGGCTTGGATTCATCGGCTCAGTAGGCTAAGCATACGGCACGACATCGACCTACCAAATTTAACTAGTTAGGCTACGGTTCAAGCCTATGACTCATAGGTCTAATCCGGTTTCGATTTGATTCGTGGCTCTGTTCTGTTCTGGTCAAATCCAATTTCAAGTTGGATCCAACCCTTCTCTAGGTCTAGTTGTAAGTGCTTGTTATATATGGAAAGAGCTAGACGGGGAAAAAAAGAAAAAGCCTACATATTACATCCGTTAGATAGAAAATTCAATATATAATTCCATCGTTCTTTCAGTATATATGAAGAAGGGGAAGGGGTCAACATACAATGTCCACAATTTACTTTTTGAGCTAATTTAATTAGCGACATCATTTCGATAGAAATTCTCTCTCGCTCTCTAGGGCAGGGTATCGTTTGCCATGGATTTAAGATAAGTTCGATTTGCATTTGACAGTCAAATTGACAAGTTTTATATCTATACGTAAGTGTGAGAATATATATATATATATATATATATATAAAAGACTCTTCTAATCCATGTCATGGAAATTGTCATGTCTGTGTGTATAAACTTCTGAAATTCGCTCGTTGGGGAAGGGAACTTTTTTTTTTTTTCCCCCTTCATTGCGTGGTAATTGATTAAGATTAAGATGAGAAGGTAGCTAAAAGCTAAGTTTATCCTGCATATCTTCTCCTGTTCTCCAAGCCAAGAAACGTTCTGTTTTAGAGTGCATTTTTTGGGCAAGACACATTTTTTTTTTATAAAGAATTCGTTTTTTTTCTTTCCTTTTTTAAATTTTTGATTGGTTAAAATGTGTTATTGGTATCTATAGAAACTTTTAAAAAATTTTGAAAAAATTCTATAAAGTAATTTAGAAATAAAATAATGAATTTTTTAAGATATTAATTTGACAAATAAAAACCCAAAGCGGATTCTTTAGCAATAAATATGATCTAATGGGATAGTTATACCTAGATTTCCATTATACTTAATATTATTTTGATATAAAGGTAATTATTTCCTTGGATCCAACAATACTTTGTGTTCTTGCCAAACTATATAGCAACAATATGGTTGTGTTCACATGAAATTTCACGAAAGCTTAGGAATTTTCTTTGCAATGAATATCATATAACGGTCAATCCTTTCTACTTACTTCCATTTGAACTGGTTACAAATAAATATCCACCATTTTCTTCCTACACGCCCACATTTTTTTTTTTTTTCTCTTGTCTTTCAGGTTTTGACTGCGATGGAAAACACCCCATAACAATATCGACACTAAACTAAACACCATTAATATAATTACATAATAATCCTAAGAAAGTAAAACCATATCATAAAACCCGACTCATTTATCCTATCGAAAGGAAAAAAGGAAAAAAAAAAAAAGAAGAAAAGAAAAACCTTAGGGTTAAGAGAAGAAAACCTTTGACCCGTTGGCTATTGGAAAATCGAGAAGCGGAAATATGAGATCTCGGCCCGCTAATTTCCTAAGTTCGAATAATCAGAAGAAAGATGTAAAATCTCTCGATTATACGAAATTCAACCAGTTGTGTCTCTAATGGACTGCGAAGAGAGAATTATTTATCAGCCCGCAGTTGTGGTTGTTCCCTCTAACAAAGTTTGAAGAGAGAGAATGTGGGTTTCGAAACCATTAAGCTAAGTAGAGAAAGTGCTCACTTAGAGCTTCTGTGTTCTTTGAATGGATTTAAGTTTATTTATAAATGAACGGTGATTAAATGCTTGGGTAGACCAGAACAAAGGTCGATTTCAAATCGTAAATTGATTCAGTTTGGTAGTGGTCGAATTGAACCGTTAAGTTTTAAGAATCTAAGTAGTTCGCTAAGAAAGAATCGCTTGAATTAGCGAACCGAATTGTTATTAAACCAGCGGCTCAGCTCGGCTCGGCTCAGTTCAGTTAGTTCACTCCCTTAAAAAAAAAAAAAAAAGAAAGACAAAAGAGAGACCATTAAATTGAAAAAAAAAAATAATTAGATAATATCCTATAAGTTATTGCATATTAAAACTATTTTATTTACAATGATAAAGAATAATTTTTTTAAAAATTATATCATCAAACTAATGATAAATAACTAATTATAAATTAATTATGTATTAAAGATAAATAAAAAATTCAATTTTAATTAATATAAATCTTTTTTTGTACAACTTATCAACTGTTAAAAACTTGAATATGAAAAAAAAAATTGAGGAAAAAAAATAAAAAAGTGAAAATCGCATTAAGTTGGAAATTGATAAAAAAAAATTAAAAATTATTAATGAATTAAAACACTTAAAAAAAAGCTTCAATATAAAACATTACATAAATTCATTAATAGTTTACAAGAATCGATAAAATTTTAAAACATAAAAACATTGACGATAGAATCACTATAATTGATACTTATATCTTTTTTATCAATCAATGTGAAATAGTAGTACTTTCTAATCATTTTTTTATGATTGAGCTTAACACATATGACTTTAAATTTTGAAATCGGCTTAATTGAATAAAAACCTGAGTTTTAATTCGTTGATGATTCAATTAGACAAAAACTTCACTATTATATATTTTGATCAATTTAATTTTAAATACATTTTACTTAAATCATCCTTTTTCACATTCACAAGATTGATTGGACTAGGTTGAATAAAAAATTACTAATTTTATAAATGAAGCTCTTTTTAGTAAAAAATTCGGTTTTTATCGAACTGGTACACGTATCAAGGTCCATCTTTGGCCCAAAATTATGCAAACCTTTATTTTATTTTTGCAAACTTTCTTCTTCTTTCTTTTTGTTTTTTTTTGGCTTCTCTGAAGATTCTTCTCAATGATTTTCTCATTTTTCAATATTTTGGAATTTTTGGGAAATTTTAATTTTTATGATTTTTTAATTCCTATTTTATTTCGTTTTCTTTGTTTTTCATCTTTCGATCTTTTCTTTCTTTTTCTATTTTTTATGCGTTTCTGGGACTTTCCACTTATTCTAGAATTTTCGTAATTTTCTAATCTTTAAAATTTTTTTCCTTTTATACTTTCTCTTTCTTAATATTTTTAAATATTTTTTTCCAATAGGGAGCAAAATGGAGAGCCATCCATCGTAAATCTTAAGGTCATAATTTAGCATGCGTTTCGGAGAAAAGAAGCGATGTCATTTAGGTGCAAAGTGAAGTAAGCTTACGAATTATCATGGTGATAACTATCAACATGTGTTTGTCTTAAACATTTAGGATAGAAATTGGAGCGATTGATAAAAGAACTAGGAGAAGGGGGTAGGTCAATCAACAAATGACACGGTTGACCTGGACGTAGCCATAATAAACCAATCCTAAGATGAAATAAATTGTTTATTTAGAATATTGATACTAATCCAGCAATATTTTTGAAAAAAAAATTCAAATGATATATTTTATTTTAAATTATTTGAAAAAAATGCAAATACATTCATTAATATTTGGCTGCTTTTCTATTTCAACTCTTAATTTATTTTTTTTTTCCTTTTTGGATTCTCAACATTATGATAATATTCTATTTGAGCTCTTTTTGTGAACTCAGTTAAATATTTTACAAAAGTTTATGTATGATAGCTCCTAATAGCATAATTATTAATTTTAACAAAATATTATTATTAAATCTATTGAATTAGCGTTGTTATCTAGTGGCATCGCCACTGATTGTTTATAAAGATATATTAGGATTCGAAACTTTTCTCCCCATAGTTGAAAAAAAAAAATCTATTGAATTAAGTAATATTAAATAATAATAATTTACAAAGATTTAAAAACAAAGTAGAATAAAGCATCCTCATTATCTCCTCCACGAAATTACCGATTAATTGTCAACGCGGTGCATATATATACCATTTGGATCTAACTTGATTGACGGATTGGAACTTTAAGATCAATTCACGGTGTATTTCAACAAACATTAATACTTTAAGATACATTTGGGTCTAATAAATCAATGACCGAAACTTTGCCATAAGTGGGTTCCAACTGATCGAGAATTATAATTCATTTGTAATATTTTTCGCAGAATAGGATGAGTTACAATTCTTAAAGAAATAAAATAGAGAAATAATATTATTTTTATAGTATCTTTAAGGCTTATGTGTAAATATGGAAATATACGAGAAAAACCAAATAGTAGCTACTCTTATAATTTGTGAGAAAGATTTTAATAGTATTAATATACAACGTGTTTTAATACATAATATATAAATATTAATAAAATTTTAATAAAAAAACTATGAACTATAAGTATTTAAATATTATCGGTATAAGTGTTTAAATATCATTAGTATTTACTGATCAATTATCAAAACATGTAATATATTAATATCGAGCAATCTTTTGTCATGATATCTAAAGGAATCCCAATTCCCTGTATCTCAGCCTATTTTATTTTTTTTACGAGAAAGATTTCAATAGCATTAATATATCATATGAATCGATGAATAGTTTGTAAATATAAAAAGAAATTGACATATAAAAACATAATAGATATTTTTAAAAAAAATACGCTTCTTTGTTATCATATGTCAAATTTTTATTAATATTTATATACTATTTATTGATTTATATTATATATTAATATTATTAATTTGTTGCGCAGAGTGGCAAAAAAGAGAGAGTTGTAGTGATGTTAAGCATGCATGAGACCACCGTTGACATCAATGGACCCGTTTTTTTAAGTTGTTCTCATTGCGGTTACCTAGCCAACATCAGCTCCTACAATTCGCAGGTCAACATTCATATATTAGATACACGGTTTGTTACGTTGGTTAGCTGATCCATTAATACGACTGCTAATTCAACATTCCACAATGGAAGAAAAACACACACTCAGTTTACATTCACTTTCATGTTTGTCAAAATATATTTAAATGCATTATATATACATAAAACACACACTCAATTTAAATTCACTTTCTTGTTTGTCAAAATATATTTAAATGCATATATACATATATATATATACATACATCTATCAACTCTTCAAAGAGATATTAATTTTACTATGTATGGTAACGGGACGAGTGAAGAATCATATTATCATATAAGATTCCTATCCAAACTTTACTCAATCAAATAAGTTCCTAATAGATATTAAAAGTATATAAGGTAGGTTTCAAGTATAGATTTTCCGAAATCTGCCCTCCTAAAGTAAGGTATGGATATAATATTTTCCTATCCTATACCCATAACTTGTATGTTAAAGTATAAAGAGTATAGATTTCAGAATACTCTATATTAATCATATAAAAATTATTAAATAATATTAATAAACTAATAATAAATGATAATATAATATTTTTTGTCCAATAAATGTTTTAATAAAAAAAAAAAAGCCTAAAACTACAAGGGCATAATAAGATAATTTTGAAACCTTGTAATAAGATATCTTTCGGTTCTAAAATATTATATTATCATTTATAGGGTGCATAGTACCTTGTAATAAGATAATTTCCGATCCCAAAATACAAGAATCTGTATCTTATAGGGTATGATATAAGTAAAGCATTATATTTTATATATGATGTACTTGGTTATTCTGATTATAAAACTTTCAATACGTATTTTCAAAATTGAAAGTACTTTATGTGGTTGGTATAAATTGAATAGCATATCAAGAAATCATCATTTTTATCTCCGTTCAATTTTTTATCTTTATAATATGCTTGGTGCTAATAACCTACTTCAAGTCTCAAGATTTCAAGAAAGAAAAGAGAAGGATTACTTTAATTTAACATGCAAAGAATAATGTCACAAAAAGGACAATAATGCTTATTACTACACTAGTTATAAAGTAACTTGTAAAATTTTATAATGAGTGGAAAATATTAATATTATAAAATGGAACCTCTTGGAGATTTTATTTATTTTGTTGTATTGTAGTATCTTTTTTTATTAGACTTTTAATATATTTATATTTCGTTATAAAGAGAGTAGTAAACCCATGTATGTGTTTTTCTCGTAAATAATGATGAATCTAACAATTGTTCTGCTTGAATGAGATAATTCCAAGTAATCACTTAGCCACTTGTAATTTTTTGCATGCCGCAGTATATGTTTACAACGGGACCATCACGGTAAAAGAAGAGAAAAATAAAACTTGGTTCGACTATATGGGAACTATAAACTATACCCACTATAATTTGCACCTACAAATAAATACTTAATTTAAAGGAGGTGTCTCGCAAAAAACACGAAGAACCAGCTCTCCATCTTAATTTTTTGTGCCATAATTAATTAGTTACTTTTAATTTGATTTTTAATTGGTTTGTTCTATTTATTTAGTATATTAAATTGTTTTTTAATTACTTTTTTAGTTAGTATTTTATTTCTTAGAACTTATAAAATAATTAAATAAAAATGAAGAACCTTTACTTAAAATACCATTTTATAAAATAAAAAGGATATTTCAATGAAAACATGTTTCAAATACTAATATGATATCCTAAATACCTCTTTATAAGAACACTTTTATAAGCATGCTTATATAACCATGTTTACGGACCTAACACCAAACCAACTCCAGACATATCAATTACGGTTCTTATTTTAGGGACCCTGCACGCTATCGGTTTTGCCCGGATCGAGTATCGGGCTTGGGCCATGCCCAAACCATACTCTCGACTACAGTAATAGTTATGCAAATTAACATGACGGATGTCCCCACACAAAAGTAACCAGAGTTAGATAAATTTATAATAATAAGTTTCCATCATTCAATTGTGGTACCACTTACGATCATCTCTTTCTTAATCACGAATTTGAGTGTTGTAATAATAAATTTATAATCATAAGCTTCTTACCAAATTGGAAGAATTTAATTATAGATATATAAGGACGAGGGTGGAATTGAGAACAAACCTGTGGGTTCTAATGATGATAAAATATTAAAAAAAAAAACCAAGAAAATTTAATTGTATGGTACTTGAAAACAATCAGAAAACACAGAAAAACCTAAGAGTACACGTTTCTGGAAAAAAAAAAAAAAAAAAAATCAAAGTCCTATGATTCTACCTCAGTCGAACCAAGCATCGGATTATTCCATTATTGTTCCATAGTCTGAATTTTCCCATTCAGTTGATTCGTGGCTTTGGCATGGAAAGAGTTATATATATATTTTTTCATTTAAGGACTTGGAATACGAAGGTACTACTAATCTATTTACTTTTCTATTTTTTTATTTTTTTTTCCTACTACTATTATATTATATCATATTTAATATGTAAAAATAAATTGAAATAGAGTTATAATTTTAAAGTTTTATTCTCTTTCTCTATACTTAAATGCATGTTGAGAAGCCGGAATTGTGAAGTTTAAGAAGGAATTTGACTTTATATTTGAGAAGGAGGTAAACGATTTTATTTTCCCTACACTTATTATTATTAATTAAACTAATATTTAATCTCTAATTTAATTATAATATTTATTTTTTATAATTATTACTATATATACATTTAACATTTGTAAATATGAAAAAGAATTTGTTATCTCACTCCTCATAGTATTCCACGTTCCATTTCATTATAATCCATTCTTTTAAATTATCCCTACATATTAAAAGTGACGGTATGATTTGGGAGAAAGTAATTGAAATTTGTCTATTCTGTACAAATAGTCATACAATTAAATTCCGTTGGTTTTGACATTTTATACTATTAAACAAGAAGTTATATCAGCTTGTGTAATACTTTTTAGCAACTTGAGTTAGCTGACCTTTTCCAGTTTATAATTAATATAAGAATGTTTAACCCTTTACTACGGCATCGGAATTCAATTTATAAAATTGCGTTGACACCATGATCAGTCAAAGTAGCATATATTCGCATTTTTAAAGTTCAGGAGTTAGATTACTAGTAAGTTGTCGCAGTTTCAAGGATTGTTATGACTTGGGATCCAGAATCGTTCAATTTATACATTTTTTTTTTTTTCCTTGTTAAAAATTGGATGGTAATGGTCGGTGCTCGCAATACCTTCTGGTCGGCTGTTAGTAATAAAAAATCGTACGAAGAACCAATTTTCTCGTCAAGTTATACTACTACGCATGTAGTATCGAGACACTTTGTTATATATTTGAAATTTGTTACATGTTTGAATAAGTTTACATAAGAAGAATGATTGTAGTTTATTCTTTACATATATAATGGCAATTTAATTGAGAAATTTGCATGTTGACTACTAAAATAGATAAATATTATATAAATAAAATTACGAAATTACCAAGATCATATCACATGTAGAATATTTGACATTATTGTTAATACATATATCACATGTTCCAAATCCAACATTAGTTTTATTTTAACCTCACACCTAATCACATGTAAAACATACGACATCAATGTCAATATTTATATCATATGTTCTATATATGACATAGCAATGATATGTATTTTTCAAGTCGTACATAATGAATATAATTTCTTTGTAATTTTTAAATTTACATTTTGAAGATATGATATGGTAATGATATTTGAGTAATTTTCTCATATGATTTATATTTATGTGATTTTTTTTTTAAAGGATAGATAGACATGCACCACACCCTTATTTAATTTATAAAAGTTTAATAGTTTAATTAGTATATTTACAAGGAATTTTAAAAGTTATGGTTGTGAGAATTTCTCGATATCACTTCGTGTACTTAAATTTGTCCTTAACTAGTTAAGCGTTTAGAGATAATACGAATAAGAGACTAATGTGCCACTGACTGAGGGAACATACAAAGATTTGGAAAATAATGTATAAGCATTATTTATCATTTCCCATCAATCGATTGTAAGTAATCTGTAACATAGGTGGTCACGAGTAAAGAATTAGAAAACCACCAAAATATTTGTTGAATTATCATGTATAAGATGTTACTAGTAGGTGTTATAAAAAAATTTAAAAAAAACATTATACATGGTGTTACAATACACTAATAGCATGAGTTACAAGAGTAGTTATATAATGAACTGTACAACAACTTATATAACAAACCTTAACTGTAAAGAACAACATATAAAAAGTGAAGAACAAAAAATAGGAAGGCACCGATCCTCATTTTGAAAAGTACCACTTATGTGATTCTTGGAGATATCTGACATCCTGAAAGTCCAGAAGCTTTTCTTTTCCTTATATTTCGCAGTTACCTCACATACAAAGAAAATAGAGTTAGTAGAGAGTAGAAATAAGTAAACAAGACATCAATACTATTAATAATAAGATCTAAACTCATGCAACTTAGATATGTTATTATTTTTGGATAAGAGTCACTAATTGAGGGTTGTTTTGAAACCCTAATTTCTATAGAATACGGACAAGGTAAAGAAAGAGACAGAGAGAAGAGAGAAAAGAGCATTACTTGTTTTATGGATAGAAATTTTGAGAGCTTTAATTTTTGGTAACATTTGTCCTTAGATTTTTCTAGACAGTGGGTCGGGCTTCCCTTGCAAGCCCAACATTTGGTGCTTTCATCGATTTCACTTGTAAGATTTTTAAGAATGGCGAATAATACCAAAAGTATTTCACATATACAAGAAGATTTACATCAATATACAGCTAGAATAGGTGTAGTAAAAGAAACTAATAAGGAAACAAATGCAAGAATGGACAAATCGAAAAGTTCTTTAAATGAAATCAAGAAGATGCTAATGTAATCTTTCAATGTTAATGGGGAGAATCATAAGCCTAATAATAAACAGCTAGCTCAAATAGACAGTTCATCATCTTCTCCAACAAATAATGGGGAGTCTAGGACAAGCGTCTGAATATAAAAATAAAATTACTAGGATTCAATTTTAATGATCTAGATGCATAGATTTTCAAAGTGATGCAATTCTTTGATTACCATGGAGTTTCAAATGAAGAGCATATGAGGATAGTAGCATTTGCAATGGAAAATGAAGCATTAGCTTGGTACCAATGGATGTCAAGAAGTAGACTATTATCTACTTGGCAACCATTTTTACAAGCATTAAGATTTAGATTTGGACCATCTATGTTTGAAGACTATCAAAGCAAGTTAGCAAAATTGGTTCAAAAGACTATGGTAAAAGCTTATTGATGTGCATTTGAGTCATTACTCAATCATGTATATGGCCTTTCAGAAAGTTTTATACAAAGCTTTTTCTAGGTTGGAACCAAACATTCAAGTCGAAGTTATTTTAGCACATCCCACATCATTTTTAGAAGCTTTGAGTTTGGTAAAATTACATGAAGTTAAACTTAATAGACTTAAGCATACCAATTCTTTCATTATAAATAGAACCAACTAGTAAATTACTAAACCACTAAATCCATATTTTCTTTCTAAACCTTCTTTCCACAAAATAAAACCAACCCCTAAATCTCTTCAAACATAAAACCATCTGTATCATTAACCAAAAACATCATCCATAATGTTTCTAAACCATTACTTGTAAAAAAAATCATTCCAACCAAACTAACACTAAGAAGAGAGAAAGAACTATGCTATAATTGTCAGGAAAAAATTTGCAAAGGCCATGTATGTAAGGCCAAATTTCTTATGATGATTGAACCATTAAAGAAGAAACAATTAGTGAACAAGTCGAAAATAATGTAGATGAGTTAGAGAATGTAATAGATGAATCAAAGAATGTAGAGATTAGCTATCAAGCAATTTCAAGATCAATGGCTCCTAAAACATTGCGTTTGATAGCTTTGACTCATGGAAAATCTGTTTCTATATTGGTTGATTCAGGAAGTATACATAATTTCATGCAACTTAGTGTAGCTAAAAATTTGAATTTACCAATTATTGCAATTTTGAAGTTTACTAATGATTGGCAGTGGTGATAGATTGATTTGTTATGATGTTTGCAAATAAGTACCATTAATTTTGCATGACATCAAAACTTTGGTTGATTTTTATATTTTAGAGATACAAGGAGCAGAATTGGTACTTGGCATTGAGTGGTTAACTACTTTAGGCCCTATAATAGTAGATTGTTCTATTTTGAGAATGACATTTGATTGGAAGGGTAAAATTGTTGAGTTGAATGGCTATATAGCTTAAGAAACTTGTACAATCTGATAATATAGCTTGTTGCTTTAATTTGGTGGCTCAAAAAGAGGAATTATATCATGATAGTACCTGCAATTCGGCCATAGAAGCCCTATTGAGCAAATTTCAAGATGTTTTTGTGACTCCTTCATCATTACCACCTCTACGGGATATCTAACATCATATACATTAAAAAGATAAAAGCAAAATTATAAATGTCATACTATACAAGTATCCTTACTTCCAGAAAGGGGAGATAGAAAAATTGGTAAAGGAAATGCTTAATAGTGGGGTGATAAGACCAAGCACCAATCCATTTTCATCTCTTATTCTTTCGGTTAAAAAGAAGTTTCCTAGAGATTTTGTGTTGACTATGGGGCCTTAAATCAAGCTACAATTTTAGATAAATTTCCTATTCTCACCATAAATGAATTGTTAGATGAATAAGAAGGAGCTACAATATTTTCAAAGATGGATTTACAAGCTAGTTATCATCGAATTGGAATGAACCCAGCTGATATACATGAGATGGCATTCAAAACACATAAAGGGCACTATGAGTTTCTTGTTATACCATTCAGATTATCCAATGCACCTGCAACTTTCCAAGTAACATAAATACTATATTTCGGCCTTATTTAAGAAAGTTCATCATTGTGTTCTTTAATGATAGTTTAATATATAGTAGTAGCTTAGAAGATTACTTGGGATACTTGGAGAAAGCCTTAGAATGTTTAAGAAAGAATGTTTTCTATTTGAAGAGGAATAAGTGTTCATTTACCTAAAATAAGATTGATTACTTAGGGCATATTATTTCTCAACATGGGGTATAACCTGATCTAGACAAAATTAGGACTATAAAAAAATGGTAGTAGCCCAATTCAATGAAGCAACTAAGATGATTTCTTAGATTAATAGGTCACCATCGAAGATTTGTCAAAAACTACAAAAATAGCATTTCCATTAACAAATTTATTGAAAAAGAATGCATTTGAATGGGATTCTCAAGCTATTATAGCTTTTGAAAAATTGAAGCATGCGTTGAGGACAACTCCGATTTTAGCACTTCTAGATTTTTCCAAAACGTTCACTTTAGAAATAAATGCTTCTAGTATTGGCTTAAGGGTCGTTTTGCATCAAGGATGTAATCCCATAACATATTTCAGGAAAACATTCAACTTAAAATTACAAAAATCAAGTGTTTATATACGATAATTAATGGCTATGGTAGAAGTAGTATGGAAATGGCGTCAGTACTTGTTGGGGCATTACTTTATAATCGAAACAGGCCAAAAAAGTTTGAAAGAGACCATGACTAAAGTGATGCAAACACCGAAACAATAGCAGTATTTAGTCAAATTTTTAAGCTATGACTATGAAGTTTAATATAAGCTAGGGTTAGATAATAAAGCAACAAACACTTTATCAAGGAAGTTTATGGAAGAGCTATAATTGCAAGCTCTACCTATGCTTTCTTATGACACTATTTCCCTTTTGAAAGACGAATTGCAGCACAACAAAGAGTAGCAGGAGTTAAAGGAAAAGTATGAGAGAGGGGAGTCACTTCCGTTACCATTAATACTAAGAGATGATCTATTTTATTATGGTAACCGAATTTATATTCCCAATTCTTCGTCTTTTATACCAACATTGTTATTGGAGTTTCATGCTACTCCGTTGGGTGGTCATGAAGAAGTGTTAAAGACCTATAAGAGAATTAGTAGTGCTTTCTACTAGAAGGGAATGAAGGTCGATATTGAGAAATTTGTGAAGCATTTTCATGTTTGTCAACAAAAAAAAATACTTGACAACATCCCCAACAATTTTGCTTTAACCATTGCCTATATTATAACTAGTTTTTTCTAACATTTCTATAGATTTTATAATAGGATTACCTCAATTACATGGATATTCTGTTATTTTGGCTGTAATGGATCGTCTTATAAAATATTGTCATTTAGTGCCTTTACTAGCAACATACATAACAGAATATTGTTTGTGGATATTGTAGTAAAACTACATGGTATTCCAACTTCTATACTGAATGATAGGGATAAGATCTTTATAAGCCATTTTTGCAAATAATTATTCAAGCTTAATAGGACAAAACTGAGGATGAGTTCAGCTTATCACCCTCAAATTGATGGCTAATTAGAAGTATTGAATAGGTGTTTAGCATAATACCTTCGATCTTTTGTAATGGAGTCACCAATAGATTGACCTAAATTCTTGCCTTAGGCTGAATTTTGTTTCAATTCTAGTTTTCATAATAGTTCAAAATGACACCATTTAAGGCATTGTATGGTCGAGACTTACCTAACATCCCAAATTATGTAAAGGGCTTAAGTAAAGTTAATGCTATAGACCAAGAGTTATTAGATCGGGATGAAATTCTCATATTGTTGAAGTTTAATTTATCTAAAGCTCAATAAAGGATGAAGACCTTAACTAATCAGAAAAGAACAAAGAAGTCATTAGAAGTAAGGGATTTTACATATATTAAACTTTAACCTTATTGCTAAACTCCTTTAGCTAATAGGTTGTCTTTTAAGCTTGCTAGAAGGTATTTTGGGCCCGATCAAGTAATACAAAAGATTGGTCCTATAGCCTACAAGTTGGAGTTACCTAAAGACTTAAGAATTCATCCTATATTTCACATTTCAACTTTGAAGAAAGCCGAGGGTAAAGATTGGGAGCAAGTTCTACTATCTCCTGATTCCTACAAAAACTTTCCTATTGTATAGCCATTAGCTATATTGAATACAATGAAAATTATGAGGCAAGGAAGAATAGTACCATAGTTATTAGTACAATGGCAACATTTGTTACCAAAAGATGTGACATTAACAGATTTTTCAGATTTTATGAGAGATCATCCTATATTTGACCTTAGGGACAAGGTCGGTTTTCAAAGAGGGGGGCAAAAGATTATGAGAGAAAACCACCAAATATTTGTTGAATTATCATATATAAGGAGTCACTAATAGATGTTGCAAAAAATGATAATAATAATAATAATAAAAAGTTGTACATAGTGTTACAATATAGTAATAATGGGAGTTACAAGAGTAGTTACATAGTGAACTGTACAACAATTTGTAAAACAAACCCTAACTATAAAGAACAACATATAAAAGGTGAAAAATATAAAATAGGAGGGTATTGATCTTCATTTTGAAAGGTATCACTTGTTTGATTCTTGGAGATACCTAACATCTTGAAAGTCCAGAAGCTTTTCTTTTCCCTACATTTCACAATTACCTCACATATAAAGAAAATATAGTCAGTAAGAAATAAGTAAACAAGACATAAAGACTATCAATAGCAAGATCTAAACTCATACTACTTAGATCCATTATTATTTTTGGATAAGAGTCATTGATTAAGGGTTGTTTTAAAACCTTAATTTCTAGAAAATACGAATAAGGAAAAGAAAGAGACAGCTAGAAGAGAGAGAAGAGCATTACTTATTCTATGGATAGAAATTTCGAGAGCTTTAATTTTTGGTAATGTTTGTCCTTAGATTTTTCTAAACAGTGGATCGAGCTTCCCTTGCAAGCCCAACATAATCTCTCTACTTAAGATCATCATTCACTTAATTCATAGACCATTGCTCTTAGGACAAAAAGTCCATTTACTTTTTACAGCACCCTCAACATGCTGTTTCACTCTCTTATGTGGCACACCCTCAATGAAGGGTGTTGCGAAGATAGGAGGACTACTTGTCTATCTATCTGTTATTATGTTTTATGGTGCAGTGAATATAACTTATGAAAAGTTGAGATAAAAGTAACTTTAACATACTTAATTAGTTATATCAAGTTGGTTATCAAGTGTAGCTAAAAGATACTTGAAGATCTCTCTTCGATTGGAAATTAAGATAAAAGTAACTTCAATATATATCATAAATGGAATGCTTTTGGATTACTAATTAAGTATGCATATTGATTTATGATTGTGCTTCATGCATTAGATAAATTGCTATATCGAAATAAGGAGATCAAATTACAATGAATTAAGACCAATGTAAGTTTTCAAACATGACTCCCTAGATTGGATTGAGCCCGTTGTATTTGTGTGTGCCCAAACTTCTGTTGCAACACAAAGTTTCCCTCCATCCTTACATAAGGAAGAGCCTTTTGTGCTTATGATAGTTTACCATTAAGAACACTCATCTAGTGTGGTGGTCTCAACAATATGTCTCCCCCAACTGATCGTCTTTTGCGGTTTAAATTCAGATGATTTTTCTTTAAGAGGTTTCCCACCAATCAGCCTTAATGTACTTGAGATTGATGTATATTCCCATGTGTAGACACCTAATTTTTGTCTCTCTGTAATCTTAATTTTTTATTTTTTTAAAAAGGATCCTAATTTTAAAATAATAATAATAAATAAATAATAATAAGATAATAAAAGATAAAAATAATAAAAATTGACAAATGATGAAAACACAAATATATATATATATATAAGAAAAGAAAAAATTATAGAGATTTTATAGATTTTTAGGAAGTAACTTATATTAGGGACAAATAATTTTAGTTTTAGTTTAATTCAAATTATTATTTTAGGGAGATACGTGGTTTAAGTATAATTTAATTGTAATAAAAATTAAGGCATAAGTCAACGGCCTAATAGATAAGCATTAGATCATTGATATTGGAATTAGTTTAAGGCCACTTGTTTGAATTTCATTAGACACCTAATTTAATTTTTATCAAATTAGATATGATTTAATATGATTTGGTTCAAGTTTTATAAATACATGCACATGCCCAGAAACAAAGGAAGAAAAAAAGAAAAAAAAAAAGGGACTTCAAACTAAGCACGAGCTAAACACATCATCCCCGCCCCCTTTTCAACAGCATAACACGTTGACCGAGAGCTCTAAAACGTATGATAGTGACTCAACCTCCACTTTCACCACCATCTGAATCTTAGTACTACAACAATAGTCCTCCGTCTCCTTCACAATTTGCTGTAACTACATACAGTCCACAACCAAACTAATATAGTCCACACCGTACTACTGTCCACGATTTGCACCGTAACCTCGATCAGCCATGACACACGCTGTAGCAGCGCACAACATCCTCTGCCCGTAGCACTCCAACGGAAACACCATCCTGCATGAACAGTTGCACTCCATCACCATCCATACACACACTTATGCACAACTTCAATGCCCAAACACTGAAAACGACAACACAGCAATTTATAGGCACGCACTCTTTATTGACGATTTGCGCTGCAATTCCGATCATACGACACATACAGGCACGCACTCTTTATCAACGATCTGCGTTGCAATTCCGATCGTATGACACACGCTGGTACGATCTGTGCAACTCACGACCAGCCTCACATGACTTCACAACAGCAGTTCCCCATCCATGAATAGCGAGACAGGGAGTTCCTGACATCAAGCAGCAACAGTGGTCTCATACGACACTGTACTGTCGAATAACAATTTCGGTTGCGATTCCAGGCCGCGCAACGTCGCTCCCTACTGCATCAGCCCTTGCACGAACTGCATAGGCACACGGGCATGCTGGCGTTGCGGTTACACCCACTGATGATCAGCTGCACACTCCTTCTCTCCGACGAACTTTACCCACTGCCGTGTTCCAGCAGACTCAACCGCGTACGAGCACTCCCATCATCGCTTTACAAACGCACGTGATTAGGTGAGTTCCATTGTTGGTTAGTTTTTTGTTTGTTTTTATTTGATTATTATTATATTATTATCATGTTATTAGTTCATTAGTTATTTAACAGTAAATATATATTATATATATATATATGAATATTTTAGTTTAGGAAACTTTAGTATTAGTTTTTATATCAAGTTTATTTCCTGATATTGTTAATTTACTTAGGTAGATAATTATTTAGCAATAATATAAATATAAAGGTATATAGATATTAAATAAGGGATTGTTAGGATTAGTTTTATAATATAATTATCTATTAATACACATAATATATAAATATGTTAGTATAGGGGTTTTACTATTAGTTCTTATATAAGTATATTATATGAATCATTCTATTTTTGGTAGAGAGTTATATGTATTAGTTTAAGGAATGTTAGGATTAGTTTTTTTTTTTTTTCCTTTTCCTTCTTAAGGATTCATCCCATAAATTTTTTTTTTAAAAATAAAAAAGTAATAATAAAAAATCCTTTTAAAAAATTTTAGAACTCTTAGAGAGTTTTTTTTTAAATAAAATCACTTAAGAGTTAAGACCCTTTAGATTTTTTTAAATCAACTGAATCAATTGATAATGTAAACTCGATCGGTTTTCGAAAATTAAAATAAACAAATACACTAAAATTTTTTGAAAAGAATTACGACCGTTTGATCCTAATTAACGGGTACGTAGATACCTTTGGTGCGACGATAAAATCTATAAAAACATAGGTTCATTTTATTTTATTTTCTTTAGAAAAAGATAATTAAAAGAATAATCCTAATTTCGGTAAATAGATGGTGGTACCTATTAAGGTTTAATAGGTTAGTCCCCAAACTTGGAACCCCTAATTCCTCATTAAAGTTAAGATCAAAGACCGGTAGCAAAATTGTAATCAATTCACTTAATTAATTACGATTTCTTTCCTTTTTCTCGACTCTGGTCGAGTGACAACTCCAAAAATTATTTTCAATAAAAAACAGGAATTTCTTAAATTATTTAGTCAATGATTAATATTAAATGGGTTAGGATTTAGTATTAATCGAAAAATAAGAAATTAATTTAAAATAAATAAAAAACCGAAAAATCAGGCTCAATACCATGTTAATTGTAAAAGTGTGAAGTTCCATTTATATAATATAAGAAATCCGTGGTTCAAAAACTGCATATAATGGTTCACATTAGAATTAAGATTAATGGTTGTTTTCACTTGTGGCCTCCTCTTAGTTTTTTTTTTTTTTCCTTCCTCTTACCAATGGGCTCTTCTTAAGTTAGATCAAGCTCCTTCTTTGTATAAATGAGCAGTAAGCTAGAATGTTGAATTTCAATGGTTTCCCTTTATCCTTAAATGGGGAAGTAGCTTTTGAGCTTATATAGTTTACCTTCAAGAAGTCTCCTTTAATGTTACGGTCTTATTAAAATGTCCTCTTTAGTTGATCTTCTTCGAGGTTTAAGTACTTACCGACTTTTTAAAGGTGATTTCTCACTAATCAACTCTAAGATAATTGAGATCTATCTACATAGTTATATGTTAGGTTTCTCCAAACATCCTCTAAGAGTGAGCAATTGGCCTTAATTTATAAAAGGGATAATGTTGCAGTCACAACCTCAACTTTATACATATTTGCAATTTTGTTGCTCAAGTTTTAAGTTCTTAAATTGTATAACTAATTAAAAGTTTAGTTATCATTTCATTTGAAAACAATAATGTGTCAACATTCTTACTTTTAGTGCGATTGGTTTTGTACAAGCTGGGTTTTAATTTCATTTGTTTTACTTTAATATTTTACTATATCAATTTATTAATTTTGTCACTTCGATTTTATATTAGGATAAGTATAAAAAAGTTCTTAACATGTACCTATTTTTCTATTTCAGTTTTTAACATTTCAAAAGTTTTATTTCAATTCTTAACACTCTAAACTTTTGTCAAATAAGTCATTTTGCTAGATTTTTTGTTACTAAATACGTGTGGTGACAATTTATTGGTCCATATGTAATTTTTTAAACAAAAACCAATAAAGTAATTTAAAAAAGGTATAAAATATATATAAAAATACATAAAAATCAAAAAATGAAAAAATACAAAATTAAAAAGCATATGTATAATATAATATATACTTATATAAATATTTATATATTAATGAATATATATACTTATTATATTAATAAATATAAATAAAATTCATCAACAACTGAAAAAAGTGAAAAACAAAAGAGATCTAACCACCCCATACCATTAGATGGCTAGATTTCGATCTAAGTGGAAGAACAAGTTGTCGCCTCCTTCAAGAAGTGGATCATGCAACCTACTAGAGGTTTAGATTGATCTTTAATAAGAAGGGGTCACACAACCCATTATTTGAAGCAAGTCGTGACTTGCCTTCTTTAGTTGACCGAAATTAGGCCACCTAAGGTCGGGGTGGTCAACAACCACCTTTGGGCGACCTTCCCTCTCCTTAGTGATCAACGTCCACTTCTTGTTTTAGGTAGTTGGATTTTTATTTTTATTTTTTATTTTTCTTGCTTTCTTCTTTTTTTAAATTTTTTATTTTTTAGATATATATATATTTATATATATGAGTATATATATTATGGCATAATTTTAATTTTTGCAAATTTTCTTTTTTTTTATTTGTTATTAACTTTTAGTAATTTTTAAATATTTTTCTTTATCTTTTATTATTTTTTCATATTTTAATATTTTTTATTTAAAAAATTTCACGTAGACCAATATAATGCTACTATATGTCCTTATTAATGGAAAAACTTAATGGAATTAATGGAAGAACTTTTTTTTTTTTACATAAATTTAAAACGTTAAAAATTGAAATGAAAAAAAGAAAAGAAAGAAAGATAAGGATTGAAATTAGAAAAAATAGATAAATGTTAAGGAATTTTTTGTTATGTTTCTTTTTATATTTAATGGACGATGAGTATATTTTTCTAATATGAATTTATGACTAACATTTGATTAATGGTTAGCAATTCTGAAACCAAAAATTTTATGCATGGCATTAGTATTGGTTTCTAATGATGATTTGTTAATAGTTAATAATAGAAAAAATTGAGTAAAGACAGTAACGAACGAATATTTAATTGAATATATAACTTGATAATTTAAAATAAAAATGTGAAAATTTTATCTTATCATGGATAATGTTTTATTCGTTCTAATCCTAAATCCTTCTCTGGAACAACCGTGAATGAAAAGACCAAAAGAATATTGGGCCACCAATTGGGTCCATTTAACAGGCTCAATAAGCCCAACCTCTCAAATCCATAAACCCTGTTTTCTGTGCCCGCCATAAACCCTGATCACTCTCTTTCTCCATCCCTCTGTCTCTCTCTGCCTACCACAGTCATGGAGGGCATCGAGATGGACCTCCCAGCAACACCATCTCACGATGGTGGTGATTTCATTACGTCGCTC
The DNA here is from genome assembly GCA_024138005.1 of Lumnitzera racemosa. Classification (NCBI taxonomy): domain Eukaryota; kingdom Viridiplantae; phylum Streptophyta; class Magnoliopsida; order Myrtales; family Combretaceae; genus Lumnitzera; species Lumnitzera racemosa. Next base: position 4,761,790 of record JAMXBC010000007.1, read on the forward strand.
CTCTCTCACTTCTCCGCAACCAGTGATCACCATCACATCTGCACCGTACTCGGCACCATGTCCCAAGAGCTCACCGACCAGAACCTCCCTCACAATCCAATCTCCTACTTTGGAGCTGCATCATCCTCCTTACACCGCCTCCTCTCTGAACCTAAACCCGAACCTGAAAGCCACGTCATCGAGGCGCTTATTACTATTGTTTCCCTTCTCTTGCCTCGGGTTTCGGTTGGAATTTTGAGGAAAAAGAAGGATTTTGTGGAAGGATTGGTTTTTAGGGTTTTGAGGTGTAGGACATCGAATGAAGGGGGCTTGGTGGCGGGTTTGAAGTGTGCTGGTTATCTTTTGAGTGTCGTTGGGAAGGGTGGAAGTTGGGAAGATGTCTCCGAGTTATTCGGGGTCTCGTTAGGGTTCGTCACACATTCTTTGGCGAAGGTTGGTCCGGTATTTTTGTTTTGTTGGATGATTCTTTTAGTTTTTTGTTGAATTGTGGTTTGAATTGTGAAATTTGGTAGGCAATGAATTTAAAGCTAGTTGCTTGGAAAATGTTGGAGTTGCATTGTTGTATATGAGTTTTTTATGTTTGTGGTTATGAAAAGTGAGACTAAATCTAAATCTTGCTGGCCCGCGATTTTTGTTGGTGATAAAGTTAAAATCTTTGAGCTGCTTTAGTGACGATCAGAACATGTTGCAACCGTCTGCAGTTCATTCCAATACTCTACATATCGGCAATTTTTCTTTCTTTCTTTCTTTCTTTTTTTGGCCAGCTTACATATCTGCAATTGAAATTCGACATCTCGTCTACATTACAGAAACTTTCGTTGATCTGCTGATCAGTATTGAAGTTTTATAGTTTAGACTTCTTAAGAGTAGTATGTAGTCCTTTTATTTATCTTTTATCTTTCTTTTTTTTTTTCTGATCGATAAAAGAGGCACTTCTGGATACATGGCAATGAAAGCTGCATTCCTGCTCCTTTCTTTAACAGGTAAGGAGGCAGTCACACTTATGTCTACGTGATACTTTACAAGCCTTTCGAGGGACACCTGCTCAGTCTTCTGTGAGTGAAGGAATCACACAAACATTCGAACGTTATCTTCTACTTGCTGGTGGATCAAAAGCTGATGCTCCAGAGGGGCCCAGAGGAGCTCAGGAAGTCCTCTATGTTTTGGATGCTTTGAGAGAGTGTCTTCCCTATATGACTATGAAGTACACAACCGCTATTCTAAAGTACTACAAAACCCTTTCAGAACTTCGCCAACCTCATGTTACCAGGCATGTTACGGATGGTTTGAATGCTATATGTCTCCATGTGGGTGCAGAAATTTCTCCTGATGCATTTCTGGATTTGCTTTGCACACTAGCAAACTCTGTATCATTAAATGAGACAAACGTGGACAATATGACATTTATTGCTCGCTTGCTGGCATCCGGAATGATGAAAGTTTATTCATTGAAAAGGGAAACTTGTGTTGCAAAACTTCCAGTTATGTTCAATGCACTGAGAGGTACAGTGCTAGGGTTTCTACTTCACTTTTTGTTGATAATCTGATTGGATCTCACCGAGTTGCGGAGGGAATAATGTCCTGAGCTTTTCTTTTTTGTTTCGTTCGTTTTTTTTTTTTTTTTTTTTGCTTCTGGCAGATGTTCTGGCGTCCGAGCATCAGGAGGCCATTGTTGCTGCTACAGAAGCATTTAAAAGTCTGATCAATAGTTGTCTTGATGAAGATATGATCAAGCAGGGAGTGGAACAGATTAAGATTGCTGCATGCACAAACTCAAGAAACTCTGGACCAACTACTATTGAGAAAGTTTGTGCTACTGTAGAGAGTTTGCTAGATTACCATTTCAGTGCTGTTTGGGACATGGCTTTTCAAATTGTGACTAGCACCTTTGATAAATTAGGTATCTCCTTCTCTCTCTCTCCCCACCAACTACCCCCAACTCCCACCCGACACCTGTGCTTTTATTCTCCATAAATGATTTTAAGTCAGTTGAAGGTGTGGCAATTGGAATTTGCACAAGATAATTTGATGTTAGTTTATCCTCCTAGGGCAGGATATCATGCTTTGTGCTGTAGATTTTATGCTTATTTGATGAGTAGGTATATAACATCTTGCTCTCTCTTCTCCTGACTTCTTTTCGCATGCACTGATTCATCTAATTGCTACTGAGTACTGTCTCTATGGTGCTTTTTGTTGATCGATTGTGATATTCTTCATGATCATATCTCGTTTTCTAAATTAACGTTGAATGCCTCATAGGTAATTATTCTCCTTATCTTTTGAGAGGCACACTCAAGAGCTTGGCAGACATGGAGAAGTTGAATGATGAAGATTTCCCTTATAGAAAGCAGGTATAAATTCTCCAGATTACCCAAATTAAGAATTGTGCAGAATGTGCTGCTATGCCACATGTGTTATGATGATAACTGTATGATTATATGCCAATGTGGTACTGCTAATTAGTATGTCGTATGACGTGTTTGTAACTTAATCATATGCTGTATTTCCTTGTATCTGTCATGTGTACGGGGTATTAGTTTAGGTGTTAGTAGCATTATTGCATGTGTAGAAGTAATGGTGAACAGTTGGAGTGAAAATAGGAATGGGAAGTTACTATGTGTAATTGCAACATGCAATTGTACTGTTTAAAAAAGAAAATTCAGTCGAAATGAAAGAGCAGCCTATTTTCACAAATTATTTTCTCCAAAAAAATTGGAACTTAGTGTTCAAGAGATCTTAGGGTTCTCTTTCTAATTGAGTCCTTCATGAGATCGTAGGGTACCTCTTAGCAAGCCCTAACTAGGAGATCGTTGGGTTCTCTTTATGATGAGCCTGAAAATGAATTAAATCAATCCTGTAACATACGACATACCAACTAGTAAATACCATGTTAGTGCACACACAGTTATCATCATGACAATATGCCAGTAGTTTCTTGTCCTGAGTGGGATTGTTTGGTTCCTTTGTAAAGACTAATGTTTCAAAAATTTATTTGTTTGTTAGTAGAAAACTCTATTTATGTTTATATTCTTAGCCATAATTGTATTAACCTGAGGTCTCTCTCTCTCTCTCTCTTTCTGTGTATCTATATATATATATATATATATATATATATATATATATAATGAGATTCTGCAGATCTGTTTCGTCTCTTTTTTCTGGTCTATGCACTTTTAATCCAATGTTCTTTGATGTGCAGCTCCATGACTGTGTTGGTTCAGCTGTTGTTGCCATGGGACCTGAAACACTTTTGAGTCTTCTCCCCCTCAACCTGGAGGCTGATGATTTATCCAACATAAATGTTTGGCTGTTTCCAATTCTGAAGCAGTATTCAGCGGGTGCCCATTTAAGCTACTTCAATGACACGATTCTGGGTTCAGTGAGCTTCCTAAGGCAGAAAGCACAGAAGGTGGGTGCTTCTAACAGCTCTAATTTGTTGCTTTATCAATCGGTGGTGAAGTCCTGCATTCTCTTGCAACTTTCAATGGGTGCACTTTTTTCTTTTGGGCAGCTTGAGCTAGAGGGACGTGTTGTAGCATCAAGGAGTATGGATGCCCTTGTATATTCTTTGTGGTCTTTGTTTCCAGCATTTTGCAACTTTGCTGCAGATACTGCTGAGAGTTTCAAGGACATGGAGAAAGCCTTGTGCAATGCCCTCCATGAAGAACCTGATCTTCATGGTGTAATATGTGGTGGCGTGCAACTCCTCATAGAGCAAAATAAGAGGGTTTTAGAAAAAAGAGACTACCCTCTGATTACTGAAGATTGCAGCTCTGCAGAGAGAGCTGTCTCTCTTTATACTGAGCAGGTAGCAACTGATAATTTGAGTGCATTAAGGTTGTCCGCTAGAGGATTTTTGCCTGCCTTGCGGGCCATATTTCTGAATTCCATGAAAGATGATGGCGGTTGCTTGCAGGTATAACAACTTCTATTATTATTTAAGAACATGTGCTATGTAGCTCTTCAATCATCAAAACAACTGCATGATAACTTAGCTCGTTGCTTTGCAATCCATCTTGGAGTTAAAAACAATGTTTTTCTAGCTCTAATTCTTTCCTTTTCTTAGGGTTATCCCTCCCTCCCTCCCTTTGTTATTTTGTTCTTATTAACTATAACCAATTCCCTTAGATCTTTACAGTTCAGTTTTTTGGAAAAATAACATTGTCACAACAATAACTTGATGTGTGGACGGTTTTCCTATTGGTGGAATCGTAATGATGCTTTGCATGCCATGCAGTCAACCATACGTGAATTTTCCTCCATAACGGATAAAGGAGTTGTTAGCACATTATTCAAGAGGACAATGAAGGAGCTATTAAAGGTCACTATGGAGGAAGCTGAGAAAGGACGGAACAACAAGAGCTCAGTCTCAATGCAGGTTGATTCATCGAACGGGAACTCACCATCGACAATGAGGTTTGTATCAATGCTTATTGGCAGCTTGGGTTCCTTATGGTTTTGGACTTATTCCATTTTCAGTTTGAGTAGACTTGCGCATTTTAAGCAAGATATTTCTTCTAGTCTCTGACTAATCAGATCATATTTGATCCAGGGCTAAGCTTTATGACTTGTCAGCCTCCTTTTTACCTGGTTTGAGTGTTGAGGAGATAGATCTTCTGTTTGAAGCCATAAAACCTGCATTACAGGTTGGTCCATGGAATTTCATTTTAGTATTGGCTCTGATCTTATGTCCAGTAGAAAGCTCCTAAATTTATATTCCTGGAAGTAGTAGATAGAGTGAGATAGTGTTATACTGCAGGATATGGAAGGAATGATCCAAAAGAAGGCATACAAAGTCCTTTCAATCATCTTGAAGGTAATTGTCTTTGGGTTACTGATTTAATTTGACTGTTCAGGATGAAATGATGTTGTTTGATTATGATTTGAGCAACTTATGCATCACTAAATGTACTTGAGATTAAATCATTTCAATAAATTATCAATTCATTTTTATTCCTTTGAGTAATATTGCTTTTGCATCATGGGCCACTATCTCGGATGTATAAAATCAACGGCTAAGTCCTTTTTGAATTTGATTGGTGAGCTAGTTTGGTTTTTCCTAGCTTCTGAGGTCTTCTCCAAGGGGATCCTTTTTCCACCCTATCTTTTTGTGCTAGAGATGGAAATCTCCTCATGAATTATGACAGAAATTGGCTGCAAGTAGGGTTTGAGTTCCATTAGAGATGTAAGAAGGAAAAATTTAACAATTTGTGCTTTGCTGATGATCTTTTGATATTTTCAAATGCAAATATGGCTTCTATTCTCTTATTAAAGAGTTACCGGGTAGATTTTATCCCTGATTGGGCTTAAGAGCTAGTCAAGCCAACCTCATTTGTTTGGGTGGAAGTTCTTAAGAGACAAAGGAAGGAATCAAAGTCAATTTGGGGTATCGTTTTGTTAATTTGCCAGTAAAACATTTGGGCGTGCCTCTATCTTACACAAAGCCATCCAAATTTTCTTGTAATAAGCTGGTAGAGAGAATTGCTGCTCATATGGCCAGTCTTCACAGCTAATCTTCTCTTTCTGGTCATCGCCAGCTAATTTGAAGCATTTTTTACCCCCTACAACTTTATTGGTCTTTTATCTTCATTCTTCCTAAGAAAGTGCTCAAGGACATTATGATGGAAGTGAAATGCTTTTTATGGAATGAAAATGAGGAGGACAGGGCAAAAGCAAAAGGTAGCATCAGAATTTATTTTGTGGACGTAAAGGGGAAGGGGATGGCTTCGGGTTTGTTGACCTAATCTCTTCAATAAGGCAACTCGGATAAAGCATAATTAGTGTTTTTCATGTATTTGTACAACTCTTGGCTTAGTTAAGTAAAACTGGAGTTGCTAAAGGAGACAAACTTTTGGAATATTAGAATTCCTGGAAATGCTTCTTAGTCCTGGGGAAAAATCTTCAACTAAGACCATTAGCTCTAAATCATTCTAAGTGGGATGTGGGGAATGGCAATGCAATATCAGTTTCGTATGACCCTTGGTATCTTAAGGTTATTCTTTGTGATTGGCTTGGGACCAGTCTATATATTCTTTGGGTTGTCCTAAAGATGCTAGGCTGTGTTTTCTCATAAACAGCAAAGGCTGGTATTGGCCTTTGGGTCCTCCTTGGGATAGCATAGAAAATAATTTGGGTTCAGTGATGAATCCTGGAAGTGACTCCAATTATCATTTGTTTGGAAACATAAGCCAAGCAAGGAGCTTTGCGTCAAGGAGGCATATGAAATTATATGCCCTCCCTGCCTTAAAAGTCCCATGGTACTGTTTTGTTGGGATAAAGACCACCAACCAGAACATGCTTTCATTCTTTGGTGATTGGCTCACCAAAACTTTGGATAATATGATATGGGGTTTGACACATTTCTTGTGTGATGTGGTGGAAACCCATGACTGCCTTTTCCTAAATTGCGGTTTTGGAAGAGATATTTGGCTGCATGTGAAAGACTATGTCCTTGAGTCTTCTCTGGTTCCTTACTCATCCATGTCAGAGCTTTTCAACACAGTTGGCTGCTGTTTGAGTTCAGATTGGAGGAGCGTTTGTGGCCTTGTCATTTATTATGTGTGGAGAAGACTAGGGCTTAGTTCTCTTTCTATAGATGAGCTAGCTAGGATTATCCTTGTGTGGTTTTTTTTTAAGTAACAATTTTGTGAGCCAGGATGTCGACTAAATTACCCTTTTCTTGGCGATTTATTCAGTTCCTAGGTACCTTTTTTTCGTTTCCTATCTTTTTGTACAATGGGTCTCTCTTTTCTTTGGATCCTCCTCTACAAAATTTATAAAATCTGACATCAGCTTGAAAAAAAAGATCGGACTCACTTTTTGTTCTTCTCCTCTTGTAGAATCATGAGATCTATCTTTCATCGAAAATTAAAGAGTTGCTGAATCTCATGGTTGAGGTATTGCCTTCATGCCATTTCTCGGCAAAGCGTCATAGGCTTGAGTGCTTGTACCTCCTCATTGTTCATTTTTCTAAGGTATGACATTTTATATTGAACATTTTTACATTGTTCTTGATTTAAAAACTTGATGTCATATATATTTTTTCTAGATTTAATACAAGCTTTGATATATTTTCTTATACAGGATAGTTCAGAGCACATGCGACCTGAAATGGTCACTTCGTTCTTAACTGAGATAATGCTGGCATTAAAGGAGGTATAGGTCTTGTTGCTGCTTTTCTGGCTAACAATAGCTAGAACTTATCTTTTGCTATTCCCAGTATTCTTACTGTATTAGAGAGAGTAGGTTTTCTTATATTAACTATGCACAATGTGCTGGCTGGTCTTCTTTCTTACATCATTAAAGGATGTTTCATCTGTATTTGACCTGATCTAACATGTTCTTCAGGCCAATAAGAAAACGAGAAACAAAGCTTATGATATTCTTGTTCAAATTGGCCATGCATATGGGGATGAAGAAAAAGGAGGGAAGAAGGAGAATCTGCTTCAATTCTTTTACATGGTATTTAATATAGCTGACTGTTTGAGATTTGGTTTTTAGCTTTTAAATTTTTCTACACTTTGTAATTAGCTTTGTTCGTGGACATCATTCTTTCAACATTGCTTTCTCCGGCCCTTTCCCTGGAACTTCCTCTTTGATATCATGAATGCACTGTCCTCCTATTCCTTGCCAATTTCTGCATATGTTACAAAATGGCTGTCCTCATTATAGGTAGCTGGAGGCTTGGCTGGTGAAACTCCTCATATGATAAGTGCTGCAATTAAAGGATTGGCTCGCTTGGCTTATGAGTTCACAGATCTTGTTTCTGCTGCACATGATGTGCTTCCATCCTCGTATCTCCTCCTTCAAAGAAAGAATAAAGAGATTACAAAAGTAGGCTCATTGCAATATGTTTTATTTCTGTTTTGTAGAATGCTTATGGTGGATTACTTGCTGGGATATTCTCAATTCAAGCTGTCTTTATTGCTGCAGGCTAACTTAGGGCTCCTGAAGGTGTTGGTTAGCAAATCTCAAGCTGATGGATTGCAGATGCACCTAAAGACTATGGTGGAAGGTTTGTTGAAGTGGCAAGACAACACAAAAAATCACTTTAAATCAAAGGTTTGTGTCAGCCATTTTCTTTCAGCAGTAAATGGTGTGGTGTTGATAAAAATTGGGTCAATAAACTTAAAAACTTTACTTTAGGATCTTTTAGTTTTGGGCCAGACTTCGTGGTGCAGTGCAATCTGATCTAGGATGCTAAAAATAGACAAAAAGGGGCATCTCTTTATGCCTGGACACTTAAAATTCTGGAAATAATTTATATTTTTCTATTGCCTGTTTACTTGCAAATGGTTTGATATTGATGAAGCTTTTGTTGTTGTAACCTGGATTTAAACCCAATGACTCCTGTTATTGTAGCATAACAGGCTTAATTCTAATGTGGTCTTTGCCATCAACGATCAATGAACAAGTCTTCTATGCTTTAGTTTTACTTTTGGCTTTTTGGCAGTTTATCTAGTGAGCTTGAACCAAACTATATAGGTTTCGCACACAACACATCCTCTTGTTCAACAGCATTCACAAGTTGTATTTTACTGCAGACCTCAATTAGTTGGGTAAAAATTGCAATTCTAATTATTGTATATTATCGCAGGTTAAAGTCCTTCTAGAGATGCTCATTAGGAAGTGTGGTTTGGATGCTGTAAAAGCTGTGATGCCAGAAGAGCATAAGAAACTCCTCACCAACATAAGAAAGGTAAGTGTTCATGTGTGTCTTTTATGAAAAATCTTGGAATGGTCTTCAACCAAACCAAACCTTTTGGGGACTAATAAATGTTACCATCTTGTCAAATGTAGATCAAAGAGAGAAAAGAGAGGAAACGTGCTGCTACTTCAGAGGAAAGTAGATCACATGTGTCAAAAGCAACAACTAGGTGGATTTCTCTCTCTCTCTCTCTCTCTCTCTCTGTGGCGTACATGCATATTCAGATACCTGTAAATTGCAATTACGGATCACTTCCATGCATTTTCTGCATGAAAAATTCGTTTGTCATCAACAAGACTACCAGTTAACCATTATATTTGTTTGAATCTAAGCTTTTCTGCAATCGCCTTCCATTTTAAGGATTTTATTGTTACGTATCCTTTGAGGAGGCAATCAGTTCCTTGCTCAAAGTCATGTCTAAACATGTACTCTATTTTTCTCAGGTTGAGCAGATGGAATCATACGAAAATCTTTTCTGATTTTGGGGATGAAGAAACAGAGGATGGTGATTCTGACTACATGGATGCTGAGACTGCTACTTCCAGAAAGAGCAAAGTTTCTGCAATGGCAAAGTCAAAGACTTCATTACGGTCAGTGTCGTGAACCGGTTTTGTAATATTTGTGTTGACATGATGAGGGATGTGTCTAGTTGACCTTGTAGAAAAAAATGGTTGCCTTTTGATGCATTTGTTTCTTAAGGAGCTGGAGCATGTTAGAAATTTTAATATGTGACCTGGAACTCCCTCTCTAACTTCCGAGGACCAAATTCCTGAATAGGGATCATTTGCCAGATTGTGTTTTTTTATGCATAGGGCTGATAATATTATGCCGATTCTGTTGCTATGTACTAACTATGCCCGACTTTTTTTTAGGTCAAAGCGATCGCAAAGAGCAGCCAAGAGTTTACCAGAAGACTTGCTAGATCAGTACGAAGATGAACCACTCGACTTGCTCGATAGGCAGAAAACTAGATCAGCCCTCAAATCGGGGCAGCCTAAGCGGAAGGCAGAATCGGATGATGAAATAGAGATAGATTCTGAGGGACGCCTTGTAGTTCCTGAAGGAGAAAAGCCGAAGAAATACTCAGCGTCGGAACCTGACTCAGACTCAAGGAGTGAAGTCGGTAGTCGGTTTACATTTGGCCCTTCAAAGAAACCTCAAAAGCGCAAGAAGACATCAGACTCTGGATGGGCATACACGGGAAGTGAGTATGCCAGCAAAAAGGCCCGTGGAGATGTGAAGAGGAAAGACAAACTAGAACCATACGCTTATTGGCCGTTGGATCGCAAGATGATGAGCCGTAGGCCAGAGCATCGTGCTGCAGCGAGGAAAGGTATGGCTAGTGTGGTAAAACTGACGAAGATGCTTGAAGGAAGGAGTGCCTCCGGTGCGCTCGCATTCAAACGCTCCAAGTCCAAGAGTGGCAAAAAGAAAGCCAAATGAAGGTAGGTTTTGGGAAATGAATGCATCGATTATCTTTTGACCGGGTAGGTTTAAATACTTGGGAAGTACGAGGCTTGTCATCGCAAAAGTTGGAACCTTGGAAAGTCAATGAGTAATTGTTCGGTTAGTGATGCAATTTTTATGTACATAGGAAAAGAGGACGAGTAAATTATTGTGTCATTTAGTAGCAGATTGATTTATTTTTTAGGACGCCAATGTAGTATCTTATTTTCATTCCTCAACAATTTTTTGTGTAGACGTGATACAGTTTTGCTGATAGAGATTTACGATCGAAAGAAGTGTTACATGAGATTGAAATATTTTGTGATAATTTCTAGCAATGTCCCATTGAATTGCAATTCATCATTTTTATTTTTCTTACTAATGATTAATTTTAAAGAATAAATTTCCAAATAATCTGATGTATTTGTTATTTATTGTCAAGGGGAAAAGGAAAAAAAATGCCCAAAAAAAATAAATCCAAAAATTCCTTGCTAGGGAAAATAATCATAAGACTATGATAGATGAATTTGGCTTTTCGAAAGCCTTTTTTAATTTGGATTAAATTCTACTTTCAAAAAGCTAATTATATATGGAAACATATAATCGGTTTTTCAAAAATCAAATTTACTTTATGTAATAAAATTAGTTTTTTAGAAGCCAATTTTATCGATATATATTTTGACCCAAGTATCAGGTCGAATCAGTTCGGAATCAGTCCTGAATCGTCAGTTCATGGGTTAGTGATATGGTGAACCATGATAAGTTCGTGAGTTGGTAATTTGAGGTCGGTTCATTAAGTGCGATGCTGCAAGGTCCTTGAATTGATTTTTTTTTTTAATATTTAATTTTTTTACTTTATTAATTTCTTTTATATATATATTAATAATTTTTAATAATATGATATTCTTTTACTTTTTTAAGTATATTAATTCATTAATAATTTTTAAATTTTTTATTAATTTCTAACTTAATCCAATTCCAAATTTTTTATATTTTTCTCTCAAATTTTATTTTTTCCTCATATTCAAATCCTTAATATTTGATAAGTTTTCTAAAAAGGACTTACATAAATTTGAAATTGAATTTTCTATTTATCTTTAACACATAATTAATTTATGATTAGTTATTTATTATTAGTTTGATGATATTATTTTTAAAAAAATTGTCATTCATCATCGCAAATAAAATAATTTTGATATACAATGACTTATTGGATATTATTTAATTATTTTTTCCGACTTAATAGTTGATCTTTTCTCTTTCTCTATTTTTTTTTTTATTTAAGAGGGTAAACCGGTCGAGCCAACCTACTGGTTCAATAGTGGGTTAGCCTGGCGGTTCGTGAACCATTAATTCGAGTGGTTTCGCCCAGGTAAACCGTTTGAGTCCTTAAAGCTTGATGATTTGGTTCAACTCGGTTACTGCTAGGTAGGGTCGATTCACGATTCGAAACCGACCTTTACTCAAGTCTATATATATTTATCCATTATTACACACTTCATGCATGATCTTAAATACAATTGTACTATACTATACTTTTATTTTAAAAACCAGTTACAATATCCATGAAAACATTTACTACATAAAATATCCCAACCATCAATTGAAACTTTTTCACTCACAACTTCACTGCATAATGTCTATTAAGCTTTTGTAACTCAATGAAAATTCACCTAACAACCAACAAATATAAAATGAAAGAGAGACTGAATAAGCTGAACATAATAAATGTGCATTTACATATAATACGTGTCCAAAATCAATAAACAAGTACATATCAACATGCTTATCTCAGGATATCTTCACCAACAATGATTGGAAGCACGCATCTCCTCCTTATCCGTCTGAATATTAGGCTAAGGTTGCACTAACTAATCACTATCTAGCTGTGTAATATGTGAATTATCCCAACTCGATGAGCTTTGCAAGTAAAGCATTTGCATAGGTATTAGAGATAGGTCAACCTGTGTGAAACCTTTGCCAGTGTCTCGAGCTAGATTTATAGGTCATCTCTTGAAGGGTTTCTATAAGTGTCTAAGAAGGACCGCTGAAACTCTTTCCTATAACAGGTGTCTAATATTGGAATAAAGGTTCTAGAGATGGGATGAGGGGTGCTGAGATGAGCAATGCTCGAGCAACCGATCATCTTTGATCTACAGTTGTACTCACCTACACTATGCTCTACCCTATCATGGCTCAGACCATGACTGCATCCCTATTAATGACCTCTCAGGGGCATATTAACTAGTGAGGAGTCATCCTTTTTGGCATCAGAGCCTAACATTAGTGAATTATTTTACTCTTGCAAAGTGACACCTCAAAACTGTTAGGCGATTTTGTTAACCTTTGGCTACTTAGTAAGGATATCCTTGTATGTCATCTATGACAATCGATCAATGATATCCGTTCACAAAAATAGAATATTAAACAATTAGCTCATCATGCAAGATAACATGAAATAAGTACAAGATAAGTGGCAACGTATCAGGTATGCCACCATGGCTGCAATCTAGCTAATGTATCACCTCGTATTCTGTAGTATCAGACATCGTAATTTGAATTTGCTCTTAAATATGCTCCCTTCAAGTGTAATATCTACATAGTCTTGTTTCAACGATATGCTCATTTGTCCAACCAATGAGCATGTTCAGTGGCCCAATTCATCTCAATTTGGCCACGCAAATCAATATCGTGGAGCTGAATGATAGTGTTAGTATACTTTGGTACACCATGAACACTGCTAAATTGTCGGAGTATACAATCTTGAAAATATTGCTCAACGATTGGAAACAAATCAACAAGACATGTGCCATGCATATCTCTTATCCAACCAAATAGTAGGTAGGCAGCTTGACAATATCATCATATGCATAAGGCACTCAAATGACCGAAAGAAAAAGTAAGAATGTGACATTGTAACATGTACATTCAAATGTAAATTAGGTTAGGTTAGTAGCAATAAATACTTGCTCCTGAATTTGCAATCAAATGTGTCGTAGTACTGGCAAACCACATGTATAGGCAATTGGGTCATGTCAAATGTAGCTTTCCCCCACCATAGCCCCAATCAAATCAACTCATTAGAGGTCGACCCAACCACTGTGGTGATACAGTTAAGCCTAAACCTAAAGCACCACCAATAATTTTCTAATCTCCTCAGCATCTCTATGGGATGCAAGGAAAAATTGTCGATACAACCAGGCTAAGCATATTGCTCCCCATGCGTATTATCCAATGGTCTTAAAGTTTGTTAGAAGTGGGAGGAATATCAAGTGAACTTAGTTGGATGACTTGTTCGAGAACAACATCCCACTAATGAGCTGTAAGATGTGAGCTTAGGTGTACCACTGGATGGTAACGTCATCCACATCCTCCAAAAGATCATTGAAATGGGTATTCAACCATGTCAAGCTCAAATGGGCCCCCTTAATATGATCTAGAGAAGAGCATCAACCCCAAAGTTGGTGGCACATATTAACCCAACCCCCATGTATCTTACTAGTCTTAGGGCAACCATCCACTGGGATAATCAACATATCCTAAAGCGTCACAATCAACTTTTCGATAAGAAAGTGGAATGTATGTATCTCCCGTCTTTAGCGCACCACCAAAGCGGAGATCAAATGCTAATCTAACAAAATGAATGGCACCTTGATTTAATTACTACTCGAAATCTATCTTATAACCTTAATTACTTACTTAGAATTTATCTAATCAAGTATAGTCCAAATGGCTACTTGGTACAACAAGCTTATCTACTTACTTCTAAAAGTAAAAGCAAGATATCAAATGCTCACTCCTTCCCAGCATTTGAAAACTAGTATACATGTTAGCCTTTTGTTGTTGAGCAAATTTTGATCAATCAAATATTGCTTAGACCATGTACTATGGTTGGTCATTGGCACCATTCCTAAGGTGAAGGATCATCTTTATGGGATACTTAGCTAATATAGTTGGGTCATTCAATTCTTTGGCCAAGAAGTTAACCTTTTTTCTAAGTTAATTTGTGCAGTTTTTGTACTATGAGTAATGAGTTTCATTAATATAATATAATATAATGTAATATATATATATATATATATCTTAAGGGTCTATTTGTAAGAATCTTAGAGATAAAATGAAGAGGTCTTAAAATAAAAAATGTTCTTAAAGCATGATGTTCCAATTTAAGGACCCTAGTGAGATTCTTAGCATTATACATTCTTTACTTAGAAATGTACCTCATTGAGTTTTTACATTATATAAAACTACTGGAACTTATGAGGTGTATATAAAAATAAATTTAGCGATGTAACAAAATTTGAAACGTAAAAGAATCATTGAATCAAATAATATGCATAGTCGATAAGAAAAAAAAAAAAAAAAAAAGCTTAACAATGCCAAAAAATGCATAAAATAGAGAAATGAGCAATTGCAATAATATATTGTAAATGTATACGTTAAAATAGACTTGATAAAATATTCTAATCACATTTAATTTGTTTTATTGAAAAAGTCATACAAGTATGCCAAGTTTCATAATCATAAAAAGAGTCATCAACAATGACATAGAAAATGGTAAGTTAATGGCTTACATATTTCTTGCTTCTTGATATAATAACCTTAAAATTTTACTTAACTTGCATTGTGTACCTGCATAAATAATTTTAGAGTTTTGCTGAACCTTTTGATTAGTTAATGATTACTTCAAATTAAACTTAACATACTATGCCATATACTAGGAGAATAATTTTAAGTAATCAAAATTTAAGTGTAGGATGGTTTCCTCATAGAAACATTGATGCAATTGATAAAGTATTATGTAAAAATATGTTTTTACGTTTTATAGGACTTCTGTGCTAAATGCAATTATTACGCCTTATTGCCAATAAAAATAAATGTCGAAAGGAGAAAAAGAAAATCTAACTATCACCAAATGGAGGGAATAACGCCGTGGTCAGCCTATGTTAAAATTAATTTATTTAATTCAGAAAAAGAACTCTCCTACCTCCTTTTAATCGAATATATGAAGAGATAATAAACGTTTAAAATTTAACATAAAATTGTGGAAACTGACAAGATGAAAAGCAACGTTAAAGTTTTTAACCCATCTTACATTATTATTCAATTAATTAAAAGAAAATTATGCTTTTCTTTCATTAAAAAAAGTTCCTTTAATCACTGATATCAATAATGTCCTCTTGTATGAATAAGATAGATAAATATCACTTAAAATTGTATAACTTTACCAAGTGTTATTAGTTTTTTTAGGTAATACTAGTAAAATAGTATTATCGTAACACCGATTAATCTAAATCATTTATTTACAAAAACTTAGTTTACACTGCCTATTTTATTAAAATAACCTAATTTGTTATTTAAATAATATGTTGGTAGGTTTTATCAATAAAAAAATAATTATAATATTAAAAAATTAGAAAATAACCTTATATAGCAGGTTATATTAATCCGTTTTTCAATGAATCCTCTTAAGATCCATTTAATAGGACTTGCATTTCCATAAATACCATCTAAAATCAATAAATGGAAACAAAACAAAAAAAAGAAAAAGAAAAAGAAAAAGAAAACCAATAGTGAATTAAAGAGAGCAGAGCCTCTACGGTCACATCTCTTATTTTAATTCATATACATTAAATTTGAACCAATGAAAACATAGCTAAAGGGTTTCGATTTAATAAATATAAAATTAAAGATAAAATAGAGAGATAAATCCATCTCATTAGAAATAAGGGCGATACATAGAAAATCCTAAAGACAGCTTAAGTGGAAAAATGGAATAAAAAAAAATAATTCGAAGAAATTAAACATGTAATTCTTATCACCTTCTGACCCGATATTAATTATAAAACATATTCCAAGAAATACTACGGGAAAAGGACTGAAAATTTTGTGTTTACTAAAAATTCAGTAACAAAAGGACGAAATTAAAGAATCATATGGCTATTGGCGTGAAGAGTCATGCTGGTCTTTTATGGTATCTAAGCATCTCTATTTTCAAAAACCCATTTCGAGTTTTTAGATATCACATTAACATATTAAAAAACTTTCTTTTTTTAATGAAATTCATTATTTTACTTTTAAGTTTCTTTAAAAAAATATTTATAATTTTTTATATTATATGTGGATCTCATAATATACATATATTATATTATATATATTTAAAAGGTTACTTTTAAATTATTAGACTTTAAAATAAAAAAAAAATGAAAAGAAAAGAAAGAAGGAACATGCCTTATCACAGGCATATCCCCGTGGGAAGAAGTGCCGCTTATCGCCAAGGAAAAAGGCCACGCATTCCATGAAAACCCCCTAAGCGACAAGCAAATAGAGTCAATATCTTGGTAATCTGAAAAGTTTATCAAGCACTACGCAAGGTGACTTTAAAGCTCTAATGGTTTAAGATCTACAACTGCAACATGAGTGGAGGGAGTAAAATAAATATAATGAAGAAAATAGAAATATGGAGAGTGAAGAGGAAGGAGAAAAACAGTCTCCTAGACGAAGCGTCTATAGACGTGTTTTCGGGATTATATTCTTCATCTACTTTCTTTTTTACTTATATGCTAATATATATCAAATTGCATGGCATATGGTAGATGAATTGATGATCCTTGAAAATGCCTTTAGCAATGATGTAACGAAGAAAGTGGATGATTGATGCTTGCACGTGAATCAGAATCGAAATATGGTCAATGTTCATTAATGCATTGTCAATAAATATATCTTCGAGTGACGAGAGACAATTTATATTTATATATTATTGTTTTATTGTTCTTACTCCAGTTGAACAAGATAGTTCATTTTCAAATTTGTAAATGGACGTGGATTTTACGGTGAAACAATGAGATCTTTCTGTTTAGTCAAAGAAACAATGATATCAGTGAACAAAAATTTCAAAGAACTATTATACGAAGTGCATTAATATATCCTTTACGGTATTATTTTATTTTATTTTTTTATACTATTATGTGTTAATGAATTAGATGATAGAAAAGCTATCAATCAACGTGAAAACTAACCTTTTTTTTTTTTTCTAGTATTTCTTTATTGTTATTGTAAGCACAAATGTATATTTACATGGTTTAGATCTTCTTATATCGACCCATGTTTTGTTGTAGAATTAATAATGGTGTTTACACAACTAATATGGAATTTGGATGGTAGTTTTAATATACTAGAAAACAATTCGTATTCTCATTATTAACGAAGGATGCATTAATTGTTTTCTAAGGCCATTATATTTTTTGCAAAACTTGTATAAGTTGGGAAGGGACAAATCTATATGGATCAATTTTAAAAATTAATAGGCAACATTCGTCAACAGCTTATTTAGATACTAAACCTTAAAACCCAAACCTGCTTTAAAACCTAATTCCAAATGCTGTCCATTTGGAAACGAGGTGATAGGATAGGAAGTGAGTTGCATGGTAGCAAATAGAGCAAAAAAAGGCTTCCATGAGGACATAAGGCCCCATATCATAAATAACTGGATGTTTGATTTCTCTTCAGTAATTTTCGGTCATCTCTAGTTACCGAAAGAAAACAGGAAGCAAGTGAAGTAGCTGGGGTCGATTCATTACAATTGACTAACATAGTAATATCAACATTCGTCTAGGTTTTACATGTGAACTGAACAAATACCGACCGACGACTATTTTTAAGTTGGGCATGGCTTGTAAGCACAACTTCGGCCATCAATAAGATACATAAACGATTTTAAGTATTAGCACAACCGCTGCAACCGTGTTTCTTTGATTCTGAAGTTCCAGCTCCTATTTTATTCCCGTGCTTGATGAAATTCTTTTCCGTCAGCAACAAACAGCCACCAACCTATTCTGATATGCACTGTCCTCATTCAACAGAGACAGCAGCGAAAAGGCAGTACAGTAGGTACTTCAGAAATTGGCCATTATATTATTCTAATTTCCATGATGTTCTCAGCTGGTAATACTATTACTAGATTTGAATGGAAATTTTGAAAATCGTGACAATGTACCTTCATTCTCACCACCGCATGGAGACCTATGTAAGATTTAATCATTTGTAGGGGGAAAATAAAATCGATGAATTGTGGCCACCAAATCCAAATGAGTTTGATAAGGCTACTTTGATGTCTAATCTCTCTTTCTTTGGCCCAACCAGCACTCTCGTGTCCTGATTGGAGTTCAAAATTAATACCAGACAGCTTACTTTTTTTCTTATGTGTAAGAACCTCAAGCAGAAAAATAACATACCACGCCTGCATCTGGATTTTCCAGGTTAACATTCGGATGAATCCACCCTGTCCTTATTGCCTGTGGGATAAGTATAATGCCTCGTCACAAACTAATGGCAAATGATATGAAGACAAGCTAAATCCATATTCAGTCAGTTCCATTCATTTAATACTTTGAGCTAGAGAAAGCACATGGTTAATACAGTTGGAGAGATGAAACAGAGAAGTTAATCAGAATGTTTTTTGCATAAATGACACGGAGAGTACAGATGATTACCTGCACTACTGCAACAGCTTCTACTCCACCTGCTGCTCCTAGGAGGTGACCGATCATAGACTTAGTAGAGTTCACTCTTAACTGTAGAGAAAAAAGAAAATGAATAGATAGCATCATACAAGAGAGTACAAGTTATAAAATAGAGCAAGAATTACATATGTATATTACCTTAGGATTTTTGCCAAAACACTGCATAAGAGCTTGGTATTCTTTCAAGTCACCAGCTGGAGTTGACGTAGCATGTGCATTTATGTAATTCACATCTTCACTTGACACTCCTGCTTGAGCTAAGGCCTTCTGTATGCAGAGAATGACACCTGCACCTGTTCCCAAAAGCATTAACATCAATTCAGATTCTGTATATGCCATCAATGAACAAAGGCATACGAGCTTAACAGAAGGGGAACAAATAAAAATTAAAAATAATAACAAGTTAACTCCCCTAATTGATTGTTGCTCTTGAATACTACAAGTGAAATTCTTAGTTTGAAATTCAATCAACTCCCCAGGATTGATGTCAAGTCAACTTGAAAATAATGCATATTATGTTTCGTTGACTTTCCAAAAAACGTAGCAAATATCTGGAAAGAAAAGCATCTAGCAAGGGAAGATCAGTGAGAAATAATTTTAGGCTACAGCCTAAATGGTCCAATCTGTAGTAGCCATCTCTTTAAAGGGTATTCATAAAAGAAAATTAAGCTTTCAATTTCACTGCAAAACCTAATTGAAAAATATGCAACAGTAGTTTATTTACTTTTTGATTTATTTTTTGTCTATTAGTTGTTTATTTATTGAAGCTTTGGGAAATTTCATGTAACACAACTAGTTTTATAACGAGAATCTAGTTTTAACTATAGCCCACCTTTCTCAAAATAAATCTGTTATAGAAGCTGATTGATATAATATTCATCACCGATTGGTAGTCAAATCCTAATACGGCAGTCTAGAATCACAGACGGTAAAATTTCCATAAGACATGGATACATTATATCACAAGGATTATGGAGCCCCTGTACAAAACTGTCTTTAACTAGCAATCTGGAACTTCTTGTAATGACAAAATAATATTACTGCAGCCATTTCAGGAGAAACAGACAATAAGTCGAGGAAAGCCTACTTTCCTCTGCTATAACCTCTGTCACAACTTTGTTGAAATTTGAAAAGGTGCTAGCAGCCAACAAAAACATAAACTAATCAAGACATTGGCCAGTATACACTGAAGCTTTTACTTCCATGTTTAGTTGAAAATTTGTCAATACAATAATTTAAAAAGAGAAAATAAATAAATGCCATATATGAAAAGTACATCCATAAAATTAGAATATTTGACAATTCAAATTGTCAATCATGTATGAATAGGTATGAATTAGGACTTTGTCACCTCATTTCATCAAATCAATCTAGTGTCTATTAATTCAGTTACTACAATAGGTTATGCAGACCATAGGTTTTATTGATCTAATTTCCATATCTTCAGACCATGATAGATAAGACAATGAAATCATGTCTATCAATCTGATGCAAAATTCCAGTCTGTTAACAAGCAGAGTGTTGGTGCCCAGAAAGAAAAATATACAACGTCAAAAAGAAATACCATCTGGCCGTGGTTCAGTCATGTGATAAGCATCGCAAGTGAAACTTCCACCAAGGAATTCTGCATAGATATTTGCACCTCTTCTCTGCAAAATAACACACGACATGATTCAATATTTAACTATACATTTAACCAAAGGTTATAAGTCAAAACATATCACAATCTTCCCAGACGTTGAACTAGAAAAACTATTGAGCAAAAATCCTCATTACACCTTAACCGTCATTTGGAAGGAAGATAAAATTTTAAATGCAGCAGAACAAAGTGTGTAATATAACAAACATGCTATTATTCAGAGAAAGCAAGCAAAGAAACTAGAGGAGACTGTGAACATTTTAGCATGACATGGATCAATCAATGTGGCAGAGCAATTACCTTAGCATGTTCTAATTCCTCTAATAGCAAAACTCCAGCTCCTTCTCCCATTACAAATCCATCTCTGTTCTGCTCAGCAAAATAAACACTTTGGAGATTAAGATAATTTTGCGAGTCTGCCTACACTAGAAAGAGTAAAATAAGTTATTATCATCTGTTACAATAACATAAAGCTTTCAAAACCAAACCTGGAAAAAATTGAGCCTCTTTAGAACAACAAAGAAAGGTTCAAATGAAACAGGATGCTCATTCATAGATGTGGAGCAACAAAGAATAATGTTCATTCTCTATAGAGAAGCAATATCTTCAAAAGAGGATATGGACAGAACTATCTGTTCTATATATTCATATATATTATTAAGCCAATTATGCCACGCTTTAGAAAAGATAAAAAGAAAGAAAAAGTTTGATATCATGATAGATAAGACAATGAAAACCATATAACATGCTTCAAGTAGCTTTTAAAAATAAAATATGGATAAACACCAAAGAGGATAAAGGCAAGGATTAAGATAACAATACAATATCCCAAGGCCTTGAAGCTTTGGTGGGATCACTGTTCTGCTGGGAAAGTGCTCGACATGCCATGAAACCTCCTAACCCTGCACCAATATGCCATGTGAGATTTAAATTAGGGTGAGCTCACTGAAAAACCAAAACAAGTGAAGGATGAACTGCATACCGATAGGAATAATTGTTGCATCAGAACCACCACAAAGCATTACATCCTGCAGAAAACCAGTGATTCTATGAAGATAAAAATTTAAAAACAAGAATGGTTTATAATCAAATTAATGACTAAATCATTGTGATAAGAAATTAAACAACTTGCTACAATCCAAAATTTCCTTTTGTAGATTTCAAGACACTTACAGCCTCGCCTCTGATTATGTGGTTTGCAGCATTCAGTATACAGAAGTTGCTTGTAGCACAAGCGGTCGATATTGAGTAGTTTGGGCCCATCCATCCCTGCAGTACGAAAAAATTAGTAGAACTTCACATAAATTGCCACATCGTAGTGTGCATTCCGACATGGGGTCATTGAAATTAAACTGACCAGATCCATTGCAAGGATGGCAGAACCCATATTTGTAGTCGCAAAAGGCACGCAGAAAGGATTTAGTTTCTTATATGAAATCCTCAATGCCTCAAGAGCATCATTGAAAACCTGCTCAATGCAACATTACCACACATTAATAGCAATACTAAGAAATGAAAATACAAAAAATACAGATGAGCTATGGCTGGCAACTTTGTAAGATGGCTCATATCCATGGATATTTGGGCCTTTGTACAGGAACCATGACCGCAGCCAATCCTTCCCGGTTTATAACACTATCATGGAAAATTACCCTTCTTATTGGGACAGGCAAAGAAAATGCTTCATATAATAACATGCAGAGTTTTTGAATGGTCATATAAGCCAGCTTATGTATATTAGTAATATAAAGCCTTCATCATATATATCTATCATAGTTCTCCACCATGAATTACTATTTGACTTAAACGGTTCAAGAAATAACCTTCATCCCACCCATTGCTGATCCAATTAAGACCCCACATTTAGATTTGTCTATATCCTTCATATCTTCAGTAATTCCACCATCTGCTAAGGCCTTCTTGCCAGCAGTTAGCATGTAAAGCATGAACTTGTCCATCCTCTTGGAAAGTTTCGGGGCAATCCATCCATCGGTTGAGAAGGACTTGATCTCTCCAGCAATTCTCTGCATGATAACTATGTGAATACTAGGAAGTAAACTTCCAAGAGTATTAGGGTATAGAAAAAATCAGAAAATACCGTTGGATATTGTGCACAGTCGAATGTCTCTATTTGACTGATGCCACTGACACCATTAAGCAAATTATTGTAAAATTCATCTGGTTCATGACCAAGTGGAGTAACAACTCCCAAACCTGTCACAACTACCCGTCTTTGTCTTATTGCAGGCTTTTTCTTTGTGGTAACTTCCTGTACAGGTTCAAGAGCAACAGCCATTGCTTCCCCTGCATGTGTAATAATCAGATAATACATGCACATAAGCAATATTAGAAAAAAGTAATTAAAGAAACATTTGTTTGCATTATTGTTTGTCATTTTCTTTTTCCTTTTGATTCCATGAAGCATAGGTGCATCCAACACATTCCTGGCTAAGGGGAAAAAAAATTAGCCAAACTATATCGAGCACACTATGTAATATACTTCAAATTTATTTCTTTTTGTAAATTTAGTGAAAATGTACTTTATTTTTCAAATTTGCTGAATTGGTGGATCATGAATATCCAGGTCAATACATGTTTCTTTATTTCCATTTAGGTGAACAGGTCATTACATGTCAATATATATATCGAAACATTATCTTTAAAAGAAATAATCACACAAAGGCCCCATGACAAAGAGAAGGCAAAATACAGAAAGCACATATTTTATCATTCATGCCATAGTTCCACAGGGAAGCCAGAGTCATTATCACGTTCAGTTCTCTGTTCTCTTTTCCTAACTACTTATATGTTCTTAGGTTTTAACAGCTTACAAAGATACTTTGACCACAGTAATAATGTCCAAAAAATATATCTTTTATGGCAATAACAGGAAGCACACCAAGATAATCTGTTTAAAGCATCTGCATGAATGAAAGGAGAACCATGACATGTTTGCAAAGAAAACTGGATTTTTTAGCAACATTCCCTCAATAAAGTGATATATATCACCATAAAATTGCAAATTGCCTCCTTTCAGAAATGCCATTTTATACCCATTTCATTGAGCTAATTGTCAACAAAGCTCCATTAATGTACACCTGCCCATCAGACTTATCAACCCCTGCATTAATTACATTCTTGGATTGAATACATTCAACCACTTGGAAGATACCCATTGAAATACTTCCCCATATAGGGTAGAAGTGGACGCTGGATAGGCAGACACTTTTTGGTCATCCCCTTGAGGGCAATACCTATATCATATTGGGCACTTCACACGTTTGAAGCATTTTTCTTTTTCCTGCAGCCTGCCAGGATATTCCTTTATTTAAAAAAAAAATAAAAGAAAAGAAGCTGTTTTCGTTTGTCACGGTTCAATCAGAAAATACAATTTGCATGACAAACAAAAACGAGGTAAAACCTCAATCCAACAGAGACAATAAAAAAATTTACTTTATGCGGCATAAACTCGACGGACCAACGAAGCTTAGCTAACTTCTAAAAACCTAGATTCGCATATTCTTTATATCCCCAACTCTCTCTCTGCTACCCCCTCTCAAACATAATCAGATTATCCATCATCATGAACCACCAATTAAAGCCACATTAACGTCAAATCACACTTTAATCCAAATAAAAAGACGCTCAAATAATCCAAAATGCAAATTAACAATTCAAAATCGCATAAACACCCAAATAAAGGGAAACAATACCTAATATTCGCTAACTAATGCAGAGAATATATGAACTTTTATCAGCAAATAATAAAAAAATTCAATTAAAACGTCTCGAATTTAACAAATTAAACGTAAAAGCTACCAGAACACAAGACTCGACGGAGACGCCGTCTCTCTCTCCTATTCAAACGAAAGTTTCGCGATCCGAAGATAGAGGTAAGTCCAGAATCACCGAAGAATCCGATCGAAGAGAATCCTTTGGAGTTATAATACTCGTCGCAAGGCTCGAAGGCTAGACAAGACGGCATGAGACCTTGCATGCTGGATCCACAGAAGGAAGAGGACAAGCCTGTAGTAGTAGCAGTAGCGATGGACGAGGAGCTCTTGTTGCTGCTTAAATTGCATCTAGATAGGAGCTTTCTTCTCCAGCGCTTCGAAGACCTAAATGGAGTATTGATTGAAGGATCTTTCTCGGTTGTAACGGACATGCAAGTCGCCGCCGCAAAAAGCCACGTACAGAACGGAGTTGTTACCATACTGGCCGCCATATCACGACTCCGAAGAATAACCCAAAAACGGAGAGAGAGAGAGAGAGAGAGAGAGACAGACAGACAGACAGAGACGGAGAGATATTATTTTCTCGATTCGAATCTATTATTACGAATATGGAGTCTTACAGCGAAATGCGTACTTGCTTTTTCTCTCTTAAGTGTTTAGTTTCTCTCTCTTAGCTTGCTCTCTCTCTCTCGGTTCAGTATGGCTTGGTGGGGAGGGAAGAGAGAGAGAGAGATAGAGAGCGTGCGTGTGTGTATCGTGTTGCCCTGTGCTGTGAGTTGAAACGGTTAGAGGTTTTGGGCAATCTGGGAAGGGTAAAAAGCAGAGAATGCCAACCAAGTGCTGTGGGTGGTTGGTTTTCTCTTTCTTAAATTCTCTCTCCCAATGTTATTGGGAAGAGCATTGTAGTTGCAGTAAACTTGTATATGTTCAAACAAACCACTTATGCCTTTACCCGACCGATGTCCGGTACAGTATTTATATCACCATCGCAAGAGCATTACATGCGGAGAATATGTTCTCGATTTACATTTCCCCTTTCCCACCCTTTATCCTCTTATAACTCTAACTCATGCAATTAAAAATTCACATTTCAGATTAAAAAAAAAATATCATTGAGTATTATATAAACTAGATAGTTTGAATCATTAATTTGTAAATTAAAAAAAAATTTAGAAACCTTTTGCATTTTATTTATATATTTCTTAAAAAACTATACAAGAAGGAATTGAAGATGAATTTAAATAGAGAATTGAACTTTTAAAAAATACAAAGAAGGAATCGACTTTTGATTAATCGATTCAAATAAGGGATCCATTAAAGTAATGTCATTACATCGTCAATGCTACATTATTTACAATGCATCAGCTATAAAACAAAAAAAAAAAAAAAACTTAAAAAATGCTAAAGTGTAAAAGATTAAAAGTCTAAAACATTTAATAAAAAAAGTTAAATTTAAAAAAAAAATCAAAAGATAAAATTCATACATAAACAAAAAAAGTTTGAAAATTAAAATAATTTTCTACTATCTATTGCATTAAGACAGCTAGAGCAACCACCAGAATAAAAGGTAAGTTACAATCAATAGATGCGATTCAATTTATTACAATTTGTCTCTTTAAATGGAACTAAACCTACTATTATGGTTTAATCCTCTTTATTCAATGTTGGAATCAAACCTACTATTCTAGAGTAGGATTAGCTTCTTGACTTAAAGACTATCAAAGAAGATGCATTCCAATTTCCAATAACTTCACTTTCATATCTAATTTTACAATTTGATTTTGATTTATAATTTTTTAAATATAAAAAAACACTTAAGTATGTACATAGAGCTAAAATCTTAAGATGTTTTAGAGAAATGAAAAGGGATAAATGAAAAATGAAAATTGAAAGCCTATGTTTATATCTATAATGCTTCAGGCTAAAAATAGTGAATAAGTTAACAAATATTAATAGATCCATTTCAATCATTTGGCTCAAAAGTTTTAAACTTGTGTTGTTAAAATTTTTATAACCATAATTTTATAAATTAGGAGCATAATCTCTCCCAATCCATATAAGATACTTAATCATAGAGTCTCACAGTATCGTAAATTGCAAATTTAAACATAAGTATGAAATTTGGAGTTTAGGAAATTATGAATTAAGGTGATGACATTTAACATAAGGGTTTTAAATGGAGCAAATGTATATAAAGCAACTTAACTAAGAGAGATTTCGATATTGTTAAGTTGGTAAAAATATAGGTAGCATACCTCATGCAAAAACATAATTCTTTTTTTCTCTTTTCTCTTTAGGTTCTATTCCATTTGTAACTTTTTGAACCTTTAAAAAACACTTTAGTTCAATTTTGAATTTTTTGAACCTAATTTATAGTTTGATATGATTTAATTGGGTCTAATTCATGGTTTAACTAGTTATTTTGCCTAGCCATAAGCCTACATAAGAAAAAAGTGGATTTTCACTCAAAGAGGAAATCATTGAACTACCATCATAGTACCATTAATCCTAACATGACTTGACATGTTATTTACTTATTTGCTACCTAAAGGCATAAAAGATTAAAAAAAAAAAGAAAACAACATAAAAAAATGTTAAAGTGTAAAAGATAGAGAATCTAAAACATTAGAAAAATCAATAAATAAATAAATTTTTAAAAAAAAAATCAAAGGAAAATGTTTGAAAATTAAAATAATTTTTTACTACTCTTAGCCCGAGGTAGTTGAAGTAACCACCAAAATAGAAGATAGGTTGGACGCATTTAAAAAAGTGTGTCATTTAATTCACCAATGGTCATAATCGGTTTTTAACAATCAAGGGAGGGTTATGTAACTCTCCTTTCCCATGGACGACCAACTACAACTCTTGTTTTTTTCTATGAAAAAAGGAAAAAGCTAAGAAAATTCGATCAGATAATATTTAAATTATGTAACCTAATCGAGTTTTCATATACCATTAATTTTTTTTCTTTTTTAAATAACCACTTTCAGCAATGGGTAACCACCCACAGCTGCTTAATAGGTCAAATGACCTATAAGTATTATTAGTCACCCCTTAGCCTTGAATGGCTTATTTTATTTCTTATGGATTTTTATTTTTCCTTACTTTTTACTTTTAAATTAATTAAATCAATATATATATATATATATATGCAACTATATAATTGATTTTTTTTCTGCATCTTTTCTTTTTTCAAATTTCTTTTTATTATTTTTTACTTTTTTCTAACAATAAAATGGCTCTTTGGCACTACATAGCATACAACAACCACATCACTGCATGGCAAATCACAACCATGTTAAGTCTGATTAATAGTGTGATGGAGTAATCCATTAGCTAAATGTTAATTTTTTATTTAAATTTCTTGAAAGTTAAATCCCCTATCTATATTTACTCTCCAATATCAATCCCCTCCAATATAATTTTTTCTATGTTTCTTAGACAAATTCTTTAAAATTGATTTACTTATATTATTTGCTAGACCACAATGTACAAATTTATACATACAAGACTAAAAACCATAAAAAAGGATAACTTTTGGTTCTTGACTAAGGACCGAAAAATAAAGCCTTAATTAAGGACCTCTTCCCATCTCTTAAGATTTTCATAAAATAGGTTCTTATCCATAGAGTTGGAGCTAAACCATGAGATGATCAATACTAGTAAGCATTAGTATCTTTCTTTCTTTATAGACTTGAAGCTAAGGATCATGTTTCAATACTTAAACATTAGCATCTTTCTTTCTTTTTTTCTCCCTCCAAAAGTAAACCATATAATCTTTTACATTTGTCTTGAATGGATGTGTTTTAGAGTAAATGGTGGGATACCAAACATTATTTTCTCATATACGTATTTAATATCTTTATTGTTTTTTAAGGTTAAATATTGCTAAGACCTTCGTCAAGTGACATGAATACTAAATTTTTAATCAAATGAATAAGATCTAGTTAGCTTGTTAATAGTCGAGCCACAACTTAAATCATGTTAAACCTGGTTGTATTCGAGCTCTTTTCATAAATAAAACAAGCTTGAGCTTAAAGTGAAGTCCGTTTATGTAAACCAGTCAAACTTAAGTTTTATTTAAGCTTATTAGTCAATTCGCAAATAAGCTCGTTAGTCACTATATTATATTAAAACCATATTATGTTAAAGGACATAACATAAGAATATAAGATTAAGACTAACATTATAAAAAATATAAGAATGTTAAAATGCACACCATAGACTATAGCGAAATCATTTATATAATAAAAAATATGAAATTATGAATTAATTTCATTTAAAAAAGGATTAAAAAGGTAGATTTTGAAAAAAATTAATTAATTTTGAGCTAAACTTCAAGTTCATTTAGACTCGTTTCAACATATAAACTCAGGATCATTAATTTAAACAAATCGAATCTAAGCTTTATATTTCTTAATGAACTTGAAATCAAGTCTATAGTTTTTACACTCAATAAAAGCTAAGTTAGGCTTGAACTCGATATTCTAAAATAAGACGAGCCTAAACCTTTAAAACATCAACTTAGTTCATTTGCAAGCCTAAGATTCAATTCTCCCTCCATATATAATTATATTGGTAGTTAGAAAAAAAAAATCCTCAAATATTCAAACAAAAATATTTTTATACTGCAATGCTTTGTTTGGCATTACATTAGAAATAGTAAGAAAATAATTATGAAGATATTTAATCTATTTCAATATATTTACATAATAAAAAAAATTCAGTCTTATTAAAAGCAATATGAGATATGGAAACATTTTACCAAAAAAAAATAATAATAAAACAGAGGTAGGGAAAGCTAAATAAAGGCCCGAAATGGAGATGCAAGTTACACGGCCCCTATAGATGAATTGCAAACGGAATAGTGACAAGCAAATGCAAGAAGTTGAAAAGGAAAACAAAAATCAAATAATACCGTCGCCCTCGTTTTGACTTTAATTTTCGACATAAGTGCATGGTCCATCAATCTGTATTCAATGAAGGATAATTAAAGCGGAACCCCATAACTATCAAAATTTGATATCTTATAAACCGAATGCATTTAATATGTTCCACATACAAGCATATGGTAGTTAGTAATTAAATCAAATTCTTAATAATTAATTTCCATTACCACTTAAACTAATTTCCTTACAGTCAATTATCGCTATCACTTAAACCATTTTCTCTACAAATAAATTTATTTCATTACAGGAGCAATATTATGGTTTACATCTCAATTTTATTACTTTTTGTAATTATACTTAAATTTTTAGCTTATTTAATGGATATATAATAGACAGAGTTTGTGACCTTAACTATACCATACTCTAGAGGTACATCTTTTCAAACTTTTAGAATCAAAACATATCCTGAAACCACTCTACGACTTGAACCCTATAAAACTTACATGGTATAAGGTATATTATGGAACAAACTTATTTATTATAGCAAATTTTGATTATATTTTTTATTTTTCAAAATAAAAATTTGCTTTTCAAATATTACTGAATATTAAATAGCATTCTTTATTAAAAAATAATTAAATAGTAAATGTTTGAGAATATATGTACAAAAGAAAAGAAGACATAAGTTCTTTAGAATTAACAATAAATATTGTTAACGAGTCAAAAAATTTATATTTCGAGGCCAAATGATAAGTGATTTGCATATGGTTATTTTAAATCTTGTTTGGTTCATCCAATTTTAGAAGACATGTATTTAATCTTATTTATAAATAAAAGTATGTTTTATTAATTTCCAAATAATACAAAGTTTGCTAAAACAAAATGTTCCAAGCAAAAGCTATATATAGTTGAAATTATTGATACAAAAGTAATTATTTTTAGATTCCAAAATAATTTATTAATTAAAAAATATAAAAAATATTTTTTTTTACAAATTAATATATGATCAAATACTAAAATACATCAAAATCAAAATATAGACACTAAAATGCAGTCAAAACTAAAGTATAAGCACTAAAATGTAAAAAAAGTGTAATGATGTCAATTTTCCATCAATGGAGACAATAAATTGAAACTAAATTTAAGAAGCACTAAATCACAAAAAATAAAAGTTCAAACACTAAATTGCCAAAATTTGAAAGTACAGGCATATCTTAAGCCTTTGTTCCAACTTTAATCTTTGTGATCTAGGTTAATAATAATGATGGTATAAAAAAAAAAAAAAAAAAGAAGGAGTAAAAGAAAAAGAGAGACATTGTTTTATGTGTGTACTTTGCGGGGAGATAGTTTTACGTATGTCCATTGCAAGTGGCATTTGGGCATATGCCATTAATAAATAAAATTGAATAGCAAATGATACAAATGAGAGATAAATATTTGAATCAATATATAAAAAGATTTGCCTATGACATTTTTCTTACATAGTCATATTCTAAATTACATCATAAAGGTGGGTTCGCAATTTCTTTATTGTGAAATATTGAAGATACGATTAATATCAAAATTTATGGATAGGTAGAAAGTTGGAAACTTGAATAAGGGAAGAAAAAATAGGAGAGAGACAAGAATTTAAGGAGAGAAAGAGAGAGTTTACTATTAAGTTGACTTAATTTCCCTCGAATGTTATAGGTTTTTATTTTTATTTGGTGGTAAACCCGAGACATAGGGATTTAAGGGGAGAAGGAGTGCCAACCCCAAATTTTATTAATTAAAATCATAAGAAGTATAAGAAGGAGAGGGGGCATTGACTTGACCTCTCTTACAATACTTATAAAACCACTAAACACAAAAAGGAGGTCTTAAGGGATAGTAAATCCAAATACAACATCCAATTCAAATAAGACATCTTAAAACAATAGCAATAGGAAAACTCATTATAAATTAACAATTAATAATTCTAAAGTTTCCCATACCCATTTGGTCCTGTATAAGAATGCTCTTCAAATGAGCATCTACTTAGCTTGTATTCAACAAAAGGAACTCATTTCGATTATCTCTAGCTTTCTTTATGAGCTAGTAATTTGTTGTGTTTCTCTCTCTTCAAAGGTGATTGACCTGACCTTAGATTTCTTCAAGTAATGTCCTTACCCATGAGATATCATTCCATATGTCCCACTTGGTTACATTTGTCATAAGCCACTACTTGCTCTTGACCTTGGAGTCTGTTTCTACGAGAACTTTGTTTGATATTAAAGTGCTTGCAATGCTTAAAACCTTTTTCTCAAAACTATCAATTCAATAGAGTTAATAGAATTTTTAATTGAGGGAAAATCAAAACACCAAATTATATTGTCATTGCTATCCTTAAGAATACCACCTCCATCACCTTTTTATTTTTGGTTAAGTCTACCAGCCACATTTAATATGGCGTGATTTTCTTTTAGATAATTTCAAGAAAGAGAGTAAATTTTTTTTCTCCTCAGGGGCTTAATGATAGGAGCAAACAAATCCTCATCATGCTTAACTTGGTAACCTTTAAGAGAATTGTCCCTCTCCAAATTATCAAGGTCTTCAATAATATGTTAACAAGAATATTTGCCAGCCTAGTTATGTTTTTATGTATCATGTTATTTCTTGCTCCCCATAAGTGCCAAATGGTAACAATAGGTACAAAAATTCCAATATGATCATTAAGGTTCCCTACTTTGTTTCTTCAAAACTTAATCAAGATATCTATAGAAGAAATGTTTAGATGATTAATAATACCAAAGTATGATGTAAGACATTTCCAAACATCTACAGGTAGAAACGAAGAAACATTAACTAACCATCATTATGGAAGAAACTACTACAAATAGAAATGGTACATGTGGTGAAATATAAGACTACACAATTATATAGTTGAAGTAGAATACAAGCCTACTGGCTTAATAATAATAGATAAATTATATTTGTCTAATTTACTAAGTTTTCTAGATATATTCATTCCATTTAACAATTACTAATATGCTTCCAAAAAAAGAAAAGCAATTAGTGGGTCTTATTTATTTTATAATGAATATGCTAGATTTCACTCTTAACAATAAAATACAGTACTAAATTAATTTAATATGATCATAGAATAGTTCAACTTATATGAGGAAGAAAACAAAAAAGGTCATTATAACTAATGTTGTAAATGAGTTGAGTTAAAATGATGTAGAATATGTTAGATTTTACTCTTATTGGTAACATACAATATTAATTTAAGTTAAAACAATCATAGAACTTATACAAGGAAAAAAATGTCATTATAACTAGTATTATAAACAAGGTGAATGAATATGATATAGTGCCACAATTGAGCTCACATTTTATCAAGTTTAGAATTTTAAACTTAAACTTAACTCTAAGTAATACCTAAAAAATTTGATATCAACTTGATTAAACTCATTTGGACTTGAATTAATTGAAAAAAACAAAACACTTTTCTTCTAATTAAAATAATTCAAACTTAACTCATACACTATATTTATATAAGTTTAGCCAGAGCTTTAGTTAGGTTTACATCTAATTGAGCCATATTTCATGAAATTCAAGTTAAACTAGATTTAACTTGATAGATCGATTGAGTAGCTTGACTTCAATTTAACTATTATTGAGTTGAGCTTGAATAAATATCAAGTATAAATAGTTCATGAGTAAAGTTGATTCCTTTAAACCTCATATATATCTATATATCATTATCATTATTATTATTATTATTATTATTATTATTATTATTATTATTATTATTATTATTATTATGGTGAACGAGATGCATGTGAGGTAGAGCATAAAAGAGAGAGTAGAGTGGAGTAGATAGACTTCAATTAAGGGAAGGAGGCAAACTTCGTCTTAATGAGGGGGGGACAAAAATTCAAAGATGAAGCTCCAATAAATTGAATGTACCAGGAGAGTCGAGTCAAGTGCCATAAATGCAAATACTAAATAGGTGAATAGATTAGAGGGACGCGGGGATGCGGGTTGCTGTGAACCGGCGTCGGATCATCCTTGTCAAACACGATGGGGTGAGTAATTATGAATAAAACTTTTATATATATAATAGTAAAATAAATAATTTTTAAAATAATTATTATCCGTATTTTACACATATTATATATATATAAATTTTATCAATTTTATATACCATCTCTATACAATATGTAGCATTTAATACTCAGTAATTTTTTTCTTGTCAGGATGAGTTACTTGGCTTTTGATATATTGGTTTTTCTAATATCATGTTTGATTAACTTTGTAATAAGGGTGTAATAAAATGCTTATTTCTCTCATGAAGATCTATTCATGCATTAAATAATTATTCCATAAAATTGCTATTACTATAAAATAAAGAATTGCATTGCAATAAAGGAATGGTTTTTTTTTTTTTTTTATCTTTTTCAACACATTTCCATATTTATGTACAAGACTCTAAAAACACTATAAGAAATAATTATTATTTCTCTACTATCACTTAAAAATTGCAATTTTATTCCTACGTAATTGTATTCCACAAAACACGTTAACAGGGGTGAAAATAATAACTTAATGAGCAAATACTTTTTCAATTTTAAACCTAAAAGTTGAAATTGATAAATATTAGTATATTTAAACTTCCACTTGCATGAACGGACCTTGAACACCACAACTTCAAAAAAAAAAAAAAGAAAAAAAAAAAAAGAAGAGGAAGAGGTACAATATCCACGTGGCTACGATTAGGAGTACTTGTATGACCTTCATTAAACATTGGGTGGTCACTTACCTCCACGACGCATAGGGCAATTAGGTCTACTACTCTTATAAAATGGAAAGACAGGATTTATTACATGGATCAGACCATTATGCGTCCATCGTGCCAATTTTTCTTTTCTTGATTTTTTCGTTAGATTCACTGTCTACAATCAATAGCCATTTCGTTCATCTTTTTCTAATATTATCGGTATTTTTTTTTTGTTTTTATTTGAATCTTTTATTTAACAAGAATAAAGTACAAAAAATATAGAAATATATATTTTTTTACATAGACTCCTCTTTTAAAATTAAATACACAATAAATCTCTATAAAGTTAAATTTATATAAAAGATAGAAATATATTATTTGATTATTTGTTTTTATTCATATTTATATAAAAAAAATTAAAATAATCATTTTTAATGTATAAAATATATTTTTTCTCTTAAAAATACGTAAATTTTCATTTTTCAATTCTAACATTCTAATCACCACTTTCATTACCGAAATAGATAAGATTATTTTTCAAACACTACTGCCTTGTTCACTTAAGGGAAATTAAAATTTAATTCTCCCCTTATTTCTTATTATAGCATTGTCTTGATTTTTTGTTTTCAAATCACAATTACTTAAGAATCTTTATTACGTGAAGTTAAATAATAGAGATTTCTTAATTCAAGCAAAAAATCACGATTCCTTACAAAATTTCATTTTTTTTTTCAAAAAATAACCTCACGTCAATTTAACGATAGACACCACCACTATTGATATCACCACTACTATCACCAACACCGATCACCATTATCACCATTGCCGCTACTACCATCGCCGCTACTACCAACTACCAACCCTTATCACCTACTGTCATTGTCATTGCCATTATCACCATTAACCATTACCGCCATTATCACCATCAACACTATTATCATCATACTGCTGTCACCACCATTACCTATCATTGCCATCGCTATCACCACTGTTGTCGCTGCTATCACCACTATTGTCGCTGCTATCACCACTGTCATCACCATTACCATAACTAACACCCCCCCACTCTCAAAGTTGTTACCCTAACCATCGCTACCACAATCATCACCACCGCCGTCTACCACTACCACCACTTCCACCCCTATAGTCGATTTCCACCACCTCCTATTACTTTATAATTTACTTGAGAAAGAAAATGAATAAAGACTAATTTAGTCATTAAAATTCTATTATGTATATATTCTTAAGTTGTTTATTAATCCAACTAAATAAAGTAATATGTATTACACTCTTATTACATTCCTCTACCATTCTATTAAATGAAGTAAATGAGCTGTACATTTTAAATAGATACAAATTAGATACAAAACAAATATAGATAAAATATAGAAAAAGAAATTCAAACAAAACCTATTAGTGGTAGATCCTAACTTGCAATCGTTTTTAGGTCCTATTTGAATTGTCTTTTTTTATTTGTATTTAATTTGTATTAGTTCCGTGTCTAATCTATATTTAGATGTGTATAAATAGGTTTAGCTTACGAGCTGACTCGTTTAATCCTCTTTTTAAATTAGTTTAAGTTAAGATTTTTTTAATCTATTTAAAAAGCGTATCAAATAAACCCAGCCAATTCAACTTACAAGCTAAAGCGGGGCAGGTTGAGTTAGATCATTTAACCTACTTGTACACTTTTATTTATATTTGTATCTATTTGAAATTTGGTGTTTAGAAAAATATTTTGTCTGTATCTTATTGATTTTTGTGTCATAATTATGATGAAGGTGGTGATTGGAGTGTTAGAATTGGAAAATAAAATTTTACGTAATTTTAAGAAAAAAATAGATATATTTTTTTACATTGGAGACGATTGTTTTAATTAGTATTTTTGTAAATATGAATAAAGTAAATTGTAGATAAATTTAATTTTAATGGAATTTATTGAGTAATTAATTTTAGAATAGTAGTATATATAGAATTATATTTCTATCGTTTTGGTATGTTATTCTTATTAAACGCAATCAAGTAGATATTATCAAGATACCAACAAGATGAAAAAAAAATCAACCATATGATGTCATAGTGACTTTGGTTGTTTTGTTAATAAGAGCCTTTCAAGAAAATTCCACATTGTCATTTTACTTTTTATAATAAACCTCCTTTCTTTACAAAAATTCAATATGTAGCCTTTCTTTTATTCCTAACACTTTTTGAAATGAGTGTTATTTTTTGATACTGTTGTATTTTCTAATTGTATTACCAAGAATTAAACGTGTGTTTAGACTAGGGTTCGATTCTGAACTGACTCGAAACCAAACCCAAACCCACTGTTCTCAATCCTTGAAATGGGGCACTAAACCCGGACTCACGGGACTAGTTCATAAGCCCATTACTTGAACTCGCTAGTTTAACCGGCGATTTAAGGAGCCGTAAACTAGCACTTTTTCAAAAAAAAATTAAAAAATTAAAAAACTATATTTTGGACTTTAAATTAAAATTATTTGAGCTCAAGACAAATACTATTTTTAGCTAATTTTACGAAATAGTTATTTTGAGATATGCACTTATTTATATAAATGGTATAAAAAGTTTAAAAAATAAAAGTTAGTTTCATGTTACTAAGAATGAAATTAGTTTTTTAATAAAAGACTATATATATCAAATCACATAAGTTTTTTAAATTACATTTATTACTTAGTTATGAATAATAGTTATTAATAGGAAATGATTTTTTTCCTATTTACATAGAATTAGTTAAAATTTTTAGTTTTCATTATTATTTATTTTATTTTACTATTTTTTCATTCTTTTCTTTTTGTTTTTTTTTTTTTTTATTTTAAGTCAACGATTCTTGAACCACTAGGTTTATGGGTCTTAGAGGTTGACTCAGCTTGAACTCATCAACCCGACAGTTTGGCCCAATGGATCAAACCTATACAATCGAGTTGGTCCAAGCCTTGGACTTAGTGGAGCATTTCCGACCTAGATCACTATTTGAACCTGACTTATGCCTAAGTCTAAATGTGCTACTAATAAGTGAGTTATTAAGTACTACATGATTTTATTGTACTAATTTTTCTACATAACTTGACACAATATATTTTAAATACGATCTTACTTATAAAATGACCACTTGTAAAACAAAAATGAGAAAAGGTCATGAACAACTTAAAAAAGGTATGATACAGTTCTAAAAGTCTTAAAGATGTTCATTAATTTGTCCTAAAAACAATTTTTAAAAATTATTAAAGAATTAACTATTTTATTCATTTGCCAATTTTAAAAAAAGTGTAAGACTTAAGTATACCTTTGAACATATTTACAACTTAATTGAAAAAAAAAAAAAAAAAAACCTGGAAACCATTAGGACTTAAATGTAACTTTAGAAAGGCATCGACAAAATCTAAAAAGTTTTAGGACTTTTTGTGATACCTTTTCCGGTAAGAATGCAAATTGCTATCTCCAATGTAGACCAAATTTGCTCCCATTTAGTAAAAAATTAAATTATTTTAATTATTAAAGGATGAGCTATCGGATTTATTTAAAAACATTTAGTATTATAAAAGTTGGATTGACTCCTATAGTTTAATTCAGTTCAACATGATCAAACCATAAAACTTGTTTGATCCATCCTATTCCAATCTCAATTGAATCGTGTCGAATTTAGTTCTACCCTTTTAATCTTTAACATTTTTATATGTTTGGATCAACCACCCAAATTAGGTCTGACAATTAGTATTCAAATGAATAAAATCGATAGAGGTTTAGGATTTAAATGTTAATTTTAAGCAGGTTTTCGTTTCAAATAATAAAATCCAAAAAAATCTTAGATTCAAATAATATTTTTTTCCCAACAAATTGCAAATTGCTACCTCTAATGTATCGAGGATTTGCTCTAGTTTCTCATAATTTTATTCATCTCGTCCCTACCAGAATATTAGAAATCCAAGAAATTGAAGCCATATCACCAGATTTGCTTCTACTCATATTCAACGCCTAAGAGGTTAGCTCTAAATAGCCCCAACATTAAGTTGGTGATAACTTAAACTGAAAATAATTTGGGGGTTCACCGAATTTTATGTTGTACTTTTCCCCCCTTCATTTCATCCTTAAGAATTAAAATTATTAAACATCACATTTGAATTTTATAGTTAAAATTTGATATTATTGTTAAACATCTTATGTCTAATTAAATTTTTATTTACTAAATTTACTACTTCATCTTACTTAAAAGATGGTATACAAAATATCATTTATCTAAAAGTGTTTACCGGTGTGATTAGACTCAGGTTGATTTACTTGGTCTAGTTAAGTTTAATTTAATCCTATCTATAAAATCAGTCTAAGTTACCTCTTTAATCATTATTGCTAATGACCTCAATTTCACTTGGTTGAATTGGTTAATCCAATGGTGTTCTTAGGTGATCCTTAATGCTTAGGTACCTATTTAAAAGTCTTTGGGTGACAAATCAAAATTTTAAGAAATTCTCATTGTTAAGAAATTAGTTATATTATTCCCAATTTCTTTCATAAAAATTCTTTTAATATTTTCCTAAATTTTTTATGGGTCTCATGCTATATTTTTCTTTGAAAAATGTTAGAATTTAAAAATAAATAAATAAATTATAAGGTCCTTCACGGAGGACCTCATATACCTGAAGGAACTTTGGTCAATGGTGAAGGAACTTGGTTGAAGTCCTTTGTGTCTAAAAATCTATGCTAAGGAACTAGGGCTGAGGATGGCTTTATCGGACTCAATTGAGTTTTTTGGATTAAAATATATTTTTTATTAAAAAATATACCAATTTATTGAAATGCAAACATAGATCTAAGGAAAAAATAAATAAATTATAAATGATTGTCAACTTTCAAATTTAAAAAATATAGATAATTTTTATAATAAATATGAGTTAGGTTTAATTATATTTACTTTCATTTGATTTTAATTTGACTCTTTTGATCCTTAATCTCATTTTATTTTTAAGCTAGTGTCTCCATTTGGGATCTAAAGAGATTATTAACCTATGTTTAGTTTGAAGGAAGGAATTGAAAGGGTATGGAATTCATTCTTTGATAACGGAAATTAAACAGTAATTTTAATGAGCGAAATTTAGATCCAATATGATATGTTTAATAATTTCAGGTCTGAAATCGGACAATGATTTAAACTTAATGATTAAGGTGGACAGTGGACACACGACCAGACCATGAAGGCAACAAAAGCATATTACTGGAGGACAGAACGGTAAAATCATAGAAAAACAAAATATCGTAATACTTTCTTATTGCAGGCACGTGCCGCTGAATCATCAAATCGCAAAAGGAGATAACCTTTTGGTTTCGGTCAGACTGTGTTTGGATGATACCTCAGCAAACGCAAAGTTTTCAATTAAGATACATAATAAAAGCCAATTAAAAACGAAATATATATGCAAACATTCGTGACTGACACCGTGTTAAAATTTCATGACGAGTATCACTGCTCAACAAGGGAAATGTTTTCTATTACAAAACTTTACACGAAACTGAGTACGAAAGTTAACTTAGAATTACCATATTCACTAATGTGTCTATCAGATCCACCATATGCATATTTTCAATGTTATTTTATTATTTTTCTAGACATCCGTGATTAATTTCATGTTAAAATTTCATGTCGAGTATCGCTGCTTTTTAATGTTAATTTATTATTTTTTTAAACATTTTTTAAACATTCGTGACCGACTTTACGGTAAAATTTCATGACGGGCATCACTGTTCATAAAATAATCTAACCTTGGCTATAATGATTAATAACAAAGTACGTGGATCTGATTTTGGGACAAGGAAGCGGAACATGATCCAATAAATTTTGTTTCATTACATTGCATGTCTCCATACGCAAATATTACTTAAAAACATAATTAATAAATAAATACACATGGTACAACGGAATTTGCATACACTCAGATAAACATTTATGATATGTAGAAAATTAACCAAAATAGAATCACCATTTTGGGCTTAATTTTCTTTTATATATTTGAAAGTTTTTTTAAAAAGTCTAATTACAATTACTTAGATCAGCAATTTTGGCTTCAATTTTGCACATTTATTAACATTGATTAAAATTCATTAACTTCAATCTAATTATAAAATCTAACGATTACTATCATTTTTAACAAATATTATTAAATATATATTTCGTTTAATTCTATTCCGTAGATATTTTCAAACTATAGAAGATATATATTATTCCAATTTTTAATTTCATTCTAATCCAAATAATTCTTACCTACTAAATATACAGTCTCAAATTTCCTATGTTAAGAATGTTCTCACCAGTTATATGCATAAATTTAGATAAAATAATAATATTACACTAATTTAAGTGTGCGAATATAATTAGTAAGAACATACTCAAAATAGAAAGTTTAAAATACAAAATATTTATCTAATAATCCCAACATATAGCTTCAAACAATTAAACTTCATCATTTGAGAGGAAGTGGGATGTGACTTCACTATTTATCATAGTATGATTTTCTTTTTTGTCCGTTTGTTTCCGCATCAAACCACAACAAAAATCTAAGAATTGTTGCGATAAATACTCTTTATCTTGCCCCGTTAATTCAAACTGTACTGAAATATCAGAAGTTTGCCGACACTCCAACCCCTGCAAAACAAAAAATAAATCAACCGATTTTTCAGCTCTTTTGTCTTTTTGTGGACTTTTCCATAAAAGTTTTTTTTTTTTTTTAATAACCGCGCTGTTTTATAGTAATTCTAATAAAAATTATTATTTACCAACTATTTATAACTTTTTACTAATAAAAAATATTTCAGTACTAATTATACGTCACATAAATCGATAAATAATATGTAAATACTAATAAAATTTTAACATATAAAAATATAATTGATATTTTTTTAAAAAAGAATAGTTTTTTATTATTACGAGTCTAAATTTTATTGATATTTATATATCACTTATCAATCGATATCATATGTTAGTATCATTAAATTTCTTCTTCTTATTAATAGTGTATCTATTGCATTTTCTGGTACAAGAAAATCAATATATATATATATTTTATTAAAAAATCAGTTGCCAATTGGCGATTTACAACAAGTAGCATCAAAAAATCAGAGAATGACAAAGAAGTAGAACCTCAATCTAAAAACAAGGACTTTTTTTATAAAAGAAAATCAGAGAATGACAAAGAAGTAGAACCTCAATCTAAAAACAAGGAATTTTTTTATAAAAAGAAAATACAGACAATAAGATTGATGACTCAGCTCTTAAAATTGTATAAACTAAAATAAATCTTGTAAGATTTTTCTTTTCTTTTTTTTGAAAAAAATGTAACTAAGTGATTGTAAACAAAAATACGGATCCCCTTTCTCTCATAGTTAAAAATATATAATAATAATAATAATAATAATAATAATAATAATAATAATAATAATAATAATGAAGCAAGGTTGGACCCCATGAGCCATAACCATCTCGCAATGGGGTATATTGTATATGGAGGTGTAGGTATCACAGGCCGATTTAGAAGAGTCCAAAATCATGAGGTTCGTTTAAGTCTAAAAGGAAATAATTCAGAATATTTTAAAAAATCTAGAAGGTTTCAGAATAGGTGGTAGGTAAAGTAAGTAGATGTAATTAATATAAAGGTAGGTAGGGATTTATTTGTAACCGTTAAATTGAATTGATCTTGACCCTCCATCTTGAGAGACCTTTTGTATATATAAAGGAGACCCCTTTAGTTGTATAATTAAGTTATTTCAAGTAAATACTATTTGTTACACCCCGAAACGGTTGAGTCATAACAGCCCTGTCGTGTAAACCATTCTAAGATAATAGTTAGTCTTACAATCGTTATCTCGGACTTGATCTACACAAAGCGTCCACGACTAACCCGCTTTGAAGTAAACAATTTGTAATTTAAATAAACCATATTCCTAAGAAAGTGAGAAAATATATATGTACACTGAAATTTAGTTATTACAATTAAAATATATATTTATTCTTCAAATGTTTTTCCTTGCTCTTCAAGATCTAGCAGTTGTTAGCTTCAGAGTAGTTATATGTCGTTTCTTAGTTAACACCTGCACAACGTCTATAAGGATGTGACCAACCACAACTTAATAAATTAGGATAGAGGACTTAAAACTATACCATAAATATAACATGGTTATCAATTAACTTATTAGGTGTAATGCATGTTCAAGTAAACGCTATCGCACGACGCTGTTTGGCCCGTTGTGAGATTAGAGAAATTGTGTCCACTCTAATCTGGGTTGAGGAGTTGTCGTTAATGTAACAGCTCACAATCAAACCCAAGCTTGTGTAATGGAGACACTGCTCCTCCCGCGACTACTTTCGAACCAGTGACTTCACCCTCGCCGCGATCTCCTCTTTTATCACTTAGTTCAACTAAGGATGAATAAGGAACCATTATGAAATCCTGTGCTATTTCTTTGGAAGGAGTCAGTATTTGGCCGGAGAATCCTAGGTTTTCACTAATAGGTTGCCATGTAGGTCCAATTGTGATTACAGGTTGTTTATTTGATTAGGTTCAATTTGGGGCGATCAATCATTTTATACAAATCAGAACAACAAACAGAATCATAACATTACTCATAATCAGGCACATGCACACATCCAACTATCTAACTAGAATAACCAAGTATAATCTCAAGTTTCCAAAATATAGCATCATATTAGTCCTACTTACCTGGACTCCTCGTTCACTCACTCGAGATCCAACTCGCTTAAGCCATCGCCGATCATCTCTATAACACAAACATGGTTTCAGTTTTTCATATAACTATTATAAGTTAGTTTTATCCTATAACGCTTATTGTTATATTTTGTTTAGGGTTTAATATATCCAGTTATCTAGGTTCTCAAATCTTTTACAATTAATTCTCAAATCTTTTACAATTATTCTAGATTTGGCGTTAGGTTCAAGTTCAATTTCTGCATCGATTTTTAAATTAGGTTCTAGTTCAATTTCTAAGTACTATTTTATACCCGAACTCTAGAAATTT
Organism: Lumnitzera racemosa; assembly: GCA_024138005.1. Taxonomy (NCBI): domain Eukaryota; kingdom Viridiplantae; phylum Streptophyta; class Magnoliopsida; order Myrtales; family Combretaceae; genus Lumnitzera; species Lumnitzera racemosa. Next base: position 4,804,507 of record JAMXBC010000007.1, read on the forward strand.
ATTTTAACTCATAATGTGAAATTAATCACCTTATTTCCAAATATCCTAAATAGCATAACTACCCTAATTACTATTTTATTATATTCTGTACACTTAAATTCTTAATAGTGTACTAAATTTACTCTTGATGTAAGAAATTTTTACATTTTTCATATAATTATATAAATTCAAGTTTCCTATCAGATTTATTTTATATTTTTATTATTATCATAATATCAATTTTTATTTTAATATCTTCTATTTATTATATTTCTAATAATTGCGTATTATGTATTAATACTTATTATATACATAATACACATCTAATATTTTTATCACTCTAATTACCATCTCCCAATATTAATTATCATTTTAAAATTTCTAAATTCATCCTAAATAAGATTTTACACCTAATTACCCTAATTTACAAAATTAACTTAAAATGTACTATTTTTCCCTATTACTTATTTACTACATAATTAACCTAATAATTACATCTAACATCCTTAATGCTACAAGTATCATACTTTATCAGATTTTAACATCCTAAAATATATAATTATTCAATAAATCAGTAATTAACCATTTAATTACTTAATTAACCCTAAAGTACTCATTTTATGCCTCATTTTAAGGCCTAAAAATTATCTAAAAATTTTGAAATTAATTTTTAAAAACGGGCTTCATAGCACCATTCTATATCATTTAAGTAGTTTACAAAAAAATTTTGGGCTCAAAACTACACTCCTAAGGTCATTTATTTCTAAACCGAAACATTCTCGATTTTGCATAATTTCTTAACGACCATATATCGCGGGACATATTTTCATCACAATAAAATTTTTCCTAAAAACTACATACAAAAATATTTTAGAATAACAAAATTCATAATTTCCTAAGAATATTTATTATTTTTACAAAATTACACAAAATTGGGCTGGAAATCAAATTCACCAATTTAGGTGGCTCTGGCCACCATCGGTAGCCATGGGTATGTCGGCCCACCTGGGTGCTGCAACCACTGTGTTGTGGTGGTGGTGGCCGTCCACTCTCGACTACTCGTCAGGTTTAGGTTCTCCTTACAAGCCCCAACTGCACAAATTTTTACTAAATTTTTGTAAAACCCTAATTTTCTCTCAATTTCAACTCTCTCTATTTTTCTAAACTTTCTGACATCCAAAATGAGCTTCTGAAAAATTTGGAGTATTTATAGAGCTTTAGGGAAATTATTATGTATTAATTTGATTAGATAATTGCCTTATCTTTTTCCAATTTGACTTTTATGTTGTCTTAATTTAATTGGCTATTTTTTTTTCTTATTTTCCCCAATTGCCACGACCCAATTCTGGATCATTCCTTATTTTTTATGATTTTTTTTATTTTTCCTTAATTAATTATAAATTTTCTATAATTATTTAGTATTATTTTAGCACATTACGCATATTTTAAGTAATTACGCGTATTTCTACCTACATGTAAATTCATATATAGTACAAATAAATATTTCTAAATATTATTTAGGTCATTCTATGATTTTTAGTATACGTATAATTTATCTCTAGCGATTCGTTAATTATCGGAATGCATTTTACGCATTTTCGATAAATAACGAGTTATATATTTAAAATTTGGAATTTTTATATTCTTTTATTTTATTGCTTATTTTATTAAATTCTAACTTACGGGATCATTTTTACTAATATTTCTGGTTTTACTTATAATTTAGGCTTGATCGGATCTTTCAACCGATCAAAATCCTAAGTGACTGGCTGTGGGGCTTACACTATTTACCTCAGAGTTTCTCTCTCTCTATTTTTCTCTCTTTAAATATTGTAAGTTGTTACTGGTTGATTTAACCTTCCTTACTGTGGTTAGGAACGCTAAGTGCTGCACGGATTAGAGTAACGGAATCTGCCCATGATAAGTGGTAATAGAGTTAGGTTAAGAGACCTTGTATGGAGAAGATATCATCTGGAGGAGACAACAACACTTCAATGATTGAAGAGTTAGGTAATCAAGATGACCACAGAGTCACAAGGCAGAGGGCTGGGTTTTGGGACTTGCTGAATTCCTTCCTTAATAGGATGGATAGAATGGAGCTGAGTATTGCTGAAGCGAAGGGACAATTCGATGAATCATAAGGCAGCCTTGAAGAGATGGAGGAAGAACTTCGAGGCAAGTTGCAAGGAGCATTGAATCAAGCCATTGAGAAGCTAAAGCAGCGTAATGAGGCAATTGAAGGGAAAAATGAAGTATTCCAAGCTCGAGTTACTACTTTGGAAACTAAGGAGGAAGATTATGAAGCCAAGATGGATGCTGTAATGGTAGCCATGTGCTAGGAGATTGAAGAACTTAAAAACCAATTAGTAGCATGTTGGGCGGTAGTGGCAAATAGAGTGACCATCCAGTCTGCTCATAAGATCGATGTACCCAAGCCCGAACCTTTTAATGGGATACGATCCGCTCAGGAGGTAGACAACTTCCTCTGGGGAATAGAACAATATTTCAATGCTATAAGAATCTTGGATGACCTTGAAAAGGTACGTACTGCTACTATGTATTTGAAAGATTCTTCTATGGTATGGTGGCGTAGGAAGGCAAATGAAATCAATACTTGGGTTAGCTTTGTACATGAAATCAAAGGGCAATTCTTTCCCCAAAATGTTGCTAAAGAAGCAAAGGCGAAGTTGCGTCACCTAACTCATAAGGGTAACATCAAGCAATATGTGATGGAATTCTCAGAACTAATACTAGAGATCCCAGACCTTAACCAGGATGACGCTCTAATGATATTTTTAGATGGTTTGAAACCTTGAGTAAAGTTAGAGCTAGAGCGAAGAGGAATAGAAAACATCTCTAAGGCCATAACAGTTACTGAAGGCCTAACGGAGTTCAAGAAGACAGAACATAAGACCCTAATGGGAAGGTGGAAGGGGGGAGTTAAGAAGGAAAGGAATGGGAGTTCCTTAAGAGAGAAGCTTAAGATAGAAGACAAAAATAATGATCGGGGAAGGACTCATGAAGAAAAAGATGGGGAATAATGGAAGCTCTGAGAATTGTAGTACTATTTCTGCAATGGGTCCCATTATGCCAAGGAATGCCCAAAGAAAGATCGGTTGGCAGCAATTATGGTAGATGAGAGCTCTGATGAAGGGGACAAGGCTAAACTAGGTTCGGTACGACTGCTTAGTGCTACGAAGATGTAGGAGAAGCAAAAGGGGTTGATGTACACTAAGGTGATAGTTGCTGGCAAGCAGTTAAATGCCCTTATTGATACAGGGGCATCTCATCTGTTCATCTCTAAGGTAGTAGCAAGTAAGATTGGAATGGAAGTAGAGAAGACTAAGACATGGCTCAAGATGGTAAACTTAAAGGAAGTCCTTACTATTAGAGTCGCCAGGGAGATAGAGCTCAATGTGGGAGAATGGAAAGGGAAAGAAACCATAGAAGTAGTACTTATGGATGACTTCGAATTTGTGATTAGGATGGAATTCCTAGATCGTATTGATGCCTTATTGTTCCTCGTGCAAACTGTATATGTGTACTCGAGACCAACTCTCAATGTGTAGTGCCTGTTACAAGGAAAGCTGATCAAGCCACAAAATTCCTTTCCGTTATGCAACTAGCGAAGGGTCTAAAAAAGAATGAAGTTATGTACATAACTACATTGAAGGAGGAAGAAGAGACGGTAAGTTAAGAGGCAATTCCACATCGAGTGGGGGAGTTGTTAGAAGAATTTAAAGACATCATGTCTAAAGAGTTGCCAAATAAGTTACCACCAAGAAGGAAAGTAGATCATGCGAAATAGCTAGAACTAGGTACAAAGGCCTTTGCTACAGTTCCTTATTGTATGTCCCCAAAAGAATTAGAAGAACTAAGGCGACAATTGAAAGAGTTGTTGGAAGCTAGATTCATCCAACTGTCAAAGGTACCTTTTAGAGCTCCAGTTGTCTTCCAGAAGAAATATGATAGGTCCCTCCAGTTGTGTATTGGCTATAGGGCCTTGAGTAAGGTCATTGAAAAAAATAAGTACCCCATTCCTTTGGTATCAGACTTGTTCGATAGATTAGGAGAGGCAAGATATTTTTCAAAACTGGATCTACGATCAAGATATCATCAAGTATGGATAGCAAATGGAGATGAGTCCAAAATCACTTGCATCACAAGGTATGGTGCATTTGAGTTTCTTATTATGCCATTTGGGCTCATGAATGCCCCAGCTACTTTTTGTAGTCTTATGAATAGGGTATTAGCACTGTTCTTAGATAATTTTGTTGTAGTTTACTTGGATGATAGCATGATTTATAGCAAGTCTATAGAAGAGCACATAGAACATCTTCGTATAGTTTTCTTCACCTTAAGGGAAAACGAGTCATATGTAAAGCTGGAGAAATGTGCCTTTACAAAGGAAGAAATGGCCTTCCTAGGGCACATAGTAGGACAAGGGAAGATCAAAATGGACGAAGAGAAGATATGGGCCATTCGAGAATGGAAAGAACCCATTAAGCCCTCCAAATTGAGGTCATTTCTTGTCTTAATAAATTATTACAGAAGTTTTATACGTGGATACTCTTGAATGGCTGCCTCTTTAACGGATTTACTCAAGAAAGATGTTCTATGGAAATGGAGGGAAGATCGATTGAAGGCATTTGATACCTTGAAGGAAGTAATCATTAAAGAATAAGTTCTTACACTCCCTAATTTTGTGAAGTATTTGAGAATTGAAAGTTAAATGATATGGAGAGGCGATACCCAGTACATGAGAAGGAAATGATAGCTGTAGTGCATTGCCTTCGAGTTTGGAGGCACTTTATAAGTATAAGTTAGCGAGACTGGTCTAAGTTATTAGATGTCGTATAGCTCTTTTTCAATCTATAGAAGAATGAATCAACAGGGCATAGTCTATTTGAGTTTGTCCTAGGGAAACAGTCGCTAACTCCCAATATGATAACCACAGGATATACGGGGTTTAGTTCCCCAGCATATAAATTTGCAAAAGAGTGGCAAGAGAGCCAAGACTTAGCTCTAAATTATTTAGACAAGGCTGTTAAGAGAATGAATGAAGTTGCAAATAAGAAGCGTTGACTAATAAAGTATTAAGTACTTGTAAAGTTACACCTAATCTAGTGGACCAAGGGCCAATCACCTAAGGATTAATGAAGCATTATGAAGGACCATTTCTCATCGTGAAACAAGTGAGACGGGTATCTTATAAGTTGGAGTTACCTCCAAGATTAAAATTCCACCCAGTATTTCATGTTAGTATGCTTAAGCCATATCATAAGGATGAGGGTGACCTTAGTAGAACAATATCACAGTAGGCTCCAATTAGAGATCGGGAATCATACGAAAATGAAGTTGGAGAAATTATTGCGGATAGATATGTGAGAAGACGAGGCCATTCCCCTAGGCACAAGTATATGGTTATTTGGAAAGGAAAGCCAAAAAGTGAGGCCAGTTAAGAACCTATTGAAGCTTTATGGCAGTTTCCAAAGAAAATTCAAAAGTTCTACGAAAAAAATACGACAAAGACATCACTGAAATGAGTGGGGGAGAATGTTACGGGCCGATTTAAAAGGGCTCAAAATCATGAGGTTCGTTTAAGCTCAAGAGCAAATAATTCAGACTATTCTATAAGATTTAGAAGGTTCCATAATAGGTGGTAAATAAGGTAAGTAGATGCATTTAATGTAAAAGTAGATGGGGATTCATTTGTAATCGTTAGATCAAATTGATCTTGGCCCTCCATCTTGAGAGGCCTCTTGTATATATAGGGAAGATCCCTTCAGTTGTATCATTAAGTTATTTCAAGTGAATACTATTCACCTCAAAGTTTCTCTCTTTATATTTTTCTCTCTCTAAATATTGTGAGTTGTTACTGGCTGACTTAACCTTCCTTAGTGTGGTTAGGAACATTAAGTGCCCCAAAGGTTCGAGTAAGAGAATCTGCCCGTAACATAGGCTCCTAAGGTCATGTGCGCACAAATCCACGCCTTCTTCCATTTATTCATTAGGTAAACAAAAGAAGTACAACCCCATTTCTAAGCAACATAAGACTTTTTGAAACTTATTTTGTAGATAAAAAGAAAAAAAAATCTCTCCACAACTCATAAGAGTTTGAAAGAAATTGAAATAGTTAATGGATTTAAGCACAAAGTATCTGGTTAATCTGAAACTAAAATTAACGCAATACAACTTACAAGGAGTTGGTCAAGTATTTAACCTTTAAGCATCAAAACCTCTTTTAATAAGTTATAGTTTTCATTAATCACTTTATACTTTCTCTATTTTCTTTTTCTTTTCTTTTTTTTTTGCCATCTACTTTCTTTATTTTCTTATTCTATGCAGTAGCACCTAAATATGCCATGCCCTTTGGTTTATTATTTCATGAATGTTTTAGTATTTTGCCACTAATACTCTGTACATCCTTACAAAAACCCATTTTTAGTCTTGAAGTACTACATTAATATCTTAAGAAATTCTTTTTTTTTTAAAAAAAAAAAAGAAATCCAATACTTTATCTTTGAGTTATTGTCCTTCACAAAGTTTCTTAACATTTTTATAGATCCTAGTATCATACTCCGACTAATTAAAACTTAAAAAAAAAAAAGAAAAAGTAAACAAGCATGCAGGCAACAACTCCACATCATCTGCTTTCATCAGTCAACAAACTCCATTTTAGTTCCTTCATATGGAGAAAAAAGCCAAGCAACATATGTTGCATATGCTCTAAGAGCATCCCTATTTATAAGAATTCCATTTAAAATTCTTAAATACTAAATTAATAATTTAAATGTCTCTTTTCTAAGGGCCATTCCACTTTATATGTGAGATTCTTAAATAGAGGTCTTCAAGATTTATTTATATTATTTATGGAGTCGATAATATAGACTTTTAATAAAGACAACACTAAAAAACAAGAAACAAAAAATAAAATAACATCTTTCCCAAAATATTTAAAGACTTGGCTCCAATACATGAAGTCCTCCACCTCTTGGAACTCATATTAAGAAGCATCAATGGGCTTACTCTAAGGAGCGACCCCGATCTATATTTACATAGGCGATTTATCATACATACTATAATTAGTAAATAAATATAATACAATTCATGTTATATTACAAGATATATCTTAGTATATGATATAGAGTTGTATTATACAATATATTTCATTTTAATTATTAAAGATACATGCTTATGTACAATGTAAACTAATGTAATTATGTTTTATTTATACTAGTACACACATATTTATATATTGAATTGTACATAATATGTAATAGGGATGGACAAAGAGTTGTGAAACTGGCGGAACAGACTCACATTATTCAAATTAATATTACAATTTTAGGTTAAAAAAAATATACTTATTATTATAATTTTAAGGCATCTTATAAACACAAAGGAATTTTATTGAAAAAATATGCCCTACAATATAAAGAATCTAAATCTTTTTACAAATTGATTATCGGTATTATGCTTTCTTAGTAAAAGATTAGAAGAATAAGCTTTTATTTTTTTCTTTACGATATATATATATATATATATATATCAATTAAAATAAAATTTTCAATTAATAAACAAATAGAATCGACACACAAAACTAATGTAAATTTTGTTGTTAAGAAAAGTAAATTGCAAGAAGCATTTATACAAAAAGTTACAAGTATAATGAAAAGGATAACATCATATAACATATAGTATTCAATAATTTCTTTATAACGATTTTATCGAAAGACTTCAAAAATTGATATTACAATTATTATTTATGGTGGACTTACTAGTGAATAAATAGTGTTTAATGAGAATTTATTTAATTAATTATCATTTTTTATTAATGGAATTTAATTTTATTAGTTAATGTAAAAAAATAAAAAAGTGAAAAGGTAACAAAAGCTATTTATGATAAATAATAAATGTAACTTCAAAAAGTAAAAAACTACTTTAATGAGGCTTAAACCTATGAGCTTATGAATGTAAAAGTAAAAACCTAACCATTCAACCATCTTTAATCTCATAATAATGTTTCAACTTCAAAATAGTAATATAGTACACATCTTTTATTGTTAAAATAATTTTGGATAATTAATTTTTTTTCGAACTCGAGGGGTTTAAGCCCCTCTAGTCCCCCCATTAGATCCTTCCATGGTATGTAATATATTATAGGGATTAATCGTCAAAATTTGTCACTTTTCTAATTGAGTTCTTAACCTTTTATTTTATTTTTTTATTTCAATCCTCAAATTTTTCAAAAGTTTGCAAAAAAAATTTTCGTTAGTAAATCGTTAGTTTTTCTATTAACAAATTACTCTTGCAATATGTTGAAAAGTTTGAAAACTGAAATAGAAAAAATAAATTTTCAATAACTTAATTAGAAAAGGTGATAACGTTCGAAGACTAAAAGTAAAAAGTGTAATTCCTCCCCATCCCCCCTTACCCTTTTAGGATCTATATTTTTATTTACATTTCATCTATAATCTATTTATATATATATATATGTATACATATTTGTTCTTTCACAATATGGTTATGCTAAAAAATAAAGATCTTAGTTTTGCTCGTTTGTAATATATTATTGTATGATATATAACATTAATAAAATATATTTGTAACATATTTTAATTATGCAATAGTATTTAATATGTAAGTATATATATGACTGCCCATAAGGTGACCTAGTCGTGATAGGCCACTATATACCATATAAAGACCACAGTTGATATTTTTGCCACTCAATAACCGTTTATATGATACATAAGACTTATACACTAATCGGTTACTAATAAGTTATACATATTAAGATAATATCATAGCTAAATTTAATAATATAAAAATTCATGCAATAACGATAATTCTAGGAGTTATGGGACTCCAATCTCCAAAATAACCATAGTATAGCTAGAACAATCAAATAGTAGTCCTACATGACTACAAAATATTGAATACAAATATAGCAAATACTAAGTATAAACACTGAGAGCCTAACTAGTATAACATTGTTCTCTCTGGCTCTTAACTTCTCATAGACATTTCCAAAAAGTCTAGCAATAACCCTAGGCATGCCTCGGCTTAGGACAATGAATAGGTTCTACCATAATAAAAGAAATCTAGAGAGATGTAAACTATAAAGCTTGGTGAAATATTTTTCAACCATACTGTCAAGCAAGTTATCGAATAATTAATTATAAGTATATAAATGCATGATGAAATAGAATGTCACAAATATATACAGTTGACTAGGCGCTATATATAACTTAGATTTATCACCTTCTGACATCAAAGTTAAAGATTTATCTGTACCAATTAGATCTAAATACTACATATATACTTATATTCCCAAGATGAAACTCTGCACTTCTTTTCCAAACATTATTTTAATTTTCCATATTTCAAAACCAAGTCTTAGGCGTAATCGTACTTGTGAGTGGGCCTCCATAATCCATATTCAACCTTAAATAAAGGCCTTAAGATACAATCCTTAGTTGGTGGTTGGCGTCTCTAAGTGCCTAATAAGGTCGCAAGCGATAAGACTATATTGTACGGGTACTCCATAGTAAAACATTATATTTCTAATTAATATAAATAACTCCCATAAGACCCTTCTTTACCTCATGTGATGTAATAACTAGAATAATGATGATGTAATGTCGTGATTATGCATGATTTAGTTTAGTTTAATTAAAGCTAAATATGATTAAGTCCATTTATTTAGTCATAAACGGTATCACAAACAATCATAATCCTATAGTCGTAATCAAATGGCAAAGTAATTAGTTATAATAATTTAAGATGTTTTGCACAATAGAGAATGGTAACAACCACATACATAACCTTAACCCCCAAGCATCAACCAATTTGACAATATAATTTAAGTGAAATTAGCTATAAATACAAATAAGTATAGAATCATCAAGAGTACTTACTTGGCTATCTCCGTAGTGAATGGCCGTAATAATCAATTGGGAGATTGGTGTCTTAATCAAGATCACTTGACAAATAAAGGAAACATTAAAGTAAGATAAGTACCTAATTATGAAATCAAACTATATAAGCAGCTACCTAATTAACTATTCAATTATCTATCTAATTTATTTAGAATTCCTAGTTTTGAGTACTTTTTTTAATCGCATGTAACTTTTTCATTTTAAATCCAATTTTTATAATCTTATAGCCAGTTTTTACTACTTTCGGATATACTTTCATACAACACGGTCCATTTTGAAAGTTGGGAGCCAAAATTTCTATTAGGGGCCTAATTAGTTTCGAATTTCATTTATTTAAGCCCATTTACTTTATATTTATCAATTATGACCTTTTCTTGAAAATTTTCATATTTGAGCTTTATCTAAATGTATATTTAGGCCTAAAGTTTTTGTGGGCTAGTATTTTTTTGATTTTATTCCTATTGGACCTAACTTCTTATCTAGGATTTTCTATGGGCGCTTTTATGATCATTTTGTATTTGAACCTAAATTAAGTTTTTATTAATGACTAATGTGCCTTCTTAATTTGACCTAAAATAATTTATCAAATTTTTATAATTTGTTGGTCTTTCTCCCTTTTATTTTTTAACATAAACTCTATGTTTTAGCCAAATTTGGGCTTTTAAGCCCATTTTCTCATTTCCACTATTAATGGGCCTATCTAATTTGTACATTTTAACTCAATATAATTAAATCAAATTTTTATATTCATTTTCCTTTTAGCATAGGTGTAACTATGGCCCTTTAAGGGCTTCTTAGTCCATTTTCTAACATGTTTGTACAAATTGATTAGTTTAAGTCCTAAATTGCGAATAAATTTAATTAACTCTAATGTAATAAACCTAAATTTGATCTCAATGTTAATTTCACATGAAAAATAAAATGATAACCATTTTCTAGGCTTGACATGAGCTACATATAAGGGGCTTTTAGGTGATTTTTCCAAATTTTACTAAATAACTTACATTTTCATAAATTTAATATGATGATAATACAATATATGTTAATACTACTAGGTGAAAATTAATCTAACCCTAAGATCTCTGTTTGTTGGGCGTGGCATGTATATGTATGTATATATATATGTTTCATTTCTTATTAAAATCTTTTAAAGAAATGCATACATACTACAATTTCAAAATTTTTAGTGTCATATTTCTTCGTTATTTTTTAATATTTTAGATAGAAGAATAAAAAATAATCTTAGGGTACTACTATATGCTTTTCGTTCTACTTATATATATAGGTATATTATGCATTTTCTTGTTAAATCTCTAAGGAAAAACAAAATACATTAGTCATAAAGTTGATATATTACATTTGTAATCATGTGCATAATATTACATATATATAAACTTCTAATGTACATAAACTCTACATTATAATCCTCATGTTGCAGACAATTACTATCTTTAGTATACTAAGAAATGAAGGGAAATACATATATATGGGTGAGATACAAAGGAATCAAGAGGGAATACATAGAAGAAATATAATAAAGAGGAATAAGGACTAAGATTACTTCTTGTTAGGGCTTTGCAGGTAGCAAGTAAGAGAGCTTAGTGATGGCAGGTAAGAGAGCTTGGTGATGATTCCCAACTCCTTTGATATCTCCTTTAGCTTACTTGACTTGTATGGAAAGTGGGAGTTAAAGTGGAGCAAGATGCCATGGTGAAGAGTGGATCAAAAGTGGAAGAAAACAAGAAAATGAGGAGATGGAGAAGGAGGATGGTGGAGGGGTAGACATCAAGTGAAATGGGAGGGAGAAAATAAGTAGATTTGCCTCTCTTTAGTCAAATCATATAGGATTATATGGATCTATTGGAGGATGACAACTGGGAAAAATATTTAGTATAAGTATACATGTATAACACCTAGTACAAGGTATAAGTTGAGTACGTGAAATCCAATTAATCGTAGGGAATCGATTAGATACATATGCTACATATATATGGTGCTACATGCAAGTATTTAGGGACAAAATTGTGATTTTATTAATTTATTATTTTAAATGGATTTATTTAATCAATTATTATTATTTAGAATTATCTCTAATTGTTTGTTAACGATTTGACACGATTTTTACGTATTTCGTGATAATATTATTGATTAGGGTTTTTATTAGCATTTAGGTTTAATTTTAAGATTTTATGACTTTAGGGTTTAGGGTTTAGGATACTTATTAAGTTCGAGGTTTAAATTTGTCATGCTTATTTAGGGTTTAGGGTTTCTCATATGTGATTAAGGTTTGTGAATCTTATATATGGTTTTTATATTAGTTTTAAGGTCTTAAATTAAAAAGTGATCGATTTTAAATTTATTCGGTTTTGTTAATTCTAGAAAACATTCTTGGGTATTCGGGCTTAGTTTTAGACCTTAGCTGCAAAAGTTACAAGGTTTATAATATATCTATTATACAAAAGGTTTGGTGATAATGATTTCATCATTTTACTATTGTAAGTGGATGACATGTTGGTGGTAGGTCCCAACAAAGATCGAGTTCAGGAATTAAAGGGATAATTGGCTAAGGAGTTTGATATGAAGGACTTAGGACCAACAAACAAGATTTTAAGAATACAAATTCACCAAGATACAAAAGATAAGAAGATTTGGCTTTCTTAAAAGAATTATCTACAAAAAGTCATGTGGCATTTCAACATGCAAGATTGTAAGCCAATCTCTACCCCACTTCCTATCAATTATAAATTATCCTCATGTATGTGTCATGGCAATGAAGTGAAAAGGATAGAAATGTCTTAAGTACCATATGCATCAATAGTGGGAAGCTTAATGTACGTAATGATGTATACGGGACCAGATATTGCTCAAGCAGTTGGAATAGTTAGTCGTTTTATGGCAGATCTTGATAGAGAACATTAGAATGTTGTTAAGAGGATCCTAAGATACATTAAAGGAACCTCAGAAGTTATACTATGTTATGAAGGATCAAAATTAATTATTAGAGGCTTTGTTGATTCTGATTTTGCAAGTGATCTTGATAAAAGAAAGTTTACAATAAGCTATGTCTTTAAACTTGTTGGAGGAGCTATGAGATGGTTATCCAAATTACATATTGTTGTAGCTTTATCTACTACAGCTGAATATATGGCAACTACACAAGTATGTATAGAAGCAATTTAGATTCAAAGGTTAGTGAAAGAACTTAGACTTAGATAGTAGAAGATTTGTATGTATTGTGATAGTTAAGGTAATTTATACATTGCAAGGAATCTAGCCTTTCATTCAAGGACGAAGTACATAGGAGTTTAATACCACTTTGTTAGAGGAAGGAAGTATAGATATGTAGAAAATTCATACCGAAGAGAACCTAACAGATGCCATGACGAAACCAATCAATACTAACAAGTTTATGTGGTGTTGATCCTCGTATGGCGTATTAGAAATGTAACCAGCATGAAATTTGCAAGGTAAGAAAGGTTTTGAAAGCTTGCTAAAAGTGAATTTAAGTAGGAGATTATGAATGTGGTAAATCCACTTTTGTGGCTTGAAAAGGTTAAAGCAAGTATGAAATTGGTTTTTAGAAACTAGACGAAGATATTAGTTTTAAGGTATAATATATTTACCGTATAAGTTTTATGGAATAAAGAAACTTTCTCCTAATCCATTCATAAAATAGTATAAAATTTAGTATAAATACATGATTTTACACTGAGTTTTACAATCTCATTTTTACAATCTCATTTTTAGAGAGAAATTTGTATTTTGTTTACGAAAGTATCTCTTTTCTTACATAAAAAGAGACATATTCTTCTATATTAACAGAGTGTAAATTCTTTCCTTGTGTTTAGAGAGAAGTTGTAATACTCTTCCATTAAATGAAAATTTCTCATCTCTACTTTAGTTTTTTTTTTTTTATTTCATAAATTTGATACCTAACAATACCATGTACAATAAGGTTACATACTCACCCTTAGGTAGTAATGCGATAATCAAATCGGATATAAAAAAGGATATGATAAACTAGGGTATGGTTTTTTATTTTTATTTTTTTATGATTATGCTACAATTAGAAGTTTTTGTTCTTATTGTCAAGACTATTTCTCAATTGTCGATTTTATTTACGTGTGAGTGGAATAATATTTGAGTTTCTCAAATCTTATAGGGGCCTATGGTAAGGAGATCCATCACCTCCATTAATACTCATTCTCTACTGTGGATGTTTTTTAGATGGTTTGAATCACATCATGGACATGCAAGTGTTTATATAGTTCCGATAAGGGAGCTCTTCACTAACACCTCATTCAACCTTACGGATGATTCTGTTGTATCTTATAATGGGAGTGTTCATTCTCTTGGAAAATTCAAGCATTCTCTCTATCTTTATACAAGTGATTGTTGGGTCAGGGAGTCATTTTTCCAAAATGGTGATTCATTGACTTACTAGGGTTTTGAATTTCATTTTAGAATATTTTTATCCATAAAGATCCTATTTGAAATCCCAAAATATCACATCAATAATTTAAAACCTTTGTTTCCTAAGAATTTCTGTATTTTATCTGTAACATTCTTAAATAGAGATTTTCGATATTTATTTATATTATTTACGCTATTTGTAAAGCACAAATTTAAACTAACATACACTAAAAATAAATAAGGCATTATTTAAAATAATATCCTCAGCCAATGATCCCAAAAAGGCTAAAGACCTTTCAATATCTGTTAAAAACCTCATAAATAAAGGATATCCATCTAGCCATCTCGGGTCTCAATTCAGAGATCTCGGATGGGAATGCTCCTAAAAGAGATGATAGTATCATTTATCTTGGATGATCTGGAAGGAGAAGCAAAAGAGATTTTTAATGAATATATTACAGAAAGTAAAATCCAGGCTCAACTATTAGACAAAGAGATTGCTTCTAGAAGGTGGCAAGCTAGCTTTGATAGGGAATGTTCTCTATTCCATTCCTTTGTTTGTTTTTCAAGCGCAGAATCCACCAAAATGTGTAATTAAAGACCTTAGAAGCAAATTTTGCAAAATTGTTTTGGGGTTATCATGAATAGTTCATTCATTAATAGTAATGAAGTGGGTAACAGATAAGGTTCCTTAAAGATGGGATATCAAAATTTAAAAATAATGTATTAACATATAATGTATTGTATCTAATTTTGGTATAGGTATGCAATATGTAGTATTACGGCGTGCATATATTATATATATATATATATATGTATAGTATGATATACTACATAAAACATACTACACAATATAATATAATCCTACCGTAGCATTTGATATGTGCATTTACAATTATACATACACACACACACACACAATATATTATATTTAATGGTAATGCATGTATACTATTTATGTATAGGTATATAATCTAGTTTTTTTTTTTTTTTGTATAAATACTCTAAAAAATAAATGCACAATATAGTTCAACATATGCCATAATATGTATATATAAGCAATCTATATGATTATAATGTAAATATATATATATATCATATACAGTAGATTATATGAAATTTGTGTAACGTACAACATATAACATATTTGATAGTATATCGTGTAGAATATGTAATACATTATATATACAATATGCTATGACGATGAATAGCATATATTTGTTGATGAGACGTGTGTATCAATATATATATATATATATATGCACATATATGAGCATGTGTATGTGTATGTATATATATGTTTTCATTTTAACCCAAATATATATAGTCTTTTCGAAAACTTAACTGAAATTTCGATTGTCCTTCTCAAGTTTAGGATTGAAATCTTATTCTAAAGTAGAATCTTCGATTCCCAACCTTTCAAAGTCACATCTGGATGTAGGAGTGGCCGGTGAATGTAGAGTCAAAACACCAATTCAGATTTATTCATACGTACTAAACAAACTAAATATTTAGACCTCGATTGTGCAAACTAAAAATTTTTAAACTTAATGATAAAATTATGAAGGTTTTAGCATGTGGCATGAAATTTTGTCCGATGCTCTACTCCCAACTCCCAACTCTCGTATGATGACTACTCACAACACAAGCAAACTCATGTTTTCAAGTAATTTAAAAGAACTAACTGCAACTAGGGAAATGAGTATCGTGTAACCTGCGGTTCCTGAGGCTTACGTTTGAAACTGGACGACGTAGGATGAGTATATGTCGTTGAGGCAACAATAAAACGATGAATTATTAGCAATTCATAACTCGTGCACAAAGACATAAAAGAGAGAGAGAGAGAGAGTACATTTTTTGAGTGAGAAATGTCAAAAAGATTGGTAAGCCTAACACCACTTTATCTCAACCGAATTCCTAATCTCACTCCTCACATAATTGATACCAAGCTATGCGTGTCTCAGTAAGCACTCTCCATCCAACCAACATTCCTAATTTTCATAACCCCATCTCAACTGTCTTCCCAGCTTTTGGCAAGAAAAAAAAATAAAAAATTAACGAAATCAAAATAGCAAAGCAGTTGAGTTAGCCAATGCTTACTTCCGAACGGAAAATCGTCCAATTTTCCAATCTCACATGAGGCCGGCCTAGCGGCACGTGTAAAAAGCTTGCTTATTGGCCCTTTCCGATCTTATCATTGTGGTATGGATACCGCTCTTCTAATATAATGAACCGATTTCATATCTATTATCTTGTCATAATAACCAAAAAAAAAAAAGCAGTTAAAACAATTCGTATTAGGCCCATGCATGGAGGACCTATGGTCATGTCCAAATATAAGTAATAATTCTGTTCCAAGTGTTTACCACACTTCTAATCTTTTAGGTTCTATGAGATATTAGTTTACTTTAGCATCTAAGATGATTACATGCTTAAGATTATGTACTATAAAGTGTTATTTTGGTAAATGGTTTTTTAGTCCAATTTAATGCCACGAACCAATTTAATAAGTTAGTGATAGAAATTAGGAAATCAAGCCATTATGGATGTTTTAAGGAGATTAAATTTAATAGGCTCCAAATAGGAACAATCGAACCAATTTTCTTACTCTTAACCTTACTTGGTTGTCGACCTAAAAGAAGCCTTTCAAAACTTGTTTAGGTCTCATTCAACCTTTGTAAGCTTTAAAATCTATAAGACTTAAAATGGTTGAAATAAGTCATATCTAGATAATGTGCCTTTTGTAAAGAAGTTAGGCTTCTTTTAAGTTCAAGCCTAAGCTTAAACCCATCAACTCAAGTCTAAGTCCATATAAAAAAAAGGAATTGATATAAACCGTTGGATCATTAAGAGCAATCCAACAGATGCTGCCGATAACAATAGATATTATCCATTCATCTCGTATCGATCTAACAATCAAGATTAACCTTTAAAATTTATTTTCTTTTTCTGTTTGTAATCTATGCTATATCTTACATGGGATGGACAATTGAATCATGAAAAGGAAATTATCATGAAATTTAAACCGTAAGGTATAACAAAATATAATGATCTAGTATAATCTAATTTCAATCGTAGATATCTCCGAGTAAGGTAATTCTGTTTAGTTTTACCAAATATTTTTATACGAAGCACTATATTTAACTTTGTTGATATGCAACTGGCTCATATACAAGAATTATTCTTTTTTTTTTTAGTCAGATTATTATATCTATATTATATTATATTAAAGTGCTTATAATAGCTTATTTCCTATCTTTAGACACCTTGGAAGATTTTGTTTTCAAATTTACAAAATAGTCTTTTAACTAATTATCTATTTGGAAAAGCAAAAAAATCTGTTTGGTTGGGGTACTAATGTAAGTTGCTTCTATTACAGTCGTGCATGCCAATTGCCATCTTCTATCTTTGAATATTTTTCCTGCTATCAAGGAACGTAATTCCCCTTTGCATTTCCATCCAAATTTTCTAATTCTATCTTTAAGGGGTCAGGTCTTTGATGTGGTATATGATATGAAAAAACGTTTTATTCAAATAAATTTGAAAATAGCGTAAATAGTGTTAAAGTCGAAAACTATTATATGGTCAAAAACTATAATTTTTTTCGACAAAGTATTGTATAATTTATCGACATTTATAATACGAGTGCAATAGTGTAGACAGACTAAGGGGAATTAAAAGATGGAAGTGGATTCCACTTAGACGTTCGGTTGACATGTTATTGGAAAAAAAAAAAATCAGCTCTATTATATAATAACCTCCTATTCTTTTTTTTTTTAAAAAAAAGGAAAATGTAATTTTACACATTCCCATAATCATAAGACTTAGAAAAGTAATCTGTGTTTATTTATTTATTTTCTTCAATCATTCATATCATTAATAGTTTTAAGATTATTTATTTATTTTGCGCACTTGCATTATAGATGCATATGAATTTATTTAAAACAAGTGTTGTATTAACACTGTTGAATCCTTTTTAGTTTTTAGGAGGCGACGAAAGATTTGTACTTTAGCTAAGTTATCTCCCAACTTTCAAGCCTCAGAAATTCAAATTTCCTTTTCTTTTTTTTTTAAGATATAGCATAGATTAAAAACAGAAAAAGAAAAAAAAAAAGAACTATTTAAGTGGGGCAAATAAGTTATTCATTATACAAAAATGAGGGGAAAAAAAGTTCTAAAGAAAAATTCTAAGTGAGTGTGAAAATTGCAAATTTATATAAGATTACAATTATATATCTAATTGACTCATCCAAAAATTCGTTATTTATTGAACTTTTAAGTGAGGTTGCTATTGATGATTAAACACGTACAATACATGTGCAGATCGATCTTAGATATTAGTTGATAATGAATATGATGGAGAGATATGTAGGAGGAGAAGTAAACAAAATTGATGTCTTATGATGTGCATGTGACAAAGGATTGCAACAGAGTAACCTTAATAGTTTATTTATCCATTCTTGAGTAATTTACTGTTTGATATTCTCCGAAATTTTCACATCAAATATTGCAAAGTCTAGAATATGTTACAAACGAGAGAATTAACCTCTCATTTATAGATTTTAAAGGCTAATCTCTATTGTTGGATCAATATAAGATGGATAGATAATATCTATTGTTACTAGCATCCGTTGGATCGCTCTTAATGATCCAATGGCTTATATCAATTCCTTTTTTTATATGGATTTGAACTTGAGTTGATGGGTTTAAGCTTGGGCTTAGACTTAAAGAAGCCTAACTTCTTTACAAAAGGCACATTATCTAAATATGGCTTATTTCAACCATTTTAAAGCCTACAAGGACCAAAATAAGTTTTGAAAGGCTTCTTTTAGGTCGATAACCAAGTAAGGTTAAGAGTAGGAAAATTGTATTCCACTTAGACGTTCGGTTGACATGTTATTGGAAAAAAAAAAAAAAAATCAGCTCTATTATATAATAACCTCCTATTCTTTTTTTTTTTTAAAAAGGAAAATGTAATTTTACACATTCCCATAATCATAAGACTTAGAAAAGTAATCTGTGTTTATTTATTTATTTTCTTCAATCATTCATATCATTAATAGTTTTAAGATTATTTATTTATTTTGCGCACTTGCATTATAGATGCATATGAATTTATTTAAAACAAGTGTTGTATTAACACCGTTGAATCCTTTTTAGTTTTTAGGAGGCGACGAAAGATTTATACTTGATAATAACATAGCCTCAGAAATTCAAATTAGGCCGGGCCGAAAGAAACCAAACGTCCAATAGATGCAGCCGTTGGCTGATAGGCCGGCCGTCGTAATGGAGTAGATGTTGGAGAATAGGTTAGGTTACTGATGGCTGATACGGAAAGTGTGGAATGATATCTCTTATGTCAACTTGAGATTTGAATATTGGAATCAAAGGATTCAATCAATGCCTTGTGCCTAGGATGCTGTGTTATTTGAGCTTCCTACTGTCCACCTAAATAATGAATATTGCTTGAAATTGTTTGTGCACGGTATAAATCTTTAAGCATGCATATGCATGCGGTTTGATGATTTACATAGTCTTGCATTATTGGCCCTTATGCTCATCCATTTTTTTTGGACTGTCTATTTCACATGTAGACAGCTTTTCATGAAAGGGACCCGCGAGTTATGACTTTGTGGTTTAGAGGCCGGGATGATGGTAATGGTCCGACTTGTGGCCTAGGCTTCCCTCATAAACTGATGTTTGATTTTCAAAGGTTTGTCTAAATTTAGACTCGGATAAAAAATGCAACTGATTTAACACAAATTGTCGACCCTAATTATGAGTTTCGACCAACTTAACAATCCCACACGAGCAACTTCTAATTTACCTAAGGCCCTATCTCATAACACCTTCAATCTACTTGGAAATGGAAAATTTCCTGCCTACACTCACCTTTATGCAAGTTCTGATGATATGAGGTGGGAGTCTACAGCGTGTTTGTTCTGGGGGTAGAACACTTTCCTAGCATTCGTTACGATTGTTAAGCATCATTCTATTTATTTCAAGAGGTTCCAGACTAACGATTTTTAAAGATGAATAGCAGTTCCAAGAGACGGTGGTAGGCAGCAACTAGTGGTGGTAGTTAACAACCAAAGAAAATATTAATGGAACATCAAGAAAATGATGTCTTCTTTTCAAAAGTGAAAATCACTCTCTCCATTTTCAGTTAATATTTTTTCATGATGGATAGCTGCTGCCTCAACCAGTTAACACTCTGGATCCTGCTACCACTTACAGCTAAATGTAAACAAAACCTCTTAGTTGCTACGACAAGAAGTAACAATCCTTAAGTTTCAATTGTAATAAATGCTGGGAAAAAAAAAAAAGTCCATAAGTTTTTTTGCAAAATAAACACTCCTTGATCGCATTTGCTTGATGAGCAGTATAACAGAACATTAAAAGGAAAACACAAAAATTTCTAAAAACACAAGGAAATAGAAAGTGAACAGGGGAAAATTTTTTCAGAAAAATTAATTACTTACAGAATAGCACCACAAATTGTCGCTCAATAAGCTAGAAAGGGATTCAATCGAATGAAATAAAGTAAAGATGACACTAAGGACCATCTCCCTAAGGCGCTTCAGCAGAATGGTACAATTTCATCGTTTGATCAAACACAAGATACCAGTTTGTGTCTTCGCTAGAAGTAAGAAGCACCATGAATCTCTATACAGACGCACACAAATAAAGTAGTACGTCCTCATTGAAATGTTCACAGAATGTGACGATGACCAACCATAATAATATGCACAAAGAAATGACAAAGCTCCATGAATCCTGCATCATATATAAACATCAACAATAAATAAAAAGACTAATTAAGTGAAGACTGGGGCTCCTTAAAAACATACTTCGTTTGACAAACCTGCATAAATTCCAGGGTTTTCTAGAACGATAGTCCAGCAAAAATAAAGTATTACAAGAGAAGCGAGAACCAACCAAAAAGAACAGACCATAAATCTAGATATCTGCCTCGAATTTGGTACCCATCACCTGAGATATTCATGTGTTCCTATCATGCAATTCCACACAAACAAATAGGAACAGCTTCTAATAAGCTTAAACATCAAACAATTCACAATGTCTGCCTGCATAACGGAACCGGTTATCTACTAAAAAGAAAATGCTTCAATAAGGCCGTATGCAAACTTGAAATTCCAGTTGCTCATATTCTATGGACATAGGTTCATACCAAACAAAACAAGGTAACCAGTGCAATGGAAGACAATCATACTTTGACAAGAGATAATGGCCATAGGGCCATATGAAAAATGTTGAGGTCTATTTCATTGAAACAGTGATCTCTGCTGGCTGCTTTGGTGGGAGAATATGATGAAACAACAAACTCAGCAACCACAAGACTCAGAATAGATTTTATATACTGTTGAGAAAATTTCTCTTATATTATGACAGAGGGAAACTATTGGAAGGCGTTAGAGAAAAAGACACTTGATACATGTCATATCTGGCTTTTATTCAGGGAGAAAGAGAAAAGGTTCACAATATTGATATCAGTAATAAATGTAACTTGTATGTCAAATGTAAATCACAACTCCAAACCAGAAGCATTGTAAGGAGATATACAGAAGATAAGGCTGCAGAGATTAGGATGAGACAACCTACCTCATTCTAAACATTCTGATGCTTGAGATTGTTTCCCTTCAATCAAAACTTGAACTCTCTGTAAAAAGACATAGTGTTAAGCAAAAGGCCATTGATAAAATATACAAACATTAACCTGCAGCAGATATATATTACCTTTAAAGAACTCCCAACCTCTTCAAGCTTATGCAGTAATAATTGGTCCCCATATTGGGGATAAGAATCATACCGAAGGGACTTGGAAGGAGACATCTGAAATTAATTAGTAGCATAAAAAAGTCTATTTGACATGGAGAAATGGATCAAGAAAAACGAATGTTCCTTGTTGAAAAGCATAATAAAGGGTACCCCATTGTTGTTTCAGCAACTTTTTTTAATTGCTTTTGTTAAAGAAAAACATCAACTTGACATTCTAACCTAAAAATTAGTACTGATTCCAAGCAATTGAAAGGGGTGGTAATAATATGAATTAGATGGATGCAAGGCATGCTGGTCATAACAAATTAAATTGCAGAATTGTTCTAAGATTAAAACATACCCAAGATGCAGATGAAGGGCCAAGTCTTAAATTTGGAACGTCATCAATAGCTGAAATCTGTCTAGAGAAAGTCTCATTTCTCATACTCGAAAGACGTGTCAGAACAGCCTGGATTACAAGGAGTTTAGATCACCACCACTCAACTAATTAGGATTTTCCGGGACACAAATATAGTTTCATGACAAACTATTGTATACCTTTCGGAAAGCAAGAGGATTTGCAATGCCTTGTATTTGGACATCATCACTTGGCGGCCTTCTCACACCAACATTCTCAATTCTCAGAGAGAAAACACCAAAAAGGGACTGCAAGTAGCCTGATACAGTTTATCCAAAGTTAATCGGTGTGGGTATTAAAGCAGGGAAAGCTAGCAACAGACGTGACCTCACAATGCTAGTGTAATTTAAAATCAGTTGCAAGGTTGAATTTGAATTTTACAGATAGTGGTATAAATGAAACTGACCCTCACTTGGAGAATGGCAATAAGATAAACACATATCTAGCAAAGGTGTCAACACACAAAATGTCAACTATACAGAGTACATATTATGAAGCCATATCCTCCTAAATTAGTTCATTAAGAGTGAAAAGCAAGTCAGCCTCTGTAACATTATATATCCGTCTTACTACATAGACAAGAATATTTCCAATTTAAGTTCTCTGCTTAGATTTTAGCCGAGGCCCTTTGCAAAGCAATAAAAAGTATTATTTTCAGAATCTCACTTCAATAGCAGTACTGCAGTTATCAGTGACAGCTTGCAAAAGCCACATCCTTCTATATTAGTTCGTGAAATATACTGCTAGTAGTAGCTCGATTACCTTGCTCAATGACAATATCAGCAACTGAATGCAGTAAAACATGCTTCTCCTTCCTTAAAACCCCAAGGCACGGAAATGGTATGGGTTTGGTAACCTGAGCTACATGAAAGTTTAATGAGCAGGAAAAATCATGACAAATGTGTACAGGCAGTCAGCAAATTCAAGGAAATACATGTTTTATCAACCTAAAAGCTGCAATTTATGTCACCCTGCCCCTCTATTCCAGCAAGGGGGCGGGGGGGGGAAGAGGGGAATCAATAAGCTGTATGTTAATCAGCTGGTTCACAAACAATTACACTGAACAGATTAAGCTGATTCTATCTAAATTAAAGCAGATCACATGGGTAATAGGTATTTATTTATTTAGTTATTTTTCCAATGAGGAAGAGATAAGGATGGTTCCACAACTATCCAGTTTTTAGGATGGATCTATGTGGATTAACTAATTTTCAGCTAATTATGCAATGCATGCAATCTAACAATCAATTTTATAAAAAGGAAGTTAGAATAATTCTAAAGCATTTGATATTTACTTTGTAGACAATTGCATTTGGAGTGAGATAGAGCTTCCTTGACTGGATGTCCTTCCGCAGTATATATCTCCGGATGGGCAAATAAAGTAACATGATCAATCCAATTCCCCAAGCTAAAATCAAAAGCAAGGAATAAAGAACCCATTGCGCTGTTTGATACTTAACAAACTTATCCTCCATCTCCTGAAAAGTTGCTGTATAGAGAACAGGGTCATCTCCAATATCCGTGATTTCATTGTAAGCAGAGTGTGTTAACAGACCCTTTTCAAGGCTCTCAATTTCTACTACCTCTTCCCCAGTTCCCATTTTACTCGAACACCAAAAACAACCCGGCCAGAATTGGCAAGCAGCTGTCAAATTCTGAGTAAAATTCAAGCAAAAGGAACCCAAAATCTTCCCTGTTTGTTATGTTTCTGGTTCACCACAGCTCCACTGATCATGAAAGTAAAAACCCAGACCTTACCCCTCAAGAGCTTCAAGCATTCGTCAAAATCAAAGCCAATCTGCAACATTATAAACCCAAATCAATATCCAAATGAGTTACCAACAAGCTCGTTCTGATACGAAGCAAACAACCAATATTATATACCAGACTGACGGCACTAGCAAATGAAAAACTGGAACCAGTTGTTCTATTGGCAATCAAACTCAATACGCCAAGCCAAAACCTTGAGTGAAATCGAGAAACATTCTATTAACTTGCAGAATAGGGCAACATCAGAAACAAGCAAACAATACCCTACACATTTGGAACACTCCCATTGCACACAATCCAATTTCAGGAATGGACGTATTTTTTTTTGCCTAAGATATATTTCCTTTCGTTTTAATGTTTGGTACAATATCCTATAGTATTTAACTATTTATGATTGTTTAACATCACAGTGGTTTGTGCAAGGAGATTGTGATGGGAAGCATTCATTGGTGCCTGGTTGTGGCAGTTGATCGCTGTATAAAATATAAAAGAATGGGGAACAAGATTTTGGATTTCTTAAAAGAAAATCATCGTCCTTAATCCTGTAATAAAACATTTTCTTCCATTGGGATTATGCGTCCACTAAGGATAATTTTTCCCTTCTTCAATCGGTATCTTCCCCAATTTTTTACCTTTTCTTATTATTGATACATGACTAAATTGAAGGAGACACCAAGTGAAACAAGTTTTTCCTTTCATCGAGCAACATATCTTCTATTCTCGAACTCCAAAAGGGAAATGCAGCCCAAGAAACTCCATACGACTCTTTTAAATTGAAAAGCACTATCAAGCATCAAACCCTATTTATCCTTGACCCGATTTTCCTTTCCAAACTAAGCTAGTTAGACTTACGTAGTAAACCCTAACAATCATGTACAGAGCTAAACAACTACCAGATCAAAAACCTCAATCAGGTATCAAAACCTAAGACAAAATCATGAAAAATAAATCCAAATCGATGGTAGTTCATTAACCATATCGACAAACATACAAAATACACTTTTTAGAGAGAGAGAGAAAGAGTTGAGAAATGAAATGTACCTATAAGTTGAAGACAGGAGCGATGGAACTGAAATGGCGAACAGGAGAGGAAAATGACAACGGCGAAAGGTTTTTTCTTACTTCCACCAGTGGGTTATCGTTGTTTGAGTGAGTCAGTGGATGGAAGGTTGACGAAGCGTTGGCCAGTTGCCTCTCGAGCTTACTGATTGGAATTTAAATTATAAAAAATTACAGAAAAGGTAACTTTTACTATAAAAGTATTTTAAAGATTTTCTGAAATTATTTTTTTGAAGTTTTTTAACGCTATCCATTTAAGATGGTGTGTAAACGAAACTAAAACAAAAACGACGAAGATATTTAAAAAGATTAGACCAAATCCAACTTTAAATTTATAATTTTATTTAAAATATTTTAAATGATTAATTTCCAATACAGAGAGCTCAAAGCTTCATCATTCTCAACTTATGAGAAATTTAGACAACTTTTAGTTTTGCATCCTTCTTTTATTTTATTTTATTTTTTCTATTTTGAAAAGCCGAGATTTTGTGTTTGGTAATTAAAAAGGAGGCTAGAAATTTAAGAAGGAATAAGTAGAAAATTTTCACTTTTTAGAGCCATCATGTTTCTCTTTGAAATCAAAGAGAATGCGGTAGAAATAAGTAGAAAAATACTTCGAAGTTATAAAAATAAATAAAAAGAAGTGTCTTTTTCTATGTGCTTCCTTCATTCCATGTAAACTAAACAGTGAAAACAAAAAAAAAAAATTCTCTCATATTTCCTTTTTATATATCTTAACAAAAGTTGAAATAATATGGCTTACTTTTCATTTTATTTCTATTTTTTTCCGCTCATTTCTTAAAAAAAAATTACCAAACACAATCCAAGATCCAATTGTATTAATTTATCAAATTAAATCTTAAATCCTATAAAAAAAAATAAAATCGAGTAGCTTTTACTAAATGCTAACTCCTTTAATTACTAACTTCATTCGTTTTTAAGTTATGTAAATAACGTAAAAACGATTAAGCTTATATGTGTATTGGGAAGATATAACTCTTAATTTAGGGCTTGATTTAAGATTTGAAAAGATTTTTTTTAAAGAAAAAAAAACCTTTCAAATATATTTTAGGATAGCGTTTGATTGTAAGAATGACAAAGAAAATTGAATAAGATAAATATATATAGAATTGAATAGTATAGGTTTATTGTAGCATGTTTGATTTGTACAATATAGCACAACACACAAAATTTATATTAAAAAATTAATTAGTTACATCATAAAATAAACGATTTTTTGTAATATTTAATAAAAATAATATTAATTAACTCAATTATATAACATGAAAGGATAGTTTTAAGAATGTAATATATTTTTATTTTCTTATTTAGTGAATTTTATTTTTATACTATAATATAAATAGAATAAAATTTAAGTTTTTTATCCAGTTATCAAGCAAAATTGTAAACTAAACATGAAATAAAATTTTTATTTAATCCAATATTTTAAAAATTATACAACTAAATACTATCTAAGACTTCTAGCTAAGATTAGTTAGACTCTGAAAAGAGTCTTGCTCTATCCAAGTCATTTCATCATTCTAACAAACTTCACTGTTTAATCATAATGAAACCTAGCTTTCTAGATTTCAAAATTCGTCATTTAGCTTTTAACATTACACAATACTACTAAAAATGGTATTTGGTTCATATAACCCTTCGCTAAGCCTTTACACTACTTTGATTAGCATAGCTAATAACATAGCGTTACATCATTAAACTTTTTTCCTTTTCTACACTTATGAATATAAGATCAAACAATTCATTCTACTCTTTTACACTATGTTTGAAATAGAGGAAAGAAATAGAGAAGAAAAAAAATGAAAGAAAGAATTAGAAGGGAATGAACATGAAGGAAAAACACTTATTTGGATAAGAGAGAATGATTGTAAAAGGAAAGTTAATAAAGTACTTAAACTTGCTAGAATACCAAAATGCCCTCAAAAGTTAAAAATGTGTTTTTAGTCAAAGGTTATTTGAGTCATTTTGTGTAAGTTCCTTCCAATTCCCTCCACATATAGAAGAAATGGTTTTTGTAAGAGTCAAGAAAATCTTTCCCTCACAAATCTCTTTCCTTCCTATTTCTATACTTTTCTAAACAAGGGAAATCTTTTCCTCTTTAAGTCCTCCCTTCCCTTTTCTTTCCTTTAACCTAAACATAGTGTTAGTAGCTTTGTGCTCGTAAGTTGCATTTGCATCAATCCACTGAGATTACACTAAACTAGAGGTTAAATCTTGCTTTCTTTAAGTTGTTGATGCTCCATACAAAGCTAATGAACAGTCTCCATCCAAATATCTCTAGTAGGGAAAATTCTACAGTTTTATCACTTTTTTATGGGACTAATCCGACTCATAATCTAACCATTAATTATTTTATTATATTAATTCTCATAATCATTCGAATTATCAAATCATGGGATGAATGATTCTATTGATAGGTCTTAGAAGTTCCCCTCTAGTAGTTACGACACTAAGGAAGGAACCATTGATATTCAACGGTGCCCTGGTGGAGGAAGTATATGCTCTCTCCATTTAAAAAAATTTAGGAAAGCCTAAAATTACCTCCATTTCAATCGGAGCTCGTACATAATGAAAACTATCATTTTCTTTGTTGACATAACTCCCGTTTCAGTAGGAAGGCTCAGAGAATTGGCAGCACATCCAATTCCATCTTCGTAAAGAAAATTCATTAGTCCATAACTTACCCAAGTCATATGCTTTGATTATAGCTTAAGATAAGACATTCTAAGCTTCTAATGTTCCAAAATAAGTAAGTGGTCAGCAAAATACCGAAGTTAACATAAAACTCTAAGCAATATCATCCTAGATTTCCAAAGCTTTGGTGTTGTATATCATATTAGATTTCTCAATGATATAAATGAACAAAAGATAGATGAAAAATATAGAAAAGATGGAAGCTTGAGTTTAACGCTATTAAGGGTATCAATTGCCTACACTTACTATTTTAAAAAGTGAATCGACAAGTGTATTGGGCATAAGCATAATATAGTAATAGAGATAACATCATTCTCAAGAGAGCTAATGTTCTAAGTTCAAGATTTAATTGAGTTTTTTCCCTAAGTTAAATGATCAACATTTAATGTAAAAGAAAGTGAAAATTAATAAAATAATTGAATATAAAACCAAATGTCCTAATTATATGTTGAGGGTCCCGAGGTCAAAGAGGTGTAAAAATCAATATAGGTTTGTAAATCTGTTTTTATTTAAATTAAAGATACATCTCAAATCGATATTTGTAATTGATTAAACAAGATTTAATAAAGAACACAAGAACCCTCCTACCTTTTAGAGTAGTGAAATTCTAGTTATAGCATAAATTATCCCAGAATTGTTACTGTAATTGGAATTATGGATTGAGCACCTTTCCATGATCCAAACCATAATTCAAATCACATTAAGTACATGAGTTCATGAATTTTCACAAAATCCGCATATCCATATGATACACTTTTTCAAAAACTTGAGATATATTTGTTCAAGTTATCAATCTTTCACAAGTATCTCTAACTCAATCTAAACAACAAGCATTAGCTAAGCACTAATTATCTAGATAATAAATATAATAATTAAATCATTGAGCACTTCATAATCAACATTGAATCAAGCTAATCAAGTAATAATTCATTGAATCCATCATTGCGAAATCCAAAACATATTAAGCACAATCTTGATACAATACCCAAATTAATCAAAGATATAATACAATACAAATAACAAGGAGATAAAAAACACTTTGAATTAACTTCGTAGATATCTTCACATTTACCTTTTGATATGTAATCGACATAACTCAATTAATTCAAAACTTATGATAACCTCTAGTATGCGAGAACATTAGGATTTTAGTGCCCTTAAGCTGAAGAAAACACAATGAGGTTATAAAAGATAAGATTTTGTTCACTCACCATTGTTCTCCAAAACTAAGCTACTATTAAAGCAATTAAGTTAAGCTACTGTTCTCTTACACCACCACTGGCTACTTACCCCACCACACACCTCACCTCCCAACCCAACCCCCACCACCACTAAACACCAAGTTGGCTATCGATGTATTCTCCTTAAATAAACCAAATGAGTGACATATTTAATTAATAAATAAGCCTCTCTCTAAATGGAAATTCTGTTTTACTACGAGAGGAATGTACAAGAGCTTTTTCCTTTTATGTGCCAAAATTAGAAAGATTAAGCCCCTTTCTACATCTTTCCACCTATAGCATCTCACATGTCAACTTCCATTCAACTAATGCAACTCTCGTGTAAATGCATTGCCTTTCTAGTTTCATTACTCCTATAATTATGTTTCAGCCCTCTTAGCTTTAGAATGAACATGGGTCGTCATTTTCATTGGTTTAATTCTCCTTCTACACTAATGAATTCTTCAAGGCCTCATAGTAATTACAAATCCCCATAGGCTAGTTCAAATTGAATGGACAAGCGCCAAAAAAATATTTCTGCTTGGCTCTTAATTTTCTTTTGTAACGCTTTAGAATCCAGGACATCACATTACCACCACGTATCCTTAACTTCTACTGACACATCAAGCGTTTAGAAACCTGCAACTGACCTAAGATCCATAAGATAATAACAAAAAATTTGCCAATTCATCATTTAACAACCATCAAAATTAAATAAGAATGTAATGTCATCTACTTAACTCTATAAAATATGAAAGAACTCTAGATCAGTAACTGGAATTTCGTAACTCTAATAATAATTACACTACTAAATCTAGCAACAGGAGTCACAGGCGACTCCATAACCACATAAGTCTCATCATAAACCATTACAATGAAAATAAACACAACTCAAGTCCACCCCTACAATTAAACTACAATGCCCCATCTCCATCATCAAAATAATAATAGTCTCCTTATTTGTCATAGTATGGATAATCAAATCAGTAATCCTCAGCATATACCCTATCATCAATCTCGTAACCTATCCCTGCAACTAAAATATAAGAAACTTTGTAGGGTGAGCTAATGCCTAATACAAGATACCATACACATGTGCACGAACACAAGTATCGATTAAACACACATACATATACCGTTATTAAAATGGAATAAGCAATAGTTTTAAATATTTCATTTAGGTCCACGACCATCACAGCCTTAGCATCCTGAGACTTAGGGTTACTCATGACTCCTGACACATAATATATATAAATACAATATAAGTATTAGTATTAGATACTCCTCAACACCTGAATACCATAAACTAAACTAGATCTACCTGGCTCTTTTCAATACAGGACTCCACCAAGGATAGTGTTATGCAAAGATAACTAGGTGCCTCACTAATACCACTGGACCTGACCAATGGGTGGTCGAAGCCAAGTACAACCAACAACACAATTAAGTTTAAGTTTCAATTAGTATAGTTTATGTTTGCTAACCAAACATAGACCTTTAATGAACACGTATCTAGTACTTGGAGTTCCTATTCCAAGATGATCTAACACCACGCGTTCTCTAATATTTGTCCAAGATATAAAAGTTAGCTTAGAATTTAATAGTTTTATGACTCAATACTTCTTCCTCCCTAACTCTACCCTCAACTCTATACTTTAAGCTTCTAAACCATATTCCATATATCTTCCCAACATCCTCCTAACATAAACATACGCGATACTGACATTCACACAAGTCTTAGCATATTGTCACACACGCACACCCACTGTGCACATCGCTACTCCAATCCACATGTGCACATACATACTACTTAAAACCCTAACTTTCACACACTTACACACATAGAAATTCCATAACATACACACACTCATACAAGACACGATACACATATACTACACATCCCAACACCACTTCGCGACACCATCAAGATATAATGACATCATAACCACATCATCACCATACTAACAATATCAACACCTTCATCCCTAAAACTTAAAAGAACCCCAAAAGCATAAATTGATAAGGTAAAATGAAGATAGAAGGATAAACTACTTGATTAAAGAGGAAAGACCGATTCTTGTTGAATCCCTCTTTCAAAAACACGAATCTTGATTTGAGAATTAGGGTTGAGATGAGTTTTACAAATTCTTTGAAAAGCATCGTAAGTTTCTGTGAGAGAGAGTTATGGTAACTGTGATATATGTTTAGATGATTTAGTAGGGAGTAAACTTTTTTTCGGACCAAAATGTTTCTGGCATTAATGTATAATCACAAACCATACCAATATTTGAAACTTTTCCTATCATCGTTTTGCCCCTGATACTTAATCCTTAATTACATGTCACACCAAAAGTTAGATATAAAAAACTTACTTATTTCCTTTAATTTGCTCAAATTAATTTATTTATTATTTTTAACTTTAGTTTTACAGCTTTGTTGCTCTAATGACGGTTGCACTTCCACATCCATAAGGAGCTACTCTTTAGGTGTTTCTTCACGTGTGTGTATCTTTTTTGAATGCATGTGGGCTACTTTATATCATCAGGGAAAGCTCAAGATTGCTGAATTTAGTAGCAAATGGCTGCTTTGTCTCGGCCTTGTCACTGGAGTCGAGTTTGCTGTCATGTGGATCAACTAAGGTGTTGGTCTGCCAACTGCTGAGCTCAGAAATGTGTACTTGACATCTCAGTTTGTTCATGTGGAGTTTTGGTTAGCCCGGGTGGAGTTGCTCGGCACGCGTTGGAGAATTCACGGCTTAAAGGTCTGCTGTTGTGGCTAATCTTTTTGGCCATTTAGAGCTTGAATTGTGTCATCCAAGTCAGTTAGTGTTACGCTCAGGACAAGTTGGAGGAGGAGCAGCTGTTGTGTTGTGCGCTAGGATATGCTCAGTTAGGCGCCATTGCTGCTGTCACTGTGGATGCTCTGCTGCACGGGCTACTGCTGTTCTCGGCTAGGTGATGTTTGCTGCCACGTGGTGCTATGATCAGATGCTGCTATTCAATGGCTGTGTGTGTAGGTGCTATTTGCTTCTGCTACATGGGGTGCTTGGTTCCATTGTTTGGAGCTCGGATAGCTGCTGTTTTGCTTGTTCTGTTTCGGACTTCGCACTTTAGTTGCTCAACTTGTGGTCTGCTAGGAGCGTGCAAGAATTCTGCTGAACAGAAGTTCATTTTGCTGCTTTCATTTAGAACTTGTAGAGCGCCATGTAGGCACTCAATCCTGCTTGGTACACCTACACGTGCTGTCTTCCAAGTTGCTTTTGGTCATTCAATCAAAGCCTCCAAGAAGCTACTGTTAGATTGAACTCGTGACTGCTCTTGTTTGTGCTTTGTGGATGAGCGTGAATCATGAAGTGGAGCTCTCGGCAGCTGTTGAAGCTTCTGTTGGGGCTCTAAATCTGTCATGTGTTTGGATTTGCTCAAGTGTCCTTAACACACAAAAGTTGCTTCTTGGTCCTTAAGAATCAATAGTCGCCTTGATTTGTTAAAGTCGAACGAACTTGGGCTTGTTTTGTCTCCCATGAATTAAAATAAGCTAAAGTCCAAACAAGGAGCTGCTTGGATTGAACTCAACGTGCTGCTGCTATATCACCAAGAGAAGCTCACATATGGTCGCGTGAGTCATGATCGGGTTATCTGTTGTTTTGCTCGCAGCTGCTACTCGTAGAGGCTCTGTTCGATGGCTGTTAGCCCCTTTAACCACTAAACAAGGCCCAACTGCTGCATCAAGAGGCTACTCAATAGCTAAATTTAGCAGCAAATCGCATGGTTGTGTGCAGAGCGAGACTAAGCTTGGTTGGTTCTACCTTGTGAAGTTATTGTTTGCTTTGTTGGGGTGCTCCATTTGCCAATCTGCTCGGTTTGACACTTTCTACTGCCAGTTACAACTCTCAAGTGGCTCCCCTTGTTCCTGCTCTTGGCTAATTGCTTGTTCACAAATAAATGAATTTCATAGCTTCATTGGTTTCAGCTCTATCACTCCGTTCATGTCGACAAATGAAGTTAGCTCCAGCTACCAAAATGCTTAAAGTCTGAAGCCTACTATCCCAAATTACAATGGAATTCAACTATTGGCATAATGGCTCCTATTCATGATGCTTTAAAAACACAGTGAACTTGGAAATGGTTGGCAACGTAGCAACCTAAAAGAGATGAGTATTCTAATCAATAAATCAACCACAAATATGTAGATAAGACACTAGCCAATTAAAGCTCAATTGTTGATCATTTTTCTTTGTCTTTACACAATTGATCCAAAGGCATGTATTTTATCAATTCTTAAGCAAGATTCCCCATATAAGTGCTAAAACATGCATAAATGTGTGATGTCAGTAGGGATAAATTTTGCACATTTATTAGATACCTCCAAATTAGAAATTTTTCTTGTCCTCAAGCAACTACATATCTTAAAATAAAGCATTCATGAGGAAAGCAGGCACATTCATATCCATTATGAACATCTACTTTACAATGGCACTAAATCCTTGAAGCTCAATGAACTAGTTGCATTCTCCCCGCTACAAATTAAGGTCTAGCAACTTTTACTTGCCCCTTTACTACTCAGTCGATCAACATGTACATAAGTCACCAACATTAGACTTAAACCATTAATCAATTGCTTAATAAAGTTGGATTACCATATTTAAATCAAGATTCTCAAACTAAGGATCCATTAACTAAAGAAGAGATTCTTAAACATGCATGTATGTTCTTTTAATCCCTATCATAAGCATGATATTACCATGTAAATGATACAAAACTATATGCTCTTCCTTTAGTTTGCTTTTCCCAACTTTTCCATTTTTCTTTTTTTTTTTTTGTTTTCTTTTTAGCTTTAAGGAAATATGCATCCCCTATTTGATTAATTTACATTGGGGAATTCTATATTCCTTACCTTTTTCATAAGTTGGACACTAGGGCCCAATAATCTGTTCCAAGAACTATTAATTCAAGGAGATGCACCTTCTGCTTATTAGGTGTTCCATATGTCCCCTTGTATGCTCTATTTGCTTTACTTTTATTTTATATATATATATTTGATTACTTATTTTGCTTGAGGTTCGTTTTACCCCAATTGTAGTTCCTTTTGTATTTGAGAAGAGACATTCAAGGCAAGCTCAAATTTTGCATAATTTGCATAATTATATCGAGCTATTGGAACTTCAAAGAGTATGCATACATACTAGTCAACTTAAAAATACAAAGACCTAATCCCTAATCAATGACATTGCCTTAATCTTGAGTTGTAAATCTTCATCTAAACAAAGTAACAATTTCATAACTTAACTCTAAAGAAGTGAAGAGTGTCCAACTCATGATTAAGCGAAAAAGACACTAAAATTGAAAAAATTGGATAAAAAATTACTCTTTTTTTGTGAGAAATGCAACTAAAGTTCAAAATTTTGGAGCCTATAAAGCTAATGTTAACAATGGCATGGCTCAATTGTCATTTTCACATAATATACATAAGGATTAAGATGCAATCCTATAATATGTAGCTAACACAAGCACTAAGTGTAACTAGCATACAAAAACAGGTAGAAAACCAACACCACACAATACAAATCAACACAAAATCCACCAACTACTCCATTCTACATCAGCCAACACAACCCCCAACTATAGCTCAGCACAAAATCCACCCCCAACTTTTAGGACAAATAATGTCCTCATTGTTTAGCACAAAGGGTATGAATAAAATAAGAGGAAGCAAAAGAATGGGACTCCCTTAAGGTTTAGGCCGATAATCTAGCCACATCCATGCAAGTCTACCTCCACTCCATGCTCTCAAGCTCTAGGCTATCACCATGAATGCTTTAAAGCTCCAACCCCATAGCATAACAATCACATCTATGCTCTAAAGCTCCAATGAAGCAACCATGAACCACAAGAAACAAAGGAAATCACAATAGGTGTTTCAAGAAATGAAAATGGAATAAATTATTAAAGGAATCTGAGCATAGAAGAAAACCAAATAAGAACTTGCATTATCAATAAGCATCCCATAGACAAGATATTCTAAGCCATACAATTTAAACATTACCGTATTTGCATAGAATTGTAAAATTACGAATCTTTTGTACAAGAGGGTAAAAGGAAAAAAAAAAAAAAAACCTCATCTTTCTTTTTGGTAATGATAAATTTCATCTCAATCCAAGGAAGATGTCCAACACTTTAAAGCAGAAAAGGGGTACAAACAAAAGAACCCTATACAAGTGCTAAAGACTCTATGTTAGAGTAAGAGTACAAAATGAGAAGCTAGAGTTGATCACTCTTAAGATAGATTTTGTAATACATAGATTTAGTGAGTATATTGACTTTCTAACTCAATCTCTGAGTCAAAATTATTTCAAGCTATGGGTCTCATATTCCACTTTGAGGTTATAAAGTATTACTATATAAATGCGATGCATGTCTTATTGTGAGGTCACATGGTTAAGCATTTCATATGGATTATGAGAGGTTATAGTAATAGTTTATAAGGCTATGATTGTAAACATTTCGCAACAAAAGCTTAAATTTTTTTGACCAAATAGTTAAAATAAACCCATTAGTATTTGTTAATTTAGTTATTCATTACCTTTGGCTTGGAGAGTTACAAATGGTATTAAGTGAACCTTCTACTAGTAGATGAATGATTCAGATTTAACTCTAGTTTAGAGAAGAAGTCCGAGGAAGGTTGAAAGTGTTACTAGGGTATGGCTCCTTATATACTTCCAATGTAACCTATAGGTAATAGGTATCTGAATCGTACACTCAAGAAAAAGGGAAGATCTGGGTCCAATTGTAAAGTCTCACAATAAGGATATCGTGTATTTAAGGGGGAGAAATCGTGAAATCCCATGATTAAGTGTCCCATATGAATTATTAGAATACTAGTTTAGAAGGCTATAATTATGAACACTTTGTCAATAAAAACTTGAAATTTTTGGATTAAATAGTTGAAATAAACCCATTAATATTTGTCAATTTAGCTATTTATTACTTTTGGCTTAGGATGTTACACTATGCAACTCTTTTAACTTGTAATAGGAACTTGAATGATCTTCAAAGAGATAAGCATAAACCCTCCACAATCCCTAAATAAATCCTATTTTAGAAAATTCCAAAACTAAGGATATAATCCTTTGCATGTCAATCCTAAAAAGGAAAAGCAAACAAAAAGCAATGATGTACCAATAGGAATCACTAGAATAATAGGTTCATGCTTATCAAAGCATTAAGATTGATTCTCTTCTTGATCAAGTTCGATCCACTTCTTCATTTGTCCAAAAATCACAGGATACCAACATCCAGACACAGATGAACTAAGGGGTGACTTGAAACTTAAGGCTGAAAGATTGAAAAACACAACTCGGTGCCGCAGCCCTCAAAGACGTGAGAAATTTGTAGCTAAAATAGAGTCTCTTAAAGGGGATTTCATCCACTAAAATAATAGCAATTTTAGCATTTTATTATCCTTTCTATCCATTATAAAAAAAAAAAAAGTAGAAGAAAAAGAGGTCCTCTATATTGTTTTATTAATTGTATTCAAATTTCAAGAACTCTTTATGGTACTTTGTTCCATGTACATTTAAGCTCCAAAATTCTTTAACTCAAGTTGTTTATAATAATTGCATACTATATCTTCTCATGCTTAAAAATACTACATAGATTATGAGCAAGAAGAATTTAATAGTCGAGAAAAGCGATAACCAAATTGATAGTTCAAGGCAAAAAGCTAACGGAATAGCTGAAGGATAAAGCGCACTTCTTAACAAACTATCGACATTTTGAATACAATTTGTGGAACGGATAAGATGGTGTCAAATAACCTTACTTGGTATATTGGATTAAGTAGTTTCGCATCAAAGCTTCTAACCTGCAACGTTCATGAATTAATTATTGGGGCTCCTAAATGAAAATATCAACTCAGCTTATGCCACAATATTGTCTCTAGAGAAATAGGCTAATCTAAATAATGGCCATAATTAAAAATTATAACAAACTAACATATTAATTGCGAGATTCTTCAAAGTTAGCGTTGGAAATGCATATATTTCTATAACACTGACAAAGTAAGAGAACTGCCTAGGAACCAAAGACTTCAGATGCAAACTCGAAAGAAAAATCGTTCTATCGAAGACCATGTAGCTCCTTCCAAGCAAACAAATTGTGCAATCATTACCACTTCATTTTTTCAACTTGTAAAATTTAAAATAGGTAGCTAAATAAAAATGAGCAGTTTAGTTTTTTATTTTTATCGCCATCCATCATAATCAGGAAAAACAAAGCTTGATGTTTATTTCATTTCAATGAAGCATAATAGAGAATCAAAGAGGATTGTTTCTCATCTGATTGAAAACAAATTTCACCTTATAAAAACAAGTAGCAGGTTTCATCTACAATAGTACACATCAAAACCATCAGATGAAGCGTGTATCTAAGAAAATATTACAATAATCCCTGGAAAAATGACAATATATACTGGGCCATAAAGTATTGGAAATACTTTGAATCTGGGCTTCTTCATGACGAATAAATTTGGGTGGATGAAGTTGGTTTTCACCATATGAGGATACACATTCAGATGAAAGAACTCAGTGAAAATTGCTTTATTCTTGTCTATCAACCAATAATGGCTCCAAGAAACAGTCGGCCCAAAAAAGTCGGGGGCATAAATGAAGCTCACACAAATGCAAAAGTTGCTTCTAAGTTACTTCAGGGATAAGGGAAGGAAGGACGCAAATATTTGAAAAATAATGCATTCAATAATAACTGATATTATAGCAGTAAAGATACGGACAGGCTGTAGCAATCTCGCCATGTTTCCAGGTGACAGTGCTAGCCCAAAGCATGAGAAAATGCATTAGGAAGCTGAAAAGCAACAACGCGCAATTAGATTTCGAGAATATAATATAAATTCGAATTAGCCTAAAAAAGTGGCAACAGCATATATCACTGTTACTTCTCTGCCCAAGCGTACTCGAGGGAATGGAACTTTAGAGATAGCATTTCCCTGTATCTTCTAGCAACGCATATCATCATTATCCTATCAAATATAAACAAAGAGATTTCAATCAAATTTCAAAGTTTGCCACATTGATCCTCCAACGTAAATGGACTCATGTTGAAATGGAAGTGTGTATGAGCAACAAAAGTATCGTGATAGAGCATTATAAATTTTTAATTTCTTCTTGCAACATCTCAAATGCATTAAAACTGAACTTAATTACAATTAGCATAAGTCTGAAAACAACCTTGTTTCAAAGTAAGGAATATAATCAAGAGTCTCGACAATAAATATTGGGGTCACGTAGGGATTAGGATTCCTTAAAGCTTATATGTAAGGTTGAAGAGAAAGTTTCCAGTCTGACTGAAATGGAATCACAAGAGGCAATATAGAAAAGAGATTCATTGGGGCGGTAAAGATGCACGAAGATAGTAGTCTTCTACAGAAGTCTCATGAAGTATCAAAGAAAGTACTTCATCTCTTTCTCTTACGAGGTAGTTGAGTATGTACATCAAAGGATTATGCCAAATTAAGTCGCAACTCGGGAAATGGAAAGAACAATTGGGGACTGCATTTAAGCGAATAAAACTTCAAAACTCAATACGGTGGCTGCGTGTTAAAGAATAAGCATTTGATGAAGGATCAACTTGACCATATATATGATTATCAACGAATATAGTCAATGAAAAAAATTTTATCATACAAGGTAATAAACGAGTTTTTGTCGGTCAAAAAAGTGAAGGATGAAATCATGAAAGTATTTCACATAACAAAATGATGCCTTAACGTTTCACAGGCTTGCAAGTGTTTTTTTTTTTTTTTTTTTTATGGAAATGATAGCCAGAAAGACCACTAAAATCAAAGACAATATCCAAGAAGTAAAGCATAATTTTTTTCATGTTTAGACAGTAGACAACCTATTATAATCTTGGTAAGTTAAGCTATGACAACACTTAGCACATAATTTTAAATTTATAGAACAATGAAATTGAAATTTTACGAAAGCTCATAATGATGCATACAGAGGGCAAGACACCAAAAGACAATAAGTTGAACTGAAATTAGTAAGATACCTGACTGCAGGTGTATAAACGACACGTTTCAAAGGCCTAAGACAAGCCCGTCACCAAAGAAGGTAAGTTTTGTACGTAGATGGAGAAGACATGGAAAATAAAGCATGAAAAACAAAAGACAATCGGTAAAGATACAGGTAATCTCCTTACAGATGAGATAACCTTATAATATGATCATGGCCAGCGTACGAGCCAAATGTTTCATATTTGTTGTGCAATCTATCACATAACCCCACACGTCAAAAAGATCTTGATCCTCTACCAATAGCTAACAGCCGTTCATCAGGACATTGAATGGGCACATTAATTGTAACAACCAGAAATTTTAATAAAAATCGATTGTTAGATAAAGTATTAATGAATAATAAAAGATGAGGATAAAATAGGGATTTTATAGGAAGAATAAAGGCAAATATGCAATGCAAAAGTTAGAAGATACAGCAGTTGGGAGAAGGGGTATAAATATAAAATAAAATTTGTATTTTCTCTCTCCTTCCTAACTTATTTTCTTGGAACCAAACAGTTCTAACCCTTCAATCATGGGAAGAATCAAAGAAGAAAGGTGAGTGCATCGTTTTTCTTAGTTTTCTATTGTATATTTCATGTTGATAAACTTTTAATAGAAATCTCTAACCAAAAACAGAAGAACTCAATGATTTGAGGGGTTTCTTGATAAAGAAACTTCAAGTGTAAACTTGGATATTTTGGAGTGGAAAAGAGTAGAGTAATATGATTAAATGTAATTAAATAGAAAATTGTTGATGTTATAGAATTATCTTGTATGGATTCTTTGAAGAAAATAAGAAAGAAGATGATTCTTCAAGAGATTCATTATCACAAGTAAGTTTCATTAATGATTTGGTTTTATGTAATAAGTGATAGTTTGCGAAAAATAAAAGTTTAGAAAGGATTTTATTGGTGTTATGGAAGAATTAAGAAAGTGAAAAATGAGTTTTGAAGTCGGTTTCTACAATTAGGTTGGACATTCATCAAAGAAGGCAAACATCAACGTGTTGCTACCTTAGAATAAGCCTGATGGTTCACAAATGAACCATCCTGCTAGTAGGCTGAGGCTAAGAATCGTCCTAACAGTTCTGAGGAGGGCCGTCTTAATGGTTCTATGCATCGTAGTTAGGTGTTCGGGAGTCGATATATGAAATTTAAGGCGATCGAATAAGTTATCCGAGTAAGCCCAAAGTTTATGATAACATAAAAAATATTAGTAAAAGTAATCTAATGAGTTTAAATTTAGGAAAATAAATAATTAAATATTATAATATTAAATTATAAGCATATTACCTATTATTTATCGGAAACATATAAAATGAGTTCTAATAACTAAAGAATCAATAAAGATAAATTATATGTACACTAAAAATCATAAAATAACATAAATAATATATAAAAATATTTATTTATGCTATATATGCATTTAAGTGTAGTAAAAATACTTAAAATACCTTAAGTACATCAAAATAGTGTTAATTAATTAAAGAAAATTCATAAAAAATTAAAGAAAAATCAAGAAAATATTTTGAAAAATGTAGAAGGTCTGGAAATTGCCTTGGCAAGTTGAGAATGGGAGTTGAAAAATTAGCAAATAAAATTTAGCCAACTAAAAAGTGAAAAGAAAAGAGACACATAGCAATCCAAAAATTCAAGAACAACCCTAAATCACTCTATAAATTTAGAAAAAACTCATCAAAATTCATTTTGGTTTATTAGAGCTTGAAAAAAAAAAGGGAGTGGAGAGAAGAGGAGAAATAGTATTTTTAGAAAAATTAACAAAAATAGTATGTATTTAAGGTATTATAAGAGAACTCGTACCCGACCAGCACCTTAAGTGAAAACAAACCGACCACCACATAGTAGACCCCACGCCTAATGGTTCCAACAAGGTTATGGTAGCTGGTAATGGCCAGAGCTAGCAATGCTGGTGAGGTTGAATTTCCTTTCGATTTTTATATAATTTATTCAAAATTCAAATAATTATAGAAAATTATGAAATTTGGTATTCTAAGATATTTTAGTATGTAGATTTAGGGGAAAATGTAAATTTAATAAATTTAAGTCTCAGAATATACTGTTCTTAAGAAATTACTAAATCTATATTAGTTTTTTTTTCGATTTAAATAACTTTAATAATGTAGTTTTGACCTCGAAATTTTTGTGTAGATTATTTAGAGTATATATAATAGTACTATGGAGAGTTTTTCTAAAAATTTATTTTCTAAATTTTTACTTAGTTATTAGGCCCTAAAATCATGTATAAAAGGCAATTTATGAGCTTAATTGGGTGATTTAATGTTAATTTGTTGGAAATCCTAATTTGGTATGTGATTAGATATCCTTATGTGTTGATTTCTAATGTAAGATGGCATTTATGGGGGTTTGAGGTATTAGTTGTATGTATTATGCATAATATGTAATAAATATATGTAAATGAATAATAGGTAAAAGGGTATATTTAAGTTAATTTGGTGATTTAGGGTAATTGGGTATAAATTCTAATTTAGGATATTTGTTTGGTGATGAAAAATGATATATGTAGTATTAGAGATGTTAGATAAGTATTTTAAATGTAGATTATGTAATAATATATAATATATATATATAGAAATCAAATGGATAGAAAATATTATATCAAAATTGATAATATTATAATAATAATATAAAATAAATCTAATACGGAATATATATTTAGGTAATTATGTGAAGAATGTTGGTTATTCTCATATCAAGAGTTAATTCGGTAGTTAAATTAGGAATATAATATACCTTACCGAACAAAATATTGGTTATGTGTTAATAGAAGATTTAGGATACCCAAATAAAATTAGATGGATTTCACATATTAGTTTGAAAGGAATTTCTAGTGTTTACATATAAAACTGGTAATCTGAATCAGGAACTAGTTTAAAACTAGCTTGGTTATACATAATATATAGCCTAAACAATTGAGTAGAATTATAATTTAAAACTAAACCTAACGATGTAAAGCTTATATACACACACATACACATATGCATAAGTGGTTATGTTAAAATGTAAGCAATTCTCATATCACAATCTGATTTGAAAGTAGAAATCAAAATTAGGACCAACAAAATAATATTAAAGAGTCGACTAAAATCCGAATCAAAAGTTATATTTACTCGAATAAATTGTGAGAAAAAAGGTTAAAAAACATTTATAAGAATTATAAATAAGGGGTAACCGAAAGATAAACTAGACCCTAATTCAAAAACTGAATTAGAATCTAGCACAAAAACAGAAATGATTGTAAGAGACTTAAAACTTGAATAATTAGATGTAATAACAACCTAAACTAAAGATAACAATAAGAGTTATAGAATAAAGCTTATATAAAGTAGTTATATGAATACTAAAATGACTTTTGTATTATAGGGATTATCGGTAACTACTTGTTGCAAGTCGCACCTTATGTAAGCAACTAAAAAGTTCAAGTAAGTTAGGATCAATACTTTATTGTATTATAGAATACTGTTTTATAGTATTCGGAGGCTTAAGATTATACTTAGCTGTATTTGTTAGATAGTTGACTGTATACATGTTTGTTTATGTATGTTTCTAGGTTTGATTATATGATTTTAGTTTAATGTTCTAGATTATAATTGTTTGATTTCTGTGAAATGATTAAACATCTTCAGCCAAACTTAACAAAATATATGACTTGTAAGTCTGAAATGAACCTGCACAACAATCCATTAAGGAAAACGTTTAAGGTTATCTAGTCAAATACCAACCCCTTCAAAAAGGATAGTGTTGGATAGTATAACAAATCCCTTCTTCATTCTTAGCTGAACTAAGTAAAAGAAAAAAAGGTCATAATAAGAGTGAAGTCAATGGTTCGAAAGTAGTCGCAGGAGAAGCAATGTCTCCACATCACAAGTTTAGGTTTGATTATGAGTTGTTAAAATGTGCGTTAAACTCCTTAACCCAGAATAGAGCGGGTATAGTTTTTTTAATTTCACGATAGACCAAATAACGTTGTATGATAGCATTTACTTGTACATATATGGTATTTAACTAATTTGGTTAATAACCATGTTTATGCTTGATGTATAGTTTTAAGTTTCCATCCCAACTTACTAAGCGG
Organism: Lumnitzera racemosa; assembly: GCA_024138005.1. Taxonomy (NCBI): domain Eukaryota; kingdom Viridiplantae; phylum Streptophyta; class Magnoliopsida; order Myrtales; family Combretaceae; genus Lumnitzera; species Lumnitzera racemosa. The sequence continues at coordinate 4,847,988 of JAMXBC010000007.1, forward strand.
TTGATTGGTTACATCCCCATAGATATTATTGCAGGTGCTAGTATAGAAGCAACATCATAACTACCTTAAAGTTAGCCATTGTTGGACCTTAAGGAGTAAGGATATTAAACTGAAAAAATAATTATATCTCTATGGTTTTAGATCTTAATTTAAAATCTTTTATTATTAAGTAAAGTATTACTTAAGTATGATTATGATAAGTAACCATGTAACATTAATTGTGATATTAGAATTTTAGTATAATCTTTATACTACTATAGCTAACTAACATTTTAGATGTATAACTATTTACTTCAAAGCCAGTTAGTTGTAAACATCTTGTATAAATCAACTTTAAGATAGCGGTTAAAGGGTTAACTACTATCTTAAAATAGTTTACACAATGGGATTGTTGCTACTCTTCCACTTCAAAGCATAACAATGGTAAGGGCTACTCCTATGCAACTTTGTTTTGATTCTATTCGTAGAACCATCCTAATGGTGATTCCTAACATTGGTTTGATGGTCAATGATTAGAAATGCCTAAACTTTGTATTTTTCAACCCAAAACTTATTCCTATCAAACTAAATCATGATTAAACACAAATCAAACATAGAATTAAACTCGAAACACTAGATTTAACACCCATAGAGTTCCAATAACTGAAGTTACTTTCAAAGGGATTTGAACAGTAGTAACTCTAAGATGACTTCAACATGGGAATAAAGTCCTTATATTTAGTGGAACAAAATCTTATCTCAAGCTCTAGAATTAAGACACATTGTTTAAAGACCTAAGTATTATACAGGCCTATTGGTTCAAATATGAGCTTATATGTTTGTTGTTTTGTGCTTGTTAGTTATAGGGTGAAATTGAACTTAACTATACCTTACATTAACGTTGATTGTATTGAGTATGTTTGGCTAGATTTAAGGGACTAGAAGTACTAATAATCTTAAGGTGACATTCAAGCATAGGTAAGTGGCAGTATTCGAGCGGAGTTGCTTATTAAGTCGATCTAGTTAGAATTAGGTTGTTTAATGACTCAAGGGTGTTGGAGAGTATCCAACATTAAATACTTATATTATATGTACATTATTTAGGTGACTTAGGGCTATGAGTTACCTAAAAGCTGTAATGTTTGTTGGACTTAAAATTAAGATAATTATCGACTGTATGATACATGATTGCATTCATATGTGAAACATGTAATGCATGTTCATGCGTGTGTGATTGCATAACCTTCGTTCTAGGTACATTTGCTTACCCTTTAAGGACTTCTGTTTTTAGATGTAGGTAATATAGGAGATTAAGATCTCTATGACAACCTAGGGTACGACTTTGTGTACAATATGGACGATGATGACTATACCTACTACAAGGAGTAGGAGGAGGACTCCATTAATGGTATGTTGTGTAATTGTAAATAAATAGGAGATATGGACTCTTAGGGTGATGTTAACTCAGCTTATGTGTTAGATTGCTATGTTTGTATTAAGAACATGTAAGACTTCGTTGTTGGCTTACTTCTTTTATTTAAATTGTTGGAGCATGATATACTCCTTAGTTATCATTGTGGTTTGATGTTGATCTAATAAGAGACTCATAAATGTAAGCCCTAAATATAAGCCGAGTAACCATAGAATTGAATTTAGTATACAAAGTTTAAGGCGATTTGTTAAAAGATCCGATCAAATCTAAATTATAAACTAAAGTTAGCAATATTAGTAAAAGTGACTATGTAAGTTTGAATTTAAGAAAATAAGTAATAAAATAAGAGAATATAAAATTTCAAATTCTAAGTATATTACTTGTTATTTATTGAAAGTACGTAAAATACATTTCGATAATTAATAAATTGCTAAAGATAAATTATATGTATATTAAAAATCATAGAATGACCTAAATAATATTTAGAAATATTTATTTGTACCCCACTTGTATTTACGTGTAGATAGAAATACATGAAATTACCTAAATTGCTCGAAATTAGCAAAAAATTTGCTAAATAATGAAAGAAAATTATAAAAAAATTAAAGAAAAATAAAAAAAAATTCAAGGAAATGGGGAATACTCCAGATCAAGTCATGGTAGCTGAGGAAGGTAAGAAAAAAATTGGACCAATCAAAATTAAACACATAAAAAGCAAAAAAAGAAGGGATATGGACCTTGTCTTATCCTAATTAATGCACAATAATTCCTTTATAAACCTATAAATAGCAAGAAAATTTTTAGAGCTCATTTGATCAATTGGGAGTTTAAAAAAATTGAGAGAATTGGAATTTGAGAGGAAAATTAGGGTTTAGCAAAAAATCTTTACAAAACTGTACAATTAGTGTTTTTAGGCAGGCCCCACGAGCCACCACCACCCCACTCCACACCAACTACTTGGACTGGCCAACAAGGTGTTAAAGACCAAAAAGCTCTCGAACTAAGTAAGTCTCAAGTCTCCTCTGATTTTGCAAAATTCTTTAAAATTATTAATTATACCCAGAAAATTATAAAATTTATTATTCTGATGTTTTATTGTATTTAGATTTAGGAAAAAATAGAGATTAAGTTTAATCATGTCTGTAAATATAAGGTTCTTAAGAAATTGGACAAAACCGAGTATATTTAAAATTAGAAATAAATAGGCTGAGAAGTGTAATTTGGAGATCAATTTTTTTCTATAGAATACTTAAGTGATGTAGAATAATGCTATGAAGCTATTTTTTTTAAATTAATTTTTTTTAATTTTAATTAATTTTTTAAACCCTAAAATGATGAAAAAAATGAGTAATTTCAGATTAATTACTGACTTAGAGGGTAATTAGATATTTAAGGATGTTAATTTCTAATGTAAAAACCTAATCCTAGTATTTGGAGTATTAACTGTAATTAATATGGGAATTATGTGGTAATTGTAGAAAATTTAGTAATATGCAAAGTTAGGATTTTAATAAATATGAAATAATAGGTTAAATTGGATAATATAATAATAATATCGGTACAAAATAAATTGGGTACAAAAATTAATTTTAGGTAATTGGATAAAAAATGTAAGATTTTCTCACATCGAGAGTAAAATCCGATATCCTAATTAAGATTAGAGTGTACCAAATAGGTTAGAATACTAAATTAAGAACCAGTACGATATTAGAATACTCGAGCTTAATGTGATTAATTTCACATTAAGATTCAAACATATTTAGGATTCATCATAGTTGAAAACAATTTAGAACCAAAACTGGAATTTAATTTAGAAACCGAACCCCGAACTAATATAAGATGAATTGTTAGTAAATAATAGATATATATGGAGAAGTGAGTTAAATCATAACTTAAAATATATATCATCAAAGTATAAGTACTAAAAAAACATATTTGTATTATAGGATACATGAAAGCAAACCAACCTGCAATTGAGTGATTGAGCGATCGAAAATTTCAAGCAAGTTAGGTTTATTACTTCACCTTATTTGGAGTACTATTCTAAGGTACTTGGAGACTTAGGATTGTGTATGATTGTGATTGTAAGTAGTTTTGTATATGAGCCTGAGTGTCTGACTTTGTGTTGGAATTTATGTTCTGATTGATGACTGTTATGACTGGATTGGTGTGAAATTATCTAAACACTTTAAATTGAACCTAATCCTAATCGACCCTAATACCTAAATTGTCATACATTACAACCCTTTTGGGGATCATTAGGATTCTCTAACCAAACACCGATACCTTCGAAAAAGATAACGCTAAATAGTAATTTGGTCTTTTCCTTATCCTTAGTTGAACTAAATGACAAATGAGGAGGTCGCAATGAGGATGAGGGCATTGATTCGAAGGATAGTCTTAGGAGAAGTAGTGTCTCCATTACACAAACCTAGATTTGGTTGTGAGGTGTTACATAACATGAAAACTCCTCAGTTCGGATCAGACCGGGTAAAATTATTCTGATTTCGCAACGGACTGGACTACGTTGTGTGATAACACTCGCTTATTGTATTGTATGAAAATAATTGCTTGATAATCTTGTTTGTATTTGTATACATTCATGAGTCTCCAATTCAACTTACTGAGCTATAATTGCTCATACCCGTATAGATTCTTTTGCAAGTCCTGACTTCTGATTACTCTAACTAATATGCCACCTTATAACTATCCAGAGGTTAGTTCTCTTTTGAAGCTTGGGGGTGTAAGAATCAATTTGCCTAATAGTTATTTATATCTAAAGTCTCATTAGTATCTTTAAGATTGAAAGACTGATATTTGATATATAAACCAATTAACTGTTATGTTATGATGTAGAATCACCTAAAAATTCTACAGTAATGTACATGTAATTATATATATTGACTTAAAGTTTTAATACTTACTGTAACTTTAGCTAAATTCTTAATTGAACTGTTTACTTTTAAGTAAGGAGTCATTGACGCCTTATATAGATTATATATATGATAGATATTGTGAGGCCAATTACTATCATAGAATGGTTTACATGATAGGACTGTTGCGACATTGCAACTTTGGGGCGTAACAATAAAGCCGCCTATATTGTGAGTTGGAAATTATCTTAATATTAGTGTGATTTTTGGTTTGCATATTAAATGCAGTTGAGGTTTTTAGTAGGTTCAAAGCCTATGCATGTTAGTACTTTAGTATTGATACGTAGTAAGCTGTAGCAAACTTAGTTCCCGGGCATTACATTAATTGAAACAATTGAAACTAGGATGGAATCAGTTGATATAATTTATCCTAGGAATGCTTAGGTGGGTCTGTATTGAAAATAAATTACTCTTTTCTAAAAGGTAGTTCAAACAAGATAAGAAGTACCTCCTTCAATAAAACAAAGTGATGGTGATTAACTATAGAAGATCTCATAAATTCCTAAGAAGACCCTGCCCAGATTTTTACATTGAAAAGGAAAGTGAACCACAAGAAAAGTTAGCACGAAGAGTTAGCATCTAAATATGAAGAATTCCTAGAAGAACTAATTAAACCCCATGCCTAGGCATAACGAATTTTGTAGATCGGGTTTTTTTTTTAACTTTTTAGGTAAGTTCGTAGATATAAAACACAACAAATATCTTATCGATCCATTTAGTTTGATTGTCAACTTAGTGTTATTAGATAAAGGAAATATATGCCATGCCATCCATAGCAATAGTTTCCTTTTTGAATATAAGTACTACTTATGCATGATATAATGGAATAAAAAAGTCACCTACCATCAAAAGCTCCAAAAACCAATAAAAGCTTAGCATTTAAGGAATTATGTGCAAGGTGTAGCCATTTTATTGATGTAGCACATGTATTGTGTGCTTAAAGAAGCTTAGTAATCATGGTAGTGGGAGTTTCATGGACTTCCTCGATAGAGTAACATTGAGCAATTGTTGCTTTAAAGAATGAAATTTCACCTGATTTCCCTCTTGCTGTAAGTAGAGAAAAGTTGGACATACAATTTTGAGTTTCTATAAGAGTTTCTATAAAAGTCTCTAAAGGCAACAATAGTATTGGTGACCAGTCAATGATGAGTTATGATAGCATTTCACTATAAGAAGCACACTCACTTGCAATTAGCAATTGAAGAGATGGATCCCTGATTTTGTTTAAGGACAATGAGCAAGATTTCAAATGCCTCCAGCATGATTCATTTTCTTTTGTATTGGTAGGTTGAATTTCAAGCAATTGCAAAGAGATTGGTCATAAATGAAGCAAAATCTTATCAAAGAAATGCCACATAGACCACCAATATTTATTTTCTAAAATAAAACATTGACTTAGAACTTGAGAGATTAGGATAAACAGAATCTTACATATGACAAACTTGTTTCTTGCATTTCAGCATTTGCACTTGAGCCAAGATCCACATCATCAACATTTCCGAGTCTTTCGAATGACAAATGTCCTTCAAATAATGTAAAAACTCTATTATTGCAGAAAATTCACATGTAATGGGTATTCATCGAAACAAACTTTGAATTTTAGACTATTCAAGTATGTAGTCACCACTTAAACTTAAAATAAAGCTAAGAAGCAGGGTATTGCAACTTACAATTCGCTATTTGAACCTCACTTTCACTTACTTTTGTGATAAAGAGAGATTAGGAGATAATTAGCATATCGTTGCTCTCTTGCTAGTTAGACAAAAACGTTGAAAGATTATTATGCGCTATGAGGCTAATAATTTAGATGCAATGTGTCATATCCTATAGAGAAATGCATAGAAAACTATTCTGAACAACCTACTTCAAAATATTTAATGGAGAGACTTTCAAATGCCCGAAATCCAATGTCTACTAAACATATGTAAACTATTACTAATATATTTGCAATCAACATGGAGAATAAGCAAATAAAGTTTATACATACAAATAAAAGTGTCAAATGCTCACACATATAGAAAGTTCTCCTATTGTGCTTTAGTAATTTACTAAACAAACTTATTCCCATTTAGCTACCACCATCCATTATCAATTGAGTATAAAACCACAAGCTACAACTTTTCTCTTGATTCTTACCTCTATCCATTTAGCAAAGTGATCACAAAATGGAGGATGATAAATCTTAATAAGTCCTTTTGTGGTACAAATGGAAAATAAGCACCTATATACCATCAAAATGGAAAAGGCCTTGTTAATTTTATTCATCAAGAATAAGAAGAATTAGCAACAAACTTGACAACGTGATAATGAGCCAAGGGGAAAGAAAGGAAAAAGAATTCCAGCAATTAGGAGCCATTCTAAGTTGTAACCATGAAACTGACCGACCATAAGGATCAGGAGACAAATAGGTAACAAAGAGCCAAATTGCAATCTAACTGAAAAGGAAAAAATCACTTTAATGACATCAAGAGAAAAACCATTTATCAATTTGGATAATAATACTTGATAAAGGGTCGCATCAGCTCAAATTTTAATCTATGGAGACATCTTCATTTAGAAAGAGATCAACTAAAAACTGTTTCCATGATATCTATGTTCTCACTTCTCACATCAGGAAACATCAAAATTAAAGTGACACTATACAGAGCAAATTAAATAATAATATACAATATGCAAGATATAATAAATAAACCAGATCTTCAAAGTAGAATCGTGATCGAGTTCACATTTTAGATACTCAAGAATACAACAATAAGATTACATTCAAGGTCAATCTTCAAGACAATACTTAGAGCTTTTAGCTATAAGTTTAAGAACATAACAATAAAATTGCATTTAAGGTCAAACTTCCAGACAAAACTTAAAGCTTTTCAGCCATAAGCTTGACATAATATTGACAATCATCATGGAAACAACCACATACCTTCTCTCTTTATCACCCTAATCGAAAGTGGGCCCTAGCAGGCACTTTGATCAAACATCGATATCCAAATGGCAAGTCTAGATTTTGACAAACAAATCTAATCAAATTAAGGGCCACAAAACCATTTCTTTAACTTGTAACAATTTTCAATATCATAATTCTACCAATTAAGGTATGATGAGATTTAAACATCTTTTCGATAATAAAATCATAAAAAAAAAAATATTATGTCAATTGATTACAAGTCAATAGATCTTCTACAAAAGTACCTACTAAAGAAAAACAAAAAGGAGTAGAAATTCAAACTAAATGGAGCCTAAAAAAACAAATAAGTATTCACAAGAAGGACAAAATCTTTTTGTTTTCTTTCAATATAAAGCCTATTCTACAAATAGTACTAGAAAATGAAATTAACACCTAACCACTCCTTAGCAATGGTGCCAAATTACTTAGGGTTTCATAGCCTCCTAACTTTGTATTGCGGCAAAATGGATAGGGACCTTTGTTTATAACTTGCCGAATATTTCAACATTGAGAGTTATTTGTTGGAAATCAATGGAATGAGACTATAGGTAAGTCTATATGACATGGAACATGTGTTAAGCTCAAGTAGTACTTAAGAGGATGTTCCTATATATGCTCTAAATAAGGTTTTAGATCATGTCAAGAGTAGTATAAGTTTGAGTAAAGATGACATAGTCTAGAGCATTAAGGAGAAAATCAATAGCAAAGAATCGAAGTGGTGAAGATATAAAAAGGATTATGTTTGAAGTTTTGAACTGATAAATGGAGTTAGAATTATTAACAACTATAGCAGGGTTGCTGCACCTCCACAAGCCTTCCATCTCAATCCTCTCTATTGTTCCCAACCAAAAACCATCTCTTACATTACAAGCCTTCATCCACGATTTAAACTAATCACTCCAACTGCACTTTGTTAAGCAAAAATGAGTAGTATGACTGGATCTTATTCCCATAAGTAAAACAAAAGTTTGACAATCATTCATACTATAAATGACTTTATACATCTCTCCTACATTTTTCTAACCAATGATTCCTTCTTAAGAGGCTTCTTCACATGAATCTTCACTCTCTTGCAAGCTTTTTTTTTCCTTAGATTATTAAAAAAAATTCTAAGGCTTCACATTCTACTACTTTTCCCAAAGAAGCTCCAAAATTTTTTTCATTTAACTATGTCATTAGACCTAATTTCGTTCCATGAGTTTAAAGCAAAAAAAGCCACTGAGTCCAATTGAATCTCTTTAATGTTCAGATCTAACTTCAACTCCTCTATGTGAAGACACAACCAACAATTGACATGGACTATCCTCCATAACCTTGCATAGCATATCCAAAGAGCTAAAAAAACACAATAAATCTATTCAAAGTAGCATTATTAAAAATGAACCACTAAAAATCTTCCAATGCTTTCCTTAGGATATTCATCATTTTTGGTTTTTTTATGGCCTTATCACTCCATATTTTACCTACCATTAGATTTCATTCTCACTAGATCCACTTAGGTCTAAGTCCAAAATAAGATAACTCTGCATCACTATCTTTAGATTAAACTGTTATTGGAAGTTTGCCTTCACTATTGTTATCCGTGGTACTTGAATTGAAAATATATAAATATTTAGTAAGAACGACAAAAGGATATAGACACAATAAGGAATAGAAACTAAAAAACTAAATACTATAGATAATGCGAAGAAGATAATTGAGATCAACTAATTAAATCTTAAAGATCTACATATACAAAATAATAATGTAAACACAAGGGAATGCATTGTGATCGACTAATCATATTTGATTTTTGAATTATGGCAAGGGAAAACAAAATATAAAGGATAAAGGAAGCAACAATAAAATTATCAAGGAAGTAATATAGGAGCCAAACAATTAAATGTGTATTATTATTCATCTATAACAAGATTGAAATGGATAAATTAAAATTGATGAAATTAATCTGTAATGAGCATGGATACAAAATCTTTTTGTTCTTTTTCATTATAAAGCATAGTTTACGAACGATACTAGAAACTGAAAGTAGCACCTAACCCCTCTTCGGCAACAGCGCCAAATTGTTGTTTTGTTTCTCACTTTTTTAAAACAAAGCAATTAAATGAAAATCAAGTATACTAACTATCAAAATTGTTACTTACCTAAACTTATACTTAATTTTTAAAATAGCTTTGAGAAACCAAACAAGTGTACTGATCCTATAAGTGGTATAATGATAGATTTAAGGTTGATCCCAAGGGAATGGAGTGCTAACTCTTAGCTACATAAGTTTTATTTATATCTAGGTAATCAAAATGAAGGTGTAAGTCTATATAACAAAACTTAATAGGAAAATAAAAATGCAATTTTTATTTAACTACACGTAAGAACTATTTCTAACCTAGCTTGTATAAAAATATAGTTTAGGACAACATAACCAACCAATAAGATAACTCTATATCTTCTTATATTATTATGTTTGGTGATGAGGTGTTAAGAGCTATGGCTAGAAAAACTACAAATTATGATATGAATGATGAAGATGAGGAATGGCTTTAGAAATTCAATGAGAAGCTCTTCACTGAAAGTAAGTTGCAAGAGCATGTTTTGTTGAAAAAATTTAAGGTAACAATCGATGCATTTGAGAAGGATTTCTATTGTAATCCACATGACTTATCTAATGATAAACTAGATTCAAATATATGTGTGAATGAGACGAGAAAGGATGTTGTTGAAGCTATATACAGTTATTGGATTAAAAAATGTAAGTAGAATCATGTTGCACTTGATGACCTTCTAGGTAAATGCTTTCTGTTCTTAAGGTTTGGTTATCATTATGTTTTTTATAATTGTGTTGTTTTATTTGTGCATATACCATTGATGTATATCATATATAGTTTCAATCAATACAGATATGATCTAGTTTCTCTCCCTTTGGTAATTAGATGTGATGAGCCTTTATCTTTTCTATAATATAATACTAGAAACCCAATGGTTAGTTATATAAGACAATGAACTCAAGTAATATTTTCGGTATGATCTTGGGCTTAGATCCCATTTAAGCACTTCTTTAGGTTATTTACATTGCATGAACTTCTTATAGTTTGTTCATTTTGCTATGGGTAGCTACTAAAATTATGGTCATGAATCCTTCAATAACCTAAAAGTGAGGAGAAAAAATATTTGTCAAGTGTTTACAAGTTTTTTAGGATGTGATGCCCTAACTCTATTTAATCAAATGCATAAAGTATACAGGTTTTCTCTTAGGATGATGGCATATTGATATATATTCATAAAAATCTAAGAGGCTTATCAATAAATGTGATAAATTGATCTACTATAATTTTTTTCATCAAAATGACATCATATTATCACTACATGATTTGCTCATGTATAGAAAATTGCTTATTTTCTTAAGGTGTTTTTTCATTATTTCATCGCCTAAACTAGTTGTCGTATGTTCACAAGTGAAAACTAAATAACCTGCATTATAGGGCCGACAAGCAAAGAAAGCTCCATTAGTGCCGAAGCTTGCCTTATGAAAGAAAAGATCGTTTAAAAGGTAGCCAAGCTAGCCAGGAAGGGGTAAACAAACGAGTGTCTTGCAAGGTTAGTATGATAATGTTACATCATTATGCATTAGGTACACATGCAATGAAATGCTTGGCATGTGAATTATATCTTGATAAAGAATGAAATCTTAAATCATTTTTTTTTTCCTTTACATTTGGAATTAATTGTTTTTAGGATATCCATAGCATGTTAATTGGTTAACATTCTGTTTTCATATAATTTTGGCAACTGCAAGAGATGCTTAAGAAGAGCAAAACACCTTATGTAATCTTGAAGAAGCTAAAGCTTCAACTAATTGATCTATAGAAGTAGCAATCAGAAAAAGTTGGAAGGCTCCATTGCTTATGGAAAATGTAGGTTTGGTTGCTTATAGAGTAATAATAGCATTGAGGATTGTTAAAGTAGCCTAGAATGGTGAATTGCTAGATGTGGCGTATGCTCATTTTCTATACTCACGAATTCAATTATGCTTTAAATAATGAAACTGAGATGGCAATTAATTTTATGGAGGCCAATATTTTCTGGACTTCTAGGGAGGAAGGTAATCCTAACAATTATTGAAATGGTTGAGGGATTAACCTTTTGGAGGGAACATTGTAATTTTGTATAGATTTGATTACTTATACATTTGTATTATTGAGAATTCACATGGCTTTAGATTTAGGTGTCTTTCCTACAATTCCTTGAAACAAAAAGTAGAAGAAAAAAAATGGAAAACACTTATTCTTTAAGGCTTACCTTTTTAGTCCTTTTCTAGGATTTTTGCATTTATAATATGAGGAACAAAAAACATGATGCCTATGTCTTTGTTGTCATTCCGTTGGAAGATTATTGTTTAAGTCAATAATCTTGACCCATTCATTGTAAAATAGAATAATTAATTCTTTGATTCCAAGTAAGAGCAATCTTAAACTAAAAATTAAATTCTTTAGATAATAAATCATATATGAACCCAAATCTCATATTTTTTAAGCAAAAATGACTAGTATGACCGAATCTTATTCCCATAACCAAAACAAAAGTCCAACAATCTTTCATACTTTAAATGACTTTATACATCTTCTTTACATTTTTCTCCCCAATGATTCCTTCTTAAGAGACTTCCTCACATCAATCTTCACTCTTTCTTGCAAGCTTCTTCTTTTTGGATTATTCAAAAATCTTAGGACTTTACAATCTACTACTTTTCCTAAAGAAGCTCCCAAAATTTTTTCATTCAACTATATCATTAGATCTAGTTTCGTTCCATGAATTTAGATCTAAAAAGCCATTTAGTCCAATTGAATCTCTATAATGTTCAAATCTGACTTCAACTCCTCCATGTGAAGACATAGCCAAGCATTGACGTGGACTATCTTTCGTAACTTTGCATAGCATATCTAGGGAGCTAAAAGACACCTACGTTTTCCTTGGAATATTCATCGCTATTGATTTTCGATGGCTTTATCACTCCATATTTTACTTATCACCAAATCTCATTCTTACTGAATCCATTTGAGTCTAAGTCCAAAATAAGACAACTTAATAAGACAACTTTATATCACAATCTTTAGATTGGACTATCATTGAAAGTTTGCCTTCACTATTGCTATCCATGGTACTTAAATTGAAAAGATATAAGTATTTAGCAAGAACAATATAAGGATATAGATATGATAAGGAATAGATACTAAAAAACTCAATACTATAGATAATACAAATAAAAGAACTGAGATCAACCAATTAAATCCTGAAGATCAACATATATGAAATAACAATGTAAACATAAGGGAATACATTGCGATTGACTAATCAACTTTGATTTTTAAATAATGGCAAAGAAAATCAAAATATAAAGGAAGCAACAGTAAGTGATGTAGGAACCAAACAATGAGATATATATGATGGTTCATTCATAATGAGATTGAAATGGGTAAATTACAATCCATGTAATTGATATGTGATGAGTGTGGATACAAATCCTTTTTTTTTTCTTTTCAATATAAAGCATAGTCTACAAACAATACAAGAAACCTAAATTAACACCTAACCACTCCCTAGCAACGACGCCAAATTACTTGGTGTTTTGTTTCTCACTATTTTAAAACGAAGCAATTAAATAAAACTCAAGTCTACCGACTATCAAAGTTATCATTCACCTACATTTATACTTAATTTGTAAAATAGCTTTGAGAAAGCAATCGATAAGTGCACTAATCATATAAGTGTAATATAGTAGTAGATTTAAGGTTGATCCCGAGGGAATGAAGTGCTAGGTCTTGGCTACACCAGTCCTATTTATATCTAGGCAATCAAAATAAAAGTGTAAGTTTATTCAACGAAACTTAATAAAAAAAATGTATTTTTTATTCAACTATACTTAAGAACTACTTCTAATCTAACTTGTGTAAAAGTATAGTTTAGTACAACTCAACTAGCTAATAAGATAACTCTAAATCTTCTAATCTGACTAGGACTCATCTATAAAGATATGGATCTTAACTCTTAAACTAAAGATTTTATCCTCCTATACATGGATAAGTCTATTACATAGAAAAATAAACAAATTAGAAGTGTTAGACAAATATATTAATAATTCATAATTCTAAACCACATTATAATGTATACCTTTTAACACCCAACCCACCAACCCCACCACCCGCACCCCACCCCACCCCCAACCCCCTCCGCCCCAATATCTATCATTCCTAATTTGCACAAAAATTCATGAAACAATGGTCTTGCAAAGGACTTAGTCATCAGATCATCTTCTTAGATTCTAGAGGTTACATATTCTACTTGGATGCCTCTCCTCTCAATTTTTGCCTTAATAGAATTTCTATCGATCCTCACATGTTTTATCCGTTCATGTTGTACGGGATTTCTTGCAACACTAATTGCAAATTTGCTATCACAATATAAAGTAGTTGCAGTCCATGTAACTCTTAAATCTATTAACCATTGTTACAATCAAATCACTTCATATACTCCCTGGGAAATAGCTTGAAATTGAACCTTTAACTACTTACAACAACTAGTTGCTTTTTACTTTGCTAAGTAACCAAATTACCCCAAATTTTGGTGCAAAACCCAATAGTAAACCTTGAATCAAGCCTATCTCCACCTTAATCAACATCTGCAAATGCCACCATGGTATATGATGAACAGCCTCTTTATGGTGCTTTGTTGGTGAGTGCATAAACTAGCTCACCACATTAATAGTAAATGCTCGATCCAACCTTGACAAAGATAAATATATTAACCAACTTAATAGTCTTTGGTTTCATTCTTTATCAATAAGAGAATGATTTGTTTGAGACCAATTCTTCTAATTAGGCAGCAAGGGAGTATCTCTAAGCTTGAAACCAAGCTTCCTTGTCTCTTCAAGCAAGTCAAGAAAGTACTTATGCTAACTAATAAAGATATCCTTCTTCCTTCAAGCAACTTGTATTTCAAATTTATTATCTCAACCCCATCTTCACCTATTACAGTGATATCATTAATATATACAATTAAAATGGATTTTTTACCTTCCTCTCCAAATTTAACAAAGAGAGTATATTCAACACCTCCTTAATGATATCCAAACTTATTAATAGTCTTACTAAACTTTTTGAACAAGTCTTTGGGTGATTGTTTCAAACCATATAATGACTTCTTTGATCTACAAACCTTTCCTTTTGTTTCCTTTATTTCAAAACCAGGTGGGATTCTCATGTATATCTCTTCTTCAAGATCTCTACTAAGGAATGTGTTTTCAACATCAAGTTGGTATAGAGGCCAGTCTAAATTAGCAGCCAGTCTAAATTAGCAGCTAACTAGTAACAATATTATTCTAATTAAGTTCAATTTTGCCATTGGTGCAAACATTTCCTCATAATCTAAGTCATAGGTTTGAGTGCATCTTTAAGCACAAGATAAGCTTTGTATCTCTCATACACTCGAGTTAAATTTGTGCTTAATGATAAATACTCACTTACTACCAACAACTTACTTTCCACTCAACAAATCACATACTTCTTATGTTCCATTTTGATGTAAAGCCCTCATCTCCTCTAAAACAGCTTCCTGCCACTTCTTTTGAGATAATGCTTTACGAATTCACCTATATTCCTTGGTATCTTTGCTTCATCCAAGCGTATTAAGAAAGACTTATAAGTGGGTGAAACATTTTTGTATGAAACATGATTCCAAATAAGATACCTAGTATAGCTTCTTTTCCCTTTTCGTAAAGCTATTAGAATATCTAAGTCTTGGTTGTCTTCTGTTACTTTCTGATCATATAGACTATCACCAACCTATTTTGTCATTCCTTACATAGTATTTCATCATAAATCCAATCTATCGCTTGTTGCATTAATATTTCATCAGTCTTGAACCCATCTTCATGATGAGATGTTGGCAAATTCTAAGTAAGCTTAGGTTATCTAGAGTAAACATGTAAAAGTTCAAGTCTTAGATAGACTAGAAAGAGTAGAAAACACATGTTTTTATCAGATTCATCAACAATCAGTTGCTGGTTATGTATACTTTAATAAGGAATATGTTCAAGGAACATAACATCAAAGGTGACTATCACTCACTTCGAAGGTGGGCGATAACATTTATATCCTTTTTTTACAGTATACTAGATAAAAATGCACTTAAGGGCTTTTCCTTTCAGTTTATGTATGTTAAGTGAGTGATAAGAAGCATATACGATGCATCTAAAAATTTTTGGGGGTGAAGTGTTGAATAAGTATGCGTCTAGGAAAAACTTGAGGAACTAAGTTTATTATCATCAGGGACCAAGCTATTTCAAGTAAGTCCCCATTCTTTCTTTCAAATAATCCATTTTGCTATAGAGTATGGACGTATGAACTTTAGTGAACAATTCCCTGTTCACTAAGGTAATTTTCAAAGTCTTTTGAGAAGTGTTCTCTCCCATTATCAATTCTTAGAATGTAAGGATAATGCACACCAAAGTGTCTGAACTTATGATTTTTGACAATTTAGTGCTCAAACATTCAAAACTTGAATTTTTATATCTAAAACTTTGAGATTTGTTTAAACAAGTACCTAAACTTTAAAAAATCTTAAAGTTCAGGCGCTCATTTGAATAAATTTTAAAATTTATCTTAAAGTTCAAGCATCCATTTAAACAAATCTTAAACTTTTCGACATTGAATTTATGTTTTCAATGTTTGGCACTAAACTTGCTGAAATCATAAGTTCAGGTACTTCTATATACATTATCCCTATAATGTGTATATGGTGCTAAAACATGTTTAGTACAAATTTGTGAAAATTTTTAATACAATATTGAATGGTCATCTCTAAATGTAATAAACCACTTGTATCCAAACAAAGCACTGCCCTTTAAGGTCCTTAAATATCACTATGAATTAAGTAAAATGGTTTAGATGATTCATAAGACTAGGCAAAATAAGGCTTTTCTTGAAAATTCATCAACAATGCAAAGCTTACACTTAAGATCATTAATATCTTTATTCGAAAATAATTTTGAATACAAATGTGACATGTAATGAAAATTTAGGTGACCAAGAAATTTGTGCCATAATGAAATTCCACCTTTATTCTTGGTAGATACTTAAGACCTAAACTTAACATGATTATCCAAACAATAAAGACCTTATGCTTCTTCAACATTACCAATCATCTTCTCCAAAGAGTAGTCTTGAAAAATATAAGAAGAAGAAGTGAATATCACTTTACAAGTCGTGTCTCTCTCTCCTTCTCTCTCTCTCTCTCTTTTATTTCTTTTTGGGCCAAAAGTCATGTCTCTTGTTAACTTACTAACAAACAACGAGGTATATTTCAATTTAGGAATAAATCAGGTATCATTTAAACATAAATCACCAATTTAGACCACTCCCTTTCCTCTTGAGGAAACACTTTGCCCATTTGCAACTTTCATTTTATGAGTACATGAGGAAAAAGTTTTAAACAAGTGAGTTACACATATGATCTGTTGCACTGGTATCACCCATTTTCTATTTGCCCCTTTCTCTAAGGTAGACAAGTAAATACCTTTTTGCGTCATTGCAACCAAAGATATTACTCCCTTATCTCTTTCTTTTCCTTCATTCATCTCTTAGCTCCTTCTTTTCCTCTACTCATTTGAATATTCTCTAACTGTTTTTTGAGTGTGGCCATCTGATTAAGAGTTAAACTTATCCCTGTCTCCTACACCTCTGCATTGGTAGTTTCAACTACTTAAGCTACTTTTAGAGTTCCCTTATGTTTCTTTAGCTTTACTAGCTTCCCATTAAGCCTCCAACAAGTTTCCCTTATGTTATAGGGTATTTTGCAAAAGCCACACCATGGCTTGTCAGGAATGGTCTCTTTTCAAACTGTCAAGGTCGAATTTGACTTACTTTAATAAGATGAAAGGGTTGTTGTCATCACTGTTCGCCTTATCTCCTCTCTTCTCATTTCGGCGAAGGCTTCCTTCAAGTTAGGAAGTGGTTTCTATCCTAACAAATGCCCCCTTACTTCATCCAAATCTGGGTTTGGCCCTTGCAAGAAGTCAAATACTCGGCTCTTTCTTGTAATTTTACTAATTTCGTGTTGTATTTTGTGTACGCTAATCAAAGTGATAGAATAGATCAAGTTCATGCTACAACTCCATCAAGGTGTTGTAGTATTCCATCATAATCGAATTTCCTTGGCTGTAAGCCTCAATTTTCACCTAAGTTCAAAGCGTTGGGACATGTTTTCCATGTTAGAGAACATCTCTTGTACAATGTCTTAGATTACTTTTGTTATATTGCAAAACAAATAGAATCTCTTTAATTCCATCAAGTTGACTAACCAAGCCATCACCATCACGTTTTCGGTTTACTACATGCTAAACTTTGGTGAGTTTCAATTGGCAGCTTAGCATGTCCCTATCAGGTATCTTACTTTACCTCTTCAGCAGATAACCAACTTCACAGATTGGTACTACCAATAGAAATTTTCACCATTCAACTCGTGTTGAGTGATCACAAATGACATCTTGCCTAGTGTGACAACCATCCTAAGTTAATTAATGTCCATGCTCATTATAGTAACCTATTATCCTCCATTGAATGTGCTAAACCTAAAATTTGAATCAGGGACTTTTGTTTCCCCTAAAGTATTGTCACCCATCTCTTAGTGGAACAATTTGATTAGGCTTGAGAAAGGGTTTGATATCATGTGTAAAAATATGATTAATAAGTCTTGACATTTATTTTTTCATATCAAAGTATACATACATAGATAATTAAGGATAATGTAACCAACTAATAAGATAACTCTAAATCTTCTTACCTCACCAAGACTTATCTACAACGATATGGATCTTAACTCCTAAACTAAAAGACTTTATCCACCCATGCATGGGTAAGTCTATTATATGGAAAAAACAAAAAGACAAATACATTAAAACATTAATAATTCATAAATATAGACTGCATTACAATGTACACTTTCCAACATAACTAATGCAAGATTCCAACTCTCCGTTGATTTTGATTAAGAAGCCCTCTTAGAATTATCGAGAGGCATCCTAATTGAGCTAGTTTCATGTTCATATGCAAAAGGGTCTTGAATTGATATCAAAATCAACACCTTAATTGATTAAAGCTTTCAAACACTAATCCAATATAAACTAGATAAGAATCGATGAGATTTTATGCATATAAGCACAACTGAAATTCACATACAATCCTCCAGATAAAACACATGTTCTAATCTTAAAACCCATAAACTACACAATACTTATGAATATAAACAACGCAATCACCAAATGATAATCCAATACTAACAAAAGATTCAAAATCTTCATTAATGATAACAAGAATACAAAGAAAATCAACATCCAAAACACAAGAAATCATGAAGAGAGAGAAACTATCTTTCAAGACGAGTTCCAATCTTCAATCCATGTGAGAATGATGAAATCCATGTATCCTTGAGTTAGAATTTGCTAATACAACTTAAATCTTAGCTAATTTTAACCTAAATCTACCTAAAATAAACTAGAATGTGAAAACTACGAAACCTTAAGAGAGAAGTTTGGAAAAGGAGAGAAAATAAATGAAAAACTACTAAGTTTCTTCACTCTTCGAATATATATAATAGAAGGCTAGCATACGGACACTATAAGTCATAATGTTCGAACGCCATATTAAATAAGTCTTTTTAGGCACTTTCGGGACATTGGGCATTTAGATGCTAGCTTTAGGGGCGTCTAGATGC
The DNA here is from genome assembly GCA_024138005.1 of Lumnitzera racemosa. Lineage (NCBI taxonomy): Eukaryota > Viridiplantae > Streptophyta > Magnoliopsida > Myrtales > Combretaceae > Lumnitzera > Lumnitzera racemosa. The sequence goes on from JAMXBC010000007.1 coordinate 4,867,036, forward strand.
CATGCCCTAAAGCTTGACTATCTCTTTCTTTAATTCTTCTTCAAGTATGCTTCTAAACAAGTAGAATGCAAACCCCATGAGCTTGCAAAATGCACCATTTCAATGAAGTATGGCTCCAAATCATTCAAAATAAATTGAAATTGCACAAAACTTAATTGGTTACTAGTGAAAATCAATTGCATCTAATTTCTTGAATAAGTAACACATTTTAACTCAAAACCCTCCTTATATCACATGCAATTATTAAAAGTACCTCCCCTAAAAAATAATCAAAACTATAGATATAAAAGATTAATGCTGTTCCATAGTCCTACGTATAAAAGAAAAACTTAGCAAGTAAATTCTACAATGATAAACATTGTAAGTCTGTACTTTCTAGTTTAATAGGAAATAAAGTAGAAGGAAAAAGCAGTCTTATCTATCGAGTTGTATTCCTTTCTAATTCGCTCTTGCTGGAAAGCACCACGGGAGGACCAAAAGAATACGAAAAAAAAAAAGGAAGGGAAGGGAAGAAGACGTGTCTAGAAGTTGCAGAACTGTCGACACGTGTCATCCTACTGGACCCTTAACGGTGTCTCCTGAAACACTTCGCACAAAACATACGCGACCCATCGAGAACCTTTCCTCACCATTAAGCAAACTTCTTGTAACCACCCTTGCACTCATTCCCTCTCCAAACCGACAAGCCAAGCAAGCGCTTTCCATTTCACTTTTCTACTCCGTTTCTCTCTGGATAGAAAAAAAAAAAAAAAAAAAAAAAGAACTCTTTTTCTTGATCATTTTGACACACACACACACACACACAAAAAAGGTGTTAGAGATGTGGACTGCTCAGCGTTTCAGAAAGACCGATGTGGAGGCAGGGGATAACCGTCTTTATCCGGCTATGTTAGAGAGCCCTGAACTACGCTGGTCCTTTATTCGTAAAGTCTACTCCATCATATGCTTTCAGTTGCTTGCTACCATCGCTGTGGCCGCAGCGGTCGTCTCCTACCACCCAATTGCCAATTTCTTTGTTAGCACCGGTGCCGGTTTGGCTCTGTATATTGTTCTCATCATCACGCCGTTCATTGGTAAGAAGGATTCTGTGATGTTATTTTGAATGTTTTGGCTTTCTGAATTGCTAACTTTTTTTTTTTTTTTTCAATTGAAGTACTGTGCCCGTTGTATTACTACCATCAGAAGCATCCCGTGAATTATTTCTTGCTTGGGATTTTCACGCTCTCTCTCGCATTTGTTGTTGGGTTGACGTGCGCTTTTACCAAGGGTAAGAAATCGCTGTCATCCCTTTCTTCTGGTCCATTTGTGAACGAGAATATGATGATATGGTATAGTGAAAATCTTGGAAATTTTCATTAGTTCTTGAACGTTTCTGTCATCCCTATGCACTGCGAGTGTCTTCCATGCTTGTTTTTGCGGATCGCTAAGGTTTAGGGCGTAAGAAAAAAATAAGAGGGAAAACAAAATTGTGAAATTGCATAGCTTGGGTATGAGAGCATCAACAACGGTCGTTACTCCGTGCACAATTCCGGCGAAGAGGAAGAGACATGAATTCATCTTCTCCGGCGTTAAGGCGTGATGACCTGGCGTTGCTTTAGCTTGTCAGGTTGCTCTGTCAAGTGATGCATTAGAATATATATATATGTATATTTTTCCCCTTCAGTTTTCATTGGCTTAAACTACAATAATAAGACTCACGAAAATTTAAAAAGAAAAATTGTGAAGAAACTTGATTGAAGTAACTCAAAAATAAAGTGAGTAATTACTTGAAAAAGAGAGTTTTTTAATATGTTAATAAAGTTTTTTTGCCAATAAAAAATTTAGGAACTTGAGACAGGATAAGGGGGACTTAAGGAATGAAATTCCCTAAGTATAGGATAGCTGCAAGTTTTGAAAATGGCTTCAGTTATATTAATATTACGTAAGATCGATTTTAATTGTATTAATATACTAAATATTAATAAAAATTTAACATCTGAAAAAATAATTAGTATTAAAAATTTAACATCTAAAAAAATAATTAGTATTTTTTTTAAAAATACATTCCTTTCAACATTTAAAGCTCTTTAAATAATATAATATCTTATATCAGATAAATTCTTAATCATTCTCTCTCTTATTAAGACTAGAGTGTCGTTATAATTAATATTATATATATTATATATATGTAGTGATTTCAAATTTAGAGATCAATTATATTTTCATAATTTATTATTGTACATTAAATTTTTATTAGTATTTACCTTAGGACCATTATATCTTTTTTTTTTTTTTTTTTTTCCGTAGGTTACAGCATTCCTTTGGTCCATTGACTGGTTAAGGAAATTGACTTAGACCCTCTAATTTTGGCTTTTCAAAGACAAAGGCAGTTCTGTCAATATCTAAAACTTGTTTTAGGACTTGGGACTTTGATAATCAGTTTTTTATTTAAATCTCATTGACATAGACATTTCGTGTTTCGTCTTTGCAATGTCATGGACGATTATCATACAACAATGGTAGACATTGTTTTTGAAGTGTGATTACCATACCAGGTCACAGAATTTGAATATGATTAGTCATTCCTGCATAGCTTCTCTTTGTCTGAAATCTTTGCTAAAGCATTTTCGCTCCCCCTACAGGAAAAGTCATACTTGAATCGGGGATCTTAACGGCTGTAGTTGTCCTAAGTCTCACTATTTACACATTCTGGGCTGCAAGAAGAGGCCATGACTTCAACTTCCTGGGGCCGTTCTTGTTCGCCGCAATCATGGTGCTCATAGTCTTCGCTTTAATCCAGGCAAAGACCAACTGGCCCCCCTCAATATTATTATCGATATTCTTGTAAACGAAATTCGGTTAAATCCTTCTGTTTTGCATTGCAGATTCTTTTCCCTCTTGGTAGAATCTCCGTGATGGTATACGGGGGTCTGGCATCGCTCATATTCTGCGGATACATCATCTACGACACCGATAACTTGATCAAACGTTACTCATACGACGAGTACATTTGGGCTGCTGTAGCTTTATACTTGGACGTCATCAATCTGTTCCTATCGTTGTTAACCCTCTTGAGAGCTGCTGAGAGCTAGGGTTAGGTGGTGAAGAATTTTTTGTTTTTTTTTTTTTTCTAGTGCTTCATGCTACACGGGACATAATATCTTTGTTTTCATGATCTTGTACAAATTTACACAGAATGAACAAAAAGTTTGATTTATCAATACTATATATATATATGTTAATGCTTAAGATTTGGTACCAATTTGTACATTACGGGTAGATTTTGTTGCAAGTTTGTTAATCAGATATTCTTGATTATCAAAATATTGATAGGATAATTTGAACCAATCAAAATGTTTTACTTTTTCCGTACACTATACAGAGATTTTAATGGGTAAATCGTGTGTACTGGCGAATTAAAATAAAGTTACAGTTATAATTATGGTATTAATATGCAATATTTCGATGACTTACTAGGTAATACATCAATATAGATACATACATCTAAGGAAATATTTCATGTGACGATCCATCATCCATGCGTCCATTTACATCTTTTAAATGACTTTATATAAATCGTTACGCCATTGTTTGAGTAAGGATAAGGGTAAGAAAAGTTTTAATCTAAAGTCCGATTTCACCACTGCCATTAGGTATAAGTATAACTAATATTTCATCAATCTACCAGCCTATTATAACTCGTGATTTCGATTAAAGATTAAAGATGTATAAAGGAGGTAGATTACATTGGTTGGGTTTAAATATTTTTAATTCATTTAATTATGGATTTATTTAAGTTCACCTGCTTTGGTTAAAAGCAGATCAATCCATTGCGGCTAAAAAATTAGTATAAAAGACACATTCTTCGACTCTTCACGTTAATATCGTACGGATGTTAGACATTAATAAGTTGCAAAAAAGAGTATAAGATGCTGCGGTAACAACGATGGAGACATTGCATGTCCAGTACCATCACAAGTCAAAAAGGAAAAGAAGAATTGCGTTGATAGCAAATAAAGAAATATAAATAATTCTGGCTATAAACAAGTAGTGTATCCTATTTATCAATTCTTTACGAACTAATTTTGAAACTATAGAAATTGCATCCTTTTTAAATATAACTCGTGCATCCATCCGTGGTGTTTTGAAAATCAAAATTAATATATTGCCAAAGAATTGGCGATAATAGCTACACTTATTGCATGATATTTACAGATTAAAAACTTACCTCAGTTAACCCATCAATCCAGAAATATACATATTAGACTAAAAATCTTAACTCATATATTTAAATGAGTTAATCTATTTATCCTATGAATTAATACACTATAGAGCAGATTGACTTATTTAACTATAAGTCTAATTCCAATATCTTACGAATGGAGAACTTTAGGTAATTTCCGCAATTCACGACCAACCTTTCACTCCTCTATGGATCGTGACAGGAGCATTAGGTGTAGTATCGTAGGAATCGTGATAAGTAATATCCACAAACACTTTGTCAAACCTGTTTCTCAACCATGGTCACATGACCTGTAATGTATATGAAAATGTGAAATTTGATTTGGATAATATGCTATCTCTAGTTTAATATATGCAAGTATTTGACTCATTATTATATTTAAATATTTTATGTTATCAAATATATATTTTAATTATATTTTTATATTATTTAAAATATAATTTAAACGGATTATTGAATTCATATAATTAAAAAAAGATATATATAATATTAAATAAAAGTCATAGATTTATTAGCTATTAAAAAATTAATTATTTATTTTATAAAATAAATATTATTTTGTAATATTTAATAAAAATAATTTTAATTAACTTAATATTATAATATAGAAAATTATTTTTAAAAATATAAAATATTTTTATTTTTATCCAGTAAATTTCATTTTTATTGCATAATGTAGATAAGATAAAATTTGAACTTTTTGTTTAATCCATCAATCTAATTTTTCGTCTAATCACCAAAAAAAATTACCAACTAAGTATGGAATAAAACTCTTTATTTAATATAATATTACAAAAATTATACAACTAAAAACTACTATAAAATCGTGTCAAAGTTTATAATCTTATCAAAAGTTTTCATGTATACGATTTTATATCTATTTTAATTATAAAAAATAACATAAAACCATAAACTTGTGAAATTATATTATTAACTCCCGATTTTAACAATTATGCACAAAAATTATTTCGATATGTAATATTATCCAAAATCTCATTGTCAGTTAATATTTAAAGCACTTTAGGATCAATAATACGGGCTTACATATCATACACTCAAGATTACATAACAGATCATAATATAAAACCAAAAAATTTATGCATATTGTACAACTCTTTACGTTGATCAAGTACAAACTTAAACAAAGACTATGCTTGAAAACTCGATCCTTCGACGCTTTCTTTCCATCTCAGGGTCCTAGCTTAATCTTCGAGTCTGTGCATCAGTAACTGAGGTTAGAAATATAACCAATATGGGTTATAACAGTATCTCAATTTAGCTCCATAGTTAAGAATTGCGCAAACAGCAATAGTTCTCGATAGCTCGAATCAAATTAGGGCACCGATGGTAGTTCATTAACCATATCAACAAACATACATGATAAACCTTTTAGAGAGAGAGAGAGAGAGAGAGTTGAGAAATGAAATGAAAGTACCTATACGTTGAAGAGGAGAGATGGAACTGAAATGGCGAATAGGAGAGGAAAATGAAAATGGCAGAAGTTTGTTCTTTTACTTCCACCGGTGGGTTATTGTCGTTTGAGTGAGTCTCAGTGGATGGAAGGTTGACGAAGCGTTGGCCAGTTGTCATTGGAGTAGAAATAGAACCAGAATTTAAATTATAAAAAATAATTTAAAAAATTGCAATAAATGGTAACATCATAACCACTGAAATTATCTTTTCTAAAGTTACAAAAAAAAAATGGCAAAAAAACCATAAACCACATATCAAATTATGAATCAAACCAAATCAAAAAATCAGTCCTTTTGCAAACGATTCGATTTACGATTTAACTCGATTCATTTATATATAAACGGTTTATAGTTTGGTTAAAAAAAAAAACTAAATAAAACTGTTTTAAACAGAACCAATTGATTAAATAAAAAAGTTTCACGCAATTGTTTTGTATTTTTTTTTCCTTTGGATTTCATTAAATTTTTTATATCTTATTCTTCTTTCTCTTATTTTGAGATCAATTATTAAGAAATTTGTATATTTATCATTAAAATTAATAAATATTACATAATTACAAAATGTATAAAAAAAATATTATCAAAATACCAATACTAAAGTTGCATATCACATCAAGTACATTTGCACATAAAATGCGACATTAGTACACTTATATATATGTCGCATCTTAATGTCGCATCTTATGAAGATATGATATTACTATTAACGTATTATTAGTATGTCCCATCTTAAAAATATGATTACATATAAATACTAATATCGCATCTTAAATATGCGATATAATAATGGTATTTTGATAATTTTTTTATAGACTTTGTAACTACATAATTTTTTTAAAGGCCGTAGAGATGTATTGCACCCTCAATTATTAGATTAAATTGAGTGAGTTTTATTTGAAATTTTATATCTAAAAATACTCCTTTTCTAAATTATCCTTTTCTTATATGTTTTTAAAAAGAGTTTAACATTAGTACTCTTTACGAATCTCTTATCTCTTTTCTAATCTTTGGTTTATTTCTTTTGTCTCTCAGTATCATTTTTAGATAAGCAACTCTATTTTTCCCTCCTCATTATTGTTTGTTGAAATAAAGTATTTTATCCTTATGTAATCAAGTTCAATTTTGTTAAGATTATATAAAACTTTTTTAAAATATCGTTACACATGATAAATATATGAAAAATTAACTAAAACATATGAAAGTTTAGTAGAAAAGAAAACATATTATTAGAGAGAAAATGTTTAGTGAAATTTTGATATGAATAGATTGAGCAAAAACTAGCTAGTTCTAATTAGGTTGAAAATTTTATTAATTGAATCGTATAGTTAGATTTTATTAAAAAAAATTAAACCATGCTCAGTTCGATAAGTTGCCGGAGGTAGGGGCATACTGAACAAAGCCGAACCTACCCTTAAAGGTTATAAGTATGTAAGGAAGATATAGCTCTTAATTTAAAGCTTGATTATACTTTTAGAAAAAAATTTTAAAAAAAAATGCTTCTTTCCATATATTCTAAGGCTTCTACTCAAGATTGACTAGATTGTGAAAACAAGCTATACTCTATCCAAATTATTTAATCGTTCCAACAAACTTCACTACCTAATCATAACAGATCCTACCTTTCTAGATTTCTAAATTCGTCATTTAGCTTTTAACATTACACAATACTACCAAAAATAATATTTGGTTCATGTAACCTTTCACAACATCTTTACACTACTTCAATTGACATGGCTAATAATATAGCATTACATCACCAAACTTTTCTCCTTTTAAAAACCCTTGAACATAAGATCAATCACTTCAATCTACTCTTTTACACTATATTTGGAATAGAAGAAAAAAAAATGAAGAGGAAATAAAATGAGAGAAAAGAATTAGGAGGGAATGAAAATGAAGAGAAAACACCTAGTTTAAATAAAAGGAGAATGATTGTGAAAGGAAAGTTAATAAAGTATTTTTCTTTTTTAACTTGGTAAAATATCAAAAAAGCCCTCAAATGTTAAAAATGTATTTTTAGCCAAAGGTTATTTAAGTCATTTTACATAAATTCCTTCTAGTTCCCTTCATATGCGAAAGGAATGGTTTTGCAGGAGCCAACAAAATCTTTTTCTCACAAATCTCTTCCCTTCTTCTTTTCATACTTTTCCAAACGAGGAGAAGGAATATTTTCATTTCCAATCCAAATATTTTCATCTCCAATCCCTCACTTCTTTTTTTATTTGCTATAACCTCTATAACCCAAACATAGTAGCTTTGTGTTCATCAATTGCATCTGCATCTACATCAATCTGCTGAGATTAGGTTGGATCTTGCTTTTATTTAGTTGCTCATGTTTCGCACATGGCTAGTAAACAATCTTCATCTATCCAAACCTCTTTAGTAAGAAGAAAAATTCTTCAGTCTCATCCACATTTTTTCTACTTTTTTTATAGAATCGATCCAACCCATCATCTAACCATTGAATATCTTATTAACTGCTATCGTTTGAAAAATCAGATGAAGGGCTAACGGTTCTACTGATTGGGCTTAGAAGTTCCCCTCCAGTAGTTACGACATTGAGGGGGAACCATTGATATTCAACAACGGCCTGGTGAAGGTGAAGGAACGATATGCTCTATCCATTTAAAATTTTTAAAACTACATCCATTTCAACCCAAGCCAGCACATCATGCAAACTTTCATTTTCTTTGTTGTCATCACATCCATTTCAATAGGAAGGCCCACAGAACTAGAGGCACGTCCAATGCCATCCTTGTAAAGAAATTTCGTTAGTCCGTAACTTACCTAAGCCACACACTTAGAATAAGACATTCGAAGCTTCCAACATTCTAAAACAAGCAGGTGGTCGGCAAAATACCAAGGTTACTTGGCTTTCCAAAGCTGTGGCACGGTTGGACACCAAACCAGGGGGTATTTGAGAATTAAGTTGTTGGAAGGGTAGTTTCTTAGAGAAGAGCGAATAGGCTTTGCTGGACGACAGAGATTTGTTGGTCGTGATTATTATTGTTTAGAGGACGATGACGAGGTTGATTTTAAGAGTAAAATGAGTAGCTTGTTGAACACCATAGTGGAAACCAAAACTTAGTAAATTAGGATGAAGAGTAATGTTTCAGAGAAGAGACTTAACTAAGTGAGAATCAAACACTCCCTGAAGGCAGTGGAACTTTACCACCTGTTTGGTACAAGAAAAGGAATTAGGAAAACAAAGAATATAAAAGGTACAAAAGAAGAAAAGTGGAATAAATATTAGTCATTACTAATATGCCCATAGCATGAAAATTGAAAGATGGGATAAATAGCGGATAAATGGGAAATTAAACAACTTGTCCTCACCTCTCAATAATTTAGAAGGGAACAAAATTTAGTGAATATTGCACTTTCCTTCCTTCATCCCATCCAAACACAGAAATTTTCAGAGAATTTCTCTCTCTGTGGGATTGAAATTTGGATTTTGTAGATTTTCAAATTCATGTTTGTTGGGTTCAAAAATCATATAGTCGATTCCCTATTTATATATAAACACATCCATAATGCTTTGAATGTGAAAAATTAACCCCCACAAATTGCTACACTAAAACAATAAAACCACGACATAAGATAATATAGATAAAGAAGAAATTTATAATTGATGGTTTTCGTGTGAGTATATAACGTTACATTGTATGCACCCCAAAGTACAATTTAGAAATCTCGGTGTGGCATTATAAGACACATAACAAAAAGACATTAATAAGACCTGGAACATAATTTGTAAGAAAAATAAAAATGACAATAACTAGCTAGTGCGATCGTGACATGAATGAATATGATTGTAAAACGAATCGATTATTTATCATGTCTAATGAAATCACATTTCTAATAATGACAAGAATTGATAAAAATTACAATATTATTACAGCATCATACTCACTCGTTAATCGGACGGATAAATCTGAAGCTCGTGCCTCAAGAATCTGCATGTAGGCAGACAATGGTCGCAAAGGAAACCCTGAGAGCATATTATGTCAAACTTTATTGTCCCGTGACGCTCCAGACCACTTTTTGGTCATTAAATATAGGTTGCATAAACCTGTAATAACAATAAGTTTACACTGGTACCGCAGAGAGTAGAAAGTCCGGCTGGAATCTCTGAAGAAGAATGCCACAGAATGGACAAAATGGAATTGATGAAACTCGGAGAAAAGAAGAGCTGTCCAGGGAACTATCTGTAAGACATCCCGGCATGGAAAACAGAGGCGCAGGGGGCAGCTTAGAAACCCATCTATGACAACATATGCAAAACCACAAGGGAGTCGTCGGGCATATCTGCATAGAAGCAGCACATCTCTCTAGTTTGTGCCTTTCACCATCTTTGCCACTGCTATCTGTTGTGCCTCGGCAGTATGCAAATTCAGGAGATTCAAAGGGGACAGAGGCTGAACAGTGGTTGCATTGCTCTTCCAAAGAAGAGTTGAATTCTGGCCTGCCATGCAACCTTACATAATAACAGAGAGTAAGAATGCCTTCGATTATCAAAAGGCTGTTGCAAGACAAGAATTTGTATGGAATTAACAACAAATGGATATGGGCAATTTTGAGACAGCATTTCCCCCAACCAAAAGAAAAGAAAAAGAAAAAGAAAGAAAAAAAGAAAAAAAGAAAAAAGGAAAAACCAAACAAACCAAAGGAACAAACTAAAGGGATATTTCCATAGACTATACAATTTAAATATTACCGTATTTCCATAGCCTTATAAAATTGCAGATCTTTTTGTCCAAGAGGGTAAAACAAACAAAAACCTCATATTTCATTTTGGTAATGATAAATTTCATTTCAATATAAGCAAGATGTCTAACACTTAAAGCAGAAAAGGGATACAAACAAAAGAAAAACCCTATACAAATGCTAAAGACTCTAAGCAGGAGTAAGAGTACAAAATAAGAAGCTAGAGCGGAACACTCTTAGGATGGACATCGTAATACATAAACTCAGTCGGCACATTTGACTTTTTAACTCAATCTCTCAGTCAAAATTATTTCAAGCTATGGGTCTGACAATCCACTTTGAGCTCAGAAAGTATTGATTTATACATAAGGTGCATGTCCTATATATAACTCATTATCTTGTAATAAGAACCTTAATGATCTTTAGAAAGACAAGCATGAATCCTCCAAAGTCCATGGGTAACTTCTATTTTAGAAACTTCTAAAACAAGAATACTATCCTTTCCATGTTTATCCTAAAACTGGAAAAGCAAACAAAAAGCACTGATTCATCAATAAGAATCAGTTAAAAGAAAAAAAAGGTTCACGCTCATTAGAGTACCTTCTTTTAAGTGATTGAAACCCTGACACAGATAATTTTGATTGATTCTCTTCTTGATCAAGTTCAATCCACTTCTTCATTTGTGCTACACCTACAGGATACCAGCATCCAGGCGCAGATGAACTTGGGGGTGACATGAAACTTAAGGCTGAAAGATTAAAAAACACAACCCGGAGCTGTAGCTCCCTTTCACTGCCCAAAACAAGCTTCAGCCACAAATTTACTCTCTCTTCACCAACACATTCTTTCAACTGATTCTGTGTTCTGCTAGTAATGTGATCAGCTTTCAGATCCGATAACATCACACGTCTACCAAGAACATTAAGTAGGTGTAACTGGCGAGAAGAAAGCCTTGAGTAACTTTTGGAGACAAGCATTAATATTTTCTCAGGGGAAACTGTCGGTAGATTGGATCCCAAAAAACAAACTGACAACCACTCAATCAGTATACTTTCAACATACTTTGGCAACAACCGCTTTAAAGTCAATAATGCTGATACGATATCCCAAACTACAATAGGCCTCACAGATTCTTCATACTGTTTTAAAGACCACAATATATTCAACTTCCAAGTATTTGAATCCTTCTGAGAAAAACCAGGAAACAGCTCTCCACAGAGCTGAGGAAGTGGGCTTGATGAATTATCTCGTTCCAGTCCACCAATCCAAAAATACTCAACCGCAGCCCTCAAAGACCTGAAAAATTTGCAGCAAAAATTGAGTATCTTAAAGGGGATTTCATCTAGTAAGATAATAGCAATTTTAACATTTTATTATCCTTATTCTCCTTAAAAATTTAAAAAAAAAAAAAAAAAAAAAGTCTATTGTCTTGGTACTTGTATTCAAATTTCAAGATCTCTTTATGGTACTTTCTCCCGCACATATTCAAGCTCCAAAATTCTTTAACTCAAGCAGTTTTCAGTGACTGGATACTATATCTTCTTATGCTTACAAGTACTGGATAGAATATAAACAACAACTCAAGAGTCAAGAAAAGCAGTAACCAAACTGAAAGTTTAGGAAATGACCCAAAAATAAAAAAAAAATAAAAAAATTTGAAATTTTAGGGCAAAAACTAATGGAATCACTGAAGGGTTAATTGCAATTCTCAACAAATTATCAACGTTTCAAATACAATTAATAGAATGACCAAGATAGTGTCAAATAACCTTGCTTGGTACATTGGATTAAGTAGTTCCGTATCAAAGCTTCTAACCTGCAACATTCATAAATTAGTTCCTAGAGCTCCTTAATGAAAACATCATCAGCCTACACCACAATATTGTCTACAGAGAAGCAGAATAACTTAAATAATGGCCAAAAACTGACAATTATAATAAACTAATACATTTTTTTGATAAGAAATAAACAATATATTAATTGTGTAATTCTTCAATGTTAGCATTGGAAATGAATATGTTTCTACAATGCTGACAAAGTTAGAGAACTACCTAGGACCATAAGACTTCAGATACAAAATCAAAAGAAAAATTATTCTGTCAAAAGCCATAGCTTCTTCCAAGCAAACAAATTGCAATCACTACCACCTCATTTTTAACTTGTGAATTTAAAAGAAGTAACTTAATAAAAATGAAGTGTTTAATTTTTTATTACCATCCATCTTAATCAGGAAAACATAGCCGATGTCTCTTTCATTTTGATGAAGCATAACAAAGGATCAATATGTATTGTTTCTCGTTTGATTGAAAACAAATTTTCCCTTAGAAAAACATGTATTAGGTTTCATCAACAATAGTACAAATCAAAACCGCTAGAAGACACACATACCTAAGAAACCATTACAATAATACCTAGAAAATGGCAATATATAATCGGCCAAGAAGCAGTAGAAATACTTTGAATCAAGGCTTCTTCAAAAAGAATGAAAATTGCTTTATCCTTGTCTGTCAACCAATAATGGTTCCAGGAAACAGTTGCCCATAAAATCAAAAGAAAGGGCTCGTGCAAATGAAAAAATTGCTTCCAAGTTACTTCAGGGATAAGAAAAGGAAGGATGCAAAGATTACAAAAATAATGCATTTCAGCAATAACTAACATTATAGTAGTAGAGATACAGACCATAGCGATTGCCATGTTTCCAGGTGACACCGCTAGCCCAAAGCATGAGAAAAATGCATTAGGAAGCTGAAAAGCACAAAATGTTCAATTAGATCTTGAGAATATAATATAAATGCCAGTTAGCCCAAAAGGTGGTAATAGCATACATCACTAATACTTCTCTGGCCAGGGGTACTTGAAGGAATGGGAACTTCAGAGACAGCATTCCCCTGTATCTTCCAGCAACGAATATCATTGTCCTATCAAATATAAACAAAGTATTTCAGCCAAATTTTAAAGTTTGCCACAATTATCCTGCAACATACATGGAGTCATATTGAAACGAAGTGTCCACAAGCAACAATAAGTCTCATGATATACCATTATAGAATTTAAATTTCTACTACAACATCTCAAAGCAAAGGTTTTATATATAAAATGATGCATTAATACTGAACTTAATTTCAATTAGCACAAGTTTGAAAACAACTTTGTTTCAATCTAAGGAACGTAAACAAAAATTTCAGCAATAAATGTTAGTCACCTAGGATTTCTTAAAGCTTATATGGAAGCCTGAAGAGAACTTTCCAAGGATTTGTCTGAATGGAATCATACAACGCAATATAGAAAAGAGATTCATTGCAGTAAGGATGCATGAAGATAATAATAATCTTCCACAGAAGTCTGATGAAGTACCAAAGCAAGCACTTTATCTTTTTCTCTTACAAGGTAACTGAGTAAGTACATCAAAGAAGGACAATGCAAAATCAATTTGCAACTCAGGATACGGAAAGACCTGACAGGGACTGCATTTAGGCAAATAGAACTTCAAAACTCAGTATGGTAGTTACATATTTACATGGGTAAAGAATAAGCATTTGATGAAGGAACAACTTGACCATATATATGATTATAAATGAATATAGTCATTGAAAAAATTGTATCATATAAGGTAACACGAAAGTTTTTGCTGTCAGCAAAATAAAGGATAAAATTGTGTGTTTCACATTACAAAATGAGGTCTTATTATTTCACAAGTTGTTTTGTAGAAATGATAGCTAAAAAGAATGCTGAAACCAGAGATGATATCGAAGAAGAAAGGCATAATCTTTGCATGTTCAGGTAGTAGACAAGCTGTTATAATGTTGATAAGTTAAGCTATGCTATGACAACCCTTGGCACATAATTTAAAATTTATAGGACAATGAAACTGAAATTCACAAATGATTATAATGATGCATGCTAGGAGAGAGACCCTAAACCACAATAAGTTGAACTAAAATTAACGAGTAAGGTACCTGACTGCAGGTAAACAAACAACACCCATCAAAGGCCCAAGACAAGCCTGTCACCTGACAAGGAAAGTTTTGTCCATAGATAGAAGACATGGAAAATAAAGCATGAAAAACAAAAGAATATTGGCAAAGGCACAGGTAATCTCCTAACAGATGGGAGAACCTTACAATATGATCGTGGGCAGCATACGAGCCAAATTTCTCATATTTGCTGTGCAATCTGTCACATAACCACACTTCAAAAGATCCTGATCCTCTACCAATGGCTAAGAGCAGTTCGTCAGGACATTGAATGGACGTGGTAATTGAAAGAACTGAAACTGGGATGGAATCAGTTGATATAATCTATTCCAGGAATACATGGGTGAGTATGTACTAAAAATAAATTACTCTTCACTAAAAGTTAGTTCAAACAAGATAAGGAGTACCTCCTTCAACAAAACAAAGTGATGTTGATTGACTGCAGAAGACTTCATAAATTCCGAGGAAGACCCTGTCCAGATTTTAACGCTGAAAAAGAAAGTGAACCGCAGGAAACGTTAACATGAAGGGTTGGCATTCAAATATGAAGAATTCCTTGAAGAACTAATTAAACCCCAGGCATAGGAATAACACATTTCATGGATCAGGTTTCCTTTTTCTTTTTGGGGTAAGTTCATAAGATCCATTTAGTTTAATTGTCAACTCAATATTATTAGATAAAGTATAGAAAAAAGATATATCATGCCATCCATAGCACTATTTTCTTTTCTGAATATAAGTACTTACTGATGCATGATATGATGGAATATAAAAGTCACCTGCCATCAGAAGCTCCAGACACTAGTAAAAGCTCAGCATTAAAAGAATTATGTGCAGGGTGCAGCCATCTTATTGCTGTAACCCATGCATTGTGTGCTTGAAGGAGCCCAACAATCATGGTAGGGGGAGTTTCATGGACTTCCTCAACAGAGTAACATTGAGAAGCAGTTACCCTGAAAAAAGAAATTCCGCCTGATTTCCCTCCTACTGCAAGTAGAGAAAAGCTGGACCCACAATTTTGAGTTTCTATGAAATTTTCGTAAGGCAACTGCAGCACAGGTGACCAGTCAATAACAAGTGATGAAAGCATTGCACAATAAGAAGCATACTCGCTGGCAGTTAGCAGTTGAAGAGATGGATCCTCGACTTTGTTCAAGGACAATGAGCAAGATTTCAAATGCCTCCAACACGACGCATTATTTTTTATATTGGTAGGTTGAATTTCTAGCAGCTGCAAGCACATTGGTGACGAATGAAGCAGATTCTTCCCAAAAAAACAGAACTTAGCCAACAAATATTGAGTTTCTTAAATAGACATTGACTTAAAACTTAAGAGATTAGGATATGCAAAATCTTACATATGACAACCTTGTTTCTTGCATTTCAGCAATTGTGCTTGAGCCAGGATCCCAATCATTAGTATTTTCAGGAGTTTCAGATGACAAATGTCCTTCAGATATTGTAGAGACTCTATTGTTGCAGAAAATTCAAATGTCATGGGCATTCAGAAACAAACTTTGAAATGTAGACCATTCAAGCATATGATCAACACTCAAACTTAGAATGAAGCCAAAAAAACAGGGTATGGCAACTTACAATTTGCTATCCGAACATCGCTGTCGCTTATTTCTGCGATAAGCAGAGATTGGTAGATCGTTAGAATATCCTTGCTCTCCTGCCAGTCGCTAGTTGAACAAAACTTTGAAAGATTATTATGAGCTATTAGGGTAATAATTTAGCAGCAATGCATCACATTATACAAAGAGATGCACAGAAATTATTCTGAAAAACTTACTTCGGAATATTTAGTGGAGGGACTTTCAAATGCTTGAAATCCATTATCTACTAGACATTTGTAAAGTACATCTGATAGATCTGCAATCTGCATGGAGAATATGCAAATGGAGTTTATATATACAAATAAAAGTGCCAAATACACATGCATACAGAAAGTTATCCTATTGTGCTTTACTATTTACTGAACAAACTTGTTTCTATTTAGTAACACCATCTTGTAGCAATTATGTATAAATCTACAAGCTACATGTTTCTCTCTCGATTCTTACCTCTATCCATTCAGCAGAGTAATCGCAAAACGGTGGACGATAAATCTTAACAAGTCCTTCGGTGGTACAAATGGCAAGTAAACACCTATATACCATCAAAATGGAAAATGTCTCGTTAATTTTACTCATCAAGGATAATAAAACTCGGTAAGGAACTTGAGAGTGTGATAACTAGCCAATGGGAAAGAAAGGAAACGGAAATACCTGCAGTTAGGTGCCATTCCAAGCGGAGACCATGAAACTGACCGAACACAGGGATCACGATCGCGAGATAGACAAATCGGCAACAAAGAGCCAGACAGCAAATCTAAATTGAAGAAAGAAATCACCTTAGTAACATCAAGAGAAAAACCATTTATCTATTAGTATGATAATACACATCAAAGGATTGCATTAGCTAAAATTTCTGACTATGGAGACATCTTCATCTAGAAAGAGATCAGCTAAAAACTATTTTGTGCCATCTGTGTTCTCACTTCTCACCTTAGGAAACATCAAAATTAAAGTGACACTAACAAAGGCAAATTAAAAAATAATATACATTATGTTGATATGATAAATAAATTTGATCTTGAAAGTAGAATGCATAAGTAAGTTCACATTTTAGTGTGAGATACTCAAGAACACAACAATAGAATTGCATTCAAGATCAAACTTCAAGACTATACTTAGGGCTTTTCACCCATAAGATTGATATAATATTAACAATTATCATGAAAACAACCACATACCTTCTCTCTTTACCACCCCAATAGGAAGTGGACCCCTAGTAGGTGCTTTGATCAAACCTCGATGTCCAAATGGCAAGTCTGGATTCTGAAAAACAACTCCAATTAAACAAAAGGACACAAAACTATTTCTTTAACCTATAAAAATTTTCAATATCGTACTTCTGCCAACAAAGGTACCTTGAGATTTAAAAATCTTTTCAACAGTAAAATTATAAAAAGCTATTGTATCAACTGATTACAAAACAAGGAGTGGACCTTTAAAACTACAAGCTAGTTAAATAAAAAGATGATGCTAGTTTTCTTTTTTCTTTCCAAGTTCAATGACAAAGCTACATATGAACTGTATTAATGCTGAAACTGAGAAAGGTCAGTTTTCAAAGTGTAGAGATTAGAGCTTCACCAATATAGTAACAATGGTACCAGAAGCAACAGCAATTAAGTTCTCTTTAGACCACATGATTGAGTCTGGGTAGGATGGTGAAGCCACAAGTCCTGCAGCTTGGAATCTTGATGCCATAATGTGTCAATATATAACCTACGAATATATAAAAAAATAAATAAATAAATAATAAAAAAGAAAGGTCAAAGTATCACAAAGTCTGGAGAGAGTGAAGGAGAATACAAAATAGTTGTAAGGAAAACTAAAATAGTCTAATAATGAGGAACTCGATCACCCAATGTTATCATTTTAAAACCACAAATTATAAGAATCAAATTCCAATTTCTACTGTTTAGTCGGCCAAAATACACATTCTCATACTTTTTATTTCTCACACCATAATATGGTTTTATATTCAATATCATAATTGAAGGCAAACTAGATGCAGCCAGTTAACTCACTCCCTTTGTGAGGTGCTGCAGGAGTAAGGCCAACCTGGTTGGAAAGTACTGAAAGAAATTCAAAAGGAAAAAGATATGAATTTCTTTGATCGAGAAGAGAACTGTTGATTTCACCAACAAACTACAGGGGAAGTGGGAGTTAAAGGACAAGAGGACCTAATCTCCGTACAAGGATAAAGGAACATTAGGAAGGGAAAAAAGGAATCATATTTCTAGCAACTTCCACATCATTATCTTGGGCACAAAACTAGAAACTCTGGTTCATTGTGCAACACTGGAAGCTCTCAGAAAGAACTACCCAATTCTTATTCCTTTAATCAGTAGCTGGTAAGGACAGGGAGGAAGATGGGAAGTGTCCTTTAGGGAATCCAAGTGAAATTTCTGCCATCACAGAGGTCCTATGATAGTTGGCTTCAGACTCATATGTTCAACTTTAAATCTTTGCCGATAAACTCCCTATAGTTTTCCGTCATAAGCATCTCATTGCATGGTTGTTGTGAACCCTTGAAGATGTCTCAGTCCATGTCAAAAACTTTCATTGTAGGCCTTTCCACAGCTTTGGTGTGTTCAAATGACTCCAACACCTACATTGCTTTTAAGAGATAGATATTCCTCTGCTTTATTGCCTTTATCCAAAAATTCAAAATCAATCTTCCAATCAGGTTTAAAAGAAAGGATTTCAAATTTATGCATGAAAAGAAATACAAACATCGAAACGGAGTATACCCATACAACTTTTTATAAAACCCAAAATATATTTTCCAGTAGAAAATAACTAAATCACAATTTGATCAAGTAATGTCACAACAGTCAATGAACAACTACCAAGTAAAACATCTTTCTTTGACAACTTTGGAACTGGAACACTAACAAAATTAAATCTTCAGTGAATATATTACAGCCAAAGACTCCCTTTTATAATAATATTTTTTTAAAAGTAAACCTAAATAAGTACAATTCAAAAGCCTCCATATTCGATGCTTCAACATACTACACATAGTATATGTTCATATATTTGCCGAAGATTTAATTTTTGTTAGAGTTCGAGTTCCAAATTTGTCAAAGAAAAAATGTTTTGCTTAGCAGCTGTTTATGGACTATTCTGACATTGCTTGATCAAAAATCATAATTCAGTTATTTTGTGCTAAAATATGTATTGCGGGTTCTGTTAAAAGGTTGTATAAATATACTCCATTTCCATGTTTGTATTTCTTTCTTGGATAAATTTTGAACCTTTTTTTTTTTACCTGATTGCAAGACTGCTTTTGAATTTTAGGACAAGGGCATTAAAGTAAAGGAATATATTGATCTGTTTGTTTCAGTATCTTTTACGCAACCCCTTTTACAATATGAGCCGTTACATCAAATAGGATATTGATATTGCATCCCCACTTCCTTATGATAAATCTATGAACATCCCAGTGTACCAACTACCCGTAAATACACACCATGCACTATTATAGGATCAGTAAAAGATACAACATTTCATATACTGCTATTTTTATGTTTGCTGGCCACATTTAACTTGCTTGCTGGGTCATATATTATTTCGTCTTGTTTCCTCGTGATGGGTGCTAGTTTCACATGTCCTCTGACGTCGAGGATACTTCTAATTCAAGCAGCATACTAGGAATTTTCTACGGTCCCGTTTTCGAAACGTAGGATAAAAACCATGAAGGGAGAATTGGAAATACAACTACAAACAGTAAAATTCGTCTACAAACCATAAAAGGACAGTTCGAAATAAAGGAAGCAAGATGTTGCTCGATTAGACTATTCAAGTCAAATAAACTAACAGATTAGATAATCCCAGTTGTTAGCAACTGCTCGACCCTCCCTCAAACATTCAAAGCTATGTAACAATTTACCTGCCTTCAGACGTCGATGTTCTGGTGGTCGTTCGTTGGTGGTCGGTGCTTCGGTTCGTTCTCCCGTGGACAGCTATTAATATCGCTCGAAAATGGAGAGCTTTGCTTCGCGTTTGGTGAGAGAGATTGAGAGAAGAGAGAGATGATTGTGAGTCGAAAGTGGGAGAGATACTGAAGGGACGAGAAGGACGACAGAGATTAGGGTTTATCTTTTCCCTTTTAATCTAAGGATTCCCTTTTCATCAACAGAGATATAGGCGTTGATAGATGTTAATTTGCGGGTGTAGTTTGCCCTCGATGTTAAATTTCATGAGGATATTTTGGGGGGAAAAATAAATCGGTGATGTTGAATTGCAATTTTTAGGTTGAAATAAAAAGAAAAATCATAATCCAATATTTTAAAGAATTATAATTTATCATAGAACTAACTGGATAATGCTGCTTGTTTTGCACATATTTCAATTTAAAATATATGTCTATTTTAATAAAAAGTATTTTTATTTAAAAGACTTTTATAAATAATATGTGTTGTCGATTAATTTGGAAACAAAAAAAAAATTTGCAAAAGAAAATAAAATGTTTAATACCGGAGTCAATTCGATACGACTAGTCCTGATACCTAAGTTAATAAGGTAATTTTATATGAAAAATATGTGAGTAAAAAGTATCGGAGCTCTTGTAGAGTTCCTTTCTTATATTTATAGGTGATTATACTATCTAAAGTAATTGTCGAAATAACTGTTAAAACATGTGGAAACTTCTTAGTTTGATATCGCCTCTAATATATAGAGAGAGCAGATGGTTATATAATATAACCGTATTTATGATAACCATTCGCACCATAGACTGAATTCAAACTAGAAATGTCGTATGTCATCTAACCAGTGGTATGCCGAAAGATTAGAATACCTAGCATATCAACGACCGAATGGATAAGTATGTCAAATAAGCAAAAACCGACTATCAACATTTACTCCTCAACTCTCGTGTTTAAGTAGTCGATAAAGGAAGTTACATATATATATATATATATATATATATATTGGACTAGAAGCCTTGTGGAGGAGTGATTCTTTAGATTAATGCCAAGTAAGGTAAGAACTAGAACGGATCGCATCCCAGTCGAAAGGTCTCAATTTCTAAACTCCTACTTGTTCGAGAAACCAAGAAATTGGAGACATGACATTTGTCGCATAAGTCATCATTTTGTTACAAACCTAATAATTGTCAGAAAGTTATAAGCCATTAGATTTTTGTCATAAGACTCGCGTTAGCAATCTATGCCATTACTAAATCAGTGCATCATTACTTTTAGAAGCAAATTTGCAGTTAAAAGGACAAATCATCCATATATAAAGTATTGTTCACAATCAAAATTCATTTCTCTAGTTGCATCTTAAACTTTTATTCGCTTTCTCATCTTCAACCTCACATTCTTCAACTTGTGTTATATCATTTTGTACAACCATTTAGGTATAGTTCATAAAGTTAATCGTCGACTTGTCCTCTCCATTGGGTGCTCTACTAAAATTCACATCCCTTGCATCCCTCACGACCACTGCCTATCATGTGTTATTCTTTTGTTCCCTACATCTCCTTTGAGACAATCTCTCGATATTCTCAGCATCATGCACTAAGAACTTGCACAAGTGCCTATGTTGGATCGTATCTTTAATTGCATTCTCAAGTTGAATGCATTGATCTGTATTATGACCTTTATCACGATAAAAATCGCAATACTTGTTAGAGTTTCTCTTTGAGTGATTCCTTCTCATTCTTTCGGGCTACTGGAGGACACCTCTCTCCCCATGTACCTCCATCAAAATGTCTGAAATTGGACGATTGACAGGCGTGTGGAATGAATATGTCAAGATTTTCGTTCTCTTCCTCTTAGCATCTGAACTATGGTCCTTATTCGTGCCAAGTCTATCCTCTACACTTTTTTGCTTGTCATTCTTTCCATTTAGAAAAGGAAATATGTTAGTAACCCGAGCAAATTCAATAATTAAAAGTAATGATTATTAATACTCACATCATATGATTTAGCTACAATATGGGCCTTATTGCAACCTCTGACCCTATCAACATCCTTCTTGGCGATATCTCGGTCTTTTAGAAGGATAACCCATTTCATTAAAGCTAAAGATTTCATCCTGTCTCCTAGGGTCAAGTCGATATCCAAAATTTGGTGACTCCAACAAATGATGAAGTATTCGCTAACCTCGTTGTCGAGGACAAATTCGATACTACTAATGCTGAGAGATTTCGATCGCATTGCTTCTTTCACCCTTTCGTCCAAGCCCCTGGATTTCTTGGTAAGTGGTTGGCCGGTAAGTTCCTTCCCCGGTCTTTTATTAGCACTCGCCACCACCTCAATTGCCAGTGATGACCCTTCTACAACAGTGGCATTTTCATCCTCCTCGTCGGGATGTACCTCTCAACATGCCTTTATGTTATCTTCCTGATAAATGTATGAGGTGGCTTTAGCCTTAAAATCAACAAAAGTTTTTAGCTTGTTCTTTGCGAGAGACTTGAAAAAGTCTCTATAAGGCTTGACTCTGTCAATTACAACGTTAAAAGCTACAATAGTATCTAGTTCTGGGATTTAAATTATCTTAGCCATAAATCTAGCTAAATAGTCCCTAATTGACTCATCGAACTTTTGTTTAATGGTGTTAAGGATTGAGGAGTCCTTAATAGGAAGTTTGCTTACAAGGAAGTGTTGAGGAAGCACTTTTACTAGTTTATCAAAACAGAAAATGGTATTTGATTTCAAATGTTTGAATCATGTCGTAACTGCATTCCTCAATCTCAAAGGAAAAGCCTAACGGGCCATTGCATCACTCAAACTATGCAATTTAGCTAACGTACAGTAATATTTTAAGTAATCTTTGGGGTCCTTTGTTCCTTCATAAGTCTCAAGCTGTGGTAACTTGATGTACTAAGATATTACTTCCTCCAAAATCTTTGGAACAAAGGGACTTTTTTTAATTTAGAACTGCTTGCTTAGGGTAGTAAGGGTGCTAACATGAGAAGAACCCACATGATGCACCTGCTGCGGTTATTTGCCTTTATCATTCCTTTTAAAAGCAACAGCCAAAGGTCCTATCATATTCTTGGCTTGCTTTCTTTTGTAACTTGGGTGATTAAATGGAATCATTACTTTTTTCAACGTTATGATTAACTTAGTCTTTATTTTAAGTCGGATTAGGGTAAATATTACTATGGAGGAGGTTAAGAACTTACGCGTGTTTTTTGTTTAATTATTGGTTTTCTTTGGCTAAGTCGAGGTAGAATTGCTCAAGTTTAGCCAATCACTTCTCATCAGTATGCCGACTCTCTCTTCAAGGTGTTAGGAGGTAGTACCAATACCTGCACCCTTAAACATTCTTGTTTTAGCCATATGGGTATGTTTAGGAAAAAACAAACAGCGCCAAATGTTGTTAGTCAGTTTTGAGATGACGAAAAAATCCTGCAAAAGAAAATGAAATGCTTCGTACCGGAGTCAATCCAGTGCAGCTACTATAAGTCCCAAAATTAGCAATCCGAGGTTTCGATCTGTTGAAAGACCCGATGGAGCCTAAATTATAAAGTAAAGCTATAAATATTAATAAACCGATCCCGTAAGTTTGAATTTAAAAAAATAAGTAATAAAATAGGAGATTACAAAATTTTCAAATTTTAAGTATATAACTCGTTATTTATCGAAAATGTGTAAAATGAATTCCAATACTTAACGAATCGCTAGAGATAAATTATATGTATAATAAAAATTATAAAATAATCTAAATAATATTTCGAAATATTTATTTGTACTATATATGAATTTACAAGTAGGTATAAATACGCGTAATTACTTAAAATACGCGAAATGTGCTAAAATAATACTAAATATTTAAAGAAAATTCATAATTAATTAAGAAACAATCAAGAAAAATCAGGAAAAATTGAGAATGATCCAAATCAGGTCGTGACAGGTCAGGATTCACAAAATAAAAATTAACCAATTAAATTAAGATAACACAAAAGCCAAAAATTAAGGGATAAGGCAATTGTCTTGTCCAATTTAATGCACAATAATTACACTAAAGCTCTAAAATAGCAAGAAAAATTCAGAAGCTCATTTGGATAGTTAGAAATCAGAGAAAATTAGGGAGAGTCGAAAATTGAAGAAAAACCAAAGAAAAAAAAAAGGAAAACTGTGCAGTTAGGACCACAAAGGAAAACCCAAATCCGACGGGCAATTGGGAGTAGACGGCCACCACCACCACACGGTGGTGGCAATGCCCAGGTGGGCCGACACACCCATGGCCACCCAAATCTGTGAATTTGATTTCCAACCCGATTTTGTGTAATTTTGTAAAAATAGTAAATATTATTAGAAAATTATGAATTTTGTTATTCTGAAATATTTTTGTATGTAGTTTTTAGGAAAAATATTATTTTAATAAAAATATGTCTCGTGATATAGAGTCCTTAAGAAATCGTGCAAAACCGAACTTGTTTCGGTTTAGAAATAAATGACCTTAGGAGTGTAGTTTTGAGCCCAAAATTTTTGTGTTGACCACTTAGCTGATATAGAACAGTACTATGAAGCCCGTTTTCAAAAATTAATTTTCAAAATTTTTAGATAATTTTTAGGCCTTAAAATAAGGCATAAAATGGGTAATTTAGGGTTAATAAAGTAATTAGATGGTTAATTACTGATTTAGTGAATAAGTACATGTTTTAGGATGTTGAAATCTGATGGAGTATGATACTTGTAGCATTTAGGGTGTTAGATGTAATTATTAGGTTAATTATGTAGTAAACGAGTAATAGGGAAAAATAGTAAATTTTAAGTTAATTTTGGAAATTAGGGTAATTAGGAGTAAAATCTGATTTAGGATGAATTTAGAGATTTTGAAATGATAATTAGTGTTTAGAGACGATAATTAGAGTGATAGAAATATGAGAAGTGTATGATATACATAAAAGGTAATAATACATAATATGTAATTATTAGAATATAATAAATAGAAAATATTATAATAAAAATTGATATTTTGATAATAATAAAAATGTACAATAAATCTGATACTAAACTTGAATTTATGTAATTATATGAAAAATGTAAAAATTTCTTACATTAGAAATGAATTTGGTACACTAATACGGATTTAAGTGTACTGGGTAAAATAAAAACTGACTAGGGGTAATAATGGTATTTAGGAGATCGGGAAATAATATGATTAATTTCACATTATGGGTTGAAAAAAATTTCTAAGGTTGGAGTATAAAACACTACTCAGAAATCGAACTAAAACCTAATTTAGAAATCGATGCGAAAACCGAACCCGAACCTAACCCCAAACCTATAATAATTATAAAAGACGTAAGGCCTAGATAATTAGGCATATTAAACCCTAAACAAAACATAACAATAAGTGTTATAAGATAAAATGAACTTATAATAGTTATATGAAAAACTAAAACCACGTTTGTGTTATAGGGATGATCGGCGATGGCCTGAGCAAATCGGACCTCGAGTGAGTGAGCGAGGAGTCGAGGTAAGTTGGGATTAATACAATGCTGTATTTTGGAAGCTTAAGATTATGCTTGGTTGTGCTTGTTAGATAGTTGGATTTTGCATGTGCTTGATTATGGGTGATGCTTTGGTTATGTTTGTTGCTCTGGCATGTATTGTATGATTTGTATGAAATGATTGATCACCCTAAACTAGACTTAATCAAATATACGACCAATAATCATAATCGGACATGCATGGCAACCCGTTAGGAGAACTTAGGACTCTCCGGCCAAATATCGACCCCTTCGAAAAGGATAGCACAGGATTGCAATTGGTCCCTTCTTCATCCTTAGCTGAACTAAATGACAGGAGAAGAGATTGCGGCGAGGGTAAAGTCAGTGGTTCAAAGATAGTCGCGAGAGGAGCGAAGTCTCCATTGCACAAGCCTAGGTTTGGTCGTGAGCTGTTGCATTAATGGTAACTCCTCAACCAGGATTAGAGCGGGCACAATTTCTCTAATCTCACGACGGGTCGGACAACGTCGTGCGATGCCATTTGCTTGCACATGCATTGCACCTAATAAGTTGATTGAAAACCTTGTTGTGTTTGTGGTATAGTTTTAAGTCCTCCATCCTAATTTACTGAGCTATGGTTGCTCACATCCCTATAGACGTCGTGCAGGTACTGGCTAAGAACCGGCAAACAACTACTCTGAAGCTAGAAATTGCTGGATCCTAGGGAGTGAGGAAAAACATTGAAGAATCAATACATATGTTATTACTTTTCATTTTTGAATAATGTAATAACTGAATTATAGTGAATATATATAAATTTCCTCACCTTCTTAGGTAAATGATTTATTTAAATTACAAACGGTTTACTTCAAAGCGAGTTAATCGTGGACGCCTTGTGTAGATCAGGTCTAAGATAGCGGTTGTAAGGCCAACTTCTATCTTAGGATGGTTTACACAGTGGGACTGTTACGACTCTATCACTTCGGGACGTGGCAGCTACTCCGATACTTAAATTAGTAGGGTGATTTTGTATGAAAAGTATGTAAGTAAAAAGCATCAAAGCTCTTACAGAGTTTCCTTCCCATATTTATAGATAGTTATAGTGTCTAAAATAGTTGTCGGAATAACTGTTAAATCACGTGGAAGCTTTTTAATTTGACATCTCCTCTGATATGTAATGAGAGTAAGCAGTTATGTAATATAACCATACTTATAATAACCGTTCGTGCCATAGACTTGAATTCAAACTAAAAGCGGGTTTATTCTACTCAACAGAAATGTCATGTGTCATCTAACCAGTGGTATGTCGAGAGATTAGAA
Organism: Lumnitzera racemosa; assembly: GCA_024138005.1. Taxonomy (NCBI): domain Eukaryota; kingdom Viridiplantae; phylum Streptophyta; class Magnoliopsida; order Myrtales; family Combretaceae; genus Lumnitzera; species Lumnitzera racemosa. The sequence goes on from JAMXBC010000007.1 coordinate 4,893,759, forward strand.
TACCTGACATATTGGCAGCCGAATGGACGAATATGTCATATGAGCGAAAACTAACTATCAACAACACGTTATTGATTTATTTTCATCTTTTAAAAATCAAAACACTTAAATATGGTTATAATACATAAGCTTTGATTCATAATCAGCAAAAGTCTCTTTCTATGCCCATCTATGCCTCTCCATCATATAAAAGGATTAAAAAATATGATCACATATAAGAGATAAGTATAGACAGCTTAAATATAAAATAAGGGTCCTATTTGTATTTTTTTTTCTTATATCTTAATTGTATATGTTATATATTTGGTCTATATATCAATTTGAAATATAATGAAAATTGTAATTGTGTATTGAAATAAGGAAATAAAAATTTATGTACCTTTAAAAGAAAATATTTAAAAATATATATGTTATAAGTTGAAAATTATTATTTTAGTTAATATTTTTGTACATATAAATAAAGGAAATGATAAATAAATTCATCTAGATTAGGTTTATCAAGTATTTAATTTTAGAACACGGATATATATAAAATTATATTTTCATCTTTTTGGTGACTTATTCTTATCAAGAACCAATAAAATAAAATAAAAAAAACAAACCAAATGGAGTCTAGATGAAGTAAGGTAGCTTTTGTCAACCTTTTAGTCTTATATATCTAATTCTAAGCAAATGATTTAAGGTGTACGTGAAAATAAATCGATTAAGATGATATTTCGTGTGTGAGTTCTAGGAGTTAAATGATAATATACCATAAGTCTTGATTATAGAAATATAAAAAAAAAAATATTATAGCTAAAATAGTTAATTTCACTAAATTATATTATATTGTAAATTACTTGCCATAAACGAATGATTTAGATAATGAAGTCCAACCAAATTTTAGAGATAAATTATTTAAATATTAAAATTATGAAATAACATAAAATAATATATAGAAATAGTACACATGCTTCAAATATAACTATCATATATAATTATATATTCAAAAATGCTTAAAATACCAAAAAATATGCACAATTAACTAAACAATTTATAGGAAAATAATTTTAAAAATCACAAAAAATTACTAAACTATCATATTTGTTTTAGACTAGACACAAGAAGGCTATTGGACAATTGGTGACTCAAGAAATTATCTTAAGGACACATAATGTGCACGGATTATGGGTATGAGATCCTTGAGGAGAGAGAAAATTCCATTCTTGCTCCACCAACTTAGAAAACATTACCAAATCGTCTCCAGAACTTCAATTAGGCTTTAAGGAATATGGAAAAAAATATAAAAACAAGAAAAAGAGTGAAGAAAAAAAAATAAAGGAAAAACATAAAAAAAAAGTGATCAAACCAAATTGATTTAGGAAACACGAGTCTAAAGAGCACATGAAAGTGAAGCAACACCACTACCCAAGCAATGCTTAACCTGGCTAATAACTAAGGAGGGGTTATTGGTGGCTAGACTGCCACCATTCCAATGAGTTAAATTTCTAGCCGTTTGTCATTTATTTTGCAAAATATTAATTTGACTTCGAAAAGTATGGGAAAACGAATTATTTTGATATAGTTTGACATGTACTTTTAGAGAAAAATATCAAATTGTAAAATTTTTAAGCAAATGTAGGACCTCCTTAAGAAATTGCATGAAATCAAACAATTTTCAAATTGATTTAGGTGACCTTATTAGTATAGTTTCAAAACCAAACTTTTTTCAAAATGTCCTTATGTTGCATATAAGTATTGTATGAAGAGTTTTCTAACAAAAAGATTTTCTATGATTTTTAGGGATTTTTTAGCCTTAAATTTGATGGGAAATGCAATTTTCTTGGAGATTTTGTATAAATTAGCTTTGAGGAAAACCCTTTATATCAGTTCTAGAGTTTATCTATAATATATTCTATTGTAAAGATGGATTTGGGATTGAGTGGATTAAATTGGATTTAACAGAAGTACAAGTTACTAGTTATATGCATAAAGCATTAACATATAGATATGAGAATTTAGGAGTTTAAGTAGTGAAGTGCTACTTTATATGATAAATTCAATATATGATCATGTTTTAGTATGTCTATAATCTAACATATGATACTAGAATAAGTCCTTTTAAGTAAACTTAAAAGATAAATCTATTTAGAGAGTTATTTAAAAGGTTGATCTAGTAAAAGAATGATTTAGTCCTTGGTTCAGGGACTTGATTGGAAAGTTTGCTAATATGAAATACTTAACCAATATAGCATTAGAAGGTTAAACAGAGGGTTCCTAGTTAGCAAGGATGTTTTCAAATACTTCTTCAAAGGATTCCAAACGAAAACTATATTAAGATTAATGTTTATAACCTTATTTAGATACTCCAACAACAATCTAAAATTTAATAAACATGTCTAAACTAAATCAAAACTATATAGTAGTCATTAAAAATAAATCGTATACTTTTTAATTGGCAAAACTGAAATATTTAGGTTCATTGTTAAGAGCTTATGAAGGGAGTGAGCATTAGAAGCAAGATTAATTCACATCGACATCAAGTAAGTTAGAATCCATACTTAATGGCATGTTAGAATATTATATCAGGATACTTTGAGAATTAAGAGTGCTTATTTGTGATTGTAACTAGATTGTTTATGCGTATGCTATGTATGTGCTTGTGAAACTAATCGATCATTAGGAGTTGAACCTTAAGTATTGTTTTCTACTTAAATATATCATGTCTAACGTATTTGAACTTGGTTACTCACCTTAAAAACTGGACTAGTCTTAACTTGACTAAGATCTAACCTAACATTCATGACAACCCCATAAGGATATCAATTAGATTGTTAGACCAAATATCAATACTTCAATGAAGATAATAGAAATGGTCAATTTTCCACCTTTAATTGAACTAAATGACACAATAGAAGATCATAATAAAGTTGGGAACCGTAGTTCGAATATTGCCTAAGGAGGAGGATGTTTTGCATTGCATAAGCTCAGATTTGGTATGATAGTGTCGCGTTAAAACTCCACAATTTAGGCTAAAGTGGACCCAATTTCTCAAACTTCATAGTAGATTGGTTAAACATTATATGACGAATTACTATTTGCTCGTTGCATTTACATTTAACTAATGACTCAATAACTATATTGCTAATGTACTATTATGATTTCATCCAATCTTATTGAACTAGTTGTGCTCACATCCTAATAAACTGTTTTGTAGATGTGGATTAGTACCTGAAGATGCCATGTTACAATCACCTATAGGTTAGTTTCAATTGGCCAGAGAGTGAAAATGTAAAGATTAATGAATAAATCACCTTTTCTTTTTTTCTTTTTTGTTTTTCTTTTATGGGAAAACTATAATGCTTTTCTAGGAGGCTCTATAGTTTTCATTTGCTCGCTGGTATATCTATTATATGGAGTGAGGTCCTCATCTAGAGTTATATAGTTCTTTTGAAAACTTTCAAACTTTTGATGTATATAAAGTTATATAAAAAGGTCTAAACTATCTATGTTATAAGAAATTATACTTTGTAAATAGTTGCTCTACAAGTAACATATATTATAGATACCCATTTGATTGCTTCAAACTTAATTAAATTGTCAATTGCATTGTGTAAATTATACCTACATTAGCAACTAAAATTGATAGCTTTTAACTTAGGTTGGTTTACATGATGAAACTATTACAACTCATCAAGTTTATGGCATGACAACATTGATAATATTAAATTGATTTTGTGAAGATTCACATTGGTCAATTAAAATATGATTTGATGTATGAATGGATTTGTAATTAATTCAACTAAATCTTTCTTAGCTAACCTGTTTCTCTCAACTTCCAAAAAAATGCTAAGCAATACCCAGATTAAAAAATATAAATGTTATGGATTAAAACTAATAATATTTGGCAAAAAAAATAAAACAATAACAAATATATAATGAATCGTTTATTAAAATGAAAATATTAGAGTAAGTACAACAATAATTATATTATCTCATTTGATTAGTCATTACAATAAAATATATTAAAATTTTATTAGTCTTCCTGACTCTAAATAAAATAGAAAAAATTGGAAACGTGTCTATATTTATCATATCCTTTTTATAGGAGCAGCAAAGTTATGTTGATAAGACATTGGCAATTATAGTAAAGGATAATTATGGTAGCAATGATAAATAAACCATTAAAGAACAATTCATAAGATGAGAACCTAGATTATCCTTCAATATTTTATGTAATAGAAGTTTATACCAAATAGCTATTTGGTGTCTAAAGTTCAACTAAATACTACAATAGTAACTTTATATAGAGTTAGAGGGGAATGTAATGATTATTCTACCCAATTGAACATGCTATTAGCGTAAGTCTTGTAATATGCTACTACTGAAGGCTCATATAGTATATATACGTGTAATGTAGTTATAACTTGCATTAAAGGTATGTATAATATGTGCTTCTTTAGTGAATTCCCTTTCACCCCATTTAAAATGCTCACATTTGTGTGTCATATTAATAAAAGCAAACCGTTTACTCTTTGTACACTATCGATAAACTCTCAACCGAACTCTCATTCCACAGCTCTCTCGATTACTTCAAATCGTGATTTCTCATTAAGAAAAGTATGTGATTTTCCTATTCAAATTCATATTTTATCTGTATGTACCTTTTACGGTCTTTAATAAACCCTGATTTCTCTTATTTTATCTCTTTACACTACACTATTTCTCATACTTTTTATTCTATTATTCGTATGTATTAAGTCCCAATTTATACACAAATAATATATATGTATTTATATATATTATGGATGATGAAAATCTAATTCTTTCAAATATTAAGTGAATAATTGTAATATAATGATAAACGAATATTGGATTTTTTTTAAATAGGTTTTTTCATTTTACTTACAATATTAAAGCATATAAGACATTTCATAGTACAAGATTAATCAATTTCATGTTACATCAATAAGTTCAAATAGGTAGGATTTGTGAATTTATTATTTATACTCATGGAAACATTGTAAATGGCAAAGGGAGCCAAAATATAAAAAGGACATAATTAGGAAGTTGAAAGTGAAAAATAATACCAATTATGATGAATTCTTAAATGGGATATGTAAAAGTATTAAAATTGATCCTACTGTAGTTAAGGTCGAGACATTATATATGCATCATTATTGCTATAAAGACAATGTATTTTTTAATTTAATAACTATTAGGGATGATGATGATATTGAGAAACTTATTAAAATGCTGAAGCTTTAAGAGAGACTCTTACACAAGACTTGTATGTTAAAATTTGTGAAGAATAAAGTGCTTCACTTGAACAACACATGTTTTGGGCAAACACTTCTACTAATGCAAGACAATAAGAGCAATATATGATGATTAATTTGCTAGCATATCATATATATGATCCGATGCTTGAGTTTGAACTCTCCTATGACAATTGTTGACAACAATTGAAGGACTGGAGAAGGCAATGTTAGTACATGTAGTGATATGAAGGTGTTATTGCATTAAAGGTTTGTACCTGAATATTATAGGTTGGAAATCTAAAGAGATTGTACTCTTCCGAGTGAGTGGTAATGATAATGGATGAGTATATCCACATGTTTGATATGCTTACTGAAAGAAGCCAAATTGTTGAGACATTAGAATAAAAGATAGCTAAGTTAAATTCTAACTTATGATATGAGATCTCTGATGTAGTTTACTTATAGAGAATCTCAAGAGGTAAAGGATGAGGAACCACTTAGAGCATCAACCTCTCTTCCTAAGTTATTAGCACTTAACCAAAAGTATTAGTGTTAGAGAGAGGATAAAGAGGGATAAGTGTTGCATCAAGCTGCAGATAGGGAGTTCAAGAGCAAGCTTAGACTACTTGCATGAACTAAAGTAGGATCCTAACCAATATTGGCTTTAGTAATTGAGTTATGGATTTTAATGCATTAGGTAGGAAGATTAAGGCATCAAATATTTCGAATGCCTAGGATATGGCTATATAACTGCTCGGTATCCTAATAAGCGGGTTATGGTAGCATATGGAAAATAAGTTGTGAGTGAAGACGAGGAGAAGGAGTATACGAAAGGGAAGGCAATTGAGAGTAAGGAGGTAGAATAAATAAATGAGGAAGATGCTCTAAGAGTGGTTGGAATCACGTTGGCCTTAACCGGAGTCTTGAGGTGGAACTTGAATATTACACTGTCTTCACATAAGGAATAACGAGAACCATCTTCTATATTAAATGCTAGGTTAATAGAATTATCTATGTTAATCACTGACTCAAGCAACTGCATTAATGTGGTGGCTTGTACAATGGTTGATAAGTTGGAATTGCCTACTACACCTCATCCATAATCTTGTCATTCACATCGGCTCAATACATGTTAATAGGTGCATCATAGTGGCATTATCAGTACCTAGCAAATACATGGATGAAATTGTTTATGATGCCGCGTTAATAAGTGCTTGGGTCATCCTTGGCTCTTTGATCATAGTATGTTGCACAATGAGCGAAGCAACACATATTTTATATTGAAGGAAGTAGGTAAGTGAAGTTGTTTCCTATGACTCTAACAAAGGTGATGTAAATCGCAACTAAAGACAGACAAGGCTGGTCATAAGAACGAGTCTAAGCTTACCGAAAGCTTAAAAAGGATAATGAGGAAACTTTGCGAAAGGACGAACAAGGAATGAAGGAGTAAGCAAAACCTACAAACAAACCCAAAGGATATGACATACTAGTAGAACTTTCAAAAACTCATGGCACAACTCGATATAACGCATGAGATAATATGGTGAGGTTACTCGCTACCTAGCCTTACTTAAGGGTTAGGATGAGAGTAAAATGAGAATAAATAATCAGTGTTTGTAAGTTGAAGAATATTCAATGTATTAATGGAAATTCGATTGTTTTTTGTTACATGTACAAGGGGGTATTTATACTCGAGAATTTTAGGGCAACTTGCTTTAAAGGAAAAAGACAAAAAAGGTATTGGCCAAAAGAAGTAATGTATGAGAATACAAAAGGTAAAAATGAATATTCAAGAAATAAACGATTAGTGTAACAGATTCTATACGTAGTCCTATACGTGTGGTAGAGATGCGTTGGCAATGTTGAGCAATTGGTCGATTGGGAGATGGTTGAGCCAACGTGTAAGGTTTGGCAATTGTTTTGGCATTCTTCAAGTGAACACACAACTTCCAAGAGGTGGGAGACCATACAACTTGACATATAGATTTTATCAATAGTAAGGAGAAACTCGATCTCAACATGCGATGGCTAAAGTACGAGGATTCACCTCGTTAGTCCCTTTAGTCCTCAAGTTCAACTATGGATTAAAAGCCCAGTAACCTGATTCTTATTATTCCCTCCTAGTTGATTTGGATTTAGGTTCAAATCCGATGGTCTTCGATCAACTCTCCATCAAGGTGATATCGACTGAAGTCGATAACGTTGAAGGTGTAAAAAACCCAATAGTCCTCGAGCAGCTCCAGTCTGTATACGTTATCGTTGATCTTCTAGAGGATTCTGAAAGTTTCTTCAACACTTGGGGATAATTTATTCCTCCTCTTACTCAAAAATCTTTCTTTGCTTAGGTATAGCTATACTAAATCTCTTCGTTAAAATTGTCTTGTCATCTTAGCCTTAGCCTTCTTTTGCATTCGTCTAGCAGCTTAGTCAATCTGTCGAGTAACTTTATCATAGACGTATTGAAGGGACTATGTTCGGGCTCTTGCATTAAGGTCTTTTTGCTTAGATACAAGTACATAGGTGTGATCAAGGGGCATCTCGGGATTAAAACCATAGACAACTTCCAAGGGTGTTTGCTTAATAGTGCTATGTACTATTTGGTTGTAAGCGAATCTAATTACTAGCAAGCAAATGTCTCAATCAAATAAGTTCTTGCCTACTATAGCTTGGAGTAGCAATCTCAAAGCAAGATTGACTAACTCTATTTGGCCATACATTTGGGAGTGACAGGAAGTATGGAATAGTAGTTTAATCCCCATTTGTCACCATAAAGTCCTCTAAAAATGGCTCAAGAACTTTGGATTTCTTTCTAAAACTACACTTTTCGGCATACAATGTAACTAAACAACTTCTTATAGTAAAAGAGAAGCAACAACAGAAGCATTATTAGTCTTAGAGCATGGCACAAAGTGTGTTATCTTGCTGAACTTATCCATGATAACCATTACAAAATCTTTGCTTTGGGCAGTTCGTGGTAATCTGATGATGAAGTCTATGATCAACCTAGTATATGGTTTTGTTGGAATAGGTAAAGGTATTGCTTTCCCTTATTCGGCTCATCATTTAGCTCTATTGCACATAACATAGTCTTCAACAACTTGGTGCATATCTCGCCTCATCTTCAATTAGAAGAAATGTTTATTTAATAGTTCATACATTCTTCTTTCCCCAAAACATCCGAAGGGTCCTCCACTGTAGGTTTCCCTAATCAGTAATTCTCTTAGTGAATAAGTCGACATGTATGAGTTCCCTCCACGGAACACGTATCCCTCTTCCATATGATACCCGTTTACTGCCCTTCCATTGATACAACATGCAAGTATGGGTCTAAAGTGTAGGTCCCCGGAGTACTATTCTTTAATGCTTGCAAATCCAAACAACCTGGTTTGCAGCTTTATCAGGAGGGCATATCTTCTAAAAAGAGCATTTACAACTATGTTGCTCTTTTCTTGTTTGTATTTGATTATAAAATTAAATCCTTTAAGGAATTAAATCCTTCTCGCCTACCACTTTGATAACTTTGTCTGACTTTAGAGGTACCTCAGAGACTCATTGTTAGTATACATGACAAATTTTCTCCGCAATAGATAATGTTGCCATACTTGTAGTGCTTAGATCAACGCTAAAAGTTCTTGATTATACACAGAGTAGTTTAGCCGAGGTCCTCTAAGTTTCTTACTGTGGTAGGCAAATGGTTAGCCCTCTTGCATTAGAATAGTACCTATCCCAATGTCTAACACATCACATTCCAATTCAAATACCTTCTTAAAGTCAGGTAAAGCTAGTATAAGGGCGAAGGTTAACTTCTCTTTCACCTTGGCAAAACTTCTCTCCTCATTTTCTCCCCATTTAAAGTCAGTGTTCTTCTTTGTTAGCTTAGTAAGGGGTGTAGTGATGATGCTAAAATTCCTTATAAATCATCTTTAAAAGGAAGCTTCTAACTTTGCCACAAGTAGTAGGAGGTGGCTACTCAATGATTGCTTGGACCTTCTCGTCGTCTACTAGTAAGTCTCATCCACTTACTATAATGCTTAAGAATACCACTTCCTCTTAGCAAAAGTAACATTTTTAAAGATTGCCGAATAATCTATCAGTACGGAGAACATTCAATACGACCTGAAGATGTTCACAATGACTTGGTATATCGGTACTATATACTAAGATGTTGTCAAAGTATACCATGACACACTTCTTCATTAGATTTCTTAGTATGTGGCTCATTAGTTACATGAAAGAGCTTGGGGCATTCAACAAGCCGAATGACATGACTATCCACTCGAGAGTCTATGTTGAGTTTTAAACACAATCTTCTACTTATCTCCCAACCTCATGCGAATTTGATGGTAGCTAGATTTCATATCAATCTTGCTGAAGATCTTAGCTTTACTCAATTCATCTAGCATGTCTTCTAATCTTAAGATAGGATACTTGTATTTGATTGTGATCTTGTTTATGTCTCAACTATCAACACACATTCTCTAGGTTTCATTATTTTTTAGCACTAAAAGTGCCAGAACAATGTAAGGCCTGAACTTTCCCTAACATACCCTCTCTTCAGTAGCTCATTGACATATCAGTAGAGCTTAAAAACTTATTTAGTACTCATCTGATAAGCTGGCTTGTTTGGTAAGGCGACACTGGGTATTAAGTCAATGTAATGTTCTAGTCCTCGAACAAGGGATAGCCCCTTAAGCAATTGTTTAAGGAACAAGTTAACATACTTATCCAGCAACTTCCTTACTTCAAAAGGTAGTTGTCGTGCCCCAAAAAGGTAAAGTCGTAACAATCCTACCATGTGAGCCATCCTAAGATAGAAACCATCCTTACAGTTGCTATCCTAGACTTAGTTCACACCAGGTGTACTTAACTCTATCTCTTTGAAGTGTCCAATTTGATGCCTGTTTGATACAAACTAACGGAATAATACTTTGAAATAATTTTTTAAAAATAAACTTGTAATTTAACCTTATAAAAGAGTAGCAGTAAATCCTATAGGTAATTATCATTTCACATGCAGACCAAAATATTGAAAACTACAAAGCCCTCTGAGGAGTCTTATATAATTTTCCTTAAAAGATAAAAAGTTAATATTGAGGACAATAACCAGCCATTTTTTGTTGCATCTCACTTCCCGTCCCAATTTACTAATGTTTTGGTCTTAGGTAGCACCTGTAATCCATTCGAAACCTGTAAACCAAACTATAAGGGAATTAGCAACAACTTGCTCAGTAAGTGGTTGGAGACAGAAGTATGCACTCAATATATCATAAGTAGGGTTTTCAACTAAGTTAGTTAGATGTAATACATGTACAACATGTACAAGGAAATGTCATTACATGATATTATCCAATCCATCATAAGATCAGAGAAATTACGCCCTCTCTAATTCGGGTTAAAGAGATTGACGTCACACATTCACGAATCAAAACCAAACCAGAGCTTGTGCAATAGAAAACACCTTCCTCCCGTGACTACCTTTGAACTATGGCCCCCAACCTTGCCCCGACCTCTTTTCTTATCACTTAGTTTGGCTAAGGGTGGAGAAATGACCATTTAAGCTATTCTCATCAAAAGGAGTTCATGTTTGGCCTAAGAATCCTAATTTTACCCTTAGTGGGTTGTAATGCAGATCAAGTTAGATATTAAGCCCAATTTGAGTTAGTTCATTGTTAAGGTGATTAATCAAGCTCAAACAATTCGAACATAATATTTATGGAACAACCATAACATGGAGTTCGACTCTCATCATAGCAAATCGAAACTTAACCACAAACGCTATATACGTATAAACAGTTAACTACAATCACAAGCCAATATATACTAAAGTTCTCAAATATTCTGAAATAATATTCTAAAATGCTGTAAAGCATTGATCTCACTTGTTTAGATGTTCACTATGGAAGACTCGAGTTGTTAACGATCTGATCATCAGTGAAACCTATATACATAAAATCTAAATTTAGTTTTCATAATAATTACGAAAATATTAAGGTTTGATTTTAAACGGTTATATATATATGTTGAGTTAAGTTATTAATTATTGATAATCTACGTAATTTATGCTATTACGTATTATATATTGTTTCGATGTAATCGAAACGTACTTTTACATCGAAACGTACTTTTAATTGGTTAACTTACATTTCGATTACAGTAGAGTTATAGTAGAATGTAAAGTAGTAATATTGTAGAGATATAGGTTATTATCTAGGTTTATCCATTTTTTGTAAAAATAGTATCGTTAGGTTCGTACAGACCCTGTAACACATATTATAAGTTCTAATTCTAGGGATAGTTTTTTAATGGGTAATTTGAGTTCTTAATACAATTATATATATATATGTAAATATTATCGTATTATACATATTTTATATTATTAAATTGTATTTTATCTAATTTATCAATATAACATGTAATATAAGTATTATCTAACCATAATACTCTTATGACAAATCTTGATCAGTAAAATATCATTAATTAAATTAAAGATACACTTTTTATCTAATCTAATCAGCATACTTGTACATAGTTTTTAGTTAACTATTTATTATGTTTTAACCTATTATTCTTAAAAATACGTCTCAATTTTTAATTTAAGTAATTTTATTACGTAAATTTATAATAAATAGTTCGAGTTACCAAATATTTTTCCAAAAATTTCGATAGACTCCTAAAATATGGAGAACTCAACTAGTACTTGTTTTCAAGTTTTTGATCTATCACCTATATTCATATTTACATTTTGCCCCTAAATTATCATTAATTACTTAATTATAGTCCTTTTTGCACCAAATCGATTTCAACCTATCCTAACATTATTTTTATTCACTAGAAATCAGTATATGTCCATTTCATCATTTAATTTTGTAATTTCCTATTTTAGCCTATTTTCAAGCTATTTTTAGGTCAAAAAATACAATAAATATTCAAATAAAAAATCAAGATACATAGAAATTACATATATATCATAAAAATCCTATACAAAAATTTTAAGGTAGAAACTACATTATTTAGTATATTTATTTTGAATTTCAAATTTTAGGTGAATAGTACATTTATTAAGCAAGTACATTAAATATTCCTAATTTTGTTAAAATAAATTTACGAAATGAATGTACATCTAAAATAACCTAGAAATTAATTTTTTTTCATATTTTTCCTAATTAATTTAATAATTTTTCAAAAATGGAGAAAAGTAGGGTAGAAGCTCAAAACTTGAATTCATCAAAGCTCCAGCTATAGTTGGCCGGAAAGGGGTTGTCATTGGGACTAGGTGGTGGTTTCTCTGCTAGGTGGTAGCGAGGCTCTACATTAGGTCATCGAATGGTTTGAGGACTCTCTTAGCTTAATCCTTGCTTCTTTTTTGTTCTAATTTTTTCTATTTTCGTTTGATTTTTTCTTATTTTTCCTTTCTATAATTTAGGTTCCTAAACTTGTATCTGTTGTATGGGAGTCTTATTTATAATAGTTAAGGTTGGTTGGATTTTTTTCTTAATTATTAAGTAATTTATTTTAATATTTTTCTTGAAAAACAAAAGGTATGAGGTGGCAAATTGTTGATGATTCACTTTTGAGTCATCATTTCCAACTATTGTTGAAGTGTTACGTGGATTCCAGTTATTTCCACATCATTTGGATAAGTTTTGGTTAAATTTTAGTGTAATTTTAGTAAAATTCGAATAATTTAAGTGTATTTAATTATTACATTAATATACGTATATATATATACACTATATATGTAAACACGTAATGAGTAATTATATGCATATAATTATGTTTCTAACATTTCTTTTATTTTTAAGATATTTTTTTCTATTTAATTTTTGCGAATTTAATGCTTATTATGCATAATTATATTATTTTAGGCTAATTTACTAGTATATTTATTATATATACTGGATATACTTATAAAAATATGTGTATACTCATATAGTATAGTATGCCATATTATTTTCTTTTATTATCTAATTAACTTATCTCTAAGTCCTCATTATATTTTGAACTCGGTTTTAAGGGTTTCGATCATTTTTATACTATATTAAGTAATTATACTTCTAGGGGCTAAATTGAGATTTTGGGTAATTATTTTTCAAATCTAACTTTACTAAATCACTTCAACTAACTTTTCTATCTTAATTGTAAAATTTTGGTTCAATTAGAAAATTTTTCCCAAAAGCCTTAAATTTAGATACGATCGCTCTAAACTTGACTTTAGGGTCTCATATAAAGCAAATTCTCACTGTCTTGATTATATTATTGATGTTTTATTATATTTTTTGCTTCCAAGCATACGAGGATTACTCAATTAGAGCTATCATGTTTTTTGTAAGTTTTTAACCTATTCGATTTACTTTCCTGAATGCCTTAGATTAATTATTGATCCTAATCATACAAGGACAAGACTTTTTCCTAATACTCGGATGTTCATGTCTTAATTGTTGATTTATGGAATATTACAGTAGTCCACTCCACTCCTTCAACTCTAATAGATGTCTAACCAACATGAGGGTCGGCATGTTGTCTTTAATGGCCTTTCAAAGCTCGGCTCTACTCATCATCAGAGTCTTTTTAGATCCGTAAACAAATTTTTCCTACAGTTTGTTAACTTTACTCGGCAGCATCGGGTTTAATGTAATCTTCCTGCCATCCTTTTCAAACACATGCATGTTCCTATATCTGTTATGAATAACTCTTCTATCAAATATCTATGGTTAGCCAAGCAACATATGTGAAGCACACATAGGTAGCATGCCACATAGAATCTCGTCGGAGTAATTTCTAATAATGATCAGTAGTAGTACTTACTGAATTACAAGTAATGCTCCCTTTTCACTCAACCAATGCAACTTGTATGGTTTAGGTTGTGCGATAGTTGGTAACTTCAACCTTGTGATCAGATCGGATGATGCTACATTGGTGCAACTTCTACTATCTACAACTAGTGCACACACCTAATCATTCACCCTACAGGTGATACGAAATAAGTTCTCTTTCTACTCCTCCTAGCATGGAGGTTTTAAGTTCATTACGTGTTAGACAACTAAGATTAACTTATCTACATCCTCAGCAAACACATCCTCCTCAATCAGTTCATTATCCTAAGAGACTTCTTTCTCGGTAATGTTCTCCTCCTTAAGTTCCTCATTAGTACTTGTCACTTTTAGCTTCGAGACGTCTCTCTTGATGACTATAGTTCTTTGGTTCGGGCACTAAGCAGCCATATGTTCAAACATCGACCTTTCAAATCGGCTCGATACTCAACTGAGTTCGATGACTTCCCTATTTAAGTTGGCCAGTTGGCAGTCTGGTTGGTACTTAGCTTTTGCCTTTTCACGCGTTGAGTTATTCTTATGGCCTCATCCATAGTAGTAAATCATTAGAGTTCCACAATATCTCAAATGTTACTCCTCAAGCCTGTAAGGAAACTATAGACTGTTTGCGCTGATGGTTCCTCCACTTTGCAGCAAATCATGAGCATTTAGAACTCTTGAACATACTCGTCGACAGTTCGACCTCCTTATCTCAGCTCCTAAAGTCAAGTGAAAATGTCTTACATATAAGTATTCGGCACAAATTTGTTTCTTAGTATTCTCTTCATTTCAAGCCAAGTATTAATCTCTCCGTATCCGTCCCATCTCCTCATAGCCTAAAAATTATTCCACCACTTGGTAGCATACCTGAAGAGCTTAACAGCAGCAGTTCTTACTTTCCTATAATCCTTATATTAGTAATAGTAAAAAATTACGTTCCACTTTATCCTCCTAATTTAAGTATTCATTCACACTTCTAGACTTATTGAAACTCAGAATCTGAAGCTTCACATAGTCAGATGTTCTAGGTGCTCGAGCTCTTCATAATACTCTCATTCGTCCTCTTCTCCTAGATCTCCTAAATCAATCCTTCTCTTCACTCGTCCGCCTACTCTTCCACCTTAATCTTGTCGAGTGGGGTTTTAACCTTTTGTAGGTCGAGCAGCTTATGGGGTGTTATGCACGACTTCAATAAGTCGATAAGCTAACGCATGAATAGCTCATGTCAAATCTACTAGTAGGTTAGTAATTTCATCTAGCCTTTCGTCCATACTTCTTGGAGTACCTTGAGATTGTCGACCATGGTGAATAACACCACTGTTATCATCTCCAGTACTAACATTAATATTCAGGTCTAACATTTTCTCTAAAAGATTCAAATCTCAAACTCTTCGATTTGATGTAACAGTTGACACTATCTCTTGAAACCACACAATACATTTCCTTCAAGCCAGAAGTTTAACAACCAACAAAAATGATAGCTAAGTTAACGCAAAACTTACTCTATTTCATTCGCCTAAAACAAAGTATAGATAGAAATTTGAAACAAACTTTTGCAATTCAAATGAAATCTCTACTTTGATACCAAGATGATATGAATTGCAGCCAAGGACAAATAAAGCCGGTCGTAAGGATGGGTCTAAGCTTGCTGAAAGCTTGAAAAGAGTGATGAGGAAACTTCATAAAAGGACGAACAACGAATGAAAGAGTAAGCAAAACCCACGAATAGCTCTAAAGGATATGATGCACTAGTAGAATATCCGATGACTTACGGTATAACTCGATATGATGTACAAGATGATTTGGAGAGGTTACTCGCTATTTAACCTTGCTTAAGAATTAGGATAAAAGAATTATGATAAGAGTGAAATGAGAGCAAACAATAAGTGTTTATGAAAGTAAGAATATTCAATGTATTAATGGTAATCTGATTGTTTTCGGCTACATGTAAAGGGGTATTTATACTTAAGAATTTTAGTGTAACTTGCTTAAAAGGGAAAAAACTAAAAGGGTATTACCCTGAAGAAGTAATGTACAAGAATACAAAGAGTAAAAATGAATATTTTAAAAAAAGAATGATTAGTGTAGCAGATTTTATACGTGGTCCTATACACATAGCAAATATGTATTGGCAATACCATTGGAGGATGCGAACAAAAAAGTACGAGCATGTTAATTATTCGAATAGGGGTGACTGAGGATTAGTCCAAAGTAGATCTCTTGGTCTCTCAACAAGAGTAATGCCAAGTAATTGTCGATTAGGACATGGTTGAGCCAACGCGTTAGGTTTGGCAGCTGTCTTGGTATTCTTTAAGTTAGTACACAACTTCCGATAGGTAAGCAACCATAGGACTTGACATACAGAGTTGAATAGCAACAAGGAGAAACTCAATCTTGGCATAAGACTATTAGAGTAAGAGGATTTGCCTCAACAATCTCTCTAGTTCTCGGCTCGATTACAAATTGAAGGCTTTATAGCCTAATTCTTATCATTTAGTCTAATTAAATACATTGGGAGGTTAATTTCCCTAAGAAACAATCTTTATTGTTAACTCAAGGATAGGTGACTAATAAAAATTGTTAAATTAAAGCCTATCTTTTCTTTATAGGAATTTCTTCACTAGTTTATAACGATGGGAGATGTGATTGTAGTGCCTATAGAGGTACTTATTGTATAGGTGATGAGAGTCTTTTGTGACCATAGATATTTACCTACTTACATGTCACGATTTAGATTGTTTGATTTTGCTCCATTAATTTTGTTATAACTATAAGCAGATGTGAGATACGGTATAGTAATTCTTGCTTTGTCAATAGATATTTGTTATGGAGTGGCATGACATTTACTCAGGGAAAGTTAATGGTGCATGAAAGTTACTATATGAAACTATGTAGGTACTTTGGGAGATTAATTTTCTATAAGTCGTTATAGGAGAACTTGTTTCCAAAATATATGATGAAAGCTATGTGCTTAATTGTGAAGGTTTTTTTTTATAATTTTTTATAGATATATTGTTGCTTGTGTCCTTACTATTATGGAATGAAGTGTGGTGTAATGGATTGAGAGGAAATGGCATGAAAGGACTTGGTTACTACTTTATTATGAGGGGCTACAAAAACGGAGATATGTCTTCAGTTCTTGAGTAGCTTAGTTTCTTTTAGAGGATGTAAAGCAACAGATATTTGTTAATTCTTGTCTTGCCATTACTAAGGTATGAGATGAACATGTTATATTTGTTAGGTTTCTTAAAGGCATAAAGTAACGTGCTTAGGACGTAAAATCACCATGACTTAGCAATATGGGGAGTGGGTTCTTTGAGATATCGAGGAAAATATATGAGTTTATCAAGAGTTTAGCAGCATAAGCTATTAATGCACATTTGACTCACCACCTTAACACTACATGACTTAATTAATATTTGATATGAATCATGAATACTAGGTAAGGTCACTTGCTACTATCCCTTTACAAGGGAATGAAAGAGTAAAGTTGTAACTTAGGAGTCTAAACTCACAATAAACAAAGGAGAATATTCAAGTAGATTGACGTCAAAAGCGTGTTGTAATGAAGATGAAGAGGGATCATTTATAGTAGGTCCCTTTTAAGGCATATATAAAGAAAGAAAGATAAACATGTCCATGATTCATTAGAGGTTAAAAATGTAAAAGGGATAAAATGAACAATCCTAGGATTGTGTGTCAATGTTAGGAAATCTATACGAGTTTCATAACCCAACCGACATTGTCTCTAGTGTAAATAAACAAACTATATGAAAGCGATGTTAAGCTAGGGAAGGTAGAGGAATAGGTTGGGAATTGGCATAGGTGGAATCGGAAAAGGTCTATGATCATCATGGTGGTGTAAATTATGAGATCCTATAGAATTGGGTATCAATTTACAATTAGTCGATTTGGAAGTCATATGTAAAATTTAAGACAATTGTATAAGTTATCTGATCGAATCCAAATTTTATGACTAAATTAAGAATATTAGTAAAAGTAACCTCGTGAATTTAGATTTAAGAAAATAAAATAATAACATAACAAACCAACATATTTATAAAATAAACATTATTTACTCGGTTATTTTGTGAGACCCTACAAAATCAAATATCAACTTATAATTGATTGGTTCGAAAGTCATGTAAAATTTCGAATGATTACATAAGTTACTCAATTAAGGTTAAATTTTATAGCAGACTTAAAAATATTAGTGATATCTAAAGAATTCGTTCTTCATTTTCAAATATTGATAAAACAAAAAATGAATTAAGTGAGCTAACTATCCTTAGAAATTGGTGCATCCTCTCCTGCAGTTGTTTTGGGTCTTTGTTCCTTGGTTTCTTCTTACTGCATTGATGTTGCCTTTAACTGTTCAAACCGTGAATAAAATTAGCTTAAACCGTTTCTCTTTAAGCTCGAATAGGTTCATTTTTCTTTTACAAATTTGGCTTGGTAAAGAGGAACAAATTGTATCAAACTGAATCGTATCCTATTTCTCTCTCTTCCCCACAACTACCGCTCTCTTTCCTCCATCTTGCACAGACCCAACCCCCTCTTCCCTCTCCGTTACTTCCTACACCGCCCCCAACCCTTTTCTCTACAATTCTTCCATAATACTATTAATGTATAATTAGTCTATTATAATAGAAAGGGTAAATTTATCATTACATTGCAAATATTGTACGTAAACGTTATTCAGTACATACCTTCTCCTATAGCATACAACTGACCTGTGACCGTGACACAACATGTCCAGGCCCCAATCTGGGACGGGTGGGTAATGCTCAAGTCTAGATAAGGAGGATTGACAGATAAAAATTGCACTGACTATACCCAACTATGTCCCTAACACGGTGGGTCTCCACTTAAATGAGACCAGGCTTCATCATCACGATCACCGGTACCCTACTTTTTTTTTTTTTTTCTCCTTTTGTGGCCAACGAGTGTTTCCTGTACTCTGAATAGCCATAGCCATTGGAGGGAAGTTCCCTCCTCTAGAACGAATATTGTCAACATTATCAAGCTCGTTAGCAAGTCGATGTGCGTTACTTGGGGGGCTTACTCTTCACATGGTGGCTTTCCCCATGGATGCATTGCGATGAATGCAAGCACCACGTAAATAAAGTAAGTCTGGAATTTGATCGCTCAGCATGCGGACTAATCTAGGTTTATCACCGTTATTCTATTCCACTCTCGTCCAATGGTCGCTCGAGAATATCCACCAAAGCCTGGATATTACTAGGACTAGGACAAGTTTAGAGATATTGAATGTTTAATGCAGCACCTCAAGATTATGTGGAAGATGAACCGTTGGTTCTGTCGGTCTATGCATTGTTAGAGCCAAGCCTTCCGCTTAAAATTGTTTCGAGTAGCCAGTCATGCTCCTGCATGGTCGTCCTCCAATTCCTCGCTTTTCCTAATCCAGTCGTATAGAAATTTCGTTGCACCAACACCAATCGGGGTCCGTTCGGCAGTAAACACAAAAGATCGGAACAAGCCCAACTTTTGGAGCTGCGCCGCCTACTCAAAACGTATCCATCCGAATCTTCACAGTGCTCGACCGTTGTGTGTTGACAGTCTCAAGACACCTCCAGTTGCCCACGGCACCAGCAATGTCAAAATAAAATAAATCAACATGGATTAGACCAACAGTATCCACACATGATGTCACTTCAGCATCCCTCAAATACCAATTCTATCAAAACCGCAACTCCTTAAATTCTATGGATATCACCTTTTAAGCTTCGGTTGGTTTCTTATAACAGATCCTATGAACAAGGACATTTTGCATGTAATTGCTGAAGGGGGAAAAAGAAACCCTGCTATAAGGGGAGAGGTCTAAAGTGCAAAGCACGCCCCTACCAATCCTTCAGCTACATAAATTCTGATGACCAAATGCAAGAGCAAACAATGCTTGGATCTACTCAAAAAAGTGGAAAATGATATCACTTGATTGCCAATGAAAAAGTTATTCTATTCCATTTAACACCTTTTAACTTGTTCAATGCTTCCATCGCTCTTAACCAAAATCTTTTATCTCTATGGCACAACTAAGAAATGAATCTAAAGCTAGGAGAGCACTGCCATTACATCAGAAGCTCTCAGTACAATGTAGTCAGAACCATCACTCCCCTTGAATTCGTTTCCTGCATATTTGGAATACAGCACGGTGTTCCCTGGGGAAACAGACAAGGGCTTCCTGTTCCCTTCCTCATTGAGAGGTCCTGGTCCAACTGCTATCGCCTGTTTCATTCCAACAGGGTAAACTAGTTAGACACAAATTGTAGTCTTGTATGATATGCACGCCCATGATGGATTCAGCAGATGATGCTTTCAGAAGGTGAAATGTAAGCATAGGCACAGCTCCACATACAAATGATACAGAAAGAAGCTAATATCTCCTTACCATTCCAATGGATGGTTTTTCCTTGCTTGCTTCGGTCAACAACAATCCTCCAGCTGTTTTTTCCTCAGCATCAGCAACCTGCATGGGGATTGAATGGAATAACGAAACTAAACCTCTAGTAGGCACAGAAGTGATACAGAAAATAGCATGCCCAACAAGAATTGTATAATTTAATGAAAAATTTAGACATCAATCTTTTAGGATATTCAGGGCAAAAAGTGGAAACAGATATCAGCACCTCATGAGCATTTCGAATCTCTTACTATCCACACAACAAAACACAAAAGAAAGATGCACAAATACAAGCAATTAAAGTCCTAACCAATAACTTCTACGAAAGGAAAGGATACCTTAATTAGAACTCTATCATTCAGTGGTTTCATGTCTTTGACATCATTTGTCTCCAGGATACCAACAATAT
Organism: Lumnitzera racemosa; assembly: GCA_024138005.1. Taxonomy (NCBI): domain Eukaryota; kingdom Viridiplantae; phylum Streptophyta; class Magnoliopsida; order Myrtales; family Combretaceae; genus Lumnitzera; species Lumnitzera racemosa. Next base: position 4,914,639 of record JAMXBC010000007.1, read on the forward strand.
CATCCTCCTTCAATATCAGATGATTTTCACCATTAAATTCCACTTCTGTCCCCGCATACTTGGAGTAGACAACCTCGGTGCCAGTCTACGGAAATTTCATGAAAAGAGAAAAGTTAACGCCTTAAAAGGTTCGAAATATTTGATCAAATACAATAATCTTTGCACAGGAATTACCTTCAGGCTGATATCTATCTTGGTCTTCCCAATTGTCCTTCCCTCTCCAACAGCAACTACTTCTCCTCCCTGAGGTTTAGTTTGAGCTGCTGTTGGCAGCAAAATCCCACCTTCTGTCTTCTCCTCTGCCTGCTTGATCTTCACTAGAACTCTATCACCCAAGGGTTTGAGTGATGTGTACTGAAAAAACCAATCCTCAAATGAGCTACCTAAAAATGCTTTTACAACTCCAACCAATTTCAATCTATGCATCAAAGTCAAACATAAAATTAGGCAGCCTGTCGAGACCATACCCGTTTTCACATAACTCATGTTATCGAAACTGCAAAAACATTGAAAAAATATCAAACAACTTCTTTTTTTTTTTCTTTTCCCTAACTACTTTCTCAAGCCTACCAATGAACTAATCGTAATACAGATGCAGACAACACTTGTCATAATTTTCATTTCCATAATTCTCAACCTTCAAATGGCATTTCCATTTCCATAATTTTCGTCAATCAAATGCAAGCAATGAGATCCTAAATCAGGCCACCATGAAAAAAACATATTGTTTCCGAGTACAATTTACCAATTTACATCGAAAACCAATTATTTTTATTGCAATTGCATCGATAGTGGTCTAAATTACAACTTCGGAGGTTTTGAATTGCTAAGAAAATATCCCATACAGCATTAAAGTAGCAGTTGTTAATTTCAAATGAAAACAACTTTCACTTCTATCCCAATTGAATCGGTTCCGAGCATCGTAACACCAATGTCTAGACAATGTTGAGGTCACATCAACAAAAATATCAAGATGTTCAGCAGTCCAATATCTATCAAGGTCAAACTTTTGAATTAATTAGTCATACTACATGCAAGGGTCAAGCACACAAAATCCATCACTTTGAACTTTAATGAGTATAAAATCCAAATCTTTACTGCTAAACACGTCAACCCCATGAAATTAAAGTGAGCAACGAGATTGATTCACCAAGAAAGGAACTACCTTTGGAGCAACAACGGTAGCAGCTTTAACTACAAGACCACGGAAACCTCTGTTAGCTTTCAATGGAGGAGCGGCAACAGCACCGAACTTCACCGTACAAGGCTTGAGGCCTTCAAACGACGGTACTATTCTAGCCGAGATTGAAGGTGCTGTGAGCTGAGTCGTCGCCATTTCTACAGGAGAGAGAAAGGGGGGATTTCGTAGAGGATAATGTTAAAGGGCAGTGAAATGAAGTGGGATGTCGAAACCCTAGAGGAGCTGAGGAGGGTTTGAGGGGGTTTGGTATTTTTGTTTTTATGAGAAGATAATAGATGATTCTAGAATGTTACAGAGGAAGTATGAGATGACCTGTTGGTTTACATGCTATTACTTACCAGTTACCCAACCATTTACTGCTTACCCAACTCTCGGGCCGGCTTTAGTGATTAGTACCGAGGCAGTGGAGCCCCATTTTCCTTTTTCTTTTTCCTTTACCTAACTTTTATTTACATTAAATCATTCCCTAAAAATTTAAGGAAAATTATATTCTTGAGAAGATCCCTTTTGACACGATTTTTCAAAAACTTCAGAAATGTCACCTATTTTGATTGGGAAATAAAAAAGAAAAAGGGAAGGAATGTTAGGATTTCTTTTTTTTTTTTTTGCCATAAGAAGGAATGTTAGGTTAAATGTGTAAAATGAACTTAATTAAATCATTGATTTGTGGTTTTTGTAGAGCTGTTTTTCTTCCTTCATTTCTAAGTTTAATGGAATAAGAATTTAGGTGCTAACTTACTCAAAAACCTATACAAATTTCTATAGATGATTTTCCTTAAAATATAAAGAGATTTTTCATTTTTATTTTAATTTTCATGAACTTTTTAAAAAAGATTAGTTGGGTTCTATTTAAATTGTTTTTTTTAATCTATATTTGTTCTGCATCTGTTTTAAATATGGTATTTAAAAAACTATTTTATATATATTTTATTTATTTCTATTTTATAATTATAATGAATATGGTATTTTTTTAGGCAAAATGAAATATCTTAAAAGAAGAAAAAAAGACCAAAAAGTCTAAAAAAACTAACTTCCTTACCGGTCTAAAAGTTTAGAGCTAACATCAATAAATAGTATAGAAGTTAAAGAAGATGGGAGATGGAAATCTCTAATAGGCATGCAGATCCCCTTCTTGCCTTATGATGCAATTTAATCGACACAAGCATTAGCTTTACGATTTATTAAACTAAAAGAGCAATAAGAGAAAAAAGAAACTAGATATTTACTATTAAGAACCACAAGTCTAGTCTACCAAGAAGCTTTATTCATAGCCATTAGACTTAAAAAAAAAAAAGGGAAGGGAGTTATTCGTTTCAAAGTGAATCCTCACCTACTTAGATTTCTAAGCAAAAAATTAATTCTTCTTTTATGGCTACAACTTACATATATTTGACATCAAAGCATGGGAAGATAAAGAATTTTATTACAATAAAACTCGCTTCACTATCTCTAGCAATGAAACCATAGTCAGCTCGTTTAGTTTAGATACGAACCACTCCATCACAGTTTAGCTTAATGTCTACATGTTCTAGCTTCTTCCAATGAGATCAACAAAATTCTAATCGCAATTCCCAGTAGAAACAATTGCATGCTTAGTCCTTCCACTCTTAGAAATTACCTTATGCTAATTAATTTATAGTAGAATCCTTAAGATCTGGCACAATATTTCCTTTTCTTTTATGGTTTAGCTTAATGTCTTTACATTTTGGCTTCTTCTAATAAGATCAATGAAATTCTAATTGTAACTCCCAGTAAAAAAAATTGCATGCTTAGTCCTTGCACTCCTAGAAATTACCTTGGTTGCCGATTCATTTCTAATAGAATCATTAAGATCTACCACAAAATTTCCTTTTCTTCTACAATTTAGCTTAATGTCTCCAAGTTTTGCCTTCATCTAATAAGATCAACAAAATTTTGATCATAATTCTTAGTATAAATAATTGCATGCTCAGTCCTTACACGCTTAGAAATTACCTTATGCTAATTAATTCATAGTAGAATCCTCAAGATTTGGCACAAAATTTCCTTTTCTTCTATAATATCTCAACTCCTCAATTAAAAGCATATAGTTATTTCAAGACTAAAATCCTTCTTTTTGAACACACATTCGTTTCTACCATTCCAAATGAACCACAAACTAACATGCATCTTCACCATATCATCTCTCCATAAGGGACTTAAGAAATACAAGATGGAAATTCATGTATTTTTATATCATGTTTTGTATGTGGGAATGAATTAAAATAAAATCATGATTTTAGATTCCATTCTTTTTCTCACATTTAGAAGTGCATTTAGAAACTGGAGCGTTCGATTTTATTTGCTATTCCATGAAATCAACGATTTCATTCCTCCCACATTTATCATGATTAATCAAATTATCTATTTAATTTAATTATAACAATTAAGGGTGTTTTTGATCATTTTTACTATGTACATATTTAATTTAATTTTATTGCGTTCCATAGACATTTTCAAACATGAGAAAATTTTTTGCATTTCGCTTCTTATCTTATTTCATTCCATTCCAAACTATACTTGCATATCAACGTGACATTAAGAGAAAATATTTGAAAAATATATATATATATATATATATTATATGCATTGGAAATGATCATTTTAATTGCTATTTTTATAAATATGAATGAAGTAAATGATGTATAAATTTAACATTATAGGGATTTGTTGAGTATTTAATTTTAAAATATGAGTTTAGATGAAATTATATTTCCCTTTTTTTATCATATTTTTGCTAAACACAAAATTCACACTAACACCAAAAAGACACAAAAAATGTGGAAAAAAATTAATCAAGCATAGTCTTAATTTGTATAAAAGATTCAAATATACTTAAAACAAAAATAAATCAAATAAAAAGAGAAAATCACTCAAAAACACTATTTTTAATACACATTTTTTTTTTCATTTTTGACAATTTTTGGTAAAATTATTATTATTTTTTATTTTTCTTAAGGATGCTCCAAACATGCCTATGTCACAAGATGAAATGTTCATCCCCTTATTATATGCCTGTGCTGCACTTGACCTTCCTTTTTCTTGTCATTTTTACTTAGATTATAGAGAACGAAAGCCAACCTTTCTCTTTCTTGTCTACCTAGGACTGTTCTAAACCCCTTTAATATTAGGAGTGACAACTAGCATTGTCATCGGTTTCCATATGATTGGGAGGCTTAACTTCTTAACTAGTTTTGGATTATCATAATTATCATCAAGAGAGCAACATTAGCTCTTAGCTAATTTGTTCATGTGAGGCTAACCTTACCTTAAGAGATCACCTAACCCTACGAATAAATTGCTTGTTGATGGCATTCACTTTATATTAAGCCTTAAGTTGATCATCCCACTTTCCCTTAGAACATGGACAATGACATTTTCCTCAAGTTAAATCCATGATGCCCTTGTCATGGGAGCAACTCTTTACCATTACCTTTTTGCATAAGATCACCAACCTTATTCCTTAATTGCTCAACTCTACACTAGGATCATCTCTGCCAGGATTCAAGACTTCTACAGGCATCTTCTCGCTTTCGCCCTTGCCCTCTTCTTTTGTCCTCTAAGATCGCCTCTTATTAAGTGGCCAAATGGCAAGGTCTGTTCTTTGAAGCTTTATTCATTTTATCCAAATCACCAATCTTTCTCTACCCGTTACTCAACTCCATCTAAGATTATCTCCGCCAGGACTTTGGGCTTCAATGAAAGGAGATCCCCTATATACACAAATGGCCCTTGACAATGGATAGCTCAAATTTATTCAATCTAATAGTTAGGATCAATTCTTACCTACTACTTTAGCTATCCTACCTACTATGTTATAAAGATCCGTAGTGATACAGATTCGTTGATGAACACACAGACCTAATATCACGTAAACCAAGGGGTGGGCCGGGTTGCGAGATGCCTTAAAAAATAAATAATAGTCAAAGGTTGAACATGAGATTCTCGTGCACTGACGATGGATATGACAAATTAACACTTCATATGAACTTGAGTCACACTTGATATGATGTACAAGTATGGTTGGAGGTCACTCGCCACTAATCCACACTCAAATGGGCTAAATAAGAGTAGCTCAAGAGTAAGTAGAAAGATACTTAGTTCAAAATAGAGAAAAAGTTCAGTGTATTTTTTGTATAATTCATTGTTACGACTATTACAATATGCAAGTATTTATAATACCCAGTTAGGATGAGTCTTAAATTATAGAAAATTACAAAAATGGATCTTTACTTGCTAAGCAAAATGAGAATAATTTACAAGGGAAGCATATAATCGTGTGTTACGCCCCGAAGCGGCAGAGTCGTAACAGCCCCGCCGTGTAAACCATTCTAAGATAGAAGTTGGCCTTACAACCGCTATCTTAGACCTGATCTACATAAGGCATCTACAACTAACCCGCTTTGAAGTAGACAGTTTGTAATTTAAATAAATCATTTACCTATAAAAGTGAGGAATTATATATATGTTATAATTTAGTTATTGCAGTTAAAGTTTACAATATTTCTCTATATCATTACATCATTCGGAAATGAAAAATAATAAAAACTTAGACCTTAAAAATATGTGTTTATTATTCGATATTTTTCCTCACTCCCCAGGATCCAGCAGTAGCTAGCTTCAGATTAGTTGTTTGCTTCAGATTAGTTGTTTGCCGCTTCTTAGCCAGTACCTGCACGACGTCTATAGGGATGTGAGCAACCACAGCTCAGTAAGTTAGGATGGAGGACTTAAAACTATATCATATACACAACAAGGTTTTCAATCACTTATTAGGTGTAATGCATGTGCAAGCAAATACCATCGCACGACGTTGTCCGGCCCGTCGTGAGATTAGAGAAATTGCACCCGCTCTAATCCGGGTTGAGAAGTTGCCGTTAATGTAACAGCTCACGACCAAACCCAAGCTTGTGTAATGGAGACCTTGCTCCTCCCGCGATTACCTTCGAACCACTGTCTTCACCCTCGCCGCGACCTCCTCTCCTGTCACTTAGTTTGACTGAGGATGAAGAAGGGACCATTTTGCAATCCTGCGCTATCCCTTCCGAAGGGGTCAGTATTTGGCCGGAGAGTCCTAAGTTCCCCTAACGGGTTGCCATGCATATCCGATTATGATTACCAGTCGGATATTTGATTAAGTCCAGTTGAGGGTGATCAATCCTTTCATACAAATCATACAATATGTGCCAGAGCAACAAACAGAATCATAGCATCACCCATAATCAAACACATGTACACATTCAACTATCTAATAAGCACAACCAAGCATAATCTTAAGCCTCTAAAATACAGTATCGTATTAATCCCAATTTATCTCGACTCCTCGCTCACTCACTCGAGGTCCGATTTTCGAGGTCTGATTTGCTCAGGCCATCGTCGATCATCCCTATAACACAAACGTGGTTTCAGCTTTTCATATAACTATTATAAGTTTATTTTATCATATAATGCTTATTGTTATGTGTTGTTTAGGGTTTAATAAACCTAATTATCTAAGTCTTAAGTCGTTTATAATTATTCTAGGTTTGGGTTTAGGTTTGGGTTCAGGTTTGGGTTCGGTTTTCGTATCGATTTCTAAATTAGGTTTTAGTTCGATTTCTAAGTAGTGTTTTATACTCTAACCCTAGAAATTCGTTTCACCTCATAATGTGAAATTAATCACATTATTTCCCGATCTCCTAAATACCATCATTACCCCTAGTCAGTATTTTATTTCACCTAGTACACTTATATCTTTATTAGTGTACCGAATTCACTCCTAATGTGAAAAATTTTTACATTTTTCATATAATTACATAAATTCAAATTTCCTATCAGATTTATTGTACATTTTTATTATTATCACAATATCAATTTTTATTATAATATTTCCTATTTATTATATTTCCAATAATTACCTATTATTTATTATTACCTTTTATGTATATATTACACTTCTAATATTTACATCACTCTAATTATCATCTCTAAACATCAATTATCATTTCAAAATGTCTAAATTCATCTTAAATCAGATTTTACTCCTAATTACCCTAATTTACAAAATTAACTTAAAATGTACTATTTTTCCATATTACTTATTTACTACATAATTAACCTAATAATTACATCTAACACCCTAAATACTACAAGTATCATTCTTCATCAGATTTCAACATCCCTAAACATCTACTTATTCACTAAGTCAATAATTAATAATTTCATTACTTAATTAACTCCAAATTACCCAATTTTTCCATCATTTTAGGGCTAAAAATTAACTTAAAAATTTATAAAATTAATTTTAAAAAATTGGCTTTATAGCACTATTCTATATCACATGAGCATCCTACAGAAAAAAAATTGAGCTCCAAACTACACTCCTAAGGTCATTTATTTCTAAACCGAAATGTACTCGGTTTTGCATGATTTCTTAAGGACTATATATTACGTGGCATTTTTTCATCAAACTAATATTTTTCCTACAAACTACATACAAAAATATCTCATAATAACAAAATTCATAATTTTCTAATAATATTTACTATTTTTACAAAATTACACAAAATCGGGCTGGAAATCGGACTCACCTATTTGGGTGACTCCGGCCACCGCCGGCCGCCGTGGCCTTATCGTCCAGCCTGGGCGCTTCCACCACTGTATGGTGGTGGTGACCGTCCACTCCCAGCTCCTCGTCTGGTGTGGGTTCCCTTTAAAAGCCCTAATTGCACAATTTTTCTAATTTTTTTAAACTGAATTTTTCTCTCAATTTTCGTCTCTCCCTAATTTTTTCTGATTTCTAACTGTCCAAATGAGTTCTTGAATTTTTCCTGCTATTTATAGGGCTTTAGAGGATTTATTGTGTATTAAATGGGACAAGACAATTGCCTTATCCCTTGATTTTTGGCTTTTATGTTAGCTTATTCTAATTGGCCGAATTTTTTCTTGTTTTTTCTAGCTGCCACGATCCAATTCTGGATCGTTCATGATTTTTTCTGATTTTTCCTTATTTAATTATGAATTTTCTTTAAGCATTTTGTATTATTTTAGCACATTTCGCGTATTTTAAGAAATTACGCGTATTTATACTTACATGTAAATTCATATATAGTACAAATAAATATTCCTAAATATTATTTAGGTTATTTTATAATTTTTAGTATACATATAATTTATCTCTAACGATTTGTTAAGTACCGGAATGCCTTTTACGCATTTTCGATAAATAACGAGTTATATACTTAAAATTTGAAAATTTTGTAGTCTCCTATTTTATTACTTATTTTCTTAAATTCAAACTTACGGGATCGGTTTACTAATATTTCTAGCTTTACTTTATAATTTAGGCTCGATCGGATCATTCAACCGATCGAAACCTCGGATTGCTTAATTGTGGAGCTTACATCATGTAAGAAGAATATTCTCTTTTAGAAAGGACAGTACGGTTTATGCTCTCAATAACATTGTGAATTGAGTAGAGGTGGGCCTTTGATTAGGTTTGGTTGGCATCGGTAATTCAGTGACTCTTGTTGCTGGGGTTAGATAAAGGTTGGCTCAAGAATGATTCACATTCTGGTCAACCTTGGATAGTCAGCTCCTGACAATTGTCAGTTTGGCCTTGGTACAATGGAGACGGTTTTTTTCCTGATTTGGTGCTAGGATTGGGGTATTGCAGAGGGGTTAGCTCTACATGTCAACTGATTACTTTGGTAGTTTTATGGATGGTATGGAGAACGAAGTAGCTTAACAAACCATCTGAGAAAGTCCTCAAGCTCGGGAGCATACGATTGGTTCTTAACCCCTATCACATGGTTTCTAAAACCTTTTGGAGCATTCCTTATTTTAGAAACTTATCTTAATCATTGGACCCATAAAATGTTTGGGTGGACCACATTCTTAAATCACATCTGTCCTATCACATAACATTGGGCTCATACTGGGTGTTCAACTAAACCTTTGAAAAATCGGTCTATGACATTTTTATCACAAGTGCATCTTAATCGATGCTCCCACGTGGCACTTAACACTCTTAATCTCACTAAGAAAAGTTAAGTTTAGCCTGAATATCACACATACAAGATTTTAGAGATAGAAACTATAAGTTCCAAAAGAATTCTACTTAATGTTTGGATTGATTTATATGAAGCGAAACTCCTTATATATATAAGTAGCCTCTTACAACGAATGGTTGAAATTTATTTAATCTAATGTTTAAGATCAATTCCTACGTATTACCTTATTTATCCTACCTCCTATGTTACAAAGATTTGTAGTTTCTATAATCTTTTGGAGCGTTCCTTAATCTAGAATTTTCTCTTGATCATCGGAGCCATAAAATGTCTACACAAACCTTATTCTTGGATCACATATGTCTTATCGTATAGCATTGGGTCCATACTAGGTGTTTAACTGGGGCTTTGAAAAATGAGTCCGTGACATTTACGCCTACCAAATTCAGAGACATCTTTGCCACGACTTCACTCATAAGTTGTAATCTACTTAATAACTAGGCCTTAATCTTTTATATACGCCTATATCCTAATGATAACCAACAGTTTTCTTTCTTCCTTTAGCCTAATGCCACACTTCGCCTTTTCAAGCTTGTCTTTTGGGACTTAATATTGTTCTATAAGGTTTGTTAGTTTCGAACGTTGTGGGTCTTTACCATCTATTCTTTCCATAACCTCCCCCACCAAAATCAAACTATCCTATTCTAACAACACAATCTTCTCGGTTTCATTCCTTATTGTGATTTGGATTGAAGTAATGAGTTTCGTTGCTTATCAAGTCTTCTTATTTATTGAAACTATACACTAAGATCCTTAGTTAAGCCAATAAATATAATTAGATCGAGGGACAATAATAGCATCATTCCTAACTAAGAAGTCCATAACAATGATAAATTCAAAGTCATCCATGGGGGCTACTTCAATATTCTCCCTTCCTTGCCAGTCTCTAGTGCTAAACTTCACATTTCTAGCAACCCCGTATGTCGATAGCTTCGTTGAGTTAATCGTCTTGAGTAGAGCTTTACTTTTCATGACCTTAATCCACCTTTATTGGCAATATTCCTTGAAATGAATAAATGTGAGGCTTCCGTATGCACCATCACATTTACCTTCTTTCCGGCTATCCTAACTTCAACATACATCAAGCCTTCTTTCTCTTTCGTAACTTGTGACTTCATAGAGTAAAGAATGGTGCCAAGTCGACCTTTCTTGTCTCCATCATATTCGTCTTTCACAAGGTGGGCATCTAATTGTACCCCTTTTGGGCAATCTCTAGCATATTATGGTTTGTCACAAAAATAGCATTTGAGTTGATGTACCTTACTTTTGTCTACCATCCTCCATCTTCCTTTTTGAGGACTTAGAGCTCTCCTATCTTCAGTATCTTCCTCTTCTTCCGCTTCATTACTTCAATGGAAATCCAATCTTCTTTCTTTTGTAGTTTCATAAGACCTGCTATAGTAATGGTTTTTGAGATATTCTCCACCTCATGATACTCCAACTCTAACTTAGCCTTTGGCTTCAATTCATCCAAGAACATAATGAAAGCATCATTTGAGTTGAGGTTTGACATTTCCAGCATAAGTTTAAAGAATTCTTTGACATATTGCTTTACATTAGCCCGTTGCTTGAGGTGTTTGAGTTTGATCTTGGCTTCCTTCGTCGAGTTTTAGGAGGGAATTAGTCTTGGAGCTCCCTTACAAAACGTGGCCATAAAGTAATCTTATTTACCCTTCTTCTCCACCAAATCATTACCATATCCTTTAAGTATAAAGTCGCCATCCTTACTTTACTTCCATTATCAACAAGCTTCATCTCCTCAAGGTACTACTCAACTCCTAATAGAAAATTGTCTACTTCTCTTTCAAAAAGTGTACCTTTAAAATACTTTGACTTCAGCACTTTTACCTTCGTAATTGATTAGATCCATTAACAAAAGCAGCTTAACATGCTGCCAATTGATTCTTAAGGTTTTCAATCTCTCGACGCTTAGCTAAAATGATAGCATTAGTCTTAGCCTCATATGCTTTTTGCTTGACACTATGGGCATCTACCCGACCCTCGAATGCTCCCTCCTTCTCTACAATATTCTTGTAGCGTTGTTGCAGCTCCTCCAAGGCTTAGTTCTAGGCCCCTTATAACTCCTTCTGAAGTTCCCCCTTAACCTCTTCTATATAAACTTAAGATTCATCAAGTTGCTCCTTCGCCTTGGATATATTCAACTTAACCTTCACCATTTTGGCATTCTAAGAGTCCGACATCTCCTTGGACTTAGCCCTTTGCTTGGTGACACGATGATCATCTCCATTAGCTATTAGGTCACCACTTGGTTGTTGCTCTTAACTCTAGATGACTACATTCTCCCTCCAATAGACTTGATTTGATATCACGTGTTAAAGGGCAGAAGGTTCACCCCTTCCTTATGTACCTATAAGGCATTCAACCTTCCTTTCCAATGTCATATTTTATAATACCCCTAAACTCGAATCGCCACAACTTGCTAAGTGTCCTCACCTGTTGAGAACACGTTAATGCTCTAAAATTAACTAGAATCTCCAAAATCTTTTGTAATAACTACTTAATAGGTACGAAATAACAAATCTCCAAATACATAAATTGGAGTGACTTACCCTAAGCATACTAAATAACTAGATCTTGATCTTTTATAACATATTGAGCCAATCGCTTCTCTTTCCCAACTTGATGATAGCAATTTCCATAGTTGTAAATTTATCGATTTGACTTGTAGCTATAAAAATAGAAAAGTGAGCTGAAGCTCAGTAGGGGTGTACAAACACATACGGATGTTAAGCCTAAAACATACACATGCATATAATGCAACTGTAACAAGATATAAACAAACATCAAGTTAATTATATTTAATTTAAGCCAGTAACCAACAAAGAGGTACTCATGACCCCGCTACACCTCGATCTTTGTTTACATAAATAAGTGGATATAAATATATGTTTTCCATTAAGTTCTTTATGCCCATAGTCTAGAGTTTAGAGACTAGAAACGTAATATTCTAGTTGCGTCATCCCATATGAAAGTTTACTAGGGAATCTCACATATGATTAGCGGTTGCTACTCTAGGGAATTGCCATTGCAGGCCCATAGAACGAATGATTCAAGAACAACCAACAGTCTAAGTCATTTAGGCCGAGTATAAATATTAGTCCAATTACATTGTAAGCCCTAACATGCACAAACATACAAGTAAGCACCATGTACCTGAAAAGCCAAATTTAAACCAAATAAAAAGTTCGAATCAACCATAGGACCCAAATTTAACAACCTGACAGTTAATTGGAATCCAAAACTTTAAGTCCCATACCGAATATATCACACCCTGAAGTGTCAGGGTTGTAATAGTCTTACTATACAAAACATTCTAAGATAGAAGCTAATCATACAACTGTCATCTTAAACCTGATTTACACAAGGTATCCATGACTAACCTGCTTTGAAGTAAACAATTCATAAATTAAATAAATTGTTATGAATTTAAGAAAAATAAATATTCACATTAAATTAATCTAAGTGTATTTACAAGATTTAGCAATATAATTACTATATAATTGAGTAATTTGTAAACTAATGCTGAAAGTTTTAAAATAAATCTAACTAGAGAATGAATTTGGTCTTCTGTTTACATCTTCACTCCCTAGGATCCAGCAGCTGCTGCTAATGTCAAGGTGATTATAGGCCACTTCATCACTAGTATTTGCAATAACGGCCATAGGGATGTAAGCAACCATAACTCAGTAAGTCGGGACGGATGACTTAAAACTATATTACAAACACAAACACAAATAAGATCATCGACTAAATTATTAGGTGTAATGCATGTTTAAGTAAATACCATCGCATGACGTTGTCTAGCCTGTCGTGAGATTAGAGAAATTGCGCTTACTTTAATCCGGGTTGAGGAGTTGCTGTTAATGCAACGGTTCACCACTAAACCTAAGCTTATGCAATGGAGACACTACTCCTCTCGTGACTACCTTTGAACCATTAACTTTACCATTGTCGCGATATCCTCACCTGTCACTTAATTCGATTAAGGATAAATAAGGGACTGGTTATGCTATATAGCGCTATTCCTTTTAAAGGGGTTAGTATTTAGCTGGAGAATCCTAGGTTTCTCTTAATGGATGGCTATGTAAGTCCGATTTATGTTTACAGGTTGTCCATTTGATTAAGTCCAGTTTAAGGTGATCAATCTTTACATATAAATTATACAATACAAGCTAAGCAACAAATCAAAATCAAAATCATATCATCAGCTTAAAATAAGCACAATTAAGTATAATTTCAAGCCTCCAAAGTACAATACTGTATTAATCCCAACTTATATCGACTCCTCACTTACTCATTTGATGTGGGACTTGTTTAATTCATTGCCAATGATTCCTATAATACTAACGTTGCCTTAGTTTTCATATAATTATCATAGGTTTGTTTTATCATATAACACTTATTTTTATCTTTGCATTAGGGTTTAATATGTCTAATTATCTAGGTTTTCAAATCTTTTATAATTATTATAGATTTGGGGCTAAGTTCTGATTTAATTTTCGCATCGATTTCTAAATTGGGTTCTAATTTAGTTTTTAAGTACAGTTTTATACACGAACTTTAAAACTCATTTCGACCTCATAACATGAAATTAATCACATTATTTACAAGTCTCCTAAATATCATATTTACCCCTATTCGGTATGTTAATTCATTTGATATACCCCTTAACTTATTTAACTATTGAATTTACCCCAAATGTGAGAAAATTTTACATTTTTCATATAATTGCCTAAATTTAAGTCTTTTACAAGATTTTATATATTTTCCTTTTATTAGTAAAATATCAATTTTTATTTTTAAAATATCAATTTTTATTCTAATAGTTTCTATTTATTATATTTCCAATTTTTCATATTATGCATTATTACCTATTATGTACATAATACATATCTAATATTTCTATTCTCCAATTATCATTTCCTAACATCAATTAACATCTCAGAATATATAAATTCATCCTAAATCAAAATTTGAACCTAATTATCTTAGATTACCAAATTAACTCAAAATTTGTCATTTTTACCTATTATATATTTACTACATATTATCCAAATAATTACATCTAACATTCCAAATGCTATAAATAGCATACTCCATTAGATTTCAATATCCTAAAACATATAATTGTGCATCAAATAAGTGATTACTCATTTAATTACTTAATTAACCATAAATTACTCATTTTATGCATTATTTTAAATTCTAAAAATTTCAAAAATTCATTTTTTAAAAAAGAGCTTCATGGTATTATTCTATACTACCTAAGTAGTCTACACGTCCAAAACTACACTTCTAAGCCTATTTATTTCTAATTCGAAATATGCTCGATGTTGCATAATTTCTTAAGGACGGTATATTTTTAGACATAAATTTATCAAAATAAATTTTTTTCCTAAATCTACATACTAAAATATTTCAAAATAACAAATTTTCATAATTTTCTAATAATATTTAATATTTTTATAAAATTATACAAAATCGGGTTTGGAAATTGAACTCACTTGAACTGGTGGCTCTAGCCATTACTGGCCGTTGTGGCCTTATCGACTAGTCTAGATGCTACCACTACCGTGTGGTGATGGTAGCTATCTACTCCCAAGTGCTCGTCGGATATTGGTTTCCCTCTAAGGCCCTAATTGTACACATTTGAGTAATCTTTTTGTAATTAATCCTAACACTCAATATTTTGGTTCTCTCTTTTTTTCTCACTCTTCAATCTGACCAAATGAGCTTCTAATTTTTTTTTTTTGGTATTTAGAGAGCTCTAGGGAAATTATTGTACATTAAATTAATTAGATAATTGTCTTCTCTCTCTCTCTCTCTTTTTTTTTTTACTTTCTATTTATTGTAATTTGATCGGTTGCTTTTATTTCTTCAATTCCAGATTGCCACGCCTCAATTTTGGATGTTTCCTCATTTTTCTTGATTTTTCCTTAATTAATTATGATTTTTCTTTAATTATTTAATATTATCTTAGTTTATTTCACTTGTTTTAAGTAATTATGCATATTTCTACCTACATGTAAATTTATATGTAGTATAAATAAATACTTTTAAATATTATTTAAGTTATTTTATGATTTTTAGTGTATATATAATTTACTTATAGCAATTCGTTAGTTATCGAAATGTATTTTATGCATTTTTGATAAATAACGAGTAATATACTTAAAATTTAAAAATTTTATATTCTTTTATTTTATTACTTATTTTTTTAAATTCAAACTTACATAACCATTTTTACTAATATTTTTAACTTTATTTGATAATTTAGGCTCGATTGAATTCTTTAGTTGATCGCCTTAAATTCTGCAAGTTAAACTTCGAGTAATTGATTGTGGGTCTTACAGACTAGTTCTAACCATCCATTTAAGGAGAACTCAAACTTGATAACCAACACGAATCTATAAAAAAAAAACAAATATACACATTAACTTTTAAACACTCTAAGACTAAAATTAAACTCTATCTAGAAGTTATCTAAAAGCTCATGATATATTCAATTAAGGTTTTGAAAGAAATCGTTAAGTCAAATAATAATAACATGATAAGATTAAATTAAAAAGGTGATATAACTATATATATAAATCACTCTTTTATAGAAACTCATAAAGTACATGGCAGCTACCTCCACTCTTCATGTGTAGGTTGTAGATGGTTCCTATCACTTTCCTACCTTATATATCATTGCAGCTATATAACTTATATTGAGTGCTATGATCTACGACCTTATGTTTCTATAAATGTGATGTTATTATGTATTGGGAAGTACGAGAGAGATAGAAAGAGAGCCACGTGATTATCAAGGGAGTCAATTTTAGATCATCGCAACTAATGATAGTGAAAAACGCCATATTTACATCATCATCATCATCATCTTGTGGGTGGGTCTATTTGCAGTCTTACCCGTATATATTCATCGCTGCTATTTTGAACTTTTATATGTTAAATTAATACTCGAATTCTCATTCCTCTTATCTCATATAAAATGCCTACAAAAAAAAAGAAGTAAAAAACTAAGCCTGCAATTGATAAATTAACCATGTAATTTGTTTTAATTGCATATTTAAGACGAGGACTAATGATAGACTGCACTTTTACCTTAGCTTCTTACTTTAAGAGAAAAAATATCGAGCAAAAGAAAAAAAAAAAAAAAAAAAAAAACTTGGCCTCTCCCAATTTTGGAATGAAGGAAAGAGAGTAAGTCTCGAGGTAAGAGCTTCTTCCTCAATTGGTTTTTCTTTATTAAAATTCAATCCAAAAAATGTCATTTATCAATTCTTATGAATTAGGAGATCACTAGACAAGAGTCATTTAAAGCTAAAGAGAAATCATGAAATTCAAGGGAGATTATGACAATGGTGAGTTATCATACCTTAAATTTTTAGTTAGTCTTAACTTTTAAGGATCTAAATCGATCAAAGGTGAAGGGTTAACATAATTAAGATATTTAAAAATAAAATATTGGAACACATCAATAAAATAGCAAAAGCAATCAAAGGATTAAGTAAGGATAAATTAGTTGTGCAAAAACTTTATGACGAGGTAACGAAGAAGGGGGAATTTGACAAATTTATTGAAAATGAGAAAATTACTAAAGCTTTTAATGGTCAAAAAGTAATCGACTTATTGACAATTTCATTCACGGCAGTGTGGCGCTTTGACTCCAGTGGTTTGGGTTTTGTTATTTTCTGGTTAATAAGTTGTGGTGAGTTAGAAATTATATTTTTAGTTCATGTCTTGTATACTTAGCTTATGCTGGAAGAAAGTACCCCTGTTTTTAATTATTTTTAGACAATGTTTTAATAATATGATGACTTTGCACTGCTATTTTCATGATTAATGTTTTTATGTGATTTTTAAAAAAAAATTTTGGCACTGAACATTTATATATTTATTGTTAACATTTTTTTTTTGTCGCCAAATATTATATACGTGTCATTATTTGTAAGCAAAGAGCAGGTCTATACAAAAGAAAGAGAATATTAATGCCATTTCAAGCACTATGGCGCAGGTTATAAATGTACAATTCAATGCCTTTGTTTTAATAATTTATTTAATTTGTGTAAATAAAGTGTTTTTATTATGGTACATGTGTGTTTGGATATTTTTGGGGAGCTCCTTCCGAAAACTCCTCATAATGAATATGTTTAAAAAGTATTCAAAATAATTATCTAGGTTAATTAAGGGGAAAAAGAAAAAAAACGCCACAAAGCTTTTCTCAATAAAATTCGAGAAAACAGCCAAACACGGGAAAAACAAAAAAATGTACCGTTTTTTCAAGAAAATATTTTTAAGGTTAAAAATAGTTTTCCCCCAAATAAATGAAGCCTAGTCTACTTATATTTATGGAGTTATAAAATATGTAAAATAAATAGATGAATATTTGATGGACTTTTCATGTCATTCTATTTCGTGTTATGAACATGTATTATGTGATACATAATGATGGATCCTTAATAAATTGTGTTAGTGTTGCACACATTATAGTAAAATATATATTGCCTTTCTTATCATTTTCTTAGAAAAGTCTACATATTATAGCGAAGATTTGACGGAAAAGAGGAAACGAAATCGGTTCGGTCTTGGTCCATGTTTCATCCTAAATAGAAAAAGATTGATTATTTGATATAAGCCAATCATTCAAACGTGCGAGTTTTTCTTATGCTCATTAATTATGAAAAAATAGCAAATGAAGGATGTTGTATTTCAAGATGTTAGAAAATATAAGTAGAGGAATAAATTGAGGAGATAAGGACCCTAAATTGTGCTTTTTAACTCTTTTTGACCAACTATATTATAATTTAAGAAAATAGGATTTGAATCTTAATTTATCATGATAAACAATTAATACTAATATGAGATCTGGATAAGGGCCGGTTTTGAATTGTAAACTAACCTGAAATTGATTCGGGCAAGTCGAACCATCGAGTTTTTAAGGCCCAAGTGATTCGTTTGGACGAAATCGCCTAACTTGGTGGTCCTTGAACCGTATGACTAATCCCTACTTTATTCCCCCCCCTTAAACTCTTATCTTATGTCTTATATCCTGTTCCCTGATAAATTTGCATCTACAAATTTAACTTTCGGCGCATTTTAGCACATACGTCGTAAATTTTAAATTTGCGGTGCCAAACAACTTAAAATCTTAAATTTCAAAATTCAAACGATACATTTATACATTCCTTGGTCCTTATAAATAGCAATTTCTAGCCTAGCAACAACACTTACTTTACAAACTAATTAAATCTCTCCAACTCCAACCATTTTACTTTTAAATTCTTTTTAATTACAAAATATTATCAGAAATATTTCCTTCTACTAACCACCAATTTTTGTACGTAATTCTCCACTCTACTATATAGAACAATTTACATTGGCAAATAACGCCGACATACACATACTTACAATATAATTTCTGCTTTATTTTCCCTTACATATTATTTCTATTTTTCACTCATAAAATTTTATCGTAGTAAATAAGAGAAAAAAATATTTGCACTAATGGAAAGATTTTTGTGTCATACTTTCTCCAGTAAAAAATAAGATTCATCATTTAGCGGTAAAAGTAAGGGTAAGAACGTTGGAATTTCCAATACGTTGTTTATGCCACAACAATTTGAGGGAGTTCTGATGTACCCGGATAACAAGTACGATCTAAATGAGTAGAGGACATGCGATATGGTTTAGAACGTGAAAAAGAAACTTATAACATCTCTGGCCTTCGATGTTGAACCTCGTCGCACGAGTAATTGCGATACACTACCTCTTGGTTTTGACGTTGAATATCAATGCATGAGTTATTGAAGTACACTATCTCCTAGTTTCGAACCTCTATGCATGAGTGTTTCTGAACATTATGTTAGATTCAAACCTTCTTGTATGAGTGTGCCTACAGGACTGGCAAGATTTGAATCTCTACAAATAAGTTACCTTACAAGCATGTTTGAGGATGAGGAGGACAACATAGAAATTATTTCCAAAATAGAAGAGCAACATATAGGATAATGTGGGCACAACAGTTCAAGACCATCTGACTTAGGTAAATCATCTAAACCCAATAAGTATAATATTTTTACTACTCATTTCTATAAAGATATAGATAAAAAGGCGAACTCAAGGGCATTTTGCAATTATTGCAACATGAGTTACTTATGGAAAATTGGAGAGGGATATGGTACCCTTAATAGGCACTTAAAGTCGAAGCATCCTAAGGAGGTGGAAATAGATAGAATGTAGTAACAGATTGCTCAAGGCGGTGATTCATCTGGACAAATGCTAATGAGCTATGATGAAGAGAGGCATAAATATAACCTGGCATAGTACTTGACGAATATATACCTTTCATTCAATGCGGGCGCATTAAAGTGGTAAAGTTAATCCGATTAGGAAACATTTAACCCTAACTTGCGACAGCTTAGCCGTTAAACGATAACTCGAGTCACGTAGGAGCTCTACCATAGAGGTAAAAGGGAGCTTGTAGGTAAGTTTGCTTCTCTCGATACGTAAGTATTTATATGTGCAGAAATATGGACGGATCCTTTTTCGTACTAATTCTCATATGGGTATTATTGTTGATGAGTAGATGATAATTGATAACTTAATAAATGACTATTGGCTTTATGGGTATTTAACGATCGACACACGGTACAAAATATTTATAAAATTATTAGAGAAATCTTAAACGAATATGAATTAGTGAGGGAATTTTTTTTATTAGTCTTGATAATATAACTGCTAATACTGCATCAATATCTGATTTGCAAAATGATTGTCAACCAGTGTTAGGAAGGGGATTTTTTTCCACATACGTTATGCATGTCATATTCTTAATATGTGTGTTAAGGATGACAATGCAACTTTGTATGACAGTATAACTCCAATCAAGAATATCGTCAAGATAATAATAGATAAGTTGTCCCTTTATAACAAGTAGAGGAACTTCTACATGGAGAGCAGGAAGAGGCTTCGGAAGTTTAAGATGGATGTGTAACATTAGTGGAACTCAACTTACGAGTTATTGCATAGCACAGTTCCTTATAGCGAACTGCTATGTGACTTCGCAATGTACAATAAGCAGGGAGTTGACATTTTCTCCAGTATTATACCCCGAAGCGGTAGAGTTGTAACAATACTGCCGTGCAAACCATTATAGGATAAAAACTAACCTTACATCAGTTATCTTAGACCTGATCTACGCAAAATGTCAACGACTAACCCGCTTTGAAGTAAACGGTTCATAAATTAAATAATTTATTTACATAAGAAAGTATAGAATATATACATACACTAAAATTTTAGTATTACAAATAATGTTTATAGGGTTTTCTTATCTTATATTTCTTAAGTAATACATTATTTGAAAATGAAAGATTCTAAATGAAAGCTAAGACCTTAAAGATATATCTGTGCTTCAGATGTATTTCCTTACTCCATAAGATCCAGCATTTGCTAGTTTTAAGGTAAAAGTGTAATCCGCTTCCTAACTAGCACCTATAACAAAGTTTATAGGGATGTGAGTAACCACAACTTAATAAGTTAGGGTAGAAACTTAAACCATATAAAAAACACAAACAGGGTTATCAATTAAATCATTAGGTACAATACATGTTTAAATAAATACCATCATACAACGTTGTTCAACTTGTCGTAAGATTAGAGAAATTACACCCGCTTTAATCTAGGTCGAGAAGTTTCCGTTAATGCAACAACTCATAACCAAACCCAGGCTTGTGTAATAAAAACACCACTCCTCCTAGAACTACCTTCAAACCATTGACTTTACCTTCGCCACAACCTCTTCTACTATCACTTAGTTTGACTAAGGATGAAGAAGGAATCAATTATGTCATCTAGTACGATCTCTTTTGAAGAGGTCAGTATTTAGTCAGAGAATCTTAATGTTCTCCTAATGGGTTGCTATGCATGTCCGATTTATGATTACAAGTCGTAAATTTGATTAGGTTTAGTTTAGGGTGATCAATAGTTTCATATAATTCATACAAATACAAGTCAAACAGCAAATCAGTATCATAATTAGCAGCTCAAAACAAGCACATATATCTAATTAACTATCTACTAGACACGACTAAGTACAATTCAAGCCTTTGAGTACTACAAATTAGTACTCTAAAATACGGTGAAGTATTAAACCTAACTTATCTCGACTCCTCGCTTGCTCATTCGAGATGAGACTCGTTCAGTTCATTGCCAATGATCCTTATAATACCAACGTTATCTCAATTTTCATATAATTGTTATAGGTTTGTTTTATCTTATAACACTTATTGTTATCTTTGGTTTAGTGTTTAATATGTCCAATTATCTAGGTTTTTAAATCTTTTACAATTATTTTCGGTTTGAGACTAGGTTTCGGTTTGAGGCTAGGTTTCGGTTTAGATTCCGTATCGATTTTTGAATTAAGTTTTAGTTTAGTTTCTAAGTATATTTTCACACATGAATCATAGAAGCTTGTTTCAACCTATAATGTGAAATTAATTACATTACTTTCAAGTATTCTAAATACTATAATGACTCCTAGTTGGTATTTTATTTTACTTGATACACTTAAATCCTTATTAATATACCAAATTTACTCTTGATATGAGAAATTTTTATATTTTTCGTACAATTACCTAAATTTAAGTTTTCTATCAAATTTATTATATATTCATATTATTAGTATAATATCAATTTTTATTCTAATATCTTCCATTTATTATATTTCTAATTTTTGCATATTACGTATTATTATCTATTATGTACATAATACACATCTAATATTTCTATCACTCCAATTATCATCTCCGAACATCAATTAACATCAATATATAAATTCATCATAAATTAGATTTTTACTCCTAATTACCTTAATTTACAAAATTAACTTAAAATTTATTATTTTTCCTATTATTTATTTACTATGTAATGCTTTAATAATTACATCAAACATTCTAAATACTATAAATATCACAATTCATCAGATTTGAACATCACAAAACATATAATTATGTACTAAATCAGTAATTAACCATTTAATTACGTAATTAACAAAAAATAACCCATTTTATGTATCATTTTAAGGCCTAAAAATTTGGAAAATTTAGTTTTGAGAAAAGCTTTGTAGCACTATTCTATATCACCTAAATAATTTACACAAAAGTTTTAAGTCCAAAACTATATTCTTAAGCCTATTTATTTCTAATTTAAAACATATTCGCTTTTGCATTATTTTTTAAAAATAGTATATTTCTAAATATAAATTCATCAAAATAAAATTTTTTCCTAAATCTACACACTAAAATATTCCAATATAACACATTTCATAATTTTCTAATAATATTTAATATTTTTATAAAATTACATAAAACTGGGTTGGAAATTGAATTCACTTAAACTAATAGCTTCAGCTACCGTCGACTGCCTTAGCCTTGTCGACTGGTATGGGCACTGTAACCACCATGTGGTGGTGATGATCGTCCACTCCCAGATTGTCTTCGAGTGTTAGTTTTCTTCTATGGCCTTAATTGCATAGATTTGGAAACTTTTTTTGTAAACCCTAACTCCTCTTCTTATTTTGATCCTCTTTAATTTTTCTACCTTCCTAACTGATCAAACGAGCTTTTGAATTTTTTTTATTATTTATAGGGGTGTTGGAAAATTATTTTACATTAATTAGATATGACAATTGCCTTATCTCTTTTTTTTCACTTTTTATTTATTACATTTTAATTGGTTGATTTTGTTTCTTCAATTCCAGTTCGCCATGACTACTTTCTAGAGTTTTTCTCATTTTTATTGATTTTTATTTAATTATTTATGCATTTTCTTTAATTAATTAACATTATTTTAGCATATTTTAAGTAATTACGTATATTTCTATCTAAATGTAAATTCATATATGGTATAAATAAATACTTCTAAATATTATTTAAGTTATTTTATGATTTTTAGTGAGTATATAATTTATTTTTAGCGATTCATTAGTTATTGAAATATATTTTAGGCATTTTTAATAAATAACGAGTAACACACTTAAAATTTGAAAATTTTATATTCTCTTATTTTATTACTTATTTTCTTAAATTTGAACTTATGGGATTGCTATTACTAATATTTCTAACTTCATCATAGAATTTAGGTTGAATCGGACAGCTTGCTCGATCGGCCTTAATTCTATGAACCGAACTCTGAGTAATCGATTGTGGGGCTTACACCTAGTAACTAGGATATTTGTATCCAATTATTTAAAGTTTTGAAAATTTTTCACGATGCTATTAAGACTTTTTTATAAGTTTATAAGCTTAGTGTTCACTTGTTTGTTATGTCAGCTATCGGTATACTTGGTATACTTGGTATACTACTTTAGGCCTGTAAGGATCCAAACCTGCACGCATGCGTATACAATATGACATTGAAGTGGTTAACTTATTATAAAAAAAATCCTTATATTTATCTCATAGTAATTATTATAGTCCCTCGTTGTACAGTGGAATTATTACTAATATATTTTAAAACTTATTATAGTTACATTCAAGATCTAACAGATTCTCAAGATGTGTACAGCTTAGAAGCACATCAAAAAGCATCAGCAGCGATGACTGACAAAGAAGAGATACTCAATTACTATTAAAGTTAGTATGGTGGTCGATGGCCAGTCATCAGTCTATCTTTTGCTACTCACTAAGGAGCAGCATTACTCTTTTATGGGTGAATAGTTACTGGTGCAAAAATTGAAGAGGCAACGACTTGGTAGTCTAATGTTTGAGATGTAGCATTATACCAATACGAATTTTAAGTTTTCAGAAAATATTTCCATCAATGACTTTGATATTTTAGAGTGATGGTAAAGGTATAGAAAGGACTACCTATTGTTATCTTGCATTACTCGTGAAGTATTTGCTATTCTGGCTTCAATGGTTGTCGTTGAGTAAGTGTTTAGTACAACAGGGCTGATCATCGACGAACGCCGAGCTTTCTTATTTGTTGTTAGTGTCGAGGCAAATGCTTGTATAAAAGATTGGTATAAGGCGACCTATAGACAACAAGAACCATGCGAGATATCAAGTAAGGAGGATGATTACTTCAGTGACCGGAACTGATCTGATGGAAGTCTAAGTTCACTCGCAGGTTCCATTCCTGCTCATAAATGTGAACAGTTACCTTAAGATGATATATAAAGAGTTTTCTTTTCATCTTTTACAAAAAAGTTTTATTACATAGAAAAATCTTTTTTTTTTCTACTAGTTTAAAAAAACTAAATGGCATATTTTTCCTAAAAGTGCTGATATAACATTAGGTTTTTTCAAATTATGGCTGACTAAAATTTATTTATTTTTTTAAAATTTAATTTGGATAGTCCAATACACTTGAATGCTTTTTTGAAAATGTAAAATTGATCAATAAATTAAAGGTTTTCTAAAAATCCAAATTGAATTACGGTGGTCTGATTTCGATTAGCAGATACGTAAGTATCTTTTGAGTGACCGTAAAATACTGTAAAAAATATTTTCCCTCTAACCACTTTACTTTACTAAATTAGATTAGGATATTAGGTATTCATACTATAAGAGACTTTTTTATATTTTATTTTATTTTTTAATATATATTTTATGGATGGATTGAAGAAAAAAAAAATGGTTAAAGGATTGGTAACACTAGAAAGAAAAAAAATTATGTAAAGGCTTAAGAGAGAAAGAAAAAAAAAAAAAAACAGTTCAAGGACTATGAATTAACCTTTGAATCAGTAGGCTACATGAACCGATCTTGAATTGTTAGCTTATGGATCGATTATGGTTCAACGCGATTGTAACCCGTGAACTCATAGCTTAGAGCTAGTTTGAACTGCCACCTAGGTTTAACTGATACTATTAATTAAAATTGTCTTAAAAATATGCGTGTTAACATGTCATATTGACTTATTCCTATAAATCAAAAATCAAAATAAAAAAGCGATTTTTGTTTAGTTTTATCTTTTATCTTTTTGTGGTGCAAAGTTTGTCATGTGCATATCTATCCTCGTTCAAACCACTTTATTTCGATCATTTGCTTCTGATTTGGTTATATTATTGCAATTCGAAACAAACCTAACTATGATAATTCGGTTTGGTTTTCCGTAAGGAGATTTTCCTACATGCCATATCGCACAATTACTATATTATACAAGTTAATGAGGATTATAGAGTGAAATGTAGTCCAATTCTATCATTTAACTAATTCATTTCATTGGAACAATATTGCAAATACTGGCATAACTATTAATCGAAAGTTTAATTTACTACTTAAATTGCTAACTTGTTAAATTCAATATTCCATAGAAACTTTTCGTATTATCATTATTATCTAATATATATATATGCAATATGTATTTTATTTTGATTGATTACTAAATTAAGTAGGTACCATATAGCAACCATACTCAAAATATTTTGATTAGATATTAAATTTAATAAAATAAAAATTTAGGTAATAGACTGAATTTTCAACCAAGGTTGATTAGCTGCAATGTAAAGGCTTGTGGTCTAACATAAGGCTTCCCAAGTGTTTTTGGCTACGATTTTAAAAATAATATTTCTTTCCTTCATCATTTTTTACCGTACTTACGTTATACTTGCATTAATTTTTGGCAAGCTTAACATTTCAAAATGGCTGATTGATGATTGAGAGGAATCGAATCCAAGGTCCAAGGACCTTTTGATTGAAACATGATATATCTTATTTCAACGAGAAAAATCACAAAAATTCCATTACATTTTGAAAATCAGACTCTAGAAGTACAGGATATTTTAAAATCCGGCAAAAATATACTAAAAACATCTAAGTTTTTTCTACTTTTTCACTTTTGATGTATATTTCCATTCTTTTCTTTTTATTTCATGATCTAAGTTTTAATAATCTATCAAGTTGAAAGAGAGTCTCTGTTACTCTTCATTATAAACGCTATTAAAATTTAGATGATGAAATTAAAAAAAAATTTAAAAAAAGGGAAAACATAAAAGCATAGGTTTATTAGAAAGAAAATATAGATGACAAAATGAAAATATCTGAAAAAATCGAGTTATTGATCGTATTTTCAATTTTATTTCTTTTTCATTTCAGGACCTGTGTTCAGTATTTTGTACTAACCATCTCTTAGAAGATATCGTAAAAAGATCATCAATCCCTTTGCGATCTTTGTGAGGATGCATATTCGTCCCATGGAGGTATGATCATGGTCCCATGGATTAGAAGGTTGAAGAAAGCGAATGTTGGTGAAAAGGGTTGAAACTAGGGCTCTGATACCACCATGGACCATCCATTTCCTTTCTCTGAGCTTCTTGATAGTAATTGCAAGTAGGAGATTGACGTACCGAAGCCTCCAGAAGCTCCTCCCAACCCTCCTCCTCATGTTGATCAGTTGTAGAAGTGTCCTCTAGCTTGATCAGCGGCTCCTTTTCGTCCTGAAATTTCTCCCAACGAGTGGTGACAACGATGGCCTTTCTCAACGGCGCGGGTTTCCGGCCGATTATATCAGATTCATCTTCCGTCACAGAAGACATCCTTGACTGCACCATCGAGGACGAATTAGACGACGTGCACGACGAGGATGAGGAGGATTGATCACGATCACGATCACCAGTCGACTGCCACATCCCGTTGAGCAAACTCTCAAGTGCTCGGATTTGCATATCCGGAATCTTTTCAACGAAAGGAAACTCGTACCCGTAGGATCCATGAACTACTCCGGTTCTCTTGCACCACTCGTAGAAATCCGCTAGCTGGCTTGTCTGAAGTGCTGCTTTCTTGTATATTCCGAAAGCTGCGATGCAGCTGCTGTGTGGCATTTGAAACAGATTCTCCAAAACCACCGTGATTTCTGTCCGAAAAGTGGTGTAGCACACGAAGCTGTCACGAATTATAAGCTTCATCGCGGAAGCGATAAGGACGCTTCTAGCCGCCGCACCGGCGGGTCTGCATTCCATGATTCTGTCAATGAGAAGTTGAATTCGTGGTAAAACCTTTATCATCTCGTTCCAATCCTCGTGAACTTCTTCTGGTATATTGTGACTACTGATAGAGACCGCATTGAGCGCTTCATCGATGAGTCGATCATAAGAATGTATAAAACTCGTGTAATCATCACATGAAGAAGACGATGAGGAATCCCGGAAACGACATGGATATAGCGAGAGCAACCCACTAGGGCGAGTCCAGAGGAGTTCTATCCGGAAAGGGCTGAGGATGTTCTCCGGGAGAGAACGGAGTAAGCGATGGACGAGGAGGAGGGACTTGAGAGCAACACGCCAGGACCGGGTTTTGGTAAACCTGCGGGTGAGACTTGACGAGAATGCTCGGAATGAAGAGGGGGAAACGGAGAAAATGCGAATGAGTTCATTCACGTATCGTTCCGGTACAGGAACATCGTCGGGGGATGTTGCTTTTATAACGATGAAATCAATGTTGCGAAAGCCTCCTGCGGTGGCAACCTTTGCATAGCTGACGCAGCCATGCTCCTTTAGGGATACGACGAACCGCTGGAACCGCTTTTGCATCCTGTGGTTTTTTTTTTTTCTCCAAAAAAAATAAAAAAATAAAAATTATTCGGGTAGATCCAGTATATTCAATCTGGCCTAGACTGTGGACTAGACTGTGCTAGGTGAAGGAATAGCATAGAGATGGGTAGAACATTGGATGGATGGAAAAACGAAAAAAAAAACCAAAAACTTTGTAATGAACGAGGTGAGTTGGTGATGAACCAATTGGACTCTTCACTTCGATGTTCGAACAGCTTTGTTTAAACCGTAATCATCAAGGAGAAGGTTTCTTGTAATTTGACGTATGAATCGAGATAATATAAGGAAATCCAACATATTTTCTTAAATCTAAAATTTCGTTAGAATAGCTAAAATAATTTATATATACAATTTTTATAGCATGATTAATTCATACATACATACAGGATGGATGGAGTAACACGTACCATTTGGTACTATTTCATATTCACCTCTGATTTTCGATTATTAACTTCTTTTTATCCCGTATCTCTTTTTTATAACTATATTAGGTGTGAAAAAAAAAAAAAATACAGGATGATGACCACCACCAACAATGGGCCTCGATATTCAAGATAACGGTGTTGATCCCATAGCAAATGACTTGCAAGACCATGGCGTTGATTACATAGTAAATGACGTGGAGTAAGATGAGTCGTATGCTGTTGGTTCCGCGCTTTATCTGGTGATTTAGTGCCTCACACTTTGAGATTTCAAGAAATAGTAGATAATCATCGAGTTTTAATATTGGTCGATCGATAGAGCACGCATAACTACGTGTAAAGCCATCACGAAACATTTAGACCTTACAATATGTACATCACCCAACTCTATTGTTATGATTAGTAATGGAGACTGCTTAGAACTTAGAACGCAAGTTCATTAATTTGCCCGTTTTAATTCAAGGGGTAGAACATTTAGAAATATTTGTCAACTATTCTTTCGCTATAAGGAATAAGGCTGTAATCTTTTACCGAGATGTAATAAGCTATGAAGCAATAGTATGCTATCAGGGTTCTTTATTTATTTATTTTTTGAGAGGAGGGAATCAATTTTAACATTTAATAGCTATTCATAAATTTTTATAATGTATGACTATAAAATATTTTTTGCTGTAGTAATTCCTTATGGAATTATCATGACAAATTTTCTATGCAACTATGCGTGAGAATAGCTCTTCTATAAGGACCAAGGAAGAATGGAATTGTTATTGTAATAAACTGAATAGACTATTTATATTTTACGAATTCTAGGAGCTAAATTGGTATTAAGGGTACAATGGCTAGGAGTTTGGGGGGCCAGTTAACATTGATTACAGCAAACTCGCTATGGAACTTTTCAGCAAGGATCTTGTGGTGTCATTGACAAGAGACGTGCAGAGACGGTTGACTCACATTTCTAATAATCAATTTCGGTGCCCGATGAACACTGATGCGCCATTGCAACTTGATTTCAGCTTAGTAGCTCAAGAGAGAAAACTTTCAACACATTGCAAAAGACTACCTACAATACAGAGATTTCTCAAGTATTAAGCAAACACTCGGATGTATTTAAGGCACCCTTATCATTGCCACAATTATGTGATGTATAGCACCATACTCACTTTGCTAAGGTGATCCACCAATTAATCCATATAGTTATCCTCATTTTTTTTTTTAAAGAAAGAAAAAAACACAAGAGACAGAGAGAGAGAGATTAAATGATTAGTTAAGCCTTTATGAAAAGGTTGTTTCTGAAAATATGGAAAAAGCCAACATGGCACTATAGCTACCAGATGTAGACCATGGTTTAGTAGTTTACACAAATGTTTAGCGTTTTTAATTACACGTGTACCTGTTTGGCAAAAAAAAAAAAAAATTACAACTTTACTTGTAAAAAAACTTTTAGGACGGAACAAATCATCCAAAAAAGAGATTGGAACAAAGCAATTATTAAAAGCCTGTAAAAAGATCAGAGAAGGGTACGTCATTACAGCCCTAAGAAAAATATTGGATTCCTCTTCCATTTTGTTCCTTAGAGATTGGCGGTCTTGAATCGGTAATTAATACGTATCAACCTTGCAAAACAATACAAAGACACAATCAGTAAGAAATACTCACATATCTGATAAATTAGTAACACGAGAAAGGTAAACGAAAGATAGGGTTAGGGTTTGGTACCTGTGAGGCGGCTGAAATATCTAAAGAGAGAAGAAAAAAAGTGTTTACATATCATTATCTGGAACATTTTAAACGTTAGTGTTTGAATTATGGTGTTAACAAGCATGGACCGAGGATTTTGAAAGGGACCGGACCTAATATTTTGTTTGGGCTTTTATCAATACGTTCCCACCAAATCTAAAAACGCAACTTCTACTTGTAATTTCACTACGATATATTTATATAAAATAGTTTAGCTAGAATTATTTCAAAAATTACGTCACTAAAAAAAAAAAAAAATTTATTATTTCCAACGAGTTCTCCTTTAGTAATTATGTTAACCCAGTGGAAAGGATCTATAGACAAACTTGTTTGAATATTCAACTAGTATTACGTTGAACATTAGTTGTGTAATAATTTTCCAAGTCTCGAAGTCAACTGCAACATCTTCAACAGATGGATGTATCTAGGACAAACAAAATGGAGAGCAAGTCTACCTTCTAAGATAGTTTTTTCCTTTCTTCAGTACTGGACAAACTTGAATCCATGGAAAATATAGCAGCACCGTTGTCGGAGGTAATATGTGGCATAGGCAGATGCTTTGCCAGAGAAATGAAATTCTGTTGGAGTTCAGAACAGAGAGCATGTTCTCTCATGAATGCATTGAATGAATTGAGAGATAAAAGAGAAGACTTAGAGAGACAGATCAGCGAAGCTGAGTTCAAAGGACTAAGATGCACCAGACAAGTGCAGCGGTGGATAGAAAGAGTTCAAGTTTTAGAATCCAAAGCAAGCTCAATCATGGAAAGCTTGAAAAAACAGCATCGATGCTTTGGCTGCTGCAACGTAAACTGCAAGTCTATTTATACCAATAGCAAGAAAATGGAGAAGATACTCGCAGAGATCACAGAGCTGGAAAAGAAGGGAGATTTTAGTGTCATTTGCGTTGAGGAAACAGGACATAAGCCTGTTGAAGAGATTCCGGCTAAACCCACCATTGGCCTTGATTTGATGACAGCAAAAGTTTTTGATTATCTTGAGAAGGATGAAATAGGACTAATTGGAATATATGGGATGGGCGGTGTCGGGAAGACAACACTTATGAAGAAAATAAACAATGAGCTCCTCACCAAAAGCCACCAATATGATATTGTAATCTGGGTTTCCATCCCTAAGGATTTTGCAGCTGACGGTATCCAACAGGCCATTCAGGCCAGGTTGGGATTATCCTGGGAGGAAAATGAAAACCACCCACCACATAGTTCAAGGATATATAGTGCTCTGAGAAAAAAAAGATTTCTCCTATTGCTAGATGATCTTTGGGAAGGTCTTGATCTTGATAAGATAGGAGTTCCACTTCCTGACAAGAACAACAAATGCAAGTTGATATTCACCACACGATCCTTGGCTGTTTGCAGTGACATGGATGCTCACCAGAAGCTCAAAGTTGAGTTCCTGGGAGAAAGAGACTCATGGAGACTCTTCTGCGAAAAGTTAGGAGGAGAGGAGGTTCTGAATTCCAAATCCATCCGGCAATATGCAGAGAAAATCGTGAGGAAATGTGGTGGACTTCCTCTTGCTTTAATAACAATAGGAAGGGCAATGTCTACAAAAGAATCTCCAGAGGAGTGGAAGCATGCTCTAGAGGTACTTGATAATTGCTCATATGAACTCCGTGGAATGGAGGACGTGTTTTCTCTCTTAAAGTTCAGTTATGACAATCTGACACACATTGAAAGATCTTGCTTCTTGTACTGTTCATTGCTCCCGAGTGATTACCCTATTGAAAAAGAACAACTTACACGGTACTGGATTGCTGAAGGGTTTCATGGCGCACATGCTGAGGGACATTCTATCATTGGATCTTTGAAAGTTGCATGCCTACTTGAAAATGGGAAAGAGAAAACACATGTGAAGATGCATGACGTTGTCCGAAGTTTTGCCATATGGATAGCCTCAGAATATGGAGCAAACAAGAGAAGGTTTTTAGTAGAAGCAAGTACAGGGATCATTCAAGCACCAAAAGTTGAGGATTGGGAAGTGACGCACAGAATTTCATTAGTGGATAATGGTATCACTGCACTATCTGAGGTGCCCATCTGTCCCAATCTATCAACCTTGATGCTCCAATGGAACAGCGGTTTGAGCAAAATTGCAGATGGTTTCTTTCAATACATGCCTTTGCTAACTGTCCTTGATTTATCCTTCACTAGTATTAGGAAGCTTCCACCGAGCATTGGTAAGTTGATTCAGTTACATCATCTTGATCTCTCAGGGACCAAGTTAGCCACACTACCAAAAGAGCTCGGAAATCTGGCAAAGTTAAGGTACTTGGATCTACAACGCACTTATACTCTCAGGACAATACCAAGAGAGTCCATTTTGGGGCTTTGGCAGTTAACGGTCTTGAACCTGTACTATAGCTATGGATTCTGGGAAGCACCCGATAGTGTGGATTTGAACGAAGCTCGTTTTGCAGACCTAGACTCTTTACAGCATCTTACTACGCTTGGCATCACTATAACTGAATTAAGGACATTGCAGAAACTTTCCAACTATAGTGGATTGTTGAAAAGCATACAGTACCTATATATCAAGGAATGCCATGGCCTCTTTCAGCTGCAGTTACCATCAACTGACATAGTCACCAGTGAAAGGTTAAGAAGGCTTAGCATCGATGGTTGCTGTGATTTGAAGTGCATATCGGTTGGTGATGGGGCAGGAAGGAGATGGTTACATAGTCTGGAAGTTCTTGCATTGTACAGACTTCCCAGTTTAGTTGTAGTATGGAAGAATCCCGTAACAAGTGATTGCTTGCAAAGCCTTCGTTCATTGAATATCTGGTATTGCAATAGGCTGAAAAATGTCTCCTGGATTTTGCAACTTCCATGTCTTGAAACTGTCTACTTGTTTTACTGTAAAGCAATAGAGGAAGTTATTACACAAGCAGATCTAGAAGTTGCGCAAGGACAGAACCCTGTTACATTTCCAAGCCTAAAAACTTTATCCATCCGAGATCTACCCGAGTTAAGGTGGCTTGCTCCAAGTGCACTGCGTTTTCCCTCCTTGGAGAGCATTGCAGTGATTGGTTGTCCACAGATGAAGAAGATAACAATTAAAGTCCAAGATGACATCAAATTACCTCTTGTTTATGGTAAGAAGGAATGGTGGGATGGCCTGGAATGGGAAGATGCTATTACCAAGTCTAATTTCACTCCTCACTTCATGTCAATTTGATGGTCAATTTGCTCCTACTTCTAAAGCATGCTGAATTTGCAGGAACAGCATTAGGAAGGAATCAGATCCTGACCGCTGTGATGAATTTCAAAGTCTAAATAATTACGTTTTGAGATATCCAATATTGTCTGTATATCATTTAGATTTGCTACTTTCTTCTAATCTAAAAGATATCCCAAAAATGTGTTTCATCTCTTAGATTAAAGTCCAAATGTACAGTTCCATCAGGAGAGTCTTTTAGGAATAGGGAAAAGTAAGAAGCCATGAAGTAAATTATAGATGAAAAATCAATATCCCTAATCGTCATAAGTATCGGGAATGAATGAAGAAATACTAAGCTATCCCATATCGGTGGGAAACTACCAAGCTAGAGTATGGTAGGGGTAGAGGGTATTTCCGATGGCAGCCCCAAGCTGTTGCTCTCTAACTAGAAAAGTAAATGCCTACATTCTTGCAATATTACTTATAAATAGAAATAATATACCAAAGTAAGGGATGATAATTCAATGGATACTCTTCTGTCCGATTAGGGCATGACATTGTTCTTTCAGGAAGTTGGACATCAATAAGCAACTAGTTAAAAACTCATACAATTCGCTGAAAGTATTTTTTATTGCACATATAAATGCCTCAAAGATGCAGTTGCAAAAAAAAAAAGTAAAGTAGGGATATAGAATTGACTGATAAATAACGTTTATCTTTCTTTTTTGGCCAAAGATGTATATTTCATATTTTAAGAGATGTTTTCTAAGATGTTCAGAATTTGCTTGCAATTGTATAAAGCATGAGGTATAATATCTATGTCAATTATATTCCTTAATTACATAGCTTTAAGTTTTCTAGAAACCCTTGAATCCTTTTGCTATCAAAAGTCATAAAATATAAATCTAACTTAAAGCCATGGTTAGAGAGGTTAGCCTAATAAGTCACGAAAACCAAAAACAAATTCAAAGCCTTTTTCCCTTAAAAATGCCAAAATATAAAAAAGAGAATGTACTGAAAATTTGAAGATTGAATTAAAAAAAAAAAATGAACAACAAAGGAACCACAGAAGTCTGAATTACCTCTGCCTCACCTTATGAAAAAGATCAATCTCAACCACAGTATAATGATTCTCACAAACACATGCTCTTATGCTCACGATGTATCCTCCAAAAATGTAAATGCAAGGTATCCATAAGATAGGCAGCAGAAATGGCTCTTTAAAGGATAAAAATACAACTGCTGACTACCTTAAGATAAAAAGTCAATTACTGCATTCTATGGAATTCCAATTAAAAAATGGCACAGTAGACATAGAACCCAGCCAGCCGATTAAATTAAATGTACATTATATGCTCGACGAGGTGTAAGAAAAATGTCACAATCCAACCTTTCGCAAAATGAAAGTTATGAAAGATTTTACAAAAATAAATCTAATAGATTGTTCAAAGAATAATATAAAAAGGAATTATCTACCTCTATGTAGAAATGGATTCAACGTAATCTAACTAAATTATTCATAATATCCCATTCTGTAAATAATGTCCTTATCTTATTTTTATCTACGCATCATGTGTAGTTATTACATATATAAAATCAAAGCAAAATACTTTCAATTTTATTTAAATAATAGAAAGCAATTATTTGGAAATTTCAGTTATCTATATCTATATATAATTATCATTCTCCCTTCAGCTTCCACAGTCTTCTCATAAAACCCTAATACAACACTTTCCACGATCCACGATCCACAATCAAGAACAGGGTTGTTTCAATGAAGATTACATCAATCGATAGCAAGATTCACTAATTCGTCATATTTTTCGTTTTCACAGACAAAATATGTCGTCAAATCTTGCAATTTTCTCAAAACTTTCCAAAATTAAACTAGGACCAAAGCAACTCAACTATGAAGTTAACCGCCATAAGCAATAACAATGAGACGAGTGAGTGCTTACTGGTCGTACAGTATCGGCAGCAAAGAGAGAGAGGGTCACGGGGCGCGATGCATCTTCAATAGAGAGATGACAGCCGGGTTCTTTCTCACTCTGGAGACCCAATTTCTACGGATTGCTCAAGAGAGAGTGGAAGGGATGGGTTTTTGCAGGAGGACTCTGCGTGGAGAGGGAGGGCGCGCGCAAGAGATTTTCTTTAGACGGTTATAGCCCAAAAAGCCTAAACAGGTAATTACAACATTATCACTCCTTTGGGTTCAAATGATACAAGTGAAGAGTTTTCTGTGAATAGATGCAAAACCCCTACTGCATCTCGTTCAAAGTAATCAAATAAAGAAATGATATAGATAGAGATATGGTTTCGTTAACAAAAGGTTGGACCGTAAAAAATCCTATTTTAACAGGATTTATTTAATTTAATAATTATAATTAATTAAACGATTCAAATCTAATATATACAAATTAAAAATAAGATAAAAGGTCATATTGGTTCATAAAAAAAAGTAAGGCATAACTATAAAAAATAAATAAATAAAGATCAAATGGATAATGTAGGGAAACAAAAATGAATAATGGTGGTTTTCAAGAAGTTTTCAATAGGCACTATTGCTTAATATATATATTTATAAAAGAGTAACATTAAAAGAAATTAAACAGCTAGCCATATTTTTTTCAATTAGGTGTTGTTTTTAAAAACTTAAGAAATAAAAAATTATCGAAATTATATATTATAATAAATTGCCTTAATCTGCATTACTAAGATGAAGAAAGATTTTTAAGATTCAAATCCATCTGACTCTAACTCATAATCCTCCTCACATGTATGACCACGCCCGTAAAAATGTTAAAATAACATATTTTTGTGTTAGTCCTAATTCAAAAATGTTTGCTTTGAGACTTAAAATTAATATGTGTAGTTGAGTCAACAAGAGACAGTAGAATACCATGCAATTGTGTTCTTTTATGCTTTTTATATTTATAAATTTTAGTGATGGTTATCCTAAACTATTAAAATTATGATAGCATCACGAATTTTTAAACATTCTTTGAAAAATGCTAATACGAAAAAATTGATAAATATTTGCTGTCTTATCTTGCTGTTTCGTTCTTCTCTACATAGAAAAATTAATAAATAATTACATAAATTTATTTCATTTAAATCATATATATATATATATATAGATATATCATTAGTAGGGATATGTTTAAAACAGAAAATTTAAGACAATAAATATTTGTCTGCTAGAAATTCTCTTACAGTACAATACTAATCCACTCTTCTCATCCGTCCCACATTTGTGACCACACCCTTTAAAAAATGTTAAAAGGTAACAAATGTTTATCTTATTTCTAATTCAAATATTTGTTTTCTCCATGGTTTTGTGACTTAAAACTAATATGCGTAGTTGAGTCCACGAATGACCGAAAATTAAAAAAAAAAAAAAAGCCTGTACGAAATTGTTCTCTTTTTTTTCTTTTCTTTAAATTTTAGTGATGCTCATCCGATGCTATTAAAATCATGAAAGCATCTCAAATTTCAAAACACTCCTCCAAAATTACTAAAACCTAGAAATTCTCTTCTAATACAGTATTAAGTCAATCTCTTGTATAAATATACTACATTTGAAAAATTTACCGCGATCGGTAAGTATCTGGTAATAGTTATGAATTTCATGATTTACTTCTTTGCAATTTTCCCACATTTCAAGTACTTTTACCACAAGTTAGTGACAGTATCGCATTGGAACAGCTATGCTACATTTGAAGTACTTGTGCAGAAATCAATAAGAATTTGGCACTAAAACCTCTACAACTTTTATGGTATTTGATTTTGTTTTTTATCACAACCACTAAAAAGTTGGTATCAATTATAATATATCGTTTACCCTAATGAAAACAATGTTTCCCAGTTTTGATGTACCCTACAATTGGTGAAAATTTGGTAGCAGATATATTTTTCATGATTTGGCGCACTGAAACTATTTTATCACATTTCAAGCACTTTTTGCTGCAGCCACCCAAGCATCTCATTAAATCTTTAGTCCTGGCGTTGACTTTCTTTTAGGCAGAAAACACATTAACTTATATTTTTTATAATATATTTCTGTATTAATTTGAAGGTTTTAAAGGTGGTTACCAGATTTCTATTTTTCAAAATAGTTACCTTCAATGCAAATTGAGGATAAATTTTATTTATAGTAGATAGTACATATAAAGGATGTTGTTAACTAAATATTATTGATAACTTTGATTTTAAATATATTTTACATTGTGATTTTATAGTATTTCTTTTACATCTTTGGTTTTCTTTAAAGAAATTGATACTTAATTGAGTAAAATTTTGATTTTAAGGCTTGAACGCTTTCTTGGATTAAAAACGAAGAAAATGAATCAAGTTTCATTTAATTTGGAGTTCAAACGAATGAGTTATGAAGTTTTGAAATTACACAGTTTAGGACATAACTGTGTCTCCGGGTTGTGTCCATCCAGGGAAATATGCCAAGGTCAGAAAATTACATGACCTGAGGATATGACTGTGTCCCAGGCTGTGTCTAGTGACGAAAACGGAAATCTTACAATACATTATAAAATGACATACTAGGGTTTCGCAAAAAAGGATGAGATATTCAAAATAGAATGAGACATTCAAAATAGAAGAGACTTGAAGAGCAGGAGGAGAAAAAGGCGAAAGTAATACCTAACTTCAAGATTGAAGAGATTTATCATCAACAAAAGGGGTTTTTCATGTTTTATTTATTGTTTTTATTGGAATTTGTTTTTAGTTTCATTATAATAGCTTAAGATTCTTGTATTTAGGATTATGGAACCTAAGATTTCATGTGACTATTAGATTGATTGATAATTTTCAATAAAGTTTCTATATTTTCTTGATTCAATTATGTTATTTAATTGTTAATTGATATTTCTAGAGTATCAATCTATGATATTATGCATGATGATTGAGAAATCACATGTGTAATGAGATCTTGACATAATTGGAGAGAATTACATGTGTACTTAGAGATAAGATACATGTTTCTTCTGGAAAGTTATTTTTTGTAGGGGAATTCATTATACATTAATGCGATTCTAAATTATATTACTAAGTGAAGAGATTCCGGTAAATAATTTAGGATTAGGGTTAATATGTTTGAGAAAGGTGTTAACTTTAATTGTGAATCCCTCCGGTCAAGAATGATAGAAATTGAATTGGATATATTTTAAACGGTTACATATTAAACACTAGGAGAAATAATTCCTAAATACGTTATTTGCATTCTTGAAGTCGTTCTCAGTTTTATCGCTTTCTAAATTGTTTAATCAAGTCTCATAATTAGGTTAGTTTGTCAATCTTAGTATTTTTAATTCATTTAACCTATCACAATTTTCTAGTTAGATAATAAAGTTAAGGTTAATATTAGTATTCGAAATCTTTGAGGGATCGACTCGGACTTACATTCGTTATATTAAAACTGATAGGTGCACTTGCCTGATATCAAGTTTTTGGCACTGTTACTGGGGATTTTCAATATTAAGAACACTAGTTGCTTTATTACTTTGACTATTTTTTTTTCTTTTGTTTTCATTGTTTATTTTTATTAGCTAGAGCTGCAATTGATTCTATATTTTTTGCCCTTGTAATGCATGACCTGAAGCAACCTGGAAGATTTAGTAGAACTTGATCCTAAAATCGAGAGAATTGTCCTTCAAAAATTGAGATTACGACCTAGACAAATTGTGGTTACCATAGAAGACGAGTCAATCGTTGAGATCAAGGAAGAGGGTGAAGAGGCCAATACTCAATTCATCGATCAAGAAGATCCACCTCACATGGCTAACAACGGTAATGAAGCAAACCGGACCATGTCCGACTATTCAAGGCCTACACTTATTGGAGCTGACTCTAGTATCACAAGGCTAACCATCGCGGCTAATAACTTCTAAATTGCATCTAACATCATACAAATGGTGCAACAATATGTTTAGTTTGATGGTCTCCAAGATGGAGATCCTAATGCCCACATCTCTAGCTTTCTAGAGATACATTTAAAATCAACGAAGCCACGGATGATGCCATCCGACTGCGGCAATTTCCTTTTTCCTTGAGGGGTAAAGCAAAGTAATGGTTGAACTCCCTACTACGAAATTCAATCACACCTTGGAATGAATTGGTAGAGAAATTTTTGGAGAAGTACTTCCTACCTGCGAAGACCGCTAAACTTCGAAACGACATTTCTTGTTTTGCTCAATTGGAAGCGGAGACTCTATATGACACTTGGAAGTGGTTCAAGGAATTGCTTAGGAGGTGCCCACATCATGGCCTTCTACAATGGATGCAGATTTAG
The DNA here is from genome assembly GCA_024138005.1 of Lumnitzera racemosa. Taxonomy (NCBI): domain Eukaryota; kingdom Viridiplantae; phylum Streptophyta; class Magnoliopsida; order Myrtales; family Combretaceae; genus Lumnitzera; species Lumnitzera racemosa. Next base: position 4,954,118 of record JAMXBC010000007.1, read on the forward strand.
ACCTTCTATAATGGTCTCAATTTATCTACGAGACAGATGATTGATGCATTCGCAGGAGGTACTTTGAACACAAAGACATTCGAGTAAGCACAAAACCTAATTGAAGGAATAGCGATGAACAATTATCGGTGGGAAAGCACTAAAGCCAAGCAAAAGGTTATGGGAATTTATGATGTAGACTTGACCACTGCTCTGACAGCCAAGGTGGACCTATTAAGTAAGAAGATTGATGCACTCTCTGTTTGCCCTCAACAAGTATAATCGGATGTAAGTGACTTTGGTATGCAGGGTTAGGGAGCACAAGAACAACTGGAACAAGTGGATTATGTAGGAAATCTACCCATGCAACAAAATAACCCCTACAGCAACACTTATAATCCCGGATGGAGGAATTACCTTAATTTCTCATGGGGCAATCAAAACCAAGGCCAGCAAAAGACCAACTTTGGCTTACCTGGATTTCAAAGACCATTACCACCTCCTCTTCCTCAAGAAAAGAAGTCTAGTGTGGAAGAACTTCTAACTAAATATATTCAAGGCAATGAGGCTCAGCTATCCAACATTGAATTATCATTGAGATCAAATTGGTCAACTTGCAAAAATGATCTCTAAGAGGCAACAAGGGACACTCTCAGGGAATACCGAGGTTAATCTTAGGGAATATGTTAATGTAGTGACCTTGAGAAGTGGTAGAAAACTGCAAGTGGAGAAGAAGGATGGTGAGGAAGTAGTTAAGAAAAAAGTGGAAGTTAACCGCAAGGAAGATGCAAAGCCACTAAAATCAAAAGAAAGTATGGAATCATCGAAAGTGAAGGAGTACAAGCCTCCTATCCCTTACTCGCAGCGCCTTAAGCAAAGTTACACTGATCAGAATAAGGAGTTCGGTAAATTATTTGATGTTTTCAAACAATTACACATTAACTTACCTCTTGTTGATGTCATCTTGCAGATGCCAAAGTATGCGAAATTTCTAAAAGATCTTCTATTGAATAAGAGGAAGTTGGAGGAGCTTACAACCGTCATATTGAACGAGGAATGCTCGGCACTTCTCCAGAAAAAGCTGCCACAAAAATTAAACAATCCAGGGAGTTTCACTATTCTTTGTATGCTTGGCAATATGTTAGTAGATAATGCTTTGGTAGACTTAGAAGCCAATATAAATTTGATGCCGTATAAATTGTTCAAAATGATAAGGTTAGGAGAACCTAAACTAATGCACATGAGTCTTCAATTAGTTGATGGGTCTATCACATACCCTAGAGGCATCATAGAGAATGTTTTAGTGCAAGTAGACAAATTCATCTTTCCCGTAGATTTTGTTATACTTGATATAGATGAAGATATTGAGGTGCCAATCATTTTAGGTCGACCTTTCCTAGCCACTACTAGAGCTGTTTTTAATGTTAGTGAGCATAAGTTGATATTACGGGTCGGGGATGATAAAATAGTTTTTAAAACTCAAGAGGCAACGAACAAATTTTTTGACTCAGAAGACACATGTCACAATGTTAATTCCACTAATGTCATTACATCTACATGTGTGCAGGAAACGCTTGCCAAAGATTCCTAAAGCTATTGCTTACAAAACGGAGATGGAAATTTGGTAACCAACCCTAATTGTGTAGAAGTGGCAGCTCAAATAGAGGTTCATGAATCCACTGTAGACAAAAAGGGGATTGATCTACTCCACAAGCCAAAGGATCTTAGGTTAAAATATTTAAAAGAGAAGCCACCAATTTTGGAACCAAAACTATAAAAAAATCATTTGGAACATGTCTTTAGGATGAAAAGTTCAAAACTCCCAATGACAACCGGATTTAAGCTAAAAGCGGACAAAATGAAGGAGTTTAGGCTATATGAATTTGATAAGTGGCATGATAAGGAGAGAAACTATGGAAGTTATGCATGAATGAAATGGAATTGGCAAGGTCGATGGCCGAAGGGTAAATTTACACTTGTATGGAGGGTTCGAAAACGAGATACAGGAGGATTCCTATCTCCACCTGGATGAAGAATCATGAATTACAAGACGTATCCCGTCGAGCTGTTGACGTTAACTATAGCGCTTTTTGGGAAGCAACCCATGTCTAACTTTGCTCACACTTTAGTTCTTTAAGTTTATTCCATTTTATTTTTCTTTTATTTAACTTTGCTTTACTTCTTTTAATTTGCTTCAACTTTAGTCATAGGCTTTTCTTTTTAGTTTCTTTTTCTTTCTCTTTAGTTTTCTTTGTCTTATTTTTCTAGTTTAAGTACTTTTATTTCTTTAAGTTTCTTTTATTTTTAAATTCATGAATTTAGGCTTAAAAAAAAAAAAACAGAACAGAAAGTTACACCGGCATGGGATACAGTTGTGTCCCAGCCCATGGCCATCCAGGCCCCTTCAACGACCTGTCACCTATAGAAAGTTATACGGGCGTAGGATACGGTTGTGTCCCAACCCGTGTGCGCCCAGCCACATACTGTCAAAACAGAGAATTATACGGGTGTGGGACACGGTTGTGTCCTAGCCCGTATGCGCCCAGTTTTAACGTGTCAATACAGAAAGTTACACGGGTGTAGGATACGGTTGTGTCCCAGCCTGTGTTCGCCCAAGACAGCCACCCCGAAACAGAAAGTTACACGGGTGTGGGACGCGGTCGTGTCCTAGCCCATGTTTGCTTAGTTCCCACACGATTTAGTACACACCCTGCATAATATTATCCAAACATACACACACCCTCTCAAACACTTACAAACATCGTCACATATTCATTTCACATTTCATCTTCTCTCCATCTTCTCCTCACGTTCCCGATTTAAGTAAGTTCTCTTAATTTTTTTTTTCTGTCCTCTCTTGTTCATGCTTTGTTTTCATCATTGTTTTGGCATGCTTCAGTAACCGAAATCAAGGTCTTTTGTGAATTGGTTTATGAATTTTGTCTGAGAATTTACTTGGTTTTTATTCTTTCATGATAGATATGCTTATTTGCCTTGTGTTGATAGATTTACATGTTTTTATGATGCCCTTATGGCTAGATATTACTTTATAATCTATCAAACACGAATTTCGGTTGCAAATTCAATGTCAACTATTCAATTACGTTATTTAGGATTAGAGTGAGAGTGATTTTGGAACATTTAGAATCGTTGACGTGTTGGGATGCTTTCTTTTCAAGTTAATTGTAATGTAACGTATCTAATGTATAATTAGTTGGATGAATTTGCTAGCTATTTCTTTTACACCAACTAGTTTTGTGGATGCACTCTACATGTTTGTTTAAATGTCCCAATGAAATTTCTTTTAATATCTATCTCTTCTACTCCTTTACACCTCTGTCTTAGTTTGAACTAAGTGTGGCAAAGATGCGTGTTTTTGATTAAGTGTGGTGTTTCTTCTCAAGTCGTCAATGGCAAATTGTGAAAAGTAGATTGTTTGAAGGAGGTCCAAATCTGTTACATCATCTTCTACTCATGAGGGCACTATTGTCGAGCTACTAGTCACTCTTTTTCCACCAGAATATCGTATGTTTTAAGGTAGGGAAGTATTAGTTTCTTTTTCAATACATGTGTTTCCTTTTTCCCTATAATGGTTTTTATTGTTTCATATCTTGCTATTGTGCTTTCTTAGTCGTACATTGAGGACAATGTACGTTATTAAGTGTGGGGAAAGGATATATGTGAATTTGTTACTGTTTAAGAGACCAATTATTCACATTTAACCCAATTAATTTTTAAGTTAACTTGCAATAGGTGATTAACAAGTGTTGGGCCAAATCAACTATGTCATCTTAATCATTATTGATCTTATTATACTTTACTAAAATTGATTAGTCAAATCTGTAGAGGGCAAAGTTACGAGTTATTTAGCTTAGAACTCTAAGACTTGAGATTGGAACAACATTACTAGTTGAGAGTCATTCATGGTTAGTTTTAAATTTACTTTTATGTATACCTTTCTCTTAGAAATTTTTAGAGCGCTATAATTTTTAGCAAACAAACAAATGAAATTCTTTTTTTAAGAAATCCCTGAAAAATCACAATGATTGGAGGTAAAAAGTAATAACAAGTGTATGAATAGAAAAAATTGGTAAGGATTAGTCTTGGTCCATCAGAAGAGCGAGATTGAGTCCCAATGCTAATACTAATGAAAAAAAAAATTGGTATAGATCGGCCTTAGTCCATCAAAAGAGCAAGGTTCTTTTCCGCAATTAATATAAGGGATAAGTTGGTATGGATCGGTCTTGATCCGTCAGAAGAGTGAGATTCTTTCCCTATACCAATACAATTGTCCATTAAATAAAGTAAATTTAAAAACCTCCCATCAAAAGTATGAACTAGGGGGATGATCAGAGGATGAGTGGATGTAAAATGTGTTTGTTTTAGATTATGGAGCTTGGTGAGATGGAAGCGAAAACTGTATACACTCTAGTCAAATGGAAAAAATTTTTATGACTCTTTCCCGGTTGGCGAGATGTTAAATCCAATTTCTAGTTTAGGAATCTTTAATTAAATGACTTGGGTAAACTTCGACTTCCATAAATTAACTAATGAACTCTAGTATTAAGTATTGTTGAAGCATTCGAATATGGTTAGGTAAAATTGGTTAACTTTATTATTGCAAATTAATTGAAAATGATTTTCTTACCTTTCTTCGGGTTAAGTGTATTTGTTTACCGGTACCCTAGGTAATAAGAAATTTTATTTAGTGTTTCTTGTCCCGAAATTTTTTGTTTTGATTTATTTGCTTGAGGACAAGCAAATGCTTAGGTGTGGGGAAGTTTGATAACTTTGATTTTAAATATATTTCACATGGTGATTTTATAGTATTTCCCTTACATCTTTGGTTTTCTTTAAACAAATTGATACTTAATTGAGTAAAATTTTGATTTTAAGGCTTAAACATGTTCTTGGATTGAAAACGAAGAAAAGGAATCAAGTTTTACTCAATTTGGAGTTCAAACGAATGGGTTATAAAGTTTTGAAGTTACACAGTTTAGGACATAACTGTGTCCCCGGGTTGTGTCCATCCAGGGAAATATGCCAAGGTCAGAAAATTACATGACCTGAGGATATGACTGTGTCCCAGGCTGTGTCTAGTGACGAAAACGGAAACCTTACAATACATTATAAAATGACATACTAGGGTTTCGCAAAAAAGGATGAGACATTCAAAATAGAAAAGACTTGAAGAGCAGGAGGAGAAAAAGGCGAAAGTAATACCTAACTTCAAGATTGAAGAGATTTATCATCAACAAAAGGGGTTTTCCATGTTTTATTTATTGGTTTTGTTGGAATTTGTTTTTAGTTTCATTATGATAACTTAAGATTCTTGTATTTAGGATTGTGGAACCTAGGATTTCATGTGACTATTAGATTGATTGATAATTTTCAATAAAGTTTCTATCTTTTCTTGATTCAATTATGTTATTTAATTGTCAATTGATATTTCTAGAGTATCAATCTATGATATTATGCATGATGATTGAGAAATCACATGTGTAATGAGATCTTGACATAATTGGAGAGAATTACATGTGTACTTAGAGACAAGATACATGTTTCTTTTGGAAAGTTATTTTTTTGTATGGGAATTCATTATACATTAATGCGATTCTAAATTATATTACTAAGTAAAGAGATTCCGGTAAATAATTTAGGATTAGGGTTAATATGTTTGAGAAAGGTGTTAACTTTAATTGTGAATCCCTCCGGTCAAGAATGATAGAAATTGAATTGGATATATTTTAAACGGTTACATATTAAACACTAGGGGAAATAATTCCTAAATACGTTATTTGCATTCTTGAAGTCGTTCTCAGTTTTATCGCTTTCTAAATTGCTTAATTAAGTCTCATAATTAGGTTAGTTTATCAATTTTAGTATTTTTAATTCATTTAATCTATCACAATTTTTTGGTTAGATAATAAAGCCAAGGTTAATATTAGTATTCGAAATCTCTGAGGGATTGATTCGGACTCACATCCGCTATATTAAAACTGATAGGTGTACTTGCCTGATATCAATTATTATGTTAGCTCTCCTTTATTTGTACTTATCAATAAACATACTATATCTATGCTCATCTTGCATACTATATGTATATTCATCCTGCACTTGAAGTAGATTTGCAATCTATCTATCCCATATGTTGTAATGTTTATCAATTAAAATACATATCCTCCATTTATACTTAAAGGAAAATGTGCATACCTTTGGTTGTAAATATTCTTATAAACACAACTATCTTAGAAGATATACTTAATACGTATTTAACAAATAAAGAAATTATGTTTAGCAATGGAAATTACTAGCAAAACACACTTGAAAAGGAGCTTCATAAAATAATCGAATCTTTCCCTTCTTCTACCATGTACCTAAATTAAAAACCAACCATCTCTTCTATAACATCACCTAGATTCTTAATCTCTAACAAAGAGCTTGCTAGTACACCATTCTTTTACAATTTGTTCACTTCATTAATTAGAGAGGGAATGGCATTACCATTCCACCTCTATTTCATAAAATGTCTTATTATAGCATTTACTTAACTGCAATAACTATTTGCCAGGGTGAAAAATCTCATCAATTCATATATTGAATAGCTGTTATGGAGGGCAACCCTATTGACCTGTTCACTTTATTAAATTAAATATACGCATAATAAAATCCTTATTCACTATGAACTAAATGAGCCAATAATTGTTATTACATTGTTCATTTGACAAAAATGATACATAAGGAATAGACTTGTAATACAACTACAATAACCAAACTACCGTCATTATCTCTCTCTCTCAATAGAAGTCCTAAAGGTAAGAGGAGAAAAAAAATCTCAAGGAAGAAACAAATTTAGAATGACTAAAAGCCTCAAAATGATGACCAGAGACCTTAAAACCTATGACTAGAACAAATTCAAGTAATGAATAACAAAAAAAATCCAAATGACCAAAAGCCTCAAGGATGACCAAAGACAACAAAGCAAATTCTAAATCTAAGGTTGTGATTTATAGATTGAGTAACCTAAAGCCATTATTTTTTCTTTTATATATATGTATATATATCTTTTCGATGCTCTCTCTCTCTTTTATAATGTGATTTATAAATCTTAGCTCATTGTAGTTTGGTGGTTATGGTGATAGTCGCTAGAGTTTAGTCTCATGGTGGTGGTAAGTCGGTGTAGCACTGGTTGCATATTGATGCTGGGGTAATAGTAGTGTATGGTGGTAGCATGTTAGAGATGGAAAGGGTAGTGGTGTCATTTGCTTATTGAATGGGATTCTTAAGTTGGATCTAAGAATCTCGATCCTACAAAATATGGAATTGAGATTCCTCATCGGATTCTTACGGCTTAAAAAAATGAAGTGTACACTATAATAGAAATGCATGAGGAATTAAGGGAAATGAAATAGCCATTCCCCTAAATTGAACGCATCCTATGAGTAGCTATGCAATGATTTATTTCCTCCATTGCTCTTTTCCTTCTTCTACTTTATTGCCAACGACCACAAACCAGTACTGATGCATTATACAAACTGTAACATAACACTAACTCACCACCATAGAACATACCTACATATGCATCACCTTTGATCACCACAGATTATATTCGCCCACCATTATAGACTACCTATAAATACAAACTACTACACACCACTATTTTAGCAATAATGGTAGCTTTAGGAGCTACTATACCATCGTGTTGGAGGCATGATGATGCTACTATCTTCAATTCACCTAATAACTCAACAATTTCTACTTCGATATACTAAAAAGAGGAATATGATGTAATTGGGTCAACAACTACTAATTCACAATCAATTTGGCAAGAATTACTAAAGTTGTAGATTTTAGTGTCTAAGGAGAGATTGTAGGAAAAATAAAGATATGATCAACCTCCTAATGGAAATGACTCATCAATAGGTTTCGAAATATATTTGCTTAATTAGATATTTCATATGAATCAAATGAATGGGTTAGATCACCACAATCCTATGAATTGGTAAGATTTAAGCTTTTTGAGAAAAGACTTAACAGGGTGATAATTCTTGTTGAGTGAATGAAATTAACATGGAAAAATCTTATTAGTTCGTATGTAATGGCGAAATAGGAATTAATTACAATTAAGGAAAGAAGACAATAAATTCATAAGAAATGAGTAAATTATAAAAGGTAAGTGTTACTTGTAGATGCTTCAAGGAATGTCTTTAAGATATCTAATGTCTCGATAAAGGTCTAAAATACATTAAGGTTTGGGTTGTTTAAGGTCACAAAATGGCTGACATTTGCTTAATTAGATATTATATATGAATCAAATGAATGGGTTAAATCACCACAATCTTATGAATTGATAAATTGATAAGATTTAAGCTTTTTGAGAAAAGACTCAATAGGGTGATAATTCTCATTGAGTGAATGAAATTAACATGGAAAAATCTTATTAGTTCGTATGTAATGACGAAATAGGAATTAATAACAATTAAAATGCAATTAAGGAAAGAAGATAATAAATTAAAAAAAAAATGAGTAAATTATAAAAGGTATGTGTTACTTGTGGATGCTTTAAGGAATGTCTTTAAGATATCTAATGTCTCGATAAAGGTCTAAAATACATTAAGGTTTGGGCTGTTTAAGGTCACAAAATGGTTGACATTTTGTTTGCTAAAAGAGTATGGACTATTTTGTCGACTCTACCTAGCCTTGCATCTAATCCACTGAATGCTCTAGAGCTTCCTTATAAGGTTTCGACATATTGAAGCTTTCAGTCTCACTTACTACAACCCCTTTCATACTCTTTCTTATTAGCAAGCATTATGTCATTACAAATGCTTATTAATTCTTCGTACAACAAATTTTGCACCCTTATGCTCTAGATTGAGCCAGGTCCTTTAGGTGTTGATCTTAATCATTGCTCTAAGGTTGTTAAACAGTCACCTTTGAATCTTGCTAGTCTTGCTTTTCATCCTTAAGGATATAAGGTGATAAATTCGACATTTTGAAAGTGGTAAAAACCTTATAATCTTTAGGCAACTCTAGTTCATATGCAAAATCGTTTATCGTCTTAAGTACCTTAAATGGACCATCTATCCTCATTTCTAATTTCTAAGCTCATATACTAGGAAATTTATCCTTTTGGAGGTGAATCCATATCAAATCACCAGATTCAAACAACATTGGCCTTCTTTCTCTATTCACTTATTCTTGTTACTTGTTGACTTGCTTATTTAAATGTTTAAATACCTTTTGTTGGATCCTTTCGACCTTTATTAACCAGTCAACTCCTCCAAGATTGTCTTCCTTAGTTGTTGAAATGGGTAACATATTCATAAGGATGGTAAGATGATACCCATACATTACCTAAAATAGTATCTTACTGGTCAAGCTATGCATTAACCTATTGATAAGAATCAACCCCCTGGACTGATCACAAGAAGCCGAGCTAGGGGACTTCAAGGGCTCGCATGGAAAATATGAGCTCTAAGCCATGACCAAGATGGGAACTCTTATTTTGATTTGACTTCCTGTCGACTTGTCACTCAGATCCTCATGTATGTCCAACATGCTCATGCCCAGTTGCGAAGTCCTAATCTAAAAGGTAACCTAAGAAAAGCTAGCTAAGCTGAGCTCTCCAACCGACCACTGGCGCCTAACTCTAACTTAGCCAACTTCTTAACTAGATTGATTGGCTCTCGACCTGATTCAGATCAGGTTGGCCCTTGACTACCAGTACTTCTTGTTTCTGACTATATTGTATCATACTCCTGACGACCAGCCATCAAGCGACATGTGCTTTATGACACAACGTTCTAAAATGATTCTTTCTTTTCCGTACAGAATATTCTTTGTCCCTTTTACCCCTTTTTAGCATGATTCATGCAACATAATTATAAAATACCCTTCTGTCTTTTCATACATATAAAATAACGCTAGTAGGCAAGTATATAAAACCTTACTTTTCATGTACGCAGACAATCATCCTTGAATACATAAATTACTCATTTGAGTAACCTTAGTGTTCTTGTTATTTAACTTATATCTATTCCCTTTAGTAAGGAGTAGTGACAAGTAACCCTTCAATTTGGACCGGTGTGTCATATTCGGTAGATTGTAGGCTGAGTAAAATCAAATGGTGCGTCATATTCATTCGGTAGTTGCTCGGACTTTGCTAACTTTTTCCTGTTTATTTTGGTTCGTTCATTATGGTGTTTCTCCATGTGTCCGACCCCAGAGACGTATTAGTTTTGTTGGTATCAGAGTACGGTTATACAAGGGAGTGTGTGAAGTTGCAATGAAGTTTCGGTTCGCTTTATTGTTGGTGGTTGCTGTATTCCTTCCATAGCTATTGTAGTGTCCTTGAGTGTTCGTAAGTGTGGTTTCATTAATACTCTATTTTCCATTACAACAATAGAGCAAGTTTGTTAATCTATTTGAAAAGGTATTGTAATATCCCATAAATTAGTAATTAAGACACGAACATCTGAGTATTATGACAAAGCCTTGTCCTAATACGATTATGATTGATAATTGATTTAGGGCATTTAAGAAAGTAAATCTCGTAAGCTAAAAGCTTACGAGAAACATAATAACCCTAATTGAGGAATCCTCATATACTTGGAAGTAAAAAAAATATAATAAAATATCAAGAATATAATTAAGATACTGAAAATTTATTTCATATGAGACTCTAAAGTTGAGTTTAAGGCAACCATACCTAAATTTAAGGTTTTCGGAAAAAGTTATTTGATCGAACCCAAACTTTATAACTAAGATAGAAAATTTAGTTGAAGTAATTTGGTGAAATTAGATTTTGAAAATAATTACCTGAAATTCTGATTTTCCTCCTAAAAGTATGATTACTTAATATAATGTAAAAATGATCAAAACCCCTAAAACTAAGCTCAAAATATGACGAAGACTTAGAAATAAGTTAATTAGGCAATAAAAAAAATAATATAACATAATATACTATACGAGTTTACACGTATTTTTTTTAGTATATCTGGTATATATAATAAATATACTCGTAAATTAACCTAAAACTATATAATTATACATAATAAGCGTTAAATTTGCAAAAATTAAATAGGAAAAATATCTTAAAAATAAAAGACATGTTAGAGACATGGTTATATGCACATAATTACTCATTACGTGTGTCACATATATAGTGTACATATACACGTATATTAATATAATAATTAAATATACTTATATTATTCAAATATTACTAAAATTACACTAAAATTTAACTAAAACTTATCTAAATGATGTGGGAATAGCTGGAATCCACATGACACTTCAACAACAGCCGGGAATGATGACTCAAAAGTGAATCATTAATAATTTGCCATCTCATACATTTTGTTTTTCAAGAAAAATATTAAAATAAATTACTTAATAATTAAAAAAAAATCCAACCGACCTTAAATACTATAAATAAGACTCCCTTGCAACAAATACATGTTTAGTTCCCTAAATTACAGAAAGGAAAAATTAGAAAAAATCAAAGGAAAATAGAAAAAATTAGGACAAAAACAGAGTAAGGACGTAGAGCCTCATTACCACCTAGTAGAGCCACCATCGACTAGGATGGTTGACAATACCTCTCTGGCCAATGGTTGCCGGAGCTCCGATGAACTCAGGTTCCAAACTTCAATCTTATTTTTCTCTATTTTTAAAAAATTATTAAATTAATTAGGAAAAATGTAAAAAAAATAATTATTAGGTTATTTTATATATCCTTTCATTTAGTAAATTTATTTTTACAAAATTAGGAATATTTAAGATACTTGCTTAACAAATGTATTATTCATAAAAAATTTGAAATTTAAAATAAATATACTAAATGATGTAGTTTATAGCTCAAAATTTTTGTGTAAGATACTTATGATATATAGATAATTTCTATGTAGCACAATTTTTTATTTAAATATTTTTAATATTTATTTTTTTTTTTGGCCTAAAAATAGCTTGAAAATAGGATGAAATTATGAAATTAAATAGGAAATTATGAAATTGAATGTTGAAATGGACATGTATTGTTTTCTAGTGAATAATAATAATGTTGGGACAGGTTGAAATCAATTTGGTGCAAAAAGGATTATAATTAGGTAATTTAGGATAATTCAAGAGTAAAATTGTAAATACGAATATATAGACGATAAATCGAAAACTTGAAACCAAGCACTAGTTGAGTTTCTCATATTTTTAGGAGTCTAGAAATTTTTGGAAAATTATTTGGTGATCCAAGCTAGTTATTACGAATTTATGTAGTAAAATAGCATAATTTACAAATCGCGGTGTATTTTTAGTAATAATAGGTTAAAATGTAATAAATAGTTGAATAAAAACTATCTATATGTATATTGGTCAAATTGGATAAAAAATATATATATTTAATAATATCTTAATAACTGGAAAACATTTTAGGGTATTAAGGTTAAATAATACTTATATGATGGGTTATATTAACAAATTAGGTAAAATACAATTTAATAACATAAAATATTTATAATATGATAATATTTAGGTAGATACATATAATTGTATTAAAAGCTTGAACAATCTATTAAAAGTTATCTCTAGAAATAGGATTCGTAATACGTGTCGTTGGATCTGTACAAGTTTAACGACACTATTTTTACTAAAATCGAATAAACCTAAGTAATATAACCTATATCTCTATAATATTACTTGTTTATGTACTACTATAGCTCCACCGTAATCGAAACGTGATTTAATTAATTAAAAATACGTTTTGATATTAAATCACGTTTCAATATAATTGAAACAATATATTATGTATAATAATATAATTACCTATATTATTAATAAGTAATAACTTAACTTGACTTATATAATAAAACTATATATTATTATCATATACTTTAAATAAAATCTTAATGTTTTCGTAACTATTACGAAAACTGAATTTAAGTCTTGTATATATAAGGTCTCCCAGTGATCAGAACATTAATGATATAAGTTTTCCGCAGTGAGCGTCAAGACAGGTAAGTGGGATCAATGCTTTACAGTATTTTGGGATATTATTTCAAAATATTTGAAAATTTTGGTATTTATTGGCTTGTAACTGTAGGTAGCTATTTGTGCATATGTAACGTTTATGGTTGAGTTTTGATTTGCCATGATAGAAGTTAAGCTCCATGGGATATGGTTGTTTTGTGAATATTATTATTGAATTGTTTAAGCTTGGTTGATCACCCTATAAAAATGAACTAACTTAAACTTGGCTTAATATCTAATATGATATGCATTGTAACCTACTAGGGGTAATGATTAGGATTTTCGAGCCAAACATGGACTCCCTTCGATGAGAATAACTGAAATGGTCCTTTCCCCACCCTTAGTCGAACTAAGTGACAGGAGAAGAGGTCACGGTAAGGTTGAGGGTTGTAGTTCGAAGGTAGTCACGGGAGGAGGATATTCTCTATTACACAAGCCCCGGTTTAGTTTCAATTCGTAAGTGTGTGACGTCAATCTCCTTAACTTGGATTAAAGCGGGTGAAATTTCTCTGATCTCACGACGGATCGAATAACGTTGTGTGATGGCATTTTCTTGTACATGTATTGCATCTAACTAACTCGACTGAAACCCTGCTTATGATCTGCTGATTGTACACTTTTGTTTCCACTCCACTTACTAAGCAAGTTGTCGCTCATTTCCTTACAGTTTGTTTTATAGGTTCCAAATGGCTTATAAGTGCCTACCCAATACCAAAACCCTAGTAAACTAGGACAGAAAGTGAGATATAACAAGAAATGACCAGTTATTATCCTTAGTATTAACTTTTTACCTCTTAAAGAAAACTACATTAGACTCTTCAAAGGGCTTGGTAGTTTTCAATGTTTTGGTCTGTTTATGAAATGGTAGGTACCTGTGGGATTTATTACTACTACTCTTTTATAAGGTAAAAAATTACAAGTTTATTATTTCAAAGGATTACTCCACAGGTTTATATCAAACGGGTATCGAATTGAACGCTTTAAAGGGGTAGTGTTAAGTACACCTAGTGTGAACTAAGTCTAAGATAACAGCTATAAGGGAAGTTTCTATCTTAGGATAGTTTATACGTTGGGACTATTATGACTTTACCTTTTCAGGACATAACAGGTATTACACTATGTCGAATTCAAGTGTTTAAGGAGTTATTGGTGACCAAAGTGATGTTGCTCAACCTGATTGTAGTCATAATGGTAGTAATACCCCAGAATCCGTTGATGAAAAACTTGATAAACTCATAAATCTTGTTGAGAGTTTAGTTACAGTAATGCAAGTTAATAGGCAACAACCCCAATGTGTTTGGCAACAAAACTTACAGGATGGTGCCACTGAGAGACACTATGGCCAAGGCAATCGGACCAATTACCCAATTTGACCTCCACGCATTAGAGGAGTAATGAACAGAGCTACTAGACGAAGGTTGGAGTTGGAGGAGATTAGGGAAGATAACGAAGAGATGGATGTCAAAGAGCTTGGTGAGAAGAAGTTGATTATTACCAAACATAGGGACGAAGATGCTGAGTTCCTCAAGGGCTAAACAATGTTAAGGTACGAATCCTGCCCTTTGGTGGAAGTGGAGATGCAGATGACTACTTGGAGTAAGAAGAGAAGGTCGAGAAAGTATTTGAATGTTATCTGTATGAGGATGTGGTCAAGGTCCAACTTGCTGGTTAGAATTTATTCGATATGCCACCATGTAGTAGAAAAATCTGAATGCCGCTGGTAGACGAGGTGTTAGGACTTGGGACGAGATGAAAAGGTTGTTGAAGGGTAGATTTGAGCTCAAAACGTACCTACAAGATATGTTTGCTAAGTTGCAAGAGTTTGGCCAAGGAAGCCGATCTATCGATGACTATATCAGAGAATTCCAAATGCTTATGATCATATTTGACGTGGAAGAACTAGAGGTCTGTGTAATATCAAGGTTTATTTTTGGGCTCAAGTATGAGATTAGCAATATCGTAGAAGTACAGAGATTTTATACCTTAGACAATGCCATCAAGATAGCGCAGAAGGTCAAAAGATAGAAGAGAAGTTTTCTGAACCGACTTGGGTCGACACTCACGCCAGCTTTAATATTGCACCGACTTATACAAGCTGAGCCAAGAAGGTTACACAGGGCTGAGGAGAGGAATGACTGATCTGAAGATGGCTAAGGAACCCAACAGGGTTGAACCAATCATCTAGGTCGAATCGAGAGTAGGTTGATCTAGAGGATATATGAGAAAGGGGCAGACCTCTGGACAGAAGACCGGTAAAGTAAAGTGCTTTAAATACTTAGGCTTTGGACATATGGCTGCTAAATACTCGAACTGACGTATCATGATGCTCCAGGGAGATGTAGTAGATAGCACCGATGAGAGTGAGCTTGAGAAAGATATTGGAAAACCCGAAGCTGAAGAGGAAGAGGAAACTTTTGTCTATGTCGATTAAAGAGATGTGATGACCCTAGTCCTAAGGCAAGTACTGAGTTCCTTATCGAACTCTAATGAGGATCAGAGGGAAAATCTATTCCATACAAAGTATACCATCAGTGGCCAATTGTGTATGATCATAATGGACAGAAGAAATTGTACAAATGTTGTTGCATAATCCTTTGTGCAAAGGTTAGGTCTGCCGACCACTAAGCATCCTCGACCTTACGAGTTGCATTGGCTTCATGATAAGGGTACTTTGCACATAATTAAATAAGTGACCGTGTTGTTCAGTGTTGGAAATGTATATAGAGATGAAGTGGTGTGCGATGTCGTCCCTATGGGAGCTTTACATCTACTACTTGGACGACCTTGGTTATTTTATTAACGTGTTACGTACAATGGGTATAAGAACACATATACCTTTGTTAAGGATGGAAGGAGGATAGCGTTACAACCCCTAATCTCATCCCCAGTAAATGAAACCCATAATCAGCTCACTTAAGCTAGTAAGAAAAAGGCCTTAATGATGAGCTGTAGGGAGCTTTGATCTGTTGAGAAGGCTGATGAATCAATGTTCTTATTTGTTAAACGATTGATGGAGATGAAGGAATTGCAGGAAGTCCTGGAAGAAATCCGATCCTTGCTAGATGAGTTTTTTGACTTGTTTTTAGAAGAACTGCCTATGGACTGCCATTAGTTTGAGGTGTGGAGCAATGTATTGATCTATAACCGGGTGTTGCTCTACCTAACCAACCTGCATACAAGATGAACCTTGAGTAAGTTGCCAAGCTGAAAAGACAGGTGGACAAACTCATTGAGCGAGGATATATGAAGGAGAGCATGAGCTATTAAGCAAGGATATGTGAAGGAGAGCATGAGCTCTTGTGCTATACCAGTTATACTCGTTTCAAAGAAAGATGGTTCATGATGCATGTGCATCGACAGTCGAGCGATCAACCAAATTATTGTTAAGTATAAATACTTGATACCAAAGCTCGATGACATGTTGGATAAGCTTTATGGTGTAAGGATATTTTCAAAGATTGATTTGCGGAGTGGTTATCACTAAATTCTCATGAAGTTAGGCGATGAATGGAAGACTGTCTTTAAGACTAGATATAGACTCTACGAATAGTTAGTTATGCCATTCGGATTTACTAATGTGCCAAGCATATTTATGAGGTTAATGAACCATGTGTTGCACCTTCTTCTTGGAAGATGTATAGTCGTGTATTTTGATGACATATTGATATAAAGTGCCGACTTGAACAGCCATGTTCAAGATCTTTATGATGTATTTGATATTTTGCGAGCTGAGAAATTGTTTGGGAATGTGAAGAAGTGTACATTCTGCCAGAACGAGGTGGTTTTCTTAGGGTTTGTAGTGTCAGGGGAAGAAATCCAAGTAGATGAAGAGAAGATTTGAGTTACTTTGGAATGGTCGACGTAAAAAAATGTAACTGAAATCCGAAGTTTCCATGGCCTAGCTTTTTTTTTTATAGGTAATTCATTAAGAACTTTAGCACAATAGCCACCCCATTGATTGAGCTGATAAAAAAAATGAGGGATTTAGGTAAAATGATTGAGTTGAGCAAAGTTTCAAGGAAATCAAGGAGAAGCTCACTTCCGTGCTTGTCCTTTCACTACTAAATTTTGACAAGCCCTTCGAACTGGAGTACAACGTATCGGGAGTTGGAATTGGTGTTGTCCTGATGAAAGAACGATGGCCCATTGCTTACTGCAATGAGAAACTAAGTGGGCCAGCCCTGAACTATTCTGTGTATGAGAAGGAGTTGTACTCTCTTGTCCAAGCCCTTACTGTTTGGCAACATTACCTGCAGCCACGGGAGTTTGTTATTTACACTGACTACGAATCATTAAAGCATCTTGGGAGTCAGAACAAACTTTCTAAGAGGTAGGCTAAATGGTTGGAATTCATGGAAGGGTTCTCATATGTCATTCAGTACAAGAAGGGGAGTGCAAATATGGTCGCCGATGCTCTATCACGATAGCAAACTTTGCTGACCACTTTGTAAACAAAATTATTGGGACTCTCACTCATCACGGAGCAGTATGCTGCTAACCTTCACTTTGGTCTCGTTGTTGAACACTGCTAAATGGAGGTAGTTGGAGGATGTTATCTTAAGGACGACTATCTATTCAAGGACTGCAGGCTATATATTCTAAACTGCTCCACACGAGAACTGTTGGTCCAGGAAGCTCATAGTGGTGGATTTTCAGGCCATTTTGGGGAGGTTAAGATAGCCGATCTGTTGAAGGAGAACTTCTATTGGCCAGGTTTGGTTAAGGATATTTATAAGGTAGTTGGTAATTGTGAAGTGTGTAAGCGTGCTGAGGGGAAGAGAGAATCTCATAAAAGTACATACTTTTATCAATGCTAACTTTACCTTGGGCCGACCTTAGCATAGACTTTGTCTTAGGGTTGCCTTGAACATCCAAAGGGAAAGAATTTATTTTTGTTGTGGTGGACTGTTTCAGCAAGATGGCGCACTTCATTCTGTGCCATCGGACTAATGATGCTCTATATATTGTTGATTTATTTTGTAGGAGATTGTCCAACTACATGGAAGTTCGAAGATGATTGTCTCAGATCGGGACACCAAATTCTTAAGCTATTTTTGGAAGACCCTTTGGAGAAGACTTGGGACCAAACCATATTCAGCTCCAGTAGCCACCCTCAAACTGACGATTAGATCGAAGTGGTGAACAAGATACTAGGCAATCTGCTTAGAGTTGTTGTGGGATAAAACTTGAGGGATTAGGATTTGTGCTTACTAGTTATGGAGTTCGCATATAACCAAACTGTCTATAATACTACTGGGGAGACTCAATTCGAGGTCATTAATGGCTTTAACCCTACCATTCCCTTAGATATGATAAGCACCCTAGCAATTATTGAAGAAAGTCAATCTTGAGTGGACCAAGCCCAATAATTGCATAAGTTACACCAGTTTGTCATGAGGAAGATCACCAAGTTCAATCAGAGACAATAAGAGATTAGCAGCTAAGGCTGCCAAACTATTTTTTTCCAACCAGGAGATTTAGTATGGATTCACTTTAGTCGAAAGCGATTCCGCACTTAATGTAATGACTCATAAATTAGCAATCCAAACATGAACATCTGAGTATTACGACAAAACCCTATCCTAGTATGATTAGGATCGATAATTGATCTAGGACATTTAGGAAAGTAAATCGAGCAGGCTAAAAGCTTACGAGAAACACGATAGCCCTAATTGAGGAATCTTTGTACCTGTGGAAGTAAAAAAATATAATAAAATATCAATAATACAATCAAGATAGGGAGAATTTGCTCCATATGAGACCCTAAAGCCAAATTTAGGGTATCTGTACCTAAATTTAGGGCTTTCGAGAAAAGTTATTCGATTGAAATCAAACTTTACGACTAAAATAGAAAAGTTAGTTGAAGCAATTTGGTGAAGTTGGATTTTGAAAATAATTACTTGAAATCCCAATTTTTCCCCTAGAAGTATGATTACTTAATATAGTGTAAAAAATGATCGAAACCGCTAAAACTAAACTCGAAATGTGACAAGAATTTAGAAATAAATTAATTATGCAATATGAGAAAATAATATAGCATAATATACTATATGAGTATATGCGTATTTTTATGAGTATATCCGGTACGTATAATAAATATACTCGTAAATTAACCTAAAACCATATAATTATACATAATAAGTGTTAAATTTGCAAAAAATTAAAATGGGAAAAAGTATCTTAAAATAAAAGATATGCTAGAAACATGATTATACGTATATAATTACTCATTATGTATATGATATATATAAGATATATACCCGTATATTAACAAAAATCATTAAATATTAATATAAAATACCAAAAATACCCTAAAATATTATCTAAAAATTATAAAAAAAATGACTTGAAATCTGATTGGATTAAATGTTGAGCAACTTAAAAAGAATAAGCAGCTGCATCAAAAGAAAATTTATAAAAAATTGACACCTCGTACTACGAGCTTTTCGAGAAAAATATTAAAAATAAATTACTTAATAATTAAGAAAAAAATTCAACCGACCTAAACTACTATAAATAGGATCATAGGACTTAGATTTAACATTTTGGTAACCAAGAAAACCTAAGAAAAATTAAAAAAATTTGAGAAAAAATAAGAAAAAACAGAGTAAGGACCGAGCCTAGCTAGTTCCCCAACCCTTTGATGATTTGACGTGGAGCCCCGTCATCACCTAGTAGAGCCACCATCGACTAGGCCGGTCGACAATCTCTCTTCGCCCAACGGTGGCCGGAGTTCCGATGAACTTAGGTTCCGAGCTTCTACCCTGTTTTTCTTTATTTTTGAAAAATTATTAAATTATTAGGAAAAATATGAAAAAATTAATTTATATGTTATTTTATATGTACTTTCATTTCATAAATTTATTTTAACAAAATTAGGAATATTTAGTGTACTTCCTTAGCAAATGTACTATTCATTCGAAATTTGAAATTTAAAATAAATAGACTAAATGATGTAGTTTCTAGCTCAAAATTTTTATGTAAAAAAATTATGATATATACATAATTTATATGTAGCCTAATTTTTTATTTGAATATTTTTAATATTTATTGTATTTTTCGACCTAAAAATAGCTCGAAAATAGGCTGAAATTATGAAATAAATAGGAAATTATTAAATTAAATGATAAAATGGACATGTATTGATTTCTAGTAAATAATAATAATGTCGGGATAGGTTGAAATCAATTTGGTGCAAAAAGGATATTAATTAGGTAGTTTAGGATAATTCACGGATAAAATTGTAAATACGAATATATAAGCGATAAATCAAAAACTTGAAACTAAGTATTAGTTGAATTCCACATATTTTTAGGAGTCTATAGAAATTTTTAGGGAATTATTTAGTAACCTAAGCTATTTGTTATGAATTTACGTAGTAAAATAGCTTAAATAATGAACCAATACCCAATTCTAGTAATAATAGGTTAAAATATGATAAATAGGTTAAGAAAAACTATCTATTTGTGTACTATACAGATTGGATAAAGATTATATTTTTAATATATTTAATGATATTTTAATAATCGGGATACATTATAGAGGTATTAGGGTAAATAATACATATTTTATAAATTATATTAACAAATTAGGTAAAATATGGTTTACTAACATAAATTACGTATAGTATGATAATATTTGATTAGATACATATAATTGTGTTAAAAACTCGAATTACCCATTAAAAGTCATCTCTAAAAATTAAGACTTATAATACGTGTCGTTAAGTTTGTACGAGTCCAACGACACTATTTTTACTAAAATCGGATAAAACCTAAGTAATATAACCTATATCTCTACAATATTACTGATTTACGTACTATTATAACTCCACCTAATCAAAACATGATTTAAACGACTAAAAGTACGTTTTGATATAATCGGAATGATATATTATACGTAGTAGTATAATTACGTATATTATTAATACTTAATAACTTAACTCGATCAATGTAATGAAACTATATATTATTATATAATAAAAATAATAATATACTTTATATATATATATAGTTACTTTATATTTCATAACCATTACGAAAATTAAATTTAGGTTTTATATATATAAGACCTCCTAATGATCTGATTATTAACAATACAAGTTTTCCGAAGTGAGCGCCAGGATAAGTAAGTGGAATCAATGCTTTATTGCATTTTGGGATATTATTTTAGAATATCTGGAGACTTTGGTATGTATTGACTTGTGAATGTAGTTAACTGTTTGTGCGTATTGAATGTTATGGTTGGGTTTCGATTTACTGTGATGGGAGTTAAGCTCCACGATATGATTGTTCTGTAAATATTATTATTGAATTGTTTGAGCTTGATTGATCACCCTAAAAAGATAAACTAACTCAAACTTGGTTTAATATCTAATTTGATATGCATCGTAACCCACTAGGGGTAACGACTAGGATTCTCGGACCAAACACGGATTCCCTTTGATGAGGATAGCTGAAATGGTCCTTTCCCCACCTTTAGCCAGACTAAGTGATAGGAGAGGAGGTCGCGGTAAGGTTGGGGGCCGTGGTTTGAAAGTGGTCATGGGAAGAGAGTGTTCTCCATTGCATAAACCCCGATTTGGTTTCGATCTGTGAGTGTGTGACATCAATCTCCTTAACCCAGATCAGAGTGGGTGAAATTTCTCTGATCTCACGACAGATTAGATTACGTCGTGTGATGGCATTTGCTTGTATATACATTGTATCTAACTAACTTGATTGAAAACCCCGGTTGTGATGTGCTAAATGAATACTTCTGTCTCCACCCCCACTTACTGAGCAAGTTGTCGCTCATTCCCTTATTGTTTGTTTTGTAGGTTTTAAATGGCTTATCAGTGCCTATCTGATACCAAAACGCTAGCAAATTGGGATGGGGAGCAAGATACAACAAGAAATGGCCGGTTATTACCCTTAGTATTAACTTTTTATCTTTAAAGAAAACTACATAAGACTTCTCAAAAGACATAGTAGTTTTCAATATTTTGGTTTATATATGAAATGACAGGTACCTGTGGGATTTACTACTATTTTTTTTATAAGGTTAAATGATAAGTTTATTATTACAAATTAATTAATAGGATTACTTTACAAGTTTATATCAAACAAGTATCGAATTGGACACTTCAAAGGGATAGAGTCGAGTACGCCTTGTGTGAACTAGGTTTGAGATAGTAGCTGCGATGACAGTTTCTATTTTAGGATGGTTTACAGGCGGGACTGTTACGACTTCACCTTTTCGGGGCGTGGCACTTAAGACAAAGCAAATTATCTCCTCGAGTTGACGACCTATTTAAGGTCCTGAAGAAGATCAATTGATGCCTATTAGATCGAGTTGCTTGATGACTATGGTGTCTCCTTTACCTTCAATGTGTCTGATTTGATTCCCCACCAACCAATTGAAGAAGATCAATTGATGCCTCGAGCTGACGTCCCATTCAAGGTCTTGAAGAAGATCAATCGATGCCTATTAGATCGAGTTGCCTGACGACTATAATGTCTCATTTACCTTCATTGTGTCTGATCTGATTCCCCACCAACTAATCGAAGAAGGCCTTACGAGCACCCTAGAAAAACAAGTAGAAACCACTTTAGATTTGAGGACAAATTTTTCTGACCCCTAGGCAGATGATAAGAATCAACTCCTTGGACTAATCATAAGAAGTCAAGTTAGAGTACTTTAAGGGCTCGTACGAAAAATATTAACTCTAAGCCATGGCCGAGATGGGGACCCCTTATCCCGATTTGACCTCCTGTTGACTTATTTCTTAGATCTTCACGTGTGTCCAACATACTCTTGCCCAATTGCGAAGTCTTGATCTAGAAGATAACTTAGGAAAGGCTAACCGAACTGAGCTATCTAACCGTCCATCGGTGCCTGACTTCAACTTAGTTGACTTCCTAACCAGATTGATTGGCTCTCGACCTAATCTAGATTAGGTCGGCCCCTGACTGCCAATACTTTTTGTTTCTGTGATACGTTTTTTCTGACACAACGTTCTAAAATGATTCTTTCTTTTCCGTACTGAATATTCTTTGTCCCTTTTACCGCTTTTTAGTATGATTCATGCAATGTAATTATAAAATACCTTTCTATCTTTTCATAAATGCAAAATAACCCTAGTAGGCAAGAATATGAACCCCCACTTTCCATATCTGTAGACAATCATCCTGGAATACAAAAATTACTCATTTGAGCAACCTTAGTGTTCTCGTTATTTAACTCTTATCTATTCCTTTTAATAAGGAGTAGTGGCGAGTGATCCTTTAATTCGGACCAGTGTGTCATATTCGACGGCTTATAAGCTGAGTAGGATCGAATGGTGCGTTATATCTGTTCGGTAGCTATCTGGACTTTGCTAACCTTTTTCTTGTTTATTTTTATTCTTTTGTTATGGTACTTCTCTATGTATCTGACCCTGGAGATATATCACCTATTATATACAAACTATGCAGTAGGTTACATCCCAATCCTTTAGATTTTTGCCAATAGTAGCTCCCAATCCTGTAAATGACATGATGTGTTAAATAAGAGTTTAGTGCCAAATCTCTTCTATAAGCTCTTTAGAAGTAGCTTATGATTTTCATGTCTTTGCTACAAATGATACTCTTGGAAACTCTATAAAACTTCATAATCTCCAAGGAAAAAAAAAAAAAACAAACTTCATAATATCCAAGGGCAACAAATACAACATTATCCATTATGACTCTAAACAAAATGAATCAGCTTACTATGTCAATCCGTTACAACCATGATTGAACCCTTTACATCTCATTATCTTTGCAATCTAAAGATTTAATCCATATTAATTGTTAGAACCTCCATACAAGGCATTTTGATGATAACAAAGCATAGATGCTTCATGTTACTGATCAAATTATTAAGTGCTTAGGAAAAGACTATTTTTATGAAACTTAAAAGATTAATTAGAATCAAATAAAGTTCAGAACTTGAATATGCTTCTAAGCAGTCAGAAGCATAAGAACACGAGATAAAAGACAAAATACAATTAAATATGAAGGAAGAGAAGAAAAGTCTTAATAAAACAAGAAGATGAATATTTCAGAAGCCACAATAGAAGCTAATAGATTTTCGAAGCAATATAGTAATAAAGAACGAACTTGAACCTTCAAAAGTTAGACAAGTATAGAAGCAAGATGAATTTAGAAGTAATATTAATTTTTATGCTAATTGCACTTGACACATATATTAGAAGCTACTTAGCAGAACAACAGAGGAAGAAACTAATCATAGTATGGTTAAGATCCAGTATCAAGGTGAAGATATATTTAGATAATATCTCTGATCAACTAGGATGATTCAAATAAATAAATATGAACAAGATGAAGAATTATTTGAAGAAAGAAAGAACACCGTATAGAATAGACAGAAGAAGAAAGTATAGATAACATTTGATTGCATGAACAACATGATCAAGAATTATTGATACCCAAGAAGATTCGATGATAGAATAAGATGAAGATTATAAGCTTTTGAAGAAAATGGCTATTTGAATGTTGCATTCAAAGTCTTTTAAAGACTAAAGATTGAAGGACGAAAACATAAATCATCACATGAACAACAAGAGTTAGCAAAGTGTTTAGAGAAAGTTATTATTGAGATATATGAGTATGTTTTTGATTTATTGTTTTAGATTGAAAAACTGAGTTAAAGTATAAGGAATCACATTGAACATAGCAATTATGCATGATTAAGTATGAATGAAATAAGCTAATTGAACTAATAATGTGATTAGTTGCCCTTGAATATATAATTTAAAAAGTATAAATGCTTACGTTTGAGAGAGAAGTACAAGTAATGGACAATAATAGAGAATTACCGGCATATTGCTCATAGATAGGGAAGTAAAGGAACTGCTATAAAACAGAAGTTTAAAACATAGAAGAAGAACTTGAAGAATCGTTAGATACACTAGAATTTTTAGAAAAACTAAGCAAGCAAATTCAATAGATAAAGCGGTTGATCTTTCGTCAAACTTAAACTTGATACACTATGATCTAGATTGTTTAATGTATCACAAATAGAACCATGTTGAAAAGTCTTATCATCGTTGATAGAAATCTCAAAAGGCATTTTATTTGTTCCAAACACCTATGGTTTATTATATTAATGATGTGGATGAAATCAATTTGTAAGTTTGAAAATAAATTAAATTTTAAAAAGTACTTAATTTGTTCCTGATTCCCTTAGCTATACTTCTATCTATAGAGATTATGTTAGATATATATATCTAATTTGCCAAAAATTATAAAAATATAATATTCATCATTTCAAAGGCATAGTGAATGGTTTATGGTAGTGAGACCAAAGAATTATACAGGCAACTGCTGATGAAGGATACAAGTCTTACTTATGGCCAATAGGGATATTGAGTACGTAGTAGGGATAAGAGATAAAATTGACATCCCAGGTACGTCCAAAGCTTTCAATTTATGATATCTAGAGCAACCCATATGCTATCGATTTATGATGTCTAGATATTCTTGTAGGTAGTGAGCAACCAGCTATTTCAAGTGTAGCTATAAGATGTGGTGCATGGCACCACTCAACCAAGGGTGAAAAGCTATAGTGGCCACTCGAGATAGTGAACCTGGACCTTAGGCTTGATATAAGTTTTACCCTTTTTAGGTCCCACTTATACAAGAAGGCTAATTATTTTATTTGATTTAATAGTAATAACATTTTCATTTCATGCTGACATAGTTTTGGAAAAAAAAAAAAACTATTATGTATTAACAACTAGGGCTATTATTGATGAATGGCAACAAACTTACCATATGAATTATTTATTAATGTTATGGAAGCATGATTTGTCTTACAACTTATCAAAAATCAAGAGGATAATCAAGGATTCAATCGGTGTGAGTTTTATGAAATTTGAATTCACTCCTATAAGATTTGGTGTTTTCCAAAACCCTATAAAAATTCTATAGGGTTTTACCCCTTATTTCTAAAATCCAATTCAATCATCTAGGGGTGGTTTTTTATAGAATTCAAAAGACCTTATAAGAGTGAATTTCTATAAGGTTTATATGAGATTAAGGAAAGAATAGAAAAGAAGGAGTAAAGTAAGATTAAGATTATATTTATTAAATTATATAATAATAAAAATTGAGAATTAAAAGTATTATATAATATAAAACTTATATAAAATATACATGTTGTATAAGTTAAGAATAAATAGTTTATTAATATATATATTTTTACTAAATTAGATTTTCTATCTAATTTTTTTGTAATTTTAAAATCCAATCTCAAACCTAAAAGGTTTTGAATCACGTTTCAAAATTTATTTTTAAATCTTATAGAATATTATTATAAGATTTTTATCGGAAACTCTCTTTGGTTGGATCTATAAGAACAATGGTGGATTTTGGTTGCATCTATAAGAGCAATGGTGGATGTTTAGTGGTGGGCACATAAATAGAGAACAAGAAAAAGTTGTGATATTCTAGCAAATGATTGGTCATCAGCGTAATAAATGTATATATACAATTCCATTTCCACAAGAACCTAAAAGTTAATTTGTCCAATAACTTAAAAGGACAAGAAGCACCAAGAAAGTGCAATAACAACTACGTTATATTACCAATTTAATAATACTAAGCGAATTTCATTATTATTTAGTAATGATATATTTTGTTCTGATTCCCATGCCATAGTCTCACAACGCTGCCGTTTAATGCTCTCATGTCTTGACACCTATACCACCCGCTTTCACCATTCATCCCCCTCATCGTTTTCTCCCAACTAACCCACCAATCTCCACCACCACCACCACTAATTACCCACCAACCATCCTCCGCTGCCACCGCTGTCCCTTCCGCCGCTGATGCAACCACCTTATCGTACTCCCGTTGCTCCTCCTCCTCCTGCACTAACTCTTCCTCAATGTAAACCACAAACTTCCCTTTCGCCACTCCATCATACTCACAAAACGGGGGCGACGTCATCGGCAGCGGCTTTGATACTAATGGTGATGACGTCACTGGACGAGCCGGCTATTCCACAACCGCATCTGAACCACTTGAGCTGACCTCATTACAAGTCGATGCTGACGTAACATCAGGCTTCTGGCAGCACTTGACGGCGGTGATCCTCCAAAAACTAACGGCGGCAGCCACCAGAGCAAGCCACGCCCACAAATTCAACGCCACGGTAAACAAACCGAACCGGGCGTAATGAAGCGCGGGTGCTTCAAACGAAGAGCTCGATTCCATTACATTCATTCTGTCAAAACCCTACAACCACGATAAGACTGTATCAGCACTCTGTTCTTCCGAACTGAAGTGAAGAGAGGACCGTGTTGGTGGTTTCCGTGAACACACATATGACGTACCGTTAGGTTTTTCTACGATGTTATTGGGTCGATAAGAACGAGGTTTGGCGCGTTTGGGTGTATATATAGTGGGAAGAGAGAGAGTGAGAGGGAACTAGGCGTAGGATGGAACAAGATGAAGGACTTAAGAGAGATGCTTTGGTATCGAGTGCTAAGGTGCTAATTTTGAAGGAAGATTAGCTTATTTATACCCAATTGGCTAATTTGCATTATTAGATATTTGTTACACGTGGAATCTTTAAAGCGGCTATAGGCTTCAATGTCTACTCTTCCACTCTCTCTCTCACTCTCTCGAAAAGCTTTTACATAAATTAATAAATAATAATAAAATTTTAATATATAAAAATATTATTTATATTTTTATAAAAATATATATCTTTATTATTACATATTTAAACTTTATTAATATTTACGTTTATTTATATGATGTACATTACTCGTCACTGCTAGTTGTGTAATATAGCAAAATGGAATGTGGGGAGATAGTGATATTCGATGATTTCGTGTTGACCAAGATGGCGTGCTGCAATAGAGGGTACCTACATTGAAAACTTTCTTAGCAGCCATCGTATTTTTTTAAGTTTTTATTTCCTAACTCTAGTAATGCGTGCCTTAAAGTATTACTTAAAAACTTGAAAAGAGCACCTTTTTATTTGTTCAATAGTGACTATACATATTTCAAGAAAAATAATTTGTAGAAAACTAAAATGCTTGTTCTTTTAATTCTTGATAAATGCATAGAGTCATCTAATCGATTGTGAATGAGACAAATGAGTTCGCCTAATAATAAGCCAAGTTGAAATTTGAGCTACTTTATTAGTTTGTTGAGTCAAACTTGAATTTTACCGTGAATGCTCGATTTAACTAGCTAGATAACTTAACTAATTTTGAGTCGAGCATATATATATATACATATACACATTAGATAAGATTGAATTAAGTCTGGATACCATCATTGTTACAATTAGAATAATAACAATAACTTTTCTTTAAATAATCAAGTAGACATAAGCTTATTTGAATCAAGCTCAAGCTCAAGCTCATCAAATATTAATTTGGGTACAGCTCAAACTAAAAATTATTAATTTTATTGAGTTTCGGTTCTAATTTAAGCTTGAGTTAAGCTCGAACTTTAAAATTTCTAATTGAACTTAAATTTAAGCTTAATATTATATTATCTCTATTTAACTCGTTTACAGTCCTATATGCATATATTATTATTCCTTTTTAATTATCAATGAAGTTATTTTATCTATTAATTTTTTTGGATAACTACAAATACATCATCTAAACTATTATCCAAGTGCGGATAAACAATAAAATATCTAAAATGACTTTTATCTATAGATAATTTTTAAAAATATACAAAATAACATAAATTCTATTATTAGAATACCAAACCACCGGTAAAAAACCAAAAGTAGTGACATTTTTGGGCTTTAGTGACAATTTAAGATGTATCTCTATAGTTTCAAATGTTATTGATTGTAAATTTTGGCTTATTAGAAAATAAGCTCCTTATATTTTGATTGGTTAGTTTTTTAGCTTTCTATAATATATCAATCCCTATTTATAGTTTATAGCTAAAATAATTATAAAATATACACTTTAAGCTGTTAAAACATGATTGCATATCCATATAACTTATGAAAATATTTAACTAATCTTCAATGTTGTTGCATGAACTTCAAAATTGTTATATACCAAAAAGATGATGTATTTAGGGGAAAGTTTACTAAGTTAATATTGAACACAAAATAATATATTAAAAAAATTGCTACTAGTTTTATGAATTTTTAAAATAAAGTTAAAATTAAAGGACTCGATATGGACAACTCCTCCATTGGATATGGTATACTATTTAGTAAGATCAAATTGCACTTTACTTATCTAATATGATGAAAAATAGATCAAATGGTTTGCATACTATAATTGTGATTAGATTAATAAGGGTTGGATATTGAAAGAGAGAATCTAGAGTTAGTGAAAATTGGAACAATATTCATCAAAGTTGTCTTCCTCGTAGGGTTACATGCAATATTATACTAAGATAGTTACTAATATAGAATAACCGTCATAAAAAGGAAAATGCATAAAATTAAGGAAATTAAAACGATCGACAAGGAAATGAAATAATTGTATCAATAATTATATCTGGATGTATCAGGCTAATTATAATCAATTTCCATATTGATATCGAAAGGAGCATTGTCTAATTCAAACTAAAAACTTATCTACAAGCTCTTCAAAGCAAAACCTTTCTGGGAATTAGAACTAACCCCTTCACTAGAATTGAATTAGAAACAAGATTAGTTTTCTTGTTAGGAACATCTACTGCTTAATTAGTAACAAACTTCTTTCTAATATAATGTTAAAAATAATGAAAGCTTTTTAAAATATCTATTCTCCTCTTGCGCAGAACCAGTTAGAATCCTTTGTGCTACGTTATCTAAACCCTTTGTTTTGGATCGAGTGATGGATATCAAACTTAGATTCCCATCACATAAGTTAATCTCAGACAAAAGGTAATAGACAAGATGAAAGGATTCCAAACTAAGCTCTAGTCATCTCATCATGTTGATATTAATTGCACATGGACTTAATCTCGGTTGGGACTTGAAGTACGAAAGCGAATCAAGTCCTTTCAACATAGTAGGTGTTAAGATGAAGTTACATTGCAATTGATGAAGAAAGACTGCAGTCGAAAAAGGTTATAGGGAACCGATGGAGCTAGAAGCTTTGGAGTGATACCAAAAAATCATGGGCATGTAAGATATGCAACTGTTTTGGCATGTGAAGCACAAGCACGACTCATTTAGTACTTCTAGTTGGTGAAGAATAGTAGCAATACCATATAATAATTAGTTTAAGTGACTATATTTGTTAGGCATGCAACAAGTAGAAATCACGATAAAAGATTTTAGTCTCGAAAGAGATGTAGCATTACAGGTCACTTAAATCACCCCATCTATTCTCCTTAGGAGGAGTAAGTGAAGCAGTGGAGTGCTGCACTCTAGATGATGGTAGTCCAGTAGTTGAAAGTATCACTAGCTTATGGTCTAACCTGAGTAACATGGGGTACTTTGAATCCCATGCAAATCAGCAAAGACCACCTTACAAGGCTAAATACTCCTTGTAGTTAAGGTAAAAACTTTAAGCATGACTAGCTTCCATAGTATGATGGGCGGTATGTACAAGGCCCATGAACAAATCTATTGGTGAATGGCTGATCGGCAATTATGAGCAATTCTAGCTTCATGCAGGTGAGTTGTAGCCTACAATCCGAACTAAGGACGGGTTTTTAGAGTTAGCTCACCTTCGTAGGATCGCGACTCTTTATCCTTGCTATTGTATATTTTATTTAATTTTAATATAAATATTAAAGATAATATCATTCATTTAAAAGTATAGAAAAATTAAACGAATAGTTTTATAAACACTGAAAATTTATATCTCATTTATTAAAATGGAAAGGACACTGTTGATATTCATGTAATTGCAAGAGGATAAGGGTATATACTGTTGATTATTATGGTCTAACTATTAGTTTATTTTCTATAATGTCATTTTAATTTTAATAATGATTTTATCAAAGTGCTAAAATGAATAAAGGATAATTATCAATACATTTCTAAACTATTAATCTAATATATTTCAAAAACTTTACAATGTGATTCACTTTCTCAAAATTTGTACATTTCAATGTATGCTCCTACCAAGGCTATTATAGTTGGATGGTATGGACATTGGTCTTCCTCTTAGATAGACCAAGTTTGAAACTCTCCTTTCGAAGTTGTAGCATAATTAGCAAAAATAAAATAAATTCAAACCATCATTAAGGTTTCAAAAGCATTATAATTTTTCAACGACAATTTTCAAGTTCAAGCAACAATATTGAGGATTATTTAAATATTTTCATAAGTTATATAGACATACAATTACATTTTAAGAGTTTATAATGTCTATTTTATAAACATTTTAGATATAAACTATAAATAGACATTGAAATATTGTATAAAGGTAAAACTAACTAGTTAAAATATACAGAGCTTGTTTTCCGGTAAGCCAAAATTTCCAATGGTAACATTTCAAATTATATAGATACATCCTAAATCATTATTAACACCCAAAAGAGTCACTACTTTTGGCTTTTTACCAATAGTTTAGTATTCTAATAATAGCATTTGTGTTATTTTGCATATTTTTAAAAGTTATGCAAAGATAAAGTCACTTTAGATATTTTATTGTTTATTCACACTTGAATAGTTTAGATGATGCATTTGTAGTTATAAAAAAAAATTAATCAATAAAAGAACACATTAATAAATGGAGGGTAATAAGAATAGGTGCTTATAGGGTAATAAATGAGTTAAACTAAGATGATATGATATTAAACTTGAATTTAAGCATGACTAAAAATTATAAAGTTTAAGTTCGACTTAAGCTTAAACTCGATTAAACTAATAATTTTGACTTCAAGCTCAACTTAAGGTAGTATTTATTGAGCTCATGCTTGATTTAAGTAAGCTTATTTCTACTTTATCTTAAAAAAGTCATTGTTATTATTCTAATTGTAATAATGATGGTATCTGTACTCAATTCGAATTTGACTAATACATGCACTCGACTTAAGATTAGTTAGGTTCTCGAGCTCGTTGAGTCAAATATGCATGATAAAATTCAAGCTTAACTCAATATGTAGCTTGACTCAATTCTCTTGTAGTTTGCGAATAAATTTGTCTCATTTACAAATCTCTTAGGTGTTTATATGCATTTATTAAGAATTAAAATAACAAACTTTTTAGTTTTCTACATAATTATTTTTCTTGAAATGTATATATTATTACCATTGAAGAAATAAAGAGTGCTCTTTTTAAGTAATACTTTGAGGCACCCATTACTAAAGTTAGGAAATAAAAACCAAACAAAACAATGGATGCTAAAAAATTTTCAATGTAGGGTATCCGCTATTGCAACACACAATCTTAGTCAACACATAATCTCAGATCACCATATCCTCGCATGTTCCATTTTGCTCCATTACATAACTAGCGAATTTAGTAATAAGTATACAAGGAGGTAGAGAGGAAGAGAGAGAGACCTTGAGTTATAATAGTCTCGCTGTGCAAACCATTTTAAAATAGAAGTTGATTATACAACCACTATCTTAGACCCGATTTTCACAAAACGTTCACAGCTAACCCGCTTTGAATTAAACGATTCATAAATTAAATATGTTATTTACTTATGAACATAATAAAATACATACTTATATTAAAATAATCTAAGTATATTTATAAGATTTAGCAATCTAATAATAATCTATTTGAGTAATTTGTAAATTTATGTTAAAAACTTTGAAATAAATCTAACTAAAGATTGTATTTGGTCTTCAGTTTACATCCTCACTCCTTGGGATCTCACAGTTGCTAGATTTAAGGTAAATGTAATATACTTTCTAGTTAGCACCTGCAACAAAATTTATAGAGATGTGAGTAACCACAGCTCAGTAAGTTATGATGTGTCGAGCTTGATTTTTCACCCTCCTAGTTCTTTTTATGAAATTAGATCTTCTTTAAATCGATCAATACTATCGAGCCTGTTTTTTTGTTTCTTATTTAAAAATTGATTTCTCATTTCCTGATTAATACTAAATCCTGACCCATTTAATATTAATCATCGATTAAAGAAATTAAGAAATTCAGGTTTTTTATTGAAAATAATTTTTGGAGTCGCCATCCGACTGAAGTCGGGAAAAGAAAAAAGAACCTATAACCAATTGGGTGGATTGATTACGATTTGGCTACTGGTCTTTGATTTTAATTCTAAATGAAGAATTAGAGGGTTCCAAGTTTGAGGGCTAACCTATTAAACCCTTAACAAGTACTACTATCTATTTACCGAAATTAGGATTATTCTTCTAATTATAATATTTAAAAAAATAAATAAAATTAAAAGAGAGAAGAAAAAAAAAGGGACCTAAGTTTCTATATATTTTATCGTCGCCCCGAAGGTGCCTACATACTCGCTAGTCGGGATCAGACGATCGTAGTTTTTTTGGAAAACTTTAAAGTGTTAGTTTATTTTAATTTTTTTTTTAAAAAAGATCAAGTTTACGTTTTTATTTGATTCGATTTATTTAAAAAAATCTAAAGGATCCTAACTCTTGAGTATTGTTGTTTTATAAAAATTCTCTAAAAATTCTCTAAAAATCCTATTTTCTAGAAGGGTCTTTTATTAATTTTTGTTTAAAGAAAAAGGGCTTTCTATGTGATCAATCCTAACAACTTAATGCTAAAAGACCCTAAACTAATATATAGACATATATATGAATATATCATGTTATGAACTTAACTGGCTAACTAACAGAATAATAGTATGATAATAAAGACAACAATAACTAAATAAAGAAATAAAAACTTAAAGAAGACTATACTTGTACTTGGTTTCAACCGTAGCGTGGATTTGGTGGTGATCGGAAACTGGATAACAACTCTAATGTCCATATACAAATCAAGCTCCAACAAGCAATAGACCCGAGCTTCTAGCCTAGAGCAGCAGCCGAGAGCACTATCAGGCTGAGCAACTCCCTACGTGAGTTGACCAAAGCTCCACACAGATCGAATACCTGCAATTTTAATAGTCGATGCCTAACAGCTCCTACACATGAAGACCAAGCCATCCCCAACTAGACTCATGCAGCTCATTGAAGAACTAAGCTTCTAATTTGAATGCAACATCAACTCCTGGAATACAATCAGCAGCTACCACCAAGCCAAGCATAGGTAAACAATAGCTTATTTAGACAAATTGTAGGAGCTATGGCACATCAAAATTTCAGCAACTTCTACAACGAAGCAACCGAATTGAGCTTCTTGTATAAGCGGTAACCATCAACGTAGTAAGCGAGCCAAATCTGTGTAGTTCAGTTGGCGAACCGTGGAGTTGGGAGAAGGGAATTGTGTTCAAATGCTTGCTAGCTTTAGAGTTGTGGTTGTAGCTTGCCATTCTGTTTGGAATGTGTGGATATTGGAAGAACAGTGGCAGTCGGTGCTGTTGTGCAGTTCGGTCGTGGAGTGTTGCGAGTACTGTTTGGTTAGAGATTTGTTCGAACATTGCAAGGAATAATGGCTGTCTTGGGGATGGTCAGTTTTGTAGTGCGGCCTGGACAAGGGATGTGTAGCTGATTTGTGGATGGAGAAGACAGCGACGGCATATTAGACGAGACGTGAGGATCGCATGGGGTGTCGCTGCCGTGCACACTCTACTGTTCTGGCAATGTGGAGACGATCGTGGCTTTCGCATGTGGATCTCCTCAGGCATTGTTGTCGCACGCGTGCTGCTGTGGTTAACGTAGAGACGACTGCGACTGTCGCATGTGGATCTGTATGTGGATTGTGGAACATGGTTCGCCTTGGCTATCAGCGATGAGGGTGAATGCGTGTTTAGTGGCGTTGGGATAGTGCTGAATGGTGCACTGTGTTGCTATTGTGCAGAACGTACCGCAGTGGCGTGATTCAGGCGTATGTCTGCGGCTTGGAACTGAAGTTGCTGTAATTCGGTCAGAGGGGCTTCGGAGAGCAGCTGATTGTAAACTCGTGTGATCCGTAGTGCAGTTTATGGAGATTGTTTAGTGGTGTGATGTGGCTAGGAAGCTACAGTGGTGATCATATAATGGAGAATGTGAAGATTATTTAGTTTTCGTGGATGGTGTTACTGTGGTTCGTTCATGATGCACGTAGGGATGGATCCAATGCGTGTTGCTGATGGCATGCTGCCAAGAATGAGGATGGAGAAGGCATATTTTGCTGTTGTTGTTGTCGTCTGTTGCGTTGAAGATTGCATGGGTGACTTGCTGCTGGTGGTCTAGGTGTCCTGTTCGGCTACCTAGTGCAAGTTGGATCAAGTGCTGTGCATAGTGAAAGTATAGAGCTACTGATGTGTAGTATGTGTTTCACAGTCAAGGATCTCTCTCCTTTTTCTTTTTTTTTTTTGGGAGTATGTGTTTATAAAACTCAAATTATCATATCTATTGTATCTGATTTGATAATAATTAAACTAGATTATAATTAAACTAGATTCAAATTAATTCAAATCTAATTTAATAAAATCAAACTAGATTCAAATGATTTTAATTAGATATGAATCTTGTTTATTTATCTCGCTTCAAATTAATTCAAATCTAATTTAATAAAATCAAACTAAATTCAAATGATTTTAATTAGATATGAATCCCATTTATTTAGCTCGCTTTTGTAAAAGATAGAAAAGGTACCTAACAAGACTTAAACCCAAGACCTTCAATTAAATCTAATTTAATACTTCAATATTTATCCATTAGATCGTTAACCTGCGCCTTGATTTTTAATATAACTAAATTTACTTAAAATACCTGATTCCTTAAAATAATTTTTTTTAACTAAGCTAAAACTAAAACTAAAACTATTTGTTCCTAATGTAAGTTATTTCCTAAAAATCTATAAAACTCTTTATAATTTTTTCCTTTTCTTATTTTTTGGTATTTTCATCATTTGTTAATAATAATGTTTTTATATTTATTTTTTTATTATATTTTTGAATTAAGACCATTTTTTGTAAAAAAAAATAAAAGGGCAAAAATTAGGTATCTACAAATACTAAATTCTACTTGTTTAATATTGACCCTCGACTAGGGTTTAAAGAAGATCATTTTTTCTAACTTGAAAAGATTTGGAGTTGCCGCCTGAACGAAATTGAGAAAAGGGGTTAAGCTATAACCAATTGGGTGGATTGGTTATAATTTAGCTACTGGTCTATCGATTAAAAAACCAAGTTATAAATATGGCTTTTTAAAAACTAAAGATCTAGATCCAGGGGTTAATTTATTAAAACCTAAACGAGTACCACTTTTAACTTTCCGAATTTAACTTTGCTTTTCAAATGTACTCTTTTTAATTTCTAGAAAAATCTAATTATGATACATGCAACTAAATTGATTAATTTACATAAATATCTAAAAATGAAGAAAATAAAACTTTCTATATTTTAAGTTGCCTTGTACTTGCATACAGATGCCTACATACTCGCTATTTGGGATTAGATTTCCGTAGTTTGTTTATAAAATACTTTAGCAGGTGATTTGATTTTAATTTTTGAAAAAGGGTCGTATTTACATTTTTACACAGTTCAATTTATTCAAGGATATTCTTTTAAAGGGTTCGAATTGGTGTTTTATGTTTTGAAACTCTAAAATAGTCCTAATTTAGAAAAAAAGGTTTATTTATTTTCACTTATTTTTAGAAAGCTTAATTTTTCTAAGTGTGAAAATGATTTTTGTTTACTAACCTATTTATTTATTTTTATTTTTATTATATTATATTATTTATTTTATACTTAATCTATTTATTTCTATTAAAATAAATAAATAGGCTACTTCCTTTCTTTTTTTTTTCTCTTTTTGTTTTTTCTTCTCTTTCTTTTTTTTTTTCATTCTTTTTCCTTTTTTTTTTATTTTTCTCATTTATAACATTACAAATAAACAAATGAATAAATAATTAAAAAAGAAAAAAGAAAAACTAGGTCGGCTCGGATTAGCTCGAACGGCTCGGATAAGCTCACTTCGGCTTGGATTGGCTTGAACGGCTCGGATCGACTCACTTCGGCTTGGATTGACTCGGTCGACTCACTTCGACTTGAATCGGCTCACTTTAGCTTGAATCGGCTCACTTTAGCTTGAATCGGCTTAAAGTTAGCTTGGTTGACTCGAGAAATCCGATGGTAGTAGTTTTCGTAAAAACATCGTGGGGAATGCTATCCTAGAGAGAGAGGAATCGTGTTAGAGAGAGGAAACTTCGATTTTTGTTTTTCTAAAGTGTTTCGAAGTTTTTGTTGTGTTTTGAAAATAAAGAGTAGACTCCTATTTATGGGTGTCATGGTTGTATTAAAGATGGAAAAAATTAAATGTAATACGATTTTCTTTCAATTTTGGATTGGATGAACCTGGACAATATATGGTGCTAAATACATAGCTGCGCGTGTATGAATGTACCAGAGTTTGGTGGAATGTGTCTACCATACTTACAAGTGAGTTGGCGAATGAGTGGCGATGACATAACTCGTAACGTAGCAATAAAGTAAGAAAAAGAAAATAAAAGATACATTTTACACCTTCCATGGATTGAATCCAGGATCTTCAAGTCATATACAATATCAAGTCTAGATGCTTATTCAACTGAGCTATTGGTTTTTCCTTATTCATATATGTAATTAATTGTACATATAGACCAGGTCAGCTTAAGCTAAATTCAAATCTAAACTTAGACTCAACAGCCTTTTATTCAAAATTATTGAAATTGAAATTGAAATTGAAATTATATTTTATTTAAACAACCTAAAAATTTATTATTTTCTAAATACCCTATTTTGTGACTTTTTAAATTTCTTCTTCTTTTTTTTTGTATTTTTTCTAAATTTCTTATTTTTTTTATACATTTTCCTTTTTTTTTCTAGAATTTTTATTTTTTCTATATTTTTTCTATATTTCTTCATTTTTTGGAGATTTCTTTAATTTTCTATTTTCTTGAACTTTTTTTAATTTAGGACCTTATCCTAATTTGAAAAATAAAACGGGGGGCAAAAATTAGGTTATAGCAAACATAAACAGGGTTATCAACCAAATTATTAGGTGTAATGCATATTCAAACAAATACCATCGTACGACATTGTTCGACCCATCGTAAGATTAGAGAAATTGTATTCACTTTAATCCACATTAAGGACTTTTTGTTAATGGAACAGCTTACGATCAAATCCAGGCTTGTGCAATAGAGATACTACTTCTTCCGTGATTATCTTTAAACCATTAACTTCACCCTTGCTATGACCTTCTCACATATCACTTAGTTCGACTACGAATAAAGAAAAGACTAATTATGTTATATAGCGTTATCCCTTTCGAAGGGGTTGGTATTTGGTCGGAGAATCCTAATGTTCCCTTAATGGGTTGCTATTCAGCTCCAATTTATGTTTATAAGTCGTATAATTGATTAAGTTCAATTTAAGTTGCTCAATCATTTCATATAAGTCATATAATACAAGCCAGAGCAGTAAATCAAAGCATATCATCAATTTCAAAATAGACAAATGCACACAATCAACTATCTAATAAATATAATCAAGCACAATTTCAAGCCTAAGAGTACTATAAACTAGTATTCCAAAATACAGTAATGTATTAATTCCGATTTACTTGGACTCCTCGCTTGTTTACTTTAGGTAGGACTTGCTTAGTTTATCTCCAATAATCCCTATAATACCCATGTTGTTTTAGTTTTTAAATAATTGTCATAAATTAGTTTTATCCTATTACACTTATTGTTATCTTTAGTTTAGGGTTTAATATGCCTAATTATCTAGAGTCTTAAGTCTTTTACAATTATTCTTGATTCGGGTTAGGTTCGGGTTTAGTTTTCATATCGGTTTTTAAATTAAGTTCTAGTTCTGTTTTTAAGTACGATTTTATATGCGAACCCTAGAAACTCATTTTGATCCGTAATGTAAAACTAATCATATTACTTTCAAGTATCCTAAATATCATAATTATCCCTAATCAGTATTTTATTCTATCCAATGAACTTAAATTTTTATTAGTGTATTGAATTTATTTCTAATGTGAGAAAATTTTACATATTTCATATAATTATCCTAATTTAAATTTCTTACCAGATTTATTATATAGTTTTTTTATTATATTATCAATTTTTATTATAATATTTTTTATGTGTTATATTTCCTTATATATTATTACCTATTATATACATAATACACACATCTAATATTTTCATTACTTCAAATATCATCTCTCAACTTCAATCAACATCTTAAAATATCTAAATTCATCATAAATCAAATTTTGTACTTAATTACCCTAATTTATAAAATTAACTTAAATTTTACAATTTTTACCTATTATATATTTACTACATAATATCCTAATAATTACATCTAATATCCTAAATACTACAAATATCATACTCTATTAGATTTCGACATCCTAAAACATATAATTATACACTAAATCAATAATTATCTTTTTAATTACTTAATTAGCTAAAATTATCCATTTTATGCATTATTTTACGACCTTGAAATTATCTAAAAATTTAAAAAATTAATTTTTGAAAAAAGGCTTTATAGCACTATTTTAAATACCCTAACTAGCTCACACAAAAATTTTAGGCTCAAAACTATACCCTTAAGATAATTTATTTTTAAATCGAAACATATTCGGTTTTGTATAATTTTTTAAACACTATATATCATGGGATATATTTTTATCAAAATAATATTTTTTTCTAAAAACTAAATATAAAAATGTTTTAGAATACCAAATTTCATAATTTTCTAAGTATTTTTTAAAAAATAGGAAAAATCAAAAGAAAGATCAAAGTCATTGGAATTGGTGGCTCTGGCCACTAAGGCCTTGTTGGCTAGCTTGCACATTGCTACTACCGTATGGTGGTGGTGGCTATCCACTCCTAGGTTGCGATCGGGTGGTGGTTCCGTTCTAAGGCTCTAATTGCATAGTTTTTTGTAATTTTTTGCAATTAAACCTTAACCCCAAAATTTTCTGTTTTCTCTAATTTTTCTACTCTCCTAATTGACTAAATGAGCTTCTATAAAATTTTGGGTATTTATGGAGGTCTTGGGGATTTTTGTACATTAAATTGAGGTGATATGGGCCATATCCTCTTCTAAAATTGCTTTTTGTTTAGCTTACTTTAATTAGTTGCTTTTATTTCTTAAATACCAAGCTGCAACGCCTTTGGAATTTTCCTCATTTTTCCTGATTTTTTCTTTAATTATTCATGTATTTTCTTTAATTAATTAACATTATTTTGACATATTTTGTGTATTTTAAGTTAATACGCGTAGTTCTACCTACATGTAAATTTATATATAGTACAAATAAATATTAGTTATGTTATTTCATGGTTTTTGGTGTGCATATAATTTATTTTTATCGATTTGTTAATTATCAGAATTTATTCTAAGTATTTTCGATAAATAATAGACAAATTTCATAAAATTTAATATAATTTTAATTAATTATTTTATTACTTATTTTTTTAAATTCAAATTTACGGGATCACTTTTATTAATAATTCTAAGTTCATTGTAAAATTTGGGCTGGATCAAACAATTTGTTCAATCATCTTAAATTCTATAAACTAAGCTTTGAATATCTGATTGTGGGTATTATAGTGTGTGCTATTGGAATGGGGATAATGAATTTAGTAATATTAATCTATCGCATAAATTGATAAATAGTGTGTAAGTATTAATGATATTTAAACATGTGATAATGAAGACATGCACAAAAGTACAAATGTACTTCATATAAAAGTACAAATGATACTTCCACAGATGTATTATTTTTTAAAGATAAGATAATTGAAGCTGTTATATTCTATTTATAAAATAGTGATGGTACTTTTAGAATTAATATATTTTATGGAAAGAGAAATCACTTAGAATTTATAATGCAAGACCATAAAATTTTCAAGTCCATTTAAATGGCTATTGAGGGAGGTATTATTTCTTCCTAATTCCGTAATAGTTCCGAATCAACTTAGGAAGTGGAAGTTTGTTGTAGAGGTCTTGATAACACAATTGCTACGTTATCTAACTAAAATTTTCTACTATGGAAATTTTTAAGGTCCTCTTAGCAAAACAAGGGTTTCCTAGATATCTCGGATGAAGTCATCCTTGAGCAATATAATCTTGTTGTTTTATTAAATCCATACATTACTCTACCCATACTCTATTTTATCAAACACTCTCCAAATAGGCTTTCCCTTCTTCCCTAAAACTTAACAAATTATCGCTATGACATCTCCCATTCCATTATATGATTTCCTCATCATCAGCCTACTAATTCAGTTCATTGTTTACGGCTTGAGCATTCGAATCTAATGAACAGCGTATCATGAATTGTGCACCTTTCAAGTGTGGAAGTATCTCTAATATAAGTTATCCTTTCCAGCTTTTAAACGGAATAGATTATTGAGGACATCCTACGTTCAATTCATCATGAGCCATTGGATCACCTCATTAGGACAATAGGATCCATAAAATACAGAGTGAATCACATAATATGGGAAAAGAATAGCTTAAATATTACAATAATGGATTTATTACGATCTAGTCTTTGCTTAGAGTAATACATTGATACCTTTAATATGACTATCCTTAATGGGTCAAAACAAATTACTGAGTTGTGAAGGAGTCAACAAAATAATAGAGGAATGTCAAGTCATTATAGAGATTACATTTCTATTTGATAAGTAAAAAGATTACAAATAGCAATATACGTTACAAATAGTTAGTATTATAGATAAGCCATAGTTACAGGCAAAACAAAATAACAACTTGAAAGTTAAGCTTACAAATTGTACAAAACATAATGTATAAAAAGGGAAAGGATTGAATAGAAAGGGATGCTGAGAATTTGTTTTCAAAGTCATTTGACTTGTGTGAGTAGTTATTAGATCTCTTAAAATCTAGATTTCGTTACATCCCTTTTCCATTATTATACCTTGCTGTAAACTCTACAAATTTAGTCTTTTAGTATAGAGTCGAACTCAAGTACTGCAGATAATTTCCTTAAGTTAACAAAGCTGATAGATTTAAAACCGATTAAAATTTTAATTGGAAACCTAAAATGAATATAAACAACCTTAATTTATTATTTTAAGCCTTAATCGCATACAAAAACTTTAAACCTTACGTATGTATAAATATAAAAAGTTGAACTCGAACGTAATAAAAACCTTAAAACTAAAACCCTAAGTATATAAAACATAGAAATTTACCCTAAAAGTAATAAAACTCTAACCAAATATGATTACTGACTAATATGCGTAATCTTGTAAAATTACTAACAAACGAATAGATATAACTTTTAAATGTTCATAAATGCAAAGAATAACAACTTAATTAATGAATTGATAAAATTTTAAATATTAATTTGTGATCATTTATAATTTCATATTCTTATATATGTGTACTAGCTTAGTGTCTATTTAAATATTTTAAGTTAGTTTTACTATATATTTCATGCTTATGTGTTAAAAGTATACACTAATTTTATATTCCATAATTCTTTCCATAATTTCATTATGAATTATTTTAAATGTTATTTAAAATTAAACACACATTTTTTTTAAAAGTCAACCTAATAAATTATTATTTTTCTTGTATTCTTTTTATTTTTTTCTTTTTTCCTTTTGCCTTTTTCTATTCTTTCCTTTCCCTTTTCTTTTTTTTTTCTTTTCTCCACATTTTTGCACAAGTTTCAACTGCCACTTGTCTTTATTTCTTTTCCCATGTGATCAATTAATTAGGATAAGATCATCTTGATATTTTCATGCTAGACCTTATCTTCTTTTTCTCTTTTTCTTCTACTTTTATTAGTTTTTTCTCATTCCCTTACATATATTACTTATAGGATAAGTCATACTGAGTGTTTCAATTTTTTTTTCACAAATCAACATATAAGGAAAATACACATTCTATCTCTCCCTTTCAACTGAAAATTCTTCCCTTCCTCCTTACTTTCAATTCATCCCTTTTTTCTTTCATTTTACTCTAATAAATCCAAGAAGAAAAAGAGTCATTTCTTTACAATCTTCAAGACACCAAAAAAGGAGTATCTAAGTAGTATGTATATTGTATTTAAATTACTTTATAATAGCCAATTACTTGTACTTTTGTTATATATGCATATTTTGTGGAATTACATGTATTTTGGGAACATGTAATAAAGTTTATTTTCTAATTTCTTTTTCTTGTAATAAAGCTACTTGTACATGTATTAGAAGATATGTAAAGTTAGTATTTTCCTATGTGCATGTGTTCATATATGTATATAATTATCTAGGTATATAATTACATGTACATATATGTTATAGTTTATTATTTAAACATATGACATATAGAAATATATATATATATATATGCATATATAGTATGTATGTTTATTTATTTTCATTATCTTTATATATATATATATATATATATATATACACATACACACATACATGTATATGCGTCTGATTATATATATGTATAGTGCATAAATATATATATAGTGTATATACATACGTATAGTACATAGTATATTTAAGTTTATATTGTGAATTTATATA
This sequence comes from Lumnitzera racemosa, assembly GCA_024138005.1. Lineage (NCBI taxonomy): Eukaryota > Viridiplantae > Streptophyta > Magnoliopsida > Myrtales > Combretaceae > Lumnitzera > Lumnitzera racemosa. The sequence goes on from JAMXBC010000007.1 coordinate 4,997,666, forward strand.
TGTACATATTATAAATAAGATAAGATAACATAGGTATAAAAGTGTATGTATAAGTATAAAAATACGTATAGTCGTAGTATAGTATACGTATAAGTATACATATATGTCTAAATAATACATTTATGAAAATAATCAATTAATAAATCTCCAAATAAGATAATAAAAGTATATATATATATATATATATATATATATACAAGAATACATGATTGGGCAATGAGCTTAAAAGGGGAAATAGGATTAATTTACAAAATTTAATAAATTATAATAATAGATATATAAGTATGGATATTATTTCATATTACTAAAATTAGGAAAAATGTAAAAATATAGAAATCATCACATGGACCAACTAATTGTTGCCACGTCAACACCTTCATTCTTGTAACTAAATTTGCAAATTATAGTAATAATACTAAAATAATAATAATCAATTAAATAGACAATTATAAATATAACAAAACGGGTTTAAATGTGAATTTGGCTTTAAAATAGTAATATAAGTAAATTATTATAAAATAGACTTAAAAATAAGAAAATTTCAAAAATATAAAATTTAGAAATTAATTAAACTACCAAATCTATAAAGAAAAATTTAAAATAATAATTTATAAATATTTAAATTAAAATAATAAAATTTGGAACATTTTTAGACTCTGATAAAAAACACGGGCTACAACATTCGAAAACGATAAAAATCAATTGGAAGCTCATAAAAATTAGAGTTAAAATGAAAAAATTATAATAGACTGAAAATTTAAGATAAATCGAGATAAATAAGTAAAAGGTTTAAGTTAAACTATATTTATACTATATTTGAGTCATAGTAGGAAACTAAGTAAACAATAATAGATGTTTAGTTGATTGAGGAACTTAACTTTTCCGAATACTTATAAATTTTATTGTCTTTTATGTATCCAATTATTGAGTTCTAGAAATCCTAAAGGCTTGGAGGGTGAGCATTGATCCAAGTGAGAGAGTTTGTATGATTTGCTATCCGCTTGCTATATGATGTTTATATACTGTTTGTTGGTTGATACTGATTGTCTATTGAAAAATTGATTGCTTTGTGTGTTGTCATCCATATGGTCATCCTTTTAAATTGGTAAACATAACTATTTAACCAAAATAACCAGCTATATTTGTCGCATGTCTATGACTCAATTGATATATTGATGAAGAGTGCTAGCATTGTAGATTTTTAAGAAAAATATTTTTAGAAAACTTTTTTCCACTTTGAAATATATGTTTATATGATTTCTATGAGGCCTTATAGTGACCATGAATGGTATTTTTATTGTTGAGGCAAAGTTAGCACGGTATCTCTAATTGATTGCAAGAAGATTCGAATATTTGTACCCACGAGGCCAAGGTTATTATATTTTAATAGCGAGAAGACTCACTTTGTTGTACCAAGAGGCCTTTGATATGGTGGATGGCCCTAGTTGGGGTTTACCTATTTTGATTGATATTTCTTTTTTAGTTAGGATAATAACTGAGTGTCGTTTTGAGGGACGGTACTCCCAAGCAGCCTTATGCGATTAAGGTGAGGTGCTCTGTGCAGGTAAGTAAGGAGGATAATCGATGTGTAAACAACATAAATCTATACCTTTCATACTTCCAAACTCTTATGGATGTATTACTTACATTTACTGCGTATACATTCATTTCACTTGTAAATAGATTGCATGTGTGTTAATAATATTTGATAACTTGCTTGAAAGATAGTAGTGATGAACAAACTCATTGATCTGGGGTTTACTCATTCCCCTATAGTTTCTTTTGCAAGTTCTTATAAGTAAGGATTGGGATAATCTTGAGAATAGAGTACAAACCGGAAATAAGTTTGATAATGTTTGAGTTTATTGAAATGTATATAGTTAGTACAAAAACAATTTATATAGAAAATATTTATATCATAGGATTATGTATAATTTATTATTTCTTATAATTTATCAAATTGAATTACTTTATCTTGTGATTTGATAGGGGATACTGACTCTCTACAGTTATGGGGAACAATGGAATCTCGGATATTTATAGTTAGTTGTATTTTATGGCAACTTAATCAATTAAAAATCGGAAATCTTAGTGATTAATTATTTAAAGTCTTATAATCTCTGACTTATAAGGCAATTTTCATATATTATGAATGCATGCATGATATGAAAATTTTAGGTAATTCTATTAAGCTCTCTTAAGGTCATGACACTTGCAATTGAACATAAAACACCAAATAATTAGTATCATTAGAGAGATTGTAAGACGTTCATTTTAGATTTGTGTTTAGATATGTGATTTCTGTATTAGGGTTTGGTTTTCTTGACACCCTAAGTTAGAGAAGTGTTGAGATAAAGCATAAGAACAGAAGATGAAAGAGAGATATTATGTGAGAGAGAGAGAGAAAGAGTCACACCTTTTGATCTTTTTGCCAAGTCTAATCATTCGACAGATATTTGTTTACACATGAGACTGGGATAAGTCATAATAGTAGTAGGCTTGGGCCAGCAGATAGGCCTAACATTGGTACTTTCATTGTTTTTACAAAGCAATCATGGCAAATGGAACAAGGAATGTAGTGCAGTTGCAAGAAGAATTACATGCAAGAATTACCACATTAGAGCAAAGTGGTAATGCTCATATGGAGAAATTAGACACTTATGTAGAAAAAATAAATGCAAAATTTGAAAATTTATTAATAGCCTTGAATGTCAATGGTGAGAATCAGAATAATTCACCAAGATTCAATGTTCCAGTGAGAAATTCATCTTCTCAAACAACTAATCAAGAACAATCATTGTATGTACACAATATTAAATTGGAGTTACCAAGATTTGATGGGATAGATTTGAAAGGATGAATCTTTTCATGAAGTTCTAGATTGTGAGAGGTTGACAATGGCATCTTTTACGATGGAGAAAGAAGCACTTAACTGGTTTCGGTCCCTCAATGTTTGAGGATTATCAAGGTAAGTTGACTAAACTTGTACAAACCACTACTATTGAAAAATATCAATCTAAATTTGAATCATTGTTAAATCATATGCATTGTTTATTTGAAACTTTCTTGCAAAGTTGTTTCATTTTGAGTCTTGAACCAAATATTCAGGTAGAAGTCATTTTAACCTGACTAAATTCATTAATTGAATCAATGAACATTGCTTGAATGCATTAATCTAAACTAAACAACATCAAACATAAAGACCAACCACTATTTTCAAAACCCATCACTTCTTCTTGGAAACCTATCTTTTTAGCTAAACCTTTTGTTTCAAAATCTTTCAATTCTAAACAACTAAATAAACCATATTTTTCACAACAGCCCCAAACCCAAACATAATCTCCAACACCAAAACCTTTACCCATCATGAAAATGACTCCTGTGGAATTAGCACTTAGAAGAGAGAAGGGATTGTGCAATAATTATGATGAAAAATTTCATAGGGACCATGTATGTAAACTAAAATTCTTAATGATGATTTAACTAGAGGAAACTGAGGTAAAGTATAATGAAGAGTTTGAAGATAAAATTTTGTAAGTAGTTAGTAAAGAGGGTTATCAACAAGATGTGGAGGAGAATGAGACAGTTGAAACTAGTTATCATGCTTTATTGGGTGTTTTATCACCTAGAACACTTAGGTTACAAGGTACTATAAATGGGAAAGTTGTCTCAATCTTAGTAGATTCTGGAAGTACCCATAATTTTATGTAACTACAACTAGCAAAGCATTTAAATTTTCTAATTATAGCTATACTCGAGTTGTTAGGAATAATTGGTAATGGAGATTGATTGATCTATTCGAGAATGTGTAGAAAGGTTTCTTTAAAGATGAATCAAGTGGAATTTTTGGTGGATTTTTATGTACTGAAGATATAAGGTGTTGAAGTAGTGTTAGGAATTTAGTGGTTGACGACACTGAGACCAGTGACATTTGATTATTTGATGTTAACCATGAGTTTTACAATAAAGGGCTTTAATATCAAATCGAAGGGTCAGAATGAGTTGCAATACAGGCAAATTGAGCACAGTTAGTTATGCAAATTAGTACATTTGAACAATGTAGCTTGTTTATATTAGTTGGTGGCTCAGACAAGTGATTCATTTGATTATATTACCAACAATGACTCTCAGATTTAAAAATGTGTTTGCAACTCCATCATTATTGCTACCATTGAGATTAGTGTAGCATCATATTCGTTTAAAGAATAAAAAAATAAGCTATCAATGTTTGTCCATACAAGTATTTACATTTTCAAAAGGAAGAGATAGAGAAACTAGTTCAGGAAATGTTACAACTGGTAGTCATTCAACTAAGCACCTCATCATTTTCATTGTCAGTTTTACTAGTGAAGAAAAAAATGACACTTGGTGCTTTTGTATAGATTACAGAGCTTTGAACAAGCTACGATTTTGGATAAATTTCCTATTCCCATAATAGATGAACTTTTGGATGAGTTGGTAGGAGTTGTTTTTTTTTTTTTTTCAAAGATGGATATAAGAGCGAGTTATCATCAAATTCGAATGAATTTAGTTGATATTCACAAGACAATTTTTAGAACTCACGAGGGTTATTATGAGTTTTTAGTAATACCTTTTGGCTTATTGAATGTACCGTCTACTTTCCAAGTGGTGATGAGTTTAATCTTTAAGCCATACTTGAGAAAATTTATTGTAGTATTTTCTTTTAATGATATATTGGTGTATAGTAGGACAATGAATGACCATATAGATAATTTGGAGAAGGCTTTAACATGTTAGAGATATAACACTTTCTACCTTAAGAAGAATAAGTGCTCATTTGCTCAAACAATTGTGGAATACTTGGGTAATATTGTCTCTCAAAAAGGAGTGTAGATGGATCCTTAAAAGATAGAAGCTATTTTGAAATGGCTACAATCTCAAAGTATGAAACAATTAAGGGGTTTCCTTGGGATTATGGGATATTATAGAAGATTTGTACATAATTATGCTAAGTTAGTTTCACTACTTACAAATTTGTTATAAAAGGATGCTTTTGTATTGACTAATGAAGTAACACAAGCATATCAAAAGCTTAAGGATACATTGGTAAAGGATTTGTACATAATTATGCTAAGTTAGTTTCACTACTTACAAATTTGTTGTAAAAGGATGCTTTTGTATTGACTAATGAAGCAACACAAGCATATCAAAAGCTTAAGGATACATTGGTAAAGGCTCCAATTTTAGCTTTACTAGATTTCACAAAGGCTTTCATAGTTGAAACAAGACGCTTCAGGCTTAGGTATGGGAGCTGTGCTTCACCAAGATGAAAAACCAATTGCATTTTTAGCAAAAATTTTAGTACAAGACTTCAAAAAGCAGGGGCATATGTTAAGGAATTAGTAACAATGGTGAAAGCCGTCAAAAAGTGGCAACAATATCTTTTCGGTAAGCATTTCATCATTCGTACTAATCAAAAAAGCCTAAAAGAAATTATGATGTAGGTTATCTAGAACCTAGAGCAACAACATTATTTAGTCAAGTTGATGGGATATGACCACCACGTGAAGTATAAGCTAGGAATTAACCGTAAAGCAGCGGATGCACTTCCAAGACAATTTTCAAATGAGTTCCATTTATTGATATTGTCTACGCTATCTTTTGATTCATTGACAATATTAAAACAGGAGTTGCATAACAATGAGGAGTGGTTGGCTTTAAAAGCAAAAGTTGATAAAGGGGAACAACATTTGCTACCATTAACGTTGAAAGAAGATTGGTTGATGTATGGATCTAGAATTTTCATTCCAAATTCTTATTCTTTCATTTCTATGTTAATATTGAAGTATCATGTAACACCAATGAGAGGTTACGTAGGGGTATTAAAGACATTTAAGAGACCTAGTGCCATTTTTTGTTGGAGAAATATGAAGACAAATGTAGAGAAATTTATGAAGGAATGTCATGTGTGTCAATAGATAAAATATTTGAACACGAGTCTTGTTAGATTGCTTTAACTATTGCTTATTCCTCAAAGGGTTTTTGAGGATATTTCCATAGATTTCAAAATTAGTTTACCAATTTCTCAAGGGTATTCAGTTTTTTTTGTAGTAGTGGATAAGCTCACTAAGTATTGTCATTTGGGGCCATTATCAGCTACTTACGTAGCAACCTTAGTAGCCAAGTTATATATGGAGATGGTTGTACGGTTACAGGGGATACCCAAGTCAATTGTTTTAGATAGAGATAAAATTTTTCAAAGTAGATTTTGGTAAGAGCTTTTTAAGCTTAGTGGTACTTAACTTAGGATGAGTTCATCCTATTACCCTCAAATGGATGGCCAAACGGAAGTGCTCATTAGGTGCATTAAATAATACTTGAGGTTTTTTGTCATAGATGAACCTAGGGAGTGGCCTAAATGTTTGCCTTAGGTAGAATATTGCTACAATACAAGCCATCACACAAGTACAAGAATGACCCCTTTTTAAGCATTGTATGGTAAGGACCCTTTTGTCCTATCTCATTATATTTTAGGGTCTAGTGCTACTGAAGTTGTGGATCAAAAGTTTATAAATAGGGATGGTGTGTTAAAACAATTGAGAGAGAATATATAATAAGCCCAACAAAGGATGAAGTCTTTATCATATTCTAAATGTGTGAATAGAAGCTTTTAGATTAGGGACTATGTTTGTGTTAAACTCTAACCTTACATATAATCGATAGTAGCTAATCGACTATCTCAGAAGTTATTAAGAAGATACTATGAACCTTTTCAAGTCATTCAGAAGATTTGACTTGTTGCATACAAACTTGCTTTAGCATAAGGATCTAGATTATATCTTATTTTCCATGTATCACTACTAAAGAGAGTTGAGGGTAATACTGATAAACCTAGATCATTGCTAGCTGAGGTTGCCACAATACATGTAATTGTGCAACCTATGGCTATTTTGCATAAAAGGGTCATTTACCATTTAGGTAACCAAAGTTACACAACTTTTGGTTCAGTAGGGTCACTTGATTTAAAAGATTCCATGTGGATGGATCTTCAGGAGTTTCGAAACGCTTATCTTGATTTTGACCTTGAGGATTAGGTCACTTTTCAAACAGAGGAAGCAAATGATACGACTATCCCTAATGGGTCAAAACAAATTATTGAGTCGCGAAGGAGTCAATGGAGTGATAGAGGAATATCAATTCATGTCGAGCCTGATTTTTCGGTTTTTGTTTAAAATTGATTTATCATTTCTTGATTAATACTAAACCTTAACCCATTTAATATTAATTATCGACTAAAGAAATTGAGAAAATTCTGGTTTTTTATTGAAAATAATTTTTGGAGTCGCCACCCAACTAAAGTCGGGAAAAAAAAAAGAAACCATAACCAATTGGGCGGATTGGTTACGATTTAGCTACCGGTCTTTGATTTCCAATTTAATAAAAAACCAGAGGGTTCCGAATTCGGGAGCTAACTTATTAAACCCTAACGGGTACCACTATTTATTACCGAAATTAGGATTATTTTTCTAATCACAATATTTAAAAAAATAAATAACTAAAATCAAAAGAAAAAAGAACCTAGGTTTCTACAAATTTTATCGTCGCCCCGAAGGTGCCTATGTACCTACTAGCCGGGATTAGACGATCGTAGTTTTTTCCGAAAAACTTTAACGAGTTGATTTATTTTAATTTTTGAAAACCGACCGAGTTTATGTTATTATCAATTCAGTTTTTTTTTTCAACGCTCCAAAAGGGTCTTAATTCACTAAGTCCTTTTGTTCTATTTTATAAAAATTCTCTAAAAGTCTATTTTTTTTAAACGGGTTTTTTATTTTATTTATTTCCCAAAAGAAACTTCTAAGTGAGAAAATCCTAAAAATATACCTAATCTAAAAAAAAATTCCTAGACTAATATACATATATATTCTATTATTATTGAACAATTATCTTCGTAAATAGATTAATAATATTACATAACTTAAAAACTAATACTAATAAGTCATCAAAACTAATATAGTCATACACACATATACTACATCAAATAATTAAGGAACTAATAATATAATGATAATAATGATAAGTAAATAAAAGAATGAAACAAATAAAATAAAATAAGAAAACTAAAATTTGGAAAAACTGAACTTGACTTGTTCTTGCACGATAATGGTGTAGACGGAGCAACAACGGTATCGGACTGTGGAGTGTACAATTCGACGTCGGGGCTTGCTGTTTTGGAATTGATGATGTGCGGTAGAACATGGGGCTGACACTGTAGTGGCGTGGACAGATTTGTGCGATGAAGGATGGCGGTTGGGTATGGCTGTCAATGCTGATTGCTTGCTGACTGTGCGCAAGTGTTTGTGAGTGAGCTGCCGTGTACAATTGGCATTTAGGATGGTGTTGGGTGTGGTATTGGGTCACGGATGTGTGAATGGAGATGACTGCTGCACATGCGTCGTACAGGGTACTGTGCAATGCCTGCTGAGACTCGAACCCGTGACCTCCAACTAAATCCACCCAAGTACTCCGCTACTTATCCGTTAGACTATTGGTTTGTATCTTGATATTCATTACCATTAAATTATATTTAAACTATCTGAATCCCTAAACTAAAATTTTTAACTAAACTAAAATTAACATTAACATTAAACTAATTATTCCTAATATAAATTACTTCCTAAAAATCTACGAAATCTTTATAATTTTTCTTTTTCTATTTTTTTGGTATTTTCATAATTTGTTAATTTTTATTATTTTTTATTTTTTTGAATTAGGACCCTTTTTGTAAAAAAAATAACTAAGACTATGGAAGGGCAAAAATTAAGTGTCTACAAGTCATTATAGATATTACATTTCTATTTGATAAATAAAAAGATTACAAATAGTAATATACGTAACAAATAGTTAGTATAGTGCATAAGCTATAGTTACAGGGAAAACAGAATAACAACTTAGAAGTTAGGGTTACAAATTGTATAGAACAGAATGTATAAGAAGGGAAAGGATTGAATAGAAAGGGATACTGAGAATTTGTTTTCAAAGTCATTTGACTTGTGTAAGGAGTTGCTAGATCTTTGAAATCCAAATTTTGTTACATCCCTTTTCCATTACCATACCTTGTAATCAAACACAAAACGCCAACCACTTAGTATCATTAGAGAGATTGTAAGATTATTCATTTCAGATTTGTGATTTTTGTATTAGGGTTTGGTTTTCTTGAATCCTTAGGTCAGAGAAATTTCGAGATAAGGCATAAGAACAGAAGATGAAAGAGAGAGATTGTGAGAGAGAGAGAGTTACACCTTTTGATCTTTCTACCAAATTTAATCAATCGATAGATATTTGTTTACATACAAGAGTAGGAGAGGTCATAATAGTAGTGGGCTTGACTAGCAAACAGGCCTAATAATCTCTTTAGACGACCTAATTCCTCTTTTTGACTATGTTCCTATTAAAGAAATTGCTACCCTCTCGATAGATGAATTCTTTCACCTAACTCCATCAATATATCACATATGTACGTGCCAACTCTTTTAACTAGCCGAAAAAGTTTTCATTGAGCTCTGCTTATCAAAATGCTCATAAAAGCCTAAAATTATGAGGAAAAAGTTAAAAGAGGGATATGAATATGAGTTTCTTGCTAAGTAAATAGAACACAATAATGAAAATATAGCAACCCCAATAGATCTCATCGAATAAATCTTCATATCCTACGTTTGGGTACGTGAGTTTCGAATTTTCCTAATTATGATATTATATTTCAGAGTTTTGCTTCAAATTTCATATGGTTATTCAAATTATCCCATCTCTTATGTTGAATATCATTTACTATTTAAGCATAATGATTTTAGGTCCTTTGATATAAGAAAAACTACAATTTAATTGATAAGCTATACGTGTTACATACACCATAAAAAGTTTGCTATGGTTGGATCGGTCAAAAAACTTGCTGATTTGTAATTTGCACTCTAACATAAACCATAATATCTTGCCTGTAATTACATGACATTTATTTTACGTACTGTTATAGTTGACTAAGACATGACTAAGTCCAGTTGTTGCATCTTATGTGATTTGCCTGAGTATGATTCAGCATAAGTTGTATCCAAACCTTGGAAAAGAATTTGTGTCTAATAAAATATTACAGATTCGACATGAAAAAAATGGTATTTCGTCATGCATCCGATCCATCGACTGATTAATTCTCTTTTGACAAATGCTACTGCTATAGAAAAATTTAACATTTAATCTCTTTATTTATAATTTATCGGCTTGTCCTGATTTAATATTAAGCAATTAGACTGATTTTTTTAAGAGATATTTTAGGTCTTCTTTTCAAAAAAGAATCCTTGCATATTCTATATATCATATAGCTTGAGCCTTAATTGTGATTAACCTCACCAGACATAAATGGATATGTAATATAAATTTATATCATGTAGAAGCTAACTAGTGCACGAGAGTATTTATAAATATTGAAAAAAAATTCTTAACGAATATATAAAAATGAAAAAATCTTCCTTGCACCTCAAGATATTATTGTGATTAACCATCAGATTTACGCTTTTTCTTTATCTTGAAAAATATTATTTTATATTCAATCGAGAGCTTTTGAATTGCTCAAAAGCAATTATTATTGTTTATATTTTATATTCATGAATTTATCAAAAGGGACAAAAACAATGTTTAAATTCATCATTTGCGAGTTAAGAGGGCTGTTTGGGAGGAGAAAGGGATGAAAAAGAATGGGAAGGAAAATAAATTGAATGGAAAAGATTAAATTTCACTTTTTGGATAGATGATGGAATACGGAAGGAAACAATTTCCTTGGCCAATCACTTTTTGCTTCCCTGACGCTATTTTTGACACGAGTAAGGTACGAACGAAAATGAGAGGAAAAATATATATATATCCAAATACATTAAAAAGAACCAATGAAGTATAATATAAAATAATTATATATACTTTTAAAAAATTAGTAAGATGGTTAAAAAATTGAGTGAAGAAAGAGGAGAATGGAAAATCAAATAAGGAGGAAATGAAATCTGGTGGGATAATAAAAAAATAGAATTTTATTTTAACTTTAGTCAAGGATTTAAACTAAATAAGTATAAGGTTTAATTTAAATCAAGTTGGAGAAAATAAAATTAAAATAAGAAACTGAAAAATGAAGCTCAACAAAAGAAAATGATATAAAGAAAAATTGTCTTAAAAGTAAAATTATCTACATATATTTCTTTCATTTTCAATCTTTTCCTCATTTTAAACATAGTTTAAAGGAAATCCAATTTTCCTCTAATTCTTTCCTTCAGTATATTTTTCCTACAACCGACGGACACTGCCATAGCTTCATTAGTGGACAAAAGAAATATTTCCGTTCTTTTCAGGTAAATTTGACTATTTACAAACTTAAAATTACTACTTGCTTTGAAATTCCTTTAAAAACGATGGCGTCTTATTTGGTCTTTAGCATTGAAATGACTTAAATAGCCCATGAATGTTGAAACTTCAGATCCAAGGGTGAGAAACTCAGTGGTGGCTTCCTATACTTCATATTTATCGTATTCCCATCAATTTCTACAAAGAAAAATCTGCACGCAAAGTGCTTTTATTTCTTCGTCAATGTCAACGGTCAACGTTCATATTAAAGTCTTAGCACAAATAAGAAGCCATAACCTCTACGGTCTCTCCTGAAAGCTGTAACCTCTGGGACACTTCAATAACAAACAACGACATTTCCATATCATCACCATATCGGTTTCTGCAAAGAAAATTTCCACACTAAGTGCTCTAGTTTCTTCGTCAATATCAACGGTCAACAATCACATTTTATTCTTAGCACAAATCACAAGCCATAAGCCATAGCCTCTGTCGTCTATTATAGTCTTTCCCAACAGCTGTGACCTCTGGGACAACTTCATAAGAAACAAAGTCGTAACACGTCCATGACCATACCTCATAATCACCATCGCCATGGTCTTCCTTCTAACGAGACCGACTTGTTGCTACTCCATTTTCCTCCTCTTCACCTTCTTCACCACTCTAATATTGCTATGTGGTGCTGAAGTTGATGAATACTACATCGAATGCAGTAGCAATTTCACGTGTGGAAATATAAATGTTTCCTATCCATTCTGGGGAAACGACAGACAGCCATCTTGCGGGCATGACGGATACTGGCTCAAGTGTCAAGAAGCATATGGTTATCCGCTGCTCCCTTTCATCCATTTAGACGATATAGAATATCTGGTTTTGAGGATCGATCAAAATAACTTTGTAATGACAATAGCTAGGACGGATCTCTTGGAAAATTTCTGCTCAAAAGGTGCTGATACCTTTTTACCCACAACCATAAACTACACGCCGTTTGACAATGCCACGGCAGTCAGGAAGGTTACTATGTTCTATGATTGCATCGATCCAAACCATTTAGAAGCGGAGCCCAATAAGTTGCGATGTCCTTACGATGTTAATAATCATAGGAGGGTAGGTTTCTTTTTCGGTGATTCGGTGCCTGAGGGAGACCTCCCGTATTACAACAGCACATGCAATGGGAGTATAAAACTGCCTGTTCTTCAAGTGACATTTGAAAATCTTACAAACAATCAAAACCGCTTGCAACAAGACGTGAACGTGTTTGATGTTAAGTACAGCATCGACAAAAATTGTTCTGCATGTGGATCATCTGGTGGATTTTGCGGAATCAATATAAGCTCATCTTCCTCTACTTTTGAATGTCATCGGGGTAAGTATCCATATATCCTTCAAAAGCAAGATAGTTTTAATATCATAATTGATACTGATCTAGATATGGTAGGTGTATAGATTGATTATAGAAAGCATGACCGTTCTATAGTGTCAAAACCATCTAACTCTTCATCATGTTCAATTTAGCTCCAAGAAGAAAAAGTTTAAGCTGATGGTATGCGTGAACCTCTACATTTTTATACTAATAACTCTCACCTCACATGTGGGCTAAATAAACATCTATTGAAATTCATTAAGCAGAAGGGTTAACTAACTGAGAGTAAGAGTGAAACGACAATATAAGGATTCGAACCCTTAGATTTCTACCGTAGCATGCCTTAACACATCTAATTTCAAGTTATAGGATAATATGTAGGCTTCCGGTGAAAAAGATTTGTTTCCCTCGAATTTACAAGTGTAGAAAATCATTAGCCATGAGTTTAAACTATGTCCCCTGTTTTATTTCGAGTGTGAATGAATTCCATATGAAGTTTTACAAAATCATTTTGCTTCAATTATAGAGTTATAAAACCCTGTAGAATATCATTTTCTTAGCCCACAATAATACGATGTCTAGATGAAAAATAGTTCAACACTCTCCTTGGCCATGAGAGGGGTTGGATGCATTTGAATCCATCGGAACCAGGAAACTTGTAAACAGTTTTCTTTGTGGGACCATTGATTTTGAAGTTTTGCGATGTTATGGATGACCTGTCTGAAGGACAAGTTAAGTGAGTATAGTATATGTTTTATAATATGGTTATAGAACAATCTAAATCTTTTATAACTTGGGTTCATACCATTAAAAAATTAATATGATCATATCAATCATTTCTAAGAAATTTAAGAAGAATAAACTTATTAATATGTACTATAGCTTCCTTTATAGAAGAAAAAAAAGTTTCCATTCTTAAGCAAATAACGGTCTGACATGATAAATTCACTTTATTTGTATCCATGTAGATCATCCCAAGCCTCGTAAAGCATATAAAACTCCAGGTAAAATATGCATCTTTTTTTTTTCTTTTCCATTTTACACGTATGGTGTAATTTAGAAAATAATGGCAAGGAATTCTAAAGCATTACGATTTTTGGTATTATACATTTGATGGATATACAATTTACTAATAAGTGGAAAATATGATGGGTATTTTATAATAAGTAAAAAATATCGGTTTTGCTCAAACAAGTTAAATGAGTATAGTATAGTTATGGAACAATCTAATATTTTATAACTTGGGTTCATACCAGTAAAGGTATCATTGGTAAGAATACTCTTTTTCTCAATAAATCATTTCCAAGAAATTTAAGAAGAATAAACTTATTAATATGTACTATAGCTTCATTTATAAAAAAAAAAAAGTTTTTATTCTTAAGCAAATACCGATCTAACATGATAAATTCACTTTATTTGTATCGATATAGATCATCTCAAGCCTCCTGAAGGATTTGAAAATTCAGGTAATATATGCATCTTTTTTTTTTTTCCATTTTACACGTATGGTATAATTTAGAAAATAGTGGCAAGGATTTCTAAAGCATTACAATTTTTGGTATTATACATTTGATGGATATACAATTTACTAATAAGTGGAAAATATGATGGGTATTTTATAATAAGTAAAAAATATCGGTTTTGCTCAAACAAGTTAAATGAGTATAGTATAGTTATGGAACAATCTAATATTTTATAACTTGGGTTCATACCAGTAAAGGTAATATGATCATTGAATATCATTGACAAGAATACTCTTTTTCTCAATAAATCATTTCCAAGAAATTTAAGAAGAATAAACTTATTAATATGTACTCTAGCTTCATTTATAGAAAAAAAAAGTTTTTATTCTTAAGTAAATACCGGTCTAACATAATAAATTCACTTTATTTGTATCGATATAGATCATCCCAAGCCTCCTGAAGGATCTGAAAATTCAGGTAATATATGCATCTTTTTTTTTTTTTCCATTTTACATATGGTGAAATTTAGAAAATGGTGGCAAGGAATTCTAGAGCATTACAATTTTTGGTATTATACATTTGCTAATGAGTGGAAAATATGATGGGTGTTTCCGTAGCTTAACTTGAAAATTTTGTATATAAAAATGTGTACGAAAATCCTATAGGTTCCATACCCTGTGGAATAGAAGTTTTAGGTGGTTTTAATATGATACAAATCAAATTATAAAATGAAGAATTAGTATCTATGGTGATGGAACCCATGCACAAACATGTGATGATGGTAAGCTATTAGATGTGTTAATTGTGGAAATAACTAAACAGGTTTCGCATTGTGCATTTATCAAGTCTATATCACTATCGCGTTGTTGAAATCCAGCGAAATGGCGGCATATCGTACCTGATAATTTACCCTTAGTTGCAAATTAATGTCATTAAGATTCTATTAATTGCGAGATGTTCATTCCTCGATGAATAATGCCAAGTTACATGTTTTTGTGGTTGGCTAAATATAGAATTTCTAATTAATTTTCAGGTTGGAAGAGCATTTACCTTCTTATTTTATCGTGGACTCCTTATCATTACATGTTCGTTCATTTTTCAGTAACGTGGTTAGTAATTCACTAATTCTCATCTCTTTTTGTGTCAACATTTCAGGTAGCAATAAAAGACTTCTGGGAGTTATAATAGGTAACAAGCATAAATAGTTGTTCTGTCATCTCGTTCAATCTTTCTGCAAGTTCAGACAATAACGATCATCAATCCACTTTCAAAAAAAAAAATAATGTAAAATGTGGAATTGCGCTGGAACTAGTTCCTGTAATTGAACTCATCAAAATTTGCACTTTAAATGTGAAACCGTTAAATACTATATCTTATTAAACGTTTACTTTAGAATAAAATAGAGAAAGCCTTAAAAAGAAGTTTCTTAAGATGTTAGTTTATTAGTTTAGTCTTCTAGCAAAATATGTGTATATTTTATTCTATGTAGATAGAGCCAAACTGTCCACGTGCACCTCCCTCAATATTTGGTTGTAATAGCAGACAACATGCCTTCATCAAGTCGAGCAGTCTTCACATAAAGCCATTAAAACTGATAAATCACCATTGTCCTATTCATTCTTTCTCCATATAACTCATCAAGCTCATCAAATGAATGTGGGAAGATATCAATATTTTCTGAAATAATTTGGCTTTATTCGTATAGATTTTTAAGCTACTAAAATATGTTTTTAATTCTCCATCCATTCAAAATTAAGATAATGTAAAAATCATTACCTAAACTTTATTATTATTTTGGAATGTAACCAACTGTATTGTTAGTACCTGATTATAATTATGTGGAATTCACTTCCTATGTTGCCATGAGTTTAACAAGTAAAAACTAGTTCCTTACCATGTCAATTTAAAAGTTATACTACTTGGTTTAAAATTTTATATTGCTTTATACTCCAACATTTTTTCCTTTAATATGTCAATTACATTACCCCCCGTAACATAATCTAATGTTTCTTTTACATAGTAGTTTCCCTAGGTTCTCTTTCTAAGACTTTTATAGGTATAAATGTCTATTTCTTCTTTTTTATTTTTTAGTGTAGTCTATGTTTCTACAGCAATATATTTATGTTTTGATAAGTTGTTTCAAATTTTATAGTACCATACTCTTACTATGGTTGGTTATTATTTGTATTTATAGCTGCGGGCATAGTGATTGGAGGTTCAATCGTGATAATCATTTTGTTTTTCTTCATAAAGAGGCCACAAATATTTTTGGAAAGATATTCAGGGCATCTAGATATTGAAGACTTCATTAAGCGACATAGGACTTTGGCTCCTAAAAGGTATGATTACTCTGAAGTTAAGAAAATGACCAACTCATTTAAGGACAAATTAGGACAAGGAGGTTATGGTGCTGTATATAAAGGGATATTGCGAAATGGTTGCTCTGTAGCAGTAAAGATCTTAAATACATCCAAAGGAAATGGAGAAGACTTCATTAACGAGGTTGCAAGCATTAGTAGGACTTCTCATGTCAACATTGTCACTCTTTTAGGATTTTGTTATGAGGGAAAAAGAAGAGCTTTGATTTATGAATTCATGGCTAATGGGTCTCTTGATCAATTCATAAATGATGGAACTATTGCATCACCCCATGCACAATTAGGATGGGAAAAGTTATATCAAATTGCAATTGGGATAGCTAGAGGACTTGAGTACTTACATTGTGGTTGTAACACAAGAATTTTACATTTTGACATAAAACCTCATAACATTCTTTTGGATGAAGAATTCAAGCCCAAAATATCGGATTTTGGCCTCTCCAAGTTATGCCTAAAAAAGGAGAGCATTGTCTCAATGACGATTGCTAGAGGTACGATCGGCTATATCGCACCAGAAGTATTTAATAGAAACTTTGGAGGAGTATCACCTAAATCGGATGTTTATAGTTTTGGAATGATGGTATTAGAAATGATTGGAGCAACAAAGAAAGTAAAGGATGAGGTAGACCGTAGTAGCCAATTATATTTTCCAGATTGGATCTATAAACGCTTTCTGTTAAGACAAGAATTGGAAATTTATTACAACTTAACATCCAGAGAAAGTGAAATTCTGAGGAAGATGGTGTTGATTGGTTTATGGTGCATACAAATCAATCCATCAGAAAGGCCATCAATGAGTAAAGTGATTGAAATGTTGGAAGGAAGTGTTGAAGCTTTACCAATTCCTCCCAAACCCTTTTTCACATCCCCACCAAGAGCACCTGAAGGTTCTTATTCTACTTCGATATTACTGATAGAAGAATGAGACTTGAAGGTGATAGAATGTATTTGGAATTCTATATTAAACTATTCAATCGAGGCAATACTAGTTGTTTTATTAAAGATACATGCAAAGAAGATGAACTGATCTATAGGTTTAAACCCTAATAAATTGATGCTTACATACATATAAGATATGTGTATCACATATACCTCAACAACAAGATTGTTATTTCATTAGTCTTAAAACAACATAAAACTATGGGAAGCAAATATTTAAACAAGCACATTTCTTGATGGTTCGAAAGAAATATTGTACTAAAAATTTATAGAAATGGATGAAAAATAATTAGGCTATTAAATGGTAGTTGCAAATAACCTTATTGCAGTTTTATTCCATATATTATACTAAAAGATGTATACTATTAATAGGCCATGAAAGTATAATGGGAAAAGGAAACTATATGAAAATGTCTTAGAAGTTTCCAATAAATGTATCCAAGAGACAACATATAGAATAAATTAAAGAAATAACTGAGGAAGTGATAGGTGGCTATTGTTCATGGCCTTCATGACTACTTTAGGATGTTAAGTGGAAACTCACTTACGCTACCTTAGTTGACTAAAGCCTTCTCGTTATACATGGTAAGACTTGATGTATCAGCTAACCATGCATTTATCTTAGCTTATGATGTCAACGTGCTAGGAGGCCCTTAGCTTCCTAATGTATGGAAATGATATCGTTCAAGTCCTAACTTTATTTTAAAGTGTTTTCAAAATAATTTTCAACTTTCTTTATTGCTTTGCTTATAAATCTATTAAACTCATGATATAATTTCTTAACTCATGTCCTTTTAATTAGTCTAAAAAGAAATTGTAAGGGATTTGATAAGCTTTTCTATCTTAGACCCCCATCATTCATGCTCTCCTCAAAATGATTCATCCTCCAATCCCCATCTTCTATACAAAAGGGAGATAAATAAATAAAAAAAATCAACTATATAAATAAAAAAAAACCAACCATAGTAGTTATATTATACTAACTTGGAAGATCCAATTTGATGCATACCGTAGTCAAGAATAGATAAAGCTGGTCACTAGGATGAGTTCAAGCTTACCGAAAGCTTAAAAAGGGTAATGGAGAAATATAGACAAACGAAAATAAATGAATAGTAAGCAAAACTACGAACAGCTTTAAAAGATATGACACACCAGTAGAACTTCTAAGGATTCATGGTATAACTCAATATGACGTACGAGTTGCTCACTACCTAGCCTTATTTAAGGGTTTGAATAAAAGTAAAAGGAGAGTAAATAAACAATATTTGCAAAAGGAAATATATCCAGTATATTAGTGATAATCTGATTATTGGGGCTATAAGTATGAGGGATATTTATATTCGAGAAGTTATGGCAACTTGCCTAAAAAAAGGAAAAAGACAAAAAAGGGTATTATTCCAAAGAATAAGTGTACAAAGAATACAAAATGGTAAAAAGTAATATTCAAGAAAAATAATGATTAGTGTAGTAGATTCTACACGTGATCCTGTACATGTGGCAGGGATGCATTGGTGAGGCCGTTAGAGAATGTAAACAGAAAAGTATGAGCAAATTGGTTATCTGAGCAGGAGTGATCGAAAATTAATCCAGAGCAATTCTCTCGGCTTCTCAGTAAGAGTGATGCTAAGCAAGTAGTCGACCGAACATGAGTGAGTAAAGCGCAAGGTTTAGTTATTCTTACGGTATTCTTCAATTCGACACATAACTTTCGAGAGATGAGCAATCATACTGCTCAGCATATAAAGTTGATTAGCAGTAAGGAGAAACTTAACTTTAGCTGGAGAAAGAGGATTTGCCTCGCCAATCCCTCTAGCTCTTGGGCTCGGTTACGAGTTAAAGGTCTAGTAGTCAGATTCCTATCATAATTTGTTTGCATTATTATTGATACAAGTGACCACATGAAATAGACCATTTCCTCATAGATTTAATTTTGATTTTCTTTGAATTAGGAACCTCTCATTTGTAGATGCAAGTAAATATTATCACTTTATTCAAATGAAACACACTTGTAACCATTATCAACCTATCTTACATATTACTTATTCTTTTTCTAAATATGCTCCTTTACTTATGAATTTTCTTCAATACTTTAGCTTTATTTTTCCATCCAAACATGCTCACTCATTAATAGGCGAACAAGCATATTAATAAGAGTTAAAGGATTAAAACCTAAAACAAACTCAAAAGGCGAAAAATTAGTAGAAGACCATAAAGTATTCTTATATACAAATCCCATGAATGATAAACATTATTCCTAAAGTTCTTGCAAGTAACAACATATAAAAGAGTTGTCATTATCTTAATTAGCTATGTCATTCTACTTATCGGCTTGTTCATGCATAGAATGGAGTGCCAATGTTTTATATCTAACTTTGAAAAAAAAAAAATTTCAAAAGTAGCTTAGGGAATTAACATCTCAATTACTAATGATATGCCTAAAAATGCTATGTAATCTTACAATCTCTTCGGTGAACAAATTAGCTACAAGCATAACATCTTTGGTTTATAACATGGATTGAAATCCATTATTTTAAACAATTTATCTACTACAGCAACTTTTAAATTACACCCCCCTTTCGTTTGTGGCAAACATAAAACAAAATCTATTGAAATATTAACTTATGACTCACTAGGTACATGCAAGGGTGTATACAAGTACAACTCTTTTGATGAAACTCTAAATTTGATTCCTATAAGTGATATAGTGGCTACAAACTATCTCTATGTCTCTCTTCTTTTTAGGCTAATAAATTTGTCCGTTCAACATATCTAAAGTCTTTCTTACACTAAAATGACTATTAAACCTTCCTTAAGAGATTCATGCAAAGAAATACACTTGAAAAATGAAGCAAACACAACTTCTTTTCTCCAAACACAAGTACATTATGCTTATAAAATTTATTGAATGTAATTTTGCTACATGCTATAGACATGGTTGAAAGATATTGGGATACCTTGTGTGAGAGGATTAGAATGTGAAGCTCATGTGCATATTGAGTGATAAAACCTTACACATGATAAATGGAGGATATTTTCATAAGCTTAGGAACTTCACTCAAATCCATCCTAAAGCACCATAAAGATTGAAACTTAAAAAACTTTCGAAGTTCATCTTCATCTACCTTTGTACTAAGGTTGTCAAACTCACAATTCTATTTAAAATCATTAGAAAGTGTAAAATCGAAGTATGAAAACATAAATTTCTACAACTTATGTAAAATAACTTTAAAAAATTATGGATATACTTATAGTAGTTATTCAAAATTTGTAATTCATGATAAAAATTAAAAGAAGAAGAAGAAATTAAGTTTCTTCTTTCATAAAAATTCTTAACATATAATCTAGCATGTTCGGAAAAAGGACAAATAGAGCTTAAACTAAATTTTTTCCCATTTTTTTTAAAGTTATAAATTAAAGAAAACTAAATATTTCAATTCATTTTGAATTATTAAAGATATAAAATAAAGTATATAATTTTTTTTATAAACCTTGTTATTGGATCTGAAATTTAGATAAAAGATATAAATATAAAAAAAGAGATTGAGAGAGAAAAAAGAGGCAAAAAATTAGAATATTATAGAATAGATATTATAATACCTTAATAATTGATGACTTATAAAAGGCTAGTTATATTATTTTTTTTAAATTTTTTAGTTTATTCAAGTCAGATATGTAAAATCGGTAAACTTAGTAAAAAATATAAGTTTCTATTAAGTTTATATATAAACTTAGTTAAGAATATAAGTTTTTATATAAAAAAAAAGAACCAAATATTTCAATTTATTTTAAATTATTGAAGGTATAAAATAAAGTATACAATTTCTTTTATAAACTTTGTTATTGAATTTGAAATTTAGATAAAAGCTATAAACATTAAAAAAGAGATTGAGAGAGAGAGAAAAGAGGTAAAAAATTAGAATATTATAGAATAAATATTATAATAACTTAATAATTGATGACTTGTAAAAGGCTAGCTATATTATTTTTTTTTAATTTATTCAGCTTAAATATATAAAATCGGTAAACTCAATAAAAAATATAAGTTTCTATTAAGTTTGTATATAAACTTCGTTAAGAATATAAATTTTTATATAAAAAAGATTCTATAGTATTAATAAAATCATGACTTTAATAATTATGCTTTATACCAACAACCCCACCATCAGCCTCAGCCACCTACGACTTCGAACACCCCAAGAAGCCACTCAGAACCAACTCGCCATCTCCAAAACGTAATGAAACCACCACCCGTTTCAATCGAAAACCATCAAGAGCCATCAAACAATCTTCAACCTCCATCAACCAACGACCAACACCACCGTTTATTAGCTGAATCGATTTAAACCTACCTCTAGGCTGTTTCTGTTATGATTTCATCACTATGGAGTAATAGATGGAGTCATAGAGAGGTGAAGCTGATCAAATTTCGAAGCTTGCTGGAGACCGTGGTTCAGCAAGGAGGCTCTAATCCGATTTTGACCAATTACGTGCTCGATTCCGATCCGAGCTCGGTCCACTCACCCGCGGATTCCCATCTCCTTTTTTTCTTTTAATTTCTTCCCTATGCTTATTATATATATTTAAATAAAACTTTTTTTTTCAAATAAGAATTTTCATTAAACAAAATAAATAACCAAGGTTGTTTTCAAAAGTTTAGCATTTTCTTTTAGAAGATTTTTCTTAAATGACGGCATCTCTTGGAATCTTCTTTTCAAAAACTAGAATTTAAGAAAAAAAAAAGTTAAAGTGGAATCTTTTAAAAAAAAAATTACAAATTAAAGTTTTCATAAAAAAGAAAAGAATTATGGCAGCTCCAATAATAATTTTTTTTTCTTTACTTTTCCTTTCTTTTTATTTCAACATAGACTTTTTTTAAAAAAATATTAAAATAAAAAAATTGGTTATTTCTTCTTGCATGATTTGTTGGTTATTTTTAAATTTCGACTAACCCTCGCATTTTTCAGGGAATTTTATTCGGTAACCTTTGTGGTTTTAAGAGATCGTCCCCAAACCCACGAAATTTTGTTTTTTGTTCAAAAGATTAGTTTTTCTATGAAAATTAAAATTTGTCCATCCAACTTATTTTAGTTTTCTCATTTCCGACCTTGTCAATGGCGACTCAAATTGTCATAATAAAAAAGAAAGTTTCTTGAATCTTTTAAAAAAAAATGAAAAATTAAAATTTTCATTAAAATAAAGAACCACATATGTTTTGATTCCAAATGGTAGATATGTACACACTTATGGTAGCTCAAATAATAATTTTTCTTTCTTTCTGCATGCTTTGTTGGTTATTTTTAAATTTCTACTAACCTTCTTATTTTTCAAGGAATTTTATTCGATAACCTATGTGGTTTTAAAGGATCGTCCTTAAATCTATGAAATTTTGTTTTTTATTGAAAGATTAGTGTTTCTATGAAAATTGAAACATCCAATTGATTTTAGTTTTCTCCTTTCCGACTTCGTCAATGGCAACTCCATTTGTCATAATAAAAAAGAAATTTTCTTTTAGTTCCTTTGTCAAGCAATTTACATTAGGTGGACACTTTTTATAAACTAAGGAATCAAAAGAATAAATTTTTTTTTTTAAAAATTCGGCTTTACAACAATAAGAAAAGTTAATTAGAGCATCTTTATATAATGTTTGACACAATATATTCTATTACTTAATATTATTGAAATTGTTGCTTAAGTTTTTATGTTAAAGTGGGCTTTATTTAATTTAATTAATATTGTTTGATCATATACATATTTATATGTATACTAGCTAATGGCGTACCTACAATGTGTGTACGTAAAATATATAAAGCATTTTTTAAAAATCGAGTCATAGAAAACATAATTTCAATCTACAGACTTTCATGATTTAGTAAATAATAAATTTTGCCCTATGAAAAGATAAAAATTAATCATGAAAGAACCCTCAAAGAAATATTTGCAAAAGAAACAACTATTTGAATTTTGTATAAGAAAAACAAAGAAACATTGCTAGATATATCAATTTCCTAAGCAATTCAATTTGAGTCAAAGGAAAAATAATCAAAATTAGTCTATATTTGGAAAACCACTAGCTTACCATAATATGAGAAAGAAAAGAACAAAATAGATTAAATTTTCTGATTGAGAATTTCTTATTTTTCTTGTTTAATTACCTTTTTTAAAATTTAGGGGTATAATTGTGATTTAAAGATGTGGCATTCAAAAGAGAAGGTTTCTGCTTAATAGTATAGATATGTTTTGAAATATTTTTCATGAACATTATTAACCGGTTAACATAAAATAAAAATTATGATGCATGTTCTGTAGTTTGAATTATTGCCAAGTACGAAAATTAGCTATAATTGATTAATTATATGAAATGCTTATATATGTATTATGACAAATGACATTAATACTACACAAGATAAGCATAATAATAATTAAAAGGTGGTATTCCTTAATTGCAAATCAGTTCAAATCGATCAACCTTGACCCAATTGATTCCATTAGACTGGTTCTATCTTGAACCAATCCAAATTAGAGAAGATCATAATTAATAAAAGATAGATAGCATAGAGTTGACACACTTAAAAGATGAAGCCAGGCTGAATCCTCCATAAAAACCAATTTAATTGTCCTTTCATCAATTTGCTATCTATTGAATTGATTTCTAAAAGTAATTAGTCAATAATAATTTAGATAATTAATTACTTAATTAGATAACTTAGTGTGCCGATTTGGTTATAAAACTAAATAAGCCCAGTAGGTTGATGGGTTAAACTTAGAAAAATAATTATATATAGCCTCCTAAGCTGTAGGTTTGAGCAATAAGCATAGAAAATGGGCATAATTAATGGACTTAACTATTGAACTTAAACTTAATTTGACAAAAGACTATGTAATTAACATCTATAATTATATTATAACTTAAATAATAACTCTCATTTTACTTAGTTGCACGCAAATTAGTGTACTAGTTGGTGGTAGAATAATCAATCTTCGGTTCGTGTTGTATTGTTGTATAAGTGCTAAATGGCCTTAGATGCTGCTTACCAGAATCCTAGGTTATAGTAAATCGAATTAAGAACGTTAACTGGGCCTAATACAATGCATGCTACTTATGCTTAGTCGTTTGTTCCAATACCAATACGGCAACACTCATAAATTGGGTTACGTCTGCTAGTATGACTTTAGGATGAGACGATAGATAAAGCTTAAGCTATTACGAATGGTCAATAGGAGGGCATTGTAGTAGCTTCATATTTGAAAAAGTCAACTTGCCATACGACCTATTTTTAATCATATATGATACACCAACCTACATCCTACCATGTCTCGTGTTTAAGTTTAACCTATTTATCATCTAGGCTAATTGTATATAAATTTATTTAAAGTTACCTTTTAAGTTGGCAATTTCATATTGGTTACTATTAATAAAATTATTTTATAATGTCCTATTTAATTAAGTGTCTTGCTTATTCAAGGTATGACATCACATACATAGTCAGTATTGTAATATGATGTACACAAATAATTAATCAAATAGATTGATGCTCATTTTCTAGCAAGCAACAATTAATCAAGCTAACTTCTCTTCAGAAGAACTAATTAGTCCGTGACCTGGTCAACATCAAGTTGGCTCTTGGCCACAAGCGTTACTCTTTTTCGATTAACCTTGTACAATATTTCTCTCCATCCAGATGCTAAGAGGTATGTGTCTTCTGACACAGTATTCTAAAATGATTTTTTTCTTTTTCACACTGAATATTCTTTGTCTTTTTTACTCTTTTTAGTTTGTCTTATGTAACCTAATTGTAGAATACCATTTTGTCTTTTTATATATGTAAAGTAACCCTAGTGGGCGGGTATATAAACCCCCACTTTCTTATATGCGGATGATCAATGATCTCTTCAACATAGAAATTATTCATTTGAGTAACCTTAGTGTTCTTGTTATCTATTCCCATTAGTAAGGAGTAGTGGTGAGTAACCCTTTAATTCAAACCGATGTGTCATATTAGATGGATTGTATGTCGAGTAAAATCGAGTGGTGTGTCATATCTATTCGGTAGCTGCTTGGACTTTGCTAACTATTTCTTTTGTTTCTTTCTAATTCGTTTTGTTACGATGCATCTCCGTGTGTCTGACCTCGGAGACGCATTAGTCTAGAATCTTTGTCTTTGTTTTCTACATGAAAAAAATAAGATTTATAGAATAACGAAATCCTTGTCAATAACAAACATCCATTCACTACCACATGTACAGTACCATTTAAAATCATCCAAATAAGGTCTCAAGTAATAGAAAAAAAAAATTTAAAGAGCAAATTGCATGACATAATCTAATGCCACCTCCACACAAATCATTCAAACACACAAAAATGTGACATCATGAAGCTCATAATGCAGTAGCTCCAACACCAAATAGCAGACTAAGTCTTTTACCCATTATGTATCTCTAACAACATTAAGGAAAGTATGAAATAAGCAACACATGCCACTTCCAAACCAGCAAACTTAGCAAAGAAACAACTTATTGTAACAGTATTATCTATAGCCTCACTAGAGTGGTCATCTGTATGACAAAAATTCAAAATCTTCTTTTGTAATTTCCAATCATTATTAATGTATGATGTGTCAAACACAAATAATATAGATTTTGATTAGATGTTTATGTATTTGTGGTCAAACATACCTTACCTTGAAATGTTGAAAGAAAATTTTCAACTTTCCCCTTTCTTCTTTGAACAACTCAACACAATCCCAAGTCAATGTCCTATGAGATGGGACTATAAATTTCGGTTCTAATATATTGCAAAAAGTTACGAAAGCTTCTTGTTCAACCAATCTAAATGGAAGTTTAGCAACTATAAATAACCTAGCAAGGACTTTCCTACATTAACTTTCATCAAATCTATTCAAGATCATATAGATAATTGCTTACTTTATAGGATTGTCAGAAGAGTTTTTTTGCTTGCCTTTGCTCACAAAGAACTCGGTCTTATTAGTAAAGTGCTTACACCTAGTCAAATAAATGCATAATGCACTTATTCCATTTCCATTACTCTGTTTAAAGGACTTATTACAATAGGGATGGGGATGGGATGTAGCAAATGTAACATTGATAAGATAATTCATCTCTCCCTCTCCTTCCCTCTGCACCACAACCCCCTACCCCCTCCCCTCTCTCTCTCAGTTTATGTCAGCTTCATATAATGGAATCAATTCTAAGTCAACGATGCAGCAATCCGAGTTAGTGTTGGTACATGAGTTTAACCCACACTATGTTGGGACTTAGATTGGCTAATTCAAATTACTTGTCACAACTAACAAGAGCATGTGCCCTCTATCACACCCCAAACCAGAGAATTATAACAGTCTTATCGTATAAACTAATCTACGCTAGAAACTAACCACCTTAACTACTAATGTAGGTATAGCCTATATAAGGCGTTCATTACTCCACTACTTGGAAGTAACTATTCAATACTTGGTACAAATCAACCTATGGTGTAACTTTTAAAAATAGATTCTAAAAAATAATTTTTACAATTAAAATTTTACTAAAATCCACAAGTATGTAGGGCATGGAATAATTTCATTGACTAAAAACTAAGGGTCACATGAGAAGACCCTATTAGTTTTCTTACAAGTTAGTACAGTTAATATTCCGAATAAAAATCCAGTCAAGTAAATCTTAAATCTCACTCCTTAATCCCGTTCTCTAGCCTTTTGGTGAGTCTACTAGGGAAACTTACAAAACAACTATAAGAGAATGAGCGACATCTTACTTAGTAAGTGAGACACAGATAATAACACATATCTGACAATAAGTAACTAGGGTTTTCAGGCAATTTTAGTTAGATGCAATGCATGATCAAGTAAATGCTATCGCACGACATTAACTGATTGTCGTGAGATCAGAGAAATTGCACCCGCTCTAATCCGGATTTTAAAGAGTTTTAACGTTGCGTACTCGCGAATTTGGTTACCAAATCGAAGCTTGTGCAATAGAGAACACGCTCTTTCAAAACTACTTTTAAACCACTAATCTTAACCTAGCCACAACCCCCTTCTCCTGTCAGTTAGTTCAACTCAAGATGGGAAGAGGATAATTTCTGCTATCCTCAATGAAGGCATCCATGTTTGGCCTACACTTCCCAGTCGTTACCCCTAGTATGTTGCAATACAAGACTAGTTAGTGGTTAAGCCAAGTTTGTGTTATATTACTTTTGGGGTAATCAAACAAATTCAAATAGCCCAAAGCATATAATATCATGAAGCAATCAACATATCAATCTAGTACTCAAATAGTACAATAGTATTCAAGTACATACGCTGCATGTACACACGCTGCATATACACAAGCAACTAACTTATAACCACAAACAGGACATATACTAAAGTTTCTAAGTATTTTTGACAATATTTTAAAGTGCAGTGAAACATTGATCCCATTTACCTAGATACTGATTTCATTCTTCTCATGCGTCATTCTCATCTCGCATTTCTTTATTATCCCTAAAATTTAACATGATATCTTTAGTTCATGTTTAATATATAATATATGTATTCATTGTGGACATTTAAGTATATTTCTAATTGTGTTAGGTAAGATTTTTCTAAAGTGTTTATTAAATATTAGTTAAATAGGATACCTTCTGACCAAGATTTTGACCAGATATAAATTACTTCCCAGTAGTTTCTAATCCAGATTTTGACTTGAATAGATTCTTAGCAAATATAATGAAGCGACTTTCTAATCTATTCTCCAACTCCCAATGATCCAATATTCAGTACCAATTGTTTTCAAACTTCCAGTTGCTCTTATATTTTGCATCCTTCGTCGAACTATCTTCTAACCGAAGTTCTAACTTAGGTTTTGACCTAGTCTTGTGATATGGGCTATTGTTCAAGTGGCTTTTGACTCATGTTCTGACTTTGATTAAGGTGTGAACTTTGTATACAAAAAACTAGCTAATCTACTGTTAAGCTCCAAGTGCGGTCAAGAATAACCAACACCAAACAACATTCTGACTTAGTTTCTGACAAAGTTTTTTACCTTTAGTCTAAAATTAGATTCTTATTTAGGAAGTTCCTAACTTACAACTTGTCTCAAGAAATAAGATAAAATCCTAATATGAGCCACTCTTGCGTACAGATTCCATTTTCCTAGTGTATTTAATATATTCACACTAAATCACATTTTAACTTACTTTCTAATATAGTTTATAACCATGTTGCCACAGTACATCAAACTACTTCACATATGCTCTACTTGCCCTGTATTTCCAGAAGTGTACAACCTACATAACCAGTAAGTATCAACTTAAAACTTCAATTATCCACTTCCTTTCTCAATCATATCATCCATTAGTTTATAAGTATATTAAATACTTGAGAAATCTAACCATAAATCACCAAATACCCACTTTTACTTATAAATTATCCTTCTTAAATCTATATTAAACCACTTTTAGCTACTAATTTAGGGTATATCATAGTTTTAGAAAATTTCATCAATCTCTTTTAACAAAATATCCTATCTAGCATACTATTTACATAAAAACGAAATTTTCTCAAAAATCCATCAATTTAAATTTAGAAATTCGACCGCTCAACATCAAAATATAACATCTTAGGAGTATGTTAATAAAATTTCAAATCAAAACTGTATGGATGGGTCTTTCAAAAACCTAATAAAAAATTGTTGCACAAGACTTTTTCTTAAGGACCCAATATCTATACTCAAAAATTTGAAATCTTATTAAAGATTTGAAATCCTCATGCAAAAATATATAACGAAACCAAACTCAAAACTTTTGGAGTTCGTTTGTTATTTTTCCTAAATTTTTATTAAAATCGAGGAAACCAAGCACTCACCGGGAATGCAAAGCTTTGACCACTAGTAAGGGAAGGGGGGTTGTTAGCCAATCTAGTCGCTGGCCACTCCTTTAAGCCACCATCTTGTTTCACTTTCAGTTGATTGTCTTCTTTAAGATCTTGCAAATCTCCTCCTTTATACACTATTTTCCCTCAATTTCATTCCCTCATTTTCTCTCTCTATTTTCTCACTCTAAAAATTTTTCCAACCTTACAACTGATGAAGGTTCTTCTAGAATGATAGTCTCATTACCTTTGTAGCCTTCTTTAATTTATCTTTAATTTTTTTCTACTAAAGACATGGAAGAATGAATATTAAATTGTCAAATAGTTAAGGTCCTTCCTCCTCATGTACATTGGATTATTACCATGCCTATAATGAAGATTGTTGGTTGTCTACTAACTTTTTAACCATTTTTCGCTTTTTTAGTAATTTATTTAAAGAATTTTATCTAATTTCGAATATTTTCAATAATTACGAATATATGTATTTATATAATAATTATACCCGATGTGTATATATGTTTTTTTATATATTATTTTATGTATAAAATTAATTATATTACTCCTATAATTTATTTTTAGGTATTGGTTATTTTTCAAGATCCAATTCCCGTATTACCAATAATAATAATAATGTGAATTTATACGATTTTGATTATATTTTTAATATTTTATTATATTTTTAAATTATGAGCCTACAATAATTTCTCAAATAATCTCACAAAATCCCACGTAAGCTTCTATTTTAATTGGATTACTTCTCCGAACACCTTAAATTGATTACCGAACCTAGTCGTGCCAATAGAAGTCTCATACCCTCTGATCAAAATAACTTCTCAAAATCAAAGACGTATCAAATATCAATAACTAAAGAACTGAATTTGAATGAAAACATCCCATTTATTCTTTCTCTTGCAAAGAACCACAGAAATGTCAACCCAACTGGTCTTCGAAACCTCGTCCTTAAAAGCAAATGCAATGCAACAAATCAATGGCACCGCATTGCGGTGCTACCTAAAGCAGTGAGAAAATCATATTTCCAAGTTCCAAGCTGCGGCAAATCAAGGGCTATAATAAGAATTTTCATAAGCTTAGTCTATTTGCACTATATAGACTAATATAAGAGTCTACAACTATGTGTTCCTCTAAGTTAAATTGCTAAGCTCGTCTGCCATAACCAAATACCGAGTCAAATGGAACATAAAAAAAGAAAGAAACTTACTGTGGATATAAAACTAGATTTATGTTACATAACATGGAAATATCTGTCATGATACTATAAATTGAAGGCAACAAGAAAAGCTAGCAAACAAGTAATCCCATGAACCTCCTCATCTCACTAGTACTATGCTAGTAATATACATAGTTGCTATCACCAAAAAAAAAAGAAAAAGGGAATATAGACCGTAGTTGGCTAGCCACTAGCATTAGGTGTTGTTAATGCGCTATCCAATTTCACCGTGACTGAATCAGGTGAGTGCATCAATTCGCTTTTAAGCAATACTGCGTCATCCGAGAGACTGTCCATTTCTTGAGCTTTATCAGTTGGTTTGTCCTGTTTCTGGATACTCTCAAGTGTTTCTAACACTTCTTCCATGCACGGTCTCATCTCCTTCGTGTACTGAAGGCACCGAAATGCCAATTCTGCAACTGCGATTATCATTCTTCGTACATTGTCATTACAATCGAAACCCAGATGTTTATCTACGAGCTCATGCAGTGCATCCCTTTGAATCATGTTTATGGCCATGTTTGACAGGTTTATATCATGCCCATGTCTTGTGATGTCAACCGCAGGTAGTGATGAAATAAGCTCCATCAGAACGACTCCGAAGCTGTAGACATCACTCTTCTCGGTTAGTTGGTAACACTCGTGGTATTCTGGATCCACATAACCTGGTGTTCCCTGCGGGGCAGTCGAAACGTGCGTGACATTCGATGGGAAAAGGCGTGACAATCCAAAATCTGCAACTTTGACCGAGAAATTATCATCCAGGAGAATGTTGTAGGTTTTGACATCGCGATGGATGACATCCGAACGATGGAGATACAGTAATGCAGCTGCTGTTTCTCTCGCAATGTTCAAACGAGTAAGCCAGGAGAGTGAGCCAGGTTTTGCTCGGTCGCCATGGAGATGATCGGCAATTGTACCATTCGATATGTATTCATACACAAGCAAAAGCCTTTGGCTATCTGGTGAGGTGCAACCATATAAAGTTACGAGGTTCGGGTGTCGTAATCGCGCTAAGATCTCTACTTCATTCAGGAATTGCTCTTGTCTTTTGTAGTTGTTTTCATACAAGCGTTTGATTGCAACAACACGACCATCTCGTAGTGTACCTACAGAAGATGGTCACGGAACTTTCAGGATTTATTTATATTAATGGCTTGAATGAACTCTAGACGATTAGCCAGAGTTAATCTTACCTTTATATACAGTACCAAATCCACCATCGCCGACTTCCTTCTTCTGATCAAAATTATCCGTGGCTTCTTGAAGCTCTTCATAGTCAAGGATTGGAAGACCATAGAAAGCTCCACCATTTTCGAAGTCAGTTCTAGAGGAGGAATAGACAGACAAGAAGCTTCTTGATGTATAGGATGTACGAGCATATTTTCTTGGTTTCCGGCGTTGATTAATGAAGAAAGCCATTGCAAGTACAATGCCCAGCCCAACAACTCCTGATGCAACACCTATAGGAAACGGAGAAAGAAACATGGTTCAATTACAGGAACTAGTTCCAGCGCAATTCCACATTTTACATTATTTTTTTTTTTGAAAGTGGATTGATGATCGTTATTGTCTGAACTTGCAGAAAGATTGAACGAGATGACAGAACAACTATTTATGCTTGTTACCTATTATAACTCCCAGAAGTCTTTTATTGCTACCTGAAATGTTGACACAAAAAGAGATGAGAATTAGTGAATTACTAACCACGTTACTGAAAAATGAACGAACATGTAATGATAAGGAGTCCACGATAAAATAAGAAGGTAAATGCTCTTCCAACCTGAAAATTAATTAGAAATTCTATATTTAGCCAACCACAAAAACATGTAACTTGGCATTATTCATCGAGGAATGAACATCTCGCAATTAATAGAATCTTAATGACATTAATTTGCAACTAAGGGTAAATTATCAGGTACGATATGCCGCCATTTCGCTGGATTTCAACAACGCGATAGTGATATAGACTTGATAAATGCACAATGCGAAACCTGTTTAGTTATTTCCACAATTAACACATCTAATAGCTTACCATCATCACATGTTTGTGCATGGGTTCCATCACCATAGATACTAATTCTTCATTTTATAATTTGATTTGTATCATATTAAAACCACCTAAAACTTCTATTCCACAGGGTATGGAACCTATAGGATTTTCGTACACATTTTTATATACAAAATTTTCAAGTTAAGCTACGGAAACACCCATCATATTTTCCACTCATTAGCAAATGTATAATACCAAAAATTGTAATGCTCTAGAATTCCTTGCCACCATTTTCTAAATTTCACCATATGTAAAATGGAAAAAAAAAAAAAGATGCATATATTACCTGAATTTTCAGATCCTTCAGGAGGCTTGGGATGATCTATATCGATACAAATAAAGTGAATTTATTATGTTAGACCGGTATTTACTTAAGAATAAAAACTTTTTTTTTCTATAAATGAAGCTAGAGTACATATTAATAAGTTTATTCTTCTTAAATTTCTTGGAAATGATTTATTGAGAAAAAGAGTATTCTTGTCAATGATATTCAATGATCATATTACCTTTACTGGTATGAACCCAAGTTATAAAATATTAGATTGTTCCATAACTATACTATACTCATTTAACTTGTTTGAGCAAAACCGATATTTTTTACTTATTATAAAATACCCATCATATTTTCCACTTATTAGTAAATTGTATATCCATCAAATGTATAATACCAAAAATTGTAATGCTTTAGAAATCCTTGCCACTATTTTCTAAATTATACCATACGTGTAAAATGGAAAAAAAAAAAAGATGCATATATTACCTGAATTTTCAAATCCTTCAGGAGGCTTGAGATGATCTATATCGATACAAATAAAGTGAATTTATCATGTTAGATCGGTATTTGCTTAAGAATAAAAACTTTTTTTTTTTTATAAATGAAGCTATAGTACATATTAATAAGTTTATTCTTCTTAAATTTCTTGGAAATGATTTATTGAGAAAAAGAGTATTCTTACCAATGATACCTTTACTGGTATGAACCCAAGTTATAAAATATTAGATTGTTCCATAACTATACTATACTCATTTAACTTGTTTGAGCAAAACCGATATTTTTTACTTATTATAAAATACCCATCATATTTTCCACTTATTAGTAAATTGTATATCCATCAAATGTATAATACCAAAAATCGTAATGCTTTAGAATTCCTTGCCATTATTTTCTAAATTACACCATACGTGTAAAATGGAAAAGAAAAAAAAAAGATGCATATTTTACCTGGAGTTTTATATGCTTTACGAGGCTTGGGATGATCTACATGGATACAAATAAAGTGAATTTATCATGTCAGACCGTTATTTGCTTAAGAATGGAAACTTTTTTTCTTCTATAAAGGAAGCTATAGTACATATTAATAAGTTTATTCTTCTTAAATTTCTTAGAAATGATTGATATGATCATATTAATTTTTTAATGGTATGAACCCAAGTTATAAAAGATTTAGATTGTTCTATAACCATATTATAAAACATATACTATACTCACTTAACTTGTCCTTCAGACAGGTCATCCATAACATCGCAAAACTTCAAAATCAATGGTCCCACAAAGAAAACTGTTTACAAGTTTCCTGGTTCCGATGGATTCAAATGCATCCAACCCCTCTCATGGCCAAGGAGAGTGTTGAACTATTTTTCATCTAGACATCGTATTATTGTGGGCTAAGAAAATGATATTCTACAGGGTTTTATAACTCTATAATTGAAGCAAAATGATTTTGTAAAACTTCATATGGAATTCATTCACACTCGAAATAAAACAGGGGACATAGTTTAAACTCATGGCTAATGATTTTCTACACTTGTAAATTCGAGGGAAACAAATCTTTTTCACCGGAAGCCTACATATTATCCTATAACTTGAAATTAGATGTGTTAAGGCATGCTACGGTAGAAATCTAAGGGTTCGAATCCTTATATTGTCGTTTCACTCTTACTCTCAGTTAGTTAACCCTTCTGCTTAATGAATTTCAATAGATGTTTATTTAGCCCACATGTGAGGTGAGAGTTATTAGTATAAAAATGTAGAGGTTCACGCATACCATCAGCTTAAACTTTTTCTTCTTGGAGCTAAATTGAACATGATGAAGAGTTAGATGGTTTTGACACTATAGAACGGTCATGCTTTCTATAATCAATCTATACACCTACCATATCTAGATCAGTATCAATTATGATATTAAAACTATCTTGCTTTTGAAGGATATATGGATACTTACCCCGATGACATTCAAAAGTAGAGGAAGATGAGCTTATATTGATTCCGCAAAATCCACCAGATGATCCACATGCAGAACAATTTTTGTCGATGCTGTACTTAACATCAAACACGTTCACGTCTTGTTGCAAGCGGTTTTGATTGTTTGTAAGATTTTCAAATGTCACTTGAAGAACAGGCAGTTTTATACTCCCATTGCATGTGCTGTTGTAATACGGGAGGTCTCCCTCAGGCACCGAATCACCGAAAAAGAAACCTACCCTCCTATGATTATTAACATCGTAAGGACATCGCAACTTATTGGGCTCCGCTTCTAAATGGTTTGGATCGATGCAATCATAGAACATAGTAACCTTCCTGACTGCCGTGGCATTGTCAAACGGCGTGTAGTTTATGGTTGTGGGTAAAAAGGTATCAGCACCTTTTGAGCAGAAATTTTCCAAGAGATCCGTCCTAGCTATTGTCATTACAAAGTTATTTTGATCGATCCTCAAAACCAGATATTCTATATCGTCTAAATGGATGAAAGGGAGCAGCGGATAACCATATGCTTCTTGACACTTGAGCCAGTATCCGTCATGCCCGCAAGATGGCTGTCTGTCGTTTCCCCAGAATGGATAGGAAACATTTATATTTCCACACGTGAAATTGCTACTGCATTCGATGTAGTATTCATCAACTTCAGCACCACATAGCAATATTAGAGTGGTGAAGAAGGTGAAGAGGAGGAAAATGGAGTAGCAACAAGTCGGTCTCGTTAGAAGGAAGACCATGGCGATGGTGATTATGAGGTATGGTCATGGACGTGTTACGACTTTGTTTCTTATGAAGTTGTCCCAGAGGTCACAGCTGTTGGGAAAGACTATAATAGACGACAGAGGCTATGGCTTATGGCTTGTGATTTGTGCTAAGAATAAAATGTGATTGTTGACCGTTGATATTGACGAAGAAACTAGAGCACTTAGTGTGGAAATTTTCTTTGCAGAAACCGATATGGTGATGATATGGAAATGTCGTTGTTTGTTATTGAAGTGTCCCAGAGGTTACAGCTTTCAGGAGAGACCGTAGAGGTTATGGCTTCTTATTTGTGCTAAGACTTTAATATGAACGTTGACCGTTGACATTGACGAAGAAATAAAAGCACTTTGCGTGCAGATTTTTCTTTGTAGAAATTGATGGGAATACGATAAATATGAAGTATAGGAAGCCACCACTGAGTTTCTCACCCTTGGATCTGAAGTTTCAACATTCATGGGCTATTTAAGTCATTTCAATGCTAAAGACCAAATAAGACGCCATCGTTTTTAAAGGAATTTCAAAGCAAGTAGTAATTTTAAGTTTGTAAATAGTCAAATTTACCTGAAAAGAACGGAAATATTTCTTTTGTCCACTAATGAAGCTATGGCAGTGTCCGTCGGTTGTAGGAAAAATATACTGAAGGAAAGAATTAGAGGAAAATTGGATTTCCTTTAAACTATGTTTAAAATGAGGAAAAGATTGAAAATGAAAGAAATATATGTAGATAATTTTACTTTTAAGACAATTTTTCTTTATATCATTTTCTTTTGTTGAGCTTCATTTTTCAGTTTCTTATTTTAATTTTATTTTCTCCAACTTGATTTAAATTAAACCTTATACTTATTTAGTTTAAATCCTTGACTAAAGTTAAAATAAAATTCTATTTTTTTATTTTAAAAATTTTTAGAGTCACCACCTACTAAAATCGAGGAAGGTGATTAAATTAAAATCGATTAGGTAAACTAATTCTAATTTAATTACTAACCTGTTGTTACGCACCAAACTATAGAGTCATAACAGTCTCACCATATAAACCAATTTACGTTAGAAGCTAACCGCGTCAGTTGCTAATGTAAGTATAATATACATAAGGCGTTCATCACTCCAATGCTTGAAAGCGCCTATTTAGTACCTAATAGGAATTAACCTGTAGTGTAGCCTTTAAAAATAGATTTTGAAAAATAATTTTTACAACTAAAATTTCATTAAAGTCCATAGGCTTGTAAAACATAAAGTAAATTTCATTAACTAAAAACTAGAGGTCACCTAAGGAGACCCTATTAGTTTTGATACAAGTTCGTATGGTTGATATTTTGAATAGAAATTCAGTAAAGTAAATCTTGAATCTTACTCCCTGATCTTATTATTTAGCTTTCTGGTGAGTCTATTGGGGAAACCTGCAAAACAACTATAAAGAAATGAGTAACAACTTGCTCAGTAAGTGAGATGGAGATAATAACATATATCTAACACAAAGCGATTAAGGTTATCAAGCAAGTTTAGGTAGATGCAATGCATGATCAAGTAAATGCTATCGTACGATGTTAATCGGTCGTCGTAAAATCAGAGAAATTGCTTTCGCTCTAATATGGGTTTCAAAAAGTTTAACACCATGCACTCATGAATTAGGTTACCAAACTGGAGGCTTGTGCAATTGAAAACACACTCCTCTCGAAACTACCTTTGAACTACTGATCCTAACCTAACCGTGACCTCCTCTCCTGTTAGTTAGTTCAACTCATAGTGGGAAGATGACCATTTTTACTATCCTCAACGAAGGCATCCGTATTTGGCCCACACTTCTTAGTCGTTACCCCTAGTGGGTTGCGATGCGAGTTTAATTAGTAGTTAAGATGAGTTTATGTTAGATTACTTGTAGGGTGATTAAGCAAATTTAAACAATCCAAACTATGTAATATCATGAAGCAATCAATATATCAATCCAGCACTCAAATAGCACAATAGTATTCAAGTACATACGCTGCTTGCGTATAAGTAACTAACTTACAACCACGACAAGTCATATACTAAGGTTTCCAAGTATTTTTAACAATAATTCAAAGTGCAATGAAACATTGATCCTACTTACTTAGATACTGATGTTCATTTTCCCCGTATGTCGTTCTTGTCTCATCTTTCT
Organism: Lumnitzera racemosa; assembly: GCA_024138005.1. Lineage (NCBI taxonomy): Eukaryota > Viridiplantae > Streptophyta > Magnoliopsida > Myrtales > Combretaceae > Lumnitzera > Lumnitzera racemosa. The sequence goes on from JAMXBC010000007.1 coordinate 5,035,456, forward strand.
TTATTATCCCTAAAGTTTAATATGACATCTTTAGTTTATGTCCAATATATAACATATATGTTCATTATGGATATTTAAGTAAAATTCTAATTGTGTTGGGTAAATTTTTCTAAAGTGTTTATTAGATATTAGTTAAAATAAGATACTTTTTGACAAAGGTTCTAACTTGATACTAATTTTTGCTCAGTAGTTTCTGATCTAGATTCTAACTTCAACAGATTCTTAGAAAATATAATCAAGCGACTTTCTGATCTATTCTTCAACTTCCAATGATTTAATATTTAGTACCAATCGTCTTCAAACTTCTAGTTGCTCTTATATTTACACCCTCCGCCGAACTACTTTTTGACTAAGGTTCTAACTTAGGTTCTGACGAAACGAGGAGATCTGAAGACCAATATGGTTTTACTTATAGTTTGGTTTGTCAGCCACATGAGAAGTTACCAACTTGATTTCAATCGGGCTGAGTTTACCTAGCAATATGATCTCATTAAGTCTTTTGAAGAAAGAATTGAGCTGCTAGAAAATATAGCTAGCCACTACTAGGTCTAATACTTTTAGAATATGAAAGCGAAAGAGTTACTATTGACACCTAAGTGGTTTGCAAGCAAGAAAATGATAAGAAGATGCGAAGACTTCAAGGCGGTGCCCCTAATCGGCTTCAACCTCTGCATTGGATATGTCCTAGCCAATAGACTCATTGAAGACATGATCCCCGGACCCTCATTAGAAGCCATCTTACTAGACTTTCATAACCTCAGCATGTTGGTAGCTAACAAAGTGGCCGACAAAGTGGCCGACAAAGTGGCCAAACTCCTAAGCATTTGAGCTCTTTGGCACACAAGAAAGACCATCCCTACCACTAAGGAGATAGTAGGCAAGAGCCAGACAACCAAAGGACTTCTTTATCATCAACTAAAGAAACTCAAAGACATGAAAGAGGAAGAAGTCCAAGTCAAAGCTGAGCCCAAGAAAGCAAGTAAAATAGAGTAAGAGCTGGAGAACTGTTGCGAGGAGTATCACTAGAAGAAATATGCATTAGAAGCACAACTGAAGAAGATTAAGGGCAAGGAAGAGGAGGCTCTCAAGATTTGCGAGGAAGAAGACTCAAGACGAGCTCACTAGCTACAGGAAGATTAGAATTTAGATTTTGGGCTCTTTTAATGTTTTCTTTCTTTAAGATTCCTTTTTTGAATAGAATAAGTGATGTAAAGCTTCACAATTGTAAAAGTAATGAAATTAGTTAGGTTTTTCCACATCAAAGGTCTCTTGCCAATTCTTAATTTTCATTGCATTCGTGTGTTATACATCCTGCATCTATATATTTAATAACTTTTTTCTTAGGAAAATGTAATATGTGCTAACCCTTTACTGAGTTTGAATCAGGTAAAATCTCAAGAAAGCTCCCAAAAGTAAAATCTTTCAAAGAAATCCGATAAGAATACGTTCCCAAACCAAGATGGCCACTACTCAAGGAGATGATAGAGAACTTAAGATCAATGATCCATCCAAGCTGAGGTTCCATTCCATAGAAAGGGCTATAGAGAAGATGACAGAACAAATGAGCTTCTTAACAGACAACATCGCTTTACTGCAAGCCATAGCATAAGCTAATGAAGAAAGCTCTAAGGCCAATTATGGGAAGAATACACAAGCTTCCGAAGTAGAGCATGAATATCCAAAAGACCCATTTGAGTCAAAAGGAGTTTACCCAAAAGTCAACCCGACCTTCAAACCTAACATGTATGTGGCCTCAAGATCGGCTAACCAATGGCCTCGCATAAACAGCTTGAAAGAATTGGAATAGAAACTGACGCAACAGATAACTGAGAAGATGAAAGCACTTGCAAGGTATAATGGTTTTGAACAGGTAGGGTTCGCCGAGTTTTCCATGTACAACATCAGAGCATGCCTTGAGAAGTTTAAGGTACCAAAGTTCGAAAAGTATAACAAGACAGGATGCCCCAAGCTCCATATCAAGTTGTACGTTAAGAAGATGGGTAAATATGTCCAGTATGATTCATTGATGGTACAAACATTCCAAGATAGTTTGATGGGACCAGCCTTAACTTGGTACGCCCAGCTCGATTTAAACCAGATAAATACATGGGAGAAACTTGCTAGAGCATTTTATGAACAATATAAGTTCAACATAGAAGAAGCCCTGACCATGATGGATTTAGTCGCCTTGCCGAAAAAGAATAATGAATCATTCAAAGAATATGCTCAAAGGTGGAAATCCTTAGCTATAAGAATATTTACTCCTACTACCGAGAAGGAGCTCACATTAACTTTCATTAACACCTTAGAAAGGCTCTATTTCTCCCATCTCATCGGGTGAGCCTTGTCTAGTTTTGCTAAAGTGATAGTAGCAGGGTACAAGATTGAAAGTGTCTTCTCTTTTGGCAAGCTTCAAGAACTAATAGATAGAAGGCCACCGATTTCATCTTCTAGTCCTAAACCAGCGGGCAGCAAGCCTAAAGAATCTACGGTCGGCATGGTAAACTCAAATGTCAAACCAAACGCTTAAGTCGCTTTCAGAACAAATCCTCTTTCGACTCAATGACAGTTCAAAGACCAACCTCAGGCTAACAGGACTTTTAGATAGTTTACCAAGATATCGGTCCCCTTAAGTCAAGTTTTCGAGATGTTGCAACAAGATAATTTGATACGATACGAACTTCCTAGTGACCGATACAGGGCAAGTGATAAGAATCAACCCCTAAACTGATCACAAGAAGCCGAGCTAAAGGACTTCAAGGGCTTACACGAAAAATACTAGCTTTAAGCCATAACCAAGATGGGGACTCCTATTTCAATTTGACCTCCTACTGACCTATCTCTCAAATCCTCACGTATGTCCAACATGCTCCTATCCAACAGTGAAGTCTTGATCCAAAAGACAACCCCGAACTAACCGAGCCAAGCTACCAACCTAACCTACTGTCATCTGACTTCAAGATAGTTGACCTTTTTGTTAGGTTAATTAACTCTCAACCTAATCTAGATCAGGTTGACCCCTAACTCTTAGCACTTCCTGCTTTTGCCTGTGTATCATACTCCTGACATATAGCCATTAAGTGACATGTACCTTCTAACACAATGTTCTAAAATAATTCTTTCTTTTCCATACTGAATATTCTTTATTCTTTTTAGTATAATTAATGTAACGTAATTGTAAAATACCCTTTTATCTTTTCATATGTGTAAAATAATCCTAGTGGGAGTAGTGGCAGACGATCACCCAACTTTCAATAAAGAATTATTGTCTTCAAGTAATCTTAGTGTTTTTGTTATTATTCAACTCTTATTTATTCTATTTAGTAAGGAGTAGTGGCGACCAACCCTTCAGTTCAGATTGGTGTGTCACATCCGGCGGATTGTTGGCCAAGTAGGATTGAATGGTGTGTCATATCTATTAGGTAGCTGCCCAGACTTTGCTAACCTTTTTCCTGTTTATTTTGGCTTATTCGTTGTGGTGCTCCTTCATATGTCTGACCTCAAAGACTCATCACCAAGAGTCTTTGAACTTACGGTGAAATGTGAATATCATTACGGGTAGGTAAGGCATTCGACCGATTCATGCTGGAGACTGAGGAACAAAATTCAAGACTCGATAGACAAAGGGATAATGTAGTTAGATTTTATAGAAGCCCTAGCTCCGAACGTTAACAATAATCCCTTACCGAACCACAGGCTAATTATTGGTATGATTTTTTATGATTTTACCATCGACGTCATTAGTTCAAATAAGAAGCTTAAGGTTTTCGAGTTCTACACAAGAGAAAAGGCCTTAAAAGCAAAGAGGTACACATTTAACGTACTGCTAGCATCAGAAAATTACAAGGCTGCCCCATTTAATTATCACGTGGTAAATCAGGAGAAACAAAGTCCTCTAATAAGGGGGATTACTCAATCGGGAAGGATTTACCACCAAAGAGAAGAGTAGGAGAGGAAGACCAAACCAAGGGAATCAAATGATAAAACGACGGCCAAATACGTTAAAGGGCTAGCAGCCTTTACTAAGATGATCAAGTCAAGTAAGTACAGGATCATGGACCAACTCAGTAAGACTCCAGCACATATATCATTGATGAGCTTGTTGATTACATAAAACTTCGAAATCACGACTAGCTTTCCCACTTTTGTTTTTATCCTTTTGCTCTTTATATTTTTACTTTCAGAATTTTTTTCAAGCTACCAAATGATCAAAGTTTGCTCCAGATAGCATGATGTGATTTTATATCTTCAATGGTGTTGCTTTTGATTTTTTTTCCAAACCTAAATACAAGTATTTATAGCTATGCTAGGTGTTAATAGGTCCAAATTCAATCTCGTACATTCGTAAACTTCATTCTACACAGCTGCATGTTCCCTCTTTGTTTAAGAATTTTTTTTTTTTTTATCATTCTTCTCCAATTTTATTAATTTATTTAGTGATTTATACATAATTCTAGGTATTTATAATAGTTACGGGTATATATATTTATATAATAATATAGCCGATGTAAATACATGTCTTTTATATAATAATTTATTCTTATTACTAATTATATTACTCTTATAATATATCTCTAAGTGTTTATTAATTTTCGAAACCTACATTATGCATATCCGATAATAATAATATAGTAAATCATATGATTTTAGCTATATTTTTAATATTTTATTATATTTTTAAATTCTGAGCTTACGATAATTTCTCAACTAATCTCACAAGCCCCACATAAGCTTTCAGCTTAGTCAAGTCATTTTCTCGAACGCCCTAAATTAGCTACCGAACCTAGTTGCACTAATATGAGTCTCAAACTTGTGTTTTGAAAACTTTTTAAAAAAAAAAAAAGAGTTCAAGAAGCTACATTTGTTGAGTTCGAGGATTACCCTATTAAACCTTTATGGATATTATTATTAATTTTTTGAAATTAGATTTAATTTTCAAAATTACACTTTTTAAAAACAAGTCAAAATCTAATCACCAATAAATAAATTAAGTTGTATTTATTTTACAAAAAAAAAAAGGAAATTCAAGCTTTAATTTACCAAAAATGGAAAACTAAAGTTTTTACAAATTTTACGTTGCCTCGGAAGTGGTTACGTATCTTTTATTCAGGATCAGACATTTTTAGTTTATTCTTAAAACTTTAGTGTCTTAGTTTATTTAAATTTTCAAAACTAATCGGCTTTACGTTTTTAATTTACTTATTTTGACTAAAAAATATCTAGAAAAATAGGTCCTAACTTGAAGTTTTATTATTATTTTTTGAAATCCCTAAAAGGAAGCCTTAGTTCGGAAAAACAAGTTTATTAATTTTTTTATTTTTTTAGAAAGCAATTTTTCTAAGTGATAAATCCTACAAACCTAATGCTAAGAAAATTTGGGAGAAATGAAATTCTCTAAGCTAAAATATCTTTTCCTTTTATGTATTTTAAAGTCACTACTAAACAAATCATTAAATAAATAAATATTAAAAAAAAAGAAGCAAAGGATATTGGAATTGAATCAGCTTTGCATAGGGATCTTGGAGCGAATCAATGGTTGTGGATGCAAGTTGGATCTATGTTCAAGTCAGTCAGTAAAATTAGGTCACCAATGGTAACAAACTCTAACATCAGGGTGGTTCAAGCCAAGCACTAAACAAGTGGGAAATTGGTTATTTGTATGAATCTGATTGAACTTAGGGGGGTTGGAAACAACACCACGGTTTGTAGTGGTGGTTTAAAGAGGTTTTGAAGATGGCTACAAATGAAGGGTGGTGTTTAGTTTCGGATTTATATAGTGGCAGAAGTGTACATAGTTTGGTATGGTTTAGGTTGGAATCCTTTCATCTTGTCTACTACCTTTTGTCTAAGATTAACTTATGTGATGGGAATCTGACTTTGATCCATGATGGGACGGAAGGCCCATAACTCGATTTAGAACATGGGGTTTAAATAATGCAGCATAAAGGTTCTAACTGGTTCTATGCAAGAGGATAATAGATATTTTAAGAAGGTTTCATTGTTTTAGCATTATAATAAAAAGAAGTTTGTTACTACTTAAGCGGTAGAGATATTGGATTTAGATGCTCCTAACAAGAAGACTAATTTTGTTTGTGATTCAATTCTAGTGAAGGGGTTAGTTCTAATTCCTAGAAAGGTTTTGCTTTGAAAAGTTTATAGATGAGTTTTCAATCTCAATTAGAAAATATTCCTTTTGATATGAATATGGGAATTGATTATACCTAACCCTATACATCGAGATGTAATTATTGATATAGTTATTTCATTTCTTTATCAATTGTTTTAATTTCCTTAATTTTATGCATTTTCCTTTTTATGGCTATTATTCTATATTGGTAACTATCTTAGTATAATATTGCATGCAACCCTGTGGGAAAGACAACTTTGATGAATATTATTCCAATTTTCACAAACTCAAGATTCTCTCTTTCATTATCCCACTCTAATCTCATCACAATTATAGCAAACAATTTGTTTGATCTTTTTTTCATCATATTAGATAGGTAAAGTGCAATTTGATCTTTCTAATTAGTACGTCATATCCAATGGAGGAGTTGTCCATATTGAGTCCTTTAATTTTGCCTTTATTTTAAAAATTCATAAAACTAGTGGCAATTTTTGTTGACTTATTGGTAAACTGTTTTGTGTTCAATTTGGCTTAGTAACCCTTCCCTAGGTACATCATCTTTTTGGTATCAGAGTGAAGGTTCAATGAAGGGTGGCTTCGGTAAGTTGCATATCTCATCGATTATTAAATTTCCTAACTTGTTGAAGATTGAAAATGTCTTAAGAGAATGTACATGATGGAGTAGTAGTAGATGGAAGTAATAAAGGAAGAAGAGCAAGTGATGTACTATAACTTATGCTTGAAGATACTCAATAAGACTCAACAAATTTCATGAGGACAATGATTGTGAAGCTTGATGCTTTAGAGGCATAAAGAGGAGGTATATATGGTCATGTCGAAAGGGTAATAGAAGACTGTGTTGAAAGTGATGGGATGACTTTGAGATGGAGAGAAATGTCATAATAAATCATCTAATGCGATGGGTAGAGAACAATAAAATGAAGATTTTGTCTTTAAAGTGGGGAGAATCTGCATAAACATATTTTGATTAAGAGCATAAAGGAAAGAAATCTTTGAATACTATAACCATAATGAAGAAATGAAGATTAGGTTGGCAACACTAGAGTTTAGTGGATATGTTGCATGATGGTGGAAACATGAAAACTTAGAGCTTATATAAAGGAGAAGGCAAAAAGGTAACATAGAAATAGATAAATAACTTGCTCTAATACTATATAATTCCTTAAGAGAACTCTAGAAGAGGGGAGGGTAGAGGGTGAGTTGAATTGGATTTCTAGTAACTTTTGGCTTAACAACTTTCGTTTAAATAATTTTAGAAAATAGCTAAAGAAGATGATGATGTAGTATTAATCTTGTGAATATAATAGACAAAGAAGTGTCAAAGTTCTACGAGTTAAGGACTTTAAAACTTGTTAAAGTAATAAATTTAGAACAAAAGAATTAATATGTATTGGAGTTTTACTAGTTAGTAACTTTCATATATGTAAGAATTGCATGAATAGATGGTTAGATTGCATTAATAATATATTAAGAATTATTTAGCTCTTTGTTTGCAATTTTTGGTGATCTTAAACAAGACAGACCCACTATACACTTAGAGAATAAATCTAGTACTAAATAATCATCACTTATAGTGTTAAACAAATCTTAACACTTTGGTTCTTTATATTTTGTGGTAACGAAATTTTAGGACAAAACAAATGAAATATTTTAATCAAAATATTAAACTAACAATTCTTTTCAACCACTACTTTACCACCATCTTAGTACAATCATTACCTTAGCACTATTGTAATTTTGCCATCACTATCTCAACCTTACCACCATTACTACCATTACCACTACTACTACCACTACCATTATGTCACTACTACCATCACTATTAATACAACACTAACACCAAATCATCACCATCATCGCCACCTTATTATCATGCTGCTGCTTGTATTATGACTATACCGTTTTTACGACCATTATTACCATCTTAAAAACCCAACAAACCATTGCTGTGATCACTACTACCATTAATACAATTACCGTTATACTATGTTACCATCACTATGATGCCACAACTTCACTATTGCTATCATTGTCGCAATCATTATATTAGTAACACATCCACTACATTACACTGTTATTTCATTATCTCCCTTCATAGCTACCATACCATCTTCACTATTACTACTTCTAATGGACTAATGCATGCCATTATTATTGTAATTGTGTTACGTAGCTAGTAAAGACTTTAGATTATTAGTGGTATTAAAGTGGAAATTGTAGTACAATAGTGATGATGACGGTGATTGCAGCAATAAGATACTATATTACTAATACTTCTATTGTACTACATCATCACAATCACTATTCTCCTCATATAGACACCATCTCATCATTAGCATTACTATTGCTAATACTAAATTATTACCATTATCATCATAATGATGATGCTACATAGATTGTAAAGAGGTAAGAATGCCAGTGACATTATAGTGATGATGCAGTGCTAATGGTGTTGACAATAACAGCAGAAGGCGGTGATAAACTAGGAAAATAATGTAATTCAAATAAATACACAATAAAATAAATTGTATACTTATCAACATTGGTATTATAGTGAAATACTTATATGCAACAAACAAAACATAATATAAAATAAAATAAACCTTATATTGTACTCAACACACTAGACATAAGAAATTTATACTATATTATTCTTTAATTTAGTACAATGGTATTCTCTTAATTCTATTTTGTATTGTAAAAAACACAATCTTAGAATATAAGAAATAAACTAAGTTGTAGTTAAGTTGAAAAGGTAATCTACTAGTTATAAACTTTTCAATAATGAAAGTAAATGAAATTTAATGAGAGAAGAAATGATGAAACTCTAGTATTACTGTGAGAACTTCAAATACTTGTCAACGAAGAATAAATGCAACATTAGAAAGATGAAATGGAAATGATGAATTAATTTCTATACTAACAATCCTGTACAAATATATACTGACGGAGTCTAACTAACTAACTAATTGCCATTTGTACACGTGATTAAATAAACCAAGATTAGAGACTAAGCTTTCCAATATAACAAGCCTAATACAGTTGGAAAGAAAGAAAATTGCAATTGTGTAACAGTAACTAGCTTTATGAAAAGATTAGCCAACTGCAATCGAGAAGGAACGTAAAGTGTCTTCAAGAATCCCTATGCAATTTGACCTCGAGTATTACGAATATCTAATTCAACATGCTTTGTCTAACCATGTAGACAAGGGTTATTAGCAATTGAAGTAGTTGCTTTATTGTCATAATAAAGTATAATTGGAGTCTATAAAGGAATATGTAAATCTTGAGCGACGTGAAAAATACACTTGAGTTCTCAAGTTGCTATTTCCATAATTTGATACTTTGCTTCAACAGAGGAGACTAATATTGTACACTGCTTCTTTGATTTTCAAGCCACTAAAGCCTTGCCAAGAAAAATACAAAAACCACTAATTGACTTATGATCCATAGGACATGCTATACAATCGGAATTAGCAGAACCAAGTAAGTTTAAAGAATTTGTTGATGGATAAAACAACCCAAGTGAAAGAGAATCCTTTCATGTAGAACAACAAATGCATTGCTAACTACATATCTAAAGAATAAGGCTTGATAAGAACTAATTTAAGTAATAAACAAGATATGATAAATATGGTTGAGTAAGAGCGAGATACAATAACTGCCTAATCAATCTTCGATAGGATAGGATAAAACTTCTCCACTACTTCGATCTAAACGTACGCTAGAAGGAGACTCATCTATTCTTATGATAATCATGTCGTCTACATACAACAAGACAATAACAAAACTTTTATCTGAACTATTAGTAAATAAAGAGTGATCATGGATGGATTGTACATAACCAAGGCTAACCAAACACTTAGATATTTCCAAGTTCTACTGCCAAGATACTTGTTTAAGTTTGTACAAGGAATTTTTCATGCGACAAACCTGATTTTGTTGAGCTAACTCATACCCTTCAAAGGAACCATATAGATCTCTTCATTAAGATATCAATGTAAGAATGCATTGTTGATATCTATTTGATATAAAGGGCAAGAAGAAGAAATAACTATTGCAAAAAGAATTCAAACATTATTCATCCAATAGAGAATTGAAATACCTCGATCGAAGTGCTCTAATATCATGAAGGATTTCATATAAATCCCATTAAAGAAGCAAAACAATTGAAGAATTTTGATGCTTCTCTTAGTACTTCAGAGAAAGAAAGAACAAAGAAGGATACAAAAAGAAACAATGAATCAAAGGTTGTTAGTATATTCCAAATTAGTTTTACAGTAAAAGAGAGAACTATTGATATAGTTTGGTAGTTAATCAACTAACTAAACAAACTAACTATTTTGTATAAAACCACGTGTATAAATAATCTTGAAAAAAAATAATAAATTGATCTATATATCTTTTAAAATAACCATCATTATCGTATGTTCATACATTGGGAAATTCTATGGCAATAGTATATTACCATAATGTTATAGTAAATCAAATCCAATTTATGTTATGTATGGTAAAATATAAATTATCCACAACTTTGTTTTTACTCTTGATAGACATGATTTACTGAAATTCAATAAAAATTAAAACTCTCGACAGCTTTCATTTTATCATTTATAGCATGATTTATTAAAGTTAGGTATAATTTGCTATGATATTATAGTAATATGACAAGCTATACAAATCCTATACTTAGATAAGAGAATTAATAAGTATTCTCTTCTAATCTAATAGGTTATAAAATGTTTTTTTGTCTTTAGGATATCTTTGATGGAAGTGAATTTAAAAAAATAAATAAATTTTTAAATTTGGAAAGGGATTTTATTGAGTCTTTCCTAATACAAATGACATTTGACTGAATTCTTTTACGTTAAGTTTTTTAATTTGCAGCTATTTTTTTTTTTTTTGTTAATTTTAAAGCAAGATATTTTAGGTATGGATGTATGTATAGCATAATTTCTTAACATAAATTGTTTTAGAATGATAAATATTTAGGAGTTCAATCAAAACATGTTATCCAAATGTAAATTTTTTTAAATCTATTTTTGGAAATAGATCTTTCCGTATGGTTCTATTAAAAGGCTTATCTTAACCGTTAAATGCTTGTCTAAATAATTCTTAGTGAGGAAATAGAGAAGAGATAAAATAATTACAAAAATAGAAAAGAAATGAAAAGATTGCAACAAATATTTTGTGTGTATCCATTACAAGAACATGAACTCTTATTTATATAGAAATGAGCCTTCAATAATTATGGAAATATACAACAATAATGATCATTAATCATTAAATTCTATGATTCTATAATAATGGCTATTGACCACTGAATTTTAAGATTCTATAATAATGACTATTGATCAAGAATTAATTCAATTAAATGATAACATCCCCTCAAACTCAAGATGGCGAAAGTTCAGCCAGCTTAAGTTTGGAAACTAAATAATGAAATCTACTTGATGAATGTGCTCTAGTGAAGATATCTATAATTTGATTAACTAAGGAAATAAAGAGGGGTTGAATGGTTCCTTGAAGTATATGATGTTGAATAAAATGATAATCATTCTGAAGGAATGTGAAATGTCCATATCTTGGAGTAACTAACGTAGCTAAAGAAGTTTAAATGTAGTATTGGCAATTGCTTGATATTCAGCCTTAGTACTAAAGCGAGAGACAATTGATTACTTCTTACTATGCCATGAGATCAAAGAAGTGCTAAGGAAAAAACAAAATCCAGTAGTAGAACATCAGTCAGTAAGATCGCCAACCCAATCAGCATAAAATAAGCTCTTAAATCAAGGGATGAATATCAAGAGAAATGAAGACCATGAAATAATGTCCCTTTTACATAACGAATGATGTGTAAAATAGCAGCAAAATGATTTGTACGAGGAGCAGTCATGAATTTACTAACAATATGAAATGCATGAGCAATGTCTGGTCAAGTGACAGTGAAGTAAACGAGATTGCCAACTAATTATCGATAAAGGGTTGCACCAGTAAAGACAGTACCATCTATAGCTAAAAAATGAGCATTAGATTTCATAGGAGTATTCATATCTTTGGAATCTATTAAACTAATATGAACAATAAGTTCGGTAGCATATTTTGTATGAGTCAAATAATATTTAGTATTATTAGAGGAAATTTCTAACCTAAGAAAGAAAGTAAGAAAACTAAGGTCTTTCATCTCAAATTGTTAGCTAAGAAAAGCTTTAAGATTAGCAATACCTTGTAAGTCATCCCTTATAATAATCATGTCATCAATATAAAGAAGAAGTAAAGTACTACCTCAACTGGTCTTTTAGATAAACAATATATGTTCATGAAAACTAGGCTGAAACCCAAATTGAATAACAGTACTACTAAATTCTGAAATGTGCTTGTTTAAGTTTATAAAGAGCCTTTTGTAGCCTACAAACTTTACTAAGTGGATAACCATATCCTTGTGGAGGTTGCATGTATACCTCTTTAGACAAATCACCATTAAGAAAGGCATTCTTAACATCCATTTGAAACAACTTCTATCGTCGTGTAGCAACAATAACAATGAGACTTTTAACAGAAGTAAGATGAGCCACTGGGGTAAAGGTTTCTTCATAGTCAATGCCATATTCCTACATAAATCCTTTATCAATGAGTTGAGCTTTATATCGTTCTATGGAACCATCTGTATGAATCTTTAATTTATAAACCCATTTACATCCAACCACAAATATGTTAGAAGGTAAATCAACCATATCCTAGGCATGTTGATTAGTAAGTGCTAAAAGTTCTTCTTCCATTGCTTGCTACTAAAGATGATTAGTACGAGCCTCATTATAATTGCGAAGCTCAAAAGGCATTGTGGTGGAACAAATCTCAAAGAAGAACTGAAGGTTGACTTACATGAGTAGTTTAACGAAGTAGAGGAGATGTAGTAAGAGATAGAACATGAGTAACTAAAGAAGAGGATGTTGTTGGTTCCACAACTAAAGGAGATTCTTCGGGAAGGGCAGAAGGTTGGTCTACACCGGAAATGTTATTACTTGCCAAAACTTTATCAAGAAAAATAAGAGCAATAGGATTAATAAGAAAAGAGGTATTCAGTTTGTCATTTTGAAAGGGAATTAGTGTGGAAAACATTTTATGCTCCCAAAAAGTGACATGACGAGAAATTCTAAGATGCTTAGGAATAGGATACCTATAGTGATAACCCTTATGTTCAATGCCATATCTAAGGAAACAACAAATTCATCCTTGTGATTCTAATTTTTTGTACTCATGAGGTTAAAGAAGTACAAAGCAAGCACTACCAAAGACTTTTAGCATATGATAATCTGGAGGGTGATGATAAAGATGCTCATATGGAGAAACATTGCTAATAACAGAAGAAGGAAAATGATTGATTGTATAGATGGCAATTAAAGCAACTTCTCCCTACAAAATTTCAAGACAAGATGAGGAGAACAAAAAGGCTCTAATTGTATTCAAAATGAGTCTATGTTTTTGTTCTACCTACCCATTTTGGGGTGATGTATGAGGACAAGACCTTTGAATTAATGTACCATTCTGAGATAAAAATTGGAGAAGGGTGGTTTCTTTTTATTCCATAGCATTATCGGTACAAAGTATTTTAATCTTGCAAGAGAACTGAGTAGCAACCATATTTGCAAATTGCACATATATAATAGACAATTTAGATATATTTCACATAAGATAGATCAATGTAAACCTAAAAAAATCATCAACAAAAATCATGAAATAACATGAACTACCCATTGAAGCATGAGGAGAGGGTCCCTAAATATCAAAATGAACTAAATCAAAAGGAGCAGATGATATAGAAGTACTATTGGAACAAGATAAAGCATGATGTTTAGAAAGTTGACATGAAACTCAATCAACATTTTTAAATTTAACATGACCTAAACAACCATTAGAAATTAAAGAAGTTAACCTAGAAGCTGAAAGGTGATCAAAGCGAGCATACTAAATAGAAGAATTAATAGCTGCAGCAATATTTTTGGAAAGAATCTAAAGAGATTTTAGCTTAAACAATCAACCAACTTTACACCCCGATCCCAAAGATCTCCCCCCATTTGTGAATCCTACACAAAATAACCATGACTCAAAAAATGTATATTAACATCAAGTTCACATAATTGTCGTATGGATAAAAGATTTAATGAAACTTTTGGGACATGAAAAACATCTTAAATGGACAATTAAGGTGTATTGATGTTTCCTATGGGTTGAACAAACATGGTGGAGTTATCTATAGTGTGAACAATAGGTGCAATAAGAGGATGTGTTTTGAGATGTAGAAATAGAAGAATTAGAAGTCATGTGGTTGCAACATGCAAAATCGAAGAACCAAAGGGAAGATTTACTTGGTATAACAGATAAAGCTTGAAAAGTTGATTTACCAGGCTTGTGTTGGTTTTGTTAGAGTAGAGCTTGGATGTCTTTCATAGAAAACTTAGGAGAAGAGCTCTCAAAGGACTCTTCTATAGTAACAACAGCAACAACAGCAACAACAATAGCAGCTTTATGAGAAGGCTGAGATGTAGTGCCATGACCATTCTGCTTAAATTATAGTCATCGACATTTAGAGATAATATGGTCGTACTTCTTAAAATAATTGCAAAAGTTCTTTCAAGAAAATTTTGATAAGTTTTGAATAGATCCTAACTAGGCTTGAACACCAAGAGCAAGATTTAAGGATTCTTAAGTAATAAGAACCATGTTTGTTGAAGTTGATATTTACTCAACACAAAAGGTACTTAATTGAGTCCCTTAAAAAATTTAATCCTTGATTATAGTGTCAAGCTTAAGCAAAGGACTACAATGAAGTAAAGAGCTTTTAATACACTCAAACTCATCTCGAAGAGTCATAAGCAAAGGCCAAATAGACTCTCGATCTTGAAGATCATCATATATTTTAGTGACATCAGTGTTAGGCCATAGGAGATCACAACCCATAAGGCCTGGTTGTTGTTGCATTCGATGGAGGCAATGATATATAGTTTCCAATCGCTTAGTGAATTTTTTTTCATCTTCACTATCTCTTGGAAGTTTTGGTAATTTCACTAATTACAATACACCATAAAAATATATCTTTTGAGAAATTAGACATCTCTTAAGACCATAAATCATAATTCAACCCATCAAAAACAACATTAATGGGTTTATGGGTAATTTGAGAGGAATCCATGTATTATTGGACTTGAAAAAAAAAAAAGAAAAAAGAAAAATAAATTCAAGAATTTTGAAAGAGAATTTTTGTGGTTTTAATACCAAGTGAGGAAAGAGAAAAGAAATAAAATAATTATAGAATTAAAAAAGAAATGAAAAGATTGTGTTAAACATTTTGTGTGTGTCCATTACAAGAATATGAACTCCTATTTGTATAGAAATGAGCCTTCAATAGTAATGAAAATATACAACATTAATGGTCATTGATAATTAAATTCTATAATTCTACAATAATGACCATTAACCATTAAATATTATGGTTCTATAATAATAACCATTGACTAATAATTAATTAAATTAAATACTAACAGTCTTTATGAAATATTTTGTAGTCTTTGTTTTATCAAATCACTCAATGATCTTAAATTTCAAACCAAAATATTTGATTAAAAAAAATATTTTGGTCCTTGGAATTGTTTGTTTCTAAAATTATCTAAATTTATGTTAAAACTTCTTTTCAAAACTTTGGATATGAGTCTTTTACCTTATTAGACTGACTTAACCATGGAGTATATATTACACATAGGTAAAGGCTATGAAGAGAATGAGATAGCTAGGTTTATTAAGACTGGATAGTTAAAGCTCATAGGTTTTTGTGGAATTTTGACTAAGCTATTTTGTTGTTATGTGATTGTAATTCTAGGAAGTGAGTGCTTCTAGCAAGACAGTTTTTGTAGTAATGTCTAAATTGTAAACAAGTTTTTGAATCTAGTCACAAAGAGTAAGAAGAGTATTGCAGAAAAGTAGGTTGAGGGTCAGATTAGGGAAAGTCATAGAGAACCCGACATAAGTAAGATGGATGTAACAATGGAGGAAATACAAAATATTAGGAATTAATTTCTCTCTCTTTTTATTTATTCTTCTTATTGGTTATATGTGTTGAATTTGCATATCTAAGCAAATACTATTTCTTGATAAAATCCATGGTTATAAAATTTTATTGGTTTATAACTTTAGGAGTTTATTTTGAGATAGTTTGAGTGTAGAATTGTTTTTGTTATAGCTCTGGTTATTACATGAGTCTTATGTTTCTAACTGATTCCACCTGTATAATTAGAACGCGCTCAAAAATGAAAATATATATATATATATATAACTAGATTTCTACAAACCCATCTCATTCCTTTCTTTTTTCTATTTCTATATCTCATAGTCCCTTACTCAATGTTTGTTGCCTTCATTCAAATTCCAGCTCTAGTAGTAAATTTGACAAGGAAATCTAATTTTCTTTTAGTTATGTCACCAATAACTCAAAATGAGATAGGATATATGGTTCTCTTCAATTCATCTTTTTTTTTCTAAATAAAATAATGAAAAAAAGAATTTAGTTCTGATTTTACTTATGCTTCATCTGTACATATTAGATTATATAGAAATGAATTCTCTCTATTTATTTTCCTCAATTTTGCTTAATTTATCCTTTTATGATGTTATCACAAGTAATCAAAGGCTGACATTATGAGGAATATAAAGACGTTATAATAACATTACATGATATTTAAAAAATTTGGACAATCTCAATTATTAATTTGTAAATTGAGAAAAATTAAGGGAAAGGTAAATGGAAAGGATCCAAATCTTAGATTATATACTAAGAATCTTTTTTTGGAAAAAGAAGTTTTTTTTTTTTCATCATATATTTCAAGTTCAATTTTTCTTTTTATCTGCTATAATCATATCTATTTTTTAAATTTTATTTTATATAGATTATGGAAAATTACATTTTTATATTTCAATTCTATAAACCCCATAATGATTCTTGGTAGAATCGGAGGTTTAACAACCTTAATATTATATATAATAATAAAGTGATTCTGTTAATTAATCTGAAAGGGGATTGATAGTGAAAATTGGACTTTTATATATATATATATAACAACCATTTTACTCCCTTCCCCCCTCTTTCAACTGTAAATATTGGGACGTACAATCATTAACATAACCTAAGCTCTTATTTTTATAATTAGTGTTACACTTTTTTGAGTAAAAGATTAGGCAACAACAATAATGATTTATTTAAGGGACTACAATTACCATTGTTTAATGGAACTAATTTGACTAAAATGTAAGACAAATATTCATCAAAGTAATGAAACTAGATGCCTAAACAGGAACAATGAACACCATTTTCTATTCCTACTTATCCTTCTACTACTGAAAAGAAGGAAGAAAATTTGGATATTGAAGATAAGAAGAGAGTGTCTCCCAAACATGTACCATTTTAGGTGCTCGATGTTCATTTGAATTTTATGGTGTAACTAAATCTAATAGTGGCAAAGAAATATGGAATAAATATTACTAGCAATAAATGAAGGTGACCTTAAGGTAAAAGAAAGTAAGATGGACATAATAACAATTGAAGGGACTAAATATTTGTATACTCTTCCTCTACAAAATTTGTTGTCTTCCTCAAGGTCTATGAAAGTGTTTCTCAGGGTTGGTAAAAATAATATTACTTTTAAATTAGTAGAAACAGATAAATATGAGTTAATTCTTATAATAAGAAAATTTCATATGTCTTATAAAAGGAGTCAAAATGTTGAAAGGAAAAAATAGGAACTTAAATCTTGTAGCAAAGTTGTAAACCTTGCAAATTTAGTCATTTGAGTATAGGATTAAGTTCGAATACTATAAATAACTTTAGGAGTCGATAAGGCTAAGTAAAATAAAAAATTTATTAAATTATAAAACCGAATATAGTAATAAAAATAAAAACCCTAGAAACTCGATCGAAACCTGATCGAAACCTGAATCGCGTACCAAAGACTCGAAATCTGATGTACATGCAAATATCTGAAATCAAACTCGAACTTGACAAAAACTCTAAACCACAACTTTAAGCTTATAAAATGAATAAATATAACTTCATAATAATATAGCCATAGTCGATTGTAATTATCGATTAATACGAGTAATCGTATATGAACTTTAACGAAAATATTGAAATAACTTATAAATATTATAAACGTAACGGGTATCAATTAAATTAATAATTTTTTTATAAAATCTCAAAATTGTTTTATAAATACTAATTATATAATTTTTGTATTTGAAAAAATTACATATTTTTATTTTCCTTTTTTCTCCTTTTTCCTTGCTTTTTCTTTTCCTCCTTCTTTTCCCCTATTTCTTTTCCTAGTGCTACGTTCCCAACTATTGGAAATTTCGGTAGACAAGTGTTACATTATTATTTTCACCATATGTAAATAATGAAGACAAAACAAAGTGTAGATAAGATCATGTATTATCTCATTTAATAGCATATCTTATCTAGATTTTCTTTTCCTTTTCCTTTTAATTTACCCTCATCAACTTCCAGATGTTCTTTTACGTAAATCACAATTGGAATAAAAGCAAACATACAAATTCTTCTTATTTCCTCCCCTATCAAACCGTCCATTTTGTTTCCAAAAAAAAAAAAAAAATTCAACAATTAAGGAGAAGAAGAAGAATGAATGAAAAAGCTTAGAGACTTCCCACAAAACTATACAAGTATGTTTTATTATGTATAGTATATGTATTTTGTAATAATTATTTATTTATATTCTTATACATACATGTATTTTAGTATTTATGTTCATATATATGTATAAATATTAGAGTATATTTATATGTGTAGTATATATGTTATAGTAATTTTTCAAAATAATTTGTATAAGAAACTTATGTATTTGTACATGTATGTATACGTATATGATATATATGTATTATGTATTTCTTTATTTAGATACATATGTATGTATTAGGTATTTTCTTTATTTATGTATAAATATATGTATGTATGCATGATTATGTATATATAAATATACCTATTATTTTTATTATATGATGTATATATATATATATATATGTATATGTGTATAGTAAGTCTATGCATATATATACTTGGATTTTATTTTTATAAAATTCTTTAGGTACATATATGCTAGACATGTTGGGATATATATGTAATTATGTATAATATTATCTATATTTTGTATTTTAGTATATATATATATACATATAATATAACTGTATATGTACATATGTATATAAAGTCCAATTATGTGTATTTATACTCATACATATAATATGTAATATATAGTTAAGATTAGAATATTTTAGTACATAAATATATTATACATATAAATATGCATATATAAATAGTATCGTATAAGTAGAAATATAAGTATACTTGAATAGTATATACATAGTAAATTATAATATTAATTTAATAAATAAATAAATTTAATAAATATGAAAGTATATTTATATATATGTATGTACCATAACATTAGGAGAAATTATAATAAATAAATAATTTAGAAAATTTAGTAAAATATAGTAATAAATATTAATATATGTATATATCGTAAAATACAAAAAAATAAGAAAATGCAGGAAAAAAGTATAAGTGTGACATGTGGCACTCTCATATGCTGCCACATCACTACCTAACAAAAATTAATTAATTTTCATAATTAATAATAAAATAATTAATTAATTAGAAAATTAATAAAGTAGAAAAATTTAGATTAATAAATCTTAAACCCCTAAAATAAGTAATTATGGTAAAATAAACTTAAAATAAGAAAATTTCAAATTATATGATTTAAATAATTATCAAATTATAATCATACTAAGAAAAGCTTTAAATAATATTTTATAATTATTTAAGTCAAAATGATGAATTTCCTGATATTTTTATATCACAGTCGAAACTGTAAATTACAACATCCAAAACGGACCCAATTAGGAAAAAGTATATTAAAAAACAATCAAAATTGACGATAAGTTTGTAAAAATCCGAGTTAAATTGAAAAAGTTACATGCAATTAAGTAAAAAACTTGAATTGACGATTTCACACAAATCAATGGGTAATTTAAATAAGCAGTACAAAATACAATACTAGTTTAATTATTTAATTTCCATATTTAATTCTTTTCGTATTTTCTTAACGTCAAGTGATCACGATATTGACACCAACTTATCAGTTGATTATTACGATCCTTGATTCTGAGGATGACTGAGTGAGTATTTCTAATTATTCCATACTTGCTTATATATATAGATAATGAATATTAATTGTTATTAATAATTAAATGTTGTGTGGAGCTAAGTTATGATTGTGTATGAAACTGTTTGATAATATTGAATTTACTTTAAATTATGATAATGCAATATTTGCTGCATAGTAAATTCGGTAGGAACTTATCTATCTGTGACTTTGTTGATTACTGAATAAAATGATTTAATATTATCTAATTTGAATAAACTAAATTAAAATATGCATAATCATGCACTACATAACTAATTACGGCTGTCATATTACATGGAGGTAGGGAGAGGCTATATGTAAGTTGATTATTTATGATTATAGTATTTCTTATGGTACACACGTGCGATATAACCTTACTCTAACTTGCGGGAACACTAGGCGTTAGAAACATCAATCGCTTAGCTAAGGGTTGAGTCCAGAAGCCTCCGTTTAGGAATGAATGAAGGCTGCGTAAACCCACTCATAATCATACATAGAATTGAGTTTTAACTAAAATTAAAATAGGTATACCATTATATTGTTGAATACGAAATACGGAGTTTCGTTGTTATATAAGTTCTAGTATAATACCCGGATCTAATTGATGCCGATGTATTTTCAACCTTGATTTCGGAGAGCGTTAAATCTGAGTTGTATGTGGTACCTGGTCACTTGCATGTATTTGTGTGGCATACTGATTGTTCATGTATTCATCTGATTAAGTTTAATCATTGTATAACTTATTTGTTGTATGGTTGAGGGAAGATCTCACTAAGCTTATATAGCTTACTCCCTAATAGTCTTCTCTTGCAGGTTACTAGATAATCGAGTATTGGTTCAAAGCTGAGTGTTGAGTTATATAAAAGTTAAAATTTGAAAGTAGACTGTGTAAATGGTTTGAATTATTATATATAATTATCGATACCGTATTTAGATTTTATAACTTCTTTAAGTTTGAGATTTAGATTTTTACTACTTAATCTTATCGTTTGATAAGGGATACCGATTCTCTACAATTTTGAGGAAATGTGGATTATTAGATGTAGTTATTGATATAATACGATAAGTTGATAAATTAACATTTTGAAACCTTAGAGATTAACTAATTAGAATTTTGTAATCTTTGACTTGTAAGACAGTTTTCGTATTATGGGTATATGCGTAATACGAAAATTTTAGACAATCTTATTAAACTCCCCTTAGGATCATGACAAAAGTAATTGAAAATAAAATTGCTATGGATTATAAGAAAAAGGATGTTTTCAAGTGCAATTTGACTAACAATGATTTTAGGATTAAGAGTTAGTGGTGGTGATTTAGGTCTCCAGATGGAATGATGGTAGTGTATGGGTTTAGTTAATTGGAATTTAAGGTTGGAGGTGGTAGTAGTGGTGGGGGTAGTGGTGTAATTTGAAAAGATAAGATTAATTGTACCTCGATGTGCTTGGAATGAGTGATGGTAAAAGAAAAAAAAAGCAATTGATGAAAAACCCTTACGCTACGTTTGGTATGCAGAAAAGAATCGAAATGAAATCGCGATTTCAGCTTTCATTCTCTTTTCTTATGTTTGGAAGTACATTTAAAAACTAGAATTATGATTCTGGCTTAAAGGGGAAATTTGATTCTACCTTTTCAATGGGAGAATTGACAATTCTATCCCTCCTTCATTTATTACTATTAATAGAATTACTTATTTAACCTTTAATTTAATTTTAACATATAATATTTAAGGATATTTTTGAAAATTATTACTACATAACATTTAATTTTATTATATTCCATTCCATTCCATTTTATTGATGTTTCCAATAAGGGGAAAAAAATTTCATTCTAAAACATTCCAATATAACATTAATGAGTGGGATCTCTTTACTAAGGAGATGAAGTCTCTTTGGTAAGGAAAGGAAGTTCCTTGCAGGTATTTAGGCTTGTACTATAGATTTGAAAACAAGTGATTCAAAGTAGATGTTTACGAGGGTATTAACATGTTATATGAATTAATGAGTGTTACAAAAGTATCAATAAAATTTTAATATATAAAAGTATTATTAGTATCTTTTTGAAAAGTAAATATTTTGTTATTATATATTTAAATATTATTAATATTTATTTATTATTTATTAATTTATATGACTTATTAATATTATTAAATATATTTATTTATTTTCCTTCGACGGTTCAGTTAGTAGTAATTCAAATGATCGAGTCGGGGTGAAGTCTGGGGTGCCAATTATTTTCCCGTTGGTAATACACTATCCCGAGGAGCCCAAATTCCAATGCAGAGAAAAGCTAAAGAATGGATCTTTGCACCTGAAAAGTGCTTTCTTAATTGGTTATTCATTTTTTTTCATCCTTCAATGTTTGGTCATGAGTACATAGAATGATAACTGTATTTTATGTGGAAACCAAATAACAAACACATACTAAAGTTAAGAGCGTTTATTAAACGAGCACGCATGGGTATGATGGTGCATTTTATTATAGAGATATAATATGCAACGCCGGTTCATTCACATCATCTCAAAAGCTATTTGCTAGAAGCTGCTTAGCATCATTGCTGTCTCACTTTTTATATTTTCGTATCTACTTATATATTTTCTATACCAACTCAGACTTACAGCCACGAGATACATGCATCAAGAGGAACATATTAAATTATGATCCTAGTTTAGGTTTAGGGTGGGATATTATAATGTATGCAGTGTTTATTAAAATCTTGATTTTATTATTATTTTAAACTTATAAAATTATTTATAAAATTGTAAATTTATAAAATCATATATCAAAATTAATAATTTTATCAAAAATCTATACGTAAATAATTTTATATCTATTATAATTAAAATATATATATATATATTATGAAATCATAAACCCCTAAAACTGTTAACTCGACTTAGGATTTTAATAATTATGGATGGATTCAACGATTTGTTTTTAAAAATAGAGGCCGTAAGGTCATTATGAATTTTCCCTTAGATCGGGAGAATTCTTTGCCGTTTACTCGTTTGTACATGGTTTACCTATAAAAATCACGAAGAATCGAAGATTGCAGTGTAGTGTTGGATTAGCTAGCGTTGGAGTTCGCACGCATGATAATACGCATGATAATCTTTATTTGGCACTATTTTTCTATGGAAGAGAACTCATATGGAGAAATAATTTTCTTTAGAAAATAAAACGTACTATCTAACCCAAGAATGACGGCATTATATTAGGAATGAACAAGAACCAGCATTTTTGCTTCGTGTCTGAGAGTACCAATCCCGAGTTTTGTGCACTTGTGCCATTTATTAAGCTTGACTGGACAACGATGTTGAGATTTTTAGGATAATAAAATAGTTTTATCACTTAATAAAAAAATTTTGTAAAAAATAAGACATATGAATGAATCCTTTCTTAAAAAATTAGGATAAATTTAAGATTTTTTTAAATAGACACAAAAACATTAGGACATTTTTCATGGGGTTTTCTTCAATAAAATTAAATGGCTAAGAATGTAATAATATCTGCTTTTAATAATAAAATTGATCAACCCTGAAGATTTCACAAAATCCAAATTACGGAAAGGTGGATCCTCATTAAAGAGTATGTAGGTACTTAAGAGATAACTTAACATGTGGAAAATTTTTATTTTTTCCTTTTAAATAAATAAAAAAATTTATTTTAAACCCTGAATTATTTTGAAATAAAAGGTTATTGGGAAATAGGATGTAAAATAGGAAGATTATGAAAGTAATCAGTTAGGTTTTAATAGGTTAGCTTTGAAATTCAAGATATTTGGTTTTTAAAAAATAATTTTTCCTTAATTCAATAGTTAAATTATAATCTTTCCATCCATTTGAGTCCTCTTTGCCTATTTCCCAACCTTAGTCGAGAGCAAATCAATAAGAAAGCAAGGAGTAGAAATACATACAAAAAGGTCTTAT
Organism: Lumnitzera racemosa; assembly: GCA_024138005.1. Classification (NCBI taxonomy): domain Eukaryota; kingdom Viridiplantae; phylum Streptophyta; class Magnoliopsida; order Myrtales; family Combretaceae; genus Lumnitzera; species Lumnitzera racemosa. The sequence continues at coordinate 5,059,782 of JAMXBC010000007.1, forward strand.
GTTGTACTTTTCTTGACCATACATTCATCGTCCATGGCCAATTCAATTCCAAGTGTCTATTTTCTCTCTATATATATATTTCAAACCATCTCCAACATTATTTTATATACTTTTTTTCTAACAATTATTATATTACAACTAGATAAATAGAGATTCGAATCTAATTTATTCTATTAGGAGACTAGTATTTATGTCATTAGATTTCAATAATCTTAATCATTATTTTATATACTTACCAGATAAATATTGTATAATTCAAAATGATAGGAATTCAAATTTCAACGTATAGTGCATGAAGCAACGATTTGATCATAACCAAACCGAATTAGAAAACTTTTGTCTTAGATTCAAATCAGTTTAAAATACATTACTTCACTAATATAGTTTGGCAGTTATAGCTAAAATATATGGTTTGACACTAATCTATCGATAATTAAGTTTTGTGCTAATAGGTAAAATATATGGTTTCAGAGTTATAGCTAAGGACATATATGATTGCTTGGTTTATGTGGAAGATCCACAAATAAAAGTTTATAGGTGAGTTCATAAATTAAAATCATTGAAACATTAGAATTGCAAGTTAACTATATAATTCTATAAGTTTATAATTTTATTTTATTTTTTTCAGTTAAAATAAATGTAAAATAATTTATACACAAAGTTTTGGTGGAATCATAAACTTTGATACATGATTCTAGTAATTTACGATTTTATCAATTTTGTATGATTTTACTAATTTTATATGTTTAAAGTCTCAGTAAAATTATGGTTTTGGTAATCGTGATTACAAGTTTCGAATTCCTATTTAACATTGTGACCAACCTTAGGTTTGGATACAATAATTTTAGAGTACAAACTTAAAATTAGGGTTTCGTAATATCATAGCCTACTCTCTAAAAAAAATAATTATGTGATTTTTGTTCGTATTAATAATTTCCTTCTTTACTTTTATCAAGGAAGTCATAAGGTCCACAAACATATATTTAAAGATTTTGAGCACTTAAATATCAAAAGATAAGAAAACTCGATCGACATGAAGTATATATAAGAAATATATTTATGATCTGCATCTTTCGTGCAAATTATAAGTCTCACCATGGTAATGGGCTTTACTATCGGGTTGAGCAGTAGAATAAGAGGTCTCACTCTACCTCGTCCCTTAATAAGTAAGTATTCAAATTTTAAAATTATAACCTATCATATAATGTTTAGAATTATATTATTGGTATTTGATAGTTTATGTGTCGTTTCTCGATTCTTACCAGTAGTCGATTAAGGTCTGTAGTACTAGACCTGCAAAACAATATACAGTGAAGAGACGTCAGGATTGTTTGGCGTGGCTACTATAATGCTTAAGTTAGTAATAGGTTTTTGATGGAGTAAAATACATAATATGCAGAGTTTATAGAGAGAGTTACCATTGGACAAAAGCTTATTATTTATAGTGAAGTGCAGCCGGCGGTTGGAGATTAGTTGAGGGGGAGAGATCTTCTCCTAAAAGTGTAGAGAATGGAGCTGTCATGCTTGACGTGTCCTTAATATTTAAGACATGGTCGTTTTATCTTCATCTTATAGATCATAGTTGTTGCAGTGCTTCATGAGCCTAAGTGATTTAGTCCTAGACCCAAGCAATTTAGTCCTAGGCCCGGGGTCTACCGAAATGAGCCTGAGGTGGCGAGGCCTAGTAGATCTGGTCGGGCCTATGGGATCTATACCAAAAATGTCCTATCAACACTTGTACCCCTGCCCCCATAGTCTCATTGTCGAAGAAGAGGTAAGGAGAAAGAATACATGGACTACTCAAGCATGACCAATCCGACACCTGAAAGTTCAATCCGATGTCGCAAGTGCCGATGTGGTAAGATTGTAGATCCGGCGTGATGGACGATTCGAGGTGATAAGGTCCAAGGCGGGAAGGCCCAAAGTAGGAGGTTGTCTGAAGCAGTAGATTGCCAGTCCGAGAACGTTTGAGACTAGGTGAATGAAAATGCTGAAGTAGAGGGGCCTAACTTGCAAATGCTTTCTTTTCTAAGGGCATCGATATTAAATATTGTCCTTCTTTTTCTTAATGATTTAAATATATTATGCCACTTATGTCTATATAAAGATCACATATGTTCTTTCCAAAAATCAAATATTGCAACTACAGGTCTAATGTCTCTTAAATAAAAATTATAACTCTAGTTATAACAAATAATAAGGCAAAATAGTTTGACATGAGACTTGATTGTAAAGTTATATTATAGTCTATGATAAGTCATTTCTTCAAAGAAAAAAAGGAGTTATTATAAGTATGGCAATTTGACTAAGCATGGGTCTTGTGTTTGAGGTTGATTAGCTAGGTCGAATTGTTATTGTATTTGTCGGATTTAATCTATATTAGGGATTTCATAAACTTAGAAGAGAAGATAAGTTTAAAAATAAATTTATAAGTCATATGTATTTATTTATCAATTGCATAATCACTTTTATATATTGACTTTAACTATTGTAACTCATAAAATTACAATAGATCTATATCTCCTGTATTATAATAGTCTTGTTTCAATATACTTTAAAAGTCATAAAAATGAAAAAGAGAAAATAAATAAACCCACGGAAGGAATAATTCTTATTTTACCTTAATTAAGAAGATTATGTAAGCTCAAAATTTTGAGTAGAAACTTTTATCCCATTATTATTATTATTTTGTGAATTCTAGTTTTATAAGTAAATATTTTATATTAGTGTTCAAGCCATGGTCATAGGTGAACTTTTTAGGTCTTCTTTTGGTCGGCCAGAGAGAGAGAGAGGCGGTGGCCGCAGAAGGAGAAAAAGACAGCTTCGCTACATAACTCCGACCAATTGGTGCTTTAGGATGTCCAACACGACAGTGAGACCGAGGACATTTTTGTCATTTGACGAGTGTTTTTCTCTCTCCGTATAGTATGACCTATGACAAGTTAGCAAAGGAATTTGGGTGGTCTGACCGATAGCCGACCGGTACACGCCCAAAATATATAGAGAATGTTATCCTGTGCTATCATTTCTTGATACAATGACGTGTCGCGCGACTATTGGTTTGAAACGAGACCCGCTAAAAATCAATACGAGGGAGAAGTCAGTCGGGAGTGGATCGACACCGTAATATGGTGGGAGCGAGTCGCTGGCAAGTCGGCTCTCCCATTAGAAGCTTAAAAAAATTTACGCGCCAGCGCGAAAATAAGGCGTCTACCATCAGAATGTTCGCGGGCAAATTGCTTTGTGTTTCCATTTTTACCCTTGTATGCGTAATAAATTTTCTGCATGAACCATGTATACTTCTCAAGTGTCCTCTTTCTGAGGAGGAAAAATAGGAAAGTTATCTTAAATATCAACTGGGAAGCATCCTGGCGGTAATATCAATAGTTGCATGAAATAGAAATTGTTTATTGTATCTTTTTTTTTTTTCTCCTTTAACCTTGAAGATGTGCACAATTAATCTAAACCTCACTCGCTTAGACTAAAAGCTTCTCGATCTATATTCTAGTCTGTCCAAACTTGTTTATTGGACTTGAAAATTTCTTTAAATCCCGTCTAGGGTGGATCGGGTGGGTTTAATCGAATCCAAATACTTTTTTTCTTCTTTAGAAATTATAGTTCTTATCAATTAAAGAGCTTTTAACTAATATTGGTAATAGAAATTTAAAATCAAAACTGCTAATCTACTTATTCTTATATTATGTTATTATACAAAGAAAAATTCATGAAGTTATTCAATGTAAGGACATTATATGAAATAAATTATTTTATATTTGTCATGAAATTAGTTTGAAAAAATTATCTATATATTTTCTTTAGTATATAATACACTATTGAATAATTGTGACTGAATTCTATAACCAAGCCTATTCATCAAATTTTAACTACTATATATAGTTAACCCTGTCAACTAAGTGATAAATAAGGCGAATCAAAACGATATAGTACTAAATTTAAACTCAAATGGGGAATTTTCAAATTGAGCTTAGCTTCAACTCAATAGAGTTTAAAATTTTAAACTTGACCTTTACTTAAAATAGGATTCAGTAAACTCGAGCTTGATTAAGCTCTTTAATCTTGATTTATCAAAAACAAAAATTTAATAATAAGAATAATATTATTATTCGAATTTTATTATAACTTAACTAGAATTTATATTTGACTTGAGTTTGATAACACTAACAAGCTAGTTAAACTAAATATCATAAAATTCGAACTCAAATTGATTAATTACTCGAATAGTTGAAACTCAAGTTCAACTCGATTGTCACCTATCAAACTTGAATGAATATCGAGTTAAACTTAAATAATTTATAAGTAGTTTAACTCATTTATATTCTTATAAATAACCTTTCAATTGTATAAATTCATACATAATTATTTACCATACATGACTGTATCATTATGATAAGTAGATAAGTATTTCAATATTAACGAGGTGAGTGTACAGCTATGATTCGTGTGACTTAAATAAAGAGATTATATCAAGTATATGTTAAAAATAGAGACTATTAAAAGAGTTGAAAACTTTTCTAAATTTAACACTTTGATTTGCTGGAATTTAGTCACTTTATTTAAAGTGAAAAACGTGATTTATATAAGAAAGTAAAATCAGTCAAAGTAAAGAAATTTAATAGTTTAGGAATTAATCTTTAGTTATTTATGTGATAAAGGATATATTTTAAATTTGAAGGGTGATCAAAAGCAACTATTGGAAGAAATTTAAGTTTTGAAACATGCAATATTAAGATCAATTTATTACCCTTTAATACTGTAGAATCATAGAGAATCTTGATTTCCTTATTGAACGTAACAAATTGTATTAATGGCCCCCTAATCGTGTAAAAACAATCTAATAGGACATGACACAAATTTCGGGAAAAAAAAAAACATGAAAAAATAGTTTAATGCATGACTTATGGATCCGCATCAATTGCTTATATTTTTTAAATTTTTCATGAGTTTATATTTTCTCTAGTGAACCATATTCCACTATATCAATTATGCAATGGACAAAGTCATCTTGATCTACAAACACTAAGGTCATAAGAAAAAAAGAAATAGACAAAGTCTCATGATGGACTAAATCGTCTTGATCTAAATGAGAAGTTTACAGTGTTCTGCTTATATGTAAGAGGACCGACTACTTTAATATGGTTGGCACAACCTGTAAATAAAGACCAAATGAGTGCCCAAAGCAAGAAAAAAGAACTAAAATAAATCAAAATTAAATTTAGTTAAAGTGCCTAATTCCATGGTGTGTGGAGACCACGATTGTACATCCCTGACCCCCACACTGCCACCCCAAAGCAAAAGTAGAGAGAGAAACTGAAAAAATTTAAAACAAAATACAGACATTTACACATTAAGGAAAAAATTTCATCAACTAACACATCCGGTGTAGGACTATTTATGTGTGCTCACTGTTATTATATTCACGTAGCTATCGATATCATCCAAATATATATATATATATACTGGCTGTGAGACCAACTCAACTGATATAGAGAGAGAAGCTGGAAAAGCAAGGAAAAAAGATGGCAGAGGGACAGCTTAAACATTGCTTTTGATGTATCATCATTAATTTAAGGAACTAATAAACATTTAAAACTACAATTTCAATTTTTCTAGTTGTACATCACTGCACCATTACATTACATTACATTACTTGCATTATTATTCTTCTCACACACACAAGTCACAGCACAAAAGTAAAGCTGTTTGAAAAGTTCTCTTCTTTTCTCTTTCTCTTACCTTACGAGAGTTTCGTGTTTCATCGTCTGATTGATCGTGAAACTTCATTTTCGTATGAGCTAAGGAAAAAGATCGACTCCAATGGTAATGATACCAGCATTAACTGCAACCTAATCGATTCGTTCTGTTGTTTGTTTTATCGTTTTAGTGGTGTGAAGTTGATGTTTGCGCTAATCATGCACGTGCTGGATTTACGTGTTTTGAATTTGTGATACTTTTTTTTATCGATATCGTGTGTAAGAGCATCTGATCCAATTGTGAATTTGTTTTAGCTATTTACTTGTTCCTTCAGATTTTAAAAACCGATCTTGATTTAGCAATTGTAGTTGGGTTCGGATATCCGAAGTAGTGTGTCTTGAATTTGACAGCACAACCAAGTAATCTTGGTGTCGGTTATCAGCTCGAGTATGATTAGAGATAATCATCAATCATCAGTGGAGTAGTTTGTGAAAGAGAAGATTTTAGAAACTATCATTGGTGGTGAGTTATGCTATTCGTGTTTTTTCAATACGGTGATGGACGGAGTACAGAGGATGTAGCAGGTGTCTAAAGGATTGAATCTCGCTAGTGTCTTGTTTTGCTTCATTTGGTGTTTGATTTTGAGTTTGAAATGGGATCAAAAGTAATTGAATTCCTACTCTTTTGATGTTGCACGCACGAGCATTATAGGTGTCGAGCATGAGTGAGTAGCCTAGTTCACATGAATTCAAATTGTCACAGCTCCAAGTTTGTTGTGAAATCGGTATGTCAAATTTATTTGAAGTAAATAATCTGTTAGTATGATAAAGTTTCTTTTTCTGGGCGATTATCTGATTGAGGTTGCAGGGTTCTAACAAAGGCTCTCTCTCTCTCTCTCTCATATATATATATATATATATATTGGGGAGCTATGAAGATGTTACTTAAAGGAATTATCAATGAATCACTCCATCGTGTATGATTGATCCAAGTGTCAACAAAAATAGCTCTGTTTATGTAAAATCCATGCACTACAGTCATTTCAGAAGTACAAGAGATGAATAATAGTTTTAGATGAATGGATTTACATCCTTTGGATGACACTTGGGGGGTCATTAAGAAGCATGCGAACAGAAGTCCTACTGCAGTTCAGTTGTAGGCTGCGAGGTTTCCTGGTGGTACAAAGGCTTTGTCAATAAAATAGTCCTAATCAACCATAGACACTGCACCAGAGAACGAGGCCAAGAGGAGGAAGCGATCAAATCAATCCCTGGATGTGCTGCCATTAAATAGGATTGGCTGCTTCCAGCTGCAGTTTAGCAACTCTTGGTTGTTGAAACCACAGCTCTGGGGGGTGGGGGAAGGAGGCCTTTAGTCCATTCAACAGGGAGTAGCAGGGTAGTCACTGCTTATATATATTTGATACAGGACTAGATGATTATGCCTATCTTAAGCTAAGATAGCAAGGAAGATACTTTTGCCGTAGCGTCCTTAATAGAGATACTTCTTACTACAATGGCCAAGAACTTACAGCCCACTGGGAAAATCATATTTGGAGTTGTTGCTGTACGTGAGAATCAGCTTGAATGGGTGACTACTTATTAAGCTAGCTGAAGGTCAGCTGCTGCCTTCTGTGAGAAGAGAAGTTGGAGTCATTGATGGACAGAACTTGTTATTACTAGTACCCCGTCGATTGAAATGCGAATTAATAACTTTGCAACTTTTGGGAAGGGAAATATGAGAATGTTCAAGCAGATACTCTAGTATAGAAATTGTAGTCTTATGTTTTGGCCTTCAGAATAACAGAGATGCGGGTGCTTATAAGTTGAATTTTAAAAGGCAACACTTCTGCTGCTTCAAAATATAGTTTCAGTTAATGTTGTGTGCTACTATGATGATGCCATAAAATTTAGAATCTCATGACTATACGATGGTAGTTCAAGATCCACAGTCTAAGTTATTTGGTTAACCATATAGCAAGAAGAACAACTTAAATCTACAAGCAGTTTGGTTCTATCCAACAGACATCCTGCGTACAATCCTCAACAGCAAGATATCGTCTTCTTTTCTCAAGTTTCCATTAATATCTTTCTAGGCAGCCATTTCTCTTTTCATCTCTGTCTCTATATCTTCTTCTCTATAGTTAGAACCTTTCTTCTGAATATGTCAATTTGAGCTGTAACCTTTGATGTGTGAGAAAAAACACACATCAAATCTTGTCTTATCATGGCCACCGATGAATGTAGCTCATAAAAAATTAGCTATGATGGTATACTGTTGCTATAATGTATTCTGGTCTTGTGGTAATGAAAACAAACCAGCTTTAATGAACAAAATAAGCTCACGATATGCATATTATATTACGGTTAAAAATTCGTGTATATATATATATATATATGTTGGGATACTCGGAAACATAATCTTAACTACAGCTCTATTTACATGCTTAATGTGTTACTCTATTGCAGGGCACGCCAGTGAACATAATTGTAGGCTCGCATGTATGGGTAGAAGATCCAGAGGCTGCATGGATTGATGGAGAAGTCACTCATATCAATGGTTCCGAAGTTCATATTCAAACCACAAATGGAAAACCAGTGAGTCTCGCACTAATTTCATGCTTCCTAGTACGATTGTTGGCAAAGTTCCTGGATTAATATATCAAAAAGCAATCTCATGGCTACATCCAATGTTTCGAGTTTATTAGTTGTACTGGACTTGTATTGTTAGATAATTGATCATTCAGAGTTCAACATAGTAATAGATGGTTCAATCTCTCTTTTTTTTTTTTTTTCTGAGTAATACTGAAATTTCCCTTTCAAAGGCAAATATAAGTTATTTAATTGCTGCTCTCACCAGTAATCCTTTTACATTTCATAATTTTCATCGCAGTTTAATTTATCACTAATTATAATAAGAACTGCAGGTTGTTGCTGAGATATCAAAGATATACCCAAAAGATACTGAAGCTCCACCCGGAGGTGTTGATGACATGACTAAGCTTTCTTATCTTCATGAGCCAGGAGTGTTGCACAACTTGGCAATGAGATATGAACTAAATGAAATTTATGTATGATAACATGGGAATTCTCATTTGGTATTGTTTGCTGAAGTGATCTATCAATTACAACCAAATGCTGCATTGAACTAACGATTTCTCTCTTGCTCTTTGTAGACATACACTGGGAATATCCTAATTGCTGTAAACCCTTTCCAACGATTGCCGCATTTATATGATACTCATATGATGGAACAATACAAGGGAGCAGGCTTTGGGGAGCTAAGTCCTCATGTTTTTGCAGTGGCAGATGCTGCATACAGGTGATTCTTGTGCAATGAATGGTAGTTTCTTCCAAACATTTCTGATTGGTAATTTGATGCTGACTTATGTATTTCATGTGTACCGAACTTTCTTAAATAGGGCAATGATTAATGAAGGAAAGAGTAATTCGATTCTTGTAAGTGGGGAAAGTGGTGCTGGAAAGACTGAGACAACAAAGATGCTTATGCGATATCTTGCATATCTTGGTGGTCGAAGTGGAGTTGAAGGCCGGACTGTGGAACAACAAGTGTTAGAAGTAGGATACTAACCACACACACACACACACATTTCCAAATCAACATGTTATGATTACACATTTTAAGATCTTTTGCTGAAGAGGCATTTTTCAATTTATTACTGTCACAGTCCAATCCAGTTCTTGAGGCATTTGGGAATGCTAAAACAGTCAGGAACAACAATTCAAGGTGGGTGTGGATTGGTTCTTGTTATGCAGGTTGCTATGTGTACAGAAGTCAATGAAGGATTATTTGCAGAATTGGTTATAAATTAAGAAAATTCTTTAGAGGGATTTTTTGTTTGCCTATTGTAGTGATCACAAGCCGCTAATCCTAAGATAAAAATGTGTCTATTCATATGCATTTGTCTACCAGTCAGTATTTTTTTATTCTTTTTTTTTTTTTTTTCCTGACATTGTGGATATATTTGAAGATAATATCTTCATATTCTTTCTTTTCCTGTTTCAATGTAGTCGATTTGGTAAATTTGTTGAGATCCAATTTGATAAAAATGGGCGAATATCTGGAGCAGCAGTCAGAACTTACTTGCTCGAAAGATCTCGTGTTTGCCAAATCTCAGACCCTGAGAGAAACTACCATTGTTTCTATCTTCTCTGTGCAGCACCAGCAGAGGTAATTATTTCAGTCACTCCATGTCAAGAACCGAGCAAATTTAGATTGGGTATATAGTCTTTATAGAAGATGAATATGAGAACTGCAATAATTAAATTGACAGGAAAGAGAGAAGTATAAATTGGCAAGTCCCCAAACATTCCATTACTTAAACCAATCCAACTGCTATGAGTTGAATGGAGTCAGTGATGCTGAAGAGTATCTTGCTACCAGAAGAGCTATGGATGTAGTTGGAATTAGTGAGGAGGAGCAGGTCAGTCTTTTCATCTTTGGCTCAAACTGGTTTTGGTTTGCCATTCTGTAATTCTAACATTGTGTTTTCAGGAGGCAATTTTTAAGGTAGTAGCTGCTATTTTGCATCTTGGGAATATTGAATTTGCAAAGGGGCCAGAAGTTGATTCTTCTGTAGTGAAAGATGATAAATCTAGGTTCCATCTTCATACGACAGCTGAGTTGCTTCAGTATGCAGTCGACATAATTCATTTTTATTTATTAGATGACATATATTGCCATTGCAAGAATAACAAAACAAAACGTGTTTCTGATAGATGTGATGCCAAGAGCTTGGAAGATGCATTAACTAAGCGTGTAATGGTGACTCCTGAGGAGGTCATTACAAGAACTCTTGATCCTGTCGGTGCTGTTACAAGCAGGGATGCCTTAGCTAAAACTATTTATTCACGTCTGTTTGATTGGTAAGAAGCTTCTTTATCCTTTTCAACTGTTTCTTTCAGGGAATACAGGCTAATCCTTGGAGTAAATAATGAATCACAATGATCAAACTATCACTAGAAGCTTTGGTTCTCTCGTGGTGTTTGAGAGCATTAGTTCTGTCATGTTTCCATATTTTAATTACCATTCAATCTTCATAATCTTATTACTTAAGGTCGCAGAAATGAGAGAGCTTCTAAAAGAACTCATCTATTTCAAGCAGCCTGTTAAGAAAAAGGCATTCCTTCATTTCTTCCCTATTTCATTTATCAAATTGCTGATGGCTTTACACAGTATCCAAATGCACTGCATAATCTTAGGTATAAATATAAAGTTCACACAAAATCTAGGAGTTGAAGCCTTTAGATTAGATGGCTTTGGAGCTAATCATAGTATGGTATCAACCAGGAGGTGATGAGATTGAACTGTTGCGCCATCATTTCACCCACATCTGATTAAGTCATTCACTTGATAGGCTCTAATCAAAGCCTCAACCCATAAATGAGGAGGAGTGTCAAGCAATAAATATAAAGCCTGCATCAAATCTACAAACTTAAGCTTATAAATTAGATGCTCTCTAAACTTAAACAGATCTTATATAAATGTACAATAATAACAGATAACCTATGTGGTTCACCGTCTTAATGGAACACTTTAAAGCTCTTCTTGGCTCTATGCTCATTGCATCATTTTGACATTTGCCGCGAGAAGCCGTTATGCCTGCTTCTCTTAATTTTTAGGAGCTTTTGATTGTTCTTCATTCTTCTTTAGTCAATAGTGGTTACTGAATCTTGCTTATCCCTGTTATAGGCTTGTTGATAAAATCAACTTTTCCATCGGGCAAGATCCAAACTCAAAGACACTGATCGGAGTACTTGATATATATGGTTTCGAAAGTTTTAAACTGAATAGGTGAGTCTCCAACTCCAATGATATGTCATTGTAACTGCTCATTCGGAAATTAACTGTTTCTCAAATCTGTTAGCTTTGAGCAGTTCTGTATTAACTTTACAAACGAAAAGCTGCAACAACATTTTAATCAGGTTTGGAAAAAATCTTTTATCACAATATTTTCTACTGATTCTTTACCCAAAAGAATATTTTCTACTGATTTTGAGTCGTGGTCATCACCTAACCTGCACATTATTAACTTCACTTTACAGCACGTCTTCAAGATGGAACAGGAAGAGTATACCAAAGAAGAAATCAATTGGAGTTATATTGAATTCGTTGATAATCAAGATGTCTTGGATCTGATCGAGAAGGTCCTTTATTTTTATTGTTCTTTTTTCCCATAAAATCTAGTTGTCGTTATTATCAAATCCATGTATTATCTATGTCTTTGTTTCTCCTTTTAGTGAGTCATAACAACAGCATCCGTATGAACCAACATTTTTTCCCCCGTAGTTCAGTTAAGAGCTGTTGCTTTTATCCTTTTAGTTAATAATTATTTTCCAACTTTTGCAGAAACCTGGGGGAATAATTGCTCTTCTAGATGAAGCCTGGTAAGCTGCCACTTCTGGTACTTGAAATTTTATATAGTTGTAGCCACATTAACATAAATTCTAAATCTCTCCGTGCTGATCCAAATTTGATTTTATTTGTTCCATCCAGCATGTTTCCTAAGTCAACTCATGAAACCTTTGCTCAGAAACTGTATCAGACCTTCAAAAACAATAAGCGATTTATCAAACCAAAGCTTTCGAGGACTAGCTTTACTATACTTCACTATGCAGGGGAGGTAAATATTGGCTTCCCGTTTATTTTAGACTCTTTACACATAGAGACATGAATAAGGAATACTCTTTGCATATTACAGGTAACTTATCTGGCTGATCTGTTCCTTGACAAAAATAAGGACTATGTTGTGGCAGAACATCAGGATCTGCTGACAGCCTCTAAATGCTCCTTTGTTGCCGGACTTTTTCCTCCCCTTCCTGAAGAATCATCGAAATCATCAAAGTTCTCCTCCATCGGTTCAAGATTCAAGGTATCATTTTGCTTAGTTAACTATGAATAGAAATATGAGGAATCCTAAATCATTCAGAATAGAGGGCACCATTCATAATGCAGCCTGGAAAACATATTCAAAGGATGTAAAACCTCATGGATTTGCTTGTTTAAATACATCAGTGAAAGGCATTATGATGAGAGACAAATTTTATTTATAACTATGAAACTAAGAGGTAAATGGTCAGCCACAGCCAGCTAGATAGCATGATGTTTCGTTCTATATCTCAATGGCAAAGATGGAAATCTATGAACAACATTTTTCTCTGTAACCACTTTCAATGTTTCAATTTTAAGCAATTTAAGGACATCGTATTTAGATTTGAAAGTTTATGCATAATTTTGAATCCACATGTCTGCTCTACCTTGTTGGCAGTGCTCTATCACGGGTTTCATTTGAGGCATGAATGTCTGATAAAGATAATAAATGCCAAAATACTCTGATGTATATCTTATTGCTGATGGTAAGAGATGTTTCCGAGATTGCAGTTGCAGCTTCAGTCTCTCATGGACACCCTAAATTCAACTGAACCTCATTACATCCGGTGTGTCAAGCCCAATAACGTCCTGAAGCCCGCTATATTTGAGAACCTAAATATAATACAGCAGTTGCGTTGTGGTGTGAGTAATCTCTTTCTTCCACTAAGTTTAATGAAATAATATTCATCTAATAACATAGAGAACATAAATTAGGATCTGCCTTTGAAAGGAATTCATCACAAAGCTGTTAATTGCAGGGTGTTCTTGAAGCAATCCGGATTAGCTGTGCAGGATATCCAACTAGGCGAACGTTTTATGAGTTTCTGCTTCGCTTTGGCATTCTTGCTTCAGAGGTTCTGGAAGGAAAGTAAGTTTTTTAGTTGTTGTATAAAATGTCAAATATACCTCTTCTCCACTTCATGATGTCCTTGGCTATTTTTCATCACGCCACTTCAATGACTTAATATGACATCTTATTTCTCAGCTATGATGACAAAGTTGCGTGTCAAATGATCTTGGATAAGATGGGACTGAAAGGTTATCGGGTACATTCAACATACTCTGTTTACCAAGTGGTTGTGATTACCCCATCAGTTTCATTCCACTATGGGAATATGAATGCTAGAATCATCTTTGAAAGGAGGATTGAGTAAAATCAAACAACAGGATCCAGTGCTCCTGTCAAATGAGAGTTGAAATAGATTTGAATTTAATTTATGATGAATGCCATTCTCCTTGTTGATCCCTTGCTTTCTGAAACATACGAGAAATAATCAGTGAACTGCAAGTCGATTTGTTTGTGACCCAATAATTGAAGTGATTATTATCTCAGATACCTTGAGTCTCATTATTTCCTTCTCTTCATCTAGACTAGATGATACCTCGTTCAATGCAACAATTACCTATTTTATATCCATTTTTTCCCCTTCCTTTCCAATATATAGGTTCCTTCTACAGCTTTTGTATTTTGGAAGGTTTTGCCTTTGATTTTTTGGAAGGTGTTGGCTTCATATTTCACAACTAACATTCACAAAACTGGCTGGCTCCATAGATAGGAAAGACAAAGGTTTTTCTACGAGCAGGACAGATGGCTGAATTGGATGCTAGAAGAACAGAGGTTCTTGGCAATGCAGCTAAAAAAATTCAAAGGCAAACCCGTGCCTATATTGCTCGGAAGGAATTTATTGCAATGCGCAAAGCTGCTATTAAATTGCAAAATCATTGGCGAGGTATATTCCAGCATAATTTTTCATAGGGCTCTTTCATATAAATACATGCATGCATATATACACAGTTGATGAGCCAATGTATTATTTGAGGCAACAGAAGATAGCAAACAAAAGGATGTTTTGTCGCATGGGCAAGGAATAATGCATGTAGAATATACAATGGAAAAAATTGGGTGACGGTTAAGAACTCAATGTGCTTTCTATTATGTGGGTTGTTTTGGAACCTACCTTTTCTTTGGCCATAAGCACAATTTAGCAGGAGAACAGGTCAACTCCTCTAGCAACTGGGCAGTGAGTGAGCACTACATATGCACAAAAAATGTGATGAATAATCGTATATAAGGCAAGTGTATCTATAAATTATAAAATGATAGCATACTAAATCAACTAGAAACTTTGAGATGAGTTAAATTCTAACATGTATAAGGTGAAATTCCCAACTCATTATGGGGTCATCGTTTCACCCGATATGGGCTTTCAATGAATGGTGAATCTTCCCCACCTGAAGGGAGTATCAAATTGTAAACAATTAAAATCACTATTATATATGCCAATTAAAAATTTTAGGGAGTTGAACTACAATATCAAATGCTGGCATTTCTTGTGCTGTTTTCACCACTTTTGTCTTGAGAACAACTGTAGCATCCAAAGTATCTGAATCTTTTGTTTCTATCTTCATAGGCTCTTTCATATACCATAGTTGAAGGCATGATATATTCATATAAAGATTTAATTTCTTTTATAATTTAACTTGGAAATCATTTCCCCACCATCATTCTACTGTGAGATTCTCCTTTCTATCTTGTTTCCTCCATGATGTAGGTAAATTGGCTCGTATATTCTATGAGCAAATGCGAAGACAAGCAGGTGCTGTGAAGATACAAAAGTATTTCCGAAGATATGTTGCCAGGAAGTCGTACTCTGCTGTAAGGCTGTCTGCGATTAAATTGCAAACAGGTTTGAGGGCCATGACAGCTCGTAAAGAATTCAGATTTAGAAAACAAACCAAGGCTGCAATTATCATCCAGGTATAATGACTACATAATATTGGTTTTCTCTACTAGTTCTTGGAATATATAACCGTCAAAGGATAACGGCTTAAATTGCATAGGCCAGAGAAAAATTATGATAGTTTTTTTTTCCGCTGAAAAGTCACTCATATCCTACAGAAAATAAATTTTTGGACTGAATAATTCACTGCTCCTATGTTTTCTGTTTGGTATTTTGTAGGCTCACCTCCGTGGCCATCTAGCATATTCATACTATAAAAATCTTCAGAAGGCTGCACTTGTTACGCAATGTGGTTGGAGACGAAGGGTTGCCAGAAGAGAACTCAGAAAGCTTAAAATGGTTGGATATATGCAGTTCCACCTAATAGATAATTTTTTTGCCTCTTTGTTTCGTGATCAGCTACTTATAGGGACATAATCTATCTAGGCTGCAAGAGAGACAGGTGCCCTCAAAGAAGCTAAAGACAAGCTAGAAAAGCGTGTGGAAGAACTTACATGGCGTTTACAGCTTGAGAAGAGAATGAGAGTAATAATTTTTCAGAAACTGGGTACCTAATTTGAATTACTCAGAAAAAATGGCTACTCTAATCATTGTAACCTTGTTCTTTTCTTTATTTAGACTGATTTCGAGGAGGAAAAGGCTCAGGAGATTGGTAAACTGCAAGAAGCCATGCAAGTAATGCAAGTACAATTGGATGAGGCGAACTCCAACATCATCAAAGAGCGAGAGTTAGCTCGTAAAGCAATTGAAGAAGCACCGCCTGTCATAAAGGAAACACCAGTAATAGTGGAAGACACAGAGAAGATCAACAAATTGACTGACGAGGTTGAGAGTTTGAAGGTAGACAGTCTAGCTAGATAATTTGCTGCCAATTTCTTCAAAGATGCTAGAAAGTCTAAAGAATGAATCATGATTAGTGTCAAGTCATAAATACAAAGCTCACATCAAATCTACAAGCTTAAGCTTTTATAAACCTTATCATGGAATCAGCAGGAGGTCTTGGTTTCTAATGCTTGTGCAGTAATTTCAACCAGATTTGATTAATTTGTTCGCTAACTAAGCTTCATTCAAAATCTCAGCCCACAAATAAGGGGGCATCGAGTAATAAATATAAAACTCATACTAAATTTACAAGCTTAAACTTTTAGATTAGCGAGTTATAGTGCTAACCTTATCAATTAATTGCTCAACTATCGTAAAACCAATGGATTCTGGATAAATCAAGTTGACAAACGTGTCAACAATTATGCACACCCATGAGCATGATGAGACCAGCCATCTTGGCCCTCAAACATATATTGATACTTCTCGACAGGTAATGGCACTTCAATTATGCACTGACTTCATAATACATTTTGCATTCAGTCTTTACTAGGATCGGACAGAGAAGCATTGGAAATTGCCAGAAAATCTTGCATTGACATGGAATGCAGACTTTCTGAACTGGCTAAAAAGCTTCAGGACACGGAGAGAGAGAAAGATCAACTTCAAGAGTCACTCCAGAGGTATCCAGACTAGCAATTGCTGCCTAATACATAGTTGTATACCTGACTTTGCTAGTTTCACTTTGTTTGTTTAAACTTTTAACTGAGACATCTCAGCCAACTGAAAAAACGCTCTCTTTCTTAATCACAAGACCAATTTATTTGATTCAACATTTACTATTTAGGATGGAAGAGAAATTTTCAAACATGGAATCAGAAAATCAGGTCCTTCGGCAGCAAGCACTTACAATGTCACCACCAGGGAAACCCTTATCTGCACGGCCAAGGACTACAGTCACTCCGGTGCTAATGTTAATCCGTAGTTCTATTTCTTTTACATAGCAGCATGTAATTGATCCTTACATAATACTTATTTAAATAATTCCTGCAGAAGACACCTGAAAATGGAAATGTTGTAAATGGAGAAGCCAGAGTGACATCAGTAAGTCTTTTTATAACTGCACGGGTACTATAATTCTAAATTGAGGAATCATTCAGTTTTGCTACTCTCCATATCTTAGGATATAATCTTGTCTACGCCAAATTCTCGTGACCCTGAATCTGAAGAAAAACCACAGAAGTCCCTCAATGAGAAGCAGCAGGTATCAACTTGCCTAGGATCACTATGTCCTTTATTTTAGTATTTAGCTTATTCAGATTAATCACTTTGAGCAGCTTATTATAATTTACTTATATGTTCGTATTTTAATGTGGTCTTATCAATTGCAGGAAAATCAAGAATTACTCATCAAATGTATATCACAAAACTTGGGCTTTTCTGGAAGTAAACCTGTTGCAGCCTGTGTTATATACAAGTGTCTGCTCCATTGGAGATCATTTGAGGTCGAGAGGACCAGTGTCTTTGACCGCATTATTCAAACAATAGCTTCGGCCTTGGATGTAAGTTGAAGTTGCATTTCTTGACTCTTGTCTATTTTCATTACAATTAATAATTAAACAGCACCTGGTCATGTTCCACCATCGTTCTCTTTGAAGGTCCCAGAGAACAATGATGTGCTAGGCTATTGGTTGTCAAATGCATCCACTCTTTTGTTACTCCTCCAACATACTCTAAAAGCAACAGGAACAGCCAGCTTGACGCCACAACGGCGGAGAGCATCATCTGCTTCTCTTTTTGGGAGAATGTCACAGGTATATGATGAATATCTGCTTGAGAGAATTCACTTCTTCTTTTCCTTATTAATTGAAAAACCTCTTTATATTTTCAAAATGCATTTTTTTTCCTCCTAAAAGAAGTTCAAGGGTTCGTCTCTTTCTTATCCATGGTTTACCTTAATTTTCTCTTAGGGGCTACTTTCATCATCTCCTCAAAGTCCTGCAGTTTCATTGTTTAATGGCCGAGGACTTAGAAGACTTGATGACCTACGTCAAGTTGAGGCCAAGTATCCTGCATTGCTGTTTAAGCAGCAGCTCACTGCTTTTGTTGAGAAGTTGTATGGAATGATTAGAGACAACTTGAAGAAAGAAGTCTCTCCTTTGCTGGGATTATGTATACAGGTAGCTGCTGAGTATGTTTTACAATATAGTAAATGTTGGTAGTCACTCCTATAGAAATTACAATTATGTGCAATTTTTCTGTTGATCCACCGAGCTTTGCTGGTTATATTTGAGAATATTGTGGAAAGCTTTCTCAGATTTCCGGTGTCTTTTGATTCATTGCAGGCTCCCAGGACCTCCAGAGCTAGTTTAGTGAAAAGACGTGCACAAGCCAATGCTGTTGCTCTGCAAGCATTAATTGCCCATTGGCAAAGCATTGTGAAAATTTTGAATAGTTATCTGAAGATGATGAAAGCAAATTTCGTAAGTACTTTTTTTTCTATGTAAATATCTGGTGTAGATGGTCTCCTGTAACAGCATATCTTACTTCTTGCAATCCGCAGGTTCCCCCATTCCTGATCCGGAAAGTGTTCACTCAGATATTCTCGTTTATCAATGTTCAGCTATTTAACAGGTACATTTCTCTTTTCCTCTCTCAATGACTTATCAGTTTAGATGGTCCACAATTGAGCTGAATCTACACTCTGTACTTGAATGCTATGAAGTTTACATGACGAACATATCATTCTGCAGTCTTCTACTGCGACGAGAATGTTGCTCCTTCAGCAATGGAGAGTATGTGAAATCAGGGTTGGCAGAATTAGAACAATGGTGTTGTGAAGCGACCGAAGAAGTGAGTACATTTTGGCCCTTCAAATATCCTTTGAAGCTCCTTTTCGTTTTTCTAAGCTCTCTTTCCCGTACAGTATGCAGGCTCAGCATGGGATGAACTAAAGCATATCAGACAGGCTGTTGGATTTCTGGTAATGCACTTTGCTTGTTTTCTACGACTAAAAGAAATTCAAGATCAAAAGACTCATCTCCTTCCATTCTCTTTGGAACACAGGTCATACATCAGAAATCCAAGAAGGGCCTGACTGAAATTACCAAAGAACTTTGCCCGGTGTGTGATTTGTTGCTTTCATACTGTTTCCATTGAAGAATTCTGCTTTCTTTTCCATTTTTGGTCTACATTCGTTATAGTAAGACGCTGCTTCCTTCTATTATAGGTGCTTAGCATACAGCAGTTATACAGGATCAGTACAATGTATTGGGATGACAAGTACGGTACACAAAGTGTGTCTTCAGATGTAAGTTTTGCAAGCAATTCTGATCAACCTTATATTGCTACCGAACAGCTATCCATAAAGCCACCTATAACTCCTTATCCCAATTTCTCAGAAGTTGTGTCTTGTTCTCTTATGACTTTACAGGTTATATCTAGCATGAAAGTTATGATGACAGAAGACTCCAACAATGCTGTTAGCAGTTCCTTCCTTCTAGATGATGATTCCAGGTAACGTGTCATGGCTTACCATCTAGGCACCGACGTTGATTTTGTGTTCATTGCACATCAAATTTATTGTCTCTATGTAATGAACTGTTGATGCAGCATTCCATTTTCTGTGGATGATATTTCCAAGTCAATGCAACAAGTAGACATAGCTGATGTAGAACCTCCACAATGGATCCGAGAAAATTCAGGGTTTGGTTTCTTACTTCCACGTTCTGAGTAATGTTGACAATCATGTCTCCACATTACACCCCAAGATCACAAACACGTGCCCCATGGAATGACGCGCATCGAGTAAAGCCTGTGAATACGTGATTCTAGATTATTACCATGCTTACAGCATATTCTTTATCAACCCCATCTACTTCGTTTCGGTGTAAGCATGGGGTGATGCATTTATTCCCTCAAGTTCCTTCAACAAGAGCGCATTCTTTGAAGATACCATGTATGTTGGTGTCTATTACTTCTGTCACGGCTGTGACAGGCTTAGCCCATTTTGGTAAAGGGCTATTTTTGTTTGCCTATGCAGTGAGGTTTGCTGTTTGTCAGGGTTTGTGTTTCATATTGATTGTTCAAGTGTATATGATAGAAGTTGCACTTCTTCACCTTTTTTTTTTTTCCTCTGTAATTTTTTAGATTTGAGAGTGAGGTTGTAAGTTTATTTGTTTGTTTTTTATTTCTTCATTATTTGGCTTAGATTGCAGTCTGGTGTACATGATGTATTTGAAGTAATGGAAGAAAATTATTCATTTCTATCTCTTTACTTGAAATACCTCCTCCACCTTTTTTCCTCTTTTTTTTTTTTTTTTGCTCTCCCTTTTTTTTTCTTAATTTTTTAAATAAGAATATTGCCCATCTACATCAGTAAGAGCTAGGTGAGGGCATGTGGACATTGTTTTGTTTTTGGTCTTGTTTTCTCCAAAGCAAAATAACACATAAAATGTGGTTCAGTTTTTTCCTTAAACAAAACTGCATCGTGTGATTAGGGAATTTTTAAAAATAAAACTTTGTTACATTTTGTTTCGGTTTGTGATTGAAATAAAAAAAAAAAAGAAAGAAAAAAAATCATTATTTAAGAAAATTTACTTACATGATTTGTAATATCACAAGTATAAAATTTGTTTGGTAATAATGTATATTGGCATATGATATTGATGAAGTTAATACTTTTGCATTTAAGAAATTTCGAAGGTGTCTTGAATACTAGATTTGATTCACAAGCTAACAAATGATACAAATTTTAAGTTTGACCTATATCCATAAACTAACAAGCAATTACTCATTTTTATGAAAGTTAAATACATATACAGTTTGATAAGTATATAAATTAAATTTTATTTAAATTATTAAAAGAATTTTTTTAGTTATAAGTTAAAGCTCCTTTAGTATTTTAAAATGCATCCATTTGATTTACCCTTTTAAACTAATTGTAGTTTTGATTTGATTCAATGCGGGAATTTTTTAACCAAATTGGAGGGGAATAGAACAAAACTTTTTGCTTTGTTTTGTTGGATTTGCAGTCTTATTCAATTCGGTTAGTCTTTTTACTAATCCCTATTAGGAATCTATCTGGCTAATAGACCAATAAATATAAAATCACAATACAACTAACGAGCTTAATTTTCTAGATGAATTAACTATGGCGTTCATCTTATTAATAATCAATATTTCACAAAGTTAACGTTTCAAAAAGTTCAAATAAACGATTAATATTTTACAATATAATTTAAACAATTTTATGAATTACTTATTTGAACCGTTTTATGAAATATTGATTTCTTATTTAAACTTTTTCGAAATGTTGATCATTTATTTAAATATTTTAAAATATTAATAGTTTAGTTGAGCTTTCTCTTAAATATTGATTCCTTTTATTGTAATTCTCTCCCTAAAAAAAAAAGAAAAACGGATAAGGCTTAGAAATATATTCAATAACTTTCTCTCCAAATTACTCTAATCTGAGTTTAAAAAAAAAAAAAATGTATAGGTAATTGGGAAAACTGTTTCTCTTATATTCCTTCTAAAACAAAGTTTTTGAAATTCTGGCTTTCCTTCTCCTCCAATTTAGTGTTAAGGAAACATACTTTCAAGAGAGACTTATAAAATGCAGGTGATCCCAAATTGGACAGAGGTGCTTTTCTGGAGCAATATTCCAGTGGTGCTTCCAATTCTCAGTGCCCTTCCAAACAAAGTCTTGATTTGAGACGATCATCAGAGACTCTGGCTAAAATGCTTGGGTTCACTATTCTCTTTCCATCAATCAAATTAATGGATGCTAAGGTTTTTTTTTTCCCCAACTTTACAAAAAAATAAAAAAAGTACCTAAATATAAAAAAATGAAAACATAAGTACCTAAACGAAAAAAAATATAAAAATTACAGTTTTTTCATGAAAATTTACTGCAAATTAAACTGCGAATCTAATATATGTACCATTTTACAATTTCACAATGCGAAAAAGCTTGCCTAAAATCGATAAAAAAAGGAATTTATAAACGAATTCTCTATTAATCACACAACATACCAACAATCTTGGCTACTATTTACCATTTTGGAAGAACAAAAATTGCAAAAGTTTGAGTAATTGCTGTCAAACTTCATCTTCGGGATCATCTTCATCAACGATAGTAGCAGAATGCTCCTCTTTCGGCTTGATATACCCGAATTTTCGGAGTATCCACAAGTTCATCCGGATGACATTGCCGAAAAACACGACGCCCATGAGGCATGCCCATGTCAGCACCGAAATCTCCGTTACATCCTTCAACCTTCCTGCCATATCATCCGTAGACATAAACCTCAAAGCAATGAAATAGGTTATGACCTGTGAAGTAACTGCTATCCACATTATGACCATTTGAATCCACATCCACCTCCTCCTCTTTATTGGCAATCCACTCACTAGAAGCAGGATGATGCTTAAGGATGCAAGGAAAGCGAGCGTGTTGAAGATCATGAAGATCCCATATCCACTCCTCTTGTTATAAGCCATGATTGCTGTCCCAGCAGTGTGAGGTTGCTCCGCTCCTCCTTCTTCTTCATTGCTGCTGTTCTCGTCCCCCCGAAGAAGATCGTCTTGCCAGACACCTCCTGGTGGGGTGATTGCTGCTTGGAAGGCCACCGTCGCGATCAAAGACGCTACCACCATCAATGCGCTTTTCTTCTGCCCTAGCCAATCGGTGGTGTTGAGCTTCTTCTTCGGCGGATCGTTTGAGGAGGCGGTTGTCGTCAACATTAGTGGTGATGTTGAGGTGGCTGTTCCTGTCGATCGCAGAACTTTGATTGGATCCAAATCATAATCATGGGTGGTTATTGAGATGGGGAGTTTTTTTCCACTTATAGCTCCAGCATTCTTCAGTAAACTTTGGATTTCTACATCTCTTAGCCCTCTAGGACCCTCTGTAAGAACATCCAATGGTGTTGATCCGCTTCTGTTCATTATGTTGACGTTCAATCCTGCGACTGTCAGCATAAACCTTATTGCCTGAAAATTTCATGGAAGATTTATGATCAAATGAGATTACTTGAATTAAAATTCAATCCGAGGTTCTTTATCGAGTCAAGTGAGTTCTAAGCTTTGGATGAAATTCTATGGAGATTGGGTTTTCAGTGATAATCATCGTTTTCATAACTATTTCGCATATTTTAATAATAAGACTCGAGAACTAAATTATCCTGAAAATTCAATTTTTTTAAAATAATACACTTACATTTGATAATATATATATTAGTAAAGTCCTCAAAATTTCTTCAAATTTAGTATGTAGTATTAACATACACCTATAATTATTTTTTGAGACTAATTCATCACCCACCTTAGGATTTCTCTAGTAATTTGATATTTCGGCAGCCAACATAATTCAAATTAAATAAAATGATTTTTTTTTTTTTTGGAGCCAAAAAATTAAATAAGAAAATTAATAAATACAAAAAGAAAAAAAGAAAAGAAAACACTCCCAATTATCTATTAATATAAAAGATTGACTCGGTATTTGTATCGCAGAAGAAATTTTACTGTACCAACATTTTGAAAGGAATGTAATTATAGTATTATTTTAGGAAATTATGGCACTAGCTCGTAAAAAAGTAGACTCGATCTTAGTACAAAACACATAATTACTATAAATAAGTAAACATGACATGACTACATTTGATAGTATATACACATACACTGATGTATAATGTATAATATATAGTCTACGTACCTCAATATTCTTCTTGGCAACAGAAACATGCAAAATCGTATTCCCCTCACAATCTCTCCGATTCAACAACACACTATTTCCCTTCACCTCCTCAACCAACATCTTCAAAACCTCCAACCTATTATGCACCACACACAAGTGCAAAGCCGTCTCCCCGCGGTCGGTCGTCAACATAACCGACTCGGGCATGGCTCGCACGAGTTGGCTCACCGCTTTGACCCGGCCCTTGATAACTGCAAGATGCAAAGGAATCCTCCCATCAAGATTTCTCACCTTACATATTTCCTGATCCACCACCATCAACAGCTCCTTTACTATCTCCACGTGACCCTTCGCCGACGCCAAGTGAAGGGCCGAGTTGCCGAGTGAGTCCAGTTCGGATGTCAATTCGGGTTTTCGTGCCACCAACTCTTTAACGAAATCCAAGTGGCCTAAAGTGGATGCCACGTGAAGGGGTGTCTCGGAAACGCATGAAACAATGATTTTGTCAAGAATTAAAGGTTCTTGTTGAAGGATTTCTCTAAGGTTTGATACGTTTCCTGTTGTTGATGCATCCACCAGCCTGCTTTCCATTATTTTTTTGTGTCTCTCCCTAAAAAACTTCCTATCTAAGTCTCTATATCTCTAACGAATGCTTTTGGGTGTAATGGACTTTTTTGGTCGTGTCATGTGTCTTTTTGGGTAGCTATGCGTTAAAGTCAATAAAAGGCTGCTACATAGAAAATGACCTTAATTTATGATGCGCTTCCAATGGTTGGACAATAGGGTTTTTTTAATATATATATATATATATATTTTAAATTAATAAGTGAATTAAAAAATACTACTTATTAAGAAGGAATAGATAGATTATATAATATATATATATATATTCATTTATTTTTTTCTTATTTTTAATAATACATTCTATTGACTATATGACATATGTAAGATGAGTGGGATTATTTAATCTCTATTCCCATGTGATCCCACTTGTTTTATATATAATACCGTCAATGAAATATATTATTAATATAGGTGGATGAGTTGTCTATTCATCTTAAATCCGTGTTAAAGCCGGTTTCCAACCGTGAATCGATCTGGTTCAGAAGTGGCAAGGCCTGAACCACCCCTCAAACTGATGGGCCAGTTTACTATTGAATTGGCGGATCGATCCAATTAATTCATCTCCTTAAAAAAAGAGAGAGGAAGGGAGGCCCATTAAATCAATAAAAATAATTAAATGATATCTATTAGATCATAACATATCAAAACTATATTTTTTATGATTATAAATAATAATTTTTTAAAAATAATATTATCAAACTAATGATAAAGTATTAATTATATATTAAAGATAAATAAAAATTTTAATTTAAGTTAATATAAACCGATCATAATTCCAATCCGTAAACGAACGGTTATCGACATATTCAAGTCCTACCCTTTGGGCACGTCTAACTCACCTAATGCAATTGCTTCCTATTTATCTCTTTAGACCCGGCCGTGAAAATGATAATTTATTGCTTCCAAAGAAGGTTAATTCTAATCAACTAAGACGATTCCTAGAAGTGGGACAAACAGAAGCTTCCAAGCTGACCTTTGACTTTGGTAATTGTCCTTGTCTTCTTTCTTAAGCCTCCCATCCAAACCGATATATATATATTCCCCTTTTCCCGTTTGTTAATATGTTGTGGTTCTAATTTCATCGGATATCTTTAAAGAGACCGTTTTGTTACTATCGTGATTTTTTCGAGTTCTACCATAGTGAAATTACGACTCTTAGTATTCGTATATATATATATATATATATATATATATATATTAGAATTCAGAGTTTCAAAAGCCTTGAATATTGTTAAGAGCATAAACAGATGTTAGATAAATGATTAGATCTCATTAATGGATCTCCTATGCAACCAATTAAGAGGTCCAAGAGGAAATTTTCAACAATTTTTTTATTTTTTAAACCATTAATAAGCGTCAAATCAATGTCTCCATTACCTATCTCCATAAAAATTAACACTCGTAGTATTTTACTTTAATGTTTAATCATATTAGAAAGGTTTTTAAAAAATGGTAACCTTTTTATTAATGTATTTAAGCTTACAAAATGCCAATTCTCAAGAAAGGAGAAAAAAGTTTTCAACACTACGTATGCATATTAACAAAATTGACAGCATAAAAATTTATAAATATTTACTTTCCAAAAACATCTTATAATAGTAATACTAATGTTGGTTCATTTCCTTTATTATCGTGTATAATATATGATATATCAAGTTATAATCAGTTTATACAATGATGAAAATTTAAAATAAAAGAAGATAATAAATTAATTATATTAGTATGATGAATGGAATAGCTAAATTGTAAAACAATATATATGTCAACATTGAATTATTAATCCATATCGAACTAATAAAGAAGCAAACAAATAAAAAGGTGAAGATATGATTGTGGCATAAAAAATGTGGTTGATCTATAGCAAACAGAAAAATTAAGATATCTTTATATATATTACTGACAAAATGAAAAATTAAGAAAAAGTAATAATATGAAGATGATACGAAAATAACTTCATATAAAAAGATATTTCATTGCAAAAAATGGGTCTTGGAACTCGAAAGCAGAAGCGTAGAGAGAGAGAGAGAGAGAGAGAGAGAGTATTGGAGGTAGTGGGAAGAGAAGATGGAGTTGATAGAAGTAAGACAAAATAAAAACTGGTCAATTATAATGGCTAAAAAGAGTGAAATTACATAAACAAACCTTGAATATATTTCTAAAATATAAATACTTATAAAATCGAAATAGAAATTAAATTATATATAAAGGATTAATCAGTAATTATGAAAGCGACGGTTATTTAAGTCTCAAAATACTTTAATAATATAGATATATATATATATACATAAATAGAATATTAATATATCTTTTCATACGGTACCATAAAATGTTGTGATTGTCAAATATATAAAGGAAGGAAGGTGCGCCTTTTCT
This sequence comes from Lumnitzera racemosa, assembly GCA_024138005.1. NCBI lineage: Eukaryota > Viridiplantae > Streptophyta > Magnoliopsida > Myrtales > Combretaceae > Lumnitzera > Lumnitzera racemosa. Next base: position 5,086,644 of record JAMXBC010000007.1, read on the forward strand.
CATGTAGACTTTCAAAGAAGTTGGCCAGATGGCCGCAATAAAATTATTTAAAACGAATTGATGAAAAACAAAGAATACGGAACAAGCATGATATTTTTGGAAAGCAATCGTCTATCAGTGTTTTTTTTTTTTTATTACGATTTATTTTTTTTTTTTCGTTAATGATTTCACTAGATTATAAGGGTTTTGACATCTTGATCTGAAATTGTAACCATACAGAGTTGGCATACAATGTACAAAAGAAAGTATTAAATTATTTCAGTCGAATCGTTGAGAAAATAAATATTTTTTAATTTTTTTTTTCTACTTAGCCTTATTACTTTATTTTTCGTTATTCGACTTTAACTTGTAATAAGAAAAGGTCAACATTGGATTAAATCCCTGGTTGGTTTTTCTATTAATGAACAAGGAATTCGTGAAATCTATTTGTTAAAGATTTTTGAACGAAAATTTTGTACTTAATGTAAGGATAATAAAATATTCTTAATTTTTTGGAAAAGATTCCTCAACCCAGTTTTGGAGACTGAAGTTGTATTTCTGTATGCCTAATTCTACTTCCAATAAATTATCATTATAATTATTACGAAAATATTAGTGGAACCTAATAAGATAGCAATTACAACTTAAGAAAGAGTAAGTGTTCTACCTAGGTTCACTATTTGCTTTTAATGAAAACAAAATAAAAATATATATATTAAAACAATTTACAATGAGTTTATATTGAGCTAGTTGAAAATAAGCTTCGTTTTACTATATCTTTTAATCATATCAATTAGCTCCTTAAAATATTTAAAATACAAGTCTTAAAAATGAAGTGATTTTATTTGATAATTATTTGTATAGTACTTTTTGTGTTTTGGTTGTTTAGATTCTAAAAACCCAGTAAAATCCTTGATGATTGCATTACCGTCTTAAAAGACGGAGAAGGACACTAGCACAACAATTAAGAGCTTTAGAATGAATGAAAAAATTGCTTACGATTAGTAGAAACTGTCATGATGATTCACTTCCTAGTAGTAGTGCTAATAGTTGTCTTTAGAGCCATCGCAATGGTAGGGGACTAGATGCATTGTAATAGGAAGATTGTAAAGAGTTGTTTAAATGCTCAATAACTTGATTAGGAATAATAGAAAGCTGATCTTTCACTGCAATATCTCTTTATTTTTATTAATTATTATTGTCTATTATTCTCATTATTTTTTATATCCTAATTTGCTAATATTTGAAGAGATTTGAAGTTTAGTATATAAATACTCAATAACCCGATCAAAAACAATAGAGACCTAATCTTTTATAGCAATATCCCTTCATTCTCTTGTACTATCGGTGTCGATTATTCTTATTTTCTTTTGTACCCTAATTTGATAATATTTTGAAAAATTTGAAACGTAATGTTTGTGAACTATTAGTTTTGAAAGTTAAAAGCACTATAGCAATAATCGTCGAAATTGAGTTTTATATTATGAGTTCAGATTGTGATCATATTGAAAGTTATGAGTGTGAAACTTGTGTAATCAAGTTTATATATGTGTAATTTTTGGAGCTTAGATTGAAAAATTAATTAAATGGTGTGAAATCTTCAATTAGAAGCATTGTGCATTCACGGAGAATATGGAGCGATCTGAACTCCACGTTAAATCTATTTTTAGTTTTCTCTATTTTCATCTCTTTTAATTTCCGCATTTATTATTATTTTATCATTAGCTTAATTATACTCATTATTACATTTATTAATCAAATTTGAAAAGAAAATTAAATTTCGTAAATATCAATTCACTCTTCTCTTGAGATTTAGCCTACTATTTCAATAAGTATTTTGGTCATAGACTTGAAAACCTCCTATTTACCAATAGAAATGTTGGCCTACTTATGCACTCAATATATTGTATAAGCCTTTTGGCGTGCTCGCAGAATATGATAAAATAATATAATAAAACATTCATATTACCCCTTGATAGAAATAGAACTTTACAGGAAATTATTTTGATTTAACCATTTCTTTTTCAACTTGCTTAGTTAAATTTTTTATTTTTAGTAATAATTAGAACTAGTCAAAAATTGTATCCATTAATTTTTCTCTTTTATGAGATTCAATAGTAATAACCAATTCTATAAATTTATGGAGTTAAAAAAACATAGACTTATCTTATTATTTATCAAGGATTTTCTATATAGCTAGAACGATCTCCGCAAACTACGAATACCAATTTTATTAAGAGTAAATCATATCGATGCTATAGCATCATCATTTGCAAAGAGAGACTATATTATATAACTAACCAAATGAGACCATGCCACAAGGTTATATTCAATTTTCAAAAAGCTTTAATGGTTCTATCTTCAATTTTTTATATTCAATTTTTAAAAAGCTTTTATGGTTCTATCTTCAATTTTTACGAAATTAATCTAACTCTTCATCATATATTTAATTTAATATCCATTACATCTATATCATTAAAAACATAAATGATTTAAATCTAAATAAATATAAATTAAAAATGAAATAAAAGATTAAACCAATCTCAAAATAAAATAAAAATAAAAATAGAATCATATAAAATTCATAGACGGTCAATATATTTAATTGGATTCTATACTATTAGTCCTCTTTTGTGATGTCTCCTTTTCCGCACACCATAACATGGAAGGGATACTACACGGGAGCAGGACCTACGACCGAGGTTATATACCATATAACAGGCACGATGGATAAATTACCAATAAAGTTAGTGGTAATTATGAGATCTATTATTTAAAAAAAAAAAAAAAAAGAGAGGAAGACAACTATCATCCATGCTACACTCCTATATCAACACAAACAATGAAATTTCGAGTGATGGTGGTGGTCTCATATTTAAATAAATAATTAAATAAACAAAAATCCTAACATTTGTACATAAAAACTCTCTTAGAGCATAATATCCATAGTACATATGCATACATACATATATATATATATATATAGGTATTGCACTAGGATAAATCCACGTGGACAAGTTCTACCAGACGACATGAATTATTTGTTTCGAAAAATAGCCCAAACACATACTGTATAACCCTAGAAGTTTTCCTTCACTATAACTAATAAGCATTTCAGATAGGAATAGAAGTGAAACCAAGACACCAAGAGACGAGGGTCTTTTACTTGCAACTCGGACCAGACAATTTGGAGAGCCCCCTGCAGTTGTCTACACAATTTTTTTTCTCCAGAGATTAAAATCTGGAGGTTCGAGTTCATGTTAATTTATGATCTTTATGGCAAGAGCCATTGCCATGAAAGAACACTGGAATTAGTCCACAATGCATCCTATTCAATCACCAGTTCCTACTGGAACTCCAATAAAGTAATTCTCCTCATCTAACATGCATGTGGATAGATGTCTCAATCCTCTTATTAATGACAGCATTTTGCAGGCAGAGAACACATGCCTCTTTACTTGTGAGAGACTAGTGAGTATAAGAGGATAAAAACGATGTTAAATGGAAAGAGTAAAACCCACAAAAATGTCACAAACATGAGTATCCAATGCAATCTTCACAAGGCCATAAGTACTCAGGACATGTATACAAGAGACAGCATCAATTGCCTGTCATACTAGACAGCTAGCAACCTAAAGTACCAGAATCGCATTCAAGAAAATCCCCCATGGTCGACTAACCACCAAAAAAAAAAAAAAAAAAAAAGAGGAAAATCCACGTTGGTCAAGGGCGCATTTTCTTGAGGTTGCATGAAGGGCATTTGTACTGTTTCATGTGCTCAGCTCTTGCAGGAGTGACTTTTACACACTTCCCATGATACCACCTCTCACATATATCACAACAGATCCAAAACTCTTCAGTGGCGTAATTCTCTCCACACGCCCCACATAAAGTATCTCCATGCTCCTCTTCACCTTCCTCTTCAAATTCCCCTCCTTCATTCTTTGCTACCACCTGTTTTGTCTGTTTGCTTGATTCAGAAGCTCGCTGTTGCAATGTTTATGTTTAATTAAAACAGGAAGAATAAAAGGAGAAGAAGAACAAGCTCATAGCTCGCTGTTGCGATGTTTTATGTTTAATTAAAACGAGAACAAAAGGAGAAGAAGAACAAGCTTATAGGTCTGACCCAGCAGTAGTATGGAGGAAAAGGAAGCATATCATAATGTATTGGTCGGTAAGCCTAAGCACCTATCAAAATATCAATCAATCAATCAGCTAAATGAAGACCTCCATGACTATAGGAAAGTGATGAAATGCTCTCCACAGACACCTCAGATATAGCAAAAGGTTCGACAATATCAAACTCACACTTAGTTAAGAAAATTTTCAGACCCATGTAACAAGCAAATCAGACCCCTATAACTCAACTTGTTTCAGAAAGGTGAGACATATGAAATTGCATCCACTACCGACAAAGACCAGAGAGAAATAATACTCAAGTCATAAAAATCAAGGGCATAAATCATGTAGTCTCTGACAGATAAAACATCAACACCACAACATTACAAAATCGTCAGAAACTTAATCATGAAAAGAACTACCAGCAGAAACTTGAAAATGGATCATTTCATTCGACTAAATCATCTCAAAGGTGTGTAACCCAGTAGTAAAGATCCCAATCAACAAAAACTAGCCTATAGAGCAATGTACTACAGTTCGCCAGGCACATTATCAGAAAAACTTGCGGGGATTCATGACACCAGCGTCAGTTTTCCAGGCACAAAAACAAAAAATGAAAGGACAGCAGCATTAGATTCACTTGATTTCCGGTGGAAAACACATTTGGGGAGCACTGTACTGGTGCAGCAAGCCCATAGCCTGGCCCTGAATTAAGCTGGGCAAGCTGTCCATCACTAGTATAGTAGAGCAGCTATAATGACAATAATGCACTCTAAGCAGTTGGAGAAATAAAAAGTGAAGCCTTACAGATTTTGAGCTTGACTTTGGTTTGTTGCTACTATTGTTTGAAACAGATGACTTCTCCTTGGGCTGCTGTTTAAAACTTCCAGTCACCACTTCAAATACCGTGGGAAGCTCATTAATCATATTGAAAAGGCGTTTCCTGCAACAGATATAGTTAAACACAATGATGTGATGGTAGTTAAGCATGAAAAGTCCATATGCAACCAAAGAGTAAACCTCAAACCTGTCATCTTTGTCAAAGCCAAATCTGGCACCAAAATAGAAGGCGACAGCCAGCAACCACGCATCACTATGAACTGCAACCAGAGATACCCAATCCTTATCTTGCATGCCATCTCTTGCAAAGTTGATGCCTAAAGCAGGCTCGGGCAGTTCTGGTGGCACTTCTTCAGCAGGCAAATTAATTTCCCATTGCTCATTTGGGTACCCATATAGGCAAAGATTTTCCCTCTCTGAAGGATATAGTAGAAATTTATACACATAGACAGTATATATATGTGGTGAAAAAGTGATTTGCTTAACTTGTTTTACAATCTTAGGCTATTTACTTTAGAGTCTGCACATGTTCAATTTAACATCTCAATATTGAAAATATACGACAAAAGAGATCTATTAGGACTCATGACGAGTGGAATGATTCATGGTGAACATAGGCGAACGAAAAATCATGCTCCACACAGATCAGTTAGCTTTCAATTTCGTCTAGCATTGGTCCCTTAAACATTTTCCAATTCGAAAAACACTATGTCTTAACAGTCTATTATCGTTGCTCACCATTCGTCAATACAAGCAGCATACAACTCCAATCGAAGAAAGCACAGGTCAAGTGTAATATCCACGCGATCGATACGAGCATAGAGCGATACATTTGTTAAACAACACAAACTTCAGACAATTGATTTACGAAGGCAGCGAAGTGACTAAAGATTATGATAACGCCAAGAAACTCTGCACATTTTTATATACACTGATAATATAATTATCCTCTCTGACCTCGTCCATTAATTTATAACATTAATAAAGACACTCTTAGTGAATTAAATTTAGCACTAGTTTTTTCACGTAATTTTGAAAAAATTGAGTATAATAAACCTATACTTATTCTGCCAATCACTCGCGATCCTAGGGCCTGCACTGAGAAAAACTATAACGACAGCATATGATTGGCGGCACAGCAGAATCACGAGTAGAGGAAAAAAAGAGGAAAACAAGCAAGAAGTGAAGTTGAAAAGAAAAAAGGAAAAGAAAAACGAACTTACCAGGATCACACTGATCGTAAAATAATTGAACATCTACACCAAAAAAAAAAAAGAAAAAGGAAAAGAAAAAAAGAGGTTAAAGAAAGAGAGTAAGAAAATCCTAACAAAGAAAAAACCCTAAAAACGCGAATTGAATGAGTGTGTGTGTGTGTGTGTGTGAGAGAGAGAGAGAGAGAGAGAGAGAGAGACCAGTGGTTAAGGCCTTGATCATGGCAATTCTGCGGCCCTTAAAGTCTCTGAAGACGTCTTCTATCGTTCTTGGATTGTACGGCTCCATTAACCGATTACGTTGTCCGTCTTCGCCTTCGCTTGTTTTCTATTTTCTATCAGATGCTGTGGTGGAGAGAGAGAGAGAGAGAGTGAAGAACCAGCAGCAGCAAGCAGCGGAAGAAAATAAAGAGAGAGGACTGTAAAAGGACAGTACAGGGTACATTAGGAGTTTGGTCCCAAAAAAAAAAGGGTACTTGGGAGATGTAATTTCGGGACAAAAGAAAAACAAAAATCGAAACAGATTAGAAGATATTTGATAGATAATAGATATCTATATTCGTTAATAGTGGATTATTATTATTATTATTATTATTATTATGTTGTTGTTATTGTTAAATATTTAAATATAATTAATAATTACATATTATATATATCTATATATAGATATGTACTATCTATTTAATCTTTTTTTAAAACAAATTGATAGAGAGTAAATTTAAGGAAGTGTGATTTTTCTGCATGATGGAGTATAAAAAAGGAGAATGGTTTGAATAATATTAATATTTTACATAAGTTGATGAATGGTATAATATTTTTTAAAATATATATTTCTTTATTACTACGTATTGAAATTTTTTTAATATTTATTTATTATTTATTAATTTACATATTCAATCTCTTTTCATTGAGAGATTTTTGAGACTTTTGTATTGCTTGACTTTGGTAGCAATCAATAGATAAAGAATAAAACTATTGAATTGATTTGCTAATTAGTTAGATTAATGGTTATAATAAAATATAAACGGTTGAGTTTCCATCAATATTTGGCTTTAATTTTTTTTTTTCTTTCTGTTCATACATATAATAGTTTAATATAGATGTTGCCAAAATAAAATAGAAACCATTTTATACATATATATATTTAAATTATTAAAGTGAATTGATCCTTAATTAATTGCCATATTTTAAGTTACCTATTTACGCTGTATTTAATTTTATTGAACAAAAAAACTAATACTAATATAATTTATTAAAATCATAAACGATAAATAAATTTATCAAGCAATTCTCTCCTATTAATCTCTCCTAATCTTAAAACCCGCTTTCTCTATTCTCTTCTCTATTTCTCTATACAACATAGTACTAATCCGCATGATCTCTTCTAGAGCTGTGCATGCGGGCCAAGTGGGCCAACCCGCCTTGCCAATACTGGTTAAGTGAGTTGAGTCTCTTTGACTCAATTGTAAATGTAGGTTGAAATTTTCAATTTAACCTATCCCATGGACAAGTTAGTAAGTTAAATAAACCAACTCGCAAATTATATTATATCTCATTTGTCATGAATGTATTGTATAGAATATTTATAAATTATAAATCACAATTCACAATCTTATCGGTTTCAATGTTTATATTTAGCTTTTATTTACTATAATATTTAATTTTCATTTCGTTTTTAAATATATTCATAACATATATACATACATTTACATCAATGTTTATATACTTCATAAAAGTCAAACATAAAAAAAAAAAGTGAATTGTTTCTTAGATTTATTTAACAATACATCAAACCATATTTATAATTAGCTTTACATAACATTAATGATCATATACACTATAATATTAATATGATACTCAATTTCATTATGCAATTATTTTAAATGTTCCATATAAATTAGTATATAAGGTAACCATATACTACATTTATTATTTCACATTACAAATAATTAATAATAAACACATTTTTACTATATGATATATTGAACAATATATTATAGTTAATTGAATATGAGTATAATATATAGCAATACTTCCATTTTGACAATTGAATATGTTTGAAATAAAGTAAAATATCAATTACATTTATGAAAAACTTAATCATACGACCTAAAATGCACCTAAATAAAATGCATGAATAAGGTACTATAAGTTTTTTTTTTTTTAGTGTGAATTGGCTTACTTTAACTTACCGATTAAGTGGGGTAGGTTGGAAAAGCTCTCATTTAAGCATGTCAAAATTTTTTAGTCGGTGCCCATATTTTTTTATAGGTTATGCAGGTTAGCTCGCGTAACCCGCTTTGCTTATACAGTTCTATCTCTGCAACGGTTTCTTTCTCTTTCTGTTTTCTCTTTTACTTACTTTATATGCTTAGAGTGCATTGCATTACTAAAATTCAAGTTATAATAAAATATAACTATAATGATAATTGATGTCTATACACATAGATAATTTTTGTTTGTAATCCTGATTTGCTAATAAGTAGAAAATTAAAAGATTTAAAATGAGTATAAATAGAGAAAAAAATAATAAATTCATATTGATATTATTTAACAAAAATTATGATTTTTTTACCGAATACATAATAATAAATTATGAACATATAAATTTAATGTTATTTAATCTATACACACATCACAAATGTATCATTTGCTAATATATATATATATATATATATATATACATAAAGCTCAGATAATTGTATGGCAATTTACAATTCCAAGATCGAAACCCTAGACGGTAGAAAGAGAAACAAAAGAAAATTCATCTCATAGTTAACAATTTGTTTTTTCCCTAGTGAGATACTTCTACCATTGCAAAGATCAAGAAAATAGATTGGTACTATTAGGTGGTTAGAGTTTTATTTAAATTGGATTTAACGTTAGTTGAATTGAGTCAAATTGAATTTCGAGTTACTCAAGTAGCAAATTAAGTTTAACTTGAAACTTAAAACATTAAACTCATAAGACTCATGGGTCTAATTGGGTTTAGTATTATTTTTAATTTATTTTTGGTATTTTAAATATAAGTGAGTGTAATTGTGTAAAGTTACTTAGAAAAAATTTATAAAATATTTGAATTTAATTGAAACAATTGAGCCAAACTCGAATTTGTCCTATATATATCTTTGAATCGAGCTTAACTCAAAATTTAAAACTCGATTGAATTCAAATCGAGCTTGAATTTTGAGTTTTTAAATCGAGATCAAGTTCAATATTATTCTAATTCAACTCGAGTCAATTACATCTCTAAATACCATAAAATGAAGCTTTCATCTGAGTCGATTTACCTACTATTGCTATATTGATTCATCTAAATCAATATGAGAGAGAGAAGGGGGAAAAAAGTTAAATTAAATTATTAAAGTGCACGTATAACCGGATTTTTTTTTTCATCCTTTCTGGTACAAATTGTCAACCATGTGATAGTATTTTTTATAAGTCGTGGAATTTATGGAATCCGTTGTGAATTTATAGAATTAACAAACCCGCCTTAATGCATTGGCACCCCCATGGCATATTTCAAATCCCTCTATATGTTCAATTTGCCTAATTCCAACCCTTTCTTATTTCCGGCAACTTCGAGTCGAAACTTCTCCTTATTGACTAACATTGTTAAATCGGCCACGCTAGTTTGGAAATTCTCCACACACCTGCTCATCGTACATCTTAGAAAAAGTATAATTAAGACTTTAAATGAGTTAAATCGAGATGATATAATATTAAGTTGAAATTTAAATTATATGAGAAAACTCAAACTTGAACTCAATCGAGTTTTACTTTACAAAGTTTAAGCTTGACTCGATTAGACGTATTTAGATTTAATGATCTTAAAAGATATTATAAATTTAATTAAGACAATAATATTTAAACTTCGATTATATTCGATTAATATTTAAACTCGACTTAAGTTCAATTAAGCTCACAAACTTATTAGGCTAAGTATTATAAAACTTGAGCTCAACTCAAATATGACAATGTTGAATTTAAGTAAATGCCAAGTCAATCTTAAATAATTTATAAGTGGACTCATCTCATTTACAACCCCTAGTATTAAGTGCCCCACTCTCACTCCCTAGCTTATTAATCACTTCAAAGTGATAATCAGGTAACTTTGCTAAACAATTGTATTCGTCTATTATCATCACCCACTATTGTAGTAAATGTCTCTTGTTTCTTTAGTCCATGACCATCTTAAATGGCTGCCCTAATAGATAAGGTCTCCTATATTATATGGTGAACTATAAATGCTATCAACTTTTCCTCCTAAGTAGGCTCAAGTAAAAGTCGGTTCTAAACTATAAACCAATCCGGTTCGCAAGTAGGCAAGTTAAACCACCTTGGCGAACTGTCGAGTTTTAAGGGTTTAGGCAGTTCAAGAAAGTGAAACCATCCGAACTGATGGATCGCAAACCATCATCAGGTCGACCTGCCATTAAATCAACCAGTTCACCCTTTTTAAAAAGAAAAAGAAAAAAAAAAGAAACCATTAAATTGGAAAAAATAATTTGATAATATTCAGTGAGTCATTGCATATTAAAACTACTTTATTTGTAATAGTGAAAAATAATTATTTTAAAAATAATATTATCAAATTAATGATAGATGACTAATCATAAGTTAATTATGTGTTGAGAATAAATAGAAAATTCAATTTTAGTTAATATAAATCTTTTTTATAAAACTTATCAAATTTTAAGAACTTAAATATGAATAAAAAAATAAAATTTGAGGGAAAAAATGAAAATGTTGTAATCACATTAAATCGGTAATTAATAAAAAATTAGAAATTATTAATGAATTAATATACTTTAAAAAATATATATAATGTATTAAAAAAATAAATTAATTAAAAAATTAAATATAAAAAAATGGTTCAATATCCTCAAACCGACTCAAAACTATCAACTCATGGACCAATCGTAATTCATCGTATCATTGACCCATGAACTGATAATTTCGAACCTGTTACATATCACTGTGTCATCGACCCATAAACTGATAATTCAGGATCGGTTCGACCCGATGCTAAAGTATATTCCTAAGGTTTTTTCTGCCAAATGTTTGGCTAAAAAATCCTATGAAGTTGCCTTCTTTGCATCAACGTCATGCTTACACCATAACTTGAAGCGTCAAATTTTTATTACAAAATATTCTGAAAAATCTGATATTGCAAGGGTTTATGAATTGGTGAACGCGTGTTAAAGGGTTTGGAAAGGAGGCTTTTCAGCCTCATCATGCCCATGCAAACCTATCCTTTCTAAGCGGCAAAAGTAAGGCCTCATTAATTGCCATAATTTTGCATAAACTTTTTATAACTACCAATGTAGCCGAGGAACCCACATACATATGACGTTTCTTAGAGTGAGCCAGTCAATAATACTCTTCATTTTGTTTGGATTTACTTGAACTCCACTACCCCATATTATATGATCTAAACATTGATGTAAACACTTTCTAATGGTGCATTTCTTCTTATTGGCAACCAAATTAGTTGTTGGGTAGTAGCTTAAGCACCACTTATAGGTGCTTCAAATGCACTTCCCAAGTCAGACTGTATACTAAAATATCATGGAAGAGGACTATAATAAACTTTCATTGCTATGGATGAAACAAATAGCTCGATATGCAATTAGCACATTCATGTGTGCAAAGCGTATGAGAAGGAATTGCTTTGATGCGTTTTAAATGTTGTTTTTAAGCTGTCTTCTCTATAAATATGAATTTCACGATAACTTACCTATAAATCAATGTTGAATTTCATATTGTATAATTCTTCAGACCATTCTTCTATTACAAGAAATAGGGTGTTTGTCCAATAACCTATACACCATATAATCTTGAATTTCATGTACATTTACTCCCAATCTACTTTCACTTCCCCTAATGTCTCCCAACTAAGAGAGATACCTAGAGTTATGTCCACTCCCCCAAGGCCAAACTCAATACAGTCTTTTTGGTCATCATGACTAGACTTAACTCTATTGTTGTCCTTGCCCTTGCCCTTTTACGTACTCCTTCGACATCAATCTATACCCATCTCCAAGTTTAACACCAAATTCCAATGTATCAAAAATGTTCAAACTCAAGAGTTTTCACCGCATTTCGAAAGATAAAAGTTATGGTTTGCTCCAATAAATAAGCAAAAATTGAGTCAACCTTTAAGCCTCCCTTTTGAGTTTCATGGTACACTCATGGCCATCAAAGGAACGGTAAAGATTGATCATATCAAACTCATAGCCCTTGTTCTCTCTTATCAAGGAACTTGGCATACGTGTTTTTTTTTTTTTTTCGAACTCCAAGCCTCACTTGATGGTCACCGACCATCTCCTAATTTTGCCGTAGCCAAATTCTTTTATATTTTTTAAAAATTTTCTACCTTTCTTTTGTTTTTTGAATTTTTTTATTATTTTTAATATTTTATTTAGTTGGTATATGTTTAATAATATTATTGATTTTAAATTAATTATTTCCTACTAATAAGAAATTGCCATATATAAATGATGAATAAAATACATAGTTATCAAAAGTCCTAATATATAAAAATTAGAAAAATTTGAGGAATACAACAAAAAATGTAATATTGAAAAGGCAAATAAAAAAGTAGGCAATCATGTGGATGAAAAATATAATTTTCCCAAACAAGAAATATATGTGGAAGTACAAAATCCAAAAAATCTCTCATTTTTTTAATAGCATTACTAAGACCTTAGTAAACTCCAAAACCACGAAAAAATTCACGGGTGCTACAATCCTTAAGGATTTTAAGTTATATAATGATATTTTAAACTTCGAATCAATTCGAGAGGAACCATTTTGGATTTAATACCTAACCAAATGATAAAAGCAAACCTCATAGAGTGTATGTAAAGTTGTAAATAAATTGAATCACTCATAAATTACTCAAGTTCAATTTGCTTTACATCTAATTTTGCTTGATCTCAATTAGTAAACAATTCAAGCTCAAACTCAAAATAAAACTCGTTTGTTTAAAGCTTATGAGCTTATGTCACAATCTATGTTTTGGAATGGAAGTGACTTGAGACTTATTGTGAAATGAATGGAATTAACAGGTGGTTTATTCATAGGGTTGAGACTTCTCTCAAATACAATCAGCCAAAAGATAGTCAAGCATTATACAAAACATAAGGAGGAGGTGAATCTTCCATCTCATAACAAGTGGTATCAAAATATAAAAGTTTCAACTTAAATGAGCCACCTAAATACTATTTGATGTGCTTAATGAAAAGGATAGTTTTTATTGACAACTGAACTTGTGTGAATGAAGCTCAATGAAAAAAGCGACCATTAGGTAGAGGATATCGTTGCTAAAGGCGTCAACCATATCATGAACAGTATTGTAATAAAACTCTACTTTAATCCTTAGAAAGTAATTAAGGGAAAAAAAAAAAGAATTTCAAAGGGAAAACCCTATTATTAAGCTACCCCACAAGAGGTGATCTCGAAGAATAACAGAAAAAGACGAGTGCAAATGTGAATGCAAGGCAAGGAAATGCATATAAAAACCCTGAATCTTAGAGGAGATGATCTTGACGTGGCGAAATGTTGGCCTTATGATATATACAATATATATAATTAAAATTAAAAAACTAATATATATAAAACATATCAAATATATCATATAATCTTGATTCACTATTCATTAATCTTTTATCAAGGTATCTGTATATTTACCAATTCACCATTAATATTATACACAATACGAAATAAATCAAATTAATTTTTCAATTCAAAGGAATATGTAAGCAAAATCTTCATTATTTTTTTTTTCCCTTTCTCTATCCTATTGATATAGCCTTCGGTACCAATTTTGTTAAATTAATTACATAAATATTATTACAAAATCATATTTAGTAAATGTAATTTAAATTTTGTATTAATTTCACATGTAATAAATGCAACACCCATTAACTTTGTATCAAAGTCGCACTTATTACAAGTGACATAGTAGTAGGTGAAAAATAAAAGTGCATTAACGCTTAGCCCAAGATTCAAACCCAAAATGGATGCTAGCACTCACACACTTGCCACCCTACCAAAGCTCAATCAAGTATTCAACCCTTAATAAATAAGCTTAGTGAAATCACACCTATTTAACGTGATTTAACAACATACATAACAAGTCACATTTACTACATTCAATTTTTTTTTAAAAGTAAATCACATATGGTATTTAAATAATTGATATTATGTGGTTCATATTTATGTAATTTTTTTATAAGAATAGCATATATATGTTACGCCCTCTATTTATCTATTTATTTATTCATTTTGTATTAGACTTGTAAGCAAGCTCAAGATCAATTTGCCTTAAGCTTGACTCTATTTGAGCTTTGATTTGTAAACGAGCCAAATTCGAACTCTAAATAAAACTCATTTATCTAATCAAATTAACCTCGAAAATGTAATTTTTAGGCAAGTAAAAGCAAAACCAACTTAAGCTTGATAATATTAAATGAACCAAGCTTAAGCTTTGAAAAGCTCGGTTCTACTCAACTCGTTTGCAGCTATAAGCATATTCATTAATAATAATAAACTGAATTGAAAACACTAAAACCACATCGGTTTTTCTCAAATCGGCTCGGTCCCAACTGATTCATCAGCCATGAAATAGCACAAGTTACTAAGAGTTGGATGATTACATTAGCCAATAGCTTATTAACATAGGAATTCAATGTTATTTGTAATCAAATTAACAACTATTATTGTGTCACAAACTAACCTGTTGTACAAATAGCAGCTACTGTAAACCTACGTTGCTTGACACCCTCCTTACAGCAGAAGAATCAGGCAAAATTGGTTAGCCATTCGAATAAACAATTCAGCCCATTTCCACATAGTTTGCAATTTCGGACCACCAGCAGGCTGCTAAATGAGGGAAAGATATTATGAAAGAGAGAAGGAAAAACCGTTTACCAAAGAAGACACCACGTAGGCGAGCTTTGAACGGCTGCATCTTCACTGGGCTCGAGATATCATATACTGAAACTGAAGTATTGGAGATGATAGCTTATCTTTCATCAGAAACTGTACAGAAAAAGAAAGTCAATGAAAGATGTTGCATGAATCACTGAAAGAAAGGAGGACAAAATCATGCTTCAAATGTAGCAAACAAACTCAAGATACCGAAAAATGACTAATGCTGAAAAGATTTGCTGGAAAAGAAGGAACAAGAAAACTGTAATGTAAGTTTCAGGAAAGCAGATGGCACCACAAACCTCCATCTTGCACTTGACAACAGCTGTGACTATTAACTATAAGAATGCATTTTGATAGATAGATGAATCCGCCTTAGATAGGTCCACCACTAGAGAACCACCCACCACAAAAATTCACAGGAATGAACATTTTGAACAAGTGTCACAATTATGAGCCAACTTCATTAGAAGGGCTTATCCAGCAAGCATTATCCAAAATCAGGGAGGCAAAAGGGTGAAGCAACTTAAAGCAAGTCAACATTCTGCAGGCTTTCCTCTTTTAGTAAGACAATGTTTTGCATTATCCCTATATGTTTCCCAAGGCAAGGAAGGCATGAGGTTCAAAAGGGTTACAATGAATGCACTACATTTTTTCAACCTGAAATTTTTTCATTTGAAGATGATTCTTTCTCTCCTTTCTTTTCTGGAACATATTGTTCCAGGAACAGCTGTATTGTTCTCCAATATCGATCACCACCAGTCAGCCAGGTATCCATATGCATTCCAGTTGGAAAATCCACAAAGCGGCATTCTTTGTTGTGAACAGCTGCTTTGGCATACAGCAACTGCATATGAGATGGAGGGACCATCTCATCTTGCAGTCCAGAAAGAAAGAGGATCGGCTGTTTTACCTGACCAAAAAATAAATAAGCACATCTTGTGAAGCTGAAACAGAGTTATATAATCAAACAAGGAAAATAAAAACAACACAGGAATATCAATTGTCCACGACTAAAAAGAATGTGAGTATATGAAAAAAGGATCTGCATGTTGAACAAGTGCTATGTGTCCACCAGTAGTAGCAGGATGATACAGTTGTCTAGAACTAACAAAAGAACTTTTAAGCAACAATTGCAGTAAATATCTCTCCTTGGACGTCACATTAACACATCTCAAACACAGTGCAAGCTTGCCTGCATCTGACTTTAACCAGACTAATGACAACCTGAGGAATAGGAGAAAGAGAAGTTGATTTCTAGCAGTATGTAGTCTCACCTGACCGATGACATCAATTGTGTTCCATGGAGAGCGAACGAGGAAATTAAGAATTTTAGGCCCCTTTGAGCTGGTTTTCCCAATAAACCACTTTAAGAATGGTAGCAAAACTCCTGCCATGTCCAGAATAGAAGTGAAAGTGTTTTCCAATATCAGAGCAGCAACCTGAGGAGATGAAAACGAGGTAGTCATTTAAAAGCTGTGGATCATCACTGCCTATCTATACAGCACAATAAAACCAAAAGAGATACATTTCAGATCTGTTAGAAAGAGAGGGAGGGAGGGAGGGATGGAGGAAGGTAGAGAGCGACAGAACATAAGCAAAGTGGAAGCTTCTTTTTTCAATTAACTTGACAAAAGAAGAAAAAAAGCTTTTCCCCTCCTCAATATATGGAAGTCTGTATATCAAATTGAAGTTGGAAGAAAACAGATTTCCACAACAAAACCCACAGGCTTAGAAGTACCACAGTCCTCAACAATGTTTTCTATCCTGCTAAGATGAACAGGTATCAAAACTGTTGAAGTGTTTGTTCATCACAGGCAAGGTCCAATATAACTGACAAACAGATAAAGAATGTATGAACTAAATAGGGCTCAACAAACTGCATTATATCCAAGGACAAGAGTCCTCCACAGTGCAGCCACCCAAGCAATTAACAGCATAGAACACTCAACTCTCAACAACATTCACCCGACTCTTGTCACGCCTCTACTCCTCCCTCAATGTGCATCACTACCCCAATTCTCCAGAACCCATCAAATCTCTTTAACTGCTGGTACAAGTATGCACTATATCGTCCACATGCATCAATCATGTCCCATTCTCCTAATTCCATAAACTCTTTGTATGAGAAAATTCAAGTAAAAAAGTATACAATCAGGTCACATTACTTCCATGCTTCCATGACTTCTAGTTTAATCAGTCATCACATAATAACCAAAAGGAGAAAGTGATTGCAGGCCCACAATAAGACTTTCCTTATATAAATTGCACAAAAATATTTCTCTTTTCTCTCTCTTTTTCTCTTTTGAACCATATGTTTGCTTCCAGTAAAATGTGTTCCACAAAAGATGCATTCTATTTCTAACCAAAATAACAAGCCCTCTTATGGATTTATGATCTGTACATCTTACAACAATGCCAAAGATCCAGACCTTCACTATTTACCATAGCATCATCTAATTTCTGAAGAACACCCCTTTCAAATCAAAACAATTACCTAGAAAACAGCATATCTAATGGCATAGCAAAGTTAAGACAAATGAAATAGAACTGGAAAGGTCATTAAAACTGTTGAGAAACACGTGTATATCCAATCAGTTTAAGAAATTAAATTTCAAAAAACCACAATTTTCACAAGCTAATCCAATTATAAAAAAAAAAAAAGGAATGAAATTAGCTATGCTGCTTATGCCACATACAAACATTTATATTCAGGCAAAAGAAGCTTAGCAAAAACCAGGTGGTGATCAGATAAAAGGCCATTAAGAAGTCTAGAATCCAAATATTCATACTCAATACAAAAAATATGCAATACTGACAGTATGGGTAAAGAAAAAAGGGAGCACACATACAAGTATTGTCTCAACACACCTTATCGGGATTATTTTTAGTAAGCACAGCTCCAACTGCACCCCCCAGTGACCTTCCAAAGACAACTATTCGAGATGTGTCAATGTCAGACCTTGCAGAAAGATGATCCAATGCGGCCTAACCAAATAAGATAAACATAACAATAAAATTCTCAACTAGAATTAAAACAGAGAACAATAAGAAATGACAGTGAAGAACACCTGAGCATCCTTTATAATTCCATGCTGAGAAGGAAAACCATCACTTGCTCCATATCTATTCAAATCCACGAAGCAACAATGTTAGTGTTCCAACAACTCATCCTTCACTAACACATCCTATAAAAAACAGTCATACACATACCCGCGATATGACAACATAAACACATTGCAGTTCAGCCTCCGCAGCATTAGACTGACCATTTCAAGACGATGGGCAATATCTATAGTATAAAAGTTAAGACTGTTTTTTGGACAGTGAAATCATGATAGAAAATTATTATATCCTAGGTCATACAATCATTTAAGATGCATGAAAATGATATACAGATCATATTGTGGTGTGCATATCATTTTTGAAAATAATAAAGAAAAGAATAAGGATACTCCCAGCATTTTCTTGGAAAAACAAAATAGTAGGACCTGCAAATACCAAAGAGCAAAATTTTCTAAGCCTTACAGTTCTTGTAGCACAGGGATCTGAGGATCTGTAAAAAATAACGAATTGCAAGGAAAAAAAAAAATCATGAAATCAACCCAAGAGAATGGCCAATCGAAAAACAGAAATGAAATGTACTTGGCTAACCAAAGAGCCTTACACCAGTCATGACATGTCTCGGCTAAGTATTCAAAAAATCCAAAAAAGGGGGAAATATCATCATTGAGAGAAAACTCATTTAAACTGATTGAATCCTCTAATCTGATTTCTACCCTACCCATGCAAATTATTAGACCCTCATTCCAATTCTTTGGACCAAATTAAGCAAATAAAGTTTCTAATCCTAACGTTGGAGCCAGCAGCACAGCCAAAACACATTTCACATTCCAAAACATCCAAATGTTACACTAGTTGCATGCCTTTTATTTTTAAAAGTCATACAGTTTAGCTGTCAAATTCCCTTCGAGGCTCTACCAGTGGGATCTCCTCAAAAGCAAGTTCAGAATGCATTTAGAAAATAAAGCTGAAATAGATGTTAAGGATTGAATTTTCAGGTTAGTCTTTTGTGCATGTTGATAGATTCCACAAGAAGATGCAATGCCTTGAGCTAATCCCAACAGTTTTGCAGTAGAGTAGTTGCCTATTAATCGAGTGGGCTTATATTCACATCTTAATCGAGGGATTTCATCATTCCTAAAATTGACAACAAAAAATCACTGCCAATGATACACTGGATTATAGCAACAAAATAAGCACAACCCCATAAGTCATCAAACTTATAAAGCGACTCAAAAGCCCATCTAGCCTCCAATTCCAGAAACACGGCAAAACCAAATAGATCTCAATTGGACGACCAAGCACTGAGAATGCTTAATTTGACAATCACTAGTATATGGATCCATTCTGCTCTAAAAGACCGAAACACCCAACCTCAACATAAAGAGATCCAATAATCATAGAATCCATTCAACTCTAAATCCACGCTGTTCCAATCCCAAACCAGCAGCAAAACCCTGACTCACTCTATTCCAATAAAATCACTTGGAAAACAGAGACAATGCTGCCAGGTTCAAAAAAAGGAAGCTCCTCATTGTCCGATTGAACGAAAAGCATACATAATTCATCTCCAAAACCAATAACTAACTCTAAATCACCCAATTTGAAAGCAATAACAACATCACATAGGCAACATCCTTTCAAATTCTAAATATAGAAAGAAACAAGATCTCATTCAAATATAATCGCACTCATTTCCACTCTGAAACCAACGAAAAAAAAAACCTAACCTAATATAATTTCACCAAGCCACAAATCAAAACCCTGGAAAACCCTCCCAGATTCGACACCGCAAATCCAATTGATTAAATAAAAATTCCGAAACCCAAACCGCAATTCACTTGATTGAATCGAATATTACACGCAGCAACAAGAGGAACAACGGAAAAAACTAAATTCATCGAGATTCGGAAGGGGTTTCGAACGAACCGCGGCAATCAGGGAAGAGCTTGATAAACCAAGAATGGAGACGAACTCCATCAGAGGATCTCAGCCACACATCCTCGTAAACAAGCCGTAAACGTGCCGGAGTAATGGGATAGGACTTGGTGAGACCAGGCAATACAGGGACGTAAACTAACTTCTCTTGGAAAGCCACCAGTAAGGAAATTCCGGCTACTACTAGTCCTCCGACGCCGTAGAGTAGTGCATTTACGTACGACACCATTGATGATTTAGTGAGAGAGAAACGAGCAAGCTAAAGAGTGAGAGAACAAAGAGGAAGGAAGGAAGGAAGGAAGGAAGAAAGAAAGAGCGGTCGGTTCGTTGGGAAAATTAAAATTCAGTTTAACGAGATGTCGCAAATTAGGGTGCGTTTAGTTTGAAATGGAACGGACCGGTTGGATATATTTTTCGTTTTTTTTATCTTATATACGAATATTTCAACCAATATCGACTGTGTATTTCGTAAATGAGTTATATTAAATTGTAGCTCACAATGTATCCGTGACCCATGTATTAAAAACAAAGAATATATGTTAGTTGTGGTTGATTTTCGTCTGGCCGATAAGGGCCTCAAGTAACTTGCAACGATATCAATGAATAAATATCCACATGATCATTATGATGTTTAAGTTACTTATAAATAATAAAAAAAGAGTAAGACATAAGAATGTATTAGATATAATATACAAGCCTTGTCTTAATACATAATTCAGCTGGATATTTATTAATATAATTAGCTAGTAGCTTCTACCTATAATGTCATTTGTGGATTTTTACAACATGAGATTGATGCGATCTTTTGGCAAAACCAAGAGATAAATAGCCTAATTACCCTCATTATCGTTTAATACATTATACATAGCCTTTTGATATCGGGCTCTACTAGAACATTGAGCATCCAATAGTTGGTTATAGGTTTAATGGGCAAGGCTTTTGTCCTTTATGATGCATGTGTTTTGGCTATTGAACTCAACTATGTTGAGTCCTAAAATTTATGTTTAAAATTAGCCATCAACAATATAAAAGATATTTTAGAAGCCTATTGAATATAGAGTAAACAGAAACAAAATGAAGAGTGAAAATGTGAGAGAGAGAAACATAAATAAGATTTGTAAATAGATAATGTTAAAGACACTTTCCAAAACTTAATGATATATAGAGTGAATAATATAGAGAAAGAGAACATTGAAGAGAAGGATAAATTAGATGTGAAAACTTATACATAGGTAAGCTTTAATTACAAAACTAATGGGAGGGTCAGAAACTATTATACAAATAGAGAATGTTGAATCAAATAAAGCTTTATAACCTATTAATACATAGTGAAAATTATGTTTTTTACAATAACACTAGTAATATAGTATTACTATAATACTGGTTAAAGTAATCTATTATAAGAGGTTAGTAAGTTACTTTCTCTTTTCTCTTTTCTCTTTTTTCATTTAATTAATTATCAAGATTAAGCTAATCTCTTATTCAGATAACATGTTAAATTATTTTAATATGATAGACCGTGTAAATTACGTTTTATTAAATTAATAGTTTAGACTGGCTAATATTACGATAATACATTTTCACTAGCGTTACCATAGAAAAAATCCATGAATGTTGTGTAAAGAGAAAATGGTGGAGGAAGAGAAACATGTATGGAGTTCAAAAAACTATATAATCATAGAGTAAAAAAAGCCACAAATATCATAAAGAGATTATTAGTTTAATATAATAGATAGACGATAAATTCTTAAAAGAGATTGTACAACCAATTAGAAATTTTTATAATGGTGGTGATTTGTTAAATAAGAAGATTGAAAATGGCAAAATTTATATATTTTAACTAGCCATCCTCTACGTTTCATGGCTAAACTACTAAAGAATATGTTTAACATCACTTAAACGTTTTAAAATGATGTTAAACAGTAAAAGCGAAAATTATAAAAAAAAATGAAAAATTATAGTAGACATTAAAATCAATGAGAAAAATTAATCTAACAATTTTTCTACAAAAGAATAATAACATCTAGAAAAATATATTTAACAGCCCCACACCATTAGATTAAGATGATAGCCCCATACAATATGATAAATGGTCCTGCCGTGAATGAGAAAAAGATGGTCTTACGTTACCAATGAAAAAAAAAAGGCACTACACCAATTTAAAAAAATTATTTAATATCTAATTACTCTCCTCTAATTGATTATAAGTTTTACCAATTTATAGGCATAATAAGATCTAATATTTTAAATCTTAATAAATAAAGAAAATAAAAGATTTCAAATCTTCAATAAAAGATAATTATCTAATTAAATCCTAAAATAAAAAATATTAACAATATCATATCTGCTTTTTTTAATTCATATTATTTATCCTCTCTTAAAAATGTTCTTCATTGAATCTCTAAGATGATGTTTGAATCCTCTTAGATCAAAAAACAATTTGCAAAAACCAATTTTGAATTCATGATCAAACAATACTCCATGCTTCTGATCAACTTTCTTTGACTTGAAAGGATTTGACTTTGATAAATGAATGCAACATTGGTTTTAATCGTATCCGATCTCTTCTTTTTCTCTTGTCATAAGGACCATGTTTCTCTTTAAATGCTTCAAATTTTGAGATGAAGTTTTTCTACAAGCTTACATAATTAGTTTGAATAGAAACTGATTTAACATAACCTAAAGAATGTAATATATGAGGATTTGGAATAGTCTCACTAACTTACTTTGAAACAAAAGCAAAAGATTCATATTTTTTTCATTTAGCTCAGCATCAATAATTTTCTTTTCAATCTTTATAGAATTATTATTAGTTTGAAAATGGATTGACTCAATTATAAGTAGAATTAGTACAACCTCGTTAACATACTCACAAAGTTCTTCTATCTCGTTAGATACACTATCTTGAATATTTCGTGATATAATTCAATTTCAAAGGAATTGTACACTATATTAGTTTTTTGAACAATATGTGAGATTTTGGTTATAACATGTTTTTCTTGCTTAACAAGTAATTTTGGAATTTTTAAAGCATCAAAATGATGATTAATGTATTCAAATAGGTAACTCATTGTACTTAATATAGTCATAACCTTATCACTCTTTAACATAAACTGTTTAAAAAAATTATTAAAAGTAGATTCCATGTTATTGATATTTTTGGTGTATAATGAAAATAAAAAAATATTTTTCTAAGTCCTAGGAAATGACATTAAAGTCAAGTTCTTAAAAAAATAAGATAATAGGCTTTAAGAATAAACCTTTTGTTAGAGAAGACACGGAAATCAATGAGAAAAATAAATGTAACGATTTTTCTGTGAAAGAATAACAATACATAGAAAAATATATCCAATAACCTCATATCGCTATATTAAGATGATAGTCTCACACCATTGGTGAATTATATAATCTTATACTATGCAATGAGATTTTAATGATCTCAAACCATTGATGAGAAAAAAAAATGGTCTCATACCATTAATGAAAAATAAAAGGCATCACACCAATTCAGAAAAAATAATTTTATTTAATATCTAATTACTTTCCTCTAATTGATTACAAGTTTTGTTTATTTATAAATATAATAAAATCTAATATTCTATAAATATAGAAAATAAAAGATTTCATATCTTCAATAAAAAATATCTATCTAATTAAATCCTAAATAAAAGATATTAATAATATTATATTTACTATTTTTTATTTGCATCATAAAGACTTTTTGAAAGTAATAAATCAAACGTAGAAGATAAAGAGCAATACTCTAAAAGAATATATTTCACTATATAAATGGATGTCTTACAATTAAGGGCATAAATTTATAAACCCCAAAACTAGCAATCCAAGGTTTCGATCGGTTAAAAAACCCGATCGAACATAAATTATAAAGTAAAGCTCGAAATATTAATAAACCGATTCCGTAAGTTTGAATTTAAGAAAATAAGTAATAAAATAGGAGATTACAAAATTTTCAAATTTTAAGTATATAACTCGTTATTTATCGAAAATGCGTAAAATGCATTCTAGTACTTAACGAATCGCTAGAGATAAATTATATGTATACTAAAAATTATAAAATAACCTAAATAATATTTAGAAATATTTATTTGCACTATATATGAATTTACATGTGGGTATAAATACGCGTAATTACTTAAAATAAGAGAAATGTGCTAAAATTATACTAAATAATTAAAGAAAATTCATAATTAATCAAGAAAAAAATCAAGAAAAATCAGGAAAAAACAAGAATGATCCAAATCAGGTCGTGGCAGGTCAGAATCCACAAAATAAAAATTAACCAATTAAAATTAGACAACACAAAAGCCAAAAATCAAGGAAATTGGGCAAAGTCATGTCTAATTAATGCACAATAATTACACTAAAGCTTTATAAATAGCAAGAAAAATTCAGAAGCTCATTTGGATAGTTAGAAATTAGAAAAAATTAGGGAGAGGCGAAAATTGAGAGAAAAACCAAAGAAAAAAAAAAGAAAAGAAAAACTGTGCAGTTAGGGCCACAAAGGAGAACCCACATCCGACGGGCAGCTGGTGTAAGCTCCCAAAATCGAGTTTAGAACAACCGAGCTCAGATTTAGGGCTTTTAGGGTAACTTATCCAATTGAGCCCAAACTTTGTGACTAGAATGAAAAAGTTAGTCGAGATATTATAGTGAAGTTAGATTTTAGTAATAATGACCCGAAATCCCAATTTTGCCCTTAGAAATTGGAATATTTACTAAAGCCCTAAAATGTTCAGAACTCCTAAAATTGAACTTAGATTGCAACGAGAACTTAGAGATAAGTTAATTGAGCTATAAAATGAGATAATGTAGTATAATTTACTATAAAAAAATACACGTAATTTTTTAGTATACCCGGTACAAATAATAATTATACTCGTAAATTAACTTAAAATTGAGTAATTGTATATATATTGTGTTGAATTCATGAAATTAACCTTAGAATATATCCTAAAAATAAAAGATATGCTAGAAACTTAATTATATGAGTAAAGTTATATATTTCGCATGTTATTTACATAGGGTATAACCTTGTATATTAATTAAATAATTAATTTTAACATATAATATCTATATTTTAAGTAATTATTTAATAAAAGAAAAATAAAAATTAATTAAATAACATTGAGATTGCTGGAAGGAGGCGTGGCAGGAGAAGAGACATTTGAATTGCTGATTCAAAAAGCAATTCATCAACAAAGTGACACCTTATGCTTACTTAAATTAGAAAAAAAAAAATAAAGGAAATCCATAGGCGGTGAAAGGATCCTATAAAAATTATCCTAGCAGCAGAATGACAATTTTTAGCAATTTGGAACCAAAAACAGTAGAGAGAAAAATCAGAAAAAAAAATTGTAGAAAATAAAAAGAAATTTAGAAAAAAAAGGGGAAATTGCGTGAAAGTATAGAACCCTAACCTAGACTAGATCTGCTGTGAAACCCAGCCAACCCCACACGATCCACCCACCGCGCCGGCCGTCCGACAACAGCCTAGCCGCCGCCGGCCACCGGAGCACCCAAGAACAGCAAGGTCAAATTCTTGCTCTGTTTTTCAATAATTTTTAAAAAATAGTAAATCTGCCCAGAAAATTATGAAAAAAATTGCACTTAGGTTATTTTAGACATGTTTTCATGTGATATTTTTATTTTTTCAAAATTCGTAATATTTAATATACTTTATTAAGAAATATACTGTTCATCCGAATATATATTTATGAAATAAATGTACTATATGATGTTGTTTCTAGCTGAAAATTTTTGTGTAGGATGTATATGATATATAGCTAATTGCTACGTAGCTCGAATTTTGATTTGAATAATTTAAATATTTATTGAATTTTTAAGCCTGAAATTAGCTCGAAAATAGGCTGAAATTATAAATTTAATAGGAAATTATGAAATTAATTGATGAAATGGATATGTACTAATCTATTATGAATAGTAATAGTAATGAGTCAGATTGAAATTAATTGGATGTTAAAAGAAATATAATTGGATAATTTATCAAATTTAGGGGTAAAATCGTCAATATGAAAATATAGGCAATAGGTCAGAAACTTGAAACCACGTGATAACTGAATTCTCTATATTTTTAGAAGTCCATAGAAAATTTTGGGTAATTATTTGGCAACCCGAACTATTTATTACGAATTTATCAAGTAAAATAGCTTAAAATTACAAGTTGGGGTATAATTGTAATATTAATAGGCTAAAATGAATTAACCAAAAGCTATATAAAGGATTGCTGATCAGATGGGATTAATGGAAATTTTTATTATAATTATTAATAATTTAATTCAATATATAGTAATAACATGACTGTATTTTATGAAAATAATATATATATATATAACCATTATAGATTAAACCCTAATGTTTTCGTAATTATTACGAAACTAAATTTAGACCTTTTGTGTAATTAGGACCTCCCAAAGACGGTTGACAATTCAAGTCAGCAAGAGCGAACATCTAAACAAGTAAGTTGGGATGGTAGTTTCGCCGCTGTTTGGGTACTATTTAAAAGTATCCAGAGACCCAAAAGTACTTCTGGTTGTATTTGTAGTTAGATGATTATGCGCATGCTATGTGTGTGAATGATACTCTATTGTGACAGGAATTCAACTCCTTGGTGTGCTGTTCTGCATTTTTGCATAGATTCTGTATTGTGTGAACTCGTTGGTCACCCCTTGATTAACACTAACGGTTACTCGACTAAAGTGTAATTGGTCATGCATAATCACCCGTTAGGGGGAACGGATAAGAGTGTTAGGCCAAATACCGACTTCCTTCGATGAGGATAGCTGAAAAGGTCTTTTCCCTACCCTTAGTCGAACTAAGTGATAGGCGAGGAGGTCGCGGCAAGGTTGGAGGCCATGGTTCGAAGGCGGTCATAGGAGGGGGGTGTTCCCCATTGCACAAGCCCGGGTTTGGTCTAACTTGAGTAGCGGTGAAACTCCTCAATCCGGGTTGGAGCGGATGAAATTTCTCTAACCTCACAATGGACCGGTTAACACTGTGCGATGTTTTCATTTGAGTGATTACATTGCATTTCATCATAATTATTAACCTTATTTGTGACTGTAAAGTACTCTTCTGACTCCGCCCCACGTACTGAGCTAGTTGTGCTCACACCCCTACAGACTCTTTTGAAGGTGCTGAGTGAAGGCAAAGATGTTCAGGTACCACCGTTCTCAGGTTAGTGTGCTGCTGTATGGGAAAGTGAGGATCGAGGAATTTAACTGAACCTAAGCCTTTGGCTTGTCTTTAAGTTTTGAAGAAAACTAAATGGGAATTCCCTGGGAGCCCACTAGTTTTCTAACTTATTGTATATAAATCGTAAACCTGTGGTTTTTAATAAACTCTGATTGTAAACTTTACCCTTGGATGTGAAATGTTTGTATAATTACCGTTGTGGTATTAAACAGCAGATTGTATAGAACAAGTATTTTGTATAAGCTCTACCACAGGTTTGGATATTAACAGATGACAGAACAGACGTTTCAAGCTGGTTGAGTTGTACGCCTTGTGTAAACTGCGTCTACGATAGCAGCTGTGAGGTCAGCTTCTATCTTAGATTAGTTTACACGGCAGGACTGTTATGACTCTTCTTGTTCGGGGCGTGACAGCCGGGGGTGGACGGCCACCACCACCACACGGTGGTGGCAACGCCCAGGTGGGCCGACATACCCATGGCCACCGGCATGGGCCGGAGCCACCCAGATCGGTGAGTCCGATTTCCAGTCCGATTCTTGTGTAATTTTGTAAAAATAGTAAATATTATTATAAAATTATGAAATTTGTTATTCTGAAATATTTTTTATGTAGTTTTTAGGAAAAATATTATTTTGGTGAAAATATGTCTCTTGATATAGGCTCCTTAAGAAATCGTGCAAAACTGAGCATGTTTCGGTTTAGAAACAAATGACCTTAGGAGTGTAGTTTTGAGCCCAAAATTTTTGTGTAGATTACTTAGATGATATAGAACAGTGATATGAAGCCCGTTTTCAAAAATTAATTTTATAAATTTTTAGATAATTTTTATGTCCTAAAATGAGGCATAAAATGGGTAATTTAGGGTTAATTAAGTAATTAAATGATTAATTACTGATTTATTGAATAATTATATGTTTTAGGATGTTGAAATCTGATGGAGTATGATACTTGTAGCATTTAGGGTGTTAGATGTAATTATTAGGTTAATTATGTAGTAAATGATTAATAAGGAAAAATAGTTAACTTTAAGTTAATTTTATAAATTAGGGAAATTAGGAGTAAAATCTGATTTAGGATGACTTTAGATATTTTGAAATGATAATTGATGTTTAGGGATGGTAATTAAAGTGATAGAAATATTAGAAATGCATTATGTACATAATAGGCAATAATGCATAATATGTAATTTTTGAAAATATAATAAATAGAAAATATTAGGATAAAAATTGATATTATATAAATAATAAGGATATATAATAAATCTGATAATAAACTTGAATTTATGTAATTATATGAAAAATGTAAAAATTTCTCACATCAGGAGTAAATTCGGTATACTTATAAGGATATAAGTGTACCAGTGTACCGGATGAAATAAAATACTGACTAGGGATAATAATGATATTTAGGATATCGGGAAGTAATGTGATTAATTTCACATTATGAGTTGAAACGAATTTCTAGGGTTAGAATATAAAACATTATTTAGAAATCGAACTAGAACCTAATTTAGAAATCGATGTGGAAACCGAACCCGAACCTAACCCCAAACCTAGAATAATTATAAAAGACTTAAGACCTAGATAATTAGGCATATTAAACCCTAAACAAAACCTAACAATAAGCGTTATAGGATAAAATGAACCTATAATCATTATATGAAAACTGAAACTACGTTTATGTTATAGGGATGATCGGCGATGGCTTGAGCAAATCGGACCTCGAGTGAGTGAGCGAGGAGTTGGGATTAATACAATGCTGTATTTTGGGAGGCTTGAGATTATGCTTGGTTGTACTTGTTAGATAGTTGGATGGGTGCATGTGCTTGATTATGGGTGATGCTATGATTTTGTTTGTTGCTCTAGCATGTATTGTATGATTTGCATGAAATGATTGATCACTCTAAACTGGACTTAATCAAATATATGACCAGTAATCATAATCGGACATGCATGACAACCTGTTAGGGGAACTTAGGACTCTCCGGCCAAATATCGACCCCTTCGAAAGAGGTAGCGCGGTATTGCAAAATGGTCACTTCTTTATCCTCAGTGGAACTAAGTGACAGGAGAGGAGGTCGCGGCGAGGGTGAAGACAGTGGTTCGAAGATAGTCGCGAGAGGAGCAAGGTCTCTATTATACAAGCCTGGGTTTGGTCATAAGCTGTTGCATTAACGGCAACTCCTCAACCCGGATTAGAGCGGGCGCAATTTCTCTAATCTCACAATGGGCCGGACAACGTCGTGCGATGGCATTTGCTTGCACATGCATTGCACTTAATAAGTGATTGAAAACCTTGTTGTGTGTATGGTATAGTTTTAAGTCCTCCGTCCTAACTTACTGGGCTGTGGTTGCTTATATCCCTATAGACATCGTGTAGGTGCTGGCTAAGAAGCGGTAACAACTACTCTAAAGCTAGCAACTGCTGGATCTTGGGGAATGAGGAAAAACATTGAAGAATCAACACATATATTATTACTTTTCATTTTTTTATAATGTAATAATTGAATTATAGTGATTATATATAACTTTTCTCACTTTCTTAGGTAAATGAATTATTTAAATTACAAATTGTTTACTTCAAAGCGGGTTAGTCGTGAACGCCTTGTATAGATCAAGTCTAAGATAGCGGTTGTAAGGCCAACTTCTATCTTAGGATGGTTTACACGGCGGGGCTGTTATGACTCTGCCGCTTCGAGGCGTGATAAAATTAACATTGCATTTGCCAACTTGTAAGTTAAGTGGAAATAGAAGGAAATCCATGAGTAGGAAAAATAAAAAAGGAAAGAAAAAAAATACAATTTTTATTTTATTTTGATATAAACTAAAGAGTGAAAATTGTAGAAAAATGAGTAGAAACTTTTTCTTTATAAAAAAAAGAAGAAGAAGAAGAAGAAGAAAAACACATAATAACTTGATTAAGTTACTTTTCATATTATGTAGTCCATAATCAATAGAAAGTCAATGTGGACAAATGTAAGGTTTAATATCAAAAGTTAAAAAAGGTCATATTATCACTTATGCATCTAGTTAATGGCTACATGATTTTGAAGTTCATAGCAAAATATTTCCATTGTGTTAGTTATATTACCTTACCTATAAGGTAAATTTATCCTACAAATCAAATGAAAGTGGAACCTATCCAAACAAACATCAATGGCATTAGTTTAGATGTAAAGATTAATCAAAACTTCCATCTTCAACTGGTGTGTCTTAGTTGCAAACTATTTGTCCATTTTTCAATTTCCTTCTTCTAGAGGATTGGAAATTTTATTTTCACATTTGTACTTCAACTACATAACATTCAAATATTGACATAGTGATAAAAATGGTTATAGCAACTTCATCTTTTTCAAAGTAAACGATAGAGTTATAATAGATGCTGGTCATTTGTAAAATATCAAGAGTGGAAGAGGGGTAAGAGATAAATTGATATATTTAAAAATTTTGAAACTTTTGATGTAAATAAAATTATCTCTCTTGATAACTTAAATTGATAAACAATGGCACTTTAATAATTCAGCACAAATAACACAACTAAATAGCACAAACTAAAAGAGATAAGAAGAAGAATATCAAGCTCAAGATTTGCAGGACTTTAGTTGCCTACTTCTCTCTTCTAACTCCATTACTAGGGACCCAATCTACTTTAGCAATGCGGTTCCACTTATCCATTAAATAAAAAATACGAGAAATTTATAGATATTGGCCACATTTAGCCTCAACAACTCTCTATTCTGCTTATATAACCTTTCTACAATCTAAACTAATTACAAATTAATTTTACAGATTACTAATAAAAACAACAATACAAGTCTCAAATAATTTCGCACGAAAACAAAAATAAAAATTGATGAATGATCAACTTTGGTTTAACTCTCTAAAAAATCATCCGAAAAACGATCTATACTCTTTCAGACAATAAAGAATTAGAGTATAAAGTATAAAGTATATGTATTTTCCTTCTTAAAATCATACGTGATATGTTAAATCCTTTCTCCTTTTATACTAGAGTCTTCCAATGACTAATTTGTTGAGAATTATTTTCAATTCGTGTTTATCCATTTCAATGTCTAATGCATAGATATTTTTAAAGAAAATCTTATTGTTTGAATTTTTAAGCTAGATCTTCTAATCTTATTACAGTCAAATATACTTAGTCAACAATTTTCGAATAAAAATTCAAAGTCAACTTTATCCTTATCTAAAAATAAACTCGCTTAAAAATAATTCCTACAGATTTTAATTTCAACTCAAATGAAATGGGATTAAATGTATTTTCCTAAGATACCCAATCTAATGGAGCCAGGTATTGTTTACCTCGAAACTGATGTTATGATTATTTTTAACGTTACTCTTCTAGATTAATTATCTGAATAACCTTTTAAAAAGTATTGACTTACTTTTTTTCAAAGTCTTTGAATTATTTTTTGAAGTACTTGTACTATGTGGCAAAAAAAAAAAATAGTACTTACTTATATTAACTGTTTTTATAAAAGCTTCTGAAATATTTTTTGAAATTTTTCAAATTTAACTCTTTTTCAAATGATTTAAACATTTTGAAAAAGTTTTTGAATCTAACATAAATTGTAATCTTAAACTTTCTGTAATACTGTTTGAATACCAGTATATTTATCAGTTTATTAGCATTTCTCTTCTTTTTTTTTTGTTATTATTAAAATTTACGAGAGATATCTAATAATAGAAAATGCTAATTGAATAATTATCAGTTTTACACTATCCATCTAGTGCTACTAGTAGATACAATAATGGAGAGTAAATTTTTATAATGTTACTTGATACGGAGCTGTATTCCTGTAGGAAAAGAAGCTTGTTGGGATCTTAATTTTTTTTTTTAGCAGCCAAAGATTGGGATCTTTATTTAAAAGGAGAAGGAATCAATGTACGGGTATTTATTTTCTTCCCTTTTCAGGGATATTTTTGTAACTTTCTACATATTTCATTCATTTCTTTAGAAATGAAAATTATCCAAAAGTGGAAATTCATCCATGTCCATTTTTCAATAGAATTGTTTCATCCCTTTTTTATTGGTCTCATCTAGTTTCATTTGATTTCCACCTCGTATATCTACGAGACTTAATTCAACATAAGGCCGAAATTTATCTGATACAATGATAACAACGATCTACTACCACCACCATCATTAGTACATTCACCTACTGCTATCTACTATTTTGCCTATAATTCGAACACTCACAAAAGTAAGAATTACTATTCTTCTCTTTAGGTGATGGGATTCCGACCTCAGCAAGCCTCTGGACATGACCCGCGTAAGACTTCGAAGCCTCCAAGATTAGCCAAACAGATGTTATCCCAACAACCAGTCAAGGACGAGTCCGAGTACCTAAACGGTCTACTTCCACATCGGTTCCCCATTCGATCTAACCTCTTCAAACTTGTCCGGAACTCCGAGCCTCTCACCGATCTTTTTTTGCCGACCTCGCGAACGACTCGGCAATTTTCCTAAACAGCTCGGACTTTGCTCCAGTGATGACCTCCTATCTGTGTCAAGGTTTCGTAGCTTCTGACCGGCCTGTTTGCTTGTCCCCCAACTTACATGAGCTCGGCCCAACGTAATTTCCCACTTTCTCTCCATAGTGGTGCAGCAGTGTACGTCCCCAACGGATCTTCGACACGCATCCACCCTCTCTTTGTGTATGTTAGAGATTGTACTGTTCTTCTTTGTATTATGTCATTTTTACCCCCTTTTTGCATATCCTAGGTTTATGTTTAGTTTTAGAATATTACCAAATTTGTAATTACAACCTTACTATTTTTAACTTAAGAGTCTTTCTTCTTGTAGCAAAATTAATATTTCTTCTTTAAATACCGAGTATAATACTCTTTGTTTTCTTGTAAGTCGTCTCTCCAAATTAACACCCTACACTCTCATCAATTTTTAATGGTAGCTAAAGAATTGTAGTGAATTTTTCAGACGAAAC
Source organism: Lumnitzera racemosa (assembly GCA_024138005.1). Lineage (NCBI taxonomy): Eukaryota > Viridiplantae > Streptophyta > Magnoliopsida > Myrtales > Combretaceae > Lumnitzera > Lumnitzera racemosa. Next base: position 5,119,926 of record JAMXBC010000007.1, read on the forward strand.
AACAACAAATCCAAACAATTATTTTGAGGGTTTCATTCTCGGACGAGACCACAAAATCGCAACAATTTTTTTTTTTTTTCTTTTTTTTTTTTGGCTTGACATGAAATCGCAACATCGGAGTTGTCGAAAACCCATTTAAGATGCTAGCAAACTCAGTTGACGTATAACATGGCAGTGCGAGTTCACTTCGATCCGGGTTGCTTAGAGTAGTCGAAAACCTAGCTAAAAGCTTCCTTGAACTCGGAAATTTGGACATGTGTGAGTTGATCGGCGAGACGAGATTGGATGGTTCGTCAAGAACGACGACGAGAGAGATTATAGGAAAAGAGAGAGGCGAAATTGAATGGCTTGTCAAGAATGATGAGAGAGATTATGAGAAGAGAGAGAGGATGAAGAAGACGTTGTGGAAGCCCGAAGCCATTCTGGAGAGGAAGATGGTTAAAAGAGGTAGAATTACCGATGCTATAGTGTTAGTTTTGTCAAATACAAAGGCCATTTGGAAGTTTTTTTTACTCATCTTATGCTAGGGTTTCATGACTCATCCTAAAGACAAAATTAATAACTCACGTTTATTTGACAAACTTATAAGACGGAGGAGTTGGGTCCTATGGCAGCAATTAGTAACTAATTCTATGGTGATGTGGCATTACATACACCACATGCATTTTGATAATAAGAGTGTTCCATTACAAATACATTTTGTATTAGCATTAGCATAAAAAAAAAATAAAAAAAAAAAACTATTTCTCCTTATCTTCAGCATTTGGATGTATTCATTAAGTTAGGATTATATTCAACAAGTAAGGTCGAAGAAAGGGGGAAAAGATTCACTAGAAATGAGATGTCGTCGTCTATAATACATAATGATGGAGAAAATTTAATAAAAATTTGATATTTCATTTTATCATATTAAAATAACCATCACCAAATGTTGCGAATGCTCTATAGTACCAATTTTCTCTTTACTCTTATTTACCACCACCTTACCCCCACAATGTTTTTAACAACGACACTTTTTCTTTGCATAATTATGGGCCTTATCGTAGGCCCTTTCCACTTGCGGAAGACAATTTTCCTCCTATTATGGAACTTAAACCTCAAGTAGGTTTACCTTAAAAGGGCAGTTAAGTAGGTATGCATCATCCACGTTTACAGGAAAGCCAACATGTGCAAATTTTTTCCATCCGAGCGGGGATAGGATGACGTCGCAGAGGTTGTTTTCCCCCTTTTTTTCAATCTAAAGGGACCAAAATCCGTGATGTGTTTTTGACTTTAACCTATATCCCCAAAAGAGCATGTAGACATATTAGGGAACAGAAAAGCAAAGCCCAACCCACAACGAAAATATTTGACGCTTTCCTTTCTGGGCACCAACTTCTTTGTCAACAAGCACCATGCTGAGACAACCTTGGAGTAATGGACAAGTGAAGGATCCACAAACAGAGAAATTTGGATGACACACCGTTTTACCACCATGTTAATTAAACCTTAGTTGCACGTAACCCAAAATAAAAAAGAAAAAAAAAAAACAGAAAGACACCTCTCTAGTAAGTTTCTCACAACATGTAATATCTTAATTAGGATATTTTTTTTTTTGTAGTACCAAAGCCAAGGATGATTTGCCCCGCCAGTGACGTGGTTGCAATCACTTCACCTTCCACTTTCTCAACGGACAGAAGGTGAGCAGTGCTGAGCAGCAGCAGCACCACCACCGCACATAAGACCTCCACCGTGTTGCATAGCCCCCCCAACATGGATGCCAGAGAACCTGCTATTGGATGGCAGGTAATATACGTCGCCGTTAGACATCCCTGTGGCTTCCGAGCAGGTTGGGGTTGTAAACTGCAGGGTGGTCTCGGAGTGGTGACTTTCCAGGAGCGATACGTCTCTCAGTTTTGATGTGGTTTCTGCAACTTTAGTGGGACAACTAGTGGAGCTTGGATTTGACCGTTGAAGCTTCTTTGTGCTAAGGAAACGACCTCCAGAACCACGAACCCTATTTAGTGCATGAAGATGCCGAGACTCATGAAGATACGGCTGCTTTTGGGAAAGCCATAATTAGTCAACTCGAGCATGATGATGAAATCAACAAAGCCATATTTCACAAGGTGAGAAATATGCCAATTAGAAACAATCACCCTGCCCGTGCTTAAAGAAAAACCGATCATTTGATTGTAGCAAAGCCCAGATCATGCATAATTGGAATCATGGTATTAATAGACACAAACTTACCTTCCGATTCTTGACAAGTTTGTTCTGGGCCTCAAGTTTCGCACGTGATTGTCTCCTCCTCAGAATTCCATGGTATTGCTTCGCATTTACATAGATGGGTCCATCCTCTGGGAGGTTAAGTGGAAGTGGAACTCGAGTTGGTGCCGTGCCCACCATATGAGATCCTATTTGAGGCTGAATCTGATGTTTTCCAAGCAAAAAGTTACAGCGAATTCTAAAAGTAACAAAGTGATGAAGCAAAATTGATAAAGAAAATGCTCTCCGATTGGAATCACCAATACACCTTAGAGGCTAAGGGCAGCCTCATAGCCAGACATTAACATGTGAGAAATTAAGTATAGTACCTAACAATCAATAGAGGGAGCAAGATCATAGATTACAAGACAAGGAACTTACAATCGCCTGCGGTCCATATGCAGTCAATAAACCACCAAAATAAGGATCAACTGGAGGATATGGTAGACGGACCTGTAAAATGAAACAACATCGGTAATCAGAGACTAAACTAACTAGTGAAACATGAAGAACCGTCTCAGGGTACTCAGGATGGCAATGATCAGCTTGAGAAGGATTAAACACAACCTCAGGATTATTGAAGAGGAAGAGACGCTTCATTTGACCATCCACACTCCTGCAGCTGCTTTCATCTGGACCTGGGGATAATATATGTGCCACCAGTGTCATTAAAACCCAAAAGGGATCGACATGCTAAATATATATAAAACAAGCCATAACTGATTATCAACTGAAATAAGATGTCACACGACCCATTGTAAGTGCCTAAATGAGAGGAACCACTATCTTGGACATACAATTACTTAAAAAAGGGATATCATGATCCCCACAGGGGCAGCCTAATGGTGACGACCTTACCAGCTAGCCTCTCTAGGCTCCTGGGTTATCCCAAAAATTAATAAATAAATAAACAAATAAATTAAATAAGTCAGGCTTTGACCATTAGAACAACTTTGTCCAAGAAAATGTTACAATGCTTCATTAGAGGAAGAAGATGTGATCATTTAGTAGTTATGCACCAGTAAATTGTCAATGATAATACCAACAAAGTATTTGGATATTTATTATTTCCAACACCTTGAGGTAAGACAATGTGAAGATATATATGCCATACCAAACAGAAATGGCAGAGATTGAACATCTGAAATACATTATTCCTTTTGTTGCATATATGTCCCCTGGGTTTAAGGCATGACAACCATAGTCTTGAGCACCACCAAGTCACAAAATCTCTTGGTTTTCTACTATAATGCAGAAAGAGTACATCCGACTTTCAGCTGAAGAATCAGCAACACATGATCTATGAAAATTTTCACACTTATGACATTCCAAGCATTTGTATGCAGTTTGAGCATTTTATGTGGGGATTAAAGGTTAAGGTTAATATATTTTTTGGGTGAAATTGTTAAGGTTAAACAGGTGTATTAAAAAGTAAAAAAGTATTATACGACTTTGGCCTGTGACAAAAATGGTACAAGATGGAACAAATGTTGATGTGTCTACCCCAACAATCTTATTGGTTAAACAAATGTCAAACAAGTTGAGATGAATAATTCATAACAGTTCCTCTTTTTTTTTTTTGGGGTCAATTTATGGTGTCCTGAATTAGAATCTTACACTTCCAACTACATCGCTTTCGTTTTTCCCTTTATAAAGCCTAATTCTATACACTATACACCTCTTCCACCGCTATACCAACATTCACTGGATATTGTACACGGAATAAGTCCACATACCTGATTCTGAAGAAATGCTATGATCTTGTGAATCAACTCCGCCAACAACACTTGCTTCATGTTGAGATAGACCAATTGACTGCGTTGAAGAAGATTCTTGGTCAGCTAGTGCAAGGCCCAAATTCTTTGCTTCATGATGGATTGGTGGTGGAGACTTGTCTTTTGAGCCAAGATCCATAGGAAAAGTTTGTGGCACCTGCTGCTCATTTACACACCACCACGATGGATAATTTACTGAAAAATGCGATATTGGATTGAAATCTTTCTTTGGCATGTTCTGAATCCTTGTAGCCATTTAGTTTCAAAGGGTGTCCACTCCACTTCAATGCAAATGCAAGCCAGATGTTCACGGATAATGGACTCCTTGCAGTTTACTCAGGAATTAGCTGCTTGGTGAGAAAAGATTCCAATAAGTGATTTCTACATTTAGTCAACTATATTTGGAAACTTCAAGAAATACAGGAAATTGCAAAGTACCATATTTCTGCACATAACAAAAGAGAAATTATGCACTATAGGCATAGTGCTTATGAAAACTCTATCAAGAATTGCTCAGGAAACAATAAAAAAATGAATATGCTTATTCTGAGCAAAATTTCAGCATTCAACTTGAATATATACTAATCATAAAAGGAAAAAATATATAAAAATTAAGGATAACTAAATATACCAATGAAAATGTTAGTCATCGTCTCAGGACACTTTTTAAGGGCTAAAAGAGACACTTTTTCAGCTTTACATTTACATGCTCATTCATGGAGCATGTAATCAGCCTTGAGGTCAAAAGTTTCATTTTTCAACTACTTAGTACCAAGGGTTCTCTTTAATAATTTGACAAATAACACCCAGCAATGGTTACCATATGAACCCTTTTGCTTTAGGTTGCTCCCCTAACTTCAGTAAAGCATTTAAGAGCAATCATGCTTATACAAGTAGAAGATTTCTATCATAACATTCAAAATCAAGTCACAACAACGAGACAGTTAGGAATATGTGCAATTATCACGTCACTTGACTGTTGACTCCATACGTGCATAAGTTTACATGAGGTTAGCCATACCCTTTTCATTCTATATTATCATAGATCACCCATCCCTCCTATCAAATATGCAAGCTGTCTAAGCAAAAGGAATATTAGCAACATCTGTTGATTGGGCAACTTTTGCTGGTGTATGAAAAGAAAGTTCAGTGCACTATAACACAATAGGGTGAAAAAATCAACAAATAGCATCAAGAGGTACTAAGAAGCTATAAAAATATGACATATAACAAAAAAATTACACGTATTCATTGACGAGTGAAGTGACAACATATACACAGCCAGAAATCAATAAGAAGCAAGGAGACTCAGCTTTTTTTAGAGTTATAAACATAATCATAGGCTTAAGTTAACAAGTGACAATATTGATTTCCACAAAGATGCAAAACAAAAATTTTCAATGCCATAAACCGGGGCTTGCAAGTGAGACTTTGTTGATAAATCCGTGGTTCTAACTTCCATGCACAGATTGTAAAGGGCAGTTATTAAAATATTACCTAATTCACCATTCTTTAAAGAAAACATCCATATTGAAATTGATAACAACTTGTAAGAAGGGCCAAAGTTCTGGCTAGACATGAAAACACAAGACAACTCAAATGGAAGGCAACTAAAAACACAAGAAACCCAAAATTGACAAAAACACATTAAACCTGATATTAATATGACCAAGATGTTCATAAAATAGATATATTGTTTGTCATCTGTGATAAGTTTTTTCACCAAGGCAAAACACAACCCAATGACAACACAACAACACGACTGGCCACCCATACTTGTTATCTAACAAAAATCATACTCCATTAGAAACGATGAAGAAAGATTTAAGTGCAAGATATGTTAAAATCATCACCTAGCAAAAACATGGAACTACAAGCAATAGCAAGCAATATATGGAAAAGGCAAAGAAATTCGACATGCAAATTTCTCTATTACCAATTTTGATCTTTGCAATCATAGCCACGTTTGCCAACAAACAAAGCAAGATGTCACACAGTCTCCCAAAATTCAAATCTAGAGGGAAAAATCCCTCGGTCAAATGGCTTCAAACCCATCAACGAAAGCTATCGAAGATATGAACTCAAAGAAGATGTATTCTCAACACAAGGCAGTGTTTACTCAATTTGATTACCAATTACCAAGTCTCCAACTTACGAGCTATTTATAGAGGACAAAGGAAAAAATATAAAAAACCACGGGGAATCCATAATTATAACATGCAGTAACAAAGAAGATGATAAAACAAAATCACAAACTTTGAACAAAAGTCTGACTTCTGAGTCCAAATCCATGGCAGACCCCACATAATGGCTTAAGAGCAGCTTTGACAGATCAAGTTTAGAAATGAAATTGGTCAGTTTTTTCTTTTTCTCCCTTTTTTTACAAAGTCAAGACAAAACAAAGAAACCCTAATCCAGCACAGCACAACACGAATGCCAAACGTTAAGTAATTCATTCAAAAAACCCAAAGACAGGTGGTTTCTGGTAACATGTGGACAACATGCAACAGATCAAAATAATATACAGATGTCTTCAAGAACTTCAATACACCAATAAATCACCCAAAAAAAAACAAAAGAACTACAAATAGCCAATTGTCGTATCTCTACAAAATCAAGAAAATAAAAGGGTCAATTAAACATAAGACACAACACATGCCAAAAAAAAAAAAAAAAAGAATGAAAGAAAGAAAACCCAGATCATGCAGGGGGGGTGGGGTGGGGAACACAAAAGCACTAGAAGTTTAAAAAAAAAAAAAAAAGAAAGAAAGAAAGAAACTTTACCACCTTACCATGTCCTGCTTTCCTTATTTCAACATGAGACAATAAATCATCAGAACATGTACTATGAAACTCCACATGCATTTACATAATCAGAACCCATCATACCAAAACAATCCAAGTCCATCAGATTCTACATGCCTAAGTACAAGATAAGAAAAAAGAAAGTAACATGGGACAATAATAATTAATAAAAGTTTTTGAAAAAAATAAAAGAAAAGAAAAAATAGCAAAACTTAAGCAAGCAATAATGAAGTCGAAGACTTAAGACCAAACAGGACGATAGAGAGAGAGAGAGAGAGAGAGAGAGAGAGAGAGAGAGAGATGGAAAGAGAAAGAGAAAGAGAAAGAAGAAGAAGAGGAGACCTTTAGGAGGTGGTTACTTGTGACCAAGCAAAGAATACAACTGCTGGTATCAACTTGAACATGTCTCCTCTATTGAAACCCCCCAACCCAACAAACACTATACTCTCTCTCTCTCTAGTCTCCCTCTTCTCTGTTTGGTCTGAATTCTGATAATCTTATCAAAAATGGAAAACCCATAAGTTTAGTTTTTTTCTTGAAAAACCCACGACCCAACAAATACTCCCTCTATTCTCTCTCCTCCGTTTGGTCTGAATTCTGTTCCGTGAAAAATATGCTACGCTATTTGGCCAAAAAAATAAATAAAATAATACGCTTTGTTTGGCACTTCAACAGGGAAAAAAAATCCCACTGGTAATATTCCGTTATTAAACCTGCTATATTAGTGTTCAAGTTCCCCTTAGTTGATAAAGAAAAATGGAAAAAATGAGCAAAAGGGAATATAAGATCACGTATCTGATGATTGTCGAACCCTTTTGGTACCTTTTCTTTTTGTTTATCATTACTCTTTTGTAAACCACTAGTAAAATAGTAAATTTTTTCTCTAGGTTTATAATTATAGAGTGGAATAAGAAAGTGAAATACTTTATTGATATTTAATTTGTCAAATTTATCATTTCATTTCTTATTACTTATATTTTATACTTTTTACCACTCAAAATTTTTTACTATAAAGTGGGTAACAGAAATGATTATTTGCAAAGTAAAAAGTTGATTGAATGAGATAATTTGTAATTTTAAACTTGTTTGATATAATTTTAAAAAATGCAGAAAGTTTGAATATTAATTTTGTAATTAACATAAACGAAAATAGAAAAAAAATTCACTTTATTCTTATTTTTCTGGATAGATGTTTTGGATAATGTTAAAAATACTATATAAACTTCAGCTATCCTTTTTGATTTTACACATAAAACGTTGCTAAACACATATACCTGATTAAATTTATATTTATTAAATTTTATAACCAAAATTTGAAATTATTAAATATCGTATCAATAAAATTTCCACTCATCAAATTTACTATCTCCATGAGAAAGATGATATGTGGAAGTGTTGATTGGATAAAAGTGAATAAGAAGTAATAAATTTTGATAACTAAAAATTCTATTTAAGTATTATACGTAGTAATTTTTTAATTATAGGTGAAAATTTAAAAGAAGAACATTTAAAGTTTATATACTGATTTTGCTACTATCATTTTTTTCCTAGAGGAAGAGCAAAGAGATAATGCAAACCAATGCCCCTGGTTGTCTTTTTATTATTCAATTAAAACGCTGATAAAATTTAGCCATCACTTTACTTTACTTACGTTGTTTTCTTTTTTTTTTCTTATCCCACCATTTTAAGAAGTGGATTCGTATAAAAATATAACTACTTTTAGATGTAGTAAATCCTTCCAAATTTCTTAATCAAAATACAATCTATATTATATTGGAATCACTTAAGAATCTATATCCTTTAATGCTTCGGTATAAAAGAATAGTTTGAAATTATAAATCCCTTCTTATATTTGAATTTGGATTGCTCATGAAATCATTAATTCCATTCCAATATTATTTTAAGCTGTAACTTATTAATATATATATAATAGTATTTGTCAAAACATTCTTAATTATTAGATATTATAATTAGATAAAAATAAATAATTTTTAATTAATGATTAATTAAATTTTCCTTTATAATTTAAATCAATAATTTCATTGAATCACAATTCTTTTGAAAACGTTTTTAAATATTAAAAAAAAAAGAGAATTGAACGTAAAATCATTTCACTTTACAACTATTCCGATGTATTAAATGCGATATTTAAACTTACTTAGTATAAAATGTTATGTGAAATCTTTGGATTTTTTTCATTATATTTTCATAATATCAAAACTATAGAATGAATTTTCGACAACTTTAACCGGTCAATATTTTTATAATATCCTATGCAATTTAAATAGTACAAAGGCACAATCTCCAGAATTAGAAAAAGTGACACTACAAGTTCTATCTAATACAACATCACGTCCCGAATAAAAGTGGTAAAATAACTTGTACATAAAAAAGACACATCCTCTACTTACATGGACTTATATGCACAAAAAATTTAATGCACTTACTAAAGATATATAACATCGAAACTGTTATAATAAGTTTACAAATGGAGGCATTTGACTATATAGAAAGAAAACAAGGTTAAAAGGTGAAATATTTAACTCGTTCTTATCCAATTCCAGCTAACAAATCAATAAAATTTCATTCCGCATTAACTTTACTTCGTCGGCTTACGTTGAAATAAAAAACCATAAATTTATTTTAACTATTTGTTTCTCAGAAGAGGGATAAAATCGAAATCGAAAACAGAAAAGGACAAACACCACCAGCTGCCACTGGTATATTCACTTTTCTTTTTTCCTTTTTTATTGAGTTAATGTCCCTTTCATAAGTCCCACTCCACCCAAACACGCCCTTAACACCATACCCTCTCCACCTCTCTCTCTCTCTCTCTCACCATCGCAGCCGCCCTTCACTGTAGGAGAAAAATCCACGCGCCTAATGCAAGAGTACACTATACATACCATCAGTGTTCGTACATTAAGGAGTAATGCAGCCCACGCGCTGTTATCGTGAGTGACTGAAATATGCAGTATAATGAATACCGGATAATTGTTTCGTGAAGTTATTTACTATTTGCCCAAAAAAGCATCCGTATTTACATAAACTGCCGATACCTCCTCGCATTTTGATTTGCATAATTATCGCTCGCAACCTGGGAATACAGGGGGTACGCGTGTTTTATTAAATTCTGAAAATGCCACTTGCGAATTTACTAGTTTAAGTTGGAGCGGGGACATTATTTTAGTGTTATTGGCCTTATTATGGCTTCTTTTTAATTGCATTTTTTTTTTTTATGTATATGATATGAAGGTGAGGGAAGTAGTGTTAGTAAATATTATTGACCTAGAGTGTACTGAGAAAAAGAGAAAATCGTCGACTGAATGGATTATTGAATAATATAATGGAAAGAATTATAAGTAAAGAATGAATATGGTATGAATAGTGATAAATTATAATAACAAACTAACGATTAAAGGATTTTAAGGCTTTGTCACTAATTGCAGCCATGCATTATGTGTGTCTGCATTGACTATAAAGGATCGTTGAAATGATAATAAAGAAAATAATAATTAAAAGAAGAAGTAAATGGATACAAAATGAATATTAATAAAATACAAATAACAAACCGACTAAATAAACAAACCCACAAATCGTTTGAGGATCGCTAGGTTTTATCATTGCGTTTTTAAATCTTCAACCCTTTAGTTGTTGTTACAATAATTGTATCTCGGTGAAAAAAACAAAAAATCTCTTCATAGAAAATAAAAGGATATGTGAGTTAAATCAAAATAACAATAGTTTCATCATAAAACCATTATCATTCTTTGACTAAATAAGATACCGAAACCCATTTAATTCAAGGACACTGAGATTCGCACTTAGCTTTTTAGCATCATTTAACATGTGTTATTTATAAGGTCCGTTTTTTATTTTAATAGAATCGATACGGTCATTCATTTTATTTTTAATTTAATCACTTTAAATATAAATTATTAAATAAATTATAAATTTAATAGTTTAAATTTAAAAATACGAAAATAAATAGTAAAACGATAAGTTGGATCGATCCCATTAAAATAAAAAAAATGATCTCGTAAAATCTTCCGCATTAGATAAGTTCAATGTAAGAAAAGACGTGAAAATTGAAAAGAATAATATCATCTTATTAATTAATTAACAATTAAAATATAGGGAATTTACCTAATTTGCCACTATCGTTGATGATGACGTGCACATAGAGCAAATCAATTTTATTTGTTTATTTTTCCTTTCTTTTCTTTACCGGACGGATCAAATAAATAGTCTCATAAAATAAAAATAAATAAATGCTCCTCAGATTCATGAAAAGATATTTAAAGACAGAGTTATTTGCAGTCCACTAAGCGCCACGGTACAAGAATTATTCAAAATAGAGGACATTTTCGTCAAATCGGTTCTCATGGCAAATATTAAAGGTGGTTTGTAGTTATGCGTACGTTGTCCAGTTTTTTCAAGGCATTATTGATGTCATGCTGATTTGTTTTTTATCCATTGCTCAAGAATTTCCTTTTTCTTTTTCTCTTTTCCTTTTGAAAATATAAAGTTTGCTTTGTGCAAGTGATTTATGCAATCCATAGTTGGATAAGTTCATGTTGCAAAAACGTCACCTCAATCATAAATTTATTTATTAATTATATATGAAAATTTAAATTTATGTCTTGATCAATTTAATAAATATATCTCTTATTTCAATTATACTATTCTATTGATTAAAAAAGTTATATATTCTATAAAATGCTTGCAAATGTTAAGAGGAAAGGGCTATAATAAAATTAACTTCTACAAATGCAACAGGCATTATCTTTGGCACTTAAGATGAAACTACAATCCAAACTAAAATTTTAGTGATGCAAAGTCTAATGAATCTTCCTAAAGTGAATATATCTTTATGTTAGATAAAAGTCCTAGGTAAATATATTCGACAATGATCAATTTTAAACTTTAAAAGAGTTATAGCTTATAAACTTAGATATGAATATTTTAAATAATAGAGCTTATTATGATTATTAATTCATGCTAAAATAATTCTAAAAGGTATAATAACAGTTAATAAACGAGTTAAGCCTACTTAATTAATAAACGAGTTGGGGTTACTTCATTTAATAAAGTTTTTTTATTGAATACTAACAACTTTTTAACTATAAATTATGAAATATCATTTTTATCCTTTTTTTTTAACTTAAGAAGTAAATTCGATTCATCCTATGGAAGACTACTGTTAATGCCATTAGACTATAATGAATTTTGAGAAATTACAAAACATTAAAATGAATAGTTTTAAGACTCTACAGTCATTTAAAGATATTAAGTTATAAATTATAACCAATAAAGGTTTAAAAAAGAATAAATTAAGGTAGACAATAATGATTTTGAAATTGTAAAAAGCTTATTTAAAAGGTCATATTAGAATGAAAGATATAATTAATATAGTTTTGCTTAAAGTTATACTTAATATAAGAATTAAACAACATGATATTATGTAAAAAAAATGTTTTGAATTTGCATAAAGGACCAAAACCAGAAGAAGATGTGAAAAGATGTGTGCTTATGAGTTATGTGGCTATGGAGGAATAAAAAGGTACATAAATAGAGGTATGAAATCCTAGTTTAATTGAATATGTGTACTAGTATGTGATAGAAATAAGGAAGTGAGGAAATATAGAAATACTATTATGTTAAATAGATTTATGGGTCGCAATTTACAAAATCTATTTAATAAACTACTTCTTAAGTGGGTATGGGTGCTAGACACAAACCTAGACATGAATTTAAGCATATCATACCTAGGTTTGATTCGATTATTATTCATATCAAATTTTATTAACACAAACCCGTTTAGCATTGTGTTTAGATTCCTGTATTAGATCTTAAATTACCAACCCTAATTAGCATCTTAATGAGACTATTTATTTCCTTTATAAGCCTGTCTTGAAGTGTACGCCAAGAGTGATTCTTAGAGTTATGTGTTGCATGTTTGCTATTACTTATTTTCTTGATAGGGGGATGGTTGTTCTTGCCTTCCTATGGTGAATAGAAATGCAATCAAGCAAGTTGTTAAAATGATAATATCTATATAGATGGATCTTATTTATATAGTATAATGAAGTACCACATAAGTAGATATAAAAGAATCTAAATATACCGAATCACTCATGTTATGATCCTCTAAATCCTAGGTCTTTTAGTTCCATTGCTTTAGCTTATATTCTTCATGTAGCATTCAAACCCAATGACTCTATGAAATTATGTCAATACTTCTACATATTACAGGTAACTTAGGAGACATCTCAATTTTCCCTCGATAATCTTTCGAATTACCACTATTTAGCTTTGAATTCATCTCTTACCATCAAATGAAATGTAAATAACCTGTACTCTAATTCAAAATTGAAGTGATTGGATCTATAACAATGGAAACCATAAATTTCATACACAACATAATAAAAGGATAAAATGGATCGTTTTTCTCTTTTTTCTAACATGCCCAACCCATTAAAAATCATATAAGGTTTGAGGTTAAGTTTTGGACATGATGACAACCTTATAAGATTTAAGGTCGCATTTTAGGATTGCAAAAAAACTCAATAGAAAACTCGGTCTGATAAGAAATAATAAATTATTCATTGACTTAGTAATTGGGATATAGGGTCCACAATGAATTTTGGGATAAATTCTAATAATAGGAGGAAAAGACCTTATATGGTTCTAGGATATCCGAAACCTTATAGGGGTGAGTTTTGGTAATAGAAGTAAAAGTCTTATTGTTATGTTTGATACACATGAATGAGTTATAATAGAATCGTGATTTTAGATTCCTTTCCTATTCTTTATGATTAAAGTACGTTTTGAACCGAAATCATCGATTCCATTTCTACTAATTAATTGTGATTAATTAAAATTAATTTTCTAACCTTTAAGGAAATTATATCATGCAATAATTAAGAACATTTTTAATAAATAATATCGTTTGAGTATTTAATATCATTTAACTACATTTCATTCCGGTCTTCAATCTATCCTATTCCATCTCATCCCATTCCGAACCACATTTTTTCATATCAAACGTAACATATAGGATTTTTATAGGATTTTGGGAAATGCTAAACCCAATAGAGGTAGATTCAAGTTTTATAAAACCCGCCCTAATTGCATCTCTAGTGGTGAAGAGTATGAGGGTCTTAAGGATGAAGAAGAGTTGTCATTGGTTCCAGACTAATTTGCTTTACGATTGAAACCATAATTCTTTAAATAACTTATTTAATCCATAATACTTTATACTATGAATACTAGAAAAAAGAACTTATTTAATCCACAATACTTTATATTAAAAATACCAAATTCGATATTAATAGTTAAATGCAATGTCTTAGATAAAGGTTTGCTAGATGATTCACATAAGCAATGAATTTTAATGGAATGTTTACTTGGAACAATTGAATAAAATTATTATGAAACTATTATTGAATAATAAAATGGGGTAACTAAAAAGGTTAGTGTTCCTTTTGTTTAGAAAATGATTTAAAGAACAAAAATTTAATAGCTAAGAAAAATACTAAAATACTCATACATTTTTTATCAACATCGTTATACACCCCACGGAACCACTACTAGACATTACATCCACTTGAACATCACCATAACCTTAGTCTTTATCGCCATGCCACCATTTTCATAACCCTAATCATTCAAGTAGCAACACCACCATTACCTTAAACTTATCACCTCAATAATCTACCTCTTTGCCACCATCACATTCATCGCTACATCATCACCACATGATACAAGTCAAAAACATTGTCCATTATCTATATAACACCATCACCACCATCATCCTAGTACAATCGTCGAAATTAAGGTTAAGATAATTCATTAGATGACATTATGGTTATGAAGAGTAAGATATCAAATGTTTTTAAACTATCCCATAATGTCTAGTAACAAGTGGAACTGATAAAGAAATATGTTTTAGGAAACATACTTGGATTCCCTTGATTTTATTATAAGCATGCTCCATTTTTTTTTCCCTCTTTCTCTTTCATTTTAAGAATTTAACTTCGATCCCTCATCTTTTAAAAATGATACTCTACCATAATTCCTTTTGTAAAGGTACTAAAGTATTATTAAATGAAAAAAATATCCTAGAAAATTAAATAAATACAAATGCATAAACATTGCTTTTGTTTGGCATGAGAGGAGGTGGAAGGAAATAAGAAGGGAAGTTTCACATTTAATTATCCGGTGAAGAGAGGAATTACGAAGGGAAAGGAAAATTGGACAAAATAATTCTATGGGGGCCATAATTTTTATTCCCTTTCAAACAAGAGAAATAAGGAGGGAAAGTTAATGAAATTCTCATATTTCCACTTCTATTCTTATTTTCATCATTTCTTTTATTTATTATAATCTTTTATAGATGTATTGGTAATTTTACATTATATATATATATTGTCTTTGAACAATGATTAATAATATTCCATTACTTTTCCACATTTAGGGTAATTTATTTTATCATAATTCTTTCCCTCCCGATTCTTTAGTCTCCCATTGCTTCCTCCCTATTTCTTTTCCCTATACTAAACATAAGTGTCAGTATTTCAACGACAGCTGAATAGCCATCGGAGGATGTCACAGCTAGGCACCCTCACGCGTAAGGAAATGGCTTACAAGCCATCCACAATAGTGAATTTTGTCTTCTTTTTTTTTTTTTTTTTTTAAGTAGGTCACATGAACCATTACGATGGTACATCACGTACAAATATGTAATCTCGATTTTAAACAAAAATCTGAAAAATTTTCTCGATGACACAACGTAAAATAATAAGCAGAATATTAAAGAGAAAATAAATTCGTATTAATTCATATTAATCCAAAAAAACTGTCCATTGGATCATTTATAAACTTAAAACCCTTGCGCTTATTAAGCAAAATAAAACAAGTTTGGATGAAAGAAAAAAGGAGGCTAGGCATCTAATGGAATGCACGAATTTTACCTTAGAAAATGGGTTAAACTGCAGCACAGTTTGCACCAGTAGATTATTGGACTATTGTTTTTTTATATATTATGGGTTTCATAAATCCTCATGTAAAACAATATGACTTGTCAAAATTTGCCCTTTCAAAAACTTAACATCAAATCCATTCTAATCTCACACGCTGTTCTATTATTTATTTATTTATTTTTGGCCAATACGCTGTTCTAGTTCTGGACATTTGCTTTTGAATATTTCTACTTTTGACCATTTCTAATTTTGATTAACTCATGAATACTTGTACCTGAATTTTTAACAATTTAAAAACTCCATAAATTGAATAATCGCCTTGTCTACATCACTAAATTAGGTCTAGTCTAAAGTGTTTAATTGCATCCATGTCTACTTTTGATTAACTTATCAAAAGTGTTTAATTGCGTCTTTTAAAAGCTAAAGAGGACTAGTAATTTTTTTTCTTTCTTTTTTTCATAATCAAGGATGCAAAGCATGCATTGATAAGTTACAAATGCAATTTGCTCTTATATACTTTATCTAGATTAGAGACTTTAGTTTTGTATATCTGAATGGGGGTGTTTTTCAATTTGAATTGAAGGGGACCAAATTCGACAATAAAATGTGATAACATGGTTTGATTTGAACTATGAAGCATATCACAAATTGAATAATTTAAATTAAAATAAACCACACTATTTAAGTAAACAAGGAAAAAAGAATTTCTAGCTGCATAGAAGAGTTCTCACTCGATATTTTATATAATTATTTTCATTTTGATTAATTAATTTATTTTATTTTATTAACATTAAATATAAATTATACTAATATTTAGATATTTAATATTCACATTTTTACTAAAATGTGTAAAAAGTGTGTACACTTTGTTATAATAAAGCATAATTAAGAATTAAAAAGTCAATTTAAAAGCAAATAAACATAAGATATATTAAAATACAACCGTAAAAATAAGATAACATAAAGAAAATTCTTTAAAAAAAAAAATGAACCGAGATATTATGAAGCGGTTCACTTTGAGGGTATTTTGTTAAGCCCTATATATGAGGACTTAATTTAACCAAAATCAACTCAGAGATACACCAAGATTTCGAGCTTAGAGATATGAAGTTTTAAAATGTAAACACAACTATTGCCACTATTTTATGCGGTATTATTTAGGATTATCGTACAAAGGAAAAGTTATGCCGTGTGGTACAAAGTCTAACTCCTTTTTCGATTGAAAATGAGAGGTGCTATTTCCCATATTTAAAAGCATTGGAAACATAACATGAACAAAAGTATTTTATTTTCTGGGAAATAAATGTTTTTGTGTTTTTTAACTTTTATGGTGGAAAGGCCAAGGCCAGCGGACGAAGAAATTGCTTTGACTTTCGATTAGAGGAAGCCAAAAATATTGATGCGTACAAGTACGATGCTCCTTTCGCTTGTCTGTCCTGTCACCCCCACCCCACCCCATTTCAACCGTTCAATTCCACTTGAAAATGAACACACAAAACATTCCAAAGAAGTATTCTTGTTTTTTTTTTTTTTTAATTAAGTTTTGGTAAGATAAAGCTAGCAGGTTGGGGATTTGTAAAGGAATTTCACTAATATTACATTTAAAACACAGAAATAGTTTGAAATGATATAGACTAAAATGAAGTGAAATGAGATGAATTAAATAAAGTTGAATATCTATATAGTAATACTTATTAAAAGTATATTTTAATTATTTCATATCATAATCATATTTTAGGTTAAATAAGTTTAATTAATAATAGTTAACCAAAAAGAGAATGAAATCATGATTTCACGTCTTCCCAAAAGGTTAAATTGGAATTTTTCCTTGGATAACTCTTCATCTTCCGATGGCTAATCTTTCTAAATTCAACGAGCAAGAACTACGCTATGCAATTTTCATGCATTCCATGCGGTTAGAGCAATGGCGGCCTCTAGTTCGATCAGGAAAACAAATGCTTGAGCTAATGCTTGGGTGCCAAGTGTAAGGATGTAAATGAATTAAATTCAACCTCAAGATCCAAACGGTAGTCATCTTTCCTTGCTTCTCGTACTTGTTCCTTAGCCTGGAGCATAATTCTCTTTTCTCTATTTCTCAAAATAATAATCCTTCCATAATATCGTGATTTTGCATTTTAAATTTATTTTGAAACATAAGAAATGAAAATAAAATTTACAATTATTATTGCATTTGGATCTATTTAAACTAAGTGTGATATTGGAGAACGATTTTTCTTATACCACTTCTTATAAAATTTAAATATATACTTTTTATAGACCCAAGATTAATACTTTAAACAGAACAGCAGTTCATAATTAATAACCTGTGCTTTCACATTCTTGGATGATCAAATCCTTCCGTGAAAGCATGACAGGTAAAGGTAGACTCCAGCGAGAGTTGCTTAAGGGTTGCAACATTAAACAATGTTTACAAAAATTCAGCCACTAAATTACACTTAGAATCATCCACAAGACTCTTATAATTTGTTTCTATTACGATATAATAAGTTCGATTTGCTTTTATCTACTCCTTCTAATGAAACTCATCACGAAAAAATTACGATTATTGAAAAAAGATAAAGGATGAGGATAATCACCATCAGTAATTAAAAATCCCTTTTCTTAATATATTTTTTTTATCCATATCTCATAACTCGAGTCAAATAATGAAGTTTAGCATCTTTTTCTTTTGTGGAAATATCTAAATAGAGATGAATTATATATAATTTTTTTTTGCTATTTACGTTTTTCCATATTAGATGAATAATATTTATATAAATTCTTAAAAATGTTGTAGGCTAATATTGAGATACACAAAAATAGAGGACAGATGGATAATTAAATTTAATTTTGAAATTTCATTAGGCAAGACAAGGGGTGAAAAATATTTTGAAACCAAGAAAACTACACGAGACTACAAATATTTCAGTATGAAAGATTTTTGTAGCATAAAGATAAAAAATGAGTGCTTTAGAAGATGCTGCAAAAAGAGAATAGTTGCTATGTATCGCTGACGTGGTATGTTACGTGCCAAAAGATAAATGCTGATAAAGCATGTACCACATCAATAGCATCCAAAAGTAGTTATAGTAGCCGTAGCGTACATTAGAGTGAAATCTTCTAATTACATCATTTATAATGATATTCCTCTCCTTATTCAATTACTACAACTTTTCGTACTTTATTTAAGTTTAAATCTAACTATTTATTCTTGTTAATTAATTTTTCCTTTTAAAAATTAATGGGAATAACTTCCAATACCATACATAGTGCAAGAATGAATGTAATATAATTAGGAATGAAAGTGGAGATAAAACTCAACACATATCAAAAAGCACATGATTATGGTACAAAAAATACAAACCTAATTGTTTGCGATCTCTTATTCTTATTTATATTTTTCTCCATTTACATATAAATTCGAAATGGAATCGGAATAGGGATCCATCACTTCATATCAATTCTTGCCATTATGAAATTTTGTTAACCATCCATACAAAATGTTGAATACCAGCTTAGACATAAGCCCATAAGTTTAGAACAACTTATAACGCTCTAAAACCTAAATAATTATAGCCTATCACGTACCCTATAATCTAACGATATGTCAAGCATCTAAATTTGACTTACTAGCACCTCCCCATAAATATCAATCATCAAACCTATAATGTTTCCATAAAATAACATGGATGTTTATAACATTTTTAGTCCACAAATAATACAAAAAGATCAACTTCTCACTTTATTTTATTCAAAGAAAGTAAAAACTCAAACTTAGTTCAATAATAATATTTGTTATAGGAAAACATGAATACAAAACTTAAGTCTCAATTTCTTCACTCCGAAGTAACATTATAAAAGTAACTCTGATAAGAGAAGTCTTAGATGACTTTTCATAATCCAAGTAACAAAATGAAAATAAAAAACATTATTTGACAGCTTTTAACAACATAGTTCATAACCCTACTCAAACTATACTATTTCATTTATATCGTCAAAATAGTAGTCACACTAGTTTGCAGCATCACTATAACAATCATACTTGCTATAATAATCATCTTGTAATCTCCATGACTTGTTATTGCATCTAAAAATAAGAATCCCTAAAGAGGTAAGCAAAGGCCAATATAGGTTACAATCACACACTCATGATCACACAATAAATACACGATTTTACAATAAATGTAGGAGCACATATACTTTAACTGGCTTACATTTACTATATACAATAACCAACAGTTTTCTTAGCTTTATTTAGTTCTATCAAATAGTATAGTTCCGATATCCCAAAACTTAGAGTAACTTATGACTCTGACATGCAATACACACACACACGTAAATATTGATATTAGGTCTTCCCTAATACACTAGGAACTAAGGACCACTTAATCTATATAGATCATTTCAAAATGAAAACTCAAATCTGGACATCGTTACTCTAGGATCATTAGAGTACCACCCTAAGGTTTGGTTCTCCTAGTCCCTTGGCCTAACCAAGCACACGCAATACAGTTTATTTTGACCAAATATTTATTAGGTTCGTTTAACAATTATTAATCTTACTCACACATAAGTAGCATATAACCCTGTACTTAACTGAATTGTTTGCTTAGAGTTTGAACCATATGTTGCACAACATGTTCATATGAGAATAATATACTTGCTTAGTTTCTAGGTTTATCTAACACCATCTTTTAACTTAGTAACACAACGCTCACTCATTTGCATCCCATCACCTAAGGAACCTAGTATTGCTAAGAGAATAAGTTAATTTATGAAATATTCCGAGAGATAATTCATGTTTGGAAAAGTTTTAGAATGAAAAAACACGCTCGAAAAATACTTAGAAACCTAAAGAAACATTGCTGCATGCAACAAGGGTCATGGCGTCCAGATGCCAAGGGAGATGGCAGATGAACATTAGGTTGCAATTTGCAAAATTCTATAGGATATAGTGACGTTTCATCCCCCGAATCTCCACCTCCTTTTGCTAATCTCGAAAACCACCACTCTTGATTTGTTAACCTATCAAAAACATAACTTCATACCCCTCATATACACTAATAAAAACATTTCTATAATTAAATTCTCATCCAAACTCTACCATTCAATCAACAACTCAAAGAAACAACATGTACAAGGCATATTATTAGATTCTTACCTTTGGAGATTTGGAACTCATGCCTCCTCCACCATTAACTCGTAGTGGAGACTTCAATACATGGATTAGAATTTGTTTTATCCATTACCTCATGGAGAAAAAATGAATTTTAAATGGATTGAATCGAAATTTTTGATAAAAGAGGTTGCTTACAACCTTACCTTGAGTTCTCCCAACTTAATCTTAATTGCACCACTAAAGATCAGCTGTAAAACTTCTGATAAACCTTCTCAAATTTGTTTTTATCGTTGCCTTAGTTAGAAAAATGAATTTTTAAAGGATTTTGGTCAAGAACTTAAAAAAAAAAAAAGATCCTACAACTTACCTTAAACCCTCTTGGGAATAGATCTCGTCGAATCACACTAAATTTTTCTCTTAGATCAACTCTCGCATGAAAACCCTAAGCATAAAGGTTGCATGTGAATTTGAGTTTTGTGAAAAAGGACTTTTGCTAAGCTATAGCGTACTTTTATACCTAAGGTTCATGGAACTTTTCCATGCCTAAAATGCCTTCTCGTAAATCTTACAATACTGGTTAAGCCCCTAACGTTAAATAATTTATATTACTTATTTTCCTTTGTTTTTATCCTTTATTCCTAGTTTTACAAACTTGTTTGAAGCTATGTTGACCTTCAATGACCTAATCCAACCTTTCTACACCTAGACTAAGCTCTTCTCAGTTATGTTGCCTTTAGTAAGACATAAGTTAAGCATCTAAAAGCTCCACCAACCTTAATAGAGATCATGTTAAACCATTAATTACAATTCTAACTTGACAGGAAGGAAAACCCTAGAAGAAAATTTGGTGTTCCAAAATCTTAAGTAAATCATATTAAGTTATTGGAGTTGTTATTATTTAGATTTAATAGAATCATAGTTGAATAATTATTGAAAATAACAAATCTAAAATGATAAGATAAAATCCGATAAAAATTTGTAAAGATTGTAATCTAAATCAGTTTGTTTAATCGATTCTAATTTAATCAAATCACCTTTCTCAGTTTTACCAAGTAGTGACTTCAAATTTTTCAAAATAAAGAAATCAGGTTTCCTTTAAGTTTAATCGTGGGTTTAAATTTAATAGATATAGGATTTAATTTAAATCAAGATAAAGGAAATGAAATTAAAATAAGAAATTGAAAAATCAGACTCGACAGGAAATACGTTGGAACGGCTTGATAAATATGAAAAGTCAAAACAATTAAGATGTACATCCCACCAAATTTGGAGCAAATATCGAAAATTTTATCTTCTTCCTAAAATGACACAACCTCATCCCTTATAAGTTGAGGCTAAAGCTCCTTGGCGAAGGGACTTCACATTTTGAGCACTCTCGCGTACATGTTTGTCTCTTTCCCCTGCCATCTCCTTCATATTGACTTAGTCATATGAGTAGTTATACCTAAAATTATAAGCCAGTAAAATTAAGACGATATAGTATTAAGCTCAATTTAAGTTTAATTTGAAATTTTAAAACTCGAACTCGATTAAGTTTATAAATTTAAGTCTTAGCTCGACTTATAGTAATATTTAATAAACTCGAGCTTGACTTGATTAAATTCATTTTGACTTGATAATCATTAAAAAGAATTATTAATTTAACTAAAATGATAATAGTTTTTTAATTTAGTTCGAAATCGATTAATATTTAAATTCGATTTAAATTTAGTTAAACTTACAAGCTTGTTAAGCCCAACATCATAAAACTCGATTATTCAATTAATATTTAAATTCAATCAAACTTATAAATTTATTAAGCTAAATATTATAAAACTCAAATTAAAAATCAAAATCAAACTCAATAAATTATTTGAGTACGTTCTAACTTTTCATTGTAAACGAGCCACATTCAAGTAAACGTCTAAGCGAACTCGAATAAATTACGCGTACGTTTCTCTGGTTTATACCTTCGATAATACTCAAGCACACCCTCGGGTACTGCTTTGGCCACTATTATCTTCCTTTTACAAAAAGGCACAACCACCAATTAAATTACAACACAAACACAAAATAACATGGGGAAGGAGTCAAGGGCTACCTTGTCGCTTGTGCCCGAACCGTACAAAGGATGATGAACCGACCTAACACCTGTACTCTCGTACAAAAATCATCACTTGTTTCGTGAAACTCAGCAAATACTATGCCAACAAGCAGCTTTTTCAGAGACAACCAATAATATTTTTCCTAAAATCGTACTATAGGGCAGACGCATATATGGATAACGTTGAATCACCTTCTAAGGTTCCCAAAGATGAAAAAAGTCCAAATGCGCTCTAAAATGATTATTTGGTCATGATTTAGGCAATTTCGTTACTCATATCATAGGAAAGTTTTATATCAAATAGCCCCCCATGTTAAGATCTATACACAAAATATGAAAGATATAGTTCTATGGTTTATCTCATTTGTTTTCAACAAATTATAAATCTAACTCTTTCGAATTATTGATTAGATACAAACACTACTTAAATATAGGTCAAAAGTTCAATTTATCACTTAAAGTTTTAATTTATCAAATTTAATACTTAATTGAAATTCTTTATGTTATTACTACTACCTTTTACATACATATATGTAATGGTATTTCGTTTTGATTAGTGACTAAGTTAGCAAATTTTAAATCATAAGTGGCATGTAGTAATAAAGATATAAAAAATTTCAATCAGGTATTGAATTTATCAAACTGAAAGTTTAGATATTAAATTGAATTTTTAATTATAATTCAAGAAGTATTTACAATGTTATCCCTTAAACTTTTAAAATGTGACTTTATCTCATTTATAATTTTCAAGAATATGAATAACTTCTAAACTATTTCTAAAACCACATTATTTTTTAAGGTCTTTAGTAAACAATATACAGGCTACTTGCAATTTTTTTTAAATTATGAGAGGTGAAGCGGTTAATTAACACATGTCATATTGTTTAAATGTGTACTTACAAGCATAGCATTGACTTGCCAATATCAAAATTTACGTTTAATATATCATAATTCAAGTGTTCACCATCCTTAATTTATGTACGAGAGATCATATTTTCATATGCTTCTGTACCAAAAGGCTGAATTACTGTATAAGAGGAAAAAATATTCGATAGAACTAACATGTTACTTATATTGTTGAGTGACATGCAAAGTAATAATGTTATTTAAATATATAATAATAAAAGAATATATTTTTTAAAAAGATATTAATAATATTTTTATATATTGAAATTTTATCGTTATTTACATATAATTCATTAATTCATGTAACTTATTAGTTTCATTAAAACTTTTCGTATAGGAGGCACAACAAAGAGATTGAAGACACTAACTAGAAGGAGGTGAATATAATAATAAAAAAACTAGAAAACAAGAAATTGGTTAAGAAAACAGAAAATTAGTCAGTAAAATTATAATATAAACAAGAAAGACAGACTTTTGTATTACGCTGTTAATTAATTTTTTAAATCATAACTAATGTGAGGACAAACAAACCTACTATTCCGTTAAAAAATGGAAATCTTTTGCTATGCAGCGAGGTATTATTTATCGTAATTTACGTATACTGGTATTGAATATAGCGCGTGATGTATAAAATAGTTTAATTGCATATAATACTTATTAACAAAATATCGTATATAAAATGTGAACTACGATATTAAGAACCAAGATTTAATCGATAGAAAATCCTATAAAGAAAGGAAGAAAATATGTAGGACAAATTGTAATCTTTCATTTATTTTTTCATATATAAAGCAGGTTTTATTCTATCCTTTTATAGACAAGTTAAAATATTCTATATATAAAAAAGTTAATGCAAAATATATGTCAAATAATGGGAAATTGCCAGGATCATCGCATAGTAGCATGAATAATAGCGATCGACTAGATTCGGATGTTTCACTCCTAATGTGGATAATAATTATCGATCCGTTTCGAATCTTTCCTTGACATTAAAGAAAACAAAAAAAAAAAAATAGAGCAGGAACTCTAGCTCAAAAGGACCAAGACAGAACAGGAAAGTCGTCGTAATTAACAACTTAAAAAAGAAAAAATTAACTATTCAACTTTGAGGTACATGTTATCTGTTCCGTACAAAAGCCCAACAAGTGAGAAGTGGATGGAGCCCAGCTACCGGTCAACGCAACGTGCACGCTCCACAAACACGCTTGCTCATCCACATGTATAAATAAATCAATTATCCATATTATTATTAGTGGGATGAGATGGTTTTCGTGTCTTATACAATTAAAACTATTATAATAATAATAATGTAAACAAATGGATAAAAATAGACATAGAAGTTACAACTAACAAAGAATTGAAAGGAGTGTTATATTTAGAATATTCTTGGAAAAAAAAAAAGTACTAGAAAGTGTTATCTTGAAGGAAGATTTTCATATCAGTAAAATTTCATCTTGAAACGATACCATTTTTCACATGTAAAGCTTCTTATTATAATAACCTTTAATATGGCAATGATTTATTAAAAACTATTTAGTATATAAGGATTGTTTAATAATATAAAAAATTAAAGAAATCTTACAATACTAATGTTATATTTAATATACACGAATAATCTAGAATAGAATGAGGAGAAAAATGACAAATCATTTTCATTTTTCATGATTAGATGTGTCAATGGAATGGAATAAAATTAAATCTGTATATAACAATAGTTATAAAAAATACTTTTAAATATCGAATATCATAATTAAATTAAAGGGTTAATAAATAACTTGATTAATAATAATAAATATAAGAAGAATAAAATAGTTGATTTAGCTTTTGAAAATACGAAATCAAATTCTCTTTTGAAAATCAGAATTGGCCATACCATGGAATAACAATTATGGCTTTTAAATATATTTCCAAAAAAATAAGAAAAGGAAATGGATCCTAAACCTAGAATGCTATTTCACTCCAGTCAATTCTTGAGTATCAAATAAAACATAAAGACAAGATTGTCCTTCAGTTTTAATATTATAGATATTTATTTCCCGTACATCCGGGGGTGTTTTCCACTAAACACAAAAGTCTTGCCAATTGAATGTGTCATACCTCATGGGGCTTCTCGTTTTCACTGGGCCCAGACGATGAGCAATTCTGCCTGGCCCATAATGGCACCAATGTACGGGACCTAGTAATTCGTTTCTGTTTGTCCATTGACAAAACTGGTCCTCAATTATAGCAAAAATTGAATCAAACTCTACCAACTCCTAATAGCAACATGCCTTAATAGGTTGTTAGGTTAGATGTAGACAATATTTTCCTATCTTGGAGGTCTTTTCAATTATCAATATCCTCTCAATATGTTGAAGTGGGTATAGAATCAACCATGTTATCGAATATTATCTATAATCGAATTGACATTTTCAGTGGAATCAAGTTTGAATTTAGATTACTTGAATACATTAATGTATTTCGCTTAAGTCTTTACATGTCTCTCTCTTCTTCTTATTTTATTTTATTTTATTTTTTACATCTGATGGAGCTTCATTAATTTTAAATTTAAGTCCAACTTCGACAGGTTTCTATCCAACTTAAATTCAAATAAATTTTTAATTATGATAATATTTGTTTTAATAGAAAATGATTTTAAATGAGGGAATAATTTTCTAGGAGGGCCTATGTTCTTGCTGCCTTTTCTTATCAAGGCCTACATTTTCGTTTATCTGGGAATATTTCAATTTTTGATAAATAGTAAATAGAACAATGTTAAGCATAGTTGGGACTAGTTGTTTGTTTCCTCTAAATATGTCTTTACTTCCATCCATCTCTATTACAAGGGCTAGAATCAACAAACTAAATTAGAACTTTTAGTCGAGTTTAAGGTTAAGTTTAATACTTAATTATTCTAATAAGATTTCATTACGGTTATAATCAAACCAATCTCGTATTGAATTATCATTATGAAACTTACCTTGTAGCAAATTTCCTTTTTACTCGATTCATTCCTTAGAGATTCGGTTTGTTATTTTAGTGAATGAATTAGGTTGTGATAAATAAACTTATGAATGACTATGCAAGACAATATGTAAACAAACACAAATGAAAATTTGAAGTCTTGTCCTTTATATAAACAAAATCAGTTTAACTCTTCATTCCACTATTAATTTATATCGATTTAAACTAGATCATTGAATTCATAATTAGTTCAATAATCTAAATTTAAAAGAATGTAAAATAGTACTAAAATAAAGGGCTGGATAATTTTCCTAAAAAATAAGGAGATATAAAAAAAAAATTCATAGAGAATTCTATGAATTCATTATATAAAATATGTATATGTATATACACACAATAAAATAAATTGTTGGAACTGATATTTAAACTAATTAATTTCGTCGTCACTCCATATGTTAGGGTAGATAGTGGAAGATAACGATATTAAATCATATAGAGCAACGAATAACCAAAAGGAGATATGTAAAGAGAAATTAAGACGAGCATTTTAGGTGGAGAACCATAATGCAGAACTCCTAGTAATATGGCAATTCCACTCATAGAACTAAACCACTTAGTAGAGAATAGAGATTCCTAAAGTTAATTCTAGATTCACGTCGATTGCTATCATAAGTTGTTTATTTAAAAACTTAAAGCTTGTAAACATAATATAGATTATAATTTATTATATAATATTTCTTCTCAGTTATGAATTAGACTTTCACCATGACCCTATAAGTGGATGATTTAATTAAATAAGGGATGGTTTGGTAAAAGAACAAAAAAAAATAAAGAAAAATGAAAAAAATAAAAATAAATCTATAACCTCCTACTCTGACACTTCATCATGTAATTTCGATCCTTTTTTCTTCTTTTATTTATTTATTAATTATCATATTATAACTTTCAGAAAGAAATAAAACTGAACCTAATCCATACGTTGGAGACCATTTACATGCCAGGTTGATCAACACAAGTTGGAAAAAACTAATCATCTTTCCTCTTCTTATAAAATCACAAAATCACATTGGATCGTTCCTATTCCATAATATTTTCTTTAAAATATCCCAAAATTCAAGCCATATACAGGAATTAAAACCCATTTTCTTTTATACTTTTTTACCCCTCGATACCTTACTTTTGAAGATTCTTCGATAGATAAAGATAAAAATTTGGAACTTGAACATAATGAAAAAAAAAAAAAGAAAAAAAGCCATATCATGGATTCCCTTGTTGGTTGTGCTACCATGACAAATACTTATTGATGCTTAATGATTTGTTCGTCATCGTCAATGTTAAGAAATGTCCCTAATCAAGGCCCGGGGGTGGGGGTGATAATTCTTCTACCGTTCCATGCTTCAAAACCAAGGATACCAATTAATAGTGTGTTTATTTCTTTAGAAAAATTTTTGAGACTTTTTTTCACCTTTTTCAGTTGCATCAATTAGTGGCCTTGGATAGCGACGACAACAACATCCAACCACTATAACGGTAGCAACATCATAATCAAATAAAGTATTATGATCCACGATAATGGCCGCCAATGCAGATGGAGGATCAATATCAAATCCCTTGGATAGATCTTCACTCTAGCAAGGCTCAAGCTGAGTTGTGAAATCAACAACATACTTCAAATCTATATGACCAGATTAAAGGTGCAAAATGAACCAAATTAGTTTTCAAGCTATTTGGGCTTGACTCAATAAATATTTGAGTTTAATTTAATTATGATTGAGTCAAGATTAATCTTAAATTACTTTAATGGTTAGTTGAGCTAAAGCTTGAATTTACCCATCCAACTTTATAAATGGAAGTCTAATTGAGCACTCATCGAGATTCAAATATATGATAAACTTTATTGTAAGAGAATATTTATTTTCTGTATGATAAATTCTAAATAAGATTAGTCAAATTAAGTTTGAGTAAGTTAAGTAGGTGATATGAAGTTTAATGATTAAACTTAAGCTCAATTCAGTACCGCTCAAATTAATTTGATTTATTTACGATCTAGTTGCAACATGGCTTTGCTAATGCTACACAAACTTATCGGTCACATCAACCTCAACTTGTTCAAATTGTTTGAATAGATAAATGGGTTAAGCTTCAGTTAATTAAAGATTTTCCTCGGTAGCCTATTTGTTTAATTGAGCTTGACTATTTGTATAGGTTTAAGTTTAACTCAATTAACTTACAATTAATTCTAATATCACATAAGATTTACAATAATTAATTTTTCAAAAGATAAAAACAAGTTTAAATAAGTGTCTATACGATCTAAACTCGAACTTCAATCAAGATTTTGCAAATATTTGCATCAAAATCCACCAATATTATTGAATCATTTTTTGTTGATTTAAAAATAAAATTCTAAGGTAGTTTTTGGTTGCACAATTTTTATGGTATTAAACTAGATAAAAAAATTTATTTTATATTTGGTTTGTAATTTTACTTGCTGATTGGATAAAAAATTGGACTGATAGACTAGACAAAAGGTCAAGACTCTGTCCTATCTACACCAAGGTATAAAAATAAAATTTACTAGATAAACATAAAAATATTTTACATTATCAAAAATACCCCTCCATTTTATAACATTGAGTTAATTAATATTATTTTTATTAAATTTTATAAATAAGTATTTATTTTATAATATAAATAATTAATTTTTTAATAACTAATAAATTTATGGCTTTTATTTAATATTATATATAATTTATTTAATTATATGAATTTAATAATCCATTCATACCGTATTTTAAATAATATAAAAATATAATTAAAACATATATCACATAATATTGAGGGTATAAACACCAAAATACAATTATAAGTATATCGATATAATCAGGGTGGATTTAGGATAGGTTTTGTGACACCCGAATTAACCCTTATAAAGTTTGGCGTTTCTTAAAACTCTATAAAAAACCTATAAGGTTTATTCCTTATTCCCAAAACTTGACCCTATATGACGTGTTTTTATAAGGTTTATATGAAATTAAGGAGATAATAAAGGAGAAGAAATTAAGTAAGACTAAGATTATATTTACTAACTTATATAATAATAAAAATTGATAATTAAATGTGTTATACAATATTAAAGTAATATAAGATATGCATGTTGCATAAGCTAAGAGTAAATATTTTTATTAATATATACATTTGCCGGATCGGGTTTTCTATTGGTTTTTTTTTTTTTTTTGTAATCTTAAAATTCTATTTTAAACCTTATAGGGATTTGAATCATATTCTAAAATTCGACTTTAAACCCTATAAGGTAATACTTTATAGGGTTTTTATTAGGTTTAACGGATTAGGTAACCTTTAACAACCCACTTGATTACATCCCTATACAAGTCTACTACTTACTTTTACTAAATAAAAGATAATACAAAATTTTGTGTCAAGCACTTATAAACCAAATATGGTACGATAAGTTGTATTGTCCAGTCTTTATTATACTTATTCTATTCAGTTCTTACAACAAAACGCTAC
Source organism: Lumnitzera racemosa (assembly GCA_024138005.1). Classification (NCBI taxonomy): domain Eukaryota; kingdom Viridiplantae; phylum Streptophyta; class Magnoliopsida; order Myrtales; family Combretaceae; genus Lumnitzera; species Lumnitzera racemosa. Next base: position 5,150,319 of record JAMXBC010000007.1, read on the forward strand.
TCTTCTTCTTCTTCTCCTTCTCTCACAAATCCCTTATTGTTTCATTGTGTCTTAAGTTTTCTCTTGGTTTAAGATTAATATATTTTGATTATTTATTTCAAATAAAATTAAACCTTATGGACTCTTGTCCAATTATGGATTTATATAAACCCTAAGAAATAGATCTTTGATAAATTTAATATGAATCTCTAGTAATCGAGATCTTAGATCAAAGAATAAGGGGAGAATATGTGATAACTGTGAGTTTATTAGATTCATGATATAAAGAATTAACGATTCGTTTACTTTATAGAATAGAATGAGAAGGAATCAAATTGTAATTCATAAGGAATGAAATAAGGGTATAATATATATTATTTTATTTAGTTGGATCTATAAGTAATTTAATAATAGATGCGTAATATAACTTTAATGAATAAATAATGTTCGGTCTATTTTTTTTTTTTAACTAATTCTAAAGTAATAGGTGGTGATTAGCAACGATAGTAGCGGTAGTGGTGATGGCGATCATGGTAATGGTTGATGGTAGTAGTGTTGATAGTAGCAATGGCTACGATAGTTGATGTTTTTATAAGCAATTTAAAATAAATGTATAATATAACTTTATAAATAAATTATCCTTGGTCCCTTTTTTTTCTATTAATTTTAAAGTAATACGTAGCAGTTGGCGATGGTAGTAGCGGTAGCGGTAATGGCAATGGCAATGGTGATGATTAATGATGGTAGCGGTAATGGTAGCAATGGTTACAATGATTGATGATGGTGCTGATAGTGGCGGTAGTGGCGATGGCGGTGGCGGTGGAGGTGGCGATTGCGATAGCGATGGCGATGGCGATAGCGATGGCGATGGCAGTGGCAGTGGTAGTGGCAGTGGTAGTGGCAGTGGCAGTGGTAGTGGCAGTGGCTATAGTGATTGATAGTTACAGTGATGGTAATAGTAGCGATGGTAGTGGCAGCAGTTGCAGTAGTAAGGTGATGGCGGTGGTGGTGGTTGTTACGGTTGTAATAGTGGTGAGGAATTGCAATTCTTAATTCTTATTATTTGAATTAAGTATTGGGAATTTCTATGGAATTGCGATTCCGTGATAAAAAACTAAATGAAAGTCATAACAAGGAATAAAAAGGGAATAGAATTCTAATCCCCTTAAATGAAAATGATCGGGACGTAAGTGAATTGGGGAGCTAAAATGCCTAAGGTCCTTGATTGAATTGATCTGTGAGAGAATCTAGGAAAAAGATAGAAGCAGCTACTTTCGAACTGAAAACTAATTGCCACGACGATCAATTGCCCTTACCCCAATTCAAACACTTGGTTGCTTCTTAATTATCACAGATTACATTTCTGCAAATTCTTTTATATTATTTATCTCAAACGATTAGTGTCTAGGGCCGTATTGTATTATTTTTCTCAAGTGACAAAGTCTACAAGACCTGTAGCATTGCTGTCACAAGTGATGAATCTATAGGCTCTCATGTTTGAAAGAGGAACGTGGGTGTTTTGAACCTTAATTAAACGCATGCACATATCGCATATGATTGTAAATAGTAACGTATTAAGTTTCGTGATACACCTATTTGCAATTTTCATTTCAGGAGCGAGAGCAGTGTTAATATAGCTTTAGGATGATAGGTTTATTCGAACATATTTATATCAAGTTTTTCTTAGAATATATATGTATATGGATATTGTAAATTTCATTCAGTAGAAGTGATTTAATATAAATGTCGCAAGATTTATTTATGAAATTGTGGATTTAATGTTAAATTTTGAACCTTACATGTACCTAGATGAAAATATGAGGCAAGCAAACATCGACTACATCAAAGTGTCGTTCTAAAGGTTATCTTCGTTTACCTCGAAAAAATTCCTATCCATTAAAACGATGAGATGAGTTAAATACCGTTATAATTTAATAGCATTAATATCAATCTCTCCAATGGAACTAACCAAGTTCAAATATACTCTCCTCAATTGTAATGTAGTTAGGGAAAAAAAGAAAAAGAAAAAACAATGGAAAGCAAATCAACAATTCACATCAAGAAGGAAAGAGAGAAAAAGGAAAAATATACATTGGATTGTTAATTTGTTGAAAGATAAAGAATGAATTGAATATCAACAATGAGGGGAATATCTTGAAAACATTTAAGCGCAGGTAAGTGTAAGGGAGGGTGATTTGATGTGGGTGGGTATACCTATTGTATAAAAGGAGATCAAGCACCCAAATGAACTAGCTCATCCGAATCTTGCCATTCTTGTTTCACCAACTCATTCCTTTTTCAGTAGTCGATTGGTGGGGCGCGACGAAAAATACTGCAGGGTTCTCAGCCACCAACCGCTTTGCAGTCTAAATGCCTTACGCGAGAGAGAGAATCATTCTAAAACAAGGTAAGGAAGAAAGAGTCATTAACGGGGGAAATGAGAGGAAATGCAGCTACAGAAATGGAATAGAACTTCTCTACGACTTGCTGAGGATACCTTTTACTTACCCAATGTTCAGAGCTATTATCTAGAGCTTTATCTTGATTTTCTCAGACCATTTAAAGATGTCCGAATAAACTCGATCTCCACCCAATTCCTCGCCATTAGCACCTGCTGCTACCCTTATAATGTCCTCGATCAACGCGAAATTTCCCATGATGTCAACATGAGCACCGCTTTGTGTACCTCTTCCCTCAAGTAGATTAGCTGGAGGAGAATGTTCATACTCCCTTATATAAGTACGAATACCGGAAGGATTGAACCGAGTTTTCCCACGCCAACCTTTTGCACACATAAAACCTGCGCTTAAAACAGGAACTGTTTCGTCTCCATCAACCGAAAATACACCACCTCGGAGACATGAGTCCTCGCCTTCACCATCTACTGAGGTATCTATCTGAAAGGGTATATAGCATTCAGCAGAAGGAGTTAACTTGTAGACATATGCCCTTTCCGTTGGAATTCCAACACCATACATGGAATAGATCTCCATTTCTGGAGCATTTGGTAATCTGCAAAAAGTGAAGACTCAAAAGTTAAAACCGCCACAGTAAAGATGATGATTTTCGGTGTTGTGACTAACAGACGAAATCCATCTGTCATTTTCCTCTTTGGATAATTGAGTGAAACATATTGTTATAAGAAACAATTACTCAGATCAGACGATGACTTTGATTTCAATTCTGGGATCTGCTTGAAAGAAACTGATATAAACAAATAACTTAATAAAATAAAGAAATCACCACCCTAATTCCAATATACAATTACATACTAATGCCTTAATATTAAGTATTCTCAGCAAATTAGAGCATTTTAAAGCTTTTATTATGATAGGAATATACCCTGCCACCAACAGCTTTATCTCGGTAGTTATAATTCAGTCCATTAATAAAAAGAGATAATGGGACGAAAGTCCAAGAGTTGATGTCTCACTTTGTTTCCAGGGGATTTGACCAATATTTATAGTGGTCATATTTCGGGTCATCTGGATTATCAGCAATGCCATATGAGAAATGAGCACTTCCACGTTTCATCATATTAGGTGCGACATAATGTAGCAGATCCAATATGCATCCAGCTGTGTAGACTTTATAGTCAGCCGCAGCTTTAACACCACCAACTCCCATCTCATGATACTCTGTCCACACATCACACTTGGTTGTGTTGGCCAGGTTTCTTCCCTTGACAGCCCCCTGCACATGCCAGGAAATAGACAAGTGGGAATCAGAATCTTGAGTTTTGTAGTTCAAATAATCTATTTACAACATATCTTCAGAAGCAATGGAATATTACTTGATGTCCCAGAGTTTCAGGTATTTGGTAAGATTTGATTCCCTTGTCAATAATCACAACCCACAGAGCAGGCCACAAAAAAATGTAAATAAATAAAAATAAGATGCGCAAATCCTAAGTTCATTGCCTGATGACTCAACAGACCTTTCTGTTGAAGCTGATGGTCCGAACTGAACAGAGTGAAACTAAAAACAACCACCGAAGTAATAGGACACATGACTGTCTATCCCAGACGTGACATCAAGTCAGCTATTTGAAACGTCAATTATTTGTCGTCCACTATGTGTTGTAGCATGGTCACTAGGCAATCCAAAACAAAACACAGCCATGAGATGCTAGCTAATGCATTCCTAGCAGATGGACACAAATGCATGCATGATGTGAGCAGAAGCAAAGCATGCAGACATGACATGTGAGAACAAGCAAATCATGCACTCCCACCGATTCACAGAAGTTAATGGATTAAAGTGAAAATTCAACAATGAAAGATACCCGGAAATCTGTCCTCTCAAGCTTTGACGAATGCATTTCGGCCACATCTTTCCCAAATGATATAATTCTACCGTAATAAATACCCTTTGTTGAGTCCTGCTTCTTAACCTCTTTTTGGCCACCACTGGTGTCATTATTCTTCAACTTCCTAGAACTACAGTTATAAACCCCTTCAGGTGACCAATCAAGCCCACCCCAAATGGTATCTCCTCCTTTGGGTATCATCGACATTGTGGAGTCCCAAGTACGAGTCATCCGCATAATATGTTGTAATGTTTGAAGTCCAAACACATCCTTATCCAAGACACCTGGTGCAAATGCCCTGTATAAGTTCAGAACTCAATCACGAACCCAGTAGAAAAGTTAAACATAGATTTTGTGATTTAATTAACTTAATTAAACAGTTAAATCATCTCCAAGTTATTGGGATATTCTAGGATATCATCGCTCTTGTTGATACATCAAAGCATTCAAGAACTTGTACAGACATAGAAGAAAATGACAATGGAACAGATAATTGGAAAAATGCTCATTTAACAAGACGTGGGATTTCAAGTGTTTAAGAAAATAAGCGAAGACAAAATGCAATGGAAATAACGCATCTTCAATGGGGTTAATTCAACTTGTGCAATGAAAATCTCCCCGTGAGATCATTGGATATCATCCCTCTTAGTATTGTCCTTGTGTGAGCATAGTTGTTTTAAGAATTACATTACTCGTAAGATAAACAGAGAAGACTGATAATAGATGAGGGCATCATCTTCTATGCTCAAAATTCGTTTTAAACCCCTTGCTTCTGTATCTGAACACTTCTCTTCAATGAAAAAAGATAAGTGACTGTGAAAACTGAAAAGAATGTCTGTCTAAGATTATTTGAGTCTTGCATGAGACTTACAGAAGCTATGTTAATATACCTATGCTCAACAAATGAATAGGATTTGCAATATAGAAAGTAAACAGCCAGAAACCCTTCAAGTTATGCAAGGTAATGCTTCCTATGAAGCTGCAAGAATTAAAAACATGTACTGGACGAGGACACAAAGCACAATAAAAACTAAATGCTCTGTAATATTCACAATAAATTTCAATTATACTGAAATGAAAGCAGATAATTTTCTAAGGACCGTCCATGTAGAAAAAGCATAATGCTATCTACTGTCCTTTCAATACTGCTTCTGTATTTTCCCACCCTCATATAAACAGAAACCTCAAAGATAGCGCTTCTGAACTAATTTAGGAACATGTACAAGACCTTTATTGGAATATGGAAGTTTCCACTTTCCAGTGTCATCAAGGCCAGCGAAGGCATTCGAGATACAATTTCAGTTTTACCCAATGAAATTACTAATAGATCATCGTTTGTGTTTATCATGTCATCCACCATAGGTTGTTCCCTATTTCAGACAAACATGATGTGGAATAAAGCAAAGACAAACTGATCAAGAATAGGGAGGCATGTTGCAGTAACAGTAATATCACTACATTGAAGTTCAAAGAAAAACCTGGCAACAGCTATATCTCTTGCTTCAATAGAAAAAAGCCCAGCAACGGCTTTGGGAACACCTAAGAATGGTCCACCAATATTCATCACTGCTTTGATATGTTTGGCACACCAATCTGATCCACCGCCACCACCCATAGGAGTTGGAGCTTCAACCCATTTCATGAAATGAAGAAAGTACAGTACACCCATCGAGTGAGGAATCACCACCACCTTTTTACCACCATTTGTAGCTACCATAAGTTCTATATTACTCTTTATCCTGCTCAGAGTCTGGTCTCTGACCTAAGTCATGGCAGAGAAGTTAGGCCAAACAAAGCTCAATATTGTCGATATAAGCAATCAAATAAAAATTGAGACTAAACATTCAGATGGTATAGAAAGCCATGCAGTGAACATAAGTTTATTCTTAACAAAACAATACCTCAGTATTCTGAAATGATAATCTCCAATCATATGAAGCCATGTACATGTTTTTCTCCTCGTACCCAATTCGAGCCAAATTAGCGATTAACACTGCCCATACAAAATAACCTGCAGCAAAGTAATCAGCTGCTACCAGTCCAGATACAGGCCTAATTCGTATACCTGGCCGGTCCAGCCCAGTTTCATTGTCCAGTGACATGTGCTCAACCCAGCATAAAGGTCTGCAGAGAGCAAAAAGAACATATATTAGAATAGAGAAAAGTTAGGATGAAACTCCAAGAGAATCATAGTCAATCATGATCAAATCTATCCCGAATCTCCCATCTATCCTCCTGTAAATTCTTCATTCATATGTGGGCCCATAAACTCATGCTGCCTTTACTAGAATGAACTGATGCACATAAAATTACATATATTCATGGTGTGTGCCTTAGGCTTGACTCAGTAACATACAAGACATTTCAAGTTTACATGGAACACTTCTAATCATGATGCTCTCCATGTAAGATGAAACATTCAAGACGTACATATATATTCACAGAGAAACTGAGTAGTTAGATAACGCTCCAGAAAGAACTGACATTATGAGTGGAGAATTTAGCTAAAGTATGAAAAAATTACAAGTATTAGTGAAGTTCTCAGCAAGTCAATGAAATTTGAAGATTGACATTTAGAAACTAGTATGTTTCTAAAAGCTGTTAGACAATTTCGTTATTGAAAAATAAATATTCTTGGATCCAAAGTTTTCTACAGTCTACAATTTACGATCAGTTCAGCATTTCAGTTGCAGCAGCATATGTTAAATAATTTGGCACAAAGCAAATATTTTTCAAAATTTTATTGAAATAGAATGTACCACTTTTTTTTAGGATCTTCTGAAATAATAGTTTCTCAGAAACAACCAAAGCATCACATGGAAAATGAAAGCATCATAAATGATAAATGAATGGGTTGTAACTTGCATGTCAGGACATGAATTTTATGTCACTTAACCATTTGAATCTTATTTGTGGATGTTCACCATATAATTTTAGTGAATTACAAAACCAAAGTTGCTCTCAAGGCACAAAAGCAAACATTTCAACTCCTAGGTACTTTAATTTTCTCTTTTGCTTCTATGTTCCATTTTACAGCTATTACAACAACCATAAATCTATTAAATATTATTGAGTAAATATCAATACTCAACAATGAACATCCACAACTAAACTTTATCAACCAGTCGATGACATATATCCTTGGCTATATAACTGCACGATGCATTTGAAAGGACTATCATGCATGACATATACAGGACAATGTACGGTAGCATCAAACACCAATGCAATAGTTTGAGCCTTCGGCTCACAAGTTTACAGCAAATCAACAAGATTCAGATTGAGTATAACAAAAGATTGAAGTTAAACCACAATGTTGCTGACTAGTGTTCCAAAAATCCATGACAAGCCACTGACTTCCAATCAAGGTTACTCAAGAATATTAAGAATCATACCACAATCAAACACTTTGACTGTTGCTTGTATAAAAAGGAACCATCCAACTAACCACCCAAAAATTAACCATCATGCTTTTAACTTTCTCTCCATTTCCTACCCATAATCTCCCAATCCACAAATCAACTACATTTTTAGCAAAGGCCAATCCTTTTACTTATTTCCTCCTCGAACGGTACCCGCAAATCAAATCTAGTCTCATATAATTATTACCTAACACATGCAAGACCACCTTTTGCCTTTTCATTCATTCATAGCAACATTTGATTGGCAGTGTATAGACCTGATCACCCACAAACTTTATCCATTGTGCTTTCTCCACAACTCTTTAAATGCTCCATCCAGCTAAAAGCTAGACATGACATACTGTTTCGAGTACCGCGCTAATACTTGACAATGATAATAATAAAAAGAGACACACTGAAAACCATTTTCCTCAAAACAAACACCCAACAATTCAAAAAAAAAAAAAAAGAAAGAAAGAAAGAAAAAAAAACTACATATTAAACAAACGTCAGCAAGAAAAGAACAAAACAATGTCAGGAACAAGATACAGTAAACAAATTTAACAAGCTTAACTTTTTCAATACCTTTTATAGAGATCCCCGAAAGTCCCACCCCAGAGTCTTTTCCTAAACAGGCCATCAGCACAGCTATGTCCTTCCCACAACTCAAGCCCACCCGTAACGATTCCGGGTACAAAAACAACCGGATGTTTTGCCACCGAACCTTCTTTCCTCAACTTGACACCGGGCGGGTCGGGTAAGGGACCCGTTATAGCCTCCGTCACATACTGCGGAAAAGAAGCCGGCATTGCGTTGTAACAGAACAGCAATAACCACCATGTCGAGCATATACAACCTACGAACCAACAGCAGCTGTCTACACATGTCCAATTCTTTTTGGGTTTTGGCTCCTTTCTGGGCTGTAGCTTTTGTTTCGGATCGGATGTGGTGATCGGAGAGAGTGGTGAGGATGGTGATGGTGGCGACCGTGGTGGTGGAGGGATGTTCCTGCGGCGGAGGAGAGACATGGTGGTAAGTGACAATGATGATGACTAATGTGAACTCATGGAGTTCATTAATGGAGGCTTAAAAGGTGAACCTTTCAGGTGAAAATCAATTGACACTTTTTGGTTTTGGGGGGGCAAAAGAAAAACAATAGACATTTTGAAGGAAAAACCGAACGTACAATGATATTCAAACCCTAATAAATGTACTAGTTTTCTGTCAATAATTTCTAATATTAAAATTCTTATATTAAAAGTGTGAATTTTTAATCTTAAAAATTAACATTTTTCTTGGGAAAAAAATTGAAATATTTACTTATTTTGTTGAACGAGCAAATCCATTGGTTAGACAAGTAGAGTAAAACCGTAAATAAATTGAGTCAAGCAGAGTTTCTATAATCTTACGGTAGCTTTATTTAAAAATAATCGAATTCAAATTTAACTCAAGCTTTTTATTAAACTTAAAATTTAAGATTTGAGTTTGATTCGTTTAGATAAATAAACTTTATATTAAGTTAAAATTCGGCTCATTTACTAATTAAACTTAAATTTAATTGAACTTAAAGCGAGTCAATCTCGAGCTCATTCACGAGACTAAGTTTACAGAATGAAAAAATATAAATAAATCAACAAATAGTAAATAAGAATTAAATTATACATTATATATTATTCTATAACATATTATATAGATATTATCTTTTGAATTTTAATAATATATAATATTTATAATATATGTAAAACTCGTAAATTTCCCAAAAGTCTAAATGAATCGACTTGTGAACTTGATTTTGAGATTTAGCTTCAGCTTAGCTTATTTATCATTCGAGCTTAAGTTGAGTTAAGGTTAAAATGAGACAACTTAGAACAATTTCACTCATTTTTAGTCCTAAGTTAAGATATAGTAAATTAGTTTGATCATTATATTATATATCTCGAAAATTAACTATTTTCACTCATAAATTTTTTAATTGTCTACACAAATTAAGTTTTTGTCTCTTAATTCTAATAGTTAACTAAATATTTTTCTTCATGCTAATTTTTTCTATCTTATATATTTACATTGTTTATTTTAATTATGGTTACAAATTTTAACAAATTAAGACATAAAATTCGAAAAGATTTTAAATTACTATGAAAGCTTCAATGTATCTACATTATGTATACATAAAATAAATAACATTATACTATATAATTGAATATATTATAATATTAATATAAGATATTAATAAATAAAAAAGACAAGAGATGGGAGGTTATGTGAAGAGGAATAGCATGGTGGGTAAAGGAATAAGATAATAAGAATGTTGATAGAGAGAGAAAATGAGAGGGAGAGAGATATAAGGTGTAGTTAATTGTAGAAAGTAGAAATGGAAAAGTGAGAGAAAGAGTAATAACATGATATAAAAATGAATAAGAAAAGAGAAAGAGAAGTAAGTAAATAAATTTATTAATTTTTTATAATTTTAATAATTCATTTTATTGTTAGTTTTTTTTTATTAAATAATGTTAAATAGAGACTTAATAAATAATTATAAAGATGATGGTTACTTAAAAGCTAAAAGGTTTTAATAATATAAAAATGGTTTTCATTTTATTTAAATTTGGAAACTAATTGATAGTTTGGATGATTATTTTCTTCGTTTTTTTTTTTTTTTTCGTTATGTACTTCTAGAATGGAACAATGTAACACCTCAACTTGTTCATCGAAAGGAGGATAAAAAAAAAACAAAACAAACAAAAGTCACCTCAACTTGACAACTTGACATGAATATGAAATGAAATTTCAAACAGAGCACGCTATCGCTAATACCAACAGTTGTCTTGTTTTCTGCACTTTGAAACGAAAATAAAACGGCCAAATCCAAACAAATTGATCCAAACCCTACATTTGCTTTTTCACCCCTCTCACTGCCAACGATTTGGTTTTGATGCGCTGATATTTCTTTGACAAGCTTCCGAAAAATATGGTTGTGAGGTTTGTAACAATTTTCGACGAAAAAAAAAAAACCAATTTAGGTTGAAATGTTAAAAGCACCGGACAAATATGTTTATAATTTAAAAGTTATTTACAACGTGTTTATATATCTATTATATTAAAACAAAATACCTATATTAACCTATTATAACTATTAATACGATGCCATATAATTTTAAAAATCAAATATATTTGCATGGTAATAAAAAAAAAATTTTTAAATCATTTCACGAACTTTTTAATCATTGTTTGGTTACCATTTTCTATTACATCTACTTCTATATTTACTGCTATTTTATCATTCCATTATTTTAATTGTCCAATATTGTTATTATTGGAAAAATTTATTAACATTTTATTTCATCAATATTCACTATTGTAGTAAGGATTTTTTCTTTGAAAAATCTTTTATAATTTCATATATTACTGGCATTCTACATTATTGAGTCCAAACTTTTTTATATTTATTGTATATGCAACGTGGGTACTTCGTATTAGTATATTTATATATAAATATAAATGTATATATATTGATATGCAAAAATAATTCTATATTAAATACTATTATCAAACGGGTGGTTAATTCGAACAAATAAGAAGGTCAAGTATTAAGGAGAGAGTTAAGCTCAACTAGAAATTAAAATGAGGTTGAACCATATAGATTAACTCAAATTTAACAACATCGATATTAAATAGATAAGTTTAATAGTATTTCCATTGTATGTGTGATTGATTATTTGAATTCGTAACATGATCAGAATAATTAGGTTTAAATTAACATTTATGTAGATATAATTATGTATTAGTAAGCATTGAAAAAGAAAAACCTGTTATGCTAACTTTTTCCCATGTAACTCAATTATTAATAAGCATGTTCATGGACTCTTTGGGCTCAAACCTTATTCACTAAGATCTCTTGGGTCTCCTATGCACATAAGATTACTTTTGAAACTTACATTTACCGTTAGCACAACTCAACCCAATCAATCTAGATTGTTGATAGTCAAAACAATCCAATTGTAACTTCAAAAACACAATGCCCTGTTATAAACCATCAAAAGTAAGATATGGTCACCTACTCACCTTTACCATAAACTATGAAATTACGAAACAAGAACAAACGTAGAAGAGAAAAACAATTAGAGTAAGGGATATCATTAAGTAATGGAAACCCTTTATTATCAAATATCATTTTAGTAATTGTATGAACTAAGGTTTTATCGAATTGAGCTTAATTTTTGTAATTAAATATGTAGCGTTGTTAGTCACTTAGGTTTATCGAAAGATTACTTAGTAAACATAGGTTGAAATAGAATGAACACCCTCTCTTTCTCTCTCTCCGTCTTCTCTCGTTTCCAAAAGCAAGAAAAGCTTATTTATTCTATGGGGAAAAATAAAAAACATAGGTAAAAAATATAAATAAGTCACAATTATTGAGCCAATTCATAATAATTGGTTTATAGATTGATTTTCCCATTGCTTGTGTTTGGTTAGAAAATTAAAGCGAAGGGATTATACGAGATAGTTATTGCTAGGGTAGATACGACTGTCATTAATTGAGTAATAGTCGAGTATGGCGGAGAAATCGAGAAGAAATCATTTAAAAATTTGGTACGAGTATCATTTCTTGTTTGATTTCGAATTGGTGGGTGAATAACCGATTATCAAGAGCTAATTATCAAAGTGAAGCACTCGAATGATACCGATCATAGGAGCGTATACATACATAGGCTGCATGCATGATGAAAATTCCTAAATTTATAAAATTTAAATAGATAATAAAACTTTTAGTGATTTAAATTAGATGGTATGGTTCAAACATAAAACCTATAGAGTATTGGAAATACAATATCGACATTATAGTTCAAACATATCAAGGTTAAATCTTGATAATGTAGTATGTTAAATATAATAAAACATTCATCATTTAGTATAAACATTTCATCCTTTATTTGAAAATAACGTTCTCTTTTCTTTTTATTTTTTTTAATAACGTTAATCTTTTATTTGAATTATTAAAAAGTATATTATCTAGTTAAATATTATCTCAAACTTTATGATTTATTATTTTATGTAAAAAATTGTTATGTACCTTAAATATGGGGAAAAAAAGATTTACTTTGAGTGATTACATCTTTTAAGATAAGATGTATAAAACATTTGATCCACTATAGTACAATAAGTGTCATGGGTGGTTATAAGTGTACTTTCACATATCAAATTTTATTTTATCCGTTTTTACTCATATTAGGGTTGCGATTATTATGGATGGAAGACATGTCTACCCACATTTAAAAAAAAATTACGTAAATAGAATTGCATGAAAAAAATCGTATCCAAAAAATGTAATACAGGTTATTACAAAAGTCTTAAATGTAAGAAGTGCGATATGCCAAAAGTAGTAGCAACCAGGAGTAGGCGTGTTTAGATTTGGTGTGGTTCGCTCTCTTTTATCAAACTAAACTTAATATAATAGTTCATTTATTTATTTATTTTTAAATCGAACCTAACCATACCACTTAGATCGTAAAATTTTTCGAACTTAATTAAAATTGGTTCGGTTCGATTTGAACCACAATTTAAACCATTTATATTAAATTTTCAATAAATATTTTTATTTTTAATAACATATTTTTCTCTTCATTTATATGTTTCCAATAAATTTCTCATATATTTATCATATATAATAATACTTAATAAAAGTTATTTTAATTTGGTTTACAGTTTAATCTATAATTTGAGGTTTTTTGCTCAGCCCTAGTAGCAACGTGATATGGCATTTAGTAAATGCGAGATACGCTTTGTTCATTTATCATATTTGCTAAATGTGATATAAACTAAACTGTATTAATATACTAAGCTTTATATCATATTTTATAAGTACGATATAGGCTTAACAACTTAAAAAAAAAAAGTCTTATATCGCACTTATGAAATACTATATAAGCTTAGTCTTACCCTTTTTTATTTTTTAAGCAAGCCTTAGCTTGATGTCACTCTTTTTTTTTTCTTTTTAAAAAAAGAAACCTTTTATGATATCTTGAATTCAATGCAAGGTATTTTAGCAATTTTTTTTAAGGAATTTATACTTTGGTAATTTTTTTTAAATTTTATCTGTAAATAAGTAATTTTCCGCGATTAAATCTTATTATCAAATAATTAATATTGAGTTGCTACAAATGCAAGAGATAATTTGTGCTGTATTTTCCTCGAAGACGGCAGGCTTATCAGTCGCAATCGATGTGCCTATTAGAATAGGGTTATTGCTCATAGATGCTTTCTTGTATGCTTAATTTAGATGAAGGTACAATTATGAGCCCCTGGTTTTATGGGAAATCCTGACTTGAAATTTTTTTTTTTTTTTTTTTTTTATAAATTTTTCCCCCTTAAATTTCTCCCCAGATCCTAGAAAAAACTGCTTTACTTCAGCTGGTCCCATACACGACATGGTACTTTTGGCACCCATAATTATAAGGATGCCGTTTAATAGGGCACTTTTAGCGCACTTGTTAAAGTACAATAGAACTAATCGGGGTTACAAAGTAATCAATTGGATAGCAACATTTACCCAACATGAATGGACATTAGGGTTGAAGGGAGCCCCAACTCTCGAAGCTCGGGAAAATATTATTTAACAAAGGAGAATTTACATATTATATGTATATTTTATAAAGCAAAATTTAACCTGATTTAAAATCTACCTTCCAACCTAATACGAGATGAAAGATGTGTTTTATAGAGAGTTTTTAATTCTCATCTTCTTTTAGCTTTTATTATGTCTTTTCAGATTACTACTATAATATTTTTTTTTATGTTGTAAACTCTAAAAAAAAAAAAAATGAATATCCATCTTTTCCACCCCCTCCAAAAAAAAAAAAAAATTGTAAGATCACTTGTTAAGAATAATTTAGTTAGCGAATGACAATATTTTTCCACTATTTGACGGGGTAGTCAAATGAATTATACAATGATAATATTTTACATATGTTCATAAAATATATTTTTCATCCGGAAACTCTTGATTACCAGTTTTATCAAACGGCGATGGCGAGAAAAAGAAGAATCAAACGAAGAAATTGGACAACATAAGAATCGTGCGGTAGCTGACGGTTACAAAATCATACACGTTTTCTGTTGGGTTCTCGAGGCATCAAACTTGTCGTGGAAGGATTTCTTGTATCATGTCTTTTGGAGAAATTAATAGAAGAATCAGGTACCCATTTGCATGTTTTAATTTTAATTAATGATGTCACGATGATTAAAGGCCAGAAGTATCTGATACTGCTACACATCTTTGTGGTTGTGGCCATAGTGATGGTTAGTTATATATTATTCAAAAGAAATATTAAAGAGAAACTTTATGGAAGAAGTAAAAGCAGAAATTAAAGAAAGTGCATACCTAGCTAATCCTGTCAAATATGATAAATATATTATATGGTGGAAAGCAGCGGTCTGAGTCCTCGTATGGGTGTCTGCTTTTACTTTGTATGGATGCGCACGACAAAGTTGACACCCTACTGTAAGGATTGGAATTGTAAGATATTAAGACTGAATTCACATTTGTTAAAATCAAGGCTGGATTTCACAATTAAAAAATTTTAAAAAAAAGGAAAGAAAGAAGTTTCTCTTTTATTTATCTTTTTCAATAATTCTAATACATTAGAAACTTCCGATTAAGTATGAATAAATTCTTAAACTTTTTTATAGTATGACTTCACTGTTTCGAAATTTTTAAAAATTAACAACAATCCTTAAACTGTTATTAAAAAACCTCATAAATAAGGTTATAAATGAGTCGAGATTAAACTTGAGCTTCAACTCCGACTTCAGCTCAAACTAATTAAAAATTTTGAAATTTGACCTTAGTTAGCTTACCTAAATGAACCTAAGCTCAAACTTATTTAAATAAATAAGTCTACATGAGTTTAAATTTAAGCTCGAGTTTGAACAAATAAAATTTTTTTAAATTTACATTATTTTGATCTTTTGATTATATTTAGTTCTGTATTTATTAACAAGTGTACTCACAAACTTACTTATGAGCTGGCTTATTACTAATGTAAATGAGTCTACTTGTGAGCTAACTAGTTACTAATATAAATAAGCTAATTTAGGAACCGGCTCATAAGTCTAAATATGAGGTTTTATATGATTTATTTAAATAATGAGTTTCATTTTAAGTTTAAACTCAATTCATTTATGAATTCAACTTAAGTTCAATTGTGTTTAAATCGAATTGAGTTTAATTAACGTGTAAGTAGCTTTCGAATAGTTTGATTTATTTATAATCCTACTCATTATAATAACTTAGAAACGATTTAAGCGTTATATGACATTTTTAAAAGTTATAACAAATAAAAGTATACCTAAAAAGTTTAAGGCCGGCTATGCACACGTCTGATCACGTACGGCGTGTGCTTGCAGTTTGCTTTCTTTTTTTTTGTTTTTTTCATGGAAGAGAGAGAGAGAGATTCGAATAGACGAGATGAAAAACAAAACACGAGGAATTAGGGTGCGGATTTGGAAACTAAAGTTTAAGGAACGTATTCGTTCATATTGCCTTATTACTGAAAAACATCGGTAGGTCGGTAGACATATTAAAATAACATGGTCGGTTAGATAGCTTCTGTTTTTGTCTGTAATCTAGGATCTCCCATCTTCAACTTCATATAAACTAACTGCAATGGGATTGCTTGAAAGAGATTGGTACAATCTTAATCAAATAAAGTTAAAATATAAAAAAAAGTGCTGGATTTAACGATTTTCATTATATTTTAATAAAATCGTTGTATTCTAATAATATAAATATTGATTTTTTAATGAAATACATGAAGATTGGTTTTTCTTTTTTTATTGATCGTAATGAGAAGACTGGTTAATAAAAAAGTAAATAAATAAATAAAAATTACTGCATTTTATATCATGTCAAAATGTATTTAAAAATCAATGATGTAGCTTATATATTATAAATAATCCAATTAGTTATTAAGCTGCTTTATATACCCCTTACAATCGTACCTAATCTTTTTTTTTTCTTTTTAGTTCATTTCAAGTTTTCTTCGCAAAGAAACTTTCTTTCATGCGGACATCTGTTACTTTATTTATTTTTTTCTCTACATATTGGATCCAAATCTATTGCCTAAATTAGGAGTCTCCCCCTTAAAAATGCGACTGAATTAGTTCGGGGTATATTCGTTTCAAATTTACGTAAGTTATGAAAATCTATAAAATGTCCATTTGAATACAAAAAATATTCGATTTTTTTTTTCCACGTTCACATTGCAGCTAAGGGGAAGGGATTCCAACCTATGTTTACGAATTATTTTTTTCAAATTGGATCAATATCTTTTAATGCAACTCATTCCTTTCCCTTATTGAAGAATTAAAATACATTATGAAAAATATGTATTGTTTATATATTTGTAAATATTTATATTTTTATTTTGCAGTTTGTAGAGGGTTAAATTCAATTTATAGGTTTTGTACTCAATAATTAAAATGGATTTGACTTCTTGAGTTAAGATGATAAGACCTCTAGATTAAAACTCATGAAATCCGAAATGATTAAGAGAAATTTAGTATAATGAGCTTGGAGTAAGACCCGTTGGATCAATTTATCCAGCCTAATCTTTTTTAATTTGGTTTACATTGAGGAAATAGGTCTACTATTGAGCCAAAACCCATTAAAGAAGATCCAATTAAAGTCCATAAAAAAAGAGATCAATTTTAGCCCTTGATCACTATCATAATTCAACGAATGAGATCAATTGCCTTCTCTCAATTGAAAAAAAAAAAAAAAATCTCACCAATGCTATTACTTTACTGGACTCCTTACTTAATTGAATCAAATATTTGATTTCCTCAAAAACACATGTACAATTCATCCCAAGTAGTAGAGTTTGATGTTATTCAGTTTTTCCACCTATTACATCCCGTGTTAGTTATTGAAACTATTTACTCCTCTTTCCTTTTTCAGTCTTCACTTGATCATTCCACAGGTACTAATTAAGCAAGTAATTTCTTTTTATCACGTGTAGAATGTTTGTAACATTGCATACATGTGACCTTTGCAATCGAACTTCTACACCCACCCAGTATTGTGTCACATTTAAATCTTATAGGCAATCCATAATATGTCATGTGAATTTTGAGTTTTCACGGTATAAATTGTATTTTTAGAATCAAAGTATGCCTTGATCCTTGTTTATTTTTCTTTTTCTTTTCTATAGTAAATATGAAGCAATTTCATTATAGGATATCATTATTTATAATAAAATGAATTATTTTGATTCAGTTGAAATTCTTTTAATATAGTGGCATGAATACCAATTCTTAGTGATATGGATTAAGTTCGATTCTCACTCTCCTGATGCTTATAATATATATAGTAGTTAGAAAAAAATCTTATTTTATAAAAAAAATTATTTTAATTTATGAGAAAGAATGAATAGTAATTATTGGGAAAACCTATAGATTAATTCCGCATTGGTCACGATTACTAGCACCACCAATATGATAAAAAAAAAAAAAAAAAGCATACTATACTTGCTTACTACATGAAAATAGGACATTGTACAATATTATTCATTCCTCGAGGCTTAGGGTTACAAATATAGGATACGTTATGTCTGAAAATATAGGCTTTCTATATTTAAGGTTCTCAATTTTATAATCACGGAGTCTATATTTTCCGGATGTACTCCTTGTAAGTAGCTAATGTGGGATTTAAGTCTCCACAAACATGTTCATTTTTTTATAATACTACCGAAAAATCCATTAGTACTAGATATTACAAAAAATTGATTAGTATGAATATACTGCGAAAAGGTATACAATGCTATATAAAACTGTATTGATAAACTTATCTTTAAATCACTAGTAACGTAACCCGTATTAATAATCCATCCCCCAAAACCACCCCACCCCCCGATCTCGGTCTACTTTTATTGTTTCTGGACTCTGCTTCTCCATCGATAATTTATAATTACACACATGCATGTGCGCCCTCTGTGGGCTTCATGTAGGAGATTGGGCCATCTCTTGGCCTTGTCTGTTTTCTTTAAATCCTTTTTTTTTTTTTTTTTTCTCTCAAGTAATGTTACAACAATTATGAGAGGGGAATGAAACTGATTCATCCTATCGGAGATCAATATTCATACTATTTGATTATAAATACCTTAACCTCATTAAACCATTCATTCTTTGAATTATTTTAGATTTGTAGAAACACCTTAAATTAATTAATTAAATCTAACTCTTAAATTGATAGTACTTCCATTTATAGATGAACCATAGTTCAGAATTTAATAATCAATTCCAAATGGTTCATTTTTAGAAATCTTGATCCTTAACCATTCTTCTATCTCTCATGCTATTGTATACTAGACTTATCATAACTCATAACTGTTAATCCCCTAATACTATGAAAAAATTATCGTATTAGTCAAGAACAAATCAAAAAGCACCCATGTCTAACTTATCTCACTATCATGGTATTGATAGGTGTGTCTCCCTGAACTAATCTAGGCTTACACCTCCAATATAAGAGCTTTATACATATAACATAACAACAAAGTAACAAGTAAACATGACTAGAGAATAATAACTTTCCATCAATGCTAAAATAAACGTATTTGGAATGTCAAAATAACGAAAATAATGTAGAGTACTACTACTAGCAATAACTTATATTAATCTATCATTAAAAAACAAAACGTGAAAACAAAGCTTAAAATCATTAACAAGCACCAAATAAAGCTGTAGTTGTAGTTCCAACTTCCAAGTTAGACTCAACCTAAAAAGCCAGAGGTAAGCTGATTGGGTTATGTGTATAACTTAAGAGACATTATGTGTCCCAATGTGTATAGTTTGCATGACTTCAATCGAACAAAAATACATGTTATCTGTCGAGATGTGTGAATCATTAAGATATTTCTCTTGATTTGTACCAAATTTAATGAGTAAAAGCTAGTAATTGGGAAGAAACATGCATGAAAACGCGGTTGGCTTTTATATTATCAAATACCCCCAATCAATCTCATCTATAATTGTTGGTCACAAATTTGATCATTTTGCTTAGATTACAAAAGCAATTTAGATTCAGTTGAATCTTGCCATGACAATAAGCTTTTCTAAGACATTTGGTGGTTGACCAAGCAACCTTAAAATATACGATGTCTGATTAACAAAGGTACGAACTCCATCTTTTCTCGTAATGGCTCCTTTTGAGAGCTTTAAGTAAGAACCATAAATCGACTTAATAACAACTAATGGAGGAGCTATACTTACCAATATCAAAATATGACAACCTATACATAGAGGTGCATGGCGATCTCATGTGTAATGTCTAATTTAGGGTAGGAATTAATGATGTCTAAATATCATATTTATGTAAAGGAAATGGACAATTAATTTATGGATCATATTGATACAAAAGGGGCTTATATAAGAGAGCATGAGTTTGTGTTTGGTGTAAACCGTGATCAAGAACAGACAAAACCGGTTGTTGAATGAGTCTAAGTTTGTTGAAAGCTTGAAAAGGAAGTGATAGAGAATATGTGAAACAACAAATGCGAATGAAAAACAGTAAGCAAAAACCCACGAATAGTTCCAATGGATATGACGCACCAATGGAACTTCCGAGGATTCATGGCACAACTTGATATAACACATGAGATAGTTTGATAAGGTTGCTTGCTACCTAACCTTGTTTAAGGGTTAGGATAAAAGTGAAACGAATGTAAACAAGTAGTGTTTACAAGAGAAAAATGTCAAGTGTATTCAAGAGAAAAATGTCAAGTGTATTAATGTTCAATTTGATAATTGCAGCTATAAACATAAAGAGTATTTATACCCGAAAATTTAGAATAACATGCTTAAAGAGGAAAAAAAAAAGGGTATTATCTTAAAGAAGTAATGAATATTTAAGAAAAGTGATGATTAGTGTAGTAAATTCTATACGTGGTTCTATACATGTAACGACAATACATTGGTGAGGTCGTTGGAGGACACGAACAAAAGTGTACAGTCAAGTTACTCATCCGAGTAGGAGTGGCTAAGGATTAGTCCGGCCTTTCTTACGACTTCTCGGTAAGGAAGATGCCGAGTAATTGGTCTGCTCAGGCGTAAGTGAGTAATCGTAAAATGTTTGGTTGTTTTCTTGCTAATTTACAACTCAGCACACTTCAAAGAGATGGGCAGTCATTTGGTTCGACATATAGAGTGGCTAGACAAAAAAGTACTTGGTTTCGGCGGGAATTAGCTAGAGTAGAAGAATCTACCTTATAAGGCCTTCCAATCCTCGGGCTCGGCTGGAGGTCAAAGGATTAGTAGCCTGATTAGTATTAGTCCCTTCAAGTTGATTTGGACTTTGATCGGCTCTTCGTCGAGGTGATGCAGATTGAGGTTGACAATATTGAAGGTGTTAGAAACCCCATATTCCTTAAGCAACTCTAATATGTAGGTATTATCATTGATCTTTTGAATGATTCTAAAAGGTCTTTCAACCCTTGAGGATAGTTTGTCCTTCCTCTTACTCAAAAACCTCTCTTTGCTTAGGTGTAGCTACACCAAGTCTTTAAGATAAAAATGCTTAGTCATCTTACCCTTATTCTTTTCTCACATACATCTAGTGGCTTGGTCAATGTACCGAATGACTTTATCGTAGATGTAATGAAGGAATTGTTCTCTAGCTCTTGCGTCAGGGTCCTCTTACGCGAGCATAAGTACAGGGGTGTGATCGAGGAGTAACTCGGGATTAAAATCATAGACCACTTCGAAGGGGGTCTACTTAGTGGTGTCATACACTGTTTAATTGTACGCGAATTCGATTACTGGCAAGTAGATGTCCCAGTTAGCTAAGTTTTTGCCCACTGCAGCTCGGAGTCGTAAACATACGATTAACTACCTATGTTTAGCCGTTAGTTTGGGGGTGATAGGAAGTATTGAATAGTGGTTTAGTCCCCATTCGATACCACAAGGTTCTCTAAAAATGGCTCAAAAACTTTAGGTCTTTAACGGAGACTACACTCCTTAGCATACCATGTAACCATTCAATCTTTTGCAAGAAAAGAGAAGCAATAGTTAAAGCGTCGTTTGTCTCGGAACAGGGCATGAAGTGTACCGTTTAATTGAACCTATCCATGACAACCATTGCAAAATATTTGCTTTGGGTAGTTTATGGTAGTCTGAGAATAAAGTCCATATTCAATTTAGTCCATACCTTTGTTGGAATAGGCAAAGGCATTGCTTTTCCTTATTCGCTTCAACACTTAGCCCTCTTGAACACAGCATAGCTCTCAACAACTCGATGTACATCTCGTCTCATTTTTTGCCAAAAGAATCAATCACTCAACAATTCATAAGTTCTTTTCTCCCCAAAATATCCGAACATCCATTGTGGGCTTCCTTGATCAGTAATTCCCATAATAAACAAGTTAGCACGCATAATTTTCTCCTTTGAAACAACTAGCCATTTTTCACATGGTACTCATCCACTGTTCTTCCATCAACACATCGCACAACTATGGGTCCAAAGTGTAGATCTTTAGAATACTATTATTTGATACTCGTAAACCCAAATAATTTGATTTGCAATTCATTCAAAAGTGCATGCCTTCTTGAAAGAGCATCTGCAATTATGTTGCTATTCTCTTATTTGTATTTTATTACCAAATTGAATCTTTCAAGGAATTTAACCGATCTCGCCTGCCATTTCAACAACTTGGATTGACTTCAAAAGTACCTTAAGGACTCGTAGTCAATATAGATGAAAATTTCTCTCAGCAGTAGATAATGCTGCTATACTTGTAGTGCTCAAATTGGCACCAAGAGTTCTTTGTTATACATAGAATAATTTAGTTTAGGTCTTTTGAGCTTCTCACTATGATAGGCAATTGGTCGACCTTCCTGCATTAGGATAATGCCTATTCTACCGCCCGATACGTCATATTCCAGCTCAAATATTTTCTTAAAGTTAGGCAAAAAAAGTACAGGGGTGGAGGTTAACCTTTCCTTTATCTCGGCAAAACTTCTCTCCTCCTTTTCTCCTCATTGGAAATCGATGCTCTTCTTTATTAGCTCAGTAAGTGGTGTGGTAAGGGTGTTAAAACTTCTAATGAATCTTCTATACAATGAAGCTAGTCCATAGGAACTTTTTATGTCAGTACAAATAGTAGGAGTTGGCTAATCGGCGATTGCTTAGATCTTCTCGTCGTCCACTTGTAAGCCTCCTCCATTTATTATGTAACCCAAGAATATTACTTCTTCCTAATAAAAGCAACACTTATTGAGATTGCTGAATAATCTCTGAGTATGGAGGACATCTAGTATGGCTCGAAGATGTTCACAGTAGCTCTGCATGTCGGCACTGTAGACTGGGATGTCATCAAAGTACATCACGGCACATTTCCCTATTAGATGTCTTAGCACATGGTTCATTAGTCTTATGAAAGTGCTCATGGCATTCGATAAGTCGAAGGGCATGACCATCCATTCATAAAGTCCATATCGAGTTTTAAATGTTGTTTTCCACTCATCTCCTAGCCTTATGCGGATTTGACGGTAGTTGAATTTTAGATCAATCTTATTGAAGACCTTAACTCTACTTAGCTTGTCCAACATGTCTTCTAATCTTGGAATAAGATACTTGTACTTGATCGTGATCTTGTTTATGACTTGGTCGTCTATATACATCCGCCAAGTTCCATCATTTTTTTGGCATTAGAAGCGTCGGAACAACGCAAGGGCTGAGACTTTCCCTAACATACCCTTTCTCCAGTAACTCATTGACTTAATGTTGGAGCTCGGATGCCTATTTGAGATTCATCCAATAGGTAGGCTTATTTGGCAGTGCGACACCGAGTATTAAGTCAATGCAATGTTCCTTACCTCAAATCGAGGGTAAACCCTTGGGTAACTGTTCTAGGAATAGGTTGACATATTTGTCCAGCAACTCTTTTATTTTATAGGGTAGTTTACCTCGCTCCTTTATCTCTAATAGGTGCCTGACCAACATGAGGGTCGGCTTATCATCATTGATGGCCTCTTGGAGCTCGGTTCTACTCATCATCAAAGTCTTCTTTGATTTACGAGTAAATGTTGTTCGCAATTTATTAACTTCTCTCGGTGGCATCGAGTTCAATGTAATCTTCCGACTATCCTTTTCGAACACATACGTATTTCTATATCCGTCATGGATAACTCTTTTGTCGAACAACCATAGTTGGCCAAGTAACACGTACGAGGTACGCATAGGCAACACATCATAGAGAATCTTATCGGAGTGGTTTCCAATTGTGATTGTTGGTAGTACTTACCGGGTGACATGTAGTACTCCCTTATCACTCAGCCAGTATAACTTGTATGGCTTTGGGTGTACAATGGTTGGTAACTTTAACTGTATGACCATTTCAGCCAATGCCACATTGGTGCAACTTCCATTATCTACAATTAATGCTTGCACCTGGTCATTCATCTTATAGGTAGTATGAAACAAATTTTCCTTTTGCTCCTCCTTTTGTGAGGGTTATAAATTCATGGCACATTGGACAACCAGGACCAACTGATCCAAGTCCTCAACAAACACATCCTCTTTAATAAGTTCTTTATCGATCGTTTCTTTCTTAGGGGTACCCTCGTCTTCCTTAGTTTCCTCATCAGTACTTTCTCCTTTTAGCTTCAGGATTTCTCCTTTTAGCTTCAGGATTTCTCCTTTGATTACCATCATTCTTCGGTTCGAGCATTAAGTAGTCATATGTCCAAACCCTTGGCATTTGAAACGCTTGATCTGGTTCGCTTTCCTACCAAATCCTTACCTCTTCTCATAGGTTTAGGTCGGCACATCACTGTAAGGTTAACCTTTCTGCTGGGTTAGAACATCTATCTTTCTGGTCAGCTTGGTATATGACTAAGCTCAGTGACTTCCCTTTTCGGGTTGGCTAGTTGGCATTTTTGGTTGGTACTTAGCTTATTCTCTACCTCTTGACTTGTTGGGCTATTCTAATGGCTTCAGCCATTGCGATAAACTGTTGGAGTTCTACAACGTCTAAAATGTCTTTTTGCAACCCAATAAAGAACCTATAGATTGTTTGTGCTTGTGATTCCTCCACTTAACATCAGATCATGAGCATCTAGAATTCTTGAACATACTCGTCAATTGTTCGGCCTTCTTGTCTTAGCTCTTGGAGCCGAGTGAAGGTATTTTGTAGGTAAGTATCTAGTGCAAATTTGTCTCTGAGTATTCTTTTCATTTTAGGCCAAGTATTAATCTTTTGGTAGCCTTCTCGCCTCTTCATAGCCTGTAAATTCTTCCATCACATGGTGGCATATCTAAAAAACTTAATAATAGCAGTTCTTACTTTCTTGTAATCCTCGTACCGAAAATAGTAAAAAACATGTTCCACTTTCTCTTCGCATTCTAGATATTCATTAACATTCCTAGATCCATTGAAGTTTAGAATCCAAAGCTTCACATGGTCAAATATTCTAGGGACTTAAGCTCGCTCTTCTTCAAAATACTCTTCCTTGTCCTCTTTATCTAGTTCCCTTGGGTTTATTCTTCATCTTATTCGTCTACTTACTCCTCTGCCTTAAACTAATCGAGTTGGGTTTTGACCTCTAATAAGTTAAGCAACTCGTGGAGTATTTTGTGTAGCTTTAGTCGGTCAATAAGCCAACGTATAAACGGCTTGGGTCAAATCCACCAAAAGGTTAATTACCTTATCAAGTCTCTTATCAGTACTCTTTAGGGTTCCTTAAGACTGTCGGCCATGGTGGACAACTCCATTATTATTGTCTCCAACACTAACGTTTACACTTGGATCCGACATTTATCCAAAGCAGAAACTAAACAGCCAGCAAATACAATAACTAAGATGAAGACGGTAATTTATGTTGTTTCATACATGCAAAACAGGGTATAAATAGAATAATTATAACTCAAGAAAAACCTCTGCTCTAATACCAAGATAGTGTGAACCATAACTAAGAATAAACAAGGTCAGTTGTTGAATGGGTCCAAGCTTACCGAAAGCTTGAAAAGGAAGTGATGGGGAATATGCAAAATGACAAATGCAAATTAAAAAAAGTAATCAAAAACCCACGAACAGCTCCAATGGATATGACACACTAATGAAACTTCCGATAACTCATAGCATAACTTGATATAACCCACAAGATGATTCGGTGAGGCCACTCGACATCTAGCCTTACTTAAGGGTTAGGATAAGAGTGAAATAAATGTAAACAAGTAGTCTTTACAAGAGAAAAATGTCAATTGTATTAATGTTCAATTTGATGATTATAGTTACAAATACAAGGGATATTTATTCCTGAGAATTCAGGACAACATGTTTAAAAAGGAAAAGACAAAAAGGGTATCACTCTAAAGAAGTAATGTACAAGAATACAAAAGGGTAAAAATGAATATTTAAGAAAGTGATGATTAGTATGGTAGATTTTACATATGGTCCTGTATATGTAACAGCAATACATTAGTGAGACCATTAGAGGATGCGGACAAAAGTGTACGGTTGGGTTACGTATCCAAGCAGGAGTAGCTAAGGATTAGTTTGGTCTCTCTCTCGACTTTTCGGCAAAGGAGATGTTGAGTCATTGGTCCACTCAAGCATGAGTGAGTAATCATAAAAGGTTTGGTTGTTCTCTTGGTAATCTACAACTCGGCACACTTCAAAGAGATGAGCAGTCATTCAGCTCGACATATAGAGTGATTCGAAAAAAAAGTACTCGACTTCGATAGGAATTGGCTAGAGAAGAAAGGCTTTTCATTCCTCGGGCTTGGCTGTGGGTTAAAGGCTTAGTAACCTGATTCCTATCAATGTTCTTCTTACATTGTTGACTCTAGAGAAATATGGGAGCATGAGGATATGTATGGACAGTAAGGATATAAATAGAACTACGGTAGGTTATAGCTTCTTAATTCCAAGGTTAAGTGATATGGTAGACAAACTGCATGCTACCATTAGATTTGGATTAGATTAGGTAATGAATGGAAAACGGCATTTAAGATAAAGGTAACCTTATAAGAGTGGTTAATACTAATGTTTAGCCTTTCTAATGTTCCCAGCACCTTCATAAGATTGATAAATTAAGTACTAAAACCTTTCATTGGTAAATTTGTGTAAGTGTATTTTGATAACATCTTAATCTATAGTCTTATTACGGAAGAGCACTTGATGCATAAGACAAGTGTTGATAGCCTTGTATGAGAATAAATTGTATATTAACTTTAAGGAGTGCAATTTCTTGATAAGTGAGCTCTTATTCTTAGGGCATGTTACATCTATCGATGGCATACAGGTTGATGAGTTTAAGAACAAGACAATCAAAGATTGGTGTACACTAACAAATGTTTTTGAGCTGCATCGCTTTCATAGGTTAGCTACCTTCAATTGATATCTCATAAAAAATTTCAACACTAAAGCTCGACCAATGACAAAGTGTTTGAAGAAAGGGAAGTTTCATTAGAAAGAAGAGGTAGCCACCAACTTTGCAATTCTAAAGAAGAAGCTACATATTGCTCTACTTTTGGTATTGCTAGATTTTGATAAGTTATGTGAAGTTGATTATGATACTAGTAGGATTGGAATCAGGGTTGTTTTATCACAATAGAAGCAACCAGTCACATTTTTCAGTGAAAGGCTCAATAAGGCACTGAGAAAATGGAGCATTTATGGTAAGGAGCTTTATTGATGGTGTAAACTTTTAAGATATGGGAACGTTATTTGGTTGCCAAAAATATTGACCTCAATTGCAAAGGGATGTATAAAGGTTTGCTCAAGGAAGCATTGTGTGCTAGAATTTGTTCAGAGATGTGATGATAAGGATCACGGACCAATCACATGCTCCGGAGCTTGAGGACTTGCTCATATGGTTTACCAAGCTGTTTGAAGAGAGTTGAACTCAGAAGAGTAGTGCATTCCCCAATCCGACCTGCCAAGTTACTTTACTCTCCACATCATATAAGAAGCTGCTAAGGTGAGCAACTTAAGTGTCGAGCTGACCTCTCCTCATATAACTATCTAAGGCCAAGTATCGAATCGGTATACTACCAACCATGGTTATCAAAATCACGATTTTACTATTCATTTCAATGTATAAAATCGATAAAATCGTAAACTTGTAAAATCGTACATGAAAGTTCTTAATTTTATTAAAGGTCTGCACATAAATGATATTACATATATTTTAACTAAAAAAAATATTATAAAATCATAAACTCATAGAATTGTATTTTTGACTTACAATTTTAACAATCATGGCACCAACCTTATGCATGCTGAAGCCAAGTAGACACCTATCTAGAGTTGACTACCCCGAAGCTAACCTGACAATAAGCCACCTTCTAAATCGACCCTTTCCTAGCCCCGAATACCCGAGTTGTTGAACTGCCGACCCTAACCTGATTTGTTTAGAACTAGCTCTGTTAGGACAGTTGGGATCACATAATGAATAGTTAATGCGTACCTTATTTTTCTTGACATTTGTATCGTCTTTTTTTGTCACTAGCCACCAACCTAATGCATGCCGAAGCCAAGTAGACACCTATCTAGAGTTGATTACCCAAAGCTAACCTAACAATAAGCTACCTTCTAAATAGACCCTTTCCCAACCTCGAACACCCAAGCTATTGAACTGCCGACCCTAACCTGATCTGTTTACAACTAGCTCTGCTCGGACAGCTGGGATCACATAATGAATAGTTGATACGTACCTTATTTTTCTTGACATCTATATCATCTTTTTTTATCACTAGGTATTCTTTTTACTTGTTTACAACATTACCTTTGTAAATTATTCATCTTCCTTTACTAGTAAAAATTCTTTCTGTAATTTTTTCTAATTTACATTAACTTAGAACTTATCCTAATTGGGTCATATAAATACTTGTGTATCGTAATAGCGGCAACAAAAAGAAAAAATACAATTAACATTCAAACATGTTTCTTCTTGTGTGAGCTAAGTATATCTTGCTTACTCTTGGCTACTCTTATCTAGCTCATTCAGTGTGGACTAATAGCAAATGACCTCCGACCATATTTGTGTATCATATCAAGTGCGACTTGAGCTCATGTGAGGTATTGGTGCTTTATATCCATTGTCGATGCATAAGGATCCGTGTTCAACCTTCGACTCTTATTTATCTTTCGGATCGTCTTGAGGTCCGCACCCATCCCCTTTTTGATTCACGTAATACCGAACGTCGTGTATTCATCTATAGTCATACCTTTATCGTGTATTGTATGTTAGAAAGCAAACGGACAATCTAAGAACATTCAGTTGTATGCCTTTACCTATGTTAAAAAATATTTGGGAGTACCTGTTTAGGGATTTTGTATTGGGATTGCCTTAAACTTTAAGAGGAGTGGATTTAATTTCCTTTATAGTTGATAGATTTTTTAAAATGGCTTACTTCATTCCTTGTAGGAAGACATTTGATGTGGCTGGTGTTGCCAAATTATTCTTTAAGTAAGTTGTTCACCTTTATAGAGTTCCCAAAACGATGACCTCATATCATAATAGTAAGTTTGTTAGTTACTTTTGGCATACATTGTGGAAATTGTTTGATTTTTCATTGAATTTTAGTAGCATGGTACACCTAAAAATGGATGGACAAACTAAAGCTATCAATAGAACAATTGATAATTTGATCTACAAAATTTGTGGAAATAAACCAATTTCACCCTATCATAAGCAGAATTTATATACAATAGTGTAGTTCATAGTGTTACTGAAGGTTTGCATTTTCAATTGTATAAAAAGGTGCGCCAGCATATTTTAGATTTGATCAAACTACAAAGAGTAAACAAACAAATGTTCCAATTAGGAATTTGGTAGAATAAGTGATTGAAGTACATAAAGAGGTTAAGTAGAAGCTAGAAGCAACTACCTAGAAATATAAGTTGGTTGTGGAGAAGCATATACGATAAGAAACTCACAAGTAGGTGATCTAGTTACAATATACCTACGGAGAGGTTTTTAGTTGGAACTTATAGTAAGGTGTAGCCTATGAAATATGTTCTATATACAATTCTTAAGAAGATTAGTGATAATGCTTATGTAGTTGATCTTATGAACAGTGCAAGCATTTTCGAAACATTCAATGCGACAAACTTCTCACTATTTCATGATTTTATAGTTTTTTGTATTTGAATTCGATATTGAGTTTTTCCTAAGTGGAGGAGACTGGTGCAAACAAGATGGCATCCAATTTATCAATCATTTGGACAATAAGAAATTCAAATGAATATGATTCTTTTTGTCTTGTGGATAGACGACTTTGATAGGTCATAACTTTTTGTATACGAGAGGTTATGGAGCCCATGATACGTTAAAAAATACTAAATTAAATCTGTTATAGAGTAGTCTAAAAGGCTTTACATTTAAGCAATTTTTTTAATTTTCAATGTCAAATTTGTATGTTTTCTTAGTGACGGAGCTATGAAAGATTTTTTTGCCCTTTTAAGAAAGTTAATTTTCAATTTCCTTCTCTCAATAGGTTCATTCCCTCTGTCGGTGAGTATAACCAAGCGACTAACTACAAGTCAACTCGATAATAAATGTCACTCTTAGAACTTTATCGTAGCTTAGTGCTAGCGATGAAGCACCTGGATAGCAAATATAACTTTCTTGATTAAACTCCTGTTAAAGTCCCGTTGTTTCGGTACCATCCATACATGCCAACAAAAGCAACCTTATAGAATAGAGGATAAAAACTCAGGGTTCTGACTAGTTCATTAGTGAGTATCAAAGGAAATTTATCCAATTTATATTCATAAGATATTACATTTTTAAAACATGTGATCCCAAAACAAGTGTGTTCAAAGATTCATTTTAATGGGGCCCTTATTGCATCGGTTAACAATATACATTTGCATTTACGAGACATTCAATGGCTATTTTTTTTTTTTTTAATTTAAGTGGCATTTAATTGTATTTTGCCCATTACTTTTCACGTATCCTACAAATCAAATGCTTCCTAAATGTAATTATGATAGTTGCTTAAATGCGGTGTCATGGGCTTTTCATCGAGACCATTTTTTCCCTTTTATATTTGTATATAGAGGTCCACATATATAAAGCCCACGATTAAGATTTGTTCTATTTCTTCTGAAGTACCTAGGTACATTAAACTTTAATAGATCCAGTAGTTAAGAGTTGGGTAAGTAAGATTGTATCATCTATTATGTTAAAGGGAGAACTCTTTATTAACTACGTGTAACTAATAATTTAGTATATAATTTTAACTATTAAAAATATTCATATAGTAGTTACTAAAAGAATTCGAACCCATCTCATAAATTTTTCAATTATTGTCAATTACTTATAAATCGTTTTAATTATACAGTTATCATTTTCTATCGTACTTATTTTCACGGTTGTTATTGTTTTATTTATCTATTTCTTTTCCTTAAATTTATCCATTATTTTAATTACCTAACATTGTTATTATTTGAAAAATTGATTACACTTTTTATTTGACCAATATTTGCTATTACCGTAAAGATCTTTTTTTTTTTTATTTTACTGATATATATTATTGACTTTTTTTTATATTATAGAGTCCAAACTTTTTTTTTTTATATTTCTTACAAACCATAATGTGAGTATATCATATGTTAGTAGCTGTTAAACCGAAATAATTTAGACTGTGGGAAGAGATAGATTTTTACACGAGTAATTCCTACGTGGGCTTAATAATAGTCAATAGATTACCCATCACTAATACTGCGTTTGGATTGATGGAACTTAATAGAAAATCAAGAAAAAGCTAAAGAAACCAATAGAAATGAAAGCAAATCATGTATTTGGTTGGGAATGCAACGGGATGAATTGGATGAAAATTAGTGGAATTGTTTCCATTTCAAAGACCCTTTTTTTTTCCTTCAGATTTGAAGTGAAATTAAAGGAAATTAATGAAAAGATGGTGTAATTATAAAAATAGCCTTACAATGAGAGGAAAATAAAATAAAAAAAGAAGGAAACCTATTCAAGGTAATTCGGTCCTATTATTCGTTTGTTTTTTTTTTCTTTTCATTTCCTTGCATTAACCAAATATGTGAAAGGGAAATATTTCCACCAATTTCTTTTCACTTTCACTCTTTATATCTAAACAGAATTAAAATTTGCATTCCTATGTTTTCCTTTATCTTCCTTTCCTTTCCATGTACTTCTTTCCATTTCTATTCCCTCAAAAGTTGCCAAACACAAATGTTCATTCGCTTCGATCATAGAAAACCTACACTGATCCGACCAAATCAAGCTACATTCCTATCAAACCTAGCTTGATCCAACCATACTTGCTCATATTTGATCAAGACAAAATCCATTATGATCTCAAATTATACTTCTTTGATTAATCCAGCTACAAACACACTAAATAGAAGAATGGAGAAATAAAGGATTAAAATCTTCCCAAATAGATGAGTCAGTTAAATATTTTCATAAATATAAGAAGATTTTTAGTTTTTTTTTTAAATAGCTATGTACTGTTCTTTGGTCAACGTAGTGACCTGCATTTGTTTAATTTACTTTATCCTATATAGTTGAAAAACTTATCAAAAGAGAATGTATATATTGATGAAACTGATCATGATGCACAACATGAAGGGGTATCAAAAGTAATTTTCGTTTCTGCTTTTCTAATTTTCATTATGTTGGCTTTCAATTTCTACTTGCATTTGCTAACTGCAATGTTGTCGGATCCAAACTTGAATAGTTGATTCGAATATGTGAAAGGATTAAAAATTGAAAAAATAAACTAAATTGGATTGAGGGTTAGATTGCAGTTAGAACAGACTTGTTTTATGAAAGAATCGGATTGAATTAGGCTGAATAATAAGATTAATTTAAGTTTGACAATTCTGACTAATTATTTATTTTGCTAAATGATGCTGAAAAATTATGTATAAGGCTATGAAAAATAATTAAGTACCATTGTGGTTACAATATACGTGGGAAGCCACTGCCATTGCCTCCTTGTACTACCTATTGATTAAAGTTAACAGTAATCATAGTATTTTAAGGCTATTAAAATATTATGCCATGATTATAAATTATTTATAACAACAGCTGGGAAAAGCGTCCGAAAAATGCTTTGCGTAAAACACGTACATCCTTGATTTGGATATTGTTGAAGATGGGGTAATTCCAATTTTTTTTTTTCGAATGTGGAATTGGACAAAGCTAAAATGCATATAAATTTTTTTCTTTAGATTTTCTATTGGAGTCTCAAAACTTTCAATTTTAACAATCAAAGTTTTAAAACTTTCTTTAAAGCATATACTTAAATTCTAAACATATCATCTGATCCTAATATGATATATTTTAATACTTTTTTCATCACATAACATTATAACAACTCTTTCTAAATTAATATTTATCAAAATATTCGATTATTTTGAAAGTTAATAAGGAAAGCACCAAAAAAAAAAAAACCCCACTAGAAGGCCTCTAATGGATGTTAGAAGGGTAATATTTCTATTTACTACCTTCATGTATAGAAATGCATAGATGAGAGGATCCAATTGCATTGATCACATGCATGTCTTGTGAGTCTCACCGTATACGTAGCTTTGGAGGACCAAGATAGCAATGACACATAAAGATGATTTGGAGAGAAGATGGCAAGGAAACATAAAAAGTTTTATGGAGTTTCGGATGCATATGTAGTGTAACAAGTGGAAGAGTTATAATATATCAACCCCATTATTCTTTGAGAGAAGTAGTAATTTCCTTAATCTAATTGATTTTCAAGATGGTAGTCTGACAATGGTACTATTCCTTTGAATCTCTTTGAATTGCACCAAATGAAGAAGAGTTTTGGGTGTTTATAAAGTTACGCTATCGACAACACATGTATGATCGTGTTGTCGATTGATGATTGAGAGGACCTATGGATTCTTCCATGGGTTATAGTTTAAACCTATAGAGAACCTCTATAAGTGCATTAGCTTTGTTGAGAAGTGTTGCAAGCATGCAGATTGCTCCAACGATCCCTATTTCAAACTCATTATGCTAAATCTCTCGAAGTCATCTTAAGTTCATGAACTTAAATCCTTAAACCTTGTCATTATGGTTAAAAAGTCAAGCCCAAATTATTAGTGGACTTAAGGCCTTGTAAAGCATCTTAACTCTCTGTAAAATGTAAAAGCTTCACAAAATAACTTTAATGCAACATTTGGTAGGTAGGAATGACTTGAAATAGAATGACTAACCCATTCTTATGTTTGGAAATATCAACAAAATCATTGATTCCATTCTATCATTATATTTGGTTGTATTATATTTGGAATGGAATAGAATGAGTATATGGTAGTATTTGACAAGAATGTCCTCAATTTGTAGATTTGTGTAAAAATTTTGTTTTGTATATATGTCTATCTACATAACATTGTACATATATTGTAATATAACAAAAAAATGTTTTAAAAAATAAGGGTATTTTGGAAATTTCTAAGAATTACTAAAACCCTACTTACTAATTTGTGTCCTTCAATCTAAAACCTTAAAAGTTACCAAATAAAGCATAATCTTCCTTCTTTATGGAGAAAATTGTGACTCTCCTCTAAACCTAACCAAAAGTGCCAAGCAAGTGTTGATTAAGCTTCTCACCAAGTGTTTCAAGTAGAGATTATTGATTATCATTAAGTGATAGCTCATCTAAGTGAATAAGGTAAGTTAAATGAAGGAATTAGTGAGTCAGGTTTGATTCTCATTTGAAGAATTTCTTTGAAGGAGATAAACTTAAGTTTATATTAAGGGTTTAATATGAAATTGAATATTTTATAAATTAAAGGTGTTTTCTAGCTTCATTTTTGTAAGCCCATCAACCGGGTGTTTAGGATTTTATATATAAAATTTAAGGTAATTGGGTTAATTGTTTAATCGAGTCTAAATTTTACGATGAAAATAGAAATATTAGTAAAAATGAACTCGTGAGTTTGAATTTAGAAAAATAAATTATAAAATAATTAAAAATTATAATATTAAATTATATATATTACTTATTATTTATTAGAAACGCGTAAAACAAATTTTTATGATTAACAAATAATAGAGATAAATTATATACACACTAAAAATCATAAAATAACTTAAATAATATTTATAAATATTTATTTGTACCATATATGTGTTTACGTGTAGGTAAAAATAGGTGAAATTACTTAAAATACTCGAAATGCGCTAAAATAATACTAAATAATTAAGGAAAAATCAAAGCAAAATAAAGAAAATTACATCAAAAATGGAATTATCTATAAATGGAGTGTGGCATGCTGGGGATACAGATTTGAAACTAACCAATTAAATTCACCCAACTAAAAAGTGAAAAAGAAGAAGAGATAAGGATACTTGACAACCTAAAAATCAAAAGGAAATCCTAAACCTTTCTATAAAATCAGAAATCACCTACTACAACTTAGTTTAATAAGTTAGGAATTAGCAAGATTAATGTGTAATTAGAGCTTGTAAGGTGAACCTACATTTGACGACAACCTAAGGGTAGATGGCCACCACTACTAAATGATTGAGGTAATGCCTAGTCTGGCTAACAATGGCAAGGTGGTTGGAGTTGGCAATGTTAGTGAGTTCCAAATTTCATCATGATTTTGTTTAATTTATTAAAAATTTCAATTTAATTTGTAAAATTATGAAATTTATTATTCTAAGATATTTTTGTATGTAAATTTAGGAAAAGAAATATCAATTTGATAAAATTAGGTCTCGGGATATAGTGCTCTTACAAAATCGTTAAAACTGAGCTAATTTTTTATTTTGATTTAAATGATTTTAATAACATGGTTTTAACCTTAAAATTTTTGTATATGTTGCTTAGGATATATATAACGGTGCCATAAAGAGATTTTTCAAAAATTCATTTTCTAAGATTTTACTTAATTTTTAAACCTTAAAATCATGCATAAAAGACAATTTCTAGGCTTAATTTAGTTATTTAATGTTAATTCAGTAAAAATACTGATTTAACATGTAATTAGGTATCTTAAGATGTTATTTGCTTATATAGGATGATATTTGTGATGTTTGAGGTGTTAGACGTAAGTATTATATAGTAAATGTGCAAATAAATAATAGATAAAAGGGTATATTTAAATTAATTTTATGATTTAAGGTTAATTAAATATAAATTCTAATTTAGGGTATAATTAGATATCTTCATATGTTATTGGATGAGAAAGAATGATATTTGTAGTATTAGAAATGTTAGATTAGTGATACAAATGTAGATTATGTAATAATACATAATATGTGTATATAGGAATTAAATGGATGGAAAATATTAGGTCAAAATTGATAATATTATAATATAAAATAAATCTGATATGGAATGAATATTTAGGTAATTATATGAAAAATGTATGTTATTTTCACATCGAAAACAAATTCGGTAGTTAAATAAGAAATATAGTGTACCGTATTGATTAAAATACTGTTTAAAAGCTAAAATAGGGATTTAGGATATCTAAGTATAGTGAGATAAATTTCACATATTGGTACGGAAGGAGTTTCTAGAGTTTATATATAAAAACTGTAATCCGAAGTTAAATTTGAAGCTAACTTAGAAACTAATTAGACACTATATTCATTCGAATTAAAGGTAGTTAAACCCTGTAAAATAAAAATAGGTTAGAAGGCACTGTTGAGATTTAAGTGTAAAATGAAACCAAGAACCAAATTAAGAGATTGAATAAAGGATAGGAGTATAAAGTGAAAAGGAACAAAATTAGTGTATAATTTAGAAACTCTTGTACTTGAAACGTAGTGGGATAAGCTCAAAGGATGGATTAATGGCTAGGTTAAGGCTTGTGAATAAAACTATAATTACAAATTGAATCAAAACCTAATCTAAAATAAGAATCATTGTAAGAGACTTGTAAACTTGAATAATTAAATATAATAAAACCTTAAACTAAAGAAAATATAAAGAGTTATAGAATAAAGCCTATATAAGATAGTTATATGAATATTAAAATGACCTTTGTATTATAGGGATTATCGGCGATGACCTACTGCGAGTTGCACCTTGAGTGAGTAAGCAGGAAGTCCAAGTAAGTTTGAGATCAGTACATGACTATATTTCGGAGTATTGTTTCATTGTACTCGAAGGTTTAATGTTATACTTGTTTGTGCTTGTAGGTAGTCTGATTGTGCGCATGCTTGTGTGTACATGTTCCTGAATGTATTGTGTACTATTGCCTTGATGTTTTAATTTGCAATTGTTTTGTATTACGTGATATGGATTGATTGCCTTAATTGGACTTAATTAAATATATGACTTGTAATCTTAAATTGGACCTGCATAGCAACCTATTAAGGGAAACATTTAGGGTTCTCCGGCCAAATATTAACTCCTTTGAAAGGGATAGCTTTTGATAGCATAATTGGCCCTTTCTTTATCCTTAGTAGAATTAAGTGATAAGGGAGGAGGTTATGGTAAAGGTGAAGCCAGTAGTTTGAAAGTAGTTATTAAAAGAGTGGTGTCTCCATTGCATAAGTCTAAGTTTGGTCGTGAGCTATTGAAATGTACGTTAAAGTCCTTAACCTGGATTAGAGTAAGTAAAATTCCTCTAATCTCACAATTAATTGGATAACGTCGCGTAATAGCATTTACTTATTATGTTGCATTAAAATAATTTATTGATAGCCCTGTTTGTGCTTGATATATAGTTTTAAGTCTCCGTCCTAACTTACTGAGCGGTTGGTTGCTTACATCTCTATAGATGTCGTTTCAAGTATTAGTTAAAAAGCAGCTTTATTATTACCTTAAAGCTAGCAACTACTGGATTCCGGGTAGTGAGGATATAAAATTGGGGATCTGTCTCACTTTTAAAGTTTGTGTCTTAAATTAAAATCTTTTAATATCAATTTATGTATTTCTTAAGTAAAGTAAGATTAGGTTACTAATTCTTATAAATATTACTCGGGATATCTAAATCTTAGTATGCATTTTTGATATTTTTGTAGGTAAATAACATATTTCATCTTCTAACTATTTACTTTAAAGTGAATTAGTCGTGGACATCTTGTGTAAATCAAGTTTAAGATAGTGGTCGTAAGGTTAGTTTCTATCCTAAAATGATTTGAATGGCAGGACTGTTACGACTCTACTACTTCGAGGAGTGACAATTTTTGTTGGTCTCACTAAGTGTTTGTGTTTTTGCAAGTAAGTTCTTAGACTCTCACTCATAGTCTTGGGATTCTTGTAGAGGCTTCTATCATTTGGAGTGAAAATATTGGGGTTCATAGCTAAGATTTAGTGTAGAAATAATTGGATTATTAAACCTTAGGATTCCCTTGGAAGTGCATAAGTTTCTAGATGAGAACTTAGAAATTTTGGTGTAAGGATGATGTGATCTGTTCTATAATTCTGTAGAATAAAAGCAAGGTGTCCGAACACCTTCCAGTATACCATTTGGATGTTAGGTCACTGTAAGTGGAAAAAGCATAGCATCTAGATGCTACACTTTGAAACATCTTAAGTAGAATTTTTCTACTTAAATTTTTCAAATGTGATTGGACTTTTCTTAAGTAGAATTTTTCTAATAAAGCCGAAAAGACTCTAAATTTACTAAATTGTACATATATATTTTATTGTAATCTAACCTGACCCTAAATGACTAATTGACTTGACTATGACACTTTTGATACTTTGTACTTTTTTATTTTTGAATTTTTGTTTTTATTTATTTATTTTTTAAAGTTTTTTCCATTTTCATTTTTTTCTATTTTTTAAAGTTTTTTTTAAAAATTTTTTAAACTTGGCCCAAAAGTGAAAAAAGACTGAAATTAAAATAAAGGGTGTCAAAAATGGGGTGTCTACAATTACCCCTTTTTATAGTGAAGTTTGTAAAAACTTTGTTATAAAGACTAAAAGGCATACTCATTTTTGCTTGGTCTTTCCTTGAATTGGCAAGGTATAGACTTTGAATGTAAAAAAAAATAGGATCCCAACTTGAAAGGTCGAGTATCCTTAAGAGGATAGATCTCTTTAAGGACCTATTGCTTAAAAGGATAGATCTTTCAAAGGCAAGATGGGATGACACTTTATTAGAGATAAAATCAAATGATGCTCTTATGAGTAAGTGATTTGATAAATCATTGGATGATGCTCTACTAAGCAAGCGATCCTTCGATCCTAGAAAGGATTAGACAGTGCTCCTATGAGCGGGAAGTCTAGAAAATGATTGGATTAGATTGGATAGTGCTTATAGGAGCAAGCGATCCTAGAAATGACTAGATGGTACTCCTATAAGCAGGCGACCTAACTAATAATAGAACAACGCTCCTTTAAGTAAGCGCTCCTTTAAAGGACTGGATGGTGCGCCATTAAGTAAGTAACCTGACTAAGAATAGGACAACGCTCCTTTAAGTAAGCGATCCTAAAAGGGACTGGATAGCGCTTCAATGAGTAGGCAATCCAACAAAGGACAACAAGTAATCCTAGAAATGAAGAGGATAGCGCTTCTTTGAACAAGTGATCCTAGAAAGGATTGAATAGTGCTATATTGAGCAAGCAACCTAAAAATGAATATGACAGTGCTTTTTTGAGTAAGTGATCATAAAAAAGACTAAATGGCACTCCTATGAGTAAATGATCCAAGATTTCTATACGAAATGGACAGCGTACTAAAGGGAAAGTGATCCATGAATTTCAAGGACTCTGATGAGTTTTGACAAAATGATTTAAGACTTAAGTTTAAGGGATTTTAATGATTCTTTGAAAATTTTAACTTTTCTTTTTAAGAAATCTCTTTTGAAAAAAAAAAAAAGTTTCATTTCTTTTGTAAAATTTTATTTATTTATTTTTTTGCAAAAAATTCAAAAAGTACTCTTTGATGGAAAATTGTGTTGCTAATAAGTAAGCAAGTCTCGAAAACTCTAAAGATCACAAATAAGGGGTCGGCTTCCCCCTTGCTCATTGATCACTCATCTTTTTAGTCTTGTTTCTTGGAGCATAATTCATAAATTCTAAAATTTCTAGAAGCATTGATTTCAAACTTAAGGGGAAATGGCAATTCATGTTCTCAAAAAAGCACTTAACTTTTCTTTAATTTTCCACTAATGGGATAAATATCATTACTTGAAATGTTCAGTTAAATGGGACTTCCTTATACTCTTACAGGTCTGTTTTTACTCTCGACATCAATTTCAAAAATTATAGCTTATCTTAGAAGTGGAACATTCTGGTCAATCAATCAAGTCTTTTTTAGGTTTGCAATGTAAAACTTTTGGTCAATAGTTTAAGCAAATGAATATCAATGTATTCGTCCAATTTTGAGGAAATCATATACAATACATCTCGGATAAATAAGCTAAGAACCTAAGAGAAACTAAATATGGGCTTGCTATAGTTTCATGAGCAAATTTTGCTGAAGATAAGTCGATTTCTTTAGTTAGAAGAGTTTTATCAAGGGTGGTATAGTGGGTGGGATCATAAAATGAGGGCTTTGCTTTTAGGCTTGGGAATTTAAAGTGTTTTGCCTTTAAATACCATCACAAATTCAGACTTTTGGTGATTTAGCTCATCTTTGAAGGTGATCACCTTACTCATTTTTATTTATTTATTTTTTCTCGCTTTACCCCTCTCTTTTTTTTCTTTTCCTCTTTTTTTTTTCACTTTTTTCTCTTTTTCTTTCCTTTCTTTTTTCCTCCTCTTCTCCTTTTTTTTTTTTCTTTTGTCTAGGTGTTCACCTTCCACTATTGAGTTTTTCACTTGATGGGATTCAGAGCCCTAAAACCGTGGGTTCAAAGAGTGTAAGCTTGAGAGAAGTGTATATGGCTTTGGAGTGTTTAAGAAGAATCGATAGGCTTAAGGTGTTTAAATAAGTGTATAAGCCTAAGTGAGGTATATATAATCTAAAGCTCATCTTTATTCTAAAGCAATTGAATTATCTATGACAATATTTGCTCTTGAATTGGTATAACCAAGGTAAGTACAAATTAGTCTGCTCCTTTTCTCCAAATTAATGATCTTAAGCTCTTGATTGCCCTAGTTTGGGGTGGTTCTTAGTAGGGTTAATTTTAAGAAAAATCCTTAAAAGGCTCAAATGGGTTTACAATGGATAATTATGTTTAGGGTAATGAAATAAATGTCTAACACCATTTTGACACGTGTACCATGTTCAAGACGGATCTCATTTAAGGAATGCGCCCAATACTTACCTTAATGGCACTCAACTCTCATGTGTGTTTAGGGTCAGTGTTTAAGACATGATTTGCTTCTTTTCATCTTAAACCTTTCAAGTAATGTGTTACCATTTCCTTGGATGAAAGATTTTAAGTTTCAAGTTCACGTTTACTTTATTCATTTTCACTTACCTGAAATTTTCATAAAGTGCTTTATTAATGAAGGGACAAAGGCATGTCCTTGTTAAGTTGAGCTAAGTGCACATCATGGAAAAACAAAATGCAGAAAAAGAAAACACTTTATTTAAATAGATCTTGTCTTCAAAGTGAAAGGTAACTCTAAAAAGAAATAAATGCAGGAACTAAAACTCTTTTTCACTTCTTGCCCTTTATTTAAGCAACTGCTTCTAACTTGGCTCATTCAATTGAATTGATCTCCTAGAGATAGAGCCAACTACTTTAAATGGTAAGTCACATTGTTAGATGGTAGCAGTAGGCCTTCAATATCTGATGTTGGATGTTATTTGTTTGAGACTTCTTCATAACTTAAGGAAGGGATATTACTGCTAATAAACTCATTAGCCTCTAGAAAGCTTAGTTGGATAATTTCTATATCAATCAAATCTTACACCTTATGCTTAGCAGTCCTATATGGTATGCCCTACTTAGCCTATATGATATTTACACCATTTGTTGAGGACATGATCCCTTTGCTTGTACTTCTTTGCTGTGATTTCACATGTTAGCAACCTTGCTTCTTTCAATCGCTTGAACACTTCAGCCATTGGAATTTTGAACTGTGTAAGTTGCCTCTTTTTGTTGGGGACAAACTTATCCTGATTATTGGCTTCCTTAATTGGCACATTCGTTCCTGACTTCTCTTTCACTAAATTATCTTCATGCTTGGGCTGTGATGTCCTATCTGTAATAAGATATAAGTTTTTAAGTTGCTTGAGTACATAGCTCATTACCATTTCTGTGCTAGCGAGTTTCTCTTCTAATATCACTAACTTTTCTTCTATGGCTATAACCCTATTTTCCAAACCTCGATAATGACATGCCCCCTAGGCTTAACCATTCAAATCTATCTCTAACAACTTTTCCAAACCTTGTATCATGTTGATATTGGGCTCATGGGCTTGCAACTCTTTAAACTCATTTACTTGAAATGATGTATCAATAGGCCCTTAGGCTTGGGTATGAGCCTTGATCTCGACTTACTTTACATGCTTGTTCAAAGCCCCTTCTGCCATGGTTATTCTCTGTTCAAGGACTTCAAACATCTTGATTTTAAAAATAAGTAATTACGAGCTTTATGTTTGGCTAAACCCATTGAAAAGGCAATCTTTCAAATTTTATAAGAGTCTCTTCTTGTTGGCAACATTGTATTCCTCTCTTTAAAAAAAAAAATCATTTTTTTTTTAATTTTAAAAACATTTCTTCTTCTTCTTCTTCTTTTTTGGAAACTTTCATTGAAAAATCAATGCTTGTTTTATGTTACAGATAGTCTAATATTGATATTGACGAATCTAAACTTATTATATAGAAAGAAGGTTAAAAAAAATGGAAACATTGGGACTAACAACTATGGATATAAGATGACAATTATATTACAATAATGATATAAATGAGCAGATATTATTTTACAATGAGAAACTTATTAAACATATGACATAAGGGTGATAGCTTATGGAGAAAGCTCTATCAGGACCGTGACAACTTAATAGATAAACATGAAGAATGTGAACTTAAACATTTATAAGATTGATGACCTCAAAATGACAAATAATTTATAATGGAAATTTGATGGTTAAATTTTTTATTTTTTTTTATTTTTGTATTTTGTTGGTTCCTAACAGTATGGTACATATAAAGCATTGCAATAGAAATCAACCAAGTAAATAAAATTATTATGAAATTGGTTTTTCTCATCATAAATTTTCTTTTTTTAAAAAAAATTTTGCTGGAAAGCCTTAAAAAATAATGGTTTCATAATAATCTTTACTGTAGTTAATTTCCATAATTACATTCCTCGAAAAAGAAAATTTTCAAGTTGATATTGAATTTTTTTTTTAATGTTGGCACATTATGATACATGTGAAATATTAATGATTTTGAGTCTTCTATATTAAATATTATGTTACATAACTTATTACTCATAAAATAAAACAAAATCTACAAGACTCACATATATTGCATAAGATAGCATATATAAACAAATATGTAAATTAAAAATATAAAAATAAATGAGATGTAATATGTTACTCAAGCGTACCATGTAATGGGGTTAGTAATTAATAAACTATATGAATAGAATTATTATAAACCTATAGTCAATATTCATGTAAACTTACATATATAAATGTGTGAATTTCTAAATTTTTTTTTAAAAAATAAAGCCTATGTACACTATATATATATAAGTACGTTAAGTTTTCAAAATAAGGCCTATTGGTTGCGGGTTATAACAAATTTTTGTTTTTCTCCTATAATTTAAAAATTACTAACCCCTTTTATTATTTAAGATGATATAGGAGGGTGTAATCTATGAGTCTTGGGTTTTGTAACCTTAAGCATTCCTAGGGAAACACCTATTGGGCTAAATCAAAGTATGAGTGGTGTAGACACTTAATTTTTGCCCCTCTGAAGTCCTAACTTTTATTTTTACAAAAAGGGTCCTGATTCAAAAATAATAAACAAAAAAATAAAAATAAAAATAAAAGATAAAAGATATTAAAAAATAATGAAAATACCAAAAAAATAAGAAAAGGAAAAATTATAAAGATTTCGTAGATTTTTAGGAAGTAATTTATATTAGGAATAATTAGTTTTAGTGTTAGTTTTAATTTTAGTTTAGTTGAAAATTTTACTTTAGGGAATCGAATAGCTTAAATATAATTTAATGGTAATGAATATTAAGATACAGGTCAATGGACTAATCGTTAAGCAACGAAGTATTTGGGAAGATTTAGTTGGAGGTCACGGGTTCGAGTCTCCACGCAGCATACGAATAGCAGTCGCAGTCGTCGCCTGGTCCTAACATCACTCCACGCAACACACGAACAGCAGCCGTAGTCAGACGACTGCACAATTCAATCACGCACGAATTCAATCCCACAGCCAACAAAAGATAGCCGAATCATCTATCCATGCCTCACAATATATTCATCACACTGCACGTCTACGATTGAACACTTCACACGACACGAACGCGAATACGCCCCTGACCGAACGCGAACACGCCTCAACAGCAGTAGTATAACAAAACTTCTGATATCCCACGTCAGACGCCAATCCAAGGCGTCTTAAAGGTTCGCACGCTTAACAGTATGAGCAGTGTTCAGCCGCGACTACGACCTACACTCGGTACGGCTTCAGCTAATCCACAAGTAGGCGAATCCGCTACAAAACAACCAGGTTCATTTTTTTATTTAAATTATTATTATTGTATTACTAATTTTATAGTGACTTAGCATAGTATATGTATATATGAATAATATTAGTTGTGGAGATTTGTTAGTATTGTTTTTTTTTTATTATTATTAGAGTATATGATATCACTAACTTATTTAGATGTATACTTATCTAGTTATAATGATATGTATAATATATATATATATATATATTAACGTAGGATTTTTAGG
Source organism: Lumnitzera racemosa (assembly GCA_024138005.1). Classification (NCBI taxonomy): domain Eukaryota; kingdom Viridiplantae; phylum Streptophyta; class Magnoliopsida; order Myrtales; family Combretaceae; genus Lumnitzera; species Lumnitzera racemosa. Next base: position 5,194,796 of record JAMXBC010000007.1, read on the forward strand.
ATTAGATTTTTTAGTAATCATCACATAGAGAACTAATTATTTATTTATTTTTCTTTTTTTTTTTACTATTAACATTTCTCACATAGAAAATCATTTGCAAAATAAAAATTAATAACATAAAACACCCTTTTAAAAATAGGATTGTTAGAGAAAATTTTTTATAAAACAATAACATTTAAGAATTAGGACCCTTTTGTAAAAGAAAAAAAAAACAATTAGACATTTGTTAAAAATACATTCGAACCCACTCCTTATATTAATTCTACAGTTATGCGCACCATAGGACTGGAGATCCAATTCATCCGCTTTGCATGCTTTGCCTTGCAGGTACGTAATAGTAGTTTTTAATTATTGTCTATAGATTGTTTTATTTTTTTTTTATCTCACTTAGTATATGTATAGTTATTTTTAAGACTTGTACTAATTTTTTATTTTATTTTATTTTATTTTTATTACGTCTTTAATTGCTAGTATTTAGTTATAGCATTAGTGTCTAGTAAACATATGTTAAGTTAAGTTTTAGTTTATTTATTTTTTATTTTTTAGATTTCATGTTTTCAAAATGATATTTTTTATCAAATCTCATATTTTACAAATTCTTGTTCTTTGCATATTGTATTAATTTAGAAAAATTACATTAGGCATGTTAGGTTTTTCTAAATAAAAAAATCATTTTGATGTTCATAAAATTAAAAAAAAAAAATCTTTAATTAACTTCTTTTCTATGGTTAGACATCTTTTCCATAGTTTAGGCTTGTTTTCCATAGTTTAAATGTCTTTTTCATAGTTTAGATGAATTTTCTATAGTTTAGATGAATTTTCTATAGTTTAGATGTCTTCTTCATAGTTTAGGTTTCTTTTCTATGATTCAGATTTTCTTTTCTATGATTTAAAAATCTTTTTCATAGTTTAGATATCTTTTCTATAATTAAGACATCTTTTCTATGATTAAGGCATCTTTTCTATGATTAGAATTTTTTTTTTTTTTATGTTTTAAGCATCTTTTCGATATAAAAGCTTCATCATGTAGAATATTGTATATTTCATAAAATCTTCAGGGTTTTTCTTGAAAATAAAAAAAAATTATCACTTAGTTATTTTTAAATAAAAATTTTAATCTGGCACTTTTCAAAAATTAGTTTTTTAGGTTTTTTCTTATAATTAGGAATAAAAATTAGGCTTCTAGGAATTTTTCTTAATAAAAATAAAATGGTTAATGAAAACGCAAATTCAACCAATCATTTTTTATAGAAAGAATTAATACATTAAAGTTTTCGGAAAGAACTATAATCGTCTGATCCCGGCTAGCGGATACGTAGGCACTTTCGAGGTGACGATAAAATATGTAATAACTTAGGTTTTTTTCTTTTGATTTTATTTATTTATTTATTTTAAATATTATAATTAGAAAAATAATCCTAATTTTGGTAATAAATAGTGGTACCCGTTAGGGTTTAATAGGTTAGCCCCCGAATTCGGAACCCTCTAGTTCTTTATTAAATTTGAAATCAAAGACCGGTAGCGAAATCATAACCAATCCACTCAATTGGTTACGGTTTCTTTTTCTTTTCTCGACTTCGGTTAGGTGGCGACTCCAAAAATTATTTTTAATAAAAAACCGGAATTTCTCAATTTCTTTAGTCGAGGATTAATATTAAATAGGTTAGGGTTTAGTATTAATCAAGAAATAAGAAATTAATTTTAAATAAAAACCGAAAAATTAAGCTCGACAAGTGGGCTCGCCTATTACCGTTAGGTAGGGGTAAAGACTCCAGCGACCCAAGGGTTAAGACCTTAGTGACTCGAGGATCATATAATGGTGGCCCATCGTAAGTTCATAAGGTGGTCTAGGTTTGACTACATCTAAGTACACATATGATTTTTATAAGAAAATAACCTCCCTACTCCTAATTCCCTAAGATAGGGCCTATTAAGTTGTCTTCTTTCTAATAGGCTTGCATAATTAAAACCTGGTTAATATAACTATATTATAATATTAAATAAGGAAAAAAAACCCCATTAATTAATTTTTATATGGCTAGCCTTATTTTGGTTTTCCTTAATTCAATTTATATTTATATTAAACTTATCCTGCTTAATATAAATTACTCAACATTAAATTAAGAAAAAATATTTTTCTTTAAAAAAATATTTAAAAATAATTTAGAGTTGATAGCTAGTTAAATTGGTAAAAAAGTCAAATTAGGTTTTGGGGTAGGAAAATCCTAATTTAGCTACTAGTCTACGGATTTTCTAAAAAAAATTAATTTTTTAAAAAATTTAACTAGGAAATCGGGGGGATTTGGGAACTAACTTATAAAGATAAAAGTCATTGTATAAAAAATGAAAAAATATCTAATGGGTTTTTATTTTTTATAATTTTTCTAAAAATGCTAAATATGCGACGATATACAAAAATGCAATTGAAATGATTTTTATTATGAATTTTCAAAAAAAATTATATATTTTTTTATGATTATCCCGAAAGTGTTTATATACTCGCTAATTAAAATCAAACTAACATATTTTTATTTTTTAGAAAAGATTTAGTAGGTTGATTTATTTTAATTTGAAAATCAAATCAGATTTACGTTTTTTAACAATTTATTATTTAAAAAAACTTAAAAAGATTTAACTATGTGAATTTAGTTAAAAAAAAACCTATCTAACCAAATCTTTTGAAAAGACTTCAGTTAAGATTTTTTTTTTTTTAAAAAGAACCACTATGTGCTAACAATTTATTTTTCTAAACCCTAAATACAAGATTTATACAAATTTATTGAGATATACAATTTAGATATACATCTTTTCCAAAGATATAAATCTTGGAAAAAATGCATATCTATATTTAAAAATGTATTTTTTTTAAAAAAGAAATGCAATTTTTATGAAAAATGATGCAATTTAATCTAAAATATGCGATTTTATCTAAAAGAATAAGATTTTTATGAAAAGGATACAATTTCTATGAAAATGCAATTTATTTTAAAAAATGAATTTTTGAGAAAATGCAAATCTATCTATGAAGATGTATGACATGTAATTTTTATCAGGATAATTTTAAAAAGAAACAAGTAAACCAACAAGCTGTACTAATAAAAACAAAGTTAGTAAAATAAAATAATTAACTAAGAAATAAAAGAGAAAACAAACTAATAAAACTATTAACTAAAAAAAAAACAGAAAAAGACAAAAATAAACTAATAAAACTATTATTATTAAAAAATAAACTAGCTAACCTAATGGTCGGATCTAAGGGGAATAATCACACGAATCAGGTTAGGTTGTGTGCGTGTGACGTGAATCTTCAATTAGATTGTGTGCTTCAGTGAAACTACAAATGGAATTGTGCACATGTGTAGATTGTAGTTTGTTGTACGTAGGCATGGAGTGTGTGTGCTGCTATTGGAAGCATTGTGGACTGGTTGTAATTATGTTGTGGCGTACTTGGTCTGGACATGTGAGTGAGCTATGAACTGTGTATGTACAGGAGATGAGCGTGAGGACAATGGTGTGTATGTGTAAGTGAGTCGGGCAGGTGTGTGTGAGTAAGTCAGGATAATGCAAGTGACGTGAGTATGGGTCCGTATTTATGTGTGGGATGTGAGTGGGGTTTGCATTTGAATGTGTACAGGAGATGAGCACTGTAGAGTGTGAGCTTGAGAATTTTGTGTAATTGTGAAAACATGCATTTTTTATAGCCGAATGTCTACTATTTATAAACTATAAACTTGAAACTTTTGAATCTTTTTGTTGTGAAGATTCAATCTTAACAAATCTAATATTTATAGGATACAATAATACTTGATTTAGATTTGTTAGATTCATTCAAGATTTAATTCAATCTATTTTCAAGATCAAGTTTTTAGAAATCCCATATTTATTTAGGTTTTCTTAAGTCGGACTCAACCCAACGTAATTAACCACAGCTTATAACCCATTTAATAAATCTTAAGTCTCTTTAGCCTAATTAAAATATTTAAAATAGGACTAAGGTCTACATTCATGTGTTCAAATGTGATTAGACTTTTCTTAAATAACATTTTTCTAATAAAGCCTAAAAAACTTTAAATTTACTAAATTGCACGTATATATTTTATTGTAATCCGACTTGTCCTTAAATGACTAATTGATTTGACTAGGACACTTTTGATACTTTTTATTTTTTTTATTTTTCAATTTTCGTTTTTATTTTTTATTTATTTATTTTTAGTTTTTTCCATTTTCATTTTTTTCTTTTTTTTTTCATTTTTTTTTTTGTAAACCTAGCCCAAAAGTGAAAAGAGATTGAAATTAAAATAAAGGGTATAAAAAATGGGGTATCTACAGCCTTACAATGCTCTCTAGTCCTCGGGGCTTAGGCTCGAGTCTAAGGTTCAACGGTTGGATTCCTATCATCCTTGCTGAGTTCATTAGGATTTAGGATGAAATCCGGTTGCTCCTTATCTAAGTTCTTCTTAGGTTAGTAAGGGTTGAGGTTAGCAACAATAAACATGTTAGACATTCTGAAGTCTTTTGGTAGTTTTAGTTGGTATGCATTGTTGTTTATTGTCTAGAGTACCTGGAATGGTCCGTAAGCTTTAGCAAACAACTTGTTCTTCTATTTGTTAAGAAACCTTTCTTTGCTTAAGTGTAGCTACGCTTGATTACCAGGCTGAAATTGCTTAGTCTTCTTTATTTTAGCTTTCTAGCAACTAAGTCAATGTGCTAGGCGACTCGTTGATAGATTTGCCGGATGGACTAGGCTCTGGTTCTTGCTTTTGCATCTTCTTAGTCAGTAGACAACATCACGATTTGATTGAGGGGTAGTTTGGGATTGAAACCATAGACAACCTCATATAGGGTGGATCCAGTAGTGGCATTTGTTGTTATGTTGTAAGCAAATATTACCACAGGTAAGCAGATGTCCCGGTCAGCTAAGTTTTTTTTTCCATTGCAGCTTGGAGCAATGATCCTAGGGTACAGTTGGCAACCTCTAACTAGCCGTCAGTTTAAGGATGACAAGAAATATTAAACATTAATTTGGGTCTTATCTGATACAAAGAGTTCTCTAGAAATGGCTTAAGAACTTTAGGTCTCTGTTTAACACTACACTTCTTGGTACTCTATGTAAGCGAACCATTTCCTACAAAAACAAAGAAGCGATAGTTGAAACTTCATTAGTCCTGGTACGAAGCACAAAGCGTGCCATCTTACTGAATCTATCCATTTCCTTAAGTAGTTCAAGGTAATTTGAGGACAAAATCCATACTTAGATCATCTCATGGTTTAGTCGGAATAGGTAGTGACATTGCCTTTCATTATTCAACTCAGCTTTTTGCCTTCTTATAGATGGCACATCCTTCAATCACGTAGTGCAGATCACATTTCATTTTAGGCTTGAAGAATCTATCATTCAGTAGCTCATATGTTCATCGTTCTCAAAAGTATCTAGTGAGTCCTCTATTATATACTTATCTTACTAGAAGTTTCCTTAATGAACAGGTCGATACACATAATTTGCCACTTTAGAATAAATAACCATCTTCTACATGGTAGTCATCTAGTGTTCTTTCTTCTCTATAGTGACTATATATAGACCAAAATGAGAATCATTTTGATACTATTCTTTAATTCTTGCAAACCTTAGCAGTTTGGTTTACAACTTAGTAAGAAGAACATGTCTTCTTGATAGAGCATCGACAACTACATTATTTTTGCCTCGCTTGTATTTGATGAAAAAAATTTAACCCTTCCAGAAATTTGATCCGTCGAGATTAGTGTTTAATATGCTTTGATTGGATCTACAGATACCTTAAGGATTCATGATCCATGTATATGAAAAATTCCTTCGGCAAAAGGTAATGTTGCCACATGCAAAGTGCTCTAATTAATGCTAAGAGTTCTTTGTCATATAAAGAATAGTTTAGTTGTGCTCGTTTGAGTTTTTCACTATGATAAGGGATATGTTTGCCTTCTTAAATCAGTACAACTTTGATGTCGACACTTGACGCGTTGCATTCAAGCTCATATGCATTGTATTCAAGCTCATATGCTTTATCAAAGTTTGGCAGAGTCAAAACTAAGGTAGAGGTCAACCTTGCTTTCACCTCAGCAAAAATCCTCTTTTCTCTCTCTCCTCACTTGAACTCTAGATTCTTCTTTGTTAGCTCATTCAAAGGTGCTGCTATAGTACCGAATCCTTGGATAAAGCTAGAATAATGCCAATCCATGGAAACTCCTTAACTCCACACATGAAGTTAGAGTCGGCTACTCAACAACGGCTTGAACCTTCTCTTCATCAACTCTTAATCCTCCTCCATAAACCAAGTAACCTAGGAAGATTACCTCTTCCTGATTGAAAGAGCATTTCTTCAGGTTTCCGAACAATTTCTCTACTTAAAAGGATATTGGAAATAGCTTGGAGATGGTCAATATGACTTGTTAAGTGGGTACTATAAACAAGGATGTTGTCAAAGTAGACAAAGACAAAATTCTCGATTAGATTTCTCAAAACATGATTCATCAACCTCATAAAAGTGTTTGGGGCGTTTGATAGCCCAAATGGCATGACCATCCATTCATATAGGCCATGTTAGATCTTAAAAGTAGTCTTCCATTTATCCCCTTGACTCATTTGAATCTATCGTTATCTTGACTTTAAGTTAATCTTGTTGAACACCTTGGCACCACTCAATTCATCTAATATATTGTCTAGCCTTGAAATGGGGTATCCGTACTTGATCGTAATCTTATCGATAGCTTTGCTATCTACACATATACACCAAGTGCCATCTTTCTTTGACATAAGTAGTGCAGGCACAATATAGGGGCTAAGACTTTTTCTCAAATATCCTCTCTCTAATAGCTTATTGACTTGTCTTTAGAGCTCTACTGGTTGCTCTGGATTCATTCTATAAGCGAAATTGTTTGGCAATGTAGCACCGGGCATCAAGTTAATGTAGTGCTTAATACCTTAAAATGGAGGTAATCCTTTAGGCAACTGCTCAGCAAACAAGTCAGAATATTCATTAAGCAACTTCTTAACCTCCTTTGGCAGCTTTACTTATTCTTTTAATTCCATTAGTCTCCTTACCAATAGGGAAGTCAGCAGGTCATACTTAATCTCATACGATAGCAGGTCTCAAACTAAGAATGAGACAATTGAGGTTCAAGTGGGTATGACGAACAGGAAGTAAAATGGGGGTGAGGGAGGAGGGTTGATGGTGAATGTGTATGGATATTATGTACCCAGATATAAACACAATTGGGGATTGGGCTCGAAATAGGGTTTGATATGACTCATGAACACTAAATATCACTCAATTTTCAAATGAGAGGTTAGATGTGACTTACTAATTCGCTCAAATGAAAGGTTCACTACAATTTTAAGGACAAGATTGATAAGAATGCAAAAAAGATTAAAGAGTTAATTGATACTTAATAATCCAACAAATGCAAGTTTTAAGAGCTTAAAAGTAACCTTACTCAAAAGAGAAAAGTTCTAAGTGTAGGTATATTCTTTATTGTCTCATTCTTATATATGCCTTTGGTAATTACAAATGTTGTTATTTATAGCAAGTCCTAAAACTTTAATGGAAAAATTGTAAATAATATATAAAGCTTTAAACCTTAAAGAATGCGCCTATAATTAAAAATAAAGAAAATATGTACAATAATACAAAACGGTGCATTTAACAGATGAAGTTAGCATGTAGTCATTCGACTTTTTTTAAAAGGAGCAGGATTTGAATCGTGTAGGGCCAACAATTGGATATCCAGGTTTGAGGAGGAGCCCTTGAAGTCTCATAGTGCTTGGCTGAGATACCTGAAAAGTTGGCCCACAATTGCAGAGTACTAGAATTAGTCGACATTAGTCCCTTCGTACCGTGCCAAGTAGATCTTTGGCCTTGAGTCCTCAGCTGTGTGGTCTCTCAGTTTTTTGGCAGATGACAAACTACAGATTTCATGCCAAGTGGTTGTTTTTCTTCGCCTCCATAAAAGTTGTTCAGCCTCGGCTTTGAATAATTTGGCCTTAAGTTAAAACATGTTGGCTTCAACTTCCGGCAAGTTGCCATCGACTTGGGATAAGTCATCCTCGGCTTGGAGATAGTCGTAGGCTGATTCCTATCATAATGGCTGCTTGAAGCTTGTATCTACTTAATACAAAAGCCTTCTTTGACTCTAAAGCCAATTTGGCTTGCAATTTACTTACTTGACTCGGGGTCATAGGGTTCAGGGTAATTTTCCTCCCATCCTCTTCAAATACATACATGTTCTTGAGATTGTCATGAATAAATTTTCAATCAAAAAGCTAAGGTCTGCTTAGCAACACATGAGACATACACATTGGTAACACATCACAAAGAGTTTTAGCAAAACAATTTCTAATAGAGATCAATAGTATCACTTGCAAAGTGATATGTTGTCACGCCCCGAAGCGGCAGAGTCGTAACAGCTCCGCCGTGTAAACCATCCTAAGATAGAAGTTGGCCTTACAACCGCTATCTTAGACCTGATCTACACAAGGCGTCCACAGCTAACCCGCTTTGAAGTAGACAGTTTGTAATTTAAATAAATCATTTACTTATAAAAGTGAGGAATTATATATATGTTATAATTCAGTTATTGCAGTTAAAGTTTACAATATTTTTCTATAGTACTTTTCTATATCATTACATCATTCGGAAATGAAAAATAATAAAAATTTAGACCTTAAAAATATGTGTTTATTCTTCAATATTTTTCCTCACTCCCCAGGATCCAGCAGTTGCTAGCTTCAGAGTAGTTGTTGCCGCTTCTTAGCCAGAACCTGTACGACGTCTATAGGGATGTGAGCAACTACAGCTCAGTAAGTTAGGACGGAGGACTTAAAACTATACCATACACACAACAAGGTTTTCAATCACTTATTAGGTGTAATGCATGTGCAAGCAAATGCCATCGCACGACGTTGTTCGGCCTATCGTGAAATTAGAGAAATTACGCCCGCTCTAATCCGGGTTGAGGAGTTGCCGTTAATGCAACAGCTCACGACCAAACCCAGGCTTATGTAATGGAGACCTTGCTCCTCCCGTGACTACCTTCGAACCACTGTCTTCACCCTCGCCGTGACCTCCTCTCCTGTCACTTAGTTCGACTGAGGATGAAGAAGGGACCATTTTGCAATCCTGCGCTATCCCTTCCGAAGGGGTTGGTATTTGGCCGGAGAGTCCTAAGTTCCCCTAACGGGTTGCCATGCATGTCCGATTATGATTACTGGTCGGATATTTAATTAAGTCCAGTTTAGGGTGATCAATCCTTTCATACAAGTCATACAATATGTGCCAGAGTAACAAACAAAATCATAGCATCACCCATAATCAAGCACATGCACACATTCTCTATCTAACAAGCACAACCAAGCATAATCTTAAGCCTCCAAAATACAGCATCGTATTAATCCCAACTTACCTTGACTCCTCACTCACTCACTCGAGGTCCGATTTGCTCAAGCCATCGCCGATCATCCCTATAACACGAACGTGGTTTCAGTATTTCATATAATATTATAAGTTTATTTTATCCGGTAATGCTTATTGTTAGGTTTTGTTTAAGGTTAAATATACCTAATTATCTAGGTATTAAGTCTTTTATAATTATTTTAGGTTTGGGGTTAGGTTCAAGTTCGGTTTTCGCATCGATTTCTAGATTAGGTTTTTAGTTCGATTTCTAAGTAATGTTTTAGATTCTAAGCCTAGAAATCCGTTTCAACCCATAATGTGAAATTAATCACATTACTTCCCGATCTCCTAAATACGATTACTACCCTTAGTCAGCATTTTATTCAATCCGGTACACTTAAATCCGTATTAGTGTACCGAATTTACTCATGTTGTGAGAAATTTTTACATTTTTCATATAATTACCTAAAATTGAATTTTGTTTCAGATTTGTTATGTTCTGATTTTCATTATTTTATTATCTAATTAAACCTAATTTTTTCATATTTATTAATTTTTAATTCTACATATTCTTAATTTTCTACATTTACCACATACCACCTTCATTACTTATACTTAACACTCCATACACTAGGATCGGGTTTCCACATCAGAGATTAACATCTCTAAACATCTAATTACTATCTAAATCAGTAATTAATATCCTAATCACCTAATTAACTCCAAATGACCCAATTTTTCCATCATTTTAGGGCTAAAAATTAAATTTAAAAAAATGGCTTCATAGCACTGTTCTATATCACATGAGCATCCTATAGAAAAAAATTGAGCTCCAAACTACACTCCTAAGGTCATTTATTTCTAAATCGAAATGTGCTAGGTTTTGCATGATTTCTTAAGGACCCTATATTACGAGACATGTTTTCATCTAAATAATATTTTTCCTACGAACTACATACAAAAATATTTCAGAATAACAAAATTCATAATTTTATAATAATATTTACTATTTTTACAAAATTACACAAAATATGGCTGGAAATCGGACTCACCGATTTGGGTGGTATTGGCCACCGCCGGCCGCCGTGGACTTGTCATCCGGCCTGGGCGCTACCACCACCGTGTGGTGGTGGTGGCAGTCCACTCCCAGCTCCTCGTCTGGTGTGGGTTCCCTTTAAAATCCCTAACTGCACAGTTTTCCTTTTTTTTTCTAGATTTTCTCTCGATTTTTTTGGTGTTTTGATTTTTCTCAAATCCTGAACCGACCAAAGGACTTCTGGAATTTTCCCCCCTATTTATAAACAATTGTAGAAATTAATGTGCATTAATTTGATGGGATTTTGCTCCAATTCCATGATTTTTGGCTTTTTGTTTGTCAAATTCTTATTGGTTATTTTTTTTCTTGCTGACTATGACCTGATATTGTTGCAGCTTATCCTCTTCTGATTTTTCTAATTTTTCTATAATTATTTTGTATTTTTCTTTAATTATTTGCTTAGTTTTAGGCTAATTTAGATAATTACGCATATTTTTATCTACACGTAAATACATGTGGGGTATACGTGAACATTCCTAAATATTATTTTGGTCATTCTAAAATTTTTAGTATACATATAATCTATCTCTAGTAATTTATTAGTTATTTCATTACACTTTTCGCATTTTCGATAATTAATACCTATTATGCTTAAAATTTGAAAATTTTATAGTCTCTTATTTTACTATTTATTTTCTTAAATTTAAGTTTACGGGGTCATTTTTACTAATATTTCTCTCAATAGTTTATAATTTGGGTGTGATCGGATCCTTTAGCCGATCGCCCTAAACTTTGGGTTCTAAGTTCAATCATACGGTTACTTAGTTGAACTTTGGGGCTTACATATGTGGTGCTCCTTTCTCATTTAGCCAATGTAATTTATATGGCTTCAAATGTGAGAAAGTCAGCAACTTGAGTTTCTTAACCAGGTTGATAGATGTCACATTGGTGTAGCTTTTATTGTCCACTATGAGCACATAAACCTACCTATTTACTTTGCATGTGATGTGGAATAGGTTCTCTCTCTACTTTTCTTAGATAGAGGGTTCTATACTCATCATACATCGAATAACCAAAGTTTGTTTATCTAGATCCTCAACAAACACATATTCCTCAACAAGATCATCCTCCTAGGTGGTATCCTCATCAAGTCTTGGAACGTCTCCTTTTGATATTCACAGTTCTTCTGCTTGGACATTATGCAGCCATATGTCTAAACCCTTGATACTTAAAATACTTGATCTGACTGATCTTCCTCTTAGATTCTTGTTCCTTCTCACAAGTTCTTGATAGCACTTCGCCTTTAGTTAGTCGACTCTTCTGTTTAGCTTTAACATCTGCTCTTCTACTCGATTTGGTACTTTGATGAGCTTAATAGCTTCCTTAAGCGAGTTGGCTTGATTGTACAGGTCGGCTCATCTTATTCCTCTTTTGTCTTTTTACTCACTAGGTTATTCCTATAGCCTTGTTCGATGTAGTAAATTGTAGAAACTCCACAACATCTTGGATGTCGCTTCTCAATCCAATAAGAAATCTCGATACTATTCAAGTTAATGGTTCATTTACTTCACATCAAATCATGAGTATTTGGAACTCTTGAACATATTCATCAATAATTTGGCTTTCTTGTCTCGGCTCTTTAAGTTGAGCAAAAGTATCTTACAAATAAATATTTGAATCTATTTCTAAGTACCCTCTTCATCTCGGGCCAAGTATTTACTTCCCTATATCATTTTCGTCACCTCATAATTTGAAAGTTCTTCCACCACAAAGTGGCATAATCGGAGAATTTTACAGCAGCAGTCCTCACTTTCTTGCAGTCTTTATACTAGTAATAATAAAAAGCACGCTCAACCTTCTCCTCCTAATCTAAACAGTCATCTACATTCTCATAAACATTGAAGCTCGAAATTCGAAGCTTCACATGGTTGACAACTCGGGGTGCTTGAGCATACTCTTCTTCCTCATCGTACTCTTTTTCTCCTTATTCATTCATATCACATAGGTTAATCCTTCTTTGTACACGTCCTTCTACTCCTCTACCTTAATGTTGTCAAGTTAGGATTTGTCTTCTCATAAGCCGGGTGGCTTGGGGAGTATTTTGCATGGCCTTTGTAGGTAAAAAGGCCAATGCATGAACAGTTTTGGTCAAATTGGCTATAAGGTTGGCCATCTCATCGATTTGCTCATCTATACTTTTAAGGATATTTTGGGGTTTTTGTCCATGGTGGAGAATACTGTTATTTTCATCTCTAATACCAGCGTTAATGCTTAATGTGCCATACTCTTGACAAAACTTAGTAAACAAACTTAGAATCTACAGAACAACAGACACTGTCCTCTTAAGCTAAAAAACTCATACATACACTTCTCCATACAAATGTTTAAGTTAACTATCAACACAACAACCACTCCAAAGAACAATAAACCCAATTGAAAATTGACTCTGTTCTCATATGCTTGAAACAGGGTATAACAAAGTATACGAAAATTAGCAATATGTTATGTTTTCTACTTACTCAAACACTTACAACTAACCTTTACGTAACTACAACACACTACCACTACTTACAAGAAAATTCAAACACAACTTATCCAAATGAACCTTCGCTTTGATATCAAAATGATACAATTTGAGCCAAGGACTGACAAGGTCGGTTGTAAGGGGTAGGTATAAGCTTGCAGAAAGCTTAAAAACAAGGATAGAAAGGGCATGGATAGTAGAAAAACAAAAAAGTAAGCAAACCACAATCAGCTTCGAGGATATGACGCACTAAGGAATTATCGAGGACTCACAAAATGAACTTGATATGATATACAAGCTAACTCTATGATAGTACTTGCTATTTAGTCTTGCTTAAGGCTTACGATAAGATTGAAACAAGTAAGCAAAGAAAATGCTCATGAAAATGAAGTATATTCTGTATTGATGATTTTTTATTGTCTTGCGGCTATTTTTACAATGGATATTTATAGATACCTTATTTTTACCTCCTGTAATTTTAGAGTTTCTTTTCAATATAAGGAAGAAGAGTCCTAATTCAAAAATAAAAAAAATTGAAAAATTCAAAAAAATACAAAAAAAATTTAAATAAATAAAAAAGGAGAAGAAGTAGTGTTTAGAAAATCAAGGTCATTAGGTCATGTAATATTTTAAGATCTAAGTGTATTTAAAAGTCAATTGTGCATATGCGATTTGATTAATTTCCCATCTACATTTGAAAATATTGGATTTTCTAATAAATTCAAATATTTTGATTAAAGGTTTGAGTTAATTTTATTTTTCTCATGAAAATATAGTCAATTTAAACTAATTATGGCTTTAAATGAGGTTTCAATTGGATTTAAATTGATTAATTTATAAAGGAAATAATTTTGAATTAGTTAGATAAAATACAAATCAACACTCGAAAATCTACTAAATTGTGGTTGTTTTGAAAATGTTTTTCAATATATGTATAATAGGCTTTTGGGTCTTTATATTGGTGCTTTTAATTCATTGGGAATCGATCAATAGGGGTCTGATTTAGCTTAAACCAGATTTGTTGTTTTAAATTCAATCCAGGCCATTTAAAATTGATAAAGAAATTTTTGTGTCAAAAAATTGAAAACGAAAACCAATGTAGCTGGTATGGATATGGACATGTGCATTGAATTTTGAAGATCAACTCTTAAGTTATGCACTAACGCGTAATTTTTTTTTAACATGCCATGTGTCAACCTGTTATTAGCTGATATCTATAGGATGCCATTGTAATCCTTATTTTAAGCTCGAATAGGAGGAAAAGAAAGAAAAAAACCAACGCGAACCATGTACTTTTGGATCCAATTAAACACACATTTTGGTAAGATATTAAATTGAATATGGGAATCAAAAGAAGACTTGGGGTACTTTTGATCCATACCAAAATCGCACCTAAGTATAATCATTTAGAGGGTAAAAAAAGGATTTGAAAATAATAATAAAAAAAAGCTTTAAAGGCACAGATTTCATTCTAAGTAAATCAAGCATGATGCTTGCCTAGTCATTGATTTTCAAAGCTCCATATTGAGTTTTTAGGAAAGAGTAAGACATGGGGAACACATTTTAACCAATTTTCCATCCAAATTGCATTGATTTCGAATCAATTTCATCAAAGACCCATTTATTTTGAATTTTTGAATTAATAACGTTTTGGCTTTCTCAGGAAAAATCAAGTATCAACAAGTATAAAAAGGGACTTAGGAACTCGTTTATACCTCCAAGAAATAGTCCAATCACTCGTACTTGAGCTTAAACCTTATTTTCTCTCTCTAGAGTTTCAACTCGATTTCTTTCTCTAAAATCCACCACTTTCGGTGGTTGTTGAAGCAAACAAACTACACCATGAGCATCATTACCCCCCAAACCCAAAGCTACACTTTCAACTTGACCTCAGCAACTATCCTATGTGACAACCACCACCACCCTCTATTGTCAAAACACCAACAATTGCCAAACTACCTCCATCCTAAGGCATCATCACCAAGCTTAGTTTCATCAATAACTCTATCATGAAAGTTATTTTTCCAACTCGATTTGGCCATTAGAGTTGTCTAAATCACTCCTTACTGACCATCTTCTTCTTCTTCTTCTTTTGGCCTGACCCATGACCTGATAATTCAACTCAAAGACCTACGCTCTAATTTGACTGGAGATCAAGTTCGACTCGGTTCCCTTGAGACCTAAACCAGGTTGGCTCCCTTTTTATTGTAACATTTTTTTAAGATTTATTTCTTTTACAAAAATGAAAAAGAAAAAAAAAATTGTTTGAATACTTATCTTTCTAAAAAATAAATTCTTTCTTTCTTTTTTTGTGTAAAGTTTTTAAAAATAAATATATATATAGAGAGAGTATGTTTTGGGAAAGAAATAACAAGAATATAAAAAACAAAAAAAAAATTTCATCACTTAGAAAAACTTTTCTTTTTTTTAAAAAAAAAAAATTAATAAACCTTTTTCAAAATTAGGACTCTTTACTAGAATTTTCCAAAAATAAAAACACCAATTTAGGACCTTTTCTTATTTTTTTTTTAAATAAAACAAAATGAATAAAATGTACACTCGATTGTTTTCAGAAATTAAAAGAATCCAACACATGTAAGTTTTTAAACCAAACTATGGGAAGTCTGATCCCTATTAGAGGGTATTTAGGCACTTACAAGGCGACTTAAAATAGGAAAATTTTTTATTTTTTCCTTTTGTAAATATTTTAATTTCTTACTTTCTTCTCTTTATTGTAAATAAAGATTATTTTTCTTTGTTTGTAAATTTAGGATTGATCTTTCAAGTTAAAAGGGTATTTTGAAAAATTAAACTAAATTTGAAAGGTTAAGAATGGTACCCATTTAGGATTTAATAGAATAGCTACTAAATTCAATATCTCTTGTTTTCAATTTTTTTTAAATGATTTTTTTTGCAGATTAGTGGCTAGGTTAAAATCTATCCATCTAATTGATTTTAACCTAACTTTCTTTTCGATGTCGGTTGGCTGGAAACTCCATTTTTTCCCTTAAATTTATAAAAAATTAAATTTTCCTTAATTTTTAGTTAATGGTCTATATTGCATGGGTATATTGTTCAATATAGGTTGGGTTAAAAAAAATAATGAAAACAAAAGAATCTAAGCTCGACAGTATTTATATTTAAAACATTAGGGCAACTACTACAAATGGAAAAGACTAAAAAAGGTAATGTCTAAAATAAATACTGTATAAGGAATGTTTAAAGGGCATAAATGAAAGTATAGCAAAATGGGCATCCTGTACGGATGATTGTATCACAAGGGGTGCTTGAATACGTAGTGAATGGTTAATGATTATATGCTTGGCAAAATAGATAAATTGTACAGCTAGCTTAGCTGTTGTTGAGTAATAATACCAAGCTAAGCTAATAGTTTGGTAGTGCCAAGTTAAGCAGGTAACTCTTCTAGGGTAAATTCAACTCGAACATAATCGGTAGAGCTTGGATTTAGGTTGGTTGGGTAGATGGTTGATTAGGCCGAGCTATCTTCTAAGTGTATTCTTGATTGGCAGTTAGAGATTATCGATAAGCATAAGAAGGCTCGATTTGGGTAGAGCATCAGGTTGGTAGACTACAGTAGCTCAAACTCTTCAGTTGTAGGGTATAAAGAAAGAACTTGTCTTGCTATGCTTTCTAGTCCTCAAGCTTAGGTCGAGGATCCGGTGACTTGATTTTTATCTCTTGATATGACGCACAAATATAATGTAACGTTACTTGTCACTAGTCCATACTCAATGGTCTAGATAAGAGCTCTTCAAGGTCTCAGTTCTTAACAAGAAAACACAAGCTCAAGAAGGAAGTAAATTACAAATATGAATCCTACTAGAAAAGAAAAGATACATAGTTTATAGGGATAAATTCGTAAAGTAGACAAGAGAATTTTTAGGTACAAAAAGGATAGTATGGATGTTAGAAAACAAATACGTGTCAACTGCTCTTTCTATGGTCCCAAATGGTGCTATTTGCTAAACAGAGTTAATTCAAATAGAGTAAGTCAGGTCGGTTGCTCAATAACTCAATAGTTTGGCAATTCAAGGCCTAGGAAGGGTTGGTCCAATGGGTAGTCATTCTTCTGATTGGCTTTGGCAAGTTGGCTCGAAAATGGGGCAACTTAGCTTTGGTTGCTTGTCAGCTCAGTAGCAGGTAGATTTAATGCTAGGCTTTAGACTAGTGCAATAGTAAGAGGTTAGCCCTTTCGGAAGTGTCTATAATAAGACAGAGAGAGATTGAAATGGAATAGCTTTACGAGTTGAGGTGGAGAATGCATTGCTCTTCAATGTTTAACTCCCCTAGGACAGCTTGGTGAACCACATTAACGAGTCCTCGAGCTCAGGAGTGAGTGATCGGTCCATCATCCTAATTCGGTATGGTTCATCCTCTATTTAATAGTATTGATATTGTTCTCATTCCACCAATTCAATTTCTTGAGGAAGTTAACTTGTTTTGTTTGATAAGTTTATGCAATTTCTCTTATAAGGTTATTTCTAAAATTTTGTGTAATCATTTGAAACCTATTACTGAATCAATCATCTAACTTATTAGAGTACTTTTGTGCTTGGTTGATTAATTCAAGATAATGTCATTTTAGCACATGAGATCTTTCATTTTCTAAAGATTCATAAGAAAGGCAAATGGATTTTTGTAAACTTAAGATAGCTATGGCAAAAGCTTATGATAGGGTAAAATGGATTTTTCTAAAAGCTATCTTATGTAAAATAGGTTTCCCATCAAAATTGATTTCTTGGATTATGACCTATGTTAAATCGGTCTCCATCAATCTAATGGTAAATGGAAAAAGGATTAAGTCTTTTACTCCTTCTAGAGGGCTCAGGCAAGGAGGGATCCCCTTTCCCTGTATTTGTTTATTATTGTGATTGATTCTTTATCTAAATTAATGCAAAAGGCTATGGATAATGGTGAGTTAGAAGGTAATTATGTTAAGAGGAGTTGCCCCAAATTGACTCATTTGATGTTTGTGGATGATGCCTTGTTTTTCATGAGAGTTTTTAAATTTAATCTCTCAAGAATGAAACAAATTCTTCACTCATATTGTGCTATTAAGGGTCAGAAAGTAAACTTTTAGAAATCTTCCCCTTTTTTCAATTCCTTAACTTCTGATGTTAAAAAAGAGTAGAGTTGTAGGTTTTTTAATATCAATCCATCAAATATAGCAAAAAAGTACCTTGGTTATCCATTTTTGGGGGAAGATCTAAATATAAGGTGTTGGAATCAATAAATGATAGGATTGCCCAAAAGCTTTAGGGATGGAAAAGGAAGCTTTTATCAACAAGGGGTAAAGAAGTAATGATAAAGGCTGTAGCCTTTATGTTGCCTACATACACAATGTATCGTCAATTTTCCAAAGAAATGATTTAAGGAGGTTGCTAGTATGATTACTAATTATTGATGGGGAAACTCGGAAAGAGGAAATAAAATACATTGCAGAAATTAGGCTAATCTAAGTTAAAGCACTTTGGAGGACTAGACCTCTAAGTTTTTAATAGAGCTATTTTGGAAAAATTGGCATGAAGAATCTTAAGAAACTCGAATGCGTTTTAGATTAAATTCATTAAAAGCACTTATTTCCCTAATGTTGATTTTCTTATAGCTAAGAAAGGTAGGCATGCTTCGTGGGTTTGGCAAAGTATTCTTGTGGGAAGAGAGGCTATTGAGAAGGATATCTTACCACAAGTTGAAAAGGGTGATAGCATTGAGGTGTTGTTTGAACCTTAGATCCCAAGTTTAAAGAGAGTTACTCTTCTAGAAAGGCATGTTGACCATCATTTGCAGAACCAAGAGTTGAAGCTTTGATAAATAGGGATAATTCTTATTGGAAGTTAGAATGTAGAGAACACTTATTGAACCAGAAGGAAATTGAGGCGGTAAAAGGAATTCATATCCCTAGTCAAATTAAAGATGATGGTGTTTTCTGGCACTCTGGCCAAAGGAGAAAAATAGTCTTAACTCTGTTAAATAAAACTACCATAATCTTATGAATAGAGATTCAACATCTTTAAATTCTTGTGCATCATCTTCTTTTATTGTGGATTCGACTTTTGGGAAATTGATTTGAGGGTTGAACGTGCCATCTAAATATAAACATCTAGTGTAGAGAATATGCACAAATTCCTTGGTTTCTAATAGTGATTTATTTTGCAAGAAAGTAAGACAAAATCCCCTTTGTGTTAATTGTAACATGGAGGAATCTGTTGAGCACGCATTTTTCCATTGTGAGTGGAATAAACCAATTTGGTTTGTTGCTATTCAATGTAGAATTAACTGTATGCATGTAACCAGGGTTGATAAATGATTACAAGAGAAGTCTTGTTAACAAAATCTTAATACTTCTAGTCGTAAATAGCTGTGTTCAAAGACAGTAGTGATTCTTTGGCATTTATGGAATGAGAGAAATAAATGTGTGTTGGACAGTTGCAGTCCCATGCCAATTGAAGTCACGGCCGCAATATGTTTAGATCTAAATTTGCTGGAGACGTCAGTGAAGTATGTTGGTGTTGTACACGCGATTGCAAGAGTTGCTGCTGTTGAAAACATTTTGCAAAAATCTTGGTGTCCTCCACGTGTTGACGTCATCAAAATAAATGAGGATGGTGCTTTTAATCCTTTGAGGAGAGTTGTTGGTTGCAAAATCATTTGTAGAGATGAATGGGGTAATTTGTTGCAATCTATAGCCCTATGCATCAATGTTTTGAAGTGTGAATTTGCTAATTTTTTTTTTTTTTATTAAAGAAGGTCTCCTATATGCCTGCCGAAGGGAGTGGAGCAATATCATTGTTGACATTGACTCAAAAGTTTCCTATGAACAGATAATTAATGGTATCTCTCATTCTTGGAGATCTAATTATGTTTTGTTAGGCATTTTATCTTTGTTGTCCTCTTTTTCTTATTGTGAGTTTTCATTAGTCTCCGTGGAAGCAAATTCTTGTGTGGATTGGGCAGCTAGTTTGGGAAAATCTAGGATAAGTTGCAGTTTTAGGGTTAATAGACCGCCATCCCAACTTGTTTCAATATTATATGTTGACTATTATTTGGAATAATATTCTTTTGCTTCTCATAAAAAAAAAAATAATAATTAAATATTTGAATAAATTCCTTAGTAATCATCCATGTCAGTTCATTTTACTTTGTGGCAATCTAGTCAACAAAGGAATGGGGCCTATACTTGTTTTAGGGGTATTAAGTACCAACTTTTGAAAAATTTGCTAGTTTCAATTCTAAGATCTCAAGGGATATCAATATTGACTCAATACTCTTACTTTGGTTCCCCCTATTTAGAATGTTATAAATTATATTATTGAAGTAAATCAAAGTTGTGTTGCCATTATTAAAACTGCGTAAAACTAGATAGGATAATAATTAGATAGAGAATGAAGACAAGTAGTGGGAAGGGAGGGAGGAAGGGAAGGAGAGAGAGACGAGGAGTATTGGCCCGAGGAGGAGGGGGGCGGGGTTTCGGATTTAGATAAGTTTATTAAATGGATTTGTACATGGGTTCAATAATTGGACCTAAACTTTGAGTTGTTTTTATAAGGGTTAGAACAGGTTTGATTATTTTATTAATCATGTTAAATCTTGCTTGTATAAATCTAAGGATATAATTGAGACATGAAACTCGAACGCTTTCTTATAAGATTTGGCATTTCCTAAAACCTCATAGAGTTTTATCTCTTATTCCTAAAACCTACTCCTTTAGGATTAAGAGTCTTATAACCTTACACAGGTGGGTTTTTATAGATTCAAAGGATCCTATAGAGATTGTTTTCATAGAGTTTAGATGGCACTAAGGAGAGAGAAGAGTGGAAAGAAGTAAAATCACATTAAGATTACATTTATTGACTTATATAATAATAAAAATTGAAAATCAAGTGTGTTATACAATGTAAAACCTGTGTAAAGTATGCATAGTGTGTAAATTAAGAGTAACTAATTGCATTAATATATATATATATATATTTTATTAGGTCGAGTTTCTCATCGAGTATTTTTTTTCTTAATCTTAAAACACGATCTTGAATCTTATAACATATTACCTTATTGTCTTTTTACTGGGTTCGATGAATTGGATACCTTTTAACGACTTGCATGACTGCATCCCTATATAAATCTAATAAAAATGATATTGAGTGATGTTTAGCCTAAGTTGACAAATTAGGTGCTAAATTGTTAACTAATTTATTTCAACCATTATATATATAATTTATATATGTATATATATTTAGATTATTTAAATGGTTGAAGTGGTTTGTGTCTTATATGTAAATGATTTAAAAAATAATAGTTATTTAAGATGGTTATGTAAAGATTAGCGGATGACGCACCAGTGTTGATTATAATATTGATAAAAAATAATAATAGATAAGGAAGAGAGAGAGATATGAGGGTTGTGAGGAGAAGAATAAAAAGTAGTGAAAATATTGGAGGAGAAAGAGAGAGAGAAAGGGAGTAGTGGGAATTAGGGGTGGGTGTGATTTGATTTAGCACGGTTTGTCTCATTTACCAAACTGAACTTAATATAACGGTTTTTTTTTTAAATCGAACTTGAATATAAGCTTTGGTTCATAAATTTTTCGAACCTAATTAAAACCAGTTCGGTTTGGCCCATGGTTTAAATCGTTTATGTCAAATTTTCACCAAATATTTTTATTTTCAATAAATATGAAATTTCAAATAAAATTTACTTAAATTAATTTTAATAATTAATACAAAATTATGATAAAGAATAATAAAATATGAAAATTTTGATGAAATTTATAAAAATTGATGGAAAAAAATATAAAAGTACAAAATAATTGTATAATTTTTTTATTTAACTAAATAGTTTGATTCGGTTTACTTTCTCGAATTGAACTACGAATTGTTTATATAGAATTGAATTGAATTATAAATCAAATGATTCATAAAAAAATTGATTTTTTTTATTCAGTTTTGTTTACGATTCGATCAACGGTTTACTGTTTATTTTTTCCAGCCCTAAGAGGAATGTTAGAGAAGGGAAGGATATATAAAATCCCTAAATTGTGTTATATATATAATCATATGTATTAAAGAAAACTATTTCTTAATAATAAAAATTTTATTTAAAAAATTAAATAAATAAAAATAATTAAAATATTGTTTTGACTGTTACTTAGGGCTTTAGATGCTTTGATAATATAAATAAGAGTAGTGTAAAAATAATTGTTTTTTAATGAAATGAAACTGCATTTCCTTTTGAATAATCTTATGTGTGATCGGTTTACTTCATCAATTACAAATTTTTATCACCTGTATCATCGACACAGCAATTTCTATATATATATATATATATATATTAGCACCCGATGTATCCGTATTGTGTGTATAAAAAAATACAAAAAGAGAGAGAGAGAGTGTGAAAAAAGTAGAAGAGAGAAAAGAAAGATTAAGTACAATTAGTGGAAGAGTGAAAAAAGTTAGAAAGAGTAAAAAAAATGAAGAGAAAAAAAAGAAGTAATTGAATATATTTATTTATTAATTATAATTTTAATAATTTATTTTATTATTAAATAATAATAAATATAGAATAAATATATAATTTAAAGAAAACGGTTACTCAAGTATCATTTGCTTTGATAATATATATATATATATATATATATATAGATGATATATGGAATCTGCTTTTACGGAGGAAATCATACTTCCGGTCTGCGAAGGCGAATTGGAAAACAATACGCGCGAAAAAGTCCAAACTCTGAACATCCAATTCCCGGTCACGAGCCGGTAACAGGTATTCCAGACAGGATCTTCATAACTCCGTTTCCCATTTTCCACTGCACAAAAAAAGTAACCGCAGACAGGAACTGCTCTCTCCATCATCATCCATCACCAATTCCACCATTAAAGTTTCCCTCTACCTCTCTCAGCTTTCTAATGGACACATCGAAACATCCCGTAAACACTTTCTTTCTCTCTCCAGCTTTTCTTTTCTAATTCTTCAATTTACTTTAATCTTGTATCTCTGTGGAAGAAAGTAATTGTCAGCACTCAGCAAAACCTTCCTCTGTGCATTAAACCTGAAACCTAACCCTAACCGATTCACTGATACTTTTCATTCATTTTCCTTCACAACTGAATCGCTCCGCTACATCTCTCATTTCATCATCATCATCTCTCTCTCTCTCTCTCTCTCTCTCTCTCTGTGTCTGTGTAGAGAACAGAGATGCTAACGTGCATAGCTCGATCTAAGCAACTCGGTGATGACTCACTGAGTCACGATAACTCGGACTCCACTACAGGGAGTAATAGTACCAATATCAATAATGCCAATAAAGCTCAAGCGATAAAATCACTCACTTCGCAGGTATTCTTTTCTTTCTTTCTTTTTTAATTTTATATCCTCCTTTTCAATTGTCCATTCATTGTTTTATTATACGTCTCGATTTCGTGGTAATTTAAGAATGTTATGAAAAATTAATAGAATATCCTGTTTGAAGAATGAAAGTATTAGTTTCCTATTGGTGGAAACACGAATGGGACATATGCAGATATTTTGTTAATTTTCAAGTTATTAAATATGAATTAATTCTGCTTAATTTTATTTTTAAATTTGATTATTTTTTCTATTATTATTTATTTATTTATTTTTTTTGCAGCTAAAAGATATGGCGCTTAAAGCTTCAGGAGCATACAGGCATTGTAACCCATGCACCACGGGAACAACGAGTCAGAGTCGACTCAAGAACTTGAGCGAGTCGGATTCTGACTCGGACAAATTCCGGTGGTCGTACCGGCGACAAGGTAGCTCAAGCTCCAATAACACACCTCCGAAGCCAATGTGGGGAAAGGAGATGGAGGCGAGGCTGAAAGGGATGTCGAGCGGTGAGGCAACTCCGAAATCGATGTCTGGTCGCCGTGACCCGGTGGTTTTCGTGGAGGAGAATGAGCCCAAAGAGTGGGTTGCACAAGTTGAACCTGGTGTGCTCATAACGTTTGTGTCTTTGCCTCGTGGCGGTAATGATTTGAAGCGGATCCGGTTTAGGTATGGCCTAATAATATTTAACCTATCAAATATTATTTTTTATTATCGTTGAAGATTATCGGACTCGCAAGCAATTTTTGCATCACTTGTTCTAAGGTTAGAATTAAAATCTAATTCTACCATTATGTTACTTATATTTATAATTTCCTTAAGTTATATTATTTAATACTTGCAATTTATGAAGATGATAAAATCGAAATCATATATAGGTAATTCTTATTTAATATAGCTAAATAAAACTTCTACTTTTATTTCAATTGGTATTTTTATTTCACATTTTCATTTTTTTTTGTCTGTTACAATTTTGGAAAGAAAAATCAAATATAATCCATTTTATTGAAGAATTAATGTATGAAAAAAAAAAACAGAAATTTTCATAAAATGTATTGTGATGCTATGTGCCAATCTTAGGTTTATGTTGGGTACAATTATATTTCAAAATTACTTGCTAGGTGCTGCATGTGTCCAAAGTTGTGTACTTTGATATTTATATTGGTTATGTTGCTCATGGTGTTGGACTTGGGGAGGAAGTTACGAATCCACATAGAAAGTGGCCCTCACTGGTGGATTATACACGTCATAACATGGGTGTTTGTCGTTTTTGGTCCAATGTTATTACGGGATGGAAGTTTCCTTAATTAGGTGAGGAATAAGATTTAATTTAGTCATTTTAGTAAGTGTAACTGGATGCTTTGTCAGACCTTGGGATATGTGCCGGTTTTTCTCTTTTACATTTTTTATTTATATACGAGTAGAATATAGATAGTTATTTGTTATTTTAAACTTTCTATCTAACATCTCTGTTAAATATATATATATATATATATATATAAAAGAGGTGAAATAAACTTCTATAATCATGTATGATATTTTATACATATATGCAAGTGATTGATCAAAACTTGTTTGAGACAGGAAATTATGGATAGTAAATATTTATATCATAATATATGGGGTTTGCTAACTAATGCTTCTAGACATTCAATAAAAAAAGAAAAGAAAAGAATATTTTAAGTTCTTAATGTATTTTTTCTGGTAACATATATTTTAATGGATTATTATATTAACAAAACCATAGATAGTGTGAACAAGTTCAGGGAGATGATTACTAATCATATACTTTGACCCAATAAAGGCAACCTGTTAAAGTGGATCCCAATACAATTTGGTTGTCTCATCTTTTAATGTATTTTGTTGAGGCTTTTCTTTACGGACTTCCCGTTTTATTTGGCCAATTACTGACTTGCCATTTAACGCAAAAGCCCAAGAAATTCCTGAATTCTTGGTTCGTTCTCAGGAATATATTCTTACTTAAATTAAACATTTGACAAATATTGGAAAAAGTTGGTTGATCCAAGAAAGTCATTATTTTAATGTTTTCAGCGACCTTGCTTTTCCTTTTCAAAATTTATGTTAAGCACAGTTTAACTCAGAGAATTTCAATAAAAGCTTCAATAAAAATGATACATCACGTGATTTTAATGAGTTTTGATGATAAGTATTTTTGAGAGGATATTATCGAAGCCATATATAGTTAACAGATTTTTTTTTTCTCCGTTCCTTCTTTTTTTCTAACTTTATTCAATTTTTTTTTTTGGGCCAAATAACTGTATTCGATTAGATTAGGGGCCACAATGCATCAACGATGTGATGAAGGAGGTCCCACTCATTAGTAATATTCACGCCTAATGAAAAGCAGTTTCGAAAAAAGGATGTCCGAAAGGGAAGCCAATTGTGGGCTCTTCCTAGTGGCCAGTGGGGCCACAAAGATTTTTGATTGTGTTGGCAAACTTTTTTCACTGACCCATTGTCTTCTTGTCGGACGAGGCTTCAAATTCTTCCATTCCTTTTTTCAGAATTACTTCACGCCTGATTCTCCGTGGCTTTGTCTCGTAATGACCATGTCCTTGTACACATGTTTCGAACTTAGGTTCAGTTCTTTCCCATTTTCATCCGCTAGTCCTAAATTATAAATCAAGACAAATGAAGAACTTCTAGTGTGCTAATGTTGGCATACAACAAAGACACGTCCTTGAGGCCCATTCGAACTTTCATTTTCTTTGTTGTGTATTATGGGGACCAACTTAGGAGGCGATAGGGGGAATCACTTAGCATACTACTATACACTTGACTTTGACACCATCTTAGTCCTGGATCTAAACGCCTATCACTTAATCAATTATTGAGCACCTAACAATGAAATTGCCGTGCTTCCTGCTTCCAGTAACAGGTCAGAAAAGAATTTAACCAGCTGAACTTGTTAAGGCACCGTGAAAATATATAATAATAATAATAAAAAAAAAACAACGACGACTTATCGATTTAAAACTATTGGTTCGTTGGAGCTAAACTCTCTTAAATCTAGAGGGTGATTTTGTGTTTTATTAGTACAAGTAACATAAAAAAGTATTATTTTGGTAATTTAGTGATAGTTTGGAATATATATATGTTTTCAAAAGTTATATACGGAGGTGAAGTTTTTCCTTCGGAGTTTATTAGTTTTTCAACTTGTATTTATGATTTTTCATAAAAATATATATGTAATTTGTTATATTGGCCTTTCCAAGAAGATATAGTCCCTGATTTTTAAGTGAAACTATTATAAATCACGATAAAATTGAAGAACATTTTAAACATCCAATTGTTGCACCGTCCGTGTCTTTATTCTATTTCTATTTTATCACATTTGTTTCTGATAGAACAGCCGACCGATATGGTATGCCAACAGTTCATATTTGTCCATGATGAAAGTCAAAGACCTTACATATTTTAAGATTTTCATATAAAAGGTTGTAGAGTTGGCCAAATATATATATATATATATATATATATATATATATAAAATATACACACACAAAAGGATCTTGGATTCCGTTTTTCTGTTCATTTTGTCCATAAAGCACCCAACGGGTTTCCCTAGAATTGGCACTTTGAATTCTAAAGTTAACTTATTAAACTCTGACTAATGATATGGTTTTTGGGTCTCTTAGACCTATAGAGATAGGCACGCGAGTAATATATTTATTGCATTTCTTTGGACTTGACGGTGACGTCTACTTTTTCCTCGGTGTAACTGTTACTAATCAATAATGATTGTGGCTAAATAAAGGTCCCTTTAATATTGACTGTGCCACAGTTAGGTATGTATGGTTGTTCATTCATCAAAGTTTTAAATGTCTTAAAATCTAGGACCCACATGTTTTGTGATAACAGATGATTCCACAGTGTGGACTCCACGCCATATTGCAAGATCAAATTTCAATTTTCGTTTCTAAAGAATAATGATGCTCATGACCAGAGCGGCATTTGTTGGCGTACAGCTCCAGTCTGTTTTCAGATTCACAGAAAAAGATATAAAGGAGACAGAATATTGTATTCTCTCCTAATTCACGGGCATAATTGATGAATTTTAATGGCTGAAAGGGCCCAAGGGCCATCAAGTCAAATCATCATTACGTTTGAAGAATGTTGTTTACTGTTTAGACTTTGATGCGATTGATCTTAGACCTTTGAAATCTTCCTTCATTAGAAAAAAGGGGAAAAGAAAAATTATGGTAAAGGCCTGGATCAAACATTTTTTGAAAATCTCCTCTGTTAAACAATTTAATGTCCCTTGGAGAAGTGAGTTCCCTTGTTAATGATTTTATTTATGTATGGACAATTACATGTTATCAAGTAAAAATAAAAAGACAAATTAAGAGGTCTGCATTAATTAATGGGAGATGTAGTTGGCTTGAAAGGATAATGGTTAGAAGCAAACTTTAGTCTAGGAATTCTGTTAAATAGTTCATGTATCTTTTAGGTACAAAATTGAGTTTTTATTGCATATGGAAACACTTTGCACGGTGAAGAGCATTCAGGAACTTTTAGTTATGTTGTATTTTTCTTGAACAGTCGAGACAAGTTCAACAAATATCAAGCTCAGAGGTGGTGGACAGAGAACTACGACAAAGTTATGGAACTTTACAATGTTCAAAGGCTCAACCGCCAGGCCTTTCCCCTCTCAACCCCACCAAGGTCCGAGGATGAGGTAAGGCTTGAATTGATTCCCATTCAATTCTCACGATCAAGCTGTTGAAATATACATATTGCCATATGATAATAATATGATGTCCAAACACATATAAAGCATGGTAGATTATGTCATAAGTTAATGACAACTTGGCCCGTGTAGTTCTAATTTAGATAAACTGAAATGAAGGCGTGCCAAGTAAGAATCTCTGCGAGTTGGATGTGTTTGAAACCTATTCATCCATTTCATACCTTCAATTTAAATCATTTTCAAGTGGCTGCCGAATGAAAACTCCTGAATCCTGATCCCCTATTGCTTTTTTCATTTTGTATGATGGTGGTTCAGTGAGCATCATGCTATACAAAATAATGAATACATAAGCTTTTAAAAGTGTCATTGTAAATTATGCATCAAAAGGCGGAAACATGCAAAGAAGGATTTAAATCTAAATAAAATTTTGATTTTGATTTTGAATTTAGTCTCTTCAACTCCGTGATGTTATCATGTTGCTTAGACTCTCTTTCTTTCCCATGTGGAATATCACTGCTGGATATAAAATTCAATGGATATGATGATCAGGAAATAATGGGAACATCAGATTATATAGACCGTTTTTGAATTCACCATTCTTTTACAGCTTTAATGATACTTTAGCCATTGACCATTTTAACGTGAGGTGACAAGGAAAAAAAATTTAGTGTATACGTTTACTTTGATTACATACATGCGATAATTCTATGTCTAAAAAATAAATAAAAGTTCGTCGTTGGTGATTGACTGTTGACACATGCTTGGAATGAGCTACCAGGAAGATCTGTGGTAATTGGATCGAAGCAGACAGAAGCATATGGTGCCCTCTTTTCTAAAATAAAAGGGTTAGTTTTTAACATGGAAAAAGGAAGCAGCATTGTTTCTTCTAATTGTTATCTTTTCGTTTTCAGATGATTAAGTCCTATATTAATTTGGACGAAATGTAGAAAGGGAATTAATTCAAAAAGGGGGAAATAAAGGCTGAGTATGTGGATGCTGGAGAATGTGTAAGCTCTACGAATGGTAGGGTACTGTGTATATTTGTGTATACAGGCAATGGCCAATAAGAGCCAAGAAAGCATAAATCACGATGATAATACAAACAGCACTGATGGATGTTTGGTTACAGGATGTTCTGGCATTAAGAGAATGCTAGCAAGTAACCTTTTGCTGGTCATGCAGAACTTTTGTATGGAAAACAGACCTAACATGAAAGTTTCATGGCCGTAACTTATGAGAAACCAAGACCCCCAGTGAAAACGCTAGTATTACTGGGATAATGATTCCCATATTTTCCACAAGCATCTGAATTGCATTTAGATTTGAGTTTTTCTTTCCATCTTTCTTCATGAATTTACCCCCAGAGCATTCTTCTTTGACATAATCTTGTCTCTCATCACCAGCCTTTTGATGCATATCTTCCTCCTTACCATCTTCTTTAAATCTGACTGCAGTCTTGGCTTTTTCCCCAGTTTTTGTGTCTTTTTTGGGAATATCAACAATGAAAAGTCCATCTCCGTCTCTCAATGTTCCACCTATTTCCTTAAGTTCTGAATTTTCTGGAACTTTATAAGTTTGCTTGAAGTAAATGTATCTGTCCTCCCTCTCCTGTCTTTCTCCACTGATTGTTATGTGGCCAGGGTCATTAATCTCAAGCTTGATTTCTTGCTGCTTGAATTCTAGCAGATCATAAAGTAAAAGCATGATAAACAGCGAATCTGGCAAGAACATGAGAATGAACTTCTGGGAAATAGTTTCAAAAATATATTTTCAAAAAATCCAAATACCAGGAAGACTGAGAAGGAGATGGTGCCACTTTTGGTCTTCTATCCAACCTGCATTGGGTGTAATGTGTCTGATGGTTGATTTGTCACCATTCTGCTTGGTTCCCCAAGCATCTGTCTTATCTGCCATCAACATTATAATAATCTTTGGAGATTGATATGTCAACCTGAAATTTTATATGCCTCTTGGAGATAAGTTGCTTCCTAGTTCCTACCATTTGCTTATTGGCATTAAGACATGCAGTGCAAGCAAGAATATTCCTTTTAGGGCTTTGTCACCGTTGTCCATACTGGTTTGCTTTCCTTGTAAGGTTAGGTGTTTATATTCCTGTATTTTCCTCTGCTGAAGCTCTCGAGGTAGCTTGGTCTCCAACAGAAGGGAAGGGATCGTTGCCTTGCAATGCTCTTTGTCCACTATCTCGCAAATTAAGGAGTTGGATGCCTGAGCATGACGGATGAACTTTTTGCTTTGTTATTCTTATCATATTCGAGTGGGAATTTAGTATATGCATTGTTTTTACTTTTTTTGTTTAGAATTCCTCAAATAATGCCGATTGGGCAAGTTTATTATGTCACGGTATTTTTGTTGCAACATGGGAAACTGATGGCATAGTGACCTTTTACTCTGGTGCATAAATTATCCCGTCAGGCTGCTTATAGCACAAGCTCCTGTTGATTGCATGGTTGATTCTATACTCACTGATACGGCAAGGTGTCAATTGTCTCACAGAGCTTAAAACTTGAATCTGCACAAGACAGTCCGGTAACACCACCGCTCAGTAGAGAACGTCTACCACGAAACTTACACCGTCCCGCTGGGATGGCAATGAGTTACTCATCTTCGGATTCACTGGATCACCCGCCTGGTCAACCTCGCTATTATAGAGACTCAACAGGTGTCACATCAACTCCAAAGCTCTCAAGCATCAGTGGTGCAAAGACAGAGACGTCTTCAATGGATGCATCGATGAGGAGTAGTTCTTCAAGAGATGCAGATCGCTCAGGAGAGTTCTCCATCAGCAATGCCAGTGATCTGGAAACTGAATGGGTTGAGCAGGATGAACCAGGTGTTTACATAACCATCAGAGCATTGCCTGGTGGCAAAAAAGAACTCAGAAGAGTTAGATTCAGGTAATCCCACCATTTGCAACTTTAATCACTCTAATCCTCGTCCTCCTTGGATCAACCCCATAATTCGCATATAGTCCTCATACTTGGTATATGCATCAAAACGCATACTATTAATTTATAACTACCAATGTATTTATATTTTCTTCTTACTATCATCATATAGCATACGTTTCTCAGGTATCTGAAGTCAGAATACGAACTGTGATTAGTATAATAATGTCTATAATTCTTGGTGGCATGTTAAGTATATGTATGTGCAAACTCTGCATACTTGCGTGATTGCATTTCATCTCGTGTGTTCTTGGCTAAGATATTGTTGAATAATCATTTACAGTCGAGAACGATTTGGAGAGATGCATGCGCGATTATGGTGGGACGAAAATAGAGCCAGAATACATGAGCAATACTTGTAAGTCGACGAACAAATGAAGAAGACTGGTGACAATTTTTCTGGGTTTGTGAAGGTCTTCCTTTCTACTTCCACAGTTTTTGGTGTCTGTCTCGTTTATGATACCTTTTCCCATCCAACACTACTCCTAAATCAATTCCTAATGTATATTTATGGAGGATACAACTGTCTCCTCTAGGTGTTTTGGGGACTAAGGAGATTATTAAATTATTTGTGAAATATAATCACATCTTGTGATATTCCCATGCTTTAAGATGATTCGGACACGTTTTCATGGGATGCAACATCTTGAAATGAAAATTTTGTCGATAATATTGGTGATTTGTCATATAGGAGTTGCATTTGGCTATTGGCTGTTGACTCTTGCACGTTTTCGTTGATCCATGACTGG
Organism: Lumnitzera racemosa; assembly: GCA_024138005.1. NCBI lineage: Eukaryota > Viridiplantae > Streptophyta > Magnoliopsida > Myrtales > Combretaceae > Lumnitzera > Lumnitzera racemosa. The sequence goes on from JAMXBC010000007.1 coordinate 5,226,570, forward strand.
ATCGCTTAAGAAAGATTTTTAATCATGTTATAGAAATTCACGACCTAAGTAATTTAAAAATTCGAGAGTATAAGTTATGAATTTATCATTACTTTGGTGCTACGTCCTTTGAGGTAACTAGTTATTCTCTACCTTAAGATCAAATTGGTTATTGGGTAGTCAAAATTGTAATAGACATATCAAAAGCTATTTCTGCAATAAGATCTCATTGATTCTTTTCTTTCAAATTGTTTCTCATTATTAAGAAAAGGTAATAATGATAAAATACAAACTTATTTTAATACAAACTTATTTTATTTTATCTATATGGTATGATGAAATACTGCATCAAAATTTCTTTCAATTAAAAGTTTTTTATTCGAATTTTATATACCTTTTGTTGGTTCCATGTTTTGATTGCCTCATTTTCCATATGAAGCGGCGCCATCATTTGTCTTAGTACTTCTAGACAAACCCCTTATCACGTTACTTCCAAACAAACCCCCAATCGTGTTGTCTTGAGATGAAGGAAAACTATCTATGGAATTATTGAAAAAGATTTAGACAGTAGCACTGTCATGAAATATTTAAGAGAAAAGAAGAGGCTATAAATGAAGTCTTAAATCTTTTTAGGGTTTTATTGATTAAGTCTTAGACATTTTTGGTTTTCCTAATGGAATATTAAACCTTTCTAAAAGTCCATAAGTCTTAAGTAGTTTTTTTTTTTCCCAAAGAAAAACTACTATCCATAAAGACAGTTCAACAACATTACAAATAAGAAGGCTTTATACCAGCATCAATAAACAAAAGAGATAACAAAGGAGATGAGAGATTAAATCTCGAAAACAAAGGTACATCCCCTTTTGCTCTGGAAAGTAACTCAGTCAGCATTAGCATTAGCTTTTCGCCTTTATTAGATTAAAAGAACAAGAAAGAAAGGAAGATTTTAAAGAACGACATCAGAGACAATAGAAGCAGTCCTCCAAGAAGCTAGATTCCTGTTTTTAACGCTGGCAATAAGCAAAGAATTATCTGACTCAACCTCGATCCTTTTCCAACCTGTCATGTGCTGTCTTAATTGCAAAAAGAACTGCTTCAGCCTCCGCTTCCACTTCTTCAACATCATCAACAGCTACTGGTTTCCCCATGAGCTTCAATCAAGCGAGCATAACAGTTCCTAGCCACAGAATCGATTCTAGCTGTCCTATTTCTTTAGGAAAATGCTGCATCACAGCTTAGTTTTACAGCGCCAGCATCTGGTTTTGACCAAGACAGGTTCTGTTCTTGCAACATGTGAAATAACAGCATTGTTTTTCCGCTTCAATATAGATAGCTCAGAAAGGCAGCCCTTCACTCTGCTAATCACAGAAAATGGATTAGGCTCTTAATGATCAAATACACATTTCTCTGTAGTGTTACCAAATAAACCAGGCTATTTTCATCACTTGGGAGCAGACAGCCTTCAAATCCAAACCAGATTTAGCACTGTGATCCACCGAACATAAAAAACATTCATCGATTCTACTACATGGAATGGAATTCACCCGAAGCCCCAAAACTTCAAACCACGCTGCAGTCGTCCAATTGCATTGCAAAAGCAAGTGCTCTGTTGTATCGGAATGATTACAGAATTAACACACCTCAGAATCGCACAGATGTCTCCTTGCTAAATTTGAATAGGTGGCCACACAAGTCATACAAGCTTTCCAAAATCAAGTGTTTCATTTTAGGAAAACAGTTAGCACCCCTGGTAAGCTTCCACAGCTTATTGTCACGCACAAAGGAAGAATAAGCTTCACCTCTCCTATCAGCATTACTAAGAAGATGATTATGGAATATTTTTATAGCCTGATTTAGCAGAGTACTTTCCTTTCCTTTCAGGTGAGCGGACTTTCATGTCTTCACCGTTTCTTCTTCCTATGCAAGTGGATGGCATAGCATTCACATCACCTCTTCCTATGGAATCTTATCATGAAGCCCCTTGACTAACCACACTCAATCTTCTGTTGATATCAAACCAATTCTGGTTCTGTTCTATCAAACTAAAATCATGAGGATGCAACCTTAAGATGTTTACAATTTCATATAACCTTTTCCCTTTAGATTGTTTAGTACTTTGCTCAAACTCATTGATTGAGTATTTCAAATGAAAAGGCTATATGAATTTGGATATGTCTACTTTAATCCTCTCTGAGATCTTACTACTGCAAACTGGGTTTGAAATGATGTTTTCACTACTTAGAAGAGTGTTACTAAAAGAAGAAAGCAAAAATGAAGAATTACAAAATCGTTTTAGCTTACATTTTGCAACATGTTCCCATTTAATCTTTAATATCCATAGGCACCAGTCTCTCTCACACAACAGGCATTTGAGAAATCAAAATCAGTCCTGGGTCTATGGTGGTCACGGTAGTAAAAGAGGGTAATTGATATCACAAATCATAACCTATTACCAAAAATCATCGCATGAACATTTGCCGTCTTTGAAATGGTGGAAACGGTTTCTGTCCCTCACAATCAATTCTCTGTGGAATACCAATGAGATTAGTTTTGTAGCTCTGTGACAATCTTCACAAACCCTCAGATTCTTCACTATTCGAATTGTTGTCCCGGAAACGGTTTTCATGATTCCAAATGCTATAGCAAGTTTCTCACTGTGCTTATGTAGGGCACTTTCCTTTTCTTCTTCATCTATATCATGCAATGCATCTTCTATGTTCCCCGAGTATCCTGCTGGTTGAATTTTCCTAAGGATTTCCTCCCACGTCTTCTCAATCTTACATATTTCCAGGTGTGATTTGTCCCCCATTGTGAACCTATGCATTTTTCCATTTATCTCAATCAGACTCCAACCTGGCTCTTTTCTAACTCCACTCTCCTTCATGATCCTCCTCAACTTGTCAACATCATCCCATTTATTTGCTCTTGCATAAATGTTAGATAGCAACACATAGTAGCCACTGTGTTCTGGCAACAACTGGATCAAAACCTGCCCAACTCTTTCAGCAATGTCCATCCTCTTATGTATCCGACAAGCTCCTACAAGTGCCCCCCATATCGGTGCATTAGCCTTCACTGGCAATCCAAGGATAAACCTTTCGGCTTCTTCCAACTTGCCTGCTCGACCTAAAAGGTCAACCATACATCCGTAATGTTCCACCCTAGGCTCGATTCCATAGTCCCTCCCCATGCTTTGAAAGATCTCAAAACCTTTCTCAACAAACCCTCCACGACTGCAACCTGATAATACTGCTGTAAATGTGATGGCCCTCGGGGTCAGTCCCGCATCTAGCATAGCAGAGTAGTAATATACCACCCTTTCTCCAAGGCCATGCATTGCAAAGCCAGCAATGAGAGCTGTCCAAGTAAGGATATCCCTTTCCTCCATTTCGTTGAAAACCTGAACTGCTTTGTCTATACTACCACATCTAGCATACATTTCAATCGTAGCTGTTCCAAGGATCACGTTCAAAGTCAAGCCATTTTGAACGACATACTTATGAGCTCTTTCTCCAAGTTCAAGCGCTCCAAGATGACCGCACGAAGAGATCACGCTGACCATGACTGTCTCATTTGCTAGCACACCTTGCTTTAGAAGTAAATGAAACAGTTCAACAGCTTCACCATAACACTCCTTTTTAGCATAACCACTGATCATTGTACTCCATGTAAAGAGATTCCTCTCCGGCATTTTATCGAACAGTTCTCGGGCTGAATCGACATCCCCACATTTACAAAACCCAGAAATCATGGAAGTCCAAGAGGCAACATCTAAAAAACCCATCATCCGGAATACTCGGGTCGCTGCTTCCGTATTATCAAGTGAAGAATACATATGAACAAGTGAATTTTGCACATAAACATCACTGTCAAAACCATGTAAAATAGCTTGAGCATGGGCTTGAACACCCGTATCAATACAACCCATTTGAGTGCATGACTTTATAACAAAAGGGAATGTTAAATTATCAGGAACTAATCCAAATCTACACAAACCAACGTACAATTCGAGACCCTTTTCTGGGTTTTCACTAAATGAGTATCCTCTTATCAATGCATTGAACATAAAAAGATTAGGACTTTGTACTTGAGAGAAAACCCTAGTGGCGTAATCAAGTAAGGTTGGTGTATGTTCTATGCAAAAAGCTATCAAGCGGCTAACTGCAAAAGAGTCGAAGATGAGATAGGTTCTTATCATATGGGCATGGATGATTTTTAAGCGAGATATGTTAGAGCAAGATTGGAGTAACAAAAGCTTTGGGCTTTTCAGTCTCAGAACATTTAAAACGGCAGAACCAGAAGACAGGTTCATCATCAACGACCCACACGACTTGTAACATCGGACATCGAAGTTGGTATTTGAAAAGTAAAATGTATTTATTTATAGGATTCTTTTAACTATCTTCGAAAAAATATTTTTTAAAATTTTTAAAAATAATAATTAATATTATTTAATATTTTATAATATTATTATGATATCATGTTTTTAAAAAAATCTATTATTAAGCTTTAAGGAGCATAAAATTTAAAAGATCCAAATCCAACGCATATTGGGCTTGAGGGGGTTCGGCTAAGCAGTGGACGATTCCAATTTTCCAGCATCTCAACATTCGAGAACCTTATATGAAATCCCATAAAAAAATTCTTAATTAATAATATTAAACATAATAATAAAATATAAAGAATTCCTTCACTTAATGCATTCTCAATGCTTAAATCCAATTGTCAGTTATAAAATTTATAAGATATTATATTAAATTCGATATACTGAAATTATCCGAAATAAAATGAATTGAAATTAAAAATAAAATAGTCAATCAATTTTTATGTTTAAAAATATCACAGGAATCATTGATTCTTATCCATAATTATGTTTTGTTATATAATATTTAAAGTGAAATGGTAGGAGCATATTAGTAGTATCTAACAAAATATACTCAATTGGTGAATATGGTACGTGTCTATGGTTTTTTATGTATATACATATATATATATATTATACATTATATACACAATTATATATATTTTAGTATCTCCAACATTTTCTTTTCCTTTTGATCATTGTTGTTGAAATATGTAAATCTTTCCACATTGTGCACACACATTGGTGTTTGATTCCTTTTTCTTTCTTACTTGTTTTTTTAAATGGTTTAAAAATGGAGTTACGTGTTTGTGATGATGTTAATACTGACACCGGCGATGAGTTTGGATTTGCAATGCGATGAAATCTACACCTTTGCTTCTATTTATCGCATAAGCAAATATCAATGAAAAATGAATTAGATACATACCTGAATCTTTAGCGATCTCCAGCAATGTCGTTCTACTTCTATGTGGCGTTCCTAGTGAGTTGTCCCAAGTTCTATGTAAAAAAAAACACTTTTAATTCTCGAATTTTCGCACATTTTCTAATTGAGTTCTCTTTCTTTTTTCTTTTTATTTCCATAATTTCTTTTTAGTTTTTGACAAAAAGAGATTTCCATTACTCTTGCTACGTTTACTGTTAAAAAAAAAAAATTGATGTGTTTTTTTTTTGGCAATATCACAGTTTATATTTTAATTTTATCAATTTTTACAATTAAACACTCAATTAAAAATTTAGTTATCATGGTTTATATCTTAATTAACTCTAATTCATATCGTTAATCCAGTTACTACAATCTATCAAAGGGCTAGTCGCCTACGGTTTTAGGGGGTTCATGCAACTCCCATAAAGTTAAGGTTACAGATAACCATAAATGACTACTAATATGTCATGTCGACCTATATTTTTTAAGTTGATTGTGACTCACAGTTTTGTAGTGAGTGGCCATACAACCACTTATGAGAGATTAGATAAGTCCCTTAAGGTTGTAGGTAACTATCTCATTGGTTAATTGTACTGAATGAATTAACTATATAAATTGGAGTTAATTGAGGTATAAACCGTAATAATTGAATCTTCAATTAAGTATATAATTAGACAAATTGAAACTTCAAATATATAAATGCAAAAGGCAATAAAATTGAGGTGTAAACTGTGATATTGACCATTTTGTTTTTATTTTCTTACTCCATGTGGCTCCACATAAGCAAACATACTACCTGTCACAAATGAAAAAAATAAAAAATAAAAAATATAACCCAACTCAACCTGACACGCTTTTCCACTATAATATTAGAAACACAAATTAAAATAGACAACACAACCCTAGTCGTACTCTTAAGTCCTTGGTAATCCCTAATTGCACTCCTCTTCATCATAAAAAAACTCAATAGTTGTAAGATTCGACAAAGATATAGTAGTAACTATCACGCCCCGAGGCGGCAGAGTCGTAACAGCCCCGTCGTGTAAATCGCCCTAAGATAGAAGTTGGCCTCACAATCGCTATCTTAGACCTGATCTACACAAGGCGTCCACAACTAACCCGCTTTGAAGTAGATATTTTGTAATTTAAATAAATCATTTACCTATAAATGTGATGAATTATATATATCTATTATTATTCAGTTATTGCAGTTAAAGTTTACAACATTTCTCTATAGTATATTCCTTAGTATTATATCATTCGGAAATGAAAAATAATTCTAAAATAAAAACTTAGACCTTAAAAGATGTGTTTATTCTTCAATGTTTTTCCTCACTCCCCAGGATCCAGCAGTTGCTAGCTTCAGAGTAATTGGTTGCTGCTTCTTAGCCAGCACCTGCACGACGTTTATAGGGATGTGAGCAACCACAGCTCAGTAAATTAGGGCGGAGGACTTAAAACTATACCATACACATAACAAGGTTTTCAATCACTTATTAAGTGCAATGCATGCGCAAGAAAATGCCATCACACGACGTTGTCTGACCCGTCGTGAAATTAGAGAAATTACGCCCGCTCTAATCCGGGTTGAGGAGTTGCCGTTAATGCAACAGCTCACGACCAAACTCAGGCTTGTGTAATGGAGACCTTGCTCCTCTCGTGACTACCTTCGAACCACTGTCTTCACCCTCGCCGCGACCTCCTCTCCCGTCACTTAGTTCGACTGAGGATGAAGAAGGGACCATTTTGCAATCCTGCGCTATACCTTCCGAAGGGGTCGGTATTTGGCCGGAGAGTCCTAAGTTCCCCTAACGGGTTGCCATGCATGTCCGATTATGATTACTGGTCGGATATTTAATTAAGTCCAGTTTAGGGTGATCAATCCTTTCATACAAGTCATACAATATGTGCCGGAGCAACAAACAGAATCATAGCATCACCCATAATCAAGCACATGCACACATTCTCTATCTAACAAGCATAACCAAGCATAATCTTAAGCCTCCAAAATACAGCATCGTATTAATCCCAACTTACCTCGACTCCTCGCTCACTCACTCGAGGTCCGATTTGCTCAGGCCACCGCCAATCATCCCTATAACACGAACGTGGTTTCAGTATTTCATATAATATTATAAGTTCATTTTATCCTATAACGCTTATTGTTAGGTTTTGTTTAAAGTGTAATATGCCTAATTATCTAGGTATGAAGTCTTTTATAATTATTTTAGGTTTGGGTTTAGGTTCGGGTTCCGTATCGATTTCTAGATTAGATTTTAGTTCGATTTCTAGGTACTGTTTTATACCCGGATCCTAGAAATTTGTTTCAACTCATAATGTGAAACTAACCACATTATTTCCAGATACCCTAAATACGATTACTACCCCTAGTCAGCATTTTTCTCCATCCGGTACACTTAAATCCGTATTAGTATACCGAATTTACTTATGTTGTAAGAAATTTTTACATTTTTCATATAATTACCTAAAATTGAATTTTGTTTCATATTTGTTATGTTCTGATTTTCATTATTTTATTATCTAATTAAACCTAACTTTTTCATATTTATTAATTTTTAATTCTACATATTCCTAATTTTCTACATTTACCACATAACACCTTCATTACTTACACTTAATACTCCATACACTAGGATTAGGTTTCCACATAAGAGATTAACATCCCTAAACATCTAATTACTATCTCAATCAGTAATTAACATCCTAATCACCTAATTAACTCTAAATCACCCAATTTTACCATCATTTTAGGGCTAAAAATTAACTTAAAATTTTCAAAAATTAATTTAAAAAAAATGGCTTCATAGTACTGTTCTATATCACATGAGCATCCTGCAGAAAAAAATTGAGCTCCAAACTACACTCTTAAGGTCATTTATTTCTAAACCGAAATGTGCTCGGTTTTGCATGATTTCTTAAGGACCCTATATTATGGGACATTTTTTCATCTAAATAATATTTTTCCTACAAACTACATACAAAAATATCCTAGAATAACAAAATTCATAATTTTCTAATTATATTTACTATTTTTACAAAATTTCACAAGAATCGGGCTGGAATTTGGACTCACCGTTTTGGGTGGCTCCGGCCACCGCGGGTCACCATGGCCTTGTCGGCCGGCCTGGGTGCTGCCACCACCGTGTAGTGGTGGTGGCCGTCCACTCCCAGCTCCTCTTCTGGTGTGGGTTCCCTTTAAAATCCCTAACTGCATAGTTTTCTTTCTTTTTTTTTATTTTTCTGGATTTTCTCTCGATTTTTTCGGTGTTTTGATTTTTCTCAAATCATAAACTGACCAAAGGACTTCTAGAATTTTTTCCCCCTATTTATAGACAATTTTAGAAATTAATGTGCATTAATTTGATGTGATTTTGCACCAATTCCATGATTTTTGGCTTTTTGTTTGTCAAATTCTTATTGGTTATTTTTTTTCTTGCTAACCACGACCTTATCTTGTTGTAGCTTATCCTCTTTTGATTTTTCTGTTTTTTTCTATAATTATTTTGTATTTTTCTTTAATTATTTGCTTAGTTTTAGGCTAATTTAGGTAATTACGCGTATTTTTATCTACACGTAAATTCATGTGGGGTACACATGAACATTCCTAAATATTATTTTGGTCATTCTACAATTTTTAGTATACATATAATCTATCTCTAGTAATTTATTAGTTATTTCATTACACTTTTCGCATTTTCGATAATTAATACCTATTATGCTTAAAATTTGAAAATTTCCTATTTTATTACTTATTTTCTTAATTTCAAGTTTACGAGGTCAGTTTTACTAATATTCCTCTCAATAGTTTATAATTTGGGTTTGATCGGATCCTTTAGCCGATCGTCCTAAACCTTGGGTTCTAAGTTCAATCCTACGGTCAATTGGCTTAGCTTTGGGGCTTACATTCTACCCCCCTTTAAAATAGTTTCGTCCTCGAAACTATTATATACCTATGTATTGCTTACTTGCTAGGATTGATAATTTATATATTATTACTCTTCTAAAAATCGAAAAACCTATAAGTAATATTTTGTCTTTACTACATTTAGCTCTACTTTAATTTCTAAGTCTAGACCTTCATCAGGTCGTATCTTTACATGCTCCATGTCTGAACTCTTGAACTTCTGAACCTGATTATCCAGTATTTTTGGGGGTTACTTCATATCCTTAAAACCCACTTTCCATTCTACTGAACTATCTTCAAGTGCAACTTCTATGTAGTCTGCTGATTAAGTTCCTTAATTGCTTTCTAATTAACATTCCATTTCTTTTCTATTTGATCTTTTGCTCGATCTCTTAATTTCCTTCCTTTGCATTTCTTGTCTTAGTATCGATCAGGGCTTATTTCATCGTTGTAGTCTCCTAGTCATATTGTATTATCTTATAACTTAGCTTTACAATTTTGAAAATTTTCTTATTGGTTTATTCCCCATTTATTCCTTGGTTGATTGTTTCTTAAGTTTTATTTGTGGTTCTAAATTCACTTTATATCATTACCTTTCCTTTCATCTAAAATCTTCCACTCAAATGATTATATTACTGTCATAGCTTCTTATTTGTTCTTCATATAGTTTAGCATAGGATCAACAGAAGCAATTTGGAAAATCTTAACGCTTCTTCATCTCGGATTCAAATGAGATGGTTAACAACTCAATTTGACTTGACTTGACTCGAGGAGGATGAATATAACTTTTGACTGATAGACTCAACAAAAGAAACAGTATTGAGATTATTACTGGACAAGACATGACACAACAGGATACACTGACTACATCGACAAGACATGAGACTCAATAACAACAATTGGACAATTCAGATTTGCCATGTTCCTGTTAGAGTACCTATTGCAATTGCTAATATGAAGTACATTGTAGCTTCATAGCTTCTTTGTTTACTAGATTACCTCAATAGATTTTTCCTCTAATCATTAATTCAATATTTCTAATATCCACCAAAATCTCTTATCCAAATATAACGAACTAATGAAAACGTAATCTCTTTTTCGAAAATCACATGTCTTCCCTTTCAATATACTATTTTGATCACTCAACTTTAAGAATGCTGTCCCCAGATATTTTGTATATCAAAATACTATTGATGGATACCACCACAAGTGTTTCCATATATAGTTGGCATGTATTTCTTTCTCCTGATTCTAGGACTATAATTAGTGCACTGATCGTATCTTGATGCTCTTCCAATCTAACATTATTCTAGAATTTGATAGTTACCCTTCTAACTCTTTAAGTTTCATTTACAACGTCCAATACAGAGTTTCGATCATAGGTTTGATTCTTGATTGACTTAGTCATGAAATTCAAACATCCACAGAATAATCTTTAGAAATACATTTAAACTCTTATATGTTCCTAGTAGGTTCAGTACTTAGTGATATTTTCTTCAGTCTCTTCTTTATAGATATGAATAAACTTCTCATAATCTACCATCAGTAACTTTCCTTTTTAAATTCCATTTCCATCATATCCTATGATTCTATGGATTAATATCCTTTCTTCAATATAACTTCTATACTGATAGGTAACGATAATCTCAATCATCTTAAAATCCTTGTCCATTCACTAGTTTCTAACTTATATGGAATGAATACCTTAATATCATCCTTGTACTTGCATTTCGTCCATTTGCATATTCTATAGTGAGGATCTAAAATCACTACTTATCTTCTAATTCTTTTAAGCTCGGATCCTTAAATACTATCGGAAATCAACATTCCTTATTCTAATTAGTTTACTAATAGACGACTGTCTCATAAAATTTACTTTCTAGCGAGTTATGCCTTGCTAGATGGGTCCTTAGGATAACTAAGTAACTGTTGATCAAAAGTCCTAATTGTCTCCAACTGGTTACTTTAATTCTATCTCCACCGTCGCTTGTTACTCATCCTACTAATATTTTAAGGTGTTTGGATATTTATTCAATTGTAGTTTACGTAGCAATCTTACTTCATTTATCATGTACCATTTAATAACTATCCATCTCCTATAATCAAATATAAGGACCATATAATAATATAATTCCACTTGCCTTAACACTACATAAGGATCTCATTATCCATTTCATATTCATTTGGCTTCACTCATACTTAATTATCACTCCAAATTATAATTCTTTAATTCATGATTCATTAAAGACCTAAGAATTCTTAGTTTGATTGTAACCTCATAACATTATTCCTTCTACTGTTCTTACACGTATAAAAGACTTTCAAGATTGTCTACCAAAATACATTTGATCTTTTTACACTCCCAGCCACAAATATGTCAATCATCATTGCATTTGCACATGTCCAAAAGTTTACACTTCATCGAGAAGAACTGTTACATCCATTAAAAGATCGTTTGGATATCCACACATATAAATAACTAATGTAGGGTCAATTCTAATTCTTAAGAAAACACGATCAACTATCATACCATATCCAAAATTCAAATTACTTATAACAACTATTCATTCAAAAGAATTCCACTACATTTGTCTTCTAATTAATTCAATATCATTTCCACTCGTTGATTTGATCCTTTATATTTCCATAGAACAAAATCAGAAATAACGATCACTTCATATACCTTTTCATCATTAGACTCCTTATTATTATCATCATTTATCATCTCCTATACTGCATTATTATTTTATATAAGGTTTATTCTTGACTTGGGTTTTGATTCTACCTCGAGTATAGGTTCTGATTCATTTCTGAATCGGTTTCTAACTTTTCCCTCTCAATGTTTTGTCTTTCTAGAATCCATTTCTATACCACGCTTTATTTTACTTCAATTATACTACCTCATATTTATACTAAGCACCAAAGCTGAGATTATCTCAAAAATCCTATAAGTTTTGGATTCACCTTAATTTTCTGTACATATCGCCATATCTCTCTCGTTCCATACTTAAATTGATTTCCATTATTGTTCATGAATCTCAGCACTTCATCACATCACACCGATTACAACATAAATTCATCAACAAACTTTTTAGGAATTTCATCCACAATATTAACATATCCTACTAATTAGTTCTATCAATATTCTTTACACCTCAACTCTATAGTAACTCAAAGATTCTTCTTTATTTAACCTAAATCACTTCAATAAACCACCAATTCTTACATATACAGAGTATTTCCAAAATCGGTCACCTAAGACGTATCCAATCCCTTTTTATATTTTACTTACAAGGGTATAATACATTATGACAGATGTATATATCCAAAGAATACACATCCATCAATGAGCACTGCTATATCTATTAAAAGATCAATAGGATCCTAACTTATATGAATAACTAATCATATGATCAATTCTAACTCCTGACAAAATATATAACCAACTAGTACATTGTATTCATCATTCAAATTTCTGTCACATTCATCTTCTTATTCATTGAGTATCATTTTTATTTGGTGATTCAAGACATTGTACTTCAATAAGAAAATCAGAAATAGTAATCATATAAGAAAATCAGAAATAGTAATCATTCCATATATCTTATCATTACTAAACTCCTCAATACTATTATCTACTATCACCTCATATACTGTATTCTCATGCTGTATATAATCTTATTCTACTTCAACTGATCCAGGAAAATGCGAAAGCCATTCAATAAATCTTTAGGGTTAATCCTCTAAAGATATATGATGTACTAGTCATATTAGTAGACTAAGGTATCTCTCTTCTATCTTTATTACACATATCTCATTAACGTCATCTAAGTTACAATCTTTCACTTCCAAACCATCCCGATTCATCAAGTCATATCACATGATCTCCATTATGTTAAAACTCAGATTAATCTCTATTATCACCCATAAGTCTCATCAATTACAACATAACTTCGGTAACAAACTCCTCAATAACATATTCCGACTTAATTAATCATCATATTGTTATCCATATCTCAATTATGGATTTCATCATGGATTCTTCTTCATTCTACCAGAATCATCTCAACTATTCACCTCAACTAATCACCAATTTATCTACATGATCCCATCACCAAAGTTAACTTCGATTAACGCCTATCTTAATGTAGCGTTACGGTTACTACTTATCCTATAATTTGTAGTTCGTTACTTTCATCTCTTTATTTCTACCCACTCTCAATGTACTCCTAAAGTGTCTAATTCTTTTAATTGTTCATTTTAAAGCGAGTTCAGTAAAACTACGCTCTGATACCAATTTAGAACTGTCACGCCCCGAAGCGGCAGAGTCGTAACAGCCCCGCCGTGTAAACCGCCCTAAGATAGAAGTTGGCCTCACAACCGCTATCTTAGACCTAATCTACACAAGGCGTCCACAACTAACCCGCTTTGAAGTAGACAGTTTGTAATTTAAATAAATCATTTACTTATAAATGTGAGGAATTATATATATCTATTATCATTCAGTTATTGCAGTTAAAGTTTACAACATTTCTCTATAGTATATTCCTTAGTATTATATCATTCGGAAATGAAAAATAATTCTAAAATAAAAACTTAGACCTTAAAAGATGTGTTTATTCTTCAATGTTTTTCATCACTCCCTAGGATCCAGTAGTTGCTAGCTTCAGAGTAATTGGTTGCCGCTTCTTAGCCAGCACCTGCACGACGTCTATAGGGATGTGAGCAACTACAGCTCAGTAAGTTAGGACGGAGGACTTAAAACTATACCATACATACAACAAGGTTTTCAATCACTTATTAAGTGCAATGCATGTGCAAGCAAATGCCATCACACGACATTGTCCAACCCGTTGTGAAATTAGAGAAATTATGCCCGCTCTAATCCGGGTTGAGGAGTTGCCGTTAATGCAACAGCTCACGACCAAACCCAGGCTTGTGTAATGGAGACCTTGCTCCTCCCGTGACTACCTTCGAATCACTGTCTTCACCCTCACCACGACCTCCTCTCCCGTCACTTAGTTCGACTGAGGATGAAGAAGGGACCATTTTGCAATCCTGCGCTATCCCTTCCGAAGGGGTCGGTATTTGGCCGGAGAGTCCTAAGTTCCCCTAACGGGTTGCCATGCATGTCCGATTATGATTACTGGTCGGATATTTAATTAAGTCCAGTTTAGGATGATCAATCCTTTCATACAAGTCATACAATATGTGCCAGAGCAACAAACAGAATCATAGCATCACCCATAATCAAGCACATGCACACATTCTCTATCTAACAAGCACAATCAAGCATAATCTCAAGCCTCCAAAATACAACATCGTATTAATCCCAACTTACCTCGACTCCTCGCTCACTCACTCGAGGTCCGATTTGCTCAGGCCATCGCCGATCATCCCTATAACACGAACGTGGTTTCAGTATTTCATATATATTATAAGTTCATCTTATCCTATAACACTTATTGTTAGGTTTTGTTTAAGGTGTAATATGCCTAATTATCTAGGTATTAAGTCTTTTATAATTATTTTAGGTTTGGGTTTAGGTTCGGGTTCCGTATCGATTTCTAAATTAGATTCTAGTTCGATTTCTAGGTACTGTTTTATACCCGGACCCTAGAAATTTGTTTCAACTCATAATGTGAAACTAACTACATTATTTCCAGATACCCTAAATACGATTACTACCCCTAGTCAGCATTTTTCTCCATCCGGTACACTTAAATCCGTATTAGTATACCGAATTTACTTATGTTGTAAGAAATTTTTACATTTTTCATATAATTACCTAAAATTGAATTTTGTTTCATATTTGTTATGTTTTGATTTTCATTATTTTATTATCTAATTAAACCTAATTTTTTCATATTTATTAATTTTTAATTCTACATATTCCTAATTTTCTACATTTACCACATAACACCTTCATTACTTACACTTAATACTCCATACACTAGGATTAGGTTTTCACATAAGAGATTAACATCCCTAAACATCTAATTACTATCTCAATCAGTAATTAACATCCTAATCACCTAATTAACTCTAAATCACCCAATTTTACCATCATTTTAGGGCTAAAAATTAACTTAAAATTTTCAAAAATTAATTTTAAAAAATGGCTTCATAGCACTGTTCTATATCACATGAGCATCCTATAGAAAAAAATTGAGCTCCAAACTACACTCCTAAGGTCATTTATTTCTAAACCGAAATGTGCTCGGTTTTGCATGATTTCTTAAGGACCCTATATTATGGGACATTTTTTCATCTAAATAATATTTTTCCTACAAACTACATACAAAAATATCCTAGAATAACAAAATTCATAATTTTCTAATTATATTTACTATTTTTACAAAATTTCACAAGAATCGGGCTGGAATTTGGACTCACCGTTTTGGGTGGCTCCGGCCACCGCGGGTCACCATGGCCTTGTCGACCGGCCTGGGTGCTGCCACCACCGTGTAGTGGTGGTGGCCGTCCACTCCCAGCTCATCTTCTGGTGTGGGTTCCCTTTAAAATCCCTAACTGCATAGTTTTCTTTCTTTTTTTTATTTTTTCTGGATTTTCTCTCGATTTTTTCGGTGTTTTGATTTTTCTCAAATCATAAACTGACCAAAGGACTTCTAGAATTTTTTCCCCCTATTTATAGACAATTTTAGAAATTAATGTGCATTAATTTGATGTGATTTTGCACCAATTCCATGATTTTTGGCTTTTTGTTTGTCAAATTCTTATTGGTTATTTTTTTTCTTGCTAACCACGACCTTATCTTGTTGTAGCTTATCCTCTTTTGATTTGTCTGTTTTTTTCTATAATTATTTTGTATTTTTCTTTAATTATTTGCTTAGTTTTAGGCTAATTTAGGTAATTACGCGTATTTTTATCTACACGTAAATTCATGTGGGGTACACATGAACATTCCTAAATATTATTTTGGTCATTCTACAATTTTTAGTATACATATAATCTATTTCTAGTAATTTATTAGTTATTTCATTACACTTTTCGCATTTTCGATAATTAATACCTATTATGCTTAAAATTTGAAAATTTCCTATTTTATTACTTATTTTCTTAATTTCAAGTTTACGGGGTCAGTTTTACTAATATTCCTCTCAATAGTTTATAATTTGGGTTTGATCGGATCCTTTAGCCGATCGTCCTAAACCTTGGGTTCTAAGTTCAATCCTACGGTCAATTGGCTTAGCTTTGGGGCTTACAGTAACCATACGAAAAATGCGACGGGAATTGAAGAAATGACAACATCTACTCGATTGAGTCGACAAAATGCTTAGAAGAAAGAAAATGAAGAGGAGAGCTAGACAAGGCTGTAAGCGTAGTTAATGGCATAAACTGTTTTTGTAGTATGGAAGCACTTTAGTCGACATCATGGACGCGATAGAATCTTAATGAAAGCTTCATGACTTGTCCATTATGGAAAGATGGAGGGTAGAAATTCCACAAATAGATAGATCGGAAATTCTTGAAACATGCAAAGGAAGTTATGATTAGTTTTCTTGATGGGATGACATTGTAGAGTTGGAAGAGCTTAAGCATGAAGTGAGGATTTTGAATGCAAAATTTCGTGTGAAGAAAAAATCAAACACAATGCTTAAATGAGGACTACAAATTTCATGATTTATATTCTCTATGATGATATTTATTTGGTTTGTAAATGGAAATGAGAAAAAAAAAATGTGGAATGATGATATAGTGTTAGCATTAGTTTTCTTAGGTCTAATAGTATTATCGTTGTAATTTTGTTCTATTGGAATGGAATTTGCACATTTTTACTTTCTTAGGGTTTCATGAGTTTCTTACAATTCCTTCTTCGATTTCTTTTTAGGATTTTAACACTAGCTTTACCATAACTTCAACCATTTTACTAATCATCGACTATGTTTTCATCTTTCACATATGGTTTTATGATCTTTTGGGTTAGGGTTTCAATTTTGATAATGTAGTTATGTTGGTTTTGGTGCTGTGTTCAGTCATGGGGTAGTGAGTTTGATATTTTTAACTTAGTTGGATTTGTTGTTTTGGGAATAAGGGATTTTGGATTATTTAATTGGGTTCTTTTTTCATTTGTGATAGGTGACGTATATGCTTATATGGAGCTATGTGGAGTAAGAAAATTAAAAAAAAAATAAGACATGTTAGATTTTTTTTTAAAGAAGACATAATAGGAGTAATAGAAGTTTGTTTTTGTCAAAAACTGAAAAGAATAAGGATTGAAATAGAAAAAGAACAAGGACTTAATTAGAAAAAGTGCGAAAATTAGAGAACCAAAATAGTATTTTTCTCTAAAAAAAAAACACATACACATACATATATAAAGGACTTTGGCCTTGAGCGAGTGACCATATAAAACTTTGTCCTGCATGGTTGGATGCATTTTGGGTAAGTGTTAGAACATTATCCAACACAATACTAGTTGTCTCCTTAATCTATCAACATCGTTAGATCCTTCTCCATAACCATTTGCAACATCAAATTAGTATAATATCGTACGTCTCACTTTCCAACCTTAGTCCCATATCACTATAATAACATTGAACTTCATTTTAACACCTATAGTTGTAAAAATGAAAAAGTGAGCTGAAACCTAATACATAATGCACAAGCATATACGAATGTCAATCCAGTCATATAATCACGTTTAATGCAAGAACTAACAAATAATAGGTTAATTATCTAGAATTTACATTAGCATACAACAAAGGAATATTCATAACTTTGCCACACCATTTAATCTTATACGTATGTAGTAGATATATGAGTATACAAGTTCACTGTTACTACTTACATAATACGGTGTTAGGAATTACCACTCTAAGCCCCAACACCTATGAGTCCAAAGTCCAAAAACAACAATACCTAGATTTAGCTACATTGTCTTAACATGCAAGTTCATTAGGAAATCCTCATATTAGATCAACATTGCCCTCTAAAGATATACCATTACGGGCCCTTAGGATGAGCATTATAAGTATAATCAACAAATCAAGTTAAGCCAGATATGAGTTAGTCTATTGTATATAATACCATCAAGTATAACCATCAAATATGCATTACGTACCTAGAAAGTCGAACCAGACCAAGTATAAGTCCCAAATCAAGTGAATTAGAGAACTCAAATATAAGAACTTAATCAATAGAATATCAAGTTTATCTTAGTTTACTTCTCAATTAAATACAAATCAAGCTTTTAAAAAACCTTAACCCAATTTGCCTTACACCTCTCATCAAACATAACAGTTTTACTACTCTAAGCACTTAAGGCCTTAAGAAGTCTAATCATAGGTTGAATCCTTAGGCAAAGGAAAGTTAGGTGGAACCAATGGGTAAAAGGCAGGAATTGAAGAATGGATAAAGATTAGATCATTAGATTAGAAAGGGTAAATCACTTGGTTAAAGGGTTAAGGGGGGAAGGAATTCAAGAAAACAAGCCCAACCTTTATATGGATGGCATTTAGACTCTAATAGCAATGGCACTCGGACTTCATGACAAATTTAGATTCTATAGATTTTTACTCACTATGGTGTTTAGACTCTAAAAAGCATGGCATCTAAACTCCATCAAAAGTCTACAATTTCTATGGTACAACCCTTACTTCAAAAATCCGAAATCTCTCCCAATTCTTAACCTAATTTTCATATACTTCAATACATGAATAAAATCACGATTATTAGCCACTCCTAATTTCATTTCTCTTCCCATAAAACAAACTCTATTTCACTATAACTTACAACTGAACTTTAACTTTTCATTGAAACTCCAAAGCAACCCAATCCCAAAAGCTTAAGTTATAAACCTAACGATACAATTTGGATTTCAAAAGTCTAGCCTATAAAATCCTTCCAAAAATGAGTTCTTATGAGAATTAAACTAAGAGAATGAGTAAAAAAGGGTTGAACTTACTATAATCTTGCCTTTGCATGAATTTTTCCATGAGAAATGAGGGTTTAAGAGAGTTAGAGCGAGTTTAGCTAAAGTTTTAGAGGGGTGGTTAGGTTTTATATGAGAATGATGCAGCTAGAAAACGAGTAAGTTGAAGGGGATTTAAGTGAGTTAAATGACCTTCTTGCCCCTAACTTAAAATGATTGTTTTCCTTTTATCTTGGGTATTCCATTCATTCGTTATTAGTTATTCTATCTTTCCTTTCCAATTATTTCATATACCCATTAATTTACCTATTGTTGGATAAACTTAACTTAATATTGGATTTTGTATAGTTTAAATTAGAGCATATTGCTTTCTTTTTCCAAAGAATGAAAAAACTTATCCAAATACTTTTATGGTTTTTATTTGAGTAAAGCTACCATCCTGGATTTAGTTTTACTATTTGTTTTGAATTGGCAAACCTGAACCTTATGTGTAATTGTAATCATGTGATAGCTTACCATGTCAAAGTATTTAGAGTTATATTAATAGGTTTATGATATAGGACATCATAAGAAAATGTTATTAAAAAATATGTAATTAAGTTATTGATAGACTTCTAAATTGACGAATTTATTACTTACAAATATGTGGAAAATCGATCATCTTGTTAGGCAACTTAACTAAAAAAAATGTTTACATTATAATAATGTAATAAAAAATTCCACATATTTGATAATATATCATGTAGTATAGTTTCTATATGGTATAAGTTTTAAGGTGGTTTTTGCATGTTATAAAGTAGATTTTGGTTTCAAAATTTTGGGAACCAATGGGAGGCTTCATATCTTACTCATCTAATATTTATTCATCTCTACACTAATGGTAGAATTTTCAAACATTACGAAATAGCCCTAATTTTTAAAGAAATTAAACAAAGATGCAAAAGAAATTAATAAATAATCACTTAGAATTTAAGTAATGAAAAAAAAGAGATACAAAATTAGAAGTATAAATGCTATAAGTTATAAAATATAAGTCAAGTTGAATAATATAAGTTAAAGGTTAGGTCCAATTGGAGATAATATGGATAGCTTTATACAAGTAGGCTCATAATAGAACTTGTTAAGATTATTTTGTGTAATCTTAAGCTTTCAATGTAAAGCAAAATATAATTGAATCCCTTTATAGTTTTTGATCTCATTTGTTTGATAATGGTATTGATAAACTATATCATACCTCATAAATGCCTCTCTACATTGTTATCCAAAGACCTCGATGATTTTCTCATTTTGGAATGTACATATATATCATTATGCAATCCATATGATTTGGTCACATAGTTATCTTAAGTAAAACTAGTTTTTTGTATGATAATCATAACTTAGGGAGAAGAGCAAAATTCACTAAAAAGATAATAATATATGAAAAGTCTCTTGTATCATATTTGATTAGTTAAGTATAACAAATTATTTTTTTATGCAGTTTATTAAGTATTATATTTGAATAGCAGGTTTAATGGGTGTGCACTTGTAATTACCTTATATCTATTAAACTATATTTTCGTTGCAATTGTGTCGCTACATAGCCAGTACCATTACACTACTGCAATTATTACAACACCACTACAGCTATATTATAACTACCATTCTTGATGCCTTACTATTGTTATGAGAATAATTTGGAGGTATAAGTAGACATGTGTCACGCCCCGAAGCGGCAGAGTCGTAACAGCCCCGCCGTGTAAACCATCCTAAGATAGAAGTTGGCCTTGCAACCGCTATCTTAGACCTAATCTACACAAGGCGTCCACAACTAACCTGCTTTAAAGTAGACAGTTTGTAATTTAAATAAATCATTTACCTATAAATGTGAGGAATTATATATATGTTATAATTCAGTTATTGCAGTTAAAGTTTACAATATTTTTCTATAGTACTTTTCTATATCATTACATCATTCGGAAATGAAAAATAATAAAAACTTAGACCTTAAAAATATGTGTTTATTCTTCAATATTTTTCCTCACTCCCCAGGATCTAGCAGTTGCTAGCTTCAGAGTAGTTGTTGCCGTTTCTTAACCAGCACCTGTACGACACCTATAGGGATGTGAGCAACCACAGCTCAGTAAGTTAGGACGGAGGACTTAAAACTATACCATACACACAACAAGGTTTTCAATCACTTATTAAGTGCAATGCATGTGCAAGCAAATGCCATCGCATGACGTTGTCCGGCCCGTCGTGAAATTAGAGAAATTACACCCGCTTTAATCTGGGTTGAGGAGTTGTCGTTAATGCAACAGCTCACGACCAAACCCAGGCTTGTGTAATGGAGACTTTGCTCCTCCTTTGACTACCTTCGAACCACTGTCTTCACTCTCACCGCGACCTCCTCTCTCGTCACTTAGTTCGACTGATGATGAAGAAGGGACCATTTTGCAATCCTACGCTATCCCTTCCGAAGGGGTCGGTATTTGGCCGGAGAGTCCTAAGTTCCCCTAACGGGTTGCCATGCATGTCCGATTATGATTACTGGTCGGATATTTAATTAAGTCCAGTTTAGGGTGATCAATCCTTTCATACAAGTCATACAATATGTGCCAGAGCAACAAATAGAATCATAGCATCACCCATAATCAAGCACATGCACACATTCTCTATCTAACAAGCACAATCAAGCATAATCTCAAGCCTCCAAAATACAACATCGTATTAATTCCAACTTACCTCGACTCCTCGCTCACTCACTCGAGGTCCGATTTGCTCAGGCCATCGCCGATCATCCCTATAACACGAACGTGGTTTCAGTATTTCATATAATATTATAAGTTCATCTTATCCTATAACACTTATTGTTAGGTTTTGTTTAAGGTTTAATATGCCTAATTATCTACGTATTACGTCTTTCATAATTATTTTAGGTTTGGGTTTAGGTTCGGGTTCCGTATCGATTTCTAAATTAGATTCTACTTCGATTTCTAGGTACTGTTTTGTACTCGGGCCCTAAAAATTTGTTTCAACTCATAATGTGAAACTAACCACATTATTTCCAGATACCCTAAATACGATTACTACCCCTAGTCAGCATTTTATTCTATCCGGTACACTTAAATCCGTATTAGTGTACCGAATTTACTTATGTTGTGAGAAATTTTTACATTTTTCATATAATTACCTAAAATTGAATTTTGTTTTAGATTTGTTATGTTTTGATTTTCATTATTTTATTATCTAATTAAACCTAATTTTTTCATATTTATTAATTTTTAATTCTACATATTCCTAATTTTCTACATTTACCACATAACACCTTCATTACTTATACTTAACACTCCATACACTAGGATCAGGTTTCCACATCAGAGATTAACATCCCTAAACATCTAATTACTATCTCAATCAGTAATTAACATCCTAATTACCTAATTAACCCTAAATTACCCAATTTTTTCCATCATTTTAGGGCTAAAAATTAACTTAAAAATTTAAAAAATTAAATTTAGAAAAATGGCTTCATAGCACTATTCTATATCACATGAGCATCCTACAGAAAAAAATTGAGCTCCAAACTACACTCCTAAGATTATTTATTTCTAAACCGAAATGTGCTCGGTTTTGCATGATTTCTTAAGGACCCTATATTACGGGACATTTTTTCATCTAAATAATATTTTTCATACAAACTACATACAAAAATATCCCATAATAACAAAATTCATAATTTTATAATTATATTTACTATTTTTACAAAATTTCACAAAAATTGGGTTGGAATTTGGACTCACCGTTTTGGGTGGCTCCGGCTACCGCGGGCCACCGTGAACTTGTCGGCCGGCCTGGGCGCTGCCACCACCGTATGGTGGTTGTGGCCGTCCACTCCTAGCTCTTCGTCTGGTGTAGGTTCCCTTTAAAATCCCTAACTGCACAGTTTTCCTTTTTTTTTTTTTCTAGATTTTCTCTTGATTTTTTCGGTGTTTTGATTTTTCTCAGATCCTAAATTGACCAAAGGACTTCTGTAATTTTTTCCCCTGTTTATAGACAATTTTAGAAATTAATGTGCATTAATTTGATGGGATTTTGCACCAATTCCATGATTTTTGGCTTTTTGTTTGTCAAATTCTTATTGGTTATTTTTTTTTTCTTGCTGACCATGACCTTATCTTGTTGCAGCTTATCCTCTTCTGATTTTTCTGATTTTTTCTATAATTATTTTGTATTTTTCTTTAATTATTTGCTTAGTTTTAGGCTAATTTAGGTAATTACGCGTATTTTTATCTATACATAAATACATGTGGGGTACACGTGAACATTCCTAAATATTATTTTGGTCATTCTAAAATTTTTAGTATACATATAATCTATCTCTAGTAATTTATTAGTTATTTCATTACATTTTTCGCATTTTCGATGATTACTACCTATTATGCTTAAAATTTGAAAATTTTATAGTCTCCTATTTTACTATTTATTTTCTTAAATTTAAGTTTACGGGGTCATTTTTACTAATATTTCTCTCAATAGTTTATAATTTGGGTGTGATCGGATCCTTTAGCAGATCGCCTTAAACCTTGAGCTTTAAGTTCAATCTTACGGTTACTTAGCTGAACTTTGGGGCTTACAACATGTATAAGGATTAGTTTTGAACCATGAAGTGGCTCGAAATCCGCTTGTTAAATTGATTAAGGCTCTCCTTCATCGAGTTTGAACCGGCTGTTGAATCGTTAGGTCCTAAGGACTTAGGCAATTCAACCATCACAACCCGCTAAATCGGTGGGCCACCAAATAAGTAGGCCGAACTGTTCTTGAACCAACACTTTAGCCCAACGATTCGAGGTTGAGCCAACTTCAAAAATTAAAAAATATATGTATATATAAAGGAAACATACTATATATATATATTTTAATGGACTATATATATACTACGCATAATATATAACATACTATATATAATACAAATAAATATATAGTATATGTAATATATAATGATTAATATACTATATATATACCATAATTTACACATATACTATATATTATGCTATATATAATATAACATTATATATTTACTCTTATATATTCTAAATTAATTATTTCAAAATAAAAAAAAATTGAACAAAATATAAATTTTTTTATTCATGAGCAATGATATAAATAAAATTATTTATAATAATTAAGGAAATTTCAAAAAAGCAAAAAAAAAAAAAAAATCATATTTCAAAGGCCATTGAATTGGCTTTTGAATCGCTAGTTCAAGTGAACTGGTCGAGGTTTGGCTTCTTAAGGGCCAAGCCTTTTTCACTCCTTTGCTGACCAATGAAAGAGTGGTTCTCTGGCTAGGTTGGCTTGATGAGCATATCTAGGCATAAGTGGTGGCTTGATGCATATGTAGTTAATTCCTTTGTTGCATGAAAGTTAGATTATGTTACCGCAGGTAATAATAATGGGTGATATAGGTTGATTTGATGGTGGTGGTAGTGCAATGGATAATGATATGGTGGTGCATTTGTTGTGGTATTTGTTGTAGAACATTTTTGTATTAATGGTTTTGGTAAGGGTGATATAGTAGTGATGGTGTCTTAAGATAATGAGGATGAAGTGGTAGTACTAATGATAGTGGTGATGACTCAAGTATAGTATATGTTGTTTATGGTAATAGCAGCGGTGGAAGTGAGGTGGTACTAACAATTGCAACCTTAATGGGTGTGACCCAAGTAATTGAGTTGTGGTGGTGAAGGTGAGGTGGTAGTGGAAAATAAAAGTTAAGGTGTACTTTAAGTATTGTTATGTAATGATGTGGAAGTTTTAAATGGATATGTTATAATGCATAAAAAAAATAGCTTCAAAAGTGACAATGAAAAAAGAAATAAATAATACAAAGATTTAATTAGAGAACCTTGGTGAGAAACTATAAGAACAGAGTGGTAGGAATGTATTATCTCTTATGTTTAAACCTTATTACATGTTCAAAGTAAATTTAGGGCATCATATATTCAAAACAAAACAAACAATATAGGAAATATTATATACTAATTGGATGTTCATACTCACCCACCAAGTTTAGGTGGTTCATTGTTTACCATAGGCTTATACTCTAACTAGCCCGAAACATCAAACTATGACTCGACTTTAGATTTTATGACCTTCAACATATGCTAGGCATATTAGAAGGGCATTGCCTCCGTGCTCCCATCATACTCAACATCTTGCACAATAGCAACTCAAAATTTACTCCACTTTGACATCGTATATTTGACTATTATATGTGCGATGATACTTGATAAATATGTAAAATGATACATTTGTTTCAACATTTCAACCATACCCACAAAAATTTTTGTGTGTTTTTATATGGAAAATCAATAGAAAGTAATAAATGTAAACAAGATGAATCGAATTCGCAATTTAAAGAAAACAAGTCAACAATTGGAGCAAGGGGAGACTTGCATATGCTCGATTATTCCCCTCCGTCTTCTTTATTTTTAGCCAAGTACAGTTTTTAGTCAAAACTCAAGAAGAAAAAAAAAAGAATAAAATCCTTAAATATAGAAAAGTAAGGAAAGACCTAAGATAAAAAGAAAAAAAAAAAAGAAATCGAAAGATGAAAAGTGAAGACAGAATTAAAAAAATGATGAAATTACAGAAAGAAATACAAAAGAAATGAGTCTTTGGGCTTTTCATAAACAAACTA
This sequence comes from Lumnitzera racemosa, assembly GCA_024138005.1. Classification (NCBI taxonomy): domain Eukaryota; kingdom Viridiplantae; phylum Streptophyta; class Magnoliopsida; order Myrtales; family Combretaceae; genus Lumnitzera; species Lumnitzera racemosa. Next base: position 5,252,339 of record JAMXBC010000007.1, read on the forward strand.
TTGTATAAATATTTAATGAGAAGTAAACATAGCCTAGTGGCGTTTGGAGTGTGGAGTGGTGTTAAGAAGTTTAGGGTCCGTTTCTTGCAAGAGCGTAGGCCCTTCTTTTTTCCAGTTTGCGTGCCGTGGGTCGCATGTTAGTTATCTTCTTCTTCCTCTATTACATTCTTGGAGTGAATGAGGGAAATAGCAAAGTCTATAGCATACGCTTACGCTCGATCTTCAAGCCTTAAACCGGATTTCACTTTCTCCACCAACAACACCACAAACCACCACTACCCCCCACCCCTAAATCAGGGAATAATATAGGATAATACATATGATATATTAAAAAATATGTGGCTAATATAAAAAAGAAAATACTGAAATAAAGCTTAAAGTTGAGTAGATATTAGAAACTAGGTTAACGTCTCGAATCTTTTAAATAAAAGACTAAAGGAAATTAAAGTACAATTTCTTTAATTGAATTACATGAATCAAGCAAGTAGATGATATATAAGATGATGCAGAATTCAATTGCAATTAACAAACAACTCACTCATGTTAATTTTAGACTTGAAATCAAAGTTATACCATAAATACCCATAAACATAAAAGATTCAATTTCGTCTGAAATTCTATGTCCTTTAGCAAAGTCAATCCTTGATTAATATAAACTGTTGTATTTTTGTGCACAATGTATCAAAATACTTTTGATATATTTATGAATATTATTTATAAAAGATAAGTATTTATTGTACATATATATATATTTACTCGTATATATTTTATAATAAAGTCCCATAAATAATTAGAGCATGCATGGAATAATAATAAATATACATTATTAGTGAGATTCTATTATCGAAAATTTGTCCTTAGTTGGATAAATATTTAGATATTTAGATCAATATGTTATATAACTAAGGTCATTCTCATTGGACTAAAAGAAATATATCCAAGTTATATAAGTAAGTACCTAAAGTTAAGAAATATATCCAAGTTATATAAGTAAGTACCTCAAGTTAAGTGATACACTGAACACAACTCGTTAATAGAGGATATCACATGTTTAATGTCATTAGTCCATCCTCCATATGAATGGGCATAAATAATTCATAAACTTAAAACTTTCATATATTCAATTATGGAATGTCGTGCTTTGATATTGTTAAACATAGTTTTGATTTATATTGTAGATAAAACGGTTATTAGGTGCGGTATAAAATATAAAATGGATGGTGATGAGTTGAGATATAATTCACTACTTTCTTGGATTAATGAGTCATTATTTAAGGTCACTTGGTTGAGACAATAATGATTTATGAGCCTGTGGCTAAGATAATTTTTATTGAGTCTAGTTTATCTCAAAAGCCAAATAAAATGATTAAACACTAATGACATGGTTTAATTAATCGGTTCATTATACTTTTTGGCTCACAATTTTTTTTATTACATTGGATGGCTAGCAAATGTTGTTAAATAGTTATTTTGACTTATGTCAAGACAAATACTACTTTCATGTATAGAAATCTAGAGAGTTGTTCACAATAATAAGGATAATAAGAACGAGTTAGTTGGCTAGACATTTAATTGGTGTTAAATTATGTCAATTTTATTTTGGACTAGAATTAATTTGTCCGAAATAATAATTGGAGGGTTTTGAATTATTAGTCATATGCATTAAAGAATATCACAAAAGGCTTTTATGTTGGTGAATTAAGAGTATATTAATTCTCCATTCGTATATCTGCAAAACCTTCATTCCAAAAGGAATATTCTTTTCGTTATTTTAATAAATTATGTTGTAACATTTGTATACGAAAAGTTGCGCAACTTTTCAATCTTCCTCTTTTGGCATGTTAAAAAGTTTTAGAAAGCCTTCTGGTTTTTTATTTTCTTTATAGAGATCGAAATATTTTTTTTTCAAGAAGGGAATACTATTATTGCAATTTTGCTTCCAAAAATTTTTCTAATTTAAGTTACCTAACAATATAAGGATTAGAAATAAATCTTATTATTGTATGGGTAGATATCGCTAAAGGGGCTATGGTTAAAGTCTTTGTGGTGAACCTTTTAAAAGAGACAAGCAATTCTCATATTGCACTTGAATTCCATCCCTAGAAGAAACGGTTTTGCTCCAAGGAAAGGTAAATTTTCTTGAAAATTATCAAATCATATGAGCTAGGATCTTTTAGAGTGAAGGAGAAGGAAGAACCTAAATGATGGGTAAAAGTGCTAAGTTGAAGACTTTCAAATGTGTTGAAAAGTTTAAATACGTGACAACATCTTAAAAGAGTAAATGGAAGAAAGTAAATGGAGATGATTCATTTCCTTAAAAAAAAAAAGTTTGCCATAGACAATAAATGCTATTATGAAGGAGTAGTCTTAGGCTAATTGCTAAACCTTAGCTTGAGAAGAATTAAGCAATTAGGCAGTTGAGTTCCACAATAAAATAATATATAAAAAATATATGCATCATATTATAGCAATGTGATTGTTGTCCAATTATGTGGCATCATCACATGCAATAGTCATAGTTAGTTATGATGAATCTTATTACATCGTTTTCTATATATATATATATATATATAACTAGTATTACAAAAAAAAAAAGAAAGAAAGAAGAATAAAGAAAATAAACCCAAAAACAATATTTCTTGTGTGTAATGTGTGTGTGAATGTGCTTTGTATAATTCCTTAGCATCTTACATTGTTGTTGTTCTTTGTTAATTGTATTCCAGTAGCTCCTCCAAGTGCTATTAGAGTTGTTGCATCATGATATATACGCATGAGTAAGAGAAGCTTGAAGAAATAATAAAAGCTATAATAAATGAACAAAATGAATAGTATGAAGCTCGAATGAAGATTGTTAATGAAGCATTGAAGCGCACTTAACAAATGATGGACCAATAGTCCTCTACTTACATATTTGAAATCTCAACTATGAGGTGATAGTGACTTTACCAAGATGAAGAACAAAGCAAAATAATAGGACGAAACTTGTGGATGTTAGCAATGTATTAGAATCACATCATAAACCACTCACAAGGGTAAATCGCATTGACTTCGCTATTTTCAGGGGGTGATTTCAAAAGTTGGGTGTTCAAAGCAAAACAATATTTTGAATTAGATTGTACCCATGATGAATAGGATGTTAGATTGGTTGCATTGTATTTAGAAGATCATGCCTTAGAGTGAATCACACTCAACTTCATAATGCTAGTATAGGACATCTTATGCCTTGGAAGGAATTAGTTAGTGGCTTAGAGTTACGATTTGGTGAAAAAATTTACAAGGAACCTTGTTTCAGATGGAAAAATTAAGACAAACAAGGATACTATAAGATTACATGGATGAATTTGGCCCCCTTACTTCACAAATTGATTTTCTTAGATCTCACCTATTAAGTTGCTCTTTTAGGGGCTTAATACCTAATACAAAGTACTTAGGTTGCATGTTTTGGCTAAAATCCTTACAAGAAGCTTATTTTTTAGCCAAGCTACAAGAATCAATCTATGACCTCTCTAGTCACTCTATGAAAACTTCTAAACCCCATTTTTATTCACATATTTCACCCCATACCAACTCATGCACTTCAGTCAAAACCACTTCCAATTGTAAACCGCACGTTAACCCATATATACCTCCTCATAACATGTAGAACACAATCTAAAACAAAAAAAAAAAATATAATGCCCTTTACCCATTAATCCTACCTCAATCAACACCAAATACACTAGAAAGTTTACACCTGTAGAATTATATGAGAAGAGGAGAGAGACATTTTGCTTTGTGAACATTTTAGCCTTATACATAAGTGCAAGCAAAGAAGATTAAGTATGTTAATAGTGGAAGGTAATACTTTAGAGGAGGAGGAGAAAGCTAAAATGGACATGGAAGAATTTTGAAGAAAGAAATTCAAAGTTGACATTGTGTTTGATGAGTGAAGAAAAACAACAAGGATAGTGGAACCGTGAAATTACATGGTTATTATAGCAAAAAGAAGTTAAGTGTGCGTATAACACCTTAGATTTCATAGATTTAGAGTTAGCAAAGGGCTTGAATCATTCATTGGAGGCTATTACTCCATTTTACTTGATCTCAAGCGATGGCTTTAAGCTATGAAGTGTTTATAAGATTCTACAATTCAAGTTTAAGATGTGAGGAATATAATTTCATGTTGAAGTATATACATTGCCATATATGTAGTGTAATTTAGGTTTGGGTGTCTCATGTCGACCCAGCTCAGTACAACATAGTGGAATTTTAAACTGATACTCTATGAACTTTAATAGGATGGGTAGGGAATGTAAACTGATTGAAATGCCAGATTCTCTTACATTAAGTTTAGGCTAGAGTTTAATTGCTAACTCTATGTGTTAGTAATGTGTTGTTCTTTTGTGAAATTTGACGATTATGACCTTGAACATGTTGAGAATGAGAGGTTAAGTTGATTGTTAATATATTTACTTGATGAATATGACGAATTGTCTAAAGAACCCCATTCTTTACCATTCTTTATCTCTTTCAAGAGAGCAAGAACACATAATTTATTTGTAAGGAAATGCTAACATAGTCAAATTGAGGCCTTATCAACACTTTAATGTATAGAAAATGGTTCTTGAAAAGATGATTAAAGAAATATTAAGAAATGGAATCATTAGACCGAGCCATAGCCCATTCTTATACCTATTAGTTTTGATGAAAAAGAAGGATAATCATAGAGACTCTTTGTTAATTATAAAGAATTAAACAAGTTAACACTAAAAGATTCGTATCCTATTCCACTTGTTGAAGATCATTTTCATGAGTTGCATGGTTCATGTTATGTTACTAATTTGGATCTTGGATTGGGTTATCATTAAATATGCATGCATCCTTGTAATGTGTCCAAGACGACTTTCAAGACACATGAAGAACTTTATGAGTTCATAGTTATACCTTTTGGCTTAACCACTACAATATCAACATTTTAAGGACTCATGAACCACATTTTTAGAGACTATTTGAGAAAGTCTGTACTAGTGTTTCGCTGACATCTTAGTGTCGTTAGTATGGAATGGCATGGAAGACATTTAAGGATCATATTTGATGTATTAAGAAAGGAAATGCTTTATTTCAAGAGAAGCAAATGCATTTTCAGTGGTAAGCAACTTGAATATCTTGGTCACATCATTAGTAAGGTAAGAATCACTCTGGACAAAAAAAAGGTCAAAGTTGTATTGTCTTTGCTAGAACCTAAAACCCTTAAAAAATTAAGAGAAGTTTTAGGGTTAAGTGGTTATTATTGAACATTTATAAAGGGGTATGGAAAGAAGGCGAATCCATATTCTTAACTACTAAAAAGTAAACAATTTCGATGGTAATTGGAAGTTGTTGAAGCATTTAAAGCTCTCATACTGGCACTTACTAAAGGACCTAATTTTCATAATTTTATTATGACTTTTGAAATTGAAGTTGATAGTCGTAGGTTAAGAGTGTAGGTTATCTTCCAAGAAAGGCGCCCAATAGCATATACTAGTAAAGCTTTATCTCCTAAATAATAAGGGCCATCTATATATAAAAAGAGATGTTGGCATTGTCTTTTGCTATAGAAACTAAAACCATTACTTGATGGGGTGACATTTTATCATTGGAATAGACTATGAAAGTCTAAAATGCCTGTTGGAGCAAAGAATTCCAATGCAAAAGTAGCTCACTAAATTTCTTGGGTTGGATTATAAGATTCAATATGAGAGTGGAGTTGCTAATAAGGTTACTAGTGTCTTTTCTAGGATGAAGGAACCTACCTTAATGACCATAGACTTTAATCACCACTTTAGAGTTGATAGTAGAAACTAAGGATAGTTTGCAGTAGGGATGGACCTAGGGATGTAAGCTTGGGGCCACAATTAATATTATCTAACTTTTTATTTTTTTTTTGACCATATAGCACCTATAGGCATTAGACGGGAAAATTATAGGTTTTTTTTTTTTAATTTTATATGGTAATTTTTGGCTTATATTTCCAGATTAATTTGATTGAATTTTTTTTATTAAACATGTAATTTTGAAGATAAATAGAAAGTAATAAATATTTAATCATATAAAAACTTTTTTTTCCTTTAGCAATTTTTTTAAAGAGCTATTAAATTCTTTTAGTAAGGAAATTTTGTAACGTTTAGAGAATAAATAGAAAAATATAATAATGATCCTCCACCTTTAGCTATTTATCTATTCTAGTCATTCTCCATTAAACTTTTCTTTTTGAGTATTTACTTTTTTGCTATCGTCTTACATGAATTCTTTGCCTATTTACTTTTTTGTTTAAATCTTCTCCGTTTTCAATATGTTTGTAAAGTATCCTTCACCATGTCTATTAATTATTTGATTAATATTTTTTAACATGAATTTTTTTATCAATAAAATAAACACTTTTCGAGCTTGTTTTTATCCTTACTAGCATGTATAAGAATAATCGATGAACAAGATGGGGAAATTTGTTCTATTCTTTTTAAAGAGGTAAAGCCTAAGCAATACAATAGGGTTTTCAAAAGGTGAAAGAAGCAACAAGAAAATTAGCATAAAATTAAGGACTTGAATATAATAATTAAGAATGACTCAAAAGGTAGATGAATATTTCTATATTTTTTTTTTCGTATTCTACTTTCTACATTTTACAAGAAAGATTAATATATTAAAATATGTTAAATCTTTTTATTATTTTTTAAATGAGTATTAAATGATTATTTAACAGGAAAATAAAACTATCTTTATGCTCTATCAAAGTGTGTGATTATGAATAGGGTTGGGTAAAAAAAGGGCGAACCGTGAACTGAACCAAATTGAAAAATTAATTTTTTTGCGAATCGTTTGATTTACGGTTTGGTTTAGTTCAATTATGTATAAATAGTTCATAGTTCGGTTCAAGGAAGCGAATCAAATTGTACCGTTTTAAACTGAATTGAACCATTTAGTTAAAAAAAATTTCTGTAATTATTTTGTACTTTTTTATATATATATTTTTCATCAATCTTTATAAATTTCATCAAAATTTTCAAATCCTATTATATTTTATTATAATTTTATGTTAATTATTAAAATTAAGCTGAGTAAATTTTATTTGAAATTTTATATTAATTGAAAATAAAGATTTTTAATAAAAGTTTAACACAAACGGTTCAAACTGTGGATTAAATCGATCAGATTTTAAATAGATTCAAAAAATTTATAAATAGAATAGTATGATTAAGTTCGACAAAAAAAAAAAAATAGAACCATTATATTAAGCTTGGTTCGATATGAGAGAATGAACTGTATTAAACTGAACTGTATTAAACTGAACTGTACTTACCCCTAATGGGAGTATATAAAGTTTAGGTAGAAAGGTCACATTATTTTAATTTCCACCTTTGTTTTTTTTTTTTCCTATTTGGAACTTTTTTTTTTTTTTTAATCAAATACAGTGAAAAAAGGAAACTTCTTCTCTGATCAATATTTTAAAGCATTGTTTCATTGGGTTCACTCTTTTTCTCAGCCTATATGACCGTTTAGCTTTCCACTAATCAAGCACTGGTCCATGCTTAAGATTCGTCGAGCTTTGGGAGGGGCTTATTTTCTTAATATTCTTTATTCTTTTATTTTCATTTTAATTATATTTTATTTTTCTTAAATTTTCTTGGACACACCAGCTAGAATATCTTAAATCCTATCATAAACCCTACCCTAAAATTTTTTCCCCGCCCTAATCATTCCCTCTCTCTCTTATGGGGGATAATCTGACGATTAAGATACATAAAAAAAAAAAAAAAAATAGTTCTACTTTTCATTGGCTAGGACTTGAGAGGGAGGTTAGGTAACATGTGCGCGGATGTGATGTTTGCCAAAGACACAAGCGCGAGAATGTGGCAACACGAGGACTTTTGCAGCCTCTAACAATTTCTAAGGAATGTTGGAGCACAGTTAGTGATAGACACCCGGTTTTTATCCGCTCGTTTTGGGAAGATTTTTGGGTTGTAAGGGATAAATCTTAAATTGTGTACTGCTTACCATTCTCCGTCGGAGGTGTTGAATAAGTGCTTGGAAACATATCTTCGTCATGTGACCACTGAACACCCTAATAAGTGGACTCGGTTTTTGTTTATGGCTGAGCACTAGTATGAGGAAGACCCCTTTCGAGATATATATGGGTACCTACTCCCATTACATTTACCCTAGGTACCAGGAGATGCTAGGCTGGAAGCTGTAAGCAGATCGCTCAAGGATAAGGAAGAGACTCTGAGGTTGTTAAGGTTTCATCTATAAAGGGCTCAAAATAGGATTAAGCAATGCAAAGAAAAAAATGACAAAGAATGAACTTTTGCTATTGACGATGATGTCTCGTTGAAGCTTTACCCTTGTAGATACCACAACCTCAGGAAAAAAAACTAGGAACAAAAGTTAGTACAAGATATTTTGGTCCATATAAAGTTACTAATAAAACTCGGTAGTGTTGCTTACCGTTTAGAGTTGCCCAATGTCGCTGCAGTGCACCCAAAATTTCACCTGTCTTAATTAAAAATTTATGTCGAATATTATTCTTCATGCCAACATTCACTGCCTGATTTAAGCTCTGAAAGTCCATGGGAACCTGAGGAAATTTTGAATGAGGCAGGAGTTAAAAATAGGAGCAAAAGTGCTGGGTTGAAGAGTTTGAAACATGGTGGAAAATAAGTTTTTGATAAAGGCAATAAACGCTGCTTGAGAAGAATTGAGCAATTAAGTAGTTGAGTTCTATAAGAAAATAATACACAGAAGAGGAAATATAAAGAGTACATACATTATATTATATTATAGCATGACACCTGTCTTATTATGTGGCTTCATCACATGCAATATTCATAGTTTGTTATGGCGAATTGTATTTACTTCATTTTCTATACCAGCATTAAAAAAAGAAAAAAAAAAAAAAAGAATGGAAAAATCCAAAAGCAATGTTTCCTTAATTTCTAGTGTGTAATGCGTGTGTGAATGTGCTTTGTGTAAATTCCCTAGCGTCTTGCATTATTGCTGTCGCCATTGTTGTTCTTCATTAGTTGTATTTCAGTAGCTCCTTTGCTCCATCTCTATCGAGGTAATCAGTATATTTTCATATATTATGGCATGTTTTCTATTTATTATTAACTTTTAGGTTCTAATAATTGCAATTCCACATCTTCGTGTGTTCGCTCCACAAATTGAAAATCCATAATATGAGATTATCATTTAGGAAACTGCTACCTGTTTAAACAATCTCGGTTAATCTTGTCTTTGTTTGATAATAATTAATAGAATCTTTAAAAGATTCTTCCTCTGCATGAATTCCCATAGGATCGAAATAAACCATGGACTATCATGTTTACTTTTATATTTTAGGCTTCTTGGTTCGCTCAGTCTCAATCAAAGATATGCCCTTATTTATGATTTAGTAAGTCTTCGTTCCCTGTAAACACGATGAATCGAACCCTAATACAGCTTTTGCTTTGACTGACTCCAACCTTTATTAAATCATAGCTCTTATTGCCTTTTGATTGTGATGAACCATTTGAGAGAGTTGTGCTTGACATAATTCAGTAGGGCATAGTGCGATCTTTGCGTACTTTGTATATGTTGAGAAAGTTATAAATATTCCTATTTATTCCATAAAACCCTATATACAAAATAAATCCATAAATTGATTAAGATTTGTGGGGTTGACTTAAGAGATCGACGTATGACTTGGCATATCAATAAAGCAAATGAGCATTTCCCATGAAATTTGTGGAACGGGAGGGCCAAGAAGATGGTTAGTGAAGTTGTAGAGTTGATACAAAACTAATCATTATAATTAAGGTTACCAAACATGTGATTTTATCTCGAATTACTAAAGGATAGATAAATAAAATTAAAACATAAAAATGTAATATATGTAAAATATTTATAATTAGACCTATATACCGATTTAACTCGGCTCGAAAATATCAATTCATAAGCCAACAAGGAAGTTAATTAGGCTTGAGTTGGTTAACAGTGAATAAAGTATATTTATAGTAAAAATGAAATTATCCATATTAAAAATAAATAGGATGATTGTTATTATTATTATTTTAGTTTGATGAATTAAATGAACTGTCAACTCTTTAAATAGATATAGACATGCGACATGTCCCATGGAACACGTACGCAACTATTGCTCTTCAATGTGGTGAGTCTTTTGCTCCCCCCATTAATTAACGCACGAAATGTGAAAAATAACTCAAGTAGCCAGAAAATTTAGAAAAAAAAAAAAAAAAACATTTCTAGCTTTCCTCCATCAATAATACAATACGTATTAGTACACTTTGTCTGTCTCATTTTTCTAACCCTAACAAGCAAAACACTACCCCCCCCACCCCCTTTTTTGCAATAAATCTCAGTTTTTGCCCTTCCAATCCTTCAACATCAAATTATAATTTTCTCCCTCAATGTCCTTTCCTTACCCTAGAAAACCAACACCCCTTCCAGACATTGTTACTTATAAAATTCTCTGTCTCTCTGTCTCTCTCTCTCTCTCTCTCCATCAAAAAGCTCAGCCGCACGCACGGTAGTCCCTTTCCACTTTTATACACAAGAGAGAGTCCTTCCTATGCTCTCTCCTTTGTGAAACAAACCATGACTATGGACTTAAGTCTATTTCATATAATAAAGAAACTTCTACTTTCCTATGTTGTTGTTGTTGTCGTCCTCCTCCTCCTCCGCATCGTTGTTGTTTCACGTGATCTACTTGTGTCTACTTAGTGAGTGCTGCAGCTTTTGACATTGTAAGAGCAGACACTACTAAAGCCTCTTTACTTTTTTTGTTTAAATTAAACCGTAGGCGTGTTCTTTATAAACCCTCCCACTTCTTCGTTTTGCTTTCTTCTTCTATGTGTGTAGAAACCTTAAACATGTACAGGAGGGAGAGAACATCAGAGTCAGCACATACAATAATACCACAGAGAAGGAAAACCCCATCTTTCTCTTCATCTCTTCTTGACTCTATCTACCGTTCGATCGACGAATCCGACGGTCAGGATCTTCAGGATCCTTCATTTTGCGAAAACGTGCAGAAACAGAGCAAGAAACAGAGCAACTCTGTTTTTAAGCAGAGCTCTCCACGAAAGGGTATGTCGGATTTTGACAGGAACATTATTATTGAAGAGTGGATGGAGAAACAAAGCACGAGGACCCAATCTAGGAGTTCTGTTCACTTCAATTCGTCTTCAAGTTGTTCGAATTCTAGCTCCGGAGGTACATTTTCGTCCTGGTCTGATACGGATCAGAAACGGAACAGATCGAGCAAACACTCGCATTCGGACTCCAGAAATGCGGAGACTCATCAAAAAAAGACGAACCAAGCAAATGGGTTTTCGAAAACAAAGCTTAGAGCTTTGAAAATCTACGGGGAGTTAAAGAAAGTGAAGCAACCCATCTCACCAGGAGGAAGAATCACCAGTTTCCTGAACTCCATTTTCAGTTCAGGAAACGTCAAGAAAGCCAAGATGTGTTATGTTGGTGCGGTGGAAGATGTGAGCTTTGAGAGGAAATCGAAGTCCATTTTTTCTTCAGCCTCTTCGTTTTCAAGGTCATGTATGAGCAAAACAAACTCTGGGTCCAGGACACCAAAGTCCATGAACAGCATGAAAAGGTCAGTCAGGTTCTATCCAGTTAGTGTCATTCTTGGTGAAGATTCGAAACCATGTGGACATAAATGGATAGATGATCCCAAATTAATGCCTTTGCCATTGTCATTGCAATTACCAACTGTTCATGAAGTGCTCAAAAGACCAAATCATAAGGAAAAGGACTACATTGGTAAATATAAGAAGTACATGACCAAGAGTGATTTTGACACAAGGGGGTTGAAGAAAAATGTATATGAGGAAGAAGAAGAATATGATGATAATGATGATGGTCATGATGAGAGTGATTATGCAGAGAGTTATGCAAGTTCTGATCTGTTTGAGCTTGATCATCTTATTGGGGTTGGTAGGTACAGGGAAGAACTGCCAGTGTATGAGACTACAAGTTTGAAAAAGAACCAAGCCATAGCTAATGGCTTGATATTGTAATTTTTCTTTTTTTGGATTATTTGGGGGGAAAGAATCCTTTTTTTTTTTTTTTTTTTTTTAATTTCCAAGATGACTAAGGTAAGTATTATTAAGTTCGGGGGTGTACTAATTTCCTTTGTCATTTTTATTCCTTCGTGTAATTAAATTCTTACGAAAATTTCTATGTAAGTCAACTATTTCGACTCAATTTACATGGGATGACCAGAGTATTATGCAATGTCGGAAAATTCCCCCAGTACGATTATTGTATGGATGGAAAATTTCCCACGCTCCACTAAATGAGGCTCTCATTTTTGGGGGGACGAAGGAAATGAGTGCTGGATTATCTCGAGAATTTAGCTTATTCAGAGAACTTTTTATTAATAACCCCAAAGATAATGGAAAAATCTAATAAGGTTGTGTAATTCTACGGAAACAGGAGTCCAAATTGTTGGCGGTCATTTTTCCTTTAGCTCATATTGGGCTTCTTTGAACCTATAAAACAATAGAGGCATTAGAATCGATATCAAAATTGTATTTAACATAACTATTTTAATATTTAAGTAAGTCTTTAGTTCATTTAAAAAAACAAAAAGCTCAAATAAGTGTGATAGAATATTTCTTAAGTTGATAAAGCTAATTCTAGCTTAGATGACCAAGCTACGACGTAGCGAGTTTCATCAAGTAGGATATGGGTTGTGACATGATAACTTAACAACAGGCTTGCTTAAATCATGTCCATAGAGCATCCCATTATATTAAATGTTTTGTCTCTTGATGGATCCCGTTGGATATAAATTTTGTCAAGAGTAGGAGTCTTGGAGGTTAAACACTTACTCATCCTATTTAACGTGGCTTTAGGGGCTTTATTGTGTATGTGGCATTGAAGTTGCTTAGGTGTAGAGCACTTTTTTTGGTTTTTCGCTACGCTTCTCTTGGCATGTTAGGATTGAGCAATTTTTCTGGACCTTTTAGGTTTATTTTGGGTATCGAGACCTAAGTCAATTTTTAGCCTTCAGTACCTATAGATTTAAAAAAAAATGGGCTCTATATTTTTATTAGTAATGAAATTGCAAAGGGTTTCTCTTAATTTTTTTTCCTCTCAATTTGATGGGAATTCACAAACACATAATGGATACGAACCACAAATGGGTATTTGAAGTTTAAGTGGAGGTAAGGAAGAGGAAGTGAAATAAGGGTTTTGAATGTAAATGTAGTTGGATATCATGTACCAAGACATAAGCATAATTAGGGAGTTAAGCTCGAAACGAGTTTTGATACAACTCACGAAAACCAAACCAAGGCTCGAGGTTTCAAATGAGGGGTTCACCACAATTTTAAGATCAAGATTAATAAAAACGTAAGGAAGGATTAAAGAGTTAATCAACTCTCAACAATCCAAAATGCAAGCTCGAAGACCTTAAGAATGTCCTTATTAAAAAAAGGAACATTCAAATATAATTTCTCTATATATTTTCTTCTAATTTATTTGGCTAATTATAAAAGTTGCAATTTATAGCAAATTCTAAAACTCTAGTGGTAAAATTATAAATAATATATTAGTTTTTAAATCCTAAAGAGTGACCTACAATTGAAATAAGGAAAATATTTACAAAGTATGCAAAACTATGTGTTTAATAGAAATGGTTAGCATGTAGTCATTCAAGTTATCTGTAGGATTGAACTTGAACAAGGGTTGGTTAGCAGTTGAATGCCCAAGCTAAGGTAAGATATTTGGAAGTCTTATTATCTTTAGTTGAGCTCCCAGTGAGGTCGGCCTACAGTTGCTGCATTCATAGATTGCTTAGCACTTGCTTTTCCGTGCTGTGTCGAGTTATTCTTTGGCCTTAAGGCCTTGATCATTTAGTCTCTTGTCTTCTCGACAAACGACAAACCTAATGTTGAATGGTTTCTCTTCCTCCATCGGGCCTTTAAGTATTAGTCTAACCTTGGCCAGAGTGGGTTGGCCTTAGGTTAAGACAAGTCAACTTCAGCTTCTGGTAGGTTGGCCTTAGCTTTTGATAAGTCCATCTTGGCTTGAGGATCATTGTGGACTAATTCTTATCATTACCGCAGGGTTAAAAAGAAGTCGTCCTCGATTTTAAACTATGAGCGTAGGCTTGGATGCTGAATTGGCTCCTCTTCTTCTTTCTCTTTACTATGGGCATCAAGTTATTCTAGATCTCTTCAACACTTATAAGGGTCAAGTAATAGCTGTTCTTATCCTTCCAAACCATGTAGGTGTTAAGGAAGCCGTCGTGGATCACTCTTTGATCTTACTCCCAAGGTCGGCTAAGATGTAAGTACATTGCATTCATAGGTATTATGTTAAAGTCAATCCTATCTTCATACTGTTCAACCTTAAATGCTGTTCAAGCTCTCTTATGCACATGGACCATTCCCTTGTTATTGAACCACTTTGATCCATAAGGTTAGGGATGTGAATAGGTTGATAGTTTCATCTTTATAATCAGCTCGACATAAATGATGTTGGTGTAACTACCTCTATTAACAACTAGGGAACAAGTCTTCCCATTTACCAAACATCGGATTTGGAACAAGTTCTCCCTTTGACCTAAGTCTTCTTTCACGTTGGCTCGTATACTTGCCCGGGCTAAGAGCTCTCCCATCTCAAGATAAATGTTTATTGCTTCCTCACTCTTAGAGCTCTTATCACTTTGGCTTTCTACTTGAGTGTCGGGTCATTTTTCTTTCAAAATCATGACCTTCTTACTTAGACATTAAGAGGCAATATGTCTGTAGCCCAAACATTTGAAGAACTTAACTTCTCGGGCTTTAGTATTAGGCACTTTCTCCTTCTCTACTTTCTTAGTCTTAGCTTGGTTAGGTCGGCTAGGCTCTCTTTTCTCCATCTTCTTCTTGGACTTTTTTTTTTTCTCTTCATACTTCTTCGGCTTAAGGCTACCTTATTGAGGTTGGATGGTTGGCCTCTGATGCCTTTTCTTCCTTTATCTCTCTACTCTTGATGTCAAATTAATCAACTTGTCCAATGAGTTAAACGGCTGCAGTTCGATTACATTGGCAATGTCATCTTGGAGTCTACTTAGGAACATAGCAATGGTGCGATCTTATGGCTCAGCAATCTCACATCTAATAATTAAGGTCTTAAACTTTTGCAAATATTCTTTGACAATATTTCAACCTTGTCTCATGTGCTGGAAAGCATAGAGCATCCCTTGCTTAAAGTACGTTAGTACAAAGTGCTGGTTCATCAACCTTTTCATAAGCCTCCAAGTTCTGATTGGATCTTCTTCTTCGGTTTCTTGCTTGGCGATCAATTTATCTCACCAAAGGCTGGCATACTCAATAAGGGATAATGAAGCGAGCTTGACCTTAGTTTTGCTATTGCACTTATAGCATTTGAACAATTTTTCTACTTGGGGGATCCAATCAAGAAATTCTTTAGGTTGGACACTTCCATTGAAGATTAATAGCTTAAGCTTAATGTTATCATGTCCTTGCTATGTGCTTAAGGTTAATCACTTGCATTCTAAGTTGGTCGGTTCACCTCGAATTACCCATTTTTATTGGAGCTCTTATGATATCTCAGAAATTAGCAATCAAGACATGAACATCTAAGTATTAAAGCCTTGTCTTTATATGATTAGGATTGATAATTGATCTAGGATATTTAAGAAAGTAAATCAAGTAAGTTATAAACTTACGAAAAATATGATAACCTTAATTGAAGAACCCTCATGTGCTTGAAAGTAAAAAATGTAATAAAATATCAAGAATATAATTAAGATAGTGAGAATTTACTCAATATAAAACCTTAAAGTCGAATTTAGAACAACCAAGCCTAGCTTTAGGGTCTTTCGAGAAATGTTATTCGATTGAACCCAAATTTTGTGAACTAAGATAAAAAAGTTAGTTGAAGTGATTCGGTGAAGTAAGATTTTAAAAATAATTACCTAAAATTTTAATTTTGCCCATAGAAATATGATTACTTAATAAAGTGTAAAAATAATCAAAACTCCTAAAACCGAACTTGGAATGTGATGAGAACTTAAAGATAAGTCAATTAAGTTATAAAAATGGGAAAATATAGTATAATTTATTATATGAATATGCTCATATTTTATGATTATATCTGATATAAATAATAATTATACCCATAAATTAATCCTAAATTATATAAATATATATATATATCGTATTGAATTCATGAAATTAACAAAGAAACATATCCTAAAAACAAAAGATATGTTAGAAACTTAATTATACGAGTATATTTGTATATATTACGTGTGATATATACACATGATATATATACGTATATATTACTAAATAACTAAATATTAATAAAATATACCTAAAATACTAAAATAATTACAAATCCTATCTTACAAACTCCATTTATGGCTGGAAATTGCTGGAGAATCATTATGGCAGCTCTATATTAAGTTGAAGACATGATTCACCATTAGATTAAGGGCAAAAGGACACCTTCACCTTTGGTTCAAGAGTGGAAAAAGTTCACTTAGTTGACGTTGAACATTATAAAATGAAAGGGGCTCCAGATGTACAATATTTTGCCACTTAAAAACTTAGGGAGATGATAAAAACCTATAGGGACTAGAGAAATAAAAAGAAAAAAAATTATACAAAAATAAAGCAACCACTGTACTTCCACTATACTCAACCCAAACGACCACCTAATGACCAACTCGATCGGCCACCACCAATCCAAGCAACATCTAGGCATTCTGATAAAGCCCTATCACCTCACATACTAGAGCACCTAAGAACAGTTAGATCAAAATTTTGCCTGTTTTTTAATAAATTCTAAAAAATATTAAATCCACTTAGAAATTTTTGAGAAAATTTGTAGTTAGGTTATTTTAAACATGTTTTCATGTGATATTTTTATTTTTGAAAAAATCTTAATATTTAATATATTTACTTAAGAAAGATACTATTTATTCGAATTTTAATTTGCAAAATAAATGTATCAAATGATATTGTTTCTAGCTCAAAATTTTTATGTTGGATGTATATGATATATAAATGATTACTACATAGCTTGAATTTTAATTTGAAATTTTTTTATATTTATTGCATTTTTGGCTTAGAAATAGTTAAAAAATAGGTTGAAGTTGTGAAATAAATAGGAAATTATGAAAAGGACATGTATTGATCTTTAGTGAATAATAATAATGTTGGGACATGTTGAAATCAATTTGATGCAAAAAAGATCATAATTGAATAATTTAGGATAATTCAAGGATAAAATCGTAAATACGAATATATAGGCGATAAATAAAAAACCTAAAACCAAGTAACAACTGAGTTTCCTATATTTTTAGGAGTCTATAGAAATTTTAGAAGAATTATTTGGTGACCCGAATTATTTACTACGAATTTACGTAGTAAAAAATGACTTAAATTACAAATCGGGACGTAAATTTTTGTAATAATAGGTTAAAATATAATAAATAGTTGAATAAAAACTATATATGGGTGTATTGATTAGATTAGATAAAAGTGTATTTTTAATATAATTAATAATATTTTATTGGTCAAGATATGTTATATATGTATTAGGTTAGATAATACTTATATTATAATATTATAATGACAAATCAGGTAAAATACAGTTTAATAACATAAATTATGTATAATATGATAATATTTATATAGATATGTATAATTATATTAAGAGCTCAAACTACTTGTTAAAAGTCATCTTTTGAAATAGAACCCATAACATGTGTTGTTAGGTTTTTACTGACCCAACGATATTAATTTTATTAAAATCAAATAATCATAGGTAATATAACATATAACTCTATAATATTCTAAAATGTATGTATTACGATAACCCTACCAGAATTAAAATGTGATTAAATCAATTAAAATTACATTTCAATATAATCGAATAATATATAATATGTTATAGTATAAATTATGTATATTATCAATAATTAATAACTTAACTCGATATATATATATATAATAACAAAACTATATATTATTGTGATAATATATTTATATATATATAACCATTTTAGATTAAACCCTAATATTTTCGTAACTATTATGAAAGAAGAATTTAGATTTTGTATATATAGGATATCTCAATGGTTAGACTGTTGACAACTCAAGTCTTCCATAGTAAGCATTTGAATAAGTAAGTGAGATTAATACTTTACAGTATTTTGGGATATTATTTCAGAATATCTAAAAACTTTGATATATATTGGATTGTGATTGTAGTTAGTTATTTGTACGTATGCAGCATTTGTGGTTGGGTTTTGATTTGCTGTGATAGGAGTTGAGCTCCATGATATAGTTGTTTTGTAAATACTATTATACTTAAATTATTTGAGTTTAGTTGATCACCTTGAAAAGATGAACTAACTCAAACTTAGCTTAACATTTAATCTGATATGCATTGCAACCCAATAGGGGTAACGGCAAAGATTCTCGAGCCAAACACGGACTTCCTTCTATGAGGATAGCTAAAATGGTTTTTTTCCCACCCTTAGCTCAACTAAGTGATAGGAGAGGAGGTCACAATAAGGTTGAGAGTTGTTGTTCAAAGGTAGTAACAGAAAGAAGGTGTTCTCCATTGCACAAGCTTAGGTTTAATTTCAATCCGTGAGTGTATGATGTCAATCTCTTTAACCCGGATTAGAGTGAGCGTAATTTCTCTAATTTCATGATAGATCGAATAACGTCATGACATTTGCTTTTACATGTATTGCATCTAACTAACTTGATTGAAAACTCTGCTTGTGATGTGCTGAATGTATCCTTCTGTCTTTGCCCTATTTACTGAGTAAGATGTCGCTTATTCTCCTATAGTTTGTTTTACAGGTTTCAATTGGATTATAAGTGTCTACCCAACACCAGAACTTTAGTAAACTAAGACAGGGAGTGAGATGCAACAAGAAATGACTAGTTATTGCCCTTAGTAATAACTTTTTTATCTTTTAAGGAAAATTACATAGGACTCCTTAAGGGGCTTCGTAGTTTTTAATATTCTAGTTTGTATATGAATTGATAGGTACATGAGGGATTTACTACTATTCTTTTATAAGGTCAAATTACAAATTATTTCAAAGGATTACTTCATAAGTTTACATTAAACAGGTATCGAATTGGACACTTCAAAGGGGTAGAGTCGAATACGTCTAGTGTGAACTAGGTCTAAGATAGCAGCTGTAAGGATAATTTTTATTTTAGAACAGCTTATACGGTGGGACTGTTACGACCTCATCTTTTCAAGGCATGATAGCTTTACTCGGTCACATCTCTTCTCGGCTTCAGTTCTCTTCTTCAGGCCCTTAGTTCACATCAAAGTCAACACTCCTATCATTACTTCTCCTTGGCTCAGGTCCGTCTTCTCTTCTCTTTAGCTTAGTAGCTCTTCTTGGCTGTTGCTCATCATTATCAGGTTCACTGAAGCTACTTCTATTAGTAGGTGATCGTTCCCTTTTTTCACCTTGGCCAACACGCCTACAGCCTTTGACTAAACCAGTAAGTTTTTGGATGGAATCAATGAGATTCCAAATATGAAATTCTAGATTATCAACATGTCTCCTCAAATTTCCATAGGGATTGTCACCACTGATATTCATGCTATCTTCCAACATTCTAGTTCGTACAGTAAATTCTAGAGAGAATCTAACAAATAAGTGATATACTCAACTCAACTTAACTTAGATTCACTACTAAACAACTCTACATATACTACTACAACAAAATATAACTAACAATAACCCAAAAATTACTAGCACTTGATTTTTGTAGCTACCTATAACTGTTAAAGACTTCTACAAATAGAGACAATTACTGAAATTATTATTGCTCGACTCTACAACCCAATATAAGTAGTACAATACCATGACTACTGAAAACACGAACAACATACTACACCATAGAACGATGATTAACAGAAATGTTCAAACCACAACTCCAATTGTGAAGAACATTAACACACGTATCTCCCTAAACTTTTGATACCATCGAAGTTGATGCGAATTCATGAACACGCAGTAGATATGAACCATGAATGGCTATTCGAAGTTCAAGTGGAGACAAGGATTAAGAAGTGAAATGGAGGTTTTAAATGTAAATGTGGATAGATATCACACATCAAGACACAAACACAATCAGGAGGTTGAGCTTGAAATGGGTTTCAATACGACTCATGAAAACTAAACCAAGTCTCTGGGTTTTTACTGAGGGTTAAATGCAACTCACTAACTCACTTAAATAAGAGGTTCACCACAATTTTAAGATTAAGATTGATAAGAATGCAATGAAGGATTAAAGAGTTAATTAACTCTTAATAATCCAAAATGCAAGCTTAAGAGCTCAAGAATATCCTTATTAAAAAAAGGAATGTTTGGATGTAATTTCTCTATATATTTTTTTCGTATCAATTTGGCTAATTACAAAAGTTACTATTTATAGCAAATTCTAAAACCTTAATGGTAAAACTATAAGTAATATAGAAGGCCTTTAAACCTTAAAGAATAGCCTACAATTGAAATAACAAAAATATTTACAAAGTATACAAAATTATGCATTTAATAGAAATGGTTGACATACAGTCATTCGAGCTGTTTATGGGATCGAACTCGAGCAAGGGTTGGTTGGTAGTCGGATGTTCGAGTTAAGGTAGGATATTTGGAAGTTTTATTGTGCTTAACTGAGCTCTTAGTGAGGTCAACTTGTAGTTGCTGCACTAGTGGATTACTTGGCACTAGTTTGCTTGTGTTGTACTGAGTTATTCTTTGACCTTAAGGTCAACTTGATATCGAATGGTTTCTCTTCTTCCCTTTGGCCTTCTAGTATTGGTCTAGCTTCGGTAAGAGCAGGTTGGCCTCAAGTTAGGACAGGTTGGTTTTAGCTTCTAGTAGGTCAACCTCGGCTTCTGATAGGTTAGTCTTTACTTAAGGATGGTTATAGACTGATTCCTATCGCAATTTCTTTCAATTTATAAAATTAATGATCGAGACTCTATGATGTTGTTTTAATCCTTTAAATCTCAACCACTACTTATACATAAAGAGTAAACTGGGAGAAATTGAAAGGATTTAAATCCAATAAAACTATGTGCTTTTATCTCTAAATGGGATTTCCATCCTCCTATTTTTGATTAACAAATAAACATCTATTTGAATTTTTTTCTAGTAGAAAGTTTGAAACATTTTGCAATTGTCTAAAATGCCATATGTTTAGAAATGATTTACAACATTCTGTCTTTAAATGTCCAAAAAGACTTATAATACATTTGCTTTGTAGAATATAATAGAAATAAATTTGTAATTCTCAAGAAATAGAATAGAAAAATAATAGTTGTTTCTTATAATTGAATTGTGATTCCTTAAGATAATAGCAGTTTTATGAAATAATTATTTCACTAACCAAATATAAAAGTGAATTTGTGTAGAAATAATAACCATTTTATTTCACTCATATAAAGTTAACCAGACAAGCCGGATATTTAAATTCGACGATTGTTATGCCTTATACAGTGGTAATATTGCTGTTATTACTATTATTAGTAACCTTTTATTTTCATTAATGGTAGAATTCATTATGGATGTTGTAGGTGTACATAATATTATATTGAAGTAGGTTCCTAGGGTTTGGTTGAGTGCCACTGTGCCAACTCGGTTTATTTTACCAAAAGGAAAAAACAGCTCCAGCTAAAGTGAATTAGATTAAGAAAAGCATAACGTTTCCCTTTTTTCGTCTTTACACAAAGCGGTGTTGTTGTGTAAACCATTAAAAAATGCAATGTCTTGTTCACACGGTTAAATTTGCTCAAAGAGGTGTACGGACATGGGCTTAAAAACAAGAAAAAATTTGGAGAACACAAAAAGGACGGACCACTAAAATCTTCTTCCTCGTGAGAAAGCAAGAGGTCTTTAGCTTTTTGATGACTTTGGTTATCACGTGGTCTCTGAGTAGAAGACACTGTTCCAAAACATTGTAGGCAATATATAGATAAACAAGTGTCTCGAGTTATTTATGAAATAATATATATATATATTTTATTTACATGTTATAATATATTGATTTTATCATGTATTCTTGTATATATCAGGAAAATTTTATAAAACAAATGGAAAAAAACCATGATTTAGATGATTTTTGTTATATACATTTAGGCCAGTAGAACTTAGTTTAGCTTCTTTTCCTTTTTCACTATAAAAATGCTTTATTCAACGGAAAAAATATTACACAAATAAAATCGATCAAAGCAAGAATACTGACTGATGTAGAGTTGGGGGTATGAAAATTCAAAGGTCAAATTGTCCAAAGTAGAGAATAATGTGGCTTATCGTAGGAGAACAAAATTCACTAAATTAGCTAGTGCAGTAAATACCCTAAAAGGAATGTCAATGTCATTATCCTACATATAGGATGGACTAAAAAAGAAAATAAAAATGGTAAAAACATTAAAAAAAAAAAAAAGAAAACTGTCTTTGATTATTACCGACAAACTAATATTAGCTTGATCACCAGAATTTTCAAACTAATCGGGCTTGTAAAAGTAGACCGGTGATCGTGATGATGGAAATGTACTTGTGTACCGAAAATGGATAAGTCGTGGTGGAGATATTGATAGAAAAATAACATATTTAAAATCAATAAGCGTTAAGCGGTGAATCTACAAATATTAAAATCAGGAAAAGTATATATGTAGATTTAAGGCAATAAACAATGAAAAGTGGTGTAGAAAGGAAGGGCAACCACCCCATAGATTGGGGCTTATTTATTGTAATTTAACATTAAAATTTTGACAATAACAATATACATCTACGCTATCACCAAAAAAAAAAAAAAAATATAAATCTATGCTCTTAATTTTTTTTTTTTTTTTAAGAAAAAGGATATAAATCCCACCTTGTAGAATAATAAAATCAACCCCTCTCTACATTATTTTTAACCTTTTTAAGCTCAAATCATCTAGATAAGCTAATAATTGGAAATTGGCATATTCTCTCATCAACAAACACATCCTCCCAATCATGAAGGCATGTTAATTAAACTTTTATTAAGATATCTCCTTGTTATGAGATCTCTTTGCTCGCTTCCTTTCGTCTTAGACGCATCTTCGAATGGTACGTCTTATTTCTCTTATTTTTTATAAGCACTCATATCACAGATATGCATGGCCAGAAGCTCTATAAATTCAACTCCTAAATAGTCAAGAGAAACTGATTCATGATAATAATTCGTTATTGTTTCCGCCATGTGCGAAGGTATGAAAATGTTGTAAACCAATATGAATTCTCTGCCTATGGTGGTTGAAATTTGGCTTTGGATTTATTCGACCATTCAAACTACGAATCTTTTCTTTTAGCCTCTGTGTACAGCCCCGTTTGAATGTTGAAAAATCATCAGCTGTAATCATGCATTGGTTTCTCTTTTTATAACCATTGACTCTATGGAGTAATGTCGGGTTCCACAAGACAATTCTGGTGCCGTATCATTTCTAGAGAAATTTTTCTCTTGCTCCAATGAAAGCTTTTAGGCAAAAACTTATCTATGAATATTGCTTATCAAAAAATTTCGATCATGAAAAGTATCCCCTCCAATTTTATATGGAAATTTTAAAGGGTTTATAATTACGATTTGTCCTTTCAAATAATATATATATATATATATATGTATGGATGCATGGATGTGTATGTTGATATTGTATGTAAGTTCAACTATACAAGATGATAAATGGGGAAAAGATTTATTGAATATTATATATCATGTATACGTTATATATAAATATCAATCAAATTTGGATATATATCGAAAAGAATGTATTAAAATATGGATGATAATTATTTACTTGTTAGTTATTTCGGCTGTAATTAGCCACAACCCTTTTCTCACCGCAGCAGAGTGTATGACTCCACACTCAAGGCCTATATAATCAAAACAAGCATGATATCTATACTCATGCTTTCCCTCCTCTACAAATTTAGGACCACCCTAAGTTTCACATTTTTGAAGTAGCTCGCAAATTGGGGAAGGCAATTTATGAAACAGTGCAACAATACGAGGAAATTCTTCGGCTAATTCGTTAGTTGTGGACTTAATATTAGGTTTTTTTTTTTTTTTTTTTTTTTACGCATTATCTAGTGACATCGTGTTTTCATTTTTAGTAACATTTGTATAAAATGGATAAAAGTTACTACTTACATACTTTTTTACAACTGTTTAATAACAGTATGCTTTTGGGTAGTGGTACCTAAAAACCAATATATATATATATATATATTTATAAAAATTTAAAATTAAGTTGCCAATTGGCGAGTTATCCCAAGTGTATCCCAATGATATAGAGGGCCGATGGGATTATACAAGTCACTATACAATCAATTAGGAGAGATGAAACTTGAAATGATTATGAAAAGATATTGATTAACTCGAAGATGATTTGATTAGAACACGAAATTGAACGATTATGAAACTAATTAAGTACGTGTGGCGATATTGATGAATTTTACAATGAAATAACAATCTAAATATAAGTAAGGACACGAATTTGCCAGCTTTGTTGGGAAGTGGGTACGTAGAAAAATCGGCGAATAACAATTGTCATGGCGGCGTATATATTACTATATATATTATACATAATGAAGTACCCAAAATTGCAGAAACTATAGAAATATATTTACCTATATATATGTATACTTCCTTTAGCTGGCATTGAATATGAAAACTTTAGTTGCAGTATGGGGAAGTAAATGCATCTTTTCAAAATCTCCAGGACAGTCCTAACATGTTTTAAATTTTAAATAGTATATGAACATCTGAGAAATAATTTTGTCGGGTCAAGATTTAGATTTTGATTATAGATTGCAAAATAGAATATAACAAGTAATCTGGAAAACAAACACAGAATTTATGTGAAAAACTCCAAGACTAAATTAATCCACTATAGTCTAGCAGCAATTGGTATAATGACTCAATTACAATCTCATAGCATTGAATTCGCTAATAAGTATGTAGGGTTTTCAGCCCTCTTACTTACTCGTTCCAAAATTACAAGAAGATAAGACCCTAATACCCATAATAAGTAATATCTTAGGTACCACGAAAACCCTAGCCAAGTCATAAGGACTCTCATTTATCCATATAACCATTTTTTCGCCTAATAACAGATTCTCATCCAAATTATTTTAACTTGAATTTGCACAGTTCAATACATCTGCTCATAATCTGAGCAATTCAAGTATTGGGCATATTCTTAGCATTGGTTGGAATTTAACATGAAAAAACCTCAATATGGTTAAAGACACGAATTTGCCGGCTCTATCAGGAAGTCATTGGTATATTTCATAGAAAAATCAGTAAATAATATAAATGGTGGTCATATGGACTCATGGTGGAATATATATTACTATATCATACTTAATGAAGTACACAAAATTCAAGGAAATATTTCAAATATATTTATATATGTCCACCCATGAGGATATAAGTGTTATAATATCCTTCACCACGCATTGTCATCTCCTTAGAAGCGAACGCTGTATGTTCCGGTTACAATCTAGGTAAAGTATATTATGACACTTCCAAGTTCCATTCTCATGCATGGACTATGGACATATCGTAAATGCCGGAGAATGCTTGCTTTTGAAGTACGGTCCAGATCTGTTTCAAAACCTAGTTTATATTTACTGTCTGTTTACTTTGCATAATGGAATAAGATTTTAATATAACATTCACAATCGAGAAATAAAGTACAGTTATTATAAATTATAAATGGATATTACGTTGTCATTATTGATCTTATTGAGGATATTAGGAGGAAAAAAGTTACTTTAGTTATTTATAGATGTAAATAACGAAAAATTATTCAATACATTTTGCAATAGGAGTTCCTATAAAATGGCCATTACAGGATCATATTTTAACTAAAGGCCATAATATTTTTTTTATAAGTAGTAAGGGATGAATAGAATTATTATTACAATAAAGTAAATGAGTTGTTAGTACAACATCATTTCATTAGCTTATTGATATTAAATATAAATAAAATGATATCTAATTTTATATTTTTTTTATATATAAATACTGCTAAACGTTATATAAATAAGTGAAAAGATGTTCATAACTGATATATGCTATGTGTATATATACTTGGTGGATAAATAAAAGTCACATCTGACATGTGATAGTGTTTGTAGAATATAGTTAATAGTTTTTTAAAAAACTATGCACTACTTCTATATATTTAAATGCAATTAGTATTTAATCACCAGTATGATTTTTTTTTCCCCAAACAAGTAGGGTCACATATTGAGCAATCTGAATAAGTCAAAAAAATATAACAGGATCGGACATGACCGCAGAAATCCAAATCAACTTTTGCACCACTGTAGAAAAAACCATAAAATTAAAACACATCCAAGTTCTCGATCACCCATATATTCCATATGTACTCTAATGCATGATACAAGATTCCATTGAAGGGCCACCTTTCGTTGACTTCAATACCAATTCCTAATTTTTTATCTCCAAAAAGAAGATTAGGAAAAAAAAAAAAAAGGCATATATGTAAAGATGGAATAGATCGCAGAAGAGAAAGTAAGAAATAAAGTAAAGAAAGGGGTAATCATAAAAGTTAAAGGGCTTGTGTAGTGTAGGGCCATTACATGTGTTGGGGATTGGGATTTGCCTCCAAGCATCTTTTCAACATCCTTGGATTTGATGTGTTGATAGTGGACTACACGTTGTAGGGTCGACTTGGGTCTCTTGGTTTCTTATATGCACATTGAATTCAATTTAACATTTTGCGGTTAAATGTACACTTACCAAACCATAGTAGACGTCTAAAAGACAGCTACTAGGCTAGCTTAGCCATATGAAGTGTTCTGAGCAATGTCCTTCGCGTTCTTCTAGGGTTCTATTTTTCTCTCATGGAACGTATTATCGTCATCATAGCTTTTAACGGTATTAGGCCTTAGGAAATATGACAATCATAAAAGTCACTTACCGATATAAGAAAAAAGGACAAAAAAATCGTCCGTTAGTGATGTTTTATAAATTATTATTACTGTAGTTAACTTATTATTGTACCAATTTTTATTTAATTAATATAATAATTAAAAAGAACATCCTTTTCGACTTTTTTTTTTTTTAGAGTCTAATTATGTAAGTGTCTATGACTATGACTACTTAGCTTCAAATGGGTTGATGTACTATTAATTTAATTTGTCCGAAATTAAAAACAATCCATAATTTTGGGAGTGAGCATCTCTTGGAAGGACCCAGGAGTATTTATGAAATGTGTATCCATCCTTCCAACTAGTACAACATTGAAAATTGATATGTAGCATGAAAGCTATACTAAAAATTAATTATCATAAATCTAAAGTGTAGTATGAAGTTGTTTGACATGATATGTATCTAAACATAAAGGTAGATTAAACTCGGTTCAGAACTAGTCCAAACCTCTTTGGGTTGTGGACTTAAGAGTTAATGAACCGTAATCGGTTCGATTAAGGTCAGTTTCGGGCTAGTTCAATAGGCTTGCTAGTTTACGAGTTGGTTCTAAGGCTTGTAATGCTCTTTTTTTTTTTTTTTTTACATTTTTCCCTTTCTCGAGTAGTTTTATTTTTTTTCTTATTTTGAATTATGCTTACTAACACATATGAATTTTAAATTTAAAAGAAATTTAAATTTAGATAGTAAATATCTATACAATATTCCATCACATGACGGTATTGTATTGTAAATTGAAAAATTATATTGTATATGAGATGTAATGAGAATACAACTATTATATTTCAATGACTTTAAAATTAATTTTTTTATCGTACTACACTAGCAGTTATCTACATATTTAGTATATAGAATCAAATTATCATAGTTTCAAAATAATTTTTATATATTTTTTACAACCTTTAATGTGTTACTTAGTTTTTATATTCGGGGAAGCCATCATATTTATATGATTAATCATTTCAATTTTTTTTCTTAAAAAAATATACTATACAAATTAATTTTTATTTTAACACTTTAAATTTCCAAAATAATAACAATATCGTTAACTTCTACATTTAAAAGAAAAACCGATTAAGCCTTTTTTTTAAAAAAAAAAAAATTCTCTAATCTAAGTGTCAAATATGTAAAATAGACAGGAGAAAAATTACAAGTACTAATCAATTGAAAATTTTTGAAAATTTTTTTTCTTATTAAACCCGATCGGACCGGCGAGTTGAATCACCCGTTCACCCGTTAGGTCACCGAACCATTGATTCAGGTGATTCACCACTTGTGACCCACATGGACTCACCGGATCCAATCTTAGGTTGGACTTGGCCAATCCAAGTTTGAGTTGATTTATTGAACCAATAGGTTGGGTTTCGGCCGGTTCGAGGGTTGGACCCAACCCTTCCTTAGCTTTACATACATCTCAAAATTAACCATTTACATATGATATGTAAGAATAAGTTGAAATAGAATTACAATTCTAACTTCTATTCCTTTTTCTTATATTTGAATGTATTTTTAAATGCTAGAATTGTTATTCCTTGGAACTACTGATTTTGGTTTTATGGGGAGTTTTGATTCTAGCTTTAAAGAGTCAGAATCGCGATTCCATCCCCGCTCATTCCATTTCGACCTATTCTTGTATATCAAATGAAATAATTTTATTTTCATTCCATGAGGTAAAATAATTTAAATTATAAAACACCTCTTTTTCTTTTTGTTAAATATATTTATGAGTAGAAAATACATATTTCATTGAATCTACAAAACCTGAAATAAGGTGCTTATATAATACCTGAAATAAATGTAGATACATTACAATAATTAGGGTTCAATAATTGCAGATGAATTACATGAAATTCGTCTCTCAAATTAGGACCTTATATATGTTAGCTTAAACCGAGAACCAATAAACAACCAATTATCCCACTAGGACATCATGTTAGGAAGCAATGGCAACAGTGGTCTATGTCCCTTAACAACCCTGCACATGTATGAGGCGTATAATACAAAATTTGTATGCAGATCTTGTGGGTGTAGATACGTGTCGTTTTGCCTAAGGACCTGATAATTCTAGTATCACTGTATGGCCTATCAACAAACTTCACATAGTATAGGTTAGGTCACTCTCAATCTTGTCTTGCACCAAGAATGCTGACATAGTCATTTGTATGCATATACAAATTCCAAAATGCAACATGAAATTGCAAGCTATAGTGTCCACCATTAATTGATTTTCTTCTCCATCATTCAGTAGATCTGGATGCCTAAAACCAACATTCTTGAACCCTTTTCTATTGTTATTATCTCTTCTTCTTTTCTTTTTTTTTTTTTTTTGGGGGATTTTGAATAAAATAAACCCAAAACTTGTACAATTTAGACTCCGTATGGGTAAAAGGAATAAGAATATAATCACATTTTTTATGAGGGAAGTATAAATGTATATGTGGAGCCTTTCGTCCGGATAAAGTTAAAGTGGAGGAAAAAAATTGTACAATAGGGATTTTATGTGATCTTATTATTCAAAATGATTGTATGATAAGGTCATTTATCAACAACCCATAGTAAATTACTGCAAATTTATAATGGAATCATGGCCATCAATGAAAAAAATGAAATCGTTGATAGCTAAAAAATAAGACTGTAGATAATTTTATGAAAGTTCTGTTGACTACTTTCATGAAAAACTGTTGACAGCTTTTTTTTACTGTAGACGACACTATTTCACTATAAGTCGAAGTTATTTACCTTAAATTGGGATTATAGATAAGTGTCATTGGTGTATGGACCAGACTGTAGAATTTTTCTTAATAATATTCTATAGGTGTTTTAAATTTTATAGTTTGCAATTGCTATGCATTTTAGAGAAAACACTTTGTAGTTTGGGGCATTTTTGTAAATCTGCTCCTTTTAAAATCTACACTGCCTATCCCCTTAAAAGATCATATATTTCCTTTTTCCCTCTCATCTTCTCAGATTCTACTCTTGTTAGGCAATTTCTGATTCTCTCTTGCATCCAGTGCAACCTGAAAGTAGGTGGCCTGTCTTCCTTATAACCAAGGAAAAGGAAGGAGAATGTACACAAAATGTTATGCGTGAAAAGTCCCAATTAAAGGGAGAAAAAAAAAAGGTAAAAAGGGAAATGATAACCATATAAAATGAGAGTACATGAATGATCGTAATCTCTCTTAAAACTCACAAAAGACATTCTAAAGCCCCCATAGAAAACATCTTCAAACAACAGAAATTTTATAATGACCAGACTTTGTAGGTTTAGCCATTTTTCTTTGAATACGAGATAGTCTCTGTTGCAATTTGTATGTCATTTACATACAGTAGGGGATAAAAGTAAGAATAACTATCCAACTTCTGGATATAAACACAAATGTAATGCCTACGCCTCTAAAATAAATACAGAGCATAAAATCGTTGAATTGTTTGTACTATTATCTTGAAGATTGCTCAAGTCTATATGAAGATTTAATGTTGAACATAATGTCCCTTCTATGGCGAAACTCTGGATGGAAGTATGGCAAACAAAGTAATTAAATAAAACTCGTTCCTACTGGTTCAACTGTGACACATCTCCTAAAGCAAGCTGGTTATACTTGAGAAAAAAAGATTTAAATTTGGGTAAGGGTAAAGTGCATAGTGAAAGTCATGTAGGAAACAAGGTGAGGACAAATATTTTTTTCCCTTGAATTTTGGGTGTGATTGTACGTAGAAAGAAATAAACCGGATTACTTACTTAATTGCAAAATACAATTTTCTTTGTTTTCATCACATATCCTGTTGTGTGAATGGAGAAAAATGATGGAATATTGTAACAAACAATATTGTCAGTAAAGAAATTAGAATAGAGAAAAAGGAAGGAGAATGTAAAATAAAATATTAAACAAGAAAAGACGCAATTGGAAGAGAAAACCCTCACGATAAACATAAGAGACACTATCTTATTTTTGGACATAAACACAAATTTTACACTTGCTATTCTTAAATCCAATGCTCAACGTAGAATTGACGAGCTGCTTGTACCATTATGTCGAAGCTTAATTTAGTACGTACAAAGACTTACATGTATAACACAATGTCCCTTCTATCAACCACAAAAAACCTATGGTTGCTACATCATAATCTCTTCATTAAATTTACATACAAGTATGTCCTTTTAACATCGCAAATCATGCATGGCAATAATGGAAGAAAAACATTTATCCAAGTGCGACAATAGGTCAGAAATTATCATAAAAATCTAGATCTTTTGAATAAACCATATTCCGTAGCTACTAATTTCTTCATTCTTCCTGCAAACCCACTTAAAACTGATAATTTTATTCCTAAGAGTGGTAGTGGTAGCACTAACTCTTACTTGTCCTCATAAACTCTTCTTCTCTAGCATGACCAATAACCACTTAGTTGCATCAACGACACTAATTGCATTTGCATAAGAAGCAAGATCTATATATTTTACTTCCATCTACGGCTAAAGATTGCATAGTTATTATGTTTACTTATTCAGAGAACAAAACAAAATTACATTACCAAATTGAACTATAGATGAAGACTATTCTCTATTTAATATGAAACGGCAGGATGTGGAAAACGAGAAACGACATCAAAATATAAAAAATAATAAGCCAAACGTTAATGGCATTGGTTCATTTAACATCAAGCTTCATCTCTACGACCGACGAGATGAAAGATGAACAAACTAGTAGAAGATCTCTCTCTTTTTCTTACTCTTCTTTTGATATGCCTAGGAGTTAATTTACTACACCACCAACTCTGGGTTTTCCAAGCAATTAACAAGAAGTTTATTGAATTTATATTTTTAGGGTTTTAAAAGAATCGGGTACGTATGACTCTCTCTTTGGTATTACACACCAAAGAAGTTCACATTACATTCAATCACTTTGATATGACGTAAAAATAGTGTTTTGCTTGCCACATTTGAAAGATTGATAAAAGCAAAGGATTTGAAAGAGAGAGACTTAATCAAAATAAAATGTATTTTGACTAACATAATGTAATTAGGGTTTAAAGTTGATATAAAAACCAAATAAAACATAGTTAACGGTAAAACTTCCCTATAAATAATAGCTAATGCGTAACCAAAAGGATAAACACGTAAATAAGAAACTAATTTTCTTAAATCGGCATTTGGACAGCTTCGAATGTACCGTTCCAACGGCAATATGGCTTGGACTACAGGACAGATGATGTTAGATCCCCCGGTTAGACACTAGGAGAGCATGATTATGTCGATTAAGCCATACTTGTCTAGATGATAGAAGCCTATGGTGTATCCAATATACTATCTTCTAAATGGCTCTTTGCCTCCCATTCAGACAGGATCTTTAACTTAACTATAGATACCTTAGAAGAACCTATTGTTCAAATGCTGCTTTGAGACTAGCGGATGGTAGTTGTAAATTCTGCACAAATTGATTAGATTGTTGTTGATCTACTGATGCCGCTATTGAAACCAACACTCAACCGTCCAAACTTATATTATGAAGTATATACTGGCCTTGAAACAATTGTTCCGTGAATCGCAGTGACCGCGCAAGAGTCTTATGAACTAGATTAATTTATCATCTGCCTCGTGCCTGTACAACTTGCAATTGATTCTCATCATTTCCTTAGTGTGATTTGTTCACCTTCTTTAAGAACGTATGGTGATAAGTTTAAGACGCTAACAGTTGCGGAAACACCATGGTTGCTTGGAAGCTCCAACTTATATGAATTTTCGTTTACCTTTTCGGTAACCTTAGGTGAGCCTTGGGAAACAAATAATGACAATATAGGAAATTTAGCAAAATGGGGTGTGGGGGGTGGGGGGTGGCGCACTTGACCCACCAACATCTAACCAAACTTGTGCTTATGTTTGTAAGGACTTAACGCCTATCATGTGGCAGTTTACAATCTCCAAGAACTTTAAATCAAGGGATACAATGAACTTAAGCCACATCCATAATAATTGGATAAAAAAAAAAAGGAAGCGAAACAATTCAATCCTTCTACTTTCGTTTTCTTATATTTCCATTCTTCATCCTTAAATTACTAGAGCAAAACAAATACTTAAAAAGTTGGATATATATCTTTAACATTTTCAATAGTTATAAAACAATTACTCCAAAATCAGGAAGTCATTTAATAATAAAAAGAGGGTTTTCAACGGTCATTTAAGAATAATTTTCAAAGCTCTAAAGGTCAATTTTTTTAAAATGAACATTTTAAAGTAACATGCAATTTCATCAAGAGATATTCAAATTTGGGTTTAAATAAGCAAATTAATGCTTTAGAGTGCTAATAAGCCCTAATGAAGTTTAAAATAAAGTTTAGAAGAATCAAAACCCTAATTAGGTCATCAAAGTACCTTTCAAACAAAGTTGATAAAATTTGGCATAAGAAAAAACACATGGTCCTACCCATACATCCTAGGGTTTTGTGAGATGCATTGCCTATATAAACCTCTCTATGCTAAGGGAGGTGGCAAATGGGCTAAATACGAGTACGATTGGGCTTCTTCCGTAAGTTGCTCAAGCACGAGCATACGAGAAAAGTAGAAGGCATGAGCATGAGTGAGCTTAGGCTCAAGTACGATATGTTGATGGGTTGTTTAAGCACGAGCACGAAAGTACGTAGATAGCACGTTAGGTCTTCATTTTTTTTTTTTGGGAAATAAAAATGGTGTTTTAAGTATTTTTAATTTGTTAGTGTATTCAATGTATTAATTTATTCATTTAATACATTAATTAGTTCATTTTTTTCATTGGAATTATAGTAATTAATGTAACTTGTATGTAATTTTATAGTTTAAATATTATATTAAATTAAGAAAATATGTATTTAATTTAACAATTTATTTGTTTAATTAGTTGCTTTTTTCATTTGAATTTTATTATACCAGTAAGTATAACATGTACGTAATTTTTAATTTTAAATAATATATTAAATAAACAAAAAAAATAATTATTATTGTAATTTCTTTATACCATTTTATTTAACTAATCTACTTATTTTAATTTGAATAAACAAGTTGAGCTTTAGTAAGATATAAGTGAATGGTTTAATAAATTAATATACCTAATTTATTTAGGTAAATCTATTTTAAATTAATTTAAGCAATACTAAGTTTCTAAATCATAATAGCTAAATATTATATAAAATTGGATCGTTGGATGAAAATAATATAAATTGTATGAACCTGACTTAAAATGAGTTCACTAGACTTGGACAAGTTCATCAAACGGACTTAAAGTCAAAAGATATCATTGAAGTAGGGAGACAAAGACTTAATATGAGAAATAGATGGGTGTAAATACAAATCTAATTGTTACAAGATGTAGATCAAATTTATGGAAATACAAATGAGCCAATCAGTCAAAGAATCAATATGTTGGAACGTTACGCCCATTACTACATTCACCTTAGGGTCTAACATATCTTCATGTTAAATCTAACAGGCAATGCCCTTACCTACAAGAAACAATGTAATTACTCTTTTGATGTACAATTGTACTTTGAGACAAGTATTTAAATTATATTTAAAATATATTAATTTAATACCAAGTAATTAAGCCGACATACTTGAAATTTGAAACCTCCAATATATATATATATATATATATATATATAGAGAGAGAGAGAGAGAGAGAGAGAGAGTAATCTTGCAAAACTAATATTTACTATGGAATGGAACAAAATGTATTCCAATTGGTACTCATCATTGTCATCATCAATACATTGCATCTCTTATCCCCTTTCCATCGCTTGGGATGACCATATGGCTTCATCATTCTTCATAGCTGAAAATTGATTTTACGCCCCCTTGTTTCTTCTTCTGAACATCTGTCCAATCCTTAAGGCATACAATATCTTTGACAGTTTCAACTTTGAGCCAAAGGCAGTGAGGGCTGAGGACTCACCCGTCTAGGCTAAAAAATAATTCAGTCGACACCGTCAAAGCCAAAGCCCCCCAAACGTACCTTATAGCAATTGATAAGGTAGGCATCGTATGTGATTTCATTGCCTACCACTCAAGGACATTCACATCAGCCTCATCTTCTCGCAGATGTTGGACTTAGTAAATTAGTAGTTCACTAAAAGTTTCATTAGTACTTTCACTAGTAGTCCCCAAACTTCGGTTTATCTAGGTGATTTACCACTCCTCTATTAGCTGAAGCATGGGAACTACTGGTCTGACCATTGGATCAAAATGGTTTAGATGTTGGCCGCTTTTTACTCCTGTGATAAAGGAATAGGGATCTAAGCACGTTGTCAGCTTTCGTGCTAAGCCTAACAGCTTTAGTTGTAACATCTTCTATGGCAACATTTCGATAAAATTCCTTTAACAAAATATAAGTACTGCAAAACTTGAAGCGTAGATCCCACATTGTGGCAACATAAAATAAGAGTGAAAAAAGAGCAAAAGTATGCAAGCAATTTGGCATCCATTGTCATAACGATAGGAAAAAGTAATTGCTCATTCGTAAAG
This sequence comes from Lumnitzera racemosa, assembly GCA_024138005.1. Taxonomy (NCBI): domain Eukaryota; kingdom Viridiplantae; phylum Streptophyta; class Magnoliopsida; order Myrtales; family Combretaceae; genus Lumnitzera; species Lumnitzera racemosa. The sequence continues at coordinate 5,287,853 of JAMXBC010000007.1, forward strand.
TTTTCCAACGTATAAACAATATCAACGATATTCAGGATTATGTCATTGCTAGTGGAATAATAGTAGCCGGATAGAATCATCATCGATTAAATGAAGTTACTTAACAACTTGCACAAGTTGCTTGTTTTCTTCCAATCCACCATACGAATTTGGCCAAGCTTAGGTTCTTGACTTACTTTTTGATGGATGTGGGAGTTGTAGAATGTGGTTAAGGCTTTCCAAGACCTATATTACCAATTAATAAAGTGTTTAATATAAAGTATTACCATAACGTAAGAATAACTTCTGTCTTTGAATAAACATTACAACCCATGAATGTAATAATAATTTTAAGTGATGCAAATCGCTAACCTTCAACAATTTGTCTAACATCTCGTATATGGAAGTCCATCGTGTGATGACGTTCCATAATGGGATGAATACCTTGTGACTTTCACATCGACAGCAATCAATATACTCCAAGTGTTTCCATTTGCTATGATGGATATAATTTATTTCGGATCTTAATAAGGTGATCCATTATCCCATAATCATTCATGCCATCTTGCATTATAATATTTAGAATGTGGTGCCCACAATGGATATGGGAAAGCTTCTTTTCACAAATTGGGTTTAGCAGTTGTTTTAACGGTTGTATTGTTATCGTGTTTGTAGATGCATTATCAAATGCGATACTAAACAACTTGTAAATTTTATATGTTTGAATGGTGTCCAAGATATTAGACGTGATTGCTGAACTTATATGAGTTTTTGAAAATAGAATGAATTTAATGATTTGCTTCTATACTACTCAATTTTCATCAATCTACCGTAACATACATATAACTATCGTCAATGTCACTGAGTGGTGACTTCCATATGTCTAATGTAAAAGAGACGTTATATAAAAAAGAAAAAAAAAAAGGTAATTAGAACAACAAGAACACTTTAACAAAAGGAAACTAAATAATTTTGGGGGAAAGACTCAGATTGCTATTACTTGGATTCAAGATCATGTAGCTGTGCCTTTAACTGTTCGTGTTTACGTAGAAACAATTCAATCATTTTATTTTGCAGGGTTTGTTTCCCTGCATGCTTATATTCTGGTTGCAATAAGCCTAATGTCTGTTCTCCGAAGTCTTCTTGGCCCACTATATTGAACAATATACCAATAGTTGCCATCATCTGGACGAAAGTTTCTCGTGCCTCCTCCTAGTTGAATACAAATGGTGTATCGCTTTTTTCGATAGTCGACAAAGTTCCTATCGATTGAGCATTTGGGACTCTCATTAGTAGTTCATTTCCAATTCGGATGCATCTTTGAATGTTAGGTAAGGTAACCGATTCCTAACTTGGACTTTCCAAATAAAAGTTTATTGCATGTTATATACCTAGTAGCATCTTCTCCGGCTATAACAACAAAATACTTCCAAATGTCGCTTGTCTACCTCCTCCATCTTCCAAATGCCAAACCAAATCTAAGAATAAGAGCTCTCAATCCCGTTCTTTAACACCATCTCCACTTTCTCCGACTAATACCCACACATTGGATGAACGCCTTCCAACGATCGAATTACGTGAGCGTTTAGATCATGATTTCAATTGGTTAAATGCTTTGGTTACTTGGTCATACGATTGGGATGAGCTGGCTGATGTTGGTAGCTTTGGAAAGCTACTTGAATAGATGGGCTTCAGTGGTTGTTAAACTTGAAGAATGATACATATCTTGACTTACTTTACATATTCTATTCTAATGTAAAAACCAAATTAGTTTATTAGGATGACGACAACAAGCCATAGAATGTCATGAATATCAATACCGAGCACATCTCCACTTATTTGTTTGCCTGGATTTTTATGGTTTGGCAGGAGTACATAAATGACTTGTTGCAACTTTCTCCTGGCAACGACATATTTAAGTATGGCAAATGTGATATGGTAATAGCTTTCATCTGGGTATTCAGGCTGCCAATATGTTAGGGTGAGAATACTACTCAGCATTTTAGGTACTTGATGTCTGGTGATTTTCCTATCATGATATGATTTCTCTATCATGTAATTACTAACTATATTACCCTATATGCTAACACCTCATTTTTTTGGGAAGAAGACCTATGACTTATTGACTCCATCATCTACAGAAAATGAGTCGATGTTGGGGGCCATCATATGCCGTTACATGCTACGAATACATGTACGGAAAGGCAATCAATTGGGATACAAGTGCTTCATCTCACATATGCTCGCATTAAAGGGATTAATTTGAATGGCTATGCAAGCAGTAGGTTGAGGCCATTTAAACTAGATATGTTGAAGAAAAAACTTCACATTGAAAGGAATGAAGAGATAAGGGAATGGTATAAGGAAACAGTAGTAAGCACACCATCAACAGTAAGGAGATGATGAACTTCTTCTTAACGTACTCTTCAATTAGGAAGGTCAGCAGGGAGGGATAAGACATGAGGAAGCATATGAACATTGGGAGGTGCTTGGATCAAATGTTTCCCTTAACATGCAACAAATGTACCAATGAATGAATTAAATGTATGAGAAGGATATAGCTAGATTTGCTAGGAAACAAATTATATGAAATGGTTAGAGGTTATAGGACCAATCTATAAGAACTTAGAGAGGAGCAATGGCAACAAGGCCAACGTATTGATAAAATGTGGCGGCATCGGGGGATATACTATCCGTCTAAAGGCTTTGTCTTTCTACCTCCATAGCAATCATTAACTTCTCCTCATATACAATTTGGAGATATTTAGAGTTTTTATTTTTCCTTTTAAGTTTTTATCAAATATCATATTAGTCAGTAATGTAAAAGAAAAAAATCAAATTTCTAATAAAATGACCTTCTTCCGATTCTTTTTGTACCATTTGAATTTTGATTTTCATTTCTTTTCCTTATTTTTATTCTTTCATTAATTACATATCAATTATAAGTATAAAACATATATTAAATACACCATGTATATATATGAATAAGATATATATTACTTAATAAATATATCATTATATTTGTATCAACTACTAAGTAGCATATATGATATATATCATCTTTAGCATACGTATAGTCATTGTGTCGTACATCCGCAATTCCATAGTATCCATACAAACCCCTTACTCCTATTTCCTTGCAAAATTTTTTATATTTCCTAAAAAAAAAAACTCATTTTCAAATTTAGCGATCACCATCGCCGTTACTTGCTGCTACTGTTGCCGCCACCACTGCCATTAATAGCCAACACTGCTATTGTCGACTACTAATACTGCTACTACAGACCTCTATTCCCTACTACCACCACCATCAAATACTACCGTTGCCATTGCCTTTGCTATCGTCACCACTACTAACCACCATTAAAGGTATACAATTGGGTTAAGTGAACTAACCTTACCTGACCCATTTTGGCCCATGAGTTAAATGGATTAGTCCCATTTAGCTTACTTTTTAAATGAGCCAAAAAACCTAAGCCCAAACTCATTTAAAAAGCAGGTTAAATGGGCCAATCCGTGAGTCAAAGGCATAAATTTGCTAAATGGGTAGCCCAAACTGACTTATTTTAGCTCGTAGGTTAAACGGGCTGGGCTCATTCGGCTTGTTTTTTAAACGGATAAATAAATCTTAGCCCAAACCCGCTTAAAAAGCGAGTTAAATGAGCCGGTTAGTAGATTTAAGCCCACTTGCACATCTCTAACCATCGCCACAACTTCTACTACTAACCATTGCCGCCACTACCATAACCACCACTGCCATTACCGCTAACCACCTTGCTACAAACCGCCATTACCGCTAACCACCATTGCCACAAACCACCACTACTGCTCTCGACAGCTGTCGCCCTTGACTACCACCACCACTATGGATAACCATCAACTACCACCATCGTCTACCATTATTGACCATCATCAACGCCACCGACATTACCACCGCTAGCACTGGCTATTGTTATTGCTACCGCCACCGTTGCTACCATTACCAACCATTACTGTGCCATAAGTACAATAACCTACCATTATCGCTACTGCTAGCACCATCATTGTAGTAGCCGACTACCACGACCACTTCCACCTTCGTCGTCACCAGCACCATACTTATTAATACTTATAGATAAATGCGTAATCTATTGTAACATATTAATGCATAATAATAGTAATAATAATTTTTCCTTAATTAATTTTTTCAAAAATGAATATTTTCCTAAATTAATGTATTAATACGCAATAATAGTATAATACGCATAAGTAATTGTTCAAATAAAAATTTATAACTCAAAATTATGTATATGTCATAAATTATCGAGCCCATTTACAGGTAAATGGGCAATATACAAGAATAAATGGGCCATAAGCACGCAAAAAGAACTAGCACACTAGGTACACAATTTTTAGGCACATAAAGGCACCTAAGCTACCCATTTACCATGCTTAGCTACTAACCCTAAAATCTTGAGCTCTTTCCATCTTCTAGAATTCACTTAAGACAAGAAACCATAATATTAAACCCTAAATCGCTAAGCATAAACCTTAAGTTTTTATTTGAAACATTTACTAACAAAGCTAGTTCATGATGTTTTATCTAGGATTTGAAAATCAATAAGGACTTTTTAAGGCTCAAGGGAGAGTTGAATGATTAGATGACACTTAATTTTCAAGGGGTAAGATTTAATTATGACACTTAAAGCTTGAATTATTCTACATAAGTACTAAGTAAGTGTTTTAAGCTTAGAGATTCACTTGAAGGTTGAAGAACATAGCCCTACAACCTTTATAGTATAAACTATCGAGGTAAACCACTAATATTTACTTAACATGAAGGTTTAAAGTGATCTAAGGGTTAAGCAATTTGAAAATGTTGATGGATGACTAGATGAGCTGTGTTGGTTCTAGTAAACAATTAAGAAGGGGGATTGAATTGATTGTTATAAACTTGGATATTTTTTTTACAAACAACAACCCTTCTTAATTATTTAATTGTAACGCTTATAACATAACTTCACCAATATATCTTTATTAAAGATTAATGCAAAGCAATAATAAATAGATAAATAAATTGATGCAAATAAAAAGAGAAAGAATGAGAAGATCAAATGAAAAGGGAAACTAAATTGATTGTTATAAACTTGGATTTTTTTTTTATAAACAATAACCCTTCTTAATTATTTAATTGCAACACTTATAACATAACTTCACCAATATATCTTTATTAAAGATCAGCGCAAAGAAATAATAAATAGATAAAAAAAAATTGATGCAAATGAAAAGAGAAAGAATGAGAAGATCAAACTTTAGCATAAATCCCTTTGTTTTTTTTTTCCCTATAGTTTCAATTGTTGCCCTTCTTCTTTAATGTGAAACTTTATTTAGATATCTCCAAAGATTCAATATGGAATTGGCCGTTGTTCGTTGTCCATTTCATATTCTTCATTAACCTCTTATGGTAGTAGCTATTGTAATATCTAATAACTTTCATGTGCAATTTTGTTCGTCGAGCCTTCCTTCTTTCCACAGGTATTGTATCTTCCAATATTCGTTTCCGTATTGCTTCATATTTGCTTCCTTCCATAAGTATTGTCGTAAACCTTATATAGTCAATAGTATAAACCCTAATCTAGGTTCAAGTATTCTAGATGATATTATGGGTCGATAATTTAATTAAAATAAAATTTTAATTAAATTATGAAATTGAATATAGTGTCGGTAATAAAAACCTTAGAAACTTGATTGAGACCTAAATCATGTATAAAAACCTTAAATTTGACGTACGCACAAACACTCGAACTTGATAAAAAAAAATCTTAAAATTATAACTTTAAACTTATAAAATGAATAAATATAACTTCATAGTAATATAACCATAGTCGATTGTAATTATCTACTAAAACGAATAATCACATATAAACCTTAGTAAAAACATTGAATTAACTCATAAATATTATAAACATAATAGGTATCAATTAAATTAATAAATTTTTATAAAATTTCAAAATTAATTTATAGATACTAATTATATTATTTTTGTGTTTGGAAAAATTACATATTTTTATTTTTATTTTAGTTTTCCTTCTTCTTTCCTCTATTTTTCCATTGCTTCTACATTGATTTCCAGTACATCGAGCAGCCCATGTGATTTGTTTTTTTTTTTTTTTCAATTTACAAGTATTAAGAGATTATGAGAGAAAGGATAAATTAATAAAGCACATGTCTTTTCTCATTAATGACAAGATTAAGCAAGATTTCTTTTTTTCTTTTTTTCTTTTGTTTTTAAACTTCATTTTTCTATTTCTTTCGTTTAGAAATTGTAGAGTAGAAAACACACATTAAGGTCCTCTATTTTCCTCTTTCTCACCGTAAACAATTCTTGTTCATCTTCTTCATTTTTTTTTTTTTTTAATATCTCAAGCAAGATAGAAAAGATGAAGAAGAAGCTAAGATTTCTACATACAAATATTATACAAGTAGATTTTCTTATGTATAGTAAATGTATTTTGTAATTATTAATTATTATATTCTTGTACATACATGTATTTAGGTATGTATGTTCATATATGTATATAAATATTAGGGTATATTTATATGTATAGTGTATATGTTCTAGTAAATTTTTCAAAATATTTGGATAAGAAACTTATATATTTGTACATATACATATACGTATAAAACATATATATGTGTATTATGTGTTTCTTTATTTATGTGCATATGTATGTATTATGCAATTTCTTTATTTATATAATTATATATATGTATGTATGCATGAATATGTATATATATATATGCTTGGTATTTTGATTATATCACATATGTATGTATGCGTATAGTATATATATGTATATATATAATTGGTATTTTCATTTTACAAAATTTATATATATATATATAAATGCTGGACGTAAGGGATATATACATGTATTTATGTATAATATTATCTAAATTAGGTATTTTAATATATATATATATGTAATATAACCGTATATGTACATAGGTATATAAAGTACTATCATGTGTATATGTATACTCATACGTATAGTATATAATATATATTTAAGATTAGAATATTTTAGTACATAAGTATATTGTACGTATAAAAATACGTATGTGAATAGTATAATATATGTAGAAATACGAGTATATTTGAATAGTACATATATAGTTTATTATAATATTAATTTAATAAATATGAAAGTATATATATGTGTACCATAACTTTAGGAAAAACTATAATAAATAATTAATTTAGAAAACTTAGTAAAATATAGTAATAAATATTAATATACGTATATATATAAGTATATACCGTAAAATAAAAAGTAATAGGAAAAATATAGGGAAAAGTACAAAAGAACAAGTGGCACTCCATATGTTGCTATGACACCACTTAAGTATAAATTAATAAATTTTCATAATTAATAATAATAATTAATTAATTAGAAAAGTAATGAAGTATAAAATTTTGAATTAATAAATCTTAAACCTAAAAAATAAGTAAAAATGGGTAATTATAGTAAAATAGACCTAAAATAAGAAAATTACAAATTATATGATTCAAATAATTATTAAGTCATAATTAAGTCAAAATGATAAATTTTGTAATATTTTTTTATCACAATCAAAACTATGGATTACAACATCCAAAATAGACCCCATTACTAGAAAGTACGTTCGAAAACAATCAAAATCAACTATAAGTTCATAAAAGTCCAAGCTAAATTGAAAAAATTATAAGTGATTAGGTAATGCATTCATTTGATTGAATTAAATTATTATATAACTTGTTTATTATATGGTTAAGGGAAATATTTCACTAAGCTAGTTAGCTTATATCTCCATAATTTATTTGTGTAAGTTGATTTATTTATGAAACCAGATTGTAGGATGCTCGAGGTTAGTGAACTATCTTTGGGTTATTGTAAGTGTGTGGGCAGTGATGAGCGTGTACTCATGTTACTGTATTTAGATACTGATCCTTATCATGTACTATAAGGAATTATCAGTTTACAATTCAGTATATTATAGACTTACTATATGTAAATATTTATATATGTGTTATTTTTAATTTACTAATATTGTTATCATAATCATGTAATAATATTACTTGAGCCTACCTAACTATAGGTCGTTTGTTGTAGTAGTAACCTTGTCTATCGCATTAGGGGTTGTCAATTGAAAAAGGAGATCAATTTACAGTTCTTTATACGGTATATGACGATTGTCACGACTAGCCCCCTTAGATTGTGACAATTGTATTTTTCCATGATATAAAAGTATCTATATAATTCTTGATATATCTTATAGAATAATCATAAAAAATATTCATTATATGGTTAGTTAAATGTATTATCCAAACACATTTAATTTATGATGTTGGGCTTCAGTCAATAAATGTATTTCTTCCATTTAAAGGTTTTGATTTTAAATTCCAAATTCCAATTCTAGTTCTAAAACTGCTTTCGATTTTGGTTCTAAAACTATGTTTTGATTTTGATTTTGATTTTGAAAGGGCATTTGTTTTCTACTTCTATTTTTGGTTTTGATACTTCATTTTAATTTGATTTCTATTTCTAACATAACTTTTTACCATGCCTCTCTTAATTATGTATAACTTTATTTTTGAACTCAAGCCTTCTAATTTCAAATTCCAATTCTAGCTCTAAAACTGCTTTCGATTTTGGTTCTAAAATTGTGTTTTGATTTTAATTTTGTATTCTGATTTTGAAATAACATTTGGTTTCTACTTCTATTATTGGTTTTGATACTTCATTTTATTTTGATTTCTGTTTCTGACAACTTTTTACCATGCTTCTTTTAATTATGTATAACTTCATTTTTGAACTCAATCCTTCTTATTCCGAATTCCAATTCAGGTTTTGAAATTGCTTCCAATTTTGGTTCTAAAATTGTGTTTTGATTTTGATTTTATATTCTAATTTTGAAATGGCATTTGTTTTTTGCTTCTATTTTCGGTTTTGATTTTGGTTATCATACGTTATTTTATTTTGATTTCTATTTCTAACGCAACTTTTAACCATTCTTCTTTTAACTATGTATAGCTTCATTTTTTAACTCAAACTTCAACATATTTATATACTTTTAGTTGCATACGTTATAAACTTGTTAACATTTTTAATGTAGTGTTTTGTTATCATTAAATCATCTTTGAGATAAAATTAACAAGATGAAAATGGAAATTATTTATTCCACTATGGCATAGATAGCTGGTTAGGGCTTGATTTATTAATTTCAATTGTTGTGGTATTAAACATGTTAATGTAGTAATTAGAAAAAGTTAGAAAAGATATAGTTTGGATTACAATAGTTAATTGCTTAGTTGTTGGACCACATGACTATGCTATCATCCCCTTAGCCATTTGATATGTAATTTTTGCTCGATCACTAGTATAAAAATATATTTAAGTATTGTTAATTTTAATGATTTTGTTCAGAAGAGATATAGAATGTTGAATAATAAGTATATGATCAATTGATCCCACAAAGTTTTCATCTTAATGTGGTTTAATCAATACATTACCATGAGTGATTTATATACTTAAAACATGTTCATTAGTATGTTAATCACTAGTTTAATAAATTGAATGATGATTTTATTGATGATGCTTTAAGTATGCTTATTTTGATATATGATATGTATATGTTAATTTAGGGCTAGAGAGGTACAAGCTTGATACATGATTGAGTAAGTATGGTCAAATTTGAGAAATTTCCAACACTTTCTAGCATGTATGAAGTTGATTTGAAGTGTGATTATGTGAGGGATTAGCATCTTAATTGTTTATATTAAGTTCTAATCAAATAACGTTATATTAGTTGCATTCTAAACTAATTTTTCAAAATCTATTGGGTGTTTCAATTTTTTAGGAAATTGTTTTGAAATTTAAAGTGTTCAAGAACATGCAATATGTTCTTCATTAAGAACCTCTTTTGATCCATTTGGGCTATCAAAATTCATTAAAAACGCTTTTTTTTTCTGAGATTTTTTCAAAGGTAATTATGTTTTCATATAGACTTATGGTCCTTGAATCCATTTCAATGATTAAACATACACATACGCTGTGCGTTTGCACACACACATACATATATAATCTAAAACCTAGTTTTGAATTAAAGTTTTAAATACAAAATTAGATAAAGGATGTTTAATCCTGTTGTAAGTTCAAGCTTCTAGAAAAGGTGTTTATAGAATGAAATATTTATAAATGATGAAAATAGATATAATTTTGAAATGATGATAATAATAATAATAACAATAAGTTAATTATATATATGCTAGACTAAGACGACTAGGATCTTAAACTAGTCTACCCAAACTAGTCTAAGAGTTAACTAGTATACCCTTCCTAAGGTCGGTTCAAGTTAAACCCCATGTATGCCATAACTTGATTAATTTGACTTAATGATATTAACTTGACTTAATTAATAATAACTCTAATTTAAGAAAATAATAATAGTTGAATAATTCATTATGCTTTAATCAATTGGGCCTAAGCTAAAATCCAACATTTACCTACGTTAATTACATCGAGCCCATAACCTAACACTATGTTTGGGATAGGGGAAACTAAAGGGAGGGAGTTATATATTGGCAAATTTATAATATTTTATCTTTATGGATAATTAAGATTTATTCTATTTTCTTTCCTTCTATTATTCAAACATATTGGAAGAAATCAACCCATAATTCTTTCCCATCGTATTTTTTCCTGTTACTTTTTTTCCTCCCTCATGCCTAACTTAGTGTAAATGAACTTTAATCATAAGAAAACCTTGACACTTATAAATGTATTAGTCTTTTAATGCCTAAAAAAAAGTAAATAAATGGATTAGGTATGGCCAAAATAAATAAATAAATAAATGGATTAGGTCTTAAATGACTTAACTTAGTGTCAAGACTAAATAAATAATTAATCAAAAATGCTAGACGTTAATTAAACTAATTAATTAACTTGTCTAGTGGATTCAACTTAACCTAGAACTAGTTAGACCCATTTTTTTTTGGGGCTTATAACCTATATGGACCTTAGTTTAGAATAAAATCTTTAGGTCTTAAATATGATAAAGCCTTAAGCTTAATTAAGTTAATGTAGATTTAATTGGATAACTAATGATAGAAAGTAGTAGCCTAATTAAGATAATTAATTTATTAATTAAGTTTGTAGACCTAAATTAATCGAAAGCTAAATGAAGCTATTACTAATCAAGTTACTGAGTGTGCTAAACAAGTTGAAAGATATTCAAAATAGAAAAAGAAGATTAGAACAATGATTATAATGAAAGAAAGAAGAGAAAATAAGAAGCTAATCAGAATAAAGAAAAAGAAATTATCGCTCAAAAGAACTATCAAAAAGAGATGAGACTTGAAGTACAAGTACATGATGAAGAAAGAAAAGAAAGATCTGAAGGGATAATGATAGAAGAAGATTTTAGTTAGCTAAAAGAAAAACAAAAGTAGAATAATCATTTTAGAAGATAATAAATGAATATAGAAACTGAGAAATAAGTCAGAATTAGAAGACTCGCAATTTAAAAGACAAAAGGAATTTTCAAAACAGGTTAGAAAGCAAGTACTTCACAGAGGTGTTTAAATACAAAAAAGGAAGAAAAGAAGAAGATTGAAGATAAGTATTAATGTTTGAAGGAAAGTAAAGTTATTAAATATACAAGGGGTTGAACAAAAGATAGATTATAAAGACAAAGTCAATTAAGGATAGAACAAAGAAGGGAAGAATCACTAATACAAATCAAGACATAATAAAGATATTTAATAGATAAGAAGAAAGGGCATATTTGAATCATAATAGGTTACACAACAACTATAATTATTAAGGAAGTTGAACAAAATGATAAACTAATTTACGCAATCAAATACTTAAGAAGCATTATGTTGAAGTGCATTACTCATTGCTGAGAGATTTAAGCTAAATTTGTGAAAAATTTACTATTATCCTTGAAGAGAGTTTTCTAATCATTTGAAAAATTACTAAAGTACCATTAAAGAGAAATAGTGAGGGGACCTTATAAAGTTGCATTAATCTCAAGATATAAATTGATAGGTAAGGTAAAATTATGGGAACTCTTAATCTCATGGTAAAGTTTCTTTCAAATAGTCAAGACTTAGGTGTGGCAATTTGATCCTTAGCGTGAAGTGCTGGAAGAGTGTATGAATGCAGAAGGCAAAACCACTATATATATATTATGAGATCCTTTTAGACCTATACTTTTTTAGTTTTGATAATTTAATTTTTGAATGTTTGTATGAATAATTGTTTAATTATTTATATGCTTAGCTATGTGATCTGAAAGTGTTAGGGTAGTTAATACTTTTGAAAAATCAAAAGAGCTCTATAAATAATTAGAACATATAAGATTAGATTAAGAATAAGAATAAAGAATTTTTGCACATTTAACATCTAATTTAAATTTGTAAGTAATTTTGATATGTCAGAATGAAAAGACAAATTTGATATTCATAATTAATCTTAAACATCAAGAAATGAAAATGGAATAGATTAATTTTTAAGAGAACAATCAATTCAAACCACCCCTACCCCCTGCCTCCCCCCCCCCCCCCCCCCCCCCCCTCAGCGCAACAAAATGAAAAAAAAAAAAGTTCATTGGAGCTAATAGTAATATTATGACAAACTAATTAAGATAATAAATTAATAGAGTGCCAATTAAATAACAATAACATCAACTTACTAATAGTTGATTTATATTAATCAAGTACCAATTCGAAGTTTGGAACTTATCCCATTTCAAGCCTTAAGTTGTTTGATTTAGGCATGATCATGTATGTTGCATGTTAGTATGAAACAAACTAACTAGACTAATAGTAAAACTTGGCATAGTTAAATTTTACTAATTATGCTTCGTTATCTTGATCTAGTGCGTAATACACTTATATTGGAGCAAATTTGGTAAGAATATTTACAAAGATGATGCAATAGTTTAAGCACTTAAGCCATCGATAATGGCTAGGCGAGTAGTTATAGGAGGTAACCATGTCAATATAACAATTATTAAAAGCGAATAGAAGTTATAAAAGGTGTTATATGGTAATACTAGAGACATGTACAATATGTTATGGATGGATTGTGCTGGTAACATCTGGTTAATGATGGTAAATTCTATATTTGTCAGTTTTTGTGATAATGTATGGAATTTGAATGTTCCTACAACCCTTGATAGGTCACTAAGATTGGAGGACAGTGGAGTTGATTTTGAGTTAGATGATAAGTATTGTTGATTATGAGTTTGATGAATAGTTACACTATCATTGTTTCTATTATGTTCTATATTATTAAACTTCAAATACTACTAATGCTATATTACTATCGTTATACCTTTCATGATGACTATTATGATCGATTGTTATGCTTTTTCTATTTTGGGTAGTTTTGCTTATAAATTAGGATTTGATGATTTTTATGCTTATGAGCCTTGATTATATTTTGAAGCCTATTTGGGGCTAGATGTTTCTAATGATATCATGTATCTAAGTTATAACATTCCATGAACATTTTCAAAGTTACTTTTTCTTTTATTTTTGGAAAACCAACTGTAGTTCATAACTTGATTTTCTATAATAAATAAAGGTTTTTCTAAATCTAAAATTTGATAGAAATCTACTCTAATATTAGGGAAGTGGTAACGTAGACTATTTAAGTAAAACAAATTGTGAATTTCTATGCTCTTTAAATTTGAGGCATGATACATACTAATTTGACTAAACTACATGGATACCCCTTGAAACCTTTAGATGCATGGATCTTGACATTTTTAAAAGTTAGCACGTGTACCCCCTAAAAGTTGACATGGTAATTGATATGTAAATTTGAGTTGATTCAACACTAGCATGATGAATTCGGAAATATTAAGAAATTCATTAGATTAAAAAATATAAGAAAATCACATTAAAAACAAAACTTGATGAAATGAAAAAAAAAAGAAGAAGTCAAAGCTTACGAGCTACCTACAAGCGAAAGTGATCGCAAATGCTCGCTAATATATGGTTAGTCATAACCCATTTACATAAGTGGGTAGTTGCCTACCATTGACAATATTTGAAAAAGAAATAAATCACTTAAAATCTAATCGAATGGTAGAATCTAATCAAATTTCACTTGGTTTTTCTTTTTTTCTTTTTATTAGTCTTAAAGGTGGTGGTGAGTTTAAGGATGCTAATGAGTAAGTCATTATAGAGTACTTAACTCACCAAACTCAATATAGGATAATTCTCTATAAAGTTTTGGAATACGTTTTGGGTCTTATTTCAAAACCGTATAAGATTTTAGGATAATATGGAATTAAATAATTCCCTAGAGGAAAACCAAAACTCGAAAAAAAAAATATAATAAACAGCTATTATCTATTTATGTTTATGATAAATAAAAAATAATGAAATAATAATTTATAAACAACCCTAGCCTCTGACTAAGTCATTACTTTTTATCTCTATTGTCTCTTATTTTCACTAGCCACTTACCCTTACCTCACTATCTCTCTTAGCTTTCTCTTATCTTGCTCAAGCAACTCTCATCTCAATTCTCATAGATACATAGCCATGCTCACCCCTTGATCCTCATAGTCTCAACTTCATCCATTATCCATCGTGCATCGTCTATCATCTGTTACAACTTTATTTTTCTTTGTTAAGTAGGTCCAATTATGAAAACAAGGTAGGTTTATTTCCATTTAGAATGAATTTATTTTATTAAATTATTATAAGTTCATGTACTAATTTAAATCTAAGTTATTGCAAAAACTCAAGTGACTATTGTTAAATTATATGGTTTAAAAAACAAGTTAAGTTGTAGGTTCAATAGTACCCTAAAGAAATAGGTTTTAAGAACAAGATAAAAGCCTTTTGGGATAGGTTTTAAGAAATATTATATAATATTAGGTTAAGTTTGGTTTTTATAAGTTCAAACCTACGTGGATACTATCTATAGGTGAATTGCATGACCCACTTGTATAAGTGACTCGTTGACCACCCTATGGCTTTAAGAGGATGGTGGTGACTATGCAATATTTACTTCTTCTTTTTTTTTTTTCAATACCTCTCCAATTTCCTTCTTTTACTTCAATTTTCTATTTTTTAAATATATTTTAGAATTTTATAAAATTTGTTAATAAAATATAAAAATTTAACTATTCAAGCCAGTAGCAACATATATCAACAGCTAGTTGATATAGGAAGTGGACCTTATTGTTATTTTAAGGTGATTTAAGCGTTAGCTTTTAAAAAAGTAGGGAATCCATGTGATTTCAAAAGTTTTAGAAGGTGCTTGCGTATTTACCTACTTTTTTGTAACAAATTAGCAAAGTCGAAATATATTTGATACAATCCTTTCTTAAATAGGAATATAGGAGAACATAAAGAAACTTACATTATGTTTGAGAAGAGGAAAGAATCAAAAGAAAAGGAATTAGAGGGACAAAAAAATTTAATTCCTTTATTTGTTTTAGGAAGGAAAATAAGAGAGGAAGGAAAGAGAGATGATTTGTTTCCATGGCCCTATACATTTTCTTTCCCACCTAAAATAGAGAGAATGAGGAGGGAAGTAATTTACCTATTTACCCTTCTTTTTCTATTTCTTTTTTTTTTCTAGTTATTATTTTTAAGGGTATTTTGGTAATTCTAAATTATCTCTTATTTTATCTTTAGCAATTATTACCATTCTTCCTATTTTCCTTCCCTTCATTGACTAAACACATTGGAAGGAATCAAATACTTTAGCAATTCCTTTCCCTCATATTCTTTCATTCTCTCTTCTTAAACATAGTGTCAGAGAACACTTGTTAAATAGAAAATGTATAAATTTTATTTGTACATTATAAGCTTTAGTAATTTAGACCTCCTCTAAAATTTTTTCACCATAAACTTAAATATAGGTTAATACTAAGATCCACTAACTTTTAGTACATATGTAATTGATATATATAAATTATCTAATATAACCTAAATTTAAGCTCCTTGATATGGCTTATAAAAGAGCTTTAAACCAACAAAACTAGTACCATGGTCTTTATAGCCTAATTGCAAGAATACCAGTTTCAATGGGATGGATCATATATGATTTCTCTATCCTAGGAGTTGTAGTATTATTTGATTGAAAAAGAAAAAAAGAAATTAGTGAGACCAATGACCTAAAGATTATTTTAAAAGTAAGATCACTATAATAGATTCTTCCCTTTACATTTCCTTTAATTAATTAACCATAACCTTCTTATTTTCTGTAGAACTAAAAATATAATGGCTATAACATTCCTAATTATTTTATTTTTGCTATATTCTAAAATATAACATACTAAAAGAAACCTCTCTCTCATTATATCAAAACCTCCATCCCTTTGTTTTTTTTTTCTTTTTGTCCTTATTCATATTCTTATCGTTCCTTAGTTTTATCTACTTTCGGCGTTAAGCCATAAGTAAAGGTTTTTGCAAAATTTAAGATAAAGTAGAAGCGTTTTTGTAGAGGAAGATTCTTGTAATTATTTATAAGTGTAGTCAATGTTGTTAGACTTAGCCTAAGTGGTTGACTTGGATGTATGAGAGGGTCAAAAGTTAAAGGAATGAAATCGAGTTCAATGTAGTTCGATTGGGATTGGATCAAGATCAAATCGAACTAGTTTTATGGTCAGTCAGGTCAAATTGAGTTGAACCGAAGGGTGAACCTGAATTTGACAACATTAGGTGTAGCTAATACTTAAGTGTATACATCTAAGAAGGTTCCTAAACTAGAATTTATGCTCTTTAAAGGAAGTAGTGGAAGTAATGGATTTATGGATTCATAGTGTTTGTGCATGGAGACATTAGGACTTGCTTAAGGTGAACAAAAGGTATAACACTTCACATTCATTACTACTAGTATGATAAGTTTATGTACAAGTTAAGGTTAGGTTGTTAAGAGGGTAAAGTTGCATTGTATATAAAGTTGATTATGGAACTAATATAGATCATGGGAACCATTGTTTGTGTTTATGAATCATGTTATGGTTCCTTTTTCTAGAACTATTTGAACCGATAAATTGGGTAACTACAGTATTGATTGAAGCATATGAGTTAGGGGGTTAAATTAGAATTTTGTATGCTAAAGTTCGTATAGAAGTGAATTTTAAGGTTATGATTGACAAAACAAAGATGCTTAGTTGACTGCACTTAACCTTAGTCGACTAAGGTATTGAAATTTGTAAGAGGAAACTAATTTGAGGGGTTTGTCAACCAAGTCATGCATGCGATCAACCATTAGCCCTGTATGAATTAGGTGCAATTAGCTTTAGATCCTTAAGTGTAACCTAGGTATATGATTATCTTATTTGTTGGATGCGCCTCTAAGATAAAAATGGGATAAAGCAAAGTGTATCGAAAGCTTAAATTTTGGTAGAGTGTTCTTAGGCAAAGTAAAAAAATCATAGGCTATCGATGATTAGATATGATATCTATTGACAACGAGGAAGGTAGTGATATCAGATGAGATGATGGACGAGGTATTGTTTTGATCATTTGTATGCCTTTTGGGTTAGTGGTTTGTTGACTTTACAAATGGTAAGATATGGGTTGAAATGATGGAAGGAAACTACAATCAAGTCACATGAATGCTTTTGAGAGACCAATAGTATTAATGGCCAGTTAATAATGAGTTTGAGATTATGTGACTATGTTTATGAGTTGGAGTAATTAAGGTATGCATACCAATATATATGCATATATATGTGTAAGGTAATCATGAGCCACATTAAGTGTAAACACTTGGTTGATGCATTAATTATAGGTTAGATGAGTCATGTTTACATAGAATTCTTATATGGTTGTGATGATCATATATTGGGCTTCGGCTTACCCTTTTGTGAGACATTTTGTTTGGTATAGAAGAAAAATTGTTTGTTTTCAATATTAACTTTATAGTTTGGAATGAGATTGGCATTAATATGCTTGAAGGTTTCTTAAGTTGGTTGACTTAGAATAGTTTTAATTATTTTAGTTTTTTCGATATTTTATGCTTATGGAGATGCAAATTTATGTAAATATAAAATTTAGATGATGGGATTTGAAGAGTACCATTATAGTATGAATTGTGGATTTATATTTGATTCTGAATCTCATATACTCATTTTGTGGCATAGGCATGTAGTGCATCGTTCATTGCTTTTAATTTTGGAACATAACAATTAACACTTGTATAATTTCAAATTTTCAACATGGTACAATGAGATGATATGATTGATTTGAGGATATGATAAATAATATAATTGGAAACATAATAATTATCAAATTAGATGGACGTTATAAAAAATGTTTAGATGTGTAGTAGGAAAATAATTTAAATGAATTGTAACACTAAAATTGGAAAATATTAATGGTGTGTTATGAGCTTTTGTGATTTTCTTTCTTTGCAACTATTATATCATAACTTTAGGGAATAGGACACATTTCATTCCAATAAAAGATTAGTGTTTATACTTGGTGATTGAAGATGCTCAAGTAGACGTTGAGATTACCTACAAAATAGAACATAGGGTTGTAGAGGTGCCAAGGGGTGCTCTGACGCAGTTACTCCAATGCCTAAGTCATTGCGATGTGTGATAAAAGGAGAAAGGAGATTTACATATAAGAGAATGGAAAAAGTGTGTAAAGATCCTTTACCATAGGCCACATCCTCTATTTATAAGGGATAAGGCTGAGCTACTTTAGGAGGGTGTATAATGACTCCAAGATCTTCTTTTAATTTTGTAGATTGCACATTTTTTATTGGTTAACTTTACTTATCTACCGAGGTTTGGTTGCATGATCCTTATCCCAATGCTTAGGCTAAGCTTGTTTAACATAGGTCTCAGGGCTCAAGTCTTTAGAAGGTCGGATGTCCTCATTTTGTTAGGACAGGCCCTTAGCTGGTGATTCATCAAAGTCCCAAGATTGATAGGGCTTCTAAATACCTTATTTGTGCTGTCTTGAGGATAACTTGATTACTTAAAGCTCATAAGAAAGTGGAGAGGTTGAAATGGGCCATTAGCTTTTAGCCCAAGTATTAGGCAGGTCGTTAGCCCATGCCTATAAAATCTTATAAACACTTATCCTTCTACTCTTATTGGTGACGAGTCAACAAAGAGGAGAGTAAGTACATGAATTGACTCATAGGGTTCAAAGTAGAAAAGCTACACAAAGGAGGCAAATGAGGCTTCTTTTTGGTGATTCTAACCATTTATGACTAGAGGTATGCAAATGGGTTTTGGCTTGTGAACCGACCTATTTAACCTATTTTTTAAATGAGTTTAGATTAAAGTTTTTGGCCTATTTAACCTGCAGGCCAAAGTAAGCTAGTTTAGGTTGGCATATTTAACAGATTTATACCCTTAGCTTATAGGCCAACTCGATTAGCTTGCTTTTCAGATGAGTTAAGACTAAATTTTTTAGCCTATTTAAAAAGCGGGTCAATTAAACTCGACCCGTTTAACTCATGGGCTAAAGTAAGCCGAGTTGAGTTAACCCGTTTAACTTACTTACATACCCCTATTTATAATTTAGTAAGATGGAGCCTTAACTGAGGCATAGTAACCGAGTAAGCAAGTCGTTTGAGTTGGATGTGACTTGTGTTGGGTAAATGTTGGAGTGTCCAAAATTTTATGGAGCTGTTGCTAAGCTAGTACACCGAGGGTTTTGTTGAGTAACTTAAATTACTAAGCTTCATTAAGCTTATGCACCATAGTCCTGCCTCTAACCCCAACCCTCCGCCCCGCCCCGTCTATCCTCCTCCTCCCCCCAATCCCCCTATCCACCCCCTAACCTAAGCTCCTATAACAACCTGGACCAAGTTGTAAGAAGATTCCATGTTTAAGTTAGCCAAATAGAGCACTCTAAGCTTATTAGATAGTGTTGGATCTGAGGTAATGATTGCTTATCAATGAAGCTTTAATTTAACTCGTCATTTAGTACATATATCTCAATGCATTTAATGTTATGTTATTGGATGCGCTTACACATGCCAATTATGCTAAGTTGATCTAAGCCATCCATTCTTATGTAAGGTACATTGCGAGACAGAGATGGAAGATGGCAAATCATTCCTTTTTCTTATAATTTTCTCTTTGATTTTCAAAACTGCCCTTTAAGTGTAATTATAAAAATCTCAAACCTCACATTTTCTCTTTGTTCTTCTTCCTCTTTAACTCCTCTTTAATCTCAAGATTTTTCCTTTTCTTTTGCAAATTTTTCTCTTGAAGCACTTATGAAACTCCTTTAAGTTCTAAACTTACTTGTTTTCTCGACTATTCATTGCTCATCTGTTAGATATGGCAGCACAGGAGGCCATTTATTCAACCTGTTCACATAGATTGTTGGATCATGAACTGTAGCATATGGAGATAGTTACTTCCTCCCTAGCGATGATGATGGTGGTGTGTTATTTCTACGATGCCTAAGAGAGTGAGTAGAAGCATCTTATAGTTCTAACATATTCTTGAACTGCTCAAGTTTAACCACTCAATCCTAAAGTTTTTCATTATCAATCTTCATTACTTCATTTTATGCCATTCGTGTTTTGTCCAAATTTTCTTGATTCACATACAGCTGTCGATCAATGACTTGATTATTTTACATGTTGACTAGTTGATCAATGATGATGTTGTTTTCAACGTTATTAGATTTGGTAACCTTCAATTTTGGAGTCATTGTGGATGTGGATTACAATTGAGAAGATGGCACCAAATGTTGATTATAGATCTTCAAGCAGTGTTTGAGATCACCTAAAAAATAGAAAGCAACATTATGGGGGTGTTAGAGGGTGCTCCAGTATGACCATTCCAATACTTAAATAAGTGTAATTTCTAATAATAAAAAAAAGAGACACATGCATAAGAGATTGGAGAGAGTATGTAAAAACCATTTGTCCTTAGGCCTCATCTTTTACTTATAGGAGATAATGCCAAACTATTTTAGGAAAGCGAGAAATAGCCCCAAGATTTTCTCTGAATTTTATGGATCACATATCTTTGATTGATTGACTTTCATAATCTAACAAAGCTATGCCTCCATGATCTTTATGTTAGTGCTTGGGTTGGGCTTATCTAACTTGGGCTGGAGGGCTTAGGTCTTTAGAAGGTTAGATGCTCTCATCTTGTTAGGTTAGGCCCTTATCTAGTCATACATTGTAGTTGTAGGTGAGGTCATTGAGCTTTTGAATACTTGACTTGTACTATCTTAAGACACTTGACCATTAGGATCTTAACAAGGAGGGTAAAGAGGTCAAATCGGGCCAATGGAGATTATCTCAAGTCTTGGTCAAATATATCCAAATAAATCTATCAATAATATTATTAAATTATAACGATTTTAATCTTTTTAAAGGAATTCATTAAGGAGTATACTTTTTCTCTTCCATAAAATATATAATCAGCTTCAAGAAAAAACTATTTTACTATCTCTTTATACAATCTTTATTTTAAAATATATTCCAAAAAAGAACTTTAATTTAATTATTTTCTTTTTATTTTTATTAAAACATTTACTCTTATATAAGATTTTATCCCATTTTTTGTTTTTGACGTTTTTGCATATAACATTTTGAGTCTGTGAATTGAAACAAATTAGAATTGTTAATTCTCTATGCAGTTTAATGGATAAAATTATTTTACAAACAAACAAATCATAATGACTTTTGTTTCGATTTTCAATCTTTCTTTTTCTTTTATGTCTTGTAATGGATTTCTCAAAAAGGTTCTTACTGACATATTTTTTTTTCTTGATATCTTTAATATTAATGAAGAACTTATTCTTATGAACTAATGATACATAATAAATTATCCATTAGTTTTTATTAATAAACAAATTGCTTCAATAATTAATATTCATTTGATAAAGTAGTTTCAATAATTAATATTGTTTTGATAAAGTAGTCTTTAAAGGATGAGAACCAGCTATCTAACCTCTACATTGAGAATAGATCTCATCCAAAATAATTTAATTATAAGTAAAAATAGGAGTTGGGTTAGATTTTTTTTATTATAAGCCCTTGCAAATCTTAGCGGAATTCCAACATAATTTACCAACGGAGATGGCTACGTTGATGGAGGATGGAGATGGAGAGACATAATGATCAGCTTGGGACAGTGAGTGGAGTTGACAGGCTGGTGTTGTCTTGTTTTTAACAGTTCAAGAAATAACAGCAGGTGTTATCACTCATCCTCATATCCTGTCCCCACATGCACTCGTGTGCACCGCACTGTCAAATCAGCTTTCGACCTTTTCAGTTTTTGCTATGGCAAAAGAAATGGTGCCAATAAATAGTATTCAAGCTAGGCTTATTTTGGTTAGATCACATGCACCAGAGAAATCCTTAATAAAAGGGAAAAAATTACCGATTAGATAATATAAAATTCATTACATGTAAAATCAGTGATAAAAATATAGATAAGCATATAAATTATACACCATTATATTAAGAAAACTATTATTACTAATTAATGGTTACAAATTTTTCTATATATTAAAATTTTATTTATCTATACCTATTAATAGATAATCTATGTAGCGTATATATCACTTTTAATAAAATATTACTAAAATGTTATTAACATTGTATATAAAGAATGCTTTTACTATTCTATATATCCATTTTCCAAAAGACGTATAATTAATATTATAAATCACAAAAAAATTATTTTCCCCCGACCATTAAGTATGTTAGGAAAAAAAAAAATGAATCATATAGATAGTGATTTGCGGCTTGCAGTTTATTACTTTTTCAGTTATATTTCTCATTTAATAAGTTAAATATTTTGTGCTCGATTAAATTAAAAATTATATATTTATTGGGTGCACGTCATGGAAGTTTATGTGGTTCGGTTGAATAAGGAAACGAAAATCTTTAGTAATTACCCAGCAATTAGATACATGCCCGAGCCTCGGAATTTCATTCTCGTTACCTAGCCAACCAATCTTCTCGCATGCTTGATTAAATCACGTACTTTAAAGATACATCAATTCAATTCCTCTCTAGGTCAATAAAATGATACTGAAAACTTATGAAACTGTCCAAAATTATTATTGTTCATTAATATAGGTGCCTAATTTGTTTGTTTATTTATTTAAGACCGATTCTTATTGTCTTTTATTTCCTGAGTTGATTCATCTCAATTTCCTAGAAAGTTTATTTCCTATTAGGACGATTTATTTAGTTTATGATAAATAAGTTTATAATCACTTTGAAGATGATGATTTAATATTGAATAAAATTATATTGCAAGAAATAAGTGCAATCCACTTTCTTCCTCTTCGATGGTGCAGCTCCATTAAGACCTTGGTGATGTGACTCCACCAAGAGCTTGTTGGTGTGAATTCTAAGAAAAAAAACTCGTTATAATGTCAAGACATGACAAAGTTAGTGGTGTGGAGTTTTGAAACCTTATCTTTTTTTAATTTATAGTTTTGTTGTAAAAGACACATTTTGTTTTATTTTGTATTGATTTCTTGGCATTTTTATGTAATTATTGTCTAGATAATGATGTTTTCTAATTGATTTTCATATTTTTCATAATTATTCGTATTTATAACGCAATTTAATTCTTTATCTGCTTATTTTCACTACCGCTTTCTTATATCACAATTTAGTTAACAATATCATCTCAAAAATCATAAGGAGAGAACATATTGTTGGCGATAGTTCTATGGGGTATCACTAGTTGTAAAATCGGCATTTCATATAAAATGTTCTGAGGCGATAGAAACCTCTAGACCGAAGCATGTTTGCAGTTGAGGACCATCTCACTAGATTAGAGAATGATAATCTAGGCCCCGACATATAGGTGCCCCAATGCATTACATATGTCCTTGTATGTATCATCAATTATTTCGTTTAATCGTTTATCTAAATGAATGATATGTAAATACATTTTATATTTAATACTTTGAAGTTTCAAATTATGATATGAGTAAGAAGCTATCATAATGATAATTTGCAAATAATGTAAAAATTGGATGCAACAAAATGATGTGTCAAGATATGATCTATCATCTTTTTAGTCATAGGCCATATAGATATCTTTGGGTTTTTTGTTGAGTCAAGTGATTTTGGAAACTAAGTTAACCTTATTATTCTAATGATAGTACATCATTGATTGAATCAATTATATGTTGTCAAGAGATGATAATAACCATTTCTTACTATGTAAGTGGTAAATCATTGTTGTTAGACAACTTAGCTTCACTAGTAAATTTGAAAATTATTATTATTCGATAAGAAACACAAATGATACATGTAATTGTACATTATCTTGAACAAGTTTAATCGAATGAAATATCATGCTCTGTAGTATCAATAATTATTTGAAAATTAAAACAAATTGGTATAATTAATTTAGCAAGAAATAATTTGGAAAATGAAATGATCATTAACATAAAATTTGGCCACATTTATGCTATGAGACGAGCCAATCGATCCATGATGAATTTGGAACCAAGGCTAAAAAAATGGATAAGGTGGACACGTATTAAGAGTAGTCTAATTTCACACATACAATATATCATGCTAGGAAATAATAATATAAGATCACTTAATATGAGCCACCCACTAACTTTAAGTTACTCGATAAGTGACAAAATAGCTAATTAATGGATTTAATTTTGGCCTATGCGAGAAAATATTCTAAGATCCCTTAATACAAGCCACCCATCAACATTAATTCATTTGATAAATAACAAAATAACTTGTAGATGGATTTGATTATTGTCCTAAATAATAAGGATAGACATAGGATCCTAACGTTGGAGGGTAACAGAAAAATGAAATTGACTTCAGAAAATGGAGAAGATGAAGAACACATAAGTGAAATGATAAAGTGTGCTATGTTGAATTCATTCCCCAGTATGTACAACTCTGTATATATAGAGCAGACTAGTTAACTAACCAAGAAAACTGTTAACTAGCTAAACTGATAACTAACTAACTAATTTCTATTAATAAATTTTCTATGAAGCCCCCTTAAGCTAGAGCACATATGTTATGTATGCTCAGCTTATGAATAGCATTTTGAAACAAAGATACTACCAATGCCTTTTTAAAATAGTCAGTGAGTTAATGATGTAATAAAACTGGAAGCAATTGAATGATGCTTGCTTGTAGTTTATCTCTTACTACATGACAATTAATCTCTATGTGTTTGGTTCGCTAATGAAAAACTGGATTTTTCATAATGTATAATGTAGATTGATTATGAAAAAATAATAAAGCTAGACTATCATGTGAAACACCAAAGTCATTATGAAGATAAAGCTACTACTGTAGTTCACAAATTGTCGAAGCCATTGCCCTGTACTCTACCCCAGATGATGGATTTGATATAGTATTATGTCTCTTAGATTGCTAGGAAATCAAAGAATATCCAAGAAAAATATAAAACCCAGTAATAGATCTTCTCATATCACTACAAGATGCCCAATTTGAATCACTAAAAGCCTTAAGCTTTATAGTTTAAGATGCTGGAAAAAATATGCCTTATCATAGTGATGATTTCAAGTGGTGAAGTACTCTATAAGTTGCTCTTAAATGTGATTTAGTTAGACAATCAAGGAATTGTGATAATTGTTGCATAGCAAAGGTAATACTCGGCTTAATATTTGTTAGATACAAAAGTTGACTAGCAAGTTTTCTATACTCGATGAAATCAAACAATAAAGGAGTTCCATCATCTTAGATAATTTCATTTTAGGTAACATAGGTGTACCGACCGGTTTTGATAATAAGAATCTAGCGTCTTTTAACAAATCCAAACAATATTTCCTCTGACATAAATTAATTCCTTGTTGGGATCATGCTACTTCAAGTCTTAAGAAATACTTTAGTTCACCTAGATCCTTCATTTGAAAAGCTTCATGTGGGTAGCGTTTAATATCATGAATAGCATCAAGAAAAGTATTAGCAACTAGTATGTCATCCACATAGACCAATAAGATCATAAAACATTATTTATCAATCTTAAAGAACAAGCTATGATTTGATGTAGATTGATGAAAACCATACTCTATGACAGATGAAGAAAGCTTTACATACCATTAATGACTTGCCTGCTTTAAATGATATAAGGACTCGATTAATTTGCAAAGTTTAGATGAATCTTGTGCTTAATATCCTTTAAGTAAAGTCACATTCTTTAGTCACATACACATAACTTTTCTAGTTTAGAAGTTGTTTCTTGTAACATGTCAAACTTGAATCCTCAAACACAATTCATAGATCTACTAAGATTTGCACTACTCCTAGTTGGCTTCAACACTTTTCTTGTTATGTTCATGGTCTTGCCAATGTTGTTGTAGTGTTGGTTACACCTATGTACTACAACTCATGTCCATTATTTGCCTATGACACTTTTGCATTATACCCTACTAAATATCTTGTGTCCTTAGCAAATGTATTAACTATTAGAGAACTATCTTCTTGTTCACAAGCAGCCAAGATAAAAGAGTGGATGAATGTTGTGTAATTGGAGTTAGATGCACTTAAGTGTAATGATACATAGATCTTACAACTTTTGCTAAAGCAAAGAAAGCCATAGGATGCAAGTAGGTATATAAGATCAAGTATAGGTTAGATGGTAGTGTAGAGAGGCATAAAGCCTAGGTTGTAGCTAAGAGTTACACATAAGTAAAGGGAGAGGATTATCATCATACTTTTTCTCTTGTAGCAAAATTATCCACTGTATGAATTTTATTGGCCTTAGCTACAACTTATCCTTAGCTACTTCATTAAGTTGATGTTAATAATGCCTTCTTACATGGGATATTGATGAAGAAAGCTATATGGTTTACTTCTTATTTTCTATTTCTAGAGCTATCTATAAGTTATAAGGTACGTCCATTACTTGTTTTTTCATAATGAAATAGTTTCTTTATTTTATGATTAGCAAAAGATTTTGTATTATCATTAGAGTGAAACATGATTTTCTTAGAGTATAAGGATATTATTTTATCGATACAAGTACCTTGGAAAAAAATATATTTTAGTTTGAATTTAAGTTTTCTTTCGTTTTTCATGTTATGTCTTTATTTTCCCTTGGTTAATTGTTTAATCCTACACTATTGTTACATCTATAATTATTGAATTAAATAATCTTGTAATTTATTTAGATTTAAATTAAATTTGTAGATCTTACGTTAAATTTGATGTTTACTACTTTCATCTCTTAAAATGATGTGCTTATTCTCTTAAATATCTATGCTATATGATTATTAAAAAAGAATTTTTTATTTACATGAAGTATATTTTGTATAATATTTTCATAAAAAATTCATCTACGATAATAATGGTTAAAAAATTATTTGAGAAAAAAAATGATAGGAAATAAATCTCAATATACTCCATTCATTAGTTTTTTTTTTTTTTTTTGAAAAGTTGATTAAATTGAGCAATCTCTTTTGAAAAAAAAAAGGGGGGGGGGGGGGAGGGGGGGTCAAGTTCGTTTTATGTTTTGAGAAAATAGCTACATAGAAGTTCACAAAGAAAAAGAAATTTACAAGTTTCATAAGATATGCTATATATTGTATAATATATAGGGTATAGGGTATAAGATGGTTCTAAACTACTATAAAATAGGGTACAGGTAATAAAGTTTCGAAATATATGTCCATACCCTACTCACCCTATATTAGTTTACTCCTACTTACTTTGTTTCCAACTTGATAGTTTAAGCAAAGCACAATGTTTAACAAGTCTAATCTCTGACTTGTTGATAATTCGTGAAGAAGGGTATAGGTTTGTAGGTATTATATACTATAAAATCTATATTTTTCGACATTCATTTAATTATCTATATTTTTTATAAAAAAAATGCTCATATGAAGTGTCTATGTTCAACATGAAACTCCAAACTATTAGTCATTATTGATATGGCTTCTAAGTTATTATCTTTTAAGGGAAAAAAGAAACATGTAGCCAATCTAACATAGCTAATTTTATTGTTAGATAGCTTTGCCTATAAAATAATTTTCATGAAGTAACATTCTCAAATCTTTTTAATTATCTTTATAATATTAGTATTAATTTTAGCTTGCCTTTAATTTGTACTTTAAATTAAAAAATATACAATTTAAGTCTTTATACCATAATTGAAATATTCTAAGAAATAATTTAAATCTAAGAGCATAAAAGGTAGATTTTCCTCTTCTCTCTTTGAAATACTAAATTACTCTCATCATTCTTATTACTTTAACTCCCTCTACTCCCTCTCACCTATCCATCCCTATGGCTAATAATATTTCCATATTAAAAAACCTGACCTATAGGTCCCTTTTATAATGTGCCACGCTAAGAAGCATGAGTAGTATTATTCAAGCAAATCTTAAATAGGTCAAACTAAGCTTTGTCATCAGCCTAGTAATTAAAGGTTTCGATACCAAGTAAGGCATGGAATATTATATATATATATATATATATATATATTATCATCACAAATCAAGTGCAATCCCCTCCTCTTGTAGCTTACGTAAGCATTATAACATTACCCTAAAATTGAAAAGTTACAACGAGTAAGCAAGTTGCGTATTTAATAAAAATAGCTATCACATTTCCAACAAAAATAAATATCCTTAATAACTAAATACCATTTTATAGCTAAGCACAATTAGGTCACACTCCAAGAAAACATCAATTTGATGTGGAAAATACAACATATATTCATCAACATGTTAAAACCAAGATATATTCCAAGCACATGTCATTTCATCACTCGGAATATAACATATATTTCTTAATATGTCAAACAATAATTCCACATCATAGTTATTAATTATAAATACCCAAGATAGTAGTTTATCACTCAAAGCATTAGACCATCGTAATAATAACCTCAAGCCATGATATTCATTTAAATAAATTTCATAGTTACAAACAAGCAAGCAAGTGGTGTACCTTTTTTGCCATTGCATACATATAAAACAACCAAATAGGGGTACTCACCAAGGCCATTGCTCATTCCAATATCTAAAGTAGCTAACTTTACCTTTTCATTCATGGAGCATTGATATTGATTCTTTATGTCAAATATGCTATAAATTAGATACAAACGCATATTAGCTTGCTTCTACATATCTTGTTGATGTAACATTTTCAAGCTTCAATACTAAGTTAGTTTAATTACTATTCATTGGATTATGTTTGTTATTCTTAATTTAATAAATTACTTATGCCTAGGGATTAAGAACCAAGGTTTATCTTTAAGGAATTACTCATCCTAGAGATCCTTTGATTTACCTTATAACTTACCTTTTAAATATCCTTTGAATGAGGTTAACTTTAGAGTCCTTATAAGAGTATTGTCTGATTTAGTCTCTAAATTGATCCTTATATAAAACTTACTAACAAAGCCTCTAATATATTCTCTGAATTAACTAATAAACTACCACAAAACTTATATAATTTCCACATACTTGTACTCTAACTATTTAATATTTGATTCCATAGAAAACTCAATCTAACACATTCTTTCATATTTGACCAATAAAAATATCAAACTTACTTATTCTCATTAATCTTTGGAATTACCATTTTAATTGCAAATTTATTGAAAATGACTATAACTTGTGTAGATAATCAAATTGAAACCACAAAATCAAAGTAATATAATCCTTACAACATGAATAACTCCTAGAAATCAAAATAAGTCAAGTTCATCAACTAATTCCAAGAAAGTCCTATATTTTCTTAAAATTTATGGATTTTATAACACATTAGCATTAGTATATAATTTCTAATTAATTCAATTTGAGAATAAAGATTTTGAGATTTAGGTGTGCCGGCCAAGCCTATTGTATCATAATAAAATAAATACTAGTCTTTCAATGCAATGAATTAGATTTAATTTCTTCCTCCTCCAACAATTGTCATATGATAATTGTTGATTGAAGAAAAAAAAATGAGGTTATTTCTTACGGAACAATTTTATGCAATTTGAGTATGTTGATTTTCATAAATTAATTTCATGTGGAGCTATCTAGTGTCTAGAAGTAAAGTTAAGTCTTATCATATTTTTGTTGAGTATTGCTTTCATTCACTTATTGAAAAACATTACATTATAACTCATGTTAACAATAAGTAATATTATAGTGTCACGAGAAAGGAAAAAATAGGCCGTATAAAACACGCATACTTATTAAGGACCCAAAAATATGCACATTTTAGAAATACAAGCCTTAAATGCATGTTTAGAAAACATAAGTAATATGATGTATAAAACCTACAATCATGGGCTCTTCTTTTTGCAAATGTTCTTTATGGTGTTAATTATGTGTTAGATTATAGTAAAGAAAATAGGAGGAATATCCACAATTTTTTGTTGCCATATCCTTAAATGACTATTTTTCTCGTTTTTAGTGTATTTATTATGTCTCAATTACGTGGGTCGAAAGCGGTTTTGATTTATATTTGTAATTTTTAAAACCAGTAGGCTTTGCATGTATTTTCTCTAAATTTAACTTGTATTACCATTCTTAATCATGGATGTTCAGTACTAATACTCTATTTTATATGATCAATGTTTATCTATAATTACACTCACACGCACACACAACAGAAATATATACATACTAGTCTTCATATTTATGTAAGATAATAAATCATATTTAAATGTAAAATATTCTATTACATTTGTGCTAATCTTTTCGTTATTTTAATGTTAGTCGTAAAGTTGAATTAATTATTTATATTTTTCGATTTATTATATATGTATCGTATAGAAAGTTTGCAACAATATATAACATATACCGTTAATTACTTAACTATATATATATATATATATATATATATATATATGAAAGTTCCTTTATTTGATTTTAGTATATATCATAATTTACCCAAACTGATCTATATATATACTATTCTTTATATTATTCCAATGATAATGAATGTTATTATTGACTATATCCTTACACATCTGTGTAACTTTGTTTATATATGTTTAAATACAAATCACATTTGAACAATACATGTTATACCGACAAAAGAGTTCTGTGCTGATACTGTTTAAGGAAAACTTTCAGTCCTAGTAATTTTCTGTTTGGCCCAACTAGATAAAACTACTATCGTAAAGCAAAACATCGGCCGGCCCACTGCGCAGGTCCCAGGAAAAAGAAGAGAAAGGTCCTTCTGTTTTGAGTCTGCGGATTTAAAAAATAAAAATAAAAGTAAAAACGGTTCATATAATTGTAAAAATAACAATGCAATGTCAATAATATTTAATTATTTATGCTAAATAGTTGCTTAAAGTGGTTGTGGTAATTACTAGTGAAAATTTGGACAGAAGTAAATCGAACCATAAAATGTGGTGATTTCATCGCGTCATTTGATCTATGGTTGCGTTCGTCCCTCTGAATTGTAAAAAGCAGTTCTACTCGAAATATTTCTTACAATTAGTTCATGCAATTGTAGAAATAACGTTGCAGTATTAAAACTATTCATTGCTAACTAGTTGCTCCTAGGGGTTGAGGACAATCATGGCGAAAAATTAGGATGCAACCGAATCAAAGTGGATCATAAAATACGGTGTTTTTACTATGCATTTGATTTATCATTGAGTTTAAACCTTTAAATGTTTAAAGTTATTCTACACAAATTCATTTGTGCAAATCAAGCATTGCTTAAAGAAAATGGTTAATATTGTACTTCATACATGAACTTTGATGAAATATATAATTTATTATCTAAAGTTTAAAAATATCAATTAAATATTTAATTGAAGTTTTTATAATCATTTATACTACTTTAAATTTCATTAGTTTTCGTTTGTTAATGTAGCATGAGTTAACGTGTGAAAATAGGTTGAATTGACTCGTAACATCTCTTTTTTCATATACTTAGATAACGTAGTACTAACTGACACTCGGCAGCAGTTCCAACTATCATATAGATATTTTTTTCTTTTTATTTTACCTTCGTTGATATGGTATTAATCAACACGTAGCACCATATGTAAACCAACACCATGTGGCACAAATTTTCTTTTTAAAGGAAATTATTATTATTAGTTTTATTCTAATCAAACACAACAAAATCCAAGTATAACATACACCACCCCAAGCTCATAAGTACTATTCTTTACATAATTACTAAAGCCAATCCACATATATACAAGGCTTTTTTCGTAAAACATTTAATGTGAGACTTATAAAAAAGAGAATGACATTTTGAGGTGTAATTTGCAATTTTTCGCAAGAGAAAGAATCAAATTTGACTTAATTTTTCTTACTTGATTCAACTTTCAATTTATAAGAAAACAATTAATCCTT
Organism: Lumnitzera racemosa; assembly: GCA_024138005.1. NCBI lineage: Eukaryota > Viridiplantae > Streptophyta > Magnoliopsida > Myrtales > Combretaceae > Lumnitzera > Lumnitzera racemosa. The sequence goes on from JAMXBC010000007.1 coordinate 5,320,116, forward strand.
AATCTATTTCATGATTACTTTTAAATTATATAAAATTTTTTTAAAAAATACTTCTAAAATATGCTTGAAATTCATGTCAAAGTGAGTCCTTTAACTATAAAACATATTTGGGGAGCCCATTTTGATGTGAATTTAAAAAAACATTTTAATTTTTTTTAATTTTTATATGATTTTAAATTAATCATGGAATATACTAAGAATTAATCATTTTCTTCTAAATTGAAAGTTGAATAAAGTAAAAAAAAAAAAAAAAGAGTCAAAATTAACTCTTTCTCTAGTGAAAAATTTCAAGTTGCACTTCAAAAACACCTTGTCTTTTTCACAAGTCCCACATGGAATATTTTATGAGAAAAGCTTATATATATATATATATGAGTTGTCTTTAGACATTACTTGAAAAATAGTGCTCATAAGCTTGATTTAGTATATACTATACTTGAATCTTTGTTGTATTTGTTTAGAATAAAAAAAAAAAAAAACATTTTTCCCTTATAATAAAAACTTTGTGCCACATGATATTAGTAGACATGTGATGCTACGTGATAGTTGGATATATTGTCACGTATCAACTAGTACCACATTAGTAGATGTAAAATAATAAGAAAAAAAGTGCCACATGCCACATGATATTAGTAGACATGTGATGCTACGTGATAGTTGGATATATTGTCACGTATCAACTAGTACCACATTAGTAGATGTAAAATAATAAGAAAAAAAGTGCCACATCTGCGATATGATAGTTGGAGTTGCTATGTGTTAACTAATGCCACGTCATCAAATATAAATTAATTTGCAAAAAATGATGTTAGTATCAATTTAACCCATTTCCATGTGTCAACTCATGCCGCATTAGCAAACAGAAACTAATAGAATTTAGTTAAGCAGTATAAGAAAAATTTCAAACTTTGGGTAGTAAAATGAATACTTTGGGTAACTTTGGGTAGTAAAATGAATACTTTGGGTAGTAAATTGCATGGTTCAGCAAAGTTCAGGTATCAAATGCGATAATGACCCTAAAAAAAAAAAGAAAGAAAAGATGTACCTATCTTATATAAGAATCTCCATTCCACCATCTACATTATTTCTCTTAATTTAATTAATTTGTTGTAGCTTATTGCTATTGAATCTAAATCATTTAATTATAAAACTTTATCATTTATACCTTTCACCATATGTAGGTTAAAAGTACTTGTATTTTTTTCCATAATAAAGTGTGATAAAGTAGTAAAAAATTAAAATGAAATGCAAAATAAAAGATAAATAAAAATATAAGCATGAAAAAAAAAACATTATTGAAATATGGCTTAAACTAAAATTAAACCAAACTGAATAAAGCAAATTTGCTTAAGTAAGGGTTGCGAATCAAATTGCAAAATAGAGTTCAATTTCGATTTCACCCTCAAACCAGATTGAATGGAGTTCCATATTGCTCACCTTTAGTGAAAATAATGGATGGTGACTACTTGAAAATTAATTTTGTATTATGATGTATTGGTTGTAGATCCTAGGCATATAGTGATAGAGATGTTGAGTAGAATCCACTATTTAGGTGTTCAAGATTAAGAGAAGACCATTCAAAGCATTATTAGATCAACGAGGGCCAAAAGGAAGTCTAACGAGTGCAGATAGTCAACTAAGTGCTTGACTTTCTAGGCAAGGTGGTTGATTGCTAAGGTGGTTAGCTAAGGTTAGGAAGGTAGCCAATTAGCCTTAGTGATCAATTAGCTTCCTATTTTGTTATTTAGCTAGGGCTTCATTATTTAGTCTGTAACGGGTCTGTAACACCTTGGAACCTAAGACATTACAACCCTTAACGTGTCAATACCAAGGTACCAATACGCAAAGGCTCATAACCTAATAAATATCCTCAATAACACTTAATAATCAAACCACAAAAACACTTTAACATATATTAACTCTAAGTCAACAATTATGGTGGCTCTATAAGTCTCACCTATACGACACATAAGATCACAAACTAACAATCAAGGGAATCTACAATGCTCCATCAATCCAAATGCAATTGTCGAACCCTAGTAAAGTCTCACTTGCTTCAAACACATTAATAAGCCAATATAGATAAGATAGAGTAGTCTATATTAGTAGAGTCCATATCTCCTATACCCAAATTTCACAATAACATAATTCGATTAGCATGTCCCTCTTACTACTCCTTGTAGTAAGTATAGTCATTTCCATCATTAAAAATAATGGTTCTCAAAGGGTAAGTAAATATGTTTAGTACGAAAGTTACTATAAGCACATATGCATAAGCGCATAGCCAATCATATCACATATGAATGCAAACATGTAAGAATAACGAATGATTAATATCTTTTATTTAATGCTTAACATATAGCACAACTTTGGTGTCTTAAAGGTTGGGGTAACTCATGACTCCGACTCATAAATGACAACGAAATTTGGTGTTAGGTACTTCACAACACCCCAAAGCATAATAATCAACCTAGAATCTATCAAAATTCCTTTAGTATGCAACTCCACTTAGGACAATGCTATATACCAATCATTGAGATGCTACCTTAAGATCACCGATGCTCTCAATCCCTTAGGCCTAGCTATGCACACTCAACATGATTAATGTTAAAGGTTGAATAAAATTTATGTCCATTTTCAACAATAACTACACAAGCATATAAAACAAACAAAGTAACCATGTACCTACACCAACAATCTCAATTTGTACTGGATTCTCTAAGCAACTAGTTTCAACTCTAAAATCTAAGGAAAGAATACATTCCACTTAACATTAGAGTCCTATCCTCTTATGAAGTCAATCTAGAGTCATCTAGGTTCAATTCCCATAAGTTAGTATTAGGTGTTTATGATTCTATGTAGTGTCTAATCTAGTGTTCTAAGCTTGATTCTAGGTTAGATTATGTTTAATCTTTGTTTTTGATTGTTAGAAATATGTTTACAAATTACACAAGTTTAGGATGAATTATATCATCTACCCGTCAAGCAAGCATGATAGAATATAGTCATGGATTTCGAGATAGCATGGAATCAAACTCATAATAGAAAGGGGGTAATCGGCAAGCCGGTTCTTCAAGGAGCCATTAAGCCAATTCATAGCTAGCAGGTCGATTCTTATAATTGTATGCATCGAGTTTTCCTATTGCTAAATTTGTCTTCCCTTTTGTCTTATTTTGAAAATCAAATGTAGAAACTTTTTCCTAATTGAAACGAACTTCATAATACAATCTAGAACCAACACCCCAATACCAAAATTCATCTTTTTCCCTCTTTAAATATCACATTATCTTTACTTAGAATATCGATTCAAAGATCAAAGAACTTATTGATGTCTCAATACTTCTTGTAAGATTGAATTCTCCATGCACTTCTTCATAATAATCTTAAAGAAAACAACTTTAATCATCAATTTCAATACATTACAATTATGTTTATTACGTGAAGTCCACAACTTACTTGCAAGAATCCAAGTCCTTCACTAGATACTGTTCTTCCTCTTTAAACAACTTATAATTTGCTACTTCAAGTTTGAGAACTTGCATTAATGACTTTTTAAATTACAAGAACTTGAAGGTTTTCAAAGGAAACATCATCTTACCTCATCTTTTGGTTCTTCTAGTGCATATAGGGTTGGAATTGTTTATGGTTCCAAGAACAATACATTAGGAACTAGGAAATAGATAGAAAAAGAGGGGTATGTGTTGAGCCTGATATTTTTCGGTTTTATAAATTAGTCTTCTTTAAACTGATAAATATTAAACTTTACCTGTTTAATACTGACCTTCGACTAGAATTTAATGAAAACTAGTTCTTTTAACTTTGAAAATATTTTAGAGTCGTCACCCGATCGGAGTAGGAAAAGAAAGTTAAATTATAACCATTTAGGTGAATTAGTTATAATTTAGCTACTGGTCTTTTGATAAAACTAATTTTATAAATGGTTTTAAGAACTGGAAAAAGGGTTCTAGGGGTTATGATTTTTAAATCTTTACGGGTACCATTAACTTTTCAATTTTAGACTTAATTTCTTAAAATCACCTTCTAAAAATTATCCTATGAAATGAAATTTTATTATTAATTCATAAATTGGGTTAAATCGAGTGAAACCATACTAAAGTGGGAAAAATGAGTTTTTTGGTTTTTTATCATCACTTCGTAGGTACTTACGTACTCTCTATTTGAGATCAAACGTACGTAGTTCTTTTTTTTTTTAGTAAAATTTTAGTGTGTTGGTCAGTTTTAATTTGGAAAAGAGTTGGGTTGAAGTTTCTCAACTTTTTGGTCCTAATTGGTTTGTTTATTTTGAAAAAATTTCTAACATGTCCTAATTTGGAAAAGAATTTATTCATGTTTTTTATTTTAAGAAAAGCTTATTTTCTAAGTGTTAAAATAGTTTCCATTTTTTTTATTCTTTTTATTTTCTCTATTTTATTATCTATATTTATTTATTTATATTATTCATTTTCCTAATAAAAAAATAAAAGCAAGACTACTCTCTTTTTTCTTTTTTTTTTGGGTTTTTCCTTTTTTTTTATTATAATTTACATAAATAATTTACATAAAGGTTTGCATGGATAAATAAAAAAAAATATAAAAAAAATACAAGAGCCAAACAGAAAATGAAACCAGACCAAATCAAGACACGTGGATTGGTTCTAGAGCAATTCTTTAGATTAGATTAGCCTATTTTAGGTTAAGTCCCAAGCTCCTTTCAACGACAAGGTGTGTTATAGGGCGATTTAACCACCAAAATGAGTAGGGAAGGTTGATTTCATGTGCTTTTTATTAGGGTTAAGGGGTATAGGGAAAGTGCTGTGGTTATGGTGGCTGTTTGGTAGTGTTTTGGATATGGGCCGACAATGGTGGTTGTGCTTGAAGCATACGACAACTTGTGGAACTCAACTGGAAATTGGGTATTGAGTTCTTAACCACTACGAAGTCAACCATGGTGGTGATTTTGAGGGAGGGTGGTTAGAGTGATGTTTTTGAAGGGTGGTGTCGTAGCCTTGGTAGTTGATATGGATTCGTAGATGAACATACGAACCCAATATCAAGTATAACCAAGAGGTGGGTCCGAACCGCGAGATGACTTGAAAGGTAAATAATAGTCGAGGATGAGTAGGGGATCTTGTGTACCGATGATAGATATGATGCACCAACGCTTCACATGAGCTTAGATTACACTTAATATGACGAATAGATATGGCCAAAGGTCACTCATCACTAGTCCACACTCAATGAGTTAGATAAGAATAGCTCAAGAGTAAGTAGAATGATACTTAGCTCAAGAAAGTATAAAAATTCAATATATTCTCCATATATTCATGTTGCAGCTATTATAATATGCAAATATTTATAATACCTAATTAGGGTAAGTCCTAAATTATAGAATATTATAGAAATGGATCCATACTAGCTAAGCAAAAAGGAGAAAAATTTCCAAGGGAAGCATGTAATCATGCAAAAAGAATATCCTTTATTGGAAAGGATAGTACGTTTGTAATTTTGTTCATTATGTGGTCCTAATAACACTACTAGCCAAGCAAGGGTAGGCCTTGATTAGGTCTAGTCGGCATCGATAGTTTAGCAAATCTAATTGCTAGGACTACACAAGGGTTAGCTTAGGGACGACTCACATTCAGGTTAGCCTCGAATAGTCGACTACTGAAAATTATTAGCTCAACCTTGGCACTGTGGGAATGATTGTATCATGATTTGGTGCTTAGATTAGTATGTTGTGGAGGGGTTGGCTTGGCATGTCGACCAATCACTTCGGTAGCTTCCTAGATGGTGTGGAGAGTGAAATAGCTGGGTAAGTTAGACTGGGGTAAACACTACTCCTTAGTGCTTAATTTACCTCGAACAGCTTGGCAAACCATCTGAGAAAGTTCTCGAGTTTAAGAGTATGTAATTGATCCTTAATCCCTATTAATGGTGGTGTTAAGTATTAGTGGTTGAAGCTTTAATGGCCACAACAACAAAAGAGAGTGACTAAGTTTGAATTCTGGGGGTTTGGGGAACTTAGTCATGATGTTGGTTTTCTTCAAAAGCTACTATGACCAAACTCTAAATTAAAGAGAGAAAGGACTTTGACCCCCGAGAGAGAAGCTTTGAATTAAGTATGTAAGGATGTATTTCAAAGATTTCTTACCTCTAGGAATGAATCTTAAGCCTCTTTTTATACTTGATAGAACTGATAAAACATGGAAACAATTGAATCACAATAAATTTGAAATCCCTAAAATTGGGCTTTGGTCGAATTTGATTTCAAATTTAATGTGATTGATTGTAGTCTTAAGTCAAAAGGCATATATGGGGCCTCAATCTTTTTGAGTATGTCTTCAAGAAGCTTTGAAAAAACTTACTTAAGCTCAAATCATAGACATTAGCTTTAAGGAAAAGGGCAAGAGCTTTTAATTTTTTCGCTACTTTGAAAGTCCATTTGACTAAGTAAATGAATGTATTTGGACGACTTTTTGGGTTCAATCTGAAGTAAGCTATGTCTAAATTGTAATTTAGCCACTAATCAGGCGAAATTGCAAAATAAAGTGGCTTGAAAATGGAGCTAAAATAAGGGGACTGGAGAGGAAAGTACGGGATTTCTGGGAAAAGAGAAGGAGAATGGGGAAAAGAGAAAGAAAGTGGCACTGGCGTAGCGCTACATCAGTCATGTTAACAAATGAGAAAGTGCTACGCATCCTGGAAGATACGTGGTCGATGATGTGTTGTATACGTGGCTAGCACACATAATTGTAGTGTGCATGTATGTATGGCAGTGCCACATGTCCTACAATAGATACATGGCATGATGAGATCCTAACATATGGCAACGTATGTGTTTTGTGGTAAAAAGAACAAGGAATTTTTGTACTTTTGGTGAGGTTCGAACCCAAGATCTCATGCCAATGTTCATATGCTTATTTATTAGGCCATTGACATATACCTGTTTCATATGTGCAATCAAATTGTATATATGAATAAGGTCGGCCTAGGTTAGATTTAAATATAAGTGTAAGCCTAATGACCTTTTATCTAAATTAAAAATTTTGTTCTATTTAAATATCTAAAAAAAATTATTATTTTCTAAATTTCCTAAATCTTCTATTTTCAATTTTTATATTTTTTATGAATTTTTCTATTTTTCTTTTTTTTTTTTACTTTTCTAAATTTATTTTTTTTTGTTTTTTTCTAAATTTTCATTTTTTGTATTTTTAATTTTTTTTGTATTTTTCATAAATTAAGACCATTTATCCCTATCCTAAAAATTCTAAAAATAAAAAGAGCAAAAATAAAGCTTTTACAATATGGAATAAAAGATTAATTTATTTGGTTGAAGAGGCAGAAGACATGTATTAGGCATATGCCTTTTCAACTCAAAAGATTGTCTTGCCCTCACGTTTACATATATTTGCAAACTTAATAAATCAAATTATTTTATTATTTAATTCAAATTTTTAGGTTATTACATAGCTTATGTAAAGGCTTTGGAATGTAATAGAAAATTAATTTCAACTTGTATATTTTCTCTTAATTTGAATTTAGTGGGATATTTTCCTAATTCTTTGTTTTTATCAATTTATTCATGCATTATGGTGAACACATAGCATACTTCGTAATCTCTTATGAGATTGTGGCATGCACCCTGTTATTTTGATTCGTATGTCATGTTAGATTTTGTTAATAAGACATTTATTTCTTTGGGTGTGTATCATATTGATTATTGAAATAATCAACTCCCAAGTTTATTTCGTTATTTAGTGTATCATATCTAAATAATGATTTGTCCATACCTTTTTATTTAATTCATTCATTCAATCATTAGAAACACATAAAAATGCATCTTTTTTGTGATTTGTTCATCTCAAACCCAAACCTATCTTTTCATATGGGATTAATATGATCCTTTGAATATTATCTCTATCCTATTAGTGCTAGAGCAATTTGGTTCCAATCACACTAATATTAGAGTAGAATTATGGTGATGTGCATAAAGAATTTGGTTGTAAGTTGTTGAATCTTTTATCGAATTTAAATATTAAGGTAAGGGTTTGAATTGGCAAAAAAAGGTAGGAGCAATTGGTCGATAAATTTGTTGGTTGTGTGAAAATCTTAACTACAATTTGGTAGAGGCAATGTTGTGTTGCGTTGGAGTGTTATTGACTTTTGTAGGGAAATTTAAAATTTTACTTTTGATTGATAGGTGAAGGAATAGGAGATGGGTTTCATACTCATTTAAAATTTAAGGGAATATATACCATGTGCTCATTAATGATAGCCCTTATAATTTGATTCCAAAAATATGTTTTTGAAAGATTGAGCTTAGAAATTATCGATAACCTATATCATTATGAATGCATTTATTATATCGATGTCATTTGAGTAACAAAACAAGCATCAATTAAGTTTTCCATCAATGCTGCCAATCAAAACAAAGTCTCGTGTGACATTGCATTTATAGAATACAATCATTTACACTTAGGAAAACCATGGTTATTGTTTCGTAATGCGTTGCATAATAAAAAAAGAAGCACATTGTTTTGTTAAAGAGAGACAAGTAGTTCTATTATCCATGGCTCCGCAGGACCTCATTTAGATGTGTCGAGAGATTAAAATGGAGATGGCTAGCTGAGAGTTAAGCTTGTAAAAAAAAAAAAAGTAAGAGCAAGAGGTTCCCAAATCTTCAATTGAGAAGGAAAATAGAGATTCAAAAGTAGATGAATGGATATAGATTCAAGAAATCAAGAAGCAATAGCCGTTGAACATGTCAATACCAATCCCATAAATCATGACCAACTCCTTGTTAATGGCACATCTATATTATTTATCGAAGCATCTTTAGAAGGCCCACTGGTGAATGACATGAATTACTAACTTCTAGTTACAGTATCCTCCTTTGAAATAACTCAGTTATGATAGATGTCATTGACAAAGATTATGACGAGTGGAAGGAGATGCAATTGTGTTTGAAGGGTAACACTCAATTTTATTGGATCTATATATTTCAAGTTTGAGAATTGCAAGCGTGTCTTTCATCTAGGTAGATATATTCACCAGTTGGGCTCTAAATTTAACATTGAGTCTCTTTTAAGATAAAGGTTATGATAGAGATCTTAAGTTGAATCCATTATTTATATGACCAGGATCAAGAGAAGGCCATTCGAAGTGATACAAAATCAACTAGGATCAAAAGTTTGAGAAGTGCAAGTAGTCAAATATGGTCAACTAGATAGTTGACTATCGAAGGAGGTGATCAATTGCCTAAGGTGGTTGACTGGGGTCAAGAAGGTGTTTGCAATAGACTAACAATATGATGCAGTTGATCGAAGGTTGATCAAGGATAACCCATCTTTCACATTTTTGGTTAGTTTCTCACTTTATCTCATTTATTTGGCTTCTTTTTTCTTTTGTTTATCTAAAATTGTTTTTTTTTTTTAGCCTATATGAAGGCTTTAGATTGTAATAGAATGTTCATTTAGACTTTGATATTTTCAAAGTAAATATAAATCTAGTTATGGGTTTGTTTGTCTTAAAAGATGAAATGAATAAAAATGAAGCCAATAGAAGACAAAAGTACCTCTCTTTTTTTAAAAAAAAAAAAAATTTAATGAGCATTTTTATATTATAATGGACAATTCATTATCCTTCATTACCACTCATCATTTCCATTAATTTCTCTTCAAAATTGGAGAGCAAAAAGTAAGCTTCAAAATGAAATGTTTCTACTCATTTCCTTTCAATTTTCACCTCCTAACTAAGTGGCTAAACATATAATTTCCTTCCGTTTTCCGTTTCTGCTAATTTCCTCCGATTGAAGCGTAGTGTTAAGCTCGCTTTCCTCGGTAAAGCCGACTATAGCCCCGGTATTAAGGGCGATAAGCCCTCCTTTAATGTTTACGCAGCTGCAAGTGAATAAAATACCGATTATGAGTGTTAATATAAATATTACATAAAGGTTAATTTGTGATTGGAGTTTATTTTTGACGTAAAAAAGAGAGAGAGAGAGAGAGAGAGAGAGAGAGAGAGAGAGAGAGAGAGAGAGAGAGAGAGAGAGAGAGAGAGAGAAAAGAAAAGAAAAAAAAAGAAGAAAGAAAACCCGCTCTAAATGCGTTCCTTAGAATAGCCATGATATATGATATTTATTTTATTTTATTGTTGTTGCAGGTAGCTGAAGCTGACTCGTTAATACTCATGTCATGACAAACGTGTAATTAAGAAAGACTAACACAAGCACCAGCACCAGCAACATTCTGTGGGTGCAGGTGAGAGGTCATCATGAAGATCGGTCATTAATTGCTTAGTTTTCAAATAAGGTAATGACATATTTCCTGAGCTGTGTAGGGCACAAACTCGGAGAAGAAAAGGCTGTAAAGCCTCCTCCCACATGTATTTCAATTTTCATATCACGGCCAGCCAGCCAACTCCACTTTAAAATTTTCTTCAAAACTCATGCCATTTTTATTAGAGGATAACGTTCATGTTAACGAAGCATTAAAAGACTTTATTTACCTTTTTCAAAAGCTTGAGAATATTTTTCTTAATTCAATAAACATATAAGTGGTAGAAGTTGTTATACTTTCAATTTCGTATAATATTATTAATTACATAATATCACAAACAAAATTAAGAAAAAGGAAACGTAAGGCAAATTAACTATGAAAGCAGCCAGAGTGTTCAATTTGTCTTACGCTTTTCTTTCCATAACTTTTGTCTTAGCTATGAGCCTTTCTGATTATATCAATCGTCTGGAGCTCAATGATCATTTTAAAACACTTATTCCTAAGTTAAAATGATTACGTCTCAACAGTTACATGCATTTGTTCGGCACTATACTTCAATTCTACGTTTCTAAAAGAAACGTCGGCTAAAAATTCCATCTCTATCTATCAAAATAATTGGAAATATTTAACAAAAATGTAGGCACAATGTCATCTTAAATCTAGGTTGAATATTATAGAAGAGTAAATTTAATATTGAATTTCAAAGTTATTAATTAAATGAATTTAACTCAACGGTTTAAGGTAATAGAATTTGAAGAGCTACATCCACAAATTATCAAGATAATCAAGGGTGATTTAATATGATGGTCTAAAAGCAAGATCACTTGAATCTGTCTGCTCAATCTAATATTTCTTAGTTTATGTCACTCTAAAATAATAAATAAAACCCTTATTTAGATTTAAACCCATCAAAATAGCCTATTTAAAATTCATTAATAAAAAACTTCAATATTAACTATTAATTATCACCATGATCCGATGAATGGGATTGACTACTATTTCCTCTAGATATCCCTTTCACATCTTCATATGGGAAAGAAAAAAAAAAACTCTAATTCATGTCGTTATTTTACTGAAATCTCATCTCAAATATCAAATATTTAAATACATTAAAAACTTTATCCCATTATTTATTAATTGTGGAATTTAATGTCATCTTGCTCCTCTACTTATTATCATATATCTAAGAGTCTTACTAAAATTGCTTACTATTCTTTTCTATACTTCTCTCCTCATCATTCCACGTGAATTACTTAAATCATTTCTCTAATTACGTATAGTGCGACTTCACATGCGGTACGTACGTGATCCTTACATCCGTACTTGCATACTCGTAAATATCTATCTTAATCAATTAGGAAAAAAAAAATGAAGACAAGTAATATTTTTATCCTTCATGCCCCACTGTTGATATTATCAAATATTGAAGTAGATTGTAACTGATCACTTCATCCGTGCAAAATGAAGAAGGATATGTGGCTTCATCTACTTCTCATTTTCTTTAATACAGGTCTAAAATTAGCAAGAGTCATTTTCTTATAGGAGATATTATGTTTATCAATTTTAAAATAATATAATATTTAAGTTTGAGTACACATTTATAAATTTTGTCAAAGATTTATATAAATTTTAGAATAAAGTTATGAATTCCTATAAATAATTATATTTTCTTATTATTTGGAGATAAACATGTATTTTGCCATCCATAACAAACATATAGTATATAATATATATATAGGAATGAGCCAATAGGTCTATGACCAAATAGCAGCTATTAGGGCATAGTTCCAACCTCGAGCCCCATTGAGGCCCCCAACCAAATGGGCTCAACATACTATAAAATAAAAAAGTGGTTAGAAAAAAATAAGAATTGGTAGGTACGACCCTAGATCCGCAAGGCTTAATAGGGCCAAGATCCACTTTAACCTATCTACTAAATGAGCCATTTGTGTGTCCATTAATCCTAGACCTAACTATGTTGGTCTATTGAGGTCATACCAAATTAGGTACTCGTGCCCATGTCTAATGTATAGGTTTGAAAATGGAAAAATTACATAAGAAGAATCAACTTTAAGAGGTAAGTTTAAGTAGGTGATCAAACTTTCAAATGGTTAATATAAAGAATCAACATTATGCTAAATGATTTAAATATAGGATTCCATCAGTTAACTGTTATAATACCGTTAAAATCGTTTAATGTGTCATTTAATTGACATGTGGTGCTAACTTATGTTTTTTTTTTCATTTTTTATAATTGTATATATTATTTTTCCTTTTTTATTTTTTTTATTTGCAAAAAAATTGACACTTAGGCACTACAAAAGCACCATTTCAATATCATGCGTTAGTTAATGGCCATATCAAATTTTTTAAACGACATTATAACAATTATCTGATGGAATCCCCTAGTTAAGTCCCCTAAGTGTAATGTTGATCATTTATTTTAAGTGTTTAAAAGGTTGATTTTTTTATTTGAATTTATATCCAAAGGTTGATCCCTCAAAGTGTAATTTTTCCAATAAAAAATATCCATAAAAAACTTAGGCATCTATCTTCAATATTGCTTTACCTTAACAAGTAGGTAGCTAAGCGAGCTAAACGCAATGGACATATGATCATCTAAGGATTCATAATGAAGAGACTTCTCTTATTCAACTCCTAATAATGATGTAACAATGTAACTTCCCAAGCCAAAAGCAGTCAAACCAATAAACACTAATGAATTCATTTCAACCACTTAATCCAAAAATTCCAAACTTGTGTTGATAAGGTATTTATAATCATGATCTCATAAACTAGTACCGTAACCTTTCATAATTCATGTGGGATACTTAACTGTGGGGTCTCACCAACGATCAAGCCTAGATTGCTTAAGTAATTTAAGCAAATCACTCAACTACTAGTTTACATTCATGAATGTTGTTTAATTAGTTAAATTGAATTAAATTAGGACTTACTATAAAGTTCACATTTAATCATATATTTTGCACTCTATATGCTAGTTTATTTTAAACATCCAATAGTAGGAAACAATATTTTCCAAGTTTATTATTTCAAAATTGTTAATAAATTATAACACACATAGACATACCTATAAAACTATTAGACCTAAATTAGACATGACCGACGGTTTAGGGCAAGTTTATGTGATTCGCTAGTTCAAAGGCCTTTATTTTTTTTCTCTCCTAATCTTTTACATAATTTTTTTTTTCTTTTTGCATTACCAATCCTTTAACTCTTTTTTTATTTTCTTCAATCTATCCATAAATGATACATTAAAAAGGAAAAGAAAATAAAATACAGAAAAGTCTCTTATAGTATGAATACCTAATATCCTAATCTGATCGAGTAGAGTGAAGTGGTTAGAGAGAAAATATTTTTTACAATATTTTACGGTGCTTATGTATTCGCTAATCGGAATCAAACCGTCGTAATTATCTTTGAATTTTTAGAAAAACTTTAATTTGTTGATTAATTTTACGTTTTTAGAAAAGCATCCAAATATATTTGACTATCTAAGTTAAATTTTTTGAAGAAAAATAATTTTAGTTGATCATAATTTAGAAAAACCTAATGCTATATCAGTACTTTTAGAAAAGCTATGCCATTTAGTTTTTTTGAATAACTAAGAAAAAAGATTTTTCTACATGATAAAACTTTTTTGTAAAGGATGAAAAGAAAACTTACTATATATCATCTTGAGATAACCGTTTCTATTTGTGAGTAGGAGTGAAATCCCCAGGTAAGCTTAGGCTTCCATCAGATCGGTTCCAATCACTGAAGTAATCATCCTTCTCGCTTAATGTTTTGCATGATTCTTGTCATCTACAGGTTGCTTTGTACCAATCTCCTGTGTAAGCATTTGCCTCAATACTAGCAATAAATAAGGAGGCTCAGCGTTCATTGATGATCAGGCCTACTGTACCAAATGCTGCTCAATGACGACAGTTGAAGCCGGAGCAGCAAATACTTCATGAATAACGTGAGATAGCAGTGAGTAGTCCCTTCTATGCCTTTACCACCACTCTAAAATATCGAAGTCCTTGATGAAGATATTTTCTAAAAACTCGAAATTCGTATTAGTGTAATGTTGCATCTTAGACATTGGACTACCCATAATTGTCAAAATCGCGATTTTTCTTATGTGATTCTATAAGTTTACAATCTTAGGTGGTTTTTCTGAGTTAACTCGGATGTATAATCTTTTTTTGTATAAAAACTTACGTTTTTAATAGAGTTTACATATAAACTTTGTAGAAATTTTTACTTTTGATTGAGTTTATCAATTCTACATATCTGAGTTGAATGGACTAAAAAATTAAAGAAAAAAAATACAACTAACCTCTTATAAGCCATCAATTATTAAGGTATTATAACATTTGTTCTATTCTATTTCAATTTTTTACTACTTTCTTTCTCTCCCAATCTCTTATTTTATGTCAATAGCTTTTATCCAAGTTTTAGCTTTAATAACAAAGTTTACAAAAAAAAACTATATACTTTATTTTATACCGTCAATAACTTAAAATGAATTAAGATATTTTGTTCTCTTTAATTTACATCTTTTTTATAAAAAAAAAAGGAAAAAGTTTAGTTTTAACTCTATTTGTCTTCTTTTTGTACATGTTATATTATATATTAAGAATTTTTATGAAAAAAGAAAAACTTAATTTCTTCTTCTTCTTTTTTTTTTTAATTTTCGCCATGCATTTTAAGTTTTGAATAACTATTATAAGTATATCTATAATTTTTTTAAGTTATTTTACAAAAATTGTAAAAACTTATGTTTCGACGTTTCGATTATACAAATCTTCTAACAATTTTGGGTAGAATCGCGGGTTTGACAACCTTGACCATCAGACTGTTGCCTCTTCAATTTTTGCACTAGTAATTTCTCACCCATAAAAGAGTAATGTTGCTCCTTGGTAGGTGACAAAGGAGAGACCGATGACTATCCATCGTATTGAGTTTGATAATAGTTTAGCATCTCCTCTATATCGGCTGTCGCTGTCGCTGTCGATACTTCTTACTGTGCTTCCAAGCTGTACATGTCTTGAGAATTCATTAGATCTTAAATGTAACCATAATAAGTTTTCAAATATAGTAATAATAATTCTACTTTACAATGAGGATCTAGAATAGTTGCTACGAGATAAATACGATGAATTTCTTTATAGTAAGTTAACCACTTCAACGACATATCGTATACGCATGCGTATAGGTTTGGGTTCTCACAGGCCTGAAGTAGCACACCAAGTATATTAATAGCTAACATAAAAAATAAGTGAACACTAAGCCTGTAAACTTGTAAAAAAGTCTTAGTAGTATTATGAAAAACTTTCAAAACTTTAAGTAATTGGATACAAATATCCCAGTTACTAGGGAAAATGTCAACTCCCTACATGTTGTATATTGCAAAGTCACATCACAGTTTGCTGTAAGGAACTGTGTTATGCAACGACTCATAAGTTGAGTTCTAACAACGTTATACATCCATCTTAAACTTCCAAGGCCTCTTCCCACGCTCCATGCAGAAGTTTCTCTACTTTTTGTTAAGAGACGGCCTATCTGTTATTATCTTGATGATATTGTTGATTAGAGCTATACTGTCGTACAAAGCTGCAATGCCATCCTTGACACACAAGTTAAGAATATGACATGCACAATGTATGTGGAAAAAAAATCCTCCTTAATGCTGGTTGATAGTAATTTTGTAAATAATATATTAATGCAATAGTAGCAGTTGCATTATTAAAACTAATAGAAAAGATTTTCATCACTAATCTGTATTCATTTAGGATTTCTCTAATAATTTTATAAATATTTTGTGCCATGTGTCAATTGTTAAATATCCTTAAAGCTAATAGCCATTTGTTAAGTTACCAATTATCATCTACCTGGTAAACAGTAATACTTATATAAGAATTATTACAAAAACGATTCATCCATATGTCTGCACACATGGACACTTGCATATCAAAGGAAGCAAACTTACCTACAAGCTCTCTCTTACCTTTGTGGTAAAACTTTTGCGTAGCTCGAGTTATCGTTCTGCAGCTAAGCCCTCGTAAGTTAGGGTTGAACGTCTCTCGCTTGTATCAACTTTGCCACTCTGACATACCCGTATTGAATGAGAGGTGCATGTTTGCCAGGTATTATGCCAAGTTATATTTATACCTCTCTTCATCATATCTCATTAGCATTTGTCCGGATGAATCACCACCTCGAGTAATCTGTTGCTGCATTCTATCTATTCCTACCTCCTTAGGATCCTTCGACCTTAAGTGCCCGTTAAGGTTACCATATCCCTCTCCCATTTTCCACGAGTAATTCGCATTGCAGTAGTTGCAGAATGCTATCAAGTTTCTCCTTTCATCTATACCTTTATGGAAATGAGTAATAAAAATATTGGACTTACCGGGTTTAGGAAGCTTACCTGAGCTGGATGGTTTTGAACTGTTGGGCCCATATTGTCTTATATATTGCTCTTCTATTTCAGGAATAATTTCTACGTCGTCCTCCTCATCCTCGAATATGCTTATGGGACGACTCATCTGTGGGGCTTCAAATCCTATGGGTCATAGAGGGACGCTCATATGAAGAGGTTTGAATCTAACATGACGTTCAAGGACACTCATGCGCGGAGGTTCGAAACCAAGAGATAGCGTGTCCCTATAACTCATGCATCGATGTTCAACGTTGAAACTAAGAGGTAGTATGCCGTGATTACTCGTGCGATAAGTTTCTACATCGAAGGCTGGAGGTGGTCTAAGTTCTTCTTCTATGTTCTCAACCATATCATGTGTCCTTTACTCATTCAAGTCATACTCGTTATCTAGGTATATTTGAACGTCTTCAAACCATTGTGGCGCAAATGACGTATTGAAAATTCTCATGCCAATGCCCTTGCCCTTGCCCTTATCCTTTCTTTTATTATTAGATTATGAACCATGTTTTTTACTAGAGAAGGTACAATGCAAAAATCTTTTCATTGGTGCAAATATTATTTTTTTTTTCTTTTGCATACTACAACAAAGATTTATGAGTAAAAGACAAAAATAATATATAAGAGAAAATAAAGCGGAAATTATGTATTGGGTATATGTATGTCAGCGTTATTTGCTAATACAAATTGTTCTGTGTAGTGGAGTAGAAAATTACCAATAGAAATTAGTAGTTAATAGAAGGAAATATTTCTAATAACGTTTCACAACAAAAAAAAAAAAAATAAAAGCAAAATAGTTAGAGTTTGAGAGATTTAATTAGTTTACAAAGTAAGTGTTGTTGTTAAGCCTAAAGCTACTATTTATAAGGATTGAGAAATATGTGAACGCATAGTTTGAATTTTGAAATTTTAAATTTTAAATTGCAAATTTAAAATTTGCTGCGTGTGTGCCATAAGTTAAATTTTTATTTGCAAAGCCAATCATTTTGATCGGCCAAAATATTTTTTTTATAAAAAAAAAAAAGAAAAAAAAAACTCAATGGTCCTTGGAAAATGACACAATATTTTACGTAGGTTAGACTTAAGTCCTAAAAGCTCAAAGTTCGTTTAGACGATTTAGCTTTGCCACTCATGAGCGAAGTCATTTTACTGTTCGGAATTAATCCTTACTCAAGTTTAAGCTAAGTAAAATATTATGTCATTTTCCATTTTAATGGAAAACAAGTGCTTTCAACGCTTTTATCTTGTTCCACCACCATCATACAAGTTGGCACATTATTTTTAAAGTAAAATTAATAATAATGATTCCTGAGGGGTAATTAGAAACATGAGTTAAATATGTTTTTTCAATATTCTTTGTTGACCGTTAGTGGAAGCGCTCTTTAAATATTCATTCCCGGGAAAAACTGAATCAGACTGTACCACAATTTTGTATACTTTATATACATGAACAGCAAGGATTTTGTGGCCTTATGATCTTTTCTGGGACAGCGAATTATGGTGTATATGAATAATATACCCAATTTGTTGCTTGTTTGTTTCCCAAAATAAATAGATAAATAAACAAAAAATCAGTCACATGAAAAACAGGTGAGAAAAACTTTGATCACTGTTTTCTAAAACGATCTTATAAGAATAAAAACATATCGCAGAAAACAGGGCATTTATCTATATCTAGGTACGCCGAATTGTTTCAGTAATTTTCTTCCTTCGAATATCTTATGGTTTTGCTGCTTTGTTTTCAGTCATAAGTACTCAGTCTTCAGTTTTAGGATTCTGCTCAAGGATTTTTCCCACAATAGTTTCATTTGGTAATCTAGCTGAGATTGAGATAGAGGGGTTATTCGATATTTGCTCTAAAGGGTCGATGGAGAGAAACTCGGCGGAGAAGAAAGGAACGTCAGGTGAAGTGATGGTGGAGATTTTGAATTCGAGTGATGCAGAAGAAGCCAAAAGTCCTGGTGTTTCCAGCGAAATCCATTTAGGTTCACCATCAAAACCAAGTGTTGAGTTACCAGAACTTCAAATCCCGAAACCAAGCCTAACTAGCCCAATTATGACACCAGGAAAGCCTCCGAAGATCCCAACTAATACCTTGACTAAGAGGAACACACTTACTAGGTCTGCATTCTCAAAGCCTAAGTCAAGATTGATTGAGCCAACGTCCTCTATTGATCTGGACCATGATGACGAGAAACCGCCCTCAAATAGCGTGAATCCCCCTGCTTTGGGTACATCTAGGTTGCCTTCACCAAGCAGTCGAGCCTCAGCTGGTGTTAGTACTCCCAAGGACAACGCTAAAACAGCACCAGCTACTCCCAGGACACCATTGATCACTTTGACCAGTGGAGAGAATGAAGATGACGATGATGAGGTCTATAAGACGGAAAATTTGAAGATATCCTCACAGTTATCAGGTAAGAAAATCGAAAGGCTTGTTTTGGTTGAGTGGTTTGTGTTTATATGCATCATGGGTTTGCTTGTTGCAAGCTTTACCGCTGAAAAGTTAGTAAATTATCATATATGGGGTTGGAACGTGTGGAAACGGTTGGTGCTAGTTTTGGTCATCTTCTGTGGAAGGTAACCGAATGGTCTATTAACATCTTGGTTTTTTTAATTGAAAGAAACTTTTTGCTCAAGAAGAAGGTTCTGTATTTTGTGTATGGATTGAAAAGGAGTGTACGAGTGTTTATCTGGTTAGGCTTGATTCTCCTAGCCTGGGGTCTGCCAATAAACCGAGGAGTGAAACGATCCCAAAGCACCAGGAAGATCCTTAATTATGTTACAAGAGCCCTTGCTTGTTTTCTCATTGGAACAGCTATCTGGCTTGTTAAGACACTTTTGATCAAATTACTATCCTCTTCCTTCCAATGCACAAGATTCTTTGACCGCATTCAAGAATCAATCTTCCATCAGTACATTGTTAGGACTCTGTCAGGGCCTCCAATGGAATCGGCAGAAGTGGATTGGAGTTCACACACGAAATTGAGTTTCAAGAGCCTAAACGATGAAGATTCTCAGAAGAAAGAAGATGTGATTGATGTGGGGAAGCTACGTAAAAATGGAAAAGAGAAGGTTTCAGCTTGGACTATGAAGGGGTTGATTGATGTTATAAGTGGGTCTGGTTTGTCCACAATTTCAGGTTCATTAGATCATTATGATGATGAAGGAGAGAAAAAGGATAAGGAAATAGACAGTGAGTTGGGAGCCAAGGCTGCTGCTTATCAGATATTTAGGAATGTAGCGAAAACCCAGTGCCAAGTAAGGAGCCAAAATGTCTGTGACATATGGTGCAATGTGCTCATGGCTCGTTGAATAACTGTCTCCTTGTTTTAATGTTCTGTCATAGGCAAATTGATGAAGACGATCTCTTGCATTTCATGAATAAAGAGGATGTAGACAATGGGATTCCACTTTTTGAAGGGGCCACGGATACCGAACGATCACCAGGACATCTTTGAAAAATTGGCTGGTTACTTCATAAATCTATGTCCTTTTCTGTATGCTCTATCAATTAAGTTCTTTATGGTCATCACGCGTAACTCAGTTTCTGTTAGCATTATATCAAACTAAGGCTTCGAGGTGAATCCAATTTTCCCTTGGGTTCTTCCAGTTCCAGGAAAATGAAGTACCACTGTGTTGCTAGAAAGATATACAACACCAATATATACAGGCCATAACTTTTAGCTAAGTTGGTTTTCGTATCAAACCTTAATGCGGTATAAAATGGGAAGTGACAAGTTCGAATCATTATCCATGTGAGCCTTGTAATCTTCTAGGCTCTTTGTGTTTGCAGGTGAATGTTTATAATGAAAGGAAATCACTGGCACACTCCTTAAATGATACGAAGACAGCAGTCGAAGAGCTGAACAGGCTTGTGTCAGGGGTTGTACTTATCATTATCATCATCGTCTGGTTACTATTGATGGGATTCTTAACAACACAAGTGCTCCTCTTCAGAGCATCTCAGCTGTTGGTCACGGTGTTTGTGTTTGGAAACACTGCAAAAACTGCATTCGAAGCCACCATATTCGTATTTGTGATGCATCCATTCGATGTCGGTGATCGATGCGTCATTGATGGAGTTCAGGCTATATCTCTAATTCCCTATGCCAAAAATATTATAGCACTTCTTCCCTCTTTTTATAAACTTGAACTTGCCTAACTTTTTGGTGTATTTATTTCAGATGGTGGTAGAAGAGATGAACATTTTGACAACAGTGTTATTGAGATATGACAATGAGAAAATATATTATCCGAATTCTGTTCTGGCGACGAAACCTATCAGCAATTTTTACAGGAGTCCAGAAATGGGTGATTCTGTGGAGTTTGCTGTTGGTTTTCTACTTCTGTGGAGAGCATTGCCGCTATGAAAGCAAAGATTAAAGCGTACGCCTTTTGCTATATCTAAAATTTTCCTAATTCAAACACTAAAGAGTAGTATTTGGAAAATCTCAGAGCAAATTGCATAAGAACATGCCTGGAACTTCCTCCTACTACATTGATCATATCAGGATTTTCTTTTTCAGAGAATCCGTGGATCTTGATTTAGCAGAATCTATACTGATATGGTTTCTTCGGCCGCATCGACATGTTTATGCTTCATCGACAGAAACACGTTCTCTTCTACAAGGAATATACATAAGCATGAAATGATAAATTTTAGATTCAAAACCATATAATCCAAAAGCATGAACCTATCGGATCTAGCGCGGTTTCATATTTATTAGTTAAACATGGAGTGATTTCATTTCCATGCTTGAGGTACATTGAGAGCAAGACTCGGTATTGGCGACCCGGCCACAGTGTGCTGGTAAAAGAGATTGAGGACATGAACAAAATGAAGATGGTTCCTTACGTCACTCATACAGTAAATTTTCAAGCTTTGGGAAGAGGGGAACGAAAATCTGAATTGGTGTTGGAGCTGAAGAAAATCTTTGAGGAGCTCGGAATTACATATCATCTGCAGCCTCAAGAAATTCATGTCAACTATGTCGATAAATCACGATGATAAGTCACCTAAATTCAGCCAAAAGCTACTTCATATTTATAGCTAGTAAGTATTTCTGCCTTCTTCAATACAATTGATTTCTGGATTGAGTTTTATCCAACTTCCAGGCCTCGGGACATTAAGTTTACAAGCTGAATCATCACACATTTGCATTACATTCCTCATTGGGGAAAATGTAAAACCAAGGACAAATTGTGAAATTATCTCAAAACTGTTAGACTCGGTGTGCATGGATCTTTACACTATGTTTGGGATGAGGAGAGGAATTAAAGAGGAAAGAATGTGAGAGAAAAAGAAAGTGGAGAGAAGGAATTATGGAGGGATTTGATTCCTTCCATTGTGTTTGGATCATGGAGGGAAGGAAGGCAGAAGGAATGTTAATAATTAGAAAAGATAAAATAAGATATAAAGGTATTTAAGTATTTTTGGAAGGGAGGGTGAGGTGAAAGTATACTTTGAGAGTTTAATAGATTATATTTATCATTGACCAAATTATAGGCAATCATCCCAAAGAGAGGGAGAGAGATTTTAGTTTTTTTACAATCAACAAACCTATATTTCATAATTATCTATCACTATTAGTCAGAGAGATGTGTTAATTTTTTATCAATATTTTTAATTAATATAAACCAATCGAAAGCTAACACATGTTTTTTGCTAATAGTGAAAAATAATAATAAAATATATGTCCTGAATTTGTTTAAGAAATAGACACAAGTCAAACGAATGCAAAAGCATCAAAACGCATGTCATGTTTTTGCAATTTTCTCAAAACCTAATGCAAATGACTTGTGGGTCTCTCCATTTACATGCAGTTTCCAAAGTTAAACGTATGCACTTTGAGGAGGTGTTTTTGGAGAGTGGAAAGATGGTATTGTCAATAAAGAAGCAGTTTAAAAATTTTCTTCCTGTGATAACACTAGCAATATGAGGGACGAAGAAGATGCTTTGATGGAAAAATATGGATTGTCTTTGGGAGTTTGAGGAGTTCCTTCAAATCATTTGCAATGAATTTTGAGCTCATTTTTTAATTCTTATTAAACTCGTGCTCCTATTTGCATTCTGATTTGTCTCAACAAGAGTTTCTTTGTCACGTCTGCAAATGTTTGGATTTCTTCAATGGAATTTTTAGCCTCCACAGTGGAAATATGGGTATATCTTCTTCGTTTCATATACCCTTTCCCTATACATATATATATAAGATTATTTCTATAATTTAGACTATGTACTAAAAATCAAAAGAGATTTCAATTTTGTATAAGGTTTTGGACTGTGTGTATACTTCTAAATAATAAGAAAATATTGGGATGTAGATGGTAAATTAATTTCTGTAGGCATTGTAAAACCAATCAAAGGAGGGCTCATAAACAAATATATAACTAATTGTTAATTTGATAATTGTAAAGAATTGAAAGCTAGTAATTTAGGGTTTGTGAATTTTGGTGTTATACTAAAATTTTGACTATCATAATCAAACCAAAAAAATAAGGTCAACAAATTAATGGAATGAAACCTAGAAGTTGATATATTTGACGGAAATGGGAAGATTCAAACTAACTATAAATTGGTTTCATAACAATAATTGGAAATAGAAGTTGAACCCTATGACAATTGAAGTATTGAATTTGTAAGATCAACTTATATGTTATTGAGACAAAACTAAAAATTGTTAGATCTAAATTTATGGATTATGTAAAGAGTTGACTAATGGAGTCATAGGTTTCCTAAAATTAATCGTGCTAAATATTTCGATAAGCTTTACTAATTGATGATGAAACAATAACAAAAAATAATCAATTGATTACCATTGTTACAGGTGGATCGACCTTGATGGTTAATCCCAAGTTGTCCAAGCAACCACTCTAACCCATAATATGACAACGATACCTCATTAACATGATTCAGGAAAAGGAAATTAGGAAGGTTGATGTCTTTGAAGTGATAAGAAGACGAAATAGAAGAAAAAGGATTGAATTAAGTTCAAAATTCTACTTATCCAAAAATCCAAATGTTGCTTTGGAGAATCATAATGGAAGATCTTCCTACGAGGGACAAACTATGTAATCGAGGAGTTAATGTTGGGTTGGAATGTCACTTATGTAGGGGGACAGTGGTAACCATCTGCCATCTGTTCTTTCAATGTTCGGTGAGTAAAAAGGGATAGGTTAAGCTAGATATTCGAAACATATATGGAGTAAGGGATAGGGAGTCAATGGTGTGATGGCTACAAGAGAAAGTTTGTTGGAGGAAGGAGCGATGGAAGGAAGTAAAGCCCCCAAGAAAAGTTTATATCCTATTTATGCTACGAGGCATATGGAGGAGAAGGAATAGCATAATTTTTAACCATAAGTAAGATCTGCATCATCATTAGGTCCAGAAAATTAGAGTTAAGGTAAATGAATGGTAGGCCTTTCACCATAAAACGAAGCTGCAAGAAAAAGGAAGCTTATTGGCTTGTTAGACTAGGTTAAGTAAGGGTTTGATTAAAATTAATTGTGATGGAGCTATAACTGAGCTTGGTAGAATTGGAGGTGTTGAGGTAATAACGAGAAATGAATTAAGTCATGTTCTTAGTGGACTGTACATAAAAATCAAGCATGTCACCGTTGGAAGTAAAACTAATGGCTATTTTTAAAGGAATGAAGTAGGTACGATGAAGCAACCTTAAGTCAATTATCATCGAGACAAATTCTACCTTGGTTATAGACTGGTAATAGAAACCAAACATCAACTTGAACATGTCACCCAATGCTAGTGGATTGTTTTTCTCTTTTTCCTCACTTTGAACATATCTTCTATTGTAGGGCAACTCGTAACCAAAACTAAGTGGCTGATTTGTTAGCTAAGGAAAGCTTAAAGACTACCAATCATATGTTTTTTGCAGATAATTTTCCTAGTTTTATTTTTAATCTTGTTGTCTAAGAATCTAGTTTGCTTTGTGTTTCTCCAATGTTACCTTTCAAGCCAGGTTGATTTATTTGTTTCACCTAGACTTATTCTTTCTATTGGACTTTATCTTCTTTTGAGTTTTTTAAGTATTATAATTTGTCATGATTCCACCGAAAAAATAAATTTTAGACTTCCAAAAATTTGGTGCGAGTACTATACTGTAATTTACTTATCACACCTATTAAGCAAATAAAGCCTAACTAATTGATATTTAGATTAATAAATTGCTGTAGTATTTATACATGTAAATTGTTGGATATTGAGCTATAGTTCAATTTATTATGGGTTATAGTCTAACTAATTCTTATTCCCCTATGTTCGAATATTATTGTTATAGTCTTACCAATTCTCATTATTAACTGTGGTTTATTACTCATGTGGAAATGGAATTTAAACTATTCCGTATTCTAGTTATCTAAATTGCTTAGTCTGGTGAATTAATATATGTAGGTATATAATTTTGATATTTATTGTATTTAGTATAGATTTGTATGCGAGTACTGCATATGTTTGTATGTATATGTAGTACTATGCACGTATAGTTGCCCACCTCATTTGGGGAAATTATTCTTTAAGTAATTAATTAATGGACTTGAATACTCAGAGGGAGACAAGCCTTACATGTATTTATCTAAGAACATGTGGTGGACTAACCATGTCTTTAGGTACGAAAGCGATATTTTATTCTAGATTCAAGTGTTTGTCAAGTATGTAGAGTACTATTTCAATAATTGATCTTTTGAACCAATTTGATACTATGGATTAATTTCACAGGTTAATAATAAAGTCTAGGAAATTAGGCCTACTAAGAGAGACCTTGGGGAGATATAAATTGATAGGTTTAAATTAGAGGTTATTAAACTAGTTTTTTTCATTCTCAACCTTACTTAATTCTCTCTTATATAAAAAGTAAACTAAAAAAAAATTCTTTTGAAACCATTTAATTTCTCATTTGGCTTCAATAGGCCATTAGAAGGCATAAATAAGCTCATGGGCATTTTCTCTATGAAAGGGCCAAGCTTATAAAATGAGTTAGGCCTAGCCTAGTCTATACCCAAGTCTAAGCCTAAAACCCTTAAATCTATATGCATATGAGGGCTTTAGTATGGATCATCAATCATGAGGACTCAATCCAACGACTCTTATCAACTGCTCATTTGGTCCATTCATCTCACATTCATCTGATGGTTCTATTTATATAAACCTCCACCTCCTTATTTGTAACATTTGGAAGCATCGACAAATTTCATAGAAATAACGTTACTCTGTCAAAATGACTTTACGGAATATCAAATATCAGAATTCATTAAGAGTAAGTCAATGACATAGCATCAACTGCACATTCAATATGTTGTCACATTCACACTCTAAGAATCCAAGCTTACTTATCTCTTCTCCCATTTCTCTCTTTAAGATTATCTTTTTATGTATCATCTAATTAAGACTTCTCTAAGTTCGACCAGTATACTTATTATATGTAATCAGTCCATACAAGGTCTAATAGCATGAGCCTCATGCTAATAATAAATAAAAAATATTTTTCAATATGGAATTGTCTATCTACATCCAAAAACTTGAAAAATAGACTGCACATTCCTGCTCTTTACATTTTCCACCCTTATTAAAATATTTTAATGGATTAAAGAACACTCGAATTAGAGAAAAAGCAAATACGTAAACATAACATGAAACCAGCACCTATTTAATGTATTAAACATATATCTTGATGCTTATTACGTCAAAAAAAGTCTAAGGTAGCAATAAAACCAATAAAATTTGTTGCCTTTAATCACAATTTTATTGCATATAAGATAAGGGAAAAAAAAAATGACTGTTGCTATAAGTCCTTGTTGTAAAAACTATTAGGCAACAGATAAATTACTTTATACAATGAAAATCGGTGTTGCTTACTTCATTAAATATTATATTAGTACGAACATAAATGCAACAATTTTTACTTATAAGGCAACAGAATTCTAATATCAATGCGATAACTTTATAATTATCAAAGCAGCATTATTTTCTTTTCAGAAACACCATGATTTTCTAGAAGTTGTTATCTGTATATTACGGCCATCAATTTTATGGTTGATGCAACAATTAATAACTCTAGAAGTAATTTTTCTTTTCTTTTTTTTTCTCCTTTCAACAAGGCTCTTTATTAATTTGTTAGCTTCCTAATAACTTCTTATTGCATTGAGCATGATAAAAAAGGCTTATCATGTGGAATAATATATTGTTAAAAGGGAACAGGAAATATACAAATAAAAAATAGTTAAACCAAATAAAAATTATATACAACAAAATAGTAGCATCCTTACAAAGATCCCATTGAAATAAATTAATCATAAGGTCAGCATCAAAATTCTTTAAAAAAGTAGATATATCCACCCATTTTAATTGAATTATATATTAGCGCTTTATTTACTTACATCTCTTCCAAAAAACCCTTTTGTGGCAGCAACTCCTAGGAAACTCGAGAGAATTGGACTAAAGAACTCTACCAAAGTTTGAACCGGATTCAACTCAATATTGTGCTTAGCTGTTCTGTTATCATATTAGCATTTTCTTACTTATATGTAAAATCTGCAAGTCTATCCGTACCTAATAAGAAGTTTAAGAAGATGAAAAAGTTTTATAGATAAATCTTTTTATACTAAAAACAAATAATAATCTCGTTAAAACCCTTTATTTACAGTCTGTACAACTATTTAATGAATAATACAATGATAAAGATATAAACAGGAGAGCATTTATCTTAATAAAATGTATACATGACTAATTGAAGACCTTTTTCTTCCATCATCCACATCAATGTAAACAAAATTGTTTGAGATAACAAGTGAGCAAGATCCTCATGTATGGCATAATAAATTACAAAATTCATAAGCTCCACAGATAAATATCAATAAATTGATAAAATATTCCATTAGATTTAATTTTTTTAAGGTTTATGTAGCTAAAAACAAAGTTATCTATCTTTCTGCAAGTTAATAAAGGTCGAATGAGCTAATCTCAACACAAGTGATATAAACATTACATAATCAATTAACTTAACAAAAAAGCATCATCGTATTACTATTACTTTTTACAGCAGTTAAGACGCCTTCAATCAGACTCTAATTTGCAATGCATAAACAAGGACCATATGTAATTTCTTTCTATTGAATTTAGAAGTCACGGTAAATTGTTTTATATGAAAGCTTTTCAAAATTAATAAATAAACATCTGTTAAAGATGAGAAATATTGATTCCGTTAGAAGGAAAAAAAAAAAAAAAAAAAAAAACCACGAAATTAGAAGTGACATCTCCACTTAAATACTTGGCTGCACTATAATAAACTAAAATTCCCATAAATTATATATGCATCCATAAAAAAAAAAAAGCCTTTGATTTAAATTTCTTGCAATAGGCTTGTTGATCATTTTCATAACAATGTCTAATGAAAATTCGAAAAAGAAGTAACACCATTGCAACATATAAATACAAATAATTACCACATTGAATTCTACGTCCAACTTCAATCAAGTTAACTACCTTTGGATCAAAATTGCGTATTTTCCTTAAAATTAAAACCCCTAGATTTAGGGGGAAAATTGGGACCACAATGGTGACTATTTTTTAAGTCAGGGTTTTGCATTGAATTGAGGGGAGTGATAGAATAATTGGATTACGGAGGAGGGACTAGTGTGTGGAAGTTCATTAACGGATGATCTCACCAGCGTCCCTTCGATGAGGTAGAAGGTAGTAACGGTTGGTCACTACGGTGGTCCGGATCTGCAGTTATCGGGTACAAGAAACAATGCCGAAAACAAGAATTTAAGAATCATCTACTCATCAACCTCTACCGAGTGCCGTGTCACAAACTCTGTTAGAGAGAGAGAGGGAAACTTTGGTGATAAAAGATTATGGCGGATTGGAGTGAACTTCGACGAGAGTTCAACGTGTGGAAGGGCATAAAGCAGAAGAGGAGAAGAGGAGAAGAAGAGAACAAGGAAAAGAAGAAAGAACCATCGGCTAAAACGCAGAGAAGGATAAACGGTACATAAAAAATAAATAATAAAAAAAAGGAAAAAAAAAAAACGAGGGAACAGTCGGAGGGAAATGAATTATAAATAAAAGAAGAGAGGAAAAAGTAGGAAGTTAGTAAAATTGTGATACCCATATCGTAGTAATTATTAGAGATGTAAGAATATGTAAAATAGCACATTAAATTGAATTAAAACTGTTGTAAAAAGGAAAGTAATATATTATTTATGATTAAAAATAATTATTTTAAGATGGTATTTTTGAAAAAAAAAATAATTTGAACTTATTAAAACGTATATGTATTTGATTTTTATAACCATATGTTATTAGAATGGATATATATAGGTTTATTTGAAGTTCGTCACCTAGCAAGTAGGGTTGCAAATAAAATGAGACGAGCTAAGCCCAATGAAGTCCAGTTTTTGAAGACTCAAACTCGAATTATTTAAAAATTAGCGAGTTCGAGCATGAGCCAAACTTTTTATTGAGTCTACAATTGAGCTCAACTTACGCTTTTTTACTAATTGAGCTCAAGTTAAGTCAAGCTTAAAACAAGCCGATTTCAAACATATTCATGAGCTTATATATACAAAATGGAAATATATAAATAAATAGATTAATAAATAGTGAATAAGGATTAGATAAATGTTATATATCATCCTATAACATATTATATATTTATATATATTATGTAGATATTAGCTTTTGATTTTAATAATATATAATATTTATAATATATATAAAACTTATAAATCTACTCACGAACTTAAATAAATCAATTCATTATCTTAAGTATGCAGGCTCGCAAGCTCAAACTAGAACTCAAGCTCGACTCATTTAAATAAATAAGTTTTATCTTCAGTTTAAACTCAGCTTATTTACTAATCGAATCAAGCTTATTGAGCTCGAGCTTAGTTGACCTTTAAACAAGCTAAACTCAAGTAGCCCATGAATAGTTCTTCTCATTTGCAACACTATTAGTAAGTTATATGAACGAAATTTCTTTTCAAGACACTTCTAAAATTCCTTAATTTTATGAATTTTAACTTTACCAACATCTTATGTAGTGTTAATGCATGCTGCCATCATAAAAATTTAATACTTGTAATATAGGGGTTCATGTAAATTGTTTAGTTTTCTATAGGTTATGATTCAATGGACAAACCAATTTAAAGTTTTAAGATTGAAATTTTCCTAAACTGAAATGGTTTGGTTCAAAATGATAACAAAAATAAATCATATTTTATATTATTGGTTTAGTTTAGCTAATGGGGAAAACCAATCCAATTGAATTGCATCCACCCTTAGTAATTATGCATGCCAATAATTAACCGGATCAACACATCATTAAATGTATCATATTAAAGTTTTTTAATGCCATAGTTTATTTTGATATGTCTCTTAGATCCATCATATGGACTTGAAATGTTTGTAGTGATATGAATTTGAAAGATGATGAATTTAAGGGAAAAAAAATTGTCTTACAAAAATTAATAAGAGTGTCCATTGGATCAAATCAAACTGTGAATTGAAAGATAAAAGCCAATTCAATCTTAAACAAAATCATAATGAACTAGAAGTGTTCATAGTTTAGTTCATTTTGGTTTGGTTCAATTTAAAGGTTGACCCAAGTCAAACCATATCTAAAATGGTTTGGTTTAGAAACCGAAAGATTTGAATGCTTTTGGCATTTTCGAATTCTAAAACAATAATCGTTTCATCAACATTCCATAGCAAGCAACATGAGTACAGAATATATTGAAAATAAAACTACTAGTCCGAGTTATTAGACCTATGTTAACCTGCTCGATCAATCCAATTCAACCTTAGTTGGACATAAAACGAGGCCTAAATCACTTATTTGACCCTCATTAGTAACCTTGATTTTATTATGTTGATTAGTCGGTCCAACCTTATTCCAATGGGAATTATCTAGGTTTTCCAAGTTGAAATTTACTATTTTATATTTTAGATAATATACCAATTTACTAAGAAAATAAATGTAGATTTAAGAAAACTAAAACATAATTGTAAAAAGCTCTTTGATTTTCAAATCTAAAAAATATGGATAATTTTATTAATTTATAAATAAATATAAATTATATTCTAATATATTTGTTAACCTTAGTTTGACCCTAATTTGATCCCGTCAACCTTAACCCCTTCTTATTCTTAAGTTAACCTTCTGATTGGAGTTTGACAACATTGATACTTATGGTCTGTTGTAAAACTAAAAATAAGAAGGCCTTCTTTGCTATGAAAAGTATAAATTGAAGCAGTAAATCTACAAATAAAATAGTCATAGTTTAAACAATTAATAAAAAAGGGTTTGACATCTCTCCCAACTTTTAAGCTCCTTATTCTACTCTAAGTGTTTAACTTAAACCAAGTTCTTAATTCTATTTCAAATATTTAAATACTATATGCAAAATAGAATAAAAAGGAAAATGCAAAAAAAATCAATACATGTATTATTACATCCTACAAATTTGTAACACATTTAAAAGATCATATAAAACTAATTGAAAATAAAGAAGAAGCTATTTGGTTTCATTATAACTCTCGAACATAAGCTTGAACCATTTGAACCATCCCTTAACCAAACCACAAACCAAACTATAATATAAAAGAACATCATAGTGATTCAATACAATTTGGTTAGGTACTTAGTTTGGTTCAATCTAATTGGTTCGATTTTATAATAGCCTTACATTAAAACAAGCTAAACTGCATTACTAAAATAAAAAGAGGAAACCACTTTAGGGCCACACTATAAAGTAAGTCCTAAGCCTTCAAATTTTTTCAAATACATATTGAAAGGTAATCTAATATGGTGGCAAATTTAAGAAATCGTCCAAATAAAGCATGGTAGATTTTATAGATCATCCCCATTTATGGAATCATCCAAAAATGACTAAACAAATTTAGGAGATCTTTTAAGTCGTAGATTTAGGAGATTGTAATATATTTTATACCTATATAGTGGGGTTGTTGTAGTTGTTTTAAGTTAATGATACAGGGAGAGATGTCATTAAGAAGAGGTATGAGAGGAAGAATAAGCAAACTCAGTATCATGAATACGCGTATGTGACAATCGATCAAACTCTTTGTTCTTAATCATTCCTGAATTGTTCTTGGTGAATTGTTTGTTTGATCTTTTCTAAAATGATTTTAACAAAGCTCTAGTATTTGTCTTATACTTGCTCATGTTCTAAAATGAATCAAATGAGAAGAAAATGCTCATATTTATAGATTATGGAGGTTAATCTTGTTCGTTAGATAACTTTAAGATAAATGGTTGAGACTGAGTTCCTTTGTTTATTGAAGCTTATCCTCTCCTTTAGCCTTCATGGGCTTAGATATGGGCTTAAGTATATTTAAGGCTTCTGTAAACAAAAGAAAGGTCATTATCATTATTATTTGGCTTAAAGACCAACTAAGCCTCCTCAAGGCCCAATAAAACCAAATGAAGCCTAAATAGGCTTAAAAGAATTATTTTCAGGTCTACTTTTCACTCATGAGATAACCAATTAAAGCTAAGAGCGGAATATCTAGTCTGGCAATCTTTATTCTAAGCCTACAGAGTCAGATCTTCCTAAAACATCCTCAAATGGGCTGATTTCCCAAGCATTGTCACTAGTTCAAGATATCGGTTCATAACATTAAATTGGATTAAAAGTCTAATTACTGAAATGACCTTCTACAATACCTTATTTTTTTATTGTATCTTATCAAATCTTTAAAAATCATTTATGTTTATCTCTTATGATAAATCACATTTTTCTTTATGTTGGTCTTTATATTCTAAACTCAAAGATTAGGTACATGTAACAAGCATATATATAAAAAAACTCTTTATCTTTACAATGTACCTCGAAATCTTTTTGAAAAGTGCATTTAGACACCTATATAACCATCTTACTCTTAATCTAATGAGCTTTTTTTTTTCAGTTTTAATGTTTTTAATTATTTTATCTAAGGTTAAAATAGAAAATTATGATCTAGATGCACTCCTTTTAAAGATTTTAGGGTTTAAACATACATTTTCAAAAAATTAAGAAGTTAAGCACACATGAAACACATATAAGAGGTACGCATTTACAATTTAATTTACCCTAAATCTTATAATTAGAAATTGATGTAAGATTGTCATGCATTATAGAATACCTTAACAGTCTTGTTGTATATCATAACTGCTTACAATAACGTAAAGCCTATTATCATCATAGTCAATTAGGATATACAAGGTTTTTGTATAACCAATACTTAAAGAATAACAATTTTATTAATTTACTTTAAAGTTGTATTGCAATATAAGCTAAAGCTTGAGTTAGAACTCAATTTTATTACAAAGAAAAATTTTAATTCCTTATTCCTTCCCTCAGATCCTTGTCTTAAAAACCTACTAACGAAACCTCAGGAATGGTGTTAGGTGTGTCTTAGAACCTGTAATAAGCCTATAAGGATGTGAGCAAAACTATGGCTCAGTAATTGGCAAGGAACCTACATTATACTTAAGCAAGCAAGAATAAAACAATCCTTTTAAAGTATAATGTATCAAAACAAATGTCATCTACATGGCATTGTCCAGATTGTCATGAGATGAGAGAAATTACGCCCATTTTAATCTAAGTTTCAAGAAGATTCCATAATAAAACATTCTCACACCAAAAACTAAACTTGCGCAATAGATCTTTGATCCTCCTTAAACCACTTCGAACCATCCCTAGATAGCTTTTACCTATACTATGACCTCCTCTATGGTTAAAATAATTCAGTACGGTTAAAAGAAGATATAATCTCACTGAATGGTCGGTATTTGATAGAGACAAGATGCAAGGATTGCAATGCATGTTCATTTTCTTAAGTCAAATAGATTCTTAAGGTTCAATTCAAATTAGTGATCAATCAAATATCACAAACTATAATATCATAATTTTAAATACACCATAACACTCTAAACAAGTAAACTCAGTTACCAAAATCAAATTTTCAATCACACACATTGCATGCGCACAAACAATTCTATTTATAACCAAAAGTAGTATATGATTGATAGTTCCTTGTTAAAAATAATACAACTGTGGTGAAGTAGGCCAACTTACCTGATTCATGGCTGTCTTGTATACCTAGAAGTAAAAAGGAATTTATTACCTGAGTTAGTATAGTATTTCCATCTCTTAATCATTTAATTAAAAACCGAATACTTTAATTTCTTGATTTGAGATTCACTTGATGCAATAATATTGAAAATTCAAATATAACTTATTGAAATATAATGAGAATGTGGAAATATAATAGTTAAGTTGATAGTATTTAGGGCCTAATCCCAATTTATTGAAAATAAGATATAATTAAGAATATTGATAAAGATGGTGATATATTAATTAAATAAGATTAAAAATATTCATTTTACATTCATACTAAATGTTTTAGGTTATATATATCGTTTTTTCATTATTCTGGAATTTTTATAAATAATCTATTTTGGGGTTATTTTCTTGAAAAAAATGGGTCATAAAGTAGTGATAAATAGAAAGTAGTTGGAACAATAGTAATTTTGGAATAAAATAGTCATAAATAATATGTTCTAACATAGAAAAATTCACGATAGCCTCATAAGGTTAGTAGCTATTTATTTGAGAATTTTCTTGAAAATCAAGTTTTTAGACCTTATCAAGTAGAATCTTGCAAAAATTATTAAATATATCATACATGCAAAATAATTTTTTGAAAAATATCCATATATTAATATTATTATATAGTATTTACTGTAAAAATTTCAAGGAGAAAAGATCTCTATAACCTTCCTAAGAATTCACGCTCCGAAACACCTTCTAAGGCCAAAAACCACCACTCCAAGGCGGCCACCACCACCCAATGATTGTCGAAAATTTAAAGGGGAATGAGAGGAAACTCCCGTTTAAATTTGTTGATTTTTGGAGCTATGAGCGAGTGTGTGTGAATTTTCCAAATTTGGGGTTGTATTTATAGACAAATTTTCACAATTATAAATTCATTTTTTATTAGCAACTTAAGAGTTAAGTTCTGGAAAAATTATTGTAGCCTCCTAGTATTGTTGCGCGTTTCCAGTAATTTTTTTATAATTTTTTGACACTTGTCAAATTTCTTGTGAATTTTTGACACCTAAAAAGTGTATTTATTAATTTTCTGACAAAATATCCGGCTTCATAAAAATTATTCCTTCTGTCTCCTGAATTTTTCAGACTTATTAAATAGGTTTTTGTGCTTTTACATGTTGATTAATTTTGTATAAGACTTATTACCATAATAATTTTAATCTTTTTACTACCCCTCACTTTCATCTCTCTTTTTTTTTCCCTTTTTTCTTTATAAATCCATATATACATATTTTTGTCATTTCTTTGGTTAAAGTTTTTAAATAAAATTATTTTTAGATACATATGTAATTTTTCTAAGGTTTTGGTCAATTAAGCCCTAAATTTTATTCAACTATTTAACGAATCATATAGTTAATAGAACTAAACCTAATAATTGATATAATGTTTTGGAAAAAAAAAAGGAAATTGGTATATAATGAATATAACTTCATCATAAAGATATTTCATATCTTTTTTTAATTGATAAATTTTATTGGCTAACAAGAATTATTTACTAAATTTATCATAATGTAATATCTATATGATTGACTATTATAAAATGAATTAAGTCTTTAGTTGCTATTGTGTCAAATTTGGTTTAACAACATATCAATTTTAGTTTTCAATACAAAAAGTAGTTGAATAAAAGATTATTTAAAATCATCCTTACTGCATAAAACAAGTTTACTTATTATTGTATTAAGAACTTTCATAATATATACATTGAGAAATATTGGTTTAGGTAAATATTGTTGAAGAAACCTCATTTAGGAAACAATTTAATCATTCCTTATAATAGTCAAAATCGCAACACTATTACTTAGTTGCATTGTTGAAGCAACAATTTAGTTGTAAGGATTGCCTATTGCATGAATATAAGCAATAGCTTTACAAGTCGTTGCCAAAAATCAAAGAACTAAATTACTACCCTTATTCAAATAACTATTAGCAACTTAACATATTTGTTGCCATATCGTTGCATTAAAATTATTAAAGCAACAATTTTTATATCATTGCTTAAAAGTAATGCTTTTAATCAAACCTCTAGGCAACATTTTAAAAAATTGTTGCAATTAAGTCTTTTAGGCAACAAATATTTAAGGTGTTGTAAATTTGGTATTGCATTAGCTTCTTTTTGGGGTAGTGGTCAGAATTTTAAAATCAGAATATAATTTTGTAAAAAGCCAAACTAAGCAACCTAACTATGGAAAAGGTTAATTTCAATGAGCTAAAAATAAACAGCCTAACATGGACTTTTACGTTGATTATAGTTCAAAGAGGTTTAATCCAAATATACATCCACACGGTTGGTCATGGTGGTCCGTGTTGTTTAGGGATTGTCATGGACCGAGAAAAATCGATTTCCTTAGAACTAATGAAGCAAATAAAGATGCTAGAGGTAAATTCCCCACTAGGCAGTAATGGCAAAGCCATCTTACATGTGGTGCACACGATGCAACGCATACTCCCTTTTTCCTTAAAAAGATTGTGTAGTTTAAGGTACTGTTCAATATCTTAATCGTAAATTGTTCGATAACATTATCTATATAATTAAAGCCTTTTGGGGTCTAAGTAACTGCTACCTTCAAGATTACACATTTACACTTTATTTAATATTATTTAACAACAAAACCAATTCTTATATTAACTATCAATTAATTTAATAAGGGAATATTTGTACCATATGTTCTCTCCTGTAACTTCTTTTTCCATTACTCTGCTCAACAAATCTTTACTCTAGTATCACTTTTTTTAAATTTCAAAACATTGTTGTTCCCATTAAAATAAGAGAATTCCCTATTTTTCAAACCCCTTTCTCTCTCTCTCTATCTCTCCACATTATCTCTCTCCTATTATCATTCATAATAACTGTTATCTTCTTTGGGGTATCTCTACAACTTCCTATCCATAATCTTAAAACCATATTTTTAGAAAACCTATTCCTTCAACTTCTTCAACCATCTCTCTCTCTCTTCACATAATATTTCTCTTTCATTGATCACCTTTTCTTTCCACATTAGATTTTTCTTTTAATTTTATCATAGACATTTCTTGATACATTTTTTTCTCAATATTATTATTACTCTGTTTAGTAGGTATATGCAATTGAATTTTGACATTGTTATGATATTTGTGAAGGGTTATGTGAACCAGGTGTATTATTTTCTTTTAGATGGTGATGACAATAATATTGTTTATCTATGTAAGTTGGTGGACACTTGCTCTTCTGTGCATATGTTAAGAGCTTCTTCTTTTCTTTTCTTTTCTTTTCTTTTTTCCTCGAGTTAACAATGCACACATTTGTTTTCTATTTCAATATTTGTTTTGTTATTACTTTTTTACCATTTTAGTTTTGATGGTAGATATCAATTCCATATTCTTCATATTTTATTACCATAACTCCAAGAGATGGGCGTAGAACATGTACGTTGAAGTTTCATTCTTTATTTTCTTTTTATCTCTCTTTCTCTCTGTGTTACTAGTCTTGGTTCAATTTAGATTTATGGTTTCTTTTTATTAACTACTATAGTATTTGTTCACTTTGTATATATTGAATCGCTGATTTTTATTAATGGTTTAATGCTAATATCGCTTCTATAATAATCACATTTTATGTTTCTTTATTATGTGTGGTGTAAATATTCGGATAAATATAAAGACTATAAAGGACGTACTACAAGTATTATTGCTGCTAACATCCAAGGGTTTAAATTAATTGAAGTTTTCACTTCTACAATGAACACTCCATTTGAAGCCATCCATAATAATTGCGACGAGCAAGTATTATGTGAGAGAAATAAGTATGGACCATTATTTTCCATCTTTTTCACAGTGATTAAATAGTTCTAGAAAGAGTTTACTGCCTTTCTTTGTTCTTTCTTTTTTATTTTTAGCACTTCCTTTCTTATCCTGCGTAATAATAGAAGAAATTTATCTTCTAAACTACATGCTTTGTTTTTTAAATTATTAAGTGTTTATTTAAGGAAAATATATATATATATTATGCATTGCTAATTTTCTTTTGTAATTTTTTTTTCTAAGGAGCTAACACTTATGTGGTTCTTTTATTCTTCTATATTGCTATGTAACAACTTTGTTGTTGAGGATTTCAGTATTAAATATTGTAAAGATAATGAGAATGAGCTATTCTATGATCCCATGTTTTTTTTTTTTTTCACATTGAAGCATATGGAATACTTTTAATTAATATGATTTTGATAAATGTATACATTTTTTTTCCTCTTGGATAACTCTAAATACGAAATGTAAACTTAATCATTCATACTTATGTTTTTTCTTCTTTATTTTTCAATCATATTTGACTTCTTTATAAAAAAATATCTGCATGCTAAGCTTTTTTCTTTTTTAAGGAAAATCTAGGTCCAATAATAAGTTGCAATGGGACTCATATTTTTGGTTAAGGTAAACAATTGATGTGCTCTTTTTAATTTCAGTCTTTATAATATCTTTCACATAGTGTGTTCTATAATATTAAAAAAAAAAAAACAAAAGAAAACTTAAATCTCAAGTTTATAATGGGTGCTCCGTAATTTATAAAAGAAAAAAACACTTTTTCATATATCTTATTTAGAATAAGTTGTAAGTGATTACTAATAAAATGCCTAATAAAACCATATAGAAGAATCTTATTTTTTATTAGTGTAATTTATTTTTTATTAGACATACAATGCAAGTACATATCCGCTAGTGTTATTATATGTGTTTTAAGATTAACAACCATGCCCTTTCAAATGTTCCAAAGAAATCCTTTTATCAATTTCAATTTTTCAGTTAACTTTACTCAGTATCAATTATCAAAATCAATTAGGAGGAAAAAAAAAAAAAAAGTTAGTGTGTTGCACCATGATGTATCAACGGGTTCCTCAAACTTCATGCGATAAAATATGATGGTCACATGTTGTAATAAGATAACCTTATCCACCGGCCCTATATGGAGAAGCTGCCACGTAGGTTTGGATGACAAATACGATGATTGACATGGACAACCCCATTTCATATCTCCAATCTCCACCTCTCGTTGCTTTCCTCATAAGAAGCTTCATCACAAAAGAAGCACCAATCTCAATTCTCAACACCCCAACAGAAACTCCTGCACAAGGGAAATTCCACAATTTTTTATTTTTTTTATTTCTTTTCAGGCACAAAAAGAATGGCTTCGACTTGTGCAGTTTCAATGGCGGCAATGCCATTAGCACACGCTAGTCAAAACAAGGTTATTCCCAGCAGTGAGGCATTTTTCAGGCCATTGACTTTGAGATCATCATCCAAGGCAATTACGGCGGGGTCATCGAGATCAGGTAGGAATTTTGAAGTTAAGGCCTCGTTGACGGAGAAGGCGGTTACGGGGCTTACAGCAGCTGCCCTAACTGCATCAATGGTGATCCCAGATGTGGCTGAGGCTGCGACCGGAGTTTCTCCTTCGCTCAAGAACTTCTTGCTTAGCATCACGGCTGGTGGGGTTGTACTTTCTGTCCTTGTTGGTGCTGTAATTGGTGTTGCCAACTTTGATCCCGTCAAGAGAGCTTGAGTACGCGTATTACCAACTTTTTCTCATCATTTTACTCTTCTTGTATAACTGCTATATACATATAGTCATATTTCAAGTTATGATTATATGTAACTACGAACCATATGCCATCCTCTAGGCATATCAAAGGTAGAGATCTTTCCTTCTTAATACTTTTCTTCGCCAGTCACAGTGAATTGACAATCAATATTAATTTTCTGTGTGATTAAACCCTAAAACGTAGCTTGAAAATCTAACATCCGCTAAATTTGGCAAGAGCAGTGTTCTCTCAATCAGACCAAACTGTTCACATTTTCGTATGTCTGAAGAAGTATCTCAAAGTTTATGAACATGAAGCACTTACTTGGGGGCTCAAATACACCATTGTCATTGAGCTTTGGCATAACCACATCCTCATAGAAAGGATTTGGCACGGAGACTGTTGCAAGGTTCCCCACTTCAACTGGATCTGCTATGTCTCCAAAATCATAGCTTCAAAATTTTCCGCCCGCGATTGGAGCTCATCCCTTGAGTTACATTACCCATCTACTAAAAGTGTACCCAAACTCGGATATTTTATCAAATTCTCACTTTTTTTTCTTCCTTCAGCTTTTGATAAAGATTCGATCTTTAGATTTTTAAGTTGTTAATTCTTCTTTTTCGACTTTTTTTTTTTTTTTTGTTTTCCCAACCATTTTCATGTGCTTTATAGTTGATTATTCGATGGATATCCTTAAACTTATACATATTGGGCTTTCTACCATAGGATTTTTCCTCAGGGTTCTTACTTCATAGGTTAGAATTTTCACAAAATAATGGGCCTTTCAAATAAAAGCTATTTGTAAATAATAAAAAATAAAAGTTATAAAATGTAAAAGATCTAAAATATATTAAAAAAAAATCGAAAATTAAAAGGGAATGGATGAAAGGATTAAAAAAAAAAAAAAATGAAACAAGACAGCTTGATTACTCAAAATGGGTATTATTAGTAGCGCATTTCACTCTAGATTCTCAAGCCTAAGCTCAACCAGCAGTAATGTACTCGATGGGGGGTACAAGAAGCACGTCAAATGAAAATGGTAACAGGATCATATCCATCATCTCGTATTGAATCTACGATATAAAGAGAATCTTAAGATATGACTTGCTGTATTTATTCTTCTTTTCTACT
Organism: Lumnitzera racemosa; assembly: GCA_024138005.1. Lineage (NCBI taxonomy): Eukaryota > Viridiplantae > Streptophyta > Magnoliopsida > Myrtales > Combretaceae > Lumnitzera > Lumnitzera racemosa. The sequence continues at coordinate 5,360,648 of JAMXBC010000007.1, forward strand.
CCTATAAATACAAATTGTAGCCCTTGAGCTAAGGAGACCAAAACTTTAATACACTTTACTATTCTTGGGATTGATATTCTCGACCATCTTACTAACTTGAGTGTTAGATTGCACAAGCTCAAGACAACTTCGATGCTCCTAATGGCACATGTTTATGTTTGTTCCTTGTGCAAGCTTAATTCACCGGCACTCGTCCAATTGCAAGCCTAAGTTTCCTCCGACCAGTACGCAGACATTTGAACATGAAGCAGCTCTAAAAATAAAAAATATTAAAAAAAGTATAAATTTTTTTTACTAAAATATTCAAACCAAAAAAAAAAACATTTTTTATAAAATAATAAAAAATGGAAATCCCTTTTTCTTTGTTTTCCTAATAATTTTATTTTAGTCAAATTAGGAAATTAAAGCTAAACTCTTTGTTTGGGTTAAAAAAAAAAAAAAAAAGAATTACTTGATAGTTCTCTTGGCTCAATGTTTGGCCTATTTAAAACTAAAAGGTTTTGGGAAGTTACGCCTAACCAAATTAAAAATAAAAGAAGAAATGAAATTTCAGGCACCACTAGCATATAGATTGAAAAATCAATTGACAGATTGACATGGACGTTACAATAACGGTGGATAAGGTTCTATGAAGTTTTGTTACTTTTATCACATTAAAGTGAAAAAAAAAAAAAAAACAAGTATTTAAAAGGTAAAAAAAAAAAAGGTATTTGGGAGGTAAAAAAAATATGTGAAATGATTTAAGATAATATAGTGGTAGTTATGACATGTTCCACACTCCGAAATTAAAGGAAAAAAAATATTAAAAAACAGTCTTGTGCAATTAAAATCAACATGAAGAAAGTGTATGATAAGATTGATTGGTTGTTTTTAAAGGAAGTTCTGCTACTACTTGGTTTTCAGGAAAAGTGGTAAGTTAGATGTTGAATAGTATATCAATGGTAAGCTACAATCTTCTTAACGAAAAAAGATTTGGTTGTATTTAATCTACTAGAGGGATTGGGCAAGGTGATCCCCAATCGTTGTATCTTCTTCTAATAGTGGCTGACGTTTTGTCGAAGATGAAAATGAAGGCTTATGTTGAAAAATCAATAAGAGGAATAAAAATTAGGAAATCGTGTCCAAAGCTAACCCACCTCCTTTGTGTAGATGATTCGCTTTTTCTCTTGGAAGCAAGCGAGACTACTTCCATAAATTTAAGGAAGTACTTTCATGCTACTGTAGATTTCAAGTCAAGATATTAATATTCAATAACTAACCTATAATGTTAAGTAGAAATACACCACCTAATTGCAAGAAGAAGTTGAGTCGGATTTTTAGGCACTCCTGCTCCTCTGCAGAATACTAGAGGTGCTTACCTTGGTATACCAACGATTTAGGGTCGATCTAAAGTGGCTGGGTTACCACAATTAAAGAGAAGATTGGGCTCAAGCTTAAAGGTTGGAAAGGGGTGCTTGTCTCGCAAGGGGGCAAGGAAATTTCTATTAAAGCAGTAGCTTATGTTGTATCCACTTAGTCTATGGCAGTTTTCAAGTTTTCAAAGAGTTGGTGTAAGGATGTAGCGTCCATGATTAGTAAATTCTAGTGGAGTGATGACTTGAATGGACAAAAGATTCATTCGAAGAGTCACGACAAACTGTCAATGCAAAAGATTGAGGTGGATGGGTTTGGAAACCTTCAATGATGCTATGCTTGGGAAGTTAGCATGGAGATTACCAAACAATCTAAACCAGTTGTGGATGTAAGTATTAAAAGGTATTTAATATCCTAAAGAAGACTTCACGAATATTAAAATTAGTGGTAGAACTGCTTGGATTTCGAGAAGTGTTATAATAGGGAGAGAAGTAGTAAGAAAGTATTGTTGCTGGCAAAATGGTATAGGAGAAAAAGTGGATATATAGATGGACCCATGAATTTTTAACACCAATTAGTTCTATTTAAAACCTTTTAATAAGGAGGAACCTAGGAAGGTGAAAGACACTATTATGCCAAGCAACATGGTCATGGGAGGTCATAGAGCAGTACTTCCCGACAGATATAGCAGAGAAGATTTTAACAGATTCCTTTGAGCGATGTAGAGGTAAAAGATAAATACATATGGCCTTTAGAGAGTTATGGAGATTATAGCATAAAATCTGCCTATCATGCTCCATTGAGACCCGGGTAAGACAGAGATATGAACAAGGCTTCATCTTCACAAACTATTAGCACGGAAGTGTGGAAGTTAAATATGGAATTCGACATGTATGGCTAAAGTAAAGTGACGCATTATGTGCAGATGTGATAAGCTCATATTTCAATTTTATGGAAGAAGCACATCAGAACATGGGAGAAATTTAGTTTTTATGGAATAACCAAAGATGTTTTTCCAGGTAGCAAACAACAGCTCAAGCTTTTCATGGATGAAATTGGCATATGTCTATGACAGGTATATTTGGAAGCACCATTGTGATTGCATATTTAATAGAAATTGTCAGATCTACAAAGGTGGCTAATCACGGGAGAAAAAAAAGAAGCGACAATGTGGAGTCTAAGGAAGAACATTTCATGCGAGTGGAGTAATGTTTCCAAAAGACAGGGTATGAGACAAAATGAGGTTAAATGGTAGTTGCCTCCGCCTAATCACATTAAAGTCAATTTTGACGGGGCGTGCAATTTGAAGACAAATGGTGCAAGACAAGGAGTTGTGGCCAGAGATCATGTTGGGCAATTTCTAGATTGATGTATGCTAAAATTTTGGCAGTCATAGATCCTACCTTAGCAAAATCAACAGTTGTTAAAGAAGCCTTGGAATTTGCTAAAGCAAAGGGATGGAGAAAGGTTAGGGTCAAGACAGATTTCTTAGAGTTCACATCTATTTAACGAACCAAGCAAGATTGCGGTCAATGTTAGCTGTCATCACAAATATTAAGGCATTAAAGTTTGATTTTGATTCAAGTAGTTTTACTTTGGCCGATAGGAAAGCTAATACTAGTGCATACTGAATAGCTTTTGAGAGGAAAGAAAGGTTTAAGCCTTTATTTTTGGGATTATAATCTTCCAAGCGCTTTAATGGGTATTTCGCATGCAGATCATATATCTCGTCCTCTAGATATTTTGTAATTTCCCTTTCATGTGTCCAATATAGTTTTCTTTCATTTTTGGCAAAACCAAAAGGAAAAAAAAAAAAAAAAAAGTTCTCAGATGAAAAAGATATAACCTTTCAAAATTTTCACTTATTCGTAATTTTCTAGAAAGACATGCCAATAATAAAGTTATCTAGGTAGCTCCTATTAGATACTTAAGGTTATATTATATTTTTTAATAAAATTTAGCTTTTATTTTTTAATTTTTCTCTTAATTTCCATGTTTTTTTGGATTTTTTTTAATAATTACCAAAAACAAAATTAAAAAATATAATACAGGTTAATGCACATAGTAGCTCATTTTCTTATGTATCTTATACGTAACAGTTTCATTTACCCAAGTTTATAATGCATGTGTACATTTTACAGATACCACTCTCTTCATCTCCTTGATTATGAAAAAATATTCTAAAGTTACATTTGGAAAATCTAAAGTATAATGTGTTAATTACTTTTGATTAGTTTTAGAAAATCCAAAGTTACTATAGGTTTAAAAACCATAAGGTTGAATCTTGTCTCAAACCTATCGTAATTAATATGATTCTTACTTGACTACAAAAGTCAAATTTAAGCTTATTAATTGGGTTAGAAGGAATTGCTTAGTCAAAACAAAAAGATCTTACTAAGGTTAACCCACTAGTTCAATTTGTTTTTGGATCATGCTTTTAGAAAATTTGGATCAATAAGAACTTCATTGCACATAAACATGCATTTTCAATCCCAAATCTTGTTCATAGCATCAAAACTTATGCACACAAATATAAGGCTCATATAAAGAGAAGGAAATTTTGGATAGTCACTGAAAACATTAATCTCATATAAATTCTACTTTCATAAGTTTGGGCTCAATTAAACACGGACGAATTAGTGTTCTCCTCTATTAAACAAGCTACTCTAAGAAGTGTAATGCGTGATCAAAAATGGAAGACAAATCTATGGACTGGCAAGAAAACTTGGTTAATTAGACATCCTCTCAACTAAACTATAGGTAATCTACTAAGAGTTGTCTCACTGCATAAATGACAACATATGCATAGATTTTTCCACTGTTGCTACTTTACTTCAGCAAAATTGAAATTATAAACTAGCCTATCACAAGTTTCTACATTCTTACAAGGAAAAGCTTTCATAGATGGAGTAATGGACAATTGAAGTAGTAATTAAGGAACTTAACCAAGTTGCAAATTGTCTAGCTCACTGAATGCAAGATCAAGACTCAAAAGTTGGATTTTTTTATGCCTCCTGTTTATTGTCTTTTTTTTTTTTTGGGTTGGTTTATCCTTATTTTTGTCTTAGTCTATTAAAAAATGATGTATTTAGCCTAAGTTTGTATAAGAAGAAGAAAACTCCTTTAGTATTTAGTCATGATGCAAATATTTGTTTTTCTGTGGATCCTCATAGACTAAGAGCCTCTAATTTTCCTAACGCTTGTACTAAGGGTTAAATCCCCTCTTTTATTTCTAATACAATCATAATATCATTAACCAAAAGAAAAAAAAAGGTGCATTTAATAAGGGTTTGAGCAAGAGTAAGTTAAAATTTGATTTAAAGTAAGTATTTTCCCATTTTATCAAGTATTCCTTATTGGATTAAACATATTTACATTTTAAATTAAGAGTGAAGTGTTTTTTTTTTACTATAATTACAACTATTTAGGAGTAACGAATTGAATCTAATCCATCATAACAATATTTATAGTATTAGGTTACGTAGATCTTGGCAAAAAAAAATGCTTAATCATCTGGGGTTCTAGATTTATAAGATTGTCAATCCTTGATTTTCCAAATCTCCACTTCCTTCCTTTGATTTCTTCATGCTATGTCATGTTGCTTATAACTCATATGTCTAACTTCACCAATTCCTTTTCTTCTTTTTTTTTAACCTCATAAGACTTACTAACTCATCTTTTTGTCTTCCCTTTATGTAGTGTTACCAATATTCCACAAGCTTATTATTTACTTCCTACCATTATATTCTTAATAACCCATAGATAATACTAATCCAATAGCTAATTTTGACTTTTCTTATGTGGTGTTGTTAATAAACCTTGCTAGCTTACCAAAATGGTTTCGCCATATTTATTATTATGTGGTATACTTAGTAAGTAAAAATATTTATTGGTATGATACACCATGTGTATGTAAACATGGCACATAAATAACGATAAATTTTTCATATGCATTGCAGTGAAATTAGTAGTTTTCAAATAACTAAAACATGTGTTTTGTATATATTATATATGTTAAGATCTTATTAGTATTTAACATCAAATGTATATAATACGTGGCATGTAAAACTTAATAAACAACTCAACTCAATGATGCGTAAATTTGTTGAATTCGAACAATGTTGACACTACCAAATTCTTATTTGTTTGTTATCTATTGTTTGTTTAAAGCATGTTTCTCTATATTTAATATTACACGTGGCATGTGTTTTCTAATGAAACTTCCCAATGATTTAGGTTCATTTTAATGGAATTTATACCATCCTAATCTCTTCAAAGAGTTAGGAAGTAATTTCTTTGCTAATCTTTTTAGCTCTTCTAGAATCTCCTCTGAAATTCATAATCCCATTTCCATAAGAGCTCCACTTTGGTCTTTCTCTTTTATAATGGTATACACTAGCAAAGGATAACAAAAGGATGAAATTCGAAAGGCTTTAATTTCTATTGGATCTTAGAAGGCATCGGGGAAAGATGGATCACATACATTCTTCTCTTTTCTTTTTTCTTTTTTTTTTAAGGAATGTTGGGATATAATAAGACATTTAGTTAAGAATTTTATTAAGGAAGTCTAATCTACACACATTATTCCTCTTTTCATTTATCACACAGAGCTGGCTCTATACCAAAAGGGATGGATATAAGCCAGCTTTCAAACTTCAAGTCTAACAATTTGTATACAAAACTATTTACAAGGTTCTAAATCTTATAAATAGTCTTACACCATTTCTCGTTAGGTCGATCTATCCTTCCCGAGCTGCATACTTAACCTAAAGTTACGGACTATATCTTAGAACTAAATGAAAGCACTATTTGAGGTGAAAGAAGGTTGGGGGTAGGGGGGGGAAGGAAGCTAGATTATTTAAAAAATAGACTTAAAAGAAAGCCTATAATAGATTGAAATAGAATTTTATCAGATGGGCATTAGCAAGTTTAAATTTTCTAAGTTGACCGGTGGATTTGATATCACATTGTCCTCTCAGAATACATTATTAAGGTTCATTTTAATAGAAGACTACTTCTTATTCGAGATACAAAAGGGGATCTACTGTCACCTTATCATTTTATCTTATATTTAAGTCTTTAAATAGACTTTAGAAACAATGGATACCACTTAAACCAATAGGCATGCCCATAAAACTATCCTATCTCTTTTCATGGATGAGATAGTTCTTCTCTTGGCTAAGGCTAATACACAAGCAGTAGAGATCACTCCACAAGTGTTAGAAGTTTTTTATTAATGGATTGGTTTAAGAGTCAATATCCTTAAATCATCCATTTTCTAGTTTCTACTCCTTAAATACTAGGGAAGATGTGAAAGATCAAATAAAAAATATTCCTCAACTCAAGGAAAACACCAACAATAATTGGGTTTTTCTTTAGAGAAATGTCTGAAACACAAGCAAAGACAATTTGAATTTATAATGGGGAGAGAAAAAAAAAAAGGCTCTGTAGATGGAAGGATAGATAATTAAGCATGGCAAGAAGAATCGTTTTAATGAAATTCGAGCTACAAACACTACTAAATTACTGTATGCAATTTTATGTATTATTTGCAACCACAATCAAGAATATGGAGCAAATTATGATAAAGTCCTTTTGGAATAACAAAAAGACACATTGAATATTGTTACCCTAAAGAGCTAAGAGGATTATGACTAATACATCTCAATTAAGCAGCAAAGCTTGCTCCATTCAAAGATGCTGCAAATTGGAAATGCTCAAAAGTTACATAGGCAGGGCTCTTAAAGGGTAAAATATAGGAAACACATAAAGAATAAGATTTTCATCGAGCCAAAATTGATAGAGTATAAGATTTTAGTGAGACAATTGGATTAGAAAAGGATGCATCCGCAGTTTGGATAATGTTAAAGTTGGTATTCCTAGTAGTCGTCATCATTGGATAATGTCCTTAGCCTTTTTTTTCTCATTCCACTAAAAGATCCCACTTCTTACTCTATTATTTACCCAAATAAACCTTACACACAAAGAACCACAAGAAAAATAATCATTTAATTTGAAGCGATGACTATTGATAAAAATTCTTTTAATACTTTATTGTGGTTAACCCACCCCGCCCCCCACCTAAAAAAAAAAAAAAGGGAGATTTGTTTCCTATTTTTAAAAAAGGCATGACCAAGTTTCTTCATATTTTTAGGTTTTAGCCAACTCATGGGACGCTTTAACCGCCTTGGTTAGTCAGCTCATTAAGGGCACGACCAAGTTTCTTTCGTTCTTAGGTCTTAGCCAGCTCAAAGGGTGCTTTGACCGCCTTCGTTAATCAGCTCATTAAGGGTACGACCAAGTTTCTTTCATTTTTAGGTCTTAGCCAGCTCAAGGGGTGCTTTGATCGCCTTGGTTAGTCAGCTCATTAAAGGCACGACCAAGTTTCTTTCGTTCTTAGGTCTTAGCCAGCTCAAAGGGTGCTTTGACCGCCTTAGTTAATCAGCTCATTAAGGGTACGACCAAGTTTCTTTCATTTTTAGGTCTTAGTCAGCTTAAGGAGCACTTTGACCATCTTAGTTAGTCAGCTCATTAAGGGTACGACCAGGTTTCTTTCCTTTTTAGGTCTTAGCCAGCTCAAGGGGCGCTTTAATCGCCTTGGTTAGTCAACTCATTAGGGTACGACCAAGTTTTCTTCATATTTTTAGGTCTTAGTTAGCTCATGGGGAGCTTTGACCGCCTTGGTTAATCAGGTCATTTAGGGCACGATCAAGTTTCTTCATATTTTTAGGTCTTAGCCAACTCAAGGGGCGCTTTGATCGCCTTGGTTAGTCAACTCATTAGGGTACGACCAAGTTTTCTTCATATTTTTAGGTCTTAGCTAGCTCATGGGGCGCTTTGACCGCTTTGGTTAGTCAGCTCATTAAGGACACGACCAAATTTTCTTCATATTTTTAGGTCTTAGCTAGCTCATAGGACGCTTTGACTGCCTTGGTTAGTCAGCTCATTAAGGGCACGACCAGGTTTTCTTCATATTTTTAGGTCTTAGCCAGCTCAAGGAGCGCTTTGACTACCTAGGTTAGTCAGCTCATCAGGGCACGACCAAGATTCTCGTTATTCTTTTTTAGAGATTTTTGCCAATTCACAAAGACACTTCCCATTGTCATTCTAACCTTCGTCAAGTGACTTAACGTTCCTTAGGATAGAGTCATCCTGAGGCAAAAACGGTGTCTCTTTTGTCTTTGTAGCAAAATTTTGCTCAAACTTCACCACAAAAAGGGGTAACTGTATATACCTAATTTTTGCCCTTTCATAGTCTTAGTTTTTATTTTTTACAAAAAGGGTCCTAATTCAAAAATAATAAACAAAAAAATTAATAAAAGATAAAAATAATAAAAAAATTAACAAATGATGAAAATACAAAAAAAAAAAGTAATAATAATAATAAATAAATAAGAAAAGGAAAAATCATAAAAATTTCGTAGATTTTTAAGAAGTAATTTATATTAGGAATAATTAGTTTTAGTTTTAGTTTAGTTAAAAATTTTATTTTAGGGAATCGGATAGTTTAAATATAATTTATTGGTAATGAATGTCAAGGTGCGATCAATGGCCTAATAGATAAGCAACGGAGTATTTGGGTGGATTTAGTTGGAGGTCACGGGTTCGAGTCTCAGCAGACACAAGACAGAAACAAGATTTAAAATTAGATTCATATCTAATCAAATCATATGAATATTAGTTAAATCAGATTTGAATTAAATTTGAATCTACACGTTACAGCACAGCAAACTCTAGGACACGCCGAGTCAACCCAACCCACAGTGCAGGCACGAACCACGCCTGAATCTTCGACCAACACGGACGTTGGTGGCAGCCACTATCTTCCCATCCACACCTGTAGCAGCCCCTCACCACATAGCTAAATCGGGTTTGGTTGATGAGTTTTTTTATTATTTTATTTATTTATTATTTGATTATTATTATTATGTTGTTAAGTCTTTAGTGATTTAATACATACATTAGTTTAGGAAATCTTTAAGTTTAGTTTTTATATTAGGTATATTTCTTGACGTTATTAATTCACTTAAGAGGATAATTGTTAAATAGAAATAATGTAGATGCATATATATATATATATATATATATATATACATGTGCTTAGGATTCCTTTAAAATTAGTTTTCTTATTTATTTAGAAATCTTCATATAGGAAATTTTTTTTTTAGAAAAACTAATTAATTAACGAAAAAAGATTATAATGTTTTAGGGAGTCTTTTGATCACTTACGAGTTAGGGCCCTTTATTTATTTATTTATTTTTTCTTGAAAAAATTAAATTAATAATAATGTAAAGTCGGATGATTTTCAAAAATTAAAATCAATCAACACACTAAAGTTTTTTTTTTCAAAGAACTACGATCGTCTGATCTCGGCTAGCGGGTACGTAGGCACCTTCGGGGCGACGATAAAATATATAGAAACTTAGGTCCCTCTTTTTTCTCTCTTTTGATTTTATTTATTTATTTATTTTAATTTTAAATATTATAATTAGAAAAATAATCCTAATTTCGATAAATAAATAGTGGTACCCGTTAGCCCCCGAATTCGGAACTCTCTAGTTCTTTATTAAAATTGAAATCAAAGACCGGTAGCTAAATCGTAACCAATCCACCCAATTGGTTACGGTTTCTTTTCTTTTTCCGGACTCTGGTCGGGTAGCGACTCAAAAAATAATTTTCAGTAAAAAACCGGAATTTCTCAATTTCTTTAGTCGAAGATTACTATTAAATGGGTTAATGTTTAGTATTAATCAAGAAATGAGAAATCAATTTTAAATAAAAGAAATTGAAAAATCAGACTAGACAACAGTTTTTCTCGAATATAAAAATTGAGCAATATACTAAAGGTTTTAAAAAATATAGAAAAATTATTTCAGAATATCTAGAGACTTTGATATGTATTGGTTTGTGATTATTGTTAGCTATTTGTACTTATGCAACGTTTGTGGTTAAGTTTCAATTTACTATGATGGAAACTGAACTACATGTTATGATTGTTTCATGAATATTATATTTGAATTGTTTAAGCTTAGTTGATCACCCTAACAATGAATTAACTCAAACTGGCTTAACATCTAACTTGATTTGCATAGTAAGCCACTGAGGATAACAATTAGGATTCTCAGACTAAACATGGACTTCCTTCTATGAGGATAGCTAAAATGGTCTTTTCTCCATCCTTAACCAAACTAAGTGACAGGAGAGGAGGTTGCGGTAAGGTTGCGGTAAGGTTGGGGATCATGGTTCAAAAGTGGTCATGAGAGGAAGGTGTTCTTTATTGCATAAGCCTCGGTTTAGTTTCGATTCGTGAATGTATGACGTCAATCTCCTCAACCCGAATTAGAGCGAGGGCAATTTTTCTGATTTCGCAACGGATTGGATAACGTCGTGAAATGACATTTGTTTATACATACATTGCATCTAACTAATTTTGTTGAAAATCCTACTTATGATATACTAAGTGCATATTTCTATCTCCACCCACTAACTGAGCAAGTTGTCCCTCATTCTCCTATAATTTGTTTTACAGGTCTCAAATGGATTATAGTTACCTATCCATCACCAAAACACTAATAAATTGGGACAATGAGTGAGATGCATGAAAAAATGGCTGGTTATTATCCTTAATATTAACATTTTATCTTGTAAAGAAAACTACACAAGACTTCTCAGAGAGCTTAATAGTTTTCAACATTTTGATATGTGTGTGAAATGACAGGTACATGTGAGATTTATTGTCACTCTTTTATAAGATTAAATTACGAGTTTATTTTTAACAAATTATTTCAAAGGATTACTCCGCTGGTTTGAAATAAAAGATTAGGAAAAAGAAAGTATTGAAAATTTATAGATGGAAAGTAGTATTACGAATTAGAAATAGCATGTTGAATTAGAAATTACCTAGAATTTATTTCAATGAATAGCAAGCTCCTCATTCTTGTTACAAGTAAAGAAAACCTCTAAAATTATTGCTTAATTAAATCCCATTACTTTCCTACCGAGAAAAAAAATGCTTTTATACTATGTAAATAAAAGAATGGCATATATTATAATGTGAACATCTATCACACCGTAAATTAAGAAGTCGTAACCACCTTACCGTATAAACTAACTTGAGCTAAAAGCTGAAAGATAACTGCTAATATAGGTATAATTTACACCTAATCTTTACCACTCTACAATTTGACTCATCTAATTCAATACCTATTTGATATCAACATGTGGTGCAATTTTCTAAAATAACTTTTGAAAGAAATTCTATAGTATAAAAACTTGAGAATAAAACAAATTTATGAATAACTTCAAAAAAACAACATAATAAGAATTCATAAAAGTCTATATGTCTACAAAACATAGTGCCAATACAATAATTGAAAACCAGAGAGTCACTTGTAAAAACCTTGTTAGTTTTCCTAAAAATTAGTATAATTAATAAACAAAATAGGAATCGAATCGATTGGTCTTGAATCTCGCTCTCCAACCTTATTCTCTACACTTATATAACTTAGAGGAATTCAAGTAATCCTACGAAAAACCTATAAAACAGTTATAAGGAAATGAGTGATAACTTGTTCAGTAAGTGAAACGGAGATAATAGCATAAATCTAACACCAAGTAATCTAGGCTTTTCAAGTAAGTTTAATTAAATGCAATGCATATTTAAGCAAATATCATCGCACAACATTGATCGGTCGTCGTGATATTAAAGAAATATATCCATTCTAATCATGGTTTTAAGGAGTTTCACATCATGCACTTCGCAAATCAAAATCAAATCAGAGCTTGTGTAATTGAGAAATACGTTATGTCTAAAACTACCCTCGAACCACACTCCCTAACATTACCATAACCTTCTCTCCTATCACTTAATTTGACTAAGAATAAGAAAATGACCATTTCTATTATCCTCATCGAAGGGTCTGCCTTTAGCCTGAGAAACCTAGTTATTCCTCTAGTAGGTTGCAATGCATGTCAAGTTAAAAGTTAAATCGAGTTCAAGTTAGATTAATTTTGAGATGATCAAGCAATTTTAGATGGTTTAAAATAAGCTATATCATAAAGCAACCGATACATACAGTCTAGCACTCCATAACAACAATATAATATTCAAGCACACATTACACACATATAAGCTATTAACTTACAATCAAAAGTAAGACATATATTAAGGACTCCAAGCATTCTTAAATAACTTAATATAAGATAAATGAATTCAGGTAAATAGTTTAAGTATAGTTAAGACTTATCTTTAGCAAGTTGTACAAGGTTAATATTAAGTTCCAACTTACTATTGAAATATCAAAACAAGGTTTTGATAGCTCACCTAATACTAAATTTTAGTCTTAAGACCTTCTGATGAAGTCTCTAGATATGTGTCTATAGACTAGTAACCTTTAATCTAAGTTTTTGATGTTATCTCAATTATACTTCTTGCTCCACACAACTCTTTGAACAAGCCTTAGAAGTCATTTTCTCTAAATATTCCACACCATTCAATCCTTGATGAAGTTCTAAAGCTATTCTGACCACATTTCCCTTGCTAAATACTTCCCCAAATAAGTCCATAATGGGGATATAGTTAAGTCTTTTTTACTATCCAACTTTCTAATCAACTCTCTAAACTAAAGATTAAATCCCCTTTCTACAGACTAATCCTTTAAAGATGTCTCCGAAACGAATTCATCTAAGCCTTCTAAATAAACTAATCCTCTAAATAAGTTTCTGTAACCACTATAATCACACTTGTTCCCAAAAATAACTTTTTAAACAAGGTCTAATATATTTATAGTTAAAATACTTTAATCAACCAACCTTCTGAATATGTCTTTGAAGTCATTACTATTACACTTATTTTACCAAACGTTGTCTTAACCAAGATCCTCACATTATTATATTCAAGATTCTTACATCAATTAACCTTTTGGTTAAGCATCTATATCAAAATTTTGAGTCGATCTTTTACCAAATCATCCATCTAAAGAACTCTCTAAATAGATTAACTTTACTAATGTGCATAATGCGACTTGCTTCAGTATCATATTATAGGTTACAAACATGGTATAATATGATCATATAACAGATTCATCATACCCTCAATTACCATAATACCAAATTCTCAAATCCCCATATCTTCACTTTAATACATATAGTCCAAACTAGTGATTTATACATATCTCCAAATCTCACTCAATCTAGTCATCCCCAAATTGCTCTCCAGAGAAATACGTACCACAGTCAACCTCCAAATCTCCTACATATTATTTTCCATAAGGCTAATTCTATGAAATTTCCGAAAATGGCTTCTTCTTTTTTCATCTATTTAGAAGCTCAAAAATTAGTAAAAATTATGGAAAATATTTTTGGCCAAAATTTTTTTATAGGATCCAAATATGTAATATAGGGGAGTTGTAAAAAAAAATTAGTTTTAAAACAAAAACAATAAGATTATTTAAATCGATTTTGAAAATTACTCGATTTTGCTTGATTCTTAAAGAAGTACTAAATCCACTTAAATTTTTTACAAAGTAATATTTTTCTTGAAAAATATATGTAGAAATACTTCAAAATAATTTTTCTCATAATTTTTGAAATTAATTTAATATTTTTATTGAATTAAGTAAAATTAGGTTGAAATTTTAACTCATTGAAATTTGACTGTCCTACCACCATCACCATGTCAATACAGTAGGGTACTACTTCTACTACCACATTGTGGCGATGGTTCACCTTTAGGTACTCTTTGGAATTAAGTTCCGTGAATTGGCTCAATTTGCTCAATATAATTGATTTTCCCTTCTTTGTTTTCTTGTTTTTATAATTTTCCTAAGGTTCTAAGGAACCCAATATCATTATAGAGAGCTGATGATAAATCCAATGTTAAGAAGGATGAGAATGAATTTCTCTCTCCAATTTGATGCTTAAATCTCCTTATTCTTATGTTACTAAGTGTCTCTAATTCACTTTACTCTTCCTATCACTGGCCACCATGCTGATCACATCTAAATCCAAGATGATTCTAGTAGTTTAACTTTTACTTGCTATTTTTTTTTCTGAATTTTTAAGTAATTATCCATATTTTAAGGTATTTTAAACATTTTTGGATATATAGTTAATATAGTAATTACATTAGAGATACCCATACTATATATATATATATATATATATATTACGTCACTTTATAATTTTAGTGTCCAATTAATTTACTTCTAAAATTTAGTTAACTTAATTTATGTATTTATAAGAGATAAATTACAATATAATATAATTTAATAAAATTATCTATTTTTAGCTATTATAATATTATTTAATCATATTTTTATATTCCAAATTCATAACATATCATTATCTAATTCTTATGATTCATACGTAAACCTACTTTCGATTATACCTTAAATTATTAATTCGAAATTACTATGTAAAATTACTAGGCTCACAATATCTTTGCAATTATTATCTACATAATTTCACCCTATAATGAGGTAAAAATTATTATCTATGTAATTTCACCCTATAATAAGTGGTAAAAGTGCTTTCCAACTAAAAATATAAATAAATAAACAAATCATAAAATAAAAGAACCAACTTTTGAGGGAAAGCAAATTTGATGCTTACTTGTTAAAATATAGCAAAATTTGATGCTTAATTGTTAAAATATAACAAAATCTCTACAATAATATGAATAAAAAATGATTAATCATTTACTTTATTATATTAAATTTACTATTATTAAACATAATGACATCATATCCATACTTAATTAAAAAGCATGAAATTCAAATTCTTGCTAACTTTTAATTCAAATTCTTGCTAACTTTTACTTCCTCTTATATATAATACTTAAGTTACTTCTTAGTGGATAGCTTTCTCAACAAATTTTTTAAAAAACCCAAAAACCTTTAGAGTTTTTAGACATTTCCAAAACCCTATCCAAAAATACACTATAAGGCTTATACCAAGTCCAACAGTTGAAAACCCTATTACACCCCTAGTTGCATCCCCAATCAGCAGAGCCTTTCATGTTTATTTGTCAATTCTTCTATTACCTTACGGTGGTAACTGGTACATCTTGATCAATTTCATTCTCGTAAAACATGTGAACATGTATCGTGAAATACAATGATGAAATACTCCCCTATCCACTTGATATTACAAGCTCAATATTGCACCCACAGGCTAGAAATACTCAAATCAACTCACTTAATACATGTTTGCTCAGGTACATTGGCATAGACAATTACTGAATCTAAGTTCATGTAAAGGCCATGGAGAAATTTGGGTGGCCTACTGATTCCACATCGATACAGGCAAACATATAACCGGAAAAAACATTCTCAATAAGAACGGAAGCATCAGTAAGAAAACTTCTCTTCGAAATAAGAAGCATCATCCGTATGGAAAAATTTGAGATAATCATAAAAAGTAAGATAATCCTCAATGCATGTCTCTAATTTGCAAACATTAGGGAGCAAAAAGATCTATAAATCACTCCAAGGATTCAAAACAAAGACTGCATAAATCATTCCTTCCTATGCCATTGGGCCAGCAACATCGATTTCTGGTGCAACCAAAGCTGGCCTCAAGTACTCATCCTCCTCCTTGGGAGGGTGAATTGTTACTAGATCGGGCAAAGGTGTCATTGGACCTTGCTTGCCCTTAGGATCCCAGTCGAGCATGATCCTGACCTTGATACCAAGCACACCCTGGGTAGAGCAAATATTCAAGCAAAGCACAAAAAAAAAAAAAACTAGTCTAAGCATATAGCAATTTCAAAGCAACAAACTTGAAGTTGCTGGCAAGAGGCACAAAAACAAAAATCAAGGGGACTGGTCGAAACCTGTCTCAGCAGAACATGTCTGATTGCAGAGTCAATATACTCGTTGACTGGCTGTCCAGAAGAAATCATATATCCATCCTTGAACTTCATAGACTTGGCACGTTGAGCCCTGAGCTTTCCACTGACAATAACCTAGAAAGTGTAGATGACACTTGCCTTTAGAATGCACACTAATTTGCAAGGCCAAACAGATCAAAAAGGTCAAAGGAACAACTACAAACCTCACATCCTTTTGCTCCACTTTCCATTACAAACCTCAAGACACCATAGCAAGCCCTGAAAAGTAATCAATCACAAACCTTGGTTAGAAATTATACCCCAGTCATGATGAGCACGATTCAGAAATCCTTCCAGGAGATGGCTATGAAAAATGCCCAGCAGCAAAGATAAAGCAAGTTGAAACAAGTTATAAATGAATGGAAATTAACCAATTGCTATGTAGATGACTACCATGTGATCACAGAGTAGCCTTGAAACTGGAAACTTGAAATGAATGGAACAATCACTTCAAATGGGAATTAAAAAATGTAGCAACCCAAGCATCGGCACACAATGAATTGCATCCACATATGAAAATAGCTCAGAGAAGTGCATCCATTTAGTCATCTTCCGACACAAACTTGGTATGAAAATTACCCATTTGCTTTATAGATGACTAACATGTCATTACAGAGTTGACACGAAACCAGAAAACAGGAAGTACGAGGTAGAAACAGAATTTAATATATACTACATAACCAAAATTTCTTTCAAAGATAAATATTACGATGACTCCAAAACTATGATGTTCTTCAAACAATGTACCTTCCTCAAGGATACTGCATGAACACATAAATATTCATGAGAATGAAATCATCGAGGATTCCAATTAATTTGGTCATCTTCCGACACAAAGCAATGAAGAAAATAACTGCTCTGCTTTATAGATGACAATGGAAGTTGAAAGCAGCAAGCAAATGGGCAAACAAGTACAATAATACCTAATTCTAATCCCACCATATGCAGTAAGCTAAAAAGATATCTCTAAGCTACAGGAATGTCGTATTCTGCCTATTTGCATGAAAACACAATATTCTAACTAATTATGTTCGGCTAGTACAGACAGCATTTTAACCCAAGTACAACTGTACAAGCATGGTATCTTGGATTTGCACTTCAAGGAATGAGACTACCAATGAACAGACAAAAAGCAAAGGACATTAGCCGAGGTTAAATTTTTCTATGCAAAACAACCATCCAAAGTATCCAACAAGTAAGATTGCACATCAGTAACCAAACACTGACACAACATAATCACGAAATTAATCTGATAAATAAGTTAAGAAATACGCACCTACGAACAGCAAGCCCACCAAGTAGCTTGTAGCGAAGGGACTCAGCCTGGGCAATAGCACAGAGACCTCGGTTGTTAACCTTTTCTGCATACAACTCCACACCATTTTCCGGAAACTTAAATCTCTTTTGGACAACCGAGGTCAGCTCCCTAATCCTTCTCCCCTTCTCTCCTATAATAGATTACCAAACAATTCCACAATCAAACCCACATCCAGATATCAATAACATAACAATCTTCGAAATTAAGACATTAACAAAATTACTTCTTCAATATCCACCAAAACTAATGCAAGTACAGTATATATCTCAAAGTCTATATATTTATATAAGTTCTACGGGCCTCGATGCAATAAAAACAGAAACTTGATCAAATTGAGCAGAACGCTAAAAAACCCTAAACATCAAAAAGCCTAAACCCTAGAATCCAGAACACAACATAAGAAACTCATATTCTTACCAAGAACATTTTGAGTACGAGTGGCTCGTATAATGATCTCAGTACGCATAGGGGTAACCCTAACTTCCACACCGGAATATCCATCCTCCGCTAACTCACGAGTCAAAACCTCGTTGAGCTCAGCAAAGAACACTCCATCGGCTACGAACTGTAAAAAAGACAAGTCATCACTTGTTAGGGTTCGGAGAATCGTAAAGGTTGGGTTTTTATGTGAAATTTGGTGAACTTACCTTTCTTTTCTTGCTGATTTGAGTCGCCATGTTGAAATTTGAAGAAACAGCAAAACTTCAATTTGCAGAGTTTGGAGATGGGTTCGTTTGGTAAGAGGCGGCTCCGCAAACCCTAGCTTCCAGTAAGAGGATTGTGGTTAAGAAGTATCTTATAATCGAGAGGGGGAAGGAATCGGTCGGTAAGTGTAGACTAGGGTTTTTCATTGTACGGTTGAGATGAGTTCTATATTTACATGACGAGACAAATACGTGAAAACAATCCTTTTTCTGTATACTCTTTTTGGTCCACGAAAATTGAAAAACACACATATAATATGAAATAGTATTTTTTTTATTTGATGGACGGGACTGTAGTATAATATTCTTTTTAACAAAATAAAATATAACGTATTACTCCTATGCTTTTATTCAACATTTATCGAATCAAATCAAAAATTGATTAAAAAAATGTTTATAAAGAATATTTAGCTTGTGATTTGGTCTTCAAACATTTAAAGTGGTTCAATTTGATACTATAGATGGAATATAATCGTGCTATAAATTTTTTTCTTATTTGTATGAAAAATTTTACATCCATTTTAAACTAATTTAATTTACATTAACATTTGTACCTCTTACTATATGATTAATTTTCTAATGGGTGAACAAAACTTATATTTGTTTATAATATTTGACAATTTTCTCTTATCTTCTATTGATTGGTTCAAGTTTAGTTCCCTATTTATTTTTTCCTTTTCTTTTATATTAGTTAGGTTATTTTCCATGTCTATATAAAGGCTTTCTATTGTAATAGACAATAACCATTCATGAATTAAAACCTTATCAGATTGCTTATTAAGTTTTTGGATTACAACTTATTCTAATTAATTTCATTATTAGATTATGGCCAACATACAAAGTAGTAGAACATGGTGTATCATATTAACCTTCTTTTGATCCTTAATTATTTTCTATATTACTATCCCAAATCAATTCAAATTGTTAATTATTGTATCATATTTTATTAACCATCCATTTATATCATCTTACTTTTATTGTTATCTAAACTCAAAAACATCTAAGAAACACCTTATTTATTATTAAAACCAATGGAAAAACCCTTAAAAAATCCCATTGCAAATTATCCTTAATTATGAGTCAATCATTCATTTATTCGATTTAAATCATTTACATAGCAAAATTTTAACAAATTTCATAATATCTAAAACTATCATCAAATTTATAAAATATCTAAAATTCATTATTTGAAGATATGAAACTATATTAAGTCCATCTACGTTGTAATCATCGGTATACTAACATCATCCCCTTCCCTCATTCACAAATTGCATCCATGGCTATGAAATAACAATCATTTTCCTAAAAATCATGTGCAAACCTTAAATAAGGAATCCTAAACATAGGTAAATTACAAAGCCTACTAACAAAAACACTGTATAAAACACATATATGTGGAAACTACATGCATGCCTATATAATTAATATTAATGTATATATATAATTGCAAACAATATAAAAAGGTTTGATTAATTATCTTTTTAGCTAAGTGGCAATAATCACAAATAAAGCCAACATCTCAAGGAACGCTTCGAAAGCATTATGAATCAATAATCACATTTAATAAGTCTAACTATGGTCATTGGCTGAATAGCTTTCTTCTAAACTTCCAATCCATATTAACCTCAGTTTTCATTTTGATCACCTACACATCTATGACAAGGTAACATTAATGCCTAACTACTAGTCACTTTGCCCTAATTGCTCATACTTGCAATCGGCGATGTTACTTAGTCTACAGCCTATCTATCTAAATAATGGTCTCAATGCAATCACAAGCAATAGTCAACAATTTTGAGTTTAATAGTTTCAAATTGTTTATTTCAATCTTATGTACACAATAATCTATTAATCTTTAATCTTACTCCTAACCCCATTCTTTAATCTTTTGGAACTTAATGTAATATTAGTAAGTCTACCGAAAACTTATAAAACAACTATAGAGGTATAAGCGACAACTTACTCAATAAGTAGGATGAAGGCAATAGCACATAACAGTCATTAAGTAATCAAGGCTTTCAAGGGAGATTAATTAGGTATAATGTATGTTTAAGCAAATGTTATCGCATAACGTTGACCGTTCGTCATAAGATCAGAAAAATTATACCTGCTTTAATCCTAGTTTTACAAAGTTTTACACCTCATATTTCACAAATTGGAGCTAAACTGGGTCTTGTGCAATAGAGAAACACACTTTGCTTGAGATTTCACTTCGAACTATAGTCCCTAACCTTATCACAACCTCCTCTCCCGTTACTTAGTTTGACTAAGAGTAGAAAAATGACCATTTTTGCTATCTTCATCAAAGGGTTCGTGTTTAGTCCAAGAATCTTAGCCGTTTCCCCTAAGGGGTTGAAATGCAGATTCAGTTAGTAGTTAGGTCGAGTTTGAATTAATTTGCTTCTTAAGGTAATTAAGCAATTTCACACAATTCAATCAATATAATACCATAAAACAACCAATACATGAGGTTCAACACTCCATAACAGTCATACAATATCAAAGCACGTGCGTTGCATACACATATAGGCTAACAATCACAAACACAAACATAACACATACTAATGTCTCCAAGTATGCTTAAATAATACTCTAAAGTATGGTGAAGTACTAATCCCACTTATCTGGAACTCAATTGCTTATTAACTCATTTGTTTACTTGTCGTCCTTATGGGTGATCCCTTGATGTTTATCTTAATATAGTACTTTACTTTGCATATAAATTAATAAATATTGCTAATTTACTCATTTATAATAGAATTAGGTTAATTAATTATTGGTTCATTAACCTACAACCTAACTATTGGAAGTTTAAACTAGTGATAAGTTTATGTTACCTTCTGAGTTATCCCTTGAGTTAAGATGTCTTTAAAATATTTATTGAAAAAGTTTTTAAGACATCCTCTACACTACATAGACATCAATATTCACTATAGATTTAGCCTTTACATCAATCTCTGAAGTTAGTAAATCACCAAAATTTTCAATAAACATCTTCTAAGCTAAGTTCTGAGTTAATCACCCTTGAAGTTCCTAAATTGGAAGCTTCTAAATTATCCTCGATCCATATCAGAGTTAAGGTTTTATAGGATTATTCTCTAAATTATCCTCTAAGTCTGATTGCTACTTAAGATTTCTTACAAATTACCTTCTGAAATATCTCCTGAGTGTTTACATATCTATAATTACCCCAAATATTCTTTTAAGTTATCTTATGATTAAGTTGTTACATCAATTAGAATTTAAATTTCTTAATAGAAACCTTTTAAGGTATCCTTTGAGACCAGCAACTTAAAAATTCTTGAGAATATTCTCTTTAACTTAGCCTTTAAGATTCCCCTATTTTATCATTTACTCATACTCTTGCCTTAATTTAGCTTCTAAGTAAATATTTAATGGAACATATGTTTCCTAATTTTTTTTTTAGATACCCTCTAACTCTATTAGCTATAGAGTTTTAAGAAAATTATCCTCCATACAAGCTTTCGAATTCCCTATTTTTATATTTTATTCATAAGTCTTGTTTCTAACTTTCCCTATAAGTACCATTTTAATGAAAAACTCGTCATAAAATCCTCTAAAATATCATCTACTTAAATTCAATTTTATATACACTTTTTTGTTTTATCCACTTTCGCCCTAAACTCTAATAAAGATAACCCAAGAACAATCAACCAATGCTTCACAACTTCATTACATCTCAAATTCCTCAAATAACACATCATCACCCACCATATCTTTAAGCTTACATAGCACTAAATACACAATTTAAGGCACATACTTGATTTTTAGTAATTTTTCTCAATAAAACCCCTTTCAATAGCACCTTTACACCACCATATATATCAATAACAAGTGGAGCTTAGAAAACAAGTGAGGTCATTAAGAAAAATATATTTATTTTTCCTAAAAATACTACTTTTAATCATAATTTAGGGCTAAAAATTAGTAAAAATTATAGAAAATAATTTTGTTAAAAATCTCTTCATAGCATTTTAGTATAAACATAAGACAATCTATAAAAGAATTTTGAGATCAAAACTACGTTATTAAACTTATTTATTTCGACATTGAAAAGTGCTCGATTTTGTTAATTTCTTAAGCACATATATTACAAATACTAAATTTTTACAAAACAATTTTTTTTTTTTGTTTAGATTCTATATAAAAAATATAAAGGAATAAATTTTTATGGAATTGTCTAGACAATTTTAATATTTTTTACAAATTTTTGAAAATTAAATTAAATTGAAACCTTATAGGAATAATTAGCTTTGGCCACCAAAGGTGGCTTCTACCTTATTGATCAACCTAGATGGTAGGTCCACTGTCATCTGGTGATAGCCCCTTATACCCAATACATCCTTAATCGCATGCACTCCATTAAGCTCAAATTACACTTGATTTTTGTATTTATTTTTTCTTCCTTAGTTCCTTCTTTTATCTTTTAATCTTCCACTAATTTTCCCCACTTTCTATTTGCATGTTGATTGTGGTTGAAGCTTTTAGGGTTGTTTATGATTTTTCTTCTCTCTCTTCTTTGATATTGAGCTTTTATATTGCGTGTTTTAACTTCATAAATTTCTAACAAGTGTCTTTTACACACACACAAGCCTGGCTAACTTGATTTTAGCAGCCCCATCTTGTTTTTGAAGTTTTTATTAATTCTTATAAATTTGTTTAGCTTAAAATGCTATTATTTAAACATTTTAACCAATTCTGAATATATATTCACATTTAATAATTACACTAACACACACACATATATATATTACATGTTATTTTAGGTTACACAATAATTTTTATTACTTATATTATTTATCTCTAAAAGTTTGCGAGCTAACGGAACATATTTAATGTGTTCACGATAAATAATATATATATATATATAGTTAAATTACACTATTTAGTTATATTTTTATTATATTCTCGAAATCCAAGTATACAAGATATGTTCAACTAATATCTTAAGTATACTTGTAACTTTTTATGTCATTTAAGTTAGTTTCACTAATATCCTAAATTACTTGCTCGAACAACACGTAAAAATTGTGGGCCTCATAGAAGTCAACCATTGTAACCCCTTCACACATTTAACCCTACTTGTTAAGGACTTAACCTAGGGTACTTACTTAAGTTCTTAACCTAAAAACTATCCTAACAAGACTCTAAAGTGCCTTACAATCTCATTACAAAGTTAGTAACAACAACTATCTCTTACTTAATTCAATTATAAACTTTGCGTAACTTCTCATGAGTCCATGCAACTCCACTAATTTACAAGTTCAAACAATAATTTTATAATTAGCAATATAAACAATATAAGTAATTTTAACAACTAAAACCTAATTGCAATCTCTAATTATCCAATTATCAATTATAAGTCTATAAGAGGATTCTACAAAATCATTAATTAATTTTAGCCTATTAAGGTCAAAATGACAATAAATCAAGAAACAGGAATATCATTGATTACCTCACAACTTCCTCTTATTTATACCAAGAAGGCCTACCAAATACACCTTTCATCTTCTTGAGACAAGATTGTACATAATGTGAAAATAGAAATATGTAAAATGGAATAGCTAATGGCAACTTTAGATTATTGCTACCTTAATATACTTCGATGGAGAAATCAAATACTAACAGTTGAAGGAGAGGGGTTTAGTGCCTATAGAGATAAGAAGGGTCAATCTTGACATGCTCTCTTATTAACAATTTATGAAATTTATCCTTGGTTTCAATAAACATAAGAATTTAAATCCTTCTCTTCGATGTTCCTATGCATGTTTAGCTAGTTCAAGTAATAGTTGTAAGTAGTAGACATCCCATATATACATATATAATATTTCACTAGAGAACATTATCGCTTTAGTAGGAAAAGAGAATTCTAGCTCTATAACTCATGAAGAGATAAATCCAATCCGTAAGCAAGACATAGCCCTTACTTACTTGATCTCTTTTGGATTTATCTTCAACGTCCGTTTTCAACTGATTCTTTAGTTAAAGCAACTAATGCCTTAAAAGATGATCTTCCATCTTCTCCATGACGATCTAGCATCTAGGTGAGCTCTCTCTCTTTCTCTAATGTACATAGTTACTTGAATAAAGTGAAATATTATAGAATACATCGAACTAAATGAGAGGAGTGAAGTAACTTGATTGAATAGGGTAAGGATCGAAGTTGCTCGACCATAGGGAAAGAAGTGAGACCACTCTAATGGATTTGAGTTCAATTGTTATATTGATAAGTGAAAGAAAGAGAGAATTCTATCTTTTTTTTTTTCTATGAATAAAGTTATAACCATGTAGAAGACAATTGAAACCTCTTAAGCCTTTTATAAAAATAAGGGAAAATATCTTATTTTCTTTTCATTTTAAATTGACTTATTTGACTATTTCATTGGGGAAAAAAAAAATGGGTGTCGAACATATTGGAAACTTGCTATTCTTCTTCCATTGGTTTAATGGTTGTTATTGTGCATTTTAAAAGATGATGCTAGAAGATAATAAAATTTGACTTTTAAAGGCTGTTAAAGAATTTTTTTAACTAATTCTTTGATGAAATTCTTTACGGCACCCTTTATTATTCAAATTACAAAAGTTACTTCTCCTTAAATTAAGAAGCACTATAAACCTATCTTATGTAGCAATGTTTCTTGTAAGATTTTTCTTTAGAATCGTTGCTTACAATTTCTGTAACTTTCTATTGAAATCAATCTTTATGTCGCAATCTAGAGCCTTAAAGATGGAAATATTATGATAATAATTTTTCTAGCTCAAGATATGGCCTTTTATTTAAAGAAGAAAGAGTAAGAGGTGCAGGCACAATCATTAGACTCAACAAAGTAGATTAGACATTTTAATTCTAATGTTCTACTCCAATTCAATTGAAAGAGACATTTAATTTCTATGTTATGGGGTTGTAGAATTGGAGAAGATTTCCTATGCATGATTAAAAGACTTGTATCTAATTACTACTTCTTTATCTTGATTGATGGTTCATCACATGTTTCTTTTAAGTTGAGTAAGAAGTTTGCTGCTAGAAGATCTACTCTCATCAACATAGTTCATTACACTCTATTGGCAAAGGCAATATCAACTTTTGTCATGATAATAAGAACATGTAGATGGCATTTTGGTATCACTAGAATCAAATTATAAAGTCAAGAGTTTCCTTAGAGCATGTGAATGGAGTATTATCAGCCTTATCATATGAGTTCTTCTGCAATGAACCAGTTGAGAGATGACAAGATTCCCATTTACGTTATTAATATAGGTAGGTGAAAGTCTTGTTGTTTGGATATTAAGCATGTTGAACTATTAGTTAGCCTGCTAAAATAGAGTCAAGAAGTCTCTTTTTACTAACATATGATATTTTTAGAAGAAAAAAGGAGTTGTATTTCCTTCACGTTGCTTTTAGTATAAACTAACGGATGTTATATCTACATTACAAATGTTTAAAAAATATTAAATGACTGAATAAAATAAATTGCTGAGAAAAAATTGTATAAATCAATCATATAGAAATGCTTATATAAATAAAATTATTCTTTTTTTTTTCTCAATGAAGAATGGGCATGTATATTAATCGACAATTTGATTGTACTTAATATCAATTGTTATGAAGAATCGAAAAAAACAATCTTATAAACAAATGTTTTTTCTTAATATAATAATAAAAAATAATATATTATGTATGATTTTAAATTTACATAGAAGTTAAAATTGAGTAATTGGTATATAAATGTAGGATCTTGATGTAACAAATGTATGGGATTGTGCATGGTTTGGAGTTAGATGTGGGAGTTTCTATGATTTAATTTATTAGAGAAATGGAACGAGAAATTGAGGAAAACGCCATACTTATTCATATTATGATCTATCTATAATATTTTTAATGCTAGTTTTATGCTATATAATTTTCAATTAAATACCTAAATAGTAATTTTAAAGAGGACAATTACTTAAACATGTTCTTACTTAGATAATATTATAAAAGAAGTACAAGAAGAGATGAAACACATATCATGTGCCCTCATCTAATCCTCTTGCTTTGAAGGTTTGAAAACATCTAAAAAACATATTTAAATTGTAGTTAGGGATAAGAAACACATAATGATTTTTTTTAATTGGAAAATTAAAAATTATTTGTTATTTTGCCACCTTCGCAACTAATTTGTAATTTTTCTTAATAAATACATAACTCGTGTTTTTCTTTGCCATGCAATTGTCAAGTGCATTATTAGAATTTTATGTGACATACACATGATTCCAAAAAACTGCAAAATTACACATGAAAATAAGAGAAACAAAAAAAGAAAAATACAAAAGAATTCCTAATGTTTAATGGTTCAGTCCTTAACTTTTTATTTAATCTATTTCAATCATCAACCTTTTCAAATCATATCAAATAAGTTTCAATGTTTGATTCTATTAAATTTGCTATTAAGGTAGATACGTATCGGCATATAATTTGTCAATGTATAATTTTTAAATAAAAAACGATAAAAAATAATAAAAAAGATTAAAAAATCTGCAAAAGTAAAAAAATCCTTAGTAATGCATATAATTGTTATATATATTTATATACATATAGTTATATATTTATCTACATATATATTAATATTTATTTTCAAATAAATTAATAAAAAAACAAAAAATATAAAAAATGGGGAAAAGTACAAAAAATTCCCTAATGTTTTTAACATTTTGACAATTTAATTCTTAACCTTTTATTTAGTCTATTTTAGTCTTCAACCTTTTAAGTCATATCAAATAAGTCTCTTCATTAGAATATGTTAAATTTGTCGTTAAGGTAAATATGTATTAGCATATAATTTGTCAACGTATAATTTTTAAGTAAAAAATAACAAAATAATTATAGAAAATGAAAAAAACAATTAAAAAAAATCTGCAAAAGTAAAAAAACGTTAGCAATGCATATACATATATATTAATATTTATTTTCAAACAAATTAATAACAAAAACAAAAAAAAAAATAACATCTAACCACCCCCTTTATGTGGCTGCTAGCTACCCTTTCGCATTGAGGTGGTTGAAAAGCGGCTACACTCAAATATGGGCCACGACCTACTGGTGACCACAACCCTTAGGCCAAAGGAGGGTAAGGTAGGGCTTGCTGTATATGTATACAATGGGGTATCATCTATTACATCTTGAAACGGTAGAGTTATAATAGTTTTGTTGTATAAATTATTTTAAGATAAAAACTAACATTTCAGTCACTATCTTAGACTTGATTTACGCATAGCGTCTACAACTAACCCGTTTTAAAATAAGCAGTTTACAAACTTAAAATATTAATTAACTATGGATGCATGAAGAATATATGGTAGAATTCAAATATCATAAGTAATGTTTATAGGATTTCGTAACATAGTCTTACTTAAGTAATACATTATTTGACAATAAAATATTCTAAATTAAAAACTAAAACCTCGAAAATATAATCGTTCTTCAGTTTTATATCCTCACTCTTCAAGATCTAATAGTAGCTAGCTTTAGGATAGTTATACTACTGCTTCTTAGTTAATACCTACAATAATAACTATAGTAATATAAGCAACCAACCAACTGATTACTTAGTAAGTTGGGACGAAAACATAAGACTATGTATTAAGCACAAGCACAAGCAGGGTTATCAACTAGTTATTTAAATACAATATAATAAACTAATGCTAACACACGATGTTATTATATTCGTTATGAGATTAGAGAAATTTCACTTGCTTTAATTTAGATTGAGGAGTTTAATGCGCACTTCAATAGCACATGACCAAACCCAACTTGTGTAATAGAGACACTGTTCCTCTAGTGATTATCTTCGAACCATTTCCTTCACCTTTACCATAACCTCCTCTCTTATCACTTAATTTAACTATGGATGAAGAAGGGATCATTATGCTTTAATATTATCTCTTTCGAAAGTGGTGATATTTGATTAGAGTATCTTAAACATTTTCCCTAATGGGTTGCAATGTATGTCCAATTTAGATTTACAAATCGTATATTTAATTAAATCTAATTTAAGGTATTCAACCATTTCATGACAAACAAACAATTACAATTTAGAGCATCAAATGGGAATCACAAAACTAAACTTAAAAACATACATACACTAGTATGTGCACAATCAAGTTATCTAACAAACACAATCAAATATACTCTTAACCCTTTGAGTACTATAAAGCAATATTCCAAAATACAATAATGTATAGATCTTAAACTTACTTGAAGTCTCTGATTTACTCATTCAAGTTTGATATAAGGTCGAATCATCACCACTCACTCTTGTATTATAAATAGAATTTTAGTATTTATACTTATATATATATATATAACCTTTAAACCTTTAGTTTTAGTTTCAAATTATAATTTTACTCAATTGTTCGAGTTTTATATTGCTTATAATTAAACTATTTCCAAACTAATTTCCAATTCAATTTTTCAATCAATTCCTAAATTAGGACCTAATTTAGCTTCTAGTTACGTTTTTTATTCATAAACCCTAAGAAGTTATCCTGGTCTAATATGTGAAATTCATCTAACTATATTTACGTATCTTAAGTCTCTAATTCAGCTTCTTATCAATATTCCAATATGATATGTACTATACACTCTACTCTTAATCTAACTTCTGAATTTACTTTCGATATAAGAATAATTTACATTTCTCACATAATTTCCTAAATTTATAATCCAAACTAGTTTTCTATTATTCTCCTAATACCATAATATTATTATTTTTAACATAATATTTTCTACTCATTAATTTCATATATTTACATATTACCCATCATTACATAATCTATACATGTAACACATATCCAACATCCCCAATACTATAAACACTTTCTCTTATCACCAACTAACATTTCAAGATGATTAATTTCATCTTAAATAAGAATTTATATTAAATTAGCCTTAAATCATAAAATATACTTAAAACATTGCCTTCATTTATGAATTTAAGGCTTAAAAATTAACTAAAATTTTGAAAAATTAATTTAAAAAAAAAATCTTCATAACAATATGATATATACTTTAGACAGTCTATACAAAAATTTTAAGTTAAAAACTACACCATTAAGGCTATTTAAAATAAAAGCAAATATTAGTTCATGTTTAATGATTTCTTAAGAGAAGCATATCTCGGGACCTAATTTTATCAAATTAATATTTTTTTCTAAATCTATGTACAAAAATATCTTAGAATACTAATTTTCATATAAATTTGATTTTTTTTTTTTTGTAAATTGAACAAAATTAAGTAGAAAATTAAACTCATCTAATTGAAAAGCTTCTAACCACCAATGATGACTCCCATTGTATTGGCAACCCCTGGTAGTAGTTCTACTGTTAGATGGTAGTAGCTGTTTCTTTCTAGATGGTTATTGGGTATGAATTCTCTTCTAAAGCCTTATTTACACTATATTTTATATAATTTTTGTGAATTAGTTACCTCTTCTCTTCTCATCTCTCTCTATTTTTTTCCGAACACTAAGCTAGCTAAAATGAGTTTTTAAGGAGGTACTTTGAATCTATAAAGGTGTTGAGGAATTTTCTTGCAATTTTCCGTTGCCAAGTATCCCTTTTCCTTTTCCTTTTTCACTTTCTAAATGGCATATTTCTATTTGTTGATATTCTTTCTTTTATTCTCAACTTGCTACGCTAATTTCCAAACATTTATATACACTTTCCACAATTTTTCTTGATTTTTTTATTAATTTTTCTTAATTAATTATTATTATTTTAACATATTTCAAGTATTTTAAGTAATTTCGAGTATTTTTATCTACACACAAATACATTTATAATAAAAATAATATTTCTAAATATTATTTATGTTATTTTTTTTATTTTTAATATGTATATAATTTATCTCCATCGATTTATTAATTATCAGGACTCCTTTTAAGCGTTTGTGAAATAATAAGTAATATACATATAACTTAATATTATAATATTTAATCATTTATTTTTCTAAATCTAAACTCATGGCATTATTTTTATTAATATTTCTAACTTTTTTATAAAATATAGGCTTAATCGAATAATTTATATGATTGCTCTAAATTTTATAAATAATTTCTAAATCAACTAATTATGAATTAATTACCAATTTTTTCCGTAAGTTCTCACATTATGCGACCTCTCCATAAGTAGTGGATAGCCACCCCAAAAAAAAAAAAAAAAGGCGAAACCTAATTCGGTAGAAAACGAGTCATGACCCACACTTAGGGTGGGCTGCACAACCTACCACCCCCATCTTGAGGTGGGTAATTACTTACGGTCACGACTTATGTTTGAGTGTGGTTGTTTTTTGACTACTCTAATGCCAGGGTATGGTCAATAACCACATGATGGGGTTGCATGATCCTCCTAATGGTTGCCAACTACCTTCGGTTTTGGGATAGTTGAATTTTATGTTTTTATTAATTTATATTAAATTAAATATTAATATATATACATATATATAAATATATATTATTTTTTAAAATATTTTTGTTTTTATGAAATTTTCATCATTTTTATTTCTTATTATTTTATGAATTTTAGTTATATAATATATATTGTTAATTTATTTAATTAAATTAATTACTTGAATGAATCAAACTTTGCCATGAAAAACTAATGAAGGGATTATTTTTTATAAATTTATTAAAACGTTGAGAATTAAAATAAATCAAATGAAATATTAAAAACGGATTCACGTATATATGGGTAAATATTAATGATTTTTCGTACTTTTCCCAAACAAAAACTAGGAACCTAAAATCCACTCTTTTCATTCGATTCGTGACTTCTTCACCTAGGCTTTGAAAATAAAGTGATGGATTTGAAGTGTTTGATAGAGAATCACTAGAAAGTTTTTACATGATTTGAGGAAGGATTTGTGGATCCCGTGTGTGTTACATGGAGTTTAACCGAGTATTTGACAATTGTTTGGTAGAGGGTGAAAAAAAAAAAAAGAAAAGAAAAGAAAAAGAACCTAGATCTTGTGTTTGTTTGATTGTAAAAATACCAAAATAAATTAGATGCATATATGTATTTTTTACACAATGGCTTTTAAAGTTTTGCAATGAGAACCAAGGTTTGTTGGAACTGATATATAACGTTAATGGCTTGCCGGAAATGAAGTAAAGCAACAACTTGTTCCTTTTTCTTTTTTAGCCCCCAAGCAACAACTCTTTTTTTCTTTATTGGCCGGACAACTAATCGGAATTAGAGCACCCAACTTGTACCTCCGATAGTATGGGCACGTCCACAACAAAATCTGCAACTTGTTCCTTCCTAGTAGAAAATAATTTAGGATATGTAGAAATATTGTAGCTCAACATGATATCTAATATATATATATATTTAAGAAAAGCCCATAAGTAGCGATAAATCCTTGGGTAGAGAATTCTGTTGTTCGTGCTTTTTGTTTACGAAGGAAAAGTTCCATCCACTATAAAATAGCAAAAAAGTCCTCTTCACTTCAATAAGATATTGGACGGAGTGCTAGTAATGAGAATTTAAAGGAAGTGGGACCTGGAAGGCCCAAGAAGGATTTATTAACACTCTAATCTATTGGCCGGCACGTGTTGTGTTGGGCATCCTAACAGTCTTAATTGCATAAGGTTGTCAGATACACGAAGAAAGCCTTTTATATGTATATGATGACACAGATTCACAGATATGTGTGATGCACCGGAGAGCTCAGAGACAGGCGGTTGGCATTTGACAACATTAGATAAGAGGAATTCTCCTGCAAAGAGTGCTTCGATGTACGGACATTTGCATATAATTGCGCAAATTCAAGCTAATTTGGAGGCTCATACAGGCATGTGTCTTGAATCTATACAAGACTAGAATTTATAAGAGCGTTTAGGTGAAATAATTTGGCAAAGGGTGAACTTCGGATAATTATGCGCTTAGTTTTCCATTTTGTGTTTTCATGGTCCCATAGCATTTCCCTTACGACCTAATTATTTTCTAAAATAAATTAGACGGGGATTAGAGAAGTTATGTCTTGAAAAATGAATTATTAGGAATATATTAGAAATTTATATTTTAATATTTAGTTCATTTAATTTCTTATTACAAAAAATACTTTTCTTATCATCTGGTTAACTGTAATATTAAATTGGGATTATAAGCTAAACTACCTATATAACCTCATTTTATCCTTTTGTAAAATAAAAAAAAATTATTTAATTTTTCTTATTGATTGAGTAATTATCCATTTACTTAAACTTCTTATTCCCTGTATAAAAAAAAAAAAAAATCATCTTCCAGAAGATATAGACATTCCTAGTAAAGGGGTAAAAAACCATTAGGAATAAAAAATTCTAAGCTGATTTCCAAATAAACAAGGTAATAAAATGTTTTTTAAGAATATTTATTCTCTGTCTATAACCTTCAAATAAATAAGCCGTTAAGGTTTAGCATTTTATAAACACTTTATATATCCTACCAAGTATACGGGGTGATGTGTGGGAGAGCACATACCCTGGTGCTTTTACTTTTTATCTTATCCATGGTTTATGCCATGTTCTTTCAGAGTTTTCCACGTAAAGTTAGTGTATTTTTTATTTATTTCTTTTGTTTTCAAGTGTCTTGTAATGTCCAACCTAAGCTCGCTGTATCCTATCATAAAATAGAATCTGCCTTTACCAATTACGAGATGCTCAAATAAAAAGGTTCTAAAACGGTATATTTAAATCAGCTTTGACTTACGAATAATCCATCTAATTTTCTCTCAAAAATGAGTTCGGGTGTGTGAATTTTTATCTCTTTAAAATTTTAAAAATTAAGCTAAATAAGCTTTGTCTATTTAACTTATATATCGAAAAAAGTTAATTTAGGTTGGACCATTTTACCTATTTTATAGCTTTTACTCATAAATTGATCTATTTAATTTATTTAAAATATAAATTAAAATCAAGTTCTTTTTATCGGTTTAACTCATGGATAAAAACAAATCGACCATATTTACTCGTTTAATCCGGTTATACTCCTCTGGTTCGATTCATTGCAAGTTGGTTTTTCGATTACGAAATGGCAAGCATCACCACAAGATTATCGTACCTTTGCATAGATTTTTCATTTCTTTGCCTCCGCAAGCTAGAGTTTTATTGGGATGACGACAACTTGTCCACAGTTCTTACAATTTAATGTTAATAAATACTTGTATACCGATTTACTTGTAACGCACGTACTCATTCGTAATTGCAATTGTACGAATCCACCCAAGTGTACCGACCACTTTTAATAATATTGTTCCAACACTCGGTATGACGACTTGACGATGACGTATACCTTCCCCAGCGAACTAGCTTACTTCATATCATAGTTAAATCCACCAACTGTCACTATTTAAGTCACAAAGGATTAAATGGTTTTACACGGTACATCCTATGAATAATTATTAATTGAATCCACACGTATAAATAATAATGAATTATTAATTAAAAATTTACTATTATATTATCATATATTTAAATATAATCGATAATTATATATCATATATAAATACATATAGCATGCATTATCCATTATTTTTCTTTAATTTAAGTTTCTTGATTGATAATAATATTTCGACGTCACCTTATCCTTTTCTCTGACTTTCAACTTTTGAATGAATTTAATCCTACCATCTTTTTAATTGTTCCATAATTATATAGTCGGCTTTTCATTGTCAAAAAAAAAGGAGAAAAGAAAAAAGCAGTGGCTGATTTTAAATAACTGTCCAAACTAAGGATGCTTTTCAAAGAAATTTTAGATTACTTCTTCTTTTTGGGTTTTCTTTTCCCCATTTCTTTAGCTTTTTTGTTGCATCAACTCTATATTTGTTAAATCAGGCATTTGTGACTTGTGAGTAAGGAAAAAAAAAAAGTTCCCTATACTAACGTACAAATATAAAATCCCTGTTACAAGTACAAATTAATATGAATAAGATTGTATACGTTAAACTTTTAACTATAAGACAGTTCTACCTATTAATTATTTGATTTTTGTTTTTAACCCTTCTCCGGCCTCTAGCCTCTGGCCTCTTGTAGAACAGGAAGGGATAGAAAAGAAGAGTAAGTAATACTCCCTCGATGATTTTGTATATAGCTTTTTACATTCATGATTGTCTTTTACTTTTTAATTGTGTTCAAGTTTTATCTGTTTCAATACTGTGATATAACATATGTGCAAAAACATAT
This sequence comes from Lumnitzera racemosa, assembly GCA_024138005.1. Classification (NCBI taxonomy): domain Eukaryota; kingdom Viridiplantae; phylum Streptophyta; class Magnoliopsida; order Myrtales; family Combretaceae; genus Lumnitzera; species Lumnitzera racemosa. The sequence goes on from JAMXBC010000007.1 coordinate 5,395,132, forward strand.
TATCTTATGCATGATTTTTACGTATATATAAAATATCCAATAAGTATGTACGCATAGTTGATAAGTTTTCGCGTACCCAAAAATAAGTAAAACAATACCATATCACTGTTTGATAATGTTATAAAATTTGCATTCTACTAAGAAAAAAGTTTCTATATGCTGCATGTGTTTGGGTTTACAGTGTTGGAAGTAAATAGGAGTAAGCAAATGGTAAGCAAGAATAGAAAAACCATTTAAAATGACACATAAGATTTACGTAGAAAAACACTTCTTGAAAACCACGGACGACGACAAGCCATGAAAAATCTACGGCAATCTTTTTGTATGTGGAAAATATAAAAGCTGAATCCATATCTTAAGGGAAAGAATAAATCTTAATCTCTATGCTAATGCAAATGATAAATCTCAATCACTGTCTTGATAGAAAGGATGGGGCAAGATAAGGAACTTCCAGAAATAGATATAGTGTGCCTTAATGAAAATTCTAAGAATTTGACGCACAATCTTTAATAATTTCCACCTTGATCTCCACCTTAAGTCAAGTTCCATAATGCTCATGGTCATTATAGCCTATAGAAGGGATAGTCAAGTCCTATAAGTACCAAGTCTAAGCAATGGTTGAACCTGGCCACATGAATAGCATATCTATAGGATCCTCCGAAGTGTGAACTTTCTTCATGATGATTTCACCGGAAATAACAATATCGTTGATATAGTGACATTTGACACCAATGTACGTAATCTTGAAATAATATATGTTGGTTAAATGGATAGTACTTTAACTATCATTTAAAACATTGGTAAACCCTTGAGGAGCACTAAGTTCAAAATCGAAACGTCACGACCAGATAGCCTCCTTCACACACATACTCTGCATTAGTCATACACAACATAATAATAAAATGAAGAGATGCTTTCTAACCGGCCAAGGAGTAAAAGAGTGAAAATATAACTACAAAAATATGTCATTTGCCAATATTACCACTATAATCAGAATAAGTAAGACCAACAACAATATTAGATGTAGCCTTACTACTGTCAAACAACAAGCTAAGATTAGAAGTACCCTTCAAGCAATAAGGGATCCTGCCTAACAACACTCAAATGATCCAGGATTATGCATATACTTACTCACCAAACTCATCACATGTACAAAATCAAGTTTAGTACACACTATGACATACATGAGACTACTAACACTCAACATGCATTCAGTTTGCCCCTCAATTTGAGACAAAGATTAGATGACAATTTAAAATAAGTAGCAAGAGGAATAAAAATCGCTATAATCTTGTAGGCTACTATATCAATTAATTATATATTATTGATTGTCTGATTGACTTAAGCAATTACGCCAATAGATAAAAGAGATCATTCAATTAATAAATACAAATGACTTATAAACTCATCTTTATGGACTTTTTGGTAAAGGTCTAATGTATAGAAATCTAAGTATTTTATTTCACTTATTATAGTGGGTTGTAATAAAAAAAAAAAAAAGCTATATAGATAGGGTCAAGATCCCCAATCTAGTAGTGTATTATTAAGGTTTTCCTTTGTCATTCTAACATCTCATCAGTGAGAAAATCAAGAGTAGGCCTAACTAAAACCTTTGAAGAAAAGTTCTTTCTATGGATTTAGATATGCTTCCACATACATTATAGCTACGTTAATTGTACCCTAATTTTTCACATGAGATGTTAGAGTATTTGCATATGGAAATTTAAAGTTCTTTTTTTTTAAAAAAAAAAAATTTTCCAATGGGTGGTATCAGATATAGTTGGGTAATGATGTGCCTCTAGGGATCCTCAACTGCTAAATTAGGGTACAATTAATGTAACTATAAAGTATGTGAAAGCGTACTTAAATCCATAGAAAGATAGGAATGGGTGCTAATGTGCCTCGAGGAATCCCCAATTGCTAGGTTTTGCCTCGTGTTTGGGCCTTTAGGGAATGGGTCCTTCTCATAGAGAAGAAATAAGAATGGAATGGTTTTCCAAGCATACCAAATATTGAAGCAAAGAGGTGACTCATCAAGGTTTGCAAATGAACCCACGCCTCATACTCGATATGATTCATGAATAGTAATAGTGAGGGCACTCGCCATTGATTCCTAGCTAAAACAAGAACTAGGTAAGAGTAAAAGAGAGAATTGAAGCATACAAGCTTGGTAAGAGTGATGGGAATCAGGCTACTGGGCCTTTAACCCTATAGCTGAGCCTAAGGATTGGAAGGTCTGGCAAGGTGGATTCTTCTACTCTAACTAACTTTTATCGAAGTTGAGTACTTTTTGGTCGAGTCACTCTTTATACCAGGTCGAATGATTGCTTATCCTTCTATAGTATGACGAGTTGTGGATTACTCATTTACGCCCGAGCTGACTAATAACTCGTCATCTCCCTTGGCGAAAAGCCGAGATAGAGAGACTTCGGACCCACTAAGCCACCCCTATTCAAACAAACAAGCTGATCATACTTTTTGTCTACATCTTTCATTACTAATATAGTATTACTATGTGTACAAAATCATATCTAGAATCCATTACATCAATAATTGTTTTCCTTAAATATTCATTTTTTACCCTTTTGTATCTTATACATTACTTCATTAGAAAATGTCCCTTTTGTCTTTTCTTCTTTGGGCAAGTTACCTTAACTTATGGGTAGCCGCGGGCGGATTTCATTATCATTAATACACCTGAGTATTTCTTTTCCTATATAAACACTACTTATTTACTATTAGTATTACTCTTATCCTAACCCTTGAGTAAAGTTAGGTAGCGAATAACCTTACCAGACCAATTCGTGCATCATATCAAATTGTGCCATGAGTCCTCAGAAGTTCCATTGATTCATCATATCTATTGGGGCTGTTTGTGGTTTTTTGCTTACTTCTCATTTGCATTTGTCATTTCATACATTTCCCCATCACCTTTTCGAGTTTTTGGCAAGTTTGGACCCATTTAGCAACCGATCTTATCTGTTCTTGGTCTCGGTTCATAATATCTTGATATTAGAGTGGATGCTTTATTTGAGTTGTGGCTTATATTTGAAGTTCTAGTTATAGTGAAACAGAGCAAGTTACTATTTTTGTGAAATAGAGCAAGTTATTGTGTTTTTTTCTTTTTCTTTTTTTATTGTTGTGCTTATTAGCCGTTACTTTTCTAGTTTGTTGAAATCTTTGCTATATCACCTACTTAAAGAGTTTGAGCTTTGAATTTGTAGAGAAAATAACTGATCCAAGTGTTAACATTAGTGCTAGAGATGACAACAATGGAATTGTCCACCATGGACAATAGTCTTAGGGAACCGCTAAGAGCACTAATGAGAGACTAGATGAGGTAGCTAACCTTCTGGTAGATCTGACTTAAGCTGTTTATGCATTAGCTTGCCGCCCGATTAAGGCCATACAAAATACCCCATAAGCTACTCAACTTGTTAGAGGTTACAATCCAGCTTGAACAATTTGAGGTAGAGGAGTAGGTGGACGAATAAGACGAAGGGTAGCCTTGAGGAAACTAGATGAAAAGGATAAGGAAAAGTATTTTGAAGAAGAATGAGCTCGAGTTCCCAGAGAATCTGACCATGTGAAGCTTTAAATTCTGAGCTTCAATGGATCTAGAAATGTTTATAAGTATTTAGAATGGGTAGAGAAAGTGGAGAGTGTATTCAACTATTATCAATACAAATATTATGAAAAGGTGCGAATTGTTGCTATTGAGTTCTGCTAATATGACGCCATATAGTGAAAGAATTTCCAGGCTATGAGGAGGCGAGAAAGCTACTAAGAGACTAATACTTGGCATGAAATGAAAAAAATACTAAGAAATAGATTTATGTTAGAAACTTAGCTGCAAAATACTTTCACTTGGCTTCAAGAGTTAAAGCAAGAAGGCCGAACAATTGATGAACATGTTTAAGAATTATAAATGCTTACAATCCGATGTGAAGTAAAGGAGATTACGGGATTGAGAGGTGATATTCGGGACATTGTAGAGTTCCAATGATTCACCATAATGAATGAAACCATTAGAATAGCCCAACTAGTAGTAAAGTAGAGAAGAAGCCGAGCACTGACCAAAATGCCAACTAGTTGACCCGGACAGGAAAGTTACTGAGCTCAATTAAGTATTGAACCGAGTTAAAAGATGGATGTCCAAGCTAAGCTGAAAGGTAGACCTGACGGTAAAGTGCCTACCCGAACTTATGAGAAGAGGCGAGGATCTAGTTGGAAGACAAGTTAGATCAAGTGCTTTAAGTGCCAAAGGTTCGAACATATGGTTACTCAATGCTCGAATCGAAAGACAATGGTTATCAAGCGGGATGTCCTGAAGTTATAGGTCAAAAGTACTAATGAGGAACCTGGGGAAGAGATTACCATTAGAGAAAGAAGATGTCGGGAAAGAATTAATTGAAGAGGATGTGTTTGTTGAGGACTTAAACCAATTGATCATGGTAGTTCGACGTATAATGACCATGGAACCCTCATGCGAGAAGGAGTAGAGAGAGAATTTGTTTCATGCCACCTGTAAGGTGAATGATTAGGTGTGTACTCTCATTGTGAATACTAGTTGCTGTACCAATGTGCTATCAACCGATCTCATTACAAAATTGAAGTTACCGACTATTGTACACCCCAGGTCATATAAGTTGCACTGGTTGAGTGAGAAAGGAGCACTATATGTCACTCGGTAAGTACTACTGCTAATCACTATCGGAAATTACTCTGACTAGATTCTCTACGACATACTACCTATGTGTGCTTCTTACGTATTGCTAGGTAGACCGTAATTGTTTGATAAGAGAGTTATCCATAAAGGTTATAAGAACACGTACATGTTCGAAAGATTACAATGAACCTGATGCTGTTGAGAGAAGTTAACAAACTACAAACAAAATTTGCTTGCAAATCAAAGAAGGCTTTGGTGATGAGTAGAGCCGAGCTTTGAGAGGTCATCAATACTGATGAACCAACCCTCATGTTGATCAAGTAATTACTAGAAATAAAGGAACGGGGTGAACTACTCTTAAAAATAAATGAGTTGTTGGACGAGTATGCTGATTTGTTCCTAAAATAGTTACCTAATGGGTTACCCCCAACTTGAGGCATAAAACACCTCGTTGACTTGTTACCTGATGCCATACTGCCGAATAAACTAGCCTATCAAATGAGTCCCGAACAAGTTTCTAAGCTCCAATGTCAAGACAATGAGTTGCTAGAAAAAGGTTATGTCAAAAAAAGTCTCAGGTCTTATGCTGTATAGACACTTCTAGTATTGAAAAAGGATGGATATTGGCGGATGTATACAAATAGCTGAGCTATGAACAAGATCACAATTAAGAATAGGTATCCCATTCTTAGATTGGAGGACATATTGGATGAACTGAGTGGAGCCAAGATCTTCATCAAGACTGATATGAAATTTAGTTACCATCAAATTCATATGAGGCTAGAAGATAAGTAGAAAACTGCATTTAAAACTCTATATGGATTTTATGAGTAGATGGATATACCATTTGGCTTATTGAATGCTTTGAGCACTTTCATGAGGTTGATGAACTATATACTGAGACAACTAATAAAAAAGTTTGTTATAGTATACTTTGATGACATCCTAGTCTATAATGTCAACATGCCTTGGTTACTATGAGCATCTCCGAACCGTACTGAATATCCTTCATGCTGAGATATTATTCGGCAATTTGAAGAAATGTTGTTTTTTCTAGGAGGAAATGGTTTTCTTGAATTATGTAGTCAGTGGAAGAAGCTTGTGAGTGGATGAAAAGAAGATCTAAGCAATTGTCGAGTGGCCGATTCTCAGTAACTATGCCGACGTAAGAAGTTTTTTCATGCATTGGCTTCATTTTACAGAAGATTCATCAAGAATTTTAGTACCTTCGCTGTACCACTTATTGAACTGATAAAGAAGAACATTGACTTTCGAAAGAGAGAAAAAGATGAGAGGAGTTTTACTAAGGTAAAGGAAAGGTTGACCTCTAACCTTATATTGATTTTGCCTGACTTCTAGAAAATATTTAAGTTAAAATGTGACACATTAGGTATTGAGATAGGTGCTATCTTAATGCAGGAAGGCCGACCAATTGCCTTCTACAGTGAAAAACCTCAAAGGGCCTCAATTAAATTACTCTGTGTATGACAAAGAACTCTTGTTGTTGATTCGAGAACTGTAAGTATGGTAGTACTATTTACTACTGAGAGAATTTACCATATATACTGACTATGAGTCGCTGAGGTATCTCTGAAGTCAGACTAAATTATTGAAGTAGTAGGCGAGATGGGTTAAATTCCTTGAAGGATTCAATTTTGTAATAAAATACAAACAAGGGGAAAGCAATGTAGTTGTAGATGCTCTTTCGAGAAGACATGCACTCCTGAGTGAACTGTAGATCGGATTATTTGGATTTGCAAGCATTAAAGAGCAGTACTCCTAGGATCTACACTTTAGACCCATATTTGTGCAACATGTCAATAGAAGAATAATGGACAAGTACCATATAGAAGATGGCTGCTTATTTCGAGGGAGGAAATTATGCATGCCGACTTGTTCATTGTGGGAGCTACTAATGAGGGAAGCCCATAGTGGAGGATGTTCGGACATTTTGGGGAGAAAAGAACAAATGAATTGTTGAGTGGTCGATTCTTTTGGCTAAGAATAAGGTAAGATGTCCACTAAGTTGTTGAAAGTTGTGCCATATGTGAAAAGGCTAAGTGTTGAGTTGAGAAAGGAAAAGAAATGCCATTATCCAGTTTAACAAAGCCATAGATTCGAATTAAGTATGGACTTTATTCTTATATTACCGCAAACTGTTCGAGGCAAAGATTCTATAATGGTTGTCGTGGATCGGTTTAACAAGATGGCATACTTTGTACCCTATTCCAAGACTAGTGACATTTCAGCTATTACTTCTCTTTTTCATAAGAGATTGTGTTATTACACGGCGTGTTGAGAAGTATAATATTCGATAAAGATCTGAAGTTCTTGAGCCATTTCTAGAAGACCTTATGGTATCGGATAGGGACTAAATTGCTATTCAATACTTCCTGTCATCCCCAGATTGACGGCCAAACAGAAGTGGTTAATCGTACTTTTGAATCACTACTTTAAGCTACAATAGGCAAGAACTTGGCCAATTGGGATGTTTGCTTACCAGTGGTTGAATTTGCTTATAACCAGATAGTACATGACACCACCAAATAGACCCCCTTTGAAGTAGTCTATGGTTTTAATCTAGAGTTGCTCCTCGATCACAGCCCTATGTTGAAATTCGAGTAGGAAGACCAAAATGCAAGAGCCAAAGCACAATCCCTTGAACATATCTATGACAAAGTTACTTGGCATATCAACTAAGCTACAAGAAGAATGTGAGAGAAGGTCAAGGGTAGGATGGCTAAACAGTTTCAGCAAGGAGACTTAGTTTAGTTGTACCTTAGCAAGGAGTAGTTTCCGAGCAAGCGGGGGAACAAATTATCTGTAAGAGTTGAAAAACCTTTCAGAATCCTTTAGAAAATCAATAATAACATCTACATATTAGAGCTGCCTAAGGACTATAAGGTTTTTGATACCTTCAACATTGCCAACCTTAGTCCATATCACCCTGACGGAGAGCTGATTGAAAATCATTCGAATTTGATCCCAAATCCAAATCAACTCAAAAGGAATGATAGGAATTAGGCTACTGGGCCTTTGACCCACAATCGATCCCGAGGACTAGAAGGCCTAGTAAGGTGAATTCTTTTACTCCAGCTAACTCTTGCAAAAGCTGAGTACTTCTTTGTTAGGTTACTCTTTATGTCGAGCCAAATGACTACCCATCTCTCCATAGTATGTTGAGTTGTAGATTACTCATTCGTGCTTGAGCCAACCACTAACTCGACATCTCTCTTACCGAGATATAGAGACTTTAGATTGACTAAGCTACCCTTTTCGGATAGATAAGCTAATTGTACTTTTTGTCTGCATTTTCCAATAACATCACCAATACAGCATTGCCATGTGTACAAAATCATGTATAAAATCTGTTACACTAATAATTATTTTCCTTAAATATTTATTTTTACCTTTTTGTATCTTATATATTACTTCTTTAAGAAATGCTCCTTTTGTCTTTTCCCTTTTAGGCAAGTTGCCCTAACTTATGGTATAAATATCTTTGTATTTGTAGCTGCAGGCATATTTCATTATCATTAATACACCTGGGTGTTTCTTTCGCTGTGTAAACACTGCTTGTTTGCTTTTGGCATCACTCTTATCCTAACCCATAAGCAAGGCCAAGTAGCAAGTAACCTCACCGAATCGATTCATGCATCATATCAAATTATGTTGTAAGTCTTCGAAAGTTCCATTGATGTGTCATATCCATTGGGGCTATTCATGGGTTTTTTACTTACTTCTCATTCGCATTTGTTCTTTTGCATATTTCTCCATCACCTTTTCGAGTTTTTAATAAGCTTAGACCCATCTAACAATTGACCTTATTTGTTTTTTATCACGGTTCACAACAAAGAGAAAATTGTTCAATAATATTCCAAGATGACCATGATTGCTGCCTCTTACAAGGGTTTAAATGCCTACCAATTAGGGCTACTTAGTATAGAAGGAAAAGACTAAAACGATATATTCCAAAATAAGTATAATATAAGGAATAACTTTGGCTATAAAAGGAATTATGGAAAGAGAAGCTTTTGTTTGCAGGTTCTTTTATGCTTTCGATGGGATATGTAGCGGTCTTTCGTCAGATGAGCATTTAGCAGAGGAGCAAACTAGTACGGTTAATGTTATTGTATGCTGAACTATTTTAGTTATGATCTTCAAAAAGGGTAGCATCAAGTTGAGCTGGTTTAAGCATTTGGAAAGTAGATAGAAGCTTAGCAAATTGAAGCTATTCAAGTGCAAGTTGTAGCTCGTCCTTAGACTCCAAGGCCTGGGTAATGGTATGATGGCCTCACCTATAATGAGCTTGGAATCCTTAAATGTACTTAAGCTTGTCCATGTCCACCTGCCCACGGAGTATTCGAGTGACTAAGCTCTGAAGCCCCTTCAATCGGCCTTATGTCAATGGATTAGAGCTTGGCATTCTTAGCTCGAGGAATGGTAAGGCCTTAAGAGAAGTTGGCACATCATGTGAGCAGGTAGGAAAAGGTGACTTAAAGGTTAGATTCCCATCAAGTACGATCTAGTTTAGTATGGTTTATCCCTTCATATCGATCTAAACCTAATATGAAAGTTTGATTCCTTTTTTAATCTAAACCTAAATGATTCGGTTTGCAGTTCGAGCTAAAATTTTACAATGTTTTAGAGAAATGAAATGGGATAAATGAAAAATGAAAATTTAAAGACTAGTGTTTGTATTTTTGGAATGCTCGTATGAACATATGAAGGTTTGAAATGGAGCAAATGTAGATAAGGTGATTAAATTAAGAGAGATCTGGCATTGTTAAGTTGGTGAAAATATAAGTTTTATGCCTTACATGAAAACATAAATTTTTTTTTCTTTTACCTTTCACGGTTTAGCTCTATTCATAATATTTTGAACCTTCAAAAAACGGTTTGGTTTAGTTTTTGAACCTAAATAATAGTTTGAACATAATTTACAGTTCCATTCTACTCAGTCTGGTCTGGTTCACGGTTCAATCAATTATTTTGCCTAACTTTGGTATCAGAGTAATCACTTGCAAAATTAGAGCCCTAAAATATTTTTAAAGCAATTTATGTAAAATGTTAACTTTTCCAATTTTAAGGTTTAGGGTTTGACGCATTAAAGTAATTATATGTGACATATTTCCTCGTATAGACGGTTGAAATTCTTTTTTTTTTAAAAAGAAATCTCTATGGAATTTGGCTATTGAATGTGTGCTCTAGTTGTTTTCTCTTTTGAATTTGCACTTAAAGAATTTAGATTCAATATTATTGAGGTTAAACTTCGGTATTGCTCAATTGTTGTAATTTCATGGTATTGGACTAAATAGAATTTTTTGTCTACTATTTCGTTTGCATACTTGGCTATTGTATTAGACCAAAGAGATCTTAAGTACTGGATAAAAGTTCAAAAATTTGTACTAGATATTTGATGGTACTAAAATATACTTTTTAATATAATACAAAATAAATATATTATTAAAAATTCTAAAAATAACCTCATATTAAATGTCCAACCCACAATATTAAACTTTATTGTATATTATATAATGAATAATTCGTTTTTTTTTTTTTATTTTCAATCACAAAAATTTATATTTAGTACTATGGCACACCGAATATGATAGAATGGGATTGTATTGTCATGTAATCCTTGTAGTGCACTGTCTAATTCTCCTCCTCGACTTATCTAAGTTCTAATAGTTAAACACTACCAAGAATTCATCTTCGCTATTTGTGACTATGAATTTGTCTATGTTTTTTACTTTTCCCATAAATTTAGTTTTCATATGATTCATCAACCACATAGATCGTACATATTAACAATCGATACATGAAGTCTCTGTTTTGAATATAAATATCTAAAACATATTTGTTGATCCCATATGATTATTACATAAAGGCAAAAAGTATAACTTTGAAATTTCAAATTAAAAAGAAATCCTCAAAATTTGATTTGGTTACTCTTTCTTATCATAAAATTTATTGATGATAGAGTCATCATCCATCTTATTTCCGGGCTAGTTCTTCACAACAATAAAAGAGCCTTTCATTGTTGTAGTCAAGACTAAGAGTCAAAATTAATTGAGGATGAATTAGTTGATTGGAGGATCAAATGTCTCTAAAGAGATAGTTGATTAGAGGATAGATAAATTCTTTTGTAGTTTCCATCAATTTATGACATAAGTAAAAAAAAAAAAATGATAAATAAGCTCTTGAATTCCAAATTATAAGGAATTTTAGCTTCACAAACATAGTAAGTGGTGATTTTGAAATTGGATTTGATTCATTTGCATAAAAACTGTTTCTTTTTTAATACTGAAAAAGGAAAATTGGAGTACATCAGAATTTACTAACACGACTAATTAATATATTTAAAAAGTTGTATATCTAAAAAAAGATCCATTAAAAATTAAAATCTTAATGTTATATGGAAAAAAATTATATATTGTTAAAGATTTTGTTTTGGTGAATGAAAAAAGCAACAATGTCTAATTTAGTATTACCTATTACGTATTGCAATAAAACCGATAATTTTCAATCACTAACTGAGGGTAGAAAATCATTTTTCTGACAATAATTGTTTCTATTTTTTTTCTTCTTTTTTTTTTTATAATTTTTTAAAAATTTGGTTGTGTTAAGGAATATCCAAGACAATGGTTAAGTATTAAGTAATAATAATAATAATAATAATAATAATAATAATAATAATAATAATAATAATAATAATAATAATAATAATAATAATAATAATAATAATAATAATAATAATATTCATGTGTTATGATAGGAATGAGTTCAAATTTCCTCTTTTATTTGGCATTCAACAAGTTTTGTCTTTTACTTAAAGTTGCTGATTAATATTTCCATTTTTATGTTAGCTATGAAAGTGAAATACGTATATCATCATAAGTTGTTAGTTTTCTAATACTTTAACATTAGTCTCTACATTATAACTATATAAACTAATTTAGCCTAAATAAAATGAAAAAAAAAGAATTAAATAATATGTTTATGCAATAAGTGAATTTTTAAATTCCATTGCACTTCTTTACTGGTTGAACAGAAGTTCATGTCCTGGATGAACAATAACATGTATAATTGTTTTACTAATTCAAGATAAGGTTGTCAAACTTATGATTTTACTATTAGAGGGTTTGTAGAATCTAAATGTAAAATCGAAATATATATATAAGTTTCTATACCTATATAAAATACTTAAAAAACTTGTGAATATGTTTATAGTAATTATTCAAAACTTGAAATATCTAATGGAAATAAAGAAATTATGTTCTTTTTCATAAAACAATTCCTAATAATATGCAATTTAACATATACAGAAAGAGGACAAGCAAAGCTAAAAATAGATTTTTTTCCGTTATTTTATCTTTATGAAAAAAAATAATGGATTGAAGATAAGCAAATATTTCAAATCATTTTAAATTATTGATGGTATAAAGTAAAGCATATAATTTTTCTTATATACTTTGCTATTAAAGCTAAAATCAAGATAAAGGCTATTAATATAAAATAAGGGACTAAGAGAGAGAGAAAAAGGAAAAATACTAAAATAGGATAGGTAAGATAATGTAATACCCTGATAGTTAAAGGCTTATAAAAGTTTAGTTTTATTTTTTCATATTTTAGCCTATTCAATTTAGATATATAAAATTGATAAACTCAGTGAAAAATATAAGTTTTTATCTAGGTTATATGTAAACTTAGTTAAAAACGTAAATTTTTAAATGAAAAAGATTTTATACACAACTTAACTTAAAAAAGTCTTTTAAAATCATAAATTCATAAAATTACATGGATAGAATCGTGATTTTAATAATTATGTTTAGGAGGATAAAGAATTCATATGACCAATTAGCCTGGTATAATGTCATCTGATTTTGCAATAGAGAATCGATCATACCTACTAGGGGGGCTAAAAAAAGGCTTAATACTTTATTCTTTAACTATTTTTTTTCTTTAACCATCTTAACACTAAACTTTAGCTTTATTAGAGGTATTTTCTTTTATTGGGTGGGTTTGTTTTGGGGCCTATGGGCCCATCTCTATATATAGATTTACTTGTATTAACTACTATTTTTTACTTTGTTTAAGTTTGTCTATTCTAATATTATTATGTGATATATGTGTAAAATGGATTACATTATTTATGATAATTAATGTATGATCATCGTTAATATCCATAAGTATGTACACATAATTAATAAGTTTTTATACACCTAGAAAATAAGTACGAGAATGCCATTTTACTATTTGATAATGTTTTAACCTTTTCATTCTATTAAGAAAGATAGCAAGTGTGTTACATGAATTTAGAACAAAATTTTATAAATGAACAAAGTATTGAGTTTATCAATTCAATTTACATGAAATAAAATTTTCTAAAGTAGATAGGAAAACAAATAGATAAAAGATAAAATTGGAGTGCAGTATGATTTCATGATAGATAAGAGTATTATGGGTTCAAAAAGTAGTAATCATTTGTTTAATGATCATAGTTTATCAGATACTTTCACAATCAAGTAGAGAGTATCATAAGGTTTCAATAATTTCTTTTTTGTTTATGCTTTCTTAGTGATTAAATTATTTCTTTTATTAAGTTTTCAAGCTTCTTTAAACTATGCACATTTTTTTTCGTGTTTCAGGTACAATTAATATTAAGAGAGAACCATATATATCCTAAAAAACTCAGGATCATTACTCAAAATAGGATATAAGGACCTTACATGATCAATTATAAATATTTACCGTCTTATCAATAATTTTTCACCTCGACTGTTTTAAGGTTTCTTAAAAGATATCTTATTTAACATATTTTCTCCCTATTTTACTCATATTTCTTGCACATGTATTTCTCTATTCACAATGATGTCTCCAAAATCTTAACCAAAATGGTGCCAAGGTTGTATGTTTATTAACGAATTGGTGTTAAAGCAAAAATTGTGGAAAATAAGGTTATCAAAGTATGGTTAGAGTTATAATGGCTAGAGGTTGGAGCCAAAGGCAATGAAGTGGTGGCATAGATTCGAATTCTAGTTGCCTATTCTATATTTACTAATAGCATTTACTAGAGGTGTAAGCTAAGAAGTTGGCGTGAGACTAGGTTTGCACTGAGAGCCTAATAAAAGACTACTTCATTTAGATTGCTAGAACTAAAAAAAGGTTGCATCTAAAAGATAAAGGACTAGCTGTAAGATCATTCATCATTGAATGCTTAAATCTCTCTCTATCACTTATAAATGAGTCTATAGTTGGACATTAAGAGTTGATAGCTATACAAAGAGATCTAGAATCTAACTACAAATAGAAAAGTAATAAGGATATTACTAAGGAATTTGACAACATATATATATATATATATATATGAATTTGATTTATGGCTATGGGTATAGATAAGCTCACAAAGGAAATGGATGAGAATTTGGTTGAGTTTGAGTGCTAATTCTATATTGGAATAGTAGTAAAGAAGACATTTGTTGGATTTATGATGATCTTAATGTATACTCTTTCATCTTAAACCATAGGATATGGAGACAAACCACATAGGTAAGGATGGTTAAATTGTTTTTGGGACATAAGGCAATATGTTTATAGACAATTTAATTGTTAAAGATATGACATGAAGAGGTTGTGGCTATTTTAGAAGAGAATCGAGATGCTTATGATTTGCTTTCATTGTAAGCAGAAGAATCATATATGACAAGTTTAAGGTAAAAAGAGCAAAGCAACCAATAATGTAGCAATAACTAAGTCAGAAGACATATGATAGCAACCTATACTCAATCGACAAAGAGTTCCTTCAGTACGTCCTATGTATATTGTAAGGAGATTGATTTTATACCTATAAATTTACCTAAATTGTTGTGTGATGATGGGTAAAGGTAAAAGGTGGAAATTGCTATCATATTTAAAGTCTAAGTTAGATTACATGTTGAGTAGATTTTCTCTATGTTAAATGAGAGGTACTTGTTGAGATTGTATTGCGTTGCTTTACCTTTGGGTTTAATTACACTTGCTGGTTAGTGGAGTAAGGTAAGATTCACTATTTTGTAGAAGTCTAATAGTTATAAGACAAGTCTTAAGTACATAACTTATTCTTATAGCAAGAGACCCGTGGTTCATGGTTGTTTTAAGGTAGATATCAATATTAGGTTGGAGGGTCTAAGTGTTTGTGCATGTAGCTTTAGGGGAAATTTTTCATCTTTGTGACGATAGGGTCCATTTTGTTTCCCTTAAGCATTGTATAGAGTGAACTTATTGGTGAATGGGCTTACATAAGCTAAACCTTAAGAGGTCTAAGCAATACTTAATAACTTAGTGGAGTATTTAGAAGAAGGTGGAGCTTAAAGATTAAAGTACTCGATGACTTAGCATATATGTTATGTTATATGATTTAAAAGTAAGTGTTACCATAATAGGCATGTGGTTTAGAGTAAATGATCAATGTCATTTGTGTGTGTGGGGTATATGCATGTATTCTACTGTGGAATTTCAAGTTAAGATCAAGATTTATTGAATTGGTGTTTTGAGTTCACATGAGACACAGATTATAGAGCATAAATAAGTGATTGAATGGAATATCTAAGTGAACTCAAAGTGTGATTTTATATTGTACCAACAATAGCTAACTAGTGAAGTGTCAATCTATTACCACGAACTATGGTTGAGAAGTAGTGGCTAAAATTGACTGAAATAGTTTGATGTTTGATCGAGGAGTATAACGTGCTACAATTTCCTTTATTGCATTTTTTTGATGCCAAGTATTTTCTTTTTATTGAGTGTTAAGAGTTTGGAATCATTGCTCAAAAGTGATTATGCGAACCTTCATTACATGTAATTTTACTAGTGTATTATTTGTTTTGTTGTGCATTGTTTTCTAATCTAATTCTTCTGCAGTTGATCGTATTGATTCTTGTTTGTTCTAAATCTCCTTTTTACTTATTTATCTCTTACATTTGTGTGATTCATTATGATAAATTCATATCTAATCCTATATAAAGTCATTTAAGGTCTAATATGGAGAATACAACAAAAGTGACTATAATAGTTTAATTAATTATAATAGGAAAGTAAATGTAAAATATTAAACCTCTTCTATCATTTATGTTTTCATGAAATCGGTTTGAAGTCGTTTTAGATTTTCATTTGGTTAAACAAAAAAGTTGTACTAATGACTAAAGAGATTATAGTTGAATTGTAGTGACGGGGTATAGCAAAATTCTAAAAAAAATAGAAGTTTCACAACAAAAAAACAAAAAGAAAAAGTAAAGTACAATAAATTAAGAAGAATTGCGAAGCTTGTATAATACTTTGAACCAAAAGTTGTGAAGGTCGAAAGGTAGAAATAATAAATAATTAAGTTAATAAACATTAGAGCTTTTAACTTAAAATTTTTTAATTAATATTAATAAGATATTTATAACTCAAATATACCATTCTCTCTATATGGGTAATCGTGCAACATATGATTTCTATAATTGCAATGCAAAATAAAATAGAAGGACTCTATCAAGACAAGACAAGACAACTATGGAGTATCAGTTTGATGTTGGCTCTCTTAGAAAACTGGGCGCCATTATTGAGCTACTCCTCTGGTCGGAAAGTAAAAACAAAAAGAAACCGGATATAAAAGGAAGAAATTTATGGAATTCGTGAAAACTGACTTAGTGGATGTTAGCTAACCATAAACATTATAATAAAACGTTATTACCATCATGAGTAACGTTATTAGGTAATAATTGTTCATATCAGGAAACATGGGCAATTGAATAAAATAAACAAAATCTATAATGATTATATATCTATCTGGGCCAACTAATGATGGAGATACCTAGAAGTTGTCGTGTTTATTTAATAATTTAAAGAAGTAAACTAAGTATCTTAAAAACCTTATTAATATGTTTTATATTTTAATAAATGATAAATAAATATTAATAAAATTTTAATTTATAAATACATAGATTTATTATTATTAATATGTATTTAGATATTATTAATATTTATTTATTATTTATGAAAACACGTAGAGTGTTTAATTAATTAATTAATTATTTTATTGGCACGATGAGGGTTTTCTTTCCAACCTAATTGCCGCAAGTGCAAGCAACAAAGAGAAAGGAAAGGAAGGAGATAAAGTAGATTCCCATTATTCACATGTAATGTTGTAGCATGTTTAATTTGTCTCGGCTTGGGAGGCTTAGGGTCCAACCCTATCTGATTTCCTACCTCTCCTTATCATTACCTCAAATACACAAATTTGTTCCTTAATTTAATCAATTCCATCAGTACGGTTTGTTGTTTTTATCCCTTGTTTATATAACTTGGTGGGATTTTATTCCCTATGTCATAGTAGTTGCAAAGTGGCCGGCAAATTGCTGAGATTGTTGAAATTGTTTCAATATTAAATCATTCTTTTAAATACCAAGGCTATCTACGGACGGAAGTACAATTAATATCGTGCCAATAAACTATGTGCTCACAGTATGTGTGCGTCTCTCTATATATATTTTAGGGAGGTGCTTCAATATAATTCTGTATTCGGTTGTGGTGTAAAACTTTAATGTTTTCCTGATTTATTGTGTTCAATCAATATTTATTTATTTGAAATTAGTGAATGCTAGCTAGCACACATGAATATCATAGAAAATAATTTAAAATGATTAATAATGTGATATTAAAAATCTCTCGAAACATTAAAAAAGAAAACAAAATTTAACTTCCGATTGGATGGATATATTAAAGTGGTTTTCTGTAATGACATTCATTTGATATTTGCACAAGAGAGAAAAGATATGGAAATAGAGAAAAGAACATAAAAAAGTATCTTGGACGGTTTTATTTATTTATTTTAGTAAATTCCTCTCGCTACCCTTTTATATATCTCAATTAATATAATCCGATATGGGAAATTAATACGGACTATACTTAAGTTTAATGGGTTCTCTTATTTATTGGGTTAGTTTTTCCATTAGGTTTTTCTCTTAATATTAGGTTGTAATATTTGGTACTCTATTGAGAGATTAATCCTATAGAACGGCCGACTTAAAAAAAGAGCAATATAAGAAAGAGTTACTTGAAAAAGGGTTATACAATAAAGCGAAGTGTGAATAGTCTCGAGTAAAAGTTACTCAAAGCGGACAATTTAAAATAAGTCAATTTGATCATTGGTTCTTAATGAGGATAGTAATGTTATAATTTCACATGAAAAGTAACATGAACTAAATATGATACTTAAATTTAAGGGGATGTGCCACCTACGAAGTTAGTTTTGTTGATTAGATTTGAGTTGTAACATATTTGCTTATTAATGCATTGCTTAAAGACTGATATCATCCAAGTCATGTCCATCAGAGAAAATCACTGCAAGAGCTAGAATAGTTTTGTTTTGATGTTGTTGGAGCCTGAAAGCATATTTCATAAGAAGAGACTTTTGATATTTAGCATATATATATATAATGGTCTCGCCCATGTTAAAAATAGAAGTACGAATTAAATGCATTATTATTCCTCGTATATAATGGAAGAGATCTTTAGAATAAAATCTAACGGAGCCTTTGCGAGCATAGAAACCACCTTATGCTGTTTACCACTAGGAGGATGGGCTTACACGAGACTTAGTGGATGGAATGAAGAATGAAAATAGGATACTAATAAGAGGAACCATAAGCATAAGGCATATTCATCTTCCACTGAAACACGAGAGAAGAGAAGGTTCTAGTTGCTGCGGCTCCTCGTTTAAGGAAGAAAAAATAAAAGAACAAAAATACTAAGTTGAATATGATAAAATCTACTACTCGCCATTATACTTAAGAAAGAAAAGTAATATTTTAACTATTAAACTTTTATTTTAATCATTATAATTTTTTTTAAATTTTAATTTCACCACTGTAATGTTTTTCTTGGCAATAATAAATTTTTATGTGGTATATATATTAGAAGTGTGTAAATGAGTTTTGATCCACGTACTAACTTGTTTAACTTACTTTTTAAACAGATTTGAGCTAAGATTTTTTTGACTCATTTAAAAAACAAACCAAATGAACCTAATTCGTTTAACCCCCGAGTTAAAGTAGATCAGTTTGGGTTAATTTGTTTACCACTTTTACACTTTTGACCTAGGAACAGCCAATTTAACTCGTTTTTTAAATAGGTTAGGATCAATTTTTTTTGCTTATTTAATTTATGGGCCAGGTCAGGCTGGGTTGGACCAAGCTTGCTCATTTAACCTGTAAACTAAAGTAGGCTTGGTCAGATTGGCCTATTTAATCTAATTGTATACCTCTAATATGTGTGCTCCCTATTAGAGTATGCGTATAAAAAGGTTCTTAAAAGAGATGCTAAGAATACCACATTAGTATTCTAAGCACCTCCTCATCTAAGCTCTAATTTATTTTATAAAGTTCTTTAAGTAAAGGTTTCTTACATTTATTCAATTATTTTGTAGGCCCTAACCGTTTTTTTTTTAAACAAATTTCATGCTTAAAAGCGGCAAAGTATTAAAAAAAAAAATTATGGCACATGACATATTAGCCAAATAGCCAATTGTGTTAGAAAAAAGTATCATGGAAAAACGATTTTCATAAAGTACCATTCTAAAGTTAAATTATAAAGAAAGAAAAGTGTTTGGCATGAATATTATACCAAATATCTCTTTATAGACATGCTCTTAATTTTTTATCGTGTTACCTTTATTTTATTATTTTTATCTTTTCATTTTATTATAAAATAAACCATATGAGGATCACGTGGCATCTTTATACTTTTACCTTAAATCAAGAAAAGTGAATTCAAGACTTTTTACTTTAAGAAATAATGCTTTAGTGGTTGTTTTGTGACTAATTTAAAAAAAAAATTATTTATAGTTTAACTTTGTTTATTAATTTGGTTATTTATTTTCAAAACATAAACATCCAAACATATCTTTTAATCAATCTTACTTGTAAGCATGTACATCCGAGAAAAAGATATATCCCATATATACGCCACGTATGATTGCATGCGAGAAAACAAAAAGTGTGTAGTGATAAATTTAGATTTTTCTTTGTAGAAGTTTGGTGGTTTTAAATGATAAAATAAATTAAAGTTATAGTAATCTAGTCATTTAAATAATAGTTTCTAAAATGAGATGGAAGTTATTATAATATGATAATTGAATAAAAATAATAATAAAATAAAAATTAGTAATTTTTTTTTTTTTAGAATAATAGCATGGTACAAAATTTGTCCTTGCTAATCATGACACTAATCCTTTATTGCCGCATCTCTCTACTCATAGACTTGAAGAATAAAATCAATCGATCGATACAAATAGCAAACCAATCCCATTTCACAAAATCTAGCTTTACATTTACGTCACAACCAAATAACAACAATCATTTTTTTCCCCCCGCAAAACCTATATTTGGGTGTACTTAATTGGCACTTTTTCTATTTCCATTACAAACAATGATTTTATCCTTTTCTGTCATGTTTCACTGCAGATTTTACCGATCCACTTTCCTTTTCTCTACCTTTTCACTTTCCGGATAAATCTGCCTCCACTTTCAGCGTCCCTCATTTTCTTAGGACTACTTTATACATCATTTCATGAATTTCACATTTGACTGCTTTTTTTACTTAGTATAATCGCTCACGTATTTTGTATACATAATATCAATAAAATTTTAATATATGTATATATCTATATATATATAGTTTATATGGAACACAAATAGTAATTATTTTATAAATTATCAATATTATTACCATATTAAAAAATATTATTAATATTTACATGCTCTATGTATATACATGTAGTATTTAACACCCATGAATCTTTCTTGCAAAATAGCCCTCTTGACCAGTTATCATGTCATCCATGATTTAACATTGCATGCTTCTAAGAAGGTTTCTTATATTTTATTGAGATTCTTGCATATCTCCCTTCTTGGTTTAAATCAGGAAAAGACTAAAAATATTTAAAGTGAAAGAATCGACATCCGTAATTTTCTCCAAGATAGTAGGGTTTCAATGCCTCATTCGGTGTTTGTAAAGGAGATAAATATACTGAAAGTGCTTCATCACAAAATCTTCTAATTTCAATCTTTTATATTTTAGATAACTCGTGCGAGAATTTGATGTCTTGAATTTACAAAAAGACTCGGAAATTCGGAGCACATGTAAAAAAACTATTTGAGACGGCCCATGTTGGTTTGTGGTCGATTCTTATGTTGGCTCCAATTGCAAAAGTAGTGGTCTATAATTAGTGAGAGAATTTTGTACACGTGACCTAATAATATAGCGGATCTGTTTAGTCTCATCCATAATCTACTAATCCCAATATTTGGGCTCCTTTACATAAAATCTTCGTGTCGATTTTCTTTGTTTCCTACTTTTGTTATTTCTTTTATATTTGTGTCAATTACTAAAATCTTGATAAAAAACTAACAAATTGCTATGAGAGCAACACGTATATTAACAAATTGGCATTTTTGAAAAAGAATTAAATTCAGCTTCTTGTTCCTACTATAGGGAGTGCTACTACATGGATAGTTCTTCCTTATGGTTTTGCTAGGAACATTGATCCTAAGATGGAAAATCCTAGTAGAAGCATGTTTAGATAATGTGATGGTAACGTTTATTCTACTTCATTTACACATTGGATAGAGCCTTATGGTGAATAGAATTCGATAGGACTGTTTATAGGATTGAACTAAATCGAACAAAACCAAATCAAACCACAAAATGCAAATGTTTTACATTTTAGTATTATTCATGGTTTGATTGGAAGATAGATTTAAATAGTTTGTGCTTTGGTTTGAAGGATGAATTGAATAAAAAATGTGAGCCAAACCACTTATTATTGAATATATATATGTATATATATAAGAAAGGAAGCCACATGTTTTGTTTTTTAAATGTTAACAAGGAGACCTACCTAACAACTCTTTATGGTGGGAAAAAAAAAAAAAGAAGTCGAACCTTAATCGTAAGAATTGACTCACTTAGTCTTCAACACTGCTAATTCTTCTCTATTTTACTCTCATATAGTTTAATTATTACATTAAATTAGACTCTCATTCTTAGTTCACTCCTTCAATAAGCATCCACTCATCTCATAAATTTGTCTCCATCCCTTACACTCATAATTTCGCTGTCATCTCCATCTCTTCTCGATCCTTGAACTAATAGAATCCAATATTCTGTAAGTGTATATTTCCTTTTCTCCTCACAACTTCCTTGTTTTTCATTATGTAATAAAGATGATCTAATAAGATATTAATAAGATAAATTTGAGTAGTGTTGACAACTAATTTTGGATGTAAGCCTTAAAGCATAACATGGTCGAGCCCAATAGCTAAAACACAATCGAGCTATTAGCACAAAAGGACAAAGGTCTTGCTTACTAAACGTACGATCAACCTGTAAGGTGCTTAATGTTCGAGCTAAGCAGGGTGTTAGAAGGCCATATGCTTGGGGCACATAATGCCCGTAATGCTTTAAATGAGAAGTAAGAAGGGTAAGATTAGAGGTAATTATGTTACTTATTCCCTAGCTTTGTCAGAAGATTACACCAATTTCATATCTTAATGATTGACAAGTGACATCTTAGGTAGAAAGCTATCAATTAATTAGAGCTCAGTAATTCATCTATAAACACCTAGGTGAATTATGTATTAATAAATAATGGTCAAAACACATTACATCTCATACATTCTTATGTACTTATATTCTTTCATCACCACCTGTGACTAACTTAAATATTGGAGTGTTTGCACTAAAATAAATTATGGTATTCATTTCAGTTGTTTATTATTGATGCACGTTACTTAAAGTACATTATCCAAATAGACGAAAATCCATAGTCAATAAGTAGCAATCTGAACTTGTTTATTGTTAAGTCTTTTTTACTTGAAATCTTACATCAAATTGTATAAGTAAAAATAATAGTATTTGTAATGTCTTAGATTAAAAGTAGTGATAAACAAGCCAACAAATACTAATGATATTTTTTCAATCATTTGGTCTATTAGTTTCTAATTAGAATTGAAAAGATATTCATTGCTATGATCCTATAAAATAATATCAATTTCTTGCCTCAATCTATGTAGATTTTATTTAACATGGGGTATCACAATCTCTCTCCTTAAAGACAAGACCTTCTTTTCACTAGATTTTATAATTAGGCTTAGTTCTTTCCTCTCTTTTTTGGCTTGGGAAATCCTCGCCACTCCTCGCCCTCCTTGAACATCTTTAAAAGGGGTCAAAATAGTCTTCGTATTATCTACCTAGAGGGTTGGCTCTAATACTATTTATAATCCTTCAAGCTAAAAGTACTAAATAACTAAGTTAATAATTATTAATGAGCCTTTTTAAATCACTTGACCCAAAAATTTCTAATCCATGTAGGACTTTACTTAAATGTATATTGTGTAGTTTAAACGGATCCAAAGAGTTTATGGAGTTTTTAAAGGTTTTGAGATTTCGTTTAACTGAAGTGTGAGTAAATATAATGAAGTGTGAGTAAATATAGCAAAGCATGTGATTTAAGCAAAGTCCCATCTACATAACCTCAATATATAGATTGCTTTGAATGAAGTGGGGCTCCATTAGAATGAAGTCTCAAAAAGTGTGGTGATACTTTTAAGGTTTGAGAAATTCATTAGAATGGTTTGAGGCCCCATTCAAGAAACTCATCAAAGGATGTATTATCTCTCAAAGGCATTGACATCGTTCCAATGGGTTGAGCTTTCATTCGGACAAAGGCCGTTTTGCATATCGATGATTAGAGCCTTGCTTCATTCGAATAGATGAAGTTATCAGCGTAGCTTCATTTCCTTGGGCATGAACTTCATTTGAATGGAATAAGCTTCCATTTGGACGAAGTTATCCCAGAGGTTTCTTTTCCCAAATTCTAAAACTTACTTAGACGGCATTGCGGGCGATTCGGAAGAAGTGTCCTAGAGAACTCTTTCCTTGGCATTTTCATGGTCCCTTTCTTGGAGCTTTTGCACTTAGGTTCATTCTTGCATGTATTCTTCAAATCAAAGCATATTCCTATTAAAAGTACACAAGTGATGCACAAGTAGAGCAAAAAGTCGGGTTGAAACGTGTTCTTCAAATCAAAGCATATTCCTATAAAACTTATGTGGCCAAAGAATCCACCATTCCTTCATCCAGAGACCTTCCATATGTATATATCTTAAGAAGCCTCATCAATTAACATGTGAAACAAACTTCTCCCCAGTAGTACATGGGTGGCCATAATCTATCCACTGAAACCAACTTTTGGCTGCTTCTTCCACAAAAAGTCAAGGAATGGGAATTCGAAACGGTTCCCCCATCCGGATTGTGGTCAGCATATTCTTCTAGCTTAAGTATCTATCTAGTTGGATCATTTCCCTTGAAGCTTTAGATGTCCATGTCCCGCTAAAGATCTTAGCAATCTTGGTTTATTCATGAGGATCGAAACACATTGAAGACCAATTACCATGAATGATAAAATCAAAACTAGAAAAAGTAAGGGTAAAAGTGCAAATGAGTGTTTTGGAATTAGGCAAGTCATATTTGACTCCTGAAAATGATTAACGTTACGGAACACGACAAGTTTTTCTAATGTAACACTTGTTCCTCTTCAAGATTTTTGAGACAGAAAAATTTACGTCTAATGGAATAGCAAATCGGTCTTTCATATTTCTATATAGTAATACTTTTTTGACATTGATACATTGCACGACTTGACCCGTGCTGATTGATTGAATATTAACTATGTTGAGAAAGCTATCGAATTGAGTGAGGTATTCGTCTAAAAAGGAGTTAGGTGTATATATTTATGTAAAAGACTAATTTGCTATTGCATTTTATAGAAACTTTTACCACAAAATTTTTGAAGGAGTCCATTTACAGTATTTTAGAAATTCGGAATCTTCTATAAATTCGATAGTTTTCAAAGGATATTATAATAATTTAACCTTTAGAGATTCGGAATTGTATTTCCACCGATGAATGTAATTTTACTTACTAAGTTACAACGAGAACTTACATGTATAATTTGACAAGCAGCCTACCGACCTATTTAACTTCTTAAATAGAAACTACAATTCGTCTATTAACTAGTTTTATTGTACAAAGAAAGTCAACTGGAACTCAAAAAATGCAGTTAGTGACTATTAAGTATAATATTCTAATAGAAACATCAAATAGCATATATATATATTTTTATTTTCTATTATCTTACTTTTTTTCTTATCCCAAAATGATAAAATATAGATGTCTCCAGCTATGTGCCAACAGTAGAATTAGTTTGATTTACAACTGTTGAATTAATAAGGAGACACTAGGGAGATAAAAGTTGTTGTAACATTGTACCAAAATGTATGCTAAATGACAAGGAAACGTGCCCTGAAGACATAGACAAATCATATCATGGTCTAACAATAATAGTGGCAATAGTAAAGTTAAGTGATTGAATGTGTACATGGACCAACCAATGTGTGCATGTTGTGACACCCTCACCACCAATAATAATATTAAAAAAAATATCTAGGGCTAAAAACAAAGCTATTTCCAGGAATCACTGATGTGGGGCTTTTTTTTTTTTTTTTTTTTTCCTAAGATCAGAAAACTAGGCTACTTCAAATTATGGGGTCCACCAACAAAGACATACATCTGCTCAAAGCACTCAATGAGAAAGAAAAAGAAAAGAAAAAGAACAATAAAAGAAGGTATCATCAACTTGAAGATAGTCATAAAGGACATTTATTGCATGACGAGAATAAAGGAAGGAACAGGGAGATAGGGAAAACTATCCTAATAATTGGACAATTAAATATACACCTATTTCTCTTATAAAAATATAGATATATCAATAATATTTTAAAATTTAGGCAATTTTTTATTTAGAATAATTAATGAGGACACTATTTATATAACCAAAGTAGTACTTGTTTAGAAATTAAAAAGTTCTTTAGATTCTTCTTTATTTTGTCTTTCTCATGCATATGGAAGATGAATTTTGGAAATTTTATGTTGTGTGTTCATTTCTCAAGTTAGGATTTTTAGAATGGCAACTCAATTTTTATGCTAAATAAGGTTTTGTGTACAGGGGCGGGGGGTGGGGACGTAAGGTGGGTATTGCACGATGCCACACCACGCTGCATATCATTGTCTTTCTCAAGCCATGCCGACCCATGTATCCGTATGCTAGACCACATGCCCATGAATTTGGTACATTTGTTAGAAGTCGGTACTTTCATATATATATATATATATATATATAAATATAGAATTTGTGCATGATAATAGAACGATGATTAATGATATCTCTAAAAAAAGCAAAATCTAAATTATTTTTCTATTGATAAATGACAATCGTAATACACGAATCTTTTTATATATAAAACACAAAAAAATCGATAAGATCGTAAGCATAATATTAATTTTGTATTAGGAGGGCCAAGAAAAAAAAAAGAAAAAAGAAATGCGCTTCAGAAAAGGAGTGGAACAATAAACCTAAGCTCAAAAGGGAAGAGATAAGCATGGACAATTCTAAGTTTAGTTCCATATCAAAAAGGGGGAATTGGGACCCTTGTCATGTTGTTGGGGGTCACAGTTCTATGCCAATCTGTCCAT
The DNA here is from genome assembly GCA_024138005.1 of Lumnitzera racemosa. Taxonomy (NCBI): domain Eukaryota; kingdom Viridiplantae; phylum Streptophyta; class Magnoliopsida; order Myrtales; family Combretaceae; genus Lumnitzera; species Lumnitzera racemosa. The sequence continues at coordinate 5,421,416 of JAMXBC010000007.1, forward strand.
TTCTTCAAACTGTAGTGCTTTGTTTGTTTATGCAAAGCTAAGTTAGTGAGTGAATAATTTATCAATTTTGTTCCCTTTCTTTCTTCATTTGCCAATAGTGATACTTCTACCACCACCAATAGAACACACACACAACACACAACCTAAATAGATTGTCTTGGGTAAAACAAAAAACATTAAAAATGGTCAAAAGCCCATCATCTCCCTTATCTGAGATTCTGTTCTTGTGGTGGAGTGTGATGGGGAACCAAAAAGATCATCAAAAGCTACTTTCTTTCCAACTGTTTCAGAGCATCTTCTCAGAGATAGTGTGCCCATTCGAGTTCAATTCTCCACACACACACACACACATACATACATACACACAATTTATTAAAAATAAAAAAATAAAAAATAAAGAACCCTTTAAAATCCCTTAAGAATCATTGAACAGTATAAATGAATTGATTATGTTGTTAAGTAATCACATCAAAAGTGAATTATAAAGTATAAGGTATAGCGAAACTAAGAATCGGAACTACTTGACACTGACACGATTTTCGCATTGAAAGTAAATTTTAACAAGGCTAAGAGAATAAAGTACATAAAATTAGAGCAGACCAACATGTTTGGACTGATTACAACTAGGTTTCCACTTACTACATGGAGTTGCACGGCTAGAGAAATAAACAATTTAGACAATTATTCCTCTAATTAGGGCTTACATAGAACCGAAGAAGAGCTACTACAAAGGGAGGGGGTTACATAATAAAATCTAAAACTTCAAGGTGAAGTGAATCATGAAGAGAAGCAAAAAGAATAGCAAAAGGTTGATTGTGTTTTTTTTTTTTTTTTTTTTTATGCAGGCCTGATTCTCTTATGACCAGCTGATGATCTTAAAGCGCCACTCGAATCGCCTTCGGAAGAAGCTTCCACGGATTTGGTGAAGTTATTGGAGAGATCAGCATAGAGGTCAACAACCCTTCTGATGTTGTTGTTGAGCTCCCTGATCAGACCCACATTCCTAGTGAGACTATCAGGGATCCTTGATTGATGGTTTTGGTTTATCTCATTGATGAGGAGCCTGTTCTGGTCTAGTATGTTCTGTACCTGCACAAAGCTCTTGTGAAATGTCTGCAACACTTTGCTGTCTATTTGAGTACCATTTCCAAGTCCTGAAAAGGTCTCACCCTCCATCTCTCTCTGTCTCTTCTGAACCCCTCCCAGTCAGAATCCTACCAAATCAAAGCCTCACCTGCATACACACCAAATAACGGAACAATTCATCAAAGAATTGCAGAAAAGCCAAACTTAATTAGAATATTTCGAGTTACCAATCACTATGTGCGGCGATTACACGTGATAGCATGTAAATAGGAAAACAAAAAAGGGAAATTTTTCATTGGTAATTCTACTTCCATAAGGAAAAAAAAAAGAAAAGAAAAAAGAAGGGTAAATCCGGATTAATTTAAGACTAACCTTAATCATGACTTTTTTCTTTTCCCCATAGATGTACATTGAACATTAGACAAACAAAATCCCCAGGCAAAATATTGGGAAACATATGGATTATTTAAGATATTAAAATATTAAGCATTAAAACAGACAGGTGCTGATAAGTAAAATCATGCAAACAACATAGGCACTCATAATATTATTATTATTTTTTTTTTTCCGTATAACAGAGGTTCAGATTTATTTATTTATTTGTGAATAAAAAGCATGATGATGATGATTATAATTGTTATTTATGACGAGATGTGTAAAAAGCAGATCCCATTTCCATAAAAGGAACCTTTTTTATTGTACTCAGAAAATGCCCACCTAAAGCTCAGTGTCTCAGAGAAGAATCTCAAAGAAACACCCCCCACATTAAAAATAAATAGAAAAAATAAAATAAAATATGAAAAATAGAGGTCAATGATACATAGAAGATCAGACAGAGAGAGAGAGAGAGAGAGACCATGTAGGAGAGAGTACTCCTCTGGAGACAGCATTATTGATCTTTACTAGTAAAAACAATAAATATACTTATTTGTCTTAAACTGAATAACTTTTAATTCTTCATTTTCGACATTAAAAAAAAAACAAAAAAAACATATCCTTAAAATTCTCAATATAAGTAAAATCTAAAATAGAACAATACCCATCTGGAAAATCTCAATGAAAACGAGAATTTATGTCCTGAAACATGAACATAACAACACCCAATTGGCAAAGTTCAAAACTTTCACGCATTAAACAATAAAAAAAGAAAGGAAAAAAACAAGACCCAGAATAAAAAAACCAAGATCTTTAGCTAAAATGAAGGACAATTACACAAAAACAATCCAATTACTTGCAAAAACACCAAAGTAAAAAACGACCCATATCCATGTCTGTAAAAAGAGAAAACATGCCTGCAAATCCATGCAAAAAGAGCTCATTCTTAACACGACCACAACATGTCAGGCCTTGTGCGAACAAGGAGGAGTAAAAATTTTCAGTAGTTAAATAGTGTATATTAATATTACTCAGAAGGACAACGCACCTGGAAAATCTGGAGCATTACGTGGACAACATCACAGGGAAGACTGAAACAGCGACTAATTCTCGAACTTAAGCTAGAGATAGCGATTTAATCGAATCTCAGAAAGACAGAAACATAGATTTTCTGTCTATGAATTCAGAGCTGATTCGAGAGAGAGAGAGAGAGAAAATAAGTTTTAGAGAGAGAGAGAGAGAGAGAGACAGAGAGAGAGAGAGAGAGGGAGAGGGAGAGGGAGAGGGAGAGGGAGAGAGAATATGGAGATTTGACAGTCACGCTCGACGCCCCTCTCTATGTCTAAATAAATATTTTAGCTCTATCCTAATCTACACTGTAACAAATCACTTATAGTTTATAATTTTTTTAATTTATTTTGAATTTTTTTTTCCTATTTAGACGAAGTCCCTTATGTATTAATTTTTTTTTTTCTTTTACCTGCATCACATGTTACAATTTGAAAGGAGCTGGTTTTGATTCATCTCATTAAATTATTACGTTTTAACTTTTCTGATACAAAATACATTTTAAGAGAAGAAAATCAACCTGATTCATTTTACATAAAGAATATTAATAGCTCTATTAATATTAGTTTTATTTAGTCTTATGTACTATATGCGGAAAAATGTAATTGATAGAACATATAATTGGGTTAAATACTGAAAAAAAAAACCCATTTTATTTAACGTGTGATTTATGATGGCATATTATAGCGAGGAAAATACTCTTGAAATAATTAGGTTGGACCTCATTGATTTAATCATCCTTTGCTAAGAAACTTCGTTTGGCGTGCTTACATTATACTTAAATTGTTGTTGCATAAATTTTGGTCAGATAACCTTAAGAAAATGGTCCAATGAGGTAATGGGGATTAATTTTGTATTTGCTTCTTGTACCCACTTTGCATCTCATTTGGTACGAGTACATGAGTTGTCTTGGATTACTCAAACAAACATGTAAGTCCGTCATGAAAATATAATAAGAGGATTAATATATTAATTCAAGAGTCAGTTCATACGTCTCCATTTAAATAATAATAAAAAGAACGCATACAAAATCAGATGCTTTTGTTAATGTCTTTAAATTATTAGCTGCTTTACTGTGAAAGTGAAATTTTCGTGTTGATGTAAAACAAATGCGTGAAGAAAATTTTAGGTAACCATGATGCATTAAATTTATTGAGATGTTATTGATAATTAATAAAGTAAACTAATTAATACGGAAATCAATTAGATTAATTGGCAATGCCGCTTGGGGTGAAGTTATCCTCAAGCTGGACACGAATGAGTTACAACAATGGATTTTTAATTCTTGCTTGTAACTTGTCGTAGTATCTAGATCTATCAATATATTATATATGAAAACTCTATCTCAAGATTATTTTGGTTTCTGTTAATTACATATGTCAATTTACATGTTTGGATAAACTATGAAGCATCTCAGAAAAATATATAAAGACGAGAGCAAACTAATAAATTGAGGAAATTTGGCTTAGAAAGAATAGAATTTAAACAAATGGTTTAGAGACCCAGTATAATACTTTTCTCGTAGAATTTTGATGTCTCCCCCAACAGGATTGCCTAGGGAATTATATTACTCCAAGACACAATTAATCCTAGAAATTTGAATAGCAATTTTTCAAGTTTCAAAACACAGTGTGGATTTAGAGGAAAATGATACTTATTTTCAAGAGAGGGATAGGGGAAACTTTTCTAAAAAGTTTATGCTAAAAATCTATACAGAAATGAGATTACACTCTATTTGTTTCTTTGAGCATTTTACTATAAAATGACTCTTCTAAAGAATTCCGATCCTAAAAATATTGATTTCCTTTCATTTTATTGTGTTTGGATCAGTAATAAACTGATCTAACCATCAAGAGTAGCATATTGTAAATGCTTGAAACTATACATAAGCAGGACGAGTAGTAATTTTTAAGCAACAAGATTGACCTGCAAATGACCACTTCACTTGGAGTTTATATCACTTGCTCTAGATAAAGAGTTTATGATAAATTCATTTCCCCTTCTAGTGAGACTTTGTTGAGAACTTTTTCAATTGAGGTTTGAACAAAGCCCCATTTTAAAAAGACATCGAAACATGAGGAAACAAACACTTTTACCTACCCACTTTGTCCACGTCACTTTTATACAATATTCCAACTGCATATTTTGTCTAATGAATATTCGAACTTAATATTGAGAACTCATTATCTCTAAGAATACCTTATCCACTTTAATTAACATCCAAAACTCATAATTGACAATCTAATTAGTATTTCCCTACTAGATTGCTGATTATATACCCACAAAAGTACCATGTCTTATAGTTATACCTCAAGGATAGTACAAAATATATTTGGACTACCTTCATATAAAATTTTCAAAATTGTAATAGGATCATAAGTAACTAATTACTTAAACCTTTATACTTTGTGTTGTAATTGAAGAATTCACAAAGATAATTATATTCACATCCTTGTACCCATCCTTATTTCATGAATATTTTACAAAAAGTAAACTCATATAACTTTTGTTGCAAGCAACACTATTCTTAGATATGAACATGAGTGCTCACCTTAACCCTATTGAATAAACTTGCCAAGTCCCAGTTTGAGAATGCACAAATTAGGAAAAACCCAAGCCCTAGTATCTAGATCTATCCATATATCATATGAGAACTCTATCTCAAGGTTATTTTCATTTCCATTAATTATATATGTCAATTTACATGTTTGGATAAACTATGAAGTACCTCAGGAAAATAAACAAGGACGAGAGTAAACCATAAACATTGAGAAATTTGGTTTATAAAGAATTAAAATTGAATCCGAAACAAATGGCTTTGAGATACATTATAATATTTTCCCACAGAATTTAATGTCTCCTACATGAGGATTGTTTAGGGAATTAAAATTCCGCCAAGAATAGTTGAGATTTAGAGGGAGATGATAGTTGAGTTTATAGAAGGATTGGTTGTTTTTCAAAGAGGGAGACGAGAGCTTTTCTAAAAAGTTATTCTAAAAATCTATATAAAAATGAAGTTGCACTGTATTTGTCTCTCCTAGTGTTTTAATATAAAATAACTCTTTTAAAGAGCAATGCTCCTTGAAATTTTGACTTCTATTGATTATATCATGTTTGGATTAGTAACAAACTAATCTAAACCATCAAGATGACACATCCAAAATGCTTGAAACAACACATTTGTTGGAAGAATAGCAACTTTTGAGCACTAAACCAATTGGCATAACTCTACAAATAAGCACTTCTTTAGAGTTTACATTGCGTGCTTTAGATGAAGTATCAGTGAAAATTTCTCTTTCTCTTTTAGTAAGACATTACCGAGAGCTCATTGAGATGAGGCTTAAACAAAGTCCCATTTTAATAGGATACGAAATTTGAATTTTTGATTATTCATCAAACAAACTAAAACGAACACTTTTACTTTCTCAATTTGTCCATATCAACTTTATACAAGATTCAAACAATAGCTTTTATCTAATGAATATTCCAACTTAACATCTTAACTAAATATTAAGCTCCCATTTGATCTAAAGAATTTTTACACACTTAATGTAAGATGCAAAACTCATAATGGTAATCTATTTAATATTCTCTTGCTAAATTCTTGATTATGCACTCACAAAGGTACAGTGTATTATAGGTTATGCCTTAAAAAAACTTCCAATTATATTCGGACTACCTTAGTATAAAATTCTCAAAATTGTAATAGGGTCATAGGTGCTTAATTGCTTTAACCTTTATACTTTATGTTATAATTAAAGCATTCACACACATAATCATATTCACATCCTTATATATATGTAGATTTCCCTTAGCAAGTTTATGACCATGTGCCTATCCTTAATTCATGAATTTTTTACAAAAGTAAACTCATATGAGTTTTGTTAGAAGCACCATTACCCACAGGTACTCGGCCTAACCTGACCTTGATAGACTTGTTAGGTTTGAGAAAAGGCAAACTAGGAACAACGCGTACCTAGTCTCCCCATCATGTGTCCTTTTATTAAGTCCTACGATGGTAGGTTATAAGCCTAAGACCTATTGGACCCATAGTTCTTTTGTTGTTATTGTTGCTGCATCTCCTGCTGTTTTTGTAAGTAAACCTATTAGAGCTTGTAGGGTCCATATGTCATTAATGGCCAATCATGCTCGATGAGTGGCTTGTCGAGTCCTTAGCTGAGTCTGGACCCATCATCATGGACCAATTTTGGGTCTTGGACCCTATATGACAAGTTGGTGTAGGGGCATGGTATAGATCTACCTCCTATCTATATCTAATCACTCATATATTCAAATAAATGGATTTTATCAAACTAATTGATTTGGATACTTAATCTATTCATTTAGAGACATTTGCTATGTCTTGTATGCATTTAACATGTAGATTATATATAATACAGCCAACTACAAATGGTTTTTGCCCCCCTTATACTTCCAAACCTAGTGATAAGCTTGAATTAAGTAGATTTCTCAAATGGTCTACTAAAGAGCTTTAGACCCATTTGGCAATAGTACTTTTTAAATGATCTCTTGATAACCTTTTTGTCTAATGGTCTTCTAAATTATGATAGGTCATAAAAAAAGTAATAGTGGTGACTTCATTGATTTTTGATTTCTATCATACTCATATCTTGGCCTTATATGTATACTTTCCATGATAGATTTATTATAGGCTTAGGACATTATACATTTACTAATACAAAAGATTGAAATGGTTATCATTGGTCATGGTCAGAACTTTATTTCCATAAGCAAATTGCTTAGTCACTTTGCTTTTTTATCAGTTAGAACAAGCATTATAAAGTCAACCTCCATTATTGATGCAAGATACTCATTTATTCCTTCAATGCCAATTGAAGGCTCTATTATCTAAGGTAAACATATGTACCATCTAATTTACATTTGCATGAATTTTTAATATTATTAGAAATTCACCATAAACCAATCTAAGTTTCATGTTCTTTTTTTTTTTTTTTAGTAACAACATACTCCAGATATAGATTTAAAGGATTAGTATTAGGATTACTTGTGAATATTGATAGTTTGCGCACAACATATGTAATATCAAACCTACTACAGTATGAAGCATATGCTAAACTTCCTATAGCACTAATCATATGTCTAGGAGCTAAGTTACACTACTAAGTGTTGTAATGAATCCTCCATGTAGAGAAGAAAATGTAAATGAAAAGGGTTAGTTTAGTAAATCAAAAGCTAAATTGTTGATATAACTATGAATAATCTTATCCTTAACTTATTTTAACAGTCAGTGTGACTCATAGTGTTAATATAAGGATCTTCGCCATTAGTTCCTTTTATAGGAACTAGATAAGAGAGAAGAAAAAACACTTGAAGCTTATGGTTACAAGAGAACCAAGAAGAATATTCATTCAATTGCAAGATATTCATATTTTCTATAAGATAAGATCATTATTTATATTTGCCAATTAAGGTAAAATACAAAGTTAAATTCATTATACAACTAAAGATAGTAAAATACATGAAATGAAAGAAAGGTAAAAATGTAATGGAATAAAGAGGAATCATTTTAAGATTGAGTGTTGGTAGCAAAGAATGTTAGAATGCGTATTAACTAGAGAGTAGACATGTCCTTAGCAAAAACAAACAAATAAGTACAATGGCTACTCTAGAGTCGAGCGATCTTCAACAAACAAGTCACGAGATGAACTAGTTAGCTCGGAATCAAGTTTAAGAGTAGATAATGAGGTGTCCCAAGCTATTTGCTTTGTAAGCAGGTGGATTTATCTTCAGAGTCAAGTTCAGCAACAACTTAAACAAGAGCGAAACGGCTCGGTTATGGTCAGATGGAAGCCTTGGACATAGTCTTGTTCATCCTCGACTAGCTAGCCATTAAAGATCCTTAGTATTAAATTTTGTAGGCTCTAAAGTCGACCTTGAGTAAGTACCCAAAACTTGGCTCATGACGTAGAGAGGTCAGATTCTCATCAACTAGCATATTTTTAACTGTGCTATTGATTAATCCAAATGTTTAAACTTTAAAAGACTTTTCTCAATATAATGAGATCAACTTAACACAATACTTTTACTAGGCTTAAGCACTTTAATACTTAATATATCTTCCTTCTTCATATCTTTTGTCTAAATTTAATAATCAAACATTCTTAATTTTTCCAACCATATTGATCTTAAATATTAGCTAATTATCCACATTTAAAGAAAGAGTTTACACTATGCTCTTTTGTTAGCTATGAATATAAACAATTGTCAACATTATTATGTTTAAAACAATATAATAAGATCATGGAATCAATTTTTTTATACCATTATTTAGGAGCTTGCTATATTTCATACATTGACTTTATTGACTCACAAACTTTCTTTTCATTGCTCAATAAGACAAATCTTTTCAATTATTTCATAAAATTTCTTCCTCAACATCAGCATTTAAGAAGGCCGTTTTAATATTTATTTGATGCATATATAACTTAAAAATGAATGCAAGGGCTATTGACACCTTTATAAAAGTCATCCTGGCAATAGGTGCATATGTATTTGTTGGTTCGAAATGAAAGAACAAAAGGAAAGAGAGGGTCGAGTGAAGGGGGGGGGGGGGGGGTGGGGTTGGGGTAGGTAGGGGAAGTAGTTGGGAGTGGGTTGGTTGGAGGGTAGATGGTGGGTTTGAATTGATTGTGTGTAAAAACAAAACTTTTTTGTTTTTTGGTGAAGTATTTGAGAAAACCGTCACAATTATTCAATAACATTAGTAATTAGAACTTATTCAGAAGTTGAAGAGCTATACAAAAGAAAGCACAAAAGTAGTACAAACTAGATTGTAGAAAAATAAAAGATTAGGTGATTGATTTATAGAGGTTTTTCCTTGTAAGACAGTCTTCTTTTTTTAATTCAACACGAGGGAATTGGTCTTTATATCGGTGTATTCCATGATTTGTCAAAGGGTTATAGATATTGATCAAAACCTACTTAATCTCAATACCAACCTAAGAATTACAAAGATTACATATTCTACTTGAATTTCTCATATAACCTATCACCTTCAAAAAGGGAATTAATTTGATGATTGTATGGATAGATTTCTCATAAGTTTATTTCTTATAGAATAAAATTCAAATTCTAATGCATAATAAAGAATTAGACTTTATCATAAGGTACTGATAGATCATAGTAAATGATGTTGTTTCTTGTATTGAGTTCTTTGTTTATTTCTTATTTGTCCTTTGACTTAAAAATGTCTTGTTTATATAGATTTATCTCATAATGGTCAAATTTTCTTCAAAATGGAATTAATCGTTGCTTCAAATCTTTGAAACAATGTCTTGTTATGACTTTTGTTTATTGTTTAGATCAAGTTAGCACAATACTTTGGTGAGTTTTTTTATGTATAGCGGTAAGTCTTTAATATCTTTTCATGTTAAAAATATCACCTCGAACTTGCTAAAATATCTTTTCAATATTTGTCTGGTATAGTTCTCTTAGTTAATAGAACTTCATTTATTGTTTCATTACAATCGTTGGAAATTTGTTGTGCTCACCCATCATTGACATCTACATTCAACTTTCATTCTCTTAGAAATTTGTTGTCTTCAAATGTTTATGCCCTTTCTCTTTCCATTTATGCTTGAGTGGAATCAGAATTTGAATCAGAATTAAGGACGATGGATAACAAGACGAAGGTCAAATAGGGTTATAAGAAAAGTTCATGGATAGAAGTGAATAAGCAAGGTTTTTTATGTCAAGAATGTAGGTTAGAAGAAAGTTGAAAAAGCCTTTCAGAAGGAAAGACATTGAAAGAGCCGAAGTTAGAATGCTGTACGATGTAAGTATATATTACTTTTGAATTCTAACATCGTGTAATTGTAACTTAATGAACAAGTGTTTGATGATCCAAGTTTTGAAAGCTTACATGGAAAATTTTTAAAAGAGGATCAATTAATATTTCATATTTTCTATATATTGCAAGAAGAAGTTTTAGAATCTGAATATTTAGGGAATAGTTTCAAAGTAATTATTTTATTTGTTTTCTAGCAGTTTCATTTCCTTTTTCATGTCATTTTCTTTTAGACAGTTATTTATTTTCATAACAGCTCTAGTGTAAACATGAAACCCTATGGAGAAGAAAGCATCATTATTAGACATCTTTTGAATTAAAATTATAAGTTAAATTCTCTTTCAATTATTCTGTTCTTATCAATCCTAGTAATTATAGTGAACTCTAATACTTATCAATATATTTTATAGATTGTGATGCATTGTCATTTTTGTGCTTTATTGTCATATTGAGTCATAGTAACAAATTCATTAGTAAATACTTAGGTCATATTGAATGATTTCTCTAACTCTTAGATTATACTATCAATTATGAGTTGTATCAATTACTAATTAGTCCAACCCAATTGGATTTATTATTAATGAGTCATATTGAGCAATAAGTCATTCATATCGTTTCTATTTTCATTTCTTGCATACAAAACCCATAAAAGTAGTTCATTTCTATTTATTAGACTTGAAAACACTAAAAACATTCAAGTTTGACTTATTGGCTAAGCATACTAATCATGTCCTAATTCTTTCCAAGATTTAAGGACATCAAAATGTCCCCCACAACATGTCTTGAATATCCATTGTTCAAGTACCACACTCCTTTTAGCTTTGCTTCAAGAATCTGCATAAGTAAAGGTAGGCTTACTTATTCTTACAAACCTAAGCAAGCTTAAGTTTTTTTTTTTTATAATTCAAGTCTGTAACATTAATTCTATTCACTACTCATTAATGAGTTTGTTCTATTTGTAGTAGCAACATCTTTCTTTGTGATCAAGCTTATTGTAAAGGAAACAAGCATATGGCTTTTTGTACCTTTGGCTTATCTTACACTTCTAGTTTTGATACCTCCTTGTTTCCTTTTGGCTTACTAGAAGGTTCAACTTTGTTGAGAAACATATCTTTTGCTACTTATAGAAGTTGTTTTCCTAGATTCTTTTACCTTATTTTCAAGTTCTTTAACTTTTACAGAAAATTTTTTTCTAATATTACATCTAACTATAGTATAAGGAAACTATAACATAGCCTAGAAAAAAAATACATAAAAAATATAAGCAATCCTTAGAAGAACTTTCTTTATTTGGTGGTGTAAGCTCTTGCATCTTTAATCATCATCTAGTAAACTTCTTTCGTAGACTTTCTCAAATAGCCTCTAGGTGCTCCTCTTTATCCAAGGATTCTTCGTATCGGGCTTTCCAACTATCTACATTCTTCTTCATGGCTTAGTAATGAAGTTCCATATAGGCATGGAACAACTCTCTATGTTCTCTTTCTTTATGTACAGGTTCTGTTAGTTTAAGCTAGAGTATGTCTAGGGTCTCATATTACATTTTTCTAGTCTTACATAATAGATTATATATTATCTCCTTGGTGGCTTGATAATCACCTACTCACCCTTATAACTCTCCTACATTACTAATGGGGGTCAACTCTTTATTATATAAGAGGCTCTTGATCTTTTGCAGCTTAGATATCATGGTAGCTAGGATGATCTTAGGGTTTTAGAAGTTAAGTGCTGTTGTTCCAAAGGAATCTCTATAGGCTAGTTGTTTAGCTACATGGGCTAGAAAGTAGGCTATATAGTTAGTGATTCTAACAAGTATAACCTTAGCATATGATGTAAGCCAAGGCAAAGGACAAACAAGGTCAATCGTAGGGATGAGTCCAAGCTTGTCGAAAGATTGAAGAAGGTGATAGGATTGCAAAAACAATAAAAGTAAAGTAAGCAAACCCATGAATAGATTCAAGAATATGATGCACTAAGGAATTTTCAAAAACTCACATTACAACTTGATATGACGCATGAGATAGTTTGATAAGGTTACTCTCTACCTAGCCTTACTTAAGGGTTAAGATAAAAGTGAAAATAGTAAATAAGCTAATGAGAACAATGTTCACAAAATGGTGTATTCAGTATATTGATGATAAAAGGATAATTGGTTATGTGGCTACATGTACAACGGTGATAGGAATCAACCCCCCTAGATTAATCATAAGAAGCTGAACTCAAAGACTTTAAGAGCTCGCATAGAAAATACTAACTCTAAGTCATAGCTGAAATGGGGACTCCTATCCCAATCTAACCTCCAGTCGACCTGTCTGTTAGATCCTCACATGTGTTCAACATGCTCCTACCCAACAATGAAGTCTTAGTTCAGAAGATAGCTTAGAACTAGACGAGTTGAGCTTCTGACTTGATCCATTAGCATTTGACTTCAAGCCAACTAACCTTTTGCTAGGTTGATTGGCTCCCAACTTGATCTAGACTGTAACGCATTCCTGCTTCTGCCTATGTTGTATCATATCCTTGATGTCTAGCAGCCAAGCAACATGTGTCTTTTGACACAATGTTCTAGAATGATTCTTTCTTTTCTGTACTGAATATTTTTTGTCTCTTTTATCCCTTTTATTATGTCTTATGTAACCTAGTATAAAATACTCTTTTGTCTTTTTATACATGTAAAGTAATCCTAGTGAACGGGTATGTAAATCCTCACTTTCTTATATACGAGGATCATTCAACTTTCAATAGAAAATTATTTACCTTAAGTAACCTTAGTATTCTCGTTATCATTCAACTCTTATCTATTCCCTTTAACATGGAATAGTAGTAAGTGACCCTTCAATTTGAACTGGCGTGTCATATTCAGCTGATTGTTGGTTGAGTAGGATTGAGTGGTATGTCATATCTATTCGATAGCTGCTCGAACTTTGGTAGCCCTTTTTTTTTGTTTCTTTTTAGTTCGCTTTCGTTATGGTGTATCTCCATATATTCGACCCCGGAGACGCATCAAATGGGTATTTATACCCAAGAAACTAGGGTAACCTACCTAAAATAGAAATGACTCAAAAGGATAATATCTAAAAGAAGCAATGTATGTATAAAGAATAATAAATGGTACAAATGATAATTTAAGTAAATTAATGATTGGTGCTGTAGATTCCTTCACGTAGGTCTGGGATATATGACAATAGCATATTAGGGATGCTTCTGGTAGAAATTGACAAAATAATACGGTCATGATGCAGGGTTAAGTAACGGTGCTAAGTATACCTGGACCCATCCGAAAAGGAGTGACTACGGATACGTACTAGAGCTCTCGGCTTCTTGGCAGCAATATTACCAATCTAGAGGTCGCCTCAATTAGAGCTAAACAGGTGTATATGAGAGGTCGGGCAATTAATAGAGCATTCATCTAGTTGGCATACAACTATCAAGAGATTTGTGATTACTTAGCTCAGCATAAGAAGTTAGTCGGCAAGAAGGATCAGCTTGGCCTCAATAAGAGTTAGTTGGAAAAAGAGGATTCGCCTTTGTTAGTCCTTTTAAGCCTCGAGCTTGGTTACGAGTTAGAAGTCTAGTGGCTTGATTTTTATCATTCCCTCCTAGTTTATTTGGATTTGGGATCAAATTTGACTGGTCTTCATCCGATGCTTCTTCAAGGTGATAGGGATTGAGGTCAACAATATTGAAAATGTCTAAAACCCTATAATCTTCGGGTAATTCCAATCTATAGACATTATAGTTAATCTTTTGGAGGATTTTGAAGAGGCCTTCAGCTCGAACAGTCAGCTCGAGTGGATAGCTTGTTCTTCCTCTTGCTCGTGAACCTCTCTTTGCTCAAGTGCAGCTATACTAGGTCTCTAAGTTGAAACTGTATTAACTTCCTTCTCTTGACCTTTTCTTTCATTTTCTTGGCAGCTTGATCAACCTGTCGAATAGCTATGTCATAGATGTGTTGTAGGGACTGTACTCAAGTTCTCGTATTAAGGTCTTCTTACTCGGATGTAGGTATAAGGGTGTGATTAAGGGACAACTTGGGATTAAAACCATAGATAACTTTGAAGGAGGTCAGCTTGGTGGTATCATGTACTGTATGGTTGTAAGCTCATTCTACCACGGGCAAATAGGCATCCCAATTAGCCAAGTTCTTACCCACTACAACTTAAAGCAGTAATCCCAAAGTACAATTGATTAACTCTGTTTGGCCATCAGTTTAGAGATGACAAGAAGTGTTGAATAGCAATTAAGTCCCCATCCAATGCCATAGAGTCCTCTAGAAATGGCTTAGGAACTTTGGATCTTTGTCTGAGACTAAACTTCCTTGCATGTTGTGTAATCGAACAATTTCCTACAAAAAGAAAAAAGTAATAGCTGAAGCATCGTTAGTTTTAAAGTAAAGCACAAAGTATTCCATCTTATTGAATCCATCTACGATGACCATTATAGAATTTTTTCTTTGGATAATTCTTAGTAATTCGAGGATAAAGTCTATGCTCAACTTAGTCTAGGGTTTAGTTAGGGCAAGCAAAGGCACTATTTTCGCTTACTCAACTTGGCATTTAGCTCTCTTGCAAGTAGCATAGCCCTCAACAATTTGGTGCACATCTCGCCTCATCCTCGACTAAAAGAACCGTTTACTCAATAGCTCATATGTTCTTCTTTCCCCAAAATGTCAAGAGAGTCCTTTATTATGGGCTTCTTTGATAAGGAACTCCTTCAATGAACAAGTCAACACACTAACTTTCCACCTCAAAATAGATAACCATCCTCCATTTGGTACTCATCCATGGTCCTTCCACTGGTACAACGCCTAAGTATAGATCCAAAATATGGGTCCTTTGGATATTGTTCTTTAATGCTCACAAACCTAAATGATCTAGTCTATAGCTTGATCAAGAGGACATGTCTCCTTAATTGAGAATCGGCAATAACATTATTCCTGCCTTATTTGTACTTTATCACAAAGCTAAATCCTTCTAGGAATTCAAGCCACCTCGCTTATTGCTTTGACAACTTGGTTTGACTTCTAAGGTACCTCAAAGATTTGTGATCGGTATCGATGACAAACTCTCTCAACAATAGATAACATTGTCATACTTGGAGTGCTTAGATAAGTGCTAAGAGTTATTTTTCATATACGAAGTAGTTCAATTAAGGTCTTCTGAGCTTTTTACTGTAATAGGCAATTGGTCGGCCTTCTTGCATTAAGACAATGCCTAACTAATGCTTAATGCATTACAATCTAACTTTAAATCTTCTCAGAGTTTGGTAAGGCTAATATGGGTATGGAAGTCAACCTTACCTTCACTTCAACAAAACTTCTTTCCTCTCTTTCTCCCCACTTAAATTTGATGTTCTTCTTCGTTAGTTTGATAAGGGATATAACAATGGTACTGAAATTCCTAATGAACCATCAACAAAAGGTTGCTACTCTGTGGAAACTTCTCATCTTGGCACAAGTGCTTAGAGTCGGCTACTTGTCAATAGCTTAGATCTTCTCATCATCCACTCGCAATCCACCTCCACTAACTACATAACTTAGAAATACCACTTCCTTCTGGAAAAAACTATATTTCTTTAAGTTGTCAAATAACCTCTCGGCTCAAAGTACATTAAGTAAGGTACGGTGATGTTCACAGTAACTTGTAAGGTTGGTACTATACACAAGAATGTTGTTAAAGTGAACCACAACACACTTCCTGATCAAATTCCTTACTACATGGTTCATTAGTTGCATGAAAGTGCTCGGGGCATTTGATAAGCCAAAAGGCATTACCATCCATTTGTAAAATCCATGCCGAGTTTTAAGTGTAGTTTTCCACTCATCTCCTTGCCTCATTCAAATCTGATGGCAGCCAGACTTCATATCAGTCTTATTGAAGACCTTAGCTCCATTCAGTTCATCCAACATGTCATCCAACCTAGGGATAGAATATTGGTACTTGATGGTGATCTTGTTCATAGCTCAACAATTAATGCACATTCACTAGGTACCATCCTTTTTCGGTACAAGAAGTGCCACCGGTACAACAAGTTCCGCCGGTACAGCAGAGGAAATGAGGCTCTCCCTTACATATCCTTTCTCCAATAGTTCATTAACTTGTCTTTGGAGTTCAGTAGCTTGCTCAGGATTAATCCAGTAAGTCGGCTTATTCGACAAGGCAGTACAAGGTAATAAGTTAATGTAATGTTTAATGCCTCTGAATGGGGGTAATCCTTTGGGTAACTGTTCTAGAAACAAGTTAGCATATTCATTTAATAGCTCTTTCACCTCAAGGGGTAGCTCAATTTGCTCCTTTAACTTTAATAGCCTTCTGACCAACATAAAAGTCAACATATTAGCCTTGATAGCTTCTCGAAGCTTAGGTCTACCCAAAATTAAAGTCTTCTTACATCCTCGAGTAAGTTTAACATGTAGTTTACTAACTTAACTAAGCGGCATAGGGTTCAAAGTAACCATCCTCCCATCCTTTTCAAATACATATATGTTCTTATAATTGTCATGGATAACTCTTTGGTCAAAAAGCTAAGGTCGGCTTAGCAAAACATGAGATGTACATAGGTAATACATCATAAAGAATATTATCAAAATAATTTCCAATAGAGATCAATAGTAAAACTTATTAAGTGACGTGTAGTGTTCTTTCCTCATTTAGCCAGTGTCACGCCCCGAACAAGAGGAGTCATAACAGTTCCGCCGTGTAAACTAATCTAAGGTAGAAGTTGACCTCATAGCTGTTATCATAGACACAGTTCACACAAGGCACATAACTCAACCAGCTTGAAACGTCTGTTCTAACACCTATTAATAACCAAACTCGTGGTAGAGCTTTTACAAGATACTTGTTATATACAACCTGCTATTTAGTACCACAACAGTATTTATACAAACGTTTCACGTCCAAAGGTAAAGCTTATAATCAGAGTTTATTAAAAACCACAAGTTTTGTAGTCTATATACAATAAGTTAGAAAATTAGCAGGCTCCCAAGGAATTCCCAATTAGTTTCCTCAAAACTTAAAGACAAAGTCAAGAGCTCAGGTTCAGTTAATTCCTCGATCTTTACTTTCCCACACAGCAGCACACTAACCTGAGAACGGTGGTACCTGAACATTCTGTCTTTACTCAACACCTGCAAAAGAGTCTGTAGGGATGTAAGCACAACTAGCTTAGTAAGTAGGACAGAGTCAGAAGAGTACTACACAATCACAAATAAGGTTAAATAATTATAATGAAATGCAATGCAATCATTCAAATGAAACATCGTACAGTGTTAACAGGTCCACTGTGAGATTAGAGAAATTACATCCGCTCCAACCCGGATTGAGGGGTTTCATCGCGACTCAAGTCAGACCAAACCCGGGCTTGTATAATGGAGAACACCCTCCTCTCATGACCGCTTTTAAACCACAGCCCCCAACCTTGCCGCGACCTCCTCGCCTATTACTTAGTTCGACTAAGGATGGGGAAAGGACCATTTCAGCTATCCTCATCGAAGGAAGTCAGTATTTGGCCTAACACTCTTAATCGTTTCCCCTAACAGGTGATTATGCATGTCCAATTACATTTTAGTTGAATAACTGTTAATGTTAATCAAGGGTGACCAATAAGTTCACACATTACAGAATCCATGCAAATATACAGAATAGCACACCAAGGAGTTGAATTCCTGTTACAACCGAGTATCATTCACACATACAGCATGCGCATAATTATCTAACTACAAGCACAACTAGAAGTATTCTTGGGTTTCCGGATACTTTAAATAGTACCCAAACAAGCGGTGAAACCACAATCTCAACTTACTTGTTTAGACGTTTGCTATTGCTAACTTGAATTGTCAACTGTCTTTGTATTGGAAGGTCCTAATTACATACAAGACCCAAATTCAATTTTCGTAATAATTACGAAAACATTAGGGTTTAATCTAAAATAGTTATATTTATATATATATATTATTTCCATAATATACAGTCATGTTCTCACTATATATCGAATTAAATTATTAATTATTGATACGTATTATATATCGTTTCGATCGTATCAAAATGTATTTTTTATTTATTAATTCACGTTTTAATTCCGGTAAGGTTACCGAAATATGTATATTCTTGAATATGATAAAGTCATAGGTTAAATTACTTAAGGTTGTCTGATTTTAACAAAATTAGTGTCATTGGGTTCATATAGACCTAACAACACGTTTTACGAATCCTGTTTTTAGAGATTACTTTTAACGGGTAATTTGAGTTTTTTTTTAATACAATTATATATAATTATATAAAAATGATCGTATTATACGTAATTTACATTATTAAATTGTATTTTATCTAATTTGTCCCTACATCGTAACAATACAAGTATTATCCAATTCTAATACACCTAAAGTGTATCTCAATCAGAAAATATTAATAAATATAATAAAAATATCCATTTAATCCAATCTGATTAACAATCCTATATATAGTTTTTATTTAACTATTTAATTCATTTTAGCTTATTAATATTACAAATACACATCGACTTGCAATTTAAGTTATTTTACTTAATAAATTTGTAATAAATAGTTTGGGTTACCAAATAATTCCCTAAAAATTTCTATAGACTTCTAAAAATATGGGGAATTTAGTTATCACTTGGTTTCAAGTTTCCGACCTATTGCCTATATTTTCATATTGACGATTTCACTCCTAAATTATGATAAATGATCTAATTATAATTCTTTTAGTACCCAATTAATTTCAATTTGACTCAATATTGTTACTATTTATTATAGATTAGTACATGTCCATTTCATCAATTAATTTCATAATTTCCTGTTAAATTCATAATTTCAGCCTATTTTTGAGCCTAAAAATGCAATAAATATTAAAATTATTCAAATAAAAATTCAGGCTACATAACAATTATCTATATATTATACACATCCTATACAAAAATTTTCAATTAGAAACAACATCATATAGTATATTTATTTTACAAATATTAATTCGAGTGCATAGTATATTTCTTAATAAAGTATATTAAATATTACGAATTTTTCAAAAATAAAAATATCACATGAAAGCATGTTTAAAATAACTTAGGTACAATTTTTTTTCATAATTCTCTAGGCAGATTTACTAATTTTTAGAAATTATTGAAAAATAAAGCAAGAAATTGACCTTGGACTTCTTGGGTGCTTCGGTGGCCGGCGGCGGTTGGGCGGTTGTCGGACAGCCTACATGGTGGGTGAACCGTATAGGGTTGGCTGGATTTCACAGTAGAACCACTATAGGTTAGGGTTTTTCACTTTCACGAAATTTCTCTTGTTTTTTCAAAATTTTTTTCTAATTTTTCTTTCTATTGTTTCTGGTTTCAAAGATGAAAAATGATGTGTTTCAATAGATTTATAGTGGTTTAGGTCAGTTTCCTTTTTTCTTTATTTATTATTTTTTATTTTTTCTTGCTTTTTCCTTCATTAATTGCAAGTAAGAAGTGGCATTTGCTTATAGATTCACTTTTTTATTCAGCAATTGTCCAGCTTTGATGATTTCCAGCAATTTCCAGGCGTGAATTAGCAATTGGAAGGCTTTTGAATAATATTTTGCAATTATTTAGGTATTTTGAGTATATTTTATTAATACTTAATTATTTACTTAATATATAAGTATATATTCCTTGTGAATATCACGCGTAATATATAACTATATGATAACTTGGATTTTAAACGTATTTCATATGGTGATTTTATAGTATTTTCCTCACATTTTTGGTTTTCTTTAAAGAAATTGATACTTAATTGAGTAAAATTTTGATTTCTAGGTTTTAACACGTTCTAGGATCGAAAACGAAGAAAATGAATCAAATTTCACTCAAATTGGAGTTCAAATGAAGAAGTTATGAAATTTTAAAGTTGTGTAGAAAATTTTGCCTTAGTGTAGAAAGTTACACGACCTAGGGACACGGTCATGTCCTAGGTCGTGTCTAGTGACAAAACAGAATCCTTTTGATACACTATAAAAGGACATATTAGGATTTCAAAAGACAGGAGAGATATTACAGAAACGGAGAGACACAAGAGAAGAGAAAGAGACTTAAAGAGAACATCATGAAAGAGGGGAACAACATCAAGAAAGAGGGGAACAACATCAAGAAAGAGGGGAACAACATCAAGAAAGAGGGGAACAACATCAACTTCAAGATTAGAGAGATTGTTCATCAATCAAAAGGGGTTTTCATGTTTTATTTTATATTATTGATGACTATACTCATATGATTAAGTTTCTAGCATATCTTTTATTTTTAGGATATGTTTTAAAGTTAATTTCATGAATTCAACACAATAAATATATAATTACATAATTTATGGTTAATTTACGGGTATAATTATTATTTATACCGAGTATACTCGTAAAATTACGTGTATTTTTATATAGTAAATTATACTATATTATCTCATTTTATAGCTCAATCAACTTATCTCTAAGTTCTCGTTACAATCTAAGTTCGATTTTAGAAGTTCCGAACATTTTAGTGCTATATTAAATATTCCAACTTCTAAGGGAAAAATTGGGATTTTGGGTCATTATTACTAAAATCTAACTTTACTGTGATATCTCGACTAACTTTTTTATTCTAGTCGTAAAGTTTGGGCTCAATTGGATAAATTTTCCTAAAAGCTTTAAATTTAAGCTCGGTTGTCTTAAACTCAATTTTGGGAGCTTACAGCCAGTGCAACTTATATGGCTTTGGATGTGAGATGGTCGATAGTTTTAGTTTCTTACCCAAGTCAACGGATGCTACATTATTGCAACTCCCACTATCTACTATGAGTGTGCATAATTAATCACCCACTCTACAAGTGATGTAGAATAAGTTCTCCCTCTACTCCTCCTCAAGTAAGGTTTCTAAACTCATTGTACGTCGAATAGCTAGAGTCAACTCATCTAAGTCTTCAGCAAACACATCTTCTTCAATGAGGTTGGCATTAATATTAGCCTCATCTCCCACTTCTCTCTCTTCCTTTGGCTCCTTATCTATGCTATTTACTTTAATCTTAGGGGTATCCCCCTTAATAATCATGGTCCTTCGATTAGGGCACCAATTCAAACATTGGGTGGTTGTATGCTTAAGCTTTCGGCACTTGAAGCGCTTGAACTAGCTTGTTTTCCTTTCAGATCCTTGCCCCTTCTCATATGTTTAGGTCAGTATGTTACCATTAGGCCGGCCCTTCAATTCAGTCCTGACATTTGTTCATTTGGTCAGCTTGGTACCTAGTAGAGCTCGGTAGCTTCCTTGAATAGGTCGACTCATCACTGGTCGGGTTGGCATCCTACTCTTTATCTATCTTTCCACTTGTTAGGCTATTCGTACAGCGTCATCCATTGTAGTAAATTGTTGAAGTTCTACAATGTCTCAAATATCACTTCTTAATCCAGTAAATAATCTATACATTATTCAAGCTAACAACTCTTCTACTTCACAACGAATCATGAGTATTTGGAACTCCTGAACATACTCATCAACTATTCAACCTCCTTACCTCAACTCTTGAAGCTGAGTAAAAATGTCTTGCAAATGAATGTTTAGCACAAACTTGTTTCTGAGTATCCTCTTCATTTCAAGCTAAGTATTGGCCTTTTATATCCTTCTCATCTTCTCATGATTTGAAAGCTCTTCTACCACATAGTGGCATATTGTGAGAACTCAATACCAACAGTCCTCACTTTCTTTCAATTCTCACATTGGTAATAATAAAAAACCTGCTTAGCTTTCTCTTCCTAATCTAAATAATTATTTATACTCTTAGAACCACTGAAGCTCGAAATTTGAAGCTTCACATGGTTGGTAGCTCAGGATGCTCTAACTCGCTCTTCTTCTTCATTATATTCTTCTTCATCATTATCATCCATATCTCCTATGTCAATCCTTTGTCATGCTCGTCCTCTTACTCCTTCACCTCGAACTTATCAAGTTAAATTTTGTCCTTTAGTAGGTCGAGCAAATTGTAGGGTATTTTACATGGCCTTAACAAGTCGATAGGCCATTGCATGAACGACTTGTTAAATCAACTAGGAGGTTAGGTACCCCATCAAGTTTCTCATCTGTATTTTTAAGGATGCCTTGGGAGTATTGGCCATGATAGACAGTACCACTATTATCATCTCTAATACTAGCATTAACATTTGGGTTTGTCATTTTTCATTGAAAAATTTAGTTTCAAACTTTGAATCCGAGCTACAACTGATACTATTCCTCCAAACTAAAAGACACGTACACTCCACACAAATTTCCAATTTACTCATAACCACTTCCAATTATACTAATGACCAATTCACTACACCAAAAATTACGCTGTTTTGGAATGTTTGAAATAAGTCAAAACAGAGTTTATTCAAGAACAAACTTCCATACTTTATTACTTACTCAAATACTCTAGGGACTCTCTTCACAACTACGACACACTACTATAGTGAACTCTACTTCACAAAAAACACAAATACAACTTACCTAAATGAAACCTCTGCTCTAATGCCAAGATGATATAAATAGAAGCTAAGGATAGACAAGGTTAGTTATAGAGATGGGACTAAGCTTGTCGAAAGCTTGAAGAAGGTGATAAGATTATGAGAAAATAGTAAAAGCAAAGTAAGCAAATCCACGAACAACCCTGAAGATATGACTTAACAAGGAAGTTATGAAGAATCACAACATAACTCGATATGATGGATGTACAAGATGATTCGATGGGGTTACTCGCTATCTAATCTTACTTTAAAGTTAAGATAAGAGTGAAAAGAATAAACAAACTAACGAGAGCAATGCTCACAAAAGGGTATATTCAGTATATTGATGATAAGAGGATAATTGGTTATATAGTTACATGTATAAAGGGCATTTATACTCGAGAAACTAGGGTAACTTACCTAAAATGGAAATGAATAAAAAAGGTAATGTCTAAAAGAAGTAATGTATAAAGGATAATAAAAGGCACAAATCATAATTTAAGTAAATTAATGATTGGCGCTATAGATTCCTTCACATAGGTTTAGGATACGTGGCAGTAACATATTAGGGATGCTTTTAGTAGAAACAGACAAAATAGTACGATCATGATGGAGAGTTGAGCAAGGGTGCCAAGCAAAGGTGCTAAGTAGACCTGGGCTTGTCCGAGAAGAAGTGGCCACAGATATGTGTTAGAGCTCTTGACTTCTTGACACCAATTTACCAATTTAGAGGTCGGTTCGATGAAAGCCGAGAAAGTGTGTGTGAGGGGTCAGGCAGTCCGTAGAGCATTCGACTAGTCAACATACGATTACCGATAGATTTATGATTACTTGGCTCGACATAAGAAATTGGTTGGCGGGAAGGATCAACTCGACCTTGGCAGGAATTGATTGGAAAAAGGAGGATTTGCTTTGTTAGTCCTTTTAGGCCTCAGACTTAGTTACAAGTTAGAGGTCTGGTAGTTTGATTCCTATCAGCACATTTCTCATATCTAAGTATGATTTTTATGTAATAATTCCATTTAGCTGTCCGTAATATGTCCTTAAGTTGAACTTTCTATAGGGCCATGATCCATTATTTAGTCATGACCAAGTTTTAAGTATAACCCTTGAATACTCCTTTTAAGCCCTTAATATCGAGCTTACTTCTTTTAGGGTCAAATAATCTATAAGAGGCTATTCACTTCACACTTAAAAAACAATTTACATGTGGTTTTCTTCTACTCTATATCTAACATGGAGCAAAACCTAATGTTTTAGATATAATTCTATTCCAAAATATGGCATAAGATTAATAAGGCTTCTATTCATAGGTTAAACGACATTTTTAAGCTAAGGATTAAGGAAATTTACCATCCTTATTGAGGTTTGGTTTTTACATTGTTTTAATCTACTTGGTTGTGGTATATACTAGTATATATTGGTATATGATTTCATTAGCTTCGTAGAATTGGTGAAACTCATTAGACAAGTGTTTACCATTTTTATCATGCAAACATTTTATCATTTTTTCATGCCTAACCTCAACTTCTACTTTACAACAATTTATATGAAGAACATGTTCCCTCAACAAAATGTTATCATTAATATCCTTATAACTTAGTGTCATTTAGGGCTAGCAATTTGGGATCCAAATATAGTGGATTTGAATACGAAACAACACGATTTGAACAAATTAATATATGAAAAAATTTAACATAAAACACAAATGGGTCAGACTCATTTAAACATGATTAAATTCATGTCTAGGTTCGAGTCAAGCTTTCAAGTCAAGATTCTTTGAAACCCACATACGAGATACAAGACATGCTATATGTTCTTTCGTATTTGCATTTTATTGTATAAATAATTTTTTTCTAAGTTAAAGATTTTAATTAAAGGTATGAGATATTTTTAATTATATATTCTTCTTACTGCAAGTAGCTTAAGTGGCCAAAAAATAACAAAATCATGTGTATATTCTTTGATTTTCTTTCTTGAAAATCTGGCAAGTAATATGATAAGCTTGCAAACTAAAAATGGTAGTAATACTAATATCAATTTAAATCATGATTTTACTTAATTTAATAATGTTACATAATTTAAATTTACTAATATTATATACTCTTATTGATGCATCATAGTTTAAATGGGCAAAAATTTACAAACTTATGTGTAGATTCTTTGACTATTTTTTTTTTTAAATCTGAGAAACAATATGATAAATTATTAATGTTCATTTAATCTATGATTTCATTTAATTTAGTAATGTTTCATAACTTAAATTTTTGAATTTTCTATATTTGGTCAGACTTTATTTTACTAAAAAAATTTGTTGGGTTTGTAATTTTTTTATTAAGTATAAAGTTATTATGTCATTTCTCTTTGTAAAATTTAAATATTATCATCGCTATTTTCCCTTTATATTTATGAATATTTTTTAATCAATAAACAAGATACAACATGGTAGCACAAATTGCTAGCTCTAATATAAAACGAATCCAACCTAAAGACGAGAACACTTGGTTACGAGTTTAGGTATGATTAATAAATAAATTATGTCATAGGTTTAGATTTTTTGAATACAAATTTGTTTAGATACAAAAATGATACACAACATGATAATATGAATCTTTAACCTTAATGTCATTGAAATGGAGTAGAATAGGTTTAGTTCTCTAATTTTGGAAATGGAATAGTTGGAAAAAAAGTTTGTTACATTTAAAAATTAGAATATTTTGTATTAGCATGGTCTTGCTCACCTAACTCATATGTTATGTGCCCAAAGAATTTAAAAAAATAAGAGATTATAAATGACAAAGGATTCAATTGGTATTACACGCCATAAATAATAAATATGTGTTGTATAAATACTAATAAGATATTGTTATATATAGTGAGTGCAAATCACAGATGGTCATTAATTTGAAAACCATCCATACAATTATTATAAATAATAAGATCTTATTAATATTTATTCACTATATATGTATAATACGTAATGCGTATTACTTAATAATATTTTTTCAAGATGATAAGATTTATTAGGTGAGATATTTTTGCACTTCATTTATTTCATTGGCGAAAAGGTGACATGCTTATGTAATGCCATTGCTTTATGTGCTACCTCACTTCACCTTCACCAATGGATCTTCATTTAGATTTAAGTTTCTTTTATTCCTTAATAAAATCTCTTTGTCAAGTCTTCCACCAATCCTATTCCTCCATGTGTTTCTTCTTTTTCGATGAGATTTAGAGGTTCGGATCTAAACGTACAAGCTTGGGACCTTCTTACGAATTTTTCATGCCAATTACCTATTGTCTTTTTTTAGTTAAGGGAAAAAAAGGGAGAGAAAGAAATGATTTTCCTTGTTATGGCTCTCACCATTATTTACTCACATCCATTGCAAATGCATAAAAAAAGGGGATTTTCTACTCTCGTTTCTGTATTTTTTTGGGAAATGGTGCAACCTTCCATCTCATTTTTAATTTCTTATCCATTATATCTTAATCATTGGACTAATTATATTTTCAGTGATTCAAATATAATAGAATAAATTAAAGGTAGGATGAAGAATTATATTGGTCTCATTAAAATGAAGGATGTGGGTGGAAAATCATATGATACATACATACATATATTTTCCACATAAACGGTCTTTTATTTTTTATTTTTCTAAATAGATAACTTATGGTGGTTTAAAGAGAGTAATCTTCAATGGAAGCCTTTAGGTATTGCTAATCTTGAGCTAGTCATGATTGTAAGTACAATTTGCTTAAGTGGAAAATTCAAAATTTGAAGTACTAAAAATAAAAAAATGGTTAGGAATCTTGCTTATTTATATTATTAAGAACATGGATAAAAGATTAAAATTCAATTTGAGATATGCTATTGAAAGCAATCATTTTCGTATATAGAGTACTTGAATGGAAGCTAGTTACACATAGTACTTAATATATAATACATAATTTTTGTTCTAATTATACTTTCCTATTATTGAACCAAAATCAGTTCTTCAATATTATACATTTTCTAACATAGTTAAAATATGAGTAAAAATTTTGTGGACAATGTTGGAAGAACCTCTTAAGTAAAAGAATGACCATGTATGAAATAATTTAAATAGCTACATGTATCAAAGATGGATAACCTTCTATCTTAACCTGAGGGATAATTGGATATTAAGCAATAAACTAACCCCATTTCTAACAATAGAAAAAATAATAATAATAAAAGAAAGGGTAAACATTGTGTTTAAGTACTTGTACAAGGTCTTCTAAAATTTCAATAGTTAATATGCTCTCTCGAGACATTATGTTACATTTATGTTATAAAAAATAATAGAGTTAATTATAATGATGCTTTTATGAACTATTAAAATTATGGTAATATTGTGAATTTTAAAATGGCTTAGTTAAACCATTACAAAATGTTGATATCGTTGAATTTCTTCTCTGAAAAAAAAAAATAACTTGTCAAGTAAATATACAATTGTAATTATTTTTTGGAGTAGATTCATTAACTAATTTGAATTATATGGAGCATTGAAAAGCTACTCATTCAAATAAAACTAAATAAGATGATTAAGAGTTAGCAATGGAGGTAAAAACCTGATTAGGTAAGACTTCTTCTATTAAGACTGAGAAGAGAAAGAAGGGTTAATCTCCTTAAAAACATATAAATGTATATTTATATAAAAGGATAACATTATGAAGTATTTCAAATAATATTCTCAAGTTATGGATAGTTAGTAATTCTCCCATTCTTTTCCTTAAAAAAGAATTGAAATCCTAACTTATTTTGTAGAATCCTTAAAAAAAAAAAAAAACCAATGGAAGAGAAAAAAAGAGTCTCTCACTCATCTCTCTAGGTTCTACTAATATATCCATTTATCTTCATGGTGTGAGTTATTGCCAGAAATCAAAATGAGGGTAGTTACAGTATAATTAGATTATTCATGACAAAGAGTTTCTGACTAATGTTGTATAATATTTTGTTTAAGGAAATTAGATAAAGGAGAAACATTGGGTATAACAAGAAATTGAAGTTTTATAATTAGGAGAGTTTCTTTCTTTTCTTTTCTTCTTCTTTTCTTTTTTTTTTTTTTAAAAAAAAGTTCTATGGTAAGGTAAGAACCGTAAACCTTACACTTGATTGAGGTTCTCCTATGATGATGGGGTTAAATTTTTTCTTATCATCATAATTATAAATTTAAAGAAAATAGAACTTTGAGATGAGGACTTTAGTTATATTTTATCATTATTGTTAAACATAAAATTATTGATAATCATGGAAACTGTTGAATATTTTTACATCTTTAGAGAAAGTTGTAACAAAAACTACTAATTTTCTAGTTAATAGTTACTTATGATTATAGGTTTAAAAGAATGGTTTTATGAGTTAGGAATTTGTTGAGGATGCTGTAGGATCGTCTTAGTAAGTGTTGGTGATTAATGGGTTCCAAAAGCAAAAATTATAGGCTACATCATATAGCTAATTTTGCTAACTAGATTAGTAACTCAGTCGACCACAACTTGGGGATGAAGGAAAGATGGCCAATTAGATTCAAAAAATGGTTGACTACTTTGTGTTGTGTGGGGAATCGATTAACCTAATTTTTTTTATGATCAATCAATTTAAGCTATTTTAGAATTTCACAACTTAAAACAACAAATCTTAGTAGAATTAATCATTAACTAATTATTTTATGCATAATTATAAGACTTCCATTAGAGTTGAATTTTTTGCATGTAGGTAAGTTGAATCAAGGTACTTAAGTAATTGTTGTTTATTTCTATACATGCAAAATTAGATAAACATTGTACTAAAAATACCATAATTAATTGTACTTCACAATTAGTGCTTCATTTAAGCCCTAACAAATTAGATAGAAAAGTTGACTGAGTAATTGTCACTTACCGAGTCGATTACTCAAAATCAAATCACTAATAATATAGGTTCTAAACTGCCATTTGTAGGTAGATGGGTTATCAATATAGTGTACTTACTTTCAAAAGGGGTTAGACATCCAAAGAGAAGCTATTACGAGTTACACATAGTTGTATAGTATTCTACTATAGATGGTAATAATGGTCTAGAGGATCAATGGTTGAAATGAATAACAAACCCAATATGAGATGATTTAACTCTTAGACTATCAAGATTTGAGGATCCAAATTTTAATTGACAAGCTTTAGTTTAGCTTGGTATGATGAGTTTACTTATAGTTGTGCTTCGTGTTATGTAACTTAGTAAATTGGTTAGATACATATTGTAGTGTATCATGTATATGTGTGTTCTACAATTTTCTTGATAACGGGCTTAGCAATTAACCAAGTGTAGTGGGTACTATTAGGTACTAGAATTATGAAATAAAATCAAGCAACTACAATAGAAATGAGAAATTTTTATTTAGTAAAGGAGTATTACAACTTCTATTTAAACATAAGAAGAGAACATTTGAACTTTCTCTTAAATAGGAGAATACATCTCTTTTTATTGAAAATAAGAAATACTCTTAGGAGACACGATATATATTTTTCTTTGAAAATTAAGATTGTAAAACTCATTGAAAAGACATGTATTTATACTAAAATCTATGCTATTTTATGAATTGATTAGAAGAGAGTTTCTCCACTTTGTACAATTCGTACGGTAAAAAAATATTACATTAAAACTAATATTTTCTTCTATTTTTTGGGAACTACTATTTTGTAGGAACTATTGGCTTGACTTTTCTAAGCCAAATTCATAATCTCCCACTTAAAGTCACTTTTGGTGAGCTTTCAAAACCTTTCTTATTTTGCTAATTTTTTGCTGGTTAAGTTTTTTATATGCCATATTAGGATCGACACCATATAAACTTAGTTTTGATTGGCTTTGTCATGGCATCTACTAGGTTCTCTTTGGTATGAATTTTCTACATATCCACAATTCCTTCTACTACTTCTCTAATAAAGTGGTATTGAACTCTTATGTGCTTAGTTCTTGAATAAAAGGCTAGATTCCTTACAATGTGCAAAGCACTTTGACTGTCACAATACATGGAATTCTTTTGTTGTCTAAACCCAAGTTCATCCATTAACTTTTGAATCCAAATTACTTCCTTACATGCGTATGTAGTTACCATATATTTAACTTCTATAGTAGATAAAGCAATGACAGTCTATAATTTGGATAGCTAAATTATTACTCCTCTTGAAAGTGTAAACACATAACTTGTAGTAAACTTTCTTTTACCAAGATTGCCTGTAAAATCTAAATCAATAAATCCTCTAACAATTAACTCTGATCCTCTATAACATAGTACAACTTCTAAGGTTCCCTTAATATATCTTATGATCCTTTTAACGGCATTCTAATGTTCTCTACTAGGATCTACTATGAAATGACCGACCATTCTAACTGCTTGAGCAATATCTAGCCTTATGCAAATCATTGCTTACATTAGGATTCCCATTACCGATGCATATGGTACTTAAGACATTTCCATCCTTTCCACATCATTACTAGGATACATACGTGATGATAATTTATAATTAATAGGAAGTAGGGTAGAGATCGACTTACAATATTCCATGTTTAAGTGCTGCAATACTTTGTGTAGATAATTCTTTTGAGAAAGCGAAATCTTCCTATCTTTTCTATTTTGGTGAATCTACATCCTTAAAACCTTATTTGCTGGTCTTAAGCCCTTCGTATCAAACTCCCTAGCCAATTGTGCCTTGAATTCCTAGACTCAATCTTTGTTAGGACCTATCACCAACATGTCATCCATATACAATAGAAAAATGATAAAATCATCTTCACCAAACTTTTTGTAGTATGTACAATGGTCTAAACTTAGACTATTGTATATGAGGCTAATAATGAAGGAATCAAATTTCTTGTATTAATACCGTGGTGCCTACTTTAGACTACACAGGGATTTGGTTAACTTACAAACTAAGTTTTCTTTTCCTTGTTCTTTAAAGCCTTCTAAGTTGGAGCGTATATATTTCCTCTTTAAGTTCTCCATGAAGAAAAGCAGTTCTTTACATCTAATTGTTCAAGATATAAATCCAATACAACATACATAGCTAAAACTATTCTGATAGTGGTAAGTCTAACAATTGGAGAAAATATTTCATTAAAATCAATACCTTCTTTCTGAGCATACCCTTTAACCACAAATCTTGCATGATATTGTTTTACGTAGTCATTACCATCTCATTTGATCTTATAGGCCTACTTATTACTATTAGCTTTTTGACCTTTAGGAAGTGTAACAAGCTCTCATGTCTTGTTTCTATGTAAGACTTCTATTTCTTCTTGCATTACTATCATCCACATTAAAGCTTCTAAACTACTTAAAGCCTCTTGAAAGGTTGATGGTTCCTCTTGTTTTGTTAGAAGACAATATGCATAATGGCTAGCCATAACATAGTCTATGTGACAAGATGGTTTCCTTATTTGATGTATTGTTCATCAAATATCATTAACCTCATTTACTTCTTGTTCTTCATGCTCTTGTTCTGCTACAAGAAAATTATCTTTTCTATATTTTCCATCTACTGAATTGTTGTGATCTCCTTAGTAGTGTTTTCATTTTTTTTTGTTTACTTTGGATTTCATTTTCTGCAAATATCACATCTCTACAAACAACAACCTTATAGGCAGTGGGATCCCATAAGAAATAATTCCTTAATATTGTCAACATAATCTAAGAAAATGAATTTCCTAGATTTTAGATCCATCTTCGTTTTGTCTTAGAAGTTGTACATTACATACATAAGACATCTAAACACATGCAAAAAAGAATAATCTATAAGTTTTCCTTTCCACATTTCCTTTGGTGTCTTTAAGCCAATCGCAATTGATGGTGACCAATTTATCGTGTAACAAACTGTTTTGATTGCTTCTACCTAGAAAGACATGGCTAGGCTTGCTGTTCTTAACATAGCTCTTGTTCTTTCAAGGAGAGTCTCATTCATCTACTTTGTTATACCATTCCACTAACGTGTATGTGCAATTGTAAACTGCCTCTTGATACCTTTTGCTTATAGAATGCCGGGAAATCATTGTCTACATATTCTCTTCCATTATCTATTCTCAAGCACTTAATTCTTTTCCTAGTTTCAAGGTCCACTTGTACTTTAAACTCCTTGAATACTGAAAGCATACCAGATTTCTTCTTGATTAGGTACACCCATAATCTCTTGGAGTAATCATCAATAAATGATACAAAATATTTTACTCCTCCTAGAGACATTTCTAGTGATTCCCACACATCAGAAAGAATCATATCCAATATGTTTTTACTTCTAGTAGTTGATCTATCAAACTTTAATCTACAAAGCTTACTTATCACACAATGCTCATAGAATGGTAAGTTTATCGATTTGAGCCCAGATAAGAGAGTATGTTCTGCAAAGACTTTCAATTCTCATTTCTACACATGGACTAGTTTGCAATGTAACATCATTGATGGCTCTTCTTAATTGGTTGCTGCAACTGATGCATTTACCTCTTGTAATGTATTTCCTAAAAGCATGTATAGATTAGTTGTGATCTTTTCTGCTTTCATCACTAAAAGAGTCCCTTTAACAACTCTCAAGATCCCTCCTTCAATGTGGGTCTTGAACCTGGCGTCATCTAATTGTCTAATAGACAATAGATTCTTCTTTAAGCCCTTCAAATGTTATACCTCGTATAGTGTATGAATAGTACCAATGTGAATTTTTAATTTGACAATACCAACTCCAATAATCTCTCGGGCATGATCATTTCCTATGAACATGGATCCTCCCGAGATGGGTTCATAAGTGCAAAACTAATCTTAGTGTGGAGTCATGTGCTAAATTGCACTTGAATCCATATCCATACATCATTAGGTTGTCTTTTACCTTTAGAGACAATTGTGGCTTCGGGATTTCTCCATCATCTAAGGTACTTGTAATATATCCTTCTGATGAGGATGATGCTTAAGGAGTCTTTTCTATATTTTTCTTATTGTGCCAATAATCTTTCTTTCAGTGCCCTCTCTTACTATAATGGTAACATTTGCAATTTTTTCTACTTCGAGATTTTGATCTACCATGATTTAGACTCTTGCTGAAGCCATGTTCTGTTGATTTACCTCTCATCATCATTAAAACCTTTGCTTGTTTTTCACTTATTAATCTATCTTCTTTGCTTTTATGCCTAAATTCTTCTTTAAGAATTGCACTAGCAACAACATCAAAAGAAAGAGAATCAACAATATTATTATTTGTTATATTGATAATGAGTTAATCATACAAATTTAGTAAACTCTGAAGTAAAAGCTTCGAATGTTCATTTTCTACTATTCTGAAATCGATACTGTAAGTAGAGCAAATGATGTATTTAGATTATTGATGTGATCTATCATTAATGTCACTTCACTCATTCGAAGAGTATAGAGTTTCCTATTTAAGAATATTCTATTGTGAAGAGAATTGACCTCATATAATTTAATGAATACATCCTAGATCTCTTTTGCAATCTTTTTCTCCGCTATACTTGATAAGACTAAATCTACTATTGCTAAATGAAAATTGGCAACAACTATCATCTATCTCCTTCTACATATTCATTGGTTATATTCGCAAGTCTTCCTTCAATTGCTATTAAGTAATTGTCCTTCTTTAAAATTGCTTTTATCTTCGTTTTCCATAATAAAGAATTATTCCCAATGAACTTCTCAATCTAAAATTTTGTTGCCATGGTTTTAATCCTTTTCTTTTATCTCATTGTGAATAGTTGCTAAGCAATTATCCTTCCTCAAAATTGCTTTTATCTTTAATTTCTATAAGGAGAAATTATTCCTATTGAACTTCTTAATCTCAAATTTTGCTACCATGGTTTTGACACTTTTCTTTTCTCTCACCATGAATAGTATCCTCAACGTGAATAATGACCAATAACTTATGACAACCTATGGCTTTAATACCATTGTTAGGTATCGAATTATGAAATAAAATCAAACAACTAAAATAGAGATAAGAAATTTTTATTTACTGAAAGACTAGTATAACTTCTTTCTAAATATAAAAAGAGAACATTTATGCTCTCTCTTAAATAGGAGAATACGTTTTTTTTCTATTGAAAATAAGAAATACTCTTAGAAGACATAATATATATTTTTCTATAAAAATTGAGATTGTAAAACTCAGTGAAAAAACATGTATTTATACTAAACTCTGATATTTTATGAAATGATTATGAAAGAGTTTCTACATTCCATACAATTTGTATGGTAAGTAAATATCATTTTAAAACTAATGTTTTCTTCTATTTTCTAGGAATTATTGGTTTGACTTTTCCAAGCAACAAAAGTAGCTTTACCACATTCATAGGCACCATAATTTTCACTGTTTACTTTTTATTTTTAACTTTTGAATAAGTACCTTATCAAGTTAAACCAAATGACCATAGAATCATGATATGAAGAGTAGAAATTGAAAATCTTCAAAAGAATAACAAAAATAAAGGAGAAGGATTTGAAGCAAGCAATTTTAAGGTTATTTTCAAAATTTTTGTTTTCCTTTCCCTCTATATTATTGCATTTTTTGCTTTAAATCTTTGTTACTTAGAATGTAAAAGTAAAAATAATTATCCTAGAAGAAATGGTTATAAGATCTCATATGCAACACTTAAAATGCTTCTAATATAGTTAGAGACTAAGTCAAACTAAAATACAAAAGTGTAAAAATTTAGATAACATTTGGTTATTAAAACTAGACATGATAAGGGATACTAGACAATTCAAGTACATAGAGTATAAGATAATATAGTTTTATTATAGTACATTTCATTTGTATGGTATAAAGATACAGATTTTTGTGATATCCCCTATTTAGTATATATAAATACTATATTTGATATTATATTTTGGCATTTATACCCTCAATAAATAATATAATATCGAGTATAGTATTTATATATACCAATAAATCGGTTTTCAAGCTTTGAATCATTAACTATTAGTTTGTTTTATACATTTTTAGTTATTTCATCATAGGTTTTATAAGTTATTTCCCCTTTAATCGATTTCTTAACCAATCCAAGATTTTTACTAATGACCTTAAATTGTCAATTCCTTTGAGTTAGGCTCTGAGTGGTTTTATAATAGTTTTTTTTAGTAAAAAATTCTCTAAGTTACTCCTTGAGCTATATAGGGGTCATTTGTGATATCAATTTTACTCTTTAAGATAGCCTTTGAATTTCCCCATATCAAGCTCCTTATTAAACTATCCTCTAAGTTACTCTTTGACTATTATTTCTAGAATTTTCAGGAAAATCACCCTATTTGAGAATGTAAGTTTTGATTTTTCTTACTACTCTAAGTTACCCTTATTGAGTCATTTGATTTTACATTTTACTCCTAAGTTTTGCTTTTGAGTCACTCTTTAAGTATCTTTTTAGTGCGCAACTCATTCATAAAACTTCTAAGTTATCCTCTAACTTTAACCAATATCCCCTAATTAGTTAATTTATTCACTTTTCTTACAAGTTACAATTATAAAATTAATTCAAAACCTTAAATAACAATTCAAACAACCTTCCTCAACTTCATTACTTCGCAATTCGTCATACGTTACATCATGGTTCATCAATTTTTCAAATCTAACAAAATAATCAATTTACCAACTTCACTTTTTAAGACTAACTCACAATTTTCTATAACTCCTCACTTTATTACTCAATCCAACCACTCCAGAAAAATGTAAATACTTCAATAATGAATCCAACATAGAATATACGTGACGTTATTAAGAGAAATATGTTATTTTCCACTAGAAACATTACTTTAAACATAGTTTAGGGCTCAAAAATCAAATAAAAATTTAAAAAATAGTTTCATGAAAAACTTTCACATAGCAATATAATAGTGGTTTAGGATAGTTTATAGAAAAATTTTGAAGTCGAAACTATATCATTAACTGTATTTATTTCAATGTTGAAAATTGTTCGATTTCTTCATTTCTTAATAATATATATTATAGCTACTAAATTTATACAAAATGGTATTTTTTTCTAGATTCTATATATGAAAATATGTGGGAATAATTTTTTTTTATAATTTTCTAGGCATTTTTTATATTTTTACAAAATTACATAAAATCAGACTAAAATGATACCTCATCTAAAAAAGAAGCTTCTGCCACCCACGGTAGCTCCTACCTTGTCAATGCCACCAGACAGTAGGTGTAGCTTTTGGTAGTGGTGGTGATTGAGTTCCAGTAACTCTTTAGACTATTGTACCTTCAATTGCCCAATTTGTGCCTATTATTTGTAATCTTTTTCTTAATTTATTTTTTTAATCTCCAAATCCTACATTTAATTTTCTTAGATCCTAAGTTGCATTAGCATCCAATAGAGAGTGTTTCCAAAATTTTAGAACTAATTAGTTTGTGCAAATGAGTTTTATTTCTCTCCCCTCTACATATTTCTCTTAAATCCTAATCTTTATTTGTATGATCACTTGTTTTGCCCTTAAACACTTGTCCATGCAACTCCATATGCCTAACAATTTAACCCTAGCTGTTCCCAATTGTTTTTATTAATTTTCTTATCTTAATTTGGCTTAAAATATAAATAAGAGGGTATTTAATTAATTACGGATATATGTATATACTTAAAATTTACACATGATACATGTATGTATATTTTACATATTATTTTATGTCCCACAATAATTTATTATATATGTATAATTTATCTCTAAAATTTTACGAACTATCAAGACCTATTTTTACGCAACTATGGTAAATAATACATAATATAGTTAAATTATACTATTTTAATTATATTATTATTTTATTATATTTTTAATATTTGAGTCCATAGGGTTTCCTTAACTAATGTCTTAAGCCTATTCGTAAATTTTTAAGTTAATCGAATTAGTTTCCCTCGGCATCTTAACTTTACCAACTCAATTCCTTTTCGTCAAATACAGAGCTCACATAAATAATACCATTTATATAATTAATGTTACATAAATAAATGTGGATTATTAAATAATTGATTGCATAATAACTTATATTCAAGATGGTAGACTTCTTTTTTCATTTTTCATTTTTTGTTGTTAATGAAACAATTATATGAAGTTGTCTTAAAAAGAAATTATATAATACTTATATCTATATCAGTGTGCTCTTTTTACTTTACTTATAATTTTCTCTTCAAATGTTTTGTTTTTGATCTATTTTTTGTCAAAAACAAAAATTATGCAAGTTTTATATATTAATATAATTTTTATGAATTATTAGTTAATTTTATTAAATATATGTGCATAATAAAAAAGTAAAAAGTTAATCCTTTTAGCTTTTTATAAGTGCACCAATCTCCCTTAATCATTTTTTAGAATAATTTTTCCATCCCATTAAATAGTAGGAATTATTGCAAGTTAAATAATTAACAAGATCCTTTTACATATATAAAATGTAATATAATTATAATAATGAGTAGATATTTTTCTACTAATGATTCTCATATCGACTTAATTAAAGTAAATCCATTCCTTAGGTCCTCCTTACTTGAAAATAGAGATTGCCAAAAATTAAGCCATGGTAGGTTATTGAATGAGATTCTACAAAATATACTTATTCATTAATAGGTTTTCTTAATTAGTTGTTACAAGTTCAATAAAAGTTCAACACAACTTGCAATGCTTTTTAATTTTATGCTTGAAATTTAGAAGTGACAAATATTTTAATGGCATAAGCAAATACCATCATCTAATGTTCATTGATAGAGTGTTGACTTTTTCCATATCTGTTATATATATATATATATATTATTTTAAGCTATTTTCTATGTAATCGAAACATCCAAACTCTTATAACTTGTTTATGCATGTTCTTATAGAAAACCAAAGCTAAATTATAAATAAAAGTTTAATTCAATAATATAATCTTAGCTCCTTTTATACAACCTACTCCAATAAGAGAATACTTATTGCCAATTCCAAGTTAACATACTGGACTTGATTTTGCTTCTCCTTTTCTCATATTACAAACAACTAAATCCTAAAGTAATATGAATATGATATAAAATCAGAAGTAGAAATTACAAACAAACTTAAAACCAACATCAAATTAAACCTTAATTTATTCATGTATGTTATTTTAAGAAATTGAATTTAAATTACATATAAAAGTTTAATTTAGTAGCATAATCTTAGATCCTTCCACACAACAAACTCTAATAAAAGAGCACTTTATACTTGGATTTCAACTTAGGCCCTGCTACAAAGCCCACAAACTTGTTACTTGCTAGTGTAAAGACCTATGGCAACTTCACTAAGGAGTTCATCACGCATAGAAGAGTCCTTCATGACTCATGACAATTATAATCATTA
Organism: Lumnitzera racemosa; assembly: GCA_024138005.1. Taxonomy (NCBI): domain Eukaryota; kingdom Viridiplantae; phylum Streptophyta; class Magnoliopsida; order Myrtales; family Combretaceae; genus Lumnitzera; species Lumnitzera racemosa. Next base: position 5,459,599 of record JAMXBC010000007.1, read on the forward strand.
GATTCTAGAACCTTCGTCGACTACAAATCTCCTTCTTCATATCTAGATCCTAACAATTGCTTTCCTTATATATATATATATTCCTTGGAGGCTTATTGGTAAGGGACTTCTTTTTTTAGACTTACTTAAGACTTCTAGATCCACTAGAATATCCACTTGAACTCATGAGATTGTTGCTGCCACTTTGTTATTCTTTACTCCTTATGCACCCTATTAACTTGAGTGTTGGAATCTTTAAGTTGAGGATAACTCTAACCTCCATAGTTTGCTTGATTTTACGAGTTTGTTAAATTGCAAATCATACATCAAGATGACCCTAAGCTTGAGACAAAAGGTAGACAAGAAAGCAGTAATAACGATAACTTATTGTGAATAGAGAGTAGAATACTACTCCAAGGCTATGCCAATTCCAAGTAGCAAGCTAAACTTGATTTTACTTCCCCTTTTCTCTAGTTATGATTAAGTTGATAAAATGTTAAACCTAAATGTACAAACACACTCAAAACAAACAATAAATCAAACCTTAATTTGTTCAAAATTTTTCTATATTACAAGAATTTTAGTGATGGCCAACTTTATTAAATGTTGCCTATCTTAGATAAAACACAGCCAATGAATTTTACTTATGTTTAATAAATGTAGCCTAAGATGTTGCTAAAGGTTCATTGCTAATTAGTTTTACTACGTCAATAACTAATTTTTTTACCAATGAAAATGTTGAAGAAGTAGCATATTAGTTATGTTTAAATGTAGTTAATAAAGATAATTAACAAAATTTAAACGTAGTTATTAATGATAATTAGCAACGTTTACTCCAATAAAAAAATTACCAAGAAATACCACATTAGCAATGTTTAAAGGTAGCTAATAATTTTTATTGGATATGTCTAAACATAGTTATTTATATCCTTAGACAACGTTTAAACGTAGTTATATATTTTCTCCAATAATTAATGTTAAAGAAATTCCACATTAGTGATGTTTAAACATGTCTAATAATGATTATTGGCTACATCTAAATATAGTTTTTTCTATCCTTAAGCAATGTTTGAACATTGTTATATTTTCTTATTGGTTATGTCTAAATGTTGTCGAAATTTTTTTTTTTAAGTTTGTCTTGACTCCTTTGCCAATAGCTCTTGAGTGTGAGTAATGAACTACCAGTGGGACTTACGGTTACTTATGGACCTACCAATAGCAATCGCTAGTATCAGTCAATCCATAAAGGTACTCTTAGCAAAAGTGTGAAGTACGAAGCATGTTTTTAATAACAAAAGCGCCTAAAGACAACATCACAACACGCTTACTCATTCATGAAAGTTCTAACCATGCTAAGAATTAAATGAAGTCTTAACACATTACCATCCAAGCATGTTCTAAACATTCAATAATGCTATTTAACAGAAAAAGATATGTATACACAATAGAAGTGTGAATTGTTTGTTTAGGTTGAATGTTTTGCAGAAATTGACCCACATATGCCAAAGTGAGTGAAGGAAATACTTGGACTTCATTGATTGCTTTTAAGTATGAATCATTTTTTTAAAGAAGCAAGTTTCAGTTCATTTAGCTTTTTTGTGAATACGGACATTAAGGGTAGACCAACCAAACTCGATAAAACCTATAAATTGACACCTCTACTAGTGTAAGAGTAAACAATAATATTGCACATATCTCACTAATATGGTTAAAATAGCAAAAAATATACTGTTCCATTATTAGTTTAAGTACTTCCTAATTGTTTTTGTAGCTTCTAAATCTACTTATGATGTATTCCATAAAATCTTTAATGTTTAGAAATGAGTTTCTTTTCCCTTTTCCAAAATTTATTTAAATGAAAAGCCTAGAAGAAAGAAAATCTATAGATTTATTTTTTGTAAAACAAGCTTGATTTATTGGCTCAAGCTAGCAACATTTATTTAGTGATGGTGTATGTCAAAGAGAAAGCTTTACTATAAGTCGTCGTTTTTAGAGAGAGGAAAGTTAAGAAGAGTTCCTTCTTTTTAAAATAGAGAGAAAGAAGTATGGTTTTATTTTAAGAGATGGTTTTATTTTTATTTTAAGCATTCTCCCTCTCTTCTATGTAATGCTATAACCATATTCCATATAATATATTTCATATTTAATAGTATATGTCACTAATAATTTATTTTGGGGCAACATTTATTGAACAGTAACTAAAACATATCAAAAATAGTGATGTTTGCAAAATTTGCAAACGTTGATCAAAACAAAAATTCTTGTAGTGTATGTGTTGAACCAAGAGGTTGTTATGTGTGATTTAGATGAAAACAAAACTATGCAAGTTATGCTAAATTAATCGTTATTATAAACCAATTTGTAAATCTCATAAGAACTTGGTTAAAGTTTGGTAATCTTAATGAAATTGTACTCAACATGGTCTCTTCTCTAAGATTTGTTGAGTTGATATTGAAATGTTTTAAAGAAGTGAAACAAGTTAGAATTGTTAATTGTGAGAAAATTGTGTTAGTTTGTTGTTCTAGTAAGAACCAGCTGATTGGTTGTCTTTGGACCGCCCAACCGGTTGCATCAAGTAGAAATCTTTCCTTCTATTGCTTAAAAGAGTGCTATTAATGATCTTTACTCTATAATTTGCTATATTTTGTAAACCTTAGTATAGTGCAAAGCTAAATACTCGCAAATTCACTTAAAAGAGAGCACTATACCGGTGATTGAGCGTTATTGTGATTTTGAAATTATTTGTAATAGAGATTGGGTATAAACTCTTCAGCCATTGTGATTGTAATCAATAAAATTGTGTGTAAAGACCTTAGTTGAGGCATTGGGTGATTGTAGAGAGTAAGGGGCAATCTAAACTCTCCATTTAAATTCTAAGCTTGATTTCTCTATCCCTTCCTCTTTAAATTTCTATTCATTATTTATTTCTTAATTATTTCCATATTGCATCCATGTAACTAATTTGATTAAGGAATCGTTATTAAAGAAAAAAAATTGGACATTAAACTCAATTCACCCTATCTCTTGAGTTCTTAGTGTAGTTTTTTATTTGATATCAATGCTAGTTTCTATAGTTTTTATTGCTTAATCACATTATAGAGTAAAGATCATTAGATTAAATGCATAAAGTTTCATGGAGGGTCAAGTTATAAATAAACCACCACTTTTAACTAGTGGAAATTATCTCTATTGGAAATGTAGGATAAAAATCTTCATTAAAGCACAAAATAGAAAACTTTGGGATATAATTGAAAAACGACTAATTACAATACAAGGAAAGGAAGAGAATCAATAAATAGCTACGGATATATTGAATTGTGCTATGAGCAAAAATAACTTCAACAGAACTTATACTTGCATAAATACTAAAGAAATTTGGGATGAGTTATAAAGGACATATGAAGGCACGTCTAAAGTAAGTGACACTAAAATAAGTTTATTGTGTGGTGAATTTGAAAACTTCAAAGTACTTCTTCATGAGACCATAGATAAAATGCATAAGAGATTCATTGATATTATTAATCCATTAACAGTGCTTCGCAAGAAATTTTCCTGTTAATTATATAATTCTTAGGCCACTTCCAAATAAATGGGAAACTAAGATGACCACCATTGAAGGAGTACATGATCTAGAAGCACTATCAAAGGAGCAACTTCTTGGTACACTCAAGACCCATAAGATGATTAAAAGACATGGGGAAGAATCCAAGAAGAAGATTATTGCTTTCAAAGCCATTGATTACAATACTAGTGATGAAGGTGATGACGATGATGATGAAATGGAGATGATGGCTACGAGTTTTAAAAAGTTTATGAAATTGAATAAGAAGCTAAGGAGAGACAAAATTGGCAGTAATAATACCTCAAAGCCTATAAAGGAGAAAAAAGAAGTTATAAAAAGCTATAATTGCCATCAATTGAGACACATCAGAGATTATTGTCCTCTCCTCAAGAAAGGCCATAAAGCATCAAGAAAGAAATGCATGGTAACCATATAGATTGATAGTGATTCCAGTGATTCGGATGACAATCTTTACCCTATGGCCTTAGATAATGAGGCATGCACCATATCCCAATCTTCTTATAATGAGTTAAGAGACATATATGATGATCTATTAAAAGAGTTTGTTAAAATATAAAAGAAGAATAAGATTCTTAAGCAAATGATAAATGATGTAGGAAATGAATTTGATAAATTCAAATATGAGTATAATAAGGTAGTTAAGGAAAAAGTAAACTTAGAAGAGGATAATGAATATTTGAGAATTGAAAATGAAAAGTTGAAAGTTAAGCATGATAGTTTAAAGAAGGAAAATGAGGAATTGGACAAGAGGAATAAAGAAATTGTGAACAAGAATAAAGAGCTAAGGAAAATAAAGAAATGAAATCAAAGATTAATGCAATTGAAAATGAAGATACATGTATAGAAAAGTTTGCTAAATTAAAAATAAAAAAAATGTATTAAAATATAGTTTAAATGATTCAAGACAAACTATAACTAAGTTTAGTTTGTTGAAAGAGAAAAAAATTTAGAAAAGCTTTTAAGACAACAAAGGTTTGGTCTTAAGAAAACCAGAATTAGCTATAGTAAAAATAATATCTACAAGTCTTATAAAAATTACTTTGTCAAAGCAACTAATAAGACTTGTAACTATTGCGGAAAGTAGTACCATATTGCTCATTCTTATGCAATAAAGAGATATGCCAACTTGAATCATAGAGGAGAGATGTGTTGGGTCTCTAAAGGACATAGTTTTATTACTATAATTAATCCGAAAGGACCCAAACTCATTGAAAGAATTAGCAATTATCAAAATAGTTTTGAAGGGTATAGACAAGGAAACATTTACAAAATAAATTTTAATAATTTTTCAAGTCAAAATGAAACTCGTTTATCTATTCAAAACAATGATAATTGGTTGTGATATAGAAAACTAAGACATGCAAGCATGGAAGTCATTTATAAACTTGTTAACAAAAATATTATAAAAGGTTTATCGAAAATTAATTTTCAAAAGGACGAAGTATGCCAAGCATGTTAAAAAGAGAAACAAACCAAAAGTTCTTTCAAACCAAAAGGTGTTATCTTATCTTCTAGGCAACTATAACTACTACATTTAGACTTGTTAGGCCTTACACAAACCTTGATTTTAGGTGGGAAAAGATATACTTTGGTCATAGTTGATGAATTCTCTAAATATGCTTGGACCTACTTTCTTGTAAGTAAAGACGAAACAATCATGTGTTTTTTAAATATTGCAAGAAGTTTCAAAATAAAAAAGCTTTACAATCATCTCTCTTAGAAGTGATCATAAGGGAGAACGTGAAAATATTGAAATATATGATTTTTCTAATCAAATTGGCATAAAATATATCATTTTGACACCCACAACTCCACAACAAAATAAAGTTGTTGAAAGAAAAAATAGCACACTAATTGAAATGACTAAAATAATGTTTTGTGAAAACAATTTTCTAAAGTATTTTTAGGCAGAAGCCATTAACACTACATGTTACATTTCAAAATGTGTTTTTATAAAAGCAAGTTTAAAGAAAACCCCTTACAAGCTTTAAAAAGGTGAAAGGCCTAACATTTCTTATTTTCACCCTTTTGATACAGAGTGCTATGTGCCTAATAATGGTAAAGAATAATTAGGTAAGTTTGACTTAAAATCAGATGGGACTATTTTCCTTAGATATTCTTTTACTGGTAAAGCATATAGAGTATTTAATAAAAGAACTTTAGTTGTTGAATAGTCTATACATGTTGTATTTGATGATTCCTTATCTTTATTGCATGATGAACCTTCTAATGAAATGAATGATATAAGTGCTCATTTGGATGAGATAAACTTAAACAATGATCATGATAAAGCTCTTGATAAAGAAGTTCCTATGGAAGATAATAATATGAATCAATCGAATCTAGAACTCCATAGAAAATGGCAGTTTGTTAAAGATTACCCTAAAAAACTAATCATAGGAAAACCTTCATATAAGGTATTAACAAGATCATGCCTAAGAAATATAAGCAACCTAGTATTCTTGTCTTAAGTTAAGCCTAAAAATGTTTATTAAGCTCTAAAAGATGAATATTGGATACAAGTAATGCAAAAGGAGCTTAATCACTTCATTAGGAATGAAGTATGGGATCTAGTACTTAGACCTAATGATAGATCGATAATGGTAATCAAAATTAAATGGGTCTATAAGAACAAACTTGATGAAGCTGGTATAGTAACTAAGAATAAGGCTAAATTGGTTGCAAAGGCTATAACAACAATGAAGGGATAGATTTTAATGAAACCTTTTTCCTAATTGCTAGGCTAGAAGCCATTAAGATCTTTTTGTCATTTAAGGTACATAAGGATTTCAAACCATTCCAAATGGATGTAAAAAGTGTTTTTTATAAATGATTATATTAAGAAAGAAGTGTATGTATAGTAACCTCCAGGTTTTGAGCCTAATGAGTTACCCAATCATGTTTACAAACTTAACAAAACCCTCTATCGACTTGAACAAGCTCATAAAGCTTGGTGTAAAAGATTTAGTAACTTCTTAATAGAAAATGACTTCACAAGAGGAAAATTAGATATAACTTTATTCAATAAAAATCACAATTCAAATACATTGATTATTCAAATCTATATAGATAATATTGTGTTTAGAGCTACTAACATGGAACTTATAAATGAATTCATATAGTATATGAAGAAGGAATTTGAAATGAGTATAATGAGAGAACTCAATTACTTCTTAGGTCTCTATGTTAAGCAAATCGAAAATGGAACGTTCATAAATTAATCTAAGTATACAAGAGAACTTTTAAAAAGAGTCAAAATGGATAATTGTAAAGTTAGGCCTACTCCTATGAATACAACACTAAAATTAGATAAAGATGAACATAGTAAATAAATTTGTGAACAACTGTATAGAGGCATGATAGGAAGCCTATTATACTTAATTACATCTAAATCAAATATCATGTTTATCGTATGCTTATGTACACGATTTCAATCTTACTCAAAAAAATCTTACTTGAGTATGGTAAAACACATGTTCAAGTACCCAGTAGGCATTATTGAAATCGGCTTGTAGTATTATAAATACGCTTCTTTCAATCTTATGGGATACTCCAATGCCGACCTTCCCAAATGCAAAGTTGATCGGAAAAGTATAAGCAATACATATCATTTTTTAGGAAACTCTTTTACTGTCTTAGCACTCTAAGAAATAAAATTCCGTAGCACCTTCAACTACCGAGACCGAATATGTAGCCGCCAATAGTTATTGTGCTCAAATCCTTTAGATGAAGCAAACTTTACAAAAATACGACCTTAATTTCTCTAATATACCAATTCAATGTGATAACACAAGTTCTGTGAACCTTACAAAAAATCCAATCCAACAATCTAGGACTAAGCACATTTAGATTAGGCATCATTTCGTTAGAGATAATGTTCAAAATGATGATGTATGCTTAGAATTTATAAATACAAGTAGTCAAATAGCTAACACTTTTACAAAACTGTTGATTAAAGATCGCTTTTGCACTTTAAGAAGAGAGTTAGGCATGATCATGTAAAATGAGTACTAAAACACATGAACCTAGATTGTGATTTTTTAATATAATAATGTTCTTTTTGAGACAACTGGTTTAAAACACCATTTTTGGTCTAAGAAATATGGTTAAGTAGGCTTCTTGTATGAATTTCCTCATTTGATGTGTTTTGTGCAAACTTCATCATCTTTCTTATTCTCAGTGGAATATATCTCTTGTCAAATGATTTCCAAATGGTATGTGTGTCCTTGGTCTACAAGTTATGATGAATTGTTTAAAATGGTCGCTTTGTGAATCCACATACTTTTAGCCTGTTAACATAGCTTAATTCCATTTGAAAATACTAATGTTAATCTAGGGTAAATCTCTCTCATCTAACATGTAAAAAATGTTCTTTGTTGGTCTCTAATTAATTATGCCACTAGTTTAAATATCAAATCCTAAAAAAAATCATAATAATTCATAAGCTAAGCATAATTTCAAATGAGCTATTGTAGATTATGGTTAACCATTCAGATAGTAATGTCTACCTTATACACAGTTGCATCTAGTCTTGTAACCTCAAAATGTTTCCTCAAACTGTTGAAACGATTACACTTAAATTGTTCGCATGGTTACATTTCGGCCTGTCTCAACAAACATTCTTGAGTTCTGATGTTCTATATGCAATGTCTAGATGGTTCTCGCTATACCAACTAGCCAATTCACACAGTTACTACACAAAAGAGGGGCCTAATTCTTTTCTCTTATCTTTTCCCTCTTTCCCTCCATTCACACAACTCTCTCCCCTTCCTTCAATTAGTTGTCATCCCTCTCATTACTCTTCTTTCTATCACAATCTATACTATTCCATCATCACTTCCTTCCTTCCCTTCTCTTAACTCTTTATCTACATACCCTTTATCCATAAACCCTAAATCTTTCTCCCTAAACCTTAACTCTCCCATACTACTTTCTATAGTTAGAAGAGGAGGTTGTGCTCAATGTAAACATGCTTAGGGTCGGGGAAGACAAGCTCTTAATGCTTAGTTCGACAATCATCTCTTTCCCATGATTTGGCATGTATAAATGTATGAAAAGTTTCATCTCATGAAAATAGATTATGGCTATTATTTTAATGAGGATGTTCTTTGAGCTTTTGGTATACCTAATATGGAAGGGGTTATTATAAATTGCATCCTTGATACTATGGATATACTTAGTATAATTAATGAAGAGGCAGTTAAGTATTTCTATTGTAATCTCTCAAATGATCACGATTATGATAGCAATCTATTAGTTGGCATGGATACTAGAAAATATTGAAGGTTATTCCTGTATAGTTATGTTTATGGACAAAAGATTAAAATCACTAGAAATGATATATATAATATTGTAGGGGCTGAACTTGGTGGTGCATGACATATGGAAGGGATTGATAATGTTGGATCTGCATTTTATGAGAATATCTTTCAAGAAAGATGGATTGGTAAACATAATTGGGCCATTAGGTACAATCTTACAACCATTAGATTGCCTCTTCACAATCGAATCCTTCATTTATTTATTTGTCATAAGTATTGTCAAAAAGTGGAGGACATGAACATGTGACCAAAGGTGATCTATGGATATTAGGTCACATTCATAATGATACATAGATTGATTATGCAAACTTGATCTTCCATTGTTTCAAAATGGCTACTAATAAGTCTAAACAAGCCATTCTTTGTTGTAGTTGCCTAATTACTTAGCTTCTACTGGCTAAGGGTGTTATTTTTCCTACTCCTAACATTAACCCACATATTAAGCCCTTCACTATGTTCTGCGTTGGACAAGGAGGATAGAAATTTGATAAGCAGGTTGGTTAGATCTAAAAAGCACCCTTCTTCCCCCTTAATGGCAGTACCTCTTAAGAGTTAGGCGAACCAGTTAATGATGAGGAGGCTAAACCCATTAAACCACTTGCTTAGAATATTCCTCAAGGAGGGAAGAACATGTAAGTGGAGATATTCCTCAAGACACTTCAACTCCAATTCCCACGACTGATACATATCAAGGTAGCCATCAGGAATCTATCTTTCCTACATTGATCAAATAGAGGGTCAACTTTGCTACTACATTGATGACAACATTTATCAAATGGAGCAAAGGGTCTCCTGTTAGTAGGATCACATCTTTTATCCCCTCTTTCAACACTTTCAGCTACAGTACCCCTTTCCTCTACCCACTTCTAGCCCTTACGCTCAACCTTTACCTCCTCCTCTTGGACCTTCTAGTAACTCTTCTCCACCTCCCAAAGATTAGCTCACGAAGTTCTTTTATCCTGTTATCTATTTTCTATTTGATCGTATTTGTATTTAGACTCGGCCTTTGGTTATCTTTTGTATTGTTCCTTTAGATGTTTATTAGCCTTTTGACCATCTTTAGTTGTCTTTTGTATGACTTTGGCCAATTGACCTTCTAGTTATGACCTACTCTATGCTTATGTAATGTTTCTTATGGTGTTAGAATCAACTCATGGTGTTGCTTTGTACATGATTAAGTATATTTGTTTATATTATTGATTTGCATGTAGCATTCATAGCTACATGTACCTCCATTTGTTGGTGTTCTCTCTTCTTTTGCCACTCTAAGGCTTAAGTTGGGGTTGTTTTGACTTTTTGCCTCACTTTTCTCTTCCCCTTTACCACCTAAACTCTCATCTTTTTTATGAGACTAAAGGGGGAGAAGAATTTAAGTCACCCAATTAAGTATTTAAGTAAAATGAAATTTTTTGTAAAATGAAGATTAGTATGCAAAAATTTGAAACATGGAGTTAAAATTGGCAATCTTCCAAAGTAAAGAGTAAACACTTTAGCACTCTCAGCTTGCTCTTATATTGACTATTCCATAGGTTTTTGTATTTGATATCTTTTACTGCTTCATTGAGGGGGAGTCAAGTTGAGGGGGAGCATCTATTAAGGAGGAGTTCATTTAGTAAGGTTTTGTCCTTATTAAAAAGGGGGAAATTGTTGAACTAAGAGGTTCTTGTATATGATTTTGATGAGAACAAAACTACATAAGTCATGCTAAATTAATCATTATTATAAACCAATTTATAAATTTCATAAGAACTTACTTAAACTTTGGTCTTGCACTTAACACGGTATCTTCTTTAACAAATGTTTCGTTAAGTTAATATTAAAGTATTTGAAAGAAGTGAAAAAAGTTAGAATTATTAATTGCGAGAAAATTGTGTTAGTTTGCTCTTGTAATATGAACCAGCTAATTGGTTGTCTTTAGATCACCTAGCTGGTTGCATTAAGCGTTCTATGATTAATAATAGGTGATGGATCGTATGATTGGTTGTCCTTAGACTGTCTTAGTGGTTGTTGCAAGTTAGTAGGGTATGTCGCACCGTCTGGCTAGTTGGCTAGAGATTGTTCAACTGGTGACCCCATTTGAATAAACTATTTGGTATGTCTCTCTTAAACCATCCAATTGGTCTAAGCAGAAATTAGTCATTATAGTGCATTAAATGGAAGATGAAAAGGGCTAATAGTTGGATTTTTGCTAAATGATATAAATGCAAGTTTATGGTGCAGTTGAAGTATAATTAATAGAGGCAAAATTTATAATTATTCTTCTTGTCTACTTATACTTCATTCTAATTGTTTTATGCTTATAATTTACTATCTTTTATAAACCCTAGTATAGTATAAATCTAAATACTTGCAATTCACCTAAAAGAGTGTACTGTATCAGCGATTGAAAGTTATTATGATTGTAAAATCATTTGTAATAGAGATTGGGTATAGGCTATTGCGCCATTGTGATTGTGATAAATAAAATTATACATGAAGACCTTAATTAAGGCATTGAGTGACCGTAGAAAGTAGGAGCCAATCTAAATTTTACGTTAAAATTCCAGCCTTGATTTCTCTATCCCTTCCTCTTTATATTTCTATTCTTTATTTATTTCTTAATTGTTTCCATATTGTATCCACTTAGCTAATTTGATCAAGGAATTGTTACTAAAGAAAAAAAATTGTGTATTAAATTTAATTCACCCCCTCTTGAGTTTTTAGCGTAGTTTTTCAGTATATAGTCAACTACTATGCCCTAAACTCAAAACATGTGATAGCTTACCATATTAGTTATAGCATGCAGAGCTTAAAATCTTATACTCTTCAATATTCATGTCCAAATCTTTTGCTTAAGGTTTAAAGCTAGTCCCTAGAAATAAAGGAGGGTTATAATTCTCATTAAATGGTTTCTCTATCATATACACATTCTTGACAAACTGCATCTGATTTAACCTTTTTAATTGGTGCACATCAAAATAGGAAACAATCACAATACTGGTTAATTCATCATTATGTAGGGCAATAAGCAGAAGCAATCCCGTAGTATAAGTTACGGATTTGAAAAATATGGATATCAATGATCTTGATTTCCAATATCTAATATCAATAATACATCTACTTATCTCATATTAATTAGATTCTTCCCTCATAGCCATAGTCATTACCAGTCCAATCCTCTGTCTTCATCTATAATAACATCTCGTACCACTAATGTGATCCACTCGACAACCCTCTCATGAAGTCCTAACTCATAAAGACACTATTACACCATATTGACAATCTACCCACAACTAAGGTGGTATTAAGGCTTAAACACTAGATACTCCATTCTAAATATTTGACTCTTAATGGGTAACAAGTACTCAGTCCATGACCTACCTGTTCAAAATGATTACCAACCTCGATACAAGCATAGATAACAATAAAATCATATAATTAAAGGATATGATCATATTAAAGTATCTACTATTTGATTGACTATCATTATCTTGAAGTTAAGTCTTCCATTGAAATCCTATAATTTCATAATTTCAAAGTATCTTAATAAATTTTTGTAAAGTTCAACTTAAATATTATTTTCTATGAAAAGAAAAAAGTTATGCTTAAGATGCATCAAAGTAGTTAGGAAAACTAGGTTGGGAAAAGGTCTAAAATGAAATTTAGGTCAAAATTGAACAATGATAAAGAAAAATGTTTTTGCGTATTTTTTATAATGATGTTTTTGAATATGGTAAATGTGACGTATAAATACATAATAATAAAGATGATAACTCTAAGAAGAGTAGAAACAATTTGCCTTTTACAACAAGGGTCGAGTAGGGTGGTGAATCGAGCATAGATCAAAATGAAATGGGTTGGTGAGGGTGATTAGGGTTTGAAGCTATGGTTAGAGTTAGAGAATGATTCCATAGGTATTGAAATCTATGAAGGTTTAGATCAAGTTAAGGTAGAGGTGTGATTAGAGGATGATAAGAGAGAGAAGGAGGTAATGTTATATTAGTCTTTAGGTTGGGGGAAAAAGATGAGGTAATCAAGTTTAAGAGGAAAGGAGATGGATGAATATAAATTTAAGGGAAGGAGGAGGCAATCGAGGGAGGAGGTAGGTATAGTTGGTGTTAAAAGAGAGAAAAAGGCGGCCGGGGGGGGGGGTTTGGGTGGCGGGGGGTGGATGTATGTAGTGTTTTTTACGGAGTGGTTAGTGATGGGTTTGTGATGTTTTTTGATAAGTAGTGATAAGTTTTAGATTTTAGCGACTTTAGTGATGGCAAGGAAAAAAAAAATTAATTAGGGTTTCTAGTGCTCCAACCTAGTAATTTTTATCTACTGTAAGTGCTTAAATTTTGCATTAAACAAGAGAGAATTTTGAAAATATAAGTAAAGTTTATATGAGATCAAACCTTTAAGCAAGCTCTAGATATTTTTATGATACTGCGAAATACAAAAGAGAAGTCCTCTTTAAGGAATTACAGAGAATATGGGTTAGGTGACTAAAACTCTACTACACGTTGAAGTGTCGACATCTTCTTCTCTCATATCTTTTAATTTTTGCATTATGTGTTCAAAAGTATAATAATACTTCACATTAACCTTAGGTAGGTCCTTTGTTTCTTGTTCTTTTAACTCCCTAACTCTCCAATATCTCTAACTTTCTAACTCTTCATTCTTATTGCACCATAACTTTTAGTTCATGCACATTCATACAAGTTTCAATGTTATTAGGATTTATATCTTTTCTTTTAATCATTATAATTTATTACACTATCAAGTTGGAAAGCCTTGAACTAGTAGAATTTTTTTCTTTTCTTTTTTTTTTTCTTTTTTAAATGATGGGTGCAATTTTTTGTTGCATTAAATTTATCCATATCATATGTGATTTGCATATGTTATTTTGGTAGTGGTTTACTTGTTATAACGGTTCATTTAGCATCATAGTTATTTTACAATGGTTCTAGCGCTAAATTTTTTATAGAAAAAAACAAAAAGAACACAAGTTTGAGATGTTTTTAATGTGCCAATCAGACGATAAGGTACAAACTAAAATCGGAGCCTCCTTTAAAGTTCGAGAATCGATCATCTTCTTATGATATTGGAAATTGATGAGTAACCTCTATAGATCTTGGGAGAGTGATTGAGTTCGATATAAAGCTTTCTCGTTCTCAGTGTTTGAATATAAAAGGTTGTTGGTCCACTCCCGCAACTGCATGTCATGTCCGTAGAAAACCATTTCCATGATATTATCTTTTATTATATTTCTCATTCAGTGCTCAGTGTCGATTTAACTCAACTTGTGTTACACAGTTTCTTAACCGTTCGGAGGAATCAGCTGATGTATACAAAATCGATAATGAGAGACATGGCTACTATTAGTACTCACGACAACCGATTGTGATAATTTGACGGGACATGTATTTAGGTTAGAATTCCTTGTGGACATAAAAGACGACTCTGATCATGACATCACGACTTGTGGAAATTCATGTTTCGAAAGCGACTACCAATTGCAGAGATATATATTTATTTATAGATAAGAACAAGTGAAGATTTAAACACATTAAACTTCTAGATTTGCACTAAATCGCCAAATCATTGGGCCGCCCTTGTTACGTGACGAATCAATCTGGACTAAATGATTATTCTATAGTTCTCAACTTATTATTATTATTATTATTATTATTATTATTATGTTGAGTTGATTTGTGGTCCTTTTTGGCATTAGTAGTAACTTTTATATAAGTAATGCGAAACTTGAATTGTCTTAACATCTGGCTGTTATTAGTGCCCAAACACTTCCAATTTTGCTTTTATATCTGCATTCATATCTACATGTAGGTTTTTTGATATATTAATTCTATCTCTGGTTGGAGGGATAACACTTCCAAGATCAACATTCGTTCTTTAGATATTTTAGATTTGATCAATTATCTTCACGTGACAGTATAATATGAAAGTGGAAGACCACTTTGGTGTTTTAAATACAAAAAAAAAAAAAAAAATCATTTTTTCAGTTAATATTACAAAGGGAAATCCATCCCGCATAAGAATATTACGGCAAAAATAACTCCCTACTTCTTCACTAAATAACCGCATACCCACTTACTTCTCGTCTCTCTATTTCAAAATCAATACCACAAAAAAAAAAAGACTATTTGGTCAGTAATTGTATTATGCCTAAAATTTTATTATATCACTATATCAATTCCCTACACCCAATGCAAGTGTAAACCTGCTTATTAACCTTGATGCTTATAGTTCCATTAAAAATCCTATCTTTACCTGCACTCGGGATTGGACTATGCTTACTTTTGGTCTAGGGCTCCCTTTACTCAAAGCCTAGTTTTTTTTTTTATACAAGAAACCACTAAAAAAACATTTCGATTTTCTTCAATCCTCTTCTTAGGCTTAGATTTTTCCTTTTTTTTTTATTTTCATTCTTTTTAAAATTTCTTTTCCTGTTCCTGTTTTTTTTTCCAATGAAAAGTATGAAGTGTGATTGTCTACGTTGTACGTAACATATATTTGTCTTGGTCCGGCAGCTGTCCAGTGACCCTTTGGGTTGTGACCAGTCGCTATAACACCAAGGCATTATGCAGTTCATCAAAATGATAACAGCAGTCTTCCGAGGTGGTTGGTTTCAAGGCTTAGATTCATAACGGGGTCATCCAAAAGGAGGACGCCCACCTATCTGAAAAACACGTCCGCCTTATGGCAGCATTTAGTTGACAAATAGAACGATATAAAGAAAATTAAATGTTATATATGTATGCAATAGTAAATACAGAATTTTTTTAATGTCTACTACTTGATATATACAAATATTATATTGGACAGTGAGTTGGCAAAAGGAATGCAGTTTATCAATGATTTAGTAACTTGGTATAAGCTTATATTTGGAATTTTAATATTAAATTTATTTTGCATTGGTGAAATAGATTTTGTACAACCAGTACTAATATTCTAGTTTTAATCCATTATCTCAAAAGCTCTTTTATCCAGTAATTTAGACTAATATGTAAACCATCCAATAAACTAATTAATTTATCTATTACTATACAATAAAATATGACAACAAGATGATATCTTAAGAAATGGTCCATAACCAATTCACTAGAAAAATTGGAAAAAAGAGTTACAAAAGTGTGCGATTCATTTGGTTACTTTTGCAAACTCATAACCTACATTTTCTCTTTTAACAAGTATATGATTTGTATTTCATCAAATTTATTAATATTAATTAAAGGACACATGTCATCTCTTAACTATATGCTATGATCATTTTATTAAATTAATATTATCAAATTTGCAAAAAACTAATATTGTTGAGTAAATTTAACAAGAAAATATAACAAAAAGTAATTAAAAATTAAATAAAATAAAAAAGCAAAATAAATAAATAAAAGTGTTGAAACCTTGAAATCCAGTTAGGCAACTACCCCATGGCTAAAGGCAATTGACCACTACCTAAGGAGAAAGAGGTAAGAACCCCTTTAAAGTTAGGGTTAGCCAATGTATGTTTTTTGATTGTTGGCCAACTGGATATCCACTTTTTACTTAAAGTGAAGAAGCCACCCACCACTTACCACCCTCAAAGTGAATACTTAAGTGACATGACTATGACCTATCAAATTTTCACTCATTTTCATTTTTTTTTTCTTTTTGTACCTTTTGTGTTTGATGGTTAATCACATACCATCCTAGGAGAGTTATACCATCTTAATAGAGTGGTAGACGGCTACTCATATGTAGTGGTAAGTTGTGATCCATCATGCTAAAATATAATTAGTTAGTTGCCCCTTAGCTTTAGGGTGGTCGACCAATTGGGCTACAGTATTTTAGTAAACATTTTCTCTATTTTTCTTGATTTTAATATTTTTCTTTTTCATTTTCTTGATTTTTTAAATTTTTGATAACATTATTAATTGAATTTGTCAAAGAATGTTATTTATTAAGTTCTTGCAACCAATTAGATTGACATATGCTTGCTAACTAATACCAATAGTAGTGATGAAACACAAATCATGTGTTTGTTAACAAAAAAAAAAAAAAAGATAATTGGTTTGCAAGAGTAATAAAAATAAAAAAGCTAGTCACTTTTTTTTTTTAATTGGTTACATCTTTTGAATTTTCTTATGTTTAAGTATTTTAGTACCAGGATTTTATCAATATTTGTAGTTAATTACCTAAAGTTTAAGAGTGTCAATTTGATATCTAAATTTAACTAATTATTTTTACAAGAACTTTGTCCATTTTATTTGTAAACCTTGTAGATTTTTGTAACCTGAAGCGAAGTTTGATAAAAGAGAAAATAGATAATCTCTAAAACCACTTAAATATAATGATAAAAACCCCAAATGAAATGAATCAAATCCTAATTAACAAGCCAAAAAAACCTTAGAGGAGGTAAAACCCTAACTATACGCATAAAATCCTCATATAGGGAAAATCCTAGAATGATAACAAAACCCTAAAAGATTTATCAAACTCCAATTGGATGATTGAAAACCCTTGCATAATGAAAAAACCCTAATTGTATGGCTAAATTATTCATTAAAAGTAATCAGGTTCACCAATCACTTAAAACCTTAAGTTTCGAGCGTGTACATGATCCAATAATTACAAATAAACACAAAACCCTAAGGAAAACCCTAGTTGAACGTGTAAGACACTTGGACCAACTAAAATGAAGCAAAAAAACATAAAAAAAACCATAAACTTGCCTTAATTACACTTAACATGCTTAATAGTACTTAATCGCAATTTATTACCTTAAGAATACCCTAATCCACAACCAACTCCCATTACATTCTAATTAGCAACAATTTTAACCTAATTAAGAAATAGAGTACAAGGAAATAAATAGGCATCAAAAGATCATGTACTTTAGGAAGACAAGATCTTTCCCTAAATAGCATAAAAAACAAGTACAATGGTCACCAAAAGAGGCCATGTACTTTCTTCCCAAAATTGTCAAATCTTATCCCCCTTTCCCTCTTGAATTCACGTCGACTACCTCTTGTCTTTCCTTCCCTTTCTTTTTCTTTTCAACCTCACTCACTTACTCAAAAACACTCTCTAAATCCTCTCTAAAAATCCATCACACTTCACTCTAGAAAACACTCCACTCCCCACTCCACACACTCCATAGCCAAGCCTTCTAACCCTACCACTACTCTACCAAATCAACAACCACCAAGCACTACACCACTCTCATACATTCCCTTTGACCGCTGATAAACAACCCAATTCGTTGGCCTTCCTTAGAAAACAAGTAGCAATACTACTAACTCTAGTAAGATGACTAAACCTAGTTTTCTTTGTTTTTCCCTTAAGGTTTATGTTAATATCTTGCACTTTAGGCACTTAGACTTTTAATTACATGCATGTCCTAGAAGTTTATGGCACGACAGTGAAGAATAAGTCAAAATAGTGAATGAAGAAGGCTCATTAACTAAGGTATTAACACTAATACGTTAGGAAGTTAAGAATCTAGTGAGTTTTAGGGTCAAACCACCAAGAAAAACACTAAACCCCATCTTCCCTACCATGCCGCCCCCTTCATAACTCATATCTCACTTGTCCTCATAATATTATGTGATGATAATGGCCTAAAGTAAGTTGGAATGTGGTTTTAGTTAAGGAAAAAACCCCTTAGAACAAGTATTACATAAAGAAGGTGAAGGAAGCCTAAAAAAACCTAATGAGCCACCACTAAGAGTAGGTATAACAAGCTGTAAATTTTGATTTATTTGTATAATAACATGATTAATTAGTATTAAGTATAATTTAGGACATGATTAATCATGTTCAATAGGGTAATGATAAGTTAAGGCCCTAAACTAACTTAGTTGGTATTAAAGATTTAAAAATAGTCTTAAAGGCCCCATTAATGACAAAGACTAGATCTACACCCTTGGTAAAAATGGACTGAAGTTAAGGTTTTTAGTAAGCTTAAGCCTAAATTGGTAGGTGGCTTTGGGCTTAAGGCATTAAAATGCGAAATGAGACCAAAAAGCTTTAAAAGGACCAAGATTAAAACCTAATAGCTAAATGACTAGATTTGGACCTTATTCTAAAAAGCTTGTAAAAATATGTTCAAGAGACCCATTAGGCCCTTAAGCCTACCCAAGACATCTTCTATAGCTCACTTAGTGAGTCAAAGTCGTAAACTAGAGAAAAGAGCCCATTTAAGCCCATAAAAGCAATATTAAGGCCTAAATTAGATGTTATGAGACTTGGAAAAAAAAATAACGTAGAATAACATAGCATCCTTAAATAAAAGCCTAAAAAGTTAAGTGTAAGGCCTCATACCAAAAATTAGGCCTAAACCTTAAAATGATCAAACCAACACTATGGACCAAGGAACATGATAGGCCCAAACCGAAACCTTACCAATGTGAACACTAAAAAAAAAAAAAAAAATTCACCAAATGAAAGATTACTCAAAAATGATAAAAAAAACAACTACAAGATCATTAAAAACAATGTAAAATGAAGAAAGTACAACTAAAATATGAAAACAGTTAAGATGGGAATTTAGGACAAAAAGGAGTAAATAGTTAGTATAAGTAAGATACATATGTGCCTTAATTGTATTCTCCAAGTGACGTGGACCTTAAGATTGACACGATCGAGGATTACTGGGACTATTAGACTTCATGGCCAAGTAAGTACACTGATTCCTATCTTAATTTGTTTATGCTTATTGTATAATGAACTAATTAATTATATATATGAAAACTATCATGCTCAAGGGAATTGAGGCATTTGTATGTACTTGTATTGATTGTACTTGCGTGCCAAAATATCATAATATATCAAAATTGAGAATTGGTTGCTGCATTAGTAAAGATAAGGCTTTTGGAGTGTCTATCATATATTTTGGTTAGTCACTCATAAACCAAAATAATAATTATTCAACCTTAATACAAACTGATCATGCATAGCATGTTTCTACATTAATATGAAAGGGCATCATCATTATATAGTTGAGTAGGAGATCATGCGTGTTGAATTCATTATTGTTATATGTTATTGTTGTTTTCTTATGACATACTCGTGTGAAATGTTAATGCCTTGACCTTTGGGATCTACTTGACTTTAGGAAGTACTGCCCTTTACTTGAAGCTAAGCCATGTCTACTACTTCAGGTCTACCAAGAAAGAGATTATATTTATTCAGACAATAGATATATAGACCTAGGTCCTAATGTGTCTAAATACTTTCCAACCTAAGCAACAATAGGCATAATACCATCCTTTACATAGTCGCCAGCAAACTATATATGATGTTTGTATTTCATATGTTTAATTAACTTGTTTGTAACTTACTTGTTGGTATAATAGGAAGGTTATTCACTAAGTAACCGTAGCTTATCCCCTTGTAGTTTGTTGTTACTATAGGATTTATGGTTAGAGCTTGGTTACAGAATGCTTAAGGTTAGTAATATTAGCTTTGGGGTTACTAGAGGAAAGAAGATAGCTCAAGTGGACATATACATGTTATTTGGACTCTCTAGACTTTATTTTATCTTTTAATATTTTAAGTAACTTAGACTATTAGCATCACTTTATTTTCGTATGTATGACTTAATTAGGGAACATTTAACCCCTTTATAATAATACGTTAACTTATTTATGATGGTTTAGTTAATCTTTAATACTTTGCTACTTGTTTGATACAAGTCTCCTCGTAGGAGTCAGGATTGTGTAGATACCTTGTGTAATGCATCGAAGGTCCTTGATCTTAGATCTTCCCGTAATACACAATGATATTGTCACAACTTGATCACCCTTTCGTATTGTGACATTGTCAATTAACTATTTAAACTTTACTCATTTTTTCAATTAACTACTTAATTTAGGTACCATGAAGGACCTCAAAAGTTTATACATAGTACACAATTTTAAAATTTAGATAATTAATTATAAAAATGAGTAAAGTTTAACAACTAAATGTGATGATAATCCTTACCTAAATGTGATCCAACATTTTAAAAATCCCTACCTAAATGATTTCCAATTATTCGCATATATTCAAGTTGAAGTTGACGAACCCTACTGTAGTTCTGTCAATCACATTTCTCCATTACTGATTGCTGAACTTATCCTCTTTTTCAAGTAAGCTAAAACATCAATATCATAATAAATATATATATATATATATATATATATCTCACCAGGAAGTAAAAAAAGCATCAAATGATGAAACTAATTAAAGCTTATGAGTATTATCATCCCAGTCATCAATGTGCAATTGTAATTTGCCTGGTTGTAGTTATAGTTCGTACGTTATGACACTTTTAAAAATTTTCAATATGAAAAATAAACCGCCTTAAAAAATATGTATCCATCACTTTCAAATCACCATTACTTTACTAAAGTTTTAAATATGTTAGGTTTAATCAACGATTTAAAAGTATTAGGTCTATCATTAATTAGTTCAATGCTATCCATTCAGCATGTACAAAAAATAAAGACAATATCGATTTGCGATGTAGTCCTTACTAATCCACCAACACCCAACACCAAGTGCAATCAACCATGCAACTCCATCTTATTCCCTATTCAAATAAGTCTTTCTTTTTTTTTAAATTTTTTTATTTTGATGTATAATTTGGGACGGAAACTCTGAAACTTCAAATAAAGAAGTGGATAATAGAGGTGGTAAGTTTTACAAAGATTGCGCAAGAGAAGTGACAACGGTTTATTACGTAAAAGTATGGGTATTAAGTTAATATTAATTAAGAGCTTTGGACCAACTGGATATAAAGACCCATAAGTCACCCATTGGTATGACTATTAATTATCGGTTCATTGGGATTCTGCAAATGGTGTTAGGTTTGACCTTCAACTTAGGGCTGAACCATATAGAGGCCTGTAAGCCTATGGCCAGTAACCTGACTCGAGTAAATTGTTGGACGATGGCATGAGAGTTGTTTGAACAAGGTTTAAGCATGGTGTGACCCCAGCAGACTTCTAGGATGGTGATGTCTTTTAAGGAAGGGGGGAGCAAAAGTGGACTAAGTTGCATATTAAGAGGATGAAAAGACATGGTGCAATTATGGGGTAATGCACTATAGGAGCCGCGTGCTTAAAAAGGAAAGATTGTGAAAGTTCATATGATAGTCGAAATAGACAATAGAGATACATGTCTCACACAAAGTGATTTATAAAAAACCAGCAGACAACATATTTGTGTCGCATATACAAAAAGTTAGAGAAAAAGAAAAATTGAACTAAAAAGTATTGTCAATTTTCTATATAATGGCAATATTATGCGATTAAAATAATTCACAAATAAAATAATAGTAACCGTATAAATATGTGTGATAGAGAATAATAACTATATGATTGAACATAGTACTTAAGAATTTTGTGAGATGAATTTGATTGCTTATGATACTCATCATATAAATATATTTAATAATTAAAACTATATAATACCAAATCATCAGATATAAATAGTTAAAAATAAGGCTCTCTCTTTAATATAATAAATGATAGTAAGTACTAATCGAAAACTGATTAGAATTTTAGGGCTAAGTGATTAAAAAGATCGATTTATTGTATGATAACTTGTTATCAACCATCACCACACTAAAAAGCAGCAAGGTGAGTATGAAATATTTTGCATGTAATAATACAAAAATATTTATTTTCATTGCAAAAGTGCAAATAATAAATAATCAGTAGGTTATTTGTGAATAATTTAAATAGTCTTAAGGAAATATAATTGATACACATGCAATCATTTATGTAAATCAAGAACTTTAATATTTCCCCCCTTTCTTCATTTACTATTTCTAGGACATGGAGGATTTATCCATTTCTATTTTCACAATTAGCCAAGCTACGATCGCATCATTTGATGCTTAAATTGAAAGAATTTATTGAGAGATTCCACTGAGATTTTGTTGAGAGCAAGTCTACATCTTGTGAGATTTCTATAATGGAGAATACTATAATGGTTGTCAAGGTTGGAGCACAATTTGATCAACACAAAGTAATGAATTTAAGCAACAGTTTGCCTGAATCAAAGACTAATGAAGAAACTATCATGAACATAAAGATCCTTGAACTTATTCAAGAAAGGAACGAGATAATATAAAGACATAAAAGTAAACTAGAATAAGTTTCATCACACGGGAAATCGTTTAACTTCTATAAATTGTGCAAAGCAAACTAAAAGAATACCAATGGAAGACAATAAATCTTTGTTAGAAACCCTCTTGTGATTTTTCTGGAGATCTTAAGTGTATCACAAATACTACCATCATGACCAATCATCTATCAAAATTCACATTAGAATAAGTGAGGACGTATATATTTTACATAAGTCATATATATCAACTTAGACCCAAACAACATTTCTAAGAAGAAATGGCTTTAAAGTTACTTCATCCATTTCTATCAAATTATTTCTTTGCATTCTATTCATAATCGTTCATTATTCAGAAACATATCGTTTACGAGTAGTTTTAGCAACTTTTATTTTTTCCCTTAGTTTTTTCAATGATTATAATAATAAAAAAAAGGACTCAAACCTGATTTATCTAACGAAGAGTCCAGTGTTTATACAATTAGGTTAATAAAATTCATCATAAATATATACCATATTAATTGATATTAACTGATTTTTAGATAAAGGTTTTTATAGCCTAATAATATATCCACTGAACTCTTAGTTATATCATGCATATTAAGGTAAAATTTTATAAATTCTTAGAGATATTGCACCGGATACTTTAGGTAGACCCAGGATTTTCAACTTAACGAAGAGGGCAAAGTGACATGCATGCATGAAAAGCAATTTGAGGTTATTAAGAAAATAATAATATGTAATAGAAAACGACTGATCGATATTAAATAATTCATACTTGGTCAGTAGCTAAAAATACCGTGTATATAATGAGCAAGGGAAAAATACATTTGAGTAGATGGTTATAACATTAGGTTATTTTTAATACCATCAAACATTGTTTTGCAAATACTATTATGTATTAATATTTTATTAATACTTTTCTTCCAATAATCAATTTATATATGGTTGACAAGTGAATATCGATGAAATCATTCACTATAAGACATATCTGGTTTTCTTAAATATACAATACAAATAAGATATAAATTAAGGTTATATAGATTTGATACATGAGATATAATATTTATTAAATTATTTTTTCTTAATTTTTTAAATAGGTGATTGAAAATGACTCTCTAACCTTCTTTTTTGAGTTAGTTTTGAGATGCGAATCAACTCCCTTTACCCTTTTATCCTTCAAATTTTCAAAAAAAGAAAAAAGAAAAAAGATATTGGTGACGTGAACCATTTGAACTCGATGGGTCCAGGGCTGCTTCTTGAATCTAGGTTGGTTTCAATCCTATGATCGGAATGCCAGTTTACGGGTTAGAACCAACCTATGCCTAGTATGTATTGCAAAGGTTAAAGGGGTGGAGGCAATGGAAGTATTTTGCATAAAATAGAAGGTAAAACGTAAAGGCAACAAGGAAATTTCTTCGCATTAAAACACGGTAATTAAGATCATCGATTTTCATTACCACATTGTTATTATTGTTTGTGTTGTGAATATGCATGTTTCTCTATGAATTATATATGATGGTTTAACATAAGGAACGTAATTTCATGATGTATATTAGAAGAGTACTTAATATATAATTAAATCAACTAAAAAAAAAAAAAAAACAAAGAAACGAAAGCAAAAGGTTTAGTAGTTTACTATATATCAATAAAAGGTATAGTTGTATATATTTATGATTTTTTCCCTATCACACGTAAAGTATATAAACTGTCACTTTGATGAATTAGAATTTTACATTGAGTTTATGATACGGTGAGAAGTAATTACATATGTCTCCTATATGCCTTTAGTGTAGTATATATAAAATTATTTCGTATAAAAATATAGAAATAGTATGTATGATATGTAAATATCTATAAAATTTTTATACATAAAATAACTGAATAGTTAACTTTTAAGGTCCTATTTGAAAATTTTCATTTTTTTAATCTGTATTTTTTCTATATCTAATTTGTATTTATTTGAAATTTAGTGTTTGAAAAACTATTTTATTTAGATTTTATTTGTTTTTGTTTCATAATTATTATGAATATCGTAATTGAAGTATCAAAATTAAAAAATGAAATTTCATATCCTTTTAAAAGAAAAAATTTTAAAGATATATATTTTATACATTAGAGATAATTATTTTAATTGGTTATTTTGTAAATATGAATAAAATAAAGAATAGATAAATTCAACTTTATTAGGATTTATTAGATAATTAATTTTAGAAGAAGAGTATGTTAGAATTATATTTCTATCTTTTTACTATTTTATTCTTGTCAAATACAAGATTTAAGTAGATATTAAAAGAAAACTAATAAGATGGGGAAAAAATTAACCAAATAGAACCTAAAACAATTACTACTCGCGTTTTTTATACACCATATAAATTTAAATTTTATTAATACTTTTTACTGACACTTACATATAATAAGTGACATGTATTAAACCAATCGAAGTTCTCTGGTGTATGAGAAGGTTGGTAAAGGTAACGAAAACACAAGGGGCAACTACGGATCAGCATTTAATCAGTACTGGCCCATCGGTGCTGGTCACTTGGTCCATTGAACGCTGGGCTAAATTAATCCACGGAACAACTTCATCCCCATCTCACTGGACCGATTATCCATTACTTTTCTGCGGGCATCGCAAGATTTTTTTTTTTTTTTTTTTGATAAAGATACCGTTGCTTCCGGGATAATAAATCGAATCCGTTTCATAGTCGGGTTAAGTTGAACCCGATTGAATCATGCAGGTCGACCCGTAATCATGAATTAAATTGATTATTTCCTTATAGTTCGATGATAATAGCAATAATAAATAAATAAATAAATAGCACCTAATATTCTTTAAATCAGTTCCACCTCAGCTAATATACCGATGAAGACCTTGGCACACAATAATAACCTCTATTCAACACACACAGATATAAGTGGGAGCAAAATTTTCAACAAGGGGTCAAAATTATTATCAATAAATTCGTAGAGAATAACATCATTGTAGAATGCTTAGAGCAAAATTGAGATCTTGTTATTTGCCTTTTTTTTTTTATTTGTGAATTCATTCAATAACTTTTTATTTAATGCTCTTCATAATTATCTGTGCTTTGAATTCGAAATAAAATCGATGCATTTCTAGCACAATACTAGTTATTTTGGAAAAAATTTATTCAATAACAAAGTTTAATATAGCATAGTGAACACATGAGTTTATATCAAAATGCGGCCTTTTAAGCTACATCAATTTAGAGGTAAATTTGTATGATGAGATATTAGAGATGACAATGTGATAGAAAATTAAACTTTAAAACCAAAATTTACTTACCTTGAGAAGTTCTAACTTGGCCACCAAGGAAACACGCATAAGCCATCTAATTCATCTTACCGACTAAAGGTCAGCTATTGGACATAGAGTTGAAATGCCAAGTCTTCACTCTTATAAAAAGATCTCAATGAAAATGAGTTGTTTGGCAATACGAAAAGTAACAATCCAATACAAGTATTGTCTCTCTCTCTCTCCGAGCGGAAGGGCAAAGATATGGAAAAACAAGGTCCATTTCAATAAGAATAAAAGCACATTAAAAGCCAGTTGATTTAAGTTCAACAATAAGCAATCATAACATGCCAAGAAAGAAAAGTCAGTCGGGCCAATGTTATGATAGATGAATCCAATGTAGATCTCCTTCTCTCCTTCTAGCTGTTGCTGATGCTAATCGTAGATCTCAATATAAATGGATTGTGAACTCTTGCTGTTCCTATAATAAGTATCTCTGTTAGTATTGGTTTTTCAATGTACGAATCTTTTTGTCGATGGAACTACACTGATGGGAAACAATGATGCTTGAAAAATTATGGGTAGTGTATTAATCCAAATTGAGATGCATGATGGCCTTGTGAGGATATTAATTGATGTTCCTTATGCTCTAAACTTAAAATAAGTATCTCATCTCTTTAGGCACCTTCAATGCCAAAGGTGTAGATTTTCAACTGAAGGTGGAATTATGAAGGTCGTAAAGGCGGCTTTAGTTGTGATGAAAGGCCCCAAGAATTTGTACATTGCTTAAAAGGACTCATAGTTATAGGTGCTGCTGCTATAAGTTCTTCACATTCTTTCATGTTGATGTCACTAAATTGTACAACATGAGGTTAACGAGTAAGAGTCACAGTGACATGACCTTGTTGAGTACCGAAAGGATGGCGTTCGTAATTAAAAAGTGAACATGAGTCAATATTTTCACATCTACTAACATAACCAAGGATACCCTAGATTACATCCATCCAGACGTAACACCAGAAACATGCTGACTTTTATTAATGAATTTTTCTAAAATTTCTCTGTTACTTTCTAAAATACGAGGATCAAGTTTTCACTGCTTCGAGTAGTGGAGAACTACGATTGACAAGTAAATATGGAGATAGATTAAGCGGTTTAGAATTTTGTATTAAAGTTATATGAAAATGAAGGGATAGCTTGGCACTAGACAATAGACAATAAATAAGAGATTCCAACAAAATGAGTTGTAAAGAGCATGAACATAACGCTTTTGAGAGAGCGTGATGCTAGCTCTTGAATGCTAATTTCTCGAAGAGGTTTTAGGTAGAGGGTACATCTATTGCTTACTATTTGGTAAATCAATCTCCACTAGTTCCAACTAGTTCTGAAACTCTAAAGGGAAGTCTGGTCTAGTAATCTACTTATAGCTCTAATTTAAAGATTTTTCGCTATCTAGAATACATGTTAAAGATGCCAAGTTGAAGTCATATTGTTCTTGGTTATCTATTTAGGGTGAACCAATGCAAGTTATGTCGTCCAAAACCTAAGTCGCCAGAAGTTGTAATCTAATGAAATGTAACTTTTGATATATGCTCAATCTAAAGATGGAGTCATTTATCCCTTTTGAAATAGAACCAGTGGAGAACATTTCAAAGAAGTTGGAATTGGAAGTAATTGACTCTACCATTTAGCTAGATGTTGCTATAGAAACCTGTCAGTTAATTTTACCCTCAAATTCAGCCCAAGTTGAGCAAATTCTATAAGAAGTCTCTTACAATATAGATAAAAGCGAGGATTAAAGAGAAATTGGGCCACCGTTAAGATATGCAAATTATGCAGTTGCTTTATCAACGATGAAGAAGATTAATGAATATGAGGAATATCTAGTGTCAATCAAAATAATGGTGGGGTGTAATGTAAGATGAATTGGAGTCTTTATACGAAAAATAGCACTTGAAAACGATTCAAGCCACCACAAGAAAAAAAAAAAAAGAAAAGAAAAGAAAAGAAAAAAAGATTATTCTTGCAAATGGATCTTTAAAAGGAATAGGTCCTCTCTAAGAGATGGAGTCGAGTATAATTTTCATTAATTTCATGATGTCTTCTCACATGTGGTAAGACATTAGTCCATTTGAGTTTTGCTTTTGGTAGCCATTTTTATTTGGAACCAAGGTAGTTAAATGTTAAGACTATTTTGTCTGGTGGTCTAATAGATGAGATTTATATCTAGCAATCTGAGGGGCTTATTGCTAGAAGCAGGCAAGGCACGCTTGCTTGCTGATAAAATCCTATTATGGCTTAAAACAATCTCCTAAATTATAGTACGATCAGTACAAGCAACTTGATTTATTCATGACGACCCATGGAAATATTACAGCATGTGTGATAGTTGTGTTTATTTCAGAAAATTATTTGATAGGTCATTTATTTATTTGCTCTTATATGAGAATCTTATCCATACTGTTGCAAGAAGTATGTTAGAGTTAGCTAAAGACATACTTGAGTGATGAATTTGCTATAAAAGATTTTGGAGAAACAAAGAAACTCGACATAGAGATCTACAGAGATATGAAATTAAGAAAACTATTTTTAACTCAGAAAAATTATGTTTTGGAAGCCTTAAAGCATTTTAGGATAAATAAACTTTACACCATTTAATACTCCATTCGCTGCTTATTTTAAGATTTGAATTATCTTATCTCTTCAAACAAATTAAGATTCGGTTATATAATACAAATTATTTATATAATTGCAATTGGCAATTTGATGTATGCCATGATGTTTTGTAAACCCATTAAATTCCCACAACTAGGTCGTACCCTAAACTCTGGTGTCATGAGTATATTTTAAATGCCAAATTTTTCATATTATGGTTAATGAATAATAAACACTCCTATAAAGATATAAGCTTAGAGCGTAGGAAAGGAAGATTCTATAAGGATAATAATACTAATAATAATAACACTAAAAACACCTTAAGAATGTGGTAGATTAATTTAGAGTGCTAAAGATTGCTTGCAAAACCGCTAATAAATGATAAGAAAGAACAATAAATACATCGTTATATAAGGAAATTAACCACCAACAAGTAAAGAAAACTTTAAATTATGCAAGGAGGTTCAACCAATGTTTCCTATACATGAACATTGCATGGCGGGACTCATGGATGCAATCCCAACTCCAATTCTTCACCCTAGAATCCCTTACATGTACATTTATATTATAGGAGTAAACAAATGAGATAACAATGTCATCCAAATCCAACTAGCAACTAACTTCATTAAGCTCTTAACTAGAGATCTTTTCCCAACATTATTAGCCATCATGTACTTAGGACAAATGACAATGCTTTCCACCATCATTTCCTTCCATGTAAGTACAAAAGAGGACCAACAAATCTTACTTTTTCCACCTTCTTTTCAGTAGACTTTGGCAACTCAAGAAATTACACACACAAGCAAGTACATGGTGTATCAACTTAGCCCTAACAAATCCCCATCATCACCTCTTTTATCTACACACTTAAGATAGCTATCACATCCCCTCAATCTCTCTCTCCCATGTTAGATTTACACAAACATAGAGATTTTTATTTTCTTTCCAATACTTGGTTTAAGGAGAAAGTGAAAGGAAGACTTCATTTACTCTTTTCCCAAGCAAACACTTATGATACATGCTATACAACTCACTCCATATTCTATTTCTTTTCCTAACAAACTCCACATTTCACCACCAAGGAGGGGGTTGCCACATACACACACTAGGGATGTCCAGCAAGGAGGTAACATCTCTTCATGTCATTAGCATCATCATCTTCATTAATATATAAGATAAAGCCTCTTCATTACTAGCCCACTGAGGCGTTAGACGTTAAGATATAGTGTCATACAAGCATCCATCTTCTAAAGCCATGAAGTAGGATCATGTTATACTATTCATATAGTCTCCATAGGCATGAGACCATGCTTTTAAAGAATGTAGACATGAGCATACTCTTTCCTTTCTTGATCATCACTAAGTGAAGGAACATATGTATATATATACATGAAAGATAGGCTAGTATCACCATGTATCATTTCTCAAACTTATGCAAGAAGACATGTTTACACCCTTATCTTCTTATATGAATCATTTATAAAGATTTAAAGATGTCAACACATTTCACTTTCACCTAAACATGAAAACATCCTAAGCACCACCTCTTGAAGAAATTTACCTAGCATACTTAGTTGCCATCTATGAATATTGTTTGATTTTCCTAAGCCATGATAGCATAAGCAAAGGAGTAGGGTGATAAGAAAAAGAAACTTCAAGGAGAGCCCCTACAAGACCCTAGTACCCTTGCGGCAAACTAGAAGACATGGCGGAAATTTCTTTTCCTTTATGAAAAATGAGAATAACTCTCCAAGAGTAAGCTTAAGGTTGATTTTTAAGAAACCTAGTTAAATAAATTACTAATATACTCCTTAAAACACTTTAAAATGGAGAAAGTAAGATAAAAGTAGGAGGAATCCAACCTCCCAAAGGTTACACCAAACCAGCTTATGTTAAAAAATTTAACCTAACGTTAAAAAAGGATAAATTTAAGGATAGAAAACAACTAGTAACCTACCATAAGTTGTAGGACTAAAAACAACAAGAAGAAGCAACTCGGGACAAGCCTAAGAGCTACTACCTAAAAGATAAAAAAGATAGAAAATTTCACTAAGTTCTAATTAATTTTTCAAGCCCAAGAAAAAACTCTAGGAAGCCCACAAGAAAGATAGCTATTGGCCTACCATGTACCCTAACTAACTAATGAGAAAACTTCTACAGCTAAACTGACCAACTTGGAAGTTGCGGGTCCTACCCCCTAAAATAGACCCCATCATGTCAAAGTACTCTTGAAATCGATAAAATTGACTATAAAATCATAAAAATCGAAATTAAAACAAAAAAATTAGATGTAATTGAAAATTTAGTAAAAATTGAATAACTTAAACCAACTTAGGGAGTAAGTAGGGTTAGTTGATAGAAATGTATTTGGAACCTTACCTTATTAGAGATATTACCTTATTTATAGGTAATTTGAATTAGGACACTAATTTGCCTGTGGATTATTATGATCTTTAATAACTATGCTAAAGTGAGCATTCTGATAATCTCATATATGTTTGTGCTTGTACTTAGTTGCATTTGAATTATTTTATGAAAAATGAATGATGTTTAAGGAAATTGGGTATTCATTAGTTGAAATTGTTTGCCTACGTGTAAAGCTTGATAAAGACAGACTATTTGCTGCATGATAAATAATTGTAGGAGTTATGATTATTGGTAATATTGCTTAGTCACCAAATAAATGAACCTAATCATATATGGCTTAATTCAATTTAACTAGTTCATGCATAACCATGCATTTCATTACGATTTCCAACCATTACACTATACGGAGGTAAGAGAGGTTTTGTGGAAGTTGATTTTATGTATAAGTCCTTAGATTAATGTGTTTTAAGACTAATGTGTTTTAGTACGGTACATAAGTACAACATAATCTTACCTTGGTTCCCAAGCTTACTAAACGTTAGAGACGCCATCCGCCTAACTTAAGGTCGAGTCTTGAGGCATCCGTTTTGTAGTAAGTGAAGACTACGAAAGGCTATTCACAACTACACCTAGAACTCAATGTTATAAAACTTACCTCATTGATAATTTTTTTTGTTATGGGATACAGAGTTTAATACTCGAAAAACCTATTGATTTTTGTTATGGATTAAAATTCTATACTCAAAAACTTGTTGGGTTTCGATTATGGAACATGAAGTTCCATACTTAGAAATTGAGTTCAGGTGTAGTACCCATGTTTGAAGATGCTGATGAGTCTCCAAACCCAATCTTAGGGGACATCAAATTTAAGTTATATGTAACATCTGATCACCTGTATATATTTTACTTAGCATATTGTTTATTCATACACTCATATATTGCGCTGAATGAATGATAACTTATTTGTCGTATAGTTGAAGGTATATCTCACTAAGCTATATAGTTTATACTCCTACAAATTTCTTTCATAGTAGTAAGACCATTTTGCAATATTGGGTGGTTAAATTAAATCACTAACCAAATTGAATAAAAATTTTGATTTTTTAAAGTTCAGTTCAATTTTCGGTGCAATTCAGTTTTGTTCATTCAATTCACAACACTGAATCGCAACATTTTCTTCTCTTTTTTTTTTTTTTTAAGTTATGTCTTATTTGGTCATTCCTTCTCATTAGTTATGTACATAACAACAACTCTCACTCACTTAGTGTGTAACCTTAAGTCCCTTTTATGCTCTGTCCCTTTTGTGCTCTACCCCTATTGCATGCGCCTCTCCTCCTTCCTTCCTCTTCTTCCTCTTCGTTGATTCCATTTGGTCGCTCTCGCTCCTACAATTCTCACATCTCAACCTCTCACAAAGTGAAGGGCAAACATCACAGAAAAGCAGTATTCAATCTCTAACTTTGCTCCCTGCAAGTTGGGGTTTTCTATGTAAAATAAAATCTCATGTCTCTTTTATCTTTCAACTTTTTTGGACTATTATTGTTGTATTACAATCACACATGTTTGAACATTGTTGAGATGCTAAATTATTATAGAGTGTGTTTTAGTTACATGACAATTGGAATTGGGTTGAACATATAAGTCCTGAATTTAGATCATTTTTCATCAAATCTGAATTAAAATCTATTGAAGTTGGATTGTGTGTTGATGTCCTGTGCCTATGTAATGTCCCTTCACCATGAAATGTTATATCTCGAGTCGTGCAGAAAAAGGTTGGGCTGCATGAGTACATAGCTAAATTTTGCATTTGACTGATTTTGGTTCCTATTATGATCCATTTGGGTGTTATGTTGCCTACTCCATTATTGTTTCGAATCAAAAGATAAAGAAATGATCGAGGTATTAACAAGGAGATGTTTAAGTGTAATTTTTCTTTTTTTAAACTTCAACTTGTGTACCTGTACTTTTGTTGTTGCATTCTAGGACCATCCTATAATTTACTTTTCATATGATGATCTGAAAAGTTATGTCATGTTGGATAAATCTTGTTAGGTTTCAAATCTATTTTTTTTGTCATGTCAGCAATTATGCTTTCTGGCCAAGCCACTTCCTCATCAATTTCACCAGTTGAAAATTTTCTTGTTATGACAAATAACAAGATCGATGTCAAGTTTTAACCTATTCTTAGATTGAGATTTTGGTAGTCATGGAATTATTCTGGAGAATATTGATTGTCATTCATGGATGGGTCTCAAGGAAATGAAAATGGAATTTAAGTGCGTCAATGTTCAAATCCAAGGGTATATGATGAAAGATGGTCGATTTTACAAGTATTTCTATAAATTTTGTCTAACATAGCTCGTGCCTTGTGGTTCACAGGGCAAGCGGATTTAAGCTTTTTCTCCACTGTTCAGTAAATTGTGTGCCCACTTAGCTATACTTGAATCAGCACGCAAGGTGATTGAAGTTGCATCCTTAATACATTAATGGAAAATACTTGAGTAAAATAACAAACGCCTCAATAAAGGTGGAATCTCATAAATCAGTTTAGCAAGATTACGCAAATTATACAACTTTAATGTTAAGATTAACTTTTCCAAGATTATGCAAGATAAGTATTTTCGTTCCTTGAGTATTTCGGGTTTGTGTCGTGATGAGTGTGTTTATAGAATTTAAGAAAAAGAAGTTTAATTATTAATTCCATTTGCTTATCTATTTTTCGCAGGAATACATTGTTTGTTGGGTAAATTCTTTGAAATTGTTACAGGGCATCCATCAACAACTTTCAGTCTGCCATAAGCAGAAGTACGATATTTTGAGGATTAAACTCGCCCATTTAGTCCTAGCCAAAATTATTATAACGGAATGTTCATTCATTTTGCTTTGAACCCCATAGCCGTCAAGTCTTTTTAAATTGAACTCGTACATGGCTCAAATAACAAAGATTTGTAATGATTCTGTTCCAACTTGTCCTCAAATAACAAAGAAATTGTGATGCTGCTGTGTTCATGCAAGTTCCTGTTCTTTATTTTGTTTTGAGTTGAACAAAGTAAACATATACAATATAACATTATTATTATGATAACAGCCAATAAACTTACATAGTGTAATGTTATTTTCATTAGAATAATAGTATCTATTCATTAACAATAATGTTATAAAGGTCGGAATGAATAATAGTAATGGTATGGAATTGCGTGAAGTCTTTTTAGTTATTTAATTGTGTAATTTGTTAAGTCCATTCATCTTTCTTAGTTCTTAGCCTAAGATAAGTTGGTCTATTGCGTAAACATTTGATTTGTTTATATTAAATATTAGAATCTTAACTTTCCAATAATAACTTGTTTATATGTGTCACGTCTCGAAAAGGTGAAGTCGTAACAGTCTTACCGTATGAACCAACTCAAAATAGAAACTATTTTTATAACTGCTATCCTATACCTAGTTCATACTAGGTATACTCAATTCTATCTTTTTAAAGCGTTCAATTTGATACTTGTTGATATAGATTTGTAAAGTAATTTATTGAAATAATTTGCTAAAAATAAATTTTTAATTTGATTTTATAAAAAAGTAGTAGTAAATCTTACGAGTATATGTCATTTTACATATAGATCAAAATATTAAAAACTATCAAGCTCTTTAAAGAGTCTAGTATAGTTTTCCTTAAATGATAAAAAGTTAATACTAAAGGCCTTGTTACGTCTTACTTTCCGTCCCAATTTACTAGTGATTTAGTGTTGAATAAGCACTTATAATTTATTTAAAACCTGTAAAACAAACTATAGGGGATGAGCAACAACTTACTCAATAAATAGAGCAGAGACAGAAATATGTATTCAGTACATCACAAGTAGAGTTTTCAACTAAGTTGATTAGATGCAATACATGTATAAGTAAATACTATCGTACGAAGTTATCACAAGTAGGGTTTTTAACCAAATTGATTAGATGCAATGCATATACAAGCAAATGTCATTGCATGACATTATCTAGTTTGTTGCGGATCAAAGAAATTGTGTTCACTATAATTCGAGTTGAGGAGATTGACGTTATACACTTACGGATCGAAACCAAACCAAGGCTTGTACAATAGAAAACAACCTCTTCCTGTAACCACCTTCAAACTATAACCTCGAACCTTACCGCAATCTCTTCTTCTGTCACTTAGTTTGGCTAAAAGTGGAGAAAGGATTATTTCAAATATACTCATTAAAAGAAATCCGTATTTGGCTCGAGAATCCTAGTCATTACTCTTATTGAGTTGTGATGCATATTAGATTAGATATTAAGCCAAGTTTGAGTTAGTTCATTTTCTCAAAGTGATCAACCAAACTCAAACTATTCAAGCATAATAATCATAGATCAATCACAACATAGAGCTTAGCTCTCATTACTACAAATCGAATCTCAAACAGAAGTATTACACACATACCAACAGCTAACTACAATCACAAGCAAATACATATAAAGTCTTTATATATTCTAAAATAATATCCTAAAATGTTAGGAAACATTAATCCCACTTAACTGTACTGAAGCTCACTCCAACAAATCTAAAATGTTAAGGCTTTACTCACTAAAAAGTCTTATATATATACCAAAACTCATATTAAATTTTCGTAAGATTTAAAAAAATATTGGGGTTTTATCTAACATTTAATTGAGATATTATTTACACAGTTATTTAGTAAAGTTC
Organism: Lumnitzera racemosa; assembly: GCA_024138005.1. NCBI lineage: Eukaryota > Viridiplantae > Streptophyta > Magnoliopsida > Myrtales > Combretaceae > Lumnitzera > Lumnitzera racemosa. The sequence goes on from JAMXBC010000007.1 coordinate 5,495,538, forward strand.
CATATCTATATATTTATATAAATCAACATTATATATATATACACATATAGTTTAAGTACTTTATTTTATCATATAGGTTATAACAATTTACTTAATAATATCTAATATATGCAGTTTACTACTACTTATATTATATCAAAACGTATTTACTATTGTTTATATTACTCTTTAATTATGGAAAGAATGTTATTGGACAATATTTTCCATAATATTATAGAAAACATCGATTTTATTATCTAAAGTGATTTAGTTTTAGTAAAGTTAATGTCATAGAGTTTGCATTAACACGACTATACGTGTTACGTGTTTTGTTTAAAAGATTATTTCTAAAGGGTATTTCTAATTCTAATATACAGATAAAACTATATAACAATCAATATCATATTGATATCATATTATGTAATGAAAAATATATTTTTACACAATTTTGCAACAAAATATAATAAATTATATATACTCAAATTTTACGGAAGTAATAATATTAAATTTATAAGAATATAAAGTTCGATTTTTAATAATTCTAGTAAATGATTATTATTAAAAATCCATTTATTTTGAGAATCAATGCTAATAATATATAATTCGAAAAAAAAAAGAAATAATAAAGATAAAATACTCTATTTAGAAAAATAATGAAATACCGGATATCTCTTTTCAATAATTATAAATATCAATTAAAAAAAAATACTTATAATTATAAAAATGAGGTTATCTGAAAGTATCGAGTTCTCCTTCTTTCTTCTTCTTCTTTTTCTTGTTTCCTTCCTCATCTCCTTCCTTTTTTTCTTCTCTTTTCTTTTTCTTTTTTTTTTTTTCTCTCCATCTCTCTTTCTCTCACCCTCTCCCTTAATTGTGTTTTTAAGTTGTGTAAAGCCACATGCATATTTATATAGACCACAAATTCCAATGCCTTTATAAGGCAGTTGAAATATATATATAATTTTTTTTAGATATTATAATAAATTTAGTATATTTTATTTAATACCTATCCAAATTCCTAGAATATTCAAAGAATATTACTTTTTTTCATCACCAACATTATTATTAAAGAATAATTCATAGTTAAAATTTTTTTTCTCACGTATCGTTATTTCAATGGAGTTTTAACGTAATTATTAGTAAAAGTATTAGTAACATATAATATATAGTTAAGTTATATTAATTATTTGGACTTATTTATATACATTTTATATGACATTTTACTTATTGATATTAATTATTAAGATCACATTGTTGATTCTAAAAAATTTATCCTAAATTATATCTAAAATTATGAAATTCTACATTATAGCGATTAGATTCGATAAGCTTAATATTTCTATGAAAGATTCATATAAATAAGCTTAAAGTGAAATATTAAGTTATATGGTTACTTCATTTAAATTTTCTCCTAGTCATGAGAATTCAACTTAATTCTATGAACGTTATTATAAATCATAATTTCTAAAATATCTTTTAAGCATTAAATTTTTTGATTAATTTCTTATTAATTTATATGTTTATATATCTATGTTTAGATGTAATTCAAACATTTTCACACTTATGAATGCTTTCAATCAACTTTATGAAGAAGGGACATCCAGTCAACTAGGTTTATAATACTTTAATTATTTTTGCATATTATATCATATCATTAGTAATATTATTATACTTATTATTCTATTGTTAAGATCCATATTCTTATGGTTACTAGTAACATTAATATAAACTATTTTACACTTATTGACCAAACTTATAAATATATTTTTTCTATAAAAGATATAAACTACTCAAAAGTTAGCAAGTCAAAATCATATAGCATTACATATTATATATTTTTAGACTTTTAGGTTAATTTACGGATATAATTATTACTTATATCATATATATACATAAAAATACGTGTATACTCATATGGTTAATTATATATATGTAGATATAGGGGTTCGACTGGAGTAGTCATTGCATGTTGCATAAGTAACATACTATACATGGCTTCAAAGAAATGACGTAAGACTGTCAATTAAAGGAATGATTAGGTGAGAATAAAGTAGAGAAAAGGAATAGGCAATCTCAATGTCTCAAATACACAAATGATAAGCAAGGCAGCCTTATGGGACCTCAAGTATTTACCTTGTAGCTTAAGCAAATGAGATCAATTCTTTGCTTGAACGCTATTTGATCTTAAAGAGCAGAGTTTTCACAGTGAAACACTATTTTTCCAATCTCTCTCCCAATGTTCTAAATGATGAAGAAATATTGAGTATTCATAGGCTCTTAGGTATGGTAGCATCCGTTGATCATCTAAGTGATCAACGGATGAGATGGATCTTATTCGATTTATGGTCATTCAAAATGAGCTAACTAACAGACCCAAAGCTAGTAGGCTTTCTTATAAGTGCATGAGCCCACCTAAAAAAGGTTGGAGGTAGACGAGCCAATTCAACAATCCCTATTCCAAGCCCACCAAGCCAAATCTCTTTGAATTATCCCAAAATAGACGGACTCCTTAAGCCTTATCACCTAGCCTAAAGAGTCAAGCTTAAATAAATAATGGGCTCATCTTAATAGCTAATATAATCATTTTTAGCCCTTTACATTTTACCCCTTGACTAAAAGTCCCTTTGACACGTTGAAGAGGGTTTCAGGTAATTCTAGAAGTTATTTCTTCAACTATTATATAGATGCACTGAATATTGACTTTACTTTGCATGATTACTTCCAATACCTATGGAATTGACTGTTTTTTTTTTTTCTTATCACTAGCAAGTTAAGCATGATATGCTAGTATTGTAGTATTGACTAATTGCTCCCATGAGATTGATTTACCAAATAATGTGTGTCTCATTCATACTGGTAAATAGGGCAATGCTGTTATGAAGTGGAGCAAAGCTCCGAAGCGTTATGAAACAAAAAGCCAGCATCTGTTGCAAGAGTTACATTGCTCTACATAGAGACAGTGTGAGGGTAAAGGGATAACGCCCCCACGGTACGGTACGGTATTTATTTATTATTATTATTTTTTTTGTAAAACATCCATATTTATATATATCTATGCTTAGATTAAAAGAAAATTGTGCAGCAAAGGAAAACACCGTCTAATATTTTCTACTTCCCCGCATAATACATGAAATCTCCTGTAAATCTTTTCCATAGCAACGAATAAAATTCTTATAATATCTTATCTCCAAAACCAAATATCAACAAAACCATTTAAATTTATCAAATTCCACTTAAATCTCCAAGACTTATTCTCGCCTAATACAATCACATTAGTGGCAACATGTATTTATACATGTTCACAACCACTCGTTGAATCTTAATATTAACAAGGTATGACATTACTTGTTCTAACTTACCTGCTGCTATGTTTTTATGGATTGGTGGAACAAAAAATCAACAACAAGAAGTCAGCGACAAAAAACAAGGTGCAATATTTCTTCTCTTCTATTTATCCCATAGCTTGTAGCTTTCATGATTTTTCCCGCAAGAACGTAATGTGTACGTCATCAACGAAGACAATCTCAACAATTATCAATCATCATAAAAGGTATTTTCTTTCTTTTTTTATGATTATTATTATTATTATTTAAATGATAGATTCTTTACCATGATATACCCTTTGTACAAGAATTATCAATTTCTCTTAGAAAGCAAACTTCATTCTTGTGATACTATCAAAACCATCTGACCCGTACATGTTTTCCATAATTTCTTCAATTGAAAGGTGCTATCTTTTTGTATATTCTATGAATTAAAAGATGCTATCTGGATTGATATATATATATATATATATATATATATATAAACATCTCCTTGCTCAATTAGATTCCCTTTATATTCATACTTTAGAACATGGTTGAATACTTCTTGCCCTTATAACAAATATCTCGATGTGGAATATTTCATCCCTTTTGTATTATCAGACTGTCGTTTTCCCTTTTCCTTTTATATATATATATATATATATATATTATGAAACATCGAATTAGACATAGGATAAAGATGCTTTGACAAACTACCCATAATTGACTTATTGCATGAATTCTATTGGATTTACTATGTAACATTCCTTGATCAACCCCTTTTTTTTAATTTTCTTTTATCAATATCCACTTTGCTCTCCTGCCAAGCCATATATTACAGTATAATAATAAATTGAATGGATCACTATTCACAAATATAAATATTAACTTAAGAAACAACAGAACTTTATCTTTAAGAAGCATATAGCTAAAAGATAGTAAGATGGATAAGAACACAAGGATTTCATTATAAGAGTAAATTGTCAATGGATTTTGTGCAATCATTAAGAAGATAAGAAAAAAATGAGAAAGTAAATTTTTTTTTTTAACTTTCACCTAGACGTATAGGCATGCTTTTTTAACTTTCAAAGTATTCTGGTTTCAATAAATTAGTAAATGTTCCATAAAATTATGAATAACGAAAGAACAAAAAAATCAATAATACTAATACATCATATAAATTTATAAGTAACATATAAATATCTATAAAAAATTAATATAAAAAAATGTACCTTTTATTTTATTTTATTATTATTATTATTATTTTAATATATATTTAAATATCTCCAATGAGGCTAAACAATGAGCTTCCCTTTTTTCTCAAAGAAACTTGTTGAGCATTGATTTCTTGACCTGGAGAATATATTAATTTTGTGTTCTCGTAGGAAAAGAGATAAAGACCAATTCAACTAAAACCATAGAAGTAGTGAAGATGAAGGACTTATTGGTACATTAAGATAAATGTCCATCACCCATCTTGTGTCCTTGGGATAAGTAGTTGGATGAGATTACCCGTTGAGTTTAAGCATATCAATAAGCGGAGGAAAAGAAACTAATAAGGATTCCCCCAATAACGGCGAGTAAACTGGGAAATGCCCACCACGAGAATCGAGCACCTACGCTCGAAGTGTAATCTGGAAAAGCATCCTTAGTGGCGGACCGAGCCAAGTTCCCTGGAAGGGGGCGCTAGAGAGAGTGAGAGTATCTTCGTATTCGGACCCTATCACACCATAAGGCACTATCAACGAGTTGGGTTATTTGGGAATGTAGCCTTAATCGAGCAGTAAATTCTGTCTAAGGCCAAATACGAGTAAGAAACTGATAGCAAACAAGTACCACAAGGGAAAGATGAAAAGGACTTTAAAAAGAAAGTCAAAGAGGGCTTGAAATTGTCAAGAGGGAAGCGGATGGGGGCCGACCACAAGCCGATCCGCTAATTGGCTTGAGGCGTAGACTGACGTGGATTGTAGTGGCAGCCTAAGCCTAGGCCTTCAATACACCTGCGGAAATATTGTTGTCACGATCGTAGAAGGCAGCATACACCCTCGGGTATGCTTTGGCGTCTACATACTCCGAGCATCGGCCTGTGAGCTCCCCATTCAATCCATCTTGAAACAAGGACCAAAGAGTCTGATGTGTGTACGAGTCAACGGGTGGCAAACCTGTAAGGTGCAAGGAAGCTGATTGGTAGGATCCCCTGTAGGTGCACCATTGACTGACTTTGATCTTTAGAAAAGGGTTCGAGTAAGAGCATACCAGTCGAGACCTGAAAGATGGTGAACCATGCCTAAGCACAGTGAAGCTAGAGGAAACTTTGGCAGAGGCCTACGGTAATATAAACGTACAAATTGTTCGTCTAACTTAGGTATAGGGGAAAAAGACTAATCGAACCGTCTAGTAGCTTGTTCCCTCCAATGTTTCCCTCAGGATAGCTGGAGCTCGAGGGCAAGTTCTATTGGGTAAAGCCAATGATTAGAGGCATTGGGGGTACAACTCACTCGACCTATTCTCAAACTTTAAATAGGTAGGACTGCATGGCTGCTTCATTAAGCCATGCCATGGAATTAAGAGCTCCAAGTGGGCCATCTTTTATAAGCAGGATTGGTAATACGGGATGAATTGGAAGCCAGGTTATGGTGCCCAACTACTCACTAACCTAGATCCCACAAAGAGTGTTGGTTAATTAAGACAGCAGGATGGTAGTCATAGAAGTTGAAATCCCCTAAAGATTTTGTAATAACTCACCTGCTTAATCAACTAGCCCAAAAAATGGATGGCGTTGAAGCATGCAAACTATGCCTGGTCGTCAGGGTAAGTACCTAGCCCTGATGAGTAGGAAGGCTTGGCAATCGCTGCAAAACATGTAGCGTAAGCCCAGACAGAGTGGCCATCGATGCAGATCCGATCTTAAGAGACGGAGGAAGCCCGTTTGACAACGCCTCATCACGAGCTTCGAAAGGGTATTGGGTTAAAATTCCTAGACCGAGAAAGGCGGCTAACAGTAACATTAGGGAGTCCGAAGACGTCAACGGGGGCTTCGAGAACATTTATCTTTTCTGTTTAATAGCCTACTTACCCTAGAAATGGTTGAACAGGCGGTAAGGTCCAGCGAGTGCCTCCCACGCCCAGTTGTACTCAAAACAACATCAAGTCTCCAAGGTGAACAGCCTTTAGTCGATGGAACAATTATAGCAAGGTAACCTTGAGAAAAGGATTGGCTCTGAAAGCTGGGCACGGGGGTCCCAGTCTCGAACCCTTCAGCTGTTGGTGGACTACTCGAGCTGCTTCCACGACTAGAGCGGGTTGTTGAGTGTCGGCTGGGGGACAGATTGGGAACGGCTCCCTCGAGGGCCTTCCTTGGGTGTTAAATAGCCGACTCAAAACTGGTATGGCCAAGGGGAATTTGATTGTTTAATTAAAACAAGACATTGTGATGATCCGAAAAATGCCACCATGTTCAAAAGTCTATAAATATCCAGCATTTCCTCATCATTTGGAACACTAGGAGAGAGATTGGAAAAACAGTGTTATATTATGAAAACTCTACTCTCTAAGATCAAATAATATTCAGGCAAAGAATTGATCTCATTCACTCGAGCTACAAGGTGAACGCCTGAGGTTTGCTAAGGTTACCTTACTTGTCATTTATGCATTTAAGATACTGAGATTGCATGTTCCTTCTCCCTGCCTTATTATCACTTAATCATTTTTTCAGGTAAAAGTTTCGCGTCATTTTTTCGAAGCAACATATAATACGTTACTCACACAATACGCTACTCAAGAAGCCTCACGTTTACACTATATTATCTCATTTTATAGCTTGATTAACTTATCTTTAAGTTTTTGTTACATTTTGAGTTCAATTTTAGGGGTTCCAATGAATTTTGTAATATATTAAGTAATCATACTTTTAGGGGAAAAATTAGGATTTCGAGTAATTATTTTTAAAATCTAAATTCACCGGATCACTTTAACTAACTTTTCTATCTTAATCATAAAGTCTGAACTTAATCAAATAACTTTTTTTGAAAGCCTTAAATTTAGGTACGATTACTTTAAATTCAACTCTAGGGGCTCATATAAAGTAAATTCTCACTATTTTATTGTATTTTTTATATTCTTATTATATTTGAATTTCTAAACATATAAAAATTTCTCGATTAGGGTTATTATATTTCTTGTAAGTTTTTATTCCATTCGGTTTGCTTTCCCAAATACCTTAAATCAATTATTGAACTTAATCGTACAAGGACAGATCTTTAACTTAATACTCAAATATTCATGTCTTGATTGCTAATTTATGAGATATTATAATATAAGCTTACTAATCTCAACAATTAGGTATTTTAGGTCTTCTCCACAAAGATTGGCTAAATTTAAGAGTTGTGTAGCAAAAGAAAACATTGACAGTACGGCATTATTATCTTTAGACATAGAAACTAGGTGGAACTCCACTTACTTGATGTTAGAGTCGACTGTAAAATTTCAAGAGGCATTTGAAGCATTGAAAATCAGTGATGATAAGCTTACACCGAAACTTGAGAAGGATAAAATGAGAGGGGTTTCTACATGAGAGGATTAGGAATATATACATGGCATATTTCTATTTTTGAAAACATTTTATAATGCCACTTTAAGCATTTCTAGATCCCTTTATGTGACTTGCAACCAATCCAATGAAGAGATATTTGGTGTTAGATACAAAATTAAGGAGCAATGCCAAAATAGTGATCCCTCTATAAGGATGATGGCTAAGAAGATGAAAAGAAAGCATAACAAATACTGGGGAAACTTCAATAACATCAATGTACTATCTTTTGTTTCAGCTATTCTTGATCCTCGTCAAAAGCTATCTTATGTTGATTGGATGGTAAGATATGTCTATTATCCTAAACAGCCAAATCAGCTCATGAGTAAAATCAATTACACATTTTCATCATTGTATCATGAATAAGAGTCCAATTTGGGGCTTAAAGGGGAGGCTGCTCAAAGCTGTGTAAAAGAAAAATGACTATAAAGGAAAGATGAAGATCACAAACCTTGGAGAACAATTTTCAATCATGAGATAGGAAAGGAAAAATCGGTACGGAAAAATGAATTAGAAAGGTATATTGGAGAAGATTGTGAGGATTTTGATAATAAGAATCTTGATGTCATGGATTGTTGGAGAAAGTCCTCATCTAAATTCCCATTCTTTCTATGATAGCAAAAGATGTTTTGGCCATCCCTTTATCAACTATGGCTTCTAATAGTGCATTTAGTACTAGTAGTTGTATACTTTATTCATTTAGAAGTTCTTTAACTCCATATGTGGTGAAAGCCCTTATATTAATATAATGTTTATTATGTGATCGTAGTTTAGATTGTTATAAATATATATATATATATATATATTCTATTCCAATTATATCTTTAGATGTTGAAGTTGGCAAAGCAATGGACTCAACTACTACATGTATTAGATTTGATTGAAGTAAGGTCATTTTTTGGGGTTTATTAAGTTTTAGCTCATTTAAGCTTTCAGCTACTACATGTATCACATTTGCTTTCTTATTACGTTTAAAAGTTATTAACATCTACAAAAATATAAAAGTATTAAGATAATATGTGATAAAATGTTTCTTAATTAAAGCTACACGTATAAGTTTTATGTCAACTAATCTATTATTTATTTGTTTGTTTGTTGTTTTAGTTCTAAGTTAGAAGATGAGGCTTAAAGATTTTCAAAGATCGTGCTTATCGGAATACTCATCGATGGCTACAATTTTCTTTGATGAAAAGACTAATGATTAGTTTCTGTTTGGTGGTTTGAGCAGTAAAATTGCCATGATAAGAGTTATAATATAATAATTGGTTATAGTACATTAGTAGTGTTTTTCGATTCTTAATTGAAATATCGGTACTGGTACTCTAGTAGTTGTAGTATGCCAGTGGTGTTTTCATTTTGTTTCTTATGGAAGAGAATGTATAAGAGTATAGTTGAGAACTAGAGAAGACTATTTTTATGGAAAGTCTAAGTCATGTTATTTTGTTGTGATTTGTGATCTAGATTATAGGTTCCGTTTGTGTTTACAAGACAAGGACAGTGGACATGGACAATAGACACATATGTCGCATATGGACATAGGAAAACTTGGCGTGAAAATAAATCGTTAAATTTTGAGCTAAAGATTAAAGAAGTGATAATAAATTTGTAAGATTTTATTTAAAAAATTGTTCAAACTACAAAACTAACCATTTATTTTTAAGTTTGAAAAATTCATAAATCGAGCCTACAATTAGGTTCATTTTACAAAACAACTAAATCGTTATTTTTATATTCGATTTAGTAGAGAAGGCAAACCATACCAAACCGAATTGCACTCACTCCTATCGGGTAAAGCTACGTCTGAGGTTAGTATTGAACTACTCTTGCGAAGGGAAATGGGAGTTAGAGAGCCAAAGCAAACTGGCCATGTTTTTAGATATAGACACTCATTTCATTATGGCTTAGATGACTATATCTTATTCAGTTCATTTTGGTGACTTGCGATTTTATGTGTTTAGAGGATTGAAGTCCCAATTTAATATCAAAATCACTACTACTAAATTTTGTATGTGACTAATAATTATAACTACTTTTAGTATTACTTTTATTTTGTGGATTCCTAGGTACTAGTTGCTGAGGAAGCCTTGTATAGCATATAAAGAGTTTATGAATGATAAGGGAGTTTAGCGTTGATCTTTGTACGATGTATAACAACCTACCATAAATAGGGTGACCAATGGATCGTGATAGATGCACTTATCTAGACATTTTATATTTCTTAATGTTATTAGTGAAACATGGCTAACCTTCGTAAAATGCATTGGTCGGCAATGAAAATGGATTCTCAAATATTTGTAGGGTATTTTTTTTTATACTCACTTAGAATTTGGAAGAAGTAATATAAGCATGGTTAGTTACATTGATTCCGTTTATGCTAATGATCTTGACAAAAGAAGATTAATTACTAATTTTGTGTTTTTCTTGGGTAATTATGTTATTAGTTGGAAGTCAACTTATAGGCTAAAATTTAGAGTTGGCATTGTAAGTATCTCCTATGACAATCAAAGTGTCATACTTTTAACTAAAGATCAACTATTTTATGCTAATGATCTTGACATCATGTATCACTTTATTGGGGATGTGATTTCCTCAAGATAATGTTGTGGCAAAAAAGATTAGTATACTAAGATAATCTAACTAAAAGGTTGATGAAGATTCTTCTACGATCCAATTTCAAGGTTAGTAAACTCTTAATTCTATCTAGAATAAAGGATCTATATAATTGAAACATAGAAATATAATTTCTATGATATGTGTAAACTAGATTTCAAAAATTATAAATATGCTTATACAATCACAAATAACTTGAAATACATAAAAGAAATAAAGGGATTGAACATAATTTTTGTTATAATATAAGTTAAAGTATAAATAATAAAAAAAAATAATTATACAAAAATAGATTATTAATTATCAATTGTTTTGTAATCATCAAATTCCCTATAAGCTCTCTCGTCACCATTACTATCATCATTGTTATTGTAATCATCATTGCTAACTTATTACCGATAATAATTACATGTGCCTTTCAAAGAGTCCTACTCTTATCTCTCCAAATTTATATGTATATACGAGCTTCCTCTATAACATCACTTTCGTCTTATTTCCTTATATGTCACATTTAAAAGGATACCCGTTCGTTCCTCATTCAGTGAAATAGATATATCTTTCTAGTACCAGCTATCTATTAATCATCAGTTGGGAGAATTGTAGATTAATCAATTTAAGCTAAAGAAGTAAATATAAATTATCTCACCCATGGTCTATTGGACTTGTTTTATATTATAGAACCCTATCTGTTCTCTTAGTTTTGATCGCACATTAGACCCAACTAAGACAAGATATAAAACTGGTGGAATCATAAATTCATAAATTCATTATATTAGGTAAAATCATAGATGTAAACTCGCGATTTTGCCACAAATTTACACCTAAACAATTTCCTATCATTTAACTAAAAAGAAAAAGCCTCATAAGATCTTAAACTCATATAAGCCATCCAATTTATCTCGCCTACCAAGGTCAATTGTTACCCAAAGATTTAGTTTTGGGACTAAGATTTGTTTCCTATAAATTCAATATTAAGATTTAAGCAATCCTCCAAGTCATCTAAAAAGCAAACACAACAACAAATAACAGCAATATGTTACTCTTAAATAAAATATGTTTGGACAAAATTATTTGTGAGTACATTTATGAGCGATAATTTTTTAGTGTCTTAAAAGTCATAAGCATTTCTATACTTGGAGTTGGGTTTGTGTGACATCTCATTGTTTCACCTTATCTTTCCAAAATTTTGCACCTTTTCACACATAAATGTAGGCTTTAAATAAAACCAAGTAAACTTATATATTTTAGTTTTCTTTACACTTACCTTATAACTAGTTTAAAGCCTACACTATGTGCAAATAAAAATCTGAATTATATTATTTAATTGTTGAAAATAACACATATAAAGATAATTTAATATTTTATGTATTACATAAAAAGAATATCCATTGAAAATTTAACTCATTTACTAATGGGCAATATAACATATTATAATATGATATATAATTTATATATATATATATATAATGATTTAAAATGAATTACTGAATAGGAATTTGTTACAATAGAAAACAAAAGATAAGAGATTTCATAATTATATTAAATACGACAAAAATTATTGCATTAATGATAACATCAAAAAGGAAATATATTGATAATACCATAAAAAGATGAGATATAGAAAAGGATAAAACTTCCAAAACTATATATTATGATATAATATAATATTTTTCCAGTTTCCTATTCTTGGGGCCGAGAATTCATGCTATGGGGTTGTGCTTCATATTTGCGTCTTAAGGGGTTTGTGTTTAAAAAATTCAACCTATAACCATTCTTTGTATATGGACACATCATGTTTATCAATTAAAAATATTCTAAAATAGATATTATAATTATCAAGTCTTTGTCTAAAAAATGATGTTTTCGGTATTCTTTTTAATATACTTAATAATTATAATAAAAATTATATTGAAAGCTATATGAATACTTGCAAACATAACTTTCTATTTCTAAACTAAATATATAGATAAATTCAATAAAACATTATAAGTTAAGAATTTAACAAGTTATTTTGACTTTAAGTACTATGTGACCAACTTAAATAAAAATTTATGGCATAAATTATTCTATGTGTTAACTCACACCATTATGTGACCAATTTAAACAATGCTGATTAATACATTAAATTCAATAATACTAAAAATATCAAGTGGTTTCACTAATGAAGTTGAGAATTAATAAGATATGCTCAAATGTGTATATATATAGAAGCTTCATGTGTATCATGCTATGTTACCTTTTCTTTTCTTTTTTTTATAATGTTAAAAATTAGAATATGAAAAGGAAATAAAAAAGTAAAAGAGTATTACTTTCATAACACTTAAGTTAAGATGATAACTAGCGAGGTGGAAGACCAATGGTAGTAGTGAATGATGATAAGGAGGGAAATAGAGAGAGAAGGGCATAATTGGATATTGAAGAAGATACTAAAGTGAGAAAATAATAGAGAACAAAACTACACTATAACTATTAGAAATCTTAATATTAAATGGACTCCAAATCAGATTGTAAATATTTGATTAAATGGCTTCTTGATCTAGTTTAGATGTAAAACTTAACCTAAATGTTACGTTTATAAACAAATACAAACAGGCATGACTTGTTTCACTGATCATGTCAAATTTTATTTATAGAAACCCGTTGATAAATGATAATCATGTCGCAATGTATCCAAGTTAATAGGTTAAGTCTTAAATTACCAACTCTACTGATTCTTTTTCATCACTAATTTGCTACAAATATTTTTATTCACCACAAGCCACAATAGAGTGTGTGCATATGTATTCTTTTGCTTTTATCACCAATACAAGCTCTATGAAGCATAAACTTAAGAAACTTGCTTAGATGTATTGGTTCAAATATAATGATCATCTATGTGCTAAATACGTCATATGCTAGATGTGGCTGAACAAAAAGTTGTCACACCCCATGATAGGCTTGGGGGTACCAACCCAACCCTACCCAATTGCCAAAGCCAAGATCATCTACTTACAGGCTCATTTTGTCTGTCGAGCCGAATAACACTATTTCTTGCAAATAGAGTGCTAAGAAGCAGAAGGCCAAGACAACAACTGATCCTCACCCATACCTGACCAATTACTTACTCGGCTTCATGCTTACTAATATGCCGAGAGATTACATCATCGAGAGTTGGATTTACTCGATAAGGCCCGAAGAGACTAAGATTAATTAACTTCAAAAGTTGGCAATTATGGACCAACCTCTCTAGTGTCTCAGCCAAGTACTGTGAGACTACTCCCAAGGCATGCCAAATGACGATATGCCGACTTCTCCTTGTAAAATGCACAGTTTTATATTTTTGTACATGTTTCTCTTTATTTTATTTATGGGTCCAACTTTTTAGAATATAAGGTCTTGTACATTATTTACAATTTTGCCATTAGGATTTAGGATGCACTATGAATAGTAACATTTGTAACAATATAAAGGACATACGGAAGATTAATGAAAAAAACCCTTTTGAGTCTTTTCTCTCGGAAAGTTCTCTCCCTTACCAATTCTTATCAATCCCTTTAACAAAGATTGTGGCGAGCAACCCTATTACTCGAATTGGTGCATCACATCCGGCGAATCTTAGGTCTGTACAAAATCTAACTGATGCGTCATATCCGGTTAGGTAACTTATGGATTCACTAAAACCCTCACTAAACCTACTTTCTTTTTCATTCTTTCAGTAAGATTGAACCCACCCAATGGTCATCTTTGTCTGTCCTTGGCCCGGTCCGTATCATCTTGGTATCAGAGCTCAAGGTTCCAGATAGGGCCGAGTATCTATTCTATTTTGTGTTTGAGGAAATGCTTACTTATTAGGTTTGTTTGAGATATCAAGGATTTATTTACTGGGTATTAATTTGGTTTCAATTCTATAAGTTGGGAATTCCAAACTGGGTTGTTGCCGAAATATGACTTCTTTAAGTTGTTCAATGTGTTATCCTATTTTAATATTGCGATAGTTATTGAGAAAGTACTGCTATGTTTGCTGAATTGAAAAGACCAAGTGTCTTGTAAGATTATATATGTCCGAGTTGATTTGCTAAGAATAATTGTACCGGATTTGAACTTTGCTAAGCTTTCGAGCTATTTCAATCCAAAGTACTGAAGTAAAGTGAAGTACCATACTATCATACCCCTAAGGTTGCTAAGCTAAGTTGTTTGCTTATTCAACTACTGAGTTATGCAAGCATCTAACCCTCTTCAACCAGACAACTAAGCTAATTCTAGTATCTGAGCTAAGTCAAAGTACCAAAGTGAAGTGGAAGATTCGAGCTGTGTGGGCCTCCAAGTTGTCGTATTGAATCACCAAATGTTGGATAGTTCTACTTATTGCCAACGTAACTTCTTGTGAGTCGAGCTAGTCTACTAAGGTGATATCTCCATCTAGCATAGCTTATGATAATTGAGGAAGATATGATTTTGACTATGGCTATGAAGATATAAGGTCAAGAGTACCTATGTTTGGTGGCTATAGACCCCTAGACGAATACTTGGATTAGGAATTCCAAGTCAACAAAGTCTTTGAAAAGTACCCGTGTCTTAAATGTGACAAGGAATATATCATAAATGATCAACTTGAAGGTCTTGCCAAGACTTAGTAGAAGAATGAATTAAGGCGAATGATTTTCAAAGGACTAAGTTCTACATGGAGCTCAATGAGACCTACCATGAGAGAAAAATTTGTATCTACATCATATCAAGACAAGTTGTCTGAGGAGTTGCCTATCTTGAGGTAAGGACAAATGAGTGTCCAAGAATTTGCCTAGGAGTATAAAGCACTCCTATGGCAATATGAATTGTATGAATCTATTTTGTGTACTATCTCGTGATTCATGAGAGGGATGCAGTCGGAGATTGCCCAACATGTTAACCCTTTAGGAGTAAGGAGTTTGTAAGCCCCACAACTAGCTATTTGAGGTTTCAATTGACTAAAAAATCCAATTGAGTCTAAATTATAAAGTAAAACTAGAAATATTAGTAAAAATAATCCCATAATTTTAAACTTAGAAAAATAAGTAATAAAATAAAAGAATATAAAATTTTCAAATTTTAAGTATATTGCTCATTATTTATTAGAATATTTATTTATACTACAAACGAATTTACATTTAGGTAGAAATACGCATAATTACTTAAAATACGTGAAATGTGCTAAAATAATGCTAAATAATTAATGAAAATTCATAATTAATTAAGAAAAAATAAAACAAATTTGGGTCATAGCAATTAGGGAAAAGAAGAAAAATTTTAGCCAATTAAATTAGAACAACAAAAAAAGGCAAATTAGAAGAAAATAAAGCTCATTTCACATCAATTTAATGCATAAAAAATCCTCAAAACCTCTATAAATAGCGAAATTTTTACAAAGGATCATTTGGTCAATTGGAGTATGAAAAAATTGAGAGCACCGAAAAAATAAATAATAGGATTTTTCTAAAAAAATTACAAACAAATTTGTACAAATAGGGCTTATAAGGTAAACCTAGACCCAAAGAGCACCTAGGAGTAAATGGACACCACCACCACAAGATGATGGCAATGCCTAGGCCAGCTGACAAGGCTAAGGCGGTCAATGGTGGCCGAAGCTACCATTTCTAATAAGTCTAATTTTCCAGCCAATTTTGCTAAAATTATTAATTATTTTCAAAAAATTATGAATCTTGTTATTATAGGATATTTTAGTATGTAGATTTAAGAAAAAAACTTATTTTAATGAATTTATGTCTAGAAATATGTTGTCCTTAAGAAACTGTGCAAACCCGAGCTTTGTTCAGATTAGAAATAAATAAACTTAGGAGTGTAGTTTTAGACTCAAAAATTTTTTATAAACTACTTAAGTGATATAAAATAGTAACACAAAGCCTTTTTTCAAAAATATTTTTTCAATATTTTTAGATAATTTTTAAGCCTTAAAATGATGCATTAAATGGGTTATTTTGATTATTTAAGTACTAATTTAGTGAATAATTATATATTTTAGGATGTTGAAATAAGATGAAGTATGGTATTTGTATCCTTTAAGGTGTTAGATGTAATTATTAGGGTATTATGTAGTATATATATAATAAGTAAAAATGGTAAATTTAAGTTAATTTTGTAATTTAGGTTAATTAGGTATACAATCTGATTTGGGATGAATTTAGATATTTTAAGATATTAGTTGATGATGAGAGATGTAGATTATCGTAGTAGAGAGGTTAGATGTACACTTTACAAATGGATTAGGTAGTAATAAGTAATATGTGAAATAGGAAAATTAAATAAGTGAAGAAAATTAAGTTAAATTAATAGTGCTATAATAATAAGAGATTATTATAAATCTGGTTTGAAAGGTAGATTTGAGAAATTATGCAAAAATATAGGTTAATCTTATATTGGGAGCTGATTCGATAGTTAAATTAGGAACGTAGTGTACCGAACTAATCAAGATACTAATTTGGAGCTAAAACATAAATTTATGATACCGAAGCATAGTTAGATGAATTTCACATTTTAGTTTGTGAAGAATTCATAGGGTTTACAAATAAAAACAATAATCAAAAGCTAATACAAAACTGAATTTAGGAATTGAATTAGAAATTAATTTGGAACTAATTCGGTTACAGGAAATATGGAATTTGCACAAATGTGTAAGATTATAATCCCAAACTTTAAACCCATGATTTAAATCTTATATGTAAATATATACATATGTATTAGTAATCACATTAAATGTAGATTATTCTGAGGTCAGAATCTAATTCAAAAGCCAAAACTGTAACTGAAACAAGAAACAAATTTGAAACCTAGCTAAATGAGGAAGTAATCTAAAAGAATAAGACCTAAATCACTAAATGTAAGAAAATCATAAACCAAAGACACTCATAATATAAATTACATAACAAAACATATATATGGTAGTTATGGAAAACTAAATTAACACTTATATTATAGCGATTTTTGGCGATGGCTAGTATAAGTCGCACCTCGAGTGAACAAGAAAGGAGTCTAGGTAAGTTGGGATTAATACTTCGTTTTATTTCGAAGTACTAATTTGTAGTACTTGGAGGCTTGAAATTGTACTGGATTGTTCTTGTTCAATAGTTGGCTAAGTGCATGTGCTTGTTCTGAGCTGATGATATGATTACTAATTTGCTGCTTTAGCTGGTTATTGTATGATTTGTATAAAATAATTAATCACCATAAACCAAACCTAATCAATTATATGACCTGTAAACATAAATCGGATCTACATAGCAACTCATTAGGGGAAACCTAAGATTCTCCAGCCAAATACTGACTCCCTCGAAAGAGATAGGGCTGGATAGCGCTGGATAGCGCTGGACAGCATAATTGGTCCCTTCTTCATCCTTAATCTAACTAAGTGATAGTTAAGGAGGTTGTAATATGGGTGAAGTTAATGGTTTGAAGGTAGTCGCAGAAGGAGTAGTGTCTCCATTGCACAAGCTTGAGTTTGCTTATGAGCTGTTGCATTAACGAAAACTCCTCAACTTGAATTAGAATGGGCACAATTTCTCTAATCTCACAATGGGCTGGATAACGTCATGCAATGGAATTTGCATGTTCATGCATTGCATCTAATTAAATTAGTTGATAACCTTATTGATGTTATTAATATAATTTTAAATCCTCCATCCTAACTTACTGAGCTATGTTTGCTCATATCCCTATAGATTTTGTTGTAGGTGCTAGCTAAGAAGCGGGCTCAATTACCCTGAAGCTAGCAATTGCTGGATCTTGGGGAGTGAAGAAATATATCTGAAGAATGGATATATATATTATCAAGGTATTAACTTTTATTTGGAATATTTCATTTTCAAACAATGTATTATTTAGGAAGTCTAGGGCTATGAAACCACGTAAATATTATTTGTAATACTTGAATCCTAGTATATATACATATATATATTTCCATATTTTCTTAAGTAAATAACCTATTTAATTTATGAACTGTTTACTTCAAAGCAGGTTAGTCATGAACACTTTGTGTGGATCGGGTCTAAGATAACGATTGTGAAGTCAACTTCTATCCTAAAATGGTTTACATAATGGGACTGTTACGATTTTGCCGCTTCGGAGTGAGATAGAGCTTAAATGAAGCTATCCAACTAGCCTTAAGAGACGAATCCACCATTAGTACCAACCATTATGATGTGCAGGAACAGCTAAGGGTTATACTTGATCAGCTTGAGCAACTTAGAGAAGAAATCAAGCAGCAAAGGAATACTAAGATAGCGAAAGCCAACAAAAAGGAAGGCTGAGGAAAGGAAGTAGTAAAGGAAGAGGTGAAGGTTGTTAGAGAGACGAGCAATAAAGGTGAGAAAGACTGAGCTAAATTGTGGTTAAACCCCCATGTTCCTAAACTGATTCTATTACCTACTATAAATCCCACATATGGTAGCTCCAGGAATTACTATGTTTGCTTTCCTCATATCGGAATCATGCATCCAAGTCATTTGATAGATTTACATGGCACTGATATGAGCAAATATTGCATCGCACCTATGAGCTATTATCAATTGTAGATTAGAGTTTATCATAGCCGAGGTGATGGATACATATATTTGAGATACGTCATGTTAACCCTTAGGACTCTTCTGTTGGAAAGAGTTAAGATGTATAGATGGAAGGAAAAGGAAGAGCCGAATTACGAGTTAGCCGAGCTTGAAGAGGTGAAAGCACTTGCCATTGAAGAGCCATCCTACGTCCCACCGACACAAGATCTATAAGCCCCTAATTCTTTGTATAACCCTGAGATCGTATTGCTTCCCATAATTGATAGTTGCTGGGACTACCAAGGTATAGTTGATCGAATCCATGATGAGTGGAACGAAAGATTTGAGATAAAAAATGTGATTGATAGAACCCATGACGAGTGGTGGGAGCATCAGCTGGTGATGCCCCTGTGCTGATGCTCCTGTTGCAAGTACTGTAGTGTACTATGTTTAATTTTAAATTTTGTTGATTAGTGTTTGACCCCAGAAGGATTTGGAGTAGCCAATTACCAAGTTTCGAGTCAAAACTTCTCTAAGGGAGAGGGAATGATAGGCTTCGAGGTATCGACCTAACCTAACTACCAAAGCTAAGATCATCTACTTACCGACTCATTCTATCTACCGAGCCGAATAAGGCTATTTCTTACAAATAAAGTGCCAAAAAGCAGAAGGCCAAGACAACAATTGATCCTTACCCATTCCTGACCAATGAAAAATCCCTTTTTGAGTCTTTTCTCTCAGAAAGGTCTTTCCCTTACCAGCTCTTATCAATCCCTTTAACAAGGATTATGACAAGCAACTCTATTATTTGGACCGATGCATTACATCTAGTAAGTCTTACGGCCATGTAAAATCTAGCTGATACATCGTATCCAATTAGGTAGCTCATAGATTCACTAAGATCCTCATTAAACCTACTCTATTTTTTATTCCTTCGGCATGATCAGACCTACCCTTACGGTCGACCTTGTTTGTCTTTAGCCCGATCCGTATCACCCCAAAGTAGAAAAGTTGTAATATTCCCCGTGTGAACTATTCTAAGATATAAGCTGACCTTATAGCTGCTAATGTAGACTTAATCTATGTTAGGCATACTTGACTTAACCACTTTGAAACCTCTAATTCTATACTTGATATTAGCGAACTTGTGGTAAAGTTTTTCAAATTACCTACTTAAGATCACTTGTAATTTACAAATTAATAAAATAATAACATTTCATAATTAGTTATACATCAAAAGTTCCAACATTTATGAAAAGTTTACAAAAACCACAAGTTTTGATGTTTATGTATAACAAAATTGGAAACTAGTAGGCATCCCTAGATGCCCGAATTAGCTTCCATAAAAGACAAAAGAAAGCCAAAACAAAAGTCAGAGGCTTATAGGTCTTTAATTTCCCTCACTCTCCCAGCCTAAAGTACACTATCCTAAGGGTGGTTATAAGGCGACATTCTTAATCTTTAGCCGACTTATAGAAAATTTTGTGGAGATATGAGCACAATTAGCTCCATAAGCGAGATAGACACAAAATAGTACATCAAGTACAAATATGGTTTTCAATCATTTTATTTTAGTGAAATTCAATGTAATCAAACAAATGCAACATTGTAAAATGTTAACTAGTCCATAGTAAAGTTGGAGAAATTGTGTCTACTCTAACCTAAATTGAGGAGTTTCAATGCAACTTAAATTAAACCAAATCGAAGCTTATGCAATAGAGAATACTCTCCTCTCGAGACTCCCTTCAAACTATGGCCCTCGACCTTGTCGTGAGCTCCTCTCCTATCACTTAATTCGACTAAAAATAGAAAAATGAGCATTTCAACTATCCTCATCGAAGGGGTTGGTATTTAGTCCATTATACCTAATTATCCCCGAGAGGATTTTTATGCATTTCTAATTAGGTTAAAGGTTAGTCTTAAGTTAAGTCCAGTTAAGATGAGCGACAATTTTCATAAGATAAAGCAAGTCATGCGAATTTAAAAAAAATAGTATCCAACTCCACAATTCAAGTATATAATCACACATGAAGTATGCGTACAAACAACTAAGTTATAAGCACAACCAAATGCACTCCTAAGTTCTCAAGTACTCTAATATAATACTCCAACATGTTGCGATGCACAGATCCCAACTTACCTATGCTTTACCTGTTTACTTAGTCTTGACCATCTCCTCGATGTTCTTTAACTATCCCGAAACATACACAATAAATTAGATTTAATTTATATTCGATCCTTAGATTAGTAGTCATTAATATATGTTATATGTTTTTGGGTGTTTCGACACTAGTTTTATAAGTTATATTTTTTTACATCTTAAGATTTACTAAGTGGTTTCTTAATTTCATAAACCATGTTAAACTATGGAATCTTTTGAATTTCCCTCTAATTTTAGCTACCCTTAAGGTTTTTAAGAATTATCATCTAATTTCACTTCTAGAGTCCCTTATATTCATAGTTTTACTTTTAAAATTGCCTCTAGATATAGTCTTTAGTATAGTGTTGATTTAACAATCATATGAATTTGCCTCTATTTATACCTAATTCACTATAACTAAGAAATTTTTGTATTTTCCTTTAATTTCAACTAGGTACAACAATAAATAACACTTCATTCATCAAGTTTCAGCTTATCACTTCCTAATTTCCCAAATAACACGTCTCATTTAATCATTCTCTCACATTTATCAAATCACAACTTATTAAACTAAACTTGTAGGAACAAATTCTTATCTTACCATAAATTTTTACCCTAAAACTCAATTTCACATATTTAACATGACCTAAATACTCCTTTAAACGATTAAGTGCAAAATCCCAAATGAGGTTCTTGAGAAAATATATTAATTTATGGCTTAAACAACTATTTTAAGTACAATTTAAGGTTCAAAAATTCAATAAAAATATAAAAAATAGTTTTGTGATAAATCTTTTCATAGTAATTTATTATAATTATAGAGAAGTTTATGTAAAAATTTAGGGGTTTAAACTACATTATTTGGACAATTTTTTTCAATATCGAAAATAGGTCGGTTTTATCAATTTCTTTAAGTATATATATCGTAATTGCTAAATTTGTACTAAATAATTTTTTTTTCCAAATGCTACACAAGAAAATATGTAAGAATAATTTTTTTCCATAATTTTCTAGGTATTTTTAATATTTTTACAAATTTTTGGAAATTGAATGGAATCGAAGCCTCGCCAGAAACTCAAACTCTAGCTACCACCAACCTGTCTAAGTGTTTCACCCAATCCAAGCGGAAGGTCTCCTATCTCCTGGTGGTGGTGGTTGCATTCTAGCAATTGCCTAAACCGAATAACTCCTTAAAGTCCAGATTTGCACCTGATTTGTTATATTTTTCCTAAATTTGTTTCTTTCATCTTTCAAATTAAACCCTATTTTCCCAAATCCTACTTTGCATATGGATTCTTATTGGGTGTTTTTTGGAAATTTTCAGAGTGTTTTGGATATCTAGAATGATTTTTCTCTCCATCCTCTTGAAAATCCCCTTATATACCTATCTAATTTGCATGCTATACTTAGTTTATTTGCTAACACCTGGCTTAGGATCCTCCACATGCCTCTCCCAACTTAATCTAGCTATCTCTTAAGTTGATTTATAATTTTTTTATTAATTTTTAGGTGTTTCTTTAGCTTAATTTAGCTTAAAATATAATTATTCAGGTATTTTAATTAATTCACACTTAATAATTACAGATGACACATTTATATATATTACATATTATTTTACGTCACGTAATAATTTTATTATTTATATAATTTATCTCTAAAGATTTACTAACTAATAAAGCATATACCATGCAATTACAATGAATATTAGATAATATATTAAAATTACACAATTTGAACTATATTATTATTGTTTTATTTTTTTTTTTCAAAATTCGACTTCATGAGGTCTCTTTAACTAATATCCTGAGCTCCGTTATAAACTCTTAGGTCAATTGGATTAGTTTCTCCAATGCCTTCAATTATTCACTTTAAGCAACTATGTAGAATTTTGGGACTTACAGAAGAGGCACGAATGGCATATGTGGGATGATTAAGAGAGCATAAAACAAAGACGAGGAGTAAGTAATCTTAATGACTCCAATATACAGTGTGATATGTAGGGGAGTTTGATTGAATCAAGCCCCGATATTGATGATGAACAATGTTATGCTCTTAAAATAATTGAGTGCTTAATCCTTCAAGGAGTAAATATGGCAATACAATGATATTTCTACAAGATTCTTCCTTCTTAAATGAGATAAGTTGGATATCTATGAATCTGATTATCAATCATATCTATTGGATTGTAATAATGATTTATGGTTAAAATGAATCCCTTTACAAATGAATCCACAAATGTACTCTATTTAGTTTCAAGTTAATTAAGGCATTCTTTAGTAAGTAAGCCAAATTAAGAAATGTTGATATCAGATGGATCAATCCAATGAATTCTATTCCAAGTTATTTATACTGAATTTCCCTTAATTATCTCACTGCACAAGCTTGATTCTCTAAGCACTTAGCTTAAAGAGTCAAACATGTTCAATCATAGGCTTAAAGCATAAAATCGAACTTATCCATCTATTAACTTGAGAACTTTTTTTTTTTTTCCCTCAAAATTTCTTCATGTTGAATATAAAATTATGTTAAAATTAGTATGGTAAATATAAGGGTTGGGCAAAAAAATCGCGAATTGCAGATTGAACCATAAATCGAACTAAAATTTTTTTTTTTGTTTTTTTTTAACTATTTGATTTGCGATTTGGTTAGATTATGTATAAACAATTTACGGTTTGATTTGAGGAAGAGAACTAAATCATACCATTTTGAACAGAACTAAACCATTTAGTTGAATAAAAAAATTTTATGTAATTATTTTGTATTTTTTTATTTTTTTCCATCAATTTCATGTAATTTTTCATATCTTGTTATTCTTTATTATAATTTTGTATCAGTAATTAAAATTAAGTTAAATAAATTCCATTTAAAATTTCATATTTATTGGAGATAAAAATATTTAGTAAAAATTTGATACAAATAGTTCAAACCGTGGATCAAACCGAATTAAATTAATTTTAATTAAATTTAAAAAATTTATGAACCGAGTTATATAATTAGATTGACTTAAAAAAACCCGTTATTAGATTCGATTAGTAAGAGAGTGAATTGTACCGAACCAAATTACGTCTATTCCTAATAAATATGCTTTCTTGCAATTTCTTAGTTTTAGATCAACTGTGGAATACATATTAAACATACATTATATAATGCATATATCCTATAAATTGAAACTAAATCGTCATTTCCATTGCGATTTTGTTATAGAAACTTGCATGAATATGAATTATTGCACACTGGGTATATAATAATGCAATGCGGAGAGAATTAAAATTATTACCATTTTGTGGTCCAGTTCACCCTCGAATAAAAATCCATGAACCCAAAAAGAGAATAATTGGACCAGACGTCCAATTTATTAAGATATGACATCTTCTTCTTTTTTTTTCACATTAAGAATTAAGATATGATGTCTTAATTTGTAAGAATATAATTAATTAAGTGATCTAATACCGACAATTCAATACATAAAATATACATCTGCTTTTGCCAGTTAATGTCTATATCAATTACATCCAGCACGTTTAAGAAGCCCCATTTGTCTACGTAATTGTCCTATTTTTTAACCGTAGACCCCACAAGATACTTTTAGTGAATGGACAGCGCAAAAGCAGATCTATATATTGCCTCAGATTAACAATTCTCTAATTATTGGACAACATTGTTTATCACGTGTCTTGATAAATATTAATAAAACTTTAATAAGTAAAAAATATAGTTTTATTATCATTAATATATATATCATTAATATTTATTCACTCCTCATTAAAATATTAATATATTAATATCATTATTTTTTTTCCCCAAATTTTCTCCTAACTCATTTGGATCTTTCCATTTCATAATCAATTTAGCAATTCTTAAAGATTGTTTTAGGCATAGCGGCATTTGCTAAATGCGGTTGTCAAAGAAAATGATTTTTTTGGCCGACATAAAACCAATAATTAGAGGTGATTAAATTAATGTCCCTAGATTTTATTACAATATTTTGTCAAGCATATATATCTTCACTATTTTATTGTTCTATGATCTGACGAATCATATCAACGGCGGTCAAGGTGAAGATTTTATGTTGTCCGTTCTTTCCGCATATTCTGCGAGTATGATACAAAAGATAATTAGTTTTTAGAAAATATTGTCCTATAAATGTGTACTATGCAACTTTACGAGCCCACAAAAAAATAAAATAAAATAAATTATGTGAATGCACATGAAAAAATGAAGGAAAATTCGACTGTTCATGTTTTCAAATTTGAGCATCTAGAACCCTTGGCTGATTGATATCGCACAACTTTATGAGATAAGGAGAGCTACTAGAAGTATTAATTGTGATATATATAATACAAAGTAACCAACTTTTAGGTTAACTCGATCTACTTACCTATTCTATAGGGCCTATAGTTATCTATTTTAGATTGTTTTGGTGTATGACTTGTAAAAAATTTTAACACCCTAATTATCACAGTGAGTTTCATTTTTTATCCCCAGTTGTATGGTTTTATATCCGTCTCTGATTTAAAGAATTTGAAAGCGTATGGTGCTCATATCCTTTTTGGTGAAATTGCAACTTTTCCTTTGTTTAAGACCTTACACTTATTTGTAGTATTATTGTGCAAATAATAAAGAGCAAATTGTTGAACCACAGATATAAATATAGTCATATATAAAATAATTAGTCTATACCATCTTTATTTTTATGGTTTATCTAGCTATAGCTTGGCTCTTATTGTTGTAATATACCATATGACATAAGGAAGATCCGTAGTCTAACTTTTAGGTCAATTAAATAATGGCAAACTACGGCAATTGTATCCAGAATTATTGAAACTGCACAAAGATTTCAAAGTTCTAAAGATTTCAATCTTTGTATTATTGTAGAATTACAATAAATTTTTGAAGTTTGTCTTATTGCTTGGCTTGCCTTGACTTAACTAATCAAATACTATCTCTATTAAGAAAATCTTCAAATCAATAATAAATTAGCATGAAATTTTATAAGTATATATTTAGATAAAATGCTGATTTTGTATTGCATTAGTTCCTATATTAGCTTTTTCAAATGGCGTGTAACAATGGTACTTTAGAAAAATAGAAACTTTTGCAAGTGTATATTAAATCCATTGTAATTTACCCATTAAGTAAAGGCGAACCTTTGTTGTGAAATTTAATTCTCTTTTGTGAGGAAAAGATATCAATAAAATTTAATGATGTTTATATTACACACACACACACACACATATATATATATATATATATATATATAAATCAATAAAACTTATCTTATCTTCAACATTTTATGAGATTACTTAAAAATTGTTGTAGTGTTTCCTTGTTATCTTTTTTTTTTCTTTTGGATAAAAAGTTAAATAATACTTTACCACTCATAGATAATATTGTAATTTCTATTTCTAATTTTTGATACACCTTTAAGAAGTAAATAAAGTAATAGTTTTATCACTTCCACACAGGGTCCATAAGTCATAACCACTACTGCTACATTTTCCAAACCTTAAAACCTCGCATCCTTTTGTTTCCCACATCTATAACGCTTTTACCCGCTGCTTCCACATTTGCTTAAGCCTATGTTTTATAATTAGTCTTTCCGGTATCACCTTGTTCAAAGTGGTATCATTACTTTTGACAAAAGTTGTGGCAAAGCGACAACTCTCTGCTGTTTTTGTTTTTCAAGTTTAAACGTAGGGAGGGAAATGGCTTCCAGATGAAAAGACCATTTGACAGCAAAGTCTCCCATGTTACTTCCAGGTTATTGCCACCTTGGAATGGCATTTCATTCCTCCCATAATTAAATACTAAGTGAGAAAATTAATCCCACACCGCCATTGAATGTTGAGAATTAAATTCAAATAAGAGATTTTAATAATATAAAGAAGATCTATAACATTATAAAAAGATATAATACAGTTATATTATTATTAAGATTCGTATAATTCTACTAATATTATAGATAACACATTAATATCCATTATGACACTTAACATGCCACATCGATTACATATAATAAATATCTTATATTTACACTATTTTTAAATCTTTCCTTTTTTATTTGAATTTCAACCCAAATAATGATTGTACATTTTAGTCAAACCCGATTTTCTCGATTCTAGATCCCCTTACATTAATTGATCTATAACTTGAATTTGAAAATAATAATAAAAGAGTGATATGTGTCTGATCCACGTTGTTTATTCTTACGGAATACGTAAATGGACTTTTACGGAACAAAACACCCCTGATTTTAGTGATAAGCTAGTTTCCTATAATTTTTTCAAAGCTACAGCTAGAAAAGGCTCTCTGGTTTCTGGTGTTGGGTTCTTGTTTTAGATCGTACGGATGTAGAAAAATGTCGACATTATTGAGCCCTGAAATGAAAGCATCGGCCATGGCTGCATCATCGCACATATATACTAATTTTGGGTGACACGTTACATACTAAATGCACGATGATATTGCCATTTGCTTTTTCACTAGTCTAATTATGAGAAATATTGAATCTAGGTGGTCTTTTTTTTTTTTACTTTTTTTATTATTTTTTCAATTTCCGTGTATCCTATAATTATCTAAGAATAATTATTACCATATGAATCAGAAAGTCAGTGTTTTGAGCTCAATCAAGTGGTTTGAAGTTGTAATTCGGTTACTTTTAATAGAATAATTTCGTAAACTTACGATTTTTGAAATCTTTCACTTTGCTATAGAGAGGGAAAATATCTCCATGGGACCATTGCACTAAATCTACTACATATCCAAAGATCATAGTGGAAACACAAAAGTTCGTACATAATATTGCAGTTATTAAATATTTCATTACCAAGTTGCTTATTTTCGGTTATCAAAAGGAAAGTGGATGCGTGTGCTAATTGAATTAGATTTTGAGGCAAAATAGAAGAGGAATGCACTAAGTATAGAATTCTGTTACCTCCATTCCACCTAAAGTTTCATTTGATTGATATATATTTATAATACGGTACTGGATAAATTTTTTAATCGATTGTTTGGCATGCATATTGATCAAACTTATTAAACAAAAAAGTCTCAAAGTATTAAAGTAAAGTAAAAATTTATATCATATATTTAATAATACAAGAATTAGCTTCACTATGTAGAATTAATATATATATATATATGAAATTCTATAAGAATTCTTACACCAAGTTCTCAAATAACCGTATTAAACCTTGCCGTAATTTATAATATAAATAACTAATTTTTTATAATTTTAAATTTTTTTTATCATAAAAACTCATGCCCAATACTACAAATATTAAATGTGACATAAGAGAATTGTATTATCATGTTCAACTTATACTATATTGTGTCCAATTAATGTTGTATTGCCCAGATCTCTTAATCAAATGCTATCTTAACTTGTTTTTGCTGATTGCGTTTCTAATTTAATGAAATAATGTAGGTCATACAAAAAAGAGAATTAATTCGGCTCATCAAGTCTATGGTTGAAAGTTTTGGAGTAAGATGTCGACATATATCAAGGCAAATTGATTAAAGTAATAGTCCGGTTGCTGAATCTAAGAATAATAGGCATGGATATGGTTTTGAAGTTTCATCGACAATGGTTTCTTGCTTCCCATTTTGTAATTACCTGTTCCCATCTCCATTTTGAGGCTTATAAACAGATGTATATATTAGTGTCTTACTTATGATGTCCAGTGTCTAATGTTGGTGTTAAACACTTCACTGAGAGATCCAAATGAAGATTTACAAGTGATCAGAGGCTTGTTACAATTCACGTGTATCCTCTTTGTAATGGTATATAAATTATTTTGTCATGGGTTCAATGCTTTTACCCTTAGTTGCAATAATCTCTTGGTTTTGCTCTTAGTTTGATTTGCAATTATGTAGACGAACCTAATGACGGGCTATTTAATCATAGACTGATATCTATAATATTGAAGAGTATAAGTTCTGAGATATATAGTAATATTATATATAATTAAGTAAGTAAGTAAGCAAGTATGGATACAACTAAGGAAGCTGTTAAGAAAAGTTCAAGGAGATGGAGTGGTTTTAGAGAAGAAAGATGTCTAGAGAAATTATTTGGGAGGTTTTATAGAAATATGTATTTTTCTTAAATTTTTAATCACCACACTTGTTCAGTACAACCATTTGATCTAAATCTGACAACACTAATTAATCCAACCTTAGTACCTAGACATATAAAATGAATTAAAACCTAACACAATTCTTAATTTTATATCACATTTGATGTATATGAATAGTTTAAAATGGAATGGAACTGAATTATTAAGGAATAAAATGATAAATTCGTTTTTGTGTTTCAAAATGTCCATGGAATATAATGAAATTAAATATATATTAGCGAGATTATGTACTTGGGCTTAATAAAATACATACATATATATATATATAGTGTTTTAAATGATGAAGGTAGGTTATAAATAGATGGGTGAGAGGAAAAAGGCTAATAGGCTAGTGCGCTAATCAAATTTTGGATTAGTTTTTTTTTTTATGAAAGTAGAATACAAATTCAGAAATAGAAGTTATGATTGGTATGCATGACATATTTACTTTAGTAGCCCCAATTACATAATTTTTTTTTGTTTAAAATAAATAATTAGTTAAAAATTATTCACAATCACTAAAGACATCAAAAATTAGTTGTTGAAGGTACTTTATCTTTAATAATATAAATATAGCAATAATTGTCAAAAATGCCATTAATTATTGAATGTTATAATAAAATTTAATATTAAATAAATATGATTAATAATAATAAATAAGGAAGAATGGAATAACAGTTCCACCTAAGCGAAATGACGAGTCATTTCCCATATTTGAAAATGTCCATCGAATAGAATGGAATTAAAGGTTTATATAATAGTAATTGTCAAAAATGGCTTTAATCATTAAATGTTATAATTAAATTGAACATTAAATAAATAATTTAATTGATAATAATAAATGAGGGGGAATGAAACAGTTTAAAGGTAAAATCGAATTCCTCCTTAATATGAAACATAAGAAAATGGAATAGAATCTAGAATCACGATTCTATTTTGATCTATTTCCGTGTATCAAACATAATATTAGTACCTAGATATTAACCAAATCAATCGGGTTATATATCCCACCCCATTAACAAAATAACTTTTTACATATGTTATCCTTTTTTACTTGTCCTAATATGATAATTATAAAATTGAATTCAAGTGAAATAGTGTTTGAAATTTTACATGAAATTAAAAGTTTAAAATGTTAAGCGATATGAACACACATCTTATAAAAAGATAAATTAGATTCAATCCCCCTTCTCTTTTGGCAGTTATAATAATAGTTAAGGGAAAAAAAAAACAAAAATTTAAAAGTTTAAATTCCAATTTTTTTTTTCGTTTATCTTTTTTCACCTATTTCACCAAATTAGTTAAAAACATCAATTTTTTCAAATGAAACGAAAATGTCGACCACGCAAACAGGATAAACAGGAGGACATGACATGATGGTAAATGTACCAATGAAAAAACATATTCTAGTCCTATCCAATAGAAGACTCACTTAATATAACAAACAAAAAAATTGAATTCATTACTTACACACCAAAAATGACATGCATGAATCAACATTATGTATAAGTTTCTATAATGTCATCATTATGTATTCCTTTTCAAGGGTTCCATCCAAGTTTTATTTTTACTTTCTATCTTTATCCTTTGGAAAAAGTGAATACCACTACTACCATCTCACCTTCGTGGAGATCACGAAATTAACATCTCTATTTTACATAATTGTGTTTTTTTTTTAAGCAAAAAGTCAAGAAGGATATAATCGTTTTGATTGGAAAAAGTAACTACAATAAATTACAGTGATATCCAAAAAATTGTCAAAATAACGTAAAGATGGTGAATTTAAAAAATGCAACACCAAGACCCCTTCAAGAACTTTGAGACTAAAAAGTTTCCATCTAATGGAAAATCTGTATTTTACACTCACACAGAAACACACACGCATATATATATATATATATATATATATATACTTTTATTTATTGTTAAACCAATTCCAAACCTGATTTGACAGTTTTCTTAACATAAATGATATTTCATTACTCGATATAGGTCAAGTACGATGATAAGTAGATTTTAAAAATTTTTCTAATAAAAAACTTATTTTCTACTATATTAGACAAAACAATTTCTAGTCTCAAAATTTTTAAAGAGCTCTACATGTTGCAGCTATAGTTAATCTGATGAAGAATGGCTTGCTACCATCTACTAGATCATAGCATCTAGATAACGGTGTCTAATTACTTAAATCGGGGGTGTTCTATCCTTTGGTCTCACTCCATTTTAGGTGTTGTTCCTTTAACAGTTAATTAATTCAGTGATCTACCAAAAACTCCTACGGCAATGGTATGCTTACGTTGGGGATGAATACAATTGAAGTGAACCTATCCCATCCTAAAACGTGGGCCTCCATAACGTAGACCATAGGCTTCTTAGCATCCTGGACTATGTAAACCATAGTAATACTTCCGTTCTTACAAAGGGTAATTGAGATCATTCACCTTACTCTTCCTTTCTACCTAAAACCATTTTATTAATGAATTATTAGATGAATGTGGTGTTGATATCAGTGACTTATCCCTAAGGGATTGGATCCTCTCTAGAGCCAACAAGTGAGGTACATATCCAAGTTTCTCGGTTTTTAAAGTGTAAAAGCTTACTATATGAATTACATAAAGGGCTAAAATTGTTACATTCAAATCTTGAAATAAGGGTTTGCAACAAAGCTAAGAGGACGCTCCTAATAAGAAAGATGAGCACGACACCCATCCTGGATAAATAGAAAGAGAGAAGGCTGGCTTACCTACCAGTCTCAAAAAACTCACACACTAATATATAACTATCATTACATGACATCTTCCATTGCTACCATTGTAACTTAGTTGTAGTGTCCCAAATTCAAAACATCACAATCCGTCACCTGTCAATACTGCACCTATAAAATCACTAATAGTTATAAATAATAGATCTCCATAATTTAATAGGAAACCAAAATATACAAATGAATCATCCTAACACAATTAATAATACACTTATTATCAAAAGTCTAAAAGATAAACATATAGCAAATCGGGGTCCAACTCCAGCTATTCATAATTCATCAACCAAGTCTAACTTTCATTTCAATTAAAACGACAATTCATCTTCCTAGTAGTAATGGTAATCGCTGCTCTCCCCATCTTAATAGTAATAATATGCATCTCAATTCTCATAAGATTCTATTGGTTCATTAAAAAAAAAAACTTTGTAATTGAAAAAGAAAGAAGCAAGCTAATGTCAAGTATGTTAGCACGATAAGAACAAGCCTATGCCATTCATCATACAAAATACATACAATTAATGCAACAAGAAATCATAATAACAAGTTTAATTACCTTTAATTTAGTCAATACATAGCAAAAGGATACCCATGATCCTAATCACAAGATCCTCAAACAGGAATTGCCACTATAAGCCTCAACTACTTATCTATGGAACTGCATTTGTAGGTCTCATCTACTTAATTGATGTAGAATTGTCATTGCGAGCCCATTACTCCTAAACCACTAGTATGAGAACTGCCACTAGAAGCCCTAATACCTACCTAAGTCTACCCTTGATCATTCCTAGGCATGACTTTATAAGGAATAATATCACTCGAGGATTGTAAGGGTATTCCTCAAGGATTTGTCACTCCCGACCCCTAGACCAAGCCCCATACACTAGCGACACACAAATTAATAGTCAAATAATTGTTAGTTTCATTCTTTAATTTCTAATCTAGCAAGCACAATTATCAAACACGGTAAAGACATACCTAGCTCCAGAGTAACTTTATTCCATGTATTTACATAAAAACTCATCATGTATGAATACTTAATAGAAAATTAAAATCACATCCTACAACAATGGGTTTGACTTAAGTCTTTATAGTATCCTATGCTAGACTTCTAAAACACTAGTTCTATCCTCAAGTAATTTTACTCTACCTTGAACGTGTAAGTTTGGCAAATAATTAAGTTAATAGTCGTCAACTCCGGTTTAAGGATCACTATAAACTCCTTTGAGCTATTTAGTTAGGAATTAGGTAGGCTATAGAAAGAGAATATAGACGAAAAATAGATGAAAAAGAAAGATAAGAAAAAACAGGGAGAGAATCAAAGCCATGCTTCTTGCCGGTAGTAGTGCTAAGATCGTTGGAATTAAAATATATAGTTGAAATAAATACATGATAATATAAATATTATAGCTATCAAAATATTAGTTTTAGTATGATACCTATTCAACACGAGTGAGTGAATCAGCACGATACACGCGAAAAGACGTCACTAACATGCGATGAATACGATATTAAAGTCCTAGTACAACCTCGCCACCACTAGAGGTGACAAGATCACATGATGATTAATTACCACTATCATGTTCTAGCTAATTTATGAACATATAAGGAAGATAAATATGACATGAATTTGTTGGTGTCGCATGCCTTGTTAAACAATCCTTGTTTTGAGGTATTTCTTTCCGCACACCATCGTGTACACAACGATAATAATCACACTCTTACATAAAGTACAAAACTCGACTTGCATATGCATATTTTCCACCATCTCCGTCCGAAAATTTAGCAAATCTCGCCAGAGAAAGGTTTAACGATGTGTACTAGTATCCGATCAATATATAATTGATAAATATTAATAAAATTTTAATACATAAAAATATAATTAATATTTTTTTTAAATTTATATTCATTTATTGATATATATCAAAATTTTATTAATACTTATCGATTCATATAAAAAATTATTAACATTGAATACTCATCTCCCACGTACCTTTTTCCCATTTCCTACCGCTTGGATCCTTTTTACCGCAAGCATCGTATTGTTGCGGTATGTTGAAGTCAACCCCGTATTATATTGCGCAGATTGTCTTATATGTCTTCATTTTTGTGTCGGTCCCCTTCTCTTTTTCCTTTTAAATTAGTGGGGAACAACATGTTGTATATGCAAAAATAAATTCCAAAATAGATCTTCTAAGGTTATTTTTTTTTAAAGATCTTTAAAGTTACAAATTAATAGTGATTGTTATCTTAATTTTTGAAATGTCATATGATATCAATGTAATGTCATCATTTTTCAAATATCTAGATAATAATAACCATTAATTAATAATTTTAGAAGATATTAGGAAAAGAGTAACTTTAGAAAATCTAAATCTAGTAAGTTCTCTATCTTAAGTACTTTAATAGAAGACAACAAACAATTTTTGAAGCAATATTTTATGTAGAAAGACAGACCTCTATAAAAACAATAATATCTATTACAATTTATTAGGATATGGAGCTTGGGATGACTTAGGTATATAAGGAGTGTAAGGCAAGTAGCATACTATTTTATATATTTTTGCTTAATTATATGTGTGTGTCTTTGTGTTGCATATTTGTGCAAAATTATCTTATATTTATAGTATGAACACTGATCTTCCATTAAAATAGACTCATTACAATCACCAAAATAAATAAATAAATAAGCTTCAACAATTATCATGTGATATTATACCTAAAGCCATTTGATGAAATTATTATTGTGCTATCTTGATCTACACTGGTCTATTTATTTGGGAGAGATGAGGGATCAACTTGACTTGAGCTAATTTGAACCTCTATTGAGCTATCTATGCTGCAATGCATGAATAAAGCTAAAATAACCTTTTCAATATAACCTTTTCACTAACATCGTAATTTTGGAAGGTTACAAGGCCCCAATGCCCCTAATTAAGATGCAAATTGAAAACATAAATTATTTTTCCTGGATGATTAACCATTCATTATGTGTATAAGACTACACCTGCAGGAAGCCTCATATGATCAAGCCAAGTTGTCCTATGGGGTTGAGTGTGGTAGATTAGTCCACTTGTAATATATATATGTATATTGTTCTCAAAGTACCGTGAATCTTATTCATCCCATGTGCATGGATATGGTTCGTAGATGATAATTTATTGCTTACCAATTGATGACAGACAACTTTCCAACTGTAGTGATGCGGAACACTCTCACTGCTTATGTAGTTTGTTTCATCCGCCGGCAATCTTCCTATGCATATCACTATAAAAATATTACGATGAGGCGAGATATCTGGAAAGAGAGTTCTTCCATTTCAAAGTATTACAATAATAGGTTCTTATATTGTATGGCTCACCTCGGGAGACGAAAAGCTTACAATTTGTGAAGCTAGTAGTTAATTTTTTTAATTTTCTAGAATTTAGTTGTTCAATAAAACGTTGATCGGCTCCTAGGACTACAAATGACCTGAACCGAGCCATTGAGTGTAAAATGTAGAGCTACTAAAAATATGAAGCCTCAATGGAATGTTGGTTTGAGACACTTGGGTGGTGTAGGGTTTGATTCAAATGGGAAAAGTTTAGACATGACCCCACTATTGCAAACAAAGGGAAACTTCATTTGAATTGGCCAGAGGGTCCTTTTTAACTGAAAAGGTGTACCTCCTAAATTTTAGAACCCCTAAGTACACTTTGGTAAGGAAATATTTCACTACAATACTCAATTACAGTTTATTGATTCTTGTCTACATGATCTATAACTCCTTCTATAATTCACTCAGGTGAGATTTAATAATACATAACTAGAAACATAAAGAGGATGAAGAAGAATGGAATACTATAGTATCTTCTGTTCATTGCATTCATGAGCGTATAAAGCACTTAATATTAATATTATCTTTCTCGCCACATGTTTACCTCTCTTCAAATGGTACTTGACTTTCTTACTTGTTAGTTTAGCACAATTTCCATTCTTATAATTCTTGCGAATCCCTTTCCTTTTAAAACTCAAGGCTTTAACTTAGGTAGATTCAACAATATACACATTTCAAATGGACTTAGCAACTTCTAAATACGTATCCTCTAGTTTAAGTTAGTGAATATTATCATTAAAGTTTTTGACATTTTCATAATGAGTCATTTTCACCATTATATATTCTTAAGGGGAAAGTATAAAAAAAAGTCCCTAATGTACCATGTTTTTACAAATCAGTACTTAATCTTATATTTAATCCATTTCAATCCCCTAATGCTTCTTTAAGGTAATAGGGACTGAGGTCGGCAAAACGTCTAAAACCTCATAATCTTCAGGTAGTTCCTATCTATAGGCATTGTAGTTGATCTTCTGGAGAATTTTGAAGAGGCCTTCAACTTGAGCAGACAGCTTATTCTTCCTCTTGCTCGTGAACCTCTCCTTGCTTCAATGCAGCTATACTAGGTTTCCAAGCTGAAACTGTATTGACTTCCTTCTCCTGACCTTTTCTTTTATTTTCTTGGCAACTTGGTCAACCTATCGAGTAGCCTTGTCGTAGATGTGTTGTAAGGACTGTGATCGGGCTCTCGCATCAAGGTCTTCTTACTTAAATATGGGTACAAGAGTGTGATTAAGGGGCAACTCGAGATTAAAACCATAGACAACTTCAAAGAAGGTTTTTTTAGTGGTGTCATGTACTATATTATTGTAAGCGAATTCTATTACAGGCAAACAGATGTCCTAATTAGCCAAGTTCTTACCTACTACAGCTTGAAACAGTGATCCCAAAGTATGATTGATTACCATTGTTTAGCCATCAGTTTAGGGATGACAAGAAGTGCTAAATAGCAATTTTATCCCTATCCAACGCCATATTGTCCTCCAGAAATGACTCGACAACTTTAGATCTTTGTTTGAGACTAAAATTCCTTACATACTATGTAATTAAACAATTTCCTACAAAAAGAGAGAAGTCATAGCTAATGCATCGTAAGTCTTAAAGCAGGGCATAGAGTGTTCCATCTTATTGAATCCATCCATGACGACCATTACAGAATCTTTGCCTTGGATAATTCTTGGTAATCCAAGGACAAAGTCTATGCTCAACTTAGTCTAAGGTTTGGTTGGGACAGGAAAAGGCATTGCTTTTGCTTGTTCAACTTAGCATTTGGCTCTCTTGCAAGTAGCATAACCCTTAAAAATTCAATGCATATCTCGCCTCATCCTTAACCAAAAGAACCGTCCACTCCATAGCTCATATGTTCTTCTCCCTCCAAAATGTCAAGAGAGCCCTCCATTGTTGGCTTTTCTGACAAGCAACTCCCTCAATGAATAGGTTGGCATGTATAACTTTCCACCTCAAATACAAATAACCATCCTTCATTTGGTACTCATCTATGGTCCTTTCACTAGCACAACGCCTAAGTATAGGTCCTAAATGTAGGTCCTTTGGATACTATTCTTTAATGCTCATAAACCAAAACGATCTAACCTACAACTTAATCAAGAGGACATGTCTCCTTAATAAAGCATCAGCAACGACATTGTTCTTGCCTTGTTTGTACTTTATCATAAAGCTAAATCCTTCTAAGAATTCAGCCTACCTTGATTATTACTTCGACAACTTAGTCTAATTTCTAAGATACCTCAATGACTCATGATTAGTATAGATGACAAACTCTCTTGGCAATAGATAATGCTGCCATACTTAGAGCGCTTAGATAAGTACTAAGAGTTCTTTGTCATATACAGAGTGGTTCAATTGAGGTCTTCTGAGCTTCTCACTGTGATAGGCAATTGGTCGGCCTTCTTGCATTAAGACAATGCCTAACATGTTACATTCCAACTTAAAAATCTTATCAAAGTCGAGTAGGGTTAATATGGGTACGAAAGTCAACCTTACCTTCACTTCAACAAAACTTCTTTCCTCTCTTTCTCCTCACTTAAATTCGATGTTCTTCTTCATTAGTTCGATAAGAGTTACAACAATGGTACTGAAATTCCTAATGAACCTTTAATAAAAGGTTGCTAGTCTATGGAAACTTCTTACCTTCGCACAAGTGCTTGGAGTCGACTACTTAACAATAGCTCAAGTCTTCTCATCATCCACTCACAATCTACCTCCACCAACTACGTAACCTAGAAATGCACTTCCTCTTGGCAAAAACTATATTTCTTTAAGTTGCAAAATAACCTCTCGGCTCGAAGTACATTTAGCAAGGTATGATGATGTTCATAGTGACTTGTAAGGCTGATACTATATACAAGAATGTCATTAAAGTAAACATCGACACACTTCCCGATCAGATTCCTAAGTAAATGGTTCATTAGTTGCATGAAAGTGCTTGAGGCATTTAACAAGCCAAAAAGCATTACCATCCATTTGTAGAATTCATCCCGAGTTTTAAATGTAGTTTTCCACTCATCTCCTAGCCTCATTCGGATTTGATGGTAGCCAGACTTCATATCAAATATTAGTATTAGGGATAGGATATTAGTACCTGATGGTAATCTTGTTTATAACTCAACGATCAATGCACATTCACTAGATACCATCCTTTTTTTGACACAAGAAGCGCCGCCGGTACAACATAGGAGTTGAGGCTCTCCCTTACATATCATTTCTCCAATACTTCATTAACTTATCTTTGGAGTTCAATGACTTGCTCAAGATTCATTCAATAAGCTAACTTATTCAACAAGGTAGTATTAAGTATTAAGTCAATGCAATGTTTAATGCCTCTGAACGAGGGTAATCCTTCAGATGACTATTCTAAAAACAAGTTGGCATATTCATCAAGTAGCTCTTTTAATCTCTAATGTACCATATTTTTACAAATCAGTACTTAACCTTATAGTTAATTCATTTCAATCCCCAACCTGTTCAAGTCATATCAAGTAAGTCATTTTTATTAAACTATGTTAATTTTTCCATTATCGTAGGCACATATCAACACTTGACTTGTCAACATATAATTTTTAAATAAAATAATTATAAAAATGATAAATATATATAAATAAGAATAATGAAAAAGAAAAATAAAAAAAGCCTGCAAACGTGAAAAAAGTAATTATATGCATTTATATACATATATATTAATATTTATTTTACCATATATTAATATAAATTTAAAAAAAAAACAAATATAGCCACTTTAAAAGCAGGAGGGGTCGTTGGCTATCTCCTACAAGCAATGGGGGCCCGGATCTAGCCACATTTTAGCCTTGGGGAGGTCGGATCTAGCCACAAGTAGCAAAATGGGTAGTACAACCCATTAACGGTTGTAGGTGGCCATTTATGCCTAGGAGGGGTCACATAACCTTCCCCTGGTGGTGGGAGGCTATCTATATCACCGAAAACCAAAAAAAAATAATAATAATAACTAGAAACTCGATCGGGTCGTGTAGTACCTATTCTTCACTCGATCAAGTTTTGTTGTAAATTTTTTTTTTTAAATTGGGAGGCCAAGGGTAGCCGTCCATCACTTGGGGGACATCGCGCAACCCCCTCTTTTGGGGTATGCAACCACCTACAACCACTAGTGGGTCACAACCTACTTTCTACTTATAGTTAGATCCGACCACCCTAAGGCCAGGTGCAACCCCTTCCCCTCTTGGTAGCCATTAACCACCTTCATCCTTACGATGGTTGAATTTTTTTTTATTTTTTTACTTTATAATAATTTATGTTAAAATAAATATTAATATATATGTGTATAAATATAAATATTAATATATATAAATATTTTACTAAATAATATATATGCATTATTTTTCAGATTTTTATATATTTTTATATTTCTTATTATTTTTATAATTTTTTAGTTATATAACATATTTATGATTACTTTGTTTGATTAGATTAATTATTTGAATGAATCAAATGCTGCCACATGTCCATGCATAATGGCAAAACTAACGGAAGAGTTTTCTTATAAATTTATTAAAACGTTAAGGACTAAAATGAACTAAATAAAAAATTAAGAATTAATTCGTATATACAGGTAAATATTATGAACTTTTTTTGTACTTTTCCCTATTCTTAATTATCTAGAAGGGATAGAATTACACCTTATGATTGTTGTCT
This sequence comes from Lumnitzera racemosa, assembly GCA_024138005.1. Classification (NCBI taxonomy): domain Eukaryota; kingdom Viridiplantae; phylum Streptophyta; class Magnoliopsida; order Myrtales; family Combretaceae; genus Lumnitzera; species Lumnitzera racemosa. The sequence continues at coordinate 5,535,604 of JAMXBC010000007.1, forward strand.
GTTAACTAAGGCATGACCATTACATTTTAACTTCCTAAATATATTTACATCTCTTTTATATACTGCTTCATTATATCATGTTGGTGCTTGATATAAGTTTCAAACTTAAATTGTATGTCTCCTTAATTTGCTTGAAAATGTGCCTCAATTTCTCTTTGTGAATATCTCTCATATCTTTTATTGTTGAGAAATTTACTAATTGATACATAATGTTATTTTGCATGTTGAATGTAGCAATATAACTTAAGCTATGCAATTTTTACTTTCCTAGGTATTGCAAGCCTCAAGATCTCAAGAAAGGTTTCAATAGTATCAATAAAATTTTGATACGTATTAGTAAATGAACATACTTTTTGAAAAAGTATCAATTATATTTTCAAATGTTGAATATAGCAACATAACTTGAGCTATGCAATTTTTACTTTTCCAATTATTGCAACCCTTAACATCTCAAGAAAGGTTTCAATAATATCAATAAAATTTTGATACGTATTAGTAAATAAATATACTTTTTAAAAAAGTATCAATTATACTTTCATGTATTAAAATTTTATTGAGATTCACATGATATGTTAGTATTATTGAATCTTTTTTTTAGATCTTTTTTATTTGAGTAATTTTTCCAATCTTAGGCCCTACCATAACATGGTTAAGCGTTTCTGAAACCTTATGTTCCTTAAGCATGTATTTAATTTTATGATGTTTAAATGTCAAAATATTCACCATTGAGTTGCTCCTTATTTTATTTGACAATGACATTTTTATAAGTAGAATCCATTTTTGGATAGCTCTATAGTCCATATATACATATATATGCATATAAAATTGGCACAACACATAAAAGCATGTTACAATTAAACGACAATTTCATATATGATATAAAATAAAAACTTTGCTAAGCTTTTAATCATTGGTCATATTCACATACTTAATAATTATAGTACATAACATAATTTTGCTTAAACATTACACATTGAATTTGTCGTCTCAAAATATTTGCTAGTAGAGATTAGGTTGGGATTAGGCTTCACGTAGCTAGATGAGCCTACAAAACAAGGAACAATAAGGGGCACCGAGGTGTTATCCGACATAATCACATCGATACTTAAGTTAGTGGTGTGAGGGGGAGTAAGAGTACTCAATAACAAAATGTGAGCTCAAGTGTACGAAGTATCGAGTATTTTACCATTAGGTAATAGCTTTATATTTATAGAGGAATAAAGTCAATAGTTGGAGAGAAAATAATGGACAGAAGCCATGTCCATAAGTGTAGGGTAGTGGAGCCATGATGTCGACGTGTTCTATAAATGTAGGAGACAATCGTTGACTTAATTATTCACCCTTATCCATCATCTCCTTACCATTAAGGATTTCTGTAACTAGATAGGCTGTATGTTGGGCTTAGGGTGAGGTCCGCTGGCAAGGGGAAGGTTAAGAATTCGAGGGGCACAGCCCAGATTGTATGCCATATCAGGTCAATCCAGGCTTAAGGAGCCCATGTCCAAAAGATCTTATCAACAGTTGCCAACCCTACACCCTTGGCAGTGCAGTCTCATTATCGTTGTAGAGGTAACGAGAAAGGAAAAAAAATAGGCTCTTCAAGTGTGTAGTTGATCTAGTCCTAAGGTGCTTACATTGGCTAAGCGTCAAATTCAATTTAAGTTCTAAATTCCTTGCTAAGGTTAGTCTTTTTTTGGTCATTAAGATAACTCATCATAGAGTAGTTTTTTTGTTACGAAAAAAAAAAAAAGATTTTTCTATGGATCATTTCCAAGAAAGTCAACAAACTTAGTGGATACATGATTAGAGTTCGAGCTGGTGAAGGGTCAAGGCGAAGATATCTGAGCTAAGCGACATGGGGGTCGAACGGGCATGGACAACTCTAGTAGGTTTGTACTGGGGCCAAGGTAGATGCTCCAGTCCCGAGGTAGGATACAAGAGGTCCAACCTCCTTGGCGTTAGGGGGCATCAAACTTGTAACCCTTCCTTTGGTCAAGGCAAGGGAGACACAAGAGGATACCCAGGCTGGAGATGTGCAAGACCCAGCAAAATAAGGTAATCCATGGTAAATGCTCAACGGGCTAAGCTAAGTGCTCTAAGCCAAGGCAAAGATTAAGTTAGGTGTATCAAACAATGAAGCCACAAAGCAAAGGCATGGAGTAGACAAAACCAAGTTAAGCTAACTACTATCCAAGCAACTACCATTCAGTCCAAGCCGAGGCATAGCATTGTTGCTGTGCCAAAGAAATTCTCTTAGTATCATGGTAATTCAAGGGGCATCGAGAAAGCCTCTTACGAAAGTAACTTCTCAAATTTTAACTTTATCATACACTTTCACGATGCAATTAATGTGATGTGATAGGTGTCTTGTCTTTGCAAAGTCCGATCAAAACTGCTTCCACATGTTTACATTGCAACATCTTAAGGGATTCGTGCTTATACAAATTCTTATCACCATCAATTTGCTTTCCAATGCATTTGACCTATAAATACCAAAATCACTTTGACATATTACTCTTTTGCAACCTTTCTCGCTTCTTTACTACAATTGGAGCAAATACAGGTGGGATGCCATCTAATGTGTCAAAGTACAATCTAATAGAATCCAAAGCCACAAAGAGTGATCCTCCCCATAGAGGAGAGGACAAAGCCACTCCATTGGTATAACTAAATGATGACTTAACGATGGCAGTAGAGGCACTAGATAAGACAAGGCTTATCAATGCCATCCCAAGGGATGTTTACACATGCAATCCCTTACTAGAGGCCACAGATCTATTCATTGTACTCAAGGTAGACAAAGGTCCAAGCGATCAAATCAGTAAGAGCAAGTCTTCTATCGTAAACTGGGTCAAGGCAAACTTTATGGTTGAACCAACCTCATGTTAGATAGTACAACTGCCAAGGAGGGGGTACCCTTACTATTAGAAAGGCACTTTGTGGTGTTTGAAAAATATTTGGATTATGGAAAACACCTCCCCTTTAGCGGATTCAAGAAGGAACTCCTCAACTTCCATCGATGTGGTTCAACCCAAGTCCTTCCTAATGGGTAGGGGTTGTTGAGGGCTTTCCAAGGGGTTTGTAAATACTTGGTATAAGGGCCACTCCCGAACTCTTTAACCATTTCTATATATGGAAGAGTTTTAGTGGATAGCTATATCTCTAGCCTCATTTGGGGAAGAAGCTATTTAGAGGCCTGGTAAATTCTAGTAAAGGTTAGCAAGATGAGTTTAAGATGGTGAAGCTACCAAATCAAGTTGACTTCTATACGCAGTAGACTACCGTGGTTTGAATTAGAAGACAGAATGAGCTTAGGCCTGATGGTACTAAGGCTATGAGGGAGATAAAATCCTTCATGGCCCGGAAGAACAACCAGCAGATAAATACCACGGAGGTAGTGGAGAGATACTTCAAGTATCCTATCTCCGAGCTCTTCCCCAACATGATGAGGGCTATGGTGAAGAAATTGACAAATGGTACAAGTTCATTCATTGCGAACTTCTTCCGTCATGTTAATGTACATGTGCAGAACCATGCTCTGTCCAATGTCCCTCTAGATAGAAGGGAGGGATCCTCTTTGTCTATACTGGTTATGACAACGTTGGTGAAAGATCATATCATATTTATCTTCAAATTGACAGTTTATTTCTTAGTAAGCAAGAAATTGGCCAAAAAGATACCCCATCCATCAGCATCCGAGCTGCTAAAGCAATGCTAGACGAAGGTGAAACCAACCACTTAAGGAGCCGACCCCAAGGGCAATGCTAGGGGGCTGAAGTCGAAGGCAAGAGAGATAAGCTAGGCCAAGTTGATTGCTTTACCTTAGGGATTCCTCTTGCTGGTCTCCCTACAAGGCCGCCTACTGTTGAGCCTTTATGTACTATCTTTCCTTCCATCGATTCTATCCCCACTTCTATGCCCATAAATGTGGAGGATGAACCTACCAGCACCAAGGAGCTAAACGTAGTGATGCTTACCCCTTCTGACAGGGGAGAAGACAAGTCATCTGAAGCCAGTGCCATAGTGTAGCCTACTAGGTACAAGAGGAAGGCCCTTGAGACTGTTAAGTATCATGCCTCAAAACGGTAGAGTTGTAATAGTCCTACCGTATAAAACTATTCTAAGATAGAAGTTGACCATATAACCACTGTCTTAGACATGATTTACACAAAGCGTCTACAATTAACCCACTTTAAAGTAAACCATTCGTAAATTAAATAAATTATTTACTTATGAACTTGAGAAAAATACATACATTAAAATAATCTAAGTATGTTTATAAGATTTAGCAACCTAACATAATCTATTTGAGTAATTCATAAATTAATACTAGAAACCTTAAGGTTAAAATCCAAACTTGAAAATGTAATTGCTCCTCGGGTTATTATCCTCACTCCTCCAAGATCCAGCAGTTACTAGCTTCAAGGTAAATAAAGTTGCTTCTTAGCTAGCATCTATAATAACGTCTATAATGAAATGAGTAACCCTAATTCAGTAAGTTAGGACAGAGACTTAAAATTATACAACAAACACAAACAGGGTTATCAACCAAATTAATTATATGAAATGCATGTTCAAGCATTTGCTATCGCACGATATTGTCCAGCTCATCGCAAGATTAGAGAAATTATACTCACTCTAATCCGGTTGAAAAGTTTCTATTAATACAACAGCTCACAACCAAACCTAGACTTGTAGGATGGAGATACCATTCCTCCTCCGACTACCTTCAAACCATTGATTTCACCTTATCACGACCTCCATACTTGTCACTTAGTTCGACTAAGGATGAAAAAGAGAACAATTATACCATCAAATGCTATCCCTTTCGAAGACATCGGTATTTAGCCAAAGAATCCTAATGTTTCCCTAATGGGTTGTTATGCAGGTCCAGTTTAAATTTATGAGTCAAATATTCAATTAAATCCAATTTAAGGTGTTTAATCATTTCAAATAAATCACACAAATACCAGCTAAAGCAACAAATCAAAATCATATCAGCAGCTTAAAACAAGCAAATACGCATAACTAACTATCTAAGAAACGCAATTAAGTACAATCTCAAACCTCCAATCACTACAATTTAGTATTCCAAAATACACTAACATATTAATCCCAACTTATCTAGATTCATCGCTTGCTCACTTGAGGTAAGACTCGTACTAGTCATCACCAATAATTCCTATAATATAAATGTTAGTTTAGTTTCCCAGAACTACCATAGATATGTTTTGTTATGTAATTTAGATTATGAGTAATTTTGGTTTATGATCTTCTTACATTTAAGGATTTATGTTTAGGTTTTTTAGAATTACTTCCCCTATTTAGCTAAGTGTCAAATTTGTTTCTTGTTTCAATTACAGTTTCGGCTTTCGAATTAGATTCTGATGTACGAATAATCTATATCTAATGTGATCACTTATACATATGTATGTATATACATATAGGCTTTAAATCATGGGTTTTAAGTTTAGGATTATGATTTTATGTATTTATCCAAATTCTATGTCTCCTATAACCGAATTAATTTCAAATTAATTTCTAATTCAATTTCTGAATCAGTTTTTGAATTTAGTTTTTGTTTTAGCTTATGATTATTGTTTTTATTATAAACCCTAGGAATTCTTCTCAAACTAAAATGTAAGATTCATCTAACTATACTTAAGTATCCTAAATCTATGTTTTTGAAACTAATCAGTATTTCGATTAGTACGATATACTACGTTTCCAATTTAACTACCGAATCAGCTCTCGATGTAGAAAAAAATTACATTTTTCATATAAACATCTAAATTTAAGTCTCCTACCAAGTTTTATATATATTCCTATTGTTATTATAATATCAATTTTAACCTAATATTTTCCTACTCGTCAATTTTTTATACTTACATATTATACATTATCACTTAATATGCATATAATATTCACATCTAATATTCCCATGACCATAAATATCATCTTCTAACATCAAATAACATTTCAAAATATCTAAATTCCTCCCAAATTAGAATTTACACCTAATTACCCTAAATTACAAAATTAACTTAAATTTACTGTTTTTTTACATATTACATATATACTATATAATACCCTAATAATTATATCTAACACCCTAAATGTTACAAATAGTATACTCCATCAGATTTTAACATCCTAAAACATATAATTATATACTAAATTAGAAATTACCCATTTAATTACTTAATTAGCCTTAAATTACCCATTTTATGCATCATTTCAAGGTCTAAAAATTTCAAAAATTCATTTTTGAAAAAGGGCTTTATAGCACTATTTTAAATACTCTAACTAGTTTACACAAAAATTTTGAACTCAAAACTATACTCCTAAGATCATGTATTTATAAATCGAACAAAATTCAAGTTTGTAAGATTTCTTAAGAACAACATATTTTCATGTATCAATTCATCAAAATAAAAATTTTCCTTAAATCTATATACTAAAATATTTCAAAATAACTAAATTCATAATTTTCTAAGAATATTTAATATTTTTACAAAATTAAACAAAATCGAATTAAAAATTAGACTCACTTGTCCGATTAACTTTCAGCCACCAAAGGTGGCTCCAAGTGTGTTGGATAGGTTGGGTGGTAGTGGTTGGGTAATGTGGTGGTGGCCATTTATTTACAAATGACCTTCGGGTATAGGTTCCTTTCTAAAACCCCAATTGCATAGATTTTTTTTTTTTTATAACCCTAACCTTCAACATTTCGATTCTCTCTAATTTTTCTACTCTCTCAACTAACCAAATGAGTTTCTAAAAATTTTTTAGTATTTATAAGGCTGCCTAAATATTTTTTTTCTAAATAATTGGACTTTACATTAGCTTTATCTTATCTTTTTTCTACTTTTGATTTGTTGAATCTTAATTGGTTGATTTTATTTCTCCTATTTCCAAGCTACCACTACAAACTTCTTGACATTTCTTCATTTTTTTCATATTATTCTTTAATTATTAATGAATCTTCTGTAATTAATTAATATTATTTTTACATATTTTGTGTATTTTAAGTAATTTCACGTATTTCCACTTACATGTAAATTCATATATGGTATAATTAAATAAATCCTAAATATTATATATGTTATTTTATAATTTTTAGTATGCATATAATTTATTTCTATCAATTCATTAGTTATCGAAATTTGTTCTAAGTATTTTCAATAAATAACGGGTAGTATATAGATAATTCAATATTACAATAATTAATTATTTTATTCCTTATTTTCCTAAATCTAAACTCGCGAGATCACTTTAACTAATATTTCTAGGTTTATTGTAAAATTTAGGTTGGATTATACTATTTGCTCAATTACCTTAAATTCTACGAACTGAACCCCGAATACCTAATTATGGGTTTTAATTTCCACCCCTCTTACAATAGTTTCATCCTCGAAACTACTATATATCTATTTATTACTGAATTAACAAAAATAGCAATTTATATTCTTCTACTATCCTAATAATCAGAGGAATTGTGAGTAATGTTTTATATTCACTAAATTCTGTTCTATAGTGACTTCCAAATTTAGACTTTTGTCCCATCATCCTTTCACATATCTCATGTCTCAACTTCTTTAACTTCTGAACCTGATTATCCAGTATTTTTATAGGTTGATTCATAGCTTTGAAATCTATCTTCCATTCTACTAAATTATCTTCTAATAATGCTTCTGAATCATCTTCCAATTAAGTTCCCACTCCTTCTCTATCCAAACTTTTGCTTGACCTCTTTATTTATCTCTTAAATTCTCATCTCATTTTCTTCCTTTGCATTCTCTACTTTAATATCATTCATGCTTTATTCAATTACCACAATCCTTTAGTTGCTTATACTATTTTATGACTTAGTTTTATAACCTTATAAGTTTTCTTATTGGTTTATCCTGTATTTGTTTCTTATTTTACTGGTTCTTAGGTTTTTCTTGTGATCTTCAACGGTTCTAAGTTCACCTCATATCATCACCTTTCCTCTCATCCGTAATCTTCTTCTTACAATGTCTATGCTGTTGTTGTGGCTTCTCATTTATTCTTCATATAGCTCAATATAGAATCAATAGAAGCAAATCCGGCAAATCTTGACTTTCCTCTATCTTGGATTCAAATGACATTATTAACAACTCAATTTAACTTAACTCGACTTGAAAAGAAAAAAATATGACTTTTGATCAACCAACTCAGCAAAAGAGACAATATTAACAAGAATTACTACTGAACAAGACATGACATAATAGAATATACTGATAGAGTTAACATGACATAAGAGTTAGCAACAATAAATTGACGATTTCGGATTTGTCATTTCTTTATTAGATTATCTATTGCAGATGCTCATATGAAGTGTATAAGCCCTAAAGCTAAGTCAAGTGACCGTAGGAGTAAACTTAGAACACAATGTTTAGAGCAATCGATTAAAGGATCCGATTAAACCCAAATTATAAACTATGGATAAAAATATTAGTAAAAATGATCCCGTAAACTTAATTTAAGAAAATAAGTAATAAAATAGGAGACTACAAAATTTTTAAATTTTAAGTATAATAATTGTTAATTATCAAAAAGGCTAAAAATGTAATATAATAACTAATTAATTACTAGAGATAGATTATATGTATACTAAAAATCATAAAATAACCTAAATAATAATTAGGAATGTTCACATATACCCCACATGTATTTACGTGTAGATAAAAATACACGAGATTTCTTAAAGTGGCTAAAAAGTTATTAAATAATTAAAGAAAATTATTTATTAATTAAGGAAAAATCAGAAAAAAAAAAAAAAACAGAGAAGTCAGGAATGAGGTGGATGTGGTCGTGGCAAGTCAGGAAGTGAAGAAAAAAAATTGCCCAATCAAAATCAAGTAACACAAAAACTAAAAACTAAGGGATTTGAACAATGTCTTGTCTAATTTAATGCACATTAATTACCACAAAGCTCTATAAATAGGGAAAAAAATTACAGAGCTCCTTTAGATAGTTAAAAATCAGATAAAAATAGAGAGCATTGAAATTAAAGAGAAAAACTAGAGTAAAAAGAAAAAAAAAAGAAAAGAAAAGAAAAACTGTGCAGTTAGGGCTAGTGAGCCAAACCCACGCGCCGCCACCACCTAGGACCAAGCCACCACCATCACCCTACTTCAGACCCACCGCTTGGACCAGCCGACACAACTGGACCGGTGTTGAAAGGCCAAAAGCCATCAGACCAGGTGAGTCTCTCATCTGCTCTGATTTTGTAAATTTTTGTAAAATTATTTATTTTAGCCAAAAAATTATGAAATTTATTACTCTGAGGTTTTACCGTATGTAGATTTAGGGGAAAATAGTGATTAAGTGTAATCACATCTGAAAATATAAGGTTCTTAAGAAATTAAGCAAAATCAAGCATGATTAAGATTAGAAATAAATAGGCTTAGGAGTGTAGTTTGGAGCTTAATTTTTTTTTGGTAGAATGCTTAAGTAATATAGAACAATGCTATGAAGCCATTTTTTTTAAATTTAATTTTTGAAATTTTTAAGTAAATTTTTAGTCCTAAAATAATAGAAAAATTGGGTAATTTTTGGGTTAATTAAGTAATTAAGACATTAATTACTGATTTAGATAGTAATTAGAGGGTTAAGGATGTTAATCTCTAATATGGAAACCTAATCCTAGCCTTTGGAGTGTTAAGTGTAATTAATGAAGGAATTATGTGGTAATTATAGAAAATTAGGAATATGTAGAATTGGAAAATTAATAAATATGAAAATTAGGTTTAATTAGATAATATAATAATAAAAATCAAAATATAATAAATCTGAAATAAAATTTAATTTTAGGTAATTATATAAAAAATGTAAGATTTTCTCACATTGCAAATAAATCCAGTACCCCAATTAGGATTAGCATGTACCGAACAGTTTAGAATACTAAATTAAGACCCAATAGAATATTAGAATACTTGAGCTTAATGTGATTAATTTCACATTAAAATTCGAGCATATTTAAGATTTCAAAATCAAAACTAGAATCTAATTTAGGAATCGAACCCCGAAATAGGGTAGAATGAATCATTAGTAAATAATAGATGCCTGTATGCCTAATCTATGCAAAGTAGGCGCTCTATTCAGCAATACGGGATGTCCCTGCATAACTTCCTGCAGTATTTCCCATACAATCGGCTCTTTTTCCCGAATTTTACTCTTAGCAACTCCTATGTTCGAAGTCAACCTCTTTCAGATATGAATCTATCTGATTCAGAAGGGAAGAACTTGTATCAGTATCTCCATTTCAATTCAAACATGGGTTTGATTCACACTCCATGTTCTGAGAAATATATACATGGAAAAAATAAGCTAAATTATAACTTACAATATAAATCATTAAAGTATAAGTATTAAAAAGACCTATTTGTATTATAAGATACCTAAAGACAAATCGGCTTGCAATTGAGTGATCAAGCGACTGAGAAATTCTAAGTAAGTTGGGTTATTACTTACTGTATTAAAGTGCTATTTTATGGTACTCAGAGACTAAGGATTGTATATGGTTAAGATTGTAAGTAGTTTGCGCATGTATTTGATATATCCGAATGCGTACTAAAATTTGTAATGTCATTGATTGAATTGGTATGAAATTGTTTGAACACCCTAAATGAAATTTAATCTTATTCGACTCTAATGACCAAAAATGTCATGCATTGCAACCCATTAAGAGATCATTAGGATTCTCCAACCAAATACCAACCCCTTCGAAAGGGATAGCGTAGGATTGCATAATGGTCCCTTCTTCATCCTTCGTCAAACTAAGTGACAGGAGAGGAGGTCGCGAGCAAAGGTAAAGTCAATGGTTCGAAGCTAGTCGCGGGAGGACCAATGTCTCCATTGCACAAGCCTGAGTTTGGTTGTGAGCTACTACATAACATGGAAACTCCTTAACCAGAATTAGAGTGGGTGAAATTTCTCTAATTTCACAACAGACCGGACTACGTTGTATGATGACACTTGATTGTTGCATTGCATAAAAATAATTACTTGATAATCTTATTTCTGTTTGTATACTCTCATGAGTCTCCAATTCAACTTACTGTAAGTATTATACTGCTATACAATTATTCAAAGGTTAGTTCTTCTGAAGCTAGGAGTGTAAGGATCAATTTGCTTAGTAGTGGATATGTAGTTAATGTATCTTTTGTACTTTAAGGCTGAAAGAATGATAGTTGTTATATAAAATTAGTGAACTGTTATGTTTAAGTAGAGTTTCCTGAGAAATTCTATGGACTTTATATATAATTATGTATGTTTATTAAAAAAAATTTTATAATTACTATATTTGTAGTTAAACACTTAAATGGGACTGTTTAGTTCAAAGCGAGTAGTCATTGACGCCTTGTGTAGATCATGTCTATGGTAGATACTGTGAGGCTAGTTACTATCATAGAATGGTTTACACGATGAGACTATTGTGAGTCTGTGACTTCGGGGCGTAACAAAGTGTATTATAGCTTCATAGCTTTCTCGTACATTAGGTTATCTAAATGGATTTTCCTTCGATCACCAATTCAACATTTTTAATATTCACAAAAATTCCTTCTCCAAAGATAACTTGTTTAATGAAAGAAGTATTATCTTCTCTAAAAAGCACATTCTTTAAGTTTTATATGCTACTTATGATCACTTAACTTCAATAATGCCATCTATAAATACTTTATATATCAAAATACTATCAATAGTTATCTTAACTGGCATCTTCATATACAGCTGACATGCATACGTTTCCCCCAATTCTATGGGTTCGAGACCAGGAAGGCTAAGGGTAAGCTTCTAAGCCTAAAGAAGAAGGTTTGTAGCAATGACATTACATTGCTCTATCGAGCTCTTAGCCTCCAAGATTCAATGGGATTTTACACCCATAACTACTAGGCCATCTGTCAAGGATAGGAGGGGATGCTCCCATAGATATGGCAAGTCATTTGAGCCCGCTCATCCGGCAGGTAAGCCTCCTTCTCTTTGAATCGGTCTTTCCTTGTTGACATTTATCCAATCTTAGTTCGCGTGTTTCTTTGTAATACCATCGCTTGGTATTGCTTCATCTCAACAATTACTATACGCCGCTAAATAAGGTAAGCGGCTTTGTATTACAGTATTTAGCGCACAGAAGGGCTTAAAAGATGTAGAGTCCTCCTCTGATAAATATTTAGAAATTTTTGGCAAGGCTAACCGATGCTTGCGCCATTCTTAAGTGCAAATGATTATGCTTAAGGCAAAGCAGGACCGAGCTAACGCTGAAAAGAATGTCAAGCGGCCTAGCAACCTTAAGACCAGGCTTGATGACAAGCAAAGGACTAAGGCTCAACTCTCTCAAAAGCTAGACGAAGAGAGGAGAGCCAAGGAAGAGCTTGAAAAAGAGAACGCTGAGCTGAAGACATCAGTCTCTAAGCTAAAGACTGAGCTATCAATGAAGGTATCTAAGTGTAACAATGCCAAATCAACATCGTTGGAGCTGGCCCATCAAAAGGTTAGGCTAGAATAGAATATCCAAGAGCTCCAAGGAGAGGCATCAAAGATGAAGGAGATCATCTCCAAATTGGAGAGTAGAGAGGTGCTCAATGAAGTTACTACCAAAAAAGCAGTCAATGACTTCTAAAAGACAGATTGGTGGTTGGAGGAGTTAGAGGACATCTTTATTGAGTGCGCTCGGTTTACACAGGACAAGGTGCTCTCCTATCATCTCGAGTTCAACCTAAGCCTCCTAGGTTAGCCGGATGCTCTAACTCATCGGGAGAAGAAGGTAACCCAAACAAGAGAAAGAGAAGCCGCTCAAGTAGCCAACGCCTCCTAGGTGCCCCTTCTACTGCTGGGGACATTGTTGCATCCACTTCTATCCTAACAGCTTAGCAAAGGGTCACTCCAAAGAATGCTTTCGAAGATGATCCAGGTTAAGGTGATCCTCCTACTGATCCAAGCCAATAGATCTCAGCCCTTCCCTTTATAGCCCAATGATCTCAAGAACAAAGGCCATCAGTGGATCAACGCTCTGAAGGAATCAAAGTGCTTGATTTCACTAAGCTTCCAAAGTTCTCTAATCTTAAATAAACAATTATCCCTTCATATTTATTTATTTTTGCTCATACTTGGACTGCAAACTGTTAAGTAGGTCAGTATGTTGACCTTAAACTTGTAAATGCCTTTGTTAATAAACTTGGAAAATTTTTTGCTTCTGTTCTTCAAGTTCTGTAAGTACTACTCTTTCTGATGTGTTGTATAACTAATCTGGGGATAGTATTATGTGTATCTATAGGGGAGGTCCTTAGTTGTATAGGGGTGTTTCCTCTTACTGAAGTTACCCGAGGGGGTTAAGTTTGTAGCGTCCCGACCTGCCTAAATGATGGGAGTTCCTCACTTATACAAGGGGTGTTTCCCTTTGCTGAGGTTACTTGAGGGGGATCAAGACATTTCCCATTGCTAAAGTTACTCGAGGAGGGTTCAGTTGATGGTGTTTTGACCTACCCAGTTAATGGGAGTTCCTTAGTTGTGTAAAGAGTGTTTCCTCTTACTGAGGTTACCTAAAGAGGATCGAGTCAGTAGCGTTTTAATTACCCAAATAGTAGGTCCATTTACCTTATTGGGTCTAAGACTTTGTATGAGAGTGAAAGTGAGAGCAAACATAAACATTACACATGCGAAAAAGAACTTTCATTAATACTTTGTGAGATGATTTACAAGATGGCCATACATTAATCAAAATAGAGCTAAAGTTTATCAACATTCCAAGTACGCAAGATGAGTTCACCATACCATCCAATTCCAATCTATAGGCTCCATTTCGTAAGCTCTCTCTAACTTTGACTGAATCTTTCCAGTTGGGGGCTAAGTTGTCTTATCCTTTATGTAAGCCTATGGCTTTTAGCTTCCAACAAGCCAAGTCACTGACCATAAATATTTTATGTCTAACCTTCTTATCATAGTAATTGGATACTTGGTGCTAGTAAGTAATTACCCAAGCTACAACGAGGTCTTTGATCTCTTCTATAGCGTCAACACTGGCTTATAGTAAGGATTCATTGAAGACGGTATTGAAACTTTGAGTCCAGATGTTAGGAAGTTCTATCTTGACAGGAAGGACTGCCTCCAACCTAAAAGCTAGGAGGAAAGGGATTTCGCCTGCAAAGGTGTAGTAGGTGGTCTTGTACCCTAACAAAATATTAGGCAACTTATCTACCCAAGCATCTTGAGCTCAATCCACTCACTTCTTCAAGCTTTTATGGATGACCCAATTAGCTACTTCAACCTGACCATTCGATTGAGGGTGAACGATCGACATGAAATGCAACGTAATGTGGTGCATAGTGCAAAATTCTTTGAATTTAGGGTTATCAAACTATCGTCCATTGTCCATGATGAGGGCTTAAGGGCCCTTAAATCTAAAGAGGATGCTATTTCAAACGAAGGACTCAATACTCCTCTCAGTAACCTTTACCATAGCTTTGACCTCAACCTACTTAGTAAAGTAGTCAACAGCTACAATAATGAACTGCTAACCTCTCGAAGTTGTGGGGAAGGCACCGAGATTGTCGATGCCCCTCTAGGCAAATGGCCAAGGATTGGTTAGGGGCTAAAGATTGTTTCTAAGGGGGGGTGACTAAATGGGGCATACTTCTAGCACTAGAAGCGCTTCCGGCACTAGGAGGTACTTCTTGTCTATGGCCCTAACATCTTGCCTTATGATAGACCAATAATATTCGAATCGTAAAGCCCGACTATAAAGGGCTTAGGATTGAATGCGATTGCTACACACTATAACATACATCTCTTCTAAGATGTATAAGCCCTCGTCTTCTTAAAGGCATTTGAGCAAGGGTAGGCTGATCCTCCTACGGTATAGAACGCTGCCGACCAACGTATAATTGGTGGCATAGTATCTCATTTTCTTTACCTCTCTCCTATCTTCTAAGAGCATGCCTTACTCTAGATAACTCCGGATGGGATCCATCCAGCTCAACTCTAATGGTGTTGCTATAAGTTATAATACCTCTACTAAGCCCGAAGCTATGCTCTTCTCTATCAAGTAATTAATGAAGAATTTTTTGTCTTTCACTTCAGCCTTCTGTATCCCCATAGAAGGAAGCTTGAATAACCAATCTGCTACATAGTTTTCAAGTCGAGCGATCTTTGTGATGATCCATAAAGGAAAATCAACTAAGAAGCTCTTTACCTTCTCTAATACCTTACCATGGTGTCATCCCTAGCTTCATATTCATCCCAGACTTACTAAACAACAAGCATAAAGTCTAAGAAAACTTGCAAATGTTCAGCTTTAATCTCCTTAGCCAATTTGAGACCAGCTATCAAGGCCTCGTATTTGGATTCATTATTGCCGGTGTCGAACTCGAACTTAAGGGCATAATAGATTGTGATCTTAGTTAGTCTAGTCAGCATGAGACTTGCACCTCCAACCTCCAAGTTGTATAATCCATCAACATGGAGTGTCCATACAGGTTTATCATCCCTTAGTGGTGATTCGTCCTCTCTTGTAAACTCAACCACAAAGTAGGCCAACACTTATGCCTTGCAGGCCATCCATGGTTGATACTAGATTTTGTACGCACTTAGCTTCATCGCATACTTCACCATCTATCTAAATGCACCTGACTTCTGCAACAATATGTACATTGGATGGTCTATAATTACAATAATTTGGTGCCCCTAAAAGTAAAGCCTAAACCAACGTATTGAGATAATGACAACCAAAGCAAATTTTTCTATCTTGGTATACTTATTCTTAAGCCCTTGAAGTATGTGGCTGATGTAGTATACAAGCTAGTGCTCTCTCCCTTCTACTCTAACAAGTACATACGAAAGTGCCTAGTTACTAACGGCCAAGTACAAATACAATTCCTCCATTAGGATAGGCTTAAAGAGGACTAAAGTGTGTGTGAAGAAGTCCTGCAGCTGCTTGAAGGTTACCGCACACTAAAGAATTAATTCCTTTAGATTCTTAAAGATTTTAAAGAACTCAATGCATCTATTTGTGCTCTTAAATACAAATCTATTAAGCGCAACCAACATACCGATAAGCTTCCATATGTCTCTGATCGAAGAGGGGAGGCTTCATATCCCTGATCGCCTATATCATTTTAAAGTTAGCCTTAATTCCTCTCTAAGTAACTAAGAAGCCTAGGAATTTGCCAAAGCCAACCCCAAATACACACTTTTAGGGTTTAACTTCATGTCATATATTCTGATCTAGTCGATTGCATCCTACAGTTCCTTGACATGATCATTAGGCTTTCGGCTATTAACTATCATATTGTTAACATACACCTTCATGTTCCACCCAAGCCAAGGCTTAAACAGTTTTGTCACCACCAAATGATATGTTTTCTCGGCATTTTTAAGGCTAAATAACATGACTGTGTAGTAGTATGTGCTTAAATATGTGACAATTGAGGTATGGACTTTATCCTTCAGGTCTATCTTTATCTAATTATAACCCGAAAAGGCATCCATGAAGCTGAGCAAGGCATATCCTGATGTAGAGTTGACTAGCCAGTAGATCCTAGAAAGAGGAAAGCAATCATTTGGGTAAGCTTTATTGTGGTTGGTATAATCTATACACATGTGACACTTCCCGAACTTCATCTTGACCAACACTACATTTGCTAGCTAAGTCAAATACTTCTCCTCTCTCAAGAAACTAACCTTAAGCAGCTTCTATACTTCTTCCTTTATTGTAACATACATCTCTAGGGAAAAATCTCTTTTCTTTTATTTGACAGGCCACACGGTGGAATCGATGTTAAGGTTATAGGTTACTAGGTCGAGAAAGACCCCGAGCATGTCCAATGCTGACTAAGCAAACCTATCTGAGTTAGCCTATAAGAAGACAACTGTTGCAAACCATGACTAAGAATAGACAAGACTGGTCACTAGATGGGTCTGAGTTTGCAAAAAGTTTGAAAAAGGATTAATAGAGAGAGTACAAAAGGGCATAATGAAGAACGAAACAATAAGCAAAACCTACAAACAGCTCCAAAGGGTATAACGCACCAATAGAACTTTTAAGGACTTACGGCACAATTCAATATAACACCTAAATTGGTCCGGTAAGATTACTCACCACTTAACCTTACTTAAGGGAAAAAATAAGAATAATGTCGAGAGTAAACAAACAATGTTTACGTAAGGAAGAAAAGTACTCAAAAGTGTATTAAGAATGATCTAATATCCTCACAGTTATAAGTATAAGGGTATTTATTCCCATAAGTTAGGGTAATCTACCTAAAAAGGAAAAGACAAAAAAAGCATTTCCTAAGGAAGTAAAGATTAGAATACAAAAGGATAAAAATGAATATACAAGAAAAACAATCATTAGTGCAACAAATTCTATACATGATATTATACATGTGGTGATGCTATATTGGCAAGGTTGCTAGAAGATGCGGACCAAAAAAGCACAAATAGAGGGATGGCTTTGTCAATCCAGAGTCTCTCTTTCTTGGCTTCTTGGTAAGGAAGATGCTGAGTAATTGGTCAACTCGGGCGCGAGAGAGTAATCTTCTATTCAGCACGTTACTGAAAGAAGGGCAGTCATTCGACTCAGCATGAAGGGTAACTCAGCAAGGAAGTACTCGATCTCAGCATACTACTGAAAGATGGACGGTCATACGACTCAGCATGAAGGGTGACTTGGCAAGGAAATACTCAATCTTGGTAAGAGTCGGCTGGAATAAATGGATTTGTCGAGCCAGTCCCTCTAGTCCTCAGGCTCACCTACGAGTCAGGGGTCCGGCAACTTGATTCCCATCAACAACCATTTCTTCCTTCACTATGGAAGAGATCTCGATCTTAAACTTAATGGTCTGGTTAAGAGAGGCGCCAATCTGCCCCTCTTCTATTTTTTCACTCAGCTTGCCTCTCTCAATCGGCTTCTCCTAAGGGCCGATCTCCAAAGTGAAGACCCCATCTACTCTAGTAGCCTTAACATAAAGCTCTCAAGAGAACTTATAGTCGCATGTACAAATTCCCACGTCGGTGAGGGTCAAGAATTTAACCTTTAAGTGGAGGGATGAAGTGATAATCCTAAATGCGCTTAAGCTCGGTCATCTTAAGAGAGCATTGTAAGGGGATGGGCAGTCAATCATGATGAATTCTACTGGATGTTACGTAACATTGTTGTCATCACTAAGTTCCATGTCGAGGATGATGATTCCCTTGGCTTGAACAGTGCTCCCATTAAAGCCAATGAGATTATGGTAATAAGGCTTTATCTTGACAGGTAACTTATTCCTCATCCTTTCGTACGTATGTAGGAAGAGGATGTCAATAACGCTGCCAGTGTCCACCATAATCTTACAACCTTAAAATTTGCGATCCTTGCCCATATAACAAGGGCATCTTAATGGAAGGTATCTACCCCCTCAAAGTTTTCATCTGAGAAAGAGATCAAAGTATCAATATTCTATCTCTTCTCTATGACAGTCAACAGCTTTGACGAGGTGTTAGCCGAGCTACTGGTGCTCGATTGGCTCCTTAAGTGTAACCCCCCACACACCATACCCCCCCCCCCTCTAATAATTATGTTAATAATGTCGTTGGGGGCTCAATTGCTGTAGGGGTCTTCATTTTGCTCTACTTAGGCATCCTTGGTTTAGTACCTTCATGGTGCCATGTCTTCGTTGTCATCAGAACAAGCGTCGTTCATCCGCTAAGCTGCGTATTCACCAAAGAAGCCTTACTAAATAAAATATTCGATTGCATTCTTCAGTTGGAAGCATTCGTCGGTGGTATAGCCATGATTATCATGAAACTAAGAATACCTATCCGAGTTTCAACAACTAAGATTCCCTATCCGAGTTTCAACAACTAAGATTCCCCTTCACCTTGGGGGGGCTTCTACATCAAACCTCTGTTCTGCACCTTGGAATAAATCTAGGCAATAGGTCAGTTCAGAGGGATAAGTTAGGTATCTAACCACTGAGGGATTTCTTGACAAACAATCTATCCTTGTCCTTCTTTCCGCTTGACCTTTCTCAATCAACATCACACTTGGCATGAATGTTATCCTCTCGATCCATGTACTTCTAAGCCTTATTTTAGAAATTGGCCAAGGTCTTTGGCTTACTCTTCACAAACAATTGGAAAAAGTCTCCTGAAGGTTGTATGCCTAGCTGTGCGACATGCACTGCTACTCCTTCGTCCAGCTGAAGGATTTCAACCACGACATCGTAAAACTGGGAGACATATTCACATAAAGTTTCACCCTCGCTCTACCTTATAAGGTATAAGGACAACGTATCTTTAAACGAAGGCTTACTAGCCTTGAAGTGGAGGCTAAACCTTCGTGAAGCTGGTCAAAGGAGTCGATAAAGTTCTCGGGTAAGTAGTTAAATCACATCTAAGCTGCTTTTCTCGGAGTCCTTAGAAAAGCCTTACACATGATAGCATCCCCATGACTATGGAGGTTCATGAGGGTGTCGAAGTGGAAGAGTTAATCATTAGAATCACTAGTACCGTTGTATTAGTCTAAAAGAGGAAGCTTGCTATTAAAAGGCAATATTTTATCTTAGATACCCCTAATGAAGGGGTTTTATTGCTAACGACCAATCCAGCATTGCCAGTTGCCTTGCTCCCTACTACTCAAAGAGCCTCTTCACAATAGCGCAGAGCTCATTAAGGTCAGCATTATCTATCGGATGAGCTCGGCATGCTACAAAATGTGTTGGTGCTCCATAGGAGTTGGCCACCTATTCATTGCCAGCTAAGGCATGGTCACAAGTGGCCACAGACCGTATCTACTGCTCTTATACGAAGGGATCAAATTGTTGGCCCTTGTTGCTTTACTGCTGCTACTATTTGTTGTTTTGTCCAGTATGAGCATCTGAAGCTTCACATGAATAAGTCTAAGCGCTACGGCTCTTGGCATCTTCTAAGTAAGCACGGAGCAACTTGTTTTAAGCCGCAAATCCCTCCAATAGATGCTCCAAGCACTCTAAATCTTGTTCAAGTGTTTCCCTACATAAAGGTTGGTTATTCACCAACTGGTTGTTCTCTAGGTTATCAATATGAGATATTGTTGATCAACAGTAGTGTTTGGGTACGTATTTAGTGTGTTTAGGTAAGAAATTGGATCGGCTTTCCACAAATGGTGCCAAATGTCATCTTAGGATATTTACCGATAAAGATTTAGTTGGGATAGACAAGCTTGCAAAACAAGAAACAATAAGAGATGTTAGGGTATTGTTTGACGTGGCCACTCTAATAATTAAATTAATAATGTAGGAGTAGTGTGAGAGTACTCAATTGTAGAATGTAGGCTCAAGTGTACGAAGTATCAAGTAATTTACCATTAGATAATGGCCCTGTATTTATAAAGGAGTAAAGCCAATAGTTAGAGAGTAGATAATGGGTAGAAACCATGTCCATAAGTGTAGGGTAGTGAAGCCATGATGTTCGACATGTTCCACATATATAGCAGGCGTTTGTTAACTTAGTTATTTACCCTTATCTGTTGTCTCAGTTATTCACCCCTATCTATTGTCTCCTTGCCATTAGGGGTTTCTGTAACTAGATAAGTCGTGTATTAAGCTTAGCATAAGGTCAACTGATGGGGGGAAGGCTAAGAATTCGAAGGGCACAACCCAAGTCATAAGCCCTATCAGGTTGACCTAGGCTTAAGAGGACCATATTCAAAAGGTTATATCAACAAAATTCATTTAGGAATTTCCAATTAGCTAAAAATTCGATCCATAATAAATTTGTGTAAAATATTCTCTTCATAAAATAGGAATAAGTAAAATAATTAAGAAAAATAAAAAAATTGTAAAAGTAAGCATTTGTTAAACCTTAATGGTTAAACATTATTCACAAATATCTATATATAATATATGGAAATATAATCTGTACTTTTTCAAAATGTATATTTTTTTCATTATCAAGTGTTTAAATATTATTGATATTTATACTCTACTTATCAATTTATATATTTTATTAATACTATCGAACTTTTTTCTTATTATAGTGCTATGAGCATAATAAAAATAAAAAATAAAAAAATCCAGAATTTATTACCTCTAAGGATGGCGGTTTTCTTGGAACCGGAGGTGACAAGGAAAAAGAAAAATGAATAATGTAGCTAAAACAGTTTGCCAAAGTCCAGATAATTCTATACTGTACATATCACCCGTAGTCAAAGCGCAGTAATTTATCAAATGGCACCAATTCGAATTTTCGAAATAGCACTATATTTCCATTTCTGGTCTGACCAAATCACCCCTTCTGTTTCTTTAATCCCCATGCAAATAACTTGCTGCAATGAAGCAGATAAAAATTAAACATATGTTTCAAAGAAGGCGACTTGCGGCAAATAGTGGTAATTACTAATTAATATGTCAATTATTAGAATCAGAGTTAATTACTTATAAGTTACCACCGTTCATCATCTAGTGGTCTCTTTCTGGGTTTCGTCGATTTGATTATATTATACATTCCGATGGTGATGGCCTCTAATCGCTATTAAATATCTAATAGTCAAAATAATAAATAAATCCTCATTTCATGTTGCATGCTTAAACGTG
Organism: Lumnitzera racemosa; assembly: GCA_024138005.1. Lineage (NCBI taxonomy): Eukaryota > Viridiplantae > Streptophyta > Magnoliopsida > Myrtales > Combretaceae > Lumnitzera > Lumnitzera racemosa. The sequence goes on from JAMXBC010000007.1 coordinate 5,557,179, forward strand.
TAGGTGTGATTGATGGGACTACCTTTTGAAATAGTACTACAGAGATAGCAGGTTTACCATCCTCGAGCAATAATGGGAGATTGACTGGACCTTTCGCTGTGCTTACAAATTTTTTTATGATTTTATTTTATTATTATTATTATTATTTTTTTACCCATCTCATTCTTGGTTCCATCTGAATTTGCTTTCTTTTTTTAAAAAAAAAAGTTGAATTATTAAATCAATTATTAATTCAACTATCCAAATTTTAAAAACAGATAAATCAATAATAAAATAAAAAATTAAATTATTTTTATCAAAATAAATTATAAGACTTAAAAGCTTTGTTCGTAAGTGCCAACATATTTCCCCTTAAGGAAACAAAATGGCTTAGTTCAGTTACATTTCATCAAATCAAGAGAACAGTGAACATGCTTATAGTAATTGACTCGTTTCTTTTGAGTATATACGTTCGCTTTCGGAAATATTAGCATTTCAGAGTTTCTTGATCTTATTGTTTTTGTTTCATTCAAAATGCCGCCTACTCAATAAATTATTATTGTTATTATTATTATTATTATAATACTTTTGATTCGATCCATTTGTTCCAGTTATGAACTAATTCTTTCATTAATAAACACCGTCTCCTCTTAGAAGACAATTACATGAGATCTAATAATAATTTCTTAATAAGATAGATTATATTTAAATATCTCCTCCTCTATTTTTATTAACCAAAAGATAACAATATTGGTTTATATTTACAAAAACAAATCAGAGTAAATTTATTTGTGTCTTATAAATATGTAATAAAAACAAATCGTGAACATTAGCTGAGTCACTAACATGATTTGTAATGCTCCAAAAATATGCTCGCTAACGGAATTTAATCACAAGAAAAGAAAATTAAAAGAAACAAATATATAAAAAAAATAATCGGGCAATCTAAATGCTTTGTTTGGATATATGAATATCGAGGATTTTATAATACACTCGCTCAAATTTCCCTTATAATATTATTCAATAATAAGAAGGAAAAACAAAAGGAATTAAGGCCATTGAATGGTTTTCTTTATTTATAATAAATAAAATGAATTTTGTAAAAAGTAGCAACTTTTTTTCATTTGTTCTTTTTTGAAGAGTCACATCTTTTAATAATTAAAAAAAGAACCTCATTTTAAAATAGGATTTTTCTATGGTACTTTTTAGAAAATCCATATTATCCTCCATCTCGTATCCTTTTTAAAATTTGAACTATTGAATAAATTATGAATTTAATAATTTAAATTTAAAATGATGAAAATGAAGAGTAGGATTGATTTCGTTAAAATAAAGGATAAAACCATAAAATTTTCCTATAAAATACATCAAGAATAGTACCTAGTCTTCACAAATATTAATAAGGGAAAATATAAATAAACTCTCTAACTTTTAATCTAGATATGAATATACTTATAAACTTTCAAAATTATAAACAATCCCTCTGAAGCAGAATAAATAATCAAATAATCTTGGAAGTTGCAAATAAATGAAATTGTTATGAAACAAACCATCTATACCCCTAAACCAAAAAAAAAAAAGGAAAAGAAAAAAGAGAGTAACGTATACTCTAACATCTTAGGAACTTTAACGTTAATATATTTTTTAACTGAAGAATAAACATTCTTTATTCAATTATCAAAAGAGTTATTTACAATAATCAAACGTTTAGAAGTATATTCATGTAAGAATCTAAGCTTTTGATAGATTATTTATAATTTTTTCTATTAATATTGAAACGCATTATGGGTGTTAATTAATATTTATTGATTCTAAAATCTTGCTGGCAAAACCATAGTCTATTAGAACTTGTTTGCAAAACTATATTCTCTTTATGTGCATAATTAATAACAAAATAATGATGATGATGATCGAACATGAATTATTTAGTCATGTAGTCTAAATTATTCGATGTATTAGCATGGGATGACAGATTCCAGCCAGAAAAATTTTTGTTTATACTGGGGAGGGTGGCGGCTGAGTTCTGGGTTGACTCCAACTAACTTTCAAGACCGTACAAGAAAGTTAGCTTGGGACGGCAGAGTAGTAATAATTAAAATGACAAACGGTCATATATAAAATTTGATCCAGAAACCAGAAAATCCGTATTCTACTGCAGTTGGAACATTATTGTACTGATGAATTTATCTTGTCCTACTATTTATCATGAAAATAATAATATATGTGGTCCTGCTCCATCACGTGTTGTGTAGTGGAGGGGCCAGTATCTTCTACATGCACATAATAAGAGAATTTACAACCGGCATATTATTATCACGTGATATACGTGTATATCTACATATATATATATATATATTTAATGTATATATGTATATATATACATTAAATAGTAATATGTGCCTTATGTGATGCTGCTCCATCACATGCAGGGGCCGACGTCGTGTACATGCACATCACGTGGTATACATTTATTTAAATACATATATATACACATATACATATATATATATGATGTCAGAAAATTATGAAAAAATCGTTTCATTTTGAATATAATTTGATAGATGGAAAAATTATTATACTTTGGCTTTTATTTCGTTTATGGCAAGGGGGATATTCATCACTTTAAATATAATTTATATTTCGAGCCTCTATGATTATGTCATGCAATTTAGTATAAATTATATTGACAGAATCTATATCACAATTAAAATTAACAGGTAAATCATACACTCAGCGAAAATACAGCGTATTTTTCCAAAGCAAAAAAACATTTTTTTTTATTGAAATGACATATTGTTTACGTTCAATTTTTATTTTTTCCATGTTCGCTACTTTGTATTTTTTTTTTATTTTATTTTTTGTCGTGCCCACCAATTGCCCTAGCATCATCTTATACATAATTTGTGCATCAGCTTGTATTGATAATTCCAAAAATAATACACGGCCTATCACATCCATAAATAAATAAATATATATATATATATTCCTTTATTATGGCACATGCAACCAAATTAAAAGTGACTTTAACACAAAAGGCCTATGTTCGGAATAAGTAGGTGCAGGTAATTTCATGTCGATTCCCTAGATAAAAGGTAACCTCATTTTAAAACTCGCGATTCAATAGGAGTATTTTTTTATTATTATTTTTAAAAATTTTGATGTTATTTCATATGGGACCACATGCATCTTATTTTGCACATGAACCGTTAAAATTTTAGATATAACATGGGAAAAAATAATAATAAATTAAAAGAGATACTTACAGATCATAGTGAAGAAATTGTTTTGTAGCTATAAGTATCGTCCTTTCTCCCATTCCTTAGGCGACGTACGTTTTACTCTTAAAACCTATCCCCTAGAAATCAGCACACCCCACATAATAAACGCAGAGACAGAGAGATTTGCAAATGGGAAGAAGCCCGTGCTGCATAAAGGAAGGCTTGAACAGAGGTGCATGGACGGCTCAAGAGGACCAAATCCTCCAGGATTACATTAAGGCTCACGGCGAAGGCGGCTGGAGGAATCTGCCTAAGAAAGCAGGTAATTCTTATTTTAGGATCCCGTTAAAAGATGTCTTGAAATATTGATTATACTTTTGTTAGTTGAAAAAAATATCGATTGTATGAAACTTGAATTTATTGCATTATATATATGGGACTTGGCTTTGATACTATTTTTCTCTTGATGTAGGTTTGAAAAGATGTGGCAAGAGTTGTAGGCTACGGTGGTTGAATTACCTTAGGCCAGATATCAAAAGAGGAAATATATCTCCCGATGAGGAGGAGCTCATTATCAGGCTTCACAAGCTCTTGGGGAATAGGTATAATTTACAATAGCCTTCTTCATCGAAACGAGCCAGTCTCCATTTTCATCTCTTTCAGTTTACATCAAATCTTTCCTAAATTTATTCTTTCCGCTTCAAACATTTTTTTCTCTTTCATTGTTCAATTACGATATCTGTCCTTCCACTCACTTCCATGCACATAATAAAATAATATATAAGAAAAATCTCTTATTTTCTTATTTTCTTTTTTTTTATTATTATACAAACAAATATACTAAATTTTTATATATCTATTCCTTTACATGAACTTTTTATTGATCTTTTTTTTTTTTTCCTTTATTTATTTTTGGCAGGTGGTCTCTCATAGCGGGAAGACTTCCAGGGCGAACAGACAATGAAATAAAGAACTACTGGAACACCAATCTATGCAAAAAGGTCGAAAATCACCAAAATCAATGTCTAGCCCACAGGAAATTTTCTAGCCAATCGAGTGAAAAGAAGTTGAAAAATCCGGAGACTAAAACACCAAACGATACTTCCCCACCATCACCATCAAGATTAGATACCACTGAAAATAAAGTTTTCAAGACCAAGGCAATAAAGTGCACCACCACCAACGTGTGCAATAACTCCGCGTGCACCCAAAGTAGTGATCGATCAATCGACTCTGGGCTATTCACAGGATCCAGAACGGCGAACCATCCGCCGATCGATACTTACGTGCCTCCGGCGCCGCATCAACCAAATGGGATTTCCACACCGGCACATGGGGAAATTTTCGATTCGGCTGATTTTATTGTGGATTTTAACATTGGAGACGTGTGCTTGTCGGATCTTCTTAATTCTGACTTCTCAGACATTCAAGGGTTGAGCTACAGCAACAATACCAATGCTACTACTATTACTGATCGCTTGTCGCCTTCATCGGATCAGCCAGCCATCTTTTGTGAAGAAATGTCACGAGGCTGGAACCCCGATGAATTCATTGACGAAGTAAATGTGAGACCGGACCTACAACCTTTGGCTTCATTTTTTGACTACGATCATGATAATGGAGTGGACGATATATGGTTGGGAAATTAAAGTAAATGACATTATTGTTAGTGCGTCTTTTTGTTGATAATGTCGCAATTGATACGGAGATGTACAGAAATTTTGGGCCGGGAACCATTATCACTTGAATGCGATGGCTTTGTGTTTTTCAGTAGGTGAAGTGTCAAGTCGTCATGTAAATAACAAATTGGCCAGCCAGCAGCCTATGCCTATGTAACCGGAGGACGAACATTTTTCTCGAATTCTATGGGAAGATTAAGAGCTTGCAATCATTTCCTTAAATCTTTTTTTTTTTCTTTTTTGTGATTTTCTGTTATTTCTTCTGTTTAAAATGAAGGGAAATTTTCGAACCGTCGATAAAAATCCCTTCTGTCCCACTTTAGACTTTTGATTTTCTCAAAAATGATCTTGGAGATTATGCAATGCCGGCTCTCAAACTCTTTATTTATACAAATGACAGAATCGACACTGACATACAAACAATACATAGCTAGAAAAAGACATCTATGCCATCCGGGACATTGACCGTAATAACAGTAAATGCATGTGACATTCAAGCTTTTCTCACTCAATTTATCTCTAAATATGGATTATATCTGGATATTATTTATAAAAAGTATTTAACACAAGTTCCATATCAAGTGCCCCATGTTATCTTATAAACTTCGAGTACTAACCGGCGCTTAAACGATCAAAGTTGCTTCAGGAGGCACCTCTACCTCCCGGCAAATTATCCGACATGTGGGCCATATTGTGAAGCAACGACGACTTTTTCTCTACCTTTTCCCTTCATTGATGAGTATTCTCAACGTGTGTAAGGCAACAAGCATATATTTTTTAAATTTATGCTCCTTTTTTATTTTTTTATTAATAAAAAATAAATTAAATATTAATAAAATAAATTTTATTTATTATTTAAAAAATAATTATAGCATAGCACTCATAAAATATTTTTAAAAATGATAAATACCTTTAGTAAAGCACTTTTTTTATAAAGTAGAGAATTACACAAAATATTAATGTGGTAACATAAATACCTCCTTTAAATACTTATTTATAAACATGATCTCATTGACAAGAAAACACAAAGAAAAAATTTACACAGGAGAGGCTTGTCGCAGTGGTTAACAATTTTCAATTTATTTTATTTTAAATCACTAAATGATTTTATATTTATAATTCAATCCTCATGTTACGAGTTTTTTCCGAATCTTCCCTCTCCTTTTTCCATATAAAAAGTCAACTACAATATTTGATTGTATGTGAAATATCAAATAGTTATTTTATATAAATTGATAAAATGTAAAAGACCCAATAGCAATTTATGCCCCTATCATTATAAATTGCTTCGATGTTCCATATTCATCATCCTTTGCATAAATGTCCTTACTCTTGGAGACACCGATTGATATTGCCACCACAAACTCGTCATTTGTCGAATCACCACTAAACATCCAACCAAAACACCTAACCACACTAACGGCCTTAACGCAGACCTATCCATCAAAGCCTTATCTTTTGCACCACCATTAACTCCTTACCTCTCGTTGCCCATTCTCTAGCTCCTTCATCACAAACCACCCACCCCTACTTCCTTCTCTCCCTTATGTTCTTTTATTTTAAGGGAAAAAAAATAAAAAACAAAAAACTCGAAGGAAAATCTTAATGATATTTGAAACACCTAGTCATCCACCACAAAACTATAGAGTATTCGTTGGAACTAATATTCATTAGTTCACCCATAATTGGAGTACTCAACTCTCTAATCCTTTTCAAGTAGAACTCTTTTTATCCTCATCAAAATTCTCAAACTTAATAATTATATTGCCTCACAATCAATTACAAGTTCAATGTTATAGCTCTTTCTTTTTTATTTGAAAGAGTGGGACCCAAAAATTCCAATTTGGATAGAACAAACATAGTAATGTGATTAGGGTTAACATATACTACAAATGTAGCATAGATGAATAGCATAATTGCAACACCAATCTTAATATTCAAATTACTTGATTCTTCGTCATATTCATCTATAAGTTGGATATCCATGTGGTTCGTCTTATTTTTTACTTTAAAATTTATCTTTTTCAATTTGCCTAGTCATAGATAGAATTAATATAGTTGGAAGCAAGCATAGCATTGTAGAAATGTCCCAATACTCACTCGTTATTACTCCAAACACATCTAATTTACCCAACAGTAATTTTTTGTGCATTTAAAAGAAAAGTAAGAACAAGTATATCTAGAAATCAAGCATATTGGGGACATATTATCTCTTACTATATTACTATATGGGCTTAAAATATGCTACTTAGTTAAAGCAAAAGGTCGAAGAGTTTATCCAAAATTTTCTTATTAAGGAAAGTATAAGTGCACGTATGATCATAGCAATCTTAGAGTCCCATGCCATAACAACTGGACAATTGACTAACCATAATTCAATACATGTTCTTGATTTCTCAATGAATGATCCTAGAGGTTCTTTGATTTCATTAAAACTTAACATATGAAGAAAATATCACTAAATTCATATTTGACCTAATACAACAATAAGATATCATTATTGATCAATGACAAACCTTAGAAGTTGTTAAAAAAGCAATTTAGGCTATCAAATGGTTTGAACATTTTAATTAGGTTATGATGCAAATATTTGCTAATGTATGTAAAAAAAAAAGGTCAATCATTATCCCAAAGCTTATGCATACCCATTTTCATTCCAAAATATGAGATGATAATTCTATGGATTTTGTGTTAGGCTTATCAAAGACGCAACAAATAGTTCGTTCGATATTTTTTATGGTTAACTAATTTTCTAAAATGACATGATTCTTCCCTTATCAAATTTCATATGATGCTATATATGTGGCTTAATTGTTATCTAATGATATATCTCGATTGGATGGCTTCCTAGGTGAATTACTTAAATTAGAAATCAAAGTTTCTTTATATAATTTTCTTTATTTGTGGCACCAATCTAGCTCCACATTGACAATGGCCTCATCTTGGTGATGATTGTAACTTCCTTCATGCTCGTTGATTATTCAATCATGACTCTCATATTAACAACCTGCTAAGTCACTATAGTGATGCACTAAGTTAGTTTCATATGTCAAACTCACAATTATATCTAGAATTAGAACATATAGAATTGTACAATCATATAGACCTAATCAAATCATTAGCTTATAGATTCATTAACCTAAACTCATATTCTATTAGGAGTCCACACTTAAACTATTTTACATCTATTTTGACATTGAAATGCCTCATTAAGTTGTAGACTCATGTAATTGTATGAGTTTACTTGCATTTTCAACAACTATGCTTATCCATAACTACCATTACTAGCTCCAAGCAACACATACAAACAACACAAACGTTTAATATGTCAAATAATTATTACTCTAATTCACTATCGTAACAAGTTCATGCAACACTGTGGCAATTACATTCCTAGTAATCAACAATCATACATAATAGAATCAATGATTACAACCAACACCAAATATTCAATATACAATAAGGATTAAAGCTTAATTCTATTTCACTTAATTATGATTAAAGACTGAAAGAATTATCTAAAGGTCTTAAAGGAGAACAAAACGAAGTGGAGGAGAGTTAACTAGATGAACTAAGTTGAGGGGGTGACTACTAGTTCATAGGAGGAAGGCTAGCCAATCATTGATCCAAGTTAGAGAAGTTCAGCCAACCATGGTTACAAAGGTTTTATGCCTAAGATTCATGCTTAGATCAATCTTTAACGAATTTTAAGGGCTTAAACATATTAACTTGGATTAGATGTCTTCTTGAATCATCATACTATAGATTTAACGCAAAAGATTATCACTAATCCTTGAATGATCTAATTCTTAGGTTTTCCTAAATCTATAATATGTTAAATCCTTTAGATCTAAGGTTAGGGTTAAAGAAAAGAAAGAGGTTTAAGGATAGTTACCTCAAATCCTTTAATAGATCAAAGAGCCTTTGAAAGAAAACCTAAATCTTAGTACCTTTAATGAAATTATTTAGTAAGTGTAAGCCCCAAAACTAGTCGTTCGAGATTTCGATCGGTTGAAAGATCCGATCAAGTCTAAATTATAAAGTAAAGCTAGAAATATTAGTAAAATGATCTCGAAAGTTTGAATTTAAGAAAATAAGTAATAAAACAAAAGAATATAAAAATTCCAAATTTTAAGTATATAACTCGTTATTTATCGAAAATGCATTTCGATAATTAACGAATTGCTAGAGATAAATTATATATATACTAAAAATCATAAAATGACCTAAATAATATTTAGGAATATTTATTTGTACTATATATGAATTTACATGTATATAGAAATATACGTAATTACTTAAAATACGCGAAATGTATTAAAATAATAAGAAATAATTAAAGAAAATTCATAATTAATTAAGGAAAAATCAAAAAAATTATAGAAAAATAAGGAATGATCCAGAATTGGGTCGTGGAAATTCGGGAAAATAAGAAAAAAAAAATCAGTCAATTAAATTAGAGTAACACAAAAGCCAAAAATTAAGAAATTTGGAAAATGTCTTATCCAATTTAATGCACATTAATTATCACAAAACTCTATAAATACCCCAAATTTTTCAGAAGCTCATTTGAGTAGTTTGGAGAGCGATAAAAATAGAGAGCTATAAAAATAGAGAGCTTCGAAAATTTAAGAGAAAAACCAAAGAAAAAAAAAAAAAAGAGAAAAGGAAAACTGTACAGTTAGGGCCACAAGACACACCCATGGCCACCGACGATCGGTGGCGGAGCCACTCAAATCGATGAGTTTAATTTTCAGCCCGATTTTCTGTAATTTTGTAAAAATAGTAAATATCATTATAAAATTATGAATTTCGTTATTCTAGAATAATTTTATAGGTAGTTTTTAGGAAAAATATTATTTTGATGAAAATATGTCCCGTGATATAAGGTCCTTAAGAAATCATGTAAAACCGAGTATGTTTCGGTTTAGAAATAAATGACCTTAGGAGTGTAGTTTTGAACCCAAAATTTTTGTGTAGATTCCTTAGATGATATAGAGCAGTGCTATGAAACCCGTTTTCAAAAATTAATTTTTGAAATTTTTAGATAATTTTTAGGCCTTAAAATGAGGCATAAAATGGGTAATTTAGGGTTAATAAAGTAATTAAATGGTTAATTACTGATTTAGTAAATAAGTATATGTTTTAGGATGTTGAAATCTGATGGAGTATGATACTTGTAGCATTTAGAGTGTTGATGTAATTATTAGGTTAATTATGTAGTAAATGAGTAATAGGGAAAAATAGTAAATTATAAGTTAATTTTGTAAATTAGGATAATTAGATGTAAAAGCTGATTTAGGATGAATTTAGACATTTTGAATTGATAATTGATGTTTAGAGATGGTAATTAAAGTGATAGAAATATTAGAAATGTATTATATACATAATAGGTGATAATGCATAATATGTAATTATTGGAAATATAATAAATAGAAAATATTAGAAAAAAATTGATATTATGATAATAATAAAAATATATAATAAATCTGATAGAAAACTTAAATTTATATAATTATATGAAAAATGTAAAAGTTTCTCACATCAGAAGTAAATTCGGTATACTAATACGGATTTAAGTATACCAGGTGGAATAAAATACTGACTAGGGGTAATAATGATATTTAGGAAATCGAGAAGTAATGTGATTAATTTCACATTATGGGTTGCAATGAATTGCTAGGATTCGAGTATAAAATAATACATACAAATCAAACTAGAACCTAATTTAGAAATCGATGCGGAAACCGAAGCCGAACCTAACCCCAAACCTAGAATAATTGTAAAAGACTTAAGATTTAGATAATTAAGCATATTAAACCCTAAACAAAACATAACAATAAGCGTTATAGGATAAAATGAACCTATAATAGTTATATGAAAAACTAAAACAACGTTTGTGTTATAGGGATGATCGGCGATGGCCTGAGCAAATCGAACCTCAGGTGAGTAAGCGAGGAATCGGGATAAGTTGAGATTAATACGGTGCTGTATTTTAGAGGCTTAAGATTATGCTTGGTTGTGCTTGTTAGATGGTTGGATGTATGCATGTGCTTGATTATGAGTGATGCTATGATTTTATCTGTTATCCTGGCTTGTATTGTATGGTTTATATAAAATGATTGATCACCCTAAATTGGACCTAATTAAATATACGACCTATAATCATAATTAAACCTACATGGCAACCCATTAGGGGAACTTAGGACTCTCCAGCCAAATACCGACCCCCTCGAAAGGGATAGCGCAGGATTGCAATTGGTCCCTTTTTCATCCTCAATCGAACTAAGTGACAGGGAAGTAGGTCGCAGCGATGGTGAAGTCAATGGTTTGAAGGTAGTCATAGGAGGAGCGAGGTCTCCATTGCACAAGCCTGGGTTTGGTCGTGAGCTGTTGCATTAATCGCAACTCCTCAACCAGGATTAGAGCAGGCGCAATTTCTCTAATCTCACGACGGGTTGGACAACATCGTACAATGGCATTTGCCTGAACATGCATTGCACCTAATAAGTTGATTGAAAACCTTGTTGTGTTTATGGTATAGTTTTAAGTTCTCCATCCTAACTTACTGAGCTGTGGTTGCTCACAACTCTATAGATATCGTGCAAATGCTAGCTAAGAAGCGGCAAACAACTACTCTGAAGTTAACAACTACTGGATCTTGGGGAGTGAGGAAAAACATTTGAAGACTAAATACATATTTTTAAGGTCTAAGTTTTTATTTTAGAATTATTTTTCATTTCTGATAATTAATAACTAGGAAATATATTACGGAGAAATATTATAAATGATAATTGTAATAACTAAATTATAGTGTATATGTGTATTTCTTTACTTTTTTAGGTAAATAATTTATTTAAATTACAACTGTTTACTTCAAAGCGGGTTAGTCATGGTTTATTCTCTATTTATTCCTTGTTTGATTGTTTCTTAAGTTTTATTTGTAATCATTAGCAAATTCTAAATTTACTTCGTATCATCACCTTTCCTCTCATCCATAATCTTTTACTCAAAATGATTATACTACTGTCATAGCTTCTCATTTGTTCTTCATACAGCTTAGCATAGGATCAACAAAAGCAAATCTGGCAAATCTAGCAAATCTCGACGCTTCTCCATCTCGGATTCAAATGAGATGGTTAACAACTCAATTTGACTTGACTTGACTCGACTCGACTTGAGAAGAATGAATACGACTTTTGACTAACAGACTCAACAAAAGAGACAGTATTGAGATTATTATTGGACAAGACACTACATGACAGGATATACTGATAGAACGAACATGACATGAGACTTAACAACAACAATTGGACAATTTAGATTTGAAATGTTCCTGTTGGATTACCTATTGTAGCTTCATAACTTCTTTGTATATTGGATTACCTCAATGAATTTTTTTTCTCTAATCACTAATTTAACTTTTGTTAAATATCCACCAAAATACCTTCTCTAAATATAACAAGCTTGACGAAAACGTATTCTCTCATCTGAAAATCACATGTCTTCCATTTCAATATACCATTTATGATCACTTAACTTCAATAATGCCATCCATAGATACTTTGTATATCAAAATACTATTGACGGATACTACCACAAGTGTTTTCATATATAGTTGGCATGGATTTCTTTCTCCCAATTCTGTAAATGAAATTAATGCACGGATCTTATCTGGATGCCATTCCAATCTAATATTATTTTAGAATTTGATAGTCACTCTTCTAACTCTTAAAAGTCTCCTTTACAATGTCCATTACAGAGTTTCAACCATAGGTTTGATTCTTAATTAACTTAATCATGAAATTCAAATATCCACAAAATAATCTTCAGAAATACATTTGAACCTTTATATGTTACTAGTAGATTCAATACTTATTGGTGTTTTCTTCAGTCTCTTCTTTATAGATATCAACAAACTTCTCAAAATCTATCATCAGTAACTTTCCTTTTAAAATTTCATTTCCATCATATCCTACGATTCTACAGATTAATATCTTTTCTCCAATATAAATTCTAAACTGATAGGTAACAATAATCCCAATCACCTTAAATTCTTTTCCGTTCACTAGTTTCCAACTTGTAGGGAATGAATACCTTAATATCATCATTATACTTGCATTTCATCCATTTGTATATTCTACGGTTAGGGTACTCATCAACCAATCCTTTTGTTCGTATATTATTATTCGATTAAGATCAGTTGAAAATCCTTTGTTGAAATCACTACTTATCTCCTAACTTCTTTAAGCTCAGATCCTTAAATATTATCCATGATCAACATTGCTTATCAGAATTAGTTTACTAATAGATAATTATCTCATGAAATTTACTTTCCAAAAAGTTATGCCTTTCTAGATTGATCTTTGGGGTAACTAAGTAACTATTGATTAAAAGTCCTAATCATCTCCAAATTATTACTTTAATTCCATCTCCACCGTTACGTATTACTCATCCTACTACTATTTTAGGGTGTTCGGATACATATTCCGTTGCAGTTTATGTAGCAATCTTACTTCATTTCTTATGTATCATTTAATAAATATCCATCTTATTTACCACTTATAAGTACTACATAATAATATCATTGTACTTGCCTCAGCACTGTATAAAAATCTCAATATCCATTTTATATTCATTTGGCTTCACTTATACTTAATTATCACTCCAAACGATAATTCTTCAATTCATGATTCACTAAAGATTTAAGAATTCTTAATCTGATTATAGCCTTATAGCACTATTTCTTCTACTGTTCTTATACATTGAAAGAACTTCCAAGATTGATCACCAAAATACATTTAATCTCTTTACACTCCTAGCTACAAATATGTCAATCGTTATTGCATTTATACATGTCCAAAAGAATATACTTTTATCGAGATGCATAATTATATCCATTAAGAGATCATTAGGATATCCACATATATAAATAACTAACATAGAATCAATTCTGATTCTCTGAAAAACATAATCAACTATCATACCATATCCATAATTCAAATTACTTATAATAACTATTCATTCAACAAAATTCCACCATATTGTCTTCTAATTAATTCAGTATCATTTCCACTTATTGATTTATTACTTTATACTTTCATAGGAAAATCAGATATAATGATCATTTCATATACCTTCTCATTATCAAACTCCTTATTATTCTCATCATTTCTCATCTCCTATATTGCATTCTTATTTTTATATAAGATTTATTTCTGAATTAGGTTTTGATTATACCTCTATTATAGGTTCTGATTCATTTCTGAATCGGTTTCTAACTTTTCCCTCTCAATGTTTTGTCTTTCTAGAATCCACTTTTATACCATGTTTTATTTCACTTCAAATTATACTACTTCATATTTATACTAAGCATCAAGCTGAAATCATCTCAGAAATCCTATAAGTTTTGGATTCACCTTTAATTTCGGTATATATCACCATATCTATCTTATTCCAAAACTCAAATTGATTTCCACTATTGTTCATGAGTCTCGTCATTTCATCACAACTCACCAATTACAACACAAATTCATCGACAAACTTCTTAGGAATTTCATCCACAATATTAGCATATTCCACCAATCAGTTTATCAATATTCTTTACACCTCAAATCTATATTAACTCAAAAAATTTTCTTCATTCAACCTAAATCACTTAAATAAACCACCAATTCTTACATAGATAAAGCACTTCCAAAATCGGTTACCTAAGACACATCCAATCTCCTTTTATATTTTACTCACAAGGGTATAATACATTATGGCATATATACATATCCAAAGAATACACATCCATTAATGAGCACTACTATATCTATTAATAGATCAATAGGATCTTAACTTATATGAATAGCTAATCATATAATCAATCTTAACTCCTAACAAAATATAACTAACTAGTACATTGTATTCATCATTCAAATTTCCACCACCTTTATCTTCTCATTCATTAAGTATTATTTCCTTTTGGTGATTCAAGACATTATACTTCAATAGAAAAAAAAAAAAAAAAAAACAGAAGTAGTAATCATTCCCTATACTTTATCATTACTAAACTCCTCAATGCTATTATCAATTATCACCTCATATACTGTATTCTCATACTATATATAATCTTAACCTACTCCAACTGATCCAGGAGAATGTGAAAGCCATTCAATAAATCTTTAGGGTTAATCATCTAAAGATACATGATGTGCTAGTTGCAGTACTAGTTATTTTAGCAGAATGGGGTATCTCTCTTCTATTGGTACTGCACATATATTACTAGCGTCGCCTGAGTTACAATCTTTCACTTCCAAACCATCCTTATTCATCAAGTCATATTACATGATCTCCATCATAATAAAACTTGGATGAATCTCTGTTATTGTCCATAAGTCCCATCACTTCTCATCAATTTCCACACAACTCCGTTAACAAACACCTCAATACTACTGTCCATAATATTAACATATTCCAACTAACCAATTATAATATTGTTCTTCACATCTCAATTTTGGATTAATCAGGGGTTCTCCTTCATTCCTCTTGAATCACCTCAACTAACTACCAATTTCTCCATATGATTTCATCACTAGAGCTAAATTTGATTAACGCCTATCTTAAGGTAGTGTTATAGGCAATATTTATCTTATAAGTTGTAGTACATTACTTTAATATCCATTTGTTTCTACCCACTCTCAATGTACTCCTAAAATGTCTAATTCTTTTAATTATTCATTTCAAAGCGAGTTCACTAGAACTTTACTCTGATACCAATTTAGAACTGTCACGCCCCGAAGCGGTAAAGTTGTAACAGCCCGCCGTGTAAACCATCCTAAGATAGAAGTTAACCTTACAACCGCTATCTCAGACCTGATTTACACAAGGCGTCCACGATTAACCCGCTTTGAAGTATACAATTTGTAATTTAAATAGATCACTTACCTAAGAAAATGAAAAAAAATTTATGTATATATACACTTTAATTCAGTTATTACATTATTTAAAAATGAAAAATAATTCTAAAATAAATACTTAGACCTTAAAATATGTGTGTTTATTTTTCAATATTTTTCCTCACTCTCCAGGATCCAGCAGTTGCTAGCTTTAGGGTAGTTGTTTGCCGCTTCTTAGCCAGCACCTGCATGACGTCTATAGGGATGTGAGTAACCACAGCTCAGTAAGTTAGGACGAAGGACTTAAAACTATACCATACACACAACAAGGTTTTCAATCACTTATTAGGTGCAATGCATGTGTAAGAAAATGCCATCGCACGACGTTGTCGGGCCCGTCGTGAGATTAGAGAAATTGCGTTCGCTCTAATCCGAGTTGAGGAGTTGCCGTTAATGCAACAGCTCACGACCAAACCCAAGCTTGTGTAATGGAGACCTTTCTTCTCTCGCGACTACCTTCGAGCCACTGTCTTCACCCTCGTCGCGACCTCCTCTCCTGTCACTTAATTCGGCTGAGGATAAAGAAGGGACCATTTTGCAATCCTTGGCTATCCCTTTCGAAGGGGTCGGTATTTGGCCGGAGAGTCCTAAGTTCCCCTAACGGGTTACCATGCATGTCTGATTATGATTACTGGCCGTATATTTGATTAAGTCTAATTTAAGGTGATCAATTATTTCATACAATATGCTAGAACAACAAGCAGAATCATAGCATCACCCATAATCAAGTACATGCACACAACCAACTATTTAACAAGCACAACCAAGCATAATCTCAAGCCTCCAAAATATAGCATCGTATTAATCCCAACTTACCTAGACTCTTCGCTCGCTCACTCGAGGTCCAACTCGCTTAGGCCATTATCGATCATCCTTATGATACAAACACGGTTTCAGTTTTTCATATAACTATTATAAGTTGGTTTTATACTATAATGCTTATTGTTATGTTTTGTTTAGGGTTTAATATATCCAGTTATCTAGGTTCTCAAATCTTTTACAATTATTCTAGGTTTGGGGTCAGGTTCGGGTTCAGTTTCCGCATCGATTTCTAAATTGGGTTTTAGATCGATTTCGAAGTACTATTTTATACCCGAACCCTAGAAATTCGTTTCAACTCATAATGTAAAATTAATCACATTACTTCTCGATATCCTAAATACCATCACTATACTTAATCAGTATTTTATTTTACCCAGTATACTTAAATCCGTATTAGTATACCAAATTTACTCCTGATGTGAGGAATTCTTATATTTTCATATAATTACATAAATTTAAGTTTTCTATCAGATTTATTATATATTTTTATTATTATCATAATATCAATTTTTATTCTAATATTTTCTAGTTATTATATTTCCAATAATTACATATTATGCATTATCACCTATTATATATATAATATACTTCTAATATTTCTATCACTCTAATTACCATCTCTAAACATCAATTGTCATTTCAAAATGTCTAAATTCATCTTAAATCAGCTTTTACATCTAATTATCCTAATACAAAATTAACTTATAATTTACTATTTTTTCCTATTACTCATTTACTACATAATTAACCTAATAATTACATCAACACCCTAAATGCTACAAGTATCATACTTCTTCAGATTTTAACATCCTAAAACATATACTTATTCACTAAATCAGTAATTAACCATTTAATTACTTTATTAACCCTAAATTACCCATTTTATGCCTCATTTTAAGGCCTAAAAATTATCTAAAAATTTTGAAAAATTAATTTTTGAAAACGGGCTTCATAGCACTGTTCTATATCATCTAAGTAATCGACACAAAAATTTTTTGCTCAAAACTATACTTCTAAAGTCATTTATTTCTAAAACGAAACATGCTCGATTTTGCTCGATTTTGCACGATTTCTTAAGGATCCTATATCACGAGACATATTTTCATCAAAAGAATATTTTTCTTAAGAACTACATACAAAAATATTTCAGAATAACAAAATTCATAATTTTCTAAGAATATTTACTATTTTTACAAAATTACATAAAATCGAGCTAGAAATCGAAATCACCGATTTGGGTGGCTCCATCCAACCTCGATGACTATAGGTTTGTCGGCCCACTTGGGCATTGCCACCACTATGTGGTAATGGTGGCCATCCACTCCCAGCTACTTATCGAGTCTGGGTTCTTCTTACAAGCCCCAACTATACAGTTTTCTTTTTTTTTTACCTGAATTTTATCTTCCAATTTCGATGCTTCTAATTTTTATCTAATTTCTAACTGTCCAAATGAGCTTTGTGATTTTTTTTTCTTATTTATATAACTTTGTGGTAATTAATGAATATTAAATTGGACATTGCCCAAATCCCTTAATTTTTTACTTTTGTGTTGCTTGATTTTAATTGGCTAATTTTTCTTCTTTAATTCCTGACTTGTCACGACCAAATTTGGATCGTTCCTTATTTTTTCTAACTTTTCTTGATTTTTCCTTAATTAATTATGAATTTTCTTTAATTATTTATTATTATTTTAGCACATTTTTCTTATTTTAAGTAATTACGCATATTTCTACATACATGTAAATTCATATATAGTACAAATAAATATTCCTAAATATTATTTAGGTTATTTTATGATTTTTAGTATACATATAATTTATCTCTAGCAAGTCGTTAATTATCGAAATACATTTTACGCATTTTCAATAAATAACGAATTATATACTTAAAATTTCAAATTTTTATATTCTTTTATTTTATTTCTTATTTTCTTAAATTCAAACTTTTGGGATCATTTTACTAATATTTCTAACTTTACTTATAATTTAGGCTCAATCGGATCTTTCAACCGATCGAAACCCTAAGTGACTGGTTATGGGGCTTACACATATCGAAGTAAGTTATTAATTGTTGATACTATACATCATATATACTATTACGTATTATATATTGTTTCGATCATATCGAAACGTATTTTTAATTTATTAATGCACATTTTAATTCTGGTAAAGTTACCGAAATACGTACATTCTTGAATATGATAAAGTTATAGGTTAAATTACTTAAGGTTGTCTGATTTTAAGAAAATTAGTGTCATTAAGTTCGTATAAACCTAATGACGTGTTTTACGAGTCTTATTTCTATAGATGATTTTTAACGAGTAGTTCAAGTTTTTAATACAGTTATATGTAATTATATAAATATGATCGTATTATACGTAATTTACTTTATTAAATTGTATTTTACCTAATTTGTCTATATATTGTCACAATATAAGTATTATCCAACTCTAATATACCTACAGTGTATCCCGATCAAAAAATATTAGTAAATATAATAAAATATTCTTTTAATCCAATCTAATCAATAATCATATATATATATAATTTTTATTTAACTATTTAATTTGTTTTAGCTTATTAATATTAGAAATATACCCCAACTTGTAATTTAAGCCATTTTATTAGGTAAATTCATAATAAATAGTCTAGGTTTCCAAATAATTCGTCGAAAATTTCTATCGACTCCTAAAAATATAAAGAATTCAGTTATCATTTAGTTTCAAGTTTTCAACTTATCGCCTATATTCTTGTATTTACAATTTTATCTCTAAATTATCCCAAATTACTCAATTATAATTCTTTTTACACTAAATTAATTTCAATCTAACTTAATACTGTTATTATTTTCTATAGATCAGTACATGTCCATCTCATCAATTAATTTCATAATTTCCTATTTAATTCATAATTCCAACCTATTTTCGAGCTATTTTTAGGCTAAAAATGCAATAAATATTAAAAATATTCAAATAAAAATTCGGGCTACATAGAAATTATATATTTATCATACACATCCTACACAAAAATTTTCAGCTAGAAACAACATCATTTGATATATTTATTTTACAATTCTAAATTCGGATGAACAGTAAATTTCTTAAGGAAACATAATAAATATTATAAATTTTTCAAAAATAAAAATATCACGTAAAATTATATTCAAAATAACCTAAGTATAATTTTTTTTCATAATTTTCTAAGTGGATTTAATATTTTTTATAACTTATTGAAAAACAAAGTAAGAATTTGACCTTATTATTCTTGGTTTTTTTTTTCAGCCATAGGGGGAAGGAGGGGGAGGGGGGAGGGGGGGGGGGGGGGGGGGGGGGGGGGTGTATGGGTGTCAGAACACCTAAACATTGGTGGTACTCCTTGGTGGTGGAGTGGCTTAATAGCAAAACGACGGTAGCCATAGGAACTAGCCAAACAGAATAATTACTATATTTTTCATATATTTTTTTCTATTTTCTATGATTTTTTCTTCTAAGTGTTTTTTTATTCTAACTACTAAACTTCACATATCTTAAGGCCTTAGCCTTTTATAATGCCTCCAAGTTGGTTAGATAATTAATTCTCTAATTATTTTATATTTTTTTCAAATTTCTTTTTGCTTTACCTAAGCATGAGGTGCCCAATTGTTAGGAAAACTTACTTTTGAATCAGCTATAAAGTCTTATCTCTTGTGACACAACTTTGTCCAACAATCTTCAATGCATTTGGTCAAATTTTTTTATTTTATTAAATAATTACTTAAATATAAATATTATATATTAGGACTTAGTTATTTATTAATATATGGGTATATATCCCATGTATATATCATGCATAATATTTAACTATACTCCTATAATTAACTTTCTAACATATCTTTTATTTTTAGGATATATTCTACAATTAATTTTATGAATTCAACATAATATATATATAATTACATAATTTAGGATTAATTTACAAGTATAATTATTATTTATACTGGGTATACTCATAAAAATACGTGTATATTTATATAATAAATTATACTATTTTATTTCATTTTATAGTTTAATTAACTTATCTCTAAATTTTCGTTGCAATCTAAGTTTGATTTTAGAAGTTTCAAACATTTTAGTATC
The DNA here is from genome assembly GCA_024138005.1 of Lumnitzera racemosa. NCBI lineage: Eukaryota > Viridiplantae > Streptophyta > Magnoliopsida > Myrtales > Combretaceae > Lumnitzera > Lumnitzera racemosa. The sequence continues at coordinate 5,577,934 of JAMXBC010000007.1, forward strand.
ATATTGAGTATTCCTACTTTTAAGGGTAAAATTGGAATTTTGGATCATTATTTCTAAAATCTAACTTTTACTTCGACTAATTTTTTTATTTTAGTCATAAAGTTTCAACTCAATTTGATAAGTTTTCCTAAATACTCTAAATCTAGGCTCGGTTATCATAAATTCAATTTTGGGAGCTTACAACCATTTATCTTTTTTTGATTGGTTAGGATAGTTAGTTAGTTAGTCTGTTGAAGCTTGTATAAATACCGGTCCATTTTTTTTTTTTTTTAAGTTAAAAGTTAGGATGTTCAATTGCAATGTTGAGAAACTTTACTTCTTCGTCTTCTCTCAACTAAGCTACAAATTGTTTACTCTCTAGTGGATAACCTGATTGAACCACGAATTCATCAACATAATGGATGAAACACAGCTTAACCTTTCATCAGAAGAAATAACATGGGTCAACTAATAGCAAAAAAGAGTAAACACAGGTTAGTTTTATGTAATTTTCTCTAAAATGATTTCTAAAATTAAAAAACTATATAGAATTTCAAAAGATAGGAGAGAGTTCCGATTTTATGTTTTTGAATATCATGTTTATTTCCATATATTTTACCCTTTATTCTTTGGCCATGAGAGAAAACGGACGTGTATCGACTGCTCATTTAATTTAGTGGAGAGTCATAATAAAATCCTCTTTTGCATGACAGAGAAAGAAGCTAGAAGAGCATAGCAATAACATGGTCTATGTATTCTATATTTTCATAGGAGTTGCTGAACCATCCGAAATAATACAGCTTCTAATTGTATATAAATTAAAGACACTTGGTGTGAACTTTACCATCTGAGACCTCATTGGTCGAGGGCATTCGCTGACATCCTTGAATCATTAACTAGGTTTCTTGCTGGGTAGTACTACATATATAATTATATGTCAATATGCGTAAGATGTGAAATTTGACTAAAGAAACCATCAAGAGGAAATATGAAATGGTCCATATCGATCTCATTTGTCAATTCTGTTTCCTAATCTGTCAGAGGTAATAAGGAGAGATCTGAATTCACTGTTTAAAGACAATTCGCGTATGAATGTGTAGGGCCATGATTTTTAGTAGCTACCTTCATTAATTGTTGGCTTTGATCTGAATGATCTTTGTTATATAAAAAGGGGCCATCTGTCTACGTCTACTTTGGTAATTTTTGCAGAGTTGTCCATATTATCACGATAAAAATCAGTGCTGTTATATCCAAATTAACTCATATGGTGTAATATCAAATTATAAAATCTAACCAATTTAATTCAAAAACATCATAGTTAAACTCAGTTTCAATCCTTTAAACTTTAATCCTCTTATATTTTCGGATTAATCATCTAAATTGAATTAATCATCCGAACCGAATCTAACAATAAAAATTCTAATAAAAGGAAAAGAATTCTATATAATGTTAAATATGTAGGCAATGTCATAAATGTTTGAAAGCTAGCTCTCCTGGTGCTGATTTCAAGAGAGATTGTTATTGGAAGTTTTTTCTTTCGCCCCTCACGTCAGCATCAATTATTCTGATCAAGTGGGTCTTTCCAAATAAAGTTTTCAATTATTTAGCTTAATTTATGTTTCTTTCTTGGCTTGCTATACAGATTAAGAATTCATAATCTTCTTTTTCCAAGATGGATAGGGCCAAGATCTATCTTTTAGATGCGGTGTTCTCTGTTTTTCTTTCTTCTTTTTTTTTTTTCAAAGAAATATTATTTGTTAAAAAAAAATAATAATCACATATTTTAGGCATATATGTAGAGTAACCGGTGAATTATAATTTTATTGTATCATAATCGGTGTATTAGTATTAACTTTTACTAGAAACAAATCGGTGATGTAATTTAAGATGCAAAATACTCAATGAACTTATTAAAGATTAATGGAAAATTTTACACATGTGGAAAGAAATTCTTCCATTAAGTTAGTAATTTATTTGTAAAATGTGGAAAGAAATTCTTCTTTTCTCCTCTTAACTCGCATAGTAGATGCGCCGATGCCCGTAAGTTGTCAATGAATGACACTTGTCGATTACACGTCATTTTCATTTTCTATTTTCTTTTTCCTTTTTGTTTAGGTTAGTGCTGCTCGTCATTTGGAATGATTTGTTTGGATTATTATCGTTTAGAATTCATTATCTCGTAGTCTCCTCAGCTGTCATTCTGTTTTGAAATTTACATCCCTCATTCTCAATGTATTGTATCAAAGTAAATATTTCGCTTAGACAAAACAATACCTCTTCGCTTAGCAATAACAAAGCCTACACTTGGATCATATTTAATTGGTTTCATAATAAAACTTAATTGCTTATTTGTTGTTTGAATGGATTTAAATGGATTTCTTTAGTTTGATTCTATAAAAGTTGAATCCATAAAGAAATAAATAAATAAATAAAATGGGTTTAAAGAATATAAAGGAGTTATAAATAATAAGCTTCGGTATGGCATATAATCAACCTTAAGTTATAGGGACAGAGTAATCTAAAGGAAATTTTAAACCCTCTCATTACCCACTACATTGTTTTGGTTTCCCCTATCCCTCATCTTTCCATAAGTTATTTCCCTTGCCAAACCACAAAACACCCAAGAAACCTACCAAGAGTCTTTAAGGTTCATATTCAAAGAGTTTTGCAAGTTTAGAGTGAAGCAAAACGTAAGATTTTGCATGGAAAATGCAAATATGGATAAGTTACAACATACGATTAATGGAAAATTCATTTTTCTCTAGAATTAACGAGAAAAACTTAAGGAAATTCATTTTTACAAAAGTAAGGAGTGGGAATTGCAAGTTGGAGTACACTCATACTAAGAAAAACAAGTAAGTTGCTCTTAAACCCTTAATTTATCTCAAGATTCATTCTTGCTAAAGGTTATAGTAATTGAATGTATTTTTGGAGTGAATTGGGCTACGTTGTATAGATTATTGGTGGAAGATTAATGCAGTTGGACTTTAAAAAAGGGGGGTTTAATGATGAATAGTTAGGTTAAGTTGGTGGATTGAAGTTTGTTATAGTAGTTGAAGGAAGAGCGAAAGTTTTGTAAAAATTCATGAGATAGATTCCAAAAACCAACTGGTAGTTCCAATAGAACTATGAGGTTGGTTATCCAAACCATAGAATGCCAATGTAAACTATTCAGTTAGTCCTGAGTGAACCGTGTAGCAAGACTTAGCAAGCTTGTCGTATTTCTTTTCCTTTTTTACTTCTATTCCTTTTTCTTAACTTAATTTCCTTACATTTACACCTAAACCGATGGGAATCAAGCTACAGGACTTCTGACCCGCAGCTGAGCCCAAGGATTAGAGAGGCTAGCATGACAAATCATTATGTTTCAACCAATCCCTGCCGAGGCCGAGTACTTACTTATCGAGTCACTTTTAATACCGTGCCGAATGACCGTCATTTATTCTGTGTTATGCCAAGTTGATGACTACTCTAATACCGAGCCAACTAATCACTCGGCATCATCCTTGCCGAAATGTCGAGAAATAGAGAATCCGAACTTACCAAGCCATTCCTACTCAAAAAAGCCCATACGTCCATACTTTTTGTCCACATCCCCTAACAATCTTGGCAATGCAGGATTGCTACGTGAACAATATCATATGGAAAATCTGTAGTACCAATGATTAATTTTCTTATATATTCATTTTTACACTCTTGTATCATGTACATTGCTTTTTTAGAAAATGTTTTTATTATATTTTCCCTTTGGGGCAAGTTACCCTGACTTACGGATATAAATACCATTGTACTTGTAGCTGTAGGAGATTCAGATTACCTTCAATATACTTGAGTACTTTCTTCCTTGCATAAACACAAGTTGTTTACTCTCGGTATTACCCTTATTATTTCCCTTAAGCAAGGTTAGGTAGAAAATAACCTCACTGGACCGATTTGTGCGTCATATCGAATTATGCCGTGAGTCCTCAGAAGTTCATTTGGTACACCATATCCTTTAGAACTATTCATAGGTTTTTGCGAACTATTCCATTCCTCTTTGTCGCTCTTTTCGTACCTTTTTCTATTAACCCTTTTTCGAGGTTTCTACAAGTTTAGACCCATCCAGCAACCGGCTTTATCTATTCTTGATCATGATTCACACCATAAACTCTAAGGTGTATTTTATGCCTTAAATCTACTTTTAAGCATCTTAAATATCATAACTTAATCTCAAACATATTTCCTCAATAAATCAAACATTTTCTTAAAACTCCTCTTTTAAGTTTCTTATAGTTGGTAAAGTAACTAGCCCAACCAAAGTCAGGATTTACAAGATTTTACTTATGAAATTAAATGTTGCATAGATCCTATTATGTATGCCCTTTAACTAGTTGTGAACAATTTAAGAGAGGTTCTAATAAGCCATCCATTTTAGATACGGGATACTTGACTATTAGTTGTGTGTGTGCTAGGTTAGAACTTTAAACTGAACTTACCCAAACTCAGACTTAAACTGAATGTGTTGCTTATGCTTGACTTCAATTACCCACTGGTTAGGTCCAGTGGTGTTGGTAAAGAACCTGGCGATCTTTGCACAACACTATCCTAAGTAAAGTCCCATACTAAAAGGACCTAAGTAAATTTAGGATAGTTATCAAACACTCAGGTGTTTAGAGAGGACCCAACACTAATACATATGTAGTATCTATATAATGTATGTGTAGGAGTCATGAGTAACCCTAAGTCTCAAGACGCTAAGACTATGCTGTTTGCAGACTTAAATAACAATATTAAAATAGTTGTTCGCTGCATTTATGATGATTACTCATGTATGTGCTTAACTAGTTACTTATGTACTCACACGCTTGTATATGGTATCTTACATTGGGCATTAGCTTACCTTATGGGGGTTATTGTTTTTTTAATTACAGGTTCAGTTTATGAGGTATGCAATGAGGTTTATGTAGAGGATGCTAATTATGATTACTTATATTATGATGAAGATGGAGATTAATATTACTATGATGATGGAGTAGGGACTTTGTAGATTAATTCTATGAGTGAATTATGGAGACTTATGCTTATTTCCATTATATTTATATATATGTGCAACTTCTGTTATGTTAGAGTTCCCTATGACTCCTGTAGTTGATATTATTAGGTTGTCACTTGTTAAAGCTATGAGACTCTAGGTTATTTGTCTTAGCGTTACATCATGATCAGGTTCATTCACTCATGACAGCTGGTTTCATTTACTATGTTGTGTGTAAATATTGATGATTGACAATCCACTCTTAATCAGATTTGAGGTTATTAATTATGAGTCGACAAATTTTATATAATTATTTTGTGAATCTTAAACAAACTTTAAGTTCTTAGACACCTGACGTGTCAGTAGAGATTAAGGATACGTAACAGGCTATAGCGTTCCAGTTTTTAGGACATTATAGATTCATCTTTCAATTTTTTAATTATTAAGACTTAATATATATGTATATATACACACATATACACTAGCCATCGCATACTCATGTTGTATGTGCAAAAGTTAAATTGAGCAACGTTAGGAAAAAAAATATTATACTTGATTTGGAAACCTATGGAAAAAATAGGAAAAATGAACAACAATGATAATAAAACATTGAAAATTCGTGAAGAATAGAGGAAGAAAATAAACAGTAATAGTAATAATGCTTTTACTGGAATACATTAAATTATGCTACTCGCAATTAAGTTGCTCCATTCAAGAGTTTCACATTTCCTTAGAAAACAATGTAGACACATTAGTTAGGGAATTCAATAATTTTTTTTAATGAGTCAAGACTAGAGTTTTCAAAAGCTTAGCTCCATTTGGCTTATTTAGAACCCTGTCTAGCACTTTCTAATTTTAAGAAACTTAAGAGTTAAGGAAAAGAATAAAAAGTTGAAGACGATTAGACTTGATTTTATAAGGAACAAAATAGGAAATTGCTTATATGCCCTTTGATATTGAATTATTTTTAAGGGCAATTCAATATAATTGGATGAATACTAAAATACCCTTTTTTTTCCCTTTATATACTCCCTCATAAACATGTGTTTTTTCCAAGCTTTTCTACAAGAAGATTGGAACATGAATTTGTGAAATTAATGAAACATTAATTTTGATCAATTTTTCTCACATGTTAAGAGCGAACCCCTCATTTTAAAATGATTATGGTTCATCTACAATCAGACATAAGATAAGTGCCCATACTTTCTATTTTTGATAATTTAATACCAAAACTTTATTTTTTTACAATTTAATCTATGTACTTTGAACTTGGTTTACAATTTAATGTCTAAATGTTTACAGAATTGCAACTAAATTGAAATTACAGATATTAGATTGCAACATTATAAAAGTTAGGCACCAAGTTGTTAAAAATTGAAATTATAGGCACATGCATTGACACCTTTCTTCTACAGCAAGATGTTTTACTAGTTGTCCAAAGTTTTGAATGTCTGAATTCGTTCCCAAAAATAATTTTCCTTGTATTTTTAATGTGTCCACACAACTTAGTTTTTACAATGATCAAAATTACGATGCAACTTATTACTTCTCTGACAAGCTTTCACTATCATTCAGGACATTCTAGAAAAGTGAAAACGATTTAATAATTGACCTGGTAAAGCAGGCAGAAAGTCAAGGTAGGTTTTATTTCCATGCAGGGGTAATGTTTCATTTGTAATAATTCCGAAACGGAGAGTTAAGTACTTTTGTCATGAAAATACAAACGTTGTCGGGTGGTGCAAGGGCGAAGATGAACACTTACAGCAAGTATGTATCGGAAACGTCATTATAATTATGGTGATTATATCATAAGCATATAAAATCTCTATTTATACTTATTGGTAAACATACATCCTTTTATATACCACGTGATTTGATATTTATCTTTCATTTGAATTTCAAGCAAATATACACTCTCTTTATACACTAATTGTTGCGACATTACTTTAAGCATATATCCTCAATGTATGCTCGAAGACAGACATATATATCCTCTCGATTACCATTACTCCGATTTATTTATTTTTTAGATGCAGACTTTTTTATTTCAAGCTATAGTAACAAGACAAAAAAAAAAAAAAAAAAAAAAAAAACTTCGCATTGGCAATGATAAATATCAGGAGAACATACATAAACATGTGTAGCTATTACGGTCAGAAATAATATTGTATTCTCTTTATTTTTCATTTAGTTTGTGGTCTTTTTGCCTCTGTCTTTGCTTCTCATGTGAGATGCAACTCGCAAGATCCAAAATTCTCTTAAAACTCTTTGAGAAATAGGTGGCTGTATGAACAAAACAGAATCCTAGGAAACTCATTTACTTTTTCTCTATCATTTTGGACACGTGTCACCGATACACTGAAGCTTGATTGGTTTTAACACCACGTGTGTTTTTAACTAGTGATAGGCAAATATCATTAATATTTAAATATATTAATGATAATGATTTTATATATTAAAATTTTGTTCAATGTTTATTCACCCCGTTAAAAAAAAAAACCGATTTAATTTAAATTATTATGTGGGTCCACCATTTCACAAGGGTAACTGGCATGACTATTGGCTTCCTCAATGTTTGAAAATTGAAAGCATGATTTTACGTGCCCCTACTTCTAAGGTGGCATGCTTCAAATCACATGTCAAAGAACGTTAGGAAGATGACTTGGAGTTGCACTACTACTTGAAAGTGCTAAATATCTACCTGCGAGTGTTAAATATCTAATTCAAATACCAATGTTTTCCAAAATAAATTTATTGTTTTCAAGTTGAATATGAGTGCTCTTTCTTTACAAAAAGGGCTAAGTAAAAGACGATGGCAAAGTATGGCTGCATGACTAGGGAAAAATTGTGGGCCGTGTTATATGATTGCATTGTTTATATTATATATCTCAATCATCAAATTCTTTTATTCTACGTATTAGTGGTAGAAAGCTAAAGCTAAAGCTATAGAAGATAAGAACACCAATGATTTGGGAAAATATTAAACATTAGCAATACTTTTATCATTTCATTTGTATATATTACATTTTTTATTAAATTATCGGAATATGTCATACTAGATCTAAGCAGCAGTTTGGATCAACCTTGAACCGACCTTGAACAGCTAGTTCACGAGTTAAGGTCATGTTGAACCATGATCGACTCGTAAGCCGGTGATTCAAGGTCGGTTCCCGGCTCTTGAATCTTTTTTTTTTTTCCTCTCCTCTCCTAAGCGTTTACATTATTCTTTTTTTCTTCTCACCTTACTAATCCTTCAATCTATCCAAAAATATACATTAAAAACGAAAAGAAAATAAAATACAAAAAAAATCTTTTACAGTTAGAGAGAAGTATTTTTTATAGTATTTTACGGTTGCTTAGAAGATGCCTATGTATCCACTAATCAGAATTAGACCACCGTAGTTCAGTTTAAAATTTTAGAAAACCTTTAATTTGTTAATCAATTTTACGTTTTCAGAAAAGTATCAAAGTATACATGATTATCCAGGTTAAATATTTTGAATGAAAATAATTTTAGTCAGTCATAATTTAGAAAAACCTAATGTCATATCAGTACTTTTGGGAAAACCATCTCATTTAGTTTTTTTGGACAATAAGAAAAAAAAAAAGAATTCTATGTGATAAAACTTTTTCGTAAATAATAAAAAGAAAACTTACTATGTATCATCTTGAAATAACTGTTCATGTTTGTGAATAGGAGTGGAACCCATGGGTAAGCTTGGGCTTCCATCAAATTGGTTCCAGTCACTGAAATAATCATCTTCCTCGCTTGATGTCTTGCATAGCTCTTATCACATACAGCTCGCCTTGTACCAATCTTCTATGCAAACATCTGCCTCAACACTGACAATAGATAGGAAGGCTCAACATTCATCAACAATCAGGCCTGCTGTATTAAACACTTACTCAACGGCAACCGTTGAAGTTGGAGTAGCGAATACTTCACAGGTGATGCGAGATAGCAGTAGGTAGTCCCTTCTATGCCTTTATCACCACTCTAAAATATCCAAGTCCTTTATGGAGATATTTTCCGAAAACTCAAAATTTATATTAATGTAGTGTTACATCTCAGACATTGGACCACCAGACTGTTATCTTTTCAATTTTTGCACCAATAACTATCACCCATAAAAAAGAAATGCCACTCCTTAGTGGGTGACGAAAGACAGACTAATGACTGGCCACCGTACTAACTTTGATAGCAATTGAGCATCCCCTCTATATCGGTCATCGTTGCCAGCACTTCTTACTGTACTTCCAAATTGTATACGTCTTGAAAATCTATTATATATATGTAACCATAATAAGTTTTCAAATACATTAGTAATAATTTCGATTTACAATGAGGGTCTAAAATAGTTACTATGAGATAAATAAGAGGAATTTCTTTATAATAATTTAACCACTTTAACGTCATATCATATACCCATGCATGCAGGTTGGAGTCCTCACAGACCTAAACTAGCACGCCAAACATACCGACGGCTAACATAATAAACAAGTAAACACTAAGCCTGTAAACTTGTGAAAAAATCTTAGTAATATCATGAAAAATTTTCAAAACTTAAAGTAATTTGATGCAAACATCCTAATTACTAGGGAAAATATCGACTCCCTGTATGTGGTACATTGCAAAGTCACACGGTAGTTTGCTGTAAGGAACTGTACTATGCAACAACTCGTAAGTCAAAGTCTAGCGATGTTAGACATCCATCTTAGACTTCCAAGGTTTCTTCCCGCGCTCCATGTAAAAGGTCCTTCACTTTTTGTAAAAGGATGGCATGTCTATTATTATCTTGACGATGTTCTTAATCGGAGCTATACTATCATGCAAAGCAATAATACCATGCTTGACACACAAGTTAAGAATATGACATGCATAACGTACATAGCAAAAAATCTTCCCAACACTGGTTGACAATAATTTTGCAAATCAAATATTGATGCAGTATTAGCATTTGTATTATCAAAATCAATAGAAAAATTTTTCCTCATTAATTCGAATTCATTTAAGATTTCTCTAATAATTTTATAAATGTTTTGTGCCGTATATCAATTGTTAAATACTCTTAAAGCCAATAGTCGTTTATTAAGTTGTCAATTATCGTTTACCTAGTGAACAATAACACTCATATAAAAATTATTACGAAAAAGATCTGTTCATATGTCTACACATATGGACACTTACGTATCAAGAAAAGCAAACTTACTTGCGAGTTCCCTCTTACCTTTGTGGTAGAGCTCTTACGTGGCTCGAGTTATCATTCTGCGGCTAAGCTGTCACAAGCTGAGGTTGAATGTCTCCCGCTCATATCGACTTTGCCACTCTGATGTACCTGTGTTGAATGAGAGGTACATGTTCGCCAAGTATCGTGCCAAGTTATATTTATGCCTCTCTTCATCATACCTTATTAGCATTTGTCTGGATGAACCACCGCCTCAAGCAATATATTGCTGCGTTCTATCTATTCCTCCATGTTAAGGACACTTTAACCTTAAGTGCCTATTAAGGGTACCATATCCCTCTCCCGTTTTCCATAAGTAACTTGTGCTATAATAATTACAGAATGCCTTCGAGTTCCCTCTTTTGTCTATACCTTTACGGAAATGAGTAGTAAAAATATTAAACTTACCGGGTTTAGGAGGCTTACCTGAGCCAGATGGTCTCAAGCAACTAGGCCAACATTGTCTCATATGTTGCTCTTCTGTTTCGGGAATAATTTCTATATCATCATCCCCATCATCGAACATGCTTGTGAGGCAACTCATTTGTAAGGGTTCAAATCCTGTGAGTCAAGCAAGGATACTTGTACGAAAAGGCTCGAATCTAACATGACATTTAGGGATACTCATGCGTGAAGGTTCGAAACTGAGAGGTGGCATGGCCCAGCCCGGTAACTTATACGTTGATGTTTAACATCAAAGGTGGTGTGCCCTGATTACTAGTGCAATGAGGTTCTACATCAAAGCCTAAAGGTGGTGTAAATTCTTCTTCCACATTCTCAACCATATCGTATGTCCTTTGCTCATTCAAGTCGTACTCGTTATCCAAATACGCCTGAATGTCCTCAAACCATAGTGATGCAGACAACGTATTGAAAATTCCAATACCAATACCCTTACGCTTACCCTTACCCTTACCCTTACCACCAGATGATGAACTGTGTTTTTTATTAGAAAAAGTACAGCGTAAAAATCTTTCCATTAGTGCAAATATTTATGACTGAAAGACAGAAATAATATGTAAGAAAAAAGAAAGCAAAAATTATATGGTGGTTATGTGCATGTCAACGTTATTTGTTAATACAAATTGTTTTATGCAGTAGAGTAGAGAATGACACACAGAAATTTGTAGTTAGTACAAGGAAATATTTTAACAACGTCTCGGAACTGAAAAAAAATTTAAAGGCAGAATGGTCAAAGTTGAAGAGATTTAATTAGTTTTTAGAATAAGTATTGTTATTAGGCTTGAAGCTGCTATTTATAAGGATTAAGGAAAGTGTGAACACGTCGTTTGACTTTTAAAATTTAAAATTTTAAGCAGTTCAGCATTGCAAGTTTTTAATTTTGAATGCGCTGCAAATTTTAAATTTGCATCTATAAATTTAAATTTTTCGGTACATACACCAAAAGTAAAATTTGCAAACAGAGGACGCTAAACAAGGGATAGGGATCTAAGGGGTGGGGGCAATCTTTTTAACTATCCAATTTTTTTTTTCTTTTATAATGAGGCAATCCTCGAACCGCCAAATTGAACCGACGGTACAACCCGCCGAGTCGAGCGATGGCCAAATCAGTTTCGGAACCAGTCCCTACCCAAGTTATATTAGACTAAGCATGTAAGGATCATGTTTCATTGTAGCCAATATCACTAGAGCTTAAGCTAAAGTATGAACTAAAGTTTCGAAAGACCTAACATTAGGTCAATTTTTAGAAGAGCCATTATATATTGTCCAATAAGATGCTTACTTTTATGCTTTAGGATGTTTGGCTCTTATTGAAGGAGTTGATGGACCTCAGACTCGAGTTAGGATGCATTTATTGCAGAAAATTTTATAGACTATTGAAGTCTAAATGACTTCATTTCAGCACGTAGCGCATCTCTTAAAGCCTATAATACTTTGGAATGTCAGAATTCGGTAGGTGCATTAGACTAATTCTAAGCGCTCTTTGTTACCAAAGTCACTATTCTTAGATTTGTAGTGTTAATGCCGAGGATACATTATATCTTCTCATTTGACTAATTGTTACTTATAATTGACCTTTGCATCAATTAAATATAAAAGATGGGTAGTTCTATGGTGATTTTTAAGAAGAAATGTATATAGAGCAACCATCTAACTTTGTCACTCTAGTGGAAGATAAGGTTAAAAGAAATTTTTACATAAGCTTAAACTATCTATCGATTTCACTTATGTATAATGGATTCGGTCTTTTTAAATGTGAAATTTATCTTTACATGCTTCATTGGCATCACGAAAGTGATCGATAGAAAATTAGAATAGTTGTATATGTTGACGATATTGTGACTTTTAAAGGATGATCCCAAAAGCTATTTGAAACATAAAAGACTTTTTACACCATAAAATTCATTCTGAAGGCATACTTCTATGAAATGTTTTCTTGAGATTGAAGACCATCCAATAGTTGTATATGCTTAAACTTTCATTAGCCTCAACCTCAACTAAATCAAGACCAATAATTGACCCGCCCATAGAACCTAATGTAAGAAAATATTACTTTGATCACTAAGGCATTCTTGATGACACCAATGAGTATAGGAGATTAGCTAGTAGATTCATTTATTAATTGGGATCACATGCTCAGATATATTATATACAATCAAAGTAGTGAGTCTATTCAAGAGAGCTCTCTTAGTATTAGTCAGTAACATGTATCATGATATGCATTTTTCACTATTTGAAAGAATTCTTAAATCAAGATTATGGTAGTTTAGTGGTGCATACATTGGTCTTCCAAATTAGATAAATCAAGTTCGATTTCCTTTCTCCCTAAATACTAATGCAAGGATAATCTTACATCGAGCAGGATTAACGAGCGAATCAACTAAGCAAACCGATTAACAAAACTAAACACAAAATCATTTAGAGGGTTATGGCATATCTAAGTTATGAGTTGTTTCTCTTCAAGAATTTGCCAGAAAAGACTTAGTTTCACATATACGATCAATAGGTGATGACTTAACTGCTCGTAGAATAGCTCAAAATCAAGTTTTTTGTGAAGAGACAAAACTTCAAAATTGATCACAACTTTATTTGTTGGTCAAATGCTTTTGAACAATAAAATCGACACATTCTACGTCGAATGCAAATGAGCAATTGATAGATTTATAGATTTGTTTATCTGGAGTTTTGACTTTAATAATTACGCGATCAGTGGCTTGTTGTTTCATAAAAACTCTTAAAGCTTTAACATGTTCCTAGTTAGTTACAACTTTTATCGAGTTGTGATGGCTAATTAAGTTTCCGGAACATTACAAAGGAATTATAAACTTAGATAAATACCAAGCAAGAAATTACAGTCTTCTTCGCAATGCTACTTTGCACGAGTCGAGTAAAAGCAATTCGAATGATATAAGAGTAATTGTCACGATGCAAATGAAGATCATCATTTAAAAATACAACTAAGAAATTTAAGATGAATGGACCATTTGTGTTGGGAGTACTTAAATTTTTTTTTTTTTTTTTTTTCTCATCAGATGTTCTTCAAAATAAAAGTTACCGTTGCTTCTGCAAAGACAAATAAATAAAAGATAGATATTGGACATGTTAATTCATAGCAAAAAGAGATATCCACATACATCAAATCGTGTTTATGTTTATAGTTTTCACGAAAAAATTTCAAAATAATAACTAAAGACTTCTAACTTTTCATCCATCACATTTCTTAAATTTTCATTTCCCATTAGCTTAACAATTGCCATTACTTACAAGTTTCAGCTCTCCTCGATTTTAACATTAAGTTCCATCAAAGTTACCATTCTTATTTGCCATTAATTCTACAATTACAATTAATAACACGACTCGGTTCCCTTTATATTAGCATTAAGCCTTATTGGTTTTGCCATCTACTCTAAAATTAATGAAAAATGTAATGAAGTATTGTTTCATTTTTCTTCATAAATGAGTTTTTTTCTTTTTCTTTTTCTTTTTTTAACGTTTCAACACATATATGCTAAGGAGAATCTATGGATTTTTACATTTTGTTAGATGCGGTTTGCATCAACACTGTATGGCGTGCTTTGGCCAAAAATTGTAAGAAATGCTACAACCTACGCTACCGTATTCATTTGTCATATTTTGTTTTGTAATATATGTGATGTTAATGAATTTAAAAAAAATTGACGGTTTTCTTTTTAAAAAGGTAAAAAAAAAAAAAAAAAGATACGAGAGAAAGACAAACAAGGATAATAACTAAATTTATTCTCACTACTTCTTTTTTTTTATTTGACATGTGCTTGACAAATATATTGGATATTTGTTAATCGATACCAATGCGTAAAGAATATTAATTATTTTCTATCAAATTTCGTCATATTAATTTATTATTAATTATTTATTTCTTTAAAAATTATAATTTATTTTTCTTTATTTGGTTAGAATGTATTTCCATCGAAGTTTCACGACCAAAAGGTGGTGAAAAGGAATGGTGTCAAAAATAAATGCTTTTTTTTTTATTTCATTTCTCTTAGTTATTATTAGCAAAAAAGTTAATATACTTATATCTACTGTTTACTTCATCCTTTAGTGATTGGAAAATATATCGAAAGTAGTGTGTATAAATTAGATTTTTAAAGGAGTATGTGTGCAAAAATAAAATAGTTATATCTAAAATATAATGACAAAATAAAAATCAATGAGAGAGCTAACATTTTTTTTACTACTTTTTTTTAATATAAATAAAAACATATACTTTTGTAGCTTTGATTTTTTTAATAAATATCTAATATTGTAGAGTCTTTTAGATATTATTTATACATTACAGAGACTTTTAACTAATTTAAATGAAAGAATGTGTCCATCTAGTTTTTAACATTATAAAAGTGTTTAAACTTATTTAACTATGTAAAGACCATTATAGCCTTGTGGTATAAATATTGATTTCCCAATGGAATGAACCAGATTTGAATCTTCCTCATCTTAAATTTTAATATAGTTAGAGAGAAAAGGAGAAAGAATAAAATTTTAGCTAAATATGAAAAAGAAAACACCATCTGAAACAGTCGGTTTAGAACCTGCCGGCTTATGGGCCTGTTATAATTCCACCTGGGTTGGACAGCAATTTAGCTTATGGACCTAGATGACTTGATTCCCACAGCATCATTCTTTATTAGTTTAAGTTCCTATTCAACTTTTACGAGAATGACGTTTTCCTAATGTTCTGGAATCACGTGTTCATTTTTTTTTTTAAATTCTTTTTACTCTTCAGCATTAGGTTAATCAAGAGAATTAGAAAATAAGATGATAAAATAAATTATATTTTGCATCCATGTGATACTTTTTTAACAATAAAGCATACCCAAATAATATTATATTTGTCATTTCTAGCCAACCATAATTTGAATTTGATTTTGAACCAATTGTTTGTAATTTCTATTCAATTTTAAGTACTTCTACCACCATCGGGAGCATGCCATTAACACACGGCCGCCAGCTCTAATATGGATGCTGCCAAACTTTCCTAACTCAACAAAATTGCAGAACTGGGTTTTCTTGTTTCCCAAGATCCATTGAGCTTTGAACAACATGCGAGTCAAAGAAAACAACATTAAATGAACAAAATACTACTTTAAGGAACTTTATAAATTAAACAAGCAGAAGTCAGTTAAATATAACTTGTAAAACCCGGTTAAAAAGAAGAAAAAGAAAAAAAAAGGAGGTTATATAATAATAATAATAAATTTTAAAAATATAAAATAATGAAATGAATATAATAATATAATAACGGCTTAAAAATAGTATAACTTATAATTTATAAAAGATAGTAAGGGCCAAATCGTCATAGAAAAAGATTCAGACTTCTTATAGTTTCTTATCTCAAATAAAAATACTACTCAATCCCATATCTTTCCCGTACTAAAATATCACCTTAGTTTTTCTTCATAAATAGAAAATTTCCAATCCTCAACCAAATATCAAAATCTTAATCAATATTCGCAATAATTGACCACGGGGTTCAATAAAAAATCAATCTTTATGTATTTCTCAAGTAAGTTTCTCTTTTATCTTCGTTTTATTTTGTTAATTTATGTCTTTTAGGGTTTTCTTTGAGTTTTAGGAGAAGGTAGTGCATTTATCGATATGATAATGGTGGATAATTATTGTGTGATCAAGTTGCGAAAGTGTTATGTTATTGGTGTAGCGTATGTGCATATGTAATGCGTTAGGTGTTATTTGAGAAAAAAATTTACAATGGCTTTAATTTTTGTACCTAAGGAACTCTTTGTGCATCATATAGTGTGTGCAGTTGTGATCGTGCGACAACATGCAGTGAGAATTGCGTATTTATGTGTATGTGCAGCCGGCATGAGGATGTGCATGTGTGTGTTATGCAAGTGTATGTGTCGATGTTGGGCATAGGCATATGAGTGATCATGGGTGTATTAGTGTGTATGACTGTATGTGGATGTGAGATGAGAGAGAGGAGGACATATGTATGTATGCAGACAAAGGTTGGTGTGTGAATATTATGAGATGTTGAAAAGTATATAAAAGGATATGAAATGATATATGGAGTGCATTTCGAAAAATCAAACGTTAAGACAAAGAGTTAATTAAAAGCGAAAGAGTGTTGAGCCAAGTTAACGATGAATGAATTAAGTTTTAAATCTGGTATTGCATTTGTGACCAAGTGTTAGGAGTCGTGTAGCACCAGACCTCGTTAAGATAAGAATTATATGTACGAGATACATATTTGTTAATTGTGTATGCTAGATTAGTATACATTAATCAGATTTAAATGAAACTCAAACTTAACTATTTGCTACTTATGCTTGGCTTTAATCACCCACTAATCAGATCGAATGGTGTTGGTAAGGCACTTGGTGATCTTTGCGCAACACTATCTCTGATGAAGTCTCACATTAAAAAGACTCAGATAAATCTATGATGGTTTTGGCACTTGAGTAATTGGAGAGAACCCAACACCAATACCTATGTAGTATTTATATATTATATATAAAGAGGCCATGAGTAACCCCAAGTCTCATAAGACTAAGACTATATTATTTACAGACTTAAATGATAAGATTTAAAATCAGTTGGTTGTTGCATTTATGTTGATACTCATGTGTGTACTTATTTTGTTACATATATATTCATGCGCATGTATATGGTATCATGTACTAGGCGTTAACTTATCTTACAGGGGGTTACTATTTTTTTACTATAGGTTTAGGTGTTATTGATGATAAGGAGCATTATGATAATATAAGGTGCAATCACTATTTGAAGATGAGGACTATTTTTACCTTGATAGTAGGGTCAAGATGCACGAAAATACTAAGCCTAGGTTATGTTAAGTTATGAGCTCTTTATTTAGTTATATAGGTTATGTCGGATATTTAGTTGTATAGGTTATATCGGATATTTATTGTCCTTGGAGAATTGAGTGATCTATTATGTCACTAGTAATTGTAAATTAAGAATATTATATGTTATAAAAGTTGATAGATTTATATTTAATTGTTGAATTTAAATGGGTTACAAGTTCCTAAACGGCTTACATGTCAATAAAAATTAAAAACACATAATGGATTATAACATTTCAGGTTATAGGGCATTACATAACTTCTTCAACCCCCTCCAATTTCCAGTTTTTGGTCCCATTCATAAAAGTTAAACCATGAACAATATCTTCTTCTTGCAAGTATGCTTACACTTTGTTTTATTTGCACTGTTGTTGCGGTACCGCACTGAAAATTTTCCACTCCATTTGGTGGAAGCCTAAAAAACTAGGGAGCCATTTAAAAAGCCAAGGAACAAGAGGCACATCCCACAAGCTCTTTCTTGGGGACTTGAAGGAGTTTCTGAAGCAGGCAACAGAAGCATGGCCGAAACCTATCGGCCTAAACCATGAAATTGTTCTGCGGGTCGATCCATTTACACTTAAAAACATGCAGAAGTACGGTATGTCTAGAAAATAAAGCTAGCGATGTAACTTTGAATCATAATTTACATTAACCATTGGAAAGTGCTTGTTGTTTTGAATCCTATTAAGCGTGTAGAATGGGATTGACCAATCTATAATAATCAGGAAAGATATCAGTTTGCTGGTTTGGAAATACACCAAGGCTGATCTTTGCGGATCCAGAGCTGATGAAAGAAGTTTTGGCTAACAAGCAAGGCCACTTTCGGAAGCCACATTTAAACCCTCTTATTCTCATTTTGACAAAGGGATTGACCACTGCAGAGGGCGAAAAATGGGCTAAACGGCATTCCACCTCGAGACACTAAAGTTACTTCTTGTATCACTATCCAAGCATTTGGCTTAACTTCGTTTCTTTTTCCTGGGAATGAAGATCGGGGGCTTTTTTTCAATTCATATCGAACGGGGGATGACGAAGGAATTCTCCAGGTGTTGCATCAACATGATAGAATGATGGGAGAACACTATTGCTCAAGGAAATTGTGAAATTGATGTTTGGCCCGAAATGCAGAAACTCACTGCTGATGCGATTTCCCGTGGAGCATTGGGAAGCAACTATGAAGAAGCAAAGAAGGTTTTTGAACTTCAAAGGGAATTGATCAAACTGGTTCTTGAAGCAATGCAGACCATTTATGTTCCTGACCTCAGGTTTTCAGCTTTTTAGGCAGTCAGATATTTAGAATCAACAGACTCAGCAATAAACCTTCTCAAAAAAAACAACGAGTTACTTTCATCAGCCTATGTACATAATATCAATTAACAAGCATTCTTTCGTCTTTTTGCACAGATTGTTACCAACAAAGAAGAATTGCAGAACAAAGGAACTTGACAGGGAGATAACATCAATCCTACAAGGTCTCCTAAAAAGAAGGCAACATATGATGAGAATTGGACAATGAAAGGTTGATGATCTATTAGGTCTGCTTCTGAAGTCAGTTGACGAAAGCAATGTAACAGAAGGGGAAAGCATGACAGGAGGCATGGGCATGACAATTCAAGAAATCGTGGAGGGATGTAAACAATTTTACATTGCTGGACAAGAAACTACTTCAAGTTGGTTGACATGGACCATGATTGTCCTGGCTATGCACTTTGAATGGCAGGAGAAGGCAAGAGACAAAGTTCTTCAAGTGTGCGGGAATAATGCTCCAAATTTTGAAACCACAAGCCACCTAAAGATTGTGAGTTTTCCTCATCCCAAACTTTTCCACAATATTGAAATGTAATTAAAAATGAAAAGGAAAGAAAAAGAAAAAAGAATACAAATATGGATGGAGAACGATCACTATTGCATTCCTATTTTTCTGTGTTTATCTACTTTAACTTTTTGGACCATGTTGCAGGTGACGATGATATTGTATGAAGTATTAAGGTTATATCCTCCTGTTATTGCTCTATACCAACACGCTTCCAAAGAAACCAAGATAGGAGATATCTGCCTACAGGCAGGGGTGGATCTTACACTTTCAATACTGCTTATCAATCACAATACCGAGCTCTCGGGGGACGTTGCAGAAGAATTCAAGCCAGAGAGATTTTCTGAAGGCATATTAAAAGCATCAAAGAATCAGCCAGTATTCTTCCCCTTAGGCTAGGGACCAAGGACCTGCGTTGGGCAAAATTTTGCTACATTAGAAGCTAAAGTAGCTGTAGCTATGGTTCTACAGCATTTCTCCTTTGAGCTCTCCCCTTCCTATATCCATGCACCTTACACCGTTATGACCCTTCAACCCCAGCACGGAGCTCAACTGACACTTCATCGACTTTTAAGTTTAAAGGCAGTCCTGCACACATAATCTGAGATGTTTCTGCAATGCTTAATCTTATGTCTCTTTTTTCCACTTCAATGATCTTAAGATCAATGTGTCCCCGTGTCATGGAATAAATGTCTTAGAACTCAGACTAAATGAACAGAAAATGAACTTGCTTATATCTACTTTGCCAAATCCAATAATAAGGAAGCGGTTTATGTTCTTCACACCAAAGGTTTAATTCAGCTCTTCAACATTCACGGTAAACTAGCCAGTCTTAACTCCGAATTGGATCAAAAAATTTTGAAAAAGTTTTAATACAGCTGAAATCGGGGAACGCTTCAGCTGTGTAAACGCAGAGTTTCTCTTCCATTGCTATGTCAAAGTCCCGGTATGGGCTAGTTGCTAAATCTGAAACATGGATAAGTGACTAGCGAAGTTCGTTTGGTACATCAAAACAACGGGTTTTTCTTTTTCTATGCTTTCATCTGCTTTGAATAAAGTATGGGATCATAGATATTTCCATTACTATGCACCTCGACATTGGGAAGAAAGAATGATGAGATGTGCAATGGAGCAGATAGCTTGAAGAAAGAAGCATCAAACTCAAAGAACAGCGCTGATGATTTAGATGGAATGGTTTTAGAAAGAATTGGCAAATGAAGGAAGAAAAAGTTGAAGAATGCAATGTAGCTTTTGTTCGGAAAATTGGAGTTCAGCTCCTCCAGAAGGTAAGTTTCCATGGACATCTCCAGATGTATAAGCCCAAAGTGCAGATTCCTCATCCGGCAACATTGTTTTTCCAATGCCTGAAAGTGAGCTCGATGCAGCCGCCACTTAAGTTCAAAAAGTTTACAGGAGTTATCGGTCTTGATACTTGCAGATTGTGCTGTACTAGTTGAGCAGTTTTGGTTCATTGATCATTTCAGAATTACCTTCTTACATGACAGAACCAGTATGGATTGCCTTCATCTTCATTGCCAATCTATTCTACATGCGCAGGTGAGGATAATCTTCTTCTTCTTATAGGAATGGGATAATTTTTATTTTTTTCTCCCAATGGTAGTTGGATCCCTACCCCTTTCTTATACAGTGAATGGAGTAATTATAGTCTATGAGTTTATGCTAACTCCAAATTCTGATCAATGAGGATATTCTTAAGTTAATCCTCTGGTTTAGTGTTCTCCTCTCATTTGGAATTAGATGCGCTTACTGTGCCTCTCTATTATCTACACCAGTGTGGCGACAATTTGCACCACTACCGTAATGTCTGGTTTACTAGCAAGAGCGCATCATTTTAAGCTGTGAGAAGACTCAAAACTCTGAAATTCAAGTCGTGAAGAAAACCCACATGGGGCAACATAGTACAATTGATCCACCAGTCCTAGTTTCTTACTGTAGGCACTGCTTGTGAAGCTGCAATCATTTGGGCCATGACAGTAGCATATTGTACAGCTGTGTGTTGTGAACTATAATGGTCTGAAAGACCGAACTCTGAAAAGTTTGGTTCTACATGGATAAAGTGACCAGGTAATGACCTTTTGGACAATGCTTCTTGCCATATATCAATGAATTCTTCCATGATTTGCCGAGATTTCTCCAAGGAAGAAATAGGAAGATACTCCACCTACAAAAAATAAACGAGTTAGTGAGCATGTTATGAAAACTTGATCACTAATTACAGAATAGAAAAGAAAAGGGACGATGTTAAAATTACTGCCTAAACTTTGAATGTTTTCAAATTTACACCTAAAGTTTGAAGTTGCAATATATCACATCCATTAACCTATTGCTTATCAAATCCACTACCTTCTTAATAGTTGTATTGTTTTGACCAATAACTATACGCTAATTTATCTTTCTAAAGAAGGAGGAGGTAATAAAATTTACAAGCAAAAGTTTAATAAGGTATGACATTTTAGTATCTTCAAACTTTAGGTATGAAATTTTGACAAATAAAACTTTGATTGGGTATAACTTTTGGCGAATTCATACTTGAGATGTAAAATCAAAATACACATAAACTTCAAATAGTGATTTTAACATTATCCAACATGAAAATGCTTTTATGCAGTTGCCACTATCAAAAATATATAAAAGTACATTTGAACAAATCAAAGAATCACCTACATAACAATTAACCAATCTTCAGAGTACAAGTTAATACCATGATACAAGTGATCTTCAAAGTTTGATTTTGATATAGTAAAAAGGCAATCAAATGGCAGTTGATCTTACGGGAATCACATGGAACTGAATTTAAGAATTTTGGTCAAAAGAAAGTAAAAAACAGTCATGTCAATAGCAATAGATCGTTGGTCATGAGAAACTGACACAGCAAATCTCTGAGTGTTGTAATGGCCTTAATGATGGAGGGAAAGTCAAAACACTGGGTATTGCAGCATGCACAGCCACAGAGAGAGAGATGGCAGGAAATTCGTTGTTCCTGCATGAAGCTAATTCTTTCTAAACTTGAACTATGTAATAGCAGTCTTACATTCAACTTCTAGAGGGTGAAGGGTTGGAGGATAACTAATATCATGACAAGTTGACTTGTTTCCCAATGACAATCCAACAAAACTTGCAATGAACCACTTACAACTTATTTTTTCCTCCCTAGCTTGCGAAACTACAGGGTATAACAAGATGAGATGTATTTTTAGTAACAATAAATATGATTATAAGCTGACTCAGTAAGCTTGGTAAAATGTTCTTTCAAGCATCCAACTAAAGCCTATGCAAGAATTTTGAAAAGCTCCGTAGTCCCATATGAAATAATTTCAAACTCGATGCTGCTCAAAGTACTCGAAAGCTAGGTCAATAAGATGATGGCCATCCTCACAACAAGCATGTGCATGCAGAGTAATACACGGAATTTCTCAATACCTCCATGACAATCCCTCTTAAGCTCTCGGAATGACTAGGAACAACTTTCCCCACTCTCAACTGGAAGTCACCAAGTTGATACTGGAACCCCTGTGTGATGAATGAACAGAAGGAAGAAGCTAATAAGTACTTCCCTGACAAGAGAAACATACAACAGAGTTATCCGCACGGTGGTCTCATGTGAGCACTGAGATCATCCAACCAAATTAAACATTGTCTCTCTTTCATATGTAAGCTAGAAAAAAACATATACAAGGACCAAACCTCAAAATTAAGAACCACCCTTGACCTGTAAGATTGCAACTTCTCCATTATATTCTGTATTGACAAATCAGCTTCAATAACCGTCCGATGGCTTCGGAGTGTAAAGTAATACTTGCTTGGTTGTTCCGGCAGCAACATCCCAATAAAATCTCTTGGTATGTCGGAAGGGATATTGGGATCTAAAGAATTATCCAAAAAATAAAAAATAAATAAATCAATCTTTATTCAACAATACTTTGAAATAAAAATTCAAACTTTGTTCATCAACCCCATTTTCATCCTATCGCATGAGCTAAAATTCAAAGAACTATTCCACATATCAAATTATAGTATCTAGAAAACGAATCTCTAGCACTTTCACCAACAACTGAGCATGTGTTCAATATCTAGTAGCTGAAAGTTCAGGTAATGCATCAACACAAAAGGCTCCAAACTTGATGCAATATCGGATAAGATATAAAAGAACGATTAGGGCTTCATAATGGACCTCGAAGAATAGGTTTGTAGTAAGTGAGAGTGGCCTTCCATCTTCCTTCTTTAACCCCATTGATGGTCTCAACGCATTGAGAAACTTCTGCTAGGATTTGACTGTTAACTATGTTCCCTGGATTAGGTTGCCACTGCAAAACCCTAAGAGAGAGAGAGAGAGAGAGAATAAGAATGGAATTGGAAGAACTTCAACAAAAATTAGAGAAAGAAACTGAGACAGGGAGGATTAGGAATCATACCACTTGAGAGGCATCCCGTTGTAAAGATTCGAGTCTTTGTTGCTGATTAGTGAAATCTCTTTCTACTTTCTCTCTCTCTTTCACTCAGACCGCCTTTACCAACCTTGCTTTTTGACCTCCTTCCTTTGTTATCCACTTTGTAATAGTCCAATGGGAATTTCTACATAGAATAAATACTTATAAAGTTGGTTGGACTCATTTATCTATTGGCACTAGCTCATGGATCAATCCATTCTACTCGTATCACCTCGTCAGCTACTCGAGCTATAAGTCCATCAAGTTGTACGTTGCTTTTCATCGTATCGTTTCAGATTTACCGATACAATTTACCGTTATTGACTTAAGTCTATGCTCTCTCTATCATTCCAACCATCACCCATCCATCAATACTACATTTTAACCGCTACCAGTTCACATATACAATCCAGTTACTCTAAACATTGCAATGATCAAATTAACTTTAGATAGTTTTTCATAAAGCATCTTCATTCCTAAATAAGTAATGTAAAATACATAGCTTGTTTCCTTTTTATCACATTTACCATTATTGAGTATCAACTTAAATATGTATTTTCTCTATCACTCTTAACTTTCAACCGTTCGTTCATAATCATCATTAAAAGTGAGTTATACAATTACACTTTTATTGCATTTTTTCTTAAAAGAATAGATGGTACCCGATAAAACTTGATAAATTTTATTTATAGCACAATATCTATAATTACATATATATGATCAATAATAATAATAATAATACTTTTTTTAGAATGATCGTTTTTAGATACTAAAAGATAGTGAAACAAATATGAAAAATGGAATTTCGAAATGTAAGTTGATATGTATAAATATCTATATAAACCTTAAAATTTAAAACTTTTAATTCGGCATATGACAAAACAAACCATATAATTGAAACTTAATATAACATAATAATAATTAGTGATAAATTATTTTTAAAGAGTCCTACAAAATCGAATCAAACTCTAGATCTAATTCCGTAAAATTTAATGTACTCCCTCTCAAGATTATCCATTATGAAACTTCTTCAAACTCTTTACATAGGACTAGATGAAGAAACAAAGAGAGCCAAATTGATTCTAGCATATAACTCACTTTTTTAGATAATAAAGATAGAATCTCTCTCTCTCTTTTAAAGAGAGAATTTCCTCTCATTTTGAGAGTGGCCCCACACAGATTGTGGAGAAGGAGTTGGTGAGAATATTTGAACTACTCGCATATCTTCTTCTGCATCTTTTTTACACTAATTTTGCATGATCTCATGCAACTTTACTATTATGATTCATCTTTTCATTAATAATCAATCATTTACACCACTTTAATCCTTTTTTCCATTATTGTTAATTGTTATGCTTTACAATTGAAGTCTATATCACACCATTGATTTTATACTTGCTATTAAGTTTGATCTCAGATTTCTTATTGTAGTATCAGTCCGATATGCTTCATCTCTTGGTTCTCTAGGATGATGTCTGCTTTCAATCTTTTTATAGCGTTGAGCCCATTATCTTTCATTGTTAATTTCCCCATTGTTCGTGTTATTTTCCTAGTGACCTTTATCGTCCATTATTTTTTTTTCTTTGTTATCCTCCTTGAAGTCCATCTTATTGCTATACATGTTTGGTTCTTCTAGTGCGTTATATGTGTTTAACTAAGTTTCTCTTTGTTGGTTCCTTAAATCAGCGATGGTGGCATCCAATACCAGTAAGGTCCTACTACGCTCTAATATGACTAATGATGCTAAACCTACGATTGATTTAGAGGAGAATATAAAGCTGATTAATGAAAAGGAGTATTTGATGGTAGGAAAAATTTTTGCAAAAAAAGCTCTTAATAAAGGAGGTGTTTTGAATGTTTTAAAACATACTTGGAAAGAATTTGGAAAAGTTAAGATCTCTGTTATGGGGATGAATCTCCTCTTCTATGCCTTTGTTAGTTACAAGACTACACAAAAGATAATTTGTGAAGGTCCATGGGCGGTTATGGGATATTGTCTTATTTTGGAAGAATCGAAATCCAGAACATGAATTGAAGATTTCAAGCTAGACTATATTGCGTTTTAGATCCAGATTCATGGATTGCAACTAAAGCATTTTTCATTGAATAATGCTAATAAGTTGGGTGCATTAGCTAGGATGGTGGTTGAGTTAATATAATCAGGATGGAGAAGGGCTTTAGAAGAATTTTTCTAAGGGTTAGAGTAAGAGTGGATTGCTATCATCCTTTATGGGTTGGTGCTTAGGAGAATCATAAAGAAGGAGGAAAGTATTAGGTCAACTTTAAATATGAGAGACTTTATGAGTTTTGTTTTAGTTGCAGGAGGTTGGGTTACATTGTAAAGAAATGTTCCTACCCTAAATGTGAAACCTTATATTTTGGCCCTAATTTAAGAGCTTTCCCTATATGTGATTTTGGTGTGTCAATTGAAAGGAGCATTAAGAAAGTTGAGATAATTGGTGTTGAGAAAGAAAATTTGAACACTGGCCCTATTGAGAACGTTAAACCTAAACCCAAAGCATTTCCTTCACATGGAAATCATAAGCCCTCTCCTAGAAGAAATACACCTACAATACAAGCTTTCCCCTCTTTGAATGATCATTCCCCAATTCCTAATTCAATTGATAGAAGCCCACTCACAGATATCTCTAACCTAAATGCACCTGTTATAATCTCAAAATCATACACCATTCAAATAGCCCAAACAACCAATCACTGGAATTAAACTACCAAGACCGCCTTTACCCAGCCCAATTCAAAGCCTTCAACCAAGAAACCTACTAATACTTTTCCCCAACTCAGTATTAGAAGTGCTTGTCAAGATTATTTTGTAGATTTACCTTCTGAAGAAGAAGAGAATAGTGTATTAGAACAAGAAGCTAAGGATGAGGAGTCATTACCTATCATACAACATGTAGAAGTCAATGAGAATATGTCAAGAGCTTTAGCTTATTTGGATCTGAAGCAACCTTTATCTGTGAAGGAAGAACCTGTTTTGAAAAAAATAAAAATAGAAATGAAAATAAAGGAGAAGGAGGACAAGTTAAAGAAAATTATGGTGAAAAATAAAAAAGGAAAGGGAGGTCCAAAAATAATTGGGAAGTGTAAAGTCAAGAAAGGAAAGAAAGGGATGATAATTGAAAAAACCTTTAAAGCTGATCAAATTTCTAGTTGAATTATCTAATTTATATAGCGATGGTGGCTGGCCCTTAACAGCCACAAGGCAGCCATGATGTTTGTATCTTGGAATTGTCAAAGACTGGGGTTTACCTTGACAATTCAATAACTGAAAGACCTAATCAATAAACACAACCCTAGTATTATCTTTTTAATGGAAAAAAAATGTATCAAATAAAGTGGAGAGAATCCACAACAAGCTATGGTATCCAGGAAGTTTTTATGTGGATCAAAAGGGATTGAGTAGGGGCTTTCATTATGGTAAAACGCGGATTTAAATGTCTCTATCTTAGAGCATGATCGGTTTTTTATCCACTCAAAAATCTACTCGAAAGATGGGTCTCTTATTGGATACTTTACTTAGTGCCATGCTCCTTGTGATTATCAAGGAAAGAAAACTTTGTGGTGGCTTATGGAAGAAATTTCTCTTACAATTGATGGTCCTTGGCTATGTAGTAGGGATTTTAATGAAATGGTGGATTATGTAGAAAAATGGGGAGGACAGAATAGAGATAGAAGGAATATGAGGGAGTTTCAACTTATGATTTCCAATTCAGGGTTGCATGATTTAGGATTTGTAGGGCCTTCTTTTACTTAGGAAAATAAAAGATATGGTGGTGTCTTCGTAAAAGAACGGATTGATAGGTTTTTAGGCTTGAATGAATGGCTCCTAAAATATCCAAAGACCCAAGTTCTGCATGAAGCATTTATTGGTTCAAACCATGCTGCATTACTAATCAATAATGCATTTTCTGAGACTAAAGGAAGGAGAAAGTTCAAGTTTGAGAATCCATGGAGAGCATCAAAGGAATGGGGGCTAATAATAGAGAAAGCATAGAATATTGTACTTAGCTATAATGATTTAGGAAATATTATGAGGAAATTGAAGGTATGCAGCAAGGAATTGTTAATGTAGAGTAAAGCCATTTTCCCAATAATAGGAAGTTGGTTGATATGCTTAACAGTAGGTTGGCACAAATTCAATTAGATTCCAATTTGTCAAATCATGAAGAGGAAGAGGAAATACAAGCTCAAATTGAAGAAATTTGGGGAAGAGAAGAAGCATACTGGCATCAATTGGCAAGAGTTAATTGGTTAATGTATAGGGATAAGAATACGTCTTTCTTTCATCATAATACTATTAAGAGACGTTAGAGGAATAAAATCATTCATCTTGAGCTTGACAATGGGCAGGTCATTGATTCAAAAGACAACATTGGAAAGAAGTTTGTTGAGCATTTTGCCGATTTGTTTTGGACCAAAGGTCGAGGTCAACCAAAGGTTGAGGTCAACCAAAGGTGTGACTTAGCTAGGTAGAGGAGGTCATAACAAGTGAAATGAATGAATTGTTGTGTGCACCAGTTAACAACGAGGAAGTACAAGAAGCAATATTCCAACTAGGGGCTCTTAAAGCTCTAGGACCAGATGGTTTCCCAGGGGTGTTTTATCATTCTTATTAGAGGATAATGGGACCTTCGGTAATTGCTGTCGTGCAACACTTTTTTTCTATAAGTAAGTTTCCTCCCTCTTTTAACCATACTGATCTATTCTCATTCCAAAAGTTCAAAATGCCTATAATGTATCTCAATTCAGGCTTATTAGTATGTGCAATAATCTATATAAAATTGTGTCTAAAGTCTTGGTCAATAGACTAAAATCGTTCCTAAATGAGATCATTTCTAAGAATCAAAGTGCTTTGGTGTTAAGACGTTTGATCTAAGGCAACATTGTAATTGCACATGAACTTTTTCATCATTTGAAGATTAAGAAATCAAGAAAACGTAGTTTGTGTGCAGTTAAATTAGACATAAGTAAAGCATATGATAAGGTTGAGTAGGACTTTCTTTGTGAGCTGTCACATAAGTTGGGCTTTGCTAGGAAATGAATTAGTTGGATAATGGAGTGTGTTTCAAGTGTGACCTTTAATGTAGTTGTGAATGGTAAATCAGTTGGTAAAGTAATGCCCACAAGAGGGAGTAGGCAAGGGGATCCGTTATCCCCTTACCTGTTTATTCTAGTGGCGGATGTTTTTTCTAGGGGAATTAAGAGGGCAGCTGAAAGAGGAGATATTAGAGGAATTAGAGTCAACAATCATTGTCTGGTGTTAACTCATATTTTATTTGCAGTTGATTCTCTTTTTTTCTTAAAGCTCATGATGATAACATGGCCAACCTTCGTAAGGTATTATTAGATTACTATATAGTAACTGGGCAAGAGGTGAATTTTCACAAGTTTGCCTTATTTTTTAGTAGTAATACATCAAAGCAAGTCAAGAATAACATTAGCAAATAGTTACATATCCCACTCACAAAGAATCCAGGAAAGTATCTAGGTCTACCTACAATTTAGGGCAAATCTAAATGTGAAGCACTTAAGTTTGTGAAGGAGAAAATTAAAAAGAAGCTACAAGGATGGAAGTAAAGACTCTTGATAGAAAAGGGACGAGAAATCTTAATCAAAGTAGTGGCACATACTATACCAACTTATTCGATGGGGATTTTCAAGTTTCCTTTGCAGTGGTGCAGACAAGTGAACTCTAGTATAGCAAATTTCTAGGGGGATTAAAGGAAGGATGGGAGGAAGATCCATTAGTTGAGCTAGGACAAGTTGACTATGCTTAAAGAGTTGGGAGGAATGGGGTTTAAGTACCTACACCTTTTCAACCTTAGTCTCCTTGCCAAACTTGTATAGAGGGTATAGCAGAATGAGCATGTTATGTGCGTAAAGCTTTTAAAGGGTATTTATTTCCATGAGTGTAAGTTTAGGTTTATAAGGAAGGGAGGAAGATCTTCGCGGGTATGGAATAGCATCTTGGAAGGAAGGAATGTTATGCTAAATGGAGCTGTCTGGCAAATCAATGTGTATACAGGAAGGGACGAGTGGTTACCTGAGTTATCTAAGGGACGAATTGCCAGAGGCAGTGAATTAGACCCATCTCTAAAGGTATGTGACTTAAGGGATATAGATCTACAAATTTGGAAACTTTAGGATTTTCAGCAATTTTTAAATAGTGAGGAGTGTTCTACTATAAATAAATTACCTGTTTTTCCTTTTGGTAGAGAAGATAAATTGATATGGCCCTTTGATCATCAAGGTTTACTAACAGTGAAGTCTACTTATTTCATCATTTAAACCAAGAGACCTATGCCAAATCAAGGAAGAGCCTCATCCTCTAAAACAAACAATAGAGAAGACTGGAAAGGTTTATGGAAGATTAAAACTTTACCTAAGATTTTCCATTTCTTTTGGCTTGTGATCACAAATTCTCTTCCAACGATGGAGAATCTTTTTCATAAAAGAGCAATACCCACACTATTGTGTCAATTTTGTGGAGAGGTGGAATTGGTTGAACATGTATTCCTTTACTATCACTAGACAAGATATGTGTGTCATGCGGTGGTTAGGATTACTATAAACAAATCTAGGGTTTGTTCACTAGTAGCTTAGTAGAAGGACAGGATTCAGAATCTTCTAAGGGGGATACGTATAGAAGAGGAAGCAAAATTGATAGAAGTTGCCTCATGATATGGAAAGGAAGATGTGATGGGGTGTTCAACAACCACATACCCGATCTGCTTTATATTATTAATAGAGCTTCTCGATGGTTCAAAGAGAAGGAGAGGCATCTAGGGTTTTCTTGAGGACAAAAAATGATCGGAGCAACCTATCCACAGAAAGACAATAGGATCGTTTGGATACAGCTGGTGGATTGTTAAAGTTTGTTTATTGTGAAGGGAAAGTGGTGATAGAAATGAAAGATAATGAGGGTAAGTTAAAGGTCGGGCCTTTCTTCGAAAAAGTAGATAGAGTGCTGGTGAAGAATGGTAAGGGGGTTGATCAAAACGATACTTTAAAATCAGTGACGAAACATCTTTTTTTTGTATAAGGAAATGTTAAGGCCAGTGTTCAGTCCATTCTATGGCTTTCAAAATGGAGTGATGGGTATTTTTTTTTTTTAATCATGTTATTAGCTTTGATGGATCATGGATTGGACCCGACATTCAAGCTAGGCTTAAGATCATTGTGAGGGATTCTTATGATAGTTTATTGGATTGTAGTACCAAGTATGTGTTTTCTCCTAACCTTAAAGCTATAGAAATTTTAGCTCTTTTGATGACTTTAAAGGCGGTAATCAAAGGTAGATGCATGAGATGTTTAATTGTCACAGATTATTGGAATTTATTTCTGGCTTTATCTAAAATAACCTCTAAGTCTTCATTGTAGCTCCTTTCCTTATTTCTTGGAGGCCGAACGGCTATTGGATTCTTTTCACTTCGAATCGCTTGCTTTTTGCTTTTAGCATAAATCGACAAATTTGGCTACTAATAAGGTTGCTTCATTATGTAGAAGGGGAATGTGCTCATTTAAGTGGTGTTCAATCACCGATTCTCCCTTCAAAAGCAACTTTCTTTAGATTCTAATCGTTTTCCCTTTTCTCTTTTTAGTGCTTCATCTTGTATCCAGTTTGAAGTTGGTCAATGCTTAATAAAAGCTCATTTCTTTTCTAGGCAAAATATATATATATAACTCACTTTTAGAGAGAAAGAGAGAGAGAAACAAGTCTTCTATCTAGTAAAGTGACTCGCTACTAAAATCAATAGACTAGTTAGATTTTACACCACATTTGTAGGAAAATATGGTAAAAGATAGATACCATTGAAGATTTGGACAAAACATTTATGGCAAAGCAAATAGGACTCTTAAACCATGCTTATTGTTAATATAAATTTATTTGGATTCTCTATATTTTACATCACTCGATTTTATTTCCAATGGTTTGTTCACTTAGATGCTAACAGAATGGGCGGGAAATAAAAAAGTTATACCATGGAAAAAACTATTATTAGAAATAAATTAGGAAATTTTATTTTAGTATCTACTTCGCGTAATATTTTATTGTTTGTAATACATATTTTAGTATTTACTTCACTTCATTAATTGCGATATTAAGTTAAGAATACGAAGAAAATTACTAGCTTTGTCCCTATTAGTCATTTTGGAAAATAACTATTGGAGTAAGAATGGAAATTGACCATTTAATGAGGGTATAATTGTCATAATATTTGAAATTTTTATTTTTTCCTTAGAGGAAATAAAAAATTCCACCTCTTCTTAAGTAATTTTTATTCCCAATGAAGTGAGAATATAAAAGACCTATGAATCATGATTCCCATCTCATTTTTCCAGGTAAACAAGGTAACGAGCAAATAATTAACAGGAATAATTATTGTACTACCTCCAAATAGATGAGTTGTAAGTTTCTTAACAAAAGTTTCTCAACAATTTTTACAAATCCCGCTTTACTATTAAATTAAAAAAATCTCATCTAAAATTAGAAAAAAATGAAAAAGAAAAACAATTCTTAGTTTTTAAGGTGCCTCCCTGAAGAACCTTGTTTTCCAAAGCACCTTAAGTTATCAGTAGAGGAACACAATTCGGGAAGCTTAGCATAGGGTTGTGAGTAGACATGGGGAAATGCTAATTTCGAATTTTAAACCAATATAGAACTAGCCTATCGATTCATTGAACCAGTTAAACACCTACCAGTTTATGCAGGTTTACGTAATTTAAACCCCTTAACCCCTCTAGACTGACAAGCGTGAGCTAGATTCTTTTTTTTCAATTTACATGTATACATACTATATATATTATATTAACATATATATATTTATACATATGATTAGAGATATGCAAGTTGGTTTTAACTCGTGGGCAAGCTTGTTTAACTCGCTTTTTGAAAAGGTTTGGGCTGAGTTTTTTGGTCTGTTTAAAACATAAGCTAAATGAGCTTGGCCCATTTATCCCACAAACCAAAATGAGCTGGTTTATACTAATCTATTGAACACATTTATGCCTTTGACTCGCATGTCAACTATTTAAATCACTTTTTAAACGGGTTTAGGCTAAGGTTTTTTGACTCATTTAACCAGCGGGCCAAAAGTGGGCTAGGCCAGGCCAGGCCAAGTAGAGCCAAGTCAACCCATTTAATCCACTTGTACACTTTTACATATTATTATGTATTCTACATATCAACATAGAGATAGAAATTAATATTTGATTATCATGGAAATTTAATAGTATCAATGTTAATATGGTTTAAAGGGAAATTACAGAGGCAATGGTTTCTCAAAATTAAAGTGGCATTAAAAGTATAGGAATTAAGAACAGCCAAGAGATGATCGATAGAGACAGGAATTAAACTTTATTATTTATGAAAATTAAAAAATGTAAATGCTTATATGTTTATTATCTTTAGTGTAACTTGAGGAACAACTAATTTGTCAACATGCTATTGGGAGAGTAAGGAGAAAAAGATTTTATGTGTGTGTATGTATGTATTTTTTTCCCTGTTGAATATTCAAGAGATCATATATAATGAGTAATTTATTTTCACGAGACACAACATTACTTAAATAAATTTTTTAATGCATATTATATTTACATTTTTCTATAAAAAAATTATAATCAACAAAAACTTATATCCATGGATTGTAAGTCTTTTTTAAATAATTTATTTAATATAATTTCGGAAGGTCTTACCTTTTATATTCTATTGTAGCAAATTAATATTCAATAATTCATTTTAAGTCATTTTTATGTGGAAATTATATATCATATTATAATATGTTATAATGTCCATTAGTAAATCAATTAAATGTTTTACTAGATAATATTTTTTAGATAATTCATGCAATATTAAATTAGTTTTATATTCATTATTTTCAAAAATTAAATAATTTTATAACCGTAATTTAAACTTTTACCCGCACATAATGTGGGCTCCTACCTAGTTATATTCCTATTGTAGTTAATAAAGCTATTACTTTATTCCCAAATGCAATTTTTTCTAGCTAGATCAGGTGTGTTTATTTACTCTATTATGTGTCACAAGATTAAGGCCGATTAATCGATTTTATAGCACTAAAGTAGGAGACACCTCTTTGGTATCTTATATCAACTAAGAAAATTATTTTATCCTAAAAATTGTGATGAACTTTGGATATGAGGTTGTTGTACTCTAATTTCACTCATCCTAAACATTTTTCTCCATCTCCTTCCCCTATAAATCCATCCAGTTCCTAACGAGGGAATGTGTTCATAAGTACAAGGGTGAGGATATGCCATATGCTATAAAACTAACCAAATTTTATTTAAAGACAATTCTATCCCTAATTTAATGCATATTAAAAAAATCTTGCAAATATTCTATAATTGTTCCAATTTCTTATAATCATCAATTTTATTCTTTTTTTTATTATAATGAGAATAAGGAAATTCAAACCTAATCCAACCCGCTGAAAGATTAGCATCCATACCCTAAATTACAAGAGTCTTAACTAATTTTTTTTTTAAACACAAAAATGAACTTAGAATAGAATCATGATTCTGTTTTGCATTCATTTTCCCATATATAAAAGTACTTTTAGAAAGCTGAACGTAATTCTTTAAAATCTGTGATTTCGACTTCAAGAGAAAACTTGATTTAAAGGAGGTAGAATTGTAATTCCATTCCACCATTGTTAATAGCCATTTATTAAAATTATTTATTTAACTTTTAACATAATTATAACATCTAATAATTTAGGGTATTTTTAACAAATAATATAATGTATCTACTCCATTTTATTTCATATTAGCAACATTTCCAAATAAAGGAATGAATTTATCATTCCAATCTTAATTCCATTTCAATCCATTATCATTTCTATATACCATACATGATATCATTTTATAATATTTTTTTCTCTTGGCAACTCATCTCTTAGATAAAGTACAACCACCATCAATAAATTAGAGCTTTTTCTTGTGTTAGAATAAAATAGAGATTGAGTTTTGCAAATCAATTGCTCAAGAGAATGAAAAAAATGAATGATGAAATCAAGGAAATTTGACACCAACCTTCCGTAAGATCAAGCATATAGATATTCTGTGATCGTTAGTTGTAGAATTCCTATAAAAAGTAGTGTTTCTTTACTCCTCTAGAATCCATGTATACACTCACTATGAATAATAGATGTATATTGTTTTTCTTAGTTTAGTATGATTGATGGTAAAATATATTGTTTTCTATAAATTGCTCATTTCTCTGAAAACCCAAGAATCGTGATGACAAAAATACTTTATATTGGTCGTGTTAATAATGAAACTTGCATTAGTATGGATAGACATCCATAGCTAGTAATTTGCTTACATATCCATATCCTTCCTATGATTATTACATTATTAGGAAAATAATAGTATATCCATTGAAGATCATTGTAAAATAATAGTATATAAATATTATCTTCCAACGAGATGGATACAATTTATCTCTCCCCTCTCCAAAATCATAATGTGATAGTAGTTGGGGGAAAAGAAATAATGTTGAGACCATGTATTAAAAAAAGGAAAAAGAAACAACCATAAGACTATTTTCATTTTTTTTTTTCTTTTTTTGGTTCAAAAGAGAATATAATAACGTCTTAAGGACAATACAAAGGTTCGGAAAGCCAACTATGAAACAACATATTAAAAAATTGGGAATGAGTTTTATCAACCTTATAGTTGTCACACCCTGAAACAATAAAGTCATAATAGTCTCGTCATGCAAATCATTATAAGATAAAAGCTTACCATGCAACCGCTATATTAGACCTGATTTACATAAGGCGTCTACAACTAACCTACTTTGAAGTAAACAATTCATAAATTAAGTATGCTATTTACTTATGAACTTAAGAAAAATACATACTTCTATTAAAGTAACCTGAGTATCTTTACAAGATTTAGCAACTTAATTCTAATTTACTTAAGTAATTTGTAAATTAATACTAAAAGTTTTAAAGAATAATCTATACTTGAGAGTATATCCGATCTTCAGTTTATATCCTCACTCCTTAAGATCCCGTAATTGCTAGCTTTAAGGTAAATGTAATCCGCTTCCTAGCTAGCACCTATAACAAAGTCTATAGGGATGTGAGCAACCACAGCTTAATAAGTTAAGACAGAGACTTAAAACCACACAGTAAATGCAAACAGGATTATCAACTAAATTATTAGGTGCAATGTATGTTCAAGCAAATGCCATCGTACGACATTGTTGGGCCGGTCATGAAATTAAAGAAATTTGACCCACTCTAATCTGGGTTGAGAAGTTTGCGTTAATGCAATAGTTCATGACCAAACCTAGACTTATACAATGGAGACACCCTCCTCCCATAACTACCTTTGAACCATTAATTTCACCTTTACTACGACCTTCTTACTTATCACTTAATTCAACTAAGAATAAAGATAGAACCAATTATGCTATCCAATACTATCCCTTTCGAGGGGGTCGGTATTTGACCGGAGAATCCTAAGTTTCCTCTAATGGGTTGCCATGCAGGTCTGATTTATATTTACAAGTCATATATTTGATTATATACAGTTTAGGGCAATCAATCATTTCATACAATACAAGGTAGAACAGTATATCAAATCACATCATCAACTCTAAAACAAACACATGCACATAGTCAACTATCTAACATTCACAATCAAGTACAATTTCAAGCCCAAATTAGTACTCTGAAATACAGTAACGTATTAATCCTAACTTACCTGAACTCTTCGCTTGCTTACTCGAGGTGAGACTCATCACCAATAATCCCTATAATATAGCATTGTCTTAGTTTTCACATAATTATTATAAATTAGTTTTATCCTATAACACTTGTTGTTATCTTTGGTTTAGGGTCTAATATACCTAATTATCTAGGTTCTCAAGTCTTTTACTGTTATTCTTAATTCGAGATAAGTTCGGGTTTAATTTTCCGTACTGATTTCTAAATTAGGTTATAATTTAGTTTCCAAGTACAGTTTTATACACAAACCCTAAAAACTTATTTCAACTCTTAACGTAAAATTAATCACATTATTTTTAGGTCTCCTAATTATCATATTTACCCCGAATCAATATGTTAATTCATTCGGCATACCCCCTTATCTTACTTAACTACCGAATTTACTCTCAATGTGAAAAAATTTTATATTTTTCATATAAACACCTAAATTTAAGTTTTTTACCAGATTTATTACATATTTTTATCATTATTAAAATATCAATTTTAACCTAATATTTTCTTACTTATTTATTTCTTATATTTACATATTATACAGTATTACCTAACGTGTACATAATATACATATCTAATAGTCCTACCACTTCAAATATTATCTCCCAACATCAATTAACATTTGAAAATATCTAAATTCATCTCAAATCAGATTCTACTCTTAATTACCCTAATTTACAAAATTAGCTTAAAATATACTATTTTTACTTATTACATATATACTACATAATAACCTAATAATTACATCTAGCATCTTAAATGCTGCAAATATCATATTTCGTTAGATTTTAACATCCTAAAATATGTAATTATATACTAAATCAGTAATTATCTATTTAATTACCTAATTAGCCCTAAATTACCCATTTTATGCATCATTTTAAGGCCTAAAAATTATCTAAAAATTTCAAAAATTAATTTTTGAAAAAAGGATTTATAGCACTATTCTATAACTACTAAGTTGTCTACGCAAAAATTTTGGGCTCATAACTATACTCTATACTCTTAAAGTCATTTATTTCAAATCCAAACAAATCTCCAATTTGCATGGTTTCTTAAGAACAGTATATTTTTAGATATGAATTCATTAAAATAAAAATTTTCCCTAAATAGAAACACTAAAATATCTCAGAATAACAAGATTCATAATTTTTTAAATATTTTTAACATTTTAAGAAAAATCGAGAGGGAATTGGAACTTACCGACATTGTTTGCTCCAACCACCGAGACTTTGTCAACCAGCTTAGGCACTACTACCACCGTATGGTAATGATGGCCATCCACTCTTAGGTGCTCATCGAGTGATAGTTCTCCTTTAAGGCCCTTATTGCATAGATTTTTACTAATTTTTGTAAAAACTCTAGTTCTCTCTCAATTTCGATACTCTCTAATTTTCTAGGGTTTTAAACTGACCAAATGAGCCTCCATAAAAAGTTGGCTATTTATAGAGGTATTGGGGATTTTTTGTGCATTAAATTGAGGTGACATGAACATTATCTTATCTTTTTCTTATTTTTTATTTGTTGCATTTTAATTGGTCAATTTTTTTCTCTATTTCTAAGCTGCTACACCTCAAATATGGATCATTTCTCATTTTTTCTAATTTTTCTGGATTTTTCCTTAATTAATTATGAATTTTCTTTAATTAATTAACCTTATTTTGACATATTTCGCATATTTTAAGTAATTTCACGTATTTCTACCTACATGTAAATCCATATGTGGTACAAATAAATATTCTTAAATATTATTTATGTTATTTCATGATTTTTAGTATGCATATAATTTATCTCTCATGATTCGTCAGTTATCGAAATAGATTTTATACATTTTCAATAAATAATGGGTAATATACTTAGAATTTGAAAGTTTTTTATATTTTTATTTTATTACTTATTTTCTTAAATTCAAACTTACGAGATTCCTTTTACTAATATTTCTAACTTTATTTTATAATTTAGGTTTGATCGAATTCTATAACTAATCGCCCTAAACTTTACATATTAAGCCCTATCATATAATTATAAAGCTTACATTTAAGGCTTACAATAGTTGCAACACATCTCAAATTTTCCTTAGATCACTGCCTAATCAACGCTAACATTAGTTACTATCAAAATCATAAAAAAAAAGACAAGAATCAAAAGAGTTCATTAAAAAAAAAAAAGATATCTTCGATAACTCTTTCGAAAGAAAGCCTTTAATTTGTTGCTTGTTCAAAAACAAGTTTTGAGTTAGTCTCAAATCACTTTCATATAACCAAGTCTTCTTGCTACCACTAGCCTCTCTTTGACTACTAAGGCTTTGGCTAATTCACTATCTACAATTTTCACATACAAAGCAGACACTAGCCTTAAAACTATTCTTAAACCACTATCTCCATTAGACAAATTAAAACTATTGTAGCTTAAATTTTGCCGATATAGATTGTTTACTTTAGGCTTTGAAGAAAGCCAGGGTCTATACGAGAAAATACTATTAGTGGGCACTAGAAGGTTGTTTAGTGCAATCATCTGATGCTTAAGTTAGTACCTATGAGATAAGAGAAAACGATGGAACAATAAGGCTTATGCATGTATACGTAAAAGTGTCTTACCTGTCGGATTTGACCCATAAATAAGGAGAATCTAGATAGATACATATCTTGCTAAATTAGGCAAGTGTATCTTTTAAATAGATTTGGTTCAAAATCCTTAGAGATGATGTAGCACATTGGGTATTCCTACTAAGTGATACTTCCATGATGTTCCTTAGTAACCAAAGTTTAAGCTTCCTAGATAAACTGTCGAGGCCCTAAGTCTCTATTGCATGGATGCTACAGGTTTAACCAAGGTGTAGGGACCAAAGTACCAACCTGACCTTTAAAAGGTCAAGGGACAGTGGAGGTCAGTTAGACAATAGATGGCCCTTTAAGGCATAGACCAGTCATGGGCCAAGATAAGTCAACTTACAATCTACAAAGGTCGAAATAGGCCTCAGGAGCCTATGATCTAAAATTGTCCGTCAATAGAAAGCACCATCACTGTTTATTTTAATAAACTTAGCATCTAATAGCCTCCAAAAACATCCAAGACCTGTTGAACATGCTAAACATTAATTTTTGCCACTTGCTGCAAAACCAATTTGAGCTGCTGTAACTTATCGCATTGCCAATGAAGCTATTATAACAATTGTAAAACATTCTCCTCAACATGTTACAAGTTGGTTGGTGCTATTGTAACCAATTGAACATGCTGAACATTACTTTCTACAACTTCCAAAAACTTAAATTAGATAATCATGTAAACTTAGTCAAAATCAAAACGCCATAGTTCGGTTTGGATTTTTAGAAAACCTTTCATGTTGGTCAATTTGAAATTGGGAAAAAAAAAAAACCAAGTGTACATGATTATTCAATTTAAGTTTTTGAAAGAAAAATAATTTTACTCGGTGATAATTTGAAAAATCCTAAGGTTGGATGGTTACTTTTGGGAAAACCATACCATTTAGTTTTGCAAGAGTAATTACGAAAACAATTTTTCTAGGCAATAAAAACCTATTTTAGAAGGAACAAAAATAAAAATAAAAATAAAAAGGAAGATTTTTTAGTACTTATTAGATGTATCTTTGCGTCGGTGATTCATGCTCAGGAGTAGAACCTGCAATTGAGATTAGGCTTTTGTTAGATCTATTCCAATCGCTGAAGTACTCATCCTCCTCGCTCGATCTCCCACATGATTCTTGTTATCCGCCTTATACCGGTCTTCCATGCAAGCGCTTGCCTCAACATTGACAATAGAAAGGTAGGCTCGCCGATTATCGATGATAAGGCTTACGGTACTAAACTCTTACTCAACGGCAATCGTTGACACCGGAGCAGTAAGTACTTCACATGTGATGCAAGATAAGAGTAGATAGTCCCTCATGTACCCCTACCATTATTCTAAGATATCAAATTCCTTGATGGAGATATTTTCAAAGAATTCAAAATTCGTGTTCATATAGTATTGCAACTCAAATAATAACCCACTAGACCATTACCTCTTCAATTTTTGTATCGATAATTGCTCACCTATAAATGAGTAGTGATGATCCTTGGTGGGTATCAAAGGAAATGTCAATGATTGGCCACCATACTAACTTTATTAGCATGCAAGCAACTTTTCTATGTCAGCTGTCACTGTAGATACACCATGCTGTGCTTCTAAGCTATACATATCTTAGAAATCTATTAGATCACCAATATTATCATAAGTTTTCAAATACATCAGTAGTACTTTAGATTTACAATAGGGATCAAGAATAGTTGCAACAAGATAAATACGGAGAATGTCTTTTAATAAAATAATCACTTCAACGTAGTATCATAACTGTAATTGTGCAGGTTTAAGTCCTTGTGAGCTTGAAGTAACATGCTAAGTATGTTAATCGTTGACATAACGAACAAGTGAACACTAAGCCTATAAATCTGTGAAAAAGCCTTAGTTGTATCACGAAAAACTTTCAGGGCCTTTAGCAACTGGATACATATATCCAGTGTTGTTGGGATAAATGCCAACCTCACGCATGTTATGCATAACGAAGTCACAAAGCAGTTTGTTATAAGGAACGGTGCTATGCAACAACTCATATGTTGAATTCCAACGGTATTGTACATCCATCTTAAATTTTCGAGACCTCTTCCCATACTCTGTACAAAAGTTCCTTCACATCTTGTAAAGGAAGTAGAGGAACGACCTATCCATTATTATCTTCACTACATTCTTAATTAGAGCTATTCTGTCTTGCAAAGCTATAATGTCATTATTGACATACAAATTAAAAATATGATATACACAATGTATATGGAAACTACCCCACCCCCCTTATAAAAAAAAAAAAAACACCGGTCGACAATAATTTTGTAGATTTACTATTAAAGTCGTATTGGCACTTATATTGTCAAAACTGATGGAAAAAATTTTCCTAACCAAGCCATACTCGTTTAGAATTTCTTTAATAATTTTATAAATGTTTTGCACCATGTAGCACTCGTTAAATACCCTTAAAGCCAATAGTCTTTTATTAAATTGCCAATTATCCTATATCTAGTGAATAGTTACACTCATGTAAGATTATTACGAAGAGAATCCGTCTATATGTCTACAATATGGACACAAACATATCGAGTGAAGTGAACTTACCTGCGAGCTCTCGCTTACCTTGATGGTAAAGCTCTTGTGTTACTCAGGTCAACGTAGTACTGCTTAGCTATCATAAGCTGGGGTTCGACATCTCCCATTCGTATCAGCTCTACCGCTTTGACGCACCTGCGTTGAAAGACAAGTGCATGCCAACCACGTACTATACGAGGTTATACTTGTCTTTCTCTTGATCTTACCTCATTAGCGCTTATCTAAAGAAACCACTACCTCAGGTAATCTATGTTATTTCCTATCTATCCCCACCTCCTTGGGATGCTTTGATATTTGGTGCCTATTGAGAGTACCATATACCTCTCCTATTTTCTAAGCGTAGCTCGCATTGTGGTAGTTATAGAACACCGGCGAGTTCCTCTTCCCTTCTATACCTTTACGATAATGTGTTGTGAAAATATTAGATTTATCAGGTTTATGAGGCTTACTTGAGCCCAAAGGCCTTGAACTGCCAAGTATGTAATGACCCAATGTTGCTCATTGGTTTAGGATATCATTTCTATCCGATCCTTCTCATCCTCGAATATGGCTATGAGACAACTCATCCATAGAGGTTCAAATCTAACTGATCGTGTAGGGACACTCATGCATGGAGGTTTGAATCAAAGAGGTGGTGTGCCTCAGTAAGTTAGGTGTTAAGGTTTAATTTCAAATCCAAGAGGTGGTGTAACTTGGCATTCAATGTTTTCCATCATCTCGTGTACCCTCTTCTTATTGAGGTTATACTCGTACTTCAAGTACACTGGAATGTCATCGAACTATTATGGTGTGGATGACATACCTATAGTCTTTTCCTTACTTTTTCCACCTGAAGATAAACTATGTTTCTTCCTAGAAAAGGTATAGCACAAGAATCGATCCATGGAGACAATTGGAATTCTTTTTCTTAAATTTAGTAGAAGAAAGATTTGTGAAGAAAAAATAATTGTTCATCAATCTACAAAAATTTACACCCCTAGAATATTGAAGGCAATTGGCCATAAGAGAATGTGAGTGTACAATTGAAATTTATTGCAAGAACAAAAGAAAGATAGCGAAAAGGGTTAAATTCAAAACTACATAGTGAAGGTTTCAAAGAAGAAAAAAATATAAACAAGCAAATATTGAAAGTAGAGCAGTATGAATGCTTAAATAAGGAAAAAAAATTGTGAACTCTTAATGCATTTGACAATAGCAAATTTATACTAGAAAGTTTCAACGTTCGAAATTTAAATTTTTGAATCGTTCCAACATATGCTCCTCTCTACTTTTAAATTTTTGAATCGTTCCAACATATGCTCCTCTCTACAAAAAATTGCGCTGCATGTCTGTACTAAATAACTCCACACACAATGCAGTCTAAAAATTTTCAAACTTCATCACTTTACATTGGATTATTTCCTGATGAGAATATGATGCTTTTTCTTCATGATGGAGAGAATATATATGATGGTTGAATTGAATGGGATATTGTTGTGAAGTGTCAGCAGATTGTATTGTAGATATAAGCTTTTTTTTCTTTCTTTTATTTACATTTACTACACACGAACCAACCTAAGCCCTTATGAGCTCAACAATTCAGAGGATAGGCCAAACTCGCCCAATCGGTCCAAGTTGGTTCGCAGTTCAGAATCAACCCTTGCACGGGTCTATAGGTAGATAGCAAATAAGATTGGAGAAAGATCACTTCATTTGATTCTTCGACAACACTAATGCAAGTCCTTTTTTAGTTCAAACGCCATTTGATTGGAGAATTGCAAAAAGGAGGGAGGAACTTCATTTGCAAAATAGGAAGATAGATTCTAAAGAGCTCAAATGCAACTTAAAAGTAACAAGGCATGTATAATAGATAAACAAGATACCAGCTGATACTTGACTCCACGAGACGATTTCCAATGGAACTTGGCATAATGTGCTTTTTCAGCCCGGTTGATCAGGGTATATTTATCTAACATCAAATCCTACCAGGTGCCTGTGTTGTCTTAAGGAACACTAGCATAATCAAAGAGGAAGGTGAACATGTGCAAGCTTTCTGGGTGGTAAGAGAAGAAGTCCAGGATTCTCCAATTCTACTGAATATTAGACTTGGGATTGGGCTTAAAGGGCATGGACCATGTCTAGGAATTTTATTCCACCACGGATAAAGAAGATAGGGAAGTTATTTCGACACTAGGTCAAAAAATTCCTTGCATAAAAAAGAAATTAGCTTGAAAAAGAAGGCAACATAACCTACACATCGCATAGGCTCACATCTACTAGAGTTTTAACATCTATAGGAACGTTACAACATACTCATGGAAGTTTAAATCACTTAAAGGAGATAATTCTATTGTGTCCCCAACGCGGAATACATTTTCTGACAACTCCTACATCTCAAAGAGTTCAGAATATGAAGACGTACAAGTGAAATCAATTCAAGATATTACTACAGACTACTTTTTCTCATCACTAAAATGAAGTGAAAACACTAAACAGGAATCGACACGAGGATTGGCAACAATATAATGAATTTAGGATGGCTACCTCTAGTTCCAACAGTCGGGATGAGCTGTCGTTCCAGAGAGGGGCAACAAAGTCAGTACTCAAGAATTGAGTTTTAGATGCACTTAACGGATGGTACTGTAAATATAGTAACAATAACGACAACTTAATCATTTAGGTCGATACCTATGTATAGATCCATGTTGGTAGTTAGGGAGAGATGGAGAGAAGAGAAGTGCATGGCTACCAC
The DNA here is from genome assembly GCA_024138005.1 of Lumnitzera racemosa. Classification (NCBI taxonomy): domain Eukaryota; kingdom Viridiplantae; phylum Streptophyta; class Magnoliopsida; order Myrtales; family Combretaceae; genus Lumnitzera; species Lumnitzera racemosa. The sequence goes on from JAMXBC010000007.1 coordinate 5,622,393, forward strand.
AATGCACGTGTTTATTTATAAATATACATGAAACAAAATATAGTGGTCAAACGTTGTAGTTTGTTGGATTGATAAAAATTAAATGGAATAATAGAATGCTGCAATCGATATAATCTGGAAAAAAAAAAAAGAAGGTACAATCAGTATAATCTGGTAAAAAAATCGAATTTTTTTAGATTTACATGTTGAATAAGTCATCACTAATGATAAAACATAAAGTATAGTCTATAATCATCCTTGAACATGTAATTAATAGGAAACTACTTGTATGAATCAGCTTCATAAAAACTTTTATTCACAAACTATCCATCATTTTCCCTATTATAGCAAAATATTAACCGTTGCATTTTTTAAATTCTATGTTTAACCCTTTGCAATTATATAGTTGTAATTCCCCATATATATAAACATATCATGTATTTTAGGGATTATAGATGGAAGCACTGTATAAAGAAATTCCATCCATTTCTATATAAGTTGCTTTATTTATTTATCTTTGGTAACTAAATAGAAAGAGGAAGAATCGGAACAATTTCGTTTTCGTAACTATGGAGAACAATATTATTCCATATGACTATAAGAGCCATAGCCACAAGAGTGAATGAGTGATTGTATAGGAAAGAAACAGAATCATAGATGGACCGAAAATTTTATTTCTTTCGTTTTTTTTTTTTTTTCTCAAACTATCAGTACAATTATTAAGAGAAAAGGAAAGAAATATATACTATCACAACTATAATGTAAGACCTTGTTCTTTTCCTTTATAAGATGGACTATGTAACAAAACTGCTTAAAAGAATAAAAATGGAAATATGTATTGACTGAAAGCCTTATCTCTACTAACGTCGTTATAATCTATTAGTATGAACATTCATTTCTTAATATGATAGATTATGTTTAAATCTTCTTTCTTAAGTTGTGATATGTAATATTGTAAAAAAAAAAAAGGAAAAAAGCTTTATCTCTTATCTTTTATATATAATAAAAAATATATGGATTGAAAACTTTTATCTCTTGCCTTTCGTAGGATATACTACATAAAATGAAAAATCAAAACTAGGAGCAAAACATGTGACGTGTATTGAAAACTTTATCTTGTTACTCACAAGACATAGGCTAAAATTTGTTGTACTTTGATTATTTTCCCTTTTATATCTTTTCTTATTTTTTGTTAATTTTATTTATCTTTTTCCTTTTGCTTTTATTAGTCTAGTTGAGAAGTTTTGCTTGAAGGTAGTGTATACTACCTATCGAACTTTCTTTTTATCAGAAGCAAGATTTTTTTGATAAAAAATACTAATGCTCTAAAGCATAAAAGTAGCAAGATTAGTATGGAGAATGAAGTTTGATATGATTATGAAGGAAAAATAATAGTATGATAGCTCTAAGATAATAAAATAGCTAGAAACTTTTTAATCAATAGATTGAAAACTATTATCGACAACTAAAAAAACATAACTTTGCTCCCTTAAATTTGGAGGAAATATTACCATGCTTAGAATGAATCAGGGTGCAATATTTGTTTTTCTATTATGATTATATCCATACCATAAAGAATTTGAGATATGGTATATAGTTTAAAAGGATTATACTTAACAAAGCGAACAAAGAAGTTGAGTAGCTAAAGAATTTTTTGCGTATCATGATTTCCATGTGCTTGCAACTACTTGTAATAAATTTCTTTTCATTTTAAGTCAAACATCTTTTTTAGGCACCAAAACAAAAATGGCATCATCTTGTCTAAAGAAAAAAAAAAAGAAAAAGGAAAAATAGAGGTTAAGATTCTTATAGCCTTATATCATAAACATTAATCTCTTAATAGAATGAATTAGGTTCGGTTGATAATGGTCTTTCGAGCTCAAGCTATGGGTTTAGGCCTAAACTAGCTATAGATCCATAGAAAGCAAAGTTCATTGATCCCCCAAAAGTGTCTCAAAGAAAGCACGTCTAGCTACTAGCCTCCTTTGTGCTTGAATGAGAAGCTAAGCTTTAGAAGGAGAGCGAATATTATGGACAAAGAACTAAGCGCAACCCTAATTCCATACCCACTCATTATGCCTCAAGAGTAGAAGATTGTATGGCCATGAAGCTTTAAGTGAGAAAAGACAAGCATAAGGCTCTAAGACCACATCTAGGTCTAAACATTGTTGGCAAGTCCCATCAACCTATGGCACCAAGGCGATAGACAATGAGCTCACCACTTATTTGCCCTCCACTTATAAATAATCCTACCTCCCCATTACATGGTACGGTCCCTGGGATTTCTCAGGCTAGCATGGCCCAAGGCTAATAAGGACACTTTCTCTACCATTTTGAATCTCATCACCATAATTAGGCTAATTTTAAACATTGGAATGGTTGCATTGCAGCTACCTCCGGTGCCTCACTTAGTCACGGGCAAAGAGAATAAAACCCATAATTGCAATTCCATTTCATTTCATACCAAATGTGACCCAATTATTCACATTTTTTTTTTTGTTTTCCCTTTTTCCGACTTCATCTTCCTCGCCTTCAGAATTTTCTTTCCATATTATTTTATTTACTTTTGCACCACGATGTTGTCGCTAGGTCATTACGATTTATTTTCACAATGATTCTACAGTTTTTTTTTATTGAAGCCTAGAGTAGTGTGATTTTTTCACTGTCTAAACTATTTTTATAATTGGATGATTATTTTACTATCTTTTTTGAATCATATGGTTCATCAATTGTATTGCTGTAGTGGTCATTTAAGTTGAAATCTCTAGTTACGATTATAAATATTTATTTCCTTGACTTAAAAAAAAAAAATCTCAATTTATTTCTTTGACTAAAAAAAAAAAAAAAAAAATCTCCTCTTACAACAAACTTCCAAGAAGAACTTTTTCTTTATGTGTTTTATTGCGAAACTTTGAAAGTATCTACTTTATCTTCTTGTAAAGAAAATCCATTTTAGATAGATGACAGTTGCTGCCTTTGCGAGGCTGCCTCAAGCTTGTTCCACTACATGGAAATGGACACGTTGATTTATTTTTGTTACCTTTGTTTAAAGTGAAATTCCTTATATCCTCCATTAGTTTATTTTTTCATTTCATGCTTTATAGTTACCCTCTATCATAACAAAGCAAATTACAGATGTTATAATTTTGACATTTGAGATGGCTCTATAATAATCAACTAGAAGATCTACATTGTTTATTATTAATATTATCAAACCAAAATTAAAAGATGATTTGCAGCCAAGAGTCGAGATGTGATACATCATGTAGAAGTATAAGTAGTCTTATATGGATTCTGAGAGAAGAATTATATTGATTTATAAAACTAATATAATAAATATCGTGTCAACACTAGTTAAAAAAATTTTAGTTGCCTGTTTAACATGGATTATGGGAGAGGAATTGTGTTGGTTTGTGGTAATGTAGTAAATGATATATTATCACTAGTTTAAAACTTTAAGTCAAGTGATTGAAATTGTTTTATTAGTATTTATTAGCATTGTTTTAGCTATTTTTTGCTTGGGGCATTACATGGGAGGATCCAATTGAGTCAATGAAAAAATTCAAATATAATTCATATTTATTTATCGAGTCATAAAATTATCTACCTTCCTAAGAATTGAAAATTGAAAACTTTTTTAATTCACTTTCTATTTTACTTGGAATCTAGGTTTTTTTTTTTTTAAGTATACTAACGCATTATCTAGCAAAAGAACGAAAGAAGATGGTTCATTTCAACCTAAAAAGCCCAACTAAATTATATAGAAATTAGATTGAACTGTCCAAATCAATTGAGTATTCTTAAATCACCATTAATGAAGGTTAAAGAGGTAAACCAAACAAGTTCTACAACTAGGTTAAGTTAAACCGAGCTAGACCAGCGAACATAAGTTTGGTAACTCTATTTATTATACTACTTTGTTTATGAAGAGGGCCAAAGAAAAAAAAAAAAACTTTGTCATATACACAAGCTTTATAGAGATTACAAACTTATATTTCTACATACAAGATTATATAACTTATTTCTTCATTTTGCTTAAGATAGACAATTAATCAATTAATGAAAGCTCGTGCTTATAATTTGGTAACATTATTATGAAACTAATAAACCTCAGAGAAAAAAAGTCCTTAAAATAAAAATATTATACTTGTATAATATCGTACAATTGTAGTTGTATTGTGAAGACCTATTCAAAGATATAAAGTTAAAAAAAAAAGAGTAAAATCCAAGTCTTTGAATATTATATTTATCTTGACAATAAATATAATAATATTTTGACCAAAATAACACATAAAATTTTCAATTTAACTAGTAAGTTTAACCTCAAAACATCATCTCTTGATCTTGGTGTCCAAAATATTGGTTACTACTTTTCGCACTAAACTTGCATATGCAAAGAAAATGGCTTAAAATAAGTAAGAAAATGTTGATATGTCTTTTTTCTTTATGTGGGAATAATGCCTCACTTGATACCTAAACTTTGGTGGTTTTATCAATTATTTTCCTAAACTTTAAAAGAGAACTTCCACTATAAATTCAAGTTTTCATAGTCACTTGTCTAGCTCCATTTGATACGGCCTATCTACTTAGATATTTCAACTGATAATAGATTATCACATGTCTCAAGCCATTATTTTAATTATATATGTCAGCTATGATGTAAGCCATTAATTTAATCAATATACAATAAGGTCAGATGGATAACAACATACAAAACCAAACCTTAAACTCTAAACCTAAACTAAAATAACCGTAAACCCTATTCATCAATCATAAGCCTTAAACCCCAAAATCTTAAAACCTTATATGTTAAAACCTAAACCTTAAAACCCCAAAACTCGCCTATATTTTCGAAAATTAGTCAATAAACACATCTAAAATATCAAAATCAAACAAAAGTATCAATTAGCCAGTGTATATGTATGTGTGTATATATATATACATGTATATATATAAAGCATCAATTTGATCCATAAACCAAAAAGATAAGCTTTTCCTTCACTCTAAAAGCTTACCTACATCACTCCTTCCCTTTTCCTAAAGGTTAGCTTCTCTAAGTAGCATTCCAATATAATTTTTATTCATTCAAAAATCATATTATAACATCAAATTTTATTAATCTCTTATACTACTTTCCTTAGATCCATCATGTTCTCGGTACCTACATTGAAGTTATATTTTCCTTTTTTTTTTTAGAAATAGAGGTTTATCTAATCAAAGGTAGGTTTTTTTCTTTTCTTTTTTTTATTTTTATGCTTTTTGGTATGCTCTTGAACTTTCATAATCTCATTTTCCTTCTTCAGCCTAAAGTTTGGAGCTTTTTAATCTTTTACATTGGGATCTTATTATATTTCTTTTTCATTGCAATGCCCCTAATTTCTATCAAGGAATTATTTAATTATTATTTATTAATAATAGTGAAATCACTAGTACATGGTCAAAAAATGATTCTAACCCAATAAAAAGGGTAAAAGAAAAAAATTGCCTTTAAAATGTTCTTATAGATGTAGAGGCATTTACATTCAGATCTAGCTCTTAGATCCATATCGCTCGTGTCTTGTTGCATTTCATTCTTGCTCAATGTTCCTAATTTGTGGTTGATAAAGCAAATTTTTGCTTATCTAAATTTAGGCTTTCTCATCTTGTTCTCCATTTATGCTATCATAAATATCATGTGGACATCTTAGCCAAACATATATTGATTAAATTGATGGCTTAGGACACATAGTAGCTTGTTATTGGTTAAAGTATCTAAATAAACAAATGGCATTCAAGAGAGTTAGATGGGATAATGTCACTAATTTTGAAAACTTCAATCAAGCTGTAAAATTGATACTTTGAAAACTCAGATTGAAAGACAATTAAAAATTAGATACCAAATATGACAATTTCCCTTTTTACTTTTTCTAAAAAAAATAATGATAACATATTACCTATGACATTAAATGTACCATTTTAAAGTTAATCTTAGGCATTATTATCATGTAATATTTTAATGCTCCCCATATATTAAAGACAAAGCCAGTATTTAACTTTTCCCATGTTAAAAAAGATACATATTTATATTTAGTACATTTGCACTGATAATATCTTACATCTAATGAGTAAGATGATGTGGGATTATATAAACAAGTGGTGGTTTCTCATTATGTTATAACAATTAAAAAAAAAGTATATATATACATTGACGGATAATATATTATCTAAATTTTAGCAAATGTTTGGACATTAAGTTATCGAAATATTATGAGATAAAAAACTAATGTCATTCATCAAAGGTGCCTGAAATTTTAGCATACAATCAATTATTTAAAGGTAATAAAAGAAGTTTGTAATGAATCTAATAAAATCTAATGACAACATATTATGTAAAGACATGTTTGTATGTTAGATCCTTTTGTAAATATATGCAAGTATCAATCATTAACTCAAGAATAGTAGCACTAGACTTTTGCAATGAGGATTATCCAATATTACTAAGAAGATAGGCAACAAAATTTTCATGATACATGATAAGATAAAAATAATAACAAATGTTTTTTCTTACATACCATTACATGTATTAATCTCTTCTTTTAGTGACTTTTCTTTAAAGTTACTTATATTTCTTGGGTGTATGTTACTTTTGAATTTTATTTTTGTTTTTTTTTCCTTTCACTTTATTGTCAAGATTAATTTCTTTACAGTATATTGTCTTTTTTACAATTTGGATTTCACTCCATAATCTTAGAAAATTCATCTATTAAGGAAATTTTTGCCACTAAATGAGTAACAATCTAACTAACATCTTATAATGTCCTATAGACTTTGGATCGTGCAATTCATATGGATCATAATTGTTCACCCAACATTTTCATCGTTTGCTCATTTCTTTAAGATATTCTTCTATTCACACTTTTACCTGATATGTTAAAACAATAAAATTTTTTAGAGTATATACATACAAAGTTACCAAAAGCTCAAAATTGTCACAACTACAATCCATTGAGAACTATTAGCAAAATGGGACAATTTTCGAGATAGAATCTTCTTAGAAGAATATATATAATAATCGATTCATCTCCTCAGGAATGCATACCCTGCATTCCTATGCCAACTATTTACTTATTATGAAATATCTTAAGAATTGCTGGAGCATAGACTTTTTAGGTATGCATACTCTAACATTTCAACGCTATTTAGCATGAAGCAGCTACTTTAGTCAATTTTAAAATTTGTTTTAACTCTTTATAGCATCCATCATCCATCAATTTATTTTTAAAGTGTTGAAGAAATATAAAAAGTTTGATATGCACCAATCCCAAGAAGAATTCAAATGAATTGATACATCACAAAAACGTAAAGATATAATCTTTTAGGGTTTTATAATATCTAAATGGAAAATTAAATAGGATATGAACCATTATTCGATGATAGTTAAAGTGGGTTTTAAACTCTATTTCGATAACTTTACAATAATAGAAATTAACAAGCAATATGATTAGAAAAGTTAATGCTAGTTGCAAAATTTCATAAAGAGACATAACTCAATCTTTTAAAGTATTTTTCAGGTATCAAAGGATTTAGTTAAATGTTATGCTATGTGCATCTTTCTTAGGTGACGAGGAACACTGTGTTGACATAGATTGGAGCTACTGCCAAGTCCTGATGAGTTGATTTATATGTGCTTGGAGTAGATTTATGTCTTCTAACAACATTGTATGTTCGCTAATGTACTTGTTTGTTGAGTTTGGTTGTAAATCTTGATTGGACCACCATGGGTATGTTGATTATTGGTTATGTGATACTTTTTGAGACATATAAGGACTTGAAGAGGAAACTAGAAACTAACTTTACCTTCTGAGCGTTCACTTAACAACTTTAATGAGGGTATGAAATCAAGACTTAGCTAAACGGATTGAACTTAGTGCAAACTTAGTAATTGTGCTTAATGTTATGAATGATATATCTTACTTGATGGATACGTAGCATGACAGTGAAAAGGACTTACTGGTCACAATTTCCAAACAAAGAGTTTTTGTAAGCACAAAAACTTGATTCGAAAAGTTTGGTTTTTAGGGAATATAAACGTACATTGCTCGAGCAACTCAACTATTCTTTGTGGTTTAATTAAATAGAATGAAGATTTGGGGATCTTACTCTCAAGCTACTCCTTGTAGCCATCTAAGTTCCTAAGCATTTTATCTAAACGTTCAGGTATATCACCTAACTGAATGTGTAAGCTAGGTGAAGCTAGGATATTAGTATTGGTATATGTCAAGTGTATAAGCATAGTTATATTCCATTACAATAACAACTTAGCTTTGGTTTTGAAATGTTGTAAATAAGTAATCATTTATTAGTATATTATTAGTATATTGATTATGCTTATGTTTATATCATCTGTCATCGATTCACTTAACTTATAGTAAGCTGAGGGGATAAATGTTTTATTTTCGAGTCAAGAAGAGATTTAGAAGGGCACGAGTCAAGAAGAGATTTAGAAGGGCACCATGAGGCAAAGTTAGCTTCTTTTGGAAAGAATCTACCCTATATTTGAAGTCACTTTACTATAGACTTCTATTTATAAAGAAAGAGAGAGAAAGAGAGAGGCTATACTTTGAGTAGCAAGTAAAGTAATTGTAAATGTATGTTATAATTAGGGTAAAAGCTAGACTTTAACATAGCATCCTTTGATATTGTAACGCTTAGGCAAAAGACACCACAGACCTCCATGTATCCCTAGTAATCAACTAACACATTAGGCTAACTTGCAACTACATTTAAATGCTCAAAAACTAACAAATTCATCATAAACTAAATAAAATCTTATAACCAACAACTAAAATACGATTTATGTCTCTCAAGCTCTTACAAAAATCTCAAACTTTATCAATCATAACAATAATCAATTTCTTTTGTATCATCATCCTGTTATTAGTCATACACTTTCCCCGACTCGCCATAATCTACCTATTCATCTAAAGCTCTAATAACTGAAAAACATAAGGAGTAAGTTAACACTTAGTATGGAAACCCACAAACACATACAAATGGTATGCAACAAATCAAATTCACATACATAATAATGCAATGGGAATAACAACAAGAATTTTATTATCTTTCATTTAGCTTACAAACAATGCAACCTGGAATTATTCGCAACTAACTTCGAATTAAGAGTAACTCATGACTCACTACATGGTTTCCAAGTTGGGACACCGGAACTACAACCCTTGTCTAAACAGCATTAAGACACTAGCTCTACAGCCCGCAAGTCCTTAACCTATTGGTATCAAGACACTGATATTACAACCTTCTGACACCATTCTAATATATCGTAAATCATTTCTAAGGATAACTCCACTGGAGACAATGCTGCCCTAGGATCATTAAGATGCTACATCAAGGATACCGGTATAATAACCCCTTAAGCCCAGCTAAGTACAAGCAACATCTAGTTGTTAAGTCTAATATTTATTATTCCAGCTTATCAATGTTCTATACTAATAAGCATAAACAACAACCACGAGTTCTACGTACTTGGTAGTATGATTCACTTGAAGTTATAGATTCAAATTAGTTTTCAAGTCCAACACTTGAATAATAGAAAGAGACTTTTAGTATCTAATAGCTAGTTTTTATATGCCATCCTATTCTTAGGTCTTACCCTTTAATTAATCTTAAGGTTTAAGTTCTTTCTATTTCAATCCCTAGGTACTTGTCCTATTACGTTAGAATTTAGGAAACTAAAGGGGTTTTAAGTAGCTATTTTGGTTCAGAAAACATGTTTAGAAGGGTATATGTTTAAACTAACAAGGAAGAAGGAAAGGAAGGAAAAAAAGGTATACGGTTAACTATGCCTTGCTCTTAGTAATGCTACCTAGCACAAGCACCAATACGCCATGCACTTGGGCATACTGACCTCGATGAACAACTCTCATATCTCCTTTGATTTTCAACTCCTCCAATCCACCTTGATTTAATCCTAATTCATTATACACCTCCAATATCTACTCATTTTGATCTATTTATCAAAATATCACAATGCAACACTTAGATGTGTTTTCAAATATGAAATTAAAACAATAATAACAAGAAGATTGCAAGAATATCTTATTCCCTAACCCTTGCGATAATTGGAAAAGTACACTATAAACAAATTTGATCACAATTCCTGAAATTACATAATTATTGATCATAGGACAACTCAATTCTATTCTTCACTTACACATCAAACGATTCCCTTACCCTTATTTGATTTTGCATGATTCCTGCAACTTCTACTCCTCTTTTCCCAAAACTATTCGCCTTTACAAAATTGCGATGCCTCTAAAATTAGCATAGAATCAATTCCAAATAATTGAAACGATAAAAATCCTTCTTGTAATCTTACCTAGTTCTCATGGTTACCAATACTCTAAAGAGTGTTCTACATAATTAACACAATGCAAAATGAGACCCTAGGTTAGATTAAGCCTTTTTAAACTTAAGGGTTAAAACAACCACTTCACCCTTTTCATAAAAACTTATTACCTGTCATGACCTATCTTATAAATTCTTATTTTTTTCCCCTTATTATTATTTAATTTTTTCATGGATTTTACAACTATAAATGACATTATCTTTTGAATGTAAGCAATTTAGTACCTATCATTTTATATTCTATGCAATGCTAAGAAGTGATATGTCAGAAGTAAAACAATAGGAATGAAGGCACCCACTGTATGTGCATAGTCAATTTGAGAGCTAATCATGTTGATTGTAGTATAATTAAGGTTGATTTAGTAGTAGATGAGGCATGCAAATGAATTAATATATAAAAAAAGTAGATAAGGATGTTGCTATTATAATAGCAAAAACTTTAAGGTTATTGATCTTAAGAATTGATTCAATTTTTGTTAAAATTCTAGTCATGTTTAGCAACAAGTATGATTAATTATTGTTTGTTTTAAGAAAATGAAAGTTTAGAAAGTGATGATTTATATTCTTATGTGAAATGAAATTTAGATTTAATTAAATGTAACTTGAAGATGAACTTACCTAATGGTTTAGTTAAACTTTGACCTTCTTTTTTTTTTTGTTGAAAACTTTGATTATCTTTAAATTATATAAAATGAGCATGAATTAGTAGATATGCAAAGCTTCAACAGTGACCCCATAACATAGATTTATGATGTTCTTCATGATAATTTCATTTATTTAATGATTCTTAGTTGATTTTGTAATATTTGAAGTTAATCAAGTGTTGATCAAATGGTTGGCAGTGTAAGTGGATAATAGATTATGTCATTATGATTACTTTTGAGTTTTGAAGAAATATGAAATAAACACATTTTATGTATACTTTACAATAAGCTATTACCCTCCTTAATATGTGTAGTATGTTCAATTAACTTATTTTAATGATAAATGACAATTTGCTAAAGTCTATAGGTTAATTAAGTGGAAAAATTTAATATTAGTTCCCTAAAGCTAATTAGTGGCTTATGCCATTTAAAAAGTAAAAAAATTGTAAATTCTTAGTTCTAAATGAAAGTACAAGTTGTTAGCTTTGAAATGGTTGCTAGATTACATAAACCAACTTATAATGTGAAAATGATAACCAAATTACTAAAATATGATATGACTAGGAGCCAAAAGTTGTAGTTAGGCTATTTTAGTATTTTTAGCTTTAAAAGCTCTAAGAACTTATTTATTTATATTTGTATCAAAAGTTGATTTGGATTGTTCGTCTAACCTTTTAGTTAATTATTTTGATTGAATTGTCATTATGTCAAGGTCTGTAAACCTTACAAATTTAGCTTTTTGAGTATAGAGTTGATTCAAATATTGTAGATAATTTCCTTGAGTTAATAAGATCGATAAATTTAAGATTGATTAAAATTTTAAATTTGAAACCTAAAATGAATATAAAAAAAACTTTAATTTATTAATCAAAACTCTAATCACATATACAAACCCTATATATGTGTAAACACTAAAGATTGAACCTAAACATAATAAAAACTCTAAAACTAAAACTTTAAACTTATAAATATCAAAATCTACTTTTATGGTGATAAAACCCTAATTGGGTACAATTATTAATCAATACGCTTAATTGTATAAAATTGTTAACTAACGAATAGAGATAACTTCTAAATATTAATAAAAATAAGAGTATTAAATTAATTTACAAAATTGATATTATTATTTTGTAATTGTTAATAACTTTATATATATATGTATGTAAATTAGTGTTATATGAGTTTAATTATTTGAACTTAATTTTATTACTTAATTGTTGTTTACGTACTATAGAGTAAATGTTTTATATTTTAAAATTTTATTTATAATAATAATATATTTTTATAAATATTATTTATAAGAAATATTTAAAGAAAAATCTAAAAATATATTTTATCTATGTAATTATTTATTTCCTTATCTTTCCTTTTTCCTTTTTTATTTCATTTTTTTTCTTTTTCAATTTATAATTGATACATGAACATGAAATATTATCATTTTTAATTTTAACTAAATGTCAAAATGTCATTTGCAAACCTTTATTTCTTCTTTCTTTTCCTTTTCTTTTTCTTTCCTATTGCCATGAGCCACATCACCTATCTAGAATTCTCTTTATTGGTTTTCAATTAATACACAAATTTAGCTCACTTTCTCCCTCCATTTGGATTGACACCTTCATCCTTCTCTTTCTCATCTTTTCCTTTTGACTTTTTCCATTGTCTTTTACCTACCAGTCCACTTTCATAAATATTATATACTTCATAATTAAGCAACATCAAAGGGAGAACAAAAGGATTTCATCTTCAATTTTGCTTATTTTGCTTCAAGAACAGAGTAATCATAGAACTCTTATTTCATATTATTATTATTTTTCTTACATATATTATGTTTTATGTATTTTCTTGTATATTCTTATGTATTTTTATACTTAATGTTTGGCCATGTATTTTAGTATATTGTATTAGAAATCTTATGTATATATAATGAATTTAATATATAAAATCTTATTTCTTTTAGAATTGTATTTACATATATATATGTACTTGGATATATTGGTATATACTCATATATACAGAAATATTACATAAATAAACTTAATTATATAAATGTACATGTATGTATTCATAAATATGGTTATAATATATATACATAGTACATATACATATATGCAAATAAACAAGAAAATAGGATAATAATAAATATATATATATACGCCTATATACATACATATCATAATATATACATAAACATATACATAAGGTAAATTAAGTGTGTGTATATATATATAAATCGAAAAGTATATAGGTATATATATGTATTATATTAAATTTCCTTAAAAATATATTAATAAAACATAAAAATATGTATAAATACATATATAAATATGCGTATAATAGTAGTATACTAAAAGTATAAATCCCTATACTAATAGTATAATAAAAGTACAAATACTGGTATACATGTATATGTACATATATAGATATATGCATAGTATTAGTATAAGTATAAATACATATATATATAAATACAAACACATACATAATCACATTATAATTATTCAAAATAACATAAAATACATACATACATATATATATAGATATAAGATGGGTTGAAACCCATAAAGGAGAAATTAAAGCCCATATATTATAATAAACAAATTATAATAACATATATATTGATATATATTAATATTACAAAATTAGAAGAATATAAAAATTATAAAATTTACAAATGTGCTATGTAGACCAATGAGAAAGTACTACATCAACATCTTCCATGAATTCCTAATTAAACCATGAATTAGGAAAATATTTTAAAAATACTATTAATTAATTAATTAGAAAATTATAATAATAAAAATTTTTAAAATTATTGATAAATTAAGTTTCAAATGAAGAAATAAAGAAATTAATGTAAAATAGAGACAAATATAAAATATTTTTAAAATATAAAATTTATGAATTAATTAAATCATAAAATAATAAAAAAAGCATAAAATTCATAAATAAAATTATTTGGGTTAAAATAACTAAATTAGTAACATTTTAGGCCTATAATAAAAAATGTAGGTTTCAATATTCAAAATGAACCCTATTATGTGAAATTACATCTGAAAACAATAAAAATTAATTATAAATCTATAAAAATTAGATTTAAACAAAAAAGTTACATATGATTTACTACTTAAGCAGAAACAAGAATCGTAAGGCAGATAGCTAGCTAATTAAGCCGCTTAATATTACGTTAAATACTCATTAAGATTCTTATTATTTTATTTATCAAGATACATCGATCAGGAGAGTGAGTTACCCGTTGATTGTCACGATCCATATCAAATTTAGTTAAGTGAGTACTCTCAATAACTTTATACTTATTTTGTGCTTTTAGTTAATACACCTAAATTTTATATATATTGATAAATTGATGCTTAAGGTTTTGGGATGTACATATGCTTAATACTAATTGCTAATTGTGCTAAACATTATCAAATGTGATGACTGAAGAATTGGTTATATGATTCGCCACTACGTCATTTGAATGGTTTGCTAATATTGGTTAACCGCTTAATAATTTAACTTAATCTTATTTGACTTATGTTAAATTAGATGGATCATGCATAAGCACAAACCTTACATTTATTATTCCGACTGTCACCTTATGCAAATGGTAATAAAGGGTCTTGTAGGGATGGGATTCTTACATAATTTGATTAGTACTTTATATAACAAGACCTTACCTTTGGCTTGTGGGTTTACTTGGTACCGAACATGCTAACTATGGGTGGTAATGTAAGCCCCAAAGTTCAGCTAAGTAACCGTAGGATTGAACTTAGAACCCAAGGTTTAGGACAATCGGCTAAAGGATCCGATCACACCCAAATTATAAACTATTGAGAGAAATATTAGTAAAAATGACCCTGTAAACTTAAATTTAAGAAAATAAATAGTAAAATAGGAGACTATAAAATTTTCAAATTTTAAGCATAATAGGTATTAATTATCGAAAATGCGAAAAGTGTAATGAAATAACTAATAAATTACTAGAGATAGATTATATGTATACTAAAAATTTTAGAATGACCAAAATAATATTTAGGAATGTTCACGTGTACCCCACATGTATTTACGTGTAGATAAAAACACGCGTCATTACCTAAATTAGCCTAAAATTAAGAAAATAATTAAAGAAAAATACAAAATAATTATAAAAAAATCATAAAAATCAGAAGAGGATAAGCTACAACAAGATAAGGTCGTGATCAGCAAGAAAAAAAATAACCAATAAGAATTTGACAAACAAAAAGCCAAAAATCATGGAATTGGTGCAAATTCACATCAAATTAATGCACATTAATTTCTAAAATTATCTATAAATAGGGGAAAAAATTCTAGAAGTCCTTTGGTCAATTTATGATTTGAGAAAAATCAAAACACCGAAAAAATCGAGAGAAAATCCAGAAAAAAAAAAGGAAAACTATGCAGTTAGGGATTTTAAAGGGAACCCATACCAGACGAGGAGCTGGGAGTGGACGGCCACCACCACCACACGGTGGTGGCAGCGCCCAGGCCGGCCGACAAGGCCACATCGGCCCTCGGTGGCCGGAGCCACCCAAACTGATAAGTCCAAATTTCAGCCCGATTCTTGTGAAATTTTGTAAAAATAGTAAATATAATTAGAAAATTATGAATTTTGTTATTCTGGGATATTTTTGTATGTAGTTTGTAGGAAAAATATTATTTAGATGAAAACATGTCCCGTAATATAGGGTCCTTAAGAAATCATGTAAAATCGAGCACATTTCGGTTTAGAAATAAATGACCTTAGGAGTGTAGTTTGGAGTTCAATTTTTTTCTGTAGGATGCTCATGTGATATAGAATAGTGCTATGAAGCCATTTTTTTAAAATTATTTTTTGAAATTTTTAAGTTAATTTTTAGCCCTAAAATGATGGTAAAATTGGGTGATTTAGGGTTAATTAGGTGATTAGGATGTTAATTACTGATTGAGATAGTAATTAGATGTTTAGGGATGTTAATCTCTTATGTGGAAACCTAATCCTAGTCTATGGAGTGTTAAGTGTAAGTAATGAAGGTATTATGTGGTAAATGTAGAAAATTAGGAATATGTAGAATTAAAAATTAATAAATATGGAAAAATTAGGTTTAATTAGATAATAAAATAATGAAAATCAGAACATAACAAATCTAAAACAAAATTCAATTTTAGGTAATTATATGAAAAATGTAAAAATTTCTCACAACATGAGTAAATTCGGTACACTAATACGGATTTAAGTATACCGGATGGAATAAAATGCTGACTAGAGGTAGTAATCGTATTTAGGGTATCTGAAAATAATGTGGTTAGTTTCACATTATGAGTTGAAACAAATTTCTAGGGTCCGGGTACAAAACAGTACCTAGAAATCAAACTAGAATCTAATTTAGAAATCGATGCAGAACCCGAACCCAAACCCAAACCTAAAATAATTATAAAAGACTTAATACCTAGATAATTAGGCATATTAAACCTTAAACAAAACCTAACAATAAGCGTTATAAGATAAGATGAACTTATAATATTATATGAAATACTGAAACCACGTTCGTGTTATAGGGATGATCGGCGATGGCCTGAGCAAATCGGACCTCGAGTGAGTGAGCGAAGAGTCAAGGTAAGTTAGGATTAATATGATGCTGTATTTTGGAGGCTTAAGATTATGCATGATTGTGCTTGTCAGATAGAGAATGTGTGCATGTGCTTGATTATGGGTGATGCTATGATTCTGTTTGTTGCTCTGGCACATATTGTATGACTTGTATGAAAGGATTGATCACCCTAAACTGGACTTAATTAAATATCAGACCAGTAATCATAATCGGACATGCATGGCAACCCGTTAAGGGAACTTAGGACTCTCCGGCCAAATACCGACCCCTTTGGAAGGGATAGCGCAAGATTGCAAAATGGTCCCTTCTTCATCCTTAGTCGAACTAAGTGACAGGAGAGGAGGTCGCGGCGAGGGTGAAGACAGTGGTTCGAAGGTAGTCACGGGAGGAGCAAGGTCTCCATTACACAAGCCTGGGTTTGGTCGTGAGCTATTGCATTAACGACAACTCCTCAACCCGGATTAAAGCGGGCGTAATTTCTCTAATTTCACGACGGGCCAAACAACGTCGTGCGATGGCATTTGATTGTACATGCATTGCACCTAATAAGTTATTGAAAACCTTGTTGTGTGTATGGTATAGTTTTAAGTCCTCCGTCCTAACTTACTGAGCTGTGGTTGCTCACATCCCTATAGACGCCGTGCAGGTGCTGACTAAGAAGCGGCAACAACTACTCTGAAGCTAGCAACTGCTGAATCCTGGGGAGTGAGGAAAAATATTGAAGAATAAATACATATTTTTAAGGTCTAAGTTTTTATTATTTTTCATTTCCAAATGATGTAATGATATAGAAAAGTACTATAGAAAAATATTGTAAACTTTAACTGCAATAACTGAATTATAACATATATATAATTCCTCACTTTTATAGGTAAATAATTTATTTAAATTACAAACCGTCTACTTCAAAGCGGGTTAGTTGTGGACGCCTTGTGTAGATCAGGTCTAAGATAGCGGTTGTAAGGCCAACTTCTATCTTAGGATGGTTTACACGGCGGG
Source organism: Lumnitzera racemosa (assembly GCA_024138005.1). Classification (NCBI taxonomy): domain Eukaryota; kingdom Viridiplantae; phylum Streptophyta; class Magnoliopsida; order Myrtales; family Combretaceae; genus Lumnitzera; species Lumnitzera racemosa. Next base: position 5,640,028 of record JAMXBC010000007.1, read on the forward strand.
GCTGTTACGACTCTGCCGCTTCGGGGCATGACAGGTTGAAGGTTAAGTTTAGAGGCCAATATTGTAAGGCATAAGTATGGACTGTGAGGGCCACCTTATCGCTAGACTTAGGAATTTTTGTATTATTGGATTTTGAAAATGAAAATATATTTTGTAAAATGCAAAATTTCAATTTATGGTTAAAAACCCAAGTATTAAAACCCAGTTATGATTGGTACCAATGAATCTTCAACTCTTATTTCGGAGAGCGTTAAATCCGCTGTTGTATGCAATACCTAGTCGACTGTATATATTGTTTAGCATGCTATTTGTTTATGTATTCATATGTTTATTAATTAATTATTTGATAACCTACTTTACGGTATAGTATGAGGGATATCTTATTAAGCTTATGTGGCTTACTCCCTAACAATTATCTCTTATAGGTTGATTGATAAGGGGTGTGGGTTAAGAGCCGAGCATTGAGTACAAGTATTGAGATGACTAAAGAATAAAATTTGAAGATAGATTGTATAATCGATTTGAAACATTACATGTAATTACTATTATTATACTTAAATTTAGTAACTTCAGTAAGTTTAAATTTTGAACCTTTACTACTTAATCTTATCATTTGGTATGGATACCGATTCTTTACGGTTTTGAGGAAATATAGATTAATGGATATTCATAATTATTTATATTTTATAATAATTAATTAAATTAAAATTAGAAATCTAGTGATTAATTAATTAAAATCTTACAATTTTTAACTTATAAAGCAATTTTTGTATGATGAGTGTACATATGATATGAAAATTTTAAGTAATTCTACCAAGACCCTTTTAAGGTCATGATAGGGTGAGTATCCCCATAATTATCATATTTTTGTGATCATAATTTATTAGTTGCACATTATTTGAAATAACAATATGAACATAGATTGTGTAAGGAATGGTTTATGCACGTGATGAACTTCATTATGATGAGATATAGAAAAATATCTCGTGTATGAACTAAATAATTGAGAGATGGGGTTTATTACATTTATAATAATCATCGAGTGTCTGTCATATATGTTAATCGCCTTTTGACTAACTGAATTAATAAACTAACTTAAATTCATAATTGCACACATATTACTGGAATGATAAATTCTTTCTTCTATTTAGAGATAGTCATGGAATGAAATAGAATGGAGTGACATTAAATACTCAAATAGAATTATTCATAAAAAATACCTTTAATAATTACATCTTATAATTTTTTTAAGGTTAGAAAAGTAATTTTAATTAATCATAATTAATAAAGTGAGAATGGAATCGCAATTCCACTCCAATTTCAAAATGTACTTCTAAATATAAGGAATGAGAATGGAACCTAGAATCTTGATTTCATTCCGATCAATTTCTACATGCCAAATATGACATTAATACTAGGAGACATCATCATATTGATGCTTAATCCAGGAATTCATTGCTTATGGGTATAGAGCTTATGGGTGCTCCTTATGTATACATTTCCATGGCACGCCGTATCATAGACATTAAGTAAATATATACCAATATATATATGCGTTTATATGTATATATAAGTATATATGTCCTAAAATATGAAACTTTTCAAATATTCTACATTAATGCTAGGAATAATTAAAATGCATAATACTTTTAACTCTTTTGTTTTATTTGGACTCTCCTATTGTGAATTATATGTTTTATACAACTATTTCTTTATGCTTATGTTTTTGTTGTGTAGATTTATGAAGCTTGTTGGTGTCATTTATGATTAATGACACCTTATGTGCTTTTCTCCATCCATTGTCAATACTCAACATAAATAGGCCAAACTTAACCCAATCTACCACCATAATTAGGTTATACACCATCTAATGACCCTAAAAGTATTTGTAATTGGATTAAATCAGTTATAGAGCAAGTCCGTATTAAGCCCTGAAGTCATAGAGTCGCAACAGTCCTGCAGTGTAAACCATTCTATGATAGTAACTGGCCTTACAGTGCCTACCATAGACATGATTTACACAAGGCGTCGACGACTCCTCACTTTGAAGTAAACAGTCCGTTTATCATTTAAATTATAATTATGATAAATATTACAAATTTCTAATAAAAATATACAATTATATGTAAGTCTACAGAGCTTCCTAGGCAGTTTTATATAAACACAATAGTTCATTAATGTACATAATAACTATCAGTCTTTCATCCTTAATTACAAGGATACTCTAGCTGCACACTATTACTAAGTAGATTGATCCTCACACCTCGGGCTTCAAAAAGGAGTAACCTCTGGGTAATTGTAAGGCGGCATATTACTTAAAGAGTTCAGAAATCAGAACCTGCAAAAGGATCTATAAGAGTATGAGCAACTATAGCTCAGTAAGTTGAATTGGAGACTCATGAATACATACAAGCACAAACAAGATTATCAATCAATTATTTTCATGCAATCCAACAATCAAGTGTCATCGCACAACGTAATCCGGTCCTTTGTGAAATTAGAGAAATTTCGCCCGTTCTAATCCGGGTTGAGAAGTTCCATGTTATGCAGCAGCTCACAACCAAACCCAGGCTTATGCAATAGAGACTTCGCTCCTCCCACGACTACCTTCAAACCATTGACTTTACCCTCACCGCGACTTCCTCTCCTGTCACTTAGTTCGACTAATGATGAAGAAGAGACCATTTTGCAATCCTGCGTTATCTTTTTCAAAGGGGTCGATATTTGGTTGGAGAATCCTATGATTCCCTAACGGGTTACAATGCATGACATTTTTGGTTCTTAGAGTCGAATAAGATTAAATTTCATTTAGGGTGTTCAAACAATTTGACACCAATTCAATCAATCACAAAATCACTCACATTACAAATTCAGCACGAATTCAAATACATCAAACACATACGTAAACTACTTATAATCATAACCATATACAAGCCTAAGTCTCCGAGTACCATAAAACTAGTACTCTATTATAATAAGCAATAACCCAACTTACTTGGAATTGCTTGATCGCTCGATCTCTTAGTCGCAAGCTAATTTGTCTCTAGGTGTCCTCTAATACAAATAGGTCTTTTTAGTACTTATACTTTATGGATTCATATGCTAAGTTATATTTTAACTCATCTTTTTTGTGTATACCTATTACGTACTAATAATTCGTTGTACTCTATTTCAGGATTTGAATCCTAAATTAAATTTTAAATTGTGATTCTTAAGCCTTAAATATGCTCGAATCCTAATGTGAAATTAATCACATTAAGCTTGAGTGTTCAAATATCCTATTGGGTCTTAATTTAGTATTCTAAACTATTCGATACACGCTGACCTTAATTAGGGTATCGGATTTATTCCCGATGTGAGAAAATCTTACATTCTGAGACATTTACTTAAAATTAAATGTTATTTCAGATTTATTATTTTTCTAATTTCTACTATAATATTATCTAAATAACCTTAATTTTTTTAAATTTATTAATTTTCAATTTCACATATTACTAATTTCTTATATTAACTACCTAATTTTCTAAATTAACCATACTTAATACTCCAAAGGCTAGGTTAGGTTTCTACATCAAAGATTAGCATCCTTAAACATCTAATTACTATCTAAATCATTAATTAGTATCTTAATCACCTAATTAACCCAAAATCACCCAATTTTTCCATCATTTTAGGGCTAAAAATTAACTTAAAAATTTCAAAAATTAATTTAAAAAAAATGACTTCATAGCATTGTTCTATATCACATGAGCATCCTACAAAAAAAAAATTGAGTTACTAACTACACTCCTAAGCCTATTTATTTCTAATTCTAATCATGTTCGGTTTTATTCAATTTGTTAAGAACCCTATATTTTTAAACGTCATTAAACTAAGTCACTATTTTTTCCTAAATCTACATATAATAAAACCTCAAAATAACAAATTTCATAATTTTTTGGGCAAAATAACTATTTTTACGAAATTATACAAAATCAGGGTAATTAAGGGACTCACTCGGTTAGAAGCTTTCTGGTCGTCCAAACCCCGTCCAAGCTTGTCGGCCGGCCTAGACGGTGGCTCTAGAATGAGGTGGTGGTGGTGGCTCGGTCTCAGGTGGTGGTGAGGTGTAGGTTTGGCTCACTTGCCTTATATGCACAGTTTTCTTTTCTTTTTTTTTTCTGGATTTTCTCTCAAATTTTCGAGTCTCTCTATTTTTTTCTAATTTCTCACTACCCAAATGTGTTTTGGAAATTTTTCTCCTATTTATAGATTTTTTGGCAATTAATATGCATTAATTAGACATAACATTACCCCAAATTCCTTGATTTTTGGCTTTTGTGTTGCCTAATTCTAATTGGTTAATTTTTATTTTACAGATCCTGACTTACCACGACTTGATTTGGATCATTCTGTCCTCTAGTGATTTTTTTCTGATTTTTCCATAATTAATTTATAATTTTCTTTAATTATTTACTTAGTTTTTGGCCAATTTAGGTAATTTCGCGTATTTTTATTTACACGTAAATATATGTGGGGTACATGTGAACATTCCTAATTATTATTTTGGTCATTCTAAAATTTTGAGTATACATATAATCTATCTCTAATAATTTATTAGTTATTATATTACACTTTTCGTCTTTTTGGTAATAGTACCTATTATGCTTAAAATTTGAAAATTTTATAATCTCCTATTTTATTACTTATTTTCTTAAATTTAAGTTTACAGGGTCATTTTTACTAATATTTCTCTCAATAGTTTATAATTTGAGTTTGACCAGATTCTTTAACAGATCGCCCTAAACCTTGTATTCTAAGTTCAATCCTACGGTCACTTAACCTAACTTTAGGGCTTACAGTCCTAATCAAGACCTTTAAATCAACTACTCATGGTTATGTTTAAAATTGCCTTTCACAAAAAACTTTTGATACTGTACCACCATCATCACTTGATGAAGCACTTTTTACATGGCTTATTTCAATATGCTTGCCAAGGTCAATGGCCACTATGTTGAGTAAGAAGCCACATAAGTTCCACCAAATCTATTTTTACATATCAGTTTAACTCGAAATGGGTTTCAAACCCATAAATTGACCCCAAGCTAGGACTTGGCTTGACATTTAACTTGGTTTAAGATCCTAGATCCACTAATCCAGCCTACTTAGTATAAGTCTAAACCAAGTTTAACCCTTATTCCCTTTTTTATTTTATATATTTTGTTTTATTGTTGTAAATATTAATATGTAATAAAAATAATATAATGGTAAGAAAGTTCTATATATATATATATAAATAATTCACAAAAAAATAAAATAAAAATAAAACGAAAGTTTCTTAGTGAAATAATTGTTTTTGAAGTAAACCAATTATCAAACAAAAAAGAAAAATAAAAGAGGAAAGCAAATGCAAAATTAGAAAAGAAAATAATCATTAAATAAATAGAAAATTTTTGTGCTTTTCACAGTTAAAGTCTTCTTAAATTAAATGATTAATGTTTTGAAACTTAGAAAAAAATAGAGGTTTTTTTTTCACAAATCAAAATTAGAGTTTTTAGGAGTTTTCATAAAAGAAAAGGTAAAAAAGAAAACCAACAAGTTTTTAAAAATAACTTAAACCAACACATTGAAGTCCTAAATCGTTCTTAAAAGTTTTAGAGTAACCTAATCCTAAATAGCGAGTATATAGGTATCCTCCTAGAGCATCCATAAAAATAAAAACTAACATTTTACCCAATTTGAAAGTAAAAAGAAAAAAGAAATCTCATAAGTAGAAGTTTTTTCCAAAAAAAATTAATGAATATAATATAAATAAAAATTTTTTTTTTGGTTGAAAAAATAAATAAAAAATTTCTATTTACAATTATACAATCTTTTTGTTTTCTAAATAGCTCATTGTGAGCTTAAGATTTAGGTCTTATGACCTAAGATCTTATGATTTTTCAATTAAATTAGTAGTCGTATTAATACCATCCCACTCATTTGATTTTAACTTGCCCTTTTTACTCTTAACTCTTATTGGTGGTCACTTTAAAACCAAAATTTTAACAAACTTTTTCTAAATAATAGTTTCATTAATTTATTGTTGGGTAGTTTATATCACATAGTGGGATACAATATAGATTAGAATTAAAGAAAAATAGAAAATTTTTTAGCTTGATACTTCTAATTCATTTATCTAATCTCTTTTTATATTTTCATTTTTCTTTTTATTTATGGTAATTTTACAAGTGATTGAAGGGAATGATCTTATCATTGGCTAAGTTCAAAGTTGATACTTATTGTATGGCATGGTAATCCTTCTTCTTTTTTATTAACTATTAATTCATTTGTAAATGGCATGCTAATAAATGGAAATTGACAATTATCCATAGTTATAACTATCCCTTAAATGTCTTGACAAAAAATATATAAAGGGATAAATTTGTTATGTTAAAACATTAGGTTAAGCCACTATTGATTTGGTTTAACTCATTGAGTTAAACAATAAAAACTAGGAAATCCGTCCATATTTGGATGACATAGGAAGATTGAGCTTGATAAGCATGTAATAAGAATCGTTAGATCAATTGATTTACTCAACATCTCTCTTAAGTAAACTCATTTGCTTAATAAAAATGAATAGTAGCTTTGGGTTCATAGTAAACTCATCATGACAACTGTAAAATAAGTAACATTCATCTTAGTACTTGATCGTAAACATAATCTAACAAATATCATCAAGTTTGAGAGCATATAAATATTCAAGCATGCTTCCCTATTCAACAATTTTAAAAACGTAAAAATAAGATAAATGATGAAAAATTATAAAATCACTACTCCTAAAAATCAAATAAGGTCAGAGAAAAAATAAGTCAAAACTTATTGAGAAGCAAAAAGGCCCTATAGCCCATTCACGCATCACAAATATATTTAAGCTACCATGACTGCCTATTCCTCCTTCCATCACTCCTTTTTAAGCTTTCAAGTGCAATCTATATGTCTCTCTTTTGATGCCATTATAGCGTGAGAATCACGTGGTGTATACTTTACTTCATTTCATCAAATTAAAACCATACATCTATATATGTGCATGTATGTAGGAGGGGAGACAGAGAGAGGGCATAGAAATGCAACAATTGCTCAAGCCTTTTGCATGTACTGGATAAATGTATATATGATTTTTGCAGAGTCTTTTGATAGGTTTCATAGACTCTTAAAGCTTAAAGTCATATTTGACTCATAAATTGTTAACTTCTTAAAAATTAAGAAAAAAAAATGAAAATATTTATGTATTCAACATTAATGAAAAGCTGTAAATTATTATATTTTCTTTTTTCTTTTTTATATGTGAGATGTTTGAGTCTTTCAAATAAAAAATGAGTGTTCCCAAATTAAATTGAACTTTGATTACTTATATTATATACCAGATTATGTATTTAAATTTAATTCCTGGTCACATGCATCTGGGCAATTTACCCACTAGTTGAAATAAATATAAAACTATCTTATCATGCATCTATGATGCATGAACTTAAATAAATGTAATAGCGCTTACAAATTGATACAATAAAAGATATCATGGTTTTAGTAGGAGTGAGCGAATATAAGATAGGTGAGGTATGGAGCTCTATCTAGTATTTTAACCTATATGTATAGGTTTCAAATTTTTTAATCTTGGGCCTACTTTGTAGCATACTAGAACGGTAATGCCCTAAGACCTTAAATGGTATTATAACCTGCCACATATCCTGACTAGTCCGAAATATGTAAGGCTTTTTAAATCCACAATCAAAAGTATAAAGAAATATATCACATAATATATAAAAATCCCTAAGGGTGTAGGAGTTACATCCACTCATAAACTCATAAAATTGGAAGACCTAACAAAGTTCAAAAACGTATTAACTCACAACCAACAACATATGATAAAACAAATAATTAAAATCCTTAGATATTAAAGGACTCCATCTCCTCAAAAGAACATAATCCTCAACAAAAAATAAACCACTAATAAAATAGATATCACCCTATATAGTCATTATAAAAATATAAACACTCAACTCCATTCTCCTCCTAGATGTCATATTCAAAAGTCTTCTCATAAATAAGAAAGTCCTTAGATCTAGTACCCAAAAAAGAAAAAAATGAGCTGTGATTATAAGGGGGGTAGGTTGGCCTCTAAGAATTGGGTTTGGGAAAATTAATGAGGGAAATGGTTAAGGACGAAGAAGACAGAAGGTGAGATGAGAGAGATAAGAATTGGCAAGGACAGAGAGAGAAAGCCAAGAGAAAAATGCGGTTAAGAAAAGAAAAAGAAATAGTGTTTGGGTAGGTTCTGTAAGATTTTAGGTTATAGGATAATATATAAATATAGAAAAAAAGGAAAATAGAATTAATTATAATAAGATTATATAAGTACTGCATAGAAAAATAAATTTTTATGTAAGTGCTATAATGTAAAGTATTAATAAAAATTATTATATCCTTTATGTAAAATATAAAATTTAATATACTTAACATAAACGTAAAATAATTAAATCGGAATCTTAATTTCGATTTCGAGCGATACAAACCTAAATGAGTTTATGATTTAAATAAAATACTAAATTAACTAGGGTGTTTTAAGAACAATTCTAAAGCAACTTATAAAGACATTGTATCTTATGGAATCTGTAAATTTTTTTTCTTTTTCCCATAAATTTCAACTTTACATGTTTTTATAGTAAATTTTGGTTCTATTTTTCTTTTTCATATTAACAGACCGTTCTTCAAACATTACATAGAACTTAAATGTTAAATGGCACTCTTTATTAGAAAATAATTAAACAACAAATAATTGAGGGTACATGCATAAGAAAAAAAAGAAGAAGATATAGGTTTTTTAAAACTAATAATAAATATTGCTTATTGAAATTTAAAGTTACTATTTTTAGGTTTTAACTTTTAGTTTAAGATTGAGGATCTATATTAAGTTTGATTTGTTTCTTTTAACATCAATATAATTTTGTTAGTTTTTTAATCAAAGAAAACGTAATGTTTCTTTTCATTCATTAATATATATTATATAATTATATAAATTTTAAAGGGTGATATACAATACTCTAAAACCTATACCTTTGCATGCCATAAAGTATGGGTTATAAAGTAGATATAGAGTATGGAAATGTCATATACTTCCAAGAATCCCTCCTACCCAACTATACTTGCCATAACCTTCCCTCCTCCCCCCCTCCCCCCCTAACAAACCACCACCAAAACGTAACCCTTCTTTTTCCTTGTAGGAGTAGATTGTAGAAACGATATCAACAATTTACTTATGAGTCTCAATACCCAACCACTAGCAATTCATTTTGTCATATTGCATCTTATTTTTGCATCTAAAAAGGTTTATGCAGATAGTTTATAGTACCATTTTGTATCTCATTTATCTTAAGTTTGATATCGTTTATCAATTGAAAAGTTATAATTAAATCTATAAAATATTTATAGATATAAAGGGAAAAAAAAGATAATAATATTTAATTTTTACAAAGAAAAATGATATAATATCTTTATATTTAATATAAAATTACAACCTAAACAAAAGTTTTAGTAAAATAAAATCTCACTTAATATAGAGAATCCAAAAATTTAAGCTATATAATATCACTAAATTAAGTGGAAATATAGATTAAATGGATGTTAATATCATTAATAGTGTTGATCTCTAAATTTATTGCATTATTTGTTAGATTTTATAGTCAAAGAATTTATACACGAGTTTGTAATTTTTTGCCTATTTAAACTACAATGCAATTAGAAGAGTATATAACATTACTAAATTTAAATTACATAACATAATTAAATTAAGTAGAACTATGATTTAAATGAATATTAGTATTATTACCAGTATTAATTTCAAAATTTATCAATTGAGACAATAAAAAAAAAATCTACTCAAAATAATGTAATAAGAAGAATATATAACTAAAAGTATCTTATACTTTGGATTAAGATATTTGACTTAGAAAGAAATAATTTGTATAATAAAATGTAAATTTGGAATAATATGCAGTGTATCTTATGTCTCATGTCCAAGTTTGAAAACTTGGCTTAAACCTTGACATAAATTTAATAGTATTTAAAGGGTTCAATATGTTTATATCTCGTGTTAAATTTTTTTCATTCATTAACCTATTTAAATCATGTTGTGTCTAAGTCTATTGTGTTTTGATTCCACATTTCTAGCCTTACCCGAAACCTCTTTATTCAAGTAAGTACAGAATTTAACCTTATATGAAAAGGTTACCTGTTCGCCCCAGAAATTAGCTAGAAAGGATGGATATAAAGTGGGTAGTTTATGAGCCCTGTTTGTACAATATCTTGTAACGTAATGGATCCTAAATTTTGGAATTAGAATCTATCATCTAACAACCTAAAATTATCATATAACTTTTACAAGATACAAGGTATCTTATGAAATATCTAAATTTTTCCAATCTTCTCATAAATTTCAAATATATGTGATGTAAAAAGTAATTTGTACATAATATAAATACGTTTATATGCAAATCCTACTGAAAACGTAGCATAACCTACGATATAAAAAAGTGGCTTTTTCTATGTTCTTTATTTCATTATATGATATTAAACAAAACTTATGGAACATATAACAAATTAGAATGAAAATTACTATTTATAAAAGTTAAAATATCATATATATATATATATCTACGTATATAAGGTTTTTAGGTTTAGTATTTGTATTGAACTTGAGCTTTTTCTTTTTAACATAAATATAATACATTTCTTTTATTCTTTTTTTTAACCGAACAAAAATATAAAGTTATTTTTCATTCATTAATATATATTATATTATTTAATAAATTTTACAAGTTAAGTATGTGAAATAAAGACATCATAATCATACCTATTCCGTCAAAATAGCTTGTAAAAAATTGACATTAAAACTCACTCTATAACCTCAATTCCTATACGAAACTATGCAATGGTACCATGCGAATAGAGATCTCAAAAGAGTAGATATTAGTTTTACCAAAACAATCGATGGCTTTCTTTACTATTTAGTTTAGCAAACATTTTATAAAAATTAAAAATAAGATATTTGCATGTTTATCGCTATGCCATTAATTCAATTTCGCAAATACTAATCACATAAGAAGTAACTGCAAAAATACCATCACAATTTGTCACATAATAGTTCTTTCTCCAAGAATTGAGCCTAGATTCTTTAGATCATTGATCAAGCTCTTTGCTGCTAGGCCATTGACAATGAGTTCTTAGTTGTACATATTTTACATGGTAATTTTTGATAATTTTCCTTAATATTTGAGTTTATTTTTACATAATGATATTTAATTTATTAAAAATTTGTTTTATAGGTTTTTAAACGATCTACGCGAAAAAATAAGAAGATAAAAACAAATTCCACTCAAATTGGAGCTAAAATGAGCATGTTATGAATGTTTGAAGATGGACATAGCCGAATGCATGATTGTGTCGTTTCTAGGCAAAATTAGAGTTGATAAACACAACTATGTCATCAGTCGTTTCATTTCTAGTTTAAAAAAAAGAAATAAAGAAAGAGACAAACGTTAATCATAGTTTAAGGCATGACCAAAAGATACGATTGTTTCTTTAGTCGTATCCTTTTCAATTGACCTATTTTTTTAGCTCTTCCTATATAAAGGTTTGTTAGGATTTATTTAAGGGAAGAACTTGTGACACGTAAATTTTAGAGAGTTTTTCAAGCTAAAACCACTCAAGAAAGCAAGGCACAAAGAATATTTCAAAATTCAATCCTTTTTTTTAGATTTCATGATTTATCCTTTTATTTTTCTCTACTCTTTGATTTTAGATTATTATTTTAAGATGTATAGAAAGTAGATCTTTGGCATCTAGGTCTTATGGAATCTAAATCTATTCATGTGATATGATTAGTATTTGATTTATTTAATTTTTTAGTCTTTTCTTGGTTCAATTATGTTTGCTTTACGATTTAGGCTATTATTTTTACGGATAGTAATCTAAAGTTTGATATTTTAAAAAAGAATTGAAAAATTTCTTATAAGATTAAATTTAGGTATAATTGATGAGGATTATTGTAAGATTAAAGATAATTTGCAAAATTTTCACAGAATTTTATATTAAAGCATACAGAATTCGTTGTTTAGTAATGTAATTTCAAGTCATGCTATTGAGAATATATTCTAATAGGTGATTCTAGGATTATGGTCAATTAACTTAAGAATGAGATTAATTTTAGTAAAGAATTATCTCAGTCAAGAAAGATTAAATAATAAATTAAATTATCTTTAGAAAAATCGTATGTTAGATCTAGGAGAAGCAAGATCCAAATACAACATTTAATCTTAAATTAATTTCCAATTGAATTGATTTTTTATTAATTCTTGAAATTCGCCTTAGTTGATCTTTAAAGTAGTTTTAGCGGTAATTTAGATTTACTTCTTTAAGTTTCTTGAAATTTAATTTGTCGGTTAGATAATATAAACATAATAAGTACTAGTAGTCAAAGTCTCTAAAGGATCGACTTTTAGACTTATATTTGCTATATTATAACCCGATATGTGCACTTACCTATATCATAGTGCAACCATAATGCTAATGTCTATTATATCAATTATATATATATATATATATATATATTAGCAGATGACTTACTCACCTTCATGTATAAAAGATATAAAAAAATTTGAACTCCATAATATAAAAGAACATTGGTAATATACATTAGTAAAATCAAAGTTGTAATAAATTTTCCAAAAAAAAATGTTCTTACTACAGTAACAAATATTAGTCAAATGAAAAGTGTAATGAATTTTTAAATAATAGTAATGTTGGGTACTTAAAATAATAAATAAGTAAAATAATAGTAACCATAAAAGTAATTATGATAGAAAACGGTAACTACATAATTAGAAAGATTTGTAGATAATGGATGGTAGTTAATAAGTTTATGGGATGTGCTTAAATATTTTTAGTAAATACTATGTGAATATATTTAATAGTTAAAATTATAAGATATCAAGTTATTAGTTATATATAGTTAAAAAAGGGTTTTTCTATTTAATATAATAGATAATTTTGAAAAATTTTTCAATAGTCATATTCTTTCAGTTTTTAGCGGTTATATCCTTTTAGTTTAGTACCTCTTCAATATTATTTATTTTAAATGCAATACTTATTCAAAATCCAACTTTTATCATGAGAGATATAATCCAATCTTCCATTTTGATAGGATTAATCTCGCCTTTTATTCGTTGGTTCATTTTTTATTTTTTAAAACTTGAATAATTGAATTCACAATTGTTTAATAATTCAGATTTAAAAGAATATAAATCAAGAGTGAAATGAATAGTGGGATTGGTCTCTTAAAAAATAAGGATGGAAAAAAAATCCTTAATGATGAATAGTTTTTTGAAAAGCCATCATCAATAATGACAATCTTTTTCTCTTTTCCATTTTCTTTATAAGTTTATTTCTTTTTTTTTTCTCTCTTACTCTTCCTCCTTTTCACTTTTATTCCTCTCACCTTTTCATTCCCTCTTTCTTTACAGTAAAACTCCTTCTCCTTTGCCAAGAAACCTTATTCTCCTACTCATATTCTCCCTTTATGGCCAACGACACATTCCCCACCCCACCCCCTCTTTTCCTCCTCCATTTTTTATTGATAAATTATTTAACTTTGACGAAAAATGGATATCTCCGAGTTGTAAGAAATTTAAAACATTTGAATCAAAGTATCTAATCTATAAAGCAACTAACTCCTTCATCCGTCTAGCATGTGATTCAATTCCTTCATCTTTGGAGCAATATATACATTTTCACTCCTCATCCATAAAAAAATTGATAATTCCTACCATATGTTTGACTGAATTCTCTTATATATATTGCATTTCTATAAGATAGGTCTACAACGCCATCATCTGCTTAGAAATTTTTGTGAATAGGCTTCTCAAATCTTATATAAGATTTGGAAATTGTTAGTAGAGTTTATATACTATTGAATTTTATTTATTTATTTTTTTATCGAACTGAGTTAAGTTTCTTGAAATTGCATGCCCAAATCATTTTTTATAAACAATCACCAATTAAGTAATATGTATTAGGTGATTTTTCTTTTTCCTTTTTTTCTAAACTACTATGTGTTGATATTAACTATTTTCCTTTGTAAAGAGAAATGCTTAACAAGGAGCACATATCTCCATATTTTCTAGTGAACCTTAGCAAGCATTGAGAAGGGACTTGATCCATTTTACATTAATGATTCCATTATATATGAAGTTACTTGTAGGATTAAGTAAAGTACTTGTGCATCAATATAAGTTACCATTTAATTGTTTCCTCATTTATCAAGGTAAATAGTAAATTTTATCCCTTTTACTCAAATCTTTAGGAACAAAAACTGAGAAATAACTACTCTTAACAAAACCATACATTTTTCACTTCTTTTGCATTCAAGTTACACGAGTCAAATTGCAATATCTTGTAATTTTCTATTATTTTGATTTTTTTGAGAAAATTATATATTTTACAATGATATCAATGATCATCTTTATATATAAGGGTGAGTGAATACATAGTGGGTAGAGCATGAGGTTTTACCTATACTTTACCCTATCCCATACATATAAATTCTAAGTTTTTGTACAAAAAACCTATCTTATAGCATATTAGGACCGCCCTATACCTTACAGACTCTACAGAGTATAAGATACATTGTGGAACCTATATTTTTTATATATTTTTTTATCTTCTTTTAAAGCCTTTTGTTGGATGCATAATTAATATTAAATAATAACTATACTATTGTTAGATTGTCGATAATATTTTGTATAAATTGTATTTTAAATTCAAATAATGTAAAACCTTAATAAGTAAAATAGAGAATATTTTTACTGCTGAAAAAATTCAAACCTTTGGATGGGTCATATTGAAATTTCTTTTTTTTTTTTATTTTCAAATTTCAAAATATTTTTTTTATCAAACTATAAGATTATTATACGTAAAATATAAAAACTACGAGTAAGTAATTTTGATAAATTCCAAGATATTTTTAAAACTTTACTATATTAGAGTTAGTAAAAGAGAAAGGATGGGGAAAAAAAAATAGAAAAAAAGATAGTGAAAAAAAAGAGAGGTTTTTATTAAAAGAAGAAGAAGAAGAGAGAGGAGAGGGGAACTAAATAATATATATACAAGTAGTGCATAGTGGTTTATTGTGAACTAGGTTTTTGTTGTTATTTTATTTATAACTAAAAGAACAAGTATTAATATTTTTATTTCATGATATTATTTAATTATTAGTACAAACTAAGTAAGTGTATCATTGAGTATATATCTAGTATACTTTAGAGAACAAGTTCCTAATGAGATAAAATACCTTGTATTCATAATTGTACTCTATCCTATAAGAGTATATTTCAAAAAAATTACTATTTAGAATTTATCTTGTAACTTCATTATTCACTCGAAAACCATCTAATAGAGTGGGGTCTGGATAAGTACCCTCCACAATAGGGTTACTCGCTTAGTTCTATTTATATATAGATACATATATGCATTTTTCTTTCTCTCTCTCTATATATATATTACTTTTACAAATTTTGATCTTCCTTCTCATTATCATATGCTTATGCTCTCAAAAGTAAGTCCAATGGTGACTTAATTGGTTATCATCTTCAAACTTAAAACCATCCTTTAAATTTTAATTGTTTCGAACCAGAAATATTTTGATAATTACCTTATCTTAAGTTAGTTGCTTTATTATGAATTTTCTGTAAGATGTTTTGCTGATAATAATATTTTTAGAATAATATGTGGTTTGTGAATAAGCCTCATCATTTTTAGATAGTGGCCTATTATCATGACTTTGACTAGCAGTCACATTTATCTACACATAATGTTAGATCATACTCAATATTTTCTCTAAATTTAAGAATTTGTTGGCTATTTAGGCCTCATAATATCTTGGGGAACTTATCATCTTTTACTTTTATTTATTTTTTATTTGTTGAATTGACTTGAGGCACAAAATACTTCATCAATTGTTTGCCTAATCCATGTGAAAAGAATTTGGGTGAATTTTAATGACAAAGATAGGAAAGAGCGTTCTCATATTCATTTTGAGGGGAAATTGCTATTTAATGTTTAGCTTGTATGAAATTTTCAGTTTTTATTCTTAATTTTCATATGAAAATGATAATATATCAAAATATTATTTTATTATAGTATATTTTTTTCTTGATGTGAATATAAATTATGAAAAATTTATTTATTATTGAAAACTATTCTACTCTGTATTATTTTATAGGTATTGCTAACGGATGCTATTAGTGCACTTATTGATTGTCTAAAAGAAAACATGAATTTCATACTTTCATTGTACACTTTACAAAATATATGTATAAATTAAAATTTTCCTATTTAACATTTTAGTAGATACTTTATAATTTACCTCATCTATACACATATGGTAATGTGGCAATTAGAAATGATGATTTTGTTAAATTTTTTTTCTCAATTCGAGAATTTTGACGAGAGTGAAAAGAGTAATTGCTCTACTCATACAGTTAAATCTTTATAAATTAATATCCTTCCAAAATAATATCTTTTTAGTGTCCAACTTGGGCCATTTTATAAAATTAATAATTTTAATAAATTAATAAGATAATAATTTTTAGGAGGACCCATATATTATATTCTACAATCTTGTTAATATTATAAATTAATAATTCTCTAAAGTTATAAACATAATTAGGACAATATAGTAGAATATGAATTTATTATTGCTTTTTTTATTTTTAAATTTAAACCTAGGTGGATTTTATCTCTAACTTTTCTCATTGCATTTTGAAGTTCCAATATCATGTTCTCAAAAGTGTAACAAAAAAATTACGAAGAGTTGTGGTTGCTATAAATGCTT
This sequence comes from Lumnitzera racemosa, assembly GCA_024138005.1. NCBI lineage: Eukaryota > Viridiplantae > Streptophyta > Magnoliopsida > Myrtales > Combretaceae > Lumnitzera > Lumnitzera racemosa. Next base: position 5,656,934 of record JAMXBC010000007.1, read on the forward strand.
TCTTTTGGTGATTGGAGCATTCTTTAAATTTATAATTTATTAATTAATTAATACCTCAAAAATTAATAAAATTTCATGATCTCAATATTATTAATTTATAGAGATTTTATTATAATTCATGAATACATAATAGTCAAAGTAATTTCGGACTTTTACTTTAATATATTATAATTTTATATTATACAACGTTAATGTAAAATAATTTTTTTTTCTTGATGTGGTTTTGACCTACGAACTTTATTATTCCTTTAGAATCGCTAGCTATAGAAAGCTATTCAATTTGTTTTACTTTTAATATTTAGCTTTTATATATTATCTTTTTCGTGTTCTTTTGTTATGTCATAGTCTTGCTTTCTATGATTATCCTAATTTAATATTGGTTTTCTTCTTTTCATGATGTGCATACTTAATTTCTATTTATATTAGAAGTTACACTAATTTTATGGTGATATATAAAAAAGAAAAAGAAAAAGAAGGAATCATGTGGATGAACAAAAATGCACCCTAATACATATGAATTTCTAAAATGTATAATTTTCTTTACATATTTAATTTCCTTTTTTCATTTAATTATAAAATTGGAAATTTAACAAAATGCACTATTTAATTGGCCTTTGGCCAATCATAAAATTTACCAAATTTAATGTAATTATGTTGTATTTTCAATGCGTTTTTGAATCCCGAGTCTCTCTCTCTCTTTTAATTTGGTTTTGTCAAAAGTATCCTAAGGCTTTTTAGCTAAGAAATTAGATTTCCCATAATTATATATAAATATCTTTTGTTTTTCCCTAACAATATAACACAGGATGAACCATTCAAATTAACAACTTAGATAGAACACTTTTGTGGAGAAAGGTTTATTTTTAGATTGAAGCTGAACGACTAGAATTTAAAGGAAGGGAAGTAATAATATACCATTGAGAAATGATTTCGACTTATCTATTTGTTGAGACAAATGTGCTATTGATGAAAATAGCCTCAGTTGACTTTTCAAGATGAGAAGGATTAGTTTGGATAATCACTTAATAAAAATTTGATATTTTTTCTACAAAATTCAAGAAGAAACAATTTAAAAAACAGATAAAGACAACGGTGGTGATGTAGATAAAGAAACATTTAAAAATTTATCAATTTTTTTTAAATTGTATTAAAAATGGAATGAGAAATTTGTATTAAAAGCCATTTCTATTGATTTCATTTTCCAAATTGTAAATTCATCAAATTTTATATTATAATTGTTGTTATAAAGATGAGCATATAACATATATTATTCAATTCCAAATTTGTATTCCATAATAAATCTTAATTTACATTTATAAGTAAAATCGTATATATTAGTTTTATATGTATTTGCATTAGATGCCATTTAGTGATATAGTAAAGTTTTGAAGTTGTATCTAATACATGGACTTTTTGGTGTGAAGTAAATAATTAAAATTATGTGATTTTTATATAATTTTATTGTGTAGGAATAATAGATATTTGTTATACACTAATCAAAATATTTTATCCCAACAAACAAAGAAAAATCCATTTCAAATAAAAAATAGAAGAAACCAAGGGCTCTATTCACTTACACGATGCTAGTGCCCAGTCATACTTGCCTTAAAAAAAAAAAAAATGGGGGTTACACAGCACCAATTTTTCTTATTCATCGATTTCTAATGAGTAACGCCCAGCTTTCCACGCTCTCTTCTTCTTGATCAGGCTCACTGCAGTTGCAGTACTCTCTCTCTCTGTCTCTCTGTCTCTCTCTCTCTGTCTCTCTGTCTCTCTGTCTCTCTCTCTCTGTGCGATGGCGAGCGTGTACATTCCGGTGCAGAACTCGGAGGAGGAAGTACGAGTAGTTCTCGATCAGCTTCCTCGCGATTCTTCCGACATCCTTGACATCCTCAAAGCCGAACAAGCCCCTCTCGATCTCTGGCTCATCATCGCTGTAACATTCTCAAACCCTTAATTAAAAAGCTTTATTCTTTCTTTTGCATTGCATAATTGTACATACTAACCGAGGTTCCTTGTTAGGTTAATTCATTGGTAATTGTTTCATGTTCTGATTGATTGTGTATTTTTGGCTCCGTTATCCTTATTAAGTTTTGAATAGAATTTAGTGTTTTATTTTTTCGCGTTAATTAAGTTTTTTTTTTTGTTGCTATTTTCTGGAGATTGCTTATAGATGGCTCTTAATCGCAGTTATCTCAATCTAGATTCTAATGCCTTAAACTTCATTATTCCTTTGGCTCTTGCCGCCCTTATTTTTCATTCAATTTGATTCTTGATGTTTTTATTAACTAACATTGAGGATATGTAATTGTTTACGAATTGGTTTTGCTGGTTCCGTGTTGGATTCTTGGGTTGGCAATGCTTTTGTCTTCCTTTTCAGAATGTAGGGTTCTCCAGTTGTTTTGCAATAAGATTAGCATTTTTTTAGCAGAGTTGTATTCACCAGTTGATAATCCATGAGCTAGAAATAGGGCTCTAGAGGAATGCAACCATCGATACTGTGTGGAGGCAACCTGTTTTTGGGAGGTGAGGTGTCGTATTGCCACTGTAGGACTGATTGTGTCCCAGTAGATGATCTCCTCCTAATCCTATAATTTCCATTCAGATGTTTTTGTTTCTTTAAAGGAGGGGTATGACCACGATGAGATTAGCTACCTTTGGGTAAACGAACCTCCTATAAGACCATGTTCAGTATAGCTTATGCTATATAGTTAGTGCAAGAAATGTCCACTAGGATTTTTAAACACAGGAGTTCATGCAATTTATCATGAGAGTTCCCAAGTCTTAATAGCTATGAATCCTGTTGGGTTCCCATTCACTAGTTATGTCCAACTTGCACTTTTTAGCTTGCCCAAGGAGTGGCCTTGATGGAATTGAATAGGGAAACTCATGCAATTTGTCATGCTAGAACTTAGGGCTAGGCAATTGGATTAGGATTATTTATCCAAAATAAAAATGGTATTAGGATTCCTGTTCAATGAACTCAAGTATTTGAGGCAGGCAAGCAAACTTACTGATTTCAAATGGTTGATTTTTCTCCTATTTCCATTTTCATTTGATTCTAAATTTTAGTTTGGTCAATATCAATGCAGAGGGAGTACTTTAAGCAAGGGAAAATAGATCAGTTTCGCCAAATTCTTGAGGAAGGCTCGAGTCCTGGTATATTATTTTTGGTACAGACATTTTCTTTTGTTTTCTACCCCTTTCTGGTTATGATTGGATGCATGAAATTTGCTTTACTGTCACTGTAACAAAGTACAATTGCATTGCTTCTTTGTTAAGTTTTGTTTTTATGATCCTGCAGAGATTGATGAGTATTATGCTGATGTGAAGTATGAGAGGATAGCAATCCTGAATGCTTTGGGGGCCTATTATAGCTATCTTGGAAAAATTGAGACAAAGCAACGAGAGAAGGAAGAGCATTTTATTATGGCAACACAGTATTACAACAAGGCCTCCAGGATAGATATGCATGAGCCTTCCACTTGGGTAGGAAAGGGTAAAAACCTAACCTTATACGTTTTCATGCAAGTTTTCTTAAGGTTTTCACCTTTTGATACCTTTTGGATATTGTTTTCTGTTGCCACGAGATGTTAAAAACTGTGTTAGTTTTTCTGGGGAGGCTAAACCTCTACCTTGGTATTGGATTCTTTCTGTAGAATGGTCATGATTTTGGGTATGCTCATCCCTTTAAGCATATAAGGAGAATCTACATTGATCAATTTCATCGATTTTGTTCTAGATTGAGATTTTGGTTGATATAACACGTCTGTACTACAGGTCAACTTTTGCTCGCCAAAGGTGACTTGGAGCAGGCATTTGCTGCATTTAAGATAGTCCTGGATGGAGACCGTGACACTGTACCTGCTCTCCTTGGTCAGGTGCTATTAATTGCTTTCCTACTGCTTTTATTACCTTTTTTTTCTTCTCCCTAGATCTTTCTGTGAGTATTGCAATCTGTTCCATGCATTTGTACAGCTCAATCGCATACTCTGAATAGCCGGATTTTTCGTTTTATGAAGACCTTAGACTTGTGATGAAGAGCATAGGAACTCTAATAATAGGCCACCTTGGCCAGTGGCAATATCCTGGTGGAGTTTATGAGTTATTTAGGAAAGGTCTAGGTGTTGCATCCTGAGTCGTAGGAGTTCCCATGTGGGATGAAATAAGACCTTTTCTTTTAGGGAAATCACAATAGGTGCTAATTGTTTTCAGCAACCATATAAAGTGTGGTTTATTGCTTTATGTAAATTTTCTTCACTGCTTAAATGTTATTTGATAAGGATGCACTCTGATATATTAAATGCAATCATCATATCTGTAGGCATGTGTAGAATTCAACAAGGGGCGCTATTCAGATTCACTGGAGCTGTATAAGGTTTGTTGTTTCCATAGTATGTAAACTGCAGTTGGATTTGTCACTTTATGGTTTTATGTCTATATAAAGGGCTTTTCTATAAAAATATGTAAACTTGGGTCTCAGGGTGAGCCTGTTCATAACATACATATGCTTTAAGCATCGATAATTATATATTTATATATTTTATTCTTTTACTACCAGAAGTATCAATAATTATTTGATATAAGTTTTTTGACACTTTTTAGAGGGCATTGCGAGTTCATCCGAATTGTCCAGCACCTGTAAGACTTGGCATAGGTCTCTGTCGCTACAAATTGGGACAATTTGAGAAAGCTCGGCAAGCATTTGAACGTGTTTTGCAGGTAGATTTACATTGTCTGACTCTGTTAGATCTTGGTAGTTGTGAAATTCATATTGATGTTTGACCCTATTCTTCTCACAGTTAGATCCAGAAAACGTTGAGGCCCTTGTTGCTCTTGCTATTATGGATATGCACAGAAATGACGGTATCAAATGATAGTCATATGTTCTGATTGAGATGCACATAGTTGAGGCTTTCAGTTTGTGGCTGATGAAGGGATTTCAGTTTAAGTGCTACTTTTTTGATGTATATTTGCAGCTCTTGGCATTAGGAAAGGAGTAAAGAAAATGCATAAAGCTTTTGAGATATACCCATACTGTGTAATGGCATTGAATTATTTGGCCAATCACTTCTTCTTCACGGGGCAACATTTCTTGGTGGAGCAACTGACTGAAACTGCCCTTGGTGTGACCAGTCATGGTCCAACCAAGTCGCATTCGTACTATAATTTAGCTAGGTCATACCATAGTAAGGTTTGGCATCCTCATCTAAAGTATGTTAAGTTGTTGCTTCTTTCTTCCAGTGAAATTCATGTTAAATATCCGCGCTTGTTTATCTTCTCTGTAGAAGATTTATAGAGTACTCTATCCACTTGTATGTTTTGAGAGATGTCTAAGGGAAAAGAAATAGGCAGCAGAGAATGATGTTTTTGTCACTCATTACCCATTTACACCATTAGTTTTCTCCTTGCTTACATGTGTAATTGCCAATGTCATGCAGGTTGTTTTTCAGTTGATAAACAGCATTTTCGTTTATTTGTATTTCTGGGGTTTTTTTCTTACTCTGTAGGTTTCTCTCCTGTAGGGTGACTATGAAAAAGCTGGGCTCTACTACATGGCTTCTGTCAAGGAAATTAACAAGCCCCATGAGTTCGTATTCCCTTATTATGGTTAGTGGCCTTGTTTTATGTTCTTCCAACATCTGTATATCATTTCTTAGTTTATTTAATTGTTGCAAAGTTTGGCTCCCTTGATCTATGGATACACTGTTGGAATGTATGCTATATTGTGTTTCAAAAGGTGGATCTATTGAATTGAAAAGGAAATACTATATGACAAACCATAACAAGTAAATCTAGACCTAACCAAAGCTCAAAAACTGTTGGAATGTATTCTCAATTATATATCATGAATACATCATTAATTTGGAGTTGCTGTTTTCCAAAAGTTTGGAGTCTAAGCAAGCATATAGAGGAAAAACCTTGTAACGAGTATCCTAAAGAGTCATTTGCAATGAGAATATATCACATGGAAAATTACTTTTTACATACCAGTTAGAGGCATGCGCTTCTGAACCTCACACAGCTGTATTAGGGCTAGCGCTTGGATACTATTTTTCTTTCTATTTACAATTTATTGTCATCATTATATGGATGTAGTAATTCATGTTAGGTGTTTTCTGGTGATTATTATGATAGGTTTGGGTCAAGTGCAGCTGAAACTGGGAGATTACAGAAGCTCATTGGCTAACTTTGAGAAGGTTTTGGAGGTTTATCCAGAAAATTCTGAGACACTAAAAGTGTGTTAACAAACTTCCTTGGGGTTACGTGTGCAGCGTTATCCTTTTAATGGATTTTGAGAAATATTCTTCCTTGTAGGTGCTTGGACACATATATGTGCAGCTTGGGCAAGTGGAAAAGGGCCTAGAGTACATGAGAAAGGCAACCAAAGTGGACCCACGTGATGCTCAGGTGACTAATCTACACTATGTTCCCTAATTTACTTGCATTTTTGAGATATGTGGCTGAGCTGCTTACCCCCTTATGTTGCAGCTGGTAAAACAAAATTGATCATTGGAATAATGAACATTGCTACTCTTGTTTTTGATATTGGAGAAGGAATTATAGTTTCATTTTTTCCTTTCATTTTCATGCAATTTAGAGAATTGAGCTAAGAGATAATAATAATATATTGAAGAGCAACTTACAGATCCAGCAGCAATAATACTATTGATTATAGTATTGTTATGATTCATGCAAAACATTATTCATCGTAAAGGCTGAAGGAAAAATGCTGAAAACGATGCGTAGAGCCTCTTTATCTGGTTTGCTGTATATATTTCTTGCATTTATTTATTATCATTTTCTTTTTGTGATCGCTGTGTTGGGGGAGTTTTGTTTTTAGGGGTGGGGATTGGTTTTTGTTGTTGTTGGTGTTTTTTTTTTCCTTTTTTTTTGTTTTTGTTTTTGTTTTGTGTGTGTGTGTGTTTTGGGGGGGTGGGGGGAAGGATTTGGGGTGGGTGGGATCTTTGATTGGGCTGGTTCTTGTATCTAGATTAATATCTACAATCTCTTTTGGTTGACTATTTACTGTGAGCTGGATCCTTTTGTTGTTAATTTAGATGTGTGCATCTTCTGACTTTGTCCCAACTTAATTTAGGCATTCCTTGATCTTGGAGAATTGTTAATATCATCGGATACTGGAGCTGCCTTAGAAGCATTTAAAACCGTGAGTGCTTCCTGTAAATATTCATTTGTGACTAATCTATGCATCTTTTGAAGTGAAATGTTACCTTTTTTTCTTTTTTCTTCTTTTCTTTTTATATAAATCCAGTTGAAGGATATAATAAAATTTTTCCTTGAGGAAGTTGTTTGAATAACTGAAAAGCTTTTGCTGGTGAAAAGATCAGCACGTCAATTGGCAAAACTAGATCAAACCCAATTCCTCTTGCTCTAAGTATATGGGACAATCTGCCCTCTGGTATTGATGCTTGAGAGTACTCTTTTCTCATTGATTATTTTTGTATTGGTAAGGCATATATATATTTATTCTGAGCCAGTTGGAGTAATCTCCATTTCCATTGTATATTATCCCATGTCGACCATACACAATAGTATGCATAAAAAATGGAGACAACAAGAATTAAATAGAAGAATAGCACTTGGACACTTATTAGTACTGGGAGTGTTATAAACTAATTATAATTAAGGTAGATATATGTATTATGTTATAAATGACTTTATAAAGATTATAATATCACTTAAAAGAAAAAACTTGAATATCCATTCATTGTCTTTATTCATTGACAAGGACATAGAGATATCCCTAAATATTTTCTAGGATTATACGTCTAATATTTTTATATATCTTAATGAACAACTTTTAGAAAAAGTTACCATTTACTGGTTAAAATAAATAAAAGGTTATTGGGAAGGCTAGGAATGTGGAGAAAGTTGAAAGACAAAAGTCAAGGATGCATGTTTCTGTACAATCTTTACATTTTGGGGAAGAAAAGAAGTAAGAACTTCTTTTCTTTTACTGCTAAAACAAGAATTATATTGTGAATCTATTTGAATAAAGGACTTATGTCAAAACCATGTGATTGATAGGGTTGACTAGAATTAAGTGGTGATTTTGGAAATGGATATAGTTGCATGTAGAGGGGTGTTGTAAAACCATAAATCTTATTTTATTCTTCTCACGAAGGATGATTAAATGGATGAATTACATAATGTGGGATAGGAAAAAATCTTCTTCAATCTTACTAAGGATATAATTGGCGGATTATTATAGGGTATTTGATTTATCTAATATGATAAATACCCTACAGGGTTTAGGGTTGGGTTTTGGGATGAGTTAGAACCCAGATTTTGGGATTATAAAAAGACTTGATAGGAAACGTGATAAAAATAATATATTAATAAAAATATTTGTTTTTAACTTATATATCCTGCATACCCTACACAAAGTTTTACACTGTATAATACATTTGTTTTTCAAATATCATTTGAGTGTAAGTCAATAAGTGTATCCATAATTTGGCTCGATTACTTTCTGCTATGCTCTTTCCTTTATTTTGTCTGAACCTCAAGAAACCCCCCTCTATAGGATCATTTGAACCCTATAAAAACTTGATCCTGTGGGGTCAATATAGGGACGAGTTTTGGGAATAAAAGGTGAAACTTTAAAGTGCTTTTATAGAGTTTTGGGAAATGTTAGATCCTATAAGAGTGGGTTTAGGAAATTGTCCTCAGTATGCCTTGGTTGCATTTGTAAATCCTATAAGAACAGAAACAAAATTGATACAGGGACAATATACTAATAAGAATGACTTAAGTAAAATAAAAAAAATCGGGCCAAATCAACTACCTAAGGTGGTTAATTGCTTGAGGTATTGTGATCAATCGCCATACATTTAGCACTCCCTTCAAGGTGAGGAATAGATATTTATCATTTCCAAATTCCTCTATGTTAATTAGAACACCATCTTTTACAAAATCTTTGTGAGAACATCAGGCTTTGAAGTCTTGAAGGAGTGCAACTTGGATGGATGTTACCTTCTTTAGTTATTGACTTTGCAAAAGGCCTAACCATCCTCACATGCTTCATTCGATCATATGTTAGGCTGAGTTTTTATTATGCTGATGACATATTTACTACCACTATCCACCTTTGTTGGACAGATATACATCATATTTACTATCACCATACACCTTTGTCAGAGAGTTATATTCCAATCTCAATAGCTCCACATTATCCCTGTGCGATAGCTCAAAGGCTACAATCGACTACTTTTTACTTCTTCAGGGGATTATGTTCTCCCAAACTTTAGTGCATTGCCTTGTCATAGATTTACTAGCCCCATTATCACTTGCATAGTCTATATTCATAAATAGGTCAATATTTTTTTAATCATTCTTCCTATACACTATAACCCAAGCTTGGAGTTTCTTTCAAGTATTACTAGATGTGTTAACGTCAAGATGCCTCTTAATTGGAGAATAAATTATTTGGCTGAGTAGACTTATAGCACAAGCAGAAATCTTGTGTGTCAATTGCAGATATATTGGTCTAGAACCTAACTGTTGGTACTAATTGTCATTAATTGGAGGACCATCTTTCCCACTCCTATGTCTCATTTTATACTCACAATCCAACTTTCCTGTTTCCTTGAATAGGTCAATCACATAATTCCTTTGCGAAATAGATACTTTCCCTAATCCTTTCTACCTCATATTACCTAATATTTTAACTTGGATAGATTAATGCAGTGATTTCAGAAACATCATCCCTTGTTATGATGGTATTTATCAACATAAACGATAAGATTGATTTCATTCCTTCACTATTCTCCTTCACAAATAATGTATGATCTGCCTACTTTGGTTGTACCAAGTCTGGGAAGTACTGAGATAAAGCCCTTGAATAATGCTAATGGTAATTTTTTCAACCCATAAAGAAATCAATTCAACTTGCACAACTTTCCTTATATCTCTTATGATTTGAAACTGGGTGATACCTTCATATATATTTCTTCTTTTAGTCTCCCATTGAGAAAAGCATTCTTTACATCCAATTTATATAGAGGCCAATCTGAATTTGCTATTAGAGAAAGTAATGCTCATGTGGTACTCAAGAAAATTTTGATGTTTTCACTACTGTTGTAGATGTTTCTTTATAATCTATCCCATAAATCCAAGAAAATTTTGATGCTACCAAGCATGCTTTGAGTCATTTTTAACACTTCTATCCTCTTTATGTTTTACTGAGAACACCCACTTGCTGCTTATTGGTTTTTTTTTTTTCCTTTTAGGTAACTCTAGCTAGGTCCTATTTATCATTCTTCAATAATGCATCCTTCTCTTCTGCTATAGCTTCTTTTCACCTGTGATTATCCATTTTTCCACCCATGTTTCTCGGGATTATAATTCTATCAACCTTCATTATAAAATCTGCAAATTGAGGTGATAGTTTTTGATTAGCTATATAATTGGCTATTGGGTACTTGGGTATATGCTCTTTTACCATTCTGGAGTTCTATTAACAATTCTGATTCATCTAACTCCCCTTTCACCTCTCTCTGCAGGGGTCAACAGTTTTTTTTTCCTCACTTGAATTTTCATTCCCTTTCTCTATGGTAGCTGGTGACTACTATTCTATGGTTTTGTGAGTAGACTAATACCTCTAGAGATGTTGAGACTTTCTCAATTTTTGAAGGATTATTAGAAGGAATCAGGGTTTTTTGAGAAGTTTGTGGAACAATATTAATGTTGTTATCATATGCTGAAAGGAGAGAGTAAGATTGGCTCTTGTCTCCTTCTGGATGGGTTTACTCTGAAGAAGAATGACTCTTGACAGAGGAAACATCAAGGGACAGTGGGACACAAAAAGTTTCCTTGACAAAGAACAATAACATTTATGACCCTTCTGACTTGTTGAATACTCAACAAAAACACACTAATGAGCTCGTGTTCTAGTTTACCCTAATTAAGAGAGTTACTTTTAAAACCACATATCCAAAAACCTATGGGGGTATAGAACTAAATAACCTGACATATGAGAGGTTTTGATTCACAAGATTGAACAAAAGTTTGAAATATATTCTTTATTTGATTGCGAAAAATTTTAAATATTTTGCAAGCTACTGATTTTTCTTTCGAGAGGTATACTAGTCACATTCAAGTATGATCATCTACAGATGAAATAAACCATTTTGTTCTAGAAATATTTGTGAATCTAGAGGAGCCCATATGTCATTGTCTATTATGTGTAAGGGTCTAGATGGAGTCTATGGATGAACATAATAAATGTTTCTGGGGAATTTAGCTATAGTACATGAATCAGAAGGAAAGGGCTTTGCTATTTCGTTATCTAGAAGAGTTTGATACCATTTTTTCATATATCAAAAACTTGGATGACCCAATTCATATGCCATAGCAAAATATTGGACTTTGATGTGGTTGAAAGAGAAGAAATGTCAGTGGAATCAAATCTAGATGACCTTGGACATGAAGGATTCACCTTATTAGAGGTATAGTCTAATTTTTTACTTAACACTTCCAATCGTCTTTCTTGAAGTAAGTTTCTAAAACTCACATGAATGAGCAAAAAATGTTGCTCTACACTTCATATCCTTGGTTAATTTTCTCATAGATGTTTTCCAGTTTCAGTTTGGGCAGATTGACAATTCCTTCTCCCTTTGCATATGCAATATTATTATCGCCCACCCATATCTCAGGTTATTCTTAATATTCTAATAATTCTCATATTTACATAAGTTTGTCATGTGATTGGATACTCCAGTATCAACAATCCACCCATAAATATCACTGTAGTAACGGGTGTGAGACTGTACCTATGTGAGCTCTTGCATTCATTGAAGTTAGAGTTTCAGGGTTTGATTTACCTGTTATGATCCTTATCTTGTTGAGAAGTGGATTAAATTCCTAAATTTGATCGAGGGATACATTTGATCCTAGGAAATTTTCAGAATCTATCATAACTATCTGGGCTGACTTTGTTTGTCCCTTGGGGTTTCTTGATTCCACAAATTTGAAAAACAATCTAATTCCTACTTATGAATCACTCAATGATATTGTTTCTAAGTGATCACTCATATTTTGTAGTTAGTTTTTTTTCTAGAGTTATGCGATTGACCAAAGGCTTTGATCCTATATTGTAAAACCATAAATCTGGAATTATTTTATTCTTCCCGCAAAGGAGGATTAAATAGATGAATTACACAGACTAAGAAAACAATATTCCTAAATCCCATAAAAATATAAACAAAATTAAATCTGTTACAATTCACCTAACTTAAACAAATAAAAAAAAATGAACTGGCCAAAAACAATTGCTTGGGGCACTCAACTGCCTAGGTTACCATGGTGAACTGCTTGAGATACCTCAGTCAATCACCTTGGGTACCTTGGTCAACTGTCATACTTTGAATAAGGTGTTTAGGCTGAGATCTACTTGAGGGCAACTCAAGCATAAGTTAGATAAACTTGAGTTTGTGAATATTCATCTCCGTGGTCGCAAGCCTTTTTCCCTCTCTTTTTTCATTGGCTACAAGTCTAATCAAGCAATTTTAATATATGCTGGTCAACTTCAAGCTGAATTTAAGCTTAAACACAAGTTTAATCATTTAAGACAAGCTAGCTTATTTGTGTAGAGTTCAAAATCTGCAAGTATCCTTTGTGCTGAGCTCAAACTTTGAATTTTTTGTTTAAGCTTTCATGCTGTCTTGAGTTTTTTTGATTAATTGATTGTACAAGCTATGTTGAAAAAATTGGTTGTAAGTCTATTGGCTTCAAATTATGGTGGATAAATTCAGTAAAATTCATAAAATAAAGAGGATATATGGAGTATAGTCCACTGTACAAATCAAAAGAGTAGACAATAAAGATACTAGCACAAAGTGTTGGAATTTGCACAGCATAAAAATGAGTGCAAATGCCAAAACTAAAAAATTCAAGTCTTGGTCACTAGTATCGAGTGAGCAATGCAGCCAAAGTAACTTCCTATAGCAGTACTAGTTTAAAAAATTCAAGGCTGAAAGTTCTTGTTGTATATAAGATTTTCCTGGTCACACTCTCTATCGATGGCTGCTGAATGATAAGGTGATCGAGATTTTTTTCTTGCCATATGTAGTTCATAGCAGCTGCATAGGCCTAACAAGATGTGCAAGAGATTGTTTCTTATCTTGATAGTGTAGTTTGAAGCATCTTTTGCTTTACAGGGAGCATCGAATAATCAGAAAGATTTGTGTGTATGTTGTCATATTTTTAATAGCTAAAACTGTCATACACCTATAAAAATTTTGGATGACCATGGATTTTCAGTAATCTTTTTCTATGTGCCGGCTTTTTCACTATACTTGATCTTTTCTCAGTGGATTCAACCATATCTCCATGGTATTTAGTAATGCACATCTATGCACTGCTAGGATAAGAATGCTAGAAAGACTACTTTCAAAAGATAATTTACTTTTAACTTGTCAGGTACACTGCCATTAAGCTTAATTTTAAAAAACATATCCATCTTTCTTTAAAACATCAAAAAGTTTTCTGAAGCGTCTATTTATCAGCAAAATGATCTATTGTTAATTAAAGCTCTTAAGTTTTGCTGCCTTCACTTTAACAAAGAAAAGGGTGTCTCTTTCTATTTAAAATGATAATTCCTGATCAGCAAAGTGCTCTATAAATATCACTTTTCCCTTCCCTTAAAAAAAAAGCCTTTTGCTTTTGTTTTGTGACAGTCTTTTTTTCTTCTAGGCACGTACTCTGCTGAAAAGAGGAGGCCAAGAAGTTCCAGTTGAGTTGCTCAACAATATTGGGGTTATCCACTTTGAAAGGGGAGAGTTTGAGGTCATAACATGTTTTGCTATGCTATTGCTAAGATCCAAGACAAGGATTTATTCTTTTAATTATTATTATTACTAAATACTTGAAGATTTACCTGTATATGCAAGTGACATTCTCTTTCATCTTGATGACAAATATTTAGCAGCTTGCACCTCAATGGTTTTGGTATTGTTTGTTATCAGCTTGTGGAGAAAAGTCTCAACGAGGCTCTTGGTGATGGTATATGGGTTTCTTTCATGGAAAATAAAGTAAATTTTACCACTACTGATGCTGCTGCATCCGATAATCTGTACAAGGAAATGCAACCTTTTATGCGGCTTGAAGAAGAAGGTGTGCATCTGGAATTACCTTGGAACAAAGTCACAGCACTCTTCAATCTGGCTAGACTACTCGAGCAATTACATAAAACTGAAACCGCAAGTCTGATGTACCGACTGATAATATATAAGGTTTGGCAGTCTAGTAGAGCTCTTGAATTACTCAATTCTAGAGTACTTTTCTTATGGGTATAATTACAATATGATTTGCTAGTTGTATCTGCTATATTAATGTGATTATGTGGTATTGTTGCTCAAAGATAAGCTGCATACCTATGTTAAAAGGTATCTATATTATTTTCCTTGTGCAATTGCATTTTCCATAAAGATATTGTTCTTTACAAATATGAAAGAGTATAAGGGGGCAGAGCTGGAATGGAAACTGGATGGATCATGATTGTCAATGAGAATTCTAAAAAATCATAAGTTGATGTTGTGGTTCTAAGAAACTTCTGATCTCTTGAAACAGCACTCTATGTTTTTATCATGTTATTTCTGCCCCTTGCCCAATCATTCAAAATAAAAATTTTCTATGGTCAGGTTCACATAGGGTCATATCTTTTAGGAGGGGTAGCATGAGTCCATGGATCTTGCTTTTTCCTTAAGATGATTACTTTCACTCTGTTCTAAGAAATAGCATTCTGCTGCTAATTCTGCAGCATCTTAATTGTGCAGAGTCTCTAAGGGTGCATTACAGCTTCAAACTTGAGCAGGGGTTTGTGTTACCTTTTTTTGGGTAAATTCCCATTAACAGAACGTAAGACTACAAATCTGGGTACTCTCCACTTCACAAAATCAAAGATGGACCATGCTAAGACAAAAATAACATTGTTGTCATACAATTTGCTCATAACCTAAGTCCAAATGATTAAAAGATGCACCATGGTAGGAAAAGCTTGGTGCATATTTTGAATCTCAAAAACTAGGGAGTTGAAATTTTTGTAGACCTGCCATAGAGGCTAGTACTTTCCTCATTACATGTTCTGGTCTCAGCCCATTCCCATCCACTCTTCTATCATTCCTTTCTCTCCTCAAGTAATGGATGATTGCCGCTAAGGTCAATTTTTATTACATTTTTGATCTTCCCCCTTCTTGTAGTTAACCCCATTAAAGAGCTATGCATGCAATTGAAGTCCAAAGGACATGAGATCTCGGTTTGCGATCTGCTCCAGACCTTTCCAGTAAAATGGCAACTGAAGAAGAGGTGCACATGATATCCAGGAAACAAAGACAATAGGTTTGTGGTGTGCACATTCCAAAGCATCAATTCGTCCATAGGGTATGTCTGGGATGTGTTCTTCATGCCACATCCCTCCATGCCACGCAACTAGATGGAATTGGGTTCAGATAACCCTGATGTCTTCTTTAGTAGACAAAACCAGGCCTGGATTAATAGCCATGCCAGTTTATTTTCTCAACCATTTTTCGGTTCAAGGCCAAGGGTGAAGGGAGCAGTAATGAGTGATTCTAGACCTCTCTCGATGATCATACCCCACCCTTGCTCATTTACTATGGAGCATTGATGAGCTTCTTTAGGCCATCCATATGCATAGATGACACTTTTTTCTATCCAATCTACAAAGGGCCTCTGTTGTACTGAGGATCATGCGCAAGGGAAATGATGTTTCCATTCTCTACTTCCTATACAGGAGAATCTCTTCATCAAGGGTGTGAAGGAAAGCTATCCTTTATATTATCGTCAAAGCAGAAAGCTACTCATGAACTTATTTTTGATATTTAAAATGTAGATGTTTGATGTTCATTTTTTATTACTTATTACTGAATTATAGTTTTTGGTAATTTCCTAGCCAGGTAATTTCACTAAAACATGCTTTGTAGTCCCTGTTAGTTGTTGAACAAATGCTATGTAGACTTCTTATAACCTTTGTGCTACTTCTTCTGCAGTACCCAGACTATGTAGATGCATACTTGCGGCTTGCTGCTATTGCAAAAGCTCGGAATAACATTCGATTGAGCATTGAGTTGGTGGTTAAATCTCCAATAAATCTGCTGGCTTTGTTTATTCTAGCCTCACTGTGTTTTGCTGACATGCATATTCTTCTGCTTGGCACAGGTTCATGATGCTCTGAAGGTGAATGAAAAGTGTCCAAATGCTTTGTCTATGCTGGGGGAATTGGAGCTAAAAAATGATGACTGGGTCAAGGCAAAAGAAACATTCCGAGCTGCTAGTGAAGTGACTGACGGGAAGGATTCTTATTCCACTTTGTCTCTGGTGTGTGCATCCGTCAGTCAAAACTGTATGTTCATATTAAGTGTTTAAATGGGTTATAGTTGTAGTCATTGATGTCTCCTGGATGCTTGATTATTCTGACTTTTGTGATAAGTATAGCTTTATTTTGTAATAGTCCTTTTTACAATCATCATAATCTCATTTTGATGTCTTTTATTCTTAAGGGAAACTGGAATTACTTCGCAGCAATGCGTAATGAGAAAAGGAATCCAAAGCTAGAAGCAACGCATTTAGAGAAAGCTAAGGATCTTTATACCAGGGTACGATATAAGAACTCTCCTCTTCTTATTGGGTTCACATCATTCATCCATTCTCTCTTTTACTTGTAGGTTGTTTCCATTTGATATAGTTTCTAGCTTCAGAATGCACTGATGGGGTTACGAATATTATTTACCTTAGTTCATTATTTGGTTTAACTTATTGGAAGAAATGATAGAGAAAGTGGCACAGATAGGATAAATATAAAGTCCAATGACCTACGATGCTATCCCTTGTATGGACATGCTAAATAGCTCCCTCCTGAAGTCTGTATTCTGTGCCAATGGATATATATAAATGAGGAGGAGTGATAAAGGTCTTCATATTTAAATATATTTGTCAAAGTTCCTATGACTGTTCTGTGATGCTTCTCACCTCTGTAGATGTGTGTCTTTTTTTAACACTACGAAAAGAGATATGGCAATAGCGTGTGCCAAGCCAGATGCATCCTTTAAGATATCTTTTTACAAAGTAATATATTTCTAAATTCCTAAAAAATCACCTCTTGAATGGTTCAAGTGGTTCTTATTCCTTTTTTGGTTGTTTTTGTAAAGGATTTCTTCACTGTTGGAATTAATGCCTTTCTTCCCTGTGCTCAGGTTCTAGTCCAGCATAATTCTAATCTGTATGCAGCTAATGGTGCTGGGGTAGTCTTAGCAGAGAAAGGCCAATTTGATGTTTCAAAAGATATTTTCACGCAGGCAAGCTCACTACGAATCATAAAAATTAATTATCTGAATGAGATTGTTCTCTTTTTCTCCTCAAGTATGATTGTCTAATTAATTAAGAATTCATGTTTCTCTAGGTTCAAGAAGCTGCAAGTGGTAGCATTTTTGTCCAGATGCCTGATGTGTGGATAAATTTAGCGCATGTGTATTTTGCTCAAGGAAACTTTGCATTGGCTGTGAAAATGGTGAGTTGATATAATCTGTGAATGACCTGCCTGAGGCAAAAAAGATAAATATAGAGTCAGAAAATTTACCTTTCCTTTTGTCAAACATGGACTGATCATACTTCATGTCTGGCAGTATCAAAATTGCTTGCGGAAGTTCTACTGCAACACAGACTCTCATATTCTTCTATATCTTGCTCGAACTCATTACGAAGCTGAACAGTGGCAAGAATGCAAAAAAACTTTGCTAAGAGCAATTCACCTGACTCCTTCAAATTACATACTAAGGTTTAATGCAGGTGTTGCCATGCAAAAGTACTCAGCATCAACCCTGCAGAAGGCAAAGAGGACAGCTGATGAGGTCTGCAATAACTGGTCTTTTTGTTTGGTCGGGTGCTTTGTGGAATATTTTTGTTTTTTTTTTTCTTTTTTTGGGGGGGTTGGGGTGGTATATTTGCGATATAAAATTGGCTGGGATTCATAATTTTTGAGGATAAAAACTACGTTGTTTTTACCACTACCATAAATGAATACTCTCTGCTGCTTTGTTATCATGCTAATTTGAGAGGTTCCAGACATGCAAAATATAGGATTCACCAGAAAAATCCAAATGAAAAGCTGTTCAATGAATATATGGTGAAATAAAAGTGCAGAAAACATTCGAAGCATTGCTAGATATGTCTGCATGCAGGCATCAGAAACATTTTTTCTTTTTCATACATGAAACCAAAGATGATGTGATGAGCAGTACTATATTTTTCACATAATTATCTTTTGATTCCCATACTTGAGGACTTGCTTAACCAGATGTGACCGACTAAATATTTGGAATGCTGTAGGTGCGCTCAGCTGTTGCAGAGCTAAAAAATGCTGTCTGTGTGTTTAGTCAGATGTCTGCTGCCGCCAACCTTCATTTCCATGGGTTTGATGAGAAAAAGATTGATACTCATGTTGAGTATTGTAAACATTTGCTGGAGGCTGCAAAAGTACATTGTGAAGCAGCCCAGCGTGAAGAAGAGCAGGCACGACACCGACAAGAGCTTGCCCGTCAGGTTGCATTGGCTGAGGAGGCACGCCGTAAGGCTGAGGAACAAAGGAAAATACAGGTCTGTATTGTTTTCTATTTACTGCAACCTTTTCTTCTTTGATGAAAGATTTCATGTTTAGCCTTATGTAACTGAGGTGTGATGATTGTGCTTTCTTTTGATTTAGATGGAGAAGAGAAAACTAGAGGAGGAGCAGAAGCGGGTGGAGCAACAGGAGGAGCATTTTAGACGGATAAAGGTTAGAGTCCTGTGTACTTTGTGGCTTGTCATCATTTGTTAATGGCAGAAAATAATTCAGCTTTCTCATTTTCACTTTGCTTAAGGAAACTGCAAACAACTTTAGGTTTATGCTATTGGGTAGGATCAAACATGTTAAAACTGAATATACTTGCTCTCTATCTAGTGTTATGTCATTGAAGGCCAATACATTTTCATTTACACCTGGTCAGCAAATTATGGACTTTTCATAGTTATTAAATCCTATTATTTTGCTAATATCCAGGAACAATGGAAGAGCGGCACACCTTCTTCAAAGCGGAGGGAGAGATCTGATAATGATGAGGAAGAGGGTGGACATAGTGAGAAGAGGAGAAGAAAAGGTGGAAAGAGGAGGAAGGATAAAAGCTTGAAGCCTCGTGGTGATATGGATGAACCTGATGCTGATATGATGTCTGATCATGAATTGGAAGATGAAGACCGCAACCTAAATTATTCAGAACATGCAAATCAAATGCATGAGCAGGATGATGTTGAAGGAAATGCTCAGGATCTTCTTGCAGCAGCTGGGCTTGAAGATTCAGACTCAGAAGATGAGGTGATGGCATCAGCTCTGTCATTTTTGCTTCATTTGAGAATTCGTTACTGTCGGCAAACATTCTTATCAAAATGTTGATTTACAATTTGCTGATTTGGGTATGTCATGTTCTTTTTAGTGAGTTTGGTATGTCATTCTCTCGTTTGCTTCCATCCTCTTGGTGAAGTAATGGCCCAGCATACTGCTCCCCATTCTTGTCGTGAAGCTAATACATTGTGCTGTTATAGAAGAGTAAACTGATATTTGTTTGGTTCATATTTCTAGGCTGCGCTTCCATCGAGCACTGCCCGAAAGAGGAGGGCCTTGTCAGAATCTGATGATGACGAAGTGCCAGCAAGGCAGCCTGAGAGCAGCCCTGTTAGAGAGAATACTCCCGACCTTCAAGAGAGTGATAGGGAATTCAGAGAAATTAATGAAAAGCAGCATCAAGATGATGTTGTTGAAGATGAAGATTAATACCAAAAACTGGACGACGACGATGAAGGTTAATAATAACAGCGGCTAGCCTTGTCGGAAATCAGGCCATAGGTGTAAATTCTATGGTTTAGGTATAATTTTTGTATTAACAAAAATGATTTTGTCTGTGATGCTCTTATATTTAGTGCAGGTGTATTCTGTTGTTTGTAAAATATTGTCAAACCCAGAATCAATCGGTTTATAGGGAAGAAATTTTTTCTTGCTTTTGGCGCGCTGAGCCTCTCATGTGTGTTTCTGTGTATTTTTTCCATGACCTCAAAACGTAATGCTGGGATGAATTTGCCCTCGGATGGTTCTGATCTAAAGAAGTTTCAAGGAAAATACAATTGAATGTCATTACCATAATTCCAACAAATTACTGCAGTTGATAGGATAGGAAATGAGTCGGATGCTTCAATACTGATACTTGCTTACATTGGCTAATAATTTTCACAAATTCTTTTCTCGGCAATTGTGATACTCTATTTTTTGGGATTTGTTCTCGTGTTGTATGATTTTTTTTTTTATTTTTTTATTTTATCAATTTCTCAATGACTTGCGTCGTGCCATGGCAAGGCATCTGAGGTATGCTGAGGGACGATAGTTAGTGATTATTGATTCTTGAACTCGAAAGAGTCAATAATGTTATTGATTAAAGTTTTTGTAGGGTAATGATTTTAATCACAGTAGTTCTGATAGACTGCACGACCATTTCTACATCAAAGGGAGTTAAATTGAAAACTGCATGAATGACTATTTCATTTCCTATTTTTTCTATATATTAGTATATCATACACTCGAGATGCATTTGCTAATAATAATCATAATAAAAAAAAAAAAATTGGTACAATAAGTTAGTTAACTTTTGTCGCCTGATTATTAGAATAAATGAGTGAAATAATGCTTAATTTGGAGCTATTTACACATTTAATGCGATAAACCATACCTCAATAACATGAAAATTTGAAAATAAAAAAGAATTATCAAAAAATTGTATTAAAGATATAAAGATCAATAAAGTGAATTTAGTTTGTATAAAGGTTTCTGACTTAAATATTTTATATAGATGTAATTGGCAAATGGATATATTGTTGAATATGAAGCCAAAATGTTGTGGTATTATCTCATTATAACATAAATCATTTATATAATATTAAAGCTCAATAGGTTGGTTTTGATGTTATGCCTTTCGGATTTAACATTTTATTATTAGATTCATTTAATAATATCTTCAAGTTATATGTTATTTACGTCATAAATAATTGGAGATTGATTTTAGTAAATAAAAATATTTTCTTTAATGTAACAATTTTTACTTTTCTCACATTATATTGGTCACTTTAGATAAGGAGACTAAATTTCAGCAAATTAGGATGTAAAAATGAGGAAAAATTATAAATTTGATGGCATTTTATTTTATTTATAAGATATACTCAATTCAAAGTTAATGAATAAAATTATTATAGCAATAATGACACTATAAATATAAGAATGGTAATAATTGAAAAAGATATTATATATAGAAATAATCATTTTTGAAGATAAATGATATTTATAGCATTGACTAAATGACATATTGCATGATTATTGTAAAATTTCATATGGTAAAATACAAAAATAATAATATTTTCAGGGGTAATTTGAGTAAATTAAAAAAGATACCAAATCCCTTTCTTTCGCTTTAATAATATAAATAAAACTGTTATTATAAGTTCAATTAAATTTTTAGATACCAAGTAGCTTCAAAATATTAAATAGCAATTCATTTTCCCAAAAATGTGCTAAGCTTATATTGGTTATGAAAAGGGGAGAAAAGTAGGGATTTTGCGGGTATATTAGATAATTTCTTTATTCATTGTTATATCAACTAAACAAAATGATAGGCATATGATAACTATTACATATTTTTTAAATTCTTATTGAACTAAAATTAAATCCTTTTTATTTTTAAGCTCATTGTCATAATTGTACTTAAGGTCGAACTCCATCGAATTATTTTTCTTTTAAAGAATATTATAATTTTAATTATAGGTAGAATATAATTCTGCTTAAACATAACCGAAAGAAGTCAATTAGCTTACAAATTAATTTGACATGTTTGAACACTATTAGTAAAAGTTATTAGCCAAAAAAATTATCTTTTTTATTTGTTATATATATTTATTTATATATTTCTTTTTTTCAGATGACTCTAAAGCTTATCATTATTAGAAATCATATTTAAAATATGTTATAAAAGTAAATATAAAAGTGAAATAATATTAGTAGATAGTAAAGAAAATTAATATTCAAATATCATTCGTTAATGGTTATTTTAGAATACTGGTTTTTTTTTTAAAAAAAACCTTTTATGTTTTCAAAAAAGGCAAGTATAAATATCGGTAAAATTGTTAATCTTTTAGCACGCAATAAGCGCTCGGAGTGCACGTATCAACATTTTTCCTAGAATGTTCAGTTTTTGGGACACTTATTACCATGGGATTACTAGGTAGTAAAAGAAGGGGAGAGAGAGAGAGAGAGAGAGAGAGAGAGAGAGTGAGAGAGGGGAAAAAAAAAAAAAAAAAGAAAGAAAAGAAAAGAAAAAGAAAGATGTGAGCATGGGGCAATAAAACGACATCGTAAGGAAAGAGTACAAAATCTGAGATGATATATATATATATATATATATGTAATATGTCAGAAAGCGGAGGGGGGTTTTATTGGGTGGACACTGACAGAGTCAGGTGGGTTAAAAGCTCTCTCTCTCTCTCTCTCTCTGTCTGTGAAGCTGTACATTTCTTTGTCCACTGAATAATGTGAAAGTCTTCCATGTCTGCAAACTGCAACAACCCTGAAACTCTTACACACACTTTCACACTCTCTCTCTATAATATATATATATATATATAATAATAATAATAATGCATTTGGACTGATATGACCAGACCCACACCACCCCCACCCCACCAGAAAAGTTTCAGAATAATGCAGAAACACTCCATTCACAGACAGGTGATCTTTTTGCCAATGCTTGACTGCCCCCTTCCACCACTACCACCACCACCCCCACCCCTCTTCTCTCCCTCATTTCCCCTAATACCGATTTCATCGTAAATCCAGGCTTAGTGGTTCCCAAACATCTTAATAAAAAAAAAAATATATATTTATATTAAAAGGTTAGAAAGTATGGAATCAAGTTCAATTACGATTTAAGGATTGAATCGAGATCGAATTAAAATTGAATTTAATCAATTTTATGATCAAATCGAATTGAACTAGATTAAATCATAATAGTCGGTCTGGACTTAATAATAGGGAATTTTATATCTCTATTTTTAATACCCCTACCCATTGAAACCTTCCATGATTATACTGTTTCTAATTTTATAAGCATAATCCTCTTTTTCTTTTTTTTTTTTTTCACATATGATATGGTGAATAGAAAGTATTACTAGAAATTTTTAAGACTCCATCCATTATTATTATTGTTATTATGTTAAATAATAGTGCGATCTCAATAATAATATGTGCTGCTCTTCTATTATGTCAAATAATGCATATTTACTACAATCTCGAAATATTGAAAAATAGGTTAGATGCATCTAAGACGTGAAAATTGCTTTATATATATATATATATATATATATATATTCACAAAAGCTCTTGAATAAATTAAAAAGTCTCCATGCATTACTATCAGGCGAATCCTACTCATAAATGTGTGAAACAACCAAGTTTTTCCTATTTCTTGTGCGCCGGATGAACCTACCTCAATCCATGCCTTTTAAATTATTTGTTGAAGAAACTTTGCTTTTCTCAATACACTAATCCATCCGTTGAATATGTAATTTACTGTGCTGAAAAATTGTCTATTCCTTACAAAATATACTTTTTAACAAAATCATTACACCTGGGTCTCATTAACTAGTACTCAGAGAACAAATTTTTAACAAGTTTGAAATAATAAAGATTTCACTCTTAAGAATGGCTTCACATTAGAGAAAATAGTAAATTACACGAAAAATGTAATTATTTTTTTCTTTCAATCTATTAATGCACTCCTTGTAATTTTGGAACAATTTGATTAACTCTCTATCTATATAACGTAGAATTCTTTCATTTTATTTAATAATAGAGCATATTTATGCCTCCCAAATTATATGTTTATATTTACAGTTGAGGTCCTATGTTCTACAAATAGTATTACAGTAAATAGTCTTTAAACAACTCTTGATCCTAAATCTAGACAACAAACTGTCAGATGGTTGTTCAGATGTGCCTCTTTGAAGGAGCCACTTAAATTGGTCTTAATTTATGAGGGGGAAAAAAAAAAAACTCAGGAAAATTTCTTTAATAAATTCATTTAAAATATATAAGAAATGGGGGGAAAGAAATTGTATGTGCTTCAATTCAGCTAGCAACGAATTAAATTGCCTTGCTTTGATGAGTACATGGAGGGTCTACACTGTACGAACCAAACTGAAGCCAACCAAAAACATGTCTCTCGGGTCCCTCTATTATTATTATTATTATTTATTTATTTATTTATTTTTTTAATGGCCAAATGGGTCCCTCTATTATTATTACACTACAATATGCAACCCCTGAATTTTCATTGAGATTAAGACCAAATATATGTTAAAAGAAAAGAAAAAAAAAAAAAAACACAGAAGAAGAACGAGTCTTGGTCTTTTGTCTGTTTCTGTTCCATTTTGATTTCAAATCGTATACACTAATCCGCCTCGTCTGTTAAAAGCACAACCTGGACATAAAATGTTAAACGCATATCCTTAATCGTTATCTTAATAATGTAAAAGGTTTATTTTTCTTTTGGTGGGTGATAACTAATCCTTCAGTGGCACTTGTTAACGGATCCTAATACAAAATACAAAACAACGTGGACGGGAGTAAAATAAATCCAGCCAACTTCAAATAATTAACAGGGAACTCATTAGATTAGATGCCATATTAGCTTTAGAAACAGGGTTCATGCAACAAAAGGTTAAAAATAAAAATAAAAATAAAAGACATTAAATGACCAAACCTAATAATAACAGCTGATAGCTCAACACAACCTAGCTATATATAATATATATAGTTAAAACATTAACTTCAACTTACATAATTAGGAAAAAAACACCATGGGAAGCACCAACTCTAGTCCCTATTAAATGGCATCAAAATTAGATCATATGCTAGACTCTGCTCTCGGATTATCTTCCCCCCATATTACAAATTTTGGATCAGTACTCCACAAAACATATTCTCAAGACTCAACCATCTGCATTAAAACACAAGAAAATAAAAAAAAAAAAAGAAAAAAAGAAAAAGAAAAAGAAAAAGTAATGTATTAATGTGTACATGAACTTGGAAGTCACAAACTCAAAGACAAGATATATGAATGATGATGATAACAGCAATAATAGTAGTAATAGTTCAGAGGAATATATTATATGTCTGACCATTGTGCTGTCTTCTTGAATTAAAAATGGGGAAATCATTTGATGAAGATGGCATTGAAATGGAGAGCTTTGTGGTCGACATTGAAGAGCTGTTTGACGATTTATCATCCAAATCAAGCCATGATGAAGATTCTCTAGTGTTATTCATCGGTCCATCATCGAAAAACCTATGAATGATCTTCTGGGGTTGCTGATGCTGTTGTTCTTTCACTTCGTTTCCTAGGGCATAAAATTGCTGGTGTTCTTGCTGTCGTTTACTCTGGAGTTGTAAGTAGGAGTAGTCACTGTTTAAAGCTGAGAACCCTCTTTGTTTTGATGGTGAAGAAAAGGTAGTGCTCATTGTTAACGGTGTTAGTTGCCAGGAATCATCCATTGATGATGAAGAAAAGCTTCTCATTGCTCCTGATGGTTCTGTGAAGAAAGCATGCTCATGCTCAGGTTCATTATTCTCTTTCACCCCATAATAGTACCTGCAAAGCATACAGATTTTGATTATGAACATCTCGGAAGGATACTAAAAGCACCTTTAATGAAAAGACATACCATGTGAAACCGTTGTAGCAAACAGGGTTTATCATTCATGAGGTAATACAGAAAATGCGTAGAAGTACCTGTAGTCAGCATTGTTTTGGGAATATGAGTAAGAGCTATTGTCAAGGAGGTAGCTAGTGGAGTTGTCCTGTGATGATAGGCCAAGTGTACTATGAGGTCTTGAAGATGAAGAGTGGTGATATGAGAGTGAATGAGGAGGACCACCAATATGACTGTATTGGCTATGACTGCTTGGGTAGTGGTGGGCTGTCTCCGATGAGAAATCTGAGGACAGAGATTGAGAAGTAGGGTTGAAAGAATAAGGTGGTGCTTTATTGATTGATGATGGGGTAGTGTTGATTGTGTTTGTGATGGTTGATGATGATGCTGTGTTTGTGTTTGAGGATGTCATGACTTCCACAGGCTTTCTTGAACGGTTCTTGCCTCTGTGCATGTGTCTCTCACAGTACTTGGAATCTGGGTATGCTTCTTTTGAGCATCTCCACTTCTTTCCATCTGTTCTCCTGCATCTCCCTGGTTCTGGGTCTATCTTTTTCCCTATCCCCATCTGGAAACAGTTCCATCCAACTAATAATATATCCAAACCAAACACACACCCACCCCACAACAGGGAAAAAGAACCAAGTCAAACAAAATCCCACAAATATCTTATATTAAACTTGAGACAAAATTTCAAACACAACCTTACCATGTTGAGATTGGTGGGACAGGTATTTAGAGGACATGGTTGAATCTAAGCAACTCCTCTTGATGTTGAAGAGGAGGTCAGGAGGAACAGGCATACCATTGATGATGTACTTAAAAATAAGAGCTTGGTGTTCAAGCTCTTGGTACTGTGAAGGAGTAAAAGGAAACCTGCTTAAACCACTCATCAAACTAGAGTAAAAAAAAAAAAAAAAAAAAAAGGAAAAGAAAAAGAAAAGTGAAGTGAAGAGAGAAACTAGAAAGAAGAGAGTGAAATGAAATAAAGGGTTTTAGTCTAAGCCTAACTCTAACTCTAGTCTAGAATGTGTAAAAAGAGAGAGAGAGTAAATAGTGAATGGCAATGGCATGGAGATGGAGATGGATATGGAGATGGAGATGGAGTAGTAGAGTAGGTATATTTATTTCAGGGACCATTGGGCTGCAGAATCTTCTGTACATGGATAAAACTCATGGTTCTGATTACAGTGCTGAGACTGAGAGCCTGAGTGCTGAGCTGAGGGACTGATAAGGGCTGCCACCAGGTCTTTACACACATACGCTAAACAAAACTATCTTTTTATTTCCTCAGAGTTACAGAGGGAAAAAAGAAAAGAAAAGAAAAAGGAAAAGAAAGGAAAGAGAGGCCAGAGGGTGGAACTGCTCATATTATGACTGCACACTTCTGTTGCTTTCTGCTCCTGCAGCTAAACCCTGCTTTTTTTGCAGCTCTTGTCTCTGACAACTCTACGGAAATCCATAAACTAGGAGCCAGTTTCATTACCATATCTTTGTTTGTTTTTTTCCTTTTTTTTTTTTTTTTTTCTTTTCTCTTTTTTCATACTCAGTGGCGTAGGTTTAGGTATCTTTTTTAACATATGAAAAAAAGGTAGGTTAGATTTTACTAGGAGAAAGATAAGTGTAATTAAATTTTACGGTGCAAATGAGACCATTCCAAAGTATACAATATTTAAGTTTTGAGTCTTTAGTTTGAAGTAACACTTAGAAAGATTAGGTTTAGTTTGATTTAGTTTTTCTAAATTTATCTAATTCCTAAGAAATTTTCCTTTTAAGAAAAAATATGAATAGTTGAATTGGCTTTGAATTCATCTTATGTACGAGTTCAATTTGAACTTGACTTATGCATAAGCATAACTTGAGGTTAGATTATGATTATATGCCAATTAAGCTTAATATTATGAAATTAGCGCCTTATTCGATAAATTAATAAAATAATTCAAGCTTGACATAACTTGGAGTAAGTTTTGAGCTGATTAACTTATAAATAAATTTGATTTAATTATGCTTTTTTTTTTATAGGACTATGCGTTTTTCAAAATAAAAGTTGATAATGAATGCAATGCTAACATTTATTATGATATTAAAGAAGTTTATTATCTTAAATAATTAATATTCCATCGATATTTCTTTGACATCCTGTTCACTTAAGTTGTAAGAAGGCACATCCTTCACAAGTTAGGAAAATACATCTTGAACAAAAGTAATATTGCATAATAAATAATTGATAAAATAACATATCATAAAGAAGATACATACTTTACGTAAGCAAACACATTACGATCTGTTAAAAGTTTGAGTACATTTGCTTAAAACATATAACATCAAATATATTACAGTAAGTTTACAAATGCAATATTTGAAAAAATATAAATTTATAAAAGAAAACAAATAAGAACTTAGAATTAGACAACAAAGAGATCAAAGATGATAGTAAAGATAGCGTTAATAGTGGAAAAGAAATAAAACGAGAGAGTTAGGTGTTACAAATGTGAAAAAAAAGATGGAAAAAATTAAGTAGGAAATATTTTAGGTTATGGGTTTCTTATTAATGGTGGATTTTGACTATAGCCCATGTATTAATTTATTTTTTTTCTTTTTCTTTTTGGTAGAACTTATAACTTAGTAAATAGAAATGTAATATTATTTTACATTCATTATTATCATTTAATAATTTTTACAAAGTGAAAAATTAGAGGGATGGAGATGCCGTATCTATTCTTATTTTATGAGAGAAGGTTTTGAAAAAATATATTTAAAAACTATTCTATAATTTTTAATATCCGTTTGAAGCTTATTCAGTTAAATAAGAAATTATAGTTAAATAAGAAATTATAGTGTGAGGTACAGTATGATTACCAACTAATCTTTTAGTTGTTGTTAGGGTAAACTCAGACGATCAGGGAACCGCCTCTTGACTTAGTGGTGCGAAATTGGATTTTGAAATGACGGCTCCAAATCGGGTTGATTCATGGAAGAGCAGATTCTAAGAACAGCTGGTATATAATGGTTGATAGAGCCATGTGCTATATGCGAATATCAATTTAAAATATATATATGTATATATGTAAATATATATATATATATATTTAGAATTAAAGTTTATATTACATACTAAATTGATAAAAAATATAAAATTACTTGTGAAGACACCTTTAAAAATTAAATAGATATTTATTTCATCAATCTCTTATAAAGTGCAAATGCATGTTGTGACTAAAAAAGTTTAGTACTTGTGGTATATGACTACATGTCATGTATGTAAAATTACCTAAATTATAAATCATGGTTTATTATGTGAAGCAAACTGAACCTAATCAAGATTTTATGGTTTGAAAGAATGATGTACCGGTTCAAGAGGAAAACAGATTTAAATTGAATCACACCTACCTCTATTACAAACTAAGGAACCGTGTTTCAGCCTCTTGAAAGCGGATACCATACCCTGCCCGGTTAGGCTGATTCGGCTGAAGCAACGGTTCTGCCAGAGCCGACCCTGGAACAGTTCTAAATTGATACTTAGTTGTCGATACTTAAAAGAAAGGTGTTGGTGAGGGAAGCTAATGCCTGGCTGAGAAGATGGCACGCGGTAGAGAGCTTTTGCTGCTATTAACTCTTATACTTTTTCTGTTCCTTTACTCAGCATAACCCCACTTTCAATTTGACCTTTTTGCAATTTCGGGAACATGGAAAAATATAACCATACATTTATTTTATATTTTTTTTTTGCTGATTCATGCTTTTCTTTTTTCCCTTTTTTTTTTTATGTTAAGATCTATTATTATTATTTTTCTTATCACTATAACAATAACTAAAAAAATCGAATTTGATTCACCACATACTTATATTGCTAGATTATAAAAATTCCTTAAAAACCGAATGAACGTTACATTTACATAAACATATATTGAAAACATCCGGTATATGTCTCCTGGATAGTTTATTTTTCTTGAGGCCTAACCATATCGGTAGAATATTTGAGTCATGAGCTTTTCTGTAACTTTATATTTATGCCGTTATAAAACTAAACAAAGATAAATTTAAAACTAAAGCCCCCTTTCATAAAAATATCAAAAAGTATATAATATATTCACGTTCATTACATGGGCATAAAATAGATGCAAAATAATATGCACAGAGTATATGTGACTGTTTATTAGTCTTTTAAGGATATTTTACGAATCTTATGAATATAACAGTCTTAGTTAAATATAACTAAGTACTGTTTGTATGTCCAGTCTTTTAAAACGTTGCAGAAACTATCTATTTTATTCTAGCGATTGCATAAACATTATTTTATAATTCAATCTATTATGTGGTAAAGCACAATGGTTTAGATTTTCCTTTAAAATATTATTAATATTTAAACACTAGGTTGGGTTTGACATAAGGATTATGGAATGAATTAAGTAAATAAAAACCCTTCATAAAACCTTGTGGTCCTCTAACTCATATCTTAAGTAACCTCTTACCTCTTATTCTAGACTTAAAAATGCCATACCATGGATTAATAATTTGGGAAAATTACAAATGCAGGTCTTGATCTTTAACTTCCTAAGATAACTTTATTTCTTCATAAATTTAACAGAAGAGGCATGCCCCAATCTATTGTTAGTCTCAAAACCTTACGATTACTATTTATAGTTATCTGAACCGTGATTTTGAGTTCCGTAATAATTTGAGGGGTATTAGGTACTTTAAAAGTTATATAAAGGTGCAATTGTAATTATAAGTAGGGGAACAGAAACAGAACTAGGGAAAAACACAACATCACCTCAAATTTTGTAACAATCGAATATTTTTAGTACATGTGCTCAACCCATCAACAGTAAATTATTCTTAAAAGTTTGAGATATTTTGAACTTGTTTGTTTGTGTGAATAAGTTGTCTGTCTTTTTTTCCTTTTTAATATTTTTTTTTTTACCTTAATATTTTTCTGGCATTAAATATAATGGGGGGCTACTGCAAGTTGGTGCAATTCGTGTAAGTGCAAATAATGCAGTCTCTGGCACCGTATTCATCCCTTGGCAGAGAGCAACACATGCAAAGCACCCTTTTTGGTACAGTCCCCACCTGACCAACACCATCTTCCCAGGTGCAATTTTTTAGTTATCTTTGATCAATGTTTCACTGCTCTCCAAAAATGGAACTGCTTTTAAGCACTTCCATTTCTTTTACTATTTTGTAAATGGTTTTCCTAAAGGCATATGCATACAAAAATATGTTTAATATTTCCCACAAATTTTTTTTTTATTTTTGGGGATCAATTTGGTTATATATACGACATACATCTGAATCGGGGACGTTAGGTTAAGGGTGGTATTGATTATGCGCTTTATCATACTAAAGCTATGTAACAAATAAAGAAATTACTAATAAATATGCATGGATGTGCGTCTGCAAAAATAAAATCCAAATAACTCCTTATTTAATACTTTCTTTAAAATGAAGCATTTCATTTTTTTTTTTAATTATATAAACTTTTGGTTTTACCTGCTCCTTGTTTGTTTTTCATGGTACAACAACAATTTACCTGGTTACAGCCAGTTAAACAAAAGGGACCACCACCTTGGGGCAAAATAATATGAAAATACCATTGTCTGGTCACCGATTCTTTGACAGACTGCTTCAGAGTTTGGCTACATGACACATGAACAATCGATATGGAGATTTGAATTTTTTTTTTTTTTTCCCAATCTTCTGAAGAAGTGGACATTCAGCAGTTGGAGTTCAGACTTTAGAGATAGGTAAATAATTTAAATTCAGGGAGTTCTGGGACTTCTCCACGTATTGCAATCACTTTATTAATTCTTCTAAGAACTTTTGAATTTCGATATCCAACTAACATAGCTTACAACATGTGTTATGTGTATATATTATTTCTTTACATGCTTAAGTATGTATATGTTCCTGTTTCACAATTAATCATTCATGATAATTCTCTATTTCTCTCAATAAATATCCAACTGCCATAAACTTGAAAATGAGGATTTGATATGACTAAAAGTATAGGTAATAGACAATTAGTAGGTTATTAGTTAATATTATAGATAGTATTAAGAATGTGATTATGAAAATAAATTAAGAATTTTAAGTTTTTCTCCTCTTTCCCTCTACCGTTTATTTAGAGACCATGTCATCTTGAATAGAGAATGTATGAGGGCCGCTATAACTAGTTGGTTACGTGTAGTGGGCATATTGGTTAGCCTTAAAAGAAGCCTAAAGTCAATGGTATGTGGATGGATGTTACAGAGAGAGGCATAGGAGGCGGAACAGACATGCTCGGACTTGTAGAGTGTGCGTGTGAAAGTAGATCAAACATGATGTTCTGGTATGTGCTCTTGCTTCGTTCTTGATTAGTTCATTAGGTTGATTTTTTGTAGAGTCATTCTGGCATAGTGCGGACATTTCTCTAAAATTTGTCCCTAGTTAGATTCAAATCTTCAAATGAGGGGAAGAAAGTTCCTATTTATAGAATTTGCCCCCTGATCTCAATTGTTGAACGATTCCAAGATGGATGGGTTAGATGAGTTGTTCTTGAGAGCTATTGGTTTGTGTCCAAATTGAAGCCTGCATATTTGATAGGGATTAAGTCCTCGAACTAATAACTAAGAATCAAGCTAGGGGATTACAAGGCGTTACCCAATGCATCTTGGCTTAGGAACTAGCACGGGACAGGAATTCGTACCTCATCTAAAGGTTAACTGCACTTTCACTAAGCTAAGTATAGAATGTTGATTGGCAAAGATATGTCCTGACTTGACATTCAGGAGGTTGGATGACCAAGGAAGGTTGAAAGATCCAACCTCACTACAACCCTCCTAAATGCCAAACTAGCCAAAGGTTGAACTAAACTATCCATCAACTTGACTTGACCTAGATCAAATGGGTTGATCCTACCTTTGCACTAATCCTTCTATTTTTGAGTTGACCAACTAAGCTGCTAAGCTACTTGATAGGAATAAACTTTTCAGACCAGTTACATGTAGCTGAGCTAGAGGGTTGCAAGGGCTCACATGGAGAATAGTAGCTCAAAACCCCATTTAAGACGAGGATTCTTATTTCGATCTCCATCTTTTACACTATTGTCGAATTGAGTGTCGAGCTTTCATAAGTACCAATACAGTTTTTATGCCGACCTGCCAAGCATACATTCTGACCTGCCGAGTAGCCACACCTATTGTTGAGTTCATATCATGATCCAAGCAGTTCTTAAGCCGACAAGCATCATACCTTTGTTTGAGCTAGGCTACTGAGACACTTGACTTGAAGAGGATGAGAATATCCTTCAGTACCTAAGTTCTGACTTGAAGTAGATCAGGTCAACTCTAATAGTTGACTTTCTTCTGAGCTTACTCGAGCAAGACATTGCAATAGCCAAGCGGCTTTAGAATCCATTTCAACTTAGCCAATTGCCCTACAAGCCTTCAATTACCTCTTGACACGTGTCTTCTGGCATAATATTCGATAATAATTCCTTACTTTACTATATAGTGTATCATTTGCCATTTTTACCCCTTTTAAGAATGTTTTAGGAATCTTTCGTACATTATCCATTTTGTCTTTTCCTTATTTAATGTAACCCTAGTTGAGATCATATAAATACCTTACTTCCTTTTATGCAGGCAGAAGATTGCATTATTGATTATTACAAGTCTTCTTTCTTAAGAAACCTTAGTGTTTTCACTTACCCCTTAACTCTTACTTATTCTCTTTAGTAAGGAGTAGTGGTGAGTAACCTTATAGTTTGGACCGGTGAGTTACATTTGGAGAATTGTAGGTCAAGTAAGATCAATTGATGTGTTATATCCGATTGCTAGTTGCTCGAATTTGCTAATCCCCCTTTTGTTTTCTTTTGTACCCTTTCGTTATGGTGCTTCTCTGTGTATACAACCTTGGAGACACATCACTACTTAAGACCAAGTCATCAACTTTTGTTGAAGATACCTAAGATTAGCTGGATATTCTATGTGTCATGTTTGATTAATTGCATATGGATTTGCTAGTTTTCCTTGTTTTATTTCAATTTCCCTTGGATATTCCTTGTGTAGTCTTACCTCGAGGCATATCAATATCCTTAAGGATCCATGGACTTGGGTTTAGATGATGGACTCAGCCATGCTTACCTCCTTTTTAAGTTCATAAGACTTAGTTTGAATGCTTTGTAAGAGAAGCACATATGCTATAAAAATAAGCCTCCCTTGAGGCTTATTAGAAGCTTAATGGAGATTAATGAGATCTTTTCTATGTTTATTTTTCTCACCTAAGATGACTAATAACGCCGAGAACAGAAAAACTAATCCAGCGATTCTTATTTCAATCCTACCAAGCTAGATCTTCCTAAGACGTGCCTAATTTAAATTAGTTTTGTGGACCTTATTACTAATTTAAGAAACTGATTTATGGTATTAAATTGGATTAAAAGCTTAAATATCAAGATAGCCTTTTACATTGGTTTACAACTTTATTTTTACTAAATTCCTACTTTATATAAAACCAAGCTATGAATGCATTATTATTTTCTGCTTTCAATAAGAGATCCCATTAAAAACAGGTTTACATCTTGAGAAATTTCAATAACAGATTAATGTTCAAGATTGTTAAGATTGGAGAAATGAATGGATGAACAGGAGTACCAAATGGACAATAGTTTTCAAAATTAGCAATGACATCAAGAAAATATGAAGCTATTGTGAATATGATTCTCGAACTTCATCAAACACAACAAAAATGGATGCAATAATGAATCACAGTTTGTTTCTTGATGGAGGAATTTGTCTAACTTTGATGAATTATGCAATATAATTTTTTAAAATTTCTTTACTGGTGTCAACAATGGAATTGTTCAAAGATAAACAAGAACTATACTAATGGAGAACTCTAGTGCAATTATTATCTAAGCAAATGTCATGGTGTAAGAACAAGATAACGAGAAATGTGAAGTGCATGATTTTATAAAAGTTGATAATAAACATCTAATGGAAACTTTTGTTACTTTTTTGGAGGATCTTCATTAATTTGTTGTTAGGGAAATATTGATTTCGATTGATGGTTTTATTATTAGTATTATTGGTGATAAATTAAGGATTTAAGATACTTTCCAATTGAAGGTTGTAGAAACCCTAATTTTTTGCCCATTTTATTTTTTATTTTATGTTTAATTTTACTAGGTTTATTGAAGAAAAAAACAAAAAAAGAAAGAGAAAAAAAAGAAGAAAAAACCTTTACAACTTACATGACCCTATGTTTGGTTGATTGTAGCTAAAGGATATGTTATCTTCTTCCTTTAGACAAGTGAAAGAGTGGTCGGATTGGCTCTTCTACAACTTAACCTTGATTCTAGGTTCTAGATGGCCGAGCTAAGGGGAGCTCGAGTTAGATTAAGGAGCTCGAGTAGGGTATGAACATTTTGACCTATGTCTAAATAGGTTTGATAGGACTTAAATAGTTTGTCCTATGCCCTAGGCAAGTTGTTTTAGGCCTAGGGGAGCCATTACAGTTGTGATTCAAATTTTTTTGTGTAATCCCATTAATAAAATTATATAATTCTTTTTTAATAAAAGATTTGCACTAAAAATAATACAAATGGTTAAATAAAAAAGATGGGGATTTTCAACAAAAAACTAAATTTGATCAAATCTTAAGCTAACTAAGAGACTTATATTCAATTCAAACATGTTTACATAGAAAATAAAGGTTGTAGATCAAGAGGGCAGGATCAAATTCATTTGAAGTTACACTAATTAAATCAAAATTAAACTCTCTTTGTAACTTCAACCTCATGAATGCAAAAATTTTTCTTTCGTCTACTCAAGGCTAAGTTGAAACTCCTATTTAGTACTATTAGATTCTATGAATTACGCACTTTCTTATGAGATTTATAAAGGAAGAAAACTAACTATTTCACATTTTCATACATTTGGCTATAAAGTATTGGGAAAGTTTGAAGAGAGAGCTGACGAAGCCATTTACCAAGGCTACTCTCTAAACTCAAAGGCATATCAAATATATAATAAAGTAACAAAAGTGGTAGAAGAATCAATAAATGTCAAGTTTGTGGAGGAAACAGGTAAAAAATAATCAGGTGATAAACTTCCAATTGCCATAAATAAAAAGAGCTCTACAAGACATAATTCAAAAGGTAATTCAAAACCTCCATAAGAAGAAACATCAGAAACTTCAAGAATGCTTGATGCATCCAAAATAAACCAAGGTCAAAAGGTTCTTCAGAGACAAACAACATGTTTATTGAAACTCATTCAGATGGTAAGTTAGAATATTTTGGACCCTTTCATACTCCACCATCAACACTTAGCTTTAAAGCAAATCATCCTCTTGAACTTGTGATTAGTAATGTTAGGTCTAGAATAAGAACAAGATTAAGCTTATTTAATTCATTATCATGTTGCAAATAATAATGTGAGTGTTGAATTTATATCAACTAAATATCAATTTGTAGATATAGATAAATTAAGATTTGAATTTATTTGTAATGAAATTAGTGTATGTAACCCTTTTTGTTAGCATGGAGAATATTTAATTATTTACCCTTAAGATAAAAAAAAAATGGTCACGTGTAGATAGAGAGTATTTAATTTTCTTTAAGCTTCAAAATTTCAAACGTGTGTGTAGTATGTTTATTTTTAATTACCTAAATGTGCATAACACACGTAAAAAGTGCTTTAGTGGATTTTAAATCCTTAGTTAATGGGTCCTAAAATATCTCAATAATGGGCCTAATAAATTAGCCAATGCATGCATGTCATGGACTATGAAATTTAACAGTTTTTCCTTTTCTCTTTTTCGAGTGTAAAACTACTTGTCTCCCCCCTTCTTCTCATTCATTCAAACCTTTCACTTCTTGATTCTCTTTCTCTCTCAAGAAATCATGTCACTAAGAAGATCCACCCGTAATGCAAATCAAGGTCCCAAAACAATGACTTTAAGCAATCTGAACAACTTTATTGAATTTACTAAACAAGAACCATCTGAGAAGACCCAAACCCTAGAACTTTGTGATGAGACCTTAGATGAACCAGTTCAAGAAGTTACTTAAAAGAATATTTCTAAACCACATTTTGAACCAGCCTAAGAAGTCTCTCACAAGACTTCTCATGATGAACAGAAGTTTGATTCATCTTCTTCATCTAAAGAAGTGGCTGAAACCAAAGACTCTAGTTCTTCATAAGACTTGTCTGGAGAAGACTCTAAGTATGAGTTTGATCCCTTTGAACGACTCCCTAAACCTAAACTAAAGAAATTAGTTTGGAGGACCAAGACTTTTTAGCCCATGCAAAAGACTTAGAAGGTCACTTCTCAACCTGTTTAGAAGCCTCAAAAGGATGTGAAATAAAAGAAACCACCCTCTAGACAATAAGACAAACCAAAGAAAGGGTACACTATGAAAGGAAGAGTGTGTCCATCAAAGAATCTTTTTTTCTTGAACTTATAATTCTTTGAGAAAAATGGATTTTATTGGAAGGAATATGTGGATGCTTTAGGACTTAGTAATTTGGCAAATCTGGGAGGTGTTGTAATGGGGAGTTAGTTCATAAGTTCTATAAAAGGTTAGATCATAAGAATCAGAATGTGTGGGGGTCTGTTGTTTTAAACTAGAAAGTTGAAATTTTGAAAAAGGATATTATGAAATGTTTTGATATTTAAGAAATTCAAGAAGACGACGATCTGTTGGAATTAACTAAAGAGAATATCTTTATTGAACTAAATGATGGAATTGAATTGGGTGTTGGTAGAGACATTTTTAGTACCGAGTTTAAATTGCTAGTTATCATCTTGCACAAATTTGTGAACACTTTCATTTTTCCTAAGAGGGGTAGTTCAACTTCTGTAGTAAGGGAAGATGCTCAAATTGTGTTTGCTATGACGGATAGGAAGAAGGTGGATGTAGTCAACCTAATGACAAGACATATATGGCAGCATCTAGATGATCAGCCATATGGAAGCTTGTTAATGGCTATTTTTAAATTTAAGAAATTGAAATTCCTAAAAGACACAACTTGTCCTTATTATCTTACTAGGCGAGATAGAAAATTTTCAAGTAAATGGGAATTTATGTGTTTGATAAACTTTGGCATTCTCACAATGGAGGCATATATGTTTATCCCTCTAACATTGGAAAGAGAGTGATTATTATTGAGAAAAAGGGTAATGAGAAGCAAAGCTTGAAAAGAAAAAGAGGAAAGGAACTTACTGTTGAAGATTAGAGAAAGAAAGGAAAAGTGGTTAGAAGGATTGGTGGCATTGAATTCATGGAAGTGATTGGATCACCTTCAGATAGTGATTCAGAGAGTACAAGACTACAAATTCCTCCCTTTAAACAAGGTGAAAGCTCTATGTTTATTGAGCAATTTTCTTAGGGAATCAAGTAAGTAATTGGGAAGGTTGTCAAAGATCAGATTACAAGCATGAAGGATCTATTCAAAGTTTGGGTTAAGGAAATTGTGTCAAAGTCCAAGGCTAATGAAGAGTCTTAACTTATTGATCTACCATTTGAACCACTTACTATTGAACCAAATATCAAACTCCAGAACCTGAACATCACTTTCTTGTGATCACTCCTTGATCAACTACTTGATTAAGAACTTGAGAAAACTCCTATCATCTCCCCCTATTTGTTTGAACCAAAGGATCCTCCTGTTGCAACTCCTTTCCTTAACCTTGAAGGACAAACCACTCTCGAAGGAAACACAAAAACCATTTCTGTTAAGTCTAACAAGGATGGTAGTACAATAGGTCAAGCTTAATCTACTCTAACTCCAATTAAAGATAGTAAACCAACTTCTAGTGTGCAACAATCAACTAAAGTCAGTCCTTCTCTTAGCAAGATAGCTGTTACTTACTCTAGCAGAATGAAACTTTATGTTAGGAAGAAAACCATGAGGTCTCAAAATTAATTTTAGTGTTTAAGTGTCTTGTCTTTTGAATTTTCTATTCTGATGTTATGTTTTGTCTTGTTCCAGTTAGGCTTTATAATGTTTTAAGTCCCCTTATGGACCGTACTTATGTACTTTCTTAATCAATGAAAGTCTCTTTTAGTTTCTACATAAGTTGTTTAATTATAAATGTTAAGGCAAGCAATTAAATAGAGTTTGATGCTAACAAAAAGGAGGAGATTGGTTAGAAACATTAAGTAGTAAATGTAAGCAGCAAACAAAACATAATGGCATGGTAGCTTGCATATAAATTTTAAATTTTTGCTTAATAAACTTCTTGCTGTTTATTTATTGGATGTCGAATTTGTTCATGTTTTCGGATTTATAAATGTTTTGTTATTATTAAAAAGGGGGTGAATGTTAGGTTTCTCTTATTAATTTCGATGATAACAAAAAGAGAGATAATGCTAATGTATTAAAAAGTATACATGTATGTAGACAGTTCATTAGATTGTTTAAACTGTAAATTAAGTTTCATTTAGAAACTTATTCAGAAGGTCTAAATCACTTGAAAAAGAAGCAAGTCTATAAAGTATTAAGAGAATATTTTAAAAGCTCATATAAGAAGAGTTAATACGGCACTTTTGAAAGTTTTTTAGAGATTTTGAAGATAAGTAAACTGAGATATTTTTGGAAGGTTATTTAGACGGTTGACCTAAAAGAATGAATTTGGAAAATCTAATAAGGCGTCAAATTTGAAGTAAATAAGGCCTAACTCAACTAGATTGAGTATATTAGGATAATATATGTAATCTTGTTTCACTAAGTTGGTATTAAAATTTATAAGGATTATTTTTAAGAGAACTAATCATTGGAGATAATCAAATAATAAGAAAATATCTAAGGTTGGATAAGGATGAAACTGATTTATAAATTTATGGGGTATCAAATTCAAAACTCAAGATTATTTGGATTTGCTAATCAAAGTATATCTATTAAGGAGATATAACTGAGATAAGATTGAATTCAAATTCAAACTTGAAAAATTTCTCAAAATATCTATGCATTATCCTTGAACGTTGAAGGTTGGATAAGCTCGAGGAGATTAAAATCATCAACAATCTAGCTGTTGAAGGACTCCAGTATAAAATAAGAGATGATTCAAAATATTCAACATTTTTTAGAAGAAAAAAGTACATTACACACTGATTGTAGTCATTGTCTATTTGAAAAAGCACGGAACACTTCCCAGAGATTACTTCAGAGTGTTGAAGTGAAGTAAAGCTGCATATTTAACAAACTTCATTTTTATTTTCGTGCCAAATTATTTGAGATTAATACCGTTCTTCTCACTTTTGTTTTGTAAACATTATCTATTATTTGAGAGAAGTTTGATTGTATTTTGTAAATTTGTAATTAGCCTAGATTGTAAAGATGCTAGATAAGCAGAGTAGAGAGTTGTGAAGGCCAAGTATGAGAGTTGTGAAGGCCAAGTATGATAGAAACATGTAAACTTCTCTTGATTTATTTTTTGATAAAGTAGATTAAGTAGAACGGCACTAGTGAGAAAGACTAGGTCTCTAATAGTGGAGCTAGAAGAGAGCAATAGGCATAAGGCCAAAGTTCTATAAATCTTTAGCTTAATTTTCTCATTCCTTTCACTTTTACTTTGAGTTATTTATTTGTGTGTTGAATTATTAAAATATCATTATTCACCAAATGAAGTTATTAACAGGGGTGTATTCATTTTAACTCGAAAAAGTTTTAAATTGTTTAAAGATATCAATTCGCCCCCCTTTTTGATATCTTATGCGGGACTAACACATTCTTATCATGTTTTTATAAAAAATATCATCTTTACAAAAGTTGAATGTTTTTTTTTCCATAAATATGCACATTTTCATTATAAAAAATTTATGTTTTCATCAAAATTGTATCAAATTTTTCATAAAATCGCATTTTACAATAGAGGTGAGCAAGTAATCTTGTTGTATATGGTACTCACCTGGATTCTACTTTACTAGGTAGGTTCTGAGTTGCTGATAGGGGGTCAAAGGATAGGTTTCGGGTAATAGTTTCTTGAAATCTGCTCCCACAAGATAAGGTACAAGTACAAAGTGAAAGTAACTTGTCTCACGTTGGAACTTATACTCTAATGTATACGGTGTATAGGTTCTATGATACATTACACCTACTTTATAACAATAATTAGATTATATAAATAAATAAAAAATAATATTATTACTTTTTCTATTTTAGTCTTAAAAAAAATAACAGCAAAAACCCAACTTATAATAATACCCTAAGACTATACACAATTTGTGACTGCTATCTAGTTCCTCCCTCTTTTCCTTCTTCTTTTTCTTCTTTAGTTAAAAAACTCTCTCTTCTTTTACTATCTACTTTTTTTTTTTTTTTGCACCTCCCTTTTAACTTGTTATTCAATATCTTATATTGGAATTACTTGTACATAGTTTTATATTCTGTGTATAATAATTTTATAGTTTGATAAAAATTTTATTTTGATGATTTAAAAAAAATGACAAAAGAAATATAAGTATGACTCAATTAGAGATTTCAACATTTCTAACTATAGAAATATTCTTTATTTTGCCTAAAATATTGTCTTAATTTAAGATGTGTTACAACCTATACAAATAATTATTGATGGATCAACCGATAGTACAGTTATAATTTTGATATTTGTTATGTATTCAATATAAAGTTTTGAAGGAAGATAAAAAAAAAAAATTATAAATTGCACTAGATACCTTATAAAATCTATAGAGTACAGGGTACACGGTGATTCCAAGGTACTTCGAGGTAGGTTTTGGGTAGAAAGACTTAGGAACCTATACTTATAAGGTAGGGCACATATTGGCCTCATATCCTATCAATCTTGTATTCGCTTAGCCTTATTTTACAAGACTTGCATTTCTTAATAACATTTGCACACTTTCTTAGTAAAAAAGGAATAAAAGCATGTTTTTCCATAAAATTTGCACACTTAAGCTTTTAGGAGTTTTAGCATTTTTACAGTGAAAATTGCATTTTTAGCATTCTTGGAAAGATAGGCATTTTAGGATCCCTTTCATTAAAATAATGGTTTTGTCACTTAGTTGATTTTTTAGAAAAGTAAAAAAATTTAATGAATGTTTCTCTCAAAATTTAAGTTTTTTTTTTTTTAATTTAGGAAAAAAATAGTTAGCTTTTTATGAATTTTCTTAAAAAAGTAAATATGTAAATTTCGCCGATTTTCTATAAAATTGATTAATACACTAATTTTCTTTTATTAAAATAGAAATTATGGTGGTTTGATTTCGGTTAGTGGATTGAGCACCTAAAAGGCGATTATAGAAAAATATTTCCCCTTAAAATCTTAAAAAAAGAAAAATTGAAAAACAAAAAAATATTTTTCATTTGTTTCTTGTTATTTTTATTGTAGATATTTGTTTTTGAGATATAAAAAGAAGGGAATTTCAACTTAATTCTTTCAATTGTTTAATTTTGAAAAATTCGACACGATATCCATTTAGGTTTTAAAAGGTTAGACCTACATAATTGACCTTAATATCTCATTTTTCAACTTTGATTTACAATAACTCTTGTTTTCAAATTTCTTTTGTAAAAATAATTTTCTAAAAATAATTCAATTTTTCTCAATTATATGTTAAGTGGCTTATATTGAGTTGGTTGGACTTAATATAGGTCAAATTAAGTAAGAATTAATTTTTTTGACTTGATAGAATTTGTGGCTCCATTAGGGAGTCCAATTCTAAAGTCTATTGGCTAGAAGGGCTTTTAGAAAAGATTGAAAAAGCCTAATTTTAGATTTCCTTACTCGTAATCTAGTTTCCCTTTTTATTTTTTTACATGATATATATTTTTATTTTGTCACTAATTGGGATTTAATTGTAGATAGGTAACAGCATGCCTGCTAGGCTATGGGGTCTTTTTAGGGGGCTCTTTATTTTATGACTAATGTATGCTAGATGCAGTTAGATCGAGACCGTTCAGAAACCTAATGTATAACCTTGAGTAGTTGTGTTTGACCACCTTTTGAAGTTGATTAGGCTTCCATAGTCTTGCTTGGATGTAACCCAAAATCCATTTACTTATGAACATGTGAGTCATAGAATTTGAGAACCATCTACCCTACTATAATTTTATGAGTCGACATATGGGCAATTCAACAATTATTTTTAAAATAACAATAAATAAGGGTTGTAATCTTATAATCCTTTTTCTATGAATCGTAGTCATTATAAAATATTTCCAATGTGCCCTAAAAAAATCCATGCATAGAGTTCTCTATTTGAAATTATCTTGTAATCAATTTTTTGTAAAGTATTTTCTTTGTAATTTGTAAATGAATGGGATGGCACATCAAGACTCTACTTCGTTTTATAATCTAATTGTATGTAAAACTTTGTAGAGGGCTAAATTCAAGTTTGGGCTTTAAGTCCATTAATTGATTAGGTTTGACTCTTTGGACTAAGATGAGAAGGCTCTAAGAGTCAAGTCTATACACATGAGATGATTAAGAGAGATTTGATATAGTAGGCTCGAAGTAGGGCCCATTGGATTTATCTGTTCAATCTAACATTTCTCAATATTGGCTTATACTAAGAGTAAGGCCTTTTTTGGGCCTAGATCCAAAGAAGGA
Organism: Lumnitzera racemosa; assembly: GCA_024138005.1. Classification (NCBI taxonomy): domain Eukaryota; kingdom Viridiplantae; phylum Streptophyta; class Magnoliopsida; order Myrtales; family Combretaceae; genus Lumnitzera; species Lumnitzera racemosa. Next base: position 5,700,305 of record JAMXBC010000007.1, read on the forward strand.
GCCCATTCAAGGTCCATTAAGGGAAGGGATTAATCTTGGCCATTGATTATCATTAGAATCTAACGGATGAGATCAATGGCCAACTCTTATAAATACCCTTTCCTTCTCTCATTTGAATAAGAGAGATCTTGGCATAAACACTGTTACCTTACTGGATGCTCGCCTTAAAAGATCAAAACACTTAAACATTTTAACAACATGACCTTCGTTCTTCATCAATTGTGGAGTTCAATGCCATCGAGCTTCTTTACCTATCACTGAACGTAATTGAGCCTTATTAAGATCATTTATTCCTCCTCCCTATCCTACCTTGTTTAATCATCCCATATGTGCAATTTAAGTCATTTCCTTACTCACGTGTAACTTGACTTGACAAGTGGTAAGCACATGATCTTTATAGTTGTACCTTTTGACCTACAAACTTAAATATTAGTAAAGTTACAACTTGAGATTTTTGAAAATAAAGAATTGTTGCACTATTATTCAGTTGTCGATCCTAGCATTTGCATCCATGTGCTTCCATTTTATTCATTATGTTTTTTTTTTAATTGGTTATTTGTTTATACGTCTATACATTGAATGATAAGAAGTTAATCATGTACAATTTTTTGAGTCCTCCTTCAATACTCCCTCTTGATTCAAAACCATAGACACTCATCAATGACCCGAACTTTTCATGCTAGACGTTTGGAAGAGACTTTGTGAGGACATTGGCTACTTGCTAGTTTGTACCACAATCCTTCAGCATTATTTCTCCATTTTTTACTAAATCTCTGATAAAATGATACTGAATGTCAATATGCTCTATCTTGCTATGAAATGCTAGGCTTTTCATCATTGCAATTGTTGCTTCATTGTCATAAAAAATCTTAGTTGTAGTAGCTTGTTGTTGAGAAAGATCAACTAATAGCCTTCTTAACCAAACTGCTTCACAAGCTAAAGCAATCGTAGCTACATATTCAACTTTTGATGATGACAAGGCTATTATGTCTTACTTTTTTGAACTCTACGCAGTAGCACTTCAGCTAAGAGAGAAAACATAACATGAAGTACTCTTTCTATCATCCAAGCATTTTGCCCAATCACTATCAATAAAACTAAATAACCCGAAATTTGATACTTTTGAATACTAAAGCCCATAATCAATGATCCCAGCAACATATCGAAGAATTTTGTTTGCTACCCTAAGGTGATGCTATGTTAGGCTACGCATGAATCTAGAAACAATACTTACACATAATGCTTTATCAAGCCTTGTGTGGGATAAATAATTCAAACCTCTAATCATACTTCTAAAATATCTTGCACTTGCCATATCGGTGACATCATTAGCAACAAGCTTCTCATTTATATTCATGGGAGTCGAAATTGTATTACAATTTAACATATTAAACATTTTTAGTAAATCAATAGCATACTTTCATTGAAGAAAAAAAATCCCATCAACACATTGATTTACCTTAAGCACAAGAAAGTAATGTAGCAAACCTAAATCTAACATATCAAAATTTTTCTCCCTGCAAGACTTAAATTCCTTAACTACATACTCACAAGAACCCATATAAATTATTTCATCAATGTAAAGACACACCATTAAAAAATCAGAGGTACCTCTCCTCTTTACATAGAGGGTTGGCTCATTTTTGCTTCTTTCAAACCCATTCTTTAAAAAATGTCAACCAATCTTTGTATACCAAGCTTGTAGAGCTTGTTTAAGGCCATATAAAGCTTTCTTCAACCTTTACACCTTCTTTTTTTCATGACTGATAACTTAACCTTTAGGTTGAGAGATGTAGACTGCTTCCTCCAATTCCCCATTTAAGAAGATAGATTTGACATCAAATTGATACATTGGCAAACTAAGTTGAACAACTACTGCAAGAAAAGTTCTCATGGTTTCAAAGCGAGAGCCACTAGTGAGAACATCTCTTTAAAGTCAATCCCTTGAGCATATCCCCTTGCTACCAGACGAGCTTTGTGTTTATGTGCACTACCATCAGCACGGTACTTAGTTCTAAATACCCATTTCAGCCTAATGACATTCTTATGTTCTAGTAGATTGACCAACTCCCATATCTCATTTTCCAGTATGGCTAACATCTCCTCGTTCATTGAATCCTTCTACACTTAACTCTTTGCGGCTTCATCATAATAGATGGGGTTAGAAACATATAAAGCAAAACTACATGAAGCATAAACCTCTCTAAAATAAAGAAATTTCTTCAGAGTACTGTCTATTGAAGAGTTGAACACGAAGAATATGTACTGGTGGTAGATGGATTGCTTAATGGAGTTACGTGAGTAGACGGTAATCTGTTGCCAATTTGTTTAGATTTAAAGGTTTCTATGGTAGATGTTGGAGGTTAAGGTGGTATTGTTGTTATGTCACTATTGTTCAATGTCTAAGTTTCTTCATTGAATTTGACATTGCTACTTATAATCACCTTACCACTTATGGGATTATATAGTCTATATGCTTTAGATTGAGGACTATAACCAATAAAAATGCATTTTTATGATTTTTTTTATCAAGTTTAAGATGAGTAAGTGATTTTACCAAAGCATAAGTTGTATAACCAAAAAATTTCAAATGACTTACTCGTGGCTTCTAACCTTTCCACGCTTCATATGAGGTTCGATTGAGAACAGCTTTTGTAGGTGATATATTGAGTAGGTATATTGTAATTGCTACTCCTTTTGCCTAATGTTCATTTGGTAAACCACTTGCTTTCATCATGCTGCTTGCCATTCAACTACGGTGTGATTCTTCCTTTCAACAACTTCATTTTGCTCAAGTGTATATGGTGTCGTAAATTCCTTGTGAATACCACTATTTTCATAGAAATTATTAAATTCATTGGAGATAAATTCCCTACCTCTATTGGAACGAAGAGCCTTTATAGAACAACCACTCTAATTTTCTAGCAATGTCATGAATTTCTTGAAACATTCGAAAGCTTCTGATTTAAACTTCAAAAAGTAAACCCAACTCATGCGGCTATAATAATTTGTAAACAACAAGAAATATCAACTACCACCAAAGGATTCAATACTCATTGGACCACAGACATCAATATGTATTAAGTCAAGACAACTAAAAGCTCTCTAAGACTTGTCTACTGGGAATGAATTTCTATTTTGTTTCTCAAAGATATAACCTTCACAAAAATCAAGATCTCCAATTTTCGACAACCTAACAACCATATTTTTTTAATGTTAACAATTTTAACCCTTTCTCATTCAAATGCCAATAATAAACTTCTTTGTGACTAAAGATTTTGCAATATTGGCAATTGGATGGTGGTTTGTGTTATTGTTGATCAATAAATTGGCTCGTTCTTCTATCGCTACCACGACCTCAACTACGAAAACCACCTCTACTTTGACTCTTGCTTGCTTAATTTTCTAACCTACCGTTAAAAGAAGACTGCGCTTTTACATGAAAAGACTTTTCTTCAATGTTTTCATGAGATCTACTAATCCTAGCTTCATAGGCTAACAAAGAGCTCATCAGTTCATCAAATTTATAAGTGGAAAAATCCTTAGATTCCTTAATTGTAGCAATAATGTGATAAATTTTCTTTTGTTAAACTCCTCAAAACCTTACTAATAACATTTTCATTGCTTATATTTTCATCATACAATTTCATATGATTTACAATCCTAGAAACTCTAGACAAAAATTCTTGCATATATTCTTTTTCTTTCATAAATAGAGTTTCAAAATCGCGATGAAGAGTTTGTAATATGACAGTAATTACCTTCTTATCACCTAGATGTTCTTTCTTTAGAATCTCCCATGCCTTTTTTGAAGTGGTAGCTACAATAACTTGAGAGAAAATTGATCATCAACAACTTGCTGAATGAAGAATAAGGCCATAGCATCCTTCTTTTGATTTTCCCGCAAACATTCGATCGGCATCATTGTCTTCCCCTAAATCTTCAAATTTGCTTTCAACCATATCCCATAAATCTTGGCACGTGAACAAAGTTTGCATTTTTAGACTCCAAAAATGTAATAACCAATAAAAAAGGGGAGTAATTACTTAATAAAAGTCTTAATAAAATAAAAGGTAATTAAGTTTTGAGCAAGGAATATTAAGGTCTTAAGTAATAGTATTAAAGGAATTGCAGGAAGATCTTAACTTAGTCTTAACCTAGCTAGTGCACAAATTGATCCATTGTGCATTATAGGATTAGACTCTTCTCTTGTAAACTCCGAAAACTCTCAAGGTAAGGAGGAATTCTATTGTCATTCTTTTTATTAAAGAGGGGAAATTTTGGATTAATGTGGGATTTCTTTTTACAGTAGAGTAAGAGTAGCTATGTGAAGAAAGGAAACATAAAGTTTATATAACCTTAAAAGGACATTGGTAAGTGAATATCCGATTTGTGGAATTTGAGATTTTTTTTTATAGAGGTTAAGAATTTTTATGTTGATCTTTTAGGATTTTGTGTAGTCCATTAAGGAAAAACAAGAAGCCCTAAATGATCGCTGGAATTAAGGTACGTATCTTGTGTTTCGTAGAATCTCTATTATCCTTATTCTTTTAATAAGTTTAGGAGATGTTTGTTAAATAAATATTATGGTGATAGAATTTATTAGGTAGTATTGATTTGAAACAAAGATGTGAAAGTTAGGAGGTTTTGTTGATTTGAATCAAGGGTTTGTGACGTGGAGTTGTGGAGTGTTGTTGTTGGGTTTAGAAAGGAGTTAGATGAAAAAAAAAAGTTTGACTAGAATGTGACATGACCAAAAGACATGACTGCGTCCTTGGTCATGTCCTTTGTAGTAGGTGGTGTAGACATGTAGACTAGAAAGTTATACGACCAAAAGATATGACCGTATCCCTGGTCGTATCTCTTGCAGTTTTGAAGTGTAACTTAGTAAGTTGCATAGCCAAAAAGACACAATCATGTCCCTAACCATGTCATTGGCTTTGCTCTTTTGAGTTGAGTTTTTCCTCTTTTTTTTTTTTGCTTTATTCTTTTATTACCTTTAAAGTAAAGTTGTTTAAAGTATCATTAAGTGAATTTAAGGAGATTTAAATGGTCTAAAAGTGAGTTTTAACTAAAAGAAATCATTTATTCAACATTTAAAGAAGTTTAATGAGTGTCTAATTGCTTTTAGGATTTAAAGTTAGGCTTGATTCATTAGTAACGGATTCTAAATATCTAGGTATGTGACACTTGTTGTATGTGAGTGTTAGGATAGCAAAAAAATTAAAATGAATTAAATGTATATTCGGCTTATGTATCTTTTTGTTGTTGTGTTTAGCTCATCCTAGAAGCTTATAGTAGTAGATTCCTAAAGGGTAACCTCGATGATTCTTGCGACGCATTGTCCTTAGTAGAGTCTTGTTTAGAAATGATTTGAGGTAGATCTAGGTATTGTAGAGGGGCCTAAAGAGGTATGTCTAATGTTAGGATGTTGTAGAGGGGCTCAAAGAGGCATGCTTAACGTTAGTTTATTGTAGAGGGGCTCAAAGAGGCATGCCTAACATTAGGTTGTAGAAGGGCCTAAAGAGGCACGCTTAAACGTTAGGTTATGATATGAATTGCGACATGATCGAGTTGCGAAGGACTACTAATGTCTGCTTATGTGATCTACTTAAAAGCAAAGATAATTAAAAGAATTGTGTGATCTATTTATTTTGCATTCCTACACATGTGAATATGTATCATTTGATTATATGCATGTGGTTGTGTGTTGGGCAAAGGCTTACTTTATTATATTTTTAGTTGCAGGATTTATAGTTGTACTACTTGACTTCAATAACTTATGTAGCTAATTGTTATTGCCTGGGAATGGGAAAAGTGAGGACAGTGTATGGTATTGAAGAATATCTTAAGAAACTAATTGATAAGGTTATTTAGTCTTATGCGGTAGTATTGATTGATTGGGTATTAATATTTCTTAACTAGAAGTTATTCTAGCATTATTTAAAGATTTAATTGTATAAGATTATTTGGAGACTTTTATAGTATTATTTAGAGTTTTTTAGTTGGATGTTATGCCTGACGTGTCATTAGAGACTAGGGATACATGGCAGTCTGTAGTGTCCTAGGTTCTGGGGTGTTACAGAAAATAATAATTTTTCCCCTTAAAAATTGGAATTAGAGGCTATGTTGAAGCTTAGGCATTGGTTGCTATTATCAATTTTTGGCTCTAATACCAAAATTATTCGAGGACGATGCAAATAGTAAGAAATAATTATAAGAAAAATGAGACAATAATAATTTTATTGTATTGAAAATTTTTTCTTTTCTCGCATTGCATATGAAAGGTCTTGTGACCACTTATATTCATACAAGTTAAATAAAAAAGGACATTTAATAATGATAACTAATACAAAATTAATGACACCTGATACGAAATTTATTCTTAAAATCTACTAATTCATGGAAAGTCAAAGATACAAATATTTTGAGTTTATTAGCAATAACTATAATAGGAAGTCAAAGATACAAAAATATTTTGAATCATTCTTTGATAAGAATCAACTCCTTGGACTGATCATATCTAGCCGAGCTAGAGGACTCCAAAGACTCATGCAGAGAATGTTAGCTCAAAGCCCCGTCCAAGATAAGGATTCTTATTCCGACTTCCATGTTTCACTCTACTGTCGACTTGAGTACTAAGCTTTCACGTGTGCTAACATAGTTTTTGAGTAATTGAGGATACAGGTTGACCTGCCAAGTAGCTGTGCCATGACTTATATAGCATCAGAGTTGATTAGCCTCAAACATCGTCCGAGTTGACCAGCATGTAACCTTTATCTAAGCCGAGCTGTAAGATACACGACCTGAAGGGATTTGAACATCTTTGATTGATTGAGCTTTGACCCGAATCAAATTAGGTTGGCTCTAATTATAGAGTCATTTCCTTTACTTTGTCTGAATTGTATCATACTTCAGATTGCCAACCACCATGCAACATGTGTCTTTTGGCTCAACATTTCAGAAGGATTTTTTTGCTTTTCTATACAGAATATTCTTGGTCTCTTTTACCCCTTTTAGTATATTTCACATAGTCTATTTGTAAATTACCCTTTTTGTCTTTTCATATATGTATTGTAACGCTAGTGGAGTGCGTATAAAAACCCTCATTTATTATGTGCAGGCAATCAATCAACCTCATTATTAGAATTAATACAAGTTCCCTTTTGTGAGTAACCTTAATGTTCTCATTTATCAACTCTTATTTATTTCCTTCAGTAAGGAGTAGTAATGAGTAACCCTATAGTTCGAATTAATGAGTCATACTTGGTAGATTGTAGGCAGAGCAGGATCGATTAGTGTGTCACATTCAATTGGTAGCTACTTGGATTTTGCTAAACCCATTTTCTTTTCTTTATTTATGCTTGTTGTGGTGCTTCTTTATATGTACGACCTAGGAGATGCATCATCCTTCAACTTCAACCAATGACTTTTTCTATCTTGGAGCAACTTAAATATTAGACTTGAAGATTGTGTACAAAGATTGATGTCAAAAACATCAATCCATTTATTGAATAAACAATAAGCATATAAGCATAATACGTGAATAATAGTGCCAAAAGGATGGGAAAATGTAAATAACTTCTCTAAACTTTAACTTGGGCTTGAATTGACCCCTTAAACTTTTAAAGTATGGTTTTTGACTCCCTAAACTTTAATAAATTGACAAAGAAACCACATAGGTGGGAAATAAACCCCTTAAATTTTGATTTTAGTATATAAACACCCCCTAAATCTATCAAAATGTTCATTAAGACCCCTTATACTTTGACCATAGTGTGAGTTTTTTTAGCTAAAAAAAGAAATATTCTTTACATTGCCAATTTATTAAAGTTTAAGGGGTCGAAAACTATACTTTGAAAGTTCAGTGGGTTAATCTACACCTAAGCAAAAGTTTAGGAGAGTTATTTGCAATTTCCTCCTTTTTTTGTAGGCATTTTTATGCTAATATTTAAGAGCATTTCTATTGTAACCTTGACTAGATCTACTAGTTCTCTTTTTAGAGCTTTGACAACTATTTTGAAAGACCTTATGGTAGGTTTTGTTGGCTTGTGACATTCTTGAATGGAGAGTGTAAGAGAAGACAAAGTCTTGAAAGTTAGAGACCTGAGTAATCTTATTTTGATTTTTCTCAAATAGTGGAGTACGCTTTGGAACATAGATTTCTCAATATGAAGTTATAAGAAAGGAATGACTCCTATGGAAGAACTTATTTATATCAACATCTAGTCTTAAGTGTATCTTCATTAGGATGCCATCGCATGACTATAAGTCATGGTAACCTTATCTTATGGGTTTCAAGTTATAAGACAATAAGAAGTAGAGTTGTAAATGAACGAAGCTAGCTGAGTCAAGCTTTTGAAGGCTCAAACTTAGCTAGTAAAAAATTGTCAAGTTCGAGTTGAATCAAGTTTTAATTGAGCTTGAAAATTATAGCCTTGAGCTTGAGCTTGTTAAGGAATTCCAAATTTGAGCTTGAATTGTTTAGATAAAATAACTCGAGCTTGTTTTCTTAAACAAGCTTAAAGTTGAGTTTATTTATACAAATAATTCACGTTTGAGCTTAAGATAATTATAGCTCAAAATAAGTTTAAATTTTGAAAATATACTTTTTTTTTATCATTTTAATTATTTTATTTTTATTCTTATACTCTTACATTATTTTTTCTTGTAATATATTTTTTAATGTAATACATCATCTCACTAGCCTATTCACGAGCCTATTTGCGAACCGACCTGTTAATAATACATATAAGATTACTCATGAGTCGACTTGTAATTCTAAACATGAGCTTGAGCTCGATTCATTTATATAAATGAGTATTATTTTGAATTCAAGCTCGGCTCATTTATGAATCAAGCTCAAGTCAAACCGAGTTCAAGTAACTCATAAGTGCTCATTTACAATCGTAATAGGAAGGAATCAGTTTAGCTAACTTCGTAGCCCAATTTAAGGTGGTGTTATTTTCCTTAACATCTTATTTGTTGCAAGATGGCAAATATGTAATATTGCATTTATATGATTCTTTATGCATGATATTATTTACGATTAGCAGCTTCTTTGAATTGCTTGCTTATGTGATATTTAGTTTCGGGCGCTTGGCTTAGCTCAATACCTTATAAATTATATACACATGTCAAGATAGAAGATCCAAACAGACTAAGATGACATTGACATCATCTTTCTCCGACTTCTAAAGAAGTATAATTTAGCCGGGAAATTCTATGGTAACGTCATATGTTACCGTAATGTCATGGTAAATTATATTCGATGTCAGTAAATTATGCACATAAATGGTAAAATGAAAATTGTCAAATGGTTTTGTTTTATTGTTGATGAGCATAATTTACTAATATTTGGTAAAAATAAAATTGTCTAACAGATTTTATTTTATCGTTCATGGCATAATATACTAAAATAAAATGTTATTTATCATGATATTATAGTAATGTGACGTCACTATAGAAAAACCTAATTTAGGTTGAATATCTTTTGTTAAATAATGGAAAGTTAGAGATGTTTAAATGATAAGTTTCTTTTGAAAATGTAAAATTGTAGTTAAACCCAATTCTAGAATTCATTTTATCATTTTAGGGAATTTTCTTACATTCCTAAAAGACCGTTAAAAAATGCAATTAACATTGAAATTCACGCTTCCTTTTTAACGTGCAATTCTCTATATTTATCATCTAGATTGTTTAAATTAGGTATCTAAATAAAGCCTTCGAAATTTTTAGGCAGTTTTCCGTAGGAGTAAGCGATACATTATGAATATAGCATGAATACAGTACGAGTCCTATGCATCATATAAAACTATCCCATAAGTAACGGTTCCCAAATTTTGAAATAGGAAAACTATCCTATAGTTACCTTGCTCTGAAATTTTGAAACAAAGATCTATCTTGTAATATCATAGAACCACCTTGAAATATGTATCATATAAAACTTGTGGAGTATAAGTATCATAGGGAATAAATTTTTAGTGTAATTTTATATTATTAAAAATTTAAAATAAATCTTAAACATCTTGAACCTGTCAATTATTCGTAACATCCTGTTCATTCGAATCGCTTGAAGATACATCCTTTATGAATTAAAACCAATGATGTTTAAGAATATCCTCAAGGAAGCAACTTGTAATAACTCAATAAACAATAGAAATAATTAAAAAATTGTTAAAGTAGTAAATTAGAGAATGAATTAAAATCATTATGCTAAAGAGTAATTTCAATGAAATAATATGTAACTTGACAAACTATAGAAACGATATCAATTGACAAATATAAAAGAATCCATTTTGAAAACATGCATATAAAGTTGAAAGTTTTGATTCTTAAAAAAGTCAAGTAAAATACATAGATAAATATATAAAGTTACGATTTTTATGAGAAGTTAGTGTCCATACCTTTCTTCTAACAACAAACAAGTAACCAACATAGGTAGAGTTGGTAAGTAAAAGAAATGAGTTAAGAGAAATAGAAAATAAGGAAGAATTAATGCTAGAGAGACGAAATAGAATCGAACAAATGAGATAAGAGAGAGGTGAATGAACTAAAGTGGGAATTCTTTTATGTCATGTTTGGTACGTAAGAATGAATTAGGATGGAATTGCGATTCTGGGTTCTATTTCATATGTTTAGAAGTACATTTTGAAGCCGAAATCAAGATCCATTTGAAGCCAACATCGCGATTCCATGGATTGACAATTCTGACTTCAAGGTGGAATTCAGTAGAATTCAACTTTGCCTTTGAGAAGGTGGAACTATGATTTCATTTCTATTTTATTAATTATGATTAATTAAAATTGCTTTTTTAGCCTTCAAATAAATTATAACATGTAATAATTTGGGTGATTTTGACAAATAATACTATTTGAGTATTTAATATTATTTCATTTTATTCCATTTTTGTAATCATCTCCAAACACAGGAAGTGATTTCTCATTCCAGTTCTCATTCCATTCCATTTTGAATCATTCCTTTATACCAAACATGATATTAAGGTTTCTTTTAAATGATGGATTTGGGTTATAGTCTATATGGTTTTTTTCCCATTCTTAGTAGAATGTAGAAGGTACAAATATGATTTTGTTGTTATGTTTATTATTATTAGTTGATAAATTTATAAGATGTATACATGGTACTAGTACTTGTACTTTATATATTATAGGATGAGCATATAGAGAAATCTACTTGTACCCCATCTCTTAGGAGTAGGTTCTTAAAAACTATACTTAAAAACTTATTAGGGATGAGCATGTAATTCTATTGTACAAGATATCCACTCATATCCTAATTGATTGAATAGGTTTTGGATAGATATTGAAAATTATATAATAGGTTCTACATAGTAATTTTTTAAAACCTACTCTTATAGTGTGGGGCATGAGTATAGTACCTTTATACCTTTTACCTACCTTAGAATTGTTTTCTAAGATATAGAGGGTCCAGTTTCCATAGTACTATGTATCCACCTTGTAAGAATTATTAACAATAATAAACAAAACTAAAAGGTAATGCTACATTTTAAGCTGGGACATATTTTACTAACAAAAAAAATAAAGGACCTAAGCCCATAAGATAGAATCTCAAATTTAGAGCTATCTCTTTCTTTTCTAACCCTTAAGTCTCAATAGCGCCACATTCTTCTATTTGTACGTTTTATTTTCTTTCTATTTTTCTTCTGCATTTACTAAGTGCTAACATTAGTCTACTAAATTCGTAAAAACAAATGAGAATATTTACAAATGCACATTTAAAACTATTAATTAGGTGTGAAAAGAAATATTTTTTTTTTACTTAGAAAAAAAATATAACTCAAAATTAGCTATTAAAAAAACATGTGAAGTTGAAATTTATGAGAAGATAAGAAAAAAATTACAAATTCCATGTAGTATCTTGTATCCTAAAAGTTTTATACAATACAAGCTTTGTACAGTTTCAAAAATTTGGCAACCAATACCTTGCTACAAGCATGATCCCATATCCTATTTACCTTATGCCTACTTACTCTTAAAATCTACTTGGTTCTTTTTTTTTTTTAGGCTGCAATAAAACCTACTTTGTTGAGTAGTACACTACAAAATACAAGATATATCAGGATATAGCGAATGTAAATAAGAGGAGATAGTTTATAGGAATGTTACTAGTAGGTGTCGAGCCTAATTTTTCAATTTCTTTTATTTAAAATTGATTTCCCAATTTCTCGATTAATATTAAACCATAACTCATTTATTATTAATCTTCGACTAAAGAAATTGAGAAATTTCTATTTTTTATTGAAAATAATTTTTGGAGTCGCTACCCGACCGAAGTTGGGAAAAGAAAAAGAAACCATAACCAATTGGGTAGATTGATTATGATTTAGCTACCGGTCTTTGATTTCAATTTTAAATGAAGAACCAGAGGGTTCTAAGTTCGGGGGCTAACCTATTAAACCTTTAACGGGTACCACTATTTATTTACCAAAATTAAGATAATTCTTCTAATTATAATATTTAAAAATAAATAAATAAATAAAATCAAAAGAGAGAAAAAAGAGGAACCGAAGTTTCTACATAATTTATCGTCGTCTCGAAGGTATCTACATACCCACTAGTTGGGATTAGACGATCGTAGTTCTTTCCGAAAACTTTAATGTGTTGGTTCTTTTTATAAAAAATGATTGGTTGAATTTGCGTTTTTATTAACCATTTTATTTTTATTAAAAAAAATCTCTAGAAGCTCAATTTTTATTCCTAATCATAAAAAAAAAACCTAAAAACCTAATTTTTGAAAAGTCCCAAATTAAAATTTTTATTTAAAAACAACTAAGTGATAATTTTTTTTTTTATTTTCAAGAAAAACCCTAAAAATTTTATGAAATATACAATTTTTATGAAATTGCAATGTTCTACATGATGAATATTTTATAAAGAAAAGATGCTTAAAACATTAAAAAAAAAAAGAGAAATATTTCCTAACTATAGAAAAGATGTCTAAACTATAGAAAAGATGTCTAAATTATAAAAAAGATGTCTAAACCATAGAATAAAAAAATCTAAATTATAGAAAAGATGTCTAAATCATAGAAAAGAAAAAACCTAAACAATGGAAATGATACATAAACTATAGAAAAGAAGCCTAAATTATAGAAAAGATGTTTAACCATAGAAAAGAGGTTTAAATATAGAAAAGATGCCTAACTATAGAAACGATACCTAAACTATAGAAAATAAATTTAAACTATGAAAAAGATGTTTAAACCATAGAAAAAAAATCTAAATCATAGAAAAGATATCTAAATCATAGAAAAGATACCTAAACCATAGAAAAGAAATTTAAACTATAGAAAAGATGTTTAAACTATAGAAAAAAATCTAAATTATACAAAAGATATTTGAATCATAGAAAAGAAATTTAAACTATGAAAAAGATGTTCAAACCATAGAAAAAAGTTCAAAATTATAGAAAAGATATCTGAATCATAGAAAAGATGTTTAAACCATAGAAAAGATGTTCAAACCATAGAAAAGATGTTCAAACCATAGAAAAGATGTTTGAATCATAGAAAAGAAACCTAAACTACCATGGAAAAGACATTTAAACCATGGAAAAGACATTTAAGAAAAGATGTTTCGTCGTAAAAAAGAAGTCAATTAAAGTTTTTTTTTTTTTATGAACATCAAAATGATTTTTTTACCTAGAAAACCCTAATATGCCTAATGCAATTTTTCTAAATTAATACAATATGCAAAGAATAAGATTTTGTAAAATATGTGATTTTATAAAAATGTTATTTTGAAAATATAAAATCTAAAAAAAATAATAAAAAATAAATAAACTAAAACTTAACTTAACATATGTTCACTAGACACTAATACTATAACTAATTACTAGCAATTAAAGACGTGACAAAAAAAATAGTACAAGTCTTAAAAATAACTATGCATATACTAAGTGAGATAAAAATAAATAAATAAGATAACCTATAGACAATAATTAAAAACCACTATTACGTACCTGCAAGGTAAAGCACGTAAAGCTGATGAAATGGAACATATTGGATCCCCAGTCCTATCGCGCGCACAGTTATAGAATTGGTTTAAGGAGTGGGTTCGAGCATATTTTTAACAAATGTGTAATTGTTCTTTTTTTTTTTTTTTGCTCGTACCATGGAACCCTTATTTATAAAACTCGAAAATAAATCTTTTGAATCGAATCAAATCAAATAGAATCTCAATTGATAAAGATCTAAAATAAATTCGAATTTTACAAATTATGATTTTATTGGATCTAACGTCATTGTATAGGATTTGCTTTTTTTTTTTCGACAACTATTTAGTCAAGATTCTATCAAATTAATTTTTTCGAATTTTTTCTTTTTTTTTTCCAACAATTTTCTATTTTATTTTATTTATTTATCTTTTTTATCATTTTCAATTTTTTTTATTATTTTCTAAATTACGACCATTTTTGTAAAATAAAAAAATTAGGATTACAGAAGGACAAAAATTAGGTGTCTACAAGGTAAGCTTCCACAAGGTGTGACATCATAGGTTTTATTCCTAAATTTAGGAGAGTTTAATTCATATTCAAGTCAATAGAGTTTGATTTTTCACAAACAGTTGTCCATTTAAAAAATTTTGTGCATTGGACTGTCTATCTATGTTTTTGGTTAGATCAATGCTAGATTGACAATCTTTTATCCCTGCTTCTTTACTTTATAAACCTACTCAGCGATGTCCAATTCTGAATCTGGAGTAATCAAAACCCTACTTGTCAAGCATAATTGAATGTCCAAGTAATCTAATTGGCAAATAGATTTGTAAATGAGTGTTTTAACGTATTACCAAACCATAAATAGAGAGAAAATTTACAATTTTCGACACTATTGCATAAAATGTGTAATGAATGCATCGAAAATTATGAATGTTTTAATTGAGTGTCATCACTAAATGATTTAAGATTCTTAACAGATGAAATTAGCACGTATCAGGCTGTATCCCAAAATTCGTAGACAGTTTCATGGGTCATTAGACGGTCATTTTCTCTTTTTACTGACCATATATTATTTGAAAAGGGAGAAATCGAACATTATTATATCTTTTTGGAGAGAATAATAATTACATATCATAGCTTGGTGGATGGTTTGCTATAGTTGCTTACCACATCAGGCTATTTTGACCAAAAGGACACGTGGATATTATATTGGTAACTAAAGCTTGTTTGATAGAAGCTATAACACTAGGTGAAGCTAGTGGACAACAACTTTTTTCCAACCGTTCGAAAATCTCTCTTTCACCTATCCTTACTGAAAAATCACCGAAGATGCCAGTACATCTACATGTAGCTGAAGCTTATCAATGGTAAGGAATGCTCATCAATAATGTTCTTTATGGATGTTTTCTTTCGTGGGACATTGTTATGACAAGAGAGGGGAACATGGCTCGAAAAACTCCAATATATACTTTTCTATGCTTCAGAAAACAGAGAGTTGTCATCAGCTGACTCACCCTACAGCATTTTTATGGTTAGTTCCTGGATGAGCAGTCCAATTGACCATTACGTAAAAAATGGGGCTTTTACTGAAACATTTTCGACGCATTCAAACATTTTCCCTCTAATTGTAATCACCAATATATATATTATGCACCTAATTTACACTTCTCCTATTCAATACATTAATTGACCCACTCGAGCATTTATATTACACTTTTTTACACAATTGGATTACAAACATTTTTTCATTTCCATTACGAATCACTGGACCATGCAATAATTTTCTGGATGTTTACAAACTTTTGAATGTTATTACCATTATTTCAGGAAAAAAAAAATTATAATATTGTTGAAAAATTAAAATGGTAATGCTCACAGATGATGGTATCGAACCATTTCATTTTCCATAAAAAAATTGTCAAACTATGGAGGTTCAAATTACACTCAATGACATTGAAATTACATATACACGCGTGGGGACTTTTTTTTTTTTTAATTTATAATAGGTTTAAAACAGCAATAATATCCATATAAAATGTTTTTGCTCATTCTCATTCAACTTTGTCGAAATGATTAGTGTGTACCGTTAGAGGTATGCAAACGAGTTTTGGCTAGTAGGCTAACTCGTCTAACCTGTTTAAAAAGCGGATTAGGATTAAGTGTTTTTTACCCTTTTAAAAAGTAGATCAAATGAATCTATTCTATTTAACCTACATGCCAAAATCAATTAATTTAGGTTAGCTCATTTAGCCCATTTATGTTTTTTGCTCGTGGGTTAACTTGTTTAATCCGATTAAAAAGAGAGTTAGGGGCCAAGTATTTTTTACCTGTTTAAAAAGTGAGCCAAATGAGCTCTACCTATTTAACCTACGGGCCAAAGTGAGCTAGGCTGTATTAGTCCATTTAGTTCACTTGCACACTTTTATATATCGTAACCGATAGTATTTTTCTAGTCTCTTCAAACATCAATAAACACAATAATCTAAACGAACTCATCTGCTATGTAAATTTCAAAGTCCATAAATTTATTACTTAATATGTATGTTAAAGAAATTATTGGATATCTTAGAAAGGAGGTTTTCTAGGAGAAAACATTTACAACTTATTCATTTTATTGAATGAAATAAGGTTGTAATGTAATAAGTATTATTAAGAATGGAATAGAGTTTTCTAAATTGATATTATGTGGGTATTTGTCAATTTTAGTGAGGATATTAAATTTTAGTATTGAGTAGCTATTTATAGGTCAGAGTAATAAATAGATATTTAATATTTTTTATAGTAGAGATTCTAAAATGTAACTATATGCTGTACATAATAACTTTTCCAGAATTCCTGGCAAAAAGAAAAAGAAAAACAAAATAAATAAATAAATAACTTTTTCAAAATGAATAATGGGAAAAGGATAAATTGTTATTACGATTAAACAACCTGTTCTTACATTTTATGAAACAACCTAGTATTACGGTAAAATCGTAGATATGCAAGACATCCCATGGCTATTGTGGTGTTAAAGGAATTGCGGTCAAAATTTGCATGAAAAGAGAAGAAGAAAAATTAAAGTGACAATTTGCAGCTGATGAGCCTGCAATTTTTGCACTGAGCACTCTAGTCAATAGTGTAGACTGTATAGTATCTGCCTTCTGAAAGAAAGAGAAACCAAGATCTTCATGCACTGAAAACAGTGTTTGTATAAAACAAAAGCTGATGCCGTGTATGCTACACTGTTTTTATTTTTTCTGGAAAAGGAAAGAACCCCACAAAGTAAAAGACAAGCTGGTATTCACCAATTTATTAAGACTTCTTTGGTCTTTCACAGAAAATGTTAACGATGTTTCTTTAGGATGAAAAGTGTAGTTTAGCAGTCTAATAAAGTTTTTTCTTTTTTTTTTCTTTTTCCCCTCTCCAAAAATAAACGTGTTTCATTACACACTAAAAATGATTTCGTAAAGTGATGTAAATCTTTTTTTTTTTTTTTTTTTTTTTTGCATTCGGTATAACTTTGGATAAAACATATACTACCATCATGACATATCACTCTAATTTTGTTCCTCGTAGCGATATGGAGACCCGTAGTTAGGTACGTAAATAGGATAGGTTTGAGACACGTTTTAAAAAACTCAAACTGCTCTTGTCGAGTTTAATGCATTCCAAAATTTTACAGGATTTTACTCTTTATTTTCATCACTCTTATCGGGTCAAAATTCTATGAATGTAGGTTTTTATAAATTTCAAATAACCCTATAAAGATGGGTCTTCATAAGATTTAGATGAGATGAATGAGAAAATAGAGTGAAAAGTAGTTAAGTATTGATAGGGTTATACATAGTGACTTACAAACAATCAAAATTTGAAAATTCAATAATATATATATATATATATATTAAATCCTATAGGTTTTGAATCATGTTTAAAATCCTATAAAGACCTTATAGGACAATGTCTTATAAAATGTTTATGGGGTCGTTAAACGGATTGAGTGCCTTATAATGTAATAGCTATTACATAATTTTTTTTTTTTTATAAGGAAAAGTGGTAAATTTATTATTCAAACTTTTGTGAAATGACAAAAAATACTACCTGAACTTTTAAAAGACTAATTTCATTCATAATTAAAATTTTTACTGTCATTTTTACTATCTTCATTAACATTGTTAGATGCCGTTTGTTGAGTTAGGTTGATGGATATATTGGAAGGCCATACGTGTCATTTAATATTAACTTAAGTCATGTATATACTATATAGACAAAACGAAAGGAGAAAACAAGAAAAAAAAATGTTGGAGAGAAAACAAAAGAGAACGTGGTCCAATTATTTTGTAGCTCCTACATTAGCCACCTATGTAAACTAATTAAAATAGATATAAAAACAAACCAAATACATGATACTTTGCAAAGCATTTGGTGTGAAAAAAAAAATTAATCTAAAATGACAACATAGTGAGATAAACATGATTCACCTATCAAACAAACATTTCGTAATAATATAATATCTAAAGTTTGCACCTTCCTAAGTTAATGATATCACTACCACAAATATTCTTATTAAGTAAATTAGACATTAAGTAATCCAAGAAATCTTGTAGTAATGTTTAAGTATTCATAAACAAAGTTTTGTGTTCTCTATATATGTGTTATATTAAGGTGAAAGGGTTTTGATGATCAAGGGGAGCACATTTTCTTTTCTCCCCAACATTATTTATTTATTTTTCTTTTTTTGTTTTATCTATCCATCTTATATGTGGCTTAAAATAATATTAGAAGATACATGTTTTTGATATGTCCATCAGTTCAACTAGCATATTACATTAACACATTGGATGTTTATTTTGTTTCTATTATTTTGATACTCAATCTCCTCTTACTCGATGCAATAGAATGAATGGACAACTAATATAAGTAAAGCCTCAACGCAAAGCGGTAAAACCACAAAATTTTTTTGCCATTTCAGTACTGCTAGGATACAACTTCTTCTTTCAAAGAATTTTTTCGTGAGAATGAAAATATTTTCCCCTGGAAATGTGATTACATTATATAAATAACTTCAGCAGTAAGTAAAGTATCTTATTATGAAATGTCAAGGAATTATGCCGCAAAGTTACGCGTTGAGGTTGTTCGATACATAGGATTACACATTGGCAAATAGAAAAAGGGGAAACTTAAGATAACACGGACCGTACAAATCTTTTCTTTTTTCCCTTCCGTTGTTCCATGTACACTGCAAGTTGGTACAGTTTGGAGTTAAGCTTGAGCCTGCATTGCTGCGTCACACCTTTGGAAGAAAGAGATAAAATGATCCATCCTAATGTACGGATCGCAATAGTGTTGGCATCCAAGAAAGCTGTTGCCTTGTAAGCGAGCAAAATTTGGAAAAACACACACAAAATAAGAGAAATAAGAAGTAATAGCAAAAGAAATGCCAGAGAGAAAAAAATCTTGATTTCATTTCGTTTCTGAGAAAGTTTCCTATTGATTACCATCCATTTCTTGTAAGATGTAAAACTCCGTTGTTTAAGGCTACATACAACTTGAATCAAATGATGTAGTGCAGATTTTGAACTGAAATTTGAGCTTGATTCAAGTTTCCAAAACTTAGAGCTTGTCAAACTTGGAATTTTTAATTCAATTTGGACTTGAATTGGCACTAAACAAGCTCAAGCCTCACTCGATAAAACTCGTTTAGGTTCAATTTATTTTAAAAAATTTTCTTCTTTCTAATGAAAATAATATTTAAATCGAAACTTAATGCAAATTCAATAGACATTTAACCTCAATTTGGGCTTAAGATCTAGAGTCGATCATTATATACTTTGATTGTGATATGATAAACTACTTGAGTATCTCAATTTGAGCTCCTGAACATATATTAAGCTAAACTTGAATAACTTAGGAGTATGATATGTTTAACTCATTTACACCACTAGTGTTATTCAACTAAAATGAGTTCAAAAAAGAACTTAAGAATCGATTGAATTTTTTAAATGATAAAGTCATATTATTGACATAAAATATCTACTTTACTTTTTCCATAAAAGATGTAAGCTTTGTCAATCTTAACATAACATTTACCATCTTTATCGGTAGATGCTCTTTACACCAATTTTAAACTTGAGAAATCAATAAGGTTCTTAAATTACAACATTAATATTTAAATACCTTTGTATTTAAGAATCTTGTTAATTTATTTTTGGAGTTCTTAAAAAGAGTTCCTTGTGGTTGATTTGTATAATTTATAGGTCTCATTTTTTTTTTAAAGTATTTAATCTTTGCAAATACAATGGCAAAGAAGATATGTTAACATGGGGTTAAGGTAAAAGCTGTCTAATTTTGTCTAGCTAAAAAAAATATATATAGAAAAATCCCTTACATAGGAAGAGTTGAGCCTTAATGCTTAAGAACCTCCTTGTGAGGTCCTTTACCCGATTCCTTATATTAAGGACCCAAAACTAAAGTTATAAGATAGAGGTCAACTAATATTACCATCATATCCTATCATCACTTTATACACAAATCTACTCAAAACATTGATAGTACTTTAGAATTGAGACCTTATTTTATGTAATCTATATCAAAGAGAATCTATTGACTATAGTATGTGAAGTGAAAGTAGACTTTCACCAGGAAGAGATACACTACAATAGTGCGAGTTGCGAGGCTTTCTTAGTGAAATGGTAGAGGTGGTTTTTGTTTTTGCCTCTTATTAAATAATAGGTATCTTTTCTTGCTTTATGTAAAGGTGAAAATTAGAATGCCCAGTAAGTAAGTGTAATACTCCAGGCTCAGGGTGCCACAAATCATCACTTGTGTCTAATAGACTATTGACACATCAGGCATAAACGAGCAACTAAAGATCTCCAAAATTTAGTAAAACAACTTTATAAATTCTCTAAATAGTAATTCTCTGATGTAACTGAAATTTAAAATCGAATCTCTTCAATAAATAGAAATTGAAGTTAACATAATTAAACTGCTAAGATCATATGACCGAACAAGTCTTTTCAATAAATCTTGTCTTTCAAACTCTCCTACTATAATATATCACATTTCATAATAATAATAATAATGATGATGATGTATCTATGAGCTTAGTAATCGTTAGGACTTACCGTAGAAAATGGTAACCAAACGGGTCTTTCAAAATATCAAAGAAAACTAGAACGGAAGGGTCGATAAACATAGTAGCTTTTGTGAGCTGCTCGAAGGATATGATACACCAACGAATATAACACGACCTAACACTTTGCTTAATAGGACTCACAAGCTAATGTTGAGGTCTATTCACTACTAATATCAAGTTACTCAGTAAGATTAGACACGAGTGTAAGCGGAATGTACTTGGAGAAGGATCTCTTACAAGAACAAGTATATTCAATATTTGAAAGGATGTAAGATGTTCCTTGCGGCTACAGTAAAAGGATTATTTATATTAAGTACTTTAGGGCAATAATACAAAGAAGGAAAATATATAAAAGATAACAAAGAAAGAGGTTCATAATATGTACCAAAAGGGTAAATAAGACAAATGACAAAAAGGAATGTAATACAAATGTTAGAGAAGTAAGGACAGGTAGCATCTTGTCAATAGGTTCGTGTAAGGGAATCTTGGGGTATGGTAGTTGAGCTGTAAGGATGTTACGGCTACCGTTGACGAATGTTAATTAGAGTTGCTGAGATGAATGAAGGATGCTACAGTTCTACAAGTTAAATAAGTAAGGCTCAGCATGTTGGGGCCTTGGCCTCAGCACTTAGCAACTTAGCCTAGGTACTTATCATGTTTGTAGATTGGAATTTGGCTCGTTGTGCCATCACCTTGGCCTCGGCATTTAGAAGGTTGGCCTTGGTAGGCGAGTTGATGATTGGGTAGGGGTCTGTGTAGAGAAGAGTGTGTCTAAACTGAGACTTTAAAGAGTTCGTCCACTGTTCTTTCATGTATTGGTGCTTTTCCTCGACAAGCTAACGAGAGAGAATTCTTTTGGAGAGAGACTGTAGGCTTCAGAGGCGTGTGTAAGTGAGGGTACTAGAGGTTAGAAATCTATTAAATAATGTAAGCCCCTGAAATTGAGTTTAGGACAACTAAGCATAGATTTAGAACCTTTAGGGAAAGTTATTCAATTGAGCCCAAACTTTACAACTAAGATAAAAAAGTTAAATGAAGTGACATAGTGAAGTTATATTTTGGAAATAATGACCTAAAATCTTAATTTTCCCTTAGAAGTAGGATTATTTAATATAGTACTAAAATATTCGAAATCCCTAAAATCGAGCTCGAATTGCAACGAAAACTTAGAGATAAGTTAATTTAGCTATAAAATGAGATAATATAGTATAATTTACTATATGAATATACGCGTATTTTTATGAGTATACCCGGTATAAATAATAATTATACCCATAAATTAACCTTAATTTACGTAATTATATATATAATATGTTGAATTCATGCGAATAATTAAGAGAGCATATCCTAAAAATAAAATATATGTTAGAAACTTAACTATATAAGTATAGTTATGTATTACGCGTGATATATACAAGGGATATATACTCGTATATTAATAAATAACTAAGTATGAATAAAATATACTCAAAATACCTAAATAATTGCAAATCTTATCTAAAAAGCCTTCAAAATTGCTAATTCAAGTCTAGAAACTACTGGGAATCACCGAAGCTGGACAATTGTTGAGTCAAAAAGTAAATTCAATAATCAAAGGACACCTCCTACTTGCATTTATGAGAAAAAGTAAGGAAAAAATTAAAAAAGCAGCAACCGACTCCAATAAGCATAAATAGGCTTCGTTACACCAATTCACAACTTTATAAACCAGAAACAACATAAAGAAAAAATTAGAAAAAATCATAGAAAATTAGAAAAAAACAGAGTGATTACCATGATTCGCTAATTCTTAGGGCTCCCAATGTTCTACTGTTGAGCCACTTCACCACTAAGGAACACCCCCAGTGTCTAAAGCTTCCGACACAAACCACCCCCCCATGGCCGTCGGAGCCACTAAGAACAACCAGATCAAAATTCTACCCTATTTTTCAAGAATTTATAAAAAATACCTAAACTACTCAGAAAATTATGAAAAAATTTGTACTTAGGTTATTTTGAATATGTTTTCATGTGATATTTTCATTTTTGAAAAATTCATAATATTTAATATTTCTTAAGAAATCAACTTTTTATCCGAAATTGGAATTGTAAAATAAATGTACCAAATGATGTTTTTAGCTGAAAATTTTTGTGTAGGATGTGATGATATATAGATAATTTCTATGTAACCTAAATTTTAATTCAAATATTTTTAATATTTATTGCATTTTTTGGCCTAAAAATAGCTCGAAAATAGGCTAAAATTTTGAATTAAATAGGAAATTATGAAATTAATTTTTGAAATGGACATGTACTAATCTCTAGTGAATAATAACAATGTTAGGTTAGATAGAGATTAATTTGGTGTAAAAAGAAGCATAATTGAGTAATTTAGGGATAAAATTATAGATACGAATACATAGGCGATAAGTCGAAAACTTGAAATTAAGTGATAATTGAGTTCTCCATATTTTTAGGAGTTTATAAAAATTTTGGGGGAATTATTCGGTGACCCGAACTATTTATTTCGAATTTACCTAGTAAAATGGCTTAAATTACAAGTTGGGATGTATTTTTAGTAATAATAAGTTAAAATAAATTAAATAGTTAAATAAAAACTATGTATGAGATTGTTGATCAGATTGGATTAAAAGTGTATATTTAATATATTTATTGATATTTTTTTTATTGAGATACACTATAGGTTTATTAAGGTTAGATAATATTCATATTATAACATTATGTGGTCAAATTAGGTAAAATATAATTTAATAATGTAAATTACGTATAATACGATAATATTTATATAGATACATATAACTGTATTAAAAACTCAAACTATCTGTTAAAAGTTGCCTCTAGTAATAGGATTCGTAAAACGTGTCATTAGGTTTGTGCAGACTTAACAGCACTAATTTTACTAAAATTGGATAATTTTAGGTAATATAATCTAAAACTCTATCATATCTTGGAATGTATGTATTTCGGTAACCTTACCGGAATTAAAATATGATTTAATAAATTGAAAGTACTTTTCGATGCGATCAAAATGATATATAATACGTAATAGTATAGATGATGTATCGTATCAACAATTAACAACTTAACTCCATATATAATAATAATGCAACTATATATTATAGAAATAATATATATATATATATATATAACTGTTTTAGATCAAATCCTAATATTTTCGTAATTATTACAAAGACTGAATTTAGGTTTTTTGTGTAAATAGGATCTTCTAGTAAAAAGACGGTTGACGACTCAAGTCAACAGTAGCAAGCGTCTAAGCAGGTAAGTTGGGATTGTGGCTTCACCGCCTGTTGGAATGCTATATTAAAATATTTGGAGACCAAGAGAACTTCTGACTGTGTTTTTAGTTAGTTGACTGTACGCATGCTGTGTGTGTGTGTATAGTACTCAGTTGTGATAGGAGTTGAACTCTTTGGTATACTGCTTTGCATGTTCGCATTGTTTCTGTGTTGTATGAACTTGTTTAGCCTCCCCTAATTAAAAACTAATGTCTATTTGACTAAAACAAAACTGGACATGTATAACACCCATTAGGGGAAACGATTAAGAGTGTTAAACCAAATACTAACTTCCTTCGATGAGGATAGCTGAAATAGTTCTTTCCCAATCCTTAGTCGAATTAAGTGACAGGCGAGGAGGCTGCGGCAAGGGTGGAGGCCGTAGTTCAAAGGCGGTCATGGGAGGAGAGAATTCTCCATTGCACAAGCCCGAGTTTGGCTTAATTTGAGTTGCAATAAAACTCTTCAATTCTGGTTAGAGTAGATGTAATTTCTTTAACCTTACAGTAGACCGGATAACATTGTGCGATATTTTATTTGATTGATTGCATTGCATTTTATCATAATTAATAACCTTGCTTGTGATTGTATAGTACTCTTCTGACTTTGTCTCACTTACTAAGGTAGTTGTGCTCACGTCTCCATAGACTCTTTTGTAAGTGCTGAGTAAGGATTAAGATGTTTTGATACCACCGCCCCCAGGTTAGTGTGCTGTTATTTGGGAAAGTGAGGAATGGGGAATTGATTAAACCTAGGCTTTTGACTTTTTTTTTTTTTTTTTAGTTTTGAGGAAATTAACTAGGAATTCCCTAGGATGCCTATTAGTTTCCTAACTTATTGTATATATACTGCAAAACCTATAGTTTTTAATAAATTTTAATTGTAAACTTTAACTTTGGATGTGGAACGTTTGTATAAATATTGTTGTGGTATGAGACGATAGGTTGTATAGAACAGGTATTTTCTAAAATTCTACCATAGGTTTGGTTATTAACAGGTATTAGAACGGACGTTTTAAGTTGGTTAAGTTGTGCACGTCTTATGTGAACTATATTTATGATTGTAGTTGTGAGGTCAGCTTTTATTTTAGGATAATTTACACAGTGGGATTGTTATGACTCCTCCTATTTAGGGCGTGACAAATAATAATAATAATATTCTTTAGTATCTTCATCTTAAAAGTAGTAATACGCGTCTCCATTCTTAGCATAATGAACTTGCTTGTCTAAAGTCCTTACAGTTGAAAAAGAGGGGGAATGAGCAAACTTTAAATGCAGAAACCCGCAAGTACACAAGCACGATATGCAATATTCATAATTACACATATAATGATGCAACAAAAAGCATAAAACAATAAATTATTATCTTTAATTAAGTCATCAAACATCACTACTTAGAATTACTTGCGATTAATCCCAACTTAGATCTTACACATGGTGTCTAGGTTAGGACATTAGTACTGTGGCCCCCATCTAATGACACTAGGACATTGGTACTGTAATCTTTATAAGCCCCGCAATTAGAAGTTTCGGATTTGGTACGAAAAATTTAGGGCGAATGCGTAAGTTGTTCGAATTTTATGACGGAGTTAGAAATATTAGTAGAAGTGACCTCATGAGTTTAGATTTAGGAAAATAAAATAATTAAATATTATAATATTAAGTTATATATACATTATCCGTTATTTATTGAAAATGCATAAAATGGATTTCGATAATTAACGAGTCGCTAGAGATAAACTATATGAACACTAAAAATTATAAAATAACTTAAATAATATTTTTGAGTATTTATTTGCATTATATATATATATTTATGTGTAAATAAAAATATACGAAATTAATTAAAATACCTAATATATACTAAAGTAATTAATAAAAAGAAAAATAGGTGCCATCTTAGAAAGAGCCTAGAAGGTGGCGTAGTAACTAGGGGAATAGATTTTGCAACACGTAAAAAAGATTAGTACACTTAAGTATGGGAAAAAGTAAAAAGAAAAGGGACACTTGGCTAGAAAAAATTCAAGAACCCACTAAACCTTCCCTATAAAATTAGGAATCTACTCTTGTAATTCATTTTAGTCTTTTAGAAAACTATACAAAAAGTAGGTGAAATTTAGGCTAAAATGGAGTACCTACATCAAACCCCCATCTGGGAAGCAACCAAGATCACCATCCTATAATAGACCCCATACTTGGTTGGGCCAATTGTCATAGGGTGGTTGGAGGTAGTTGCATAGCGATTTTAATTTGTAGCTCAATTTTTGTCAAATTATTAAAAATACTAAATTTTCATGGAAAATTAGTATTTTGGCATATTTTTGTAGAGAGTTTTAGGGGGAAATATTATTTTGGTAAAATTAAGTCTTGAAATATATTGCCCTTAAGAAATCACAAAATCCGAGTCGATTTTACTTTTGTTTTCGAAAACTTTATTAATATTGTTTTGGCCTTAAAATTTTTTTGCATACTACTTATGATGAATATGAAATTACCATGAAAAATTTTTCATGAAAATTATTTTCGATATTTTTATCTAATTTTTAAGCCTTAAAATCTTATTAAATGGCCAATTTCTTAGGCATATGTTAAGATTTTTCAATAAATTTAACTAGATTCTAATTTGTGGTGTATTTTGACATGTTGAAATATTAAATGATGTTGAGGAATGATATTTGTAGTGTTTAGAATATTGGATGCAAATATTATGAGCATAATATGTGGTAATTGAATAATATGTGAAAAATTGTAATAAGGTGGGTGAGGTGGATTGGATTAAATTAAGAAGATGAGGGCATTATTAATACACTATAAATCTAGTTGTCAAACATAAATTTGGAGAATTATGCTAAAAATGTAAAGTATTCTCATATCAGGAGCAAATTCAAAAGCTAGATTAGGAACTGGGTGTATAGGATAAATTAAGGTGTTTCTTAAGAACTAAATAAGGGACTTAGTATATCTAAAATATAGTTAGTTGTACTTCACAAAATGGATCAAAGGGAATTTCTAGGAATTATGTGTAAAACTATAAATAGAAGCTGAATTAGAACTTGATTCAAGAACTAATTTAGAAGTTGAAACAAAGACTAACTTAGGATGAGCCTAATTATAAGCAACATAAAACCTAGACAACTAAATAAAATATAACCTTAAACTAAAATAATAATTTGAACCTTACACATAATAAGTGTACAAGTGGAAGACTCCGAGTAAGTTTGGAATTAATACGTCACTGTCTTTTAGGGTACTTTTTTATAATACTTAGAGACTCAGGATTGTATTTGATTATGTTTGTAAGTAGCTTGCTTGTGTGTCTCTAAAACTAATTGAATCTATTAGCTTGTTGTTATGATTTGTAATTGTTTGTACTATATGGACATGTTTGCTCACCTCGCAATAGACTTAATTAAATTTGAACTGAAAATGTAACCAGATACGCATTGCAACTCATTAGGGGTTAATTAGGATTCTCTGACCAAATACCTTCGAAATTGATAGTGCTGTAGTATAATGGTCTCTTCTTCATTTTTAGTCGAACTAAGTAACAAAAGAGGAGCTCGCGGTAAGGATGAAGGTAGTGGTTTGAAGGATAATCATTGGAGGAGGGATGTCTCTATTGCATAAATCTGGGTTTGATCGTAAGTTATTGCATATATACTGAAACTCCTCAAACTCGGACTACAATGGGTGAAATTTCTTTAATTTCACAATGGATCGGGCAACGTTGTGTGATGGTATTTGTTTGCTGCATTGCATTTGATTAACTGTTTGATAACCTTGCTTGTGATTGTTGTATAGTTTTATGTCTTCATCCCTACTTATTGATTTGTTGGTTGCTCACACCCTTAAAAATCTTCTTATAGGTGTTGACTAAAATGGCACGTTATAATTACCTAGATGTTAGTTACTTTTGAAAATTTTAGGGTAGTGAGGACATAAACTAGAAGAATTACTGGACTTTTGAGAATTTTGCTATTAGCTCTTAGTTGTGTGAATCTAATCATATAAATATTTCTTATCCTAAACTATTATGATGTGTAAATATCTCTTGAGATATTAGAGTTAATATATATACATATATATATATAAATCTTTGTATGTAATTTTGTTAATATTTTTGTATGAACCGTTTACTTCAAAGCGAGTAGTCATAGATGTCTTATGTAAATCAAGTTTAAGATAGTAACTATGATGTCAACTGCTATTTTAGATAAGTTTAAACAGCGGGATTATTATAACTTCGCCATTTCCTGATGTAGCAGTCTCTAAGCCCCTAACCTAACTGATATCAAGACACCAGTACTACAAACCCTGGATACAAGTACAATCTACCTTGAATCATTTCTAAGGGAGACTTTACTCAAGGTAACATCACCTAATGATCAACAAGGTCTTACCTTAGGAACACTTGTACTATGACCTTCTAAACACAACCAAATATAAGCAACATCCATAAACTTTCCCAAATATTGATTAGTCCAGTTCAATAATGGTTATGCTACACAAGCATAAGAAATAAGCAAAGATTCCATGTTCCTGGGTCTAGCGAATTTCTCAAAGTATCTATAAGCCTTGCAATTGGTCGGTATGGAATCACTACATGATATTTAGACGATCATGAAAGTTATTCGATTGGGCCTAATTTTTATGATGAAGTTATAAAAATTAGTGAGAGTGGCTCCATCAGTTTGATTTAAGAAAGATAAAATAATAATATAATGAATTTTTTGAATTTAAATGTGTTATTTATTATTTATCGGAAATACGCAAAACAAGTTATGATAATTAATGAGCTTATAGAGATAAATTAAATGGATGCTAAAAATTATAGAATAATATAAAATATTATTTAGGATTCTTTATTTATATTAAATGTATTTTAGATGTATAAAAATATACCTGTAGTTACCTAAAATGTCTAAAATATACTAAAAATAATCACAAAGCATTAATAAAAACTATGAGAAAATTATATGGCAATTGAGGATCATGTGTAAAAGGTGGTAGCAGGTTAGTGAATTCTTTAGGGGTGACATGGGAGGGGATCAGAACAAAATTACACGTGCAAATCTTGGATATTAGGACACTTGATACACAAAAAAAATTTCCATCACCCTAGCAAAACTTATATAAGTTGTCAAACACCATTGTAATTCATTTTGGCCAAGTAAGGGTGTGAGAAAATTATAGGGATCTTTGAGAAATGTGGGAGAGGAATTTGGAAAAAAAAAAGTGTAGAATTGGGTGAATTAGAGTTCGAATGGTCAGACAAATATTGTAAGCTATCCACCACCACCACTAGATTGGGCCGACAATAGAAAGGTAGTTGAAGGTGGCTGTAACAATGGATTTTGGTGAGTCTAAATTTTCACCTATTTTCATTAAATTAAAAAAAAAAATCGAAATTTCTTGGAAAATTATGGAAAGATGTTTTCTAAAGTATTTTTATATGTAAATTCTATGAAAAATGTCATTTTTTTGCTAAAATTAAGTACTTAAATATTCAGCCCTTAAGAAATTATTAAAATCAAGTAGATTTTTCTTTTATTCTTAAAACATTTAATTTTGTTTTTCGACTTCAAAATTTTTCTATAAATTACTTATAATATGTATAAAATTGCTATGAAGAGTTTTTCTTGAAAACTGTTTCCTAAATTTTTATTAATTTTTGGACCTATAAAACTTATTAAATTGCCTTTTCAAAGAGTCTTAATTTGAATTTATTAAAGAATATTGTTTAAGATTTGGCTTCAGTTGATATTAGGTTTGTGATTTATAATTGAATGATGATATAGGATTAATATTATATTGATAGGAGTGATGAATTACAAGTGTATGGGGTTTGTGGTGGAAATCCTAAAATGAGTAGTGTGTGGTGTTTATATAAATAATTTAATGAATGAAGACATGGTGATGTGAATTGAAATAAATCTATATATAAGGTTTAATTACTGATATGTAGTATGATATGAAGGGAAGTTATGGAAATTGTCATTGTAAATATGATTTATGGACGAATTAGAAGCTTTAGTTAAATGCTATGATAGAAATGTGTTTAGAAGCTAAATTAGAGACTATGTGTTTGTGAAATATAGTTAGGTTAAATTGGAGGATAGTTCAGAGAATGTTTTTAAGGACTCTTGAATAAACTTAATTCAAAACAAGGGATGAATTAGAGTATAGCCAGAAGCAAACTAATAACAAGTGATATAAGAACTTGAGTATTTAAGTATAACAACACTTTCAACTAAGTAAATGAGCTATAATGCAGAATAATAGCATATATTGCACTTGTATAAATACTAAAGTATTATTTATATTATAGGAACTTACATTGAAGATACACATCAAACTGCACCTAAGGGTCGAGTGACTAAGAGTATAGGTAAGTTTAGGATCAATATTTTTGGAGTACTATTTTATAGTACTTTTAAGATTATATTTGGTTGTGCTTATATGTAGCTTGCTTGTGCACATGCCTGTATATCGTTGCTCTTAACTAAACTTTTTTGTGTTTTGATTTACTAGATTGTGATTTGTTTTACTATGTAGATTGAGTGGTCACCCTTAACTAGAACTAAGATATATAAGATTGAAGATTTAACTAGACATGCATTGTAACCTAATAAGGGATAATTATAATTCTTTAGCCAAATACCATCCCTTTTGAAAGGGATAGCTGAAATTGATAGCTGAAATGGTTCTTTCTCTACCCTTAGTTGAACTAAGTAACAGGAGAGAAGGTTGTGGTATAGTTAAAGACATCGGTTTGAAGGTGATCACGGGAAGATGGATGTCTCCATTGCATAAGCCTGGGTTTGATTGTGAGTTGTTAAGTTTCCAATAATTTCTCTAATCTCATGACGGATTGGACCACATCATGTGATGGCATTCATTGAGTTTAAATAATTATTTGATAACCTTATTTGTGCTTGTTGTATACTCTTATGTCTTCGTCCCTTCTTATTGAGTGGTCGGTTATTTACATCCCTATAGATCTTTTTGTAGGTGAAGACTAGGATGCCACGCTATAATTACCTTAAGTTTAATAACTTATAGTCAATACTTGTACTTTTGTCTAGGAAAGTCAACTTTTGCACCAAAATTTAAATGAGATAAATTTTGAGCAGTTTGTTTAGTCCTTAAGACTTTATCTTGTCCAGTAACTAAGTACAAATTGTAAACCAAACAATGGACAAAAAATTTTGTTTAGTCCAATCCCATGAATTTTGTGCAACTACATGATACTAAAGAGCCAATATGTAAAATAGAAAAAAAAAAACCATATGCATCCAATGTATTATATTGCATTCTCATGTTCCACACCTAAAGTGAGTTGATCATGAGTGTGTTGAGGATGAACTTTCCAAAAAAATAAATACGTAAAAGATGTTGCATACATTGATGAAGGCTTCTATGCTAGAAGTGATCGTAAACTGAAAAAGTAACTCAAATCTGACACTACCAAACAGCAAATTGATAGAGCAAGCGATCACCCTAAACCCCTGATCGATTTACTTCATGAAGTGATAAAATATATATAATTTCCCATGCAATATGAATTTGCATGATTATATTATAATCATAACATGAAGGGGGATTCATTACTTTCAATAGTAATGACATGAGCTCCAAGAAGATGAATACCATATTGACCATCTAAGATGTAACAAGAAGTCCTTA
This sequence comes from Lumnitzera racemosa, assembly GCA_024138005.1. Classification (NCBI taxonomy): domain Eukaryota; kingdom Viridiplantae; phylum Streptophyta; class Magnoliopsida; order Myrtales; family Combretaceae; genus Lumnitzera; species Lumnitzera racemosa. The sequence continues at coordinate 5,732,383 of JAMXBC010000007.1, forward strand.
TCATATTCGATTTAGTGACTTGCTGGAATAAAAAAAAACTTAAAAAAAAAGAAATAAAAAATAAAAAATCTATGAATTTGTGCATAAACAATAAACTAAAATTTCTAAAACACATAGCTTTCGATGAAGTATTATCTTCATATATTGTGCACCAATTTAAGGAAAATCCTAAAGAATAAATAAAAAGACATTATTATAACTATCATTTCATAGTATGTGCAAAAGAAAGTGCAATAAATTATAATAAAAGATCTTCTTGTTGAATGAGAACAAAGTGAAAAAAAAAAATTACAACTTATTGTCTAACCATGTTTGAGTGCTGGTGTTCTATAGAATTATTCATTTGATATATGTTTATGAATGGTAATATATAGTGAAGAAAGTGAGGTAGAGATGAATAGATATAAATTGATGAATGGAGAGAGTTCAACTAAGTGAAAAGAGTAAGCATATCAATACCTAACGTCAATATACACGCGTGTAAACTAAACTATACGACGAGATACCAAAAGGTAAAGAGCTCTAATACATAGCTTGCCTCTAATTTACAAAAGTATAGCATGAAGTCTTATTAACTTGTACCTATGCATGGTAAATAGGTCACTAAGTCCCTTTGCATGCCTAAAAACTACGTACTTAGTGTGCTCATGCTTGTTGCTTGCCGAACCTGTTGATAGGCATTTTTTGATAACTATTCTATGAGCTTATATTAATTGGTCCAATACCTAAGCTCAGTATAATAATCCAGTCTGAGTATATTAGGAAAATTGAATTTATACCAGAAAATGGTTTATATTTGGACTTTATTCTATTTCTTGAGACAAACTGTAAGTTAGGAATTTCTTAAATAAAAATCTAATTTTGGACTGAAGGTAAAAAACATCATTAGAAACCGAGTTAGGATGTAGATTGATATTAAATATCCTTGATCACACCAAAAGTCCAGTAGTAGATTAACCAATAATTTGTATATGGATTCTATATCTTTATCAAAATTAGAACGTGAGTCAGAAGCCATTCGGACAATAACCTATACCATAAGGCTAGGTTAAAACCTAAGTCAGAAATTCAATCAGAAAGTAATACGATGGAAGACATTAAATGTAAGAGTAGGTAGACATTTGAAATAGTTGGTACTAAGTATTGGATTTGATGGGAATCAGACTACCGAACCTTTAACCTACAGTCAAGCCCATGGACTAAAGGGACTGGCACGATGAATTCTTCTATTCCAACCAACCCCTGCCGAGGCTGAGTACTTCCTTATCGAGTCACCCTTCATGCCAAGCCGTATGACTGCTTATCTTTTTGTAGTATGCAGAATTGAAGATTACTCATTAGCGCCCAAGTTGACCAATTACTCAGCATCTTCTTTATCGAGAAAGAGAGACTTCAGACTGACTAAGCCATCTTTGCTCGGACAAGCCATCTGTCCATACTTTTTCTTTTAACAACCTCACTAATGTAACATCCCCCACATGTACAGTATCATGTGCAAAATCTGTTGCACCAATGATTGTTTTTCTTGTATATTCATTTTTACCTTTTTGTATCTTGTATATTATTTCTTTAGGAAATGCCCTTTTGTCTTTTCCTTTTTAGGTAAGTCACCCTAAGTTATGGGTATGAATACCCTTGTACTTATAACGGAGATTAGATGATTCTTAATATACTGGAGTATTTTTTTCCTTGCGTAAACACTGTTTGTTTAATCTCGGCATCACTCTTATCCTTTCCCTTAAGCAAGTTTAGGTGGCGAGCAACCTCACCGGACCGATTTGTGCGTCATATCGAATTGTGTTGTGAGTTTTTGGAAGTTTCATTGGTGAGTCATATCCTTTGGAGCTGTTTGTGGGTTTTGCTTACTCTTCCATTTGTCATTTATCCCCTTTTGCACTTTCCCCATTAATCCTTTTCGAGCTTTCTATAAGTTTAAACTCATTTAGTGATTGGCCTTGTCTGTTCTTAGTCACAGTTCGCAACATTTTGGTATAAGAGCGGAGGTTTTGTGTATATTGTAGTTGGTTCTTTTTGAAGTTCTGTTATACTCTGTTTTGTACATGTGAAACAGAGAAAATTGCTATGTTCATTTAACTACTGTGTTGTTAACTATTAATTTCCCAAATTGTTTGTTGAGCTTTGAATCTGTGAAAAAAAAATGACAGACCTAAATATGAATATTGGTACTAGCAATGACAGTGGAGTTGTCCACCATGGACGATAGTCTCAGGGAACTCCTAGAAAGTACTAATGAAAGACTTGATGAAATAGCTAACTTCTTAGTAGATCTGACGCAAGCTCTTCATGCACTATCTTGCTAACCCATTAAGGCTGTGTAAGATACTTTACAAGCTGCTCAACCTGTTAGAGGTCAAAACTCAGCTCGACTCGCTCTAGGAGGAGAAGTTGGCAGACAAGTAAGGTGAATGACAGGCTTGAGAGAGCTTGATGAAGAGGAAGAAGAGTATTTTGAAGAAGAGTGTGTAGGAATCCCCAGAGCATCCGACCATGTGAAGCTTTGGAATAAGAGTTTCAATAGATCTGGGAATGCTAATGAGTATTTGGAGTGGGAAGAGAAGGTGGAGTGTATGTTTGATTACTATTAATATGAGGATTATGGGAAGGTGAGAACTACCGTTGTTGAGTTCTCTAGATATGCCGCCATGTGGTGGAAGAATTTCCACGCCATGAGAAGATGGGAGGGCTACCGAGAGATTAACACTTAGCTCGAGATGAAGAGAGTGCTCAAAAATAGGTTGATGCTGAAAACTTATCTCTAAGATACTTTCACTCGGTTTTAGGAGTTGAGACAAGGAGGCCAAACTATTGACGAGTATGTTCAAGAGTTTCAAATGCTTATGATTCATTGCGAAGTGGAGGAACCACCAACTCAAACAGTTTCAAGATTCATTACTGGCTTGAGAGGAGACATTCGAGACATTGTGGAGCTCTAATGATTTGACATAATAGATGAAGCTGTTAAGATTGCCCAATGAGTAGAGAGGCAAAGAAGGAGTTGAGTACCGGCGAAGATACCGACTAGTCAACCCGGATAGGCAAGTCATCAAGCTTAGTCGAGTATAGAGCCAAGCAGAAAGGTTGATGTAAGAGCCGACTTGACGGTGAAGTATTGACCTGAACTTATGAGAAGGGGCAAAGGTCTGGCAAGAAGATTAACTAGATCAAGTGCTTCAAGTGTCAAGGGTTCGGACACATGATTGCTTAGTACCCGAATCGAAGGATAATGGTCATCAAGGGAGACATCCTGAAGCTAGAAGTAAAAAGTACGGATGAGGAACTCGAAGAGGAGGAGGTTCTTACCAAGAAAGAGTTAATTGAGGAGAACGTGTTTGTCGAGGACTTGGACAAGTTACTCGTAGTTATCTGATACACTATGAATGTCGAGCCCTCGCAAGAGGAGGAGCAAAGAAAGAACTTGTTCCATACCACTTGTAAGGTGAATGATCAGGTGTGCACCATCATTGTAGATAGTAAAAGCTGCACCAACGTAGTATCAGCCGCACCAACGTGGTACCGGCCGATCTTGTTTCAAAACTAAAGTTGCTAACTATTGCGCATCTGAGGCCGTATAAGTTGCACTAGTTGAGTGAGAAAGGAGCATTACATGTTACTCGACAAATACTATTGTTGATCACTATAGAGAATTACTGTAACCAGATTCTTCACAATGTACTATCCATGTGCGCTTCTTACATATTGCTAGGTAAATCGTGGTTGTTTGATAAGAAAGTTATACATGGTGGCTACAGGAACAAGTATATGTTTGAGAAGGATGATTGGAAGATCACCGCTGAATCCGATACCACCGAGAGAAGTTAATAAGTTGCAAACGAAACTTGCTAGTGGATTAAAGAAGGCTCTAGTGATGAGTAAAGCTGAGCTCCGAAAGGCCATCAATGCTAATGAGTTGACTCTCTTGTTGGTCAGGTGACTATTGGAAATGAAGGAGGAGGGTGAGTTACCCTAGGAGATCAAGGAGTTGTTAGATGAATATGTCGACCTGATCCCAGAACAGTTACCTGAGGGGTTATCCCTAACTCGAGGCATAGAGCACTACATTGACTTAGTACCTGGCATTGCACTTTCGAATAAGCCAGCTTATCAAATGAGTCCCAAACAGGCTTTTGAACTCTAACATCAAGTCAATGAGTTACTAAAGAGAGGCTATGTAAGAGAGAGTCTTAACCCTTGTGCTGTGCCTGCACTTCTAGTATTGAAGAAGGATGGAACCTGGCGAATCTGTGTAGATAGTCGAGCTGTAAATAAGATCATGATCAAATACAAGTATCTGATCTTGAGGCTAAAAGACATGTTGGATGAAATCAGTGGAGCCAAGATTTTCAGTAAGATTGATCTTAAATTTGGCTACCATTAAATCCATATGAGGCCAGGAGATGAGTGGAAGACTGCACTCAAGACTTGACATAGACTTTATGAATGGATGGTCATACACTTTGGCTTGTCGAATGCCCCGAGCACTTTCATGAGGCTAATGAATCATGTGCTGAAACATCTCATAAGGAAGTGTATCGTGGTGTTCTTTGATGACATCCTAGTCTACAGTATTGACATACCGAGGCACTATGAACATCTTAGAGTAGTTCTAAATATCCTCCATACCGAAAGAGTGTTCGACAATTTAAAGAAATGTTGCTTTTGCTAGGAGGAAGTGGTATTCTTGGGCTATGTAATTAGTAGAGGAGGCTTGCGAATCGATGATGAAAAGATCTGAGCAATTGTCAAGTGGCTAACTCTTATAACTTGTGCCGACGTGAGAAGTTTCCATGGACTGGCTTCGTTTTACAGAAAGTTCATCAGGAATTTTAGCTCCCTTGCTGCACTACTTATCGAGTTAACAAAGAAGAACACCGACTTCCAATTGGGAGAAAGGGAGGAGAAGAGTTTCGCCGAGATAAAAGAGAGATTGACCTCCGCCCTGGTGTTAGTATTACCTGACTTCGACAAAATTTTTGAGCTGGAATGTAACGCATCAAGCATTGGAATAGGCATTGTCTTAATGTAGGAAGGCCGACCAATTGCCTTCCATAGTGAGAAGCTCCGAGGACCCCAATTAAATTTTTCCGTATATGACAAAGAGCTTTTGTCACTAATTCGAGCAATGTAAGTATGGTAACATTATTTATAGTCGAGATAATTTTTCATATATACTGATTATGAATCGCTGAGGTACCTCTGAAGTCAAAATAAGTTGGTGAAGTGACAGGCAAGATGGGTTGAATTCCTTAAAGGATTTAATTTTGTAATAAAGTACAAGTAAGGAAAGAGTAACATAGTTACAAATGCTCTTTCGAGGAGATTTACGCTTTTATCAGAACTACAGACTAGACTATTTGGGTTTGCAAGTATCAAAGAATAGTACTCCAAGGATACACACTTTAGACCCATAATTTCGCGATGCGTCGATGGGAGAACAATGGACAAGTATCATGTGGAGGATAGTTACTTGTTCTGAGGTGGAAAATTATGTATGCTAATTTGTTCATTGAGGGAGCTACTAGTCATGGAAGCCTATAGTGGAGGTTTCTCCGAATATTTTGGGGAAAGGAGGACCTATGAACTGATAAATGGCTGATTCTTTTAGCCGAGAATGAGGAAAGATGTGCACCGAGTTATCAAAAGTTGTGCTGTATGCAAGAAGGTCAAGTGCCAAGCCAAATAAGGGAAAGCAATGCCCTTACCTGTTCCAATGAGGCCGTAGACTAAACTGAGCATGGACTTTGTTTTTGAACTACTGCGAAATGCTTAAGGTAAAGATTCTGTAATGGTTGTCGTGGATAGGTTCGGTAAGATGGCATACTTTATGCCTTGTACCAAAACTAACGACACTTCAGCTATTGCTTGTCTTTTCTTACAAGAGATTGTGCAGATACACGATGTACCGAGAAGTGTAATCTTTGACAGAAACCCGAAGTTCTTGAGCCATTTCTGGAGAACCTTGTAGTGTTAGTTGGGAACCAAATTACTCTTTAGTACCTCAAGTAAATTGATAGCCAAATAGAGGTGATTAATTATACTTTGGGATCATTGCTTCGAGCTGCAGTGTGTAAGAACTTGGCTATTTGGGATGTCTGCTTGATAGTGGTCGAGTTTGCCTACAACCGAACAGTACATGATACCACTAAGAAGACTTCCTTGGAGGTGGTCTATGGATTCGATCCCTAGTTACCCTTAACTACGCTTATGTACCAGTATTTGAGTAAGAGGACCTTGACACATCGGCCAGAGCACAATCTCTTCAGCACATCTATGATAAGGTCACTCGACACATTGATCAAGTTGCTAAAAGAATGCGAGAAAAGACCAAGGGTAGAACAACTAAATAATTTTAGCTGGGAGACTTGGTGTGGTTGTACCTCAGTAAAGAACAGTTCCCAAACAAGAGAAGGAACAAATTATCTGCAAGAGTGGAAGGACCTTTCAAAATCCTCTAAAAGATCAATGATAATGATTGCAGATTAGCATTGCCCAAGGACTATGGGGTTTCTGATGCCTTTAACATTGCCGACCTCAGTCTGTATCACCCTGATGAAGAACTAAGCAAACACCAATCAGATTTGATCCCAAATCCAAAACAACTCGGAGGGAATGATGGGAATCAGGCTATCGGACCTCTGACTCGCAGCCGAGCCTGAAGACTACAAGGACTAGCACGATGAATACTTCCTTGCCGAGTTACCCTTTATGTCGAGCCGTGTGATTGCCCATATTTCTGTAGTATCCGAATTGAAGATTACTCACTAGCGCCCGAGTTGACCAATTACTCAGCATTTTCCTTGTCGAGAAGCTGAGAAAGAGAGACTCTGGACTAACTAAGCCATCCTTACTCAGACAACCCATCCATTCGTGCTTTTTTTGTCCGTATCTTCTAATAAACTTGCCAATGTAACATCTCCACGTGTACAGTATCATGTGCAGAATCCATTGCACCAATGATTGTTTTTCTTATATATTCATTTTTACCTTTTTGTATCTTATGCATTACTTCCTTAGGAAATGCCCTTTTATCTTTTCCTTTTTAGGTAAGTAGCCCTAACTTATGGGTATAAATACCTTTGTACTTGTAACAGAGATCAAATGATTCTTAAAACGTTGGAGTACTTTCTTCCTTGTGTAAACACTGTTTGTTTACCCTCTGCATCACTCTTATCCTTTCCCTTAAGCAAGATTAGGTAGTGAATAACCTCACCAGACTAATTCATGCATTATATCAAATTGTGCTGTAAGTCCTTAAAAAGTTTCATTAGTGCATTATATCCTTTAGAGTTGTCCATAGGTTTTTCTTACTGTTCCATTCGTCATTTATCCCCTTTCGCACTTTCCTGTTAATCTTTTTCGAGCTTTCTTCTGTTAATCCTTTTCGAGCTTTCTCCTATTAATCCTTTTCGAGCTTTCTATAAGCTTCATCACGGTTTGCAACAGGATTAGTGGGATCTGGAGAGTAGATCAGAAAGATGCCTGATTATGTCTCTTAGGAATTCACTAACGTCAGAACTTTGGTTAGAAACTATTAAGCAGCAACTTGTACCAATCAGAATCTTGGTCAGAATGTACCCTATTTAACTAATATGTAATAAACACCTTAGAAAAACTTACGTAACACAATTGAAAATGTACTTAAATGTCCATGATGAATACATATGTTATATATTGCATAGAAACCAAAGATGTCGTGTTAAATTTTAAGGATAATATAAGCAAACAAGAACGACACATGAGGAGAATGAGCATTAGTATCTAGGGAAGTGAGATTGTTACTTAACCATACTATGGAGTATTGCTTAAGAATACTTGGAGACCTTAGTATGTGTCTTAGTTATGATTATCAGTTGGTAACCTATGCAGGTGCAGTGCATGTGTTTGAATATTGTACTGCTATTATGGAGTGATGGATTATATATATTGATTGTTTCGTGATATTACTTGCTTTGAACTATTTGTAATTACTTAATCAACCTAAAAGAATCTAACACAAACTCGACTAAACTACTAACCTGACCTGCATCACAACCCACTAAGGGAAAGGATTAGGATTCTTTGCCCAAATAAGAACGTTTCAATGAGGATAGAAAAAATGGTTATTTCTCCACCCTTAGTTGAACTAAGTGAAATGAGAAGAGGTCGTAGTAAGGTTATGGACTGTGGTTTGAAGGTAGTCTCTGGCGGAGCGTGTTTCTTCATTGTACAAGGCCCGATTTGGTTCTAATTCACGAAGTGTGCGGCGTTAAACTCCTTAAAACCCAGATTAAAGTGGGCACAATTTCTCTAATCTTACAATAACCCGTCAACGTTGTGTGATGGCATTTGCTTAACATACATTGCATTTAATTAAACTTGCTTGAAAACCCTGATTGCTTTGTGTAAGATATGTGCTAATGTCTTCATCCCACTTACTGAGCAAGTTGTCGCTCATTCCCCTATAGTTAGTTTGCAGGTTTTCTAGTAGATTCACCAGTACTACTTTAAGTTCCAAAAGATTAGAGAACGGGGTTAGGGAGTGAGATTCAAGATTAAATGACTAGATTTTTATTCGGTTTATTGACTATATAAACTTTTAGGAAAACTAATAGGGTCTCCTCAGGTGACCTTTAGTTTTCAACTAAATAGATTTATTCCATACTTTGTAAGCCTATGGTTTTTAGTGGAATTTTAGTAGATATACGTTATCTTTGTAGACACCACATTTTTGCCTCACTTTATTTTTCAAAATTTTTAGAATAGGGTAAAGGGTCCTAATTTAGGAAATTTAGAAAAAAGTACAAAAAATAGAAAATTTAGAAAATCATAAAAAATAAGAAAAGTTAAAAAATACAAAAAACTAGAAAAATTGGAAAAGTCACACAAAAATGGAAAAATTGGAAAAAAAAATAGAGGATTTTAGGGAACTTTAGAAAATATTGATAAATTATAATAAAATTTTAGATATTTTAAGTTTTTATTAGATTAAAGTGTTTTCAAGGCCTTACAGTGGGGAAAGCTGTTGAGCTTGGGCTTAAATTTGAATTTAGCCCAAGCTAACTTAGTCTATTGTCGAGCCTTATTTTAGTTTTCCTTAATTGCTCATCTCTCAGAGATTGTATGCCAAATATCAAAATGCTGAGATATTTGCCAAACCTCGCGTACTTACTCACTCATACTTGAGCCGACCACTTGCTCAACATCACTCTTGCCAAGAGATTGAGAGAATGACACCGGACTAATCCTCAACCACCCTTGCTCAGACAAGCATCTTGCTTGTCCTCTTTTGTCTGCATCCTCTAACGGCATTGCTATTGTATCTTTGTTACATGTACAAGACCATGTGTAGAATCTACTATATTAATCATTATTTTTCTTGAATATTCATTTTTACCCTTTTATATTCCTGTTCATTACCTCTTTAGGGCAATACCCTTTTTGTCTTTTCTCTTTTTAGGCAAAATGCCCTAACTTATTAGGTATAAATACCCATTGTATTGGTAGCCATAATCATTAGATTACCATTAATATACTTGACATTTCCTTCTTGTAAACATCGTTTGTTTACTTTCATTTCACTCTTATCCTAACCCTTAAGTAAGGTTAGGTGGCAGGTAACCTTACCAGACCAATCCGTACGTCATATCGAGTTATACCGTGAGTCTTTGGAAGTTCCATTGGTGTATCATATCCTTTGGAGCTATTCGTAGCTTGTTGCTTACTTTTCATTCACTCATCAGTTCCTTTCACGCATTCCCCATCACTCCTTTTCAAGCTTTCAACAGGCTTGACCTATTCAACAACCGACCTTATTTGTCCTTAGCTGTGGTTAGCATTGTGTAGGGCACTTCCATTTTCAACATCTCTTATGGTCTTAGCCAAATAAAAGAGCACTTCGCCCATTTTACCTTGGTTAGTCAGCTCATAAGGACATGACCAAGTTTTCAACATCTTTTTAGGGTCTTAAGCAGCTCAAGGAGTACTTCGCTCTTTTCATCTTGGTTTGTCAGCTCACAAGGGTATGACCAAGTTTTCAACATCTCTTTAGGGTTTTAGTTAACTCAAGGAGCGCTTCGTCCATTTTATCTTGGTTAGTCACCTCATAAGGGCATGACCAAATTTTCAACATCCCTTAGGGTCTTACCCAGTTTAAGGAGCCCTTAACCTATTTCATCTTGGTTAGTCAGCTTATAGGGGTACGACCAAGGTTTCAAAATCTCTTTAGGGCCTTATCTAGCTCAAGCAGTACTTCGCTCGTTTCACCTTCGTTAGTCAGCTCATAAGGGCATAACAAAGATTTTAACATCTCTTTAGGGTCTTAACCAACTCAAGGAGCGCTTCATCCATTTCATTTTGGTTAGTCAGCTCATAAGGACACAACCAAATTTTCAACATCTCTTAAGGTCTTAGCCAGCTCAAGGAACGATTTGCCTGTTTCATCTTGGTTAGTCAGCTCATAAGGGCATGACCAAAATTTCAACGTCTCTTCGGGTCTTAGCTAGCTCAAGGAGTCTTTCACCCGTTTCACCTTAGTTAGTCAACTCATAAGGGCAAAACCAAGTTTTTGACATATCTTTAGTGTCTTAGTCAGCTCAAGGAGTACTTCACTTATTTCATCTTCTTAGTCAACTCACAGGGGTACGACTAAGTTTTCAACATCTCTTTAGGGTTTTAGCCAACTCAAGGAGTGCTTTGCCCATTTCACCTTAGTTAGTCAGCTTACAAGGGCACGACCAAGTTTTTAACGTCTCTTTACGGTCTTAGTTAGCTTAAGGAGCGCTTCACCCGTTTCATCTTAGTTAGTTAGCTCATAGGGGTATGACCAAATTTTCAACATCTCTTAGGGTCTTAGCCAACTTAAGAAGCACTTTGCCCGTTTCATCTTAGTTAGTTAGCTTATATAAGCATGATCAAGTTTTCAACAGCTCTTTAGTGTCTTAGCTAGGTCAAGGAGCGCTTAGTCATCTCACAAGGGCATGACCAAGTTTTCAACATCTCTTTTGGGTTTTGGCCAGCTTAAAGAGCGCTTCGCTCATTTCACCTTAGTTAGTTAGCTCACAAGGCCAAAACCAAGTTTTCAACATTTCTTTAGAGTCTTAACTTGCTCAAGGAGTGCTTCGCTCATTTTACTTGGTCAGTCAACTCATAGGGGTACGACCAAGTTTTCAACATCTCTTTAGGGTCTTAGCTAGCTCAAGGAGCACGTCGCCCATTTCACCTTAGTTAGTCAGCTCGCAAGGGCACAACTGAGTTTTCAACATCTCTTTAAGGTCTTAGGTAGCTTAAGGAGTGCTTCGTCCATTTCATCTTAGTTAGTCAGCTCATAAGGGCATAACTAAATTTTTCAACATCTCTTTGGGGTCTTAACTAGCTCATAAAACGGTTTTCAACATCTCTTTAGGGTCTTAGCCAACTCAAGGAGCGGTTTGCCTGTTTCACCTAAGTTAGTTAACTCATAAGGGCACGACTAAGTTTTCAACATCTCTTTAGTGTCTTAGCCACTTTAAGGAGCGCTTCACCTGTTTCATCTTAGTTAGTTAGCTCATAGGGATACGACCAAATTTCAACATCTCTTAAGGTCTTAGTTAGCTCAAGGAGCGCTTTATCATTTTCATCTTAGTTAGTCAACTTATAGGGTCGCGACCAAGTTTTCAACATCTCTTTTGAGTCTTAGCTAGCTCTAGGAGTGCTTTGCCTGTTTCACCTTAGTTAGTCAACTTATAAGGGTACGACTAAGTTTTCAACATCACTTTAGGATCTTAGTCTACTCAAGGAGCGCTTCACCCTTTTCACCATAGTTAGTTTTCTCTCAAGGACATGACCAAGTTTTCAACATCTCTTTAAGGTTTTAGCCAGCTTAAAGAACAGTTTGCCCGTTTCACCTTGCTTAGTCAACTCACAGGGGTAAGACCAAGTTTTCAATATCTCTTTAGGCCATTAGCCATCTCAAGGAGCGCTTTACCCGTTTCATCTTGGTTAGTCAGTTCATAGGGGCACAACCAAGTTTTCAACATCTCTTTAGGCTCTTAACTAGCTTAAGGAGTGCTTCGCCCTTTTTATCTTGGTTAGTCAACTCACAAGGGCACAAGCAAGTTTTTAACATCTTTTTAGGGTCTTAGTTAACTCAAGGAGCGCCTCGCTCATTTCATCTTAGTTAGTCAGCTTATTGGGGCATAACTAAATTTTTCAACATCTCTTTACGGTCTTAGCCAGTTTAAGGAACACTTCACCTGTTTCATCTTGGTTAGTCAGCTCATAAGGGCATAACTAAGTTTTCAACATCTCTTTAGGATCTTAGCCAGCTTAAGGAGCGCTTTGTCCCTTTCACGTTGGTTAGTCAGCTTACAAGGGTACGACTAGTTTTCAACATCTCTTTAGGGTCTTAGCCAACTCAAGGAGTACTTCACCCATTTCTCCTTGGTTAATCAACTCAAAAGGGCACAACTAAGTTTTCAACATCACTTTAGGGTCTTTGTTAGCTCAAGGAGCGCTTTGTCGTATCACCTAGGTCATTTAGCTCAGTAGGGCACTATCGGGTTTCAATCTTTTGTTTAGGGTTTAATAACTAGGTTTTTCTAATTCTTTTAAGGTTCTTGCCAGCCTATAGGGGTGCTACCCTCTTTCAATATCTATTATGTCTCATCTAACTCTTAGAGCGTCTCTTTTCTCTTTCGCCTTTCGCCATGCACCAAATCCCTAGCGTATCAAACCTAAGACAGTTAGTTAGTTGTAGCGTTTCTTAGGGAAAATTCCACTCTTGGGGTAAAAATAGTATCTTTTTTGTCTTTTTAGCAAAGTTTTACTTCAACTTCATTACAAATAGGAGTAGTTGTAGACACCTAATTTTTGCTACCCCTACCCCCTTTATTTTTCAAAATTCTTACGATAGGGTAAAGGGTCTTAATTTAAGAAATTTAGAAAAAAATACAAAAAATAGAAAATTTAGAAAATATATATATATATATATAAATCGGAAAAGTCACAAAAAAATGGAAAAATTGGAACAAAATAGAGGATTTTAGGGAAATTTAGAAAATATTGATAAATTATAATAAAATTTTACATGTTCTCAGGGCCTTAGTATGAAGAGGGTCATTGGGCTTGGTTTTAGATTTAAATCTAGTCTAGGTTGACTTAGTCCATATGTGCAATTTAATTGCACATATGAACAACGCACAGGCTTAACAGTCAACAGTTAAGCACTTGGATATGGCATTAGGTTTAGCTTGAAGGTCTAGGTTTCAAATCTCACCGAAAGCAAAAAAGTTCCTTTTGTTTTTCTAAGAACTAGAGTTGCCACATATCACCATGTCATTAGGCCACATGTTTGCTGCTGACATGTAACATGACCTGGATGGATTCGTAAGCTAATGTAGTGCCATGTGGCGCCTTGACACGTGTTTGGCCACGTATCTTGTCTTGACACGTGACATTATGCCACGTTAGTGCCTCTTTCTTACCCTTTCCCTTCCTTTCCTTCGTTTTCTCCAGGAATACCATAAATTTCCTTCTTGGTTAGTCTACTTCAACACCAATTTCAAGCCATTTTTTGTTACAATTTTGCCAAATTGATGGCAGATTTGCAAACTAGACATAGCCTACTTTGAATTGGGGTAAAAAACACATCCATATATAAGCATTTAGAGCATTAAATTGGTAATGAAAAATCGAAAAAAAAAAGTGAAAAATTAGGAGTTGGCATTTAATCCTATTATCAATTTTCCAATTTAGAAAAGCTGCCAACATGACAAAAACGAGGATAGCTTCACACACGAATAACCCACCGACTTTAATTGCACTCTCTCAACCCACACACCCAACAGCAGTATACATTCACTATCATGACTGCAACACAACTCGCCATTACAATCAACCCTAACTTGGATATCAACTCCATTCCCTGACTTCACAGCCACTCGATCGCCACTTAATCACCACTCAACAGACATAACCCTAACGTCACTATCACAATTGCAGTAACTCCCATCCTTTCTAAACATACACCCACGCATTTGACTTGCACTCTCTTTCCTCACTGTAGTCCAATAGCATAATAACATGATGCCACCCTCACTATAACATACCACGTTCTACCCTCATTCTCATGATACACAGCATATACACCATCTACGCACCAAACAACAGATCCATCCCCTACCTCTCTCTCTTGCCAGACCATTTACGACTACACTTATACACATTGAATCACACATACCCACTACACCATCTCTAGAAACTCAAGTGACAACTTAGACTTATGTCGCTGCTCTTATCCACTTGAATTGCCCTCTCCTTAACCATCCTCGGATGCCCAACACAACCGTGCGATCCCAACCACACTCTCCAACCCTAACTCGACGACCAACCAGCCATTCCATACACTCATCTACTTGCACAAATACCAACTACCTTCATGATCCTACAACCGCTCCTCCTTGATCCAAACCAACTATACGATGTGATTCACTACAGTCGAGTACCCAAGCCCCAAGCCTTCCTTGAACTCCTATAGCCACTATGCGTCGAACACCAATACAACCACCGCCACTAAACTGAACCACCACTAAACGGCCAAACTAGGCCGCAGCACTCCTTTAAACCCACATTCTCCAATAAGAAACTCATAAAACCACCCTTACCCCTTTAGAATACCACCTAGAACATCACGATCCACCCCTAACTGATTGATTGCTTCATCTCTTTTGTAAAAACCCGAATCACATCCGAATCCAACCCAAGACCCACTCCAGACCCGTCACCAAACGAAAGTTGAACTTGGATCTACACCTAGCTCCGTGACTTACATGCTCCCTCTCCAATTTGGTCTAACTCATTTTTTTTTTAGTTTATTGTATTTATTTATTTTATTTTGTTATGTACTTGTTTGCTTTTGCATTTTTAATTGTAAAAAAAAATAACTACAATAGTAAAAACAAAAAAAAAAAAAACAAAAAAGGAACTGGTTTTCTTTTAACTTTAGTTGAGGGTCAATGTTAAACGAGTAGAGTTTAATACAGATCGATTTAAAGAAAACTAATTTATAGAACCAGGAAAGTACCAAGATCGACAATCCTTTCCTAACAATGTAGTTCTTAAGATTTCTATTAAATTCAAGGTTTCATTTTTCATACTCTTTATAAAACTTTATTTTTTTTTTCCTCTGATATTTAAGCTACACAACCATTTTCAGTAGCTATTTTGAAAAATTACACCACATGTTGATTCTTACCAGGTACTGAATGTGACGCTTCCGAGTAATGGAGTTGTGAATGCCTTATGTAGGCTACACTTATGTTAGCAACTAAGACGACTAACTTCAAACATAGGTTGGTTTACACGATGGGGCTATTATGCCTCCCTGGTTTAGGGCGGGACATAATCGTTAATTGATTTACTTCAAGAAGCAATAAAATATATTTAATTTTGAATGCAATATGAACTTTTATGATTATATTTTTCTCATAAGATGAAGGTAAATTCATTAATTTCAATAGTAAAGACATGAGTTCCTTGAAGATAAACACCATATTAATCATCTAGGGTGTAATAAGAAGCCCCTACCATACTCAATTTTGTGACCCACTAGAATCAAGAAATCTTTTATAAAAAATGAAATAAACAGATCTATGAATTTGTGCATAAACAATAAATTAAAATATCTAGAACACATAGATGTTGATGCAGTATTATCTTCATATATTATGCACCAATTTAACGAAAAGCCTAAAAAATAAATAAAAAGACATTACTATAACTATCATTTCATAGTATATGCAAAAGAAAGTGCAATAAATTATAATATAAGATCTTCTTGTTGAATGAGGACAAAGTGAAAAAAAAAAGTGCAACTTATCGTCTAACCATGTTTGAGTGCTAATACTTGGATTGTGTTGTTTTATAGAATTATTTATTTGATATATGTTTGTGATCAATAATATATAATGAAGAAAGTGAAGTAGAGATGAATAGATATGAATCTCGAGATATAAATCTATGAATAGAGAGTTCAATTAGTGAAATGAACGTCTAATGTCAAGATACGCGTGTGTAAACTAAACTACATGACGAGATACCAAAAGATAAAGAGCTCTAGCACATGACTTGCATGTAATTTACAAAAGAAATAGCATGAAGCTTTATTAACTTGTACCTAGGCATGGTAAACAGGTGGCCAACGTCCCTTTGTGTGCTAAAAATTGTGTGCCTAACTTATTCGTGCCTTTTGCATGTAGAGCCTACCATGCCAACGTGCATGTAGCCCACTTATTCTCACGTACCGCCTATTTATTTGCAGCCATATTTATATAATTATCATTTAAATCGTTAATTCTTATACTCTTATCAAGTGAAGTCAACTTTTATACTATGTTTTAGATGAGACAAATGTTAAGTATTTTGTCTAGTCCTTAGAATCTTTTTTTGTCTAGTATTCAAGCTCAAATTGTAATCCAAATATTAGACAAAATTTTTTTGTTCGATCCAATCTCATAAATTTTATGCAACCACACAATACCATAGGGCTAATATATCCTTCTTTGCATACGTTTGCATCATGCAACATCTTATTAAAGTACTAACGTCAAGTCATCTTCTTGAGAGGATGGAGTTGATGATCCGAAGGTCCTCTTCGGAGAAGGAAGTGTTGACGCGTGAGACGATGGAGTTGGTAATTATGTGATGGAGAATTCACGCTTCTATTAGGGGAGAGGGGTAGTTGATGAGCCTTCAAGTGTCTTAAAGTTGAGCCGAATTCTCGCTTAGACATATTGGCTACCCAAACACTCTGAGGAAGCTCATGACATGTCCCAATTCTCAAGCCTAAAGATGTTTCTAGGAGGAACCTTCAGCAAGTCATTAATATATTGCATAATGTAAAAATCCAATCAAACATATAAGTAGAGATGCATCTGGCATCAATCTCCGTGACATGCCAAGGTTCCTCGTCATCATCTTGGAAAAAAGCTTTGGAGGTTGCATTCAAATCAAAAACGTGAACTAAGTTAGGATAAGTGTCATTCTCCAAGTCTAACAACTAATGTAGGCTCATGTATTTGAGCTGCTTTCGAAAGTTTCTCGCATCATCGAGCTTATCCTAATTGTAGGACCGAGTAACTAGTGTATTATGCCAATAGTAGTCATTAATAAACCAATCTTGTATTTTGGATATGCACAGGTGCTAACTAAAATCGTAAGCTTCATTAGGAGGGGGCGGGGATGGTGATAGAGAACAGGAACAAACATGCTTATGCTTAGATTTAGCGTAATGTTTGTTTTTCTTACATTGGGTATGAGAGGAGGATTCCATGGCAATTGGTTCGAGATTTGATCAAGAGATTCGGTAAAGGAGAAAATGGAAAAGGGAATTTAGGGATTGGTGTAGGAATGTTGTTTCTTTTCTTCTTGGGGCTGGGGGTTGCCATTCTCAGGCACCAACATGCTCATGTCTTGCATAACGTCTGCATGTTAGTGACCAAGGATCAAATTTTTTTACCGTTAGCCACTAACATACCCATGTTATTAGCAACGTAGATACGTTGGTGTACGTGCTGAATTTCTTTTACATGTTAGGCTTAAACTTGCACACATTGCCTTTGATGTGGCCATGTCAAGTCCTAACTCAACATTAAAATTTTCTTCCCTCGAAGGTAGGCTAGACAAGCTATTCGTTCAGTACAGTCCTATAAATACTTGCATCTCGGTTGCACCCAATTCCATACGAGATGCAAATTGACAACATGCTCAAATGTGCGCCAGCAAATCGATACATCTAGTATAGTAATTGCTATTATTAATTAGCAAATTACCACCTTCTTGATACCGCATATTTGGAAACCTATGAGGGAATTTTTCATTGAAATACCTAAGCAAGATGCCGCAAGATGTCTGACTTGTGACAAGCTTTTAACTAACGAGTCCAATGTAGGCACGGGTCGCTTTTTTTTACACCTGAAGTTGCACCGATCTAGGGGAAATTGAAAACAACGTAAGAGCAACTTGATCTGTTCATCGATATATCATCGAATAACGGGGATAAGGGTGAGGAGGCAAAGTCAATGACTTGATTGTAATCAGTATCAAGTGCCTCTACGATATGGTAGTAATAGGTGAGATTGAAAGAATAAATTTAAATAAATTTTCTTTTAATCTATCATACGATGTAAACCATAAAATTCCACTAATCCAAACTTCAAATAAATTCAACATGGGTAAGTTTGTACTTCATAGGCAACACAACGACGGACACAAGGCGCACGTTGGTTTTTAGGATCTAGAATTTAGAAAATAGAGAAAGAAAAATAGTAGATAAGCTGATGGGGACAACAACATGTAACGTATGACGATATAGGTGTATGCTTGAAACTTTTTCTCAAAATATTTGGTGCTTGAAGGCGATTTGTTATTGCAACACTGAGTTAAGGATAAGGAAAGACTAGTATTCAACCTACTGCTTCACTTAATAAAACATTTAAATGTCAAATCTTTTCTTTTCTAATCCAAAAACAACAATGGAAATCTATACATAAGTGAGCCCTACATAAAGTATCACAATTATATACTCCTGTAAAAGATAAGTTTCCTTTACAAGTATACATATATGACTACAATTGCTATACTAAGTCCTTTATGATTTAACACCATAGTCTTCCCTAAAGTACCGCTTCTAAGAACTTGGATCTTATCTTTGTAGCTGTTGGCTTCTTCCTAGAAACCCATCTCCTACAAGCACTCTAAAGTCTATTTACCTCTATTATGTGATGCTCGGTCTAACTTAACCAGAGGATAAAATAACTTATCCCCTTAACTTGTTATAAGTTGAGTGAGAGTAAATAAATATATGATAACAAGCATAGCTAACACTAATGTCATATCAACAAGTAGTTAATCTGATTATATTATCTTATGCCCAACCAAAAAATCAATGCAAATAATGTATGTCATGCTCATGTACATAACATGCATTGGTACCGATATCTTAACCTAGCTTACCACACATATGGTTAGTTGACATCCTCGGGCATCTAAATGCTATGTCCAGGAACCTAGAGGGCAATAAGGGGTTCCATGGGATTAGGACCCTCAAAATCTAATGTTACTCATCAAACCGCAAGGCGTGGTTAAGTTGCTTGAGCAAATACAATTCTATATGCTTTAAAAGCCAAACTTCATAAACAGAAGTC
Organism: Lumnitzera racemosa; assembly: GCA_024138005.1. Classification (NCBI taxonomy): domain Eukaryota; kingdom Viridiplantae; phylum Streptophyta; class Magnoliopsida; order Myrtales; family Combretaceae; genus Lumnitzera; species Lumnitzera racemosa. The sequence continues at coordinate 5,751,558 of JAMXBC010000007.1, forward strand.
TCTACTTACGACCCTCAAAATCTAATGTCCTTTATATTCCATGCCATGCATACAATAAAGAGAGTATCAAATCATATGAGGCATAACTTTCCAGTTACCTAATAAAAATCATTAAGTTTAACCCAGTCATCACTTTAGTTTCTTATTTCTTTCTCATCTGGAATCCTTGGTATCAAGTTCACTTAAGTAAACACCTTAGGAGGTAATGTTAGTCCTTAAATTCTTTTCCAAGTTAGTGCAAACCTTAGCAAATGTCACACAAGCAACAGGCAACATAACCGCAACAACCAAGCTTAATATTAAAGCGCATTTTAACCAGCAATAGTTATAAAAGGAAGCATCACATAACTCATCAAACACCATATCTAAACTCACAGCTAAGCTCAACCAAGCCAAAATACCAAGGGTGCACAAAGTTGGGAGTAAATACAAGCCCACTCGAGGAACACAAATATCCACTTACCTAAACTTGCTGATCGTCTTAGCATTATACATTATCACGGGGTTCTCCTTCAGCTATCTCACCTAATAATGATAAGTAGAACGGAAGTTAACTATAGATTGTGTGTGTATGTATATATATTCCAACTTATTAATAACTTACTGATACTTAGGATCTAGGACTTAAGATTATTCTTTTAGAATATATTCATATTAAACTTTCTCTAATTCATCCTTTGAACTATCCCCTAAATCAAACTAATTCCAATGTTCTCAAACAAACACTGTTTAACATACATTCCTCAGTTACTACTAATTTGGAGTCTTAGTCTCATCTTCTAATTCAACTTTTAAGCTCAATTATACAAAAGCCATTATGCGTAGCTTCTAATCTTTCCTTTGATTTAGCTAAGTTACATATATATAACTAATAAAACTCCCACTTCCTTATTTACTTCAAATGAGTATCATCAAGGAATATATCTACCTCATACTTCAACTATGCAATTATAATAAGTATATCTCACCAATTAACTAAATAAACCATTATGTAGGCACATAATAGAAATTTTCATCATAAATGGCATATGTATTCATTTGATTCCTTGAAAAATACTATAAACTCAAAATATATATATATGGTTTAAGATCTGGTAGTTGCAAAGTGTAATGCCCCGCCTTTTAGGCGTTTGCTTAAAAAATTTTCTTGACTTTTGGTACCTAATAATGTTTGTTACTATCATTCTTGCGTTAAGGATAAGGCAAAATCTGTATTTCACCTTTCATTCAACTTCATAATCACTTGGTTCCAAATTACTTCTTATACAATATAATAAATCATAGCGAAAATCTTTTACAAGGGTGAGCCTAACCTAAAGTGTTTGTAAACACCTAATTTTTTCCCTCGTAGTCTTAATTTTTGTTTTTTTTTTTAATAGGGTCCTAATTCCAAAATAAAAATAAAATAAAAATAAAATACAATAAAAAAATTAAAAATGATGAAAAAAATGAAAAAAAAAAAGAAAGAAAAATTATTAAGTAAGAATTGTTAGATTTTTAGAAAGTGTTTTAGAGTTAATAGTTTTAGTTTTGGTCCGATTTAAATAGCTTTAGAGAGTCGCGTAGTTTAAATACAATTTAATTGTATTAAATATCAAGATACAGGTCGATGGCCTAACAGATAAGTATTAGAGTATCAATATTGCGTTACCTTGAGGTCATGAGTTCGAATCTTGCCAGGTACTTATGTGCCTTTTATTTTTTTATTCTTTTTTCATTTTTACAAAAAGCGAGTTGAGCGTATGGGATCTACTTTTAATCAAGTCTTTTTAATCTAATTTGATCGAATTTAAATCAATATAAGTGATTCGGATCTCATTTGATGTTTATCAAATCAGATTGGAATCAATATAAAAGATTCGATTTGATACAATACGATTTATTTTAGGTTTTATAAATACAAGGCCCATGGTATGACCCAATTACACACTCTGCTGGAAAGAAAAAACCAATAGCTCATCGAACAATCATCCAAAACTACAATACAACACAATCTTCATCACCTACTTTCTACAACCATAGTTCCCTGATCTACAGTATGGTTAGATATCCAAGCTTCGCTGCAACCCCCACCATCTACAAACACCAAGCTACAACGCTTCAATACACATTGAAGCACCCAACACACGACAGCACTTGCTTCATGCCAAACTCTACACTGTATAACACAACTCCATCGATTAGCTGCACGCATAAGCTCTAGTCTATATACAAAGCAGCAACTATCCATCCTCCATCCACACTCACAACTAATACGTAAAGAACACAGCACGCCAATTCTAACACGTCGCTGACTACCTCGCATAGGCCAATTCACACACATCAATTTGATCTATTCATGTGCCCACACACTACAGCACCCAATGTACTTCACTATTTCACCGCGATGACAAGCTAAGATCACTTTACCACTGTCTGTCACGCCACAACTCCAATCAACTGCATGACAGCAGCCTCATCCATCAGCAGCAAAACACATCACACACGCACGTTGCTCACAACAATGACATAGTCTACATACTGATTATACGCACTAATTGCTGCATTGCACTTCGCTGAACACTGTCTGCGCTAACTACAATTCACACCGAGCACACTTAGTTAGAGCACCAACGTCACGAGCACACCACAACCGAATCACAAGTCCAGGTTCGATTCCTCAATTATTTATTTATTTATTTATTATTATATTATATTAGATCTTTAGCTAGCTATAAGTAGTTACATATATTAACTTAGTAGATTCTTTTGGTATTAGTTTCTATATATATATATATATATTAAGTATATTATTTTTTATTTATTTATATAGGTAGTTGTTTAATAGTAGGAATATAGATATATATCTATATATATACATATTAGCTTAGGAATCTTTAGGATTAGGTTTTGCTTTTAAATTCGTCACATAGAAAACTATTTAAAAAAATAAAAATTAATAAATTTTTTTTTAAAAAAAAATAGGACTTTTAGAGAGTTTTTATGAAAATAAAAGAGTTCAAGAATTAGGACCCTTTAAATTTTTTTTGAATAAACTGAATGGATTACAATGTAAACTTGATTGGTTTTTAAAAATTAAAATCAATCAACACATTAAAGTTTTCGGAAAGAACTACGATTGTTTGATCCCGACTAGCGAGTACGTAAGCATCTTCGAAGTAATGTTAAAATCTATAGAAACTTAGGGATTTTTTTTTTCTTAAAAATATCCCAAAAAAAAAGGTAATTGTGAAAATAATCCTAATTTTGAAAAGTAAATAGTAACACCTGTTAGGGTTTAATAGGTTAGCCCTCGAATTCAAAACTCTCTGGTTTTTCATTCAAATTGAAATTATAGATCGGTAGACAAATTATAATCAATCTGCCTCATTGATTGTAGTTTCTTTTCTTTTTCTTGACTCCAGTCGAGTGGCAACTCCAAAAGTTTCTTTAAAAGAACCAGAATTTCTCAATTTCTCTAGTTGAGGATTAATACTGAATGGGTTAAGGTTTAATATTAATCGAAAAGTAGGAAATGAAAAAAAAAAGTGAAAGAAAACCGAAAATTCAAGCTCGACAATGTCACAATTATCAATCTTTTATAATACATATCTCCAATAGAAAGTCTATATAATACATCTTCAATCTCTATATTGAAGTCATTAAATCATAATCTGACAATCTTTCGAAAGAGTTTCTTCTAAGAATTTGAACCTAGGTTTGCAACCATTCACCTCTTAAGAATACTACTGTCACTGGGCTCTCTTTCTAATCTTGTTGCTTTTGTAATGTGAGATCCTGTTTAACTTCTTTCTTAACCTAAGAATAAGACAACTTATCTCCTTAACTTTATGTAAGCCGAATGAGAGTGGATAAACAAACAACAATGAGTAATATCACAGCACAATCACCAAGCAAATTATCATTTCTATCACAAAACTTATCAGTCCAACCAAGCAATCCAAATGCAAAAAATGCATACCATAATAATGCACATGATATGCATTAGTACCGATATACTAGCCTAACCTTTGCCCTAGACATCCAGGTAGACGACGTTGCCAGACAGTTAAATTATCTAATTTAGAAACCTAAAAAAGAGCTTAACAAACTCAACTTAACCTAAGTTATGCAATTCTATATGCTTAAAAATCAATCTTATAAACCAAGATATTTACATTATAAAACTAAGCTCCCCAAAACTAAATGGTTTACTTAACAAAAACCCGGTTTTCAAAATAAAGCTTAACTAAGCAAAATCCCAAATTTTGGAAAACTTGACCTATGGGTCCCTTTCGTGCCATGCCATAAATGGATCAACTACATGCCGAAAAAAGACTAAGCAATTATCAAACAACACAAGCAAGCTTATTCATCTATTTATTAACCAAGCTTTCACTTGATCTCATTTATGTTTCCATCTCTAAAACCTCAGTATTGAGTTCATTTAAGTGAACACCTCAGGAGGTGGGGTTAGTAGTTAGTACCTGGATTCTTATCCAAGTTAATATAGATTTCAACCAACAATTATAACCAAGCAATAGCACTACTAAAGGCATCATTAGTAATAACTATGCATAACTCATTCAACAACATATACAAAGGAGTTCAAAATGCATTTCATAACTCATCAATTAACATGTCACATTCATTCACAAAAGATTAGTCACAAGCACTATAGTTAGATAAGTTAAGAATAGATAAAACTTACTCTAGAACACAAGCAATCTACTTACTTAGGACACTTAGAAAATTCTCTTAAACACTTAAATGTCATGCTGCTGTTCCTCCTCTCATATCTCACGTAAACATATAGTACACAATACCCCTTATTAATTATATGTTGAATACAAACTAGAGTAAATACTTACTTGAGTATAAAGTTTAGGGTTTAAGATCCTTCTTCAATACAAATCCTCTTTTAGGGTAATTTCTAACTAAGTTTCTAATTTACTTTGGTTATATAGGAGTTTTATCTAATACACTTTTTGACCAACATTTCGGTTGACTTTCTACCTCACAATTAACTGAAAGATACTAAAGGTTCGCTTCTCGTATATTGCATAGTTTCTAACCCACCTTCTGACTCACTTTAGTTTATATATTTCATTACAGCCAACCTTTTGGCTTACTTTCTAACTAACATAGCTCAACGCATCCAACTTTTTGACTTGTCTTCTAACTCCCTTATTTCGCTTTTGCCACTTACAGAATCACCCCAACACAACTCCAATCCACCACTTACATATTTAAATATATTATAGTACCAACCAAAACCATTTTCAACATTCAAGCAAGTTCTTTAAGTTTGCAAAACATATGATTTGAGTAAAATTACATAGGTTTTTAATGAAAACATGTAGATTCAGCCTTGTAACTTCCATATTCGACATGATAGCAAATTTTTCTTCAAAATTTAAATTCAACATGCTATGTACATCATTAAAAACCATCACTCTTACACCTTATAACAAAAATCATGCTAAGTTCAGTAAAGACAACTTAGGAAAACATGTTTCCAACTACTACTTAAGCAAGAATCAAAATTAATCAAAAATCCAACTTTACAATCTTGAAAAGAAAAATTTACATAGCATGAAAATATAACCTTTAAGGAACTTACTCACAAAAATTTAGGTTGAGACTACATCGTTAAGGTTTCTGAAAATGCGACGAAACACTAGTTGACGAGATTTTTTTTTTTAAGAAGCCTATATTAGCACTCAAAAATTTGAAAATCTAATTTCATATTTGAATTTTACATGAAAAAATATTTAGGGAATCTTGATTTTATAATTTTTGGACATCGAGTGTTATTTTTAGTTTTTTTTCTTTTAAGAACAAAGCAATTCTTGATACTCACCGTCACAAGGAACTCTAGCTACTATCAAGGCTAAGGGGTGTATCCACCTACCTCAACGCCACCTCTTCCTTCAAGTCACAGTAGTGGTTTATTCCCAGGTTTTACTTAGACTAGAGAACCCAAAAAACTCCTATTTTGTACTATTTTTTTCTATTTTTTTCCTAAGCTTTCCAACCAATTCCTCACCTTTTCTCTATTTTTTCCAAAGTGTTTTCTTTCGCTAAAACATGCCAAAATGATTTAATGTAGCAGAAAGGGGGTTTATATAGCCTTAAGGATTTTGAAGATGCACTAAAAAATTTATTTCCTTAAGTTTGCATGTGTAATTCTTATTTCTCCTTGCATGACACCTTGCAAACCTTTGTACCATCCCTTGTCAAGCTAAAAAGTCTCCTAAATTTGTCTAGTTTCTGTCCTTGATAGTTCTCTAATTATTTTATGCAATTTAATTACAAATTGTAAACTTATATGAATAATTATATATATAGATGTTATGTTAACATTAGTTCAACACGTGCGCCTCACATATGCCCTTAATAATTACAAATTTATTTTACTCTTATTTTATCCAAATAGTTATTTTTTATAAGGTGAGTAATTTGTCTCTAACGTCTCATTACATTTTAGGGCTCATGTTCTAGGTTTACAACACAAATTTTTAATATTGGTAAAATTATACTTTTATTAAATTAAATATTTTACATAATTTATTTAACTAAATAAACTTTATCAAAATTCTTCTTTTAACTTTTATGACCTCAGATTAAAAATTCATTTCATTCTAAGAATATTTTCCTAAACCATAAATCTACCAATTTCAAACAACTACAATTTCTTTACATGATAGTACTTGTAACTTGCACTACTCATGGCCACTCTATTTCCTTACTTTCAAAATGATATTTTTAAAGTTCCATATTTATAATGAATATGTCACCGTTCTAAGTCCTTGATAGTTGGTTGATGACGAGGGTCTCACACAAAGCTTATAGATGGTCATCACAATCAAATTTAGGACCAATTTTGCAAAAAATAGCTTAAATTAAATTATCAAATAAAATTATAAAATCCAAACCAAATACTTTCAAAATCATAACTAAGCTACAAAAATCATTATAACCCATTTTCATCAAGATATTTAATTTAAAACCCATTATTCTAAGGGAAAGTCTAGGGGGGCCAGAAGGGGCTTCAGCTCCTTCAAACTTGAAAAATGTTAATTTTCAAAATTTTTAGAAAAGGTAAGAATATATATACTAAATATATATATTAAAAAGCAAAACATGACGTAAAGTGAAGTATAGTTTAGTGATTATGTATTTAGTTTACAAACATGAGGTCTTGGGTTCAAATCTCATGTTTGTTATTTATTCTTTTTAAAATGAATTTATTGTTTGAATAGCATTTATCTTTTTTCATGTATTAAACTTTTTTTGTTCAAACAATCGATAACATTATTTCATTAATTATAAATCATATCTAACTAAATAAATTCTCTTAAATTACTCTTTTTTTGTAAGTAATACCACAAAAAAAATAATTATATTATCCATATTATAAGTATTATCACATAAAGTATTACTAAATAATACCAATTATATGACTTGATTTAGTAAAATTTTTTTCAATTAATTTTACTAAAATGGATGTAGATTATTGGATAATTAATTATCGAATAATTTATATTCAAAATAATATTTTTTGCTTTAGCATTGCTAATGTGACAATAATATAAAGTTAACATAAAAAGAAATAGTATAATACTTATATCTATGCTAAGTTGCTCTTACTGCTTTACTTGTAATTTCCTATTCAATTATCATAGTTAATCTATTTTTGTTAAAATCAAAATTTACATAAGTTTTATTTATTAATGGATCCTTTATAAACTAATAGTTAATTTTCATTTAATATATATGCGTAATAAAAAGGTAAAAAATTATTATTTTTTTACTTCTTATAAAATGTATCGATCTCTCTTGGTCATATTTTCATTAAATTTTTCCATCCTATTAAACTTTAGAAATTATTAAAGGTCAATCAATAATGAGATCCTTATATATTTATATATATATATATATATATATATAAGATGCAATATGATTACAATAATAAGAAAATATTTTCCTTCCAAAAGTTTTAATATTGACTTAATTAAAGTAAGTCTGGCCTTACAAATTATATGATCTTAGGTCCATTCTTGCAATATTTCTTTAACATGAAAAAATGGCAAACTTGACAAAATTCATATTAATAAATACTAAACATATAATTTATCAAAAATTATTTTTTATTTAAATTAGATATATCATATGAGAAATATATACACAAAAAATTAACTCAAAATAACATTATTTACTATTTTTAAAAATGAATACAAAATTCGTTGAAACAAGATGGTTTCTTAAGGAACCTATATAAGCACTTCTAATTTCAAAAATCTAGAGTTTAGGTTGATTTTATGATTTTACATGCAAAAATACTTATGAATACCAAGTTTTATAATCTTTTAATAGCATATGATATTTTTAGTAACATCACCTCGTTGCTAAAGCTCCAGCCACAGTTGGTCGGAGAGAGTTGGTTGACCAAAATCCTCCTAATGTCAAACCTTGACCCTTGATGACCACCATGTCAGTTCTTTTTTTTGGTATAAAAACCTTAATTCCCTTTCTGTTTTCTAATATTTTCCCTATTCTTTGCTAATTTTTGTTTAATATGAAATACACAGTTTTTTTGGGAGAATTCATTGAGATAAGTAGCCAAAATGATCCGGATCAAGCTCCTTTCTTTTTACATAGCAATCAAGTCAATGGGGATTAGTTTAAGAATTCATTTGTTGTTTTTCTTCAATTGCTACATATGCAATTCATATTTGCTAAAGTTCATTTGTAGCCATCTCTTACTTGTTACATTCCAAGGTCCTCCCTAGCTTGCCACACTTAGTATATGTCTTGAGTAAGTTTTATTACTTTCTTTTTAAGGGTATTAAATTATATATTTACATATCGTGTATATATATGATTAAATAATTACACTACATGTTAAACTCGTTTCTCCAGCTTTTCTTAATAAATTTATTTCCGTAGACCCTAACTTATACCTTTTAAGTTTATCATGTGATTATAATAACTCACCGTTTCGAGTCCCTAGTAGTTGATCGAAGATCAAGGTTTCACATTCCATCACCCTTGTAAAAGGTTTTGTCCTCAAAACTTCCATACTTTTGATATCTAAGTCATAGGTACATAACTGATTTTGCAGTGCAACTCTAATTTTTGCATTGCATCTCATTGCATCAAATTTTGTGAAGGTGAAACCTTCTATACCGACTTCTGTATCTTTTAACCTCAAATTTATAAACTCGAGAGACTCTATGCTTTAATTTATGTATCTCAATGCTTTTCTTCATCCTGTACTTTAACTTGTACAGCATAAGCTTAATTTGGTTGGTTTTGAACATCCCCTGCTTCATCTTCTGTTATTTCTACAATATCTTCTATAATATCCACTTCCTCCCTTATCCTTCACTACTTCCTTTGAATTCAATTTGTCCTTTTGTTACATCTAGTTTATCATCTTTGTGACATTGTATTCTTATCCAAATACCATGACTATCTCATTTATATCCATAATCTATCCTTAGCCAACATCTAGTACTCTTCCTACATCAAATTTAACAAGCTTTTGCACCATTTTCTTATCATTATCTAGACTAATGCTTCCAATTAGTCCTCGTTTAGTTAGTTAAGGCTCCTGCATTAATTAGTCCTGTCAAGGTTCATAGCCATCCCTTCCATTACTCTATTGTCCAACCTATAATTTTATTCAACATATCTTTTTACTTAATTTCTACTACTTGTGTTTGCCTAAGTCTCAATTTATCTTAAGATCAATCAAAACTAGTTCATTTCCTCATATCCATATGTCATATTCTACAATCATTGCATTACTAAAATAGCTAAGAACTTAGGTACTTCGCATAGTTAACACATATATCAATAAATGAGCTTAGCAAATCTAAGTTTTCTACCGACTTAAAACTCCAAGGAGATAGAGAATGACTTGAACCAAATGGATTTGACTTGACTTGATGGAAATGGCACAACTCTTGACTAATAGGACTCACAAGGAAACTAAATACTTTTTTGTCTTAAAGCTAACATGACATGATTGGGTCATAATGAAAGGGTCAAGAATGGAGAGCTTATTATTGAAAATAATGACATTAGAAACAATCTATAGCTCACTCATAATAACCAATGCGGTGCTGTAAACATTGTTATTCATGATCTTAAGGCAATAGAGGACATGAGAATGCAATTTTATTCACCAACACTAATATGTATGCAAAGAATCGAAACCACAACTGTCCTTTATATATAGAGGGTGTACTCAATGGCTATCCAGTCAGCAAGATATTTATAGATAATGATTCTTCTTTCAATATTATATCTATGTCTACAATTAAAGCTACTAAAAATTGACATGCAACATTTGATAAAGCAGTCTATATCAATAAACGGCTTCAGTGACTCATCGACAAAGAGAGTAGGATACATCAATGTGGACCTACAGATTGGCACTATCCAAGACTCCACTACTTTTTATGTAATTGATGTGCATGTACCCTATCACCTACTCATTGGTAGGAAATGGATGAAAAGCCAAAGAATTGGATCTAGCATGAACTAGAGTCACTAAAGCCAATCTTCATGAATAAAGGTATTTGCAAGAGATAAAGATCCCACTTGTCATACTACTAAAGGAGCATAGAGATTTATTTTCCTAAACATATAAGAATATGCCAAGATTAAACCCTAGTCTCCTGGTACGTCGATTGAATATTGCACCAAGAGTTAAACCAATGAAATCCGCCTTGAGGTGGAAGTTCAAATTAAAGAGGAAATTGAAAAGCTACTCAAAGTCGCTTTTATCAAGCTGCTTGGGCATCTTCCTTAGCTTGCAAATGTAGTCCCAATAAGGAAGAAAAATGGTCAAATACATGTTTGTGTAAATTTTTGGGATCTTTAGTAGCTATAACCAAATTAAGATGGCTACTAGAAATATTGAACACATTGCCTTCCGAACTCCCGTAGGAAATTTCAATTATACTATCAAGCTTTTTGGATTAAAGAATGTTGGAACTGAGGGTGGGTAAAAAAAACTGTGACTAAATTGAAAAATCGATTTTTTAATGTAGTTCTATTTTCAATGCGCTTCGATGTTGGTCTTTTGATTCGTGGTTTGGTTCGACGTAGCAAAACACACGGCACCGTTTGTTTTCTTTTTTTTTTTTTTTAAAAGAAAAACCTAGTCACATGCTGTTATGCACAACAGCATAAGTTTGTAAATTGTAACCCAGAAACCAGTAACCCTAAGTCCCTTCCTGTCCAATGTCCCTGTTGCATGCACCGTGTGCCCTCATCCTCCTTGGTCATTCTTCCTGCTCCTATCAGATTTCAGCCTCTCACAAAGTCAGCGACTCAACAACTCTCAATCGTTGAGGATATCCAGATCCCTCAAGCAGATTTGTTTAGATTAATTGCAGGGGTAATTTCGCTACGATTTTTTTTTTTTTTTTAACGTTCCAATCCAATGTCATCTTGGGACTCTTTTTTTTTTTTTACCCTTGAGAAGTTGTTGGATCGCGTGGTTAGGTGCAAATCTTGATATTATGATCTAATAAAACATTATGATTTTCGGTTTTGAAAAATCTATAATGATGATTACAACAATAGAGAGTTATTTTAGAAATTTTCTTATATTGGAACAAAAAAACATTATGAATTTCGGGCAATTTGGGTTTCAAAATTTCTAGATTATGCTCTTGGTTCTACTGCTCCATACTATCTACAAAGTCTTATAGACTGAAACTAGAGATTATTAGTTGATACATGGAAGAAGTAAAGATTACATATTGTTTGCACGGAGCCAGGTTTTGGTGGATCACCGTTGGTCCTTGTTTATCTACAAATATCCTTCCGCATGCATTAGTTCCAGCAGAACCATTAATGGCCCTGATGAAACAAGTGCCTCGTTCTCTATAAAAGAATTAAATTAATAATTGACAAGTCAGGGAAGAAAAAAGTTCAACCAGTTCTAAAAGATCCTTTTAATATACTAATAATGTAATAGATGGTCTATTTAGTAGACACCCTGTTTAAGGAAAAGACAAAGAAAGATCTTTCTATATGCCTAAAAAAAAAAACGGTTCCGACTATAAATCAAATTGTTTAATTTTAGGTTCAAAAGGTTAGTTTCAATTTAGAAAAAAACCATTAATTTTAGGTTCAATTTGATATGGGGGAGCGAACTATACTGAACCGAACCACACCTACCTCTTAGAGCTACTTACTAGGAAGCTATGATTGCAATATTTCATGATACAATGCATGACTTCATAGAGAATTATGTGGATGACATACTTGTTAAGTCAAAATAGCCACCAAATCATCGGATTCACCTAAAGAAGGTATTTGACAATGTTGAGCTTATAAGCTTCAAATGAACCCACTCAAGTGTGTATTTAGAGTAGCTTCTAAGAAATTCCTTGGTTTCATGGTTCATTGTAAGGGAATTTATGTTGATCAAATAGAGGTGCAAACAATTCAATCAATGCCCTTCCTAAGTAATAAAAAAGAAATGAAGAGTTTCATTGGCAAGGTCTCTTACATGACAAGATTCATGCCCTCGTTAGCAGAAATCTCATACTTCCCACAGCAACTCATGAAGAAGGGAATTCCATTTGTATAGGTGCAACCACATGAAGAGGTGAACCAAAAAATTAAGGGAATCTCGATTTCCCCTCAAACCATGATAATGCTTATTAAAGAATTGCCTATGGTCTTGTATCTTACCTCAATGGATAAGTCCATCAAGGCTTTACTTACAAAGAAGTAGATAGCCAAGACTAAATTGTTTATTACCTAAGCCCCTCTAAGGAAGTAAGGCCAATTACCCAACCTATGAGAAACATTATTGTGCACTATACAAAAGTTACACCACTACTTGGCACAAAAGATCGTCTTCGTGACTCAAGATCCTATTAAATACTTGCTATTATATTCAACATTATCTTAATGGATCGCTAAGGGGTTACTCCTTTTAAGCGAATTTGACATCACAATTGCATCTCTAGGAGCTATCAAATCTCTTGCATTAGCTAATTTATTAGCCTAATTGCCAATAGTACACCAGAACTTGATCACAGATGCCATCCCAACAGAGTTCCATGAGGATTCTCTTATGGTAAATATAGATGGAGAATGATTGATCTAGTTCGACAACTTTGCAAGCAATAATGGACGGGGAGAAGGAGTTATCTTAACCTCCTTAGAAGGCCATGAGATCCCTTTGGCTTTCAAGCTTGATTTTATGTGCACCTACAATGAAGCTGAGTATGAGGTGCTGCTACTCAAACCAATATCTACTCAAGAAGTTAGAGCACATTGCTTATGCATATGGGGCAATTCCAACTTACTAATCAAGCAAGCCAACGGTATCTAAAGTTAGAAAATATCAATCAATGTAGTGCAAGCATATAACTCGTTCCATCAATAAATATGTAGATGCATTGGCTACACTAGCATCTAAAGTACCAATCAATGACAAAGTTAGTAATCTAAACATCTAAGTGGTTGAGAAATTTATGCTATGTACAACATTACAACTCATTGATGAGGAAGAGGAAGTAGAAGCACCCATTGATTAGGATACGCTAATCGAGGAATAGTTAGCTCATCTTAAAGCTATTTATCCTACCATACTAAAAAATTTCATTTGCATTAATAAAGTATTGTACTACAAATGCCACGAAGGTGTACTATTTCGCTATAATGGTGCAAAACAAGCTTGCTTAAAGTTAGATAAATATCATAAAATATGGTGTGGAAAAGAAGGTACCATGACCCTAAGAGAGGCCTCATAGAATTGTCTAAAATTTTCATATTATGTGTACACTCATAATACAAAAATTATCTTGCAAGTTAGAAATTGTAAGACTCTAAACAATTAGCCACTAAAGTTTTCGATTTTTAATTTAATTAACTTACTATAACATATGAGTGACTATAGATATTCGATATTCTACAGTTTACCAAAACCATAGAGAATCGTTATCTTCTACCAAATACTAAGATAAGGTAGTGAAGTTCTAAAACTTAAGCTTATGAAAGTTATAAAATCTGAATATAGTATTAATAATTATATGTAGTAATTTAAACTGTTTACATAGTTTATCCTCAGATTCTAACTTTTAAGTACCTCAACACCAGTACTCAACACTTAACTCTTAACCCATGCTCGATTATCTAGCAACTTGTAAAAGAAAGCTACTGAGGAGTAAGTTACAAGAGCTTAGTGAGATATCCCTCATACTATACCAACAAGCAAATTATCAACCAGTTTATTAACAAACATATGAATGCATGAACATACAGTATGCCAAATAAAATATATGCAGTTGACCGGTGCTATATACAACACCAGATTTAACGCCCTCTGAAATAAAGATTAAAGATACATCGAAACCAATCACAACCGAGCTCTAACACTTGGATTTTTAACCATATATAAATATATATAGAAATTTTCTATTTCACGAAACAAGTTTCTATGTCCAATAATCAATAGTATACAAATATCCAGGTCTAGCGGTGAAGTGGCCCCATAGTCTACACTCATACCCTACAACAGTGGTTTTTAGATGCGACCACCAGCCACTCACGGTTAGCATCTCCAGCGCCAGTAAAACCCGCAAGCCAAGAATAGGGTCTTGTTGTACCAATGCTTCTACACTATACTAATCAAATCATGTAGGAATCCATCCTTCTAAGACCCTTTATTACCAACAGCATGAAATGACAGCCGGAACATTATATGCAATGTTCATGTTTATGCATGATCTATTTAATTTTAGTTTAGTTGAATACAATTAAGTCAATTTATGAGGTAATCAAATATTACCAATAAATCATTCAAGTTATGCAACAATCAATCATATAACTAAATCTTCAATTATCAAATTTAACAGTATTTTTCACAGTAATCAATCAATATTAAACACAAGAATAACTTGAACCCCCATGCATCAACTTATTAATATTTAATTTATAGGCACTAACCACAAACACAAAATAAGTATAGAGTCATTAGGAATACTCACTTAGTCATTAAGTCTATCGACAATTGTAATAGTTTACTTGATAAGTTAGTTTTCGTATTAGGATTACCTGATAATAAGGAATATGAAAAGTAGTAAGTTTGAGAATTAAAACTAAACTAGTATGGTAATTCATACGGTTTACTTAATTTAGTTATTAGTTTGCGTGAAATTGTCGATTCGAGCTTTTTATCGAATCACATATAATTTTTTCAATTTAGCTCGAATCTTTACAAACTTATAATCTATTTCAATCGTTTTCAAGCGTACTTTTTTGTAGCGAGATCCGTTTTGAATATTGTAACTCGCAGTTTTGACCATGATATAAAAATATTACAAAGTTTATTATTTTGACTTAAAAAATTATAAAATATCAAATTAGGCTTTTCTTAATATAATTATGATTTAATAATTATTTATATCGTATAATTTGTAATTTTCTTATTTTAACCCTATTTTACTATAATTACTTATTTTGGGGGTTTGATATTTATTAATACAATTTTTTCTACTTAAATAATTATTTATTATTATAATTAATTACAAAAAACTACTTAATTTATATATATGTGATGACGTGGCAGCACATGAGAGTACTACATATCACGCTTGCATATTTTTCATAATTTTCCTATTTTTTATATTTTACGGTATAAGTATATGTTTTTATAGTACTCTTATATATTTATTAAATTAATATTATAGTATATTATATATATTGTTTAAATATACTCATATTTCTATGTATACGTTACTATTCATATATATACATTTACACCTATACTATACTTTATATAATAAATTATTTTAACCTTAGTTTCACATTATGTATAAGTATAATATACATATATTTATACTTTATATATATATGTACATATACGGTTGTGCTATATATATGTATATATACTAAAATATGAAATACTATTAATAATATATGTCATGCCCTGAAGCGGTAGAGTCGTAACAGCTCCGCCGTGTAAACTATTCTAAAATAATAGTTAACTTTACAACCACTATCCTAGACTTGATCTATACAAGGTGTTCACGACTAGCCCGTTTTGAAGTAAACAGTTTATAATTTAAATAAATCATTTATCTAAGAAAGTAAGGAAAAAAAAAATATATATATATATATATACGCTGAAATTCAGTTATTACAATTAAAATATATGTTTGTTCTTCAAATGCTTTTCCTCACTCCCTAGGATCCAGTAATTGCTAGCTTCAAAGTAGTTGTATGCCACTTCTTAGCCAGCACCTATACGATGTCTATAGGGATGTGAGCAATCATAGTTTAGTAAGTTAGGATGGAGGACTTAAAACTATACCATAAACATAATAAAGTTATCAATCAACTTATTACGTAAAATGCATGTTTAAGCAAATGCCATCGCACGACGTTGTCCGGTTCGTCGTGAGATTAGAAAAATTGCGCCTGCTCTAATTCGAGTTGAAGAGTTACCGATAATGCAATAGCTCACGACCAAACCCAGGCTTGTACATTGGAGACATCGCTCCTCCCGTGACTACCTTCGAACCACTAACTTCACCCTCACCATGACCTCCTCTCTTGTCACTTAGTTCAATTAAGGATGAAGAAGGGACCATTATGCAATCCTGCGCTATCCCTTTCGAAGGGGTCGGTATTTGGCCAAAAAATCCTAGATTCCCCTAATGGGTTACTATGCAGATCCGATTATGATTACAAGTCGTATATTTGATTAGGTCCAGTTTAGGGTAATCAATTATTTCATACAAATCATACAATACAAGCCAAAACAACAGATAGAATCATAGCATCACTCATAATCAAGCACATGCACACAACCAACTATCTAACAAGCTTAACCAAATATAATCTCAAGCCTCCAAAATACAATAACGTATTAATCCCAACTTACCTGGACTCCTCGCTCACTCACTCGAGGTCCAACTTGCTCAAGCCATCGCCGATCATCCCTGTAACACAAACGTAGTTTCAGTTTTTCATATAACTATTATAAGTTAGTTTTCTCTTATAATGCTTATTGTTATGTTTTGTTTAGGGTATAATATATCCAGTTATCTAGGTTCTCAAATCTTTTACAATTATTCTGGGTTTGGGGCTAGATCTGGTTTGGTTTCCGCATCGATTTCTAAATTAGGTTCTAGTTCGATTTCAAGTACTGTTTTATACCTGAATCCTAGAAATTTGTTTCAACATATAATGTGAAATTAATCACATTACTTCCAGATATCCTAAATACCATCATTACCCCTAGTCAGTCTTTTATTCCACCCGGTACACTTAAATCCTTATTAGTGTACTGAATTTACTCTTGATGTGGAAAATTTTTATATTTTTGATATAATTACATAAATTTAAGTTTTCTATCAGATTTATTATATATCCCTATTATTTATATAATATCAATTTTTATCCTAATATTTTCTATTTATTATATCTCTAATAATTGTGTATTATGTATTATTACTCATTATGTACATAATACACATCTAATATTTTTATCACTCTAATTACCATCTCCTAACATCAATTATCATTTCAAAATGTCTAAATTCATCCTAAATCAGATTTTACACCTAATTACCCTAATTTACAAAATTAACTTAAAATTTATTATTTTTCCCTATTACTTATTTACTACATAATTAACCTAATAATTACATATAACATCTTAAATGCTACAAGTAACATACTTCATCAGATTTCAACATCCTAAAACAGGTAATTATTTACTAAATCAGTAATTAACTATTTAATTACTTAATTAACCCTAAACTACCCATTTTTATACCTCATTTTAAGGCCTAAAAATTATCTAAAAATTTAGAAAATTAATTTTTGAAAACAGGCTTCATAGCACTATTCTATATCATCTAAGTAGTTTACACAAAAATTTTGGGTTCAAAACTACACTCTTAAGGTCATTTATTTCTAAACCGAAACATACTCGGTTTTTCATGATTTCTTAAAGGCCATATGTTACAGGACATATTTTCATCAAAATAATATTTTTTTTCTAAAAAATAAATACAAAAATATTCTAGAATAACAAAATTCATAATTTTATAATAATATTTACTATTTTTACAAAATTACACAAAATCGAGCTAGAAATCGAACTCACCGATTTGGGTGGCTCCGGCCACCTTCGGTGGCCATTGGTGTGTTGGCCCACCTGGGCGCTGCTACCACCGTGTGGTGGTGGTGGCCGTCAACTCCCAGCTGCTCGTCGGGTCTAGGTTCTCCTTACAAGCCCCAACTATACAGTTTTCTTTTTTTTTTTTACTAGAATTTTTTTCTTCCAATTTCGATGCTCCTAATTTTTCTCTAATTTCTAATTGTCCAAATGAGCTCTGTGATTTTTTTTCCATATTTATAGAGCTTTGTGGTAATTAATATGCATTAAATTAGACAAGACATTGCTCAAATCCCTTAATTTTTGTCTTTTGTGTTGCTTGATTTTAATTGGATAATTTTTTTCTTATTTTCCCCAGCTGCCATAACCCAATTCTGGATCATTTCTTATTTTTATTTATTTTTTCCTTATTTAATTATTTAGTATTATTTTAGCACATTTCGCGTATTTAAGTAATTACGCATATTTCTACTTACATGTAAATTCATATATAGTACAAATAAATATTCCTAAATATTATTTAGGTCATTCTATGATTTTTAGTATACATATAATTTGTCTCTAGCGATTCGTTAATTATTGGAATGCATTTTATGCATTTTCGATAAATAACGAGTTAAATACTTAAAATTTGAAATTTTTATATTCTTTTATTTTATTGCTTTTTTTCTTAAATTCGAACTTACGGGATCAATTTTACTAATTTTTTTTTGCTTTATTTATAATTTAGGCTTAATCGGATCTTTCAACCGATCGAAACCCTAAGTAACTGATTGTGAGGCTTACAATATATGTACACATATACATGTAATATCACGTCTAGCCATATATATATATACAAAAAATTTTATAAATTGAAAATACTAAATATAAATATACATACATATACCTACTATTACACATACACACACACACACACATATATCATATAATATGAAATACTATGCATATATGTACATATACAACATCATGCCCACATATATACAATATATATACAAAAAATACAAAATATATACATATATACATAGATACGAAAATACATGATACTTGTACATATATCTCATATACGTATATTTACATGTATTCTTCATATAATAAAATAATTATTGTGTACATATACACATATACATACCAATTTACACATACATGTACATACTTTATACTATATAATATATATATATATATTTATGCATACGTACATGTAATAACAAACATATATACTAAATATACATGTACATATTATAGAGTATATATACATGTACAAAAATAAATAATAACCTACTTAAATTCTTTAGTTAATTAATTGATCAAATCCCCTTAGTCTTCTTCTTCTTCTTCTTCTAATTATTTGTTAAATTGTGTGTGTTAATTGTTTTGCTTTGGTTTTCTCTCTTTTTCCTTTTTTCGGTTTTGTGATTGTGTGTTTTTCTTTGTTTCTTTTCTCTCTTTTTTTTGTTTGCTCTAAGATTCCAGACACAAGGATAAGGAAGGAGAAATGAAGCAAATACAAATGGAAACAAAGAAGCAAATCCAATTAAATCAAACATTAATTAAGACAAGATATTTACTTTAATTAATTTGTCCTTGGTTACATAAATTGGTGACACTTGTATAAAGATAATAATCATACGGGCAGATGCACTCTAGCTTAGAGATCATGTGGAGTAAAGAAAAAAATGTGAAGAAGGAAAAAGAAAAGAAAAAGGAAAATAAAATAAAAATATGCAATTTTTCTAAACGTAAAATTCATAAAAATAATATTTATAAATTAATTTTTGGATTTTATGAAAATTTATTAATTTAATTGATACCTATTACGATTATAATATTTATAAGTTATTTTGATGTTTTCGTTAGGGTTTATATACGATTGCGCGATTTAGTCGATAGTTGCAATCGATTAAGATTATATTACTATTAAGTGATATTTATTCATTTTATAAGCATAAAGTTATAGTTTTAGTTAAGTTCGAGTTTAATTTCAAATATTTGCGTATATATCGGATTTAGGGTTTTTATACACGATTTTGATTTCGATCGATTTTCTAGAGTTTTTATTACTTATAATATATTCAAATTTATAATTTAATAAAATTTTTATCTTACTCAGTCTTATCAACTTCTAAAGTTATTTATAATATTAAAGCTTAATTCTACATTCAAACGGCTAAATTACCGGGTTTACAGAAGGTCCACCCTTGTATTACCGCATTTAATGTGCAAGATATTACTGACCATCAATGTCTATAGATGCATCTCAAGTGCAAATCATTGCCCTAAAAGTTCTTAGCTACCCAATGTGAGCCAATGCAATTTCATAACAAGTGTTAGGGATTGGTGACACCCTTACATTGATTACTTAAAGAACAACGTATTGCCTACTAATAGTATAGACTTCAAGCTCATGAAAAGGAAGGTAGGAAAGTATCTTTTGCATGATGATGAACTATACAGGGTTTCCTTCATAGATAAGCCCCTTAAGTGTGTAGTAACTCTTGAGACAAAAACAATACTATCCGAAGCGCATGCCATAACTTATGGAGAGCACCAAGGAGGAACAAAATTGTATTATCACCTACTTGACATGGGATACTATTAGCCAACCATAGGAAATGAAACCTTAAATTTCGCTAAGAAGTACTTTGTCTATCAACAACATAGTAATGCAATCCATACCCTTACTTAATGCTTCGCAATTTGATGACTCCATGGCCTTTCCAAAATTGAGCGTTTGATTTAATTGGCCCTATTCATCCACCATCCAGTGGATGCATCTAGATTTTGGTAGAAATTGAGTGCTTCACTAAGTAGGTTGAGGTTATTCCTTTGAAGAAGGCAACAAGACCATTAAAGGCAAGTTTTATTAAGGAGTATATCACATGCAGATTCGGCATTGTGAAGTGCATCCTCTTCGATAATGGAACACCTATTATCAACTCACATGTGAGATAGTTGTAGGCTTCCAACGAGATCGACCATGTCAAGTCCACACCTTACTACCATATAGGTAATGGCTAAGTAAAAGCTACGAAGAAAAGCCTACTAAAAGCATATACTAGTGTGGTGCATTATTTATGGGCCAATTTTTTTTTTTTAAAAAAGTATTTATGGTTTAGCAAATACCAAATACAACGATAAAGAGAAAATAGAAGATATGTTAACCTGGGTCGTTATGGTAAAAAGTTGTCTAATTTCGTTTGTCTTTAAAAAAAAAAATAGAGAATTATTGAGAAAAAGGAAAACAGAAAATAGAGAATTCTCTTACTTAAGAAGAAGTGAGCTTTAATGCTTAAAGACCTCCATCTAAGGTCCTTTACCTTACTCCACCCATGACTAAGGTTATAAGATAGCGGTCAATTAGCATTACCCTCCTATCTTATTAAATCGGGTACGATCTAGTGACAATGTACCACATTACCTTTGAAACTAAACCATCATAGGACATAGAATTGCAATCCAAAAGAGACGTTTAATTTCATTTTTACCTTGGGGAACCGTATCAATTAATTATGGTAAATATTGTAGTTGTTGTTGTCCTTTGTTATGTTCAAATTCACTTGTTCTAGTTCAGTAAACTAAACTAGTTAAATTATTGTTTGTTTACTGAAAAGAGTATAGTAATAATTCATGATTATCCAGTGTGACCCTTCGTGTTGAAAATGAGAACTATTTTAAGCGGCCAGGCTTTATGACTATTTGAGATTGTGTTTATATTTATTATTATAAGGTGTACCTTAATGCCAAAAATGACCCTTCTACAGTATAATCACGTGTAAAATTAACTTAAACAATGACATAATCAACGGGGAAAAATAAACAAATGTTTAAGTATTGCAAGTATATACTTTAGAACGTCAACAAAATTTCAAAATCTGCTACCATTGACTGTTACATATTAAGGCTGTTGTAAAATTAGAGAAACGTCCTGTGCAGGTCTTTTTCTTTTTTCGTCTTCAGTTCCCTGAACACTGCTGTTGGGTAGAAGTGCGAGTACCACACTCATGCACGGTAGTCTTTTGCTTTGTACGTTCGCACTTTGATAAAACATCGTACGAGGTCCGTTGTTTGAGACAGAATGCTTTCTTGTAACATTATTTAGATAAAAACGAATTATATTATAAGTTCTCATGTCGAAGAAGCTCAGCCATCTGATGTTAACCAAAGAAGGATGTACAAAGATGGTATTTGTGATACAATACAGTAAGAACATAATAGGACAACCAGAGCAAAAAAAAAAAAAAAAGTTTTAATGATATTAATAGATTATGTATAAATATCAATAAAATTTCGATGTATAAAAATATAATTAATATATTTTTAAAAAATAGATATACATATATATATATATACAAATGGTACAAGACATAAATAATAATCTTCCAAAGGAGATGAACTAGATTTGAATTCTGTTCTCCAATTGTAATATGCAGTTGGAAAAAAAAAATAATAATAGTAAGATACGAATTATTTATAAAATGCTATTTAGGGAAAAAGCCCAATGCTTTTAGCTTATTGAAACATGTAACCTTACCACAAAACGAGGTAGAAATATGGTCCAATGATTCAAGGGGTTGGTACTAATTATAGGCAACCCTGTTAATTTTTAGGCACAAGGCAAAGGGAAATGGAAATTATAGAGAAAAGGGGAAGTTACGAAATATAGTGCGATTCGGTAATATTTTTCTTAACTTTTCACAAAATTTATAATTTATAGTGTTATAAATTTAAAAAAAATCCCATTGGTTGAGAAAAATTTATAATTTTCTTAGAAGATTTACAAATTTAACCAAAAACGAAATCGTAAATTTGAATTAGGGAAACAAACAAGAATTGCAAGGTGAAGCAATATTAAATAATCATACCTACTAATTTTGAGAGAAAGCGCAAATTTTCAAACAAAGTTGTGGAAGATAGTGACAATAAGGACAATAAAATGCATCAATTAAGCAGTGTTACATTTCTCAAAGAGAAATTAGAAAATTTTTCATTTCACGAAAAATCAAATGAAAACATAGTTTAGGGAAGTTGGCAAATTATGAAGCATTACAAATTATTGGGGATTTACAAATATAAAGGAATATTTTAAAAGATGGACATATGCAGATTTATGAAGAAATATAAAAAAAATTACTAATTTCAATTTTCATGGATGTTCTTAAAAAAAAAAGTGGAATTACAAATATATAAAAAAGTTGCAATAAATTCAAGGAGATTTATGAGTTTGTTTTTTTCTAGAAGCATAGTTGAAGATATTAAGGATAATTATGAAATATGAAGCAAAGTTACGGTTTTATCTAGTGTAATTCTTTAGGCTAAAAGAATCCTATTGAAAATAAGTTAAAAGAGTTAAAAATATACTTGAAAAGTTAAAGAAAACTCCTCAAAAAATAGCACTTGATTTTTTGGATAAATTTCAATAGATCACTTAGACTTGATTTCTAACTTAGATTTGGAATGGATGATTCAAGAAACATGTTTCTACGGACTATGGGACAACAATGAAAATATAGAATTTAGAAATAAATCCTCAAAGTGTTTTTTTTTTTTTTTTAACAAAGACAAGTCAATTTCATTACTCAAGTTACAGAATAAGTAAAACACAAAGACCTAGATTTATCTAAACTAAGTAGCCTGCAAAGGTCAAATAAGATATTTAACCACCAATCCATTGGATACATCTACCTTCTACAATAACCAACTACACAATCTGCGATAATATTTGCATTTCTTAAAATTGACACAACTGAAATACTAGGATAACCTAACAACTTTGCTCTAATATCCTCAATTATTTCTTCGCTGGTCTAGCCTACAAATTTAGAGTCCATAGTGACTACTTTAGCCATGTTACAAGCATTCACTTCTATCACAACATTAGACCAACCTTTCACAAATCTAACCACGTGAAGAACAACCAAAGCCTCCAGTTGTTCTACACTACTACCATCTCTCCATTTTGAAAAGGCATCGATTAATTCTCTTTGAAAATCACGTACCACCCTCGTTATTACCCTCAATTTACTTTTCTCAATAAAATACGCATCCACATTAACCTTCAATACACCCTGATCCGGTCTTCTTCACTCCCCTATCCATCTATTCTTGTTCACTAACTCCATCCTTGGTTGACAACATTGATCTTACTTCTTCAACTTCAACCACCCATGCACCCCTCTCTTCATTTTTTAGATAACTCCCTCCAAATCAATCTTTTTGCCCCTATACACCATCGTACATCTTTCCTTCTAAATTTCCCAAGCGAGCCATACCATGTTATGACCAAGATTTGATCTTATTTTACCACCATCCAATGCATAATTTATATTCCTACTAAACCATTTTGAGAAATAGTTAACACTCCCCTAAATCCTTAAAGTGTTTGGAATACTAAAAAGGTCATTTTTGTAAGCAGTATATGATTCAAATTCTACCTTTTATCTTCAAAAACTAAGAGAAAATAAGCAAACTTATTCCTTTTCCTTTACACCAATAAAATGGTGCCACCTCAACCTTAGGGACCATTGAAATTGCTCAATTTTGTTATTTCAAGAGAAGGTATAACCATACCATGTAGAACCCAAGAACTAAGGAGATCGTGCCATTTAAAATACATAAGAGCCAATAAGCTAGTGACCCTTCTACTCTTACTTGTCATCAAGGACCAATCACTTTGCAACACTTTATACGGTGTTTATTAAATCAGGCAGATTAGATGATGTGCTTAGGAGTTAAGTAGATCTCTAAGGCTTACCGTAAGAAGTAACAATAGTGGGTCCTTTGAAGAATGAAGGAATGGAAAAGTTGACAAACATAGTAGTTTCCATAAAGCTGCTTGAAGGATATGATGTATCAACGACCATAACACAACTTAGTATTTTACTTGATATGACTCGCAAGCTAATACTAAGGTCGATTTGCCACTAATCTCAAGCTACTCAGCAAGATTAGATAAGAGTGCAAGAGAAAATATACTTCGAGAAAGATATTTCACAAGAACAAAAATATTCATTAACTATAAAGGTGCAAGATGATTCCAACTACAAAAGACAAGGGACTATTCATAGTAAGTCCTTAGAATAATAAGGAAATATATGCAATTACAACAAAAGGTAATACAATAACACGAGTTTAGTGCATTGCTAAAAGGGTAAAAGGGGATAAATTGTATAAATGAATATAATACAATGTTAGAAAAAGGAATGACAAGTGGCATGCCATAACTGGGTCTACGTTCTAGGATCTTAGGGTGTTATAGTTAAGTAGAGTTGATGTTTGCGCTATTGTTGATGAGATGTGCTAGGAGCTACCAAGGTGATTGAATGACATTATAGTTCGATAAGCTAGAAGAGTAGAGCTTGGGGTATAGTGTCCTTAGACTCGGCACTTAGCAAGCTGGTCTTAGCATTCGGCAAGTTAGCCTCAACATTTGGCAAGTCGGCAACTGGATAAGAGTCCAAGTAGAGTAGGGTGTGTTCAAGCTGGGCCGTTAGAGAGTTTGTCCACAGCTCTTCCATATATAGGAGCTCGTCTTCAGCAGGTTAATTAGAAAGAATCCTCCTCGTAAGAGATTAGAGGCTTTGGAGGTCAACACGAGTGATGGGTCTAAAGATTAGCAATCCATCATTGGATACCCTATAATAACCCATACATCATACCCTATATGTAGTACTAATGTCCCTATGCACGATGTAATAACTATTACATATTTATTTTGTTCCTATTGAATTGCAATTTAATATTCTCTTATTCCATGCAATAAAGTGAACAGTTAATTAGTATAAGTAAAGCCCCAACACAAAGCAGTAAAATTGTAAACATTTTGCTATTAGAACTACTAGGATACGACTTCTTTCGGAATTTTTTCCAGTAAATGAAAATATTTTCCTCATATAATGTGATTACATTATATACTAACTTTAGTTGCAAGTAAAGTATCTTATTTGCCTCGTTCACTTAGGAAAATTGAAGTTTTATTCTCTCTCTATTTCTCATTATGGTGTTCACTTTGTTTTATGTTACCGGATCATAATTCAGTAGAAATCTCTATAACTTGAGATTCCTTTGTTCAATCAAAGAATCACAATTCCTCACAAAATTATATATTTTTCTAAAAAATAACCTCATCTTAATTTAACAACCACCCATACTGCCACCGCCACCACCACCATCGCAACTACTACCGCAACCACCATCGACTACCTTTGTCACCACTAACCACCACCATCACTGACACCACCATCACCACCGTCGCTATCACCACCATCGTTGTTGCTGTCACCACCAACCAACTGCCACCACCACTAACACCATCACTACTACCACTGCCGCCATTGACTACCATCACCATTGCTACCACCAACTACTACCACTACTTGCATGGGAAAGTTTAAAATATCTATGAAAATCCACTTGTCATGACTCGAAAAACATGTTTAGACAAAAAATTAGCAAAATGACCTAAAATCTAAGTATTCGAAATAGAATTATAAAACAATAATATAAGTTAAAAGTTAAAAAGATTTTTAAATCCACATGTTAATTGTCGAAACAAGAAACTATAAAATTTAAAATCCAATTTGACCAGATCTTGAACCTAAATTAATAATATAAAACTTAATAAAATAATAAGAGGCAATACTTAGAAATGATAACATTAAAAATATATAAATGAATTAATTAACTATAATAAAAGGATTCCAAACTCTTAAATTTAGGATGTCCATATAATTAGTTCATATAGGCTCAAAATCAACCATAGAACTCCAAAAATTAGTCAGAGCGACTTTGTAAATTTAATTGTTGTAGCACAATATCAAAATATTAAAGTATGCTAGAACTAGCTATTATTCCATTAGTAAAATTTTGGAAAACTTAGGAAACCAACCCAAAATATGAAAGAGCTTATAATGAACTAAATAAATAAGAAAAGTAATAAATGCTATAAAAAATTAATATAAATAATAGTAATAGTAAATAAAATAATTAAAATAAATAATATGTAATTAAGTTAGTTAGCAAAGCATGAGCTATACAAGCTTTAATAGAAGCTTCCATATAAAACTAATAACCAACGTAAGAATTAAAATATAATAAAGTATATTCAAATAAATAATAAATCAATTGTACACATGGTTTTAGGAAACCATGGATGCAACCCATAGATTTTAGAAAACCATAGATGAAGAAACTATGGAGACACATGGTTTTGTATACAAAAACTATGGGAGCCCATAACATTTGTAAATAGTTTTGTAAAACTACTTGCCACTTAACATAGAAAATCTAAAATGTCATACACATGTCCTACATGTACCAACTCCTACACTAATCTAATCACTATAAAAACCCCTTACGTTCTTCATGTACACTCCTTAGGCACTTGCAAATCAAAAGAAATTTGTGAGAAAATTAAAGGAGCTCTTTAAGAAAATTAGAAATTTCAAGAAAATAAGTGCGAATTTGCGAGATCGGGGTTTCCAAACTTTAGAGCAACCTAACAACAATCAATCACCACCACTTGCACTTCCACCCAATGCCCTTTTGGGCCGATAAGGTCCCCTCCACCGCTAGCCACCTTAGCTTCAAACACCAATGAGTTCGATATTTCACTCAATTTTCAAAATTTTGTTAAAAATATCTAATTTTATCTAAAAATTCTAGAAAAATTTATTCTTATGCAATTTTAAGCATATTTTTTTGAAAAATTATTATTTTTGTAAAACTCTTGCATTTTATATATTACCCTTAAGAAATGGGGTCACTTAGGACTGATTTTCACTTTAATTTTTAAAGACCCAAACAACTTAGTTTCCTTACCAAAATTTTTCTATAGACATCCTATATCATATATGAAATTGCTATGTAAAAAGTTTTACAAAAAATTATTGTTTTATTTGGGTAAATTTTTCATTTATGAAAAACCAATAAGTTAAGATTTATAGGAAATTCACTATTTTTCAATTTGTTTAAATATGACCACCAAACATTATTTAAGTAAATATTTGTTACATGCAACATGTTGATCTTAATTTTTAACTGGAAATAGAAGATTTTATGAAAAGACAGGTTTTCCAAAGCTAAACTTGATGATTTTACTTGAATGCCTATGGGGATTTTTCACTAAGTTAATTAATTGGCCTTTTTTTTGCTAAAAATTCTTAAAAATCGATAGTAAATGAAAGATTTTAGCTGCTGTACATGAATCTTATTCACCTTAAAACCATGATTTTTCGACCTAGCACATGTATTTTAGGTGTATTAGTTAATTACGTATGTTTAATATTCTTTTTTGTTGAATTTCGGGTTGTGAATGTTGATGTGGATGAGTTCCCAAACCATGTAAGTCGATATTGGTGGAGTTTTGGCAAAGTTGGCATGAACAAAGTAAAGAAAAGTGAAAAAAATGGAGTTTTTGGTTAATTGGAGTAACTTGATGCTTGTGGAAGGTACTATAGAAGTTATGAATGAAGTGGTGATGAAGCTGGTATCAAGAGAAGGTCTTGTAGAAGCTTTTGTAGATGCTGGTGCAAACTGCTTACTTATAGAAGGTATTTTTTAAGCTTTCCTGATTAAGTTGACTATTATATTACAACAGTAGAAACTTTAATAAAACTTTCTCTAGTATAGAAACTATAACCAAAATTCTTGTAGAAGATTGTGTAGAAAGTCTATCTAATATGAAACATGAGTTAAAACACTAGTCGAAGCTTGAATAGAAGGTCTAATAAACAAAAAATATGATTAAGGACCTTAGCATAAACTTGAGTAGAAGGTACCACACACTTAATAAACCCTCGTAGAAGGTTATGTAGAATGTTCCACATCAAAGAATACAGGTTAAAACCTTAATAGGTACTCAAGTAGAAGGTACCATACACCTAATAGACCTTAGTAGAAGATTAAGTAGAAGGTCAAAATAACATATGTAAAAATAATAACCCTTAAATACTCATAACCAACACTTAAGGCATACTAAAAGAATGTTAAGCTAAAACAAAAATACAATACTTAAAACACTCTCACTTTAATGAAATGTATTAAAATTGAAATATGATTTATAATATAAAAACCATTGATGACAAAGGATTGGGACATCTAATTTACAAGAGCGAATTGGAATTCGAGCAAGTGGGATCTAGGCTTAATGGTATTTCGAAGTACTATATAACAATACTTGGAGGCTGATGTGTATACTTGTTTGTGTTTGCAAGTAGCTAATTGTGCGCATGCAACATGTGTACTTGAAAATTGTTTGCTAAATTATCTTATTGTTATGCTATATGTTGTGATTGTGTTGCTATGTTTACTTCTTGATTTGAGTGTTTACAATTGGTTGGTCACCCCTAAAATGGACTAAGCTAAACTTAGTTTTAATCACTAACAGGTCATGCATTATAACCCATTAGGGAAACAATTAGGATTATTTAACCAAACACCGACCCTTCGATGAGGTAGCCAAAATTAGCCTTCCCCAACCATTAAGGCCTAACTAAGTGACAAGAGAGGAGGTTAGGACGAGGTTGGGAGTGTTAGTTCGAAGAGATCACAAGAAGAGCAAACTCTACTGCACAAGCTTCAGTTTGGTTAAGGTTTGCTCAAGGGTAAGCCTCTATCTCATTAAAACTCCTTGACCTAGGTTAGAGCGGACATAATTTCTCTAACTTCACGACGAACCAGATAACATCATAAGGATGGCATATGCTTGTTGCATTGCATTGCATCTCATCTCATCTAACTAACTAAATGACAACCCTACTTGATTGTTGTATTGTGTATGATTCCCCCTTACTAAGTGGTGGTTGCTCATATCCCTACAATTATTTTGCAAGTCCTAGAAGATAAACACTAAGACCACCCAATCCTTAGGTACATAAAAGATGGACAACGGGTTTGGAGTAAGGAGGAAATGAATTCGAATATTCTTATATTATCATTATTTTGAAGTTAACTAGGCCATTTGAATGACCCTGACTAACTTGCAATATGGTATTTGTTGTAAAAACAATTTTGGATTCTTTTACAAAAATTCTAAGTGATTTTCTTAGGAATTATATTAATCAAAATTCTATTTTTTTTAAAAGAAATATATCAAGCAATGTTTCTATTTTACTTTAGCTATTGAACTAAAGATGCTTCAGAATTGTTTAGTCGCATGTGCCTTGTGTATAACAAGTCTATGATAGCAGCTAAGGGGTTAACTTCTGTCATAAGTTAGTATATACAACGAAATTGTTGTGACTCTATCATTCTCAGGATATGACAATCACTACCACCTGTTACTTTAAGGTTGGTTGAGAAAAAAGATGGATCGAGAGTAATTTAGTCATTAATGTTTTATTATGATATATTCTTAAGTTACTTATAAATCTAATTTTACATTCTCTAGGAATTTCAATTACATTCTCTTCTCGTTCCATTTAGTAAAGTGAATGGGCCTATTGTGAAATGTCAAGGAAGGGAATTGTGTCGCCATTGGGTATATCGCAAAGTTACAAGACACAAGCCAAGGTTGTTCAATACATGGGATTACACAATGGCAAATAAAAAGGAGAAACTTAAGATAACAAGAACTCTACAAATCTTTCTTTTTTCTTTCTTTAGTTCCATTGTACACTGCAAATTGGTACAATTTGCAGTTAAGCTTGAGCCTGCATCACACTTGAAAGAAAGAGAAAAATATAATCCATCCTCATTTATGGATTGCAATAGTGTAGGTATCCAAGAAAGTTGTTGCCTCATAAGCGTACAAATCTGTAAAGCCATACCCAAAAAGGAAAAAAGAATTTCTAGCAAAAGACATGCTAGAGACGGAGAATTCTTGATTTCATTTTGTTTTTTAGAAAATTTTTATTGATCACTACGCTTTTCTTGTAGGATGCAAAACTTTGTTATATAAGATTATAAATGAGTTGAATTAAGATGATATAGTGTTGATTTTTTAAATCAAATCTAAGCTTGATTCGAATTTCAAAGCTTGAAATTGATCAAATTTAGAATTTTGATTCAAGGTCAACTCAAATTAGCACCAAATAAGCTAGAACTCAACTCAATTAAACTCATTTAAGTTCACTTTGTTTTAAGAGGATTTTTTTTTAACTAAAATAATATTGAAATCCAAATTCGACTAAGATTCAACAAAAATTTATCCTCAACTTGAGTTTGAGAGCAAGAGCTAATTGTTATAAAATTCAATTGTGATATAATAAACTACTCAAATATATATCTTAAATTCGAGCTACTAAATACATATTAAGTCAAACTTGAACAACTCACGAATATAGTATGTTTTACTCAATTACACTTCTAGTGTTATCTAACTAAATGGATTCAAACAAGAACCGATTAAATTTTTGAAAAATGGTGTCGTAAAAAATTAATCAAGTAAATTATGTCATTATAGACATAAAATATCTACTATCTCGTCAATAAATGCATTTCCCATAAAAGAAGTGAAGTTTGTCAATCTTAACAAAAACATCTACTACCTTTATTAGCAGTAGCTCTTTAAACCAATTTTAACTTTGGGAATTTAATAGGTTCCTTAAATTACAGCATATTATAAATATCTTTCGTATTTAAGAACCTTTCAACTGTATTATTAGAGTTTTTGAGATCCTTATTATACATTTATATTATTTATAGGTCTCGATTTTTTTTCTTTTTTTTTTGGGAAAAAAAAAAAGAAGGATTTTACCCTTTCCAAACACAACGGTAAAGGAAAACAAAAAGATATATTAACATAAGAGTTTACGATAGAAAGTCGTTTGATTTTTTTCTAATCTAACAAAAAAAAAAAAATAGAGAATCCCTTAGGACCAAGCTTTAATGCTTAAGGATCTTCATGTGAGGTCCCTTACCTGATTCCTTATACTAAGGACCCAAGATTAACGTTACAAGATAGACGTCAATTAGTATTACCAGCATATCTTTACCACCGTTTCCTATCATCACTACATACACAATGCTACTCAAAGGGATAGATGGCCCGTTTTGTAACCTTTCAATGAATAAGACAATGAACCGCCAAACTTCCAGGCTTCCTCAAGCGTAAAGTTTGCAATGGTTGTGTTGCTGTCGTCCTTTGTTATGTTCACTTGTTCTAGTTCAGTAAATTAGGCATGTTAATTTGACGAAACATATCTAGTATGACCCTTCGCGTTGAGACTTGTAAATGACAACGATCCAAGACCAGGATCCATAACTTTCAGATTGTGTTCGTTTTTGTAAGGTATCCCTCAGTGCCAATAATGACCCTTTTGCACAATATTGACGTGTACAATGAACTTGAATAATTAAACAATGGGAAAAATGAACAAATGTTTAGTAGTTTAGATATACATTTATACTTTAAAATATTAAAAAGAAATTTCAAAACCTTCTACCATTGACTGTTGCAAAGTTAGATATTAAGGTCTTTTTCTTTTTTCTTTTTCTTTTTTTTATGGGTGCCTTTAGTTCCACGTACACCGCTGGTGGGTAAAAGTGCAAATACTGTACTCTCTCAAACGTATACAAGGCAATCCTATGCTTTGTACGTGTTCCCACGTTGATAAAAACATCGTAATTATTTAATTAGGTAAACGAACCATGCTATAAGTTCTCATGCTGAAGCTCGGCCACCTTGTTAACCGGAGAAAATTTTACAAAGATGGTCTGTGATACAATACAATAAGAACATAATAGGACAACGACAAGTGCAAAAAAGGGGTATTTATGTATGTATGCATGTATATATGTAGGTACGTATGTATATATATATATTGGCACAATAATGAATGAAAAAAGATTCATTAAGTAAGGGCGTGTATTAGATACACATGATTGTAGGTACCAATAGAATATTGACAAAAAAACAATGGAAGGAGTATTAGTTTACAAATTAACTACTACCCATGATTTGCATGAGTCATATATATTAATATTTTAATAGTATTTACATATCATATCATATATATATAATACATAACGTGTATTACACTCCAAATCTTTTTTCATGTAGAAATGTGATCCAATAATTCAAAAATATGGATATATTATGGGTTGATGGCTGATGCTAATTTTCTAGGCAACTCTATTAATTTTTAGGCACAAAACAAAGTGAAGTTATGAAATATGATGTTATAATGCCCTAAAACCCAAGGGTGCCATAATCTATCGTGTATCCCTAGTTTTCTAGTTATAATCTCCAAAATCAATTTTAGTAACTGTTATCAGTATAACAAAATGAATTTCCACAATTTAGACAAACCACAACACATAGACAAGTCATCTCCACAATAATCATACCCTAAAAACATTATTCACATCTTATATGAAAATAGAGCCTAATAAAAGATCTAAACCATACACTATTATTTAGTTCCACTAATCATCGATAAGTCACTAATACAAATTTATAAATGCCTGTTAAAGCCGACCTGCTAATAGAAGTCTTAATCACAATATAAGTAATAACTTCACCTTAATACCTGCAATTGTAAAAATGAAAAAATAAGTTGAAACCCAATACATGATGCATAACCACACACAAATGCTAAGCTAAATCATACACATGCATATAATGCAATTAACCCAAGTATAAAGCAACAACAAATTAATTATCTTTAATTTAGGCTAGCAACCAATAAAGGAGTACTTGTGACCCGCCATACTTGAATTTTTGTCCACATATGTAGGTGCATATAAATATACGTTTTTCTGTAAGTCCTTTACGCTTGAGTGTAGAGTCCAGAGACCAGAAATCCTAAAATCCTAGCTATATCATCTCATATACGAGTCCAATAAGAAATCCTTACATATGATGAACAATTGCTCATCTAAGAATCTTCTACTGTAAGCTCCTAGAGTGAGTGGGTCAAGCATAATCAGCAACCAAAATTTAATTAAGCTAAATATAAATTAGTCTGGTTTTTTTACTAAGTCTTAACAATCATAAGCAAACAATCAAGCACCACATACTTGGAAAGCCATATCCAAAGCACAAATCAACCATGAACTCACATCTAACAACATGTTTATTAAAACAATAAACTTTTCTTAATATTTCATTATAAACAATCCAATTCAAACCTCTTAAGCAACCTAACGCATTTTTATATAACACTCTTGAAAGGTTCCCTAAACTTCCATCTTGTTCTAGGATTCTAAGATGACTATAGTTAAATAAGAGGGTAAAGATTAGACCTTGGCTTAGGAAAGGAACAATTAAAATATCTGGAATAAGGATTAGAGATTTTAAGGAAGAAAGTTTAAAAATAAAGTTTGATTCTTTCTAAAACATACTTGTAAATAATTCATAATAGTTACAATGTTCAAAAATGGTTTTAAAGGATAAAATATGCTTTAAGAAATAGGTTATGACACAAAGAAATTAATTTAAGAAAGTGGAATAGAAGAAAACTTGATTCATCTCGCTAGTATGAACCAATTGCCCGGTTTAAGAAACTAGCTAGCTAGTTCATACTAGCCTTTTGTGACCAGAAGATTGGTAACACTTGGCCCTACGGTTCCATTGAAACCAGTCCAACGGTTCTAAAAAAATGGCAAACAAAGATTCGAATTCCATCCTCAAACCAACTCAAATCCAAATTTTTCTTCAAACCCACTTCAAATACTCATCAACCCATCAATATAACACATTTTTACACCATCCAAGCTACAAATTTTAAATTAAACATAACACCAACTCAAAATCCAAATTCTTCCAACAACTTCCAGAAACCAACTCTAAACTAAAGTATAAAAGGAAAGATGAGGAGAACTTACTTAAAATGAATGAGAAAGAACCTTAAATGCAAAATGCTATCGACCTAAACAAAAATAAGCTGCTAATAAGGAGTTTCAAATTCATTTTAGCCCTAAAACCCAGGAAAACCTCAGTAAAACGATGAAAACCCATCAAGACCGAATTAGAAAAGGTTTTTCCTTCACCTTCAATACCTCAAGTGAGCTACCACTTAAAGAACACAATAATCCCCACTTAAAACACTTAGAAACTAGTTGAAATCTACTAGAAACAATAGGGTTTAGAGTAGTAGAAAGCTTAATACGAATTTACTTGAGCTTAAACTTCAAGGTTCTTACCTCAATCACCTTTGCTTTCTTCTTTTAGTAGAGTTTAGGAATAAGTCTTTTGTTTATTACCGTAAGAGGGGAGTTTATGCTTTATTTGGTAACTATAAGGGCTTTAGCAAGAAAAAAGAGGCGAGCTTTAGAGAGTAGGGTTTTAGTAAACTTTTGAAATCCCAAAAATATCCTCATTTTTTAAAACGTTTTCCCTTAAATTTTCTTAGGCATCACATTCTAGCCACCCCACCCACCGTCGCCCCCCTCTCCCCCCAAAAAAAAGACTTTCGTCCTCAAAAGTCACCCAATACTTGAAATAACCAATTATTTTCTTCTCATTTCTTTCCCAAAGTCTTAAGTCATGTTCTCTTTCAGACTACTTACTTAGCTGGTCTTTATATAACTATTGATTCATCTCCTAGAAAACTCTTTCTTAGCACTCTTACTCTTAGTAAGCCTTTCTACTCCCAATCCAGCTCTTCAACTTCCAACCGCTCTTCATTTATTCACCTCGTGACTCTTGTCTCCAAAATGGCAAGGTACTCACTTCCTCATTACTAGATTGATCAATCCGTTTCATATTTGCCAACATGTCAACCTTTGTATTCTCATTCATGATTTTGGTGATCACAATATTAATACGTTAACTCCAACTAATCAATTCCACCTTTCCACCTTCCAAAGAACTCGCCTCCAAGAATCCAATCAGATGTCACTTCCAAAACATATATCAAGCTAGCAGATTAGCTCTTATCAAAACTTACTTCATCCTTTACTCTTCAATCATCTCTAATCATACCTAGCTTCAAAGGTTCCCAAGTTCTACTCTTTCTCTCTAATAATGTACTCCATCTCTAGATCACTTACTACTTCTTCTTCTGCTTATACCCAAATCAAATTTAGTAGTTTAAAGTTGATTATGTTTATCATTGATAGTTTGTGTGTTTCTCAACTTATTTAATGAAGTTCAATTGGTTTATTAGTTCTATGTGATCTCCTTTTCTTAATGCTCATTTTTTATCGCTTATATCCTTTAATTAATATTAAAATGCTTATATTCTCCTTAACTTAACATAAGTATACATATAACGAGGTTGATGGACATCAATACATCACTAACTTGACTGACAACATGACTTGACTCAAACCGACTAACTAGACATGACCCTTATGACTCAAAACAAATTGGCACAACATACTATGACATGAAAGACAAACTCATCCATCCGTCCCATAATAGGCATAAACATGCTAAGCTTTCTCAATTCTTTTAAATCTCGTTCCTTAAATTAGTTTTCTATTCCACATTCCATTCTTATGTGTTGCTACTTACCTTGTAAGGTTTAGTGAGTAGCCTTATGTTTGTACAATTTGTACATAAGCCTCAGGCTTATTTCTCCAATAGTTACGTCTATTTATACAAGTTAAGTAAGTTTAAAGTTACAATTTGTGGTTTCTTTCTCAAGTTTGTCTCTTCGCTACTAGGGGTTAGTCCTATTAGTTAAGTTTTCTTAATTATTTTACATCTACTCTTAATTTTTATGAATTCAATTCAATCATGTTAGAGGGGACAAGCTCAACTAGTGCTTCTATCATCCTCTATCTTATTTCTTCTTCCATCTTCACAAATCTATACCTAGGCATGCTATAGCACAACAAAATAAGAATAATTAAAAGGAAACAAATGTTAGGAGAAATAAGTAACAAAAACCGGTAATTGATCACAAAATCAAGGTAACAAAGAAAAGTAGGAAGATAAGTTAGGTAAAAAGCAAGAGGAAAAGCTAGAGATTAGACCTACAAGTGCTAAGGCTAAGGTAACTACTCACTCTTAGTCTAGACAGAACCTAGGTTTTACGCCTTCTCTCAATTTCTCACCACAGTTCCACTATGCTACTCTCATCAATTGCCTAAACTTTTTTAGGATCAACAAAATTAAGTGTATTTATGATCAATAATCATAAGTCACTAATATTCTATCAACCTATGTCCTCTTATGATCCATCTCCTAAACTATTCTATGATCTTATAGTCTAAGTGCTTGTAAGTTCCACCAACTTAGCTCTTTCAACATCCATTGAGTTAATCTCCTTAGTAGTGATCACACTTAAGCTCTTCTATGATTCATAAACTTAAAATTCATCTAAGAACCAAAAGCCCCTTAGGGATCATATAACCTAAGCTCTTAAGAAATCAATTAACCTAAGATCTCTATAGATCAATCCCCTAAGTTCCTTATGATCAACAACTTTGGGTACTCTTGGTTCATAATCCTAAATTCTCAAAGATTCTACAACCTTAACTTTGATACCACTTAAGCTGTAATATTCCAGAACCTAAGGACTTTACAACTTACCACATACCCCTAGTTTTCTAATAACACATTAAGACTCTAAAATTAACTACAATCTTCAAAATCATTTTTAGTAGCTATATTTGAACAACAAAACGAATTTTCACAATTTAAACAAACCATAACAACCGAAACAACACATAAGCAAATCATCTCTACAATAATCATACCCTAAAAACATTATTCACATCTTATATTAAAATATAGTCTAACAATAGATCTAAACCACATACTATCATTTAACTCCACCAATCATCCATAAGTTACCGATACAAATTTATAAACATCTCTTAAACCTGACCTAGTAATAAAAGTCCTGATCACAATGTAAGTAACAACTTCACCTTAGTACCTATGGTTTTAAAAATGAAAGAATGGGCAAAAGCCCAATACATGACGCACAAGCATACACGGATGCTAAGCTAAGTCGTACACATGCATATAATGTAGTAACACTAAGTATAAAGAAAACAACAAATTAATTATCTTGAATTTAAGGCAATAACAAATAAAGGGGTATTCATGATCCCGCTAAACTTAGATCTTTGTCCACATACATTAGCGGATATAAATATATGTTTTCCTTTAAATCCCTTACGCTCAAGTCCACAATTCAAAGACCATAAATCTTAAAATTCTAGTTAAGTCATCCTATATACAAATCCATTAAGGAATCCTCACAAATGATCAAAAGTTACTCTTTTAGGGATCTATCACTATAAGCCCTTAGAGCGAGCACATTAAGTACAACTAGCAACCAAATTTAATTGGGCAAATTATAAATTAGTCTAATTTGCTTACTAAGTCCTAACAAGCACGAGCAAACAACCAAGCACCACGTATCTAGAAAGCCAAATCCAAACCAAATACAGAGCATGAATCAACTATAAATCAAAATCTAACAACCTAGTAGTTAAAACAATAAACTTTTCTTAATCTTTCATTTTAAACAATCTAATTC
Organism: Lumnitzera racemosa; assembly: GCA_024138005.1. NCBI lineage: Eukaryota > Viridiplantae > Streptophyta > Magnoliopsida > Myrtales > Combretaceae > Lumnitzera > Lumnitzera racemosa. The sequence continues at coordinate 5,790,084 of JAMXBC010000007.1, forward strand.
AAACCTCTTAAGCAACTGAACCTATCTTTGGATAACACTTTGTAAATGTTCCCTAAACTCTCATCTTATTCTAGGATTCTAAGAATAACTATAGTTAAACAAGAGGGTAAAGATTAGACCTCAGCTTAGGAAAGGAATTATTAAATACTTAGGATGAGGATTTGGAGGTTTTAAGGAAGAGAGTTTGAAAATAAAGTTTGATTCTTTGTAAAACATGTTTAGTAAGTTATAATAGTTAGGATGTTTGAAAGTGGTTTTAGAGGATAAAATATGCTTTACAAAACATGTTAGGACACAAAGAAATTAATTTAAGAAAATGGAATGGAAGAAAACATGATTCATCTTTCTAATGTAAACTAGTCGCATGGTTCAAGGAACCAACTAGATAGTCCTTACCAACCTTCTATAACTAGATGGCTGGTTACAATCAATCCTACGGTTCCACTAAAACCAGCCTTGCAATTCCAACAAATTAGCAAACGAAGATTCAAATTACATCTTCAAACCAACTCAAATCCAAATTTTTCTTCAAACCCACTTCAAATACACTTCAATCACTCGTCAACCCATCAATATAACACATTTTTACACCATCCAAACTATGAATTTTAGATTAAACAAAACACCAACTCAAAACTCCAATTATTCCAACAACTTTAAGAAACCAATTCTAAACTAAAGAATAAGAGAAAAGATGAAGAGAACTTACTTGAAATGAATGAGAAAGCTCCTTAAATGCAAAATGCTATCAGCTTAAATGAAAATAAGCTACCAATAAGGAGTTTCAAATTCTTTTTAGCCCCTAAATCCAAGAAAATCTTAGTAAAATGATGAAAACCCACCAAGAACCAATTAGAAAAGGTGTTTCCTTCACCTTTGATGCCTTAAGTGAGCTACTACTTGAAAAACTCAATAATCCCCACTTAAAACACTTAGAAACGAGTTAAAATCTATAAGCAACAAGAGGGTTTAGAGTAATAGAAAGCTTAACACGGATTTATTTGAGCTTAAACTTCAAGATTCTTACCTTAATCATCTTTACTTTCATGTTTTAGTAGAGCTTACGAATGAGTCCTTAGTTTGCTGCCACAAGAGAGGGGTTTATGCTTTATTTAGTAGCTATAAGGGTTTTAACAAGAAAAATGAGGCAGGTTTTAAAGAGTAAACTTTTAAAATCCCCAAAATACCCTTATTTTTTAAAACATTTTCTCTTAAATTTTCTTGGGCATTATAGATGTGATTCATGGAATTATTTTTCTTAGCTTTCTACAAAATTTATGACATTTATAACATTTACATGTGCTATAAATTTCAAAGAAAAATTCATGATTTTCTTAGAAGATTTATAAATTATAAGAAAAACGAAATCATAAATTTGAATTATAGAAACAAACAAGAATTGCAAGTGCAACAACATAACATACCTACCAATTATGAGGGAAGGTACAATTTTTCATACAAAGTTACAAAAGGCTATGATATTAGGGATAATAAAATGCATTGATTAAGCAATGTTATATCTCTTGAAGAGAAATTATAAAATTTTTCATTTTATGGAAAATCAAATGAATGTAATGTAGTTTAAGGAGATATGCAAAGTATTAAGCATATTTACAAATTATTGGTGATTTACTAATTTAAAGGAAGGTTATAAAAGATTGAGAAAATGCAAATTTACAAAGAATTTAAAAAAAAAAACAATTAAATTTACTAGTTTCAAGTTTCATGCATGTCATAAAAAAAAAAAAAAAGTGGAATTACAAATATATAACAAAGTTGCAGTAAATTCAAGGAAATTTATGAATTTATCTTTCTAGAAGCAACTTTATACATATTAAGGATAATTATGAAATATGAAACAAAGTTATGGTTTTATTTGGTGTGATAACTCTAATTTTTAAGCTAAGAGAATCCTAGTGACCTTAAGGTAGCATTTAGATACTAAGTTCCCTGTTGCGTACAACGACGTTTCCATTGCATCTTTGATGCTTTCTAGACAAGTCTTTCCATTCCTCCTAATTCATTCTAAAGCCTTTTTAAGCCTAAATCATCATTCAAAACAATTTACAAACTAATCTAATGTCATAGTGATCTTAAGTTCCTTCAGTGACACAAGTTGCAAGTGTATAAGGGTTGTGTTAACAAGTTTAAAGGGTAATGTTAGATGGGTTTAGAAATTAAGTAAGGCATTTTATTCTTATTTGAACATGTAGTGAGGCAAACGTTTCAAAATTCCAGCATTGTTTAGTCAGGTACGGGGCATTGTATGCTGCTTGTGTTTGTAGGACCAGTACTTATCAAATGAAGTTAATAACTAGATAGCCTAAATAAAGTATGTTGTATTTGCTTGGCTAAGCCCAAGGAATTAGGAGCACCAGTGATCTTAAGGTAGCATCTCAATGATCTTAGTGCAATATTATCCTTATTGAAATCTCACTTTGAAATAATTTAGGTAGTTTTAGACGTTTCTTAATTCCTACTTAAACATATATGTATGTATATATATATATATATATATATATTGTCCGTAAAAATCATAAGTTATTCCAAGTTCTAGGATATTAGAACTATATTGTTTAATGGACCTAGTAAAAGATAAGAAATTTTGGTTGTTGCATATAGTGAGTTCGAATTTGTTAACGTGTGTACTTGTGCATTTATTGTACAATTATGCAAGAGTGCTTGTTTACCCGGTACTTAGCTTCACCCATCCCTTGAGGATTTCTATTTTTAGATACAAGAACAAGTTACAGAGATTATAAGGATAATTATTACAATGACTTAATTTCTATGGTGATACAGCAAAACACTATGACTATTATTATGATGATAGGAGCAGCTCTATTTAAACATTGTGTGGAATTCTCATTTTAGTTAAGGCACAAAATAAGGCTTTGTATTTATTTTAAACTTTGCCTCTTAGTGTTATGTTATTGTCAAATTTGATAGATATGACAACTGGAAACATAGACCAATCACACACTCTCAAGCTCGAAGACTTACTTATATTGCTCACCGAGCTATCCAAAGAGAGTTAAACTCAAAAGAGTGGTATATTTTCCAATTTAACCTACCGAGTTACGTTACTCTCTACCTCATCTAAAAAGCTATTAAGGTGACCAAACCGTCTGCCAAGCCTACCTCTCCACAAAACCTCTAGCAAAGGCCTAGTATCGAATCATTATACTACTGACCTGATACATGCTGAAGCCAAGCCAACATCTATCCAAAGCCGACCTCCCGAGGCCGACCCAACAATAAATCACCTTCTAAAACGACCCTTTTTCAGACCCAAGTTGTCGAGCCTAACTTGACCAATTCAAAACCTGATGCAGTTGGGGTTTGAAGAGGTATCATCGTATATATTATACCATCCACTAAATTAATGGCTCGTTCTCGTTCCCTTCACTGTATGAAATAGAAAGGGATTGGATTGCAATTCATTTATAAAGGAATCGACATTACATGCGTATTACAATCGTTTAGTTTAGTTGAGATAACATCGATTTAAGGAATAGGCTGGGAATAAAAACAAATTGTCCACTATAAACAAAAGATAAACTGAAAAATAACAGTTGTATTTTCTTGCTTTTTTTCCTTACGATCTCTTTTCTTTTAAGGAAGATCTAATAATAATAATAATAGACAAAATGCCATTTCCGTACCATTAGATTGTAGAGAACATAAGAAGAAATGGCACTTTGCATGGACGCAGACGTTACGCTCGCCGGAGTGCCTGCATTATTCTATTTTTCAGCACATTAGCATCCCATATTAGAAGCAACACAAAACAACAGTATCTGCTTTCTACTTCACAAAATCAGTGGAAGGAAAAGCTGCCAAGTCCAGTAATTAAGAACAACACACATAGAACTTTTCTTTTCTTTTCTTTTTTTACCTCCTTCATGCCCACGCTGTGCGTGCCAATTGTCATAATTGCTGGTTCATGCTGCTTTATGATGAGCAAGAACACATTGCCACAGCAATAGTAAAGAGAAATACATAGGACATGCAACTCCCATGTAAAATGGTATTCGCATCTAACTACCGAAAGGTGTTATCCCACTTCTCTCTCTCCAAGAATATAGTTCTCTCAAGAAGTGTGAGATTTTTACACAAACTTCTGCAGCATCTAAGGCTCGTGAATATCTACTAACTATAAATATCGAAATAGATTATAGAGAAACTGATGCGGTTGCGCATACAGATCTCCGGGTTTATTTTTATATACAGCATTGAGGTCGAGATGGTATAAATCGATCATAAAACAAAATTTTGACGCAGCACACCTAACTTGCTTATATCTTGTAGAGCTAAGAAAAATACTTCGACTTTCAGCTAAGCTTCACTCGTGTTAAGCACAAAGTGAACCTGACCTGCCTCTGAGAACTATTCCTTCTGAAAGAAAGAAAGAACAAGATCTGTATGTACAGAAAAGAGTTGTGTATCCACGAAATGCTGTTAACAGAGGAATCAAAAGAGAGTGTCAGATTCCTGGAAACATAAATGAATGCAGTATACTTGCAATGCGAAGTGAAACCACCCCACAAAAAAAAAAAAAAAAAAAGAGTGAATAATTCCAGGAGTTCTCGATAAATAGAATGCTGACAACAGGTTAGGTACTGATAAATAGAATGCTGACAAAAAGTTAGGTACTGTCCGTGAAAAACTAAATTCAGTGCATCCTAGTCTAATGCAATTCCTGGTTCCACAATCAACTTAGAACATGCTAGCACAATGATCCTACTCTTTTTACCATTAAGAATCAATGATGCAACATATACTCCGTAACTATATAATATTACTGCAAAAGTTCAATCACTAGCTTAATCCATTAGAGGTTGGACATTAGGTGAATATAACAAGAATTTAACCCAATGAAAATCGACACAAAATTGCTACTATTAAAAATGCAGGATAAATATCGTAGGTGCAAATCCTAAAAGTATAGTGCAAACAAAGAAGGTTGTAACGAGAAAGCAACGCAAGAGTGAGTTATAACAAGAAAAGGAAGCTGGTATTAAAGCACAATACATCCATACCCTCATAAATGGTCGGTCACGGAAAGGAAAAGAATCGATAAAACTCTCTTTCAAAAGCAAGGATACCTGAAAGAACCAAAAAAAAAAGTTTAAGCAACATCTAATATTTTCTCAACGAACAAGAGACCATCTGCATTTTTTGCCATGTATAACTATTAATTCTTTAGAATGATCTTAAGGTGTATATTGAATCTACCCAAGTTGGGGTTTGAAAAAGAGCTGCACAGGTCTGGACCCTCAACTGGATTCGAATAACCTACAAGTCCAGTTAAATGACCAGATAACACCTTATTTTCCAACTGTTGTCCAATAGCACAGCTACATGCAACAAATAAACCTGGATACGACTCACTTTTTTTGATCAAGAGGGCAAGGATTTCTATCCATGGTGTATCAATCAATGGACTAAGAATGTTTTAGGATTAACCTTATGCAGCCTTCTAATTAAGTTTATCTCAACTGATTCACATACAAGGGAAAAAATGTGGCACACAACCCCTCTATATTGCCATATTTGTGCAAAATAAATTTCCTCTGAGGGCAGCAAGAATGAATGATATCTGGACAATAAAATGAACAAATTAGAAACTGCAGCATGAAGTGCAAACCTTATCATCGTTAGACTGTACATTTGTTATTGTATGTGAACGCAGATTAGAGCATAGGGAATCCAAATAAGATCTTAAGGCTGCCAAGAATCCTTTTGCCGCTTCAATCTGCATCATGCAATTGGAACACACAAAACATTCAAATTACAACTCAGAGGTAAGAAGCAAAAAGACATAACAGATATCTATAAAACTGAAAAAGAACAAGAATATGAAGAGAGATTATAAAACACACACGTAAGGTTCCACCAAGTTTACTGAACAAAGTCCATATATTAGGAGAAAGCAAACTCGTTTATGAAGAAATACTCCAGATATATTGACACCCAACAAACAAGCAAGTAAATGGGAGAGGATTTATAACCAAAAGTTGTGTGGCATATTAACTAATGTGCCCAGGAATTTATAACTACGAAATTCCTCTATACAAATGCTTAGACTCTCCTAGTAGTTCAGAGTAGGATGCTCCACAACTAACTTTATCAACCAACAGAAAATAACCAGAGAACAAATGTTGGAAGAGGAAAAAATAAAAATCTACCACAAAGTAAAACTTCCGACAGGTAAAACTCTTGGCAAAGCTGCTAAATATTAATTAACTTTTCCTACGAAAGACAGGATTAAGGTAAAAACTAAAAGACATGCAGAAAATAGAACTATACTCTAGCTTCCTCACTCATTGAGACCGAAGGAATATGGTAATAAGTATTAAAACAAAACACACCTGAACATCTGTGCATTCATACATCGGCCTTTTCCTTCCCAAATAACTCTCTCCGACAAGCATTGCATGAAACGGGCTTAAGGATGCAAATAACTCCTTATGCTTAGGGAGTTGTGGAAGTGTTGGTGATTTCACCTGTATTTGTGGCAAATAAACAAAAGGTTATCACATCAAAAGTATAAAAAGAAAGGGGGGGAAAAAAAACAAAAAAAGAAAGAAGAGAAAGATGGGAAAAAATAAAATAGTGCTTTTCAATTCTCATGGTTAAGAGGTAGAGAGAGAGAGAGAGAGTAGCCACAAACAAATATATTCACTGGGATAAAATAAGCTAATTGGTGAAAGTCAATAACAACACATGGGTGACTTGAAGGTTAAATCTTTTAGTCCAATAAAGTTGCATAAGTTTTAACTCCATTTGTTGGTAAAGAATGTCTCTACTCTCCATGACCACCAATGCTCTGCTTATGATGATAAAAAGAAATTGCAGTACAGTGAACAATGGCCATCCCAAAATCAGGTCCAAACTGAATTATACATATACAAGGGTTATAATCAAAGTTTTCAATATAAATATGTTTTCTCTTTCTTGGATAATGTCATATTTTATCTTTTCAACAATAAGAAAGTATACAAAAATGTACTAACCACTATACAAAAAATATTAATGCATCAATCATTCATTCATAAATATTTGCCCTGACATTGAAGAAAAAATGATGTAGCGTTTTCAAGATAGATACAAGGCAACTGTTTAGAAGGGCAAACAAAGAAAATTATGTGCCATAGGAAAGGTGGAGAGTCAAAGTTCAGACAATATCCGTACCTGATTCTTATTAGCATCAACTATAATGGCGTTTGATAATTTGGACTGGACTTCGGCTGTTTTATTCTTCACACCAACCTAAGATAGTAGACCAACTTACTGAGAATTTATATCCATTCTTTAAATAATAATATTAATTTAAAGCATTAAATAACAACAAGAACAAAGAGAGAGAAGAAGATTTTAATTGGTATAGACCTAAAGAGTAAATGCAAACAGCCTCCTTAAAGTGATCCACATGGACATTGCATAACTTTTGAACAAAATTTGATATTATTGTCTAGTAATCAGGGTAAGGGCCAACCATGGCCCCTTGCAATCTTTTCACAGAATCAACAAAGCCTACATGAAAAAATGTAACTTATCTCTGATACAGCCAATGCATCACGTTCAAAAACATGTAACTTATCTCTGCCAGAGCCAATGCATCATGTTAAAAAATATGTAACTTATCTCTGCTACAGCCAATGCATCATGTTCAAAAACACTGAAACAAGAAAGCATAGCACTCGTGCATGAGCATTCTAGACTGGTAAAAGATCTATTAAAGGAAAAAAAAAAAAAAAAAAAGAAATGATACATAAGAAAAGGGTATATCAGTGATGTTATTTTACATTGGAAGAATTGAATTCAATTTAAGAAAAAAAAAAAAGAAAAGATAAACATATTTAGTTTATCAATAGGCAGAAGCAATAAGTGGTACTTGAATCAACTTCAAAATAAGAGGTTAGAAAACTTGAAAGAGAGGGAGGGAAAACCGCCATACATGCCCTATGAAAAGGCAATGATGTTAAGTTAACAATAATGGGAATGCAGAATAGAAGATACACCTCAAGTAAAACAAATACTCACTACATAGGGAACAGGAGCATCCAAAAAGTCTAGCATGTCATTTGGTAAAACCTGAAAATCATTAAATAAAGTTAGAAGATAAAAAGATTCCTTGTGCGGTGAAAAACCAGGGTACATAGGAAAACATACTGGCATTAATAGGCTCTGCCATTGGTAGGGACGAATAAGAGGAATGACAGACAAGACAGATGCAGATAAAATTCCCTGCAAACATATCAATCAATGTCAATGACACCAACATTAAAAGTAGATTCTGTCAAGTTTTCCTACTCAACTAAAGAATCCAATTGTGCAAGGCTGTAATTAAAAGCATTCACCCTTCCCTTTTCCCATGAATAATCATATATTTGAGCCATATTACTTGGCCAATAAAAAAGATAATAATAATAATAATAATAAAAGCAAGCTATATCTCCAATCATCGTGTTGGACAACCACAAAGAAGGATAAAGCCAAGCTGGAGCAAAATCGGTAGATTTGTTTGGAAGCTTAAGTTGTGAGGTAAATATAAAGATTAGAAGGAACCTTTTGGGTGTTTGGTTAAAGATTAATAGAAGAGCTTCAATGAAATAGAACCTATAAGTTAAAGTCATTTTATTTTTATTTAGAAGAAGTAGAAGCACTTCCTAAATCTCTGGACTGAGATTTTATCGATGTGTTATTTCGTAATGAGTTTACCTAAAGCTAGTATTCCCTTGACACCCTTTTTGAAATGCAAATTCATGCTTGTATAGAAACAACTAAAGAACAACGATCAATCTTTTTCAGACTCCATTCTTGCAAGGAATCAACGTACCAAATTAGAACAAACGACCACAATTTGTTTCTCAAGTAGTGCCCCGGCAAATAATGTTAACACCTGCAGGGTTGCAGAAGAATAAATCCATGTTCATATTAGAAACCAGAAATGACCAGTCAAATTGCATATCAGGAAGCGGCAAGCCTATTCAACCCATACTGCATAATTCTCATGAGGGTGGGAGAAATTACTTCCACTAATCTACACCATAAATTCACTTTGCTTCACAGGTAAAAATATAAGAGACACCTATATTTATAATGCTGCAACAACAGAATGCAGTAAAATCACTGATTGCAAAGAGCCTTCATACTGCTCAAAGCGACTTGTTCAACCTCACCATTCATTTATATTAAAAGTACTAAAGAGGATCTTCAGATTTCCCAAACAAAACGGATTACTCTTTGAAATTAGCTAGCTCACGGTACACTAGCACCAAGCTGAACAAGAGAAAGGTTAAAAGAGAGAGAGAAGAAGAAGAAGAAGAAGAAGAACCTATTCCATTAGATAGCATGCATGCAAGATGCCATTACTTACATGTTCAAGCCGCAATGAACCACAAATGCATGCAACAGACCAAACTGATAATGCGGTTGCCTCCTCCTCTGCTAAGAGTGCATTGTGTGCCTAAAAATTCCAAGAAAATATGGATACATTTTTAAAAAATAGTAATGATGTGAAGCACATGATCAAAACAAAGCCAGACCCTTGCCACATCTTCAAATAGGTTCCTTATCATTAATTACCTCTGCCAATTCCAGACTAGTGCTACATGATCTCAAATCAATAGTTGAACCAGCAGTTCGTAAGACTGTTTCATTTGGCCTATGATATTCCACAGAATGTAAATGTTCCAGCGGATGAAATCTGACCATGGAACCCCGTGCAGGGCAACGTAATCTATAGTACTCGCATACTATCTGTAATAATCCATAACTATTTTCCTGAAAAATAGGAAGGTTGTCAAGTGAAAATAGAACTACTTAGAGCAAACAAGTGCCAAGATAGAAGCCAACTAGCCAAGGAGGATTCAAACCTTAGCCCATTCAAGAATATCAGTATGGTCATTAGTATCTTCCTGGCCAGAGAAGGATGCCTCTTCTGTCTCTGTGTCATCAATATCACTCCTAAAATGTCTATCCTCGACTGGAGAGCTCTGAAAGCTGCAGCATGGCATATGTCATGAATGGAAAGAACTGATTACCATACCATACTTAATTACGTTATTGATGTTAAAGCAGCTATGGTTCTTTATCTACAACGGGATGCATGGATTCCTCTACCAATAGCTTCTGGTCACTACTTTATAATCTAGTTTTCTACAAGATCCACTAATCTATAGTTTTATTGAATGTGTCAAGCAAAGGACCACGGTGTATAAAACTTAGCAGTAAGAAATGCTATAGGCAGAAAAAAGAAGGCAACGTCCTGCCAAAGACTGATACACCAAAAAACCAAGGGCCATCAAGTGCAACCAAGCAATTTTCAATTGATAAGAGTAAATGTAATGTCAATATATCCCAAGATGCTCATGAAGCATCATGAACAAGAGATAAATAACAAAATATGAAAAATCCAAATAACAGTAGGCCCCATGATCTACACTACTTGAGCTCAACCTATGATATTATTCATCGAGGTCATGAATAGTCACTTTTGTGAATTGTGATGTCAGCAAACTCCACTTCAATCCAAGCATCATGCTGTCATTCTATACCCAAAGAAGAACTGACAACATCACCAGACAGGTTCATGTACCAATCATTGGGTAGGTAAAAGAACAAAAGTGACTGAATATCGAATATACTTGCGAGAAAGAGGACAGGATTGAGGTTGCCATACATTGTCTGTGAAAATGTCCTTTTCCATGACATTGACTGCATTTAATATGATTGCAAGATGGACACTAATAAAGTCTAATGTTAATAGATGATTATCAGCATTTTGATAATCATTCTGCATTATCTTTTATAGCAACAAGTACATCCTTGAGACAGCAGTAGAAAAAAGGAACTATAACCAGGATTAATAAAAACTGCATACTGAAACAACATATGACCTTGGCATTTGCCTCATAAATGCCTAAAATAATGCGTATTATGCATCAAGCAAGTGAAAGAAACATCATGTAATAATAGCATGTCCCAAGATTTAAGCAATATTACACCTTGAGGATGATTCAGAGCTTTCATAGTGGTAATACCGCAGGAGAGGAAGCACAGCATCTGGGAAACGCCTCTCAACTGTTTGCTTGACATTCGTAGAATCATCAGCATACCCATCACAGCTTTCAGTACTTGTCGCATGAGGTTGTTTTTTGGCCACAGGAGATTCAGTTTCTTGATCACTATTAAGAACAATGTTCTCATCCATTTCATTCTTTGACTCAACTTCTGGGTCTATTTTCACTTCACTGCAGTTCTTTTCATTCACTGTTATGGGGGAATCCACGTGATATACATGATCATTGGGTTGAATCCCATCACTTCTTTCTTCTCCAGGGGTAGAATTTCCAGAACTCAACTCAGAATATCGAGCAGTTTTGTTTATCATGTCCTCTTTGGACTCATGCTTGACCAAGATGTCATGTAAATTCACCTGGTTTTCATCTTTGGTATAATCCTCTGAGAATTCTAAACTCAAGTCAACAACACCTTTTGTTAACCGTTCCAACCTTTCTTGAGAGAAGATGCTACAAATAACAGCAAAAAAACACTATCAATAAAAAAACACTATCAATGTAAGTGCAACCCTCAATTTGTCATAAGATTATGGCCAAATACTGTAACTATTGCCATACACCAGAAATTTGCTATTTCGTAGAATAAAAAATGTAAATTTAGGTCTTTAGGGTCAGGACACTTTGTGGGAAAAAATCTGCTAGTTTTATAGACATCATCTAACAAACACTACTTCAGAGATCATAGCTGGTTGAATGTGTAATCATAATATAGCTCCATAATATTTTCAACAATATGCTAGCAACTAAATTTATAAAAATCCACCATCCACAAAAGCCAGTTCTTTGCACTTAACTATGTGAAGATGATCAAGATTTACCTATTTAAAACCCCAAAATGTAACTCAAAAAATGGAAGTCTTGAGAGAATGCAATAACATCTTCGTGTTGTCAATATATGGCGACTTAAAGCAGGCAAAGGTTCTCTATCTGATATCATAGATATAAGTCCAGATGGTCTCTGTACAAGTTCATCCACGAGCACACAGCAGCCATACAAGGTTGAATCATCAGCAACCTAAGTGAAGCCATTTGAGGAAAATCAATGCAAAATGAAAAGAAAACTTTAACGATGTAAAGAGCAAACCTTAGCTGAATCACATATTTCCAAGGAAAAATATCATATTTGCTACCTTAAGTTTCACCAAGAATTCAATTCAATACATATACTTTCAATTTTGCGAAAAACCATACATGAGTTGCACTGGGAATTTAACTAACTATATCTACACCTTCCATTTATCAATTTAACATAAAATTACTTGCCAATAATTATTTTACTGAAAATTCCACTTAAAAGCTACAACAATATTTTTATAATTTAATAATATTATAATCAAATTTTGAGTGACATTCTAACTGGATGGAAGCATTAAATTATAAAGTGAGCAAACATGTCAATAAAGCACAAATTTAGGAGAATATCTGGAGATGGCATTAGAATATAGGTGGTAAACATGTCCCTCTCTCTCAAAAAGAAAACCTTTCACTTCTAACAATGGAATGTCCAAATAATGAAGCAGCAACTCTTCCTTGAAACCACTCATGGTTAAAGCTATCCATATGCCTTTCCTTTGCTAGTTATATTAAGTCTAGATGTAGTTGAAGTTTGAAATCACCTGCAGATGAATCCACACCAGATCTTAATGACTCATGCTGCCACTTCTACAACAATTCAACAAGTTGAAAACCACAATTGTTTTCCTCTAGTAATAATTATATCAATCAACGCACAGGCAAGATGAACCAATATTAGCCACCGACCCATATACTTAAGTCTAGTCTTCCAGTTTCCTCACTAATCGCCTTGTCTTGTCTTGCATGCTGGCAAGCATTCAAGAGATCCATTCACATAGTTACTCTATTCTTTTGCCTTTCTAACCTGTCTTTGCGATCCTTTGCTGCATATATCTTGTAGAGCACTTTTTGCATTTGCACAATTTCAGGGTAGCCATCCTGTCTACACCCCTATCAAAAATCTATGGTGCTAAACTACCAAACAAAAGAAAAAACTTCCAAATTATCCTATAATGGTCCATTCTAAAAACAAGGTAAAACAAGAACAAAATTTCACCATCAAATCATATATTAATATTCCCAAAGAAGAACATACAGTATAGACAACTCTTCCAGAGATGGCATGAGCACCCCTCTACTAGAAAAGAGGACAAGGTACTACAGCTTTAAACCTCAAGTTAACCTTTTCTTTTTCTTTTTTAAGTCACGTCTGGAGAAGTTACATCTTGAATCTTAATGGAGAATAAATCCTGAACAAGAGCAATTGGCTTCTATACTTGACAGCGAAGCACCCAAAAAAATGATTATAAAATTAAAGATGTAAAGATAAACAAAAAGAATAGCACGTCTGACAAGATGTAAGATGCATGGAAGCAAGAAAACAAATAAAGAGATGATATATCCCAAGCGTTTGTCATGTATTCTATGGTATGTAATTGAAAACGTTACCTGTAACCGGAATACAAATGATAGGTCGCTTTGTTTAAGGTGTTCCTGCAAAATGAATTAAGACTAATCAAGTGAGGATGCAAAGATGCTGTTTTGACATGTTTTAATAGAAGCATGAAAGTAATTTGCAATCTAGAATCATGTGGGAAATAGAAATCCATAATTCAGAATGTGAAGTCACTTAGAAAGAAGCGTTGCATGACCCAATGTTCATTTACTTGCAAGGTGCCCAATCAGGTCATTCATACAGAAATTTTAATTTTTTTAAATTGACATGGTCCATATAAACAGAAGAAGATTAAGAATGGCAGTACAAACAAAAGGGAGAAAATGATAAAAATTAAGAAATGATTTGAGATGACCCATATTATTTCCAATTCAATGAAAGGTTGCAACTTCTACTTAAAAATCTTCATATGACTGTGAAACTTGCAATGTCAGACTTTCCATTGATTAGACATAAAAAAGCAAATGCATTTTAGGTAGAAGAAGAGCCATTCGCTTGTTTATCAACGTTTTCTTTCCTACCATGAACTGAAGATGGTATAGTCAAACATATGATCGGAATGACAGAATATAAAGGCTAACATGCAAAGAAGAAAAAGTATGATGTCAAATGAAACCTTCATCAGGATAACAAGGACTTATTAAATACCTGGCCTAATAGAATTTCATTCAACTCACTCATGCTTGGAGTTCGCTCAACAGAGCTAACCTGAAGGAGGAGCAAGAAACTTCTTATAAATAAATGGCTAGGATAAGATAATAGAACAATATATCTGGCAAACGTATATATGAACCTGTCCAAACTCTAAGGAAATGAACAGAACCATAGATGAACTGTCATTAAATTGATGAATTAACAACAGTCATAATTACTGGTGACAGTATCAAGAAATGCTAACACAACAAAGGTTTATTGGTTTCAAACCATCAATATTACCAACACCTAAAATAGTCTAGCAAACAATAATACTATTCAAGAAAGCATGATGTGAAATCTTTCCATAAATATTTACGATTTAGAAAAGGAATCTGGCTAAACAAAACTGGTCATTATACACCCCCTGCAAGCAATTGGGCATCTTGACCAAATTAACACTATGTTCAGCGATTTTTGATAGTAGATAAATGGGCTAAACAAGTGGAGATGGAGAGAAACAAGTAGAAACTGAAAGAACTACAAATTTCACTTTTGTGTTTGGGAACATAAGAAGAAAATAAAAGAAAATAGAGACATATAGTCACATTTCCTTTATTTGGTCAATATTACAGAAAGGAATACATGAGAAATAAAATTGATATTTGGCAAAATTACACTTATTATTTTGATGAATATTTACAGTAAAAGGTAATTTTGTAATTTCTTTCATTTTTATTCATTTCCACCATTGAAATGGACTTTCAAGTGAAAATGTTTCTACTACTTTCCTTCCACTTCCACCATTTCCACTCTTTACTTAAATTTAAACATAATACTTCATTCTATTTCCCCCATTCCACACCTATCAGAACATAGCATAATATATGTTCTAATAAGAAAATGGTGGGAAGAACCAACTATTACAGCGGCAATAATTCAGAGACATATAAATTAAGAGGAGTTTAAGTAAAAAAAGGAACAAAAAACTCATATGCAGATATCCAACCTCGATGCCCCCAGGGAAGCAAAATGAAAGAAGATCCTTGTATTTTAGCGGTAGTGGCTTATCTGGAGGATAAACAAATAAAACCTGAAAAACAGAAGATGTAATCATGGCACTGTTTCCATTTATGATAGCAATGAAAAACCAACCAATGTTGAGCATACTTGGGGTTCCAGATTTGGTTCTACGCGACCATTGAATGAATTTCGCAGCTTGCCAGATCCTTCAAGCTTTCTACCAACAAATCGCTTCTGAAGTGCATGAATGTCACAGTTCGGATGAAGTCCAACAACCACCATGCTCTCAAAGAGCCTTGTTGGTTCTTTTACAGACTTATGATCCTGCATAGTTGATAGCATTCATATTGCATTACAACAACTTCATCAAAACTAGCTGTTGTCTTAATGAAAAAGAACCACATATATGTGGCTCAAATAGATAAAACATGATAAATCAGCTTAGCTACATAATATCTATATAACTCATTTGTGTACTAAAATCTTTTATAACTAGTAATCAGTTAATCACTAGTATGAATCCAAGCAATGACTGGGCAGAAAGATACAATATATACCAAGAAATAAAAATACAAGATAAATTATCTCTAAAAAATATGGATATACCCATAAGCACAATACACATACCAAGTACTGCAACTGAAAGCTTGCCCATTGACGCTTTTGGGACGTTAATACTTCAGGGTTGTATGTGGTGTTCCTCACTGGTGGAGGGCTTGAGAATCCTTTTAATACCCTAGCAAAATGCCGCTGTAGTTTCTGAAGTTGGCCACCACTCTCATCTTTAGATGAAAAAACAACAGATGGCCGTGGGGCATGAGTGGCAGTAGCAGCAGCTGCAGCAGTAGCAACAGCTCTAGCTATATCTTCACTAGTTTGTGAGAAGAAAGAAGCAGTCCAACCAGGGCTCGCAGAATCTTCATTTCTCGCCATGATAAAAATATCCTCTCTATGAAAATAAAAGAACATCAAAAGATGAAAGATTCACATGTGCTGCAACTTCTGACACAAACATATCCTCCCCATTAAAAATCCTTGAACATAGGATTGTATGCACTTCAACTATATACTTCTCCGAAAAATTTTCAACCCAGATTTCTGTTTAATAGCTATTTCATAATAGTTCAATTTCTGGTGCCTAATCACACTTAAAATCCCATATATAACAAGTCACATGAAATCCTTCTATTGCTCTTACTCTTTACTCTTGTCTGCCATACTCATGGCATAGCCACTTTCCCTTGCTTTAGACTATCCGAAAGGTGAAAATTCAACCAAACCCGGACGAAAAGATGATCCTAGACATAGATATGAACACTGAAGCACAAAGCAGAACCAAGAAATGTTCTGTAAAACTCCAAAACAACCTAATACATAAGCAAGAACGTTCTTTTATGCATAGAATTAAATTTTTTTTCCCAAAATAAGTAAATTAAAAAAGCTCACACAACAATAATAAATTGAAAAATATAATTAAACCTCAAAAAGTTTTTTCTCTCTCTAACTACAATTATAGCAACAATTTATCGATTCACATGTTATAAGAGTAAATCACGCAAAAAGTAAACACAAGAACGTTTCGATCAACTATCTTCCGAGAGCTAAACAATCATTAAAAACCCATATAAACCAACTAACTAATCGAAATAAATCAAGCAAACTAAAAATTAAGAAATTAGCACTAACCTTAAAAACGAGGATGATAAAATTAATCAAACGTGACGTACTGTGCGCGCCACGTGAAGATAGATATAGAGAGAGAGAGAGAGAGAGAGAGAGAGAGAGAGAGAGAGAGATTTTAGACGGGCTCGGCAATTACAAAGAGCGGCACTGTTCTTGGGAAGAGAGAGAGAGATAGAGAGAGAGAGAGGGAGGGAGAGGGAGAGGCGCAGTACGGAGTTAATCAAAAAAGATATAGTGAGAAAAGGCTTGATTTTGTTATAACTTAATTAAATAAAGTGATGGAGGTGTTTTTGAAGATGCAGAGACAACAAAAACGTAAACTTGGTTGTGAGAGAGATAGAGAGAGAGAAAGCGAGTTGAAGTGGAATGATGGTTATGGTTATGCTATGTTGCTGATGGCGTGGGTCAAAGGATTTGGGCGCAGTGCGATGCCGGTCTCCCCCATAATTGCTTCTTCGTGTACGACAAAATCAGACGATATCGTATTTGGTCATCAGATAGAGATCATCGAAGGCTGGTTGTTTTATCGCCCTAATTCGGTAGTACTTGTGTTTTATCACTTGGGTCGCTCTCTTTATTGGATTCTTTCTTAATATATGCGATATAATTAAATAAATTGATCGATCACCTATAAAAATACAATATTTATACCAAAGAATGAAAGAATATTAGATATGTGCATTTATATAACCATCTAAATAAATTTTCTTAAACATTACTTTATTTCATGTACACCTACTAAACGTAATTATCTTTTTTTTTTTTTTCCTTTCCAAACTAGATTATATTTTTTCTACCATTGCATAATTTGAAGAAAGGAAATTCCAACCTTAATACATCCTAATAAGAAAGTAACGACGATATGACTAAATTATAGTGGCTATAGTAAAATAATTATCTTATGAAATTAACTTATGTTACGATTAGTAAGCGAGAATAGACCTCACATGAAATTGTAATCTTAAACTCTATTCTTTTTACCATGTTTGGAAGCTTTTTCAAGAGATAGAATCAGAGGTTCCACCTTCAAGATGAATTTAATTTTGCTTTTGAACAAATGAAATCACAATTTGGAAGCTTTTTCAAGAGATAGAATCAGAGATTCCACCATCAAGATGAATTTAATTTTGCTTTTGAACAAGTGAAATCACAATGCTACTGCCTTTTCATTAATTACATTAATCAAAATTACTTTTTGACTTCAACCAAGTAATAACATGCAATAATTTGACAAATGCTACTATCCAGCAACAAGAAAGGATTTATTGATCTCTTTCCATTTTAATCCATTCAATTATAATCCATTCGCTTTATTCAATTACAAACCACTCATACATATCAAATATGAGATTGGTGAGTAGAGTCTTAAAAAAAAAAAAACTCTAATATAGTCATCCTTTAGCAAAATTAAAAGAGATTACTTTGATTATATTTAACTTTTTATAAACTACATACTTAATGATGCAAATTATTATTTATAGTTATTTAATAAAAGGGTGTTTACATCAAATGGGTCATCAATTTAAATAATTAAATGTCTAAAAAGAAAATAAGCATATTTGGTTATAAGTTTTACAATTAAAAGTACCTTTTTCAAATAAGGTTTTTTATTAAGTGTTTTAATGAACCATTTAGACCAACTGAACACTACCAACTCAAATAATACTGGGTCTAATTAATAAGTCTCCTTCCCCCAAAAATTTAATATGATATTAGTTGCAAAAAAATTTAATAAATGACTCAAGTTTCAAAAGCATTTCCCAAATTTATTTAATAAAAAATGAAATTTTCAGTACACTCGTTTCGTTTTTCATGATAAAGACATATTTCTAAAAAGTCAAAATTTTATAAATTTTTCTTCCAAATGTTATTATATACAATGGGCTATGAACGAAAAAATGGGAATTTCCATTTTTAATGTTAAGGTTAACAGTTAAATTTATTAAGTTAGCTCAATTAAGTTAAGTCAATTATTATAAATGTCGTAAAGCTTTCTAAAGTTCTTCTTTTGTGATTTTTGTCCTATTTCTTTTTATGAATGTGGTCTTTTATGTAATGGCAAATTTCCTTTAACCTATGTTTTAAGTACCCATGGTACGAGTAGAAGTCTATTATCGTCCATTATATATTCAAAGATGTATCATTTTATATTTAGTTTCTTTTCTTATACAAATCTAAATTATATCCATAATAATGCAAGTAAAATTACTTGATATTTTATGTTTTATATAAATCCTTTTGCTTTGAGATTCGCATCTATGCGGTAGTATGATTTTAATATGCATGTTATGGTCGGTTCCATGAATCATGTGCAAAAAGCTAATAGATTTTTCTGTTTTGTCTTTCTTTAACTTTATAATTCAATTTTAGAAAGAAAGAGTCAAATTTGATTAATCTTATCAAAAAAATTAATATTTATATTATTAAATCATAATAACCTTTACAAGTTAATGGATTAAGCATGTTGAAATTATCTCATCGGAAATATATATATGTTGAAATTATGTTTTTTTAATCATTAATTTCATAGTATTTATTAAAAATCCATTATAAAACTGAGATGGGTGCATTGACGTGGCAAGAAACGGCGTCTAGATGTAGATTCCATTTTGGACGGTACTAAATTGCTATTTTTCGTTCAGATTAATGAAATAGGAGAATGGATATTGTCAAATATAAAAGGAGGACGCTTCGGCCAAAAGATAAAATATAAAAAAAAAAAAAGAGAGAGAGAGAGAGAGAAGCTTTTACTTCTCGGCTTGAACGGCGCACGAAGCGCCGTACCTCGATGTCGACGATAGGAATTTGTTCTTCATTCGACAATTTCCAATGCTACTTTTTGCAGAATTTTCATATTCTTTTACCGGCAAGTCCGGATTTTATGAATGCTCCATTCTTACTTTATATGACGAGGTTTTCGATTTTAATATTGCAGGGAATGATGGATTCACGTTATGTTATGTATGTATGGAAAATTTAAAATGAAAATTTTAGATTAAAAAGTATAATAAATTTTTTAAATAATTACAATATTAGACAATTAAAATGTTAGATGAATAAAAGAATAGTAACTATAGAAATATATATGATAGAAAATTATAATTATATAATTAAACATGATGGTTAAGAGATGAATTTAATTTTTTTAATAATTATTGTGTTAATATATTTAATGATTAAAATTATATATTTTTAAATTGTTAGTTATAGATAGTTAAAAAAAGATTTTCTCTTTAATGGGATATATATATGGCCATATATTATTTCCATTTATCACTTTTAGTTAAGAAACATGTTTTCATTGATGCATAGTATGATTAATAAATAATTTTCTAAAGATAATAAAGCTACAAAAAGAAACATTTAAAAAGGCTTGAAAAGAAAAACTCAAAGACTTAAGGGGTGTAGCCAATAGCCAGGGAGGCATACAATCCGAGCTTTGCTGGGCCATAATTTACAATTTTTTTTTTTTCATCCTAAATCAAGCCATACAATCTAAACTAAGAAAATATCCCAAACGGTTAGATAATGGTTTGTTTCGATTCAAATTTCACTAACGAGCAAATTAACTTTAATATAGCAACATTCTCTCTATATCATTTTCCTTTTATCCAAGCTAAACTGATGATTTAAAATGGTCATAGTTGTAACTTCCTTTTAAGTTTGATTTCATGGTACACTTTGTCTTGAATAACAACATAAAAAACTATAATATTTGATTTGTAGAATGGAATAAAATAAGAATATTGATTGAAATTCTTTAAGAATTAAATAAAAATATAATAGCTCTTCTTTTTAGTTTTTTTAAGATCACATGAATAGATATAAAAGTTTATTATAAAAGAATTAAATATTCCCTTAATTCTACAAAGAAATTGTAATTCTTTATTTTTTAATAATAGCAATTCCGTAAAATAACTATTCCATTGACCAAAATTTAGGAATATGTCTATTGGTGAGGAATGGTCATTCTATTTTAACTTTATGAAATCAATCGGCCGTTAATTTAGTTGCCATGTAAAACAAGAACATATTACAGGCAACCTAACAATAAAATAAAGTTTCATTATGCATATAACAATTTTTTCTTCTATATTGTGCTAAAAACCTCATATAAGATTAGATTAAATCCACATGTATGAGCCAGTTGATTTCTACAATCAAAACATAAAAAGAAGAGAATCCAACAAATATGGAGTTTCTCATGTTACTATACATATTGTAATGCCTTAGAACCTGAGAAATTATAGCATGTCTCTTGTCCCTATGATCTACTAATATGCCAAACATCTATATTCAACCTTCTAACACCATCACATACTTCATTAATCACCAAACACTTATAATAACTCTAGTACATTATTTCAAGGATGTCATAAACATCTTCAATTCACCAATAAATACATAAAGATTAACTCTTAAGTTACTTTATTCATTGAAAATAAACTTAAACTCAATTCAACATAATCTGTACAAAAAATATAATTACCACTTTAATCTTAATTTCTTCAAACCAAATCAAAGACCAAGAATAACAAGAGAAGTCTCAAGTGACTTCTCGACACCCAAGTGACATAATAAAGAAACATAACAAAGTTTAACAACTTCTAACAACATGGTCCAACAAAATTTCTCATTCCCATAACAAATATACTAAGCCATCTGTATAGTCAAAGTAATAATCATAATAATCAACATCCTTACCATAGCATCCATATTCACTCACCATAACCTGTTCCTGTATCTAAAAACAAAGATCCCCAACAGGTGAGCAAAAGCCCAATATAAGGTACAACCACATACACATGTACACATAATTAATGCACAAGCACATACGCATCAGCTGACTCAAATATCTATATGCAATAGCCATAGTTTATTATATTTGATTAGGTTCATCAAGCAATACAATTCCGTTGTCCCGACATCAGAACTTAGAGTATCTCATAACTTCGATATAATATATATATATATATACGTATAAATATTGGTATTAGGTCCTCTTTAATATCTTAGGAATCAAGGAATACTTAATCTACTTAAATCATTTCAAAGTAAGTCTCCAATTAGGACACCGTCGCACTAAAATCATTGAGGTGCCACCTCAAGCTTTGGTCTTCCCAATCCCTTGGGCCCAGCCAAATACATGCAATACACATTATTAAGGCCAAGTATTTATTAGGTTCATTAGCAATTGCTATTCCTACACAAATAAGTAATATACAAACCCCATACTGATTAAAGTGTTTGCTGGGAATCTGAAACAAGTGCCTTGTAACCTGCTTATATAAGAAACAATACACTTATTTAGTTTCTAAGTGCATCTAGCACCAACCTTTAACTCAGAACATAACACTCACTCACTTGCAACTTATCACTTTAAGGTCCTAGGATTGCTAAGAAGATAGGTTAGATAAAGATGAGTTTAAGATGTCAATACACATTTAGAAAAGTTTGGGAAAAGGTTTAGGATAGGAATACACTTTCCAAAAAACACTTAGAAACCTAAAAAAACATCACTACATGCATCAAGGATCATGGCATCTAAATACTAGTTCAGCTAGTGTCCAAACTCCATGGTCAAAAAGGAGTAGTTTACTCTTGGCGTCTGGATGCTAATGGAGATGGTATTCGGATAATAGCTGCAATCCGTAAAATTTTGTAGATTGCAACTATGTTTCATCTCCTACAAATAACCCCACTTCTACCGTATTAGCATAATACCACTCTCGACTTGATTTTCCATCAACTATACATCTCCACACGAATTCAAACAACCCATAAACACTCAAACATATCCAAAATTTCAAATCTACCTTTGCAATTCATAATGACAAATCTCAAAACAAAATCACATATATTATCAACACTACTTACCTTTAGAAATCCATTAATGGTGCTTCTACTACCAAGATTACGTTGTAGGATATGTGTCGAATTCCTTTTGATTTGTTTTACCCTCTACCCTAGGAGGAAACACGAATTCTTAAAGGATTCAACTAATAACCCATAAAGAATCAATGAAAACATTCTTACCTTAATGTCTTCTATGTTATACATGATCGCATCACTAAAGATCTACAGTATAACTCCTTAAAAACCTTCTCAAATTCATTTTTCTTGCAAATCTAGCTAGAAAAATGAATTTCAAGAAAAATGAATTTCCAATACCCTTTAAGCAAAATTCATTAAGAAAAAGAGATCCATGCCACTGACTATTACCCTCTTGTAATTGATCTATGTTAATACGCACCGAAACTTCCTTTAGATCAACCTTGGTACAAGAAACCTAGGCACAAAAGCTACTTATAAGTTTAAGAGTTACGAAAAAGGGTTTTCCAAACCTTACTGGGGGGGTTTATGCCAAGATTCGTGAAACATTTTCCATACCCAAAATGCTTGCGCTTAAAACTTATAATACCCTTAAGCTCTTTTACATAAAAAAAACTTTATTTTATTTTATACTTTATATCTTTCACTTATTTCAAGTTTTACATAGATTATGGAAATAGAAGAACACATACACGATGAAGTAACAAATGCAAAGGACTTTGTTGAATGAGCAAGGACTTGAGCATGGAAGCATAAAAGACTAAAGAGGAAAAGCAAAGACAAAGCAGAGGGTAGAAAATGAGATGAGATATATGCAATATTTTGAGTTAGGGTTCCTTAAGGTTAAACAAGCTGGGTTTGGAATAAATACAAT
Source organism: Lumnitzera racemosa (assembly GCA_024138005.1). Taxonomy (NCBI): domain Eukaryota; kingdom Viridiplantae; phylum Streptophyta; class Magnoliopsida; order Myrtales; family Combretaceae; genus Lumnitzera; species Lumnitzera racemosa. The sequence goes on from JAMXBC010000007.1 coordinate 5,813,689, forward strand.
AGTTACATTTTTTCTTTAAATATAAGGGGAGGCGGTTTGATATGGATGAGTAGGTGTAGCTCATATTATGCACCTAGACCAAATCTTAAATGTTTAAGGAAAATCAATCCATATTGTACTAAGAACCATTTAGAGAAAGAAATCGTTATTTTAAGATGTGTTTTTAGCTTACTTTAGGGGGATGGGAAGCTCAATCCTAATGCACTTAAAGAATGATGCCATTGGTAATATAGAGATTGTAAGGTTGAGAATGCTACTACCATCAAAGGAAGACCTATAGAGTCTATAAACACCATTCCGACAATGAATTAACACCATTTAAATGGTAAACCAAAGTGGGATGCAATCACCATCTAAATAGGTGCATGACACCATTTATGTAGTGATTAATAGCATCCTGACCACAAGTTGCTTGCAGCTCTCATAGGAAAGGTAAACGGGATAGCATTATAACTATAAGTTAGAGATAAACTAGTAGCCTAAAGAGCACCTAAATGGTATAAATCTACAAAATATTAGTTGCTCTTGTCTAGACGACGTCATAGGCCCTTTTAGATGGTAACTCATTTTCCTATAAACTAATTATATGTTTTAATGTATTTTTGTTAGACTATTTTGCCCCTAACTTTGAGGATGCTATATTAAGGCCATGTTTATCATATGTTCTTGGATTATTATAACGCTTAAACATTAGTATGTAGTTAAATACTCAATTATGTTCTTATCAATCTTATGACTATAGTAAGTGCAAAATCAAATAGATTTGGGAGTCATATAAGATCTAATTAGTGCCCATTTTCTTACTTTATCAATTATACCCTAGTGAGAAGGAAAGTCATGTTACTAAAACTTAATTATAGAACATCAAACACAAAGTCATTCACTTAAATATTGATCACAATCAAGATTGATTTCCTCTTTCATAAGGACAAGAGCAATTCATTATTGCTAAGGGGAGGGGTTTATGTGTAGCTGATCATAGCCTTGAGTACTTTATCGGTACAATTTACTGCCCTTGAAATTTGAAAAGATAAAAAGAGAAATTTAGTAAAAAATCTAATGGGTCAAACTTATGTTATGTGACTTGACTAGGAATTTTTGCTTTCACTTGAAATTCTCTATCCTTTGGTTTTTTTAAAGGAGGTGAGGGGCCACCTAAAGTATTTCTAGTTAAGCAACCATGCTCTCTATATGGTGTTTGACCGCCCTTGACTTTAGGTTAACTAATCATTTTTTAGCTTCTTTCGTTTTTTGTTTTTTTTTACATTTCTATTACTTTACTATATTATTTCATTAAATTAATTATGCGAATTAAAAAAAACATATAGTTTATATGTAGGTAGATTTTCTAAACTGTTATTATATTTGTTATAATAAAAACTATTATAATATCAAATATTATCATGGTAAATTAATTTCAAGGGAGTATAGGTACCTACAACTTTCAGTGGTAAATGATGGTAGGAGATGATTTAGCAACTAATCATTGGAGGTTATGGTTAACCATTATGAAACATATAAATGGATGGTAGGAAAGTTATTAGAAAATGGATTAAATGATCTTAATATATTATGTATAACAATGAGTGGCATATAAATTCTAATAATATTTAAACACCTAATGATGAAGATATATATTTTTTGAAAAAGTATTAATTATGTTTACACATATTAAAATTTTACTTGTATTTATACGCCACTTATCAATATACGTGATGTATTAATATTATTGAAAACTTTCTTAAATTATTGTCCATCTTTTAGATTGGAAGTCTTTTTTTCTTACATTGTATTAACATTTTTTTGGTAATGACTAACTACTATATTAGCCATTGGCTACCACTTTCATCTCCTTCCATCAAAAGGAATAAGACAGGTAATTTTCTAACTACCCGTCTATTGATAGTCCTTTTATCAACCTTTTAACCAAGTAGGGGAACTCATATACAAACAAAGTCTTCCTTTATGGCTTAAAAAGGGCTTAAAAATAAATAAAAAATCTCATAATAGTATTTCACACAAGTGTGATTAGATTATATTGTCTCATCAAAATCATAGTTATACTCTCAAATTTAATAGGCTTCTCTTTTTTCTCATGACAAAATAATTCCACGATTTCCCCTTTCAATTTAGTACTTATTTATAAGAAAAAAAATCCTTTAAAGTTTGTAAAATGTTATTGCGTATTGAGATAGTTTTTTCAAATCAAACAAATCAACAAACTTACTTTATCATAATCACATACCTCTATCATTCTCCGTTTTAGACTCATAAAAAAGTGGAGCTCAAATACTAAGTAGTATAAGTGAAGAAAATAATATATTTTTAAGCATACAAAGTACCATAAGCATCTTTAAGTGTTAGGCACTCAAAGGCATCACATACATCAGTGTAGCTCAAGCATTAGTTTTGAGCATACAAGCACCGATCAAGTGCTTCATACTAATACTGCTTAAGTACTTTTTTATAAAAGCGTTATGCCATACTTCTATCAACATGACATAAAGTATTTTTACACCTACATGAGTGTTAACCACGAGTATTACACATAATACTAAGCACGTACATGTTATTCATAATACGGCACATAACGAAACCTCACAAGTAGTCAACACATTACAAGGCCACAACTTATCATAATTTACTTAAAGTCACGAGAATGTATTCGCATCCACTTCTTTACAAAGTATCATGAGAAATTAAATCACTTAACCTTGATGATTCTAAACATAACGAAATTCATAATCATATCAAATATAACCATAAAGTTACAAATCACATGAATGCATAAGCACTATTGCAAGGAGTTACACATACGTACTTATTAGCTAATCACAATATTATGAACTACAAAGCCACTAATTTTACAACACAACCATTATAAGTGCATAAGTCAACATGTTGCTTGTAATTAACCATTAATATTATAATGTTCAACCTCATGATTTCATCAGTCAAACACAACTTCACTAAGCCACAAAACTCAATTTAATAAAAAAAAGTTACCTTATTAATTACTTAAACTAATAATTTAACACATCATGCCACGCAATTTCAATAATGCTACCTAACGAAAGCAAGCAACAATAGTAATAAGGTAAAGAGGAAAAAAGATATAGAGTAAGAAGGCTTAATTCAAATCTCACTTTCACCAGATTTAGATGGAGTCAATCTAAGATTAAACAACAGACAAAACATTTGACTTCATCTTGATCTCTCAAAACATCACCCTATACAAAGTTAAAAAGTAGAATTCTATATAAATCTTCAGATAACCAAATTTCTCTTATAAGCATTCTAAAATATTCTATGAAATTGAAGTAAGTTCTAAGTAAGTAAAAGGGTTTTTTGATGGTAATTCTTTGTTTCGTTATGCGATCACACATAAAACAAAAACGACTGTTAGCAACAACGGATGCTTTGGCGTAGTTACTCTAATGCTTAAGTCAACATAGTTGATAAAAAGTGAAAACTCTAGTGGAAATGAGGAGGGAGAGACAAACCTTTTACTTTGAGGTTTCATTTCCTATTTATAGGTGATAAGGCTAAAATATTTTAGGAAAGATACGAATAACCATATCTAAGGTTAAATTTCCTCAAATAAGATAGTGTATTTAGTTAATTATATATATCTTTAAAATACCAAAGTGTATTTAAGCTATTAGAGTTGGTCTCAAGTCTTGGACAAGTCAATTCTAGGCCTAAGATCGATCTACAAAAAATGACTATCAACACTTATTAATATATATTTGATACTATATTAGCCTTAAGGTGGCTAAATTCCTTTTTCTTTTTTAATTTTTATTTTTTATTATCTTTTGAGTTTTCTATTTATATTATATTATATCATTTGATTAATATATATATTTGATAATATTATTGATTTAAATTAATTATTATCAGCCAGTCAAGAGCTACCATATGGTAGTAATGGATGGATTACTTATCAAATTAATGGAAGTTCTAGTTTGTAAAAGTTGAAGATTTGAATTACATACTCAATGAATCATTATGAAATTAGACTTATTTATCCTTTATTTTATTCAATTATAAAAAAAATAAATATAAAACTTTGCTTTTCTAACTAATAAAATAAATTTCTTAAAGCTTAATACGTGAACTTTTACTTCTCAAATCTTATTTCTCAATCACTATATATAATTCCATGAATAAATTAAGGGAAAGATTTAATTAAGATGTGCTAATTTTTTTTAAGGAGTGGCATTATTGTAATAACGTTAAGGAGCGGGGTTTTGGGTCTTTTGATTGGTTCAAACTCCTTAATACCTTGCAACTTGATGTGTTTTCCTACAATTCCTTAATCCTATCCTCATTCTTTTGATATTTCTTCCTAAAAAAATAGAAAACTTCATAACTCTTTATCAAGAATAAGCCCTTGGGCTTAATCCGAATTTTCAAGCTTAATGAAGGAAATCAAATGAAAAACATCGAAAAAGAAATTTCTTGGTAAGTTTTGTTCAATCCTGTGCAAGATTTCATTTGTCTTAGTAAGGCTTCATGAAAATCATTATGGGATATGTTTTGCAGCATACAAATAGTCGAAATTCGAGTTTAACTAAACTTTGTAAGCTATTATGTATGTTTTGCTTCTAATCCTTATTTTACATTTGAAATTTGGATTCTAATTAAAGTTTGAAGTTGGGGTTGAAGCAAAGGGTGAATTAATTTGTGTTGGTGAATGTTTGGTGTTGTGGAGTGCAGTGAGGAGGTTGAGATGAGTTTTAGGTCATTAGAATGTGTTTAGAAGTAGGGAAATTCAAGATGCTTTAGAATTTATGCAAAAGAAAAGGAGAAAATTTGAAGTTACTATTGTAGGAAAGACACAAGCACCAAATACAACTGTACAATGTGAACTTGTCAATTGTGTGAATAGTATGAGAGTTATATGGGCACCTAACATGATTGTATCAGATGATCATGTCAATTAAGAAGGAAAATGTCTACAGAGTTACATGGCCCATTGACATGTTCATATCCTTAGGTCATGTCGAGGCTACTTCTTAAGCCTTAAGGGATATGACCTACTTAACGCGACCATGTCCACCTGTATTCCTTTTCCTTAGTTCTTTTCCTTCCTTGTCCTTAGCCAAAAGCTACATGTCCCTTCAAACACGATCATGCATCTTCCATACTCTTTTCTAAACTCTTTTTTCTTCCATTTTTAAATCATTTTTGCTTTGACTTGTTTTTAGTTTTATAAACGATCGCTTTAACCCAATTTTTCTTCTCTAAAACCTTTGTAAATATTAAATCAAGTATTTTCTAGCCTTATAACAAGCTAAAACTCGTTTTGAAGCGTCTTTCAATCTTATTTAAGTATTCTTGAGAGGGATGCGATTAAGTAAAGTGAAAAAGTATGACGTGAGTGATAGTGGAAGGAGTTAAAATGAGTTAAGGTAGACTCTACAATAGACTCTTTCTTATTTGTCAGGTTTTTATTGAGGTGATCTATCGGATTATTTTGAGCTATTTGAGCCAAGTATGGGGTATTGTTTGCTTATTTGTGCATGTTAAGCTAGAGAACTTAAATTGACTTACTACATATCCGACTTAATTCATGAATGTGATTCCATGTATTTGGCTTTGGCCACTACTTTAAAAGGGCTAGTCTGTTGGTAAGACATCTAGTGATCTTCATGCAATATTGTCCCAAATTAGATCCAATTAAGATAACCTAATTAGATTTTAGGAAGGAAAATTTAGGTATTAGGTAAGATATATACCAATTCTACATACATACATACACATGCACATATTACTTGTTGTTTGAGGTCATGAGTTACTAAAAGTTTTGGGATGCTAAGATTGTTTTACTTATTAGACTTGACGGAAAGATAATAACTTAATGCATGTTGTATTATCATCACTTGCTATGGATGTGAAATGTCTCTCGACCGTTCATGCTCATGTACTTTCTTATTCCGTATTGAGCATAGCTTATCCTCTAAGGACTTTTGTTATTCAATTTCAGATTCAGATATTATGATGGAGTTGATAGTTATCATGATGTTGGTTTTGACGTCTCCTATTATGATGAGAAGAACAATTATTATTTCTTTGATAATAGGACAAGATTCATATAGATGATAGGACTTAATCTATTTGGAGCCAAGACTTCCTTGTTAATTCATTGAGTTTTTATGATGTAATTTGAGTTAATATGGATACTTGTTAGATTGTGTGGGTGGAGTCATCTAAGAGTATTGTTGTTTCCTTGTGCAATTTATTAGAGTGATTGAGACTCCATAGCTGGTTATATTGTGGTTGTGGTTACTTGTTAAGCTATGAGCTCTCTTTATTAAGTTTGTATATGTTTATTCAAATCATTATTGTACTTAGTGAAGTGGTGGTTCATTATGCCACTCATGATTACGGAATTGTAGAGATCATTTGTTATGAAAGTTGACAATATTGTATTTAAATTGTTGACGGATTATAGGTTTTTAAATCCCTTATCGTGTTAGCCCTAGGGTCAATATGTGGAGGGGCTAAGCTTCCTAGGTTTTAGGATATTACACCATAATCATGATAAGGTGTCAAAAGTATAATTTCTTGAAATATTATGTTTTAGCTAAAATAGAGTAGATGGGGACTATATAATTTTTTAAAAGCTAAATTTTTAACAAATGCAAGTCACAAATAGATGAGATATAAATAAAAAGAAAAATTTCAATACCAACCTATAAAATTAGCATGAAGCCGAAAACACTATTGTTTTCTTTGGTTAAATCACCTTTTGGAGCCAGTAAAATGAAATTTTTGGAAAGGAAGTGGGACATCACTGTGCTGTCCATGGATAAATGAATGATAACCGATAAGTTCACCAATTGCCTGCGTGCATCAACTGGATGACCGCAAGATACCAAAAGAATCGTCTAAATCACTAACTTACCTAACAAGAGCACGACAAAAAAATATAAGCCAAGGTGAAAAGGTGAAATCGAAAAGTGGTCTGCATGCGAAATTTAAGGAAGGTGGGGTTTGTGGGGATTGCACGCACTAAAGCTGACGCAAATATATTTGGGAGAATCAAGGGGTTATGCATTTTACCAAGAAGCAAGATAAAAAGTTATTATTATTATTTAATTTTTTAACAAACGTTTCCTAGAAATGTAAACAGATACTCACCGAATCACTTGTTTTTAATTACATTGTCCATTGAGACTACAATATATTTAGAAAGCGGGAAGGAATTACGAGAGATGGAAAGTAAAAAGGAAAGAATTAATGAGGAAAGAAAATGGAAGAAAATAATTAATATGTATTTTTGTTTAGATTGAATAAAAGAATGTGGAAGAAATGTTTTTTGAAATAACATTTAAAAATAGTTTAAACTACTAAATTACAATATTGTTTCCAAAAAATGATAAGATTTTAAAAATGATGATATAATTGGAATTTTAGTAACTTTTCATTCCAAATTACTTCAATTTAAAAGAAAAAAAATATATAGGCCATGGAAAAATTTTTCCTCCTAAATTCATCTCTCCCACTTTCATTTCTCGTCCAAACAAGGAAAAATGTATTAAAATTTATGTTTTTCTTTCGCTTTCCTTCCCCTCCCAATTTTTTTTTCCATCCCAAACACGGTAGTACGAGTCCATGACTTCAAAGAAAATGTTCCCACATATCTTTTTTTTTTTTATATGTAAACTCTTTTTTTTCTTTTTTGTATTTTTTTTAAGTGTCCCGTCCACAGTGAAAAGTGTTACTGAAGGTAAATAGCTCAGCGTTGCATGGCACCCACCTTTTTCCTCCGGTCCATGAGGTACTGGAAAAGTCATGATTGAGCATACATGGCTCACATGGAGTGGTGATTCACGTACTTCGGCTTGCCTGCTGACGATTTTGGAGACCAATGAGACTAGGTTATGGTCAAAACTCGAAAAGGTTCCGGAGGATGAGATCTTGCGTGTATTTTGTTGCCAACTAATAGTGCAATCCTTTTTGCACGCGTTCTGCCCCCCCTTTTCCTATTGATGAGTGTCTTTGTAGCCATAGCATTATGCATCTTGATTATTGCATTCACAAGTGGGACCAAATGGGAACATAATGAAGTGTAGCCTGGGGACCAGCCACAGGGTTACACTAGAGTTGAGGAGACATAATACCATCCATTAATTAAAAGTATATGATAATTAAACAAATTAGTTAATAATGGGATGCATGAGAGATTTTTTTTTTTTTTATGCTATACATAATAAAGGGTATTGCTAAAATAGGTAAACTAATAATCTACTTAATCTATAGTGTTGTATTAATTAATAAGCAAAACAAAACATGTTGTACCCATATAAAAGATAATTCGATAGGTAATACACATTACATATTATATATATATATATAATATATAATTACTAACAAAATTTTGACATGTATAGTATGTATGAATCATGGGTGATAGTTGATTTGAAAGTTATTTCTTCCATTATAATTTGTATAAATATTTTATTTGGTATTTATACAATATATATAAATAGAATGTGGTATGTAATATCTATTAATTTTTTTTTCATATAGACACATGTTTAGTGAAATTGCAAACTGCAAATTCTTTCCATTCCTAGAGTTCTAAAAATATAAGTTGTTTTGCCCTTTTATAAAACATCGTGATACTCTTAAATAAAATGTGATAAACTATAATAATTCAAGTGCATTTTGATATATCGATTCATTAGAACTCTATGGTAAGCATGCTTAGTGGGAAGCACTCTTAAGTTAGCATCTAATACAAAATCGTATAGTAGATAATGTTAAAATGAACAATATCTCGATAGTAAGAGTTGTTATTGGATTGTCATAAATGTCAAAACAAACATAAATAGATAAGAAGAAAAAGATAATAAGAGAAAATGGAAGATAACTATATGTATAGAATGTAGAGACAAATAAAACTCTATTGACTTAACAATATAAAAATGGATATAGATAAAGATTGAAAAAACGAACAAGGAATGATAATGGCGTTAGGGTGGTCTTTTCTCTCATATTTTTCTATTCTAATTATTTCGAATATCCTTTTTATCTATTATCATTTTGTTTTTATAGTTTCATAACAGTGCAATATTTCCAAATAAGAGACTAAGTGCGCATCTTTACAAGTTAAGAGGTTTAGAAGTTGTTTCTAAACAAGAGAATAACGTGCATATCTAATAAATGAAAACGATCCATTAGGTATTTAAGAGAAATAATCTACAACCAACCTATTTTCTTGTCCTTCCTGAAAGATAAAGAGGAGGGAAAAAAATATGGGTCAAAAGCTAATATCATAAGACATGGTCAAGCTAACTTTTAGTGAAATGTTGCATTATAACAATGTTATTGTTATCTAGTTAAATATTTTATTGTATTAAAGTTGCTTTTGCTCACATTATGCTAGAAAAATGCATTACTTCTAAGTGATATAACCCTTCATTGCCAAATCTTATCGCTTTTAAATAATAAAAACACTTCTTTTTTAATAATTTAGCAAAGCCTATTAATTTAGGAGACTCATTTAACCGAAAGGTCTTTGGGACTTATAAGTAATATATATTTACATGTTGTTTAAAAAAAAAAAGTCAGACTTTATAAATTTTCCTCACTTTAACTAATGTTGCCGTAATTGAGGGCTTATTTAAATCGTTTCACAAAATTGAGGCATTTATTTGTATGATTCAATATTTAAGGGTTGAATATTAGGCTGAGCAAAAATCAAAAGGCCAAAAAAAAAAAAGATTTCTAAATTTCCTTATGAAATATTAGAATAAAGGAATAATATATTTGTATGATTCAATATTTATGTGATTTTGCAGAACTTTGCATAAGTAGTGGAACTAAAAAACAATTATACTGATACAATAAAATATTTGATATTATAAATGTACATAGAGTAATAATATTGTAACTGAAATTCACAACCAAAGCACAATAACTGTGCTATATCAAACAATCAAAAAAAAAAAGGAAAAAAGTATAAAACTCAGTTTATCATAAACATTCTTCAAATGTACACATAGCTACTATAGGACTTTAGACAAATAATATCTTGGATAAACAAATTGCGAAAGAAAAATGGAACCTAGTTTTCATACGCGTTGTAAAATTCAGAGACAGGTATGCCATATATTCATTATAGAACTCATGAATTGATTTATAAATATCCAAAATAACAAGAGAACAATATATATATATATATATATAGAGGTATTGTCGGTACAAAAACTCTGGCACTTTTTTTTTAAGTATACTAATTCATTAATAATTTTTAATTTTTTTTATTAATTTCTGACTTAATATAATTTCAACATTTTTATTTTTTTCCTTCAAATTTTATTTTTTCCTCGTATTCAAGTTCTTAACATTTAACAAGTTTTACAAAAAAGATTTACAATAATTGAAATTAAATTTTTTTCCTATTCTTAATATATAATTAATTTATAATCAGTCATCTCTCATTAGTTTGATAATATTACATTTAAAAAATTATTCCTTACCATCTCAAATAAGTAGTAGACCTATTAAATATTATCTAATTATTTTTCCCAACTTAGTGACCTCTTTTTTTTTTTTTTTTTTTAAGGTTACGAACCGGTTGGATCGACCATTCGATTTAATGGCTGGCTAACTCAATAATTCGCAACCCGCTAATTTGGACTATTCTGCTTTTTTGAACCTCTTAGACCTTTAGAATCAAACCGATATATTGGCTTGTCGATTCACAGTTTAAAACCGACCTTTACTTAGATTTATATATATGTATATATTAATCCATATTTACTTGGCATGACAGTAGAAAGATGGAAAAACGTAGGGTGGTGAATGGTAGGAGAAGGAGGTCAACAAATAAATTGAATTGGTCCACGATGGAAGTCACCAACTTGATTTATTCAACATAATTGCTCCTTATTCCAACTTTCCCAGTTGAAATTTATCATTCTGGTAGATTAGATCCCAATTCAACACCATAGAAAGAGTCATACTCAAATGAACAACTTGGTCGTTATCTTTGCAAATTGGATAGAGACTAAATCAATAAATTGATGGAGGGGAATAAATATCACATTCAATAACTAACTTTATCCATTTTTATTTATCTACTTAAATTTTTAAAATATCAATTTACTACCTACAAATTTTTCAACATCATATTTATATAGTATTGGTTAATCGTAAAATTATATAAAGTTCAGGAATTAAATTGAAAAATGAGTAAAAATTCAAGTAGTAAATTTGTAAATATAGACATTATTCAAGTACTAAATTCACAATTTTAAATTTTAATTAATAATTATAAAAATAAATAAAATTTAGATACGGAACGTGATAGTCATCTAAAATTTCAGCCTCGTGATCGACTTCTTGGAGGTCACGTGGGTTGGATATATACGAAAATTAAATTAACGAAGGGCATTAATGGTGTGTTTCTCACGTGAGTACCGCAGAGAGAATAGGTTTTGGACTAAAAATTAATATAAGCTGGTCAGAAGCTAATGTTGGAAACTTCCCCATGATGGTTACACAAGTTATCTTGGTAGATAGTGACAAGATTTAAGGTGGTGCTTTATTTCGAAAAGTTGTGAGATTTTCTAAGAATATTTTGATAGAAAGATTTTAAAAATTCTTCTTTTTTTTTTCAGTTTCTATTTTTCTATTGAAAACTTATGATATAAATATATTGCGTTCTTCTTATTAGTTCCCTTTCAATATTCTTTAGAAAAATTTATTCTATAAATGTTCTATTTTAAAATTTGAAACTAAAATCTATTTGATAACTCTAATTAGATTTAGTATAAGAGAATAAACTCAGAATGGAATCACGATTCTGATTTCATTTCCTTCCCCGTATTTAAAAGTATTTTTAGAAATCGAAATCGCAATTTAAAATCCAATTCTACCTTTAGGGGGATAAGATTGATTCCATTTTGCCTTCAATATAAATCAATGGTTGTGATCATCTATATTTTTGAAATGCTCGATGATATCATCATGATTTCATTTTCTTGTTTTTAATCTCAACTATTAATTATACATAGTACTGTAAAAGAGTCAAACCAAGCTTTTGAAAACTCAAATTTAGCTCATTTAAAAATCATTGAACTCAAGACAAGCTAAGCTTTTTCTTAGTTCGAAATTAGAGACTCAAGTTTGAGTTCACAAGAATTTTAAAGCTCAAGCTCAAGCTCTGTTCATTTAGATAAACAAGCTGGAGCTCATACATTTAAATGAGCCTGTAATTAAGCTGAGCTCATATATTTAAACAAGTCCCTAAACAAGCTTGAGCTCATATATCTAATAAGCCCAAACTTAAGCTTGTTTATCTAAACATACCTGAACTCAAGCTTATTTAGATTAATGAGCCTAAATGAGCTTAAGCTTGAACTCAAGTACATTTAGATAAATAAGCTTAAATGAGCTTAACCTTAAATTTATATCAATTCTATACTTATATCCTTATAGTTTCCATATTAAGGGCTGTATCTAATATTTCTATGAGATAACATATCATGTATAAATACACTACAATCAACTCAATAACATAACATCATAATTATAGATATCGTGAAATAAAATATACTAATCATGATATCGTGAAATAAAATATACTAATCAAAATGTACATTTTGCGTTTCATAATTAATCATTATTGATGATTCTTGTTATATGGAACTTCAATTTACACACTATCAAGCAAAGTATAAATATAAATTATGAAGTGTACAACTATTATGCATGGTTATATAAGTGTAAAATTAATATAATTAGAAGATAATTAAAATATATAAATTGGAAAAACGTACACTATAAAATAAAATAAAACCATTAGTATTAATTAATATAACTAAAAATAAGATCCATTTAACAATATAAATGAGCTTGCTCCCGGACATGTTAACGAGCTAACCCATTAACAATATAAATAAGCCTATTTACAAGTCAGCTTATGACTTTAAATTTAGAACTCTAGCTTGGCTTGTTTAATTAAACAAGTTTTATTTTGGGCTCAAACTCGATTCGTTTACTGATTAAACTCAAGCCAAGCAGAGTTTAAAATGAGCCGAGCTTGATTAGTTCACGAGCAATTCAGCTTATTTACAATTCTAATTTACATGTCACAACATCATAAGGGGATAAATTGAAAGAAATTAGAAGAAAATGAATTGAGAGAACCCATTTTTCAGGAAAATACTAATAATAGGACAGACCCAAACTTAAATGTAAAAAATTAATGTTTAGCGATGGAGGGTGCACAAAGTAATTTCTTGCTATTGTTTACCTTTCTTGGGAACCTAGTGAAGCTAGTTGTTGACCATATTTAAGATCTGTTTGGATTTTTTTTTTTTTATATATATCTTATATATCTATTTAAATTTTAGTGTTTGAAAAATTATTTTATCTATTTTTTTTCTTAATTATGATGAAGATGGTGATTAGAGTGTTGAAATTGAAAAATGAAAATTTGAGTACTTTTAGGAGAAAAGTTTTGAAAAAATATATTTTATATATTAGAAATGATTATTTTAATTGATATTTTCAAAAATATATATTTTAATCCTTTTAGTATCTTATTTTTTCTAAATACATATATTTAAGTAAACAAAAATAAAACATTAATAAAACAAAAAATAGATAAACCAAACAGACACCTACTTTTGCTATATGTAATAATGGCCGTGCCTAACTAGCTTTTTCATGCTTATATAGAAAGTAACGACAGGGTTCTGAAGATTGTTTTCCTAATTATTAGTTAAGAAATAAGCATCTATTAGGCATTGTTTTCTAGTCCTTTCAATCTCCACGAGATAAGTAGGAATGGGATACATTATTATGGATGCGATTATAGTGGGAGAAAAAAAAAAAAAAACTAAGGTTAGCAGAAACGATAATTGTTATAAATTAATTCTATTGATAGACATGCATACAGAAATTTGATAACGATTTAAAAAGGACATTTTTTATACTTTCTGATACTGATTACCTACTTAATGAAAAACCAATATATAAAAATATAAAATATTTTGCCATTTAATATTTTAATAAATATTTTGGAAGAAAAATAAAAACGGGGGATCATTTTCTTCTCTAAAGAAAGCTGGATAATGATTCCTCTTTGCAACATCTAAAGAGCACTCATGCGCTTGGTTTAACATTATTATTTTATCGTTGGGCCAAAGTTTGATATTATTATGTATTGCTTTTGCCATTTTTAAAAAATGAAAAGTGTGAAGTCCTTCAATTATACTAATAGATTAAGTGAATTAATAAGTGATATTTAAATATTAATAAAATTTTAATACGTGAATAATTTTTTAAAAAATATATATTTATTATTATGAATTTAAATATCATTAATATTTATATATTATTCATTAATTCATAATTAATTTTTTATTTATTTATTTTTCAATCCATTGCCGGTCATGTCATAGTTTGCCTTGCCGTGGACAGCATCATAACACACACTTGCTTTTGCACGATATGAAACACTCCACACAAGGAGTAGGAATTAAGACTCGTTAGGATAATCTAATCAAAGCCTTCAAACTGTTAGATTTGTAGGTTTCAAAGTAAGCGGCTATAAGAGAGAATGAATTAGTTCTTTTAAATTTTTTAGTCCGTTTCTCTAAAAATATCCTCTTTTCAAACTAAACTATCGAAATCACCTTTATATTATGTCGAAATTCTGTAATGGAAGTTGTGTTCATTCGGATACTCCAACAACGTGCGAATTATATCAAGTGAAAACGTAGAAAGTAGCATGAAGTAAAACAATAAGGGTGAGAGAAGATAAAGCGATATTATATAGAGAGGTATTACCGTGCGCATTAGCCGTCTCTGCTAACATTATTAGTTAAACCATTGAAAATATAGTAAAAACTAATTTGGGATCGAATATAGCGAATTTATAAATAAAACCATCTTAGAATCATGTATAAAAACTCTCTCATTTGGTTTGTCCTTCTGGTTCTCTTAGGTTCTCCTTTAATCTAACTCTAAGCACACGTGCGACATTCTCCTAACTTTTCGAATTTATGATTAGAATCAAAATCGATACTACAACAAAACTTCACTGTGATTAAGATATTTCAATAGAAATACTTAGACTCTAAAAAACACAACACACTGGCTTAGTTGAAAATTCTCACAAACTTTTACTAGTTTATAGTAATCGAAAACTTAGAATCTCTCTGTAATTACAGTAAAATTGCTCACATCCAACTTATATTCGCAATTATACGGTTTCAATCTATAAAAAAAAAAAAGATCTACCAAAGCCATTCGACAAAACTCCAACTTGTGTAATTGGTTGAGTTCGTTCAAGAAAGAAATTAGTCTTTCTTCATTTTTTACGGTAAGAATTAACTCTTCTCATGCTTAGAAAAATGTTATAATTTCAAACAGCTAGGTAAAGATTTAATTAGAAACAATTCATAAAAAGTTTACTCGAGACTTCCTTAGAAGAACTCTTGAACATAGATAGAAAATATTATAAGGAAGGATCAGTGCTATAATATTTTCATAATTGTAAAGAAATTTGACAACTTACTGCAAAAAAAAACTGGTAGAAGTAATTTAATAAAGATTTTAACTTCCAAAACTTTGTTAAGACTTGACTTGTGTTAACTAATATTTTCAACAACCGTTGACCAAATCATATTTTTAGACAAATAAAACTTCTCGGCCAAGGATAATCATACTTGTGATTAGAAGCTTGATCCGAAGATGAGCGGACTTGAATCGTCCCCAAACCAATGGGTTAACCGATGGGTTAGCCCTCCATTAAATTGGCGAGTTAGCATAGCTGGTTTGCCTTCTTAAAAAAAAATAAAAAAGAAAGAAAAGAGGCCATTAAATTGAAAAAAATAATTAGATGATATCCATTTATGATGGTGAAAGATAATTTTCGAAAAATAATATTACAAAACTAATGATAGAAGATTAATTATAAGTTGATTATATGTTAAAGATGGATGAAAAATTTAATTTAAGTTAATGTAAGTATTTTTTTATAAAACTTATCAAATGCTAAAGACTTAAATATGGAAAAAAGACAAAATTTAAAAGAAAAAAAATAAAAAAGTCAAAACTACGCTAAGTCAAAAATTAATTAAAAAAATTAAAAATTATTAATAAATTAGTAAAATTTAGAAAAAGGAAAAAGGAGGTCACCTTTATAGAAAAAGTACACAAAAGTTGTAACCGAAGTAAGTTGGAAATTAATAAAAAAATAAAAATTATTAAAATAAAAAAGGTTCAAAGGCTGATGAACCGGTTTGAAACCGTAACTAGCCGAGCTGGTTACTGTTCATCCCACATCCGATTCGTGAACCGACAGTTTCAGGTCAATTTAGCTTAGTGAGCACCATAAGTTGTGGTTTTTTCAATCATGAAAATAATTGTTTATTTTTTTAATCTATTCTATCGATGAGTCAAGTATAAATATTAATAAAATTTTAATATATGATAATAAATTAATATACATTTTGAAAAAATATTAATTATGTTTTTATGTATTAAAATTTTATCAATACCTACAAGTTATTTATTAATTTACATAGCATATTAATACCATTAAGACCTTTCTCTAGTAGTCGCAAGGGAGCTCTAACCACCTCTTATTGTGAAAATTTTATCAAATTATCTTTGAAAGATTTTAATTTCTTACAAAACTGTTGATCTTTTTTGTTGTGTCCCCAATCTATATTCTAAAATTCACAACTTGTTCCACGAATAAAATCCTGAATTTACAAAACTTCAAACAATTTTACATACCCCAAAGTAGAAGTATCCTATTTGGCCAAAAATAAAAAACAAAAAATAAAAGTATCCTAATGTGAACCAGCTAAAATAATACGAATCAATGATCTATCTCTATTTCAAAGAACGCCGATGTTGCCAAAATGAAAATAAAACGATAATATTCAAATTAAAATGACCTTTTTTTTTTTTTACATTTTTCCAAATGAAAACTATCCTTCTTTCTTACTATTATAAACACTTCCATTATTATTATTATTATTTTCAAATAACCATAAAAATGCTGCTTTTCAATAAAATTTTACATCTCGAATGCACCATTTGTTGCGGGCTAAGTAAAGGTGGGCACTGGGCCGAATTAACTCAGAATAGGCCTTGAATCGCTGGTTTACATGTCAGTGATATGGTGAACCATGACCGGCCTGTGAGCTAACAGTTCCGGGCCAGTTCACTAGACTGGGGGTTCAAGGATCGATTTAAGGCACTTGAACCATTTTTTTTAATTTTAAACATTTATTTTTTTATTAATTTATTTTTTAATATATTAATAATTTTTAATAATGTGATTTCGTTTCTCTCTCTTTTTTTTTAGTTCACTAATAATTAATAATTTCTATTTTTTTTATTAATTTCTGACTTAATGCAATTCCAACTGTTTTTATTTTTTTCCCTTGAATTTTATTTTTTTTCTCATATTCAAATCATTAACATTTGATAAGTATTACAAAAATGATTTATATTAACTGAAATTGAATTTTCTATCTATCCTTAATACATAATTAACTTATAAGTAATCATTTATTATTAATTTGATGATATTATATTTAAAAAATTTACCCTTCACCATTATAAATAAAATAGTTTTGATATATAATGATTTATTGGATATTATCAAATTATTTTTTTCAACTTAGTGACCTATCTATTCTCTCTTTCTTTTGTTTTAAGATGATGAATCGGTTAGGCTTGCCGGGCGGTTCATGACCTGTCGGGCTAGGTGGTTCCGCCTTCTTAAATTACTTGGGCCCTTAAAGTTTGGTAATTCGGCCCATTCATTTTTAAGTTAGTCTGATTTACTATTCAAAACTGATCTTTACTTAGGTTTAGGGCGAAGGGTAAATAGTCATCTTTTGGAGAAGGGAGAATCTTTGGTATAACATATGAAATTACCAAATTTCTTTTTCTCCCTAAACGATAATAAATTAGTACTAAATTGTTTTACATAAATCACTTGAAAGTTTTATATAATTTCATAATTAATGACAAGAAAGTAAATATTTAAAATTTTTTAAATATAAATATTTTACATTTTTTATACACAAACTACTCTCTCATTTTTTTTTTCCCTTAGTGATGAATCCCATATTATTCCAAGCCCAAAAAATCAAGTGCCTAAAGAAATTTTGGGTAATGGGTGCAAGATTGAAGCTTTTGAGCCGACATATTGGGCTTATGGACCGTTGGCAACTCTGAGAAACCGCGGCCCAAATTTCCGTTACATTTTCCTTTCCATTTCGTGTAGAAATATGCATTTATGCACACTTTTTTTCTTTTTTCTTTTTCTTTTCATTTTAATTTTCAGATCATACCTTGGACGTGTATTCCCTCGTCATACCTCATCTTCCTCTTTTTTCTTTCCCCTCTTTTGCACTTTATCTGGTTTCAATATCAAAGTGAAAAGTTTTTGTAGTCCAATTCTTTATTTTTAGGGATTTGGTTCCATTTTCTATCTTATTATTAATTTATATATATTTTTAATTTAAATCATAAAGTTTATAATTTATTTCATAGTTTAAATTTAAAGGAATCTAAATTAAAAATAAAATGGGAACACCGATTTCATAAAAAGATGATAGAAAGATCCATCAAAGTGAATAACATTGATAAGTGTGTTATGAACATTAATCTTATCAGATTAATTAGTGATTTTAATCGGTGAGACGAGGCAGAAGTGAAGATCGACCAGAGGCTAACAAATGGTTAGTTGCAAGATGAAAATAAAATAATCAGTAAAAGTATTTCCTTCTTAAAAGAGAAAATCATGCACATCATTTTTATTTTATTTTCCATACTATTTGGGGATTGTCGAGGATCCTTATCTTTATATTAATCATCTCTCGCTATTACTTCACTTTCCGGTATCACCTACTACTTAAAAAAAAAAATTTAATATTCACAATTACTTTCTATTATTAAAGCAAGAAGATATAGTACACACTAAATTATAATAAATAATTAAAAAAATAGAAAAAGTTTTCTTGATCTTAGGATTCTGTGTTTGTTGGCTTTATAGTTCTATCCTTTCTAACGGTCTCATCTTGACCAACCTTTTATTTTTCCAACGAATGATCCAGAAAAGGTTCATTCGATATGATCCAACATATGTTCGTTCATGTAGGATATAATTTTTAATAGAATTATAATATACGTTATTTATGATTTGATATAAAATTTTATTAAAAGTTATATATTATACAAAGAGATACGTAATATATCATGTCTAACAATTCATTTTTTTATGGTAAGTTAAGTTTTAAGTATTAAGTTAGTTTATTAACAGATTTTTTACCGGTTTACCATTCACAACCATATATATGTTCAAAAATCACGAAAAACTATAACTCACTTTTATTTTCATCATCATGCTTCCAATTTCATGCATTAGTAATTTACAAATTTCGAGAAAATCACATCCAGGGCCTACTCCAAAAAAAGCAATAAATTGGAAAAGGTCCTACAAATTTTAGAATTCAACAATAATACTTCAAAATAGCCTAATAACAACAGAAAATGGCTAATGGATCAAAATTGGCTGGAAAAACGACAAATTTACTGCCTAAATTTTTGCCAAAAAACAAAAATATTACCTAAACTTTTAAAACACTAATTTTCTACTTAAATAAAGTTTTTCTTGACAATTTTTACTACTCTCGTTAATGCTGTCGGATGTCGTTTACTGAGTTGGACTAATGGATATATTAAAAGGCGACATGTGTTCATTAATATTATTTTATACCACCTATATGTCATATACAAAACAAAAGGAGGATAGAAAAAAGTAATATAAGAGAGAAAATAAAAGAAAATCATGCTGTCAAAACATATAAAACTTAACTTTTACTCCATCCTTCTCAAACATTGACTTTTTTCCCCTTTCGAAAAGAGCAAAATTGTGGCTTCAAAATTTCGAGACCCCTTGTAGTTTGGTCCTTACAAACTACATACCGCAATAGTGAGATAACTTCTCGGATCCACATATTCAAAGAACCTAATGAGTGTAAAAATGGCATAAATTGTCATCTTGCGCTATTCATCTTACATTCCATAGAAAACATACAATCAAAGCATATATGGGGAAAAGGAAAAAAAAAATGAGACATATGAGAAAATAATCTCAAATATAAAGCAGTTGAAATCGCTTCTTTAAAAGGAGATTTCTCCGGGGATTTAACTTCCTTGTCCCTTGTCTATCGCATTTTGCATGCTCATTCTCTTCTTAACTCTCTCTCTCTCTCTCTAACCATCTGCAAACACTCGCTACCAGATTGCTTCTCTTGATTTGTTTTTTGACAAATTAACCATAAAATCAGAGTAGTTGTGTAGTGTAGTTCTCTGTTATGAAAAGTTTTTTGGAAATAGGGAAACAATTGGTATGCTATTATTACTTTCTCTCTCTAGACATTAATATAGGAAAAGATATTATTTTTACTCGTTTTGATTCATTTTAAGTATATATTTTTCGAAGAAATAGTACACTCACTTAATGCATGATGATACATTGTTGTCTACTAGTAATTTTTATGCAAGTGAATACGTTTGTGTATTTTATGATATATAGTTGAATTAAATAGTTTTCTATTCACTGTTGCCTGTAAACTGAGCTATTTTTTATATAAATTTATATTTGTTAGTTAATTATATATATGTATCATATCTGGATTTTTTTTTATATGATGTTAATGTTTTTATAATTTTTTTTCCTGGAACATTGTATTTGTTATTTAGTACAGTTTATATGTAAATGTATGTAGGTATTACATTGTATGTACACATGTGTATTGTCACGCCCCGAAGTCGCAAAGTCGCAACAGTCCCGCCGTGTAAACCATTCTATGATAGTAACTGGCCTCACAGTGCCTACCATAGAGATAATCTACACAAGGCGTTGACGACTCCTCGCTTTGAAGTAAACAGTTCGATTAATGATTATACAACAATTATGATAATTATCACAAAGTTCTATAAAATATAGATATTTATAATAATGTCTACAGAGCTTCCCAGGAAGTTTTACATAGTGACTACAGTTTACTAATTTATAGAATAACTAACAGTCTTTCCGTTGTGAAATCAGAGAAATTTCACCGGCTCCAATCCGGGTTGAGGAGTTCCATGTTATGCAGCAGCTCACAACCAAACCCAGACTTGTGCAATGGAGACCTCGCTCCTCCCGTGACTACCTTCGAACCATTGACTTCACCCCCGCCACGACCTCCTCTCCTGTCACTTAGTTCGACTGAGGATGAAGAAGGGACCATTTTGCAATCCTGCGCTATCCCTTTCGAAGGGGTCGGTATTTGGTTGGAGAGTCCTATGAATCCCTAACGGGTTGCAATGCATGACGTTTTCGGTTATTAGGGTCGACTAAGATTAAATGCCGGTTAGGGTGTTCAACAAGTTCATACCAATTCAATCAGTCACAAAGTCATTCACAGTACAAATTCCAGCACGAATTCAGATACATAAAGCACATGCGCAAACTATTTACAATCACAATCATATACAAGCCTAAGTCTCCGAGTACTACGAAACTAGTACTTTATTACAATAAGCAATAACCCAACTTACTTGAATTTGCTCAATCGCTCGATCCTCTAGTTGCGAGCTGATTTGTTTCTGGGTGTCCTATAATACAAATAGGTTCTTTTAGTACTTATATTTTATGGATTATTATTCTAACTCATAATATAACTCATTTTCCTCATGTATACCTATAACGTAGTAATGATTCGTTGTGTTCTATTTCGGGGTTCGACTCCTAAATTAGATTCTAGTTTTAATTCTTAAGTCGTAATTAAGCTCGAATCCCAATGTGATATTAATCACATTATGCTCGGGTATTCAAATATCCTATTGGGTCGTAATTTTTGTATTCTAAACTATCCGGTACACGCTAACCCTAATTGAGGTATCGAATTTATTCCCGGTATGTAAAACTCTTATATTTTGAGATATTTACTTAAAATTAAATGTCATTTTAGATTTATTATTTTTCTGATTTCTATTATAATATTATCTAAATAACCTTATTTTTTTAAATTTATTAATTTACATTTTCACATATTACTAATTTATTATATTACTTACCTAATTTCCCTAATTAACCATACTTAGTACCTAAAGGATAGGATTAAGGTTCCACTGTAGAGATTAACTTCCCTAAACCTCTAATTAAGATTCAAATCAGTAATTAACATCCTGATCACTTAATTAACCCTTAATCACCCAATTTTACCATCATTTTAAGGCTAAAAATTAACTTAAAAATTTCGAAAATTAATTTTAAAAAAATGGTTTCATAGCACTGTTATACATCAAATGAGCATCCTATAGAAAAATTTTGAACTCCAAACTACATCTCTAAGCCTATTTATTTTCCGGTTTACAAATGCTCGGTTTTAAACAATTTGTTAGGGACCCTATATTTCCAGATATAATTAAACTAAATAAATATTTTTCCCTAAATCTACATACAATAAAATATCATAATAACAAGTTTCATAATTTTCTGGTCAAAATACATAATTTTACAAAATTATATAAAAATCGGGTGAATAAATGACTAACCGGTCCGAAACTTTTGGGCCGTCCAGACCCGGTCCAATGTTATCGGCCGGTCCAGGCGGTGGGTCTACTGTAGGGTGGTGGTGGTGGTTCGGTCCTAGGTGGTGGTGGGTGGTGGTTTTAGTTCATCTTGCTAATCTGCACTGTTTTTTTTTCTTTTTTTTTTTCTTTTTTTTCTTTTTTTTTTTTTTTTCTGGAATTTCTCTCGAATTTTTTTGTGTTTCGATTTTTATCAGATCACAAACTAGCCAAATGACTTCTAAGAATTTTTTCCTTATTTATAGACAAATGTAGTAATTAATGTGCATTAATTTGATGGGATTTTGCCCCATTTCCTTCATTTTAGGCTTTTTGTTTGTCCAATTCCTATTGGTTAAATTTTTTCTTTTCAGTCCACGACCTGATCTTGTTGTAGTTATCCTCTTCTGATTTTTTATAATTATTTTGTATTTTTCTTTAATTATTTACTTAGTTTTCGGACAATTTTAGTAATTACGAGTATTTTTATCTACACGTAAATACATGTAGGATACACGTGAACATTCCTAAATATTATTTTGGTCATTCTAAAATTTTTAGTATACATATAATTTATCTCTAGTAATTTATTAGTTATTTCATGATACTTTTCGCATTTTCGGTAATTAATACCTATTATACTTAAAATTTGAAAATTTTATAATCTCCTATTTTATTACTTATTTTCTTAAATTCAAGTTTACGGGGTCAGTTTTACTAATATTCCTCTCAATAGTTTCTAATTTGGGTTTGATCGGATCCTTTAACCGATCGCCCTAAACCTTGGGTTCTAAGTTCAACCTTACGGTTACTTGGCTTGGCTTTAGGGCTTACATGTATTAGGTAATACGTGTACAAATAATTAGTATTGAGGGGTATATGATAGAAATTAGGCCCCTAAACCAATCACTTGCAATCTCGTGCAAGGATTCTAAGGATCGCGCAGAGAATACTAGCTCGAAACCAAAGCTGAGACGGGGATTCCTACGCCGAATTGATTTCCTGTCGATTTGTTTGTCAGATCTTCACATGTGTCAAACATGCACCTGCATAGCAATAAAGTCTTATTCCAAAAGATAACCTAGGACTAGCTGAACCGAGCTCCCTAACCAACCACAGGCATCTAACTCCAATTCAGCTAACTTCTTTACTAGACTGATTGGCCCCTGATTATAAACGTTATTCTGCTTTCACCTACCTTGTACCATATTCCTAATGTTTAGCCACCAAGCGATACATGAATGATTCTTTTTTTTTTCATACTCAATATTCTTTGCCCTCTTTACCCTTTTTAGTATGTTTTATGTAACTTAATTGTGGAATACCTTTTAGTCTTTTTATACATGTAAAGTAACCACAGTGGAGGAGTATATAAACCCCTACTTTCTTGTATGCAGAGAAGAGAATAATTAATACGGAATTGTTTATGTTAAGCAACCTTAGTGTTCTTATTATCATTTAACTCTTATCTATTCCATTTAGTAAGGAATAGTAGTGAGTGACCCTTCAATTCAGACCGATGTATCATATCCGGCAAATTATAAGTTGAGTAGGATTGAGTGGTGCGTCATATCTATTCGATCGTTACTTGGACTTTGCTAACTTTTTTCCTATTTGTTTTCAATTTGCTTCGTTGTGGTCCTTCTTCCCGTATCTAACCCCGAAGATGCATTAGTGTAGATAATGAATGGGCTTACAAGGCGGTATAACTTCTCTATTTGTTTTAGTTGGAGTAATTAGTAATTCTCGATGCGGACCGTAACCAAGAACAAACAAGGCCAATTGCTAAATGGGTTTAACTTGCAAAAAGCTTAAAAAAAAAGAAAGTGATAGGAAATGTGCGAAAGCACAAAAGCGAATGAAAAGTAAGCAAACCCATGAACAGTTCCGATAGATATGACGCACTAATCAAACTTTTGAAGACTCACAATACAACTTGATATGACGTATGAATTGGTTCGGTGAGGTTACTTGCTACCTAACCTTAACCTTGCTTAAGGTTTATGATAAGTATGAAATAAGAGTAAACAAAACAGCGTTTATGAGGGAAAAATGTCAAGTGTATTAATGTCGATCTTATATTACTGCTACAAATATAAGGGATATTTATACTCGAGAATTTAGGGTAACATGCTTAAAAAAAAATACAAAAAGGGTATAGTCTTAAAAAAGTAATGTACAAAGTATACAAAGGGTAAAAAAGAATATTCATGGAAAAAACAATGATTATAGTAGCAGATTCTAGGAGTGATCCTAGATACATGGTAGCAATGCATTGGTGGTATTGTTGGAGGGTGTAGACAAAGCAATATGGGCTGGTTGGGTATCCGAATAGGAGTTTTACGCAGTCTTAGGTTTGTCCGAATAGGAGTAGATGAGGATTCATGTAGGACAGGACTTTTGGCTTCTAGGTAGTAATGATGCCGAATAAGTAGTCGGGTCGGACAGGATTGAACTAATGTGTGGAGTATGGTTGTACTCAAGGCATTCTTTTAATCGATACATAATTTATGAGAGATGGCCAATCATTTAACTTGGCATGCAAGAAGATTCGCCTTGCTAATCCTTCTAGCCTTTGGATTCGGCTGTAAGTCAATAGTCCAATAGCCTGATTCCCATTATTCCCTCTTGGTTGATTTGGATTTGGGATAAAATTCGAACAGTCTTCGATCAACTCTTCATTAGAGTGATATGGATTGAGGTTGGCAATCTTGAAGGTATCAGATACCCCATAATCTTCGAGCAACTTCAACTTGTAAGAGTTATCATTGATCTTCTAGAGGATCCTAAAGGGTCTTTCAACTCTTGTAGATAACTTGTTTCTTCTATTGTTTGGGAAAATCGTTCCTTGCTGAAGTGCAACTACACCAAGTCTCTCGACTAAGATTGTTTAGTCATCTTTTCCTTGGCCTTCTCTTGTAGTCTTCTACTAACTTGGTCGATATACTGAGTAACTTTATTATAGATGCACTAAAGGGACTGTGCTCGGGCTCTTACGTCAGGGTCCTTTCATTCAGATTTAGGTACAGAGGTGTGATGGAAAGGCAACTTAGGATTAAAACTATAGACAACCTCAAAGGGGGTTTGTTTGGTGATGTCATGTACTGTCTGGTTGTAAGTGTATTCAACTACTTGTAAGCAAACATCCCAATCAATTAAGTTCTTGCCTACTGTAGCTCATAGTAGTGATCCCAAAGTATGATTGACTACCTTTGTTTGGTTGTCAATTTGGGGGTGATGGGAAGTACTGAATAGTAGTTTAATCGCAATCTGATGCCACCAAGTCATCCAGAAATGGCTTAAGAACTTTGAGTTTTTGTTGAAGACTACACTTCTCGGCATGCCATGTAACCGTACAATCTCTTATAAGAAAAGAGAAGTAATAGCCAAAGCGTCATTAGTCTTGGAATAAGGCATGAAGTATACCATCTTACTAAACTTATCTACAATGACCATTACAGAATCTTTGCCTCGGGCAGTTCGTGGTAATCCGAGAACAAAGTCCATGCTTAATTCAGTCCATGGTTTCATTAGAACAGGCAAACACATTGTTTTCCCTTACTCGGCTCAGCACCTAGCCCTTTTGCACACGGCATAGCCTTTTACAGCTCGGTATACGTCTCATCTCATTTTTA
This sequence comes from Lumnitzera racemosa, assembly GCA_024138005.1. Lineage (NCBI taxonomy): Eukaryota > Viridiplantae > Streptophyta > Magnoliopsida > Myrtales > Combretaceae > Lumnitzera > Lumnitzera racemosa. Next base: position 5,839,944 of record JAMXBC010000007.1, read on the forward strand.
ACCAGAAGAAATGGCCATTTAATAGTTCATAAGTCCTTCTCTCCCTAAAATGTCTGAAGAGTCCTCTATCATGGGCTTTTCTGATAAGTAATTCTTGAAGAGAGCAGGTCCACACACATAACTTTCTCCCTCGAAACAAGCCCCATTCTCTACATAGTACTCGTTCATTGTCCTTCTATTAACATATCGTGTAAATATGGGTTCAAAGTGTAGATCCTCAAAATACTGTTTTTTGATACTCGCAAATCCAAATAATTTAATCTGTAGTTCATTAAAAAAGACATGCCTTCTCGAAAGAGAATATGCAACTACGTTACTCTTTCCCTACTTATATTTTATCACAAAATTGAATCCTTCAAGGAATTCAACTCATCTCGCCTATTACTTCAACAACTCGGTCAGACTTCGGAGGTATCTTAGAGATTCATGATCAGTATAGATGAAAATTCTTTCGGTAATAGATAATGTTGCCATACTTGTAGTGCTCGGATTAGTACTAAGAGTTCTGTGTCATACATGAAGTAATTTAGCTAAGGTCCTCTAAGCTTCTCACTGTGGTAAGTAATTAGTTGGTCTTCCTACATTAGGGCAACACTTATTCCAATTCATGACGTGTCATATTCCAACTCAATTTTTTTTTAAAGTCAGACAGAACTAGTATAAGGGTGGAGGTCAACCTTTCATTTAACTCAATGAAACTTCTCTCTTCATTTTCTCCCCATCAAAAGTTAGTGTTCCTTTTTATTAACTCAGTAAGTAGTGTGGCGAAGGTGCTGAAATTCTTGATGAATCTTTTGTAGAATGAAGCCAGTCCATGGAAACTTCTCACGTCTACATAAGTAGTAGGAGTCAGCCACTCGACAGTTCTTTGATATTTTCGTCATTCACTCGTAAGCCTCGTCTACTCACTATATAGCCCAAGAATACCACTTCCTTCCAGCAAAAACAACACTTCTTAAGATTGCCAAATAATCTCTTGGCATGAAGGATATCCAGTATGGTATGGAGATGTTCACAGTGACTTGGCATGTCGACACTTTAGACTAGGATATTGTTAAAGTACACCATGACACACTTTCCTATAAGATGTTTCAACACAAAGTTCATTAGTCTCATGAAAGTGTTCGGGACATTTAATAAGCCAAAAGGCACGACCATCCATTCATAAAGTCCATGTCGAGTTTTGAATGCTGTTTTCCACTCATCTTCCAGCCTCATGAGAATTTGGTGGTAGCCAAACTTGAGAATAATCTTACTGAAGTTCTTGGCTCCACTCAATTCATCCATCATATCTTCCAATCTCAGAATAAGATACTTGTATTTGATTGTAATCTTATTCATGGCTTAGTTGTTTACATACATCCGCTAGGTTCCATCCTTTTTTAACACTAGAAATATCGGCATAGCACAAGGGTTGAGACTTCCCCTAACATACCTTCTCTCTAATAACTTATTGACTTGATGTTGGAGCTCAAAAGCCTATTCGAGACTCATCCAATATGCTAGCTTATTCAATAGTACGGTGCCGGGTATTAAGTTAATGCAATGTTCAATGTCTTAGATAAGGGGTAATATTTTGGGTAACTGTTTTGGAAACAGGTTGACATATTCATTTAGCAACTCCTTTACCTCTTGAGGTAGTTCACCCTACTCCTTTAACTCTAATAGTCGCCTGACCAACATGAGGGTCGGTACATCGGCTTTAAGGACCTCTCGGAGCTCGGCTCTACTCATCACTATAGTCTTCCTTGATCCGCAAGCAAGTTTTGTCTACAGTTTATTAAATGCTCTTGGCAGCATTGGGTTTAGTGTAATCTTCTCGCCATCTTTCTTGAACATATATATGTTCCTATATCCGTCATGGATAACTCCTTTGTCAAATAGTCATGGTCAGCCAAGCAATACATGTGAAGCACATGTTGGTAGCACATCACAAAGTACCTCGTCAGAATAATTTCCGATAATGATCGATAGTACTTACCGAGTGATGTGTAATGCTCCCTTCTTACTCAGCTAATGTAACTTATATAACCTTTAGTGTGCAATAGTTAGCAATTTCAAGCTTGTGATCAAATCAGTCGATGCCACATTAATGCAACTTCCACTATTCACAATTAACGTGCTCACTTGATTGTGTACCTTAAAGGTGGTATGAAATAAGTTTTCTTTCTGCTCCTCTTCTTGTGAAGGTTTTATGTTCATTGTGTATCGGACAACTAGGGCCAACTGGTCCAAGTCTTTGACAAACACATCCTCTTCAATCAATTCTTTCTTGGCAGCTTCTTTCTCGACAGTGCTCTCCTCTTCCTCAGGTTCCTCATTAGTACTTTCCAGTTTCTACCTTTAGCTTCAGGACATCTCTTTTGATGACCATAGTTCTTTGATTCAGGCACTGAGAAGCCATATGTCTAAACCCTTGGCACTTAAAGCACTTGATTGTTTACCCTAAAAGTTTAGGTTGGCATATTACTGTCAAGTTGGCCTTTCTGCTTGGCTTGGACATCTACCTTTTGGATAGGCTTTGTACCTGATTGAGCTCGATAACTTCCCTGTCCTAGTTAACTAATTGACAATCTAGTTGGCACTCAGCTTCTTCTCTACCTCTCTACTCATTGAGCTATTCTAATGGCTTCATCTATCATGGTAAATCATAAGAGTTCCATAATGTCTTGAATGTCATCTCTCAACCCAATAAGGAACTTAGAAATTGTTCGTACTGGTGGTTCCTTCACTTCACATCGGATCATGAGCATCTGGAATTACTGGACATACTCATCAATTGTTCGGCTTCTTTGTCTCAGCTCCTGAGGCTGAGTAAAAGTATCTTATAGATAAGTATCCGGCACAAATCAGTTTCTGAGTATTCTCTTTGTTTTTGGCTACGTATTAATCTCTCGGTAGCCTTCTTATCTCCTTATAGCTTGAAAACTCTTTCACCACATGATAACATATTTGGAGAACTTAACAGCAGTATTTCTCACTTTCTTGTAATCCTTAACTAATAATAGTCGGAAACACACTCCACTTTCTCTTCCCATTTTAAATATTCATCAGTACTTCTAGACCCATTGAAACTTGGAATCTAAAGTTTTACATGTTTAAAGGCTCTGGGTACTCGCACTCGCTCCTCTTCTTCATAATGCTCTTCCTCATCTTCTTCTTCCAAACTTCCTAAGTCAATCATTTTTCTTACTCGTCCGCCTACTCCTTCACCTTGAACTTATTAAGTTAGGTTTTGACCTCTTGTAAGTTGTGAGCTTGTAGGGTATTATGCGTGGTTTAAGTAGGGTAGTAAGCCAACACATGAAAATCTTGAGTTAGATCCACCAAGAGGTTAGCCATTTCATCAAATCTCTCGTTAGTTCTCCTAAGGGTTCCTTGAAACTGTCGGCCATAGTAAATAACTCCACTGTTGTCAACTCCAACACCAACGTTTACACTTAGGTCAATCATTCTCTCTGCAAATTCAAAGCTCAAACTCTTCAATTGAGTGTTCTAGTGTTCTAGCAAACACTTCTACAAACTAGAAAAGCAACAACTAACAAGCATAGTAATTAAACAAACACAGTAACTTGCTCTGTTTTACACACGTGAAATAGAATATAAACAGAACTTCAAAAGCAAACTACAACTCAAACAAAATCTCTGCTTTAATACCAACATAATGTGGAGTGTAATCAAGAACAAACAAGACTGGTCACTAAATGGGTCCAAGCTTGCTGAAAGCTTAAAAAAAACAAAAGTAATGGGGAATGTATGAAAGAACAAAAGTAAATGAAAAGGAAGCAAACCCATAAACAGTTTTGATGGATATATGTAGATACCTCATTTTTGCTATTTTTTTTTTTGTTAATTGAGCCAGACTAATGAATAAACAGAAAAATAGAAAAAAGAAAAAGAAAAAAAGAAAATCAAAAGAAAAATGAAAAAAATAAAAAAAATAAAAATCGAGTCGAATCGTAGCAAAATAAGTCATGAGTCGGGTCATGTTAAGTTGAGTTAAATTGTTGGATCAAATGACAATATGGGTTTAGTTAATTAAGTTTAGGCCAGACTAATATAGAATAAGTATTTATCTAATTTAGGGGCTTAAAATAAGGATTTATTGAGCTATATTGGGTCGAGTTGGGCTTGGAAAGAAAAGCTTGAGCTAATTAGGGTTTATAGAAACTAAGGTAAATCTTGGAAGAATCGCAATCGTATCTTTTGTATCTTTGATAGGAAAGATTCGATTTTGAGCTTATAAATAGCACGTTGGCTAGAGATTGACAGTTTTTTTTATCACACTGCTACATGCACACCCCATGCATCACTACATGCGCTACCGCATACCCTACGTATTACTGCACAACCGTTATTGTAAGCCACCATACACTCGCTGTTGCTCAGATCCACGTCGCTGTTGCCCAGTCCACACCCACTATTGCTTGTATCATACTGGTCTATGCCCGTTGTCGCCTGTACCACCCTGATTTACGCTTACGGTCATCGCCCATAGCATCCACAATACTACCCAATCGCTCATGGTCATTGCCCACAGTTGCCCACATCTATGCCTTAATGTTGCTCACCCTTGCTTACCCCTCACTCGCTTGTACTCACCTATACTGCCCAAGCGTATGCCTATGCTCGCCCGTATATGCTTAGATCTTCGCCTGCTTGCCTACAGTTTCTCCCAGCATCGCCCACACGCTTGCCTAACATCGACGCAATCCGACCCAAGTAAATTTTCAGTAATTTTTTTTATTATTTTATCCTATTTTATTTTTCTCATTAATTTTTATTAATTAGTTATAATTTTTTTTCTTTAATAATTTATTTATTTTATTTAAATTCAAGTTTTTTTTGTTAGTATTTATTTCGTTGAAATTTTTTTATAGTTAAATTAAGTTTTTTTGAAAAATCTTATTTTTTTAATAAAAATATATTTTTGACACTATTGAGCTTGATTTTTCACCTTCTCGATTCTTTTTATAAAATTAAATCTTCTCTAAGGCGACTAGTATTAAACCCTTACCTGTTTAATCCTAGTTTTCGATTAGAGTTTAAAGAAAACCATTTTTGAACTTGAAAAGATTTGGAGTCGCCATTCGACCAGAGTCAAGAAAAGGGGTTAAGTTATAACCAATTGGGTGGATTGGTTATAACTTAGTTATTGGTCTATCGATTTAAAAAAAAAAAAACAAGTTATAAAACGGCTATTTTTTTCAACCTTGCGGGTACCATTGATTTTCCAAAATTAACTTTAATCTTAAAATATCACCTTTTTTATTTTATAAGATGAAACTTAATTTAACTATTATAATTGAACAAATGAAATAATCTAAACTAAAAAGGGAAAATTAAGTTTTCTTCATTTTTATCGTTGCCTCGTAAGTGTCTACGTACTCGCTATTCGGGATCAGATATACGTAGTTCTTTTTGTAAAACTTTAGTGGATTGGTTTTGTTTTAATTTGAAAAACAATCGAGTTTACATTTTATTCAGTTTTGATTTATTGAAGGAAATTCCTAAAATGTCCTAATCGGTTTTTTAATTTTTGGAAACTTTAAAATGGCCCTAATTTAGAAAGAGGTCTATTTATTTTCATTTTATTTTTAGAAAATCAATTTTTATAAGTGACAAAAAGAAATAATAATCTTTTTATTTAGCTATTTATTTTTCTATTTTCATATTTTATTTATTTCTTATTTTTTTGTTTTTTATATTATTTTATTACTTAATTTATTCATCACTTATTACTTATTTAATAAAATAAAATAAAACCACATTACTTTTTTTCTTTTTTTTTTCCTTTTCTTTTTATTTTCTTTGTATTATTATTACTTTCTATTACATTTAAATAAAACAAATAAACAAAATAAATAAATAAATAAATAAATAAACAAATAAATTTAACTCTGGATAGATTCGAATGTACGGGTCGGACCTAGGTAGATCGGATAAGTCAGGTTGGATCAGGTCGAGCTTCCATAATAGTAGTGTTGCAGAGGTGATTCTAATCGGTTGGAGTTCCAAATTGACTGGGAAATGGGATTTTTGTGATTTTCTAATTAAGTTTAAGGGGGGGTAGGTTCGATGCCTTGACGTTTGGTGGCGGTTGAGAGGGTCGTCGGAGATGGTGGTTGGTGTTAGGGCTCGGGTGGTGTTGGAAGGAGTTGCTAGTTGTGAATAGTCGATTGGGGTAAGGTTTTTGGAGTGTAGGGAGCTCGATCGTAGGAGTAGTTTGGGCCAAGGGTGACTAAAGGTGGTGGTTTAAGGGGGGTGAGCTTTAGTGGTTAAGGTTTCAGGGTAGCGATTTGGTTGAGCAGCTAAGGGCTACGGCAGCAGCCGAGGGAGGTCGTATCCGGGAGCTGATGGAGTGGGGGTCACGGCCATAGTGTTAAGTTGTGGTAGAGGGCTCAAAAAAGAGAGATTCGAAGAGAGAGAAAATGAGCTAGAGAGAGAAAGAGAATCACGAGAGAGAGGGAGAGCTTATGAGTCGATTTTGAAGCTCGGGAATGGTTCTGTATCCTCTATGATCACCCCTGACACCCTTTATATACTCAAGATTAACCCAGAAACATGGCAAGTTCAAATCAGAGTTTAATGAGAAAAACCGAATTTTAAGTTTTTTCCAATCTTTTGGAGCTCGGTTTAACTGAGTTAATGCATGAATCTGGACGTATTCTTGATCGTTATTGATACTAGGCCATGTCTAGTTTGCAATTTCGCTATTGATTTAGTGAAATTGCAATAAGAAAGGGCTCAAAAATCTTGCTGAAGTGGGTAGTTCGAAGAGAAAAGTGATAGAAATTTGGGGGAAATGAAGGAAGGAGGGGGAAAGAGAGGAAAACAAAGGGAAAAAGAAAGAAGGGGAGGGAAAAGTAGGCTGACATGGCGCCACGTCAGCCGTATCAGCCAACCCCTACATGCCACGTATCATTCGTGACATGTGGCAGCTGACGTAGCCCGCCACGTAGATGCTATATGGCACTACGTCAGCAAGGCTATCAAATAAGAGGATGCCACATATTGAGATACGTGATGTAATTAGATCCTGATACATAGCAGTTCCTAATATGATTGAAAAATAAGAAAAAAAAAAGTCTCCCTGCCTTTGCTAAGTTTCGAACTCAAGACCTCATGCTTTAAAAAAAAAGGCCTTTTTGTCTTTACCAAGTTTCGAACCTAAGATTTCATGCTTAATGCTAGTATTATACCCATATGCTTAGCCATTAAGCTATTAGCCTATACCTTGTTTATATATGCAATTAAATTAAATATATGGACTTAGTCGGTCTGGGCTAAATCTAAATCTAAACCCAAGTTCAATAGCTGAACTCTTAAACTTAGATTAAAATTAAAAATCTACCTTAAGAAAATGTTATTTTTTTTAAAATTTTTTATTTTTTCAATTTTTTTTGTGACTTTTCAAAATTTATTATTTTATTTATATTTTATATTTTTTTCTTATTTTTTCTAAATTTATTATTTTTTATGATTTTTTCTATTTTCCTATTTTTTCATACTTTTCTAGAATTCCTATTTTTTTCTAAATTTCTTCATTTTTTGGGGCTTCCTTTATTTTTCTATTTTTTGAACTTTTCCTAATTTAGGACCCTATAACCTAATTTGAAAAAAAAAAAAGAGGGGCAAAAATTAGGTGTTTACAGACACATAGGGTAATCTTGAAAAGATCTACTCTTCAGATTAGTTGTTAAAGTTAAAACCAATCTCGAAGAGATCTATCCTCTTTGGGTTACCAAAGTGAAATAAGTTTTTGAAGAGATCTATCCTCTTAGGATCAACCAAAATGAATCTCAAAGATATCTATTCTCTTGGGATCAACTAAAACCAATCTCAAAGAGATCTATCATCTTCGAATTAACCAAACCAATCTTGAAGAGATGTGTTCTCTTTAGATTAACCAAGTTGAATCTTAAAGAGATCTATCCTCTTTAGATATCTAAGTCAGGTTTAGCAAAAATGGGCATTCTTTTTATCTTTGTAGCAAAGTTCGAATCGAACTTCACTATAAAGAGGGGTAGCAGTAGATACCTCATTTTTGCCAATTTTTTTTTGGTTAATTAAGCCAAGTTAATAAATAAACAGAAAATAGAAAAAAATAAAATAAAAATAAAAAACGAAAATCAGAAGGAAAATGAAAAATGAAAAAAAAAATTGAGTCGGGTTGTAGTAAGATAAGTCATGATGTTGAGTTGAGTTGAGTTGAATTGTTAGATCAGATGACGATATGGGCTTAATTAATTAATTTTAGGCTAGACCAATATAGAGTAAGTATTTATCTAATTTAGGAGCTTAAAATCAAGATTTATTGAGCTATATTGGATCGGGTCGGGCCTGGAAAGAAAAGCCCGAGCTAACTAGGATTTCTAGAAGTTAAGGTAAATCTTAAAAGAATCGTAATTGTATCTTCTATATCTTTGATACAAAAGATTCGATTTTGAGTTTATAAATAGTACGTTCGTTAGGGATTGAAGGTTTTTTTTTTTTTTTATCATACTCTTACATGCACACTCTACACACTCCTTTAAAAACATTACGTACAACTTACGCGCTGCTACACACTCTACCGCACACCCCATGTAACACCACACACCCTATAAATCACCGCACACCCGATACGCCACTGCACAACTTCCATTGCATACCACCGCACACCACTAGTACCACTTAAACGCGCTACCAGATTTACGCCGTTGTTGCCTAGATCCACTCCGCTGTCACCCAATCTACCACCCGAAGCCACTACTTAAGTCCACGCCCATTATCATCCATATCGCCTGGGTCCATACCTGCACTGCCTCGATCTATGCCCACAGTCATCACTCATAGTGCCTACCGTACCACTTAGTCACTCATGGTCATCGCTTACAGTTACCTACGTTTCACCCATGTCGCCCAAGTCCACACCCCAGTGTCACCCGCATCTCTTATTCGCCCCTCGCTTACCCATGTTCGCCCATGCTCACCCACACTGCCCATGCATACATCTATGTTCGACAGAGTTCGTCCGTACTCACCTATATTGCCTAGGCGCATGCTCGCACTCACCTAGGCTCTTACCCATACTACCTAGGCGCACGCCCACCCTGTCCAGGCGTTCAACCGTGCAAGCCTAGATCCTCGCCCGCTCACCTACTGTCTCGCCCAGTACTGCTCACACGCTCGCCCAACATTGACACGATCCGACCCAGGTAAATTTTTAGTAATTTTTAATTATTATTTTATCTTATTTTATTTATCTCATTAATTTTTATTAATTAGTTATTTTTCTTTATTAATTTATTTATTTTGTTTAAATGTAGGTTTTTTTGTTATTATTTATTTTGTTGCAATTTTTTTAGTTAAATTAAGTTTTTTTTTTGAGAAATTGTGTTTTTTTAATAAAAAATATATTTTTGACACATAGGGGTTTTGAAAAATATATGAATCTAATCTAAATTCAGTTTTTTTTTTTTTAAAAAAAGATAGTTAGTTAGGGTTTTTCTTTTAAAAATTACATTTCTTAGGATTTCTTTTCTTTCTTAAAATAATAAATTAATAAAAACGTAAACCTAGCTCGGTTTTCAATATAAAAATGACCCACTCATTAAAAAATTTATAAAAAAAAGAACTATGGCTAGTTTGATCTCGATTAGTAGATTTATAGGAACCTTCAAGGTAACTGTTAAAAAATGAAAATCTTTTTTTCCCCTTTTCTTATAAATTCATAATAAAAAAATAATAGTGAATCATTTTTAGTTACATTTTGTGAACTTAAGTGTATTTTTAATATTTTTAGAAAAATTACGAAAATAAAGCTCATCATTTTTTTTAAATTTCTCATATGGTGACTTAGTTTTAATAGGTTAGTCTCTAAACCTAGTTTTCCGATTCAATTTTCTAAAAAATAATTTTTTAGAATATTTATACATTAGTAGCTAAATTAGAGTTTTCCTACCCGAAAATCCTAATTTTATTTTTTTACCAATTGAATGGGTTGGTGACTACAATTTTTTTTTCTTTTCCTTAGTTTAATGTTGAGTAATCTGCATTAAGCGGACTGAGGTTAATATAGGTTAAATTAAGGAAATTGAAATAGGGCTCAACAATATGACGTACCAATGGAACTTCTAAAGACTCGTGAGGCAACTTGATATAACGTACAAATTGGTTTGATGAGGTTACTTGCCACCTAGCCTTACTTAAGGGTTAAGATAAGAGTGAAATGAGAGTAAACAAAACAGTATTTACAAAAGGAAAATGTCAAGTGTATTAATGTTAATCTCATATTACGGCTACAAATACCAAGGGTATTTATACCGAAGAATTTAGGGCAACATGTCTAAAAAAGAAAAAAACAAAAAGGGTATAGTCTTAAAGAAGTAATGTATAAAATATAAAAAGAGTAAAAAAGAATATTCATGGAAAAAACAATAATTATAGTAGCAGATTCTAGGACTGGTCCCAAATATGCGACAATAATGCATTAGTGGTGTTGTTGGAGGGTATAGACAAAGCAGTAAGGGTCGGCTGGATGGCCGACTAGGAGTTCCACTTAGTCGTGGGTTTGTCTGAATAGGAGTAGATGAGGATTTGTGCAGGGCAGGACTTTTGACCTCTAGTAGTAATGATGCTGAGCAAGTAGTTAAGTCAGATAAGACTTAGCTAGTGTATGGAATGTAGCTATCATCAGGGTTTTCTTCTATTCGGCACATAATTTCCGAGAGATAGCCGGTTATTTGACTCGGCATGCAGGGTTAGTTGGCAATAAGATACTCATCCTCAACTGGAATCGATTAGAGTAAGGGGATTCACCTTACCAGTCTCTTTAGCCTTCGGGCTCAGCTACGGGTCAATGGTCTAGTAGCCTGATTCCCATAAGATTTTTGTGTCAGAGTCCGACCATAACAACCGAATTGATTATCTTTATGCATAAGGATACTAGATTACCTAGTAGAAAAGATTTCAAAATCATCACAAACCTCCACTTTTTCTTTTCCGATGTTTCTCTTAATCCAAATAATAGAATTGAGTTTTTTTTTTAAGTTTTTTATTATTTCTTTTAAAAATAGAATGTTTTTGATGACCCATTTTTTTCTTTCTTGTGAGACATTTCGAAAAAATTTTGTTTTTTCTTTTAAAAACTGTATAACTTAAGGGGTAATGATAGTGAAATCAAATTAGGTGATGTGTTCATGAACTCGAGTAAAATGTGTCTACTAGTGTATGGTAGTATTTTTACATATGTATGCTGAAGTTTATGCAGTCAATGTAGTAAATAGGTGTATAATAGATAATATAAGGTTAGTTTGTTATGTTGGTGGAAATATTATGGAAGGAAAGGATGGGGTATGGAATAATAAGTGACTAAGAACAGTAGTTGGAGTTCCATTTGGGGCCATGTATGACTAAGTAGTTGGATTGATATGTAATTGGCTTTAGATTGACATGACAATACATCGAATTGAGCTGATTCACAGATGCCCCTTCGTAAGTAGGACCAGGGACATATCTTGTGCCTTCCCCATCAATGATGATCATGATGTCCTATAGTTAATGGCTTCCTTAGTAGGATGTGGTAGAGTCAACGGTTCTATGGAGATCTATATTGAAATTCATGAACTGAACACACCAATGATAGCCCCTTTCACAACTAAGCATGATATTGGACGGTACAGCGATGATGTCCGACTGCAAGTTGAAACCAAGGTGTTTGAATCCTAAGTGGTCTCATTGAGTCACGTACCAAGTAGTAGTCACATGTTTAGTGAACCTAATGTATTGATCACCAGCGAGTTTAATAAAGATACTGATGTGGAGAATGAATTAGCATACACCAACATCAATGAAGATTCTGATGATATAGATTGTAGTGACGATGTTAGCTCAAGTGAATGTTGGTTGCAGGAAGTGGGAAAAGCACAAAGGTGACTTGGACAGAATGATTAGAAGCATGGTGATAGGAATCAGGCTACTAAACCATTGACTTACAGCCAAGCCTAAGGACTAGAGGGACTGGCAAGGCGAATCCTCCTACTCTAGCCGACTCCCACTGAAGCCAAGTATCTCATTGCTGACTAACTCTGCATGTTGAGTCAAATAACTGGCCATCTCTTAGAAATTACGTGCTAAGTAGAAGAATGCCTTGACAACAACTGCACTCCGCATACCAGCTTGATCTTATCCGACCTGGCCACTTGTTTAGCATCACTACTATTGAGAGGTCGAGAGTCTTAGCTTATATAATTCCTCATCCATTCCTATTCAGACGAACCCATAACAACATGGAACTTCTACTCGGCCACCCAACCGGCTCGTACTGTTTTGTCTACACCCTCTAACAACATCACCAATGCATTATTGGCACATGTCCGGGACTACTCTTGGAATCTGCTACCATAATCATTGCTTTTTTTCATGAATGTTCTTTTTTGCCCTTTATATACTTTATACATTACTTCTTTAGAACTATACCCTTTTTTTTTTTCCTTTGTAAGCATGTTGCCTTAAATTCTCGAGTGTAAACATCCAATTTTCCCTCATTTTATTTTTTTTAATAAGGTAAAGGGTCTTAAATTAAGAAAAATACAAAAAAATAGAAAAATAAGAAAAAACCCCCAAAAAATAAGAAATTTAGTAAAATACAACAAAAGTAGAAAATTTAAGAAAGAAAGCAAAAAAATAAAAATAAAAAAATAGCAGATTTAAGAAAAGCAAAAAAAAAAAAGAAATTTAGAAAAAAATAAAAAAATGTAAAATTTAGAAAAATACAAAAAAATAAAAGATTTAAATATAAACACTTAATTCCCCACCTCCCCCCCCCCCCCCTCTTTTATTTGTTTAGAATAGGTTATTAGGTCCTAAAGTAGAAAAAATTCAAAAAAATAGAAAATTAAAAAAACCCCCAAATACATGACTGAACCAACACAGACTAACCCCCCTCTCTCTCTTCTTGGTCACCTCTCTCTCTTTCTCCAACACGCCTACTCTCGGCCAACACTGACTTGTTCCCTTTCTCTCTTGACCCAAATACATGACTGAACCATACATAGACCCCATACACACTATTACACTTGTTGAACAGCAACCAAAGCCCCACATCCACTCTTGAACCTCACCCGTTTGCAAAGCACTAATCCACCACAACCCGCAACCCACTGTCCTCCACACACAACTAAGCTACAAGCCACCCTATATATATGTAAGCCCTACAACCAATCACTCAGGGTTTCGATCGGCTGCAAGATCCGATCAAGGCTAAATTATAAGTAAAGCTAGAAATATTAGCAAAATGATTCCGTAATTTTGAATTTAAGAAAATAAGCAATAAAATAAAAGAATATAAAAATTCCAAATTTTAAGTATATAACTCGTTATATCGAAAATGCGTAAAATACATTCCGATAATTAACGAATCGCTAGAGATAAATCATATGCATACTAAAAATCATAAAATAACCTAAATAATATTTAGGAATATTTATTTGTACCATATATGAATTTACATGTATATAGAAATACACATAATTACTTAAAATACGCGTAATGTGCTAAAATAATACTAAATAATTCCTAATTAATTAAGGAAAAATAAAGAAAAATCATAAAAAATAAAATTCAATTAGGACCCTTTTAGAAAATTTTCTTAAAATAAATTAAAATAGATAAAAACATAAACCCGGCAATTTTTCAAAAATTAAAATAAATTAACTCGCTATATTTTTGATAAATGAACTACGGAAGATCGATCTTGAATAATGAGTACGTAGGCATCTATATGTTAGTACGAGGTGACTTAAAATATAGATTTTTTTTTTCCATTTTTGTAAATAGTTGTATAAATTAATTAAATTAGTTGCATGTAACATGTTTAGTCATTTAGAAATTTATAAAGGGTATATTGAAAAGCGAATTCAAAATTGGAAAGTTAAAAAGTGTTACTAGTTTAGGATTTAACAAATTAGCCCTTAAACTTAAATCTTTAGTTTTCAAAAGGTTGTTTTATAAATTGGTTTTTTAATTGATTGATCGATAGCTATGTTATAATCAATCCACTCAATTAGTTATAACTTAATTCTTTTTCCTAATTCTAGTTAGGTGGCGACTCCAATACCTTTTCAAATAAAAAAAAAGGTCTTCTTTAAACTTTAGTCAAAGATCGGTATTAAATGGGTAGAGTTTAATATTGATCAATTTAAAAAAGACTTAATTTCTAAAAAGAAACGAGAGGGCGAAAAACTAGGCTCGACATTAAAAAATAATAAAATTTTTAAATGGTTTGGTAGAATATAATTTTTAATTTAGATAAAATAAAAAAAAAGGGTCATTAAGCTTAAGCCTAGATTTGACTCTGACTTAGATTTGAATCTAGTCCATATTATACATATAAATAAGGAAAAACCAACAACCCATTTAGATAAGCACTTGGACTTGATATTGCATATAACTTAAAGATCCAGGGTTTCTTTTATGGAAGATGCAAAATGCATTTTTTACTTTCTTTTCTTACTTCATCGTTATGTCATGGCCACATTATCATTACATTATTTACTAACTCACTTCTAAGTGTGGTAAGCACACTCTTACACACATTGGATACACTATAACATGCATAACTTTATATTTAGCATCACATATTATCTATGTTTGCCATAACCTAAACATAGAAGAAAATCATATTGTATTTAATATTTTTCATCCTTAACTTTACCATGATATTTATAAATAGGGGATGCCACTTCATTACAAACCATTAACTCATCACTTATAATCACTTAAATCCATTCACAACGCTACATTCTCTCTCTACACGACCCCTTTTTCTAGAATTCGTATGAACTACAACTTGGTTTAGCTCTACTTTGGTTTTGATTTGTATTTTGTTCTTCGTATTTTGTTTTCTTTGTTTTTATTTATTTTTGTAATATCGTACTTTTTCTTTTTCTTTTTGTTACTATTGTTATAATTATATTCTATTTGCAATTGTAAAAACAAAAAAGGAAAGAAGGAAAAAGAAAAAACAAAGGACAAGAGCTAGTTTGTTTGGTTTACTTATTTTTATGTTTTAGTTAGAAATATACAATAAAATTTAAAAATAATAAAAAAAAGTAAAAAAAAATATTGAAAAATAAAGATGTCCTCTCACTTAGAAAAATCCTTTTCCCACTAAAATAAATAAACTCTTTAGACATGTTTTCCATAATTCAAACATTTTTTCAATGATTTAGGCTTATTTTCTATGATTAAGTATTTTTTCTATAATTTAGGCTTCTTTTATATATTTAAGCATCTTTTCCATGGTTTAGATTTCCTTTTTATAATTAGGCTTCTTTTCTATAATTAGGCTTGTTAACCATGGTAATTGCATATTTCATGAAAAATTGTATTAAGATATTTTAAGATTTTTCTAAAAATTTTTATCATCTAGAATTTTTTTCCAAATAAATAAAAATATATAAAACTTTTTTTTCCAAAATTAGAATATTTTAGATTTTTTCCAAAAATGAAATCACTAAATTAGGACCCTTTTCTTTTAGATATTTTTCTTAAATAAAATAAAATAAAATGGGTAAGAGACGTAAACTCAACCACTTTTCAAATTTAAAATTAACTAAACCGCTAATATTTTCGAAATGAACTACGTAAATGTAATCTTAAATAGCAGATAGTAGGTACTCGTACACATAGGACGACTTAAAATGTAGAAAAATTTTCTTTTTTCATCTTTTGTAAATAATTGATTACTTTCTTTTTTTTTTGGAATTAAAATGTAGATAAATTTCATTATAAGGGTATCTTGCAAGGTAAATTTAAATTTCGAAAGATTAAAAATGATACCCATTTAAGGTTTGAAATATTAACCCCCAAATCCAGATATTTGGTTTTCAAAAATTGTTTTAACAAAATTGGTTTTATTGAAAGATCAATAGCTAAATTATAAGCAATCCATCCAATTGGTTATAACTTAATTCTTTTTCCTGATTACGATCGGATGGCGAATTCAAACAATTTTCAAATTAAAAAACTGGTTTTCTTTAAACTCTAGTTAAGGGTCAGTATTAAACGAGTAAAGTTTAATATTAATCGGTTTAAAGAAAATTAATTTATAAAAACTGGGAGAAAAAAAATTAGGCTTGACAGCTTAGCGACTCCATTAGGGACGTTAAAAAGGTTAACTACTTAAAAAAATTTTAAAATTAAAATTGCTTTTCAAAATACCAATTTATTTATTTGTTTGTATATTTATATTTGTTATTAACCTCATATGTATACATTGTTTTAATTTTCATATTTATTTTGCATATAGCATACATCAAGACATGAGGGGTTCATTCGTTGCATCAAAGATGCAGGGTAAATGCAATCAGACCTAAGCCGTCTTAAGACCCTAGGAGGGGGCCATTGTGTTAGCTTCGAACATAATGGTGTAGCCACTGTTTGAGGTTAATTAGGCCAACCTACTTAAGCTTATTGTGATCAATGAAAGTGTTTTGTAAAAACAAGTGAGGTTACAAAGAATAAGGACCTTTTAAAACCTTACCTAATTACATTCACGAACTCTTTTTCCAAAATTGGCAAATTGACACGATGTGGCAAGACTAAAAGAAAAAAGAAAAAGAGAGAAGGACGTTAACTGTGAAGTTTCCTAATTTTTTCATTGTAAATACTTTCTTATCTTTAGAAAATCGATGTAATTCTCCTGTAAATGAGATAGTTTTGATGTAATTTTCTTTTCAACCTTTTTTGTAAAAAATGGTTAGGTCTTCTCTTGCATTAGCCCTTTTCAAAGAAGTCCATATTCACGAGCCTCTAAAGCTTAAGAAAATACTTAAAAGATGGTTTTAATTTTTCAATCTAGAACAATACAAATTCATTGAAGACAAGATTAAGCCCGTCCTTTCATTGCTCAAAGTCCAGACTAATATCACTATGGTATGAGCCTTGGTCCACTTCTGAGATCCTTAGAGTCAGTCTTTTTGTTTTGGCCCATGCCGACTAAGGCTAACTGTTAAAGAATAATCCTATCTGTGAGGAGTCCCCTCTATCAGAAATGGAAAATATGTCTCAGATATCATGGCTAACCTTGCAAATATTTTTAGAAAACTCTTGGGTCTCCATGAATCTAAAATATGCAAAATCTAGGCAAACCCCTACAGGAGAATCATTAAGGTGGATGATCTTTTTACTTGATTCATGACCCCGTCCAACTACAACTAGAAGCCCTTTTGTGGTAGCTTTGAAGATTGGCAGTGATATAGGACCAATGCTTATATCTTAGTAGCATTTAGAACTATATTATTTCCTAATGGAATATTTCATATACATCATAAGATTGCAGAGCTAGTAACCTAATTTTTAGAAGGGAAATCTTATGTCCTAACACTACTAGCAGTACAGGATAAATCACTTAATTGTCTACAAGAAGAGAAGAATGAACAATTAAAAACCAATATGGTCTTACTTATGGTTTGGTTTATTAGCCATACTTGGAGCCATAAACTTGATTTCCTTCATAGACAAAGCGGCCAAAAGATGAATCCTATTGATGCATTTGCTGCTATCATTGAACTCCCCAAATATATGACTACCTATTACTAAGTCAAAGCTATCTAGAAGTTCTATACTAAAGATATCTCCTAGGTTGCTAAATTAATTAAGGCAATTGAGCTAAAGAAAAGAAAGAAGATTGAAGAGGAGCCAAGACACTACAAGAAAAAGAAGATCTAGACTTTAGGGATTATTTGTAATAATTTTTTGAATAATGTACGGGAAACTTCAAAGATGCAATAAAAATCTTTTTCTTGCTACATCGTATGTCAGTTTGCCAACTCCCCTCTCTACATCCATGTGTCCTCATATTGCATTTTTTATTTTGTCTGCAAATATTCATTAGTTTTTGTTTGAATAACATCATGAGAGTTGTGTCCGTAAGTTTCTAAACATTTGATTTCTTTGCAAGTCATTTTTTCTGTACCTTCTACTCTAACTCTTTCCAATCTTTTCTCCTATACATCCTTAGGATCATTTTTTTTTTCTTTGTAAATATTTAGGCTCTTGACCCCTTAAAAATGTTCTTTTACTCCTTTCTCACAACTTGCAAATAGGTCTTATCCTTATATTCCATTTTTCCTTTACTCTCTCTTAAAAGAAGAGTATTCTTTCAAAATAAAATAAAATAAAATAAAATCAAGAAGTTGCTAACAAGTGAGGATTCTTATCTGGAGTAATGGTCAATAGTGAAAATAACGACAAACATAATGGCACCAACCTTGTAGAAGTAAGGTTTTGTTTATTAGAGCAAACAGTAAGGAAAATGATTGAACAGTTGACAACATCGTCCTACTCAAAGCTACAATGTCATCAAGTAAAGAGCATTTGGGAGCTTGATAGGGGAAATTTATTAAAGCACCTCTTCTTGAAGAGAAAATCTATCCAGCTTTCTAGTCTAAGACTTATTCTTTCCTGATTGACCTAGAGTTGAGTCAAGAAAGTATCAAGAAGTTGGAAAGGAAGCTAACTCAACAAATAATTGAAAAATTGAATTCAAGCAGGCTAGGATCATTGACTTTTCTGCATACGATGTCAGAGCCTACCTAGAAAAATTCAAAATGCTATAGTTTGAGTGGTATAATGGGACCAATTACCTAAAGCTACATACTAAATTATACGTCCACAAGATGGGTAGATATGTTCAAAATAATCAACTTATGATACAAACTTTCCAAGATAATCTGATAGGGCCTGCATTAACCTAGTATGCACAACTCAATCTCAACCAAATCAATACTTGGGAAAAATTAGCTTAGGCATTTTATGAGCAATATAAGTTCAACATTGAGATAGATCCTTCAATTGGGACTTGTGCACAATGAGAAAAAAGAAAAATGAGTCGTTTAAGAAATACGTGATGACTCGCTGACCATTGGTCCCATTACTTGTGCACAACTCCAAGGCCTCCAATCTTTCACCCAAAGAATCCTCTCTCGCCAACCTGCTGATGATAAAAAACTTTACACAGAAGGAGGGTAGCTGAACTCCTTGAGCTTCTCGCATTGTTATATATTGATCCATACTCTCGGTTGTGATGATGCCAACCATTTCCTTATTAAGGACCCTATACCGAGTAATCTGACCAACTGTTACCAAAAGGTTCTTGCTGTATGATAAGAGACTCACTTATCAGCTGAATAGTTTTCTCTCATCTTCTTACCATTTCTCTCGTCACCCTCTTGTTATCTCAACCCCTTTATTACTGTAATATCTCGATCCCTTTTGCCTACTATGTTCAGAGAATCTTCGTACAAGACCAATATTGCACTACCACTTATCCACCTCATCTAATATTGTACTACTTTTCCATTTTTGTCTTTTGTCTTTTGTCCTTTTTATTCCTTTTCGCATGTACTAGGAATCCCCTTTTTATATATACTTTCTTGTAATTTCTTTATTTGTAATGTTGTCCTGCGGACTTACTATAAATAGTCTCTTTCCTTGTAAGCCGTAGATAACTTGACAATTAGACATTGAATATCTTGCTCTTGAGAGGCAACCTTCTTCAAGTTTGCTTTCTTTCATACACTCTTATCTAATCTTGCCGAGTAGCTCAAAATTAGTGATGGGTGAGCCTTGACATCAACTTGTCATATCAAGCAAGGTGTCAAGTAGTATTATGTTCGTTGGTAAGTTACATCCTTCGAGCAACTTCACGTCAGCTACTCTAGTTCATTTGTGGACCATTTACCTTTATTTTCTTCAATATTTCGGAGGACCTATTTAGTTCAGATTAGCTTCAGTAAGTTCTAGTGATAACTAAGCTCCTAGGTATACCATATAATCCTGGTATCAGAGCTTAAGGTTGAGACCGATAGCTGTATAATGATAGTTAATCTATTGTTTAAGATACTTATGTGTGTGTTGAAGGCATTCGTGTGAAGTGTATTTACTGAAGCTTTGTGTTGAGAATGTCGAATCTTAGTGTATAGGGAGAGATTAATGATGCTAAGATGCCAAAAGGTTTACATTCCTTAAGAGGTATCGAGCATTGCATCAACCTCTAACCAGGGGCTACCTTACCAAACCTATCCTCTTATAGGCTCAATCTAAAGCAGGTAGCTAAATTAAAGAAACATGTAGATGCGTTGATGGATCGTAGATATGTTCATGAGAGCATGAGTCCTTATACCATACCCACTGTGCTTGTACCAAAAAAGGATAGAATGTGGCGAATGTACATTGACACCTAAGCTATCAATAAGATCACTATCAAATATCGAGACCCGATCCTGTGACTTGATGATATGCTTGACAAGTTACATGGTGCCTGCATCTTTTCTAAGATTGACTTGAAGAGTGGCTACCACCAGATACGAATAAGACTTGAGGATGAATGGAAGATGGCCTTCAAGACGAGGGATGGTCTATTCGAATGGTTGGTGATGCTGTTTGGTCTAACTAATGCGCCGAGTACATTTATGTGGCTGATGAATCATGCACTCAGATCATTGATTGGCAAATGCGTTGTGGTTTATTTTGATGATATTCTGGTCTATAGTGCCGACATCCTCGTTCATGTCGAACATCTAGGATTGGTGTTTAACATACCTTACACCGAGAAATTATTTGGTAACCTAAAGAAATGTACATTCTGTCAAAGTGAGGTTGTATTTCTCGGATATGTTGTTTTAAGGAGGGGAGTTCAAATTGATGAGGAAAAAGTCAGAGCTATTAATGAGTGATCTACGCCGACTAGTGCAGTCGAAGTTAGGAGCTTCCATGGATTAGCCTTGTTCTATCAGAGATTTATTCAGAGCTTCAATTCCATAAATGCGCCATTGATTGAATTAACCAAGAAGAATGTTAAGTTTAAATGGACAGAAAAGGCTTAGAGGAGTTTTGAAGACGTAAAGTCTAAGTTGACATCTGCTCCAATACTTACCCTGTCAAATTTTGAGAAGGTTTTTGAGGTTTAATGTGATGTATCGAGTGTTGGCATTAATGTTGTCCTTATGCAAGAGCACCAACCTATTGCTTACATTAGCGAAAAACTCTAAGGTGCTGTCTTGAATTACTCAGCCTATGATAGGGAATTCTATGCCCTTGTTCGAACATTCTAGAATTGGCAAGATTATCTGTTGCCGAGAGAATTTATCATTTATTTGGATCATGAATCTCTCGAGCATCTTCGTAGCATTAGAACCTTTCTCTATGTCATGTCAAGTGGGTTGAGTTCTTGGAGACCTTTTGCTATGTCATTAGATATAAGAAGAGAAACTCCAATACAGTAGCTGATACACTTTCTCGCAGTCATACTCTCATCACAATGTTATAAGCTAAGGTGCTTGGAATCAGCACTTTACCTAATCGGTATGAGCATGACCCATATTTTGGACCTTTAGTAGCTAGGTGCAGTACTAGAGGAGTTATGGAAGGGTTCTACTTGAGTGAGGGGTTTTTGATGAAGGGCAAGCAAATTTGCATGCCAAGTGGTTCTACAAGGGAGCTACTTGTTCGAGAAGCTCATGCCGGGGGTCTAGCCGGCCATTTTAGGGAAAAGAGGATGATTGAAATATTGAAGGAGCATTTTTACTGGCTTGGGATGATGAAGGATATATACCTAATACTTAAGAGGTGCAAGGTGTGTAAATATGCAAAGGGGAGGAGAGAGCCCTATGGAGAATATACATCCCTACTAATTCTAAAGTGGCCGTAGATCGATCTAAGCATGGATTTCATGTTCAGCCTTCCTCACATGCCGAGAAGATACAACTCAATCATGGTAGTAGTTGATTGGTTCAACAAGATAGGCTACTTCATTCTCTACCACAAAACTAATGATGCTTTATTCATTGCTAACAGCTTTTTGTAGGAAATTATATGATTACGTGGAGTGTTGAGGAGTATTGTGTCTTACAGTAATTCTAAATTCACGAACTTCTTTTGGAAGACCCTATAGAGGAAGCTTGGCACTAAGCTCTTGTTCAACACCTCTTGGCACCCCTAGACAGATGACCAAACTGAAGTAGTGAATAGAACCGTTAGTAACCTCATATGCGGCATTGTTGGAAAGAATTCTCGTGACTGGGATTTATGTTTGCCCATCATTGAATTTGCCTACAATCGCTTAACTTACAGCTTAATTGGAACATCACCATTTGAGGTTGTTTATGGACTTAACCTAAACCTATCCTTGGATTTAATTAACATTCCGATTACATAAAGGAAAAGTCAATCCGACTTACAGCGTGGCAAGGAGTTCCAGAGGTTACATTGAAAGATTGCTAAGTAAGTGGCCAACATTATAGCCTAACAGAAGGAAGTGGGAAACCGTGGAAGGAAACGTATCATCTATACCCCTGGGGACCTTATTTAGGTCCATCTTAGCAAGGAACGCTTCCTTAGCAAGAAATGCTTCCTTAGCAAAGGGACAAACAAATTATCTCCCAGAACGGATGGACCCTATAGGATCCTAAGATACATTAATGATAACACCTATGAGATTGAGCTAACCAAAGGTTTTAACATGTTTACTACATTCAATGTTGTCGATTTGACTCCCTATGTGCTCGATGATGATGAAACCAAGATTTGAGGACAAATCTTCAATAACCCCGGGGAACTGATGAACTATCGACCATTGGTTCCATTACTCGCGCACGGCTCTGAGGCCTTCAATCCTTTACCCGAACAATCTTCTTTCGGCAACCTGCTGATGACGAGAAACTTTACATCGAAGGAAGGTGGCTGAACTCCTTGCATTGTTATACACTGATCTATACTCTCAGTTGTGATGATGCTGACTATTTCCTTACTAAGGACCCTATACCAAGTAATCTGACCAACTATTGTCGAAAGGATCTTGCAAAGTGACGAGAGGCTCACTTACCGGCCAAATAGTTTTCTCTTGGCCTCTTACCATTTCTTTCGTTGCCCTCTTCTCATTTCACCCCCTTTATTGCCACAACATCTTGATCCCTTTCGCCTACTGTGTTTAGAGAATCTTTGTACGGGACCAATCTTATACTACCACCAATCAACCTTATTTAATATTGTACTATTTTTCCATTTTTGTCTTTTATCCTTTTTAGCCTTTTTCGTATGTACTAGGAATACCCTTTTGTATATGCTTTCTTATAATTTCTTTATTTATAATGTTGCCCTAAGTACTTACTATAAATAGTCCCTTTCCCTTGTGAGCTGTAGATAACCTGACAATTAGACATTGAATATCCTGTTCTTGAGAGGAAACCTTCTCCAAGTTCACTTTCTTTCATACGCTCTTATTTAATCTTATCGAGTAGCTTAGGATCAGTAGCGGGTAGACCTTGACATCAACTCGTGTGTCATGTTAAGTGAGGTGTCAAGTCATGTTGTGTTCGTTGGTGAGTTAAATCCTTCAAGCAGCTTCACATCAGCTACTCCAATTTGTCCATAGATCATTTCCCTCTATTTTCTTCAATATTTCGAAGGGGATCCATTTAGTTCAAATTTGCTATGGTAAATCCTAGTGATAACTAAGCTTCTAGGTATACCAATACTCCCAAAAATAGAGAGGCGTGGCAATTAGAATCATTCCTCTTCTCCCTGAAAAAGAATTAATATCTATCTTATTGACTCATTGGAAGAACCATATTATGGGCACTTATTAGGTAATACAATGGCCAATTTTGTGGACATTATACTTGTTAGGAGCCAAATTGAGAAGTCATAAGAATGGGGAGGTTGACCAGAAAAAGACCAGCCCTACCAAATTCAGGAGCATATATAAATACTACAATAAGTAAAAAAGGCCCAAAAATACCTAGAAGAAAGTTCACTCGAATCCTTACCTCGTTATCTCAAGTCTTTGACCAACTAAGAAACGAGGGCTTATTGTAACAGAAAGCCCTAATGCCAGGATACAAGCTAAGGAAATACGATCCACATGCACAATGTGAATATCATATGGGTCAGTAGGGGTATTCTACTAACAACTGTTTGGGAATTGAAGAACAGAGTTTAAGACCTAATTGATGCAGGGGTAATCTAATTGGACTCAATTCAAGGATAGGGTCAGATTTCATAATGTTTGTGAAAGACAAGTGATTCAAATAAAGTACCTTGTTTGCATTTCTCTTTTTTTAAGATATCTCATTAAGTTAAAAGGTTTAGAACGAAGAAAGATAGGACAAATCCCAAAATACCAACCTTGAGACACTTTGAGAGTCAAGTGGCATCATTGTGAGATTATTGGACTCATTCCTTGAAGGTAGTCCATTTCGCATTTAATACCCAAATGAAAATGAAGTTAGGAAATCTTTTCAATATCTTAAACACAAAGTCCTTTGTCAGCTCCATTAGACCTTTTATTGGGGTATTTTAAAAAATTAAACCCTGTTAAGAACCACCCCTGCAATGGGGCAAAAAGGAGGTTAATAACATCTATTAGAAGAAAACTTTAAAACTAATTTGTGCTTGCTTTAGTCACATCACTTCAAAAGTAATTGTTACCATTGATAACTAATTTCCTCTAAGATGAAGAAAGGCATCCGTTATAAACACTAAAACCACACATGCTTTAAGTTGCAAGCCAAAAGAAAGAATAATCATTTTGTCTTAAATGAAAAGGAAAAGAACAAAGAAAAAAAGAGAGAAGGAGGAAAAATGAGTAAGTGTGCAATGAAAAATAAAAAGTGTGCTTGACATAAATAAGGCGATTAAGTCTAGAACCCTAAAACCTAAAAGGGTAAGGGGCATAGAAAGCCATTCCTAAATTAAGACCCACATTTCGGGAAAAAAAAAAACTCCCTAAAAACACAGTTAAAGCAATTAAGCTTGAAAGAAGCTAGGATAAATATCAAAGTTTTCCTCTTAAAAAATTATGATCCCCAAAGAAATTGCAGTTGATACATAGCTCATGGCCCACCTGCAGTTCCACCCTTCTGTCTGATTAAAGGAGATAACTTATCATTAGTAAAAGTTACATTTGAAACTGAGGCAAGAATAATTTTAGTTTTTCTTATAAGGTTCTTGACTTGTAAACCCGGGTTAAAGAGAAATTCTTTCATAAAAAGCCATTTTAGCAATATCCATTTTGAAGTCAAGGACCAAAAGCCTTTATTATATTACAGTCCAAAAAAGACCTAACGAATTAATTAAAAGGGTATTACTTATAAGGTGGACAATGATTTTTGGAATCGAAGTCAAAAGAAAAGAGTTTAAGCTGAGAATGTGAGGAAGTCCTTTTAGACTAAACTTAACTTTAATGAGATATCCTCTGATAAGAAGAAATTTGAAAAAGTCATGGAAAATTATTTATCCCTGAAGGAAAGAAAAGATTCTCTTAGACTAAGGCAGCTTAAAAGATTAAGTTATTATGTCACTGAAAAAGCCTACACACTACTAGAAGAATCTAAACTTGTTAGCAAGTAAAAAAATTGGGATAAATTCGATTCCCTCTCATTTTAGTCCTTTGGACAAGAATCCTCATTTCTTTTGAAAGTTGTTTTCTCCAAAGTCAACCATAGCAGTAAGCTTCTGTCATTACCCCAGCAACAATTGTTTTCAAACAAGTTCACTTCCTGTCATCCAAAGTTTAGGGATCTACTCTTGCATAAAAATCGCTCCTAAGTTGGCCTTAGAAGCCAAAATTATCATCTTTGACATGATTGCCCTCATAACTGATGTCACCCACCTCTCTTTCTATCTAAGGACGTTATCCTTAGTGTCTACTCCATCTTTCACAATTACCGATCAACAAAACTGTATTTTTTAAGAATTTTTACATAAACTCCTTTTGCTTCGGAACCTATGGATTGTTTGCTCTTTAGAGCACTATCGATGTAGTAAAATTATCGGATTGTTATCCTAACCTTGAAACTCTTGGATCATATGCTCTCAGAGTACTATCTTGACCTTGAAACCCTTGGATCACATGCTCTTGGAATGTCATCCTGACCTTAGAACCCTTAGATTGCATGCTCTCGGAGCACCATTCTAACCTTAAAATTGTTGGATCGTATCCTCTCAAAGCATTATCTTGAAACGCTCAGGTCACATGCTCTCAGAGCACCGTCTTGACCTTGAAATCATCGAATCGCATGCTCTTGGGGCATTATCTTGACCTTGAAATTATCAAATCGTATAATCTCGAAACGTTATCCTATCCTAAGTTAAACCCTTGGATTGCATGCTCTCAGAGTGCTATCCTAAACTTGAAACCCTTGGATTGCATACTCTCGGAGCACTATCTTGACCCAAGTCAAAACTCTTAGATTATATGCTCTTGGAGCACTATCCTAAGCTTGAAAACCTTATATCGCATACTCTTGGAGTGCTATCCTGACCTAAGTTAAAATAGCTAGATCACACGCTCTCGGAGCACTATCCCAATTTCTTGTTACTCTTTATAAACCCGCCTAGGTTAATGAGCCCATAAGGGTACAACTAGGCTTCGTTTCTTCTTTTCAGCCCTTAAAGCACCTCTTCTCTCTTTAAGCTTTTCACCAAATCTCCAGCGGATCAAGTTTAGGATAGCTAGCTATTTGTTGTGCTTCTTGGGTCAAAGTCACCCCCCGGGCAAAAGTAATCTCTTTTGTCTTTGTGGCAAAGTTTTATTTAAACTTCACCACAAAGAGGGAGAATTGTAAACACTTAATTTTTGCCTCATTTTATTTTTGCAACAAGGTAAAGGGTCTTAAATTAAGAAAAAATAAAAAAATTAGAAAATAAGAAAAAACCCAAAAAATAAGAAATTTAGAAAAAATCACAAAAATATTGCACATATGAATAAGGAAAAATTAACAGCTCATTTGGATAAGTACTTAGACTTAATATTACATATGACTTGAAGATTTTGGGTTCAATCCATAGAAGGTGCAAAATGTAAGCCTTGCAATCAACTATTCGGAATTTAGTTCCTAAAATATAGGGTGATCGAGCAAATTATCCGATTCGACCCAAATTTTAAGATGAAACTCGGATTATTAGTAAAAGTGACACCATCAGTTTGAATTTAGGAAAATAAGTAATAAAATGGTTAACTAATATAATATTGAATTTTATGAAAATTGGTCATTATTTATTGGAAATGCTTAGAACAAATTCTAATAACTAATGAATCGATAGAAATAAATCATATGCACACTAAAAATCATAAAATAACTTAAATAATATTTACGAATATTTATTTATACTATATATAAATTTATATGTAGATAGAAATATCCGTAATTACTTAAAATACACGAAATATGCTAAAATAATGTTAATTAATTAAAAATTGCATGAATAATTAAATAAAAATTAGGAAAACTGAGAAAATCTCCAGAAAGTGGCTGTAGCAGCTTAGAAATGGAAGAAATAAAATTAACCAATCAAAATTTAACAAATAGAAAGTGAAAAAGAATAAGATAAGGCAATTGTCTAATCAATTTAATACACCAAAATTTCTCAACACCTCTATAAATACCCAAAAAAATTTCAAAAGCTCATTAGGACAATGAGAATAGTAGAAAAAGTAGAGAGGGTCAAAATAAGAGAGTTAGGGTTTAGTTTTTAAAAATTATGACAAATCTGTATAATTAGGACCTTAAAGGAGATTCTCAACCCAATAACCACTTGGGAGTAGACGGCCACCACCATCATACGATGGTGGTAGCACCTGTACTGGCCAATAAGGCCACGGCGGCCGGTGGTGGCCGAAGCCACCAATGCTTATGTGTCCAATTTCTCTTCTGATTTTAGTTGTTTTATTAAAAATATTAAATAGTTTTAGAAAATTATGAAAATTTGGTATTCTAAGGTTTTTAAGTGTATGGAATTAGAGAAAAATTTCAGTTTGATTATTTTGTGTCTAGAATTATACCATCCTCAAGAAATCGTACAAACTTAAGCTTTGTTCGAATTAAATATAAATGATCTTAGGAGTGTAGTTTTGAGCCTAAAATTTTTGTGTAGCTAGTTAGAACATTTAAAACAGTGCTATGAAGCCTTTTTTCAAAATTTTTAAATAATTTTTAGCATTAAAATGATGCATAAAATGAGTAATTTGGGGTTAATTAAGTAATTAAATGAGTAATTACTAATTTAGTGAGATTTAAGGTAAAATAATGTATTTTAAGTTAATTTTGTAAGTTAGGGTAATTAGGTGTAAAATCTAATTTGGAATGAATTTAGATATTTTAAGATATTGATTGAAGTTGAGAAATCACACTTGAAGTGATGAGAAAATTAGATGTGTGTATTATATACATAATAGGTAATAATACATAATATGTGAAATAGCAAATATAACAAATCGAAAACATTAGAATAAAAATTGATAATATAATAATAAAACTATATAATAAATCTAGTAGGAAACTTAAATTAGGATAATTATATGAAAAATATAAAATTTTCTCACATCGAGAGTAAATTTGGTAGTTAAATCAAGATTAAAATATACCGCCTGGACTAGAACATTGGTTAGGAACTAAAAATGATATTTAGAATACCCAAAAATAATATGATTAATTTCACATTATGAGTCGAAATAATTTCCTATGGTTTACGTATAAAATCCATAATCAAATACCAAGTTAAAAATCTAATTTATAAATCAATTAGGAAACTAAATTAAAACCTAGCTTGAAATTAGGAATTGTTGTAAAAGAGTTTAAAACCTGAATAAATGGTATATTAAATCCTAAACAAAAGATAACAATAAACACTATAGGATAAAATCAATCTTTAGCAGTTATGTAGAAAACTGAAACAATATTTGTATTATAGAGATTTTTTGTGATGGCTAATACGAGTTGCACCTCAAGTGAGTAAGCGAGTAGTCCAAGTAAGTAGGTATTAATATATTATTATATTTCAGAGTACTAATTTGTAGTATTTAGAGGCTTGAAATTATACTAGATTATTTTTGTTAGATAGTTAGTTATGTGTATGTGCTTGTTCTGAGTTGCTGATATGATTACTAATTTGCTACTTTAGCTTGTATTTATGTAATTTGTTTGAAATGATTGAACACTTTAAATCGGATTTAACTGAATATTCAACTCATAAATTTAAACTGGACTTGTATAGCAACCCATTAGGGGAATATTTGGATTCTCCGGCCAAATACCAATCCCTTCGAAAGGGATAGTGCTGATGGCATAATTGGTCCCTTCTTTATCCTTAGTTGAACTAAGTGACAGGTGAGAAGGTCGCGGTAAGGTTGAAGTCAATGGTTTGAAGGTAGTTACGGGAAGAGTGGTGTCTCCATTATACAAGTCTAGGTTTGATATTGAGCTGTTGCATTAACAAAAACTCTTCAACCCGGATTAAAGCGGGTATAATTTCTTCAACCTCATGACGAGCCAGACAACGTTATGCAATGACATTTGCTTGAACATGCATTATACCTAAAATTTGGTTGATAATCTTGTTTGTGTTTGTTGTATGGTTTTAGTTTCTATCCCAACTTACTGAGCTGTGGTTACTCACATTCCTATAGATGTTGTTGCAAGCGCTAGAGACAAAGCAACCCATAATTACTCTAAAGTTAACAATTACTGGATCTTGGGAGAGTGAAGATATGAATTAAAGATCGGATACACTCTTAAGTTTAGATTTATCCTTTAAGCTCTTAGCATTAATTTACAAATTAATCAAGTAAATTATGTTAGGTTGTTAAACCTTATAAATATACTCCTATTAGTTTAATATAAGTATGTATTGTAATCAAGTTCATAAGTAAATAACATATTTAATTTATAAACTGTTTATTTTAAAGTTGGTTAGTCATGAACGTCTTGTATAAATCAGGTCTAAGATAATAGCTATATAGTCAGCTTCTATTTTAGAAGAGTCTGTATAGCGGGATTGTTACGATTCTGCTACTTTAGGATGTGACACAAAATGAATCTTTTATTTTCTTTTCTCACTTCACCGCTACATCACCGGCCATATTATCGCCACATCATTTACTAACTGACTTCGAAATGTGGTAAGCATATTCCTACGTGCATTGGATACACTCCCACACATGCTGGATACACTCCAACATGTAAGGCTTTATATTTAGTTAGAAATATACAATAAAAATAAAAATAACAAAAACGTAAAAAAAAAAAGAAAAATAAAGATGTCTTCTTACTTAGAAAAATCCTTCTTTCAATAAAATAAATAAACTCTTTAGATATGTTTTCTATAATTTAGATATCTTTTTTATGATTCAAATATCTTTTATAGGATTTAGGCTTCTTTTCTATGATTAAGTATATTTTCTATGATTTAGGCTTTTTTTTCTATATTTAGGTATCTTTTCCATGATTTAGACTTCCTTTTTATAATTATGCTTCTTTTCTATAGTTAGGCATATTAGCTATAGTAATTGCATATTTCATGAAAAGTTACATTCAAGTATTTCAAGATTTTTCTAAAAAGTTTTATTACTTAGAAAGATTTTTTTTCCAAATAAATAAAAATAAATAGACGTTTTTTTTTTGAAAAATTAAGATATTTTAGAATTTTTCTAAAAATAAAATCACCAAGTTAGGACCTTTTTCTTTTAGATGTTTTTCTTAAATAAAATGAAATGGCTAAGAGACGTAAACTTAACCACTTTTCAAATTTAAAATCAACTAACCTACTAATATTTTCCAAACAAACTATAAAAGTTTGATTCTGAATAGTGAGTATGTAGACACCTATACATACAGGGTTACTTAAAATATAGAATTTTTTTATTTTTCCATCTTTTGTAAATAATTGATTACTTTTTTTTTTTGGGGAATTAAAATGTAGATAGATTTCATTATAAGGATATATTGAAATGTAAATTTAAATTCGGAAAGATTAAAAATAGTACCTGTTTAGAGTTTAAAAAATTGGCCCATAGATCCAGATGTCTGGTTTTCAAAAATTGTTTTAACAAAATCAGTTTTATTGAAAGATCAGTAGTTAAATTATAATCAATTTACCTAATTGGTTATAATTTAACTCTTTTTCCCAATTATGGTCAGGTAGTGATTTTAAATAATTTTCAAATTAAAAATTGATTTTCTTTAAACCCTAGTTGACGGTTAATATTAAACAGGTAGGATTTAATATTGATCGGCTTAAAGAAAACTAATTTATAAAAATCGGAATAAAAAATCAGGCTTGAAATCTGGTATAAATACCATGTGTATTTGTAGCTATAATATTAGATTGACATTAATACACTAGACATTTTTCTCTCATAAACACTGTTTTGTTTATTCTCATTTCATTCTTATCTTAACTCTTAAGCAATGCTAGGTAGCGAGTTACCTCACCAAACCAATTCATGTGTCATATCGAATTGTACCGTGGGTCCTTACAAGTTTCATTGGTGCGTCATATCTATCGAAACTGTTCGTAGGTTTGCTTACTTTTCATTTGCCTTTGTTCTTTCACACATTCTCCATCACTTCTTTTTTCAAGCTTTTGACAAACTTAGACTTATTCAACAATCGACCTTGTCTATTCTTGGTTACAATTCGTATCATCTTGGTATCAAAGCAAAGATTTTGTTTAAATTGTAGTTTGCTTTCAAAGTTTTGTTTATACTTTGTTTTATGTATATGAAACAAAGCAAGTTAATGTATTCGTTTAATCGTTGTACTTGTTAGTTGTTACTTTTCTGGTAAGTGGAAGTGTTTGCTAAAACACCAAATTGAAGAGTTTGAGCTTTGAATCTGTGGAGAAAATGACTGACCCAAGTGTAAACATCAGTGTTGGAGATGACAATAGTGGAGTTATTTACTATGGATGGCAGTTTTAGGGAACCCTCGGGAGTACTGACGAAAGACTTGATGAGGTAGCTAACCTCTTAGTAGATTTAACTAGACCTGTTCATGTGTTGGCTTACCGATTGACTGAATCCGTGCATAATAGCCCATAAGTTACTTAACTTGCTAGAGGTTAAAACCTAGCTTGACCAGTTTGAGGTGGAGGAGTAGGCGGACAAGTAAGACGAATGATCGACTTGAGAGAACTGGATGAAGAGGATAAGGAAGAGGAAGAGGAAAAGGAAGAGGAAGAATATTTTGAAGAAGGTCGAGCTTGAGTATCCAAAGCTTCTGACTATGTGAAACTTCAGATTCTGAGTTTCAATGGATCTAAAAGTGTTGATGAATAGTTAGAATAGGAAGGGGAAGTGGAGCGTATTTTTTACTATTATTAGTACGAGTATTACGAGAAAATGAGACCTGTTGCTATTGATTTTTCTGGGTATGCCGCCATGTGTTGGAAGAATTCTAAGCTATGAGGATGCAAAAAGGCTACCAAAAGATTAACACTTAGATAGAGATGGAGAGAATACTCAAAAATAGATTGGAGTTGGATACTTATCTACAAAATACTTTTACTTGGCTTCAGGAGCTGAGACAAGGAGGTCGATCTATTGGCGAGTATATCTAAGAATTCCAAATGCTCATGATCCAATGTAAAGTGAAGGAACCACCAGCACGAACAATCTCTAGGTTCATCATTGGATTGAGAGATAGCATTTGAGACATTATGGAACTCCAACAATTTACCATAATGGATGAAGCCATTAGAGTAGCCTAACAAGTAGAGAAGTAAAGAAGAAGCCAAGTACCAACCAGGCTGCCAACTAGCCGATCAGGACAAGGAAGTCATTGATCTTAGTCAAGTATTGAGCCGATCTAAAGGATGGATGTTGGAGCCGAGTAGAAAGTTCGACCTGATAGTGATATGTCAACTTGAACTTATGAGAAAGGGTAAGGATCTGGTAGCTAGACAAGTTAGATCAAGTGCTTTAAGTACCAAAGATTTGGACATGTGGCTACTGAGTGCCTGAATCGAAGGACTATGGTCATCAAGGGAGACATCTCGAAGCTAGAGGTAGAACGTACTGATGAGGAACCTGAGGGGGAGAAGAGTACTATTGAAAAAGAACTAATTAAAGAGGATGTGTTCACCGAGGACTTAGACTAGTTGGCCTTAGTTTTCAGATGTGTAATGAATATAGAACCCTCACGAGAGGAGGAGTAAAAGAAAAACTTATTTCATACCACCTGTAGAGTGAACAATCAAGTGAATGCATTAATCGTGGTTAGTAGAAGTTGCACTAATGTGGTATCAACCGATTTGGTTACAGGGTTAAATTTACCAACCATTGCATACCTAAGGTCGTATAAGTTGCATTAGCAAAATGAGAAGGAAGCACTATATGTCACTCGGTAAGTACTACTGCCGATCACTATCGAGATTACTCTGATGAAATTCTCTGTGACATGCTACCTATGTGTGCTTCATACGTATTGCTTGGCTGACCATGGCTATTTGATAAAAGAGTTATCCATGACAGATATAAGAATACGTATATGTTCGAGAAGGATGGTAAGAAGATTATATTGAACCCGATGCCATTGAGAGAAGTTAATAAACTGCAGACAAAACTTGCTCACGGATCAAAGAAGACTCTAATGATGAGTAAAGCTGAGCTTTGAGAGGCCCTTAAAGCCGATGCACCGACCTTCATGTTGGTTAGGCGACTATTTGAGTTAAAAGAGCAAGGTGAACTATCCTAAGAGATAAAAGATTTGTTAGATGAGTACAGGGACTTATTCCTAAAATAGTTACCTAAAGGACTACCCCCTATCCAAGGCATCGAACATTGCATTGGTTTAATATTTGGTGCTGCACTGTTGAATAAGCTAGCCTATCAGATTAGTCTCGAGCAAGCTTTTGAGCTTCAATGTCAAGACAATGAATTACTAGAGAGATGATACGTTAGGAAAAGTCTCAGCCCTTGTGCTATACCGATACTTCTAATACCAAAAAAGGATGAAACTTGACAGATGTGTATAGATAGCTGAGCCGTAAATAAGATTACAATCAAATATTAGTATCCTATTATGAGATTGGAAGATATGTTGAATGAATTGAGCGGAGCCAAAATCTTCGGCAAGATTAATCTTAAGTTTAGTTACTATCAAATTCGCATGAGGCTAGGAGATGAGTGGAAAACAGCATTCAAAACTCAACATGAACTTTATGAATGGATGGTTATGCCCTTTAGCTTGTCAAATGCCTTGAATACTTTGACGAGATTGATGAACCATGTGCTAAGACATCTAATAGGGAAGTGCATCATGTTGTAATTGACGACATCTTAGTCTATAGTGCCAATATGCCGAGTCATTGTGAGCATCTTTATGCTGTATTGGATATCTTTCGTGCCGAGAGATTATTTGACAACCTTAAGAAGTGTTGTTTTTGTTAGGAGGAAGTGGTATTCTTGGGCTACATCAGTAAGTGAAGGAGGCTTAAAAATGGACAATGAGAAGATTCGAGTAATCATTAAGTGGCCGACTCCTACTATTTGTGTCGACGTGAGAAGTTTCTATAGACTAGCTTCATTCTACAGAAGATTCATCAGGAATTTCAGTACCCTTATCGCACTACTTATTGAGCTAACAAAGAAGAACACCAACTTCTAATAGGGAGAAAAGGAGGAGAGAATTTTCGTCAAAAAAGGTTGACCTCCGCCTCTATACTAGTTCTACCTGACTTCGAGAAAATATTTAAGCTAAAATGTGACACGTTAAGAATTGGAATAGGTACTATCTTAATACAGGAAGACCGACTAATTGCCTACCATAGAGAGGCTTAGAGGACCTTAGCTAAATTACTCTGTGTATGATAAAGAACTCTTAGCGTTGATCTAAGCATTGCAAATATAGCAACATTATCTATTACCGAGAGAATTTGTCATCTATACAGACCATGAGCCCCGGAGATACCTCTAAAGTCAAACCAAGTTGACGAAGTGACAGGCGAGATGGGTTGAATTCCTTAAAGGATTCAGTTTCATAATAAAATATAAGCAGGGAAAGAATAACATAGTTGTAGATGCTCTTTCAAGAAGACATACCCTTTTAAATGAACTGTAGACTAGATTGTTTGGGCTTATTGTGCGTGTTGACCCGCTCTCTTCAAGAATTACTTATTAGAGAAACCTACGGTAGAGGACTCTCCAAATATTTTAGGGAGAGAAAGACTTATGAATTGTTAAATGGCTGTTTCCTCTAGCCGAGAATGAGATGAGACGTATATTGAGTTGTAAAAGGCTTTGCTATGTGCAAAAAGGCTTAGTATAAAGTCGAGGAAGGGAAAGCAATGCTTTTGCCTATTCCAATGAAACCATGGACCGAATTGAGCATGGACTTTATTCTAGGATTACCATGAACAGCTTGAGGCAAAGATTCTGTAATGGTTATCATAGATAGATTCAGTAAGATGGTACACTTTGTCCCCTATTCCAAGATTAACAACGTTTCGACTATTGCTTCTTTTTTCTTGTAGGAGATTGTATAGTTACATGACGTACCGAGAAGTTTAGTCTTTGACAAAAACCCAAAGTTCTTAAGCTATTTCTAGAAGACCTTGTAGTGTTGGATGAGGACTAAACTACTATTCAATACTTCCCATCGCCCCCCTAATTGACAGCTAAACAAAGGTAGTCAATTGCACTTTGGGATCATTGCTCCAAGCTACAATAGGCATGAACTTGGCTGATTAGGACGTCTTCTTATTAGTAGTTGAATTCGCTTACAACTAGACAATACATGACACCACTAAGCAAACCCCTTTTGAGGTTATTTATGGTTTCAATCCTTAGTTGCCCCTTGATTACACTCCTGTACCTGAATCCAAATGAGAATACCTTAACGTAAGAGCCCAAGTACAGTCCCTTCAGCACATCTACAATAAAGTCACTCGACATATCGACTAAGTTGCTAGAAGACTACGAAAGAAGGCTAAGGAAAGGATAGCTAAACAATTCCAATCGAGAGACTTAGTGTGGCTATACCTTAATAAGGAACGGTTCTCGAGCAAGAGAAGAAACAAGCTATCTGCAAGAGCTAAAGGACCCTTTAAGATCATTAAGAAGATTAATGATAATGCCTACAAGTTGGAGCTACTTGAAGATTATGGGATATCTGATATCTTCAACATTGCCGACTTCAATCCATATCATCCCAATGGAGAGCTGACTGAAGGCTATTTGGATTTGATCCCAAATATAAATCAACCTAAAAGGAATGATGAGAATCAGGCTATTAGACCATTGAACTGCCGTTGAGCCTAATGACTAAAGGGATTGGCAAGGCGAATCCTTTTGCTCCAGCCGACTTCTACTGAGGCTGAGTATCTCATTGTCAACCAACTCTGCATGCTGAGTCTAGTATCTAGCCATTTCTCGAAAATTATGCATTGAGTAGAAGAATGCCTTGATAGTAACCACACTCCACATACCAACTCGGTCCTGTTTGACTCAACCACTTGCTTGGCATAATTATTGCCGAGAGGCCAAGAGTCCTGCCCTATACGAGTCCTCATACACTCTTGTTCGGATGAACCCAGGCTTGCATGAAACTCCTACTTGGTCACCTAACCAGCCCATACTGCCTTGTCTATACCCTCCAATAACATTACCAATGCATTATTGCCACGTGTCCAGGACTACTCCTGAAATCTGCTACTATAATCATTGCTTTTTCTGTGAATATTCCTTTTTACCCTTTATATACTTTGTATATTACTTCTTTAAGACTATACCCTTTTTGTCTTTTCCTTTTTAGGTATGTTTGCCATAAATTCTTAGGTATAAATTCCTCTTGTATTTATAACCGTAATATCATATTGATATCGATACACTTAACATTTTCCTCTTATAAACACTATTTTGTTTATTCTCATTTCATTCTTATCCTAACTCTTAAGTAAGGTTAGGTGGCGAGTAATCTCACCAAACTAACTCGTGCGTCATATCGAGTTATATTGTGAGTCCTTGGAAGTTCGGTGCATCATATCCATTGGTGCTATTCATGGCATTGCTTACTTTTCATTTGCCTTTGTTCTTTCGCACATTCCCCACACTTTCTTTTTTGAGTTTTCGGCAAACTTAGACCTATTCGACGACTGGCCTTATCTATTCTTGATCATGGTTCACATCACATGGGTTAGTAACATGTGTGGATGCGGTCAAGATGTCAGAACTCATATCTTTTTACATGGTAAGTGTAGGGGATGGATTGGTGGCATCTAAGAATAATATAAGTTGTGGTAAATGGAGCTTTAGCGATGAATTGAAGGTAGGCATGCAGTTCGAAAATAAAAGACATCTACAAACAGTTATGAGGCTATATCATATTATGAATCGCCATGACTTCATCATAAAGGAGTTCAAACTGGTGTTATGGTCTATCGGATGCATTAATTGGGAAAAAGGCTGCAGGTGGAGACTCAGAGCTTGTAAGAAGTAACATGCAAGATATTTTATGATAACCAAGTTCATTGGTCTGCATACGTACCTCAATCCTATAATAAGCCAAGACCACTCGAAATTGGACTCAAATAGGCTATCCCATTTTCTAATTAAGCATGTTCAAAAGTCACTAAGCGTTAAGGTAAGATACTTGCAGGTAACTATTTGGAAGCAATATGATTATACTATGCACATCAAAAGAATTAGAGAAGCGAAGTACAAAGCGATTGAATAGGCTTATAGTAAATGAG
This sequence comes from Lumnitzera racemosa, assembly GCA_024138005.1. NCBI lineage: Eukaryota > Viridiplantae > Streptophyta > Magnoliopsida > Myrtales > Combretaceae > Lumnitzera > Lumnitzera racemosa. The sequence goes on from JAMXBC010000007.1 coordinate 5,877,456, forward strand.
AGGAATCATATGTGGTGTACCCACATCTACTAAATGCAAGCTAAGAAGCTAATCCCGATACTATGGTAAAGTGGAAATGGCGTGATAGTGATATTGCCAGGCATGTGTTTTTAGATAGAGTCTTCTAGGCAGTCGAACCGCATTTTAAGGCATTTATACATTGTAGGCTTGTAATTACAATTGATGGAACATTCCTCTTCAAGAGGCGATTTTAGTACATCTAGAACTCGTCTCTTTAAGACCTGATTTCAACTGTAGTGTTTCTAGGAATATTTTCTCAGGAGTTGTGTTTTTTTCATTTTTTTTTTCCTTTTCCTGGCATATATGACTGAAGTTGTTGATTATTTTAAAATTATTAATTTGAACCTTTTTTTTTTCCAATCATCAAATATGCTGATTTGCATACAATAATAAAACAAAGACATAATTATTCGGTCCAAAAGAAGCACAAAGCCAATGCATGTTGATTTACAAAAGAACGCTCATGATAGGAAGGTGTAATCATAGACACTAGCTAAGGATTTGCATAGCTTTTTCTTTTAGTTAATTTCATTTTGTCACAAAAAATCATTGAAGTTACGCATTACAGTACTACTTCGAAGCCCTGATTTGCTTTTTGGAGCCTTAATTCTGCATTTTGGGAAGTGGGGGTAAAAGGTTTCTTTTGTATTTTTTTTTTTTTTGAAAAGTGGGGATAAAAGTTAGCGTTTGGAAAGATGGAGTAAAAATTAGGGTTTTGATGTTTAGATGGATAAGAGGATTCTCTCCTATATATTATTCATTTTTTCCTTTTTCTCCTTTTGTTTTGTCTATTTAGCATATAAGTGGCATAAGGTCCTGTTTTGGGTTTTCTTTTTTTTCTTTTTATCTTATTTGTATCTTATTTGAATATAATCTGTATCTATATCTATTTAAAATTTAGTATTTAGAAAACAATCTTATTTGTATTTTATTTGTTTCTATTCCATAATTATATATTGAAAATGATTATTTTATATTGGTATTTCTGTAAATATAAATAAAGCAAATGATCGTTAAAGAAGGATATATATAGAATTATATTTTCATTTTTTGGTATTTTATTCTTACTAAACACAAGATTCAAATAGATACCAATAAGAAGGGAAAAAAAAATCAACCAAATGAGCCTAAAATAATATTAATGGACATGTGCTGCCTTCTAATATGCCCATTAGTCCAACTCAGCAAACAACATCTAACGATGTTAATGAAGATAGTAAAAATGCCAACAAAAACGTTATTTAGGTATGAAATTGATGTTTCAAAAGTTCAGGTAGTATTTTTATCATTTCACAAAAGTTTGAGTAGTAAATTTACCATTTTTTCAAATTAGCTAAATTAGCATATCGATATGCATTAATACAATAACTAAACCTTAATTATTCTTAGACTACAAAACCAAGATCTAATTAACAACGTAAGTAGCGATCTACCTAAAATGTTACATAAGACAGTAATGATTGAATTAAGGAAAAACTAGGTTTGTCTTGAACATGTGATTAGTTTTAAACGTTACTTAATATCTCATTAGGTGGCATTTGGTTGGCAGGATTAGATAGTATTAAAAGAACTAAATAGTTTAGTACATCATGTTTGGTGTCTCAATACCAGACAAGGATTTTTGTGAATAATTTTTGTAAATAAAATAATTAAAAAAACTAAAAAAAGTAATTATTCATATTATAAATTTCAATAAAATTTTACATTGGTTTTTTGGAACTTGGTATAAAATTATTTTTAAGATAAATTTATTTTGTACAATGTTAAATAAATTTTTGTACAACCAAATATATAGCATAATTTTTTAAACTTTTTTTCTAGTAACCTTGGCAAATCTACAAACTAAATAATGAACTAAAGAATTTGTCCAATCATAAAAATATAATAACCAAACTATACCCAAACTCTTTATTAAATTTAACTATAGAGGTTTGTTGACTTTGGATGTAGTAAGATGTTCTTCTATTCTTTATAAATAACTTTCTTTTATTAATAAATTTGGAAGAGTAGTCTTTACCTTTCCATATATTTGGGTCCATTAGTGGCACATAATTAAACTTAGTATCTAAACTTTACTTGTAATTAACTATTTAAAGCATAAAAGTGACAATTTAATAACAAACTTTTTAAGATTATTTATAGTTTTTGGATTAGGTAAGTTATTAGAAAAATTTACAAAGTTCAAATAGTTAATTATGAAAATAGATAAAGTTCAAGTGATAAATTGCAAAAAATGGGCAAAATTGAGGTACTAAATTAGTATTTTTAAATTTGAGATAATTAATTGTAAAAATGGTGAAAAATATGACATTTACTCTTAGTTTATTATGTGTATCAAAATCCTATTGTGTGTAGAAAGGAAATTATTTTACACCCAATTATAATGCTATTTTGTTATAGTGTATTAAGGGTTATCTACCATATGACTTGATTTATGTATACCATTTTCTCTATCATATGTATTACAATTTGTTGTTGACTTTATGATTTCACGCTTATCTTATAATGAACTAGAGATAAGAGTTGATATTAAGTATTATGCTTTTTATAGTCATAATTCTTTAAATTTTCCATGTTCTAAAGTTCCCCTATAACAAAGTTTCGAGATTGATTTTTCCTAAAATGCTTTTCAGATTTTTCTATACGACAATTTAGATAAGTATATATGCTATTCATATCATATATCAAAACGAATTGTCACTCATATTTTATAGCAATACTCTAAAACCTAGAAGTCTAATATCCGAAAATGGAGATTTCAATTGACGATGTGAAAGGCATTGAGTTATTTGGTCGCACAACTTCTACGGTGTTAGCATCTATATTATCCAAGTAATTCCCAATTTATCAGTTCATGGTGATACTTATATCGTTAGAGGCATTGATGTTGAAATAGGTACACATCATATACATATACGAATATATATATTTATATAAATACATAACCATATCTATTAATATTCAAGTTAAATCTAATTGAAAAATTTTGCGCGTACCATAACTTTATAGTATAGCAATTTGGCATTGATTCATCAATGTGATCACAACATAGTATGATAACAAACGTATTTTATGAATAAAAGTTGGCAAAATTAACAAACTAAGTTAGACTCACTCGAATTGTTTATAAATGTTTTTGAATCTGGATATAACATCTAAACTCGTCAACAATTTCTAATATATATTATTTATTTATATAACCCTCTCTCTCCTTATCCACTACTTACCGCTGCACCATCGAACTCACTACTAGTTGTTGTTCTCCAATTCTGTGGGAGAAACATTCTTAATTTTGTATTATTCCATTTAGGCATAAGAGTGGGACTAAATTCATAGCTAAACTCAGCCAGTTTTCCTAAACTATCAAGGGTCATCCTCTAAGCAACCAAGAGTTGGATACCATCCGATCTCGATATAACACCTCCCAGCCACCATGTGCCACGTACGCCAACCCATAAATCGGCTTCGATATTTTAATCCTTCACCGAGCAAATTCAGCATGGCCAATGTAACAATTTTTTTCTTTTCTTTTTCCAATCCATGGCTGTTCACGAGATTACGTACTAGAAGTAGATGGCAACCATAAGCTAGAAGTGCCTGCCATCCTCATTTCCCAAAATTATGCCCGACATGGCAATATGGATGCCCACGTCTTAATATGATCTGTTTTTATGGACTATGTGGTTGGTACCAAAATGCCTTTTCTGTGGGCTCGGTTCCGTCTTTCTTTTTTTTTTTTTTTTTTTTTGTTGGTTCAAGGTAGAAGTAAAGATCAATTAGAGGCTAAGATGAAAATGAAATAATTTAGTAAAATGATTTCCTTCTTAAAAATTGGAAATCATGCTTATCATTATTATTATATTTTTCATACTATTTTTTGAGGATTATCGTGGGTCTTTATCTTTAATCATCACCTCTCGCTATTGTTTCATTTTCCGGCATCATCTTCTACTAAAAACTATGGCTTTTTAAAATTACTTTTTATCATTAGAGTAAGATATGGCGAACACTACATTATAATAAATAATAAAAACAAGTTTTCTTGATCTTAGGATTCTGTCTTCACTATAATGGCTTTATAATCTCATCCTTCACAATGATCTTGTCTCGATAAACCGTTTCTCTCCAACAAATGATCGAGAAATGATACACTAAGTACGATATGTCGCATATGCGACCGTATAGGGTGCAATTTTTTATTGGATTCCAATACGTGTTCTTTCTTTATTAGATAGTACGTTCATGTATTAGATTCTCATTAAAAACTACATATCATCTAAGGATATACGTAAAGTATCATGTTTAGTAAATTTTTTCTTGCTCTAGTGAGCTTAAATTCCATCTATCAAACTAGTTTTTGCATGGATTTTTTACTGTTTCACAACTAAATAAGTATGCAAAAATCACGAAAATAGCAGTAAATTACAAAAGATCCTAAAAATTTCAGAATTCAACAATAATACTTCTTTGGCAAAAAAAAAAAAAAAATTGATAATACTTCAAAATAGCATAATAACAACAAAAAAAATAGCAATCAAAATTGGCCAATTTAGCATATAGATATGAATCAATGCAATAATTAAGCCTTAAGTACTCTTGGATAATATTTAGGTATGCAATTTTTGTGGAACTAGTCTGGATAAAAAATTTTGTATTATATTTAGTTTGTAATTTTGCTTGGTGGCTAGATAAAAAATTAAATTGATGGATTAGATAAAAGACCCAAATTTTGTCCTTTCTACAAAAACAACAATATTTTGCATTCTTAAAAATACCCTTCCATATTATAATATTGAGTTAATTAATATTATTTTTATTAAATATTATAAAAAATATTTATTTTATAATATAAATAATTAATTTTTTAATATAAATTTTGTATCCAATACTGTGCAAACCAAATATAGTATAGTAAATTTATACTACACTATTCAATTCTTCTTAAATCTATCATGTTCAGTTCTCTTTGTTTATTTTAGTCCTTACAATCAAATAGTACTTTGGATCACAAAACCAAAACTTGATTAACAAGGTAAGTAGCAATCTACCTAAAATTTTACGTAAAATAGTAATAATGAATCAAGTTAAAATTGGGTTTGTTTTAGAACATGTGGTCGATTTTAAACGTTATGTAATCTCTTAATTTTAACCGTAGAGGTTTGTTGAATTTGGATAGAGTAGGATGTTTTTCTATTCGTTATAAATAACTTTCTCTTATTAATAAAGTTTTACAAGTTAATGTAACATCTAATACATAAATTTTGCCTATTTTTATAATTAACTATTATTATAAACTAACCAATATCCTATTTAGAAACTTTTTGAGGTTTTTTATAACACTTGAATGTCGAAACTATTGTAATCTAGTGGCATAAGCACTTATTTCAAGAGGATGAAAAAATGAGTACCACCAAGAGCGCATTCGAGTATTAATGTGTTCCCCTGATTGAGTTCTGACCCTTTTTTATTTGTAATTTAGTAGTACAAACACTGGTTTTCGAATGAGATGCACTAGGTTTAAACCCCCTTCCCTTAAGTTATAGTATAGATCGAAAAAAAAGGTACCTGATTAAGTGAATAATTGTAAAAATTTAAGTAGTTAATTACAAAAATGAGCAAAGTTCAAATAGTTAATTGAAAAAATAAACAAATTTAGGAACCAAATGATACTTTTACACTTTGAGGTAGTCAATTACAAGAAGGGGCAAAGTTCAAATAGTTAATTGCAATAAAACTGGTAATTTGAGACATGACTTATAAATTTGGACATGATACGATATGATTATAAAGAGGTTTTTATTAAAAAAAAAAACCCGATATGAGACATAATTGGTTTATACTTATTTAAGTAGATAAAATTCATGTTCAAGGTTGGATTTAACTTGCGAACTTATTTATGGACTTATTTATTAAGCAGGTCTCATAAACATAATATGGATTTAACTTATGAACCCGTTTTCTTTTAAGTAACCAATATTTTGAAAGTTAAAAGGATATTATTTTCTCTTTTTTCATAAACATGTGAAGAAGGATGACACAAGTATAAATCCAAATATTGATAGTAGTAAGTCAAGAGCTCAAAATTTTAATAATAATGAATGGACAAACAACTTACAAGTAATTTTACTTTTGATAAATTTATATATTTGATTTAAATTTATTTCATTTATTATAACGCTAACAATTTTTACTTTATTTAGGAATTTTATCATTCCTATAAAGCATAAACACCTAGAGATAGCAGGTGTATGATGAGCAACATATGATAGTTAAATAAAGTATTTTGAATTATTGGAATATTAATTAACCTCAATATCATCAAATTACAAAAATGACATATGATATCTTAAACATATTGATATTTACGACTTTAAAGTCTGCATTTAATATACGGTCAAATTCTTAACCAACACGGCAGCCTATTGAACATAGAAACTTTAGAAATTCTTTTATGTATAAAGGATTAGTTTTATAGAGAATGTAATTGTAAGCTCAAAAGCCAAGCCAAGTAACCGTAGGATTGAACTTAGAACCCAAGGTTTAGGGCGATCGGTTAAATGATCCGATCAAACCTAAATTATAAACTATTGAGAGGAATATTAGTAAAACTGACCCCGTAAACTTGAATTTAAGAAAATAAGTAATAAAATAGGAGACTATAAAATTTTTAAATTTTAAGCTTAATAGGTATTAATTATCGAAAATGCGAAAAGTGTAATGAAATAACTAATAACTTACTAGAGATAGATTATATGTATACTAAAAATTTTAGAATGACCAAAATAATATTTAGGAATGTTTACGTGTACCCCACATGTATTTACGTGTAGATAAAAATACGCGTAATTACCTAAATTAGCCTAAAACTAAGCAAATAATTAAAGAAAAATACAAAATAATTATAGAAAAATCAGAAAAAAATCAGAAGGGGATAACTGCAACAAGATTAGGTCATGGTTAGCAAGAAAAAAAATAACCAATAAGAATGTGACAAACAAAAAGCCAAAAATCATGGAATTGAGGCAAAATCCCATCAAATTAATGCACATTAAATTCTGCAAATGTCTATAAATAGGGGAAAAAAATTCCAGAAGTCCTTTGGTCAGTTTAAGATCTGAAAAAAATCAAAAAATCGAAAAAATCAAGAGAAAATCCAGAAAAATAAAAATAAAAAAGGGAAAACTGTACAGATTAGGCAAGTAAGCTAAACCCACCACTCACCACCACTTGGGACCGAACCACCACCACCACCCTACACTAAACCCACCGCCTGGACCGGCCGACAACATTGGACCGGGTTTGGACGGCCCAAAAGCTTCGAACCGGTTAGTCATTTATTCACCCGATTTTTGTATAATTTTGTAAAATTATTTATTTTGCTCAGAAAATTATGAAACTTGTTATTATGAGGTTTTATTGTATGTAGATTTAAGGAAAAATATTGATTTATTTTAATTATGTCTGGAAATATAGGGTCCCTAACAAATTGTTCAAAACCGAGTATTAGTAAACCGGAAAATAAATAGGCTTAGGGATGTAGTTTGGAGTTCAAAATTTTTTTGTAGGATGCTCATTTGATGTATAACAGTGTTATGAAGCCATTTTTTTAAAATTAATTTTCGAAATTTTTAAGTTAATTTTTAGCCCTAAAATGATGGTAAAATTGGGTGATTTAGGGTTAATTAAGTAATTAGGATGTTAATTACCGATTTGGATCTTAATTAGAGATTTAGAGAAGTTAATCTCTGCAGTGGAACCTTAATCCTAGCCTTTAGGTACTAAGTATGGTTAATTAGGAAAATTAGGTAAGTAATATAATAAATTAGTAATATGTGAAAATGTAAATTAATAAATCTAAAAAAAATAAGGTTATTAGATAATATTATAATAGAAATAAAAATAATAATAAATCTGAAATGACATTTAATTTTAAGTAAATATCTCAAAATGTAAGATTTTTATACGCCGGGAATAAATCCGATACCTCAATTAAGGTTAGCGTGTACCGAATAGTTTAGAATACAAAAAAAATTATGACCCAATAGGATATTTGAATACCCGAGCATAATGTGATTAATATCACATTGGGATTCGAGCTTAATTACGACTTAGGAATTAAAAATAGAATCTAGTTTAGGAGCCGAACCCCAAAATAGAACACAACGAATCATTAATACGTTATAGGTATACATGAGGAAAATGAGTTATATTATGAATTAGAATAAGAATAAGAATCCATAAAATATAAGTACTACAGGAACCTATTTGTATTATAGGACACCTAGAAACAAATCAGCTCGCAACTAGAGGATCGAGCGATCGAGCAAATTCAAGTAAGTTGGGTTATTGCTTATTGTAATAGAGTACTAGTTTTGTAGTACTCTGAGACTTAGGCTTGTATATGATTGTGATTCTAAATAGTTTGTGCATGTGCTTGATGTATCTGAATTCATGCTGAAATTTGTACTGTGAATGATTTTGTGACTGATTGAATTGGTATGAACTGGTTGAACACCCTAATCGGCATTTTATCTTAGTCGACCCTAATAACCAAAAATGTCATGCATTGCAACCCATTAGGGGATCATAGGACTCTCCAACCAAATACCGACCTCTTCGAAAGGGATAGCGCAGGATTGCAAAATGGTCCCTTCTTCATCCTCAGTCGAACTAAGTGACAGGAGAGGAGGTCGCGGCGGGGGTAAACTCAATGGTTCGAAGGTAGTCACAGGAGAAGCGAGGTCTCCATTGCACAAGCCTGGGTTTAGTTGTGAGCTGCTGCATAACATAAAACTCCTCAACCCGGATTGGAGCGGGTGAAATTTCTCTAATTTCACAACGGACCGGATTACGTTGTGCGATGACACTTGATTGTTGCATTACATGAAAATAATTATTTGATAACCCTATTTGTGCTTGTATGCATTCATGAGTCTCCAATTCAACTTACTGGGCTGTAGTTGCTCATATCCTTATAGATCCTTTTGCAGGTTCTGATTTGTGAACACTTCAAGTACTATGCCGCCCTACAATTACCCAGAGGTTAGTCCGTTTGAAGCCAGGGATGTGAGGATCAAGTTACTTAATATAATGTGTGGCTAGAATGACCATGTAATTAGGAAAGAAAGACTAATAGTTATTGTGTAATCTAGTGAACTGTCGTGTTTGTGTAAAACTTCCTGGGAAGCTCTGTGGACTTATTTATAATTATCTATGTTTTATAGAACTTTGTGATAATTATCATAATTGTAGTATAATTATTAATCGAACTGTTTACTTCAAAGCGAGGAGTCGTCGACGCCTTATGTAGATTATCTCTATGATAGGCACTGTGAGGCCAGTTACTATCATATAATGGTTTACACAGCGGGACTGTTGCGACTTTGCGACTTCGGGGCGTAACAGTAATGACTTGAATTACTTTTATAAATATTTCCGTATCATTTATTTTTCATTAACATAATTTTTTTATACGCAAAACTTTTGATTGGCTCTAGAGGGAAACTACCATTAAAAGTAATATATCATTGAGACATGATTCAACTTGATATTAAAATGTTATATAGTCAATCAATTCTTAAATTTGCTATATTTGATCGAATTTTACTTTATGAAATTTTTATTAGATTGTAATTTTATGTATAAGTGTTAAAAATATATCGATAATTTTTATTTACAAAATGTTAATCTTACAATTTTCACTTTCGCTATGAATGCATTTTAATTGATAAATGCCTATCCTGGATACAAAACATGTTTATTAAATTGGTTAGGCTAGGAGTTTTAGTTTTCATACATGATGATCGATAAATAGGTTAGGTTATGAATAAAGCTTTAAAAGTGCAAAATGTTTAGATACAGATATGAGACGTGATGAATTAACATGAATTATGAAGTTTAGATACCGAATATATAATTTTATACTTATTTTACTAATTATATCATAATCCTATTATGGAGAATGGAAATTATTTATTATATTACACCCAATTGTAATTATATACTGCTATCGTACGCCATCGGTCTTGCTTTTAATTATCGTTCTCTCTCTAATTATTATTTTTCAATTTTGTCGGGAATGGCACTCTTAACTGCCAAAGGGCAGGACTAAATTCATAAGCAGCCAATTTTCCTATACTATCAAGTGTCATCCACTAAGTAATCCAGAGTTGGATACCATCCGATCTCGATGAACCCCTCCAGTGTACGCAACTGGTTTCCCCCCCCCCCCCCCCCCCCCCCCCCCCCCCCCCCCGTTGACAGAAATTGTTGGTTTCTAGTTCTAGAGGGATATATCTTACAATTTACAATAATTATTCAAGTTTCCAACTTTACATGTTATTTCATTTTTTTTTCTCAGTTGCGCTGACAAATTAGAGCATGTTATTGAGTTTGCTGCTGACGCGGCTTTGTTTTGTGAGGTCCTATTGCTGACAATATTCCACTTGTTTGGTATAAAAAAAAAATTATTTTCCTTGTTGAAATTTAGGGAGCAAAGAGCATTAGAGATCGTGACAAGCAAATGGATCGGTCCAATGGAGTCATTGAAAACATATCCAAAAAGGAGATGTAAATGTGCTAAAAGCCCGATATATTCCGTTTTGTTTCCTATCCATTCTTCCAGAGCACTTTAGTTTTATTTTTTTTATTACGTCTTGATTTCACTATTATGACCTTTACAGTAGTTTATAAGATGTTGCCGGAATTAAAATGCATGAAGGAAAAAAAAATATTATGTCACATTTAGTATATGGAAATAGATTGAAATAAAATGCTGATTTCAAATCCAAATCCTTCTCTCTATATTACATTTAAAAAGAGAAATAATGATTTTATAGAATAAGTGATTTTGAATTAAAAAAAAATTCAATTTCGCCTTTAAAAAGGCAAAATCTCAATTTTATTTCCTTTTATTTTTTTTTGGTGAAAAGAAATAATTTTATTCCATATCATCCATGATCATCATTCACTATAGAAGGACTATTCGAACTTGATTGACTATCTAACAAGAGTAGCATCAGGAGATAGGATGGGGGATTGCACCACTGATCCATAGGACACACCCTTCTCCTTGTCATCAAAACTACCTAATCGGTTATTGAATTTGCCTTTTTAGAAATAAAATGAAAACAAAAACAACACTGATTCAACCACACAGGATCATTTATTTGCTAAATATATTACCTTGAAGCCCAATGAACCATAGATGAAGTTCCTTACAAAGCTTGGACAACATTTAAAGAATCAAATTCTATATGGGCCAAAGCCCAGCCTTCTTCGATAACCAGATGGATAGCTGTAAGGATAGCAATGTATTTTACTTCTTCAGCTACATTATCTTTGTACATTATCGCACACCCTACCACAACCCTCCCATGAAAGTCACATATCACCATGCTAGTCGCCACATACTCCTCGTTCGTCCAAGCCCCATCAATGTTTATCTTCAACTCTCCTTCTATTGGACGAACCCATTTATGAGATCTATTATCGCTCACACCTTCTTGTGACAACAAAAAGGTCGCAACTTTCCATTTGCTTCTTTTCTTTTAATTCCTTAATAGGAGTGTAAACGAACCAAGCTGGTTCATAAATTGCTCGAGTTTGGCTCAACTTTTAGTCAAATTTGATTTGATGATAGCCATGTAAAGCTAAAGCTAAAGCTCAAGTTCAAGCTACTCAAGTAGTAGATTGAGTCAAGTGCGAGCTTTAAAATACTAAGTTCGTTAGGCTCATGAGCCTAATCGAACTTAGTATAATTTTTAATTTTTTTAAATATAAGTGATTTTGAGGTTATTTAAGAAAAATTTATGAATATTCGAGCTTATCAAATATTTCTTCGAGTTGAGCTCGAGCTTAAAATTTAGAGCTTGATCGAACTCAAACTTATCTTAAGCTTAAGCTCAAGCTTAATATTGTATCAATTCAACTCGGCTTGATTACACCCCTTTTCCTTAATTAAAACCCTATAACTTCTAATTATACTATCTAGATCAATCTCACTACCTTCATACACTACTTTACATCTACTCTTCCATATGTTCCAAGCAACCATACTAATTTTAAAATTAAGATCTGAACTTTGAGAATTTCCATCGGCTAAAACCCTATCAAGCTACTCCATGAAACTCATTTGTTCTAAACTATCTACATATACACCCAAACACCTAAATTAGACTGGTTTGACCCATCTATAGTATAGTATAACGTGTTCAATGGTCTTAGTTTTAACATAAAATTGGTAACTAAGAGAAGAAAGTACCTACCTTTTAGCAAGATTTTTTGCTGTTGGCAATGCCTTGTTCCCAATTCACTAAAGGAAACATTGAATTTTTTGTGAAGTTTTGATCTTTCTACACTCTCTTCCATTGTTGCTTAGAAGTTTGGTTCAATGAAGTATCTCTCTGAATAACAACTCTTTCTCTCCCTTTTTTTAGGTGATGATAAATGGATTTTACCAAGAATTCTCCTTGACCGTTGAATGGCTACAGAATGGTATATCTCTACGCTACAGCACCCAAAGGTTTCGCCTTTATACACTTATTTTTAATTGCATAATACGTATTATCGTATTTTTTGAACTTTCCCATCTCTTTCATTAGATCAGATGAAATCTTTCACTTTTAATCCCTACAAGTCCACTCCTTCCTTACCTTATGGATTGTTAGATTCTAACAAAGGCACTCACTTATTCGTTTGAACATTGACTCTTTCCCCTATCCCTATCTTTCATAAACCTTCCCTAAATAGGATTTCCTTACCAAGGAGTAATGAATAAGAAAAGCTGCCTTTAACTAATCTAAATACTGTGATAATAACTTGAGATGCAACAATTTTGAGGATGAAACTTTTTTTAAGGGTGGTGGAAACATAAGTCTCGTACTTGCACGACTAGGTTTTGAGTAATTAATTTAAGGTATTCAAAAAAGTAATATGATATGGCTAAAAACTGATGAAGAGCTTACTAACATTGGTCGAAGAGATTTTATGGACTCGAAATTCAAAAGTATAATAAAATATAAAAAAATATATCCAAAATAATGAAATTTTATTATATTATTATATACATACCAATAATGTGCGAACTACGTTTCGTTAATTAACAAACACTTAAATGAATGATAGGAATAATAAAATTAATAATGGAAATAAAATAATATATAAAAGGCTACTATAAACATCAGGTATAATTAGTACATAAATATATGTACTCGTAATTATTAAAAGTATCCGAAAATGTGTAAATTTTACTGAATAAATAAAGAAAATATGGGGAAATTATTTAAAATTTTCAAGATTATCAAGAAACATCCCCGGAGGTGTAGCAAAATTTGAGTACTTAATAAAGTTGGAAAGAACCAACTTTAGACACCTAAGGTAGTGCATTGATATGTCTCACAGGGGTTAAAAAATCAAACCATACCTAAACCTTACTATAAAATACAATATGCTCAAATGGATGAAAGTTTGGTTCATTTGGGAGTCCAGAAAAATCTTAGGAGTGAATTCAAGAGAAAGGAAATAGGGAAGGAAATTTAGAGTGAAAATAGTGTAAAATAGAGGGCTTAAAGAGTTCCTAAGGAAAATCAACAAGTGGAAATGAAGGAAGACCGTCACCTAAAGGTGTGGCCATCGCTGGTTCTGGCCGATACGTTCCCTCTCCTCTATTATGGTTGGAGCTCTTAGTTTTTAGTGAGTGTTTGGCTTCCTCATTTTTAACTTAGATTCACTAAAAATATAAAATGACCTTCAAAAATTTTGAAACTCAGTTTTCTCAAGTATTTTTGCATGAGAAATTCAAATGTCAAACTAGATTTTTGAAATTTTAAGTGTTAATATAGGGTCTTTAAGAAAAATGTCCTATTCAACGATTTCCAATAGCATTTTCAAAAAACCATCCAATATTGCTTCGACTTGAAATTTTATGAGTATACTCTTAAAAGATTATACTTTGATGTTATGCAATCAGATTTTCAAAATTTGGTGGTCGGATTTTGGGAAAAAAATGTTTTAGACAAAACAGTATGCTAGAAGTAAGTTTTTCTAAAAGAGTTACGTTGGATTTTCATAAAACCATGTTTCAATTTGTATTTGTCAACATGCAACAGCTAAAAGTGAGTAAAGTGAAGATTTTAAGATCTTGATTTTCAAGTTTAAGTGGGTATTTGGTAGTTTAGGAGCTCAATTCTAAAAGTTTCGATGAATTTGTACTAAGTGGAAGGTGAAATGGGAAAGTATATAAATGATTGTAGTATTGAGTTATTTCTTGCTACATTTGAATGTTTATTAAGGTTCTAAAACTCAAGGTAAGTTAGATCACATCTAAGTAGTAAAATGTAGAAGTAGCAACAGAGTCAAAAATTCTATTAGAAACTAGGTCAAAATGTAATATAGGATCGAATGTTTGTGTACACTAAAAATTGGACCTAAGTTAGAAAGTGAGTTATATTTGGACTTCACACCCATTTCAAAGTCAAAACGTAAGTTGAGAACTTTCCAAATAAAAACCTAATATAGGATAGTAGGTTAAAACCTTAGTTAGAAACTATATTAGAAAATGTCTCACTTCACTAAAAACTTCATAAACAACTAAAGAACTCACTTAACTTAGATTACAAAGAAAGCCTAATATTAAAAATAAATTCTTACTTCATATAATGAATAAGAACTAAAGTTGTGCATCAATTTTTGGGAATTGTTAATAAGGACGTACACGATGACTAAGGATAAGGTAACACTACATCAAAGTAAGTAAGATCAATGCTTCACAACATTTTGGAGTATTATTTTATAATACTTTGAGGCTTACGTATGTCTTTGGTTTGTGGTTGTAACTTAGTTGGTTGGGCATGTAACACATATGTGCTTGAGTATTGCCTTGTTGCTACTGTAGGAGTTGAGCTTCATGCTATAGTTGTTTTGTTGATTCTACTTTGTTTAGATTACGTAAATTGGTTAATTACCCTAAAAATTGAATTAACTCAAACTTACCTTAACTTCTAACCCAACATGCATTGCAACCTACTACGAGCATTAGCTAAGTTTATCAAGCTAAACACAAATCCCTTAGATAAGGATAATTAAAATGGTCCTTTCCTCACCCTTAGTCAAAGCAAATGATGGGAGAGGGAGTCACGACAAGGTTAAGGGCTTTAAAGGTGGTTTTGGGTGAAAGGTGTTCTCCATTACAAAATCTTCTATTTGGTTCCAATTCATAAGTGTGAGACGTGAAACTCCTTAATTTGGATTAAAGCAAGCGCAATTTCTTTAATCTCATGACAGACCAAATAACATCGTATGATAATATTTACTTATACATGTATTTCATCTAATTAACTTGATTGAAAGTCTTAATTGTGTTGTGCCAAATTCATACTTCTGTTTCCGTCCCACTTATTAGTGAATTGTATCTCATTCCCCTATAATTTGTCTTGCAAGTTTCAGGTAGATGCATAAGCTTACCACCTAATGTGAGACTCTATAAAAATAGGCTATTAACTCAAAATTGGTCGATTTGAAAACAATTCGTAAAATTTAAAGCGATCGCGAAAGTTGTTCGATCGAGTCCAAATTCTATGAAGGAGCTACAAATATTAATAGAAGCGACCCCATGAGTTTAGGTTTAAGAAAAAATAATAAAATATTTTATTAGTAGATTATATGTGTATTATTCATTATTAATTGAAAACGCCATAAACAAGTTTCGATAATTAATGAACTGCTAGAGATAACATATATACACACTAAAAATCATAAAATATAATTTATAATATTTAGGAATATTTTGTTGTATTGAATATACATTTATGTGTGGGTATAAATACTTGAAATTAGCTAAAATGCCTAATATATATTAAAATATTCTAAAATAACTATAAAAAAATAAATAAAAGTTTATAAAAATCATGTGTCACTTGGAAGATGTCGAAAAGTGATGTAACAATCTAGATAGTGTGATTTGATCAAGAAAAGTAATATTAAGACACATAAATGCTGAAAAAGTGGTCAAGTAGGGACATACAAGGACTTAAAAAATCTCCAATCGACCTACACTAGCTTATAGATTAAGACTAGCCCCTCTGCAATTCATTTTGGACCTTTTAGAGTTCGGAAAAAATAGAGAGTAGTCAAAGAGAGTAATGTAAGTATTTTTAGAAAATTATATAAAAAGGGTGTTTTTAGGGCTAGAATCGAATGAGCAAATCAAATAAGGATCTAGGAAGGAACCAGAGGTGACACTGAAGGTGGAGGCAATGTCCTTCCCAACTGACAAATAGGTGGTGGTTGCAACGTCAGTTTCTAGTGAGTGTTCTAATTTAATTCGATTTTCAATAAATTACTAAAAATAGCAAATTTAATCCAAAAATTATGAAAATTTGTATTTTGGCATATTTTTGTATGTAAATTCTAATAAAAATATTATTTTGATGAAATTAAGTTTAGAAATATACTACCCTTAACAAATTGCTAAATCTGAGTCAATTTCACTTTTATTTTCAAAAACCCTCTTAATGTTGTTTCGACCTCAAAAATTTTTTGTATGCTACCTATGATGTATATTAAATTATTTTGAAAATTTTTTCATGAAAATTATTTTTCATATTTTTATCTCATTTTTAGGCCTTAAAAATCTTATTAAGTGACTATTTTTCTAAATATACTTGATAGTTTCCTGAAAAATTATGGTGTTGAATAATATTGAAAGAATCAATTTGTAGTATTGGGAGTATTAGATTTGAATATTGAGGGCTTGGTGTTGATATTTGTGATATATGTGAAATATTCCAAATAATGGAATTAAGTGTACTTAGTTTGAGTTGGAGTAGTGTTGGATTGTATATTATACTTGCATTATAATCTTGAATTGAATTATGAAGAATTGTATGGAAATTTAGAATCGGTGCGGATCAGAAACTAATTCAAGAGCTAAATCAAAACCAAGGGGTATACTAGCATACTAGGGAGTTGATAAAAAACTGAATGAAGCACTATATTCACTTGAATTAAAGTTAGTTAAACTCTACATAATAGGTTAGAACGTGTTTATGAGATTTATGAGTAAAATGAAATCAAGAGCTTAATTAGAACCCAATTCAAAGGCTGGATCAAAGACGAAATCAGAAACTTAATTAGAAATGAGAAAAATCACAAGAGACTTAAAACCTAAATAATTAAGTATAATATAACCCCAAATTAAAGATAATAATATGAGTTGCAAGAATAAACCTTATATGTAGTAGTTATATAGATACTAAAATGACATCTGTATTATAGGGACTATCGGCAAAGGCTTGTTGCAAGTTATGCCTTAAATGAGCAAATGGGAAGCCTAGATAAGTTTGGGATCAATGTGTAATTGTATTTTAGAGTAATGTTTCAAAGTATTTGAAGGCTTAAGATTATACTTGGTTATGCATATGGATACCTTGATTGTGCACATGCTTGTGTAAACATGTTTTTTAGCTTAGTTGTATGATTATGGTTTGTTGCTTTAGATTATGATTGTTTGTATTGTGTGTATCGATTGACGTCTTAAACCAGACTTAACTACATATGACTTATAACCTTAACCAGATATACATTGCAACCCATTAAGGGACATTTAGAATTCTTTAACTAAATATTGATACCTTTGAAAGGGATAGTGTTTGAGTATAATGATCTCTTCTTTTTCTTTAGTCAAACTAAGTGATAAGAGAGAAGATTGTAGCAAGGGTAAAAGTAATGGTTCAAAGGTAGTCACAAGAGGAGCAGTGATTTCATTGCACAAGCCTTAGTTTGATCGTGAGTTGTTACACATTCTTTGAAACTCCTTAATCCGAATAAGAAATGGTGTAATTTCTCTAATTTCATGACGGATTGAATAACATTGTGTGATAGCATTTTTCTGTTGCACTGAATTTAAATAATTGTTTGATAAGCATGCATGTGCTTGACAAATTGTCTTATGTCTTCGTCTTAACTTACTGAGTAATTAATTGCTTATACCCCTATACATGTTATATGTACTAGTTAGGAAGCGACATTATAACTACCTTAAAGCTAATGACTATTGGATCTTAGAGAGTAAGGATATAAAACTGATGAATAGTTACACCTTTGAAGCTTTGGTTCTTATCTTTTAATCTTGTTGTATCACACTATGTAATACTTAAGTAAATTGGGTTACTAAATCACGTAAATATTACTTGGGTTATCTAAATCTTAGTATATGTTTTTCTAACTTTTACAGGTAAAATATTATTATTTTCTTACGAACTATTTACTTCAAAATAGGTTAGTTGTAGAAGTTTTGTGTAAATTAAGTCTACGATAGTAGCTGAGATATTAGCTTCTATCTTATGATAAGTTACACAACAAGATTGCTATGACTCGCTACTTTGAGGCATGACATCTAATTCTAGAAATTTAGAAAATGGGGTTGGGAAGTAAATTTTATTAACTTTTAGGAAAACTATTAGGGTCTCGTTAGGTGGCCTTCTAGTTTTTTACTATTGATGTGTATTTTGAGTATTATAAACCTATGGGCTTTTACAATTTTCTTCTTGGACTTATTATTTTTCTATGCAAATATAATTTTTTAAATATTCGTCGACTTTGATATATTTTTTACCAAGTATCATCAATAAAACTCAATTTTGTTGGAAAGATTTAGTTACCAATTCATCTTTAACAATCATTTTAAGGATTACATCACTGGTTTATAATAGGTAGATATAGAATTGGACATTTCAAAGTGGTTGAGTTGGATTTACTTTATGTAAACTAGGTATACGATAGCAGCTATGAGATTAACTTTTATCTTAGAATGGTTCATATGGTGGGACTGTTGTGACTCCCTTCTTTGAGGCATAACACCCATTTCCTATTAAAACCATACTTTAAAAGTACCTTCTCTTAGAAAAACCAATCTACTTAATCACAAGCCTTGTTCATATCTATCTTTAAAGCACAAAAACCTTTTTTTTTTTCTTTTTATTCTTTAAGAAGTGGAATGCCTCATGCACAATAATTATATTGTCATGAATCATTCTTCCTAATATAAATACACTTTAATTTTCAAAAATGATATTTCTTAGGAAAAGTTTTAGCCTATTGACCAAGATTTTAGAAATGATTTTATAGAAAAAAACAAAATTGGGAGACTTTACTAGGATTAGCATATTTAGGGATAAGTACAAGATTGGTATAATTTAGAGAGGATGAAAATGAACTTGACTCAAAGAAAGCTCTAACTATAACTGTTACTGCTTTGCTAACTATAGTTTAGAAGTATTGAAAGAAAATCCCTAAAAAACCATCTGGGCTAGGTGCTTTTAAACCTCTAAGTTAGTATACTGCATTTTTAATCTCTAATTAATCCACATTAGCACATATCACTTCATTCATCTCCTTCCCAACCTTCCTATCTATCCATTATAAACATTCATCATCACTTTCCCTTCTTGCTAATTTGAATAGATTGCCATAGGAATGTGTAAATTATTGGGTGATCTTTCCCTCATCATCTATCCAATCACCATTTTCCAGCTATAATTACTTTATTTTTGTGTCTTCTATTAAGGGTTGTATGGAAAAAAGACGTATTTTTATCCCTAAAATTTAGCCAATTTGTCTTAGAACATTAACGCAAAACTTCTACTCATTTTCCCATAATTTGTTCAACTCCCTAAATAGTCTTTCTTAGGTCCAAGCCTTTCGGATCAACTTGGATAATAGCCAATTTTTTTAGCATAAAATCAATTTGTTTTTTGTTATTTGGGAAAGTTTTTTTACTCTACAAAATCAAACTATCTTAACACATTTTCAAATTTTGTAAGATTGTATCCCATGATGGCTAGTTTGACTCATTCATTTAACTCTCATTTACAACATCTTCACACTCCATAGAAGACAGCCACGTATTTTCAAATTTGAAAGCTTTCATCTCTTTGCCATCCTTAGTTACAAGGTGAATAATTAATTTAACATGGTCAGAAGTAAAGGTAGGGATGTGCTCCACTCTGCAATCCAAGAAATGTTCCCTCTATCAATCATTTCTCTTACAAAAGCTTCCCCTTCTCTATTATTACTCTAAGTAAACTTAGGACCTAAAAATCCCAAGTACTGCAAACAAGTTTCTTCCACTATGTCTCTAAATTTGCATAAAACCATTTGATCTACACCTCTATTTCCTTCCTTTTCAGCTCATAAAGCATAGCACTAAAATCACCCATACATAACCATCTAAATTGTTAATAATGCGTGGCTGTGGCCACAAACAAACAAAGTCGGTTGCAAGGGTGGGTTTAAGCTTATCAAAAGCTTGAAATGAGTGATAAAATGTGTGAAAAGAATAGAAAAGGTAAAATAAGCAAACCTACGAACAACTCCAAAGGATACGACGTACTAATGAAACTTTTGAGAACTCACGATATAACATGATACAACGCATAAGATAGTTTGATAAGGTTACTCGCCATCTAGCCTTACTTAAAGGGTTGACATAAGAGTGAAGAAAGCAAACAAGCTGCAGAGTAATGTTCACAAAGGGAAATATTCAGTATATTAATGATGATAAGGTATCTTGTGGCTACATATACAAAGGGTATTTATACCCAAGGAACTAGGGTAACCTGCTTAAAAATGAAAAGAAAAAAAAGGTGGAATCTAATCTAAAAGGAGTAATATATAAGGAGTAATGAAAGGTATATTGGAAATTACAACAAAATCAACTCTTTTATGCGGAAGATTTTGTGTATGGCTGCTCGAACACATAACTCGCTATAGGTAAGGGACTCTATGGCAAAAAGACGAATTTTATACAGTTAGCTTGAATTCTATCGAGCTGAGGTGCCAAGTAAGGATGCCGATTCCAGGTGTACTCATCCTAGAAGGAATGGTTGCGGACATATGTTGGGGCTTTCGTCTTCTTGGCACCAATATAATCAAACTAGGGGTCGACTCGGTTATGATCGGGTAGGGGCATAAGAAGAATCAAGTTGCAAGTAGAGCGTTCGTCGAGTTGGCACATAATTTCTAAAAAATGTACAGCCACTTGACTTGGCATGGGGAGTTGGTCAATAGCAAAGAGTAGCTCGACCTCAGCAAGAATCGGCTAGAGCAGGAAGGTTTGCGTCATTAGCCCTTCTTGTCCTGGGACTCAATTGTAGGTTAAATGCCCAATAGTCTGATTCCTAATAGTCAGCCTGCCATTTCTTTTATATTTCTCCATAACTCTTTTTTTAACTAAAATTAGATTGATGAATGGACCCAAGTAACATGCCCAATTTAATCACCACCCTACATCCCCTCCCACTAAAAAAATCAATTCACAATAGTGTCAATATAAAAGTTCAAATATGATAAAACAATAATCTCAACACTATCATTCCACCAAAGCAAAAGTTCGCCAATCCTTCCTCTTCTATCTACATAGAACTTACTAGCATATCTCAATCTATTTCTTAACCTCTCCAAAAAACTTTCTTTAATTTTTATTTTCATTAGATATGTAAGACAAGGATTGAATTAATATATGAAGCCTTGAAGATTTTGAACTGTCTCAAGTGGCCCAATCCCTTGACAGTTACAACATAAAAAGCTCATTGTCTCTGTATGGCTATTAAAGGCCAGCCACCACCACCTCTAAGATCATCACACATAATAAGCACTTTAATCCATTCACTAAAATCACAAAATTCCTCCACTGTAGTACTCACCTTAACACTCTTTTTCTTCTTTTAGCACTCTTCAATGCACTCATCTTTTTTTTTTCTATTTATTTTCTCCGACTCTTTTTTTCTCTCACTATCTTTAACCTCCCTTATACTACAAGACACCTTTGATACTTCCATAATATAAGCATCATTCACTTTGACCTTTTTAAAATTGTACTACTCTTCATTTAGAATTTCCTTTTTGTTTAAGTTTAGGCTTCTTATTCCAATAGTAATACCTCTAGTGTGTAGCAACAGAGGGGCTAAGATAAGTTCTGCTCTTCACAAAGAGGACCTCCTCATTTGCTCATGAACGGAAGTTAACAGTTTTATTCTTAAATTATCATCGAGTACCTTGCTATTATTCATAATATTCAAAGGAAAAGTATCCCTCCTATTCTCACTATAAATCTGCAAAGCTTTAACTGTCTCTTGCTCTAACATGATTCGGGTTTGATGGTTTAGTGACATCTTATGCTAAAGGGTAGCATTTAAATGGGAAATAATAGGTTTGGGGTTTGAGATTTGCAAAGTTTGGTTAGGTATAGAAAGCAATTAGGTAGAACTCATTGCAACTTGATGCTAAGAAGTTGGTGTCTAGGTTTGGTTTACTGTATGATGGATATCAAATTTGTCAGTTAAAGAAGTTTGTAGTTTGTGAATGGACATAGGTTGGTCTATGTTTAGGTTTTTACTAATGGAGAGTTAATGGTTTTGGTGATTGATTTGGACATGGCAATGTTTGGGTTTATGTTTAGATGTTGGTTTTCCTTCAACATTAATGATTTGTAATTGCCTTCCTCTTCTACATCCCATTTCTTCACAGCACCAACCCTCAAAGCTGGCCCCATAGTTTCATCCAAACACTTTTCAAATTCACAAGTCATACTTAAATGCCTCAGCCTTCCACAGTTAAAACAATAGTCGTTCAATCTGTCATACTTCAAATATATCCTATATATTCCCATTATTAATCCAAATGCTTGATTTCAACGATTTATTTGCTAGAATCTTAATTTAGACTCTTGAGAATGCCTTTCTTTCACCTTTTCTAGAAACAACGGGCTCAACTTCAACTATTTTCCCCACCTTACTTCCAACCAAACTCAGCACTCTTTTCTATCATATGGTTTAAATACAAATCATGTATTTCCATCCATAGACACAAAGAATTTAAAGGAATGTCTTTTAATTTCCAATTTCCCTTCCACTCTTCAATAATCATACAATAACCCATCATCGACCAAGGATATTCACTTGAAACTCTTTTTAAATAATTCCTTCTAGGGAAACGAATTAAGAACAGATTCGGGCTGATATGAGATATATTGGCTACTCCATAACCCTTCCAAACATTATTCATAATGTTGATCATTGCAGATTTATTAATCACCTTTTCTGCAATAATTTTGGCTACAACTAATACATCCTCCGTTGTATCCTTGGTAGGTTGACTCTCCACAGCTGGATCCTCAAGAACCACTTCCAGACTATTCGGGTAAGCAGCAACAGAAGAAGAAGAAGCCATGGATCTGTTTTTGATACAACACAACAAACGACACTTGGTTCAGATTTGAAGATATAGAACGACGAAAGACTCAAAAGAGCTGATACAAACCTGTAGAATAAATGCAGAAGTTAAAGAAACAATTGATAGGCAACAAGAAAGGAAATCAAGAACAAGAGATCTTTAAGTTTTTTCGGTTTTCTGAAATTTTTTGGGCTTGTACTAATTTTCGACTTTTTTTTTTTACTAAAGAACTACTCAGATTTTGATTATTACTAACAGAATGCGACGTATGGAATGTAGCATAGAGAATTAAGCAGTGGAAAATGTAGTGCAATAATCAATAAAATGAGTCACACAAATCATTAAAAGCTTGAGACCCATGATGAGGAAAGATAAAGTTTATTATTATCCCCCTTTGGAGTGAGAGCTCTGCAATTGAGAGGAAAATTCTCTCTAGGCATGAGAGACACAAAGCTAACTTACTGTGGTATGACATTTAATAATTAAGAGTATTATGAAAAATTATTATTGTATATAATTTAGTTTTATTCCATTTTAATTCTATGAATATTTCCAAATACTAAAAAAAAATTATTATTTTGGTTTATATTTCGTTTCATTTCATTTCAGATTATTCATATTTATCAAACTTAACAATACCATACGTGTAAATAGCAAATTTTGCTAATAACCCTCAATATTAGGAAAAGGTATTTGACGCGCATGACATTTTTAACACACTTTTTTCCATTTCTTTTTATATATAAGATGTGTAATCAACACTTCTAAAAACTATAATTCTCTTCTTGTTTAAATTTAATATTTCTCCAGAAACTTTGTAAAAAAACCCAATATAAGTCCTTTTGTGGGAGAAGCAGGACCCTTCCAACCACTTTGATCTGTCCATGGCTATTCACGAGATTTTGCAGTATTTGTACTAGAAACCATGAGCTAAAATTCCCTGCCCTCTTCAATTCCCGAAGTAATGGCCGACATGGCAATATTAATGTCCACATCTCGGTGATGCAGTAATGGACTCTCTTTTTGCAGGCCAATTTCTTTTCCGAAATGTATCCTTCTGAATGAAGAGGCCTTTCTAGGATAAAAACAAGTTTAATATGATCTATTTTTATGGATTATATATGGTTGATGGCAAGATGCCTTTCATATGGGCCCGGTACCCTTTTTTTTCCACCCCCCCCCCCCCCCCCCCCCCCTCCAATTCACCAGAATGAAATAAGACTGAAAAGGAATAATAAATTTTTCTGGCATATTTTGTTTTATAACATCAAACACATTTAAGAAGAATGTTATATTTTACAAGTATAGCAATTTTTTTAATGAAGGTGATGAATAAAAGTTTCTTATTGATTCCATATTACATGGAATAAATAATGTTGATGGAATGGTAATTGTTTTTACAATTATAACAAGAAAATAGCTATTCCACAATTAAATATTGAATGGACGACTGGACTTTGAGGATTGACTCGATTTTTCCTCCGTGCCATATTGGAAAAGATGAACTTCTCTTTGTAATTAGGTCATGGGGTAGTGAAATTTGGTTTTTACGCTTCTATGATTTGATTGCAAAGTAAAATGTAATTTTTTGGAATAATTGGTTCCATCATTTTATACTGAGTACGAAAACTTGCTGAATAACAGTGGTAAAAAGTTTAGTTTTACAATTACTTGGTTATCTTGAACTTTTAGGGTATTCAATGGTTTGATAATATCATATCCACATAATCTATTTGTTCATCAAGAAAATCCATTATCCCATATCTTTGAAGAATCTACTCAATCCTATTCTTAATGTTTTCTAAGATTCTGACATATCATATCATGGTAACACTAATCGTCATGCTCCTTTCATCTTGCTAGTATCAAAAAAGATAAAGATATAGAGGAATTGAATCAAGATGATGTATTGTTAACAATTAATTAGGATTTAAAAAATTTGAAGCTCAAGTTCCATTCATGCTTCATTAAACTTGAAATTTTAAGCTTAAGTTTGACTTAAGACACCTAACTAGCGCAAGCTAGTTAATAATTGCTTCATATAAATGCATAATTTTTTCTTCCAATTAAAAAAAAAATATTCAATGCTCAAATGAGACTCGAACTTGATTAATACCAAAACTTGACTTAAACTTGTGACTTCTTTAAACTATGTATAAAAAATTTGATCTCAATTTAATAAAATACTCAAGTAGCTTGAAGTTAACTCTAGTATAATTGATCTAAATTTGGATAGCTTGCAAATAAGTTTGGCTCATTTATATACTTAAATTCAAAACTCAATATCTAATTATTCCTTTCAACTTTTCATGCTTCTAAAATATCTTTATTTTTCCCTAGCATCATGATTTCTTAATTCACTTGTTATTATTGCACTCTCTCCTTGCATCTTTGGTGGATGTGACATCATTTGTTGTTCCATAGAGACAAGTCTCACTCTCACTACTCTCCTCTCCTTATCGTTGAGGCTTCATGGCCAAGTTGTTAATATCAAAGCTTAGTGGTCATCACTAACCTTTACATTATGTTTGGATTGAGGGAAGTAAAAGGAAATAGAGCAATTTAAAGAGAAAATGGTACAATTCCCTTGTTTGGAAAATGAGGGGAAAGGGAAGAGAATGGATTTGGGGAAGAATATTTTCCCTTGAGCCCACCAAAAAGAATGCTCTCCAATTTGGGGAGAATTGGAACGGAAATGTAATAAAATTACCAATTTGTCATTAGAACAAATGCATATTCTTAAAATATAAGGATTTTAATGGTATTTGAAAAGAATAAAAAATTATACTATCAACTTTCTTCCTATTTTCTTTCCCTTCATTGTCCAAACAAAAAAATTTTTATTTTTCCATTCATTTTCTTCCCTTTTCGATTCTTTCCTTCCTTTGCAATCCCTCCCCCCTTCCCAAATATAGTGTTAGTGATGCACTTGTGCCCTCCTTCATCAAGCCACAGTGATCAAGTTATTGTCGTCAAGCCTCAGTAACAAGCTTTTTTCTCGTAATCTTAGGCATATATGGTTGACAATGTATCGAATTGAAAATTTGGATTAAATATCCTTGTGATTATCTAATATTTACTATGCAACCGAGGATAATGAACCTTCAAATAGCATTTTATCGAAAAATTTCAAGCATTAGAGTTAGAATCTACTAGACGAAAATAAGAAAGGCAATTAGACTAGCTGAAATTCCAATTAATGTATGGAAGTAGAAGTGGCCTAGCAACCAACCAATCTAGTTAGACTCATTTTAATTTGCTGGTTAAATAGATCAAACTTATTTAGCTAGCTTTTAAATGGGTTAAAAAATCTTAACCTCAATTTATTTAAAAAGTAAGTTAAATAAATCAGATCACGAGTCAAAAGCGTAAACATATACATCGGCTCACTTTAGCATACGGATTAAATGAATAGGACTTATTTGTCTCGTTTTTAAACAGATTAGAAAATTTTGATTTAAATCTATTTAGTAAGAAAGTTAAATGAGTAAGTTTGTGGACCAAAACTTATTTATATATCTTTATATAAAAGGCACTTCTGGTGTGACTTATATAACTTTTAAAAGTGGTATCGAAAATTGAGAAAATGCAAGACGAATAAAGGAAAAGTTGTTCTGGTCCCCTCATATAAGATTATTACAGGAGAGATACAATACAATACCGTGCAAATTATAGATGCCTTTAACTTCATGTGTCGTATTGTAAAATTTTGTGAACAAGTGACAGAAAGAAGGACTGAGAAGCGAAACCCTTATGTTGGAGTATTAATAGATTTATCTCCAGTAGTTTTTTTCTTTTTTTCTTTTTTATCTCAGCTAGAAGTTATTAACCTTATTTAAAAAAAAAAAAAGCCTTGTAGAAAAATATTAGACAAAAGAAGAGAAGATTTTTGTGGTGTTCGAGGATCTAGATTGGGCAAATGACAAGTTTTGTGAAGTTTTTAGCATTTATCGAAGCTATTAAAGATATATATAGAAATCTAGCAACAATGCTTAAAAGATAATTAAAATATTTAACTGAAGAGTTTCTAATAGACTTACATCAAGGGTTTAGTTTTAAGCCTTCATTCACATGTTGGTACGACCATAGATATTAAAAAGGTGATCCTAAAAAGGAGAGAAATCGATGAGGCACTAAACATAGCATATATTGAGTGTAGCAATAAGGCAAGGACCAGTGGATCATCTATACAAGTAGGGGAAGAAGATACACTTAAGTAAGAATCTATCGACAGTAGTTTTAAAAAAAAATAAAAAAAAAAAGTTTAGGGAATTGATTTCTTTTCCGAGAAAGAAAAAAAATAATTTAATTGATTATACTTTTTTAGGATTCATAAACCAAATCAAAATACACTGATATTATTTTTTTATATGAGTAAGTTACGAGCTTATTTGAAACCATAATCAAGTATAAATATATATTTATATTTTTCTTAAATATTTCTATTTGTAGTGATTTGTAAAATAACAATTCGACGTGTGGAAATAGTCATCGTAAAATAAGTAGAGCACTTTATATGCATCTGATGAGCCCTTTTAATATTTAGTTTACTCTGTATAAATATCTATCACGTGTCATTAGTAGAAGAGAGCCATGATGCATAATAATTGGGTCATTATTAATCCTTAAATAAATTAAAGAATCATTATTACATGCAGGAAATGATTAAGGGTTTTTTTTTTTTTTTACTCCAATTATAATATTACAAGTTTAAGGAGAGTGAGAATTACGTTACAATCGATAGAAGGCGAGGACTGATGCCACAAATTTATAAAATTCCAAAAAGCGATAGATACAAAGTGAAGAAACATGTGGGGTTTTGTCGAAAAAGGGCGTTAGATAAGAACTACTTTTAAGCCACAAGGAATTGTCCAATAAGGAATTAAAGAAGCCAAAGTGCATTACAGAGTAGTTGGTCCCATTTCTGTAATAAGTGGGCCGTCAACGTCACGCTTTAGATGCTTTGTCTTTTTCTTTTTCTTTTTTTCTTTAATTTACTAGTTAATTACAATTTATTAGCAAATGAAATCTAATGTGTGCTGGTGTAAGAGTTAAAAAAAAAAGGAGTTTCATTTAAACAACATAAAAATAATTATGGCTTGAAAAAGTAAAATGATTTTTACTAAAATTAATAATAAAATTTTTCTTTCCAAATAAAAGTAATAAATTTGAAAAGTAGAAATTCGACTACAAATAATATTTAGTAATTTGAAATTGATTGATTTAGTTCGTTAAATTACAAATGTAGAGTTTGCATAATATTCAAAGCTCATGTAATTGTTCATATATAAGGAATATGATCAATAATCAAATTTTGAATTATTGTATCGAGTTTGGCAACATAAAAAAAAAATAAAAGAAAAAAAGAAAAAAGATTAAAGGAATTATTGATAGGATATTTTGTATTTAGGCCTCACAGGCCCATATTAACTTGATTGGGCTCATGACCCAATTTGACTTACTAGTATTTGGCTCTATTGTTTTCCTGATCAACCTTAAACCAAGCCTTCTAAACAACTTATGTTATATTCTAAAAAGGTAGAGTTGTAACAGCGAGTTGTGCGAACTACTTTAAAATAAAAGCTAACTTTACAGCTGTTATTATATATCTAGTTTGTATAAGATGAACTCAACTCAACCACTTTGAAACATTCAATCTTGTACCTATCTATTATAAACCTACGAAGTAATCTTGAAAAATGATTATAAAAACTTAATTTTGTAATCACAATTCTTTAAAAGATTTGAGTTTGAAAAGTAATACTTTGCAAAACATTCAAAAACTGTAAGTATTTACAAAATTACATTTGTCAAGGAAATAACAAGAAGTCTAATAAAAAGGGTTATAAAAATCCACAAGTTTACCAGATTTAATAACCATGTTAGTTGTGGAACCATTAATAGTATTTTGATATACAAAGTATCTGTGTATAACATTATTGAAGTTGAGTGATCATAAGTAGTATATTGAAATGGAAGACATGTGAGTTTCGAAGGAGAGAATAAAATATCATTAAGCTCATTATATTTGGAGAAGATATTTCGATGGATATTAAAATGTTGAACTGGTGATTAGAGGAAAATTCATTAAGGTAATCCAGTATACGAAGAAGCTATGAAGCTATAATGTACTTCATATTCGCAATTGTAATGGTTAATCCAACAAAGGAATGGCAAATCTAAGACGATCAATTTATCATTGTTGAGTCTCATGTCATGTTCATTATATCCATATATCCTGTCATGTCATGTCCCATCTAGTAATAATCTCAATACTGTCTCTTTTGCTGAGTTTGTCAGTCAACAATCATATTTATCCTTCTCAAGTCGAGTTAAGTCAAGTCAAATTGAGTCGTTAATCATCTCATTTGAATCCAAGATGGAGAATAGTTGGGATTTGCCAAATTTGCTTCTATTGATCCTATGTTAAGCTGTATAAAGAACAAATAAGAAGTTATGACAGTAGTAGAATCACTTTGAGTGGAAGATTTTAGATAAAAGGAAAGGTGATGATATGAAGTGAATTGAGAACCGCTAATGATCACAAATAAAACTTAAGAAACAATCAAATAAGGAATAAATGGAAAATAAACCAATAAGAAAATTTATGAGGTCATAAAGCTAAGTCATAAGATAGTATAATACGACTAGAGGACTACGGTGATAAAATAAGCCTTGATTGATACTAAGGTAGGGAATGCAACTGAAGGAAAATTCAAAGATTAAACAAAGGTCCAAGAAGAGAAGAAGTGGATATTAATCAAAAAGTAATTCGAAAACTTAATTAAAGAACTACACAGAAGTTCATTTAAAGATAGTTATGTAGAATGGAAGATAGGTTTTAAGGCTATAAAGTAACCCACAAAAATACTAGATAATCAAGTTCAGAAGTTCAAGAGTTGAGACACGGAATAGGTAAGGATACGACCGGACGAAAGTTTAGACTTAGAAACTAAAGTAGAACTTAGTGTAATGAAGACAAAGCATTACTTGTGGGTGCTTCGATCTTTAGAGTAGTAATAATATATAAACTATCAATCTTAGTGAATAAGCAATATATAGCTATATAGTAGTTTTGAGGACGAAACTATTTTAAAGGGGGATAGAATGTAAGCCCCAAAACTAATCATTTGAGGTTTCGATCAGTTGAAAAACCTAATCGAACCTAAATTATAAAATAAAGCTAGAAATATTAGTAAAATGATCCCTTAAGTTTAAATTTAAGAAATAAGCAATAAAATAAAAGAATATAAAAATTCAAAATTTTAAGTATATAACTCGTTATTTATCGAAGATGCATACAATGCATTCCGGTGATTAACAAATCGCTAGAAATAAATTATATATATACTAAAAATCACAGAATAACCTAAATAATATATTAGGAATACTTATTTATACTATATATGAATTTACATGTATGTAGAAATACGTGTAATTACTTAAAATACGTGTAATGTGCTAAAATAATACTAAATAATTAAATAAAATTCAAAATTAATTAAGAAAAAATAAAATAAATCAGGAAAAATAAGGAATGATCCAGATATAGGTTGTGGCAGCTGGGGAAAATAAGAAAAAAATTATCCAATTAAATTAGAACAACACAAAAGGCAAATTGGAAGAAGATAAGGCAATTGTCTAATCAAATTAATGCACAATAATTTCCTTAAAGCTCTATAAATAGCAAGAAAAATTCAGAAGCTCATTTGGTCAGTTTGGAGAGTGAAAAAAATACAGAGACTCGAAAATTCAAGGGAAAAACTAGAGAAAAAAAGAAAAGAAAAGGAAAACTGTGCAGTTAAGGCCACAAAAGAGAACTCAGACTTGACGAACAGCTGGGAGTGGACGGCCACCACCACCACACGGTAGTAGCAGCGCCCAGGTAGGCCGACATACCCATGGCCACCGATGGTGGCCGGAGCAACTCAAATCAATGAATTCAATTTCCAGCTCGATTTTATGTAATTTTGTAAAAATAGTAAATATTATTAGAAAATTATGAAACTTATTATTGTAAAATATTTTTGTATGTAGGTTTTAGGGAAAATATTATTTTGATAAAAATATGTCTCTTGATATATGGTCCTTAAGAAATCATGCAAAACCGAACATGATTAGGATTAGAAATAAATGACCTTAGGAGTGTAGTTTTGAACTCAAAATTTTTGTATAGACTACTTAGATGATATAGAATAGTGATATGGAGCCCATTTTCAAAAATTAATTTTTTAAATTTTTAGATAATTTTTAAGCCTTAAAATTAGGCATAAAATGGGTAATTTAGAGTTAATAAAGTCATTAAATGGTTAATAACTGATTTAGTGAATAATTATATGTTTTAGGATGTTAAAATCTGATGGAGTATGATACTTGTAGCATTTAGGGTGTTAGATGTAATTATTAGGTTAATTATGTAGTAAATAAGTAATATGAAAAAATAGTACATTTTAAGTTAATTTTGTAAATTAGGATAATTAGATGTAAAACCTGATTTAGGATGAATTTAGACATTTTGAAATGATAATTGATGTTTAGAGATGATAATTAGAGATAGAAATATTAGAAGTATATTATATACATAATAGGTGATAATGCATAATATGTAATGTTGGAAATATAATAAATAGAAAATATTAGGATAAAAAATTGATATTGTATAAATAATAGGAATATATAATAAAATCGATGGAAGACTTGAATTTATGTAATTATATAAAAAATGTAAAAAATTTCTCACATTAGGAGTGAATTCGGTACACTAATACGGATTTAAGTATACCGGATGAAATAAAATACTGACTAGGGGTAATGATAATATTTAGGAGATCGGAAAGTAATGTGATTAATTTCACATTATAGGTTGAAACGAATTTCTAGGATTCGAATATAAAACAATACTTAGAAATCGAACTAGAACCTAATTTAAAAATCGATGCGGAAACCAAACCCGAACCTAACCCCAAACCTAGAATAATTGTAAAAGACTTAAGACTTAGATAATTAAGCATATTAAACCCTAAACAAAACATAACAAGAAGCGTTATAGGATAAAATAAACCTATAATAGTCATATGAAAAACTGAAACCACGTT
This sequence comes from Lumnitzera racemosa, assembly GCA_024138005.1. Lineage (NCBI taxonomy): Eukaryota > Viridiplantae > Streptophyta > Magnoliopsida > Myrtales > Combretaceae > Lumnitzera > Lumnitzera racemosa. Next base: position 5,909,801 of record JAMXBC010000007.1, read on the forward strand.
TGTGTTATAGGGATGATCGGCGATGGCCTGAGCAAATCGGACCTCAAATGAGTAAGTGAGGAGTCGAGGTAAGTTGGGATTAATATGATGTTGTATTTTGAAGGCTTAAGATTATGCTTAGTTGTGCTTGTTAGATAGTTGAATGTGTGCATGTGCTTGATTATGAGTGATGCTATGATTTTGTCTATTGTCCTGGCTTGTATTGTATGGTTTATATGAAATGATTGATCATCATAAACTGGACCTAATCAAATATACGACCTATAATCATAATCAGACCTACATGGCAACCCATTAGGAGAACTTAGGACTCTCCGGCCAAATACCGACCCCTTCGAAAGGGATAGCGCAGGATTGCAATTGGTCCTTTCTTCATCGTCAGTCAAACTAAGTGATAGGAGAGGAAGTCGCAGCGAAGGTGAAGTCAATAGTTCGAAGGTAGTCGCAGGAGAAGCGAGGTCTCCATTGCACAAGCTTGGGTTTGGTCGTGAGCTGTTGCATTAATGGCAACTCTTCAACCATGATTAGAGCGGGCAATTTCTCTAATCTCACGACGGGCCGGAAAACGTCATGTGATGGAATTTACTTGCACATGCATTGCACCTAATAAGTTGATTAAAAACCTTATTGTGTTTATGGTATAATTTTAAGTCCTCCATCCTAACTTATTGAGCTGTGGTTGCTTACATCCCTATAGACGTCGTGCAGGTGCTGGCTAAGAAGCGGTAAACAACTACTCTGAAGCGGTAAACAACTACTCTGAAGCTAGCAACTGCTGGATTCTGAGGAGTGAGGAAAAACATTGAAGAATAAACACATATTTTTAAGGTCTAAGCTTTTATTTTCGAATTACTTTTCATTTCTGAATAATGTAATAACTAGGAAATATATTACGGAGAATTATTGTAAACTTTAATTGCAATAACTGAATTATAGTATATATATATATATATTTCCTCACTTTCTTAGGTAAATGATTTATTTAAATTACAAACTGTTTATTTCAAAGCTGGTTAGTCGTGGACACCTTGTATAGATCAGGTCTAAGATAGCGGTTGTAAGGCCAACTTCTATCTTAAGATGGTTTACACGGCGGGGCTGTTACAACTCTGCCGCTTCGGGGCATGACAAAACACTAGAGGACCACTTGAAGAGACCTTAGTAATTTTCTGTAAATGTTAATAAAATTGACATTCAGGATACAATTTAACCAATTCTTCATAATCCTTATTCCCCAATCCCGTATTCAATCTTCTAGATTTAGATGGCGTACTTGAAGTCTATTATAAGCTTGTAAGATCACTATAGGGGAATGAGCGACAACTTACTCAGTAAGTAAGACAGGGACAAAACCATGTATTTAGCACAAACATAATCAAGGTTTTCAATTAAGTTAGTTAAATGTCATGCATATATAAACAAATGTCATCATACGACGTTATCTGGTCTGTCGTGAGGTCAAATAAATTGCATCTGCTTTAATCCTGGTTGAAGAGTTCGACGCTATGCACTCGTGAATCGGAACCAAATCAAGGTTTATGGAATGAAGAATACCCTCTGCCCAAAACTCTCTTTAAACCATGGTCCCAAACCTTACCGCAACCTCCTTTCTCGTCACTTAATTCAACTAAGAGAGGGGAAAGGACCATTTCAGCTATTTTTATTGAAGGGGTCCGTCTTTGATCCAAGAATTATAGTCGTTACCCCTAATAGGTTACTGTACATATCAAGTTAAGAGTTAAAGTGAGTTTGAGTTAATTTAGTTTTTGAGATGATCAACCAATTTAAGCAATCCAAACAAAACATAGTATACACAACGATCACCACATAAAGCTCAGCTCCTACAACAATAAAGTAATATTTAGACACATGCATAGCACATGTATAAATAAGTACATTACAATCATAAGCCAAAAGCATACACTAAAACCTCCAAGTACTTTAAAGTACTTTAAAATGATGTAAGGCATTGATCCTACTTACTTGAATATGGATGCTCGTTCTCCTCGTGTGTCGCTCTCGCTTTCCTCTATATCCCGAAAATTTAATGAAACCTTTTCTAGTTTCCATTCAATATACAACATATGCGTTCATTCTAACATTTAAGTATGTTTATCAATTGTGGTAAGTGAGTTTTCTAAAGTTTTATTAGATATTAGTTATGTAGTATAAGTTCTTACTAAGGTTTTGACTTGGTACAGGTTGTTGCTTAATAGTTTCTGACTCATGTTTTGACTTCAGTAAATTCTTAAGAATTATAGGCAGGCAACTTTTCAGTACCTATCATCTTTAATCTTCTAGTTGCTCCTACATGTAGCGTCTTCTATTGAACTACTTTCCTACTGAGTTTTCAACTTAGGTTCTGACTAAGTATTGTGGTATAAATTATTGTACAAGAGGGTTATCACTTATGTTTTGGCTTTGACAAAGGTATAGAATTCATAGACAGATCATTGACTAACATACTATCGAACTCCTGATATGATCAAGGATATTCAATACCAAATTACATTTTGACTTGGTTTCTAATGAAATTTCCAACCCTCATTCCTAAATTAGATTCTTATTTAGAAAGTTTCTGATTTACAATTTATCTCTAGAAATTGTATAGAACCCAAATATACGCCACTTTCTAATCTAGATCAAATTTTCCTAGTGTATTCAACATATTCACACCAGATTATATTTTGATTTACTTTCTAACATTAGTTGATAAAACGAATAACCAACTCATTGATTCACATTATTTGGATACAAAAAAAGAAGTCAAGATATAATACATTCATTGGACATATCATTGTAGCAACTGAAATCTTTTTTACATAAACAACAGAAAAACCAATTTGATTTTTTGTATCTTTAGCTTTTACTTCCAACTTTCTATTCGAAATGACAACAAAGGAATGTCTCATTTAGTATGATCGAGATTTCGTTTACCTGTACGTGGGCTTTCTTTCTATAAGATAATTCAAAAAAAAAAAATCGACTTTCTATAGAACCAAATGTATAGTTTCTAGAATATAAAATAAGATTCAACTCTGATTTGGAAATTCTATATTCCTTTAATTACTAAATTCGATTTCGTTTGATTATACTAATATTATCAACTAATCATAATGGTCTTTATTAGACCATGGTATTTGATTCGCCAAATACATCATTATTGTATACTCTTTCATATATATGGCACAACCCAACTCTTGTTTTTAAAGTTCTTAATCCCTTACTTTTTTTTAATTGAAATATCGAAATAATAAGAAATTGACTCTTGACAGTGAGATACGTTGTATATGTAAATCCTAGATATGAAAATGGGAAAAATTTGTATCATTAGGTAGGGAAAAAAAAAGAAAAGAAAAGGCCAGACATGAATGAATCCACTGGAATATTTTATTAGTAATAACTGCTCATGAAATTTTGAATACTGCAATAATTAAAATGTTCCCTGGAATGGAAGACACCACATCTAGGAACTTTTAATTGAGATATTAATAAACTTCATACATACTTTACTTCATTGGAATTTCGCTTTTTTTTTTTTAATCATTTAGTTCAGTTTTATTTTAGGCTTTGGTATAGAATATATAAAAAAAAAAGTGATTCAATTTCTGCCATTATTGTGATATTACATATTCCAATCCGATTGGAGACCAGAAAAGAAAAAAAAAATAGATTCATAATTGAGATGAAGACATAATAATCATCAAAAGTGTTTCAAAGAAGGGTTATCTTGACATAAGTCTACTTCTTGTAGAGTCAACATAAGTTAAATGAAGTCTCTATCGCCTCTCGCCTGCTTAAAAAAACCAAATATGAAACTTTGTAGACCTTAAAGTTCATAGGGCAAAAAGAGAATTTTTTGAGGTCCTTATACTCATTATATCTAGCATTGAATAGACCGGGTATTCACCTTATCACCATTGTTGTTCAATAAGATACCAAAGTGGATGATTGGCTCATTCCATACTAGAAATAATTGCAGGAAATCTTTTGATAACACGGATTCCTATTTCTCAATGATATCCCATGATCAAGACAATTGGCTGATTCATATCTAAAAGAGGTTGACAATAAGTTCTTTTAAAATTAACTATTTGTCCCTCTGTTAGAGGTGTTCTAGAAATGTTTGCGATCAAGTAAATAGCTTTACGAACCACTGGATTGGATTGAATTGCAAAATGGAAAGATTTGTACAAATTATACCTTTCGTCACCACTTTATGGAAAATCATTAGGTATGAATATGTTGATATCTTTACAAAAAAAAAAAAAGGGAGAGTAATTAACTGTAATACGTTCACTAAAAAAAAATCCTTTTGTAGCGAATCATTTATTAAGAACAATTAAGAAACTTAACACAAAGGGCGAAAAAGAAATAATAAGAACTTGGTCTCGGTCATCTACCATTATACCTACAATGATCAAACATACTATTATTATACATACTGGACGGGGAGCATTGGCCTATTTTTATAAAAGATGGTATGGTAGGCCATAAATTGAGAGAGTTTGTACCTACTATAAAATCCGCTACACATACGAAAAATGATAATAAATCCCGTCGTTAATAATTACTAAAATGAATACAGGTACTTATTTTATTGATCATTATTAAGAGGTGAATTTTATGAAAAAGAACATATTAGGAATAGGTCCACAACATTTGAAGCACCTGGGCATAACAAATGCAAAACTAAAAAAACATTTGTTGAAAAGGAACAAAACAGAGGGAAAAGTTTATGCGTTAAGTCGACATATATTTATGTTTGCTCACAAAGTACGAGGAGTGATTGATGAGATTCGTGGACATTCTTATGAGGACACACTTATGATACTTGAACTAGTGCCTTATTTGTCGGCGCAGTTGCTAAATCTGCGCAATTTCCTCTCCATGTATGGTTACCTGATGCAATGGAAGGGCCTACTCCTATTTCGGCTCTTATCCATGCAGCGACTATGGTAGCTGCGGGAATTTTTCTTGTAACTCGACTTCTTCCTCTTTTTCTAATCATACCTTATATAATGAATTTTATATCTTTAATAGGTATAATAACAGTATTATTAGGAGTTACTTTAGCTCTTACTCAAAAAGATATTAAAAGAAGTTTAGCTTATTCTACAATGTCTCAACTGAGTTATATGATGTTAGCTTTAGGTATGGGGTCTTATCGAGCCGCTTTATTTCTTTTTCACTCCACAAGTCATTTATAGATATTATCAAGGGCTTCGTGCATTCTCAGTGGAATCCCTTTTTCACTCCATAAGGATCAAGATCAAATGAATCTTCGTTCTCCTTATGTCAAACGAAGATCTCTTTCGAGTTTCTTAGTAAATAATGATCAAATCAGATACGATAAATACAACTTTCCACAGAATTCTATATGTATCCATGAGATTGAGTATGGAATTCTGTTTACTCACTTTAAATTGAGTATCCGTTTCCTCCCTTTCCTATTAGGATTTGAAATCTTGTATTTTACATATCTATTCGATTGAGTCTTTGGGTTATTATGCTTAGTGTGCAACTTGTTGGTTTTTTTAGAGGATAGGATTAAAAAAAAAAATGGATCAAAGCCTACTATTAACTAATAGTTATAGCCCCTTGTTTCAAAGAGAGGAGGACAAGTTATTCACATTTCATTTAATGATCAAAGGTGAATTGAAAGCTAAGCAGTGGTAATTCAAAAGATTCCCAGGGGGAAAAATAGAGATGTCTCCTATGTTACCCATAATATGTGGAAGTATCGACATAATTTCAGAGAAACAGACCTCTCCCAAAGGTAATTTTAATGTGGCCGATTTCCCTTCTTTTACAATCAGTTTTGCTACAGCACCCATTGCTCTAGCTAATTGCCCATCCTTTTCCTATGACTTATTCAATTCATTTCCCATGCCAAACATCCGACGTATTTATCGTATTACTTTACTCGCTTGATTAACAGTTTGAGATTACTCTTCTTATTATTAAAATCTTTTATGATCTATGATATTTTAGGATCTATGATATAAGTATTAGATAAGTATTATGAATCATAAATAGATTACCAATAATAGATTACCAATTGGGTTTTGTCTAAATGGAGCCTGGATACTTCATTTTATTGGTCCAACCAAGATAACCATAAATTTTTCTAATTAATAATATTAATTTGAATACCCCCAAAACAAAAATGGATCTAATTTTATTTGATTGCACTAAAGAAAACAAAAAAATTATTGGGGAGGGGGTGCGACAAACTTCTTATTCTTAAAGAAATTTAAATAATTTAAGAAGTGATCCCCTTTTTTTCATCGGATCCAGGTAGCAACCAAAGGTCTTGAGCGATCAATTCGACAGATCGATTACGTATTAATCAATATTTGATTGATTGGTCTAAGGTTATCGACAAAAAGGATTTGTCTAAGTCACTTCGCTTCATTTTGTCCAAGTTGCTTCTTTTTTTGTCCAACTCACTTCCTTTTTTCTTTGTCAGTTTCGGGAATACATATCAAGAATTATGATTTTACATATGGGAAATTTCTCAATATCTTGTTCATTCGCAACAAAACATTTTCTTTATGCGACAGTAAAAAAAAAACATGCTTTTTTGGAGAGAGATACTATTTCACCAATCGAGTCACAGGTATCTAACTGTAATCTTTTTCTATCCACGAGGATCCTACCAGAGCGCCTTCTACTTCTAATAGGCCATGAACTAGATCAAAATCATTCTCAAAGTGTCCATAAGAAGCAACTGTTCATGGTCATTATGGAGAGCTCCTTTACGAAGGAGATACATTACTTACGTTTATCTATGAAAAGTTGAGATCCGGTAAAATGGACCAATTATTAAATCTTGGATGGAAATTTCTTTTACCTATTTCCCTCGGTAATCTATTATTAATAACTTCTTCCCAACTCTTTTCACTGTAAAGGAAATAAGGAATACGATATTCTCTATTTATGACTTTTCTCAAACAAGAGAAAGAAACAAACATCAAATTATTCATAGATATTTACGATATGTTCCCTATTGTAACTGGGTTCATGAATTATGGGCAACAAACAGTACGAGCTATGGAATCACTTCTTATGGACTTCGTTGAGAATGATTTTGATCTAGTTCATGACTTATTAGAAGTAGAAGGCGCTCTGGTAAGATCCTCGCGGACAAAAAAAGATTGCAGTTGGTTTGATGATGATCGAGTGACATTACTTCTTTGGCGGCCTGTGGACTTTTGTTGCTCTCTACGACGCTTTCGGACTAATAGGTTTCATGTTACGTCAATTTGAACTTGCTCGATCTATTCAATTACGACCTTTATCTCATTGAATAGATTAAATTATGAATCCAATTTTTTTTTTCTTTTCTGGTCTCCAATCAGATTGGAATATGTAATATCATAATAATGGCAGAAATTGAATCACTTTTTTTTTATATTCTATACCAAAGCCCATAAGTCTAAGTATCATTTATCAATTCCTTTCCATTTGTATCTATTACAAATTCCAATTTGAGTATAAGTATAAATGATATATCCCAAAATTATGGCTTCTTAAAAAAAGAATAAAAAAGTAAAATTTTTCGAATATATCAAAAGAAAGAGATTTCTCTATTCTGTCGAAAAAAAGTGGAGAATGCACATTTGCTAGTTCTGGCGAACAAATAATCATTGAGTCTTCCTCTTTCTGGACAACACATACAAAGAAACTTGCCAACAGTCAAATAATTAGTGAACCTATGAGAGATGTTTCGAATTAGTTTCTTTTTCTTCTATCTTCCATCTATTTTATTTAGATATTCACTAGAGTAATTATGATCCTCTACCATCAATAGGTTTGGCCAACACATTTATAATACGACCTAAATAAGCATCATTCACCGATATTTGAGCAATTTTGCCTGTTGCTTTTATAGAGCTTCCTTCTTGTATCATTCCTACGAACCAAATTGTTCCATTTTTACTTTACTAAAAAACACAATAGACAGATATTAATCCTTTATCCGAGATAGCCCATGGAAGGGGGAAGTCCATAGCATAGTTTTTTCCTAACCCTACTTTTACTAATACATCTAACTTCTTCACATATACTCTACTTGTTTTGCAATTCCAAAAGTCCAAACCTTGCATATATAGTAAATATCAATAAAGTACCATAATCATTTATTCCCATTCTCCTTATATTATCTACTATTTCACAATTTCATGAAACTTAAAGAATTAACTTTAAACCAATAATTATCCATTTTCACTAAAAATCATCATTCCTAAACTCATATTAAACCACTTTTAACTGCTGTATATGGGGAAATTTAGGTTATACCATAATTTTAGAAAAATTCATCAAGCTCCTTCAACAAAATACCTTATCCAATACATTGTTTTCATGAAATTGAGTTTTTTCCTAAAATCTAAAGCCATAACTTCTTTAATCCAACCATAAAACATCAAAATTTAATATCTTAGGAGTATAACCATAAAAATTTAGACCAAAACTACATTAATTGGTTTTTTAAAAACTTGATTAAAATTTTATGCACAGGAGTTTTACTAAAGGACCTCATATTTATACTCAAAAATTTTAAAATTTGATTGAAAATTTGAATTTCTCATGCAAAAATAAGTAAATCAACCAAATTTTAAAATTTTTTATAAACGTTTGCTATTTTTCCCAATATTTTTTTGTAAAAACAAGATATTTAGCGACTCACTAAAACGTCGAGTTCCAACCATTGTGGGAGAGGAGAATCTTGTCTACCAACTTAAACGATTGCTCTTCCTTTAATAACCTCCACCCATTGCGAGGAATTTGAGTAGGGCGGCATTGATAGTAGTCGAATAACTCCATCTCAAAGTCTATGAAAGGGAGGCGAATCCTATGCTCCAAGCATTTCTCGTGTACTATAAAGCATCTCCTTAATAACAAGGTTACCCTCTCGTCTTGCCATGGTAGTCACACTACAAAGCCTGGAATCTCTTCTACAATAGAATTACGCCAAACATAATTTACCGCAGTGAGCTTACTTTTGCTAACCCATCCACTTGGATGTTACGCCCCGAAATCATAGAGTTGTAACAGTCCCGTCATGTAAACTATTCTATCATAGTAACTGACCTCACAGTACCTACTATAGATACGATCTATACAAGGTGTCAACGACTCCTCGCTTTAAAGTAGACAGTCCAATTAAGTGTTTAGCTAAAGTTACGGTAATTAGCAAGAATTTTTAGGTCAACATACATAATTACATGTACATTCCATAGAACTTCCCTGAAAATTCTACATTAACATAACAATCCACTAATTTACATAATAACTATCAGTCTTTCATTCTTAAGTTATTAAGGAGACTCTAGCTATACATTTACTACTAGGCGAATTGATCATCACAAGCTTCAAAAGAACTAACCTCTAGATAATTATAGGGCAACATAATACTCAAAGTATTCAGAAATCAGTACCTACAAAAGGATCTATACAAGTATGAGTAACTACAGCTCAGTAAATTGAATTATAGACTCATGAATGTATACAAATACAAACAAGATTATCAAGCAATTATTTTAATGCAATGCAAAAAACAAATGTCATTACACAACGTAGTTTGGTCCGTTACGAAATCAGAGAAGTTTCACCGGCTCTAATCCGGTTGAGGAGTTTTCATGTTATGCAACATCTCATAAGCAAACCTAGGTTTGTACAATGGAGACACTACTCCTCCTAAAACTATCCTTCAAACCAATGCCCTCATCCTCATCGCGACCTCTTCTCCTGTCACTTAGTTTGACTAAGGATAAAGAAGAGACCAATTTGCTATCCAGCGTTATCTTTATTGAAGGTATCGTTTGGTTGGAGAATCCTAATGATCCCTTAAAAAGTTGCAATGCATGACAATTTAGGGCATTAGAGTCGAATAAGATTAAATTCCATTTAAGGTGTTTACACAATTTTATATCAATCCAGTCATAATACATAATCAATCATAACACAAATTTTAATACGAAATCAGATATTCAAACACATGCATAAATTACTTACAATCACAATCATATACAATCCTAAGTTTCCGAGTACCATAAAATAATACTTTAATATAGTAAGCAATAACCCAACTTACTTAGAATTTTCAGTTGCCCAATCACTTAATGGCAAGTCGGTTCGTCTCCGAGTATCCTATAATATAAATACGTCTTTTTAGTATTTATACTTTGATAATTCATATTCTAAGTTATAATTTAACTCATTTCTCCATGTATACCTATTATTTATTAATGATTCATTCTACCTTATTTCGGATTTCAATTTTTAAATTAGATTCTAATTTTGATTCTATATTGTCTCTGACTACGAGAAATCCTAAATATACTCGAATCCTAATGTGAAATTAATCACATTAAGCTTGAGTATTCTAATATCACATTGGGTCTTAATTTAGTATTCTAAACTATTCGGTACACTCTAATCTTAATTGGGGTAATGGATTTACTCCCGATATGAGAAAATCTTACATTTTTTTATATAATTACCTAAAATTAAATTTTTTTAAGATTTATTATATACTTACTTTTATTATTATATTATCCAAATAAATCTAATTTTTCATATTTATTAAATTTTCAATTCCACATATTCCTAATGTCCTATAACTACTACATAATTCCTATATTAATTACGCTTAACACTCCAAAGACTAGGATTAGGTTTCCATATCAGAGATTAACATCCTTAAACATCTAATTACTATCTAAATCAGTAATTAATCACTTAATTAACCCAAAATTACCCAATTTTCCATTATTTTAAGGCTAAAAAATTACTTAAAAATTTCATAAATTAAATTAAAAAAAAAGCTTCATAGCACTGTTCTATATCACTTAAGCATCCTATAGAAAAAATTTGAGCTTCAAACTACACTTTTAAACCTATGTATTTCTAGTTTTAATCATACTTGGTTTTGCTTAATTTCATAAGAATCCTATCTTTTCATACATAATTAAACTTAATCACTATTTTCCCTTAAATTTACATACAATAAAACCTCAGAATAATAAATTTCATAATTTTCTGGATAAAATAAATAATTTTAAGAAATTGTACAAAATCGGGGCAGATGTGAGACTCACCCAATTCGATGGCTTTTGGGCCTCTAATACCAGTTCGAATGTGTCAGCTGGTCCAAGTAGTGGTTTTAAAGTGGGGTGGTGGTGGTGATTCGATTCCGGGTGGTGATAGTGTATGGGTTCAATTCACTAGCCCCTTCTGTACAGATTTACTTAATAATTTCCTAAACCCTAATTTTCTTCTCCAAATTTCGATGCTCTCAATTTTTTTCAAACTTCTAACTATCCAAATGGGTTCTGTAATTTTTCTTACTATTTATAAAGTTTTTTAGTAATTATCATGTATTTAATTGGACAAGATATTGCCTAAATCTCTTCAATTTTTTCTTTTTTTCTGGCTTGTTTTTTATTGGTTAATTTTTCTTCTTTACTTCTTGACCTACCACAACCAAATCCAAGTCATTCCTTATTCCTCTGATTTTTTCTTAATTATTTAATAATTTTCTTTAATTATTAAGTTTCTAGCTGATTTAAATAATTTCATGCATTTTTATCTATAAGTAAATACATGTAGGGTACATATGAACATTCTTAATTATTATTTAGATTATTCTATGATTTTTACTATACATATAATCTATCTCTAGCAATTTATTAGTTATTAGATTACACTTTTCGCATTTTCGATAATTAATAAGTATTATACTTAAAATTTGAAAATTTTATAGTCTCTTATTTTATTATTTATTTTCTTAAATTCAAGTTTATGGGGTCATTTTTACTAATATTTCAATCTATTGTTTATAATTTAAGTTTGATCGAATTCTTTAACACATCGTTCTAAATTTTGTGTATTAAGTTCAATCCTACGGTTACTTGACTTAACTTTAAGCTTACATTGAACCTTTATTATTCTTAAGCCTATTGTATGAATTGATGGCCACTAGTAAAAGATCACAAGGGTAGACATCTCGTGGGATGGCCCTTATCATCTCTTGGGCCCCTTAAGGCCATACCGACCTGATTGGGCTTAGGATCCAATTCGACTTATTAGTATTTGGATTCATTGTCGTCTTGGCTAACCTCAACCCAAGCCCTTCAAATAACCTACCTAGCTACAATAACTTGTAATGGTTAGAAAACAAAGGATAAGGTTTGGAAGCCAAGTCAACAGCCATAATCCAACAAATTTGGACCACGTTGAGCAAGCATACTCCTACTACCAATAACGTATGGACGTGACAAACTACTTTTACAAGTCCCTCAACTTTCAATCACCCTCTTCTATAATTACCAGCCAACGTCCCGATAATAAATCATTTAGACTTTTGAACACTCAACCTATTCTAATATATTTGTACATCCTCATTCTCTTTATACATAAGATATTGATTTAAATATTGAACTAGTCAAGTTGAATAATACTTCTTTTTTTTTTTTTTTCAGGCTCACTTCATAATCACAAAACCCAATTTCTTTTACTCTACCGGTAATCGTACAGAAGATATGAATTATTTCATGGAGATTTTAATTATTAGATGTCATGATGCCAATACTAATATTGAATCCGGTCGGTTCCTAGGATCCACTATAGTATCTCCGGCCGGAAATTAGGTCAAACGAAGCGTGATGAGATGAGAAAAGCATGTTTTTATTCAATGAAACACGTTCAGCCATCAGTCAAAATTAGAATAAAATAAACCCTAAATATGAAAACCAACGAAATTCACATGACGGATTTCGAGAAGAGATCCCATCGTTGGATTGGGTCCCTCTCTCCCATCTCTCTCTCTGTCTCTCTCTCTTGCTATTCTTCATAGTTAACATGTACGGGTCTTCTACCGACGATGATGATGGCTTCTTTCTACTTTATTTGAAGATTTTGGCACATCCTCACGTGGACTATTCCACCCATACACATTTTTATATATTATATAAGAATAATCACATAGGATGGGAAAAGTCTCGTACTCGTAGTCATAAATACCATATAAGAAAAGAAAAGACCTTCCCCGTCGATACATCCGTTTTGATTTGTGAAATCTCTTCTTCATTTCCTTAAAAATGGCGGATCTTTTCACTCCTTACAAGATGGGCAAGTTTGATCTTTCTCACAGGTTATTCCGTTTTCTTTTTATGTTCGTTTTGAATGTCCTTTTTTTTTTATTTTGGGAACTTAAATTTTGGTGGTGGTTGGCGCAGGGTGGTGTTGGCTCCGATGACACGGTGCAGGGCGTTGAACGGCATCCCTCAGCCGGCTCTGGCGGAGTACTATGCCCAGAGGTCAACGCCGGGAGGTCTCTTGATAACGGAAGGGACTATGGTGTCTGATACGGCTGCTGGGTGAGTTTCGTAGATGATCGGACTTCGTAGAGCGTATTGAAACTAGGTCTTAAAGCTTCCATGAATCGATTGCAAGGCTCTATTTTCTGAACAAAAATTAGGAAAACAGGATTCCTAGGATCACTTGTTTTTCTTCAAAATTTTAGATTTTTAATAGTTTTTGATTATGTGATATTCACCGTGGACATCCTTGTTGTAAACTAGTTTAACTATTCATGAGTTAAAGTAGAGCTCAAACTTAAACTGCTAGAGTAGTTAATCAAATTGAGCTTGAACTTAGTAATGTTTAGTTTTAGTGGCTTGTAAATCTAATCGAACTCGAGTTAGATATAAATATTGATCGAATTGGAATTGAGTTTAAACATTAATATTATTATAATTTAAAAAAATATATATTTTTAAACAAATTAATCTTAAACGAGTTTAAGATTCGAGCTTGAGATTATTCAATAGAGTCTGAGCTTAAAGTCTTAAGCTTGAGTTAATATTAAAATTTAAAATTTCGAATCGAGCTCGACCTCGATATCGTGTTGTTTCAACTCCGATGCGTTTGTAACCCTATATACAGGTTTTAACCATTTGCTGTTCAGGAAAATCCGTTATCCTGTGTCTGAAAATCCTATGTGCCATGGTAACTAACAGTAGCTGTCATGCTGCTGACATCTCCCTAGCATTAGAATTGCAAGTGAGTCAAGCCGAGAAGAGACAGCATAGCGTTAAGTTCGAGATCAAGTTGAAACTCAATTCAAAAATTTCAATCAAAATTAATAAAAACATATTGGGTACTTAAGTCACTCATCCTTTTCAGATAAAAATTTTATGAATCGGACGACTTAAATGGAAAACAACATCATTCAGACCGGCTAGGTGTTAAATTATCCATGTCGTAAAACTCCATTAAAATTCAAGAGTTTCTTATTGTGGCGTGGTGGTTCTACAGATTCCCACATGTTCCAGGCATATATACCGAAGAACAAGTTTGTGCATGGAAGAAAGTGGTTGATGCTGCCCATGCCAAGGGAAGCATCATATTCTGTCAACTTTGGCATGTTGGTCGTGCCTCGCATCAAGGTAATAATATATCCTAGTTTACAGAGTATTCTAATATAGACTTGGACTTTATGTACCATATATGTATACATATAAATATATATATATATGTATGTATGTATGTATGTATGTCTGTATGTGTGTGTGTTTGTGTATATATGTATAATATGTGCACTTTGCACGTAATATCTGCACTTTGTCCTAATGGGGTCCATAAAGGCCAGTGTAGAGAAGAATTTCCTTTACTGTTTGCACCACAAGTATGGCATGTTAACTCATCTTAAACTGTGGGTAAACATGTGTATCTTCCATTTTGCTTGGAGATATTACTTTAAGCCATAACTTGATTCATACTTGACAAAGCATGATTAGCATTTGATTAATATATAAAATTTCCAAGCAAATTTTTAGCTTGGTGGAGTTTGAGCAGCTTGTTGATATATGGGTTTGTTGCAATTGTACATAATCTTTTATTGAGTGTAATTAAGGATGAAATGCTGAGTTGTTCCTCCTCCAGTTTATCAGCCTAGTGGTGCGGCACCAATTTCATCAACAAGCGAGCCCATATCAAAAAGATGGAGAATACTCATGCCTGATCAATCCCATGCTATTTATCCTAAACCTAGGGCCCTGAATACATCTGATATTCGGGAGGTGGTTGAGGATTACCGTCGAGCAGCAATAAATGCCATTCGAGCAGGTTGGTTGATTACTTCCACTTCCACTACTGGTTGTGATGCCCGAATGTCAAACATATGATGAATTGATGATATGTCATTTTTTTGGTGAATTATAATTGAACTATTATGCAATTGCAAAACCATGATGTGTGTAAATAGCATCATTGCTTTTGGAGGCTCATGATGACTTAGGTGCATAAATTTTCAAATCTTTCTTTTGTTAGGCATAAATTTGGAAATTGAAGCCTCGCTTGTCCTCATTTTCCAGATGAAATGCCTCAAAATTCTATAATATCTAACGGCAATTGGTTTGTCATAATTTTATAACTCTAGGAACTTTTGCAAACCCAACAAGAGTTGTGATCAGTGATTTATGTGCATCAAATTATGGGTAAAGTACTAATGGAATATAGTTTATAGAGGAACAGTCACCAGAACTTCCAATACGTTTTTGAGTTTTATCAATTGGGTACTTAATTTTTTTCAAGATAGTGTTTTTTGCTTAGTTCCGATTTGCTGGATTCTAAGCAATGCATATAAATTGGAATTACTGCAATCTATTTCTCGAAATCATTATATTAATTCTAAGAAATAAAATTCTATTTATATTAATGGAACTATAGCAGTAATGTGTGCACACTGATCTGCTTATCTACAGGTTTTGATGGGATTGAGATCCATGGAGCACATGGCTATCTGATTGATCAATTTCTAAAGGATGGGATCAATGACCGAACCGATGCATATGGTGGATCAATCGGAAATAGGTGCAAGTTTTTGATGCAGGTGGTTGAAGCAGTTGTTTCAGCTATTGGCATGGACAAGGTTGGGGTCCGAATTTCACCTGCAATAGATCACCTTGATGCCGTGGAATCCAATCCTTTGAATTTAGGGCTAGCGGTCATCCAAAGACTCAACAAGCTTCAATCATATTGGTCTACCAAACTTGCCTATCTCCATGTGACTCAACCCCGGTACACAGCCTATGGACAGACAGAATCTGGGCGGCACGGAAGTGAAGATGAGGAAACTCAGATGATCAGGACCTGGAGAAGGGCTTACCAGGGTAATTTTATGAGCAGTGGAGGGTACACTAGAGAGCTGGGAATGAAAGCAATAGCGGATGGGGATGCAGATTTGGTGTCATATGGTCGCCTTTTTATCGCGAATCCGGATTTAGTCCACAGGTTCAAGATTAATGCACCATTGAATAAATATATCAGGAAAACCTTTTACACCCAAGATCCTGTTGTTGGATACACAGACTATCCTTTCCTGGGAAAAGGAAATGGAAGCCATAAATTGATGTCAAACCTATGAGTTAAAAAAGTGTAGTTTCTTATCAATAGATTGTCAATGGATATGTATAAATTTTGGTAGAGTAAAATGTATTTATTTAACTAGGAAGCTAGTAAGTTTTAATTCCCATGGATGAGAGAGGAGAAGATGCAAAGGGAAAGAAGGAGATGCAGGGCATGGTTTGTGTAATTGGGAAAATTATTACACAAATCTAGTGCCATCCTAGTGCTCTTATTGAGTGTAATAATCCTATGGGAAAAAGGTGGATTTGATACAGAGCAAAGCCCATTATTAAATTAAAGAAAAAAAAAATGTGTTCTTTGTTTTCTATTTGCACATTTCACCCAATGGTAAACAAAAGGAATTTTTCCCACTTTGCTTTACGAGTGATCCCTCCCCATATCAAATAAGAGCTAGCAATTTGACATTCGATCTCCTGTTTGCACATGAAACGACATGATTAAGAAGGTTAGTAATTAAAACTTGACAGACTAATAAATGGTTAGATCTAGACTGGTTTATAAATTCCTTAAAATTTGGATCCAACACCTTATCCTATTTACAAGCCCGTTTAGTAGGTGGGTTCCATAAACGTGTTCGAATCTTGCTTACAGACCTATCTAAGATAAATATTTCTTATATATAATCTGTTGATTACTTGTTTTATATCCCCTTTTAGAGTCTGCCTTCATATTTAGGGATGTCCATAGACAAATTATTATAAGGTATTCAGTTTGTTCCTCTTGAAGATCTTATGGTTAAGATTATGTGACGAGTTTTTAAAAAACTTTAAAAACCTTATAGGATTTTAAGTTGGGTCTTGAGATTCTAAATAAATTTAACACAAAGCTTGATACCAATAAAATAATAATAATAATAATAATAAATGTTTTTAATTGCTACATGCTTTGGACTGGTAGAGTTTATTTTACATACTTTAATCTTTCCCACAGTGTGTATGAGTTTAAATAATTTTAAGAAAATATTAAATTTTTAAAAAAGGACGTTAAATTGAAAGAATTTGCAGATATAAATAATAGAAAACTCTAAGATATATTGATGGCTACCATTAGTAATCAACCTGCCCTTTCCTATCAAACAAAAAGGTAAAAAAAATTATACATGGAACTAGAAGTAGAAATAATCAAATATGCCTATCAGTTCTTAACCCAAAACCAATAATTTATCTACTTGCCCACC
The DNA here is from genome assembly GCA_024138005.1 of Lumnitzera racemosa. Lineage (NCBI taxonomy): Eukaryota > Viridiplantae > Streptophyta > Magnoliopsida > Myrtales > Combretaceae > Lumnitzera > Lumnitzera racemosa. Next base: position 5,927,415 of record JAMXBC010000007.1, read on the forward strand.
TTCAAGGAACTATATTACGTTTGCCAAGAAGGATATTGATGCAATGAGCATTAAAATACTGGATTCGCATATTGAAAGTTTGTAATGTTTTTAAAAAGAATGATATAATAATATAAGGTAATTTCTTTCATTCTTTTTTTTTTCCCAAGATCCTTTTGACTGGAAAAACGTGTAAAATGGATCTTTATAATGGAGTGTCCATTTGGTCAATGAAACAAGTGAACACCACGATAGAAATAGAAAATGAGTAGGGATTATGTTGGTAGGCTCTACACAAGTCAGTTCAACTAAGTCAAATCGAGTTAGTTAGCAAGTTTGAGAAAAATCTATAAGGAGGGGTTGTAGGTATAAGATAAAAAACTTTTTGAGACGGAATTTAAGAAGCTAAAGGGTTTGGGTCAAGTTTTTCTAAACCCACCCTAAACCAAACCATGCGATATCCCTTTTCATATCAACTTCACACCTCATCTATTAACATTTTCTCTTATTAAATGTTATTTATATTGTCTAGAAAATAGGAGAGTTTATTTGCACCCTTTGAAAGTTTAGATGTATATTTGTATAAGATTAAAATTTGGAGGATTATTTATAATTTCATTTTTTCTAATTTTTTCACCTTTTTTTTCAATTTTCTTTTGGTTTTTTTATCAAATTATTTAAATAAAATTAAAACTAAAATTTTTAATGATCAAACACATATTATATGTGGAAAAAAAGATATAAGTCACTCATTTTCAAGACTCCCAAAATACAAGTCATATTTTAGTAATTTTCCCTTTTATTAATTTAACCTTTTTTTTTTGTTAAGTGTTGATTGCTTAATAATCGCTTAGTAAGGATTTGCTACATTTTACACAATATATAATTCTTTTGGTTAAAAGTTACAAATGGTTAAACCAAGGGAAGGGCCAATTCTAACTTGAGAACTAGACCAGAATTGGCTTGAGAACTGGACCAGAACTGACCTGGCGGTTTGTTGACTTATCCTGGAATCGTGGAAGCCAAGTCTAAATTGGAATTGGACCTATTGGGCCAAGCAGGTCCATACAGTTCACACATGCCAACCTGCTTGAACTGACAAGTCGATAACCCGGGTAGTGAATCAACGGTTCAACCCACTAATTCAATCCAAGTCATTAAGAAAAAAAAAAAAGATGAAAAGTATGTTTGATTTGATGTGATCTTCATGTGCTTTTTATTTTGAGGAAAATTGTAGTGGATTTCAAACATTTATTGAAATGTCATATTTATGTGCTTTTCACTTTGTGGAAAATTGGTAAAGATGTAAGACATTTGTTTGAATTAGATGTCGAGCCTTATTTCAATTTCTTTAATTTAACCTATTTTAAACTCAGCCCGTTTAATACAAATTACTCAATATAAATTAAGGAAAAAAAAATTATTTTTTTAAAAAATGGGAGACGCTAATCAGTTCAACGGGTAAAAAAATAAAATTAGGGAAAACCCTAATTTAACCACTAATCTACAAATTTTCTAAAAAGAAAATGATTTTATTAGAAAAATTAAACTAAAAAAAAATGGTTTCAGGGACTAACCTATTAAGACTAAGTCACTATATAAAAATTAAAGAAAAATTTATAGGTGTTTATTTTTTATTTTTCTAAAAATATTAAAAATATACCTAAATTCACAAAAAGTAACTAAAAATGATTTTTTATTATGAATTTATAAGAAAAAAAGGAATTTTTTTTTATATTTTTTTATGGTTGTCCCAAAAGTACCTACATATCCGCTCATCAGGATCAAAATAACTATAGTTCTTTTTTTTTTATAAAATTTTTAGTGAGTTGGTTATTTTTATATTGAAAATCGAGTCAAGTTTACGTTTTTATCAATTTATTATTTTAAGAAAGACAAACAAAACCTAAGAAATGTAATTTTTAAAAGAAAAACCCTAACTATCTTTTTGAAAAAAAAATACTCAATTTAGATTAGATTTTTTTTTTCAAAACCCCTTTGCGTCAAAAATATATTTTTTATTAAAAAACATTATTTAAAAAAAACTTAATTTAACTTAAAAATTTGCAACAAAATAAATAATAACCAAAAAATCTGCACTTAAGCAAAAGAAATAAATTAATAAAGAAAAAAATAAAAATAATTAATAAAAATTAATGAGATAAATAAAATAAAATGAAATAATAAAAAAAATTTAAAAATTTACTTGGGTTGAATCGCATTAATGTTGGGTAAACATGTAGGCAGTGCTAGGCGAGCGGGCAAAGATTTGGGTATGCACAGGCGAGTGCCTAGGCGACGTGGGCATGCACCTAGGTGGTATAAGCGAGTGCCTAGGCGAGTGTGAGCGATATTGGGCAATTATAGGTCACCAAGAGTGAACGCTGGCGAGCATGGGCATATGCTTGGGCGGTATGGGCAATAGCTGGCGTGGACTTAGGCGGTACAGGCAACAGTAGGCATGGACCTAAGCAGTACGAGCGGTAGACTAGGCAACAGTAGTGTACATCTGGTGGCGATCTAGGTGGTGCTGGTGGTGTACGATAGCATTTAGTAGCGGTTATGTAGTGGTGTATGGTACGCGTATGGCAACACGTAGGGTGTATGTGATGTTTTTTAAGGAGTATATGGGGTGTGCATGTAGGAGTGTGATAAAAAAAAAAAAAGAAAAACCCTAAATCCCAAGCTAATGTACTATTTATAAGCTCAAAATCAAATCTTTCGTATCAAAGATATGGAACATACAATTGTGATTGCGATTTCAATTTTTCCAAGATTTACTCTAGCTTGTAGAAACCCTAGTTAGCTTGGGGTTTTCTTTCCCAGCCCGACTCAATCCAATATATCTCAATAAATCTTTATTCTAAGCCCCTTAATTAGATAAATACTTATTCTATATTGGTCTAACCCAAAATTAATTAATTAAGCTCATATCGTCATCTAATCCAACAATTCAACTCAACTCAACATGACTTGACTCATGACTCATCTTGCTATGACCCGACTCGATTTTTATTTTTATTTTTTTTTCATTTTTCATTTTTTTTCGTTTTTTTTTCTATTTGTCTATTTATTTATTAACTTAGCTTAATTAAGAAAAAAATTGGCAAAATTAGGCGTCTATAACTACTCCTTTTAGTAGTGAAGTTCGATTAGAACTTTGCTACAAAAACAAAAGGGATACCCATTTTTGGTAAACCTGACTTGGATATCTGAAGAGAATAGATCTCTTCAAGATTTCACTTGGTTGATCCGAAAGGATAAATCTCTTCGAGATTCGACTTGGTTAATCTGAAAAGGATAGATCTCTTTAAGATTGGTTTTGGATTAATCTGAAGAAGATAGATCTATTCGGGATTGGTTTTGGTTAATCCGAAAATGATAGATCTTTTCGAGATTGGTTTTAGTTGATCCTAAGAGGATAAATCTCTTCAAAAATTTATTTCACTTTGGTAACCCGAAGAGAATAAATCTCTTTAAGATTCTTACTTTGTTTTGGTTAATGGATGAACCGAAGATGATATAGCTCTTTGAGATTGGTTTTAGTAATGACTAATCTAAAGAGGATAAATCTCTTCAAGATTAGATTTAGTTAACTCAAAGAGACTATATCTCTTCGAGATTCGTTTTGAATAATCTAAAGAGGATAGATCTCTTTAAGATTGGTTTTAGTTAATTCGAAGAGGATAGATTTTTTTAAGATTCGACTTCAAAAACTAGCTTAACTCTTCTAAAGATCTCTTTTAAAAAACTTTTAAGATTATTTATCATAGGACCGAAAAATTTCTTAGATAGCAACTAATTGGCATGCATACATCAACTCCCGATATTCACTCATTCGATTAGCAAAATTTCACCAAAGGACTGTACTTGCTTCTTCTTTCTCTTTTCTTTCTTCTTTTGTTTTCTTCTTTTTTTTTTCGTTTTCTTTTTCCTCTTTCTCTAAAATCTTCTAATCTTTTGAGACTCGTAACTGTACCATGCTCAAACCTTGAATTTGCTTTATTCATCACCAGATTTCAATTCCTACTCTTCATGACTTTTGAACGATAAATCCCTTTTCGAAAGGAACAAGATTAAATTATTAAGAACATTCGATTCTAATTTATCTAATGATTCATATTCATTGGTAAGGATCTAGTGTTTAAGTGTATGGAGCTAAGAAACATGGTTTATGGGTGGAGTGTTTATTGGTAAATGAACATCCAAATTCGAAAACATTAATGGATATTAGCTTTACTTGTAAACGATGAAAGATTAACGACAAATTATTCAAGAAAACTTGAAATCTTTATTAAATCTCAGTTTTTATGGATAATACAACTTGACTATATCTAAATTCAGTGGAGCCTTTAATTCCAGGCCATCCATTCTATGTCAGTATTAATGCACCTCCTGATAGTACCCTTTTCACCACATAAAGGCATTCATAATTCGAAGCAAACTTGTCCCTAGGGTCTTTTATGTTTGGCAATACTTTCTTCAACATTAGGTCTCCTTCTTTGAAATACCTCGGGCATACTTTCTTATTAAAAGCTTAGATCATCCTCTGTTGATAACATTAACCATGACATATCGCTACAAGCCTTCTTTCATCTAAAAGATTTAAATGTTTCATCCATTTCTTCACCCACTCTGCTTCATCGAGCTAAGTTTCTACCAATATTCAGAATGAAACTATTTCTACTTCTACCAGTAGTACTGCTTCAGTTCTATACACCAATGAATACAGGTTTACACCAGTAGAGGTTCTAACTGAGATTCTGTAGGCCATAAGAAGAAAGGAAAGCATCTCATGCCAGTCTTTATAAGTGATCACTATCTTCTGAATGATTCTTTTAATGTTCTTATTTATGGCTTCAACTGCTTCATTTATCTGAGGTCGATATGGAGTTGAGTTTCTGTGATTAATCTTAAATTGGTTGCATACTTCATCCATCAACTTGTTATTCAAATTCGGCCCATTGTCTGTAATAATAGACTCGAGTGCACCGTATCTTGTAATAATATCTCTTTTCAAAAATCTGACCACTACTCCCTTAGTCACCGTAGCATATGACATTACTTCTACCCACTTGGTAAAATAGTCGATCACAACTAAGATGAATCTGTATCTGTTTGAAGCTGTTGATGAAGTTGGACCGATCATGTCAATTCCTCACATCGAGAAAAGCTAAGGAGCTAATAACACATGCAATTCTTGGGGAAGAGCATTTATCTTATTAGCTTACACCTGACATAGGTGATAGGGCTTTATGTACCTAATATAATTCGATTCCATCGTCATCCAAAAATACCCCATTCTCATGACCTTTCTGGCTAATATATGTCACACCCCAAAGCGGCAGAGTCGTAACAGTCCCACCGTGTAAACCATCCTAAGATAGAAGTTGGCCTTACAACCGCTATCTTAGACCTGATCTACACAAAGCATCCACGACTAACCCGCTTTGAAGTAAACAGTTTGTAATTTAAATAATTCATTTACCTAAGAAAGTGAGAAAAGTTATATATAATTCAGAAATGAAAAGTAATAACATATGTGTTGATTCTTCAATGTTTTTCCTCACTCCCCAGGATCCAGCAGTTGCTAGCTTCAGAGTAGTTGTTGTCGCTTCTTAGCCAGCATCTGCACGACGTCTATAGGGATGTGAGCAACCACAGCTCAGTAAGTTAGGATGGAGGACTTCAAATTATACCATACACACAATAAGGTTTTCAATCACTTATTAGGTGCAATGCATGTGCAAGCAAATGCCATCGCACGACATTGTCCGGCCCGTCGTGAGATTAGAGAAATTGCGCCCGCTCTAATTCGGGTTGAGGAGTTGCCGTTAATGCAACAACTCATGACCAAACCTAGGCTTGTGTAATGGAGACCTTACTCCTCCCGCGACTATCTTCGAACTACTGTCTTCACCCTCGCCGCGACCTCCTCTCCTATTACTTAGTTCGACTGAGGATAAAGAAGAGACCATTTTGCAATCCTGCACTATCCCTTTCGAAGGGGTCGGTATTTGGCTGGAGAGTCCTAAGTTCCCCTAATGGGTTGTCATGCATGTCCGATTATGATTACTGGTCATATATTTGCTTAAGTCCAGTTTAGGGTGTTCAATCATTTCATGCAAATCATACAATACATACTAGAGCAACAAACAGAATCATAGCATCACCCATAATCAAGCACATACACACATCCAACTATCTAACAAGCACAACCAAGCATAATCTTAAGCCTCCAAAATACAACATCATATTAATCCCAACTTACCTCGACTCCTCGCTCACTTACTCAAGGTCCGATTTGCTCAGGCCATCGCCGATCATCCCTATAACACAAACGTGGTTTCAGCTTTTCATATAACTATTATAAGTTTGTTTTATCCTATAACGCTTATTTTTATGTGTTGTTTAGGGTTTAATATACCTAATTATCTAGGTCTTAAGTCTTTTATAATTATTCTAGGTTTGGGTTTAGGTTCGGGTTCCGCATCAATTTCTAAATTAGATTCTAGTTCGATTTCTAGGTACTGTTTTGTACCCGGACCCTAGAAATTTATTTCAACTCATAATGTAAAACTAACCACATTATTTCCAGATACCCTAAATACGATCACTACCCCTAGTCAGCATTTTATTCCATCCGGTATACTTAAATCCGTATTAGTGTACCGAATTTACTTATGTTATGAGAAATTTTTATATTTTTCATATAATTACCTAAAATTGAATTTTTTTTCAAATTTGTTATGTTCTGTTTTTCATTATTTTATTATCTAATTAAACCTAATTTTTTCATATTTATTAATTTTCAATTCTACATATTTCTAATTTTCTACATTTACCACATAACACCTTCATTACTCACACTTAACACTCCATAGACTAGGATTAGGTTTCCACATCAGAGATTAACATCCCTAAATATCTAATTACTATCTAAATCAGTAATTAATATCCTAATTAACTCCAAATTACCCAATGTTTCCATCATTTTAGGGCTAAAAATTAACTTAAAAATTTCAAAAATTAATTTTTAAAAAATGGCTTCATAGCACTGTTCTATATCACATGAACATCCTACAAAAAAAAATTGAGCTCCAAACTACACTCCTAAGGTCATTTATTTCTAAACCGAAATGTGTTCGGTCTTGCATGATTTCTTAAGGACCCTATATTACGGGACATATTTTCATCAAAATAATATTTTTCCTACAAACTACATACAAAAATATCCCAGAATAACAAAATTCATAATTTTATAATAATATTTACTATTTTTACAAAATTACACAAGAATCGGGCTGGAAATCGAACTCACAGATTTGGGTGGCTCCGGCCACCGCCGGTAGCCATGGGTGTATCAGCCCACCTGGGCGTTGCCACCACCGTGTGGCGGTGGTGGCCGTCCAGCCCCAGCTGGCCGTCAGATCTGGGTTCCCTTTGAAAGCCCTAATTGCACAGTTTTTTCTAATTTTTTTCTAAACTGAATTTTTCTCTCAATTTTCGCCTCTCCCTAATTTTCTCTGATTTGTATCTGTCCAAATGAGCTTTTGAATTTTTCTTGCTATTTATAGGGCTTTAGGAGATTTATTGTGCATTAAATGGGACAAGACAATTGCTTTATCCCTTGATTTTTTGCTTTTATGTTGTCTTAATTTAATTGGTTGATTTTTCTTTTTCAGGTTCTGACTTTCCATGACCAAATTTGCATCATTCCACACTCTTCTGATTTTTTCCTGATTTTTCCACAATTAATTTATAATTTTATTTAATTATTTAGTATTATTTTAGCACATTTTGCGTATTTTAAGTAATTACGCGTATTTATACTTACATGTAAATTCATATATAATACAAATAAATATTCTTAAATATTATTTACATCATTTTATGATTTTTAGTATACATATAATTTATCTCTAGCGATTCATCAATTATCGAAATTCATTTTACACATTTTCGATAATTGACGCGTTATATAATTAAAATTTGAAATTTTTTTAGTCTTTTATTTTATTGCTTATTTTCTTAAATTCAAGTTTACATGGTCATTTTTCACTAACATTTCTCTTAATAGTTTATAATTTGGGTTTGATCGAATTCTTTAACCGATCGCCCAAAACCTTATGTTCTAATTTCACTCCTATAGTCAATTGGCTTAGCTTTAGGGCTTACAACATATACCCATTCATGTGAGGACTACAAACTCCTTCATGCACTTCTTTCATCAATTTTTCAACCTCTTCTTAATCTACACACCTTAGCAGTGTTGCATCTGGTGATCTCTTGTATAGTGTGGCTCTACTTAATAAGAAATCAGTAGCCATCATTTTTAAAGTTTTTCTATCTTTTTTATCAGCATCTTTAGGAAACTCCTCTGTTTGAAGTAACCTTTTGATATCATGATACCAAGGTTCTTTTGATTCCTTTTCTTCAACTATCAAGCAAAAAGCCGATTTTTCTTCTACCTCAATCTTTAGGAGCTGGATTTCTATACCATCTGTAACTTTTACCATTAACGCTAACGTATCCAATGCATCGGCAAATTGATTCTGAGTCCTTGAAATGTAAGTAAATGAAATCTTCTAGAATTTTTCAACTAGCTTTCCCAAATGCTCATGATAAGGTATCAATCTTTTGTCCTATATCTTATATTCTCCTAAGATCTGGAGAATTATAAGGAAAGAATCTCCGTATACTTCAAGTTCTTACATTCTTATATCAATCCCCATTTTGAGCCCCAAAATGCAGGCTTCATATTCTGCTATGTTATTGGTGTATGGGAATGTTAATCTTGTTGCTATAGGGAAATAATTACCCTAAGGTGATACCAATACTGCTCCTATATCACATCCAAATACATTGACTGCTCCATTAAAATATATTCTCCTCCCCAATTTTTGACCGCTCAATTCATTTGCCACCATCACATTTTCATTAAGAAATTGTGCTTCTAAGCCATCGTCTTCATCTTCTAATGGGTATTTTGCCAACTAATCAACCACTGCTTGCCCTTTTAATGAATTTTGACTTACGTACTTGACATCAAACTCAAAGAGTAGCATCTACCACTTTGATATTCTCATAACCAACGCTGGCTTTTCTACTAAATACATCAAAGGGTCATGTTTTGTCAACAACTCTATTGAGTAATAGAGAGTGTACTGTCTGAGCCTGTGTATTACCCACATTAAGGCACAACACATTCTTTCCACTTTTGAGTACTTTCATTCGCTTCCTGTGAATTTTTTGCTCCAATAGTATATAAGATGCTCCTTCCTTCCCGTTTCTTCTTTCTGCCCCAGCATGCATCCCATTGACTGTAGAAGGATCATTAAGTAAAGGATTAAGGGTCGTCTTGGTGTAAGAGTGACCAGTATCGGAGGATTCATGAGATACTATTTGATTTAATCAAATGCTCACTCACATTGTTCATCCCATTCAATGGTTGCAGTCTTCCTCAAAAGTTTAAGTAACAGCTTGCATCTATCGATTAGCTGTGATATAAATCGAGCAATGTAATTCAATCTTTCCAGCAACCCCCGAACTTCTTTTACATTTTTTAGTGCTAACATGTTGACGATTGCCTTGACTTTATCTAGGTCTACTTTGATTCATTTTCTACTAACTATAAAACCCAACAATTTGCTTGAAGTTACTCCAAAGGTACACCTTTTAGGATTTAACTTCAACTGAAGCTTCCTCAATCATTCAAATAGTTTACACAAAATATCCACATGATTTTCATCCTCCTTGGATTTGGCGATCATATTGTCTACATAAATTTCGATTTCTTAATGCATGATGTCATGAAACAGGGCAACCATAGCACGCTGATAAGTTACCCCAGTGTTCTTCAACTCGAAAGGCATCACACGATAACAAAACGTTCCCCAAGTAATAATAAAAGTGGTTTTGATTTTATCCTCTTGCCATCTTAATTTGATTATACCTCGGGAAACCATCCATAACCAAGAAAAGATGGTTCCTAGTTGTGTTATCCACTAATACGTCAATATGCAACAAAGGAAAGTTATCTTTTGGTGTCGCCTGGTTTAAATCATGAAAATCTACGCAAACCTTAACTTTCCTATTCACATTCAATACTAGCACCACATTGGCTACCCATTCAGGGTAATCCAACACTTCTATGAACCCAACCTCCAGCAATTTCTTCACTTCTTTTATTTTAAGGTGTATATTCGGCCTAAATCGTCTAAACTTTTGTCTTTTTGATTTAATTTCCTCCTTGGTTAGCAATTTATGAACCATAATAGATAAATCTAAACCGGGCATATCTTCATAAGACCAAGCGAATATGTCCAAGTATTCTTATACCAATCGTAACAACTCCTATCTCTTCATAAGACCAAGCGAATATTACCACCAATTTTCAAGTTTTGTAGACTTTCCTCTGTCCCCACATTAATCTCATCCATCGGTTTGTCAATAATTAATTTACCATGTTCATGTCAATGCCAACTCTACTAAATTTTATTTGGAGTCTCAATATCATCTCCGACGTTTGACCCAATAAGGTCGAAGGCGATATTGGTTCTTTCATCATTTACATGCACGAGATATCCATTATGTTCATCATCTTTATCGAATCAGAAGAGTAAAGGAAAAAAAAAGAAAAGGACAACGAATAAATAATAAAGAAGAATTGGTAGAAAGAAAGGAATGAATTTTATTGAATGAATAAATTCAAATTGTGTGAAAGGAAAATTCTAACTAATCGGACTAATTATTGAAATCGAATGTTCCTAATTAATCTAATTTTGCATTTCTAAAGAGACCTGTTAATGGGAACGAAAAACCAGTTGTACAGGGAAACCGATACGCCAATATCTTCCTTCTCATCTAGACCAATACTACATTGCTGAGTTAAGATTTGGATGAACTGACTACTTCGAGTTCTTAAACACTAGCTAGTGCTAGGAATGTCTAACGGATGTCTGGAAAGTCCATGTGAGCATGGTACAGTCGATCTGTTCTCTTACTTTTGGTTTTAGCCTTCATTTCTTGAATATCCTTTTTAGTGGGCTCATATTCAAGCCCAAATGTTCCAATCTGCTGCTTAAGCTGTTTTGAACGACCCTGTGCCCCCTATCTTGCTACCTCGATCATACTAACTTTGTTGAAAATCAACAACCCTAGCTCTTCCAATTCTTTGTCCCCAATATAGGGATAATCATCTCTTTGTAAATCTCGTAATCTTGCTCCCCAAAGATAGTAACCAACCGCCCATTGGCTATGAATTTCACTTTTTGATGTATACTAGATGGAATTGCCCCTGCTGAATGAATCCATAGTCTTCCTAACAGGAGGTTGAAAGTTCGTCATATATCTAGAACTTGAAATGATATAGTGAACACCAGTAGACCAATCTCGACTTGCAACCCAATTTCTCTAATTATCTCCCTTTTTAATCCATCAAAAGCTCTTACTAAAATTAAGCTGGGCTTTAACTCTGTTGCATTGACTCCGAGTAAATTTAGTATCGCCAAATGACATACATTCAATAAAGACCCATTATCTATTAGAACTCGAGCAACCACTTTTCCTTACATACTTAACCACTATGAAGAGGGGCTTCATATGCTGGTCTCCTTCTTTACCTAGCTCATTTGGCGAGAATGAAATCTGATCCATCGGAAATATCGATTTCACTATCAATCCTATCTTCTAAATGGAAATCCCTTCAAGTACTTTGACATCCTTCATAATTTTAATTAGAGCTTCCCTATGAGTATTTGATGACAACAGCAAGCCCATTAGAGAAATCTAGGCTGGTACCTTAGCTAGCTAATCCATTATCTTGTATTCACTGGCTTTCATTATCTTCTTAGTAACATTTTGATCTTTATCCTTCGTATCTTCAAAGATCTTTTGAGAAGCCTCTTCTACCGTGGACTTCCTCTTAGCTTCCTCATTCCAATCATAAACTCATCCTGAGCGGGTAAACCCATCGACCATAGGTAATGAAGCCCTGGTTGTCTGATTCATCATATGGTAATCCAAAGGTGCTGCTTTGTAATTCTCTAAAGCTTTTGGGATATTGAAAGTAATCTTCTTAGGTTTTCCCAATTCCTCAACCTTCTTAGTCTTCCAGTAATATTAAAAAACCAATGGCTTGGGAATATCTCCAATCACTCCAACCATCCCAACCATCTTCTTAGCTTCCACAATAAATCTGTCTTCTTCCTCAAATTCTAGGCCCCATCCAGTAGGTAGAACGTCAACATATATGGTGGGTGAACCGCATAATCCACTAAATACTCAAATTTCCCTGACAATTATCCTAAGGTGTCAACTGTTGGATCTCTAGCTTCATATCTTTACTTAAGCTCCTTTTGAGTAATTCTCTTTCGCAATTTTGGAATCGTCATAGCTATGATATCAGTTTTCTTTATCTTTCCATCCTTAAGCAGTTGATATAGTGCTAGTCTAGTTCAGGTCCTATCCTAAAGTTTCATATTCTACATGTACTCGGCCTTCCTCTGATTTCATGCTATCTCCTCAGTAGTGATGAGGAGACTGTCTAGATCAATCTTCGGTTCAAAAACTTTAGCAATGATCATATTGATCAAATTTCCATGACTCGACAGAGGGTTGTTGCCCACATTGGGAGTGGAAGTCTAGATGAAATCTAATTGAACCAATTTGGTGTCAATAAGATCCTGAATTTTATGTCCAAGTCTCCAAAACTAATTTGTAAAATGCCCTACTTACCCTAGATGATAATCACATTGAAGCTCCGGGATATAATCACTCGATCTTTATCCTTCCTTTGGTATTTCAAACGTCAGGAGGTTCTCTTTCCTTAATTATGCAAGAACCTGGCTCAGAGGAATGGGGATGTATGTGAACTGTCTTCTTTGTGGGCGATTGTTTTGATTTAGATTCGGTGGGAGGTTAGATCTTTCCGTCATGGCTACTACGGTTATGGGTTTAATAAGGTTGCCGATATTGACAACGCTTACGGTGGCTTCTTTAGATTTGTTGGAAAATCTTAGGAGAGGTGTCTTCTTCTCAACTACTTCAGGATTAGGAAGCCTCTCAATAGCAATAGCTTTCTCAATTTGATACCTTGAGGCTACAATTTCTGCAAAGTTGGAGGCAGGGTACCCGACAAGATGTTGGTAATAAGGTCTTCCTAGAGTATTAATGAAAGCGAAGGCCAAATCCTTCCCGGTTAATAGTGGAGTCACCCTAGCTACCATGCCCCTCCATCTTTGAGCGTATTCTTTAAAGTTTTCGTTGGCCTTCTTTCATAGATTATTCAAATCTTAAATGGAAGAGGCCACTTCGATGTTGAACTTATACCACTAGTAGAAAGCTCGTGCTAACTTATCCCAAGTATCGATCTCATTTAAATCCAATTGGGCATACTAGGCTAAGGTAAACCCAGTCAAACTATCTTGAAAAGTCTAGACCATCACCTTGTCATACTTCGTGTATTTCCCCATTTTCTTGATATATAACCTAGTATGGAGCTTCGGGCAACAAGTCCTATTGTATTTCTCGAATTCAAATACTTTAAATCTTTCCAGGAAGTCATTGTCTTCATATGTCGACAAATTAATCGTCCCCATATGTTCAAAGTCATTAACTATTTACAGGGTTTTCATTTTCTTAGTCAACTTTTGCATGAATTTTCTTTTCATCTCTCGGTGTTTCTCCTCAATTTCTTTTCTCCATACTTCAGCATTAAGGACCGATTCTTCATCTTCTAGTTCAAGGGGAGGGGTCTTTTTCTCATTTCAATTTGGGTTGACTTGAGATCCTTGTTTGTCATTAAGAATCTCAAAAGCATGAATGAGTTCTTGAATCTATTTAGATATTTTGTTCATGTTTTCTTCCAAAGTTGCTACTCTCGAGTCAGGCTCGGTTTGATTGACATTTCCAGTGCCTTGAGTTGATATTTTATCCTTAGAATGAATGAATATTGAGCCTCTAGTTGAGTCTGCTTGTTTAGATCCTATCTTCAAAATCCTACGTGAAAATCCAGGTTTTAGAATTTTTTGTGAATTAAAGATATATTTTTTTTAACTTTTTGTTGTTCTGTTGTTTACCTCTTTTTTGTGTTTTTTTTTTTTCAAATTTTCTTTTTTTTTTTTCTTTTAAAAAGTCAACTAAACAAATAGATGAATAATAATAATAATGAGTAAGAGATTGCGCAATTAATGAAAATTTTATTTACTAAAGCTACAAATTTATTAACCATAAGATCCAACTTATTCGACGGACTAAAAGAGAAGAGAAGAGAAGAGAAGAATATTTATAAGAGCCGGTGGATCTAACTGGGACTGGCTTTATCAACTTCCCTCATAAGTCTACGTACCATAATGTCCCTTTCTCAAATCTTTCTCCTCAAGAATTGATTTTCTTCTTGCAATCTCTTATTTTCGAAATTTAATTCTTCAATGATTCTCTTACTTTCTTGGAACTAGGCTTCAACTCTGGCCCATATGGTATCTCAGTAGGCTTGCTCGATAGGTGAAAGACATGCTAGTTCTAGCTCATGTCTAAATATATCTAGAGCTTCACACCATATCTTTCCAATCTTCTCCAACTGATCATAGATGAACTGCTTGGTGGCTCAGTATTCTTCAACTTTGCTACTCAAAGTTCCCACATTGACTATCTTCTTGACTTCTCTCTATTTCCATAACTTCACGAGTTCTGCTAGTGGTTGAATCAAAGCAGCCGTAGGTAGACAAGGATCTTGATAATTCATCGTAAGAACGTCTAAGGAGTCCATGTAAGCTATCTCTTGAAGTGGACCCAGCTGTCTAGTGATACAAGCTGGGAAGTATCCTATACAGCCAGTAATACCGATAAGAGGGACCCTTGCATAGTCGACGCATCCCAAGATAGCTTGAGTGCAGTGGCTCCATCTAGCTATCCACAAAAAGTCTACTAGCTACATTTTGCTGACAACTGACACGTATCTATTAAATTGAGCTTCCTCTAGTACCTTGAGGTGGTGGACAAAGTCATCAATCAAGTTCAGATTTTCGATCAATGACCTTTTGAAAAGATTCCCTCCATACCCTTGTATGTGACTAAGAAACCATACGGCAAAGATTGTAGGGTTAGCCGTAAAATAACCATGCCCCTGCTTTTTCAGGTAGGTAAGTGTCCTGAATTGTTCTGCCAGTAACGTCGGTATATAGGATTTACTGGCTATGAATTAATTTACTAGCTCGGTAACCTTATAATGGACTTGACCATATCTGAAGGGAAATAGTATTGTTCCAAACATTGCTACAATAAATGCATTGACTCTCTTTTCGGCCTACAATTCGTATCCTCCAAAGAAGATTTGATGATATCTCTTATGGGCATTTAGGCTTGAAAACCAATCCACTAATCTTAAGATACTGAGACATTTCAAGCCCTCTGAAGACAAGAATGATGCCAAGGCTGACTTCTTGACTCCCAACAATGTCATAAAAGCTTTCTTGAGCTAGACTCTAAGATCAAGGATAGCTATGCTTGCTTTGAGGGGCAGGGCACTAAGTAACTATGAGTACTCTTCTATAGTGGGTGTCAATACGTATGGGTCAAAGTTGAAAGCTCCAGATTCTGGATCCCAGTAATGGATAAAGGCCTGAATTAGAGGCCAGTAGAGTTGAACTCGCATAAGGGATATGACTAGCTCGATCTTCTTATGAATGTGATCTTGCTTAGCAGGAGAAAGCCGGTTCAACCAATCACTTAGGACGGCATCGGGGAAGGAGTACTTATCCAACTAGACTTCATAGATGGGCTCTAGACTAACGCTACCCCGACTCTCCATATTTGTATTACAAAAAAAAAATATATATATATATATATATAAACAAAATAAAAGGCAAGGATTATTTACAACAAAGCCACTAAAATCAGAAGAAAAAAAAGTTAGATATGATGTTAATAATTTCGCAATTTTTTCAAAGATTTTCTTAGAAATTATGTAACCTTTTACTAACTAAGGAGCGATAAAAAAGAAGAAGCAAAATAAGTATAATACAGGGAAATAAAATATTCACAGAGAAACGAGCATAAACTAACATATAAAAATGCAATATGTTACACACAAATATAACGTAGTAGAGGTCGGTAATTAATAAATCATAAAAAAAATACAATGAATACGCTGTCAAGAAATACCCTTATGTATGAGTAAGTCTGAAATAGGATTTTTCTTTAAAAAATGAAGTTTGTAAATACTCATATATAAGGGTTTTTCCTTTTTTTTTTTTTGAAGAATAAGGTTAGGCCAATCGTGGATTGATTGGGCTTTTTCTATAATTTAAGGGTAATTACCCCTTCTTCGAAAAGGATGATGTAAGAGAGTAGAGTTTACAGGTCCTAGGCTCTATAACTTCAAGGCTTTCCAAAGAGAAGTCTAGTAGGCTACATCGAAGCTTGAGTAAGCTCGCCTATCATCGCCAGGCATGGGTAATAACCCCAATGACCTGAAGCTTACACAATGGCGGCTCGTCTTAGATTCCTAAGGTGACTCAAATTCGACCACGTCTAAATACACGAATGATCATTGAATTAAAAAAAAAATCCCCTCTTAATCCCCTTGGGGCGGGCTTTTTCTTAGGGCCTGCATCAATAAAAAAACAATTAGTATAATTATAATACAAAACAAAAATAAAATAATAGTACAAAAACCTATCAATAATTTTAAATTTTTACATCACCAGCCTACCAAACATCCCCTGTGAAGTCGCCAATTCTGTTGAGCCCTATTTCAATTTTCTTAATTTAATCTATATGAAGCTCAGCCCACTTAATACAAATTACTAGACAATAAACTAAGGAATAGAAAAAAATTTTATTTAAAAAAAATGGAATCGCCAACTAGTTCACTTAGTAAAAAAAATTAAAATTAGAGTTCTCGGGTGGGAAAACGCTAATTTAGCCATTGTTCTATGAATTTTATAAGAAAATTATTTTATTAGAAAAATTAAACCAGAAAAAACCGGGTTCGGAGGCTAACATATTAAGATTAAATCACCATATAAAAATTAAAGCAAAATTGATAAGATTTTATTTTTTATTTTTCTAAAAATATTTAAATATATCTAAATTCGCAAAAAGTAACTAAAAATAATTTTTTATTACAAATTTATAAGAAAAAAGGGAAAAAATTTATTTTTTTACGGTTGCCTTGAAGGTGTCTACGTACTTGTTAATCGAGATCAAACCGGCCGTAATTCTTTTTTTTTATAAAAGTTTTAGTAAGTAGGTCATTTTTATATTGAAAACCGAGCCGGCTTTACATTTTTATCAATTTATTATTTTAAGAAAGGAAAAAAAACCTGATAAATGTAATTTTTAAATGAAAAACCCTAACTAACTATATTTTTGAGAAAAAAAAAAACTCAATTTAGATTAGATTTCTTTTTTATTTTTTCAAAACCCCTATGTATCAAAAATATATTTTTTATTAAAAAAACACGATTTAAAAAAAAACATAATTTAACTAAAAAAATTACAACAAAATAAATAATAACCAAAAAACCTATACTTAAACAAAAGAAATAAATTAATAAAGAAAAAATATAACTAATTAATAAAAATTAATGAGATAAATAAAATAATAACAAAATTACTGAAAATTTAACTAGGTCGGATCGCGTTGATGTTAGGTGAGCGTGTGGGTGGCGTTGGGCAAGACTGTAGGCAAGAGGGCGAGGATCTGGGTATGCATGAGCAAGTGCTTGAGCGACATGGGCATGCGCCGCATGACAGAGTGCTAAGCAACGTAGGCGAGAATAGACGACACCTGGCAATCATGGGTGAGCGTAGGAGTGCGCCTAGGCAGTATAGGCGACAGTGAGTGTAGACCTAGGCGGTACGAGCAACAATGGGCATAGACTCAAGCGATGGACTGGGAAACAATGACGTGGATCTGGTGGTGCATCTAGGTGGTGCTGGTGGTGTGCGGTGGCGTATAGTGGCGGTTGTGCAATGGCGCGTGTAGTGTACAGTGGTGCATGTGGCGTCACATGGGGTATGTGTGGTATTTTTAAAAGAATGTGTGGGGTATGCATGTAGGAGTGTGATAAAAAAAATCCTAAATCCTTGGCTAATGCGTTATTTATAAGCTCAAAATCGAATCTTTCGTATCCAAGATATGATTGCAATTCTTCCAAGATTTATCACAGTTTCTAGAAATCCTAGTTAGCTCAGGCTTTTCTTTCAAAGCCCAACCTGATCCAATATAGCTCAACAAATCCTGATTTTAAGCTCCTAAATTAGATAAATACTTATTCTATATTAGTCTGGACCAAAATTAATTAATTAAGCCCATATCGTCATTTGATCTAACAATTCAACTTAATTCAACACGACTCGACTCATAACTTATCTTGCTACAACCCAACTCAATTTTTTTTTTATTTTTTTTCTTTTGATTCTCGTTTTTTATTTTTATTTTTATTTTTTCTAATTTTTCTGTTTATTTATTAATCTAGCTCAATTAACAAAAAAAAAAAATTTGGCAAAAATGAGATATCTACATTAGACATTTGAATTAGAGACCTTAAATGCATTTAACGCATATAATTTGAACACAAACATACATAGTGACGGAATTGAATATTTTCAAATGCTCATAATAACTTTCCAACGTATCAGACGGTATATGAACGGATGAAATTCACAATTACTTTGTCAATTCTGCAAATAAGAGAAGACCATTTTGAAAAGAAGGAAGATTGTTTTAAAAATATACACGGATAATAAAAGAACAACAATTGTTCTGACAATAATTGAACAGACATTTTAAAAAGTCGATTTCAAAATTTTAAACTCAAATGCACAGACTATATATTAGTAGCAACATTCATTCATCTCTCGTGAAAAAATCATACTATAGATTACAATCATCTCATTCACTTTGCACTAATTTCTTAAGCAACAATATTTTTCAAAATAATTGAAGTTTTCTCTACTAAAATTTATTTTTGTTCACTATACTTATTTACAGAAACATGTCTACTCCGAACAATACACTTTATTTCTATTTACAACAATATTTTCTACTAAACTCTACTAAGAATATTCTTCTTAAAAACCATAATTTCTACTACACACAATATAAAAATTTACAACCTCTATACGCGTAATACTTTTTGCTCTACTTCCTTCTTTGTTTTTTAGTTATAGTTCCATATGAAACACTAAAAATACGAATGGATTGTTTTTTGTATAGATCTTTTTCTAGCAAGAATCCAAAGAGAAAGGATCCAGTGAGAAAGGGAAAAAACCCAAAATGAGCAACCCCTTGATGTCGATGATGATAATGTCCACCACAACTTCACTAGCGAATAGATTGAGGATTTGTTGGAGTCTCCTACAATTCCACATGGTTTTGAGTATCAAACTTCGTACTAGTGGGAAGAACCTAAAGAGGGTGAGGACGGTGAGGTTGCAGGTAGAGATAATGTCAAGGAGTTGCCACAAGGCGATTCAAGTAAGCCCTCAAGACTTGGAAAATCTGACATATTTCCAAAACATTTCACTAAAATTGCAAATGAATGTAGGAATTCACATGTGCAATGTAACTATTGTACTTCAAACTATGCATGGCAAAAGGGGGACAAGTATGGTATACTGATAAGGCACTTGCAAAGGGAGCATCCAGGAGAGTACGATATTGATAAGTCACAACAGCAAATTGCATACAGTAGTAGTTTTCAATCCTCAACATTGTTCAACTAAGATGTGAAGAAATAAAAAATGGCATTGGCATAACACATCGCCAACGTACATCTCTCTCTTAACTCAGGTAGGTGTAAATCTCGTCTTTGGTACAAATAGGAGGTGTTAAACCCAAACGTACGTTTGTTCGATACCAAAACAATGTGTAAAGCCAACTAACAGTTGTATCATAAAGGTAAGAGAGAGCTAACCACAATGTTCAACTCCTTAGATATGCAAGTATCAATATGTACGAATATATGGACCGATAGTGGCAAGAAAATTCATATATGGAAGTAACTTGTCACCAGATAGATAATAAATGACAACTAAATAAAAGGTTATTGGCCCTTAGGCTCTTCAATGAACGACACACAGCACAGGCAATATATAAGATAATATCTATCACTCTAGAGTATCATTTGTCACGTAAAATATTTTCAATCAGTTTTAATAATGCTAGTACAAACACTGCATTTATAAGTAAACTCTAAAATCTTTGCCAACCCAATTTGAGTAGAACATTTTTCTACATAAGATGTACATGCCACTATGGAAGCTCTGGAATATAAAATGACTCTGATAAGGTATGCAATTAAAACTATTGAAGAAAAAACCTTCTCTCTATAGAATGTGGAGGGACTTTTGCATAGAAAATAGTAAAAAGTATAAAAAAAAATAAAAAGATGTAAAACACTGCTGAAATTCAATATATAATATAATGCAAAGTATAATTGCATATAAAGAGCTACTGTGTGGGTTTTGCATGCATTATATTCAAGAAGCTAAAACTCGTACAAGAGATTGGGATATTTGTGATAAGTTACTGCAAGTACTCAAAGTTTTTTTCACAATGCTATTAATACTTTTTCTTAAGTGTACAGGCTTAGTGTGCATTAGTTCATAATAGAGGTCGTCAACATTGTTGTGGCTCTGCTTGATGTGCATTAAGACCCAATATTGCAAAAGTGTGTCATTAAGATGACAGAGAAGTGGCTACAATATGATAGGGAAATTCCCTCCATCTACCTTATTGCAACTATTTTAGACCCTCGATTCAGAATAGAAGTTCTTCAAGACTATTTAAATATATACTATTAGATTATTGATAAACTTTCCGATATGCAAGATGTATATTCTATAAGTGCAGCAAATAAGCTCCGTCGAGCAACGGATGAAATGAATGCGTTGTTATAGCATTTCTCCTACACATATGATAGGCAAGCTACGATTACTCCATCTCCTCCTCCCCCAACCAACAATAAGCAACTACTCCTTTGCGAGGGAGAAGCTACTAGCACAAAAGTTAAAGTATCATAGGTTTGGAGGATAATAGTCAAATCTACAACACTATCTAAATACTGACTTTGAGTTTACCGACAATGTTGGCATTCGCGACTTTGACATTCTTGAGCGATGGAAATTGCATAGAAAAACATATATGATCATATCTCGCGTAGCTTGACTTGTTCTTACCGTCTTAGCTTCAATAGTGGTTGATACGAATTTTGTAGATGAACACACGAACTCGATATCACACGTAACCAAGGAAGATGGGTCCGAGTCGCGAGATGGCTTGAAGAGTAAATGGTAGTCAAAGGTTGAGCAAGGTTTCTCGCACACTGATGAAGGATATGACACACCAACGTCTCATACAAGCTCGGGTCACACTTAATATGACGCATAAGTATGGCCAGAGATCACTCGCCACTAGTCTACGCTCAATGGCCTAGATAAGAGTAGCTTAAGAGTAAGAAGGATACTTAGCTCGAGAGAGAAAAAGTTCAGTATATTCTCAATATGATCATGTTCGGCTATTATATTATGCGGGTATTTATAATACCCTATTAGGGCAAGTCTAAAGTTACATAAATTACAAATGAATGGTCTTTATTTGCTAAAACAAAGGAGAATAATTTATAGGGAAAATATGAAATCATACAAAAAAGAACGTCCTCTATCAAAAAGGACAGTATGAATGTCAATAAAGGATAGCGCTCGCGCATTTTACTCAGCTTGCAATTCTTACAATATTGTTGGCCAAGTAAGGGTAGTCCTCTAATCGGGTCAGTTCAACATTAGCAGTTTGACATCCTAATTGTTAGGGCTAGACAGTGGTTGGCTTAGGGATAACTCAGATTCAGGTCAGCCTCAAATGGTCGGCCCTTAACAATTGTCAACTTGGCCTCAGTACGAGGGAAGGCTGATTTCCTGATTTAGTATTTAGATTTGAGTGTTGGGGAGGGGTCGGCTCCGCGCCTTGGCTATTCGCCTTAGCAGCTCCCTAGAGGGTGTGGAGAGCAAAGTAACTTAGCAATTTTGATTAGGATAAATATTGCTCCTTAGTGTTTAACACACTTTGGACAGCTCTACTAACTATCTGAGAAAGCCTTTACATTCAGGAGCGAGTGATCAATCCTTGATCCCTATCATCCCCTTAGAGTTGTTTGAGATTTAGGTTCAAATTTAGTTCAACCGCAAGTTACTCATCCTCGGGAGTGTAAGGTTAGAGATCGACAATATTGAAGGAGTCTGAGACTCCATATCCTTTAGATAACTCAATCTTATAGGCATTAGTATTGATCTTTTCAAGCATTTTGAAAGGTCCGTCAGCTCTAGGAGACAATTTGCTCTTCCTCAAGTTTAGGAATCGATCTTTGCTAAGATGTACTAAAACCAAATCAACTGATTGAAACTCTCCCTTCCTCTATCCTCAACTTCACTTCTCAAGCTTAGCGTTAGCTTGACTTAATTACTTTACAACCTTCTACTGCATAGGTCTGACGGCCTCAACTTTTTCTGCGGCTGGCCGATCATCATCAAAACTCAATTTAGGCAATTGGTCCATCGGGAGTTCAAGGTTGAATCTATAAGCAACCTTGAATGGAGACATGTTTGTCATGCTGTGGGCGGTCCTATTGTAAACGAATTCAATGACTAGCAAACACAAATCCTAATCGGCCATGTTTCATCCGATAGCGACCCGTAGCAAAGTTCCCACAGTTCAGTCGACAACTTCAGTCTGTCCATTGGTCTGTAGATGGCAGGATGTGTTATACAACAGCTTAATTTCCATTCACCTCTAAGGTGTCCTCTAAAAGTGGCTCATAAACTTAAGATCTCGATCTAAAACAATGGTTTTGGGCACGCCATGTAGCTTGATCACTTCCTGCAAGAAAAGAAAAGAAATAGCTAAAGCGTCGTTAGTTCTAGAGCAAGGCACGAAATGTGCCCTCTTGCTAAACCAATCCACAACCACCATGATGGAGTCCTTCCTTCAGGACGTCTTTAGTAATCCTAACATGAAGTCTATACTTAGCTCAAACCATAGTTTGGTTGGGATATGCAAGGATAGATAATGTCCTTACTCAACATGGCTCTTTGCCTTCCTATAAGTTGTACACCTTTCCAGTACGGACTGCACATTTCTCATCATTTTTTGCCAAAAGAATCTCGTAAACAATACTTCATAAGTTCGGCGTTGGCCAAAATGCCCTATTAATCCACCTCCATATGCCTCGCGCACTAGCAATTCTCTCATGGAACAAGTCGGGATACACAACCTTCTCTTTTTGAATAGGTATCTGTCTTTCCTATGATAGTCATCCAATGTCCATCCTTCTTTACATCGAGCATAAATAGGACCAAAGTGTAGGTCCTCCGCATATAATTTCTTTATGGTTGAAAAACCAAGTAGCCTTGTTTGCAGCTCGGTCGGAAGGGTATGTCATCTTAATAAGGCATAAGCCACTACGTTGTTCCTTCCATTCTTATATCCTACGACATAAGAAAATGCCTCCATGAACTCGACTCATTTAGCTTGTCTTCGAGACAACTTCGACTGGTTCTTTAGATATCTCAAAGAATCATGATCAGTATAGATCATAAATTCCTTGGGCAGCAGATTGTGTTGCCATACCGTTAGGGCTTGGATTAAGGAGTAGAACTCCTTGTTATAGACAAAGTAGTTGAGTGTAGTTCCTCGAAGTTTTTCACTGAAGTAGGTAATAGATCGCCCCTCTTGCATTAGCATAACACTTATGGCTAGTCTAGATGTATTACACTTTACTTCAAATACCTTGTCATAGCTCGGCAAAGTTAAGACAGGGGCAATAGTTAGCCTCTCCTTTACTTCCTCAAAGCTCCTTTGCTCCATTTTTCCCCATCAAAATTCAACATTCTTCTTTGAGAGTTCGATGAGTAGGGCTACGATCGTACTAAAATTCCTTATGAATCGACGATAGAATGATGCCAAATCGCAAAAACTTCTTACGTCGACAAAACAAGTCGAAACAGTTCAGCTCAAGCCATTCTATGATCACTCTTATCTTCTCATCATCGACTCTGATGCCACCTCCACTCACAAAAAATCCCAAGAAATGACTTTGGGTTAGAAAAAATCATACTTCTTTAGATTGGCATAAAGCTGTTCAGCTTAGAGCTTTGGAAAGACTCTTTGAAGATGCTCCTTACGAATCTCTAGGTTGGGGCTGTATCCAAAAATGTCATCAAATTAAACTACAACAAACCTCCTTATGAAGTCCTGGAGCACATGATTCATCAGGCACATAAATATGCCCGGCGTATTAGACAGTCTAAATGGTATTACAAGCCATTCATATAAACCATGTCATGTCTTGAATGCTATCTTCCACTCATCATCTTCGCACATTCGAATCTAATGGTATCCAAATATGAGATTGATCTTGGAGAACACTCTTGCTCCACTTTACTCGTCTAGTATGTCATCAAGCCTGAGTATGGGATACCTATACTTAATGGTGATTTGATTGATCGTTCAGCTATTTACACACATCCTCCAAGAGCCATCCTTCTTTGGCACCAATAAGGCTGAAATGGCACAGGGGCTAAGGGAATCACGCACATACTCTTTCTTCATAAGGTCATCTACTTGCCTCTGCAGCTTGACAGCCTATTCAAGGTTCAGCCTATAGGTAGTCTTGTTCGACAATATGGCTCCTAGCTGCAGGTCAATTTTATGCTCAACGCCTCGGATTGGGGGTAAACCCTTCAGTAGCTCCTCTAAAAACAGGTTGGAAAATTCCTCCAATAAGGTTTTTACCTAGGCAAGCAACTCCACCTCGACTCCAAAATTCTTCGAACCAATAGATAAGTTGGTCTTTTGAGCTCCGTCTCTCTCTTTAGTTCAGCCCGGGTCAATATTAAGGCCTCCTTCTTCAAGACTCAACTTAGTTGGGACTGCATGACCTTCACTTGTTCAGTGATCATAAGACTCAATTTCATCCTTCTGCCTTCATGCTCTACAGAGCATGTCACGCCCCGAAGCGGCAGAGTCGTAACAACCCCGCCGTGTAAACCATCCTAAGATAGAAGTTGGCCTTACAACCGCTATCTTAGACCTGATCTACACAAGGCGTCCACAACTAACCCGCTTTGAAGTAGACAGTTTGTAATTTAAATAAATCATTTACCTATAAAAGTGAGGAATTATATATATGTTATCATTCAGTTATTGCAGTTAAAGTTTACAATATTTTTCTATAGTATTTTCCTATATCATTACATCATTCGGGAATGAAAAATAATAAAAACTTAGACCTTAAAAATATGTGTTTATTCTTCAATATTTTTCCTCACTCCCCAGGATCCAGCAGTTGCTAGCTTCAGAGTAGTTGTTGCCGCTTCTTAGCCAGCACCTGCACGACGTCTATAGGGATGTGAGCAACCACAGCTCAGTAAGTTCTGACGAAGGACTTAAAACTATACCATACACACAACAAGGTTTTCAATCACTTATTAGGTGCAATGCATGTGCAAGCAAATGCCATCGCACAACGTTGTCCGGCCCGTCGTGAAATTAGAGAAATTACGCCCGCTCTAATCCGGGTTGAGGAGTTACCGTTAATGCAACAACTCACGACCAAACTCAGGCTTGTGTAATGGAGACCTTGCTCCTCCCATGACTACCTTCGAACCACTGTCTTCACCCTCGCCGCGACCTCCTCTCCTGTCACTTAGTTCGACTGAGGATGAAGAAGGGACCATTTTGCAATCCTGCGCTATCCCTTCCAAAGGGGTCGGTATTTGGCCGGAGAGTCCTAAGTTCCCCTAACGGGTTGCCATGCATTTCCGATTATGATTACTGGTCGGATATTTAATTAAGTCCAGTTTAGGGTGATCAATCCTTTCATACAAGTCATACAATATGTGCCAAGCAACAAACAGAATCATAGCATCACCCATAATCAAACACATGCACACATTCTCTATCTAACAAGCACAACCAAGCATAATCTTAAGCCTCCAAAATACAACATTGTATTAATCCCAACTTACCTCGACTCCTCACTCTTTCACTCGAGGTCCGATTTGATCAGGCCATCGTCGATCATCCCTATAACACGAACGTGGTTTCAGTATTTCATATAATATTATAAGTTCATTTTATCCGATAACGCTTATTGTTAGGTTTTGTTTAAGGTTAAATATACCTAATTATCTAGGTATTAAGTCTTTTATAATTATTTTAGGTTTGGGGTTAGGTTCAGGTTCGGTTTTCGCATCGATTTCTAAATTAGGTTTTTAGTTCGATTTCTAAGTAATGTTTTAGATTCCAACCCTCAAAATCCGTTTCAACCCATAATGTGAAATTAATCACATTACTTCCCGATTTCCTAAATACGATTACTACCCCTAGTCCGCATTTTATTCCATCCGGTACACTTAAATCCGTATTAGTGTACCGAATTTACTCATGTTGTGAGAAATTTTTACATTTTTCATATAATTACCTAAAATTGAATTTTGTTTCAGATTTGTTATGTTCTGATTTTCATTATTTTATTATCTAATTAAACCTAATTTTTCCATATTTATTAATTTTTAATTCTACATATTCCTAATTTTCTACATTTACCACATAACACCTTCATTACTTATACTTAACACTCCATACACTAGGATCAGGTTTCCACATTAGAGATTAACATTACTAAACATCTAATTACTATCTAAATCAATAATTAATATCCTAATCACCTAATTAACTCCAAATTACCCAATTTTCCCATCATTTTAGGGCTAAAAATTAACTTAAAAATTTTAAAAATTAAATTTAGAAAAATGGCTTCATAGCACTGTTCTATATCACATGAGTATCCTACAGAAAAAAAATTGAGCTTCAAACTACACTCCTAAGGTCATTTATTTCTAAACCGAAATGTGCTCGGTTTTGTATGATTTCTTAAGGACCCTATATTACGGGACACGTTTTCATCAAACTAATATTTTTCCTACAAACTACATACAAAAATATCCCATAATAACAAAATTCATAATTTTCTAATTATATTTACTATTTTTACAAAATTTCACAAGAATTGGGCTGGAATTTGGACTCACCGATTTTAGTGGCTCCGGCCACCGCGGGACGCCGTGGCCTTGTCGGCTGGCCTGGGCGCTGCCACCACCGTGTGGTGATGGTGGCCATCCGCTCCCAGCTCCTCGTCTGGTGTGGCTTCCCTTTAATATCCTTAACTGCACAGTTTTCCTTTTTTTTTTTATTTTCTGGATTTTCTCTCAAATTTTCAACTCTCTCTAATTTTTTCTGTTTTTTATCTGTTCAAGTGAGCTTCTGAATTTTTCTTTCTATTTATAGATGATTTTTGTAATTATTATACATTAATTTGACAAGACTTTGTCCAATTTCCTTGATTTTTGGCTTTTAAGTTGTTCAATTTTTATTGGCCAATTTTTCTTTTTCTGACCACGACCTGATCTTGCATCAACTTATCCTCTTCTGATTTTTTCTGATTTTTCCATAATTATTTTATATTTTTCTTTAATCATTTGCTTAGTTTTCGACCAATTTAGGTAATTACGCGTATTTTTATCTACACGTAAATACATGTAGAGTACACGTGAGCATTCCTAAATATTATTTTGGTCATTCTAAAATTTTTAGTATACATATAATCTATCTCTAGTAATTTATTAGTTATTTCATTACACTTTTCGCATTTTCGATGATTAATACCTATTATGCTTAAAATTTGAAAATTTTATAGTCTCCTATTTTACTATTTATTTTCTTAAATTTAAGTTTACGGGGTCATTTTTATTAATATTTCTCTCAATAGTTTATAATTTGGGTGTGATCGGATCCTTTAACCGATCGCCCTAAACCTTAGGTTCTAAGTTCAATCCTACGATTACTTAGCTGAATTTTAGGGCTTACAGAGCATATTTTCCTCCTTCCATCATAAACAACTGCTCAATCAAACATCCATGGTTGTCTAAGTAGAATATAGGATGCACTCATGGGTAACACATCACAAAGCACTTCATCTCAATACTTGCCAATGCAGATCGACACAACACCTGTTTGTTTACTTATATGGCTCCCTCATCACTAAGCCAATGGAGCTTATAAGGTTTTGGATAGGGCATGGTTGGCAATTTCAACTACTAGACCATAAATGCAGAGTTTTCATTGGTGTACCTCCTACTGTTAACGATCAGCACGCACAGTGAGTCATTCACCTTACACCCAATGTGGAAGAGATTTTCTCTCTGTTCATCTTTAGGTACAAGATTGACACTCATGGTCCTTCTTAATACTAGAGTGGTCAACATAAAGTTGCCTTCCTCACTATAAATAACTTTCTCCTCGAACAATTCAGTTTGTCCGTCCTTTAACTCCTCTACTTCCTCATCAATGCTGTCAACCTCAACAGTCGACACCTCACCTTGGATCCCCATTGTTCGCCTATTCAGACACTAAGTAGCCATATGTCCAAAGCTTTGGCATTTGAAACACTTGATCTGACTTGTCTTCTTCCCTAAACTTTGGCCTTTCTCAAACTTCATTGGGGGTTCCTTCTCCTCGGCTCGAGTAGCTAAAACGGGTTGGGTCTGAACAACCTTACTTTATTTTGTTTGCACAGGTTTGCTCGGAACAATTTGGCTGCTTCTTAGTCGGCTAACTGGTGGTCAGGATCTTCCTCTTCGACGCCTTTCTATCCTTTGGGCTGCTCGAATTATGTCATCAAGTGTTCCAACATCCAAGGTTTACAGTACGTCCCAATCTCATACTTTAATCCACCAATGAACCGAGACACAGTTCAATCCTCTGGCTTTATAACTTCACATTAGATCATTAATATTTGGAATTCCTTAACATAAGTATCCACACTCAATCCTCTTTGTCTCAGTTCTTGCAGTCTTTTAAAGGCATCTTACAAATAATAGCTCAGTACAAACCTTCTCCGCATAACTCTCTTCAATTCATCCCAACTCTTAATCTCTAATTTTCCTTCCCTTCTTTCGATGGCTTAGAAGTTCTTCCACCATAAGGCGACATAAGTAGTGAACTCCAACACAGTAAGTTTAACCTTTACATTATCGAGCACTTCATGGCATTGAAACTGCTTTTTTATTTGATTTACCCAATCTAGGTAGTCCTCAGCATCACCACTTCTAGAGAAACCTAGAATACGCATCCTCAATCCCTTAACTCTAAGGGTTCGTACATCCCTTTCCTCAGGCTCGTAATACTCTTTTGCTTTATCATCTCCTTCTGCTTCCTCTTCATTCTCTTCAAGCGCTAGTCTTTGTCTAGCATCCCTACCAATTCCTTCAGCTCGGGGTAGTTAAGCTGGGGCGATATCTTGGCCAAACTGACCATTGCCTTATCCTTGCTATTCGCGTTCCTTAGTGGGGCTGTTTCTAGTTCGTTACCTATCTTCTTGGATAACAATCAACAAACTAGCTACTAAGTCGATAAGCTGATCCAAGCGGTCACCCATTGACTAAGGTGTGAAGCTTCCTTCCTATCCTTAGCCATGTTAATTACCACTCTCTTAGTTTCTTAAAGTTCTTTGAACATTAGAATTTGATATTATTGGTTACTTCACAATGACAATCACACAACAAATGAACAGTTAACCACATTCTATTTTGCATATTCAAAAATAAGAGAAAACAGAGTATAGAACACTACTCAACTATTAAACTTCAAGGCTAACAAAAGAGTCGTTATCTCATGGGGGCAACAACAGATCGCTCAAAGAACACAGTAGTAGAATCTAGCTTCGAACGTAACCTAGCTCTGATATCAAGATAATACAAATTTCGTAGATGAACCCATGAACTCGATATCACGTATAACTAAAGAGGATGGGCCCAAGCCGTAAGATGCCTTAAAGAGTAAATGATAATCAAAGATTAAGTAAGGGTTCTCATGTACCGATGAAGGATATGACGCACTAACACTTCATATAAGCTTGGGTCACACTTGATATAATGCACAAGTATGATCTGAAATTACTCACCACTAGTCCAAAATCAATGAGCTAGATAAGAGTAGCTCAAGAGTAGGAAGGATACTTAGCTTGAGAGAGTAAAAGTTCAGTATATTCTCAATATGATCATGTTCGACTATTACATTATGAGGATATTTATAATACTCTATTAGAGCAAGTCCAAAGTTATAGAAATTACAAAAGAATAGTCCTTATTTACTAAAATAAAAGAGAATAATTTATAGGGAAAATATGAAATTGTGTAAAAAATAACATCCTCTGTCAAAAAGGATAGTATGGATGTCAGTAAAGGACAACGTACGTACATTTTACTCAATCTGGGATTCTGACAATATTATGAGTCAAGCAGGGGTGGTCTTCTGATCAGGTCTGTTCAACACTAATAGTTTGGCATCCTGATTATTAGGGCTGGACAGTGGTTGGCTTAAGGACAACTCACATTTGGGCAGGCCTCAGACAATCGGCCCTTGACAATTGTTAGCTCAACCTCAATATGAGGGAGGTTAGATTTCCAGATTTGGTGTTTGGATTCGGGTGATCGAGAAGGGTCGACTCTACACTTCGGCTATTTAGCTCAGTAACTCCCTATAGGGTATAGAGAGCAAAGTAGCTCGACAGTTCAAACTGGGATAAATACTACTCCTAGGTGTTTAACTCACCTCAAACAGCTTTGCAAACCATCTAAGAAAGCCCTCCCACTCAAAAGCAAGTGATCGATCCTTGATCCCTATTAGTGGCAATAGAGCAGGCATTTAGTACTGCTATGCTTATCCTCGATCATCGTCATGCCTCTTTGAGCCCCATCAATGTGGAAGCTATAGCTTGTAATGAAGATTGGTGGAAAGCGACCAATAAAGATTGGGAGCCAACTAGGACTTCCACTAAGAAAGATGAATACTTCAATCACTTCAACTCCTCTAGAGGAAGTCATGGGTCTACTCCAAAACAAAGCGGCCCACAAGGTGATAGTGATTAGTATTTGTAATTTTTTCTTCTTCCTATTTTATGTATTTGACACTTAGGGTAGATTAATCATTTTTTTTTAAATAAAAGACATAATTGGTATTTTTTTCAAATTTTGGAGTTATCGATATAGTTTATGTTTTGTAAATTGAAAGTACTGGAATAAAAATTAGTTTCTATTGTAGGACTTTTTACAAAAAAAAAAAATTGAAATGGCTAATCACGTGAACATGATGGATTTTCTCGAATATAAAAACTGACCAGCAAACTAAAGTTGTTTTAAGAAAAAATAAAAATTATACTGAAACTACAATGGTTTGATTCCATGTAACAAATATACAAGCAACAATTAACGCAGCGCGACAAAAAAAAAAAAAAAAAGAATTTTTCATTTCTTTTAAAATATAATAGGCAAATCCTTATTATATATCTTATACAACACAATTTGTCAATGTATAAAACAATACCAATATGTGATGTAATTTTCTACAAATGTTAAGTATCAAATGGATTTTTTTTCCCATATTTTAAATTCATATGGTTTAATATGCAAATTTTTTATACATATATCCATCGAAAAGAAATGACAACACCCCTCGGGAGAGGTGGGGATAAAAAAATAGAAAAAAATGGGAAAAAAGGGTTCGTGGCTCAAGGGAAAAAAAAGATGAAAATAAAATGTGAAAAATAAAAGAGGAAAATAAGATGGGACAAAAAGAAAACGGTTCATGGGCCGAACCAGTCCGAAACCAGCCTTAGACGGGCCAGTTCCGGTTCAATGAACCCTAAGCCCGTAACTCGACAAGTCTAACCCAACCCTAGGTCTATACATGGTATGTGATGTAGAAAAAGATGACAATGACTTGTTAAATTATTTTAATTAATATTTTGGACAATCTTACAATTATTACTTGAATTTTAGATGTTTTTCGATTATATACCTGAAGTTTGAAGTTACTAAATGTTGTATTCAATCCATCTTACTTGTCAAATTTACCATATTTCCTATATTGTACTCTTTGATCAATATTTATTTACCATATCATTTGTTTAAATATGATGAAAGTAGTGAATTTAATAAGTTAAAATCAAGTATAACATTCAGCAATCTCAAATTTCAAATTGAAATTTGACAAGAAAAAATTTAATTGGATATAATTATTAGCAACTTCAAGCTTTAGTGTAAAATTGAAATAACATGTAAGATTCAGGTGGTGATGATAATATTATCCCTTAATATTTCAATAAAGTGGTGCACTCTAATTGATGAAAACATCCGCATAAGATAATGAAAACAATATGAGATAGTAAGGTCAGTAACACTAGTAAACAAAGTTTAAGTTGGTTGTATAATTCAATGAATTTTTAAAATTCAAATGTAGAATTGAAAAAAAAAAAGAAGAAGCAAAATTAAGGTAGTAAATGTGATATCATCTCAATATTAAATTTCATGAAATCCACTTTCTTGATTTCTTGAGGTAGAGAGGTGTATACACTATAATTGAGCAATTAATCCTATTGAAACACGAACCTACTTTATTTTTGGATGATTAGATAGGTTTTGATTACCCATTGAAGGTTATAAGATAGATGATAACTCCAATTTTCTAGTTTTTACGCCCATAAGGTAGGATATGAGGTACATTATCTCCATACCCAATGTTTACACTAGAACTTATTCTTGAATTGGTAAAAATACTCTAATTGATTTGGTGCCATAATTGTTAAAATCACTAGTCAGAAATACGATTCTACGAGTTTATAATTTTATAATGTTTTTCTTAATTAAAATAGATATAAAATCATTTATATGTAAACTTTTGAAAAAATTATGAATTTTAATATATAATTCTATAAACTTACAATTTTATCAATTTTATACAATTATGTATGATTTTACTGATTCTATATATTCAAATGAATAATAGAGTCGCAATTTTGACTACCATCTAGTGCTATTATTTATTTAAAAAAAACATAGAACTTATGTTTGATTGAGATTTTGTTATCACATTCAATAATAATTTGTTTGGAATTATATTATCAAGTTTTTAATGTATGGTTTCAATTGAAAAATATGGGATTAATCGTTGGAGATTAATGGGTTAATAAATGCATTAACTATAGATATGGAAAAATTGGCAAGTAACTTAAGTGAACGAACTTCAACCAAGAAACAAAGTAGCTTAATTTTGCAAATTACAATGTAAAATCATAAGGTACTTTTAAATTTTATTTTACTTGCAAAAAGTTTTGTTGGGTTCATTTTAATATAAATTGCATGGGCTTATATATATTATTAAATAATAATTGAGTTATAAAGTGTAAACACTCGATTTTTTCCCATAGCAGTTATAATTTTTGTTTTTAGGGTTGCAATTTAAAAAATAAAAAAATTTTAAAAATGATAAAAAAAGACAAAAATAAAAAATAAAATTGTTGAAAATAAAATTCGAAAAAATTAATTTGATGGAATCTTGACTAAATAGTTGTCGAAAAAAAAAAAGCAAATCTGATATGATAACGTTAAATCTAATAAAATTAAGATTTGTAAGATTCCAATCTATTTTGGATCTTTATCAATTTAGATTCGATTCGATTCAAAAGATTTGTTTTTGAGTTTTATAAGTAGGGGTTTCATGATGTGAGCCAAGAAGAACAATTACACGTTTGTTAAAAATATACTCGAACCCACTCCTTAGACCAATTCTATAGTTGTACGCGTAATAGGATTAGGGATCCAATTCGTTCCCTTTCATCAGCTTTGCGTACTTTGCCTTACAGGTACATAATAGTGGTTTTTAATTATTATCTATAGCTTGTCTTATTTATTTATTTTTATCTCACTTAGTATATATGTAGTTATTTTTAAGACTTGTACTAATTTTTTTTATTTTTACCTTGTCTTTAATTGCTAGTAATTAGTTATAGCATTACTGTCTAGTGAAAATGTGTTAAGTTAAATTTTAGTATTTTTTTTTTAGATTTCATATTTTCAAAATGAAATTTTTATAAAATCTCATATTTTACAAAATTTCATTCTTTACATATTGTATTAATTTAGAGAAATTGCATTAGGCATGTTAGGGTTTTCTAAATAAAAAAATCATTTTGATGTTCATAAAATAAATAAAAAAATCTCTAATTGATTTCTTTTTTATTGCGAGACATCTTTTCCATAATTTAGATATATTTTCCATAGTTTAGGTTTCTTTTCTATGGTTTAGATATCTTTTCTATGGTTAACATCTTTTCCATAATTTGGGATTATTTTCTATAGTTTATAGATCTTTTCTATAGTTAGGCATCTTTTCTATAGTTAGGCATCTTTTCTATGATTTAGGTATGTTTTCTATGATTAGGAATTTTTTTATTCTTTTTTATGTTTTAAGCATCTTTTCTATATAAAAGATTCATCATGTAGAGAATTGCATATTTCATAAAAATTACATTGTTAAGTCTTTAAGGTTTTTCTTGAAAATTAAAAAAAAAAATTCACTTAGTTGTTTTTAAATAAAAATCTTAATTTAGGACTTTTCAAAAATTAGGTTTTTAGGTTTTTTTTATAATTAGGAATAAAATTAGGCTCTTAGGGATTTTTCTTAATAAAAATAAAATGATTAATAAAAACGCAAATTCAACCAATTATTTTTTTATAAAAAGAACCAACACATTAAAGTTTTTGGAAAAAACTACGATCGTTTGATCCCGGCTAGTGAGTACATAAGCACTTTCGGGGCGACGATAAAATATGTAAAAACTTAGGTACTTTTTTCTTTTGATTTTATTTATTTATTTATTCCTTAAAAATATTATAATTAAAAGAATAATCCTAATTTCGGTAAATAAATAGTGGTACCCATTAGGGTTTAATAAGTTAGCCCTCGAACTTGGAACTCTCCGATTTTTCATTCAAGTTGAAGTCAAAACCGTAGTCAAATCGTAATCAATTTACCCAATTGGTTACGGTTTCTTTGCTTTTCCAGACTTTGATTGGGTGGCAACTCCAAAATTTTTTCTAAATAAAAAACTGGAATTTTCCAATTTCTTTAGTCGATGATTAATATTAAATACATTAGGGTTTAGTATTAATTGGAAATGGGAAATTCAATTTTAAATAAGAAACCTAAAAATCAGGCTCAATAGTTTGGTGATTCCACTGGGGATGCTAGAGGGTTAGCCACTAAAATTTATCGAAAAAAGGATTATTTTTCAAGAAAAAAAAAGAATGGAAAAATATAAAGACAAAAAAAAAAGGGAACTTAGGTATGTTATTTTATTTATTTTATATATTTGTTTATTTTATTTCTTTTCTACTAACATTTTCTTTATTGCAGTTTATTTAGGGGATAATTTTGGGGGTTTACTTTGTTTTTATTTCTGTGCATCATAAACGTAATGTAGATACGATCAGAACCAGACTGTCTTAAGACCTTAAGAGGGGGGTCATTGTGTAAGTTTCGGATATTATAGGGCAACCACCTTCCGAGGTCAATCAAGTTACCCCACTTAAGTTCAGATGCGACCATAGAACCCTTGCTTTGAAAAAACATGGTGGTTGTAGAATTTGAGGACCTTTAGAACCCACCCTTTGCATCATATGAAAATATTTTAAAAAAAAAATTCACAAGAACCTATGATGTGACAAACCTAAATGGATAAGGACAGTTGTGAAGTTGTAGTTGTAATATTTCCTTGTAAATAATTTGTAATAATTTTGTGTAAAGTTTTGAATAGGTGATGATTGTAATTTTGATTTTTTCTTTTTTTATATGGCTAGATCGAGTCAAGGAACTTCCAAACAGATCCACGTCTACCCACCTCATTGGCCTTAAGAGATACTCTAAATATGGTTCCAACTTTTTAGCCCAAATAAGTAAAAATTTATTAAGAATAAGATTAGGCTCATCTTGCCCCTATAGAAGAGCCCTATGAATATTACCTAGTTGCATACCTTAATACATCTATTAGGGCTCGAATCTATCACTTTTCGTTTGGGCCCACATCAGTTGAGCCCAACCTTCGCAGAGTAAATAAATAAAAATAATAAAAACAAAAAAAAAAAGAAGAAACAAAACAAAAAGAATCAAACCTATAAAATAATTTCAAGTAACTACCGTTTTGCCTAGTATTCTACCAGCTAGAAATATTCATTCTTTTGGATAAATTGACTCCTTAGCCTTTATCATTCGGAATAAATATAATTTAGATTTTTATTTGGTATTTTTACTTTAGAATTCCTTATTTGTAAATAGACCTTCAGTAATGTTGTTCTAGGTTTGTATATAGAATTCTAATAAAGCAACCCTTCATTTACAATTCCATAACTTGGTCTTTGTATAACAAAAGCCCTAACTTTTCCTCTCTCTCTTTCAAAAAAATAAAATAAAATAAGAAGAAGAAGAAGAAGAAGAAGAAAGAGAAAAGAAAGAAAGAAGAAGGAAAGGAAAGAAAAGAAAAAGAAAGAAATTTGCCAACGGTTACAAATATTTATAGGGTTCGGGACAAACACAATTACTTAGCCTATTAAGGCAACTAACCTAAATAGACCCACTTAGCTCGAGAAAATAACCAACCAAACTCAAGCCCTAGCCCATCAAGATAGTTGAACTAACTCAAAGCCCCTGAGCTGTCAAGTTCAAACAAAAATCAAGTCAAACACGAAACTGTGAAATACTATCCTGAGCTTGATCCCTAGTACAAAAAAAAAGGGGAATTTATTAGACCCTTCAACTTTAGAAGTTGTCAATGCCGGCCCATTTGAACTTTAAAGAACCTAACCCAAAATCACATATGGAAGCTGAGGGGCATTAAGACCTATAAGTTTGGGGCCGGGGCCTTTGGTTTTTGAAATTTCACAACCAAAGTATGCTCCAAGGAATTAGGGAGTAAGGTCCGTCATCACCTTAAGGCCAATCCACCCCTATGCAGGGAATTGGTAACTCACGTTTAAAAGGTTTAGAATGAAAAGAGGTGAGTTATATCCTATACACTAACCCTTAAACACTTTATTAGATGAGAGATATCAAGGTGAGGATATTTTGGACTCATTCCTTAAAGGAAGTCCATTTTGAATTTGATACGTAGACCGGAATGAAGTTAGGCATTTATTTTCAAATCCCAAACACAATTATCCTTTGTTAACCCCATTGAACTGTTTTGGAGTTATTTCAAATGTAAACTCTGTCAAGAACCACCGTATAATGGGGCAAATTCGGAGGGTAGGGTCATTAATTAGGAGAGAAGGATAAAATTGATTTGTGTTTACCCCGATAATAACAATTTAAGGATAATTTTTGTTTTCAATAAATTATTCTCTTTGAAGAAGAGCTAACATTTTTTCGAATACCCCAAAGGTCACACATACCTTACCTAAGCTAATGCACTCTAAACCTATGGATTTAAGACTTTGATTCATCTAGAGACAAAAACTTAACAGAAGAGATAGTTATTTTTGGGGAGAGGAAAGAAAGAAATGAAATGAAATGAAAAAAGAAAAAGAAAAAAATAGGAAAAAGGAAAATGAAGAAATACTTAAATATTGGGCTTAAGAAAATCCCCAATCAAAGAAGGCTAAAGTTGCTCAAAAACACAAGGCCTTAAATCGCATTCCCAACAAAAAACACAAAACCTCATATTCATTCAAAATTACGTTCTCAACCACAAAGCAAAAACTCTATATTCAGTTCAAAATCACACTCCAAATCATGAACATAAACCCTTTCTATCCACTCGATTCTTAAACACAAGACCTCCCCACCCACAATACCTTCCTACTCAAAGCTCTTCTAATTTTGAAGGATAATTTATCTAAGATAAAAATTATTTTTGAAACTGGGGCAAGCACACATCTAGTTTATTACTAAGGGTTCTTGACTTGTACCCCCCAGGTTAGACGAAAGCACTTTTGTCAAAATAGGCCCTCTCAATTAACTTCTTTTGAAACCATTTGACCGAAAGCCCAATTTATAATACTGAACCCAAAAAGACCTAACAGATCGACCAGAGCGTATCACTTACAAACTGGATTATAATTTATGGAATAGTAATCAAGAGTGAAATCCAAACCGAGAGTACGTAAGAAAGTCCTCTTCGACTAGACTAATCGTGAGTTACCTTTTCCTTACGAAATGAATGCTTAAGGCCTATCCAAAAAGCTCATTATCTAGGTTACAAACTAAGGCAGATATGAGATAGCCTACATGATTATAGCGTTTTCCTTTTAAATAGGAATTTGTATCCATTAGTAAACTTTCAAGGAAAAAGAAGGAAAAAAGAAAATGAAAAGACATGAAAAGGAGAAAGAGAAAGTAGAGGCTTGTTACAAGTTTTTCCATTCATTTTCCAGTTCATTTCATCCATAGTAGACAAATTTTCAATTCATGTTATTAACAATTTTCACCAAATTCCTCGTTTGTAAATTTCTCAAATCAAGAGTTTTTTTTTTTCGAGTCAACTATGTTCCTTAGTTTTACTTTCAACTATCAATAGAGTTTAAGCAAGTCCGAAGGGTACTTACCCTTTATTCGTTTTTTCAAGGATATAGCCAGCTCATAGAATACAGTCCTAATTTATAATATCTTAAGGAGCTAACCAGCTCATAGAGCGTAGTCCCAATCCAGAGTTTCTCAGACTCCCAGTCGTCCGACTCACAGAACATGACCTAACTCAAAATTTCTTAAGGGATTTAGCAAGCTTAGGAAACGCTATCCCAATTCAATTTTCTTCACTCTTTAGGTCTTAGCCAGCTCAAAGGATGCTTTGACCACCTTGGTTAATCAGCTCATTAGGGCCCAACCAAACTTCTTCATTTTTTGGTCTTAACCAGCTCAAAGAGCGCTTTAACTGCCTTGGTTAGTCAGCTTGTTAGGACATGACCAAGTTTCTTTATTCTATAGATCTTAACCAGCTCAAAGAGCACTTTGACCCCCTTGGTTAGTCAACACATTAGGGCACAACCGAGTTTCTTCTTATCCTTAGGTCTTAGTCAGCTCAAAGGGCGCTTTGATCGCCTTAGTTAGTCAGCTCATTGAGCACAACCAAGTTTCCTTATCTTTAGGTCTTAGCCAACTCAAAGGGCGCTTTGATCGCCTTGGTTAGTCAGCTCATCAAGGTACGACTAAGTTTCCTTATCTTTAGGTCTTAGCTAGCTCAAAGGGCGCTTTAACCGCCTTAGTTAGTCAGCTCATTAAGACATGACCAAGTTTCCTTATCTTTAGGTTTTAACCAGCTCAAAGGGCGCTTTGACCGCCTTGGTTAGTCAACTCATCAGGGCACGAACAAGTTTCCTTATCTTTAAATCTTAGCCAGCTCGAAGGGCGCTATGACCGCCTTAGTTAGTCAGCTCATTAAGACACAACCAAGTTTCTTTATCTTTAGGTCTTAGCCAGGTCAAAGGGCGCTTTAACTCCCTTGGCTAGTCAGCTCATCAAGGTACGACCAAGTTTCCTTATCTTTAGGTCTTAGCCAGCTCAAAGGGCGCTTTAACCGCCTTGGTTAGTCAGCTTATTAGGGCACGACCAAGTTTCTTCATTCTTTAAGTCTTAACTAGCTCAAAGGGCATTTTGACCGCCTTGATTAGTCAGCTTATTAGGGCACGACCAAGTTTCCTTATCTTTAGGTCTTAGCCAACTCAAAGGGTGCTTTGACTGCCTTAGTTAGTCAGCTCATCAAGACACGACTAAATTTCCTTATCTTTAGGTCTTAGCCAATTCAAAGGGTACTTTAACCGCCTTAGTTAGTCAGCTCATCAAGACACGACTAAGTTTCTTTATCT
Organism: Lumnitzera racemosa; assembly: GCA_024138005.1. Taxonomy (NCBI): domain Eukaryota; kingdom Viridiplantae; phylum Streptophyta; class Magnoliopsida; order Myrtales; family Combretaceae; genus Lumnitzera; species Lumnitzera racemosa. The sequence continues at coordinate 5,967,150 of JAMXBC010000007.1, forward strand.
TTAGGTCTTAGTCAACTCAAAGGGCACTATGACCGCCTTGGTTAGTCAACTCATTAGGACAAGACCAAGTTTCCTTACCTTTGGGTCTTAGCTAGCTCAAAGGGTGCTTTGACCAACTTGGTTAATCAACTCATTAGGGCATAATCAAGTTTCCTTATCTTTAGGTCTTAGCTAGCTCAAAGGGCGCTTTGACCAACTTTATTAGTCAGCTCATTAGGGTACGACTAAAAGTTTTCCTTATCTTTAGGTCTTAACCAGCTCAAAGGGCGCTTTGACCAACTTTATTAGTCAGTTCATTAGGGTACAACTAAAAGTTTTCCTTATCTTTAGGTCTTAACCAGCTCAAAGGGCGCTTTGACCGCCTTAGTTAGTTAGCTCATTAGTGCACAACCAAGTTTCCTTATCTTTAGGTCTTAGCCAGCTTAAAGGGCGCTTTAATCGCCTTGGTTAGTCAGTTCATTAAGGTACGACCAAGCTTTCTCAACTCATTCTTTCGGTCTTAGCCAACTCAAAAGGCGCTTGGACCACTTTGGTTAGTCAGCTCATTGGGGCACAACTAAATTCTCTCATTCTATTAGGGTTTTAGCCAACTCTAGGAGCGCTTACCCATTTCATCTAATTTAGGACCTTAGCCAGCTCAAGGAGCGTTTCGCCTACTTCAATTATTCAACCTATAGGGGGTATGACCAAACTCTTATGATTCCTTTTAGAGATTCTTATTAGCCCACAAGGGCGCTACCCTCGCTATTCTTCGTTCCAAATTTATCGTTGTTAAATGTCTTAGCATTCGTTAGGATAGAGTTATCCTTTTTTTTTTTTTTAAGCAAAGTTTTATTCAAACTTCAGCATAAAGAATGGCAGCTGTAGACACTCGATTTTTGCCCATAATAGTTATAATTTTTATTTTTAGGGTCATAATTTAGAAAATAATAAAAAATTTTAAAAATGATAAAAAAGAAAAAAAATAGAAAATTGTTGGAAAAAAAAATAAAAAAATTCGAAAAAAATTAATTTGATGAAATCTTGACTAAATAGTTGTAAAAAAAAAAAAAGCAAATCTAATACGATGATGTTAAATCTAATAAAATCAAGATTCGTAAGATTCGAATCTATTTTGGATCTTTATCCATTTAGATTCGATTCGATTCGATTCGATTCGATTCGATTCGATTCAAAAGATTCGTTTTTGAGTTTTATAAATAGAGGTTGCATGGTGCGGGCCAAGAAGAACAATTAAACATTTGTTAAAAATACACTCGAACCTACTCCTTAGACCAATTCGATAGTTGTACGTGCAATAGAACTGGGGATCTAATCTATTTCCTTTCATCAGCTTTACGTGCTTTGCCTTACAGGTACATAATAATGGTTTTTAATTATTGTCTACAACTTATCTTATTTATTTATTTTTATCTCACTTAGTATATGCGCAGTTATTTTTAAGACTTATACTAATTTTTTTTTATCATGCCTTTAATTGCTAGTAATTAGTTATAACATTAATGTCTAGTGAACATGTGTTAAGTTAATTTTTTTTTTTTAAGATTTCATATTTTCAAAATGACATTTTTATAAAATCTCATATTTTACAAAATCTCGTTTTTTGCATACGGTATTAATTTAGAAAAATTGCATTAAGCATTTTAGGGTTTTTTAGATAAAAAAATCATTTCGATGTTCATAAAATAAAAAAAAAATTAATTGACTTCTTTTTTACTGCGAGACATCTTTTCCATAGTTTAGATGTATTTCCCATAGTTCAGGTTTCTTTTATATGTTTTGAACATCTTTTCTATGGTTTAGACATCTTTTCCATAATTTTGGTTTCTTTTCTATAGTTTAGATATCTTGTCTATGGTTTAGACATCTTTTCCATAATTTTGGTTTCTTTTCTATAGTTTAGATATCTTTTCTATGGTTAGGCATCTTTTTTATAATTTAGGTATCTTTTCTATGATTAGGATTTTTTTTTTCTTTTTTATATTTTAAGCATCTTTTCTATATAAAAAATTCATCATATAGAGCATTGCATATTTCATAAACATTGCATTTTTAGGTCTTTAGGTGTTTTCTTGAAAATAAAAAAAAAATTATCACTTAATTGTTTTTAAATAAAAATCTTAATTTAGGACTTTTCAAAAATTAGGTTTTTAGGTTTTTTTTTATAATTAGGAATAAAAATTAGGCTTCTAGGGATTTTTCTTAATAAAAATAAAATTGTTAATAAAAACTCAAATTCAACCAATTTTTTTTATAAAAAGAACCAACACATTAAAGTTTTCGGAAAGAATTACGATCGTTTGATCCTGGCTAGCAGGTACGTAAGTACCTTCGGGGCGACGACAAAATATTTAGAAACTTAGGTTCTTTTTTTCTTTTGATTTTATTTATTTATTTACTCTTTAAAAATATTATAATTAAAAGAATAATCCTAATTTCAGTAAATAGATAATGGTACCCGTTAAGGTTTAATAAGTTAACCCCCGAACTCTGAACCCTCTGATTCTTCATTCAAGTTGAAATCAAAGACCGATGGCCAAATCGTAATCTATCCACTCAATTGGTTACGGTTTCTTTTCTTTTCTTTTTTTTTTCTTTTCTTTTCTCGACTTCGATCAGGTAACAACTCTAAAAAATTTTCTAAATAAAAAACCAGAATTTTTCAATTTCTTTAGTCGATGATTAATATTAAACGCGTTAGAGTTTAGTATTAATCGGAAATGGGGAATTCAATTTTAAATAAGAAACAAAAAAATCAGGCTCGACATAAAAGCTCATATATAGATATGGTCTTTAATACATTAAATAAAGCGTAGGTTTACATGTGTAGAGACCAAAAATATTATTTCTAGTTTTATGATGAGTAAAATTGGAAAATAGTAATGAAAAGTTAACAAGCAATTAACCTTTTGTATGTATGTATATATATGGTCATGATCCTCAATTCATATGCAACAATTATGTTCGCTTTAGCTTCTAATCAATAGAAAGAACTAGAGGCAGCCTCTCTAACGAATTTGCTTATTGACTTAGAAAGTTTACGATTAAGCTATTACAAAATTCCACAATAGATTTGGGTACGCTTTTGCAGCTTCTATTTTATTTTGTGCTCTAATTTTATACATATATTGATCATGTTATTCTTTAGTTTATAAGATTCAAATCTTAATCCTAACAAGTTTGATATAACGCCCATACAAGTTTTAAAAAATTGTTAAGTAACTTTCTTAAAGTATCTCATAGATACTTTAACATAAAATTGTCCTAAAGAAGGCTATGTGAAATTAAATGTGGATGGCAATCTCACTTAAGGCAAAGGTGGTGGTGGTGGTGGTGGTTGTAATCTTAGGGATTTAAAAGGAAAAATGATCTAGTGTTATGGCTTTCCATCAAATTACCAGTCGATTGATACTATTGAACTAACAACTCTTGTGAAGGGTCTAAAACTTTGCAAGTAATGCAATTACTCCAATGTGTTAATTGAAACGGATTCTTAGGTGGTGTTACATTAGTTATCTACTACAATTATCAAGTAGGACATATGGAATGATATATCTTAGGCAAAACCCACAATTAAAGATATAGGAGGCCACATTAGCCATATTAGAAGAGAAAAGAATGACGATGGTAACTAGCTTGCAAAAAAAGGCTCGTGCTTTACAATCATGTTTCTTTCATACAATGATGTCCTAGTTAGATAAAGCTTTAAAATTGATTCCTTAATAGGACATCTCAAGCTATGGGCATGTTAGAATTGTTTCTTGTTAAGAATTATCAAGTTATCTTTTGTATTTAGACTTGTTTCATTTAGCTTTGTTAACATGTTTCTTTTGTTTGGCTTGAGATTTAATTTCCCTTCTTTTGTCTTAGGTTTTACATTTTTCATGTCTATAGGTTTGATTTTTGTAAAGGGACTAATACTCCCTTGTTTACTTTTTTAGCAAGTAAGAGGTACTTTTGTTATCTTGAGAGGTCAGGTCTATGTCCCTTTTTCCATCTCGTAATCTCTTTTATTAGTAATAAAATTTAGGGGCAACATCCCGATCCCTTACCAGTGTACAGGGTTTGCCAATTAAGATATATATATATATATATATATCCCATAGATAAAGTGAAGAGTTTTTCAATAGTAAAGATACAATTGGATAGATTGTTAAAAATTACTTAACTTACCATACCTGATAAAAACTCTATAAAGTTTAGGGTCAGGATTTAGGACATGATTTAAAACCTTATAAGATTTATGATTACGTTTTAAGATTACAAAATATTCCGATAGAAAATCCGATCCAATAAGAAAAATATATATTGATAAAAATATTGACTCTTAAGTTATATATCATGCATACCTTTCACAAGTACTACATTACACAATACATATAATTCTAAATTTTTATTATTATGTAAGTCATTAAATATAATCATAACTCTACCTAACTTCTTTCTACTATATTCACTCCTTAATCTTATTTAAACCTTATGAAAACTTGCCTCTATATGGTCTTTTATATTCTATAAAAACCCACCCCTATATGGTTTTTTATTCTATTGGACAGGTTATTAGAATAAGAGATAAAACTCTATACAGTTTTTTATAGGATTCTAGAAATACCGGATCTTATAAGATAGATTTGGATTTAATAAAATCTATCCTAATAATATGAATAAGAAAGATTAGTCAAGTTACTTATGCAATACCTTAAAAAAATCTAGAAGTAATCCATTAATAAAAATGATCTTAAACTCAAATAACATGAAGATCAATCTTTTATGGAATGGGTTAGATTACATTCAATTTCCCTCTTCTTTAATATTTAGAAAAAAAAAATAGAATTTACATCCGCCTCCTTAGAGAGCCGCCTATGATTAATTGTTTTACCAAATTTGCATCCTAATGGCTAATGTATATCTTCTTAGTCCACTCCTGCATAGTAATAATAACATTATATGCATATACTAAAATGTTAAAGCTGTACAGCTAGATGCGTATGGATACGTCGGTCCCACGCCACGTCATACCAACTATACAATTGGTAAAGATTAAAGAAGAATATGTTCTACGGATATGATCAGACCTTTCTTTTCTGTTTCTTCCTCTTATATGCTCTCAACCAAATCCTAATCATTGAAAAGCGAAAGCAAACCTCGCTAATTTCAGTAGTTTTATCGCTGTTGTTGGACTTGGAATCCAACTTGATCATAAAACTAATCTTAAATTATTCCATTTTCCTCATTGATAGGAATTCCAGTTCATCTCGATTGATTGAGTCAGTTTAGGTTGATTTTTGTAAGACTCAGTTAGGGTTTTTAAAGTTAACATGTATTTTTTTTTCTTTTATTTTTTCAAAGAAATATACTGATTTACTAAATAAATAAATATAGATTAAAAAAAAACAAAATATTAATTATAAAAAACTCTCAAATCTAAAATTTTAAGAACGTAAATAATTTTATTACCTTATAAATAAATATAAATTAAATTCTAATATTTTTATTGACCCAATTAGATCTCGATTCGACCTTGATTTAATCCTTTTACTATTTAACTGCTTCTAATTTTTTATCCGACCTTTCGAGAATATTGATTTTATTTACATTTTCGATTTCTCGTTGTTTTCTGTAAAAGTGTCGATTATTTATATTTTACGTATAAATATGAGAAAATAAAATAAATAAATTTATACTGATCGACAATAATTAATTCACACCCAACAAATGAGATGGTCTCTTACTAAAATGAGGAATATGATTTAATAGATGCATGCAAAAGGGTCGACAGATTACATACATTATAAGCCTGCATGAGACGTAAATTGAGAAGTAACTGATAAATATTGGTAAAATTTCGATAAATAATAATATTTATAAAATATAATAGTAGTTGTTGTAAAATATTATTTATTATTAATATGATATACCTAAATATCATTATTATTTACTCCCTAATAAAACATATACGATTCAAATGAAGACAAAACGAGAAAACAAGACAGAAGCAGTCGAGAAAAACATGTATAACGAGATGTAGAAGAAGATGAGAATCAGCCAGACAAGCAAATTGGCAATATAGGAAGACTCTTGCTGGATGGTGGCTGTTGTGTCCAAAATTCCAAAATTAAAAATTAGAAAAAAAAAAGGGTGGGGGAGGAAAGAATTTCTCTTTCTGAACACTCTCGTGACAGCCTGTCAACTTTCTCACTCTGTATAAATACCATGATGTTTCAATCAAGTTCTATATTTGTCATATTTTTCCAATCTTCTTCAATATTTCCTGGGTTCTCTCTCTTTCTCGTCCTCTTCTGTCAAGACACATCCTTGGATCTTGAGAGAGCATCCCTGGCATCATAACAATGAGTCTGTTTGGCCTTGGAAGCAGGTATCCTATTATATCTTGCATTCAATGATTGTGTTTATAAAACCATCTTAAATTGTTCTTGTTTCACGTTTCCTAGTTTTGTTGAATTTCACTTTTTGTCTTCGTGATTCATAATTCCAGTTTTTTCCCCATAATTTTAAGTTTAGTTTACGTTATTGATTTGTTTTCTAAATTTTACAGATTGATCAAAAGCCATGGCTAGTATTACCATTTTGTTTGCCAAAAATTCTACATGTTAAAACCTTCATGGTGTTTCTGTTTTCTTTTGCAACAAGACATCATAACATGATAACAAAACGGAGACGGAGTCCCTCCAGGTTTTTCTAACGTCAGAAAGGAAACTGAATTAGGAATTCCAAATACTCTTCCTAAGAGAGGAAATTATGAGATAACTTAGTCTTTATACCTTAGTCTTAGTCTTGCTGCGCAACGGCATTAAGGATTTTGCTTATTCTTGGTGTGCAAGGCACTTGCAGTCTATGTAATGCAAAACAGCTTGGCATGGTTATTAATTTGCAATCTGTGCATCTTCTGAGAGAATTATGTGGTTGCCTTAATATGCTTAACTGAATTCTTAACAGAAGCTTAATAACAGGATGGCTAATTTCTTGAACGATATAACGCGTTAATGATGGCGATCAAATATAATACTTTTCTTATGTTTGCTGCCATTTGGATCAAATTCTAAAGGAAACTACACATATATACATTTCCGGAATCATTGGGTAGGTGCAAACGAACACTTTAAACTTTTAAAATTTTGCCTAATGGAGACGGTGTCTTTTGGAAATTTGAAAAGTGACATCTATCTATACCTGGATTATAGCTTTTTGCATCTATTTGCAATTATGGCTGAAGCTTATAAAATTTATGATTGGAACAAGCCGCATTTAGGCGGTGTGAGCTCTACCAAATCATAACTTCTTATAGACTTCAGACTCCATTTACTTTTGTACATATTACGTACTGATAAGACCTATCAATACTGGTTGAATCAGTCCTTCTATAAATTGCGTAATCTGACAGCATCAAGTTTCTCTTGGGGCATTCAGCCAAGGAATCACTTAATTTGTTATTCTCTACTCTGCTATAGCTATGGTCCTGAATTGAACGATTAGCAAGGTGAATATATCCATCCTTTTTAATGAAACCTGCTGCATATTTTCCATGAGAAGCAGCTGATTCTAATCTTTTAGCTTCTTCTTTGCTAAACTACAAATATTTGCAGTTGTTCGACTAAAATTTTTACGAATAATACAGACACGGGGTATTCTTACTTTCATAGCTCATCAGGTATATACAAATGAATATCCAAATTAATGGATACATTCATCACGTCACTTTGACAGGCACGTTTTATGGCTTTTATAATTTCTTATTCTTAGCCTGGATGAAGATGCCAGGCCCCTCTTTGAAGTGTTCATCATATTTAATCAGGATGATACATCAATAATTCTTTATTTCCTCCGTAACTTGAGAGCAGAATCTCACGATCCAATATTTCGTTCCAAGTATCCTTACTTTAACAGTACGCTTTTAACGTGACATTTTCCTAACAGTATGCTTCCTTATGTTCATATATTGCAAGTCTTTTTTCTAATGGTCCTTATTTTCCATGATAATTCAGAAACCAAAAGACGTTCCGGCCTAAGAAGAGTGCTCCATCTGGTAGTAAGGTTAGTATTTGCTTTGAGTTTCTATTTTGGTGATCGTATCATTCATTTGAATTCAGCTCATATCTTCACGTGCAGGGAGCTCAACTTCAAAGACATATCGATGCTACCTTGGGCAGTGGTAACTTGAGAGAAGCGGTACGACTTCCTCCTGGAGAAGACATTAACGAATGGCTTGCGGTTAACAGTAAGTTGTTCTTCACTATCAGTTTCCTCTTGGTATGATTACAACCAAAGATTTATTCGAAGTGAATAGGTCATTGTGCAGTGTGGACAAAAAATTGGATGAAAATATAACAATTTGTTTTTCCTATTATGGCTATGAATAGTGTAGAACAACAGCATTCAAGCCTTAGGTTGAATCGGTTAATGGCTACAAATATCTTGGGGAGTTAATGTACTCTTTGCATGCATTGATTCTAACTTTTTTTCCCCCCTTATTTTGGCTTGCAGCTGTAGACTTTTTCAATCAGGTGAATATATTATATGGTACTCTCACCGAGTTCTGCACACCTGTTAATTGCCCAACAATGTCAGCTGGACCAAAGTACCTTCTTCATGCCTCAACTGATTCTTTAAATTCGAATTATATCTCTTTCGGCATTTGATTATTCCATTAAGCGTCATGGCAGTTGTTTTATATCTCTTCTATTTTGGAACATAGTTTTTCTTGTTTTCTACATATTTCAGTGCATGGATGCTGGAAATCATTACAACTAATGCTTTATGTTCCACAACTACGATGAATGCAATGTCTGTGACTATAATATAGCTCCTTATTAGACAGATTGTCTTAAAATATGGAAAATACACTGATTAATTGTAGTAGATCATCTAGATGAAGCATTTCGTCTAGAATTGAGTAGATCATCTAGATGAGGCATGTCGTCTAGAATCCTGACCAGTTGCCTGATGCAGAACATACTCAATTCCTTCATGTTGTATATTTGTTTGATTTAAATTTGTTCATGGTCAACGAATGTTCTGTTATTAAATTTCTCTAAGCTCTTCTTTCCTGTTTTATCATTTATTACGTTTTCTTAGAAGAACTTCCTGATTCCTTTTTGCCCCCTACCCTGCAAGAAATCCTGTGGTTACCAGGCTAATTCATAGATATATCGCATTCCCTTCTATTGATAAATGAACTAACTTCAATGTGGCTCTTTTGGCACTAATTATATCATCAAGCCTAAGAATATACTTGTGCTTTCTGCAGATATGAATATAGATGGGCTGATGGAGTTACCATTAAGAAACCCATAGAGGTATCTGCTCCTAAATATGTAGAATACTTGATGGATTGGATCGAAGCGCAGCTAGATGATGAATCCGTTTTCCCTCAAAAATTGGGTAAGTGCATGGTCTTTGTTTGGCTAATACCAGACAGCATACCATATTAACCTTTTTGTTCTCCCTTCCGGGTGCTTAACTTATATTCCACAGGGTCACCTTTTCCAAGCAATTTCAAGGAAGTTGTGAAGACCATCTTCAAGCGCTTATTCCGTGTATATGCCCACATTTACCATTCACATTTCCAGAAGATTGTAAACCTTAAGGAAGAAGCTCATCTAAACACTTGCTTCAAACATTTCGTTCTTTTCACTTGGGTAAGATAGGCTGCATTCATACCTTTTTGACGGATATGCAATCTTTATTATCTATTTTGTAGACAGAGGCTTCACTAAAAGTAATACGCCGCATGGAACACCTGTTGGTTGGAACAAGCAAATACGAAGTTGGCTTGTGGCATTTTTTTCCGACCTTTCACAGTAGTTTTCCTAACGTAACAGATGAAAATTGCCAAGTGCAAAATTCTTATTCGCTCTAATTATTATGTTGCATTGGCATTCATTGGCTGTGCTTAGGAACCACCGCTTTGCAGTAGTATTTCGTGATCATGGATTTAGGTGCAATGTTGTGATGACTAACCAGAGAAGTTCCCTATCAATGCTGACATGCTTGTATAAAAAGTTGCTGGACTCGCAATCTTCCAGATACATTCTCATTTTCGCATTGATTCAATGCAGGAATTCCGCTTGATCAACAAAGAGGAGCTTGCACCTCTACAAGATCTTGTTGAGTCTATTTTGCAGCTATAGTGCTGGAGGAATTATGCTTTTCCCTTCCTGTGTTTCTCCTACTATTTTTACTTTTGTAAGTGGTGTTAGGTTGATTTTTGAATGTGGTCTTGCAAGGGATGTAGTAGTTTTGTCCATAGAAGAATTCTTCTTCAGATAAAATTTTGTTTTGTTTTTTGGTTGTTTACATTGTGACGTGTAAATCTGTATATAGAAATTGGATGTCTCCATAATTTTCCTTTCAATGATCCTAAAAACAACAGAAGAAACCAAAAAAAGAAGAAAAAATTAGGGTTTTCTGGTAGAAGATTATGTATCAAGTTACTACTACACAAAGAACATAGGGGTTAACCAAATTTCACATAAGTATGCTAATGTATCTCCACCATTTTGTAACCTGCTGAGACTCTTTTATACCCGACTTGCTTCTCTTCTTCTTGTAAAATGTCCATCTAGATCCATTGCATTGACATAGTATGAAAAATGATGGAATTTCCGAATGCTTTTCCGGATTTTGACGTAAAATAGACGTGTCTAAGTTCAGAGTAAGCTTCCGCAGAAATCCTCGCTATAAGTATCGCGGCTCAAGTAACGTTAACAATGACCATCTTTGTACTAAACATCACCCACTTTAGAAGTGATTAGTTTCACATTGTTTGATTGTCACCGACATTGTAGTTGATGAGGTACAGTGTTAAATGATGATTAGAGTATGAATTGTGTTAGTTTCCTTGTTTTGATGATCATTGGGGGGTTGATTGGAGTCTTTAAAGGACATGGTAAGATTGGAGTCAAATCAAATTGGAGTGAAATTGGACCCGAAAGAAAAAGACTTTAAAACTAAAGTTTTGCAATTATTACAGTTTACCAAATTCGCATTTGGCTAACCGAATACCTCGTGGTCGAACAAAAATAAGTACTCTCCGTTAATCTATCTTGACAAGATGATTTTGGTCAATTGAAATTCAAGAAGATGGTCGATGGCATAAATCCCCTTATGGTCGTAGACTTTTTAAGAGGCTTTTGTAATTTGTTGAGTTGGTTTAGTATCACAGAATTAAAGATATGATAGAATTCCTATGATTTGACTCTTTGAGTTTAAACAAAAAGATTAATTGTAGTTATTACTTAGAAGCTTAAAAGGGTACCGTATTGTGGTTTGTACTTCTGGAACTAGACATTAAAATCAATCTAAATTTATTAATACATTTAAATTGCTTATTGATTTTTTTTTACTACCATGCTGTGAAAACTAGGGTATTGGAAATGAAGTAATGGATTGGCGGTTATATCATAAGGGTAATGGCCTGGGATTATGTGGCAATAGTTTAGATGTTGAACTATCACTTGCAGATAGGTAGGTTGTGGATTGACTAACTGTTGTGAGGGAGGTTGGTCTTTTGGGAACGATTGGATCGCAATAGTGGAACAAAATGCCATTATAGACAGTTGTTGTGGATTTATTATATTGATGGTTGATACAAATAATCTACTTGAGGAAATCAACTTTCAAGTTTTCAATCTCATATATGTATGTATATCTATTATATTTTTATGCTAGGGAGTCTAAGTTATTCTAAGTCTTAAGATGCCAAGATCGCAATAGCTTCTACACCTAAATGATATAATTAATAGTTGTTGGTTGCATTAGCACCATAAATGTACGCATTGTGTTTTGTGTGACGCTCACATATGAGTGTGATGAATATCGTACCGAGCTCTTGCACTTTCCCATTATGGGCCCTTTTTTCTTTTAGCAATGTCATTTTTTTTTTTAATTTTTTGTGGAATATCACATAATATTAATTAAAACAAAATAAATGGGAGGTAACCCCTATAGTAGTTTACATGAGAGCCAAGAGCTCTCAATCCATGAACAAAAGTAAAAGAATTAGTAATAGATATATTAGAAGTAGGAGTCTTTCTCTCCTTATACAATCCCAAACTGAATAAATCTTTCCTTAAAAGATTAAGACAAAAAGAGGGAGGAGTAATAAAACATTCTTCCACTAAAACTGCTTATTATTACATTCATTTAACTAATGAACCCACCACTTTGTTTAATTCCTGAAGAATGGATTCAATCATTGAGTGATCCATCTTAGATAGCTTTTCCCTTCAAGCGAGTTTGACATTGTAGGAAACAAACTTCCAATTTGTATTTTGTTGCAATAATGAAACAGCAATGGTAAAATCACAACACAGTTTAAATCTCCTTATTCCAATAGATAAGTAGAAAAATATCAATCTTTCCTAGCTTTCAAGCCAATCCATGGACCCATTAACCATTAGAGTCCCTAAGGAATGCTTCAATAGTGGCTTGTTGAGTTTTAGTGAAGATTGAGTCATCTGTATTCAGTTGCACTTAGCCTTAAGGAAGAGGACTCCATTTGCAAATAATATATTTAGTGAACTTCCATATTTTCCTTATCTCAGTATAAGCCCATAATTCATTGCTTGTATCTCTTATAGATTGAATTAAGTTAGTCATCATTGGAGAATGATTGTGCAACAAATGATTTCTATCCGACCAAATCTCCCAAAAGATTATTCCAAAATAAAAAGGGACAGGAGGGGAGAAGCTAGATAGCTAACTTCTCTCTATTAAACAATTTGCTTTTATCCACTCTATAGTGGCTTGCTAATTTAAGTTTGATAGGTGAAGATGTGATTGCTAGTGTTCAATAATATCTTAATGGCTGGGCAATCATGGAGAGCATGTAAGATTGACTCATTAAGATCTCCATACCTTAGGCAGTTGCCTGAAGTGATAATGTTCCTTTGTTGAAGAATATCAATAGTAGGCAGAGAATGATGCACTAACCTCCATGGAAATAATTTAACCTTAGGTGAAAAAGGAGATTTCCAAATTTAAGACCATTGATCTAAGTATCTGGAAGGTCAGGTGTTATTCAAGAGAGCACGATAAATTTCACTTATGGTTGGGATAAATTTGTTGTTTGCATCAATGACCGAAGCTTGTGCAATTAAGACACCACTCCTTCTGCGACTATCTTCGAACCATTGACTTCACCCTTGTCATGACCTCCTCACCTGTCACTTAGTTCGAGTAAAGATGAAAAAGAGACTAATTATGCCATCCAGCATTATCCCTTTCAAAGGGGTTGGTATTTGGCTAGAGAATCCTAATGTTCCCCTAATGGGTTGCTGTGTAAGTCTAATTTATGGTTACAAGTCATATATTTGTTAAGTCCAGTTTAGGGTGATCAATCATTTCATATAATACAAGCTAGAATAACAAACAGAATCATAGCATCACTCATAATCAAGCACATGCATACAGCCAGCTATCTAACAAGCACAACTAAGTATAATCTCAAGCCTCCAGAATACAACAATGTATTAATCCCAATTTACCTGGACTCCTCGCTAGCTCACTCGAGATCTAACTTGCTCAAGCTATTGCCAATCATTTCTATAATACAAACGTGGTTTCAGTATTCCATATAACTATTATAGGTTGGTTTTATCCTATAACGCTTAATATTATCTTTTGTTTAGGGTTTAATATATCTAATTATCTAAATTTTTAAGTCTTTTACAATTCTTCTTGAATTATGTTAAGATCTATTTTAGTTTTTACATTGATTTCTAAATTAGGTTTTTAACTCGATTTTTTGTTAGAGATTTATACATATACCTTAAGAAACCATTCCGACCCATAATGTGAAATTAATGGCATTATCTGCAAATATCATAAATATCGTTTTTAGTGTCTAACTAATGTTTTAGTCCATGTGGTATACCCGAATCCTAATTTAGTTACTAAATTCACTCCCGTTATGAGAAAATCTTACATTTTTCATATAATTGCCTTAATTTAAGTTTCCTGTCAGATTTATTATATATTCCCATTATTATCATAATATCAATTCTAACTAATATTTTCCTAATTATTAATTTCTTATACTTACATATTATATATTATCACCTAATATATACATAATATACATAATATACATATCTAATATTCCCATCACTTCAAATATCATCTCCCAACATCAAATAACATTCCAAATATCTAAATTCACTCCAAACCAAATTTTGAACCTAATTATCCTAATTTACCAAATTAACTTAAAATTTATCATTTTTACCTATTACATATTTACTGTGTAATATCCTAATAATTACATCTAACCCTCAAAGTACTACAAATAGCATACTTTATCAAATTTCAACATCCTAAAACATATAATTATGCATCAAATCAAAAATTACTCAACCCTAAATTACTCATTTTATGCATCATTTAAAGGCCTAAAAATTATCTAAAAATTTCAAAAATTAATTTTTGAAAAAGGGCTTCATAAAACTGTTCTGTAATCCCTAATAGTCTACATAAAAATTTTGGATTCAAAACTATACTCCTAAGGTCATTTATTTCTAAACCGAAATATACTTAGTTTTATATGATTTCTTAAGGACCATATATCACAGGACATATTTTCATTAAAATAATATTTTTCCTAAAAATTAAATACAAAAATATTGCAAAATAACAAGTTTCATAATTTTCCAACTAATTTTGATAATTTTAACAATTTAAGAAAAATCGGGTGGAAATTGGAACTCACCAGAACTGGTGGCTTCGACTACCTTCAGTGGCCATGGGTGTATCGGCCCATCTAAGCACTACCACCACCATATGATGGTGGTGACCATCCACTCTCAGCTGCTCGTCGGGTCTGGGTTCTTCTTAGAAATCTCAACTGCACAGTTTTTTATATATTTTTTTTTGTAAAAACCCTATTTCCCCTCAATTTCACCTCTCTCTAATTTTCTACAACTCTAAACATCCAAAATGAGCTTCTAAAATTTCTTTGACTATTTATAGAGGCAAAAAGCAATTTTCATGCACTAAATTAAAGTGACCTTAGCCTTATCTTCTTCCAATTTGCCTTTTTGTTGTTTTAATCTAATTGTTTGATTTTCTTTCTTCTTTATCGGCATACCACGCCCCTCTTCTAGTCATTTCCACATTTTTTTTTTAATTTTCTTGATTTTTCCTTAATTATTTATGAATTTTCTTTAATTAATTAACCCTATTTTAACATATTTAACGTATTTTTAGTAATTACGCGAATTTCTACCTACAGTAAATTCATATATAGTACAAATAAATATTTCTAAAGATTATTTAAGTTATTTTATAATTTTTTATATGCATATAATTTTCTATAATGATTCGCTAATTATCGGAATGCATTTTACATATTTTTGATAAATAACAAGTAATATACTTAAAATTTGAAAATTTTATATTCTTTTATTTTATTACTTATTTTCTTAAATTCGAACTTACGGGATTGATTTTACTAATATTTTTAGCTTCATCATAAAATTTAGGTTGAATTAGACAGTTTACTCGATCGCCCTAAATTTTATAAATCAAACTCCTAATAGCTGAATGTAAGTCTTACATGGATTGAGCAGGATAGATCAAAGAGCTAAGCATGGATCTAAATTTAGCCACTAGAATTTTGGTGACAAGTTTGTATAGATTATTGCACAAGCTAATGGGTTTGAAGTTCTTTATGTGATTTACATGGCCTTTTTAGGAATAAGATAAATAAGGGTTTGATTAAGATAAGATGGAATCTTGTTATTTGAAAAGATATCATTAATGAGTGAAGTAACAAAGGATCCTACAAAGCTTCAATAATTTTTAAAGAGGAGTGCATGAATCAACTTTCCTTAGAGCTTTAAGAGAACCTATTGAGTTCATAGCTTTGATAATTTCTTTATTAGGTAAAGAAGCCTTTAGTTAATTTTTTTGGTTTAAAGATAGTTTCTCCCTTAGACATTCTGAAATTAGATTGTTTAAGGATACTTCAGACTTGGATGAAGAAAAAAGTATGACAAAGTATTCTTCGATCAACCTATTAATATAAATTTGATTAAAAGTTTAATTGCCTTAATCATCTTGGAGCGCTAGAATTCTATTTTTTGCTCTCTTAGCTAGTATAGCAGCATGATAGAAATGTGTATTTCTTTCCTCTTTTAGGATCCAATTTTGCCTTAACTTCGTTCTCTAAAGGCATTCTTCTTTATCAAGTATACAATTTAACTCAGTTTTTAGCTTTTGTTGGACTTCTAAGAGATGAGAATTAGGTGATATTGCTAGCTTAGAGTCTAATTCTAAGAGCTTAGAAATAAGATCTTTCTTCTATTTATGAATTATACAAAAAAAATTTGAATTCCAAGTCTTAAACTCTGCTGGAATGTTACTAATTACTTTTAGACTGCCATTCCTAGAGTTTTGCCAAATGATTGGCAATAAAGGAATGCATCCTAAATGTGAGAACCAAATGGGTTGAAACCTAAATAAGTGGTTCTTAAATTGCATTTCATTATATGGGTGAGTTTTTAAAAGGATGGCATTCTGGTCAAAAGGCTATTCTTGTAAGTGAAAGAGCTTGCTTTCAAGGTATAGTTTCTTCCATTGAAAATTACAACAAGCTCCATCTAGCCTTTTCTAAGTGAGGTTCATTATGTTTTGATTATTTGACTAAGTAAACTTTGAACCCACATAAAACACATTAGAAAAGCCACAACCAGTCATACATTTTTGATAATTAAATGCTCTATTACTATGAAAGGTGCCTCTTCCCCATTACTCATAAGGAAAAACAATATCATTAAAATCTCTTAGTGTACATAAAGACCTATTCATAACAATAATATAAGCAAAATTTCTTAAAACATTCCAAAGTTAAACTTATTGATTTGGTTTGTATAAGCCTTAAAGAAAAACCAAATAATCGTAAGATCAAATTTAGTACACAAAAGTTAAGACAATCGGTTAAAAGATTCGATTAAACCTAAATTATAAACTAAAGTTAAAAATATTAGTAAAAGTAACCCTATAAATTTGAATTTAAGAAAGTAAATAATATAATAAGAGAATATAAAATTTTCAAATTCTAAATATATTACTTGTTATTTATCGAAAGTATGTAAAATGTATTTCGATAACTAATAAATCGCTAGAGATAAATTATATGTATATTAAAAATTATAGAATGGCCTAAATAATATTTAGGAATATTTACTTATACCCTACATATATTTACGTATAGGTAGAAATAAGCGAAATTATCTAAATTACTTGAAATTAGCTAAAATTTTATTAAATAATTAAAGAAAATTATAAAAAAAGTTAATGAAAAATCAGAAAAAAAATCAATGAAATGGGGAATGATCCAAATCAAGTCATGGCAAAAAGAGAAGAAGAAAGAAAATATTAACCAATAAAAATCAAACACTTAAAAAGCAAAAATAGTAGAGATATGAGCCTTGTCTTATCCAAATTAATGCACTATAATTGCTTGAAGGTTTTACAAATAGCAAAAAAAATTTACAGAACTCATTTAATCAGTTAGGAACTAAAAAAAATTAAGAGAATCAAAATTGAGAGGGAAATTAGGGTTTTAGAATTTTTTTCCCCAAATCTATACAGTTAGGGCAAGTAAGCCAAACCCATACATCATGACCACCTAAAACTAAACCACCACCACTACTTCACTCCACACCAATCACCCGGACCAGCCAACACACCTGAACCGGTGTTGGAGGCCAAAAAGCTTTCGAACTAAATGAGTCTCAAGTCTCCTCCGATTTTGCAAAATTCCTTCAAATTATTAATTATACCTAGAAAATTATGAAATTTATTATTTTGATGTTTTATTGTATTTAGATTTAAGGAAAAATAGTGACTAATTTTAATCATGTCTATAAATATAGGGTTCTTAAGAAATTAGACAAAACCAAGTATGGTTAGAATTAGAAATAAATAGGCTTAGGAATGTAGTTTGGAACTTAATTTTTTCATATAGAATACTTAAGTAATGTAGAATAATGCTATGAAGTCATTTTTTCTTTAAATTAATTTTCGAAAATTTTAAGTAATTTTTTAGTCCTAAAATGATAAGAAAAATAAGTAATTTTGGCTTAAGTAAGTGACTAAATAATTAATTACAGGCTCAGAGGGTAATTAGATATTTAAGGATGTTAGTCTCTGATGTGGAAACCTAATCCTAACATTTGGAATGTTAATTGTAATTAATATGGGAATTATGTGGTAATTGTAGAAAATTTAGTAATATGTGAAGTTGGGATTTTAATAAATATGAAATAATAGGTTAAATTGGATAATATAATAATAATATCAGTATAAAATAAATCTGATACAAAAATTAATTTTAGGTAATTAGATAAAAAATGTAAGATTTTCTCACATCGGGAGTAAAATCCGGTACCCTAATTAGGATTAGATTGTACCGAATATATTAGAATACTAAATTAATACCTAGTATGATATTAGAATACTTGATCTTAATGTAATTAATTTTATATTAGGATTTGAGCGTATTTAGAATTCCTCATAGTTGAAAACAATTTAGAACTAAAACTGGAATCTAATTTAGAAACCGAACCTCGACCTAATGTAGAATGAATCATTAGTAAATAATAAGTATATATGGAGAAGTGAGTTAAATCATAACTTAAAATATATATCATCAAAGTATAAGTATTAAAAAAACGTATTTGTATTATAGGATACACGAAGGTGAACTAACCTACAATTAAGTGATTGAGCGACTGAGAATTCTAGATAAGTTAGGTTTATTACTTCACCGTATTTGAAGTACTATTTTAAGGTACTTGGAGACCCAAGATTGTATGTGATTGTGATTGTAAATAGTTTTATGTATATGCTTGTATATCTGATTTCGTGTTGGAATTTGTGTTGTGATTGATAATTGTTATGACTAGATTGGTATGAAATTATCTTAACACCCTAAATCGACCTTAATCCTAATCGACCCTAATACCCTAAATTGTCATGCATTATAACACTTTAGGGGATCATTAGGATTCTCCAACCAAACACCAATACCTTCAAAAAGATAGCACTGAATTGCAATTTGGTCTTTTCTTTATCCTTAGCCGAACTAAGTGATAGGAGGGGAGATCGCAGTAAGAATGAGAGCATTGGTTCAAAGGATAGTCTTTGGAGGAGCAGTGTTTCCATTGCACAAATCTGAGTTTGGTTGTAAACTGTTGCATAAAATAAAAACTTCTTAACCAAGATTAGAGCGAGTGAAATTACTCTAATTTCACAACAGATCGAACCATGTTATGTGATGACACTTACTTATTGCATTGCATGAAAATAATTACTTGATAATCTTGTTCGTATCAATATACATTCGTAAGTCTCCAATTCAACTTATTGAGTTGTAGTTACTCATACCCGTATAGATCTTTTTGTAAGTCCTTACTTCTTATTACTCTGACTAATATATCGCCCTACAACTATCCAGAGGTTAGTTTTCTTTTGAAGCCTAAGAGTATGAGGATCAATTTTCCTAATGGTTAATTTATATCTAGAGTCTCACTAGTATCTTTAAGACTGAAAGACCGATATTTGATATGTAAGCCAATTAACTGTTATCATATGATGTAGAATCACCTGAGAATTCTATAGTAATATACATGTAATTATATATATATATTGACTTAAAGTTTTAATACTTATTATAACTCTAGATAAATTCTTAATTGAACTGTTTATTTCAAAGTGAAGAGTCATCGACGCAACCTTGTGTAGATCATATTTATAATAGGCACTATGAGACCAATTATTATCATAGAATAGTTTACGTAGCGAGATTATTACAACTCTGCGATTTCGGAACGTAACAATTTAAGGATCCTTATATAGTAGATAAAAATCAAAAGTGGGAAGAGTTCCTAACCTTGGACATTAGATGAAAGGTTTGTGGCATTTGCCTTAGTACTTCAAAATTTGAGGCTGTAGTATTCCACATGACTAGTATACCCCCCACTTTAACCCTTTGCTTCCTTTACATGCATAAAGCATGGCCATGAATTTTGGTCAAAAGCTCTTATAAGTCTTATGGCCTACTCGCTTGGCTATGTACTCAGCTTTGAAGACCTTATCCTCTTCTTAATCCCACTCATAAACTAATTAGATAAGTCTCTCTAAATCATTTCAATTAAATTAAATCTCTCTCTGATTTATCTTCAAATAATTTATTTGCTCATTATGACTTGTTCCGACTATATGCAACTATGAGTTACTCTCTAAGTTTTCAAATTAATAGTATCATCTCCATGTATATAAATTAAGGTAGCCATCTAGTTGTCTTTGTTGGCTACATGGTTTCTTAGAAATGGTTATGAACCATGAAACACTAGCAAACCAATTACTATATGATTTTATCTCTTCGATGGCATCTCTAATTATATAGACCATAATGCATCGTCACAAAAGGTATCCTTTACCTTAGTTATTTGGTATAAAAAATTTTGAACCTACTATGGTGATAAACTTTTCCTTACTTCAAAAGAGATAAGTTCTTTCTTGACTCATTACCATCCTTTATAAGATTTGAATTATACCTAACAACGGTTTTACTCAACCACTTCCAAGATTAGATCGTCGTATAGTCCTAATCATATAGGTAAATAATGATATCGATAACTCTATTATAAATAAAATGCAATATTTAGTATTTATTTTGAACAAATTGATACTTAGAATTTCATTGGCTCTTGTCATGATTTCTCAATTAACCCATCATTAACTCTATCATAAATAAAATGCGAGCAGAAAAGAAGTTGAATAAATAACATACATTTCTTTTATCGCTCGATAAATTGTTGACAACTGCAATAATATGCCTTGGAACTTAGGCATATACTAAAATCTTCACACGACAAACATTTATTGTAGGAGCTTCAAGTTGGATTCTTTCCCTAGGTTGTCGGGTATCTGTTTTCGCATTATTGGCCCCTAACATTTATACGGCTAAGTTGTGCATTTCATTAGCTGGCCTTGGTAGTTGAAGTCTTCTAAGTATTCTTTCTAATTCCTAACTCTCTGTCTTCATTATCTTGACAGTGAAACCTCTCTAGACTTAGAAATAGAGCATATGAAATTAAGGTTAATGATCTCTGTTATCATGTTATATTTTATTTTCATAGTTAAACGGATTATTATTTGAAAAACTTGAATAAGTAACTTTATTCATTTAATAGGAGTATCTTTTTGTCCAAATTAAACTTTCTTATCAATCAAAAAGTTATAAATAAATTTATACAATACTTACAAATATAAGAAGAAAAGGGCAATAATTCAATAAAATCAAGGCCATAGGAAGTTCTCGAGAAACTAACTATATGCTCAATTTAACTTCATCATAATGCGCATTTTCAACATCAATATAGGACCCTATTTCGTGTTTTTAAGTTTGGTAATTCTATAAAAACAAATGACATAGGATCTTAATAATGAATATATAGCTATAACTTAAACAAAAATCTTAATGAAGTGAATACAAAAAATTTAGAAAATTTATGTTACATAACATCATTAAATTAAGTAGAAACTGTGTTAAATTGATATAATTACTAGTGTTAATTTATAAATTCATCAAATCTTCAAGGGAGATAATTAAAAAAAAAAATTATATATGGATTCGTAATTTTTATTCATTTAAACAACTATACAATAAAAAAAATATATAATTATGAGTACTAAATCTCATGTTTTTAATTATAATCTCTGACTTGAAAAGAAGAGATTTATGCAACAAAATATAAATATAAAAGAACATACAGCATTGTCTCGTGTCTAAGTTTAAAAGCTCTAAATAGAAGCAAACACAAACTTAAACTAATTTAAATGGGTTTGACTAAGAGTATGCAAAAAAATTGCTAAGTATAAATCCAATAGAACCGAAAAATTAGTTCCTTTGGATACAGTTCGGTCTTAGTATGGTTCGGTATTGTTCTCTCAATTCGCAATTTAGTTCTAACCGGACTAGAATTTTTTTTTTTTTTCTTTCTTTCTTTCTTTCTTTTATAATTTAATCACATATGACTAGTAGTTGGAACTGCAGAGGATACCTGATTTGTTCTGATTAATTACAAAGGTAGTTTCACAATTCTTTTTTTCCCCTTGAGAAGTAGTTGGAAGTTGGAACCCGTAGTCTGGAGCAAAGAATTGATTACACGCTTCTTAGAAAAGAAAAGAAAAAACCAACTATATGGAGATGCATAAAATTTTTTCTTTTAACTTTAACATAAAACTTAAATATTAGTTAACATTTTCCATCTAATATAATATTTGGTTGCTAAAATTGAATAAGATAAAGAGGATAGAACAATACAAGTACAAAATAGTACAACCCTATTGCACCATTAGTTTGTATAGTACCAAAAAAAAAAATGTAATGTTTCTTATTTAAATTTAATATTATATTTTGATATTTATACCTTTAATATCATTTAATACGTATTTAATTATATTTTTATATTATTTAAAAAATACAAATTTTAAGTTTTGTCTAATATTTATTTAATTACATTTATACTCTTAATACTTATGTTCTTATCTAATAAATTAACTTTTGTATCATATATTTTAGACAGATCAAAGTTTAAGTATTTTATCCGATCTTTTAAACTTCTTTTTTTTCGTCCTATAATCAACTAAAATTACAAATCAAATATTGAATAAAAAATTTTCTTCAATCCCATTTCATAAATTTTGTGCACCCAAAAAAAAAAAAGAAAAAAAGGCTTTACAACAGGTTTATATAAGAATTTTTCCTTCTTAAGCCAACTCAAAAGAAGAAACATACCAATTTCTAGAGAAATATTTGCTCTTTATGTGCAAAGTTGACTACAAGTTCTTTTACAAGATAGGTTGCATAAGGCTCCGGAGGAGATTGATAGCTTGCCAGTTAAGTTACAAACAGCATGACAAGGACAATGGCTGCATTTAATTTAAGGTGTGGAAATACGAACTCTTTTTGTCCATATTCACACCACATCAACTTCCATCATTCACTAGAAGATAAGGGCATGATAGCTGTGAAGGGCTTGTGTTCAAGTATGACAGGTTCACATGAAAATATTAAATGAAACAGACAAAGATTGCACTTCAGGACCAAGCTGTATTCTTTATATGTCACCCCCAAACATATTGAAGAAGACTAAAGCATGTTCCCATTTGAAGATTGACAAAAAGCAGATTGCAAAATCTATAAAACTTAAAAATTAGGAATTCGCTTGCCCAGGCATATGAGTTGTCAAAGTCTTTGTATTTTACACATTTTGATTAGCTGTGATACAATTTGCTGTATCAAATAAAAAAGAATACTTCCGATTATTTTAACTTTTGGGATTTTGGAGCATTTTCGGAGTACGTCTCCATTCGCTCAAATAGAATTATACCTATAATTTCTTTTGAATTATATATGTACCTATGGATCTCGCGTCCTTGAACCCTGCTGCAACACCATGACCTCTGACAAATTCAGTTCATGCTGTCACCAGGGAAATTCCATCTAGTGTATGAAGCATCTCGAGACCAAGCCAAAATGTACCCTATACTGGCAGCAAATCCTTTCCTCTGTTTGTGTACCCTAGCCACAGCTTGCAAAGTGGAACCAGCGTTTTTCAATTGCTATCTTCTCCGTGTTTTATGGCAGACACACCCTGGAAGTGGATTCGCATAAAAGCTTTCCTCTAGTTTTGGAAACTCTCCAGGTTCCCTCGAATATGGGGCACCAATTCGGTCTTGGTGAAGTTTTTTCACTTTTGAGCTAAATTTTTTCCAAGATATCTTCCCTTCATCCAGCTCATCAACAAGTTTAACAAAATTCACCCTGCATGCGCAAAAAAAACTTGCATGAGAACATCAAAACACCTAACCTTAAATAGAAAGGGGATACAATGAATGATTAGAGTAGTACTTGTTGGGATTTATGGTCTTCCTGAAATTCTCAAAGCGCCTATGACCTTGCACTGCCTTTGCCATATTCCCATCATAAGTATAAAGGAATACATTGCTCTTGAGGGCCACTACATAGTCAATACCAGCCAGCATGTTCTGGTGATTCTTGAAAGGAGCCAACTCCTCCTCCGTGGTGAGTGTGGAATGAGAAAAGATGTTGGGAAACTCATCCTTGAGATATTTCATACTCCCATTTCCATAAGCTTCACCAGCAACTAAGTAAATTCTCGTATTAGATGGATATCCTAGTCCTTTGAGCAAAAGTGAAGTCTCCCTGGGAGTCAGTGGGCAGCCCCCAAGTAACCTTCTCTCTGTTCCATTAATCTCTTTCTCCTTCCAATGGGCGACTTCATACCTCATCTTACGCAACTCTTCATCCTCCTCCACTAACAAATTGTGGCTGCATCCCGTAAATGCAAGCATATCTTTCTCATACCTATAATTACATAAATGAAGGTGGGTAATAAAAAATAAACCAAAAAAAAAAAAAAAAACTGAAAAGAAAAATAGATGAAGAGGGGAAAAAAAAACTAGCTTGAATTCCCAACAAATTTTTAGGTTCCAGCGGCATCTTATCTCACTACACAAGGGCAAAGTCCTCAATCAAATATGTGACTATGCAACTACTTGTTTCCAAAAAGGACATAATATCTTAAGCTACAAAACAGGATAATTTTGTCTTGCGACGATAACAGATACTGCTTGCAGATGGATATATTTCATTTTTGATGAAGGTCTACCACTTCAATAGGATCCCTGGCATGCAGCTTGAATCGAAGAAACCTTTCATAATATGTGAAAGGAGGGATAAATATATCATAAAGACTAAACATGAGATCCAATTAATGATCTATATTTTTGTTAAACTATCATACAGAAAAGAGACATTTTTTTCCCTCCACGGTAAGCATACAAATAAGAGACATTATATCAAAAGGGAAAAGAGAAACCAGCATGGGCCTGGTTTCAAGCAGCATGGTAGTAATAACTTGCCTCAAGTGGAGAGCTAGATAAGGGCTTCCATTCTGCCGCATTCTAGAAACTAAGGTTTTGCCCATTTCTTCAATTTGAGTAGAATATTTTAATGCTTGATAATTTGCACGGCACCTCAATCTTTGTATGTAATTTGGGAGACCATTATTAGCAAGCCGGGAATCAGCATGAGTGAAATATAACACCTTATGTTGCTTTAGAAGAGGAAGGACCTCTGTCTTGTAATAACCAAACTGAAGCAAAAAAAATTAAAGAAAAATGAGTAACTACTTTAAGAGATGAGTGAAATATATTGGAAATCGTTCAATTTATCTTCCCTACTTTTGAGACCTCTCATGTTTAACATAATTAGACACTCCAGTTTCAAAGAACAATTGATCAGGTTTTTTTATTAAGTCTTCCACCCTTGTATAGATTAATGAAAGATGTAGTTACTTATAAGCCCATGAATTAAAGTTAAAGTCAGTATATCTAGAATTGCCTGTTCTAACTCCTGCAAGAAGGAGTTTGTCTAAATGGCCCATTCAGTAGCAAATAATTTATCAAGGAGCCTATTGAGATCTGAGGCAAATAGATCACAAAGTACTGTCAACTGAACGAAGAACAGGAGTTTCACCTTTGACCAGGATATAGGGGTCTTGTTGAATATTTCCTTTCCAGAGAACTCAGATGGTATGTTTTCAACTATGTGAATATCATCTTTCAGTGTTTCCATGAAATGTTGCCAATCAAATAAATCTTTAAAGCCACTGCAAATCATATAATAAAAAATAAAATAAAATAAAATAAAAAAGAAGAAGAAAAAAAGAAAGTGCAAGGAAAAAGAAAAGTTACTCAAGGTAAGGCAATAGAAATGCAAGTCTACATGCTAAGCAATTGAGATAATGAAATATATTTTAATTTTATGATGGATCAAATCATCCTAGATGAGAGGCCTAATAAAATGAACTTGTAATGTCAACAACTACATTTTATCAGAGTATGTCTAGAAAATTCACCTTCTACCTAAAGCAGAAGGTAACTAAAAATGCTCAATGTTCATATTAGCTCCAAGTTTCAGGGGACTCTCATCTGCCAAGAACTAAGAGAAGGACCAACACGACTACAAAGCATGCTGACTCTTCACTAAGGAACTGATGTAAGCCTTGAGTAATACGTGAAGAACGTGAGGATGATAAAACTACATTGCAAAGTGATAAACCCAAACAGAGTTTCAACTGATAGTAAAAGAGATCTTTTCCCATTTTCATTGATACAGGTTGATTCTTTCGGACAAGTGGACAAACTGAGCTTTTTTATTTCTCACATAGGTTTCCTGATCAGAACGAGGAGTTTTGAAGCTGCTTAAAGCCATTCATTACAAGTTGTTTCATTAGTTATATACATCTATTCAGGAAAGGAGGAAAAAAAAAAAAAAGACAAACCTATCATCAGCCCAGTAAGAGGTGTGATCAAGCGAGGGAAGGATGAGCGTTGCCTTCATTATCTTGGCAATGGCAACCATATCACAGATCTGCACTCCAAAATTATGTATTCATTAGGTACGTCACAATGAAGATGTCAGGATTTAGTTAAGTTAATAAAAGATATAAAGGAAAGGGAAAAATATTGACCAGACCCCAAATCTCATCTGATTCAAGCCTCCATTAGCATTAATAAGAATGTAGCCGTTCGTCTTTCCATCCAGCCCTGCCAAATAAATTAAATAAACTTAGACCAAACAGTTCAGGTACTTAATCAACGCAAGCCTTAGTGGATTTCATACTTTTCTGACTTCTTGACCGTTCTACGCACTGAGTGAAATTCTCACTGTTGGGCTTGGACCAGATTTCTAAATCCTGAACAAGAAAAGGTTTCAGAATGATTAAACAGTCCTTGACTGTCATAAAGAGAACTAAATTTGTGCCGATATCATAAAAGTCAAAGGACCTATGAATACCATAAATTTGTGCATTCATTACTAAGCATTTTTTTTAAGAATCAGTGCCTACCTGAATGAAAGATTCTGTAATGCCATTTTGTCTATCAACAACCCCAGATGTGACCATCTTTAAGGTTCGGTCAAAGTCGTTTCCCCCTTCAGTATTTTCATAGTCACCAGATATTTGATCCTGAGATTGTTGATAGTTGATAGAATGGTGAGATATATCCTGGTGAACAAAAGATGCCATTTAGCTGAAGTAAACAACAAGTGCAGTAGAAAGAAGGAAAGAAAAAAGTCCTTAAAAAAAGGGGAAAAAAAAATCAATCGCAGCATCGCAGTTTTCATGTTACTAGTGAGAACAACTAGAAAAATCAACATGCTAAAACGCTCAAGTAACAGTCACTGATGGGCAACAATCTCAAATGTTCTCTACAAAATTAGCACAGTCAATTCTTCCCATGGGGCATTCCAATCCGTTCTGATCTAGCTCTTTGAAGAAAATAACATGCTTTTTCATCTACATATAGCAAAATTTGCAAATTCATCCCCTGCCCTAGTGAAGAAGTTGAGAAACCGACAGCCGACTGGTGCATCTGACTTTCAATAATTTCTTCCCCTAAAGGTACAGAGTCAGCTAAAGGCCCCCCATTGTACTTCTCAACATAGGATATTAATTCTTATAATAGAATAGATATCATATTTCTCTTTTACCAACAAAGTCTCGTCTGAATTATTGTTTGAATCAGCCAGTTTCACCCAAAATAAAGGGAAAATCTCTTTTGTTCCAGTGAACTGAAATGTTATTGAGATCATATCATTTTCTAAAAACTGAAACTTTACCGGTCATTGTTACTAAAAATCTAAAATAAATCTTTCATCTTTTTCCTGTTTAAATAAAAATCTCGCTTATTCAACAAATACACAATCACGTTTTCTGCAACAAACCAAAGGGAAGATCAGGGAAATCTGACGTCACTGAGATACCCAGAGATGGTGATTTCTTGGCAAAAAGGAAGCGTTCTACTCATTGGTGTACCTTGCAGGACTTTACACAGAATTAGCAGTTATTTCACATCAGATTCTCGAACTACTGCCATTTTCAGAAAGGACTGCATAAGGCACGAGATGCAACTTTTGGTAAGAAGATTATCACCTTTTCAGCTAACTGCCAACTACTATGGAACAAATATAGACATCTCCAAAAACAAAAAAAACAAAAAAAAAGGACGCCAACTTAATTGAGCCACCCCAGTCCTTGTTCAATTCTTTTTTCCGCAGTTTTCTCACGCAATTCCAAATGGCTAAAGCGAATTCGTTTCACACTTCCCGCTCTTGAAAATTAATAGAATCTAAATCTAATATTATGCAATGAAAGTTATTTTAGGAAAATGTTATATAAGAAATGGAAGAAATCATGTGCATCTTAAACTAATTCCCACTCGCATTTCGGATCATTTTCAATGTGGGGCATTAACCCCATCGACCGCTCAAATCATCATATTCCAACTTCTTTGGCTACTGACATACTAACTAATATCATACTATTTATTATCTAATCATAGATAGTAGATTTATAGCAAATATAAAAACATGATAGATGCTTTACATATACAGAAACAATCTCACTCATAAAGAACAGTTGGGCAACGAGTATCTCGTGCACCAATCTAGTTTCTTGTTTGATAAAAATTTTGAAATATACGCAAATTCATATGATAATTATTTCTATGTTCCAGATAATGTAAAATAAGCTTGACTGTAGCCATTATTCAGCATAATTTAATCTCGGATAGTGCAAAAATAAACCTGGTGATGTGACTCGATCCTATCAATAGCAGATCCAACCCATCCAGTAGCACAAAACTTCACCAAGCCCATAAACAAACAAACACCACAAAACACTAAAAACATTAAATGTCCCAACTTCTTCTTCTCCCTTAAACCCAACTCCACAACAACAGACCCGAAATGTTTTTTCACCAAAAAGCTGCTCTTGTGTACTCTCTCTCTAACACCACTCTTGAGATAGTGATAATGATGGGTCTGTCTCTTTTCCAAAACTGGCTCCAACCCATTAATTGTGACACCGTTATCTGATCCGGGTGAGTTTATTTGGAGATCAATCTCGTGGTGGGAGCTCGAATTGGCAGCGGTTGGTGACTGGTTAGTGTTGCTTGAGTTGCGTTTGAACGAATGGGCTCGGCGGGTCATTGGGGCCGAGAAACGCGGGCTGTTGAGGACGGCATCAGTGCTGGTGGAGGCCGCGTTAGCGGTGGAGCTGCTGGTGGTGCTGTGGTGGTGAACCATGTTGGTAGAAAGAGAGGTAATGAGAGAGAGAATGTGAGCAGGGAGGGAATTTATATTATTCAGTGAAGAAGAGAAGAGGAGAAAAGTCATTGTGGTGGTCAAAGAAAATATGCCATGTTTGTTAGTTTTTACCTTTTATTTTTATTTTTTATTTTTTTTAATTTGTGTGTGTGTGTGTTATATATAGGATGTAAATAATAATCCATATGTATTAATATGGTTTCTAGTTATGAGCTCTCCTTGGAGTTATTTACTATTATTATTAGTGGGTCAAAATCAAGTCATTGCAATAGAGAAAGACTTGAGAAAATAAATGGGATAAAGAGATTTTAACTAAGAAGATTTAAGGGTGTATTTAGTAGCATATGCCTATCAAAATGAGTTAGATATATCAATCAATGTATAAAGGATTCGTTGTAAAGTGATTGTATTGGGATCGATTGCTTTTTTTTATTTTTTTTAGTTAGCACATCAAAAACTCTTTTATAATTAAAGTGGGATGGTCATTTATGGTATTAGATAAACTATAAATGCATCCAAAACAGTGGAAAGTTACTATTAATAAAACTTGCTAATCTCGTGAAGATTCTTTCACCAATTTAATAAAACTTGATACTGGAAAGTTAAGAAAAAATTAAAATTTACAGATCCAAAATGCTTATTAGCAGTTTTGCAGGTGTTATAAGATCATGTTAGCCTTTTCTAATTTTGTGAGGAAAAAGGGTAAAAACAACGACTTTTTTCTACATGGTTATAAACATTTTATAAGAAAATTAAAAGATTTATTTACATACCGATAGATTATTGTAATTATATCTATATTATTAAAACGTTTAGAGTATTAAATAATTGTCGAAATAATATCTTGATTATTTTTGCTTATTTAATCTTTTAAATAAAATTTTTATTATTAATAAATAATGATTTATAGATATAGAACAATTTATAAATTTTATGATTCTCTCTCTCTTCTAATGTTCCCACTATTTCTCCTTTCTCTCTCCTCTAACATTCACAATATTCTTTATTCTTTTCCTCACAAGCTATATCTTTCTCCCTTCTTCATTTATTATTATCATTTATCTATATTATAATATATTTAATTATATTATATAATTTTATTTATTTTATACACACATAATACAAATATATTATCCACTAATATATATATATATATATATTTTGGTACCATTTAGATTTCAAGGGTAATCTCGATGAGATTGTGATACCATGGAATAAAAATAAATTAAGAAAACAAAAGCATGATCACAACCGGGCAACTAACAAGCTAAGGGCTTTCAAGAAGATTCATCACGTGGTTAACATTAAAAGCTTCCCCCCCCCCCCCCCCCCCCCCCCCCCAGAAGATATTTATTTGGATTTTTTTTCGATCTTATTTTTATTTTTTATGAAATTCATACATTATCTGTTTTATTCTAAATTTATACTCATTTAAATATGAATTACTAAACCAATAATAAATTAAACTACTCAAATTTATTTTTTAATAGAATGAAAATAAATAACGAGAAAAAATACCAAATCGATTTCACCAAAATTGAGAGGAACGGCCAAATCTTCTACTATGTAATTGTCGGTTTCATTGGTTACATTGGACAGGTGTTTTACTTGCCCTCAATTAAAGTCAAATAACCTTTTTACTTTGTTATACGTTTCCTTTAATCGGTTTTGAAAAAAAAAAAAGTTAATAACTTACATAACCAGTGATTAAAACATCTATATCAACAATTGGAAAAAAAAAAATCTATATTAACAAGTAAACTATTATAATATAATTATATGAATATTGATCTCTCAATAAATAAATAAAGTTCAATTCTTTTTTTTTCTAAAATTATAATATAATTGTAGTTGGTTGATACAAAAGAGCACATCTATTAAATCAAAACTATTGTAATTTATTAATATAAATATCGATATTTTACTAAATGGATAAGATTCCATTCCGAATTTTTAAAATGTTGAAAACAAAAAAAGAAAAAAGCATCTCTTATCTGGATTTTCAATTATCGTTAGCATCTATTGTATTTGACATCACCATAAAGAATATAAAATTGATAAACAACGATTGCAGAATTGCCACTCTGAACTGGACATTCTGAACTCCCTTTTAAGAATTTCATTAGCCACTTTCTTGTAGCATACTCCCCTCCATTCAAGTCATTTACAACGTCCTTTGCTGCTTGGAGGGATTGCCTTTCTTTACTTTATATACATCAAGAGAACTTAGTATTTGATCGATCGGGAAAGCAATGATTGTTTTTTTTAAAAACTATTAAACGTTGACACTTTGCAGGCGAACAAAACTACAAGATCTAACGAAATCTCGGTCTTTACGTTTTTCTTGTTTTTTAGCTTTTTTTTTTTGTTTTTCTTTCTATTTAAATCAGTGGTCGGGTAAGGAAAGTATAGATACATTATTTTGAGCTGGTCTAAGGCCTAGCTCAAGCAAAGACCGGTTGAAGCCCATTAATAGTCAGGCGATCATAAACCTTACTTTGTCTGAACACTCTACTGTACTGGAGCTCTAAACCTACTTAGAAGTACCTTGAAGGCTTGCTCAACGAGCAGCAAACCCTCTAAGAGTCAAGCGTTCGTTCAGGCAAGCTCAAGCTATGCATGCCCATTCAACCTCCGGGTTCGCAATTACTACTCGAGATGTCCCTATCTTCAAGGGCTCTCCCCTTGAGACTAACTCATAATTAATGGGTTGTTAGGGCTCTTGTCCTCTCTTTCTTGTGCCCTCATGGATATTTGTCGTTAACTTCTACACCTCTCCTTACCTCAATAATTGCAGCCTAACATTCGTAGTATAGTCAGCACACCCAACATATTTTAAGGACATCAGAGCCTTGGGTTATAGATATAGCTATCAGCATGATTATAGCTGACCAACTCCCAAAACCACCATGTTAACCCCTCTACACATATCTTCTATTAGTAGCGAGTAAAGACGAATTCCAAGTTGACATGTATTTCAAATAGTTGTGCTCTTTACATTATGAATAGAGTAAAGAGGCAACAAGTAAGGGGATTCAAACTTTTAGAACCTAAAATCTCCCTTCAAACTCTTAATGACACCTAAGCTCCTCCTCTATGAAATTAGAATGCTCAAGCATCTTCATATTTTCATTCTCTCTTCCCTCCTTACTAATTTTAGCTTCAAAGGGCAACTTACCAAGGTTTTTTGTAGGTACCTCAAAGCAAGGAGCTTAGTCGACTCCAAGGCCTATCAATGTATCCACTCGGAGAATTAGAACCCAATTTACCTTATCCCATCTAGTTGATTACCCACAATCAACAAAAAGGATAAGTAAACATACATTGCTAGTTAAAGTAGGAAAATTAAGATCTTAACCACAAAAATAGTTGGCTATCTTTAGTATTTGTTGATTATCCAAAATATGTAAAGAAGTAGTATAATAATTTGACCCGATAAGAATATATATATATAATATTATAAGAATTCTATTACTAGATACTTTTAAGTATTTGTTGTGTGGAAACAAGTACATTAAAAAGTGTTGTAAAATTTTCTTTTCATTATGTGTTGTATTGTCAATCCACATGAGAGAGAAAAATGTAAATAAAATATAGCATTAGATATAACCTTGCATTATTTGTGAATATTAGTTTTGAAGAAGATATCAGCATCATTGAAGATGATAATAGAGCTATAATGCTTTTAGATGCAGTGATGTCAAAGTTGTGTCACTCTAAACTGAATTATGTAAAAGCAATAACCTCTAAGTAAGAACCCCCATAATGTATAGTTATTGATTTCAAACATAGTTATTGGTAAAAACAATTAATTTATTCAAAAGATTATCGACAAACATGTTTCCAATATATAATTATAAGTTATTATAAATGTATAATAAACACTACTATTTAGTTATATAAAAAGCATTACATAGATTTTTTCCACAAAACCATGCACCATTTAAAAAAAGGAATAATTTTAAAGCATGAGAGTGAAACATAATAACGAATACGAAAATTTTGTGTTGTTTGAATCAAAATATATAAATATTATAACTATTTAAAAGATTTTCATTTTTATTAAAAGTATAAGTTTCTTAAATAAAGTTTTAAAAGTAACACATACATACATATATACATATTATATATATACACATACATGTAGGCTGTTTTGGACATAAACCTCCAAGTTTAAGTCAACCTTAGTAAAGTATAAGCTGAACCCTTAAAGACCAAACTGACTAAATCAGAGCCTAAGCCAAGCTCCTCAAAGCTCAACTGACCTCATTGGATCCGAGTAAGTCTCTTACTCAAGGATAACCTTGCTAGATCTCATACCAAGCCACCAAAGCTCGGCCAACCTCCTAGAAGCCTTGACTACACTTCTAACTCTAATGTTCTTCCTAAAATTAGGGCCTTAGGCTTAAAATTAGTCATAGTCCACCTATTTAAATGAATGCTAAGTGGTAATAGTTCTTTCAGGTAAGGCAAGTCAATAGTTGCTAGTGGACTATACTCGAGATCATCTCCACCAAATTTAAAAATAAAAAAGAGGATCTCTAGATCATTATCTCTTTCCAAGCATAACTCCCTAAACTCCTCTATGTGAAACCTATACTTGTACGATTAGATTCTATAGTTAATTTAGGATGTTCGGAAAAGTAACCTAATTAAGTTAATAACTTATGAGGAGTTTAGTGATATTAGCCGAAAAGTTCCCATAGGCTTAGAATTTAAAAAAATTATACATAATAAAATATAGTTAAATATTGAAAATATACAATATTATTAAATAATTATCAATAAAGAGTGAAATAGGTTTCAAATATTAATAACCACTTAGAAATAAATTATAGAGGTAATATAATTAAAAATGGATGTCAAACAATTTATAAAAGATATGTATATACATTGAGTACAATTATTGTGTTAATATATGCACCCATAATTACCTACAATTAGGTAAAATTCACTAAATAAATAATAAAATATGGGGAAAATTATAAAAAAAAAAATCAATAAACAACCAAGAAACATCACTTTAGGCATGATAAGCTAAGGGGCCAGCCATAGGAGCAAGGGATGACTGAATTCCTAAGGGTTGAGACCTATATCAATTGCGGAAACATAGATTATTAGGGAAAGAAATTTCGAAACCACTTCAATCATGCTATAAGAATCCAACATTTCCGATAGATGGAAGTTTTAACATTTTGAAACTCTAAGAAAAATGTTGAAAGAGGAAAATTAAAGAGAACAAATGCAATAGGAAAATTAAGAAAATTTATATGTGAAACTAGGGTTTTGAGGGTTCTTAAGGAAGATGACCACCCGGGCATAAGGTTGGACCGTCACCCGAAGGAGTGGCCACCACCTAGTGTTACAGACAAGCTTCCTCTCCCCTATGGTGGCTAGAGCTCAAGATTCCAGTAAATTGCCAATTTCTTCGATTTTAATTAAAATTGGGGAAAAAATTAAATAATTACCAAAAAATTTTCACATTGGATTTTCCTAAATATTTTTGCGTAAAGGATTTAAATTTCAAATTGAATTTTCAAAATTTTGAATGTTAAATGAGGTCCTCAAGAAAAACATCTTACACACTAATTTTTTATCGGGTTTTTTAAAAACTAATTTACATAGTTTCAATATGAATTTTTATGATTATACTCTTAAGATGTTAAATTTTGATGTTATGTGGTTGATTTGTTAAAATTAAATTATCAGATTTTAGAAAAAATATTCAATTTTGTGTAAACAATGTGTTGGACAGGTAATTTTACTAAGGAGCTTAATCAACACTTGATAAAATTAAGGTGCAAGCTATATTTACTTACATATAGTTACTAGAAGTGGTTCATCATAAGTGTAGGAATGATGATTTTTGGTAAAATTGGATATTTGGTGG
Source organism: Lumnitzera racemosa (assembly GCA_024138005.1). NCBI lineage: Eukaryota > Viridiplantae > Streptophyta > Magnoliopsida > Myrtales > Combretaceae > Lumnitzera > Lumnitzera racemosa. Next base: position 6,002,267 of record JAMXBC010000007.1, read on the forward strand.
TTTAAGGTCAATTTGTTAAATTTTAATGCAATTTTGAATTTAGTTGATGATATAGTAAGAAAATGTATAAATAATGGAAGTACTTAGTTGATACTTATTGTATATGCAGGATTTGGAGATTTGGAAATTTAGTGTAAGTGGATTATATAATAGTAGCAAGGTCGGAAACTATGTTAGAAAGTAGGTCAGAATATAGTTTGATGTAGGATATTTTCAATACACTAAAATTAGATTTAAGTTAGAAAGTAGTTTATACTTGGACTCCACATCCTTATCAAAGGTAGAATATAAGTTAGAAAACCCTTGGACAATAATTTAAATCGAAACATTAGGTTAGAACCTAAATTAGAAACTCTATTAAAAAGTAGTTTGACGGAAGAGGCTAAATGTAGAAGCAACTGAAAGTTTGGTTAGAAGATGGCTAAAAATGGATATTAGGTCACTTAGAGTCAAAGGTTAGGTTAGAAAGTCACTTGCTTATGATATCTAAGAATTTACTAGAGTCGGAACTTACATTATGTAACCGATACGTAATGAAACTTTAGAAAACTCACTTAACACAATTGAAGAACATACTTAAATGCCAGAATGAACACATATATTGTATATTGATTGGAAACTAAAAGAGATTATATTAAATTTTAAGGATAATAAAGGAAGACAAGAGCGATACACAAGGAAAACGAACATTCATATCTAGATAAGTGAAATCAATGTTTTATCGGATTTTGGAGTATTTTAAAGTAGTTAGAGGCTTTAGTATACTTTCGACTTATGATTGTAATGTGATTGTTTATGCTCTACATGTGCCTAAATAGTACCTCATTACTACTGTAGGAGCTAAGCTCTATGCTATGAATGTTATGTATACTCTGTTTGTTTAGATTATTTGAATTGATTGATCACCCCAAAATTAAATTAACTCAATCTAATTTCTAACTCGATATATATCACAACCCACTAAGAATAACGATTAGGATTCTCAAGCTAAACATAGACTCCTTCGATGAGGATAGCCAAAATGGTCTTTTTTCTACCCTTAGTAAAATTAAGCGATAGGAGAGAAGGTTATGGTAAGATTGGGAGCCATGATTCAAAGAAAGTTTCGGGCAAAGAGTGTTCTTCATTACACAAGCTCTGGTTTGGTTTTGATTTACGAGTACATGGTATTAAACTCTTCAACTTAGATTAGAGCAAGCATAATTACTTTATTCTCACAAAAAATCAGATAGTGTTATGCATGGTATTTGCTTCTTTATGTATCTCATCTAATTAACCTGTTTGCAAACCTTGTTGGTTGTGTTCTAAATGTATACTTCCGTCTCTATCTCATTTACTGAACAAGATGTCGCTCATTCTCCTTTAGTAATCTTGCAGATTCGAGGTAGATTTATAGGCACTCCACTTAACCCAGAAGACTAGAAAGCGAGATTAGGAAGTGAGGGTCAGGAAGAATCAACTAAACTCTTGTTTTGACTATTGATTTTACTAACCTGTAAGAAAACTACTATAATCTCATCAGGTAACCCTCTAGTTTTCCATACTAAATGTGTATATTATGTATTGTAAATCTATAGACCTTTACAATCCTCTACTCAAACTTGTTATTTTTCTATGTGAATATAATTTTATAACTTATAAGTTTAGAAATATTTACTTAGTTTTACAAGCCAAATCTAAATCTTTTAGAAATATTGCTTTGCAAATTTGTTTATAACTATCATTTTTAAGGATTACCCCATAAGTTTATAACAGATATTTACATAATTGGATGCTTTAAAGTGGTTAAGTTAGGTTTACATAGTATGAACTAAGTCTATAATAACGGCTGTGATGTCAACTTCTATCTTAAAATAGCTCACAGGTAAAGCTATTGCAACTCCATTGCTTTGGGACATGACACTCTATTTAGCAAATTAAGGTCATGGCTAAAGAATTCCAATTCTCTAGCTCTTACACTTTCTCACTTACATTCTATAAAATTATTATCTTTCTTAAGCATCTTCCCGACTTGAGCATCAAAGTGACTGTCTCAAAACCACTTCCAATGATCCTCCTAGCTTATGTATGTTCATTTTTCAGGTTGCTCTCAATCTCAACCACCCTGCTAAAAACCAATAACAACATTTTTATGGTGTTTGTCTGTGAATACCTTATACCATAACTACAAATGGCTAAAAGATCACGAGACACCTACTCCAACCAACAAGATAACACCAATGTGTTTAAGCAATAGCAATGCTCAACAATTGGAGACAACGTTCCAAACCTATGTCTATAACAGGCTCTACTAATTAATTAGATTGATCTTGATTGTTTTGCTCTATTAGAGGAAATTTTCATCAAAGTGCAAGTAAAGAACTAAGAGCTGAGGACTAAGCTCAATGAGATCCTCCAGGAACAATCTTAGTAGCTATTCAACTTGTTTTTACCTTGTTCAATATAGGAGCAGCTTACTAATCATACATTCAAAAGCAATGCATTGAGTTAGAATAGATATGCAAATGCCTCCATTGTCACTTAAGGCAAGTACTCCGATTGATAGAAAAATGATTACTAAAATGAGGATGAAGGGTATCTTGTATTTATTAAAGGTGTAACGATGTCGGCCGACTTAATAATATAGGCCATAGGTTCTTGTGAAGTAAGTTTGGAAATAGATTGGCTTATTCCAAAGCATTATGTAAACATTGATGATAAGAGAAAAGAAGTACATTATAGAAAAGCTAAAGAAAAAGAAATAACCTATATAAGACAAGATAATGAGAAGTTATAAGTCTAATTACAAGCCTTGAATGCTCATGAACTTTAGAAGGTGGAATTGGAGGGTAGAATGGAGCAGCCTTATTCCACCCTCTAAAGTTCATCAATATGTTAAATATGTGTAATAGAAGGGGATAAGAAATCACTTCGATTAGATGAAATACATCTAGTTATAGAGTTTCTTAAAGTTTTTTCCAAATTAATTACTAAGACATCATACTATAAGATAGGTGTAAATGATTATCTTTTTGTCTTTTCATGCTTTAGTACTAGCTACAGTGCATGCTTCACAAGTGTTTGATAAGTTATAAAGCATTTATGGTGGTTTGGTATGACTAGGTTTCTCTACAAGGTGTAACGGCTAGATGTTGAGGTAAATTTCAACTCATTTTCTTTCGTATCCCTTTATTATTGATTAGTTTTTTATCTTTTACCTTTAAGACTTTGTAGATGTAGGGTTTTAGATGATGTTGTCACATGGGAGCTACACAAATATTGCACTATACGTAACCTCGAAGGAGCAACACATTAGTTACACTTATAAAGATGACTTAAAGAGGAATGGCTGGAGGGAAGAATAGGCAATCTCAATGGCTTAAGCATGCTTATGACAGGTGAGGAAGCTATTGAGCATCATCCTTACTAAAATTGATTGAATGTTGACTTGTTCTTCTCTTAAGATTTGCTTTGATCATTGAGAATAGAGAATTCATAAGACAACATTGTTTCTTTTTATCTCTAAAGTTTTAGAAAGGTTCCTAATGAGGAGGTATGTATGACCAGGTATTTATAGATTTTTGGGCTTGATGTTCATCATATTACGTTAATGATCAATGGTTGAGATTAAGTTTGCTCATTTAAGGTTATCGGTTCCAATACCAATAAAATGTCTTATTGAGTATATGAGTCTGCTTAAGAGATGTTAAGAGTAGATAAACTTGTCCAATCAATTATGAACTCACCATTCGAAATCTCTCAAAGTCATCTTAATTGGGAACCAGATTCCCTTAGTCTTGAGACTTTATTGTTCAACTTAAAGAGTTAAACTCAAATAAATAATACATTAGTCATGGGATTAAGCTAATTCAAAATTAGCACTTTATAAACTTTAAATATCCATCATCAATTTATGTAAGATTAAGTTAAATTATTTCTAGGTAAGATTGCACTATATTTTGTTCGTTAGGAGTCATCAATAGTAAATTGCTTCCAAGGGTTCATACAATACCTTATACTTTATGTGTACCATACAATACTAGTTTAAGGTTGGTTCACACCTTGTTACAATATAGGTGATTTTAAAATTTTTGAATGGTATGTATAGGATAAGTTACAAGTATAATACATAATCTTACATAACACATTATCCAATTGATATAAATTCCTAAATAATATGCATGATATATTATGTAATATGTGTAACCTATTATATAACATAATAGAATATATAATTATATTAAAACAAACTATATGTAAATAAATAAATGATACAATATGGTAGACAATATATTTAAACAGAGTATAATCAGGTTTCATAGGTTATGTAGTATCCGGGGTTGAGCGTCCGGAGGTGCTCGCAATCTTTGTATTATGTATGTCTTGTGGCTGCCATTTTCATTTTAAGTGGCATTACCAATTAGATCGATGATCGCATTAAATAAACAAAATAAAGCAAACAAGCTTAGAAATCTCAATAAGATTGATCCATCAGATCGTCATATAAAGTGGTTTTTCTTATTAATATGTGAATGGATTAGTTGTATATAAATAATAATAACATTATAACACATGAATATATTAATATGTATTTTAAATATCATTGATACTTGTTTATTGCTTATGAAAACATATAGTGTATTAATATTAATAAAAAAAATTTTCATAATTATGGGCCTTGTAAGATAAAAGAGATTTTATTGATGGGAACAAATTGATGGTTGCTTTATGTGATCTCGAGAGGTTGAAAAAAAAAAAAAAAAAAAACTTACTTTTCTATATGACTGTTTTTCATAAAACGTGAATTCAGTCTTAAAAGTATAAATTTGAAGAGAAATTATTAACTAGGGCCAGAAAAATATCCCTCAACGAAATCTTTAATACATTGCATTTCACATCATTGTAAGACGCCAATGCGAACAGGACATTCGAACCCATTTGAGAATTTTCATTCGTCACTTTCTTCTAACACACTCTTTTCCATTAAAAGTTATATTCAAAACGATCTTTGTTGCTTATAGTTAGACGGATTAATTTTCTTAAATTTATTTACATAGTTTGAGTTAGATCAAGATTCAAGAGAACTCGGTATATCGTGGATCGAGAACGAGTAGTCGGCCTTTAAAATATTAGACGGTTGACAATTTTGCAGGCAAAGATAAAACCGTGGACATAAATCTTGGACCTTACGCCTTTTATTTATTTATATATTTTTTAAATCATCCAGATATCCAGATAAACAGCATATCAGATAGACCTGGCAATGATAGTGGAGGACAGTCGATTATCAAGCTGATGCATGGGAATGGGGTAGTAAATTTACAAATTAGGTGAATAGGGATGTAAGAGAATAGGTCTTAGGCGTATCCAATTAGGAATGTAATAGGATGAGTTATAATAGAGTATTTGATCTATTTGGTATTTTAAAAATCTTATAAGATTTGATTTTATAGGATTTAGGATTGGGTTATGGATTTTAAAAAAATCTCGATGGAAAATTTGATTCGAAAAAAATAAATAAATAAATAATAAAAATATTGATCTGATTATTATTGCTTTAAAGCTATGTGTCTGCTGTGTATACTTTTTGTTGATTTGTTCTAACTTTCGCATCAATTAAATTGTTATTTTAAAAAAAAAAAAAGAAAAAAATTTGTGCTGCCCATTGGTATTCTATTGTTAAGAGGGTCATTAGTTATGACTCCTGAGTAAATTCTCAATTGACCTCTCTTATTGTGCATTTGTATTTAGGGAAAGATGGTATGAGACAGAATGAGAAAAAAATAAATAAATAACTTTATCCTTTGTCCCTTCCCCTTTCCTCTACCGTCTAACATCTTTTTTACTTTACTCTTTAGTTTAGGCAAAGTCATAGAGAAATAAAAAAATAAAAACCCTATCCACCATTAACCTTCCTTAAACTCTCATTTTTTCCTAGTCGCTATACTTGAAACTTTTGCAAGATGGCTCCAAACTCTCCCAAACGCTCCACAAAGTTGCCAAAAAGGATAGAAACAGATTAGTTTAGGATTCTCTTCTTTCAATTTATAGATTATGTCATTAATATATATGGCTTTTCATGTTCAATTTTAACAGTGTTAATTATTTGAGATTTGCATTTTTTAAGTGTATATCTATGTAAAAAAGTTTTCTTCAGATATAATCATATCCATTTTTTAAGTGTGTCAACCGTGAAAATGAAATTGCATCTAATTATTAGTTGTTTTATCTTTTCCTTTTGGAATGTGCTAAGCTTAGAGAAAGAAGATACTTCAACGCTGCTTTGATTTATCTTAATTTCATTTTTCGTTTTGCAATTCCATGCTTTCATCTTCTCACTAATAGATTGGATGCATATTAAGAACTTAGAAAATATATATTTATAATTTTTTAATATCAAGCACACCATTTGAATCTATCCACCATCTTCGTCATTAAACTATTAGAATTGTTATAAAAATTAAACAAAATAATAAAGCTTTCAATGATTATGAAATTGATTGGATGGCATAAGCATATATTCGTTTTGCATTGTGAATGACCTTACATATTCATTCTCCATGTTCATAACACTGTCTAACATAACGAAATTGTTAATGAATGCTGTAAAATTTGCAAGAAGAAACTTTTATAATTTTCTATATATTTATTTTTTTATAAAGTATATAATAAATTTTATTTTTAATACTTCTCTTGTAGACTTATTGACTAGTATTCTAAAATATATATTTTCTATCACCATAGAAAATTTTTACTTATAAGTTCCCTTCACATTATATTTTGAGGGGGTGAAGACTAAAGAAATAAATCATAGGATACCATATTCTAAAAGGACAAGGGGCATCGACTAAATTGCTATAAAATGTAATAATATATTATTTCCAATACTTACTCGACTACAATCTAAATGTCACCTTTGTAATGTTACTGCGATTTGCCCTCCCTTTAAGCGAAGGTTGATGAAGAATATGAAAGAGTGAAGAACATCAAGGTTTCAACTTGGATAATTTTGTACAATAATGGACTTGGAAGGAGTTGGAATGAAAATAATGGAAGGTAGAGAAAAGCAAGATGGATTAGCACAAGAAGATAGAAAAAAAAAAAATTCAAACCTTTATCTTAAATATATTTGGTGTTTGTAAATGAGGGCTTATGTAGGAATGAACAACAACTAGAAACAATGCTTGCATTTGTTGATAGTGTAAGTGGTACTTTTTCTTCATTTGTAAATGAACACGAACACCATTATTTGTTTTATATCAACTTTGTTTATTTATATTTTCTTTCATGTAATGTAGGGAATATGGATGAAGTGTAGATGAATTTGGATACAAATAAAGTTATAGAAGTTTGATTCCCGATATCTGAATCTGATGCATAAAAAAAAAAAAAAAACTAGTATGTCAACTTCTCAAGTAGTAAGCAATGAAGACCAAAGTAATGATTAAGGGAAGCATAAGCTGACTTCAATTGTATGGAATGACATGGTTAAGAAAATAATCAATGGGGTGTATATTGCAATTTGCAATCATTACAACACCAAACTAACAGCTAATAGTGCTAATGGAACAAATCATCTATGCAACCATTTGAAAAGATGCTCGAAGAAAAGAAAACAACCTGATATTAGACAATGTCTTTTAGCAATGGAGAATAAAGAATCCGAGGATGGGAGTGCTAGTAATGTGAGTATTGGAAATTGGCCATTCAATCAAGAATACTTAAGGAAAAAACTTGTGAAGGTGATAATTGTCCACGAGTATCCAATTTCACTGGTAAAGCATGGTTGTTTCCAAGATTATGTTACAAATATCCAACCCTTCATATAGTATGTAAGTCGTACCACCATGAAGAAAGAAATTATGAGTATGTATAATGTGGAAAAGGAGAAATTGAGAGTCAAATTAAAAGGGTTGAAATCTTAGGTTGCAATAATAATAGATATGTGGACATCTACTCAAAGGAAGGGATACATGATCGTTATTGCTCACTTTATTGATAATTGTTAGAGGCTTCAAAGTTGTTTATTGAAGTAAGTTTATTTGTTATTTTTTTTCAAAAAAATTGTCAATTGAAATATCTTATTTCTTTTAACACTACTTATATTTTTATGCAACCTTTTATGTGTTCCCACTCCTCATACAAATGATGTAATTACTGATAGTTTGTGTGATGCACTAATGGCATGGAGTCTTGATAAGAAGTTATCTACAATCATCGTAGACAATTGTTTTACAAGCGATGTGATGGTTACAACAGTAATGATGAAGTTGTGAAGAGATAATTTGATTCTTCGAGATAAGGTACTCTATATGCATTATTGTGTGTATATCTTGAACTTAATTGTGAAGGATGGTGTTATTATAATTGAAAATGTAATTGAGAGGATCCATGAAAGTGTCACATTTTGGTTTGCAATGTAAGCCCTACAACTAATTACTCAGGGTTTCGATCGGCTGAAAGATCAGATTGAGCCTAAATTATAAGTAAAGTTAGAAATATTAGTAAAATGATCCCGTAAGTTTGAATTTAAGAAAATAAGCAATAAAATAAAATATATAAAAATTTCAAATTTTAAGTATATAACTCGTTATTTATCAAAAATCCGTAAAATATATTCTAATAATTAATGAATCGTTAGAGATAAATTATATATATACTAAAAATAATAAAATAACCTAAATAATATTTAGAAATATTTATTTATACTATATATAAATTTACATGTATGTAGAAATACGCGTAATTACTTAAAATATGAGAAATGTACTAAAATATTAATAATAAATAATTGAAGAAAAAAATCAACTAATTAAAATATAATAAATAGAAAGTGGAAAAAAGAAGAGATAAGGCAATTATCATATTTCATTAATGCATAATAATTTCTCTAAAGTTCTATAAATACTCCAAATTTTTCAGAAGCTCATTTGGTCAGTTTGGAGAGTGAGAAAAATGGAGAGAGGCGAAATTGAGAGAAAAATTAGGGTTAGAAAAAAAAAACTGTACAGTTGGGGCTTGTAAACAGAACCCAGACTCAATAAGTAGTTGGGAGTGGACGGCCACCACCCACACTGTAGTGAAAGTGCCCAGGTGAGCTGATACACCCATGGCCACCAACGATGGCTGAAGTCACCCAAATCGGTGAGTTCAATTTCTAACCTGATTTTGTGTAATTTTGTAAAAATAGTAAATATTCTTAGAAAATTATGAAACTTGTTATTCTAGAATATTTTTGTATGTAATTTTTATGAAAAAATGTTATTTTGATGAAATATGCCTTGTGATGTATAGTTCTTAAGAAATCATGCAAAACCGAATATGTTTTAATTTATAAATAAATGACTTTAGGAGTATATTTTTGAGCCCAAAATTTTTTTGTAAACTACTTAGATGATATAGAATAGTGCTATGAATCCCATTTTCAAAAATTAATTTTTAAAATTTTTAAATAATTTTTAGGCCATAAAATGAGGCATAAAATGGGTAATTTGGGGTTAATTAAGTAGTTAAATAGTTAATTACTGATTAGGTGAATAATTATATGTTTTATGATGTTGAAATCTAATGAGGTATGATACTTGTAGCATTTAAGGTGTTAGATATAATTATTAGGCTAATTATGTAATAAATAAGTAATAGGGAAAAATAGTAAATTTTAAGTGAATTTTGTAAATTAGGGTAATTAGGTGTAAATTATGATTTAAGATAAATTTATACATTTTGAAATGATAATTGATGTTAGGAGATGGTAATTAGAATGATAAAAATATTAGATGTGTATTATGTACATAATAAGTAATAGTACATAATACACAATTATTAGAAATATAATAAATAGAAGATATTAAAATAAAAATTGATATTATAAAAATAATAAGGATATATAATAAATCTGATAGAAAACTTAAATTTATGTAATTATATGAAAAATGTAAAAATTTCTCACAATAGGAGTAAATTTGGTACACTAATAAGGATTTAAGTGTACTGAGTGGAATAAAATACTAACTAGGGGCAATTATGGTATTTAGGATATTTGAAAGTAATGTAATTAATTTCACATTATGAGTTAAAACGAATTTCTAGGGTTTGGGTATAAAACAGTACTTAGAAAATGAACTAGAACTGAATTTAGAAATAAATGCAGAAACTGAACTTGAACCTAACTCCAAACCTAGAATAATTGTAAAAAATTTGAAAACCTAGATAACTGGATATATTAAACCCTAAACAAAACATAATAATAAGCATTATATTATAAAACCAACTTATAATAATTATATGAAAAATTAAAACTACGTTTGTGTTATAGGAATGATCGGTGATGGCCTGAGCGAATTGGACCTCGAGTGAGCGAGCGAAGAGTCTAGGTAAGTTGAGATTAATACGTTGTTGTATTTTTGAGGTTTGAGATTATGCTTGGTTGTGCTTGTTAGATAGTTGGTTGTATGCATGTGTTTGATTATGAGTGATGCTATGATTCTGTTTGTTGTTCTGACTGTATTATATGATTTGTATGAAATGATTAATCATCCTAAACTGGACCTAATCAAATATACGACTGGTAATCATAATTGGACCTGCACGACACCCATTAAGGGAAACCTAGGATTCTTCGGCTATATACTGACTCATTCGAAAGGGATAGCGTAGGTTTGCATAATGGTCCCTTCTTCATCCTTAGTCGAATTAAGTGACAGAAGAGGAGGTCATGGTAAGGGTGAAGTTAATGGTTCAAAGGTAATTATGGGAGAAGCGGCGTTTCCATTACATAAGACTAAGTTTGGTCGTGAGTTGTTGTATTAATAGCAACTCCTTAACCTAGATTAGAGCGAGCGCGATTTCTCTAATCTTACGACGGGCCGGACAATGTTGTGAAATGGTATTTGTTTAAACGTACATTGCACCTAATAAGTTAATCGATAACCTTATTATGTTTATGATATAGTTTTATATCCTCCATCTTAACTTACTAAGCTGTGGTTGCTTATATCCCTGTAGACGTCGTTGCAGGTACTGGCTAAGAAACGGCACACAACTACTCTGAGGCTAACAACTGCTGAATCCTGAGGAGTGAAGAAAAATCTTTGAAGAACAAACATTTATTTTTAAGGTTTAAGCCTTTATTTTAGAATTTTTCATTTCTAAATAATGTAATAATTAGGAAATAGATTACGGTAAAACATTGTAAGCGTTAATTGTAATAACTGAATTATAGTGTATATATATATTTTCTCACTTTCTTAGGTAAATGGTTTATTTAAATTACAAATTGTTTACTTCAAAACGGGTTAGTCATGGACGTCTTGTGTAAATCAGGTCTAGGATAACGGTTGTAAGGCCAACTTTTATCTTAGAATGGTTTACACAGTAGAGTTGTTATGATTCTGCCGCTTCAGGGCGTAACATATCATACCATCATAAGTAAAAAAATTTCAAGAGGGATGTAAGCGGTTAGCTATTGTGTTTGATAGAAAGCTTTCCTTGGATTGAAAAACACGTTGGAATTCCACTTATCGCATATTTCTTACAGCAATCAAATATAAGGAAGTTTTCTATAGGATTCAGCGTATGGATAGACATTATAAAAGTTTTCTAATGGATGATGATTGGTATTTGGTAAAGGAAGTTTGTGGGAAGCTAGCAATTTTTGACGAGGTAACTAATTTATTTTTTTAGTACATAATATCCAACTGTAAATTATTATTTTGGAAAGGTGTATGAAATTAGGGAGGCCTTACTTGAGTAGAAGGATTCTTTAGATGTCAACATTAGTACCATGGCCTTTAAGATGTTTGAAAAATTTGAGAAATATTAGGGTGAAGTTCATATTATTATGGTTGTGTATACTATTTTGGATCGAAGGTTTAAAATGAAGGCTGTAATTTTTATGTTTGGAAATGTTTATGGAGTGAGTGCGTCAATGGAGATAGAAAATGTGAGGAAAACTTATTGTGAATTACTTGAGGAACACCAATCTAAGGCTAAATCTTGTCATAATAAGAGCATGGATATTGGTTGTAGTTTAACTCTTTTAGTTACTAGTGGTGATGCTTTTAATGATTTTATGAAAAAATTGAAATTGTTAGAATTCTTGGACGATGATATTGATGGTGATGGCTAAGTAGTAAAATCAGAGTGAGAGCATTGTCTAGAAAAGCCTAACTTACCTTGGATCAAGAATTTTGATATCTTAAATTGATGGAAAATGAATGAAATTAAATATCTTACATTGCAAGCAATTGGCAAGGATTTATTAGCTATTCTTGTTTTTATGCCTGCATCTGAATTTGCATTCAGTATTAGTGAACGAGTTATTAGCTTACATAGAAGTCAACTAGCTCCAAAAACAATAGAAGCATTAATGTGTAGTCAAGTTTAGCCATTAAATAGAGAAATAGGTGATATTTAACTGTCTTTACTCTTGAATAAATTTTCCATTAAATATTTTCTAAATTCCAATGTTATTTAATATAACTTTGTTTTTTCCTTTTTGTATGTGTATAGTTGTTTAAGGAGGTTGATGAGATGTAAATTAGATAGGTAATATAATTTTATTTATTTGTTTAAGGAAACATGTTTTTTTCATTTTAATAATAGTAAATGTACTAAGGCATTTGTTTTTACCTTTATTTTTCCCATTTTCTTTATCATAAAACACTGTTATGGTATCTTGTTTGAATGCAAAGGTTAGAGGATTATTAATATGATTTGGAGATGTTTGGATAATCAAGTGCACTGTTAAGGATTTTTGAAGTATCATGGAGCCCTTTTAGCAATGGATTTTATTCCTTTAAATATATTGTTAAATATTTTAAGGATAAACATTAAGTTCTAATTATTTGTTTACAACATATGTTTGTCTATTTCATTTTTTTATGTTTTTTTTTTTACATTAAGGCTTTATGGAAATATAGATTATGATAAAGATAAGTGTGTTGGTTTATTAATTTAAAAAACTAGCTAGCGATTGTGGCCTCAATTATTATAACTGAAGGTACATTATGATTTGTGAATGCTACATAGATTTTCATAATTATATTTGTAAAGTTGTTGTAATTACACTTTTTTTTTTCCATATGTTTCGTTGTTGCAATTAGCATATCCTTATTAAAAGAAGAAGAAGAAGAAGAAAATCAAGGTTTTCTATTAGTCGGGTTAGATTGGGTTCAGATTAGCTATTTTTTAATAGGGTTAGGTCATGGGTTAGTCCTAAAAAACCTTAAGGGTTTTTTCACGGGTTTTGAAAAGCTATTAATACAATTAGCGTAGGTTCAAGTTTTATAAAACCTATTTCAAACCCACCCCGGTTGCATAACTAAATTCGACTTACTCAATCCTATATTCACCTGATAAGATAATTTTCCATAGTATTTAATGATTTTTTAATCTCATTCTAAAATATTATAGGATTTCAAGTTGAGTTTTGAAACTAAAATAAAATTAATGGAAAACTCAAACCAATAATAAATTAGTATTAATACATATAGGATATTTAACATGCTTAAGTCAATAATTATTCTATAAGATTTCAAAACGGTTTTCATTATAAGAAGAATAATACTATAGAATTTTTCTTGAGTTTTAAAGAAATCTTGTATGCATTAGATCGAGTTTGAATTTTATAAAACTCATTCTAAACATTTTGGTTTACATCCCTGATTTTAATTAGACTCCTCAATAAAATAATTAAATTTACTTCATAAGAAAAATAAAAAAAAAATATATACTATTAGAAGTCCACACCAGGGTACATTTCAATGTGTAAATCAAATACATTAAAAAGTACTAAAAATGTTTCCTTTTGATTGTACGTTAAAAGTATATGAGGCGACAAATAATGAAATTATTGACTTTAACACGTATAAACCTAAATATTTTTATAATATCATAAAATGAAATAATGTTTAAATTATTTTTCAAACTTTATATGATTTTTTAATTTTAAATTTAAAATTTGAAAATGTTAATCATTATACCTAAGTTTTAGATATGAAGCTTCAATTTGCTAATCTCCTGTCTAACTAAATTGTTATTTATCAAATTTACTAACTTCATATGGGGTTTGTTTGGATGTTTTTCCCCTCTTAATCTGTATATTATCTTTATCTTGTCTATATCTATTACACGTTTAATCTATATTTACTTAAATCTTTTTGTTCAATTTTTAAAATTTAATGTTTGAAAACTTTTTCTTATTTGTATTTTATATATTCTTGTTTCATAATTATGATAAAAGTGGTGGTTAGAGTATGAGAAAGAGAAATAAGAATTTACGTATTTTTAAGAGAAAAAATTTGGAAAAAAACATATTTTATATGTTAGAAATAATTATTTTAATTGTTCTTTTTCCAAATATGAGTGAGAAATTGGTATAAATTTAACTTTACAGGGATTTGTTGGTAATTGATTTTAGAAGAGAGATACATATATAGTTATATTTCTATTTTTTTTTTTGGTGTTCTATTCTTATCAAATATAAGATTCAAGTCCAACAATAAAAAAATAAAAATAAAAAACGTAAAAAAAATGAATCAAACAAAATCAAGATGATGTGGCAACTACTCACTAGTTATGCAATAAAATTCAAAGATAAGGTAGTAAAATTAATTGTTAGTCGATTTCAATTGATAATAAACTAAAATAGATAGAAATCGTAAAATTTAACTCTTTTATATTGTGGTTCCATTTATGGTTTGATTCGAAGAGAATCCAAACAGTTTATAGTTTAATTTAATAACCAACTTGGTTTGGACGGTTGAATTGAACAAAATTAAATGACCTAGAACCAAAATTTTTCTTATTAAAAATTAAACAGCTTTTTTTAATTGTAACTGATATTTTAATCTAATCCTCTTTGCCTTTTTTTTTTTAATTATCTTTTATTTCATTCTCAATCTCCACGATTCACCGATTTTCCTTTTTAGTCATCTTTGATCTCTAGTAATTACTCGCACATCTAAAATTTTAGTAGTAATATTCACATTGAATCCAATACAAAATAGTGTAGCAATGGGGGGCTTGTAGCGATTCTTTTTTTCATCATGTATACCCGTAAAGCATATATTTCGGATGGTTAGCTTCGGAAGTCCACTGATTAAACTGACGAATTTCAAATTCAAAAAATTTAAATGCTTGGTCTATACATGAATTTCTCCATCTGTAAGGGATAGCCTCTGCTGCCTATAACTTGGGGAAGTGTAGGTTTATGTACTAAAATATATGTATATATATTTATATATAATGAAAAAATATAAATAGCTCTAATGAAGCTGCCGCATCAGTCAATATGGCTTGGCTGCCCAACAAAATTGACTTTGCCAACCTTGTAAAATGGACCTTAACCTTATACTCTCTTAAAGATACCCTTTAAAACAATAATTAAGATTCACAAGTGGAAAATTAACTTTTCGTACGGATTATATTTTTCACGAGAAAATGATTATATCAGGATATGTAATTTCTTCTTTTCATTTGTAATAAATGTTTCAAAAATGTCCCTTATTTCCATTTTAAAAAAAAAAAGAAAATGTCAATAAATGTTTTTAATGTATTGAATAGACTAGACTAAAAAGCTATATTTATTTATTTTTATATATTTACCTTTTTTTTATTTATAGAATGTATAACCAAATCTTTCAAGAAGTCTAATCGCATTGTTACGGTCTACCTTAGAAGAAAAAGAAAAAAAAAAAAAAAAAAAAGGAGGGCGGTTGGGACATCTGATTATCTATAGATGATAAATATTTAAAATGTCGGAAAGTCGCCCATGCATGGCTGGCCCTTGGACTCTGATTCCACGCGGAACCGAACTAATGGCTTCCAGGAAATATCCCACACGCTCATAGTCGTAGTACTGTCAAATGATTGGTCGAGGATAATGATGGTCGTCGCATGCGATGCCATCGTTCCCATATTCCTTCAACCTGCAAGGTTACTTGCCCCGTCATACTGGAGATGAGCTATGCTTATCTGTAATTTTGAATTATTTGATATATGTGTCGAAATAGGCCCCTCACGATCAGGGACAAACTCTGGACTAAAAGGTCGGCGACCAAAATTGCTACCATTGAAATCACTAATTATAAGAAAGTACAATAAAACAATTATAGTGTTGATAAATAATTATATGCGAAAGCATAAAAAAATAATTATAAAAAATAAGAAAAAAGGGGGGAAAGATGGCCACATGATAACGATAATTATACTATAAAAACAAGTTATATAATAAAAGGAAAAATCACAAAGTGAAAGAAAGCATATCACATTATACACAATAAAGATTTTTAACTTGAGTTTATTACTTCTTACTCAAAAAACTTATATTACTGCAGATAAGAGTGATGATTATAAAAGCAACATTTGTACACAACTGTTTGCAATAGTTTCAATATGTATTTTAGTATTAAAAACTTATGATATTCGATTATACTACTTAGTCATAAAAGATGTTTGTGTATATATGAATGATAATAATTCCCATCCACTAGGAAAAAAAAGAAGAGTAAATCAATGAAAATAATTTTATTTTTAGGTAGAGTAAATGATTGATAGTCTCAAATAGTCTATCGATAAGTAGGTAATGTATGTTTTACATTTTAGCTTATGATTGAATATATTCAAATATGAAATGTTTTTGTTTTTAGTAACAAAAAAAATCTATTTCTATAATTATCTTAAAAATTATTGTAAGCTTTCAAAATTGAGTTTAGGACAACTGAGCTTAGATTTAGAGCTTTAGGGAAACTTATCCAATTGGGCCTTAATTTTATGATTAGAATAAAAAAGTTAGTAGAAAAATTACAGTGAAGTTAGATTTTAGAAACAACAACCCAAAATTTCAATTTTGCCGTTAGAAGTAACAATATTTAATATAGTACTAAAATGTTCGGAATTCTTAAAATCGAACTTAAGTTACAACGAGAACTTAGAAATAAGTTAATTGAGCTATAAAATGAAATAATATAGTATAATTTACTATATAAAAATACACGTAATTTTATGAATATACTTGATATAAATAATAATTATACTCGTAAATTAACCTTAAATTACGTAATTATATATATCTTGTTGAAATCATAAAATTAACTTTAGAACATATCCTAAAAATAAAAGATATGTTATAAACTTAATTATATGAGTATAGTTGTATATTGCGCGTGATATTTACAAGGGATATATACTCGTATATTAAGTAAATAATTAAGTATTAATAAAATATACTCAAAATACCTAAATAATTGGAAAATATTATTCAAAAGCTTTCCAATTGCTGATTTAAGTTTGAAAACTACTGGAAATCATCAAAGCTAGACAATTGCTAAATTAAAAGGTGAATCTACAAACAAATGACACCTCTTACTTGCAATTAATGGAGGAAAAAGTAAGAATTTTTTTTTTTAAAATAAAGAAAAAAAGAAATCGACCTAAACCACTATAAATCCGTTGAATAACATCACTTTACATCTTTTGAAACTAGAAACAACAGAAAGAAAAATTATAAAAAATCATAGAAAATAGAAAAAAAATAGAAAAAACAGAGCAATTACCGAGTTGAGTTAGTTCCTAGGGTTTCCTTTGATCTGCTATTATGCCACTCCACCACTAAAGAGTACCCCTAGCGTCTAGGTGTTCTGACACACCCCCATCACCGCACAGCTACCAGAGATACCAAGAACAGCAAAGTTAAATTCTTGTCTTATTTTTTAAGAATTTTTAAAAATTAGTAAATCCACCCAGAAAATTAGGAAAAAAATTTTACTTAGGTTATTTTAAACATACTTTCATGTGATATTTTTATTTTTAAAAAATTCGTAACATTTAATATACTTTATTAAGAAATCTACTATTCACTCGAATTTATATTTATAAAATAAATGTACTAAATGATGTTGTTTCTAGCTGGAAATTTTTGTGTAGGATGTGTATGATATATAGATAATTGCTATGTAGCCCGAATTTTGATTTGAATAATTTTAATATTTATTGCATTTTTAGGCCTGAAAATAGCTCGAAAATAGGCTGAAATTATGAAATTAATAGGAAATTATGAAATCAATTGATGAAATGGACATGTATTGATCTATAATAAATAGTAACAGTATTGAGTCAGATTGAAATTAATTTGGTACTAAAAGTATTAAGTCCTGTTTTTCAATAATTTTTAAAAATTAGTAAATTCACCCAGAAAATTAGGAAAAAAATTATACTTAGGTTATTTTAAACATAATTTCATGTGATATTTTTATTTTAAAAAAATTCATAATATTTAATATACTTTATTAAGAAATCTACTGTTTACCCGAATTTATATTTATAAAATAAATGTACTAAATGATACTGTTTCTAGTTGAAAATTTTTGTGTCGGATGTGTATGATATATAGATAATTGCTATGTAGCCCGAATTTTGATTTGAATAATTTTAATATTTATTGCATTTTAGGCCTGAGAATAGCTCGAAAATAGGCTGAAATTATGAATTTAATAGGAAATTATGAAATTAATTGATGAAATGGACATGTATTGATCTCTAATAAATAGTAACAGTATTAAGTCAGATTGAAATTAATTTGGTGCTAAAAGAATTATAATTGGATAATTTATCATAATTTAGGAGTAAAATCGTCAATATGAAAATATAGGCAATAGGTCGAAAACTTGAAAATAAGTGATAACTGAATTCCCTATATTTTTAGAAGTCTATACAATTTTTCGGGGAATTATTTGGTAACCCGAACTATTTATTACGGATTTATTAAGTAAAATCACTTAAATTACAAGTCGGGGTGTATTTGTAATATTAATAAGCTAAAATTAATTAAATAGTTAAATAAAAACTATATATAGGATTGCTGATCAGATTGGATTAAATGGATATTTTTATTATATTTATTAATATTTTCTGATCGGCATACACTTTAAATGTATTATAATTGGATAATATTTATATTATTACAATATAGGGACAAATTAAATAAAATACAATTTAATAACGTAAATTATGTATAACACGATCATTTTTTATATAATTATGTATAATTGTATTAAAAAAACTCAAACTACCCATTAAAAGCTATATCTAGAAACAAGACTCGTAAAACGTGTCGTTAGGTCTATAAGAACCCAATAACACTAATTTTGTTAAAATCGGACAACCTTAAGTTATTTAGCCTATGACTTTATCATATTCAAGAATATACATATTTCGGTAACCTTACCGAAATTAAAATGTGAATTAATAAATAAAAAGTACGTTTCGATACGATCGAAGTAATATATAATACGTAATAGTATATATGATGTATGGTATCAATAATTAATAATTTAATTCGATATATAGTGATAACATGACTGTATATTATGGAAATAATATATATATATATATATATAAATATAACCATTTTAGATTAAATCTTAATGATTTCGTAATTATTACGAAAACTGAATTTGGGTCTTTGTGTAATTAAGACCTTCCAATACAAAGACAGTTGATAATTCAAGTCAGCAATAGCAAACATCTAAACAAGTAAGTTGAGATTGTGGTTTCACCGCTTGTTTGGGTACTATTTAAAGTATCTAGAGACCCAAGAGTACTTCTGGTTGTGACAGGAGTTTAACTTCTTAGTGTGCTGTTCTACATATTTGTATGGATTCTATATTGTGCGAACTTGTTGGTCACCCTTGATTAACAGTAAGGGTTATTCGACTATAATGTAATTGGACATGCATAATCACCCATTAGGGGAAACGATTAAGAGTGACAAGCAAGGAGGTCGCAACAAGGTTGGGGGCCGTGGTTTGAAGGCGGTCATGAGAGGAGAGTGTTCTCCATTGCACAAGCCCGGATTTGGTCTGACTTAAGTTGTGATGAAACTTCTCAATCCGGGTTAGAGCGGATATAATTTTTCTAACCTCACAGTGGACTGGTTAACACTATACGATGTTTCATTTGAGTGATTGCATTGCATTTTATTATAATTATTTAACCTTATTTGTGATTGTGCAGTACTTTTCTGACTCCGTCCTACTTACTGAGCTAATTGTGCTCACATCGCTACAGACTCTTTTGCAAATATTGAGTAAAGACAGGATGTTCAGATACCACTGTTATCAAGTTAGTATGCTGCTCTAATTGTAAACATTACCTTTAGACGTGAAACGTTTGTATAAATACTGTTGTGGTACTAAACAGCAGGTTGTATAGAACATGTATTTTATAAAAGCTTTACCACATGTTTGGTTATTAACAGGTGTCAGAACAGACGTTTCAAGTTGGTTGAGTTGTGCGCCTTGTGTGAAACGTGTCTATGATAGCAGCTGTGAGGTCAGCTTTTACCTTAGATTAGTTTATATGATGAGACTGTTATGACTCTTCCTGTTCGGGGTGTGACAATTATCAAAGATGGAACATATGTAATATGAATTTGTTTTTGTTATTATTTTGGAAAGGCTTCAATGATACTCACAATCACATTAATTCATAAGTGGAGTATAAGTATAAACAATTTTTTTGAATGAAAGTATAATTGGTACTTTTTCATGAAATAGGTGTTTTTATTATCATGTGTTAATTTTTTACTTTGAGCAGAGATTACGTCTCAATATTTTATTAGTATATGTAAGTCACTAATTAATTCACATAACATGTTAATATTATTAAATTTTTATTTTTGAATAATAATAGTTGTAATTAAGTTTGTATAGAAAATTTAAAAGACATCATGGTCCGAAAAAAAAAAAAAAAAAAGAAAAAGAAAAGAAAAAATCCAATAACATCAATTTTGAATTGTTGGGCTCCCTTTTGGAAAAGGGAAAAATAAAAAATAGTATTCTATTGATGGGCTTGCTCTTACATGGACCAAGGTAGACTAGGCAATGGGTGAAACTTCAATTCATGGGCAGGAAAGGAAAGAAGACATCAGCCCACCAGCAACTCTCTTGTAGGTTTTGTTTACATTATAGGCAAATTTATGGATGTTTTATAAATTTCCTGATAATATATCTTATAACGTAAACATGAATTTAAATTGAAATACAGATTACCTAATTCTTTTCTTTGAAAAATTTTGGAGTTAGGTTTTGTTTGTTTTTTCTTTTCAATACTTAAATATCAAGATCAAATGGCTATTTAGTCTACTAAAACACTTGGGCTTCTTTCATATTATGACAAATCTCGCCTGACAAAAGCTTTAATGGTAGTCCTGACGAAGGTTTTAAGGAGAGTAATATGTTACGTGAGCGGTGAATTAATCATTATTAATATTTATTTAAATATTAATAACATATATCTATATAACCTTTTCGCCAATCACAGTACACGTTTCAACACCAATTAATTTATTTTCCAACCGTTTCTAGGAAATATGCGAAATTACAATAATATCCTCCTCAACTTTGCCTTTTCCATGCCCTAGCGATAAATTGGCGGGAAAACGTCGATCGTGCTTCTAGCCTTCCAAAGCAAGCCTCCCTTTCGCGTGCTTGCTTCATCCCTCCCTCCCTCCTTCAGGCACTCACACACCCCAACACAGTATCGAGGAACAAACATTCTCCAATCCCTCTCTCTCTCTCTCTCTCTCTCTCCTCTTATATATATATATATATATTTATATACTGATTATCATGACGGTTCTTCGGTCACGCAAGATCACACCAGTGATCAAGTACAAAGAATCATTAACGAAAGGGAATCTCAAGAAACCCGTAAACCTTATCGAACCTAACACGCCCACGCAAACCCACGAACCCCAATCCCATAACCCCAGCCCTAGTCCCAATTCCGAGATATCTTCTCTCTTGGCTCTGAAACCCGAGCCCCTCCGCCGCCGCAGTGCGCGTCTTGCGGGTTTGGGTACTGGGTTGAACGGGTTAGTGTTGGATGTAGGTGCAAAGTCTGAAAGATTGAATCTCGATCGTAGTGTTCGTAAGGAGAATGAGGTTTTAGAGAAAGATTCTGGGTTTAGGGTTCGAGGAAAGAGGAAATTGGAGAATTATTTGGGAGGTTTTGAGGATAGTGGAGATAAAGGGTCTTTGTGTTTGAGGTCAGGGAAGAGCATCGTTAATATAGGAATAGAGGGCAAGGAGAGTCGTAGTGTTGGGTCTGGAAGTTCGGGTTCAGTTATACTGGAAATGTCTGTTGTTGAGAGACGTGTGGAAGGGATAAAGAGTTGTAGTGATGGTTCGGGTAGTTCAAGTGGTAGTGTAGAGGAAAGGAGTGTCGGTGAGATAGGAATGGAGTGTAAAAATAGTTGTAGTAGTGGCTCAGGCAGTTCAAATGCTAGTATAGAGGAAAGAATGTGCTCAGCGGAGGGTTTGACTAAGATTGGCAGTGTTCTTTTGAGTAATAAACAAAAGGGAAAGGGTGTATTGATTGAAACTGAAATGAAGGAGAATTATGGAGCTCGGGGTAAATGGATATATAGCATGGAAGAAAAGGGGAAGGGTAAGGCCGTTATGGATAGTGATGTGTTGCGAGATGATGATTCTAGTGATAGTGAAGGATCACGTCAGTTAGTGCATGAAAAGGTGTTGGATGATGGTTCCAATGATGTAGAACCTTCAGTTTGGGAGCACGAAAGAGATTATATGAGGGGATTTAGGAAAAGGATAGCTAAGGAGAATGCAAAGCGATTTGCGCATTTCAACCCTGAAGAGGAAGAATTGTATGATCCTCGGTTCCGCCGTGTTAGGAGGAATGTGGAACCAAATCCAGAACCGGCAGAACCAGAACCTGAAATTGAAGATTGGCCAGGACCCTTCTCTACTGCAATGAAAATTATTCACGATAGAGAATTGAAAAAGAGGGGCACACCATCTTTTGAGAAACATAGGAAACCTGAGCCAGTAATATGGGTTCCTAAGCAGAGCAAAGAGGGAAACCTGAGAAGTAGAGTGGTCCCAATGCTGGAAGATCTTTGTTTAAAAGTTCTTGCTGCTAATGCTGATGCAATTAGTTCACTTGATGGCATACCGGATGATATAAGACACAAAATTAGTTCTTTCATATGTGATTCTCGTAAAATGAGTGGCCACATATTTAACCTCCTTGTGCAGGGATCACCAACAGAAATTCGCATAAAAAACTCTTCAGGGTTTGCAGAGGAAGAGCTAGCTAGTTCTTTCAGCAGATGTGACAAAAGGAAACTGACAGTACGTGTGTTTATCTTTATCCCATTGGTTATGTATAAATTCATGCTCACATATACATATATGAAGTAAATATATCTTGACATTGCATCATTATTTGGTGCTTCTGTTGCTATATGCACAATGAAGAGTGAGGATGCTCTGCTCTCATATTAAGCATATGTGAGAAACTTATAAATGATTGCTGCATTTCTAGTCAGCATACTAAGTAATGCGCGTCTGTCATTGGGTATTTGATTGAAGTCAAGCTAGCATCACTGCGATTATGCAACAATGTTGAACTTGAACACCATGGCTGGATTATTCGAGAAATGACTTAGATTTATACATGAAGTGGTAATGACAGATTATTGGTTTGTATTAGAGCACGCTATTCTTTTAGGAGGCTTAGGATGGATTAGCCTACAACGATCATGGTAATACTTGAGTAGGCCCTCTGTATTGGAGAATGCAGATGCAAAAGATTGGGTGCTGATGTAGTTGGAACGGTTGACTAATTACCACTACATGGGGATGGCTGCAGTGATATTTTGTGCCAGGGAGAAGTCTAATTATAATTTTATTCTTTTACAGGGCTACCTTTGTCAGTAAAAAAAAAATAAAAAAAAAGGGTTTAGCACTTCATTCTGCTCTCTCTTTCTCGGCTGTAGCCAGGCAATATGCACCCATCCAAGTAAAAATTGACCCCAAACTGCACTGTAGGATATGCCCTGCAAACTTCATTTGTGAGTTGGAGATCACATGCTCTTTTGAGTTGAACTTATATGTTGTTCCACATAACAATTTGGTTGAAGGGCATACATTAGTGAAGTTCATGCTTGATATTTATCTAATGATTATTGTAATAGGGCATGCATGCACATAAAATGAAAGTTCTCATCACTCTGATTTTGCGGGATTTTAATTTCATGGAAGATGTGTCTTTATTTGCAGACTTTCTAATAAACTTACCCAAAAGAAAACTTATTCTTGCTCGAGGGGTGTGATGGAGGCTTCTTGTCTTTATCATTGTTGGTTTTCTAAAATTTGTTTGCCTCTATTTTGGGCTCAGGTACTGCAGCTTGACATGTGTGGCCGCTGCCTGACAGACCATCTTCTCCATTCTTCACCAGCTTTTGCGCCAAATGGCTTGCCTACACTATCTGCTATATCAATTACTGGTGCATGCCGGATGTCTGATGCTGGGTTAACTGCACTGGTATCTTCTGCCCCTGCACTTAGATCAGTAAATCTAAGCCAGTGCTCGCTTCTCACATCAAGAAGTATTGAAGCTTTGGCTGACTCACTAGGATCAGGTTTAAGGGAATTGTATATAAATGACTGTCAAAGTATTGATCCTTCTTTCATTCTTCCCTCTTTGGAGAAGTTAGAAAATTTGGAAGTTCTATCAGTGGGTGGCTTTCAGTCCCTGAGTGACAATTTTGTGACAAAGTTCGTTGGCAAGCAAGGTCACAATATGAAAGAACTTGTTTTCAGTGACTGTGTGTAAGTCTCTGCTCGTGTTTCTGGTGGTGTGTCTTTTTTGAATTTGTGTGAAGTCTTCTCTTAAACAGATTTTTCTAATAAAAGGCATGCTGGATTCTTTTACATTGATGTAGGAACTTGACTGATGCTTCCTTGAAAGCCATTGCTCAAACATGTGCTGGCTTGCTTGCACTGAACCTTGTAAACTTGACCAATTTGACTGACTCTGCCATTGGATATCTTGCAAATGGTTGTCCAAAAATTAAAAAGCTTACTTTCTGCCGCAATAAATTCAGGTTATTTATTTATTATTTCTTTGAGAACTTCTTAATTTGTAAGTAATGCAATGAAATAAATTAATAATTTGAGCACCTGATAGGTAACTTTTTTGGTAACTGACTTTTATTTTTTTATTTTTTTTATTGCATCTGTGACTTGTAAGCATCTACTGTTAATGGTGTATTGTAGAATCATCATTTTGTCCTCTGGCTTGACATTGAATTGCTTTGTCCACCTAGCTTGATGTTGGACATGAATGATGTATTGTTTTTAGCCTGTACATGTGTTATATATTTAATTCCAGATAACTCTGATTTTCTAGCTTTATGGTCACTGG
This sequence comes from Lumnitzera racemosa, assembly GCA_024138005.1. NCBI lineage: Eukaryota > Viridiplantae > Streptophyta > Magnoliopsida > Myrtales > Combretaceae > Lumnitzera > Lumnitzera racemosa. The sequence continues at coordinate 6,027,479 of JAMXBC010000007.1, forward strand.
TGAGTAGCCCTGACAAGTTGGTCTCAAGCAGGCTTTGTGTCTTTGTTACACTAGGATCTGACTGTTTTTGTCTCACGAAAACGTTCCAGTCAACAGAAATTATAATTTTTGAAGTCAAGATTGTGAGTTATATGCCCTTTTTTTCTAAACTAGCATTGGATAATTCCTGGTTGAAGCGAGAGACAGCTAGTTTAATTTGCTTACAGGTCCAGTTCTTTTCATTGATCAGCATTTTAAGATGATACAAATGAGATGCTATTACATCTTTTCTCTCAGTTTTGTTATCAATTAATGGTGAATTGTCTGATACAAGATAACTCGCAAGTTTATGATGATATCAGAAGCCATTTGTGGGCACCTCACTGTATTTTAGATTTCTTTATGAGTCGATTGCTGTAATTGGAAATTTTGATTGATTAATTTCAAGCAGACAAAATAGATATGCCACTATTAGTCTTATATATCATCTGCTGGAATTTTTTTTTTTTTGGGGATAAGCTCAGTGGAAATTTCATTGATAATGTAACATGTACAATGTATAGTCCACTGTACAAAAGAAAAGCGTAGACTAGAAACAATGAAGTTCATTGTCTTGATGATTTAGATTTTAGATAGAAAATAGGAAAGCTCATTTAGGAAAACCATGTTACATCTTCAAGCTGAAATCCAATGGTCTGATAGAGCTAAGGACTTCTTTAACAACTCCTGCAGACTCTTGTTGAAGACCCAATTCCAATGAATTTCTCTTGCTGAAAATATCTTCCCCTCTGCATTAAAACCTGCAAACGGATGACTGACAAAGGAAGAGAATTCCTTTGTTTTATCTCTGGTAGTATAGATCAGTTTAGGTGATTTCCCATCAACACTTAGATCCTTGTAGCAAAATTACTTCTAAAGAACAAGTGATCAGGAGATTCATTCTCAATGTGACAATAGTAAGAACGGTGTGCATCCACTCCTTTGCACAAAAACACTTCATCAAGAGTATAAATTTTCTATTGAATGACCAACCACAAGATGAATATATGTCTAGGGATACCTCCTTTATGGCATAATAACTGCCAAGGCACTTTGGACCATTGCTGTTGACTGAGTGCATACCTTTCCTTGATGGACAATGGTCTAGATTGGTTTTCACACAATACCAAGGTATCATGCCCTAAGGAATTAGGCTTCAAGTTCAAAGGAATGTCCTCTTTATCTCTTGCGAATAGAACCTTGTGGCCAATACCATTCATTACCTTTAATAATAGAGCAAGGTTCTGTCTTATAAGCCAAAGAGAATTGTAAATCTCGTGTTCGCTTATCCAGTTTGCAAGAGGCTTTTTTGGATGCCAATCATCATACCGTAAGTCTCATCTCCAATTTTCCACTTTAGTAATTGTGAAGCTTTATCCTTGGAGTGAAAAGTTTTTCCAACTCCATGAGGCATTGGATTGGATTTTGATCTTCCAAAAATTTCTTTCCTTAAGCAACTCACTCTTAGGCAATTTGGTACAAAGAGAGTTGCTTTCTTCCTTACAAAGATGCCATATATGTTTTAGTTGAGCAGCTGACTTCCACACTAAAACATCAATTGTTCCCAACCCTCCTTCATTTCTAGACTCGTGTACTTTTTCCCAACAGACTTGCTTTGGCTCTTGATTTGTCATTTCCATTCCATAGGAATCTATTCATATTTCCTCTTATTTCGTTCAAAACACACTTAGGTAACACAAAAATTGAAAACCAATAAACTTGAAGAGAGAACAACAAACCTTTGATTAATTCTGCAAAAGAGAGGAATTGAATGTACACTGTCTCATGTGAGGGCTGACTTTATTTACCAGTTCAAGAGAAGAACCCAAGACAATCTGATATTTTGCTTCCTGTGATTACTTTCAAGAAGATGTGACTTGCTGAGAATTTTATTCTCATGAAATATTCGGAATTCTTCAACGGTGAAATGGGGAATAAAGTTCCCCAGCAATTCCAAGAGTAGATTTTCTTGTTTCCTCAGTAAGGTGCGTCTTTTTGTTTGTAATGTAAGCTAGTAGTAAAAATCATTTGAACACGAATAACACAATTGGATCTTTCTAATAGGTCAGAGCAGGACATCGTATTGCTTGATTGTGAAGAATGAAAGGACTATAGTATGTTGGAAATAGGTTGAATCTTAAAGTAATGTATTTGTTATGGTTGCTGGATGCATTGCTATATGCTTTAATGTAATTAGGTTGGGAGCTTTTCAATGGAAAGAAGGTATATGGTATTGGATTGATAAAACACTTCTAATAGTCGGTTTAATTAACTGTAAAATCAGGTTCACTTATAGCTCTGAAAGTTTTTATCCCTTGCTTACCTATGGTTGATAGCGTATTTTTGGGCTTGTTAAAAAAGAACCCCATGAGCTCATAAAAGGAAAATTTCTGGGAGAAAACACAGTGCGTTCTCTTTCGAGCTGAAGCTTTTTTGTTTACAACAATAGGGCGGTTGAACTACCTACAGCTGTGCCCTACACTGCTGCATATAACTGACTCAACTAAACGATGTAACTGACCACAACACTACATCAGCAATGATACTATCAGATCAAACAACAGAAACTGACAGAAAAACATGCACATGATAGAACATATGTACAAGCGAACAACAATATAAAAAACAACACATAACCCATATAATTAAATCTAGACCAAAATGACTGAAGACTGTAAGATCCCCTCTTGCTCCTGCATGCATACATGTGGCTGAAGGAATTAACTTTTTTGCATGAGTTGGAGCTCTCACACATAACAGTATAGTGGATGTGTTAACTAAGTCTTTTTAATGTGGAAGTGTCTTAAGAATTCAGAGGTGTTTCCAAATAGAGTTGCCACCTCGTATACTTGGTTTTCAGTACTGCACTGTGTTGAAGTTCTTTGGTGTTCCAGTTGTGCATAGCATTTTTCTGACATCTTAGCAGTTTTAATAGATATCTTTTGCATTTTGATAATATTTTTAATTTTTTGATGATTAAAGTGATGAAGCAATAGCTGCCTTTGTGGAAACTTCAGGAGAGCAGTTGGAAGAATTATCACTCAATAACGTTAAGATGGTATTTTCTTTATTCTGTTTTATGCTGCGCTTAGATTTTAAAATTGCATTTAGTTGATACTTAAATTGATTATTGATGTCATTTGAGTACAGTTTTTGAACAATCATAATTTCAGAATGTGTATTGAATTTCAAGTATTGCATCATTTCAATGCAATCACTGAATATTTCCAAAACATATATATTCAACAATCATTTATTTATCCATCTATTTATGTTTAAATTTGTGGTCGAATGTCTATTGCTTCTTCAGGTTGGTCATAGTACAGCCGTTTCACTTGCTAAGCGAGCTAAGAAATTGCACACTTTGGACCTCTCCTGGTGCCGGAATATGACTGATGAAGCCATGGGGTTAATTGTGGATAATTGCCTATCGTTGAGGGAACTTCGGGTTTTTGGATGCTCTCAGGTAAAGGATATGATATGACTGATGGAGGCAGCCATCTATAAACTTAATGCTGGTTTCAACTGTGGGTTCTGATATTTGCAGTCTATTGCTGTTTCTCTTGCAGATTACAAATGTGTTTTTGCACGGTCACTCAAATATGGAGGTGCACATAGTTGGTTTGAAATTGTCTCCACTTTTGGAACTTCGCAGATCTTCAGATCCACTATATTGCCACTGATTATACTTACCAGGATGTACAATTTTGTGAAAGAAAGATAAACTTCTGCATATGACACGGGATCCTGACCATTACCTGCAATCTACATTTACCATCTGATCCTTTGGCCCAGTTTATTTTTACGTTTCTGGGCCTTTTTATTTTGAGAGTATAATGGCTGCTGGTTTTGTAATGTTGAACGATCTTTGCTCCTGATAGCATTCGACCATAGTTTCCATATACATCCATGAATAATATGAAACCACTAAAATATATGAAGCTCATTGGCCTTTGAATTTTCTCATAGATTTGCAAAGTGAGATTTTCTTGAAGTGATCGATTGTTTTGTCGGAAATATGTTCCCATTTTCTTAGCACTTTAATGTACAGATATACGATATATGATATATGATAGGAGGTATTTTAGCATGTGAAAGGTGTTTTAGTGTCAATTGTTAATTGTGAGCATTACCCCATCCAGATGTTGGAATGATTTAGATGAGTTGTGGAATTCATAGTTGCATGATGTGCACCCAAGTGTGATACGTAGACACTGCATGGAACAAGTTAGTTGTGATTGGAGGGTTTGCATATTTTGCAAGGGTGCCTTCATGGGGTATGTTGCAAGTTATGTTGGGTTTATTTTATGTCTATGTACCTGTTCAAAGTAAAATATTTGCCAATTTCCGTTGGATTATTGCTGTACAGCCGTGTTTTCTCATTAAGAAAGATGCATAGATTATTGCTCTGTTGTGCATCCAGAAACACTTGCAAATCATGTATCCGTTATCGATTATAGCCTTTCTTTTTTGGGGCTGTGGGTATCGGTTATCGTTTAGCACATTGTCAGGAAAAGAATTGCAGTGAGGGTTCTAACCTAGTTGTGTCGGAGGTATACTGATTTCGTTATTTCGTCTAGACAAGCTAAGATTGCGTCTATTCTGATCAATGGTATTGAAGTTTTTGTCTGCGATGTTGTTCTTTATCTACTGAAAAGATTCGACGGATACAAATACAAATGATCGTAACTCACATCTCGACACAAAGCAAATAAGTTTGCTCTTCTTGCAGTTGAGGGGTTGCCACTTTTACCATCTGAAAAGAATGGTGCAAATTTTGTCAGCTATCTCAAGTATGAAGATAAACTTTAACGAGTAAAGCTTGGTAACAGATAAGAAATGCCATATGAATACCTGAAATCCCATTTTCTCGTATAGGTTTTGTGCTGGTCTGTTATGCCTCTGCACATGAACATAAACCCGGTCGACACCTACCCGACAAGATTGGATTAGAAGAAATTCATGAAGATGAATCTATCGTTTGGTGTTTAAGACTTCTGCATATGTTGGAGGATTGACGTTTCGTTATACCTGTAGATTTGGCCGATTCAAGCGCAAAATGCAGCATATTGCTCGCGATTCCCTGACGGCGAGCTGATTTTATGACACACAAGTTTACAATGTATCCGTATCTGCTTGGTCCAGCTCTGCCAATCCGACAGAAAAGGGGAAATCTTAACTTGTCCTGCAGGATGATGACATATCAACTTGTTTCACGGTAGAGGAAAAATCAGTCTAAATTGAGTACACGATGGATTGATATGCGGAAGAGAAAGATCAGTACCCCAGGAAAAGTCTCCCCTTGTAATAAGCACTGGATGCTCAAATCAAGTGTTCCAACTACACTTTTGAGAATGGTATGCTTCTCGGTCGGATGTTCTTTCTTAACCTGGTGCATATAGCATTTTCTTTAGAAGCCATATCTTGTGGATGTTATTAATACATCGCCATAAGTGATGGTGTGTTTATTAAGGGAAATGTTATCATAATAACCTCAAAAGATTACAGTAATTAGTAGCTTCTAGCAACATATGATGATAGAAGGCAAAGGCAAAGGCAATAGTAGATTGTTGTTGGCTTTCGTGGTTGCGAGTAGCTTTTAACTATCACTTAACAAGTCAATGGAAGATGATATTAGTTGTCTAAAAAATAGAAATCATTTCCCTCATTTTTCATATCATTGTTAAGTACCATGGCTAGTGATTAGCTATTATTATTGCTTTCCACCATTGTTTACTACTTAGTATTTATAACCTTTTGAATTTAATATGATAATATTTAAATTATAATAAAGTTTTTGTTATAGCAAATGTCCCCCACCCCCCCCAAAAAAAAAAAAAAAATCCCAATAGAATTATCTGCAAACAAACACACCCTAAACGTCCTCAAGAATGTGAACACAAACTTCAGTTTACCGTGACTATGCACGTGCATTTTTGCCCGAACCGCTCTCTACACCGTCTCTTGATGGCAGCGAACTCCTATGGAGATTATGAAGTGAGAATTTGGTTGAGACACTTGGAAAAAGAGATTAGGAAAGTATTACGAGAAAATCAAAGAGCTTGATATCTCTACCTGCTCTGCAAATTTCCTTTTATAGTTCTCCACATACCTGTGTCAGTAGGTCATGGTCAGAAACTTTGTATTGGGTCTGCCTCTTGGTAGAATGGATTGAAAGTAGTCTCCCTAGATTTTTTTTTTTTGATATGAAGGAAAATGGGACCTATACTATATGTGCTCTGGTTTTTCTATATGCAGACACCGAAGTCCAACGTTGTAATGCATCGATAGAAGATATACGAGAAAATAGATGTAATTGGTTGCATCTACCATTTTCTTGAATCAATTTCATATTTCTTTGTAGACATCTTTGAGATTGTCTCAAAATGAGTTATAAGAAGACAATGCAAATCTCTACTAGGAGATGCATATCACAACGCGATTTATTTGAAGGTTCAACAATGGATCTCGTTTACACAAGCAATTTTCTGACTGTTCAACAGAATTATAATTCTGTGCCATATATAGATGTTATTGTTGATGCATTGTTTTCACCTTTCATGAGTCCGGTCTTCCCAATGACTTTCTGCTCGTAGCCACGCTGCTGTCTGTAACAAACACACAGAGAAATCAATAGCTTCAAAACTTACTAAAATAGAGATTAGTGTTGATTGTGCGACAGAAACTGACGAATTACCCAATACTCTTCATCTAGAACCGCTTCTTGGGCTACATACTGACCGAATTTATACTTATTCTCCTGCAACAAATCTTCCTCCAATCGCTGTAGCCGGTTGAATCGAAGATCGGATGGCTTTAGGGTGCTAAATTGATGGCCCGGTGTCACTTGGAGTTGCACTGCAAAATCTTCTGTTTTCGATCTATTGGGAGACCTAGACTCCATTTTCCTGTCAATTCAAACATGTTACAACTCACATCGATCCTTTTTTTTTTTTTTTTTGAGAATAATCGAGAGATTGCTTTGCTGCTAGTCTATTATTCTATATCACAAAACCCACATTTTGACCAGCATTGCCGGGAAAGCAAATGAACTTACATCGTCCAGGACGCGGTACCTCCGTGATTTTGAAGGCGGTAGCGCTTAGCGCTACTGCTGGAAACTGTCAATATTTCAGGTGAGTTAATGGATATGGCAGACATTATATCGGTTCTTTATGCTCTCCCAGGATTGCGGTTTGTTTTCAGGATTGTGGAAGCAGATTCTGCATATTTTTGAAGAGAGAAACTTGGAACTGACAGTTTTATCGAGGAATTTTAATCTGGGAAAAACATGTTTCTGTTGGTCTAGTGGTTAGGATTTAGGCTTGGAATGGAAGATGTAGGATTTTACTTTTTGTTAAAGTTTTTTTAAAGTTTTAATATGCAGTTAGGTAAAATTAATGATTAATATTATATAAAAAAATATAATATCATATATTTTTTTTAAATTAAAATAATATCAATAATTAAATTTATAATTTTAATTAAATTACTTTAAAGGATCTATTCTCGAATATATACGGTGAGTCAGAAATATATTTTGGATGGCTGGCTGCTCAAGAGTCATGAGTCATGAATTGAATTGCCAACCGCAACCGCAAGATGCTGGTGGACCCAAAAGAAAATGTGGCAATACATTTGCTTGGTTTTGGATGTTTTGCCAAATCACCACTCAAATCTTATGCCAGAAAAATTACATACTTGTCGGTTCTCAATTGTGGGAGAGAGAAATAGACGGTCCCAGTGTACTTAAAAGAATGGGAAAAATGAAAAAGCTTCATGGATTCCAAGTTATAAAAATCATGATTTAGTAATTGAAACTTTTGAAGTTGTTTTAATTTATTAGAGCACTTATTTGAATACCATCGACTCTACTGTTTGGAATGCATGCGAATCTGTTATTAATGTACCATTTAAGGCCAATAGGTGCAAAATATTTCATGGATAAATTATAAATATATCACTTTATATTTGTTTTATATGTGCTCGATATCTCATTTTATATTTAAAATAAGCGTATCTAAATTTCTATATAATCATTTGGCCTTTTTTTTTTTTTTCTCATTTTTTCCTATTTGAGAATGTTTTAAAAATTATTTTAATTGAGTGGACAAATTAGCAACAACATAGTACAAAAACAGAACTCCTTTTTTTTTTTTTCCCCAAAGAACATTCGTTAAAGTAAATAACAACGTCAAACATTTGGGGGTCTAGAACGACAATCACAATAAAAAAGAAGAACAAGATGCGATGGGGGATCTATCGACCTGAAAACTGCAGCATATCCCATGCTTTGCTTGAACTGCTAGCAAATGAGCACAAACATTTACATGTTTAGGAATGAAATTAACATGACAAGAGACAAAAGAAGACATCAAACTTAAAATATCTCTAGTGTTAGCCTCTATCCTCCAAGATCTTTTCACCGGATGTGTAATCGACTGGACTATTTGAAGAGAATCTGTCTCAACTTCAATTTTTTGCTAGCTGCACTTGGAAGCTAAAAGAATTCCTTCTTAACATTGTGTTGGTCGTAATAGCGGAGGCTTGCAAAAGATTGCCATTGTGATCCCTATATAAAATGCCCAGACCTCCATTACTTCCATCCATATCAAGTGAGGCATCACAGTTCACTTTAATAACGCGAGAGTGGGGTGGAATCCAGTTGCGTTGCTGCTGATATGACTTGTAATTTCGCTAATTCTGCTGTGACCTTTCAATCGAAATTAATTTAGGAATTTAAATGCTCAATTTTGAAGATAGGAAATAAGCATCCCACATATGAAGCAAAGGGTATATTTGTAATATACTTGAATGTTATTTGATCAAATTTTAGACGAGTAATAACTAAATTCATGGTTTAAAAGTGCAACTCTTAAGATCTTTTGGATTACTTGTTAGGTCGAAAGATACATTTATTGTAATGAGATCTTATAACTGTTTTAACCACCGCAATATTAGAAGGTGATTTGAAATTACTTTTTTTTTTTTTAGCTTCTTTAATTCTCTCTCTCTCTTTTTTTTTAATTTTATTATTAATTTAGTTAATTATTATATACAATTATAATATATATGTAAAATGGGATGCTATTAAAAAAATTCAGAAATTTTTCTTTTTTGTTTTTTTGATTACTCAAACTTTTCTAAAATTAATTTGGTTAACTAATATATATAATTATAATATTTAAACAAAATTATCCATAATGATGATGTTGCCATGCCTGTCAGTCTTTACGCAACATCGACATCCAATAGGCCAGAAAAGGGATATATCCTTTGTATTTTTAAAAACTGAGGTGCTGTGTATTTACGAAATTCATAGGATTAGTCAATATAATATATTCTAAACGAAAATATTTTTAAATATATATCTTATTAGATTTCCATAAACGAAGGGGTCCTCAATTTGCATGCAATAGACTTCTCTCTGGAAACCGAAATCCTTGATGCTGAAGTAGTGTAGTAACCAGCCGACAAAGGCTAAGAGCCTAAGAGCAACATCTGCTCGAGTAATTGCTATCATAAATACAAAAAAAATTTGCTATCTTAAAAATTTCAAATACCTAAGCACCATAATCAATGTATCTCAACTTTAATCAAATGATACGCAAGACAAGCCAAACATCCTCCTTGTAACCATAAGAAGAATTTTAGCAATGCCAAGAAAAAAAGATGAATAACCAAAAAATAACATCGGTGTTAATAGTGCTAATGCATACATGTCGCTAATAAACATTCAGATATAAGCCTTTAATGTGTCTCTAATTTCTTGATCCACGACTAGCTCCAATAGTTGGTCCTCAACCCGCCTCTTCTCTATAATAATTGGCTTCAACCTATGTTATTGTAAAGGTCGTTTTATATAATTTCCCCACCCATATGCAGCCATTGGAAGTTCCGGTTTTCCCATTAACATCTTCTTCATGAGTGCTTAACCTTGGATTGTGTTAATTTTTGTAGATCAGATCAACACAGCAGAAATTAAAGTTTTACTATAAAACTTTCCCTCCCATCTATATGATTTGTGAAATGAATATAAAATCTCAAGGATTATAAAAAATGACATTTTCTTGCAACAACGAAAATACCGTTTTCTTTTAAGAATGGAGTTCAGGTGTGATCTAAATATTGATTTATTTTATCAAATTTAGTCTCTTTTAAGGTATCTATGGGCATAGTAATAGGAACAAATACTAATCCCGTAGAATAGATTACTACATCGCTCGGATCAGAATAAAACTAAAAAGCAACCATACACATACAATATGTTTTTCGATGGTGGAATTCCATCCACTCTATTTAGCTTTTCATTTATGACTTTTGTCGCTCAAAAGCCAAAAGAATTCCTCCGATTCTCACGAAAAGGTCTGCACATATGCCTTTTCATTTTTAAAAAATGAATGTTTTGTTAATGAAAATCGTCTTCTTTGGAAATAATAGCGAATAATTTCACGGAATATATTCCACCATATATTACTATTTGACAATATTTAAAGTGCTTCATTTTAAATTTTTCGGATAGATTAATTCCAATTCTAAAGCAAATATTGACATAATCTTAATATCCATTAAAATTTCTAATCAATTAACATGTTCCTGTTAATCGTGTTATTGTGTGTGATCCTCTATGTTTCCATATATGTATGTGGTATCTATCTAGATACAGGCTAAGATAACCATTTAGCAACAACTATTGACCATCCATTTGTAATGGAAAAGTTGTAAATCAAAAACCATAATGAACGGATTATTACATAATTAAATCTCTTTATGTAACGTCATCAACATTTAATCATTTTATATGGTTTTTGAGATAAATTAGATTTAATAAAACTTGTTATTATCACATATTTATAAGTCACTATTATCTTAAGTAAACAGCCCTGGATATTAGCTTCCTAATTCAAGAGAGTGATGGATTTTATCGTAACTCATCGCTATTCTTTTTATATTTTATACTATACTATTTACAATCTAAATTAAGATTGCGTTTAATATATATATATATATATATATATGATATACGAAGGTTTCAAGTCTAAGAATTATTTATGCTTGTTTATATAAAGGGGAGATCAATAACATTAAACAAAGGTTGTGTCTAGTGTATTAACTTGACTTTAAACATCTACAACTTGTATATCTTTTTCTCGATCTAAAAAAATGAGCTTAGTTATATAATGTATTAGTTTACATATCTATATTTCTTATAGATATTTATCCGAATAAGGACAATTTTAGATAATATAATGTAATGGAATATTGGCGATAACACACCTTTAGTATAATTCTATACATACTCTAATTATTTATGTAATTTTATTGTAAAAATATACGAATAGAAAAATATACAAATACAATAAACATTGACCTTTTATTAATAAATATTCATAACTACATCAAATAATGTTTTGGTACATTATTCACAAATTATAACATATTAGACATACTCAATTGACTAACAATCTACTTATCTATAGTAGTAGCATTGTTGTTTGCAAATATAAAAATTGAGAAATTGTATATTTATCGTTAAAATTTAAAAAAAAATTACATAATTACAAATTGTACACAAAATATTACCAAAATATTAATATTATATTATATTTTCAAGATATAATATTATTTTTTGTGTACCAGTACTAAATCCCATGTTGAAAATACGACATATATATAAGATATGACATAACATTAATATTTTGATAATATTTTTTACATAATCTGTAATTATATATACAATTTGCCCTACCTAGTAATAGATAAGTTTACGTATAATTACACATTATCTAGAGAACCTTTTGAAAATGCACTATTAAATGAACTTTTATGATATAAATTTTATGACTATTGTGCGTTTTTACGAATAATAGAGACGTTACAAATATTGTAGGCGTTCTCGAGGGAAAGCTGTAAGTAAAATTACGGTATTTTAGGTGATTTTGTAGAATATCGAAGGTCTTGTATGTAGAATTACTAGATGCCGTGTATTTTTATGAAAATTTGTTGACCAATATGGACTTGGCGTATTTTGAATTTTATTTTATTTTATTATTCTCTTTATAGATGCAAACACGAGATGCCGCATTAACATATTTTAAAAATGTCAGAGTACAATTAAAAAAAGTACTAAAAAAGAAAAAGTATACGAAGAAGAAGGGTAACTTCAAGATACTATTATGAGTTATGGTGGAAATAACCACTACTAATGGGTCGCGTTACCCAGAAGTGGTAGGCACCATTGCTAGTCAACTTAATATGGAAGAACACAAAGCACCACTACTGCTATCTACTATAGTTAGTGGGTCGAGCAAGGGTGGTTACAATCCTTATTGAGTGTTAGGTTCGCCACCACAATTTCTAAATTAGAAAGAAGAAGATTTTTGTTTTTTTTTTTTGTTTTTTTTTTCTTCTTTTGGGTTTTAAAGTCAAAATTTGATTGATGACTATAAAAGGAAAATAAGAAAAATTTCTTTTATTTTTTTAAATTCAAAGGTGATAACGATATATATATATATATATATATATAAAATAATTGTATCTTGTTGATTTTATAATGTTTGGTAATACCGATAAGTAAAACTAAAAGAAGATGTTTGCTATAGATTTAAGGCACACCATAAAATTTCAAGTACTCTTCCATTGCATTAACAAGGAGCTAAGAGTGTACATGATTGAATTAGCTTGGAGCGTTTTGGCACAAACCTTCTAGCCCACACATGCTTCCCATTGATGGTGAACTTAGCTTTGCCTGTATTACCTAGTATGCAGTCAATTGTTGAAGCTGAACGAAATATAACCCTAGCAAACAACGACTGTGTTTCTGGTGGAACCTCTTGCATGTACAAGCTCTCAATACAATCTCCAGACATTCGCGTAAAGAAATCGCGAACTTCCCATTCTTGCACCGGATAACCCTTGGAGAATGTCACGAACAGCGTCCGATCGTCGTTCGATTGTTGAAAATCCTTAGATGAATGTACCAGACATGGATTATTTACGTCCGAATGACCGAAATCTATGCTGTTGGTCTTCCTAGTAAGAACTGACCTTTCTGTGGCCTTCTGTGTTATGTCTGCAAATGCTCTGAGGCAAACAGTCTTAATGATTTTGGATATCCCCTCGCGTGCGATCACACGGTTTTGATGTAGGATTGGCAGAGAAATTTCGTGTTTCATTAAGCCTCTTAGTATGGGGATATCAGTGTTGCTGTTGGTTGAGGAACATGGTGGACGGTTGTTGTTGTTGTCGTTGTCGTTGTTGATGTAGTTAAGGCACGTGACGGCTTCATCAGCAATTTCATTGATAAGGAGGTGCGGCATGGGGAGGATGCTCACAACCATGTTGGTGTAGCCTTTCCTCTCCAACCAAAGGAGCATGGCCATGATGTGGATGGACTGGACGGGGTCGCGGAGCAAGTTCATTACCAGAATGGTGAAAAGAGCTCGATCCTTCCTGTGAAAGCTGTGAATCTCATCTTTAGTGACGTTAAATGAAGTCCTCATGTCCATTTTTCGTATAGCTTTATGTTTATCCTGCAACATCAAATAACACTTATTTTCAGTTGCTTACATCGTATAGTACAAGACTGGTACGTAACGATAAAAGTGAGAATAAACTAATGCAATTAACAATAATGTAATCTTATAACTTACACTATGAGGTGCCAAAACCAACTTAGATGCAGTAATTTTGGGATGCTAATATATATTTATATATTTTTGATTACTATAAAAAAGTGGTATTAATATTTATATCGAAAATATAGGTTATGTAAAAATCTGAAAAAGTTAATTTTGGCCAAGAAATATATCCCAAGTGTGGTTTCGTTATTGAGGACTTTTGTTGGATACAATAATGGGAACTCAAAAACAGAACATTTTTCTTATAGTAACGCCTCAATAAATGTCAAAAATATCCATATAACCTTTGCTTGATGCATTTAAAACTTTCCCTCCGCGAGAAATTGATAATGCCATAATTATAGAATTCACCATTTGTTAGCGTATTACATGCGTGGGTTAACACTTCCCTTGTGTGGTATATCACATGATTTGCAAGGTGCCTATAGGAAAAAAAAGAAAAAATAAATGGGAAAAGTTATCATACTCCCAGTTTAGAAAGTGCACATATGTCAAAGATAGTATTTCAATATTATCTCAATATGTTTATGAAGGTCGAGTTTATAGAAGAATTTCGAATATCTAGAATTACATATAATTAGAGGTGTATAAATAAATTTTGATCTATGAACTAATCTGTTTAACCTGTTAAGATAACAAGTTAGGATTAAGTGTTTTTAACTTATTGAAAAAGCTAGTCAAATAAATATAGCATGTTTAACCTATGATTCAAAATTAGCCGATTTAAGTTGACCTACTTAGTTTACTTATGTCTTTGTTTTGTGAATCAGCTCATTTAATCAACTTAAAAAGTGGATCAGGACAATTAACTCGTTTAAAATATAAATCAAATGAGTTCGACCCATTAAATCCGCGAACCAAAGTTGATTGGACCGAGTTGGTTAATTTAAACCACTTTTACACCTTTACATGTACCACATTTGAGAGGAACATATAACATTCTTAACAAATAATAAATCAACAATTATACATATATATATTCGTTCCAAGCTCCGTTATAGGATATTCTCTTGACTTAGCTTTTTCGTTCTTACGGATTTCAAAAGTACATAATATCTAACAATTATTAATCAACCTAAATCTAAACTAAATTCACCTATTATCTAATGCACGAATATTGCTTTGTTCCGAGCTAATTGGTCATATCACGCTTTAAAATAAAGTCCCAAGCGTGGGTGAGCGGCAACATCCAATATTAAATTTACCATGTCCAAATACATACACATGCCATCTTTCTGCATGCATCAACTGGCAACAAGCAATAACCACTGTTAATTTATCTTATTTAATATCGTTAAACCCGTATATATCAAATCCCTAAAGTCAATTTAATAATGTGGATAAATAGCTCTGTAGAGTCACTTTAAAAATGTGAATAGCGTGATCTTTAGAGCATTTTGATAATGTGGAGCAGATCTCAAAGTTGTTACCTAGAATCATCTTAAAAATGTGGATCATATGATTTTAAGAGTCATTTTTGAATTACAAGATTAAACATCTAAAAGAGTTTTTCATCATAATTTCTTAAGATACACTTATGGTGTTTGGGTTTAGATTGCATAACTCACAAAAATAAATATATTCTTTTAGATATTCTAATATAGTTTATTACTTAATTTCTTATCATTATTTACTTAATATCTCAAAGCTTTGGATATGGCAATTAAATTACTCATTGTCTTAGAGCGTAATTTGAGAAAAAAAAAAAATGAAGGAATACGTGTTGTGTGATTTAAGTGTTAGACTTAATAAATGCTACAACATGTTTAGAAGGAGGAGTTAACTCTAATGTATGGGTTAAGAAAGTAAAATTATTATCATAGAGGGTACAAAAGTGAATATTGGTCAAAACACTGATTTATCTAGTATGGGCTACCGTATTTTTTTTTTTTTTAATCTTGAAAATTAGCTATTAGACAAATGCTATAAATAAACTATTGTTATCAAACCTGGTTGAATGCTAGTTCAATTCTACTTGAATCCGATTTCTTTTTCTTTTTTTTTTCTTTTTAATTTTTGACTCTCTTACATGTTTAAATAAACCACTCAATTTGGCTCTAACAATATTAATAACATGTTTATACATCATTACAGTCGAAATTCTATCTTAGCATACTATATAGGGATCGCTGTTGAGATTATATACAAAACTTTAACTTCTTGTTATCATTAATTAATAGGTACCAAACTTAATTAGGCTAGTTAGCTACTTAAGGGTTCTTGTAACATTGGGTGGGCATGATGAAATGATTCGAGGAATAATTGAAATTAGATCTTGAAAACTATTTGTTAAATAATGTGGGTAGATTTTTAAACTCATAAAATTTCTTATAATTTTTTTTTATAAAAATATTAATGTTCTTCAATATACTACAAAACCACCCAAAACCATTATTAAAAGAATGTAAATAAGAACGTTTCTAGAGATTTAGCAATGATTTAAGGAAATGCGTAAATTATTTAAAAGTTACGAGAAGAAGAAAATATGCGTCCACTCTAGTATATTATTGAAAGTTACAAGAAAAAAAAAAAAAACATGTTTTCACACAAGACTAGTGGTTTCTAAATTTCATTTACTGAGAAAGACTATGATAAAACTAATATATCAGGTGACAAATATAAATTTTAATATGTAATAATATAATTCATTATTATGTATAAAAAAATTATTATTATTTTCATACTATTTATCTATCTATAGGGTATATTAATATCATTCCATCTTTTTATGTATTTACGATTCACCATGATTCGAAGCTTTAAAGAGGTAACTGCTAGTTTGTAAGTTTGTATTTATGTGCAAGCACGAAGAAACAGAATGGTTTTGAAATTTGACTTTCGATGCGCGATTGCCAAATGTAAAAACATGCAATGAAAGTAAAAGTAAGCTTTTCTTGACCAATCAATTTAAGGAAATTTGTCCCTTTTTACTCCAATCAGCCAGTTGAGAAGGGTTGATAAGTTCTTATTTACTATACGCTTCGTAATGTGTAACCCCTTCATTTCAAATTTTATATTGATTTTGAGGAACAATTTGATGTACTTTCGGGAATGTTTATTTTTATATTCTCTATTTTCATCCATTACACTTTTGATGATGTCGTTATTAGAATTTTTTTAATTCTTATCCATTGTAATTTTTAAAATCATGTTAATTTCCTCTTTATGTTTTTATTTTATTTTATTTTATATATACATATAGCATTTACATGCAGGGTATGGGAAAGAAACTTCTATTGGGATTTTCTATAGATAACTTACGATATTACAAATTTCCTTTAATTACTTTTTTTTTTCCAATCCTTATATATTTTTTTCAGGTTTCTTCTTTTGCATTTTTGCAAAAAATTCCAGTCTTTCCCGAAGTCAATATATTCGATCTATATGTAATGAAGTTGAGAACGAAGAAATGAAATTAGGCGATGAAAACTACGGACAATGATAATAAAGTAGTTTAGTGATGCAATTAATTCTTCATTTGATGGTTGTTTGCATCGAATAAATATTATGATATTTAGATTTTGTCAATGTAATATTCTACTCCTATATGAATGACTGTAAATCGTACTTATCAATTTAATTTATCCATTAAATCTAATAACTCAAGAAATTTAACCACTATCCACTTATAAAGAGGCATAGAGGGAGTGAAGCTTTTTGTCAACTATATTTGTTTTTATAAAATGTGCTTCTAGACGTCTTGTAAGCAATTACGTGCTATTGTTTTATTCAAATTAGGAGACTTTGACTGTTTGTTAAACTAAACATATTCTTTTAGTATTTTTTTTTTAATATTTTTGCATCATGGGTTCAAAGTGATAATATCTCTGAAAATTTGAATATCACTAATAGGCCTTATATTTTACAGTCTGGTTCCTTTTTTTTTTATTTTTTTTATTCAATAAATTGGATCATCTTCTTTTGTCTTTTGTGGAGAATAAGTGTAAAGATATCATTATTTAAAAGAGCCATTGATGAAAATATATAAAAGAAAATAGTTAAAAATTTTCTTGAAGAATATAAAAGTTTCAAATATAATTTGGATATCATAATAATTGAAGGTGTACTTAGTAAAAGATATATATTTTTTAACGTAATCAATCACTTTATTAAACCATTGAGTTTGCTAATTATGTTTTTGTTGAGACCTTTTTTCCCTATCTATTAGCTAATATTTGACGACATCAAATAAAACATTTATATCATGGAATTTTTTTTTTCTATAATCGATCGTATACCTTTGCATACTTAGATACTACGAATTATTAGATTGCCAAAAAAGAGAAAAAAAAAAAATCCAAATTTGAAATCTCTCCTTTTGCTGTTCTAAAGTACCAAGCACATATGTTATGATACCAATTTTAGGATTTTTTTTTTCTTGGATTTGGAAAAGTTAGGGTTTTCTTGGAAAATTTTCTTCATTTTCAATTACCATTACAGTATTCAATTCATTTTTAGAAGTCACTACTATTATTATATTTGTGGCACCCCTGTTATTATTATGTAACGTCATCTTTACTTAAGGGCCTTCATCACAGGATTCTTAAATGATAAATAATTTAAGAAACTCTTCCAATTTAATAACATCTCTACTTTATTCCATGCTTAAAAGAGTTCTTAGTAAGGGCTGTTTCATATATAATTGGCCAAGTTTGACCATTGTTAAATAAGTACACATTTTTTGTTTTTGGGCCAAATAAGTACACAACTAAGCACCAGTCATTAGCTAAGAATTGATACTTATTTAAGAATCCAATTTGATCTGTTAAGAATCCAATTTGATCTGTTAAGAACCTCCATAAGGAGGTACTTTATATAACAACCTAGATTAAGAAATAGGCTTGCATTACACTCCGTTGCTATAACTTCAATATTATTTTTCTTATAGGCTGTTATTCACTTACCAGAAACAAAATTGAAGCAATAAAACTAAGAATCAATTATGTTTTCTATTATGAATATCATAATTGCCAATACTCAAGATAATAATTAGTATGAAAAATGCATAAGTGCGTATTTAATTGATGACGATTCGATCAAAAGCATTTTATATTCTTCCATTTAGTCTATCATGTTTCAATTCCCACCAATATTTATCAAAATTAATACCGATGATTTAATCCTAATTATCTTTGAATGGTCATTGCCATTAATGTTGATTGTCTCTATTTTCTTAATAGTATATTTTAGTAATTTTTTTCTTTTACAAAACACAATAATGATTCATTTATTTTCAGAATTTTGTTTAAATAAAATGTCATTTTGCTTTGTATAACACGACAATAATGCAAAGTTGTCTCTTTGGGGTAAAATAAATGCTAATTGCCATTAATATTGATTATCTCTACTTCCATTAAAAAGTATATTAAAATGACGGTTTTCAAGAATAAATCATGTTGTAATTATTTAAATCATTTCTTAATCAATGGATTTTTATCCCTTTCATAAAGCATTTTCTGCAAGAGTTATTTTTTTTATAAATAATTTCTTAATATACATTTTGTCGCTTTCAAAAATCTACGTCTATTTTAAATTTGTTTACTTACAGAGTCAATTTGCCATATATATATATATATATTTACCATTATAATATTAGTGCATATACGATATGTAATATTAAATTAAAATTTTAATATCATTTCATATTATATAATTTCATATAATATATTATTACAATAGGTGTATATTCAGTTATTTATTTTCTTATCAGTCACATGAGGGAACATGTGACATTTCACTTGTATATATACTTCATTTGTTGAACAAAATAGAACTAACTAATGCATTCTTACGAACACACTCAATTGTATCATTTTCTCTTACAAACTACACCTACAATTGATCACTGAATTCTCGAGTTACTGTAAGTCAAATTAGGTTTTATATTTCACATATTTTATCATGGTATCAGAGTAAGGTTTATAGGATTATCTTTTGTTGCTTGTTTCTTTTCGATTTGATTTTGATCTGTTGTGTTGATAATTGTGGAAAATCTCTTTGATTACTATAAGTTCTGGTTAAAACATATATGGTGATCCATAATATCTGTCTACTTCTGATCATCTTGCCATATTGATCACAAATCTAGTTTTGAACGATACATATTTTCATGGTTGAAGTAGGTTAATTAAATTAGCCTTAAGAGCAAAGACTAAAATTGGATATATCGTATAGTATTACACTGGTACATAACGATAAAAGTAAAAAGAAACTAATGCAATTAACAATAACATATTCTTATATACTTACACTATGAGGTGCCAAAACCAACTTAGATGCAATAACTTTGGGATGCTAATTTAATATTTGAATTGATCCATCATATTGGGAAATTAGTATTCCTACCACTAGATTATATGGATCCGATAAATTGAGTAAATGTAGATTGTGTGAAAATCTGAAATAGTTAATTTTGGCCAGGAAATTTATATCACGTGTCATTTCATTATTGAGGACTTTTATTCTCTATAACAACGGGAACTCGAAAAAAGTACATTTTCCTTGTAGTAACGCCTCAGGAAATGTCAAAAATATCTATATAACGTTTCCTGGATGCATTTAAAAGTTTCCCTCCGTGAGAAATTGATAATGCCATAATTATAGAATTCACCATCTGTTAGCATGTTACATGGGTGGGTTAACACTTCCCTTGTGTGGTATATCACATGAATTGCAACGTGCCTATAGGGAAAAAAAGGGAAAAGTTATCATAGACCCAGTTTAAAAAGTGCACACATGTTAAATATGGCATCCCAATATTATCCCCATATGTCTATGAACACCGAGTTTATAGAAGAATTTTCAATCTCTAGGATTATAGGTACCACATTTGGTAGGAACATATAAGATTCGAAACTACTACTAAATCAACAATTATACATATCATTATTAGTAGGATTCTGCCGATATAATAGAGTTGGATTGGGTCTTAAAAGAACAATAGATTGGCTTACAAAACAATACACAATGAGGAGTGTTTGGGAGTTGTTTGACATAATCATTTCGATGTGTAAATTAACAAATGTACAAGGGAGTTAAGGTGTCTTTATCGTTCTCTTTATAGGGTAGAATTAGCGAGAATTTAGAGGCATATCCTACACATTAACATGTCTAGTAAGTTTAGAAAGTGAGGTAATGTTAACTATCATGTCCCTAGGATATAGGGATTCTATTGTTGACAAAGTCATAAATCCTTCTCTAGCAGCATATGCTTGTTATGGCCATCTTGTGCAATAGAGAGCTAAGTAGCGCTTGACTTGGACCTATCGATTGCTAGTGTGAGTCGAGGTAGAGTGTAATAGGTTGATCGATAAAAGGATCACTATGGTCATGCATATGGATAGGTTAGCTGAAGGTTTTAGAAGGTTAATATGAGTCTAAAGGATTAATATCTAAAATCTCTTATCAACACATATATATTCATTCCAAGTTCTCTTATAAGATATTCTCTTGAATAAGCTTTTTTGTTCATACGAATTTCAAAAGTATATAATATTTAAGAATTATTTATAAACCTCAATCTAAACTAAATCCACCCATTATTTGATGCATGAATGTCGCTTCGTTCCTAGTCAAGTGGTTGTATCACGTTTCAAAATAAAGTCCTAAGCATGGGTGAGTGGCAACATTGAGTAGAAAAACTACTATGTCCAAAATTAGGTGCACAATCAAATCGGGCAGTATTGGGCTTGAGATTGAGCTCGACTTAAAAATTTGGAGTTCGAGCTCAGCTTAAGCTCAATCGAGCTTTAAATTTTAAACTTAAACTTAAAGAAAAACATATA
Source organism: Lumnitzera racemosa (assembly GCA_024138005.1). NCBI lineage: Eukaryota > Viridiplantae > Streptophyta > Magnoliopsida > Myrtales > Combretaceae > Lumnitzera > Lumnitzera racemosa. The sequence goes on from JAMXBC010000007.1 coordinate 6,048,921, forward strand.
TGACAAATTCTACCTTGACTCAATTAGCTAGATCAAGCTTAAACTTTTTATAAAATTTTCCTAACTGATATCAAATTCGTTTATATTTAGATATATTTAAAATATATTAAAAATTATATCAAATTTGATTAGACTCACGAGCTTAATATTTTATAGCTTGAGCTCGATTCAGTTCAGCTCGATTCGATTCGATTCATTGTTGTAGTAGTTTAAACTCAAACTTGATTCGATTATTACTGAATCAAATTCGAATAAAACTCAAATCCAACTCCAATAACTTTTGAACTGGCTTGGTTCATTTACATTCCTAGTCCAAATACACATACATGACATGTTACTGCATGTGTCAATCGGCAACAAGCAATAACCGCTATTCAGTTTATCTTATTTAATATCATCAAATCGATATATATCAAATCCGTAAAGTTAACTTAAATACATAGAGTCACTTTAAAAGTGTGAATAGTATAACCTCCACAGCATTTTGATAATGTGGAATAGATCTTAAAGTTCGTTTTTCAAAGTATAGGTTTATGGTTACCTAGAATCATCTTGAAAATGTGGATCGTATGATCTCAAGAGTAAATTTTTGGGAATGTTTTTTTTTGCCAACAGTGATTTTTGAATTACAAGATTGAACATTTAAAAGAGTTGTTCATCATAATTTCTTAAGAAACACTTTGGTGTTGGGTTTTAGATTGCCTATCTCATAAAAAATGAGCAAGGATCGTGAAATTCCACCACATAATTCCCACTTATACCTTCGATCATTCACTTTTCTTGATTTGATTAAACAGAAAGTTAATATGAATTCTTCCTATAACTAAAGATTCGAGTATTGGGTTTCTAGGACTTACTTGTGTAGCATAGCGCAATCTTATCCCAGTAAGTAGTTTCTTATTGAAATAGACAGCTAGAGACACCATAAAACTATATTAATAATTTGTAAGATAGGTTATATGTGTATCTCTGATATGTGGGTTAGAAAAATAAAAATTTTATAATAGAAGGTACAAAAGTTAAAATCGGTTAAAACACGGATTAGGCATTCCCCCCCTCCCCCATTTTTCTTTTCCTCTTGAAAATTAGCTATTAGACAAACACCGTAAATGACTAATAACTTGTTTATGCATTATTGCAGTTGAAATTCTATCTTAGCATACTATATATTGATCATGATCACTGTCGAGATTATATACCAAAACTTTAACTCCTTGTCATTATCAATAACATCAACTTGGTGCCAAACTTGATCAGGCTAGCTAGCCACTTAAAGGTTGTACTATTGGGTGGGCATGATGAAATGAACGGAGGAATAATTGAAATTAGATCTTGAAAACATTTGTTAAAAAATGTGGGTAGATTTTTAAACTCGTAATTTTTTTTTTATAATTTTTAAAAATATAGATGTTCTCCAATATACTGCAAAACCTCCAAAACCATTACTAAAAGAATGTAAATAACAATGGTTCTAGAGATTTAGCAATGGTTCAAAAAAATGTGTAAATTTTTAAAAGTTACGAGAAGAAGAAAATATGCACAAGATTAGTAGTTTTTAAAGTGTATTTATATTCTTTTATTTGTTTTTGGCCAACAATAATTCATTCATCAAATAATAGTTAAATAAAAGGTGATACAAGATATAAATCATGTGGTCTTGAAGAGCAATTAGAAAATAACAATCTATCTAGATGGGCCTAAAAACTACAGCACATCCCCTTTTTTTGCTTAATGCGCAACCGAGTGAGCACATTGATTAGCTTGTCTACGAACAAAATGAAAAGTACATCCCTAAAATCTGGTCTTCAAAGCAAGAATATCCGAGACTATTCCACGAGTTCTCCACGAACATTTTCACTGTAGAGAATCAGTTTCTACTTACAAGTTTTCCCAACCTCTTTTTAGAGTAATCTTTAAACTCTCCTTAATAACCAAGGCTTCATTCTCCTCGGAACTGTAATTGCCGCTGCTTGTAGACGTCGTCCTTGATTGTTACAACAAATAATTCCTAGGCCACCACGTCTTTTTTCGTGTCACGGTTAAGCTTGATGACTCCGTGTGGCTGCTTTATCCAATAACAGAATGGTTTTGAAATTTGACTTTGATGCATGATTGCCAAATGTAAAAATATGCAATAAAAGTAAAAGAAGTTTTTCTTGACCAATCAATTTAAGGAAGTTTCTCCCTTTTTTACTCCAATCAGCCAGTTGAGAAGGGTTGATGAGTTCTTATTAAATATACCCTTGGTAAGGTGTCACCCCTTCGGTTCGAATTTTATAGAACAATTTGGTAAATCTATAACAAAATACACTTTCGGCGGTTTTTACTTTTGTACTCTCTATCTTCATCCATTGCACTTTTGATGGTGTCATTATTAAAACTTTTTAATTCTTATCCATTGTGATTTTCAAAATCATGTTAATTCCCTATTAATTTTCTTTATATGTAGCATGCCGGGAATGAGAAAGAAACTTCAAATGTATTGGGATTTTCTATAAATAACTTACAATATTCCAAATTTCCTTTAATTTCTTTTTTTTGCCAACTCTTGTATATTTTTGTGCATGCTTCTTCTTTTGCATTTTTGTGAAAAATTCCAATCTTTCCCGAAGTTAATAAATTTGATCTACATATAATGAATTTGAGAGTGAAAGAATGAAATTAGGCAATGAAAACTAGAGACGATAATAATAAAGTAGTTTAGTGATGCAATTTATCCTCTATTTGATGGTTGTTTGTATTAAATAAGTTTTATCATATCTAGAGTTTGTCAATATAACATTCTATTCTTATATAAATGATTATAAAGTAAATTTTAAGCTAAATTCATAGTATTTATCAATTCAATTTGCCCATTAAATCTAATAGCTCAAAAAATTTAGGGGAAATCGTAAAAAAACCCCCTTAAACTTTGACTTATGTGCATATTAACCCATTGAACTTTTAAAATTAGGTTTTTTCCCTCTAAACTTTTATAAATTAGTAAATAATTGTCATAGCTCTTTTAAATTTTAATTTTTATATGTAAATATCTCATAAATTTTGATTTTAGTGAGTAAATATCTCCTAAATGTTCTATAGTTTTAGAGGATGTTTACGTACAAAAATCAAAGTTTAAGGATTATTGAAGTTATTTTATTAATTTATAAAAATTTAAGAGATTAAAAAAAATTTAGATAATCAGTCCACACCTAAATCAAAGTTTAAGAAAGGTATGAGAGGTTTATATTTTCCCCAAAAATTTAATCACCATTCCTTTATAAGGAGGTATACAGCTTGTGTAGCTTTTTATCAACCACACTCGTTTTATTAAATGTGCTTCTAAACGTCTTGTAAGCATTTATGTGCTATTGTTTTATTTAAATTATGAGACTTTCACTATTGTTAAACTAAATATAATCTTTTAGTATTTCTTGTATATTTGCATCATGGTTCAAAGTGATAATATTTCTAAAAATTTGAATATTACTAAAAGGCCTTATAATTTAGAGTTTGTTTCCTTTCCTTCCACCACCACCACCACCTCCCCTCCCCCTTCCTTTTATTGAAGAAATTGGATCATCTTATTTTATCTTTTTGTGGAGAATAAGTGTAAAGATATCATTATTTAAAAGAGTCATTGATGAAAATTTGTAAAAGTTAAATACTTAAAAATTTTCTTAAAGAATATAAAGTTTCAAATATAATTTGGAACTTAGCAAAAGTATAATGTAATCAGTCACTTTATTAAATCTTAGAGTTTGCTAGTTATGTCTTCATTTGTTGAGACTTATTTTTTTCATTCCATTAATAAATATTTGATGACATCAAATATAACATTTATATGATGGAAAAAATGTTTTATTTTGCTAATTGATCATATAGCTTTGCATGGTTAGATACTCCGAATTATTAGGTTGCCAAAAATGGAAAAAAAGATTAAAAATATCCAAATTTGAACTCATCACTCTTCTTTTGCTATTCTAAAGTACCAAGAACATGTGTTATGATACCAATTATAATTGTTTATACTATTTTTTTTTCCTTCAATTTGGAAAAGTTGGAGCTTTTTGGAAAATTTTCTTCTTTTTCAATTACCATTACAGTCATACCTATCAAAATTGTAATTTTACTTACACGATTTTATAAGTTTATGATTTTACAAGACTCTTTTGAATTAACTCGTGTATAAAATCGTTTTCTTATATAAATTTACGTTTCCAACCAATTTTTACATGTCAAACTTGATAAAAATTTATATTTTTAACCGAATTTACCGATTTTACTTATATGAGTTGACTTGCCAAAGATAGGAAAATACAATCGGGTTTCTATTATCACATCCACTACTAAGGTATTAAATTATTTTTCCTATCCGATTCCAATTTTTTTCCTTTTTCTCTCTCTTTCCTACTCCCTTCTTTGATATTCATAACTTTCATTTGGATTCCAACTCCATTAGAAGAGTTAATAAGAAATATCGAATATTTAATTTTATATCATTAGTAACTCAAAATGAGTTGAAATATTTAGTTTTCTTTAATTCATTATTTTTTTCAAATAAAATTGTGGGAAAAAAATCGTTTTTGGCCTTACTTATACTTTATCAATGTTAGAGTTTTTTTTATGGAAGAAGAAGTTAATTTTTTCATTTCTTTATTTTTGTTATGTATTTCAAGTTTTTTATAGCAACCATAATTATATTTATAGTTTTTTTAAAACTACTCTATATAGGCTGTAGAAATTTATATTTTTATATTTTGATTTTACGATTCGATTTTACAAACTTTTTAATTATTCTAGGTAAAATTGCTAATATGCCAATCTTGATTATAATGTCCAATTCATTTTCAAAAGTCACCACTATTATTATATTTATGGTGCCACTGTTATTACTATGTAAGGTCATCTTCTTAAGGACCCTCGTTGGGTTTTTAAGATGACAAATCAATAATTTAAAAATCTCCCAAATTTATTAAAAAGAATTCTTAGTAATGGCTATTTCATATATAATTGGCCAAGTTTAAACATTGTTAAAGTACATAACTAAGCACTAGTCATTGGCTAAGAATCGATGCTTCCTTAAGAATCCGTTTTATTTGTTGAGAGCCTGCATAAGGAGGTGCTTAATATAAGAACCTAGATTAAGAAATGGCCTTGCATGACACTCAATTGCTATAGCTTCAATATTATTTTTCTTATAAGCTGTCGTTCACTTACAATAAACGAAATTAAAGCAATAAAACTAAGAATCACTTACATTTTCTATTATGAATGACTTTGATTAGCATGAAAAATTTATAAGTATCAATTTAATTGATGGTGATCCGATCAAAAGCATTGTATATTCTTCCATTTAGTCTATCATGTTTCAATTCCCATCAATATTTATCAAAACTAATACCGATTATCTAATGCTAATTGTTTTGAATGGTTATTGTCATTAATGTTGATTGTTTCTGATTTCTTAATAGTATATTTTAGTAATTTTTTCTTTTGCAAACCACAGTAATAATTCAGTAATTTTCGGGACCTTAGTTACATAAATAATTTCAAAAAACCTTTTCCATTTTTAATTTTCTTTAAATATAATGTCATTTAGCCACGTATAACACATGATAATAATGCAACTTCTCTCTTTAGGGAAAAAAATGCTAATTCCATAAATATTGATTATCTTTACTTCCTTTGAAAAGTGTATTAAAAAAAACTTTATCATGCATAAATCATGATATAATTATTTTAAATGATTTGTAATCAATACATTTTTATCCCTTTCAAAAAGCATTTTCTACATCAAATTTGTTTAAATGCAAAGTTAGTTTTCATAAATAATTTCTTAATATACATTTTATCTCTTTCAAAAATCTCATTCTATTTTAAGTTTGTTTACTTACACATCAATTTGCCATATATATATGCACCTTTAAATATTAGTGCATATACGATATGTAATATTAAAAAAAATTTAGTATCATCCATATTATATAATTTAATATAATATATATGTTCAATATATTGTAAATATAAATTGTGACAGTTACTAAGTGTTACGGCTCTTTTTTTTTATTTTTAATCTTTTTTTGTCCGATGCTGCTTGTCATAACTAAATATTTTATATTGCACATCATCATATAAAGTAACATATCTTTGCATAAATGTATGTAGTTTCATGTACCTAAAAATATACGATAAAGCATATATTATATTACGTACGATATATTATTTATGAATGATATGTTATAACTTACAGTAAATGCTTGACACATAATAATTTACTTTTAGAGACATAAGCATTCATGGTTCATACATGATGGAATGACTCCACATTTAGAAAAATTTTAAATTAAAATATTTTTATGAGAGGAATAAGATGTAATAAGGAATTATTTGAGCAATTCAAAGTCTTTAAGATGAATGATCCATTATCATGAATTATAAAGGGAAAAGTACAATTTTTTTTTTTTAACATTTTACGTTTTTATAAAACAGTCTTAAATCTTTTATTTAGTCAATTTCAATCTTTAATCTTTTCAAGTTATATCAAATAAGTTATTCTATTAAATTCTGTTAATTTTTCTGTTACGGTGGACACGTGTCAATATAAAACTTATTTACTAATTATTTTTAAATAACAAATTACAAGATAATTATAAAAATATATGAAAAATTAAGAAAGATGAAAAAGAAAAATAAAAAAACTCTCAATAGTGAAAAATAGTTATATATATTTATATACATATGTATTAATATTTATTTTAGCATAAATTAATATATAATTAAGAAAAATAAAAAAAAATCCGACCATAAGTAAGAAATGGGTCGTGACCAACTGGCGGCTGTAGGTGGTCGCCCACTCTTGAGGGGGAGGGGGGAAGGCAAGGAGGAGTAGTTACATGACCTCCCCAGTGGTTGTCCAATTTAAAAAAAAAAAATTGCGGTGAAAGAAATATTAATATATATATGTATATAAATATTAATATATATAAATATATATTATTAAATAATATATATGTATTATTCTTTAGATTTTTGTATTTTTTTTTTGAATTTTTATATTTTTTAATTTCTTATTATATTTATAATATTTTAGTTATATAAAATATATTTTTAGTTTATTTAATTAAATTAATTATTTGAACGAATCAAGTGCTGTTGCGTATCCATATGTAACTTATTACGTATTCTTGTTAATCAGGAATATGTTAAAACTCTAAAACCAATTATATTCTCCAAAATCATTGGTAGTAATGGCTTATCAAGTACAAAACAATAAATCTTTAAATACAACGATTCGAGTGACTCACAAACGAGTCATTTTAGCCTCAAACAAACTAAATAAGTAGATCCTGATCTTTTACAACATATGACACTAATCGCCTCCCTTTCCCAACTCGATGATAGCAATATCTACACTTCTTGCAACTTATTAAATTAATATGCAGTTATAAAAATAAAAGAATGAGCTGAAGCCTAGTTAGGTGGACAAACACACATGGATGTTAAGCCCATAACATACACATGCGTATAATGCAACTGTAATAACATATATAGAAACAACAGTTTAGTCATCTTTAATTTAGATTAACAATCATCGAAGGGGTACTCATAATCTTGCTACACATGATCTGTGTCCATATACATAAGTGGATATAATATAAATGTTCTTTTAAGTCCTTACGCTCAGAGTCTAAAGTTTAAAAACTAGGAATCTAGTATTCTAGTTGCAGCGTCTCATATGAAAGTCTACTAGGGAATCCCTATATATGATCAGCAGTTGCACTTTTAGGTAATCGCTACTATGGGCCCCTAGAGTGAGTAGGTCAAACATAACTAGGAAACCATTTCTTTTAGGCTGAATATAGATTAGTCCGATTACATTCTAAGTCCTAATAAGCACAATCATACAAACAAGCACTATGTACCTAGAATCGCTTTACAATAGTTAACAGAACTCTAAAATCACAACCTCGAATCAAGAGCTTAGACCTCAACAAGGAATTTGATAATCATCAAGAATCTATTTGAAAATAAGTAGACGCGTTCACTTTCAAGGACTCGATAACTAAGTCATACCTAGAAGTTACCTATAACCTATAATTTATCCAATCAAAGGTTCCAAAAGAAATAATTGAATCCAAACATAGTTAATACTAGAAATAGACGATAATATAAATACATAATACGATAAAGCAAAAAGGTTATCATTTTTACATAATATTATTTAATTACTCTCAATCGTAAAGTATAATATATATATATATATAAATATAAAGTAGACACATGATGAGAGTATCAAAATATATAATTTTACTAATTGATATAGAAATAAAGGAATACTTAATCAGATATTATTATAATTCGTAGAAATACATAGGGAAGAACACTTAATAATTGGAATCCAAAACGAACATACTTTACAATATAGTATACCATATAATCATAATAACTATCGTAATAGAAATACTTAAATCGTAATATTATCAATATTAATAATAAGACATAATAATAATAAAGTTGTAACATCGTAACTTAAATTGATATTCGAAACTTACGTATAGAATACGAGCATTAATATAACTCTATAATTAGCTAGGAAATGATTACCCAGTACCAAATATAACAGAAAATAGAAATCCCACGTTATAAATTTACATATACATATAATTTGATAGTAACACATAAAGTATAATAACAAAATCTTATATAAACTAACACAACGATTATGAAAAATAAAACAATTATAATAAGAATCGAGTACTAATATAATTACTTTTTCATTATAATATAGGAAAAATAAAAATAATATACTAATACAATATTGAAAAAGGAAAATGAATTGAGTCGCGAAGTAAATTCAAGACGGAAATATCGAATGGACACAAATCAACGTTGATTATGAACCTATTAGGCACAAAATATAGAAATTATAACTTGTATAATAGTATAATTGAATAATTAACTAATAAAATTTACTGGAGTAATTCGGAATGCGTAGAAGTAAGGATGAGCGTAAAGTACATAGCAGAGGAAGAATTGATTTTGGGGTTTCAATACATGTGTATGAGTAAATATGAGGGAAAGATTTTGCTGTTTGATGGAAAGAAGAGAAGTAAAGGGGGTCAAGAGAAATCGAAGGCCAAGTGAGATTTGAGTAATGGAGGGGTTGGGGGGCAAGAAAGGAATGGGGTAGGGAGTGGGTCCGGTATCATTAGGGAATTGGGGATTAGGGGGTGGGAAATAGAGATGGAGGGATTACGAGAGGGAGGAGATAGTATTAGAGGGGTGAAAAGAGACGGAGAGGGTTAAGAAAGGGAGGAGAGAAGATTGGAGGGTCTATAAAAAAAATTGAGAAAGAGAATGAGGAAGGAGAGAGAGAGTGTGAGCCGAGAAAGGAGAGAATTAAAATAAAAAGATGAGAATGATAGTTGGGGGTTTAGAATAAGTTTTAAGGTAGGATTTAGGTTGTTCTAGAACGTTTTAGAATGTCGGGTGTTTCTAATTTAAATGCAAAAATAAAGGATTAGCTAAAATAAGAATAAATAATATTTAGAAAAAACGATGATATATAAAAATATTGTGAGATACATATATTACTAATAAAATATTTATAACTTATATGTAAAATAAAATTTAATCTATTTAGTACATTCGTAAAATAAGAGTTTTAAAAAAATATAATGGGAACTTTAAATTAGACATATATTCTATCTATTGGATATACTTTATAATAAGTTTGAAATTACTTAAAGATTAATGAATTGAGAAATTTTCTATTAGAAAGCGGTTTCTAAGAATGTAAGCTAAAATAATTTTACAACTTAATTAGATTACTAACTTAACTGGAGTGTTTCACATAACAACAAAACTAATATAGGGACCTTTCTATAAATTTATTAAAATGTTGAAAACTAAAATAAACTAAATGGAATATTAAGAACTAATTTGTATATATAGGTAAATGTTAGGGATTTTTTAATATTTTTTCCAATTATAAAATAATTACAACCTTTATATAATTTAACACAAAATAGCATAGCTCTTCACATTTATGAAGTTTAACTTCCATATATTGAATGATTATAGCTATTTCTAAATGACTAATCATTTTGTGGAAAACTATTAATAGTCACAAGAAAATTTGATATAGTATATTGCTTACATAATTATATAATAGCATCTAATATGGAAAAAATTCATAGATTACTTGAAATATTTTCAAAATAAACATTGTTACCATAAATGTTGCGTAGATATTTTTGTTTAATTATATAAACATATCTTTTATTATTATTTTTGAAGCTTTTATCATGAGACGTATCCATTTAAACAAATGATACAAATTTTAAAATAATTATAAATTTTGCATAATTTAATAAAAAAAAATAACATAACTCTTTGCATTCATGATGTTTAACTCTTATTGTTGACAAGATTATTTAGATATAAGCTCCTCAGGTTCATCCAGATCTGATATATCTTGTCGCCTGGAGCTTACCCCGTGGGCTCAAGCTCTGGGCTTAGATTGACTAAGCTCAAGAAGTTTTGCAACGGTTAGAATGCGCAAGATAAGGATGAAATACCTAATCCATAACTACGTTTGGAATAAGTGGGACACGTTGGGTGCTATAGCCCTACTCTCCTATACTTGTAAGAGAAGATCTCTCTCACTAATCGTCCTCCAACTGCTAGCATTACGCTATTATAAATGCCAATCTACTGCTTAGCTATAAATCTCTCTACACTCTACACACTAAGCTTACCTATTGCCTAAAAGCACCTTCTGCTCTCTAAGAACACATTATTAACTTAAATATCAGAGTGGCCACACCGGACAAACCTTCGACGTCCCCTTACTGTGTTTTGTTTTGCAGGCTTACTACGTCTAGAGCTTAACTACTACTGGCAAAAACTCAAAGATGACATTTGGTGTCATAAGTGGGAAATTGAATTGCTACACTTGAAACCTCAAATACACTAAACACATTTCCTATAAGCAATTCCTCTAACATTATGTCTCATCACAACGAGCAAGAAAACCATCGGTTGGTGAACAACTAACTTATAGCTAATCAACTTCTCCTAAAGGTGATACTGGAAGAGTGCTTGAAGCGTACGGAACGATTGGCTGAGGAGTTAGCCACTCAGAATAGGTTACTCTGCATTCGCCTTGAAGAAGCCAAGAGGCACAATGTATAGACTCATCCCCCTGAAGCTTTGGATGCTTGTACTGGGCAAAACAACTAACAGTAGCAGAATGACAGGGATCGGCAACATGATCGACCATTGTAGTAATGGCTAGCAAAGTCTGTGGCTACCCATGACTAAGCTTTAGTTGGCTATGAGCAAGTAGCTGACTCGTAAGGAGTATTAGCTCAATTAGCAGCACGCTGAACTCATCCGGTAGACAATGCCGACCTTAACAAAGTTCGTGCAATGGTCAGGATGCTCTTCGAATAGCGGGGGAGTAAGGCTGCAGGTGATGCCGGGCTGGTCGCCAGAAATAAGACCCCTTCGACTAGGGGCATTTGGGACAAAGTGTTACTTTTCAATAGCAAACTTCCATCCTTGGACCAGTATGATGGCTTAGGTGATCCTGATGATCACCTCCTTTACTTCCGTACCCTTATGAACCTTTACGGCCATAGAGATGCTATAATGTGTAAGGCTTTTCCAGGTACCTTGAGGAAAGCGGCTCAGGTGTGGTTCTACTACCTCCCAGACAATTCTATCAGCTCTTTTAATGAGCTGGTACGGAGGTTTAGCCTCTATTTTAAGGCTAGTAAGTCCCCGTCTAAGGACACATCATCCTTGTACCTTATCGGGCAAGGTGAAGGTGAATCCCTACTCGACTATATGGCCTGGTTCAATAATGCCGTGGTTGAGATCCCTTAGCTAGATGATGGAGTCACTGTTCATGCCACTTAGCTTAGCATCTAACCTTCGGGAGACTTCTTCTAATTGCTCACGAAGAGCAAGCCGAAGATCTTAGTCGACTTCTGGAATAGGGCCTAGAAGTACATCAACCAAGAAGATAACATTTATGCTAGGCGCGATGCCGACCAAGAGATATTAAGTGCAAAACAGGACAAAGAAAAATTGTTAATGAAAGATTGCTTCGGTGGTAGGTTGCCGAGTAGATCAGAAGGGGAGGGGGGGGAGGGGGAGGGGGGAGGGGGTGGGAGCTTTGGGAGGAAGAAGCACTGAATTGAGTGTGACCTACTACCTCCTCCCATTTACATGTAGCATACACCCTTAAATAGACCCACGGCCCAGGTCTATGCTAAGGTGAAGCATAGGGACTTATTGTAAAGATCTTACAAGATAAAGGGGAACCCCAATTCGTCAGAACTCGGATAGGTAATGCCAGTTCTATGACGATCATGGCTACACCATTGATGAATGCTTCCAGGTGAAGAATGCAATCAAATATGCCATTCAGCGGGGCTTCTTCTTAGAGTACGTAGCTAATCCGAGGAATGATGACCATTTAGATGATAATGGCGACATGGTACCTTGGAGACGACGGACCAAGAATGCCTACGTCGAGCAAAACAATAACCGTCATAACGACTGTGCCCCCATTGGCGTCATTAATGTGGTTATGGGAGGGCTGTACTTCGAGAGTCGATCGAGCACTACTAACTCGGTTAACGCCCCATCAGAGGTGCTGGTTGTAAGGGAGAAGAGACATAAGTTGGACACTTCCATCTCCTTCTCTAATGAGGACTTTGAAGGGGTTGACATACCCTATCAAGATGCCCTAGTAATAGGGGTGAAGATCTCAAATTTTGAGGTCCTAAAGATTATGGTAAACATTGGCAGTTTCACCGATATACTTTTCTCCATACTTACGAAAGGATGGGGAAGAAGCTATTAGTGAAAATAAAGTTGTACCACCATAATCTGATTGGCTTTAATGGGAGTATGGTCCAAGCTAAGGGGACCATTATGTTAAAAATGGAACTTAGTGATGACAACCATGTGGTGAGATGACTCGTAGAATTCATCATGATTGACTACCCTTCCTCCTATAACGCACTTTTGGAAAGATTAAGCTTGAATGCATTTAGAGTGATCACATCCTCCCTTCATCTAAAGGCTAAATTCCGACCTGACTAAGGTGGGAGTATGCAGATGTGATCAAAGGCTCTTATAAGAGCTATATGTTAGGGCCTCTAAAGGAGATGACGTCTTCACTTTTGAGATTGGCTTGTAAGAGAAATTTTCTGAGAGGGGTGAGTCGTGAGAAAAGAAAGAGGAAGTCCAAATTGGGCCCACATCTGAGCAAACTACGAGAGTTGGGATTGAGACCCCACCCGAAGTGAAGGACGAAATCATTGCTCTCTTATGGAAAAATTCTGATAGGTTTGCTTGGTCGTCGTCAGACATGCTTGGAATCTCACCCAACCTGGTGACCCATAGCCTTGATATCGACACTATAGCACGGCTTGTCAAGTAGAAAAAGAGACATTTTGTTCATGAGAGGCAGGCTGTAATTGAGGAAGAAGTATAGAAAGTGCTTAAGGCTGGCTTCGTGAGGGAGAAAAAGTATCTGACCTGGCTAGCAAAGATGGTGCTGGTCAAGAAGAAGAATGAGAAGTGGCGAATGTACATCGATTACATCAACCTCAATAAAGCCTGCATTAAAGATTGTTTCCTTCTCCCGAGGATCAATTAACTCGTTGATTCTACTTCGAGACATGCCCTATTGAGCTTTATGAACGCTTTCTCAGGGTACAACTAGACCAAAATGGACCCGAAGGATGAAGTCCATACCTCTTTCATCACTACTCATGGCATGTACTACTATATCGTGATGCTGTTCAGTCTGAAAAATGCCAGGGCTACATACTAATGGATGGTAATGAAATTGTTCAAGCCCCAGATTGGATGTAAAATGGAGGTGTACGTTGATGACATGATCATCAAGAGTTAGAAGTTAGACGATCATGTCAAGGACCTCCAAGAAGCCTTTGACTAGATACGTATGTACAACATGAAGCTGAACCCTTAGAAATGCATCTTTGGGGTTGGATCTGGCATATTCCTCCACTTCCTAGTAACTCAAAGGGGGATTGAGGCCAATCCCGAGAAGATTACTACCATTAGAGAAATGAAGCCTCCAACCTTAGTCTAAGATGTACAGAAGCTCATTGGTATGGTAGCTGCATTGGGTAGATTCATTTTGAAGAGTGTAGACAGATGCGTTGAGTTTTTCAAATCCTGAAAAATTGAAAGGGTTTTGAATGGACTCTAAAGTGCATCGCAGCTATCTTTTAGCAACTCTAGGACTTCTTCGCGCAACCACTGGTCCTCTCTAAGCTTGTTTACTGGGAGGACCTGTTTTTATACCTAACCGTAAGTGACTTAGCGCTCTCTTCTATGCTAGTTAGAGTAGAGGAAGGAAACAAAGGCCCATATACTATGTCAGCTATATACTTCACGAGCTTGAGGTTAGGTACACTTGGGAGGAAAAGTTTACTTTAGCCATTGTTATCATGGTACGACGGCTAAGGCCCTACTTTCAGGCGCACTGAATAATCATACTCATGGATCAATCACTGCATACCATGTTGCATAAGTATGATGCGTTTGGACAGATGATGAAGTATGCGACGGAATTGAGCGCGTATGAAATCCAGTATTAGCCATGAACGACCTATAAAACACAAGTGTTGGCCGATTTCGTAGTAGAATATACAGGAGAGGAGGAAGCGCTATTGGGTAATGACAAGCCAGTGTGGACTCTCCACGTCAACGAGTCATCCAACTTGGGGAGTGGAGGTGTGGGTTTTGTTGTAACTACCCTTAAGTTCGGTTTTGATTATAACAATAACGAATTTGAATACAAGGCCCTTATCGCCGATCTTAAGTTGGCCAAGGAGATCGACATTAAGCATTTACGGATCTTCTTGGACTCTATGCTTGTCGTCCAGTAAGTTCGAGGCAAATATTAGGCTAGGGATGACATTATGGCTAGGTACCTTGAGAAGGCGAAGAGCCTTCTAGCTGAATTTCCTTCATGGGACATCGAGAAGATCCCCTGACTCGAGAATTCAACAGCAGATTAGCTATCCAAACTTGCCTTTACCGGCATACGAAAGCTTAAGGTGAAAGATAGCAAAATCTTCATAGAATACTTGTTAGAAAAGAGCATAACTCTAGGCCTGACTGAAGTTTTGGATTGACTACAGCAATACTAGAGCCGAGTTAGATGGATCTTATCTGGAGTTATTTAGAGTAGGACAAGCTTCCGAATGATAGGAGGGAGGCAAAGAAGCTTCGATATCACGCTACCAACTATACGTTGATGATGGTGTCTTATATTGCAGAGGAGTCAGCATTTCTAATGCGTCTCCGAGGTCGTACATACGGAGAAGCACTACAAAGAACAAATCAAAAGGAAACAGAAAAGAAACTAGCAAACCCGAGTAGTTACCGAATGCATATGACTCACCACTCAATCCTACTTTGCCTACTATTCGCCAGATATGACACATTGGTTCAAATTGGAGGGTTACTTGCCACTACTTTTTACTAAAGGGAATAGGTAAGAGTTGAAATGCGAGAACACTAAGGTTGCTCAAATGAGTAATGTTTGTATTGAAAAGGATATCAATGTGCATATAAGGAAAGTGGGGGTTTATATACTTGTCCACTAGGGTTATTCTACATGTATGAAAAGACAAAAAGGTATTTTACAATTAGATTAAATAAGTTATGCTAAAAAGGGGTAAAAAGGACAAAGAATATTCAGTATGGAAAAGAAAGAATCATTCTGGAACATTATATCAAGAGACACGTATCACTTGGTGGCTGAACATTGGGATATGATACAATGTAGGCGGAAGTAAGAATGTGTTACAAGCAGGAATGTGTTACAATTAGGGGCTGACCTGATTTGGATCAGGTTAGCGGCCAATCATCCTACCAAAAGGTTAGCTGTCTTGAAGTTAGATGGCAGTGGGTCAGGTCAATAGCTCGGTTCAGCTAGTTTTGGGCTATCTTCTGGATTAGGACTTCGCTGTTGGGTAGGAGCATGTTGGATATACATGAGGATCTAATAAACAGATCGGAAAGAGGTCGGATAGGGATAGGAGTCCCGTCTTGGCTATGGCTTAGAGCTAGTATTTTTAGTATTAGCCTTTAAAGTCCTCTAGCTCGGCTTCTTGTGATCGGTCCAAGGGGTTTATTCCTATCATCTACTTAGGGGTCAGAAAGATTTGCTCTCAAATCTGAAGTAGTTTCTGCTTGTTCTTTTGGGGTGCTCACAGGGTCTTCTATTGGTTGATGGGGAATTAGATCAAACACATTGAAGGTAGAGGAGACACCATAGTCATCAGGCAACTTGATCTGGTAAGTGTTGTGGTTGATTTTCTTCAAGAGCTTGAATGAGCTATTAGCTTGAGGAGATAGTTTACTTTATCTTAAGTACAAGAATCGCTTTCGGTTGATGTGAATTCATACTAAATCTCCTAGTTGGAAAGAAATAGTTTGGCGACCTCGGTTGCCAATCTCTTGTTGTCTCTGATTGAACTTGGTGATCTTCCTTGTGATAGATTGGTGTAGCTTATGAAATTCTTTGGTTTGGTCCACTCTGGATTGACTTTTTTTAGTAGTTGCTAGGGTGCTGATCACGTCTTGGGGAATGGTCGGGTTAAGGCCATGGACGACCTTGAACAGGGTCTTCCTTATAGTGCTGTTGACAGTTCAGTTGTATGCAAACTCTACGACTAGTAGGCACATATCCTAATCCCTTAAGTTCTTCCCTATAACAGCTCTGAGTAGATTACCTAGTGTCTTGTTCACCACTTTAGTTTGGCCATCAGTCTGAAGTCTTCTCCAAAGAGTCTTCTAAAAATAGCTTAGGAATTTTGTTTCCTAGTTTGAGACAATAGTTTTCGATACTCCATGTAGTTGGATAACCTTCTGTAAAAACAAATCAGCAATATATAAAGCATCGTTAGTCTGATGGTAAGGAATGAAGTGTGCTATCTTACTAAAGTGGTCCACTACAACAAATATAGAATCTTTTCCTCTGGATGTTCGGGGCAACTTTAAGACAAAGTCCATACAGAGGTTAGCCCAAGGTATGATTAGTGTCGGCAAGAGTATGTACTCCTAAGATGCTTTAACGACTCATGGTCTATGTAAATAACAACTCTCATGATAGCAAGTAGTATTGCCAAATGGTAAGGGCTCGGAAAAGAGAGTACAACTCTTTTTCGTATACAGAATAGTTTAGGGCTAAGCCACTCAGTTTCTTACTGTAGTAAGTGATGGGCCATTGTTCTTGCATCAAGACAGCACCAATTCTAACTCCCGACGCATCACATTCTAATTTGAAGCGTTTGTTAAAATTTGGTAGTGATAAGATAGGTGCTAAGGTGAGTTTTTCCTTGATTTCTCTGAAGGTCTGTTTAGCTCGGTCGTTCCAACTGAATCCTTCACTTTCCTTTGTCAACTCGGTCAATGGGGCAGCTATGGTATTGAAGTCCTTAATAAATTGCTTGTAGAAAGAAGTTAGGCCATGGAAACTTAGGACTTCAGCGACATTCTTGGGTATTGGCCATTCCAAAGCAACTCAGATTTTTTCCTCATCTGCTCAGATTCCTTCCCTTGACACTACAAATCCTAGAAAAATCACCTCACTTTAGTAGAATGTACACTTCTTTATATTGCCATACAACTTTTTAACTCGTAAAACGTCAAATATTTGATGAAGATATTGAACATGGTCATTTAGATCAGTACTGTATACTAATATGTCATCAAATTACATGACCTCAGATCTTCTAAGTAGAGGGCGAATCACATGGTTCATTAACCTCATGAATGTGCTCGACATATTTATAAGTCCAAATGGCATAACCAACTATTTGTAGAGTCTGTGCCTAGTCTTGAAGGCGGTCTTCTATTTGTTGCCTGACCTTATGCAAATTTGGTAGTAGCCACTTCGTAGATCAATCTTCGAAAATATCTTTGCACCATTAAGCTTATCTAACATGTCATCGAGCCTTGGTATTGGGTATCTATACTTAACAGTAATTCGGTTGATTGCTTGGCTATTGATGCATATACGCCATCAACCATTCCTTCTTTTGAACAAACAGAGCTTGTACAGTACAAAGGCTCATGCTCTCCTTTACATATCCTTATTCAATGAGTTCGTCCACCTATCTCTTTAGTTCGGTAGCTTGCTTAGGGTTTATCCTATATACAGGTCAGTTTAGCAGGGCGACACTTGGCTGTAGATCAATACAGTACTCTATGCCTCGGATTGGTAGCAGTCCTTTAAGCAGTTCTTCTGAAAACAGGTCGGAGAACTCATTTAGCAATCTTTGGATTTCTTTAAGGACAACTAACAATTCCCTTATCTCCATCAATCTTCTAATAAACAAGAACATCGGTTCATTAGCCTTCTCAGTAGATCGGAGCTCTCTACGGCTCATCACTAAGGCTTTCTTCTCATTAGCTCGGGTGAGCTGATTATGAGTTTCATTTACTCGGGATGGGGTTAGTGGTTGCAACACTATCCTCCTTCCATTATTGACAAAAGCATAGGTGTTCTTATACCTATTGTGAGTGACACATTGGTCGAACAACCAAGGTCACCCAAGTAGCGGATGTGAAGCTCCCATAGGGATGGCATCGCATACTACTTTGTTCCTGTACACGTTCCCAACACTAAACGGTACAGTCACTTGTTCAACTAAACCAATGTAACTTATAGGGTTAAGGATGCTTTGAGATTAGCAGACCCAACCTTTACATAAAGGACTGTACAACGACATTAGTGCAACTTCCTCTATTTACGATGATTATGTACAGTTGGCCTTTAATGGTACACTTGGTATGGAACAATTCTCTCTCTAGTCTTCCTCAAAGTTCGATAAGGAACTTAGGACTTGTTTCAGGACTAGGGTCATTACTTCTCCCTTATTAGCATAGACATATGTTTCCTCTTCCTCTCCCACTTTAGGTTCTCCAACATTCTTTTCTTCTTTGGGGTTGCTCTTGTCGGTACTGTCCACCAAGTCTCCTTGGAGTATCATGACACGCTGGTTCAGACATTCAGCAGCCATGTGTTCAAAGCTTAAGCATTTAAAACACTTTATCTCGCTGGTCTTCAGCCCGGATGGCTGGCCTTGCTCATTAGTTCTTGGGGTCGGCTTAGTCTCGGGTCAGCTCAACTGTCTTGTTCGGCCATGTTAGTCTACTCGACGTGCATTAGTTTGGTCATTCCTTTCTTCGGCTTAGATTGAACTGGTCGGTGCGATATGAGAGCTTGGGAGAATGTTTACCCAGGTTCGCTCGGAACATTTCTCTTTTGCTTTTTGACCCTTTGCGTCATTTTGATTGCCTCTTCTCAAGTATAAAACCTCTATACTTCAATGATATTTCAAATCCATACTAGAGTCTGGAAATAAATCTTGATACTGTACAAGCTTATGGTTCTTCTACATTGGCTCGGATCATCAACATCTGGAACTCTTTAACATAATCATCAACAGATCGGTTTCCTTAGTAAAACTCTTGCAATTTTGCAAATGTATCTTACAGGTACATCTCGAGTACAAATCTACCCCTTAATAACCTCCTTATCTTGTCCCAAGTTTTAACACCTCATCTTCCATCCCTTACTCGTGCTACATTCAGATTTTTCCGCTACATTCAGATTTTTCTACTGTTGCATACCCAGTAAACTCCAATGCAGCAAGTCGGACCTTGACAGTATCCATGTATCCATAATAGTCAAATGCCTTCTTGACCTTCTCTTCCTATTTTAAGTATTCATTGGCACCTCCACTTCCACTGAAGGGTGGGATTTGAACCTTGACATTATCTAGCACTTGAAAAGCTCAACGTCGTCGTCCTAGTAATGGGTAATAGTTAGCTCCCTCTCCTTCCTCCCTAAATTCTTCAACATCCAGTTCCTCATCTTCTTCTTTAATCTCCTCTAACTCCAATCTTCGTCTAGATGCTTGACCCGCTGCTCCTCCAGCTTGCTGTGGTCGAACTGGGTGATTGGTTTAGTTTCCTTGGCCACGGTGTCTCTCAAGGGCATTCTCTTGTTGGTTAGGTAGCCGTACACCTTGGGGTTGTTACCTATTTACTTGCATTGCCGTAACTAGACTCTCAACAAGGTTAGTGAGCCTGTCAAGTCTGTCATCAATGGACCTTGGGGTGTTATTACCATTATGATTACGATCAGGTTGAGCACCACTGCCCTGATCATCGATAACTCCCTGAACACTAGAATCTGACATGGTGTAATACTTTTTCGAACATATTAACAAACTACTAACAACATTAATATCTAATTGTTACTAAATAGAGTAAAAATGAACTTGCTCTGTTTTCATGATGAAAAATTGAGTAACAATGAAACCATACTTGCTATTACACGAACACACTATAGTAGCTACGGAAGGAACACAACAGCTACTAACAATAAAGAGAACAAAAACTTTACACACTCCCTTGCGGAACTGTGCTCTGATACTAACGAAAATGGTGCGTTTCCGGAGTCATACACATGGAGAAGCATCATAACGAACGAATAAAAAAGGAAATAGAAAAGAAATTAGCAAACCTGAGCAGCTACCAAATGGATGTGACTCACTACTTGATCTTATTAGGCTTACAATTCACCAAATATGACACACCGATCCGAATTGAAGGGTTACTTATCATTACTCCTTGCTAAAAGGAATAGATAAGAGTTGAAATACGAGAACACTAAGGTTGCTCAAATGAGTAATTTCTTTATTGAAAAGGATATCAATATACATATAAGGAAAGTCGAGGTTTATATATTTGCCCATTAGGGTTATTCTACATGTATGAAAAAAAAAGAAGGTATTTTACAATTAGGTTACATAAGTCATACTAAAAAGGGGTAAAAAGGACAAAGAATATTCAGTATGGAAAAGAAAGAATCATTTTGGCAAGTTGTATCAGGAGGCACATGTTGCTTGCTGGTTGGATATTTGGGATATGATACAACCTAAGTGGAAGTAGGAATGTGTTACAGTTAGGGGTGGACTTGATCTGGATCAGGTCAGGGGCTAATCATCTTAGCAAAAGGTCAGCTATCTTGAAGTCAGATGCTAGTGGGTTAGGTTAGTAGCTCGGCTTGGCTAGTTCTGGGCTGTCTTCTGGATTAAGACTTCGCTGTTGGGTAGGAGCATGTTGGACACAATGAGGATCTAACAGGCGGGTTGGTAAGAGGTCGGATCGGGATAGGAGGCCCTATCTCAGCTATGGCTTAGAGCTAGTATTTTTAGTGTGAGCCTTTAAAGTCCTCTAGCTCAGGTTCTTATGATCGGTCCAGAGGGTTGATTCCTGACACTTCCCCTGCTCCGATGCCTCCAAGAAGGTGAAAGGATACGCGTCATAGAAGAATTGCATCTGGAGTGTGTAGTAATCATATTCAGTCTTAAGCCCTATACCTTCAGGTACTATGACTTGGGTATTATTGGTTTACCATGAGGTAGGATGTAAAAGCTGTAGCCCAAAAGTGCCCTTAGTGCCAAAAGTACGCGCTGGGTAGTCACGTACCTAGCACCAGCCTCCAACCTTCGACCAGCCTATGGTCGTTCACATAGTAGGGTATTGATATTCTCAGTACCTTCCTAAAAGTTTTTGGAGGACGGCAGTTCATAATTGTTTCCATCGACTACTTCACAAAGTGGGTAGAGGCCGAAGCAATAGCAAGGATCATGGATAAAAGTGTTGAATCTTTCATTAGAAACAACATTCTCTCCTGGTTCAGGGTCCCCTATGCTCTTCTTATGGGCAATGGATGACAATTTGATAACCCCAAGTTCAAGGAGTTTTGTGCCAAGCACCACATTAACTTGCACTTTACTTCGGTTGCCTACCCCTAATTGAATGGACAGGTCGAGGTAACCAATTAGATTATCTTGGATAGCCTGAAGAAGTGTGTAGACCGATCTCAAGCTGCTTTAGCTGATGAATTGTCCAATATTTTGTGGGGGTATAGGACCACCCACTGCACTTCTACAGGCAAGACCTTCTTTCACCTAGTATTTGGGCTGGAAGTAGTCCTTCCCATTGAACTCGAGCTTTCCAATATCTGAACTTGAAGTTTCGATGTTGCCCTTGACGAATCACTGTTGCAAGCCAACATTGATACCTTCAAGGAAACCAGAGACCTTATTGCGGCTCAGGTAATTGCATACCAACATCGGGCCACTCGATACTATGATCAGAAAGTTAGACATAAGGAGTTCAATTGAAAGCTAGAAGCCATGGGTTTACGAGAAGGGCAGGGTAAGTTGGCCCTCCAATTAGGAAGACTCAGTTAAAGTCAGGGAAAGATTGGGCAATGGAGCATACAGATTGGAAAGATCGGATGGCGAGCTCATCTTACACATGTGGAATGCTGATAATCTTCGATTTTATTTCGATTAACATATTGTTGTATACATCTTTTCAGAATAATGAAATAAAAAGGTTGCTTCAGAATTGGTTGTTTACCTTTCTCTCTCTCTCTCTCTCTCCTTTTTGTTGCTATCTTAGCCCTTAAAAGGGCTAACAGACCACTAGGTAGGTCGAAATGCCACCGACCTGACCCTCTCGGGTAACCTTGGTAAGAGGAAACACCCCTTATACAGAGGAACTCTTATCTTTTGGGTAGGTCAGAACGCTTTCAACTTAACTCCTTCGAGTAACTTCGGCAAGGGAAAACACCCCTTGCACAATGGAACTCCCATCTTTTAGGCAAGTCGAAATGCTATTGACTTGACCCTCTCAAGTAGCCTCAACAAGGAGGAACACCCCTTGCATGAAGGAACCCCTATTTTTTAGGTAGGTTCGAACGTTACTGACCTGATCCTTTCGGGCAACTTCAGTAAAGGGAAATACCTCTTGCACAAAAGAACTCTCATCTTTCGAATAGGTCGGAAGGTAACTTCAGCAATGGGAAACTCCCCTTATATAGAGGAATTCCTATGCAAATATATTCAAAGGAAAAGTAAGAAAAAGCACAGCGTATAAGAGGAGGTAAGTAAAAAATTTCATTCATTGATTGTCAAATTACACAGTTAAGGTTAGCATCCTAGCCCAGCATACATATGTTTAAAAAAAGACAAACAAACACATTATTACCTCGGATTAGCTAACTCTGATAACTCAGAAAATCCAAACCTCGATCTGCTCGAAGTGTTGATCTAAAGGTGTGTCTTAATGAGGTTAGCCTGATGTAGGAGCAGAGGTTGACAAGGGTTGGTAGAAAGGTCGCCTTGATCTCGATCCTTACGAATGGTACCCTTTGGGGTGACTTTTTGGTTGGTTACTAGGGCAGAAGTGGATATGGAAGCACCTTGCCCCACTGTTGCGAATCGTGACCTAGAATAGATAAGGCAGTAGCTGGATGGATCCAAGTTTGCAGAAAGCTAAAAAAAGAATTAATGGGGAAAGTACGAAAAGGGAAAAATGAAGAATGAAATAGTAAGCAAAACCTACGAACAGCTTTAGAGGATATGATGTACCAATGGAACTTCTGAGGACTCACGACACAATTTGATATGACGTACGAATTGGTCTAGTGAGGTTACTCGCCACCTAACCTTGCTTAAGGGAAATGATAAGAGTAATGCTGAGAGTAAACAAACAGTGTTTATGCAAGGAAGAAAAAGTATTCAAAAGTGTATTAAGAATGATCTGATGCCTTCTAGCTACAAGTATAAAGGTATTTATACCTATAAGTTAGGGCAACTTACCTAAAATGGAAAAGACAAAAAGACATTTTCTAAGGAAGTAATGTACAAGATACAAAAGGGTAAAATGAATATATAAGGAAACTAATCATTGGTGTAACAGATTTTGCACATGATATTGTACATGCGGCGATACTATGTTGGCGAGGTCATTAGAAGATGCGGACAAAAAGTACAGACAGATGGCTTGTTCGAGCAAGGATGGCTTAGTTAGTCTAGAGTCTCTCTCTTGGCTTCTCGGCAAGGAAGATGCCGAGTAATTGGTCGGCTTGGTGCTAGAGAGTAACGATCAACTCGGCATACTATAGAAAAATGGGTAGTCATATGACTCGGCATGAAGAGTGACTCGGTACGGAAGTACTTAGCTTTAACAGGGGTTGGTTGAAATAGAAGGATTAATTGTGCCAGCCCTTCTAGTCCTCAGGCTCGGCTGCAGGTCAGAGGTCCGGTAGCTTGATTCCCCTCATTCCTTTCAAGTTGTTTTAGATTTGGGATCAAATCCGAATGGTGTTCGTTCAGTTCTCTGTTAGGGTGATACAGACTGAGGTCGGCAATGTTGAAGGAGTTTGAAACCCTAAAGTCCTTGGGTAATTCCAACCTGTAGGTATTGTCATTGATCTTTTGGAGGATTCTGAAAGGTCCTTCCGCTCTTGTAGATAATTTATTCCTCCTCTTGTTCGGGAATCGTTCCTTGTTGAGGTGCAACTATACCAAGTCTCCTGGTTGAAATCGTTTAATTGATCTACCCTTAGTCTTTTCTTGCATTTTTCTGGTAGCTTGGCCGATGTGTCGAGTGACCTTATCATAGATGTGCCGAAGGGATTGTGCTCTAGCCGATACGTCAGGGTCCTCTTGCATGGGTACTGGTAAAGGGACGTGGTCGAGGGGCAACTCGAGATTAAACCCATAGACTACCTCGAAGGGAGTCTGCTTAGTAGTGTCATGTACTATTCAGTTATAGGTGAACTCGACCATTGGCAGGTAGATATCCCAATCAATCAAGTTCTTACCAATTGTAGCTCGCAGCAGTGACCCCAAAGTACGATTAACTACCTTTATTTGGCTGTCAGTTTGGGGGTGATATGAGATACTGAAGAGTAATTTGGTTTCTAGCCAACACCATAAGGTTCTGCAGAAATGGCTCAAGAACTTTAGGTCTTTATTGGAAATTACACTTCTTAGCATGCTGTGTATTTGCATAATCTCTTGCAAGAAAAGAGAAGCAATAGCCAAAGTGTCGTTAGTTTTGGTGCAGGGCACGAAGTGTGCCATCTTAATGAACTTATCCACAATGACCATTATTGAATATTTGCCTTGGGCAGTTCGCGGCAGTCCGAGAATGAAGTTCATGCTCAACTCGGTCCATGGCTTCTTTGAGATAGGTAAGGGCATTGCTGTCCCTTGCTTAGCTTAGCATTTAGCCATCTTACATGTGGTATAGCTTTCGACAACTCAGTATACATCTCTCCTCATTCTAGGTCAAAATAATCGGCCATTCAACAGTTCACAGGTCTTCCTTTCTCTAAAATGTCCGAAGAGACCTCCACTGTGGGCTTCCCTGATTAATAGCTCCCTTAGTGAGCAATTCGGTACACATAATTTGCCGCCTTAGAACAAGTAGCCATCCTATATATGATACTTGTTCACTGTGATCTGTTGACGCATCGCGAAATTATGGGTCCAAAGTATGGATCCTTGGAATATTGATCTTTGATACTTGCAAACCCAAACAGCTTAGTCTGCAGTTCTGATAAAAGCACATGTCTCCTCGAAAGAGTATCTGCAACTATGTTGCTCTCTCCCTACTTATACTTTATTACAAAATTGAATCTTTCAAGGAATTCAACCTATCTTGCCTATTGCTTTGATAACTTGGTTTGACTTTGGAGGTACTTTAGCGATTCATGGTTAGTATATATGACAAATTCTCTCGGCAGTAAATAATATTGCCATACTTACATTGCTCAGATTAGTGCTAAAAGTTCTTTGTCATGCACAGAGTAGTTTAGCTATAGTCCTCAAAGCCTCTCACCGTAGAAGGCAATTGGTCATCTTTCCTGCATTAGGACAATGCCTATTCCAATGCCTGATGCGCTGTATTCCAGCTCAAAAATTTTGTCGAAGTCAAGTAGTACTAATACTGGAGCGAAGGTCAACCTTTCTTTTATCTCGGCAAAACTCTTCTCTTCTCTTTCTCTCCATCGGAAGTCGATGTTCTTCTTTGTTAACTCGGTAAGTGGTACGATGAAGGTGTTGAAATTCCTGATAAACCGCCTATAGAATGAAGCCAGTCCGTAGAAGCTTCTCACGTCGGCATAAGTAGTGGGAGTCGGCCACTTGACAATTGCTTGGATCTTCTCATCGTCAACTAATAGGCTTCCTCCAATGACTACATAGCCCAAGAATACCACTTCCTCCTAGCAAAAGCAAAATTTCTTTAAATTGCTAAATAGTCTTTCGGCACGGAGGATATTTAGGACTGCTCTAATGTGTTCACAGTGACTCGGCATGTCGACACTGTAGATTAGGATGTCGTCAAAGTATACCACAACATACTTCCCTATGAGATGTCTCAACACATGGTTCATTAGTCTTTTGAAAGTGCTTGGGGCATTCGATAAGCCAAAGGGCATGACTATCCACTCGTAAAATCCATGCCAAGTCTTGAAAGCAGTCTTCCATTTGTTGCCTGGTCTCATGCGGATTTTGATGGTAGCCAGATTTAAAATCAATCTTGTTGAAAATCTTGGCTCCTCTCAATTCATCCAACATGTCTTCCAGCCTCGGAATTGGATACTTGTATTTGATTGTAATTTTATTCACTGCTCAACTATCTATACACATCCGCTAGGTTCCATTCTTCTTCGGTACTAGAAGCGCAGGCACAGCAGTAAACATCTAATTTTTGCTCCCTTTTATTTTTTAAATTAGGTTACTGGATTCTAAATTAGAAAATATAAAAAAAATAGAAAATTAAAGATAACTCAAGAAAATGAAGAAATCTAGAAAAAAATAGGAATCCTAGAAAAGTAAAAAAAAAATTTAGAAAAATAAGAAAACCCTAAAAATATGAAGTTTAGGAAAAAAATACAAAAATTTTCAAAAAATTAGAAAGGCATAAAAAATATGAAATTTGGATAAAAAAAATACAAAAATTGAGAAATTTAAAAAATGGAAAAAATTTGGAAAAAATTTAGAAATTTGAAAAATTACAAAAAAATAGAAAAATTAAAATCAAATAAAGATTTTAAAAAATAACATGTTATTAGGATAAATTTTTAATTTTAATTTTGGTTTAGAAGTTAGGTCGTTGAACTTAGGCTTAGATTTAAATCTAGCCTAGGCTGACTGAATTTATATGTGTAATTTGATTGCACATATGGATAAGGCATAGGCTAACGGCCTGACAGTTAAGCATATGGATATAACATTAGTATTGAGCATGAGGTCTTGGGTTTGAAGCTTAGTAAAGAGAGGGAGGCTTTTTCTTATTTTTTGTTTTTAATCACATCAGAGACTGCCACGTGTCAGGATCTGATTGCGCCACGTATCCTGACATGTGTCAGGACGGGATTGGACGACCTGTTGATGTGGCGCCACGTGTCAATTACGTGGTATGCCACATTAGCTGCCATGTATCACAAATGATATGTGGTACGTCGGGGTTGGTCGGCATGGCTAGCGTAACGCCACGTCAGCTCATTTT
Organism: Lumnitzera racemosa; assembly: GCA_024138005.1. Taxonomy (NCBI): domain Eukaryota; kingdom Viridiplantae; phylum Streptophyta; class Magnoliopsida; order Myrtales; family Combretaceae; genus Lumnitzera; species Lumnitzera racemosa. The sequence continues at coordinate 6,076,356 of JAMXBC010000007.1, forward strand.
TTCCCTCCCTTTATTTCCTTTTCCCTTCATTTTCTTCTCTTTCCCTCTATTTCCCTCATCTTTTCTCCAAATTTCTAGTACTTTCCTCTTCGAATTGCTTACTTTAACACGATTTTGGGACCTTTTCTTGCAATTTCACCAAATCAATGGCAAAATTGCGAACTAGACATAGCCTACTGTGAATCGGTACAAAAAAGACATCTAAAAACAGTTAAAGGAGCATTCAAATTGACTTTTAAAAATTGGAAAAAAAACTGAATTTTCGTACATTTGCATTCAAATTTGATTTCGAGTTTCCTTAGTTTCTAGGTGGAATTTATGTATAAATAGGGGCTTAGATATCATCAAAAAGCATACACAACCACCCACGATCATCTACAATCAATTCCTAAACCTTCTCTCTCATTTTCGCAATCTTTCTCTCTCTAACTCACTCTTTGTCTCTTCGATTCTCTCTCTCCACTTAAGTCTGACCTAAATCACCACCATAAGAGCACTACCCGTAGCTCGAGCTACCCATTCTAGCCCTTTTCGACCATCGCCGTACCCTATAGCAACTGTGTCAAACCACCACAATTCAAACCCTTACTGCCACTACCATGACTCACTCGAACCACCATTCCCAATCACCTTAGGCCTAAACCGACCCCACGACTAAGCTCGTCTAGTTCCTTAACCCTGAAATTGATCACCCACTCACCTCCAACAACCTCCAAGTGATGGGATAGCTTTATCATTGCCGACTGCCACTCATAACCACTACCAAACCACTATCCTAAGCAACGGTATTGGACCTAGCTCCACTATCTCCAATCGGAAACACATGAATCTACCTTTACCTAACAACAATTCCCTTTGAATCGCACCATTAAGCTGTTGCTGCTGTTGAAGTTGGTAAAGCTTGACTTGAATCCACGATCTTGATCCGACAACCCGCGTTCGACCCGACTCGTATTACATTTTTGGTCTGAGTCTTGTTTTTTTTTTTTTTTTTCAATTTTGTATTATTATTAATTTTTGTTTATTATTTCATCTATGTAAAATGTAGATGTAAAAATAAATAAAAAAGAAAGAAAAAAAATAAAGAAAAAAGAAAAGGGTAATTTTTTTTATTTTTACTAGTTTAATAAAAATAGATAAAATATAATAGGTAGTAAATAAATAAGATGACATAATGAAATTAAAATAAAATAGGTAGGATAGTAAATAAAATTATTTTGTCACTTAGAAAAATTGATTTTCCAAAAATGAAATAAAAATAAATTAACCATTTTCCAAATTAGGATCGTTTAGAATTTTGAAAAATCAAATCCAATTTAAGACCCTTTTTTAGAAATTTTCTTAAATAAACCAAAATTGAGTAAAATATAAACTCACTTGTTTTTTTTAATTAAAACAAAATCACTTGCTAAAGTTTTCATAAAAAGAAATATGTACGTTTGATCCCGAATAGCGAGTATATAGGCACCTACGGGGTGACGGTAAAAAACGAAGAAACCTAATTTCCTTTTTCCTTTAGTTTAGATTGTTTTGTTTATCCAATTAGAGTAATTAAATTAAGTCTTATCCTTCAAAATTAAAAGGTGACTTTTAAGTTTATTTTTAATTTTGAAAAGTCGATAGTACCCACAAGGGTTTAAAATTCTTAATCCTCGAACCTAAATCTCTGGTTTTCAAAAGAAAAACCATTTTATAAAAAATTGGTTTTAATTGATAGACAGGTAGCTAAGTTATAACCAATCTACTCAATTGATTATAATTTAACTCTTTTTTTCCCAACTCCGGTCGGGTGGCGACTCTAACTCCTTTTTAAATTGAAAAAACGGTTTTCTTTAAACTCTAGTTGAAGGTCGGTACTAGATGGGTAAGGGTTTAGTACTGATCAGTTTAAAGAAGACTTAATTTTATAAAAGAACCAGGAGGGTGAAAAACTAAGCTCAATAACAGCACAAGGGCTAAGACTCTCTCTCACATGGCTTCTCTCCAGCAACTCATTGACTTGATGTTGAAGTTTAGAACCTTGCTCGGGATTCATTTGACAAGTTAGTTTATTCGGCAGTGCAGCGTCGGGTACTAAGTTAATGCGGTGCTCTACGCCTTGAGTTGGGGGCAACCCCTTAAGTAACTATTCTGAGAACAAGTCGGCATATTCATTTAACAACTCATTGACCACCTGGGGTAATTTAGCCTGCTCCTTCATTTCCAGTAGTTTCTTGACCAACAAGAGAGTCGACTCATTAGCATTGATGGTCTCTCACAACTCGGCTCTACTCATTACCAGAGCCTTCTTCGATTTACGAGTAAGTTTTTTCTGCAACTTGTGAACTTCTCTCGATGGCATCTGGTTCAGTGTGAGCTTTTAGTTATCCTTCTCGAACAAATACATGTTCCTGTAGCTGTCATGTATAATTTTCCCATCAAACAACCATGATCTACCTAACAATACGTGGGAAGCGTACATAGGCAGTACGTTGTAGAGAATCTAGTAGGAGTAATTCCTTATTGTGATCGGCAGTAGTATTTGTTGAGTGACATGTGATAAGGATCAATGGCAGAACAGTAGTGGATCTCAAATGAACATGAATGGGTATTAAAAAAAATGAGCATGATGAATAGTAAGGTTTTTGATGGTGAATCTGATTGGATATAACTCACCAAGACACAAACACAATCAGGGAGTTTGAGCTCAAAATAGAATTCGATATAACTCACGAACACTAAATATTGCTCAGGATTCAAATGAGGGCTAGATGCAACTCACTAATAGGTTCAAATGAAGGGGTTCACTACAATCTTAAGAATAAGATTGATAAGAACACGGGAGAGATTAAAGAGTTTAATCAACATTCAATAATCCAGCAAACACACGCTTTACTAGCTTAAGTATAGCCTTACTCGAAAGAGGAAAGTCTCACTCTCTATATATTCTTCTACATATGTCTATATCTATCTGTATCTGTATATTAATACAAATGTTGTTATTTATAGTAAGTCCTAAACCCTAGTGGCAAAACTATAAATAATGTACAAAGCCTTAAACCCTAAAGAATCGGGCCTACAAATAAAATAAGGGACAACATATACAAGAATATAAAACTATGCGTTTTACAAAAGTCGGCATGCAGTCACTCGGCATGTCCTAGGAATAGTAGTATCAGAACCGGACGGGGTCGGCAATTTGATGTACGGGTTCGGGAAGGAGTCTCTAAACTCTTATGTGGCTTGGTCGAGACACTAGAGAGGTCAGCCCACAATTGCTGAGTTCTAGATTCAATCAATACGAGTATCTTGCTACCGTATCGAATAGTTCTTTGCTCTTGCGTCCTTTGCCTTACGGTTTCTTAGCACCTCAACCGACGATAGAGTTGATGCCGGGTGTTTATTTTCCTTCCCCTCGTCCTTTTTGCTGCAGCTCGGCTTTAGCAAGTATTGATAAGCCTTGGCTTGGATATGGTCGGAGGCTGATTCCCATCATTACCATGGGTTTGAAAGGAATGTCCTCGACATTAAGTGTTGAGCTCAGGCCGGGATGCCAAATAAGCTCTTTCTCCCTTTTCGTTTTACCATGGGTGCCGAGTGTCTTTGGATTTCCTCAATACTCATCGGGGTTAAGAGATAGCTCTTTCCATCCTTCCAAACAGTATAAGTGTTGAGGAATCCGTCATAGATCACTTTCTGATCATACTCCCATGGTCAATCAAGAAGTAGGTTCGCGGCATTCAGAGGCACTATGTCGAAGTTAATCTCATCCTCATATTGCCTTACCTTGAATGAGATCTGTGCTCTTTTATGCATATGGACCATACCCTTGTCATTAAACCATTTTAATTCATAAGGTTGGAGGTATGGGTAGGTCGACAATTTCACCTTTTTTACTAACTCAGTAGAAATGATGTTGGTGTAGCTACTTCCATCAATAACCAAGGAACAGGTCTTCCCATTCACTAGGCAATGCATCTGAAATAAATTTTCCCTTTATCTAAGATTTGCCTTCCGGTTGGCTAGTTAACTCGTCAAGGATAAGAGTTCATCTAGATTTTTGGCATAGATATCTTCTTTAATCAATCCATCTTTCGAGCTCTTATCACTCTAACTCTCTATTTGAGCGTTAGGCCCTTCGCCTTTCAAGACCATAATCTTCTTATTTGGACACCGAGAAGTAATGTGTCCGTAGCCTAAGCACTTGAAGCACTTCACTTCTTGAGAAGTAATGTTGCCGGGTGCCTTCTCTTTCTCAACAATCTTCTTCTTGGCATAGACATTTTAGCTAAGCTCTCCTTTCTCTATCTTCTTCTCTTGCCTTCTCTCGGCACACCTCTCAAGCTCAGGGCTGCCTTATTGAGGTCGGCTACTCGGCCTTTGATGCCTTCTCCTCCTCTGTCTCTTAACTCTTAATGCTAAATTGATTAGCTCCTCTAGAGAGTTGAATGGTTGCAGTTCAGTTATGTCGGCAATGTCGTCTAAGAGTCCACTTAGGAATCTAGCAATGGTGTGGTTTCGTGGCTCGATAATTTCACATCTCGTCATCAAGGTCTCAAACTCTTGCAAATACTCTTCAACAGTATTTCGACCTTGTTTCAGGAACTGGAAAGCATGGAGCATCTCCTGCTTGAAATAAGTCAGCATGAAGCATTGGTTTATCAATCTTTTCATGAGCCTCCAAGTTTTGATCAGCTCCTCTCCTTCGGTATCTTGCTTAGCAACTAGCTTACCCTACCAAAGATTTGTATATTCAACAAGTGATAAGGAAGCTAGCTTAACCTTTGCTTGATCATCGTACTCGTAACACTCGAATAACTTCTCAACTCGGGGAACCTAGTCAAGGAACTCTTTGGGTCGGCTACTCCTATAGAAGGTTGGTTTTTAGCTTGACATTATTAAGTCCTCGGCTAGGTGCTTGGGGTTTATCCCTTGCATTCTGACTTAGTCGATTCATTTTGGTTTAGCCACTTTTGTGAGCTCTGCTTGGCCATGTTCCTTCTCGACCTTGGCTCTCTTCTCTCGGTTTCTTGATTTGTTTTGAAGTCAACACTCCTTTCATTCCTCCTTTTCAGCATTGGATGGTTTTCTCTTCTTGAATTGCTAGCTCTTCTTGGTTGTCGCTCATCATTATCGAGCTCATTAGAACCACTTTCACTTATGGGTGTTCGCTCCCTTCTTCCTTCTCAGCCATCATGTCTGTGGCCTCTGACTAACCTAATAAGCTCCTGAATAGAGTCGGTGAGATTTTGGATCTAGTATTCTAATTTGTCAACACGTTACCTCAAGCTTCTGTAAGGACTATTACTAGTGTTGTTGACACTATCCTCTGACATTCTTGTTCGTATATTATTTTTTTTTCCAGAAAATTGAACAAACAACAAAACACAATTACAGTAACCTAGAAACAACCACTACTTGGCTTTTGCAACTACTTACGACTACTACGAATAGTACGCTAACTACTGATGGGAATCAGCCTTCGACCATATCCAAGCCGAGGCTTATTAATGCTTGCCGAGGTTTATCAATGCTCCAAGCTGTAGTCAGAAGGATAAAGGGAAGGAAGATAAACACTTGGCATCAAATTTGTTGTCAACCGAGATGCTAAGAAACCATAAGGTTGAGTACTCGAGACCAAAGAACCATTCGGTATAGTATCGAGAGATTCGTGCCAACTAATTCTATGACTTGGCAATTGTGGGCCGACCTATCGGGTGTCTCGGCCAAGCCACGCAAGAAGTCAGGGGCCCCTTCTCGAACTTGTATATTTAACTGCAGACCCTGTTCAGTTCGGATACTGCTCCTCCCAGGACATGCCGAGTTCTATAAAATGTACAGTTTTGTATTCTTATATATGTTTTCCCTTTATTTAATTCATAGACTCATTTCTTTAGGGTTTAAAGCCTTATATTTTATTTACAGTTTTGCTACAAGGGTTTAGGACTTGTTATAAATAGCAACATTTATACTAACAAAAATACACACGCATAGATAGATAGATAGATAGATAGAGACAAATATATATATAGAGTGAAACTTTCCTCTTTCGAGTAAGGTTATACTTGAGTTAGCATTTACCGGATTATCGAATTTTGATTAGAATCTTTAATCGTCCCTGCGTTCTTATCAATGCTGTTCTCAGATTGTGGTGAACTCGTTCATTTGAATTGGTTAGTGAGTTGCATCTAACCTTCATTTGAAACCTCGACCAGCATTTAGTGTTCGTGAGTCGAATCAAAATCTATTTCGAGCTCAAACCCTTGATCGTGTTTGTGTCTTGGTGAGTTATATCCATCTACATTCACTATCAAAACCCTTCCTGTTCTTTGTACCCATTTTCCTTGAATACCCATTCTTATTCATTTTTAGATCTGCTGTTGCTTCTTTCTAGATTGATCCTTTGATTCCTTATCATATTGGCATCAGAGATTCGATCCTTATCAACTATAGAACAATGATTAACAGAAATGTTAGAACTACAAATGTACTTTGAAGAACACTAGCACGCATGTTTCCCCAAAGCTCTGATATTAATACGATAAGGATCAACAGTAGAACGAAAGCGAATCTAAAACAAATAGGAATGGGTATTCAAAAAGAAAATGGGTACGATGAATATAAAGGTTTTTGATGATGAATATGATTAGATATAACTTACCAAGACACAAACACAATCAGGGTGTTTGAGCTCGAAATATAGTTCGATACAACTCATAAACATTAAATGTCACTCGGGATTCAAATTAGGATTAGATGAAACTCACTAATCGGTTCAAATGAAAGGGTTGGCTACAATCCTAAGAATAAGATTGATAAAAACACGGGAGAGATTAAAGAATTTAATCAATACTCAATAATCCAGCAAACGTAAGCTAACTAGCTTAAGTACAGCCTTACTTGAAAGAGGAAAGTTTCACTCTCTGTATATTCTTTTGTATATGTCTATATCTATTTGTGTCTGTATATTAGTACAAATATTGCTATTTATAGTAAGTCTTAAATCCTAGTGGCAAAACTGTAAATAATGTATAAGGCCTTAAACCCTAAAGAATCGGGTCTACAAATAAAATAAGGGAAAACATATACAAGAATACAAAACTATGCATTTTATAGAAGTTGGCATGCGGTCATTCCACATGTCTTAGAAGTAGTAGTATCCGAATCGGACGGGGTTAGCAATTTGATGTATGGGTTCGGGAAGGAGTCTCTAAACTCTTACGTGGCTTGGCCAAGACACCAGAGAGGTCAGCCTACAATTGCCGAGTTCTAGATTTAATTGGCACGAGTCTCTTGCTGCTATACTGAGTGGTTCTTTACTCTCACATCTTCGGCCTTATGGTTTCTTGGCAACTCGGCTGACGACAGAGTTGATCCAGAGTGTTCATTTTCCTTCCCCTTGTCCTTCTAGTTGCAAATCAGCCTCGGCAAGCATTGATAGGCCTCGACTTGGATATGGTCGGAAGCTGATTCCTATCAACATGTAATGCTCCTTTCTCACTCAATCAATGTAACTTGTTCGGCCTTGGATGTGCAATAGTCAGCAACTTCAGTTTTGAAACAAGATCGGCTGATGCTACATTGGTATAGCTTCCATTATCCACGATGAGGGCGCACATTTGATCATTTACCTTATATGTGGTATGGAACAAATTCTCTCTTTGCTTCTCCTCTTATGAGGGTTTTACGTTCATAGTGCGTTGGACAACCATGAGTAACTAATTTAAGTCCTTAGGAAACACGTCCTTCTCAATCAGCTCTTTCTCAGCACTTTCTTTCTTGGTAGGAACCTCCTCCTCTTCAGGTTCCTCATCTATGCTCTCTACTTTTAGTTTCGGGATGTCTCCTTTGACGACTATCATCTGTTAATTTAGGCACTGAGCAACCATGTATCCAAATCCTTAGCACTGTTTGAACGGGTCGGCAAGACAATGTTAACTCATCCACCTCAAACGAGTCGAGCTAAGTTTTGACCTCTAACTGGTTGAGTAGCTTGTGGGATGTTTTGTACGGCCTCAGTGGGTTGATAAGATAACGCATGAACAACTTGGGTCAGATCTATTAAGAGGTTAGCTATCTCATCAAGTCTCTCATCAGTACTTCTGAGAGTTCCCTAAGATCGTCATCCATGGCAGACAACTCCACTATCATCACCAGTAATAACATTAATTTGGGTCTATCATCTTTCTTTATAGATTCAAAGCTTAAATAAGCACTTTAGAAAGTGAACAGTTAACAACACAGCAGTTGAATGAATACAGTAACTTACTCTATTTCACACACGTAAAATAGAGTATAATATAACTTTAAGAAGAAGTAACTATAGTTCGCACAAAACCTTCGCTTTGATACCAAGATGTTGTGAACTGTGACAAAAAATAGACAAAGTTGGTCGTTAGATGGGTCTTAGCTTGCAGAAAACTCGAAAAAGGATTAATGGGAAAAGTACGAAAAGGGAAAAATGAAGAATGAAACAGTAAGCAAAACCCACGAATAGCTTTAGAGAATATTACGTACCAATGGAACTTTTGAGGATTCACGGTACAATTTGATATGATGCACAAATTAATCCGATGAGGTTACTCGCTATCTAACCTTACTTAAAGGAAAAGATAAGAGTGATATCGAGAATAAACAAATAGTGTTTATGCAAGGAAGAAAAAAGTACTCTAAAGTGTATTAAGAATGATCTGATGCCTTCCAGCTACAAGTACAAGGGTATTTATACCCATAACTTAGGGCAACTTTTCTAAAAAGGAAAATACAAAAGGACATTTTCTGAGGAAGTAATGCATAAGATACAAAAGGATAAAAATGAATATATAAGGAAAACAATCATTAGTGCAACAAATTCTGCATATGGTATTGTATACGTGACAACACTACATTAGTGAGTTCGTTAGAAGATACGAAGAAAAAGTATGGATAGATGGCTTGTTCGTGTAGGGATGACTTAGTCAGTTCGAAGTCTCTTTCTCGGCTTCTCGATAAGAAGATGCTGAGTAATTGGTTGGCTTAATGCTAGAGAGTAATAATCAACTCGGCATACTACAGGAAAATGGGCAGTCATACGGCTCGGCATGAAGAGTGACTCGATAAGGAAGTACTTGGCCTTAGGAGGGATTGGTTGGAATAGAAGGATTTGTTGTGCTAGACTCTCGAGTCTTCGAGCTTGGTTGCAGGTCAGAGGTTCGGTAGCCTGATTCCCATCACCGACCCTAGCAACTAAGGGGATGCTTGGGACATTGAAGATTGCTTGAGCGGCTTCCCTCTCGCGTACCAGGGCTTCCTTCTTCCCGTTGAAGGTTGGGGAATCTAAGCAGTCGAGGAAACTCATATCAAGGTTTGGATAGGGAGAGCACCTCCTTCCTTGTATAGCATACAGAGTCGACGGTCAGGTCTTCCAGCTTGTCCAACCACTCCTCGATCTTCTGATAGTCAGCGATGACCTTTTTAGCGATGGCATCATTGAGTACCTCCTTACTCTCCATTTTGGAGGTGATCGCCTCCATCTCTAAAACCTTCTTCTATAGCTCCTAGACCTGCTAATCCAACCTAACCTTTAAACTTGCCAACTCCAAAGAAGTAGATTTGGCACTTTGGCACTCGAAAGCCTTCATTGCCAACTCGGTTTACAACCTTGCGATTGATGCCTTTAGCTTAGCATTCTCTTTCTCGACCTGGGCTTTAGCCTCCCTTTCCTCATCTAGTTGTTGAGAGAGCTAAGCCTTGGTCCTCTGCTGGTCGTTTAAGTCGTTGGCTTTCTTTACTGCCTTTTCGACCTTATCCCTCTCTCTCTTTCTACATTATTCAACAATGCTTGAAGCCTCACCACCTACACATAAAAGCGATGTAGGCGTCCATTAGCTTTGGAGATTTTTTTCAAGTACTTATTAGTAGAAGTCTTTGCCACTTGCAAATACTTCTTACTTTGGTGCAACGCTACCCTATAGCCCTTTACCTCTCTTTGGGCGACATCGTATTTATTTAGTTGAAGCAATACCCAACTGTGGTATTGTAGAGAAACAAAGGCTGTTGTTAATACAGTGAGAAGTGAAGAACGTTAATGTAGAAGTAATAAAGACTTACCTGCCGCATAAGCGTGCTCAAGTGGCTCACCATCTCTATGGGGTCATCCGCATCTTCCCTGGATAGCCGTTCAAGGATAGCCTAATCATTGGGGGTGTAAGACCTCATAGAAGCCTAGTAGCTGAGTGTTTGGTGCTATAGCATGAGATCATTGGCATGAACTTCTCACTTTAACCTCAAGAGCTTCCCCCTAGCCCTCTTCATTTCCGTTTCGAGAATTCCCTTCAGGAACTTTTCATCTCAAGAGGCGTATAGCAGTTCTTAAAATGAGTTTGGCCCAATCCCTAACAACTTTGTTAAGGACATAAAAAAATTTGTCTCCCCAAGTTGTCAACATGCTTGATGGGAATCAAGTTACGGGATCACTGACACACAGCTAAGCTCGAAGACTAGAGGGGCTGGTATGTTGAATCCTTATGTTCTAACCAACTCTTGCCGAAACCGAGTACTTCCTTACTGAATTACCTTTAATGCCATACCGTATGACAAACCATTATTCTGTGGTTTGCCGAGTGGATGAGTACTCTCCAGTACTAAGTTGTATAATCACTCGGCATCATCTTTGCTGTTGCTGAGAAGCCGAGGGAGAGAATCTGGATTGATTAAGCCATCCTTACTCGGACAAGCCCATATGTTCGTACTTTTTGTCCGCATCTCCTAACGACCTCGCCAATGTCGCATTACTACATGAAGAGTATCACATGTAGAATCTGTAGTACTAATGATTATTTTCCTTGTATATTCATTTTTGCCCCTTTATAACATGTACATTGCCCCCCTTAGAAAATGCCCCTTTTGTCATTTTCCTTTTGGGCAAGTTGCCCTAGTTTGCGGGTATAAATACCTTTGTACTTATAGTTGCAGGACAACATATAATCTTCAATACACTTTTAAGTACCTTCTTCCCTGCGTAAACACTGTTGTTTACTCTCGGCATCATTCTTATCATTTCTCTTAAGCAAGATTAAGTGGTGAGTAACCTTATTGGGTCAATTCGTACGTGACATCGAATTGTGCTGTGAGTCCTCGGAAGTTTCATTGGTGTGTCATATCCTCTAGAGCTGTTCGTGGGTTTTGCTTACTATTTTCATCCTTTGCTTTCACCCTTTCGTACCTTTCCCCATTGACTCTTTTCGAGCTTTCTGCAAAATCAGACCCATTTAGCGATCGGCCTTGTCTGTTCTTGGCTACAGTTCGTAATATCTTAGTATCAGAGCGGAGGTTTTATGTGAACTATAGTTAACTCTTCTTGGATTTTTGTTATGCTCTTTTTTGCCTGTTTGAAACAGAGTCAGTTATTGAGTTCATTTGATTGCGGTGTTATTAGTTTTTACTTTCTAAAGTGTTTGTTTAAATTTTGAATTTGTGAGGAAAAATGGCAGACTCAAATATGAATTTTGGTACCGGTGATGATAGTGGAGTTGTCCACCGTGGGTGTCAGTCTCAGGGAACTCCCAGAATCATTGACAAGAGACTTCATGAGGTAGCTATCTTGCTGACTTACTGAGGCAGCGCAAAACATTCCACAAGTTGCTCAACCTGTTAGAGGTTAGAACTTAGCTCGACTATTTCGAGGTGGAGGAGTTGGTGGACAAATAAGGTGAAGGATGGACTTAAGAGAGCTTGATGAGGAGGAAGAAGAGTATTTTGATGAGGAGCATGTACGAGTCCCCAGAGCATCTGACCATGTGAAGCTTTAGATTCCGAGTTTCAATAGGTCTAGGAATGTTGATGAGTACTTGGACTGGGAAGAGAAGGTAGAGCGTATGTTTGATTATTATTAGTATGAGGATTACGAGAAAGTGAGGACTGCTGTTGTTGAATTTTCTGGATATGCCACCATGTGGTGGAGGAATTTTCAGGCCATTAGAAGAAGAGAGGGGTATTGAGACATTAACACTTGGCCTGAGATGAAGAGGGTGCTCAGAAACAGATTCATGCCGGAAACATATCTCTAAGATACTTTCATACGACTTTAGGAGTCGAGACAAGTAGGCTGAACTGTTGATGAATATGTTTAAGAATTCCAAATGCTTATGATAAGATGCAAAGTGGAGGAACCACCTGCCCGAATAGTTTCAAGGTTTGTCATTGGGTTGAGGGAAGACATCGAGACATTGTGGAACTCTAATGAGTTAACACAATGGATAAAGCTGTTAGGATTGCTCAGCGGGTAGAGAGGCAAAGAAGAGGACGAGTAGCAACCAGAGTGCCGACTAGTCAACCTAGACAGGTAAGTCATCGGACATTGCCGAGAAGTAGGATAGATGTTAGAGTCTAGAAGAAAAGCCGGCCCGAAAATGCAGTGCCGGCTCGAATGTATGAGAAAGGGCAAGGGTCTGGTAGGAAAACTAGCCAAATCAAATGCTTTAAGTGCCAGGGTTTAAACATATGGTTGCTCAGTGCCTGAACCGAAGGATAATGATCGTTAAGGGAGACACCTTGAAGTTAGACGTAAAGAGTATGGATGAGGAACCCGAGGAGGAGGAGGAGAATATCGAGAAAGAGTTAATCGAGGAAGATGTGTATGCTGAGGACTTGGACCAGCTACTCATGGTTATCCAATGCATTATAAGCGTGGAACCCTCATGAAAGGAAGAGTAGAGAGAGAACTTATTTCATATCATCTACAAGGTGAATGAATAGACGTGTACTCTTATTGTGGACAGTAGGAGTTGTACTAATGTGGCGTCAGCCCACCTTGTCTCAAAATTGAGGTTGCTAACTGTTGAGCATCCGAAGTTGTATTAGTTGCAATGGTTAAGTGACAAGGGAGCATTACACGGCATTCGGCAAGTATTACTGTCGCTTACCATCAGAAATTACTCCGATACATACTACCCATGTGCGCTTCCCATGTGTTGTTAAGAAGATCGTAGCTGTTTGATAGGAGAGTTATCTACGACGGTTATAGGAATATCTACATATTCAAGAAGGAAGATCGGAAGATCACACTAAATCCGATGTCACTGAGAGAGGTTCACAAGTTATAGATGAAACTTGCTCATGGATCGACGAAGGTTCTGGTGATGAGTTGAGCCGAGTTCCGAAAGGCCATTAATGCCAATGAACCGACCCTCCTTTTGGTCAGACGACTACTGGAAATGAAGGGGCGGGATGAATTATCCTAGGAGGAGAAGGAACTATTAGATGAATATATCGACTTGTTCCTAGAACAGTTACCTGAAGGGTTGCCCCTGACCTGAGGCATAGAACACTGCATTGACTTAATACCTGGCATTGCATTGCTGAATAAGCCAGGCTTCTAAGTTTCAACGCTGAGTCAATGAATTGTTGGAAAGAGGATATGTGAGAGAGAGTCTCAGCCCTCGTGTTGTACTCGCACTTCTTATACTGAACCCCCACTTTTAGTGTCGAAGAAGGATGAAACCTGGCAGATGTGTGTTAATAGCTGAGCCGTGAACAAAATCACGATTAAATGCAGGTATCTGATCCTAAGACTAGAAGACATGTTGGATGAATTGAATGGAGCCAAAATTTTCAGCAATATTGATCTCAAGTCCGGTTACCATCAAATCCACATAAGGTAAGGAGACGAGTGGAAGACTGCGTTCAAAACTTAACATGGACTTTATTAGTAGATGGTCATGCCCTTCGGCTTGTCGAATGCCTAGAGCACCTTCATGAGGCTTATGAACCATGTGCTGAGATATCTTATCGGGAAGTATGTCGTAGTGTACTTCGACGACATCTTGATTTACAGTACCAACATGTCGAGTCACTATAAACACATCAGAGCAGTCTTAGATATTCTTCGTGTCAAGAGATTATTCGACAACCTAAAGAAATGTTGTTTTTGCCAGCGTGAAGTGGTATGCTTGGCTATGTAGTCAGTGGAGAAGGCTTGCGAGTTGATGATGAGAAAATCCGAGCAATTGTTGAATGGTTGACCCCTGCTACTTGTGTTGACATGAGAAGTTTCCATGGATTGGCTTCATTTTACCGAAGGTTCATCAGGAACTTCAGTACCTTCGCTGCACTACTTACTGAGTTAACGAAGAAAAACACTAACTTTCGGTGGGGAGAAAGGGAGGAGAGGAGTTTTGCCGAAGTAAAGGAGAAGTTGACCTCCACCTCAGTATTAGTACTCCTCAACTTCGACAAAATTTTTGAGCTAGAGTGCGACGCGTTAGGCATTGGAATAGGTGCTGTCTTGATGCAGGAAGGATAACCAATTGCCTTCCATAGTGAGAAACTCCGAGGACCCTAGTTAAATTACTTCGTATATGACAAAGAACTCTTGACATTAATCCGAGTACTGCAAGTGTGGCAGCACTATCTATTGTCGAGAGAATTTGTCATATATACTGATCACAAGTCACTGTGGTACCTTTAAAGTCAAACTAAATTATCTAAGCGGCAGGCGAGATGTGTCGAATTCCTTGAGGGATTCAATTTTATGATCAAATACAAGCAAGGAAAGAGCAACGTAGTTGTAGATGCTCTTTCGAGAAGGCATGCACTCTTGTTAAAACTGCAGGCCAAATTGTTTGGTTTTGCAAATATCAAAGAACAGTATTCCGAGGATCTGCACTTTAGACCAATAATTTTGTGATGCATGGATGGGAGGATAGTGGACGAGTATTATGTGGAGAATGGCTATCTGTTTCGAGGCAGGAAACTGTGTGTACTGGCATGTTCCCTACGGGAATTATTAATTAGAGAAGCCCACAGTGGTAGAGTCTCTAGACACTTTGCAAAAAATATAACCTGTGAACTATTAAATGGTTGATTCTTTGGCCGAAAATGCGAAGGGATGTACATCGAGTAATCAAAGGCTGTGTTGTGTGCGAAAAGGCCAAGTGCCAAGCTGTAAGAGGGAAAGTAATGCCCCTACTTGTTCTGATGAGACCATGGATTGAGTTAAGTATGGACTTTGTTCTTGGGTTGTTGAGAACTGCTCGAAGAAAAGATACTGTAATGGTTATTGTAGATTGCTTCAGTAAGATGGCATACATCGTGGCTTGCACAAAAAATAACGACACTTTGGCTATTGCTTCTCTTTTCTTACAAGAGGTTATGCGGATACACGGCGTATCGAGAAGTGTAGTCTTTGACAGAGACCTAAAGTTCTCGAGCCATTTTTAGAGAACCCTGTAGCATCAACTGGGAATCAAATTTCTCTTCAGTACCTCATGCCAACCCCGGACTAATGGCCAAACAAAGGTGGTTAATCGTACTTTGGGGTCACTATTCTAAGCTGTAGTAGGCAAGAACATGGCAGATTGGGACGTTTGCTTATTAGTGGTTGAATTCACCTATAACCGAACTGTACATGACATTACCAAGCAAACTCCCTTCAAGGTGGTCTATGGATTCAATCTCGAACTGCCCCTCAACCACGCCCCTGTTCAAGCACCCGCGCAAGAGGACCCTAACGCTTTGGCCAGAGCACAATCTCTCCAACACATCTACAACAAGGTCACTTAGCGCATTGACCAAGTTGTTAGGAGAATGCTTGAAAAGACCAAAGGTTGGTCAGCCAAACAGTTTCAACTAGGAGACTTGGTATGGCAACACTCCAATAAGGAACGATTTCTGAACAAAAGGAAGAACAAGTTATTTGCAAGGGTGGAAGGAACTTTCAGAGTCCTCTAGAAAATCAGTGACAACACTTACAAGTTAGAGTTACTTGAGAACTATGGGGTTTCCGACACCTTCAACATTATCGACCTTAGCCTATACCACCCTGACGGAGGATTGAGCGAACACCATTCGGATTTGATTCCAAATCCAAAACAACTTGGAGGAAATAATGTGAATTAAGCTACAGGACCCCTGACACGCAGCCGAGCTCGAGGACTAAAAGGGCTGGTACGTCGAATCCTTATGTTCCAACCAACCCCTACGGAAGCTGAGTACTTCCTTACCGAATCACCTTTAATGCCGTATCGTATGATAGCCCATTATTCTATTGTTTGCCAAGTATATGAGTACTATCTAGTGTTAAGCTGTACAATCACTTGGCATCATCTTTGCCAAGAAGCCGAGAGGGAGAATTCAGATTGATTAAGCCATCTTTACTTGGATAAGCCCATATGTCCGAACTTTTTGTCCACATCTCCTAACGACCTCGCCAATGCTGCATTGCTACGTATATAGTATCACATGTATAATATGTAGAACCAATGATTATTTTCCTTGTATATTCATCTTTGCCTCTTTATAACACGTACATTGCCCTCCCCCCCTAGGAAATATCCTTTTTGTCATTTCCCTTTTGTGCTAGTTGCCCTAGTTTGCAAGTATAAATACCCTTGTACTTTATTTGTAAGACATCAGATAATCTTTAATACACTTTTGAGTACCTTCTTTCCTATGTAAATACTGTTGGTTACTCTCGACATCACTCTTATCCTTTCCCTTAAGCAAGATTAGGTGGTGAGTAACCTTATTAGACCAATTCGTGCGTCACATCGAATTGTGCCGTGAGTCCTTAGAAGTTCCATTGGTACATCATATCTTCTGGAGCTATTCGTAGGTTTTGCTTACCGTTTTTATCCTTTGCTTTCACCCTTTCGTACCTTTCCCTATTAACTCGTTTTGAGCTTTCTACAAGATCGGACCCATTCAACGACCGACCTTGTCTGTTCTTAGCTACACTTCGCGACAACACTAGTAGGGATGGGTCGTCGGCCACTCAGTCCATTTCCCTCAACTTAAAGGCGCCTTCGCCAGGGGTCTCTGTTTCTTGGCTCCAGGCCCTGGCTCCCTGACTGTTTCTGGAACCTTCCTCTTTTAGCTAATCACATAAGGTAGGGCAGCCCCTTTGACCATTTCTTCTTCCCTTACCTTTGGAGGGGAAAGCATCTGAACATCAGGCTCCTCCGTGTTGATGCCTTCATCCCTTATGAGAAGAAGCTTAGTGGAGGGGATGAAAGTAGGGGTAGGCAAAGCTATGCCCAAAGGCTTTGCATTCAGTGGCTCACTTAGGATACCGATGGGAGTCCCTTAAGGAATAGCCATTGGTTGTACCCTATTGGTCTCCTTAGCCCCTAGCTTCGCCTGTACTACCTTAGCCTTCAACTCGGAGGCCTTGGTCTTCGCCTGTTGGTGGCTCATCAATTCATCCACGAAGGGATGGGGAGCCCTTATAGCTAATTTTTTACTTACAAAAATTAGACTGAAGCAATAAGGAAAACAAAAAGCGAGATAAACAAAAGAAACTATTACTACCATTCATAAAACAATGCCGTAATTAGCACGGCTAAGGAAGTTCCCTCATCTTACAAGACGAAGCACCTTAACATTAGCACAGCAGATGTAGGTGCTTGCAAATAGAATGGACCTCTATCTTCAGCATACTTCTTGATTACAGCCTTCTTTATGTTAAGGAAGAGCTCCGAGATCAGATGCTGAAAGTATCTCTTCACTATCTCCGCGGCATTAATCTCTTAGCCATGCCTTAGGGCCATGAAGGCTTGAATCTCTCGCACAGCTTTCACGTCGTTGAGGCCAAGCTCTTTTTAGGCCTTAGTCCGAACTAGGTTGATCCATTACTTTTAGAAATTTGCCTCTTTGGACAGTTTGACGACTATGTAGTCGTCTTACTAGCCTTTTACGAAATCTATAAGGCCGTAGAATATTTTCTTCCCTAGACAAGGTTACAGGTATGACTATTCCCCTACACTCTTTTACATATGGAAGTAGTTGAAGAGCTCAGGAGTAACTCTTACTACCAAATACTCACACAATGCACGTAAAACCTTCAATACCCTCCATCCATTCTGAGGGACCTGCGTCGAACTGCGCTGATAAAAGTTGAAGAGCTTTTTCTTGAAGTATCTCAAGGAGAAGTGCTGCCTAAACTCAAAACATTTCTTGAAAACTACAAAACATCTTCCTTATAGCAAGGCTACACACTCCTCCTTACTTGGTAATTGTATCTACTACTTAGGTGATTACCTCAACGATGAAGTTACCTAAGACCCAATTGGAGGCAGTGGGTTTGCTCTTGCTCACTCGGTCGCTAGGCTCCTTACCTGTTTTGAGCACATTAAACTTATTCTTTGGAGGGGGCAGAGGGCTGTATGTATACATATCCCTTAGGATGGTGTTAATTAGCCTAGCCCTATCTAGCGCCTAAACTGCCATTATAGTGGAATCATCTAGTTGGATAAGACCTCGTCTTCTCCTGCTCTTGGGGGGGGGGGGGTGGGGAACTCTTAGATTCAAAGTTAGAGGCATGTAACGATAAGGATGAGCGAGTCTTACCTCTATTACTAGATATGGTTGTAATGTGTGAAGAAAAAAGAAGCTTGAAAAACTTTTGAAGGAAGTCTAGTGCAAAAGTAGAATTCGCAATAGCAAAATAAGAATTCGCAATAGCAAAATAAAGTAATTGCACAAAAATGATCGCACAAAAGTGATCTCTCATTATAATTGTACTATTTATAGGCTACACATTTGGGAAACCATACAGGTAGTTATGGGGATTTGTCTAAGTACAAATCTCTTGGAATGCTGCTGAGTAGACATGTGGAGTGAGTTTTGATCAGAAGGTCCCCTTTAAAAGGTAAAATGCGTATAGTTGCATATCGATCTGCTATGATAAGATACCTGTCACATTATATTAAATGTATAGAAAGACGGAACATTTAGATCGGAATTTGAAAAAGTTTTTTTTATAAGAAGTTTCCTTGTGATCCCTCCGATTTCCAACTCATCGGCATGATAGAGGCACGGTTGAAGGCAACATACTTGCGCATTGGAGAGGGGGACCAGTCAACAAGTCAACAAAATCGATAACTTTAAAACTGGAAATAAGAAAAAGTAAGGCAACAGCTGAAGGCCGAACGACTAGTAGCTAATTGATTGCCAACATCCATTGGTTGATCATTTAGACCCTTGCTTTTATCCCTAAATTATATCGGATGTTCCTATTTTGCATTGAACTTACCAAGGTCCAAGAGTTCGAGCCATAGCCATACCCAACAGCTGGTCATTCTTGTCTTTAGTGAACAATGAGTTGATCTTTCTTGTCTTTGGTTAAAAATGGGTTTAATATTTTATTTATGTTCATTTCCCTATTTATATATTGATCATTTGATTATTTTAAATATAAATACTACATTTATTTTTCATTAGTGATAACTTATTTTGCAATATTATTATTACATTTTAAATAAACAAATGCAAAAATGGTTTTTTTGAAGAAAATAATAACTTAGTGGAAGATAAATGCCCACTTTACACGTGGATACGTGTGTACTAAACCGCTGAAAAATTAGCTTATGTAGCATTGTTTCTTATCGCTTAATTGATTTTTTCGGTAGTGTTAGCTGTTGCCATGTCTCCTATGCACAGCTGACAGCTCTCGTCTACAGCTCGCTTCCAAATCATGGATGACTACATGACAAAAATTTTAGTACATCAAGGCATAAAAGAAAGACATTTAAACATGATAAGGGATTAACTACAAACAACCATCACATCTACTTATTCTACTTTTGATTGATTTACTTCCGTCTAGTTTTGCCTTTCCTTCTTTGATGGATGTAGATACTAGGTTTCCGGCTAGAGAGATTGTGTGCATGGTTGCTAATTACGTGTTATAGGTGATTTCAAAAAAAGTACTTGAGAATAGCACTTAAATGATTAAGAGATAACGAGATAAGAAAGAAAAATGGGCAATAGCAAAGTTATTCAAATACATTAGTGGTAAATAAAGGAGCTTTAGAGAACCTTATATATAACTTGGGTGAAATTAATTCTTTATTTAAATTATTTATTTGATCTTAGAAAGTAAAACTTTTATAATAAAATAATATTTTTTCAATTTAATTAAAGTTAAGTAATTATAGGCTTTTGGACGAGATCACATATATTGGATTATCTTAATGATTAATAAATGGGATGGGGTTTACTCATTTCATGATTATCTTAAACGAGCGTACTAATAGCATAAGACCATTGACTTTCTTTATAAATGTATGAACTTGTTTGAGAAAGGTTAAAGGTAGATTAACTGGTTAAATTGTTTCTATTATAAGTTTACCAAGTCACTTTTCCTTAGTCATTCAAAATATGGATAGGAAATTTTGGACCCCACCACTAACTTAATGAGGCAAATTCTAATGCAAACAAATAATGAGCTTACCCAAGAATCAATATAGGAATTCTTAAACCTCTATAATCGATACACTAATGCAATCCTATGAAAAAAAATTAAATAAATATATAAAAGGAATTAGTCTAAAAATAGAGATTGAACATTACGAACAATGCAAGTATCATGTTGTGTTGTGTTGTTGGTGGACGGAGGAGTGTTCTTCGATTGTGTGGTGGTATAATCACTCTTCCCTTCTTCCTTCTTTATTTACCTTCCTATGCTAATTCCGGGGACAAACAAAATAATATAATTACGTCAAATGATTTTTTTTTTTAAAAAAAAAAAACTAGGAGCAACGAGGTAAGAAATAAAATTCGTCTCATAATCCTGATCAACATGAAAAGTCACTCAACTCTGCCCACTCCTAACGATCCATGCGAGCTCAATGTCAAACTTTCCCTGTAGATCACCAAGTCACCTTAAATGTGAAGGTTACTTTATGAGAAATTATCAAAAACTTAAGACATGCCTATAAAGAATTTTATATCTCATGATTGCTATTTTCTCTAAGGGATACATAATCTGACCCATAGTTCATCCTTCAACAAGATAGCTCATTCATCAATCATATATGTAAATCACCTCGCTTTTAGGAGGTGGTCGAGCCACCTTAGTGTCAACCTGTTGATCTGAAGCGATGGAGTCCTAAAAAGCATCATTACCAATCTCATAGTTACCTCTACTATTATCGTGCAACATGTTTTGATGAGCAATAGATAAATATTAATAAAAATTTTAATACATAAAAAGATGGACGTACTATCATTAATATGTGTTTAAATATCAATGGTATTTATCAATTACTATATGAAGTATTAGTGTTGATGAATATTTTTTTTTTTTTCTAGAACAGCGATGCATGTTATGAAACGACAACGTTAAAGGATACAAAAGAAGAGACAAAGACAATAAATCATAAGCAATTCCGAACAAAAGCCATATAAATTTTTAAAGCCATTGATTTTGGTTTCAAAGTCTTTGCACGTGGTGCAAATTAATTAGTTCAACCAAAACTAGGACTAAGTTTCTTCTTAAATCCATTAATTTTTCTTTTCTTTTTGTTTCATCGTTAGACTTGCCAAAAGCAAACAATAATTTCCTATTGATTAAAAAATTGATATTCTTCTATGCAATCACATTGTTCGAGTACTAAGATGTACTTGAAAAGATTACACCCTCCCAATACTTGGGCCAAGAAGATAAGAAATGAGATTAGGCAGTAAAGTGGGCAAATATCCAGCACTTTCTTACCGTCAGGGTGTCAACTCAAATAGTTAAAAGGAATATATTGAGGATGATTTGTCATTAATCATAAACCGAGTCGACTTATGAGTGATGGGCATGGTGAAATATGTGTTTATATATCATCAATTCATCCCCGTGGTGTATATTAATACTAGTGAAGTTACAGAACCAAATCTAATTACTATTTCCGTATGGAAAAAGCCAGTTGTCAAGCTGGCTTACTAAAATACATATAATGAAGAATAATTTGATCGAATCCCAAGCACCTCAGGGAGTGAAATTGACATTATTCTCCTCACATATAGTATAATTAAATTGTATATATACTAATTATATGGATAACAATTTTCCATGGAGACCGATGATGTCTTTGATAATTAAGTAGAAGAAGACTTTCAAAACTCCCGGCCAAAGCATCATGCTAATGATCAAACAAATTATTATACTTGCACACCATTCACCCGGGTACGTGGTAGTGCGTTAATTCCAATGAATAAATTTTCTTTCGTCAAGTAGGTTATTAGCACGTGATACCTTTTTTTTTTTTCTTTTTTTTTTTAATTATCTCCACGAATTTTGGCAAGCAACATGCCTGGACCACCCAAAAGGTGCAGTATGATTGGCAGGCAAGCTAAGGAATCTCTTCCAATCATGGAGAACTTGGAGGAGATCAGAGACCTTGGCTTTAATGGTGCGACAGCAGTTAGCATGAACCGTGCAAACAACCCTCACATCTCTGCTGTCACGGCAGAATCCGCTGAAGAAGACTGTATCTAGGAACCTAACCTTAAGCCCCAGCTGTCTGAGCACACCTTCCCGCATCATATCTTGTAGCACGTCCTGTTCTTTCATTCCATTGAAGTTGTGTCTTCTGGAATTCCACACGTCGTACAATGCTATGGTTTTGTTGTTGGATCTGATCATGTAGAAGCCTGTGTTCATGGGGTTGGCCTGAGACCACATGTCCCCGTTGAATCTGTCGGTGCTTATTTGGAGGTCCTCGCTCAAATCTGGACTTAATCTCCGAAAAGGATCTCTTAGCCACGTTATATCTGTGTCCTGTCATTTATTAAAACATGTGATGCATTAAAATTAATAAATTTTAGGGGTGAACGAGAAAACTGATCAAACCAAATTAATTTAAAAATTAAACCAAATCAAACTGAAAATATGGTTTAAAAAATTTTTAATTTGGTCCAAACCAAAAAATTTATGGTTGGTTTAAAGTTATAAACCAAATAAATCTGTAAAACTAAATCGAATCGAATCGTCTTACAAAAATCATAGTCATATTTTAGTTCAACTAATGAATATCTCTTATTATAATATAACACTTAAAAGAATTTTTTATTTATATTTATTGAAATATATATGTATTAAAATTTTAATTATCATAACATATAAATTACATATGTAGTTTGAAAAGAATTTTTTTATTTACATTTATTAAAACATGTATGTATTAAAGTTTTCATTACCATAACTTATAAATTATATGTGTAGTTTGATTTAAAGTTTGAAAGTGAAATTAACTATTAATATTATTTAAAAATTTTTAGTTACATGAATATTAATTTTATCAACCTCTATTATGATAGTACTTATTCTTTTTAAATGAATTTAATACTTTTTATATAAGATTAAATGTTTTACAAATGTACATTTCTAAACTAGAAGATATGGCTAGAAAAAAAAAAAAGATACAACATAATTTGTAAACCAAACCGAAATTTTATGGTTTGGAAAAATTCTTAATTCGAACTGTATGGTTTTATTCAAAGTTATAAAAAAACCAAACAACTTTTTTATGGTCTGGTTTGGTTTGGAAGAAACACCGAATCAAATTGATTTGCACCCATTGCTAATAATTTTTTTTTTCTATTATTAGCCAATAGAATACTAATATGAAAAGTCAAATTCTCATCCTCAAAGATTCATACAAGATGCCGTCAATGCAATTTACTTGCCTATGTTTATATATACTAACATGGAAGATGCATCACATTGTGAAGTATAAAAATAATTATATGTGAATGCTGATAAAAATAATAAGAAAACTATGCACGCGTAACACGTATTCCTAAAAATATAAAAATTTTATGGATGTTAAATATTTATTTTACATTTTTTAATTTAAGGATATTTAAATTACAAAAAAAAAAAAAACTAATGTTTCAGAATTCAAACATAACTACTCCATGCAATTACTTTCTAGGAGAAAGCTAGCTAATTTGCTAAATTTAAGTGTTATACTAAAATTCTTTTTCTCTTTAAATTATACAGATATAAATTAGGCCGGTTTCAGCTAGAGCTTTGTTTGTTGTTTCTCCTGCCAAGAAAGATCAAAATATAAAGTTGATGATTCAAACAAGAACAAAATAAAAATTCTCAAATATGGACTTCCTATCCTAATTATGAAATTTCCATTAGACTAAAAGTACGTCACTATAAATAGTGTTAAAAGGTTAATTTGGAAAGGTAGATGAAGTCCGTCCTAACATGATTTAATTAAAAAAAAAACCATCATGTTTTGCAACTTGAATTCTATAGAAGACTTTGATGTGATATTTTACTCTTTAAGAGATATTTTTAAATCACTACAACTTTAGTATACACTCTATTTTTACTTTCTTATAATTTTATTTTTAAAAAACTAAATAAAAGAAAAACGGTTCTAATTTAAAAAAGTGAAAATAATAAAAAATGAAAAAAATTCAAAGTGTTAATCTAAGTCAAATCAATTGTTTAGAGTTGGATTGGCAATAGTCAAAAGTATATATGTAATTTAATGAATTTAAAATCTTCAAGATTTTTGGTTTTCATTGAAAAAATACCACAATAAAATATTTAAATAGATTTTTTTATCTAATCTAAAAATATTTTAATAGGATTAATTAACATAAGACTTTATATTTATTCAATTCAAAAATGGTATTAGAATATATTTAATAAGTATATCTTAAGCTATGTTAAAAGGTTTCGATCATTTTAAGGCACGGTGGACTTGATTTTGAATGTAAAATGAAGGTTTGATTCCATATCATGATTTAAATACAAATGAAGTAACGAGAAAAAGCTTAGCTCGATTGTCGTTGATTTGACTCCACTCTTTGTTGGAATTTTTTTTTAAGAAGGAGAAAGTAGAAGGAAAAATTGTAAAATCTTTTAGAATTCAATCTCATAAATTGATTTTATAGAATTTTGAATAAATTTTTATCGATTTAATTGCATCTAAGATAACTAAATCTAAAAAGAGAAAAAAATGATCACACTTAAATTTGTTTTAAAAGAGATTCGAATCTTTAAAATAGATTTAGAATTAGAATCGATAAAGCGCAAGATTTTGCAAGAGGAATCATTAAAAAAACACTCAACACACACATTTCGTAATTCGTCG
This sequence comes from Lumnitzera racemosa, assembly GCA_024138005.1. Taxonomy (NCBI): domain Eukaryota; kingdom Viridiplantae; phylum Streptophyta; class Magnoliopsida; order Myrtales; family Combretaceae; genus Lumnitzera; species Lumnitzera racemosa. The sequence goes on from JAMXBC010000007.1 coordinate 6,101,198, forward strand.
GACGCTTTTTCTGACACTCATAGCAGCACGCACTCCGAACACATCTACGCACGCCCAACGCATCACTACTGTGCAGCAAACACTTTCACATCCACATCCACATCCCTACCAGCCCCAGCCACGCTGTCCAGGCGACCTTCACTACAACAGAGAACCCCAATCCACCGAGCGCCCCTCCCTCTCGCAAACCAATCTCAATCCCCGTCCGCCCCTCTCTTTCGCAAACCAATCTCGATCCCCGTCCACCGCTATCATCAACCCACACACATAAACGCATGCCAATAGAAGTCCACTGAAGCCACCACACTCGACCAAACACCCACGCCCCATCCACTGTCGCAACTTCGGGACAGTCCACACTCGAATCGCTTTCACACCGCTTACCATATACTGCTGCCGCACCCCACACTACTGTAACCACCGAACAGCAGCACAAACCAGGGCGTCAGACCCTCTTCGTCCTCCTCCATGCTCGACGCAGTGCCTACAACCAACTCCCGACCCTCCATCCATCAGCAGCAGCAAACCCAACAATCCTTACCCACTGTGTGCAGTGCAACCCAGCGACCGCATCGACAGAACACACATCACCGTCCATCCTTCAACATCCTCAACCTGCAAATCCAGATGCTAACCACCGTCCAACCCCAACCTGCTACAAACATCAAGCTATCCCTATTTAATCACACTCGGCTCCCGTCCTCCTTCATCTTCGTTACGCTTTACACAACCTAACCCTCTCACAACCGGCCCATCCTTGCGCAATGCCGCGACAGCACCCAATTCCAACTGCTCCCATCCTTGCGCGACCGCCCACTCTCTGGAGTTCCACGCGTCAACTGCACAACTCAATCCACCACACCCTTCGACAACAGCTAACATAGCATCCCCGTCCTCTTCGCATCTTAGTCAGACCCAAACCCCAACACCACGCATCAGACCCCTTCAAAACTGACCAGCGAGTGCCCAACAAGTTTCGAAAACAACAGCTGGTACCACCCTCCACTCAAACACCCAGTTCACGGTCAAAATGACCCACCGAGCACCTTCAACCCGCGATCCAATCACGTCGGACGACGCTCTCGATTCACTCTACGAACACTGCAGTACACCGATACTTCCAACACAAATGCCGACGACCAAACTCTAAGACGGCCACACCTGGAGCATCCGGATCTCACCCACTCTCGACGACCACTAAGCCAAACACAACTCCACTTCCAGTCCAACCCGTAAGCCACTGTCAAACACCAAAGCCCCTTGATCCGTGCGCACTTGTTAGTTGAGGTGATTTGACATTTTTTTTTTGTTTTATTCGTTAGTTAGTTACTTAAAAAAAAAGGGGTCAATGTTTTATTCAATAAAATAAAATAAAAAAAGCAGTTTTGGCATTTAGAAAAGTCATTTTCAAGAAATAAAAGTATAATAAACCCTTTTTAAAAAAAGTCGAGGCTTTTGTTAGAATTTTTAAAATACATAGATAGTTAGGACCCTTTTTAGTATTTTACTTAAATAAAATAAAAGATTAACAAACTTAAACCTCAGTGAATTTTTTAAAACTAAAACCAATCAACTTATTAAATTTTTTGAGAATAAACTATCAACGTCTGATTTTATTAGTGGATACATAAATACCTTTGGGACAATGTAAAATTTATAAAAGCTTTAGTTTTCCATTTTTTGTAAATTATAACTAGAATTAACTATTTTTGTAAGATAAATACAATTTAATATATTGATTGGTGAGTGAATTTTTTTAAATGTTAAAAATGATTATTTCGAAAAATTAATAATAGTACCCATAATGGTATAATAAGATAGTTTTCGAACTCAAAAAATTTGATTTTTCAAATTATTTTTAAAAAAGTTTTCAAAATATAGATTGATGGTTAAATTAGAATTGGTTTGTCTAATCGATTCTAATTTAATCACTTTTTTCGGTTTTATAGGGAGATGATTCTAAAATTTTTCAAAATAAAAAAATTAAGTTTTCTTTAACTTTAATTGAGAGTTTAAACTAAATAAATATAAAATTTAATTTAAATAAAGTTAATGAAAATGAAATTAAAGTAAAAAACCAAAACATCAGGTTCGATAACTTAGAAGGTTTCCTATACAACAAACGGTCCTCTCTAACACCAAGTAAACTTTTTTTCCCTTTGGGCTTGGCCATCGCCCATAATGGCCATTGATTGTATACATTAAACTGTTAGCGTCTTTTCCAAGTTCGATAGATTCAAATTCTACTTCTTCATTGAAATAAGTTGCAAGGAATTTATCTCGTAACATGAAGACTGACTAATAAACTCAACGAAATTAAGTCCATCATCAAGTGATAAATAAATACTAAAAAATCTGAATATATGATAATATGAATGGTAGTTTTTTAAAAATTATTTGTTACTATTATTACCATATATTAAAACTTTATTTATGTTTCTTTTTTATGAAAACTTTATTTATATTTACTTACCACATATATATACACAGCATACAATACCTAATAGAATTTTTCTTTTTATCACCTTTGAGACCCAAAAGGGAATAACAATCTATCATGTGCGTGCTATTTTCAGTATCACACGTTAAGGCTTACCATGCATTACTTTTGTTATTATTATTATTTTTTTTGACATTTATCTTCAAATTTCTTTTTTTTTTTCCAATGATTACAATAAGATTATGGGGATTTGAACCCAATTTATTCCATTAAAAAACCAGTCTTCATGCCACTAAATTATAAAATTATTGATATTTATTTTTAAATTTCGTTTATTAGTTTTTGAAATATATGATTTATAGTCTAGTAAACTTTATTTTGAAAAATTTCTGGTCCTCATATTCCCATTCATGCACACTCATCCCTCATTAGTGGTACAGGACCGAGTAATTAATTAACATTGGTTTAAAATCGAAATCCTTGGTCTAGCAAGAGGAAAATCAATCGAGTGAGGCATTGGCTATCCTCGTACCTCATCTCATCTTAATAATAAACTGTAACGACCCATGCCTGGTCACGCACGTCATTAAAACTCAAATATCAAACGACACCATATAATAAAAAATATTACAAAGTTTTGATAACATATGTTAAACGACACCATATAATAAAGTAGTAAGAGCCTCATATTTGGTTAGCAATAGAAAATCAATTAATGACAATGCTATTCATTCTATACATGTGATTAAATCGGATATTTTTACCGCTTTATCTTTATATTTTGAAAAATCGATTCAATCTTCTATTTCATCCGTAATTGCATTCATATATATTTATATTATTGAATAAATTATAAATTCAATAATCCAAATAAAAAATAGTGTAAGTTAATGGTAGCATAAAGGGAAAAATCTATTTCGTCAAAGTGAGAAATGGGATTGTAGAAACTTTCGATTAAATATTATAGTTTCACTTGAAAATATTCATCGTCATTTTTAGAACTAGGCAATTACAAGTGTGTATAAATTATAGACAAAACAAAAATTTATCATTTAAATCTTAGTAATTGTATAGACTTACCCAAAACTTTGATTGTTAAAGTCGAAAGATTTAAGACTCAATAAAAGAACTAAGTAATTGCATTTTTGTTAAATTTAATATTTAAAAATAAAACAAATGAAGAGACAATAATACTTTAGCATTTGAAATTATAGAAAGCATGCTAAATCCTTGATGGCTTCTATGAGATTGGATACTATTTTTTTTTTGTTTTTTAATTAAGATGTAGGAGGTTCCATTACCCCCTTCCAGATTATTGTCAAATAGTTGGAAAAAGATATGGACAATTAGAGTCTAAAGTAGTAAATATATATGCAACGGTTATTAACTCCCCATTTAACTCACATTGACCAAGAAACTAATAATATCTCTCCTAATTTAATTGCACATGATAAAGCCAAACAACTAAAAAATTAAATAGCAAAGAGGAAATATATATATATATATATTTTGAAAAGGGCACCATTTATTGGTATTTTCCATATTGTTTAATATTTTTTACTCTTCATTGTACTGTGTATATAGTAAAAAGGTTTTAATAATGTGTTAATGTTGTAAAGTCCTAACAAAATATAATCCATCTCTCCATTTTCCTACTTTCCTAATTTTCCGACCAATAGTATTTTATTCATTTCTCTATAAGTCATGCATATATTTCTACATATATGTATTTATATATATATATTTTCTATTTGCATTAAGCATCGATCATCCGCTAGTAAATATATTTATGTATATATTTACTAATATTTCAATAATCTTAATGCAAAACCAGCTTTATGAAATTGAAAAAAGTTACAAAAGCAAAGGGATATATGAACGTTACCGAGAAGATGAAACTATAACCACGTTTGAGCACATCTCCAAGGAAAAGAGTCCTCCTCCACATCATCTGCACAAACCCTTTAGACATATAAACATGTTCTTCATCCCCAAGCCCTTCCACTTCAATCTTGTAACAGTGCAACCTCAGAAACTTGCACCTTTCATAGGATGTCTCATCCATGGCTACCAGTAAAACGTGATCGAGAAGGGGACGTGTGTTTTCACCCAGCCATAGACTGTCCAGAAACAAATCAAGCATGGACTTGTCACCTTCCACGTACGCTTTGTTCACTATGACTATGATCACCGTTTTGTTTACAGTCGATGTCTCGGCCAACACTTGCTCGAGCTCGTCCCTGTATCCCGTGCTGTTATCCTGTTGTGTCTGCAACAGTGCATATTAATTATCACCCCTGTGTGCCCTACTATGTTCACCTCAGAATTACATAGCTTGAAAATATACCACCTTTTGGGGTCTCTGTACATATAAAACTAAAACTAGTATTTTAATTTTTTTTTTTAAAAATTTTTAGTTTGCCCATGGGTGCATCAGACTTTGCTTATTTTTCCAATTTTATGACTGTACTTTGAAATTACTAAGAGTCATACTTAATCAAATTACTTTTGCTTATTAAATTATATCTTACTCAGTCAAAATTTTCACTCGTAAAATTTATTACCTCTGGTAATTTTAAGAAATGGCATGCTAAACATTTGCTCATTAATAAAAAAAGTACATGTGTAAACCATGGAAAAAATACTAAATTTGACTAATTGCACAATCAAATTCGATTAACTGTAACATATAACAATTTCAAAATTTAGATGTAAAATTACTAATAAATACCTAAATTTTAGATAGCGGATGGAGCAAACAGAGTGAAGAAGGTGTTTTTTAAAAAAAAAAGAAAAACAACGGTGTGCTTACAGTTTTAAGAGAATGAAGCCTGTGCTCTTGGATTTGAAACACCAAATTTGCACCTGTTGGTGTCCAACTGAAGAATATGTATAAAAACCCTACTAGCAAAAGGCTTATGATAGCCACATAACTAATCCGATCCTTAGGATATTCCATCTGAATTACTTATACATATAGACTAAATTGCTGCAGGCAAATAACAGAATCAAAGAACAAAATGCTTTAGCTGATTTCTGTAAAAAAAAAGAATCAAATATCATAAGGTATCTTACGTTACTGAAATGTACGTATTTGTACATATATATATATATGTGTGTGTATATATATATATATATATATATCTAGAGAGAGAGAGAGAGAGAGAGAGAGAGAGTTTTCGCACTCTACGTCCTACGAAAAGAGCTGTTTTAGGTTACGTCACAAGAAAACGAATAAATTTAATTTGGCGGCAGATGCATAAGAACAACTTTGACTTTACAATTTATAACATAATTTTAAAGCCCTAGTGTACTTAATATGTAAATTAATCGTATATATTTGAAAAAAGAAAAAAAGAAAAAAACATAAGTACGCATGACTACTACTTCTGAACCGAATTTTACATTGATTTCAGGCTCTAGGGCTGAACGGTTCGTCCATTACGAGATTTAATTTGAAGGTTTTTGCCAATAATTTTAATTTTTATGGGAAAATTGTAAATATATTCGTGAAACTATAGATATCATAATCTGTTAAAGCATAATTTTATTTCTCCCAACTTTTAAAACTATGCAACATTTTCTTACCACTGCTAAGGCCCCCACAAAATGGTTTCTATGTACAATCCTTTTAGGATCGATTTTGAGGTTTTACTAGTTGGTTGAGTATATGTAATTATTTTCTAAAATTATGTGGAAGTGAAGTCATATTTCTAAAGTTTTGGGGAGTTTATTAGCACCTAACTACTACTTGTCATCATTTTTAGTTATATTATTTCTTAATTTTTTATGTAATCATTGGTAAAATTTATTGTGATAATGTTTAACAGTCAACACTTTAAATAATGTAGACACTTTTATTATGGCAATTCCATTTTATAGATTTGTGGCATACACATATGTAGAGCTTTGATTTTACAATTACAACATAAATTTAAAGCCCTTATTAAATGTAAATGTAAATTGGACCCTATATACATTTTACAAAAGTAAAAGAACACAAATACTCATGACTACTCCTTGTAAACCGTGCTTTACATTAATATTGAGCCTCTATGGCTTAATTGTTCATCCATTGCGCAATTTGATTTGAAGTTGAACCGTAACTTTCATTTTTTATGGGAAAGTTTGAAAATATTCGTATATTTCCTTATCCTTGCTAAAACCCTAAAAATGTTGCTGCATATGTTTTCTTCTCTTCTCCTTGTCTTTTCCTTTTTAAGGAGGGTTTTTGGGTCTTGCCAATATTGTTTATGGACATGTATATATTTGCGAAATGAAGAGGTAAATTCACATTTCTAGAGTTTAGGGAATTTATGTATCTGGTCAATACTTTGCACTGCATTTGCAACCATCCTTAATTTATATTTTAATTTTAATTTTTAATTTTGTTATCTAATTTATAGTACATTTTATTGTGATGATATTATACTAGTCAATCATTTGATAGCTGGATGATTGATTACTAAACCAGCCTCATTGATCCAATGCTTTCATTCATTTCAACTGGTGTAATATAAGATACAATGGTTGCTATAGTTTAACAAGTAAGCTCGATAGCAATACCCAAAAAATTTATAACATAATTTGAACTTAAGCGACCATGTTGTATTACCTCGTGGGTACTCGGTCAATATCAAATAAAAGTTGTCATGTTCGTAACGGCTGGGGTACAAATGAAGAAAAAGTATTATAATAAGCAAAGTTGGACCAGAAAGGCTTGTGATCCGATTCATCATTTATTTTATCATTTATTTACATATTTTAAATTTAAACCATTAAATTTAAAATTTATTCAATGGTTTAAATTTAAAAGAATACAAATTAAGGATGAAATGGATGGTTGTATCGATCTTATAAAAATGAGGAGGGGACCGTAAAAAAATCCTAAAATGCAATATTTAATATTTTGCCATGTATAATATTTAGTAGTGGGTAATATATATATTATTAAGTCCAAATAGGTGTAAGTAACCATTATTTCCTAAAATTACTATTGTGTCCTCAATTTAATAATATATAACAATAAAACTAATAGTAAACTAAATTATTTAAAATATAAAAATGGTGGAGTATATTTGTTAATTTATTAATTTCTCTTCCCTACAATTCCACTCTATCTTCCCTCTTCTCTATTTACTGTTTCTGTATTTCGTTTCCTCTTCCCTCCTCTCCACTTTCTATATGACAGTTTAATAACCCTATTATCATTTCATCACACTTATCACCTCGATGTCTCTCTTTCATGTTTTCTCCCTCTTTCCTTTTTTCTTTTCGATAATTGTAAACAATATCTCCATATATTATTTATGGCAAGTATAACTAATGAAAATTGATTTGTGATGCGCATACGAATATGTAAATATAATTATTTTACAATTAAGATTTCATGTATTTAATATTTTTATATTTGTACATGCACAGTGAGTACATTTATCGATTAGTCAAATAACAAACTGATCGCTCATCATGATAAGATAATTACTAAATAATTATATGTATTAACATTTTATTTGGTTTTATTTGATATGTTGATTTGGATTACATTTCAATATTCTTATATTCATACACACATTGCGCGTATGTTTATTAGCTAGCTAAATAAATAACTAATCAATCATCATGATAAGATAATTATTAAATGATTATAAATACTCATATGTATTAAAATTTTATTTGTTATGTAGAAATTCATGTGGCATATAAGGATGCGAACATGTTTGGATTACATATATGAAATATTCAAATAGCGAGAAACAAAAGAAGAATTGGGTCAAAGGCACCTAGAGTCAAAATTAGAAGAAGCCATAAGAACCTAGTAGTAGCCACAAGTTCATAAGTGCAATTTTGATTTTTGAGTTACGGGAGACTTACTTTCGGAGGGTTCTATCTTTAGGCATATAAAGAGTTATTGAGCACGTGTATGTATCAATAATGACTAGCTTGAATCTACTATGGCTTACATAGAGGGTTTTGCCATTTGACAATATTTCGAAAGTTATATTATTTTCATGTTTTGACAAGATACTAAATTGTTAAAGATTTAGTTTATTAGTCTAGAAGGGTTTATTTTGATTTTGTTCCTTTCTAAATTTTATAGAATTTAGAGTTTATTCGGTTTTCTTATTTATTTAAGCATTTAGGACTATAAATGTCTTATGAATCAGTTGTGGTCACAATCTTTTAAATTAATATAAATTATTCTCTGAACATATTTGTGTCTATATTGCTACATACTGTCTCATATAACCGATTGTGTAAAGTTTTATCTCTGTAGAGAATTATAATATATGAGATTAATATTTGTAAAATGTTTAAATAAAAAAATAGCGTTTTGAAATGTTCAAATAAAAGAATGAATTTTTATAAACTGGTTTAAATAAGAATAAACATTTTGAATAGTTTAAATAAGAGATTAACGTTTTATAAAATAGTTCAAATTATTTTATGAATTAGTTATTACAAACCTTATATTTAAACTGTTTTAGTAAATATTAATCTTTTATTTAAACTTTTCAAAATTTTGATGCTTTATTTAATATTTTTGATAGGTTGATTTTTTATTTAAATTTAGTCGAACATGTTATTGTAATTTTTCCCTTCATGAACGGTCGAGTCCCCGGATGGTTCTTCCTCACAAAGCTTCGTGATCTGTGCGTTAGCGTATCATGGACCTTATGGCCCCATGTGCTGATCACTTTACTTAGAGAGTGGACCAGTGCGCTTGGAAGACCATGACGGATCCAGATTGATAGCATGCGACAAAGCTGTAATGTTTTATATAAATAAACGACCAACTCCCGAGAATGAAGTAGACCAGGAAGAATCCTGATTATCGGCAGCCATACGAGGCTGAAATATCGTTAGGTAAAAGAACAACTCTGGCCACAAGGCTAAAACAAGCAAGCCGCGTATCAAACCATATGTGATGGTTCCATTCCTTTTTAAATTGCGGTTCGGTTTGAATCGTAGAAGGAGTTACAATACGACAATATTATTGTTGAATTAGATCATATGCAAGTGATGAAACGTTTAAGGAACATTGAACCCAAAAATATCATCTTAATATAGGATATTCTTATAGTTTATTCTAATTTTTAACGAAATCATTCTCACCCTCCATTCTATTCTATCCATGGTTCGAAGAAAATATTAGTAAATTATGGAATGGAAGACTGAATGGATTCTATAGGAATCGTTTGCCTTCCCAAATATATAATTGTAGTAAGTTATAAGGCTCGTCTGTTACAGTTACCGTTTGAGCTGGTTCAAGCCAAACACCGCTTCCGGAAGCAAGCAAACATGTTAGCAGATGCCATAGTACGTACGGGGATACTCGGCCAATAAGGAGTGAAAACTGTTGTAGATTCCACTTTTCGGGTTAATACTTTCGAAGATATAACTGGGCTATATCTTATAATGTGCTCAATCCAATCAAATCCGATATTTATTTGTCAGGAAATTCTTTTTTATTTTTTTATAGGATTTGGAAAGGTTTTGGGTAAATTATTAAAAACCCAAAAATATTTTGACTTAAGTTTCAGGACAAAGTCAAAATATGATAAAAAAAAAAAACGTAAATCCAATAAGTTCTATTTACAATTTCTTATTGCAAAAAGATATTTTTAATCTCATTATTTGATTTTTTTTTTTTATTTCAATCTCAATATTTCCTCTTATTCGAGTCCTCAATATTCTCCAACCTTATTCATTTTTTTTTTAATTTTTGCAAACCTCCTACATGGCATTTTTAGCTCTAAATTTTATTGATAAAAATATTCTTCCAACTATTGTAAACGAGGATTTTTATTTTTTTTTTAATACGATTAACCTTCCATCCATAAATGCCAAATGACAATATTTGGATCATCTTAATGATTAAATATAAATACATAATATAATTCAATATTATAAAGCTTAACCTGGAAAACGCCTATGACAGAGTGGAATGAAACTTTGTTCGTGTCATGTTGATGAGCTTGAACTTTCCTGATTCATGGATAAAACTTAACGGATCCTGTCTTGCTTCGGTTCATTACTTCATCATATTAAATGTAGCAATGATGGAAGAGTTTTTTGATTGCATGGGCGTGCGACAGGGAGACCCCATCTCTCCGTATTTGTTTATCATGGTCATAGAAGCTCTTAGTTGGATGATACACTTGAGGGTTGCAGAGGAAAATTGGATTCTAATAAAGTTTAGAAATACGGATATAAAGCTTTCTCACCTTCTCTTTGCAGATAACTTGCATCTTAGGAGCTAGGCGATGGAAGAAGATGCAAGGAGCTTATTGGAGACCATTAATACCTCGTTCAGTTATGGAGAATTAGGATTCAATTCTTTCCATACTTCTTATTTCATCGTTTACTTGATTTTTTGTTTTTAATTGCAAACTAAGTAATAGAGATTTTTTAATTCAATTAAAAAAAGAATCACGATTCTTTATAAAATTTTATATTTTTTTTAAAAATAACCTCATATCAATTTAATGATTACCGCCATTACCGTTGCCATCTATTATCGATCACTCCATTACTACTGTCACCATTGACCACCACTACCACAACCACAACCACTATCACTATTACTACCATCCCCACTATTACTAACCATCGACCACTACTGTAACTTACTATCATTGCTACTATCATCACCATCATCGCTATCATCACCATTATTATCACACTACTGCTACCACCATTATCTATTATTATCGTCGTTGTTACCGTTACCATTACCATCACCATCCCACTACTATTTTGATCACCGCTATCATCACTACCACTATTATCATTATCACACCGTAACTACATCAACCTCCTCCAAACTGCTACCCCAACCGTTGCCACCACCATTAACCATCGCCATTGCCACTGTCACTGCCAATGTCACCGCTATTGCTACCGCTATTGACCACCACCATTACCACTATTGCCACCGTTTCCGCACCCGCAGTCGATTTCCACCACCATCTATTTATAATTATTTGAGAGAGAGAAAATGAATTAAAGGTAATTTAGCCATTAAAATTCTATTACGTGATTATTATTAAGTTATTTATTAATTCAACTAAATAAAATAATAGATATTCCACCTTTATTACATTTCTTAAAAATTTTAAATAAATTCCTTATTATTCTATTTAATGAAGTGAAGGAGTTTTTGTTTGTTATGAGGGGTAAAAAAATAGTTTCAATAAATCTTGTTGTATATTCTCCAAGAACACGGGATCTGAAAGAAAAACTCTGCAACATGTTTGGGATTAGAAGGGACGCAAACATAGGAAGATATCTTGGTATTCTAGTCAAGTAAGGAGGTGAGCTGATGGCAGAGGATTTCAGCTTCTTTCTTGAAAAAACTAGGGCAAAACTAACAGGATGGAAGTCTAAGCTCCTTAGTATGTCGAAAAGGCAATTATTCTAATCCTCTGTGCTTATGAGTATCACAAGTTATTACTCCCAAGCAATGCCTCTTCCTTGGAGTATTGCGTAGAAGCTAGAAAGAGTTCATAGAGACTATCTCTGGGGATCCTTAGATGAGTCAAGAAAAGTGCAGTGGTTCGGGTGGGAAAAAGTGATATTGCATAAGGAACTTGGTAGCCCAGGTGCCCCGGATTTAAAGAGACGAAACAAGGCAAATATGGCTAAGGCAGCCTGACAAATTCGAACTAGAAATTTGCTAGACCAGGCTTTTTAAACAGAGATACTGGCTAGACATATGTACTCCAAAAATCATAAATGGATTGAGGATTGCTAAGGAACTGACCAAAGCAATGAATTGGATTGATGACAGAGCTACTATATGGTTGATGAATGCCAAAGACACAAATTTCTGGAAGGACAATTGGACATTGGATGGTAGTATTTCGAGGCGGCTATATGGACCGTGAAATAGATTTGACAAAATGTTCACCGTAAGGCAAGTTTACAATGTGCCAAACTCCTGGAATGAGGATATCATTGGATATCCTTTGGATGATTAGATAAGAGGAAAGTTCGGACAAATTTTTCTCACGGATGAAGAGGAGGAGGAGGATTTAAGTACATGGCTGGAGGAGGTGAGTGGTAAGCTGTCATCAAAAGCGGCATATAGGCGAATGTGTCTTGAAGAATTAGAGAAGGAACCATCTGGCAAATGGGATTGGGTTTGGAAAGTACCAACAATCCCATGAATAAAAAATGTTACTTTGGAAAATCTTACACAATGGGATCTCAACAATAGATGTTTTGTGGAAGCACGGAATGAACGTGAACAAGGAATGCCCTTTGTGTTAGGATGAAGAAGAGAGTGCTCAACATACTTTTGTGAACTGTATATGGGCTAGAGGGTTGTGGAGGATATTTAACAAATCAACCCTTGCACATGATCTAGATTTTGTTGGGTTTAGAAATTGGCTAGGGAATCAGACGGTTTGCAAGTGACTAAATTGGAAATCCATTAGGCCACAGGTACGATCTGTAGTCCTCTTTGCCAATAGGGCCATATGAAGGGAATGAAACAGACAAATCTTCTGCTTTAAACAAGCATCGAGGGATTGAAGGCAAGCCCTAAATCGAAGCTACCGAATGGTGGACATCTAATCATCTCAAGCGATATCAGCGGACCCCCTTAAATTTTTCAAAGGATTGGAAAAACTGATGAAAGAGTTGGTGAAAATAAATTGTGATAGAGTGGCAAGCGATAATGGTAAGGCTGTAGGAATTGGAGTAGCATTTTAGTAAAGCATCACCTTTGGAGGCAGAACTGTGGGCAGTTGGTGAAGGTTTAGATCTAGCCCAGCAACTGAACAAGTTAAAAATTATCCTTAAAAAGGACTCCCCGACAGGCGATGGACTAGATTGAAAAACAGGATTCAAACTTAAACTTGTGTCACCTGGCACTTCCTAAATATAGAATAAATCTTATGTTGTTTGATACTGTTATGTTAAATAGGGTGGATTGTGAAGGAAACATGACGGTAGATGCGCTAGCAAAGCAGGGACTGGAAGAAGCTACCGATATCTCCTTTGTCAATGCCTGTCTAATGTTTTTTTTTTTTTTTTTTTTTGGTTACTAGAGGCATTTGTTCTGGATCATCTAATGTTGTTTGTGGCAGTAGGTCTTGTAATTTCAACATCTAGACTATTTGATGTTTTTCTCCATGGTTTTGTTTGCTTAGTGAATGGTTTACTACCCAAAAAAAAAAAAAAATACTAAAATAAGACAAATATTTAACCAAAAAAAAAAAGAAAATTGAATAAATCTAAAAATTAAAAGACAAAAAAAGAAATCTACTAAGGATAGTGGAGAGAAGGAGAGGTGTGAAATATCCAATCAAGTCATAATCCAGTTACTCTACTAATTGGATTTTCACATTTTTTTTTCCCTAAAAAAATAAAAATGATGCCAATTAATGAACTATTTTCTTTTAGGTGGGTTATTCACTTCTATTGATGAGTACTAACTCACATATTTCTTCTTATGGTGAATTTGACCTCCCTAAGATAAAAGGGATAGTAAGATTCCTCTTTCTTTTAAATTTTCATTTTTTTTTCTTTTCAAATTTTTTTTATGGTTTTTCAAGAAAATAATGTTATTATAGTTAATTTATATTAATTATTCGGGTAAATAGGGCATTTTCATGTGTCCTTTATTGATGAAAAATCAACAGTGTTAAAAAGTTTTTTTTTTTTATTTATATTGAGGATTCAGACGAAAAGAATTATAGATTCAAGTATAATAGTGTATTTTTCCCTTTTTTTTATTTTATTTTATATTCCTCTAGTAGCCCTCATTCTTTTCCGAGTGAAATGTTCTTGTCTCCTCCATTGAAATATTAAGCATTGTACCTTAAACATCAATTGGCAGATTACAACTACTTTAATGAATACATCAAATAAAGCTGCATGGTCTGAATTTTGCCTAGGACAAGATGCACTTGCATATAAGTGGCCACTAGCTTTAGTCCGTAAAGTTTTATTAATTAGGTTGACCAGCAGATTTTGAATATCCAATAAAAGAACTGTAGAGCGATTGGGATAGGTTTTAAAATATCCAATAAGGTATTTGATTGGCGCGAGATTTAAAATACCCATCCCAGTTACATCCTAATCACAATATAAGTACATTCCTCGAAAATTTTGTAAACTAAAAAAATTGCCCTAACATCTAATAATTTTGAAATTAAAGTAATGAATCAGTAAAACTTTCTAATAAAGTATTTTAATTTAGCTTGATATTTACTTAATTTTAATCCACCAGTAATCAATTTGAGAGTTTAAATTACTCACATAATTTATTGAGTCGAGTTCAAACTCTACTATATAAACACAACTAGCTTTTAGGTTGATATTTACTTAATTTCAATACTATATAAGTTAAATTGGGTTTTAATTGAAACAATCCTTTTTAGAGTCAAGGTTAAACTTCACAATGCGTAAAATGATTAACTTACAAGATTAATTAAACTCTAGTTAAACACATCAGTAGTTGAACTCAAGTATGAGTTTATACATTGAGAAACAATTTCTCAACTTACCACTCCTCGGAAGGGGGAAAAGATATTTATCAACGTTACTGTTGTTTTCCCTCTATTTCATAAAATAAGTATATTGTAGTGTTTACTGGCCAAAAATCCTGCTAAACATTCAATAGCTATCACAGAAAGGGCCCTACAAATTGCTAGTCGACGACACTTATTGCCCTCTTCTTCTACCCCACCCCCAAACAACCAATATGTTGCTAACGACTACTCACCTAGCCCCATGTGACCTGACCACCAAACAAGACCCTCGGTTCAAACAGAATTACTCGTTAATGGATGGTGTGGCCTGAAATTTTTGGTTATTTTCTCTTTTCAGGTTTTTAATTTGGATATGGCTTCGGTGTCTCCTCCTTTCTTGTTATGATCCATCCAAAAGATAACTGTTCAGTTAAATGCCCGACATGTGTATTGTCCAATGTAGAGGTATTGATCGGGTCAACTCAATTTGGAGTCAATCTTGAATTATTAATTTATAGGCATGTAAGAGAGTGAACTAAGCTTGACCCTTAAGAGGACAAGCTTAGGTTGGTTTAGTAGCCTTTAAATAGTGTTTTTTAATTTTATTTTATTTGAATTTTTCTTAATTATTATAAATAATTTATGTACTAATCTTTTTTTTTTATCAATTAACTCTAAAATTTTATGTCATTGCTTGAAAATTCAAAATTTTTTTATCCTAAAATAATTCTTTTGGACCATGTGAGCATAAATGCGTAATGTTATATATATATTATAGTATATATAATATATTAATTATTATATATTACTTATACTATATACTTATTTGTATTATATACATATGTAGCATATTATGTATTATTTATATATATTTTGGGATTGACTTGACCTTAAATCGTCGAATCACACCACTGTTTCAATAGCAATTTGATGGCCTACCAACTTGACGGGTTATCATAATTGAAATACCTAAGTCCTTAACCGTTTGGACTTTTAGAGTCTAATAGTTTAACAATAGGTTCAAGCCTAGTCAAAATAGGCTTGAATCAGTTCAACAGTTTAACAGGTTAGTTCTAAATGGGTTTATAATTTGAAACCAGTCTTTATATAAATATAATCTAATGGTATAAATCGAAAAATATGTAAAAAGTTAGAAAGATGTTTTCTAAAAGGAATACAGCAACCATTCTAAAAGGAATAAGGATGCATTATGTACTTGCGCAAATACGTATTTTTATCTCTCTCCAATCTTATGCATGAAAATGTGGATATACTTTCTACCGTGAGGGAAGAAAGAACCAAAAAGGGTCACGTTGTAAATAAGATACATGCTTACAAAAAAAAAAAAAAAAAAAGATAGAAAACAAACAATATAATCCAAAAACATGAATAACTAGGAGGCAACAATAAATGAAAAAATTGATATAATTTTAATTACGTTCAATAAATAAGAATAAAATATAAATAAGACATAAATAAAAATAACATAATAAAAACCAAACCCTTAGACATGGTTTCTACTTATAATAATACAAAGGAGCTTCAAGAGATCAAGTATTTGTTTCACGTTAGATTTTTTGAATCCTAAATATTGTTTTAGCTTTATCTAGATGAAACATCAGTTATCCAACCAAAGATAAATTTATAATTTTATAATTGCATACATATAGCATTATATTAGCACCTACTTGCCCAAATATTAGTATATATTTATTCTCGTCGTTATCTTCTCTAATCATATATCTACTTGATGGGAAAATAGACAATAATGCTAAATCAAAGCAGTATAACGTATAACTTTTTAACTATTAGTCGCTGCCGATTACTAACACATTTCATTTCTTATTATGGTTGGAATTGCATTCGTTTTCCATTTTCAGAAAGCACAAGAGCCATACAAAGTACATGTTGCGGGGCAATTGACGAAAAACCTATGCAATTTGCAGCGTCAGCAAGATAGATCAGATTACCACAATAGACAAAAGAGAAGCATTTTATTAGCAGAGATTGCATGGAAGTTCATAATGCTACACTTTGTTCATTGGAGGAAATTTACACGATTTTCATGGATACACGATTGTGGACAAATGGAGGAAGCTTTAAATCTTATTTTGTACATGAAGCCAAACCGATCTGACAGACACTAGACTATATGATTTTCCAACTCAAAGATGGATCGAGGTGTACAGGTGAAACGGAGTTGGATTATAGAACTCCAGGAGAAGATTCACCATTCTTCAGAAAAAATCTAGGCCACAATAGGGTAAGATGCACAAGTAGCAATACCTGAAATGGAGAAGAGACCATATGAAGCAATCCGCAATAGCAGTACAGTCGACAGCATGGCATAATATTAGATTTAAAATAAAATTGTACTTTCGTGAGGAGGCAGGGCTTTTATATTTTGGTTGTGCCTGTTTAACTAGTTGAAAATGGAAAATGAACATAAGAGAAAGCAGTATACAACTAAGTGAATCGTCAAACAAACTCACCACACATGTTTTTGCCCATCTCCATCTTGAAGTAACCATGGTCGCCCCAGCTTTCTCCCCAGGAATTCTTGATGAGCCAATACGGGACACCATTTTCAACACCATAACCAACTGCAACCACGGCATGGTTCACATCCTGAAAGAAAAAGAGATAACTCGTTAACGAATTTTAAGCATGGCATTTTCGAGAACTGCTCTGATGGCCATTTGGTCTTTGTATGGTTTTTACTTTTCTTTTCTTTTTTTTTTCTTCCCATTGGGGCTTTCAATAGATTAAATGATTAAGAGGACTCCAGCAAAAACATGATTTTTTACTGTCAGGTTTCTGAGCTTTATCAGATTTTCTATGCTAGTTCTTAATAAACCTGAGTAACACGAGGGAGGAAAGGCTTACCATGGAAGTGCTGCCACAAGTATCACTAGTGTAGACTCCTGACTTGTAAAGCCTAAACTCTTTCACAACCTGGAATGCCACACTCACAGGACGGACCAAGCCAACCGCATGCTTTAGCTCGTCTTCGGCACCCTATTTATTCAGAGTATCTATTAGATCCCAAGCAAGAAAAATTTCCAGGTCATGAAATTTCAACACCTATGCCAAATAGAACGTGCTGTATAGAGCACCGATATAGCCTAGATATTCCGATTTAAGCAGTTAATATCAGAGCGCAGTAACATCCGACGGTTGAAATCTTTTCCCAGTGCTTACTATGATTTAGTTGTAGATATTGAATTATAAAATATAAGTTTGTGACAAACTTTTAAGTTTAAAATTTTAGATGAGCTAGTTCTAAGGTTAAATTCAACATGATATCAAAACAGGACCTCATGGGCTCACATCCGCACACTGTCATTTCATTTCAACTATTGGTTATTTCAACGTATTGAGCGTCAATGAATGTCTCAACCAACATGAGAGGAAGAGGAGCATTTTCGTATAAAATATGAAAGCCCTCCTCTTAAGCCTTTAAATCTATTGGCTGTAGAGTTAAATTTAATAGGGATCATGATGCTTTGCATAGAGCTTGAAAGCATGTCATGTTTTGACTACAAAATGGAAGATATTTCATCAAACTTAGGAAGTGATTCTTCCTTTATTTGAGATTTAACTATAACTCACCAACGTGACGTTAACTGAGTCAGCGACTTTGACACCAATATTCTCTGATGAGAATTTGCAGATACCATTTTCTGCTGTGTAAGGATATGCTTCCTCGGTGTCAAGTCCACCATTGTATTTAATGTACTCAAAAGCTTGAGATGGCAATCCACCACTGCAGCCAAAGTTATTGAAATCACCAGCACAATCTACAAGCTGTTGCTCAGACAAAGAGATTGACTTCCCATATGCCTGATGGTATGCTGCTTCAAGTGCTCCGGTTGTGCTGTAAAAGGCAAATGTTCAGTGGCAAGACAAAACAGTGATCTACCGGGTTTATCGAAGGATAATAGAAAGATATTTTCACTATTTAGGTAAGTGATAAAAGAAAGTTAACCTGAATGTCCAGCATGATCCACAGTGGCCCTGATCTTTAACTGGGCTCACAATGCCCTCCTCCCTCCAATCTTTCTGTGCACGCAACATAAGAGAAGGCAGTAAGAATTTCCTATCGAACTTACACCACTATATATTCATTTTCCCCTTACAATTCTATGTTTTATTTGAACCAACTTTAACTACACAGCATAAGTGGGGAAACAATACATAATCAGCATCCTATGAAGTAGGCAGCCATAAAGATATCACGCACAGAAACTCTTTTTAGCATGAACAAAGTAAAACTTATTTTTATCAAATCTTCTCCTTATCCATTACAATGAAATGTTCCATAGAGGCCAATGTGGAAAGTGTTCCCATTAGTCTACTTACTTTCACCATTACTACACGACTCTCATGGCAGAAGCTGTACCAAAGTACAAGGGTTGACCCAAGAACAGCTAACTAAAATCAGAGGATAAGCCCACATATAGATGCATATTTACAAGGCGACAGCATATGGATCATTTTGTTAAGTATGTTGGGACAAGATATCAAAACACTCAACTTGTAAATAAGAGCACAAGAGCTCTACCACTAGATGATAAGGATAATGGCAAGAAGTTATAACAAATATGGACTCCAAAACTACTGTTTCACCAATATAGACTTTGAATTCATTTGCATCGTTTACCTTATTTTTCCCCATAGCAGAATTGTGTTTTCTATATTGGGAGATGAAAAGAAAAAAACAGGACAAATGAGGTAATGTAACGTAAAAGAAAGTGTTGGTTGTGGCAAATCCTGGTATCGAACACTTCCTAAACTAGGAGCAATTGACAATCATTCAGATGAGAATGATGTAATTACTTAAGGGAATGGATTCTGAGTTACCATTACAGGAAGCTCAGCATCAGTGAGCTTGTGGTTGCCCTTTAGGGTGGCAGAGCAGTTTTGAGCAGCTCCTAATCTATGTCTTCTGAACTCTTCCCACGTCCAATCAGCAAAGCCTGGTCAGTAATTAGTAGCTGCTCAGTAATCACTAACAGTCGATACAGCCAATAATCTATTACCATGCCACAAGTTTGCCAGTAACTTTGCTAGAACGAGTCTCTCTTCGTAAAAATGGATTTTTCATTTCCTTAATCTTACACAATTAATCATTCTCGAAAGAAAAAGATGAACAAAACATATCCTAATAGGTAATTTCTAAGTCTGCAAGGGTGAATTTGTTCTCCAAATAATGTTTTCTTGGTTATGAGAGACAATCCGTAGCCACTTTAATTGCTGACAATAATGAAAGTAATATTTCATAATTAAAGCTATAAATAAAAGGAAACAATCTTCTTCAAAGTACACACCATATATGCATAGATGGCTTGTATTCAAACTTCTGACATTTATGACAAGAATTTCAGCAACCTTTTGCTAATCAACAAGCCAAAGGATGCATATATGAGAACAAGAACCAATCAGTTTTCTTCAATTTTAAAATCGAACTTACGATTAACACCAAGAGTGTAAGATAATCCCTTCTTGTTAGTAGATCTGATAAGTTTCAAGTTCTCCTTGAAAATTTCAAATCTCATCTTCATCTCCTCCGCGGTCTCATAATTCTTCCCATACCTATCAAGAAGTCAACACAAATCACAAACACACATAATAAACTCGAATCAGAATTGTACGCAGAGAAATTAACAAGCATATAATGACAATTCAATTGCCAAAAACCACACTTTCATTATTTAACCAACATCAAACATAAACACATAAATATCACAAATATTAACTAAATCAAACTTAAAAAAAGAAAAAAAAAAAAAGATTAACTAACAACACCATGATTAAAATTCAAGTTTCAGGAGCCAAATTACCACTACTAAATTTAGACCAAATATGAACAATAATAAAAACGAACATTTACAACCTTGAGGATCAAATAGAGCCTTTTTCTATCGGTAGCAAACAGAAAATCGAAATAATCACAGGTAGTTAAACAAATCAAACTCAGACACGTATAAACTAAAACTACCATGATGAAAATCGAAAGCTAAAAAGATCCAACTTTCACTGCTCAGTCAACGCCAAAAACATTAAGACGGAAAACTGACAATCATCAACCAAATCGAATTCGGACCCAGATGAATAAATCACCCCATAAAGACAACCCAAGAGTCAAAAACCAAACTTTCTTTCACTATACCTGTGAGCGAAACGAGCAAAGGAGAAAGCATGACGTGTAGGGCCAATGATCTGAAGAACAGAAGACTCTAAATCATGAAGACGATCAGATGCTAATCTAATGGGGTTGGTGTCTTCAAAGATGGTCGACGCAGATGCAACACACACCAACATTAGAAGGACTAGGATACGATCCATGGTTATGGTGTAGCGCATCTCCTCTCTTTCTCTCTCTCCCTCCCTCCTTGTCTGAAGTTCCAATAAAAATGGATGCCTGATTGGTCTTTTATTGTATGGAGACGATTCTTTGTGGTAACAATAGAGTGGGACCGTGAACGTGAAGATTCCATTCCAAACTGGTAAGAGCAAATGAGGAGAAGACAGGTGGGTTGGATCGATTGGGTTGTGTTGCGACGTATTTCCTACTTTGGATTCTCTTTGTCTGATTTAAGAATGACGTATACGATTATCTTTGAAGCACTACAAGGGGTATAAAATTAAGAAAAAGGCTTCCAACTTTGTGTTTGTATGGACATAAAGCAACGGAATTCAATGGAAGGCGGCGGAAATTAAAAAAAAAGAAGCTATGTTTAGATAAACTTTTGAAGGTTGTAAAAGAGATGAAATGGGAATAATTTGTTTTCATTTATAATGCAATATATTTTCACTCCATACTTTTTGGTAGAAATCAAAGGAATTGAGTGGAAAACTCATGAAATTACAAAAATATTTCTAAAAAGAGAGGAAAATAAAAGTAAGTAATATACTTTTTAGTTATGTTGTTATTTTATTTTCTTTTTTCGTTCCTCTTATAATAATTAAACAAGGGAAATAAAAATATTTCTTTCCAATTCTTTCTATTTCAGTTCTTTATATCCAAACAAAGGAAAAACTTTTGTTTTCATTAATTTTTTTTCTTTTTTCTTCCTTTTAATAGGTTTCCTTCCATTTCCATTTGTACAAAAGTTACCAAACACGGTGTTGATTTGAGGAGGTGTAGGAAAGGACGAAAATGGTTATCCAACTTTTTAAACCTTTTTCTTAGCCTTTTTTATTTTTTCATAATTTATTTACTTCTCACATACTTACACACACATACCTCCCCTTTCTTTGCTGTGTGAACTCAAACTTGATTAATATTAATATTATTAAATTTAGGTTAACTTGTCTGGTCGAATTTAGTTCAACTTGACCCTTTTATAAAATCAATAACCTTTATTAATAGTGACCTCAATTTGATCATGTTGATTCGATTGGTCTAACTTAGTTTTTATAAGAACTCATTGAGTTTTATTGGGTTAAAATACATTATTTTTTCTTATATTTTTTTTCTAAAAAATGTTTTAATTTACTAAAAGAATAGACGTAGATCAAAGAAAAATAAAAAAATAAATCTTGAAAAACTTTCAATTTTCAATTTTTAAGGATGTAGGTAAATTTTATTACATTATAAACAAATATAATTTATATTATAATATTTTTATTAAACTTGGTTAGCCCTAGTTCGACCTTTGACTCTTTCTTTTCTCCAAGTCAATCTTTTGGTCTAAGTTTGAAAACATTAATTAATATGAGAAGAAGAATTATAAACTACAATTAGGTGGTCTAGAATCTTACTCAATAAATAGAAGATGAGACGAGTGGATGGGAAAATAAATTTCCTAAGATTTTTGTGCATTTCCTTTTACTTATCAGGTGTGCATTGGCTATTCAACTTATTAAATTCAATAAGTTGACAATGAAGGTATTAAATTAAAAATCTCATCTATCTTAGACTAGACTTTCACCACAGTTTGCATTTTTGCATTAAGTTATTATAGACCAAAGGGGGAGTCAGTTTTCACATCTACCTTCCTCTAATTCTTACTTTTCACTAGAAATAATACTTCATTTAATTGCTTAAAACTCAGCTAACTCCATATAAGAGCTATCACAAGGACAAGAATGTGATGCTAGCAACTCTCCCATAGAATTCAATCTACTACTCTACATCTTACATATTTTCTTTGAGTGTTTATTGCCTCATCACATTTTCAATTTAACTTCTAACAACAGTGGATTTACTCTATGTTGTTACAATTAGTAATGATTGAGCAAAAGACTTAGGCATGGAATTAATCCTCAAATTGCATTGCTTAGCCAAATAAAACTTTACCCTTTTAATGACTAACTTCAAATTAGGATTTAACGTTTTAAAAACACATTCTCACCTATGTTTCTACATAAACCAAATAATCAAGCAAACAACCAATATTTTTTCCTTTCCATCAAAACTTTCTTTTATCAAATCTATAAATAGTACCATAGCTTATATCTAATACCTATTTATAGGGATTATCTTAATCTAACAACTTAAACCATATACCTCTCGTCAATGACAGTCTAGCAATAGATGCTTAATGGATTTCAACAACTAAAACACATTCTTATCTTCTCTCTATGGTTACAACTCTTGTTTTACTTTGTTACTTTGTTTATCACTCAATTGTTTTAAGAAGCCTTCAATTAGCTTGATGTTGTTTCTTGCATTCTTGTCTTTCCATTTCAATTAAGCCTTCTTAATGCTCATAACTTCTCCTTTAAGTTTTACATCCTCTATTATCATCCATCCTTATTCAAATTTAAATGTCCCAACTCCCTTAAAATCTTCTTCTTCTTCCTTTTTTTTTTAAAGATCTATAATCATTGGAGGGTATTCTAACCCTTTAGTAGCAACTACACTAATCTGTGTGTATAGAAACTACTGATGATGGATTTCTTGACCAAAGGAAACTTAGACTTATGGGTAGATTGCTATTAGTGAATTTCGCTACATAAGGAACAAACTATTGTACCAATTGGTTCATGAGCATTTTGATGAAAACAAACTTAGTTTATTAAGAAATTGGATCATCTAGAAAAATCAACATAACTTGGAAAATCATCAAATTACCGTTAATTCATGATACTATAAATCAATCTATTAAATACCTTGGACTTTATGTTTAAATTGTATGAGCTTGTCTTATAAATTTTGTACGTATAAAGTGTCAACGAGTTTTATGGGACAAAAAAGAGAAGTGAAGAGTGTGTAACGATGGGCTAGGAGACTAAGAGTCATTAGTATGGTGCAACTAATTAGGGTTTATAATCGATTTCAAGCTTACCTTCTTACCAAAAGGGATATTGTCTTACCTATGTTATAGATTCGATTCTAACCTTTTTGTAGACAACATTGTCTTGATAATTGGAAAGAATAGTGTGAAGCCAATGTACATCCTTAGCCTACTATCCTGCTGGTAAGAGTGATGTCATATGGTCGATGATGGAAAAACTAGCCCTTTAAGTTCATTAAATGCAAATGATAGGAAGAAACTTATGAGTGAGTATGAATACTTCAAGTACCCATCAAATTGAAGATAACAATCGATTTTAAAATGCAAATTCCTCTTATTCTCTTATAAAAACATTCTTTTTGTCACATATACTTAAATTGGAATTATTTAAGAAAATTTTTGCATAATGCTTATTGTGTAAATTAGTCGCAAATTCATTCAATGCGTATACTTGCAAACTTAAAGTGTGAGAAACTTATGCAGCTCCCATAGCATTTCTGTTTGTTTGATTAAGAAAAGTGGAGTGAAGTCCTTAGTTAAAAGTGTATTATGTATATGTGGAGACTGGGAGGAGATTGAACTAGACATTAAATTTGGATTTGATTTCCCTACCTCCGTCCCTTTATTTTTTAACACTTATATTTATTGTGCATTATTGAATTGATTACTTATTTATTTGTTCATCTTGATTAAATTTAAGGATTGATTGAGACTTACTACGAGACTTTATGTACATACTCTTGAGTTTAGCTTAGTATTTCACAAATGTAAGCTATTAAAGGCATAAAAAATGTCTCCAGCATGTGAACTTTGATGCTTAAGTTAATAGGAGGGTTGATAATATCAACAAATAGATTGGTAAAGAATGTTAGGGTTCTAATCCCTCTACTTAGAGGGCTTTAGCTTGTATTGATAGGAGTAAAAAGAAAACAAATATGGTAAGTCATATCTTATAGATCTCTCCATATCTTAGATTCAATTGAAGAAGATCCTACGATATGATCTTGTCACCATTTTCATTCATAATTACTCCTTCAAGTAAAAAATTATGGGTTAGACTTAGTCTTGGGGCCTATGGCAAAAATGTACCATTAAGTATTAACACTTACGCGTTGCCCCCACCCCTACCTCCTTAGCCATACACTCATAGTATCAACATGTTAGTAAGGAGAGGTAACTTTGATTGAGCTCCTAAGTGCTCGTGTGAGGTTGTTTACATGACATAGTCAAGAGGCTGCTTGATCAAGGGGTAGTGAGTTGAACTAAAGTGTAGCCAAATAGCTTTTCGATATTTGAGCATTTTGTTGTTGTTTAGGTAGTTTTTTATATTGCAACTTAACTTCAGGGTAGAGACAAAGTTAGGTATATCCGGGTTTTGGTGATCAACCATCTAAGAGAAAGCTTACTTAGTGCGATGTTGGCTTGCATCTTGCATTTGAGGCATCTACTTAATGTGAGAATGCTTAGGTGGTAGTTGAGTCCAATTATTTCTTGAGTGGTAGTGATGTATTATGTATAGGGAGAGTCGTTGTTGAGTAGTTAAGTTGGTTGATCAGGACCTTGCTCCATTTTGTAATGGGGGAAGAACCGTATCGAGTATATTTTATGTGACGGTTATGCTTTATTTGTTAACTGTTAGTTATTATATCTAAAGTTCCAATTGCTTGGTTTATAATACAGGGTTTGATTTAGTTTTATTTTGGACACGTTATTGTGCCCATTAATCGCAATGGACACATGTCAACTGGGGATTGAGCATGAGTATATAGATGTTGTAGCCATAACGGTGTTGCAGCTGTATGAATGATTTTTTCTATTTGTGTTCTATGCAAGGATACATGGACATTTGTTGCAACAGCAGTGTTCCCTGAACTTTGTAACATAACAAAGTGTGCCTTTTTGCATTTTTACTTTTTCAAAGCTTTCTTTCTCTGTAAAGGAGGATGATGGTACTATATACTCTTCATTTCGTTCATCTTAAACTTCCATTCTAAGTAACATTTCTTGTCTAGAGAAAACTTTTAATTTTTTGTTGTTCTCAAGACCTTTCCTTCAAAACTTGACTAGGTATGCAGTTGTGTTGTTTGTTGAGGGAAATGCAACACTTAGTGTGTTGATTGGAGCTTTTCATGCAATATTTAGTGTAACTGTAACGTATGGGGCCACTAATTATCTAGAGATATTTACTAGTTCCATTGTATAATCAAGAATTTTCATGTGAAATACACTTTCACATTTATAATTACAGTGAACCAACAATAAGGGTTTCTTGTAATGCTTCTTAATTATTGAGATCACCTCTTGTGATTATATAAATCCACCAGTAAAAGCATGTCCCACGTGGGATTTCTATAGTATATAGAGTGAATGCATTTAATTGCTTCCAATAATGCACATGCCCTATAATCATCTCAAATAATATAAGGTGAACATCTTTCAAACGGTCTTACCAAAAATTAGGAAGGTAGTGGATCAGTATGATATGTAAGTACATATAAATTTTTTATATATAAAAATGTAATTAATATTTTTTTAAATAGTACATTTCTTTATTAATACGTATTAAAATTTTATTAATACCTATACATCACTTATGGATCTAATAATATCTAATATTAGTATTATTGGATTTTTTTTTAAAAATAAAAAGGATGCTGCTTAATGAACCCTGATGGAGGAATGATAGTAGGTGCAAGTCGTAAGATAACTTTAAACTAGGTGTAAAGCACATTTACTTTTTACAACTAGAAAATATACTGATATCGAAAAGTTCACTACCGGAAAATACAAAAAGATACATTAATTTTTTAGTAAGATTTATTTTTATGCCGAGTAATTTATTCTTTAGAAGCACTCCTAATGCAAGACTGAGGATGAGATAAAAAAAAATAATTATTTTTGCGACAACACCCATCACTGAAAAAAAAAAAAACAAAAACAAAAACTACTTAAACATCACGATGAAAACGATGTAGCAAAGATTCTGGTGTTTCTTGTCTTCATCTTCTTTACCTTAATTCTTTTTCGTCACTTTGATGGAGAAAACGCATGGTAGTGCTATCCAACTTCCATTATTATTTGGAAGGCAACAAGGAAGTTAGGAATTAGTATCAACTTACTGCTCAATGACAAAATGGTAGGCCTTTGCAAAAATACATATAAAATGACGAGGATATATCAATTCTTACGTGATAGATAGGAATAAATAAAAAATCGAACTCGAATCTCTTAAAATTATAAATTTTTAAAGATTTTTAAAAGTTATCACTTTAAAATACTGTTATGTAAGGGTAAACAAGTATGGATAAATAACATATGAAACTTTATCCATACCTTCTCTTATAGATACAAGTTCCTTAAATTTTGTACCTAGAAGCTACTCTATAATACTTTAGAATCTGTATTTTCTTTTTATAAGAAAAAAACTAAAGGTTCCTATAGATTCTATATGGTATAGGGTACTATGTGTGGAACCTATATTTTTTTCTTTATTTTCTATCAAAACTTTGTTCTGAACGCATGGTCAATATTAAAATTACAACTATGTTATCACGAGACTGTGAGTAATAATTATGTATCTTGCAATGCATTTTAAAATGAGATAATATAAAATTTTGGTGAGCAAAATAGAGAATATTTTTATAGTTAAAAATGTTCAAACCCTTTGTTGGGTTATACTTAAACTTGTTTAATTTTTTTTCTTTTCAAATCACTAAAATAAAATATTTATCAAACTATAAGACTGTTATATGTAAAATACAAAAACTATGTGCAAGTTATTTTTAATATAATATATTATGTGATAAGTTAAAAATTGAGATATTTTTCAAACCTTATTAGACCAGATACAAAGAAATGACAGTAAAAAAGAGAGAGAGGTTTCTAAAAAGAAGAACATAAGAAAAAAAAAAAGGGACAAAGACTAGATAGTAGATATAAGTAATTTATAATTTTAGGATTTTATTATGAGTTAGAATTTTGTTATTATATTCTTAAGATCGAAAAAAAAGAAACAATAGTATTAATTTTTTATTTATTAATATTATTTAATTATTATTATAAAATATGTATAAAGTATTGTAAAACCTATTCCTCTTATACTTTAAATAATAGGTTCTAAAGTGAGACAGTGTATGCTACTTTTATATTCTTTACCTACCTTATATTTCTTATTACTTACTTAAAACCTATCTAGTGGAATAAGGTTCATGAAGGTATCCTGTTGGGTTACCCGCTTACTCATACTATCGTAGATAAATAATGGTTGAGAATAAAAGAAATAAAACAACATTTAATATAAAATATTTAAAAAATCTAGACAATTATTTTAATTATTAATTTTATAATTTCACTTAAAATACTTTAGATAATTCATTTCCCAACGTTTGAATACGCGATTTGTAAGAGATCACTCTGAAAACTTAAGGAAAACTATATCATCTATATTTTACGTACTATGTTATTTCCGAAAAAGTTTTAATATCTTGTGGACATATGACAAAAAACAATGGATGATATTTTTGAGGATCCAAACATCATGAAACCATTATAATGCGACGTCGGCGTGCAGAGTGAAAGGAATGATACAAGGACAAGCAAGAATGTGCCTTGATATATATTATCATCGAATAATTGCTGTAGATGTTCCAAAATGGGAATTAATTATTTTGACTAATTTGGCTAGACTTTTCTTAGTGGGGTTTACGTGATGGGAACAAACATACATTAGACAGATTTTTTGACATTAAGAAAGACGTCGTTTTTGAATATATCATAAAAATACTAACATATATATATATATATAGTAATCTTTTTAAATAATAAAAAAATAAATGATTTACATGTTCCCATATCAAGTACAATGTGGTTTTAGCAAATGTAATTTTATAATTTAAGCGAAATTATTAAAAAGAGAGAGAGAGAGACGAAACGAAAGTAAAGATCGATAGTCTTCCACGATCTGAAGTGGAAACAATGCAAGAGGAGTTAGTTTGAAATGAAAATAATCAAGCTGAAGCTGGATTAATTTTAATAATATTTTAAATCTGCACGTCTATGCTGGAATTAGACCAAAATTAACATGGTAGAAGAAAATTATTTATCAAATGTTCTCAAATCTGAAAGTATTATTTGTTAAAACTCTTATAATTTAATAACATCAATGTTCACGTCTTAATCATGAAGTTTTAATCTAGCTTGCATTGATTGGAATTGATTGTCTGATCTAAGGACTGGTTCATAGTTTGGACCCGAACTGTGGATGGGTCTAGAGGACTTTGTATTTTACTAGGCCTGACATTCGAGTCCCTGTCATCGGAGTGCTGCTCTACTTGTCTCATAAGATTCTAATTAACAAGAGTGTGAGGTAGATGCTGATGAAATCCTATAGCGGCTGGTCATGGAATCTTGTCTCGTTGAATAGTTTCCCATACTCTTTGTCATCATCCATGAAACGTGGTAACACCTTAAACGCATATTTCTATAAATTATTAACGAATAGATAACGATAATATTGTTTATTTGTTAAGTGGATAAAATAATAATTCTTTTATTTTTTATATACCTTTCAAAACTGTAAAATCAACTTTTAATCTAAAAGTTTTTAACTCTTTAATAAGTACACAAAGAGCATCTAACACTGGAATGCATAAAAATGCAATAAATGAAAAACTATATTCCATTTGTATAGGGAAAAAAGATTTACAACCATGTATTGATTAAGGAAAACAATCTCATCCACATTAAATTATATATTAGTAAATAAGAATTGAAACTAACTCTTAAATGAAAATCATTTTTTTTCCCATTCTACACAAATCACTTATCTTCTCAAGCGATTGTGTTATAAAAAAGCTTGTTCGTATAAGAAGGAGGCAAAATTGGTTAAGAGACTACCAAATCTAGGGTTTATAACAAGATAGTAACTAAAAATATTTACCAAAAGGGTTATACAACAGAATCTGTTCCTATAAGTAATAGATACAACACTGTATGAATATATGAGAAAAAGAAAAGAAAAGAAAAAATCATCTACAGTTTACATGATTTTTGTGATTCCTTTCTTTCTTAGAACCATGCCTTGTCGAAAAGGTGACAACCTCATAATTAGATAGATTAAAGTGTTGGTATACTATTCTCATCAGAATAATAACAGAAGATATTAAGTGTAAACACTATAATCACAAGAGTAGAGAGAAGAGAGAGTTAGGGTTTCTTGCCTTAGCCATTACGGAGAGGCAAGAATCGAAGAGAGGAGAGAGTTCGGTATACTTGAGCATTCTAGGGTATTTTGTGGGTTGGACTTTTAAGAAAGCTTAATGAATCGGTGCTGTCATTGAGCTTCATCAATGAAGAAGATGGCACCCGCATCAAGAGCAAAAAATCTAGAGGAGCAATTGGTTGAGTTTCAACAAAATCTTATGCAATAGATGGAAAGAAGATTTCAAGAAATGCAAATAAACTTGCAAAATTCTCAGCAAGAAATTTTCGAGAATCGGAATCTTATAACTTCATAAACTAATTCAGATCAATTGCAAGTTTCATTATCTTCCCTTAATAACCAATAGTTTATAGAAAATTTCTTGAGTGGTAGAGACATTTTGTATGCATGGAAAGTCACTATTAAGTAGTTAGGTCAGTTGATCTGGACCATACCCTATTTTCTATTAGGGGAAGAATTGTATCGAGTATATTTTGTGTGACGGTTTTACTTTATTTGTTAACTGTTAGTTATTATTTCTAAAATACCAATTGCTTGGTTTGTAATGCAGGGTTTGATTTGGTTTTATTTTGCCTATGTTATTGTGCCCATTAACTGCAATGGACATATGTTAGTTGGGGATTGAGAATGAGTATATAGATGCTGTAGCCATAAAGGTGTTGTGGTAGTATAAACGATCTTGTCCGTTTGTGGTCTATGCAAGGATACGTTTTTCTAATCTATGTAAAATAACTTTAAAAAATTGTGGATATATTTATAGTAATTATTTAAACTTCAAATATATAATGAAAATAAAGAAATGAAGTAATTAAGTTCCTTTTTCATAAAAAACTCTTAATATTATATAATTTAATATGTACAAAAAAAGGACAAACAAAGTCAAAACTAAACATTTTCCATTTTTTTTTGAAAAAAAAGCAATTGATTAAAAAGAGCCAAATATTTTAATTCATTTTAAATTATTCATGGTATAAATTGAAATATATAGTTTTCCTTATAATATTTGCTATTAGAGTTGAAACTTGGATGAAGGCTATAAATATAAAATAAGGAACAAAGAAATAGAGAAAGAGGAGAAAAAAATAGGATAGGAAAAATGATGTAATACCTTAATAATTGATTGGTTTATAAAAATTTAGTTGCATTTTTTTATTTTTTTAGCTCATTCAACTCAGAAATATAGAATCAATAAATTAGGTTAAAACTTAAATTTTTATTGAGTTTACATATGCATTCGATTAAAAACGTAAGTTGTATTCACGGAAATAATTTCCTATACGAGTTAACTCGTCGAAAGAATCTTCTAATTAAAAACTTATAGAATTACATGAGTAAAATCGTAATTTTGACAATTATGGCGGCGACGATGTTCCTTGAACTCTATGACATAGCAAATCGTGCCTTTTTGCATTTTTACCTTTTTGAAGCATTCTTTCTCTATAAAAGGAGGATGATGGTATTATATCCTCTTCATTTCATCCATCTTAAACTTCCATTATGTGAGATGTTTCTTATTTAGAGAAAACTTTCAACTTTTCATTGTTCTTTTCACTTTCCTTTAACGCTTGACTAGGTGTAGGTTATGTTGTTTGTAGAGGGAAATCGAACATCTAGTATGTTGCTTGGAGCATGTGATGCAGTGCTTGGTGTGACTATAATGCTATAAGGCCACTAATTACTGGGACAAGAGGGGTTAAATCGATAAAATGCTCAGGATAGATCATGCTGAAATTGATAAATTGGAGAAAATAAAGAAGTATCACTAGTTTGCAGGGATTGGTGCTAGTTTTAATTGCAATTTGAAACCAAGTGGAAAGAATGGGACTACGATTTATTCTAATAGGCTCTAAAGGGTAAAATACTAGGCATTTCACAATTATAAATTCCTAAAGATTTGAAAAAACCTATTTACCTCCTTCAAGGCTTTGGGATATTTATCTATTTCATACTTTGAAAAGAACATCCTTTTTATGAGTTGGAAGTTGGATAGGAAGATTGATAAATCTTTAGGAAGAGTAGTCACATTTGATTAGCCTGATGACGAAGATATCATGAATTCAAGTGGGAAAGGAAGTTGCGTTTTGATTTATTAGTCATCTATTGGATGATACAAACAAAGGCAAAGCATTAATGGTTGGCCAACAAGATTGGTGCAAATACTTTAAAAGGTACTTTGATTTTGTGTGAACAAATCTAGTGATATGAATATTAGTTATTTAGCTATTTTTTAGTTGCATGAATATTTATCTCTTAATGAAATATATCATGTTTGAATTTCCTTTTCCTCAAAATTGTAATACATTATTGGAAAAAAAAAATTAGATTAGCGACTTAGTAGAGAAGGTTGGTTTATGATATCAAATAATTTCATTAGATCATGAGGTAATAAAAGATTTCGTTAAAAGTGATATACTGTGGATTGTATAACAGTAAATAAATAAGTAAAATTTGATTTGTAAGAGCTTTTCTTACCATGTACAACATGGTGATACATATACACCAAATTATCATTGAGATAATGAGAATGAAGATGTTCTTTTTTAATTCTTATCTGCTTTTATGAACTATTTCCATGTTATATATGACATCTCATCAAAATAAAAGATTTTTCTTGACAAATGCACTTCCTCATTTATAATTGCAGTGAACCAGTTTCTTGTAATGCTCCTTAATTATCGAGATCACCTCTTGTGATTGTATAAATCCACCACAAAAAGCATGTTGCACGTGGGATTTCTATAATATATAAAGTGGATGCATTTATTTGCTTACAAATAATGCACATGCCCTATATTATATTATATATTATAAATCAGAGAGAGAGGAAAAGAAAAATTATAAGGTGCCCACCTTTCACACGGTCCTACAGAAAATCAGAAAGATGCGATGAGAGATAATTATTTTGTGACGACACCCAATGAAAGGAGGTGGGGGGGTGGTGTGGGGTGGAACTGCTTAATCATTACTACGAAAATGATGTGGTGGCAAAGATTCATCCGGTCTGCATTTTTTTTTTTCCCTTTCATATTCTTTAATTTTTTCTTTTTCGTTACTTTGATGGAGAAAAACGCATGGTAATTCTATCCAACTTGCATTATTATTTGGAAAAAAAAAGGAAGTTAGGAATTAATATTAACCCTGTTGCTCAATGACAAAATGGTTGGCTTTTGCAAAAATACATATACAATAGGACGTGATGGTTATAAATAAAAAAAAATGGACTTAGATCCTCTAAAATTATCAAGTTTTAAAATTTTTGAAAATTATCTTTTTAAAAAAATGATTAAAATTTAAAAAATAAAATGATGTCATCATGATAACATAATATATTTAAAAAATTTAGATAGTTTCAACTATTAATTTTGTAACTTCACTTAAAATACTTTAAAAGATCTATTTACTAAGAATTTGAATGCACCATTTGTAAAAGATTATTTGGGATAGTTAATGAAAACTTATACCAAAGATTTAATTATTTGTACATTGAACATATTATTTTATATGCTGTGAAGTTTCTGATAATTTTTTTTTCTTTTTGGCCAAATGTATATTACAATTTTAAAAGAAAGGACTCAAATCTAATATATTTTGTTGAAAAATCAATGTTTATACTACTGAATTGTAATCGTGTTGGCTTTTGATGAAGTTGAATATCTTGGACAAATGACAAAAACGCTGGATGATATTTTTGAGGTGATTAACACATGAAATGAAACCATCATAATGTGACGTTGGCGTGCACAAGGAATAAATCTGATATAAGGACAAGTACGAATGTGTCGTGATATATATTATCATCGAACAATTGCAAGACGATCTGTAATGACCCGTGTATTCAAAATAATAATAATAATAATAATAATAAATAGTTATAATATATTAATTATAAAAGGAATGGTAGTAGGGTTATTAAATTAAAAGAGTAGGGATATTTTTGTCAACCCATACGCTAAAGGCACCAATAGCTATCATATAGAATGTATAAAACTTGAACCCCCTTCCTGGATGACTTTTTTTCCTTCTCCCAATAGAAAATTGCAGAATCATTGCGAGGGGTTAACAAGAACGAAGGTAAGGTCATTGAATCTCCATATTCTTCCTTAAGTTTTTGTAGTTTTCTTTTCTTTTAAGCAATCTTGACATGAGTCATGTTTGAAACCCCAAAGGGAGTGAATCCTTTAGAAAGAAGTCCGTAATAGTTCACGTTTTGGAAGAGAGAGAAGACTCATAAGTAAGTGAAGTTTTTGATTAATTATGGAAAGGGTGAGGAGCATAGGCATATACGTTTGGGATATGTTGATGTTTCGGGGTGTACTTCACATATTCATTTAAGGAAAAAGGAAGGAAGACGATTCACTAAGAGATTTCTAACACAAGCAACTTTCTTCCACTTACAAGATTTCTTGAAAGCCTTATTGTTATAGTGTAATTCAGATGTCAAAAATTGGATTAAAGCGAGTAGAATAATTTATAAAAACTTGTATAGGAAAGACTTTGGGCGATGTACATGAAACAAGAAAGCAAGTTCTTTGCAAAACCTATCTCGCACCAATTGGCTAGTTCTTAAGGAATTGTGTAGTCGGTATATGTTTGTGCAGAAGCACAAATGGGTATGAAGGACCAACTGATTGGTCCTTAAGGAATTGTATGGCTAGTCTTAACAGAACCCTATTTGGTGTTTCTTTCCTTTTTTGAACCTAAACTAATTTCTAAACAACTCAACCTACTTCCATGATTTAAGGGGTACTTAAACTACTTTCAAACTATAGTATATCATAAATGACATCCCAAAATCCTTGCATATTTAATATAAGAGTTAAGTGGTACTAAATAAGATTAAGCGTATTCAAATGGGCAAATAGAAAACAACAAACTAAGGAATAGGTTATGCCACCAACTAAGGCATATTATATTCATGGTCAGGTAGTGGTATTAGAGAATTTCAGGTGAAAGACGATACATATCAAGTGAAAGATGACAGATTCATTTCAAGTACGAGGTTGCATACTTGTTATATGTGTTTGCTAGATTAGTTGTAAATTGAATTTAATCAAATTTAATCTTAATTGCGTAAAGTGTTGAGTGTATTTGGTTGGGCTTAAGGGTTCGAGAGTATTAGTGATCTTAAGGTGGCACTTGGTGATTGGTAAGTGTTGTTATCCTAGATAGAGTTGCTTACTGAGTTGATTTGGTTAGAATTTACGTTGTTTAAAGACTTTAAGGTATTGGAGATGATGGGAATTAAGCTACCGGACTATTGACCTATAGCCGAGCCCAAGAACCAGAAGGACTAGCAAGATGAATCCTTTTGTTCCAACCGACTCATGCGGAGGTTGAATATCTCCTTACCGACTCGTTTTGGTTGCTAGATCGAATGACTGCCTATTTCTTGTATGTTGTATGTCGAAAGGCGGAAGGCCAAGACAGCAGCCTATTTTTATTTTCACACATGCGTGGCTAATTGCTTACTTGACCGCACCCTTGTCGAGATGCTGAGATAAAGATTTCAGATTGACCAAGCTACCATTGCTTGGACAAGTAAGTTATCCGTACCTTTTTGTTCATATCTTCCAACGGTATCACCAATACAGCATCGCTATGTATATAGAATCATATGTAGAATATGTTGTACCAATAATTATTTTCCTTGTATATTCATTTTTACCTTTTTGTATCTTGTATATTACTTCCTTAGAAAATGTCCTTTTTGTCTTTTCCCTTTTAGGTAAGTTATCCTATCTTATGAGTATAAATACTTCTGTACTTGTAGCTGTAAAAGGCAAAACCAAATTACCATTAATACGCTTTATACTTTCTTTCTTACGTAAATACTGTTTGTTTACTCTCGGCATCACTTTTATCCTAACTCTTGAGCAAGGCTAGGTGGCAATTAACCTCATCGAATTGATTCGTACGTTATATTAGATTGTGCAATGAGTCCATGGAAGTTCCATTGGTGTGTCATATCCTCTAGAGCTATTCGTAGATTTTTGCTTACCCTTCATTTGCATTTGTCCTTTTACATATACTATATCACTTTCTTTCGAGCTTTCTACAAGTTTGGTCTCATCCAGCTACCTGTTTTATTTGTTCTTAGTTACAATTCGCATTATCTTAGTGTCAAAGCGGAGGTTTCATGTGAGCTGTAGTTGGTTCTTTTTTAAGTTCTGTTATACTTTGTTTTGCATAAGTGAAACAAAGCAAGTTATTGTATTCATCTTAGTTATTGTGTTTGCTAGCTGTTAATTTCCTGAAGTGTTTGTGTGAACTTTAAATCTATGAAGAAAATGACGGACCCAAGTGTAAATTTTGGTATGGGAGATGAAAATAGTGGAGTTGTCCACCATGGAAGACAGTCTCAAGGAACCCCGAGAAGTATTGACGATAGACTTAATGAGGTGGCAAACCTCTTAGTAGATCTAACCTAAGCTGTTCATGCATTGGCTTATCGACTCACTAAGGCCACACAAAATACCCCATAAGCTGCCTAACTTGTTAGAGGTTGGAACCCAGCTTGACCAGTTCAAGGTAGAGGAGTAGGCAGATGAGTAAGATGAAGGATAAACTTGAGAGAACTTAATGAAGAGGATGAGGAAAAATATTTTGAAGAACAACGAGCTAGAGTCTCCAGAGCCTTTGACCATATGAAACTTCGAATTCCGAGTTTCAATGGATTTGGTAATGCTGATAAATATCTAGAATGGGAAGAAAAGGTAGAGCGTATTTTTTACTATTATCAATATGAGGATTATGAAAAGGTAAGAACTGCTGTTGTTAAGTTCTCCGAATATGTTACCATGTGGTAGAAGAATTTTTAAGCCATGAAAAGACAAGAAGGCTACCAAAAGATTAGTACATAGCCTAAGATGAAGAGAATACTTAAAAATAGATTCGTGCCAAAAACTTATCTTCAAGATACTTTCACTCGACATTAGGAGCTAAGATAAAGAGGCCGAACTGTTGACAAGTATATTCAACAATTTCAAATGCTTATGATTTGTTACGAAGTGGAGGAACTATTGACTCGAACAGTCTCAAGATTCATCACTTGATTGAAAGGTGATATTCGAGACATTGTGGAACTCCAACGCTTTACGACAATTGATCAAGCCATCAGAATAGCCCAGCGAGTAAAAAGGAAAAGAAGGAGCCAAGTACCAACTACTGATAAGGATGTCGACTAGTTGACTAGGACAGGTAAGTCACCGAGATCAATCGAGTATCAAGTCGCGCCAAAAAATGGATGTCTGAGCCAATCAAAGAGGCTGACTTGATATTGAAGTACTAACCCGAACTTATGAGAAGGGGTAAGGGTCTGACAGGAAGACGAGTCAAATCAAGTGCTAAGGATTTGGACATATGGCTGCTTAGTAGCCGAATTAAAGAACAATGGTCATCAAGGGAGACGTCCCGAAACTAGAAGTAAACAGTATAGATGAGAAATCGGAGGAGGAAGAGGTCCTCGTTGAGAAAGAAAATGCCGAAAAAGAATTGATTGATGAGGATGTATTTGTTGAGAACTTAGACCAATTACTGATGGTTATTCGATGCACTATGAACATAGAACCCTCATGAGAGAAGGAGTAGAGAGAGAATTTATTTCACACCACTTGTAAGGTGAATGTTAGGTATGTACTCTCATCGTGGATAGTAAAAGTTACACCAATGTGGCATCAGTTGATCTTATTTCAAAATTGAAGTTACTGACTATTACACATCCAAAGCCATACAAATTGCATTGGTTGAGTGAGAAAGGAGTACTATATGTCACTTAATAAATACTACTATTGATTATTATAGGGAATTACTCAAACTAGATTCTCTACGACATACTATCTATGTGTGCTTCCCACATGTTGCTGGGTAAATTGTGGTTATTTGATAAGAGAGTTATCTACGATGGCTACAAGAATACATACATGTTCAAGAAGGATGACTAGAAGATCATATTGAACCTAATGCCGCTAAGAGAAGTTAATAAACTGTAGATAAAACTTGCCCGTAAATTGAGGAAGGATTTGGTGATGAGTAAAGCTAAGCTCCAAGAGGCCATCAATGATGACTAGCCAACCTTTATATTGGTTAAGCGCTTTTTAGAAATGAAGGAGCGGGGTGAACTAATTTAAGAAATCATAGAGTTGCTTGATGAGTATGCTGACTTATTCCCAGAACAGTTACTTGAGAGGTTGCCCCCTACTCGAGGCATAAAGCATTGTATTGACTCAATACCTAGTGCCTCACTGCGAATAAATCAGCTTATCAGATGAATCCTAAATAGGCTTCTGAGCTACAAAGTCAAGTCAATGAGTTGCTAGAGAGAGGATATGTTTGAGAAAGTCTTAGCCTTTGCGTTGTACTAGCGCTTCTGGTACTGAAAAAGGATAGAACCTAACGGATGTATGTCAACAACCAAGCCATGAACAAGATCATGATCAAATATAGGTATCCAATCTCGAGGTTAGAAAGCATGTTTGATGAGTTGAGTGGAGCTAAGGTCTTCAGTAAGATTGACCTGAAGTTTGGTTACCATCAAATCCATATGAGGCTGAGAGATGAATAGAAGACTGCATTTAAAACTTAGCATGGATTTTATGAGTAGATGGTCATATCATTCAGCTTATTGAATGCCTCGAGTACTTTCATGCGATTGATGAACCATATACTAAGACATTTGATTGGAAAATATATTGCGGTGTATTTTGACAACATATTGGTCTATAATACCAATAGGCTGAGTTACTGTAAGCATCTTCGAGAAGTATTAAATATCCTCCATGCTGAGAGACTATTCGACAATCTCAAGAAATGTTGTTTTTACGAGAAGGAAGTAGTATTCTTGGGCTATGTAGTTAGTGGAGGAGACTTACGAGTAGATGACGAAAAGATCTAAGCAATTATATAGAAGTCGACTCCTATTAATTGTGTCGACATGAGAAGTTTCTATGGACTGGCTTCATTCTATAGACAATTCATTAATAATTTCAGCACCTTCGTTGTGCCTCTTACTGAGCTCACGAACAAGAACATTGACTTCCATTAGGGAGAAAGAGAGAAGAGGAGCTTTCCTGAGGTAAAAGAAAGGTTGACCTCCACTCCGTGTTGGTTCTACCTGGCTTTGAGAAAATATTTGAGCTAGAATGTAATGCATCAGGTATTGAAATAAGCGTTGCTCTAATGTAGGAAGGTCGGCTAATTGCCTTCCATAGTGAGAAGCTTAGAAGACTACAACTAAATTACTCTGTGTATAATAAGGAGCTCTGATCCGAGTATTGCAAATGTAGCAGCACTATTTACTGCAGAGAGAATTTACCATATATAGTGATCATGAATTGCTAAGGTACCTCTGAAGTCAAACAAAGTTATTAAAGCGGCAAGCGAGATGAGTTGAATTCCTTAAAGGATTCAATTTTGTTATTAAATACAAGCAGAGGAAGAGCAACATTGTTGTAGATGCTCTTTTAGGGCGACATATGCTTTTAACTGAATTGTAGAATAAGCTATTTAGGTTTGCAAGTATCAAAAAGTAGTATTCTGAGGATCTACACTTTAGACTCATAGTCATGTGATGCGTTGATGGAAGGACATTGGATGAGTATCATGTGGAGAATGGTTACTTGTTCTAAGGTAAAAAATTATGCGTGTCGACTTGTTCATTGTGGGAACTATTGATTAGGGAAGCCTAGAGTGGAGGTCTTTCCGGACATTTTGGAGAAAGAAGGACCTGTAAACTGTTGAGTGGTCGATTCTTTTAGCCGAGGATGAGGAGAGATGTGCACCGAGTTATCGACAGCTGTACCGTATGTAAGAGGGTTAAGTGCCAAGCCGAGTAAGGGAAAGTAATGCATTTACTTGTTCCGACGAAACAATGGACTGAATTGAGCATAGACTTTGTTCTTGGACTACTACAAACTAATTGAGGCAAAGATTTTGTAATAGTTGTCATGGATCGTTTTAGCAAAATGGCATACTTCTTGCCCTGCTAAAAAACTAACGACGCTTCGGCTATTTCTTCTCTTTCTTGTAGGAGATTGTGCAGTTACGTAGCGTGTCGAGGAGTGTAGTCTTTGATAGGAACCCAAAATTCTTGAGCCATTTTTGGAGGACCTTGTGGCATCGGATGGGGACCAAATTACTATTATTCAGTACT
This sequence comes from Lumnitzera racemosa, assembly GCA_024138005.1. Lineage (NCBI taxonomy): Eukaryota > Viridiplantae > Streptophyta > Magnoliopsida > Myrtales > Combretaceae > Lumnitzera > Lumnitzera racemosa. The sequence continues at coordinate 6,141,732 of JAMXBC010000007.1, forward strand.
TCATGTCATTCCCAAACTAACGACCAAACGGAGGTAGTTAATCGTACTTTGGGATTACTGTTCCATATTGCATTGGGAGAGAACTTAGCTGATTGGGACATTTGCTTTCCAGTAGTTGAATTCTCTTACAACTGTATGGTGCATGACACCACTAAGAAAACACCCTCAAAGTGATCTATAGTTTTAATCTCGAGTTGCCTCTCAACTACACCCTTGTATTTGTACCCACGCAAAAGGACCCTGATGCAAGAGCTCGAGCACAGTCTCTCCAGTACATCTATCTATGACAAAGTCACTTAACACATTGCCCAAGCTGCTAGAAGAATACGAGAGAAGATCAAGTGTAGGATAGTTAAACAATTCCAATCAAGAGACTTGGTTTGGCTGCACCTCAGCAAGGAACAGTTCCCAAATAAGAGGAGGAACAAATTATTTGCAAGAGCTAAAGGACCTTTTAGAATCCTCCAAAAGATCAATGATTGCTTGAAGATTATGGGGTTTTTTACTCCTCCAATGTTTCTGACCTCAGTCCATATCACCTTAATAAAGAGCTAAACGAAGACCATTTAGATTTAATCCCAAATCTAAAATAACCCGAAGGGAATGATGAGAATCAGGCTACTGGACACTGACTTGCAGTTGAGCTTGAGCACTAGAGAGATTGGTAAGACGAATCTTCCTGTTTCAGCCGACTCATGCAAAGGTTAAGTATCTTCTTGCCAACCTGTTCTGCTTATCGGGCCGAATGACTACCTATTTCTTGCATGTTGTATGTCGAGTGGTGGAAGGCTGAGACAACAGCCTATTTTCATTCTTACACATGCCTAGCCAATTGCTTACTTGGTTGTACTCTTGTTGAGATGCCGAGATAAAGAGTTTGAACTGACTAAGCTAACCCTATTTGGATAAGCAAGCTATCTATACCTTTTTGTCCACATCTTCCAATGGCATCACCAATATAACATTGTCATATGTACAGAATCATGTGTAGAATCTGTTGCACCAATAATTGTTTTTCCTTATATATTCATTTTTACCCTTTTATATCTTATACATTATTTCCTTAAGAAATGCCTTTTTTGTCTTTTCCCTTTTGGGAAAGTTATCTTAACTTATGAGTATAAATATCCCTATACTTGTAGCTGTAAAAGGTAGAACTAGATTACCATTAATACACTTTGTATTTTCTTCCTTGTGCTTAAATATTGTTTGCTTACTCTTAGAATCACTCTTATCTTAACCTTTGAGCAAGGTTAGGTAGCGAGTAATCTTACTAGACTGATTTGTGCATCATATCGAATTGTTCCATGAGTCCATCGAAATTCTATTGATGCATCATATCCTCTAGAGCTATTTATAAGTTTTTGCTACCCTTCATTCGCATTTGTCCTGTCATACATACCTTATCACTTTCTTTCGAGCTTTCTGTAAGCTTAGACCCATCCAGTGACCAACTTTGTTTGTTGTTGGTTACAGTTCACACCAAGAGAGTATCTAACACTACATACCTATATTATATGTAGTACTTGTGTGACTCAAGGTCATGAGTTACCTTAAGCTTTGGGATGCTAAAGGTGTGCTATGTACTAGACTTAAATCAAGAATAATAATCGGTTGCTAATAACATGTTTTTGCATTCATATGTAAATTGTACAATGCTTGCTCATATGTGTGTGATTGTGTAACTCTTGTATTAGGCAATTTTGCTTGCCCTTCAAGGACTTTTGTTAATAGATGTAGGTAGCACAAGAGATCAAGATCTTTATGACAACTTAGGGTATAACTTGGTCTATGACTTACATGGTAATGAGAATTACACTTCTTATGAGGAGTAGGAGGAGGGTTTCGATAGACTTGTATGTTTGCAGCTGCTGTATTGGAGATGTGAACTCTATTTATGAAATTAATGTCATTAGTTATATTATTGTTGTTGTTGTAATAGGAGCATTAGACTCCAGTAATGTGGTGTAGAGGCAAGACTATCAAAGCTACCTTAGTATTGACTTGGAGTTTGATAAATGTCAGTTTGGTTTGTGGTTTACTTATTTAAATGCTCTTGAGGTTATTTAGCAAATTCTGAGTTTTTGCATGTCAATACCTAGGTATTGACATGTAGCAGGCTATAGTAGCCCTAGTTCTAGGGCATTATAACTTAAGTGGTATTAGAGCTTACGTTGATCGATCCTTTGACAACTAGACTAATGATCTTTAGGACAGTGAGCTATGAAGATAACAGGCAGAATTATGACTAACTAGTAAACCCGATAACATGCAATTGTAGAAATCTCTTGTATGTTAACTGTAATCTTTATTTTCAGTTGTTCCTTTTTTAAGTTAACAATTGTTAACTTGTTTTCTTTCCTTTTATTCAGCATGGCAAGATGATGTATGGGATGTTCTTTATGAGAAACTAGGAGTGTGAACCTCGACGAGGATGGAAACACCACCGAAAGTTAGCCTTGAGATTCACTTGATGTTATCCAACTTCTGGAGGAAGTGAATGGCTTGATTGGAGTAGTGATGTAGTAGCACTATTAGATTCAGACTAATGTCTAGACTCTTCAGAATCATGCTGATGCTTAGCGACACGAGAGGTAGGTTCAGGTTGAGGAGAGGCTGGTCAAGGTAATGACAAACAGAGAAGTGCCATTACTTTGGATAGGTTTGTGACGTTGGTCATAGAATGTCACCTGAAACTTGATGACTACTTAGCTGCAGGCATGGATTGAGGATTTAGAGAAGGCGTTTGTAGCCTTTGAGGTGCCTAAGGACAGGAGGGTAGATTTTGTGGTATACTTATTGAAGTTGAGTATAGATTGATTAGGGAACTACTTATATGGGAAGTATTCAGGCAAGCTTTCTATAGAAAATACTTTCCTAACAGTGTTCAAGAATAGATTATGGCTACTTACTTTTACTGTTGGTAAGGAAACTAGAATTTAGAAGAGTATGAGGTAGAATTGAATAGGTTGACTAGGTTTATGCTAGAGGCCTTGAGAGCTAATGAGATGGTAAGAGCCTAGAGATTTGTTTTAGGTTGGAACCAAATCTATAACATGAGGTAGGATCTTTCCAATGACTAGATATGCTGATGTGGTTGATAAGGTAAAACATTTAGAGTAGAGTTGCAAGAGGATACACGAGATGTTGGTTAGAAGGGCCAAGGCACTTAGGAAGAGACAAGCACTACGTGGTAGACTACCAAACAAAGGAAAGAGGCTAATGATACCATTGAGAGTACCTATGCCAGTCATGGAGAGGAGGTGCACCAGGTGTTTTGTGGGGAAAAAACATACTAAAAAAGGTAAAGAGACAAACAATATTTTGTAGGGAAAAAGTAAGGGATCCTTTTGGAATGTTGTGGCAAAAGACTTGTGTTAAGAGGTTTTTGGAGGCTTACGGATTGATTAGTTAAGTTTTAGCAAATGTAGAGGCTGCTTGGTAGTTGCAAGATCACTAGGATGAAGTCAGAAGAAAATCTGTAGTAAGAGTTGACCTGGTCTGCTTCAAGTCAAAACTCAATTGCTTAAGGGAGTTCTGAGACTTTCCAAGCTGGGTGTTTCAACAACTCGGCTGGGTTTGATGTTTGAAGTTGGTTAGCTCATATGCTACTTAGATCACGATAAGAGCTAGGCAATTGGTATGGCTGCTTAGCAGGACGGCATGTTGTGGGGCAGCTCGGAAATTATGTTAGTACATATAGGAGCTTGACACTCAGGTTGGTAGCAGTGTGAAGGATAGGGATCAGAATAGGAATCCTCATATTGAAGGGGTTCTTTAACCAGTATTCTTTGTGTGAGTCTTTGTAGTCCTTTAGCTCGACTATGTATGACTGTCTGGGGAGTCGATTTCTATCAATTTGGATTGCTTGTTCAATAGAGCACTATTTTATTCTAAATTCCCATGGATCGCTTGCTCAATGGAGTATTGTTCTGTTTTATATAGATCGCCTTCTCGGTAGAGCGCCATCCTGTTCTAAAATTCCTATGGACTGCTTGCTCAGTGTAGCATTGTCCTGTTTCCAAAATATCTAGATTGCTTGCTTATTAAAGCATTGTCCTATTTTCAAAACTCTTAGGATCCCTTACTTGATGGAGCACTATCATGTTTTCATAAGTATTTGGATCACTTGCTTAGTAGAGTATTGTCTTATCATTTTCTAAAATTCCTATGGACCACTTGCTTAGTAAAGCACTAACCTATTTTCAAAAATAATTAGGATTGCTTTCTCGACAGAGCACTGTCTTGCTTTTCAAAACTTTTTAGCTCGCTTGCTCGATGGAGCGTTGTCTTATTTTAAATTTCCTAGGGATTTCTTAGTGGGCGGGGTATTGTCCTATTTCCAAAAATCTGAATTGCCTATTCAGTTGAGCATTGTTCACCCTCTCTAAAACTTTGAATTATTGGCCCATTAGACATCATCCATCCTTTAAAAAATGTTTTGAATTTTTGTCCCATTAAAGCATTATCTACCTTTTAAGGTAGGATATCCCATAAGAGCCCTAACCCATCGGATTCTATTTAGGGTAGGACATCTCACAAAAGCCTTGACCCGTTAAATTCCATTTAGGGTAGGATATCTTATAAGAGCCTTGACTAGTCAAATTTCTTTTAAGGTAAGATATCTTGCAGGAGCCTTAACTCATTAAATTCCTTTTTGGGTACAATATTTTGCAAAAGCCCTAACCTATCAAATACTGTTTAGGAAAGAATATCTTATCAAAGGGTCTTGTTAAGATAGACTAGAAGAAACCTTGCGCCTAAGATAGCCTCAATGCTATTACTCTTTTAGGAACGAATATCTCATCAAGGGGTCTTGTTAAGATAAACTGCAAGTAGCTCTCTCTGCCTTAGTTCCATCATTCCTTTTGGATAAAATATCTCAATAAAGGGTTTCGTTTAGATAGACTATAAGGAGCCTTATCCCTAAGATAGCCTCTAAGGAGCCTTATCCCTAAGATAGCCTCAGTGCTATTACTCTTTTAGGAAAGAGAAAACTACAAAAAGCCTTAACGTTTATCTCATTTTCTATTTTAGTCCTTAACATTTTAAAATTTTCATTTAAGTCCTTAACGTTTGCAAAATTTTACAAATAAGTCCTTTTAATTGACGGCGTTATATTTTAAATTAGAAAAATACAAAAAAGTCTTCAACGTTTCTAAAAATTTAAAAATTTATCCTTTTAGTTGATAACATTAAATTATTATTTATACATTGATATGTATAAATATTCTATTAGTCTACGTATTTCTTTTATATAACTAATATAATAAATATCAAAATTAATTACTTAAAAAAATTATACAAAAATATTAAATATAATCAAAATGTATAAAAAAATATACAAAAACATTATATAAATGTATTTTCTTAATAATATTTTTTAATTTTACATATTTTTCTTATTTCTTATTTTTCCAATTTTTTTTAATAATTTTTCATTATTTATTAATATTTTTCTATAACTTTTTTAATACCTTAATTAATTTTTAATATTTTATTATATTATTTATTTAAAAGAAATATATGGACCAACAAAATGTTGTTACCTATTAATGTATAAATGATAGTTTAATACCATCGATTAAAAGGACTATTTTATAAATTTTTGCAAATGTTGAGATCTTAAATAAAAATTTTGAAACATTAAAGACTAAAATAGAAAAAAAAAAAAAAGAAGAAGTAAATGTTGAGGATATTTTTATACTTTTCTAATTTAAAATCTAACGCCGTCAGTTAAAAGGACTTATGTATAAGTGTTTGCAAATGTTAAAAACTTAAATAAAAATTTTAAAATGTTAAGAACTGAAATTAAAAATAAGGTAAATGTTAAGGGTATTTTTTGTACTTTTTCCTTTAGGAAATAATATCTCACTAAAGGGTCTTGTTAAGATAAACTACAACGAACCCTTTCTACCCTTTAAACAACCCTAATGTTGTCATTTTCATCAAATAGAATATCTCATCAAATGGTCTTCCCACTTCCCTTGATTGATAGCCCATCAAAGGGGCTCGATTTATTGGGAACTTGCTTCATTTCTCATTAGGAACCTTTTCTAAGCTCTCTTTCTCTCACAGGGGCAAAAATGGAGTCTCATTTTGGTTTTTGTCATAAAGTTTTCACCAAACTTTACTATAAAGAGGGGTAATTGTAGATATTTGATTTTCGCTCTCCTTAGATCTATCTCTAGTTAAGGAATCCTATTTTCGAAAAAAGGCCAAAAAATAAAAAATACCAAAAAAATTAGAAAAATAAAAATACCAAGAAATAGAAAGAAAAAGGAAAAAATTGCAAAGATAAGAAAAAACCAATAAAATAAAATAAAAAATTGAGAAAAAAAACCAAAAAATAAGAAAATGAAAAATTATAAGAAGTATTGCATAGTAGTCCATTTAGGTTGGTTCGGGGTATGAATAATTTTATGAGGTCTATAACTAATTCTGAAGTTAAAATAGACCTATATGATTTGATCGAATTAGGAATATCGGATATGGGTTTACGTTTTATTGAGAATCAATTTTTCTAACCTAGTTCGTATTGCTCCTTTTTAAAAATATTTTAGAAGTGCACATATTTGTAAAATATCATGGCTTTAAACCATACCTCAATCAGACTTAAAATGAATATCCTCTAGCCATTTGAACTTTTTAAATAAAAGCCGAATACAAGTAAAAATTGAGATCCAAATTTGGTTGAATTGAATAAAATTTGAAAATATTTTGAACATATATTTATTTAAATCTACAATTGCTTCAAGAAAACTGTGCATATTTTTTAGAAGTTGGATGTTTATTTGAATGTAATTTTGTATGTTAAAAAGAAAAAGAAAAGAAGAAGAAAACTTTAAAAATAATAAAGAAACCCTATGCCTAGAAAAGAAAGGGAAAAGGAAAATAGAGGAATAGAAGAAAGGATGGGAAAAAAAAGTGCATGCTAGTATGTGTCGGTACTTGGAAGTGCCATGTGGCACCAAATTGATGGTGCTACATCGTACCTATAATTATTTGTCGCGTGGTTGGTGATGTAGTGCTATGTGGCGCCATAGTGGCCAAATGGTTGGGCGTCATGTAATGCCCCTTTGACCAGGTCAAAGACCTAATTTTCATCTCCTTCTCCCCTGTTTTGAATAGCATATGTAGAAAAGAAAGGAGTGAGCTAGTTTGTTCTCTTATTTTTGTACTCGATTTGCTACAATTTTTTGCCAGATTAAATCAAATAAAAAATGGACACGTAATCTACACTTGGAATACTATCCATTGCACCTCAAATTTGAATTTTATTTCAAAGGAAAGTGTTCTGAAAATATACTTAAAAATTGGAAAAAATAATAATACGCACATTGCATCCAATTTTAAATTGCCAATTTAAGGACTCCTTGACTTGTAAATCGCGAAGTAATTGCATGGAATAGTTAAGTGAAGTTTCTAAAACATTTTTGTGCATCTAATTTCAAAATATTTCCACAAATTTGTGATCAAATAGGATTAAAAAGGAAGAGAATAAAAAATGCTCATTCTTAAAAAGATTCGATTTTTCTTCAATGTAGATGTTTCTTGATCACCACTTATGGCATGAAACTACAAATAAGGGTCCTTGTAGCACATTCCAATAGATATAAAGAATTGAAAAACTCTAAAAGAGAAGAAATTATCACTTTCTCTCTCTAGCCATTCAAACCCATGACTCCCACCTCTCTCTTCAATTTTTCTCACCATAGAGCAAATTGAAGAGAGCCAAAATAAAGGAAAATTTCTTATTTATCTTAGGATAAAACAAAGCCTAATACTTAATTTTGTCCAACAGTGCTTTGACTCATTTTAATTTGAGTGGGAATCAAGATGGGTGCTCTAGGATTCATATGTATAGTTGAGCTTCATTTTTTATTAAATTAAAATACTTACATTTTGGTATTGCTGAAATTGATTTAGGGCTTTCGAAGATTGAGGAGTAAAAAGTTAGGAACTATGATCCATGTTGTCGGAATTGGTTGAATCCGACTTAAATCGAACCTGAATCAATTGTGCATCAAGGTAAGTTTTCTCTCCTTCTTTTTCACTAATTTTCTTACTTTGAAAAATAAAATAAAGAAATATCTTTTAATTTTTAAATAATCTATTCAAGATGTTTGCATGATGTTTAATAAAAATAATTATTTGCTATACATGTGCATGTTTTAATTAGTATGCATGATTTAGGGACTTATCTGGTAGGCTTAATTTTAATGAATAATTTTATCGCTAAATTCATTAGTAGATTTAGTAAATGATTTGATTGTTGATTAACAGTAGATAATTAGTGATTTGTATATTTATTTGCTAACATGTTTATTTATGATAAATTAGCATAAATAAATTTGCATTTTATATGATTTAATTCGATTTGCATGTTGATTGGCTTTCTTTGCATGGTGTATTGTCTAGTATAATTAGGTTATGTGATTAGGTTAATTTTTATGTCTTAATTATATGATTGTGTTTGCATAAAAATATTTTCCAATAAAAGAGGTTTTTCACTCAAAAGTATTTTTCTCATAATAAAAATTTTCACAAATAAAAAGAATAAATTGACCTTTTCTAAAGTTTAAGGACTTCTTTAGGATTTCACAAAAGTAGACCAAAAAACTATTTTTCTAAAAATTAATAAAATTTAATGAACTTAAAGTGAGAAAAAGTTTTTTTTTTTCAAAAATTAAATCAACTAACTAACTAAAATTTTTATCAATTAAGAATTTCGTAAGCTCGATCTTGCTTTATGAGTACGTAGGCATTTTGAGTAGCAAAAAAAAAAAAAAAATTTTTGTTTTTCCCCTTTCCTTTTTTTTTTAAAAAAAAACTTAATTTATTTGAAAACTATTTAAGGCCCATTAATCGAATTCGCATATCTCTTTTATGAATATCACTTAGGTTTTAATAAATTAGCCTTTAAACCCAACATTTTATATTTTCAATTTTTCTAAAATTTTTTTCCAAAACTAGTAGGCCATTGTTAAAATTAGGTCAGTCCACCCATTGGCCTTAATTTCACTTTTTCCTAATTTCGATCAGGTGGTGACTCAATTTTTCAATTTAATAAAAAAAAAAAACATTTCTTAGTCTGGTCAAGAGATTTATATTAAGCATGCTATGCTGAATCTAAATCGGGTTAAGAAAAGAGAAAAATCAAATTTTTAGCTCAACAACTACAATATGAAATAAAAGTCTTATAAATGTGTGTCTGAAGTGTCCTTAGGAAAGTTTTTGGGCTTTATGGTGATGTAGGGGAGAATACAAGCTAACCCTAAGAAGATTTAAGCTGAATTGGATATGGAGTCACTAAAGTCTATTAAAGAGGTCCAAAGGTTGACTAGAAGGGTGGCAACATCATACCGCATTAGATCGAAGAGTGCTAAAAGGTATGATGAATTTTTTCATGTTTTGAGAAATTCGTTTAAATTTAAGTGGACTGTAGAATGTAGGTGAGCTTTTAAAGCTCTAAAAGAATTTCAAATGAAGCCTCCAATCTTCTATAAAGACTATTGAAGGAGAAACCCTTTATTTGTACGTAAATGAGCTCTCTCATCTGTACTCATCCGCATAAAAGGAAGGATACATTAGCTTGTTTACTATGTTAGCCATGTCCTGCAAGGACCAAAATTACACATACAAAGCTTGAGAAGTTTGCATTGGTCATAGCTGTAGCAACCAGGAGATTGCAACCTTATTTTAAGGCTCAACAGGTTGTAGTTCTCACAGACCAACCTTTGAATTAAGCTTTGCAAAAGCTTGATGCTTCTAAGTGAATGGTCAAGCTAATGGTCAAGTATGCTTTAAAGCTTAGTGCTTCGGGTATTTAGTACCGACTTAAGAAGGCCTACAAAGCTTAAAAATTAGTTGACTTTATAGTCGAATTTATTGGAAGTGAAGAATCTCCCATTAGAATGAATCGACTTGGATTTTATATGTTGATGGTTCATCGACTTGTGAAGGTAGTAGTGTTCGCCTAATCTTAAAAGGTCCCATGAAAGCGTAGATTTCTTCTACTCTAAAGTTTAGGTTCCTAGATAGTAACAATGAATCTAAATATGAGGTGCTCTTAGTAAGAATGAAGTTGGCTAAAGAGGTTGGAGTTAAATGCTTATAGGTTTATTTAGATTCTCAATTAATTGTTAACCGGGTTAAAGGCGATAGCATGGCAAAGGATGAGAACATGGCTAAGTATTTGCAATTGGTCAAAGAGCTTGAAATAAGCTTCAATTCCTAGTAGTTAGTTAAGATCCTAAGGACGTAGAATTATGCTATGGACAAGTTGTCAAAACTAGCTTTTATGGTTTTGCCAAATTAGGAAAAGAGAATTTTTATAGATAACCTATCGAAGAAGAGTATGAAAAAGGGGCCTATAGAGTGTTTCAAAGTATAAGAGAAGGAAATGGAATCCTATTGGATGGATCCCATCCTTAACTACTTAAAGAATGAAGCCTTGCCTCAGGAGAGTAAAGAGGGTCGAAGACTCATCCATAAGGTAGCCAATTTTATGGTAATTGAATGAAGAATTTACAAGAGAGGGTTGAGTATGCCCTACCTAAGTTGTTTATTGATGTGCGCTTAGGAGCTAAGTTGATCGCTAGGTCTTACTGAAGGATTGTAATCAAGTAGGTCCTTTGAGATATCGAAGAAAATAAAAATTAAAAGTTGGCAAACACAATAGCTTACATGAAGTTGCTCAGAGGATATGATGCACCAACAAACACATCACGACTTAGTACTTTGCTTGATGTAATGCATAAGCAATACTAAGGTCTACTTGTAATTAACCTCGAGTTACCTGGCAAGATTAAATAAGAGTGTAAGAGAAAATGTACTTGAAGAGGAGTATTTTACAAGGATAAGAATATTCATTAAGTGTAAGGTATATGATGATTTTAGGTACAAGATATAAGGGACTATTTATAGTAAGTCCATAGAGTAACAAGGAAATAGTTGCAATTACAATAAAGGGTAATACAATAATACTATCTTAGTACATGGAAAAAAGGGTAGAAAGGAATAAATAGTACATAGGAATATAGTACAATGTCAGAAAAGGGAATAATAGGTGGCATGCTGTGATTGGGTCCATGTTTTGGGATCTTAGGATACTGTGGCTAAGCTGTATTAAAGTTGTGGTTGCTGCTAACAAGTGGCACTTGGAGTTATCGAGGCGAGTAAAGGACGTTACTGTTTGGTAGGCTAAATAAGTGAAGCTTAGCATATAGTAGCCTCGGCCTTGGTATTTGACAAGTAAGCCTCGACACTTGGCAGGTCGGCTTCGATATTTTGGAGGTTCATAATTAGACAAGAGTCTAAACAAAGTAAAGTGAATTTAAGTTGGGACCTTAAATAGTTCACCCATAACTCTTCCATATACAAGAGCTCATTTTCGGCAGGTTGACAAGGAAGTACCCTCCTCATGAGAGATTAGAAGCGTCAGACGCGGGTTTAAGTGAGTGGCTCGAAAGTCAACAGTCTATTGATTCCCTAAGATTGTTGAAGATTTGCTCTCAAATCTTGTTCTTCTTCCTCTTTCGGCACATAGAGCGTCGGGTTGGCAACATTGAAAGTGAGAGATACTCCGTATCCTTCGGGTAGCTCTAGCTCACAAGTGTTGTCATTAATGTAGCGAAGGATCTCGAAGGCGCCATCTGATCATGGGGATAACTTGCTTATCTTCCTCCTTAGGAATCTTTACTTGCTGAGGTGGATCTAGATAAGGTCTCTTGGGTTGTAAATGACTCACTTTCTTCCTTGGCTTTCTTGCTCTCCCTATTAGGCCACAATCTTGGCTAATTGCTTGACAACCTTCTGATGTAGTCTATGAAACTCTTTGGTATGTTGTAAACCTGATTGGCTTTCTCCTTGGGAGGTCAAGTTGATAACCATATCCAAGGATAAGTTTGGGCTAAGTCTATAGACAACCTTGAAATGTATCCTTCTTGTTGAACTATGGGAGCAGTGATTGTAAGTAAATTCAATGATGTGTAGGCAGAGATGCTAATCATATAGATTCTTCCTAATAGTAGCTCAAAGGAGATTGCCTATAGTTTGGTTCACGACTTCTGTCTAACCGTCCATTTGTAGATGGAAAGAAGAATTGAACATGAGCTTAGTACTGAGCTTCTTCCATGGTGTTGGCCAAAAGAAGCTTGTGAACTTCAAATCACTATCAGAAACAATACTTCTTAGGACTCCATAGAGTTACGCAATCTCCTGCAAAAAGAGGTTAGCAACAAATAATGCATCATCGGTTTTGTGGTAACGGTTAAAGTGGTTCATTTTGCTAAATTGATTGACTACCACCATAATAGAGTCATGCTTTCGAAGTGTTCCAGGTAGGCTGAGCATGCAATCTATGCTCAGATCGGTCTATGGCCACTCAGGGATGGATAGAGGTGTATATTCTCATAAGGCTCCTTCCTTCCTTTAGATCGTCTGCACACCTTACACCATTTAAGAACATTGCGCACATCATCCCAGGCTAGTAGAAGTGTTCCTTTTATAACTCGGCAATCTTTTCTCGCCAAAATGGTCGACTAAGCCCCTAGCATGAGTCTCTTGGATAAGTAAGTCCTTAGCAAAATCACTTGGCATACAGACTTACCTTCCCTTCATCGTAAATCCTTGGCTTAGATAGAACCCATCTACAACTCCTCCAATGTTGTACTTGGCCACCAAGGGTCTAAAACACGAGTCATACTCATATTGATCATGTATGATGTCGAACCTGAGTATCTTAGCTTGTGAAGTGTCAACAAGAAGATATTGATGAGAAAGTGCATTAGCCACGATGTTGATATTTCCCTTCTTGTACTTAATGATATAGCAAAAGGTTTCCAAGAACTCTAGCCATTTAGCATGACGTCGAGAAAGTTTCTGTTGTCCTATGAGATGCTTGAGAGATTCATGGTCTATGTAAATAATGAACTATCTTGGCAATAGGTAGTGTTGCCAATTTTGAAGTATACAGTAAGGGCATAGAACTTCTTATCATATGCTAAGTAATTTAGGTAGTACCTTTGAGCTTTTCACTAAAATAAGCAATTGCTTGGTGCTCTTGCATGAGAATAACTCCAATACCGACTCTAAATGCATTACATTCTAGTTCAAAAACTTTCTAGAGGTCGAACAGGACAAGTACTGGGGCAGAAGTCAACTTGGACTTGATCTCATCAAAGCTTCTATGAGCTTTCTTAGATCATTTGAATTCAGAGTTTTTCCTAGTCAACTTAATTGATGTTGGCCATTTGAGAATAGCTTGGACTTTCTCATCATCAACTCTAATACGTCCCTTAAAAACAACATAACCAAGGAATACTACATCACTTTGACAGAATACACATTTCTTTAAATTGCCGAATAATTGCTCGACGCAGAGGATATTAAACATAGATTTCAGGTGCTTGGCATGAGAAATGAGGTTGCCACTATAGGCCAGAATATCATCAAAGTAAACTACTACACATTAACCAATCAAAGTCCTTAAAACATGATTCATGAGTTGCTTAAAGATACTCGGTGTGTTGGTAAGACCAAATGGCATCACTATCCATTCGAATGGACCATCTTTTGTTTTAAAAGCAGTTTTCCATTTGTCTTCCAGTCTCATTCGAATTTGGTGGTAGCTATTCTTTAGATCAATCTTTGAAAATACTTGCATACCATGTAATTCATCGAGCATATCATCCAATCGAGGGATAAGATATCGATACTTAATAGTGATTTTATTGATTGCTCAGCTATCAATGTAGATTCTCCATAAGCAATCCTTCTCAGTACCAGGACAACTGCTTAAGATTTAGCCTATAGGCAAGTTGGTTAAGTAGGGCAGCTTTAGGTTGAAGGTTAATTTAATGCTCTATACCTCTTATACGTGGTAAACCTTTTGGTAATTCGTCAGAGAACAAGTCAACATATTCTTGAAGCAATGTTTACACCTTAGTAGGCAGGGCTCCGATCTCTTTCAACTCGGGAAGTCTCCTAGCTGACAAGAGTATACATTCTTCTGTCTTAAAATCTTTAGAAAATTGGGCTCCTCTTATAACTCTTGAACTTCTTTAAGGCTCATTGGGGTCAACATAACCTTCTTCTCATCCTTCTGGAAGATATAAGTCTTCTTATACCCATCATGGGATACCTTATGACTAAATAGCCGTGGTTGGCCTCGCAATATATATGAAGTGCACATGGGTAGGATGTTGCACAACACCTCTTCTTTATACCTATCACCACCAGTAATCGCACTTTGACTTGCTTTGCAATAAGTAGACCTCTCTTCTCATTGAGCCAATGAATCTTATAGGACTTAAGCTATGGGTAGGTTGGTAACTTTAGGGTTTTCACTTTACCTTGTGCTATGACATTGGTATAACTCTTTCTGTCAATGATCAAAGGACAAAGTTTGCCATTCACTCAGTCGTTTGCATGGAAGAGGCTCTCTCTCTGTTCATTTTTGTTTGAGGTAAAGGTAATTAGAGACCTCCGCATAACCATACAATATTCTTCCCTTTCAGGTTAGAACTGAAGGTCAGTATCTTCTTTAAAACTCATCTAACAGGTGATTAACATCCTCCTCTTCTTCCTCTCCTCTACTACCACTCTCCGCCTCAAATCAAAGGTTCACTTCCTTAATGGTCATGATGCATCGATTAGGACATTGACTAGTAACGTGTCCAAAACCAAGACACTTGAAGCACTTTATCTCTTAAGTTTTCCTTCCTGAGCTCTAATACCTAATCTTTCTAGGCCTTGAGCTCCTTGGCCTTAGTTTTGCCTCAACAATAGTTAGATTTGCTCAACATCTAACCTCGACGGTCTACCTTGGAACTATATTGAGCTCAATCATGTCCAGGTTAGTTCGACATACTTGTTCTACTCAGTAAGCAGGGTCGATTGCTTGGTACTCAACCGATCTTATTTCACCTCTGCCTTTCGACTCTTTGTGCTACTCGAATGATCTCATCTAGAGTCCCAAGTCTCTATACCTCCATTATATTACCAATTTCAGACCTTAATCTAGAAATGAATCATGATATTGTCTGCGTTTTAAGCTTGTCAACATCACTTCAGATCATTAGTAACTAGAACTCTCAGACATACTTGTTCATTGATCGACTACCATACCTGAGTTCTTAGAGGCATTAGAAAGCATCTTGCTCATAATGTTCTAAAATAAACCCACTCCTCAAAACCCTCTTCATCTTATTCTATGTTTGGATCTCATGTCGAGCTCTCTAGCGTACATTCTGTAGTTTCTTCTACTACATTGCTGGATACTTAGAAAATTCCAAAGCAACCATTCGAATATGTATAGAGTCCTCGTAATCATAAAAGTCAAATATCTTTTCAATCTTCTCTTCTTAGTCCAGGTAGTCATTAACACTACCAGACTCATTAAAAGTCGGTATCCGTACTTTAAGAAGTACGAGCTCTGTGCTTGTGGCTCCTTTAGGAGCATGAAGCTCTTTAGGAGCATGGAGTTCACACTTGTCAAATCCTTCATACTATTTCTCTTCCTCCCCATTCTCTTCAATTTCATCTAACTTAAGTCTCCTCTTTGCAAATCTCTTAACATGTTGGGGTGAAGCTAGGTTCATATTCACAACTTTATGAGCTTGCTGCTTACCCACCTATCCGTCTCTCACTTCTCAACCTCGTTCATCAACTCTCTCTGGAGGCCTAGTTTCTACTACTCTTTGCACAAAAATAGCTAGGTTGGCTACAATTGTAGTAAGATCTTGCAACTGTTCATCAATAGTTCGTAGGTTTGTTGCGTAATATGACTGCAACCATAAGCATCACTTTTAGCATCATTAATCTCTCTTTGAACATTGAATTCAACATTCTCAATACAAAACTTTAGGATATCCATTACTCCATAGAAAATTCTCATAAACTTGAAAATACGGTTTTATATAGTGACTTAAGAACCTGCTCTGATTTCCCAACATAAAACAGAGTACAATAGAGCACATACTACAATAAGAACAACTACTTTACTACTTAGCTTTTGGTTGTAACCTCAAGCTCTGACATTAGGATTATATGATGTGTGCCTAAGAGTTGAGTTGCTCACTAGGTCTTACTATAGGATTGTAATAAAGCAGGTCCTTCGAGATATCGAAGAAAATAATAATGGCAAGTTAGCAAACATAGTAGCTTACGTAAAGCTTCTCAGAGGATATAATGGATGAGCGAACATAACACGACTTAATACTTTGCCTAATGTGACGCATAAACTAATACTATGATCTACTTGCCACTAACCTCGAGTTACTCGGTAAGATTAGATAAGAGTATAGGAGAAAGTGTACTTAAGGAGGTGTATCTTATAAGGATAATGATGAATTGCCCACCATCGGTCCTATTACTCACGTACGTCTTTAAGGCCTCCAATTCCTCACCTGAAGAATCCTTTCTCGGTAACCTACTAATGACTAGAAACTTTATATCGAAGGAAGGTGGCTAAATTCTTTGTGCTCCCCGCATTGTTATACATCGATTTATACATTTGGTTGTGATGATGCTAACCATTCCCTTACCAAGGACTCTATGCCGAGTAATTCGACCAACCATTATCGAGAGGTTCTTACCGAGTGACAAGTGACGAGAGACGAGAGACGAGAAACTCACTTACCGGTCGAGTATTTTTCTCTCGACTTGTTACCATTTCTCTCATTACCCTCGTAGACATCTCATTTTTGCCTTCTTTTATTTTTAGAATAAGTTAAAATGTCCTAAATTAGGGAAAAAAATACAAAAAAAAAATAAGAAAACCCAAAAATATGAAATTCATGAAAATATAAAAAAAGGAAAATAGGAAAAAAGAATAAAAATTAAGAAATTTAGAAAAAAATACAAAAAAATAGTAAAATTTAGAAAAGTACACAAAAAAAAAATTGGAAAGTCATAGAAAATAAAAAAATTGAAACAAAAAATAGGAAATTTAGAAAATAAAAGTTTCTAGGTAGTTTAAATAGAGCAGATTTTTAATTTAAATAAAGGATCGTTGAATTTGGGCTTAAATTTAAATCTAACTTAAGCTAACCTAGTCCATACATGTAATTTAATTGTACATATGGATAAGGCACAGATAAATAGCCTAATGGTAAAACAATTGGACTAAACACATGGATTAAGCTAGAGGTTCGGGGTTCGAAACTCTTTAAAGCCATAAAAAGTTGTTTTTTTTTTATTTTTTTCTCTTGAACTCCACGTGTGGCTACATGTCAGGTTATCACTGGGTTACGTGTTTGAAATTGATACGTAGCATTTTGTGATTGGATTAAACAACAAAATTTCTTTCCTTTTTTTCCTTCTCCCCTTTCCTTTTTTCTTCTTAACTTTCTCGTTCTAAAAAAAGAAAACACAACACAGAGGGGGGATTTTGGTTTTTTAAAAACACTCACACGTATAGTAGTTAGGGCGGGGAAGGAGGTTAGGCGGGGAGATTTTCAGTTTTGCATTCGTAGGCAAGAGGGGGGCTACTGGGAAAACATATCTCTCTCACTCTCTTAAACCTTTGTTCTCTCTCACCCCCCACACATACAAATAGACCCTCATCACCTCCCATGTATACACAAAACACAGCTACATACATGCATACTACTAGTACGACTAATCGCCTCATCCCCACATAAAGCAGCACTAAACATGCACAACTCACCCTATCTCTCTTGACGGTTGACATCTCTCTCTCTCTCTCTCTCTTTCAGAGTCTTCTCTCTATCCTTTACTCTCCCGGCCACCACCATCTACACAAACACAGCCACCTACCACTGTTGCCATCCAAGTCGGATCTCTTTTAGCCTTCGACCTACATCTACTTTCAAACCAGTAGCCCATGACCCCTTATCCTCCATGACCAACATACGATGCCACACAGTGGCATACTCTATAACCAAATCCCTTTCTTTCTCTCACTGAACTTGATTAACAACCCATACGCAACTAAACCCACACTCAACCCTTTCTCCAACTTGATCCCGATTGAGCACATTGTAGACCACTCATGCACAACCCATTCCCTCTCCCACCATCTACTAAAAACACCGCTTAAGTGTCGACTATTACCACTTTAGGCAATGGCGCTTGGGTAAACCTATTATCTTCAATCCAATAGCTACAAAAGTGGCTTTTCCAGTTTGTTTTGGTCACCAAAATAGCCTCCAAAATGCCATTCTATTTGTTGCTTAGGAGTCAACCCGAACCCGTACATCCGACCTAGAGATTTGACCTACATCTGATTCAATGATTCAACTCGTGCCTCACTTTAAGACTGACCTGCATCCAAAGCTTGATTTGATTATTGTTGTTTTGGTTGTAAATTTTTTTTTTATTTTATTTTTTATTTATTTATTTTGATATGTAATTGTAACTTAAAATAATAAAAAAAGAAATAAGTAAAAAAAAGAGAAAGAGAAAAAAGAAGAAAAAGAAAGAAAGGATTTAGTTTAGTTAAGTAAAAAATAATAATAAATGGGAAATAAAGGGTAAACATAAAAATAAAAATAAATAAATTAATTAAAATAAGTGAGCAAATAAATTTCATTTTATCACTTAGCAAAAACAACTTTTCAAAAATAAATAAAAATAAACGAATCCCTTCCAAATTAGGACCATTTAGAATTTCCAAAATTAAAACCGAATTGAGGACCCTTAGGGAAATATCTTTAAATGAACTCAAAATAGGTAAAAAATGTAAACCCAACTGTTTTTCAAAAATTAAAACCTGCTATTTTTTTTGTAAATTAACTATAGAAGTCTAATCCCGTATAGCAGGTACGTAGATACTTGTACATAAGTACGGGACGACTTAAAATATAGAAAGTTTTATTTTTTCCATTTTTGTAGATATTCGTGTAAAATAATTTGTTTAAGTTACATGTAATATGATTAGTCGTTTAGAAATAGAAAAAGGGTATTATTGAAAAGTAAATTTAAAATTGGAAAGTTAAAAAGTGATACTCATTTAAGGTTTAAAAAATTAGCTTCCGGATCTAGATATCTGGTTTTCAAAAATCGTTTTATAAATTGGTTTAATCTATAGACTGGTAACTAAGTTATAACCAATCCACTTAATTGGTTATAACTTAATTTTTTTCCTAACTTCGATTGAGTGGTGACTCTAAGGAATTTTCAAATTAAAAACCGGTTTTCTTTAAACCTTAGTTAAGAGTCAATATTAAATGGATAAGGTTTAGCACTAATCGATCTAAAGAAGACTTAATTTTATAAAAAAACTAGGAGGTGAAAAACTAAGCTTGACAACCTTCTTTTAGTCTCAACCTCTTTATTGCTGCAATATCTTGATCTCTCTTGCTTGCTGTTTAGAGAATCTTCGTATAGGACCAATGTTGCATTGCTACCTATCCGCCTCATCTGACATTGTACTGCTTTTCCATTTTTTCTTATCATTTTTACCCTTTGTCATATGTACCAAGAATCCTTTTTTCTATATACTTTCTTGTAATTTCTTTATTTGTAATGTTATCTTAGGGACTTACTATAAATAGCCACTTTCCCTTGTAAGCCGGACATAACTGGACAATTAGACTTTGAATATTCTATTCTTGAGAAACAATCTTCTCTAAGTTTATTTTCTTTCATATACTCTTATCTAATCTTGTTGAGTAGTTCAAGATTAGTGGCGGGTGGACCTTGACACTAACTTGTACATTATATCAAGTAAAGTATCAAGTCGTGTTATGTTTGCTTATGAGTCATATCCTCTAAGCAGCTTCATGTCAATTACTCCAGATCGTCTACGGACCATTTCCCTCTATTTTTTTTTTAATATTTTGGAGGACCCATTTAGTTTAGATTTGTTATGATAAGTCCTAGTGATAACTAAGCTCATAAGTACACCATATAATCCTAGTATTAGAGCTTGAGGTTGAGACTGAGAGCTGTATAGTGATAATCAGTTTACAGGTCGAGATACTTATGTATATGTTGAAGGCATCCATGCAAAGTATATTTTATTGAAGCTTTGTGTTGAGAATATCGAATCTTAGTATATAGGGAGAGATTAAAGACGTCAAAAGTGATGCTCATGGTCGTGGTTGAGTTACCAACAAACACCACGTACTATTGATGAGTAGATACAGGGTCTTGCTGCTATTGTAGCCAACTTAGCTGTGTTAGTAAACAAAGTCTTAGAGACTGGACCGTATGAGAGAGCTGCTGAGCAGGGCTAAGAGATGAGAGTAGGCTGAAAAGACAAATGAATGAGCGAGCTTTAGAGGCCTTTTTAGTGAACCAAGCACCACCTTGACATGCCGACAAAGTCACGAGAAGAAGGTTGGAGATAGACGAAATGGAAGAGTACAAGGAAGGAAAAGACTAGTATGATGGGATTGATGAGCGTGAGTTTAGAGTACCAAGAGGTGTCAAACATCTTGAGGTACAGATTTTAAGCTTCAACAGGTCTAGTAGTGTTGATGATTACCTGGATTGAGAAGAGGAGATCGAGAAGATATTAGACTTCTATGATTATGAAGATGTTGTCCGCATTCAAGTAGCCGTATTAGAATTTTCTGGATATGCCGTAATGTGGTGAAAGAAACTATAAAAGGTTTTCTTGAGGGCCCGACGTAAAGTTCAAACATAGAACAAGATGAAGAGAGTTCTAAGAATTAGGTTCGTTCCCAAACAATACGAATAAGACACTTTTCGATGACTCTAAGACTTAAGGCAAGGTAATAGATTCGTAGACGACTATGTCCAAGAGTTTCAGTTGCTCATAATACAATGCGATGTTGAAAAACTTGAGACATGAACTATACTACGGTTCAGCTCTGGATAATGGGCTAAGATTGGTAACATCGTAAAACTTTAGAACTTCATAACTCTAGTTGAAACCATCCGTATGGCCTAGAGAGTTGAAAGGCAACGACGAAACTAGGTTAGTTAGATGTCGAGTAGCCAAACAATGCTGTAAAATAAGAGTGACCTATCGAGCCGACCAAGGAATGACAAAGCATCAAACAGTTTCGAGGTGGAACGTTGAGGTCAGATGCCTAGTTAACTCGAAGAAGGCAAAGGTAAAAGCAAGATTGAGGAGCCTAAGATCTGAAGAGACTAAGGTTAGAGTTTAATAAGGAAAACCTGAGAAATCAAATGTTTTAAATACCTTGGCTATGAACACTTGGCTAGTCAATATCTGAACCGCTGAGTCATGACCATAAAGAGAGATAAGCCTCAGTTTGAAGTAAAAATGCGACTGAAGGAGGGGAAGAAGTAGCAACTGAAGAGAGGAAGTTACGTTGCTAAGCAAGTTAGAGTGCTAATTACCATTGGTGATAGCTATAGGGATGAGGTGTTATGTGATGTCCTTCCCATGTATGCTTCTCATATATTACTTGGCCAACTGTAGCTATTTGATTTGAAAGTGTTACACGATGGGTATAGATATACTTACATGTTCTAAAAAGACGGGAAGAAAATTATATTGACACCTATAAGTTTTAAGGAAGTGTGAAAAGCCTAAGAAAAGGTTGTTAGATCTCTACAGCAGAAGTTCCTAGTGATTTCCTAAGCTCAGTTTATGTTACACCCTAAAGTTGCAGAGTTGTAGAGTCGCAATAGTCCTACCGTGTAAACTAACCTGTAATAGTAACTGGCCTCACATTGCTTATCATTAATATGATCTACACAAGGTGTTAATAACTCCTTGCTTTGAAGTAAATAATTTAATTAAGAATTTAGCTAAAAATTACGATAACGATTAAAACCTTAAGTCAATATATATAATTACATATACATTACTATAAAATTTCTGAGAGATTCTACATCATGACATAACGGTTAGTTAATTTACATATCATATATCAATTCTTTATCTTAAAGATACTAGTAAGACCTTAAATAAAACTTGATTATAGACCGGTTGATTCTCATTCCCTAGAGCTTCAAAAGAGAACTAACAACTGGATAGTTATAATGTGGCATAATAATCAGAAGTTAGGACCTGCAAAAGAATATATGCAAGTATGTGTAATTATAGCTTAGTAAGTTGAATTGGAGACTCATGAATGTATATAAGTTATGCAATGCAAAAAGTAAGTGTCGTTACATAACATAGTCAAGTCCATTGAGAAATTAGAATAATTTCAGCCACTCCAATTCGGGTTAAAGAGTTTTCATATTATGCAGTAGCTTATAACTAAATCTATGTTTATGTAATGGAGACATTGCTTCTCCTAAGACTATCCTTCGAACCAATGCCCTCATCTTTACTACAACCTCCTCTCTTGTTACTTAGTTCGGTTAAGGATGAGGAAAAAACCAATTTATTATCCTACGCTATCTTTTTCGAAGGTATTGATGTTTAGTTGGAGAATCCTAATAATCCATTAAAGAGTTGCAATGCATGTCTTTTTAAGGTATTTAGGTCGATTAGGATTAAGTTCAGTTTAAGGTAATCAAACAATTTCACACTACTGCAATAACAACAGTCATCACATAAAACACAAATTCCAGTACAAAATCAGATACATAGGTATATGCATGAGACTACTTATAATCACAATCATATATAAACCTAAGTCTTTGAGTATTCTAAAATAGTACTCCAAAATATAATGAAGTATTAAACCTAACTTACCTAAAATCCCCAATCGCTCAGTCACTCAATTGTAAGTTAGCTCATCTCCATATATCCTATAATATAAATACACATTTTTAGTATTTATACTTTGACGATATATATTTTAGGTTATGATTTAATTAAATTCTCCTTATATACCTATTATTTACTAATAATTAATTTTACATTAGTTCGAGGTTCGATTTTTGAATCAGATTTTGATTTAGGTTCTAAATTGGTTTCAACTACGAGTAATTCTAAAATACATTCAAATCTTAATGTAAAATTAATCACATCAAGCTCGAGTATCCTAATATCATACTTAGTCTTAATTTAGTATTCTAACCCACTCTGTACACTCTAATTCTGATTAGTGTATCGAATTTACTTTCGATGTGAGCAAATTTTACATTTTTTATATAATTACTTAAAATTAATTTTTGTACCAGATTTAATATGTACTGATATTATTATTATATTATCCAATTTAACCTATTATTTCATATTTATTAAAATTCTAATTTTACATATTACTAAATTACTCACATTTATTACATAATT
Source organism: Lumnitzera racemosa (assembly GCA_024138005.1). NCBI lineage: Eukaryota > Viridiplantae > Streptophyta > Magnoliopsida > Myrtales > Combretaceae > Lumnitzera > Lumnitzera racemosa. The sequence goes on from JAMXBC010000007.1 coordinate 6,164,890, forward strand.
CCCATATTAATTGCAATTAATGCTCTAAATGCTAGGATTATGTTACCCTACCAGAATTTAACATTCTTAAACGTCTAATTACTTTCTAAATTAGTAATTAATCATTTAATTACTTAATTAATCCAAAATTACTTATTTTTCTCATCATTTTAGGGCTAAAAATTTACTTAAAATTTTTGAAAATTAATTTTAAAAAAATGGCTTCATAGCACTGTTATATATTACCCTAGTAGTTTACAAAAAAATTTTGAGCTCCAAACTATATTCTTAAGCCTATTTATTTCTAATTCTAAATATATTTGGTTTTGTTCAATTTTTTAGGAACCCTATATTTACAACTGTGATTAAACTTAATCACCATTTTTTTCCTAAATCTACATACAATAAAACATTAGAATAACAAATTTCAAAATTTTCTCAGCAGAATTAATAATTTTAAGAAATTTTGCAAAATCGAATGAAATTTGGGACGCACCTGATTCTTAAGCTTTCGGCTACCAACACCGGTTCGGAGTGTATCGGGCAGTCCAGGCGCTTAGTTTAGAGTGGGATGGTGGTTTAATCCTAAGTGGTGTTAATGTGTGGGTTCAGTTCATTAGCTCTTACTGTACAAATTTGGGAAATTTTTTTCTAAATTATAATTTCCTTCTTGTTTTTGACCCGTACTAATTTTCTAAGGTTTTAAACTAAACAACTTAGCTTTTGAAATTTTTTTACTATTTATACGGTTATAAAGTAAACTTTATGCATTAATTAGACAAAACTAGCTTATCCTCTTTCATTTTTTTTTTGCCTTTTTTGTTGCTTTAATTTAATTGGTCAATTTTTTTTCTTACTTCTCCTAGTTGCCATGACTTAATCCAAATCATTCTTTGTCTCCCTGATTTTTTTTTCTGATTTTTCTTTGATTTTTTTTATAATTTTCTTTAATTGTTTAGTACTTTTTAGCAAATTTCGGGCAATTTAGATAATTTCGCATATTTTTACTTATACATAAATACATATAGAATATAAGTAAATACTTCTAAATATTATTTAGGTCATTTTATGATTTTTAACATACATATAATTTATTTCTAACGATTCATTAGTTATTAGAATACATTTTACGCATTTTCGATAAATAATGAGTAATATACTTAAAATTTAAAAATTTTATATTCCCTTATTTTATTACTTATTTTCTTAAATTCAAAATTATAGTCACTTTTACTAATACTTCTAGTTTTATTTTATAATTTAGATTTGATTGGATCATTAAGCCAATTGTTGTAAACCTTACGTACTAAGTCTAATCCTACAGTTACAAGCCTTATATTTAGGGCTTACTATTTACATGAGAAGTCAAGGCTGAGGATTATGTGCTCCTTTTAGTCATGAGATTTTTAGAGGTTAAAGAAGCCAAGAATTTTCCTACCGAAGTGCAGTAGCTACTTCAAGACTTTGCTGACTTATTCTCTACCAAGATGCTAAAAGGTTTACCTCTCTTAAGAGGTATCAAGTATTGCATTGACCTTCAACCAGAGGCTGTGTAAGTCCCACAACTAATCACTTTAGATTTCGATCAACTGAAAGATTCGATCGAGCCTAAATTATAAGTAAAGTTAGAAATATTAGTAAAATGATCCCGTAAGTTTGAATTAAGAAAATAAGCAATAAAATAAAAGAATATAAAAATTCTAAATTTTAAGTATATAACTCGTTATTTATCGAAAATGTGTAAAATGCATTCCGATAATTAACGAATCACTAGAGATAAATTACATATATACTAAAAATCATAAAATAATCTAAATAATATTTAAGAATATTTATTTGTACTATATATAAATTTACATGTATATAGAAATACCCGTAATTACTTAAAATATGCGTAATGTGTTAAAATAATACTAAATAAATAAAGAAAATTCATAATTAATTAAGGAAAAATAAAAAAATAAGGAATGATCCAAAATTAGGTTGTGGTAGCTGGAAAAAATAAGAAAAAAAATTTCCAATTAAATTAAATCAACACAAAAGCAAAAAATTAAGAGATTTGAGTAATGTCTTGTCCAATTTAATGCACATTAATTACCAAAAAGCTCTATAAATAGGGAAAAAAATCATAGAGCTCATTTGGACAGTTAGAAATCAGAAAAAAATTAGGAGCATTGAAATTGGAAGAAAAAATTTTGGTAAAAAAAAAAAAGAAAGAAAACTGTACATTTGAGGTTATAAGGAGAACCCAGACCCGACGAGTAGCTGGGAGTGGACGGCCACCACTACCACATGGTGGTAGCAATGCTTAGAATGGACGATAAGGCTACGGCGGCTGGTGGTGGCCGGAGCCACGTAGACTGGTGAGTCCGATTTTTAGCTCGATTTTATGTAATTTTGTAAAAATAGTAAATATTTTTAGAAAATTATGAATTTTGTTATTCTAGAATATTTTTGTATGTAGTTTTTAGGAAAAATATTATTTTGATGAAAATATATCCCGTGATATATGGTTCTTAAGAAATCATGTAAAACTAAACATGTTTCGGTTTAGAAATAAATGACCTTAGGAGTATAGTTTTAAGCTCAAAATTTTTGTGTAGACTACTTAGATAATATAGAATAGTGTTATGAATCCTATTTTCAAAAATTAATTTTCTAAATTTTTAAATAATTTTTAGGCTTTAAAATGAGGTATAAAATAAGTAATTTAGGGTTAATTAAGTAATTAAATGATTAATTACTGATTTAGTGAATAATTATATGTTTTTCGATGTTGAAATCTGATGAAGTATGATACTTGTAGTGTTTAGGGTGTTAGATGCAATTATTGGGTTAATTATATAGTAAATAAGTAATAGGGAAAAATAGTAAATTTTAAGTTAATTTTGTAAATTAAGGTAATTAACTGTAAAATCTAATTTAGGATGAATTTAGATATTTTGAACTGATAATTGATGTTGGGAGATGATAACTAGAGTGATAAAAATACTAGATGTGTATTATATACATAATAAGTAATAGTACATAATACACAATTATTAGAAATATAATAAATAGAAGATATTAGAGTAAAAATTGATATTATGATAATAATAAAAATATATAATAAATCTGATATAAAACTTAAATTTATGTAATTATATGAAAGATGTAAAAATTACTCACATTAGAAGTAAATTTGGTACACTAATACGGATTTAAGTGTACCGGGTGGAATAAAATACTGACTAGGGGTAATGATGATATTTAGAATATCAGGAAGTAATGTGATTAATTTCAGATTATGAGTTGAAACGAATTTCTAGAATTCGGGTATAAAATAGTATTTAGAAATGATGCAGAAACAAAACCCGAACCTAACTCCAAACCTAAAATAATTGTAAAAGATTTGAGAACCTAGATAACTGGATATATTAAACCTTAAACAAAACATAATAATAAGCGTTATAGGATAAAACCAACTTATAATAGTTATATGAAAAACTGAAACCACGTTTGTGTTATAGGGATGATCGACGATGACCTGAGTGAGTTGGATCTCGAGTGAGTAAGAGAGGAGTCCAAATAAGCTGTGATTTATATAGTTGGTTGTGTGTATGTGCTTGATTATGAGTGATGTTATAATTTCGTTTATTATTCTGGCTTGTATTATATGATTTGTATGAAATGATTGACTATCCTGTAAGCCCTAAAGCTAAGGAAATTGACCGTAAGATTAAACTTAGGATATGAGGTTTTGGGCGATCGGTTAAAGAATCCAATCAAACCCAAATTATAAACTATTAAGAGAAATATTAGTAAAAATGACCCCGTAAACTTATATTTAAGAAAATAAGTAGTAAAATAGGAGACTATAAAATTTTTAAATTTTAAGCATAATAATTGCTAATTACCGAAATGGTGAAAAGTGTAATCAAATAACTAATAAATTACTAGAGATAGATTATATGTATACTAAAAATTTTAGAATGACCAAAATAATAATTAAGAATGTTCACATGTACCCCACATGTATTTATATGTAGATAAAAATACGCGAAATTACCTAAATTGGCCAAAAACTAAGCAAATAATTAAAGAAAATTATAAATTAATTATGGAAAAATAAAAAAAAATCAAAAGAGGATAAGATGATCCAAATCAGGTTGTGGCATGTCAGGATGTGCAAAAGAAAAACCAACCAATAAAAATTAGACAACATAAAAGCGAAAAATCAAGGATAATGGGCAAAGTCTTGTCAAATTAATTCATAATAATTACAAAAATCATCTATAAATAGCAAGAAAAATTCAGAAGCTCATTTGGACAGATATAAATCAGAGAAAATTAGAGAAAGACAAAAATTGAGAGAAAAATTCGGTTTAGAAAAAAATTAGAAAAAACTGTGCAATTAGGGCTTTCAAAGGGAACTCACACCAGACGAGCAGCTGGGAGTGGACAGCCACCACCACCACACGGTGGTGGCAGCGCCCAGGCCGGCTAATAAGGCCACGGTGGCCGGCAGTGGCCGAAGCCACCCAAATCGGTGAGTCCAATTTCCAACTCAATTCTTGTGTAATTTTGTAAAGATAGTAAATATTCTTAGAAAATTATGAATTTTTTATTCTAAAATATTTTTGCACGTAGTTTATAGGAAAAATATTATTTTGATGAAAACATATCTCGTGATATAGGGTCCTTAAGAAATCATGCCAAACCGAGCATGTTTTGGTTTAGAAATAAATGACCTTAGGAGTGTAGTTTCAAGCCCAAAATTTTTGTGTAGATTACTTAAATGATATAGAATAGTGCTATGAAGCCCGTTTTCAAAAATTAATTTTTGAAATTTTTAGATAATTTTTAGGCCCTAAAATGAGGCGTAAAATGAGTAATTTAGGGTTAATTAAGTAATTAAATGATTAATTACTCATTTAGTGAATAATTATATGTTTTAGGATGTTGAAATCTAATGGAGTATGATACTTGTAGTATTTAGGGTGTTAGATGTAATTATTAGGTTAATTATGTAGTAAATGATTAATAAGGATAAATAGTTAACTTTAAGTTAATTTTGTGAATTAGGGAAATTAAGAGTAAAATCTGATTTAGGATCAATTTAGACATTTTGAAATGATAATTGATGTTTAGAGATGGTAATTAAAGTGATAGAAATATTAGAAATGCATTATGTACATAATAGGCAATAATGCATAATATGTAATTTTTAAAATTATAATAAATAGAAAATATCATAATAAAAATTGATATTTTGAGAATAATAAAAATGTACAACAAATCTGATAGGAAACTTGAATTTATTTAATTATATGAAAAATGTAAAAGTTTCTCACATTATGAGTGAATTTGGTATACTAATATGGATTTAAGTGTACCGGGTAGAATAAATACTGACTAGGGGTAATGATGGTATTTAGGATATCGGATAATAATGTGATTAATTTCACATTATGGGTTGAAACGGATTTCTAGAGTTAGAATCTAAAACATTACTTAGAAATCAAACTAAAAACCTAATTTAGAAATCGATGCGAGACTGAACCTGAACCTAACTCCAAACTTAGAATAATTGTAAAAGACTTAATACCTAGATAATTGGGCATTTTAAACCTTAAACAAAACCTAACAATAAGCATTATAGGATAAAAAGAACCTATAATAGTTATATGAAAAGCTGAAACCACATTTGTGTTATAGGGATGATTGGCGATGGCCTGAGCAAATCAGACCTCGAGTGAGTGAGCGAGGAGTCGAGGTAAGTTGGGATTAATATGATGCTGTATTTTGGAAGCTTAAGATTATTCTTGGTTATGCTTGATTATGGGTGATGCTATGATTCTGTTTGTTGTTCTGGCATATATTGTATGATTTGTATGTAACGATTGATCACCCTAAACTGGACTTAATCAAATATACGACCAGTAATCATAATCTGACATGCATGGCTACCCGTTAGGGGAACTTAGGACTCTCCGGCCAAATATCGACCCTTTCGGAAGGGATAGCGTAAGATTGCAAAATGGTCCCTTCTTCATCCTCAGTCGAACTAAGTGACGGGAGAGGAGGTCGCGGCGAGGGTGAAGACAGTGGTTCGAAGGTAGTCGCGGAGGAGCAAGGTCTCCATTACACAAGCCTGGGTTTGGTCGTGAGCTGTTGCATTAACGGCAACTCCTCAACCCGGATTAAAGCGGGCGCAATTTCTCTAATCTCACGACGGGCCGGATAACGTCGCGCGATGGCATTTGCTTGCACATACATTGCACCTAATAAGTGATTGAAAACCTTGTTGTGTATATAGTATAGTTTTAAGTCCTCTGTCCTAACTTACTGAGCTGTGGTTGCTCACATCCCTATAGACGTCGTGCAGGTGCTGGCTAAGAAGCGATAAATCACTACTCTGAAGCTAGTAACTGCTGGATGCTGGGGAGCGAGGAAAAATATTTGAAGAACGAATATATATTCTTAAGTTCTAAGTTTTTATCTTAGAATTATTTTATTCATTTTTTAATGATGTAATAACTAAATTATAATATATATATATATATAGATTTTCTCACTTTCTTAAGTAAATGCTTTATCTAAATTACAAACTATTTACTTCAAAGCGGGTTAGTTGTGGACGTCTTGTGTAGATCAGGTCTAAGATAGCGGTTGTAAGGCCAACTTCTATCTTAAGATGGTTTACACGGCAGGGCTGTTACGACTCTACCGCTTCGGGGCGTGACATATCCTAAACTGGCCTAATCAAATATACGACCTATAATCATAATCGGACCTACATGGCAACCCATTAGGGGAAACCTAGGATTCTTCGGCGAAATACCGACCCCTTCGAAAGAGATAGCGCAGGATTGATAATGATCCTTTCTTCATCCTTAGTCGAATTAAGTGACAGGAGAGGAGGTCATGGCGAAGGTGAAGTCAATGGTTTGAAGGTAGTCGTAGGAGGAGCGATGTCTCCATTGCATAAGCCTGGGTTTGGTTGTAAATTGTTGCATTAACGGTAACTCCTCAAACTGGATTAGAACGGGTACAATTTCTCTAATCTCACGATGGGCCGGACAATATCATGAGATGACATTTGCTTGAACATGCATTGCACCTAATAAGTTGATTGATAACCTTGTTGTATTTATGGTATAGTTTTAAGTCTTCAATTCTAACTTACTGAGCTGTGGTTGTTCACAACCCTATAGACGCCGTGCAAGTGCTGGCTAAAAAGCGGCATACAACTACTCTGAGGCTAGCAACTACTGGATCTTGGGGAGTGAGGAAAAACATTTGAAGAAAAAACATATATTTTTAAGGTATAGGTTTTTATTTTAGAATTTTTCATTTTTGAATAATGTAATAACTGAATTATAGTGTGTATATATATTTTCTCACTTTCTTAGGTAAATGATTTTTTAAATTACAAACTGTTTCCTTCAAAGTGGGTTAGTCGTAGACGCTTTGTGTAAGTCAGGTTTAAGATAGCGGTTGTAAGGCCAACTTTTATCTTAGAATGGTTTACATGGCGAGGCTGTTATGACTCAACCGCTTCGGGGCGTGACAGACTGCCATACCAAACCGACTCGCATATAGGCTCAATCCAAAGCAGGTAGCTAAATTGAAGAAACAGGTGGATGAGTTAATGGATCACGGACATCTCCGTGAGAGCATGAGTCCTTGTGCCATACTTGCTATGCTCGTATTGAAAAAGGATAAAATATGATGAATGTACATTGACAGCCAAGCTATCAATAAGATCACTATCAAATATCGATACCCGATCTCGCGGCTTGATGATACACTTGACGAGTTACATGGCGCCTGCATCTTTTCTAAGATTGACTTAAAGAGTAGTTACCATTAGATATGAATGAGACCTAAGGATGAATGGAAGACAGTGTAAGCCCTACAACCAGTCACTTAGGATTTCGATCGGCTGAAAGATCTAATCAAATATAAATTATAAGTAAAGTTAGAAATATTAGTAGAATGATCCCATAAGTTTGAATTTAAGAAAATAAGCAATAAAATAAAAGAATATAAAAATTCTAAATTTTAAGTATATAAATTGTTATTTATCGAAAATGTATAAAATGCATTCCAATAATTAACGAATAGCTAAAGATAAATTATATGTATACTAAAAATCATAAAATAACCTGAATAATATTTAGGAATATTTATTTGTACTATATATGAATTTACATGTATGTAGAAATACGCGTAATTTGTTTAAAATACGCGAAATGTGCTAAAATAATAATAAATAATTAAATAAAATTCATAATCAATTAAGGAAAAATCAAGAAAAATATATAAAAATGTGGAAAAGTTCAGAAGTGGGGTGTGACAATCTGATATTGAAGAAAAAAAATCAATTAATTAAAATGCAACAAATAGAAAGTGAAAAAAAGAGAAGAGATAAGACAATTGTCTTGTCTAATTAATGCACAATAATTTCCCTAAAGCTCTATAAATAGCAAGAAAATTTCAAAAGCTCATTTGGTCAGTTTGAAGAGTGAGAAAAATAGGGAGAGGTGAAATTGAGAGAAAAATTAGAGTTAGAAAAAAAATAAGAAAAAACTGTGCAATTAGGGCCATAAAGAGGAACCCACATCAGACGAGCAGCTAGGAGTAGACGGCCACTACCATCATACGGTGGTGGCAGCGCCTAGACAAGACAACGAGGCCACGGTGGCCATCGGTAGCCGGAGCCACCCAGACCGATGAGTCTAATTTCCAGCCTGATTTTGTGTAATTTTGTAAAAATAGTAAATATTCTTAGAAAATTATGAATTTTGTTATTCTGAAATACTTTTGTATGTAGTTTTTAGAAAAAATATTATTTTTATGAAAATATGTCTCATGATATATGGTCCCAAAGAAATCATGCAAAACGTAGCATGTTTCGGTTTAGAAATAAATGACCTTAACAGTATAGTTTTGAACCTAAGATTTTTGTGTAGACTACTTAGATGATATAGAACAGTACTATGAAGCCCGTTTTGAAAAATTAATTTTTGAAAATTTTAGATAATTTTTAGGCCTTAAAATGAGGCATAAAATGAGTAATTTAGGGTTAATTAAGTAATTGAATGGTTAATTATTGATTTAGTAAATAATTATATGTTTTAGGATGTTGAAATCTGATGAAGTATGATACTTATAGCGATTAGAGTGTTAAATGTAATTATTAAGTTAATTATCTAGTAAATGAGTAATAGGAAAAAATAGTAAATTTTAAGCTAATTTTGTAAATTAGGGTAATTAGGAATAAAATCTGATTTAAGATGAATTTAGACATTTTGAAATGATAATTGATGTTGGAAGATAGTAAATAGAGTGATAAAAATATTACATGTATATTATGTACATAATAAGTAATAGTACATAATACATAATTATTAGAAATATAATAAATAGAAAAGATTAGAATAAAAATTGATATTATGATAATAATAAAAGTATACAATAAATCTGATAGGAAACTTGAATTTATGTCATTATATGAAACATGTAAAAATTTCTTACATCAAGAGTAAATTTGGTATATTATTAAGGATTTAAGTGTACTGAATATAATAAAATATTGACTAGGGGTAATTATGGTATTTAGGATATCTAGAAGTAAAGCGATTAATTTCACATTATGAGTTAAAATAAGTTTCTAGAGTTCGGGTATAAAACAGTACTTAGAAATCAAACTAGAATCTAATTTAGAAATCGATGTAGAAACCGAACCCGAACCTAACTCCAAACCTAGAATAATTATAAAATACTTAAAACCTAGATAATTAGGTATACTAAACCCTAAACAAAACATAACAATAAGCGTTATAGGATAAAACAAACCTATAATAGTTATATGAAAAATTGAAATCACATTTGTGTTATAGGGATGATCGGCGATGACCTGAGCGAGTTGGACCTCGAGTGAGTAAGCGAGGAGTCCAGGTAAGTTGGGATTAATATGTTGTTGTAGTTTGGAGGCTTGAGATTATGCTTGGTTGTGCTTGTTAGATAGTTAGTTGTGTGCATGTGCTTGATTATAAGTGATGTTGTGATTTCATTTGTTGTTCTGCCTTATATTGTATGATTTGTATAAAATGATTGACCACCCTAAACTAAACCTAATCAAATATACAACCTATAATTGTAATCGGACCTACATGGCAACCCATTAGGGGAACTTAAGACTCTCTGGCTAAATACAGACCCCTTCGAAAGAGATAGCGCAGGATTGCAAATGGTCTCTTCTTCATCCTTAGTCGAATTAAGTAACAGGAGATGAGGTCACGGCGAGGGTGAAGTTAATGGTTCGAAGATAATCGCGGGAGGAGCAATGTCTCCATTGCACAAGCCTGGGTTTGGTTGTGAGCTATTGCATTAATGGCAATTCCTTAACCCGGATTAGAGTAGGCGAAATTTCTCTAATCTCATGACGGGCCAAATAACATCGTACGATGACATTTGCTTAAACATGCATTGCACCTAATAAGTTGATTGATAACCTTATTGTGTTTATGGTATAGTTTTAAGCCATCCATCCTAACTTACTGAGCTGTGGTTGTTCACATTCCTATAGACGTCATGCAGGTGCTGGCTAAGAAGCAGCATATAACTACTCTGAAGCTAGTGACTGTTGGATCTTGGGGAGTGAGGAAAAATATTTGAAGAACAAACATATATTCTTAAGGTCTATGTTTTTATTTTAGAATTTTTCGTTTTTGAATAATGTAATAACTGAATTATAGTATATATATATTTTTTCTCACTTTTTTAGGTAAATGATTTATTTAAATTACAAACTGTTTACTTCAAAGCGGGTTAGTCGTAAACGCCTTATGTAGATCAAGTCTAAGATAGCAGTTATAAGGCCAACTTCTATCTTAGAATAGTTTACACGGCAGGGTTGTTACGACTCTGCCGCTTCAGGGTGTGACAGACAGCTTTCAAGACAAGGGATTGTTTGTTAGAATGGTTGGTGATACCATTTGGTCTAACTATGCACCAAGTACATTTATGCGATTGATGAATCATGCACTCAGATCGTTGATCGGCAAATGCGTTATAGTTTATTTTGATGATATTTTGGTCTACAGTGCTGACCACTTCATTCATGTCAAACATTTGATATTGGTGTTTAACATACTCTGCACCGAGAAATTATTTAGTAACTTGAAGAAATGCGTGTAATGTTAAAATGAGGTTATATTCTTCAAATATGTCATTTTGAAGGGAGTTCGAGTTGATGAGGAAAAAGTTAAAGCTATTAATGAGTGGCCTATGCCGATTAGTGCTGCCGAAGTTAGGAGCTTCTATGCTCTAGCCTCGTTCTATCGGAGATTTATTTGGAACTTCAGTTCCATAACTGTGCCATTGACTGAATTGACTAAGAAGAATGTTAAGTTTAGATGGATAGAAAAAGCTCAGAGGAGTTTTGAAGACATGAAGTCTAAGCTAACATTTGCTCTAATACACACCTTGCTAGATTTCGAGAAGGTTTTTAAGGTCAAATGCGATGTGTCTGATGTCGACATTGGTGCTGTCTTTATGCAAGAACGCTAACCCATTGCCAACTTCAGCGAAAAACTCCGAGGTGTTGCCCTGAATTACTCAGCCTACGATAGGGAGTTCTATGCCCTTGTATGAACATTCCAGAACTAGTATCATTACCTGTTGTTAAGAGAATTCATCATCTATTCGGATCATGAATCTCTTAAGCATCTTCGCGGGTAACAGAAGCTTTCTTGGCGTCATGCCAAGTGGGTTGAGTTCTTGGAGACCTTTTGTTATGTCATCAGGTATAAAAAGGGAAACCAATACAGTGGCTGATATACTTTCTCGCCATTATTCCCTCCTTACAAAGTTACAAGCTAAAGTGCTTGGATTCGACACTGTACCTAATCGATATGAGCATGACCTACATTTTGGACCTTTAGTAGCCAAGTGTAGTGTTAAAGGACTTGTGGAAGGGGTTTACTTAAATGAGAGGTTCTTAATGAAAGGCAAGCAGATTTGCATGCCAAGTAGTTCTGTAAGGGAACTACTCGTTCAAGAAGCTCATGATAGGAGTCTAGTTGGCCATTTTGGGGTAAAGAGGACGATTGAGATATTAAAGGAGCATTTTTACTTACCTGAGATGATGAAGGACGCACATTGAATACTTGAGAGGCGCAAGGTGTGAGGTGTGCAAATATGCAAAGAGGAGGAGAGTGCCCTATGGAGAATATACACCCCTACCAATTCTAGAGCAGTTGTGAACCGATCTAAGCATGGATTTCATGCTTGGCCTTCTCTACACATCGATAACATACGACTCAATTATAGTGGTGGTTAATCGGTTTAGTAAGATGGGTCACTTCATTCCCTACCACAGAACTAATGACGCTTTATTCATCGCTAACCTCTTTTTGTAAGAAATTGTGCAACTACATAGAGTGCCTAAGAGTATTGTGTTTGACTGTGATGCGAAATTCATAAGCTTCTTTTGGAAGACTCTATAAAGGAAGCTCGGCATTAAGTTCTTATTTAATACCTCTTGTTACCCCTAGACAGACGGCCAAACTGAAGTAGTGAACAGAACTGTTGGTAACCTCTTATGTGCCACTATTGGAAAGAAATCTCGTAACTATGATTTATGCCTGCTTATCATTGAATTTGCCTACAATCACTCAACTCACAGCTTAACTGGAACATCACCATTTGAGGTTGTTTATGGATTTAACCCGAACCTACCCTTGGATTTAATTAATAGTCCAATTACAGCATACCGAGGAGTTCTAGAGGTTACATCGGAAGATTATCGAGCAGTTGGCCAAAATTGTATTTCAACAGAAGGAAGTGTGAAATCGCATAAGGAGATGGGTCGTTTATACCCTTAGGGACCTTATCTGGGTTCATCTTAGCAAAAAACACTTCCCTAGCAAAATGTTAAACAAACTATCTCTTAGAACGGATGGACCCTACAGGATCTTAAGGCGCATTAATGATAACCTTATGAGATTGAGCTACCTGAATGCTTCGACGTATTTACCACATTCAACATCATCGATCTAACTCCCTATGTGCTTGATGATGTTGAGGACTAAGATTTGAGGGCAAATCTTTAGCAACTTCGGGGATTTTATGAACTACTAACCATTGGTCCCATTACTTACGCATAGCTTCGAGGCTCCAATCCTTCATTCAAAGAATCCTCTCTCAGTAACCTATTGATGGTGAAAAACTTTACACCGAAGGAAGGTTGCCGAACTCCTTAAGCTCCCTGCATTGTTATACGTCAATCTATACCTTCAGTTGTGATGATACGGACGATTCCCTTACTAAGGACCCTGTACTGAGTAATCCAACTAATTGTTGCCGAGAGGTTCTTGTTGAGTGACGAGAGACTCACTTACTGGCTAAGTAGTTTTCTCTCGGCCTATTACCGTTTCTCTTGTTACCCTTTTTTAGTCTCAGCCCCTTTATTGACGCAACAACTTGATCTCTCCCGCTTACCTTGTTCGGAGAATTTTCGTACGGGACCAATGTTACATTACCACTTGTCCACCTCATCTAATATTGTATTACTTTTCCATTTTTCTGTTTTATCCTTTTTACCTTTTTTTCGTATGTACTATGAGTCCCCTTTTGTATATATTTTCTTGTAATTTTTTTATTTGTAAAATTGCCCTATGGACTTACTATAAATAGTCCCTTTCCTTTATAAGAAAAACATAATTGGACAATTAAACATTGAATATTCTATTCTTAAGAGAAAACTTTCTCCAAGTTCATTTTCTTTCATACACTTTTATCTAATCTTGCCGAGTAACTCAGGATTAGTGGAGAGTAAACCTTGACATCAACTTGTGTGTCATATCAAGTAAAGTATCAAGTCATGTTGTGTTTGTTTGTGAGTCATATCCTCTGAGTAGCTTCACATTAGCTACTCCAGTTCATCCATAGACCATTTCCTCATATTTTCTTCAATATTTCAGAGGACTCATTTCGTTGAGATTCGTTACGGTAAGTCTTAGTGATAACTAAGCTCCTAGGCACACCAGATAGGAACATTCATTAAGTATAAGGAATATGATGATTTTGGCTACAAGATACATATGAATATTTATAGTAAATCCTTAGGGCAATAAGGAAATATATGCAGTTACAATAAAGGGTAATACATATCTTAGTACATGACCAAAAGGGTAAAAAGGGACAATAGTACACAAGATATAGTACAATGTTAGAAAAATGAATGACAAGTGACATGCTATAATTGGGTCTATGTTTTGGGATCTTAGGACATTGTAGCTGAGTTATACTAAGGTTGTGGTTGCTACTAATGAGTGGTACTTAGAGTTGCCAAGACAAATAAAGGATGTTATTGTTTAGTAGGCTAAATTAGTAGAGCTTGGCATATAGTGGCCTCGACTTCGGCAAGTGAGTCTCAGCACTTGTCATGGGCTCGGTACTAAAAAAGTCAGCCTTAGTAAGAGGTTAGTGACTAGATAAGAGTCTAAGTAGAGTAGAGCGTGTTTGAGTTGGGACCTTAAGAAGTTCACCTATAACTCTTCTATATACAAGAGCTCATCCTCAGCAGGCTAACAAGAGAATACCCTCCTTATGAGAGATTAGAGGCCATGGAGGTAGGCATGAACGAGCAGCTTGAAAGTTGGTAGTTTATCATTTAAGACCTAATAAGGCAGAGCAAGTCCTTTCAAACCTACATGTTAAGGTTTACAGCAATCATGTTAAGATCAGAGCTTAATATGTGAAAGCTTTACAGTTCGTATATTGGTGGCCCACAATGAAAATGGACTCCCTTCATTTGGTTTAAAGTTATGATCGTTGACAAAGGAATGCTCTAATTGAGAGAGCACCAAGCGCATATCTGACTTCACTTACTAACCCTTAGCCTTTTGCCTAATGGGGGCTAGATAATTTAGGTTCGTTCTCAAAGACCACTAAACAGAGATAGTATATTATTGTTGTGATAGACTACTTTATGAAATGGGTTAAAGCAAAGGTAATGAAAAGTACTACAAAGCAAAGCATTGGGGCATTTGTGGTCACTAATATTCTGACTAGATTTGAGATACCTCATGTGATGGATTACCGTCCTCTGGATGTATTACTCATGTATAGCTCTAAGGACTTCAGACTCTTGCCAGGAGGATTCTCTCTCGGCAACCTGCTAAGGATGAAAGATAGTACATTGGGGGACGATGGGTGAACTTTCTGAGGACTCAACTTGGGGATACCCTACTCCACTCTATCACTTGTGCTAACACCGACTACTCTCTTACCGAGTAATGAGATAAGCTCCTACTGGCCGAGTACTTCTCCTTTAGCATCCCTTACTCAACTCAACAACCCTGAAGCTATTACATCATGATCTAGCTCAGCTGTTGCGCCCACGGATTCCTTTGTACGAATCCATTGATGAGCTACTACTTGTCCTTTTTACTTGACTTATACTTTTTTCCTTTTTATCTGTTATCCTTTTTATCCTTTTTGTATGTACCAGGAATCTTTCTTTTATGTATGCCTTTTTCTGTAATTTTCCTCATTTTGTAACGTTGTCTTAGGGACTTACTATAAATAGTTCTTTCTCATTGTAGTTCGAATCATCTTACATTCCTTACAAAAATTTGAATATATTGGTTCTTTGTGAGATAATCCTCTCTAAGTCCAATTTCTATATACTCTTGTCTAGTCTTATGGAGTAGCTCAAGATTAGTAGTGGGTGGACTTTGGCATTAACTTATGCGTTATATCAAGTGAAGTAACAAGTTGTGTTGTATTCGTAGGTGAGTCGATCCTTCGAGCAACTTTACGTCAGCTACTGCATCAAGTTTGTTGACCTTACCATTTTATTTTTTTCGATACTTTGAAGGACTCATTTGGTTCTCGTCTTTTATGGTAAGTCCTAGTGATAATTGCAAGGCACATCATAATGCTATTTAGTGTTGTCAAAATGACAAGTCAGGCTGCATATTTACAATTCTACTTACCTTCTTCGAGTTAACTCACTAACAAAATTGTTTAGGTTCAAAATCGAGGTGGGATTGCAAGTTGATTCATTGAACTCACTAGAGTCGTGAGTGTATGCTCATACAAATGTCTAGTTGGCCCAGCCTATCCATGATTTTTTTTAACTTTCCCCAATCACTCTATCAACTTTCTAGTCTTTGTCTTCAAAAGTGTCACTTACACATTAAGGTTCCCCTATCTTCTTTATTCCCTATTCATAAGTCAACACTATTTGCCTGTTGTTGCTTCATTAGTTGATCCAAATCCAAATCATGGCATTGCTTGCTTCTTGTGTTCCTTCGACTTCATCACATATTCAACTCACAATTCGCACTTAACAAGTTATTCCTTTTCTTATTTTGTTTTTCTTTTTTTTTATGAGTTATTCATTATCTATTTCGAATGGAAGTAGAATTTAGAAATTATGTTAGGGAAAGGAAATAATGTTCAAATATGATGAGTTATTTAAAGTCATGTTTGGCAAGGAGGATTTGAATAAGATTTTTTAATTGATGGAGATGGAGGAAATATTATAATTTATAAGTGGTCTTAGTCAATGGAGGGGATTAAAATATATAAGCATGTTATTATAATTGTACTAAGAAATCTTTACAAAAAATACACATAAATGAACTTTTTAAGGTTGTTTCTTAAGAAGCTATAATTAGCTTGTTTCTCAAGAAGCCATAGAGGAATACTAGAATTTAGAAAGCTCACTAAGTCATTTTAAGGCAAATGGGAAGAAATTAAGAAATAAATGTTGATAAATTATGTTCGTACAACACTTCAACTCTATTGAATATCACTGCGCGAAATCTAATTCTTCATATTAAAAATATAGTTTTTCTTGCTTTGTCTCCATGAATGGCTCTAGGGTTTTAGTTATCTCATTTTTATATCTTATAGGTATGTTGCTTTAAGTAAAAAAAGATTACGATATCTGCTTTCCAAAGATGTAATAGGAATCCTCTCTAGTTACAAACAATCTAGTAATTTATTAATAAACCATTAGTTTGTGCAACACTGAATTAGTAAGTGAAAGTAGCTTCTCAAAAACATAATTACAGCTAGTAAAAATCATCTTAAAAAATAATGTGCCATATCCAATCGGTTGCTTTAATTTCAGTATGGGATGAGGATTTAAGCTTGACACAATATATTTGAGTATACAGATAAAGTTTCACATGATTATATTTTGAGTTATCCTCTAAGAACAAGGATTTCTTTTTGAAGAAAAGAAGTATTAAAACATGGGCAACTCAAGGAACTATTAGCCTGTTTATGAAGGAACTAAGAGAACAATGTTGCTAATAAATTGCTCGTTTTTAAATACTATTGTCATTCCAATTAATTGCATAAAAAATGTAGATTTTACAAAGATGTTTGAGGTGATTAGTCAATATGGTTGTAGGCTTAAGCCTTGATCGCCTCAAAATAGAGCTTCGAGTTTTACAATTTATATACCTATATTCTATGCTTAACTCAGTTTAATAGGCAAGTGTACTTATCATTTTATAGCATGGATGAGTATAGAGTCATCTTCACTAAGAACAAATACAAGTACTAGTACTAATTAATCTTCCTATAATCCAGCAAACAAATTTATCAACTAATTAATAACTAAAACTCTAAACTATTAGCTAAACTACACTAATCCACAAAAACTTTTATCCAAGACAAATGCTACAAAAACTATTAACACTATAATGATTAATATACAGACTTGCTTCACCACTTAATATGATACTACCAATATACTTTTTATCCTAATATTGTTATCTACGGAAAATTCCAAGTATGACTAAAACTCTAAACTATTAGCTAAACTACACCAATCCACAAAAACTTTTATCCAAGACAAATGCTACAAAAACTATTAACACTATAATGATTAATATACAGACTTGCTTCACCACTTAATATGATATTACCAATATACTTTTTATCTTAATATTGTTATCTATGGGAAATTCTAAGTATGTAAGTATTCTTCTCAAAATTACTTACTTTTAATTCTGGTTGTCTATTAGAATCTCTTTTAAATTAACAGCTAATTTGGATCGCATTAATATCATGTTAATTTATCTGTTTCCCTAAGAATGCAGTAACTTTCCTAATAATATCTCTATTATCCGAAGTAAATTGTTCTAATGAATCAGATATATTTAATAGAATTGTCTCTCGACATATTCTATTGAAATCTAACCTAAAACAATATCGTACATTATATTGTTCTTAGATTGATTAAGTTCAATTCATTAGGAATAACAACATTAGGAAACGGGTATTCCATGCACTAAATCATACTAAGTAGATGTACTAAGTCCTAACATACTACTCATACATGATAAAATAATAATATAAACTAATATAAATCATAATTAAAAAGAAACAAAACATGGAATAAGTAGAAAGTTAAAACCCCTCTTTAATTCTACTATTGAAGTCTTACAATGCACAACAATGAATCTAGTCGTCTCTCTCTCGAGTAGTTTCAAGAAGAATGCGATTTACACTAATAATTGTACTAAGAACAATTGAATAAAACACAAAATGATATAAAATGGATGAATAGGTGTGTTGTGGGTTAGTGATATGATTGATGATGTTGATTACCATCATCCCCCTTGATGAAAATTGTAGTGCATTTATATTCTTCTCGTTAAAGGGCTTGAAATACATTACTTGAAGACACCTCCTAGTATGAAGACCTATTACACATACTAGTTCGTATGATAAAGTTAAAGAAGAATAGTTATGTCAACTTCCATCACGCTTGTGACTTAGAGAGTGATTTTCTCGTTGTAAACATTTCACCTCATCATGGTTGTGATGGGGGCGTGATCATCCTTTTAAGGTAGACTCATGACCGTGATGAGCAAATGGAAAAATAGCTTCAAACCTGGTCACTCTCGTAATCACAGCCGTGATGGAGGGAGTGATGATCATTGGGCACTCAAGTTTTATTTTATTACACTCGTGATTGCTCCGAATCTCCTTGTTCTTGTATAATTTCATTCCCTCTTCACTTTGTCTTGAATAAATACCATCTCTTTGCTCTTGAGTCATCTAAAATTGACATATTACATAATTAAGTACCAAAAACTTGAGAAATAAACACAATTATGGTCAATTTATGCCTGAATGCGCCTAAAAAGTATAAAGTGATTTATATTTATCAAGCCTCCTTTTTATCATAAGCTAAGGGAAACATATTTTAAAAAAAAAAGTTGCTCAGATAATGGAATTGCTTGAGGAATATAAATCCAACATTCTTGTCATCTATTGATACATTTCATATCTCTAAGGCAAAGTTTTTGATATGTTAGATTATATTGTAAAGAAAGTTCGGGAGAAGAATATTGTGTAACTAATCATAGAGAATGCTGTAAATTATAAACTAATAGGAGAAATATTGATGGAGAAACAAAAAAAGTTTGTATTGGAAACCTTGTATAGCATACTGCATTGATTTGATATTAGAGGATTTTGAGAAGCAATTGAAGATCCATCATGGAACAATTGCAACAAAGAGGTGAATCACCACCTATATTTACACCAAGATTGTACTTATCTCAATGTTGAGGAATCACACAAAAGGAAAATAATTAATTAGGCCCAGTAGAACTCACTTTACCACTTCTAATTTGACTTTGGGTTGCCTTAGTAAGGTGAAGGGTACACTGATGACTATGTTCACTTTAAGTCATCGGAAATCTTGTAAGTTTTCAAGCACATAAGATGGAAAGCAGATTCAATATTTGGTCTTTAGTGGTTGATTTTGAAGAATGTTATTACTTGCTTAAAAGTTGCATTTCCTCTAATTAAAGTGCTTAGATTGTTGGATTTGGATGAACAACCAGCTATGGCCTTCATTTAACCAAAAAATGGATCATACTGAGGAAAAGATTAAAACAAACTTCAATAATGTAAAGAAAGGGTAATAATATCTATTCTTAACTCATTAGCTATATATATATATATATATATATATATATATTTGTAATGCTCACTATAGAGTTCAATTTGCTAAACGATCTCATTCTCAATTTATGTAGTTATGAACCTATGTTGAAAATTATTGACAAGAGATGGGAGCTCCAACTGCATAGACCCTTGCATGATGCAACTTACTATTTAAACCCCCATTACCATTATAGTCTTGACTTTAAAGTTGATACTGAAGCTAAAATTGGACCATGCAGTTGTATAAAGCATATAGTCTCTTATCCAACTGAAAGGTGCAAGATTAATTACAACTTAAACAATTTAACGATGCTAAAGGATTATTTGGTATTAAAGCTACAAAGCTAGCAAGAGATGAAAGAACGCTCTAGTAAAATGGTGGGATTTATATTGAGATGAATGCCTAGAACTACAAAAGTTTGCTATTCGTGCATTAAACTTGACTTGTAGTTTTTCTAGTTATGAGCATAATTAAAGTACATTTGAAATTGTATGGTACAAATAAATATTTTCTTTGTCTTTAACTATATATATATTAAAGACATATCAATCTTATATACATCCTTTTCAATTTTCAGGTTCATACAAAAAAGAAGAACAAGTTGCACTAGAAAAAGATGAACAACTTAGTATTTGTAATGCATAACTCGAAACCAAGAGATAGGAAAAACAAAAAAATTAATGCCACTGCTAGCTTTAAAATTGAAGTTCTCTTATCTAATGACGATTAGATAGTTAAGGGAGAAGGTTTAGTTCATTCATCGAATGTGGATTGATATTCTTTCAAGTCTAAGGGGTAAGGAGAAAGAGATGACGATGTTGAGGAAATTGGTGATTATGTGAATTTAGAGAGTCATAGAACTCTAGAGGATTTAGAGATTCATGATATTAATGCTAATGTTATTGAAGATGAAGTAAGAGTGGGTACTTCAAGAGATTTAGAATTAGAAGATATAGAAATAATTGGCAATAATACCAATAATGAAGTTGACATTGATGATGAAGATAACGATGATAGTGATGGTGATGGGAGAAATGGTGGTAATGGTTTTAATGATGATAAGGTAGTTGATGATTTGTACTAGTTGGTTATTTTAGACTATTAATCCATTTTAACTTATGTGGTTGATTATCTATACTATGATTGACTTATTTCCTCTTGATTAGGAGTTGTTGTAGTAATTACTTTGTTAGCATATTATGAGCAAACTGTGTGGATACTTTAAGATATCTAATGAACATCTACTCTATTTATCTCTTATATGATTTTCCTATTCATTTATATATTTGTAAAACTTGTTTACTTTGTTAGATATTCATATCGTGATATTACTACCTATATGCAATGATTTGAGCGAAAGATGGAATTGAGTTTTAGAGAAAGTTACTTATGGGTAAAATAAATGTTGAGTTTTTTTTAATTATTATAATAAAATTATAATTTTTATAAGCTATTCTATAGATTTTGTAGAAACTTAAATTTTTATGTTTTAATTTTATGTTCTAAGTCTATTATTCTCCTGGCGATTCTACGTAGAATCACAAGTTTGACAACCTTGATACTATAATTACAAATAATGGGCAACAATTTGACAATAAGAAGTTTAGAGAATTCTATGAAGCTCAGCAAATCAGATTATGCTATAAATTGGTCGCTTACCCTTAGAGTAATGAATAGGTAGAAGCCGTGAACAAAGTTATTCTTCACAGTTTAAGGAAGAAGGTCAATCAAGCTAACATCAAAAGTGGCTAAACAAGCTACCAAATGTTTTGCAGGGATCTAAGACTATATGGAGAACTTCAACTGGCCATACTCCTTACTGGTTGGCCAATTGAGCTTTAAGTGGAAAGTGCAAAAGTCCGAGCTTATAACTCTAAATACAATGATATTAGTTTTTGAGCAAACTTAGATACCATTCATAAGACTTGAGCATTGCCAAAGCTCATCTTACTACCTACCAACAATGAACAACTTAGTATCATTAGAAGCATGTTAGGTATAGGTGCTTCTACCCTCACGATCTAGTCTACAAGAAGTTAGAAGCCTTGGGAGTTAGGGAAATTTTAAGAAAGTTGAATCTGGCTTTGGAAGATCCTGTAAGGGTGAAGGAGGTTGTAGGGAATGGACAAGCTTATAGATCAGAAAGACTTAATGGATAACCTATTACTTAGGCATGGAATGCAGACATCTCAATCCTTACTTCGAGTAATCAACCCTTTAGAAGAGATAAGTTGTTTGAATTGTGGTTTCATTTTTGCTATTTGTGTGTATGATGAATGTTACTTATTCTATAACTATATTGTGAATTGTTAGTGCTAGTTAGTTGACTTAAATGTTTGTATTTTATGATTTGCTTTTGTTTCATATGAATCCTCCTTATGAAATATTCAGTTACTTAACATCTTTTAACTTCACTTTGTACTTTACTTTATTCTAGCATTTCTTTTGATATCATAAATGTAATTTGAAACATGGCCGAACTAGGGACTTTGATTAGCTTACACCAATGCACATCTTTTGACTTCTTTTACAATGTAAATGTTACAATATATTTAAATCTTACTTACAAAGGGCGATGAGCAAATTGTATAAAGTGCTATCCCTAAATCCTATATTCGATGGATGATGAAAAATGGATATTCACAAATTTCTAACTCCAAAGAAAAGCTTGAACAATGAGACATAAAGCCTTAACTCTTTTAAGAGTGACAGGCACAATTGCTCTAAGTCTTAAGAAGGGACGATGAGCTATTTGAAAAGTCTAAGCCATTAACTAGCAAGAGTTGAAACACTCTAAGTCAACAAATAATATGGACGATGCGTTATTGTAGACCTAATTGCTTTAAGTCTAATTCATAGACAATGAGCTATTTGAAAAGTCTTAAGTCATCAATTGATGATGGGCACAATGCTCTAAGTCTAACTATAAATAAGGACCATGGACTAAAAGTTGTTTTAAAGATCCTAAAGTAAATACAGACAATATATCATCAAATACTTTAAGTTAAAAAATAACAATGAGCTAAATTAGAAAGCAGAGGTTGAATCTTAACAGAACTTCAAGTGAAGAGATATATAAGTCTATATAAGGAGTTCAACAGTAAGTATAAATAACAATCTTTACAGTAAATTAAGGTCAGTACTTCGACCTAGAAATAGAAAAGGTTCTAAAAGGACAATAAACAAAATACAAAGAGAGAGCATATTAATTCTTGTCATCTGGTTTATTAGAAGCTAGAACTTAGTCAACAAATGGTTTCTTAAGAGCAACAAGGAAATTGGATGGAGGATCTGAAATAGGAGTCTTAGGAATCTCAAAACTTCTTGAACATCCTCAAGAATAGCAATAGGACTGTTAGTGCCTTCAGTAGGTTAGGCACTTACCTTAGGTCTAACAACATTTTCCTCATTTGTAGGGGGGCTTGCTCCTTCTAACCTCGTTTGCCAAAATCCAAATAGCTGAGGTCATAATCGGGGTAATAAATAAGGATTTCATCTTGAGCTAAATTTACCCCATCCAGTACTTTCTTTAGTAGAGTCAAACATTTTCCTCACACTTTGCTCCTTCTCAAGATTTATAGCTTTAGCCTTTAGCTCATCACATGAGCTCTATAGTTGGGTAATTTCCTTAGTATATTTGTTCTTTAGGCTCTCCACCTTACTTTATGCCCCTTGCAAATTAGAGATGAATTGGCAGTTTTTTTTTTTTTTAGCTATTCAGCTAGAGCAACCTCCTTTTCCTCTTTGAGTTTAGCCTCCTTATCAACCTTGTCCTCTGAGCCTTTCACCTTTTTTTCCATCTTTGCCTTCTCTTCTCCCTACTTTTGCTAAAGCTTTAGATGATCAGCTTCAATACTGACTACTTGATTCTTAGCATTTTTGACAATTTGAAAAGAAAGCACAAAGTACCCTAAGAGTAGATTAACAAGTGATAGAAGTCAATAAAGTGGAAGTTTTATGACTTTCTTCTCCCCTACTAAGGCTTCAACAATCATCATCAGATATTGAGAGCTTTGTTAAAAAAAAAAAAAGAAAGAAAGAAAAAAAAAAGTGGGCTCGAAAGAAGATATGAAAACATTACTTGCAATCAACAGTTAAAGCCCTTACATCATAAATATTTGATGCAGCCAACTACAGTAAATTGTCAAAGCCTAAATTTTGACAAAATTTAACAACATTGGTAAGAGGACCAACATCCTTTGGAAGGCATATACCCTTAATCAATTCCAAAGCTACCCTCCCGTTTCCAAGAGCATGGTCGATGGTATTCATATTCTAAAGAGGAAAAAAACGAGGGACCTCTTTGTTCTCCTTCCTAGAAGGAGTCGTGGGTCCTAGTAAAGCAATAGGAGTTTCTTTAGGCTTAGGACCTTTGGAACCTCCTTTAAGTTGACCATCTTTCTTCTAACCTTCATCAGGGGCTTTTCTTGTGGTTAAGTCCCAATCTAAGGGTAGACAATCGTAGATCGTGGACATTAGGTTGTTTCTTAGATTAGGCAATCTTTGCAACTTTTCTCTTTTGGAGCCTATGTCTCCTTAGTACATTTGGTGGTGGTGGTGGTGGACAACTTTGCTAGAGCTTTCTTAACATCTCCATCCTTTTTTCTTACATTGCCAACTTTTAGTCGAGCAAAGAGATTCCTCGAGTCATAGACTTTCAGCGGCATATTTGCAAAGAAAGATTAAACGATTAGGTCAGGAAAGTATCAAAACATAAATAAAATGACTTATAAATGTTGTGCTAAGCATGGACAAGGAAGATCACCCAGCTTTTGAAGTAAACATGAATGTCCCTCCACTTGTATACCCACCCAGCACGGTAAAACCTCAAATAGCTTGTACCCTACTTTATGATAGTACCTTCATTAGTGCCCTTGATATCCTTGTCTTAGGTAACATTAATGCCTTTATGAGCCTTTATCTCATCCTTGGGGAAGATTAGAGCACCACAAGAGTATTCGTCTATGATGGTATCAACATCCCAAAGGAATCAATTATTGTTATAAGCTTTCATGATGGTATCATAAGCCTTTTGGTCAATAAGGAGTAGTTTTTTTATATCTGTTTGTCCAATGAGATGGCTCCAAGTTATAGGAAAGTTTAGGTCGGTTTTAGATCTAACCATAACCTATTTCTGTTTTTATGAGGATAAAGGATTCTAATCTTATCAAAATCTTTTTATGAGGTTGGGCATAAATGTAAAACCACCCATCACCTCTCTTAATAGTAAAAAAGTAATGGAACAGGGTTACGATAGCTCTCACTTCTAGGTCCTCATAAATACACTCAAAAGAAACCATTACTTTATATGAGTTGGGGGTCAACATAGAAGGGCATATATAGTGATATGTAAAGAAAGATCTCTTAGAAAGGGAAAAAGGAATCTTTAAACCAACCTCAAAGGATCTTTCAAAGAGAGCGAATTCACAATCACTTAGTGAAGTGATGTGCTTATGCGATTGAAGCCTCTCAACCCTCCAACTTCAGGGGGCAGTTTAGAAGTTGAGCTTTAATACATTGAATTCCTTTTTGGTCATCATATCTGTAACCCCATTAGGGCTCATATCATACTTTATGCCTACGTATAATGGAATAGTTGGAGAATTACCCTTGTTATCTAGCAATATTCATTGAAATAAAGCTTTTTAAACCTCCTTGCCTTAGGTACATGGGTTCTGACCAACCCAATGATTCCTAATAAATCTTAAGGGCAGTCATTGCTTACGTCTACCATACTGGTGAGTTCTTCATGAAGACATGAACTGCCTAATCTATGCATAATGGCCAATTCTTAGCTCTATTACTAAGTATGGGTTGAGTCATCTAATTGTATATTGGACATGATTCTTCATGGAATGATTGAAAGGAAAAGGAAGAATTAAGGATTTCATTAAAGGACAAGGAGGAAATTGTTGAAGCGAAGAAGTTTCTAATTAATAGTAATCAAAGATGGAGATTTCAAAATGGAAAGAAAGAGAAAAAGAATGAAGTTAAGGGAATAAAAGGAGCAGGAAGTTTGAGTATAAATTTCGAGATCTATATGAAATACAGTTATAAACAATTCTTAACCATTTGATCACATTGGCCTGTGAAGAATCGAACGATTATGATTGAATTACATTACCTAGGGCGAGTATGGCATTTGACATAATCATACATTTCCTAATAACTAAGATGTGAAGCATCAATAATTAGATGCAAAACTTCTTCGACAAGCCAAGCACAACATATATCGACTTTAAGAAAGAATACTGAAACCTCATAAATGAGATCAAAGTAATTGGCCTAGATATAAAAGAGATCGGATGTCTCAAAACTCATTTATACTAGACTAAGAATTCATAGTGGAAGATCACCCTGATGAAATGCTTTTCCTCCCCTTGATGATCCTATCAAGGAGAGTCAAGGCGCAAATGATAATGGGATTTTTCTCTAAGGCACCTAAGCCCTAAATCAACCTAGAGCAATACATAACTGACCTACTACTTTACATTAAGCTTCCTCTGTTACGTATCCAACCTCCCCTTTGAACTCTACAACCTAGCTTTTAAGGGTTGAATAGGTTGAGAAGCTAATGAGGTAGGAGCACATTTAAATGCCTAAAAGTAGGTTGGATTAGCCTCTATTAGCTCAACTAAGTGGTATAGAGCTTAGTAACACTTAATCAAAGTTGAAGAGTGCAAATTTGAATAAGGGTGCAAATAGTTAGGAGTGTTTACATAGATAACTACCTTCTAGCCACCATTAAGCCACCTATGTTCTAGAAAATCAAGACATTGTCCTTAATTCAAATTCCTACACTTATATATTTTGGAGGCAACAGTTAAGTAGCACTTAGTATATCTTAGCTATAAATATAGCTTGGTGCACCATTATCTTTTGGCCACTTATACTCTGCTTACTCTTTCTCTTTATTTTTTCACCTATGAGTACCTAACTTAGGCATCATAATGGTTACGCCAAAATTGCCCTGAATCCATTTTATTTTATGGAGTCTTTGGTTGATAAGTGTC
Organism: Lumnitzera racemosa; assembly: GCA_024138005.1. Lineage (NCBI taxonomy): Eukaryota > Viridiplantae > Streptophyta > Magnoliopsida > Myrtales > Combretaceae > Lumnitzera > Lumnitzera racemosa. Next base: position 6,191,860 of record JAMXBC010000007.1, read on the forward strand.
AAGAATTCTTGATCTAACTTTCTCTATTAATAGTAAGTAGTCTTTGATCTATACTTTGAGGAAGTAGACCTAAAAGTTTATTTTAGAGAATTAATTAAAGAGGATAATTGATTGATATTAAAGTTGAATTAATAAATGGAGTATGATGATGATGGTACCACTATTTGATGACGGTGAGGAAGTGATTTTGATTCTAAATATATTAATTTTGTAGATCTAAATTGAACTATATAATAGAAATTAAAATAAGATTGAATCAAACTTGTTCACCAATAATCTCTTTATGAACATTCAATAAGGATACCACTTCAGTTCCATAATTCCTCTATATCACCTATAACCAATTTATTAGCAATTTGTGATTCCCAAAAATAAGAATTTATCAAATTAATTTCCGAGCTTCCAACTATGAGAATAACTTCTTCATTAATACATAATTCACTTTTAAACATACTTATAACAATACTGAGGCAAGAACCACTTGTACAAAAGGATCAACGTGGTTCTTGTTTTAAAATACTAACAACTAACCACAACTTCATAATAAGAAAATGCAATTAAACTTCTTCATATCATAATTCAAATATCTGGTGTAGACCTTTTTCCTTAAATTCTTCATTTCCCTAATAATTCCATATGATATTTCATATAAATACGATTCTTCATATTAAAAATCTTTTAATAATAGGTTAAGACAATTATCTCAACTCAACAAATCAATCAATAAGAACACCTCTTATGCACTTATCATGCCGATTATTGAAATCATGTATTTTCTATTCCCTTGTAAAACACTAAATTAAGGTTTTTCAATTCACCAATAAGTCATCACAAAGACAAATTTAGATTGGAAAAGGAAAACCTAATCATTTACAAGTTCTATATGTCACCACCAATATCCAATGACCTCCGGTTACTTTAAATCCATAAAAGGATAATAAGTTAGAATTTAATTAGAACATAAAATTGAATTTCATAAGATAAATTACTTGCCTATATGCATGGTTCTCTTTTCTCTTCAAGATTCTCAACAATCCTCACTAAGGGTTGTAAATGAATTAAATTGCTTCACAAACTATTTGAGTTTTACCCGAATATAACTCGGTGATAATTGACTCGAACTTGTAAATCAAGTTAATATTGAACTTGAGCTCAAGCTATTCAAATAGTAAATCAAGCTAAGCTTGAACTTTAGAATACTAAACTTATTAGATTTGCGAGCCTAATCAAGTTAGGTGAAATTTTTAATTTATTTTTTATTTTTTAAATATAAGTGAGTGTGATGTTGTTTAGTGAAATTTTATAAAATGATTAAGCTTAATCAAGCTAAATTTGGGCTTGCCAGATCTACTTTCAAATTGAGTTTGAGCTCAAAATTTATAACTCAATTAAATACAGGTCGAACTTGAGCTAAGCTTAAGCTTCATACTGTATTAGTTTGGCTTGAGTTGATTACACCCTAGTCCTCATTGATTTATGATTAATCATGGTCTAATCCACAAAATGTCATATGGAATTAGATATTTTCTTCTTTTTTTTTTTTTTGCATATTGAAGTTGGTAAAGAAGTAAGAGAATGAGAGGAAAAACCTTACCTTTTCCCCTCAAGTGTCCAGTTCTTTATTGTGATTTATTGATTTGAAAGTTCTTGAAATTTAGTTAATTAAAATTTTTCTTGTTCAATTAGTGGAGAGGAATAAGCTACATTCAAGTTTTCATTAGATGAAATATGAACTTTTTAGGAAAGCAAGCAAAAAGATTTGACACAACCAAGTTCTCTCTAAGGATTATTTTGCTTGGTGAATATCATAAAATGGAGTTTTCACTAAAGACTTCCTAGAATTACGTATTTCTTTATTTCTTACATTCTAAATTTGCCAAAGAAAAATGTTGAAATAACTCCCATATGATTTTGATTCTTAAATCATTTTATCTATTATCTTCTTCATAGTTCTAACTTTAAAGTCTTCTCTTTTTTTCCTCTTTTTTTTTTTCTTAAGGATAGTATGCAAATTTGTAGGAAGTAGATAGATGCAAAACTATCTCCTTCCTTTTAAGCCACACATAATGCACCTTGAGATGATTGATGCTTGTGATTTCCAAATATTCTTCAAGGGGAAAACATTTGTTTAAGAATCTCTTAACAAAGATAGAGATTTTGTAACAAAGAACTTGTTCCAAACAAATACAAACAAATGGTTTGGTCTACTCTTCATTCATAAAGAATTCCATATCTCTTTTGGAAATACTTATATTATATTCATAATCATTATTGATGGGACCTTTTGGAACTAAGTCCTTAAAGCCTGTGTTGACTTGATTGGGCTCATGTATTAAGTAATACTTTTCCGAATTCAACCTCCCTATCTTCATTATCGGGCTTAACCTAAGCCCATAATACAACTTGCCCAGCTATAATGGTCACTTATTGTTAGAAAACAACGGATAAGGCTGAATAACTAAGTTAATAACTATCTTCTATATTTATGGATCACATCAGATATTGCGGCTTTATTACTCATTGCTTGTAGATGTAGCTTCTATTCACTAACTTTTTTTCAATTGTAAGTTCTATTCCTTTATAAATATAAAATCATCATTCAATGGTAAACTTCTTGACAATTAACATACTGGAGCCTACTTTTTACATTCGAATACTATCACCCTCTTAATTCATCAATCTAACTTAAACATTAGAGTAGTCATGCTAAACAACCCTTTAACTCTCCCCACTCTTCTTTGTCTCAGTAGCCTCACAAAATAACATGAAGCCCGATTTCAATTAAATCTTTATCGGCCAAAACTCCACACAACAATCATAATTTCAAGTTGCGGGTTAGGGGAATTTTATTAGGATTTTTATTTCTCTCTATAATTTAGTTTTTCCAACTTTGGATATATCTTACTTATAAAAACTAATTACAACTCAAGTTGAGAAATTAGGTGACGAGTGTGTTCATTTGAAAGTCTCATATAGCTGAAGTATGTGGTGAATTAAGTTGGTATATTACATGTGTTATAAGGTCATTGGATGGATATGAGGGCTGGGATGGCGACAAACAGAAAAAAAATTAGTACTAACACTAGTAAGTAAAGTTCTGATTGGATTTATAGTTTGAAAATTTGAAAGTTCCAATATAAAATTGAATAAAATGCAAAAATTCTACAAAACATTATATTGTCCCTAATATTAAAGGAAGTAGGGCAGTTTTAGTATCTTCTAAAAACATTATTATATTATTAAATAAATTAAAAAAAATTGAAAGTTACAATTAGGATACTAATTATTAACCATTTTTTGGATAGTCATAACGTGTATAGTCTAATAGAATTGCATTCCATAAAATAACCCAGGTTTAGCGCAACAGAGAAAAAGCTAAAAGAATTGGAGATGGGCCCGTTCTGTGGTATGCATCTTTCACCAAACTCCAAAAGGATTACATGGGCCGGAATTAGTTCCATGTTTATATTACCTTATATAAAATATAAATAATAATATTCATTCGGTCTATTGCATTAATCAAAATAAAATTTCGTGTATATGTATTTTTTTTATTTGATATATATGGTACTAACAATACATCCATGATGCGGGTGCTAGAAAAATATAATGTCTAATAATTAATTCGATCACACTTCTAGAATTACTGTTAAAGGTGCTAACATATGCAGCTCAAATCCAAATCAAGTGAGTTGGTGGCAAGTGGAGAGGAGCTTGGACAATACCTGATTTTTTTTTTTTAGGGTAGTTGGACAACTTCGATATATAAATGAATAATGCGAATTGAAAAGCAAGTTTTATCTCATTTCCATTTTCTGCATTTTAGGCTTCATTCTTTAAACAACAAAAAAAAAAAAGGAATAAAAAAGTATTATTGTATACATTATGTATACAATTAATTACAAATATGTGATCTATGTTATAATAATTTTATAAAAAGATGACTTGAGTTATCTTTTTCGATGAAGACATGACCTGTATTTTGTAACTTTTTATTAATGATACTTAAGGGATACATGACACACTTTTATTGGTTGATTTAATAACTAAATAAATCATAGAAATAAATATAACTAAAAATTAATTAAAGATGCATGAAGTAAACATAAAAAGTAAAAAAAAAAAAATAAGTAAAATAAAAGAAGTGGTTGCAACTACACTTGCTGACCACGGCAAGACTTGCCATATGGATTTAGATGCCGTGTTGGCAAGCTTCCTTTAGGTTTTCTTGCTACAAAATTGAATGGCTTGGAGAGACGACAATATCATGTTTAGATGAACTTATACATCCAAAACCCACGAAATTCTGCAAATCTACTATAATTTGGTAGTAGCACCATGCTCGTAGATGAAGCCACCAAAGCTGGAGCATTCAGGTTCCTTATTAAGCCACAATACTACAAGATTGCTTGATGGACTTTTTTTGGACTCAATGAAATAGTAGAATAGATTCTTCTTCTTAGGATTACCATCCATTGTCACATACCTGCAGGTTTGAAATCCAAAGGTCCACATATCAAAGGAAATGAGTCTTGTTCTTTATTATTGGAGTAATGTCTAGTTGCAGAAAGTGTACGAATGTATTAGTACCCCAAATAGTGTTAGGAGGGAAAAATTCCATTGAAACCTAGTAGGTATGTTATGAGAGAATATGGAGGGTCGCCGCTTCGCTTTTTCTTTTTCTTTTTTTTTTAATTTTTTTAATTTTTCGGTTTCTTTTTTATATTTACTTAATGCATTTTTAATAATTTTTAACTATATTTATTTCTATAATTTATTTAATTATAGAATTAGCCAACAAAAATATAGCACATGACTCTTAAGTATTATTAACAAAAAAACTACAAAATATGAGTCATGTCTTTATCAAAAAATATAACTCAAATCACATTTTTGCAAAACTACTATAACACAGATCATATATTTATAATTAATTCTTACATATATATGCATAAAAAGTATGAATATTTATAAAATTTTCATAAGAATAATAGTGGAACGAGTGATTTCCAAAATTACTACCACCTATATTTTACATATACTAAATATATCAAACTTTTATTAATATTTAAATACCACATATCACCTTCTATAGGTATTTTTCTAAACCTATATATGTATTTTGTTTCTCTTTTCCTTTTGCATTGTAATCTCACATAAGCTTAAATACAAGTTCATGATAGAATAATCTTTAAAAGGCCCAGACAACTTTGCAAAAAAAGAAAAAAAAAAAATGCTAAACAAAGAAGAAAGCATGCATAAGTAATAATAACAGAATGATTCGGTTCCCTTTCGTTAAGACCCAAAAAATAATAAAAGTAGAGAAAGGAAGCAAATAACTTACTAGATAAGAAAACGTATTATATTAATACTTTTAGAAGATGCTTACAAGAAAGAGAATATTTACAAGAGTGTTTTGAAAGTTTTTCTAGAAGAATGTTTGAAGAAAGGGTGTTTAGAGTAGTTTCTTGGATTTATGTTTTCTCTATAGTAATTTTTCTTGTCTCTCTCTTAAGTATACATTAAGATTTATATAGAATACCAATAAACTGAGTATATCCTTGTATTGGATTCTTTTTAAAAAGTAAAATTGTAAATGCTTCTATCTACATAAATAGTACATTAATTTTACAAAAGAATTTAATTTTTACACCGTAAATAGTACAATAATTTTGTTGGAAAAGTTTACTTTGGTGAATAGTACTAGAATTATTTCTAACAAAATTGTCACCTAGTAAAATTAAACGGATTTTTTCAAACTTTATTATTCAATCTTGAATAGTAAAAATTATTTCTTCAAGCTTTTCTTATCCTCTTCTCTTTTTATCTTTAAGCTTACTTTGTAAGATCTGAACTTTCTTGAGTGAAATAATCATATTTTTACATAATATCCATGCTTTAGTTTCTATGTGTTCCCACCAAATTTTCGAAACTTGATCTTTTACAGATTTTCTTCATTAATGAACTGGACATGTACATATACTTAAATAACACAAAAAGATGCCATTGGCTATTTATTTGAGATCGACATAAATCATTAAACGCATAATGATTTAAAAGGTTTTCAAATAATCGAAGGTGTGTATGTACGGCCAAAATAATTGGATCCTACAAAGCTTCTTTTGTAAAACTTTATTTATTTATCGTAAAAGGAGAAAGAAGTATTAAGAATAGAATAAGAAATGTAAATTGTTAAAAAGAGGAACGAATTTTGGTTGTTAGTAATCTGTTAGGGCAGTTGGCGACCAAAGGCCTGGTGAGTGACGACTATAACTACAACGGTCGAGGCACATGATATAAACATCATACAAATCAACATTCTGAACCTTACATGTAAAATTGAGCTTGTTCAAGTGATATAATGCTAAAGAAAATGAAAAACATAGGATTTTTATTTTTATTTTTTCCTTTTATCATGACTAAATTTTTTATATGGATTATATTTTATATTTTCCAAAATTGGCTTGGCTAATTGCATTACAGAACATTACATCAATCGACAAGTTATTATTTAGATAACCCTAAGATTTGATAAGTTAGGTAGGATAAATTAGAAAATAAGCATAACAACTTTTTTAAAAATTATATGAATAGGTTAATGGAGCTAGATTACTCTCTCTCTTGTTTCTCACTCACACAATGTCTTTAATTTGAATCTCTTCCCTTCTTTCATCATTCGTTCGCAAATCTACTTAACTGTTTTCAATATCTGTAAATCTACTTTTTCGCTAAATTACTATTTTTCTACCTTTTCGCATCATCATATATCCATTATATTACCCATTTACCACTATAAGTTTACCTCTATATATAAATTGTTGCAACGAGACATTAGTTTATCAAATTATTGAATAATCGAATTTATTTTATATACGAGTTATTTATCCTTTTCTTTTTTTTTTGTCATTCTTTATATAGAATTATGTCGTTTTTTCTACTCTACCTATTATACTCATTAATTGGACAGGTTTTGTGGTTTATCCTAGATTTTCGTATATCCAAATTTTTGTTTGTGAATTTCATTTTAACGATCTATTTGATTATTGTAATATTTTATTGTTGAATAAATTTTATCTTTATTTAAGAAAAACAAATAATGGATCTTCATCGGAATAAGGAAAGTAGTTGATTGATTTCTTTTATACGGTATATGAAGGGAATTTGCCAAGGATTTTATTGAAGCATCCATGAAATAATTGCGAATTCAGTTTAATAAGGCGTAGTCCTAATTCCTATATAGATTGGGTTGTAACCCAAGTTAAAAAGGAGGTGAGCAAAGTTTTTAGAGATGATAATTTCCTACCCTCTTTAATTTCTTTATCCTTTGTTGACTTTGGCTCTTGACCCCCTAACCTGTAAGTGGTCGAGCTCAGTGTATTCTCTTTGTTTCATTTATGAAGTTTTTTATTGGAGAAGAAAAAAAGGGAGGGAAAGTACAGCGTAGAGCGTACAGCGTAGAGCAGCCTGCATAAAGCAACAGGAAGAATATTCAAAAACTAAAAAAACAAATTACATTACCTTAAAAAATTATATTAGTTACTAGTCTATAGATACAATATTAGAATTTCAAGAGTCGTAAGTCTTCATAATATATATATATATATATATATATATATATGATGGGTGCACGTTCTAAAATTGTAAAAATGGCGTGATTTTTCAAAAGGAAGGATAGAGAGTTATGTCTCTTTCCAAAATGCATGTTATCTTTTATAAATAAGGAAGGCTATTAAATGGTATAAAGATTTCCTTATTCTAGAATTCAACCAAGAAAATAGTGATCAAGTGTTCCGAAAAAATCCTCCGTTGTTGTACATCCAAATTTGACATTTAAATTGTGACTCTTTAGTATTTTTTGAGATACGATTACATTCCAAGCACAAGCGCATACTTGTGGTTAACTGTGTTAATGATTCAACTAATATGAGTAATTTATTTCCACAGTGTCAGATTAATTTCGATTTATTTTCAAAATCATAAACCAATATTGATATCAAAGTGCTCACATTCAGTGCATGTAATATTTTTGAACCAAATATTGGACAACCTATGTCACCATCCATTAAGAAAATCCCTAAAAGCAAAATAATAATCCAAATAGACATATAGCACAAATTGAGTATATTTTAATGCCACATGACGTATATACATCACGTGACATAATTACATATGAAATATATTAATTTAAATACAATAATTAGATTATACATAATTCTTAAAAGAAAGCACAACATATATGAGAGTTATATAGTTTTATGCATGTTCATTTCACTTAATAGAGAGGAATAGCCATTATATTCCCCCTCTATTCCTTAAACCTATTGTTTTGTTTATTTCATTGAATATATTCAATGAAATGTCAAAATACTTTTGACATAAATAGTGAAAGACACTAGGCTAATACTCAAGAAAAGGGTGAATTGAGTGTTATTGATAAATTTTTACTTTCTCTAAATTTTAGTGATAAATACAACAATAGTAAGCAAATTAAATAATAAAATAATGATAATAAATGCAAAAATAAAAGAGATATGATAAGAGAGAATTAAGCTATGATATGACGTATAGTTTGGATCTCTTACTCTTCATAGACATTAATGCCTCCAACTATGGACTTCAAACACTTTTGTTGATCATAATAGCACAATGCTTAATTAAGAGCTTATACCACTTCTCAAACACAAAACAATCATTCAATTACACTTTGAGCATAATCTCTATCTTTTTAGCACAATGCTATTGTAAGATGAACTTATAAGTGATAAACCCTAGCATTGTACTCTTAATTTTCTCTCTCAAATAGATAACGAGAAAAAGCACAATTTTTACAGTACAAGAATGTAGAAAATGTTTGAAATTTGTAGTTAAATATCAGAGTTTTTTATTGTTTATGATGGATAGTTGAAGTATAAATAGGGGTGACAAATTTGTTCCTATTACTACATTAAATGCACCTAACGGTTAGTTTCAAAGTACTACCAATCAATTGCTACCTAAGTTACCAATTGATCTATTGACCAAATTCTCTAGCCATTACTTTATACCGATTTGTCACTTAGATGTGTTGCAGTTTTCAAGATGAGCATAGAATGTTGCAAATTGGATTTTATGCCGCCAATCAATCACTAAGGAAGCATTAAAATCTTATCGATCTCTTCTCATTGATCGATTGTTGACTTAGGCAGCACCCTTTTGATCACAAAATGTTGCAAAGTTGAAATGGGGCTACTGATCGATCACTAATATGCATATTGATCTGTATGTCCTGTTTTTGTAGATTTCCTCCTGTTAACTTCCTATAACATAACAAAGAAGCAAACCACCAAATCTAATGCATAACCAACAAATACTTCAAGAGTTTTTATTTCAAAGCACTTTAATTTGTAATTATTAAGTTTGATATTTATCCAATTCAATGCATAAATGATTTTAATTGTAATTAAATTTCATCTCTTCAAAATCATATATATCTAAACATTCAACAAATAGTAATTTATTAGTAGGACTTACAAATTGTTATTTCTCCTCCATTACATCCTACATTCCTCATTTGCCCTTGGGTGCTTAAGAGCCTTAACCACACTATCACAGCCCTAACAACATATGAACCATTAAATCTATTGAACCCAAAAGTGCACATAGTAAACACATAAACTACCTAGATCATCGAACCTTCTTTTCCAACCAACAGTCATGATATACCCTCCTTCTCTAACCAAAGCAAACCTACTAAGTAAACAAATGACCATGATAGACCCATCTTCTTTATCCAATGATAAACCCACCATGCAAACCAATGACCTTGACAAACCCTTCTCCGACTAACAACTTTTGACCCACAAGGTAGATGAGCAAGCATTGACCTTTGTTCTCCAACTAGCTACCCTTTCTTCCAATGATAACAAACCTCTTTTACGACCAACAACCTCTAATCTAAATTAGTAAACCAATGCTAACTTTTCTTATCTAACTAGTAACCTTTCATTAATGGACAAGATAGACTACTTGTCTGACTAGCAACCTCTAACATACTAAATAGAAGAGTAAGCACTAAGCATGGTAGATTGATTCTCTTCAGTCGTTTGTTAAGATAAATGCAAGGTTCAGGTTAGGTATGGTAGCTAGGGTTTAGAAAAAAAATAGGGCTATATAATCATTTTTCATCATATTACTGAAGTATTACTTGATGTGTGATTTGATTCAGCTGAACATAGTGATAAGCTATTATAGTTTATATAGGAATTCTTTTATGAGTTTATTACATTAGGTAAATTGACAAGGTAGTTAGTAAATTTTGTCTTAATATTTTGAATTTCTGTAATAAACTCCTAAAGTTTTTCAAAACTATATAATCGATGCATGATATAATATGCAAAATTAAATTCTCCTTAATATAAAACATAATTGTTATATTATAAATAATTATTTAATAGATGAGTAACTATATATAAACCTTTGAAATATGTGAATTTTCACAATCACATACTAAAACTTTTCAAAAGAAGCACATATAATCCCTAATATGCCATCAAATATTTTCTTTTTCCAATAGAAAACACATACCATTAGTAACTAAATGAAAACACTAAGGGTCCATACAATAACTTAGTGTGCTTAAAAATTGAGCATTCACATTATCACAACAACCCTCTTTCAAAATGGAACTAACTAAAAACATTAGGAACAACACTATCAAAAGATAAACATTCTCTGGCAACTAGTCCTTTTTTAGCAAGAGTGTTTGTAACCTAATTTTGCTCAAGATCAACCCTACATAGAAGCACACTATCAAAACATGAGAGAAAATGGGTACAACCAGCTAGAGTTAGGTGACCTAGTTGTAGGTTCACATCATTGGATCGAATCTAATCTACTATAAGGAAGGAATCATTTTCTACTAATATTTTTCTCAAGCCCTACTCTTTTGCCATTTTAACCCCTCATAAACACCCCATAAGTCTGCTCCTAATGAAAGATATTTTTGGACAAATTTCTGTACATACCTCCAAGGACTCTTCCATTCTCATATGTAGCCAGAACTCCCAATCCTCCTTGCATTGCTTCATCCTTTGCCCCATCACAATTCACTTTAACAACACCATGACCTGGTTTCTCCATTCAATAACTAAACACTTCCCATCACTATGCTTCTTTTTTGCTCTATGAGTAACCTACCATTCATTTACCTCAACTCTTACCCTTTGAATCCAAACCTCCCATGATTCTTTACTGTTGAAAACCTGTTTATTTCTTTCCCTCCATATGCCTCTTAGAATGAAGGGGACGAGAGTTTGGTGCAGTGTTTGTGTTTCCCTCCAATTCTTCTTCCTCCACTTCTTTACTTTCTTTAGCCACCACTTAATGTTGTCTTCACTATTAACTTCATCTACATTATCAATCCTTAGGGCCTACCATCCTTCTTTTCTTTTATGACACCTAGAGAATAAGTATCAGATTGATTCCTCTTCAAGTCTACACATTAGACATTCTTCATTTACTATCATACCTCTCTTATTAGCTTATCTCTAGTTAGGGCCCATCAACCAAGATCCTTCACAACAGCATCTGAATGGGAGTATAGGTGGGCATTTTCCAAATCCATTCCTAACTACCTCTACTAATTGTTTCTCCCTCACATCTACACATCAAGTTATAGGTTGACCTTGTTGGCAATTCTTCATTAATTTCCATTGGCCAGTACTCTACATCTCTAACTTAGGATAGGGAAGAAATAGGAAAGAATCCCAGGTTTAGTTCTTTCTTATAATGACGTTCCAACAAAAACCGAATCGCAGGAAGACCAAAATTTGCTATTTCTCGTCGCTCCAATTATTCATTTCTTCTATCGACCTTATGTTAATAAAGTTAGATAAAAAAGAAAAGTTTGAAGAAAGTAAAAGAGAGAGAGGGATGAAGAGATCATTTTTATATGAAATGCTTATGCAGGAAAAGTAAGGGTTGATTACCTGAGTATTCAATATCGTCACTATCCTCAATATCGATATCATTAATAAGAAAACCTTTAGGCTTGTTATCCAGGAACTTGTTCGGAAATACTGTAATGAAAGGAATATAGGAGTTTGTCGCTAGGTATTTGACCAAATAGGACTGTCCAGTTCCTATAGAACCTATCACTAAAATACCCCGAGAGGGGGATAGAGCTAAGTGGAGCGAAAAAGGTTATCCATGAGATGTGAAATGAAAACTATTAGCCCTACACGAGGTTCGTAAATAAGTAATTGTCTGATAATGACCAAGGAATATCCGTCTTTCTGCTAAACAGGATGTATTGAACTCATAATTCATTAGATACTTTTTATGAATGTTAATGGATATTTTCATTTTTCTTTTCTATTTTTTATATTTTCTATTTTTCAATAAAATTTTTTATTTAATTATGTCTCAATAGAAAGTAAATTCTTAAATATAAATAGATAATAATTTCGAATTTATAGAAAAAAAATAAAAAATTTTCGAATTTAAAGAATCTTTACTAGTACAATCAATCCCAGCTGCTTCCATATATCTCTATTAAGGGGGGCATCTAATAATCTCCTCCTTCCATTGTTCCAGACCATCCTACGCTTGTTTGATAATTAAGCATGTGTCAAATTTATTTAGATGCCCATATAACTTATCTACTACACAGCTACTATCAAACCATGTATCAAGCCCGAACCTAGTATTCTCTCCATTTTTCGCTCCAGTTTTTGAATGTTTGTTCACCTACTCTAGTGCATTGTACAATACTTAGTAAAATTTTGATCCTTTTCTTGCTCGTACCTGACTTTCTTGAAGCCTATATTTTATTCTAATGAATTCAGCCCATAATACCTTTCTTTCTTTCTTTCTTTTTTTTTTTTTTTTTTTGACCTCCAATGCCAGTTCGGCGAAATTTGCTTGATTTCTCCTGTTGATGCCGAAAAGAACCAAGTCCATTGCGTTTTTTTTTTTTTGGTCATTTTACTTTATCCTAGTGGACCCAATGAAGTTTCCTCTAACCATTAACTGATCCCCATATGAAATCCCCGTGGATTCGTTTAATTCTTTCTGTCAGCTTTTATGGTAAGGAGATTGCTTAGGAATAATAATTAAAGACACTTTCTAGCACCGACGTAGTTGGAAGCTTCCTTCCAGCCATCATATAAATAGTATAATTAATAAATAATCTCCACCTTGTGTTTTCAAATTCAATGGAAGCTTTGGCCCCTATCACTCGTCCATCTGACGTCTCCGTGGGTGGCCGAAGCTATCACATTGGCAACCACTTTTTGGTTGTTTACGAAGGATTTTCAGATTTTTTAATTAACTTAATCTTGTTTAATTATTAAGGGCATGTTGTATTTTACAAAATTCTTTTGAATAAAATGATTCATGATGTCAAGTAGAATCAATGTGTATTCTAAAAAATTAAAAACAAGGAAAAAATACCACATGAATCATTTTATTCAAGAGAATGGTTAGAGGAAACTTATCGAATTGAAAACATCTTCAAAATATTATTTATTTATTTACTTTCTGAACATCTAAATTTAAATATATAACTTGAGAGGAGAGGTTCAACATAGTTTATTTTATCAATATATCAATATTTATATCATTAAATTATAATAATTTTAACTTTTTATTTATTTACTTAATTATTTTCCTTTTTTCAATTATATCACATTACAACTTTAATGGAGTAAGAAATAAAACATAATTAATTCATTAAGTGATCAATATTTACGACATTAAATCACAATAACCTTAAACATTAATTCTTTATTTGATTTATTTAAACACGTGTGACTTTTACGCAATCTAAAGCGTTATCCAATCTCCTCGTATATACTCGACGGCCTTTCCTCTGATTTTTTGTTTTTTTTTTTTTCTCCCTTAACATTCTTCGAAACATCAATATAGACACAGCTTAAATTATTAAAAAGATGCTTTTTTTGTTGTCTTTGTCGGTCACAAACAAAAACGTATCACCAGAGCTTTGGCAATAACATTAATCAATTGTTAAATAATTAGATAATAACTTCCTTTTAATGATTAGTGAATACAATATACCTAATCGACCGATATTTGAATCTTTGGCTAGCGTGTTTCGAGCGATCCATTCTCCATAGGTTTTCTTTTCTATGGGAAAACCACGGCGGTATAATGGTTTGGTCAAATTGGGTCCTCTTCTTTATTTTCATAGTATTTGTGTGAAGAATCCCATGTGCGCACCGGAATACACATTGTGTTTTATGGGACGGAGGTTTGTTTGGTCGACTGTACGTGAATTGGGCAACTTTGACAGGGGCCATGGATTAGAAAAATATCCATTAAATAATACATGCTATGTGTATTTATATATATATTAGATAAGTTTTAATAATAAATACGTGACAGTATTTGCAAGATTAGAGTAGTAATCTTTATTTTTTAAACAAATTATCTACTATTGTTATCATTTCTGCAAACTTAATTGATATTGACTCATTACATATATATATATATATATATATATGCATAACATATATTATTTAATAAATCTTTTTTCATCAATTTAGGGTTGATCAGTACACGAACTCGTCGTTGGCTGTAACATTCTTATTATTCATTACGGGGAAAAAAATCCAAAATAATAGCTTAAAGTAAGAAATCCGTACTAAGCCTGAGATTAAAACGAATGCAAGTTGCAACAAGAGTAATGTGTTACAAAGTCGAGTAGCATTATTTCTCAGATTTGTTAAACTTCACCACACGCCATGGCAGCTATCTAGGTCATGTCCGATTTTGGTAAAAGCTATAAGGATAAGCGCAAGTAGCTATCCAAATATAGTAAACTTTGAGAGTAGATGCACTTTTAAAGTCAGCGAAAGTGATGAACATAATTTTCTCGGAAATTCAATATATCACAATTTGTTTAAGGCTTGTGATGATAAACTATTTTGTGCATACTCCAAACTCGAGCCAACCTTTTCAGAGCATGGATTGAGCTTTTAAAGCCCAATTCGACCTCCTCCTGCCTGTACTAAGCTTTCTCATAGCTTATCCATCCCCGGCAACACTTGGGTCAAATTTCTCAAAGCTTGAGTAATCTTTCCATGACAACTTGCTAGTTTCAAGTCCAACTTGACTAGAATGAAAACCTCCAAGCTTCTTGGATTTTAGGCCTCCAAGTGTAGGTTAGCCAAACCTAACACATACATTTACATAAAGTCTAGGAGGGAATAATTAGGCAAATAAAACAAGTTAACATTTGTCGCCAACATGCTCCACTAAATCTAGAGCAAATATTTGGATGTTGATCCACTTCTGACAAGTAGCTCAATTTAATCCCTTGTAGATAGAGGGTTGGGCCTCTCGATAACAAGCCTTACACTCTATGCACTCACTTATTATATCTTACATTTTTCTTTTAATCCTTACTCACTTAGGTATAAAGTGATTATGATTATACATCCTTCGATACTCTCTTAGCTTTAAGTTTCTTGTTTTTATAGGTGATCGATCACTTACTGGACATCGAGAATTAACGTTTGGACTATTTGCTATCAATTTAGTATCCATGTCTTTATCCTTATAAATCACGGATTTTTTTATAATCTCATCCTTATTTTTTATAGGATTAATTTAACTCTTCATACTACTCTTAATTTGTATTTTTTTTAAATCTAAACCATTAAAGTAATTGTGAATTCTAAACCATTAAATTAATTGTGGATTCACTAGTTTAAATTTTAAAAATATAAATTAATGATAAAATAGAAGATTAAATCAGTCTCGTCAAATAAGGATAGGGTATAAAAATTTCTATAAATCACATGTTACCAATTTGGAGTCCCCTTTTTCATCCCTATAAATCACGTATTATCGGGTGAGAATGAAAAACATCATATAAAAGTTGGAAATTATGTGTTCTGACCCCAAGGGCAGAGACATTCCACATTTAGTTGCAATGGTTTTCAAGCGGAAAGGCCGGATTCGAAGGTAATTCAAGAAAATCGAGCCAGCTCGATAAAATAGAGGACAAGTGAGTCATGAAGGACATCATTATTTTGGACAACAGTGAAAATCAAATAAAGATTTTTATTAAAGTCATAGTATTTCATCCGAGCAATACCCTCTTTGTTCAAATGAAGTTCATTAGAACCTAGAGAATGCTTTTTTAATTTAAGCAAAGTTGCAGAAAGATGATAATTTTTGTTAAATAGATATTATTCTACTTCATTAGATATGATCTTATTATTTTTTATTTGATTAGATTTAGTTTCTTAATTCTCAGTTGATTAGATTAATATATTTTTAAGATAGGGAGTCCTTTATTTTCTAGTTTTATTAGCATTTAGTTTCTAGAACGATAGGTCTTATTTTCCCTACAAATTGGCAAATTCTGTGATCAATTACAAATAAAGGGATTTGATATTGAATAAAATTAGTTTATGAATTAGTGTGATATCTTTTGTCTTCATTGTTAGTATAAGATTATTAGATATATCTTTTTAGAAAAGAAAATAAAAACATATCTAATTTATTTTGTTGTGAATTTTTCGCATTCTTATTATATTTATTGTTCCTAATAAATTTCCAAATGGTTCACTTTCTCATTATTTTTTTGCTTCCTTCGCCCTACATTGAATTTGGTATTCGAAACTACCTTCTAGGTTTTAGAGCATAGATTTAGCATTCATTCTTGAACCAAAGAAAAGAAAAAAACAACAATCTTCATTTTCTTTGTTCTTTATATATATATAAATATAATTATCTAAAATCGAAAAAGCCCACAGTTATAAAATTTTTAAATAAGACTCAACTAACGAAACTGGTATAATTGAGATGCCTAACACTGATGTCTATGGTGGAAAAATTGAATGCTAAGTTAGACAATCAAGATCATCAACTTGTATACATTAACTGTCACTTTATTTGATGTTTTCGGAATTTCTTAAATTGTCTTATTAGTCGAGAAAAATATGTGACAACTTAAAGAAAAAAAAAAAAGAAGAAGAAGAAAAATAGCCTTTTGGAATTCCTAAATGGCCCAAAGAAGAAAAAAAAAAAAAAAAAGAAGAAGAAGAAGGAAACTTATAGTACTTTCAGAGAAAATTCAAATTCCTATTCCGAGAACATTACTTCACCTTATTTTCATTTCTAAACGCATACACTTTCCCTCATTCTATCTTTGGAGTTTAGGCGACACAAAAATAGGCTTGAAAAGTTAAAAACTACAAGTGTTTTATACTTGCTAATCTCAATTAATCTGAAGTAACGGTCCTCTAATCATTACAAGTGCTTTTTTTTTTTTTTCCTTGTTAAATTTAGTTGGGTACTTTAGCTTAGGTTTAGGTTTGTTGTGTTGTTCTTTTTAATCTTTTATATGTAGAATATGATGGTTGTCAACACGTGGCTTTAGTGACATCTATTTTATTATCTATGGAGGCTTTTGCTCAATTGCAATTGTGTGTTTTCGCACCTAATGCATATCTTGGATTGATCAGCCATATTAAATTATTATTGAATCAGGGGCAACACTCGAGAGACAAGTACACGGTTTTGTTTCCGAGTACATACCATGCTATAGGGAAGGACGTAACATCAGATGCAGGGTATGTAGTCACTTTAATAACCAGGAGCTTTAAGGGTTTTTTTTTTTTTCTTTTTTTTTTCCATTTACTATCATAGTACAACTTTATGGAAAGAAGAATAGAATTTGATCCATCCATGTCTTGGCATGAGCTTTTGGCATTGAATTGCCGGTAAGGTTAATGACCAAGGAGAATTAATTAGGTAGATGGACAATTGGCTATTATACTGCACAAAAGCGCGTATTAGAAATAGTTTTTAATATTTCTCATATTAGAATTTATACTAATATTTATGCACCACTAACTTATCCATGTATCATATTAATATTATTAAAACTCTTCTTAATATTAAGTAGATTAATTGATTTTATTAATCAGCACAATTCTAGATATAAACATAGATTCTGTGGATATTTCTTGTGAGAATTATACCGACATGTCTTCATTTGCTACAGTAGTTAGTATAGTATAGTTTAGTTTGTCGATTCAGTTTATTGGGATAAAGTCTTATTTTCAATAGTTTGGATTAACTCGAGATCCAGCACACAGATGGGTATTACTAGACCAATCCTGAATTACAAAGTAGTAATATTTTTAAAATTAGACTCAACGATTAAGTTTGCACTTGCATGGTTCACATGCATCGAGGTGTATCCCGTGGTTGTATAATTTATTATACGAGGTTCGTGGCAACAGAAAGCAATGAATGGCGAAAAAGTTTACTCATTTTGACGTTTTATGATACGGTTTAATCTTTCTCAATTTACAAATTAATAATTGAGATTGACTAAAGTTTTAAAATATTATGTAATATCATTATATTTTTTTTAATTTGAACCATTGATTATATATTACAACATCTAAAAAAATTAAATTAATAAAAATTAAGAAAAATAAATAAAGAGAATCTATTTTAATAGGATATGGTCATATGCGTGATGTTGTCTTACCATGTGGAGATATATATGTATTAGAAAGCTAAAAGGAATATTGAATACCCATCTTTATAGATATTAAATGATTTTAATAGTTCACTCATTTCTTTCGATAGATATAAAAGGATCTCATTGGTCATAGTTAATCTTATATAATTTTGAATACTTATGTCATTTTTATATTTTCTTAATAATATCTTTGGCCATTTGAACCATAGTGCCCCGTAGTTAAAATTATCCCATAGTTACATAATAAATACTAATAAGCCTTTTCCTACCACTTTTAATCTAAAAGTTTTTATCTAATGTCATATTAACATTCTCTACATTGGCCTTACATACCACTATTCCACTTATCTCATGATCTATATAGGACTTCATTTGCATAGGGTGGTATAACATTAATTGTGGGAAAGATTAAGTAGTAGTATATAAGATTAAGGTGGAGAATGTCAAGATAGCATTAGTTAGAAACTTTTGAACTACAAGGTTGAAAAGGGCTCATTAATATTTGTTACTTGACTATTGGTTGCTCTTGATTTAAGGTATCATAAATAATATTAGAGCCATCCCCCACCAGGAATTGAATAATCTAAGGTGATAACTGATGGGCTTATTTTGATCCAGTTTAGAGAAGAGGTTTAAAAAGGGTAAGGAGTGTCATCAAGCTATAAGTCATAGCATACTTTTAAAATGACTTATCAATTGAGAGCTGTAGAAATAAATTGAATCATATATCGAAAAAGGGGGAAAACTAGGCTTAATTATAAGGTCTTGTGATAACGAAGTTATATATTCAAGTAAGGCAATTGTAGTTAGGGTTGCAAATTAACCAAGCTGCTTCTAAGTTATTGGAGTTTGGTTTGTTTTAAGCTTATTTTAACTCGAGCTTGATTTATAAATAAATTGAGCTTGAGATTAAAACAAAACTTGTTTATCTAAACGAGTTGAATTTGAACTCCTACTTAGACTCTTGAACCAAATTGTATGGGCTTATAAATAAGCTCATGAGCTTTCTATATATTACATATAATGTATATTTTATATAATATATAATTAAAATCCAAAAAACTAATATCTATATAATATATAATATGATATAAGATAGTATTGTATAATTTGATCCTTACTCACTATTCATTTATATATTTAACTTCCTAAGTTTAACTTTATCTCATATCATAAGTCTATAAACAACTAAGTTAGTCTCAAACTACTCAAGTTTGACTCACTTTAACTTTAAATCGGTACAATTTAACTTCAATTTGTAAATGGATCGAAATCGAGCTCAAGATAAAGCTCATTTATCCAAATGAGCCGAGTTTAAACCTATAATTTTCAAGTTCAATAAAAACTCAGTTTATCTCAAGCATACAATTTTTAGACAAGTTGAGCATAAGCTTACAAAAGCTTAGCTTGGCTCTTTTGTAGCCTTAATTGTGTATCCCTTATGATATAGATTCCATTTAGATTTTATGAGAGGTTAAGTAGAAATACATGAGACAAAAGTAGAGAATGTCAAGATAAAATTAATTAGAAACATTTAGATGAAATAGTTGAAAGAGGTTTATTAATGTTTGTTATTTGATTGCTGGCTACTTTTCATCTTATATACCACTACTTAGTCTCCTTCACGATCCATACGTGATGCGGATAAGTTAGGCTTACAATATATGAAACACTTGGATTAGAAGCAACAAGAGTTAGAATTGGAAGAAGTAAGAAAGTGTCTAAAAGCCATCATAAGTAATCAAAAGCTAATGAACCAAAAGTGCAATTTTGATTTTTGAACTGCTGAAGACTCATCTTTAAAGAGTAATAATTTTTTGTTTGAAAAGTCACAAAGCTCATATTATGTCAATAAAAATTTATTTAAACTTGCATTAACTAGAAGCAAGCAACTTTGCTATTTGGTGCCACTTTGGTAGTCCAATTTGGACATTTCTCTAAGATACTAGTCTCTTAAAGATTTTGTATTAGTTTAGGAAATTTTATCTTGATTTTATCTTATAAATAATACCTTATAAATTAGTTATATTCATGATCTTACGAAATAACGCAAAGTTATTTCTATATAGATTTATATCTACCACACTAAATGTTGCATCAATGTGAAACTTCATTCACATGAGATACTACGAATAATTTTTTATTTTATCATTTAGATTCTTTCTTATTAAAATTATTTTGGAGAATACTCACTACTCAGTGCCTTGACATTGCCTGAATGGGGCACATTCACTTGGTAAGAATACAGTTGGCCATACCGAACCTAAAAGTGGACGATAGTTTATAAAATATTTACTTGGCATTGGTAGAATAATGAAACACAAAAAATTTTGGCACATGTGAACGTACCTTTCATGTCGTCTTATTTATTTCGTTCTTCCCACGTACCAAGTGAACATTCACATGGTTACATAATACGTCGTGGCGGGGAAGAGCCGAGAGGACAGCCATAATGCCCATCTCTTTCTTCGGAAACACCGACGTTAAGCTAGAAAGAACAATATAACAACAACAACAAAAAAGGTAAAAAGGGACGACCTAGTTTGGGTTTTATTGGCAACAGTCAACACGCAATGACATGATGAGGACTGGTCCTTCTAGCAACCTTTTTTGATATTCTATCTTTTCTCCTTAAACTTTTAGAATACAGTGTCCACGTTCAAAATTTAGAAACGTATGGCTTGTTTTAATTTTTGACGAGCTCCTAAATTTCTTTGAGTTTTTGGTAAAATCCCATTAAGAAAGGTATTGTAGATACGGATTCGATATTTACTTTGTTCATATGTTTCATCTTATCGAATTGATGAAAATCGTGATAGTATTGTACTTATATACAGATAACAATTGTCAAAGTTCAAAGACATTGTTTCGATTAGCTTTGAATAGTGGGAAATAAGGCGACGCAAACTTGCGATTTGGGATTTTGGACAACGTATACGTATAGTACTCCTATGTTCGGGTAAATATTAATGCATATGTATAGACAGAAAAGGGGGCTGGCGTGGGAGCACTTTGATATCTAAGAGAGTGATGTGGGGAGTCAAATCCCTAAAAGATCACAAGAGTGTTCAAGAGTCGGAAGGCCTCATCCTCTCGAAATGATTAATGATAAGAAACTACATTTGGAGCAAGAAAATTAATAAGCTTTCATATGTAAGTTCACAAAAAAAAAAAAAAAAAAACAAAACAAAAAAGGCCAAATAAGAAATAAGTATAATTCATGTTGAAATGCTCTACCTTTAATTTCGTGAGAAATTCTTATCTTATCCTACCCACAACATGGGATTAATAACCACCTTTAAATACATATATTATCTTCTATAATCACATTTAAAAAACTATTCTTATTATTAATATTAATATAAATATTTTATTGTTATTTACATATAATGTATATATAATATATAACATATAATACTTATTAAATCTTTTTTTTTTTCACTATACATCCAAATACGTCATGCTGATTTTGCCTTAGTAATCTATCCAACCTTTGTATGTCGTGCTGATTTTGTTCGTTATTTGTCTAATTTTGTCAATATGTTATACATATAAATATAAATTGCATGTGCGTGTTTGTCAGTTTGTGTATATGTAGATGCATATGATTCACACCTTTATTCGACAAAATGATTAAAGAAGAAAAATAACACATGGGTTAAATTTTTATAAATTCATTCGAGACAAATACCATATACCTATCAATCAAATAATAAAATGGTTATAATGCACTAAAGCAACAAGCAATGTCGCATTCTAAGTCCGTATATTTGATCGGTCAGGAGGGACAAAGGGGAGATAAGTCCAATATGGAAATAATTTCAGGAATTTTCCTGACTTTGTCTGTGTCAACAAACAATTAAAGCCAAATGACATAATTAATTTGCTTGGAATTTCTTATTACGTATAGTAGAATATAAGGGTTTTGTACGATGGATAAGGCGCATTGATAACCACCACCCTCTATGATTTTGGCTAATAGATTTTGTATTGGTGCCTAAGTGCCAAATAATACTCTAAAATGTAGAAACATTAATATTAGTTTCTTTTTTTTAAAAAAAAAAAAAGCCTAACCACTAATATTAGTAAGTATCTGAATGTTATTGACATATGTCCATTATTCATCCAAATATATAATATATTAGTACTGATTAATCTTTTTCTAGTATTATAGGTTTGAAAGTATGCACTCAAATTATGTACTTATTCAAAATCTCAAATATATATCACGCATGCAGTGCAGCTAAGAAACGTTTAAAAGTCACCTTTTATTCTTTAAAGGTAGTTGGAGAAATCGTGTAATTTGAAAATTTCATTATTTAGTTGACGAGAAACTACTGAGAAAATCTCTAGTTCACAATTGCTTAATCTACAAGGAATGAAAAGCCCATTATGAGACTAGAAAATTCGATATTTAAAGGTCTCATTTTGTATGCACATAATTCTACTACTAAGTATAGTATAAACTTCTACTTTCAATTCGATTTTGTACAATGAAGTTGCTCTATTTTCTGTTTTGCGCAATTGCACCACTGCACTGTATATTAGTCTTATTATAATCTTTACAATATTCATCCACAAAAATTTATTTCGTGTTATACATCATATATATATATATATATATATATAAATACTAATAAAATTTTTATATAGATAATTTTTCAAAACGATAACATCATATTATATAAATACTATATATCTATATATCAAGATTTTATTTATATTTATAATACATATCATGCAATACTCTATTACTTTTATTCCTCCATGATCAAGGAAGTGGAAGAAGATGTATTTAATTTTCATCGTAACTTTTTTTTGTTTCCACCCTTAATTCTAATTTATACGCACCGAGTGAATCTCAAGAAATGGAAGGACCGAGTCTGTTTTGGACTTCCGCGGGGAACTCAGCCTAAGGGACGCGGCTGGAATCGGATAATCAAATTACACCTCTACCCTTCATCCTTGACTTTCTTAAATTGCGACATGACCACTACACCAACTACTCCCCATTGACAAAAACACCCCCTCTTTCCTTTTCAATCATTTTTATTATGAAATCCCCTATTAATGTAATTATAGTTATGGATTAACATATACATACATACATATATATATATACATATATATATGTACGTGTCATTCAAGTTATAGGGACAAGAAATAACAGGTTTTTCATTAGGATGACAAGTTGATACCCCAACCACTTCCAATTCCTAATTTGTTAATTTTCCCCAAGTCAACTTTGCATTAATGAGTCGTATCATCCAAAATTTTTCAAATATCTAAATATTCTTTATGGTATTGATTTAATGTTGTTTTTATTTTGTTTCTAGAAGAATGCGATTTTGATATGATTTATTTTTATAAAATATTAACAGTTGTCTCGTAAATATTACATAATGAACTATTAACAATCGAAATTTTTACATATTGTTTAACCTTAATGTTTTATAAAGAGTGTAATTAGTTTTGAAAAGTTAGAAATTCCTTTTTCTAGATGAATTAACATCATAAAGCACTAATTAACAGGATTCCTTTATTTATCAATAATCTCTCCATATTTATTTTGCACTCACATCAATTGGTTATGTGATCTAAGCTTCTAGAGACTTGGGCAAATGCAGGCACACCTACCTTGTCACACAAAGTCCTGTTGAATATCAGAAAAACTGTCCAAATACGGATTACACAATTCATGTGCCTTCCTGGACAAGACACTCCATAGAATAAATTTTTACGTAAACAAAATCTTTTCTGTTTTTGAATGTGAAAGGTTGAATTTCGTATTTTCATGGATCTGCTTTTTCCCTTTGCCTTATGGATATATCTAGGGCTAATTTATCAACTGTCAATTTTTGAGCTTTTGACCACTTTTTGATGTGTACACAAAGTAGAGTTGAGATTAAGGTTGTCTTAACTTTTTTCCCATGTTCATATCTTTTTTTAGACCAAGTAATCTTATATAGACTTCGTTTTTGCGCATGCATGCAACAAATCAAGTCAAGTACCCTTCTAAAAGTATAGCATGATTCACCGTAATGTTTATCCTTTACTGAAAAATGGATAAATTAAAATAGTACATCTTGTCAACTATTAAAATATTAAATATAAATTAGAATTTTAAAATGGTAAACTTATACTCTTAAAACTGTTGATACCGCAAAGCTTCTTTTTTTTTTTTTTAATATCAAGTTAGTCTTTCATATAAATATACAGTTGTATCATATGATTTTGTTTTTTTCTTCTTTTTTTTTACTAATTTGATATTTTGTAGGTTGATAAATTTAAAACTAGGTTATGATTTTAGCAATAAAAAATAATACTAATTCTATATTATTATTGAATAGTTACTTGCTAATACACCGGGGAAAACGAAACACTACAAATTTTTTAAATTCGAGGTGTTGCTGAATTTTTAATAACTTTTAAATGGTCTAGTTGTAACTTCACTCTAATGTTGGTATTTGAACTTCAAAATCATAATGTGGATAAGCCATTTAGACGGCTGAATATTAGAATTGTTCTAATTTGTTGTACTATACCACATGCGAAAAAAGCCATTTTCACACTTTTTTTCACCAATTGTATGCTAAATGCATATTTTTTCCCCCAGAAGAACGACCAATTTTCCTAGATTAAAAAATATATATTGTCAAACAAATTTGAGCGTTAAAGTAAAGTTGATATGTGGTTGAAGAAGGTACAACCATATCGTCCCAACTGTTGAAAATCGGAGCATTATACAAACATTATCTTTGTAACTATCCCTATTGACTCCTTCTGCCGATTAACCAAACCCAGCAAACAAATTTTTTTGTTGTTTTGTCAAAATTAGCTTCCTCCACTAACCTTAAATTCTGAGGTTTCCCATATTAAAGGGGAACTGATGTAA
Organism: Lumnitzera racemosa; assembly: GCA_024138005.1. Classification (NCBI taxonomy): domain Eukaryota; kingdom Viridiplantae; phylum Streptophyta; class Magnoliopsida; order Myrtales; family Combretaceae; genus Lumnitzera; species Lumnitzera racemosa. The sequence goes on from JAMXBC010000007.1 coordinate 6,217,260, forward strand.
GAAGGTGTTAGCACATATTCTAAAAATTCCAATTAGCATCTTTGGGTACTTGCTAAAAAATTAAATAAAAAAACATTTCACGTATTATGTACACATTTTCTTATAAAGTGTGAGTAACCGGTGCTGGAGAATATGATAAGTTCTGCATTTTAGACCCTTAACATGAAAAGGAAAAAATATATATATATATATATTTAATAGTATTAAGACGTTATATATATTAATAAGTAATATATAAGTATCCATAAAATTTTAATATGTGTTAGTAAAAGAACATATTTTTTTAAAAAATATAAATTATATTTTTAAATATTAAAATTTTATTAATATTTATATATTATATATCAATTAATTTGATATATTAATATCATTTAAATCTTAACACCAAGCAAAACCTCCCTTCCTTGTTTCACAGTGAAATAACAAAGTGAAAATGAGGGGTATTAAGGACATTTGAGTGTTGAACCATTCTCGATGACTTATAATAATAACACGATTTTTATAAACAGCCTACAACATTTGAAAGAAGAAATAGAAAATCCTTATAAATTTGTGCAAGTACTTTAGGGGCATCTTCTATATCCCGTAATTGGAGGTGGCCATTAGGTGATTTGAATATTCGGTCATACCATCTCTTCATATAAAAAGTCATCCAACCTTATTGTCAAATTAACACAAATCTCGTAATACTCTCTCATCTTTTCCTCCACAAGACAACTTCATCTCTCTAGGAAAATCGTACGTGGTCTGCAGTTGAAGAAAATCTGGACTAGGAATGGCTGTTCAAAAGAACACGTTGTGGTCGTGCTTAGTACCCAGTTGTTGTAAAAGTGAAACCAGGAAGAGCATGCCCAAGAAAGATGTCAAGAAGCAGACTTCATTTCATAGGATTTCGGTTTCGGATTTGAGCGATCCTAGTTCGACGATGCTGTCGGGGGATTTATCTGTATCTCTTGCTGGATCGAATCTCCATGTCTTTACACTCCAGGAATTGAAGGTGATCACACAGAGCTTCTCGTCTAGTAATTTCCTGGGCGAAGGCGGATTCGGACCCGTTCACAAGGGGTTTATTGATGACAAGCTTAGGCCTGGTCTCAAGGCACAGCCTGTGGCTGTCAAGCTCTTGGATTTGGAAGGTTTGCAGGGTCATAGGGAATGGCTGGTGAGTGTTTTTGGAAACATTTAGATTGTTCATACAATGTCGATATAGACGTCTGTTTCTGTTTCGGGCTTAATTGTAAATGTGTTCTGAGCTGATTCTCTTCCATGACAGACTGAGGTGATCTTCCTAGGACAACTGAGACATCCGAATCTTGTGAAACTGATTGGATATTGCTGCGAAGATGAGCACAGGCTATTAGTATACGAATACATGCCCCGGGGCAGCCTAGAAAACCAACTTTTTAGAAGTAAGCGATCAAACTATTGCCAATTTTGCAATCTAACAATTCCGTTTCATTTTGTGATCGAAGAATTAACATGTGGGATGTTTCCCTTTTCAGGATATTCGGTTTCGCTTCCTTGGTCGGCTAGAATGAAGATTGCTCTAGGAGCTGCCAAGGGACTGGCTTTTCTACATGAAGCAGAAAAGCCTGTGATATATAGAGATTTCAAAGCCTCAAATATCTTGCTCGACTCTGTAAGAAACTTCTTAACGTGTTCCACTTCATATCTACATCACATTTTTCACTGGAATTCATTCTTATGGAGTCTTCCTTTTCTCACTTTTAACAGGACTATACAGCCAAGTTGTCGGATTTCGGCTTAGCAAAAGACGGCCCAGAAGGCGATGACACGCATGTTTCAACCCGAGTCATGGGCACCCAAGGCTATGCTGCACCTGAATATATCATGACTGGTAAGAATTAGAAATCGAAATCATTTTATCGTGTCTATCTATCTATCTATCTATGTGTGTATGTCTGATATTCCTAACATTGGATTGTTGTGAATTGGTTTCAGGTCATTTAACCGCGATGAGTGATGTTTATAGCTTTGGAGTTGTACTGCTAGAACTATTAACCGGGAGAAAGTCGGTAGACAAAACCCGACCGACCCGGGAACAGAAGCTCCCGGAGTGGGCAAGGCCAATGCTGAATGATCCCCGAAAACTAAGCCGGATAATGGACCCAAGGCTGGAAGGGATGTACTCCGAGAGGGGAGCACGGAAGGCGGCGGCATTGGCTTATCAATGCCTCAGCCACCGGCCAAAGCAAAGGCCAACAATGAGCACTGTCGTTGAGACCTTGGAGCCTCTCGCTAACTTTAAAGATTTACCAATTGGAACATTTGTGTATGTTGTTCCTGATGGTGACAAGCAACAGGATGCTAAGGATAGCGATGCACATAAGGATGTGAAGAAGAGGAATCATGGTCATCGTCATCGTCATGCTCATGGTAATGGTAATGGCAATGGCCATCATCGTCAACATCATCATCATGGCCATAGAAATCAAAGAGTATCACCCAAGTCTCCAGTTCATTCGGATATTAACTTAAGACATGGCCATAGGAATGGATTGATGAATTCTCCATTGCATCATAGATCTAGAGAACATAGGATTGAGGACTTGTAAAACAGACTACATTAAAAAATTGTACATAACAAAGGTGTCCTGAAAGGTTGACTTTGATTTGCATAGAGTTGTTTTTGTTTATACGGTTATAATTACAAGTGTAAGAAGACAGCAGATTAGCAGGAGGGACCAGATTCGAGTTCTTACCGAGGTGAAAAAAAAAAAAAAAAAAAAACCACACACACATTTACTTTCTGTTTTAACGTTTTATTTTTGTTTTCGAATTTCAATTTTGATGGTTAAATTTATTAATTCTTTGTATGATTTGAGATGGATTGCTTGCAATGAGATTTTATTGAAACTGTTTATTGATCCATCCTGGAGCCTCTATGCTACCAGCTGTGCTATGGGATTTGACAAAAACATTGTCAAATAACATGTGATAAAATAAATAATATAAGTTGGAACAGTCATACAAACATAATTGCATAAATCAATTTTTCTACCCAAATCAATCATTAGCTTTGATATCAAAGTAGCGCTAGGTCATTTTTTTCACATTAAATAAAAAAAGTGACAACTAGATATCTGTTACTTACTACAAGACGAAACTGTATTATTTAAGTAATGAATTAGAAACTTGCATAATGGATGAAAACGTCAACCCTTGAGGAATGCAAGGTGTGGTCAATGAAGAGGGATATGGCGAAGTCTCTCTTAACATTATTATTATTAATCAAGAGGTCTACCGTGGCATGGTATAATTGTGTAAGGCGATGTAGGATAGCAGAAATTAAAATATTAAATAAGAGGATGAAAATAATATGTAAGATATGAAAATTGCAGAAGACACGAAAATTAACCAGAAAATATATTCTAGACAACATTAAATATATTAAGAAATCATCACAAAATTAGCGATATATATAAATATATATATATATATACATACGTATGTATATTTTGTTTCTATATGAAAGGAAACAATAAATCTTAAATGAATGTATCTGGTTGCTTCACATCAAAAGACTCCCAATATTACACCATAATAAGTTGAGAAAATTACTTGTTTATAAAATCAAAATTAAAAAAAATTACCAAAATACAAATTGTAAAAAAATAATTATCAAAATACTAAGCTTATGTTACATAGTTATTTATATTAATATCATATTTTCAAGATTTAAAACATTACACTACCATAATATCTAGTATAAATAGCTATGTCATATTTTAAAATTCGATATTAACTTTTATATACCGTAATTATATCTTATCTTGAAGATACAATACTGATATAAATAATAATATAATATTTTTAAAATGTAATATAATATCGATATTTTAGTTATTTTTTAATATAAATTTTAGTTATGTAATTTTTTTTCTAAAGTCAATGTGTTGTACCTATAATAAATTTGTTGAAGTCCACACACCAACAAGCTCTTGATGGATTCACTCTAACATGGGGGTAGCATGGAATCACATTGCAGTTTCGATTTATGATGTGGTCACATTAAAGGGAAAAAAAAAATGAAAATGCCATCACACCAATTTCTAAAACAGTAATTTGTCATCAGTACTCATTGTCCATTCCTATCTAAATTCTTAGCAATGAACAGTATTTACGAAGTAAGAACAAATATAAGCTTTTCGATTATGACTTAATATAGCATTTATTAAATATTATACACCAATAAGAAAATAAAAAGGAACTAAAAGATTTGATATCCTAGAAATAGGAAGCCAAATATAATAAAATAAAAATAATAATAAATCATATTTACCCCAAGTAGTATAAAATAAAAATAAAATGTATTTAACAAATTATCTATATCGGCTCTTACTTAGCCCACATCATTTCCCGCTCTTAGAAGTATTCAACATCGAATCGTATAACTTTCCTCTTAATCCTCTTTGACCAAATAGTATACTGTAAAGCCAAAAGTAAATTTGTGATATGGTGACTCTTTTTTATTCCCTAATAATTCTACATGGCTTGAAAAAGTTCAACTCCAGTAAATAGATGCACAGACAATGTCTATTAATGCCCATCGTGTAGATATAGTCTCTAACAATGCCAATAACCTCTTTTGTTTGTTTATTCCTAATCATCATGTCTTCTTTCGGATATTTCGTACTCCTGTGATGAAATCTTCCAGCAAACTTGTATTTAAACTAATTTTCTTTTTAATTTCCATGGAATTATCATGAGTTTGGACAACAATCGACACAACAAGGTTTGAGGATGGTGATGTAAGTGAAAGTGGTATCATCTCCCTATTTTCCATATTAATAGAGAGGTAATTCAATCAACTAGACTTTTTACTTATCAGTAGTGGTAGGCGATGGCAGAAGCAGGCTTTTGTTCAGTTGGGACGAGAGGAGAGGCTTCGCTGCAGGAAGACCCAGGAATGTGCATTCTAAGTTTTGTTCTCATTTGCACTTTGTTCAAGCAAAACTCACGATCCTTTTTTTTTCTTTTATCGAAACCTTCTCTTTTAATTATTCAAATCAAAAGCCAACCCTACTTGACTAGCTCTAGCTTTTATTCCAAAAGTTTCTCATATTATAAAATAAAATAACGTTAGAGAAATTATTATTCTTTTCCAACCTTATTCCATTTAAGTGAACCAAATGTTTAAGAACTTAGAAGCAACAACAAACTGTTTGGGAGTAGGATCCCAACCCTATTTTTACTTCCCTCTGAAAAGAAGTAGGCTCGGAGGCTTGTATATCAATCTGCAAACTACAACATGATTGATGACAAGCCCTACAAGCATGGCTCTAGCTAGTCGTATTTTTATTGTCCACCATAAACCTCGAAACTTTCCCAACGTGGTTCCAAACACACATTTCTAATGATTTATCTTCATGATGTGATTGCATTGCTTGAGTTGTTTGTTAGATCCAACAATTCTTCTACCTCCAAGCAATTCGAGGAAGCTTATGATGCCTTGTCATTGAGTAACTTAGATAAGTTGAAATCAGGTATGCAACATGTTATTAGAATACAGCAAGCTATTTTAAGGCAAGGAAATACTCCAATAACTAAGAAGGATATCTTTACTAAAGTCTTCCTTATTTCATTATCAAACCCAACCTATAAGAATCTCTAGAGTATTAAAAGTAAAATATCATACTTTCCGTTCAAGACAACCTAATATGAAACTTATAAGAATCAAGTCGATAAATTCATACCTAATAATAATACCAAAGTTCTATGTCATGCTTCGAAAAGGTGAAGTCGTAATAGTTCCACCGTGTGAAGCATCCTAAGATAGAAATTATTCTCACAGCTGCTATCTTAAACTTAGTTCACACTAAGCATACTCAACCCTATCCCTTTGAAGCGTCCAATTTGATACATATTTTATATAAACCTGTGAAGCAATCTTTTAAAATAATTTGTAATAATAAACTTATAATTTGACCTTATAAAAGAATAGTGGTAGTAAATTTTACAGGTACCTATCATTTCATATACAAACCAAAATATTGAAAACTACCAAGCCCTTTAATGAGTCTTGTACAGTTTTCCTTAAAAGATAAAAAAGTTAATACTAAGAGTAATAACTGGCTATTTGTTGTTGTATCTTATTCCTCATCCCAATTTACTAGGATTCCGGTGTTGGGTAAGTACTTATAAGCCATTTGAAATCTGCAAAACAAACTATAGAGGAATGAGTGACAACTTGTTCAGTAAGTAGGGTAGAAACGGAAGTATGCACTTAGTACATCATAAGTAGGGTTTTCAATCAAGTTAGTTAGAGGCAATATATATATAAGGAAATGTTATTGCACAACATTATTCGGTTTGTCATTAGATTAGAGAAATTACACTCGCTCTAATCCGGGTCAAAGAGATTGACGCTACATACTTATGGATTGAAACCAAATCAGGATTTGTGCAATGGAAAACACCCTCCTCCCATAACCATTTTCGAACCACGGCCTCCAACCTTGTTATGACCTCCTTTCCTATCACTTAGTTTGGTTAAAAGTAGGGAAATGACCATTTCAACTATCTTCATCGAGGAGATTTTGTGTTTGGCCCGAGAATCCTAATCGTTACCCCTAGTGGGTTGCGATGTATATCAAATTAGATGTTAAGCTAAGTTTAAGTTAGTTTGTTTTTTCAAATTGGTCAACTAAACTTAAATAATTCAAGCATAATAATATTAACAAAATAACCATATCATAGAGCTTAACTCTCATCACAGCAAATCAAAACCCAACCACAAGCGTTACGTACGCACAAATAACTAACTACAATTATAATCCATTACATACCAAAGTCCCTAGATATTCTGAAATAATATCCCAAAATATTGTAAAGCATTGATTCCATTTACCTATCTCGACGCTCACTACCAAAAACTTAGATTGTCAACGATCTAATCACTAGGGAGTTCTATATATATAAAATCTAAATTTAGTTTTTGTAATAGTTATAAAAATATTAAGATCTTATCTAAAGTATATTATAATAATAATATATGGTTTTATTATATAAGTCAAGTTAGGTTATTACTTATTAATATATGGTTACGTATAATATATCGTTTCAATCTTATCAAAACGTATTTTTAATTATTTAAATCATGTTTCAATTACGATAAAGTTATAATAGTATGTAAATTAATAATATTGTAGAGATATATGTTATATTACCTAAGTTTATCTAACTTTAGTAAAAAATAGTATCGTTGAGCTCGTATAAACTTAACGATACGTTTTACGAGTCCTAATTTCTAGAAATGACTTTTGACGGGTAATTTGAGTTTTTAATACAATTATACTATCTAATCAAATATTATCATACTATACGTAATTTATGTTATTAAACCATATTTTACCTAATTTGTCAATATAACCCATAATATAAATATTATCTAACTCTAATACCTCTAAAACGTATCCCAGTTATTAAAATATCATTAAATATATTAAAATATATATAATTTTTATCCAATATGACCAGTACACAAATAGATAGTTTTTATTCAACGTATCTCGGTTATTAAAATACATAAATAGCTCGAGTTACCAAATAATTTTTCAAAAATTTTTATAGACTCTTAAAAATATGTGGAATTCAATCATCACTTAGTTTCGTGTTGTTGATTTATCGCTTACATATTCGAAATTACAATTTTACCCCTAAATTACACTTAATTACCTAAATACGATTCTTTTGGTACAAAATTATTTTCAACCTATCCTAACATCATTATATTTCATTAGAAATTAGTATAGGTCAATTTCACTATTTAATTTCATAAATCCTATTTATTTAACATTTTCAACCTAATTTTAAGCTATTTTTAGGCCAAAAAATACAATAAATATTAAAAATATTCAAATAAAAAATCGGGATAAATAGAAATTATTTATATATCATAGGTATCCTACACAAAAATTTTGAGCTAGAAAATACATTATTTAATATATTTTTTTTAATTTCAAATTTCGGATAAATAATACATTTGTTAATGATCACTATTGGCCGAAGAGGGGTTGTTGGCTGGCCAGCCTAGTTGGTGGTAGCTCTACTCGGTGGTGGCAGGGCTCTACGTCAGGTCATCAAATGGTCAAGGAATCGTCCTAGCTCAGTCCTTACTCTGTTTTTGTTTTAATTTTTCTATTTTCCTTTGATTTTTTTTTTTATTTTTCCTTTCTGTAATTTAGGTTCCTAAACGTGTATCTATTGTAGGGGAGTCTCATTGATAGATATTAAGGTCAGTTCAATTTTTTCTTAATTATTAAGTAATTTATTTTAATATTTTCCTTGAAAATTGCATAATAGGAAGTGGCTTAATTACAAAAATTTCACTTTTGACTCAACAAAAATCATCTCCCACAATTTTCCACATGATTTCCAGCATGTCCAACAATTTTGGAGGCTATTGGATAAGCTTTAATGTATATTTTAATTAAATACTAATATTATATATATTATATTAGTATTTAGTTATTTTATTAATTTACAAGTGTATATCCTATGTATATATCACATGTAATGTGTATTTGTACTCATATAATAATGTTTCCAACATATCTTTTATTTTTAAAAGATATTCTCTAATTATTTTTATGAATTTAGCACATATTGTATATGATTATGTAATTTTAGGTTAATTTACACGTATATTTATTATATATACCGAGTATACTTATAGCAATACATATATACTTTTATACTATATTATGCTATGTTATTTTCTTTTATTGCCTAATTAACTTAGCACTAAGTCCATATCGCATTCCGAGCTAGGTTTAGGGGTTTCAATCATTTTTACACTATATAAAGTAATCATACTTCTAAGGGTAAAATCAAGATTTTAGGTAATTATTTTCAAAATCTAACTTCACTAAATCACTTCAACTAATTTTTCTATCTTAATTGTAAAGTTTGGGTTCAATTGGATAATTTTTCCCAAAAACCCTAAATTTAAGTACAGTTGCTCAAAACTTGACTTTAAGATTCATATGGAGCAAATTCTCACTATCTTGATATTTTATTATATTTTTTACTTTCACATGTACAGGATTCCTCAATTAAGGTTATCATGTTTTTCATAAGCTTCTAGCCTACTCGATTTACTTTCCTAGATGCTTTATATAAAGTATCGATCCAAATCGTATAAAGACAAGGCTTTATCATAATACGTAGATATTCATGTCTTGATGAGACAAGACTTTATCGTAATACGTAGATATTCATGTCTTGATTGCTAATTTATGAGATATTACATTCTACCCTCTTTAGAAAATAGTTTCGTCCTTAAAACTAATAGATATTAAATCCTTGAAGTGAAGTACTTCAAATGCTTAAGTTATAGACACATAACTATTGAGTGTCCTAACCGATGTGCTATGGTGCTTCGAAGAGATTAAAACCATGGTTGAATCCTACATGATTTGCTCTAAGGAAGATCGACACAAGTTCTCCAGCACTCAGAATGCACTAATAGATAGGTATACCTTAACTAAGTTCCTGGACTTTGGTTTATGTCCAGATGCTTAGATTAAAGTCAACCAACCAGATGAGTTTAGTTACCGTAGTAAATTATTATTAGAAATTCTAACTGAGCTATTGATTTGAATAAAATAAAACCCTTAAAACTCATTTCACATTTTCATTTTGTATTTATTTTCAAATCCCCCTGAAACCCAAACCCATCTCTCATCAAAATAGTAGTACTTCTAACTTATTACAGGTTCATCCAAAGTCATTGACTCCTATTAACGCTCTCAGAATATGTCCATTTCTTTAATATTTTATTTTATTTAACTACCCTTATAATAATTAATTTGATTTCTCTGTTATTGCTTTTTTTTTCTTGAGTATTACATGCGTCCCCCTTTAAAGAGACTTTTGTCCTTAAAAGTTCACTCGTTCCTTAAACTCTAGAGAACAAGACCAACTGAATAATAAAATCAAACCTAACTTAGCAATTTGGTCCAATACACTATACACATCTTCTTAGGGCACTCCATTATCTTGTGATCTTTGACCCTACAAAAATAACAATTATTTTTCAATTGTAGACAGTCCTTTCAATACTACTTAAACCCTAAGTTTCTTTCTCCTCCATCTTTCCTTCGCTACATTCACTGGAGAAAGCCTAACTCCGACTCTACCTTCTATATCTCTGCCTTGTCTTTCTCTACGAAGCAGCACACCAACTAACATTTAAGGGGTATTATAGTTCATCCCCTTTATAGAACTAATGTCCTTGTCAATTTAATAACACAAGTCTAGAACCACCATCTAGTAGACTTTTTACTTTCCCATTTATATTAACCATATAAACTTCTAAATTAGTCTAGGGTAACCTTCACTGAATTCACAATTTTGTGAAGTTGTTGCTATTATTTACTAAACTTTAATTATGCCTCTTATGCACCGAGTAAGATAATAAAGCAAAGTAAAACCTAATGGTGAGTAGTTATCTTTGAAAACTACTCTATCTTATTTGATTAGTAAGTTCCTAGTTAATATTGAAGATCATAGGTAGATATTAGTTCAAATTCTCCATGACCTACTCTTACATGAAAAGAATTACAATTTCGTATTTATTAGTAAAATATGCATTTTTTCAAAAAAAAAAAATATTAAGTCTACATTGAATAGAAAGTTTTAGGATTTGCATATAAAAAGACCTAAAAGATTTTACAACTTCTTGTGTAAATTTTCCGAAGATAAGTATTAAGATGTTAGTGAATATAAAAAATAACTTAGTTACAAACAATATGAATTATTGGTAAAACAATTTAGGATATGATAAGGATATCATATAGATAACAAACATTTATATATATATATATATATATATTGAGAACTTTTATTTTGGTGTAAATTTTGGTGTAAAATAAAATTTTTCAAAACACAATGTACAAATATACAAACACCACATGCAAATATACAAAGCAAAATAAAAAGAAGATTAATAATGATGCCACAAATTAAGGTAAAATCAGATTTTTCTAATGGAAATGAGAAAAGGAATTTTACATTCATGAAAAAATATGCAATGAAAAGTTCAGAAATGAAGTCAGGTCGTTAGTATGCATGACCATTGACTTTAACACTCTGGAGTTGATGTTTGATTCCAAATTATTTAAGGACTATTCATCGAACCTACAAATAAAAACCACTCAAAATCACTAAAGACACAAAAAAGTAGTTATGCAAAGCCTTTCGAGCTTAAATAATATATATATATTTATATATCGAAATAAGTATATCTTAGTTATATATATCTATATATATATATAATCTCAAATCATATTTTATAAGATAACTAAATAAAATTTATTATTTTTATGAATATAAATATGTTACATAGTCAAGTTCTTTATGACTTTAGAGTATAAATGTTTATTAATTAGGTTTAAATTTCTCCTCTTTTACTTATATAAAAAATAAGTTACATCCCCCTATTATAATCAAGTATGTAAAGCAATTATTAGCAATTTGACGATTAAAACATCCCATTTTATAATGTACAAGCTAATAACAAATATTAATTTCACCTTCTTGCACATTGGCCATTACTTCATCCCAACCAACTATGATGTTGATTGTCTCTTTATACTTGTAGTTTTATTTTTTATTTTTCGTTTTCTCGTTACATATATCAATAATAAGGAATTGAAGATATTCTATTATATAGACTTTATGTGTGGAAATAATAACCATTCTTTTTGAAGAATGATAAATCATAAATTCTCTAGAAAATTAATTTTTCTTCTTTTTTAAGGAAAATAATTCATAATATTTGGAATACACATAACCCATTGTAGTATTGAAAACTTTGTATACCATATCATTTCAATTTTGACTCTTAAGTGAATAATACACAAGAACAATCCCAAAAGGACAAATTGTTTTGTTATTCAATGTTTATACATTTGTTTCATTGATTTCATGTATAAAACTTAGGAAATGGTTTTCATTTAAATATACATATCTTTTTATTTTTATCTTTATTTTAGATATCTCCTAATGGTTATCATTTAAATATATATATATATATCTTTTTATATTTTTCTTTGTTTGGTTAGTTACCTCTTTTTACTAAAACTGGAGAACCGGTTGTCTCAATATAGATTTTTCTACGATCTCGTTTATATTATCACACTATTGATTTAATATTTATTATATCTGAATTATTAAACTGATTATGTTCTTAACTGTCTAAATTTAATGGATAATAAATATATGGTGAAATAAAGGGCTAGATTGGTCCCGTTAAAACAGTATACGAGACCATAAAAGTTTCCTCACAATATACATAGTAGCTTTCTCATTTAGCCATGAGTGGGATATTTATTTTTTATTTTTTCACTTCATATAAATATATATTTATTACTTTTCACAGGGAGCATGCCCTTAGGATAATTAAAATTAAAAAAAGGAGATATTATTTTACTATAAAAAGAATTATCCTTACCTTTTGTTGATTGCTATATATTAAGTTTTTTGTATTGTAGCGTAATAGCGCTTGGTGGTGATGGGAGTAGTGATGGTGATGGTGATGGTGATGGTGATGGTGATGGTGATGATGATGGTGGTGATTATCGTTAAATTAGAATGGAACATTTTTGGAAAAAAATATAAAATTTTATAAAAAATCTCTATTTTTTGGTTAAATTAAAAAATCATATTACTTTAACATAATCTTATTATTTGAATATTTTCTTATTAATTGAAATCAAATAATATAGATTTCTATTGAATTGCAATAAAATTTCGTAAACAAAAAATCAAATAAACGTTATAATAGGAAATAAGAATGAAATAGAATTCCAATTTCCCAAGTGAACAAAGCATTAGGGCTTTCAGAAAAGGATTTCCATTTTAATTTAGTATTTACACAAGACCACAAAAATTAGATGAAGTGAGCCTATAAAGTTCATTTGTCCCCTTGGATATCAATAGACAAAGCTTTTCCCCTAATTTTCTTTATCAATTGAAAAGAAGATTCGGATCCTATCGATTCTTGGTGGTGTTATAGAACTATAACTTTAAGGATTACGGTACGAACACACAAGAAAAGGTAAGAAATTCATCAAGGATTTCATCAAAGGTATGAAGCATGTGAATTTTAAGGATTATTAGTCGGTGAAAGGATTTAAAGTAATCTATTAAAATCCCTTTCTCCTTTCCTTAGCCATAACCCTAGAATGGTAGAAAATAATGTATCGTTGACTTAACGATCAGCAATGTACCGTAAAATCATTCCTTGTACAACATATTAGATCAAGTGATAATTCACTTGGACCAGGAATTAGCCCATAAATAAAGCCTAATTTCAATTTAGCCTCCAATCCTATCCTAATCGATCTACTACGTGCAAGATAGTTCGATCCGCCTAGGATTATCGAACGACGAAAACTGAAAGAGGATCAGAAGCATTCGGATTCAATTCGATTTGATCGCCCATGACTCAATTCAATCAATACAGACCACGAAGCAAGAATATAAAACGAACAAATCAAAAAGTACATTCACAAAATACCTAATCACACCACATGAAAAAGCTAGAATCGAATCACTCTATTGAATTCAAAGAAATCTGTCGCTCTAACAGAGTATAGTTAACACGAAGATTTGTGAATATAACGGTGATTACTTCTTTACAACATATGACTATTTATACAACAGCTAAAAGTCTTAACTAAATGAACGATTGGAACAATAAGAATAATGAAACAACTATACAAATAAATGGGTGACACATGGACAAACAAATAAGACTATCGAGTAGCTGATATAGTCTTCACAAAAAGAGCCAAGTTCACCAACAATTATATTGTCGTGCTCTTATATTATAAATATCATTGGACATCAAGAGAGCCGCCCCCATTGGAACGCCTTAACACAACGCACAAATGAAATTAAACACAACACGGCTATTACTAGACGCCGAAACAAATAATTGAAAAGCTAAATTACGTCCCTCTCACCATGTAAGGGCAAGAGTTTCCCTTTGACTTCGAACTGTTTTTTCCACGAAGTTGCTGAGAAACATTGTCGTAAAATCTAATTACACTAACCCTTCTTATTTCTATCACACCCTACATGCACATATAAATTGAGCTTACACTCGTACAGCTCTAAACTCAAGCCATTCTAACCGAAAAGAGGAAATATAGATTGTATGCAGAAGTGTTATTTTAGACATATATATATATGCAAGTAGACAAACGCATCGACAAAGCCCTCAAAACCCGTAGGCGGTCTGGTCGAGCCAATAGGAGCCGAGATATAACGTCAAATGGCGGACCCAACGCCTCAGGCCATCTATGTCTTTTCTTGGTTTTTGTTAGCATTGTTGCTGTGTCTTTCTTCAAGTTCTTGTATATGTTAGGTTTTTATAATTAAGAAGTTAACGTAGTCCAATTCGCGTTTTGATCATTTGTTTTGTAACGTTTTCTCCAACTTGAAATTGTGTACTTCCCATCCTCGAGAGATGATAGCCGATCCAAGCAGAAAGCAACGCGCAGCGAGAGGCATTGGAAATTGCCCCCCCCCCCCCCACCCCCACAGGAAAGTTCTATTATGGCACGGGTCCATTATAACTGATGCAAACCCAATTACAGCCCGTGTGACTAAGTGTTTAATTATTCGCGTCTATAAGGTCCTAATCCATGTAGTTTATGGACGAATGTATAAAAGTCTTGATATATGTAAATATTTCTTTCTGTTACACAGTTATCTTATCGAGCAAAGCTGGAATTAGACTATGGTTGGAACTTGGACGGAGAGACCACTTTGTAGTTGGAAGATAACAGTAAAATATCGCTATAGTTGTAAACCCCACGTGTCTCGAAATATTGAAGCCTGTGGTGAATTTTCCAACACTAGTATTAATTAACCTAGAATTGCATCTGATAAAAATGAAACATGATCTCCTCGTGACGAACAGAAATTCTGGGAACAATCAAGTGAGCCAGATCCTTTGTAATTGCCGCCAGAAGTATATACCTCAAACTATCATTACAAGCTGGCATTAGACATAGACTTTTCCGGGGCCGCGAAGAAAATTTTTGCTTGCAATGAACACTAAATTTCTACCACCACATATTTAAATTATTGCTTGCTCACATGCAGTTACATGGACGATATATATACATATGAGTTGGAATTTTATTAGTATTTATATATTATTAATTTATTTATATTACATATCGGTATTATTAAAACTTTTAATCCTGGTATTGGATCCACTCAAATTATCAATTATTATCTTCTGTCGAGTTTAAAGTTTAGATTAGGAAAAATTTAAAGGAAATAGATAAGTGGAGACATACTCTTAGTTGTCGGAGAGGAGACAAAGGTGGAGAATTCATGTGAAAAGAAGCACCATATTTGTCTTCGATAATAAGGAAATATCCTATGACCATGGTTGTACTCTAATCAAATATATCCACATGGATCTTTTCGGAATGAAACTGGAATCTTGAGTGAATTTTCTAAGAAAGAGAGAGAGAGAGAGAGAGAGAAAAGTAGTGAACCTTGATTTGGATAAAAGGTGCACGGAAAGCCATATGAAACCTAGAACCTTTTTTTTTTTAAGTCCTCCTGCTGAAAAACTGCACATTTTGCGTCCTTCCATTCCACGTGAGCTTCTGGGACAAGATTGATGGTATTTAATCCAAGCATTCACCTCTCCCTGCGTAGGCTCGGTAAATGGGATCAGGTAGACATGATTACCGAATCGAATTGATTTGAAACCACCGATTCATAAATGAACTTCAGGTTGAAGTATGATTAGCTAATGTGGCACGGGCTCAGGCTGATTCGTCGTCCCTCAAATCGTTTCACGTATCTTTTTTTAAATTTCTTATAATTAATTTCCTTTTTGTATTTTTTTTTTATTCTTACTAATACTTTTTCATCTTCTCCTATGCTTGTATTTTCTTTTTTAGATTATTGTACCACTTTATGCATACATTTACATTACACGTACAGCCACATCGATGATTGATGTTATTTTTAATTTAAATTTTGTTTTGTTCCAAAATAATTGATTTGGACTATGTAAACTTGATATTTATACAATGTAAAAATATTGAGTAATATTAAGTAAAGCGAAAAAAGTTGAAAAAGATAAAGAATTCTCATTTGAATATAAAAAATTTAGAATACATGAAAAAAAATAAATTGTAACATCACTATTAATTGTGAATTATAGTATTAAGTTACAAAATATTATCTCCCCGATTAGAGTACAATTACCGAGTAGAAATATAAAGTAAAA
This sequence comes from Lumnitzera racemosa, assembly GCA_024138005.1. Classification (NCBI taxonomy): domain Eukaryota; kingdom Viridiplantae; phylum Streptophyta; class Magnoliopsida; order Myrtales; family Combretaceae; genus Lumnitzera; species Lumnitzera racemosa. The sequence goes on from JAMXBC010000007.1 coordinate 6,233,551, forward strand.
TACCATCTATAAACCATAATAGTACAAAAAAGCCTTGTAATAGTTCACTCCTAAAGAAATTAGGGATGGGGGAAATTTTTTTTTAGTTGATTTTGAGGTAACTCTGTATATCCACTCATTGGAATTAGATCTCCATAGTTTAGTGTAAATTTTTAGAAAACCTTTAGTATATTGATCAATTTTAAATTAAGAGAAAAAGGCCTAATGTACGTGATTATCCATTTAAATTTTTTCGAAGAAAAATAATTACAATAGGTAATAATTTAAAAAACTTAAGGTTAGATAGCTACTTTTTGGAAAACCATACCATTTCATTTTTTTTTTTTGTTTTTTGTAGTTGCAAAAACAATTTTACTAGGTAACAATACTTTTTTGAAGAACTAATAAAAATAAAGAGAAGATTTGTTAGTACTTACTAGGTGTCTCCTTAGGTTAGGAATATATGCTTAGAAATGGTATCGACAGCTAAGAGTAGGCTTTTGTTAGATCTATTCCATTCGCTAAAGTATTCATCCTCTTCGCTCAATATTCTACATGACTTTTGCTATCTACAGGTTGCCTTGTACTAGTCTCCTATACAAGTGGTTGCCTCAACACTGATAATGAAAAGGGAAGCTCGCTGATTATCAAGGATGAAGCCTATGATACTAAAGGCTTGTTCAACAGCTACCATCGATGCTAAAGCAATAAGTACTTAACAAACAATGAGAGCTAAGATTGGATAGTCTCTCGCATGTCTCTACCATCACTCTAAGATGTTGATATCCTCAATGGCAATGTGTTCATATAATGTTGCAGCTCAGACATTAGCTACCTAAACCACTACCACTTCAATTTCTATACCAGCAATTGCTCGCCCGTTAATGAGTAGTGATGTTCCCTAGGGGAGGTGCAATGGGTGGGGCTATGATAGAGAGACTAATGACTAACCACCGTATTGACAATGGTAGCTCACAAGAAACTCCTTTAGGTTGGTTGTCGCTGTAGAAATCTCCTGCTATGCTTTTGAAATGTACATATCTTGTGAATCCATTTGGTCATCAATATAACTATCATAAGTTTTCAAATATATCAGTGGTAGACCAGTTTTATAATAGGGATCAAAAACAGTTGCAATAAGATAAATATAGGGAATTTCTTTATAATAAGATAACTACTTTAACACCTTATCATAAAAGCAATCATGCAAGTTTAAGTCCTTACGTGCTTGAAATAGCACGCTAAGAATATTGATCGTTAACAATAAAAATAGGCATATACTAGGCCTGTACACTTAAGAGAAAGTCTTGGTTACATCATGAAAAACTTTGAGAATCATTAGAAATTGGATACATATATCTCAGTTGTTGGAGTGAATTTCAACCTCATGTATATTATACATCGTAAAGTCACAAAGCAGTTTGTTGTAAAGAATGGTGCTATGCAATAACTCATATGTGGAGTTCTAGCAGTATTGTATATCCATCTTAAATTTTAGGACCTCTTTTTGTGCTCCATGCAAAAGTCCCTCTACTTCTTATGAAGGGATAGCCACTCCGTTATTATTTTCATCATGTTTTTAATTAGGGCTATATTGCCCTGTAAAGCTGCAATACCATCCTCAACACACAAGTTAAGAATATGGCACGTACAATGTATATATATATATATATATATATATATATATATAAAACCCTAAGCATTGGTTGATAAAGATTTTATAGATCTGCTATGGAGTTCATGTTCGCTCTTACATTGTTAAAAATAACAGAAAAAATTTTCTTAACTAAGCCATACTTGTTTAGAATTTTTTTTATAATTTTATAAATATTTTATACCATGTGGTGATCGTTAAATATCCCCAATACCATCTTTTACTTTGTTTCCAATTAGCATTGATCCAATGAATAGTTATACTCATGTATGAATTGTTACAAAAAGGATTTGTCCATATGTCGACACATATAGATACTAACATACCAAGTGAAGCAAATTTACCTACGAGCTCCCGTTACGGGTTAATTGTCGCGAGCTAAGGTTGAATGTCTATTGCTCATATTAGCTTTGCAACTTTAACACACCTACGTTAAAGGATAAGTGCATATTAGCAAGGTTCTATGTGAGATCATACTTGTACTTCTCTTAATTGTACCTTATTAGCGCTTGTCTAGATGAATCATCGCCTTGCCCATTTGTTGTTGCATATTGCCTATCTTCACTTCCTTAAGATGCTTCGAGTTTAGGTGTTTATTGAGAGTATCATACCCCTCTCTTGTCTTCTAGGAGTAGCTCCTGCTATAGTAGTTGTAGTATGCCTATGAGTTCCCCTTTTTATCTGTATCTTTACAGTAATGTCTAATAAAAATACTAAATTTTCTAGGTTTGTAGGGTTTATTTGAGCCCAAAGGCCTCAAATTGCTAAGTACATGCCAACCCATATGTAATTCCTCAGTATCAAAAATCATTTTAATCTCATCTCCTCATTCTCGAATATGCTCGCGGGGCAACTTATGCATGAAGGTACAAATCCAACATGTTGTGTAGGGACTCTTATGTATAGAGATTTAAATCTAAAAGGTGGTATACCTCTACAACTCATGCGTAGAGGTTCAAATCTAGGAGGTAATGTACCTCGACAATTAATGTTTGCCATCACCTCATGTGCCTTCTCCTCCTTGTTGTTGTACTCATACTCCAAGCATCCTAGAACATCATTGAACTGTCGTAGTACAGACAATATACCAGTTATTGTAGCATTCCGCTTACCTTTCCTACCCGATAAAGAACTATGCTTATTCCTATAAAACGTATGGTCTAAAAATTGATCCATGAAGATAATTGGATTTTTTTTAAGAAGAAGAAAGATTTATAATTTAGTGATAGAAAAATTTTCAAGTAACGGAAAATGGAAACAATTTATCAATAAAAGGGAATCGTATACTCGTAGTTACTAAAGGCAAAAATAATATAACAAAAAAGATTGAATAAACAAGACAGTCTAAGAGAGCTTTAGAACCAAAAATTGTAAACATAGAATAGTTGGAGTGTTTCAATCTTTTGGAGAAGGAGCGTTCACTCCTCCACATTACAATTTATATGCAAATGAAATGGTAGATGCGCATATCATTTAAAATTTGAAAGTTTTGAAATTATGCCGTTCTAAAACCATAACGTCTGAATTTTGAAATATCCATGCACTCCACCTGTAAACTGAGAATTTTTCTTAGCACAAAATGCGTTGAACCATTGAAATTTGCATCTCCATTGACATGAACTTCACAATGAAATTTGACATTGGCACTAGCATATTTACAATTATAAACGAGAATAACATGATATGTATTGAAATTGGAAGTGTGTGTTATAGTATAGGGGGTAAGGTAGGGTAATGATGGGAAGGTGGAATGGGAAAAAGAAAAGGAAAGCAATGGGAGAATAATTGATGGGGGAAGGGAAATGGGAATATTGGTAGGGGAGGGGACAATAATAATAATGGATAGATGTCGTGTTGTAGAATGCCAACTTGTAAAGTTTTTTTTTTAAAAAAAAGGGGGGGGGGGGGGGGTTGGGGTGGAAAGGGGACTAAACTAACGATTTAAGGCCTACTAGTTTGAGCAATTTAGTAGCCAGTTTAAGTTTGTGCCCTCCCAACCAAGCTAATTCACAATTCAAAACTAGCCTTTGCTTGGGCATAAGCTTAAGCCTAGTTAGACCAAGTACAGATGTGAAAAAAATCCAAAAATACGAATACATGCAAGTTAAGTATAAGCATGTAAGGCACAAATATTTAATGGGCTGTTTAGGCATGAGCACGTAAGTGGTAGGTGGATTTTTTTTTTTTTTAGTGTAATGTAAAAATTGTGTTTAATTAGTTTAATTTTGTGGACAAATTTTTTTAATTAATATATTTATCTTTGTTTTAGTAAAATTATGTACATAAAATTTGATGTATTTTCATAAACATTTTAATGATAAATAAGATTGTAATAAAAACTTTAAATTTTTATCTAAATGTACCTTAAATTTAAAATTTTTTTATAAATATTTAAATGGTTAAATATCATTGTAAAAAAAAAATCAGAGGTTCTCATTTACATATTATTTTCATAATAGATGAAATGCAGGCTTACATTAATATTGTACTTGTATTGATGAATCAAACAATGAATATTATTAAAATTTTAAATTATTGATAAAATATTAATTGAAATTGTGTTTTTTTTTTTTACTTAATTTATCCATAGTTATCATAATTGAGTTGAATTTTTAAAATAAAATTTAATATTTGTTAGAAAATTTAATTATTTTGAAAAAGTAATCTTTTGAAAAGGAAAACATTATTGGTAAAGTCATTTTGAATGGTAAAATAATTAATTATTTAATCAGATGGTAAATTATCTATTTTATTAATCCTTTACAAAATTAATAGTTAAAGCAACTTTTTTTATTAAGATAATCTAATTGTAAGAAGTGTAAATTGGCGAAGAAAGCAAACATTTCATTCGTAAATTTTTTTGAGATGTTACAAATTGTGATCACGGAATATGTACATTAAAAAAACCCCACATAAAGACATATTAATCGTAATCCTCATCATGATAACCCTCACCTTCACCCGTAACCTCCTCATCATCTAACTAGATAACAAGTGGTGAATCTAGGTTTCTCATCCCTATTTCGCTATGAGCTAAGAATACAAATGTTTCCCTTAACATCGGTTCTCAACATTATTCGAATCCTTCAAGCACACATATGCTTCGATGGTCTCGATATTGAAGGAAAAGTGATGGGGATTAAGGACTGGTCCCCTAAACTAAAATTTAACTTAAATGAGATCACCAAAGCCAAAGGTATCAGAATGCCCTGAACCATAAGAGAAAGAATCAGCATCATGTGTGACTTACTAAACTAAAAAGTGAGAACATTGATATTATCCTCTCTATACTCATCATCCTTCGCTCCACCTATAGCTACACCTTGTATATCAATAGTTTACTAAATTTTAAGCCAACATTAGTGTTTCTCCTATCATCTCTATTACTTCTAACAATCTGTTAGGTTCTTTTAAAATGCATGCCAATCGATTAACTACTAGGTCATGATGGTTAGTATGAATACTACAATCTTTACATATGAAAAGTGTATAAAGATTGAATGGTAAGGCTTTCGATATCAATTCTCACACCCTCCTCCTAGTCTCAGACCCATTGGTAGCCAAGCATCTAACTCCCCATTTCCACCCTTTGATGAAATAAGATTGCTTATTTCATTATTTTTGTTTTCTTTTTTTTTTTCCTTTCTCAATTTTTAATGTAACCACTTATAGTCTTGTACTAATGTCACGTAACATAATATAACATCAATTTAATTCTTTTACTTCTTAATTTTTTAACTTGTCAAATCAATAATATAACCTAAGATCAAATTTTATTCTTTCATTTCTCAATTTCCCAATTTCTAAAAGTTAGAAACTTTTTTCTCTTTGTTTTATGGTTCAACACTACATATATAACATATATACATATTTATATAACATAACAACATAACATATGAATTTATAGCTTCTAAGTTCTAGGTGCTAAATGACATAAAATATATTGAAAAATCACAACCTCTAATTAGAAATAAATGTTCAATTAAATTATTTTCATCATATGTATATATATATATATGCATATAATATATGCCTCACTTATAAAATCCAAAAAATTATTTGTAATTGATACAACGTCTAAGTATTAAATAATACAAATATAATATATAACTTCTAATTGAAAATTTACGACTTCTACTTGAAAGTTTGTGATAGACATGGGCATACTGGTGCCCAAGTTATAATAAAATAAATTCACTTTTCAGTGAAATGCCCTTCTTAATTTAATTCTTTTTCTACCTCTTAATTCTTGTTATTTTGTCTTGCATGCTCTTTAATTAATAAAATGTTGAATTAGATTTTATATTACCTAAAGCATGTACATGTACATACTATATAATACAATACTACAAAATATATGGTATATATATATAGTGTATATATATATATAATAAGCGAATGTAATTAACATAACATATATAATTTTAAATTAATGCTATATAATCAATAAATGCATTATTAGCACATGATATATACATATTATATAATAAGCATAACATGTATTAATTGCATAACATGTTTCATATATATAAAATGCAATAAGTAGGTTATATAATACATAATAATATATTCACATCACATATATGTTATACATACATTAATGCTATATGTACATATGTGTTGAACATATTGTATATATTATGTTATAAATATATAACACTTCTATATTATATGTATGTATTCAATACACATATATACATATGTAGTTATGTACTAACATACATGTATTATCCCTTACAATACATATACAAACAACGAATGTACTTCTGTACATATATATGTTATGTGTATATATTTTTCACACATACATAATATATTATATATCTTCATAAACTCAAATAAAATCTATTAATTCATTAAATATCATATTTAAGTAGTTTGTAGCAATTTTATTTCTTATGTTGATAAGCCAGAACTATGGTCCCAGTATTAAGTCCTAAGAGAGGTAGTGAGACCGGTGTTTCTGCAAGTAAATAGATTTATACAAATTTGCTTAACAAAATATTAAGTCTTTGTTAAACAAAAATGAATCTATTAAGAAGATCTTTCTCTTCTTCCAATCAAAGATCTAGACAAAGCTCTACTTCTATAGACATAGAATCAAGTGATTCAAATCAAGACATTTATAACTCTTCTAAAATTAAGATTTCTCAAATTAAACAAGATTAGATAATTGCTCAATTCCTATTGAAAAACCCAAATAAATATATGAAATAGGAAGTTTCAATCTAAAACGTGATTATCAAAATAATCGAAAAAACTATTTCCTTATTAGGAAAACGTAAAATAATCAAATTGCTTTTAGAAGCATCTATCTAAAAGCATAAAGAAAAATATAAATATTTACATATTTGACTTATTCAAATTTCAATTAAACCTCTTCATAGAAAAAGGCATAAATCATCCTTTTTAGTTTGGTTAAGAGATATTAGAAATAAAGATTTTAATAAAACCACTTTGCTATTATTTCAAACTGATCTTCATAAAGGACCTTGGTATATTCAATGTTTTCCTCATTTTTCAATAGATTTACATGATAAAAAAATTATGGATAGTTTAGTATTACATATTCAATCTCAAAATCATAATTTTGTAGAAGGAACTAAAGTTATGGAACTTATCTTTAGGATCTATTATAAAGTTATGAGTTCTTAAATTAATTCAAAAGTTAAAAAGTTATCTCCTATAGCATAAACTGTACTTTTTGAAGCAAATATTGTAGAATCCTTAGTGTTTACTCCAAAATTGTTAAGTCGGAATGAAATTCAACTTCTAAAGGAACAGACTTTAAAAGAAGTCCTTTCACCAAGACTAAGTGTTTCTCAAACTAGACTTGCTCTTGCTTAAAGATTTGATAATGGTAATATTAAAATTCAATTCCCTAGAATAACTGATAGAAGATCAACTGCTCCAAACATTGAAGATTATTTTAACAAAATGAATGTTTCTTTTCCAAGAACTAGTTAAGATGGTCGAACACCCAAGGAAGATAATGAAAGAAATAATACTCGATTAGAAACCCCAACTGAGTTAGTAAGACTTAGAGGTGTAGATTTTCAACTACTTATTTCAGAACCAGTTTATCAATCTCAACCAAATTCTCTTACTTATTCTTAAATCATTGAGTTAAATACGATAAGTATAGAGAAACCATTTGAGATATACAAAGAATTTTTAAGAAAAGATTTTTATTCAAAAAGAAATACTTTGAAAAGGAAAAAATACTACAAGACTTATATTTAAGAAGGAACTTATTTAATAAGAGCCATGTGGTATAATGATATGCAAAATAGACTTAGAAAAAGTGTATCCTTTTCTAAATGGTTTGTTAAAAATAAACGTTATTATATTCAAACAATAAAGTCATCAAATCAAAAATGGAAAACTCAACAAGAATCAACCATAGGAACCCATCTTCTTCAAAAAATAGATATTAAAGTTCAAAATGAAACAATAAAAGCCTCACCATTTAAGAAAACTACAAGAGAAAAACAAGAATTTAATAGTATAAAAGCTCAAAATAATTATACAAATCAAATTCTATATATAATTGGTCAACAAACTGATAGGATAGAAAATATGTTGGTAGAAAGACCTGATAGGGAAAAAACTTCATAAGGAAATTCAAAGAAGAATCAAGTATATTCAAATCTATAATTGCAAAACCTATTTATCCACCAATATTTATTTCAGGTATTCAAAATTTTAAGTTTAGCAAAAGTGACAATTTGTCAAAAGAAATTTCAAACAAATTAAGCAAATTAGAATTAGGAGGAAAGAAAACTATCAACACAATAGATGAAGACATTGAAGATTTGACAAATTAATTTTCTTGAAAGTTAGACATTAATAAAATACAACAAAAAATGAGAGTTACATTAAATAAAAAATTATAGTATTTAAGACGCTTACCTCCAAACACTATATATGAAGAAAAACCCTATATAGATCTAAGTAAATTTTCTAGTGAAGGAATATATGAGTAGAATATAGATGGTCAAACTAAATATCAAATTTTAGATATTTTAAATTTAATAATAATAGCGTCAAACTCTTATAAAAAATATGGAAACACTGATTAAAAGATTGTGGAAATTTTAGTAATAAGATTTTCTAATATGATCAAAGGTTGGTGAGAAATTTATCTTGATGATCACTAATGACAATTTATTTTATATGCAAAGGAAGAAGTAATGAAAGATAATGTTTTATATCAAATAGAAGATGTTGTTCCAATATTAATATATGCTATTACTAAACATTTTCTTAGAGATCCTATTTAATTTAGAGAAAGAAATGGTAAAATTCTTTAAAATCTTAGGTGTCCAACTCTCAATGCTTTTATATGATATAAAGATGTCTAAAGTATTTTTGAGAGAAAATTATAACAATAGTTTTGGGAAAGAATGGTTTACATCCGGTCTTTCAAAACAATTTGCAAATAAAGTAAAAGAAAGAATTTATCTAAATTATAATCTTATTTCAGGTTATTCAAATATTACTTTCAGTAAAATAGTTAATATAGTCAATTTAGAAGAATTAAGTTTATTCAATAATTTAAAGCTTAAATCAAAAATTCAAAAGGAACAAGGAAGTCCTAAAAGGGAATTAGGACATTTTTGTTATTAATATGGTTTTGAAAAGATTCAAGCTCCATCTTCAAAAATGAAAAAGAAATATAAAAAACATCAATCAATAAACCATATGAGAAAAAAAAATTATAGAAGGTTTAACAAATATATACCTAAAAGAAAATCATTCAAAAGAAAAGTTAAATGTCATATGTGTGGAATGAAAGGACACATAGCACTAAAATACTCAAAAAATAAAAAGATTAATGAATTAGATTTAGAAGATAAAGTTAAAAAGGAATTATACAAAATTATCAATGAGGAAAGTACATAAGATAGTGATTCAAGTTATAAAAATTCTAATTGTGTTCAAAATTTAAACAATAATTTAGATACTTCTATAGAAAAATCTAATTCAAATTGTTGTTAAGAAGATATTTGTTCATGTAAACAACTAAATATTATTATCAATGCAGAAAAAATTCTTTTAGAAGTAGCTAATCAAATTAGAGATCCAGATAAGCAAAGAGAATATTTGCTCAAAATTAGAAAAATACTAATGAACAAAAGAGATGATTTTAGTAATGAAGAAATCTATTCTTTCGAAAAAAATTATAATAAATTTTCAAAAGAAAAATATCTAATAACTGTAAACACTCTTTAAGAGGAAATCAATAAAATAAAAGGAGAAATCAAGGAATTAAAGATAAATTATAATAATCTAGAAGAAAAGGTTGAAAGATATGACAATAAGAGTTTAAAATCAGAAAAAGAAGAATAAATTCTAAAATCAAGAGAAGAAAGTAAAGAATATATTAATTTAATTAATAAAATAAATACTCAAAATGATATGTTAAAGTAATATTGTCTATTCATAATAATTTTAAAATAGAAGTAATAGCTCTTTTAGATTCCAATCCTGATCAAAACTGTAGTTAAGAAGGATTAATTCCTATTAAATATTATGAAAAAACTTTAGAAATATTAGTTTCAACTAGTGGCTCGAGACTAAATGTTAATTATAAAATTTCTATGGCCAAGATTGTTCAAAATGAAATTAATTTTAAAACATTCTTTATTTTAGTAAAAATAAATAATGCAATGATTTTAGGTACCTCTTTTCTTACGATATTATATTCGTTTCAAATAATGTTTAAGGATTAAAAACTCAAGTCAAGAATAAAAAAGTGGTGTTTAAATCCATTAGTCCTATGAAAGAAAAAGAAGTTAATTTATTAAAATGTCATATGATTAGTCAAATAGAGAAAAAGTTAAAACAAGTTAATTTTCTCAAAGAAAAATTAGAGGAAAAAAAAAAGAATTTTTAACCAATTAGAAAAACCAGAAATCAAAGAAAAATAAAAGTTTCACAAGAAAGTTTTGAAAAAGAAATTTATTCAGATGATTCAAATGCTTTTTTGTAATGCCCCAAAACCGAAGGATGTCATAACTCATCGCGTGTCCTTGCCAATTAGGAACACGTCAAGACTCTAAAACCAACTACAGTCTCCTTAATCACTTACAATATCCCCTTATTAAGTATAAAATAACAATCGTTCAAATACATCAATTTAAGTGACTCACAGGCAAGTCACTTTAGCCCTAAATATACTAAATAACTAGACCTTAATCTTCTACGATATATAAAACTAATCACCTCTCTTTCCTAACTTGATGATAACTAAATCCATACTTGTTGCAACTTATTGAGTTGACCTGCAACTGTAAAAATAAAAAAGTGAGCTCAAGCCTAGCATGGGTGCATAAACACATACGGATACCAAGCCTAAAACATGCACATGCATATAATGCAATAATAACATAATATAAGCAAATAATAGTTTGGTTATCTTAAATTTAGGCCATCATACAACATAGAGATATTCATGACCCCGCCATACCTTAATCTTTATCCACATACATAGGTGAATATAATATAAGTTTTCCTTTTAAGTCATTTACGCCTAAAGTCCAAAGACTAAAAATCTAATATTCTAGCTGCCTCATCCTAAATGAAAGTCCACTAAGAAAAACTTATATATAATCAGCGGTTGCTCTTCTAAAGAACTACCACTGTGGACCCTTAAAGTGAGCAATCAAGCAAAATTAATAAACCAAATTAATTAGGTCGAATATAAATTTAATCTTGTTTGATTACTAAGTCCTATCAAGCATAAGTAACAACCAAGCACCATGTATCTGGAAAGCTAAATCTGAACTAAATACAAAGTCCAAACCAACTATGTAACCCAAATCTAACAACTTAATAGTTAACTAGAATCTACAACTTAATAGTTAACTGGAATCTACAACTTTAAGTCCCTCACAAAAAAGATCTAACCACTTAATAAGGAATGAACTTGATAACCAATACAAATTTATATAAAAAAAAGTACATACATTAACTTTCAGGAGCTTAATAACTAAGTTATACCTAGAAGTTACCTATAAGTCTATAATTTATCCAATCAAAAGTTCTAAAAGGAATAATCGAATCCAAACAAAGTTAATACTAGAAATGGAATATAATATAGATATATAATACGATAAAGCAAAAAGGTTATTATATTTACATAATATTATTTAATTACTCTAAATTGTAGAGATGATATATGTATGTATGTATATGGGTGTATGTATTTATATAAGAAAATATAAAGTAGAAATATGATGAGGGTATCAAAATATATAATTTTACTAATCGATATAGAAATAAAAGAATACATACTTAATTAGATAATATTATAATTCGTAGAAATACGTATGGAAGAACATATTAATAATTGAAATTTAAAACAAACATACTTTACAAATAATATAATATACTATATAATCATAATAACTATCATAATAAAAATACTTAAATCGTAATGCCATCAATATTAATAATAAGGTATAACAATAATAAAATAGCATCATTGTAAACAAAATCAACACTTAAAATACATATATAATACGGGTATTAACGTTCTGAACACCAAGCGAGAAAATAGTAACCCAATACCAAATATAATAGAAAATATAATCCAACTTTACAAACAAACATATATACATAATATGATAGAGTAAAAAAAAAAATTGTCTTATTACTTAATTATTCATATAATAAGGATATCATGTATAAATGGAGAATATAAGGTAAACATACAATGATAATGTTAAAGTCTAGGCTCACAAGCTAAAGTAATAAAAGGAAACGTATATTAGTAAATAACACTTAAGTCAATAAAAATACGTAAAGATAAATAGAAGCGGAAACAGACATACTAATAATTTCTATCATATACTTTATTATAATAATAATCATAATAAGAATAATGTAATGATAATGATAATGCTATCAATAATAATTTCAATGTATAACATAAAAGAATGGAATGGCAAACAGCTAAACTGATAATTAAAATAATATATATATGATACAAGAATTAACATACTCCACATCCAACAAAAATAGCGACCCAACTCCACAATTATACATATGTCCAATAATCTAATATGCGACACAATTTATAATAATAATTTTCATATAAAATAATAATACAATAAACCAAATAGTTCAATTTATATAAGAAATCTATTTACTAAAAGAATATTTACTTTTTACAATAATCTAGGAAAATAAAAGATAATATACTACGTACAAATACCAAGAAATGATACTGAGTCAACTTGTAGAATGAAAAGTCGAAACGGAAACACATAATAGATATGAATCAATGCCAAATACGAACCTATTAGATGGGTAATATAGAAATTAAAACTTATATGATAATATACTTAAATAATTAATAAATACTAAATTACTGGAGTGGTTCCGAACAAATAGAACTATAGCTGCGAAAAGTCGTCTGATGAAAGGAAAATGGATGACATGAGTATACGTGATTTAATTTAGGGTGAGGTTTGCTAGAATTGGATTAGGACGTCGAGATTGAAGAATTAAAGTGGGGTTCAAAAACTAATGAGGCAAGTAGAAGGAAGGGATTATAGAATTTGGAGGTAGGTCTAACGTTGAAAACAAAAGAAAGGGAATTTGGGCGAGTGAAAGGGATAAATGGCTAAGGGTTTGATGGTGGGTTCGACTATAGGAAGACGTGAGGGGATTGGGGTTTGTTCAATAGGCAATTTGAGTAAGAGAAGAGGATGAGATGGGGGTATTAATCAAATGAAAGAAATTTAGGATAGAATTGAAGGTGGGGGTCCATGCATAGAGTGTATTTAGAGGGAAAGTGAGCAAGAGAAAGAAAGGAGAAGATATAACCTGGGAGAGAAAAGGAGGATGGTTATGAGGGGAAGGATATAAAAGATAATAGGGTAAGATTTAGAGTGTTCTAGATTATTCTAGAGCATTGTAAAATATGGGATGAGTTTACAATAAATATATGGAAATAAAGAATTAGCTAAAAAAAGAATAAATAGTATTTATAACAATAAATCATGTATAAAAATGTTACAACACATATAATTAATACCAATAAAATATTTATACTTTATACGTAAATAAAATTTAATCTATTTCATACGTGCATAAAATAATAGTTTTAGAAAAAATAAAATCAGAATCTTAAATTAGATATCTATTCTATAAAATATACTTTAAAATGAATATGGAATTGAGTAAAGTTTAATAAATTGAGAAATTTTCAACTAAAATGCAGTTTCTAAGAATATGAATTATTAGAGTTTTGTAAGAAAAAAATTCAAGATCTTCTAGATAAAAGGTTAATTAGAAAGCTTAAGTCTTCATGGTCATGTTCTACTTTTTTTGTTTAAAATCAAGCTGAAATAGAAAGAGGTACTTCTAGATTAGTTATCAATTATAAACCTTTAAATACAGTGCTCAAATAGATTAAGTATCCAATACCTAATAAAAAAGATTCAATCAATAAGTCGTCAAGAGTAAAAATTTTCTCAAAATTTGATATAAAATCAAGATTTGAGCAAATTCAAATAGATAAATCTAAAAGATATAAAACCGCATTGCTAGTTCCATTTGGACATTACAAGAAAAATGTAATGCCCTTTGGTTTAAAAAATACTCCTTTATAATTTCAAAATATTCTGAATGAAATTTTTACTCCATATATAAGTTTTTCGAATGTATACATTGATAATGTTCTAATTTTTTCAAAAAATATAGATCAACATTTTAAACATTTAAATATATTTTTTTAACATTATAAAAGAAATGGTTTGGTAGTATCAACAAAAAAAAATAAAATTGTTTCAAACAAAAATAAGATTTTTAGAAGATGATATAAATCAAGGTACAATAAAATCAATAGAGAGATCAATTGAATTCACTCAAAAATTTCTTGATGAAATAAAAGACAAAAAGCAACTTCAAAGATTTTTAAATTGTCTCAATTATGTATCAACTTTATTCAAAACTTAAGAATTAAATATAAGCCATTATTTCAAAGATTAAAGAAGAAATATCCTCTATGGAATAATGAAATGACTAAAGCCGTTCAAGAAATTAAGAAAAAAGTAAGACATTTACCTTGTCTACATATTATCAATCCAAACTCAAAGTTACTAGTGGAAACTAATATTTCAGATATAGGATACGGTGAAATATTGAAATAATTAATTAATAATAAAAAACAAATAGTAAGAGATTATTCAAGAATATGGGAAAATGCTCAAATTAATTATTCAACAATCAAAAAAGAAATTTTATCTATTTTTTTTTTGTATTTCTAAATTTCAAGATGATCATTTTGGCAAAAAAATTTTATAAGAGTCAATTGCAAATTTTTAAAAGAAAATTTTCTCAAGAATGTTAAAAATTTAGCTTCAAAACAATATTTTGCAAAATGACAAGCTATTTAATCAATACAAAAAAGGCATTACTCATATAAGTGAATTGTTAAAAGAAAAATGTCAAGTTCAAGCTGGTCCAGCAAAGACTTCGGATCCCTCTGAATACAAAAGAAAAATATTTGAAATCGCTTCAAGATTATCGAAGGAAGATGGTTTTGATAAAAATGATCCTAATCAAAATGAGGATGATTGTTATGAAATTGATCTTTCTTAATATAATTAAATTATTCAATAATTAGATTCTATTCAATATGTGAGTAATGTATTGTGATTTGTTTAATAAAAAGCATATTTATTCAATATTAAAAAATTTTAAGATATTTTGATCAAAATTACTCAGGTATAAGGATTGCTCCTAGTAAAAAAAAAAACATTCAAATTAAAAGGTCACCATCAACTATTCTTAACCATGGAAAACAAAGTACTCAAAAGAAGGAAAAGAAGCCGTCATTAATTGTTTACCTTTTGACAAAAGGGTACTGTTCACCCTTTTTGACAAAGTTGGTAATTAAACACTTTCATGACAAACAACTATTCAATTACTTCTGAATAACAAGACAAAAGAAACCACTATTCAAAAGACATCAACTATTCAATGAAAACAGTACATTAAGTCAATCGTTCATCAAAATGGCCAATAAGCAACTGTTTAAGATAAAAAAAAAAGCAATATAATAATTTAAAATAAAATGTAAACGCTTACCTTAGCAACCACTACATACTTGTATAAATAAAGATCGAAGTAGGCAAAGGAAGTCATCCAAAGAAAAAACCATCACAAAATCCCTCTTATAATATTTCATATGTTTTCTTATTTGTGTATTTTAGATTCCAATGTAACCTCTCTTGTAGCTTTTTTAATCATCCTCCTACCTTGTATCAAAGAACTCTCTCAATAATATTATAAGTTTTTGCTACTTGTTTATCAAAATTATCTTCGTTATTTTGTTACTATTATTTTTACTTTTATTATGTACAATTTAAAAATTCATATCAACTATTTAAAAAATCAAATTGCAAGCTGTAAGTTCAAAAGAAAGTACATACAACATCAAATTGATTACTTATAAAATATTATAGAAAATCTCCACAAAGAAGAGGCAAAAGATAAATATTTAAAAACATATTTGAAATATTACCAAGACTTAGTTAAAGAAGATGAAAAAAAATTAGTTACTAGTAAGGGATTAAAAAATATTATCATAAAAAAATCAAGAGTTTGTTATTAATAATATCTTACAGAGTTTGTTATTAATAATATCTTACAGAGTTAAAGATAACTATGGAAATGATCTTATAAAATTTTCATGTTATTTCGAAAATGCTATAGAATTTCTAAAATATATAATTTGGCCACATAATATCTTAAGAGAAATGTTTTATTTATATGACATATATTTTATAAGAAATTAATCAAAATGAATGAATTTATCAATTTTATAGAAAGTTTAGGTTTAGAAGATATAAGACTTGTCATTAGATATATTTTATATATAAAAATGGAATAATGTAGAAATATTCAAGGATTATAAAGAAATATTGAAGAAGAAGAAAGAGAAAATGTGTTCGTTGACATATTTATAGTCGGATATAGATTTTATTCATTATTAATTATTACCTTTAGACAATATTTACATGAATTAGACGATGCTTAACCTACATGATTAGGAAGTAGAATTAGAAGAATAAGACAATAGAATTTTCAAATTGAAAGATACCATCAACTTCAAAATCAAAATCAAAATAATCATTAAATTATATATATTCAATCTTATCCATCACTCCAGATTATTTTCAAATTCAAAGATATTATCAACTTTAAAGAAATAATCAAATTAATCATTAAAATTTTCAATTTATCTTATCACTAATTAAGCAGGCAAGAGAAGTCATCCAAGGAAAAAGCCATCACAAAATAACCCAAAATAAAAAGCTAATTATGCATTTAAATTATCTTTTCTTACTCTGTTAAGACTCAGTTAAAGATTACCTATTCCATCCACTTATGCAAAAATGGTTGTGTCATCATCATCATCCTTAGTAGATTTTCTTACTCAAAATCATTTTCAAATTTTCAATTTTAGTTATCAAGCCAAACCAATTCATATTCAAACCAAAAAATATTTTCAAAAGAAAAATACTCAAATACTATTCCCAATAGAGCCAGAAATATCAAAAAACTTTTATGAAAAATCTCCATTTGAAATTGTTCAAAAGTACATTATAAAAAACTTTCATTTTCAACCAACTCATCTAAGAAAAAATAGAAGATTCCATAAGTTATGTATTGAATATATTATATATATTATGTTATAAATATATAACACTTCTATATTATACCTATTATGCAATACTACACATGCGTAGTTATGTACTAATATACATGTATTATCCCTTAGAATACATATACAAATAACGAATGTACTTATATACATATATATGTTATGTGTATATATTTTTCACACATACATAATATGTTATATATATGTATATACGTTGGATGGACATATGTATTATATGTACAAACTTGTGTATATAAATGCCATAAATATATACTATATATATACAAATATATACTATATACATATATATGCTTCACGTAATAAATACATATACATAATTATTACATATCAAAGTAGTCATCTATCATTATAATCAAGTGTAAACCATCTAAGAAATTGAAATATTTGTCTTATTTTATTTTTTGTAATATAATAATCTCTTTAATATGCTGCATAAATTAGGATTGGTACTTTAGAACCCAATTCATAAGATTGAACATCTCATGGCCCAATTTGAATAGGTTCATGTATAGAAAAAAATCAACATAAGACATAAACGGGTTACACTTCGTCTAAACCAATTTAAATTTGAGTACATGTTTGTGTCAAACTCCCAAACTCGGATACGAAATATACTATATATTCCCATATTTGCATTTTGTTGCACATGCCTTTTCTTTTCTAGTTAAAGATATCAATTAAATGTATGAAATTTATTATTCCTAACTATATATTTTTCTTACTACATAATTTAAATAGGGCAAAAGTTATGAGCCAATGTGTAGGTTTTTTTACTATCTCCTTTGAGGATTTAATATATATTGTAATAAACTTGAAAATCAACACTAGTAGTAACATCCATAGCCAAGGTTCTGCTTTCACTTAATCTAATGATGTCATATGACTTAATTTTTAGATTTCCTATATTTAATGAGATTTTATTTCACTAAGACTTTTGTCTAGATTGTAATTTTACGTTAAGTATCACGATCTTATGTTATTTGTCTTTATAAAATTCAAATATTATTATTGCCTTTTTTCTAAGTATTTAATTTATAACTTTTTAATTGATAAATAAGTTCGACCCAAGCAAAATACATGCTTATTAAATGAGTTAGGTTACAAGTTTAGGTTTTCATATACAATTAGTAAATTGATTGTGTTACGGGTTGAGACTTATTAAAGACGAACTCATTTAAATACGAAAACAAGACACGATAATGTAGCGCAAATTGCTAGACCTAATATGAATAGGTTAATACATACTAATAAATGTACGTATTAGAAAAAATTTAAAATATATAATATCGAAAAAGACTGCTAATAATCACAAAACATCGAAAAGGCATTTCTTGCATTAGAATCCACGCGCAATTACACACACGACGGAAAATGAATATATGTGTAGTATGTGAGAAGCATGAGTTAATAGGCGTGTGAGCACAATGGGCTCGATACGAGAAAATTATAAGTATGAAAAGTACATAAATTTGAGATATGGAGGCATATAGGCCATCTATTTACCATCCTTATAATTACCTTTTAATCTTATATAGGTTTTTCTTGTTATCTTTACTTGGCAATTTTCCTTCTAATTGAAAACTGGTAGAACTTTTACTATGGCACTTATGCAAATGGTGCAAAATGATGAAAATGCCAAGGTTAAACCTCCTAAGATCTTTTTCTTAATCCCACCTCTCTTTGTAGGAAATCAGAGACTATATTTATTGCTAAGGGCTTTGTGGAATTTGATCTTGTTAACCATTAATAGGCTTTACTTTACCCTATGCTTTAAGAGGACTACGTGAGCATATGGCAAAGGAAAACTTCAATCGTCAATTTTTCAATCATGAGAGTTATAAAGTGGTCTCATTATCACATTACACCATAGAGTTGTTGATAATTAGTATGGATTACTTTCTATAGATTTCCTATTCATTATTCTGATAGATTCATGCTATTTGCATCAGCCTCAACATTTGGGGCCCCTTTAAAGGCTAACAAACCTACTATTAGTCTTATACCCTTCAGTTGTTTAGGTTTTAGTAGAACTCGATGTCTCAAAGAAATAAAGATAGGTATTAGATTGAAATTGAGAAATAGGATTTTATAAAAAAGATACCTTTTTGAAAACATTTCTTCTCTATTATCCGCATGACTTTAGGATGAGATGCTCCCTTGATAATTGTTTTACTAAAAAATCCATCATGATAGAGTCCAAACATGAAAAAATTAACTCAAATCATAATGTTACTAATTTCAAGCCTACTTGGGGTAATCATAAACTTAAGGTTGCCAAGAAAATTTATGCCCCTAAACAAATGAATAATTAATGTAATAAAGGCAAGGATAAAGTAATTGATAAGGTGAAATCATTAAACCTACTTCAATTGTAAGTATAAACGAAAAATAATAACCAATGTTCTATATCGAAATATATGATGTATACTATATGAGGAGTATGATTTTTTTATTTATTCTTGCACACTTGCGAATATTTTAACTAACATACACACACAGTTTACTATTAGTTACAAATCCTTCTTGTAGTATCAATAGATAACATTGTGCATACTGATTAATTAATACGGAATTTTAGTTCCTTTATTTTAGTAACTAAATTCTCTTAAAGCTTTTACAACAGCAATGGTGATTAGTTTATTCTACATGGTATCAAAGTAGATTCATTTTGCCTCTTTATTCTGCATTCTCTTATTCAATTGGTCCTCTAATACTCTTTAGTGATATTAAGTAGATCTTAAATATGAATAACGAAGGGAATGTAGGTTGAATTGAGATGATAATGAATGTAGATTGACTATTCGTTTTTGGATTAGATACCCTGGAATGATGCTAGGTAATATTATGTTTAATGGAAATAATTTTCTTACTTGGAGTTGTTCAACTTGAATGGCTTTAGGAACAAAGACCAAACTAAGGTTTATAGAAGGTACTAAAGTGAAACTAGAAGAAAACACCAATGATTATGTTAAATGGCTTTGTAGTGATTACATGGTGAGTTGTTGGATCCTTAATTCCATGGCTAGTGAGTTATCGTAAAGTTTCCTATATGTGTAGTCCACATTAGAACTTTGGAAGGAAATTGTAGAATAGTATGGGAAATTGAATAGTCCTCTTATTTCTCAATTGCAACATGAATCGGTGAATGTAAAATAAGGAAATATGTTTGTGTCAACATGTTACAATAGGCTTAAGAAGTATTCAGATGAATTACAAGCCTTGAGGCCATATCCTGTTTGTAGTTGCGAAGTGTTAAATCAATGTACATGTGATTTAAAGGATAAATTGATAGAGTTTGAGAATTGTAGATGGCTAAATTTAACGTTGGGTTTCAAGCCTACTAATTAAATATTAAATAGATTTGACTTTTTGGAATAAGGTAATAGAGTTCGAGAAGTTAAGCCCATAAATTATCAGGATGATTAAGGCAGTTTGGCATGGTGGGCTTAGAATAAGGTCCGTTGGATCGATCCGTCCAATCAAATCTTTCTTGATTTAGCTCATACTAAAATAATAAATAAAACCTTTATCTGAGTCTAGACCCATGAAAATAACCTACTTGACATCCATTAATGAAAGGCCCCAATTTTAATCATTAATCACTATTATGATCTAACTATTGGAATGAACTACCATTTCCTACAAATACCCCACTCACACCTCATTTGGATAAGAAAAAAACCCACATTAACATCGTTGCTTTGTCAGAACCTTGCTTTAAAGATCAAGCACTTAAAACTTCTTCATTAATTGTAAAGTTTAATGTCTTCACGCTCTTCCACCTATCACCATATGTATTAGAGCTTCATCAAGGTTGTCTACTCCTCCTCTTCCTCTATAGACCTCTCTTCTGATCATCCTGTATGAGTTATTCAAGTTATTTCCTTAGTCACGTGTAGCATGGCTTCATACACGATATGAACGTGATACCTGTATACATACCCATACCCTCACAAGAATCAAAGTAAATAAATTCAATTTCTTACTGGTTTATCTTATTATTATGAGACTGTAAGAAATTAAATATTAGGAATTGATCTATTGCCATTAGTTAACAAGGCTTTTTACCTTTTGCAACAAGTGAAAAAGCAACACCAAATTTCTGCATCCATGATAATAGAAAATGTGTCAACCTTTAATGTGAGGAAAGGAGTTTCTATTAATAATGCTAATAGTAGAAATGAAAATAAGAAAGGCTTATTACAATGCAAACACTAAAAGGGAATGGGCATACAGTAGAGAATTGTTTTAAGTTGATTTGGCATCCCAAATGATATAAAGAGAAAAAGAGTAGAACAAGAGTTCGTGTTGTACATTATGGTTGTATTGATGGTGGTCAAACTTCTTCACTTAATATTGCTCCTAAATTTTTTAACACTAATAATACTTTTAGTTTAAATAGTTTTGATTTGCAGATGTTGCATGGGTTTTGTCAAGAGATTCTTAAGCTCAAGAAAAATGGTCAAGGGACAAAACAAGAGAAAAGAAAATGTAGCAAGTTCCATTCATTTTGTAGGTACTTTTGATACTCTTATCTCCTTTTCTTCATCTTTCATGGCTCAATTGAGTGTTTTTAAAAATAAGTTGACTACTTAGATAGTAGATACGGGTATTACAGATTATATTACACACTTTGATACACTTACACTCTTCCTAAAACAATTCAGATACACTTACTTGATGGGTTGATTAAATCTATTCAAATAGTAGGAATCATAGTTCTTAGTCCTCTTCTTGTGCTTCATGATGTTCTACTTGTGCTAGAATTTAATCACAATTTACTTACTGTTTATAAACTACTTTCAAATCAGCTACTTCATGTCATCATTGATAAACACAAGTATTATTTTCAAGACCTAAGATATAATTTGGTTGCTGCCCTTGTAAGTGCTCATCATGGGTTACATGTTCTGTACACAAATAGTCCTTGTTTTCAAGATGCAGTGCAGCAACAATTTGATTTACCCTTTATTTTTTATCATGTAATAAACACAACTTTAGTTGACCTATCCTTATTTCATGCTAGTTTAGGACATACTTCAATGTCAAAATTAGAACATTTGTCATTGTTCTAGCATAAGGATGTAGAAAATTTTTTATGTGAAACTTGTAATCTGGTTAAGTTTTACCTTTCAATTACTTCATATGGATTTATGGAGACCATATCATGAAGAATCTTTGACTAGGACACAATATTTATTGACACTCGTAGATGATTATTTGTAGTGTACATAGACTTATCTCTCAAGGTTAAAGGCTCAAACTAGTTCAACTTTACATCGGTTATTTTTTTATACTTAGAATTATTTCAATATTGTACCCAAATATATCCATACTGATAATGGAGAAGAGTTTATTCAAAGGAGTGTAGTTCATTATTTCATACTCTTGGGACAATCCATCAAAGGACCATGAGTTATACGTTACAACAAAATAGACGTGTCAAGCATAAACACAGACATTTCATTAAGACTTCTTAAGCATTAAGACTTCATGCAAATTTGCTTAAGTGAGTGTATATTAATTGCTACTTATCTCATAAATCAAATGCCTGTAACATCATTAATTGGAAGACTCCTTATGTAGTTCTTTTTAATAAGAAGCCTAAATACGATCACTTGAGAGTAATGGGGTACCTCCGTTTTACCGCCAATTTAACTCTTTCAAAGATAAGTTTGATCTTTGTAGTGTGAAGTACAATTTTTTAGGTTATTGACATGATCAAAAGAAGTATCATTTGTTTGATTTGAGTGATAACAAGATTATTTTCAGTAGAGATGTTTTTTTATCAAAGGCATTTTCCTTTTCTTGATGTATCCACTTCTAGTGCTGATGATTTTGTTGTACTTGTTGTTTCTTAACCATACATTAATCTTGATTCTGCAAATTGTATTACAACTACTGTTTCTTCATCTAGTTCTTCATCTCATGTTACACCTGATGCTTATTCTGATCCAAATGTTACCACAGCTCCTCCTGTATGTCATTCCACTTGCATATGGTTTATTTCTTCTTGGTTGAATGATTATGTTCATAGCATTCAACTTGTCCTTTCTCCCTTGTTTAGTCAATCTTCTTTTGTTCTTCACAATGTTTTATTCCATATCCTCTTTTTGACTGTTCTAATTTTAAATCCTACCCTTCTGATTATGTGGTGTCTTTAGCAAATAATTAACTACTAAGGAGCTAACTTCTTATTCTTAAGCTTCTTAAGATGAGTAGTAGGTTGAGGCCATGAATAAGGAGTTTAGCAACCTTAGAAAATAATAATACTTGGGAACTTACTACTTTGTCACATGGTAAGAAAGTGATTGATCCTAAATGGGTTTTTAAAATTAAGTACAAGGTTGATGGTAAGGTCAAGCGGTATAACGCTTGCTTAATAGCTAAAGGATATAATCAAGTTAAGAGTGAAGATTACATTGAAACTTTTTTCCTTGTAGCTAAGATAGGCGCTGTTCAGGTCTTGTTGGTTGTTGGTACTATTCAAACTTTTTGTTTTCAAACTTAGTCAGTTTTTGTCAAAGCCTTTGTGCTAATCATTTGCGTATAGCATATCACCTCTTACATTATTTTAAAGGTATGGTTTCTCTTGGTTTGTATTATCAATCTGATAATTCTCTTTCTTTGATGGGTTATTTTGATTTTGATTAGGGTGCTTGTTACATGGATCGTAAATCTGTTGGGGTTATTCTATATTTCTTGGTAAAGCTTTGATTTCATAGAAGACTAAAAAGCAACAAACAGTTTTGACTTCTTCTGCTGAAGTTGAATATCGCAACATAGCACATTTTACTAAAGAGTTGTTATGGCTCTCATATATACTCCAAGACTTCCAAATGGGTATTTCCTCTCTAGTTTCTTTGTTTGTTAACAATAAGGCAAGCTTCTAAGCTATAGCTTGCAAATGCATTTACAAAACAGGTTTCGGAGCCCCAAATGTAGTTTCTCTCTTCCAAGTTGGGTTTTTGTGAAGTACCAACTTAAGGGGGGGATGTGAGGAATATGATTTCTTTATTTATTCTTACATACATGTGAATATTTTAACTAAAACACACACACTTTACTGTTAGTTACAGATCCTTCTTGTAGTATAAATAGAGAACACTGTACATACTGATTAATTAATATAGAATTTTAGTTCCTCTATTTTTGTAACCAAATTCTCTTAAAGCTTTTACAACAACAATAGTGATCAGTCTATTTTACATGCTAAATGGACGATTTAGTAAATGTTTACATAAGCTAGCTATACTTTATAAATTGCATTTGATTATAATTACTAAGCCTATGACATCTTCTAATAATATGGACAAAATTTCTAGAACTCTAAATTTTAAAAATTTCTCTCTTATAATAAAACTAAAATATGGATCATTTTTCGAAATTATATAATATGCACCATTTTAAAATGAAAATGAACAATTTATTGATAGATAACGTACTATTTATTTTTTACCTTGCCCCTTTTTATGTTATATGTATGCTAAGTGTTCTAATTTTCTTAAGAAAAATTTTGGGAGGAATTTGTTAATCCTGCATGATACCACTAATGGGTCTTGGATAGCCCTTAATAGTTTTAGCACTATTCTATTACCCCATGAAAGAAACCAATTCTAACTAAATTACTAATTTATAAGAAGTAACAAAAAGTTTTATGTTAGACTAGATAGAGTTTCTTCAATTTAGACTAAATTACTAATATGGGCTTAACTAAGTTATGTTACCTCAATAGTACGGTTGGTATCTATTATGATCTTTGCTTACTACTTGTTGAGATACACAAAAAGGATGATGATATTTATCACTTTGAATTTCATTTTCAAAATATGTAACATGTCATCATTCCTTTCTAACAGTGGTTGAGTCATCTTACAAACCTAATTGGTATGCTTTGGGTCTTATCAAGTTTTAAATAAATTATATAAGGTGGTGATCAGTATTGGAAATATTCATAAGAATGTTAGAGAGATAGAAGAAAAAAGAAAATAATCTTGAAATTTTGTATGACATAAATAATAATAAAAGTACATATCTGGAAATCCATTCAGCAAAATTGAACTTGTTATAGCTAAATGAATATGAGTAAATCTTTCTACTTCTAATTTTTTGTTTCAAGGACCACTCTCAAAGGATCATGAGGTTAAACCCTTTTAGTGTCCTGATTAGTTGAAATGGTAATGTCTAACTCAAATAATGAGATGTTAACTGTTAAACCTTCTTTTGAGAAGGTATTACAAGAAATTTTTAAGCTAAAATTGAATTATGAATTAGTTCCTATTAGGTTTGGAGGTATGTTCCTTAAGCCAATGGAGAATTATTAGCAAAGATTTTTATGAAGCCATCTTGGAGTTTTTTTTAAGGTTACCCAATGCCTAAATATTGTATTGCATTTACCATAATGTTGACTCCTAAAAAAAATAATCCAAAATCTTAGAAAGACCTCTAATCTATTAGTTTATGTAACACAACGTTTTTTTTCCCCCCAAAACTATTAACTAATAAGCTTTGTTTAATCCTTCCCGAGATTATCAATCCAAAGTAGCCATGTTAGCAATCTCTCATATATTTTTATGATAACAAAAAGGGATAAATGTTGATAAATCATTAAGAATGCAGGTATTCGGAAGGATTCTTAAAAAGTTTTAAATTGCAAAATTAAGCTGTTTTTAGAAACTTATTCAGAAGATTTGATTTGATTGAAAAAGAGAATAATCTACAATTCTTTAGAAAGTATTTCAAAAGCTTTATAAGTAGAAATTGTATAATGCTTCAGAAACTTCAAAGAAAAGAAGATTGATACTCGTTAGAAAGTTATTCAGAAAGTTGATTTGGAAAAATATGATAATGAAATTTAACTCATATCAAATTCGAATTAATTAAGACTTAACCCCACTAGATTGGATATATTAGGGAAATAAACTTAATCCCATTTCACTTAAGATGAAATCAAAATCCATGAGTACTATTTTTGAGCGAATTTATTTTTAATAAATCAAGATATGTGTAAGAATGGATAAGGATAAGATTGATTCGGATTTTGTGGAATTTCAAATGTTCTAATATAAGGTTTATCTGGAAATTGTTGATAAAGCATATCTCTTAATCGGATTTAAATCTGAAGCTCATCTGGTAGTTTCGGATCGAAGTATATCTGACTAAAACGAGATAAGGAGAGTTGTTTTGAATTTCAAAATACCGAAATTTTTTCAAAATATCTAAAGATTATCTTTAATAAATGATTGTTGGATAAACATGAAAGTAAAGATAATTTTCAACAAATTAGCCATTTGGAGATTTTAATATAAAAAGAGAAAGGATTCAAAACATCGTATTCTTCTATGAGAAAAAATTTCGTTATACAAAAATATGATCAAATTTTACTTTATGAAAAGGTATAGAAAGTTTCTCTGATACTTCTTCAAAAAGTTGCACTGAAGCAAATTATAGAACAATCATTGTATTTGTTTTAGTACGAAATTAATTGAGACTTATATTATTGTTCTCACTTGTAACGTATAAATTTTATTTGTTGTTTGAGTGTTGAGAGAAGTATGATTGTACGCTATAGATCTGTAATTAACTTGTGACGAATGCTTACAATCTTTTTGTGATTTTGATTTAGTAGATTAAGTGGAACGACATCGGTGAAGTAAACTGGGTCCTAAGCAGTGAAGCTAGAAGAAAGCTGTAGGTAGAAAACTGAAGCTCTATATATTATAAGTTGAATATTCTCCTTCTTTAGTCTTTTAATTTGTGTTATTTAACTGTGTTAGTTAATTGTATATTAAATTATTAAAATATCACTATTCACCAATATAAGTTATTGAGAAAATATTTTTCTTTTATCGAAAAAGTTTTTAAAAATTTAAAGATATCAATACATCCTCCTCTCTTGATATTTTATACAAAAGCAACAAGCTAGATTTAGTTAAGGGTAGATACATAGTTGAGAAAATTATCCTTGCCCATGAGCTTTTGTGTGATTTGAATTGGAAAGCAAGGTGCAGAAATCTCATTGTTAAACTTGACACGAAGAAAGCCAATGATGGATTTTATTGGGTTTTCTTGTTTTCAATGCTTGATGATGTTAGTTTCCTCTAGAAATTCATTTTTACGGTTAATATAACTATGCATGGTAACTAGTTCTCTGATATAATAAATCGTAGTACTTCGAGTTTCTTCCTTGTATTGGGGGGTTCCATCAGGGCTATCCCTCTCCCCAAATCTTTTTCATTTTTGTTACTAAGTAATGATTAGGAGGTTTAAATAATATTATCCTTCGTTCAAATATAGGACTTTTGTACAAACTTTGATTTCTTATCTTTGCTTTGCTAATGAATGTATCCTATTTATGGATAGATTGAAGTTTTTAGTATTTAAGGCGATAATTTTTTTTTTAATTATTACGAGCAAAGTTTAGAGAAAAAAAAAACAATATGAATAAAAGTTCTATTTTTCCAAAGGATTTCAAACCTTCACAAAAACACCTTGTGTACTACATTTTTGGGATGAGAAGAAGATATTAAAAAGGTTTCAAATAAGCTCAACAAGTAAGCAAATATGTGGCTTTCCAGCGGGATTGAACTAACTCTTGTTAGTAGGGTCTTGTCATTTCTACCTTTGACTCTCATTGCATTATCAAAAACTTGAGAGCATGTTAACTAACTTTTTATGGAGGATCCCACATAATTTGAGTTAACTCATTGGTCTTCTTGGAACAAGTTATTCCTTCATAATGCGGGATGGGGACCAGAGATTAGATCTTTTAAGAAAAAATCCAAATCCATCAAAGCTAAGTTCTGGTGGAAATTGAGAAATTTCTTTTCACTCTATACATGCAATCTATATACCTTAAATGTAAGCATCTATTTGAGGTTTCTACATCTTATAACTATTCTCATTATGAAAATCACTCTTAAGGGCTCGTGAAACGATTGAGAAGTACGTATTTTTTAACCGTGGTCAGGGTGATGTTACTTTTTAGTTTGATCACTAGCATCTTAATGGTCGACTTTCTAACTATAGCCAATGTTTAGAATGAATTTTGATAGTAGTCTATGAACTCTTTGAAAATGAAATGTCCTTTTTCGAGGACTTTCCTTCATTCCCAGAAATGATAAACAATGCACTTGGGTATGATCCCATTATCTTTGATGTTGCGGGAATGTAAGACAATTATTCATGTATTTCTTTTATATAATTATGCTAAGAATGTTTAAATTGACTCTTTCATATTTGGGATTTTGTTAAATTTTAAACTTCTCTTCTGTAGATGTCTAGTTGGAAAACGTAATTTGGGTAATATTTCAAACCACATTCATGTTTTGGTTCCTACTTTAGTCTTATGGCATCCATAGGCTAAAAGAAATAACAGGAAGTATAGAAATCCAGATAGGGGCCCTAAGGTTTTCGTCAAACAAATCATTAATAACTTAGTAAGTATCATGAAGAGTGAATCCCCTTACTAAGAAACAAATCACTCAGGATGAGGAACTATTTACTATAGTTATGGAACAACCAAAAAGAAAATGGTCCAGTAGCTATCTTAGAACTACCTAATCAAGAATTTGTTAAATTGAATGTAGGTGGTAGTTTAAGTTAAGATAAAGGTGGTGAGCTAGAGATGCAAAAGGAAATATGGCATGGAGTTTTGGCTTTACTTTGCAACATAGATGTATTAAATCAATTGAACCGATGATCTTTGGTGGGGCCCAGAATTTTGCAAGTTGTTTAATTTTAAATAAGTTTTAATAAGCCATGTATCAAGATGGCCATCTATATTTGCAGCTAGATGGGACATTTGGAATGATATCACCTGGGTGAGAACTTTGTTGAAAGATATTCAAGGAAAGGCTAGTCATGTTTAGGAAAGCCTAGTCATGTTTGGGAAGAGCAAAAAGGTGCTACTAATTGGTTAGTAAAAAAAAAGCCTAAGGAGATACTAGAGGTGTGTAAATAAGTTTTAACTTGTAAATTGACTTGTTTAACTTATTTTTTAAATAGGTTTAAGTCAAGATTTCTTTCCCATTTAAAAATAAGTCAAATGGGCTTGGCCCTTTTAATTCATGAGCCTAAGTGAGCCAGTCCGTTTAACATATTTACACCTTTGACTTGTGAGTCGGTTTGTTTAACTCATTTTTTTTTTTTTAAATTGGTTAAGGTCAAGATTTTTTTACCCATTTAACACATGAGCCAAAGTGGGTCAAACCGGGTTAATCAGTTTAATCCACTTATATACTTCTAGGAGGTACAATATGACTTCTTCTATTGAAACACCTCATCACTATACAGTGATTTCAAAAGAATTTCCATCTAAGACATGCATAGACTTTTCTTATTGTTTCCTATTAGCTAGTTTTGTATTTGTCTAGTTGTGTTATCTAATTTAATCCTAGCATTAATTGTAAGTGATAGTTTTTTTTCTTTTTTTGTTTCCTACTCATAGGAAGACTTATTTAAAATAGAGATAGTTGTCTTACCTTTCTTGCTTTATAGCAGGAGTAATGTAGTGCCTTAACTCCTAGGGCATGATCATTTGACATATTAGTGCGAAAGAGATGGATTGATATAGCCTACATGAAGCTCAAGATAAGGCTAAATGGAGAAAATTTTAAAATTAGCAAATATCACCTAGTTATAAAACAATGTAGAAGTGTCCTTTAAAATACATAATATGAGGGCATTATATTGCTTGAGTTTATTAAAGTTACATAATTAAACATAAATTGGTCAAAGTATTTCAACATTTATTTATACTACTATAATCACTCTTAAAATATCCTAATCTTAAGCCTAATCTCTATTGTTATCTATCTTCATAACTTGAGGTTAGAACAAAAACTAACCCCTCAACATCAAAGTTAAGTAAGTAGACAAAACAAATAAACACTAGTAATAATAGAGGCATCTCTAGATACAGATCACATATAGCATATAGTAATTACATGTCTATGCAATTTTATACTATGTTAATGCATGTGACATGCATTGACTAATATCTTAACTAAGTAAATAATAAGCAACTCTTTGGCCACTCCCAAACAAAATATGAGTTGCACTTAGTGGCTCTTGAGCATAATATGTGAGTTCTCTTCAACTCCTAAGCAAAATATATAAGCAATGCTTGGTAATTCTTGAGCATAATATATGAGTGCCTTGAGAAAACTCCTAAGCAAAACATATGAGTAACACTTAACGGCTTCTAAGTAATAAATTAGCAACACTTAGCGGCTCAAAACTGAGCATGCAAATTATGTTGTGGAAGCCAAGCTTTATAAATTGGGATTTTTAAAAATGTGACTTGTAAGTCTTTTGTGCAAACCAAGCTTTCAATTATGACCTTTAGTACCCTTTCTTAAAACCAAACTTTAAAACATAGCTCTTAATTCCTTTAATTAAAAATTGAAATTGATAAAAATATAGCCTTTTTGGTCATTTTCATGTTATGTTATGAATGCAGGTCATGCAATGAATTACAGTTAGTGATAATCAAGCATATATCTAAAGCCATAAACTATAATCCAATTATTTCAATTAGCCAATATCACATCGAACATATTGTTATAGTAGAAACTACTACCCACCAGCTACAACTATAATTAAGGGTATGTTTACACACTTAAAACAACCATTACACTGAACTATTCACAACCAAGCATGTTATATAATCACTTCAGCTTGTGGGCATTCCTCGGATTTTCCTTTGGCTTACATGTCTTTTTTTCCTATGTTGTTTAATGCTTTTCCTCTAAGGTGCCTAGATTCACTTCTCACTAAGAAGAAGACCCTTTTAAATTTATTTAGAGTTAGGCTACCTTAGTAGTATGGGACTTCGTCTTAACAACTTATGTTAGAAGATATACCCTTAAAGAAAAAGATATTCTATCACCTATTAGCTATTAGCTGGAGGATAGATGTGACATGATCCTAAGACCAGCAATATGGATGGAAGAGCATACCCTAGAACTCTCTCTTACCTACTAACTTGGGTATACAGTTTAAACTTGTCATGACCCCAAAAAGGGCCTTGTAAAATTACTTAAAATTTTCATATCAAGTGTGCACCTATGATATAAAATTGCTTTGCAAGTTAGAGATTGCAAAATTATAAATAATTATTCGCTAGAATTTCTGATTTTAATTTATTAACATATTGTAAAATATAAGTAAGTAGAGATATCTAATAATCCACCGTTACTCAAAATTGTAGAAAATCAATATCCCTACCAAATGATAAGATTGAGTAGAAAAGACTTAAATTTTAAACTTATTGAAATTATGAAATCTAAATATACAAGTGGTGTTTACATTTGAAGTTTCAAATGAACTAAACAATCTCTGTAGTTCTAACTTTTAAAACATCTCAATACTTATTCTCAACACTCGGCCCTTATCCTATGCTCGATTATTTATCAACCTACAAAAGAAAAACTATTGGAGAGTAAGCTGTAAGCCCCAAAGTTCAGCTAAGTAACCGTAGGATTGAACTTAGAACCCAAGGTTTAGGGCGATCGGCTAAAGGATCCGATCACACCCAAATTATAAATTATTGAGAGAAATATTAGTAAAAATGACTCCATAAACTTAAATTTAAGAAAATAAATAGTAAAATAAGAGACTATAAAATTTTTAAATTTTAAGCATAATAGGTATTAATTATCGAAAATGCGAAAAGTGTAATGAAATAACTAATAAATTACTAGAGATAGATTATATGTATACTAAAAATTTTAAAATGACCAAAATAATATTTAGGAATGTTCACGTGTACCCCACATGTATTTCCGTGGAGATACAAATATGCGTAATTACCTAAATTAGCCTAAAACTAAGCAAATAATTAAAGAAAAATACAAAATAATTATAAAAAAATCAGAAAAATCAGAAGAGGATAAGCTGCAACAAGATAACGTCGTGTTTAGCAAAAAAAAATAACCAATAAGAATTTGACAAACAAAAAGCCAAAAATCATGGAATTGGTGCAAAATCCCATCAAATTAATGCACATTAATTTCTAAAATTATCTATAAATAGGGAAAAAAATTTTAGAAGTCCTTTGGTCAGTTTATGATTTGAGAAAAATCAAAACACCAAAAAAATTGAGAGAAAATCTAGAAAAATAAAAAAAGAAAGAAAACTGTGCAGATAGGGATTTTAAAGGGAACCCACACCAGACGAGGAGATGGGAGTAGACGACCACCACTACCACACGGTGGTGGCAACGCCCAGGCCAGCCGACAAGGCCAAGGCGGCCCGTGGTGGCCGGAGCCAACCAAATTGGTGAGTCCAAATTCTAGCTCGATTCTTGTGAAATTTTTTAAAAATAGTAAATATAATTAGAAAATTATGAATTTTATTATTCTGAGATATTTTTGTATGTAGTTTGTAGGAAAAATATTATTTAGATGAAAACATATCCCGTAATATAGGGTCCTTAAGAAATCATACAAAACCGAGCACATTTCGGTTTAGAAATAAATGACCTTAGGAGTGTAGTTTGGAGCTCAATTTTTTTCTGTAGGATGCTCATGTGATATAAAACAGTGTTATGAAGCCATTTTTTTTAAATTAATTTTTGAAATTTTTAAGTTAATTTTTAGCCCTAAAATGATGGTAAAATTGGGTGATTTAGGGTTAATTAGGTGATTAGGATGTTAATTACTGATTGAGATAGTAATTAGATGTTTAGTGATATTAATATCTTATGTGGAAACCTAATCCTAGTCTATAGAGTGTTAAGTGTAAGTAATGAAAGTGTTATGTGGTAAATGTAGAAAATTAGGAATATGTAGAATTAAAAATTAATAAATATGGAAAAATTAGGTTTAATTAGATAATAAAATAATGAAAATAAGAACATAACAAATCTGAAACAAAATTCAATTTTAGGTAATTATATGAAAAATGTAAAAATTTCTCACAATATGAGTAAATTCGGTACACTAATACGGATTTAAGTGTACTGGATGGAATAAAATGCTGACTAGGGGTAGTAATCGTATTTAGGAGATCGGGAAGTAATGTGATTAATTTCACATTATGGGTTGAAACGGATTTCTAGGGTTGGAATCTAAAACATTACTTAGAAATCGAGCTAAAAACCTAATTTAGAAATCGATGCGAAAACTGAACCTGAACCTAACCCCAACCCTAAAATAATTATAAAAGACTTAATATCTAGATAATTAGGTATATTTAACCTTAAACAAAACCTAACAATAAGCGTTATCGGATAAAATGAACTTATAATATTATATGAAATACTGAAACCACGTTCGTGTTATAGGGATGATCGGCGATGGCCTGAGCAAATTGGACCTCGAGTGAGTGAGCGAGGAGTCGAGGTAAGTTGGGATTAATACGATGCTGTATTTTGGAGGCTTAAGATTATGCTTGGTTGTGCTTGTTAGATAGAGAATGTGTGCATGTGCTTGATTATGGGTGATGCTATGATTCTGTTTGTTGCTCTGGCACATATTGTATGACTTGTATGAAAGGATTGATCACCCTAAACTGGACTTAACCAAATATCCAACCAGTAATCATAATCGGACATGCATGGCAACCCGTCAGGGGAACTTAGGACTCTCCAGCCAAATACCAACCCCTTCGGAAGGGATAGCGCAGGATTGCAAAATGGTCCCTTCTTCATCCTCAGTCGAATTAAGTGACAGGAGAGGAGGTCGCGGCGAGGGTGAAGATAGTGGTTCGAAGGTAGTCACGGGAGGAGCAAGGTCTCCATTACACAAGCCTGGCTTTGGTCGTGAGCTGTTGCATTAACGGCAACTCCTTAACCTGGATTAGAGCGGACGTAATTTCTCTAATTTCACGACGGGCCGGACAACGTCGTGCGATGGCATTTGCTTGCACATGCATTGCACCTAATAAGTGATTGAAAACCTTGTTGTGTGTATGGTATAGTTTTAAGTCCTTCGTCCTAACTTACTGAGCTGTGGTTGCTCACATCCCTATAGACGTCGAGCAGGTGCTGGTTAAGAAGCGGCAACAACTACTCTGAAGCTAGTAACTGCTGGATCTTGGGGAGTGAGGAAAAATATTGAAGAATAAAAATATATTCTTAAGGTCTAAGTTTTTATTATTTTTCATTTCCGAATGATGTAATGATATAGAAAAATACTATAGAAAAATATTGTAAACTTTAACTGCAATGACTGAATTATAACATATATATAATTCCTCACTTTTAAAGTACTTTAAGTAATGTTAGGAATTTAATAGTTAAAATTATCTTGATTTTTTAATTATCCAATGATATCATTATGATTGACATTTTTTTTCTTACAATATCAATAATTTATTACATGTATTTATATCTTAAGAAGATAATTCTAGGAAAGTAATTTTAGAAGATCTAAATCCAATTTAAACTATTTGATTATAGTGAAATAAACGATCTAGGGTTAAGTGGGTATTAATATAAACCATAAGGTCAATTAACTTTATTAGTTTAGCTTTCCTTCATTAAGAAACACCATAAATGACGAAGATTTAGTTTAGATTTTAATAATAACTTTTCTATGACCTTTTTATATAGCTAGTTGTATTAAGGTAAGAGATTGATAGGCTCTCTATCTCAATCAAATTTAATTAAAAAGTTATAAATTCATAATTAAAGAATATTAATTTTTCAATATTATATTAAAATTTAGAATTTAAATTTTTTTAAGAAATATATATATATGTATAATATTCATTTCTTTCTCTCTTTTCTTTTAATGTACTTTTAAGACTGTTCAAGCATAAACTTTTTTTTATTCTTAAATTATTTATTATCTATATAGTCTGATTTGGTGACAATAATAGTATTTTTAAATATTTACACTTATAGATAATATAATTTCTCAACGGGTCGGTGGTAGATAATTTAAACCAAGATCTCCAAAGTGATAGGGATTTCAACTTACTCTATATATTAAAGTCGAACAATAAGGAAGGAATCGATTTTGTAACCCAAAGGCGGAAGGCGGAACCCCTTCTCGATCAAGTCAGACTCCGATCCTCTATAACCTGCAAAGAAAACCTCCCGTGCCCTAATTTTCCTAATTCGTGCAACAATGGCGACTCTGGACTCTGACGTCCCAATGGTTCCTGCCGGCGAAGGGAGCAGCTCCGCCCCTTCTTCTTCTACCAAGAAACCCAAACGTTTTGAGATCAAGAAGTGGAACGCTGTCGCTCTGTGGGCCTGGGGTATGAGCAAACTATTTGTCTTCTCAAAGCCCTAATTCCTAATTTTTGTAATTGATTTTATATTCCCTATAATGGTGAATACAAGTGTTGTAATTAGGGTTTCTTGTGATATTGCGGTTTCTTTCAGATATTGTTGTTGATAACTGCGCGATTTGCCGTAACCACATCATGGATCTCTGTAAGAATATTATTTCAAAAACTTTTTAATAGTAAGACGTGTTTTATTGAGTGTTTTTGGGTTTTTGATGGTTTTGTGTGTATTGGGTAATGTTGAACAGGCATCGAGTGTCAGGCGAACCAAGCCAGTGCCACTAGCGAGGAGTGTACCGTTGCTTGGGGTGAGTGTTTATCAATTAGCATTAGCTTCGTAGCCCTAATTTTCTTTAAGTATTAGTAGAGAGTTTTAGTGTTGCTTTAGTTTGAAATTTATTAGTAACTGTATAGTGGTTCTCAATTCAATGATTTGTTAAGATTGATAAACATGGAAAGAAAAGAAAAAACTTTTTGAGAAGAAGAATCGATCAAGATTAGCTAAAAATAATTAGCAGATTAGGTGAAAACATAATCTTTTTAGATGAGGGGCACAGCTGCAGGTGGACTGCTAGTGGCTACTACTACCCTGGAAGACCTATGCACTGATTAAGAGCTGTTTTGCATTTTTGCCGGTAGCCTTAATAAGCATATTGGAACAATTCCCATCCGTAAGAGCCCCATTTAAATCTCTAAATGTCACATCAACAATTTAAGAACCTCTTTTTTTAAGGACTTTTCCACTTTATCCCTAAGATTCTTAAACGGAAGTCCTTAAATTTTATTTATCTCATTTATGGGACTCACAGCATACAAATTTAAATTGGCATAACACTATAATAAAAAATAAATAGAACATTGAAAAAAGTTAAGGACCTCCCTACATCTATCAAGAACCTCAAAGAGGAGGATCTTGATATAGGGTTCTCTGCCAAAGGACCTTGGATGAGGATGTAACTACTAGATGAACCCCTTCGGCCTAAAATATTTGACATTGTTAAAGAATAAAAATGTAACTTTTCACATTTTCCAAGCTTGCTTGTACACATCAGGAAGAAGCAAGTGCTGAAAAGGTGGAAAGTTTCCTCTTTTAACCTCGTAAAAGGGGCCAGGGTCAATTGTTATCATTATCCTCATTATTGTTGCACTTTTAAGGTTATTTTATTATGTACACTTTGTGAATTTCCTAGAAGGAATAGGTGGTTTTGATTGAATAGATCATGGATGGGATGCCATTCATTTCAAGAGTTTGTGGCATATAGGTTTTTACATTATTGCAGTATATCATTGCTTCTATTATATTGGTTGGTGGATTGAGTATTGCGACAAAACTCTTCATTTAAAACTGATTCTGGATTCAGGATATGGCCTTTGCATGCTTTGATATTTCTACTAATCTGGTCTACAGAGCTGAGAATTTAGGGATATGTTTGAAAGTTGAAGTGATTTCACTCCCTTTATTCACAGTTACAGAATAATTAATGGCTCAGTTTTGAAGTTGATAGTTATGTTATATGCAATGATTATGTAAGTTTTCTAGTAAAACCAGATTCAGAGACTACAATTCTTCTTATATGACAAAGAAGAGGTAGAAGTAGGAGTCCTATTATCTTTCAAACTACTGACTGGATAATCAAACAATTTGTAGCATTCACCAAAAGTATTACATGTTCTAGCAGTTTATAGTTTTGCACTGGCACTTTCCTTATTAAGAAGTTGATTCCATATGGTGGAATGAGACTCGGTTAGTTGATCATGTTCAACTAAAGTTGAGAAGACAAGATGTTTGTCTTTTTCTTTCTTGAGTCCATTGAATACATTACAATGGCTTTTTTTTTTCCTTTAGTTGATAAATTTGATATATATATATGTCTTGAACAGCGAATTATATTAGAAAACTTTATCAAAAGGAAGATGAAAACACCCATTTAATGTGTATTTGGATCAAGAATGGAATTTCAATAGTATACTGTTAGGAGCATTAGCAATTTCAATAGTATACCGTTAGGAGCATTATTATGCCTTTCATGTGTACGAAATGTGTCACAAGTTGAATAATCAGTAGAGGTGTTTAATGGACTGACCGTGTGTTATGTTGGTTGTGTTACTGATGTATGTGGTGTTACACTAGGTATGTTTAAGCATGTAATAATGGGAGTCTTTGAATCATGTGTTGGATTTCGCAGGTCTAGGCATGCCAAATAAGGGTGAATATGAGTCAGCCAAGTGTCATGGGTAGTTATTAGAGAGTTGAATGTCAATTATGTTAGAGCAAAAATTGGAGAGAAAATAGGAGGGAAAGTTAATGTACTGTAACTGTTACTGAAAGTATTTGATTATAATGGCAGAAGTAAATAGGAAAGGATAAGCCTATTTTTAACCCAGATTTATGTTATGTATGAAATTGTTGGGTTCTCTCATTTAATGAGCCCAAGTTGTTTGTAACCATGGGGTAGAAAGGAAGAAAACCTTTTAAAATCACATTGTGAATTCAATTTAGAATACCCTTCACTTAAATCCTATATCTGATTCTGTAACATCTACAGCCTCATTCACTGATGTGGATTTTCATGCTTCATCTTGTTATGAGTTTATCATAGATTTATTTGAGTAGGACTATAGATGAAGTCTCATGGTACATTCATGGATTAGTGGATAGCTTATCATATTATGTTGGAGATTCATATTAGCCGACAAAAATTGTAGCAATTAGCATTTAGTAGAAAAAGTATAGGTGTAGTTCTGATGAAGCTCGTTGTTGTTGCTTTTAGTCAATTGAATACAAATGATTTTATTTTTGCATAAAAGAGTAGTTGCTACTGCCTCAGAATGTCACCCCCAACAGCCTTCTTCAAAGTGGTTTAAAATTTACTCATTCAGTTTCAAACATGCTATGTCTGAGATGAATTAAGTGACAATGTCCAATCAATAAACCATAAAGTAACCAGCCTAACCATTAATATGGAGTTTCCATCTCTCTCTCTCTCTCTCTCTCTACTTCAGTTTGATTCTCTCAATGTCTATCCTTACCAGTTCTTCATGCATCTTTCTTGATTGCTTTCTTTGTCAGGATTTCTTGATGCTAGAGTTTGAAAATCAAACTTAGACTGCTGGTTGGGCTTAACGAGTCTCTTTTCTTGATAACCAACCATTTTTTGTCTGAGCCATTGTAGAGCAAGCAAAACATGTTTGCTTAATGAGCCCCTTCTCTAGTTAGCTAATCATTTTTGTCTGAGTCACCGTACAGCAGGCAAATCATGTTTAAGTTTTGTCTATACTCAGGATAGTGCTCATACCTCTAGACTCGTGATGAAGAGATGGCATTTTATCCACCTGTCTTTTGCCTTTTCCATTGTGGCGTGCCCCCAAAGGTTTGGATAAAAATTACTCTATCCTGACTTTCATACGAAACTTCGGTCTTGGGGCAATGAAAAGTCCACTGCCAGACATAAGAGTCAAGCACTGGAGGGAATCTGCACATTCTGTCTGCTTTGCCAAAGCCCTTTGTGATATGTATTGCTGGTCCTTAATTCTTACCACAATCTACAAGTGCTTTCTTTTCTCCTTTTGGGTGAAAATTAGGAACCAACACCAGGTCTTGAGCTTTGCAGACCATCCCCACTCCCACTCAAAAGCACCCTTACCACATCTCCCATGGGAAGGGAGGGAGTAGGAGGAACCTACTGCAGCAATAGAACACTGAAGTATGCTTAGCAATAAGCATTTGCTAAAAAGGGGGAGAGGCATGAGGAGTCTACAGTTTTATCTGGATTACATGTTTATTTTCCCTATACCATGTGCAATCGCCACATTTTATCCTTGTTATTTTCTTTAGTGATAGAGGACTGTACGTCTGATGCAACTGTCTTTGATTATTGCAGGTGTCTGCAACCATGCTTTTCACTTCCACTGCATTAGCCGATGGCTGAAGACACGTCAAGTTTGTCCTTTAGGTATTCCTTCAATTAGCTCTTTTTCTGCTCCTTTATTTTAAATCAACTACACTATTAGTACTCTTACTATGCTCTTGCTTTTGACAGATAATAGCGAGTGGGAATTCCAGAAATATGGCCACTAGAGTCATAATTATTGGATAGACATTTCGTCTCTTGGGGGTGTGCAGTTGATGCTTTCGGTGCATCTTGTGTTCCTTAATTTCCTTCTTATGACGGGATTTATATGGATATGCAAGTCTCTGTATAATCAGTATTATTATTGCTCATTCTAGGCACATAGCATGTATCCTGCTCAATGAATCTTGGAATATTGATGAGCTATGGAAAACCTTTCTAAGATCTCTGTCTCCCTCCTTCGCCTTGAATGGGCGTGCACACGAATGCTGGTTGTGCATATGCAGGTGCATGATTAACGGCAATATGAATGAGTTAATGGTGAATGGCGTTGGCTTATTGTAGCATCACCGTCTGGATTCGCAGGTATCGATTGAATGCGACGCCACTTCTTTTGGCTCTATTTACTATAAGAATTGATATTTTATGCAGTTGTTTGAAGGTATAAGACACAGGCTTGTTGGTGCAGCACCATCCATTCATGTGATTACGAGTGTAACTGAGTCAAGTCGAACTGAGTTCAAGCTTGACTTAAAAATGATAAACTCAAGATTGGTTAAGGTTTCGTTGTGTTCTAAATTTTGAGTTTAATTAATTTGATTAAACTTTAATTTTTATAAAATTTCAATGGATAACTTTAGACATTTATATGCAAAGAAATTAAAAATAAATTAATAATTATATCTAGTTAAAGTAGATTTTTGAGCTTGATGAATTTAATATTTTAAAGCCTGAGTTTGGTTTAGTTTGGTTCTTAAGTAGTTTGATCTTGAGTTAAATTGAATTTGATTAAAATTTGAGTAATTCCCTACTTGTGGTGGCCTTTTCTTTAGTGCTTATATTTTTTGTGTCGATTACCTAGAATTCGAGATGATCATGGCTTAGTTCAGTTCATTCACGAATTGAGTCGAATTGTGCTTTGAACTGTTTGGTTAAGTCTAAACCGAATTGTCATTATACTATGATTGGGATGACGGAAAGTGAGTGTAGGAATGGAAAGAAATGGAAGGAAAAATATGATGATTCTAAGAAGGAAAGTAGGAGTGAAAAATAAGAGGTAAACTTTGCTCAAGCCCACAAACATTCTTTCCCAATGTAGAAGAAAAGTGAAGAAAAATATTCAAAGATGCATTTGTCCCTCACTTTTATCATATAACTTCTTTTTCTCTTATAAATATGGGCATATAGGTAAATTCGTATTATGCCTTATCTTGTCTTTACTAATTATAAGAATTCTTTGCACTTCCGTTCCTTCTGTGATCCAAATGCATTGAAAAGAACTAAATCCGTCTATAATTCTTTCTCTCCATGTTCTTTTCTTCCCACATTCTTTCCTTCTTAATTCCTTTATACCTAACAAAGTGTTAATAGTTTAGGGTTTTAAATAAAGTTGCATTAAATGTAGTTAGTTTGTTTGAGTCCAATATTAGTCACTTTTAAAAGCACTTAATTATTTTGATCATTTGTTATTCACAACATGCACTTATTGCAATAATTTTAACTTGTATGATTGGCTTCAAGATTTTCAAGTAAAAAAGTCTAATGAGTGATTAATTGCAAACAAAAGAATTAAGAATAATTTCCCTTAGACAAACTAAAGCTTATGCAAATTTATCCTATAAATTTCCTTTTAGATCATCCATTATATAATAAGCAAACTATATAAAGGCTAGCATGTGTCAAAGGAACGATTAAATGCATTAAGGATTGGGATATTGGGAGTTAGTGTCCTAGGTATAGAGTAAACTTTCTTGTTTCTTCTACTTGTTAGAACTTGGTTAGTTAGGTATCTTTGTTGGAATTTAATAATCAAAATATACTTTTTTCTTATTATTTTTAAAATGAAAGGTAGTTTGGTTTAATTCAAAAGCAATTTAATTTTATTTGGCTCAAATATGAAAGAATCATATTTCATGGTTTGGTCAGTTTTATAAAGAACCCCATCCATAACAAAAGGCTTCTTTTAGATTGATAGATTCCTTCTTTTTCTAACTTATTGTAGGCCTAAGTATTATACTAATGTCATTATTTTCCTCATTTTATCTACGAGTTCATAATGATGATAATAATATTCAAATTTCGTCTTTCATGTGTAACTATTGTTTTATTTCTCTCTTAAATTTTATATTTTTTATATTTAAATCCGTAATGTTAACAAATGGGTCCTTTTATTAACGATGTTAAGTTTTTCAACCATGTACGACTTGTGGTGCAATTTGATTATTAGTTGAAATAATTAATTTAACATTAATATATTATTTAATTAAATTATTAAAAAAATATAAATTTTACAAAAAAATTGGAAAAAATTAAAAATTAAATTGGTAAAAGTAAGATGATGATGATAGTAATATATGATTTAAATAAATAATTAAAAAATATTAAAAATTGAGAAAGAACTTCGAAGTAAAAGAAAAAACATGACCTTAGGGTAGTGGGTGAGCTAGTCCCCCTTCATTTTCTTTAAAGGAAATAAGAACATAAATGGAAAACCTGAGCTAGTTGCACATATTTATTTTCCTTAATTTTCTTAATTTTTATTATTGTATTTTTTAATATTTATTATATTATTTATTTAATATAAGTACATCGAGCAATAGAATTGTGCCATAATGTCTTCTTTCAACGAAAAAGTAATCGTCTTAATAAAAGGGCTCATTTGTGAAGGCTTGCATACGTTTTGGACTCAAATGTAAAATATAAAAAATTTAAGATTAAAATAGAAACACAGTGGTAAAACTACTATAACCTAATAGTATTATTGTTATTCTCCTCTCGGAATAGATTAGGATTCAAATCCTCCATCTTTATAATTAGAAAAAAAATATGAAATATAAATATAGTGAAACATTGAGAATTGGTACTTTAATTTTAAAAAGTAAGTAAGTTTATAAAATAATAAACTATTATGGTTATTTATAAATATATCATCATATTTGATTTCATCATTATAACTAAATATAGTGTACTGTAAAAATTTTACAGTTCAATTCGATAATTGAAGTGTATAGAGATTAAATTGGAAATAGAATCGTGTAAAGAGGAAAGGAATAATATTGGAATTTGTTGAAAACAGTTGTCATATTTGTTTTATCAAGTATGCTTAGAGACGCAATTAGGATAGATTTGGAAAGAGTTTGGCAATCTCAATATGCATTAATTGCTTTTAGGGCATCCCAAAATTTGCCTAAAGCATTATAAGGTTTGAGAGTGTTGTCTGAAACTCATTTGATAAACCTGTTGGGAAACTTGGCTCTTGAACTTGGAATCGTTTCTCTTTTTTTTTTTTTTTTCTTAAAGGTAAGTTATGTAAATTTAATTATACAAATTCAATATATAATGTAAATATTAGAAAAAACAAAGTATCGAAAATCTATAGATGTAAAGTAATATTATGGATTAGTAATGAAATGTTGAATTATAAATTGCTTATAATTTATTTCAGTAAATAATAAGCTCCTTATTCTTGTTACAAGTAAAAGAACCTCGAAAACTATTGTCTACTTTTTTGTTGAGAAAAAAAAAATGCTTTTATATTATAAATATAAAAACAAAAGAATGGTATATATGATAATATGAATATTTTTATAATTATTATTTACATAATTTCACCCTATAATGAGGAGGAAAAATGTTTTCCTACTAACGAAATAAATAAGCAAATCATAAATAAAAGAATCAACTCTACAATATAGGTAAAGCAAATTTAATATTTGTATGTCAAAATATACCAATATCTCCATAATAGTGTGAACTTAAAAGGATTAACCTTTTACTTTATTATATTAAATTTACTGTAATAAAATATAATGATACTATGTCCATACTTAATTAAAAATATGAAATTCAAGAACTTACTAATCTTTTTATTAGATTTTTACCAAATCGAACAGATTAGGAGCCCTATTACGACCTGTAAAATTACATCTCTAAGTAGGTCCACAGCAATATAGTGCGAATATTTTGGAATTTGTATCAACTCAACACATTTTTCACGTAAAGTTTGCAATGAATTGACACGTATTTATGTAAAGAAAAAAAAAAATCGAGTGAAAACAAAGGAATGGCTCTTTTTTATC
Organism: Lumnitzera racemosa; assembly: GCA_024138005.1. Lineage (NCBI taxonomy): Eukaryota > Viridiplantae > Streptophyta > Magnoliopsida > Myrtales > Combretaceae > Lumnitzera > Lumnitzera racemosa. Next base: position 6,277,276 of record JAMXBC010000007.1, read on the forward strand.
ACCTTGCAAAGCTGTACACAGCTTTTGATTAAACCGAAAAAAAAATTGCAAGAAGTGTTTTAGCGGATCGATTCCTGGTTTGGCATCACGTTTGCAACTTTGTGACCTGAATGTAAGAGTGTAATTGAGATAATCGAAGACGAACTTGAAATCGAATTTTGCGAGTTAATATTATTACTACATTTTTTCGATTCGATTGGATTCCATTACTTTACTATTTTTAGATTCTGGAGTCAATATGATCGATATATCGTTTCGACTCGACTTCATTACTGTACTGCTTTTAGATTCCTGGACCTAGTAACAAAATTGTAAAATTTGCAGGTTCAACTAGAATAGGATGGCTAGTAACAAAGGTGATGATAAACACGAGATGGTGGCACTAACCTAGTGGCAAAAGTTAAAACTAGCGTTCAATGGCAGACTGATGTTGTTAAAAACAATAAAACGAAAGCGAATCTTTTGAAAAATTGCTTTGCGTTAGTCGGTGCTTGAAATTTGGCCCATATATCATGTGTCCCCAATATCCTTGCTCATAAAATTTACTATGCTGTTGTTGAGACCTGAGAGATTAAAAAAAAAAAAAAAATGTTTCAAGAATGTTTAAAAAGCTGCCATAGATGGGTTGTCAAATGATTCTCGAACCAGTTTGTCGCGCATTTTTTCTGATCAGCATGGGTCGGTGTAATCATATAATAATAGAAAGAAAAATGAATAAGTAGCATTATGATGCGTGCGGTGCAGCGCTGTTCAGAAGTCAGATCAGCACCAAGGAAGGATTCATCTTGTTTATACAGAGAAAGATAAGCCAAAAAGAAAAAAAAAAAAAGAAAAAAAAAATGAAAAAGAGGACGGAGGAAAACTGTGAAATAACGTCGCCTGAGAGATTCGAACTCTCGCGGGGAAACCCCATGTACTTAGCAGGCACACGCCTTAACCACTCGGCCAAAGCGACGCTTGATGCTCATTTAATTTATCCCTATTTTTTGAATTCCATTTCGAGGAATATAAAAAATAAAATAAAATAAAGGGCACTTAAAACTTATGTAGCAGTACGAATTCGTCTACCATGTCACATCTCCCGATTACTATGTCCTAGAAAATTTTGTAAATTTTCGAAAAAAATAAAAGTAAAGAAGTTGCCTAATGAGTAACATCTATACATTAACTACTCTGTATACATATTACATAATTGTAGTTAACTAATCTAACTTTCTTTCCATATTAACAATACAAAAGAATGACAATTCTATTAGGTTGAAAAACAGAATCCATAATGAAGTTGGATCATTTCGATTTGTAATATCTTAATCAACCAAACTGAATTCCGCTTTAAACAACTAGTGTCTTATCTGATAGCTTTGATTAGTTTCCTGACATAGAATCAGCTACCAATAGTACTTGCTTAGTTTGAGTTGTTATAGTCTTTGGTCCCAATCCATTAGCCATCTTCTTTAAATTTCTCCATCCATATATTGCCATTGGAAGTCTATTTGTTGCCATACCTTTGTATTAAGTTAATGGTGTCTCATGTGACATTTTTCTTTTAACAAAAGAAAAATTCTTAACCTACTACTAGCAAGGAGACTACTGATCCATAATCGACTTATCTCAAGTGGTTACAAACCTTAGTGTTGTATCAAAACCAACATCTCATCCTGATTTCTCTACCAAGATCGGCTATTTGTGGATGGTCTATATCTCACCTATTCAAACCATGTTAAAGAGATGGACATTCCTCATAGCCACTTCGCTCCAAATTCCTAACCGTCACTATCTAGGCAAAGGATTGGATATCAAGGGAGTCAAGCAATGAACTAACACCATGACACAACCAATTGAGCTAAGATTAATTATGATCAAGTTTTACATTCACACCATTATTAAATAAGCACAAGAGCTAACAACTTAGAGCACATTCGAGTTATTCAATGGAACAAAATCCTCCACTTGCTCATGATAAGCCTCGATGGAAATCAAGTTGTGGACTGTATTTCGACTCAAAGTAGATTGATGAGTTGTATAAGAATAAAAAGATTGAGTCACTTGGTAGAGAGAGTTCCAAAAGGATTAGCGACGATAGATGAGGAGCTTATTACTATTAAAAGGAAAAGAGACTTCTAATATATTTTGATCTGAGTATCTTTGTTTTAATAGAAGTTTGAAAACAAGTGTTTCCAATAAGTGAAGATGCTCTAATTTGATGAAAGGTGCTAGAGATTAGATTTAAATGAGAGAATATTTTTTGGATTAGTCATGAAAGCTGCAACTATTACACAGATTTTAGAGGGAGTTATTCTAGAAGGGACTAAAAAGATATTAGCTATTATTTATTTCTTATTCGTTTTCATTTTTAGTTATTTTTCATATTAGCAATCGTGCCAATTATTATTGCACTACTATAAATAGATTTATATAACCTATGGGGAAAAGAGAGATTTTAACGAATGATATATTCCTTTCTTGTATTTTCTGAATCTTTCTCTTTCAATATTTTTTCCTTTTCAATTTTTCTGAGATCATGACAAGTAAAGCATTCAAGCTACTCGTTCGTCGTATTAAGTAGATTGCGTGTAATTCAATTTTTTATCGGTGCATAATATTTACTGAAGGAGTTGCTCATATCTCTTTTAATTTTTGCTGCATCGTTACGCTAAGAAAACCTTATAGATTTTTTGTTGCTCACGTGCTCTACAGGCTAGGTTCTGCGTAGTTCGTTTATTTCATTTATGTTCCACAATTTATCTTAGAGATTTTCCTTCCTAAATTAATCCATTAGAGATGTTCAATTGTTTTTGGATCCGATCTTCGGGTTTTTTCTGTCAAAAGGATCAAACCTATTCCGAACACCGATACCATAAAACACTATCTTTACATCCTAGTCGATCTTCCTCAAGTAATAGCTGATCAAGCCCAATAGGATTTGGACATCTCGAATTTTTAGGAAGCTTTGGTCGATCTTTCCAGCTTTAGTGAACCGTTTCCTGTTGTCCATTGAGGAATGTGTCTCTTCAATGATGATTGGCCGATCGGTGCATGCGGTCAATCGATTCTTGCATATTTCCATCTAAGTCATTAACCTTAACTCAACATCGATTTTCAAAATTTTTCTGAATCCCAACACCTGTATAATCTTTTTCTAACCAATCTAAATATAAAGACTGAACCATCATAACACTAACATTCTAATTGTCTATATTTTGATCCAATAAATTGTATTTCTAAATGTGTATATATGTATATATACAACAAACAAAATGTTAATCCACCAAAAGTGGCTTCATTTATCCGCAGTTCTTCTTGGTATGACATAAACAAATGAAAGTCTAGACCGTCCGTTCTTAAACCACAGATAAAAGCGTGGTATCAAATCACAAAAGTTTACATTTCTATAACAAAGTCTTGCAAACATAAGCTTTTCGACTTACAGATGTTAGATATGGATTTTACTAAGGTTTCATCCCCATTTTTAATTAGTTTTGTTTTTAATCTTATTTTTGATTCGATATTTATTAAACTTAGATCGTTGAACATATTGTATTTTTAATGATTTAATTTAATAGATATCAAATAAAAGATAATATTAAGAATTATATTAGTTTTGTTAAAATAGAGGGTAATATCGTGAAAACTCTAGTTAAATATATAATATATGAATAAGATAAAGAAAAAGTGAATACAAACTAAAAGAGGCCTCACATTGAATCATTTTTATTGAGGGAAAACTACATGCCGAAGGATAAAAGGTTAAAACTAAATTCAATAGAGATAGACTATCTAGTAGTTTAGATGAAAGATAAATGTTATATGAAATTGTACAATTAAAAGATGTCATTACCTGTATATTTCGTCGATTTGGCATGTTAAGTGATTATTGGGATCATGATGAGGCGTCCAAACCTTCTTTTAATTTTTCTTCTTCCTCTTTCTTTTTAACCTTCTCCCTCTTCTCTTTTCACTTCCTTTCCTTTCTCTTCACGAAAGACATCAGCAACGTACTTAGACATTATGCCCAACAGCTACCAAGGACTGAATATTTTATTGTTCATCTTCACGAATCACAAATTGGGCTTCTCTCCAAATTTCAAGAGAAATCAAATAACACGAGTGAAAATTTCGAGAAGTTTTAAAAGTACTTATTGAAAGGGAGGGAAATAGAGTCTCCTATATGCTTTGAAGGGTAATCTAACCTGATCATTATTTTATTTATTTTACATTAACCAAAGAATATTCCACGACTTTTCTTCCTTCTTTGTATCTAAACAAGGCAAAAATCATATTTCCATTATTTTCCATTTGTCTTTATATTTTCTACTGATTCCTTCTGTTGCCACTTTATTTAAAAGTTATGAAACACAGTAAACTTTTTTGAGAAATACTACGATTTCATCATTCAAAGTGATAGTACTATATCATCATCTATTGCAATCTTAATTTATGGTAAATCAATCATGATTTTAGTAAATCATGCTTATAAACAGTAAAATGGAAGATATAAGTAGCTTCTATAATCAACTATCAACTGTTAACAACTTCCATAAAAATTATCGATAACTTCATTTTTGAAAATTTATAATTACTTAAGAGCCTCTCATTTATGCAATTCAATATTATCTATATTTTTAAATCACTTTTATGTTTTTTTTAATGTTTCTAATTCTTTATCTTGATATAATTAACTATATAACTATTTTGCAATTAATATTTCACACGTATGATATTTTTAGGTTGGTTACACGTTTATTATTTTTAAATTTGTACAGGTATTGTGGATACATCATATGCTAATCTTATTAAACTCAATAATTATGTCCATACTGTCTCCAAACCTAATTAGTGCATGAGTGAACTTGATTGATCATCTATATCGAAAGAGTATATAGGATGAGTTATATATGAAAATATTTTTATATTTCAATTTTTTTTTAATGCAAAGTTTACTATATGCTATTGCATGAGTGAACTTGATTGATCATCTATATCGAAAGAGTATATAGGATGAGTTATATATGAAAATATTTTTATATTTCAATTTTTTTTTAATGCAAAGTTTACTATATGCTATTTATTAATAATAAATCAACCAAAAATGTACATAAAAGTAAGCAAAATTGATTCCAATATCTCCTTCTTGTACTAGGGACAATATTATACCTATAATCCCGATGCATGGGACATATCTCAAACAAAGAGAGAAACTACCTAATTGGAAACGTCGCCTGAGAGATTCGAACTCTCGCGGGGAAACCCCATGTACTTAGCAGGCACACGCCTTAACCACTCGGCCAAAGCGACATTTAATACTGTGTAATCTGTATAATATTATAATCACAAGTATTTTTACATATTACTCTATTTTTTCTATCACAGTACAATACAATGTTCTATATGACATTTTTATAAATTTACATATACTTTAACTGTGGAACCACGTAATATTATAGATTAGAATCATCTCACTTGATATTTGTAGTTAATTATGTCTAATAATTAATCTTTATTTTAGTTGAGTTATCATAATAATTTTTTAAAATCATTTATTGTACTTCTCTTATCCCCATATTTTTTTGGCTTTCTCTATTGTTTAGTTCTGTTATAAAAAAAAAGTTATATTCAAGGAAAAGGAATAATTTTCATATGCTTTTTTACTATATACAAATTACAAAATTCTTTAAAATTTCGTAACTAGGTTTTGTTACATTTCTTTTGAAATTTATTCAAACAGTTATTGTCTCTTTCATTAAATCTCCATTCACTTGAAAAAAAAAATCATTTCAATTCACATACAATATTGATAAATAATTATGTGAAAACAAATAAATATGGTATAGATAGGGTCATTGCTGATGGTTGATCATGTGTTATGTGCTTGATGATTGATCTTAGAGATTATTTGATCTAGTGGCACATGTATGGATGTGATAGAAAGATATAAGAGAGGAGAAATAGGCGAAGTCCTTCATTAGTGTGTGCGCATGTGATAAAAGTTTGAATTTTGCGTTTGTTGATGTTCTTGATCCATTCATCATTGATTAGCTCATTTGATCTTCCATGGAGTAACTTTAGCAAAGTTTTGATATTTGTTTCAAGTAAATTAAATAAGAGAAGTCTCTTATTTATAGATTTAGGTGACCAACCTCAATCATTCGATTACCTTCAAATGGATGGTTGAGGTGATGTTGCTAGCAACCACTAGATTGATTGGATTAAGGTTAGGAATTTGGGACCCAACTTGCTAAATTCGAACATGGCATCATACAATTTAAATGGGTTTAGGTATTGAAAAGGTTGAGATGAGACACAAATGGGTCAAACTTGTCTAAACACATTTAAATTTGTGTCCGGGTTTGGGTCCAGGTTTGGGTTAAGAGTCTAAACCTATTTATAAACTTTTCTATTAAATAAGTCTCATAAACATCTGTCATATTCAACTTGTGAACTCGTTTACTATTTTACTATTAATAAATTTATATTTTCTTTTATTCCTTTCATTTCCAATGGAGAGCTAAGCAAAAAAGTAATAGTCCTTCCGGTCCACACTTCATATAACCATTAATATAGTTAAATTAATCAAATACAAATATTTTTTAATAATTACAGCCCCTTTATCTGATCCACACTTCATATAACCATTGATACAGTTAAATTAATCAAATACAAATATTTTTTAATAATTATGGTCCCTTTATCTTTAACTTCCTTTTCTTTCTCTTTCCGTTTAACATCTAATCACAAGCCAAGCACAATGTAACCTAACATTGACAAGCTCTCAAAGTTTGGATTTTCTCAACTATCAAAGTATTCATGAAGTATTGAGTCTTCCTCTTCATATAGTGAGGTTTTGTTTTTTTTTTTCCCTTGTTTTCATCGCTCAAATAGAGTGCATTGTTCCTAATCTTCATAGTTTTCTTCTTTTTTTTTTTTTTCTAATTTCATTGAGCAGCATTAATGAGGTATTAAATTATTGAACTTCATTTGAAAACCATCTGTTAGAATTTCTTATAAGAAAATAGTGCATCCCATAATTTTTTTTTATTCTTTATAATGCACTAAGATTAGATTCTTTTTTCTTATAAGAAAAATAGATTATGAATAGTAAAATATTATTATATCACAACTATTTGTTGAAGTAACCTTTAAAGTGGAGAAAATTGATTATGAAGATGATAATTCTTTTTTGCATATAAGGATTTAACCTTTCTTTAATTTATTAGACTTCATTTCACTAGCACTTTTATTTGACTTGTAATTTTATGGTAAGTGTTAAGATCATATGACATTTGGTTTTGTAAAATTTAAATGTCATTATCAGCCATTTACCTTTTGTACGTATAAGTATCTTATATAATTTTTTTATAACTTTTTAATTGATAAACAGGTTCAAATTGGATATGAGACAAGTTTATTAAATGGGTCGGGTTACGAGTTTAGGTATCCATACACAATTAATAAATGAGCTGTATCACGATTTGAGGTTTTCTAAACACGATCCATTTAGATACGGATACAAGATACAATATGATAACATGAATCACCAATCTTAATTTGGATAATCTAATGGCTAAGATTCACTTCTTTTCTTATATGGACCATAAGCTTGGGATTTAGGTTTAATATGAGCTTAAATGGGTCCAATTGCTTATAATGGAATAAAAGAAGTCCATCCATATCAAAATAAGCTCATCACTCTTATATTAGTCCAAATAGCTCCTTTTAAGGTTGAACACTGTCTAAATGGGCTTCAAAGAACTTTTTTCCCAACAACTTTTTGCACACAAGTCAACTAAGTAAGGTAGAGAGTAGAATAACCAATTCGACAATCCTTGATCCAAGCTTACTAAGTTTTATCTTTCTAAAGCATCTTTGATCAACTAGGTTTTTTTTTTTTTTTGCGTCTTATCACTAGTCCATTAAACCAATCCATGGTATTAAATTGAGCCAAGAGTCCAATAACTGAAATGGCAATCTAAATACAGAAACTAAGCACCATGTTTGTTAGATGCATACATCATAAGATCATTGTATGCTAGTGAGGCAATACTTGAGTCACATGTTCAATAATTTAATAATATTTTTGCAACATTAACATGATAAAATATAATTATAGAAATAATTGAATAAAAATATATATAAATTATAGGTGTAAGAGTTAGGACATGATAGTCATGTATGTGCTACTTGCAAATCAGGTTACACATAGCCTGGGAGGAATGACTTAGATGGTTCATATAGATTGATCAGAAGTAGAGTCATAGGGAGGGGGACTAGGCAAATTTAATTGGCACTAACATGTGGTGTGATCAGTGGAGCATAATAGCATCAAACTTTTTTATTTGTGATAAAAGTGTATTATTCTCTTCATATATTCAAGTGTTTGATCTTTCGGGAGGTGAATCTAATAGCATGACAATGCTAATGTATTATTCTCTTATATCTAAATGAGGAAAGGGGTTAACTATTTATAAGGGTTGGCTTTCAATTTTATCCATCAAATCGAGATGACGATTAATGGTTGATATTAACCCTTTCATCAATGGACCCGAATGGACTACCATTTTTGGATTCAGACCTAATAAAGGTCTTATTAGTGTTTGAGCTAAATTAAGAAAAGTTAGTATTAAGTAGGCCAATTTAATGAACCCTACTCTAAATCTATTATGCTAGATCTCCCTTAATAATCTCAATAAATTGAGTTAAGTTTCTAAACTCTGCTACCTTAATCCAAAGAGTCAAACCCAAATTAACACTAGACTTTAGGATTTTATATGTGATAAATAAATCATTTATTTCTTTTTATCCTTTTAGATCCAGCTAAAAAAATTCCAACTTCCACATAGGAAATGGATCATATAGATTTGTTAATAATTAACTCATTGAAAAACTGATAAAAAAATTATAAAAGATAATTTTCAATGTAGATTAACCTAACAATAATTCTAAAACTAAGGGCACAAAAGCCATTCCCAAGAGTTTTCTTTAAATAGAGCTAATCTTCTCTCTCTCTCTTCCTTCCCTACTAGTAGACCTCTAGACCTCCTATAAAAAGAAACCTAGGCTCTTTCTCTCACCCTAACTCCTCTATATGTCGTTACCCTCCCCCCATAACTTAGTTATGTTGTCTTAATGCTGCCATTACCACTTCCTTTCTTTTAGATGCTACTGCCATTCCTCCTCCTTTTACACTTTGTGGTTTGTGATCACTTCTTATTACAATCGTATGGTAAGATAATCCCCAATCCAAATAATTCCTTGATTATTTCATTCTCGACAAGGAATTAATAGAAGTTATAATAACAAACTCCTTTTGGTAAAGTGGAGCTTGTGATTGTAAGGGCTTCATGAGTAAGTATGCGTTTTTGTAATTTTAATGGTTTATTTAATAATAACCCCAACTACAAACTCATTTGATGAGAAGAATTGCCCCATCATTAGTTGTTTAAACAAACTCTATGTATTTATTAAACTTGAAGTATCACTCTCATTGAGGTTAGTAAGATCTATTGGCCTTTCTCTAGAGTAAACTTTTAGAATAAGTTAATAATATGGTTTCATAGAACAACCTAAGGTTATGGAATTGAAAGAAAAATTAAGCATGGATTTTTGTATATTATAAACTATGGATTTGATATAAGTAGGATGATGTCATTTCAAGCAAATAGTTGATAAAGAATCAAATCCATCTTTAGTGTTTTGACATTTATGTTCGCTAAATGGATGTTTAATCCAAGAATCTTAAAGATTTCATTGTAAATTTAGGCTTATGTGAATTCATGAGTTGAAGGATTCAATTTGAGGTAATATGGAACTCTTAATGACACGTTTAATTCGTAGAATGAAATGAGGTAGAAATAAAATTATAATTGGTAAGAATAGAACAAAGAAGTAATAGTTATTACTTATAGTTTCTTTATATAGCTACTTCCTCCTATAAAAGAATTGTAATCTATCATTTTAAAGCAATAGTAATTTTATGGAATAACTATTCCGACAACCAAACATGAGACTGGTTTTATAAGGAAGGAATAATTATTTTATTCTTGGAAGTAAACCAAACATGATGTTAAAGAGGTTGTAGAAGATGAATAATTGAGAATATTATAAAGGAGTAAGGTTTTAGAGTTATTGGATAAGTAGGTTAATGGAGTGGCTAACATAGAAAAAGACGTAATTGACTAATTTATCAACAAAAAAGTTGGTTACCTAACCACTGAGAGTAGTTGATTGCATGACTAGCTAAGTCGATTGACCCAAGATCCTAGTTGACCACCTTAACTAGAATCCAACTAGGTCAACAAGTAAGAGTAAGGAGATCTAAAAGAATTAAATAGATTAAAAGCAACAATATAATTGGAAAATGAAATATTTGCTTTAGAATTTGCAATCATTTCGCATACATAAGTGTTGAGTAATCATATATTGTAATATTGAGTTGATTGAAGAATTGATTGCTATTGTTCATTGTATGTGCTTATAGGGTCGATGAAATGAAAATAATAATTACGTGACCTTAAAATAAATCCATGAGTTGATTATGGTTATACTTGAGACTAAACTTTATGAGCAAGTAGTCTTAGACTGGGGATAATGAACCATAATAGGACTAACCTCTAAGGTAATATGGCTTGTAGTTGAGACCTAAGCCATTATACATAGCTTTACGAATCATCAATATAAGGGAATTGTGGTAATACGAGTTAGTTGAGTAGGAGAAAAGTTGCAAGTCAAGTGCATTAGTGGTATGAGGCACTAATATGAACATTATAGTGGATAGTGCTCTTGAAGGCATGATAAGAGTGGTGAAATTAGCATGAGACTATTACTTTGGTGTTAGGAAAGTTGTTAGTGGGCCTGTGTTGATGGTATAGGATATTAATAAGAGCACTATAATGAATTGTGCTACTAATGGTATAGTAAGGGTAATGAAATTAGTATGAGGCACCTATTGTGGTGTTGGTAACAAAGACTCAAATCCTCTTCGCAAATTTTGATTAAGGCATTAAGATGATATGACCCTTCAAATATACTATGTATGATATATATGTATATTGTCTAGAGGAGTCTTAGGATGTTAATATTGTGTTGTTTAACATGTTTAGTAAATATAATTTAATGAATATTGATTGTTACATATAGTAGTTTTAAGTTTGCTTGTAGACATATGTAGTATTTACATATTAAGTATTATAACTTACCTACTTGGGGTTTTTTAATATTTTAGGTGATTATGTATTTGCCAAGCCTCATGATAAGTTGGGATATTGTTTGTATTAAAGAGATAGGATATATGATGGTGTGACTTAGATGGTGATGAGCATAAAGATTTTTTTAAATATTAATAAATATTAAACTTTGGTAAGATATTTTAATAGGAGAATATTGGAGACAAATTATATGTTTCTTTTTTTTTTCCCAAATAAAGGTTGAATAAACCTATGAGACTTACATAGAAATTTTGAATAAAAGTTTTTTCGTGACTTTTAGTTATATGTAAGATTGCATATTTCTATATGTGATAGAGCCATTGTACCCCTACTCTTAAGGTCTTATAGCTTGAGGTAGCATTAGAATATATATATGTATATTTTACGATGTCTAAAGAGTATGGGTAGAAGTGGAATTCAATCTACATTTGAAAGAAGATAAATTAATTGTTAATTATATTTAAGGATCTTAGTATTTATACATGGATTTCATTTATGCACTAGATATATTACTTTGTTCAACTCTATTTTTTTTTTTTGGTTAAAAACCTTTGAAAATAGCGAGGAAAACCAACTACTATCGTAATAATCAGCTTCTCGACAAGACTAAACATGTTCCTAGGAAAGGATATACCTTGAACATCATCAATAACAACTCGCTCTTCAAATTGACATACAAAAGTTGGTTAATCTAGTTAAGACCCAAAAAGTATTGATTAAGGTTAGCAACTATAGATACAATAAAAATATTGAGAAAAAAAATGACATATATTATGAGAAAACTTGTTATTTTAAGTAGAAAAGACATTACAATGAAAATGTAAAATACATAGATTACAATCTAAAGATGTAAGACCTAATAAATTGGAAAAAGGAAACATTTTCAAAATAGGTGGCATTTTTGTGAATAACTCTACTGGACAAAAACCCTTTCTTTGCCCTAATCCACTAGCTCTTTTCCTTTCTAAAACCTTAAGCCTCATTGGCCACTATAACCTCTTTTCTTTTTCTCTCTTCTCATTACTCTCTCCTAACCGAGTAAGGCTCCTAATTGTCAAAATCTTTAAAGAAAATTCGTGCTAAAGCTAGACTAAGTAAGATTAAGTTCCTAAGACTCTTTTCTAAGCTTATTTCCTTGAAAAACATCCTTATTGATTGCTTTTTTTTAGCTAAACTCATGAAATCGGAATTTGTATTTTTAGGTTTTCAGTTTGATTGATCAAATTCATCTTTTTGTTGGACTCTTCAGCTTGTGTTCCACCATTTCAAGTAAGTTTTTGATTTATCTGCTCTTGTTTTACGAGTTCTTAGTAGGTTTTACCCAAAGTTAAATTGTAGGTTGAAGTTGAGATAAGATTGGGGAATTGTTGAAGTTTGTAGTTAGGTTTGGGTGAAGTTTTGGAGTAAGAAATTACTAGGGAACTTGATTATGTTATTATATTTTGGAGCTTGGTAGTTAGCTTGAAGTTAGGAATTGTTTGACTTGTGCTGGAGTGAACCTGTTCTGCAAATTTGTAGAATAGGTTGCTAGTGTCCAGATGCTAGGGTTCTGATTAGAGTCTATTTATGGCATTCGAATGCCACTCTTTATAGCATCTACCCCCTCCGGTCAAAATCCTTTTGATTTTCAAATCTTTTCCCAACCCTTAATCACCCAATCTTTTTTCTTTAGAAATATTAAAACTTTATCCTAATAATTAGAGTTCTGGATGTGCTTTTAGGTCATTTAACCAAGAGACTTAAGAAGGTAAGGAACCAAGTTGATATTTCAAAGAGAGGGATTGTAAGTTGAGCTCAATTGAGTAACTTGAAGTAAAATCATGATTTTATAAGAGGGACTAACTTGTAATCAAGCTAAGCATTGCAAATTGATCAGAATAGGTACTTGTAATGGACTTATGATGGATTAATGAAGGCTTATTTATTCTACTTGCTAGGTTCTTGATTCGGGTTCCTTATTGAGTATGGTTTAAACCTTGAGATTCGATTCAAATTTGTGAACATGATGGACTTTGATTTCGAACTCGGGCTTTGAAACTGGTTTCAGTTTGGCTTCGTAGGCATGTAGTACTTCTATGTATGGTTGTGTTTGTTAGGATAGAAAGGACCTAATTAGATTAACTACCATTTAGATTAAACGAATTGCTTGTTGCTTTTCCTTAACTTGCTTAGCCTAAGGGATTGCATTAGCAGATCCTGATATGGAATCAAACAGAAAATGTAGGAGATCTTGAAAAAGGAAGATGATGCAAGAGGTTTTGAAGGTGAATGTGCATGAATATCACGTACTAAGACTTGAACACTATCAAGGGTTTAAGCTCAAAATTGGGTTCAATAAAACTTATGAACACTAAATGTCACTTGGGATTAAAATGGGGGTTAGATGCAACTCACTAACCGGTTCAAATGAAGGGTTTCACCACAATCTTAGAGTCAAGGTTGATAAGAACGTGGGAGAGATTAAAGAGTTTAATCTATACTCTATAATTTGGCAAATGCTAGCTCAAGAGTGGTCTTGCTCAAAAAGAGAAAGATTCCAAAACACAGGAATATACTTTTCTATCTATTGACATCTATTTTCGTATATCGTCCTGATGTTTACAGATGTTCCTGTTTATAGCAGATCCTAAACTCTAGTAATAAAATTTTAAATAATGTATAAGGCCTTAAACCCTAAAGAATTGGGCCCATCAATAAAATAAAGAAAACATATACAAGAATATAAAACTATGCGTTTAATAGAGGTTAGCATGCAGTTACTTAGCCTGTCTTAGAAGGAGCAAGGTCAAAACTAGGTGGGGTTGGCAATTGGATGTCCAGGTTTGAGGAGGAGCTCCTAAAGTCTTGTAGTGCTTGGCTGAAACATCAAAAAGGTCGGCCCATATTTGTCGAGTGCTAAAATTAATTGGCATTAGTCACTTAGGACTGTGCTAAGTGGTTCTTTGGTCTCGAGTCCTTGGTTATATGCTCTTTCGTCTTTTCAGCAGACCAAAAAATTGTTGCCGACTAGCTCCTTTTCTTCCCTTCCATCTTCTGTCATTTGCACGGCCTTAGGTTAAAATAGGTTGACATCTTTTTCTGGAGGGTCGGTATTAGCTTCGGATAGGTCGGCCTTAGCTTGAACATAGTCGGAGGATAATTCCCATCAAATCCTTAGGGAGCAATTGCTGATCATATGCGAGATTTCTCCAGTGAACTTACATATAGGAGGATGCAGATAGATTTAGTATTTCATCGTTCCTAGGTATTGATTTGAGGACTTTTACTGTAGTATATAGTAGGAAATTAAAAGAATTATTGATGGGAATCAAGCTACCGGACTCTTGACTCGCAGCCAAGCTCGAGGACTAGAGGGATTGGCATGATGAATTCTTCTATTCCAATCGACCCCTACCGAGGTCGAGTACTTCCTTGTTGAGTCACCCTTCATGCTGAGCCGTATGACTGCCCATTTTTCTGTAGTGTGCCGAATTGAAGATTACTCTCTCGCGCCCGAGCCGACCAATTACTCGGCATTTTCCTTGCTAAGAATCCAAGAAAGAGAGACTTCGAACTAACAAAGTCACCCTTGCTTGAACAAGTCAGCTATCTGTACTTTTTGTTCGCATCTTCTAACAACTTTGCCAATATAGCATTGCCACGTGTATGGTATTACGTGTAGAATCCATTACACTAATGACTAATCTTTACTTCCTTAGGAAATGCCCTTTTTGTCTTCTCCTTTTTAGGTAAGTTGCGCTAACTTATGAGTATAAATACCCTTATACTTGTCATAGTGAGAATATAAATCATTCTTTACGTAAACACTGTTTGTTTACTCTCGGCATTACTCTTATTCTTTCCTTTAAGCAAGATTAGGTGGCAAGTAATCTCACCAGGCCAATTTGTACGTTACATTGAATTGTGTCGTAAGTCCTCGGAAGTTCCATTGGTGTATCATATCCTCTAAAGCTGTTCGTGAGTTTTGCTTACTGCTTCATTCGTCATTTTTTCCCTTTCTCACTTTCCTCATTAATCCTTTTCGAGCTTTTTACAAACTTGGACCCATCTAACGATCGGTCTTGTCTATTCTTGGTCACGGTTCACAACATCTTAGTATCGGAGCGAAGGTTTTGTGTGAATTGTAGTAGTTCTTGTTGAAGTTCCGTTATATTTTGTTTTGCGTGTGTGAAACAAAGTAAGTTACTGTGTTTGATTGACTGCTGTGTTGTTAACTATTAATTTCTTGATGTGTTTGTTTGAGCTTTGAATCTGTGAGAAAAAATAACAGACCTAAGTATGAATGTTGGTACTAGTGATGACAATGGAGTTGTCCACCATAGACAACAGTCTCAGAGAACTCTCAAAAGTACTGATGAGAGGCTTGATGAGGTAACTAACCACTTAGTAGATCTGACTCGAGCTGTTCATGCGTTATCTTGCCGACCCACTAAGGTCGCGCAAAACAGTTTCTAAGCTGTTTAACCTGTTAGAGGTCAGAACCTAGCTTAACTTGCTCGAGGTGGAGGAGTTAGCGGATGAGTGGGGCAAATGATGGACTTGAGAGAGCTTGATGAAGAGGAAGAAGAGTATTTAGAAGAAGAGCGTATATGGTTGCTCAGTGCTCGAATCAAAGGACGATGGTTATCATGGGAGATATCTCGAAGCTAGAAGTAGAAAGTACGAATGAGGAACCTAAGGAGGAGGAGGTTCTTGCTAAGAAAAAGGCGATTGAGGAGGGCGTATTTGTCAAGAACTTGGGTAAGTTACTAGTGGTTGTCCAACGTACTATGAATGTTGAGCACTCGTGAGAGGAGGAGTAGAGAGAGAACTTGTTCCATATCACCTATAAGGTGAATGATCAGGTATGTACTCTCATTGTGGATAGTGGAAGCTATGCCAACGTGGCATCAGCCAATCTTGTTTCAAAGCTGAAGTTATTGATCGTTGTGCATCCAAGGGCGTACAAGTTACACTGGTTGAGTGAGAAAGGAGTATTACATGTCACTTGATAAATACTATTGCCGATCACTATAAGGAATTACTATGATCAGGTTCTCTACGACGTACTGCCCATTACGCTTCCTACATGTTGTTGGATAGACCGTGGTTATTTAATAGAAGAGTTTTACATGATGGCTACTAGAATAAGTATATGTTTGAGAAGAGTGACTGGAAGATCACACTGAATCCGATGAAAGAAGTTAATAAGTTGCAAATGAAACTTGCTTACGGATTAAAGAAGGCTCTAGTGATGAGTAAAGCCGAACTTCTAGACGCCATCAATGCTAATGAGCCGCCCTTTTTGTTGGTTAGGTGACTATTGAAAATGAATGAGTGGGGTGAGTTACCTTGGGAGATTAAGTAGTTGTTAAATGAATATGCCGACCTGTTCTTAGAACAGTTACTTAAGGGGTTGCCCCCAACTCGATGCATAGAGCACTGTATTGATTTAGTACCTAGCTCTGCACTGCCAAATAAGCCATCTTATCGAATGAATCCTGAGCAAGCTTTTGAGCTCCAACAATAAGTTAATAAGTTGCTAGAGAGAGGCCATGTAAGATAGAATCTTAGCCCTTGTGTTGTGCTTGTACTTCTAATGTCAAAGAAAGATGGAACTTGGCAAATGTGTATAGATAGCTGAGTTGTGAACAAGATCATGATCAAACATAAGTATCCAATCCTAAGGCTTGAAGATATGTTGGATAAACTCAGTGGAGCCAAGATTTTCAACAAAATCAATCTCAAATCTGGCTACCATCAAATTTGCATGAGGCTACAAGTTGAGTGGAAGACTGCATTCAAGACTCGACATGGACTTTGTGAATGGATGGTCATGCCCTTTGGCTTATCAAATGCCCCGAGCACTTTCATGAGACTAATGAACCATGCGCTAAGACATCTCATAGGGAAGTGTGTCATAATGTACTTTGACAACATCCTTGTCTATAGTATTGATTTAGTACCCAGCTCTGCACTGCCAAATAAGCCATCTTATCGAATGAATCCTGAGTAAGCTTTTGAGCTCCAACAATAAGTTAATAAGTTGCTAGAGAGAGGCCATGTAAGATAGAATCTTAGCCCTTGTGTTGTGCTTGTACTTCTAATGTCAAAGAAAGATGAAACTTGGCAA
This sequence comes from Lumnitzera racemosa, assembly GCA_024138005.1. Taxonomy (NCBI): domain Eukaryota; kingdom Viridiplantae; phylum Streptophyta; class Magnoliopsida; order Myrtales; family Combretaceae; genus Lumnitzera; species Lumnitzera racemosa. The sequence continues at coordinate 6,294,589 of JAMXBC010000007.1, forward strand.
ATGTGTATAGATAGCTGAGTTGTGAACAAGATCATGATTAAACACAGGTATCCAATCCTAAGGCTTGAAGATATGTTGGACAAACTCAGTGGAGCCAAGATTTTCAACAAAATCAATCTCAAATCTGGCTACCATCAAATTTGCATGAGGCTACAAGTTGAGTGGAAGACTGCATTCAAGACTCGACATGGACTTTATGAATGGATGGTCATGCCCTTTGGCTTATCAAATGCCCCGAGCACTTTCATGAGACTAATGAACCATGCGCTAAGACATCTCATAGGGAAGTGTGTCGTAATGTACTTTGACAACATCCTTGTCTATAGTACCGACATGCCGAGTTACTGTAAACATCTTATTAATTGCAAATATATATTATGCGGTAAAATAAATTACTTCCAATTTATTATTTCAGATCAATTTTTCTGACTCCAAAATAAATATCGATAAATTTTAGTATCTACTAAAGTTTCTTATCAAAACTTAGCTCTTGATAGGGATCATGGACTAATTACGAGCTTATAAGCTTAAGGACTTGCTCAAATGATTCACTGAGCTAGCCGAGGTGAGCTGAACAACGAGGAGCATTGCATCGATTAGTCCAACCTGTTGAGTTACTTTGCTCTCCACATCATCCAAGAAGCTACCGAGGTGACCAGCCGACATGTTCAGCCGACCCTTCCATAACACACCCATCCAAACATCAAATCAAACTACTCCTGACTTAATTCGTACAAAAGTCAAGTTGACAACTACCAAGAGTCGACCTCCAGAGGTCGACCCAATAATAAGTGGCCCTTGAACCAACCCCTTTTCTAGTCCTAATTGTTTGAGCTATCGAATTGTCGATGTGAGCCTCATAACTAGTCACTCAAGGTTTCGATCAGCTGAAAGATCCGATCGAACCTAAATTATAAGTAAAGCTAAAAATATTAGTAAAATGATTCCATAAGTTTAAATTTAAGAAAATAAGAAATAAAATAAAAGAATATAAAAATTCCAAATTTTAAGTATATAACTCGTTATTTATTGAAAATGTGTAAAACGTATTCCGATAATTAACGAATCACTAGAGATAAATTATATATATACTAAAAATTATAAAATGACCTAAATAATATTTAAGAATATTTATTTGTACTATATATGAATTTACATATATGTAGAAATATGTGTAATTACTTAAAATACGCGAAATGTGCTAAAATAATACTAAATAATTAAATAAAATTCATAATTGATTAAGTAAAAATAAAGAAAAAAAAAAGAAAAAATAAGGAATGATCTAGAATTAGGTCGTGGTAGATGGGGAAAATAAGAAAAAAATCAGCCAATTAAATTAGAGTAATACAAAGCAAAAAATTAAGGGATTTGGACAATGACTTGTCCAATTTAATGCATATTAATTACCACAAAGCTCTATAAATATCTCAAATTTTTCAGAAGCACATTTAGGCAATTTAGAGAGTGAGAAAAATAGAGAGCTTCAAAAATTCAAGAGAAAAACCAAATAAAAAAAAAAGAAAATTTGTGCAGTTAGGGCCATAAAGTGGAACCGACATTAGACGAGCAATTGGGAGTGGACAGCCACCACCACCACACGGTGGCGGCAGTGCTTGGACCTTCCGATAAGGCCACAGCAGCCGGCGGTAGCTGGAGCCACCCAGATCAGTGAGTCCGATTTCTAGCCCAATTTTGTGTAATTTTGTAAAAATAGTAAATATCCTTAGAAAATTATGAAACTTGTTATTCTGAAATATTTTTATTTGTAATTTTTAGGAAAAATATTATTTTGATGAAAATATCTCCCGTGATATATGGTCCTTAAGAAATCATGTAAAACCAAGCATGATTAGGATTAGAAATAAATGACCTTAAGAGTGTAGTTTTGAACCCAAAATTTTTGTGTAGACTACTTAGATGATATAGAACAATGCTATGAAGCCCGTTCTCAAAAATTAATTTTGGAAAATTTTAGATAATTTTTAGGCCTTCAAATGAGGCATAAAATGGGTAATTTATGGTTAATTAAGTAATTAAATAGTTAATTAATGATAGTGAATAATTATATGTTTTAGGATGTTGAAATTTGATGAAGTATGATACTTGTAGCATTTAGGGTGTTAGATGTAATTATTAGGTTAATTATGTAATAAACGAGTAATAGGGGAAGATAGTAAATTTTAAGTTAATTTTGTAAATTAGGGTAATTAGGTGTAAAATCTGATTTAGGATGAATTTAGACATTTTGAAAACATAATAAGTAATAGTACATAATATACAATTATTAGAAATATAATAAATATAAAATATTATAATAAAAATTGATATTATGATAATAATAAAAATGTACAATAAATCTGATAAGAAACTTGAATTTATTTAATTAGAGGAAAAATATAAAAATTTCTTACATCAAGAGTAAATTCGGTACACTAAAAAGGATTTAAGTGTACCGGGTGAAATAAAATACTGACTAGGGGTAGTGATAATATTTAGAATATCGGGAAATAATGTGATTAATTTCACATTATGAGTTGAAACGAATTTCTAGGGTTCAGGTATAAAACAATACTAAGAAAATCAAACTAGAGCCTAATTTAGAAATCAATACAGAAATTGAACCTGAACCTAACCCCAAACCTAAAGTAATTGTAAAAGATTTGAGAACTTAGATAATTTGATATATTAAACTCTAAACAAAAGATCACAATAAGCGTTATAGGATAAAACGAAACTATAATAGTTATAAGAAAAACTGAAACCACGTTTGTGTTATAGGGATGATCAGTGATGGCCTGAACAAGTTGGACCTCGAGTAAGTGAACGAGAAGTCCAGGTAAGTTAGGATTAATACGTTGGGATTAATACGTTGCTATATTTTGGAGGCTTGAGATTATTCTTAGTTGTACTTATTAGATAGATGATTGTGTGCATGTGCTTGATTATGAGTGATGCTATGATTCTGTCTATTGTTTTGGCTTGTATTGTATGATTTGTGTGAAATGATTAATCACCTTAAATTGGACCTAATCAAATATACGACCTGTAATCATAATTGGACCTACATGGCAACCCATTAGGGGAACTTAGGATTCTCCGGCCAAATACCGACCCCTTCAAAAGGGATAGCATAAGATTGCAAAATAGTCCTTTCTTTATCCTTAGTCGAATTAAGTGACAGGAGAGGAGGTCGCGGCGAAGGTAAAGTCAATGGTTCGAAGGTAGTCGCGGGAGTAGCCATGTCTCCATTGCACAAGCCTGGGTTTGGTCGTAAACTATTGCATTAACGGTAACTCCTCAACCTAGATTAAAGCGGGCGCAATTTCTCTAATCTCACAACGGGCCGGACAACGTTGTGCGATGGCATTTGCTTGAACATGCATTGCATCTAATTAGTTGATTGATAACCTTGTTATGTTTGTGGTATAGTTTTAAGCCCTCCATCCTAACTTACTGAGTTGTAGTTGCTCACATCCCTATAGACGTCGTGTAGGTGCTGGCTAAAAAGCGGCATACAACTACTCTGAAGCTAGTAACTGCTGGATCCTAGGGACTGAGGAAAAATATTTGAAGAACAAACACATATATTCTTAAGGTCTAAGTTTTTATTTTAGAATTTTCATTTTTGAATAATGTAATAACTGAATTATAGTGTATATATAAAAATTTTCTCACTTTCTTAGGTAAATGATTTATTTAAATTACAAACTGTTTACTTCAAAGTGGGTTAGTCGCGGATGCCTGGTGTAGATCAGGTCTAAAATAGCGGTTGTAAGGCCAACTTCTATCTTAGAATGGTTTACATGGCGGGGCTATTACGACTTTGCCGCTTCGGGACGTGACAGTCGACACCAACTTAACCTGATCAAAACTTGCCCCTGCTTGGTCAGTAATGTCATTAGGACCATAGAATGAGCAAATGACTCATGTATTGCCTTTTTTTACATTCGTACTATCCTTTCTACCGTCGGATATTCTTTTTTCCTGATTACAATGGTACTCCTATAAATTATTCCCTTTCCTTTATTAGTAGGAATCCTTTTTTTTTTTTGTAATTTACTCTAACCTAAGATTTACCCTAATTAGGACATATAAATACTAGTATATTACAATAACCACAAGATTCAATATACAACCCGATATTCAAATACACTTCCATGAGCTAAGTGTTTCTTACTCTTGATTACCTTTATATAGGTCATTGAGCGTGGACTAGTGATGAGTGACTTTCGGTCATACTTGTACATCATATCAAGTGCGACTTAAGCTTGTGTGAGGTGCTGGTACGTCATATTCATCATTGGTGCAAAAGGACCCTCGCTCAACCTATAAGCCTTAAATATAAGCCAAGTAACCGTAGAATCGAACTTAATACATAAAATTTAGGGTGATTAGTTAAATGATATGATCAAACCTAAATTATAAACTAATGTTAGAAATATTAGTAAAAGTGACCCTATAAGTTTGAATTTAAGCAAATAAGTAATAAAATAAGAGAATATAAAATTTTCAAATTTTAAGTATATTACTTATTATTTATCGAAAGTGTATAAAATGCATTTTGATAACTAATAAATCGCTAGAGATAAATAATATATATACTAAAAATCATAGAATGACCTAAATAATATTTAGAAGTTTTTACTTATACCTCACATGTATTTACGTATAGGTAGAAATATACGAAATTAGCTAAAATAGCTAAAAATTTGCTAAATAATTAAAGAAAATTATAAAAAAATTAACGAAAAATTAGAGAGAGAGTAAATAATCTAGATTAAGTTGTGGCAGTAAGGGGAGAAGAAAGAAAATATTAACCAATAAAAAACAAACACTTCAAAAGCAAAAATAGTAGAGATTGGGTCTTATCTTGTCTAAATTAATGCACTATAATTGCTTTAAAACCCTATAAATAGAAAGAAAATTTACAGAGCTCATTTGGACAGTTCGAAACTGAAAAAATTTGAGGGAACTGAAATTGAGAGGGAAATTAAGGTTTTAGAATTTTTTCCCCAAATCTGTACAGTTATGGCAAATAAGTCGAACTTACACATTACGATCACTTGGATCGAACCACAATTAATACCCCACTCCACACCGACCACCTAGACCAACCGACACACTTGAACCGGTGTTGGAGGCCAAAAAATTCTGTAGAATATTTAAGTGATGTAGAATAATGCTATAAATCCATTTTTTTAAAATTAATTTTCAAAAATTTTAAGTAATTTTTTAGTTCTAAAATGATGAGAAAAATAAGTAATTTTAGCTTAATTAAGTGATTAAACGATTAATTACTAACTTAGAGGGTAATTAGATGTTTAAGGATGTTAATCTCTGATGTGGAAACCTAATCCTAACATTTGAAGTGTTAATTGTAATTAATATGAGAGTTATGTGGTAATTGTAGGAAATTTAGGAATATGTGAAGTTGGGATTTTAATAATATGAATTAATAGGTTAAATTAGATAATATAATAATAATATCAGTACAAAATAAATCTGGTACAAAAATTAATTTTAGGTAATTGGATAAAAAAAAATATAAGATTTTTTCAAATCAGGAGTAAAATCTGGTACCCTAAGTAGGATTAAAGTGTACCGAATAGGTTAGAACACTAAATTAAGACCTAGTATGATATTAGAATACTCGAGCTTAATGTGATTAAGTTCACATTAGAATTTGAGCATATTTAGGATTCCTCATAGTTGAAAACAATTTAGAACCAAAACTGAAATTTAATTGAGAAACTGAATCTTGAGCTAATATAGAATGAATCGTTAGTAAATAATAGGTATATACGAAGAAGTGAGTTAAATCATAACTTAAAATATATATCATCAAAGTATAAGTACTAAAAAGATGTATTTGTATTATAGGATACGTAAAGGCGAACTAACCTGTAATTGAGTGATTGAGCGACTGGGAATTCCAAGTAAGTTGAGTTTATTACTTCACAGTATTTAGAGTACTATTTTAAAGTGCTTGAGACTTAAGATTGTGTATGACTGTGATTATAAGTAGTTTTATGCATGTGCTTGCGTATTTGACTTCGTGTTATGACTGAATTGGTGTGAAATCCTAATCCACCCTAAATTGAACCTAATCCTAATCTACCCTAATACCCTAAATTGTTATGCATTGCAAACCTTTATGGGATCATTAGGATTCTCCAACTAAATACAAACAGCTTCGAAAAAAATAGCGCTGGATAGCAATTTGGTATTTTCCTCATCCTTAGCTAAATAAGTGACAAGAGAGGAGGTCATGGTGAGGATGAGGGCATTGGTTTGAAGGATAGTTTTAGGAGGAGTAGTGTCTCCATTGTACAAACCTAGGTTTGGTTGTGAGTTGTTGCATAACATGAAAACTCCTTAACCTGGATTAGAACGGGTGAAATTACTCTAATTTCACAACGGACCGGATTACGTTTTGTGATGACACTTACTTATTGCATTGTATGAAAATAATCGCTTGATAATCTTGTTTATATTTGTATACATTCATGAATCTCCAATTCAACTTATTAAGCTATAGTTGCTCATACCCATATAGATATTTTTGTAAGTCCTGACTTCTGATTACTCTGACTAATATGCCATCCTACAACAATCCAGAGGTTAGTTCTCTCTTGAAGTATGGGGGTGTAAGGATCAATTTTCCTAATATTTAATTTATATCTAGAGTTTCATTAGTATCTTTAAGACTGAAAAATTGATATTTGATATGTAAACCAGCTGACTATTATGTTATGATGTAGAATCACTTAGGAATTCTACAGTAATGTATATGTAATTATATATATTGACTTAAAGTTTTAATACTTACTGTAATTCTAGCTAAATTCTAAATTGAAATATTTACTTTAAAGCGAGGAGTCGTCAACGCCTTGTGTAGATTATATTTATGATGAGTACTATGAGATTAGTTACTATTATAGAATGGTTTATACGGCAGGACTGTTGTGACTCTACGACTTCGGAGTATAACACAACCTTCGACTTTCCTTTACCCTTCGGACAGTCTCAAGGTTTGGACCTACCCCTTTAGTTCGTGTGATACCGGACGTCGTGTATTCATTCACATCAGACCATATTAGTTCCCATTAATTCGTACTATAGTGTATAACCCTCTACATTTCTATAAACGAAGATAATGTCTATTTAAACATAAACTATGGTAACCGTCTAGCAACAATAATTGGCCATCCAATGGAATAAAAAACATATGAATGAGAAACTATTATAAATTGATTATTATGTAATTAAATCTCTTCATCAAATGACATCTTGATCAAACCATTGCATGAGATATCATCAATATTTAATCATTTTACTTAGTTTCCAAAATAAAATAGACTCAATCATCCTTACCGTAGACATGGGCTTATAAGTCACAATTATTTTAACCAAGTGGCTCTGGATATGGACTTCCTAATCCAAAAGAGTGATGAATTCAATCTTGACTCATCACTATCCTTTCTATATTTCATATTATACCCAATAATAATATGATTCACAATCCAAATAAAGACTGCGCTTAATGGCATTAAAGTGTAACATTTTATATATAAGATGTACAAGTGTCTCAATTTTAGAGATTATTTATGCTCGTTCATTTAAAGAAAGGACCAATGACATTAAACATGCGATGTCTTTTATAAGTGGATTGTGTCCAAAATACCTGCTTAACTTTGAAAACGCACTTGTATAACTCGAAAACTTAGATACTCGGATACTCAAATATCTTTCGCTCAGTCCAGTGAAAACGACCTTAGTTACACAACATGTTGGTCTAAATATTTATGTCTCCTTCAAATATTTATCTAACTAAGGACAACTTTTAGATAATACGATATAATGCAATCTCACTAATAATACACATTTATTATAATTCCATACGTACTTTAATGATTTATGAGATTTTATTATAAAATATATACCAATAGAAAAGTATATAAATACAACAAATACTTGCCTTTTATAAATAATATTTATAAATACATCAAAAGTGTCTTAGTACATTGTGCACAAATTATAATGCTCCTACTTGCACTATTGCCAAGCACTATAGACTCTATGTTTTAGGCTCCTTACATGGGTCTCTTGTTTCTACTAAGGTAAGGCCTTTGTGAATACATCGGCAATATTTTCATTTGTTGCTACTTTGCAAACCAATGCATCACCCATTTGAACTATCTCTTTGAGGATGTGAAACTTCTAAAGTACAAGTTTAGACCTTTGGTGACACCTTGGTTCCTTAGCCTAAGCTAAAGTTGCATTGTTATTACAATTTAATGTAACAGGATTTGCAATACTTGGAACCGCTGCTAACTCAGAGATAAGGTTTTTGATCCATACGGCTTCTTTAGCTCCTTCAGAAGCCATTATATACTCAGACTCTACTGTAGAATCTAACATTGTCTCTTATTTAGAACCCCTCCAACAAACAACTCCATAGTTTAAACAAAATACATGACCTTTCTATAATTTCAGATCATCCTGATCCGTTTAGAAACTAGAGTCAATATATCTACTTACAACTAGCTCTTTATCTCCTCCATAAACCAAGAACAAATCTTTTGTTCTTCTCAGATATTTGAGAATGGTCTAAATAGCAGCCTAATGACCCTCACCTGGGTCAGCCTGATATCTACTTATCATGCTCACAGCATAAAGGATGTCTGGCCGCATACATATCATAGCATACATTATGGACTAAATTGTTGAGGCATATGGTATTCTATCCATTTTATCCTTCTCCTCTTGTGTTTTTAGACACATTACTTTTGAGAGATGTATATCATGTGACATAGGCAAAAATCTTCTTAGAATTTTACATATTGAATCTATTTAATACTTTATCAATGTATGTGCTTTGACTTTATCTAAGTAGCCTCCTATACCTATCTTGGTATATCTTAATTCCCAAGATATAGGTTGCTTTTCCCATGGAGAAGCACTTACTTAACCAACCCTTGGTAAACTCTAGCATAGATAGATTATTTCTAATTAGAAGGATATCATCAACATATAAAACTAGGAACACTATCATGCTCCTACTCACCTTCTTGTAAATGAAAGGTTCTTTTAAATTTTTAAGATAGCTAAATTCCTTGGCGGCTTTATTGATTCTTAAATTCTAGCTTTGTTAAGCTTACTTCAATCCATAAATGGACCTCTTCAATTTACATATTTTATTGACATTATCAGGTGCTATAAAACTAAGAGGTTGTAACATGTCCACTTCCTCCTTTAACTTTTCAGATAGGAAAGTTTTTTTAACATCCATTTTCCAAATCTCATAATCTTTGTAAGTTACTATTGCAAGTAAAATTCAAATGGACTTAAGCATTGCTACTGGCGAAAAAGTTTCATCATAATCAATTCCATAACGTTGAGTAAAATCTTTTGCTACTAACCTAGCTTTGTACGTACTTACATTCCCATCCATGTTAGTCTTCTTTTTAAAGACCTATTTGCACTTGATAGGTTTTACCCCAACTAGTGCATCTACTAGATCCCATAGTTGGTTGGTATATATGGAGTATAGCTTAGATTTCCTGGCTTCTAATTATTTCTTAAAGTTTAGTGAAGTAATTGCTTCTTCATATGTCAACAATTAGTCATTTTTGATAAGTAGTACATCTTTCTGATGTGTTACGAGTAAATTTAACCTTTTAGGTTCTTAATGTACTCTTGTTGACTTACGTGATTCTTGCGTTTTAGGAGCAATCTTTAGTTATGGCACCATCAGTACTTGTGATGTTTGTTTCACACCCAATAGCTCATGTTCCGACTCATTTATGGAATCTTAAATTTCTTTAAGATCTATTTTACTCTCACTACTTTCTTTAGAGATAAACTCTCTCTTTAAGAATGTAGCATATCGAGTAACAAACACTTTGTGCTTACTTGGAAGAAAAAAGTAGTATCCCTTAGTTTTTTTAGGATATCCTATAAATGTGCATTTAATAGACTTTGCTACAAGCTTATCAGAGAATCCACTCTTTACGTAAGCATCATGACCCTAAACTTTAAGATAAGATAAATTGAGTTTCCTCTTAAACCATAACTCATATGGTGTTTTATCTACTGCCTTAGTTGAAACATGGTTCGGTGTATATGTTACTGTTTCTAAGGCATAACCCCAAAAAGGTTAAAGGAAGACTTTCATGAATCAACATTGATCTAACCATGTCTATTAGGGTATCGTTCCTCCTCTTTGAAATACCATTCCATTATGGCGTTCTAGGAGGTGTGAATTGTGAAATTATTCTACACTCCTTTAGGTAGTTAATTAACTCTTAACTAAGATATTTTCTATCTCTATCACTATGAAGTGTTTTTATCTTCTTACCAAGTTGATTTTCTACTTCACTTTTAAATTTTTTGAATTTCTCAAAAGTCTTTGACTTATACATTATCAAGTAGATACATCCATACCTATTTAAATCGTCACTAAAAGTCAGAAGATAAGAAAATCCACCTCTGACTTGAGTTGATAATAGCCTGTACACATCACTATGCACGACTTCTAATAACTCTTTTTCCCTTTTACCTTTCTTAGAAAAAGGTTTCTTAGCCATTTTACCTTGTAAATAGGTTTTGCAAGTATCTATAGATTCAAAATCAAATGAATACAAATACCCTTTAGAATGAAGTTTAACTAAGCATTTTTCATTTGCATGGTCAAGTCTACAATGCCATATGTAAGTTAAATTTGAATCATGCGTTTTTTATTTCTTAGTCTCAATGCAATGAATGGATTCACTAGTATTAAGAATATAAAGATAGTTAACTAATGTTCCATCACCATAGAACATTCTATTCATATAAAATGAATAACTTCTATTTTTAAACTGAAAAAAAAAATCCCTTGATATTTGAACATGATACCAAAATTATATTTTTGGTGAAACTAAGAACATAACAAAAATTCTCTAATTCTAATATAAGTCTTCTAGGTAAAGAAATGATATAGGTTCCTATAACCAAAGCAACAACTCTTGCTCCATTAGTTACTCAGAGGTCTATTTCTTCCTTGGACAACTTCTTGCTCTCACTTAGATCCTACAAGTCCACACAGATGTGAGAACCGCATCCTATATTTGTGATCCATGTAGAAGAAATAGAAAGATTGCATTCAATCATAAAGATGCCTAAGGTGTTATTCTCACTTGTCATCTTTTTCTTGAATTGAATACAATTCCTCTTCTAATGGCCCTTCTTGCTATAATGAAACATATTGCTTCATTCTCATTAGAATTGGGCTTTTGTTGCCCCTCCTTGAGCTTAGATTGCTTGCTTTTCTTTACTTGCTTACCCTTGGAATTATTAGTTCCATTGTCTTATCTCCTTTTTAACTTACCAATAAAGAGAACCTCATGAGGCATCTTTGACTTGGCCTTTAAGTCCTTTTTAGTTGTCCTCAACATGGCAAGCAAATATGTCAAAGACCTCTTCATTCCGTTCATGTTATAGTTCATGACAAAAGAGAAGCTAATATCAAATCGATGGCCAAGTTATCATCTAACTTGGAGCCTAAGCTCTTGAGCCTCTCTATGTACCTTATCATCTTGAGTACATGAGGCCCAACATGGCTTCCCTCAATCATCTTATAGTTAAATAAGGTCCGAGATGTATTGTATTGTATTGTTTGACCCTAGCACTTTCCTGGAATAGTACTTGCAAGTGAGCATATATCTCTCTTGCAAACATATTCTCATGCTGCTTCTGTAATTTAGATGATATTACAAATAGCATGAGACATTGGAAATCAATAGAATCCTCCAGGTGTTTCTGATATTGATCATATTCTTTTATGGTGGCATCCTCGCCTGGTTCTTTGATTTCTTCCTCTTCTATGACATATAATTTCCTTTCATGTCTAAGGATAATTTTCAATTTCTTCAGCCAATCAATGAAATTTGGTCCAATAAGGATATTATCTTTATTAAGACTAGATTGCATCGAAATGTTATTGTTGTTATTTACCATTTTAGATCTACAAAATAGATGCAGGGTTTAGTGTTTATGAATTTATTTTATAAAAGGACTTTTAAACTATTTTTCACTATTTTTCACTATTTTACTAAATCTAATAGCCCCCTTTATTAGATTTGGAAAACCCTGTCGAAAGGTTTTTTTGTAGATAAAAAATTTTATATAAAATTAATATGCACATAGCTGAGTTATATCTATGTATTACATTATTTTAGATAAGCCTTAATAAACTTGCCAATCATTAAACTATATAACTTTTGGATTTCCTATTAGGTTACTCTTTTAAAGTATAACTTTAAAACCCAATACTTACCCATTAAATTGTTAACCTTAGTTGAGCTAACAAATCAACAATTCAATTTAAGTCAACCTAGTAATAAATTATAAAAATTATAGTTATTTAATGTGAGCCCACAATTGACTTTACCGACTTATATGAAATCTTAATTATTTTGTAATTTATAATCGGAGGACAACATTATTGAACCTTGACTTGATATATTTAGGAGATTTCATAATGTCTCACCAATCACGTATACTATTGTTAATCATTAACAATACTTATATACATAGAATAAATAAAACAATAATGCAATAATCATGAGCTAACTAAAAAATAAGGTTCGGGCCATACTAAAAGGCCATGGGACCAAAATCCATTAACTTAGATGGAGCTTCTTTTTGGCCTTTTGGACTTCTTTGTGTCTCGAGTAAATATGGACATCCAATCTTCCATTTCTAGTACTAAAACTAATTTTCTAAATATATATATATCTAGAAAAAAAATGTATAAATGGAATTTAAATTTGGGTTTGCAAACCCACATATACTTTTACATTTTATCTTTGGATACGCAGACCTAAATAAAATAAAATTACATCCATTTTTTGAACTTAGCTCGTTCGAAGGACATACAGGTCCTATTTAATAAATCCATAAATACTCACACAAAAACCATACATGCTTAGGCCCATGATCATGCGCAACCAATAATAACTCCATAAATAACATAAACCATATCAACCATTTGATTCAAAATAATTATTAAAATCCAAATATATCCACTGGAGATTACTATGACTAAATTCTCATAAAAAAACTTTATATATGGAATTTGTCAATCCATTGATCGAAAAACATCATCAATATCAAACAACGATTTACACTTATAAAAAATATAGATGTTTTCAATCCGAAAGGAAAAGATCCTATATTTCACATCAAATCCATAATATAAACATGAATAAATTAATCCCATCAAGATCATAACAATTATTCTATGAATCAAATTTAGGTCAATACCAACACATATTTTACATGTTACACAAGTGGCTCTGATACTACTATTAGGTTTTATAAATCAAAAAGAACACAACAAAAATAAAATTTTACTATAAAACCTATCTCATCAAGACTCATGTGTAACATACAATAAAATATATATATATATATGTTAATAGAAGATTATAAAATAACCTTTTCCTTGATGAGAGTTATTGTCTTCTCCTAGGGATGGAGTTCAATTGAAATCTGAATTTAATTTGTTATTTTAAAATTTATTCATCACAAGGGCTTCAAATATAATTCCTTTAGCAGTATCTACATATACGTTAACAAGAACAAATTTTAATACTTTATATTGCTAGATAATTGACATTAGAATTAGAAAAAACTAGGAAGCAAAAAGTCATACCTCTGTTTTGTTTTCTCTTTTGATATTTTTCTAAATAGAAAATCATTATCAAACTCTTTCTCTTCAATTATCTCTTTCAAACATTAACTAAAATTAATGAATGATACCTTTTATTTCATAAACTTTTCAATTGTTACAACATTTCAATTGCATAACAATTAAACATGAAATTAATGTTAGATAGCCCTTGAATTGCCATAAACTTTTCAATTGCCATTGAATATGGAATTAATAAATTCCATATCTTTTCAATTACCATGAACTTTTCAATAGTAATTAAATCTGGAATTAATAAATTCTATCTACTTTTACATGAAAAGACAATAATAAAATATATAACCTTTAAGAAATACTTAATCACAAACATATACTATGTGATAAAATAAATTGCTTCAAATTTATTATTTTAGAACAATTTATTTTAGCTTCGAAATAAATATTGATATCCACTAAAATTTCTTATTAAAACTTTATTCTCATTAATCGTGCTATAACGTGCAACCCTCTAGATTTCTATAAATGAAAGTAATGTCTATTTAAATACAAACCAAGACAACCGTCTAGCAACAGTTGTTGGTTGTCTAACATAATAGAAAATGTATGAACAAGAAATCACTATGAATTGATTACTGCGTAATTAAATCAATTCATTAAATGATATCCTGATTAAACCATTACATGTTATGTTTTCAATGTTTAATTATTTTACTTAGTTTCTAAGATAAAATAGACTTTATAATACTTGCCGTAGCTACAGACTTACAAGTCACTATTATCTTAACCAAGTAACCTTGGATATCAACTTCCTAATTTAAGAGAGCAATGAATTCTATCTTGACTCATCATTATTTTTCTATATTTTATATCGTACTCAATAATTGTATTATTTATAATCCAAATAAAAGTTGCGTTTAACGATATTAAAACACAACATTCTATATATAAAATATATGAAGGTTTTAAAGGAGAGACCAATGACGTTAAATATGTGGTGTCCTCTATTAGTGGGTTATATCCAGTGTATCTACTTAACTTTAGGCACTCACTTGTATAATTTAAATATCTTTTTCTCAGTCTAGTGAGAATGATCTTAGTTATATAACGTGTTGGTCTAAATATTTATATCTCCTCTAAATATTTATCCAACCAAAAACAACTTCTAGATAATATGATATAATGAAATCTCATTAATAATATGTCTTTATTATAATTTTATACATACTCTAATTATCTATGGGACTTTATTGTAAAGTATATATTAGTAGAAAAGTATATAAATATAATAAATACTTGCTCTTTATAAATAATATTCATAATATATCTAAAGTGTTTTGGCATATTATGCACAAATTACAATAGTGATGCCCTCAAGTGTTGGGGCATTACGAAAGGATACAAAAAATGTGAAATATTTCATAAATTACATATGCTTTTCACAATTTTCTTGCATGTAAATACAAATAATAATTCCTCACTCATACATCCATTCGATTATTAGTATTATAAATAAATATATATATATGTAGGCATATAATCTAATGTATATATACTTACACAATTTTGGACTTGTTAAGAAAGAGACTTATAATTTTGAATAATATAAAATTCAAAAAATACTAAATATTTGCAAGAATAATATTACTTTTCTTAATGTAAAATATGCACATTAAACTTTAAAAATATGAAAAATTTGAAAATTATTAATAATTAGACAAAAGGTAAAAATTTAAAATTTCAAAAATATTTAAAAAATATATATATTCTAAAGGTATTTATTGTTCTAGAGTAGACAAAGTATTATACTTAAAATGTGAAAGACAAAATTACACTAACTTGAAAATCTAAAAGATTACTAATAATCCAAAAATAACAAAAAATATGTTTATAAATTTGGAAGATTGATGATATATATTTAGAATATACTTAATATTTTGGAATAAACAAAAATAAATAACATATATTATGAGAAAACTTATTATTCTGGTTAGAAAAGACACAACCATGAAAATGTAAAATACATATATTACACTCTAAAGAACCCAAAAAGAGTGAAAAAGTTCGGAATGATTCAGAAATTACAGGAAAAAAATTACTTTATTAATTTGGTAAAACTAGCACATATATTAGGAAAATAAATGACATTTACACAACCACTATATACAAGCATTGAAAAATAATCATGAAGGAAACACCACTGCAAGTTAAAATAAAAATCTTAGACACGCACCATGAACAAAATAATCCACAGTTTATCAGAAAGAAAAAGGGGCAAAAAAAAAAAAAGAAATAACATTCCTATAACAACACTAATTTTGAATTTAATCAAAAATAACATATATAAAACAATATAAAATAGCGAAATTCACCTTCTACAGATAAATGCTTTTTTGCAAAATAAAAAACTAGTTAATTCTTGAAACTATAAAAAAAAATAAAAATAAAATTCGTGGTAAAAGAATATACATGAAGAAGGGAGATAGTGAGTGAAGGAAAGAACGAAAGATCCATTGAAAATTTTGAAGAAGAATAGTGAAGAGAAAATGACTTACACCACATACGAGAGAGCGAGGGAGGAAGAGAGCCGCCATTAGGGATATATATTTCCCCATGCAGTGAAATATTTTGCCGCTATAGGCAAAATTTTTTTTTAAAAAAAAAACTCATTATGTAATATTATTTCGCGCAAATAATTGTTTGTTGGATTAGTCCATACTAGCAATAGTGTTATTTTTCTTTTGTACATTTCCCCTATTTGAAAACGGTATGTGTACACATGATATCCACATATATATGTATACACGAATAAATAAATAATATTTGATTGGTCTACATTCTTAGCAAAGCAGATGAATTGGTGGAGAAATTTAGTGAAAACTGTATAAACGCTACCATAACGGTAAACCCATAATCTGCCTGTCACGAGTCATGTCTGTATTACCAAAAATGGACGAAATTTAGGTGTAAAATAACAAGAATTTCACCATATTGGGAATCTATGGATATTATTGACTAATATACCTCCAGCTATACAAATTTCAAAGTGTCAGCATGTGTTCGATGCAAAAGGACAAAAAGCCTCATAATAATCATGCATTCATGTGTAGTGGCTTGCAAAACAATCCTGATCACCCCGAAGTTCGCACAGGACGAAAAGGAACGCGAATAATACGCTCCCGTTATGGATGGATTGTTTTAAGTACTTATTTAAGAGTCCTCAAAGAAGAGGTTTGAGATATTTATGATTTAATGCAAAAAGAAAAGATCTGACCAATTTTTCCATACCAAATCTTGCTTCCGATGGATGTGTAAAGTAATGTCCAAACACCGACAAGCAAACTGCTCGGTGTTCATTGTTACATGTGCTCCGAAGTCCGAATTTTCGTTTTCCTTCGGATGCCCTCTCCATGCGTATTAAATCTATAGGAAAATATATATCTCCTTTTTCGAGCTACCACCTTAGATATAGATGAGCCAAACCTTTTTACAAACGATACGAGTTTAGGTTAGTAATTATACAAGTTCATCCTGATAACAAGAAGTTGGGCTTGAGTTTGAATTGTTCAAATTAGTTATCGTATCGAGGTTGACCTTAATGATATTTTTTTCGACTAACTCTTATCTTTTATTGAATTCGAGTTGGACCTGATTATTAATCGAGCTTGAATTGAGTTATGGATATTAATATTATTTTAATAGAAAAGAAGAGTATTTTTCTAAGAATATTTGAGCTTGAATAAGTTTAGACAAGTGCTCGAGCTTGTTAAGTGCCAATTTAAATAGGATTGAAGCTTAAAATTCTAAACTTGACGAATACTAGCTGAGCTCGAATTTTGAAATTTTAAGTCAAATTCAAAATAAAATATAGTTTAGTATTATATCTTTTTGACTTGATTTATTTAAAATTCAATAGAAAGTAAAAAATTAATGGAAACATTGACAACCTTAAGGGTATTAGACATCACATTTGATGTGTAAGTAAAATGAAAACAAATCTTTCCTAAACTAATTAAATGAAATATAAAATAAATAATTCAAAGAAAATAAAAGCCCATGTTTGCAGTATAGTTAATAGTCATCAAAATTTATGATTGTTGAGGAAGAGCTAGAAATGACGGTTCTGATTTTGTAAGGTGGGGAAGAAGGATAATTACAGATAAAATCTAAACTAAAAGATAATATGTTAATTTGTTAACTTTTTATTTTACCAAAACTCCCGTTTCTTCCTTTAGTGATATTAATATACAAAACAGTAGAGATTGCATTCACGGCTGCCTTTGAAAATGTTGCATAGAATCGATTCAAATGATAATTTCCCTATTTATATGGAGGGAAGAAGTAGAAACTCAATAAGTGACATAATTTAGGGGAAGAAAGGAGTAAGAGAGAAAGTAGGAAAATGCTGTTGTATCATTTATTATAAATCAACATATGTAATTTCAATATTCTGATAGATAAACATTTATATAATTTTGAAAGGTAAAAACTTTAAACATAGTCCATGAAAATAGGACTCTTTCAAGTATTATTTTGTAACAAATCAATTTGGGATGTAACACATGTCATCATTTCTTTAAAAAAATTGATATCAATATACATCATATAATTTTAATTGCATAAATACCAATGCAAAAAAATGCAATTTAAAAATCAAATCTAGAAAATCCAATTTAAAAATAAACTAAATTGTATTTAGTAAATGTGATGTTAAAAGTTATGCAATTTGTTAGATTGCATTTAATAAATGTGATCTTATCAAGCTTATTTATTACATAAGAAATTAACACAAAGTTAACATATGTCGCATGTAATAACTGTCGCATTACTACAAAATCAAAGTCTGCTTTTATTAGATGCAATTTTTGTGATAGTATTTATGTAATTAATCTTACATAATTGGTATTTGTCCAATTAAATTAATAACATATCTATAAACATACAAATATCCTAATTTATTTGTACAATATGCATTCTTTAAATCATGTAAGACATCAAAAAATATCTTTAAAATAGTTAAAAATATTAAAATCACCATCTTGTACTTTTAATAATACTAGGAGACAATGTACCCATACTATGTATGCAACTATGAAAATATCACGTGCATGAAATATATAATTGAAATGTAAAACATATAATAATTAGAATAGTAATTATATCTCTCAATGTATTTATTGCTTTTAATAGGTTATCATTATTAAAAACATAGAAAGATTTGAGACAAATAAATATGGTATAATTAGGAAAGAGAAAGAGAATGATTTTGTAAAATTACACATATAAATAAATGTAGTAGAATTAAGAAAAAAAAAGAGAATGATTTTGTAAAATTATCCATTTGTCCTTGATATTGGGACTTTCTATGATATTGTCTCCTATTTTAACATGACTGATTCAGACTTCCACCTCACTATTAACTTAAATTCCTTTAAATTGGGATGGTTGAATTTATAATTAGTTCAGTGATCCTGATTTAAGTGATTAGAAATCAAGTATGCAATGGAGGGTTTGATCAATTTTCTAAAAATAAGGATGGAATCATATAAAAAATCCTATTAAGTTGAATAAGTATAGCACATATTTAAT
This sequence comes from Lumnitzera racemosa, assembly GCA_024138005.1. NCBI lineage: Eukaryota > Viridiplantae > Streptophyta > Magnoliopsida > Myrtales > Combretaceae > Lumnitzera > Lumnitzera racemosa. Next base: position 6,313,874 of record JAMXBC010000007.1, read on the forward strand.
AGTTTTCTCAATATATTTTAGTAGTAGTTGATGAAAATATAAAACATCAAAAAATATCTTACAAATAGATTATAGATAATGACATAATCTACAATAAAAAATAGAATTAGTATATCACTCTCGATTTTAATTGTTTTAAATTTTTTAAATGGGTGTAATTGTTTTACCAAATAAATCGGATGAATTAAACATGAATTACCTATATATATTAATAAAGCCAAAGGTTCTTATTCAACTCTACACCTATCTTTCAAATTAATTGTTTAAAGTAAAATTTTCATAATGTCCCAACTTATCAAGGAATAATTACTTTCTTTTCTTTTACTATTAATTAAGCAAAGATGGTTTTGTAAATTAATTTAAGGAGAAATTATATAAAATCCCCTTAAACTTTGATTTATATAGATAACTCCCTTAAACTTTCAAAATATGGTTTTTGATCTCTAAACTTTCATAAATTGATAAATAATCCCCTAGATTGAGAATAACCCCTTAAATTTTAATTTGGTATATAAACACCTCCTAAAATATGTATTGTTTAAGAGGTATTTATATACCAAAATTAAAATTTAAAAGGTCTTTATATATCAAAATCAAAGTTTAAGTTATGTTTACATATTAAAATCAAAGTTTAAAAAAGTTATATGGGTTATTTATCAATTAATGAAAGTTTAGGAGATAAAAAATCACAATTTAAAAATTTAATGGGAAAATCCGTATTTAAATTAAAGTTTAAAAGGGATTTTATGCATATTCTTCCTAATTTAATAGTGAATGCTGCAAATTGAAAAATACCCTTTCCTATGAAATAGGCCTTATTCTCTATACTGATAGGCATTATCTCAGGCTAATATGTTGAAGTATAATGCAATACCACTACCATAATTTAAAAAAAAAAAAAAAAAAAAAACTTGAAATTCAACTTGATATAATTGTAATTTCTTTTATGTACTCGACTATCTTTGATCTTCTCATTTTTACCTTTTTTTTTTTTTTGCATTTTGTTATCAATTTTTTTTCCCCCAAAGGTTCGTAGAGAGTTGTCTTCGTGAAATAAATGAATTGCCACACATAATACGGATATAATTCGACTAGTATAGTTTCGAGGCAGAAGTTTTTAACCGACGGACACACTTTTTAGGCGAGTAAGTTGGAGGATTATTTATATAATCATCATGAACAATATTGAAACAACAAAATTCCACCAAGTTGATTTTATTCTCTATAAACTATTTCTTCTATAGACGGTAAAAACTCCGACAAGGATGAATCACGAAAGATCCCCTCAAAAGGGTTGAAAGTAAATATTCATTGTTGCTAATAAGATGCCAAACTAAATAAATTGCATACAAATATTAATAATAGTATGTAATATTTTAAAAACATTTTAGTTTAATTTTTACATGTTAACATCTTAGTAGTAATTGTATGGCATTAAATTTATCCACATGGTGTAATAGAATCATTAAAACTATCCTCACAAAATTGATAAACCAAAATATAATACTTAAGTGGACTAGACTCAGTAATTCATTGCTTGTAGAAGGAAATCAAGTAATCTCAATAATACTGCAGTTAGAGTTACCTTAAGGTTAATATTTTTGACACAATTATATTAAAAAGACAGTTATAGATATAAAACTAATGTAGATGTAGTAGTCTGACTAGAATAGTTATACGTGTGCTACATGAGTGGTGTGCTACATGTGACTTCAAAGAATGCGAGAAGGAGAGAAGGAGATAAAGAAGAAGAATAAACAATCTCAATATTTTAAATAGATAAGTATCAAATAAAATAGCTTAAGAAGGTTTCAAGAGTTCACCTTATAGTTTGAGTAAATGAAGATTGATTTTTTATTTAAATTGCTTGTTTGATTTCAAATAATAGAGATTTTGCAAACTAATATTGTTTTCTAACTCTCTTTAAGAGTTTACAACAAAAGAGGAATTATAGAGTATTTATACGTTCTTGAGTATAATAACCTTTATCGAATTATCTTAACAATCAACATATAAGATCGAGTTATTTAAGTCAATAATTATGTTCAATGAGCTTACTAATATCTAGCCAAAATGGGGTGAGAGTAGGAATGCGCGAGAGGATAAGCCTACAGATGGATTTAAGTTCATTAGCCTTCTTAGCAATTGTACTTGCTTGAGAAATGCTAAAGGTAAATGAACCAATAAACAATTCTTAGTCTTAAGTTTTGTCATTTAATTTATTAAGTTAAGTTTAAATAAATAATGAGTTTAGTTTAATAATTAAGATAATAAATTTCAAATTTCAATCCCCGACGACTAACTCAACATCCCATATGAAAAGATGATTACATAATATAAATAAATACAATTCTAGTGCAAATTAATTTCTTGTGATATTCAATTTTACATACTCTCTCAATACCGACGCAAACTCGACATGAAAGCAAAGTACAAGTTAATGTCCCAATCAAGCACGCTCAACACATGAATTATTAACATTTAAAAAGATAGAAAACGACAACCGTGGTATTTGCGTAATAAAACGAAACATAATGCCCAGTTCTCCATACAACTCTGCTTATATACGCGACAGAAGAACTCCTGTCCTTCATGCTTCTTCACAGTGGCATCATCAAGTCGCCGTTCTTACGACAAAATATACTTTGATCTTCACAAACCGTGTTATGCATGGCTAGGTTGTTCTCATTCTTCTTCTTCTTCTCCTTCTATTTTGCACTCACGTTGTTACAATCCCAAAAATGTCACTCCCTAACACCAACCAGAAAAACCTACATCGTCCACATGAAACACCACCTTAAACCCTCGCAATTCAACACCCACCATGAATGGTACGCATCCCACCTCCAATCCCTTTCCCTCGACCCCTCCCACTCCCTCCTCTACACCTACACCACCGCCTACCATGGCTTCGCGGCCTCCCTGGACCCCGAGGAGGTTGAGTTGCTTCGTAACTCGGACAGCGTCCTTGGGCTCTACGAGGAACGTGTCTACACCCTCCACACCACACGTACACCCGAATTCTTGGGGATCTCACAGAACCTGGGCTTGTGGTATCCACACGCGAACCAAGACGAAAACCGAACTGCTTATGCTGATGTCATCATTGGGGTACTTGATACGGGCGTGTGGCCCGAGTCGAAAAGTTTTGATGATTTCGGTATGCCCGATGTGCCGCCCCGGTGGCGCGGAGAGTGTGAATCGGGTTCGGATTTTGACCCGAAGGTGTGTAATAAGAAGCTTATTGGAGCTAGAGCATTCTCCCAGGGTTATAACATGGCCACAGGTTTTGCCTTAATCCTTCATTAATTAGTTTTCTTTTTCAAAAATTCTCTTTTGTCTCAGGAATTAGGTAGAAAGTAAGTTCCGGTGCAGATTGTTACATAGATTCCACTAATTAAATTTAATTATTTAGTAATATATCAAAACATCACATGGATTGGTATCCACATTAAATTGAAAATTTCTCTGGAAATATAAAGCGCATTCTAAGTGAAATTTCCATGCCAATATCGAGATTGAAAGATATTAATGAACGCTTAAGAAATCAAATAAAAAAATTATACATTTTATCTTCAGGTGGTAGTAACTTGAAAAAGGCAAAAGAAACGGGTTCTCCAAGGGACGACGACGGACATGGCACTCACACGGCCAGTACAGCAGCCGGTTCGCGTGTGTCCAACTCCAGCCTACTTGGCTACGCGAGCGGGGTGGCACGAGGAATGGCCATGCATGCCCGTGTTGCCACTTATAAAGTTTGTTGGACCTCGGGCTGCTTTGGGTCCGACATTCTTGCAGGCATAGACCGGGCCATATCGGATGGTGTTGACATCCTTTCTATGTCCTTGGGTGGTGGCTCTACCTCCTATCACCGTGACATCATTGCCATTGGTGCATTTGCCGCAGTTGAGAGGGGCATCTTAGTCTCTTGCTCTGCCGGCAATAGCGGGCCGACGCGCGCCTCACTTGCCAATGTGGCACCTTGGATTATGACAGTTGGTGCCGGTACTCTAGACCGCAATTTCCCAGCTTACGCCGTACTTGGTAACAAGAATAGGTTGACCGGTGTCTCGCTTTATAGCGGACCGGGATTGGGTGATAAACCGGTTGGTTTGGTTTATGCTAAGGGGAATAATAGCTCTAGCAACATATGTTTGCCCGGTTCACTTGACCCGGGTTTGGTTCGTGGCAAGTTGGTTGTGTGTGATAGAGGTTCTAATGCACGTGTGCAAAAGGGCATCGTGGTGGGTGATGCTGGTGGTGTCGGGATGATACTGGCAAACACCGCAGCCAGTGGTGGTGAAGAATTGGTGGCGGATAGCCATTTGTTGCCGGCTGTGGCGGTTGGGAGGAAGATGGGGGATGTTATTAGGGAATATGCACGGTCGGATGCAAACCCTACAGCGGTGCTGAGCTTTGGTGGAACGGTGTTGAATGTGCGGCCGTCGCCGGTGGTGGCGGCTTTTAGCTCTAGAGGGCCCAATTTGGTGACACCGGAGATATTGAAGCCGGATGTAATTGGGCCTGGGGTAAATATCTTGGCTGCTTGGTCAGGGGCTGTTGGGCCCACGGGGTTGGATGCTGATACTAGGAAGACTCAGTTCAACATCGTATCTGGTAAGTCCCATATTTTTTCCTTGGATTTGCCTTTCAATTATTTACGTAAGAGTAAGATGTATCTTTGGTTATTTTTTACTTAGATTTTGTTTTTGATTTTATTTTGACACCATTTTTAAAAGGATCTTTGCCTAACAAATATACCAAAAAAAAAGTGTATATACAAGTAAAAAAATCAAGCAGCACTAAGATAAATGACTAATTAATTTGAGTATTATACCTACCCTAGTTTTTTTTTTTTTTTTTTTTTGGTTATTAAAAAAAAAAAAAGAACTAGTTAAGCCGGTCGGCACTTAGCAGGTATCAAGGCTTTCTTAACTCATCCTTTTGAGTTAAGAAAATAGTAAAACAAATGAAATATTCAGAAATGCCGATATACAAATGAAATGGATATTAAGTATAAAATATAAAATATAAATAACAAAAGAATCGAAACGAAGCAGGCCCAAGGAGCAAAGAAATATTGTGTCAGATAATATTCCTATCCTAGTTAGGTTGATTAGCACTAGGATGATAATTATCGGAGTACTGTTCTAAAGTTGGTGAAGGCATATCCTATGGAGAGAAGTTACATTGAGTGGTCATAAAGCTTTCTATAAATAATGTAGCATGGGTCTCTTTGGGGCATATATAGGATAGGATTGGTGGAAATTTACAAATTGGGGTACTATGATGTATCAAGGATTTATTAGGTTTCTCCACTTTAGAAGAAGCTGATAGTGGCGGGCAATGATAAAAAGGAAGGCAATGATTATTTTCCACCTTTAATATGCACAATGCTTAAAGTGGTGATACTGTAGTAGTGGCGGTCGATTAAATAGGATAGCGTGCCTAACTTTGATGGAGAGAGTGGCCCTACGTATTTCCTGCAGTAAAAAAATATATATATTTTCATCTTTTATTTATTTATTTTTGAAATATGATTCCCGTATATTCTAACTTATTTGCTCAGTGAATCTAACTGCTACAGTATTAATTATTACGTCAAGTTCACTTAATTAAACAGGAAGCTGTAGCGAAATTAACTATGATTAAGAAACGAGATAAGGTTAAAAAAAAAAAAAAAAAACTCAATAGAAGTTTGTTACGTTCCGTTAACTTCGTTTGGGTTAAGCGGGGATCTTATTGCATGCTCAGGTACGTCGATGTCGTGCCCTCATATCAGCGGACTGGCTGCTCTGCTGAAGGCGGTGCATCCAAACTGGAGCCCAGGTGCGATCAAATCCGCGCTCATGACAACCGCCTACACATGGGACAATACCAATTCCTCTCTTCGCGACGCCAATGATGATTCACTATCAACACCCTGGGCACATGGTTCCGGACATGTCGATCCGCTAAAATCCTTTTCACCGGGCTTGGTATACGATATCTCACCAGATGATTATGTAGCTTTCGTTTGCTCATTGGGCTACACCCTTGATGAAGTAAAAACAATCGTCAAGCGCCCGAACGTGACCTGTTCTCGCAAGTTTTCTAACCCTGGACAGCTCAATTACCCATCGTTCTCGGTCGTGTTTGACAACAAAAGGGTTGTGAGGTACACTCGCGTACTGACCAATGTAGGAGTTGCAGGGTCTGTATATCAAGTCGCGATAACTGGACCATCAAGCGTGGCGGCTACCGTGAAGCCGACAAAGCTGGTGTTCTCAAAGGTTGGGCAAAGGCAGAGGTACACGGTGACCTTTGTATCAAAGAAAGGAGTGAGGACGACGTCGGATTTTGGTTCGATTGTTTGGAGCAATGCTCAAAACCAAGTGAAAAGCCCTGTTGCTTATGCATGGACGCAGATTCCCAAATAGAGAGAGAGCAATCTGAAGGTTTTTGTGTTTTTTGCTTATGGCACAACCCAACCCAACATTGAAGTGTGAAATATGTATTTCGTGTGACAGTATGAAGTCTGAAGTCCCAAGGCTAAGGTAATGAAATAGATTGACCTTGTAAACATCCAATCCAATCCAATCCAATGAACTTGGATTTTTGAATTGTAAGCCTTACTTGACAGTTACACTTGGACATGATAAAAGATCCTCAATCTTTAATTAAGGTAAGAATGTTCCCCCTTTTTAATTTATTTTATTATCTTTTTAAAATCATAATTCAATATTGCCTCAAAATTTCTTATATCGGTGAATTTGCTAAACTACATCAAAGAATTGATGGCAGGAAGGCGGGATTATATCACGTCTAAGTTAGAATTTGCATGTTTATGTCACAATTTAACTGCGACTTTATGTACAACGACTTCACTTAATAATTTCCCTAGAAAAGCACAACAAGAACTAATACTAGCCGAATCAACTCCATATAGTCCTTTTGTTTCTTTGAGGGAAATACTCGTTTAATTATTTATCTTTCACCGTGATTGTGTGGTTTGAACTCTAAAAGTAGAACTTTTAACGATACACGTGTATAAACAAAGACATGACAATGACAAGATCATTAGGACTTAAACTGGATACGACATTACAGGATAAGGGAAGCTAATTTAAAGTTGACGTAGGGTAAAATGAAATAATTTCTTTCGTTTGTAAAAATTGACTCAGGAAAATATGAATAATTGTGGACAAAGCTTGCAAATCAATTACTGTATTAAGCTAAACAACAAAATTATATTAAATGTGCTAAGAAAATCACCATGATGCCCACAATTTCAAAAGAATTAAAGCATTGGAACAGCAAGCTTAGAAATTTCTTCGAAAGAATGTTAACTTTATAATTTCCATCTAATTTGTCTTAAAATAAACCCATCCTCCCAATATCCATGGTAATGCAATCAAATTGATATTCCTCTTATGTCTAAAGGTAATAAGATACCTATATTACTCTTGTTACCCCTATATTACTCTCTCTCACTCTATCTATACTATTAAAGTGAAAATCTTTTTTTTTTTTTGCTGTCATTAATTAATAATTTAATGGCTTTATTGTTTAAACTTATTCAATTATCTTTATATCTTACCAACAACTGCAAACTACCAAATAACTGCATGCACCCATTACATTATATATTATACTTTAATGTGTTCCCATATATTCTTTCTTTTTACCTGCACGTTTTGTTGTATTTTTATTTTACCTGCACGTTCTGCATAATCGTTTGACTACTGATCGGTTTTAGTTGCAAAAGTTGCTATATTTTCTATGTTTGATTTTTTTTTTTTAGATGTAATTAACTATACAACTATTTTGCAATTAATATTTTACATATTGAATTTTTTTTTTTTTTTTTACATAAGTTACACATTTGATTTTTTATATTTGCACATATATGAGTTTATCGTTCACTAGTATGTATATATATATATTCCTTATGTACATCCTATGTCAATAGAAAAACCATCAACAAAAGAAAGCAAGTAAAATAGAGGGTTCATAACTCCTCTCATTAAAATGTAAGTAAACAACAACAACAACATAATAATAATAATAATAATAATAATAATAATAATAATAATAATAATAATAATAATAATAATAATAATAATAATAATAATAATAATAATAATAATAATAATAATAATAATATTTGGGATATTATTATAATATCAATTATCAGTATTCCACCCTCATCCTACCTAAGGTTATAAATGGATTTTTCTTTTTCCTCTTCTATTTTTTATGTTCTTTTCGTTCACGGGAATTGGAGGAGATTGTGGGGGGAAGAAAAAATAACGTTGATATTGGTATAACTTTAAAAACTTTGATATAAAAAAGTGAAATCGAATAAATAATGCTAATAATATAATTGGAATAGATAATATAAAGTATGGAATTGAATGCAAGTTACCCGATAATTATTCCTACTTTTTTAACTTAAATATTATAGAAGATAAATTAATATATTTATTGTATATTTATATATGTGAGTATTTGTAATTAAGTATTTTAAATGTTCTATTTTTTCCAATTTACTTTTAATATTTCATAATTAGTATTATTTTTCAAATATTTTTTATTTTTTTTACGATTCTATATATTTATTTTTCACTTGAAATTTCATTGCCATATTATCACCAAATCAGCATTATGTGACGGACAACAGTTACATCAGTTTTTTTTTAAATTGTTATAATGACAACTTAATTGAATCTCCTATTTGAAGTACTTATTTAGCTAAAACAAAAAAAAAAAATTATTAAAACATTAATAATTTATTTGAACTTTTAAAAATATTGATCTCTTATTTAAATTTACCCTTAAGTGTTAATACTCTCCGGTGAAAATTTTTTTCTTTAAATGTAAAATGCAAAGTGTGGTTTTGATCTGAAAAAAAAAAAACCTCCATTTGTTAAGTATACAATTAAGAGCCTAGATTTGTGAGTTACTTTCATTGTGGAGAATCCGTCTATTTGTTGTAATTGCTATGAAACGTGGAATGGCGCTGATTTGACAGCTCAATCCAGACCCTCAAATACGTACTCTACAAATTTGTTTCATTCTTTCCATTAATTTATACATATATGCATGCCAACAAATTTAAGTTATTCCTTGCATGAACAACACAGGCTTAGACTCTTAAACCCATACTCGACCAATTTTGGTCCTTCTTTGCATAAATAGTAATGATATGAAACCTTCTTTTGCAAATATTGAAATCAAGTTTAGTTTGCTAATTTTTTTTAAACTAATTAGTTGGTGAATAATTAGTTTTACAATGTATTTGAATAAATCATACATGTTCATAATGGCAATATTGGACGTTTTACTAAGATTGAAACTCATTTAGTGAATTTAGTCTTATTTGTCTACTAAAAAATATACAATCTCATTACAAGGTTTTATTGGACTTTAAATTTAATTTAAAATTGTCATTGTAAATCTTCTAAATCCAATATTGAAAGATTTAAGTTTGATTATTAAACTACCAAACTTTTCTAGGACACTAATTTTTTTTTTCTTTTGGTTAATTCCTATTATATTATAACATTAAGGGAATCTAACTAGGTCTATCCATTTGAGAAACTAATATTTATGCTAGTAGGATATAATGGACTTAGCCTCAAACACTAATTTAAACCCTTTTTACCTCTTCCTTTTTAGATTTCAACCAAATCTCAAATCTAACTCTTCTGCAATGACTTTATCTCCTTTGTTATAGCAATCATGTGCAATCTCTCATTTAGCTACTTATAGCCTTTTAGAAATTATAAAGATTTGCATTGATATAGTTAATGTGCAAGTAATCATATAATACCTCTTGTAAGTGTAGTCCTACATAGATTATGGGAAGGGATTGTACTTGTTTGTAGGGTTAAAGTAATGAATGTCATGTTAATATTAACTAGAAACATTTTTATGCTAAATAGTTGAAATGAACTCATTAGTGGTTGGTAGCTTGATTTATTTACTACTTTTTGGCTTAGTGCATTGTAAATGGTATCAAAGGTGACTTCCTATCAATATGTAGATGATTGAGGGACTATTCTAACCTTGATTTATAAAAGAAGTTTAAGAAGGGTAGAGAGTGTCACTACGGTGGCCACTCCTAACATGTCTTAAGAATGAGCAATAAGTAATGGGTGATAAGAATGAATAGAATTGTATATTAAAAAGAGGGAAAACTTGAGCCTATTTGTAAGATTTTGTGATGAGAATGTCACGTATTTAAAAAAGAGGAAAGGAGGAGGTGTTGGGGGAGGGGTTGAGGTAAGGGTCGGGGTAAGGGTGGTAGGGGTATTGTAGTATCCCTATGTAAGTGTAGTTCACAAGTATTATAAAAAATGAGTTATACTCTTTCATAAGATTAGGGTGGTGAATGTCATGTTAATAGTAGTTAAAACTTTTGAACCAAATAATTAAAATGTACCCATTTGTATTTGTTGACTTGATTTATTCACCACTTTCGTCCTGTGACATTACAAATCGAATCCTCTAAGCACCTAGTTGGTGGTTTCATTTGATCTATGTGTAAACACTTTTTTCTAAACATAGATTCCAAATCCTATATATATTTGTAAATTAATATAAAACACACTTTAATTTCATGTAGAAATGTTTTTTTTTTTTTTAATATAAAGTCGAAGTAGAAAATCAATTAAATAAAAGGATTAAAAGAATTAGGTTAGATAAAGGTGGTGAGTATATATCTTTTAATTATTTTTGTAAAAAAGAAGGAATAACTCATGAAACTAAAGCCCCATATTCACCAGAATCAAACGATGTAGCAGAAAAGAAAAATAGAACTTTGAACGAAATGATGAATGCTTTGCTTGTTAGTTCTTCAGCTCCTATTAATATATGAGGTGAAGCCATTTTATTTGCATGTTACTTGCAAAATAGACTACCATATAAGAAAACCAATAAGACACCTTCTGAATTGTGGAAGGGCTATAAGCTTAACTTAAAATATTTGAAAGTATGGGGGTGTCTTGTTAGGGTTAAGATTCTTAACTCTAAAAAAAGAAAGTTATGTTTAAAATATCTAATTGCATGCTTACTAAGTATGTTGAACAAAGTGCTATATATAGATTTTTTTGTTTTGAAAAGTGATGTGCTTGATTATAATACAATTATTGAGATAAAAAATGCTGAATTCTTTGAAACTACTTTTCCTTTTAAATCTAATTTCATATCTTGTACTCCAATCGAAAATGATGTTGAAAATTCTTTTAAAGAGATCAGGAGTAATGTTGTTTTGCATGCGCCAACTGAAAATAATTTTGAAAATTCTTTTGTAAAGTTAAGAAGAAATAAATGACAAAGAAAAGAAATCTCATTTGAAAAAGATTTTTATTTTTATCTTGGTGATATTAGGTGTTAAAATCTTAAGGAAGGGTGATAGTATAATGCTAAAATAGGAGCATTATGTTTAGAAACTTCTTAAAAATTTGAACATTTTGATGTCACAACAATGAGTACTCCTTATGATAGTAACATCCGATCACAGATATATAAAGGTGATCTTATTTCACAATTTAAGTTTGCATAGATTATCGGGAGTTTGATGTATTCAATAAATTTCTCTCAACCTAATCTAGCTTATAATGTATGTAGATTAAGTAGAGATATACACAATCCTAAACATGATCATTAGGATGCTATAGTCAAATTAATGAAATATTTAAGAGGAGCCATAAACTATGGTATCCTATATAGTGGAATTCTAATTACATTAGAAGGATACGGTGATGTTAATTGGATTATGGATTTAGATGAGATAAAATCTACTAGTGGTTATGTATTTACTCTTAGTGGTGGTGCAATTACATGGAAATCAACCAAACAAATAATTATTACAAAATCCACCTATAGGATTAGAGTGTATTGCTGTAGAATTGGCTGGTAATAAGGCTAAATGGTTGAAAAACTTTTTAGCAAATATTTCATTGGACATAAAGCCAACACCTTCTGTGTCAATGCATTACGACAACCAAGCAACAATAGCTATTGCAAAGAATAAGAGTTTTAATGGAAAAAATAAACACATTCATTTGAGGCATGAACTAGTTAAGAAGCTATTATAAGATGGAATTATATCAATTGATTATGTGAAGTCAAAAGTAAATTTGGCCAATACTTTAACTAAGCCATTGGGAAGTAAGTTAATTTATGAAACAATGAAGGGGATGGGACTTCAACCAATTTGAGAATTAATATTAGTGGTAACCCAACCTTTGTAATTAAAGATCCCATGAATATAGTTCATATGAGTAATAACAAATCACTTCTGCTAACACTTTAAATCTTATCCCTTCATGTGGTGTGTAGTGTGCTATATTGCAAATAATGTGAGGATGAATATTTCTTAATGGTTTCATTTTCCTTATAGGAGGTGTATTTAACTGCAATATACACCTGACAAAATTACTTATATGAGTATGGAGTAAAGCTAATCTTATGAGATTGTGGTATAGTCTTTAGAGCACTCATAGAATACTAAGCATACGCATGGCCTATTAATGCGAAACAGCGATGAATGGTAGAAAATTATAGGGGGTATAATGTAAATGATAAGATTCTTAATATGTAATAAGAACTTTTGTTTCACGAAAACTAAATGTTTCATTGAAATTCTATATGCTGTATCTTATCTTTCTAAATTTAGTTCACAATCTAGAAAATAAAACATTAGATTTAAAGCATTATATACTTGTGTATTTTCTCCCAACAAATTATAATTATTTTTTTCTTTAAAGTCTTTTCAAATATATAAGGGATTATTGTATATAACTAGCATTTCTAAATCCTTTTTACACTATGCTTATAATATAAACTATCTCAATTTAATTATTTGCTACATCTTGTTACTATCAATGAAGTAATAATTTCAATTTTGAAATTTTGGTCAAACTTATCTATTACTCATAAATGTGAAATAAATATTTCATTAACACAAATAAAGTCTTTTCAATTGCTTAAATACATTTATTCAACTGCTAAATAAAGACTAGGTCATTATTACATCAAAAGGAAAATTACAACTTGCTTCTTTTGGCTAGGTGCATATATATAATTATTTATTTTCTATTGATTCCTGTTATATTTATGTAGGTTTTGTTATAGCTATTCCTTTCTTATTATTGCAACAATCTTAAAGAATTTTTTTTTTCTTTCTCTTTTTTTGTATGAATCCTAATAATGCCTCAAATACCCTTACAATTAATGGTATTTCTTATGCTACTCTAATAAATAAAAATCCTTCTATTCCTACTTTTGTCTCATTTGCAAAGTAGTTTCCTAATATATAAAAAATTAAGGTTTTGATGGACAAATTTTCAAAAGATGGCAAGAAAGAATTCTTCCAATTGTTGATATTTATGATGTTGCTTAGGTTCTTATGGAATCTAAAACTGAAATCAACACTGATACTTGGACTCATAATAATAAAGTGTATAGGCATACAATTATTAGCATACTATCTAACGATTTGTTTGATGTTTATTACTCCTATAAGGAAGCCAAAGAAATGTCAAACTCAATGGTTGTAAAATATATTGTTGTTAATGTTGGCAAACAAAAGTTTGTTATTGGAAAATTTTACAGGTGGGAAATGTCTACTTAAAAGGACATCAAGGTGTAAATTAAGAATATCACAAGCTAATTGAGGACTTAAAAGGCAAAAAGTATTTCCTTGCCAGAAGATTTTGTTATAGGTTTGCTCATTAAAAAATTATTGAAATTTAGAGTGACTACAAGAACCATTTGAAGCCATTTGAAGCATAAACATAAGTAACTTTTCTTCAAGATTTGATTGCTCATATTATAACTGTATTGGCCAATTCTTGTATTAACTTCTCTCAGCTTCTCTTCATTACTCTATTTAATCACATTTTGTTTTAGTTTTAGAATTTAGCTATTTTTTATCATATTGCTTATCTTGTTTTATTCATCCTTATTTCCTTTTTCCTCACGCAATGCTGGTGCTCCATCCATGGAATATATTGATAAGGCTTTTTTATTCCACATTCAACAACAGTTTGCAAATTGAATCTCTTTTGTATAATATTTTCTACTATTTGAAATTGAGTCAATAAAATATTTATGATTTGCAATATCAATGTTGACTTATAACATTTTAATTTTTTTCATTACAACTTGGTTTGCATATAATATATCATGTACACAAAATTACTACCAAAACAATAAATTAATACTAATCTTTAAATTATTACAAAACTTTAAGACTTGAATGATTTTAAAAATTTTTAGATCTTAATTGCTAAAATTAAATATTTTGATCCAAATGAAAATTTTCAAAACATCCTAAAGTTAATAAAACCTTAAAACTTTTTTGCTAAGGTTATTATAATTTAATGGCTTGAATGCTAATCTCTTAGAATGGGATGGATCAAGTTCGATTCCTTAAAATTGTATGTGTAGTAGTTTATTAAAAAAAGAAAAAAGAAAAACTAATGAGAATTTTAATAGTAGAATTGTATTATAATACACGTTAACACGTGTTGTGTTTATACACATTAAGCTATATATATATATCTATATATCCATATTTATATCTATATTATTAAATGAATAATCACAAATGGGGACCAAGACTCATACATTTTTTTGTATTAAATACTTTATTGTTTAGCTAAGCTAGTTTGGGTGTTGTTCCATTCATTTAGTATAAGCTAGAGGTATTTTTTTTTTTTTTCGTTGGTGAAAAGATATAAAAATTTTATGTTCCTCTTTTTTATATGCATTTTGTTGGCAATATAACAAAAAAATTATATTTAGCTTGGAAATGCAGTAAATAGAATGCCATAACACTTTTGTTAGTTGTGAAAATATTTCTTTAAAGAAAAAACAGTGTGTCATTAGAATTTGATTTTCTTCTATTTTTGTGTTTATAATTTATGATAAAACAAGTTGGATCAAGTTGATACTAATTACTGATGTTATAATATCCTTCCTTATACAAACACCACCAACATTGAGTTTTCAAAGTGATGGAATGGAATCATTGTTTCTCTACAATGGCTCAAATTTCTTTGTTCATCAAGTTACTGAATTACTTTACGTTATATTTTAAACTGAATTAAACCGCTTTGTTGAATTTTTGCACACATCAGTTAATAAGATATACATTCATCAAAAATGGATTCATAAATCAATATTTATTCAATTCTACTTAAATTAACACTCTCTCTCTCTTGTTATTGATGATACCTCTGACCAATTAGTCATCCATAAATAGTTAGAATGCAAATGCTGCTGAACATGTAACCGTGAATCTGGATGCCATTCACAAAAGAACCAAAATCAGACCACAATCCAGGTATATCGGATCCATGCCTGATTCATATTTTCTTTCTTTATCTCAGGTTTCTTATGTAAATTTTTTTCAAACACATCTACACCATCAAATCACAATATTACTCACTCCACAGCATAAGGGAGAGAGTCAAAAGTGGATCTAATTAACATCCAAACACACAACCCCAAAAATAGCGACCGTAAGGTTCTATAAAATCCGGAAAACGGGATCATCTCATCATTGTTAATCTGAAACAAGCCAAGACCCCCTTCCGAAGTCCTCCAACCATGGCTTCCATGGAAGGACTTCATCTAGCATTACTCCTATTGTCAGTTTTGACATCCTCCGTGATGTCTAAGAAAACATACATCGTACAAATGAATGAACAAACCAAACCTACGACTTTCTCAACTCACGATGATTGGTATCTCTCAAGCCTCCAATCCGTCACCAACAACGCGAATGCTGATCTTCTCTATGCTTACACGGATGCCTATAAGGGATTTGCAGTATCCCTTGAGCCAGAGCAAGCAGATGCACTGGAGAAATCGGGGTCAGTTCTTGGTGTGTTTGAGGATCTTAAGTACCAACTACACACAACAAGAACTCCTCAGTTGTTGAAGATAGAGGACGAGTTTGGATTGTGGGGGCAAAATGGTGGTAGTGCTAGCACAAATGGAAATTTCCCAGAGGTTATCGTTGGGCTCTTGGATACCGGAGTACATCCCGAGTCGAAGAGTTTCAACGATGCTGGGTACCCGGAAGTTCCACAGCGATGGAAGGGTGCTTGCGTAAAGGGACCGGATTTTGATCCGGTTAAGCATTGTAATAAGAAGCTCATCGGTGCCAGGTACTTCGTAAATGGAGCTTTGGCTGAGGCTGCACAATGTGAGTGCTCAACTACCATTAACTCTCTAAAGAAAGGAAAAACCAGAACAGCAACGAGGAAATAAATAAATTATAAAGATAACAATTTCCTAATTTTTGAGATTATTTCTTCAAGTATTGTTTCGAATGAAATTCGGGGGGGGCAAAAAAAAAAAAACCTGAAAATGAGAGATAATATATATAGTTTTACATGTAACATATTCATGAGCAAATTAGTAAGCTTTTCTGGGGAAAGAAAATTGCTTGTGGTGTAATGATATTTTTATTCATTATTTTGGAACACAGAATCACAATCATATGAACGTTTTATTTATATGTAAAGAAAAGAAAATCAAATGTCATATATACTCTAATTCTCAATTTTTAATGCATTTTCAGTTGGTATCACTTTGACTGATGTTGTCACCCCAAGGGATCATGAGGGTCATGGGACTCATACAGCAAGTACTGCAGCCGGCTCACCAGTCCCCAACGCCAATCTATTCGGTCATGCTAATGGCACAGCACGCGGCATGGCCCCTCATGCACGTATTGCTAGCTACAAGGTATGTTGGAGTATAAATTGCATGGCCTCAGACATGCTTGCCGCAATAGACCAGGCCATAAAGGATGGTGTGGATGTGATCTCAATGTCAGTTGGTGGGGCTGAACCACGCTATTACGCAAATCCAATCGCCGTCGGTGCTTTCGCTGCGATGGAAAATGGTATTTTCTTCTCTGCTTCTGGAGGCAACAGCGGACCCGATGATGGAACCGTTGAGAATGGAGCCCCATGGTTAATGACCGTTGCTGCCGGCACACTGGATAGGGCTTTCCCTGTGTACGTGACCTTGGGCAATAATCAAACGGTCAAGGGCATATCCCTTTCAGGAACAGACATAAGTGGAAAACAGCTTCCTTTGGTCTATGCCACTGAGTCTCATGAAACGAAAGGATGCACGAGATTGGACCCAAGAGTTGTGCGGGGAAAAGTGGTTATATGTGACATGGGCGATGATGACCCCGGGACTATCAGCTTGATACCGTTCCAGGCCGGGGCTGTAGGGATAATAATGTGCAACATTAATGATGATGGTGGCAACTATCCTTTTGCCTTCTTGATTCCAGGAGTGAATGTGGCATCAAATGATGGATATATGATCAAGAAGTATGCGAATTCGGATCCTAATCCAAAGGTAACCTTAACATTTGTACCTGATGAGAACAATGTGAGGCCTTCGCCATTGGTGGCGAAATTCAGCTCAAGAGGGCCATATGTTGTGTCACCACAAATACTCAAACCCGATATACTCGCACCAGGAGTCACCATTTTGGCTTCATGGAACGGTACAAATCCTTTAGGAAGATCTTTTGACACCAGGATTGCTGACTTCAACATCATATCCGGTATGTATTCAATCTTGATTCACAAAAAAAAAAAAAAAAAAAAAAAAGAAAGAATCTAACGCAAAATGGTCTCCTGGACAAGTAACCACCAATTATTTTTATTTGTAGGTACATCCATGGCATGCCCTCATATTAGTGGCATTGCTGCACTGCTCAAAGTAGCCCATCCAGAGTGGAGCCCTGGTGCAATCAGATCCGCCCTCATGACAACCGCTTGCGTCCTCGACAACACCAATCTTCCCATCCGTGACGAACTTGGAACTCCTGCTGGTCCATTGGCACTTGGTGCGGGTCACGTCAGTCCCCGTGAGGCCTTGAACCCGGGTCTCATCTATGATCTCACACCACAGGACTACGTCAAATTCATATGCTCACTCAACTACACATTACAACAAGTGCAACTAATCGCGAGAAACCGGAACGTTACATGCGCAGAGAAGTTTGCTGATCCTGGTGAACTCAATTATCCATCATTCTCCATCGTGTTTTCCGGCAGCAACAGGGTTGTTCGGTACAGTCGCGAAGTGACAAACGTGGGTGCTCCAGGTTCTGTATATACGGTTGTGGTTCAGGCACCACCTACGGTTGCCGTGAAGGTGACTCCACCGAGGCTCGTGTTCAGAACTGTTGGAGAGAAGGCAAGATACCAAATATCTTTTGCTGCTATTGGAAATCAAACACAATTTGGGGACGGTTCCATCACGTGGACGGATGGCAAACATCGAGTGAGGAGTCCATTTGCTTTCATTCCGAAGGAAACTTTGTAATTCTAAATCTATATCATTGGTGGAGAATTCAGTTTGGTACACCAGGGAAGGCAAACTTGGAAGTACTAGAATAATCATTGTACAAAACAAATAACTCCTGTAAATATTTATGCGGACGGCTGGACAGAAAGTTTGGGATCAAATTGAGGCAAGCTTTTTATTTATTTTTTTATTTTTATTATTAAATGTATCTTAAAGTTAATAATAATCAATAAATTTTTCTATTTATGTTTCCAAGTTTGATCATTTTTTGACTTCTTCTTTTTTTTTTTTTTTGGATTTGATTTTAGTTAAAATATTATATCCATGCATTGATTTTTAATATAGATAGGTAGAGCAAATAAACCTTCCAAGCTATTACCAAAGGTTGCTTGCACAAATCCCTTATCGGCTACTTACTAGGTTTAATAATTTTGCCGTTTGAAATAATGCAACAAACAGGACTGAAGCAGACATAATTCTATATGATTGTAGCAACAATAACCTGAAATATACCGTATTGACAATAAGATTGTTAGATAAAAGATTCTTACCATTTACCATTTACATACACAGTCATCATTTTTTATTAAAAAAAAAAAAAGGTAAATCCAACTATTACTATATACAATTTAATTAAGGTAAGTAGGTAATTTTATGGTATAAGGTCTGTCCTACTTCACTGAATAGGTCGTAATTGAGTATTGAGGGTTATTAGATAAGTTTTAAATATCAATTTTTCAAGACATGGTCCCACAAGATTAGATATCGGTATGATTTCTTCATTTTGTATACCTATCCTATAACTTATACTATAATGTATACAAAGTACAACAGTACTTGCATTCATCTCATGAAATTTATTAGATAATATAATAAGTATCAATAAATGAAAAATGATCTTATAAAATTTTCGATATATGTGCTATATCTTCTAAGTTTTACAAAAGTCATTCATTACCTTCCATGTTACAATCATAGACTAATCAATCTTAACTTATATGAGATATTTAATTTTTTAAAAGATAATCTTTATTACAATCCATTACAAGTTCCACATGTTTTGTTTAATATCACATAAACCTGAAATTACGATGACAAGAAAAATTAACTTTTAGGTAAATGTCATATTTGGTATTGAATTTTCCTAAATTTTCAATTTACTACATAAAATCTAAAAGCGTCAATTTGGTATTTGAAATTACTGATTTTTAGCAATCAGATACCTAAATTTCGCTTATCTCCATAATTAAGTATCTGAATTTTCTCATTTTTGTAGTTAATTGTAACACTACGCCTTTTAGGTGTTTACGTAAATTTTTTTTTTTTTAACTTTTGTTACTTGAAAACGGTTCACCATTGACTCAGGGATAATGCAAAACCTATAATCAACCAATCATACAATAACATGAAACACTTGTCTCCGAAACTCTTCTCATTCGATGTAATAAACCATAGTAAAAATCTTTATATTAGTGATTCAAACCTAAAGTATCACAATTGTACAACCTT
Organism: Lumnitzera racemosa; assembly: GCA_024138005.1. Classification (NCBI taxonomy): domain Eukaryota; kingdom Viridiplantae; phylum Streptophyta; class Magnoliopsida; order Myrtales; family Combretaceae; genus Lumnitzera; species Lumnitzera racemosa. The sequence continues at coordinate 6,333,722 of JAMXBC010000007.1, forward strand.
TTACAATACATAGATTGATTAGAAAGTTTGCATAATACATCTAGAATCTCTATTTAAAAATCCAAATGTAACATGTTGATACTTTTTGAAATGCCACTTCCCAAAACTTAAGTCCATTCTTGGAATTGCTTAACCCATCTTAAGATAAATTACTCCACCAAGCGCTTCTAAGCCTTTCCGCATGTGAATTTTGATGTTTTATCTAAATTTCTTTCTTAGCCTGAGGATAAGACAACTTATCTCTTCAGTTACTATAAGTTAAATGAGAATGGAAAAATAGATGACAACACAACCAATATCGCAGCATAATCACCAAGCAAGTTATAATTTCAATCACAAAACTCCTTAGTCCAAATGAGTAATGTAGATGTAATAAAAGCGTACCATGTTCATGCACCTGACATGTATTGGCGCCAATATCCTAGCCTAATCTTAGCCTAAGCCTAAGCCTAAGCCTAAGCCCATTCGGTTAGTCAACACTCTCGAGTATCTACATATTACATCTAGGAACCTAAAAAAGAACTTATCTTAAGTGAAATCCATGCAATTTCTAAATGCTTAGAAATCGGTTTCTTTATAAACAATGCAATTTGCTTTACAAAACCAAGCTTTCAAAAACCAAATTGTATACTTAACAAACCCAGGTTTTCAAAGAGAAGCTTAGCTAAGCGAAATCTTGGTTTTAGAAAACTTAACCCACATATCATTTTCGTGATATATGATGAGTGTAATAACCACATTCTAAGGAAAACCAAGCAATATCAAGTAATTACCTTGCAAATACTAAGCAAACGTACTAATCCATTTATTAATCAAACTCTTACTTTATCTCATTTACCTTTTCATTTTTAAAACCTCGGTATCAAGTTCGCTTAAATGAACACCTTAGGAGGCAAGGTTAGTATCTAATCTTTTGTCAAGTTAGTATAGAACCAAGCACAATAAGATCAATTTGCTACCTAGGAAAAACATATATTGCATTTATGAAACAAACTCCAAGGTTACACGTACTTATTGAAGAGCACTCCTAGGAAGAAGTTAACACCAAGAATAAAATTGTGAGGCGTGTTACATCAAAATGAGTGATACCTCTATGTATAGAGTCAAGATTAAGTCATTACATACATACACACAAACACATTTAATAAGTGGGTATAGGGTGGATAAGTTAGGAGATTCTACCACATCTTATTCTGTAAGTAAGGTTGTCAATTCAAGACATAATCCATTAATATGGACACAACATGATACGATTTTAAATGGATTTATATATGGAAAAAAGACAATATAAGAAACAAATAGGTCAAACCATTTAAACACGATAAAATGCATGACCGAGATTTCCCTACATATGTTACCTTAAGCAATAAACAAAAGTTCAACAGTATATCCATTTGGAGAAAAGACGTAAGTGGATAAGAGTTTCCTCTGGTTTATGCCAAGGAGGCTAATGCATTCAAATTATGGTTGAGCAAAACATTGGACCTAAGAGTTGTGAACGGAAAAATGGTTATGTGTAACTAAGGTGAGATTGGTGTCAGTTAAGAAGGGCACAATAATGCTACCATTTGGGGCGGTAGGGATGATATTATGCAACAATCAAAAAATTGGGAAGGTGGTTAGCATGCAACCTAATCCTTCCATGGTTCCACCAGTGCATACGAAAGTTAAATGAAGGAGACTTGATCAAGAAATACAAGATGTTTGATCCTAATCCAAAGGCAACATTAACATCCATACCAGAAGAGATCCGAGCGAGTCCTTGGTGGCAAATACTAACTCGAAAGGGCCATATCTTCTCTCATCACAAATACTCAAACCTAATGTTATTGGACCAGAAGTAGCCATTTTAGCTTCATGGAAGGGCATAAGTCCCAAAAATGAGGACTAAGATACTAGGAAGGCCAACTTCAACATTCTATCAAGTATATATTCAATCCTAAACCTTAAAAGATTCTATGCAAGTGATTGGATCGTCAAATCAAATATGACTGCTGAAATGAAGTTTACTAATTAATTCTGGATTGTTGGTTTTTTAATGATTTAGGTTTAATGAGTTTTATTTGATTGGCAGATTAGTGACTACTAAGATGGTGAAGACCTAAATAATCAAACCAACCAACAGACCATTCGAATTTGATTTGATATGCGATCGAGTCAAACTCAAGCTTATACTGCTTAAATACTTTTATCGAATTGAATTTAAGCTAAACTTGAGTTTGATGATATTTGGCTTGAGAAACTCATGAGCATTAAGTGTAACTCGAGTTCAAACTAAGCTAGGCACTAATATTATTTTAGTTAAAATATTCTTGTTTGAAAATAAAATGAACTCAAACAAGCTTAATTAAATTAAGTAACTCAAGCTAAAAATTTCAAACTTAACTAATTAGTGGACTCTTACTCGTATATACTTCTATTGAACCATCGAGTCATCTAAAAAATAGAAATTTCCTTAAATCTCCTGTCATGAATGGGAATGAACTACCACATGAGATGAATCACGAAGAGCAGGGTGTGGTACCTCATTACAAAATGATGTCTTGACAATTAAGCAATTTTGATTAGTAGGTACATCTATGGCATGCCCCCATATTAGTGGTGTTGCTACACCGCTTAAAGTATCTGCCCATCCAGAATGGAGCCATAATGCAATCAAATCCACCCTCATGACAACCGCCTAAATCCATGGCAATGCTTATCTTCCAATCTATGATAGAGATGCAACCGAATAGATCGTTAAAAGATATCTGAGCTATTCAACTTAATAAATACCCTATAAGATTCAGAGTTAAGTTTTGAAATATGATTCAAAATCTTATAAAGTTTAGAATTAAGTTTTGGGATTATAATAAAACCTGATGAGAAACTCGACTTGGTAAAAATATATATATTAATAAAAACATTTACTCTTAATTTATGAAAAATGTATATCTTGTACAAGTTTTAGATTATACAATGGATTTTATTCTCAAATTTTATTATTATGTAAGTTGGTAAATATAATTTTAATTCTACTTAATTTCTTTTGCTTTTATTCTCTCCTCAACCCTATTTAAATCTTATAAAAACCCACCCATATAATATCAAGAATCCTATAAAATCGGATTTTGAAAATTAAAAATAATACCTTATAGGGTTTGACGAAATGCCAAATCCTATAAAGACGAGTTCAAGTTTTATAAAACTAATCCTAAATCCACCAGTACTGCATCCTTAAGATGACAGGAGAAATCTTACTAATCCAGGGCACTCGGTGCAGGTCACATCGATCCCCGTAAGGCATTTCCTGCGGGTCTCGTCTACGATATCACACCACAAGACTACACCAAGTACATATGCTCACACAACTATACGATCGAACAAGTGCAAGAAATTGCAAGGACAGATGTTACATGCTCCGAGAAATTTGCTGATCCTGGTGAGCTCAATTATCCATCGTTTTCTGTTGTGTTTCCTGATCACCAAAGGGTAGCTCGATTCGGTCGCGAAGTGACAAACTTGGGAACTCCGAGGTCCGTGTACAGGGTTGCAATTAGGGCACCACGTACAGTTTCTGTGGATGTTCGACCAAGAAGACTTGAATTCAAAGCTGTTTGACAGAAGGCAAAATACCAAGTAAACTTTGTTTCTCGTACAAATTAAACAATGGCGGGGGGACGGTTCTATCACATGGGTGAATCGCCAACATCGAGTGAGGAGTCCAGTTATTTCATACAGTTTGAATTACAAAGGGATAGTCAACTAAATAATATGCGGAGAATCTTACCAATTGAATTTAGTATGGTACACCAAGGAAGCAAACTACTAAAACAATTATTGCGCCGTGAGACCGAAGAACAACGTATATGCATAAAATCTGTCTGAATTTTAAAATTTTAGTAATTTGATCTTTAAACTTTTTTTCTTTTCTGATTTGGAGCTTATTTCTTCGATTTAGTATCTTCATTAACGGTAAAGTTAACGGTTATTATATATATATATATATATATTTGCTTACATTTTGATATCTATACTTTACTTTTTATTGTATCCCTTAGTTGTTTGCTAATGGATTTATTAAAAATTAATTTTTGATTTTTCTAAATGGATATATTGTTTTAAAGTTTTTTATAAAAATTAATTGCATTCAATAGTTCCACCTTTGAATAACAACATGTGACATTCAATTTTATTAGCGCTTATTACATTGGAAAACTCTTAAGATTTGAGATCTACTTTTAGTTCAAAATATGTTATATGTGATTCAAAACATACTTGGATCAAGGAAACTTCTAAAATGATTATAACTTATAAATCAAGCATCATGTGAACTTATAACAAGAATTTTTTTTTTAATAATAAATCTATATATATTATAATATTTTGAGGTAGTATTGGAATAAGGGTCAATTGGAATAAGGTAGGTAGGGTATAAAACCTTATATATAACTTACCCTAAATTTACCAATTCCCAAAATTTTTTAGCTGCAACCTACCCTTTAATACCCTCAAATCATCCTAGAACTTGTAGCCTATTGAACTTATTATGTATAGGATACCATGTCGAAACCATAAGCTTTATTATTATTATTAATCTTCCCATAAATTTTTAAAGTTGTACATAAATTTTGGTTACATTTATTTATTGCTAAAATATTATTTTTCAAATATTACATGAATTTTAAATGTAAAATGGCACCCCTTATTTGCAGAACAATTAAATGACAAATGCATTAGGGTGCATACACCCGGAAAAAAAAAAAAAAAAAAAAGAAGAAGAAGAGAGAGAGAGACAAACTTAAATTCTTCAAAAGTAATAATAAATATTGCCTTTTAAAGCTTATAATTGTAATTCCAAGCTTCAATTATTAAAAGAAGCATATCAAAATAGGTAAATAAAAACAAAATTGAAGTCAATAAATATGTATTTTCTTAAGGTGAAAGAATGTGAGCAAACTAAGGTTAGCAATAAGAGTAAGCAGTTATATAATGGGTACGCTATGAAACCCTATGAATACTCTAACATGTAGGTATTAATTCTTAAATTTTTTGAAAATGAAACATTACCCTATAGCATCTCGGAACAACCCTAAAACTTATGCTCTACAAAATTTATAGGATATAGGATATATCATGAACCTATAAATTTTTTACTTTTTAATAAATTTTAACTTCACGCTATTCTTAAATAGCAATTTTGAATTAAATATTCTTACTGTATCAAAAGATTTTTTCTCACGCTTGACTAATAGTTTTAAATGTGTATTATCAAATATCCTTGTCTATTTTAAAAACATTACTAGACTAGGATTAGCACTTAACAAATAGAGAATAAGAATTGGAAATAAATAAATAAATAAAGCATAGAAAAAGAAGAAATAGGTTTTTTTTCGTTTTACCTTTTTAGTAAAATATATCTTGGCCATAAAAATTTAACATTATATTTTTATTTTCATTTATAATATTATTTAATAATTTTTATAAGATGAATATATAGTATCCTACCTTATATATCTTAAAATATAAATTTAAGGTTGGGACACGGATATAAAATATAAGGCATTGTACCCATATCCTACCTATTAATGTAAGTTTGGGAATATGATATAAAACGATTTTTAAAGGACATGTATTGATCAAATGTACAAGTTTATATATATATATATATATATACGCATAAACTGGCATTAATCTCACCTTAAAATAATAAGATGATCGACGCATGGCATATATACACATAAGCTAGTATTAACTAACAGTAAATGAAAGTCATAACATATTAACTAACATAATTTAATATAAGGATATTCACCATTGGTTGTATCATTGTCACGTAGATACATAATTTAAAGTGATGTTGTGGGTGTAATGATGGTCATAATCCAATGATGGATGTAATTAAGACTATTGGTTAAAAATCACCTGGGACGAAGAGAAATTTTACAGCAACTAAACCAGGCAGAGAATTAAAGTGGGATGCAGTGAATTATTCACCCATGGCTTTGGGTCTGCCTCTTGTTAGGATTGGACCTGTAAGTACTAGTTGGCTCCAGATTATTGGACCGTCTGGTGTTTCACCAATTGTAAAATGATTGTCGAAACTACAATTATTAGCTGAAGCAACAAAATTGAAAGAATACCACATATATATATATATATATATTATACATTTGGCCTATAATAAGCTAACCCCAGCCTCAATCTTTTCAACCCTTAACGATGAAGAATATCAATGAAATAACTTCTATCTATAGATTTATTTGATATTACTATCTATTGAGTATGAAATGACATTTAAAATGTCCCAAAAGATAGACAGAAACTAAATTAGTATTGATAAAGATATTGCCCTAAATATTTTGCTAATCTTTTATTCCATCAAATCTAAATATTGAGCAGAATTTTAATTCAGTAATATCTTAGAGTAAGAGCTTCCACCATATTTTTCCTTGTTTAGTGAATATCAAAAGATGGTCATGGGAAGGCCTAAGTAGATATTTTATATCTTCAATATAAAGACTTACAACTTCTTTCAATAGAACATCGTTTTTACACACTAACTCTCATATGATAAGAATAAGTGGTTGAATTGCTCTCTTTCATAACAAAAATAAATAAATAAATAAATAAAGAATTAGAAATAGCCATGTTTGCCATAGGATCATCTAAAAGTTCTAGCAAGGATGGCATACATGCTAAATTTTATAAAACTTACCGGCGCTTAGTTAGGGATTTAGTTTTTCAATTCATACATCAAGTTTATAAAGAGGGACTCCTTCAAAGATCAATAGCACTCTTCTCATCTTTGTCCCAAAACTCTTAGAAGCCAACAACATTAGCCAATTTTGACCAATAAGTCTTAGCATGACCATTTATAAGGTGATAACAAAAATCTTAATGAACCAGTAAGACCTTTTCTTAATGATTTGATCCACCCATCTCAAGTAAGTTTTTTACCAAACTGTACATCGGCTACTAGTATTATTTACTTCATGGACTTCTCTTCAATGTTAGACCTTGAAAAGGCCTTTGATAGAATTGAATGGATTTTCTACTTGATGCATTGAGACTGCTAAATTTCCCACGTCAGTAGATACAAATCATTAGTTCTTATATCTCATCAGTTTCAACCCAAATTGTATCTAAAAACTTATCAACCATGAATATATTAGCAACCACATCTGATACTTAGGACGCTAATATTCTTTGGATTGTTAGGTATGCTAGTCGTACCACGGATATCAAGGGGACAATTATTAAGGAGAGAAGGAGAAGCAAGAGATGAAGGGCTCTAAAGAAGGGAGTTTCAATTGATCTACATGTTGTAGGTCAACCTTCCTTGATGCATTTGCTACAAAGAGGGTGTTTCTAGCAAAGTGAACACATGCCTAAAGATCAGAGGAAGGCTACAAAGGTTGAGGTGACCAAGCAAGTAACAAGTCAAACATAAGATGGCTCGAGGAGGAGCGATAAGCTCGAGGTGACCATAAGGTGCTCAAGATGGCCAAGCACGTAGAGAGCAAGTTCCTTAAGTGCTCTAGTAAAGGTAAGGCGATTAGGAGGACCATAGAGTGCTTAGGTAAAGATAAGGAGCTCAATTATATGCTTGCTAATGGACCTCAATCCTCGCTTGAATTGTGCCTCAGTCTTTGCTTGGATTGTGCCTCGGGCTAGGCTAAAAATAATCTATCAAAAAGCTAATTTTTACTTCAGCTACAACTTACAAACATAAAATTCTTAGCAGCAAAACCAATCACGAAAAACATTAGGACTTATAGTTATTTGTCTATGTCAATCCTTAAAAATCCCCAAATTCCAAATTTTGAAATCTAAAATTTCAATTGGACAGGATTAATAGCAAAATCACATTCTTTCTTTACAAACCCTAGAAGTCTTTAATGGAGTAAGACGTAAAATCGAATCTAAGATTGATACCTAAAGCCCTAAAACCCTCTCCCATGGACCCAGTGGGTCTTTGATAGGACGGATCCAGGGCATGGTCATCATCGTATACGTGTAAACCCGTTTTGTGTCCATATCTAGTTAGCATGTAGCTACGTTTAAACATTATGGGTTTACATACAAGTGATAGTCTGATAGATGTCGGTTGTATACATCCAAAGCGCAGTCCTGTTACATAGCCATCTTTGGCCAATTGTCCTTTCACACTTGCTAATAATAAGTCCTTGCTGAATTAAAGCCTACACCCAGCGACACCCAGTCTTTATAGAGACATGGCTTTGAGCAGCGGATGATCTTGAAGGTGAAAAAAGTAGGTTCAATGTTGGAGATCGTCAACAGCGGATAGACAGGGCCCCCAAAAATGAGATGACTTTATACACGATAAACTAAAGTCCTTAAAACACATAAACCGTGTAAATATAGATCCTCAGCCTTAATATTTTTGCCCATCTTTTATCATGTAGTGTATGATCTTGAGCAAGTGAAGGACTCAGCCATTGCAAGGCATGTTAGATTTCCACTAATATGCATCACCGAAGATACAGGTCTAAAGACCATCCTCCAGTCCGATATTGCTACATATGCAGTAAATAAAATTACAGTCACAGCTAAACCGCCAGCAATATATCTAGAAACAAGAAACTCCAAGACAAGTACTCAACATTTGAATCATTAGCAGCGGATGAACCATTTCAAGTATTTCAGAAAACCCGAGCCAGAAACTCAGCATTCTATTTCTATCCTTCTTCAAACAGATTAGTGTAATAATAGATATTCTACACTGAAATTCAAAATCTTGAAAAAAAGAAATAAATGCAGAGAACACTGAAGTCAGAGATGTAAATGCCTATGTAGACAGACTTTCATTCATCATGTATATGATTAATGTCTTCATAACCAGGAACATGATCCTTAATTCCAGTACGAATACTAAGTGGTTAAAATCCGCAATCACTATTTGACGTGTCTTTATACAAAGTAAAACAAAATATTGACATTAAATATAATCCCAGAGTTTTGTGGCTCACAATAGCTAGATATTTAACAACAAAAGTAACCACAGATTGAGAGTGAACTTCCAGCTAAAAAACTATGAGATTCTTAACCTTTCCAGTTCAAAACCCCGTCATATAGATGCACTCCCTCTGAGGGTTAACATCCATATTTTGTAAACTGTGGAGAAGTAGAGCTTTCATCTGCAATCCGCATATAACAATGGGCAGTACTCTATTAACTAGTGCAGATGCAAATGCTAGCTGTGGTGCATACACGAGAGGCTAAGACTATAAACATAAAATTTAAAAGTAGCTAACATCAAGGAATGTATATCTACATTAATATAAAGCTCGTGATGCATCATAAGAGGTAATTTTGGAGCTCTAAGAGCATATCTTGTTGCACAAATAAACTGAGGACATGTTACTTCCAGCTCATGCAACAATATAATGAAAAATTTTTCATCTTCAGGTATCAGCAATGGGAACCAGGGATGCTGGATGCATCATCCTCGACCTGTACATAATCCAACCTTGGAAGTCACAGATGGGTTCACGAGTGCTGTTTAACCAAGGCCGTCCAACGAGACTATACCAACAGATGTGCTTAATCTTAAAGAAAGAAAAATCAGATAGAGTGCTATGAGGCCAGCACCCAACATCTTGTTTGGGCGCATGTCATTACGTGGCAAGACAATAAGCGACCAGATGAGCCCAGTCATCAGAAATCCCATTGTATAAAACAAACTGCTGTCCTTGGGAACAATATATGAGCCAGGTCTCTTAGACCAGGCACCAAGAAGCATTGAAACTCCTAAACCAGCAAGAGTGTTGAACATTGGCCCCGCAAAGCAACCTGACATTGCGATCTGCACACTATCTCCACCATTCATTGCTAAAGCAACATTAGACATCAGATCTCCCATTGAGTTTCCCCATGCCAAAACAGTTAAAGCAAGGATTGATGGGTTAATACGAAAAATAACTCCTAATGCAACTAACAGGGCCACTAGCTCATTGGCAACAATATAGAACCAGATTATACTCATGAAAAAGCCCCCAAACACCCAGGGAAATAAGAATCTGCTTGGAGGTTGATCGGATCGAACGTAGATATATGCAAGGACACCAAGCACACTCCCAAGAGCCACACCAATAACATAAGCAGCTACTCTGCTGTGAATTCCAATGTCATCTTGGCTATTCCACAGAAATGTCAATAGAACAGGGGCCAATGAAGCGCTAGCAACCGCATACGTCTTCGACCATCTCTCCTCCTCAATTATTGGAATAGTCAGCCGTCTTGGGAGTGATAATGGCATCTCCAGCAGCAAACACAATCTTGAGCAAGAGGAGGATGAACTATTATCCACAGCATCTTCATTCCAGCCCCACACATTTTTGGGGCTTTCTGGACTTGACTTTATGGGCTCATTTGAATAGATTGCCACGTTGGAAGCCCACATCCAGTGAGGCAGCTTGCTTTGAAGATGTGGCACGTCACTATCTGATTCAGATTCAAGCAAAGAGGAATATACAGATTCATCTTCCTCGCTTCCTTGAGAAAATATACTTCCCTTAACTGGAAGCAATGGGGTGACAGCATCCAGCCGGAGCTTCTTTGCCTGTTTCCTTAGCATCTCATTAGCAGCAACCGTGAATGCATAAATCACGTATATCAAGACAAATGCTAAGGCACCCCCAACACTTACTTCACCAACAATTAAAGTAATGCCCAATGCTATTATTGTGAAAAGAAAGAAACATATATCTCGAATAAAACACTTCTTATCAATCTGGATCCTCTTTTCTGCCACACATAACGAGATCAACCCCACCACAACACAAGTAACAAAAACAGCTCCACCTAACACACTATTCAAACCTACCTCCCCGGCATCTTTACCCACGAAGGCAGCAATGCTAGCAAAAACATCAGGAGCCCCATTGCCAAGTGGAAGCAGAGACACCCCGGCAACAGTCGGGGACAGCTTCAAAAGACTAGATAGCTTCTCCAATGAGCAGCAAAAATAATCTGCCGCGGTGTTACCCAATAAGTAAAACAACGCAACCAGCCATAAGGTCAATACTGCATACCCTAAAATACTAACTTTCTGGCAATCACAATAGAAAAACCAGATATAGTTAAAAAAACCTCCAGAATCACACTCAGGATGGGCTATCAAATACTCACACGTGCTAAGATAACCTGTGTGATCAAATAATCCTGAGCACAATTTGGGGTCTTGCACAGTGAGATTATTCATAACATTTTCATCGATATCAACCCTAGTATGATTCGACACCGTAACATTCATCTCCCCGAGTCTCCTATGAATAACATCGATCCGATCACCAGAGTTTCTGACCAAGTTCCAATTTTGAGGCGAACCCGAACGCGAATTACGAAAATTAAAGTTTCTAAAGGAATTGTCTTGGGTGTAGAATAAGAACAACAATACCGTAACAAAAAGTCCGTTGAAAACCCCACGGAATTTGGGGCTTCTCGCGAATCGAATCCCTCTACCCTCAATCATTTCCTTTTCTTCCCGTCAATTAATCAACTTGATGATAAGAAGAAAATCCGCAACTAGGTTCCAAAAATTTCGAAACCCTAGTGGATGGATTGAAATCAAATTCCAATCCCTGAATTGAGGGCTTTGATTCGATAACTGTGGTTGACAATTGGGTTGTGGAATGATTGCAATTCAGAGGTACGATCAGAGTTGAAAATCGGCAGGGTTTTGAGATTGCAGGCAATGAAAAGAGAGGAAAGAGAGAGAGAAACTTCTAGGTTGGTTCACGACAATGTCTTTTAGCATAAGGATGCTTCTTCTTCAGCTAGTGAAAAGAGATGACGTGGACAAACTGCACTAGGACTAATCCGTATTGATTTGATGTTCAAGCTTCCATGTCCATGGTGTGTATGCATCTATTTTTGTTGCAAGTTCGTACTCAACTGAGATCACACAGAGAGAGAGAGAGAGAGAGAGAGAGAGAGAGAGAGAGGGGGGTTTGTTTGTATTTGGAATTGTAAAAACAAAAAAGGTTTGGGTTTTCTACCTGTACCTACAATAGTCGTTGGAGAAGGTCAACACGTGCTACAAATTTTGCCAAAAGTCAATTTTTTTTTTTCTTTTCCAAAACTTATTCTTTTAACCTTCAATTTTATAATATACCAACCATCAATTCATTTAATAAAAATATATTTATTAATTATTTTATATATATAATTTTTAACTACTTTTTCTCTTTATATTGTTTCTCTCTACTATTTTTAATTGGATTTTATTACCATCTTATTCATTTTATTAAAAATCAGTTATATCATCAATCTCATTCTTAATTTATACTCATTTAAATTTAAACCATTAAATAAATCGTAAATTTAACAATTTATATTTATTATATTAATGAATTTAATTCATGATCCATGTAGCATGAGTATACGTTTATTTTTAATTAAATTTTACTATAATCTTGTATTTTATTGAAAAATAGTTACATCATTTGTCTTATCCTTAATTTATACTTATTTAAATCTGAACCATTGAATAAATCGCAAATTTAATAGGTTCATATTTATTACACTAATGACTTTATTTTATAATGTACGTAACATAAGTACATGTTTATTAATAAATTTTATCTATTGTGCGATCTAATTTATTTCATGGCACACACACAATGTAAATGTGTGTCTACTAATATTAACTTAGAGAGATGTTTTTGCATTAGGAAGGATTGTAAGAAAACAGTAACCGAATAGATGGATGAAATTATCTCCATTGTTGACTTCACATTATTCCAATGTAAAATTGAGGAACAAATAGAATTAGAAAGAAATATATACATTTGTTTTTACTACTTTACTCTACATACAGATTTTTCATTATTATATACCATTACCAATTATTAATTTTATGAATAATAATATTATTAAATATTTATCAATTAACTTTTAGATTTCAATCATTTGGTGGGTCATCACAAGCCCTAGGTTGATCAATTTAAATCAAGAATTTATATGATATCATATCATATTATCATCATATCATATCATATATTAAAGTGAAATTAAGAGAAAAAAAAAACCATAATTTGAGTAAGATTTCATCGAATCGATTTTTGGAATAAATCGATTTTCATTCTAATGAAAATCCATTCCATCGTATAGATTTATATTATAAAAGAATAGCTATCTATAATTTTATTTATCAAACTTATACTATCTATCTATGTTCTTCAATATTTATTTCTACATATAGCCACAAAAGATTTATTCAACTCTACATTTCCTATTTTATAATTTCAATATAATTTTTTCAACCCATATGTCTTTCTCCCTCCCTCACATCATCTCTCTTGGTATTATTATTATTATTGTTGTTGTTATTAATAAGAGGAATAGATAAAACTTCACAAAACACAAATCAACGGTGTTTTTGGATTAGGATAAGAAGAATAACTAGATAGATGGATGAAATCATTTATATTCTTGACTTCACGTGTTTCAACTATAAAATTGAGGAACAAATAGAATTACGAATATATGTACATATATATATGTTTTTGTTTTTACTACTTTGCTTTATATATAGATGTTTCATCATTATATGCCATTACTAATTAATGGTTATCTATAATAATTAATTTAATAAATAATATTATTAAATATGTATGAGTTATGTTAAGATTTATACTTTAATTTTACCCTTTTTATAAGTATATACTTAAAATTTCGATTAATTTAATTATACATCTAATTAAAAATTTAATTATTACTATTTATATATTAATTAACTCTAATTCATACTGTTAGTTTAGTTAACACAATAAACCGATAAGTGCCCACCTACAGCCTCAGAGAGTGTCACGAATTCTAATGATCGTGGGTAGCTACCAATAATAGTTGATAGGTCTCACAACCCACATTTTTTAAATAAGTTACCACCCATTATTTTGTAGAGGGCAATCAACAGTCACCTATTAGAGGTTATACAACCCCCTTAAGGTTATCGACAACTATTCTATTGGTTAATTATATTGAATGGAATAAAGATGTAAATTAACGTTAACTAAAATGTAGACCATGATAATTAAATATTCAATTAGATATATAATTAGATAAATTAAAACTTCAACTTTATAATTACAAAAAGTAGCAACGTTGAGGTATAAATTATAATATTGACCCATAACTATCAATTGATATAATCAAAATTATTATAGTAATGTTCGAAACTTCTAAAATCGAACTTAGATTGCAACGAGAACTTAAAGATAAGTTAATTGAGCTATAAAATGGGATAATATAGTATAATTTACTATATAAAAATATACGTAATTTTACGAGTATACCTGGTATAAATAATAATTATACCCGTAAATTAACCCTAAATTATGTAATTATATATTTATTGTGTTGAATTCATGAAATTAACTTTAGAACATATCCTAAAAATAAAAGATATGCTAAAAACTTAATTATATGAGTAAAGTTATATATTTCACATGCTGTTTACATAGGGTATATACTTATATACTAATTAAATAATTAAATCTTAACATATACTATTCATATTTAAGTAAATAATTAACAATACTTATCTTAAATACATTGGAGCTTGCTAGAAATCTACGTGGCTGCTGCAGAAGAAGAAAAATTGCTGAATCAAAAGTGCAAGGAAGGAAAAAATGACGCCTCATGATTAATTAAAGGAGAAAACAAAAGAAAAAAAAAAAGAAAAATTTATAGGCGGTGAAAGAATTCTATAAATACTATCGTATTAGCAGATTGGCAACATTTTAGCAGTTAGGAACCAAGAATAGAGAAAAATAAAAATTAGAAAAAATCGTAGAAAATAAAAAGAAATTTAGAAAAAACAAGGGAAATTCCATGAAAGTGTAGAACCCTAACCTAGAGTGGTTTTGCTGTGAAACCCAGCCAACCCCACATGGTCCACCCACCGCGTAGGCCATCCGACAACCACCCAACTGCCGCCGGCTACCGGAGCACCCAAGAACAGCAAGGTCAAATTCTTGCCCTGTTTTTCAAGAATTTTTAAAAATTAATAAATCCTCCCAGAAAATTATGAAAAAAAATATTGTACTTAGGTTATTTTAAACATGCTTCCATGTGATATTTTTATTTTTGAAAAATTCGTAATATTTAATATACTTTATTAAGAAATCTATTATTCACCCGAATTTATATTTGTAAAATAAATATACTATATGATGTTGTTTTTAGCTGAAAATTTTTGTGTGGGATGTGTATCATATATAGATAATTGCTATGTAGCCCAAATTTGATTTGAATAATTTTAATATTTATTAAATTTTTAAGCCTGAAATTAGCTCGAAAATAGGCTGAAATTATGAATTTAATAGGAAATTATGAAATTAATTGATGAAATGGACATGTACTGATCTATAATAAATAGTAATGGTGTTGAGTTAGATTGAAATTAATTGGGTGCTAAAAGAATTATAATTGGATAATTTATCATAATTTAGGGGTAAAATCGTCAATATGAAAATATAGGCAATAGGTCGAAAACTTGAAACCAAGTGATAACTGAATTCCCTATATTTTTAAAAGTCTATATAAATTTTCGGGGAATTATTTGGTAACCTGAACTATTTATTACGAATTTATTAAGTAAAATAGCTTAAATTACGAGTCGGGGTATATTTGTAATATTAATAGGCTAAAATGAATTAAATAGTTAAATGAAAACTATATATAGGAATGCTGATCAGATTGGATTAAATGGAGATTTTTATTATATTTATTAATATTTTTTATCGAGATGCACTTTAGGTGTATTAGAATTGAATAATACTTATATTGTTACAATATAAGGACAAATTAGATAAAATATAATTTAAATCTATAAATTACGCATAATACGATCATTTTTATATAATTATATATAATTGTATTAAAACTCAAACTACCCATTAAAAGCCATATCTAGAAATAAGACTCGTAAAACGTATCGTTAGGTCTATACAAACTCAATGACACTAATTTTGTTGAAATTAGACAACGAAAAGTAATTTAGCCTATAACCATATCATATTCAAGAATATATACATTTCGGTAACCTTACCGGAATTAAAACGTGAATTAATAAATAAAAAGTACGTTATCATACGATCAAAACGATATATGATATGTAATAGTATATATGATGTACAGTATGAATGATTAATAATTTAATTCGATATATAGTAATAACATGACTGCATATTATGGAAATAATATATATACATATATATATATATAACTATTTTAGATTAAACCCTAATATTTTCGTAATTATTACGAAAACTGAATTTGAGCCTTTTGTGTAATTAGGACCTTCTAATACAAAGACGGTTGACAATTCAAGTCAGTAATAGCGAACGTCTAAACAAGTAAATTGGGATTGTGGCTTCACCGCTTGTTTAGGTACTATTTAAAGTATTCGAGGACCCAAGAGTATTTCTGGTTGTGTTTGTAATTAGATGATTATGCGCATACTGTGTATGTGAATGATACTCGGTTGTAACAAGAGTTCAACTTCTTGGTGTGTTGTTCTGCATATTTGCATGGATTCTGTATTGTATGAACTTGTTGGTCACCCCCGATTAACACTAACAGTTATTCGGCTAAAATGTAATTGGACATGCATAATCACCCATTAAGGGAAACGATTAAGAGTGTTAGGCTAAATACCGACTTCCTTCGATGAGGATAGCTAAAATAGTCCTTTCCCCATCCTTAATCGAACTAAGTGACAGGCGAGAAGGTCGCAGTAAAGTTGGGGGCCGTGGTTTGAAAGTGGTCATAGGAGGAGGGTGTTCTCCATTGCACAAGCATGGGTTTGGTTTGATTTGAGTCGCAATGAAACTCCTCAATCCAGGTTGGAGCGGATGTAATTTCTCTAACTTCACAGTGGACCGGATAACACTGTGCGATGTTTTCATTTGAATGATTGCATTGCATTTCATCATGATTATTAACTTTATTTGTGATTGTACAGTACTCTTCTAACTCCGTCCCACTTACTGAGCTAGTTGTGCTCACATCCTTACAGACTTTTTTCCAGGTGTTGAGTAAAGACAAGATGTTCAGGTACCACTGTTTCTAAGTTAATGTGCTGCTGTGTGGGAAAGTGAGGATCGAGGAATTAACTGAACCTAAGCTCTTGACTTTGTCTTTGAGTTTTGAGGAAAACTAACTGGGAATTCCCTGGGAGCCTACTAGTTTTTCTAACTTATTGTATATGAACCGCAGAACCTGTGGTTTTTAATAAACTCTGATTATAAACTTTACCTTTGGACGTGAAATGTTTGTTTAAATACTGTTGTAGTACTAAACAACAGGTTGTATAGAATAAATATCTTGTAAAAACTCTACCACAGGTTTGGTTATTAACAGGTGTCAGAACAGATGTTTCAAGCTGGTTAAGTTGTGCGCCTTGTGTAAACTGCGTCTACGATAGCAGCTGTGAGGTCAGCTTCTATCTTAAATTAGTTTATATGGCGGGATTTTTATGACTTTTCTTGTTCGGGGTGTGACAGTAGTTTTCAATTATCTTTTCTTTCTTTTCCCCCTTACTTTCTTTTCTTTTTTGCTTATTTATCTTGAGTACTGTTAATTTGGCTATGAATTTCAACATGCTTACTAAACCAGCAATTTAGTTTGAATATGCAATTTCACCTAAAAGTGCTTTAACTTTACAGTAGTTTGCTTCACGTGTAGATATAAGTAATATTATAGGCAGTGTCCATTATGAAAGGCTAACTTACTTAATATATTCGACATTAAGAAATACACTATATTCGTTTCCACATCCATCTGTAGGGAAATTTTTGGCACTTTTTATGTATGTTGAAAATAACTCATTGGATGATATCTAAGTATTCACAACAATCCAAGTATTTCAGTGATCATTGGAAAAATCCACATAGTATCCATTCTCCCTTTCTTTTATGTTCAATAATGATGTGAAACAAAATGTGTCCAAAATTTTTGGTAAGACATTATTAATTGGTGAGAACTCAGATTTGTGGTTATCTAAAACATAAAGATCTATTGCTGGGGCTACGCTCCTTTGTAGTAATAACTATTTGAGTTTTTTGCAATTCTAACTCATTTTCCATGGAATTACATTTTTAATATTATTACGAAAAAGCAAAAATTTTCTTAATATTTTGCAAATGCAATATCAATAATATTTGCATCTTAACTGTTTCTGTTGGGGGGATGGTTGGTGGGGTGTTGATATTCAATTTTTAAGTATCTTATATATTTGTTGAATGAGATCTAAGCATCATAAACACAAGAGAAAAGGAGAAAAACACACACACAAACACAAGCAAAAGGACAAAAGTACTTATTTCTTTAACTATTTTTTAGTAATTTATTTTATATTAATTTGACATCTTTACATCTAACAACATTGAAATAAAGATACTTATGCATGTTCTTTCTTCTTAATTGTCTTTTTATACAACAACATTTTAAAATATTAATAATTACGCTTTTACATATTCTATGGTCCAATAAAGCAATGGACCGAGCATCTACAATTAAGCTTAAGATTTATAGCAAAGTTTAAGAAAACTAGAATGAAATTTAGAGGAAAATAGAGAAAAGTATGAGCAAAAAGTAAAAAAATAACTCCAAATTCATACAAAATTAATTTTTTATTCTTCCATTCATAAACCATTCTTTATTTTGTTTATACAATGAAATTTGATTTTAGCACATAATTTGTATAAAGAAAA
Source organism: Lumnitzera racemosa (assembly GCA_024138005.1). Classification (NCBI taxonomy): domain Eukaryota; kingdom Viridiplantae; phylum Streptophyta; class Magnoliopsida; order Myrtales; family Combretaceae; genus Lumnitzera; species Lumnitzera racemosa. The sequence continues at coordinate 6,352,444 of JAMXBC010000007.1, forward strand.
CAAAGATATTAGTTATTTAATTTATCTACAATCTTATTTTTAAGAATGCTAAAGATTTAGAGTTTGCTTTCAATATATCATGCCATTAGGATTATTAAACTTGTAAAAATCTTTTAAAAAATTATTTTTATAAGTATCGTTAAGTTAATTAGTGTTTTAAAATGTTACAATCACATGAAATGGTATAATAAACAAAATATCATGCTGATTAATTCATTGGTCAAGTTTAATTTCTTTTTAGCAATCACATTTAGCAGTCATTTATAATAATTATTCACTCATTAAATTACATTTTATCTATAGTCAAAGGGAAAATAATTTATATACTAAATGCTTAATCGTATATGCATATTTATTTTAGTCAAAGGGCAAATAATTATTTACTAAAGGAATTAATCAAAGTGCAAATAATTATATGCATATTCTATATATATATATATATATATATTTCGGTAGGGATGTATATTCTATTTTAGTTAAAGGGTTAGTACTTATCTTTATTAATCACATTTTATCTGTAGTAAGAGGTTTTATATTTATTGAATTGAGTAAATGAAATGTAATTAATATAAAGCAATTTTCTGATATTATTTGTTTTAGAGGGAGTAGCGATTAAAGAGTTTTCTTTGGTTATATTAATTAGATGACAACAAAAATTGAGGATTTTAGAGTTAGAATCGTAATTTTTAGGTCGTAAAATATGTTAAAGGGAAAAAAAAAAAGACAAAGACAAAGATTGCATCGCTTAATTGTTTAACTTTACTTGACAACTTTGTATAGTTACACTTAATATGGGTTAAAGGGAAATAATCAAATTGGTTAATAAAATATTGTAAGATTGATTAGAATTTAATTGAGTTTGATTTTATTGTAATATCTTAAAACATTTCATCTTATTATAGTCCACAACTTAGGCTCCAATTTTAGAATGTGTAGATATCTATGTCTAAATCTAAATCTCAAACTATATATCTGTATCTATATCTATATATCGATGTTATATATATTATTATTAAGGCAATAGTCTTTATTTGACTCCTCTACTGTCTATATATATATTATTGTTAAGTGAATAAACATATATTGAACTCCTCAGCTTTAAAATATCTTACCATTTAAATATATTAATCTATATGGGACAATTTACTTATTATATTGTAGATCTACGTTTTACTGAAATTTTCAATCATTACTGATTTTTTGTTCAATTCGTCTTCTCAAAAGTTCTTACATTTTACTAATTGTTCATCAATATAGCGTAAAGAGAATAGGATAACAGTTATGGATATGATGCTAAGTAGATTGATTTCATAAACAGTAAGTATTAACTTTGAAATTAAAAAAGAAAAGGTCACAACTATAAACGCACACTCATGATGAGTATACAAAAATTAAATAAAATAGTTTAATAAAATTTAATGTATAAAGTTATTATTGAATCAAACTATATAAATTTTATTAAACTGCTTTATTTAATTTTTGCATGTGCATCATAAGTGTGCATTTTGCATTTACATTATTTTTGTTCATGGTGATATTAATTTTATTTATTTACATTTGTAATTACTTTTTTTTTTTGTCAAATCATATCGTAATATGGTACATAGTGGATTCGGTTAAAGAAAAAAGCATTGTATATTCTATCGTTTAGTTTATTATGTATCCCTTCCCATTCAATATTCATTGAAATCAGAATATTGATTGCACGATGTTAATTGCTATTGGATGCTTATTATCGTCAATGTTGATTAGCTTAGTATTATCAATATTGATTAACATTAATTTTGTCATTCATAAATCATGAAAATGAGTCATTCATTTTGAGACCTTGAATAACATAAATTATTTCATCAACTTTTTATTTTAACTTTTTCTAAATGGAATGTCATTTTGCCAACTATAAACACGAAAATAATGCTAACTATCACTTCAACAAAAAAAAAAAAAAAAGAAGAAGTGCTAATTGTCTCTAAATGCTTATCACCATTAATGTTGATTATCTTTATTTTTTTTATAAGTATATTAACATAATTATTTTGTGTATAAACCATGATAAATTAATTATTTATTTCTTATATCAATGATATTTAATACGTCATATCTCTTTAGTAAAGCGTTTTCCATCTTAATTTGTTTAAATGCTAAGTTTTCTTTCTAGAAATGCTTTATCAATACATTTCATCACTTTCTATTTCAAAAAAGCATTCCATTTTGAATCTGTTTGCAGAACCAATTTGTCACATGTACATCAAACAATATTTAGTGCGTATAAGATAAGTTTCACAACAACTATTATAATATAATATATCAAATACTATGTGATGTGACATAAATAAGTCTATATAAATCCTTTTATATTCCACTTATATGGTACCGTTGACTTTTTTCCATAATTGATGATCAAAATTTGGCCTAGACCTTGTATAAAAGAAATGTATCGTTTACATGCATTACACTTATACGTCTATTTCTACCACTTCCCGCAATATTTGCCAAAATAACTATCCTTCTTTTTTTTTTTTTTTATTATTCCCCTTCAGTCCATCCTCAAATCACGGTGATGACTGACTACTTACTTTTAAGTCTTATATATCTATAATATTGAAGTTACAATTAGAAAAGTGGAAGGGAGTTACATGTAATTGCAATATTTTTCTTTATGCACCTATTATAGGGTTGCTTTTTTGGCCAGTAGGTAATAATCCGCTAGTTTAGATGATTAGTGCGACCAATTTACAATGTTGGTTGGTCATCCATTTTAGATGGTGTGCCCTCAAAATAAAATAAAATAAAGCTTTACTTTGGCCAAGCATCTACCTATAACATGGAAGACGAGTCATTAGATTATCCCTACATTGATGAAAAAACTTTACCTATAAATGAGTATTTAACTAAACTTCACAAAACATTAAAATATATATATATATTTCTATATTATTAAAATCCTAAGACATTTAACTAGCCACCATTTATATTTCTCCCTTAAAGTAATTTATCAATTTATTTAATTTATCTTTCCTAACAACCCCTATCTCTCTCTTTTCCTTTATTTTATCCCTCCTTCCCATATGAATCCCTTTATCCCGTAAATCTCTCTACCCTTTCACCCATATTTACAGAAGTTACTTTCATAATATCATTATTGCAACTTTTTATTTATGTATTTTTAAAACCATTCCTACAAATTTTTTTCTTCCTAAAATCGTCTATTTTTAACACGATAGATTAAAAAATGTGTACTTTTTCCTATAATAAAATAAGTAAGTATAAGACTTCAAATTTATGATATTTAGCTCACTATCCCAGTGCCAAAGGGAATCCAATATTATTGTACTTCCTTATATACTACCAATCTAACCTTTCTCAAGATGCTCACCGTATTCTTTTAATCGAAGGAGAATTCATGGATGTATTTGCAAAGCTTACTTAATTATGTATATGAAACACACGTTCAACATGATAGGAATACGAAATACATATGCGTTCAAAAAAGAAAAATTATAATACACATATTAAGGCACAGGGCGACAAAAGGGAATATATATATATATATATCTTATATTATAATAATTATCGATAGTCCCAAAAATGATTAGTGTTTGTACACCTCCGGCTTCCTCTGTTTTCAGCATAATCAACGATGTGACACTAGTCAAATATCTTCCCATTGCTACATATAGAGGCATTGAAGTGAGACAACCGTACGATTTTCAAGGTTTAGATTTTGAGAGATTAGCGCAAGAACGAAAGCTGAAGCTGGAATTTTTTTGCATTTTGTCATATGTTGAATAATTTCTCTGCCGGGACGGTTCGATTCTTCTATACAAGGGAGGTAAACGGCTCGGCTAGGCCACTTGTCGTACAAACACTTGTCCAGCCCCGTGAGCAGCTCAGCTTTGAGTTCCAACAGCAGGAGTTTAGTGCAAACACGTAAAAGGAACATTATGAAATAATTAAATGATTGGAAGCAATGAAGATATAAGAATTTACTTCTAAGAGTGCCTAATAGAAAACAAGTGCGGAAAGAGAGGAAGAGCTCGAAACACACCCATGCACCACTGGGCCACAAAGGCAGAGGAATACATTAGGCAAAAGCTTAGCCGGACTACCTGCAATCAAACCCTACAAAGAATGTCAAGTCATGTTGTAGTATGAAAATATTAAATTGGACCTGAAACTATTACTACTATTTTTATCTTTTATTTTTTTTCAACCTCCTCAATGCTTGAAAAACATTTAATCGATTCTGAAACCTTTTTAACAGCTTAGGAATCAGTTCGCTTCGCAAGCATGGTTCTTCTAGGATATGACTGATAGCACACCATTTGATCATCTTGTAAGACCCTCCTTCATCAATCAGCAGGTCATATCTTATGCAATCGCAATTACAGAGCTTTACGTGAACTACTCCTTTATTACATGAACGTATCATTCTAAAATAAACACATATAAAATAAAATAAAATAGAATAAATATCATAATTTACATGTTGGGTATATCCAAGCTGCTCCAGCATGATAACTCAAGCAACAGTACAGGATATAACTAAATTATTACTCAACTCATGGATGCAATGAGTCCCACAAAAACTGTCCATCACAAATGGTATCAAATCTGCATGTGCCCCCCGTCCCACGCTTGACAAAAATCCAATCCTTTTTTCCATTCCTTTTTGTGCCATAAAAATCACAAGCAGCACCTTATGTCATTGCTGTGCAGAGGTTTCTTTCCTGTAAGCTTCTAGTGTTTCTTTCAGTTTCTTGCTCCGCTCAAAGTTCGCCTTCCGCTTAACAGCTTTCTGTTAAAGATCAGGGCTCTTGTTAATAAATGATCAGTAGTTTAATAAACATAAACATGTAATGGAGACTCACTTCCTGGCGGAAACAGCGGTCAAGTTTTATCTTGAGTTCAGTACATTCTCCAAAAAACTTCCCAATGGGATGGTCTTGATGACACTTCTGGAATTGCTCAATAATCTTAAAAAGAAAAGAATACACAACAAGAATCATAATCATGTACTGCAGAGGATATAAAAAAAACTCCTCAAATCCAAAACAACCGTTGAAAGCATCAGATGAAGGAATGATGTCTTGTCAAGAAATATTCAACTCACTGAGCACCAGCATGTCTACTTTAAGGTGAGATCGGTCAAAGAGTTCACAGTACACTAAATAAACCTCAATAACAATCAACAAGGGCAAATCAATAAGAGCATTCAGAACTTGAACTTACTAACAGATTAGCATTTCAAATTCAGGATATTGAACCCTCCATCCTCGGTATGAAAGGGTACTTCACTACACACTACCAACCTAACCTATCTTAATTCTCATGTATCCTCAATATGTGCTATGACAAGGAGAAATCTCAAATACTGTATACTTCTAAGCCAGAGGTGGCTGATTCTGAAGGGAGTGTTTGGGCAAATGAATGTCTACAAAATCACCCACATAACTTGGATGTCCACAGTAAGCATCAAAGCTCGCAAGTTAGGCATAGTATGTGGGCTGGGTTGGTTGTTGCATGAATGTGCATTATAAAATAAATATAATAATGTGAATACAAGGTACATGAAATTAGAATATGGATATGTAATGCACATGACAATTAAAAGTAATATATATCTTACATATAAACAAGGGTAAATTACAGAGACACCCTCAAAACTTTGAAAATGACAGAAACCCAGAAATTCAAAAAATGCTATACCATACAGTGATGCTGATGTGTTCTAAAAATTAATAAATACCCAAGAGCCTAGTTTTAATACCCCAATAAAACAGAGATCAGGGCCAAGCCTGGTAACCAATTTTGGTTTTGTTAAATCACGTACTTTTAGCACCACACTGCTTGATCACTGAATTGAACTTCAGACACACTAACCCTAGCACAATCGGACAGCTGACATTTTCAGATATAGCCTTGACAAATGACATGTACAGTGACTGACAGTGTTACCCTTTTGCATAAGAGCTAGTTCCATCCAGTTCATGAACTTTGACGATGTGGTCAAGAAATGCAAATTGGCTGACAATAATGAATTAAAATATGTAAACCAGTTAGCAAAGATGCAGGCGTGCAGAATGAGAAACAAGGTTCGCTATTGCATGGAGTGAGTGAACAGGTGTTCCCGCTGCTGCTAAGGGAACCTGCACAACTTGAGGCAGAGTTTACTAAGAGTCCTTAATTTAATAAAAAAATCCAGTACTGGGTTGGACTGGTTCGGAGGGAGGGTGGCGGGTGGTGGTTGAATAAAAACAAGTTCAAATTTATAATGACATGTGATGAAGTTTGCCTGGTAAATGGTCTGTCGAAGAGGAGCATGACTCCCCATGGCATTAGGGTTATTTCAGCCAAGTCCCATCACAACGATTAGGGTTGCTGCAGTCCATCTATATCAACTTCCTCCAAGTCTAATGGGTAAGAAATCTGTTCAAAATCAGAAGATGAAAGAAAGTTCATTCTGGGGAGAATTAATGACATGGCACAAGTTCTTTACTAAGTATGTTTCCAAATATCTTCCAATTGGCCACATATAAAGGCATTCAAGTGAGTCAGCCATGTGATTTTCACAGCAATGAGATTTATTGAACACATCATTTTGCGAGATTAGTGCAGGACTGGAAGCTGGAATAATTTAAAAATAGCTCCTTGATATTTTATATAATTTATCTAAAGCAGTGGGGGATCCAGCTAAGTTTTCTAGGTAAAATCTTACTCTGCAAAATTTAAAGGGTTAGAGGCCAGTCTTATTTGCCTTATTTGCCATCACAAAGATTAATCTAGAAGTCCAAGATTTCATCAAAGATAACCTTTTTATGGGAAGTAGCTTGAGAAAAGATTTTAATTCTTGATAATCTTTAAAAGAGGGGCTATCATATGGCCTTAGAAGCCTTGCTAGGAAATAAATGTGAGATAATTGATCACCATCTTCACTGTTCATGTACTAGGTTGATATGGATATTGGTGCAATCTCTAATAGACATCAATTGGGTGTAAATCGGTAGTCTATAGTATTTGAATTGAGGCATCAAGGTCAGACAGATGCTGAAATAGGAAGAAACATTTCCTCATATTTACAGTTTCGATTTTTAAGTTGATTTGTGTGAGGATTGATAGGGACAAACTTTCTACTATTAAAGGTAGGTTCTTAATTTTCACGCTTAGCTACTTGACAAGATTGGCATTTGTGAATCTTTAGCAGGTCTTTAGCCCATTTTGATGAGTTCTATTGCCAGTAATTTTGTTTTTGAGTTTGGTAGCTGCTTGGGACCTCTGAAACGAAATTCATGTTTCTATGATAAAAATATTACATAAAAAGTTTGCCAACAAACAAAGTGTTCTCAAGATCTAGTTCATCAAGAGAGATTTTAAATTCTATCCAAGGTCATCCATAAGTCAAAGGAAGTTCCTGAAATATCTACATCTTACTTCCACATTGCTCATATTTCAAAGTTTTTCCTGATAAGAGGCAACGGCTAATATAGACCAAACCAAAATCTTCCTGACATGTTCTGTAGCAATTCTATCCTTTTGCAATTAATGTGCAATGGAAATCTTGCTCCAATATTTCTCATCGCAAGATGAGGAATGATGTTATCTGAATAATTTCAAGGCAAGACTTTGAATCAAACATGCCAATACATGGTCAAATGGTAGGGATATGGCAGGCAATATATATATATATATATATATATATATGCAAAATTTCAAGATCATCTCTTATAATTTTCCTAAGTCTGATACCTGAATTGGTACTCAAAGATATAAGCAGAGATTCAAAAATCTCTTATAAATGCAGCGTAATGGGTCTAAGCTTGAAAGCTTAGCATTATAACATAAACCAACAACATATATGGGTTCATATAATCATTTCCCACACAACAAGATATGAGTCACTTTTAGTCATAAGATTAAGATTGAGAATCAATATGAACCCCACCACAAAGCAAAGGTCTGTTGGCTAGCTTGTCATGTGTATGGGTACAAAGAAATGTTAAAAGATGCAATACCTGTGCTGAAGAGGATTTTTCAATGAACTTTAAACTATTCACTCAAAACAACTGATGGAAACTTCACTCAACAGATAATAAATTCCATTTCATTCATTTGTGCCAAGCAGAAGAAATTCAAGATCGTCTCTAGATAACTAAGGTACATCTCTCACGATATTGAAATTGAAGGGGGAAAAATGTTGCGATCTAGGTCAAGGAATATAGATTAGACAATAAAATGAAAGACAGAATATTATAGAGCAGTATGAAAACCCAAGTATTCTCTTCTTTTTAAGTCAATTTTGCATAAAAAGCTAGTTCGATAAAGGAATAGGAAATCTCTGGAGCAACGTATTATTTTTCTTCCATGAATAGATTTAACTTGCCTACTACAAATATCATAGGATAAAACAAGAAACAATCACAAAATGGGAAATATAACAACTACCTCCTGATGCAATATCTCAAATTGATTATGAATCAAGAACATATGTAATAAACCATATAAATAAATAAGATAGACCAGTAATATAGAGGAACTAGAGCAATGCCTGTAAAATAGATACTTTAAAAACAAGAAGACTTACCTCAGCACACATTGGGTGGCGATGCAAGGTTAGAGGAGGATGCATTGCTCTATCTTAATTAGAAGCAACACCAAGTTGCAGTTACAGTAGCAGCTGAAATAAATTGAAAGCACATTACATTACCAAAAAACATGGCTTGCGTTGCCCTCAAGATCATGATTCATGGCTAACTAAATAATGGGGTGGCAATTGTTAAACAACACAAAAATAAGATTCATTAGTCAAAGTCATTTGAAACATGACCATAATAACAAACCGCAACACGAATATCAACTATCACATAATAAATCCACTAGCTGTAATTATACGATCCATTTTGTCTGCTTTTAACTCTAATGCCGACTCAATGCGAAGTAAAGCACCATTACAACAAGATAACAAAAAAATGCTCTCTTTGCCAGTACTTGGCACTTGGGGGACTCATGAAGATTTTTCTCTCCATATGAAATTACTATGTAGCCAACGTGATCGACAAGGAGAGGGACAGGTGATCGAATGCAACAGAAAATAATTCTTAATCTATTTTCACGCAGTGTTTGACCTCCATTCCTTTTCTCTTATTCTAGGCTCTTTATTGAAGCGAGTCAATTACAAAAAGCTTGTAGCTTTTTTTAACTATATGTAGTATTAAGACAAGCACATTATTATTGCAAAGAAAAATTCAAATAATCATTGTAAAACAAAACAATGCAATAGAAGAAGTTAGGGATTTACTGACAGAATCAGAGCCGAAAAGTTTGAGATGAGCGAAACTAAACGCCGGACAACTTGGGCGGTGCGTGTCGTTTGAAGAGGGGGAAGACGAACGGTTCCGAAGACGAAGAAGAAGAAGAAGAAGAAGCGGTAAGAGGTGCGGGAGAAAGGAGGAAGACACAGATCGGAGAGGGCTTTTAAGCACCTCCGTTTGGGAGGCAACGAAAGTTGCAAGAATGGTTGTGGTGTTTGGATACTTAAAATGAGGATGGAAAAAAGGAAATGAAGAGAAATTGGTGAAACATTTATATTGTGACTTGTTTCTCTCAATTTTGGGTTGTTTCCCTCAATTTTGGATAGGCAATTTAGTAATTTCCTTTTTCCCACGTTACTTATTATTACCGAGCATCTTATTAAAAAATCGAAATTTATATTATTACGTTACGATAATTTTGACAGGCAATTTAATACTAAAAGTTTTATTTTTTTATAATTTAATATATATTTTTTGCAAAAACCATTAATCAAGTATATATTAAAACTAAATTATACCAGAATGAAACTTTAACACTAAATTGGCCAAATTTTAAAGTAGATGTACTTGGTATAACATTAAATCTCTAAAATACATTTTAAAGAAAAATTTTAGCCATCGAATATTTCAATTCTTTCCATCCATTTATCATTTCAACCAAAAATTTGAAATAAAAATATCCCTTCTCATTTCCTACGTTTTCTTTCTATTAATCGTAATAAAAAATAAAGACGACATTCCTTCTATTTCCTTTCCTCTCAACCCATTTATACTGATTTCAACCGATTTGCATAATACAGTAATCAGTATTAAACCACTTTTTAATGGAAATCTAATATTCAAGAAAATAAAAGGACAATTTCGCTTCCAGACAGCCGGACACATGAAACCTGGTTCGTGTTGAAACCGGCCATGAAAGTAGCTTTATACTTCCCTTTGACATTACTGTACACCAAGTTGCCCACTTCCGTCTTTCATTAGACTTCCTTAGTATGCTCACCAGCGCCTTTTCTTATTTCCCATTGGGTAACCGGATCCGATAAAGGGCAAATAAGATGGATATCTCGGTTTATTATATTTGAACAAGTCATAATTTATTATATTTGGTTAAAAGATGGCCTATGCAGCTTAACCATCTTTAACTTCACATTTTTACTCCAACTCTAAATGGTCAACCAACCTTCTCTTCCTTCTTATTAAGGACTTAATCCAAGTTCATTCTTATCATCAAAAGTATCCTTTTAACTTGTTGATACTCACATATTTGAAAGGCTCAGCTATTTATCTAGTTTTGACTTACCATGATTTCATCAAGAAAGCAATATTAACTCTCAACCAATTTTCTTACAAGAAGCCAAATCTACTTTCGAAAAATACTTAACCCATAAATAAACCATCGTTACTATGCTACTCACTGCTTTATAAGCTCGAATTGAACATCTACTTGCCTTCAACTCACGAACTATGATATTCTTCTCTATCTAAATTCATGATGATCTGGTCGTAAAGCTAATGTCTTGCCACTATCCACACCAACAAATGACTAACCCATTCAACTGTTGCCCAGTTTTAATCGAAAATCACCTCGTTTAGGATGTAAAGCTTCCACAAGCTCCCTTACACCTTCACCATACCTCTTATCCTTTAATATTGCCTCTTGTTAAGTACCCGACGGTTGGGTTTGCCCATTGAAGTTCATTTTATAAATATGCAAGCAAATTCTTATTACAAGCTAATTTGCAACATAACTGCCTCTCTTCCAGTAATGGCCTCATTTAATTAGCTACTTCTTCGCTTAAGCTTAATTGAGACGAGTTGGGACTCACGGCAGGGTTGTCTTGCCCTTTTTGCAACTTGTCCTTCACAAGTAATCACTCCCTTAAACTTTTCTACACAGGTTTTTCTTTCTTGTCAATAAGAACTACCATTTCATTTGGCACACTAGGTAGTATTTAGGTAGGTTGATATAGTTGGAACTTTGACTTTAATGCTACTTATCATAGGACGGAAAGTTCATCCATTCTAAAGTGCCCATGCAGCGTTCGACAATCCTTTAACTTCACATTTTCACTCTTATTTTGGATAGAGTCAACCTTCTGTTACACCCCGAAGTCGCAGAGTCGCAACAGTCCCGTCGTGTAATCTATTATATGATAGTAACTGATCTCACAGTACCTACCATAGACATGACCTACACAAGGCGTCAACGACTCCTCACTTTGAAGTAAACAGTCTGATTAACAATTAAACTACAATTATGATAAATAGTGCAAATTTCTAATAACATGTACAATATTATATATATAAGTCCATAGAGCTTCCTAGAAAGTTTTACATAACATAACAGTTCACTAGATTACCGAATAACTACCGGTCTTTCATTCATAATTACATGGTCACTCTAGTTATACATTATACTAAGTAACTTGATCCTCATACCCCTGGCTTCCAACAGACTAACCTCTGGGTAATTGTAGGGCGGCATAGTACTTTGAGTGTTCAGAAATCAGAACCTGCAAAAGGATTTATAAGGGTATGAGCAACTATAGCTCAGTAAGTTGAATTGGAGACTCCTGAATGCATACAAGCACAAATAGGATTATCAAACAATTATTTTCATGTAATGCAACAATCAAGTGTCATCGCACAACGTAGTCCGGTCTGTTGTGAAATCAGAGAAATTTCACCCCACTCCAATCCGGGTTGAGGAGTTTCCATGTTATGCAGCAGCTCACAACCAAATCTAAGCTTGTGCAATGGAGACCTCGCTCCTCCCGCGACTACCTTCGAACCATTGACTTCACCTTCGCCGTGACCTCCTCTCCTGTCACTTAGTTCGACTAAGGATGAAGAAGGGACCATTTTGCAATCCTGCGCTATCCCTTTCGAAGGGGTCGGTATTTGGTTGGAGAATCCTATGACCCCCTAACAGGTTGCAATGCATGACATTATTAATTATTTGGGTCGACTAAGATTAAATTCCGTTTAGGGTGTTCAAACAATTTCATACCAATTTAATGAGTCACAAAATCACTCACAATATAAATTCAGCACGAATTCAGATACATCAAACACATACGTAAACTACTTACAATCACAATCATATACAAGCCTAAGTCTCCGAGTACTACAAAACTAGTACTCTATTACAATAAGTAATAACCCAACTTATTTGGATTTACTTGATCGCTCGATCCCTTAATCGCAAACTGATTTTGTCTTTGGGTGTCCTATAATACAAATAGGTCTTTTTAGTACTTAAAATTTACGGTTTCATATTCTAAGTTATATTTTAATTCATTTTTTTCCGTATATATCCATTACGTCCTAATGATTCGTTGTACTCTATTTCGGTGTTCAAATCCTAAATGAGATTTTAAACTTTGATTTCTAAGCCTTAAATATGCTCGAATCCTAATGTAAAATTAATCACATTAAGCTCGAGTATCCAAATATTCTATTGGGTCGTAATTTGGTATTCTAAACTATTCGGTACTCGCTAACCCTAATTGCGGTATCGGATTTATTCCCGATGTGTGAAAATTTTACATTTTGAGACTTTTGCTTAAAATTAATATTATTTTCAGATTTATTATTTTCTGATTTCTATTATAATATTATCTAAATAACTCTATTTTTTTAGATTTGTTAATTTACAATTTCATAAATTACTAAATTCTTATATTAATTACCTAATTTCCCAATTTAACCATACTTAATACTCCAAAGGCTAGGATTAGGGTTTCACTTCAGAGATTAACATTCCTAAACATCTAATTAAGATCTAAATCAGTAATTAACATCTTAATCACCTAATTAATCCCAAATCACCCAATTTTTCCATCATTTTAGGGCTAAAAATTAACTTAAAAATTTCGAAAATTAATTTAAAAAAAAATGGCTTCATAGCACTGTTCTACATCATATGAGCATCCTACAGAAAAAAAATTGAGCTCCAAACTACACTCCTAAACCTATTTATTTTCGGTTCTAATCATGCTCGGTTTTGAACAATTTGTTAGGAACCCTATAATTGCAGATGTAATTAAACTAAATCAATATTTTTCCCTAAATCTACATACAATAAAACCTCAGAATAACAAGTTTCATAATTTTCTGGACAAAATAACTAATTTTACAAAATTATTCAAAATCGGGACATTTAAGAAACTAACCGGTCCAAAGCTTTCTGGCCGTCCAAACCCGGTCCAAGGCTGTCAGCTAGCCTAGGCGGTGGGGCTAGAGTGGTGTGGTGGTGGCGGTTCGGTCCCAGGTGGTGGTGAGTGGTGAGTGATGGGTTTAGCTCACTTACCCAATCTGCACAATTTTCCCCTTTTTTTCTGAATTTTCTCTCGATTTTTTCAATGTTCCTATTTTTCCCAAATGCTAAACTGACAAAATGACTTCTGAAAATTTTTCCCCCATTTATAAACATTTTTTGTAATTAATATGCATTAATTTGATAAGACTTTGCCCATTTTCCTTGATTTTTGGCTTTTAGGTTGTCTAATTTTTATTGGCTTATTTTTCTTTTGCAGATTTAGACCTGTTACGACCTGATCTTGATTCATCTAGGTTCCTCTGATTTTTTTTTTAATAATTAATTTATAATTTTCCTTAATTATTTACTTAGTTTTTGGTCAATTTAGGTAATTTCGCGTATTTTTATCTACACGTAAATATATGTGGGGTACACGTGAACATTCCTAATTATTATTTTAGTCATTCTAAAATTTTTAGTATACATATAATCCATCTTTAGTAATTTATTAGTTATTTGATTATACTTTTCGCATTTTCGGTAATTAGTACTTATTATGCTTAAAATTTGAAAATTTTATAGTCTCCTATTTTATTATTTATTTTCTTAAATTCAAGTTTACGGGATCAATTTTACTAATATTTATTTCATTAGTTTATAATTTGGGTTTAATCAGATCCTTTAACTGATCGCCCTAAACCTTGGGTTTTAAGTTCAATCCTAGGTTACTTGGTTTGACTTTAGGGCTTATACCTTCTCTTCCTTGTTACTTAGGACTTATTTTGAGCCTATCATTCTCATTGGGAGTACTATATTAGCTTTGTCATCACCTCCCATATATTTAGGAGGCTCAATTATACAACTGACTTTAGCCTATTATGTCCTCATCAAGAAAGTAGCGTAAACTCCCAACTAATTTGCTCAAGGAAAGCCAAACTTGCCTTAGAAAATACACAATCCACAAACAAATTACCTTACTAATGACACTCACTTTGCTATAAGCTCAAGTTAAACACCTTTATTTGCCTTTAACTCGAACCTTGATACATATGAATATATATGGTGTATTGATAGACTGTGACAACATGGGCCTCTAAGTTCGCCCAAGGCTTTTAAATAAAAGATAGGACGGATCAACCGTACTAGATATGATTGTCGTACCATATTTCATGATTTTCTACATAACATACTCCATGTTAGTTAGATATGAGGAGAGTAGCGAAATCGTGATTCACTTGCCATAATTTATCAGATACTCTTACTTCTATAAATAATAGATGAAGCATTTGAGGTAAATAATTGAAACCCTAATACTCTATTGCCACTTTGCCGAGGCTGCATGAAGTGCACACGCCAACTACTCCTCCATTGCCTCTAGCTCGCAATATTCTATTTTAGAAGACTTTAACCCTCATCACATGCACCCGTAAGGGTCAAGGCCTACTCTTGGAGAAAAAGCAACAATAGTATAAGTGTCAAATGGTTTGTTTAATTTGTAGTTTTTTGTTTTTTTGCCAACTTGATATTGCATAGCAATCAAGAAGAGGAATATGAATTCATTCCATCTCGAAGAAAGAATTGTGTTCGTACCAACTAAGTTGTGAGGTTTTAACTAATTTGATTTGTCGTTTAATAACCTATTAAGTGTGACTAAATCATCTTTTAGTATTTGAAATCAGCTAATTCCAGTTAACATCTCAATATTTCTTTCCAATGTTGTATTTCATTATTTTTTAGATAAAATTATATATCAATAAATATGTGGATTAGAGAAGATCGGTCAAGCCAACCCATCTAAGCTATTAAACAAGAAAAAAGAAAAAAATTAACAAAGTAACTAACATCCTCATTACAATTAGTTTCGTATAAACAAAAAAAAAATAAAAAAAAAATTCTAGAGAGGCACATAATTATGGAAAACTTTAAGTTTAACGGATGAGAAAAAGTTCTACATTAGATTCATATATTTCAATCTTATAAATAGTGTAATCATCTAATTTACAGATTAGACATTGAAATCTAGTCACCATCCATATTGAGAAATAAAGGTGAGCATGAAAGTTTAAGTTAAATAAAAAAAAAAAAAAAAACTGCCAGGAATTCGAATCCCAATTTTCAAAATTTATAGTTATACATAGGATATGAATAGGATATAAGATATAAGATATGATTTAATAAACCACCGTAGTTCAAGTCTTCAAGATCTATATTCTATTTGTTATATGTTCTAAGTTATATAATATCCCTTTATTTCTCAATAAATATACGTGTCTTGATGTTGATACATACAAATATTTGACTCCATATCTTCTGATCCTAATTATATCCCTAAATTTATTTAAAAAAAAAAAAAAGAAGCTGCGAAACCATGTATCAAGATATTCCAAATTAAAAATATGGAAGGGAAAAATAATAAAACTTACCTAAATAAAAAGAGTTCCCATTCTTAAACAGATCTTATGGGACTTTTGTTTTCTTCATATTGAAAAACATGTCAATTTTCGTTTCTTACTATAATTCTGTTTTTCTCCCAGTTTGTCTTGATGCGAAATTGTAAGCCATCTCCCTCTATTTCTCTTTTTTGGTATGGTAAAATTATTCTCTGCAATGAATTTTTTTTTAATGACCTGTTTGTCATAAACAATGAAGTGCACCTATGAATGCAAAAATATATTATGAGCAATAATGTGCATTGTTTGGATTGTGGACCTCCATTTTTTATTTTCACACATGCTTATTTGGCTATTTGAAGAATGTCTAATAAGATGTGGTATCCATGAGCCTTTGAATCAGTTCAATAACGAAGCAAAACCATCACTAATTATGCCATTGCCATTAGATACATTCTGAGCCATATCCTTAACACATGTAGGAAGTCAACTTTTTAATTCTCAAAATACCATTATTTTTGCAAGGAAAATGTTGGACTTGCTGACTTGATGAACTGAATTTCATTTTGCGATGCTTATCCTTTCTCTTTTTACAAATTCTAATGTATTAAATTTAGCACCTTTTCAAAACCTTATACTAATATATTCGATTTCAATCAGACACACAGTAGCCAACATTTGATTAAGGTAAGACGTGAAAGGACAATCTTTACCTTCTAATTTTCTAAGCATTCGCACTCTGGATTATAAATCCTCCCAATCGTTAACAATACACTTCATCAAAGCTTCATGTATAATCTAGTCAAAACTTCTTGTATAGTCCGGTATTCTTCAGAGTTAAAAGAAAACCGAAACTTAGCTTTGTTTCTTTAATGCGAGGCCTTACCTCCTTGTATATACTACGAGAACAAGATAGATATCTCTTGAAAGATTGTCTTAAAATATTCCACACTACCAAAATTTTAAGAAAACCCCTAAAATTTCTTCTTAGTGTGAATATATCTTAATCTTTTAAATATTACAAATGACCTCCCAAAACTTTTAATCTTGGTGCAAAATGTACCCCTAAATTCTTAAGTGTTGTAAATAATCTCCTAAAAATTTTAATAAATTAGCAACATAAAGAACATTCATCCTTTTTCTTTCCATAAATTATTAAAAAAAAAAAAAAACTAAAGTTTAGTGAGTGTCAAAATATATTTTGATAAGTTTAAGAGGTGTTTTCGTGTTAAGGTCAAAGTTTATGGAGATTTTTTGTAACACTTGAAATTTCAGAATATATACGCAGTGAGATCAAAATGCAGGGCATCGGTTATAATATTTAAAAATTTAAAGTAGATCTACATTAAGGCTAAATTTCAGGAAAGTCATTTGCATTTTTCCCAAACTTCAAAATCTTAAGAGCAATACTTTAAGATTAATGTCAATTGAGTCCTAAACGTTTGAAAATTCCCTACTTTATACTTTTCTCACCTCCATTTAACAATCTTAAATTTAGGTGTAAAATTAAAAGAAAAAGAAAAAGAGAGTAAAATTCAGTCCCATTTTATACTAATTCACCATATACATCTATTGTACCACATAAAATATTCTAGTTTATTAAGGGAAAGAAAAATGGATGGTGATAAAAACTACCAAATTATGTGATCTTTCATCAAACTATTTTATAGGATTATAGAGACATTTATCCCATCGCAATGTTAGAACGTGTTCTTACAATTTAAATTTCTAATAATACAATTAGGATTCAGGTTACTGTTCCTCAAACCTCACAAATCAATACATGTATGTCTCTCTATCTCTCTCTACACTCTTATAAACGCTATGATCGCACCTACTTTTTTATGTATGTTTTCTCTGGTAATAATTTGCACCAACTTGAATATGCCATGGTATGAGACGTTCTAGACATAAGAAGCTCCAAGAAAAGAGGTAAAAAGAGAAGAAATAGAAACTCATAGATATGAATTGCTGTCCAATGCTCTATTTCTTTCGACTCTTTATACTTGTACACTATATGTAATTGGCTAACAACTAATTCAATTTATACTGCTACATATTTTATATTGTTATATGAAATTACTAATGGCAAGAAGAAATAAGCGGAATCATGAAGGCTCCGCTGCAAATTCGAGAGGACCTCAAACAAAGAGCGTTAATCAATGAATCGAGGTTAAATATATGTTTATCATTTTTCTAAAAAAAAAATTATATAAATATAAATAAGATAAAATTAATTATCTAGTTATTAATACTAAATCGTATCCATAATTTATAAAAATCTCACATTTGTATATTACAATTTAATAAATTAGATATCATTGTTATATTGCATTTAATAGAAACAACATTAATATACATAATAGATACAAGGTTGAGTGATAAAAGCATACACATGATTGTACGAAGACATGGTTTTGAATCTTTTGGAGCACAATACCTTTGCAATTGTTGTTAAACAGAGTTTATATCGCATATAATAAATATGATATTAATATAAGATTTAAAATCACAATTATCAATTCCTTTACTTTTCAGTCCAGTCATGTCTTAGCATAGACTTTTATTTATTTATTTTAATTTTGACTCTATTACATTTTTATATTAACCCAAACTTTCATGCTCTATGTAAATCCCTTTCACGCTTATAATTACTTGTTTTAATTCTCTCTCTCTCTCTCCATATATATATATACATACAAACATGCATGCATACTTACATATACATTATCGTCTAATTTCTTTCTTTCTTCTTTTTTTTTTTCTTTTTTTTTTCTTTTTTTTTGTGTGTGTTCGTAGATAAATCAAAAATACATGGTGGGCTTTACATACCAAATTGACAAGGAGGTACCTATATCTTATGGTGATTCTTGATTCCAGTGTTATATGGGAAAAGTTATAATAATATTAATATATCATGTAAATAGCTTAATTATATGATAATAATAGTGGAATTCTACCACATAAAGATACAAAGGATAATTTTTAAAAACTTCTATTTATTATTAATATATATTTAAATATCATTAATAGTTTATATCCAAGACATATTAAGATCTATGTTTGCAATTATGAAAACAAACTTTTAAAGAGTAATCTAGAGAAAGCAAACTACTGCTTACGCTAAAGAAGATCTATACATGTAAATTCAGTATGTAGTCAATATATTAGAAAAAAAATCATTACTGTGCCAATTATTTAACTGTCCATGTATCGTATCGTTCTTAAGATAGGGTACAACTAGCCCTCTTCCACAAGTTACATAGTCTTTCGGCTTGAAGGAAAAAATCTTGATCAGGAAAACGACTGTATGATATAAAGAGTGAAGATTACCTTGGGAATACGATGGAAAAAGGCTTTGCTGTCAGTTAGTTTTTTTTGCCAAATGCTGACAGGTGGTTCGACCCACGAATTTTGTCATATCTAAAAGACTAGAACCTCTCTGACCAAGTAAAAGAAAACTTCAGGGTGGACATGTCCGGAAGCTTCTCTCCTCATTGTAGCACAAGAAGCAAAGCACTCTCACACGAGAGGCGGGATTCACTTGATAATCTAGAATGTATGAATGTCATTTATTGGTTTTGAAACTGTAAAACCCGGTAAAAAAGAAAGAAAGAAAGGAAGAAAGAAAGAAAGAAAAGGGTTATATAATAATAATAATAGTAGTAGTAGTGTTAGAAATATAAAATAAAGAAAGAAATAGGATAATAGAATAAAGATTTAGAAACATGGTATACTTGTAATTTATAAGCAATAGTCAGAGTAATTTGATCATAAAAAAAGATTTAGACTTCCTATCGTCTCTTATTCCAAATAAATCCATATCTTTTCTCTATCATATTATCAGTTACTTTTCTACAATGACAGATAACTTATGGTTCTCAACATAACCCCTTTCAAATTCAAAACCAAAATTTGGATTTAAGGGTTAGGATAAAAGAAAAACTAATAAAACTTCAAGAAAACGTAAAAATATAATGATTTTAAGTAAATCCTTCGTCTATCTAATATAGAATTTTTTTTTTCAAGAAGATGTTATAAAAGCTATAAAGATTTCTGTTTTTACAGTTTCACTCATTTATAATATCAAGAATTATAAGTGAGTATTGTTCTTACCTTTTTTCTTAAAAGAATTCTTAGTTTGTGGTTTTGGTGTAAGTTTAGCAAAAGTAGTCGATGAGGTAATACGGTTATAATATAGATTACATATTAATAATGCCATGGAGTAATGTTAGGATGTGCATAGTATGTGTGTATTCTACAGTTCCATGTATGTTTGTCAGTGGAATCGGGTAATATGTGTATATTATGGAATGTTGAAAAGTGTATAGAAGGATATGAAAAGATATATGGAGTACAGTTCGAAAACTCTGACGTTAAGGCAAAAGGTAGATTAAAAGCGAAAAAGTGTTGAATCAAGTTAAGGACTAATAAATTGAGTTTTTAATCTTATATTACATTTATGACCAAGTGTTAGGAGTCATGTAGTGCCAGATCTCGTTGACATAGGAGTATTACATATGGGATACGTGTTTGTTGATTGTATGTGCTAGATTAATGTACTTTAACCGTACTTAAATGAAACTCGGATTTAATTATTTACTACTTGTGCTGAGCTTCGACCACCCATTAGTAAGGTTTAGTAGTATTGGTGAAGTACCTGATAATCTTTATGCGACGCTGTCTCCAGTAGAGTCTCATATTGAAATTACCTAAGTAGATTTAGGATGATTTTGGTACTGAAGTGATTGGGGAAAACTCAACACCAATATCTATGTAGTATTTATATATTCTGTATACAAGGATCATGAGTAACCCCAAATCTTAAGATGTTGGGATTGTATTATTTATGGACTTAAATGACAAGATTTAAAACCAATTGTTTATTACATTTATGTTGATACTCATATATATGCTTATCTTGTTATATGTATGTTCATGCGCATGTGTGTGGTATCTTATATTGGACTTTAGCTCACCTTACGGGGCTTATTATTTTTCAACTACAAGTTTAAGTATTATTAATGATATGAAGCATTATGATGACGTAAGGTACAATCACTATTTGAAAATGAAGATTATTGTTACCTTGATAGTGGGATGAGATGTTAAGTCATGAGCCCTTTACTTAGTTGTATAGGTTATGTTAGATAGTTATTATACATAGGGAATTGAATGATTTATTATTTTACTTATAGTTGTAAATTGAGAAGATTATTTATTATGAGAGTTGGTATATTTACATTTAATTGTTGAATTTAAACATGTTACAAATTCTTAAACGCTTAACGTATCAATAAAAGCTAGAAACATATAACGAGCTATAGCTGTTACGCTCCGAAGTCACAAAGTCGTAATAGTCCCGCCAGTAAGTTGAATTAGAGACTCATAAAAATATACAAATATAAACAAGATTATCAAGCAATTATTTTAATACAATGCAACAATCAAGTGTTATCACACAACGTAGTCTGTTCCATTGCGAAATCAAAGAAATTTCACCTGCTCTAATCCAGGTTGAGGAGTTTTCATGTTATGCAGTAGCTCACAACTAAACCCAAACTTATGAAATGGAAACACCGTTCCTCAAGCAATGGAGACACCGTTCCTCCCGCAACTACCATCGAACCATTGACTTCACCTTCGCCACAACCTTCTCTCTTGTCGCTTAGTTTAACTAAGGATGAAGAAGAGACCATTATGCAATTATGCATTATCCCTTTCAAAGAGGTCGGTATTTGGTTGGAGAATCCTAATGATCCCCTAACGAGTTGCAATGCATAACATTTTTGGTCATTAGAGTCAAATAAGATTAAATTTCATTTAGGATGTTCAAACAATTTCACACTAATTCAATCATAACACAAAATCAATCACATTACAAATTTCAGCATGAATTCAGATATATCAAACACATGTATAAACTACTCACAATCACAACCATATATAATCCTAAGTCTTCGAGTACCATAAAATAGTACTCTAATACAGTAAGTAATAACTAACTTACTTGGAATTTCTCAATCACCCCAATCACTTAATTGCAAGCCAATTCGTCTCTGGGTATCCTATAATACAAATAGGTCTTTTTAGTATTTATACTTTAATGATTCATATTCTAAGTTATAATTTAATTCATTTTTTCATATATATTTATTATTTACTAATTATTCATTATACCTTATTTCGAAGTTTGGTTTCTAAATTAGATTCTAGTTTTGATTTTAGAATCTTAAATATGCTTGAATCCTAATGTGAAATTAATCACATTAAGCTCGAGTATCCTAATATCATATTAGGTCTTAATTTAGTGTTCTAAACTGTTCAGTACACGCTAATCCTAATTAGGATACCGGATTTATTCCCAATGTAAGAAAATCTTACATTTTTTATATAATTACCTAAAATTAAATTTTGTTTCAAATTTATTATATTATGATTTTTATTATTATATTATTTAATTAAATCTAATTTTTCATATTTATTAAATTTTCAATTCTACATATTCTTAATTTCCTACAATTAATACATAATTCTTTCATTAATTACACTTAACACTCCAAAGATTAGGATTAAGTTTCCACATCAGAGATCAATATCCCTAACCATCTATTTATTATTTAAATCAATAATTAATATCTTAATCACCCAATTAACTCAAAATTACTCAATTTTTCTATCATTTTAAGGCTAAAAATTTACCTAAAATTTTGAAAATTAAATTTAAAAAAATGGCTTCATTGCATTATTCTATATCACTTAATCATTTTACAGAAAAAATTTGAGCTCCAAACTACACTCCTAAGCCTATTTATTCCTAAGCCTAATCATGTTCGGTTTTGCTTAATTTCTTAAGAACTCTATATTTTCAAACGTGATTACACTTAATCACTATTTTCCTCTAAATCTACATATAATAAAACCTCAGAACAATAAATTTCATAATTTTCTGGGCAAAATAAATAATTTTACAAAATTATACAAAATCAGAGCAAATGAGTGACTTACCCGGTCCAATGACTTTTGGCCTTCCAACACCGATCTAGGTGTGTCGGCCGGTCCAGGTGGTGAGTCTAGAGCGGGGTGGTGGCAGTAGCTGGCAATGGCGGTGGCAGTGGCGGTGGCAGTGGCGGTGGCGTGTAGGTTTGGCTAGTTAGCACCTATTACACAGATTTTCTTCTTCTTCTTTTTTTAACCATAATTTTTATCTTGAATTTTTTATACTCTCTATTTTTTTCTGATTTTTAACTATCTAAAGGAGCTCTGTAATTTTTTTCCCTATTTATAGAGCTTTGTGGTAATTAATATGCATTTAATTGGACAAGACATTGCCCAAATCCCTTAATTTTTTCTTTTTGTATTGCTTGATTTTGATTGAGTAATTATTTTTTTCTTCACTTCCTAACTTGCCACGACTAAATCCACCTTATTCCTGATTCCTCTAATTTTTTTATGATTTTTTCTTAATTAATTAATAATTTTCTTTAATTATTTAATAAGTTTTTAGATAATTTAAAAAATTTTACGTATTTTTATCTACAAATTGATACATTGGGGTACATGTGAACATTCCTAATTATTATTTAGGTCATTCTATAATTTTTAGTATATATATAATCTATTTTTAGTAATTTATTAGTTATTAAATTATATTTTTTGCCTTTTCAATAATTAACAATTATAATACTTAAAATTTGAAAATTTTATAATTTCCTATTTTATTACTTATTTTTTTAAATTCAAGTTTACGGGGTCATTTTTACTAGTATTTCTATCCATAGTTTATAATTTGGGTTTGATCGGATCTTTAACTGATTGCCCTAAATTTTTGTGTTCTAAGTTCAATTATACGGTCACTTAGTTTAACTTTAGAGCTTACAATAGTGTTCCAAGTTTTACGGCGTTATAGAAACATTTGTTATTAATAGTGGATAATTTCTATAAAAAAAAATTACTATTGATGTTACGTGTTCAAATACTATTGATAATTTTCATCACGTATGGGTATACATAGTAAGTAATAATTATTGAATCTTTTTCCCATATACGGGTAGAGATCAATGAAGCTGAAGTCACTCTATCAAACGAAAAGAAGATTTACTAGGTATTATACGTTACATATTATATATACATGATATATAGTTGTCAATAAAACATTCATATACATGGCAAAAGAGTGGACGATTTCTAAATGATATACTTATGATAAATAAATCCCAATAAAATGTATGTAACTACCTTTACGTAAAAGGATTGGCTATTCCAGTCTTCCATTATTCCTTATTACGTTGTTTACTTGAGTATTTGCTTCAAAATTGGGATCCAATAATAATTCCTAATACTTGAAATCAAGTAGTAAAAATTCCTTCCTCAAAGTTAAGAATTGTGATTCAACCACAAAAAGACATTATATACCCCTATCTTTTTCACAGACACCACCATCACCACACATACCACCATTATTGACATAAACACTGTCACCACCACACACCACTATTAGGCCCTAATGAGAAGCAAAGAGACTTTAAGAAGACACAGTTCCATAGAGAGAGAGAGAGAGAGAGAGAGAGAGAGAGAGAGAGAGAGAGAGAGAGAGAGAGAGAGAGAGAGAGAATCACAATACTGTCAAATAGTTTGAATGATATAAAGCCTACAGGCTTATGTTCAAGGGAGGAAACCTAGTAACGTGTTCAAAAGCCAACAATAAGAGGAACAAGAAGAAGAAGCATGGGCAAAAAAACTCCCAATCATCTCGATAGTGATGAAGTCGTGCTTCATAATCAGCAAGAAGGCAAAAATGGAGAAACAATTTATACGATCAACACCATGAAGAAGATGAAGTACATGAGGAGTTGTTTCCAGTTGAAGTTAAGAAGTTCGGTTACAATCCTAAGTTTAAGGCTAGTCTATCAAGGATGTGCTTGATGATAGGATTAAGAAGAAGGTAAATTGGTATTATGGTTAAAGATAAGGCAGAAAAGTAATTTTATTTATATTACAAATCTATTGCATGGACACTCATTTTTTCTAAGTGAATAATGTAATTCTGATTAAGCCCTTATTCAATTCCTAAGAATTGGAATACTATTACATGTTTGTTCTATATTATTGATGTTGAGAATTGGTTTAGTGTGATCTCTAAGCACTTAACAAGTAAAGACTCTACAAAACCAAAGAGAGTGAGGCTAAGGGGGTGCTGGAGTGACTTTAATATAGCCATTCCGATGCCTAAATAAGATTATTAAAGAAAGAAAAGGTTAAAGGTTGTAAGCAAATTAAGAGTTCCTAGAAGAAACTTATAAATGTACATTAAATTGTATTTATAGTTGAAGATTGACCCTTATTCAATAACCATTATCTCCAAAATACGCACGTGCAAGGCTTTTGTATTTTGGACTACTCCCTGATTTTAAGGAATGTGGATGGTATTTTAGTGGCTAATGGGTAGTTATTCTTGCAACAATCCTAATTGTTTATGCCCCTTCTTCAAATTTGAACGCTTTTTGGATGAAGAGGTCTCAACAAGCTCTTTGTAGTTTATCTAAGCTAATAAAGACTAATCGAACCTATTCTAAGCCATATAGATGAGTGTTCAATGTAAGTCCCACAATCATTCCCTCAAGGTTTCAATCGGCTGAAAAATCCGATTAAGACTAAATTATAAAGTAAAACTAAAAATATTAATAAAATGACCCTGTAAGTTCGAATTTAATAGAATAAGAAATAAAATAAAAGATTATAAAAATTTCAAATTTTAAGTATATAACTTATTATTTATCGAAAATTCATAAAATACATTTCGATAATTAACGAATCGCTAGAGATAAATTATATGTATATTAAAAATCATAAAATAACCTAAATAATATTTAAGAATATTTATTTGTACTATATATGAATTTACATGTAGGTATAAATATGCGTAATTACTTAAAATACTCGAAATGTGCTAAAATAATACTAAATACTTAAAGAAAATTAATAATTAATTAAGGAAAAATCAAGAAAAATCAGGAATGATCCAGAATTGGGTCATGGAAGCTGGGAAAAATAAGAAAAAAATCAGCTAATTAAATTAAGACAACACAAAAGCCAAAAATTAAGGGATAAGGCAATTGTCTTGTCCAATTTAATGCACAATAATTATCCTAAAGCTCTATAAATAGAAAAATAAATTCAAAAGCTCATTTGGACAGTTAAAAATTAGAGAAAATTAGGGAGAGACGAAAATTGAGAGAAAAATTCAAGTTAGAAAAAAAAATAAAAAGAAAATTGTACCGTTAGGACCACAAAGGAGAACCTAGATCCGACGGGCATCTGGGAGTGGATGACCACTACCACCACATAGTGGTGGCAGCGCCCAGGTGGGCCGACACACCCATGGCCATCGAAGGTAGCCGGAGCCACCCAAATTGATGAGTTCGATTTCCAGCCCGATTTTGTGTAATTTTGTAAAAATAGTAAATATTATTAGAAAATTATGAGTTTTGTTATTATGGAATATTTTTCTATGTAGTTTTTAGAAAAAATATTATTTTGATGAAAATATGTCTTGTGATATAGGGTCTTTAACAAATAGTACAAAATCGAACATGTTTCGGTTTAGAAATAAATTACCTTAGGAGTGTAATTTTGAACCCAAAATTTTTTTTATAGATTAATTAGATGATATAAAATAGTGCTATGAAGCCCGTTTTCAAAAATTAATTTTCAAAAATTTTAGATAATTTTTAGGCCCTAAAATGAGGCATAAAATGGGTAATTTAGGGTTAATTAAGTAATTAAATGGATAATTATTGATTTAGTGAATAAGTATATGTTTTAAGATATTGAAATCTGATGGAGTATGATACTTGTAGTATTTAGGGAGTTAGATGTAATTATTAGGTTAATTATTAGGTTAATTATGTAGTAAATAAGTAATATGGAAAAATAGTACATTTTAAGTTAATTTTGTAAATTAGGGTAATTAGGTGTAAAATCTGATTTAGGATGAATTTAGAAATTTAGAAATGATAATTGATGTTGAGAGATAGTAATTAGAGTGATAAAAATATTATATGTGTATTATGTACATAATAAGTAATAGTACATAATACACAATTATTAGAAATATAATCAATTGAAAATATTAGAGTAAAAAAATTGATATTATGAGAATAATAAAAATATACAATAAATCTGATAGGAAACTTGAATTTATGTA
The DNA here is from genome assembly GCA_024138005.1 of Lumnitzera racemosa. Classification (NCBI taxonomy): domain Eukaryota; kingdom Viridiplantae; phylum Streptophyta; class Magnoliopsida; order Myrtales; family Combretaceae; genus Lumnitzera; species Lumnitzera racemosa. The sequence goes on from JAMXBC010000007.1 coordinate 6,379,609, forward strand.
ATTATATGAAAAATGTAAAAATTTCTCACATTAGGAGTAAATTCCATACACTAATAAGGATTTAAGTGTAATAGGTGAAATAAAATACTGACTAAGAGTAATGATGATATTTAGGAAATCGGGAAGTAATGTGATTAATTTCACATTATAGGTTGAAACAAATTTCTAGGGTTGGAGTATAAAACACTACTTCGAAATCGAACTAAAACCTAATTTAGAAATCGATACGAAAACCGAACCCGAACCTAACCCCAAACCTAAAATAATTGTAAAAGACTTAAGACCTAGATAATTAGGCATATTAAACCCTAAACAAAATATAACAATAAACGTTATAGGATAAAATAAACCTATAATAGTTATATGAAAAACTGAAACCACGTTTGTGTTATAGGGATGATCGGCGATGGCCTGAGCAAGTCGGACCTCGAGTAAGTGAGCAAGGAGTCGAAGTAAGTTGGGATTAATACGATGCTGTATTTTGAAAGTTTAAGATTATGCTTGGTTGTGCTTGTTAGATAGTTGGATGTGTGCACGTACTTGATTATGGGTAATGCTATGATTCTGTTTGTTACTCTAGCATGTATTGTATGAAATGATTGATCATTCTAAACTGGACTTAATCAAATATACGACCAGTAATTATAATTAGACATGCATTTTAACCCATTAGGAGAACTTAGGACTCTCCGGCCAAATACCAACCCCTTCGAAAGGGATAACACAGGATTGCAATTGGTCCCTTCTTCATCCTTAGCCAAACTAAGTGATAGGAGAGGAGGTTGTAGCGAGGGTGAAGTCAATGGTTCAAAGGTAGTCGCGGGAGGAACGAGGTCTCCATTGCACAAGCTTGGGTTTGGTCGTAAGCTGTTGCATTAATTGCAACTCCTCAACCCGAATTAAAGTGTGCGCAATTTCTCTAATCTCACGACGGGCCGGACAACGTTGTACGATGGCATTTGCTTGCACATGCATTGCACCTAATAAGTTGATTGAAAACCTTGTTGTATTTATGGTATAGTTTTAAATTCTCCATCCTAACTTACTGAGCTGTGGTTGCTCACATCCCTATAGTCGTCGCGCAGGTGCTGGCTAAGAAACGGTAAACAACTACTCTAAAGCTAGTAACTGTTGGATCTTAGGGAGTGAGAAAAAATATTGAAGAATCAATACATATTTTATTACTTTTCATTTTTAAATAATGTAATAATTGAATTATAGTGTATATATATATATTTCCTCACTTTCTTAGGCAAATGATTTATTTAAATTACAAATTGTTTACTTCAAAGTAGGTTAGTTATGGACGCCTTGTATAGATCAGGTCTAAGATAGCGGTTGTAAGGTCAACTTCTATCTTAGGATGCTTTATACGGTGGGGCTATTACGACTCTGCCGCTTTGGGGGCGTGACATTCAACTCACGAGCTTCGGAGCTGATTAATTCTTAAAAATTTGGTTTTATGAGTATAAGCCCCGCAACTAAGTGTTTAGGGTTTAGTATATAAAATTTAGGGTAATCGGATAAGTTATCTTATTGAGCTTAAATTTTGATGATAAAGTTAAGAATACTAGTAAAAATGATCTCCATGACTTTAGATTTAGAAAAGTAAATAATAAGATAATTAGATATTATAGTTTGAGTTATAAGTATATTATCTATTATTTATCAAAAATATGTAAAACGAGTTTTGATAATTAATAAATTGATAAAAATAGATTATATGCATGCTGAAAATCATAAAATAACTTAAATAATATTTATAAGTATTTATTTATACCATATATGTATTTACGTATAAATAAAAACATTCGAAATTACTTAAAATACTTGAAATATATCAAAATAATGTTAATTAATTTAAAAAATTCATAAAAATTAAGGAAAAATCAAGAAAAAAAATGCAAAAGTGTGGAAATATCCAAAAAACGAGGCATGACATGTTAGGAATTAAAGAAAAAATAACAATCAATAATATTAAGATAATCAAAAAGTGAAAAGATAAAGAAAAAAATATATAGGGAAAGGAGAGAAGGGAAGAAAGAATATTTTTAAGAAAATTTACCAAAATACAGTATAATTAGATGTTATAAGAGGAACCTACAACTAACGACAATTTGAGAGTGGATGACCACTACCACTGGACAATGGATACAGTGCCCAACCTGGTTGACAAAGTCATGGTGGCCTGTAGTGGCCAAAGTTAGCGATACCGGTGAGTTTAAATTTCCTTCCAATTTTTGTTTAATTTATTAAAAATATCAAATAGTTATAGAAAATTATGAAATTTGGTTTTCTACGATATTTTAGTACATAAATTTAGGAAAAAATGTCAATTTGTCAAATTTAGGCCTTTGGATATACTACTCTTAAAAAATACTTGAACTTGAGTTAGATTTCGATTTAGATTTAAATAACCTTAAAGATGTTATTTTGACTTCAAAATTTTTGTATAAACCATTTAAAGTGTTTATAACAGTGCTATGAGTAGATTTTTCAAAAATTAAATTTTCAAAATTTTACTTAATTTTTTAGCCTTAAAATCATGCATGAAAGGCAATTAGTGGGCTTAATTTTGTAATTTTAGGTTAATTTGATGAAAATTATGATTTACTATGTAATTAAATATCCTTGGATGTAAATTGATAATGTAGAATGGTATTTGTGGAGTTTAAGGTGTTAATTGTATGTATTATACATATTAGGTAATAATAATAAATGAATAATAGGTAAAAGTATATATTTAAGTTAATTTGTGACTTGGGAAATTAATTAGGTATAATTTTGATTTAAGATATAATTGGATATTTTGATATGTTATTGGGTGAAGAAGAATGATATTTGTGGTGTTATAAATATTAGATGAGTAATTTAGGTGTAGATTATGTAATAATATATAATATGTATATATATATATGAAATTAATGAGTAAGAAAATAATAGATCAAAATTGATAATATTAATATGATATAAATCCGATATGGAATGAATATTTAGGTAATCATATAAAAAAATATAAGTTATTCTCACATGTAAAACAAATTGGGTAGTTAAATGAGGAATATAGTTTACCATACCATTCAAAATACTGTTTTAAAGCTAAGACGGGGATTTATGATATCTAAGTATATTGAGATAAATTTCACATATTGGTTCGGGAGGAATTTTTAGAATTTACATATGAAACCTATAATTAGAAACTGAATTAGAAATGGATTCAAAAATTAAATCAGAAACTAACCTAGAATGGATTAGTAATAAGTAATAAATACATATAACTTGGATAATTAGGCAAGAACTGTGATTTAAAAGTTTATATATAACAAAGATATACAAATTAAAAGAGTATTTATATTATATGGGACAAGTGGAGATGACTTAATCCTATAGTAAGTTTAGTGAGCAAGTCAAGGATCTTAAGTAGGTTTGGGATCACTACATAACTATATTTTGAAATTCTGTTTCAAAGTACTCGGAAGCTTAAGATTATACTTATTTATACCTGTGGGTAATTTGAATGTACGCTCACTTGTGTATACGTGTTCTTGAATGCATTGTGTATTATTGGCTTACTGTACTGATTTGCAATTGCTTTGTATTGTGTGAATTGGATTTATCACCTTAACTAGACTAAATAATATATGGCTTGAAAAATTAATCAGTCAAGGATTTCAACCCATTAAGGGAAATATTTAGAGTTCTTCAGCTAAATACCTACCCATTCGAAATAGATAGTGCTAGATAGCATAATTGATCTCTTATTCGTTCTTAGTCAAATTAAGTAACAGGAAAGAAGATTGTAGCAAAGGTAAAGTCAATAGTTTGAAGATAGTTGTGGAAAGAACGGTATCTCTATTGCACAAGTCTCGGTTTGGTCGTAAGTTATTGAAATGTACGCTAAACTCCTCAACTCAAATTAGAGCAAATGTAATTTTTTTAATCTCACGACAAACTAAATAACATCATACTATGGCATTTACTTGTTGTGTTATATTAAAACAATAGGTTAATAACTTTATTTATACTTGATGTATAATTTTAAATCTCTATCTTAATTTACTAAGCGGTTGGTTGTTCACATCTTTCTAATTGTTATTTCGGGTGTTAGCTAAAAAACAACATTATAATTACCTTGAAATTAACAACTGTTGGATCCTAGAGAGTAAGAAAATAAAAACTGAAGAACAGATGCATTTTTAAGGTTTTAGTTCTTAATTTAGAATCTTTAATTGTCATATAAGGTATTTTTTAGGTAAGATTATGCTATGAAATCATTGTAATATTTAAATTCTAATATGTATTTTCATACTTTCTTAGATAAATAACATGTTTATTTTGTGAATTATTTACTTCAAAGCAGGTTAACTATGGACACCTTGCATAAATTAGATTTAGGATAGCGGCTGTAAGGTTAGTTCCTATGCTAAAATGGTTTACATGACGGGATTGATATAACTCTATCACTTCAAGGCATAAAAATGAGGTCGGAAATGTAATATAGAAGGCACTGAATGTAGATAAGTAAATTGGTTACACTTTGCTTAAGGTCGATCCAATCTTAGGAAAAAAATCCCAATCAACACATACGGTGAAGTAAACTAGCTATTAAACTTTGTAATTGTTTTAGGTATAACATAAGTTATTAAGGACGAAACGTCTTCATTGCATTTTTTAGGGACTTCATTTTGAGAATCCATCTATACATCAACAATACGATAACGATAGTTCTTGTTGAAACTTGAGAACCCTAGAAATTTCTTTGTCCCTTCTAATTTACAAAAATTCCTATTTAAGATGTAAGGACACTTAAATAATTTGGTAATGTATGCACTCCAAAGCTTCTCAACACTTAAATAAAACACTCATCTTTCATAGTCTTACCATCCTACCTAAAGTTTCGATGCTAGATGACTATATACTTAGGTCTCATTGCATAAAGTTAAGGAAAAATTATAAATCTTTGCCTTAAATTTTGACCTCGCTGTGGATATATATTTGAACTTTCAAATGTTGTATATAATCCCTAAATTTTGACCTTATGTGAATATATCCTTGAACTTTCAAATATTATAAATAACCCTCTAAATTTTAATAAATTTATAAAGAATTTTTTTTCCAATGAAAAAAAATATACAAGATCAAATTTTAGAAAGTGTCAAAGTAGACTTTAATAAATTTGATGAGGTGTTTTTGTATAAAAGTCAAAATTTATGAGGATATTTACAACATTTAAAGGTCTAGATAGATATCCATACGGAGATGAAAGTTAAAAAAAGAAAAAAATTTATAATATTTAAAAGTGATGAGGTCAAAATTTAGTGCATCATTTCTATCTTTCCATAAATTTATTTTTTCAACTTTATTACGACTTAAAAAAAAGGAAGGATTCAAATCCTAATTTATCTCAATAAAAAATTAATAACGATATTACTAAATTATAATAACTTTACCCTCAAAATTAATTTATTCGATATTTCCTTCGCTAGCTATCTCAGTTTTACCGGTAACTATCTAACTGAAACTGCTTTGTAGCTTCTTTGAAAGTCCAAATCTTCTTGGCACAACTTCATATCCATTCACCATCTGTCTTAATTAACTCGTTTGGATCAGAAAAAAAAAAAAAAAGAAAGAAAGAAAAGAAAAGAAAAACACTTGTTTGGATCGCTTTTTTTTTCTTAACCAAATTAACTTCCAAACATTATTCTTTTAACATAACCGACCAATTACGCGAAAGAATACAACCGACCACGAACTTCACCTTCAGTCAAAATGAGCCACTCGCACGACAATCATTGGGCTATTCCTCTTTAGACAATATTTGATCCAAACGCGTCTTCGTGTGTCCGCTTTCCCTTGTCTAACTATTGATTACGTACTCTTTGGGGGAAAAAACAAAAAGAAAAATAAAATTAACTGTTGATTACGCACTTAAATTACTTCCTTTTTTCTAGTAGAGTCCAGAGAAGTCAAGGCTTTGTCCACATATATACATATATAATAATATATATAATGTAATATACATATATATTATATCACATATATTGGTTTATTGCCCGTATGGATTTCTAAACATTTTTCGATTAGATAGCTAATCTAACCAAGAGAAAATCAAATAGAGTTGCTAAGATTTCTCCTTTTGATTTAGACTCTTTATTTTAACATGTATTTATAATTATTGTATTTTTACATGCATACATCAAGGGCATCCCATTCATTGCGCTAATTTCTCTAGGTCTAATGATAGTGAGCGCTTTATACACCAATTTTAGGCTCGGTGGACAAGTCAGACCTATTTATTTTGAGTTTCTCCTTAAATTAAGGTGAAAAAAAAAAAAATAGAAGCTCATAATGGCTCCAATGATTCCACTAAATATATAAATAAATATGCCTAATAATGCACTAAACATTACATGCTAACAACATTAAATATGCAAAAAGATCTAACGAAATATTTGAAATATGTAACGTATATGGATCTATCTATCATTTGATAGATCAAAAATGGAAAATAGAAAATATATAGATAAGCATAAGATGTTTGAACCTTTGGTAGTATAAGTTAAAATTAATTGTTTCATGTAATTATTTTAAGAAAACATGTACACTTTCTTCTATTTGAGTCCTTAATTTTTTCTTAACTTTTATAAATTAGAATTTTTGTCAACTCGATTAGATTTTCTATCTATCCTTGACTCATGTGAGCTTTTGACTAGACCATAATAATTTACTTTACAAAAATAATATTAAATATATGTGATGATATAATATAATAAAAATAATGCTAAATATACTTAAGTACAAAATAAAAAGTACCAAAAATAAAAATAAAATAGAGACGAAAAATGCTACAAATAATTTTGTAAAGTCACGTTACCTTGGTTGGCCATGTAATGCGAATAAGAATCTAACACATGTTAGGTTTAAAAAATATATAATATATTGCTTTTCATTATTAATATTTGGAAAGTTTAGTTAGGATGTATCAAATGAGAAATGATAATAATTACATATTTTAAAAAATTATGAACCGAGCAAAATCAAGCTTGTCAAGTCTTAGAAAACTCGTTGCGATTCAATTTGATTAGAAATCTCAATCAAGACAGTATGCAAGCTTAAATGAAACTTCAAGAGATTTTGATCCCCTAAAGTTACCTTCTTTAAAGTTTTATAAAGCTATTCTCTTAAAATTTTTCCATGTATAATTAATATTTGAGAATACAAGAAAAATGATAATATCATAATAATAATATTATAAGATGATTAAAATTTAGACAATCTTAACTGTTGATTTATAACATTACTTAAACTAACTTTGAAGGATCCTTTTCAAACTTGAAGCCTAAATAAGCCAAGATTGAGGCTACCCAAGCACATGCCTAATAAAGATGAATCGTCTTTATGCATCTATCAATTAATAGGTCTTATACACGAGAATACTATCTAAAATTTGTATGCTTTTTTGAATTTATGCCCGGAGTTTAAAAGTACTGAATATTATATAAAATAAAATAAAAAATGGTTAACGTTTATACATGAAACTTAAGGTGATTAAATATTATGCTCAATCAAAATTTTAACTAATATTAGCTCCATTATTTTTGAAAAAGTAATATGGCAAACACTAACTAGTCAAAAAATACATTGTAAACAATACGAAGTATAGTCATAAAATTAATAAGTAAAGGTTCAGTTAAATATGATATTTAATCATTTTAATTTTCTAGTGGAAATCGTAAAAGCATGCGCAATTCATATAGTAAGTTTCAAATTGTCTTGTTTTTCTACTGTACAACTAGCCTTGATTGGAAATGACATCCAAAATCTTAAGGTGGCCTTACGGCAAAAATAGTTACAACTAAACCATAACTATGTATGAGACTTAATTTTTGTCCTAAGGGCTTTGCTCCCTTAATTTGCCCTCGTCAAGGGAACACCAATGTGATTGCATCTTCAACAAGTGAAGCCCGGAGCTATAGAGACTTATCACTACCAATAAAGCAGATATTTGGGAATTCAAACAATGTTTAGTAAATGTTAATGGCAGCAGGAATGGAATTACAATAGTGTGATCTGCATACTATTGGGAAACACCGTCAATTGGGGTCACGATGCTTAACGTGGACGGGGCCTTCAGTAGCTCAACGAGATGTACTGGTTTAAGTGTAGTGGCATGAGACTATAATTGAAATTTCAGAGGAGCAATTAGCAGAAATTTGAGTTTTCAGAATGGCTTATTAGCTGAAGCAGAGGCTGTTCATGAGGCTTTATTAACGGCTAGAGAAAAGGAGATGGAATAGGATCATGGTAGGGATGGACTCCTCCTTGGTTTACTCGTGTGCTTAGAAAAGGAAGCTTATGGTCCATATCAACTACAATATTAGCTATTCCACATTTGAAATCCTCTTTTCAATCTTGTTCCTTTTCTTTAGCCAATAGGAAGGTAAATCTTTTTGCCAACTGGATGCAACCTAGGGTAAAAAGGGCTTAAGCGTTTATTATTGGGAGTAAAATCTCCCAAATCCTTCGTCGAACCTAATTCGAGCAAACTATGTAACTCGTCCGTCAGACTAATTGTCATGCTGTTGTTGATTCTATTAACATATGCAGTGTCTTTTGCTTTAAATAAATAAATAAATAAAAAAAAAAGAACAGGGGAAACCATACTTTCAAATTTTAACTCATTACATGATGACTTACTTGTTCCTACTTTTCCAAAGGCCCTTTTCTAAATCATAAGGACACAAAGGGGGAAAAATTGTTATCACAATTAAGCATTTGTAAAAGCCCCTCTTAGGCCATTGGTTACTTGATATGTTAAGTTCCCCACTACTAAAAGTTTGGCTTTTTGAAATAAAATATTTTCTATAAGTCCAAAATCTGCCGTCAAAGTCTGGCAAACAAGCTCCTTCATTACTACGTGTATTTGGTTGCAAAGTTTACCGTAAATTCATTTTGTAGAAGCCACGTTTTTGGGGACATTTAAATATAGTTTATCCTTTTACAATTGAGATGAATATAAAAGTTATATAATAAAGATTTCAAGGATACCGCAACGGGACCCAAAAATAAAAGACCATTCCACACATTTCCAAGAGGCTTACTTTTGTCCTAATGCCTTCGTTTCCTTTGCTGTGGTCCATGGCAACCTTGTTTCCTTTTGTGTCCTATTTTGAATCAAAAATGGGACAAAAGGGGGAAAATAAAATTGCTATCACATTATTTAGGCACTTATGAGAGCCCTTCAGATGCTACTTATATGATAAAATTAACCTCTCAAGCAAGAATAATACATAAAAGAACATACAAATAAATTCTTGTTAATTAATCTCCACAATTCAAGAAAAAAAAAAAGAAAAAGTTTATCATATATTACATAAACACACACGAACAAGGCAAAAGCCATCTATATATACATGCAAATTACGTTTATAATTTAAAATTTACAATATCAAAAACTAATTATAATTTCCTCTTAAACACACTGCACCGCACCACTACCTCTTCATCAATTGGATAGAGAAGAAAAACAACTCCCCGACCGAATAAGACCCGAAACCGCCTCCATCCGGCGCAACGAGGTGCTGGAACTCGATCTGAAACCCGGCCTCCTTGGAGAATCCAAGCTCTTCCTCATCACTCTTCCCATGGCAGATATCGGATGCTCAGACTGATGGAGGTTATGATTCATGGGACTGTTTGATTTCCTAAACTTTTGGCAGAAACTAATGTGCCTGTCTAGGGCTTCATCAATGGAGATAAGCCTGTCTGATCTTAAAACCTCATCTTTCACTGCTTCGATGCAAAGCCCACAAATCCATCTCCCTTGATACCTCTCGCGGACTTTAAGGATGTATGCAGGCGTGCATTCCTCCGTAAAACCACAGGATTCGCACGTTGCTGTTTCAACTTCCAGTGAAGGGGGTGTGTTGGATGGCTGTGGGTGTGTTTCTAAGCCTGCAGGTGGCATGGCCATTGACAAGAAGGTTGTTTTAGTTAGTTTGGAGAGAGGAGTCCAAGATGAGGATGCGTTGAGTTTTTATATTGTCAGGGTTATTTATTGGGTGTATAATGATATTTTATGGATTCTTGTGACCGCTTGTGAAGTTCTTAAATAAATAAGTAATTATTTGCACATGGATGACCTAAATTACGTAGTCTCAAACGATGATACATTGGATAAACCATAACGTTTTTTATAATTGTTAAAATCCGCAATTTTACTAAGATTGTGAATTTATTTGATAAAATTGTATAAGACCGGTTAATTATACGCTTATGGATTGTACATCAAATTTAATAAATTTATTAAAAGTTTATATATAAACGAATTTACATCCATTTCAAATAAAAAAAATATTATAAAATTATAAACTTACAGAATGGCTTGTAATTTTAGTGACTTTACTTTTGTATATGTTATCAAAATTCTAAGAAAACTCTTTGAAAATTATTAACATTTCAAAAATCCTCTTGAAAGGCAATATTAAGTCGGTCCTTTATATAAATATACTCTTCCAATTATTTTTTCAGGTGGATTGGTAATCTAATGCGGATTCTTTAAACAGTTTAACATTTCACTTGTTAACTCAGAGCCAAATAATCAGATGAAGATCTTAGACTATAATTACAATTGTCCCTTCATATAAAAGATTGACTTGATACCACGTTCAATGAGAATCCACAATTGTCTCACATTTTTTAAAAGGTATAAAGGTAACAATTTAAACATTTCATTCTCCGTGTATATCTTGAAATCTCTCGATACAACTGTACATAAGAAAGTGATATTTTTTATGTGTAAAGATCCATTAAAAAATGCAATTATACATGCAAATTCTTTTATTAAGTCTCATAATACGACAATAATCTGTTTGTTGACTTTTATAAATATATATTTATATATAAATTTCACATGCTTTTTTTTTTTTTAATTTATTACTGCCGCTTGACAATGACCCAAGAGTAAAATATATCCTAGAAAAAAGGCGATATCAATATTCTTAATGTACTTATTAAAAGAGCTCTTCTATATATAATTGTGAAAACATGAAACTAAGTAATCCCGCACGTTTAAATAGAGTATTGAAAGTGAATTATTAAACTTATGGGTCGATTGCATGTATCATAAAATAAAAATTATTTCAGCTAAGAAGTACACGGCAGGATTATACACCAACTTTTCAGCTAATTAAACTCTTAATATTATATATATATATATAAAGATATTAATTAATCATATAATTCTCTTGTGACTGTCAGTTAAAATAATATATAAATCCGAAAATATCCTTTGAATTATTGTCTGTTTCTAAATTTGCGTCAAATTAAATCGTATTTACGTTGGAGATTAGATGCATGTGTCATGAGGATTTACTCGGGGATAGGTGCCATTTGTTTAATATGAGAATTGTTGTGGGAGGCCATGTGGGTTTGGCCATTAATTCAAGCTTCTCCACCAAAGCCACCATATTGACTGATAGTGATGGTTTTGTTTAATTTATTTTCTGTTTCTTTCTCACTTGCCTTCAACCTCAGGCATTGGATTCATCAAGAACTTGTAGAGAGGGGGATCACTATGTTAGGTGACTTATTCATCCTTGTTTATTTGGTTACTTAACTAATGAAGTAACAGAGAGCATCAATATAGAATGTATTTATACGTATAGAAAGAGATAATACGATAAATATTACATTTAAAACTTGAACTTTATTCAATTCTTATAATTAACCATTTCAAATTAAAGATATTAATTTGATACCTAAATATTACCTATCTATGTAATTAACTATATGAACATTATTTATTTTTGTGATTAACTACCAAAATGGAGTCAATTTAACTATTACAAATAACTTTTAAAAGTTTTAATTTAAAGATATTTTTGAATTTTGGGTAGTTAATTCTAAAAATGGATTAAGCTTAATTATAAATGTAATATTTATCGAATATTATATTATATGTTATATTATATATGTGTGTATTAGATAAAAAAGTAGAGGGTCAATAATTGAGGTATGGGACTTCCCTATGGACATTGAATTGTCGTTTTGCTTTGTAGCAATAAACCACCTTGGACCAAAAATGAAAGAACCAACCTTGGCCAACGAGCCTGCGCATGGAAAGATGTGATCATAATAAAAAGCATTGCAAGAAATTTAATCTTCCAGGTACAATATTTGGCAACCCTTTTTTTCCCTTCTTGTTGAAAAAAGAAGCCAGTGTACTGCACTGACATGTGTCACCGGTACAGATAATGCAATATTTGTCTTTAGCAGAAAAAAGTTTTAGCGAGCATACTAAATATTTTTTAAAAAAATATATTTCTTCATTTTTAGGGATTTAAATATCATAAATACTTATATATTATTAATTAATTTACGTAAATACTTACGTATTACTAATTAATTCATATGGTATATTAGCATTATTAAATCTTTTTTTTTTTACCTATAGGAGCTTGTAATATGTATGGAAGGGAGGGAGAGTGAATGGGAAGAGTTGGAGAGGAAATAAGATATAGGGAAAAAATTATTAATATTAAGAAAAAAATTGAAAAATGAAAGTAGAAGAAAAATTAATAATATAATTTTTTTTTTAATTTCGATGAAATACCAAGAAATTCCCTACAATTTAAAGTGTATTTTTGTAACCTTTATTCTTTCAATATATTTCCAATTCCCAAAGAAAGATTTTTTTAGACCTGGAAAAAAAAAAAATTCCCTCATAAACCTATTCCCTCCCATTCTCCTTCCTTTGTCAAACAAAAGTATTTTGAAAATACATATGCACAGTAAAACACAAGCTTTTTCTCCCTCTTCACATTTCTTCTCTCCGGTAATAACAACCTTGTTGTCTCTTTTTATCTGTTTTTCTTCTTCCATTTATTCTCAAACCCTACAGGATTGTCTATTTCTTTTTTTTTTTTTCCTTTAACTTATCTCAATTAGTTGTATCTATTCTATTCTTGTTTGGAAAACCAATTGCTCTATATATTATCTATTTCTGCTTTGAAGCTAATGTTCAAACAAAACATGTTTTTATATCCTATCATAATTATAGTTAAGAAGATAATTGGGGAGTGAGAATCTTTAAGAGAAAATTTTAAGAAATATCTTTATTCACTAGAAAAGGTAATTTTAATTATTTTTCTTTTGTGTAAAACCTAATAAGGGATTTTGTCATATGTTTAATTTTGTAAGAGGACTATATATGTACTTATATTTTTATCATTTTAATATCTTGTTTTAGCAAACACATAATTTGAAATATTTAAACAATACAAAAATAATTAAAATAAAAAATAAAAGGATGGACCCAAAGAGCTTAATGCATTTTAATATTTCTTTCATAGAAGTAAATATTTGGAGCTTATTTTTATTGAAACAGGTGTATTTATTATTGTTTGTCTTTTGATGGTTTTCTTCCTAAAATTATATATGTAAATTTTTTTTTCCTTTTTACATATTTATTGTTGATTTTAAAAACTCGTCGTTTTTTTTAATATTTTTACACATATCTTGGATTTTTATTCATGGTTTTTTCTTGTTTATTGCAAATTTACAAAAATGTGGCTTTTTTTTAACCCTTTTGTAAAATTATGCCATTTTTCTATATTTTGTATATATACTATCTATTTGCTAAATTTTCAAATTAACCCATTTTTCTATATTTTGTAAAATTATGCCATTTTTCACATTTCCAGTTTTCTTGATATTTTTATCAACTTTCATCTTTCTCAAATATTTTTGTATTTTTATTTTTAAACATTATGTGAATTTTTTCTTTATTCTTGTAAAATTTTTAAAATTTATATTAATTGAATTTTCAATTGTGTGCGAGCAATCACCTCTATTTATTTTCTCAAAGATAGTTGATTCAAGATTTAACTCAATACACTTACCTGTACCCTTTATCACATGATACTTTCATTACATGAAATTGAATGATAAAGCGAAAAGTACTTAAAAGTCATTCTGATTAATATAATTTTATGAGAAGATTATATTATACAACTCTCGTTAATGGCAAAAAAATCTAAATTAATGTTGATTGAAAATAGTAGTTTCACTGGTGTTCACATATATAATGATTTAGGCTCTAAGCATAAAATCTAAAAACGAAAGGTATGGATATGGAAGATTGACATTTTATGGTTATCATATCTTTTTTTGAGTTTGATTGCTTGGATCTTAGTTCTCCATCGAGAAATACTACGATGTGATTTTTAATTTTTTTTTTTTTTTGGCATTTTACACACTGTCATTCTTGAATTTTCCATTTTATGCAATTTATAAATGAATAATACTTTATATTTCGACGTTTATATTATAGGTTGATTTAGAACTTTGATTTGGTGTCATACCATCATTCTTCGAATACACATACCATCTTAACCGGTCGGGATTGGGACGTGGTTCAGCGTGATGTCTATATCTGGAGAAACATGACAAAGACTACAATTATCACGGTGAAAACCCTACTGTCCCAACTGAATATTATTTTATTCTTTTGTCAAAGATGATCTCTCGATTGAGGAGGAAGTTGTTTATAAGGAGTAACGTGCATTTCACAACGAAGCGAAAAAAAAAAAAAAAACTAGCATCTAGAAGATATGGCTTGTAATGGTGGTGATTGGGAGAACAATTTAGAGTATGATGGGGCTAATGAAGTCAATTTGAATACACGGACTGATCTATTTAAAGATTTCAAACATGAGGTTTACTCTAGATACTCGACATTTTTTCCTCTCTGTTAGTAGTGATTTAGATGATGAACTCAAAATTTATGGCGGATAACAACCGATTACCATTTATAAAGATTTTGCTAACGGAGATATCAAGGTTCTATGGTCATTTACCATTGATATCACAACCACCAATGGTTATTTATGAATGGAAGACGGCAAGGCATCCTTCCAACTCCGATGATATGATAGAGCTTAGAATACAAAATTCACTGATGGTAGATTTTGTTAGGAGCCATGAAATGTGCAATATTTATAGCCGGTGATTTTGATTTTCTTATAATGTTCCACCGTGGAGACATAAGAAAGATTCAATTCAGCTATGTTGCTATTGATTCCCGGGCCAAGATCGTCGGGTTACTTATGGATGTCTTCTTACAGCCACCTCCTTTTTGATAAGTTGAGATAATGGGGTGAAAGCATTCAAAACTAGGTTGTAAATGAGACGAGCTCACTCATGAACTACTCCTAGAGTTTGACTCCACAATTACTAAAATTCGACTTAGCCATAATCGAGTCGAGTTCAAGCTATTCGAATAAATTTTCGAATCGAACTCAATAAACTTGTAAGTCTAATCGAATTTGAGTCGAGTTTAAATATTAATCGAATTCGAATCGAGTTTAAATATTATTATTATTTTAATTAAATTTATGATATCTTTTAAGATTATCGAACCTTAACGAGTTTAATCAAGTCGAGTTCGAGTTTAACACTATATTATCTTTGCTCAACTCATTTATAGCAGCACGATCATTCCACGCAGGTGCAACTGTATTGTGGACAATTCATGAAGCATGGTTTGGCTCGAAGCTATTAGTTGTGTTCGTGTATTGGTCGTCAAATGAAGCAACCAGAATGAAAAGGCAGAGTCTTCGATTTGTCTTGGATTATGCAGCCCAATCCCAGGGATAAAAAGTTTAAAATTTACAACAGAAGGGATATAACAATTTCTGATGAGTTTAGAGCTTGCTAATTTATTGGAGTCGAAGTGATTTGACTCTCTTGACTTTGTGAGAGCAGGCACAGAGTTATTTAACTCTTAAAGGAAAAATAATAATTTATACTAGACAAAGTGTTGAAGTCTAACATTTGAGGGTGCTTTTATATTAGCATGATTATGACTGGTCTGTTCACTTCATTGGATATAATGACCTTGTAATAGGATTCCAATAAATAATGAATGGAATAAAGATTTAGTAGCTTATTACTATGTTGAGTTGAATGAATCGCACTTCTAAGAATAGACTCGTAATATAATTAAAATAAACTATAATGCCTAAACTGTTCCTAAACCCTAGCTACTATTACCAAACCCAAACCTTAGCCCCCATCCCTCGTGTTAGCCATGGTCAATGATGCTCACTCGTCAACATAACCTCCACCCTTGGGTCTGAAACAGTTCTTCATGTTTGTCGGCGAAAGGTTGTTGGTCGAAAAAGAAGGGTCCTGGTCCTGGTCATAGAAGGATCATGGTCGCAGCTGGAGAAGAAAGGTTGTGATCTATGGTGGTTGTGGTCGGAGAAGAAAGATCGGTTGTGGTAGGAGAAAGGGGGTCCATTGTGGTTGGAGAAGGTCATGGTTGTGGTCTGTGGTGATCATGGTCGAGTCTATGGTGGACCTGTTATCTAATAAAGAAGAAGATCATGCATTGAAGTAGGGCTTATGGAGTGTAGGATGCCATAGGCAAGGAATAGCAATTTATGGTATCAAAATAGAACTAAACGCCGTAAATAGCAATGCCATAAGAAATAAGGGAGAACGGATTGCTACTAAATTCAAGGGAACGAGCTGTACTAGTTAGTTCTGTTGTCTACTGTTACATCCTCGTAGTATGTCAAATGCGTATGGCTTTCCCTTGCTTCTCAGGCGCATGTTGTTTACATGTCATGTTGGACAGGGAGCCGAAGTCTTCGTACAATCCAAATAGAAGTGTTTGTGAATTACAGCTAAAAAGCAACATTTGGTGGCTCAATATGATACCCAATCTTAGTATCTACCTACCCGGCCCCTGCCGCGGCAAATCAAGCAATATGACTTAAAAAATTGACGGTTAATATCAAGACGCAGCAAGATGAGCCTACTTGAACCATGTTGGATAACAAATATAATCTTATTCAACATGGCAAACCAAAGCACGTTGTAGTAAATTAAAAATTTGAGGATAAAAGACTCAATAAATTAAATCAGTGTACCATCTGAGTTGTAACTTGCATACGATCTCAGGAAGGCTCTTCCATGGAAGAGTTTCAAGTTAAGAAGCTTGAAGAAAAGTTTCAAGAATGATTATTGATGCGTCAAGACTTTTCCAAAATTAATCATGGAGCAATAAGAACAACTTATGTGCTGCTTTGTAATTCAATACAGCCTATTTTCTCAAATCATATACAAGCAAAATAAGTAATTGGCACTGATCAGGATTTCTAATTACTGACCGAGATGCATAGTGACATACAGATATAAATTATTAAGTTTGAGAAAAACAAAACACTCGATGTTTAGGGTACAGTACGTTATAATATTTCTTATTCTACTGTATCTCTGTAAAGTCAACTGACTAGATTTCTTCTTGGACAGCCAACAGCAATTTGACTAGGTAATCAAAGTACATTATTAGGCTGTCATACTGAGAAACTGGCACTGGCAACGTAGATAAACTGCCTTATTCTTACCTGCACGTAGTATAAGCCATTTGCATCTCTTTATCATGACCGGTTCCTGAAACCCTATTTGGTTGACTTCACGACATAGATATACGTGCTTAAACTCAGAAGCAATTTTTCAAAATGGACTCCCTATATCTTCCAGCGTTTGCCCCCACATACTGTTTAGCTCTTGCATGCTACCTTCTGAACAAATCCTCTTACATCAAAAAGGTCGCTGCCCTCCTTGGTGATGACACCCTGGAGACACAATATAGATGTTAGATTATAGAGTTGATCCCACAGAAACACCAAGGCTGGGGAGAGGAAGAGCAAAGATTGAAAGAGAGGTACCTTCTCTGTTATGATACCAGCAATCAAATTAGCAGGCGTAACATCGAAAGCTGGGTTCCAGACAGCTATTCCAGATGCAGCAACTTGTTCTCCAAGTCCTCCATGTGTGTTTAATAATTCCTTTGCAGATCGTTCCTCAATGATGATTTCTTGACCGGAAGCAAGAGATAAATCAATGGAAGTAATGGGAGCAGCAACATAAAAAGGAACCTTATGGTAGTTTGCAGATATGGCGAGACAATAAGTTCCAATTTTGTTTGCAGTATCACCTGATTAGATGAATCACTCCCCTGTGAGTCCTTGAATTATTAAAATGACACTGAGATACGTCGATAAATTGCATCAAATTACCATTTGCAGCCACTCTATCTGCCCCAACAATGACAGCATCTACCTTTCCTTCTTTCATTAAAGCAGCGGCAGCAGAATCTGCTATAAGGGTAGCTGGAATGTTATCATGTACCAACTCAAATGCTGTGAGCCTTGATCCCTAGCAGCAAGAAACCCAGGTCAACGCAGGTAAGATTATAATTAAACTCATCATGAGGCTGAATTTTCCACATCGCTCCTAGTCATATTGCATAACATTAATTCATATTCAGATGCTTTAATGATATTTAAGTCCAAAAATTGGTTGCAGGAAGAAAACCTAACAGGAACATCTACTAATAAAAGAACAGAATTACCCTCATGTTTCCATTTCAATATCCAAGCATAATTTAATCCTTGCTAATACCTCTTAGAACGATGAAATTATTCTAACAGCGTGGTAAGATCTATACATTACAGGATATACAAGACATGCTTTTATTATCAATATCATGCATCCAACCCAAAGCTCTGTTCACATAGGGAATTTCATATTCAAGAGATTGATATTATTTTGTTCTGTGTGCAAATTTAGTGTGTATGACCTTGGCTTTGAAATTCCACAAGTATCATTTACTATAGGCTTATCACAGTATCTGCACAAATTCCTAATCAGAGATAATATATTACATGGCTATTGCATAAGCTGAAACTTCCAAAGCATATCAATGCGGCAAATTTGGTGCTAAGGATCACTGATAGCTCACCTCATAGTCACCTTACATTAAATACCATTAATAAGAATTTTCTTGGGGATAATTTAATAAGAATAAAATTCAATCATTAGAAACCCTTACTTGATTAAATGGACGTGTTTCCGTGCAAAAAGCCCTTTCCAAGACCCCCTCAACATGAAGTGCACGAATTACACCCAGTGCAGTACCATATCCAGCTGTTGCAAGACTGTTAGGTAACACAAAAGAATCAGAATCTCTTGCTGCTCAAAGAGAACAAAAAATATCATGGGTCCAATAGTCAGAGGTGAAGCAGAGAGGGGGATCAATTATTCAATCATCTTGTACCACAAATGAAAACAGAAGGATAAAGGGGGAAAAATAGCAGAGATACCTGCCAGTATTGCAATGGGTCAAAACAGAAAGTTCTTTAGAATTTTCCCTCTTTTTATTCAGTTGAAGAAAATCGGCTCCATGAGAACCAATTGCTTTGTTTGAAGCGACATCATCCTTTAGCATGACCTCAGCTGCTTCGATGTAGGCCTATAAAGTAATTGAAAGAAAAAAATCAACAAAGGAATATTATTTCTTTATGTTAGCTTGGACAAGTCCATAGTAGAAATTCTCTTGCTAGTGCTCTTCTACATGTGCATCTCCCAAAAAATGATCTGGAGGATATGAAATGGAACAATGACTTGCTTCCAATGCAACAACTAGAGCAACCAAAAGATAAAAATTGCTACCAGGAAAACAGCTTTGGAGTCACTAGCAGTTTCAACTGCAGCTGACATAACTTCCTTCAGCTGGACTGCTGCATCTGATAAGTTGACAGCGGTAGGCCGACTAAAGGAACCAAGATAATTTGTCGGTTAGCTCTCGCTAATTTCCGAAGCACTTCTATCTAGACTATCAAAGAGTAAAGGACTATCTTTTTCCAAGAAAATACCATCAGGCAATGTGGAAACTCTATACAAACTAATTACAATTTCAACAGAATTTCCACATGGATCAAAAGCACATCAAAAAAATATTTGGTTGTTAGTAGATACCTTGAAACTAGATAATCCAATTTATTAGCAAGAAGAGAAGCTGCATCCTGACTTGTCCCAGTAAATGCCTCCAAGTTGGATACTTCTACTGCCAAAGAAAGTGCAGCAGCAATGGCAATAGCAGGTGCCCCCCGGACCACCATATCCTTTATTGCATGCCTGCAATTTATAAGACAGATTATGACTTAGTTAAGTACCTATCAAATGGCATAATGTTTTCCAAATTAAACATGCATGAAGAGGGTTACATCAGCTTCTAACACCAAGATGGTGGGAATCAGATTAATGATTGTAAAAATAAAGCCTTTCTGTGAAGAAGAGAAAAATATGAGCAGAATTCCATTTCTAGGTTCAAACTTAAATATGTAACTATAAAAATTCAACAAGATGAACATAATTTTTCCATGAAGAAAATAGCAAGCCAGGACCATGTCAATTGCGATCCATACAATGATAAGGGCCAACAAACTTGAAAGGAAAACGTGTTAAGAACCCTTAGTAGGGTAACTGAAGCATGCAGAGAAGCTGGAATTCATTACCATATTAACTGGATTATTTTCAGATCATTGTTCAAGTTAATCCTATGTAAATATGATCTAGAGATGTGATGGATTGATCCAGGTTTAACTATATGGAAAACAACTTTCTCCAGAGTGAACCAGCAGGTGGCTGCCTTCTGGAATCTTATCTAAGCCTAACACTAACCTTGTTCTTTCAACAAATATTTTTAACTATTTGACCTCCCCGAAGAACAGAGATATTTATCTGTTAGAAATTCCAGTGTAACATAGATAAAATTTACACTCTATTCCAATCACAAGCGGGCCATTACCTAATTGACCATTTGATGGGGGGAGGGGGGTGGTTAATTCTGTAAGAATTCTCAACAGATCGGAAATCAAATGTCCTGGTAAGACAATCATCAAGATAACAAGTGATGAAAACTGAAGTTAATTGGTGGATTTCATAGAATCATATATCTTAATGATAATTTGCTCGAAAAAAAAAAAAGAAAAAAGGAATTTGGTGAAGGAGCAACAGTAGGAACTAAAAAACGTCATTTTGCAGACTTCCATTTAATTGAAATTTCATTCATTGCTTCCAGTTGTCATTAGAAATCCAAGGAATAAAAAACTCATGAATCATATTTTTTTATTAGCAATAATCGATCTTTCTATATAAACACATATTTATTATATATATGGATATATACAAAATTGGACTCCATGGGATCTATCACACATGACCATAGAGCAAAGAAGTACTCGTATTATTCAAGAACCGTGATCTCTCTTTACAGAAGTAAGGTGGAAGATTACATGGGAAAATCAGCATCATTGAAAGAATTGATCCCAACCCATGCCAAAGGTGATTTTGCTTGATAAATGGTTCAGCTGAATGTTCCAGCTTAAATATCCAGATGGTGCGGTAATGCGATAAAACATTATCCATTTTCTAAAGATGATTTATTTCAAGTCCTGACCAATATAATTTCATTCTACCCACAATGCATCCTTTCATCTATAGTAATCACCATTAGTGTTTCTTAAGAGAAAGACACAGCCTTAAACGAACCGACCATCTTAGGTCAAATAAACCAGCCTGTAAGACCCATGCACGAGTTAACATAGTTTCTGCAACATTGGTAACTCCAAGAAAACATCCATTCCTAACCTTGTGCAACATGTCGTTGAGCAAGAAAAATCCACCACACACTTGCTATCATTTATGAAAATGACCAACCATGATCATAAAATTAGATGAATCATCTACACACCAACAAGCTATCGACTTACCATCCATCAGTTGAATCTTTAATCTCCAAATAAACGCTTTCCAAAGGAAGCTTTCTCTGCCAAAACCCCAAAAAAAAAAAAAAAAAAAAAAGAAGAAGAAGAAGAAGAAGAAAAAGAACCCATTAAAAATTCAGTCTTTAGATCAATACAAAAAAATAGATATTTAAAAAAGTTCATAAATTTAAGAAAATCTGAGTGATAATTAAACAAGAAAAAAAAAAAAAAAAAGATAACCTGATCTAGTAACTTAAGAGAACCACGCTTGTAGCAGATAGACTGCAGAGAACTCTCCACACCATTTTCAATTGCCATTTCTAAACCGATTGAAGTTCTAGGGTTTGGTTAGTTGACAGTAAAGAAGTGAGGAAACTTAATGTTTAATTGGAATGCATCTCACGTCATGTTGAGAGAATCATGGTGTGTTTCTTGTCGTTTTTCTGTCAAAAAAGGAAAACTCATCTCACGAGTTATGGAAGTTTATTTAATCTTGCATGTCCCGTGTGCGTCCAGGGATGTGGGGACGAGAATATTCGTTTCACACACAGCCGACAATTTTCTATGCGTCAAAATTAAATTTGCTTTCTCAGTAAATTACATTTATTTCATTTTTGGGACACGAGAACCCGTCTAATAAAATAATATTGCAATTTCGGATTCGACTCTCTTTTTTATTTTTCTTTCATATTTAGAAGTATTTTAAAAAAGCAAAATCTTAAAATCAGCTATTACAGGTTTAAGAGGAATTGGAACAAGGCAAGATATTCTCATCCTTAGCTTATTAATTATCTTTAATTGAAATTATTCATTTAATTTTAATCTAATTATGATATATAATAATTAAAAGTATTTTTATCGAGTACTATTATAAATACATTTCACTTCACTCTATTTCATTTTTCAAACGTAGAAATAATTCATCATCATTTAGGTTTTAATTTTATTCAATTTCATTTCATTCAAAACCATTCTCGAATACTAAATATAATATTAGGGTTAATAATTTTACACATAATTTGTTCACCTTGACTTAACAATAAATGGATCAGGTGCATTTAAATTTGATTATAAAAGTACTCGGCTTGAGATCTAGCATACTAACACTTAAACTCATATAAAAACCCTTCCATCCACTAAAGATAAGGACTTTTTAAAATTTTCTTTTTACGTTTTGAGCTCCATTAGAACTTAACTTTAGTAAAGTGTCTTGTATAATTGATAATTACGTATCTTGATAAGGGAAAGGGAAAAATTAATATAATTTTTTTAAAAAAAATCCTAACAATATTGTTTTTGAAAAAATCATCTCAAAAATACCTCATTTAAAATCCTCTTTTAAAAAATTACTTTTATTTTACAAAGAAAAGGTGGTTTAAATATTAAATTTGATCTTATCTTTTAGAAAAACGAAATATACATTTCCTATAAATTTATTACATCTCACTTTTTATCCCCCTGATATCTTTTCACTCTCTTTCTCTCTCACCTCACTCTTTAATATTCCTCGCTTCTCTCTCTCCCAATCTCTCTTTTACCTTACAAAGCAAAATGTGTCTTGATTTTTCTCTCTCTTCCTATGTCTCTCTTTTCCCATAAAGCAAAAAGCTAATTTCTCTCTCTCTTCCTTAAAAAAAAAGCTATTTGCTTCGTTAACTTTTATTCCAAACTAAAGCCCAAAGAAGTAATTTTAGCATCAACATTTACACTCACCTTTTGAAGAAGTAATTTTAATATAATTTAAAATCGTATTTTCAAAAGATGATTCTAACAACTATATTCTTTAAATTATTTTCTCAAAAACTGTTCTTTTTTTAGATTTTTTAAAATTTTATGTCATTATTTTCCTTTTCCTTATCTTGTCACATATTTCTTTTATAATTTACACTTAGTAAAAAGCTATTTTAAAATGAAAATTTAAAGCTATGATAATTTGCTATGATAAGATGTCCTTTAGCTTATAGGAACTCATGATCTTATCTTATATTCAACCAACCTTTTGTCCTAAGTGATGTGTGATCGCTATCTTCCACTACTTCTATTGTTATTTGTAACAACCTAGAACTCTATGGTGTTACAACCCATCATGTGTTCCTATTAATTAAGAACACGTTAATACTTTAAAACTAATTATGATCTCCAAAATAACTTATAACAACTACTTATCAAGTATAAAATAATAATTCTCTAAATACATCAATTCAAGTGACTCATAAGTAAGTTAATTCAGCTACAAATATACTCAATAATCATCCTAATATTTTACAACATACAGAATTAACCACCTCTCTTTCTCAATCGATAATAATAATTTCCATACTTATTGCAAATTTATTGAATCAACCTGTAGCTACAAAAATAGAAGAATGAGCCGAAGTTGAAGCCCAATACATATGCATAAACACACATAGATGCCAAACCTAAAACATTTACATACATATAATGCAATTATAATATAATATAAGCAAATAATAGTTTAATTATCTTTAATATAGGCCACCAATCATTAAAGAGGCATTCATAACCTCACTACACCGTGATCTTTGTTCACATACATAGGTAGATATAATATAAGTTTTCCTGTAAGTCTTTTACGCCCAAAATCCAAAGTCTAGAAACTTAATATTCTAGTTACGTCATCCTATATATGAGTTTACTAGAGAAACCTAACATATGATCAACATTTTCCTTTAGAGATTTATTAGTATAGGCCCCTAGAGTGAGCAGATCAAACAAAACCAACAGTCAAGATCAATTAGGCCATATATGAATTAATCCAGTTACATTCTAAGTCTTAACAAAGACAAGTAACAATCAAGCACCATATACCTAAGATCGCTTCACAACAGCTAACAAAAACTCCAAACTTATAAGCTCCATACGAAACAACTCAGACCACTTAATGAGGAAGGAACTTAATAACCAACACGATTCTATTTGAAATTAGGAGCAAATATATACATTAACTTTCAAATAATCAATAACTAAGTTTTACCTAAATTTTACTTGTGAATCTATTAATATATAAACTTATCAATTCGAACGCTCAAGTAAAATTAATCGAATCGATTCATTAGTTTGGATATGAATTGAAAATAATATAATATATACAATAAAGTAAAAAGTTAACATATTTATGTATATATGATACTATTTATTTACTCATATCGTAAGGATACAATATATGGAAGAGAAATATTAAGTAAACATATAACGAGGATATTAAAATATATAGCTTACTAACCAATATAATAAAAAGAATAAGTATATTATTAAATAAAACTAGAATTCATATAATTACGTAGAAGAAAAGTATTTTAGTAGTTGGAAGCTAAAATAGACATACAACACTATTAGTACCATATAATAATAATAATAATAATAATAATAATAATAATAATAATAATAATAATAATAATAATAATAATAATAAGGCATAACATAAGAGTATGGAATTACCATAAACTAAATCAATAATTAAAATAGTATATATATAATACAAATATCAACATAAACTCTACATCCAACAAAAGATAATAGAGCAACTTCACATCCACATATATATACAATAATACAATATGTGATATAATTTATAATAGAAAACTTCTATATAAAATAATAGTATAATATAACATATAACATAATTTATCATATAAACCTATTTACTAGCAAAATAATTACTTATTATTATAATGGAGGAAAATAAATAAAAAAATAACATGATACTGAAGAGGTAGCTGAGTTGACTTATAAGAAATATGATTAAGAAAAAGAGTAATAAAAAGATACGGAATTGTCACCGAGTAATAATCCTACTAGAAAACAATAAAACCAAAAATTTATGATTTCTTTTATAGAAACCTAAAATAATTATCGATAATCAACTTTACTAGAACGAAGCTTAGAATGATGACTAGAATGAAGACTAAATGCTTGTCGTTAAAATACGAAACGAAGAACTATGGTTGAGACATTGAGAATTGAGACAAGAGTGGAGGTGTGGGGTTTAGTGAGTGAGAAGATTTTTGAAAGGAGAAAAGAGATATTAAGAGATTGAAGTAGGTTAAATTGCAGCGAGAGAGAGATTGTAGAATGAGGAAATGATGAGGGTGACAAGGCAAGAGAAAAAAATAATAACAAAAGTGGTATGGGATCTGGTCCTAAGAGAAATGAAGGGGAAGGGGTCTGAGTGAGAGTAGAAGATTATGATGAGGGAGAAGAGAGAAACAAAGGGTAATTGATGCGAACCAAGACCAAAAAGAGACAAAGCTGGTTGTTAAATGGATCTAAACTCGTCAAAAGCTTGAAAAAAGGATGATGGGGAATGTGTGAAAGAACGAAAAGTGAATGAGAAGTAAGTAAAAACCCACAAATTGCTTCAAAGAATATGGTACACCAATGAAACTTCCGAAAACTCATAACACGACTCGGTATAACGTACGAATTGGTTTAGTAAGGTTAGTCATTGCCTAACCTTGCTTAAGGGTTAAGATAAGAGTAAAACGATGGTAAAAAAAATAGTGTTTACGAAAGGAAGAATATTCAATCGTATTGATGATAATCTAGTTCTTTATAGCTACAAATAGAAGGGATATTTATACTCGAAAGTTAGGGTAACTTGTCTAAAAGGGAAAAAACAAAAAGGATATTATCCTAAAAAAGTATTGTATAAGAATACAAGAGGGTAAAAATAAATATTCAAAAAAAGTAATGATTAGTGTGGCAGATTGTACACATGGTAGAGATACATTGGAGAAGCCATTGGAGGATACGGATAAAAGAGTACAATTAGTTTACTTATTCGAGCAATGTGGCTAAGGATCAATTTGAAGTCTCTCCATTGCTCTCTCAGTAAGGGTGACATCGAATAATGGGTCGGCTTGAGCATAATTGAGTAATTAATAATGGTTTGGATAGTGGGAGAGCACCTGCCTTTTAGTATAGCGGGCGCAGTCAATGGAAATGTCTTCAAGCTCTTCCAACCACTCTTCTGTTGCCCGATAATCGACCATGGCCTTCTTCGTAGTGGTGTCACTGAGGACCTCTTCGCTCTTCATCTTGGAGATTATCTCCTTAATCTTTGATACCCTTCCTTGTATCTCTTGGACTTACCACTCCAACCTGACCTTTAAACTGGTTAGCTCTAGTGAAGTAGCTTTAATAGCTTCACACTCGGATGCCTTCATTGCTAGCTTGGTTTGCAACCTAGCAACGATGCCTTCAACTCGACATTCTCCTTTTCGAGTCAAGCTTCTAAGAGCGGTAAGCCTTAGTCATCTACTTATCCTCTAGCTGAACCTTCAAGTCATCATCCTTCTTGACTACCTTTTCAACATTCTCTCTCTCTTGCTCTAGGTCCCTTAGCTATGCTTGAAGCCCTGATACCTACATAGAAGAATGGTGCAGGTGTCAGTTAGCTTCAGAGAATTTTGCTAGAGATCTATTTGTAGAAGACTCTACCTCTCGCAAATACTTCTCAGCTTGGCACGATGCCTCCTTAAAGCCCTTTACCTCTTTTTGGACGGACTTATTCAATTGAAGTAGCACTCGACTGTGGTACTGTAAATTGAAAATAATGGTCACCATTAACACAATGATAAGTGAATTATGCTAATATAGAAGTAATAAAGTGATATGGATTCCGTGGATGGACATACAGACCTAATATCACGTGTAACCAACAAGGTAGGTCCAAGCCACGAGATGGCTCGAAGAGAAAATGGTAGTTGAAGGTTGAGTAAAGGTTCCTGGGCATCGATGAAGGATATAATGCACCAACGCCTTACATGAGCTCAGGTTACACATGATATGACACATAAGTATAGCTGAAGGTTACTCGCTACTAGTTTATACTTAGATGGGCTAAATAAGAGTAACTCAAGAGTAAGAAAGACATTTAGCTCAAGAGAGTACAAGTTCAGTATATTCTCTATATTTGATTATTGCGACTATTACATTATGCAAGTATTTATAGTACCTAATTATGATAAGTTCTAAATAACAGAAAATTACATAAATGGATCCTTAATTACTAAGAAAAGGAGAATAATTTATAGAGAAAATACATAATTGTGCAAAAGAATATTCATTATAAGAAAGGACAGTATGGATGTCAGGAAAGACAGTACGAATGTTATGAAAAGGTTAATGCGCGCGCATTTTACTATCTGTAGTCCCAATAACACAACGATTCAAGATGGGTGGATCCCAATCAAGTCAGTTTGACATTAGCAATTCAGTAGTTTTGTTAATTGGGACTGGACTAAGGATAGTTCAAGGGTAACTCATTTTGGAGGTCAACTTCAGATGGTTAGCTCCTGATCACTATCGGCGGGTCTCAACACTATGGGGATGGTTGTATTTAGATGTGGCGCTTAGACTAGTGTATAGTAGAGGGATTGGTTTGGCATATTGGCTAGTCATCTCAGCAGCATCCTAGATAGTGTGGAGAGGAAAGTAGCTGGAACGATCGGATTGGGGTAAGTACTGCTTCTTGGTACTTAACTCACCTCGGACAGCTCGATGAACCACTTGAGAAAGTCCTTGGGCTCGAAAGCACATGATCGGTCCTTAATCCCTATCACAAAGACTTGCCTGCCACATCAGCGTGCTCAAGTGGCCTACTATCTTTATGGGCTTGTTCCTACCTTCCTTGGAGAACCCTTCGATGATAGCTCAATCACCAAGGGTGTAAAACCCCATTGAAGCCTAATAGCTGAATGTCCAGTGTTGTAGCGTTATATCATAGGCACGAACCTCTCACTTCGACTTCAAGAGCTTTTCCTAGCCCTCTTCATTTCCATCTCAAGAGCTCCCCTCAAGAACTCTTCATCCCGAGAGGTGTACGACAATTCTTAAAATGAGTTCAGCCCTATCTTTAGTAACCTAAAATTATTGAGGACATTAAAAGTTCATTCCCTATGTCATCAATACTCTGATAAGGATGAGCCATTAGCCATTCATTCCATTTCCTCCCAGCTTAAAGGCACCTTTACCTAGGGCTTCTATTTCTTAGCTCCCCGGTCATTTCAGGAGCCTTCCTCTTTTGGCCGG
This sequence comes from Lumnitzera racemosa, assembly GCA_024138005.1. Taxonomy (NCBI): domain Eukaryota; kingdom Viridiplantae; phylum Streptophyta; class Magnoliopsida; order Myrtales; family Combretaceae; genus Lumnitzera; species Lumnitzera racemosa. The sequence goes on from JAMXBC010000007.1 coordinate 6,408,282, forward strand.
CTACATGAGGTAGGGTAACCTCTTTAGCCATTTCTTCTTCCTTTGGTCGCAGAGGGGAAAGTATCTGAACATCATGCCCTTTTACGTTGGTGCCTTCATTACCTATGAAAGTAGGCTCAGTGGAGGAGACAAGGGTAGGGGTAGGTAGAGCCATGCCCAAAGGCTTTGCATCTAGTGGCTCGTCTTGGATACCGAAGGGAATCCCCTAAGGAATAGCCATCGATCATACCTTGCTGGTCTCCCCAGGCTTGGGCTTCGGCCATATTGCTTTGCCCTTCGATTGGCTTGCCCTGGCTCTTGCCTGGTAGTGGTTCATTAGCTTGTCCACAGAAGGACGAGGCACCTTTCCAGCCAAATTTTTGCTTGCAAGAAATTTGATTCAACGTCAGAAAAGGAAAAGAAGACGAAACCAAAAGAAACTACTACTATCATTCATAAAACTTCGCTGTAACCAACATGACCAAGGAGGTCCTCCCATCTTATAGGCATCGGGCGAAGCACCTTAACACTAGCACAATAGATGTAAGGGTGCAGAACGAACCTGTGCCTTCAGCCAATTTCTTCACCATAACCCTCTTCATGCTGACGAAATGCTTGGAGATTGGATACAAGAAATACCCCTCTACGGTTTCCATAGCATTTATCTCCTAGCCGTGTCTCAGCGCTATGAAAGCCAAGATCTATTGGGCGACGTTTGTATCATCAAGACCAAGCCCCTTCTTACCCCTGGTTCGGACCAACTTAGTCTTCTGCATTTAGAAGTTTGCTTCCTCAGGTAGCTCAACTACTACATACTCATTTGGCCAACCCTTTACTGAATCCACGAAGCTACAGAACAGCTTCTTTCCTGAGCATAACTAGAGGTATGGCCATCCCTTGATGCTCTTCCATATGTAAAAATGACTAAAGAGCTCGCAAGTAGCCCTTACCACTAGATACTTGTAGAGCGCTTGGAAAGCCTTCAGCACCTTCTACCTATTGGGAGGGACCTACGACGGATTGTACTTGTGGTAGTTGAAGAATTCCTTTTTGAAGTAAATCGGAGGAAAGCGCTACCTAAACTCTAAGCACTTCTCAAACATTGTGGAGCGCCTCCTTGACAGTAGGGCCACCCGTTTATCCCTACTTGGCAACCTTATCCGTTACCTTAGGATTGCCTTGACAATAAAGTTACTCATAATTCAACTAAGGGTGGATTGTTTACTCTTGCTCGTTCGGCTGTTGGACCCCTTACCTGTCTCAAGAGTATTGAAGAAATCCTCTAAAAGGGACAGGGGTACTAGCAATGAGACCTCATACTCTCTTGTTTGGAGGGAGAGAGAGAGAGAGAGGGGGAGGGGGAGGGAGGAGGAGGAGGAAGGGGGTAAAACCCCTTATAGGTTCAGAGTCAGGGACATATAGTGATGAAGATGAGCCAGTCTTAACTTTGTTACTGGACATGGTCATAATATGTGAAGAAGGAAGAAGCTTGAAATAGTTTTGAAGAAAGTCTAATGTAAACGTAGAATTCAAAATGGTAGAATAAGGAGATTATAGAAAAGTAGTCTCATTGTGACCTTACTATTTATTGACAAAGTATTTGGAAAGTCAAATAGGCGGTTATAGGGATCCATATAAGTACGAATCTCTTGGAATGCTGCGCAATAGACACGTTGAAGGAATCGAGATCGGACAATCATTTTTAAAAGGTAAAACGCATGTAGTTGTATGTTAGTTTGTTACAATGTGACACTTGTCATGTCACATTAAATGTATAGAAAATGAGCACGCAAAGGTCACAATTTGAAAAAGTTCCTTCAATAAGAAGTTTCCTTAGCGCCCATCTAACTTTCACCTAGTCGACATGATAAAGACATGGTGCAGTTGTGTTTGCTCGGTCCGTGATGAGTATTGTTTAGCCATACTAATTTGTAGCCTTAAAGTGCATGCCTAGTAGGATGGGAAGGTATCTTACTCTGAAACCCCAATCAAGACTTAGTATTGCTCAAGTCTTCGATATTTCACTTTGGAATGATTGTTGGCTACCTTGGACATTTCCAACCCGAGTATCCACTACCTTAGACATCTCCATTTTGGCCAGCTTCCAACCTAGACCTATACCTTCACTATGTTGGCATCGTAGCATCAGGTTAAGCCCTTTTGAGTCAAATTAGTTACTGGGGGGGGGGGTCCTAGGCTTGAATTAATTAAACCCTATAAACTATATAATGACTAGAATGCATAAAATAAAGATAAAACACAGAGTCAATGGTCATGTTCGAAATAAGTGGAATACATTGGATACCATGACTCCACTATCCTACACTTGCAGGAGAAAATTTCTTCTTACTAATTGATTTTCAATTGTCGGTACTATTCTATTATAAGTATCAGTCTACTATCTAGTAGTAAATATCTCTACACTTTATGCATTAAGCTTACATAATATTTCTAGGTATCTTTTGCTTACTAAGAGTTCATTACCGACTTAAAAATTGAGATGGTCATGCTGGACAACTTCCTGATATCCTCTCATAATGTATTATTTTTGTAAAGCTTTTACATGTAGAGCCTCATAATCACCGTAAATATCTTGAGATAATAGTATAGAATGTAATTTTGAGTTATATTAGCCAGTTTTAATCATGATTTTGTTGAATGATGATGTATGAGTAGGTTGATATACCAAAATATGATGCTACATCTTTCAAATTTTCGGAATTCTGATCCGTCCCACAAATTCGGGGACGGTGCAAGAAGATACAGATAAAAAAATTATCCGGAGCACCAAATCCGAGGAGTCCCATCCAATCCATGGCAAACGTAATCGGTAATCACTCTCGTACCTCAACCAAACGAAACTAAATTGTATTGTACTCACAAATAACCGAAAACCCACCGCCCCTCATTCACTTTCGGTCCCCTTCGCTTTCGTAGTCGATGAGTCAAGACTTACGAGTCACCTCATCAATCCTTAACAGTTAAGCACTCGATCGACATTGATGTTTCTAGTGTTTTATTAATATGTTCCACAACAACAATAATCATTCGTTCAAAAAATTACTGAAATTCTCATTTGCACTGCGTTTCCATGGGAGTAGCAAGTAGACACGCAAGAAAGATGCATGAAAAATCAAATATGGAGTGAAAATAGACGGAAATGGAAGTGAATGATTAGTAATATCTTTACTTTAAAGAAATTTTTTTCCTTTCAAGCTATGTTTAGTATGTTTTGAGATAATTTTGGTCAATATTAATTTCATTTATCATGATTTCCTTTCTATAGAATTAATCAAATAAAGGAAATAGAATCACTTCTCCCATTTCCTTCAACTCCAAGTGAAAATTACATTACTTCTTATTTCCCCTCCTTTCTCTTCAATTCCATCTATTTCTCTTCTCTAAAAGGAAAAAAAAAAAAAAAAAAGAGAAGTAGATGGAATTGAAGAGAAAGGAGGGGAAATAAGAAGTAATGTAATTTTCACTTGGAATACCCATCTAAAATTGGAAAAAAGGAAAAAAAATTACAAAATATAAAAAAATCCCCAAACCATTGATCTTAAGAAAATATTTTTAAAATTATAGCACTTCAAATCTCTTCCTAAAGAGATGATTTCCATGACCACATATCATATCTAAATATATTTGTATCAAAATTAAAATTGTTTCTTTGAAAGATGATTTTTTATGTGTCATAGTCTTGAAAATATTTTTCCAAAACAAATAATTTAAGGTTTATTTTAGCTTTTGCAATTTTTTTTCTTTCCAATCTAAAATTGCTATGAATTAATATGCCGAATTTTCCATTTCAACAATTGACATTTTCCAATTACACTTTTCATCTACGAGTACAGCAACTTATCAAGTCCCCATGGCCATTAAAAAAGGGAAAAAAAAAGAAAAGAAAAGGACTCTAAAGTCCAAGTCCATGACTCAAGATCCCAAAATAAAAATTAAAAAAAAAAAAAGAGATTGAGATATTAATTCTTGATTGTACTATGGGAAGAAAAAATAATAAAAAGTTTCGACTTATTCCTGTTGTTCCCCATTATCATGATTAATCTTATGGCAATGCCCAATCCCACGATGCTGCTGAGGCGGCGGCGGCGGCGGCAGCGGCGTATCAACCACATGGGCCGATGATATCTCCATCTGGCAAACCCTAATCGCCCCCATCAACCTCTCCGGCAGCTCCTCTTCCGTCTGCCCCTCCACAACAAACCCCATGTCGATGGTAACGTGTGTCACATAACGCAACGCAAGACTTAAAATCGCAGTAGCAATGGCTGAGCTGCCAATGTCCACATCTATCTCCAAGTAGTTATGCCCTCTATGATAATTGCACGTCAATGCCTTACCTATATACGCATAAAAAGTTGAATTATCATTACTAAATATCAAATCAATATAAATAACAATTTCAGTAATAGATATACATTCTTTTTCAATCACCAATCACCTTGCCGAGCGATACCAGTTAACACAAGTCCTAGAAAGGAAATTATAAAAATATACAAAATTCTTCTTATGGAATGTATCTTGAAATATTTTGGGCGAGTACTAAATAAAGGTACATACCAATTATTGATTTTAGTGTACAAATAAAATGATATATCAAAGATTGTTTTTTTTTTTTTTCCTTTGGGGCATCATGTATCAAAGATTCCTTACTTCCTAACTTTCCACCATACTCTGCAGTCGACCTTTCATTTCTGTGGAATTTTTTATTTTCGTTTCCTAATTATTATTATATTATTATTTTTTTCACAAAAGGACAAAATAAATTGCGAACATCCAAAACGGTCATTATGATTGAAAATCTAAAACGTCAAGGTAAGTCGTAAAAAGTGCATAAGCTTAAAAGAAAAGCAGGGAAGCTTCACGCACCCAACAAGCACGCGCTGTAATTGCCGACCGCTTTTCTAACAATCCAGGGGCCTTTAACGATCCGGTTCACGATCTTGAACCGGGAGTTCCGAAACGCGTCGTCTCCGTTGATGAAACGGTAAAGCAAGCTTCCTGGAGGGATCGAATCCTGTGCGGCGAAGTAGAACACGGCACTGTATTGGTCCTTCCCAGGGACCTGCAAATTTATAGCCAAAACGAAGGACTTGCGTGACTTCCCACGCGCCTGGGCTTCCCTGAGCGCATTGGCCACGCGGTTGTCGGGACGCGCGAGGACGTTATCGAGCCTGGATGTGGATTTGAGCCAGTCCATGCCTGCGGGGAGGAGTAGGTAGTCGCCGGCGGGGGTTTTGTGGCGTTTGGAATTGGAGAGGTAGGTCTTGGAACGGACGGAGAAGACATCGCCTGGAGGTGAGGCCCATCCGTTCACTCCTGTGTGGAGGTCCACGTGGCGCAGGGATCCACCTTCGATTGAATGACGTATCCAATCTACAGCGGATGAGCAGCCTGCGTCGGTAGGTTTGGGTTGGGATACGGAGTCGGAGGCTGGTGAACGATGTTTTGTTTCGCACATTGTGCGCGGTTGTGTAGAAGATTGGCTAATTGGAATGAGAGAGAAAGCTGTAGTCTTTTATTGTTGTTTTGTGATGAGAGAGAGAGAGAGAGAGAGAGAGAGGAGTGAGAGGGGAGATGGGGTTAGAGTCAGAAGAAAAGAGAGAGAGAGAGAGACAATTAGTATTGGGATTGGCTTTGATGGTGGTGTTGTTACCAAGAGTGTGTTTAAAAAATAAAAAGGCGAAATTGCCCCTGATTTCCAAAGGAAAAAAGAAAGGAAAGAAATCGCCTCTTTCTCTGTACACGACCCAATGCGCTGGCTGCTTCTGTCAGTCTATCTCTCTCTCTTTTTTTTTTTTTTCCTTTCTTTCCTGCTTTCTTATTAGTTTGGTTATTATTATTTGATTGAATCGATATTAGATGCTTATTTGCTGCAAGTTGTTAACATGCATGTTCTCTAATTTTTAAATCATACTATACCACATGCTGTGCAATAATTATTTCTCGAAAAAAAAAATGAATTACATTTAACTGACCTACACATATCAAGCCCATCTATACATTGATGTCATTCAACAAATGCCACGGACTTTCCATTTGCTTTGTAAGGTCAAGAATTCTCCCATTTTTTTGTTCTTAACAGCTACTTATGGACTACCAAATCCTAGTAAAAAGCATGATTTTTGGCAAGTTTAGTTGCAGCTATAACACATCAATCTTGGTGTATGATTGGTAATTTTAATGGCATCATAAGCCCAAATGAAAAATGGGGAGGTGGTTCTTTAGTTAGAAATCACACTTTTCATCATATGCAATGCATTACAAAAATGTGGTTTGTTTAATATGGGTTTTATAGGACCTAGTAAACTTGGTCCAATAATCAAAATCTTCCCTCACATGATCTAAAAAAGACTATATTGTGATTAGTGCAATGACTCTTAGAGAAGCTTATACCTAAATAATAAATCGTTCCATTTTAGGAAAGTAGCCTTTTGACTACAATGTTCTTCTTTTGAATACTCATCCCTTTAGAAATAAACTTTTTAGGTTTTAGCTGTGGCCATCCCATAAAGATTGCATGCCCTTAATTCAAGAAGTTTTGAGGGAAGCTAGATATAATTGCCTCAAACTTATAGAAAAAAAAATTCCCAAACCATTCAAGATCTGGAATAGAGATGTTTTTGGAATTATTCATAAAAAAAAGGTAACTATTTTATCTAATCTTGATTAAGTGGAAATTCAAATAACCTATTCTTCCACTTCCCAGCTTTTGTGTGCCAGTGGTTCCTTGAAGAATGATGTAGATTGCATTTTGGATAGAGAAGGAAGCCTTTAGAGGATGAAAGCCAGGCAAAACTAGATTTTAAAAAGTGAAAGGAACAATAGATATTATTACATTGTAATTCTGATTTGAAGATCAAAGAACAAAATACTTGGTTTACATGATGATTGTAGAATGTGGACCTATAATCAAGTATAGATTAAAAACTTGATTAGTTCTTATTTCATTAAGCTTTTCTCAACCATAAAATTGTATGCTTCCATAACTAATCCAATTCTAGAGCATTGTCAAATAAGACTCTAGAGAACAAAAGCTATCATAGGAGTAACTCTTATGAGGCTAGAAATTAAGGAAGCATTAAATGCCATTGGATTATGGAAAGCCCTAAGAAAGGATGGCCTACATGTCTTTTTTTTAAAAAAAAAATCTTATTGGAATTTCCTATGATCCTTTGTTAAAAATTTGATTTTGGAAATATTTAAGAAAAGGAGAATGCCTTTAAAGCTTAATCAAACCCTTCTTTGCCTAATTCCCAAAAGTGGGCATACAAATAACATAAAAAACTTTAGACCAATGGGCCTTTGCAACACTTTATATAAACTAGTCTCAAAAATCTTAGTGTAAAGATTAAGGCCATTCTCAAATTCTATAATTGACCAGTGCAAGCAAGTTTCATACTAGGAAGAAAGGAAGTAGACAATGTGATCTTGATGAATGAAATGTTACATAGTCATCATAGGAAGAAAAGGTCATAAATGATGGGTGATTTACAAGCTTGACTTAAAGAAAACTTTTGACTCTTTAGAATGGGACTTCATATACTGGCTCTTAAGGAGTTCAAACTTTTTGGATTGGTAGATCCAATAAATCATAAGCTATGTTTCCTCCCTCGCCTATGAAGTTGTAGTAAATGGCTTTTTGCTCCCTCCTTCTGACCTAGTCGAGGAATTAAACAAGGAGATCCCTTATCACCATATATCTTTATACTATGCATTGAGTTCCTTAGTTGTATCTTTAAAAGAGAAGTAGCTTAAAGAACTTAGACTCCTTCATATTAGAGGTATTAATCTTTCTTTTTTTCATCTTGCTTTTGTTGATGACTTAGTCCTTTGTGCTTAATCAAATGAGAGAAATGTGACTACAATTCAAAGAATCTTATCTTTCTTTCAACATCTTTCTAGCCTCAAGGTTAATTATAACAAATTCGGGGTTTTCATTTCTTTTATCATCAATCTAACTAAGATATCTCAACTAGATACCCTTCTTAAAATCAAAACCTTAGATTCTTTTAGAAGATTTTTGGGATATCCTTTAACCATAGGATTGAAACCAAAAGCACAAGACTTTAATTTTCTTATAGAAAAAGCTTAGAAAAAGTTAGTTAGATGGAAAGTCAATTCCTTAAGTATAGTTAGAAGATTAGTTTTAGCGAAAACAACATTAGAGTCCTTACTAGCCTACTACATGCAAATATGTAAGCTCTTGAAGAAAATCATTCAAAAACTTACTCAGGTAACAAATAGTTTCATTTGGAAAGGGGCAAATGAAGGGAAGAAAACACATTGGCTTTGTTGGCAAGAAGTAGCAAAACCAAAAGATTAGGGAGGTTTAGGGTTACTGAATTTAGAATGAAGGAATTTAGCCTCTTCTTATAAAAGATATTTCTAAGCTAAGGAAAATAAAAGTCCTCTGGACCAAGTTCATAAAAAACAAATATAGGAGAATTTTTGAACAATCACATACTACATCTCCTTTAGTTTCATCCTCATTATCCTTTACAGTTAAGGAGATTATGCAATGTAAAGTAGGTTTAGAAAACTCGAACTTTGTTGTTTTTGGTGATGGAGAAATGGTCAGCTTTTGGAATGATACTTGGGGTTGATTGGTAACCTTAAGGTCATTTGTATAAGGCTCCCTTCCAAAAGATGCTAACAAGTTAACCGTTGATAAATGTTGGATAAATGAGATGAATTAGGATGAGGCAATGATTGGCTTTCTAATATCTGAACTTCTTATTTTTTTATATTAGCCCCTGTAGTTTTGGAAAGACATACGCAAGATTAAAGGATTCTAAACCCAAATAATATATTGCAACCTACTCTTAGAGAAATCTATCATGCCCTTTTGAGTAAGAACACCTCATCAGCTAAGTCGAATTCTTGGATTTAGATATGGTACTCTTCGTTTCCACTAAAAATTAAAGTATTTCTATGGAGAGTACTTCAATCATCTTTGCCTACATGCCATGAGTTGAGAAAAAGGAAAAAACATAAATTTAGGTAATTGTTTAAGATATAGAGACCTTGATGAACCTTGCAACATGCTCTCATATAGAATGTCTTGTCATATAAGACATTGTGAGAAATTAGTAAATCGAACCCCATCCCAACATTAATAGCGGGAAAGCTTTAGATCTTGGATTAAAGTTAACACTTCAGTAAAAAAGAAAGATCTCACAAACACAACTTCTTCAAATCAATTTGTTTTGGGGATTCTTCACTAGAGATAGTGGTCTAATAGGAATCATATATTACACGACTTTTTTCCATCTTCTACTAACTTGATGCATATTGTAAGAACATTAGCACATGAACATTGGGCCCCTCATCAAAAGGAAAAGAAGCAATTACTTATGGAAACTATTAACTTATGTTAGACACCACTTGAACCATGTTAGGTCCAACTCAACATTGACAGATCCGTTATCACCATAAGTGGTCAAGCAACAATTGGTGGTGTAGTAAGAGACTATCAAGGAAAATGAATATGTTTTTGTAAATAAACTTGGACATAATGATATACTCTTAGCAAAGCTTTAAGCAATTTATTAGGGGTTAAATTACTGTGTTCAAGCAAATTTTGCACATGTTTAGATTTGTATTGACTCTTTAGTTGAAGCAGCACTATTATTTCAGCAATCAAAGTACAAGTTGTTTTATCATAATGTTATTAATATTTGTAGGGTAAAGCTATTGTAGTTAATCTATTGGAGGATTGAAATAGTTCTATGAGAGCTAAACTCAGATTCACCAGCCAAATGGATGCAGCAGTGGTTGAGGAGGCTTTTGTTTTTCCTCCTAGATTTTGTTTACCTTTATTAAAGCAAGACTTTTTTTTTTTTTTGGTTATTATAATTTGTACAAGGAGAAAAAGACTCCCTTAGTTCCCTTAGCTCTCAATATGCAGGCTGTGAATTTGTCTTCTACTTTTGAACATAGATATAGAGCCAAGAGCTCTATTTCTCTTTGTATCAAGGGTTGAAATCCCTTTTAATTTTCTATTATCCTTTCCACCAAAAAAAAAAAAGACAAATCAAGAGATGGATATGAAAGACTAAGTACTTCTTTTACAATCAACATGACTTATTATGGGTAACATGTGTTGATTAGTGATTTTCGTTCCGATACATGAATACCTGCAAAACAAGAACACGGCTACAGAGGGTGCTTCAATGTGGCTATTTCGATGATTAAGTCAACCCCTTTGTAGTGTAAAATAGAATTGTCAAGTGATCATGGGATTAAGAGCATGGAAGAGAGTTTTGCTTGGTATTTATAGTGAGTTAATATAAATTCTATCCAAACTAGATTATTAAACTAGGTTCAAGTATTCGGTCGACTAATATAAGCTCATCTAATAATTATCAGAAAATGCCTATCAACAGCATGGTTTCTCATCAATTAATAAAACCTATCCAATGGGTGAGTGTAATAAATTTTATAAAAAATAAGCATAATCATATATTAGTGGGATAACACACTCATGACACCTATACTTAATAAAATGTACACTTTTTTCTTTTTTATGTTTCAAATGATGAAGATAGTTTAGAAAATAGATGGGAGAGAAAAAAAGTAAGTAGATTAGTAAGGGATACTAGGTTAGTTTTTTGTTGATGAAAGTGGAATGTAGCTGAAAGTTGAAATGATCAAATTATTGATTTACTCTTTAAGAATTAATCAAATTCTTAAGGGAAGAGCTAAAGAGCTAATAATCAATTTTAGAGGATATAATCTAGGGATAATAATAGAATAATGTGACAAAAAATTATAATGAACACCAAATGTTATACAAAAGCCACTTATTTTAAATATTAGTACCAAATTAATATCAATTCGATCACTACAATTTTAAAACTAGCTAAATTTATAGACATATGCATATGGTGGTGAAAGTGTCATTGATTGTTGGGAATTGTATTTAAAAAAAAAAAAAGCTCATTTCTAAAACTAGTATGATAGATTTAAAGATACTAATACCAATTGATATAAACAAGGTAAGAAGCTGAAACTGGCTCACAATCATAGGCACCACTAAGATGAAGAATCAAGTTGGAGTCATTGATAGTTTTGTATTTTTATACATGTTTAGGTTAAATAAAGAGATATTGTAAATGGAGTTAGAGATAATACTAAAATGTTTCACTTATTTGCAACAAAATTACATGAAATATATCATAAAATTCCTTTAGTTGTCATCCTTGGACTTTGATTTAATTTGTAGACTACTTATAATGAAAAAGAAAATATTTAAGATATGGATATTTTATTTTCAAAATTTCCTTGATGATCTGCCAAAGACGATAAAAATAAATCGTTAGAAATAATACATTAAACATAAGGGAAAGAAATGATTACGAGGATTATAAAAATTAGATTTGAATAGGAAAATATCAAAATTACATTTATATATAAGAGTGAGATGTAAATAATATAAATTTTAATGATCATTCAATTTTATTGGTGCAAATTATGATAATTAAATTTGATAATCATTAATATCAATTAATTGAAGAAATTAAGTAAATTTAATAATGAAAAAAAAAAAGAAAAAGAGGTAATGGATAAAAGGTAGAAAATAAGTGAATTAGGAAAATTTACTGTTATAACCTTAGTGAAATTAAAAATAATAAATGATATGAAATATTAATATTAAAAAGGGTGATTTTGAAAAAGAGGAAATGACACCAGATCACATCCCCTCTTTTTTTTATTTAATAATATAGATATAGAATAATTATTTAAGTGCTTGTTTTGGATTATTATTTAATTATTCATAATTTTAGGTTTATGACATTGTTTGCTAATTACTTATTTATTTACAAGAGTTACTAATGAGATTGGTAATGACATAATTACAATCGGGCTTCCATAATACATGTTATTCTTAAAATCCTTATTCACTCTTGAAATACTAAATAGAAATTTTAAAATTTGAGTAATTATGATGTCATCATTCTATCAAATACTTTCTAAAGATAAATAAATACAAAATTTAATTGGTATCAAATAAGAGATTTCTATTGTCTAATAATAGCTTACAAATTATCTACAACGATTGCAACTTACAATGATTACTACCGTTTCCAACTTACAACCACTAGGAGTTGATTAAAAGAAGATGCGACTATCGCATTATTTATACTCAAAGACATTTTATTAAGATTTTTACACTTTAACGAAGCATGTAAATTGATATATTTGTCTTTGTGCGATAGAAAATTCATGAAGCTTATTTATTTTCACACACTTGTTATTTTCTTCAATTAGTTAAGATAGTTTGTTATTTTCTTCTATTGGTTAGGAAGGTTGTTATAAGATTAATTGTTGTTACTCTAGTATATATAGCCAAGATTATGATATGTAAGTCAAGAGGTTTTATCATATCATCTTTCACGTAAACAATATCTGTATTCTCTTGAGGAAGAACGAGCAAAGGAGTTCTACATTTCAACGAAGGTTCTTTTTTTTTTTTTTTTTTAATGGTATCAAGCGAGTGAATCCGTAATATGTTTTATTTTTTTGTTTTTTCGATTGAAGTTATGGTATGATCTTTCCCTATTCAGATGCTTGTTTCTATTGATTCAAGAAATAATCTTATTCCTTGCAATTGAATATGAATAGATCAATAATTCAGATTTCATTATGAATAATTAGAATCATCAAAATACAGAGTTGATTGCGATAGATCCTCTTTTCATTTCTAGTTCTGATAATCCAGGAATGATATTAGGTAATATTACTTTTAATGGATTGAATTTTATGACGTGGAGTAGATCGATTAAGATGGCACTTGGTGCGAAATTAAAATTATGATTCATCGATGGAAGTTTATCGAAACTAGAAGAGAATTCGAATGATTTTGTAAGGTGAATTTGTTGTGATTATATGATAAGATGTTAGATTCTCAATTCCATGGTTACTGAATTGTCTTAGAGTTTTATCTATACGCAATCTTCATAAGAACTTTGGAAAAAAATATGCGAACAATACGATCAGGTAAAGGTACCTTTGATTTATCAAATTTGGCATGAAATTGCAAACATTAGGCAGGGAGATTGTTTGGTTTCTGTTTACTTTGATAAGCTTAAATTGTTGGGATGAGTTGAACACTTTGAATTCCTATTTGGTTTGTAATTGTAGGAGATTAGAATATTGTACTTATGCACTTAATGATAGACTGGTTGAGTATGATTCACAAAATAAACTGATGTAGTTCTTGATGGGCTTATCAGATGTTTATGAATTTGTTAAGAATCAAATCCTATCTTCTGATCCACTATCGTTAGCAAATCAAGCTTTTTATTTGGTTTTATAAGTTGAAAAACAGAGATAGGTGCCAGCCTTGATGATAGGTGAAAGTAATATGTCGGTTTTCAATGTAGGAAGGTTGAATAAGTCCAATGCTTATGATATGAAGGAAGTTAAGAGGAAATTGAAGTGTAAGCATTATAATTCTAAAGGATACATGATTGAATCATGCTTTAAATTAATTGGCTATCTAGATTGGTACAAAGGGCAAAGAACTAAGAAAAGAAATCCACGATCTGTGGTACACTGTTTTACTGAAAATGATAGATCACTAACTCCTCTTGATGTTGCAGGCACTTCTAATGGGACTAATAACAAAGTGGATACATAGTTTTTGCAGTCAGTTTTCCATGAATTGATGAGGACAATGAAAGGTGAAAATGTTAAAGAGCAGAATTTTGCTACTAACAATGGTCAATCGGGTGTTGTAGAACATTACGTAGGTATTTCTTACTCCATTGTGAATCTTAGCACTTGAAATAATAATATGAGATCTTAGATTGTTGACACAAGAGCTACGAATCACATGTCACCATTCAAACACATTTTCTCTCTCACACATGTTCTCAAAAATACCAATCTCTATTACACTTCCAGATGGTAGAGTTTAAACTGTCAAAATAATTGGTTCAGTTTATATAAAATCAAATTTGGTATTGAATAATGTCTTCTTTGTTCTTGAATCTAAACACAATCTCTTGTCAGTTAGTCGTCTACTATTTGCCTCTTTAGTTACAGCCTATTTTCATAGAGATTCTTGTCTTTTTCAGGACTAGAAATCTAGGAATGTGATAACTAAGGTGGTGTCACTTTAGGGTCTCTATGTACTTACATTTGAGCCTTGTTTTCCTTCTGTTATTCTTGATTTTCATTTATGAAAAGAATAAAACAACTTCAATGTCTCCTTTGTGTTAATTCTTCTGTTTCATAAGTAAACTTAGAGTTGTTTCATGCAAGGGTAGGACATTGATCTATTTCAAAACTGAGACATATTGGTTGCTATAATTGTAAATCATAAGCACATTTATTTTGTGATACTTGTGAATTGGCCAAGATACAAAGACTTCTTTTTTCAAGAAGTGAAAGTATATCTCCTTTTGCTTTCTTTTTGCTGCATATTGACATTTGGGAACCATATCATGTGGAACCAATTACTTGAGCTAGATATATTTTAACCATTGTTGACGATTACTTGAGAGGAACATAGACATATCTCATGAAGTTGAAATCACAAACACTTATCAACCTTAAACACTTTGTTACTTATGTTCAAAATCATTTTAATCTTACACCTAAATTTGTTAAGATTGATAATGGCACAAAATTTCTTTCTAAAGAATGTTAGTCTTTCTTCCTTCAACTTGATATTGTTCATTAGAGAACAATGCATTTTACACCACAATAGAATGGAAGAGTGGAGCATAAATATAGACATTTGATTGAAACATCTAGAGCACTATGTTTACATGTTGGTTTACCTAAGATCTTTTAGGTAGAGTGTGTATTGACTGCTACCTACTTGATAAACCGAATGCTGTCTTCCAAGGTGGATTAGAAGACTCCATATGACTTGATTTTCCAAAAACCACCTACGTATAGCTATCTAAGGGTTATGGGTTGCCTTTGTTATGTTCCACTTCTTGTTGGACATACTTGATTCTAAAGGGATTCGGTGTATTCGTCTTGGATATGCATCAAATAAAAAAGGTTATAACTTATTTGATTTAGAGAAGAAGAGAATCTATTTTAGTAGAGATGTACAATTTTCTTAGGACCATTTTCCATTTAAGCAGCAAAAGGAAGAAATTAATCCAACACTTTCTACAAACAATTCTCCTGTTCTACCTTTTGTTTCCCTAAACACTGATTCTAAACAACTTGGTTCTTCTACATACATTGTCAATCCTTCAACCATTGTAGCAACTGACACTTTACATTCTAAGCCAAATCTTAGTGATGTTCCTATTGTTTTGGATCAATCTGTTCAAAAATCTACTAGATCTATAAAAATACCTCATTTGCTTCAGGATTATGTTCATTCTTTGCATTTTATGGACTCTTCCAACATCTCACATTTATTTCACCCTCATCCATTGTTTTCTCCAAACACATTTCATACCTATCCTTCTGAATATGTTCATTCATTAATTAATGTTTTAACTACTAAATAACTGTATTGTTATTCTTAAGTTGCTTAAGATGATAAGTGGGTGGATGTCATGAATCAATAATTGACAGCTCTTGAAAATAATAATACTTGGAAGCTTACTTCATTGCCCAAAGGAAAGAAAGCCATAGGTTAAAAATAGGTGTATAAAATAAAATATCGGGCTGATGGTAATGTGGAAAGGTATAAAGTTAGGTTAGTTACTAAAGGGTGCTTTGAAATAAAAGGGGAAGATTATCATAACACATTTTCACCTATTCCTAAATTATGTACAGTAAGAGTCCTTATATCAATAGTAGTTGCTAAGAATTGGCTACTGTTTCAAGTAGACATCAATAATGCATTTCTTCATGGTTTTCTTGATGAAGAAATATACATGTTGCTTCCGGAAGGATATTCCAAGGTAAGGCCAAGACAAGTTTGTAGATTGTTGTGATCACTTTATGGGCTTAAATAGGCATCATGACAATGGAATGTTGAAATGACTAAGTTTCTTAAATCTTAAGGTTTTGATCAATCAAAAAATGATTATTCCTTATATACTAAAAGTGATTCTAGTGGATTTTTGATTGCTCTCCTATATGTTGATGATCTTTTAATTACTGATAGTAATGTTGATTCAGTTGAAGCTCTTAAGTCAGCATTACATCTGACTTTTACAATAAAGGATTTGGGCTATGCTCGATTCTTTCTTAACCTTGAGCTTTATAGAACAGATGGTGGGATTTTTCTCAATAAACAAAATTTTGTTATTGATATATTGTTTGATGTTAGAATGGCTGGTTGCAAGTATGCCAAACTTCTTTTTCCTTTAGGCTTGAAACTCACAGTTGACTCTGGTACACGTTTACATGATCCTAGTTTCTACAGGCGGCTGTTGTATCTAACATTAACAAGACCAGATATTTCTTTTGCCGTCCATAAACTTAGTCAGTTACTTGCATGTCATTGTATTGGTCATCTTCAAGTTGCCTTTCATGTTCTTCGTTATCTTAAAGGAACTGTTTCTATAGGGGTTCTTTACTCATTTAATAACAATATTAATCTACTTGCTACACTGACTCTGATTAGGGAAGTTGTCTTGATGATAAAAAATTCGTTTCTAGTTTCTATGTCTTTTTAGGTTCTGCACTTGTCTCATGAAAAACAAAGAAACAACATGTAGTGGCTACATCATCTGTTGAGGCAGAATATCGTTGCATGTCAACAGCAAGTAAAGAGCTTCTTTGGTTAAGCTACATCTTATAAGATCTTTATATATTAGTTTCTTAACCTATTTCTTTGTATGTGGACAATAAGTCTACTTAGTTAATTGCTTATCACCCTTGTTTTCATGGTTGTACTAAACGCATTGCTATAGACATCCATCTCATTCAAGATTATATTACTAATGGCTTTCTAAAGACAGTTTATGTGCCTTCCAAATTGCAAGTAGTTGATTTGTTAACTAAACCAATGTTTGAAGCACAGTTAGAGTTTTCTTGTCACAAGATGGGTCTTCAAGAGTTCCCATCTTGAGGGGAGGATATGAAGCTTATTTATTTTCACACACGTGTTATTTTCTTCAATTAGTTAAGATGGTTTGTTATTTTCTTCTATTGGTTAGGCAAGTTGTTATAAGATTAGTTACTGTTACTCTAGTACATATAGCCAAGACTGTGATATGTAAGTGAAGAGGTTTTATCATATCATCTTTCACATAAACAATAACTGTATTCTCTTGAGGAAGGACGAGTAGGGGAGTTTTGCATTTCAACGAAGGTTTTTTTTTTTTCCACAAAATTACATAAACTGAATATATTATTTGGTATTTGATTCGAATTGAAAAATATAAGTTGTGTGAAATAAAATTATGCAAAGCATCATTGATAATGGATGAGTAAAGTAAATCCTATAGAATGATAAAAACTAAATCCCATTAGAAGGTCCTAATGACGGTGGATACTATCAAAGATTTGACTGAAAAATTTCCTTTTCACTTCAAGAAACGTAACAACACTAAGTTGTTATTAGTATTTCCCTATTCTTGATTGACTCCATTTACCTATATAATCATGTATAAGAAAACATCAAATACTAAATTCCTGTTGGTTCCATCATCCCGGAGGTTATGCAAGACATACATCATGTTGATGATCCAGCTAGCTCATGAACAACCATTTGGGGTAAACCCAATCTTTCCTCCAGCGACGTCATAAACTACCTCAAATGTCTTCTGCTGCACATTTCCAAAGATGGAAAAATCGTCATCGGAATCATTCGGTACAAACGCCAGGCAAACTTGAGAAGCGTCTTCAGCAATGAGGATCCCGTGCGGATTGCTCAAGTCCACGACAGTGTTTCCACCGAAAGTGAAGCTTACATCTGGGACAGTGACCGTGTCATGATGGCTTAAGTTATAGCAAGTGTCGAGAATCGACAATGGTGGTGCCAGGGGATAATTCGTCATGTGCTGTCGAAAGGCCGCTCGTAACGTGGCATATACTGTTGGGGGCAACCATGTCAGCGTCGTGCCAGAATCAATGATGCATCCTGCAGAGGAAAAGATCGTTGGCGGCACCGATAAGGGTTTTCCTGCAACGCTAATTCCAGTTACGTCGATGCCATAAAAGGATGAGAGATCCGGGTTCGTTGACATAGGAGTGAAACTTGTTGTATTGGCTTTAGCTCCATCTCCTTTGCCGAAGGTTAAGTATCCTGTGGAGCTCTTAGTCGATGGTATACAATAGGAGAAGTATTTCCCAAATTTGGATGCCGATTGTTCCACCAAGGAAATATCATCACGGGCAAGACCAAGTAATCCGGCTGCTTTGCCAAAGCTGCCATTAGTCTCCTGGCTGCATCCAAATTCGAAGTCGTTGATTACGTCTGTTGGTGATAATGTCAATGTCTCCCTTCCAACCAATCCTACTGAGGATGATGAATCACCATAAATTGCTCCATATATACAGTTTCTTGCACTGCAAAGGGGAGGGAATCCTGCATTTTGATTGATGATTTTTAGGTTTTTGATACCTCTTTAAAAAGAGCATATATAACTCATTATTGTTTGAAGATCAACCCCTAATAACCCATACTAAATTATTACCAGTGGCGTTTAGTAGTTGATTGCAAGCATCGGTGCCACAGGAGATGTTGGTATATGATGAGGACTTGGAAGGGTCGAATATTGGATCGATCTGAGTATGACAGGAATCGCAAGGCTCGCACTGTGTCCAGGTGAGGCTGCTGCCGGTGTCCAAAAGGAGAGTGAGGTTTTTGGTTGGAGTGCCAAGTCCTACAGTCACCAGGTATTCTCCTATGCCAATGTCGTCGCCGCTTTTCGCTGGAAGATTAACATCTTTCGTTGTGATTTTCGAAAGTCTGGAGTTAATCGACCTCAACCTCAATTGGTCATGGAGTAGGATCTTAGAGTGGTCGACTGTGTCCTCTTTCTTCCAGTTCCTGGAGCATGGACCATCCTTATGAACTACTTCTAGAGATGACTTTCGGTCGCCAGCTGTTGGAACAATAAATGTCGGCAGACACTCTTAGTGATTTAAATACATGACATTTATTGGTGATAGTGCTCAAAATTCGCGTATCCATTGAGTCATTCAAAGTAGACTCTAATAGATAAAGGTGTGTTGGGTAGGTTTTAAATTTATTAGCTAACCTAATTATAAAGCATTAGCATTATATATAATGCGTTGATGAAAATTTAAATAATGATTATAATTTAAAAAAAAAAATACAGAAATATGAAAGCCATCTTTTAAAATGTGAAATACCAGCACAAAAATTTGAATTCGGATCTATTTGCTTTGATATCATAGTGTATTTAGTTTCATAAGAAATGGTCTAGAAATTTAAACCTGATTTAATATATATATATATATATATATATATTTCCAACGTTCTACTTAGATTGGAGCAATTTAAATCATAAAAAATGGAATTGTATGTTGAGCCAATATCACTTGATCGTATAAATGAAAGAATCAGAAAGAAAATTGGGAAAACCTTTTGTAGTACTCATGGAAGAAGAGCATGAAGCAGAGGGAAAGAGAGAGCTGACTTGAATTGCACGTCTTGCTACCACGTAGGCATATTCATTAGAAGAGATTAAGCAAAAGAAAAACAAAGAAAAGAAAATTCTAATGTAAGCTGATGAATATGAAGTTGCCATAAGATTTGACCTGCCTTTTGTTGAAATATTAATGCGATTACTTGATGTGCAGATTTTTGGAAAAAGTTAGTACTTATATATATAGATATGAAGGCACAAAATGGTTCTTGGGTTCAGCAGAAGTATTTGTCTTTTTCTCCTGGTCCCTGTGATATCATCGAGGGAGAATTCCCCAAAGTCTAGCTAGGAAGGTTACAAGGGCAAGAGTTAAGCTGATACACCAACTTAGATGGAAAACGGAATGTGGATTAAAAAGTCGGAACAATTTCACCAGGGCCGGACACAGGATGCGGAGGGAGGGGGTGCAATTATCTATTCAATGTCATCAAAATAAAAAATAAATAAATATATTATGGAAGTCTGATTTTATATAAGTAAGATGGTATTTATTTATGTAAATTATAAATTTATCTTCTAGTGTTTCTAATAATTGGTATTGTCTATCTAAAATAATACGTAAATATAATCACAAAAAGCTATACTAAGAAAAACTTTGATAAAGAAAATAAGATAAAAAAAATAAAAGAAAAGGACAATATAATATAATATCTATATCTATATAATGAAAATGATTTTTTGGCAATTCAATATATTTATTTATGAATGTTATACGATAGATGTTGGAGAAGGGGGTCGAGGTGGTGGGGATGGTGTAGGGGGAGTGGAATCGTGAGAGAGAGTATTAAATAAAAGGTTATCGTTTTAATGGATTATGGAAATGATTGATATTATAAAATAAGATATAAATATAAAAGACCTATTTATTTTTATTGATAAATTTTAAATTTACATACTAAAATGTAAATGTTAGGTTTATTTCAATAATAAACTTTATGGACTTATATGTGTTGATAAAATACTTATGTAATAAGGTTATCATATTATAAAAAGTCAAAATAATGTGATCTAATATATTTATGGACCTTAATGCATTATATAAAGTATAAGGTTATATGTATGGAGACCAAATATGTTATTTCCCATTTTATGATAGGTAGAATTGGAAATAATAATAAAAGGGATAACAAGCATTTAACCCCTAATAGATAGATTAACGTAGTGATTGTCACACATCAAACTCTATAAATCGTAACAGTTTCACTGTGTAAATCAACTTATGCTAGAAGCTACCTTCCATAGCTACTAACATAGTTGTAGTCTATACAAGGTAAATGACGACTCAACTAACTTTGAAGTGATCAGATGGGCATTTGTAGTATATAAGACCTGTAGAGAAATACTTTTCAAAATACATGTCCTCATACTTACATATAGTTTAGTTTTTTTACATAGCTTATTATATATTAAAAGTTCCGACATTTTCAAAAAGAACTATACATCTCCACATAAGGATTACATTACATATATAGATATAACAACGAGTTAGCAAAGACTATAAGGCCTCCTAGGAAAATGTTTTAATCTTCCTACAAAAGAAAATAAAAGTAACATGAGCTTCGATCCATTCATTAGACTTCATCACTTCATTCCCCAATCCATCAGAACTAACCTGTGGACAACTATAATGAGGCATCTTCAAGCACTATTTCACACTTGCAAAATAATCTATTGGGATGTAAGCTCAACTAACTTAGTAAAAAGAGACAAAGTCATAACAGTACATTAACAAGCATAGTTGTTCAAATCTTAATTAAATGCAACTACAACAAACAAATGATAGGGCATTTCATAATGTTTAATCGGTCTATTGCGAAGTTAAAGTAATTTTATCCTCTCTAACTTAGATTTTGAGGAGTTTCAATGCAATACTATTAGACTAAGTCTGAGCTTATACAATAAAGAACACCTTCTTCCTTAGATAGCATTTAAACCACAGTTCACAACCTTATCGTGACCTCTCTTCTATTACTTAGTTCGATTAAGAGTGGAAAAATAACCATTTTTACTATCCTCATCGAAGTATTGGTACTTAGTCTGATAATCTACTCATTACACCTATTGGGTTATCGTGAATGTTAAGTTAGATCTTTAATCAACTTAGGCTTACTCTAGATTATAAGGTGAGCAACTAAGTTCATATACTTAATGAAGAACACTAAGCTAAACTCAAGACGAGGGGTGAATTGAGTTTTAAGAATAAATTGCAATTCTTTTCCGATATAAACGACTAAATGTAATAAAAAGAGGAATAAAAACAACAATAAAACAATAATAAGTGCAGAAATTAAAAGAGATAGGGATAAATAAGATCAAGCTCGGATATAATATGGAGTTTGGACTGCCCCTTATCCGGGATTGATTTGATATGTCCGTAACCGACCTAATGTTGTTAAAGCTAACCCCGAATGGCCAAACCAACTTGGTATGGCGATGATCAACTTGAAGCCGACCTAATATGGTAGTAGTTGACCTCGCATGACCGCACTAATTTGACATGGACATGCTCGACTTG
The DNA here is from genome assembly GCA_024138005.1 of Lumnitzera racemosa. Lineage (NCBI taxonomy): Eukaryota > Viridiplantae > Streptophyta > Magnoliopsida > Myrtales > Combretaceae > Lumnitzera > Lumnitzera racemosa. Next base: position 6,430,341 of record JAMXBC010000007.1, read on the forward strand.
TTTAGAGCTGACCAACCAAATTGAGTAGAACTGGCTGAGCCAAGCTAGAAGGGCAAGACAAACCTAATGTAGTAAGGAAGGCTTGATGAAATAGAGCACTACTCAACCAGGACAGAACTTTTCGAGCAAGGTAGGTCTCCTGTAGGGATGAAGCTCATAGACAGATCTCCCTAGGGGGCTCAGTTAAGGTACAGCATGGTGCATTCGACATTACAGGGTAGACCCAATAGAGCAGGGCAGGCCGTTTAGTACTGATGGAGCTTATAAGTAGGTCAACCATTTGAGTGAAGCTCATGAGCATGCTTCCCATATGGTCCAAAACAGGGCATATCGTGGGATCGATACCTGGAATCCTATCATTCCCTCCCGCTTGGAAGAGTTTTCACCCGAAACTTGGCAGTTGGCGGCTTTAGATCCCTCCGGGGTCAAACACTAACTGAAAAAATTGAAATTTAAACATAAAAATACACTTTAGTTCTTACAACAAGGGCATCACCAGCTGATGCTCGCTCTACTCATCATAGGCTCTATCAATCAGATTTTTTATCTTGGATCTTTCCTTCCACTCATCATAGATCCAATCAATTACACCTTGGTAGTCCCAGTAACCATCAATTAAGGAAGTAACACGATCTTAAGGTTATGCAAAAGATTATGGGCTTGTAGATCTTGTGCCAGCAAGACATAAGATGGCTCATCATTTAGAAGTGCCTCCACCTCTTCAAGCTCACCTAGCTCGGATCCCACAGCCTCTTCATTTGTTGTAGTCAGTATTCCCTCTGCTTCGATTCTCCTTCCTCCTTTCACCTATACACTTCAAGCATTTCCAATTTAAGAGTATTAAGAGTCAACATGATATATCCCCAATACACATATTCATTACCTCGGCCCTTATAAACTCTAATAGATAATCGATAATAGCTCACATGCGTGATGTTGTAACTACTCATATCGGTTCTACGTAAACTTGTCAGATGACTAGGACGTAAGATTCCAATATGAGGAAGGCGAACATAGTAGTTCCGGAAGCTACCATCGATGGCATTTATAGCGGGTAATGGAACCACTTTTAGAACATTAGGGTTTAATCACAATTTAGCTCGGTCCTCCTCGGCTCTACTGATTGTCTCTCTAGCAACCTCTACCTCTCCTCCTCCTATTTCCTCTCCCCGGTCTTCTTTCTTATCGGTTATCTCCGTACGAGTATCCCTTCATTGCTTCATTTCTTCTCTAAGCTGCTCAAGCTGATTAAGTATAACCTCTAGTTGTTCCTGTACATCATAATGGTTGGCACTTATGGCAGATTCTTCTCTCAAGGCTAGCCGGATAGCCTCATTTAAGCTTCTTACTCTTGAGGGGTTAACATGTTGGGCAATTTCTAGTCTTAACCCTCTCATAAATCTTAAGATAGTACACGAAAGAGATTCATACAATTCACATCGCCGCAAGTGTGCCTTGTACTCTTGGGCAAATTCTTAGACACTCATTTGTCCTTGCCTCAAGGTAGACAGCTCTTTATACAACTCGTCTTGATATGATGGGGGTACAAATTTTTCTCTCATTTCAGGTCTCATTGAGCTCTACGTAAAACTCGCCCCTCTTAGGATCCTTTGCCTTAATACATTCTTCTACTGAGTCTTAGTAAGGCCTCGAAGTTAATCTTCTATGATATATTCCTTATCACGTTCAAGGCATGGATACTTTTCAAAGACTTTGTTGACCCAGAATTCCTAATCTAAGTATTTGTCTAGGGGTTCACAACTATTAAACATGGGTATTCTTAACCTTATATCTTCATAGTCATAGTCATAACCATATCTTCCTTGATTGTCATAAGCAATGTTAAATGAAGGTATTACTTCAGTAGACTAGCTCGGCTCACAAAAAATCTTGTCAGCAATGACTAAAACGCAGCAGTCCAAATGCTTGCACAACTCGGTAGTTGAATAGGAAAATAACTTAGCTTGGTAACCTTAGGAGTATAACAGTTTGGTACCGATCAACACCTTTCATGCACAAATAGTTCAGATCGTTGTGATAACAGTAGCTCAGACTCCTTGCTTGGTTGGCTTGGCAAGTGTTGAACAAACAGCTCAGTCCTGCAATTGTACACTACAACTTGAAAACGAATCAGCTTGATTGATTTTAAGACAGTTCGGTACTTCGCTTCACTTTGGCACTTCCAATTGAAATGGCTTGGGCTTGGACACTTCAACACAATAGCACAACATAAGCATCATACAAACACTATTAGATACGACAACACAAATTTGACACACCAGCTCTCAACTTGCAATTACGGTCAGTACTATTAGTTTCTTAATCAAATTGAACTACTGCACCCACGTACGACCAACAACCACCGAATAGTCTTATACTGGACTCGATACACTATTGCAGAAATAGACAGCCTCTTGCGCTCAGCTTATATGTCTTTAATCTCAAGCACCAGTGACTTACCTTTAAGACACATTTAATCTACTATCAATTACTCCTATCAAACAACAGCAAATCACGCGTACAACCAAGTCCCATTACGCAAATGATAGTAGTACACAACAGTAAAAACCTCCGTTAAAGAAAACTTAATCTCTAAAGCCAAACTCTATTGGAACAATTGGAACCTTGATGCTTAGTGTTGATGTTTCTTTCTCAAAAGGAATAAGGATTAACCCTTAAATGCCCAGATACAGTATACTAAAATTTTGGACACAACAATGCCTACTATCGTTACCTACTCGCTTAACACTAAAGAACCACTATTTGTATAAACTTTGATGACCACCACTACTTCAATAGCATAACATCACACCAACGTATAGTCAATATGACTCAATCTTATAGGCCCACTTCCAACTTAACTCTAGTAACCAATATACTTTAATGCACGGGTGTATATGCATGGGTGTACACAGAAATGAATCTCCTCTATTTTAGTAATGGAGAACAGAGTACGATAGAGCACAAAAAAGCATGATAGGAACCACTCTTATCGACTTACACATCTTCACTTCATAGCTTAAGATCTCCAAACCTACTCCAATTGAACCAACTTCAACACTTATGAAAGGAACATAACCACCAATTCAACAAACATGAACAAATCTTTATAGCTACTTCACACGCTCCCTTTCGGAATTGTACTCTAATACCAGGATGATATGAATCGCCATGGATGAACACATGGGACCTAGTATCCTACATAACCAATGGTGTGTCGAAGCCCCGAGATGGCCCAAAAGGTAAATGGAAATCGAAGGTTTAGCAATCCTGTACACTAACTCCACGGATATGATGCACCGTAAAACTATACGCGAACCTAAGACTCGATAGATGTAACATACCGGTTTGAGTGATAGGGTTGCCCACCACAACCCTTGCTAAAGGGATTGATAAGAGCTAGTAAAGAGGGAGAGAGCTTTCCACGAGAAAAGACTCAAAGAGGGTTTTCCATTAATGTTATAAAATCTCCGCAAAACCCTATATAAGTCTTCTATTTATACAAAAGGGGTAAAGTTGTAAATAAATGAATAAAAGGATGCCTTAATGGCATTCTTATAATTATAAATGAAACAAGAATGACAACTAAGGAAGTATAGGAAAAAAGAAATCCAAATAACGTAAGTAAAATAAATAGCCAAGTGAGATCTTCAAGTAAGGGTTGATGCTTAATTTCAAGGAGCTGTTAGAGACTAGAGTTATAATTTGGGTAGACCTGATTCTGGATGACCTGTTTTATCCGGGGTCGATTTGATATGTCCATGGTCGACTTGATGTTGTTGAGGCCAACCCCGAATGGCTAAATCGACCTAGTATGGTAGTGACTTACCCAAGGCTGAATTGACATGATATTAGCCGACCTTACATGACCGTACCGATCTAACATGGACATACTCGACCTATTTGGAGCTGACCAACCAAATCGAGTAAAACTGGATGAGCCAAGCTGGAAGGGTAGGATAGACCTGGTGTAGTAAGGAAGGCTTAATGAAATAAAGCACTAGTTAGCCAGGACAGAACTTTCTAAGCAGGGCAAGTCTTCCTATAAGGATGAAGCTCATAGACAAATCTCCTTGGGCGCTCGGTTAAGGTAGAGCATGGTGCATTCGACATTACAAAGCAAGCTCAATAGAGCAAGGCAGGTCATTCGGTACTGATGGAGCTTATAAATAGGTCAACCATTCGAGCGGAGCTTGTAAACAGGCCTCCCATATAGTCTAAAATAGGGCATATCATCAGATCGGTACCCGAAATCTTATCAAAACCACCATTGTCAAACATCCCAAGCACCTAACTCCTAAACAAGAGCTCTCTCGACAGTCGCCGTGCACCCTAGCTACCCTAACCATCCCTCCGTCGTGAAATCCTAAGCCACCGCAACCGCATTCTCAAACCACCACTACCTGAGCTAAACCCGGCCTACTATGAACCTTACTACACTCTATAACCCGAAACCCAATTGCCCATTCACATCCAGCAGTTACCTATGAAGCTTCCTTACCACTACCGCAACCACCTTTCTCGAACAACCATCTAAACCAACTCTAACTGCCAAGGCATCAAACCTGCCCCTCCTAAGTGCAATTCAAAACTAACAAAAATCTTCTTCCCAACTCATTTTGGTGTTTAAAAGTGCTTAAAACACCCATAGTGGCTACATTACTCTCCTACACTATTTGACCAAGTCTAAGTTTGGATTTGACTTATTGGAGCTTTATACCTGACCTAAAGTCTACTCTAAGGTTTGACTTGCAATATTGATTCGGTCTGAAGCATCCTTTATTTAGTATTTGGTTTTACTGTTTTGTTGTTTCGATTCATTTTATTTATTTATTTATGCATATATTGTGTGTGTAATTGTAATCCAAAAAAAGAAAAAGAAGAAAGAAGAAAAGAAAAAAAGAAAAGAAGAGAAAAATCAAAAAAGAAAAAGAAAAAAGAAAAGAAAAAAAGGGTAGAGTAGTTTAGTTTGTTTTTTTTTTCTAGACTCCTAATTAAAGCTTAAATAATGAATAATAAAAATAAAATAGGATAAAATAAACAAAGAATAAAGTAAATGTTTTATCACTTAAAAAACCTTTATCTTAATAAAAACAAAAGAAAAAGGATCTTTTTCAAAATTAGGACTTTTAGAATTCTCGAAAATATAATAAACCAAGTTTAGTACCCTATTTTAGAAAGTTTCCTTAAATAAACCAAAATAAATTAAAAATGTAAACTCGATCTTTTTTAAAAAGAAAATTAAATTAAATTAACTCACCTACCTTAAGTTTTCATCAAATGAACTACAAAAGTTTGATCTTGAATAGCGGATATGTAAGCACTCATACATAATTACAATGACTTAAAATATGGAAAGTCTTTTTTTTTTTTCAATCTTTATAAATAATAGTTCAATTATCCTTTTTAGATGTTATTTATTTTTCTACATGTAATTAGATGTTTTCTTTTAGAAGGGTGTTATTGAAAAGTGAATCTGAATTCGGAAAGTAAAAGTAGTATTCTTTTAGGGTTTAATAAAATATTCCTTAGATTTAAAATCTTTAGTTTTAAAGTCGTTTTTAAAAATTGGTTTTATTGAAAGATCGGTAGTTAAGTTATTATCAATTCACCCAATTGGTTATAACTTAACTCTTTTTCTCGACTCTAGTTGGGTGGTAACTTAAAAAAATTTTCAGGAGAAAAATCAAGTTTTTCTTAATTTTTAGTTAAGCGATAGTATTAAATGGCTTTAGGTTTAATACTAATCAGGTTAAGGAAAATAATAAAAATTGAGAAAAAATCAAGCTAGAAAACAAGACAATGTCAAAGTTGAGCCCACCATAAGATATTCTACAAGTCAACTCGGTATTAGCTAAAATGTTTGTATGATCGCATTTGTTTCCTCTTGCAACCAACCAATACCTGTTAGCCATGTGTCTAAGCCTCCCACATGATGGAATTTACAGCATAAGTCACCTATTGTATAATTTCTCTTTTGTACCATTTTACGTTCCTTGTGCTTTACCTTTTTTGGACGATACCCCTTTGTCTTTTCCACTTATATCAAGGATGCTCTAGATTTTCGGGTATAAATACTCTTGTAATATGTAGTTGCATCATCATTATCTTGAATCATTGAATATACAAAATTCTCTTTCTTCTTATGAGCTAACTTAAGCTTGCTTATCTAATTCTTATCCTAATCCTTAAACAAGGTTAGATAACGAGTAACCTCATTGAATTAGCTCATGCATCACATTAAGCTAGTTCCTCAATCTACAGAGTTTCTTGGTGCATCTTATCCTTGAATTTGTTCATGGGTTTTCTTGTTTTGTACGTTCCACCCTTCAGTTCAAGTTTTCTGTGAGCTTAAACTCATCCCCCTAGGTATTGCCATTCTCGTCTGTCCTTGGCACAGTAAGTCAAAGGTGATACCCTTGTTGCTAAAGAAGACAAGTTGAGTTTATTTCCAAATGTTGTCAAAATAATATATTATAAGATAGATAAAAAGAGAAAGATATCATGGACATTATAAATTTAAAAAGGAAAGGGAAAAAAAAAGATTCTTGCTACGATGAATATTGTAAGTTGGCCCACTTGCACCCACCAATAAGGAAATATCACCAATTTGAAATTGATTCCATTTCAAATACCGATGAATGGTAATTGACTTAAATAATGTCAGCATTGCCAACTGCTTATATTGTTCTAGAATTAATGCGGCAACAGAAAATGCATTGCGTCATGTTGGTCTCATTAGGTGGATTGTGGGATTATTCCATATTTTACATTGTGGTATCAACACGGCTCATAAGGAGGATTTCTCGGGTTGGGGGCGGGAACTCTCTCAGAATTTAACTTTTTTTTTTTTTTTATTCCACTCCCCGTAATTCTCGCGAATGTTTTCAAATCTAAACCAAAAAGTTGATCAGAACAAGTTAAGAAGTCAAGGGTTAAGAGAACGAATCGAGATCAATTTGGGTAAATCCGAGATTAATAAAAATATAATTTATATTTCAATTTCAAAAATATAATAGACATTAAATTGTATCAGTTCATAAGTTTAAATAAATTAAAACTTTTGTGTTATCTAAATGTAAATCTTTTAATCAATCTTCCTTCCCTTACGTTCCATTGAGATCTTGCAACAGTTTTGATCCTATGACAATTAAAAGTAAAAAAAAAAAAATCATTAGACCTTATAGTACTGAATTCTTTATATATAGGATGGAAATATGACTTATGATAAATTAGAAGAAAAATGCACTTTTATCAATATGGCAAACATGGTGTATTGTTTCCTAGCAACCAATTAAATGGTATCACAATGATCAAAGCCAAGTTTTTCAACAACATTTTGCATTTCACGTCCTTCCTCAATGGTAATATTTGATGCAAAAAGATATCACAGGCATGTGTAGTTTAGATGTCATTAATCAATAACATCCAATGATATTTATTTTTGCATTTAATGTTCATTTGCCTTCCTGTTAGCAAAGAAAGTTTAGGTTGCATTAAAGGCACACACTAATCCCATATTGATTATATTAAAGAACTTTCCCTTTTAAGTGGTTCTGTATAAATAGAGACTTTGCTATGCCTTTGACTATGTGCACAAATGCTCTTCACCTTCTTCTGCAAGCTACACATGGTCGGGCTGTATGGTCAAGTGGCACGGGTTAAGTTGTCATCACTCCGAGCATAAAATATTTACTAGATACGATATGCTACGTATCCACTTGTGTTTTGAAACCGTTTTTCTCCATGCTTTCATATTTTAGAATATTTCCAATTAAATGAATTATCATATTAAATTAGTCCTTAAAATAATTTCCACTAGTTTATTCATAATTAAATTAACCATTGGATAATTTTCCAACTTACTCTTGGTCATGTAAGCTTATTCAAAATTACTAATAATTTCAATTAAATTAGTTATTTCATTAATTTAATTCTTAAAATATTTATCAATGTTCTGTTGTAATTAATATTGTAAAACTCTTAGAATTTCCAAATGTGCAATAAAACATACTTATCTCATATTAGAAATAACTAAAAAGTCCAATAAAGGCTAATCAAGCCTAAAACAACTTGCATGAAGCTAAAAATTTCTAAATTATTTATTTATGTTTGATTTATTAGGTTAGGTGGTAGGATTTAGGAAGTCCAATCCATATGGGATGACATAAAGAGAACCGGATTAGGGGACTCTAAGCAAATACTATTAGATTGATCCGTCCCACATCTAACATTTCTTAGGCAAGTAGATACACTTATAAGAAAAGGTACAAGTTTTAAACCTATTAGCAAGCTCATTTAAAATTATTATAAAATGAGCAAATTTCATTTCATTTGTTGATCACCGAGATGATCTTATGGATGACAATTTCCAAGACATAAATACTTACTTATTTCTCTTTATTTGCAATTTTTAGAGAAATCGAAGAAATAGTATGGTAGGAATCATGCTTATAGGCCTACCACTAAAAGTCGAGTTAGAGGACTTCAAGGCCTAACCCGATGTGTCCTAGCCTACGCAGTTTTAAAGGATGAGGATTCTTATCTTATTTATGGCTAGCTACACTTAAGTTGGCATGTGTACAAGGTTATAATCACAACTACGACATTTCTTGACCTGACCTTGGGAAAGGTAATAGACTTAGCAAGGTTAGATAACCTAACCTAACTTTGATCTACTTAAATGCCCAACCAACTAAGTACAGAGTCGAGCTGTTTGGCTGATCAAACTTGCACACTAGTAGTCTCATATCCAAGCTAACCTTATTGGTTGCTAGACTACCTAAAGACCTAACTCCTGCTAGAGATCGGCCTAATATGCCTTTCCTTTTTCTCAAAGCGTCTAATTAATACATAATACGTGCCCATAATGAACAATGTTATGATGATTCTATGACATTTTCCTTGTACTATTTATGTATTTATCCCATTAGCATGAATCCTATTTCTATTTATATTTACCGTAGTTTTGTTATAGCCCTAATTGGCTAGGTATATAAGGCCTTCAACTATAAGGTATAGACATCACCTTGAATACTTTGAATACACTACAGCTTTAAGAGCATTTCTCTTTGATTTTCCCTAACTCTAATCTACCATTTTAGAAAGAGTGGTAGTGAGTGACCCCGATATCTATTTATGCATAATATCAAATGGGTGTTAGGTTGAATAGTTTATTGATGAATCATATCCAGTAGTTTCTCTAGGATTTCGCTAATCATTTTCCGTTTCCATTCAATTCCCTTTGGTATGCCTTGTGTGTTTAACCTTGAGATGTATTAGTTTTACTAATATCATAATAAAGGTCCGATAAAGGAGTGTATGAGGTTTAGGGGAGTTTCTATGTATGTTTGTTATTAGTGTCTACTGTGTTCTCTTGTAGTTGTTACAATGAGTTTGGTTTAGTTCTTGATGTTATGTTAGAACTCTATGTGAAGTATGTGTTCAGTAGTAGTTGTTCGAAGCTGTTGAGGAAATCATTTTGAGTGTTGAGTGTTAAGTGTTAGTAGGAGCTATTGAATGGTAGGTGGTGTTGGACTTATTAGGTTTAAAGTGAGTGAGTGTAAGTTAGGTTAAAGTAATAAGTTGTGCTTCGTTATCCCTTATTTTCTGGTACTTGAAACAAAACATAGTTTGAGTTGTTAATTGAAATTACTGTTATGGTTCAGTAACCATTGTTGGTAGTAGTCATGTGACTCTAAGGTTTCTAATGGTGTTGTTAGATGTGAGTAATGGTTTCGAAGTAGTCTTAAGTTGTTGTGTAGTGGTTCAAAGTTAGTAGTGTGGTGTTTCTATTGATATTATAGTATGTGTGAGTGCCATATAAGTGGTTATTGATATCGACTGTTGAGGATAACTGACTGCATTGTTCAAGTAGTTATGGGTGATAATGAAAGTATGGTCTAGAGGCATAGGTCATTATCATCTCAATAAGTTCATTGACTTGAGACCATTTTTCATTATGCTTTATAATTTTAAATTAAATGAATTATCCTATTAAATTGGCCTCATCAAATTAACCGTAAGATAATTTTCCTAGCCTACTCTTTGTCATGTAAACTTATTTAAAACTACTAATAATTTCAATTAAATTAATTATTTCATTAGCTTAATTCTTAAAATATTTATTAGTGTACTATTGTAGTTGATATTGTAAAACTTATAGAATTTGTAAACTTATATTGATGCGTCTCTGGGATCGTATATATGGAGAAGGACCATGATGGATAAGAACGAAAAGAAATGAATTGAGTAGCTTTCAATCGGATATGACACACTAATTGATCTTATTTGGCCTAATCCAAGCACTTGATATAACTAACGAATGTCAACCTAGGTTCACTTACTACTACTCCTTATTAAAGAAAATAAATAAGAGTTAAGATATAAATGAGAATACTAAGGTTGCTCAAGAAAGGATACTTATAATAATCAATAATGCTATTGTGTTGTTTGCGTACAAGGAAGTGAGATATTTCTATAACCTCAACTAGGGTTATGCTGAATAAGGAGAAGACAAAATGGATAATGTACAAAAGATTCCTATAATATTTTTAAAAGGGGTAAAAATGGCAAATAATAAACTATACGAAAAAGTAGAGAATCATCTTAGAATATTATGTTAGAAGACACGTGTCAGTAGGTGATTAGAGCTATGCATAGAGCTAGTCTTATTAATGCAAAGTTTAGAGCAATCCTGTGGTTGTAGGAATAAGCTTTAAGGACATCGTAAGAGGGAGTAAGAACTAGGCAGATTTGGTCCTGTTTAGTTAAGAGCTCGGGTACATGAGAGATATTTAGAGTATGGGGTGGCTCTTTAGGTCGAATGTCTCAACAGCTCAGCTCAGTCTAACATTTCAAGTTGGTCGACTCGAACGCTGCCTAGATTATGGTAAAAGCTTGGTAATAGGCATGATTACTCAACAGATTAGCATGTAAGCTTGGTAGGCTTTCATGACTGCTTGGCAACTTAAAAATTGTGTTGGCACTTATGAAAGCTTATTACTCGGGTTTGTAGTAGTGTAAAAAATGGAGATCGAAATAGGAATCCTCATCTTAAATGGAGTTTTGAGCAAGTATTTTTTATGTAAGTCTGATATCAAGCAAGTGCACCTATCAGTTTTAATATAGCGAATGTGAGTCCGAGTCGATCCCTCAGGGACTTCGAGCACTAATATTAACTTTAGTTTTATTATCTAACCGGAATATTATGAAAGTTTGAATTAAATAAAAATACTAAAATTAACAAACTAACTTAATTATAAGACTTAATTAAGCAATTGAAAAAGCGATAAAATTAAGAACGACTTCAAGAAAATACTAACGTATTTAGGAATTATTTCCCCTAGTGTTAATGTGATCGCTTAAAATATATTTAATTCAATTTCTATTATTCCTGACCGGAGGGATTCACAATTAAAGTTAATACCTTTTCAAGCATATTAACCTTAATCTTAAATTATTTACCAGAATCTCTTCACTTAGTAATATAACTTAGAATTGCATTAATGTATAATGAATTCCCACACAAATAATTAACATTCCAGAAGAAATATGTATCTTATCTCTAAGTATATATGTAATTCTCTCCAATTATGTAAAGATCTAATTATACATGTAATTTCTCAATCAACATGCATAATATCATATATTGATATTTTAGAAATATCAATTAACAATTAAACAACATAATTAAATCAAGTAAAGATAGAAACTTTATTGAAAATTCAAAATCAATCCAAGAATTACATGAAACCCTAGGTTCAATAATCCTAAATACACGAATTCTAAGCTACCATAATGAATCTAAAAACGAGTTCCAACAAAAACGTAAAATAAAACATGGAAAACCCCTTTAATTGATGAACAATCTCTCTAATCTTGAAGTCGGTGTTGTTCTCACCATTTTCTTCTCCTTCTCCTCAAGTCTCTTGTCTTCTCTAATGTCTCTTCTCCCTTGTGAAACCCTAATATGTCCTTTTATAGTGTATCAAAAGGTTTTCGTTTTCTTTACCAGACACGACCTGGGACATGACCGCATCCCCAGGTCATGTAACTTTCTACTCCTGACCAATTTTTTCTACATGAACTGTGTAACTTCAAAACTTCTTCGTTTGAACTCTGAATTGAGTGAAATTTGATTCCTTTTCTTCATTTTCAATCCTAGAATGCATTCAAACCTAAAAATCAAAATTTTACTCAATTAAGTATCAATTTCTTTAAAGAAAACAAAAAATGTGAGGAAAATACTATAAAATCACCATATGAAATATGTTTAAAATCAGAGTTATCAAAGTCCTTATTGTCCTTTAGCTCCGTTACATGTGATTGGTCAAAGGAGTTAAATCCTATCATATACTAAAACCATACTAATCTCATATTATAAGTCTATCTATGGCTACTCAAGTATAGAACAACTTGTATAAGGTTGAAAATTACTATATTAATTATTAGGCTAATCTCATTATTTATTTAGATTTAACTTTTTAGGCTAGGTGGTAAGGCTCAAGGAGTCCATTCCATATTGGGTTAACTCAAAGAAAATTAGCTTGATAGACTCTAAATGGGGATTATTCAACTAGTTCGTCTACTTCTAACATTTCTCAAGTAGGCTTTGATAGAAATCAAGGCCCAATAACTTGTTCCTAAGCTCATAAAGTAGCTTCATTAGTTCTCCAAGCTCTCTCTATGCAATTCACTGAGGAAGAGGCTAAACTCTTGAAGATGATCGATTTATCCGAATACCTCAACTCTTACTAATGATATGTCATGTCTTGTGAAGATGAATCCAGCTTCTACTAGACCTATATGACTTAACTAACCTTGACCAGCAGCTCAATCAAAGTGTCCCTCACCTATCTATTCAAGAAAATAAGATGTTTATTAGCCCCAACTAAGGACCCATCCATACAAAGTACACTACATAATGCTAAGATCTTAGCCGCTCACCTAGCATCATGCATCTTTAACTATCGTCCTTGCCATATGGATTATTAGGTGCATATTCCTAATACTATTTTCCATTTTTTCCTTAATAATACAACATGCATACTATTTTTTAGCTAGAATCCATTTTTGTAATTATGCATACATAGGACGTTGTCCTAAATGGGATGTATACATACATACATATATATTATGTTGTACCATCCTTGAATGAATATCCTTTTTTCATTTCTTCCTTATTCTTGTGTAAGCCCTTGTGAACCAAGTATAAACTATTCTTATCTATCCCTTGAGTAGTGTTATTGGTGAGTAATTCTTTTTGTCTAGTTGTAAATCATATCAATTAGACTATTAGGTCCCTATGTAGTTGTGTGGTGCATAATATCCACTCAAATAGTGCCCGAGTTAGCTTACCCTTCAATTATCATTTACTCTTTGAGCCATCTAGAGTTTCAAACCTATTTCATGTGATTGCTTAGTGTGTTTGTTCATCCACGTCTACTAGTATGTCATCTTGATATTAGAGCTTTGGCAATGATGGAGCTGTTAAAGTTGCTATCTGCTAAGTTGTATCGAAGTGTAGTGTAACTATGGGTAGTAATTGTGAAGCTACTAGAGTTGGGTTACTATTATTTCAAGTGTATGTGATTATCTTTGAGTATTCAAGAATTACTGGTATAGTTGTTCTTTTAAGTTAGAGGAGTTGTTGTGACTATTGAGCAACATTGTATGGTGTATTCCTATTTTGGGTGGTTTGAGCTATAGTTGTGGTGTTGTGTGGTGTCTTTTCTAAGATGAAATGGCAAACCTAAGTGTGATGTAGTGGTTGGTGATAATAAAAGTGGTGTTCTACACCACTTTAATTGCATAGATATCATCATCATTCCTAAGTCAAATAATGCTATGAGCTTCTCAAATTTTTTACTTATTAGTTCTTGTAACTTTGCAAACAAAATTGTGTGTAAAATTTTATCTCAAGGTTATTAGTCCATTCTTGATTCATTATTACACCCTTTCAAAGTGCATTAATTCACGGTTGACTCATTCATGACAATGTAATTATAGCACATGAAGTTTTTTACGCTTGAAAAATCAAAAGGTTACGAAATCATTTTAATTGTTCCATTAAATTAGACATGGTCAAGGTATATGATAGAGTTAAATTAGTTTTTTTAAGAGTTGTTATGGAAAAGATAGGTTTTGATTAGAAATGGATTAGTGAGGTTACTACATACATTTCTTCAATATCTTTTAACATCTTATTGAAGGAAAGAAGGTTGGATCTTTTAAGCATACAAGGGGAATTAGAAAGCCGATATACTCTCAAGCATGATTTAGAAAGAGAAATAATGGGGCAAATTAAAAGTATTTAAATTAAAGAAAACTCTTCTAAACTAACTCACCTCTTCTTCGTTGGTAACTCTTTACTTTTTGTTGAAGCATCTTTAAAGAATGTCACCAAGCTTAAGGGCTTACTAAACTTATATTGCCATGTTTTAGGTCAACTAATGAGCTATCCTAAGTCCTCAATCACTTGTACCAAAACCTCTTAATGAGGTTATGAAAATATGCTCATTACAACAAATTTGGTTTGATGGGGTATGCCTTTTAAGGAGGTTAGGTTAAAACCACCTATAAAAGAACTTGTAGGAGTAGTTGATATTTTTTAAGTGGCATACTGTTTCTCTTGAGAGGGAAATTTAATTCAAAGAAAAAAGTATCATGCCTTTTCCTTTGTTAAAAAAAAAGGGTTAATATCATATTTGATACTTGAACTTTACCAAATTATTCAATTTACTATATCAACTTTGAAATGTTCAATTTACTACCTAATTACACTTCCATGGTCATTTATACTACCTGACATAACTCCGTAAGTTTCTATTTACTGACATGGATGTAATAGACACGTGGCACAATTAGGAATTAACACATAGTATATTGATGCGTGACATCTATTAACATGGCATGAAATGCAACGTAACACCACTACGAATTGACACGTGTTTTTGCATATGATACTCATTAACATGACAAGAGTGTATACATAGCAGTAATTCTAATTGTCATGTGGTGCTACATGTCAACTAATGCTATGTGGGAATATTTTTTTTTTTAAGTGAAAAATATTTTTTTATTTGAACCAAGGAAAGAGTCAGATGAAGTATATATCATGCACATAAGCACAATTCTTCAAACACCACTTAATAAAATTCATGGATACACAAGACTCTTTCCATGTATATATTCTAACATATATTTTATATGGGACTTATGAAAGAAGGACGGGGGGGTCTTAAAGTGTAACTTGCAATTTTTGCAAGAGAAAGTGTCGACTTTGATTTTATTTTTCTCATATGATTCAATTTTCAATTTAAAAAAAAAAAATTGCTTAATCTTAATCTACTTTATGATTTCTTTTAAATCATATAAAAATTTCTACAACAAACCTTCTAAAACATGATTTAAATCTATCTTAAAGTAGGTGGTTCAAGAATGTATTATAGTTGAAGAGCCCACTTTGACATGAATTTAAATCTTGTTTTAGAAGATTTTTTATAAAAAAATTTATATGAGTTAAAAGAAATCATGGATTAGATTAAGATTGAGCATTTTTTTTTAAATTGAAAGTCGAATTGTATAAGAAAAATCAAGTTAAAGTCAACACTTTCTCTTACAAAAGATTATAAGTTATACTTCAAGGCCTCCATCATTTCTTCATAAGTCCCACATAGAATATATGCATAGAAAGAGTCATATATATATATAGGGTTATCTTAAGTGGTGTTTGAAAAATTATGCTTATGTGCATGGTATGTATTTTATCTAACTCTTTCCTTAGTTTGAATAAAAAATATTTTTCACTTAAAAAAAAAAGTTGTTCCTACATAACGTTAGTTGACATGTGATGCCACATGGCGATTAGAGTTACTGTCATGTATCTATTTTTGCCACGTTAACGAATGTCATATGTAAAAACACATATCAATTTGTACTGGCGCCATGGTATATTTTATGCCATGTAAGCAAATACCACGTGTCAATATGCCACGTGTCTATTACATCTATATCAGCAAACAGAAACTTACAAAGTTATGTTAGATAGTATAAATGATCATGAAAAGTGTAATTAGGTAGTAAATTGAATATTTCAAAATTAAGGTAGTAAATTAAATAATTTAGTAAAGTTCAAGTACCAAATACAACATTAATAAAAAAAAATTCTAAATTAAATAAAAATTCTAAATTAACTAAGAGATATCTCCTCTCAATTCTCTCTCTCTCCACTTAAGAACAACGCAATACCCTTAACCCTTTTTCTCTTTATTAACCTCTTTGTATAAAGAACCTTAACACTATGTTTGGCAACACAGATATGAAGAGGAAATTAAAGAAAAGGTGTTAGAAAGGAAAAGAAGCAAAAGGAAATGGGAATTTTGCTCTTATTTAGATATGACAAGTGAAAATGGAAGGAAATGTGATGAAATATTTTTATTTATGTTGTTTGGTTAATATGAAAGAAGTGAGAAGAGAAGAAACAGTATTATGATATGACTAAATTGCCCTTTCACCTTATTCCCACTAACCAATAGAAAATCGACCCTGCAAAAAACCTTCCTAGTCTCATCATAACAAAATAGTGAGGAGCTGGCAATGCAGCCACCGGAGAAAATTGACACGATCAGCAATCTCATGTAAAAGCTACCGCATTTTCCACCTAGATACTTCCATAAGTACTCTCTCCTTGGGTGAATCATATATAAATTTTGCAGTTCAATGAAAGTGTGGCTTCCCAAAAGGGAAGTTTTATTTGACAACACTTAAGTCTTCATTAGTTTAGTACCCATGGACCTTTCCATCATCATGCCTTCAGATACTTCACATGGCAATTAAAGAAGCCAATCTGAAAGTATGCTCACAAAGATTTTACAAATGTAGAGAAACTGGATAACTGAACATTCGCATATGACACTAGCAATAAGAATGAGTTCCGAGTAAGGATTTTATCAGCAATCCAAAAAATGTGTTGGGGTAAACCATTTAAACATGAAGAGGGAAGAAAAAAAAAAAAAAAAAAGAAAGAAAAAGCACTAGCCCAACTTCATCTACTCATAACGTGTCCCAATCTTTCCTATAAAAGGCACACCATTTTTATTTTTCAATCATAGCAATCATAAATTAGAACTACAATAAACTATAATTAAACCAGAAGAAAATCAAGATGTGAAAACTTTGCAACATAAACAAAGAGTAGAGTACAAATGAACTGATATAACAACAAAGCTGCATCTCTTTTGAAGGATTAGTAGAACATTAAAGAAATCTTCAAATGATATATTTCACCACTGATTAATCCAGCAAAACACTCCAAAAAAAAAAAAAAAAAAAAGAGACAGTAAAGAAAATGGCCAGCATCATCATCTTTTGTTGTCTTCAAACTATACCGTCTAAAGCATGTCGAAGAAATCAGATGATCCTGTTCTACTGACTTGCTCGGTTGATTTCATGTACAAGTGGCGAATTACTTTTCTAAATTCTCCTACGTATATATATTTTAATATTTATAAACCACATATGGTAAAGAAAGGAGCAAATAAATTAGTGGTAAACATCATGAAAGAAACCTTAACACCAAATTCTCCGTAGCACTCGATATGCGAGGAAAGAAAGATTCAAATAACTATGAATCACCACGCAGAGTGGATGGATATCGCCATCAATGTCAAACCAGCAAAACGTGCTACTATTTTCTGAAACCATATACAATGCAATGTCCTTCTGCTCTAGGTGTCAGGCAAGATTAAGTTCTGAAAAGTTAACATAACTACGATCTTATATTGGGTTTTGTAGATGATACTCTATACTTATAGGCAAAACCATCCATTGCAATGAATTATTGTAAAAGCATTTTCCAACTGCATAACATACCTGATAAACTTATCCATTGAATCAAGTTCCAACTACAGTGTTGCATCGTAATCCTTATTTAAGTACCCATTTTATCAGTATTTCCGTAATAACCTATTTATCAGCGTATATATATAAATAACAAAACCACATGATCAGAGGTCGCTATAAACATTCACTGCATTACTCACTCTATCGCTTCCAGTCCTCCTTGTAGTAGAAGTATAATATGAACCATTGGCGTCACCATATGTCGCAATGGACATGTGAAAAGTATAAGTATGGGTTTGCAACTGTAATTGCTTCTCCCCAGCTACGCCTCTGTAGATGCTACCATCATACAGTTGTCTATTGACATTCCTTGAGGCATATTTGAGAAAAGGTGTTAGTCTGATTGTGCATGGTAAAAAACTAAAAAAGCATGTTATTAACATTAATTAACAAAAACACTCTAATCTTACCTTCTTCATCCGGAAATCCAACATGAGGATCAGCACTCGACCTAGTAAGTGGTTCCACTTGGATTCAAAATATAAAAAAATAAATGTGCCAAAATATATGTATAAAAAGATGCTTGGATTCACGAGATAAATAGAAGTTGTTCCACTTACATGGCTCCATAACTTGTCTAATATGAATTTTTACAATTATATGACGTATACATGGAATATATGGGATACCTCAAAAGCTAGCCCAAGTGAATAAAACTAATTGCAAAATATTATCCTATACATCATTGGTTAAATTTACAAAAAATAGTCCAAAGGAGTTAGAATATGGATAAGGTCATCTTGGTGTTGCCCAAAAGTTGGGAACTTCATTAGATGTAGCTTCCTTCATCATGCATGTTGCAAAGAAGATAAATTTTAGACTCCTTAGGACGGCAACAAAAAAACCTTCTTACTCTTATATGATTTTATGTGAGAAAATCATATGCATCATAGCGTAGATCTTCCTGAATCTCAATGTTGACCAACTCATCAAAAACCTCCTCTTTCAAGTATACACAAGACTTAGTGCGTTTGATGGTCTTACTTCTAATCCTTATAGTTTCAACCATTTTTTCAATTTCCATGTAACACTTCTCCTCCTCTTTTTCATGTATGTTCTCATTTAAAACTTTTTGTTTTTTGCCTCTTACCTTCATGGAAGATTGGGAGTCCATCCATTTGACTATTAACACTTGATACATTAGTTGAACTTACATTAAGAGGAGTTTACACAACAAAGTTTGCTAGTTCATCAACATAAGAGGAAGGGCTATGTGTCTTGAAGCTCTCACATCAATTTTCTCTTACACCCATCTTCTCATTTTTTTCCTTTGCTGTCACTATACCTTAGCTTGTAGCCCTATTATTGCGAAAAATCTCTCTAAGCCTATCATAATGCATGATCAATTTAGTCATCTACTTCTTTGCTATTGTTTTTTTTTTTTCCTAGAAATATCATAAACAAACACATTTCATTAATTAGTAAAAGTTGTGTGAAATATATCTTGCTTAGCTCCGAATAGACTTGAGATGAGACTCCATGCAAAGCCACTTAAATTATTGAAGAGATCAAACACTTCATGGAAGTTAGGCTTGATAGTCTTTAACCATCTATTCTTGATCTTCTCCTTGTCAATTGATCCATTTTTTGTTTTTTCACAATGTTCTATCATAACATTATCATATGCTGATGATGTAAAGTTTCATTCTTGTTTGTTTTCATCGATCATTTGGTGATAGAAAGCGTTGATCAAATACTCATCCATTGATTCTGTCTATTGAAGATGTGCCCATTTCCCACTATCCCCTTTAGTATCCTCATTTTTCACATCTTTGTTACTCATTTTCCAATTATTTTGACATAAGCATATTATAAGCATAAATCTACTACCTAATTAACAGAGGTAATTCTTATGCAATACAATTACAATAAAAGAAATGTAGAGGCACAATAAGTTAAGATGTATTACATGATCAAGTGTTGTCACATAGCACTTCATAAAGTATATACAATTACATAGCTAAAGTGTCTTCTATAAGCTACAATTCTATTTCAAAAACATATAATTGCTACTCCTAATTATTCGTTACATTATCATGTTGCATTTGTTCTACTATATTATCACTTAAAATTTCTTCCAATCTAGCATCATCACGTCTTTATCCCATATGTGAGAATGGTCTTTTGTTTCAAAATTTAAGAGTTTTTTTATCTACTTTGGGTGTGTCTTCTCTAGATCAACACTCATTAGAAAGTCATGTAATATGCAATAAGCTAAAATAATATCACGTTATGTTTCAAACTCATAATGCTTCTCGTAGCACTTATACAATATGGAACTGTTTTTTAAGCACACCAAATGCTCTTTCAATTGCATTTTGGAGTTATGAATGTTGATGATTAAATAACTTAAGAGGTTTTTTTAGCACACGTGTTAAATACTCCTTAAGGTGATACTACACACCTCTATAAGGTAGTATTAATCTACTTCTTATCATAAAGCTGACGTTAATAAGATAATTTTTTTATTAAATAAAATGTATTATTATACTCACTTATGAAATTAACAATTTACCTTGAGTTATTTTCAAGTTATCTTCTCTAAAAAAAAGCATATTTTATTATCTTGGAATCTGCGACAGGACCCTCCCACCTAGATAATACACATGTAAATCTTAGTTAGAAGAATACATGGCTAGTACATTTTATGTCGAATACCACGAAATATTAACACTTCAGCATTACTTACTTTGACACAAATGTGAGTTCCATCACTAACATGAACACAATCCTGGTACATTAACATAAAGGAAATATATAAATGTGTGAATTCTTTAACATTTACTATATTTAAAAGAAATTGATACTTTTTACCTTAAAGTAAGGATATAATCTACTGTTGTTAACTATTTCTTGAGGAATTACCTTACTATTGGGTTGTTTAAGAAATTCATCTTCAAAAGAGATTAATACTCTAAGTACATTATTGAAGTATCTATTTACGGTTTCCCCTTAATATAATGACGTTGTGCAATTCTTAACATTATATGCTTCACTATGTAAGAACTTAGCCACTTGTTCTTTAATTGATGCCCATTGTATATCTCTAAGTGAACCATTACTTCTCAACATGCTACATTAATTCTCAAAGGCTATAGAACCCATGCAGGTAATATCTTGATATTTTTTATCATCTCTTAGTTCAACCAGAAGTTCATGTTAGATTTGATCCCTTTTCAATGACATGGTGATATTAGCTCTTGGTCTTTCAATAATATGTAGATGTTTACGCTCTCCGTACATTCTTTTCATTAAATAGCTTACTACTTGTACACTAGCCATTTGTTGCATACTCATCTACTCCTCAATACAATCATCATCATAAGTACCATTGTCTACAAATTCAAAATTATCCATATGAGAAAGCCTAAAATTACAATATCTAAGTTTTAGGAATAAAAAAGAAAAGATTCATAACAGTAAGTATGATTGTTGAAATCATGTTTTACTATTCATTTGAACGCATAGAATAAGTAGAATTGTATAAAATCGGTGAAATCTAAAATTGTACATTAAAGTTTATAATTTTATTAAAGGTTTGTACATAAATGATTTTACATCAATTTTAACTAAAAATGAATATAAATTTATAAAAATATATTTTTGACTCGCAATTTTAATAATCATAGCAGCAAGTACTGTACAATGCAAATAATAAGTACCCTATAATAGTTTTAAGGATTTCTTACATTAACTAAAATTCATGGTTACCTCTACGTATTAGGGCTATTTACATCCATTAGTATAGAGGGTCCTTCGAAAGTCTCATATTATTATGTCCATAAATTACTTCACTCCTATTAATTTGTAATTGCTATACATCAAAATATACATTTATGGAACTTCTCCATAAAAGACAACATAGTTGGTGTAGAGCTGCAAATCCACGTACAAGAACATGTCATATATATTTTTTGTTCATGAAGAAATTATACATGAAAACCGATTCTGTCATGTTAACTAAACAAAGAAAAAGTCAAGTACTTTTCCTAGCCAGCCTAGCAACATCAACGTGTACAAGAGTGGAAAATAAAAATCAAATCCCTGGACATACGTAAGACATGGATAGGAAATATAAGAAATAAAATAAAAAGGATCAAACTATGTGTGAATATCAATTGCAGGGGGAAAAAAAAAAAAAAAAAAAAAGAGCACACTTTTTTGACACAGGACATACCTTCTTCAAGTGATTTCTTCTTCTTCTTTGGAGTAATGTGTGGGAGAGTGCAGGGTTTTGTTCCGCTTTGAAGACAGGAGGCGGGGGTTTTGTTACGTAAAGTGTATAGTGTTTTTATTTCCCTCCTTTTTGAGGGTATTATGGTAACTTCACAGAAGTTCCTTTTGTTTCCCTTCGTTTTTGCGCAAATTTGGGAAGCAAATACGATGGCTCAAGAAATGAAAGAATTCATCTGACTTTCCTTCATTTCAACTCATTTCCATTTCCAAGAACAGTAGCCAAACAGCTTCTTTCTGTTCATTTTTTCCATTCTCCATTGCTTTCCAATCATTTCTACCATCCCAAGCACACTGTAAAACCACTTGAATAAAAATAAAAACCAGATCCTTACAAGAGCAAGACTAAAATTATCTAAAGAAATTAGGATTCTATTAGAGATATTAAAAACCCTAGAAGCACTTATAATTGGGAGAAATTGTGTTTCAAGATAATAAGGGAAGATAGCTAGTGACTCTCTTTTCAAGTGTGATGCTTTGTGACTGGTAAGTTTTCACCCTTCTCCCTTCTTTACTGATGATAGATAACACTATTATAGATTGTTATTACTTATAATGATTATTTGAGTTTTTTGGATCTCTAGGTTTAATTTTCTATTTAATTTTGATCCCCGATTTAGCATTGTCATTTTAATACTCAGATTTTCTTAGTTATGTATTTATTGAACTGGGTTTTGAGTGTCTTGAAAATATTATTTTTCAACTTAATTGAATAATACCATTTTTGGTAAAATCACATTCGATAAGGATAGTTTAAATAAAATTTTAAGGAGAATAAATTTTGGAGGGAAAGACCATTTTAGTTGAATATACACTTACATAACAATAATCATAGTAGGTATGTTGAAACATTGCCAAGAAAAGACTAGATTCTTGCCGAAGCATCTACTCAAGACCTGCCTCTCTTACATAAGAAAAGAATAATCGCTTGTTTTTAGTTATTGGTAATTTTTAGTACTAGGTGGCAATAGGTGATGAGTATAGTGGCAGGAAGATAGTGCTTGTAACTTTTAGTCCATTTGTTATTTTTTCAATATTATGGCATCTTTTGGATAATTGCTCTACCATTGCATTAGCCAATTACTTTTGCTGAAATGGGACAAGGTTGCTAAAAATTCTTTTCGTTTCTCTCTTATTCATCCTTTGACTAGTCAATAGAGCTAATTTATTAGAAATAACTTACAAAATGCGAATTGTTGTACAAATTGCTGCCCATTATTCATCCTGTGATTATCACAGCATTTAATGGACCTGCTATAACATTGGTTCCTAAGCGGTGCAAAAAATTATGTGTATAATAGGATTGCGTGTATATATAATATGAGTAGAGATTAAAAATAAGTTTTAGACTACTCTTTGCTGTCAATATAAAAATGGGGTTATGTAACCTGTCAAATAAGGCTACTGTAAGGGCTATTAATATAAAAATAATACTCTAGAGATTGATGAGTGAACACATGCCTTTGTCTTCTGTATAATCTTTTTTTTTTTTTTTATACCAATGTTTGTCAAAACATAAATCAAGTTCCTTCACATTGTATTTTCGTTGATTCTAAATGTACATTTTCAATGGAGCGAACCTGGCTTTATTTGTTTAATCTTTACAATAAAATAAACACACTTTTCTTCCTCATGTATGCTTTCGTTTCTACTGTCATCGAATATTTCGAGTCTTACTCTTTTTTTCATATGATTTATTATTTGCCTCTTGAAATAGGTAACTGGAATTTACCATGCTATAAGTGAAAGGTTTCTTTTATACGGAGAATTGTAAAATAATTGTTTAAGGCAAGTTCTTCATGATATCCCCACTAGTACACGAAATTAGAGAAGCATGTAATTAATGTTTGCTCATCCCATATTTTCATTTGCAAACTTATTTTGATTTTCTTCATATAAAGAAAATAAACGAATTGAGCATGCTGACGGGATTCTACAGAAGTTGTAAATTCTTTCAGCACAATTGGTGAAGTCCCATTTGATGATAATATGTTACATTTTGCTACTCCTCTTTTATTGAAAAATGTTTATTAGCGAATCATTTGACATATTGGTGTATGTTATCTAGGTAGAGCAATTAAAAGAGTTATCAAAGCTACCCTGACATATATGAGAAATTAACCAGGTTTCAGCTTTAAGTATATGGGAGCTTGAGGATGTAAAGAAAGGCCATTTTTGCAGGGAACTACGTGCTAATTTTGGTGTTTAGTAGTTTTAGGCCAATTAGCATGCAAAAAGGCAAAGCTGGTTATTTTGGCTTGACCTATCATCTTGCTGCCTTTTGGTTGCAATGCATTGAAGTTGAATACCTTTCAATACAAGTTCAATGACTTTATCAAGATTCTAGAGATATCATTTAGGTTTTCAGCATTTATAGTGTTGTACGTAGCGCAAGCATACAAAAGAAAATGTCAAATAAGATGTTTTTGAATTAAGGATATTGGTAATTTTTTTTTTTCTCATGGTTCTCTATTCATAAAAGAATTTTGATTTTAAAAAAGTTCCTAGTGTAGAGGGTCAAATTTAATATTGGGATTCAAACTCATTGATTAAATGGATTTGATTCTGCGAGCTAAGGTAACATGGCCTGAGGAATAAAGCTTATAAATTATCGGGATGATTAATGGAGATTTGCTATAGTGAGTTTAGAGTATGGATCATTAAATCGGTTTATCTAATTCGACCTTTATTGGTTTGACTCACGCTAAAATAATAAATAAAACCTTTATTTGAACCTAGATCCATGAAAATAGCTCCACTCAGAATTCATTAATAAAGGACTTCAATTTTAACCATTGTTCACCATCATGATCTAACGGATACAATCAATTACCCTTTCCTACCAAAAACTCTATTAACATCATTATTCTACCAAAACTTTGTCTTAAAGATTAAACACTCAAACACATCAAGAACATTACCTCGTTCTTTATTAATCTTGGAGTTTGATATCATCATGTTCCTCCACCTGTCACCATACGTGTTAGAGTCTAACTAAGATTGCCTACTTCTCCTTCCTACGCTGTTCTCCTGATCATCCCGTATGAGTCACTCAAGTCATTTACCTAATCACGTAGAGCATAACTTTATACACAGCATACACGTAACACTTGCATCTTTACTTACACCCCCATTTTTTTTTTGGCGACTCTACTGGGGAAGGAAGACTCAATACTCATATCATGGTACCTTCAAGACGAAGATAACCTAATCCTATTGATGGAATTAATCAAGAGCAAAATGCTACTATAGTAACTAATAACCAAAATCCACCTTCAACTAGAGATACTAATCAAGGTGATGTCACACATGAAGGAGTCCTTGATAATGCACAATTGATGCGCGAGCTGCAGGAAACTAATTGGAACCTAAGTAAACTCATGTTGATTTTGCTCAATATGCGCCTGCTTTGGTTACCTTTGCTACTGCATAATAAGGAGTAACTTCCTCAAATCCTTCTAATATGGTGCAACAATACACCTCACCTAATCCTCCTGTTATCAGTGAGCATATCATTCTTAGGGTTGAAGAATGACTTCTTGTTGTGGAACCTACAACTTTGCAAGATTCATTACTTGAAGTAAGGAATCAGGGAGTTTAGATTGGAGGCTCGTCATCTTCACATGCTACACCACATATTATGATTGTTGACTCTACACAATCAACACAAATGAATCTCATGCCCACAAGCTATATACCTATGAACCTTGCACCCATACACTTTACTCCTACAATGTTAATAAGGGTAGAGATATCCGCCTAGACAGGTTCGTTTGTAACCAAAGAAGATTTAGATGTGTATTTGAAGGAGATACAAGCAAAGTCCACAGCTGAGGTACTAGATTTGAAGCTTCCATATCATCAATGCATTACTGCGAAGCCATACCCTAAGGACAATGTAAGTCCAAAGTTCATGTTGTTTAATGGCAAGAAAGGGAGTACTAAGGAATCTCTATTGAAATTCATCGAGGCATTGGAAGTATATGGTTTAGACGACGATTTGAAATTGAAGGAATTTTCTAAGTCACTCACTGAAAAGGCGTACTCCCGATATGTTAACCTTCCCTAAAGTCGGTCGATTTATTAGGAAACATGTGCAAGATGTTCTTGGAGAAGTTTTTCTCTACTAAAGAAAGAATCACCCTTACTAACATGGGGAGGATCCGCCAAAAGCCTAAGGAAGATCTCATGGATTATATTGAGCGCTTCAGAGAGCGTTCCTTGGATATACAAGATGTCGGTGATGAAATATAGTTAGTCAAGATTTGCATCCAAGAGATATTTATTGAGTATGCAGTACATCTTGAGAACCTCTAGTTGGTTTCTTTCACTATGTTGGTTGAGAATACACAAATGACCAACAATTCAGTAGTATGACAAAGAAGTGAAAACACAAGATTTAATAAGTGCACACCATTAGTGAACTCAGTTCAAGAGGAGGATTCGAGAGGAGCAAAAAAATTTAGAAGTGAAAAGCTTATGAGCACTAAACCATCTTTGACATACCCATGCCCAATAGGAAAAGTACACACACTCCTCAACCAATGGCCATATGATGGAAATATTAAACTCTTAAGGGTTAAGCGTTTACCAACAAATGAAGAGAAGAGTGACTCTAAATATTGCAGATTTTATAAGAGCGTAGGCCATCCTACGAAAGATTGTTGGACTTTGAAGAAGATATTTAATGAGTAAGTTCAAAATAGAGAACTGATCATTGAGGGTAATGATGTTAAGAACAACCTACTTCCAGCTCATAACACCTAACGTAGTGTTGTGAATGTTATCACTCACGATCCCATAAAGGCAAAAAGTATGGACATGCAGCCAATTGAGGTATATGAAGTTAAGCATGAAAGATTTGAGATCAAGATAGATGGAGATGACAATATTGCTCTTTCTTTGTTGAAGACTGCTAATGTTAGGAATTTCTTTGATTTACTCGGCTTTGATGAGAATGCTCAACTCAAGGCAACACCTGTACTAACAAGGATCTCGTAAGATCAATATAAAAAATATCTTATAGCAAGTCCTACAAAGAGAATCATTTCAATGAATAAAGGGGTAATTACACTTACAAATGCTGACATTTGTACAATAAATCCTAATTACAATCTTCCTTTATATGTGAAAAGCATACTCAATGGTCATTCTATCAAGAAGACATTTATTGATAATAGATCTTTACTTAATGTTATGCCAATTTCAACTTTTAAAGCTGCAAAAATAGATATTTGAAACTTAGTGAGATAACCAATCACGCTAAAAAGCTTATACGAGTCTTTTATGAAGACACTAGGGCATATTGAAGTAGACTTTGATATTGGACCCATTCACAGCTCCACATCGTTCCATATGATTGATGCACCTATATCTTACCATCTCTTTATAGAAAGGACATGGCTGCATGATCATACCATGATACCCTCAACCTGGCATCAATGTATGAAGGGTCATTGGAATGAGCAAGACATCTTTATTCCTGTAACAAAGAACCCATTTACACATAATGAGTCTCACTTCATTGAAGCAATATTCTTTGATGAGCGTGTAAATGAAAGGGAAAAACTCTTAGTAGAACCCCTCGAGGCACAGCTACCTATATAGGAAAAGGCTAAGACTCGAGCATTTAAAAAAAAAAAAAAAGAGGATGCATAGTTGTCGCAGGGAAGTGAAGAAACAAAAGCGAACCAATGATATTATGAAGGTCAAAGACATATTATAAGCTAAGAAGTACGATAACTATTGGTAGTTAAGATGTGTTCTCACTAGTTTCATCCCAATTTTCATTTCATTTCAACGATGATTGCTTTTCATTAAAGAAAGTTCATCTTCGCATCACTGATATCTTCTAATGAGAATGTGATGTGATGAGTGTTTAGATATCTTCATTTTATTACTATGGTCATTGCAAAGTAAGAGACTAATCATCTTAAAGTGTAAAGTTAGTTTTACAAAATGGTTAATGTCTAAACGGGGGAAAATTAAACCCCTCGATCAGATAAAAGAAAGTAATAATTAACATAATATATGTAAACTACACATTGTTGCTCACTAGTAAGAGCCTAGTCTCTTAAGTGCACAATGATGAGCTTGGCTCATATGTTGTAGACTAGTAAGAGCACTGGCCCGTAGACATACATCATGCCATGATAATCATGTGTAGCTTTTATGCTAATTAATTACTATGTTTCTTATCATCAAGCAATGGAAACAATTCCATTGATGAGTACTTTAACATATTGACATTCAAACCCAAGTAACATCCTAGTATGCCACGTTACATAGTCAAGTAGTGAGAAATACCCCCTTAACTGATGAGAAAAAATTATTAATCTCAAGTAATCAATGCCATTGTCGCTACATATGCGCAATTGAATACTTCCTAAAGGGGATCTTTTATATATTATCAATAACAAGAAAAAGTTTTACTTTAATATGTGAGATGACATGTGAGATTCCTTAGATCATCAAGTCTAAGCAGTCTCATAATTATGCGTATCTTAAAGGAGACCACTCTTAGATCATCAAGTCTAAGCAATCTCATAATTATATTTATTGTATAAGAGGACCTATAGATCAAAGAGTCTAAACCTATAGATCAAAGAGTCTAAGCAGTCTCGAAGTTATGTCAATCCGATAGGATTGCTTAACACTAGTGTAACTAGGTTGAGCCTTTGCTCCCTACTGTGTTATGTCATTTTTAAGAAGAAAGAAGAGTTAATAAGACAATCTTACTACTTTATGCTAAACAATAGCGTTGCTTAGTTGAAGTGTTTCTTAGTTGAAAGTCATTAAGATATACTTCTTACTATTTCTCAAGACATTGCAAGTCATTAAGGCGATCAAAATTGCCATACTACATTATCATCTAGCGTACTACTACTAAGTGAAGAGTTATCGCTTCTAAGTGCATAATGATAAGACACCTTTATAAAAACTGATGCAAGTACCATAGAGATAAAGAAGTATGAAAGTCAGCCAATCAACTTCATTATTGT
Source organism: Lumnitzera racemosa (assembly GCA_024138005.1). NCBI lineage: Eukaryota > Viridiplantae > Streptophyta > Magnoliopsida > Myrtales > Combretaceae > Lumnitzera > Lumnitzera racemosa. Next base: position 6,459,479 of record JAMXBC010000007.1, read on the forward strand.
TGATTCTACATATTCAATTACAATTCGTACTTACAAGGAAATATAAGAGTTAGAACCCAGTGATCAAGGAGATCATGTGAAACAAGGCTTAAAACAATGTCTACCAAATGAAGAGGCTATTCTTGCATGGTGATGATCGCTACCAATTATACTTGCTTTATACAAAACTCCTTGTGTATAATATTCAATGTACACGTATTTGCAAGGCTTGATGTATGTATGCTTGCGATGCTCAAAGCGCGCGTACACACAAGCCTTAATGCGCACATGGCACTAATATATGAGTACTCTAGATATTCGATACACTACACTAATTTATGACATCCCCTTTTGCTTAATCTGAATGATAACAGTATTAGAGTTATTTAACACATGGGATTACTTATATCTAATTATCATGCCACCTTCTCTTGATGATTCTTGAATGTAGCATCAATGCCTACATGTAGTTGTTACCCTTTAAGGGAGGAGGAAAGAGTGATTACATGCAAAAACTAAGGAAAGTAAACAAGTTAGTAAAGTAAAGTGCAAATGGGATAGAAATCATACAACTATAAAAATGAAAAGATAAAGGAAAAATGATGAGGGCAATACAAAGAATGAAGTCTTATTGAAGACTTATGTTTAACTCGAAGATTTGACTCACGTATGTTCATATCATAGGACAACTCACATGTTGTTACCAAGTTCATGCTCAATTCACATGTTTAACCATAAATGCTCATACATATTCATCTTAAAGAAATTATGTTCACATCGCGTATATTTACGTTAGAAAGACTCATATTCAACTCTCATATCAAGGCTCATATCAAGATGAAGCCTTATGTTGTAATAAACTCCCATGTTTATTTATTATGTTGAGAAGGCTCACGATTCAACTACTCACATTCAGTTCACATTTAGAGCGCTATGCCTATCCTATAATGCTATGACCTATTTCATGCTCAAGCTTCACATGGTGTTTAAGGGTTATGTGGTGTTCAAGCCTTACATGATGTGCATACCTCATATTGTGTTTAGTGCTTACATTGAGTTTAAGCCTTGTATCACGTTCATGCCTCACATTAAGTTTAAGCCTACATCATCTCATGCTCAAGACTCGTGATATCTTTAAGATTTATTTTACATTTAAGGCTCATGTTATGTTTTGAGGTTATGTCAAGTTCAAGGCTCACATTATGGAAGCTTATGTTCTATTCTCATGATTAAATCATGTTTAAGGCTTATGATTATAACTTTTGCTAACTCATATTCGACCTTAATTTTCAAGACTCGTATTCACCATCATGCTCAAGGCTCAAATGCGACCCTTATATTCACTCACGATCAAAGCTCACGTATCAAGGCTTATGTTCGACACACATGACAAAGCTTATGTTCGACTTAAATACCTAAAAGTGCTATATTCAAGTTGCATACCCAAATTACACGTGATCATATAGAAAGTTTAAAAGTACTCAGGTTAGAAGCTTATGTATGCTCATGCCAAAAAGACTACTCTAAATCGGGGTGTTTGAGGCTCATGAGTGCGTAAACAAGATCTATGTCTTGTTCTTGTATGATAAGCTTGTAGACTCATGCTCATGTTAAAAGCCTACTTAAGACCTCATAGTTGTTCTACATGATTAGTTCATAAGTGTTTGCATTGATGAGCAGTGAAGTTCATTTCACATATCACCTTATGAGTGTTTATGTTAAAGGGAGGTTATGTTCAACTTAAGTATGTTACTCTCATATGCTTACGTCCAAGACTCATGTTCAAATTATGTGAGCTTAGCTCATGCTCGCCTCTTATGTGATTGTGTATACATGTCCTTATGACTCAAGCTTATGTTCAATTTATGTTACAAGTTGCAATCGATTTTATGGAGGATACAAAAAAAGGCCATACATGACCTAAGCATTATACCTCTTCAGCATCACATACTCTTGACCCTCGGTTGACAAACAATCACGGCTTGGGTAATAAAGAGTCTACCTTCTTTAAACCGCGTCGATTTGCTGACTGTTGCCAGTTCAAGATGTGATCCTCGAGTTGCGATCGCAAACTTTTGGCCTTCAACTATAAACAACTATAATCCGAGAGGTGAAGAGATCTTCTTTAAACCAAATTCTCAAATATTGATTATGCTACCTACAAAGTATAGACAATAAGGAGATGTTAGTTTCAAAATTTAAAGAAAAAAGGGGAGGAGAATGATGTTATAATTAATTGCCCAAAGATACATATCAAAGCATGCGTAAAATTACAAGAATAAAGGCATCAAATAGTAGAAACTATCTCATTATTTATTACACAAAGAGGAAATGTTGGAGCCAAAGAAAATTTACAAGTTTGGGCCGTATACAAAATTCCCAACATCTCGAATCAAGCAAACAAGTGGTATAGAAAATGTAGTCTAATGAAACTTGTGCAAATTGCAACCATGGCATTGTGGTTAGGTATGTGTTGTTAAGCATCTATGCCAAGTAGTGACCAACATGAAAAAGAACACGGTAGCTTCGAGTGACAAATACATAAATAAAAGAAAGCATAAGTGCATCTGTAACCTTTGGTTTGGAATTTTTTTTTTTTTTTTTTTTTTAGATCAACAAGAAGTGAAGGCTCAGATTCATGGTTTATGAGAGCTATTTTAAGCAAGTTATTTCCATATCTAGGACTTATGAGATCAGCAAATAGCATAAAAGGAGAAGCTCTATCTTTTAAAAAATGGGCCGCTAGAATCTACAAGTCAAATTCGTTGTATGCTTAATGCAGTTATTTACTTCCTTGTCATTGGAGCCTTATGTGAGTCTTGGTCGACGCTTTGATGGCCACAATAATCCAGTTCATCCCATAGCTGTCTTGAGCTTCTCTACTGGTACTTGCAAGAACACTTGCCTACCAATTGCTGATTCTTCCCGACAAAAAGCCAAGTGGTTTACGCCATAAGAGCTATCGAGCAGGAACAATGAAATCTAAAACGCTCAGTTCCAATTACTTCGATATTGTTGAATTTGTTTCCTTCAACACATAGCAAAACCTGAAAGACATTGATTCTTGATATTTCTTCCTAATTATAGACTACCTCTCTCGCTTCCTGCATCAACTTCAACATAGAAATCATATATTTTCTCCTCTACCTCAGGGTTGTAAGTCCATTCCAACTTTTTTAAAAATATTAGTCTCCCTATCGGCCCACAACTGATGCAGCTTCCTTTTTAGCCTTCACCATTAAGATGTCAGTCCATGAATATCCTACATCCGTTGTCCGTTTCAAAGCTCAATCGACAATATCCCCTACAACTACTGTTTTGAGACACCCCAATCTAGCTTCCTTCAAAACATCCACAAAATCTGAATCATCCGAAACAAGAACTAAACAATCAGCTCTCCTATTATCCATCATATCCACCACGTGATCCTTCAAAGCAACGTCTGCTGATTGAGGCTGGCCAGCTACTCTCTTAACCTAAAACCCAGCTCGCTTCAATTCATCTGCTAAACCATACCCCACCTTCGGTGTCGAAATATCCCTCGCTGCATTCTTATACTTCTCCACCTTCATTGAGTACTTCCCTACCAATTTCACCCTCCTTGAACCCCTTGTAGACTCAATCTGACTCAATCTCTTCTTATGCTCTCGCTTCTTTGGTCACAGATGGGAATTTACACACATGGATGGGCTATGCTTGGCAATGGGATCAATCCAACTATTATTGCACTCAATATTTTCATAACTACATTGTTTCAAGAAGGAATAGCTACTGACCAGAATAAAAATCAATTTGATCGTTTGGGCCATCTCGTTGGGCTTCTCGCGTATGCACCTGCAATTTGTTCATTCCAGAACAATCCGAGAAGAGCATGTGCAGCTCTTCATCGTAGCAATTCAAAGCGGTGAACAACCCTGAAAAGAACAAGTTAAAGAAAACATGGAAGTTAGATTCTTTGTCAAAAGGATCGCAAACAAGTTATATAGCATGATACTGTCGTAGAAAAGAAAAGAAAGAGAGAGGAAAGAGGAAGAGGAGACTAACTTATATTGTTTGCTTTGTTTGTAACTTTATCGGATCGTTCTTTGGACTTTTAGCTCTCTTCTTCAAATAGAGACCAAGCGGCGTAGATTTGAGCAGATTTCTCCCGAATAGCCAGCAGGATCGAGAAACTTCTAGTTCCAAGTAGCAGCACAACCAACCGACAAGTCAGTCTTCAAAACAAGAGATGTAAGTTTAAAAGAAAAGAAAAAAAGAAGAATAGAATCGGGGAAGAAAAAGAAGTACGACCTCATCCAAGAAGCACAACAGCAGCAGCTGCAGTGAACAAAACAACATCAAGCTAAGCAGCCATCAGACCAGAGTAATCTTACGCTAGATGTTGACCAAGTCCAAGCATCCAAGTTTCTGTACGGCAGCGAACCCGGACACCCAGATGGCACTTCACTCGTCCAAATTTCCAACATCAGACAAGTGGCTGCAGCAAGGACTCACCTAAACAGCAGCGGACTCGAACTCGTGACAGGGATTCAAGCGTCTCCATGTGGATTGCTATAGATCGGGTAGCCGCGCGCTTTGTGACAGCTGTCACCTGAGTAGAGTAGTTGCTATTCGAACCAAGTTGTTGATCAGCTAATTTTCTTAGAGCTCCAACTTGAATGGAAGTAATAGTAGCCGTAGCCATTAGTTGTACAAGTATAGCAGTTGATGCAAACTTCATCGAAGACCATGCTTGTCTACTGCCCCTATCGAGCATTTGCTCGAAATGTTCAGTTGAGTGGCACGTCATCTTTCGAATCATCGTCTAAAACTTCCACTTAACAGTAGCTGGAGCATTTTGTTCAGAATTCTTGAATCGAAGTTCTCATGAAGAAGGTCCTTCGGCTTGCGAGTGATGATTTTATGAAAGATTGTTTAGTTTTGGGGGCTGGAGCTTTAGCCTTTGGAAAAATGCAGTCTCTTTTTTTACAAGTTTGGGACACAGATAAAATAAATAAATGTGCGGTCCAGCCCGTAAGAAGAAAAAGAGAGTACGGTTATGCCTGGAATTCTTATTATATTGTTGGAGCCAATAAGTCACAATTGTAGAATAGTGGGCATAAATTTTTACCAATCATAACATAACAAATAAGTTTTGGTTAATATAAAACGTTATATGATATATAAAAACCTTATAAGAAAAATGTTCTTATATAAAAAAAAGATTAAGATAATATTGATATGTACCTCTAACCCAACAAGATCACTAATATGACCTAAGCGTACAAACTCAAATCAAGAAAGTCAATGAGTCATATAGATTAAATCGAAGAGACAAATTAACTCAAAAAAAGATAGCTTAAATAATATTTATTTCAAGGTGATGCCTTAGGGGCAACATATAATATAACTCAGTTGAGGCTTGACATACAGTTAAGAGGTGTTGCAGGTTTGTACATTAAAACAATTCTCAAATTAATTTAGTAATAACACAGCTATTTAATAGTGTGCACGTGCTTGAATCATCTAAAAGACTTACTCAGTACCCAAACCCATTCGACTTTGTTTGAAAGACTTTGGTCAAGGGGGAAAATATAGAGGGCCAAATTTAATATTGGGATTCAAACCCGTTGATTAAATGGATTTAACTTTGCGAGCTAAGGTGATAAGGCCTGATGAGCCAAGCCCATAAATTATCAAGATAATTAAGGAAGATTTGGTATGGTAAGCTTAGAGTAGGGCCCATTAAATCGATCAATCCGATTCAAACTTTCTTGATTTGGCTTACACTAAAATAATAAATAAAACCTTTATCTAGGTCTAAACTCTTGAAAATAGCCAACTTAGAATCCATTAATAAAGGGCTTCAATCTTAATCATTGTTCACCATCATTATCTGACGGATGTAATCAATTACCCTTTCCTATAAATACCCTATTTACATCCTCATTTAATTAAGAGAAAAAACCCCATTAACATCGTTACTCTGCCAGAACTTTGTCTTAAAGATTAAACGCTTAAACACATCAAGAACATTATCTCGTTCTTCATTAATCTTGGAGTTTGATGTCATCGTGTTCCTTCACCTGTCACCATACGTGTTAGAGCCTGACTAAGATCGTCTACTCCTCTTCGTTATGCTTCTCTCCTGATCATTCCTGTAAGTCACTCAAGCCATTTTCCTAGTCACATGTAATGTAACTATACAAGTAGTACATACGTGACACTTACATCTATACCTACACCCCTACACCTAGTAAAGAAGAATAGTCCTTTCTCATCAAGTTACAAAATATTATATTATGAAGAACCTTTTGGGAATGTGTTTTCTTTTCTACATGCATGTCAAGGAAACAAATTATTATTTATACTTTAAACTAATAAGATATTAGCAATATTGTAACATGGTTATACAAAAAGGTTGTGACCATTACTTTACTTTTCTAGTATTCTAGATTCTTTTTAGAGGGATTATGTATGATGAGAATATTGTGGAATTATTATAGAAGAATAGCTAATAAAATGACACAAGCCGAGCATAAAAATCTATATTTGAATTTGTTTCATGAAAAATTAGGTTTTGAATTTGTACTATCATTTCTTTTTAATAATTAAATTTGTACCTTTATTGTAAATGGAACTTGATTTGTGAATAAATTGAAAATTTTTAATAGTTTTGAAATCGAAATATGTCACAAGAAATTTCTTGCTTTAAAGCACCGATTAACCCTTAAGAGGTAAGTCGTGACATTATTGCCCATTGCACCATAATACTTATATTAGTGAATAATATTCCAAATATGCCTTTTTTTTGTTAATTCTCATTTTGTTCTCATTTGCTAATTATTGCCCATTGTGCCATATTGCTAGATTGGATTAGACATTACAAGCACAGATGCATATAGATGGACGAAAGCATTGTACAATAAAGTCCGTAATAATTATCCTTCATGGGAATTGGCTGGATTTATAAAGGATTATCCTGTTGAAGTATACTACAACTAAATATTATTGTGCATTTGGTTGTTGTGCATTTGTATTGCTCTATTTTGTTAGTAGTTATTGATTGTTTTGTTAGTAATCTAGTTTGGTAGGCTTATATTACATATTATTATTATTTTTTTTTTTTCACATGTGTTACTAGCACTTGACTTATACTTGTATATAAACCCAACACACAGTAATGTAACAAACTAATAACCTTACTACATCTCAACTTTTCCATTTCTCTCTCTCGCAATCATTCTTCGTTGTTGCAAAAGAACCCTAGCTCATGGCTTATCAATTTTACTTTCTTGACATGGTATCAAAGCAGGTATTCAATTGTAATTCCTAATTCTTTTCATATCTTTTACCTTTAATTCAAGGATTTTTTTTGCTATCGCTAGAGTTTGAACTTGATTTATTCGAAAGCAAATATGTCGAATGATTCTAGATATAATGATCTACTTTTTTGTCTACTTTTGATAATCTGGGTACGATTATCACTACCATAATATTCAATGGTTCTAATTACTTAGGGTAGAGTAGATCAATTAAACTTATCCTAGGTGTGAAATCTAAACTTGGATTTATTGATGATACATATGAGAAACCTAATGGAAAGGATACTAATATGCAAAGATGGTTGAAACGTGATTATGTGATCTACTATTAGATCTTGAATTTGATGGTTAAGGAACTATCAAAGGGTTTTATTTATGTGAAATCCTCTAAGGAGTTGTAAGATGATATCAATGAGAGATTTAGACAAATTAATGGTCTACTATTGTATCAGTTACAGTAAGATATTTCTAATCTATGACAAGGAATTCTAATGTGATTATGTACTATGGAAAACTTAAATGACTGTGGGACGAATTGAGTAGCCTTAATGGATTACCAGAATGTGATTATGGAGCTTTAGATGCTTGTACATGTGACTTAGTAAGGAAGTTTATTGAGATTGAAAGTAGAAATCACCTCATGTAGTTTCTCATGGGTCTTGATACTGTATATGTAAGTGTAAGGAATCCTATTTTGTCTCTAGATTTGCTTCCTATTGTGAATAAAGCATATTATTTGGTATATCAGGTAGAGAAACAAAAGCAAATGTTTAGAATAATTACTTTTTCAAATGAAAGTCTTGCTTTTTCAGTACAAACTCAAGCTAAAACTATTGAATTTGAAAAGAAAGAAGAAAGACAGGAAGAGTGTTTGTGCACATTATAAAAAGCCAAGACATTTAATTGCAAGTTGCTTTGAAATGGTAGGTTTTCTTGAATGGTACAAAGGTCCTAAAGACAAGAAACCATTGAAGTTTACTGGACAAGTTCATATGAAGCTTGAAACTTTTGATATACCCTTTGACAATTTACGTTGAGATGTTTTTTCTTTGAATCAAGGTAATGCATTTGATGAAACAGACTTGGTTACTAAAGTCTACACTGAAGTCATTAAGCTGTTGAAAGGAAAAGGAAGCTTGGATTCAAATCTTGCTACATCATCTCATTATGCAGGTTAGTGCACTTTGTTGGTTTCTAATACTTTTGTTGCTACTCATGATAAAATTAGTGATATTGTGTGTAATTCGATAGTAGATACAAGAGCTTCGTATCACATTACTCTACATTCCTACATTTTGTTTACTAAATACACTCTTCATAAGCTTGTTCTAGTTAAACTCCCTGATAAAAGTCTTAAATTAGTTTGTGAAGCTGGCAGTGTTTAATTGACAAATCAGATAACTTTACATAATGTGTTTGTTATCATTGAGTTCAGTTGCAACCAACTATCAATTCATCAGTTTCTTAAATGCACTAACCTAGTTGCCACTTTTTCTTCTAATCACCGTTTGTTTAAGGCCCATAAGTCATTGGAAGTGATTGCATAAGCTAAAGTCTAAAATGGATTATACATACTACAATCTGATTTGTGTTTGCCTATGGTTTCAAATCATGTTCATGATTCTACAATAAAAAAATCAATTCCATGTAAAGATAATTCTTTGAGTTTTAAACCAATGCATAATCAACTTGGATACATTGCTTATTCTAGACTTAAACATGTTCCTCCTCTTAATGATGTTCCTCTCGATACACCTTTTTGTGATACTTGTTTGTTTGGAAAGACACAAAGAGTGCCTTTTTCAACCAGTAATACATGTTCTTCTTATCCATTTGATCTTGTTCACATCGATATATGTGAACTCTATTGTAAGCCCTACAATCAAGCATTCGGAGTTCGATCAGTAAAATTTAAAGCAATCAAGTAAATTGTCTAATCAAGCACAAATTTTACACCGAAGTTAGAAATATTAGTAAAAGTAATCCTATAAGTTTGAATTTAGGAAAATAATTAATTATTATAATATTGAATTATATGTAAATTTCTCATTATTTATCAAAAACATGTAAAACGAATTCCGATAACTAATAAATCGATAGAGATAAATTATATGTATACTAAAAATCATAAGATAACATAAATAATATTTAGTAATATTTATTTGTACCATATATGTATTTACGTGTAAGTAAAAATACATAAAATTACTTCAAATGTTCGAAATGTCCTAAAGTAATACTAAATTATTAAAGAAAATTCATAAATAATCAAAGAAAAATCTGGAAAAATAAGAAAAAGTGAAGAAAAGTCTAGAATAAGGGCATAACAAATTGGAAATGGAGAGTGGAAAGCAACCAATTAAAATTAACTAACTAGAAAGTAAAATGACAAGAGATAAGGGACATTTGTTACCTTAGAAATTAAAGAAAATATCGAAACAACCTTATAAATTTAACAAGCTTCATCTAAAAATCATGTTGACATGTTGGGAGTTCAAGAAAATTAGAGACAAATCAAAAAGAGAAGAAGGATAATTTTACAAAAAAATTAGAAAAGTAGTGTTCGAATGAGCAATGTAAGGTGAAACTACACTTAATGGGCACCTAGGAGTGGATAGCCACTTGTAAACCCTATAAAATCAATAGTCTAACCCTAATTTAAATCCGAGTATCCTAAATTATGTCATGAGTCGATAAGATTAGTAATGATAAACTTTTATGAAATTTAATAAATCAAATATAGTATCAATAATAAAAATCTTAGAAATTGATTGAAACCTAAATCTGATCTACGCACAATTACCTGAAATCGAACCTAAACCTGATTGAAACTTTAAAAGTATAACTTTAAGCTTATAAAATAATTAAATATCACTTAAGTGATATAATAGTAGTTAATTACAATTATCAACTAAATCGCATAAAACTTTTAACAAAAACGTTAAAATAACTCATAAAAATTATAATTGTAACGGATACTAATTAAATTGATAAATTTTCATAAAATTCCAAAATTAATTTATAAATGTTATTTTTACTATTTTTATGTTTGGAAAAAATTCATCTATTTTTTTTTCTTTTTTCTTCTTTTTCTTTCTTTCTTTTTCTTTTCTTTCTTTTCCCTTTAATTTCCACTGCTGCCACATTCAATTTCTAGAAAATAAAGCTAATAGCCCACATGATGAAATTTTTTCTAAGTGTTGGATTTACAAAACAAAATCAATTACAATGATTTAAGTTGTCTTGTCCACATAAATGCCAATATCTATTAGATTTGGTTTAACATCCTATTTAATCTAATTCCACTTGCTGTTGGAATGTTTGGAAAATTGGAAACAAAAAAGAGAATAACCAAAGCAAAGTTATTACACACACGCATACACAAAATCAAACCAGAAAAAAGAAAAGAACACAAGACTAGACTAACACACACAAAATCGAGAAAAGCAAAGGAAAAAGAGGAGAGGAAGAAGAAGAAAACTAAGGAATTTAACCACTATATTACTAAAATATTTAAGTAAGTATATTTATTTAACTTATGTATATGTATATCATATAGTATGTACATGTATATACTAAGTATTTTATTGTATTTTGTTATATGTTTCATTACATGTACATATATATATATATGCATGAATAGATAAATAAATATATAAGTGTATCTCTTTTATTTGTGTATAACCAAATGTATGTGGACATGTATATATATATATATATACATATAGTAGGTATTTAGAATTTTCACTATTTGGGTATATTTATATATATGCATGTACACGTAAATATATATATAGATGTATGTATGTATTATATATGTATGGATTATTAGTATTTAGTATAATATTTATATACATGTATTAAGTATTCTCGTATTTATGTGCTCTTGTACGTATTTCTTTATGTATATATATAGATATAGTATTTTATATTATATATATGTATATGTATACATGTGTAAAAGTAGGTATATGTGTATAAAATATAACTATATCCATATTATCCTTATACGAATAGTATAGAGTATATAATTAAATTCAAAATAATTTCTTACATAAAGCATAATGTACATTAAATAGTATATATAATATACGATAATATTAAGTTAATAAATATGTATATAAGAGTACCGTAAATTAGGAAAAAGAATTACTAATAAAGTAAATTATAACAATTAATTAAATATAATAATAAGTATTTATACATATATATATATGTATATCGTGAAATATAAGAAAAATTAATAAAGTAGGAAAAAATTGAATTAATAATTCTAAAATCTCAAAAATAGGTAAAAATGAGTAATTAAGGTAAAATAAGCTTAAAATAATAAAATTATTACTTATACAATTTAAGTAATTATTAAATCGTAAATATACCAAGAAAAAGCTTAAATTAATATTTTATAACTTTTTAAATTAAAATAATTAATTTTTGTAGTATTTTTATATCATAGTTCAAACTGCGAGTCACAACGTCCAAAATAGACCTTACTCCAGGAAAATATGCTTGAAAACGATCAAAATGGACTATAAGTTCATAATGATCCGAGCTAAAGCAAAAAAGTTGTACGTTATTCGATAAAAATCTCAAATCAATAATTTAGCGTAACTAAGTTAAGTAAACAATACAAATTACGATGTTAATTTAGCTTCAAATTCTCAAATTTATAATTTTCTATTTTCTTTATTCTCAAGTGATCTCGACCTTGACCCTAAGTTGCCATTGGATTATTACAACTCTTGAGTCGATCATGGCTAAGTGAGTTTTTCTCAATAATTCCATATTGCTTATATTTATCATTAGTGAATATAAATTACGATTATAATTGAATGTTGTATGGGGTTGGGTTATGCTTATGTATGATAATTGTTTGTCAATGATGAATTTACTTTAAAGTATGATAACGTATTGATTATTGTATAGTAAATTCACTACGAACTGATTGTCTATGACCTTATTGATCACTGAATAATAAGACCTAATTTTACTCGACTTGAAAGAGTTAACTTGAAACATGCATAATTATACACCACATAACTAATTTCAGCTGTCACATTAAATGGAAGTAGCAAGAGGCCATATGTAGGTTGATTATTTGATTGTTATAAATTTCATACAGTGCACACGTACGATATAACCTTACCCTAGCCCATGGGATCAATAAGCATTAGAGGCGCCAACCGCCTAATTAAGGGTCAAGTCTAGAAGCTTCCATTTAAGGGTAAGTGAAAGCTGTGTAAACCTACTCATAATCATACGTAGAACTTAATTTTGATTAAAACTGAGAATGCATATACCATTACATTTTAAATACAAAACGCAGAGTTTTATTATAAGATGAGTTCTAGTATGATACCCGAATTTGACTGTACCAATGTATCTCCAATCCTAATTTCAGAGGGTGTTAAATCTAAGTTGCATGCAGTACCTAGTTACCTGTATGTATTTTTTTGGCATACGGATTGACATGCATTCATTTGATTGAATTTAATTGATATATAACTTGATTGTTGTATGGTTGAAGGGATTATCTCACTAAACTAGTTAGCTTATACCCTTATAATTTACTTTCGTAGGTCGAGTTATTTATGGAGTCGGGCTGCCATATGCCCGAGGTTAGTTGTACATCATGGGGTTGATGTAAGCAATAAAATGATATTAGTTTAAGTTAAGAAGAATTGTAGACTTCTTATCTGTAAATATAGATCATGTTTTATATTGCTTTAACTTATTATTATCATGAACTGATATTGCTTACACCTGCGTAACTCTTAGTTGTTAGTTGTAGCTGTAGTCTTGTGTATTGTATAAAAGGTCGTCAATTGTAAAGGAAATCAATCTACAGTCCTTTGTATAGTATACAGCGACTGCCACGATTAGCCTCTTCAGGTCGTGACACCACCACTACCCGACGATGTTGGTAGCACCTAAGCTAGCCGATAAAGCCATGGTAGTCGAAGCAACTAATGCCGTTAAGTTTGCTTTTCCCTCCAATTTTACTTTATTTATTAAAAATGTTAAATAATCTTGGAAAATTATGAAATTTAATATTTTGAGATATTTTTATATGTAGATTTAGGGAAAAAATTTTAATTTGATGAATTTATGTCTAGAGTTACTTGGCTACTGATAGGCCAAGTAACTCCATTCTTAGCTAAACGTTAAGTAACATAAATCCATATCTGATTTGAATTCAAGGAGAGTGGCACAAACGGTTATCATTTTGGTATGGTTATATTACATAACTGCCCATTATCTCTACATTTCAAGAATGTACCTAATCTCGAGGCCTCCACGCGTCTTGATAATCGTTCCATTAACTGCTATTTCAAACATAACATTCGCATATAAATACAATGAAAAAACACTGTAAGAGACATCTGATAATACTCAATTACTTGTTCAGTCCCTTCTAACATTCACTAACTTAAGCATCGGAATGATCGTATCGGACTGGCTTCGATACCAAAAGCTTTCTCTTTCTTTGGAAGACAAAAGTTTTAACTTAAAATCACCTAACAACATTGGTATTGGACTAAAAGTAATATTTAGGATACTTAAGCATAATGTGATTAATTTTACATTATAGTTCGAAACAAAATCTTAAGATTTATATGTAACACTCGTAGTTGAAATTGAATTGAAGCTTAATTTAGAAATAGATTTGGAAACCAAATCATAACCTACTCTAAACTAAGAATAATTATAAAAGACTTAAAAACTTGAATAATTAATTATAATAAAACCCTAAATTGAAGATAACATAAATAATTACAAAATGAAGCCTATATAAGATAGCTATATAAGTATTAAAACAATATTTGTATTATAGGGATTATCGGCGATGGCTTATATAAGTCGCACCTTGTGTAAGCAAGTAGGAAGTTAAGGTAAGTTAAGATTAATACATTACTGTATTTTGGAGTGCTAATTTATAGCGCTAGGAAACTTAAGATTATACTTGATTGTATTTGTTAGATAGTTGATTATATGTATGTTTCTAAATTTGATTGTATGATTCATGTTTATTGTTTTTGCTTGTATTTATGTTATTTATTTGAATTGATTGAACACCTTAAACTGAACTTAACTAAGTATATGACTTGTAAGTCTAAAACGGATATGCATAGCAACCTATTAAGGGAAAGGGAAACATTTAAGGTTTTCAAGCCAAATATCAACCCCTTCGAAAGGGATAACGCTGAATAACATAATAGGTCCCTTTTTCATCCTTAGTCAAACTAGGTAACAGGAGAGGAGGTTGTGGCAAAGGTGAAATCAATAGTTCAAAAGTAGTCGCATGAGAAGCAGTGTCTCTATTGCACAAGCCTAAGTTTAGTCGTGAGTTATTACATAAACATAGAAACTCCTCAACCAGGATTAGAGTGGGTGTAATTTCCCTAATCTCATGATAGACTGGATAACGTTGTGCAATTGCATTTGCTTATACATGTACTATATTTAACTAATTTGGTTGATAACCTTGTTTGTGTTTGATGTATAGTTTTAAGTCTCTGTCCCAACTTATTACGCTATTGGTTGCTTACATCCCTATAAACGTTATTGCAACTGCTAGCTAGGAAACGGCGTATATTTACCTTAAAGCTAGTAACTGTTGAATTCTAGAGAGTGAGAAAATACATTTGAAGAATAGATATATTTTTAAGGTCTTAGTTCTTATTTTAAAATTTTCCATTTTCGAATAAAGTATTACTTAGGTAATATATTATAATAAAATCTTATAAACATTAATTGTAATAGCTGAACCCTAGTATATATATATATATATATATATTTTCTTACTTTCTTAGGTAAGTAATTTTTTTTAATTTATAAACTATTTACTTCAAAGCGAGTTAGTCGTAGATCATTGTGTAAATCGAGTCTAAGATAATAGTTGTAAGGTCTACTTCTATCCTATAATAGTTTGCATAGCGGGACCGTTAAGACTCTGTCACTTCAGGATGTGACACCTATAATGTACCATCTACCTCTAATGCTAAATTTTTTCTTACAATAGTAGATGGCATGAATCGTTGCACTTAGACTTACTTGTTACAACATATATACCAAGCCTTTCACATATTATCAAATTTTGTCTCCTATGTCAAAACACATTTCCATACTTGTCCAAAATATATTTTCTCAAATAATGGAAGCGAATTCCTTTCTCTTGAATGTTGAAAACTTTTTCAAACCAATGGCATTATACACCAAAAGACTATGACATACACACCACAACAAAATGGTGCGATTGAATGAAAACACCATCATTTACTCGATACAACTCATACCCTTCGACTACATGCTCATTTACCGAAAAAGTTTTAGGGAGATTGTCTTTTGATAGCCACCTACCTTATAAAGAGGATGCCTATGCAAAACTTTCATTAAAAGACACCTTATGAACTTTTATTCAAAAAACCTTCCTTATATTCTGACGTTAAAACTTATGGTTGTTTATTTTATGCTACTATTGTAAAGGGTAACAATGATAAATTTGACACTAAAGGTCAATGTTGTACATTTATGGGTTATCCATCTAATCAAAAGGGTTACAAGCTTTTTTATCTTGATACATACATTTTTTTCCTTAACTGTAATGTAATCTTCTGTGAAGACATCTTTCCTTTTTGTAATGCATCAGATTTTATGCAAGCTAATTCTACTTTGCCTTTATTCCCTGTTGCTTCATCTAATTCTCATTGTGAAAATGAGATAGAAAAATCTAGTTGCCCTTCATCTATTAGTCCTTCAGACTTTACTGCTATTACTACTATTTCCTCCTCTAGTCTTTGAAGATCAAAAAGGGTGAAACATGTTCTTGACTGGCTTCAAGACTTTGTTCATAGAGTTCATTCTAGTACTCTATATTTTGCAATTACTTCCACGAATTCACCATACAGTTTATATCCTCTTTTTTCTCCTCAATCCTTTGAGACTTTACCAAAGAGTATGTGATCTCATTAGCTAATGTACTTGCTATTCGTGAAGCACGCACTTTTTGTGAAGCACAAAAGGATCCAAAATGGATTGAGGTGATGAATGAAGAGTTACTTGTTCTTGAGTCTAATCAAACATGGGTTCTCACTCCATTACCTTTAGGGAAAAAGGTAATTGGTTCTAAATGGGTTTATAAGATTAAGTATAAACTTGATGGTTCTATTAAGAGATATAAAGCTATTTTGGTAGCTAAGGATTACACCCAATTTGAGGGAATTCATTACATTCACACTTTTTCTCCTGTAGCCAAGTTAACTACTGTATGTGTATTACTTGCTGTAGCAGTAACTAAAAATTGGTATGTCCATTAGCTAAACGTGAATAATGCTTTCTTGCATGGGTCCTTAGGTGAAGAAATTTATATACAACCTCCCGATGACTATTTGTTAGCTAAATTGAGATAAGTTTGCAAACTTGTCAAGTCTTTATATAGACTAAAACAAGCATCTAGGCAGTGGAATCATGAGTTTACTAATTTTGTTGTTTCTTTAGTTTTCATTCAATCAAAGAATGATTACTCATTGTTCACTTGAGCTGTTAGTGATAAGTTTTGGAACTTCTAGTGTATATGGATGATGTTTTAGTTGTAGGCAATTCCTTATTAGCAATCTAATAGGTGAAAAGTGCTCCTCATAACTCGTTCACCATTAAGGATCTTGGTGATATTTGGTTTTTTCTTAGGATTGAGGTTTGTCTACTGATAATGGTTTTTTGTTACATCAACGGAAGTTTTTATTGGATATTGTAGATGATGTTGGCTTTACTGGTGCAAAACTAGTCAAAGTACCTTTCTCACGGAATATAAAATTGGATAACACTTTAGGGCAGCTTCTTTCTAATCCTGCTCTCTATCTCCAACTAATTGGGCATCTTCTTTATGTTACCATGACATGTCTCGACATCATGTATGCCATATAGCAATTAAGTCAATTTGTATCTTACCGAAAGGTTCCTCACATGAAGGTTGCCTTACATGTTCTTTGGTATCTAAAGGGAACTTTCAACACTAGCTTGTTCTTTTTAGATGAAAGCACATTGAAGTTATTTGGTTACTCATATGCAGATTGGGGCACTGGTTGTATGGATTACAAATCTTTGTTTGGGTTTTATATCTTCCTTGGTTCTTCTCTTGTTTCTTAGAAGACAAATAAGCAAGCTACAGTTTCCACTTCCTCAACCGAAGCGGAGTATCATAGCATTGCTTCTTTAACTAAAGAGTCGCTTTGGATCTCTTATCTTCTCAAGGATTTATCTTCACCCTTATCTTTTTCGGTTCCATTATTTACCGATAGTCATTTGGCTTAATTGACAGCAGAAAATCCACATTTTCATTGGCAAACAAAACATATAGAGATTGATGTACATTTTACTGGAGATCATATTTCTAATGGCTTTCTTCAAATTGTTCATATTCCTTCTTCAAGTTAGGTAACTGATCTCATGATAAAGGCTTTAGGAGAATCACAACTTCTTCATTTTTGCTCCAAGTTGGGTCTTTCCCTTAGCCTAATTTGAGGTATATGTGTTGGAGGTAGGGGGTGTTATGGGTAAGGGTAGGGGTGTGCTAAAGTATCCTACAGCTAACTACTATAGTGCATTTGTGTTGCTCTGTTTTGTTAGTAGTTGTTTATTATTCTATTAGTAGTCTGGTTTGGTAGGTTGTATATTACATAGTGTTATTTATTTTCTCTTGCTCACATGTGTTACTGGCATGTGACTTATACTTGTATATAAACCCAACATACAGTAATGTAACAAACTAACAACCTTACTACATCTCGACTTTTCCATTTCTCTCTCTTGCAATGATTCTAAGTTGTTGCAGAAAAACCCTAGCTTATGACTTATCCATTCTGCTTGCTTGACATATCATGTAAGCTAATATTCTAAGCATAGAGCTCTAAATTCTTGTTTCTTTACTATGTTGGTGGTATTTAAATTTCAATCATTTTAATGGAATGATACTCTAAGGGTATTCCTTCTTACTTTGAGACTTTAGTGAAGTTTAGCCACTATCAAATTAAGGAAAGTAATAAATTGAGAATTTTATTAATTTTATGATATGCTAATCTTTCTTGACCTAATAATTAGGAGAGGGAGTTGAATATTACGATGTGCTATTTTTTTTTTCTTTTGTAATCTATATACAAAATATTATGAAATTGCTAGTTGCAACAATTCGTAGTCATCTATTAAAAGAAAGGCATTAACACAAATTATGATATTGTAATGTAAATCTTTATAATTTCTTGCTAATATGATGATCTTAAGAGATTAAAGAATATTTCTTTAAGTTGTATGTTTTTTGAACCTTTTGTTAGGTAACATATATGCAAAATATTATGGAATTGTCAACTGCTTCTATTTTTTAATTTATTATTATTATTCTAGAAAATATTATAGATTATGTGGAAAATGTATGTATGTATCTTTATTCCTTTCTTTAATAATTCATCATCTTAGTATTTATATTTGTTGATTTTTCTTCTTGTGAGATTTCATGAGTTTTAGTTAGCCATTTATGAGTGTCATTTTAGTCTAATAAATATTAAATCTTACTTCTCAGTGAGATTTTAATTGCTTGTGCCCATGAGAAGCATCATGTGGGGTTTTACATCTTTACTTATTTCTATGTTATTGATTCTTACAGATACACTCCCTATAAGAGTAAAAGATTCAAGATCTTGCTTCATTAATAATTGAAAGAATGCTATTACACAAGTAAGCTCTATACTTTTTATGGACTTAGTTAGGTGAAAATATAGTTGCAATCTTTTTCTTGCTTTTTAAGAATTTTAAATTTCCCATTAAATGTCATAGTAAGAGAATACTTGTTTATAGATTATTTGAGGTAAATGAGAATGCTTGTTCATGATTAATCTATAAATACTTCTCATGGAACTAATTGCAATGGGTTTCTTTGTTCTTGATGTAGTTATTTGCACTAAAACACATAATTAAACAAGCTTCTCTAGAAGACCCTCCCTTTTGTATAAGTCATGGAAAAAAAATTATAAGACCAGTCTTCCATATGCTACAAGTCTTGAATTATCGTAATAAGCAAGATAATTTCTCACAAAGCAATTGATATAACCTAATAATTAGTATAAGTATATAGTTTAGATCATAATTCTAATATATACGATTTTCATGACATTATAGCTATATATTGACATTTGGATTGTCATAACTTAAGGAACCAACTTTTTTGTGAAGTATACAAGTTTATTACTACCAATCAATTAAGCACTGAAAGCATATGCTTGTAAGCAATTGGCTTCTCACCCATAAAAGATAAACGTTGTTCTAAGGATTTTTATTTCTATAACTTTTAAGCATATTTTCATTATTTTCTATATAAGAAAAGTGTTGTACGTGGATTATTTAGTAAATTTGAAGAGGTTTAGACCACTCTTAGGTAACTTCTTATACAATCTATATTTACCATCTAGAACATTTATTGTACTAAGAAATGGGGCTTTTGCTAATTTGAAATCCATCTTAGTCCTTTTTGCATCCAAGGTCTTACTTTACTATTCATGATCATGTAAATAGGCCCTTTATTACAAGAAATAATAGCTTATAGTCCCCTTATTTAACTTAGGTTTGCTGTTTATTTTGTAGATTTCCTTGGTTTACAAAATCTTTGAAGTCTAGCAAAATCATATGCTATGATGGCTAAAGGCTCATCAACACTTTTGTTGTTTAAACTATTATTAACTATCTTTATTTCCTATTAGTAAATCTTTACATGGTAAGGTTGCTATAGTTGGTCGATCATGTACAATGAGTGTATCAGTCAACTTAGGAAACGTCTTGAGCTGATGACACATAGAGAGATATTATTAGGAAGAGGTGTAGGAGGAAGAACGAGCAAATTCAATATATTGAATGTGTACATATGACAATGGATCAAACTTAGCGTTTTTGATCGAATTGCTTGTTTAATTCTCTTTGGAGTAAATTCATCAAAGCTCTACTGTTTGTCTTAAGCTTGCTAGTGTTTTAAAGAAATTGAATGAGAAAAGAAGACTCTTATTTATAGAGTTTGGGGATCAATCTTATCCATCGGATGGGTTAAAGATAAAGGGCTAAGATTAAGCCTTGTCATTGAAGTTTATCTTCTCCTCTAGCCTTCATGGGCTTGGACTTATCCAAGAGCTTATAATAATTAAAAGAAACCCATTTTATCTTTTAACAAGCATAAAACATATTTAAACCAATTTAAGGCCCAATAAAGTTAAACGAAGCCCAAATGAGTGTAGAAAAACTATTTATGAGTCTACTTTTCACCTAAAAAATAACCGAGGAAGGCTGAGAGCAGAATATCTAGTCCGGTGATCCCCATTCTGAGCTTACCAAGCCAAATTTCTCTAAAATATCCTTAATCGAATCTATTTCCCAAGCTTTGTCAATAGCTCAAGATATCAGTCCATAGTGTTAAATTGGGCAGAAGCCTAATTACCAAAATAACCTTTTACAGTCTTCTAGTTGAAGTGTTTCTTTGCTATACTTCAAGTAAAAAGAACTAACTAACTCTATTTAAAACGCTTTACAAGTTTACCTTGTTGAGTGGCTAAAATTGTTGTTAAGGATAAGAAGATCAGAGGAAGTTATAGACCTAAATGAGCAAATTAAAGGGGATGTTACACTAAAGATCTATAGCTCGAAATATCACCAGCTCTTCACTTCATATGAAGGTCAAAGACAGTTGAATTGGCATATAAACCTTTATTCTAACATGCTAGGTCTTAAAAACCTACCAGATTAGATATATCAATTATTTTGGCTATTGAAATTTTTCTTGCCCTTTATTAAAAGTTGTAATTGAGTACATATTCAAGTATATGAAATAAAGGAACCTATATACTTAGATTAACATAGTATATTTGTGATTAGTAAGTATGTTTAGTTTGTCTCTATTTATACCTTGATAATTTATTCCAGATATATATTACTTGTGTTGACAATCAGCATAGAGCTATTTTTTCAATTTTTTTTTTTATTGCCAAGAAGCTATCTTTCAAGTTAAAATAACATATTTGTCTTTTAGTATGAAATCACATGTTGAATAAATATAGTTCTTATTCTCCTTTAAGGACTCATTGGGGAGATTTTGACCACCTCATTACCACTCCATTAGATACTTATTTGGTAGTTTGAATAGCCCATTAAGAGTTTAGTAAGGTGACTATTACTACCTCATTAGGTCTTATTATGGTAGCTGCATCTGGTTTATTAGAGTTATATAGTAGAAAACTCAATGGCTTTATGGGGTAGTTACAACTACCTTAAAAACTATATATGAAGGTAGCTATCTTTTAGGGTGGTTGTCGACATCCTTAAAACAAATAGCAACACCCCACATATATAAGGTGTACATACTGATTGCTTGACAGCTTGACTACTCCATTAAATTGCCTATTGGGGTGGTTTTATCTATTCTAAAAGTCAGATTTGTTGTAGTGGCTATAATTGTTTCAATATTTCTTATCTTAATAAACTAAGAAAATATTTAGGGCTTCCAATTGAATAGGGAAGGTCGAAAAAAAAGGCCTTCAAAGTGATAAAGAATGGTATTATTTCTAAATTGCAAGTATGGAAGGTCTTTTGTTGTCTCTTAGAGGTAAAGAAGTATTGATTAATTCTATTGCTTTTGCAACTTGAAATTATGATATGAGTATAGTACACTTTCCTAGGAAGTGGTAGCAATGTTCTCAAAATTCTAGTGGAGTAGAGATCCCTTTAAAGGAAAATCCATTGGAAAAGATAGGAGGAGTTATCTTATCTGAGAAGCTAAGGGTGTTAGGATTTAGAAACCTCAAGTTGTTTAACTAAAGTTTTCTTAGGAAGATTGCATGGAGAATTTAAGAATCTTATAGCTCTTTGGGTGATGGTGCTAAAAAGTATGTGTTTTACTAAATCTAGCTTTTCGCTCTTTTATTAGAGGAAGGGATTTTTAGGGATAGCAAAACATTCAGTATGGTAAGCAAGTTATTAAGAAAAATTTTATGTGGCAATTTAACAAAGGAAATAAAATTCATATATCTACTAATCCTTAGATATCCTAAAGTTTAAATTAACTGCTATTAATCCAAATGTTATAGAGCCATAGTTAAAAGTGCAAAACTTCATAATTAGTGATCTTTGAAATTGTCAATTTGATCTAGTAGTGGACAATATAGTTAGACTTGTAATTGAGGCTATTAGTTCTATCCCTTTGAGTTCTCGAGATGATGACGACATATACTTAGTAAAATTAGGGTATATTAGCGTAATAAAGAATGGACATAAGAGGATGAACACTAGTGATAAGACAACAACATTATGGAGGATTGACTTGAAAATTTAGCAAAATTATTTGAAATGTTGATTTTTTGCCTAAAAGAAGTAATTCATGTAGAAATTTTTTTTCAATTTTTTAGCTACTAATTCTAATTTACATAATTGACACTAATGCAATAATGATCTATGTTTATTCTATGATAAGGTAGAAATAATGGAGCATCTTTTTCTACTACGTAAATGGACTAAACTACATTTGGTTTGATGCTTTTGGAATAAGGATAGATGCGACATCAAATTTTAGTTTTGATAGGTGGTTTCTTAGCATTGTCGAGCAACTTACAACTTCTCAAGCAAATTGGAAGGAATATGTGGATAAAGTAATTATTGTGTTGTAATATATCTAGAAAGAAAGAAAAAAAAATGTTTTTCAACTTGTTGATATCAATTTAATTTTAGAGACAGCGAGAATTAATAATGCTTTTGCTGATTTGTCTATTGTTAGTCATAGAAATTTTGCTATTATTCAATAAGGAAGTGAAGTTGTGCAAAAATGGTTGAAACTATAAGTGAACTTGATCAATATTAATACAAATAGTGTCTTCTACATCAAAATACAAACAACTGGATGGGGATTTATTACACGAGATTACAAAAGTGTACGTATGTTTATCAGGTCAATTAAGTTCTTCCTCTCTTAGAGATTCTAAAAAAGTGGAACCTAAAGCAATGGTGAATCCAATGAAATTTTGTGCATGAGAACAATCAGAGACATGTTGTGTTTGAGATCAATTGTGTTAAACCCTTCTCAAGTATACAAGATATTTCTAAAGCTTCACAAAAAACTTTACATTTTGTTAGACATTTTACTTTTGAAATCACTCTTTAGTTCTTGTTGTTTCAATTTAATAAATAGAAAGGCTACTATTTGTGCCAACTTGCTTATAACGTTAGAGGAAAAGGGGATGACCATGTTGTTTCGAGATTCTAATCTCCCATCTCCTTTAGTTTTTCTCTTGTTTGTTGATGATGGGTCTAAAATCCTTGACTTGCAATGTTGGATCATTTTAGCTAGAAAAAAAAATTAAATGACATGCTATTCATATACATATACAAATATGTACATTACATCTATATGTATGTGAATAAATATTATAACTATTACATTGTATTATTATATTTCCTTTGCAAATATTAATTTTACACCCCAACTAATCTATCTTAACATCTCACTATGCTTCAGCGTTTGTTACTTGAGTTACGAATCATAACATTAGCAATTTAACCTTGTACTCCTAACCATAGCATCAAACTTTGTAAGAAATGGATGTATGCCTCATTGTCCTCTAGAATGAATCTTCTAAGTTAATTGATCACCTTTAAAATAATTGAGTAATAGCTTAGTTATTCTAATAACTTATCATGCATAACATATTATTGCATGTAAGAAGGCCAATAGTACTATACAGTTACTTGAAAGGCCAAATGGAGCTAATGCTCCATATGAAGTTACCTCGTCATGACCTCTGGAAACTATTATATAGTAGGGGATGTTGTCCACAATTGGGGCTTAACAATTCAAATTGCCATTACTGAATAAGGAGTAGGCCAAAATTGTTAGTTAGGCTATCTACTCAAGAGTAGGGAGACTATGTGAGCTTAGTTATGTATGTAAAGGTTAAACATTTGGATCATGCTCGTGTCAATTTTCCAAAGAATCTTGAGTGTTGATAGATTGTTAAAAGAAGTGCAAGTTTGGAACCTAGGCTATTGAGTTGGAGTTTTCCCCCAACCTTGGTTTAGGAGTGTTAAATCCAATTCCCACGTGATTGCCGGTTAGTCATGTGTGTTGTTGCAATTACATATGGTTATTGCTTACACTGCATGATAATTTTTTAAACTTAGTTAAACTTTACTTGGAAGCGTTAAGTTACTTAAGAAAGGATGGGTTAAGATCCAAAGTGTAGAGTGGTTCTCTTTCATTTCAAAGTCTCATAAGATATGTCTACAATTTATTAGTAAAATAGATTATTTATTTGTGAGATGAGATGTATATTAGCCTTATAGATGTAACAAAGTTTTTTATTTGAAGAAGGATGAGAATTGAAAAGGTTTTATCAGTATATACGATATTGAATATCAATACAGTAATTTTACTCGCTATATCTAAAGTTATCTGAGTACTACCTTAGTCTTATTACTCAACGCGGGATATCGATTTGCTACGATCTTAGAAGGTTCATACATACTGATATAGGTATTTACATTTATTTATGAGTTAGCAAGTTTATATATATATATATTTTTGAATATAAACAAACTAACAAGTGCTTATTATAAAATCTCATATACTGGCACATGAGATGGTTGCTATATAAGTGTACACACTGAATGGAAATTCATTGGGATGCTACTATTAGGCCCCATTTAAGGGTAGG
Organism: Lumnitzera racemosa; assembly: GCA_024138005.1. Taxonomy (NCBI): domain Eukaryota; kingdom Viridiplantae; phylum Streptophyta; class Magnoliopsida; order Myrtales; family Combretaceae; genus Lumnitzera; species Lumnitzera racemosa. Next base: position 6,484,491 of record JAMXBC010000007.1, read on the forward strand.
ACATGACCACTATGATTGGATTCCCACATCTATTGGGTGTAAGAGTAGGATTACAACCAAGTTGTCTTTAAATGAAGTAGAGACAAGAATGGAAAGATTGGTATGAAGATTGCCGTAGAAATTTTTAACTGTTTTGTTTTGTAGAGAAATTAATGATCTCTTTTAACATTGATCGACTTACTTTACAAATCTCTCCCTGTACCACTCCAACTAGCCTCTCAAGAGTGAGTTAGGTCCATTATGTAAATGTTGTGATAACCATTCTTAATACTTATTTTTATAATAGAGTAAATAAATTGCATAAACTTCCCTTTACCACTCCAACCATCCTCTTGAGAGTACGTTAGGTCCATTATGTAAATGTTATGGTAACCATTCTTAATACTTATTTTTATAGTAGAGTAAATAAATTGCACAAACTTCCTCCAAAAATTTTTGACATTACATTGGCTTTTCATTTTCTCAAAAGAAAATACTCACTCTCCCTAAATAGTTGTTGAATACAATTTTGTGACTTGATAGCTTATGTGTCACCTATTACTGATGTGGACAATTAATTTATTCTATTTAATTAACTAATGTTAACAATGACTAAAAGTATCGTAAAAGAAAAAAAAATAATTTGGAGGAATTTTTTTTTAAAAAAAAAGGACTATCAAAGAAAATTTAATAGAAAAAGGAAAGTGTAAGTAAGGAATGACGTATAACGACATCAGAAAGGGTTACCCCTCCCCCACCCCGGCCGAAGACTAGCTAATTATTATTACATAGTGTTTTCTTTTCTTTTCCTTTTTTTTTTTCCTTTTAAGTTTCTATTTAGTGATTTCTTGCGATTTTATAATATTCATTAAAAGACATTCGACGGTTAATTATCAATAGTAATATTCATATAGAATCACATGCTTTTAATCCTTGTCTCTTTAAAAGGTACTAATCTAAAATTAAAAAAAAAAAATTATCTTATCAAATATCAATAAATTATGTTATGAATGATAAAATAAAAAATTATCAATATCTTTAGTTTTATTAAATTTCAATAGATCATACCCATGAACAATAAAAATAAAACTATTGATAGTTTTTATATTACCGTTTATAACATAATGCTCATTGTCAACTTTGCACTTTCAAAACCATTTTACTTGTTGATTCTTATATCTCGTGTGTAAGAGTGAGAATCAAACTAAGTAAAATGGTTCCATAGGTGCATATTGTTTAACGATTATGTCATTTGCTTTGTCTACATCTTATACCTTGGACATGGTAAAAAATTATCATTTTGAGGATTAGGATCTTCTTGCTATTGAAGGATGGATTATATCCTATTTGTGGTCGAATTTATTTCTTCAAATCAACAAGTTGTTGTCGAACTACTATGCTAATCCAACAAGTGAAGTTTACAAATTTCCATAATTGACTCGTGTAAATGATGCCCAAGGTGACGGCTTTATTTGATGTCAGTACATGGGATGCTTGTTAAAGTAGTACATAAAGTTTTCTAACGTTAACAATTACTAAAAGTATCATAAAAGAAAAAATAATTTGGAGGAAACCTTTTTGTTTGAAAAAAAAATAAAAAAGGAATATCAAAGGAAATTTAATAGAAAAAGGAAAGTGTAAGGCCCAAGAGTAAGGCATGGCCTATAACCACATTGAAGGGGTTAGCCCCTACCCTAGGGTAGCTAGTTAACACTAGATAGTGTTTTTATTTTTTAATTTTTCCTTCTAATTTCCTATTTTTTTATTTCTTGAGATTTTATAAAATTCATTAAAAGACATTCAATGGTTGAATTACCAATAGGAATATTCATATAGAATCATATGCTTTTAAGCCTTACCTCTTTAGGTAAGTGTCCTCATTATTGGAGGGTTTTAAAAGGTATTAATCTCAAATTAAAAAAAAAAAAAAGAAAAATTATCTTATCAGATTTCAACAAATTATGTTATGAATAATAAAATAAAAACTATCGATATTTTTAGTTTTATTAAATTTCAATAAATCACATCCATGAACGATAAAAATAAAATTACTGATAATTTTTATATTACCATTCATAATATAATATACTAAAATTGATGTGAATTACCATGAGATTATGGTAAATTAATGGAACAGTAAAAATTTTGAATGCTATGGTGATTAGTTTGTAATTACTATTATATATTTCTTCAAAGGGAAGACACGATAGCCGTCATAACTCATAATGGACACATGATGACTAACACGATGTCGATATAAAGATTGGACATAAAACAATCACATAACATAGGTTTCTGAAATAAAGATAGTGCATAAAACAATCACATTACATAGGTTTATTCATAACGATAGCACAAAGGGACCCGTTTACGTAGTAATGATGTCATTTTTCATTTAAGCAGCACAATCGGAGCAGTCTACTAACAACCGTTAGGGCCAAATCCAATCTGTCCTCCAGCAACGTCATAGGCGACCTCAAATGTTTTCTGTTGCACATTCCCGTAGATTCCGAGATCGGTGTCTAAGCTATTCGCTGCAAAGGCCAAACAAACTTGTGACACGTCAATAAAATATAGTATTCCAGTGGAATCTAAATCCACATTCACATTCCCGCTGAATGAGAAGATAACTCCGGGGATCGTGACTCTGCTGAAACCGGTGAAGTCATAGCAGGTATCGAGTATCGAGAAAGCCGGTGCGGCGGGATAATCGGACATCATTTGTTGAAATGTTGATTTCAGTTGTTGATAAGCCGTCGGAGGCAATCGCGTGATGACGGTGCCGGAGTCGATGATGGTGCCGGCTGTGGAGAAAACGGTCGATGGTATTGATAATTGAGTTCCTCCAACATTGATTCCGAGTAGTTCAAGGCCATAGAAGGTTGGACTTTGTGGGACGGTGGTTATTGGGGTGAAGCCTAGCGCGGTGTTTGAAGGTCCATCAGTTTTGCCAAAGCTCAAGAACCCTATGCCGCTTGAAGAAGCTGGTAGGCAATAAGAAAAGTATTCGTCGTATAACGATGCAGCTTGATTCACGAGTGAAAGTTGATGCCTACTAAGTCCGATTAATCCGGATGCTCCGGCGAAGGTTCCGTCATTGTCCTCACCACATCCAAATATAAAATCAGCGATTATATCATTTGGGCTCAGTGTCAGCGTTTCTGTTGCTAAGTAGCCAGCTGAGTGTGATTGATCTCCATACGTGATGGAATATGCACAAGTTGGACCTAAACACAACTCTAGACATAATATCCCAGAAAGAAACATTATAAGTAAGTAATTACTAGGTTTGTAAAAAGTTAAAAGCTCGAGCTAATTTAGAATCGAAAGCAAGCTCATTTATATTGTTAATAAACCGGCTAACTTATAGATTCTTGAACAAGTTCACCAGTAGGCTTGTTAATAGACTAATAATTTATATTATATTAATATAATGATTTTTATTTTTAATTATATTAATAAACTCGAATTTATGTTTATTTAGATATATGAGCTCAAACTCATTTATAAATTTGCTTAGATATATGATCTTAAGCTTATTTATAAGTTTGTTAAAGTATACAAATTTAAGGTCGTTTATTTAAATAAGTCAATTTCAAGTTTTAAAATTCTTAATAAGCTCGAATTCAAGCCTCTAATTTTCTAGCTCAATAAAAACTTATAATATTTAAATAAGTTAAGCTTTGAGTGTTAAAAAAACTCAGCTCAATTTGGTTCATTCTGTGTCATGTACGTGCGAACTTTCGTGGAATCATAGTAAAAAAGAAGTTTGATCCAAGTACAGTTACCTGGAAGCGAAGAGCAAGAAGGCGAGCCACAGGAAATGTTCATGTATGAAGAGGATTGGGTAGGGTCAAAGATGGGATCGACCTGGCGATAGCATGACCCAACACAGGGCTGACATTGGGTCCAAGTAAGGGGACTCCCCGTGTCGAAAATCAAAGTAAGGTCCTCTTTTGGTGTGCCTAGTCCTATGGTCACGATGTAATTGCCGGTGCCAATACTGATCCCACTTTTTGCAGTAAGATTAACCTTTGAATCACTTATGCCATCTTTGGTCTTCTTATTAGATAAGCTGGACTGAATTGACTTAACCCTTGCTTGGTCTTGGAGCAAAATCAAGGTGTGATTCATGGTGCTTCCTTCAGTTTCCTTAGAGCATGCACCATGCCTGTGAACCACTTGCAATGACTTCTTCCCTACACCTGCATCACGTGCAAGAATATAATAACTAGGTCGATAGCTTGCAAAAGTTAGGCCAAAAGAAAATAAATAAATAGGAAAGTTAAAACTATAAAAAAAAAATAATAATATGCAAACTTTAAAATTAATAAATATCATCAATAAAATAATAACTATGACCCTTCCACCATCGAGAAACTACAAATTTCTCCTGAATTTGCTTATCATGAAAACTAAACCTCTTGAAACAGTTTATGAAAGTTCACTGGAACAGCTTTCTTATCTTAACGAACTCTTTATGCTTTTGTAAATTCGAAATCTTTGTCCCAATGCAACATTAAACACTTTGCATAAATTGTTGAGCTGCCTTAGAACGATATTCGTATAAACTTTTCAGGTTGAAAAGAATTACATTTACTTTTAAGTAGAGATGAGGATGTACGTTCTTATAAGAAATACAAATCGAGGATCATTTTTTCTTAGAACACATGACACATACTAAGAATGTTTTAAACTCCCCAAAATAATTGTGTTGGCCCTATCACAAGAATATTCTCCTCTTGCAATATAGTAAAAATACATCTTTATATTTGCCACATATTACAATGTTTATTCTCTATTGGAATTTAAAAGCAAATGTTGTCATTTATGTTTAGTGATCTTATTATAATGTTAAAAGTAAATTACCTATATATCTTTTATGGTCCTATTTGCATGTTTTGTTTTTTATTTGTATTTTATCTATATTTGTTTTATGTTTGATCTATATTTGTTTGAAATTTGGCATTTAAAAATTATCTTATTTGTTTTTGTTTTATAACTATGACAAAAATGGTAATTGGAACATCATAATCGAGAAATAAAATTTCACTTATTTTTAAGAGAAAAAATTTAAAAAAACATATATTTTTATGCATTGGAGATATTATTTTAATTAATAATTAATTTTAAAAGAATGGCATATATGTAATTATATTTCAATCTCTTGTATGTTTTATTTTAATCAAACGCAATATTCAAGTAAACACCAACAAAATGAAAAACAAATGAACCAAACGAGACATATTTATTTCATGTTTCTTTAATTTCATCCGTAACTTCCCAACTGTTTAAAAATTGGGTTAGCACAGAACCATTTTACCCTTGATCTTATTCTTCTCATTGACTTGATTAAGAGCAAAATAGTAAAATAGTAACTAAATGCACTTTACTTGAAAACGTAGGGTCCAGACACATAGTTTTAGAAATAGTGGGACGAATTTGTTTGAAATAATTGAAAATCAGTTTCCAACTATATCTTTCCGATTTTGAAGGAAAAGATGGACTTCCTATTAAAAATATTTCTGCATATTATCTATTTCCACTCTTAAATTGAATTACAAATATAATAATTCCATTTCCATCCAACGAAGGACAAGAAAATTTTTTATGCTACATTAGGGTAACATTATTGGGGTTGGCTGCCTGGACAGCGTAAGTCGTACTCGAATACAAAATAAGATAATATTCATTATATCAATTGCTCAGACACATATTCCTTTTTCATTTATTGGCTGGTGCGTCTCCCAGCTTTCTAAAACAACGAATTCCATGTTACACGGCACAAATACAAGGTTTATAAACTCACTTCACAAGAAAGTATCAAATGGGAAGACAAGAAAGTTTTTTCTGTTTAATACCTCGAGTAAATGGGGTTAACATTTTTCCAACATATATCTTATGCATTTACCCATTGACTAATATATATATATATAACTTTCTTAATTATTATTGCCAACATAAAATTTAGTTTAATTCCCAAAAGAAATGTCAATATGGTTAAAACCCGTAAAGTCATTTTTAAGGGAGAATTTTAGAAAGTTATGAGTGAAGGCCACATCTTTTATTTACAGAAACTGCATAGATATGGATCAAAGTATAATAATTCTCTATATAAAAGAAAAATAAGTGGGAGAGAAATATTTGGATCCTTTCAATTTTTCCCTTCTCAATTTCCCTCCATTTATCAGTTAACAAGAGTGAGATTACCTATATTCTTAGAAAATATCATGATGTCATCGTGATGCTATTTTTTTTTTTTTTTTTGTAATCATAACTTTTGACTGAATGTAGCAATATCTTAAAGAAATAAAGTGAAAAAAAAAAAAGAGAAGTTATATCAAGAGGATCACAAAATAGTGGAGAAACATGTTAAAATTTGAAAAATAGATCATCTTTATTTAATTTTTCTCAATTTATTACTTTATAATATTTTCACTTGTAATCGGGTAATATTAAAAAAAAAATAATGATATGTAATGATATTACGCGATATTTCAAAAATCAACATAATCTCCACCATTTATTTGTAAATGGAAAAAAATTGAATGAAAGTAAACGAAGAGGATACAAATCCTAAAATCTATAGTACCTGTGGCGTTGGAGGTGCAATTTGCTGAGGGTAACAAAGAGACAACTTGTATTGTATGACTCTCTTCTCCATATGCGAAATCCCCCGGTGAGCAGATCACGATACTAATGATAGCAATGAATAAGGATATCCTGTTTATGCTGGAGAAATGTGAAGTGGCCATTTCTTCCTTTTATTCCTTTTACAAACACCGAATGAAATTGCCTCCTATTTATATGCGTTTAGGCACGCGAAGGCCATAGTTTATAATTTCACAAGTATATGGCCTAGTCTAGGATTCATTAACCATATATCTCTTTTTAGATTGGATAAGGCCATTTCTTTGATAATTAAGATATGGCTATAACGAACCAAGAAATGTTTATGAAAAGCACTCAAGAATTATTTAAATGTAAAATCAATAAAATTATCTCCTAGATAATCCTTCTAAGTTTCATTTTTAAGTGGATTTGGTGTTCCCCATTAAAAAAGCATATCAATTCGGTATTTGGGAGTGTCAATTGAAACTGTAAGGAGATGACTTTGACTTCGTCATCTGTGGCTATCGAAAGTCAAAGCAAACTTGACGTAAGTTTGGTAACATCATAACGTGTTGTAGTGTGGTACATAGTACGTAATTCTCCGTGGAAATTAGAAATAAAAATTAGTTAACTTTAAGCAAATTAATTTTGAGACCACAATCGAATCGGGGGCTACGGTGAGTATCATAGGCTGAGAGTAAAAGGCTGTTATGAAATGAGTCGGACATATAGGTAGTAAAATTATCGGATCTAGTTTGGATGGCTAACTTAATATATATGAGAGGATTAAAAGTTAAAAAAATAAAACCAAGTTTAACTGAAATTGGATCAAAATTGAACCAATCCGATTTTATAATTAAATCGGTTTGAATTGTAAAGGGTAAACCTAAGTTTTATAACACTAATAAGTAGGGACTTTGAACCAAAATTTTAAAATATCAAATCAAGTCCAATAATTAAACCCAAATTTTCGGTTTTTCTGTAGTTTGATTTTGATTTGTGTTATCACAAAAATAGACACATAAATGAAATAAAATCAACTTCTGCTATAAACGTTATTTTCTACAATCATAACGTTAGAACATTTATAAATATACATTTTTATATATCTAAGATAATATGAAATACAATTATACAAAATAAATCTTACTATAAGTATAGAACACGAAGGATGTATCTACATATATACGCATGTATGACCATATGCGTGCGTTTGTGTGTATATATATCAACACATAAAATAAAGGATATTACATCAAGTGATATTTGACATATGATATTTATTAATAGCAAAATAAACATCATACATGACTACATAGAAGTGTATACATGATGATATAAAATATTTTTATTCAATTGTATAACGAAATCATTAATAAAAATATAAAGAAAGGATTATATGTAACTGCATATATGTCACATATAATTATGTATTTTATAATAATGTCAAATTCGATTGTCATATGTAGATTTATATAACGATGATATACTAAATATCTACACAATTTAATTCAAAAATATGCTACACATATGGGAAGATTTAGATAACAATATATTAATATCATTTCTATAATTGCTTGCCACTTGGATTAAAACAAACCCAAACCGAGTGTAATTGAAAAGATGGGTTTAGTTTGATTTTGAAAGTTTTGGTTTGGTTTGGTCTTTATTGTTATTGCACTGAATCATAGAAATTTTTTTAATTTTTCACATTTAATTATTTTTATAAAATAGAAACTTAATATTTTTAATTATGAGATAAAATAAAAGAAGAAAAGAATTATAACTTTTTTTTCATTTAAAATATTTAATATGTTACAGTTAGATGTAGAAAATAACTTCAAAAAGAAAGGAGAAAAAGAAGTACTCGAAGACTTTTTTTTTCTTTGCTTCTATTGTTTCACCAATCTTCAAACCAAAAAGTTTGATTTAGTCTGAAAACTTGCTAAAATTAATTTAAATCAAAATGTACCTACGCCTAACTACTGTTGTTGCTCCATGTCAAAAAAATCAACTCCAACTATAAAATTTTGAAAAGAAAATTTCTGTGTGTGTATATTCATGTCACAAGCCAAAGAGGGCCAATATATATACAACATAGATGCACTAACCAAGCTTCTAAACATAGAAAACAAATATCCTAAATATACTCTTGACACAATTGACAGATATTTACAGATCCTAAAATATTCTAATACCTTCTAAACATAGAAAATATCCTAAACATAGAAAATATCCTAAACATAGAAAATATCCTAAATATACTCTTTACATAATTGATAGATATTCCTAAAATATTCTAATACCAACTCCCCCCCCCCCCCCCCCAAAACCCTCTCAAGTTGGTGCGTGAAGATTGCAAACCCCCAACTTGCGTAAAAGATACCCAAACTGTTGTGTCCCCAATGCCTTAGTAAAAATATCAGCGAGTTGCTCAAAGCTATGTACATAAGCAGTCTGAACATGTCCATGTTGAATCTCATCACGAATAAAATGACAATCAATTTCAATGTGCTTTGTGCGCTCATGAAACACATGATTTGCACTAATGTGTAAAGCTGCTTGACTATCACAATACAACAGCATAGGATGAGAGTGTACAACACCGAGAGACAGCAAAAGACCCTTTAACCATTTCAGTTCACACACAGTGGTAGCCATGGAACGATATTCTGCTTCAGCAGAGGATCTCGACACTGTATGTTAAAGGACAACTCCCCCAATCAAAATCACAATAAGCATACAACCGAAGATTACTATCAGCTCGTAAAAGTATTCTTTGTCCAGGACTGCCCTTCAAATAACGAACCACACGCAAAGCTACTTCCCAATGAGCTTCCCTTGGTTGATGCATAAATTGTGCCAAAATATGAACACTGTAAGACAACTCAGATCGAGTAAGAGTCAAATAAATCTGTTTTCCTACCAATCTGATACTTCTCTGAATCTGCCAACAATGCATTTTCTGCTAAGGGTAAATGATGATTTTATTCAATTGGAAAACCAGATGGTTTAGCACCCAATAATCCAGCTTCACTGATAATATCCAAAGCATATTTGCGTTAGCAAAGAAAAATTCCTTCTTGATTCCGAGCCACCTCTATACCTAAAAAATACTTCAATGTTCCCAAATCTTTCATGTGGAACCAGTGGCATAAATAATCTTTAAACTTCTAAATGGCAACTCCATTATTCCCCACAATAACAAGATCATCGACATACACCAGTATACTTAAATGTATCTTGTCTCGATTTAAAGTAAACAATGAATAATCAGATTGAGATTGAAGAAATCCATACCGCTTTAATACAGTTGCCAATTTGGAATACCAACATCGGGGGGCCTATCGTAACCTATAAAGTGATTTACGTAATCGACAAACTTTGCCAGGTTGTTGAGTAGAGAACCCAGGTGGCATCTTCATGTACACCTCTTCTTCTAAATCTCCATTCAAGAATGCATTATGAACATCCATTTGATGGAGTTCCCATCCCTTTATTGTTGCCACTAAAAGAAAAGTACGTACAGTAACCATTTTTGCAACATGAGAGAAGGTCTCATTGTAGTCAATTCCTTTAATCTGATTATTGCCAAGAATCACCAATCGAGCTTTATAACATTCAACTGAACCATCTGAGTTATATTTGATCTTGTAAACCCATTTACTGCCTATAGCTTGCTTTTCCTGTGGCAAATCTTCCACAGTCCATGTCCCATTAGCCTCAAGTGCCTCAATTTCTTTCATCATGGCTTCTTTCCATCGAATGTCTTTTATGGCCTAAATATAAGAACTAGGCTCCTTTTCAGCTATCATAGTTGCTAAGAAAGAACAATGTTGTGGAGAAAATTTGTCACAATTTACATAATATGCTATAGGATAGGAGCTACTTGTGGACGGAATTAGATTGGAGGAACATGCAGAGGGACTTATTTGTTGTACAGTATATGTCACAAAATCTCACAGCTGAGTAGAAGCTTCTTTTGTTCTATGACCCCATCCAAGTTGTTCTGGAACAGATTCACCCAAGATTTCAATGACACCCCCCCTATCGTTATTATCACTTTAAGTCACGATCGAATTCTCAGGTACCTCACTTTTGTCTTCCTCATTCAATTCACCATTAAAATGATTGGTGATATCGAAAGAAGCATCTTGTACAAGATCTGGTTGCACACCTTCCTTATCAGCATATGGAAATTCAGATTCAGAGAACACAACATCCCTGAATACAAAATATTTTCCTGTATTAAGATCATAAACTTTCCACCCTTTTTTTCCGAAAGGATATCCTACAAATAAACAACGTTGACTCCTACTAGCAAACTTGTCTTTTTCCCTATTTAAGTTCCGAGCATAACACAGGTACCCAAAAGTTCAAATGTGATTATAACTAGAAGGTTTACCAAACAATATCTCATAAGGAGTCTTTCCTCCTAATAACTTAGAAGGAGTCCAATTGATCAAATATGCAGCCGTTAAAACACATTCTCTCCAAAATTTGATGGGAAGATTGGCTTGAAATCTTAAAGCTCTAGCCACATTTAAAATATGACGATGTTTCCTCTCAACACGTCCATTCTGTTGAGGTGTTCCTACACATAAGGTCTGATGTAAAATTTCATTTTCAGAAAAATAGTTATGCAAGCAAGCAAATTCAGTCCCATTATCACTTATAACTATCTTCACATCTTTTTGAAATTGCCTTTTAGTCATGGCAAAGAAATTACGCATGACAAGTTCCACTTCTGTTTTTTCAGTTAACAAATATATCCATACACCCCTATAAAAATCATCAACAATGGTAAAGAAATACGAGGCCCCACAAGAAGCATTAACACAATAAGGTCCCCACAAATCACAATGAATTAATTCAAAAATTTCATTTGCTTTAGTGTCACTAGAAACAAAAACTTCTCTTGTTTGTTTAGCTCTTAAACAAATGTCACATGGTTTATTCTTTACTGAACTATTACTAAATTCAACTTGAGGAAGAGATTCCACAATTTTTGCAAACAGATGCCCCATCCTCCTATGCCATAATTCAAAAGAATCTACATGGCTTGTCTTGCATGCTTGGACTGATACTACTGACTTCAAATAATAAAGTCCCTTACACCGTTCACCCGCTCCAATCACCATCCTCGAGGTGCGGTCCTGTATAACACAAATTTTATCAATAAATTGGACATTACAATTAAAGCCATCAAGCAATTGAGACACATATATCAAATTACAATTTAAATTTGGAACATAGAGAACATTGTCTAATTTGATATGTTTTCCCAAGCAAACTGATCCCTCCTTCAATGCCATCACCTGCTCTCCATTAGGTAATCCAATTGAACATGCCACAATTTCTTTCAAATTTGTTAAACATTCTAAAGTACTTGTCATATGTTGTGAAGTACCGGAATTAATAATCCAATTCAAATTATCCTTGCCATTCATCTTCTCACTAGTACCGGGTTTGCACGTGTTCAACAAATTGAGAAAGAATGACCATTGTTCTGCTGTCAAGGTCCCAGAAGTTGTATTTTCTTCCGTTGCTGCCATTGATAATGATGGCTACCCAATTACATGGGCTGTATTCACCTTTGGCATATTACTTTGCCCACGCCCAGCACTCTATCCCCCTATTCCACGTCCAGCCCCTTTGGGTCGGTCACCCCACCATTCCAGATATCCAATGAGCTGAAAACAAGTTTCAGAATCATGTCCCTCTCGTTTGCAATATGAGCAAATGGCAGATTTGTCTTTCACTTCTGTTTTATACTTTATCCCTCCTCTATTGGTTTGCATTGCAAAACTCACAACTTCTCCATGTTCCTCCTTCGCTCGTGAGATGTTTCTAACACGTTCTTCTTGGCACACCAACGAGTATGCCTTATTCAAGTTTGGCAATGGTTCTGTGCTCAAAATATTGAAACAAACTACTCCATATAATGCATCTTCCAACCCCATCAAAAACTGATGAAGCCTCTCTTCTTCTCGTTTCTTGTCAAGTTCAGCTACAATATTACAATTGCATCTTCCACAACGGCAGATGGGAATTTGCTCATAATTCATAAGCTCTTCCCAGAGTTGTTTCAATTTCCCATAATAAGTCACAATCGACATACCTCTCTGTTTGCAGTTGGCAAGTTCTGCCTTGATCTGCTGAACACGAGGTCCATTAGCGATAAAGAATCGCTCTTTGATGTCTTCCCATAAATCCTTTGCAATCTCCATATATGTTATGGTAGATCGCAGTGTTGGCTCGATTGTGTTGAGCATCCATTAAACCAACATTGAATTCACAGTCCACCAATCCTCTAATTTAGTGGAATCATCAGCAGGTTGATTAATCGTTCCATCAATAAATCCAAATTTCTTCTTGGCCCTCAACGACGTTCGCATCGCTCGAGCCCATTCATCATAATTGTCTCCTTTTAATTGCACCTGAGTAATTATATTACCAGGATTATCACTCGAAGTCAATAGGTAAGGAGAGGCTGGTTTCTTTCCCTCGCTAGTCATAGCGTTTTTTTTTTTTTAACTAGGCTCTGATACCATATAAAATTTTGAGAAGAAAATTTCTGTGTGTGTATATTCATGTCACAGGCCAAAGAGGGCCAATATATATATACAATATAGATGCATTAACCAAGTTTCTAAACATAGAAAACAAATATCCTAAATATACTCTTTACACAATTGACAGATATTTATATATCCTAAAATATTCTAATACCTTCTAAATATAAAAAATATCCTAAAGATAGAAAATATCCTAAATATACTCTTTATATAATTGAAAGATATTCCTAAAATATTCTAATACCAACAATGTCCCATAGAACTCCAATAGGAAGAATCTACTACAGTTATTGTTTTGCCAATGCATCATCGTACCTTTCTCCATAACCTACTGTTAGGCCTAGTATTTCTTTATAACCCAACACTATTGTTTCTTAATCTACCCCTAAAAGACGCATCGTATAGCCTAAGTATATAAGGTCTCTAAAATAGAAACCTTAACCACTCCGTAAAGGTAATCTATCTTTGTCTCTCTGACGTATTTAGTTTATATTGACTATCTATGTACTACCCCTAATTCTTCTTTGATGTTTATGCTAGTTATGTAATCGACTGATTTGGGTTGATGAATCTCTTAACAAGTATTTCCAAAATCTCGACGCCTTTTTATCCTCTTTTCATTTCACTATTTATAGTTCGTTTACATCTACTATATTGTTTTTACATTCTACTAGAGTTTACAACTGCTAATTTATTGAATACAATTACTAACTTATTATTTCTATAACTCAATATAGATAACATGCATCACATAGGATAATCTTTATATTATTTTGGTAATTTCGCTGCACGTGCTCTTCTCTCTATCACAATTTCCTCCTGATTTGCAAAAATAACCTTGTCCTTAAGGTTGTAATGTCAATAGATTTGTTTAAAAGTACTCCAATCTTTCCATGTAATGCCTTTAAGAAATAATCTCACATACGAAACCAATACTTGTCAGATTTCTCGACCCTATCGCAAAATAACCTTGAATGGACCATCATTAGCTACTGTAAGTAGGGTGCTCCTCAATTTCATGTTTTTGTAATTCTAAAGAAAGCCAATATGACCCTGAGCCTCCTTTAAAGAAACAAATGATAAACATTATGAATCTTTGCACTTGATGGTAGATCCAACTAATAAGTAGCAACACCAATTTTTTTAAATAACCCTAAAAGATCCATAAAACCTTTTAGAAAGGTTGTCAGGAAATTGTTGATATATCAAAACCCATTTATATGGCTGCAAATCAATAATTGTATAGCCATTTTGTATTTATCGTAATTTTATTTCGTCTTCAATTGATCATTTTGTATATTTTGTCTTAAACTCTGTAATAGTTCATCTCTAGTAACCAATTCTTGCTCAATAGTATCCACTATCAAAGTTCCCCTTACATAAGAAGGAACTGAAGGTGTTACTTTGCCATAAATAGCCTCTATGACATGAAGTATTTTAGTTAAACTTTGCCTATGCTAGAAACTTAGCCCGGTCCTAAGGTTTATTCATTATAAAACATTTCAAATACTGCAACAGTTACCTATTGAGAACTTCAATTTAACCATTTCTATCTAATATTATTTGATATTTGAAACCTATGTAGTTTAACTACAATTTCAACAAGTAGTTAAACCACCTTCCAAGATACAAAATGTGTGTCTAAGGGTTACAAATGACAATACTTAAGACAATCTAGTAACCACAACCAAAATGATTATGTATCCTTACAACTTTAGTAGACAAGTTACGAAATCCATACAAATGTCCTCCTAAATTTGCTATAGAATGGGTAATTGAGCTAACAACCCTCGTGGTGATCTTGTATAGTACTTGTTAACAAATTTGACACTTCCTTGAAAACTTTGCAATAATGTGTCTCATAACCTTACAATAAAAATTTAAGGTTATCTTTCGAAAAGTCACTTTCCCAAAATGCTCAACACAAGGAGTACTATGATACTCCTTTAACAATTGGTGAATTAGAGAGGATCATAGGACTAAAAATAATCATAACACACTAATCCAGTTTAAAACTTCAATGATTACTTAAAGTAAATATTGCCTCTATTTCTTTACTGCTTCCACTATTATAGATAATTCCCTAATATATGTAGATGCTCTATGCATGTACGAAGGAAATTTCTTGCTAAAGTAAGCTATTGGATGTTGTTCTCGCAAAAGAACCACAACTACACCAATTCAAGACTTGTTTGTTTCTATAATGAACTTCTTGGAAAAGTTAGGTGAAGCTAATGCAGGTGCTTAAGTAAGAGCCTGTTTTAATTGCTCAAAGGCTTGAATGGCTTGAGTTGACCACTTATGAAGCATATTTGTTAATGGTGAAGCAATTTAAGCATATATCTATACAAATCTTCGATAATAACCTGATGACACCAAATATGCTATAAGTTGCCTCACACTTTTAGGTAATAGCCACTGCTTAATTGTCTCAACTTTCATAAGATTAGGAGACACTCCTCTTATTGATACTATATGTCCTAAACACTCTATAGTATTCTTAACAGAAGAATATTTACTCTCTTCTAAGTAAAAGGTATTATCTAATAGAATTTGTAATACTTGAGATAAATGTTCCACACTTTACTTTACAAATTTACCATAATGATCCAATGATAGCTTAAATGACTCTTCTCTACACTAAAGTTAACTGATATGAGGCAAGCACACCTATCAGTTTTAATATAGAGGATGTGAGTCCGAGTCGTTCCCTCAGAGATTTTGAGTACATATTAACCTTAGCTTTTTATCTAACCAAAAAATTGTGATAAATTGAATAAACTAAAAATACTGAAATTAATAACTAAACTACTTATGAGACTTAATTACGCGAATTAGAAAGTAATAAATTACGAACGACTTCAAGTATGCAATAATGTATTTAGGAATTATTTCCCCTAGTGTTTGACATGTAACCTTTTTAAAATATATCCAATTCAATTTCTATTATTCTTGACCGGAGGGATTCACAATTAAAGCTAATATTTTTCTCAAGCATATTAACCCTAATCTTAAATTATTTACTGGAATCTCTTCACTAAGTAATATAATTTAGAATTGCATTAGCGTGTAATGAATTCCCATGCAAACAATCAATTTTCCGGAAGAAACATGTATCTTATCTCTAAGTACAAATGTAATTCTCTTCAATTATGCCTAGATCTAATTACACATGCAATTTCTCAATTAACATGCATAATATCATATATTGACACTCTAGAATTATCAATCCATAATTAACGACATAATTAAATCAAGAAAAGGTAGAAATTTTATTGAAATTATAATTCAATCCAAGGGTTACATGAAACCCTAGGTTCCATAATCCTAAATACTCTAATTCTAAGCTATCATAACGAATCTAAAAACGAGTTTCATCAAAAACGTAAAATAAAGCATAAAAACCTCTCTTGATTTGATGAACAATCTCTCTATTCTTGAAATCGATGTCGTTCTTGCTTCTTGATTAATGTTCTTCTCCAATCTCCTCTCGTCTCTTATGTCTCTTGTTTCTGTAATGTCTCCTTCTTTTTTTTATTTTGAAACCCTAATATGTCTTTTTATAGTGTATCTCAAAAATTCTGTTTTCGTTACTCGACACGGCCTCGGACATGACCGTGTCCCCGGTCGTGTAACTTTCTGCACTTAGGCAAATTTTCTGTACAACTTCAAAAATTCATAACTTCTTCGTTTGAACTCGAAATTGAGTGAAACTTGATTCATTTTCTTCGTTTTCAAGCCTAGAACGCGTTTAAACCCTGAAATCAACATTTTACTCAATTAAGTATCAATTTCTTTAAAGAAAACCAAAAATGTGCGGAAAATACTATAAAATCACCCTATGAAATATGTTTAAAATTCGAGTTATCATTAACCTAATAATAGTTAGTACTCAAAAAGTAAGGGAAAATAAGAAAATGAAAGAAAAAAGGAAATGGGGAAAAGGAGGTAAATAACATGCGAGAGAGAGATGATTTAGTGTTAGGGTTAGGGTTAGGGTTATAGCGTTTCATGCCCTTACTATATTTATTACTTTCCTTTAATGATTTTTGCGGGGTTTTACATATTCAAAGGAAGACATGATGATTATGAATAAACAAATAGAAGAGATTGTTATCATTGTCAAAGACTAGAATGACGATATAAGAGTAAACAAACACTATATTTAGAACTATTTATTAAAACTAAAAGTTTTCATGCCAAGCAAAGTTTACATGAAACATGAAGAGCTTTCTCAATTATGAATTAAGAATTGGTTTTTGCATATTGTTGTTTGATCTAAGATGATTCATTAGAAGCCTTAGAGATTTAAGGACAAATCTTTTTAAGGGAGGGAGAATGATGCAAGCAAGAAGATTTTTGAAAAAAAAATGAATATGATTTTTTCTTATCTCTTATATAAATTCAATTTCTTATCTTTAGTTAGATAGGTATCTTATATTTAAAATATCATATCTTTTATTTTTTAGTTAATTAAGACTTAGCTACTAAGAATGTATTTTCTATAAATAGTCAAAACTTGTAATCATTGATATTAAATAGAATTATTTTCTAAATTAGTATTATGCATTTTCTTCTTCATTAATTGTATGAGACTGTTTGCTTTCTTATCAATGGCATGGAGCCATCAAAATTTCATCATTTGGTATAAGGCCATATAAATAGTCAATGGTGTAAGGCTATCATCTAAATCTAATTTAGTGATGTGAAGCTGCTAGATA
This sequence comes from Lumnitzera racemosa, assembly GCA_024138005.1. Lineage (NCBI taxonomy): Eukaryota > Viridiplantae > Streptophyta > Magnoliopsida > Myrtales > Combretaceae > Lumnitzera > Lumnitzera racemosa. Next base: position 6,502,381 of record JAMXBC010000007.1, read on the forward strand.
TATTTTGCGAGATTCAATATTTCTTTTATTTAAAAAAAAAACACATGGCATTCTTATTATACTTATTGTTTAGATTAGTTTTTTTAATTGATTTTCATATTTTCTATTCTTTTATAATTTTCCATTCTCTTATAATTTTCTCATTAATTTCATAAAAATTTGTATGAAATGACCATGGATACTCATGCACTTTGTAGAAGCCTAAAAGAACAAATACAATAAACTTTTTACCTTTTTCATTGGTGTATATATATTAACTAAAATTTATTTATCATTTCTAAGAAGAAATGTAAATATATAAAAATTGCATAGTTTTTATAACAATATACATTACAAATAGATAAACATACTCTGTTAGTTTGGAACCAATTGATAAGTTCATAGGAGATTACCTCGGCCTAGAAAGGACAAATGTTTCATACTTTAAGCATGATTATATACATCCAAAAAAAATAGAAAATGGTTCAAAGTTCCAACAATTCTTCTTATCAAGGTGAATCTTTGTTACACTACAAAACCCAGAAAACCATAGCCTTGTTACGTGTCAACCTAGATGTTGACACGCTAAGGTGTTTAGAAACTTAGAACTTGTTTACATCCCAAAAATAAGCATAATCATCCATTAATTTACATAAATGACCTCTACAATTCCATGAAGAAGAGTTGCTTCAAGAACCACTCAATTCACAAAATACAATTAAGATCAACAAACAACTTATTCAATTGAAATAAAGAGCTCATAACTCAACTGACATAGCAACTGACCTAACCTGAGAGTCTTTATGCACCAACATTTGATATTAATGACATAAATATCGGGAGTCATAAGCAACTCCAATCAACAATTCACATGTGATCTAATAACATAACTCAAAAAGTAAGCAAATCAAGTGTTTCCTTCAATCTAAGCCTATCAACTAATCTTTATGAATCCTAATCCATCATCGTCGAAGTAGTGATAATCACCATCTTCATCATAATACATGTAATCATAACTAAAGACATCATAGTAGTTATAAGCTCTAAATATAACCCAAGTAAATGTAGAATCAAGCTTAGTACATAAGGCTTAAGGCAATTGGTTAAATAATCCAATCAAATCTAAATTATAAATTAAAGCTATAAATATTAGTAAAAGTGATCCGATAAGTTTAAATTTAATAAAATAAGTAATAAAATAAGAGAATATAAAATTTTTGAATTTTAAATATACTACTCTTTATTTATCGAAAATATGTAAAACGAATTCCGATAATTAATAAATCGCTAAAGATAAATTATATATATACTAAAAATTATAGAATGACCTAAATAATATTTAGGAGTATTTATTTATACACCACATATATTTATATGTAGGTAAAAGTACGCAAAATTATCTAAATTACCCGAAATTTGCTAGAAAATTTCTAAATAATTAAAGAAAATTATAAAAAAAATAAAGAAAAATTAGAAAAAAATTAAGGAAATAGGGAATGCTCCAAATCAAGTTGTAGCAGCTGAGGGAAGAAGGAAAAAAAACAACTAATTAGAATCAAGTAACAAAAAGGGCAAATAGGAAGAGGTATAGGTTTTGTTTTATCCAAATTAATGCACCATAATTACTTTATGGCCCTATAAATAGCCCAAAAAATTTAGAAGGCCCTTTAGACAATTAGAAGACTAGGAAAATTAGAGAAAAATTAGGGTTTTAGAAAAAATTTTCTTAAATCTATACAATTAAAGCAAGTAGGCCAAACCTACGCATCACCACCACCTAAGATCGAACTACCACCACCACCCCACTCCAAACCGAGTGCCTGGACCAACCAATACACCTTAGGCCATTACTAGTGGCCGGAAACCCAAGAGTCACGTGAGTCTAATTTTCAGCCGATTTTGCAAAATTTATTAAAATTATTAATTTTACCCAAAAAATTATTAATTTTACTCAGAAAATTATGAATTTTGTTATTCTGATGTTTTATTGTATGTAGATTTAGGAGAAAATAGTTATTAAGTTTAATCATGTCTGTAAATATTTAATGCTTAAGAAATTAAACAAAACCGAGCATATTTACAATTAGAAATAAATACACTTAAGAGTATAGTTTGGAGCTCAAAATTTTTCTGTAGAATACTTAAGTGATATAGAATAGTATTATGAAGCCATTTTTCTAAAATTAATTTTTAAAAATTTTAAGTAATTTTTTAGCTCTAAAATGATGAGAAAAATGAGTAGTATTGAACTAATTAATTAATTAACTAATTATTGATTTAGAAGGTAATTAAATGTTTAAGGATGTTAATCTCTGATGTGGAAACCTAATCCTAGCCTTTGGAGCGTTAATTGCAATTAATATGAGAATTATGTAATAATTGTGAGTAATTTAATAATATGTGAAATTGGAATTTTAATAAATGTAAAATAATATGTTAAATTGGATAATATAATAATAATATCAGTATATATTAAATCTAATACAAAAATTAATTTTAGATAATTATACAAAAATTGTAAAATTTTCTCACATCAAGAGTAAATCTAATACATTAATCAAGATTAGAGTATACCGAGTGGCTTAAAATACTAAATTAAGACCTAATATGATATTAGGATACTCGAGCGTAATGTGATTAATTTCACATTAGGGTTCGAAATGTATTTTAAGATTACTCGTAGTTGAAATCGAATTAGAACTTGAACTGGAATCGGATTCGAAAGCCAAACCCTGAACTAATGTAAAATGAATCATTGGTAAATGATAGGTATATAAGAGAATTGAGTTAAATCCTAACTTAGAATATGTATCATCTAAGTATAAGTACTAAAAAAGCGCATATTTATATTATAGGACACATATAGACAAATCAACCTGCGGCAAGTTGTTAAGCAACTCAAAATTCCAAGTAAATTAGGTTTATTACTTCACCGTATTTGAAGAACTATTTTAGAGTACTCAGAGACTTAAGATTTTGTATAATTGTGATTATAAGTAGTTTTATGCATGGACTTGTGTATCTAACGTCATGTTGGAATTTGTATTATGATTGATGATTGTTAGAACTGGATTGGTGTGAAATCGTCTGAACAAGCTAAATTAAACCTAATCCTAATCGACCCTAATACCTTAAATTGTCAAGCATTGCAACCCTTTAGAGAATTATTAGGATTCTCTAACTAAACATTGACACCTTCGAAAAATATAGCACCAGATAGCAAATTAGTCCTTTCCTCATCCTTAGCCGAACTAAGTGACAGAAGAAGAAGTCATAGTAAAATTGAGGGCATTGGTTCAAAAGATAGTCTTAGGAGGAGCAGAGTCTCCATTGCATAACTTAGGTTTATTTGTAAGCTATTGCATAACATGAAAGCTCCTTAACCCGGATTAAAGCGGATGAAATTACTCCAATTTCACAATGGACTTAACTACGTTATGTAATGGCATTTGTTTGTTGCATTTCATGAAAATAATTGCTTGATAACCTTTATTGTACTTATATATATTCATAAGTCTCCGATTCAACTTATTGGGCTATAGTTACTCATACCCGCATAAATTCTTTTGTAGGTCTTGACTTTTGATTAATTATGTCATATTACAACTATTCAGAGGTTAGTTATTTTTTGAAACTCTAGAGAGTGAGAATCAACTAGTCTATGATCAAGTTTTTGTTTAAGGTCTTGTTAGAATGTTTAAGATGAAGAACTGATGTACAATATATAAACTAGCTAGCTGTTATGATATGATATAGAATTACCTGAGAATTCTATAGTAATGTACATGTAATTATATATATTAACTTAAGGTTTTAATCATTACTATAAATTTTAGTTAAATTTTTAAATGAACTGTTTACTTCAAAGCGATGAGTCATCAACACCTTATGTAAATCATATCTATGATAGACATTATGAAGTCAGTTCTTATTATAGGTTGATTTACACAGTAGGACTGTTGCAACTCTACAACTTCGGAGTGTAACAGTAATCACTATCGTCATAACCTGAACTTGCAGTTGAAAAACACAAACCCCTAAAGGTTGAACTAAAGCCTAGTTAACCACATACGTATAATTGATCAATCAATCACATTCTTATGCATGCATACACTAGTATATGTATCAACGTGCAGTAGACAACAGTTATTATCTTTATTTAATAAGTCCAACATACATCACAGTCTCAACATCCCAAGATTTAAGATAACTCATAGCCCCTATAAGCAATCAATATATAGCACTACATAAATATTAGTGTTAAGTCCTCTTTAACATCTAAGTAACCCTCCTAAATCTAGTTAGATCATCTCAGTACAGGACTCCACTCAATATAGTATGGTGCAAAAATCACTAGGTATCTCACCACCACACTAGACTCTACTCATGGGAGGTCGAAGCCAAGCATAAACGATATACTGTATTAAGATTGTAAACCCTATAAAATCAGTAGTTTGAACCTTAATTTGAGTCAAAGCATCCTAAAATATGTCATGAGTCGATAAGGCTAGTAACAATAAAATTTTAGAAAATTTAATAAATCGAATATAATATCGATATAAAAACCTTAAAAATTGATCAAAACCTAAATCACTTACCAAAAACCCTAAACCTGATCTATGTACAATTATCCAAAATTAAACTCAAATTTGATCGAAACCTTAAAACTATAACTTTAAGCTTATAAAATAATTAAATATCTCCTAATAGTAACATAATTATAGTCGATTACAATTATCGACTAAATTACGTAATCATGTAAAACTTTTAATGAAAACGCTAAAATAACTCGTAAAAATTACAATTGTAATGGGTACCAATTAAATTGATAAATTTTCATAAAATTCCAAAATTTATTTATACTTATTATTTTTATGTTTATAAAAATTACATATAATTATTTCTAATTTCCTTTTTCTTCTATTTTCTTTCCTTTCTTTTTTCTTCTTTTCTTTTCCTCTTTTACTTTTTCCTTTTCTCCTACGTGATTTTCAACTGCATGTTCAACAACCCATATGCACAAATATAAATTACAAGTGTCACAAATTAAGAAACAAAGGATAAAATAATTAAGGAATATGTCTTGTCCAATTTAATAAAGAGATTAGGTTAGATTATTTTTCCTTTTTTATTTGTTTCTTAAATCACATTTGTTGCACATGTTTAGAGCTAGAGGATTAAAATTTGGAAAAAAAAAAAAATAGAAACCAAACCAAACACATAAAGAGAAAAAGGAAAAGAAGAAGAAAAAGAAAGCAAAACAAAAAGAAAACCAAGAACTAAGAAGAAGAAGAAGAAGAAGAAGAAGAAGAAGAAGAAGGAGAAGAAGGAGAAAATATTATTCCAAATTATTAAACAAACTAGGTAAGTGTATTTATTTTACTTATATATAGATATATACTAAGTATTTTGTCATATGTTTCATTGCATGTACATATATAGATGCATGAGGAGATAAATAATTATATATGTGTATCTTTTTTTTATGTGTGTATAAACATATGTATGTGGACATATATATATACATTATTATGTAAATATACAGTATATGTATATATATGTATGTATAAATAAGAATACATGTAATAGGTATTTAGTATTTTCACTAATTAGGTATTGATATATATATATATATACATATGTACACGTGAATATGTATATTTATGTATATATGTATATAATATTTATTTTCATATATGATATATATAAGTATGAGTATATGTATATCATATATATATACATGTGTTTCGTATTTTTATACACATGTAAGTTATTTATGTATGTATGTATATATATATATATATAGGTGGCGTGATTATACATACATAAACATAGTATTTTATATTATATATAGGTATATGTGTACATGTATAAAAGTATATATGTGTATATAAAATATAAATACATCTAAATTATATTTATACATATAGTATATAATATATAATTAAAGTTAGAATAATTTACCACCTAAAGTATAGTATACATATAAATGTACGTATATGATGTAAAAATATGCATATAATTAAATAGTACACATAATATACGATAATATTAATTTAATAAATAAAGTAAGTTAATAAATATGTATATATATATATAGGTATCATAAATTAGGGAAAAAATATATAATAATAAGTATATATATATATATGTGTGTGTGTGTGTCTCGTAAAATACAAGAAAATAATAAAGTAGAAAAAAAAATTTAATTAATAATTCTAAAATCTCAAAATTAGGTAAAAATAAGTAATTAGAGTAAAATAAGCTTAAAATAAGAAAATTATCAATTATAAGATTTAAATAATTATTAAATCATAAATATATTAAGAAAAAGTTGAAATTAATATTTTATAACTTTTTAAATTAAAATAATAAATTTTGTGATATTTTTATATCACAGTCCAAATTACAAGTCGCAACATAAAAAACGGACCTTATTACAAAAAAAATACGCTAAAAAACGATTAAAATGAACTATAAGTTTATAAAGATCCAAGCTAGAACAAAAAAGTTATACGCGATTCGATAACAAGCTCGAATTAATAATTTAACGTAACTAAGTGAAATAAATAGTACAAATTACGATACTAGTTTAGCTTTAAATTCTCAAACTTACAATTTTCTATATTCCTTATTCTCAAGAGATTTCGACCTTGACTCTTAGTTGCCATCGAATTATTACGACCCTTGAGTCGATTATAGCTGAGTGAGGGTTTTTCTAATGATCTCATACTAGCTTGTATTTGTAATTAGCGAATGTAAATTATGATTAGTAATTGAATATTATATGGGGTTGAGTTATACTTGCGTATGATAATTATTTGTTAATGATGAATTTACTTTAAAATACGATAATGTATTGATTGTTGCATAATAGATTTGCTAGAAACTGATTGTTTTGACCTTATTGATCACTAAATATAAAACCTAATTTTACTCGACTTGAAAAGTTTAACTTGAAAACACGCATAATCATACACCGTATAACTAATTTCGACTATCACATTACACAAAGGTAGCAAAAGGCCATACATGGGTTGATTAATGGATTGTTATAAATCTCGTACATTGCATACGTACGATATGACCTTATCCTGACCCGCGGGATCATTACACCAACCACTTGACTAAGGGTCGAATTTAGAGGCTTCCGTTTAGGGGTGAGTGAGGGCTGCATAAACCTACTTACAATCATACGTAAAAATCATTTTTTGTAAAACTAAAAGTAGATATACCATTATATTTTAAATACAAAATACGGAGTTTTGTCATGAGATAAGTTCTAATGTGATACCCTCTAACCCTAACTTCGAAGGGCGTTAAATCTGAGTTGCATGCAGTACCTAATCACCTACATATATTTATTTGGCATACTAATTGACATGCATTCATTTGATTGAATTTAATTAATGTATAACTTGATTGTTGTATGGTTGAGAGGATTATCTCACTAAACTAGTTAACTTATACTCTTGTAATTTACTTTCGCAGGCAGAGTTATTCATGGAGTTGAGCCACCACATACCCGAGGTTAGTTATATAACAGAGGGCTGATGTAAGAGTAAAACGTGACTGGAGTGTATTCATGATAGTGTATTTAGATTATAAATCTTACTATGTAATGAAATGATATCAGTTTGAGTTAAGAAGTATAATGGACTTCTTATCTGTAAATTTCTATATAAATAGATCATGTTTTATATTTCTTTAATTTGTTATTATTATCATAAATTGATGTTACTTACATCTACGCAACTATTGGTTGTTAGTTGTAACTGTAACCTTGTGTATCGCTTAAAAGGTTGTTGATTGTAAAGGAATTCAATTTACAGTCTTTTATATAGTATACGGCGACTGCCACGATTAACTTCCCTCAAGTCGTGACAAAGGTCCTAGTTCATTTTAAGCTCGGTTACATTAACTATCCTAGTACAACAACAAAGCAACCATGTATCCCATACCTGATTCCCAGCAACCACTAATAACCAAGTCAACTAACGAGTTAGGATGTATCTACATAAAGAATTTGATATCAAACTCTAGCTCACTCAAGCCCTACTCTACTTCTAAGTTTCCACTCTAGTCTTCTCAACTCCATTATTTAATCCTACTCTTTTCCTAACTTCAATTCTTAACCAAAATCATAGAGTAAAAGGATTTAATTATTACAATTGATTTACAAGGGTAATAAATAAATAGAATAAGAAAAAGGACTTTAATTAAAGCTTTCAAATGGAAAAAGACATTTTGCACACCACATGTACTTCGAGTATAGGGTAAATACATTGTGTATATCCACTTAACTATACACGAAGTGTACTTTCATGTTGGTGTAGCCACAACAACTAACACATGGCGTATATTGCATATACATGTTGTGTCTATTAGAGCTTCACACATAGAGCATGTATTACACGTTGTGTCTCCTCTTTGGACATGCAACTCCTCTACAATTCTATAGAACTCGAATTCTTCCATCTAAACTTCAGTACTCCTCCTTGAACCTCAACTACAATCCACCCTCAACATCTTAAACAATTACTTCATTTAGAAATCTACCCTAGCTAATCAAACAACAATTTCTCTTACTAATTCTCATCCAACACTTCATCAATTTCAGCCAACAACCCAACCAACATAAACAAAGCTTAAGGAAACAAGAGAACGGAAAAAAGAAAATGAGTCAACTTACATGTTTGCTTGCAAGATTCAACACTCTTAAACAAAGTTCCACGATCAAGGTGTTGTAAAACTAAATCTTTAATGTTTACTTCATCTTTGCACAACGAAATGCAAGAATCCATAATCTATAAATGGAAAGAAATACTCTAACGCGACTGAGTAACAAACTAAATGCTGCAAAACGAATTTCTTTCATAAGTTAACAACCTTAGGTGAAGAACTTACTTGAAGTTATGATCCCCTTACATTTTTCTTGTAATTTCTTCGACTTTTGATGCTTAAGGCTCTCAAATTTGAATTTAGCGTTAAGTGCGAGAGGTTTCTTGAGTAGTTTCTACTTGCAACAAAGAAAAAAAAGTAAAAAGAAAAGGAGAAGGGGAATGTGGACATCCAAAGATACATACCGTGGAATGGTGAGATTGTTAGAGGTTGAAATATCCCTTGTGACAAAAAGACCCTTGCTGACCTTTAAAATTTCATGTCATACCAAGAACGTTCATAAACTCATTTATAATGTATCTTTCCTTTATTATTTTTATCAATTCGGTTTTTACAATCCTATTGTATTGAATATATTTTAATATGTATTATAATTAAATATATATATTATTTACATTATATGACATGATATACAATGTATAAAATATTTAACAATGCCATATGAAGAAATATTTAGTAGAGGATAAATCGTATTAATACAGAATATAAATGATAATATAGGGTGTTACACGTGTGAAATCTCGTTATTTAATGGATTGATCCAAATATATCCCATTATTACTAATCGGCTTTTTGTATTAACTAGTTAACTAAGTTCCTGTCCTTTACACACAATGTCGCTTCTAGCAATGAATGTTCCAATAAAGCATTCGCATGTCGGCGACATGGATGGTCGGTCGCCGAGGACGTAGTGGTAAGTGCATCGAACCTTTTCATTTAGACAATGGAGCTGCGGTAACTAAGGATTTTTGTTAGGTACAAACTTAATCGAGCCAAAGTAATTAAAAGGTTTAGATTTAATTCGTTTAAAATTTATGGAGTTTGAGCTTAGAGCAAACTAATTTTAAATTTATTCATAAATCTAAATATATAAAATAAAAAATATATATAAATAAATAGATTAAAAAATAATGAATAAGAATTATATAATAAATTATATATTATTTTATAATATATTATATATTTTTATATATTATATATTAATCTTAGGTTTAAATAATATATAATATTTATAATATCTATAAAACTTGCGTCCACTCCAATAAATCAGTTTGCCAATTTAAATTAAACTTTAAATTTAGTTTTTTTAGATAAATAAATTTTATCTTAAATCCAATCTTGATTCTACTATTAATTAAGTTTAATTAATAAATAAATTAAACTTGAGCAGAACTAAATTTAAAGTAAACTTAATTTAAGTGGCTGTGAGCAAGTTCACTCATTTGTGTCTTAATTATTTAAAAAAAAAATGAAGAAGGTGGGGAAGGAAATAGAAATAAGCGCATTGAAGTCTCGGAAAGCAAAAACACATGGCAGTTGTCACTGTCACTCACGTCCAAAGTAGCGTTGACGAAGAAAAGCCATCATCTCATCTGCCTTCCAAGATTTGAACGCCCCTTTGCTTTTTATTTTGTTTCTTTCCCCAAATTCACCCCCACGTCTTCTTCTAAGTTGTACGTAACCTAGATATACACGACCGTTTAACCGCGTTATGATGATGCTGTTTCATTTAAATAATTCCAAATTAACAATCACAAGACGTTCTTGGACCTGTCTCTACTTTCCTAATAGAAACTGAAGAAGCATTTTGAGTTTCATTTCTGGGTAAACAGAATTATTATGGGTTGGAAATACAAAGCCGGGTTGTCTATGATAGCTTCTTTCGTCTTCATATGGGTTGCTTGTGCCGAAGTCACTCAGGTTCACCTCGTTCTTTCTTACCATCTTTTGATATCTTTGGCGTTTGTGTTCTAGCTTAGTTTGCGTTTGATTCAACGTGTCTTTTGTGCCAAACTTCAACTTTGATCATAAGTCCGCTTGTTCAAATAGGCTTGATTGATGGCTTCTTGCAACATATGTTTTATGTTAAGGTTATGGTGTGACCATGATGGAATTTCGCACACTATGGTTCTGGTTAATTGTTTTCTATGTTTAAGCCGTAAGTACATAGTGTCGTAATCTTTAGACTATCTGTCACGTTTTTCTATGTTGATCATTCTCGTATTACAAATCATTGGTTTGGCTGGAAATTACCAAAGTAGCAACAATGTTTACTATGTAAGTGCAAACATGCAGGGAAGTTAAAATAATGGAGAAAAAAGAAGAGATGGGCGCGGGCTCCTTATCAGAGCATTAGGGTTCCTAGTAGGGGACCCCACTATGGATGCTCTTAGTATGTGATTACACTCCTTTATTACATGTGTGAAAGTTGTTGTCTAGTTGTTATCCATCTTTGATTAATCCCACGTAGTTGAAATAATGGTCCTAATAAGCTTGATATAAATCTGCACCCTAGCACTCCATAAGCACCTTGCTGCTTGAATTTCACAACCTAAAGCTTTTAGGTCACTCTGCATACATCAATTTTACAACTTTAGACTTTTATCTTTTCTACTGTAGTCTTAATAGAAGCCAGTCGTGACACTCAGTTTGCTCCAATAAGGGTTGCAAGATCTTCATTTTCTGCAGCCAATTACGCTACTAATCGATCTACAATCTGATCTCTGTCGCAAGAGGCAACAATGGTAACTTCACAATGCATCACCATCCCTGCAGTGGCTGCACAATTTGCATGCAATCCCTGTTAATGAATCAAGTTTTGGCACTTTCCAGTTGATTATGAAGCATGGACAAGTTATGCATAAACTAGAAAATTTTAGTTCCTTCTAAAAACCATAAGCAGACCATATGAAAGAAAACAGTACAAGATGATAAGTGACAAATGAAGTCTCTGTACTTTACACTGACATCAGATATATGTTCCTAAAATAGAGTTAGTGTTCTGATACCTAAGCTGCCATCTTTATCAGGCAAATAAAATCATTGATAAGTTCAGTCACTTTTGAGGGAAATGCATTTGGCTTAAATTTCCTCCTTGAAATGGCAGACATTTTAAAATAGTTCATGGTTTGTTTATCATTCCAGATCTAAGAACTAGTTATTTAAAATTTTAATTGCAAAGGAGAAGATTCTAAGCAATGAGGTAAAGAGGATTTCAAGTCTAGATTCATACTCATCTACTCTCTAAATTCCTGGATTGATATGGTATTATAAAGACAAGTGGGTAAAACCTTGAGTATTATCTTAAGCTTGAATTGTACAAGGGAATATTTTGTATTCACATTAGGATCTTGAAATAGTTTTTATTTATCATTTCAATTTTTTGGTCTTTGCATCTATAGAGAAAACAAGCAATCTTCAAGCTGAAGTTCTAGAACAACCAAGTCAGATCTTGATTATAACTGCTTTTTTTTTTTTTGGGTTTCCATCAGAGAATCTTTGAAGAATACAGACAACCCTTTGCGGTCACGTATCTTGGTGTGTCTCTAATGGTGGTCTTTTTACCCATTGCAATTTTGAAAGACTGGATCTTTAGCTTATCTGGATCAAATCTTTTGAGTAATATCTCTCGTCACAGCACTGATGCGAGAAATTCAGACGAACTTGACATTCCTCTTATATACAATGGTTCTCATCAACAAGGTTTGACAAGCCCTCTAATTCATGATATGGAACTTAGTGATAGAGAAGAGGGTTGGCCTTTGGTTGCAAAGAATGAGGAACATCAACCTCCTTCGCTCGTAAGGAGTTCTGAAGTTAGATCATGGGACATTGCCAGATATAGCTTGTACCTTACCCCTATATGGTTCATAACTGAGGTCAGTTCTGTTTGTTACATTTGTTATTTCCATTGCTTGATGAGATCAAAGAGTAAGTTACATATGGGAGATGCCAAAGAAAAAGAGTTTTTATGTCTACTGTAGTCTTCCTTCTTATTAATGGGCTTGCGCATTCGATCTTCAATTTCATTTCTCTAGTAGGACCTTAATTAAATAATAGATTTATGCCCCACTTCGTCCTGGTATATTACTAGGATTATTAACCAAGGGGCCGATTTAGCTTCTGATAAGTTTTATATCTAGAAGTACTATATCTCCATTTTGGTTATAAGCTTCTTTTTCTCTTTTTGGTAATAGGATACTGATTTCTCAGTTATTGATTCTTGCTCATTTAGCATAAAGTTTATATATATATATATATATATATATATATATATTTAGTCTTCCAACAATAGATATTACCTTTTAGAATGTTCTCATTGCTAATTTGGGTCAAGGCCAGCAATTTTTTATATGTTTTATATATATTCTTTGCTGTAATAACTTTTTACATATGACAATTTGACTGCTCTAGCCACAAAACTCAATCTTACCTTTAATACAAGGAGTTAAGGAAGAAATATTATCTAATTTGGATATCAAAACTTGCTCTGAGATTTTAATTAAATAATTGTGTGAATTATGTCAGTTTTGCCCCTCCTTTCTCTTCATCTCAGTATCTTACTTTTTAGTTTGTTGTATTATAGGAAGTAGTGCATACAATAAGTTGAACATATCAATTAGTTGTGTGTCAATTACATGCAGTACTTTTCAAACTCCGCTCTGGCAAATACCAGTGTTGCTAGTACAACCGTTCTCACTTCCACTTCAGGGCTTTTCACGCTATTCTTCGGGGCTCTCCTTGGAGAGGAATCTATAAATATCCCTAAGGTTGTTGCTGTCTTTGTTAGCATGGCTGGTGTTGCCATGACCACTGTTGGAAAAACTTGGGCACCTGATGAACTGTTGACTGCCTCAGAGTATGTGAGAACACCGATATCTTCTCAGTATTAAGTTTCAATAGTATAATACTCCATAATCTTCTTTTCCATAATATTACATGCAGCTGTTTCCTTGAAGAAACAAAATCGATATGCCTTACATGAGGAATCTATGTGACTGAATTATAATTTAATACAAATAAAAATGAGTGGTGCTGTACCAAGAATATGCTATGAAGATATTCTAATAATATGATACCACTTATCAATTTTTGGGATATACAATAATGCAGTCCATTGAAGCTGCAACATTTTTTAACTTCATTCTTTATGTGAAACTTCCTTTAATAAAAAGCATGTGGTGTATGTGCGTAATGACATAAACAATGTAGTAAAGTGCATTTATTTGCTCACAATAATAACAATAAGAAATATATCTCACTAGCTGGGTTCTCTTGTATATTTATTTGCTACCCTATGTTGTTTTTGATCATAGTCTTCCTCTTTTACTCCCACTCATTTATCTAGTACTATATGTACTTACCATGGCAGGAAAGCTGTAGACATGTGAAAAATTGAGTTCTACTCATGCATTTGCAGATGCATAGTTCATCCTTGCATTGATAGTTAGCACCAATTCTGCTTATATAATTTCTGAGTTTTCCATGTAAGGACTCTGTTTATCTTCTTTGCACGAGATCCGTAGCTGGTTAGTTATATACTTATGCAACTGAGAGATGTTTTTGTTCTTTAATCTCTTTGATGGAATATCAATTTGTTTTTGGCCAGGGCTAGAAAGCACTCTATTATGGGAGACATATTTGGCCTTCTTTCCGCAGCATTATATGGATTATTTACAGGTTATAAATGCTGAATCGAGATGGGCCCTGCAGAGATGTGTACTATTTAGTGAATGGGTTCCTACTTCTTTCATTTGTATTGAGAGCCTTTACATTGTTGCAGTCTTGCTGAAAAAGTCAGCTGGATCTGAAGGAGACAAGGCTGACGTGCAAAAGGTTTTTGGATGCATAGGCTTTTTTACTCTCTTTGGCCTCTGGTGGCTTAGTGAGTATCAAACTTCCCTCATTCAACTTGTATAGGCTTTTATGGAATTTCTCTGTACTTTCATTCATCTACTTGAATGCATTTAGACACTCTGTAGACTCATCTTAAATGCTTGATGATAAGCTACCATTGTGATATTCAAGCTTGCATATTGCTTGGTCCCTTACAAGTCCGATAACTTCTTTTTACCTTCTATACTTTTTCAGTGTGGCCATTACATGCCATTGGAATAGAACCGGATTTCCGCCTTCCACAATCAATGTCTGTTGGTGAAGCTGTATTATTGAATGGCTTCGTGGGGAGTGTTGTGTCAGATTACTTATGGTATGCATAGCTGTGCCTCATGCTGTCGAATATATTGGAACTTTAGCTTGAAATCATTGCCTTTTGATCTGTTCTCTTTTGAACATTTTAAAGATCAAATGCATTTGCTCGGAAGGTATAATCTTTCATGATATTGTAAATTGGTCTGTTCATAGTGGCGATGTCCTTGAGATGGGGCACCATGTTTTAGGGTGACTTCTTTCTTGTTTTCCTATATTTGATTTGAGTGCAGCACCAGACTTTGATAACTTTGATAACTAAACCACTGAAAACTGCTATAATATGGCAAGCCAGTTGATTTTTCATAACATTTCCAAACAGGGCCCTTTCAGTTGTTTGGACAACTCCACTGGTTGCCACACTAGGTATGTCATTAACCATACCGCTCGCGATGGTGGCAGACATTGTAGTTCATGGTCGTCGATACTCAGCAGTCTACATTATTGGATGCATCCAGGTATAGTTTCTCATGACTTCTATCTGCTATCGAATAGGCTCCCTTTCGTGTTTTTCATGGCTGCTGCTGATTCTTTTGCCCTGATATTCCAGGTTTTCGCTGGATTTGTTGTAGCTAACCTTTCTAATAAGTTCTCAGCCAAGCTACAATTGTAGCAGAAATGAAAATTTTCGAGACTGTTATGACTTTAATCAACTTCATACAAGAGAAACATGTAATAGAGCTGACTTCTCTAGAAAAATTTACAGGTTTGAAGATACTCTTAGTCGTACGTTTTTTCATGGTATCGCTTTCATCTGATTCCATGTCGTCACATTAAGCGATATTACTTTTGTGTACTGATAAGAGATTCTCCTTAGCCAAAGTTATTGTTTGTCCTCCTATGAACCTTGTAGATTAGATCATCTGCATGCTTCTCCATCACTCCCTGCCTTACGGCTACGGAAAGTTTATTATTATATGCTACTTGATTCCACCCACGATGACAACTCCAAGGTAGCATTTGCTTGCTTGGACGGTACAGTGAAAAGAAGAAGAAAATAGCACAGTATAAGAAGTGCAGCATCCTTTTCTAAAAGACAAGAGGCTCGTAAACTTTAAATTTGTTCGTTTTAAATAAGATAAATCAATATATCTGATATAGTAGTCTTAGTAAGACAATAGTATAAGTACATTAATTTTTAATTTTTTATTATTTTTTTGGTATTTTAGTTTTCAAACTTTAATGTTTTTTAATTTTGATATTTCGATTTTTTTTAAAATGAAACAAAAAAATAATTTCTTCATAATAACTTTTATAAAAATATTATAAAAAATCAGCAAAATAATAATTAACAGTAATATGTTTAAAAAAATTTTAAATTAGAAAATAGATTTGGTTCTTGAAATTTTATTTGCACATACGTTTTTAACAAACTATATCTCATCTAAGATTTTTGTACCACTTGTTCGGTGGGATAGGATTTAAGGTTTCTCTTATTTCTTAATCTAGTTTGCAACTTTTTGATACAACAATTGGCATATGCAAAAACAACATATTACAAGCTATGTTTATTTTGTATTAGGAAATAAATGTTTGTATTATTATACATGTTTTAGCTTTAGTGCAAGACAAATTAACTTGGACCAATAGATTAAAAAATTATTTAGTACTATACCATAAACGATAATATAGTATATGAACTAAGTGCTGATGGAAATAGTTTTTTCGTTTTTTCTCCATTAATGGAAATATTTAACATCCTATAGGTTTATGTCCAGTTGCCCACTGACGGAAACAAGTTCTTTTTTTTTTTTCTTTATTTAATAAATAATACCAACAACCTCGTCCAAGGAGAAAGCCAAAAAGGAGGGGGGAAGCTGTACGATTATATATTGTTCTGAAACGAAACCTCATTCTAATCTAATCTTTATGACCATGGACCGGTATGAGCAGACTTTGAAACCTTGGCTGCCTTTTGATAAGAAAAGATACGATATCTCTTAAATCAAACATATAAGAAAATAAAATGAGGGAAAACACGTGCCATATATATATCCTTCCTCGCCTAACCAAAATCCTTCTCCTGTTTTACTATTTATCTTTTGTTCATCAGGAATGTTTAATCTCCAAAAGTACTTGATATTACAACGGAGAACTACGATATTTAATTCCGATATTTGTTTGTAATTGGATGCCTATAGGCTTATTAATTGTAACTAGAGCTAGTGAATTTGACACAAAATTTATCAATACGGATACGGTACAATTATAAATGAGATGGGTAAATAAAACATGATGTGATTGTGAAATTAGACAAATCTATTTGTATTGGTTTATAAAAATGTTGGACACCCAAACTCATTATAGTTTAATAAATAGGTGTTGTAAATGTGTCGTTATTGTGACTTTTGAATCCAATTAAAATTAGAATTTTCAATGTTTATAGTTTAATATATTATATACTACTATCTACTTATTTTTGCCTCTTGTCTGGTTTTTTTTTTTTTTTCCCCCAACATTTTAGTCTCTTATCTAGTGTCCATTTTTGCTCATCCTTCTCATATTTAGAGCTATCACTGTGCCTTCAGTATTATCGTTGTTCACTCTTTACTTATCATCCTCGTCCACCTACAAGAGAAAGATTCTTAACTTTTAAAATTTCCTTCTATGCACCAATTTCTAATATTCTAAAATAGTATAGCATTAATATAAATGCGAAGTGTTGCTTTTGTGTACAAACCCATGTCTTAATGTTTAGAATCCAACTTCATCAAGAAAACTATGCGATTATAATTAATAATAATGCAATTGAGTGAATAAATAAGTTTTTCTTTAGGTTATCCACCAACATGATATGTATTAACCTTGCAAAGCAAACTTATTACAAATTTTTGTACAAGTTAGTCACAAAGTATTTAAAGATTGAAGCAATATGTCAATTCTTAAACTATAATATTTTCACTAAAACTTTATGTATATATTTAAGCTAGAAATAAAAATGGTTTCATATGTAGTTTTCTAATAAGCGTTCGACAAATTAGAGGTAATACATAAAACAAATTTTGCTGATAGAGTTATAATTATGCTATGGATTTATTTTAGGATTTTTCTAATTGCTAAACAAATTTAACCCGAACATGAAATATACTTACTTAATAGACTAGGACGCATATTTGGGTTTTAAAGCATGATCAAATAACGATCGTATTAAAGGTTAAAGCCTTTAAACACATATGTTAGATTTTGTTCCTATTAGTGCCAAGACACTATTATAAATTATTGCGTTTAATCAAATAAAAGAAATCATTTATCGTCTAGTTAATTTATTTATAATAAAATTTTATGAGAATGCAACTTTGAACCCCCAAACCTAAGCTTAGTCCACAATCCGCTTGCTCAAAGAAGCATGCTAGTTAAATATAGCAACAAGCATAGCCGATGATCTTTGGGAATCAAATCTAATATACAAAGATAACCCCCAAGATATGACTTACCATGTCTATCTTCCACTTAAGCCTCTATAAATACCGACTGAAGCCACCAAGGTAAGGGACAACAATCTAACTATCCTCTCTCCTTTACTCTTTACTTTGGTTGTGGATACTGTCGACCAACTTACTGACTAGAGGAGTGAACATGCTGGAAGCACCTTCAGCATCCCTTCGATGCATTCGTTACTTGTAAAAGGCTTAACTCGCTAGTATTCATCTAAATTTAATTGACACCCACCATTTATGGCTTAAAAAAACAAAGTCGTGGCTAAAATATGCATAAACAACTTTGTTCTTAATCCTAATTTGCCAATGTCCTGATAAAAACTCCAAACTTATGTGGCTCGATTTGGTGCTACCATAATTGAGATCCTAGACATCAACATGAACGTAGCACTTAATGCAACCATTGATCCCTGGTGGGTGGCCTTGCCCCAATGATAACAGGCCAATATAGCATAACAACCAAAATGCACCCTATGAAGAAAGGCAACATCCCACTTTCTGAGGAGTACCACTAACTTCTCAAACTATAGGACCAAATCGTAATGGAGTTCAGAGATCGAGACATTCTCGCTTAGCTCGATAAGAAGCAATAGCTCGAATCCTCCCATGCCTTTCATAAAGACAAAGCGCGCATTACCTCGAATCCCTACAACTCAAGAATGACTAGAAAGTTGCCATTCAATGTGGCTATCTTTATGAAAAGATAACTTAATTTCTTGATTTTTTTTTTCAATATTTTCATTGTATATTTTAATCTTTTTTATAACTACTATAAGCATGTAACAGTTTTTAAAAGTTAATTTACATAATTTATAAAAACTTAGACTTTTATGTTTCGATTCTACATTCCGATTCTATACACTCTTGTAATTTTACGTAAAATCATGAGTTTGATAACTTTTTAAATCTAAGCTTGAGTTATGAGGCTTTGTTCTTGTTTGTGCCTATTAAAAATAATCATATGATGATTACTTTAGGGGATTTAAGTGCAACCTTATGGCATAGAGGAAGTGTAGATGTTAGTAGCTGTTAGACTTGGATACTAAAGTAGTAGCAATGTAATTCTCATAATCCAAAGTTGTTAATGGTAACTGATCACATATATGATCTAGGTAAGTGCACTGAAACTTAATCATGTTATTATTGTTGTATGATATTGATATTTTTAATAACATAATAATGTTATTGATGTTTATCATGTTATTACATAGATATAAGTAGATCTGAGTAAGGATCGGTTTCAAATCGTGAATCGGCCCGACCTTTAGGAGGTCAAGCCAAACCACCCCCCCTAACTGGTGGGTCGCAAATCGCCGAGCCGGCTTGGCAGGTTAGCCCAGTTGGTTCGCTCCTTTAAAAAAAAAGAGAGAAAAAGAAAAAGAAAAAGAAGGCTACTAAGTTGGAAAAAATAATTAGATAATAGCCAGTAGATTATTACATGTTAAAACTACTTTATTTATGATGATAAAGGATAATTTTTTAAAAATAATATTATTAAACTAATGATAAATAACCAATCATAAGTTAATTATTTATTAAAAATAGATGAAAAATTCAATTTCAGTTAATATAAGTTCTTTTTGTAAAATTTATCAAATGGTAAGAACTTAAATATGAAGAAAAAATAAAATTTAAGGGAAAAAAATAGAAAAGTTAGAATACATTAAATTGAAAATTAATAAAAAAACAGAAATTATTAATGAATTAGTATACTTTAAAAAAAAATAAAAAAGAGATCACATTATTAAAAATTGTTAATATATTTTAAAAAATTAATAAAAAATTAAATATATTAGAAATTGTTAATGTATTTAAAAAAAGGAATTAATAAAATTAACAAAAAAATTAAATATTAAATAAAACGATTCAAAAGCCGAACCAGCCTGTAATCGCATCTCTCTCTCTCTCTCTCTCTCTCTCTCTCTCTCTCTCTCTCTCTCTCTCTCTCTCTCTCTCTCCTCCTCCCCCCCCCCCCCCCCCTCCCCCCCTCCCCCAAAATGAGCTGATCACAGTTCAACAGTAATCAAGCCCGTGAACCAATGATTATAAGCCGGCTCTTACCTACCTGTAAATGTAAGGATGAATCTTTGCTAACCAAAAACTACAAAAAAATTTGAAAAATATTTCAAAAATTCATAATTCTTTGCTAACCAAAAACCTAACGATGGTATTGGAGCTTCTTATACTCTAAATAATTTGTTCTTGGTTTTTTTTTTTTTTTGATGTTTTATAAAACATTTTTTGTGTTTACTAATTAATATATGCAATGTGTTCAATTAGATTTATGTATGGTGTTGATCATGAGCTACTTAATTGGATTAAGTTGTTGTTTGTAGATCTTGTAACGTGCATGTTGATTTGAATTCCTAAAAAAATCGATCTTTGATGCAAATGATAAAATGTCCTAAATATCTCTAAAAAAGTCTTTGTTTTCCCAAAGGCCATCACCTCTAAGGGGTAGCACATGAGACAGAAAAAGAGAGAGCAAGGCTTTACTCCTAAGGTTTGACAGATGTGACCTCTCTGAGGTTGCCCCTCTCTTGGTTGATAGCAAAACTGGTTTTCCCTCTCTTGCTCATTGGAAGCTTAAATTGTGCTTCTTCTTCTTCTTCTTTTTTACCTTAAAGAAAAGCCTATTCAAATCAAATCAACTCAAAGGACCAAAGATCCAATATAAAGACGAAAGAGAAACTAGCTAGGATAATAAGGTTTGAGGTTTAACAACCCAAAAACTACGGTACATCTTGAATTTGTCATGAGCCACTGCTCAATCCCCACACATCATTGGCTTTTTGAGAAATAAAAAAAAATGATGAACACCAAAATACTTTTTAAGAAAAGAGATGTCATCTATAACTCTCCTAAAACGTCAATATTGCACCTTTCTTTTAGAAATTTTTCATGCACAAGCTTTGAATCTATTTAATTTCAATCTTTCTCTAATTCCTTTTTCATAATGATCTTCAAGCCTTCACAAATAGCTAAAGCTTCTACCTTTTTGGTACCTATCTTTTGTACATGGATAGCTGTTACTTCTAAGAGATTACCTTAACTACTATGATAAATTATACCCAATTCACCTACTTTAGTTAATGGATCAAATGCTCCTCAATGTTAATTTTGATAAAATGGTCTACTAATGGCTTTCAAATTATTCTATGTTAGGTTGTTTACACTGTGTACATTTAATCTATCCAATAGGTTTATAAGATGACATGACTATTCAATATTATTAAGGTTATATTATAATTTGAAATATTAATATAATCATATAGACATGTTATAAAAATTGATACAAAGAACACCATACAATAATTATTTATTTTGTATTGCATCACTCCTCTAGTATATAACCACTACCTTTTAAAATTACCATTTATACTTATCATTTAATATATATCACCAAAAAAAATTAATACTAAATTAACTTTTAAATATTATAAATATATTATAACATGTCTACATATATACACTCACTCCTCTTTCTCTCTCCTCTTTTGTCCATTGAACAAGAGGAGTCATAATAGTTCTATCATGTAAATTATTATAAGACAGAAACAGACATCATAGCTACTATCGTAAATATAACCTATATAAGGCGCATACGACTCAATCAGCTTGAATCATCTAACAAGATATTTAGTTTAAGTAGAACCCGTGGTATTTCTTTAAAACATTTACCAGAAACCTTATAGTATACAACTTAAATTCTTAAATTATATTTATACAATAGTATTTACATTAAAAGAGTAAGTCTTTATAAGAAAGTTTCAAAAGTCACAAGTTCTCACACATATATTTACAAACATCATTAGAAAACCAGTAGTTGCCCAAGGAGACCAATTAGTTTTCTTAAAAAATCAATACATCAAAAGTGATCTAGTTTCAGCAGCGTCCATGTAACCTCTCACTCCCAAACTCTTTATGTACAAACTAGCAGTTGGTTATATCGCTACATCCATATTCTTTAGTTGGTACCTATAACAAAATATATAAGGATGTGAACACAATTAGCTCAGTAAGTAAGAGAGAAACTAAAGAGTATAATGCAAATGCATATGCAGACAAAGTTATTAATTTCATAAAATACAATACAATCAATCATATAATACATTACACAACATCATCCAAATCATTATAAGGTTAAAGAAATTGCATTTACTCTAACCCAGATTGAGAAATTTTAATGCGACTCAAATTAGACCAAATTCGAGCTTGTGCAATGAAAAATACCCTCCTTCCTAAACTATCATTGAACCATAGCTCTTAACCTTGTCTTGACTTCCTTTTCTGTTACTTAGTTTGACTAAAGGTAAGAAAAAGACCATTTATGCTCTCCTCATTAAAGGAGTTTATATTTGATCTAACATATCTAATCGTTTTTCTAATAGGTTATTATACATGACCAATTGAGTTAGCAATCATATTTCTATTATTTTCATTTAACGGTGATAAAACAAGTTCAAACCAACCAACAATACGCAATTAAGTGAAGTAGCATGTTGAGGATTCAATTCCCGTCACAAAAATTGATTATCATTCACATACATAGTATGTACACAGACAACTAAGTTACAACCACAAACAATACACTCTTAAACTTCTAAATACTTTAATATAGTATCCCAACTAATAGTAAAATCACAAACCCAGCTTACCTAGAGTTCAATTGCCCAAGCTAGTTGCGATTGTCAATCTCTATTCCTTCGAATATCCCTATGTTATAATTAATATCTTAGGTTTTTATATAAGTTATGCAGACAATGTTAATCTAATTATGATATTTAGGATTGGGTCGAAATACTTATAGCTAATGTTTAAAAAATTAGGGTCATTTAGATTCATTCTTACCCATGATACCCACTGAACTTCCAGTCATCTTACACTTAGAAATATTAATTGAATACCTTTTAAGTCATCCCCTAAGTGACTTCTAAGGTAGTTTTCTTACCTAACAACACTTATGATTTACTCAAACAGTTTCATTAATTTAGACTCCCCATTACTTAGGAAATCTATAGATTAAATCAATTTTTAATTTTCATAAAAGTTACCAAAATGAACACTATTTTATTCTACTAAACAATATATATATATATATATATATCATGGTCGTCATCATGATGTCATCATTGTCATTAGCAATGTCATATAAGTTAACCATATATATATACCTAATGAAGTTTATAGAACGTTGTTATAGTCAATGTGTAGAAATATACATGTATCATAAACTTAAATATTTTATAAGAAGAAATATACATACTTTCTTTATAGTTGCAATATGATTTTAGATACTTCCTAACCAAATAAAACAAGTTAATGTATATGTATAAGCTAAGCATACATATAGCTTACGTCATATATGTTATATATATATGTAAATATATATATAAGTTATTTGTAATAGTGCATACATTCTATAATTAACTCTTTGTAAGGTAACTTAGGATCAAATATGTTAAAAGAAAATTATTATGTGTACTACAGTTTATATCAAAACAATATTATATGTAATTATATATATATTATTTTAAAATATTATTACTGACATATATATACATACATATATACATACATATTATTAATGACACATACATACATACATACATACATACATACATCATTTTTGTATAGTTTATATCAAAACAATATTATATGTAATTATATATATATTATTTTAAAATATTATTACTGACATATATATACATACATATATACATACATATTATTAATGACACATACATACATACATACCTACATACATACATACATACATCATTTTTGTCATATCAGGATATAGAATTTGTTTGTTAAGTATTTTAATTTTAGAAAAGTCAACATAAGACACTATTTTCCTAAACACTACTATATAGTTATGAATTTCGACTTCCCAAGTGACTGCTTTTACCTAATATCATCTTTAAATCTAACCTTATTCAACTTGTTAAGCATGTATTATATATGGCATGAATCATAAAATTATTGTTGATATCTAATTTGATTATGAATCCCTTTTTCAACTAAAAATTTAAACTTTTGTAGTAAATGTTTATCTTCGCAACTCATAAATGAAAAACAACAACAGAAATATGTATATTAGAAAGTTAAAGTACTTAGAAGCTTTAACAATAGGCTTGGTGCATATTGGTATTCTAACAACAGACCAATAATGTTGGTAAATTATAAAATTTAGAGAGGATATTGAGTGGATCTCATATTTCATCATTAATTAAGGAGGAAATTGGTGTGGAAAACTTGTTTTGTTTGGACTTCACTAAATTTATAGGCCTCTATAGTGAAATAGAAACCAAGCAGTCTAATAGAACTCAAGCAAGCTAATAGCTAAGTATCTTGAAACTAAACCAACATGCCTTAATCTCAAATACATGTCACATATTACTGCTTCTAATTGATGACTCATAAACATAGTGATTTTTCTTTTTCTCTTTATTTTTTCTTTTTCTTTTTCTTTTTCATTGATCATGTCCTTTAATTGTTCTATGGTTAATTCAACTTGATTTGTTTGATTTATTCATTTATTTTGTAGTATGGATTTCTATTTCAGCTACACTTTATAATTAATATACATACATATGCATGTCTTTTTATCTATTAATCGTAACTAGTTATAGGTTTTTTTTTTTTAACACTCTAAATTTAAGTGTCGAAACCTTATCGTTAATTTGCAGGGTTTCACATTACTACTTTTGTTTTGAAATGTAAACACTTTAGATAATTTTTGTCTCATTTACATAACTCATCATGAATTTTTGAGCTTATATGTAAATCTCTCACTAATATTCTAATGTCCTTAATTACGAGGTCTCACGCTCTTAAATAATATTTCATGTTGTTTTGTAATTCTTAGCATCCACATAATTTACTTCTAATATCTTGTTAATTATCGGAATTCATTTTACAAGTTTTTAATAAACAACAACATATTTGTAATGAACAATTCACCTATATTATTATTTTTTTATTTTATTTTCCTAAATCTAACTTTGTAGGTTTACTTCTAAAAATTTTTTTAGCTTTGTCATAAAATTCTACTTCGATCTGCTACTTAATCTCATGAAGTCTCACACCATTCATTTCTCTCTCTCCCTTTAAGGCGAGACCCAAAACTTTTTATTTCTCCCCAAGTGAAACCCAAAACATTGTATGTAATCTCTTCTCTCTCTCACACCTTTTCCTATTAATTACACATGCTCCCACATGTGTGATTTCCTCTCTCTCAGATTCTCCTATTAATTATACACATACCTTATTAATTTTTTTTTCTCTTCACTGCAATCCCGCCCCACCCCCTTTCTCTTTATCTCTAGCATCAATTTTTCTTATCTCATTCTCAACATTTCAGATTTCAATAGAGAAAAAATAATAAGATTGAACCATCCTTATAATCAAATTGTAACTTAAAATACAATCGCCTACGCTTCCATACAAGTCTCTTAACTTGGTGAGAAATCCAATATACATTATAATCATAATTTAAGTTTGTTTCTTAACAATTCTAATATTGGTTTTCTTTTCTATTTTTTCATAATATTTATGTCAAGGTTTACAAATTTAGTGCCATTATAATTGGATAATAACTCTATCGAATACTCAATGCTTCTTTGAAGGATCATTTACTGGATTTGTCCCATTAGTAGTAAGGAAGAGTAGGTAACCTTATTGTACAAGATATTTACCCAAACATTACTCTACAAAGTAAGTTCTAAGTGAGTAAAGAGAATTACATAATAAGTTCTGATATTTCCTAAAATCTATATCTATAGGATAAGGTATGGGTATGATGTTAGAGTACCCTATACCTACCTTAAAACTTGTACTCTAAAGTTTATAGGGTGCAAATCTTATGATACTTTGTACAAATCTTATAATAATAATAATTGAATAATGCTAATAAATAAAAAAAATATTACTATTGCATTTTTTAAACCTTAAGAAAATAACAAGAAATATTCAAGTTATAATAAAATCCTAAGCCTAATGCTCTTGCTTCTACAGTTTTGTCCCTTTCTCTTCTTCTTCTTTTTTCTTTTATTTTTTTTTTTTGCTAAAACCTTCTCTCCCCTTCTCTCTCTCTCTCTCTTTCTCTATACATCGTTTTCTTCCTCATTTACTAACCCTAATATAACAAGGTATTAAAAATATTTCAATTCTTAATTTATCGTTCAATATATTTTATTGGAGTTATTCAATACATGGTTTTTATATCTTGTGCATAACAATTTTATGATTTAATAAATTTTTTATTTTATTGATTTAAAAAAAAAAAGATTAAAAAAATAGTATAGCGTGATCCAATCAAGTGTTGAACATTTTCAATTGCAATCATATTCTCTATTCAAGCTATCAAAGTTTCATATTATTACAACTAAATATATTGCAAATATAGAACCTTTCAAATTTTACTATTTGTTCCATTATTATAGTTATGTATTTGATATTGATTATGTATTCACACAAGATTTTGAAAGAAGATAAAATAAAAAAATTACAGGTAACAATGACGATAACGGTAATGGTAATAGTAGGACAATTGTAGCGGTGACGATAGTAACAGTGGTGGCGAGTAGTGGCGAGTAGTGGCGATGGCAATAGTAATAGTAATGATAGTGATCGTCGTTAAATTGATATAAGGTTATTTTTGAAAAAAAAGATGAAATTTTGTAAAGAATCGTGATTATTTGATTAAGTTAAATAATTCTTATTACTTAATTTCACGTAATAGGGATTCTTAAGGAATTGTGATTTGAAAAAGAAAAAACCAAATAAATATTGTAATAAGGAATAAAAGTGTAATTGAATTCTAACTCCCTTCAAGTAAACGAGCAATTAGTGTTTTTTGTTTAGAAATAATTGCTTATAACAATGTTCATTTTTTGTTTTTTTATTCATCCAAATTCTTTTTAGTCTTTACCATTAGTATTTACAATTCCATTTGCTTTTTTTTTGGTCTACCAGATCATTATTTATAACATTTTGTTTTTTATTGATGCGTAATTTTTTAGTCTTTATAGCACATTGCTACCATTAGTAATCGTACTTTTAAGTTTACTTTGTTTTTTAAGTGTATTTGTCTTGATAGATTGTTTATGATAGCTTTTTGTTTCTTCTTAATGCAGCATTCTTTTGAATTTTATTTCAAAGAAAAACAAATACACCTTATTAGCAAATGGTTAAGACTCATAGCACAATTTAGGATGATCCCGTATGATAAATAATAAGTAGTGCGATTTGATGTTGAAATGGAACGTGATTATGAATAATATAATGTCTCTTTATAGACATATTGATAATAGTATATACATTATTGTAAGGATCTAACTGTGATTTATGAATAATTTATTCCTTTTAATTTTTTTTTTTAGTTTTTTCTTCATTTGAAGATGTACGTTTTTATTTTTAATTTTTAATTTTTTGAACCCGTTTTTGGCTTTGTTAATATAGAGGAGTTGAAATCCTATTTTTGATCCATTTTTAAAAATTTATGTCTTCAAATGAAGAAGACAAATGAAACATAAGTCCTCAAACAAAAGAAATAAATTAAACTTAAGTTGTTTTAATCTAGTTTTTTTTTTTTTTCTCTCTCTCTCTCTCTTTTTGTTTTTCTTCTTCATGTTTATAATCATTGCTCTTGCATGTATATTATTTGTTGGTGTTCGAATGAGGCACTTTTTGAATTAATATTATATGGGTCCTTTTGGAAAAAGAAGACAACCACGCTCCATAAGCTTTAATTGCACACACAATCTTTGAAATCAAGCCACAATATTTTAAAAAAGAATAATTAATCTTCAACTTGATGACAGGAAAGAATGAACAAAATACATAAAACTAACATCATAAATCTAATCTAATTTTGTTTTATTTACTCACATAAAGATCCCAAAAATAATACGGAAGAATGAATAAAATTTTAAATTAATACAACATATAAACGAATCACCTAAATTCTAATAGGATATTTTGGAGTGTAATTTTTGAATCCTCATGTTATTTCATTATTTTCTTCTTCTTTTCTTTAATCTATAATAATGTGTGTATTTTATTTTTCTTTACAAAGCGAACTTTTCTTTTCAAAACGTTCTATATGAATTTTTCCAACGTTAATCTATTAAAGGAGATGACCCATTTTGGTGTCCATAAATTTTCTTCTTCTTTTTGTTTTTAAATTTGTATATGCATGAAGTATATAACTTTTAAAAAATCAAATACAATCAATATAACCTATTAGTAGAGAGGCATGGTGCTTTTGTGGTTTTCTTTCATTAGGTGTGTAAAATTATCTACTTGAATATTTAAACAAAACTCAGTAAATTTTTTCCTCTTGCAATACGGAGGAAGGGCTGCAAAGCGTATATGGGCTTGGGCTTGCGTAATAGTTCAAAGGCCGAAATTGTTAATTTTTCCGAAAATATTAAACGAAGATAAAAATAAGGTTAACGAGTGTTTGTGTTGTCTGTTGTGCTGCTGGTAGGTATTGCTGGGATTTTACGAAGTGCGAAGATTGCAGAAGAGTTGGAATTTTTGTAAGGAAAAGAGAGAGGAGAGATGGAGAAAGGAAAAGGAGTGATGGGAATGGGAAGGAGATGGTGCGTAGAATTCACAGATAATTCGAATGCTCCTTCCTCGCGTGACTTCCCTGATCCTCCTGGATATGCTCGTTCTTCTCAAGATCAGGTCTCTCCTCTTTGTGCTTTTATTGATTTCGATTTGATAATCCCAAAAGGATTTCGTGTTTTCATGCGATGTTTATCTTCTTTCGCAGGATGACTCCGCAGTTAGCCGCCAAAAGAAGGATGCTGAAGCCAATTGGAAGGCTCAGGTACTATTCACTCTTGATTTCAAAGGCGTGGTCTTCGTGGATTTAATTTTGTTTTTTTAATTTACCATAAATTAAAGGTTTTCCTTCTTTTCCTAAGAATTCATGCTTTTACTTGTTAATCCTCTTCAATGTATTGTACATGGATCAGTCAAATTAAAGGGCAAAGGCTGCAAAATACTAAGACTTTGGCCATTCTACCACCACTTACAACTAAAAGCTACTAATAACCACTTCCTCTAGAGATTATCATGATAATACCTGGCTATTTATTGAGTAAATCACAAAAAATCTGGAAAAAGAAAAGTGATTCCACAATATCTTCTTCTTCTTCTTCTTTTCTGCAAAAGGATCGCACTTTATACCTCAAAACAAATAAGTGAACCTATACAAATTGCTCTAGCCTCTTGAAAGATTGATGGGATATGTACTGTTATCATTAATCTGGATACTCGGATTTATTAGCTTGTTGTCTCAAGACTCATTGAAAGAGTGGAAGCCCAAAAAATACACTGTTAGATACATTGCTGGGAATCCTTCAATGATTGAGAATGAATTGCTTTAATTACCCAGTGATTCAGCTTATCTATGTATTTTTAATATTGTTTCTTGTAAAATACATCAAGGTTCTTAACACCATGTTTCCTTTCTGGGAGGTTTTCTTAGTGGATGCCTGCATCTTTTTTCCCCACAATCATGAGGATACCTAAAACATTCATTCATCTTTTTTAATAAGTGATAACCGAATATTGTATATCTTCCGACCATGGAATTCCCCCAGTCAATCACAGATGAGAAGTTACCACATCCGATCAAGTTAGGATGCTAGGGGATCATTTGGCTCTTATTTTCTCATAAGAATATACTCATTTGCCATCATCACACATGTTGATAAACAATCTCAGTTGCAGTTTGATGATAGAAAATGCAGCCCAGCAATTATTCCTTTTAGGTGATGCATATGTAACTCAATTCCAAAGTTGTAGGGTTTTCTAGGCATTTCAACGTAAATGTCACCTTCCTCTGAATTGTCCTACCTACCATACCAATCTTTAGGATTTCTCCCTGAATCAACATTGATCAACCCATTCCCAGAAATCTTCTTTTGGTAGTTGGTTGGTACCAAGGAGCATAGTTGTTGGACAAGCCACCCAAGGTGGCAAGACTGAACCTAGGGTTCATGTGCGAATTTGCAGAGAACAAGGCATTGAAAGTCACAGCAGGATTTTGCTTTTTGATAGATGTTATGAACCCTTGATGTGTGTCTTTGTTCTTGAATGCTGACTTTCTAGTATGTTTGGATATGCTCCTGAAGAAGCCATTCCTTTCAAAATTCTCCTTTCAAAAAAGATTGAATGTACAATAGCTCTTTGATACATTTGATTGTAGTAGTTGAAGCCAGATGAAATATCCGCTAATTTTATTGGCTTGACCCAAGATGTTGTATCTAGCACGTGTGATAATCTAGCTCCCTGATGGCTGTCTATATCTATTGATTTGAACATTATGGGCATTCATATGAAGATATTTAAGTTCATGGGCATCTCCAAGTAATAAAGTCTTTTCATTTTATTTCAAACTTGCTTGTTTCATATTAAGGGTGAGAACCCACAAGTACAACGTGAAGCACAATTAGAGGATCCAAACCCCAAAATTAACCCAAATATGTCCCAATTGCGACACAAATTGGCATGACTATATAAAGAGAATTTATTATATCTAATGCTCAATCGATTTATAGTATTTTAACACAGATTCAAGTTTGATGATAATGCAACCCAAACATGAGTGGTGGTGCCTATTCACCAACCCCATTTGATGTCAACTACTACACTATCTAGTGGTTTTAATCTCTAAGCCATTTTTAGGGCTCTTTCTTTTCTTTTCTTTTTTTTTTTTTAATATGTATATATAGTTATTAATCACTTTTAAGTGTTTGATCAACAACAGAAAGCTTGGGAGGTTGCACAAGCTCCTTTCAAGAATTTGATGATGATGGGCTTTATGATGTGGATGGCTGGGAGTACAGTGCATCTCTTTAGTATTGGTATCACATTTTCAGCTCTCTGGCAGCCTATTAGTGCACTTCAAGGAGTTGGAAAGGGTAGGTATACTACAGTTACACACAAGTGAAACTATTATGATATTTATATTGAAGATTTTTTACGTTGTAGCCATATAGGAGATAGATTGTTGGTTGGTTTGTAGTCTTGCATGTCTTCTCTAGTATCATGTTCCACTAAGTATTGGCAGGCAGGATGAGATTTCTTGAATACTCCTGACACGTATTGGCATTTTATGCCCACTGGATGAGACAAAGAATTTCATATTTATATAGAATGATATATGGAAGAATCATGGTCTGAGAAATAGAAATAGAAAACGGTCTTAAGTAGATTGGAGCATCCATATTATAGTTATTGCATAATACAGTTTGCTATCATGCATTTATATGAATTGCAACAGGCCATATCTGATTCTTTAATCAAATGTGACCAAATCTGTTGCATTTTTTAAGCTATATGTTTTGTGTTGCATTTGGCTTGTTATGTTAGAACCTGAATAATAGTTTTGTCCTGGTTGCTGAGGAAAAACTCAATCAGATTAGTCTCTTACTGTATTCAGTAGAGACTATTTGCATTCAACCATGTTCTCTGGTTTGGACTTAAATGTTTAAAGCAAACAGAATTGTATTCTTGCATTTCAGCTACAGTTAACTTTTAGTCTTACATGTTAATAGTGGAGACATTTTTGCAGTTTTTGAGCCTTACAAGGACAGTAAAGTGGATCTCCTTGGACCCAAGTTGCTTTTCATAGCCCTCAATCTAGGCGGTTTGGCACTTGGTGTCTGGAAGGTAGGTTGCATTTTTATTACATGCTTTCCAATAGATTTGCCCAGGTTGACCTGCTAGAGCTAGCCTTAAAAGTGAAATGAAGTAATCGAATAGAGTGATTGTACACTTAACTCACTTATCTGCATTTCTTTTTGCCAGCTAAACACTCTTGGCCTCCTTCCAACCCATGCGTCAGACTGGGTTTCATCGTTGCCTCCAGCACAGGTTTGATTTCTCAACAAACTTTGGCGATTTACAATAATACGCAAATTGTTTACTATCTAACTGGCTTATCAAGATATTGTATGAACCCTTTTATTATCTGAACAAAAAATTTTCGTGAAGCTTTTATGGTATAGTGTGTTCCTGATGGAGTAGTAGATGTTAAAGGCCCTTTTGGGTGCTGTAATTGGATGGTAGGATGCCCCATAGGACACAACCATTAGCTAAAGTATAGAGGGATTTGATTTACCAGTGTTTTAACTCATCCTGTATCAGCTCTTTTTGATTACCAATCTGAATATAGACGGATCTCCTGGCATGATGCATGTGGATGCATCTAGAGTCTCTATTTGATAACAAGTGAAGCTTTAGAAAAGTAGATGACAAGTCATGGGTATATATTATAGAAAACAAAACAAAACATTGTAATTCTATATTCTACTCTCGATGACTCAACATTTTCGAATCTTTTACTGTGGCTTGTTAAATTATTTCAATGATTTGTTCACTTGCAAGTTGGACTTGGTAATTGGGTATCACTATAGGGTAAATTACAATTCATTTGCATGTGCAATGTGGACTTACCTCCAAAGATTTCCCATCGAGTGCATTTAGTTCCGAAAAATGGCACAAATAGGGGCCTCTGTTGGTAGGCTGGGGAGATAAATTCATTTAATGGGGGAGGCTTGGGAGCTAAGTGTATTTTTTGAGTTAAGGAGGTAAGGGCACATTGTAATGTTGAGGGTCAAGTTGCAACCACACTTTAGGTATGATTTCATTTTGCAAATCCTGGCTGGGGAGTTAGTTAAATGAATATATGCATGGAGAAAATAACTTGTTGAGAATTGAATAAATATGCTATTTAAATGGGACCATTACCTAAGGGTCCTACTGGCAAGATACAAGTATCTGTATGCGATTTTTCTCCTTTCTGAAGTTGCCTGTTTTCTTTTCGCTCCAACTGCATCAAAAATAAATACTAGATTTCGTTTATGTTTGGTGGTTTGTTATTTAATCGACTTTCATATTCTATCTAAATGTGTCCAGTTATCAAGCAGAAATCAATACTTGGGCTTAATCATTGAAATTCCTATTCACAACTTCCATGTCCTGCGTATCTCAGTGCTGTGTTTATGCTGGTTGCATTTGCAGGATAGTATATACTATGCAATGATTGTTGATCCCATAGTTGATTTTGCATTATCTGCAGGAAATCGAGCACTCAGGTGGAGCTCTTCCGCTTTATTAGTTTGGTAGCCTCCTGATCATCCCAGACTTACCGGGGAGGTAGGCGCATGCATGGAATCCTCAGGAAGACACTATTAGAGATCAGGAATCGTTTCTGGCTGGCGAGGCATCCATTTAAGAACTTTGGCCTTTGTGTACTGCACTTTTATTTAAGTGACTTGCTGTAACATAACTCCCAAAATCCCAAATCTGGTGATTTTGCACTTAGTTGAATGAGATTTCCTCTTCTCCCCACCTTCTTTTGGAAAACTGGCTTTGGAACATACTGCACACCTTGCCGTACTTTTAAGATTAAGACAAATTACGAAGTTGCTGTTCATTTGAGCCTTCCATACCATAGCAATAGACACGAGCTTCGTTTGTCCCCATCAAATTGTGGAAAATTAATCTTCGCTTCGAACTTCATGGAAGAAGCAGAGACAAGCTGTAGAAGCAATAGCATCACAGGCCGAATTTACATATACGAGTAGTTTGTCAGAGCTGGCTCATGCTTCTGAATAATTGTAATTAAAAAATAGAACAAAGAAGATGCTGAGTTCGATGAACTTGAATTTGAAAAATTAGCTCAATTGAGTTCACAATGAATTTTAAGTTTCACGATATATTTAAATGAAATAACATTTTTTAACTTTTTCCACTGAACATCCTTTTCACTTAAATCAGAAAAGTTTCACTGAGCTTACAGGTACTGCTTGAAAACTGAGTTCAAGCTCAAAAGCAGACGTAGATGTATCGTTTACTCAACTTGATTACGCCCCTAGCTGAAAATGTTTACACCATCTAAACTTGAGGAGGGACAAATGAGAATCGTATTGAAAGAATCGGAAGACAACACAAAAATACCTTAAAAGGGAGACGAAATGTCCCATTTCTCATCAGATAGCCAACCATTTACGCTAAACGTGAGTTTTACAACACAAATCAGTCAGCACCCACAAAAATATAAAACAAAAGGAAAATAACAAACAAAAAGGGACCTCCATAAGCTTTGCATCCATTTGACTATTACGTTTTTTTTTTTTTTTTTTTTTTTTATATATGCACTGGCTGGAAGTCTCGAGTACCAGATTAAGGTTAACCAAGCTTCGCAACAATGATTTACCCAAACGAATAACGTAATAACAATTCTAACCCACTGGCCTCTTGACAGTTCGATCATGCACTTTACTTTAATCGCTATAATCAAAATCTCGCATACTCATCTACGTATTGCTACATCATCCATCTATAGCATTTCATTCAACGACCCTGAGCCAGTTTCTTCAGGTGCTGCAATGTCTTCTGCTTGATCCACTCTCTGTCACATGGTAGATATGCCTGGCGGCCGTGATCGTAACTGCTTAGAATGAATAAAATAAAATAATCAGTTGTAGATCCAATAAACAAGAACGCAAAGTGATCTAGCACAAAGAAGGAGTTTCAATAGGCACTTTCCATACTAGTGCAACAAAAATGAAAATTCAGAGATCAAGAAACTGAAAGCAAATAACAGTAGGGAATCCAATGCTAGTCTATATATGTTAAACAAAGACTTAGCACCCAGATCCCTGTAAAGAATAAGATGTGCAGACAGGGGAGAATAATCCTAGTCAGGATAAAAGAGAACATACATATGCTAATAGTACAAAGTAAACAATAAGGATCATGCGTGTGCCGTGGTGGTGCAGGGACACTAGTAGTAAGGGGAGGGGGGAAGAGAGAGAGAGAGAGAGAGAGAGAGAGAGAGAGAGAGACACTAGGGCACTCATGTCTGCAAGGCCATCGATAAAATTGTAAAGATCAGCAATATCATAAGTGATGTTTCTGATAGCTGGATTAAGCTCCTTGAGCTTCCTCTCATACAACCCACATACACCTGCATGTTGTGCCATAAACAATGGTTAGGCAAACAAGAAAACTCACATTAGACAGAAGTCCAACAATGTACTGAATCAAATTTTAGAACTTATCCACCAAATAGATGCTGGAAAAGTCAACTACGACAAGAAGTTAACCAGACAAGGCCACCACCTTAAAATACACCATCTCATCATAATCTCGAGAATAATTTGAATTGCTATCACAATATAAGGAATCTGGCATTTTCTTCCACCGGTAGAAGAATCAATCAGCATTACACATAACACAAGCTATGCACCACACGACGACAATACAAAGTCAATGGTGAACATCATCCACCTCAGAATTGCTGTCTGCCCAAAGTCAAACTGAAGCCTCAATTTGAGTTCTGGCAAATGTTGATTTCCAAGTTCTTATGCCTTTGGAGACAAAATACAAGATGCCTGACACAATTAGCTCATTTTCTTAAAATAGCAAAAACAGAATTGAGGTCTTGTTCACACTATGTCTGGCAACTTTTGAGAAAAGAGAGAGAGATAAAATCAAGTAGAAATGGAGAGACATTATTTCCACTTTGTGTTTGAGAGTATAGGAGGGATATGGAAGGAAATATAGAGAAATGTCTATGTTTCCTTTGTTTGGCTACCATGACAGAGAAATAAAGAGTCATAGTGCATGTTCGATGGCGTCACCAGTATTTAGTAAACATTATCAAGCCTATACACCCGGATTCCTTTATCACCTATAAGATCCATGTACCAATTCAATATTGCTTGCACTATGTAAGTAGTCCTGAAAAGTACCTATAGTGGGATTTAAACCCAAGACATCATATAAGTTCTCAAGAATATCTTGAGCCTTAACCACTATGACAACTTCATAGGTGTTTAGTATATTATTATAAGAGATGCTTGTATAATTTTAGTCCTGTTTCCACCCATTTCTCCTCATCTCAAAGAGAAAGAAATAGAATTCAAAACGGAAATAGTCACACCTGTTTTCTTTCACTTTTATTCATTTCCACTCTCCATTTAAGTCACCAAACACAATGTGTCTTTCATCCATTTGCTTCCATTTCCATGAATTTACACCTATCCATATGCACATCAATATAGCTAAATTTTTCCAATTGATAAGTTTATCCAACTCAAAACTAATAGAAAGATCATATACTTGAGCATAAGCTTAACATTGAATTCAAGTGGGTCAAACTTCAAGATGGATAAGATAATTGCTTAAGTTAACACTTTTTCAGTATCTATATTAGATATTAGGCATAATTAATAGTAGAATCTACATAGCTGTTATTAGTAATAGTATAGTACTAAGGAGATCAGTAAATTGTTGTCATGTGGCACATAAATTGCGGGGCAGCAGTACAAATAGTGGTGTAGTAGAAAGTCATGCAGGCGTTTTTCTTATTTTCCTCTTAGAGGGTGAGTTGGAGGCAAAGAAAGGGAAGAAAAAACACATAAAAAATAAAAAAGAAAGAAAGAGAAGAGACCTAAAAGTATAGAGAAGGCAAACCGGATACAAAATAAATTAATTTACCCTACTTCCTTGGAGATCTTAAGAGAAGATAGGAAAAGAAACCTGTGACACGGCCCTTGTTATGACTATAGCTTTTAGATCAAATGGTTATGATGTCAATTATAACATGATATTAGAGCAGAAAGTCTTAAATTCAAGCCGTTACATCATCAATCACCCCCTATTTAAGTAAGTTGTCGAATTGTGAGTCCTAATTAAAAGTTCATTCCACAAATAAGAAGAAGTATTATATAATAAATATAATAATCCATACTATATTAATGAGTTTAGCTTTTGAATCAGATAGTTATGGTGCCAGTCATAACAAACCTGACCTTCCCTCCACACAAGATAACCACATTAGGCCCAAGACTTCCTCCTCTTTCTCGACCTACTTTTCCTTGAACTCACCAATTAAACCCACTTATCCCCATTTCGCTAACCTAAATCCGCCACACAAACCTGACCACCAGACCCGATGCCATCTCCCATCAACACACTAAACCCCCTCCAACTGATGAACTAAAATAGCAAATCATCTTATTCAAATCACAACTCAACTCTCCATCAAGGACAACCACTCCAAACCCTAAACATAGACTATAAAACCCATCACCATACCACCACCACAAACACGAAACCTTCCTACCACCTACTTTAAACAAAAACCTAAAAAACCCTAAGCACATACCACAAACCCCATCTCAGTCGCACAAAAGCATCACCATATAGGCCGTCATCATCACCAACGAACCACCACCACCCAAGCCCAGTACCTTCCCTTGTTATAAATGCACCATATCTAGGAGTGCTTGCTGGAATGAAGAATTTGGAGTATACAATAGGGGTCTCAGAGAAGAAAATGACTGAAACTATGGAGGGGCTTCAAGGATTTCGAGAACTTAATAACGACCAATAACAGCAACAACACAAACCTAACCAAAAACTCACACACAGGGAAGAAGGTATCTACTCTTGATGAATTGAAGAAACTCATGGGGAAAGAAATAAAGCAAATTGAAGAGAATAAATTTAGTCCGCTTACCCAAAGGACAGCCAGCACAAATAGGTCAAGTAACCCAAGAAATCCCAAAAGGCAAAATCCTAAATGAATGCACCCACAAACAAGATGGATAGTTGCACTAAATTCCATTAGCATCTGCAAGTACATTGAGAACGGGAGAAGCATCACAGAGTTCCTACCATGGCAGAAATGAGGCAACTGCTTGAGAAATGTTATGGATCACCTCACGAAGGGTGGAAGTCAAAGTTGACAAATGCAAGTGCAGGTGATTTGAACAAGTGGGAAGAAGCTACAATAATAAAGTCGCAACCTTTTTAACCTTAGGAGAACAATCTGGTAAGCTTCCAATTCATATGACCAAATGTGTAGCTGACTTCATTCATGAGCGTCCGTTGACCAAGGTCACTCAACTGAAATTAATTGCCAACAGGCAACTTACACCTTCAAATCTGATTACATATGATCTCAACTGTGCTATAAGGAAATGAGTTATGATTAGGTCCAATTTTTTTGATAAATGATGATTTCTCAGATATGGAAGTTCAGCTAATTTCCATCCCATTTGGAGCTGAAGTTGCACAGTAGAAGCTGAAAGATGCAAAGATAAGTTGTGTTGGAAATGGGAATCGATGTGAAGAACTGACATTTATTGTGTAGCTAGAAGAAATAGAAGGTATAAGGAAGATAAATTGAGAGTTAGATTCTCTTTTGTCCATGGCTCTTTGGACATTCATGTTGTTGACAATCAAGTTATTTTTTATAAAGGAGGTTTGAGGCTTATGATGTTGATTTCTAATGCATTTGAGTACTATATGCCTATTCATAATGAAGAAGTAGTTGAAGCCATAACTTGAAAAGTTTCAATCGATCACCTTGATGGTAAGGTGATCTTCTTGTTTTAAATGTTTTATTGTTATCTTTTTCTTGGAACCCAACAAGGGTTGCAATAATATATTCTCTACATGTACTTCTACTTTTCAACAATCGTCCAATAAAGTAAAGCCAACACATGCACATGAGCTTCTACCAGTTGCCTATTGAGGAAAAAACCATTATCAAGCACATATAAGCCAATAGATTTCCACATATACTTTTGCTTTCGATATTTATCCAATAGAGTGAAGTCCACACAAGCACAGATAAGTTACCAACAGTTGCCTAGTGAGCAAAATACCATTATTTAGCACATATACAGCTAGTAGGAATTGACCATTCCTCAAATACATTGTAGGACACTGAAAAAAGAAAATTTTCACCTTTCAATACTCATCTTTCTTATAAACACTAGATACTATTTCGTTGCACTTAATTTGTTAATGTACATACATACATAGATACATACGTATAGATATATATAGATAGATAGATAGATAGATAGATAGATAGGCTACTAAACATTTACATTGAGATTTTGTCCAGGATGAAGTAAATACTAGACCAAGAACAATAAGACCTTCAGGCATGTGTCATTTAAAATCAACATCTCAACTACATTAGTAGTAAGGTGTTCTTTCCTTCTTGAAAATGTAGGGATCTCTTTTAAAATTATTACCGAGAGTATTATTCATGTGCACACACGATAATCTTTACTCCTATTTCTAAAAAATGTGTCCAATTATAGTGGCTGATTGGAATTGTCTGAGCTAAAGATAATGTTTTCATTTCATAAAAGGATTTAATTGTTCTTCTTATTTTATTACTAACTTTCTTGGAAAAAAAGAAGGGTGTTGCTGATAATTCTCCACATGTAATTTTAACATTCATCCAACAGAGTAAAGCCAACACATGCACATGAGCCTCTAGCAGTTGCCTGGTGAGGAAAACACCATTATCAAGACATAAAAGTTTATAGATTCCCTCATATACTTTTACTTTCAAAATTCATCCAATAGAGTAAATTCAACACAGGCACATATAAGCTACCAGCAGTAGCCTAGTAAGCAAAAACACCATTATAGAGAACATATAAGAGAGTAGAAATCAAACACTCTCCAATTACTTTGTAGGACACTACAAAAAGCAACTTTCACCTTCCTATATATGTCCATATATATATATATATATATATATATATATATATATATATATAGCATGTATGTATGTTCATATGCAAGTATGAAGCCGCTAAACATTTGGATTGAGATTTTATCCAGGATGAACTAAATACCACAACAAGAACAATAATGACTATCAGGATGACACCTACTTCCAGCATTTTAGAATATAAAATTTTCTAAAACATACCCTCCATAGCTTGATTGACAGATCCATAATCCATAAAAGTTCTAGTTGCTCTATTTTGAGAAGTCTGCATCAGGATGATGGTATGCTTGTTTGCCTACAAACGCAGGGAAAAGAAAAAAGAATATAAGCATGCCAAAGACCTATAAGCAGGTTTTTTTCTTTTTTTCTTTTTTTTTTTTTCCTTTGGCTGTAATTGACCTACCAGTGTGTTATCCGTTGCGTGAATGAAAATATTTGTATAACATTGACATTCTAAATATCAAACACTCCAACCAAAACATTACATAATAAAAAGTAATACATCAATACCAATCAAAAACCTTCTTGATATTTTTTTACAGATAAATCACATGCAGGAAATTAAAGAAAATTTCACATCTTATCTCTTATGATTTAATATCTTATCTGTTAATCTAGCAAACTCTTTTAGCAGGACTTATGCAACAATCATTCATATACACATCATCCCACCGATATCATCTACAAGTTGAACCCATAAAGGCCAGTACGTACAACCTGAACTGCATTTTCTGATCATATCAAGCTAACGCCCCCTGATATTGTCCTTATCATATACATGAAGAACACCATACAATATCTATGCAAAATCAGCACTAATTAGGAAGAGTCAATGGCAAATATGACATCCACATTCATGTAAATGTTTCAGCTTTACGTAACTGGAATCGATGAAAACAACAATCCTTCGTTATCAGTTCAATAAAGCTTAAAGGACAAGCTGAAACAGGGGAGGAAAAAAAAGGGGGGGGAGGAACAATGATGGAAAAGGCCCCATTCTTTTTCCAAATGTCTTGCATAGAGTACTATTTCAATAACCCTAATGTCGGCAAGATGATTCCGGGTTCTAGGTGTAAAGACTACACGATCCTTTCTGAGTAGCAGTTACAAGTTTGCGAGGAATGAAATTAGAGAGAGAGAGAGAGAGAGAGAGAGAGAGAGAGAGAGAGAGAGTATCTAAAAATACAAATTAAGGATAAAATTTGAATGAGTATACCATGAACAGAAGAACGGAGATGACCACACCAGCGAAAGCAAAGTAATCAACTTTACTGTAAGTCTGTGCCGCAAGCAAGGAGGAGCTTATGCGTCTCTCGAAGAGGAGAATTGTGTTGTTTCTGATCTTTTCCTTCTAAATTTCTTTCTGGTTTTGTTTTGGCTGTGATAGCGGGGCGAGGATGCTGATGTCAGGGCTACCCGGTGCTTGCTGCTTACAACTTACGTTAGTATGTGCCTGGGCATCGGTCCGTTCCACAACCATACGTCGCCCAGTTTTACAGGAACATGGGCCATTTTCGAAAAATAGTACAAAAGAGGGCCCTTTAGGATAAATAATACCAATTTGATATGGTGAATGTGTCCTCATTTCTCATCAATTTTTACGGTGAAGGCACGTCAGTACTAAAATTTTTGCAATAAAGAATCCAAAGCAGATACATCCAATGTATACACCTTTTTTGTTATAATATAAAGAAGTTACATGCACTAGCTCCTCCTTCGGTATAGTTCAAATACACTAAAGATCCACGTAGTTTATGTGCCTTCAATGTATTTAAAAATATACTAAAAGTACATGTAATGTATGTACTTTCTTTTATAAATACCTGTAAATCAAATAGAATAAGTAAGATAAACCTAAAATACAATTTTTCCTGTAAATACAACCCTAAGCTAGAAACAGTCTAACTCTTTCATCCAATACACCAACTCTAGTTATCAAAGGGTGTAAGAACAAAACTCAATACAAAAGATAAACATTTACTTTGTACAAGAGATAAATAACAGTGGAAGTAATGCAATATTTATCATCGATATGAAAAGCTTGCATGACATTCTAATAATAGATAAAAGCTAAACTTATATTCAAATGAAACCATATGCACAAACTAGTCTTTTGTTCATATCAATAAAATCAATAATGATAAATAGAATATCCATCTATCGTCTACTACGACGGGTGAATGTTCCGATGGCTTAGGATATAAGAGAATGACCCTAGCAATCTAGAACTTATAAAAGCTAGGCCAGTGTCTCCTCAAAAGTAAGGAGAGGCACTGGGCTGGAAAGAGGAGGAAGTAGCTTTGCCTGAGTGATGCCTTCACTCGTAAAGATCTGCGAATGGCTTAAACGCTACCTTTGGGGAGTTAGTAAGGTGAAGAGTTCTATTTGATGATGGGACTCAAGTGTCATGTAAGTGTTTGGCTTGGCCCTTGAACTGGAAGTAACTTCAGATCCAGAGTAAGTACAATGTTTGGAGCTTATGAGTTCTAAATTCATTGAATGCTGCCTTTGTGATGGTGTAGCCTAATCATTGCCACTACGACTACCCTTAAGTCTAGTTTTGCCTCCCCGAACTCTAACTCTAACTCTACTTTTAGACAATGCAAGAGGAGATGGCATAGCCTCAACAATAAGTGCTCCTTGATCCCCATCGAGACTGCTAAGATATTACTACTGCTCCCTATCCTACTAAGGATAAAGTATGAGGCCACTATATTGCTCAACAAACTATAGCGCCCCATCTACAATAGTGAGTGTGATCGGATAGTTTAATACGAATCACACATCCTAAAGAGTCCACCTGAAATGAATAAACATGAAGGTCTTAGTATACATAACATAAAATAGATATACAGATCGAATACATGTCACTTACTAGATGGCCTATAACAACTCCTTGGTGTGTAATATAACAATGGGTAATCTCTCAATACCACGGTTACTAACTTCGGTTGATACCACTAGGACCATAAACCTATATTATGTAACCATGCCTATGACCCTAAGCGTGGATGTAGGTTTAATAGGTATAGATTAGGTCTACATCTATCTTACCACAGAGGTCCCTCTAGTAGAGCTGATTACTAATGTTGACATCCTATGGTGGTTACTAATATGTATCAAACTGTCAACCTAAATGGTCAAAGAAACAACATTCGATAATGTAGAAACATATGAGTGGGACCCATGCTATCCATATGTGTCACCCAACAACACAAAAATCAGGTAACAGCCATAGCAACTCGTATGAATATGGCTCTCAAACCACCCGACAATTAAAAAAAATTAAGATAGTTGAGAGTGAGATGTGACAACACTAGCACATAGAAAGAAGGATTAGTATATAGTATCTGCTATACCGTTTGTAGATCAAAGGTTGTAAAGTATTTACTGATAACATGTATGGCGTACTAGATCGTATCCCGTACAACTCTCCATCTAGCTGCAAATGGCTTCCCTTCGACAATTGAGAAACCATAGCGACTAAGCAAGGTTATTCTAAGCCTACATTTGCAAGAGAATGGCAGCACCTCCAATCCCATGTATGTTTGGCTATGCTGCCAAATATAGTTGTCTATATAGCTAAGTTAAGTATGTACAACCCCAACTAATAACTAATAAACTGATATAAATAAATTATATGCATTCTAAAATTTATAAAATAAGTTAAACAATATTTAGGAGTATTTATTTTTACCATATATATTTACGTATAGGTAAAAGTATTGATATTGCTTAAAATACTCGAAATATATTAAAATAATACTAATTAATTAAAGAAAATACATAAAAAAACTGAGGAAAAGTTAAGGAAATTATGGAAAAGTGAAGAGAATTCTAGAATTGAGGTATGGTAAGTTGGAATTGAAAAAAAAAAAGTTAACCAATAATAACAAGCCATATATAAAGTGAAAAAGAAAAAGTAAAGGGATATTTGACACTAGATGATTCAAAAACTCATCCAAGCCACTTTATAAATTAGGATTCACTCATTTGCAATTCATTTCGCCCAACTAAGAACTCAAGAAAAATATAAAGAGATCAAAGAGAGAGAAGTAAATAATTTTACAAAAAAAAAGTATGCAATTGGAGCCTTAATGGAGAACCTAAACCTGACAACCACTTAGGAAGGAACCAAACTAACCACCATACAGCGAACCACCCGCTTGGTTGGGCCAACACACCCAAGGTGGCGATAAGGTTAATTTCCTGTAAATGTTCTAGTTTGTTCTGATTTTTAATAAGTTAGTAAAAATAGTAAATTAAGTTAGAAAATTATGAAATTTAGTATTCTAAAATATTTTTGTATGTAAGTTTAGGAAAAAAATTATCAATTTGATAAAATTAAAACTCAGGATATATTACTTTTAAGAAATGACTAAACTCGAACTAGTTTTCGATATTGAAATAAATTATCTTATTAATATAGTTTTAAGCTCAAATTTTTTGTACAGGCTATTTAAAGTATTTAAAACAGTGTTATGAAGAGATTTTTTTTTTAAATCTATTTTAAAATTTTTAGATAATTTTTAGGCCTTAAAATGATATATAAAATGGGTTTTTAAGTTATTTTAGTAATTAAATGGATAATTACTGATTTAATATATAATTAGGTGTTTTAAGATGTTAATTTCTGATATAGTATGCTATTTGTAACATTTAGGGTGTTAAATATGATTATTAGGTTTATTATATAGTATATATATAATAGCTAAAATGATATATTTTAAATTATTTTTG
This sequence comes from Lumnitzera racemosa, assembly GCA_024138005.1. Lineage (NCBI taxonomy): Eukaryota > Viridiplantae > Streptophyta > Magnoliopsida > Myrtales > Combretaceae > Lumnitzera > Lumnitzera racemosa. Next base: position 6,547,006 of record JAMXBC010000007.1, read on the forward strand.
TAATTTAAGGTTAATTAAGTATAAATTCTGATTTATGATATAATTAAATATTTTGATATGTTATTGGATGATGAAGAAGGATATATGTAGTATTAAAAGTGTTAGATAGGTGATATAAATATATAATATGTAAATATAGTAATTAAACGAGTAGAAAATATTAGGTAAAAATTAATGGTATTATAATATTAAGAATGTAATATAAATCTGATTTAGAAGGTGAATTTACGAAATTATATGAAAAATGTATATTAATCTCATATCGAGAGCTAATTCGATAGTTAAAATAGGAATATGACGAATTAGAATATTATTTAGAGGCTAAATACGATATTTAGGTTACTTAGATATAATGTGATAAATTTTACATAATGGTTCGAAATGAGTTTCTGGGGTTCGTGTATAAAACCATAATGGGCACTGTATTAAAACTTAATTTAAAAATCGATTCGGAAACTAAATTAAAACCTAGCTAAATTAAGAATAATTGCAAGAGATTTAAAAATCTAAATAAGTAGGTACAATAAAGCCCTAAACTGAAGATAACATAAAGAATTACAAAATAAAACCTATCTATGGTAGTTATGTGGAAACTAAAACAATATTTGTATTAGAAGGATTATTAGTGATGACCTATGTAAGTCGCACCTTGAGTGAGTAAGCAAAAGTTTAAGTAAGTTAAGATTAATACGTTACTATATTTCGAAGTACTAATTTATAGTACTTGAAGGCTTAAGATTATATTGGGTTGTGTTTGTTAGATAGTTAATTGCGTGTATGCTTGTATGTGCTCGTTTCTGAGTTGATGATATGATTGTGGTTTACTATTCTAGCTTGTATTTGGATAATTTGTTTGAAATGATTAAACACCTTAAACTAGACCTAACTAAATATATGACTTAAAAATCTAAAATGGACTTACATAACAACCTAATAGGGGAAACGTTTAGGGTTTTCCAATTAAATATCAACCTCTTTAAAAAGGATAGCGCTGGATAAAATAATGGGTCTTTTCTTCATGCATAGTTGAATTAAGTAATAAAAGAAAAGGTCACAGCAAGAGTGATGTTAATTATTTGAAGGTAGTTGCGGAAGGAGCGGTATCTTCTTTGCACAAGTCTAAGTTTAGTAGTGAGCTATTGAAATATGTACTTAACTTCTTAACCCAAATTAGAGTGGTTGTAATTTCTTGAATCTTACGACGGGACAGATAACGTCGTGTAATGGTATTTACTTTTACATACATTGCATCTCACTAATATGGTTGATAACCTTATTTGTTTTTTATGTATAGTTTTAGGTTCCTATCCCAACTTACTAAACTATTGATTGCTCACATTTTTATAGATGTTGTTACAAGAGTTAGCTACAAAGCACCTTATAATTACCTTAAAGTTAGCAATTAGTAGATCATGAGGAAGTGATGATATAAAATTGAAGATCAGTCACACTCTCAAAGTTTAGGTCTTAACTTTAAGTCTTTTAATATCAATCTATGTATTACTGAAATGATTTAAGATTAGGTTATTTAAGATTAGGTTATTGAATCTTAGGAACACTACTTGAGATATTTAAATACTAATATGTATTCTTCATATTTTCATAGATAAATAATATGTTTAATTTATAAACTATTTATTTCAAAGCGGATTAGTCGTATATGCCTCATATAAATCAGGTCTAAAATAGAGGTCATAATGTTAACTTCTATCTTATAATAGTTTGCACGACAAGATTGTTACGACACTATTGCTTGGGAGCGTAACAGTTTGAAGTTAGTATTATAGCATAGTTTTAGTGAACTCACTTTAAAGTGTAACGATTAAAAGAAGTAGACATTATAAAAGCACATTGAGAGTCGGTAGTAATAAGTAAATAGTAAAATATTGTATTGTAAAGTAAGTGGTGATTATAACACTAAATTGATCTTAAGTCTAGCTATGGGATCTTATGGTGAATTGACAGTCGATTGAATTAAGTAGAATGGAGAAGAGTTTCCTATCTAACACAAAGTTAGAATGTAAAGATTATTATCGAAAATGGTTAATTGGGATATGTTAAATACCGTGAATGGGATTATTGAAAAGTTCATTGATGAGATACGAAATAGTTTATGAGATTCGTAAATATTGATGGAAATTAATTTGAGTCTTTTAATATAATATAGATACCATGATATGTGCCATTAATTGAAGATGGATGAAAAATATGGGATTACGACTTAAGCAATACTAGTAAGATACTTTTAGTAAGAGTGGAAGAAAGAGACCTTTTCCTGAAAATAATATTTCGATTTGATACAAAATGATTTATTTACAAGTAAAAATAGGAGTTGAGTTTATTTTTTTTTTCTTTATATTCAATTTTCTATTATTTAGTTAAGTTATCTAAATTTTTGCTTATAATTTCTACTAATCTATATTAGTCTATATAGAATATTCACAGTAAAACTTATAATCTAACTAGCATATTATATATCTTTAGATGATTACCCTCGGAGGATTATTGGTGGGTTTTCATAATTCTTGAATTAATTGAAAGATAAATCTGGTGGAGTTCTCTTAAACGAAGAATTGTTATTGGTGATTTAAATGATGGATATAATATGATAGCTATTTATGTTTTATTAGGAGTTATAATTGATCCTATGTTAGTTATTCATATATAAGGATATCTTACTGATCTCTTACTAGATATTGTTATACTTCATGATAAATATGTATTCTTTTAGATTTTTACATATGCTATAACATTTTACATACTTATGGTTAAGGGTGTAAAAGGATCAGATGTGTTTTAGGTGATTAATATTGAAATTCTTTTGCATATATAAGAATAGTTGTAGAAAATTTATTATAAGGTAATGATTAGGTTATGAAGCATTTAGCCTTTAATGAATAATGAATCTAAGACTTATATTTGTAGAGTTGCAAGTAAGTGTGGGTAAAGCAAAATGAATATGAAGTGGATAGTAAGATCTTTATGTTGTGTTGAGGCAAATAGAATAATATCATTATGTGGTACTTATATTTGGCTATAAGGGAAAATTTGGAAGCGAAGTAATTAAAAAGAAGAATTGGATTATTTAATAAGTGTTCAATAGTAAGTTGGAGTGAAATATATTTTTATAATGGTATGTAAACGAAGATGGTATGAAAACTGTTCTTTATTAAATTTGGTCTAATTAAGTATTGTAAGTTGGAAAGTTATTGTTTTATTTCTATTAATGAAGTGATGGATAAGAAATGCTGATTAGAGATAGTTATTTAAAAACTCAAGTTTTAAAGAGTTGGAAGATAAGTAGTGAATTTTAGTAAAGAACTATCACTTGCTTTCAGCTGAGTGATAATAAATCTAAATAGAAGAAGAAGGAGTTAGTAGCTTTAGTAAGTAAAATGTACTTAACTTGAGCTTAGTATGAATTTTGTGATATTAATGAAAGTATCAAGTATTGGAATAAGGAGAATGTTATTTCTTCAGATACTCTGTTCAACTTAAAAGAGAAATATTGTAGAGGTAAGAATTATAAATCTATATAGGTATGATGATGGAATTGGATTAGAAAAACCAATGTTGAAAGAGGGGATGTTCTTCTAAGGCATTATTCATATATTAAGGAGGAATTGGAGATATGAAGGGATATGGTAATACTAATATGATGGTCCAAATACTTATCTTAAAAGATATATTAGATGATGAAGAGAATTGTAGTAAAAGATAGGAGAATGTTATCATGATGACTATATAATAATTTTGGGAGCTAAAGGTAAAAAAAAAAAAAAAAATCATAGTAGGATTATGATATATAGGTATTCAGATTCCTAATTTTAAAAGAACAATTGACATGTGAATTGAATTCAACTAGTTAAAATTCAAAATTCTTTGAGTAAGAGGATTGGTTGATAATCACAAGGGTAATGTACAATTATTATAAAATATATGTATATATAAATGGATAAAATGCAATTACAATATTAATACCAAGGTATTCATTTCTTGCAAATCGAAAGTTTGTGGACAAAAAAGGATTTAAGGTGATTTGGATTATCATTTCATATTAGTTTAGACCTTATATTAGAGGAAGGACATTAATTTGAAAAAGTTGTATGATATAATTAAAGTGGAATTTAGAAGAAAAGCTACTAATGGTAGATGATGAGAAGTTTGTTGATATTTATAAGTGAAAGACTGAAAAAAATACCAATAAGTATTGGATCTACTAGTAATATATAAAAGTTCAAATGTATTTCTGAAGATTAGTTTGTAAATATTTGAACTTTATAGTTAAGTTAGCTAAGAATCAAACATATAACTAAAATTTTGTATTGGATAATGTAAATGGGAGCTTAGGAATTAAAGGAGTGACTATGTTTCTTTGGAATAACATTGGATTGAAATGATACCAATTTAGGATCAATGCATATATTGTATTTACAAAATTGGGAGAATTGTCTGCATGTCAATTGTATATGAAGACACTTGCTATGATAACTATCAATAGTATTTCAATATACAAAATATTTATGGATAGCATTACTAAAGCTAAACAATCATAAGTAGTATGCTAAAATTGAAGAAAAGTGACTTTCAAACGAGATAATACTTTTTTCATTAAACAAGTTATATTTAGAGAAAGAATTTTTGTGGATATTAAAAATGTTGAATTGATGATCGAAGGAAAATCCATTGAGGTAACCCAATGTATGGGAAAGGTATGAAGCAGCAATACACTTCATATGAATAGTTACAATAGGTAATACAATAGAAGAATGACAAATATGAGATGATCAATTCAGTATTGTTAAGTCTCATCTTATGTCAATTAGTATATTCTGTCATGTTGAGTCTTGTCAAGTAGTGAGTTCTTACCATACTGTCTCTCTTAATGAATCTATTAATCAAGAGTCAAATTCGTTCTTATCAAGTTAAGTTGAGTAAATTAAGTTGATCCAAATTGTCAACCATCTCAATTAAATCTGAGATGGACGAAAGTCAAGATTTGCCAAATTTTACTTTCGTTGATCCAATGCTAAGCTGTATGAAGCAACAAATGAGAAGCTATGGTAACAACATAGACATTGTGAGTAAAAGATTATAGATGAGAGGAAAAAAGAGATGATATGAGGTGAACTTAGAATCACTGATGATCACAAGTAAAACCTAGGAATAAGTAAAACAAGGAACAAATGAAGGACAAATCAACAAATTTGTAAGTTTATAGAGCTACGTCATAAGATAGTATAATATGATTAAAGAGTTGCAGTAATGAAATAAGATACAATTGATGTTAAAGTATGAAAAACAAAGGAAGAAAATGGGATTGAGAATTTAAGGGGTAAACAAAAAAGTCAAAGTAAAGGTGCAGATAGAGAAGGAGTGGAAAATTAATCAAAAGATGATTGAGAAGTCTAATTAGAAGCTAATTTAGTATAACTGAAGAAAAACTTTAAAATTTTGAAGCAACCTAAAAGAATACTGGATAATCAGGATCAAAAGTTACAGAAATCAAGATATAAAATATGTGAAGGTACAATGGGATGAAAATTCAAATTTGTAAGCTACTATGGAACAAAACATAGTAAAGACAAAGCATTACTTGTGGTTCTTTTTATTTTTAGAATAGTAAAGTAATATAAGCTGTTAATTTTGGTCAATTGAGTAATACGTAGATATACAGTAATTTCGAGGATGAAACTATTGTAAGGGGAGTGAAAATGTAAGACTCTACAATCAAGTGTTCAAGGTTCAATCCGTGAAATTTAAGATGGTTGGGTAAGTTATTCGATCGAATCCAAATTTTAGAACGAAGCTAGGAATATTAGCAAAACTGATCTCGTGAGTTTAAATTTAAAAAAATAAATAATAAAATAATTAATTATTATAATATTAAATTATATATATTACCTATTATTTATCGAAAACGTATAAAATGAGTTTCAATAACTGACAAATCGATAAAGATAATTAATATGCACACTAAAAATCATAAAATAACTTAAAAAATATTTAGAAATATTAATTTTTAACATATATGTATTTACGTGTAGGTAAAACTACATAGAATTACTTAAAATACTCAAAATATGTTAAAATAATACTAATTAATAAAAGAAAAATCAGAAAAAATTAAGGAAAAATTAAGAAAATTATGGAAAGGTGAAGAGGATTCTAGAATTGAGGCATAGCAAGCTAGAATTGAAGAAAAAAAAGTTAACCAATAATAATAAACCATTTATAAAGTGAAAAAGAAAAAGTAAAGGGACATTTGGCACTAGATAATTCGAGAACTCATCTAAACCACCTTATAAATTACGAGTCACTCATCTACAATTCATTTTGCCTAGTTAAGAACTCAAGAAAAATATAGAGAGATTAAAGGGAGAGAAGTAACTAATTTTACAAAAAAAAAATTACAAAAAAGTGTGCAATTAGAGCCTTAGTGGAGAACCTAAACTCGAAAACCACTTGAGAAGGAACCAAACCAACCACCACACAATGAACCACTTACTTGGTTAGGCCAATACACCCAAGGTGGTCAAAGGTGGTAGCAAGGTTAATTTCCGCTAAATGTTCCAATTTGTTTCGATTTTTAATAAATTAATAAAAACAATAAATTAAGTCATAAAATTATTAAGCTTGGTATTCTATAATATTTTTGTATGTAAATTTAAGAAAAAAATATTAATTTGATAAAATTAAGACTCGGGATATACTGCTTTTAAGAAACAACTAAACTCAAGCTAGTTTTTTATATTAAAATAAATAACCTTATTAGTATAGTTTTAAGCTCAAAATTTTGGATAAGCTATTTAGAGTATTTAAAATAGTATTATGAAAAGATTTTTCATAAATCTATTTTCAAAATTTTTAGATAATTTTTTTACCATAAAATGATATACAAAATGGGTGATTTTGAGTTAATTTAGTAATTAAATGGATAATTACCGATTTAGTATATAATTAGGTGTTTAAGGATATTAACTTATGATATAGTATGAATTTGTAGCATTTAGGGTGTTAAATGTAATTATTAGGTGTATCATATAATATATATGCAATAGGTAAAATGATATGTTTTAAGTTAATTTTATAATTTAGGGTTAATTAGGTATAAATTCTGATTTATGATATAATTAGACATTTTGATATGTTATTGAATGATGAAGAATGATATATGTAGTATTAAAAGTGTTAGATAGATGATATAAGTGTATAATATGTAATAACACAAAATATGTATATATAGGAATTAAATTGGTAGAAAACATTAAGTAAAAATTAATGGTATTATAATATTAGGAATGTGATATAAATTTGATTTGGAATGTGAATTTAGAAATTATATGAAAAATGTAGATTAATCTCATATCGAGAGCTAATTTGGTAATTAAAATAGGAATATAACGAACTAGTATACTAGTTAGAGACTAAATGCGAGATTTAGGATATCTAGGTGTAACGTAATTAATTTCACATAATGGTTCGGAATGAGTTCCTAAGGTTCGCATATAAAATCGTAATTAGAATTGAATTAGAACCTAATATGAAAACCAATTCAGAAATTCAATCAAAACCTAGCCTAAATTAGGAATAATTCTAAGAAACTTAAAAACCTAAATAATTTGATGTAATAAAACCCTAAATTGAAGATAACATAAAGAATTGCAGAATAAAACCTATCTATGGTAGTTATGAAGAAACAAAAATAACATTTATATTATTAGGATTATTAGAGATGACTTGTATGAGTCGCACTGATAAGATTTAAACTACTAGGCCTTTAACTCGCAACCGAGCCCAAAGACAAGAGGGACTAACAAGGCGAATCCTCCTGCTCCAGCCGACTCCTACTGAAACCGATTTACTCCTTATTGTTAATCAACTCTCTATACTGTACCGAATGACTGCCCATCTTTTAGAAATTGTATGCTGACTTGAAGAATGCCCTAACAACAACTAAACCTCGTCCACCTACTCAGTTGTGTTTGAGCCAACCACTTACTTAGCATCATTCTTACTAAGAAGTCGAGAGAGCTGCCCTACACCAATTCTTAGCCACTCCTATTCAAACAAACAATACCTATCTCGACCACCCAATCAGCCCGTATTGCTTTATCTACTTCCTCCAACTGCACTACCAATACATTGCCGCCCTATGTTCGAGACCACTTATAGAATCTGTTATTGTAATCATTGTTTTTCCATGAATAAATATTCACTGCACTTGTAGCAACAAAGATTAGCTTATCATTAATACACTGGATATTCTCCTTTTGCAAATATTGTTTGTTTACTCTCATTTCACTCTTATCCTAACCCTTAAGCAAAGTTAAGTGACGAGTAACTAACTTGTACGTCATATTGAGCTGGGCCATGAGTCCTCGAAAGTTCCATTAGTACATCCTTTGGAGTTGTTTGTGGGATTGCTTACTTCTCATTTCATTTCCATTCTTTCACACGTTTCCTATCACCTTTTTTAAGCTTTCAACAAGCTTAGACCCATTCCTATGGCCAAGCTTATCTACTCTTGGCTTCGATACGCATCATCTTGATATAAGAGCGGAGGTTTATTCGGATTGTAATAGTTTGTTCTTGAAGTTCCCTGTTTGTACTATATTTTTAGGCGTATGAAACAAAGCAATTTTGTATGTTAATTTAGCTATTGTGTTAACTAGTTATTGAGCTTCTAATTTGAAGGGAATATGTGTTATGTGATTTCGAGAGATAGTATCAGCTATAATACCAAATCGAGGAGTTTGGGATTTGAATCTTTTGGAGAAAAAAATGGCAAACCCAAGTGTTAATGCTAATGTTGAGGATGACAATAGTGATGTTATCTACCATGGCTAAGAATCTCAAGGTACTCCAAGAAGTACGGACGAAAGACTTGATGAGGTAGCTAACCTCTTTATGGACTTAACTCAAGTTGTTCATGCATTAGCTTATAGACCTACTGAAGTCATGTATAATACTCCACAAGCTACCCGACCTACGAAAGGTCAGGATCCAGCTCAACAAGTTCGAGGTAATGGAGTAAGTAGACGAGTGAGAAGAAGGATTTACTTGAGAGATCTGGATGAAGAGAATGAAAAAGAATATAATGAGGCAAAAGAACAAGCTCGAGCACCCTAAGCGTCCGACCATGTGAAGCTTCAGATTTCGAGCTTCAATGGTTCTGGAAGGTTGGATGATTATTTAGATTGGGAGGAGAAAGTAGAGCATGCTTTTGATTATTACTAATATGAAGATTACAAGAAGGAAGGAATTGCTGTTGTTGAGTTCTCTGGATATATTGTCATATGGTGGAAGAACTTTCAGGTCATGAGGCATCAAGAGGAATACCGAGAGATCAATACTTAACCTAAGATGAAAGGGATACTTAGAAACAGATTTGTGTCGAAAACTTATTTACAAGACACTTTTGCATAACTACAAGAGCTAAAACAATGAGGTTAAATTGTTGACAAATATGTTCAAGAGTTCTAGATACTCATGATTCACTGTGAAGTGGAAGAGCCATCAGCATGAAAAGTTTCTAGGTTCCTAACTAGCTTAAGGAGTGATATATGAGACATCGTAGAACTCCAACAATTTTCTATAATGGATGAAGCTATACAAATAGCCCAGCGAGTAAAAAGATAGAGAAGAAGCAAAATGTCGACCCAACCTCCAATGAGCCAAACTAGTCAACTGCGTTAACCTGGTTAGGGAAGTCACCAAGCTTAGTTAACTACCAAGCTGACTAGAAGGTAGGTATTTGAGCCAAGTAGAAGGGCTGAGCTGACAATGACGTGCCGATTCAGACATATGAGAAAAGATAAGGATCTGGAAGGAAGACGAGCCAGATCAAGTGTTTCAAGTGCTAAGGGTTTAGACATATGGTTGCTTAGTGTCCAAACTAAAGGACTATGGTCATCAAAGGAGACGTTCTAAGACTTGACGTAGATAGTACTGACGAGGAACCTAAGGAAGAGACTCTTGCTGAGAAAGAAACTGCTTAAGAGAATGAATTGATTGAAGAGGATGTGTTTGTTGAGGACTTGGACCAGTTGATCCTAGTCGTTTGACATAGAATGAGTCTGGAGCCTTCACGTAAGGAAGAACAGGAGGAGAACTTATTTCATATTATCTGTAAGGTGAATGATCAGGTATGTACACTAATTGTGGATAGTGGTAGTTGCACCAATGTCGCCTTAGTCGATCTGATTACAAAGTTGAAGTTGTCAACTATCGTACATCCGAAACCGTATAAGTTACATTGGTTGAGTAAGAAGGGAGCACTATATGTCATTCGGCAAGTACTACTGCCGATTACAATCGGGAATTACTCCAACGAGGTTCTTTACAACATGTTGTCTATGTATGCTTCATATGTGCTACTTGGCCGACCATAGCTATTTGATAGAAGAGTTATCCATGATAAATACAGGAATGCGTATGTGTTTAAGAAGGATGGCAGGAAGATTACGTTAAATTCGATGCTGCCGAGTCAAGTTAACAAACTGCAGGCAAAACTTACTTGAGCATCGAAGAAAACTCTGATGATGAGTAGAGCTAAGCTTTGAGAGGCCATTAAAGCTGACATGATGACCTCACGTTGGTCAGATGTCTCTTAGAGTTGAAGGAGCGAGGTGAACTACCCCTGGAAGTAAGAGAATTACTGGATAAATATGCCGATCTATTCCTAGAACAGTTACTCAAAGGGTTACCCCCTGTCTAAGGCATAGAATATTGCATTGACTTAATACTTAGCGTTGTCCTGCCAAATAAGCCAACCTATCGGATGAGTCTCGAATAGGTTTATGAGCTCTAATGACAAGTTAATGAGCTATTAGAAAGAGGGTATGTTAGGGAAAGTCCCAGCCCTTGCGTTGTTCTAGTGCTCCTAGTATCGAAAAAGGATGGTACCTGGTGAATGTGTGTTAACAATTGAGCTATGAACAAGACAACGATCAAATACAGGTATCATATCCCCAAGTTAGAAGACATGATGGATTAATTGAGTAGAGCAAAGATCTTCAACAAGATTAATTTGAAGTCTGGATACCATCAAATTTGCATAAAGCTAGGAGATGAGTAGAAGACTGCATTCAAAACTCGGTATGGACTCAATGAGTGGATGATCATGCCATTTGGCTTGTTGAATTCCCTAAGCACTTTCATCCAACTAATGAACCATATGCTAAGAAATCTAATGGGAAAGTATGTCATGGTGTATTTTGACGACATCCTAGTGTATAGTGCTGACATGCCAAGTCACTATGAATATTTCTGTATTGTGTTGGATGTCCTCTATGCCGAGAGATTATTCGAAAATCTTAAGAAATGTTGCTTTTGCTAGAAGGAAATGGTAATCTCAGGCTATATAGTAAGTGGAGGAGGTTTACGAGTAGACGACAAGAAGATATGATCAACGAGTAGTCAACTCCTACTATTTGTACCGAGGTGAAAAGTTTCCATGGACTAGCTTCTTTTTACAGAAGATTCATAAAGAATTTTAGCACCTTCTCCGCATCCCTTACTAAGCTGATGAAGAAGACCACCGACTGCAGATGGGGAGAAAGAGAGGAGAGAAGCTTTCTCGAGGTGAAGGAAAGGTCGACCTTCACCCCTGTATTAGTTTTACCTGACTTCAAGAAAATATTTGAACTAGAATGTGATGCATTAGACATTGGGATAGGCGCTGTCCTAATGCAAGAAGGCCGACCAATCACCTACTATAGTGAGAAGCTTAGGGGACCTCAACCGAACTTCTCTGTGTATGATAAATAACTCTTAACACTCATCTGAATACTGTAAATAAGGTAGCATTATTTATTACCGAGAGAATTTGTCATCTATACTGATCATAAGTCTTTGAGGTATCTTCGAAGTTAGATAAAGTTATCATAGCGGTAGGCAAGGTGGGTCGAATTCCTTAAAGGGTTCAATTTTGTAATAAAATACAAGTAAGGAAAGAGTAACATAGTTGCAGATGCTCTTTTAAGGAGACATGTGCTCTTGACTAAACGGCAAACCAGATTGTTTAGGTTTGCGAGCATTAAAGAATAATACTTTGGAGATCACTTTAGACCCATACTTGTACGTTGTGCTAATGGATGGGTATCATATGGAAGATGGATACTTATTCTGAGGAAGGAAATTATGCACGCTGACCTATTCATCAAGAGAGTTACTAATTAAGGAAGCTTACAATGGAGGACTCTCCAGACATTTTAGAGAAAGAGGAACATATGAGTTGCTAAGTGGACAATTCTTTTGGCCAAGAATGAGGAAAGACATGCATTGAATTATTAAGGGTTATGCCGTATGTAAGAAGGTTAAGTGCTGAGCCAAATAAGGGAAAGCAATACCTTTGCTTGTCCCCACAAGACCGTGGACTAAGTTGAGTATGGACTTTGTCTTCGTATTACTAAGAACAACCTGAGGTAAAGATTCCATAATGGTTATCATGGATAAATTTAGTAAGATCGCACACTTTGTGCCCTGCACTAAGACTAATGATGTTTTAGTTATTGCTTCTCTTTTCTTGCAGGAAATCGTTCAGTTACACAGTGTACTGAGAAGTATAGTATTAGACAAAGACCTAAAGTTCTTGAGCCATTTCTAGAAAACCCTGTAGCGTTGGATGAGGACCAAACTACTATTCAGTACTTCCTATCACCCCCAAACTAATGGCCAAATAAAGATAGTCAATCATGCTTTAGGCTTACTACTTTGAGCGATAGTAGGCAAGAACTTGGCTGATGGGACGTCTGTTTACCCGTTGTTGAATTCACTTACAACTGAAAAATATATGAAGACCCTACTTTGAGTTATAGTTTTAATCTTAAGTTGCCCCTTAATCACACCCCTGTACCTGTATCTGAGTAAGAAGAACCTAATATAAGAGTCTAAGGGCAGTCCCTGCAACACATCTATGATAAAGTTACTTGGCAAATCGACCAAGCTACTAAAAGAATGCGAGAGAAGGCAAAGGGTAAGACGACAAGACAGTTTCAACCTAGAGACCTAATATGGCTGCACCCGAGTACAGAAAGGTTTCTGAGCAAGAGGAGGAATAAGTTGTTTGCATGAGCTAAAAGACCCTTTAGAATCCTCCAGAAGATTAACGACAATGCCTACAGATTGGAGCTTCCCCAAAGATTATAAAGCTTCGAATACCTTCAACATTGCCAACCTTAGTCCATGTTACCCTGCTGGAGAATTGAATGAAGACAATCGAATTTGAGCCCAAATCCAAATCAACTTGGAGGGAATCATAAGAATCAAGCTACTAAGCGTTTTACTTACAGCTGAGCCTGAGGACTAAAGGGACTAACGAATCTTCCTACTCCAATCAACTTCTGCCAAGGCTAAGTTACTCCTTGTTGCTGATCAACTCTCTATACAGTATCGAATGATTGCCCATCTCTTAGAAATTGTATACCAACTTAAAGAGTGCTTTGTCAGCAATGAAACCTCACTCATCTACTTGGTCATGTCCAAGTCGACCACTTGCTTGGCATCATTCTTGCCGAAAGGTCGAGAAAGCTTCCCTACACTAATTCCCAGCCACTCCTATTTGGATGAGCCCACGCCTACTCGGTACGCCTGCTTAGCCACCCAACTAGCTTGTAGTACTTTGTCCACATCCTCTAATAGTACCATTAATACATTGTTGCCACGTATCTAGGACCACTTATAGAGTTTGTTACTCTAATCATTGCTTTTCTATGAATAGTCATTTTTACCCATTTATATACTTTGTACATTACTTTTTTAGGACAATACCCTTTTTGTCTTTTCCTTTTTAAACAGGTTGTCCTAAATTCTCGGGTATAAATACCCATTGTATATGTAGTTGCAAATATTAGTTTATCATTAATACATTAAATATTCCCCTTTCGTCAACATTATTTATTTACTTTAATTTCACTCTTATATTAGATGCCAAGTAACCTTATCGGATCAACTTGTGTGTCATATCGAGATTGATCATGAGTCTTCGGAAGTTCCACTGGTGCATTATATCATTTGGAGCTATTCATAGGTTTGCTTACTTCTCATTTCATTTCTATTTTTTTTTTTTGTGCGTTTCCCATCATCCTTTTCAAGCTCTTAATAAGCTTGGACCTATTCCTACGACCGGCCTTGTTTGCTCTTTGCTTTAGTACGCATCACCAGATTGAGTGAGCACACATCACAAGCTTGAGCAGGTGGGAAGTCTAAGTAAGTTGGGATTAATATATTACTGCATTTCAAAGTACTAATTTATAGCACTTAGAGACTTGAGATCATACTATGTTATGTTTGTTAGATAGTTAATTGTATGTATGCCTATATGTGCTTGTTTTTGAGTTGATGATATGATTTTGGTTTACTGTTTTGGCTTGTATTTCTATGATTTGCTTGAAATGATTGAACGCCTTAAACTAGACCTAACTAAATATATGACTTAAAAGTCTGAAATGGACCTACATAGTAACTAATAAGGGAAACATTTAAGGTTCTTTAGCCAAAAACCGACCCCTTCAAGAGAAATAGTGTTAGATAACATAATGGATCCCTTCTTTGTCTTTAGTCGAACTAAGCGATAAAGAGGAGGTTGCAATAAAGGTGAAGTCAATGGTTTGAAGGTAGTCATGATATCTCCATTATAAACGCTTGAGTTTGGTCGTAAGCTGTTGAAATATGCACTAAACTCTTCAACTCGGATTAGAGCAGGTATAATTTCTTTAATCTCACAACGGATTGGATAACGTCATGCGATGACATTTGCTTTTACATACATTGCATCTAACAAATTTGGTTAATAACCCTATTTGTGTTTGATGTATAGTTTTAAGTCTCTATCTTAACTTACTGAACTATTGATTACTCACATCCTTATAGATGATGTTGCGAAAGCTAACTAGGAAGCGGTTTATAATTACCTTAAAACTAGCAATTATTGGATCTTGGGGAAGTGAAGATATAAAACTAAATATCTATCATACTCTCAAAGTTTGGATCTTAACTTTAAGTCTTTTAATGTCAATCTATGTATTACTGAAATGATTTAACATTAGGTTATTGAATCTTGGAAACATAACTTAAGATATTTAAATACCAATATATATTTTTTATATTTTTGTCGATAAACAACATATTTAATTTATGAACCGTTTACTTCAAAGTGTTAAGACGTATGCATAAAACGCAATAATATCCCCATATGTGTATAAAGCATTTACCAACACTATTAATCTCTGGACACTATGATGTGTCTTTAAGGTCGAACACATGAAAAAACACTACAATGAGGCGAATTGAAAAGAAACAAAGAGAAAAGCTAACAAAGTCTGGGCAGTTACTAACTGAATATGACACACTAATCGATCCTACTTGGCCTACAATCTACAGGATATGACTTACCGATCCGAATCGAAGGATTGCTCGCCACTATTCCTTGCTAAAGGGAATAGATAAGAGTTGAAAGATAATGAGAACATTAAGGTTGCTCAAAGGAGACTTGAATAATTTCCAGTATTGATGATTGATCGCTATGTACAATGAGTGGGGATTTATATACTTGTTTACTAAGATTACTTTACATATATGAAAAGACAAAAAGGGTATTTTTACAATTAGGTTACATAAAACATACTTAAAGGGTAAAAAAGATAAAAAATATTTAGTATGGAAAGTAAAGAATCCTTTTGGAATGTTGTGCTAAAAGACACGTGTCAGTTAATTGCTGGACGTCAAGAATGTGGTTTAAGGGAATGAGCAAGGGAATCTTTAATCAAGGGTTGACCTAATATGGATTAGGTCAGGGCTCAATCAATCCTGTTGTAGAGTAGTTAGCTTGATTAGGGTTGGACATTGTGGTTGGTTCAGAAGCTCAGTCCAGATGGGTTTGGGGTTACCCTCTTAAATATCCCGTCGAAGTGCATCTGTTTAGTAGATTTAGTAAACATAAGGATTTGATAATCAAGTTAGTAGAAAAAGGACAAGTCAAGATAGGAATTTCCGTCTCGGATAAGACCTCGAGCTAGAATCTTCTAAGTGAGTCCTTAGTGTCCTCTAGCTTAGCTTCATGTGATCGATCTAAGGGCTAATTCCTATCATCTGCTTTAGGGTTGGAAAGATTTGTCCTCAAATCCAAAGTAGTCTCTACTCCTGCTTTTGGAATGCTTGTTGGGTCTTCTTTTGCTGGTTGGTAAGGGATCTGATCGGACACATTAAAAGTGGGGGAGACATTATAGTTATCAAGTAACTCAATCTGGTAGGTGTTGCAATTGACCTTCTTCAAGACCGTAAATGGACCATTAACTCGAGGAGATAGTTTACTTTGTTTCAAGTGCAAGAATTGCTCTTTCCTAAGGTAAATCCATATTAAATCTCCTGGTTGGAAAGTGACAATTCGGCAGCCTTGACTAGCAATCTCTTATTGTCTCTAATTGAACTTAGCAATCTTTCTAGTTATAGACTGGTGTAATCTTATAATTCTTGGGCTCAGTCAACTTTGGATCAACTCTCTTCAACAGCTGAAGAGGTGCCGATCATATTCAAGTGGATAGTAGGATTAAAGCTATAGATGACCTCAAATGTGGTCTTTCTAGTAATACTATGGACAGTTCGATTGTATGCAAATTCCACAACAAATAGATACATATCCTAGGCCTCCAAATTATTTCCCACAACAACTTTAAGTAAGTTTCCTAGTATCTTATTCACCGCTTCAATCTAACCATTAGTCTAAGGGTAGCTATTAAAGCTAAATACAAGCTTAGTGTCAAGTCTTCTCGAAAGAGTTTTCCAAAAATAGCTCAAGAATTTTGTGTCCTTATCTAAAATGATAGTCTTCGGCACTCTATGTAGTCAAACAACTTCCTGCAAGAGCATATCAGCAATATCCAAAGCATCATTAGTTCAATAGTATAGAATGAAGTATGCCATTTTCCTGAAGTGGTCCACTACAACAAATATGAAATCTTTCCCTTTAGATGTCCAGGGTAACCTTAGGTTAAAGTCCATGTTGAGGTCAACCCAAGCTAAGGTTAGTATCAGTAGGGGCATAAATTCTCCATGGGGCTCCTTCTTCCCTTTAGCTTGCTTACATACTTTACAACTGCCAACTATCTTATGAACATCATTGGCCAAGCTAGGCTAGTAAAAGTTTTCCTTCAATAGATTGGCTATCTTAGTCTCTCCAAAGTGACTAGATGATCTACCACTATGAGTTTTCCTGACCAACAACTCACATGTGGAACGAATTGGGATACATAGCCTTTGGTCCTTGAATAGATAGCCATCCTTAAGGTAATATCCTTCAACAACTACCCCTTCATGATGCTACTTAATAACTGGGCTGAAATGAGGGTCATTAGTGTACTACTCAGTGATAAGAGAAAATCCCAGTAATTTTGTCTACAAAGTGGTCAACAAAGTTTGCCAACGTGACAAGGCATCGGCGAAAATATTTACGCTTCCCTTCTTGTGTCGGATTACATATAATAACCCTTCCATAAACTCCAACCACTTGGCTTGTCTCTTCAAGAGTTTGTTCTGACTCCCAAGATACTTTAGAGACTCATGATTTGTATAAATAACAAACTCTCATAGCAACAAATAGTGTTACTAAACAATAAGGGCTCGAAAAAGAGAGTATAACTCTTTCTCATACACAAAATAGTTCAAGGCAACACCACTAAGTTTCTCATTGTGGTAAGTAACGGGTCGGAAATCCTACATCAGTACAACACCAATTCTAACTCTCGATGCATCACATTCCAACTCAAAGAGCTTTAAAGTTTGGTAGTGAGAGGACAGGGGCGGAGGTGAGCTTCTTCTTGATTTCCCTAAAGCTCTATTCAACTTAGTCATTCCATTTGAACCCATTACTCTTCTTGGTTAACTCAATCAAGGGAGTAGCTATGGTACTTAAGTTTTTAATAAATTGCCTATAGAAAGAAGCTAGGTGATGAAAACTTCAAACTTTAGTGGCATTTTTCAGCATCGACCATTCTAAGACAACTTAGATTTTCTCCTCATCTACTTAGATTCCTTCCCCTGACACTATAAACCCATGAAAAATCACTTTATTTTGGCAAAATGTACACTTCTTCAAATTCCCATATGTCGAGTCTAATTTTTCGATTTCTTTTATTTAAAAATTGATTTCCCCATTTTTTTATTAATACTAAGCCCTAACCCATTTAATATTAAACTTCAACTAAAGAAATTGAGAAATTCTGGTTTTTTATTGAAAATAATTTTTGGAGTCGCCACCCAACCGAAGTTGGGAAAAAAAAAAAGAAACTATAACCAATTGGGTGGATTGATTACGATTTGGCTACCGGTCTTTGATTTTAATTTTAAATGAAGAACCAGAGAGTTCCAAGTTCAGGGGCTAACCTATTAAACCCTTAACGGGTACCACTATTTATTTACCGAAATTAGGATTATTCTTCTAATTATAATATTTAAATAAATAAATAAATAAAATCAAAAGAGAGAAAAAAGAGGGACCTAAGTTTCTACATATTTTATCGTCGCCTCGAAGGTGCCTACGTACCCGCTAGCCGGGATCAGACGATCATAGTTCTTTAAGAAAATCTTAGTGTGTCGATTGATTTTAATTTTTGAAAACCGACTAATTTTACGTTATTATCAATTTAGTTTTTCAAAGAAAACTCTAAAAGAGCCCTAATTCACTAAGTCTTTTGTTTTATTTTATAAAAACTCTCTAAAAGTCCTAAAATTTAAAAAAAAAATATTCACTATTAATTTTCATTAAAAAGAAAGTTTTCTTACGTGAAGAATTCTAAAACAATATTAAAAAAATCTCTTAAGCTAATACATATATTTTTATAACTATATTTTATTGTCAACAACTACTTATTTAAGTAAACTATGTAACATACTCAATCATATATAAGCTAGTATTAAAAGTTTCCTAACTACATATATATATATATATATATATATATATACTATTAAATAACTAAGTAACTAAAACATAGTAACAACTAATCAACAACAATAATAATAATAAACTAGTATTCGAACCTGATTTGGGCAGTTCAGTAAAGGAGCAGCGCCTCGCGTCTAATGCAGCTGCAGACGCTGGTACAACAGCGTGGAGGGGGAGACGTCGGGGGTTGAGCTGTTGTGCGGTGTCCAAGTCCAATAAAGGGGGTGAGTCTTCGGCGTGTGAATGGACTTATGTGTACGTATGAGCTGCTGCTCGGATTGTTAGCATGAGCTGTTGGTGTGTGCTTGGATTTTGAGGACGTAATTTGTGTTAAGGCTTCGTGGATTGGAATTGCTAGATTGTGCAGTTGCTTCTGGGACGTTGGACTTCGGATTGTGGATTGTGGCTTCGAATTGGATTTTGTTTGGGAATTGGGAAGTTGGTTGTTAGGGTTCCAAATTGATGGCGTAGACTTTAACAACTTAGAATTGGATTGAAGGAAATCTGATTTAGGACATGCCTCAATTATCGATTTATCATCTTCGTGGAATAGCAAGGGACGGCGTGCGTTTTGTCTTGTTAAGGGGACAATCGGATTTTACGGGCGTGCGTGTGCAACTGCGATATACGTTGGTCTGGCAATCGGTTGGCTTTGTTTAGTTGTGTCAGGGGATTGGAGGTTACTGGATTTTGATGTTATCGGCGTAGAACTTCGTTTTGTGGACTTCCAATTGGGATAGCATCATGGGATTTTGGTCGTCAGGCTTGTGGACTTCCAATTAGGATAGCATCATGGGATTTTGGTCGTCGGGCTTGTGGACTTCAATTGGGATGGCATCGGAGACATGTTGGTTTAGAATTGGGATGGTGTCAGGGGCTTGTTGTTTTGGAATTCAGAATGCGGATCGAAAGAGGATTGCATGCTGCTATGTGGATGCTAAGGTCATGTATGATTGTCGCGAGAAGTAGAGTGTGGACAGTGGGGTCGTGGGAAAGATGGTCGTGTGTTTGTGCGTTGCTGTTGCCGTTAAGTTGCTGTTGGGTTCGGTTAGGTGTACTGCTCGCTGCAGTGAGGGTTTGTGAGGATGGTGTAATTGTGATGATAGTGGAGTTTGGCAAGGGAGCAGTATGTGCAACAGTGAAGTATGGTGTTGGATGCTAATGTCTATGGCGTGTTGCTAGTTTTCGTAGGGGCTCTTGGGTTTATGTTGTTGTTTTTTTTCTTTTATAAAGTCCAAATCAAATCCTATCATATCTACTGTATCTGATTTGATAATTAAACTATATTCAAATTTTATTCAAATCCGATTTAACTAATATTCATATGATTTGATTAAATATGAATCCGATTTTAAATCTCGCTTCTGCAAAGTTAGAAAAATAAAGACATAGGTGCCTGCTGAGACTCGAATCCATGACCTCCAACTAAATCCACCCCAAATACTCCATTACTTACGCATTAGGCCGTTAGCCTGTGCCTTAACATTCATTACAATTAAATTATATTTAAACTATCCGATTCTGTAAAATAAAATTTTTAACTAAACTAAAACTAAAACTAATTATAAATTACTTCCTAAAAATCTACGAAATTTTTATAATTTTTTCTTTTCTTATTTTTTTTTTTGTATTTTCATTATTTGTTAATTTTTATTATTTTATTATTTTTTTATTAATTTTTTTGAATAAGAACCCTTTTTGTAAAAATAAAGATTAAGACTATATAAGGGCAAAAATTAGGTGTCTACACCATATAACTTCTCGATCTACAAAATGTTAAATACTGCTTAGAGATATTGAACATGGTTGTTTAGGTCGACGTTGTATACTAATGTGTCATCAAAGTACATGTCCACATACCTTCTGATCAATGGGCACTTCACATGATTTATTAACCTCATAAATGTACTCGACGCATTAGTAAATCCAAATGGCATAACCAACCATTCGTAGAGTCTATGCCTAATCTTGAAGGTAATCTTCCACTCATTACCCAGTCTTATACGAATTTGGTGGTAACCACTTCATAGATCTATCTTGGAAAATATTTTAGCACCATAGAGCTTATCCAGCATGTTATCGAGCTTCAGTATTGGATGTCTATACTTGATAGTAATTCGATTGATTGTTCGGCTATCAATGCCCAAATGCCATGAACCATCCTTCTTTGAGACTAACAGAGCTGGTATTACGTAAAGACTCATGCTCTCCCTTACATATCCTCACTCTATGAGTTCATCCACCTATCTTTTTAGCTTGGTAGCTGTCACGCTCCGAAACGGTAGAATTGTAACAGCCCCGCCGTGTAAACCATTCTAAGATAAAAGTTGGCCTTACAATCGCTATCTTAGACCTAATCTACACAAGGCGTCTACGACTAACCCGCTTTGAAGTAAAAAGTTTGTAATTTAAATAAATCATTTACCTAAGAAAGTCAGAAAATATATATATATACTATAATTCGGTTATTACATTATTCAAAAATGAAAAATTCTAAAATAAAAGCTTAGATCTTAAGACTATATGTTTATTTTTCAAATATTTTTCCTCACTCTCCAGAATCTAACAATTGCTAACTTTAGAGTAGTTGTATGCCACTTCTTAGCCAGTACCTACATGACGTCTATAGGAATGTGAGCAACCACAGCTCAATAAGTTAGGATGGAGGACTTAAAACTATACCATAAATACAATGAGGTTATCAATCAACTTATTAGGTGCAATGCATGTTTAAGCAAATACCATCGCACGATGTTGTCCGGCCTATCATGAGATTAGAGAAATTTCGCTCGCTCTAATCTGGGTTGAGGAGTTGCCATTAATGCAACAGCTCACGACCAAACCTAAGCTTGTGTAATGGAGACCCCGCTCCTCCCGCAACTACCTTCAAACCATTGACTTCACCCTCGCCGTGACCTCATCTCCTGTCACTTAGTTTGACTAAGGATGAAGAAGGGACCATTATGCAATCCTGCACTATCCCTTTCAAAGGGGTCGGTATTTGGCCGGAGAGTTCTAAGTTCCCCTAATGGTTTGCTATATAGGTCCGATTATGATTATAAGTCGTATATTTGATTAGGTCCAATTTAGGGTGATCAATCATTTCATACAAATCATACAACCTACTATCTAACAAGCACAACCAAGCATAATCTTAAGCCTCCAAAATGCAACATCGTATTAATCCTAACTTACCTCGACTTCTCGCTCACTCATTCGAGGTCCGATTTGCTCAGGCCATCGCCGATCATCTTTATAACACAAACGTGATTTCAGTTTTTCATATAACTATTATAGGTTCTTTTTATCCTATAACGCTTATTGCAATGTTTTGCTTAGGGTTTAATATGCCTAATTATCTAGGTCTTAAGTCTTTTACAATTATTCTAGGTTTGGGGTTAGTTTGGGTTCGGTTTTCGCATCGATTTCTAAATTAGGTTTTAGTTCGATTTCTAAGTAGTGTTTTATATTCCAATCTTAGAAATTTATTTTAACCCATAATGTGAAATTAATCACATTACTTCCCGATCTCCTAAATATCATCATTACCCCTAATCAGTATTTTATTTCACCCGGTACATTTAAATCCTTATTAGTGTACCGAATTTGCTCCTAATCTGAGAAATTTTTATATTTTTCATATAATTACATAAATTCAAGTTTCCTATCAGATTTATTGTATATTTTTATTATTATCATAATATCAATTTTTTATTCTAATATTTTCTATTTATTATATTTCTAATAATTGTGTATTATGTACTATTACTTATTATATACATAATATACATCTAATATTTTTATCACTCTAATTACTATCTCCTAACATCAATTATCATTTCAAAATGTCTAAATTCATCCTAAATTAGATTTTACACCTAATTACCCTAATTTACAAAATTAATTTAAAATATACTATTTTTCCATATTACTTATTTACTACATAATTAACTTAATAATTACATCTAATACCCTAAATGCTACAAGTATCATACTCCATCAAATTTCAACATCCTAAAACACATACTTATTCACTAAATCAGAAATTGACCATTTAATTACTTAATTAACCCTAAATTACCCATTTTATGCCTCATTTTAGGGCCTAAAAATTATCTAAAATTTTAGAATATCAATTTTTGAAAACGGGCTTCATATCACTGTTCTATATCATCTAATTAATCTACACAAAAATTTTGAGTTCAAAACTACACTCCTAAGGTCATTTATTTCTAAATCGAAACATGCTCAATTTTGCATGATTTCTTAAGGACCCTATATCACGAGACATATATTTATCAAAATAACATTTTTTATAAAAAATAAATACAAAAATATTCTAGAATAACAAAATTCATAATTTTCTAAGAATTTTTACTATTTTTACAAAATTACACAAAATTAGGCTGGAAATTGAACTCACCGATTTGGGTGGCTATGGGTGTGTTGGTCCACCTGGGCGTTGCCTCCACCGTATGATGGTCGTAGTTGTTCACTCCCAACTGCTCATCAAGTCTGGGTTCTCCTTTGTGGCCCTAACTGCACAGTTTTCCTTTTCTTTTTTTTTCTTTGGTTTTTCTCTCAATCTTCATCTCTCCCTAATTTTCTCTTATTTCTAACTGTCCAAATAAGCTTATGAATTTTTCTTGCTATTTATAGGGCTTTGTGGTAATTAATTAGACATGAAATTACCCCATTTCCTTGATTTTTGGCTTTTGTGTTGTTTAATTCTAATTGGATAATTTTTCTTTTTTAGATTCTAACCTACCATGACCATATTTGCATTAATCCACACCCTTTTAATTTTTTTCTTATATTTTTTAATTAATTTAATAATTTTCTTTAATTATTTACTAAGTTTTTGGCCAATTTAAGTAATTTTGCATATTTTTATCTACACGTAAATACATGTGGGATACATGTGAACATTCCTAATTATTATTTAGGTCATTTTATGATTTTTCGTATACATATAATCTATCTCTAGTAATTTATTAGTTATTAAATTACATTTTTCGCCTTTTTGATGATTAACAAGTATTATACTTAAAATTTTAAAATTTTGTAGTCTCCTATTTTATTACTTATTTTCTTAAATTCAAGTTTACGGGGTCATTTTTACTAATATTTCTAACTTTACTTTATAATTTAGGCTTAATCGGGTTTTTTAACCAATTGAAACCTTGAATAGGTAGTTTTGGGGCTGACATTACCCATAGTTAAAACAAGCTAAGGTCATTTGGATAACTTTTCAAATGGGTAAAAAAACCTTGATCCTAACTCACTTATTGGTTAATACTATCTCACTTCGGATTACAAGTTGAATGAATTGAGTTCATTTGGCATGCTTTTCATATGTGTAAAAAATAACTTAACCTATTTAAAAAAAGAGTTAAACGAGTTGACTAATAGGCTAAAGCCCCGTTTATATACCTTTAGATACTTCAGGGTATAAAAGGAATGTTACTTTGTAATAGCTAACTTTGTAGTGACAATGCAAATGTTAGTGGAAGATCGGCTTGTTGATGCTTTCCAAGATGATGGGTAAGCTAATGTAGGAAGAAATAGAGTCCAAGGAGTGAGAGGTCGAAGGAATTTGATTGCAAATGAAAAACAAATAAACCTAATTGGAATTATTGAACTACAAGAGTTAGCAAAACAAGGAAGCTTAGGATGAATAGAACGAAAAGAGATAGATAACGAAAAAGATGCTATAAGTAATAGCTATGAGTTGAATAATGACAAGCGTGAGCTCCGAAGGGATTAGAAAATTTGATGATACAAATTCTAACCTTTGCTGATATTGAGCCTCATTTCGTTTTCCTTAATTTAATGCATATTAAGCCCTGCCCACTTAATATAAATTACTCAACATAAAATCAAGAAAACATTTTTATTAAAAAAATGTTTAAAAAAAAATTGGAGTTGTTAACCAATTTAATTGGTAAACGAAAATGAAATTAGGATTTCCGGGTAAGAAAACCTTAATTTGGTTACTAATCTACATATTTTCTTGAAAAATAATTTTTAGAAGAATAACTAGAAAAATTGAGTTCGAGGGCTAATTTATTAAGACTAAATCATCATGTAAAAATTAAAAAAAAATTAATATGCCTTATTTTTATATTTTTTACTAAAAATACTAAGCTATATACAAATATAAAAAATATAACTAAAATAATTTTTTTATTACAAATTTTCTAAAAAAAAGGGAAAAAATTATTTTTTTTTATAATTGCCTCAAAGGTACCTATATACCCATTAGTTATAATCAAACCAATGTAGTTCTTTTTAGAAAAGATTTAGTGGATGAAAATTTTTTTATTTTGAAAATCAAGCTAGATTTACGTTTATTTAACCATTTATTATTTAAAAAAACCTAAAAAAATTTAATTTCATGAATCTAAGAAAACCTTAATTAACTAAATCTTTTTGAAAAACTCTAGTTAAGATTTTTTTATTTTTTAAAAAAAAAACTCATTACATGTCAAAATTGATCTTTTCTAAATCCTTTATGCAAGATACAATAAGATACGTATTTGAGATACCTATCATCTCCAAAGATACAAATCTTGGAGAAAGATACGTGATTTTAAAAAAAAAATATGCAATTTTCAACTAAAAATGCGATCTAACTAAATTATAAAAAAAAAACTAACGATTATCTAAAAAAATAAAGCAAACAATATAACAATAGAAAAAACTTGCACTAGAAAAAAAATAATTAATAAAAATAATTAAATTAACTAAAAAAATTAAATAAAATAATAATAATTTTCACCCAAACAAGTTGAGTTGCGTGTAAATGGTGTGTTCGTATATGTCGTGTGGCATGCGCCGTACTCATGTACAGCAATGTGTGCAACAATGGATAGAATGTAATCAACGTGTGTATGCAATGGTGTATTTAGTACGTCTACGTAGATCGAGTGTTATGCTGTGTTGGAGCAGTGCAAGTACAAGTGCAGCCAGTAAATGTCAGGTGTTGTGCAGCATGCAACGTGCAAATTGTGATTAGGTGCAGTTGTCATAGATGTATAGAGTGTAAGTGTTGGTGTATGCTATGTCATATAAGGGATATGTTCAGGTAAGTGAGTGGTGTGTTGTGTCAAGGGATTGTCGTGTGTGTTAGTGATCAAGACGTACAGCAGTGCAGCAGCATTAGTATGTGTAGTAGGCTTCTGACGAGGCTGGGAATGAACGAAAGTGCGTATGTGTGTTCTAGTGTATGCAGTAGGCTTTTGTCATGTATCAGGTGGATTTGTTTCGCGGTATTGATGTATGATATATGCGAAGAGTATGTGCAAGTGAACGAACGTATGTATTAGGTGGTTGTTGGATGTTACGAGCGTAGGAGTGTAGCGATATGTTGTATGTATGGTCGAGTGAATGCACTAATATGTCGTAGCATGGAAAATAGTTGTGTTAGGCAATGGAGTGTTCGGTTAAATGCTCAGGCGTGTTGTTGTGTTCAAGGACGAGTGTTATATGCGTTGGTGACAGTATAGGATTGGGTTAATCGTGTGTTGTGATCGAGGGGAGTATAATGGAGATTGGGTATTAGGTTTTGTGCAACATGTGGATGCGAACTTATGTTTTTTTTTTTTACTGTAGGGGGAGAGTAATTGTAAAAACGTTTTAAACTTCACTGTCAAATTCCTATTTATAATATCCACAACCAATCTTTTGTATCGAAAGATATGATAATAAACTTAGATACAAAAGATACGATTTAGATCATTTGAAAATTCGACCTAGTTTCTAGAAATCCTATTTTAATTTGAACTTTCTTTATTTCGAACCCGACTTAATCTAACTTGATTTAGCCTAATAACCCACTTAATAAATCTTAAATCTATCCTAGCCTAATATAAATTAGATAAAAAATTCATTTTATATCGGACTGGACTAAAATATTTTTCATGAAGCCCGACTTAGAATTCATTAAATTAAACACACACCATTATCCAATTAGACCCTAAACAACTTGACTTAACTTGACTCAATATGGCTGGACTCAATACAACTTGGCACTTTATTTTTTTTTTTCAACTTTCGTTTATTATTATTATTATTTATACTCTTATTTGTTCTATATATATATATATTTTTTATTTTTCTGGCTCAACAAAACTATTTGAATAAAATGGCAAAAATAAGGTGCATATAACTGACAGTAGAGACGTTGATGATTATTTAGATTAAGAAGACAAGCCCAACAAATTAATCAAATGTTAAGATTATGAAGAGACCATAAAGTTATGTTTAGCCATCTCAAAACTTACAGGGTATATAGGTATTGTGGTGGAAGAATTTACTAGTTGCTAGGAGAAATGGAGAACAAGAAGTGTGAACTTGGCTTGCAATGAAGAAGATCTTGAGGAGGAGGTTTACGTTCAAACACTATTTGCAATAAGCATTTAAGAAATATCAAATACTAATGATTATATGCAAAGTTATGAGCCGCAATCCTTCTAAATTTGTTGGTGGGCTAAAGAGTGAATTTAGAAACACAATTGAAAGCTTACTTATCTAAGAGAAGGGTATAACATTCCCTATTGAATGCATGACCCTACCTTAGAAAAGTTGAGAACAATTAGATTAGTCCAATGATCCTTATTTTGAGACCACCTAGCTAAACTCGTTAAGTCATATCAACATATGAATTGAACTCTTTATGCCATATCACCAACCCCGTAAATCAAGCCCAAGTGGCTATTAGGCGTAGCCCATGTTCTTTTAAGCTTATTTTAGCCCATTACAATAAGTTTGCAAAACTAATGAGTTTTTATAATGGTAAACACCCCATTTTTGCCCCTATATATTTTATAAAATTTTTAGAAAAAATAAAAATGGTCTTAATTCAAAAATATAAAATATAGAATATTTAGAAAAAATTTTAAATATAGAAAATACAAAAAAATAAAAAAAATTAGAAGATCACATGTGTTGAACATAGGATTCATTATTTGATTTTGATGAGAATAAAACAAAAAGTATATAACTAAACATATTATTTTTGAAGAAAACAAAACAAGAGAATGATTAAACTAAGTATTATTTGATTATATTGAGATAATTGAATAAGATCAATTAATTTGCTTAATGATTAAATATATCAATTATCTCTACAGGAAATTTAATCTTTTGAATAGTAATCAAATGATCTTGAAGTTTGATTGCAAATAATATTTGTTTTTTGTGTGTTAAAAGAATTTTCAAATGATATTTAGCCTATTGAGTCGACGATTCAAGGAAGAATCAGGCTGACAGTACATAGCCTTAAAAACACAAAGAAAAGCACATCGACCTGGAAGAACCGACTTGTCGATAGTTAAAAGTACCAGCATATCGGTAAGTTTGATACAACTAACCATTGGAGCATTCAATGCGTGGCAATAGGAAGAATTCAATGAGTTGACATAAAAGCTCAACAACCTAACCAAAGGCAATTAAGATCTGATATTCTACTCCAATACTCCAACATTCTTTTGTGTTCTTATTGTCTATTGTTCTCATTGTCTCTTGTACCTTAATTTACCAATATTTAAAGAAATTTGAAGTGTAGTGCTTGTGAGCTATTAGTTGCAAAGTATTAAGAGTTAAAAGTACTACACCAATAATCCTTGAAATTGAGTTTTGTGTTGTAAGTAGAGATTATGACTTATGTTGTGAATTGTGAGTGAGAAACTTGTGATTAACTTCTGATGTAAGCATAACTTATATATTTTTTTTTACATAATTTCCTAAATTCATAATCCAAAATGGATTCTTATTATACTCCTAATATTATAATACCATAATTTTTTGCCTAATATTTTCTACTCATTTAATTTCTATATACACATATTATGTATTATTAAATATTATATACTTATACCATCTATTTAACACTTTTAACACTACATATATCATCTTTCACCACCAAAAATATATCAAAATGCTTAATTATCCTTTAAATCAGAATTTATATCTAATTAATTCCTAAATTACAAAATTAGCTTAATTATACCATTTTACCTATTATTCATCACATAATAACAACTTTTAACACTCTAAATACTACCAATATCATACTACATTAGCAATTAACATCCTAAAACACCTAATTGAGTACTAAATTAGAAGTTTTATCAAATTAACATTAAATTACAAAATTAAGCCCAAATATTGTCTTTTATGCATGATTTTATGGTCTAAAAATTAAATAAAAATTTAGAAAATTAATTTAAGAAAAACTCTTCATAGTACTGTAATATATATAGACTATACAAAATTTTTTAGGTCAAAACTATATCATTAAGATCATTTAAATCTAAATAAAAAATTAGCTTAAGTTTAGTTATTTCTTAAGAGTAGTATATCTAGAGGCTTAATTTTATTAAATTGACATTTTTTCTTAAATCTACATACTAAAATATCTCAGAATACCAAATTTCATAGTTTTCCAAATATACTTAATGTTTTTAAGCATTTAAACAAATTCGAAAGGAAAATCGAAACTCATTTATTGAATGACTTCCAGCCACTAGTGGTGGTCCATCCTTATTAGTAGCTCCAGGCGTGTAGTCCACTATTTGGTGGCAGTGGCCATTCCTCTTTAAGTAGTTATCGAAGGTAAGATTTTTTTATAAGCCCTATTTGCATACTATTTTTCTAATTTTTTGTAAATTTTATTTTTCCTCTCTTATCTTCTCTCCCTAATTTTTTCTTGATTTTAAACTAACCAAAATGAGTTTTGATGGAGGTTTTTTTATTTTATAGAGGTGGTTAGGGTTTTTCTTTAGTTTTCCATTTGCTATATGTCTCCTATCTCTTCCTTTTTTCACTTTCTATTTGGCTAATTTTCATTAGTTAATTTTCCAACCACCAACATTCCACACCACATTTCTTCACTTTTCCATATTTTTCTTTAGTTATTTATGAATTTTATTTATTTAATTAGTATTATTTCGACATATTTCAAGTATTTTAAGTGATTTCACATATTTTTGCCTATACGTAAATACATTTATGATACAAATAAATACTTCTAAATATTATTTATATTATTTTATAATTTTTAGTGTGTATTAATTTATCTTAATCAATTTATTAGTTATCGAAACTCGTTTTACATATTTTCGATAAATAACAGATAATATACATATAACTTAATATTATAATATTTTATTATTTATTTTCATAAATCCAAACTCACAGGATCACTTTTACAAATATTCTTAATTTTATCGTAAAATTTAAACTCAATTGGACAAGTTACCTGATTACTCTAAATTTTATAGAGTCGAACCCCGAAAACATGATTGAAGGGCTTAGAACTTACTTGGTAGCTAATACACTTGGAACACACACGGGTTAAGTTGTAAATCACTTGAACACATCATTAAAAACTTGTTTAAGTTTTGAATTAAAAGAAAAACCTACTAGAACATCATTCAAAATAGGTGTTTATTGCCAAAAAGAACTTAAAATAGAGAAACCCACTTGACATCTTACCTTAATCCCTTCCTTCACTTGCTCTTACTGTACACTAAGAGATTACCTAATGAAATTCCAAATAATCAAGCTGTGATAACTAGAAAAATGGCAGTTTTAGGGTACCTAGGCCCCCAAAACGAATATTCTTCTACGTAATACCAAAGACTCACCTTAATCTCTTCCTAACTTTCCTCTTAGGGCTAGGATTTTGGAGCAAACTTTAATTTTTTGCATAAATGAGAGGGGCTAGTCTACTTTTAGGAAAGATAAAGGCTTAAGGGGATGGGTGGTGCTAAAAGAAAAAAAGGGTAGGGTTTTAATAACTTGTTGAAATACTTAAACTATCCTTGTTTTTTAAAATGCTTTTCTCAGTTTTTATAAATGGTGACTCTAATTTTTCTTTTTCAAAAATTAAAAGAAAATTATATTTCCTTAATTCTCAATCAATGGTTTATATTGAGTGGGTATAAGATTTAATATAGATCAAATTAAGAAAAATAAAATAGTTGTTTTCTTAGATATTTTTCTTAATTTAACCTATGGTTACCTAAGTATTAACAACATCTAAGATGCAAGTTAGTGATTTAAAGCCAGTAGTGACACTAAATTTGATTGGACTAGAGTGGTAAATAGTTTAATGAAATCTTTTGTTTTTATGTATGTGGATGAAACATTAACAATGCACAACAAGAGTTAGTAGATTGACTAAAATCTGAAAACAATCGGTCCATATGATCGTGAATAATTAAATTTATGAATACATATCCTTTGACTATTTTTACTTAGACTAACCTGAGTCTGAATCAATGTATAAATTATGGGAGCTGTTTTAGACACTTGTTATGCTTATAGAAGTTATAACTCAAGACTCTCAATCTTTCTCTTGTTGGATGAATTAGGTTCTACAAAAGATTCAATGGTTGTCATATTTTCTATGATGAGATAGTCTAAAATTTTATTACATGTGGCATTCCATAAAAGTCTAAAATAAGGCAAGTAGGATGTACGGAAGCTTTGATTAGTACCAACAATGAAATGTTATAAATTTATCTAAGTTCGCGTATAGAGGTAGGATACCTTATATCTATTGCTTTTCACCCATTAAAAAACTTAATACATATTCTATAATAATGAATAAAATATTATTATTATAATATATAATAAAAAAATTAATCATTCATACTTCAAGAATTTTTAAAAAGTATCTTTTGTATAACGTAAGATGTATAAAAGTTTTAAAAATTTACTAAGTAACCTCCTTAAGATACCCCTTAGTTTAAAATGCTGACATGGCACACAAAGTATCTCTCCAAGCACCCATTAACAGACATGCACTAACAAGTAGAAATACGACTCAACTTCCACCATCTCTCCTTCTAGCATTGATACATTCTTTAGATCCTCTAAACCCTAGACAGCAGGCAAAGGTCAGCTGGCAGGGTCCAACTGGCAATCCTTGGCACAGTCTCCGGATTATCATCAGCCGCTGCACCAATATGGTATTGCAGTTAAAAAGAAGCAATCGCTAGGGAAGCAGCAGCAGCAAGATCATGGATATTTTCCCGCGATGCATATTCCAGTCTCATGTGCATCTGATTCCGGACAGATGTGATTTTGACTCTCGCAATAATACCCTTAGCAAAAACCAGCCGGAAAGGACGTAAGAGAGTCACCTATAAAAAAAAAAAAAAAACTGAAAATTAATTCCTAGCTATGGTGGTAATGAAGATGGCAGTGGAGATCCCTCAAAAGTTGATCTATGGAGAACTAGTTTCCAAGGAAATGAAGCAGAGAGTGAAAGAAAGAGAGACAGAAGTGGGCAGACTAATGTAGGAAATACAAACACGGAGTATTACAATGTTAACACGAAAGAGTAATTGGCATTCTTCACCTAATAAGGTTTTCCAAGCAAATAATTCAAAGCCTATATTGATCATCCATGAGATTTGTCACAGAATAATGAATTAACTCCAAACTTCTTTTCTGTACATTTTGGCCAAAATAAATCAAATTTTAAGAACAACATACCGGAAGAAGTGGTAAGAATTCATTCCTGTACCAATGATAATAACAATTATAACCATATAGAATCTGTTACACAACATTTATGACGCGTGTGAATTCTTGGCAATATACAATCGTAGGGTAGGCCTATATACACAGGACAATAATGTTTTCTTTATGCTTTAGCTCCTACTCCTTTGATGACATGCAGCAAAAATTCATTAGCTGGTCTTGGAAGTTGGATGGATATTATCATTCATGACTGTGGAGAAAAACGCTCTCTAGTGTCTTCATCTTTTCTTTCAATCTTCGAATTTTACATCAAAAGTCAATCTTCAATGTTGCAGTGATCTTGTGAAATCTCAGATGTGTCCAGGTCCGCTGAGTTCCACCTGTTCGTGTTAACACTGAAAAATACATAGCAAATTTATACCAAAAGCAGATGATGTGTAGTAAAAACAGATCTATGCAGGAGAGGGGGAAAAGGTGAATCACATGATGCAGAAGAAAATTCACAAGAAAATGGTTAATATCCTGCTTAATTTTACACAAATAAACTGGAGCAGAAAATGAAAATTGTGAAAAAGGCATGCCAAAAGGAGCAAACCAACTTATTTACACGACAATTTAAATAAGAAGAGCAAGCTCTCATGAGCTGAACAATGAGATAAAAACCGTTAGGCAGAGGTCTTCCAATAACTAACCTCAAGAGAAACATCTGAGATCAAAGCAGCTGCCACAGCTTTTAGCTTAAATGCACCTCTGGTAACATAAAAGTATAGCAGTCTTAGTGGCCCTTCCAACACGAAACAGAACCCCGGCCCATTATCATGAAGTAAATGTAACTATATAAAGCAATAGGGAAATAAGCAAAAGAACAATTTGATGTGATGGGGACTATACCTGTAAATTTTGAGCTTAGATTCCTTAGATGGAGATGCTCAGTTATATAGACAAGTCCCAAAGCAGCTGGATCACGCTTAATTAGGGAGTTGCGCAAATGTTCCAGTGTTGGGGGTGCAACCACCTACCACCATACTTTTATAGACTGCATATGCAAATTCTCGATTTCCGGAGATGCTATGCCCTCGTATAAGAGCATTGTAGGTAAAGACATTGGGTTCAAGGCCTTTAAATTGTAGTTCATCATACATTTTCCCTGCTTCTTCGACCATTCCAGCCATTCCTAGATTAAGTATCAATGAATTATAAGTGTAGAGGTCAGGACATAGACCTCTATTCTGCATTTCTTCAAAAAGAGAAAGAGCTTCATTAATCCTATGGCATCTTCCAAGTCCATCGATCATAAGATTATATGCAACCAAGTCCAGATCAATGCCGCTTAGCTTGAGCTCATTGAAGTAGAACAGAGCATCATCTGCTCTCCCAGCTTTGCAGAGACTATCCACAAGAATGGTGTATGACTTCAGATCAGGTCTTATGCCTTCCCTAACCATCCTTCTAAACATGTCGCATGCATTTTGCAGGTCCCCTGATTTCCCATATCCATTTATTAGAATATTGTATATTGCACAGTTTGGCCGGCATCCATACTCTACCATCTCTTCAAAGATCTGCATTGCCTCCTCTAATCTCCTTGACTTCATAAGACCATCTATGAGGGGACCATATGTACAAGGAGTGGGTTTAAAGTCACTAATGACATCGTAATATAAGTCCATAGCCTTATCCATGTCATTTCCTTTTACAAGGCTAGAGATAATTATGTTGTGAGTTATGATGTCAGGCTCACATCCAGTACGCTGCATTTCTTCATAGAGTCGGAAAAGCTCATTGAGTGCCCCACACTTCCCATGAGTATCAAGCAGTAGGTTGTATGTGAAGACGTCTGGATTGCATCCAGCTTTCTTCATCTCACCATAGAGACTCAAAGCCTTGTCAGTGAGATTTTCTTCCAGAAGGCCATTGATAAGACATTTATATGCCTCTACACCTGGGACAATCCCCAGATATTTCGTAAACTTCTCAAATATATGATGAGCCTCAAAGGCTTTCCTGTTCTTACACAACATCTTAAGTAATGGTACTAAAACAGAATCATCACAGCACACTCTATTATTTATCAATTCTTCAGCAAATGAAATGGCTTTCTCCAATTCAGCATCACCCCAAAAACCAAACATCAAATCTTGCCAGAATCCCCCATCAATGCTGACACCTATTTGGTAAACAAAATCCTCTGCAATCTTCACAGCATGCCCAATCAAGCCATCTTTCACAATGCCAGGCAGGAGGGTGCACAACGTTACATGATCAGGGTACAGAAGCTTCTTCATCTGGAAAAAGAACCAGAGTGCTCGATCTATGCTGCTTTCTCTAGTTAAACCATATATGATGGTGTTATAAGTCAAAACATCAGGATAACATCCGACATCTGTCATGTCATATAATAATTTGCATGCCAAATTTACCTCATCATTTTTGCATAGGCAATCAAGAAGTGTGTTAAAAGTTACTGTGTTAGGTCGGCAACCATGACTAATCATCTGGTTAAACAATCCCATAGCTTTCTGCACTTCACCATCTTTCCCTAATCCAGCAAGCAATGTGTTGTAAGTCACAATTGTTGGAACAATCCTTAGGTCATTCATTCTGTGGAACATTCCCCATGCCTCATCTCTCCTGCCATCCTTATAGAGTGCATCAATTAAACTGTTCATGTTAACCACATCAGGTTCGCACCCATTCTCCAACATCTCAGAGAGTAACCAAATGGCTTCATCCACCTCCCCTGCCTTACTATAGCACTTCATCATCATATTATAGGTAATTGAATCCGGAGCAAGCCCATTATTTTTGAGCCCAGAAAAGATTTCTTTTGCTTTATCAATCTTCCCTGCTTCTGCAAGACTATACAAAGATGCGTTGATAGCAACAAGATTAGGAACAATTCCCCTAGATTTCATTTTCTCAAAAGTCTCGAGAGCACTTCTAAAGTCTCCTTTTTTCCCATAGTAATCAATAAAAAGTACGTATGAGAAGCTATTGGGTGTCAACCCAAAAGACTCCATGCTATTGAATAGCGCTAGTGCGTCATTCAGTCTATTTAATCCCAGGAGTCCACAAATCAATGTGTTGTAAGTATGAAGATTTGGCATCACTCCATTATTCCTCATGACATCTAGAGTAAGGAACGCTTCATCAATTTCACCAACTTTGCATAAAGCATTGACAAGTATGGTATAAGTAACAACATCAGGGGAATAACTATCAGCTTCCATTTCACTCCAAAATTTTCTGACAGACTCTAAATCCCCATGGTCAGCAAATTTGTGAAGCAAAGTAATGTAAGTCACTTTGTCAGGTTTCTGACAACTAGCTTTCATCTTCAAGAGCAGTTCTTTCACATTATGAAGCTTCCCCGCATTACAAAGAGCATCAATGAGGATGGTATAAGTAACAACATCGGGCCCACATCCCTCACTGTCCATCCTGTCCAAAATGCCATATGCCTCATCAATTCTCCCAGCCCTCCCAAGCACCCGAATGCATATGGTAAATGTGTAAATATTTGGCTTCAATCCCAAGGTTTCCATCTCTTTCAATAGATTCATTACCATTTCAATATCCCTTCTCTTCCCCAATGCCACCATAAGAGCCGAATATGTCTTCAAACTTGGCCTTAACCCCTCCAATAACATCCTCCTATAAACCTCTAAACCTTCCTTACAAAAACCACTCTGAAGTAACAAATATATCAATCCGTTATACGAGTATGCATTCAACACAAATCCTGCTTTTTTCATCTTTTCAAGAGCAAATGGTGCCTGCCGAATCCCACCTCTAACAAACAAACCTTTAAATATGGTCAAATAAGTATTCAAATCCCGCCTAATTATTTGCTTTTGCATCAATTGGAACACAAAGGCCATGTCTTCAACCCTCCGAGAAGCTCTCAACAATTCAAGCATGTAATTGCAAGTCTCAACACTATGAACAACACGAGGCAAATTAGCAATGGACTTAAAGTATTCAAAGGCTTTATCTGGGTCCGGCATCGATTTCAATACATCAAGAACTCGTTCTGGACTTAACAACTGATTCGAATACTTCTTCCTTACCATCATTACTTTATCTGAATTCTGAATCGAGCATCTGCAGGTACCCATCAGTTTCTTCTTGTTTCTCTTCCATTTTACCACTGAATTGCAAGACAGATCCCTCGAATTCCAAACAAGTGATAGTTCAAGTGAGAGACTGAGTTGTCTACATGGAAATAGTGTACATATATTCACAGCAGGACCAGAATTTACAGCATAAAGACACGAGCTTGAAGCGCAAACAGTTAAAATAGCCATCAAGGAGAGATAGATATGAAGGGTTCACTGCACTATGCTATGTCAATGGCGGAAAATAATAGAATATGCTATACTTCATGTAGAGTCAAGACAGTAAGTGAAAAGTCGGGTTTTGTGCAAGAGAGACCATAGAGCTTATCTGGTAGTGAAGTTTGGGAGAACGATAAACGAGCAAGGTGATGAACCATGGATGCATACGAATTTGGAATAGCCTCTGTCTGACCGGAGCTTCGCATGGATAATTGTTAATTTCTTTTTATTTTTTATAGCATATGTTACCTTATTTTAATTTATGATAAGTTATAAATAAAATGCACGACATATATATATAATAAAAAATTGCTCTTAAAACCCATACATGACTATGTTCCTTAAAAGTAAATAGTATAAAAAGTAGGTATAAAAAATATTAAGAAACTAAGAAACAAAAAATAGGAGTACTCTTTTTATCCTTATTTTAAGTAACGTTCTATAATACTATATTTTTAATCATTTCATCAAAGGGTGGAATAAAAAATAAGATTTGAAAACAAGTTTTACAAAGATTGGGGTCTAGATGTTTAATCTCAAAAATAGCAGGCTCACCCATAAAATCTCCAAAAAAAAAAAAATCACATCACATAAAAATTTTATGAGTTTTAGTAAATGATTCAACCTTATTCTAATAATTTCAATTCATTAGATGGAATAAGGTCGTAGATAACATTATAGTATAGTATTATTAGAAATGTAAAGAGAAATAGAAAATATAAGTATAAAGAGTACATAATAGTATAGTATTATTATACTACTTTTAATTTGTAAAGTATTGAAAAGGATTTTTATGATACTTCTTATTTGGTATGTATAAGTATTAGACTATATTATTTTTTTTTACAATTATATCCTCAATATTATCTAATATTTATTTAATAATATTTTTATATTATTTAAAAGTACAAAATTAAATATTATTTAATATTTATACCCTCAATAATGTCTAATATTTATATAATTATATTTATATCCTTAATACTCAAATTTTTATCAAATGAAGTTAACTTTTTATCATATTTTAGATATGACAAATTATAAATATTTTATCTAGTCCTTTAAACCCCTTTTTGTCTAATTGCTAAGTTCAAATTATAAACCAAACAATAGAGGAAATATTTTATCCAGTCTCATAAATTTCAAGCAACCAAAAGATATCATAATATAATAACTTTTACTAATGAATAGAATAAAGTTGTAAAGCTATAAACGAATGTTTATTCAATATTTTTATAATAAAGACTAATAATGAAATTATTATCATGGATCTATAATGTAACTAAATTCGCTATTCAATTAAAATTTTATAATAAAATTCAATGAAATGCATCAAATTTGTTATTTAAGTGGAGGCTTGTAGGATAAGGGAAAAGGGAAATAAGAAGAGTTAAAAAACTTATGAATATAGGTTGGATGCAATTAGATTCATAAGATTGTTAATTTTGAGAAATATTGACTATAACTTTATTGAATTAAAAAAATTATCCAAATATGTTTAGGCACTATAAGTTGATTTGATCAAGGGATCTAAGGTGTATAATATGAGTAAGCAAAGGATAAGTCTTCTTTTTCTTTTATTTTTTTTCTTTTGTCAATAATTATACATATAACTTTAAAGGGACTTTATCTCATTTGGAAGACACATAGGTGTTTATATCATAAAATTAGAACGACCTCGACAAGTTAAGGTTAGACTATTGGAATATAAAAGAGTTAATGGAGTTGAATGAGCATATAAAACCAAAGAACTAGAATTTAAAAGAGAAATCTTCTACAATTCTTAATAGGGATCAATAGAGATTCCATTGAATGGGTGAATAAGTAAATCTTGATTAAGGATATATATGAATTTGAGTAAAAGTATATGAAAGGATTGAAGTTTAGAAGTATACAAACGTGTTAAATGGGCCAATTCGGTCCAATCTATTTTGGCCCATGAATTGAACGAATAAAAATATATTGATCCTAATTCGTTTAAAAAGTAAGTTAAATAAGTTGGTCCGTAGGTTAGAGGTATAAATTTATTAAACGGGTCGATCCAAACTAATCCATTTTGGCCCGCAGATTAAAGGGGTTGGGTTAATTTGACCCACTTTTAAATAAACAAAAAAATCTTAATCCTAATCAGTTTTAAAAATGAGTTAAACAAGTCTATCCATGGATTAAAATCTACTTACAAATCTACTTACAGATGGATCAAAATCTACTTACATATCTATACTGAAGTTACATAAAAACAAGTTTATACAAGGAGCTGTTATAGGCACATTGAACTAGACCATGAAAGTAATCATGAGCTTTTATTGGAGCAGCACAGTGGAACTCCTAGTTAAAATACATTTCATTTTCAAAGGTAGTTAGAGGCTTGCAAATAATGATGGAAGACTTTGTAAATAATAAGAAGGAATGTGTTTTAAAAATAATCACTGACCATAGAATCTCCCTAAAGTTTAAGAACGAACGTGGGATTGAATTTCGACGTAACGAATTTCATTTCTCAAGTCATGAGGAAATTTGGAGGACCCAATTTTTTTTTAAAGGGAGGTATGAATGCAATGCCCTAGAAAATAGTTCAAAGTTAGGGGCAACTTAATAATTTCCCTGATGGCCTTTTCAAATAATACCCAATTATATCTTTTAATATTATATAGAATTGGACCAAAAGTCTAAATTAGTATAAAAGTCTCCTTTATAGAATCTGTCTGTTGGGGGGGGGGGGGGGGGGGGGGGGGGGGGGGGGGGGGCGGCCGGGCGGTGGTGGAGAGGAACAAAGAGCTAACAAAAACATAGCTTTTAGCTTTTCATTATTCTAAAAAGAATGAATGTTTTCTTCCCTCTCTCCCTAACATTGTGCTTGGACACGTGGAATTTAACGGATAGCAGTAGAAATCAGTAGAGAGGAAAGAAATTATGTGTTTAGTAATTTTGATGAGATCTGAAAACGAAATAAATTGGATAGAAAAGAATGGAAAGATTTCCAATCTCAAGTCCATTTTGTTTCTCTCCAATTTTGAAAACAAAGGAAATGGGTGGAAGTTATGAGAACTAACTCTAAAAGCAAGTTAAAAAAGAACAAGTTGTGGATAGTTTGGTCTTCTAAATATTTTAACTCTCTCCCTTTCCTTTTTTATTCCAACCAAATAAAATGAAAAAGAAATATTTCCTTCTATTTCCTCTCATTTACATTGCAACGTCGGTCAATTGTGAAAAAGGGGATAGTCATAAACAATGGTAAGTATAATCCTTCTTAAAGTTTAAGAAATTTTTTCAATATTTCTAATTTAGGAATAATGTTGTTGAAGGAAATTTCGGAAGACAGTAGCATTAGGATTCGTAATCCTTAATAGTGCATGGATGTGCTTGTGCTTGTGAAGAAATGAAAATGAAAAAAAAAAAACAAAAAAACAAAGGTGTGTTACTCTTTCCTGCTTTGTCAATCAACAATTGAGAATCGTAAGCCTTCATTCTCTTGGAAAGAAAATGTCTGAGGATTGTATGAAATGGAGCCAATATCATGGAAAGTACAAATATTAATATTTTCCAAATTATATTTGGGTATCTTTATGTGTTATGGGTTTGATGTTTTACAAATTTTATTCATGAAAATCATGTATCCTAGGGTGGTTTAATGCTTTAAATAACTAAGATAGTGGATTTTTGAGAAGTGATTTAGAGAGAACACTAAGTTCAAGATGTTTGGGAAGGAATTTTAGATGATGGAGATGGCAATATGTAGTGTGGTTGATCATGCTAGTGTATACGGTCGATCATCCCCTTAAAACAAGTTGATTAGGCATGTTTAAGCGGTTGATCATGCAATTAAGTCCCACCTCCTCATCAGTGGTCGTCACTCATGCCCTTCCCTCCCTCACCCACCCATGTAATATCTTAATTAACATTTTAAAACTGGTTGATTGACTTATTTCCTAGAAGTTTCTAAATGATTTCTATAAGGTCCTAAATGCTTTCGAAAGTGAAAAATCAAACCTTAGCTATAGGAATATGAATCTAGAATTCCACTAAGCATTTAACACTGATGTACACTTTGGATAAGTATTGTTTATTGATTTATTGGTTTGAGTTTGGTGAACACGATTTAGATACAGTAATTACCGTTTTTATTAATGTATTGAATAGTTCAGAAATATAAAGAACCTTATTACATTGAAACTTACAATTTCCCTTTATTTGTGTTTAGCTGATGTTAGATATTGAATAGACTATTCTGACTAGCTAAGTGTCAATTAACTGCTATGTGGCGTTGTCTTAAGTAAATATGCATATTAAAATGATGTGATCACTTTAGGCACTATTTGTATAGTGAGCTATTGATAATTGGAGCTATGGTGAAGCGGGTTAGCCTGTTGGAAAGAAGTCAATCAGTTTTGTAATAGTGGTATGGGACACTTTATGGATGGTTATGTTGGACTAGTATTATTGATATTATTGATGACTGATCTGGTATTTGCTTTAGGTTTAGGAGGATGCAGCTACATATTTAGTAGATCATGAGTGTTTAGGGAGTACTCAACGCCGAATACATGTGTGTTTGTATATGAATAACAGAGCCATGATTCGTAACACGCATGAGTGAATTACACAACATTCACACGTGTCTGTGGTGATTGTGTGCCACCTTTCACCTCTTTATGGGAAAATGTTTTTCAAGTATGATGCTCGGAAAGCTGAAACTTCTAGAGTGGTCAATTTGCAAGCTCGAGTGCTTGATAGGACTCCTGATCCCTCCACACTTCCAAACAGACACTTTGAATGAGTCAATTGCCCTTCTGTTGTACATCTGAAGACTTTAAATTCACCGGTGTAAATACAATGTCCGCAGCTTCATAATATGCCAGATGAATCATGCTTGCTATAAAATTTGGAAAGGCTTCGGATTTAGGGGAAGTTCCTATAAGCATGAGGTTTACCATTCCATTCCAATGTTCCCCTGGTTTTGAGTTGGCCAGTAGAAACCCTATATCACTGCCCATTACCATTCCATTGTCAAGTACTCATGGATTCCTTTGCCTGTTGGATTGCCATTTTCGACTGGGTTTTCATCTTCCCTTTTACCGTGTCTCACTGAATCCTATGATGCTCCATCATTCATTTCAACCATGTCCTAGGGGAGGCATGGATCCACCATAAGGATGGTTTTCAAGATAGCAAATAAAAATACTGGCAGAAAAGAAGTGGCTGAACCACTAATGATGTTTTGGAATTTTAATAGCAGAACATTCTCTGTTGATACATATATCTGAAACTGTGCTGAAGAAAAAGGTTCTTTTTTGGCATAACGGGCAATAGAAAGAGGAAAAGCTTTTACCAACAGGGCATTAAAAAGAAGAGCAAATATGACCCTCAAGTTAACTACATAGATTAACCAACTACCTGGTTCAATAATCATAGGAGGATTTTTACACTTGGAAGGAGAACTACTAAAGAGATGAGACAAGAAAATGCCTTAAAAAAAAAACACTGTTTACATTTTTTTCTGCAGCACAGGCGCTTCCTATCCAAATATGCAGCACAATTAGAAAAAAGGTATTATGCTTACTAAAATAGCCCTACCATTTTTTACACTAGCAACAGCGCATAAATCCTTTCACGAGATAGAGTGCCGCCTATGTCTTGTAGATGAGCCAGAGGACTTGGTGTCGCCAGGAACCATTGAGGTTGGGCTCTGAGAACTTGCCGATGTCTCAGAGCTCTTATTCTCTCCATGGCCTTTTCCAACGATCCACAACTTATCAAATATCCTTCTTGAACGGGAAGGCAGTAACTGTATCCCACTTCCGCTGTTTCTGCTGTTTTTCTTCCCTAATTTCCCATTCTTTCTTGATTCATCATCTTTAAGCTTCATTTTATTCATCTGCTTTCTCAGTGATTTGCTACTTTCGAGAGTTGCCCTATCAGATTCCTTATCTGTATTGGTGGTAGAACGTGAAGCATTAACAGGATTGGTATTGCTAAAGGCTTGCTGAATCCCTGCTGCTCTAACTTGCTCAAAATACAGAACCTGGACTACAACTCGGAGGGGGAGCCTTTCATTTTGTGCAGCATGCATTGATGCATCTATTGTGAGTTTCTTGACATCCATCAATCCACATATCTTCTTCCTTTCAGTTTTTGTGAAGTTTGGATGCTCCTGTGGGAGATTAGAAGACATCACGTAAGTTTCACCTAACTAAAGCAGCATGATATGTTGGTTTTCCAAACATCATTAACCCCTGGCCTCCATTTTTATATAAAAAACAAAAAAATCAACTTCCCTCTTCAAATTCTGTGGGGAAGATGAACATTTAAAGGAAGCTGTGTCTAAAATTTTAATAATGATTACTTAAACAGAATAGGCAAGAGATCTTCAAATATCAAGAATCAATAAGGACAATGAAAAAGAACGAAGACAAAGATGAAGCAAGAAATTCCACCTTAAGATAGAGGTCAATTGCTCTATACAGCATATCATGAACTGCCCTTGCTGAATCGGGGACTGATCGTGCCAAATCCACGAAACTTGATAATGACAAATTTGGATCTTTCGCAATTTCTCCAAGATACCCATCAATCAATTTAGCAACATTCAACATTGAACCCTGCTCTGGCATAAGATCTCCATTTTGCTCTTGATCCCAGCCAGATTTCTCCTCCATTAGAAATTGCTTGAGAAGGGACTTCACCATTTCAACATCATATATTGTGGTTTGAGGAGAACGTGCTGGAATTAGCAAGTCACTAAGAGAAGCTTCGTACAACTTTAGACTAGCTTTTTTTACCAATTCTTCGTTCAATCGATCATCTATTCCCACCAAAGTGGAAACTTTCAACAGTTTCAGCAGGAAACTACAAGAACATCCTGCAACCAGGTCCGATGGCAATAAAGCAATCAGTGTTTCAACAAGAATTTTGTTTCTACTTTTGTGTGCATCTGAGCACAATGATTCAACATGGTCTGGCAACCATCTAACAGCATAAGTTTTCAGTGCTTCTCCAATAACATTGCCATCTATCCTGCCTTTTGACTTCACA
Source organism: Lumnitzera racemosa (assembly GCA_024138005.1). Taxonomy (NCBI): domain Eukaryota; kingdom Viridiplantae; phylum Streptophyta; class Magnoliopsida; order Myrtales; family Combretaceae; genus Lumnitzera; species Lumnitzera racemosa. The sequence continues at coordinate 6,590,812 of JAMXBC010000007.1, forward strand.
ACAACAATCAATCGCTTGTAGAGATCAATATCCAGCTCACATACATCTTCAACCCACCAATCTTTTGGCACAGATTCATCTCTCTCTGGAAACTTCATGCCCTCTTCAATAATTCTATCTGCTGCGGCTAATTTGCGGTTATGGGCATATGACCAGGTCACATTAGCCGGATCTATAAATATCTTAGATGCAATGGAATCAATACATCTTCCAACAATCTTAAGATCCTCAGACCATGGAAGTAGAGACTTTGTAGTTTGGAGAACAATAATGGAGTCTTTCCAGCTACGAAAGACACTTGAATTTAAGAACACCTCAATTTTAAAAATTAGGTTTCCTCTATCAACATCCTCAATCATTTCAAGATACTCAGCTGCACATCGAGCTGCCACTACATTGTAAGCATTCAATATGACGGTCATTCCATAACAAAATTTTGCACAAATCTCAAAGGCTTTGGCTCCTCCTGGAAAATCCACCAGATTGATTTCATCTGAATTCTCCCCATTGGCCTTCATAACCATTTTTTGCAACAGATTGCTCTTGGACAATAGAGGAAACTGCAAATTCACACGAGAAAGCAATTGAATGACGCAAAAGGCTAATGAAATGCATTAGATTTGCTCCTCAACATAAGATGTCCTCGACTGAATAATGTACATGCAACTGATGAGGATGGCATGCATATGCCAAATATCAACTTCCAAAACAGAAAGAATGTTTATGAAAGAATCAGATTTCAGTGAGCTCAAAAATGTTCTAGGAGGATGTCAATGGGAACCTAAGACAAGAAGTTTAAATATATAAGGAAACAAAGAGGTCAAAAAGTCTGTACCTTATGAAGGTAGAACTTGACATCACCAACATTTATGGTAACATCTTTTGCCAGTTCTGCTGATACATATCTGCATCATTTGTTATAGTGTTATTAGCTTAGAAAATGTGGAAAGCTTTACAGTCTAGGTTAAAATTGCAATCTCAGGAGGATATGATAGGTACACCATGTGTGCATATCAAAGACATTCTTCTAATCCCCTTCTTTCTCACAAGACAGGATGCACATTGGCTGTAAAAGTTTCTCAATTAGAGAATCTTGTGGCAAGCAGCAAACAGTAGCTAGCAAATGATTTGATTAGAAGTCCCAAAGTCCCAGGGTTAAGCATGTTCAATCACACAGACCCCAGATTTACCTTGGCATTAGTTCCAATAAAGACACCAATTAATCTTATTTTAAAACAGCTAATAGGCTCAGCCATCCAAAGTAAAATTAGATCAGGCAATAAAATCACTTATGAAACTTAAACCCTAATACTCCTGAGTGTTACACATAAAAGTTACTCTACCGTTCTTAATCAACTCTTGTTTCAATTTACAGTCATGTAATATATATATATATATGGAGAGAGAGAGAGAGAGAGGTGGGCAAGTGAGCACCTCAAAAGAATGTATTATATGTGATAATGTGCCTTTCAAATGAAATGACATTCTTGGACCACCATGCATCTAACAACAGTTCGGAAAGGGATCATTGTGTAATTAGCACAACTAGTGTGATGTGACAAAATCATTCCATAACTTCAATTTGCAACTTCAGATATGCGCTGTTCACATATCAACTTTTATTACTACTAATGTGAACGATCATGCAAACATACGTGAGCTTCAATCTAACATTTCCACTTTCCTTTTTCCCAAAGCAAGACCTGGTGATGTTAAGCACGTTAGTTGTCTAGAAAAAATGTGTAATGTAATTACTCAAGATCTGACCAAAAACATCAACTCTCAAATATCTAGATTAAAAAGAAAAATTGAAGTGACTAAAAGTGCCTAGTTTTGATATAAAAGCTATATGGTAATGTCCACTGCATTATCTTTTCATGCATATTAAGAGCAGGGTGGTTTTCCATTCATATAGGACTACTGGACAGAGAAAATGACAGACAAGGTTAAAAAACATTCATAATTCCCCAATGACCTTCATTTTTCTGAACAGAAAGAAGTGAAGCAAAAATCGTGTAATCCATCCTTGTCCTCCAATTCAAAAGAAAATTGACAATATTTCAACAAATCACTGCAAATTAGAAAAGAAAATAGAAAATATTACGGGTGAAAGTACAAAAAATACTCAATTGTGTTTTTCCGAACCATAAGACAAATTGTGGCCATGTAATTCATCACAGGATTCTTTCCTCACTTAAAGAAACTCCTTCAACTCCCCAGCTGCACTAAAGAACCTCTAACCCTGGACCTTTGGAATCTGATGTCTTAATCACTATGTTATTCATACTCTGCACTCTTGCCTGCCAAGTCATTCAAAGGTACGGCAAAAGAAAGTGAAGAGTCCAAGCAATAGAGTTTAACTAGCCTGCTTACCTTGACGGTAAGACACTAATTAGCTAAGTTAATAAAAAGATGAACTCAACGAGAGAGCCTCTAGTGGATCGCAAAATTAGCAGCTATTACCTATCAAACTAAATGACCTCAATTGACACCACAAAGGATAGTCATTAGACAAATCAAGATCTCAACCGCGGAACTACTTATAAATCGAGCTCGGTTATAATATTTTGACGAAGAAATGAACCAACCACCAACTTTGGCTTTAATTTATAAAACCGGAAGCATAAGATATGCAATAATTTTAAAGGAAAAGAACTGTAAATGAAGATGAGCATCTGAAACGTCCTTATTCTACTATTTATTTTGTTTCTTTTAATGAGAGCTGTAACTAGACCATACATGCTGCAATGTTAATCTAGCAAACTATATTAGCATATTCCTTCTAGATAAGTAAAGCACTAAATGATTATCACTACTTTGAAAATAATCTAAAATGGTTCGTTAAGGATTTCAGAAAATGAAAATGGAGGTGGAGAAAGAAAAAAAAAAAGAAGCCTTGCCATGTGTTAGATTCAAAAGTCATGTCCCCATGAAAGAAAAAGAAAAATGATGGTTGTGATGATCAAGGTCCTGTATAACCCATGTGAGGTTTCCACTATGGACCACCATCTCATAGCAAAAGAAAATACCACACAAAAGTTGGACCACAAACCAAATTGGCTTTCCAGATCCCCATGAGCATAAAAGAAAGATCAAAAAGCAAACAGAACTTTCCGCTGTCAATAATTACTCTCCTACTTATTCCTAACAAAAGCATCTTAACATCATTAAATTTTAGTTTAGCTAAGAGGATTGACATTTACACATTCCATAATTTTATTTATACACCCGATAATTTTAAATTATATCTATACACAGACAGACAGACAGACAGACAAATATGACATTCCTCAGTGTATATCTCTACTTATTTCAGTTGAGGATATGCATAAACAATATACATTTATGAGGTAACAAATCACATGCAGAAAAGAGAAGATCCAATAACACATTTATGAGGATGAAATACTGTGGAATTAGAAGCATTCTTTAGCACAATAGCACACATGGTGTTACATTGAAGTCATTCCTCAAAGTCAAGAAGATTTGTTTTCCCTTTCACATGTAGAAGCCCAAAAAAAGGAAAAATAATTCAACAAAATCCCAAAATACATAAATGTTAATCAATTGTCTTCCAAAAAAAGAAAAAAGAAAAAATAAATAAATAAAATATAAAACATGAAAGAAATAATGAGAGAAATAATGAAGTTAACTCACCTGATAGAATTAACATCAGAATGAAAGGTATCAGGCTTTGAACCCAACTTCATATACTTCATTTTGTAGACTCAATAAGACCACTCCTAGACAACAGTGAAACTTCCCCCACACCAGCAGGACTAAAACTGCTCAGAAGTAAACAGAAGGCAACCTCAACCTCAACCTCAACCTCAACCTCAACCTCAACCTCAGTTTGAGGTTTCTGATTTCCAGTGAGAATGGCAGCAGCACGTGATAGTTTTGATTTTAGGAGCGTTTGGTTTTGTTTTGTTGTACAGGGTAGGCTATCACTATCCACAAGCAACAACACTACACCACTGCTATATTGAATAAAAAGAAGGAAGTGGTGAAAATAAAATGGGTGCGAATTGAATTGAATGGCGTGAGAGAGAGAGAGAGAGAGAAGAGTTGATGATATCATAAAGAGTCGCCGCCTTCGGTATTAAATCAGCTCAGCCTGATCTGTCCCCCCTCCCCCCCAGAAAGTAAAAGATCTCTTCATTTATTCGCAAATCTCGATACGCATTTCCCCATCTCGTCAAATAAATCAGATCCTCCCCCTCTTCCTCCTCACATTCCACAAACACACATAATGGTAAATAATACACACGAATTTGTGTTACATAGCTATAGTCAAGTGTTCTATCTTCTGTTTATGTTAGGTGTCGTGAAAAGTAAATGCTTTGCTTTGTGTGCTGGGCTGGTGCGTGGTGCCATTCCATGTAATTGTAGTAATGTGTACATGAGTAGCAGTAGCAGAGGAAGTAGTATTATTTTATATTTATAGGAGTAGTGTGAATAATTGGAAAATAGGGGGGGTTAGGCCAGACAGAGGACAGAGTGTAGGACACAGGGCTGCATTTTTACAGGGTCGTTTCAGAGGGGGCTTCTTATGAATGCTTTTGGTGCCGTTAATGCACGCCACCCTCTTTCGACTCTTTTGCCCTTCCTTTCCCTCTATATTCTCCTTCCCAGTCCTCTCCCTCTCTATTATTTAATTGTATGTATGCATTGTACCGTTTGCCCGTTTGTACACGGGTAAAGCGAGGATGAGATCCGATTTGAATACTTTATTTAGACATACGAAGGGGCTTAAAAGGGTGAAGTCGATTCGGTCGAGACTAAATCACAATTAAACTATATTAGTTTTATAATTAAACTATCTATTTATTAAATATTTTTGGACAAGTAATAGCAAATTTTATTAAAAAATTTATCTTATCATATTATATATTATCTAAATATAATTAATAATTTATATTTAGATTGCAACACCTGCTTAGTCCTTTCTTCATCAAGCGCAATAAAAGTCAAAGTCAATCTTCTTCTCGGTTCTCACCGTTTGACGCCTAGCTTTTATTTTATTTTATGTTTATTTTGTTAAGTCTTTTTTTTGACTCTTTTTTCTTCCTGGTCCGGTAGTTCCTACTCATCTAACTTGTTGCTACTCTTGAAAATTGCTATATGGGAATAATTACATTTGCTTGTCCAGCTATCCTCGTACTACTGTCTTAAATGACATCAACACTACTCGTACACGTGCTCATCCAATAATTCCAATTTATCCAACTATTTTCACCTTTCTTTTTATTTTTGTGAAGAAAAAATATTTTCACTCTTCTATATAGTATGTTGATCTTTAAATATAATGTAGTACAGTGGTATGAATATCGGTATTCAAATAGAATAAATTAGATTCAAATTTATTCTCTTCTAACTTGTAATATAAACGAAAAAAAAAAAAACTAGATTTCATTTAATGTTTTTCAATTTTGTTTTCTAAAATTATTAGGTCAAAAACATGAAAATATCGTATTTTTATTAAAAAATACTAAAGAAGTATTTATAAATATGTAAATTGTGGGGAAGTAGGCTATAGCTTTCATATATAATATTACAAATTCTATGAAAAAAGAGAGGAAAAAAAAAAACCACATCTATGATCTATACTACCATAGAGAAACTTGTGTGTTAAGTTCTAAAATTTCAAGAAAATAAAAAAGATATACTATTAGTTTACTATTTATCCACTTTTAACAACACATATTTTATATATTCCATTCAAGGAACTTATGATTTCATTTATTTTTTGTATTACACATTCAAATTCATGGACGGATTGCCCTCCCTTGAGTTTAGGTAAAATTAATTATCTTAAAAATAAAAATATGTATTATATTTATAGTTTAAAGTATAAATATTATAATGTAATTAAACATGAATAAGTAGTTGAATTTTTACTATAACCATAAGGTTATGGGTTTAATTCGTTTTTTAACATTTTCAAATTGCATTTATTGTCCATCATAAATAGTTTTTATTATCTTTTCACTTTTTTTATAATAACTAATAAAATTAAATTTAACTAATAAAAAAATGATAATTAATTAAATAAATCTTCATTAAACACTATTTATTCACTAGTAACTCTACTATAAATAATAATTATATTGTTAATTTTAGAAGTGTTTCGATAAATTTATTATAAAAAAATTATTAAACTCTATTTCTTATATTATGTTTTCATTTTCATTATACTCATAACTTTTTGTATAAATAATTTTTACAATTTATTTTTCTTAATAACAAAATTTACACAAGTTTTGTGTGTTGATTCTATTTTTTTAATCACTATATGTGCCAAAAAAAAAAAAGGTCATTCTTCTAATTTTTTACAAGTAATTAGAGAGCCAATAATCAGTTCATAAAAAGATTTAGATTTTTTTTTTCTTATTTGGTATTAAATTGTATTTTGGGGTGCACTTTTTCAATAAAGTCATACATAAAATGCTTTAAAATCATCACTTAGAATTCTAATATTAATTTGAATAATATAAGCCTGGTCCCCAATCTCACAACTCTGCATCTATTCCTACCTTTAATAAAGGATGTTGCTACGCATTGAAAATTTCATTACTTCCATTCTAAGTTTTCAGGCTTTATTTCATTTTCAAGACAAAATTGAAGACACGCTTGAGTGCATTAGGATGCCAGCGCCACCCAGACGTGATGGAAAGAAATATGTAAATCTCTACTTACTGATATCTATATATATATATATATATATATATGACGTAATTCCCCAAATTATAAGAAAATTAGGGTCGATATCTGTATCATTATTTGAAATGCCTCTAGAAATCATACTAAAATCAAGAAAAAAAAAAAAAGAAGCATTGGGCCTACCATTTTCTCACTATAGATGAGAGGGTAACTTTTCATTCCTTAACATCATGATAATGATATTATCATTATTATTATTGTTATTATTATTATTATTATTATAAAGTATCTCTGGTCTTCCTCTATTGGCGCAAAAACCTAATCATATAACCCCATGCCACCGTGATCTCTCCCTTCTATCGAGAGTCCACTATAACTTATCTAAAGTAAATCTAATTCCATCTATTTCGCAACTCAATATTCTTATCAATTAAGAAAAAAAGTGATAATATTAACATTAGTTCTTTTTCATTTGATGCAGTAACTAGGAATTGAAAAAAAGAAATCTAGGAAAAAAGGACTAAATGCATCGAAATGATAAGAATCCGAGAATCCCTATGTTAATTAAGAAAACTTAATTAATAGATGGCCAGTGAAATTAATTTTTATTGAAAAGCGTCATCTTGAATAGGAGAAATCTGAGTAAGATCTTGCAACATCACTCCAAACTTTCTTCCTTTTAACTCAATGTAAGCTTCCTATCATGCAAAAACCTTTATATCCTAATCACAACTTGAAGAATAGAATGAAAATTTGGGCTTTATCATGAAAGTATGACATAATATAAATAATTCGTGAAAAAGGATGAGTCTTTACACATTATGAGACATAATATGTAATTAGATATAAAAGAAGTTAATTTGATCTAAAAAATTAGTCAAGAGCATGATTTTGAATTGAAGGAATAAATAATGATATACTCAATAAGAATATAGAACTTAGAATCACAAATTTTAGAGAGATAATATGAGAAAGATGAACCGAAATGTACAACGATCAACAATTGATCACCTATAACTTAGTCGATTCAAGTCCCCACCTAATCAATTGCTCATATCCCTAGGTTGATGGAGTAAGCTAAATAGAGAATTGAGATGAACTCAAATGAGACTAATTAAAACAAGTATTTAGGTAGAGAATCAACTAATGAACTTTGGAATTGTAATCTTGAATAGAGCTGTGAACAAGCCAAGCTACTCATAAGCTACTTTAGTTTGGCTCAAGCTCTATTAGTAAACCAGTTGAGCTCGAACTTGAGATAAATCCTTTTAATCTAAACAAGCTAGGATAAAACTATAACTTCTCGTGTGTAAGCTTATTTAGGCTTGTGAGCTTACTCACAAGCTTCATATATATTACAAATATATTATATATTATTAAAATCTAAAAGGTAATATCTATATATAATACATTATGAGATGATATAAAATCTTATCCTTATTAACTATTTGTTTATATATTTCTTAATTTTATGTACTTAGGCTTATAAGTAAGATTGAGCTCGATTTGACTTAAGTTAAGAGCTCAATTAGTAAATGAGTCAAGTTCAAGCTTAATATAAAGCTCATTTATCTAAACAAGTTAAGCTAGAGCCTCAATTTGTAGGTTTGATAAAAAAGCTAGGCTTGAGCTTAATAATTTTTAAATAATTTGAGCTTAAGCCTTCAAAAGTTCGATTTGGCTTAGCTCAATTCGTTTGCAACTTTAATCTTGAACATATAAGACATTAATTAACGGTATTATATTTGATTTAAGAACTTTCTTAGATTATTATCAAGGACTTAAGCAAATGCTAACTACGTAAGTTACTACTATTTGTTGGCAACTCATGTAAGTCGAGAAATTCAAATGTAAATATAACATAAAATGTGTTCATTGTGATATATTATTGCTATATGATGCATGTTTAGTTATGAGATTTTAGAACCCCGTGGTTCACATGATATGTGGTCTTAGAATCTATAAATTCATAAATGGTATGAGGTCTTGGAATAATTGGATTTTTAAATGTGGATTACACTAGATGCAATATCGATAGAAAGAGTACTTTAGGGACATGGCAATTTCTAAGGAATTAGCTTATATCTTGGAATTCTAAGAAATATAATTCAATAGGTTTACCTACTACAAAAATTGAGCATGTCTCCATGAGAATTATTATGCTCAAATTCTCTGGATGAAGCAACTACTGATTGACTGTAGTTTACAAATTAAAAGCATACTACAAAATGCGACAAACAAGTAGTCGAATACAATATAATTTAACAGAGAATCTACCATATCATTTTTAATTTAAACATATAGAGATAAAACATCAATTTATTTATGACCATATGCAAAATAAAAATATTTCCATTAATTTATTTCTCCTGATAATCAATTGGCTAATATATTTACAAAACCCTTAAATAACTTAAACTTTGAATTTATAAGAAATGAACTTAATGTTTTTACCCCTTTTAAAAGTTCACCAAAAGAATATTTTAATTTGTCATATATTCAATTGGAAAATGATATTTTATTAACATAATCCATAAGGACTCATCTTTTTAAAGATAAACTTTCCCAATTAACTAGCTATGGCCCCACAAAATCCCCCGATACAATTTTATGAAGTCAATCATTTCTCTATTACATTCAAAAATTTTCTTTCATAATATATTTTTTCTCTCTCAATATCTCTCATAATATAGAGCTAAATCACTCTTTTATAAATATTTTCTCTAAACCCCAAATGAAAGCATGGCTTGCAAATCCTTAAGAATCCATACTCATTCCTTCAAGTCGAGAAGTTCAAAGGACTCCTCCGATGTTGAAGAAGAAGGAAGCTAAGAGAAAGAAGAAGAAGAAGAAGAAGAATTATTTAGGTTACTCAACTTCAAGTGCATCAAGTGCTAAAAACACAATTCTTGGTTTGTTTATATCCTTTGGTTCAAGGTTCTATAACATCGAAAAAAGGAGAAAAGAAGTTGAAAGTTCTTTGCTCGGTAAAGAATTGCAAAGGAAAAGTGGCAAAAACGAGTTGTATGTAGTACAAGAAACAAACCCGTATGAACAATCAGAAGAGTCAGCTTTAGATGACTTGGTAAGTTAATCAATACTTCATTATGTTGATAATCATTATTTCCTTAGTCATGCTTCAGATTCAAAAGGTTTGTTTATATCCATTGGTTGGAATAGCTTATTATAATTGAAGGTTGAATTTTTTAATAAAATTGTTAAGGAATTTTATAAGAATTTTGATGAATTTGTTAAGCATAGATTAAAGTTCTATATTAAAAATAAGAAAGTGAATATCAGTATAATGGATGTGATTAAGTGTATGGGAATGGGCAAGATGATAAACAGATTGATGATGTGATACGGCTAAAGATGTCACGACCCGAGGCTGCTAGTCATGACAGTTGTTGTATACCATAAAAAGGATTGTAAATTGATTTCCTTTACAATCGACAACCCTTTATGCAACTTGCAAAACTATAGCTACAACTAACATCCGAGAGTTGCACAGGTGTAAGCAATATCATTTCATGATAATAATAATAAGCTAATGAAATATAAAACACATCTATTTATGTAAAAAATTATAGATGAGAAGTTTATAATAGTATTTAATATCAATTGATATCATCTTACTATATCATAAGATTCGAAATCCAAATACACTGTCATTGGTACTCCTATCACATTTTACGCCCACATTAACTCTCTAATGTAAAACTAACTTCGTGCATGCGATAGCCTGACTCTACAAATAAATCAACCTACAAAAGTATAAGCTAACTAGCTTAGTAGGATAATCCCCCCAATCATACAGTAATCAAGTTATACATCAATTAAATCTAATCAAATGAATACATGACAAACAGTATGCCAAACAAGTACATGCAGGTGACCAGGTACTACATGCAACTCAGATTTAACGCTTTCCGAAATCAGAGTTAGAGATATATTGGCACAATTAGATCCAGGTATCATATTAGAACTTATCTCATAACGAAACTCAGTGTTTCGTATTTAAAATGTAATGGTATATCTATTCTCAACTTTTATCAAAAATGAGTTTTACGTATGATTGTGAGTAGGTTCACATAACCCCCACTTACCCCTAAACGGAGGCCTCTAGATTCCACCCTTAACCAATGGTTGGTGCCTCTAACTCCTAGTGATCCCGCTGACCAGGGTAAGGTCATATGGCACATATACACCATACGAAATCTATAACAACAAAAAATCAACTCAAGTATGGTCTCTCGCTACCTCTACATGATGTAACAGTCGAAATTAGTTATACGATGTATGATTATGCGTGTTCCGAGTTAGTTCTTTCAAGTCGAGTAAAATTAGGTCCTATTATTTAGTGATCAACAAGGTCATAAACAATCAGTTCTTAACGAATCTACTATGCAACAATCAATAAGTTATCATATTTTAAAGTAAATTCACTATCAACAAATCGTATCATACACAAGCATAACCCAACATCACACAATATTCAATTCTTAATCACAATTTATATTTACTAATTACAAACATAAGCAAGTATGGAATCATTAGCAAAAACTCATTCAGCCATGATCGACTCAAAAGTCATAATATTCCGATGACAGCTCAAGATTAAAGTTGAGATTGCTTGACAATAAGGAATATAGAAAAATAAGTTAAGGAATTTAAAGCTAAACTAGTATTGTAATTCATATTGTTTATTTATCTTAGTTATTGATTTGCGTGAAATTATCGACTTAACTTTTTATCAAATCGCGTATAATTTTTTTTATTTAACTTGAATCATTATGAACTCATAGTTCATTTTGATCGTTTTCGAGCATACTTTCTCTTAGTAAAATCTGTTTTAGACGTTGTGACTCACAGTTTGGACTGTGATATAAAAATATCACAAAATTTATTATTTTCTTGTATTTTATGGTATACACACATATATATATATATACTTATTGTTATATTTTATTAATTTTTCTAATTTACTTAATTATTAACTCTTTTTCCTAATTTACAAATAATTATATATATATCAATATATTTATTAACTTACTTTATTTATTAAATTAATATTATTGTATATTGTAGATATACTATTTAATTATACGTATATTTTTACATATACATTACTATTCGTATACGTATAATATACATTATATATTAAATTATTCTATCCTTATTTATACGTTATGTATAAGTATATTATATACTTATTTATACTTTATATACTTATGTACATATATGATCATACTATATACGTATATATATACTAAAATATAAATATTATTAATAATATGTATATACCTATCGTTGGCAACATATATTTATATACATAATTATTTAAAAATTTCGTATACATAGAAATTATTAAGTATATATACATATTATTATACATATACATGTATATACTTTATATATGAAAATTAATGAGTACATATATATATACATAAATTTTATAAATTAAAATATGAAGTATAAAGAAATATATATATGTATACTTATTATTTTGCACATACACATATATATATAGAAAATACAAAATAGGTATATATACATATGTATGCACATATATACGGAATTATATAATACATGTATATACATATAACATACTAAAATAAATATTATGTACATATACATCCTTATATATATATATATTCATACCACCCTTATGTATATATATATATATACATAAAAAAAGGCTTAAATGTGTACATAAATATAATAATATGGAATAATGTATATATATATATCATATATGTATACTTATACTTATATATCATATATTAACATAAATACTATGTACATATATACTCCTATATATTTATGTGTACATACATATGTATTAATACCTAAATAGTAAAAATACTAAAAACATACTATATGTATTCTTATTTATACATACATACATATACATAAAGAAATACATAATATATCTATATTATACACATACAAATTTATCTACTCATGCATAAATATATGTACATATAATTAAATAAATAAATCCTTAGTATATATGTACATAGTATATAATATACATATGTACAAAGAAATTAAATATATACTTACCTAACTTTTTAATTAATTGAAATAATATTTTCCTCTTCTTCTTCTTCTTCTTGCTCTTTATTTTGTTCTTTTTGCTTCTTTTTTTTCTCTTGGTTTTTGGTTTGTGTATGTGGAAACTATGGTTTGCTTTTATTTTATTTTATTTTTTCTTTCTAACTTTCGTTTTAAACTCTAAACTCCAAACAAGGACAATAAAATCAAGTTAAAAGCAAAACAAATCCTAATTCTAATCTACACATTTATGGAGATAGGATTAAGATGAGACACTTCAAATCATTACATTTAATTTCTCCACCACCTGGAGAAAAAGAAAAGTCACATGGGATATAAAAAAAAATTCTAGGATTTGAAATGTGGCATAAGGAAAAATTAGGAAGAGAAAAAGAAAGAAAAGAAAAGAAAATAAGGGAAATAAAAATAATTATATGTAAATTTTTACAAACTTAAATATAATAAAAATGACATTTGTAAATTAATTTTGGAATTTTGCAAAAAAATTTATCAATTTAATTAGTACCAGTTATGATTATAGTTTTTACAAGTTATTTTAACATTTTTGTTAAAAAAATTTATGCAATTACTTGATTTAGTCGATAATTGTAATCGACTACGATTATATCACTATTAAGTGATATGTATTTATTTTATAAACTTAAAGTTATAGTTTTAAGGTTTCGATCAAGTTCAAATTCGATTTCAAGTATTTATAGTACATCGGATTTAGGGTTTTTGTACATAATTTAGGTTTCAATTAATTTTCTAAGTTTTTTATTATCAATACTATATTCAACTTCTAAATTTAATAAAAAATTTATTGTTGTTAGTCTTATTAACTCATAATATAGTTAAGAACACTCGAACTTAAATTAAGATTCAGACTACCGATTATATAGGGTTTACAAAAGACAAAAATATACCAAAAAAAAAAAAACTAAATGAAATATAAGGGTGAAATATAATACTAAGGATTCCTATGTTAAACTTACCTCAATTAGAATCTTACAAAAAGTTGTATGGAAATGTATTATGGTGCAAAAGGGAGGTTTCACCAATTTTAGACATGTTGACATGTCACACTAATTTTAAAGCAAAGATTTAGAAAGCAATGGTTTTGAAAACTATGTTGTGCTTAACCAACCAATGTGCCCAATCGCATGTAGTAATAATAGATGAATATTCACCAAGTTATATTTCCATATAAAGAAGGACCAAAACTAAATACTAAACCCAACTTACCAATCTAATCTAGGAAATCCAAAATTGGGAATGTTATAAGCAATGGAAATAAAGATTACGGTTTCTAATAGCTACTAAAAATATGCAATCATAAAAATGTGGGATTGTGATGTATATCCTTTGGTCTATTAGTGAACAATGCTATTGAAGTAATGGCTATGGTCTTTGAGCACTTTTTAATGGAACTCACTTAACTCATCTCTTAAGTTAGGTAAATGAAATTTGATATATAGTAAAATCAACCTTTTGAATCCATCTCCCATAGAATTAGGTAAATAAGTGGTTACTATCACTAACCAAATGCCCTAGTTCTAAACAGGTATTAATTGCTTGGTCAACCTCATATATCAAATTCAGAATTGTATTAAGAGTATGAGTTCAAGTGATTCTTTTTTAACCTAATGGTCATATAATCAATTGAAAACACCTAAGAGAATTCTAACACTAAATCCTTGTCCAGGAATCTAATAATCTTAAACATATCAAAATTTATCAAAATGCATTTCAACATATTTACAAGAATCCTCAACATTAAAACTCCACACAAGCTCACATATCCTTACTTCAACATCATCAATATACCAACTACAGCATCAAACATCATAAATCGATAAAAGATATTTAGCTACTCATGATATTAACAACAAAAAAAATAATAGCAAATAATAAAAACACTAGAGAATCCATTAATAATAGAGAAAATGAGTTTAGAGTTTACCATTATAAGTTTGCTTAAAATACCCAAACATCCAAATGAGAAATCGACAAAAATCTAATTATCTAAGTTTCTAATAATGTTCTCTAAGCTTAGTACTACAAGAAAATGGTTAAGAAATAGTAAGTATCATAAAACTATGCTAAATCCTACTAAACGCTCTCTACTCTATGAAATAAGAATGTCTAATAGCTGCCCCCTCTAGAAAACGCTTTTCTATACTTTTTATATTTGATGTAGACTAGTCAAACAGTTTAGGGTAAACTTGTCAGATGATAGATACGTATCAGTCCCTAGTGCTGAGGATTTAAGCTTAGGTAGAGTTAGGCAATCGAACTAGCCAAGCGATCCGAAGCTAAACAAACCGATTGGTTGCATACGACATTATGACCCTAAAATCATATTTATCATGTGGCTTGTGGTTTTCATCTAATCGAATGATAAATGAACTAGTTGGATGGTTGAATAAGGAAACATCAGACAGTTGACTCTGGTATTTTGATATCTGTTATAGAGGTAACTAACCCCAATGGTAGCAAAATTACTAGCTGGCCGGTAACTTGTTACCCTGCACATAATTTGCAAAATTAACATTTTCCATATAATTCAACTAATTTTCATTCAATTCATGCAATATTGTGATGTTAGGTTATTTCATATGCAATTTATCCATTTTGCATCATTTTCTCTATTTTTCATGATTAAATCGCATGTGTATGTAGATATTAAGTTGGGAAAATTATGAAATTTGAACTGTTATCACCATCACCAACTTATTATCTTTACCTGTCCCCAAGCATAGTTGAAATGTCATCATTAAAATAATAAGGACAAGTATGCACTCTTTTTACATCAACTAATTATAAAGAAATAGCAAGTATCAAAAACATGCAATGATGTCAACTTCTCAAATTGCATCCTTTAGAAAATTTGGATTTGAAATAGCATAGTATATGTGCCTTCCCTTCAATTGAGTGGGTTGAATGCTCAAGGATCATTAATAAGGTATTAACTTGCTAATCCTTGCTTAGAGGAGTTCCCGTAACCCATTTCGGTCAAATTTATACGATTTGAAATTAAGTTTAACATCTTCAACTAAAAGAGAGTTAACTAGCATTTGAAAGGTTCACTAATATATATACCTCTCTCTTCAAATTCATAAGTAGGATAATAAGGATTGAAAGATGTAAAATCTCATTTTCTTACTTTTCTAAGTTTTCTCTAATTTTCTAATTTTCTTTAGGCCTTTTTTGCACACATGAAACTTAAACACTTGTTTGAGGGAGCTTTTTATTCCTTTACTTTTCCATAACATGGATATATAAGACTCAAGAACCCTTTCAAGAACTATGCATTCTAGGAGATGTACCTCAATACCTTAAATATCCGTATTCTCTCTCTCTCTCTCTCTAGCTATCTTTTCATAAGGATATGTTAAGCAAATAATAAGAAGAATATGCACTTATAAATAGTATGACTACTAAGTTTATCAAAACATGTGTAGAAGGGCGACAAGAAGCTCTTCTAGCACAGGACAATAGAGTTTGTATGGTAATCATGCAAGCTAGAGTCTTGCAAACAGCTCGGAAATATAGGTAAGCAACTTGAGATCACTTTGGCTAAGCTGATGGTATGGCTTACCGAGCTGTTTATCTTAACTTGGGGTTAGGTCTCTTTTACTCAAGAGGTGGTGTAATCGTAGTGGGAGCTCGTGTACTCAAACAAGTCAGCCATCATAAGAAGCTTTGCCTTCTCCTTAGTAAATTGTAAGGAGAGAGCTTAGTGAACCATTGAACTAAACTACAAGCTTAAGAATGAGTCACAGGTTCTTGAGGTTGATTCTTATCATTTAGTCTCCTTCTTTAGTCTCTAAACTTCACTTCTTACCTCTTACACCAACATAATTTTATGTAATCGATCTAGCAAAGGACATTGATGCTCTCTATTCATTTTATCACTTTTGTTGTTCGACTTTGAGAGCTAATCATGTGACATCATTGAATATTTTAAATAGTTGCGGCTTCACTACACTTGTCATCTCTAACTTTAACCTGGAGATAAATTTTGCTATTTCTTGTTCCCTTAGCTCTCCCATCTCATACCTTGTAATAAGCATTTCAAATTCTTTAACATGGTTGTCTACACTAATATCTCTTTGATGTAAAGTTTACATCTTAAAAATATTTCTTACTTATAATGGTATGGAATGAACCACTCATATAATGCTTACTTTATCTCCCTTGAAGTGATTATCTCTCATTCACCAAACCCTTAAACATATCGATTCTTCTACCACTAAGAAGCATAACTGGTATAACCAAAAGCCACGAGCTTACTTTAGTAATATCATCATAGTCATGGCATTTAAAAATTTGCTATACTTTATGTTTCCAATCAAGGTGGCTATTGGTTGAATTACCTCTTCCAAAAGGTGGAATCTTGTGTTAATGATGTCTACACTGCATATTTGTCCATGTCCTTCACCTCTCCTATCCATAGGAAAATAATCATTTTTCCTCCTCTAAGTACCCTTCTTCTTCCCTATAAACCCAAATACTAGTGCCTCCTTCTCTTTGTATTTCAACACCTTAAAATCTTACATTTACCAATTGAGCTTACAAATTCAATACAACATTCATTAAGTTCTACGTATACTCTTCCATTGATGGTACAAATGTATCAGCTCTATTCTTACTAACATCATTCCTTAATCAGCTTACACCTACTTTTTTATTGTATATACTCTTCATAAACATCTTTAAGCTTGCCTAAACAAAGTCATACTATATAGTTCTCTCATGAATTTATTCAAGACTTAATATGCTTGATGACCGTTACCATCCAATGCAAATTTCTAACTGTCTTTCACCTATAGGCAATTTCCTATAATGCAAATAGACCTAGCTTAATTTAAATAACACAAGAAGTTCCATATGATTTTATCATACATAGCCAAAACACCAACAACAAGTTCAATTCTCAACCATAACCGCAAACTCTAATACCACATAACTATTATCGTTTCTATAAGGTAAAATTTCATCATATCTCAAAGATCAAGTTCCTTGAAAAAGGTAAAACATATTAGCTATTAAAAGTTTTTAACCATTCATCTTAGTTAGTATATTAACATAACTCTCCCTTTGTATTTTCAAGGAAAATGTCCATTTTAGGATATCTTCTTTTGAAAACTTAGGAAATTGTTTCAAGATGAGAACCATTCCTATAAGTTAATCCCTTTTAAATCCTATTTGAATATCTACTAACTCGATGCTTTCAATATGTAAATATGTAAGAAATATCTTTGTGATCCCACACCTATTGGAGGAAAGTAAAATGAAACAAGAATAAATTTTTTGAGGTTAGTTATAAAAAAGTTATGCTAAGCTAAATTACTTAATGGCACTTGAAATTTCTAATCAAAAGATTAATTTGTGGAAAGTAAGACCTAACTTTATAAGATAATTACAGTAAGAATCCTTAGAATATAAATACTATTTGAATTTATGAACTTTCTCGAGTACCATATGAATTGTCTTATTATGACATACCAAGACATCTATCATGGATATGAGTAATGATTCTCTTTTAAGGACTTATCATTGACCATATTACTATTGTGGACATTTATCAATTATCGATATGTCTTAACTATGATATCATTATGAGGATCTTATTAAGGACCACGCCAAAATACCGAATTATGACTTTTGAATAAATGGAACTATGGGCAATGGACTAAGGATAAAGACACATGATAACCTCCTAAAGGAACATGCTGATTTAGGCCTCTTCTTAGGTAATTCTTACAAATTCTCTCAAATACCTTTGCAATGACTATTAACAAGAAGAAAATTGACTTAAAATGAATAAAATATGAGAAGAAAATAAAAAGATTCAACCAAAAGATCCATTGACTTATAATAAACTAAGCAAGATCCTTACATGTTATCATTACTCTTGTTTTATCTTATTAGGTGATCTGGAAGAGTTCTAAATATCCTAATGATTATTACAATCTTTTAGTGAAGATTGCAAAGTGAGTATCTTCAATGATTATTATCTGTTTGTCTTTTCTAATTGTAGTTGCACCTTTGAATTTGTTTGCTTTGCTCAACAAGACACTATAAAATAGACAAACTAAACTTGAGTATTCCCCTGTATGAATACAATTGCTTTTGATTTTCTACATCATTTGGTCAGTCACCTTATGAAATGAGCCTATATAAGCATATTGAAACTTAATAGAAAATAAGTCATGCATTATATACTTACATGATTTTAAAAATTACAACTAACGTTACATAAATAATGGAAAAGTATCATGCCCCTAATCTCTAAGGCAACAATAGTTAGCTATGCATAGTACTCGACTAATATATACAAAGGCTTATTGTACTTCAAGAGGGTTTCTAACCAGTTTTATAATTACTAAAATCATTTATTAATTTCAAAAATCCTTTGGAATTGATGTTTATTAACTTATATAACCTTTGTAGAAGTGCTTTGATATACTAAAAATACTTATATGATATCTTATAAGATAACTGAAGCATCATTGCCCCAACAATAAGTCTAAAATTGTAAAGTCCAGAGTATTGAGTTTAGAAACCAGGACTAAAGTCCATAATAGTTAAAAGTCCTCATAATAGTACATAGGTCTAAATAGCACGAAAAAAACTTAACATATCTAATTAGAGGTAGGTGCACCTATCAAATTATAATATAGCATATTTGAGTCTAGATGTTGATCCTTTAAGGACTGTGAGTCCTAATCGTTACTCTAACCTTATTATCTAACTGATAAAATTAATTAATTAAAATTGAATCATTGCTTAACTAAATTTCTACAAGTAATAAAAACTAAATTAAAATTTAACCAGAGTTAAAAGATTGAACAATAAAATAAAAGGAACTTTAAAATTGCAACACCAATAAACATGCAATACATAAATGTATCATATTCCTTCCTTATTTATAATAACTAGAAGAATCTTTCTAAGAGAGTTAATCAGAATCTCTTTACTTATTAGCTCGTAATCTCAATTATACTCTACCTAAATCTATTCTCCAACAAAATAAGATCGCATTAAGAACATAAATTCTCATCAGCAAATTCATAAAAACATTCCAGAAGTCTTCCAAAACTTATTGCTAAGATTATAGAGATTCTCTTTAATCATACTAGATCTAATTGTACACTTAGTCTCACAACTCTTATGAATAATATCAAATAATTAGAATTAAAAATCTAAAAATAACAATCTAATAAATTGAGTACTTATGACTGAATTAATAAAAATAAGACAATTCATTAGAATTAACAAAATAAGCATTTTACATATCAACATAATGATTTATAAGTCTAGATATAATAAAACTAAATTACAATCATGATAATAGAACAATCTTACATAAAAACAATTAAAAGCATCAAGAGCTTAAAGTTGTATGAACACTCTCCAATAAAAACCTTAAAAAAACTCTAAATGTGGCTCATCTCTAAAAGATTCTATTTTTTAAAACCTAACTTACAATTTATATAAGCTGTCACAAGATTGAAATAATGAATTCTTCGTGAAACAGTATGTCATGGACATGCCTCAAGCATGATTTCTATTACTATTATCATGATTGAAATCCATGATCATAAGAATCACGTGCAAGGATCATGGGCATGATCCTAACCATGATCTCCTCTAATCATAAATCTTTATCATGATATTTCTTTATGGTTTGTTGACTCCTTTCTACTTCTTTTAATGTATAGAATTTCTTCCAATTATCCCTAATTTGAGTAAATCTTGAATCAATTTCTCTCTTTTTCATCCTCAAAATCATGAAATCAATATTTTACTCTATTAAACACCAAATTCATTAAAATTACACAAAGTTATAGGGACTCATCATAAAAATTCATCAAGAAATATATATAAATTCATATCCATCAATAACTAGATATAGAAGTCTGAAAGGAGAAGTAATTGAGCAAGTGATGTCTACTCGTCATCCTCCTATGCCTAATGCTCATTGCCATATCCAAAACTCATAATATCATAGCAATAGTCATTGGTAAAGTAACTATCACTTGAAAATGGTAAAATAAGGGAATAAGTCACAAGAATTCAATATGAAACAATTATAAACGTACATATATACTAATTATTCTGATTTAAATCAACACAACCAATATAGAAGTATTAATGACTTCAGATACATCGGGATTCAAGGGTCTAACCCAACCATTATAAGTGTTAGGGGATGATGCGTATAACCATCATGTTACCTAAGCCAACAATTAAAAGTAGTTCAGATAGTTACAAATGCCTCACAAACACAAGGCAATGGTCTATATAGCTTTCATTATCCAAACTTACACAAACCTAGATAATATATCATAACTTCCTCTTATTACCTTAGTTGTTACATTTACCATCCTTCCTCAGGACTACTTAACACACCAACATAGCTAAGCTATCTTTTAAGTGTTTCACCACTTATATGGCCTAGATAAAAGAAATATCCACCACCTTTTTAGCCTAAGTTAAAGAAATGACATATATTGCACTATGTCACCTAAGCATCAAACTACTGTATCAGCCTAATGTTTTAGAACCCAAACCAAGGTTACAGCTCTCTAGATTGAGTGAACATACATAAGAAATAAAAAATCAATTGTTAAGTTAAGGTTATGTATTAATCTATTTTAGTTTCTAGTTTCCATATGTAACACATATGATCATCATATACTTGTGAGTTGATGTGAAGTGGATCCAAAACTAGAAGTCCAACGTAAGATTTAAGTCATCTTATATGTAAAGAAAAAGATAAAGGTTATTACAAATTTAGATAGTAGGCTTTATTAATTATTAGTTATTGATTAAGTCCATAATTTAGGCCTAGTAGACCATAACATAGTATAATTACTAAGTAGGCTTATGAAGCTAGTTTAGCTCGTTTAGTGTTTACTAAACCAACCTAATATTTTAGCTAGGTTAATTAGTCCAATTATATCATAGTCTTTTATATGAATTTATCATACTTTCTTGCATTTAATTATTTAATGTCTTGACTAAATTAATTGAACCAGTTTAATAAGTGGCAAACCGATTAAGGATTAGCTTAGATTATTTTGTATCCAATTCAACTAAAGGGATTCAATCTTAATTATATTCAATGTAGATATCTTATAAATTAATTAAACCTACTTAAAATTGGTTTAGTTAAATGAATTAGAGAAATTGGTCACTTCACTATGTAAACCAAATCGGGATTGGTTCAGTCCATAACAATGCCACTTAGAATCCAATTTCATTATTTATTAATAATTTCTCTCATATTATTAAGATTATTACCAACTTAATAGAAATTACTATGATGTTATTAGGTATAAGATCAAACACCCGTGAAGGTCAGTCAAGTTCATTCTTAGACTACCTTTTGATTTATAACTTTGAGTTCAATGTAGATAAAATGTGTATTAGTTTTGAAGATTTGTTTTGTAAACATTGATTTAACAATTCAAAATACATTTGATTCATCTATAATCCTAATTGGCATGAAAAATAAGTTTTTGATGAACTTTAGGAGCAAAGATAAATCAAACCTACTATTTTGTCAAGAACAAGTTAAATTTTCGTGATGAATACTTAAACATTAAGATGAATATTTGAATATGTATTGAATATTCAAACATGATTCTTGAAAATTATCATGCATAATAGGTCTTGATTTCATAATAATATCTATCAAGAATCAAACAATACCATAAAATGGACAATTTGTTGAAGCGACTTAGCAATTATTCAAACATTATTTATTCATCAAGAATTCATTCAAACATTTCTAGAAAAATTTCAAAAATAAAACCATACTAAACAACACCTAAACAACCCATATCACATCTTAATTTACTCTATTCAACTCCACATCATTTCGAAACCTTTCTATGCTTTTAATCATTAAAGTAACTTCATCATAAACTCAAATAAGATCTAGAATTTCAATTTTCTAGAAACATATTCAACACTATACTCATCCATTTCATAATTAAACAATATTAAAACCAACCAACTTTGATTCCGCTCCATTTCTACTAATTCTAACTTCATAATTACCAAATCAAAGCCTTTAAAAACACAAGAATAAAATCAACCAAAATGGTCAGTTGAGAACTTATGGAACACTTACCGAAATGGCATAGGTAGAAGGTATGCTAATTACAATAGCATGTAAGTAGTATATATGGCAATATAACTTACAATCCAAGCTAAGTAGAAAAGAGAACCCTTATAAAATTTATTTGAATGGAGCCACTTAGCAACATATCTGAGAATCAAGCTTAAGTATTTAGGTTTAAAATTAACTTATCCTTACACAATATTAATGGGGCCACTTAGCAAGCTCTAATGCTTGTTCTCCTCTTCCATAGTTCTTAATTCAACATTATAGATATTTATTTAAAGCTGTTCTTAATTAAATTCCCAAAACTAATCTAGAACTTTAAATTGGATTTGATTCTTACCAAATGAAACTTAGGTTTTACCTTGATTCCTCCCAATTACTTAAATTCTTTCTTGATTCCACTATTTCAAAATTACAAGAATCCCACTTAGATTAACCCTTAAAGCTCACACCATGCTTGAGGAAGGAGGAAAAATATCTTAAATTCGATTAGGTTTAAATGCTTTAATTTTCTTTCTCTTCCCTTTATATACCTTTTATAGATACTAGAACCCCACTGTCTCCCTTTTAGATTAATCTTAATAGCTACTAACAACATATTTAAGGGCAATTATGTAAATAGCACTTTAAATTAATGCATGCTAAATTCTAATACCATTTTACTAATATGCCATAAGAAACTGTAATTCCTAAGGTCGTCTTAATAAATCAATTTTGGAATTTAATTACCCTTAGGAAGAGATTTAATTTTATTATTAGAAAATATTTTATTTTATTGAAAAAAACTTTAATTTATTGGAATATATTTCCCATTATTGCAAGTTGACTGTTTGAATGTTTAGGTTATTTTAATATTGTGAGTTACAAACTATTCTATCAATGATAATGTAATGCCCCACCTTCCAAGTGTCAACTTTACTTATTTAATAGCCTATAATCTTCTAACTTGGTACCTAAAAGGCAAGATGGATGTTACGCCATCCTTAAAGTAGGGATATGGCTAGACCAAAATCTTGACTTGAATATGTGATATAAACAACCAGTAACAACTTCAATTACAAGATTTCATATGATCTATCATGCCTGAGGCGCTTGCAGAGCACTTCAGCTATGGTTAATGTTCATACACTATCCTTGCAGAAGATGTATTAGTGTTAAGTCTCTTAATTTGGTTTCGATGATAACAAAAACATATGTTAAATGAACACTAATATGTTTATTAGATGTGTAGGCTATTCAAGTGTTAAATTAAATATACTTTGATCAAGTTAAAATTGGATGATTTACTTTATTTGAGGATGCATTTGAAAAGAAGGTCCAAAAATATAAGAAAAAAGCAAAGGGGTAGCTGGCTACTTGTCGCAACTTAGATGAATTAGAGATAGATTTAGAGGATATAGTATAAGATGAAGAAGAAGCTAACCTATGCCTTATGGCTATGTTTGAGATAATTTCTGAATCCGAATGTAAGTTGTTTGATGATGTGTATAATGAGATTAAAAAGCTTCTAAAAGCTCTTTCAAAAGCTAATGATAAAGTAACCAAGGTTGATAATGAGAATAAGGCATTAAAAAAATGAAAAAGAAGCATTGTTACAAGCGAATATGTTGTTTGCTGATAAAAATAATATCTTAAAAATTGATGATGAGGTTTTTTAGATTGATAATGAAAATCTTCAATCAAGCTAAGATAGTCTTGAAAAAGAAAATTTTATTTTGAAAGAAGAGAAAGAAATTTAAAGTTCGAATTGATGGGTTTTCTAGTACAATTAATACAATATTTAATAAGTTTAATGAAAGTGATAAAAAGTTGCAAATGTTGTTATCTTCTCAAGAATTGGATAATTCAAAAGTTGGACTTAGTTATGAATATGGTAAATAATCTCTTTTGGCTAAAAATACCATATTTGTTAGAGGAAAAGAAGTAATAGATAATGAATCTATTTGACATAGTAATTTTCTTGAGAATAGTAAACCTATTGTGTAAGGTAGAGAGTATATTAGAAGATACCTCGATTAGACTAAGAAGTATCCTGTTATAGGATACATTAGATGATCAATCAAAGGATATAACAAAAGTTACCTTAGCCAGGTAATGAACAGGTATAATGTATCTAATCTCCATGCTTACTTTTTCTATAAGAGGTTAGGACATATCGAAAAATATTATTTTTATAAGAATTCCAAGCTTAGCAAAAGTCAAGTTAATCACAATGATACGAGCTTAAATTTTAAAAGACACAAACTTAAGTAGGTTCCTAAGAATATTTGATTTATACACTTTTCTTAGTCCATTTAATGGTTTCAGTTACTTTGTTTCATCAAGTTATTTTTAATGGCATTTATTCAATTAGATACCTTCTACCCATACCAATATGTTAAGAATCTCT
Organism: Lumnitzera racemosa; assembly: GCA_024138005.1. NCBI lineage: Eukaryota > Viridiplantae > Streptophyta > Magnoliopsida > Myrtales > Combretaceae > Lumnitzera > Lumnitzera racemosa. The sequence goes on from JAMXBC010000007.1 coordinate 6,616,065, forward strand.
TCTCAGTATTTCAAAATAGTTTTAGAGGCATCAAATCATTACCTTCAATTGTATTTAGTTTTATACTTATCCTGTTGTTGAGATCTCAATTCCCTTCTAAAGAAAAAAGAGAAACCTATAGTTAATCTCATCAATTTCCAAAATTGATGAGTAGAGTAAGAATTGACTAGGTAAGAGTTATAAGCTTATTTTGATGGCAGTTCCTTGCTTACCTATTTTTGTAACAAGAGAGGAGCATGTGAAAGAGATGGTTAGGGTGGTGGCAGGACATGTGTAGGGTTAGGAATGAGAGTTCAAGATCTCTTAGACTCTTACTTTGATTTCCTACGAAGTAATTGGCGAAGGATCGGTATCTATTGATAGGAGAAAATCCTTACAACAAAATGCCCAATTTGCCCCTGATTTTATTTTAATATTTTTCAAGGGCAAGGTTAACCTTAACGAAAAATCAATCTTATACTCTTAATGCTATCATTTATTTCATGTTATCTTTCCAATAAAAGAAGTAATATTGAAGGTTGAAGTTATGTTCAATAATCTGTATGAAGCCACTCCAAGGAACAGAAATTTATACGCCGGTAGAGAAAGGCAAGTCAATGATATTTGCTATCGTAATTGAAATGAAACGATGGTGGCGTAGAATTAACTCCCTATCCACAAAGTACGTGTAAAAGAAGTATGGGAAACACTTACATTATTCGCAAATGACACTGTACATTGAATGGTCTAGTATTTGGAAAAGAATGTTAGCCGCTAGAGATGCATCAGATGGTTTTATTGGCAAAGAAAAAAAAAAAAAAAAAAAGCCATGTTGATGTCAACAGAGATTCTTGATGCTAAGCTAAAGTTTCTAGTCCAACAAACTTTCGGGTTGTCTAGCTGCAAGGGTCATGGAAGAATGGAAACTGGATCTGGATGTTGTCAAGAGAGTTCTGCCTTTAAATTCTTGGGATTACTTGAGAAACATCAGGTTTGATCCGAACAATGATGACATGTTAATTCGGAAGGCATATACTAATGAGTTATTGTAATTATACAGCAAGGACAGTTAATTTAAACTATAAGTTTACTTAGTCGAGGCTCACAATTCTAGGCCATCCACCAGTTTTCTCTATGGCGTATATAAGAGAATTTGTTGTCAGCTGATGAAAACATCCACTCCAAAGGGATTGTAATGCTTCGAGGTGTCATTTGTGATGTTCAGAGAGCGAAACAACTAAATGCACGTATTCTAGCAAAGTATGTTCACAAAGTCTGCTTTCAACAGCAATTTTTGGTTTGTTTAAAAAATTTGTTGGTATATCATCATGCCGCTGACGCTTAACCTGACACTTGGTTAAAGGTTACTGTCTCACTTATCCGATTCAACACATGTATCATAATTTGCACCATGTGTTTGGGATTACTCAAAAAATGAGGCAAAATACAATTGGATGTGAATTTTCCACTTAACTCAATCTTTTGCAAAGCAGTATTGTAGTTGAAGAATTCTGCCAGAACGCTCTCCTCTAATCCAGCTCAGATTAAGTTTGAAGGAGAAGCAGCATTTTCTCATTTGGGGTTTGTTAATCAGTAGCAAAAGATAGTAGATTTGTTAAAGAAATTGTGAAGGGAGAATAATGGAGTATGGCTTTTGGAAAGCTTACGAAGGATGAAGTTTACCAATTTAATCATCTTATTTGTTCGTATTATTTAATACTATAAGGGAACCCTCTAACTATTGCCATCTTCAAATTGATCGACATGTGATTTTTAAGCTGTGAACAAAAAAAATGCAATAAACCATTTCTCGGCAGATTCCATATTGACCGCATAAATAAAATTGTTGTTGAGAAAAAATGAAGCATATTAGACACATGAATGTACTGACTGTCTCGATAACATGGGAACTACTGATATTTGCAGACAAGCATAGAAGATATTCGTGCTGTCAAAGCTATTTTTGTTTCCTGTTTGCATCTTTGATTTTACTATTTGTCTAATAAGTTAATGGGGTCAGAGACAAGTGAGTGGTGGTACGTATACAAAGTTAGCATGCAATGCAAAGCTGGGGTGTTGCCGAGATGCACTCAGATTTCAGAATGCCCCGAATCTCGCTACGCATCGTACTTTCTCAAGTTTATTTTTAATGAAAAAAAAAAACAAAGGAGAAAAAGATTTTTTCCAGCAATAAATAAACAAATAAAAGCCCATGCTTTAGAATATTCCCCATACCTCATGACTCGGGGCTAAGTCCCGTTAATGGCGGACAGCAGCTTACCTCTTGCTCATCTTATGAGATTCGTTTGCAAACATTGATTCCCTTTATAATTCCCGAATCCCCAGTTCAGTTTCAATATTTCTTCGAGTAGATATGCTAATTGGAGGCTTTGTTTAAATCTAAACCATGAATCCCTTATTCCTATGTGTTACAGACAAACATATGCGTATAAGAACAGCTCCTATTTGGTTTAAAGATTACTCTACAAAATAGTGGCACACTTGTAATTTCAATTTCAGTACAGAATTCAATTATATGTACTTGGAGCGCAAAAAATAACATGTTGAACAACAGATTGTAACCAATAAGATTTATAATATTATAATACATATATTAATAATACTATTTGTCATAGAAATATTACATACTATAATACACAGTGTACAATATGATATCTACATATGATATGCAACATACATAATATATACTAATGGATAATGCACTCGTGTTACGTGTGTGAAGAATAAAGAAAAAACATCTACTTCATACTATAGGAGAATACCGATAATTTATGTTATTAAAATTAAAACTATAATAAATTTTTCAAAGACTAAATCCTTACTATGACAATAAATGTTGATCAAATAAAAAATATAATAAATTTCTTAAATAATAATAATAATAATAATGTTGGATAATTAAAATAATGAATATATAAAATGATAGCAATCGTAGAAATAAATATAACTGGAAGTGGAACTCTATATTTCAAAAGATTTTAGAAGTAATGTACGAGAGATGAGAAATCTATTGGATAAATTCAAATTTTTTTTATAACTATCATGTAAATATATTTAGTGGTTAAAACTATAATTTATGGACAGTTGAAAAACATTTTCCCCTAATAGATAATATTTGGATGTTACATATATATATATAATACTACGATGTGTAAAGACTACAATAATTATTTATATTTTATTTGATTGTAGCATGTGTATATTGTATATTGCATGGAATTTTCGTTCCACCCCTCGGTAGTGAATTGAAATCCAACCGCGATCCAAGCCTTTTAAATCATATCTAAATGCAGGAAAGAAAATCGAAGCTCTAAACCGTTGTTCAAATTTCAAGTTCATTCCCTTATATCAAGCGCATCATCAGTTGAAATATATTTATGTGAAATAATGAAATTCAAATAATGCATTCTTTTTTCAATTGCAATTCTAAATTTTAAAGAAAATAAAGTTTTGTAGATTCCATTTATTCTATGTAGATTTGGAAGAGAGCCGACTCCAAACTATAAATTGATCTAAAAACGGCTTGCCAATTCACTAAATGGGACTAAAGCCTGCTAGGTAAGCCTAATAGGTCAAGATAATTCTGACTTGTCAATCTGTTGAATTGGTGGTCAATCCGTTCTATTAGAAAAAAAGCTAATGAAAAAAATATATATATATATATATATATATATACATGCAAGATATATATTGTGTATATTAATATATTTTTTATCAATAATTTTCCTATATGTATTTATCAATTTTTTATAAAAAATATCAAAAATTTTAAAACATTTTAATATATATATATTTATAATTACAGAAAAAATTTAAAAAAATTCGAAACACCGATTCATGAATCATTGAATTGGCGGTCTAAGTGAATCAATCCAAAACTGATCTCTCTTTTGCCGGTTACCATCCACCACTTAGTGACCTGTAAAGCGGCGAGCGCGGGCCAATTCGGCCCGTATCTAGGTTTAATTCTATTTAGTGTAAATATGCCCTAAATTGCCAAATCGCTTTCTTAATCTCTTGGTTTCAACATCGCCTTCTAGAAATGAATGTGCCATGCAGATATACTTATTATTATGGTCCCTACATTTTGCACGTCTCGTCATTGGTCCATTATATCACATGGGTCGGGCCAACGCATGTGACTCGGAGTACGGTCTAGCCGACCGAATTAATATTAGTAATCCAGCCTCGCCAGTGGGTGCTACCGTACCATGTTATCAATAAAAAAATTTACAAACATTTCTATATATTTTTTATCTTCACTTTATTTTATAGGAGATTGATTTAATTTTCTATTCTACTTTTGATCTAAATTTTTTTAAATATAGATTATTAAACTAATTATAAGTTTAGTGATTTAAATTTAAAAATATATAAATTAATGATAAAATTAAAAAATATATGGATCTCATTAAAATAGGTATCGACTGTGTAAAAAGCATGCTTGCAGATATTATTTGTATGACTTAAATGCATGAGAAAAGTCAAAATTTAATTAAAAGATGCTCTTGGAACAACCACCAACGTTTTCCTCGGCTGATTGTTGAGGTTTCTTGTCAGATTACTTGGAGGCTGCCATTAAAAACGAAAATGATAGGATCAGAAAGAGGGACCATCGTTATCTCAAAAATGGCCTATGCTATATTAGCCATATTTTAGTATTTTTTATTTCCCTTTGACCCTAATTTTTTGAAGTAGAGCAATAAATGTGACTCGCCCACTTATGGTCATGAATTTTGCTCAAGCGACAGCGAGCCGATTGAATGTGGGGTTAATATTCACATGAATGCACTGGAAGGTACTGGAAAATAATCTATTTCTTTTTTAACTTCTGACATAAAGATATTTCTACAAGCAAAGGATATAGAAGTATAAAAATCCTCATTCACTTTTTGCTACTCTTTTTTTCTTTTTATTTTTTTCGTTTAAGTATTTTGATTATGTAACAATTCAAAACCTAAAGTGCTATTACTCGACATATATTCCTATCATTTATTAACACGTTAAACATAAACATGTTACTAAAGTCTCTAAATTACCTGTTGCATTTTTTAAGTAGTCGCAATAAATTTTTCAATTTTCAAATAAATCATAATAATCACTAAACAAATTTCATAAAATTCAAATTGGGACTTTATATAATTATACAATGAAATTGTAATTATTTTAATTCAATTATCATCCCCATGGTTGAAATTCTAGTCGACCATCTCCAACTAGGTAATCTTGTTGATCGTTTCCAAAATCGATAAATCCTATAATTTTTTTTTTTTTTTACTCATGTACCTATGCCTACAAAAATTTAATATGGGGTGTGCCGAAACTGGATACAAAATACATAAGTACACACACATTAACATATAATTTCCCAATCTCACATGCGAGTGTAGAATATAATAATGCATCAACCATCCATAAAATTATCTTTATTTTAGTTCGTCAAGTAATGTAGGGATACTCACAACCTTAGACACACATAATTATACATAATACCATATAGTATCAATGTTGAGCCATCCCCACTACCTTAGGAATCAAGGATCAACCTAAATTTATCTAGATCATTTCCAAGCGAAACTTCACTCAAGACTGCATCATACAATAACCATCGATGTGCTACCATGAGATCACCAATTCTCACGATCCCTTAGGCCCTACTAAGCACAAGTGACACATTTACCTTTAAGTCGGATAGTTAAGTCTAATTAAACAACTAAGTTAGCAAACACACATCACAAGCAAGTATCTCATACTTGGGTCTCGATTATCTAAAGTCACCACTTTCTTATCTCACTTAAACCTGAAATAGAAAAGAGAAAGAAAAAAAAAAAAAAAAGAAAACTTGAATTACAAATGCACTCTTAGTCATAGCTAAGATCAATGCCTAAAGATAGGTTGCAATTAAATACCTATTAGTTTGAGTTCAAAGGAAGAGATAATCCTATATCTAAAAAAATATAATCCATCTTAAGTTAAGTTATTCATTGTAGATTAACAATTATCTACTTGTAAGATAACTTAACTTCTTTTTTATTTGTTTTTTTTTTTTTATCCAACCTATTCTAAATAACAATTAACTAACAGTCTTAGCAAATTATTTATATACTCAGTATAATTAATCTATTACCACTTATTAGATGAGTAACAACTTATCAAAACCAACTTATAATTAACTTGCCATAACAAAATAACTTAATATAGTTAACTAAATTATTCTAACAATTCTATTTATTTTGACTAATTAACTTACTAACTTATTACTATTGTATAATTGTATTAAATTATAAGTTTCAACTACTTTTTAATAATTAAGACAATTAATAGCCATTAACTTTAATTAACCAAGTCATTCTTGACTTTTTTAATTAAGTAAATTAAGATCCTTTATTATTTAGGTTTATTAGGGTCATTAAATTTTATCAATCAATTTATTTAGAGGTTATTTAGTATATTGTCAAAATTTTGAATTTGATTAAGGCGTTCATAAGAGGAGTTTTAACAATCATTATGGGGTCAATGACAACATAATTACTAGTTAGCAATATTTTTACATATTAAAACAATTTTTAATGCTACATTTATTGCCAATAACTATAATTTTTCTATTAGGTCTAGTTACTAAATTATTGTTGTCTAGTATCCTAAAATCACTTATAGAATAAGTTTTAGGTCAATTATAATATTATTATTTAAATTAGGTGTAGAAATGAGTTTTAATTAACATTTTAATAGAATACATTAGTTATAACATCTTGATTAACATTTTAATAGAATACATTAGTTATAACATCTTGTAATATATTATATTAAGTATATCTAGCTTTAGTATTACATACAAATTTTGTATCAAATAAATCTTAGGTCCTAAAATACATCCACCAATTATTAAACTTTGTTCTTTGATTAAATCGTGTAATTAACTTTTAATAGAGAACATTATTGCAAAAGTTATTTCAACCACTTCATATAGCGTAATATCAACACTTTTAATACTTGAAACTTTACCAATAAGTAAAAAGATAATATCCAAAATATCTTTAACATATTTATCAACACTTATCAATATCTTAATTCCATTATATAAATAATGGACTACCCGGAAAATTTTCGACATGGAATCTAATATCCAAACTCTTCCTCCTTTAACAAATCATTTAATAGCACATTCCTCTTCCTTAATCCGTTACAAAATAATCTAAAACATTAAGGATAAACGAAAACTTCCATTGAACTTTTAGGTCTATCATTTTTTTTTTCAAATTCAATCCCAACAACGAAATTAACTAAACAATGATCTATAAATCGCTAACTCATAATCAATTGCTCCTTAATTTCGATGCTCCTATTAATCTCAAAACTAATTTTGTTCTTTATCCTTAATAACCTCTCAAATTTCATAAGCTAGTCAACTTCAATATAGTTAACCATATATTCTACTAATCTCGCATAAAAAGAATTACAACTTTTCCTTATTGAATCATGCTTCCAATTATAACTTTGCATGCTCTTCGCATAAATCACTAGCAATAAGTAAAATTCAGGCGTTTCCTTCATAAACAACCATAAATCAAAACTTTTAATTAATCAAAGGATAAAATGAATACATAATAGATCCTTATCTGATCAATTAAAGAAAAACTTAATTCTTCTTTAAGGTTCTTGCTGCCACCACAAAGTCATCGACCTTTGAAACCCATCATCTTATATTTCTTCGGTCCTCTAAGACTCCTTATTCCAACCATTTGATCCTTTTAATTCTAATGGAAGTCTCGATAGCTAAAGAAGGAAGACAACTCTTTACTTTAATCTTTATATTTATAGTTCAAGATTTTTAATAAGGTCCACTCTAACTACGATAGATTAGCATAGACCGTGTTATTATACTATTTAATTAAATAGAATATATAACCTAGTTAGTTATAGATTAATTAAGAAGGGAATTTATTAAAACGCCCTTTGTTGTAAAACCGTTACGCCCCGAAGTAGCAAAATCATAATAATCCCTCTGTGTAAACTGTAAGCCCCACAACCAATCACTCGGAACATCAATCAGCTGAAAGATACGATTGAGACTAAATTATAAGTAAAGTTAAATATATTAGTAAAAAGACCCCGTAAGTTTGAATTTAAGAAAATAAGTAATAAAATAAGAGAGTATAAAATTTTCAAATTTTAAGTATAATAATTATTAATTATTGAAAAGGTGAAAAGTGTAATCTAATAACTGATAAATTACTAGAGATAAATTATATATATACTAAAAATCATAGAACGACCTAAATAATAATTAGAAATATTCACATATACCTTACATGTATTTATGTGTAGGTAAAAATACTCGAAATTACTTAAATTGGCCAAAAACTTAGTAAATAATTAAAGAAAATTATTAATTAATTGAGAAAAAAATCAGAAGGATATGGAATGATGAAAATCTGGTTGTAGCAAGTCAGGAGCTAAAGAAGAAAAATTATCCAATTAGAATTAGGCAACACAAAAGCCAAAAATCAAGGGAATGGGGCAATGTCATGTCAAATTAATACATATTAATTACCAAAAACTTCTATAAATAGGGAGAAAATTTACAGAGTACCTTTGGACAATTAGGAATTAGGGAAAAATAGAGAGCGTAAAAAATTCAAGAGAAAAACCAAAAGAAAAAAAAAAAAGGAAAACTGTGCAGTTAGGGCCATAAAAGGGAACCAACATCAGACAAGCAGCTAGGAGTGGATGGCCACCACCACCACACGATGGTGGCAGCGCCTGGACCGACCGACAAGGTCACGGTGGCCGGAGCTACCTAGACCGGTGAGTCCGATTTCCAACCCGATTTTGTATAATTTCTTAAAATTAGTTATTTTCCCTAGAAAATTATGAAACTTATTATTTTAAGGTTTTATTGTATGTAGATTTAGGAAAAAATAGTGATTTAGTTTAATCACGTTTGAAAATATAGGGTTTTTAACAAATTAAGCAAAACCAAGTATGATTAGAACTAGAAATAAATAGTCTTAGGAGTGTAGTTTAGAGCTCAAAATTTTTCTGTAGAATGCTTAAGGGATATAGAACAGTGCTATGAAGCCATTTTTTAAAAAATTAATTTTGAAATTTTTAGGTTAATTTTTAGCCCTAAAATGATTGAAAAATTGGATAATTTTGGGTTAATTAGGTGATTAAGACACTAATTACTGAATTAGATAGTAATTAGATATTTAGGAATGTTAATCTCTGATGTAGAAACCTAATATTAGCCTTTGGAGTGTTAAGCATAAATAATGAAGGCATTATGTGCTAATTATAGAAATTTAGGAATATTATAAAAAATTAGGTTTAATTAGATGATATAATAATAGAAATCAGAATATAATAAATCTTAAATAAAATTTAATTTTAAGTAATTATATAAAAAAGTGTAAGATTTTCTCATATCGGGAATAAACCGGTATCCCAATTAGGATTAGCGTGTACCGAATAATTTAGAATACTAAATTAAGACCCAATAGGATATTAGAATACTTGAGCTTAATGTGATTAATTTCACATTAGGATTCAAGCATATTTAAGGTTTCAGAATCAAAACTAGAATTTAATTTAGAAATCGATACAGAAACTAAACCCGAACCTAACCCCAAACCTAGAATAATTATAAAAGACTTAAGACCTACATAATTAGGTATATTAAACCCTAAACAAAACATAACAATAAGTGTTATAGGATAAAACGAACCTATAATAGTTATATGAAAAAATGAAACCACGTTTGTGTTATAGGGATGATCGGTGATGACTTGAGCAAGTTGGACCTTAAATGAATGAGCGAAGAGTCAAGGTAATTTGGGATTAATACGTTGTTGTATTTTGGAGGCTTGAGATTTTGCTTGGTTGTGCTAGTTAAATAGTTGATTGTGTGCATATGCTTGATTATGAGTGATGCTATGATTCTATTTGTTGTTCTGACTTGTATTGTATGATTCGTGTGAAATGATTGATCATCCTAAATTAGACTTAATCAAATATACGACCTGTAATCATAAGCGGACCTACATGGCAACCCATTAGGGGAACCTAGGATTCTCCGGTCAAATACCAACCCCTTCGAAAGGGATAACGTAGGATTGCAAAATGGTCACTTCTTCATCTTTAGTCGAATTAAGTGATAGGAGAGGAGGTCGTGGCGAGGGTGAAGTCAATGGTTCGAAGGTAGTCGCGGGAGGAGCCATGTCTCCATTGCACAAGCCTAGGTTTGGTCGTGAGCTATTGTATTAATGGCAACTCCTCAACCCGGATTAGAGCGGACGCAATTTCTCTAATCTCACGATAGGGCCAAACAATATCGTGTGATGGCATTTGCTTGAACATGCATTGTACTTAATAAGTTGATTGATAACCTTATTATGTTTATGGTATAGTTTTAAGTCCTCCACCCTAACTTACTAAGCTGTGGTTACTCACATTCCTATAGACGTCGTGCAAGTGCTAGCTAAAAAGCGGCATACAACTACTCTGAAGTTAGCAACTACTGGATCCTGGGGAGTGAGGAAAAATATTTGAAGAACAAACATATATTCTTAAGGTCTAAGTTTTTATTTCAAAATTTTTTATTTTTGAATAATGTATTAACTGAATTATAGTGTATATATATAAAATTTCTCACTTTCTTAGGTAAATGATTTATTTAAATTACAAATTGTTTACTTTAAAGCGGGTTCGTCGTGAACACTTTGTGTAGATCAGGTCTAAGATAGCGGTTGTAAGGCTAACTTCTATCTTATAATGGTTTACACGGTGGGGCTGTTACCACTCTGCCGCTTCGGGGTGTGACATAAACCAACCTATGATAGTAACAAATCTCACAGTCTCTATCATGGATACGATTTATACAAGATGTTCGTGACTTTTCGCTTTAAAGTAAACAACTCCTTCATAATTATAAACAAAATTTATAAATATAACTAAAAACTTTAGGTCGTATTTATATAAAGATATTTATATTGTCTTACAATCCCATGAAATAATTATGTGTGATATTAGTTTGATAAGTAAAGTATTACAAGACTGGTACATAAACCTTGGAGTGCTAATAAAATATTAGAGGACTCGATTGTTCAGCTAGTTGATTCTCACTTTTCCAAGACACTTTAAAAAGAGACTAACCTCAAAATAGTTATGTCGTAGCATTTCAATTAGAACTTCTAATAAAATCTATAAAGATATGAGCAACCAATAACTCGGAAAGTCATGATGGAGACTTAAGAATGCATAATAAACACAAATAGGGTTTTTAAACAATTAAATTATATGAAATGCAACATGCAAATACGATTACACAACGTGGTCCGATTCGTTGTGAAATTAGAGTAATTTCACTTGCTTTATTTCAGGTTAAAGAGTTTCAATGTTTGTGCAACAGCTTATAACCGAATCTTGATTTGTATAATGGAGACATTGCTCTCCCTATGATTATCCTTTGAACCATTTCGCTCATCTTTACTATAATCTCTTCTCCCATCGCTTAGTTTGATTAAGGATGAAAAAAAAGATTATTATGCTATCTAATACTATTTTTTTTAAAGGTATCGGTATTTAATTGAAAAATCCTAATAGTCTCTTAAAGGGTTGCAAACAATCTCACACTACTCAATTCACAACAAACCACCAAAACATAACATCAATTTTCAGCAAGTAATTAGAGACACACAAGCACATGCACATATGACTACTTACAAGCATAATTACATACAACCCTAAGCCTTCAAGTACTTTAATATAGTATTCCAAAATATAGTGATGCAGTGAACCTAACTTACCTGAAATTCTTGGTTCGCTTACCTAACTTGCCTTCGCGTGTCTTATAATATAAATACTATTTTAGTATTTATATCCTTATAATATATAGGCTCTAAATTATGTTTTAACATAATTTTTTAAGTATATATGTATTATTTATTACCAATCTATTTTAGGTTCATTTCTGAATCAATTTCCAATTTAGGTTCTCATTCGGTTTTTTATTACGATATTATATAGAAACCCTAAGAACTCATTCTAAATCATACTATAAAATTAATGACATCATACTTAGGTATCCTAAATATTGTATTTGACTCCTAACCAATATTCTAATCCATACGGTATACCTTAATCCCAATTCAACTGTTGAATTTACTTTTGATGTAAGAAAAATTTACATTTTTTATATAATTACCTAAATTTAAGTTCTATATAAGATTTATTGTATTTTACTATTATTATTATATCATCAATTTTAACCTAATATTTTCTACATATTACATTTCCAATTTCACATATTCTTAATTTACACATATACACTACATAATACACATAATAATTATATCTAACACTCTAAATATTACAAATATCATACAACATCAAATATTAACATCTTAAAACACTTAATTATATACTAAGTCAGTAATTATACATTTCATCACTAATTTATCCCAAAATCACTTTTTATATATATGATTTAAAGTCCTAAAAAATTCAAAAATTAATTTCTAAAAAATCTTTTCATACCACTATTTTACATACTTTAAATAGCCAACACAAAAATTTTTATCTCAAAACTACACTATTAAGATTATTTATTTCTAAATAGAAAATAGGCTTAGGTTTTAGGGTTTCTTAAGCACCATATATTTACATATCTAAATTTATCAAATTAAAATTTTTCCTAAATTACATATATAAGAGCCTTATAGTGCCAAATTTCATAATTTTCTAAATATATTTAATAATTTAACTAAATTAAATAAAATCGGGTTAAGAATTAGACTTACTCATCCGATCAGCTTTTAGCCAAGCCACTAGTGGTGGCTCTATTATGTTGGCAAGATTGGGCAATGGTGGTAGGGTATGGTGGTAATGGTCATTCGTTTTCAGGTAGTCGTTGGTCGTAGGTTCTCTTTCTAACCCTTAATTGCATACTAATTTTGGTAATTTTTTTAACTAATCTTAACTCTTACTTTCTGTTTTCTCTTTATTTTTCTTAGGTGACAATCTGACCAAAATGAATTATGGGATGTGATTTTTGATTTTATAGAGGGGTATAGGGATTACTTTTGATTTTTAAAGAGCCAAATATCCTTTATCTTCTTCTAATTTACTTTCTATTCGAGTGAATTTGATTAGATAATTTTTTTTTGCTTAATCCTAACTTGCCACAACCCAATTCTGGACATTTTCACTTTTTTTTTTCTTATTTTTCATGATTTTTCTTTCATTTTTCTCTAATTATTTTAGTATATTTCAAGTATTTTAAGTAATTTCGAGTATTTTTAGCTATACATAAATACTCCTAAATATTATTTATGTTATTTTATAATTTTTAGTGTAGATATGATTTATTTTTGTTGATTCATTAGTTATCAGAACTCGTTTTACGCATTTCTTATAAATAACAAGTAATTATAATTCAATATTATGATATTTAATTATTTTTCTAAATTTAAACTTACGGAGTCATTTGTACCAATATTTCTAACTCCGTCAAGTAATTTAGACTCGATCGAACAACTTACTTGATTGCCCTAAACTTTAGTTATTAACTCCGAACTTTTGATTGTAGGACTTATAAAAACCATTTTTACAGAGCATTTCAAATCATTAATTTTTTTCTTTTTTTGTTTGAAATATTTGGACTTTCTTGCTTTTATATTTAAGTTCCTCACTAATTAATCTTTTTATTTTTTATTTGTTTAATTTGATTATTATTAATTTTTTTTTAGACTTCAAAATTTTTTGTTTTTATATTTGAATTCTTCATAAAATAATATTCAAGTCCACCATTTCAAAATGACTAAGAAAAAAGTCTCTTATCATGTTGGTTAATAATTTCGTTGAAATTTTATGAAACAACTCAACAATTTATTCTTAAAATACAAACATTGTAATTGAAACTTTGTATTTAAATATGAATGGAAGCAAACAAATTAGACATAGAAAAGAAAATCAAATTTAAAAAACTATAGACAAGAAAAGTAAGACTAATATGGAAACTTAATGATATTAAGTCTTATAGCGCCTTAGAATCTGAGAAACTACAACTCTACATCAACCCTAAAGATAGACAAGCTAAGGCAATCAAGGATCTTGGAACCTATTTATATACCACATACATCATGAGTAATGGCAATTCACAAATAAATTTCTTCAAGTCTAAAACAGGAGTAGAACATCAGCTACTCTAATTCAAAATATAACATCATACAAGATTGACTAACATAAATCAAAGAGCATGAATCTTAAGATAAACTCTAAGATAGACAACCAGAAGTCTCTCAGCTCCAACAAATAACAACCTAAATAATACCTACTACAAGAGTCACAGGTGAATCCATAGCTACACAAAAGTTACAAATATACATAATAAAGAAATATATACAGAAAGTCTCTAACAATTCACTCCTAGCAACTACTCTACATGAACCTTGCTTCGTTATCAACGTAATAGTAATCTCCCTTTACATCATAATAAAAGTAATCATAAGCTGCATCATCCATTAAGTAATCAATTGTTTCCTCATGCCTTGAACCTACAATTGAAAAACAATAACCCCTAAAGGGTGAGATAACACCCAATACATGATACCAGACGCATGTGCATGAACATACAAGCACCACTACATGCATACATAAGTGATACTAATAAATGCAATAACCAATCGATTAAATCTTTAATTATTAAGTTTAACAAATAGTACAATCTCAACGTAATGAGACTTAAGGTTACTCATGATCCCTATAATCAAGCAATACAAAATATTAAGTATTAGTGTTGAGTTATCCCCAACACTTAAGTAGTCGATCACCATCCTAAATCTATCTAGTTTCTCTTTTACTCAAGACAATGTCACACAAAGATCGCCAAGTGTCTTACAAACACTACTGATTCCAACCAGTGAGTGGTTGAAGCCAAACATAAGCAATGCACTTAATTAAAGTCCGAGTTTAGTTAAGTTTGACTATCCTAGCACATATAACCAAAAGAACCGTGTATCTTGTACCTACATTACAAGTCTCATCGATAATCGAAACAGAATTAGCCATACTGCTAAAATTTGTTTATATAAAGAAACTTAAATCAGATCTTAGCTCAATCTATCTCTACTACCACTCCTTTCACCTAAAGCTTCAGCTAGCTTCCTCATAACTTCTAGACTTGAAATATATCTATATATATGCACACACATACACAAATACACTTAGCCTAGCAATAGTTAATAATATACACATGAGTATAAAATATTTATATGATTAATATTTGAAAGTATATTTATATACATATACAAGTTACTTATGATACATGGTAAAATAACTCTTATGTACAAATGATATTTTAAGCTTAAAATATATTTATAAATATATATTTTTTTTTACAAAAAAATTAATTGGAAAATACTAAGGTAACCTCCCGAGAGTATGGAAAGTTGCCTTAGGAGAAGAAATAACCGGTGGGCCAATTGTGTAAAAAGCCGACAAGCTAGCTTGCTAAAGGGGCTAAACTAGCCCTAACAACTAGCAGGCTAGCCCCAAACACTAGCAGGCTAGCCTCAAACAATGCCTAAATCGGTAGACCGGTTCCCTCCTTGGTATTGCGAAAAAGTTCTACAATTCTATAGAACACAAGTAGTAACTTCTCCTCTAGTTTTTCTCAATATTTGACCAACCAAACTCCATTCTTGATTCACAAAAACATTCGCGACTTCACTAAAACTCCTCTACAATTTCAAGTAATGAGTTTTCTTTCAAAAACAACACAAAAGTCCCCAAAGATTGAAATTGATAGTCGAACACCACAACATTAATTTTAAGAAAATTTAGAAAATAGAAAGGCTAAGGTGACTCATATGAAATCAGAAGAAAACTTGTACTTCCTAAACACAAATCCCACCTTTAAACAATGCCACAAAATAGTTCTTCACATCTTACATAGTACTCATCAAGAAACGAGAAAGTCTAGCAAGCTTAGGCAAAGAACCTACTAAGAACAAGTCTTCCTGAGTTTCCTTGTGAAATAGAGATCAAAACCAATTCATAGCAACCTAAAACTACAGTAAAACAAGATTCCTTCATATTTTCTTCATCAACCCTAAAAAAGAAATGAGTCTTTAACAAGGATACAAAGGACTTACCAATAATTACTACTCTCTTGCAAGACCTTGCAATTTCTCTACTTTTTGATGCCCTAAACTCCTTAATCTAAATTTTGTTTTGTTGTTTTAGAAGGTTAACTTGAGTTTTCTACCAGGAAATTAAAGATACATTATGAAAGGGTATGGGAAATTGGTATCCTAGAAAAGAAAGGTATTGGAGAAAGAGGGGAGTAGTGGGGTTCAAAAACTCCTTATGACCATTATGCTGTTGCTATCCTAAACATATTACATGCCATAGCAATCTCTTTTTATTCTATGAATTCTCTTTTCTTTTTCTTTTTTTATATAAATTCAGGTTTTACAAGTCTAAATGGCAGAATAAAGGAACCCCAGCCCATCCAAACTCCATAAATAGAACCTATGAATCTATCTCACATTTCACTATAGATGAATAGAGAATAGCCACTTAAGATCATGCCAAATTCCATGTCATAATAATAAAACCAATTTGGCAAATTCCATATAATAAAAAGAATAGAAAATAGAGGATGTTGCTAGACTTTAGGAGAGGACTTAAGATAACAAATAACCTGCAAAACAAATACATGTAAGCTCAAAGGGCTACTAGAAGTGGTTCCGGTAGGACCACTCCAACACTTAAGCTAGAAAACATTTAGGTAAAGAGAGAGAAAGGTACAAAGTATGCTTGAGAGTGAAAATGTGAGGATTCTTTTATCTGTTGGCTTGCCTCATATTTATAAGAGTATATGAGGAACTATTTTGAGGAAGTGCATCAAGGTTCTAAGTATGTGGAGAGGATTTCAAGATAAGCATATGCCAATTGTTGATTTACCTTACTTAGATGAATTATTCTCACTTAAACCTCATTCAAATCAATGGGTTATGTTAAGCATTAACAATTAGAGGGCCCAAGCTTAAGAAGGGAGTTCAGTTAGCATCCTTAACGTAAGGTTGGCTAAACTTTTTTATATCTAAGTCTAGGTTCTTGTAGAGTCATCCTTAGCATTAGTAACCTATTGTAGATCATAAAAAGTTAGCCGAGCATTGGAGAGCTTGGTTAGGGTCCATAGAGATTGTTTGTAAGCACTTAAGTTTAGCTAACGCTTTGAGGAGGTTAGTCTTGAAACTCGAGGCCTATATCCAAAATGGTTTATCAACACTTACCCCTTAGTTTCATTGGCAATAAGTTAGCAAGGAGACTAAACTCTTAGCTCGATCTTCAAGCACTAAGGTAAGCTTCTTAGTTGTATTTGCATTTGCGAATAAGCCGTCTAGGTGCACTACTTATCATAAACTAGGCTGTGGTGAATTGGGAACTCTATTTGTTATAGAGATATCTTCCATTGTCAAGCTACATTGTTTGGAAATTTTCCAACAATAGTTTCCTAAAGCCTTTGGTATGCTCACTAAATGACAGCGATAGGCTATAAGCTTGTGTATCTTTTCAAGTTTAAGAAACAATATTTTTTGGCATGGACTTGCTTTTTATTATAAGTGATAGGAATCAAGCCCTTCGACCAATTACTCGTAGCAGAGTTAGAGGACTCCAAGGACTCAAGCAGAGAATATTAGTTAGAAATCAAAGCCTAGATAGGGATCCCTATACCAAACTAATCTTCTGCCGACTTGTCTGTCAGATCCTCACATGTGTTAGGCATGCTTCTACCCAACAGTGAAGTCTTATGCAAGAAGACAACCTAAGACTAGTCGAGCTAAGCTCCTTAACCGACCACAGGCATCTAACTCCAATTCAACTAGCTTCTTTACCGAATTGATTGGCTCTTGACCTAATCCAGATCATGTCGGCCTCTGACTACAAACGTTATTCTGCTTCCACTTACCTTGTATCATATTTCTCCCATCCAACTACCAAGTGACACATATTTTCTAATACAGTATTCTAGAATGATACTTTCTTTTTGTACTAAATATTCTTTACCCCTTTTAGTATGTTTTATGTAACCTAATTGTACAATACCCTTTTGTCTTTTCATATATGTAAAGTAACCCTAATAGATGGATATATAAACCCCCACTTTCTTGTATGTAGAAAAAAGAAACTAATCAATATAGAATTATTCATATTGACTAGCCTTAGTATTTTCATTATCATTCAACTCTTATAATAGCAAAGAGCAATGGCGAGTAATCCTTCAGTTTAGACCGATATGTTATATCTAGCGAATTTGGGCCAAGTAGGATTGAGTAGTTAGTCATATCCATTCGGTAGCTGCCCGGACTTTGCTAACTTTTTCCTTGTTTGTTTTTTGTTTGCTTCGTTGTAGTGTTTCTCCGTGTACTTGACCCCCAGAGGCACATCAATGAGTCATGCTTGGTATATTTTAACTAGCCCATATTTTCTGCAAGATAAATTATTATGTATACTTGATAAAATTAAGCTTTTGTTTTAATGTGTTAAGTCTATGTGGAAACTACATTGATTAATTTTGAGTAATGATGGGTGACTCTTTCTTTTTTTTATACTTGGTATGGACTAGTTTGATTTGAGAAGTTATAGTTCTTTTAATAAAAATATTATGTCGACCATTGATAAGGACATAACAAGGGATTTTTCTATCCATTATGAAAAGGTAGTGAACACAAATTGTAAAAGTACAAGGCAAAATACTCAAATGGAGAAAAGCAAAAGGTTAGGGGGTTTGGAAAAAAAAAAAAAGATTAAAGAGTGAAGGACTCTAGAACCATAGAAAATGAGAAATGTATAGATGTTTATTATTGTAGGTAAGTATGTTTTGGGGGGGGGGGGGGGGATGCTGAGGGGGTTGGTGGTGGTGGTAAGGGATTAGGGGTGTTCTTATAATCAATCATATGTGTGACAAACTCAATGTCTTATATGTGCATACAATAGTGGATCAAACATGATGTTCCTTATGCATTCTTAATTAATGTGATATGATCTTCTACGAAGCCATTCTGGTTGAGTGCAACATTTTTATAAAGCTTGTCGGTGATTCGAATGTGCTAAATGAGGAGGAGAAGGCTTCTATACATAGATTTTAGCTCTCGATCTCAATCATTTGATGAAGTTCAAATGGATGGATCAAATGATGAGCTATTGCTTGAAGCTATTGGATCGATTCCTAATAATTGATGGCCCATATTGAAATCTCCAATTCTTATACAACATATGGGCATTAGCCTTAGGCTAAGCTTGGCCTTAAGACTTCATAAGCTTCAAAGAAGAAAGTCAATTTTTTTTTATAAGAAAGCCCATCTTCCATAAGCATGAGCTTAACCTTTCTAAGGTCTATTAAAGCAAACCAAGAACTAAAAGGACTCTTGAAAATATTTTTTGAGTTTACTTTTTATAAGTAAGATAATTAAGTAAGGTAAGAACAGAAAAAATCGATCCAATGATCCTATCTGGACCCTACCATGCCATATCTCCTCAAGACATTCCTAGGTAAACCTGATTTCCTAGACCCTATCACCAATACAAGAAACTAATTCATAACATTAAGAAATAGCCCTCTATATCTATAACTATAACTATATATATAAAGGTATAAAAGGTGTGTATATTTCAAACTTTTGGTAAATTAATGTTTAAGCCTTAACTTGTAGCAGTCTAGTTTTTTTTTTTTTTCAATTTGTTGTCTCCATTAATGAGAAGTTAACAACTTTTACATTCCTTCCTTTTTTTTATGATGAAACTTAGTGTTTATATTTTATTGCTAATTTCATTTTGATGCATGTACTTTAGTTTTTATGCATTATAATATTAGATTACATACTAATTTGTAATATATATATAAATATATGTTTTAGTTTTCTTTAATTAATAAATTGTTTTAAAATTTAAAAAAAAATTAATTTTGTGTCGATAACTTCTACCCAACATTATTAAACTTGTGATTTTACCGACCCTTTAACAATTTTAACTAGAATCGTGAGTTTAACAACTTTAGATAGAATTACGAGTCTAATTCTACCTAGAATTGCTAGAGAGTTAGTAGAATCAAAATGTAAAATTAAAATGTCGAAATGTAAATTTTTATAGTCTACTTAAAAAAACTGTAGATATGTTTATAGTAATTATTCAAAACTTGAAATATATGATGAAAATAAAAAAATAATGAAATTATTCAAAACTTGAAATATAGAAGAAGGACAAAGAAAGTCGAAACTAAATTTTTTTCCTTTTTTTTTTGAAAAAAATAATGAATTAAAGAAAACCAAATATTTCAATTCATTTTAAATTATTAGTGAAGTATATAGCTTTTCTTATAACTTTGCTATTAGATTTGAAATATAGATGAAGGTTGTAAATATAAAATAAGGAACTAAGAGAGAGAGAGAGAGAAAAAGGAAAAATTTTAAAATAGGATAAGAAATATGACGTAATGTCCTAATAGTTGATGGTTTGTTAAACCTTAGTTATATTTTTTTATTTTTTAGATTATTCAACTCAGTTATGTAAAATAAATAAACTTGATCAAAAACGTAAGTTTTTACTAAGTTTACACATAAAATCAGTTAAAAATAGAAGTTTTTATACAAAAACGACTTTATACGTAAGTTAACTTGAAAAAACCTTATAAAATCATAAATTCATACAATCATATGAATAGAATCGCTATTTTGACAACTATGCTTCTACCATTCTTCTCCTTAGGTTAGTGCATTAAGTTAACTCCCTCTGAAATTGAACTAAATTTAGAGAGGAAAAAGAAAGAGTGAGTGGTGACATTACTTTTGTATGCAATATCTAATTTTAGCAAACTTTATATCCTTAGGAAGTTCATAAGATGTATTTTTATTTGAAAATAATATCTAATACATGTCTTTTGATTGCCTTAACTAGATAAGATTTAAAATGACCATAGTTTGCAAACCAATTATCATTTGATTCAAGAAAAAGAAGTTTTCTAACTTGTCGAATGGTACACCTCTACAAATATGACATATCCCCAGTAGTATTTTGATGCTCTTTTTTAAGTTGTGAGATTCCAAAACTTGCAAGTTAGATATTATATAACTATAAACTTATACACATTAGAAAGTCATCTTATAAGCAATTTAAAATTTTTCAATAAGAATTAAAATTATACAGTTAAAAATCATATTTTTTTATCTTAGGTAAACTCGTTTAGCCCATTAAAATAAAATAAATAAAATCATAAAAATAATGATAATTGTAATGCATGAAAGATTGCAAAATTAGAGGATATTTGCAACTTGTATGGACTATTTCGAAAAATAAAAGAGGGAAATGAAAAAAATAAGAATTATGAAAATAAAGATTTTTCTTTTGGCCAGTGAAAAATAAAGATTAATATAAGAAAATCTTTAATACAAGAAAAGATTAGAAGAATTATGAAAATTTCCTCTAACCATGTTCTATTTTTTTTTCCCTCGTAATAGTCCTTTATATATAAAATATAAAAAATATATCAAAGATTTAGAACAGTGTACCTAAGAAGTGGATGAATCTCAATTACATTATTTTGAGTGGAAATGGTAGTTTTTAGATAGTTTATGACTTGATCTTTCGAGGGTTGCAGGATTGTAGTAATACGATATTTAATTTGTAGGTTAAGTGATTATAAATTTTTTTAAATTATTATCTAGAAATATGACAAAATATTGTATTATATGGAGGTATATTATTTGGCAAGTCTTAAAATTTATGACACTTGACTTATAAGTTATGATCATTTTATAATTTTACTAGATCCATATAGTCTAGGAATACACAGTAGGTTTTATTTCCAAATAATAGTGAATATTAAGAGCTTTCCAATAATATAAAGTTTGTTAAATGAGACACATCACTTGCAAAATTTATGAATGGTAGAAATTATTAGATATAAATAATTTTTTATTTTTAAAATACTATATTAATTAAGAAAAATCAAAAAATAACTTTCAATAAATTAATCGATGAATAAATACTAAAATATACCAAAACTAAAGTATAAATACCATAATGTCATTAAAATCAAAGCACAGATACCAAGATGTTAAAAAAAAAAAAAAAGAGAGAGAGAGGAAGAAAAGACCATTAGCTTTGTCACAGTAGAAATACTAAATTACAATGAAATTATCTAAGTAATAAGTTGCAAATACTAATAAAACTTCAATATGTGAAAATATAAATGGTATTTTAAAAAAAAAATATGTTTCCTTTATTAATATGTGTAAAAATTTTATTAATACTTATATATTACTCATCAATTTTCTTAGCCTATTAATACCATTGAATTTTTTTTTCCACATCCATAATAAAAACAACAACCAAATTTTAAGTAGATATTAAAAATCTTTAAAAGAGACATCAGTTAACTTTATAAGGATATCGAAACAAAAACTTACGTGAGTGAAATTCTTATGATCCGAAGAAAAATACCGTTCTGAATGTATAGGAATCTCATCTAAAGCATGTGTCAAAAATGAGGGATCATATGCATGCAAAAGCTGCAGTTGATTTTCATTCCACGCATGCATGTTCATTGTCCTCACATTAATTTTTTTGGAAAAAAGAAAACGTTCTAATCTTATTCAACAGAATTGATGTCCACAACTCAGTGAATTCAACAAGCATCGTAAATTGTAATGTCAACATCATAGAATATTTATTCCCCAGACAAACAAACAAAAACAACGGCATTTCTACGAAGTAAAACGTTAAAGTTGTTCGCCTCCACGCAATTCGTGCTGTTTGGAAAGCAACGGAGCAACAAAACAAGGCACTCTTGAATTTCACACATTTGATTCATTCTCATTTAGTTATTACATTTGATATATGATTCTCGCTCGAATAAAAACCCAACAGATGAAGCCTACCACAAAGAGCATCGAGTGGCACCCGAGCAAACAACGAGCTCGCATGTCATGCCATGACCCTATCGTGAGGTCACAAGCTTACACCAAGGAAGAGTGCAAACCAATGATGAGCAAGCCCTCCACTTAACGACCTACCTATCAAGCTAAATAATAATTGTCTAAGCTAGTTAATCCCAGACTATCGAGCTAACATCCATTAATCGTCTGATGTAAGTTTAGGGCTCAACTTGTCCCCATCGAGCATTAGCGGACTCTCTCCTCAACTTCTTTGTCCAACTTTTGTTTTTAGTGCCTACAACTCAATGCAAATCATTAATGAGCATCTAAAATCCATAGTACAATTGGCACGCCTAAGACATCTATCCCTGCCAGATCACTAAGTTATAGATTTGGTAGCTTAGTCGATCATGACATGCCACTCATAATAAAGCTCATCTCTTATCGTAGAGTACACTGTCTGCCAACAGTTGGTACGAATAAATCCTTGATCATTACGTGTTCAAATAACCTGTATGAAAGGCATTAGATGCTAAGAAATTAGACAGTTCCCTATCTCTCTCACTCCCCAAGACTTCAACTTCTCCCTCTCTTTAGAGAGTAGAAGTTGAACCCCTATTGCATACACACTAGGTGAGCATAGTCCTCTAAGTCTTTAGTACTTATCTCTCTTTTTCTTGATCCTCCTTACTGACTTGAGTGTTAGAGAGCCTATGACCTCTCTCATAAGGGGTTTTTTTTCAAGTATCGAAAAGTAGGAATTGAAGCCCAAGTCAATCCAACTCCATACACCTTAATTGGTCTCCACACGATCAACACATAGAAAACATTGACGTGTGTAATCAAACACTAATAAAAATTAAAAGAAAAAAAAATTACATATTTCAATCAATTTTATTTTTCTTTTTTTTTAATATATTACTAATTCCAAATAATATGAAAAGTTTGTTTTATAAACTATTTAACTAGTGAAAAGCAAACACACATTAAAGGACCCTACCTTTATTTACTCCATGGTTTGCTGGATACGATCTTCAAGGCAAAGGAATTTTACTTGGGACGGATAAATATACCAGTGTACTATTTTTGGCTGACCACGACTGGAAGGGTGCCCTAAAGTGAATAAACACGTCCAGATAAAGAGAGAGAGACATTGACGCTTTTACAGCTTTTATCTCTGAAATCTTAGAAGCAAAAAAGAAACGGAATATTCTTATGCCTTTATTAAATGAATTATAAGTCGACAGACATACTAAAATTCTTTTTTTATTTGTCCAATATGTACAAACAATAATGTATAGGTTAAATCAGAATATTAAAAAAAAAAGATTCTATTATAGCGTTTGATGGTAAAAACCGTATTGGACAAAGTGTATTGGATAGTATAAATATAAAAAAAAAACTGGATAGTATAAGTTTATACAGTTTTAGATATAAAATTTATATTAAAAAATTAATTATTTATATTATAAAATAAAATAATTTTTATAATATTTAATAAAAATAATATTTATTAACTTAATATTAAACATGGAGGGATATTTTTGGAAACGAAAAAATATTTTTTGTTTTTATCTAGTAAATTTTATTTTTATACTGTGATTCAGTTGGGACAAAATTCAGGTATTTTATCTGCTTCATTAACTTATATTTTATCTGCTTCATTAACCTAGTTTTTATCTAATTACCAATCAAATTTACAAACTAAATATAAAATAAAAATTTTTATCCAGTCCAGTACTATATAAATTGTATAACTAAACTCTACCTATAGCTTAAAAGCTATAATTTCTAGAGTAAAAATGTTTCAAATGTCTTAGTGTAGTTAATTGGTCATTTCCTATATTTTATCTTATGTCAATAGGTTCTTAAATTTTAGAATTACAACATCTACTACAAGCCCTAGAAGCAACTCAAATGTGCAGATACTAGAAGTTTTAGGATCTCGAAAGTTTTGATCTTACTCTTAATGTAAAGAGAATATATATATATATATATATATCCCTTGACTTTACCCCTAGTTTTTATGCGCTTTTATCCATTTATTTCAATAACTTACAATGTTATGCCTTGAAATCAAAAGGCATAGTGAGCCTATTTGACCAATAAAGGCAACTAAGGCTCGTACACCCTGCAAACTTCTTATCCATTTTATTATTTAAACTAGTCCCCAAAAGTGTGTGCAAAATGTGTAGCAATCAACCGTATCATCACAAGCACATAACCATATGGTAAATTGTATGTGTTCCTACAATATACTAAATGCAACAATCATATATAGTTAGAATAGGTTAAACACACAACATACACCTTTGTGCACAAAACACACACCCACCCACCCACCCACCCAAAACATAAACGGATAATATATATATATATATATATAGAGAGAGAGAGAGAGAGAGAGAGAGAGAGTACATTGCTTAGGTCATTTAACCATAATATCGATATCAAATCTAGTCTTCTCATACAAGCTTAATCACTAATATCAACTGCCAAGCCACTAGTATAATATAACAATCAATAATGCCATCCTATTCCACTAATATGACCCTTTTATAGCTTCATTCCAAAGAGAAGATCAACACTTGTTTATAGTTTCATTCTAAAGACAAGATCCATACCATAATAGTTAGCCATACCGACAACCCGTCGTACTCTTAGTGGTTCAATGCCTACAATGACCAACTACTTCATTTTAGATAACTACCCTGTAGTCCATCAACCACCCATATATTTGAAATAGCTACTTACCTCAATAAAAGCACAAGCAGCAAACATCATTTAATTAAAACCAGAGCATTATTTGATTCATTTTTCTTCTAATCCTACACCCAAAAACAATAAACAAACAAAGTATTAATCACCTTACTTTCCCACAAACATTATCTTGCTCTTTTCATCTCCAATATATATCCTATAATATAACTCATAATTTATATTTTTAATAAATTCATGTAATGTTTCTTTTTTTTTTTGGTAAATTGTAAGTTTTGTAATTAATTTAGAATTACTCTAATAATATTTTTTGCAAATTAAACGAATTGGGTTAGCTTAAATGAATAAATGGTCAACCAAGTGACATTACAAGGCTAACTTAGTTGATTTGGTTCAATAAGTTGTCAGTCTAATTTATAATTAGGTCAACCAATCCTACTTAGGTTAGTCATATTAATTCTATAACAAATTACCTTGAAGTTTTACATAGTTGTTATCCATATTAGTGTTTTAGGATTTTCTAATTGTAAAAATTAAATTTCCTAGTTTGTAAATTTAATTTACTAAGTTTATTATATGTTTCATCGTTCCAATTTCATAATTCTAAATCAGGTTGTTACTATAAGGTTTTGATTCTAATTACAATTTATAGATTCATAGAATTTATGATTACATTATCCCTAAGGATTTCTTCTTTTATGTTTTTATTACTTATAGTCATGTCACCACAAAGTTGAATTTCTAATTTAAGAATTTAAAACGCTTAAGATTAGAGAATTTCTTCTTGAATGGTCTTCTTAACATCTCCTCTCCTTCCCATTGCAGTAAGTAATGTTTCTAACTAGAGTGAGTTGTGACTTATGAGAAAAGACCTAAAGTCCTATTTATAGTCTCTAAGAGACTTATCTTAGAGAATGTTAGATTAGTTTCTTGTTAAATTACTCCCTTTTTCCTCTTTTAGGTGATATTCGTTTATGTTTTAGTTCGATTTCCTATTTCATTAGCTTTATTGTTTTATTTTTAGATATTATATAGGATTATGTCATTGAAATAACATTACCATAAAGTTAGCTTTTTAACTTGGTAGGTTACCCCTTCACCTTTTTTAATAATAATAATCTCTCTCGCTCTCTCTCTCTCTCTCCGTTACTATTCTTTCATATTATTATTATTATCCCTCTCTCCCTTTTAAAGATATCTTCATTTATTCTTTATTTATTTTAAAGCACTCTTTGTATAATTTTCCTTTATTTATAAATTAGATTATTCATATGTAATTCGTACAAATTAAAAATAAATATTTATGGTTATAATGATTTGTACATTGTCTATATGCTATTATTGTTCACTACTGTTGATAAGGAACTTTTACTAAGGGCCTACCCAAGCCTAACATGACCTCTTAAGGGCTTAACTCAAGCTTTTAAACCTACTTCCAACCTCTTTCTCTAAGGTGGGTTCTACTGACATAGATTACATCTATATCTTCGAGAAGGGATCAGGTACATAGCGCTCAAAAGCCCCTCAAACAACCCGAGAATTAAGGGCTATGGCCTCTCATGAACATTTGGTCAAGCTAAACTATATACATACAATTGTCAGCATGATTAAAATTAAGGCAAAAGCAACGTAAATAGTTTAGCGACTACTACATGAATAACCGCCCACTACCTCAATGTTATTGAGAATAAAGGAACAGTTTAGAAGCATATCTCCTATGTAACAAATGTGCCAAATTTTACTATGAAGACAGTTATAGATCGCCAACTATAAATATAGCTTAGGTAGCCTTTGGTACTTCTTGGGCTACTTATAATCTTACATTCTTATTCTCCCTCATTCTTTTGGTATCTTTTCTTTTACTTAGGCATCGAAGTAGCAATGCCGGAGTTATTCCGATACCCTCAAGGCCTAATCTCTTCTTCTTTTTCAAGCCATAAAAGCACAGTTGAGCCTATTATCCAAGTTCATAATTTTAACTATCAATGTGGTTGTTAATGCCTTATCAAGGAAACACACCCTCTCGATCAAGCTACAAACCAGACTTTTAGATTTTGCAAGCATTAAAGAGCAATATCAACATGGCCTTTGCATTAGCCTAATATACAAGCATTGTGGAGAGGGAAAAACAATTGATGAATATTATATAGAGGACAATTATTTGTTCTAGGGTAGCAAGTTATGTGTGTGTGTGTCAACCTATTCCTTAAGGAAGTTGCTAGTGAAAGAAGCTTATTTTGGTAGACTTTACGAACATTTTCGAGAAAGAAGGACGTATGAGCTATTGAGTGCCAGGTTCTTCTAGCTTAAGATAAGGCATGATGAGTACCGTATGATTAAAGGTTACACTACCTATAAGAAGTAAAAAAGCCGAGCTCAATAAGGGAGACTAATGCCTCCGCCTAACCTGACCATACCATAGGTTAACTTGAGTATGGATTTTGTCCTCAAATTACCTAGAACTGCTTAAGGTAAAGACTCTATTATAATCATCATGGACAGATTCAATAAGATGGCACACTTTGTGCCTTGCACAAAAACTAATAATGCTTCAGCTATTGCTTCTTTGTTTTAGCATGATGTCAAACCAAGACTTAAGTTCTTAGGACATTTTTAGAGAACAATCTGGCGTCGGATGGGAACCAAACTACTATTCAATACTTCTTGCCATCCCTAAACCGATGGTTAAACAAAGGTCATCAACTACACCCTAAGATTACTACTTCGAGCTGTAATGGGGAAGAATTTAGTTGATTGGGATGCATGCCTGCCTGTAGTAGAATTTGCTTACAACTTATCAGTATATGCTACTATTGGACATATACCATTCAAGTTTGTTTACGGGTTCAACCTTAGGCTTCTTTTAAATTACACCTCAATGTCATCAACTGACTAAGAAGACCCAGAAGAAAGGGCTAAAGCACAATCCTTCCAATAGATATACTACTGAGTTACTCAATACATTAGCCAAGCTACTAGGAAAATGAGCGAAAAAGGCAAAGGAAGAAAGACCAAGCAATTTCATTCTTGCAACTAAGTATGGCTACTCTTAAGCAAACGGAGATTCCCTAACCAAAGGAAGAACAAGCTATCTACTTGAGCTGAAGGACCCTTTAAGGCACTCTGGAAGATAAACAACAACGCATACTATTTAGAACTCCTAGAAGCCTTAGGAGTATATGATGTGTTCAACGTTACTAACCTTAGCTCCTACCAACTAGAAGAAGAACAAAGAAAGGACAAAGCAGATTTGATCCCAAATCCTATTCAGCTATATTGGGATGGTAAGAATCAAACCACCAAACCTCTTCTTTGAGCCTAGGCTTGAAGGCTTGAGAGTATAGCCAAGCGGATTTTCTTGTTCTAACCTATGCTTGAAGAGTCCAAGTTACTTCAAACTGCTAACCTTTTCCCTTATCCAACCTGAACTCTCTCGTGCCTATCAATCATCTCTAACCGCCGACCTGAGGAGCATCTAAATAATAGCTTGGCTTACCCGATCACCAATTTGGCCAACTTAATTCCGAGCTATTCAAAGTATGTACGAGCTGAATCTACCTTCGAAAAACATTTAGCTCAACTTAGCATCTCAATTCAGCAGCATCCATGATGATCGCACAAGTTTGCCTATTCTTGTCTACAAACTACCAATGATAACCAACCATGTATCCAGGTATCCTTATGTAACAAAATCTACTACCAAATGACCTTTGTCTTTGATTTCTCTTTTGTACTATTTTGTATTCTTTATATTTTACTACTTTTGGGCAACAACCTTTTTAGTCTTTTCCATTTTTAGTAGGTTGCCCTAATATTCTGAGTATAAATATCCTTTTATACATTGTAGCCACATCATCTTTAAACATTATTATAGAATATACTAAGTTTCTCTCACTTTCTTGTAAATATTCCTTTGTTTACTTACTTGTCTCACTCTTATCCTAACCCTTAAACAAGGTTAGGTGATGAGTACACTCATTAGATTAATTTGTACATCATATCAAGTTAATCGTAGGTAATAGGAATCAACCCCCTAGACCGATCACAAGAAGCTACGGTAGAGGACTTCAAACGCTTGCACGGAAAATACTAGTTTTAAGCCATAACTAAGATGGGGACTCTTATCTCGATCCAACCACCTACCGACCTATCTCTCGGATCCTCATGTGTGTCCAACATTCTCCTGCCTAACAGCGAAGTCCTAATCCAGAAAACAACCTAGAATTAGCCAAGCCGAGCTACCGACCTAACCTATTGGCGTTTAACTTCAAGAGAGCTGACCTTTTTACTAGGTTGATTAGCTCCCGACCTAATCTAGATCAGGTTGACCCCTGACTATAATATATTCTTACTTCCGCTTATGTTGTACCATATCCCAAATATCCAGCCGCCAAGCCACATGTGTCTTCTGACACAATGTTTTAGAATGATTCTTTCTTTTCCATACAGTATATTCTTTATCTCTTTTACCCTTTTTAGTATGTCTTATGTAACCTAGTATAGAATACCCTTTTGTCTTTTTATACATGTACAATAACCCTAATGGGTAAGTATATAAACCCCCACTTTTCCGTATATGCACATTGATATCCTTTTCAATACATAAATTACTCATTGGAGCAACCTTAGTGTTCTCGTCATCTCTTAACTCTTATCTATTATCTTTAGTAAAGAGTAGTGGTGAGTGACCCTTCAGTTCGAATCAGTGTGTCATATCCGATGAATTGTAGGCCAAGTAAGATTGAGTAGTAAGTCATATCTATTAGGTAACTGCCCGGGTTTTGCTAGTTTCTTTTTTATTTCCTTTTCGATTCGTTTGTTGTAGTACTTCTCCGTGTATACGACCCCAGAGACACATCAGCTTCGCTAGTATTAGAGCATGGTTCTATGAAGGAGTGTATGAAGTTGCAATGAAGTTTTTGTTCGCTTTATTGTTAGTGGCTAATGTGTTACTTTCGTAGCTACTACAGTATGTTGGTGTGATAGCAAGTGTGGTTTCATTATTACTCTGTTTTACTCAATTTTTCATCACAAAAACAAAGCAAGTTCATTTTTACTCTATTTAGTGACTATTGGATATTAAGGTTGTTAGTAGTTTGTTAATCTGTTCAAAAAATGTTTTACACTATGTCGGATTCAAGTATTTATGGAGTTATCGGTGACCAGGGTAGTAGTTCTCAACTTGGTCATGGTCATAATGATGGTAACACCCTAAGGTCCATTGATGATAGACTTAATAGGCTCATAAACCTTGTTAAGAGTCTAGTCATAGCAATGCAAGTAAATAGGCAACAACCTGAAGCTGTACAACTGCCTAACCCATAAGAGAATGCTCCTGAGAGACCCCATGGCCAAGGCAACCAAACCAATCGCCCAGTTTGACCACAACAAGCTAGAGGAGTAGCAGGCTAAGCTACTAGACAAAGATTGGAGTTAGAAGAGATTAAAGAAGAAGATGAGGAACTAGATGTTGAAGAATTTAGGGAGAAAGGAGAGGAAGCTGACTATTACCCATTACCAAGACGAGGACGCAGATCTTCTTGAGGGCTAGATAATGTCAAGGTTCAAACCCCACCCTTCAGTGGAAGTGGAGATGCCGATGAATACTTAGAATGGGAAGAGAAGGTCGAAAAGGTGTTTAACTATTACGGATATATGGATATTGTTAAGGTTTAAATTACTGCATTGGAGTTGACTAGGTATGCAACAATATAGTGGAAATATCTGAATGCAACCTGAACAAGGGATGGAAGACGAAGTGTCAAAACTTGGGACAAGATGAAGAAGTTATTGAGGGGTAGATTTATGCCCAAAATGTGCCTACAAGATATGTTTGCAAAATTGCAAGAACTTCACCAAGGAAACCAATTTGTCGATGACTATGTTAGAGAGTTCCAGATGTTGATGATCAAAGTCAACATAAAAGAACTAAAAGCCCGTACAGTATCAAGATTCATTTCTGGACTCAAGTATGAGATTTGTAATATCATTGAAGTACAGAGGTTTTATACTTTAAAAGTGGTGATCAAAATCGCGTAAAAGGTCAAAAAGCAAAAGAGAAATGTTCCGAACTAACCTAGGCAAACATTCTCCCAGCAAGAGAATTTGTTCCATACAAAGTGTACCGTCAAAATCCAATTATGCACAATCACCATAGATGGAGGAAGTTATATTAATGTCGTTGCAGAGTCCTTTATTTGGGACTACCAACCTCAAAGCATCCCCGACCTTATAAGCTACATTGGCTTCGTGATAAGAGTACTTTGCACGTAACTGAACAAGTGACCATACCATTCAATGTTGGGAATGTATACAGGGACGAAGTAGTGTGCAATGTCGTTCCTATAGGAGCTTCACATCTACTGTTTAGACGACCTTGGTTATTTGATAAACATATCACTTACGACAGGTATATGAACACCTATGCCTTTATCAAAGATAGAAGGAAAATAGTGTTGCAACCACTAACCCCATCCTAAGTAAAAAAAAAACACAATCATTTCACCCGAACTAGTAAGAAGAAAGTCCTAATGATGAGCCATAGAGAGCTCTGATCTGTTGAGAAGGCTAATGAACCAATGTTCTTATTGGTTAAAGGATTGATAGAGATGAAGGAATTGTAGGATGTCTCAGAAGAAATTCGAAGATTGCTAAATGAGTTTTCTAACCCATTTCGAAATAACTGCCTAAAGGACTGCCACCAATCAGAGGCATAGAGCACTATATTGATCTATAGCCAAATGCCACCTTACCAAACCAACCTGTATATAGGATGAACCCTAAGCAAGTTGCTAAACTAAAGAAACAGGTAGACGAACTCATTGGGTGAGGATATGTGAAAGAAAGTATGAGCCCCTTGTGCTATACCGGCTCTGCTTGTTCTGAAAAAAGATGATTCATGGTGCATGTACATCAACAACTCAACAATTAACCGAATTACTATCAAGTATAGATATCCGATACCAAAGCTCGATGAAATGTTGGATAAGCTTCATGGTGCAAAAATATTTCAAAGATAGATCTACGAAGTAGTTACCACCAAATTCGTATGAAATTGGGTAATGAATGGAAGGCTGCCTTTAAGACTAGCCACAAACTTTACGAATGGTTAGTTATGCCATTCAAACTTACGAATGCACCAAGTACATTCGCGAGCTTAATGAACCATGTGATGCGCTATCTATTTGAAAGATGTGTGGCCGTGTACTTTGATGACATTTTAGTATATAATGTCGACCTAAATGACCATGTTCGACATCTTCGTGAAGTATTTGACGTTTTGCGAGTTGAGAGGTTGTATGGGAATATGAAGTAGTGTACGTTCTTCCATAGTGAAGTAATTTTCCTAAGGTTTATAGTGTCGAGGGATGGAATCTAAGTAGATAAGGAGAAGATCCGAGATATTTTAGAATAGCCGAATGGTCGATGAATGTCATTGAAGTTTAAAGTTTCCATGGCATAGCTTCTTTCTATAAGCGATTTATTAAAGACTTCAGTACAATAGCTGCCCCATTAACCAAGTTGACAAAGAAGAGTAAAGGATTCAGGTAGAATGATTGAATTGAATAGAGCTTCAAAGAAATCAAGGAAAAACTTGCCTCGGCACATGTCCTAACGCTACTCGATTTTGACAAACCCTTCAAATTAGACTATGATGCATCGAGAATTGGAATTGTTGCTATCCTGATGCAAGAGCGACGACCCATTACCTACCACAGTGATAATCTTAATGGTCCTGCCTTAAATTATTTTATGTACGAAAAAGAGTTGTACTCTCTTTATTAAGCCCTTACTATTTAGCAATACTACCTACTACCACAAAAGTTTGTTATTTACACTGACAACAAATTATTAAAGCATCTAGGGAGTTAGAACAAGCTCTCGAAGAGGCAAGCCAAGTGGTTAAAATTCATGGAGGGTTTCTCGTATGTCATCCGACACAAGAGAAGAAGTGCAAATGTGGTTACTGACGCTCTATCATGACGGTAGACCTTATTGCCCGCTTTGTAAACTAAATTATTAGGATTTTCACTCATTGCTGAACAACATGCTCATGACCATCATTTCAGCCCCATCATAGAACAATGGATAGATGGAATTCCTATCAAGGGATATTATCTTAAGGATGGCTACCTATTCAAGGACTGAAGGCTATCCATACCAAACTGCTCTATACATGAGCTATTGTTCTGGTAAGCTCATAGCAGAGGGGTCAAAATAGTTAAGCTGTTGAAGGAAAACGTTTACTGGCCAAGTTTGGCCAAAGATGTCCATAAGGTAATCAGTTGTTGTGAAGTATGTAAGTGTGCTAAGGGGAAGAGAGAACCCCATAAAGAGTACATGCCTCTACCAATGCCTACCTTACCATAAGCCTACCTCAGCAAGTACTTTGTCCTAGGGTTGCCCTAGACATCCAAAGGAAAAGATTCTATCTTTATTGTAGTGGACCGCTTTAGTAAGATAATGCAGTCCATTCCGTGCCATCAAACTAACGATGCTTTATATATCGCTGATTTATTTTCGTAGAAGATTGTCCGACTACATGGAGTACCGAAGACTATTGTCTCAAATCGAGCCATAAAATTTTTAAGCTATTTTTGGAAGACTCTTAGAAGGAGACTTGGGACTAAACTAGTGTTCAACTCCAGTAGCCACCCTCAAACTAATGGCCAAACTGAAGTAATGAATAGGACACTAGGTAACCTACTTACAGTTTTTATAGGGAAGAACCTAAGAGATTGGGATCTATGCCTACTAGTTGTGGAGTTTGCATACAACCAAATTGTCCACAGCACTACACGGAAGACCCCATTCAAGGTCGTCTATGGCCTTAACCCAACCATTGCCCTAAACATGATCAGCACCCCAACAGCTACTGAAGAGAGTCAATCCGAAGTTGACCAAGCTCGAGAATTACATGAACTACACCAATCAGTAACAAAGAAGATCACTAAATTCAATCAAAGACAGCAAGAGATTGGTAGCCCAAGCCGTCGAACCATTTCTTTCCAACTAGGAGACTTAGTATGGATTCACCTCAGCCGAAAGTGATTCTCGCACTTAAGCCAAAGGAAACTATCTCCTCGAGCTGACGACCCATTTAAAGTCTTGAAGAAGATCAACTGCAATGCTTACTAGATCGAGTTACCTGATGACTATGGTGTCTCCTCTACCTTCAATGTGTCCAATCTAATTCCCCACCAACCAATGAAAGGAGACCCTACGAATGCTTTAGAAGTACAAGCAGAAACCGCTTCAAATTTGAGGACAAATCATTTTTACCCCCAAGCAAATGATAGGAATCAACCCCCTAAACCAATCATAAGAAGCTGAGCTAGAGGACTTCAAGGGCTCGTACAGAAAATACTAACTCTAAGCCATAGCCAAGAGGGGACTCCTATCTCAATCTGACCACTTGTCGACTTGTCTCTCAGATCTTCACATGTGTCCAACATGCTCTTACCTAACAATGAAGTCCTAATCTAGAAGACAACTTAGAACTAGTCGAGTCAAGCTACCGACCTGACCCACTGGTGTCTAATTTTAAGACAGCTGACCTTTTACTAAGCTAATCGTCTCTTAACCTGATCCAGATTAGGTCGACCTTTGACCGTAACACATTCCTGCTTCCACCTACGTTATACCATATCCCAAATGTCCAGCCACCAAGCCACACGTATAATCTGACATAATGTTCTAGAATGATTCTTTCCTTTTCGTACTGTACATTCTTTGTCTCTTTTACCCCTTTTAGTATGTTTTATGTAACCTAGTATAAAACACCCTTTTGTCTTTTTATACATATAGAATAACTCTAGTGAGCAAGTTTATAAACCTTCACTTTTCCTTGTATGCACATTGATATCCTTTTCAATACATAAATTACTCATTAGGGCAACCTTAGTGTTCTCGTCATCTCTTAAGTCTTATCGATTCTCTTAAGTCTTATCTATCCCTTTAGTAAGGAGTAGTGGCAAGTGACCCCTCAGTTGGGACTGATGTATCATATTCGGTGAATTGTGGGTTGAATAGGATCAAGTGATGAGTCATATTCATTCAGTTGCCCAGGTTTTGCTAGTTTCTTTTCTGTTTCCTTTTTTATTCGTTCGTTGTGGTGCTTCTCTATGTATATGACCCCAGAGATGCATTAGTGGGTATTGCTTATCTACACACATTCCCCCTTCATTTTCAAACTTTTAGTGAGATCAGATGCATTTTCAGATAAGGCTGCCCTTGTTCGTTCTTGGCGTGGCCTATCAGCACAGTCTTTCACCCTCAAATAGATGGACAATCCGAGCAAACTATTCAAATATTAGAGGATATGTTAAGAGCTTGTGCACTTGATTTTGGTGGGAATTCAGATGAACACCTTCCATTGGTGGGGTTCACTATAATAACAGCTATCAAGCGACAATCTAGATGATGCCCTTCGAAGCATTGTATGGTAAAAAGTATCAATAACCCGTACATTGGAACGGAGAGAAAGATAACTTCTGGGGATAAAATTAGCATAAGAAACAATTGACAAGCTTATGATTATCCAATAAAGGATGTTAGCAGCTCAGAACAGATAAAAAAGCTATGCGAACAAAGGAAGAAGGCCTTCAAAGTTTCAAGTTGGTGATCAAGTCTTATTAAGGGTTTCTCCAGTTAAGGGAGTGGTAAGATTTAGATTGAGAGGGAAATTAAGCCCCAGATATATTGAGCCATATGAATTACTTGAACAGATTAGTAAAGTAGCATACCAATTAGCATTACCTACAATTTTGGATGGGGTACAAAATGTGTTTCTTGTATCAATGTTGAAGAAGTTTGTGCCACGAAAGGATTAAGATGTAGAACAAGAAGGAGTCCTAACAATGACTTAGAAGCTTTGAGTTTGCAACCTGATTTCACAGTAAAAGAGGGGCCCACTAAAATAGTACGCAAGAAGGTTCATGAGTTAAGGAGAAGGTCGATCCCCTATGTGAAAATACAATGTAAGAACCATTAGGAATGCGAAGCTACTCAGGAGTTAGAAGAAGTAAAGCGGAAGTATCCAAATTATTTTTTACTTCAGGTAAACTTTTGGGATGAAAATTTCTTAAAGGGTGGGGGGGGTGAGGATGCAATAATCAAAATATTATTTTCAAAGACAAGGGTATTTTGGAGATTTTCAAAATTTATTAAAACCCTACTTACTATAAGCTACCTTCTTTTTGTCTAAAACCCTAGCTTATACTAAATAAGGCTTAATCTTCACTCTTTATGCAAAAACTTAAGGCAACTATCTTAAACCCACCCCAAAGAGGAAACCAATAGGTAATTAAGTTAAGAATTATAAAGAACCAACTTAAGGAAATTTGTATTAAGCTTTCTAGCACACTAAATCCTCCTGTTATTTATTATTTTTAGCTCATTCTTAAGTGTTTTCAAGTGTAGATTCTTAGTTCTCATCAATAGCAGCTTATTCAAGTGACTAAGGTAAGCTAGATGGAGGATTTGGTAAGTTAGGCTTGATTCTCATTTGTGAAAGTTCTATGGAGGAGATAAACTTAAGATTACATTAGGAGTTTAATTTGAAACCTAATGTTTTACAGATTGAAGGTGGTATTTAACTTCATTTTTATTGACCATACCAAGTGTTTGTGGTATTGTAAGTAAGTTTCATGAGCCTTTACTCTTAGTTTTGGATTCTTGCATTGATTTTTGTCATATAGAGTTGGAATTTGGAGTTTGTAGCTGAGTTTTTATATTTGAAATCGTTGTAGTAACATGTCATAGGATTCTCTTAGAAGTGTATAATATTTCAATTAGAAATTTTGGTTTTAATTCGAAGTGTTCTATTTTTGTAATTTTTGCAAAACAAAAGCAAGGCATCTAGACACCTTGAAATCTAACATCTAGATGCTATGCCACCATAAGTGGTAGAAGCTTAAGATCTAGATGTCGTCCTCTGCAGCATTTGGATGCCTTACCCTATTCAAAATCCTTTTGTTTTCTAAGCCTCTTTTCCATTTCTTTTAGTCCAACTAACTCCTTACTTAACCTTCTCACTTCCAAAAGATTCGATATTTATTTTGAAAAGTAGAGATTTAGAGGCACTTAAATAATCCAATTAAGAGGCTAAAAAGAAGAAGTTGGAAATAGTAATCTAACTTATTAGAATTATAAGTTGGATTTAGTTGACTAATATGATTGTGGATTTAGGTAACATTAATCGAGGCTAACTTGTAGAAAAGCTAAATATTAGCAACTGGTCAGAATACTACTGTACAATTGATTACTTAAATCGAAATATAAAGGAACTAAGTGTAATCTATCATCTCTTGAGTTAAGTACTTAGATCTTTTTAGCTTCAAGTTATCTTGTTGATATATTAAGTTGCTCAATAAATCGGGTACGTAGTACATGATTATTGCTTATGGGTGCTAGGTTAGAATGAAATAATTTAACTAAAGCAAACTCAGTTCTAATAACATGGTTATGTCGTTTGTGCTTGTTAAGGCCCGTTCTTTAGTACAATGGCACAACTACTAATCATACGTGAGGATTCCCCAGTGGACTCGCCTATGGGACAATACAACTAGATCTAGAGTTTCATAGTTTTCGGCTCCTAGGTGTTAGTCATATAACCTTAGTCATATAACCTTCACCGTAATATATGGTAAAAAGACATTTAATTATTATTATTATTATTATTATTATTATTATTATTATTATTATTATTATTATTACATAAAAGAGATCATGGTGTGGCGAGATCATAAGCACTCCTTTGCTGTATGTGTATAATATTCATGTTAACAACCAGTTGTTTATTTATTTTTGCATTAAGCGCATGTGACATGTTTGGTTTGGCAACTGTATATGCTTGCGTACTACGTATTGGGATTTGTCTCATTCTTTTCTTTTTCAGGCATTACTAAAGATGATTATGTCATCTATGAGAAGCCCTTTTATTGACAGGATAAAAGAAGAGGATGGTGTGGATTATCTTTATTTTTATGAAGACCAGTGACTTGTAAAGTTTTTGATAGTTGTTATGTAATCTACCTTGGAGATTTAGTTATTTGAAGACTTTTAATCATACTTTACCGGTTTATGTTATCTTTTGATGTAGATGTTTTTGGAGTATGAAAGACTCCTTTTAATCACATTATCTTGTAGTTTCCTAGCCAAGCAATCAATGTAAATGCAATAAACATGTGTCATGCTCATACACATGACATATATCGATACTGATATCTTAACTCAACCTAGCAACTCATCCAATTCGGTCAACTCAAATCGGGCATCTGAATAATATGTCTACAAACCTAGCAAACATTTAAATCTAGCAATAACCACATAAAGTGGTTAGAAAATCCAACATATAATTGGCTTAATAGATACAATGCAATTTCTATATGCTCGGAAACCCAGCTTTTACAAATCAAGTATTTCACTTAATAAACCCAATTTTTCATATGGAAATCGACCTAGCAATATCTTGGTTTTTAGAAAACTTGACCTATAGGTCCTTTTTAATGCCAAGCCATGAATGCATTAGAGCCCATACCAAGCAAAACCTAGCAAATCCAAGAAAACTTATCATCACTTGTTACCTAGCCTTTACTTTGTAGTTTTATCGGTTCTAAGATCTCAGTGTCGAGTTCACTTAAGTGAACACTTTAAGAGATAAAGTTAATCCCTAGTTTCTTTTCTAAGATAACACAAACTTCAACAAATGTCACATATACATTCATCAACACCAACATAACAACAAAGTTGTCACTATTCAATCAGCAACAATTATAATAGGTAACTCCATGTGGTTCATCAAACAACACATCAACTTGTAATCAATATTCAGCCAAGGCAACACATCAACAAAGTTAGCCACTTACCTGGCTAGTAGTACATTCTTAATCTTACTCACTAACCGGAACTTCCTCCTTGGTGACTTTACCTAGCAAGAGGAAGTATTTCTAAGGTGAATTATAAGTCCTGAGTATATATATATATACCCATTCGTTAGTTGTTAGTTCATTGTAAGTTGGTTCCAATTCAACCTCTGAGTTTAATTCTAAGTGATTCTATAGTAATCTTCTTTAGTTGAAAATCCTCTAAGTTACTAGTTAAGCTATACAGGGGTCATTTATAAGATCAATTTTATCCTCTAACACAGCTTTTAAGTTTCTCTAAGTTAAGCTCATTGCTAAATTATCCTCTGACCTACCTTCTGACTCTGTTATATCTAGAGTACTCTAGAGTATTTAAGAAAAATAACCTCTGACCAAGTTTTTGAATCACCTATTTTTACATTTAACTCATAAATTTTGCTTCTAACTCATTCCTTGAGTACCATTCTTAGGTAAAATTCATTCATTAAACATCTAGGTTACCTCTTGTCTTCAACCAATATCCCTTAATTAGTTAATTTACTCACTTTTCTTCTAAGTTACAATTATGAGATCAATTTAAAATAGTAATTAACACTTTAAGCAAACTTCCTCAGCTTCATTACTTCCTAACTCCTTATTTATTACATCTTAGTTCATCAAATTTTCAATTCCAATAAGCTAGTTAAATTACCAACTTTACTTTTTAAAGCTAACTCACTATTTTTCCATAACTCATAACTTTATTACTCAATCCAATCATCTCAAAATAGTATAAATACTTCAGTAACTAATCCAACTTAGAATCCAAGTAAGGTTATTAAAAGAAATAAGTTATTTGTTACTAAAAACACCATTTAATACCTAATTTAGGGCTAAAAAATCACATTAAAATTTAGAAAATAGTTTTGTGAGAAATCTTTTCATAGTAATTCAATATTAATATAGGGTAGTTTATAAAAAAATTTTAAAGGCAAAACTACGTCATTAGCTTTATTTATTTCTATATTGAAAATTGTCCAATTTCTTTAAGACATATACTATAGCTATTAAATTTGTAAAAAAACAGATTTTTTTTATAGATTATATATATGAAAATATGTAGAAATAAATTTTTTCATAATTTTCTGCACATTTTTTATATTTTTATAAAATTACTTAAAATAAGACCTCATAAAAAATGGAGCTCTAGCTACCAATTGCTCCTCCACCATTGTTGGCTGGTCAGGATGTAAGCTACTCTTTGTGGTGGTGGGGTCAGTTCACGCCTAGCAACTCTTTACTCCAACAAAATAGCTAAACCACCCAAACCGCGCACCGATTTTGCTTAATTTCAACTCTTTAATCTTCAATCCCTCACTCAATTTCTCTTAAAACCCTCTTTGTATGTATGATTATTAGAGATAACTTTCTAGATTTTTAAAGTACCTTAGATACTTCAAATGGCTAAATTTCTCACTCTTTAAGTTTAATTTCTCCTAAATACTATGCTAAATTTTTGCATGACCACTTGTTTAATCCTTATACACCTGTCCTTAATGATTCCACATGCCCAACAGTCCTAATCCCAACTATTCTCATTCTTTTGATAAATTTTTGTTAATACACTATAATTTACATTACTCCCTTTAGCTTAAAATATACATAATTAGGCATTTTAGTAAATTACGAGAATTCATTTACACATAATAATTACATGCAGGGTATATACATATGCTCTATATATTATTTTGTATTATGTAATATTTTTATTATATATATAATTTATCTTTAAGGTTTAATAATCATTTAAAACTCTAATTTGTTTTCGATAATTTCTAATTGTACTTGATAAAAATATATTTTATTGAGATTAAATATTATAAATACTTTATTTTGAGAAATTAATATTACTAAGGCTATTTATCTAACTTTTATGAATTTATATTAAAATTTGGCTCAATCCGAATAAAATTGTTCGAAGGTTCTAAATCATTCTGAATGCCCTAATTCACATCGATATTAAATAATTCAGGTATAGTTATTTTAATTAACCTATTTCTTAAACTTCTCATAATAACTTTACTTTATTACTTGCCTCTACTATACTTCCTACGTTAAGTAGTCCGTTGCTCCAAGTCTCAAGTAGTAGGTCAAAGATCGAGTCTCATAACTATAATTTCAATTAAGCTAAAAGATTTTCAAAGAAAAATCATTCTTGCTACCCTCTAGCCTTGGGGTAGCCGGAATAGCTAAAAGGAAGAGAAAGGCTATAACCTTTATATTAAAGTGGGTTGAA
This sequence comes from Lumnitzera racemosa, assembly GCA_024138005.1. Taxonomy (NCBI): domain Eukaryota; kingdom Viridiplantae; phylum Streptophyta; class Magnoliopsida; order Myrtales; family Combretaceae; genus Lumnitzera; species Lumnitzera racemosa. Next base: position 6,657,863 of record JAMXBC010000007.1, read on the forward strand.
TCGACCCACCATTAATTGTAGGTAGCTGCCCACCATCTAGGAGGGAGTCGCTCATAATCCACATACTAAAGTAGATCAAATCAATCCCTGCTAGCCAAAGATTTAAAAAAAAAAAAAGAAATAATAGGTTTCACTCTTATTTTCCTTTCTTCTTTTTTTTTTTCTTAATCCACAAAGTAAGTGGTCGCCCACCCACTTAGACTGGTCACAGGATTGGTGGGCCATCCACAGTCAATGGTGATTTAATTCGACTCACTTTAGTATGCAGATCACGATCCACCACTTCCGCCGTAGAGTGGTTGTAACGATTTTTTTTTTTTTTTACTTTTTCGTTTTTTAAATTTTTTTATTCATTGTAATTATAATAAATGTACATATGTATATATTTATTATATTATATATGTATATATCATTGTTATTTGATTTTGCATTTTATATTTTTCTTTTTTTTAGTTTTCCTAATATTTTTATTATCTTTGTTATTATTTTGTTAATTTTTTAATTATTTTATTACGGCAAGCTAATGGAAAATTTGTTTGAAAACTTTTACAAATGTTGATGACTTAAATGAAAATTTTAAAAAATTTAGAACTCTACTACAAAAAATGCAAAAGGTTAAGTCCTAAATTTATACTCTTCCAATAAACCAATCAAAAGTATCATGTGTCATAGTTAACAAAAAAGTTAACAGCAAACCAATAGAGTGCTCATTTGAAAACTTTTACAAAACATTAAGAACTTAAATAGAAATTTTAAAGTGTTTATGATATATAGACGTCCTATTTTTTCTCTCTCTAACTCCATCTCTAATTTAAAATCCTCTAATCTTCAAAAAATGCAAAAAAAAAAAAAATCAATGAAAAAAACAACAAAAAATTAAAAATGAGAAAACACCCAAAAATTAAAAAAATGAAAAAAAAAAGAAAACATAGAAAAATTCAAAAAAAAGTTCAAAAGTACCATACAGTAGTCCATTTAGGTTTACTTAGGTTAGAAATAATTTTTTGAGATCCAAAATTGCTTCTAAAGTTTGTACACTCTAGTTTTGCTACCTTTTATTTTAAGTTTGTTTTTTTAATTTTGGACTAGGTTTTAAAAAAATGCCAAAAAATTGAAAAATTAAAAAAAAATAAAAATTGAAAAAATACAAAGTGTAAAAAAAGTCCAGATTAAGTCAATTGGTGATTTAAGGTCAAGTTAAGCAATACTTGAAAGTATGCTTACAATTCAATAAATTTAGAGTATTTAGAATTTTTTAGGCTTCATTAGAAAAAGTCCAGTAAAATATTTAAGTTCATAAAATGAATTTTATCCAATTTTAATATTTTAGTTGGACTATTAAAAAATAAAGACTCGGGATTTAATAAATTCAAAAATGGTGTCAAAATTTATTTAACATGTATATTTTAGAGCTATTTAAATAAGTTTGGTCATTTAGGTTAAGTTGGACTTAGACTTGAACTCGAAAGTGAAGATTAAGGTTAGGCGTACATTTTATAGCTTAAATAATAATGAATTGCATGAAATGATAAGAAAGATATCCAGCCAAGTTGGCTAAGCGCATAGACTTGATGAATGAAGGATTAAAGGTTAGATTTTGATTCCCTTATAGCATGTGCATGTGCATTTTATTTTTGGCAAGGTCATATGCCTTGTACGTGACCATCGTCATCCTTATCTCAATTTTTTTCTTTTGGGCTAAGAAAAAGCCTAGAACTAGGAGGAAAACTGGGTACATTTTCTAGAAGCTGAGATAGCAATTGATTTTATCAAATGCCCAATAAATCTTTAAAGATTTAGTTAAAATCTTATTAAACTATTGTAAACCCCATAACCAGTCACTTAGGATTCCGATCAATTGAAAGATCTGATCGAGCCTAAATTATAAGTAAAGCTGAAAATATTAATAAAAATGATCTTGTAATTTTGAATTTAAAAAAAAAGTAATAAAATAAAAGAATATAAAAATTCCAAATTTTAAGTATATAACTTGTTATTTATCGAAAATGCGTAAAATACATTCCGATAATTAACGAATTGCTAAAGATAAATTATATGTATATTAAAAATCACAGAATGACCTAAATAATATTTAGGAATATTTATTTATATTATATATGAATTTACATGTAAGTAGAAGTACACATAATTACCTAAAATACGTAAAATATGCTAAAATAATACTAAATAATTAAATAAAATTCATAATTAATCAAGGAAAAATCAAGAAAAATATATAAAAATGAGAAAAAGTCCAGAAGTGGGGCGTGGCAATCTGAAAATTAAAGGAGGAAATCAACTAATTAAAATACAACAAATAGAAAGTGAAAAAAAGAAGAGATAAGGCAATTGTCTTGTCTAATTAATGTACAATAATTTTCCTAATGCTCTATAAATAGCAAGAAAATTTAAAAGATCATTTGGTCAGTTTGGAGAGTGAGAAAAATAGAGATGGCCGAAATGGTGAGTGTTTGAATTTATTTCAAATTTTTTTTTCAAATCTGTGCAATTAGGGCCTTAAAGGAAAACCTAGACCCAACGAGTAGCTAAGAGTAGACAGCCACCACCACCATATGGTGGTGTTATTCTGAAATATTTTTGTATATAGTTTTTAGGAAAAATATTATTTTGATGAACACATGTCCCGTGATAAATAGTCCTTAAGAAATCATGCAAAACCGAGCATATTTCGGTTTAGAAATAAATGACCTTAGGAGTAGAGTTTTGAGCCCAAACTTTTTGTATAGACTACTTAGATGATATAAAACAGTGCTATGAAGCCCATTTTTAAAAATTAATTTTCGAAATTTTAGACAATTTTTAGGCCTTAAAATGAGGCATAAAATGGGTAATTTAAGGTTAATTAAGTAATTAAATAGTTAATTACTAATTTAGTGAATAATTATATATTTTAAGATGTTGAAATCTGATGAAGTATGATACTTGTAGTATTTAGGGTGTTAGATGTAATTATTAGGTTAATTATGTAGTAAATAACTAATAGGGAAAAATAATAAATTTTAAGTTAATTTTGTAAATTAGGGTAATTAGGTAAAAAATCTGATTTAGGATGAATTTAAACATTTTGAAATGATAATTGATGTTGGGAGATGGTAATTAGAGTGTTAGAAATATTAGATGTGTATTATATATATAATAGGTGATAATACATAATATGTAATTATTTGAAATATAATAAATAGAAGATATTAGAATAAAAATTAATATTATATAAATAATAGGGATATATAATAAATCTAGTAGAAATCTTGAATTTATGTAATTATATGAAAAATGTAAAAATTTCTCACATTAGGAGTAAATTTGGTATACTATTAAGGATTTAAGTGCACCGGGTCTAATAAAATATCAACTAGGAGTAATTATGGTATTTAGGATATCTGGAAGTAAGGTGATTAATTTCACATTATGAGTTAAAATAAGTTTCTAGAGTTCGGGTATAAAACAATACTTAGAAATTGAACTAGAACCAAATTTAGAAATTGATATAAAAACTGAACCCAAACCTGACCCCAAACCCAGAATAATTGTAAAAGATTTGAGAACCTAGATAATTGGACATATTAAACGCTAAACAAAAGATAACAATAAGCGTTATAGGATAAAACCAACCTATAATAGTTATATGAAAAACTGAAATCACGTTTGTACTATAGGGATGATCGGCAATGACCTGAGCGAGTTGGACCTCGAGTGAGTAAGCGAGGAGTCTAAGTAAGTTGAGAATAATACGTTGCTATATTTTGGAGACTTGAGATTATACTTAATTGTGCTTATTAGATAGTTAGTTGTGTGCATGTGCTTGATTATGAGTGATGCTATGATTCTGTTTGTTATTCTGGCTTGTATTGTATGATTTGTATGAAATGAATGATCACCCTAAACTGGACCAAATCAAATATACGACCTGTAATCATAATCGAACCTATATAGCAACCCATTAGGAGAAACCTAATATTCTTCGACCAAATATCAACCCCTTCGAAAAGGATAGCGCTGGATGGCATAATGGGTCCCTTCTTCATCCTTAGTCGAACTAAGTGACAAGTGAGAAGGTCACGGCAAAGGTGAAGTCAATAGTTTGAAGGTAGTTACAGGAGGAGCGGTGTCTCCATTGTATAAGCCTGAGTTTAGTCATGAGTTATTGCATTAACGGCAACTCATCAACCCAGATTAGAGTGAGCACAATTTCTCTAATCCACGACGGGCCGGACAACGTCATGCGATGGCATTTGCTTAAACATGCATCGTACCAAATAATTTGGTTGATAACCTTATCTGTGTTTGTGGTGTAGTTTTAAATCCTCCATCTTAATTTACTGAACTGTAATTACCTGCATCTCTATAAACGTCGTATAGGTGCTGGCCAAGAAGCGGCTTATAACTACTCTGAAGTCAGCAACTACTGGATCCTGGAGAGTGAGGAAAAACATTTGAAGAACAAACATATATTTTTAAGGTCTAAGCTTTTATTTTAGAATATTTCATTTCTAAATAATGTAATAACTAAGTAATATATTACAGTGAAACATTTTAAACTTGTAATAACTGAATTATAGTGTATGTATATATTTTCTCACTAACTTAGGTAAATGGTTTATTTAAATTATAAACTGTTTACTTCAAAGTGGGTTAGTCGTGGATACCTTGTGTAGATCAGGTCTAGGATAGCGGTTGTAAGGCCAACTTCTAATTTAGAATGGTTTACACAGCGGGACTGTTACAATTCTGCCACTTTGAAGCGTGACGACTATTATTAAAAATAACGAAATCTAAAAGAGATTTATGAAAATATCAATTTAGTAAAGATTTGGAAAGAAACTAAATTGATTCAAGTTGATCTCAGTGACTTGAAAATCGTAGATTGAAAATCTATAAGAGGAACTTAGATCAACGCACACAAGGGAGCTTAGACACTATTAAGCACATTCCATTCATGTTACAAACATACCTATGACCACCATCAACTATTCTCCATCACCCATCTTCTTTCCTACCTGCTGTATGACCACACTACCCAACACCAAGCTTGCCACATGGAGCAGCAACCATTGCAATAACCCCCTCTCTCACCTACTGCTACTTAATGACACCAACCCCTGAATTATTTCCCTCGCTCTTCACTCCATACTGTAACCCACTGCAGCAACTCAACATCACAACCCAATTCCATCTCTAATGACCTTCTTTCATCCTCCACCACAACCTAAACCCTAAAATCAATACTTAATAGCCTTTGACAATTCAACCTAACAACATTACCTTCATCTTCACCAAGCCCACATATAAACACCATCTTCATCCCCTCTTTTATGATAGCTACCAACCCTTGGCCTGTAGTATGCCCCTTTCTCTCAACAACTTACAATACGAATGGTAACATAGAACCCCCACGTATAGCACAACCCACGTGACCTCCATACCTACTATCACAATCACCGACACCCACGGTGAACCCTTTCTCTTACTCTCACTCGTATAACAAAGTCACGACCTAACCACTAAGCAACCCGCTTTCAGATTCAACCCCCTCTTATTCTTACTCATACAATACATAAAGAAGCCACCCATCAACTACATTCCCTCGCGTAGCTCCATAGCAATAGCCCTCATTGACATACCACTCACATACAGCCACCACTAACGACACCTACCATGCACTATAACTTATAAGGCCATCCTCACCTAACCTTGATCCTTCTTCTTAATTCAAGGCGTGACCATAGCATACATATAGAATCATCTTCACTTAAACCTAATCGCTGACCTCCAACCTCAAATACCGCCTGTAGATACCTAATTTTTGCTCCTCTCTTTTTACTTTTTAGAATAGGTTATAGGGTTCTAAATTGAAAGAAAATATAAAAAATAAGAAATTAAAGAAAACCTCAAGAATAAGAGATTTAGGAAAGAAATATACAAAAAAAAAATTAGAAAACCCAAAAATATAAAGTTTAGGAAAATACCAAGAAATAGAAAAATAAGAAAAAGCACAAAAAATAAGAAATTTTGGAAAAAATACAAAAAAATGGATAAATTTAGAAAAAAAATATATAAGAAATTTAAAAAGTCACAAAAGATAATTTTTTTAAAATAAGGGGTTTAGAAAATAATCTTTTTAAGTAATTTAAACAGAATAGATTTTTAATTTAAAATAAAAGATCGTTAGACTTAGGTGTAAATTTAAATCTAATTCAAATTGACTTAGTCTATATATGCAATTTAATTACATATATAAATGAGGTATAAGCTAATAACTTAATTGTAAAACAATTAGACTAAGTATATGCATTAAGCTAGAGATCAAGAGTTCAAAACTTTATGTAGCTTTTTAACTTTTTCTTTTTAATTGATAGCGTTTTATGATTCATTTGAACAATACATTTTATTTCCCCATTTTCCTTCTCCCCTTTATTTTCTTTCCTTCATTTTCTTGTATAAATAAAGAAAAAACAGACATAAAAGGAAAGTCCATTAATGTACACATAGTGGTCGGAGGGGGGAATTTCATTTTTTGAATGAAGGTAAAGGGGAAAGGGCATTTTAAAAACATACAGGGGACCCACATTCTCGATCTGCTCTCTCCCTCTCTGGACTCTCTCTCTCTCTCTCTTTCTCTCACCAAAAACAAAAAAAAAAAAAAAAAAATCTCGATACCTTCTTCTTCATCCATTTCCCACCGCACACACAAAACACCGCGACCCGCTGTTCTCCACCAAAGACTGAACCACCACAACGTACACATCAACAAACCCACACAACTACAGCCAACCTCCAACGCCTCCAAACGTAAAACCCACCACACCATCCACCAACACACAACTACGCATAGCTGCTTCCACACACACAACAACACGACCACTACACTCTCTCAACCTACAACTCACCGACGCTACACAACCCTTACCCAAACAGCCCTCCAGTCCAGACTTCAGCCATCATACGCGACAGCCACAAAACAGTAGCACTACTTTAGCACAATCTACAACTCCATCGACCATTAGACATCCCAACCCTTTACACATGGCTTCACCACCCAACTACCACCAATGGTCACCAAAGGTAGTGGCATCAAAACAAACCCCCCAATCCCTAATGGAATAACTAAGAAAGTGGCTTTTCTCGTTGATTTTGGCTGTCGAAATAGCCTCCAAAGCATTATCCCAATCACTGTCGTCATCTACCCAGGAAGCCAACCCGGATCTGTAACCAACCCACGGTTCGACTTGACCCAGCCGACCTGAACGGAAGCCCCAAATCCGAACCGCCTTTGACCCGTGCATAATTTGGTCTAATTCCCCATTTCCTGTTTTGTTTTTACGTTATATTATTTTATTTATTTATTTTTATTATTTTATTTGCTTGTAAGGTGAATTGTAAATGTAATAAATAAAAAAAAAGAGAGCAAAAACTGAAAAAAAAAATAGAAAAAGAAAAAGAAAAGAAAAAAAAGAAGAAGTATTCTATTTTTGTATTTCCAAAAAAATAAAAGTAAATAAATAAGTAATAAAAATAAAAAAATAGAATAACAATAAAAATAATGAAATTACTTTTGAAACTTAGAAAAATAAATTTTCCAATAAAGATAAAATAAAAATAAATCAACGAGTTTTGTCAAATTAGAGCTCTTTTAGAACTTTTCAAAATAAATCCCAATTTAAGACCTTTAGGAAAAAAATTTTAAATGACCTCAAAACGGATAAAAAACATAAACATGGTTATTTTTCAAAAATTAAAATCAATCAACTCACTATATATGTTGTAAATAAACTACGAAAGTCTGATCTTGAATAGCAGATACGTAGGCACCCATGTATAAGTACGAGGTGACTTAAAATATAGAAGTTTTATTTTTTTTTTCGTTTTTAGATATTCGTGTAAATTAATTAATTAGTCACATGTATCATAATTAGATATTTTAGAAATTAAAAAGGGTATATTTGAAAAGTAAAATTAAATTCGGAAAGTTAAAAAGTGATACTTATTTAAGGTTTAATAAATTAGCCTCCGGATCTAAATCTCTGGTTTTTAAAAAACGTTATTTTATAAATTAGTTTTTTTTTTAAATCGATAAATCGTTAACTAAGTTATAACCAATCTACTCAATTAGTTATAATTTAACTCTTTTTCCCAACTCTAGTCGAGATAATAACTCAAATACTTTTTTAAATTGAAAAAAACGGTTTCTTTAAATTCTAATTAAGGATCGGTATTAAACATATAGGGTTTAGTACTGATCGGTTTAAAGAAAGCTTAATTTAATAAAAGAACTTAGGAAGTGAAAAACCAGCCTCGATACCACCAAAACCGCTAGAATTCTTCAAGGTATTGTGTCCAAGTCCACTTTTATCAATATAATTTATATGAAATTGTGATCACCCGCTCGATTCATTGCCTAGAAGCCACTGAGTGAATTTAGTTGGTCATAATTATTAATTTGAGATGCATTCGACTCACTATTGATTTTAGAGCTTCGATCGAACCCAAATATATCCGACCCATGTGTGTACCCACTTTACTAAACCTAATTCACTTATATAGTATAAGATGGGTAGGTTTTTTATTTTCCTTTTATTTTATTTGTTTTATTTTTGTGTTATTAAAACCTACACTAACTTAAGTTGTTTTTATTGCAAGTCTTTATTTTTAATTGTTTGTTTTAATTTTTAATGATGGTTGTTAGTTGTAGTTTATTATTATTTGTTTGTATTTTATGATTTTTTTTCAAATAAATATATCACTTACATGTGTAGTGTTAATTTTCAATTAAATTACTATTGTTAGGGTACATATTTAATGCATTTTTAGGAAAGTTGCATGGCTTGATGAACATTCATGTCTTTTATATTAAAATTGAACATATTCATAAAATTTTGCATAATTTAATAAAAATTGCTATTTTCATTAAATTTACACTTTTTAGCAAATTATGCATTTTAGGGTTTCTTAGAAAAATTAGTTTTGTCACTTAGTTGTTTTCTTTTCATAAATAAAAATCTTAATTGGAGTCTTTCCAAAAGTTAAGTCATTTTTTATTTTTTTCAAAATTGGGAATAAAGATTAAGGTTTCTTAAGATTTCTCTAAAATAAAAATAAATAGCTAAAAACGTAAATCTGACTCAATTTGTTTAAAAAAACCAACTTACTAAAGCTCTTTTAAAAATTGAGAACTACGGTAGATTTGACTCGATTAACTGGTAGTAAGCACTTCTAGGGCAACTTTAAAATTTATAAAATATTTTGTTTTCTTTTCATTTTTTAGGAAAAATTTGTAATAAAAAATTTATTTTTATGCATTTTTACATTTTTTTTATGTTTTCATATTTTTAGAAAAGATTCAAAAAAAATAAAGGCCCATTAGATGGTTTCTTAAATTTTTACATGATGACTTTTATCTTAATGAGTTAACCTTTAAGTCTATTTCTCTAATTAAATTTTCGAAAATCTTATTTTTTTGAAAAATTTGTATACTAGTGGTTAAACTAAGATTTTCCTACCTGAAAGCCTTAATTTAACTTTTTACCGGTTTAACTAGTTAACAACTCTTAGTTACTTTTTAAAATAATTTTTTTAACAATTTTTTAGTGACATGTGTCACCTTTTTAGTGGTAGTACATATCTCCCAATAGGAGAGGTGCCACATGGCACAACATTAGGGGGGGAGGAGGTTGCAGTGGTTAGATTTGAGGGCTTTGCCACATAGACCAACACATGGCACCACTGGTGTGATTGGTTAATCCCTTTGACCTTCTTTTTTCCTTTTTCAACAAATAGATTGACGCAATAGGATAAGTCTTATTTGTAGTAATTAACCCGATTTTTGTACTCGATTTTATACATTATTTGTTAAGTAAAAAATCTAAAAAAATATGAAAATGAAAGCCTAGATAGTCTTCTTTTCAGGAAAGTGCATTTTTTGAATCATTGTTACAAAATTGTGAGAAATAAAAATAGCAAATTTAGATGTTAAATAAATACTCTTTTATGACACCATGAAGAAAATAAGCAAATTTAGGTAATTTTCTTGTAATAATCTAAAATAAACCCTTACAAAATTAGAAATTATATCCCCTGTGTGATAAAGGAATATTGATTAACCAAAATTTTTCATAAAATCGCAATTAATTTGGGCAAAAAAAGAAAAAAAGCAAAAGAAAATTTCGGGTACCATTAATAAATGAAGATTAAATCATTCTCCAAAATGAAAGTTTCTTAGGGAGAAATAACAACTCAACACTACAAATTAGCATCTCTTCCATGCATTCAAATCATCACAATTCATTAGAAATCAATTACAAATCCAAAATATACTAGTTTCTCTCTCTAGATGCCATAATATGTTAGTTTCTCTTTCTAGATGCTTGTAAGTAGAAAACCTATTCTCTCTCTTTGATTTCTCTCATTATGGAGAAAATCGATTTGAGCAAATTCTTAAGAACATCCTAGTCATGGTTATGAACAAAGCATAGGCTTTAATTTCATCCAATTTCATGAGGATTTGATCAATTTTGAGGAGAAAGATTGAAAAAATTGTTCTAAAGTTGTTGTGCACTGGGTTGTTATTTTCTAGAAAAATAGAAGGAAGAAAGCTCGAATTCGAATTTTTCCAAAAATTGATTCGGGGTTTTTAAAGTTTGATGTCTTAGGAGTCCAATGCAACTGTCTACACCTCAAGAACCGATTAAAAACCATTAGAACTGACTAAATTTCTTCCACTATGTAGTTAAGTCTTCAACTTGTTCTTATGATTTTTAAGCTTATTCAACAAAAAAATAAAAAAAATAAAAAATTGATGTTGAGCATGTTTCCACCTTGTTTTGATGTGTTTTTATGAATGTAATATGTTTTTGATAATTATTTTAGATATTACAAGTTTATGCTAATGTTAGGTTTAATAAATTAATTAGCATGTTGTTCAGTAGATTTTAAATAATAATGTTATGTTAATTGTTTAAGTGCTTTAATTAACTTGTTAATATTATGTTAATATACTCTATTAATATATTTTTGCTTGTTAACATAATGATTTATGTATATTAGTTTAGTTTTAAATTAAGTGTTTTATGGTTGATTATATTAAATCTTATTCATAGGCTTTCTGAGCGTTTTCTAATAAAGATGGCCCTCCAAAAGTAGACCATAAAACTTATTTTTCAAAAATTAATAAAATTTAATGAACTTAAAGTAAAAAGAATATTTTAAAATTAAAATAAATCAATAAACTAAAATTTTCATCAATTGAAAATTACATAGGCTTGATCTTGCTTTGTAAGTATGTAGACAAGTCGAGTAGCCAAAAATAATTAAAAAAAAATTGTTGTTCCCCTTTTCTTTTCTTTTCTTTTTTTTTGTTAAAAATAAATAAACGAAAGCCCAATTTAAGGCCAATCAATCAAATTCATAAATCTCTTTTGTAGAAACCACTTAGATTTTAATAAGTTAGCATTCAAATTACTGTCTTTGATTTCTATTTTTCTAAAATTCTTTTTAAAAAACTTATGAGTCAATAGTTGAAATTAGGGGCCATTTAACCATGAGCCTTAATTTTACTTTTTTCTAGTTTCGATTAGGTGACAACTCCTTTTTCAAATTCTTTTACTTAAAAAAAAAAAAACCTTTTCTTAGCCTTATTGAAAGATTTGTATCAAACAGGCTAAGCTTAATATAAATCAGGTTAGGAAAAGGGAGAAATCAGATTTTCAACTCAACATAATTAAAAGAAAATCTGCAAAAGTTTGAGTCCAAAATTTGTATTTTTTCCCTAGATTTTATCATGCATATAAATAAGGAAAGTTGTAATCAATTACAGGAGAGTCACTTGATATTAAATACAAAAATTATTTTTTCTAGATTAATGTGATGCATTTACTATTCACTGATAATGTGAGGTTGTTTTTTTTTTTAGGTAGTTTGAGCCATCATAATCTTATCCTATAGTGTGAGACCATATAATTCACCAGCAATGTGAGACATCATGTTAATCTAATTGTGTGACGCTACTAGATATGTCTTTCCATGATTGTCATGCCTTAGGTGCTAATCTCGCAACAATCCCTCTATACATACTAATGGTCGATGATAGTGTAGAGCCCATAGCTACCATTACACCATTGTAATATATAAGACTTCACATGTGAGTTGGCAGCCCTTAGTAGAAGCAATGCATGCCTACTAATAACCTTGAAGAACAATACCTTATTTACCTTAAAGTTCTTATTTCAATTACTTAGCAAAGTGGTTCGTCGGCTTCTGTTGATTAAACTTCACTTAGTGTTCTTATCCCAAAGTTTTATAGAGTAAAATTGTAAAAGAATAATTATGGGGGTATAAGCAAAACCACTTACTCAAGTGATAAGGGATAAGTGTTATACGTAAATAAGTAAGGCAAGGGAGTCCTTTTAAAGTGTAATGAATTCAATAGTCAAAGTGCCATCTGTATGATGTTGACCAATACGTCTTGAGACTAAAGAAATTAACTCTACACTAGTTTAGGTTTTGAGAGTTTTCAAATACGACAAACCAATCGCTTCGCAAACGATTTCTTGTCAATCTGAAGATGTACAATGAACATTTGCTTATCCCTTCTATACCCATTTCAAACCACCATCAATGCCTTTCAAACCTGAACGGTGTCCTCCTTTCCTATAACTCAGTTCTATAGGATTAAAAAGAAGGAAAACTACCCTATTTTCATCACCATATGGGAGGTGTTGATGAGAAAAAAAAAAAAAGCAAAAATGCAATACATATACTTGTTTTAAGAGTTGGATATTACATTAGTTAAATTATTTAGGTGATCAAACAGATGAAGTATTCCACATCAAAATATTAAACGCACTAGCTAAGTAACACAAACTGTTATCAAAATCCTGACATTTACATTCACTGTATACGTACAAATAACTAATTATAAATACAAGAAATATAACAACTTACAATCTCTTATTAACACAATAAAAAACTATCGTAAGGCAGACCACTTACTCGAATCGTAGATGTCCAATATCTCCCTAAAAGTTGAGTTAAAATCCTATAAAACATTTACTATTAGTTATATTTTAGAGTTCAACTACTTTATACCATGGTGATTGTAAATAAGTAATTTTTAATTTGTTTCATTTTATAGATCCTATTACTTGATTATGTACTTATACATGAAGTAAGAACAAATATTCAAAAAAGAAAATTTAACTTTTTTTAAGAATGTATTCATTATATATGGTATATATATATATATATATATATATTAAGATTTTAAAACGTAGTTTTAGAATTGCTAGTGTAAAAGAATTAAGATATGACATTATTAATATTGTGTAGCTTTTGTAAATGGTAAAATAAGGTTATAGGATAACTTAAAATATATGATAGTTAGTAATGACTATTATTCAAGAGTATATATATTATACATTTTATCATATATTTCATATTTTAACTGAATATTAGCCAAAATACCAAGAAAATTAGAAAATAATTTAAAAATTATCAAGGATGGAGCCAAAATGTCATATTAGATATAAGAAAATATGAGAAAAAATTTTAGGGATCTTAGGAAATTAATAGATAGGGTTTTACGATTTTTTTTAAATGGACATTTTTTAATAAAATAGATAGAAATTTGGAAAAATTACAACAAAAAAATACTAAACATGCAAAATTAATTTTTGGAAAATTACAACAAGAGAACATGATTATAGAGTACTTATAGGTAAAAGGATTCCTTGAAACAATATAAATTGAAAGTTCCAAAATTATTAAATTAAAACCATCGAAATGACCAAAACCATCATCTAGTAGTGGCTACCATCACTCAACCTTGTCTAACCTCCTAGGAGGATTGATGGAGCTCCATAAATTTTCTCTCAAATTCTAGAGACTTAGTTTGAGAGGTATGGATTTTTGAAGTTTAAAGAGGAGTATTTATAGTTTTCAAGACTTAACATTAAATTATATACATGTCTAAAAATTATGGAAAAGTACAGAAATGTTCTTTATATTTTTACATGTTGTCTATTAAAGTGTCACAATTTTTGGATAAGTGTACAAATTTTGGTGAATATTTTAAGAAGTTACCCATATATTTTAATAATTTTCTAATAATTGTAAACTCATAGAAAAATTTCCATGTGTTCTTGACCCTAATACATATGTCCAAATAATTTTTCAACATTTTTCACCACTTATACAATTTTTTGTGAATTCTTAAAGAATTTATTAACATATTTTAATAATTTTTTCTATATTTTCTAATTTTATAAATTTTTATTTACTTTCCTTACAAGTTTTTTGATATTTTTATGACATGCCATTAGTTGTTTGGCCTTTGTAAAGTTGATTTGATATTTCTTAGGGTATTTTAAGATTTTTTTAGGATACTTTTATCATATTTTAGTATTCTACCTAATAATTTTATTATTTAATTTACTTTTCTAAATATATTATTTACATTTATTTGGGAACATCTCATGATAATGTCTTAAATGTAAGGGGCACGAGTCATTATCATGCTTTTTACCCTTATTTATTACTTATTTATCTTACTTTATTACTAGTTTATTATTTACTCTTTTCTTTTACATTTTTTATTACCTACTTTTACTTCTAAAGACAAATTGGCCTTTTTTCTCACTTTTTATGATCTTTAGTCTTTCCTAGATGCTTCATAATTAATGTCATGACTTGTATCTTATAAAACTAATTATTTTTACCACTAGCTAATAATTTCTACCTTCTATAACTTATTTTATTAATTTTAACTTTCTTTACTAGGTAATTGTTAGGTTAATTATTCTTAGTTCCTTTAAGTTTCCTTCTTTTGTTAATTAAATTTATGTTAGGTTTTAGTGCTTTTTGTTATTATTAACTCTGTAGGTTCCAATTATATTGATGGGTTAGTGTTTCTAGTTAATTCTCATATTCTAAGATTATTTAGAGTTATGAGGTTGGCCAATGAATCCATCTTAGGTCCTTAAGAGACTAAGGTTTGAGGGTTTGAGGTTTATATTCTTGTACTTGCTTAAGTAAGTTAAAGAGCCTTATAAGGATTTGTTATTCTTTCATAACAAAAGTCATTTAGATTATTTTTTCTTATTGATTTTCATATTCTCCCTAATTATTCTTTCTTTTATAATTTTTGCTTTCGCTATCCTCTATCAATTTGGTATAAAAGTTTACTCTTAAATTTCTTCTTAGAGCCTAAATTCATTGTTCATTCTTAGATCAATAGAAAAAGAAAAAAATTTATTTTCTTTATTCTTTCCTTAACTAAAAAAAAAAAGTCTATGACTGGAGAAAGTTATAGTGGTATGACTTTTAGAGAAGATTTGACCAAGAAAACTCATATTATTAAGATACTTAAGCAACTAAATTTTAAAATGGATAATTTAAATGCTACAACAAAGAATAATAGTTGTCAACTTACATATATTGACCATCATTTTGATGAACTAAGAATTCCTAAATTACCTATTAAACCGAAGAAGCATGTCACAACCTAATTCTCACATATTGTCCAAAAAAATAACATAGTATACAATTCTTTTGAAATTAAACCATATTATAAAAACACTTAAGATTGTGCACCTAAAGAAATATAGAAAGTTAAGGAGTATGTTAATGAGCTTGTGCCAGTTTCACTTACAACTAAGTCAATTCCTATTCAAATCTATGATGGTTATGTAGAGATTGAAAGGAAAATCTATAGTAACAAGCTAAATGAAAAAATATGAGTCTTTTGATCTTATTTTCGAGAAAGCCAATGAAATTATAGCAAATACTTATCCATCTTACTCTTTATACTCGTTGATTTAGTTTTTGTTAATACTCACGTATGCATAGAAATCGATAAGAAAGACTAATCTAAATAATGAAAATGCTAAAGTGTTGTGAAATAGATAAAATATGCTTCTTTTCGTATTCTTTATGAAAGAAAATAATGAACTTGTATTCACCAAAGTCAAATCTTTTCGAGTTAAGAAAAGTAGATGACCAACATAAAGAGCTATTATTTCATGATTTTAAGATTAGCTCTTATCGATTGCAATTTAATCTAAGAGGATTCAAAGAAAATCTAAGAGACTTGAGGATGGATCTCTTTAAAGGAGGGGAGCGATGTAGATTAAGAAAGAGTAATAGATGATATTAATTATTGCATAGATTTATGATATTCTTGTTATTTTTTTCGATTAAATTTAATTTTTTATTTTTAAGATTTAGTTAGATGGATATCTTATTTAAAGATATCAAATCTTTTATTTTATAGATTTATTAAGATTTAATTCTTAAAATATTAAATCTTATTATGCTTATAAATAGGTAAAGTTATAATAAATTACAAGAGAATGACTTGATATTAAATATAAAAATTATTTTTTCAAGATTAGTATGATGCATTTCCTTTTTGCTAACAGTACTAGGCCAAGTGAGGCTCGTAATTCTTTAATAAGGTTATGCATCATGTTAAATTTAATGGTGTGAGATTACTAAATATATCTTTTCAAATTTTATTATTCTTTTATAAAAAAATTCATTTAGATTATTTTTTTTATTGATTTATGTGCCTTTTCTAATTTTTCATTTCTTTATAATTTCCACTTCTACTATCTTATATTAAATAACCATCCATTGCTCAGGTTACATATTTTGACTATTAGCCATATTATTTTATTGTTGCCCATCAGCTTTTCCATAACAAAAGGATTGGCATATTTTGCTACTGAAGAGTGAATCTTAACATGCAATAAATAAATAAATAAATAAATATATATATATATTATATATACTGATAGTCCATTTACTTGAAGGAGTGGCTACCCCATTCTTTCTTCATTCCTTACTTAATTGTTATTATGCTATTTATTTCGTTTTTGAGCTTCATAATAGCAATTTGATAGAATACCTATTACTCAAAAACAAGGAATTGGGATTCCCTGTCCATACCTCAGATTCCCTATCCAATGCAGAGTTTTCTTCTTCTTCTTCTTCTTCATTTTTTTTTGTTGTTCCCCTTCCAAATTGTCCTCGTAGACTTTTTAAATCGACAAAACATTACCCTTAAAAACATACAGATCGAATCAACCTAATAAATTGAAAAGCATCAATCAAGCTACTCATCTTTAAGTTGGGTCGAATTTACATATCTAACCACTTCAGCATAAGTCCTCAAGTGCATGTGATAAGGTTAACAAATCTAATCGACCCAATCTACACAAACTTCTTCTACGAGACTTCATCGTCTTTGTCTTCTTCAGGCTGGATCAACTTCAAGCGAACTGAGAGGGAAGGAGAGAAAGAAATTCTGCAATAATGTTTTTATGTGGATGGAGGAGGAGGAGGATGTAGAGGAGTGAAAATGTGGAGAGAGAAAAAATTCAATTAGGAAAAGAGGAGGAGTGGGAATGTGGAGAAGAGAGAGAAACCCAAGTTGGGATCAAATATGATTTTTGGGGATGATAAGGACCTATTTTTGTCATTTAATACCCTATTCTAAGTTGCATTCATTGTGAAATATGTCAACTAAACAAAATAATAATAATTCGATGACTTTCTATTAAACAATGTGACACGCTTTAGGTTCTATCATGGCTTTATTCTATTTTAATGAATTATAATTTTATTACGGTTTTATTTCATTCACTGAAGCGAAATGAAAGCGTAAAGAAAATAGTTATAAGTATTGCCAAAAGAATATTATGAAGCCACCGCAATCAAAGTATCTTTGGATATTGACAGTTTAAATACGAGACAAAGAGCCCGCTAGTAGAGGCACGATCGAGTTTCGACGCGAGTTCATCAGAAAAGCCCATTGCCAGTTTTCGCTTAATTTAAAAGTTATATACGACAGGTCATCCCGTTTAATGAATGACTTTTTTATAAACAGCTCGTCCATACCCATAGATTTGGATCGGTTTTCGCTTACCATTATTTGCAATCGCTAATGATAGCTGGAATTGCAAACCAATTTCTCCTTTCTATTTTATCTTTTTCATTTTTTGACTTTTTGAGATTTGTACTTAAAGCCATCCATATATATTTATCTTAAGGATGTCCAAATTGTTTACAAAAAAGCCGGCCCAGTCAGAAAAGTTCTTATTCCACTTAAAACCCACAGGGCCCATAACTCATTATTACTGGCTGATTTAGAAGAATCTGCACATTTGAACTTGAAACCCTAATAGTTTGTCTCCAAGGACAACGTGACTTACAGGATGACCATTGTATGCTTTTAATCAAGAGCAAGTTCCACCTCAAATTCATAGCCGCAATGTTTCTAAATGCAGCACAAGCCTAATCTACGTATTAAAGTTTAAAACCAAAATTATGGTCATACAAGATATTTACAATGGAGCTTTATCTTACAGTAGTAACTTTTTAATATCATTCCAAACCATGATATCATCATCAACTTATATAATACATTTGTTAACAAATAGACCGCTAGCTAACTGCCAACCGCTAGAACGCCAAGCTTTTTAACAACGGTATCCATTTTCAAATGCAGGTTTATCCCTTGAGAAAACGTGAACCTTCTTTAATAATAGCCAAACGATTCAGAGGGAGAGGGAAATACCCAAAAAAGTGCAGCTCACTTATAGGTCGTGCGAATTGACAGTACTACTAATCAACGATAGTACTGGCAATATGGCAAAAGAACGATAGCAATAGTAAATCCAGCATTGATTTCTTCAAAATTTAAAAAAGAAACGCCTTATTTTCTTCTAAGCTTTATTTAACCATAAGACATATGCAAGTACGATTGAACAGAGGGAAATGATGTTGAGAAGAACTTTCTACATTATCACATCAGAAAAAGAATACTCTTTGGGGCATATAATGGAACTTTTGCCAAAATTAAAACCGTCAACGTTGAAAAACGAAGCACAAGAGCGTACATATGAACTACCTAGAGACCATTGAATAATTCTCTTCAGGGACCTCAATGAAAAAATAAAATAAAATAAAAAAAGGGGTTGACTTGCTTTCGTGATTCCTTGCATCAGTCTATCTTCACGGATGAATAGATAAGCCTTGTGAACCAAAAGCATGCGTAGAAACCAATTGTACCGGTCAGCGCAAAGAAGGCAAACGACACAATCGCCATGTATCCAAAGTACATCACTCCAGACACCAACTTTGTGATTTCAAGCTTTGTGAAGAAGTAAAATGTAGCATATAGGAATAGATACAATGCAGAGGATCCAGATGTAAGGTATGATCTCCACCACCAAAGGTAGTCCTCACTACACAACTGGAAGTAGCAGAGCACGATGGTGATTTCAGCACAAGTGACTATAAGGATTATAAAGACCAAGAAGAGGAACCCGAAGATGTAGTAGAATTGATTTAGCCAGATTGAGGTGAGAATGAAGAAGAGCTCAATAAAGACGGCCCCAAACGGAAGTATCCCTCCAATTAGAATAGAGAAGGCAGGGTTCATATACCACGCTTGCTCAGGGATCTGCCTTGGAATCTTGTTTGTCTTGACTGGATCCTCCATAGCTGGCTTCTTAAACCCAATATAGCTGCCAACAAAGACAAGCGGGACTGAGATGCCAAACCACAAGAAGACCAAGGCAAACATCGTTCCAAATGGCACAGCCCCTGATGACTTCTGACCCCATGTAAGTGCATTTAGGACAAAGAAAATAACAAATGCAATTGCAGGGAACATCACAGCGGTTCTGAGAGCTATTTTCTTCCACTCGGTTCCTTTGAACATCTTATACAAACAGGCAGATGCATATCCACCAAAAAGACCCATAAATACCCAAAGCAGGAGCATAGCTGTCATCAAACCACCCCGATTTGAAGGGGAAAGGAAGCCCAGTATGGCAAAACTCATGGTAACAACTGTCATCCCAAAAAACTGAACACCTGTCCCTACATATACACATAGTAAATCTGCATTAGATGGGGGCCTGAAGACATCACCATGGACTAGCTTCCACCCTGTCTCTTCCTGAGCTTCTTCCTGAGTCTCAAGTTCATTGTACTTTGAAATGTCACGGTATAGGGTCCTTAGCATTATCATGGCCACCATTCCGGATAGGAAGAGAACAATCATTACAGAATTAACTATGGAAAACCAGTGAATTTGATTGTCATTCATGAGAAGGTAGGCATCCCACCTAGAGGCCCACTTCACATCACTCTCCTGAAAGGTTGATGTTTCAGCAACAAAGTTAAGGGAGGTTCATGGGGTATATTAGTAGTCAGATAAAGCAAGAATAGCTCTTGATTGTTTAACTGGTCTAATCATCCAACCAAAACAAAGCTTGTTATTAAGCATGTGCACGAGAGTTGAAAGGTTACTAATAAGAGCTGTTGTAATTCAAAAACTAACTACTGATGAAAAACAAAAATTCATGTGTAGCGTCTACCTCAAATTGAACATCATACGTAAATATGATCTCCTTGTTTTCTTCAACTTCTTGAGGAGAGTTGGAATTAACTACAGTGTGCTTGGCATGAGGATCACAAGTTGTCAACCGAGTGTTGCCACTCCATGTTCCCTCATATGCATGGTTAACACTGTAGTTGCAAAAGGATAAGAAAAAAGGCTAATATTTATTTGAAAAAACAAGCAGAGAATTGGAAAATTATTAGATAGAAGGATTAGGAGGTGTACCTATATGGTCTGACCTCAAATCCAACAATCCTAGCTGTGTCAGTTTCCAAATCTTTATGAAACTTCACAGTGAATGCCAAATGATTGTGGATAAAGTACTTCTCCTCTTTGCTCTGTCAATGACAAGAGTTAGCAAAAGAACATCTAGCATATTGACAAAGAACTAGACCCTATTCTCCAACTAAAATTGCAGCATACCCCAGAATAATGGCCTTTTAGCCCAACATGATATCCAAGCTGATAAATAGGAGTGGTTTCCTGGTCTGACCTCCGAAGACTTACAGGAACAACTAGAGGAAGATTATCAAGGATCCTGTCAAGTGCATCACCTATTAGGGAAAGAACATGAGGAAAAATGAAAAAATGATGCTGCAATTTGCACAAATAGCGAGAGCAACTTCAAATTTAGGAGGGACAAACCACATTACCATTTGCAACTGTTGCAAACATGATGTTGCACAAAGCACAAAAAGAAAAAAAATGAACTTAATCACAGTGCTTACATGTTCACCCGATACTCATCATCAATTTTCTCCTTTAGTTCCTTCGCTTGTTTAGCATCAAGAATGTGGCGGCACACAATTGTGCACATTTGGGGTTCCCGCATTTTGAACTACAAATGTCAAATTCGATTAGCAGGAAAAATGCCTCATATTTAAAGAATAATATTTTTTTCTTTTTTGGCATTAAACTCACCACATATGCAGAGTTCTCAATGCGATCACCACGAAGAACTTCCCCAAGATTCTCTGCACTGTCTACTATTTTTTCAGGCTGACATAATGGAAGTGTATAGTATGAGTAAGGAAGCTGAGTCTTTATAGAGGTCAATTTGTTCACTTTCACTTTAAGTTCATCTCCCTGCATAGAGAAGAAAAGTGAGGAGGGAGTTGAATGGTGCTTCCCTTAACTGGCATATAGAATTTCAAGAACAAGCTACAGTAAATGAAAACAATGACAGTTTTGCAGCACAGAACATGAAACAAGAACTAATTGCAATCACCAAAGCATGCTAACTGCACCGGGTGAATTTATAATTCTCGCAACAGATTGTCCTGCTTTTAAAGGCTGTAAATTGTTGCCCAAAGTGGAGCAATCTATCTTCTGGTCATAAAATATTAAAACTAAAGACTGTTGAGTACATATAGGTGTATTTTAACCATTCCTTAGAGCACTAGATCCTAAATTAAGTGTTTGTTATTTATGAATACAATAGTTCCAACTTTACTTAAGCTTACCTTATGAAGGCTCAATGTATTTTTTCGTAGTAAAAAGAATGATGCTAAGATCTTATGAACACTCTTACAAACAGAATAGATTATATGCATACTGGATCTCTTCTAAGAATTTATTACTTCATGTTCATTATCTAAATATGAGTAAGCCTGAATTTGTTAACCAATAAACCCTGATATCATTAGGATCAACATTTTCAATCCCACTTTTTCTTTTTCTTTTTTTACTAAGTAAATAAATTCATTGATATAAGGAAAACCGTGCAGCCACTAAAGCAGGCATGGATTTCCTAACAAAAGCTCCTAAAAACAAAAAGGAGCAAACAAGACGACCTTGAAATCCCTCTTAGTTTCATACACGGTAAACTGTAATACGTGAACAATTCCCAGAAAAGCACTCCAAAGTTTTCGCAGAAAGCATTCTTCCATTCTTTGAAGAAACATTGCATATCAACATAAGAGGCTAGCAAGCTAATAATTTAATCTAACCATATAGTAATTAGTCTTTAAGTACTCAAACATCACATAAATTATTTCTTTTAAAATAATATATCTTCAGACCAAATTTTACCAAATTATTCAGCAAAATGGAGGTGCAAATGTCCACAATTTCTACAGGGAAAAAAAGAAAAAGAACAGAAAAGACATTAAAGGCTTTCATTTTGGCCTTCTAAGTGATCACAAATTCCAAATGTTTCACACCTACATCCACTCTTTAACATAATGTGCAATCGTGTGTCTGTATTCAACATGATTTCTCCACTTTAGCAAGCAGTTAATGGAATGAACCCCTTGACGCTTTTTCACTAAGATCATAACAAAGAAACCTCCAACAAAAGAAACATGAAATTAGAATTTCATCTCTTATCATTCCCACACGTAAAATGTTTAGGAATAAAATTTCATTTCTCACGGCATAAGCCCCTCTCTCTCCCTCTCTCTCTCTCTCTCTGTACCCGATATTTACTGCCTCATATGCGAATCTTGCAAACGGCATATTTGCAAAGATCCTAATTTCAACACTCAATTGAAGTATTCTTTCGATTTAATATATATATATATATATATCGGTCATATATCAATTTTTTTTATTAATTTAAATCAATACGTAGTACCTAACAAGTAGGCATAAAGCAATTTAAACTCACAATAAATAGCAATCGCCAATAAAACTCATACACTCAAAGCAAGACATATTTAACCTAAGAAATTCCTAAATTACTCAGATCGAAGGACAACAGAGAGGAATCCACAGAGAGAAAAGAAAGACCGGACCTTTTGAAAGTCCTGAGGGGCAACGCCGGGGAGATAGAAGGAGCAAGCGCCATGGAGGAGGAGCAGAAGAATCGCACAGATCGACACGGAGTGGAACGACCTAGATCGCCATAGATCCATGGCGTCGTTGTGCAGAGAGATAGAGAGACAGATTGGGGGAAAGAGAAGAAGGAGGACGTTATAGATCTAAAGAGTTGGGTTGATGATAATAGTGTATTTGCACGGTTATAGGCTTATAGCCTCGAATGGTGCCATGTTCACGTGGTTGATTTATTTATTTATTTATTTTTTAATTGGAAAATTCGTTAATAAATAGGGTAATAAGAAGAAGGAAGAAGAAGCAAACAAAAAGAAAAAGGGGGAAAAAAAAGTGAGACGAAAGTAAAGGTGAGGAATTAGAAATGAAGCAAAGCATTAGATAGACGATCCATCAGATTGCATTTTTATCTTTTCTTTTCTTTTCTTTTCTTTTAATTCCTTCTCTTTATTTGGAGCGTGGATTATTAACAATGTTTTCTCTTTATTAGTTATGGAATTGAATAAAAGAGATATTAAGGTATTATACAAAAATTCAAAATTTGTACCATATATTAGATAATATAAAAATTTATTTCACATAATGTAAGATAAATATATCTTTAAAACTCTAAAAAATAACTAAACATCAAATTTTCAAATCATAATTTTGAGCTTTATTAAAATTTATATTATTAAATTATAATTTTTCAATCACAAAAAAAAGTATCTAGTAATATATAAACTAAATATGATACAATAGAATCGTAATATCTTATACTCCTTATAATGTGTTATATAATTCTCCTTGTCCTTTTTCAATTATAGCCATCAATTATTACTAAACCATGTTTACTTTTTAAAACTTTTACGTTTTACAAAAACTCACCAATAAAACATAGAATCCTTTCACATTACATTAGCTTTTTTATTAGGAAAAATGATTATATAGAAAACTTATAAGAACAACGACATCATAGTCATTAGCAAACTTTAGTTTGGTTTATTCAATTAGATTCGAGATTATAGAGCAGTGCATCAAATAAAAAAAGTTCCTCCACCATATCCCTATTAAATTTAGCTAAGAGATATGCATATGGTTTGCTTTATATTCACTATGTTTGATCTTGCCTTTCCCAAACTAAGAGACAAGTTCCCTCTAAATAATATTAAAAAACTTTATGATATGAAATCCTAATAATACACTAGAAATTTTTATGCACTCAACTCTATGATTATTCTACTAAAATTATGTATTAAAGTGATCGCACGTTACCATATAATTCTTTAACTCGAAATGAAGCTAAATATGATACCTAAGTTTCATGTAAATGCTTCTTCATCTTTCCCGACAACTTCACTAATTTCTATCCCATAATATTTTCTACCTAATAAACTCTCAAAATTTAATTTAATGAAACAATGTAAAAAAAAAACAACAGTCTCGCAAGAACAGTTTTCATAACATTGGTCTTACTTTGTCTTTTGTGGCAACACCATAATTAAGAAGTAACAACCATTGCTCACTTGAGAATAGATAGACATTTCTAGGATGATTTATCTCCTTAATGTTTTTATCCTTATAAATGCTTTTAAGGATCATTAATAATAGCCATGACCAATGGTACTTTGTATCAAAATATGCTAGTTTTGTTGAAATTAAATTCTAATGTAGCAAATTGAACATAGATAAGGAGAAAGAGTACCTGCAAATTAAAGGTTCGTCTTTATGATAACCATGGTAATTGTAGCATGGGGCAATCCCACAACATATGCAATAGAGTTTGACGATGTGATTTACATCAAAGTGCAAGTCTCATCAACATAAACCTTTTACCTTATTATGTTTTTAATAAAAAGAAGCACTTCATTATTATAACATTCCAAATGAAATTTAAGACATTAAGGTTATTTGTTGTCTTTAACATCAAACCCTAATTCACAAAAATCTTTGCAAACATAATTAATTCATGCAAATTGTTTATAAGTTGATGTCATGCCCCAAGCTCTCCCTTTTATTCCACTTTAACTTCATTAGTTAAATAATGGGTAATATGTATTAACTTCATACAACAACTAAGAGAAACAAAAATGTCGAAATCAATCAACTCTTCCTTCTATCAACTTCCCACATCTCACATACATATTGTCATGTCCCAAATCGGTAGAATTATAACAGTTTCGTTTTGTAAACTATTCTAGATAAAAGCTGACCATGCAACCATTATTTTAGACCTGATTTACACAAGGCGTTCATAATTAATCCGCTTTGAAATAAACAATTTATAAATTAAATAAATTATTTACCTAAGAAAGTATTGAAAATTTATATATACATTAGGATCTAAATATTACATATGATCTTTGCAAGGTTTCATTATACTATATTTCCCAAGTAATACATTACTCAAAAATGGAAGATTTTAGAATAAGAAGTAAGACCTTAATAATATATTTGTCTTCAAATATATTTTCCCATTCCTTAGAATTTAGTAGTTGTTAGCTTCAAGATAAATACAAGTCGCTTTTTAACTAATACCTGCAACAACGTTTATAGAGATATGAGCAACCACAGTTTAGTAAGTTGGAATGAAGAAGTAAAACTATACATTAAATATAAATAAGGTTATCAACCAATTTAGTTAGATACTATGTATGTACAAGTAAATGCTAT
Source organism: Lumnitzera racemosa (assembly GCA_024138005.1). NCBI lineage: Eukaryota > Viridiplantae > Streptophyta > Magnoliopsida > Myrtales > Combretaceae > Lumnitzera > Lumnitzera racemosa. The sequence goes on from JAMXBC010000007.1 coordinate 6,683,709, forward strand.
CACACAACGTTATCTAGCCCATTGTAAGATTAAATAAATTATACCTACTTTAATCCAAGTTAAGAAGTTTTCGTTTAATACAAAAACTCACAACTAAACTTAGACTTATACAATGGAGATATTGCTTCTCCCATAACTACCTTCAAACTATTGACTTCACTCTTACCACAATCTCTTCACTAGTCATTTAGTTCGACTAAGGATGAAGAATCGACCAATTATGCCATCTAACACTATCTCTTTCAAAAGGATCGGTATTTGGCTAGAGAATTCTAATTTTCCCTAATAGATTGTTATGCAGGTTAAGTTTAGATTTATAAGTCAAAGATTTAGTTAAATCTAGTTTAAGGTATTCAATCATTTCAAACAATCACATAAATATAAGCCAAGACAACTAATCAAAATCATATCATCAAATTCAAAAACAAGCACATGTGTACAGTCAACTATCTAATAAGTACAATTAAGTACAATTTTAAGCACAATTTCAAACCTCCGAATACTACAAATTAGTATTCCAAAATATAGTAACATATTAATCCCAACTTACCTGAACTCTTCACTTTCTCATTCGAGGTACAACTTGGATAAGCCATTGCCAATAATCTTTATAATATAACGTTATTTCAATTTTCACATAACTACCTTGATTGATTTTATCCTATAAAGTTTATTGTTCTCTTTAATTTAATATTTTTAGTATACTTAATTATTCAAATTTTTAAATCTCTTAAAGTTATTCCTAATTTAGGTCGAGTTTTGATTTAGTTTTAAAGTCAGTTTCTAAATTAGGTTTTTAACTCAATTGTCGATTAGGGATTTTATATATAAACCCTAAGAAATCATTCCAAACCATAATGTGAAATCAATAATATTATTTTTAGGTATCCTAAATATCATTTTTAGTCCATAACCAATGTTTTAGTCCGTACGGTACATCTCAATCCTAATTAAACTACCAAATTTACTCTTGATGTGAGAAAATTTCAAAATTTTCATATAATTACCCTAATTTAAGTTTCCTACTAGATATATTACATATTTTTATTATTATTATAATATCAATTTTAACCTAATATTTTCCTACTCATCAATTTTTTATACTTACATATTATACATTATCACCTAATATGTACATAATATACACATCTAATATTCCCATCACTTCAAATATCATCTATCAACATTGATTAACATCTCAAAATACCTAAATTTATCCTAAATCAGAATTTATACCTAATTACACTAAATTGTAAAATTAGTTTAAAATATACCATTTTTACTCATTACATATATACTACATAATACCCTAATAATTATATCTAACACCCTAAATGCTATAAATAACTACATCAGATTTTAATAGCCTAAAACATATAATTATGCACTAAATTAATAATTATCTCTTTAATTACTTAATTAACCAAAATTACTCATTTTATACATTGTTTTAAAGTTTAAAAATCACCAAAAATTTCAAAAATTCATTTATGGAAAAGAGCTTTATAACACTGTTTTACATTATCTAAATAGTCTACATAAAATTTTTTAGCTTAAAACTATATTTCTAAGATCATTTATTTTAAATTGAAATATGCTCGATTTTACGCATTTTTTAAGGATAGTATATTTCCTGACATAAATTTGTCAAAGTAAATTTTTTTCTTAAATCTACATATTCAAAAACCTCAAAATACCAAATTTCACAATTTTAAAAGTTTATTTAATATTTTTAGTAAAATAAATAAAATCGGAAGAAAAGATTGAACTCACCCGAGTTAGTGGCTCTGGGCACTATAGCCTGTCAATTGGTTTGGGCACTACCACTACTGTGCGGTGGTGATAGCCGTTCACTCCTAGGTTATCATCGGGTGCTAGTTCACCTTACAGTCCCTATTTGTACAAATTTTTTTAAGAAAAAAACCTTAATTGTTTTTCAATGTTCTTAATTTTTTTCATGCTCTAACTAACTAAATGAACTTTTGATTTAATTTTGGTATTTATAGAGCTATATAGATTTTTTTTTTCATCAATTTAAGTTGACAATGACCTTATCTTATCGTTTTCCACTTTCTATTTGTTTAATTTTGATTGGTTGATTCTGTTTCTTCCATTTCCAAGCTACCACGACCAACTTCTAGACATTTCCTCATTTTTTTCTTATTTTTATTGAATTATTTATAAATTTTCTTTAATTATTTAGTATTATTTTAGCATATTTTTGGTATTCTAAATAGTTTCGCATATTTCTACTTACATGTAAATTCATATATGATACAAATAAATATTCCTAAATATTATTTATGTTATTTCATAATTTTTAGTATATATATAATTTATCTCTATGAATTCGTTAGTTATTAGAACTTATTTTATGCGCTTTTAATAACTAATGGGAAATTTACATATAATTCAATATTATAATAATTAATTATTTTATTATTAATTTTCCTAAATCCAAGCTCATGGGATCACTTTTACTGATATTCCTAACTTCGTAGTAAAATTTGGGTTGGATTGGATAATTTGTCCGATTGCCCTAAATTCTACAAATCGAACCTCGAGTACTTAATTACGAGACTTACATATATCCTTAATCTAATGGAATTGTTAGATAGAAGACCATGAATTAAGTTATAAAGTGCACTATACCTACTCTAATCGATAAATAAGGAAGGAGATTTGCACCCACTTTGCACTCTCATTCAACAACCTCATAAAAGGTTGTTATTATTATCTTAAATGTTCATCTAACTCTTTCACAATCTAGTGGTTTTTGCTTTATGTGTCTCATGTTGAATTTCTTTCATGATTAATATGGTATAAACTCAACTAAAGCAACCCAAAAATCCTCCCATTAAGGATTTCAATCTTTAGGCCATAATCTCTTAATTGATACAATTAACTATTATAGATGTTGGAGTCCCTTTAGGGTAGTCACATGTGTACTACATGAGTAACGTGCTATATGTAGCTTTAATGAGATGAAATGAGAATGACACCTGAAGGAATGATGAAGTGAAAATAAGGCATAGAGAAGGAATGTCGAGCCTAAATTTTTGGTTTTTTATTTAATTTAATTTAATTTCCCATTTTTTTATTAATACTAAACCCTAACTCATTTAATATTAATTATTGACTAGAGAAATTAAGAAATTTTGGTTCCTTTAATTAAAAACTTTTGGAGTCGCCATCCAATCAAAGTCAAAAAATAAAAGAAATCGTAATCGATTGGGTGAATTGATTATAATTTAGCTATCGATTTTCAATTTCAATTTAATAAAAACTAGAGAGTTTCAAATTCGAGGACTAACGTATTAAACCCTAACAAGTACTACTATCTTTTTTCCGAAATTAGTTTTATTTATCAAAATTTTCCTTTTTTAAAAAGATTTTTAAGAAAATAAAAAAAAAATAAAAACTAAGTTTTTATAGATTTCAATGTTGTGTAAGTCGAGATCAGATAATTGTAGTTCTTTTCGAAAACTTTAGTGTGCTGGCTTATTTTAATTTTTAAAAATTGACCAAGTTTACATTCACTATTTATTTCTGAAATTAGGTTTATTCATCAAATTTTTCCTTTATTAATATTTTTAAGAAAATAAAAATAAAAATAAATAAATAAAAACTAAATTTTTAAAATTTTTAACATTGTATAAGTTGGGATCAGGCAATCGTAGTTTTTTCTGAAAATTTTAGTGTGTTGGTTTATTTTAATTTTTGAAAACCAACTGAGTTTACATTATTACTAATTCAATTTATTCAAATAAAAACTAAAGGGTCCTAATTCTCGAACTCTTTTATTTTTATAAAAAAACTCTCTAAAAGTCCTATTTAAAAGAAAGGTTTATTTATTTATCTTTTCAAAAAATAGTTTTCTTCGTAAAGAGTCCTAAAAATTCCTAAGCTAATATACACACACTCACATATATATATATATATTATTACTATTAAACAATTACCTACATAAAATAAATAAAATATAATATACTTAATCTATATAATAAAAAACTAATACTAAATGAATCTCCTAAGCTAATATATACATACCTACTTATATATTATGTTATCAACATAAGTAACTAAGGATCTAATAAATAAAATAATAATAATAATAAAATAAATAAATAAATAAAAACTCAAAACTGGAAAAGAACTCAATCTGACTTGGGTTGTTCGGTATGGAGTTTCTATTCGGTGTTATTGAAGCTGTTGACCGTGGCTTGGAATCGTGGCTTCAGTGTATGGAGTTACATGAAAGTCAATGAAGTTGGGGCTAGGACATGTCGTTCAGTGCAGCAGTATATCTACATGTTGGTTGAAACGGTGAGGATGAAGTGTCGTGTTGCTGCTGGGAACTGCTGCTGTGTGGGAGTGTAGTAGGTGCAGGAAAGTATGTGGAGTGCAGTGTGTGGGAGGCTGAAGTTGTGTCATTGCTAATCTGTATTTGCTATTGGTGACATGCATGCAAGACGTTGGGACTGTTTCAAATGTTGATCTGTGTTTGCTGTTGGTGAAGGAGAGGTGGTGGTGATTGTGGATGGTTGAGAAGTGATCGGTATGTGCAGTCGTGGATGCAGTGAGGATGGGGACGTGTGTGGCGTGAAGCTTGGATCAGGCGTGTGTATTACACGTATGGCGTGTTGTTTGTTCGGTACTTGGACATTATGTACTACTGTGAAGCGTGAATGTGCTATAGCGTTGGGATTCTACAGTGGATTGTTGGCTGCGAATGTGGTGTCGAACTTATTGCTGTTGCCGTGGGGAGTTGGACTTGCGAGGAAAGGACGAAGGTTAGAGATCTCGGGGTCAGTTCGTATTGGGGCTTTAGGAGAGAGATCCTGGACGTTGTGGCTGTTGTTGGATAGTGAGCAACTGCTAGTGACGGTCTCCAACGAATGGTGATCGGAAGTGAAGTGTTTTGCTGCCGAGTGTGATCAGTGGACGGTAAGTGCGTGTAAGGGTTGATCCGTGTAGCATAGGAGATGCGTATGTGTGTTTAATCTAGACGTATCTGTAACTGACTTGGAGTACAGTGAGGCATGGACAGTGTTGTGTGTAACCAGCGTGGGGATGTAACTAGCCGAGGCATGGACAGTGTTTAAAGTCGTACCTTGTCTCTACCTTGACATATTTGTTTTGAATAAAATATTAATAATATAAAAAGACGATATAACGTATCTAATAATCATTATAGACATGTATAATATATCTTCATATACAAAGATCATTAAATTTTATGGGTACATGGATTTTTTAATCTTAGTCATATTGCCCATTGTCACACACAATTACATTAGGATAATACATATGAGAGTGCCTAAACTATAGATTTCGGGTAATTTAATATCCAAATGTTCAAAACCTAAATTTTAGTGCTCGAAAATAAAAAATTTGTTCACCTAAGTGCTTAAAGTTTTTATTTTGATCAGTTTTGTCCCACCATGTATATAACATCTATCAAATGTAGACACTTAAGTAAATAAATTCGTAATTTTCAAGCACTGAAAATCAGGTTTTGAATGTTTAGGCACTAAACTATCTAAAATTAAATGTCCAAATACTCTCATATGCTTTTTCCATAATTATATTTGAAGATATTTTTTTCCCTAAATCTACTGATCCATCAATCATCTAATTGGAGTTTAGCCATAGTAGCATTAGTTATGCAAATTGTATATTATGTTTAGTTCACATATGATATATGGCTTTTATTAGGATGATTCATATTTAATTCAATATTTTACTTGCAAGAACCTTTATTACCAAGATAAAATATTAAATTATATTTCATAGTTAGCTTATAAAAATTAAGAAGGGGAATGTAATTTAACCGCTTAATAATTTAGTTAAATGAATGTAATTGAAATAAAATTTTAGCCCATAAGAAAGATTTTTATGTCACTAGATTTATAATAAAAAGGACATGGTTTGCACTGGCAAAATGTGATATATGTTTAGTGTCAAATCTATTTAATGTATGCATGTGTCTTGAACTACAATGAGTAGATTAGTTTGATATCAAGTGTGATATTCTATATTTGAAAAGGGATAACGATAAATGTGGAAAGAAAGGGTTTTTCTCGAAGTAAGGTACATGGACATTAATTATGATATAAGAAAAGATAAGCTAATTATTGTTGAAACTAACTTTTTAGAGAATAAGGCCCTTTATGAGTAATGGAAAAAATCTAATTACATTAGTGTGATGTTCATAAAGATAGCAACTTTCTACCAATATTCATTGTTCTATCAATTAGTATAAAGATGTTAAAACATTACTAAAAGCTATTGATAAGCAATTCGTAGATTCAGTTAAAGCACTTGATAGCAACCTAATAATGAAATTTCAATCCTTAAGGCTCACTAATGTGAGTGGTGTGTATAAGCACATCATACAAATAAGAAACATTGCAACTCAGCTGAAAACTCTAGAAGTTAATATTTTTGAAACTTAATGCACCAAGAAGTTTAGTTATCATTATGACTTACAGTAGCAAATTGTGAACTAATGGTTCCTTTAAAATATTGAAAAAAGTAGAGTGAGTAGGTCTACAAACTAATTAAAGTAACAAATGTGAACCTGTTCAAGGGGTATGACACACCAATGAATATAATACGACTTCACACTTCACTTGATATGATATACAAGTTAATGTCAAGGTCTACTCGCCATTAATCCTGAGTTACTCGACAAGATTAGATAAGAATCTAGGAAAAATGGACTTTGAGAAGGTTGTCTTGCAATAACAGTATATTCAAATCTATATGTAAAGTAATATAATTCTGGCTTACAAGGGGAAGGGACTATTGATAATAAGTCCTTAAGGCAATATTATAAATAAAAAAATTACAACAAGGTAGATGCAAAAAAGGGATTCCTGGTACATACGAAAATGAGTAAAAATGACAAAAAACAAAAAGGGAAAAATAGTACAATATCAAATAAAGAAGGCATGTGGTAATACAACATTGGATCTGTACAAAGGTTCTCTAAGCATAGTAGGTGGGAGGAATTGAGTTGTTACGGCAACAAGGAAGCCAAGAAGTGAAAGGATGCCGTGAGAGTTAGAAAGAGGTCGGAAGAGAAGCACTCGGCCAAGAGCTAGCTGCATTTACTCGATAGAAGACTCTCAACAGTTAAAAGTCTGGTCGCTTGGCATAAGGCTCTCAACTAGAGGAAGGTTGGCATTGTCATAGGATAATGAACAAAGCATAGTATAACCACCTGGAGCTCCCAAGGAATTCGACCATCCTCTTTCATCATACTGTTTCTCGTCATCGGTAGGTTGACAAATAAGAATCCTTCGAGTGAGGGATTGGAGGCCTCTAAGACGTGCACAAGTGATCGGGCCGATAGTTAGTAACCCATCAAAACTTTCCTTGTGCACGATATATTGAAAACTCTTCCACAACAATATGAACCCTTCAAGATCCCTTATAACATACGTGAGGACAATTAGGCAATTAATGAGCTCTTGACCATGTCTATTCAAGAGGTAGGAAGGCTAGTAATGGAAATGACTGTAAGCCCCATAATTAGTCACTCAGGGTTTTAATCGGTTGAAAGATCCAATCAAGCCTAAATTATAAGTAAAACAAAAAATATTAGTAAAAATGATTTCGTAAGTTTGAATTTAAGAAAATAAGCAATAAAATAAAAAAAATAAAAATTCTAAATTTTAAGTATATAACTCGTTATTTATTGAAAATGTGTAAAATGTATTCCGATAATTAATGAATTACTAGGGATAAATTATATGTATACTAAAAATCATAGAATGACATAAATAATATTTAGAAATATTTATTTGTACTATATATAAATTTACATGTAGGTAGAAATACGCGTAATTACTTAAAATACGCGTAATGTGTAAAATAATACTAAATAATTAAAGAAAATTCACAATTAATTAAGGAAAAATCAAGAAAAATAAGAAATGATCCAAATATAGGTCATGACAGCTGGGGAAAATAATAAAAAAATTAGCCAATTAAATTAGAACAACACAAAAGTCAAATTGGAAGAAGATAAGGCAATTGTCTAATCAAATTAATGCATAATAATTTTCCTAAAACTCTATAAATAGCAAGAAAAAGTCCAAAGCTCATTTGGTTAGTTTGGAGAGTGAGAAAAATAGGGAGAGGCGAAATTGAGAGAAAAATTAAGGTTAGGAAAAAGAATAAGAAAAACTATGCAATTAGGACCATAAAGGGGAACTAACATTAGACGAGCAGTTGGGAGTATACGGACACCACCACTATAAGTTGGTGGTAGCACCTAGACCAGTCGACAATGCCAAGGCAGCCGGCGGTGGTCGGAGCCACCAAGACCGGTGAGTCCAATTTCCAGTTAGATCTTGTATAATTTTGTAAAAAATAGTAAATATTATTAGAAAATTATGAATTTTCTTATTCTAGAATATTTTTGCATTTATTTTTTAGGAAAAATATTATTTTGATGAAAATATGTCTCGTGATGTATGGTTCTTAAGAAATCATGCAAAACCGAACATGTTTCGGTTTAGAAATAAATGACCTTAGGAGTGTAGTTTTGAACCAAAAAATTTTGTGTAGACTACTTAGATGATATAGAATAGTGCTATGAAGGCCGTTTTCAAAAATTAATTTTAAAAAATTTTAGCTAATTTTTATGCCTTAAAATGAGGCATAAAATGGGTAATTTAGGGTTAATTAAGTAATTAAATGATTAATTACTGATTTAGTGAATAATTATATGTTTTAAGATGTTGAAATCTGATGAAGTATGATACTTGTAACATTTAGGGTGTTAGATGTAATTATTAGGTTAATTATGTAGTAAATGAGTAATAGGAAAAAATAGTAAATTTTAAGTTAATTTTGTAAATTAGGGTAATTATGAGTAAAATCTGATTTAGGATGAATTTAGAAATTTTGAAATAATAATTGATGTTGGGAGATGATAATTAGAGTGTTAGCAATTTGGATGTGTATTATATACATAACATGTAATTATTGAAAATATAATAAATAAAAGATATTAGAATAAAAATTAATATTATGATAATAATAAAAATATACAATAAATCTAATAGAAAACTTGAATTTATATAATTATATGAAAAATATAAAAATTTCTTACATCAGGAGTAAATTCAGTACACTGTTAAAGATTTAAGTGTACTGGATATAATAAAATACTGCTTAGGGGTAATTATGGTATTTAGGATATCTAGAAGTAAAGTAATTAATTTCACATTATGAGTTAAATCAAGTTTCTAGAGTTCGGGTATAAAACAGTACTTAGAAATCAAACTAGAATCTAATTTAGAAATCGATGCGGAAACCGAACCCGAACCTAACCCCGAACTTAACCCCAAACCTAGAATAATCATAAAAGACTTAAGACCTAGATAATTAAGTATATTAAATCCTAAACAAAACATAACAATAAGCGTTATAGGATAAAACCAACCTATAATAGTTATATGAAAAATCGAAACCACATTTGTGTTATAGGGATGATAGGCGATGGCTTGAGCGAGTTGGACCTCGAATGAGTGAGTGAGGACTCCAGGTAAGTTGGGATTAATACGATGCTATATTTTGAAGGCTTGAGATTATGCTTGGTTATGCTTGTTAGATAGTCTGTGGTGTGCATATACTTGATTATGAGTGATGCTATGATTATATTTGTTGTTTTAGCTTGTTTTGTGTAATTTGTATGAAATGATTGATCACCCTAAACCAGACCTAATCAAATATACGACTTGTAATAATAATAGAACCTGCATGGCAACCCATTAGGGGAAACTTAGGACTCTCTAGCCAAATGCTGACTCCTTCGAAAGGGATAGCGCAGGATTACATAATGGTCCCTTCTTCATCCTTAGTCGAACAAAATGATAGGAGAGGAGGTCGCGGCGAGGGTGAAGTCAATGATTTGAAAGTAGTCATGAGAGGAGCGAGGTCTTCATTGCACAAGCTTGGGTTTGGTTATAAGCTGTTGTATTAATGGCAACTCCTCAACCCCGATCAGAGTAGGCGAAATTTCTCTAATCTTATGATGGACTGAACAACGTCGTGCAATAGCATTTACTTGAACATGCATTGCACCTAATAAGTTAGTTGATAACCTTGTTGTGTTATGGTATAATTTTAAGTCTTCCATCATAACTTACTGAGTTGTGGTTGCTTACATCCCTATAGACGTCGTGCAGGTGCTGGCTAAGAAGCGGCATACAACTACTCTGAAGCTAGTAACTACTGAATCTTGGGGAGTGAGGAAAAACATTTGAAGAATAAACACATATTTTTAAGGTCTAAGCTTTTACTTTAAAATTTTTTATTTCTGAATAATGTAATAATTAGGAAATATATTACAGAGAAATTTTGTAAACTTTAATTATAATAACTGAATTATAGTGTATATATATATTTCCTCACTTTCTTAGGTAAATATTTTATTTACATTACAAACTGTTTACTTCAAAGTGGGTTAGTCATGGACGCCTTGTGTAGATCAGGTTTATGATAGTGGTTATAAGGCCAACTTCTATCTTAAAATGGTTTTGCACGGCGAGACTGTTACGACTCTGCCGCTTCAGGGCATGACAATGACTGAGAGTGCTATGTTGGCAATCAATAAAAAAGACCAAAATAGAGATACATAAGCTACAAGTAGTCAAAGTTGGGTCCAGGTTAGTCATCCTGATTTGTTTTTTAAGAATCTAATATAGTTAACATAAGTCATAATATAAGGTAGATTTAGTGCTACAATCCATATTTCAAATACTTTGTTAGGTATGCAAAACCTAAGGAAGCTAGTGAGAAGTGAGCAAAGTATCTTATTAAAAAACAAGATCGATTCACAAGTGGAGGCTATTGGAACATGCACCTTAGTACTAAATAATGGCTATATTCTAGTTTTGAAACAGACAATTTATATTCTATGTTTCTCTAGAAATTTGATTTTAGTTTCGAGACTTGTTCCTTTAGGTTTATTCCTTTAATTTCTCAAAGAATTTCAATTTATTTTATAAACTTGATCTTCTTAGGTATGGTAAATTGGATGTTGGTCTTTTCTTTATTAATTTACAATGCAATGCTACAAATAATGTTGTGTATGTTCATGGTAATGTTAGATGCTATAATATGAATGAATTTCTCTACATTATGGTATCAAAGATTAGGTCATATCTCCATAAATAAGATTAAAAAGTTAGTCGATGACAAAGTACTTAGTAAATTAGATTTTATTAATTTTAAAATATGCATAAACTACATTAAGGAAAAGCAGACCGATAAGTCACAGAAAGGTACTAAGGAAAGTAATGGAATCATGCAGTCCAAAATACTTCATCTCCTCTATTAATGACTACTCATGGCATATGTATCTTTATTTGCTTTGTAGTAAGGGGAAAGCATTAGGTGACTTTAAATAGAGAAACAATTAGGAAAACAAATTAAAATTGTGAGAATAGATATAAATGGAAAATATGACGGTTGGTACAATAAGAATGGTTAAGCTCTTAATCCATTTACTAAGTTTCTTCAAGAACATAAGTAGTTGCAACTTAGCTTAAGCTCGAAGATTTGACCGGGACTTAACCTTGACTGGCACACAACTTGATAATTCTCCCTAAGTACTCTTTTACTCTCTTTTTTATTTTGTTTTGTTATTTTTGTTTGTTGTGCTCATTTCTTTCTAAATAAAATTAGATAAGAGCATTTTGTACAGTCTTTAGGAGTTACGAGGTACCACCACTTGGGGAAGAGTAAGGCCCACTTGTTTTTTTTTTTATAAAAATAAATAAAAATGAGTTGTTTTCAAAATTCTTTTTTTGTTAACAAAAATGTGCTATTTTCAATGAAAAATAAAAAATATTTTTTAAATAAGAGTCATAAGAAAGAGTGTTTTCATAATTTTTTTTTATCTTTCAAAATAAATATCTTAAGGGTTTCAAAATAAAATTTAAAAAAAAAAATAAAAATGAGTTTTTGCAAGTTCAGTAAAAAATTAGTGCTTTTCCAAAAAAAAAAAAAATGTTTCCAGCCCAAAAAATATGTTTTTCAAAAATGAAAAGAAAAATCAACCCTTTATAACAAATTAGGAAAAGTAGGATTTTTCATAAATTAAATGCCATTGAGAATAGGTCCTTTTCCTTATAAATTTTTCAAGTGAATGATGTAAACCTAGCTTTATTTGCATAATTGAAATAAACCAAACCATTAAAGTTTTATTAAAAAAAAAAACGAACTACAAAAACTTAATCCCTACTAGAAAGTATGTATGTACTTATAGAGTGACTTAAAAATTAAAAAAAAAAATATTTTTACTCTACCTTGTTTAAAGAAAAAAAGATATTAAACAAAAAACAAAGTTTTTTTTTCTTTTAGTTTTTGTTTGAAATATACTATAAATTAGGATCCTTTTTAATATTCTAATGTAGTAACTTTTAGGGTTTTAATGGGTAGCTTTCAAACCTAAATATCCAGGTTCTTTTGAAAAATTTTTAGATGTTTTCAAAGCCTAAACAAGCAGCAAAATTAGAACTAATCAGCTTAGTTGGTTCTAATTTACTCAATTTTTTCCTAGTTTCACTAAATGAGGACTTTAATTTTCAAAAACTAAAAGAAACCAATTTTCCTAACTTTAACTGAAGGTTTAAATTAAATAAGTGTTACGCCCTGAAGCGGTAGAATCGTAACAGCCCTACCGTGTAAACCATTTTAAGATAGAAGTTGGCCTTACAACCGCTATCCTAGACCTGATCTACACAAAGCGTGCACGACTAACCCACTTTGAAATAAACGGTTTATAATTTAAATAAATCATTTACTTAAGAAAGTAAGAAAATATATATATATATACACGATAATTCAGTTATTACATTATTCAAAAATGAAAAATTCTAAACTAAAAGCTTAGACCTTAAAAATATATGTTTGTTCTTCAAATGTTTTTCCTCACTCCCCAAGATCTAACAGTTGCTAGCTTCAGAGTAGTTATATGCCTCTTCTTAGCCAGCACCTGCATAACATCTATAGGAATGTAAGCAACTACAGCTCAGTAAGTTAGGATGGAGAACTTAAAACTATACCATAAACATAATAAGGTTATCAATCAACTTATTAGATGTAATGCATGTTTAAGCAAATGCTATCGCATGACGTTGTTTGGCCGGTCGTGAGATTAGAGAAATTTCGTCAGCTTTAATCTAAGTTGAAAAGTTGCCGTTAATGTAACAGCTCACGACCAAACCCAGGCTTATGTAATGAAGACATCGCTTCTCCCGCGATTACCTTCGAACCACTGACTTCACTCTCGTTGCGACCTACTCTCCTGTCACTTAGTTTGACTAAGGATGAAGAAGGGACCATTATGCAATCCTGCGCTATCCCTTTCGAAGGGGTCGGTATTTGGCCGGAGAATCTTAGGTTCCCCTAATGGGTTGCTATACAAGTCCGATTATGATTACAGGTCGTATATTTGATTAGGTCCAGTTTAGGGTGATCAATCATTCTATACAAATCATACAATACAAGCCAGAACAACAAACAGAATCATAGCATCACTCATAATTAAGCACATGCACACAACCAACTATCTAACAAGTACAACCAGGCATAATCTCAAGCTTCTAAAATACAGTAACGTATTAATCCCAACTTACCTGAACTCCTCGCTCACTCACTCGAAGTTTAACTTGCTCAGGCCATCACCGATCATCCCTATAACACAAACGTTGTTTCAGTTTTTCATATAACTATTATAGGTTGGTTTTATCCTATAACGCTTATTGTTATGTTTTGTTTAGGGTTTAATATATCTAGTTATCTAGGTTCTTAAATCTTTTACAATTATTCTCGGTTTGGGGTTAGGTTCAGGTTCAGTTTCTGCGACGATTTCTAAATTAGGTTCTGGTTCGATTTCTAAGTTATAATTTAGCTTTTTTTTTTCCATGTATACCTATTATTTACTAATGATTCGTTCTACCTTATTTCGGGGTTCGGTTCCTAAATTGGATTCTAGTTTTGATTCTGGAATCTTACATATGCTCGAATTCTAATGTGAAATTAATCACATTAAGTTCGAGTATTCTAATATCTTATTGGGTCTTAATTTAGTATTCTAAACTATTCGATACACGCTAATTCTAATTGGGTTACCGGATTTATTCCCGATGTTAAAAAATTTTACATTTTTTATACAATTACCTAAAATTAAATTTTTGTTTTAGATTTATTATATTCTAATTTTTATTATTATATTATTAAATTAAACCTAATTTTTCATATTTATTAATTTTCTAATTCTACATATTCCTAATTTTCTATAATTACCATATAATTCCTTCATTAATTACACTTAACACTCCAAGGTTAGGATTAGGTTTCCATATCAAAAATTAACATTCCTAACCTTCTAATTACTATCTAAATCAGTAATTAATGTCTTAATTACCTAATTAACCCAAAATTACCTAATTTTTCTATCATTTTAGGGCTAAAAATTTACCTAAAAATTTTGAAAATTAAATTTAAAAAAATTGGCTTCACAAAATTGTTCTATATCACTTAAGTATTCTACAAAAAAAATTTGAGCTCCAAACTACGCTCCTAAGCCTATTTATTTTCTAATCTTAATTATACTCTATTTTGCATGATTTCTTAAGGACCATATATCACGAGACATATTTTCATCAAAATAATATTTTTCCTAAAAACTACATACAAAAATATTACAAAATAACAAGTTTCATAATTTTCTAAGAATATTTACTATTTTTACAAAATTACACAAAATCAGGCTGGAAATCGAACTTACCAATTTGGGTGGCTCTAGCCACTGTCGGTGGCCATGGGTGTATCGGCCTACTTAGGCACTGCTGCCACTGTGTGGTGATAGTGGTCGTCCACTTCTAATTGCTCGTCGGTTCTAGGTTCTCCTTCCAAGCCCAACTATACAGTTTTCTTTTTTTTTATCCGATTTTTTTTCTTCCAATTTCGATGCTCCTAATTTTTCTCTGATTTCTAACTATCCAAATGAGCTTTTTGATTTTTTTTCCTATTTATAGAGCTTTGTAGTAATTAATGTGCATTAAATTGAACAAGATATTGCACAAATCCTCTAATTTTTGGCTTTTGTGTTATTCTAATTTAATTGGCTAATTTTTTTCTTATTTTCCCCAGTTGTTACGACCCAATTCTGGATCATTCCTTATTTTTTTTATGATTTTTATTTACTTTTTCTTAATTAATTATGAATTTTTTTAATTATTTATTATTATTTTAGTACATTACGAGTATTTTAAGTAATTTCGAGTATTTCTACATACATGTAAATTCATATATAGTACAAATAAATATTTTTAAATGTTATTTATAGTTTATTTTATGATTTTGTATACGATATAATTTATCTTTATACTTAATTGATTAATTTTATGCTATTTTTTACGATTCAAATTACGAGATATTTACTAAATTTTAATTTTTATAATTTATCGATTATTGCTTATTTTCTTAAATTCAAAACTACGAGATCATTTTACAAATATTTTTAACTTTACTTATAATTTAGGCTCGATCAGATCTTTCAGCCGATCAAAACCATGAGTGACTGGTTATAGGGCTTACAATAGGCATTGGAGTTAATTTAAACTAAGTTAAGAAAAATGAAAACCAAAGTTTTAACTCAACAATTTTGCAACTCCATTAGAGATCAACAAGCCAAGTAGCTGACCACATTGGACTTTTAACTAAATGCCTTAAAAATTTAAGCTTTTTGTATATATCATAGGTATTTTTTTTTTCCTTGTATATAACTTGTACATATATTTTTTACTTTCTTATTTGACCTAATTATACAAGCCAGTAGGATATTGGCCAAATGGGCGAAGTTTCTCTAGAGGGTTCTTCATTTGAAATGTATCATGATGTGTTTTAGATATGGTTAGATTTAGAATATATTAGGAACCTTAGGATAAGGAGACACTGTGTAAGCTTTAGGTATTATGGGGTAACCATCACTCAAGATTAATTAAGTTACTCCATTAAAGCTAATGTGACTCTAAATCCATTTTTGTGAAATAGGGGAGGCCATAGAGATTAGGGACTTGTATAATCCACTATAATTACATACATTATCCCAAACCATGAGATATTACATCACTTCAAAAGGTTGTAACCTCATCAATGTCTGAATGTCCTAAAAGTTCCTTATAACATTTTGAGTATACCTTATCATCAATTGTTGTGTCTTTTCCTTGTAAATATCTTTGTAACATTATAATATTTATTTGATGTATACATTATTCCTTTGTAAAAGGTAGGATCATTTTGCAAAATCCTAAGCTTCAAGTAAATAGCTTAGACTCGTTTTTTTTTTTTGCGCTAAGTGTTATTACCTATCTCAGTTGGGAGTTACATGGATGAAGTCTTGTACGATGTATTACAATCACACATCTTATTAAGTTAGCTTAAGCTTTTTTTTATTGGAAGGTTATGCATGATGGATTTAAGAATACCTATACGCTTGAGAAAGATGGTTGAAAGATTACTCTCAATTTGATGACCCCTTGCTACATTAGCAATATGTGATTAAACTAAACCAATAAACTAACATGAACTTGGTGATGAGCTGATTTGAATTAAGGGGAATCATAAAGCCAAATGAGTCGACCTTTTGTTGATTCAATGGCTATTGGAATTGAGTGAACAGGGTGACCTGCCAAAAGAGGTCAGAAGGTTGATATAGGAGTTCGTTGACCTGTTTCCTAAGGAATTACTAAGAAGCTTACCCTTGTTATGTGTGATAGTGTATTGTATTGATTTACAACATGGAACCATCTTACCAAATTAACCAACCTATAAGATGAATTCTAAGTAAGCTACCAAGTTGCAAAGGCAAGTGAATGAGCTCATTGAATGAGGTTATGTCAATGAAAGTTTAAGCCCATATGTTGTGCCTACACTGTTATTGGCAAAGAAGGATGAAACTTGAAGAATGTATGTAGACAACCAAGCTATCAACAAAATCACCATCAAGTACAAATACTTGATCCTTAGATTGGATGATACATTAGACGAGCTACATAGAGCCAAACTATTCTTAAAGATTGATCTTAAATCTGGATATAATTAGATTCGCATGAGGCTAGGCGATGAGCGGAAAATTGTTTTTAAGACAAGGCATTGGTTACATGAGTGGTTAGTTATGCCCTTTGAATTATCAAATGACTTTAGTATAGTTACAAGGTTGATGAATCATGTGTTAAGGAATCAGATTAACGATATACTACTATACGGTTTCGATCTAGTATGCTACATAAATCATTTCTGAACTGTTTTCAAGATACTACGAGTTGAAAGATTGTTTAATAACCTAAAGAAGTGTTGCTTTTATTGAGAAGAGGTAGTATTCCTAGTTTATATTTTCAATAAGGAAGACCTAAGGGTGGACGAAGAGAAAATCCAAACTATTGTTAAATAGCTTACCCTGACCTCTTGTGCCGATATAAGGAGTTTCTACGGCTTAGCATCCTTTTACTAAAGGTTTATTCAAAACTATTATGATCCCTTTAACAATGTTAACTAAGAAGAACATAAAGTTCTAATGGGGAGTTAAGGAGGAGAAGAAATTTTTTATGCTGAAGAGAAGGTTAATTTAGCCCCAATTCTAACCCTACTTGATTTTGATAAGATCTTTGAGTTCGAGTATGACATTTTTGGTGTTAGCATAAGAGTTGTTCTCATACAAGATTGTTGATTTATTACTTATTTTAGCGAAAAGCTCAAGGGAGTTATCTTAAACTCCTTTGTGTACGAGAAGGAACTATATGCACTAATGTGAGCTCTATAAGGATAACAACATGATCTTTACTCAAAGAGTTCGCCATGTAAGATAATTATCAAACGTTGAGGTACTTGAGGAATAAGCCAAAGCTATCTAGGTGCTAAGTCAAATGGATTAAATTTGTAGAGGGATTTTCATTTGTGATTAAGTACAAAAGAGGAAAAACCAATATAGTAACTAACGCCCTATCGAAAAGACATGTGTTGCTTTTTGACCTACAAACAAGATTGATGGGATTTACTAGTGTAATGGACTAGTATCCTCAGGAACCATACCTTAGTCTACATGACTATTTTGTATTTACCTATTTTATCCGAGAATTGCTTATGAAGGAAGCCCATAGTGGAGGGTTATCAAGTCATTTTAGAGAAAGAAGGACATATAAACTATTGAAATATACTAGCCTAAAATGCTAAGGGATGTCCATCGACTTATGGAAGATGTGTGAATTGTAAGGAGGCAAAGAGCCGAGTTGTGTGCAAGGAAAGGCTATATCACTACCTATCCTGACCAAACCTTGGGTTGAGTTGAGTATGGTTTTGTTCTTAACCTACCTAAAATGGTCCATAAGAAGGACGCTATTATGGTAATCATTGATAGATACAACAAAATGGCACATTTTGTGCCTTATAACAAAATTAATGATACTTTGGCTATTTCTTTTCTTTTCTTTTCTACAAGAGACTATAAAGTTGCATGGGGTACCCCATAGTATTATTTCTAATAGAGATCCAAAATTCCTGAGCTATTTTTGCAAAACCCTAAGGTGATGTCTAGGAACCAAGTTACTTTTAGCATATCATGCCATCCGCAAACTAATGGATAGATAGAAGTCGTCAACAAAACCCTAAGTTCATTACCCCGAGCTACTATTAGAAGGAATTTATTTGATTGAGATAATTGCTCAGCCATAGTGGAATTTACCCATAACTAATCTATTCATAGTACCATAGGCAAGATATTATTTGAAGTCATCTATGGCTTCAATCCCAAGTTGCCTCTTGACTAGACACCAATATCAAAGTTTAAATAAGGTGATCTTGAAGTTGGAGATCGAACCAAAGTTCTATAATACATCTACCATAAGGTTACTAAACAATTGATATGAGCTGTTGAAAGACTAGAAGAAAGAAGTTGAGGACAAAGAAAGAAGAAGTCATTCCAACCAAGAGATCTAATATGGTTACACCTTCGCAAAAGAGGTTTTCGAGCAATAAGAAGAACAAGCTATCGCCCTAAGCTAAGGGACTATTTAGAGTGCTTCAGAATGTCAATGATGATACATATTGGCTCAAATTACTAGAGGGGTATGGAGTTCTTGACATATTCAATATTGTTGACTTAAGGCCCCCATCTAGCTAAGGAAGAAGCACCAATATAAGACTCTATGGATTTGATCCTAAATCTAAAATAACCTGAAGGAAATGATAGGAATCAGCCTCAAGGACCTCTCATTCGCTCTTGAGCTAAAGGACTTACCCATATGGTACAACGGATTCTCTCCCATTAGCCAATTTCAGAAGAGTTTAACTTAATTTATCGAGCTGATTTGATTGTATACTTAAGCTGCAACAAGCTAAGCATTGTGTTGGTATAAGAATAAGGTCTATCAAAGCTATCCATTAGCTTACCTAAAGCCATGACAAAGGCATCCAAACTATTTTAGGACTCCCAACCTTTACTATTAACCTATTCCAAATAATTCCTTGTGAGCCTAGAACTGTTTAGGTATGAATGCCAAGTGATTCGAAGTCCCTATTATTGCCGACGTTATCCTAACATATGAGACACCAATGTGTAGCATATCCTTAAACCTCTCCCCATATGACATGTGTCTTACTATCTAATTCGTATAATTTGAAACTAGGATATTCTTTTACAGAATATTTATGGATTTGGCCCTTTCTTTTATAATATCATTGAATGTAATAGTTTTCCTTTTTTAGTAAATGCCATTGGTGTAATGGAACCCTAGTAATGTAGGTATACATACCCCATGTTATAGACATTACAATCATCTCTGTAAAAAACACCTTAGCTCTTATCAATCCCTTTAGTAAGGATTGTAGTGAATGACTTACTCGACTTTGATCGTGCATCACATCCAGCGAATTATGTGGCTGTTTGTTTTCGTTTGGTGTATCATACCATTTGATTAACTTATGGGTTTTCACTAAAGCTTTACTTCCAAACCTCATCTAAACCTATTACATTTTCTTTGATAGCTTTGAAAGACCTGTCCACACTACAGTAAGATTTAGTCATAGACGCATTTGCAACCCCTCGTATCATATCATTAATGATCCTAAATCTGTGTAATGAAATTAACTAGGACATCAATTCTATAAGTGGAGTAGATTGTGATGCTCATTAAATAGAAGGTGATAGAACTATCATTGAGGTGTCTTTTGATGTAATAGCTTAGAGTAATGTTAAGCATACTCAATGGGTAGCACTCTCAGGATAGGTGATATCTTAGGAAGCAGTTGATACCCAGGACAAAATCATGCTGCATTAGACACCAAAGTAGGCAATGCCTTAGAGGGAGGAGTTCCAAGAATCGTTACATTATGTATGTAATATACTATCAAAATGTATTTTTTGAAAAAATATGAATATGTTCTTGATGTTAATTACATCATTTGAATGTTCTTGATGTTGATTATGCCATTCGAATATTCTCGATGTTGGTTTAATAGTAGTTTAGGTGTTAATATTATTGGTTGAGTTTAATTCAAGAGTATGATGATGTTAAGTGAATCTGTTCATATGAAAGTTGATTTTCTAAAAAAGTTAGTGTTTATGATGCCAGTGAATGTACTTAAATCTTAAATGAGCTCTACAACCAAGCTTTTACTTTGGTAAGTTTTGATTCTTAAGATTCCATATTTGGGTATTTATGGTCATTTAGTTTTTTGAAAAGATTATGAAAGTTCATATTACATTCATCTTATTCTTGATGATATTCAATTTATTCTTGAACTTTTACCCTATAGATCCATTAAGTGTGTTAGAATTCATCAAAATCTTGTTTTTCCATCCAATTTGAGACAAAACTTAATTCATGTGGAGATAACTCCTAACCTTTGTTCATAATTAATGAATCCCAAAATCATAAACAAACATACATGTAATTGGAATTAAAGATTTAATCATGTTTATTGAAAAAAGTATGATATTCTTAAGACACGGATAAGAGGAAAGAACGTGTTTGTGGAAGAATAATAATAATAAATAAATAAAATTTTAAAATGGTGCCCTTGTATGTTGGGTTAAGCTGATTCATAGTAGTTCAACATGAATCGAACCATCCAGTCCAAGGCCATAAACATATAGCCTGTAAACCCTGTAAATTTAGCTTATTGAGAGTTGAACTTGAGTGTTGTAGATAACTTTTCTATGTTAATAAAGCTAATTAAAATTTTAATTATGAAACCTAAAACGAATATAAAAAACACTAATATACTATTTGGAACCTTAATTAAATATGAAAACCTTAAATTGTATCTACGTGTAAATACAAGAGATGAAACTTGAACCAAATAAAAACCCTAAAATAAAAAACTTAAGCTTATAAAACCTATAAATTTACTCTAATGGTGATAAAACCCTAATTGGATACAATTATCAATAGATATACGTAATCGCATATAAATGAAGAGAGATAACTCATAAATATTAATAAATATAAAGAGTAACAAATGAATTAAACAAATTAACAAGATTGTAAATATTATCTTATAATTATTTGTAACGTCACATACATACACACACACCATATATATATGCGTGTGTTAGTTTTTATACTAATTTAATTATTTTGATTTAATTTTACTACATATTTTATATTTATGTATTATATAGTATACATTAATTTTTTATCCTATATTTTCTTCCATTATGATATCATTCTTTATCCTAATTATTACCTAAAAGTTGGAAAAGTATTAAGAAAAGTAAAAAAAAAAAGTTAATTTATAATTTTTCTTCTTTTATTTCCTTTCTTCTTTTTCTCTTTCCATATTTGGTTGTACAAGTGTCAAGTAAGAGTTTATCACATGTGAGAAATGTAAAGGAAATAAGATAAATATTAAGTCAACATATGCCATTTTTACTTTATCTTTATCTTTTTATCTTTTCCCTCTTTATTTTCTTTTTCTTTCTCTTTTCCTTTGATTGTTGGCCACATACCCCCCTTTAGAACTCACTTCCACTTTCTTTTTCTTTCACAAATTTAAAGTAAAAAATCAAGCTTCCTCTTTGCTTAATTGAACGAACACCATTCTTTCTCTCTTTCCAACTTCTATTTTCTTCTTTTTCTTTCATTTCTTTCAATTGACACTAACTTTCTATCTTCTACAAATTACTTCACTTTTATCATCATTTTTCCATTAACCTAAGAATAAGGATGAGGGCATTTTACCAACAATTTTCAAAGATAAAAGAGTAATTAGACTAATACTCATGTTGTATTTGAGTTTTTTTTTTTATCATTCAAATTTATATGTACCTTTTGTTGTATATGTATTTTTTAGTGTTTTAGGTATTAGGAGTATGTAATAGTAATTTATGTATTTTAGTATCTTTGTAACAAAATTATATGTATATGTATTTGAATTGTATGTATTCTTGTTCTTCTTTATGTTTATGTATTTACATATGTATCTACTTAAGTATATTTAATTATAGGTACATCTATGTTATATTTACTTAGTTATGTATATATACATATATAATACATGTACATATACATAATGTTAAGTATACTTACTTTATTATACATACGTACAAAATAATAGAAAATAGTATAAATACATGTATACTTAAGTAATGAATTATAGGATTAGATCTATGTGCCTATATGTATACATAATACTCTATTATTCTAAGATTTAAATAAGTATACATATAAAATAATATAAATATTATATGTATGTACATATACCGAAAATTTTATATATATATATATTAGTACCTAATTTTTTTAAAAATAGGTTAAGAAGTATAAATATATACATATATGTGTATATGTTGCCCGTGATCTTTAAAATGAAGAATAAGAGCCATTTTTCAATATTTAATAATTTATAGTAATATATATGTATTAAAATTACAAATTGGAAAAAAAATTGTAAAAATTAGAAGAATTACGAAAATTGTCACATGGACTAATCAAAAGCTGCTACGTCAGCTTCTCCTAAAATTTCAAATTAAAACCATAAATTAAAATAATAATAATTAATTAAATAAAAAAGTATAATTATAAGAAAAAGTTGTAAATTAATAATTTAAGCTTAAAATAGTGAAATAAAAAAAATATTGTAAAATGAACCCAAAAATAAAAATATTTTGAAATGTAAAGTTTAGAAATTAATTAAGTCATAAAACAATAAGGAAGAGTCTAAAATGATAAATAAAAACATTTAAGCTAAAAAAACTAAATTCGCCGCATTTTAGGTCCATAATGAAACATGCAAATTATAACATCCGAAATGGATCTCACTATGTGAAAATGCGTCCGAAAAAAGATAAAGATTGACTATAAGATTATAAAAATTGGAATTAGAATGAAAAAATTATACGCGACTAAAGATTTAAGATAAATTGAAAATGATAGGTAGGATAATTAAATTAATTGGCCTTATAAACTAATAATGAGGATAAATAAATAAATAAATGTATAAGATACAATTATTTGCAAATATACAAATTTATTTTCTATTTACCACAATAAATAAATTAAACCATATTTTTGCCATACTTAGGTTATAGTAGGAAATTAAGCAAACTACGATAGGCATTTAGTTAATTGTAAAGCCTAACCTTTCTAAATACTTTTAAGTCTTATTATCTTTTAGACAATCAATTGTCAAGTTCTAAACATTCCAAAGGCCTGTAAAGTGAGCATTAATTTAGGTGAGTGAGTTCTAATAATCTACTACTTGCTTGTGTATGATACTTACTTGATGTTTTTGCTGATTGTAATTACTTGTATGTCTGAATGACTGTTTTGCTTTGTATGCTATTCTCCGTGTGGTAACCTCCTTAAATCGATAAATATAATTATTTGACTAAAATAACCAATTATATTTGTCGTATATCTATGACTCAACCAATATACTTATGGAGAGTGTTAGCTTTGCAAACTTTTTAGAAAAGTATTTTTTGGAAATGTTTTTCCAAACTTAAATAGATTCTTATATGATTTTTATGAGGGCTTGTAGTGGCCATTGTTAATATTGTTAATATTTTTATCGTTGAGGCAAAGGTAGGACGGTATCTCTAATTGATAGCAAGAAGACTCGCATAGTTGCGCCTATAGAGCCTTTGATATATTTTGATGTGAGAAGACTTACGTAACTGTGCTCGTGAGGCCTCATATATGATTTGTTAACGGTGGATAAACCTAGTTAGCATTCACCTATTTGGATTGATAGTTCTTTCTTTACTAAGGTAATAATTGAGTATCATCTGTAGGGATGATACCCCTAGGCAGCCTAATGCGGTTAAGGTGAAGTGTGTCGTGTGCCGTGTTGGTAAGTATGGGTAATAATCAACGTGTATATGACGTAAATCTAAACTTTCCATAGTTCTAGATTTCTATAGATGTGTTGCTTGCATTAACTGTATATGCATCCATTTCGTGTGTTGCACATGTGTTAATAATATTTTATAACTTGCTTAAACGATAGTGGTGATAAACAAACTTATTAAATTGTAGTTTGCTCATTTCTTTATAGTTTTTTTTATAGGCTTGTCTAAGTTGGGATTATGATAAATTTTGAGTACTGAATGCAAATTGAAGATATGTTTGATAATGTTAGAGTTAACTGAAAAGTAAATGGCTAGTATAGGAACATCCTATATCTTAGGATTTTGTATAATTTAGTATTTCTTATAATTTACAAATTTGACTTACCTTGTTTTATTATTTGGTAAGAGATATCAATTCTCTATGGTTCTGAAGAATGGTAGAATATTAGATATTTATAGTTATTTTTATTCTACAATAAGTCAATAAATTAAAAATCGAAAACCTTAGTAATTAATTAATTAGAGTATTGTAATATTTGGCTTACAAAACGGTTTTCGCATTATGAGTATACACGTGATATGAAAATTTTAAGTAATCTTACTAGACTCCCCTTCCTCTCCCCCTTAAGGTCATGACATAGTCAATTTCAATTAAATTAATAAATAATTATGAATAGAAAGTTCAAGATTACTTAATAATGATTATTAGTTAAATAACAATTTAGTCAATTGACTATAAGTGGACTTATCTACTTAATGGGCCTAAAAATTTAGATTATTAATTGTACTAAAATAATTAACTCTAATTGTAATTGGGCTTAATCAATAAACTTCAAATATTTTGGGCTTACTTATTATACTTAGGTTAATAAGCTTAATTGCATTAAGTTATTGACTTTAATTAATCTTAATCAACTATAATTAGACTAATTAATCAATTAATAGAAAGTTATCTCCTATGCATATATAACATTAATCACTTTTGCATTAGACTTTAACTTTGATTGTGATCATTCGAACATCTAAGTACATGTAGCCTTGTTTTTTGTTTGCTGTTGAGCTAGTAAATGAAAATTGAACTTGTATGGATTACTTGTGCTTAGTTGTTTTGCTAAAGGTCAATACTCTTACTTGATAGGGTAATACAAAAGTTAAGCGATTAGGCCACTACAGGTAACGAATAGTTGAAGGACGGAATTGTAGTTGTTAATGGGTTGATGTAAATGGGAGGAAGCTGTGATGGTTGTTATTAAGAGGTGTGAGACTCATAGATGGTATGATACATGTTGACTGCTTGTTGTCGGCTAAAATGGTGATGAACTCAATATATGGCTACTTATGGTTTTGTGAAAATATCTTGAATCTATGTTCACTCGATAGGTATTATCAAATCCAATTTTAACTTAGTACCACCTTCCTTAATTAAGGATATAAAATTTTCCTTATTGAATGAGCTACTAACTATTTAAGGTCTACTGCATAAAAGGAATAAATAAATCAATTAAATTACAAGAGTATTCATGAAGTGCTTCTTTAGGAGTTAAATTGCTTTTGTCCATGTTTTGAGAAAAAAGTGTTTGATGTAATTATATTATATTTTAATATTTTCAATTGAAAGGATATATATATATATATATATATAGTTTTATGTATCATTAATATTACTAGTATGACTACACAACTTGCTTTTGAATTATCAAGAAAACTCATTGATAATTATAACAACGAAACAAATAAAGAAACAGTTGATAAAATAAATAAAATAACTTATTTTATTTTAATTATAAAAGATTTTTTCCCTTAATATTAGTAGTCAAAAGTCAAAGATTTTTGCCATCACTGTCAACCTCCTAGTGGTCCATCATGGTGAGATTTGGATCCCTTTGTTCCTTACCTTTCTTAAGGAGCCTTGAGGTGCTCCAACTTTTAAAACACTGGAAGAGTATTGCTTGTTTATACCTAAATTTGAATTTCAGTGAACCTCGATTGTTGCATTAGAATGTAGGCATAGGTGTGAGTGATATCATGTATGGTCGTTGGTTAACATGTCACTAAGTTCGCTACAAGTCACTCCCTTTTCTATATTATTTATAGGTAATGATTATTACATTGATGATTATTATGATAAGCTTGGCTTTAACATGCTTGGGGATCAAAGTTACAAATACTTTTACGTTAAGGACAAGCAGATGCTTTCACTATGTTGTAACCTAGATGACTATGCTTGATTTTTACACTCTTTACTGTGCTTCTTTTATCACTTTTACTGAAAACTTTGTTACTTTTATTTTGATGGGTTACACCTTTGGCATTGGGCTATGGACTAAAGGACTTTTGCATATTTTAGGCCTTTAGGCCCCAATTTTATCATAACATTTATATGATATTTTATGGACGTTTTTCACTAATAACTTGATTAAGCCAACCATGGCTTATGTTTTTCAAAATTAAAATTGGATCCTAGAAAATATCTATCCTATCAATCAAATAGCCATTTTTCAAAAGTTAATGAATGATTTTATAAAGTAAAAACGTGTTTTACTTAAGTGAAAGATGCTTAGTAAATGACTTTCGTGCCCTTGCATGTTTTACTTAAGAGGACATGTATTGGTTTGCTAACCTTATAGGTTATGGGACATGATAGATGAGTTCGGCCTCTTAAGTGGTAACACTAATATAGGCAAAGCACATAGTAGCTAGTTATTTAGGAATTTTAGAAACTTTAGCCTTGAGGAAGTATTTAGGCTTGTTATTACTTTGGAGGAGGTCTAAGACTAAGGCTTTGAAGTTTTTAAGAGATAAGAGAAAGTGGAAGCTCTAAGAATGGAAACAAGGCTTGTTAAGCCTTGAAGGAAGAGAAACAATAATAAAATTGTTGCCTTTGCTATTCCTATTTACTTAATGGGTCACTTTGAATTTCCTTAAAGGTGGTGTAACATAATGAGTACCTTAATAGCTGATTTTTGTTGATGGTAGTAGTGAGAAGAGGGGAACAAGCATTGGGTCATTTAGAAAACTTTAATCTTATCTAAATTTTGTTAGTTGATGAATGTATAGCTCTGGCTTTATTGGGTGATTTCACACAGAGGTTTTGTAAGAAGGGTGAATGGGCTTGAAGGACTTGCATTCATTCTACCTAGGTTTCTTAATTAAACTAGCTTGGCGTTCAAAGAACAATCTTAAAGCTTTTATGGGCTAAGATGTTAAAGGGGATTTACTTTCCAAACATTGAAGGGGAATTATTTTCTAAATGTGGTTTAGCATTTTAGAATAAATGGATATCCTTTTTGAGGGCGTTCTTTAGCAAATTAATAATGGAAGGATAATTAAGTTTGGTCGGATTAGTACATTCTTGCTCTTACAGGTTGGGTTTTGCCAAGACAAGACCAAAAGTTCAAATCCCAACTCATTAACAAAA
This sequence comes from Lumnitzera racemosa, assembly GCA_024138005.1. NCBI lineage: Eukaryota > Viridiplantae > Streptophyta > Magnoliopsida > Myrtales > Combretaceae > Lumnitzera > Lumnitzera racemosa. Next base: position 6,711,506 of record JAMXBC010000007.1, read on the forward strand.
AAAGAATAGCCCGAGACTTACACATGATTTGGATTTTCTTTTTGTGGGGTGGCGTACGCACGGGGGGAGGGGGGGAGGGAAGGGGGGCGTTAAGGTGGGGTGGGGGGTTTGGGTTTAGTGGTGGTAAGGGTTATGATGAGGTAAGAATAAAGAGCTATCAAAGAAATTATTATGCTTGCTAGGGAAGGAGTTAATAACTTTATGAAACCTGTTAATAGGAGAGGCAATTATAGTTAATATATTTTTATCTAAGGGAGAAGCAAATGAATGTTGGTAGTAGTAGATCTTTGTTTTTATTATTGGTTAAAGCTAGAGAGTGGAAAGCTAGATGGAGGTTATATATTCAACTCAAGCTCAAACATATCTTGTGGAGGGTATTCATAAACACTTTACTAGCATTGCTACTTTCGCTAAAAGGAGGATGGTACATTGTGAAGAATGCATATTTTATGCAAAATAGGAATTGCTAGAGCATTTGTAACAATTGTGTCCTTAGGTTGAGGTAATGTAGTTGGAAGCTTGAGGGTTAAGTATTTGTTGTTAGGAAATTGTACTATTTAGAGTATGGTTGAATCAAATCCTGAAGAGGGCTAAGCGGTAGGGTGGTTTGAGAGAGAAAATATATCGTTGGTAGTATGGGTATCTTGGTCATTTTAGAAGATGAGATAGACATAGTGTATGATTAAGAAAACCTCAATTTAGTTATAGTGGTTAGAAGAGCAAATTCCATTGAAGAGTAGTTGGTTAGGTTTTGTAAGAGAGAGATAAAGGAGATGTCTTCATCGACTGTTCCAAGACAAATGAAGTTTCCACCTATCGAGCACTTGGTTTAAGTTTGATGTGGATGGTTTCTACATGGTTAGTGATTGAATGGAAGCAATAGCCAGTGTCGGGTGGGATAATAATGGAATAATGGTAGTTGTTTAAAAAAAAATAAAAGAAGAAAAGTAATGGTATCAAATGCTAAGATGCCTTAATGTTTTGTAATTAAGGAGGCCTATAATTTTTTGCTAAGGAATACAAATGGACCTTTATTTATAGAAACTATGAGACTAGCATTGTCAAATACGTGATGGGCCTGACAATTATTGTGGGTGGGGAATGTTAGCTTTAGTGGAAGAAATAAAGGAAGACTTGAAAAGGTGTTATGATGTTATTAATAAATATAGTTGTAGTTAATATCTAGAAAGCCTAATTTCGTTGCTGATTGGATGGCCGTTTATACAAAGAAGCCGATGTGTTTAATTGATTGATGTTATAACTCTCATCCACTCTCCTTCAGCTACTAGATTTAGATTTTTCGTTGTTCTAATTTGGATGAAGATTGTGGTTGAATAATGAAAATTTCAGTTTTCTTTTACGATTGGCAAAAAAAACCAAAAAAAAAAAAGTTTTCTTTTGATGAAAGGTTATGGGTGGGGGAAACCTGTTGGGCATTGTCTTCATGGGAAGCAAGCAACATGCTTCATCAATAAAAGGTGCCTAAAGGCCGTTAGTCACAAAAGATATTCCTAAATCCGCTTTTATACCTCGGAGAAACAGAAATTGAAAATGAATTAACCTGAACAGTACGAACAGACAGAAATCATTGTCAGTCCGAAATACGCGTATGAATAAATATCCCCCGCAATAAATGACAAATATTTTCAGGCAAAACGAGAGCAAAAGCTAATAGGCAGAGAGAAACACTAGACAAAGTTCTCATAACATAGCTTTGTGTTGCAAATTCGCCATTGCACCCAAAACACCCTAACCCCATCATTCGTTCCATGTTGCATTATCTCTCCGCCTCTCTACCTCTGTGTGTGTGTGTGTGTGTATAACGCCATTCCATATTGATTGAAAGCTAAGTTTCTCTCTCTGACACCAAGATGCCAAAATGGCAGAAAAGCACACTCACAAAGTTTTCCCTTAAAGACCCAGCAAAGCAGCATTCATTCTCTGCCTCTGCTTCCACAATGTACACTCCTCACTGCTAAATACATCATTATACACGCTCCATTCTCTCTCTCTCTCTCTCTCTCTCTCTCTCTCTCTCTCTCTGTGTCTGTGAAATGAATAGGGTGAATGAGCAATGAATGTGACGCGGATTGGTTTGTGTGGGTTTGATATCTGTTGTTGCTTGAGTGTTCGTGGTCGATAGCATGGCATTGTTTAGGAAGTTCTTTTACAAGAAGCCACCAGAGGGGCTTCTGGAAATTTCTGAAAGAGTTTACGGTGAGCAGTTCCATAGCTTTCATTTCTACTTTGAGTTTCCTATACTATGTTGCTAAATAATCTAAGTTTTTGATGTTAGCAGCGTTAGGGCAGGTCGTTTCAAGCGGCCTTTATGCTTTGAGTAGTGTTTATGTTGTAATTGTTTGCCTTTATGTATGCCTTTTGAGAGTACATGCCTACTTCAGAGGTACGAGCCTTTATACAGAAGGAGAATCAGCAAACCGATCCTTGGATGCAACAAAATAATCTGGAAATGCATGTCTGATATTCCTTGTGGATTCATTGTGCATATTTTTGTTCTGTATAGTGCTTCATGGAATGCAGTGCGAGGTGATGTGGAGATGAGGTTTCTAAGCGAGAAACTGCTGACGTTCAGTAATGTGTGAACGACAGTATTACTAGTAAGCTATCTGGTAAAAGTCATGGGTGCGTACACTGTGTAATAGGATAGTTTTCTGAAATTTCGTTGCTGCCCTAGTAAAGCCAAGGAGTTGCCTTTTGGGTTGCTTCTCATTTGATGGATTCCTAATACCACTCTATATGTCATTTGGCCAGTAATAAACGGATTTCTGCAGTAGAAGTAACTTTCTATGGATATTGTTCTGTGGGATCAATGTTATTTTTCTCGGTTTGCACAACATCGTCAACACTGACTACTGCAATCTTTTCCAGCAATAGGATACAGGCTTCTTGTGCAACTAGAATTTCATAGGAATTAGCATATTGGAAGTCGTCTATCTTTGTGCTAAAATTCAATTAAGTTCTTTATATCTTAATTTTGTCATTTAAGTCCTCTCAAATTATTTCAAATTGCAACCGAGTCACTTATGTTTGAGAGGAGTAATTTAAATTCTTTATATATGTATTGTCGCACCAAGTCCTTTCTTTGGAATTTTCCGTGACATATGGCCATAAACATAGAGAATTTACTTGGTAAAATGATACAAATATAGACTGACATAAATTTCTCATTTAAAATACAAAGGGCTTTCTTTGATTTTCTTAAAATATTTTTTTGCAAAAATACAGGGGACTAATTGACTTACTTAAAACACTGGATACTTGATTGAATTTTGGCATAAGTATAGAGTACCCCCAATGCACTTTTCTTGAATGTTATGTAAAGTCACTTGTCAATCACCCCAACTGCCTCCACTTCTTCTATGTACATTGATGTCTTTAAGCTAGCTAAATCTGCTTGGTGGACGACTGCCTTAATGTAATATGACTTTCAATAATACTGGAAATACATTAATGTTGGCGATTGATTTTTTCCCCCCCTTATGCAGTATTTGATTGCTGTTTCACAACGGATGTTTGGGAGGACGATGAGTACAAAATCTACATTGGGGGGATAGCCAGTCAGCTCTGTGACCATCTAAGTGATGCTTCTTTCATGGTGTTTAACTTCCGAGAGGGAGATATCCACAGCCCAATCTCCAAAATATTGTCTGAATTTGATATGACCGTAATGGATTACCCCTGTCATTATGAAGGTTGCCCTATTCTAACAATGGAGAAAATCCATCATTTCTTGAGATCAACAGAAAACTGGCTGTTACTTGGGCGACAGAATGTGCTTCTGATGCACTGTGAAAGAGGTGGGTGGCCAATTCTGGCATTCATGTTGGCTTCTCTTTTAATCTATAGAAAGCAGTATACAGTGGAACATAAGACATTGGACATGATACACAAGCAAGCCCCTCGTGAGCTCTTGCAATTGATGTCACCGCTGAATCCATTGCCTTCACAGGTGAGGTATCTTCAATATATCTCTAGAAGGAATGTGGGGTCAGGATGGCCACCTCTAGATAGGGCTCTTACATTGGACTGTGTCATATTAAGATTCATCCCAAGTTTGGATGATGCGGGGGGTTGTCGACCTATCTTCAGAATATATGGACGGGATCCACTTGTGGTTGCAGATCGGACTCCCAAGATACTCTTCTCTACACCCAAAAGGAGCAAACTTGTCAGGCATTACAAACAGGTCAGTTTGCATAGTAATTTCTTAACATATATACATTGTTTAACTTTTGAATTTTAGTTTTCTTTTGTCTGTCAACTTCGTTAGGGATTAAAGCCAAGCAAGAGTTACTTCTTACCTTTAGTTTTAGTATCTGGCACACACTATAGTTAGATGCTCCATAAATTTCTTTCTGTTGAAGTATTGATGATCGTACTTGTTTGCACAAGTTCAGGTTGCAGCCATACAATTTCCAGTTGTGTATGTTACTATGTTCCTAAAGGATCCATGCTTCCTCCCTCCAATGTACATCTTGAATTTTGGAAGTTTGATACAAAATGTAAAAAATGCAACACTTATGTTATGCCGACCCAGTAAAGAAACTATTATTGTTGTTGTTGTCGTCGTTGTTTCCGTTTGTTGTTATGTGGTCTTGAATTCCGCATTTCTGGCATGTAATAATTAGTTGTTTTTATGGTGTGAAATACATGGTCTTTCAAGCTGCAAACAAAAGTCTTTGCTTTTAACTAAAGGCCACAAGCATCTACTAAAATCATATTGATGCTCTAAAAGGAAACTGATTGTGCAGTGTGGTTTTACTTAAATATTTGAAGTGTCCTGGTTATGTTTCAGTTCTGGGACCCATAACTTTCTGAAGAATACCCAATTATGTTGGGTGTCACACATGAATTATACAACCATATAATATAGCTGTTGTCTGTGATTTGCATACTTTAATTTACAAAATCTGACTGCAGGCAGACTGTGAGCTTGTAAAGATTGATATCTGCTGCCACATCCAAGGAGATGTTGTGCTAGAGTGTATAAGCTTAGATGAAGGGCTTGAATGCGAACAGATGATGTTTCAAGTTATGTTCAATACAGCATTTGTAAGGGCAAACATTTTGATGCTCAGCCGTGATGAAATTGATACATTGTGGAATTGCAGGGATCAATTTCCAGAGGAATTTAGAGCAGAGGTGCAGTCCAATATCACCCATTTTAAGTAATATACATACATACTTACATTAATATATATATATATATGTGTGTGTGTGTGTGTGTGTGTGTGTGTGTGTGTATTTTCCTGATATGCTTAAATAAGCTTATAATTTGGCAGTTTGTTTTGTGATTAGATCCTCTTTTCTGATATGGCTAGTCCTACTACCCCTATTATTGTGGATTCACCCCGTAATGAGGAGAAGGAAGGTCTCCCTGTGGAGGCATTTGCTAAAATACAAGAGATTTTCAGCAGCATGGATTGGCTTGATCCAAAGACAGATCTAGCACTTGACATGCTTCACAAAATTAAAACAATGGACAAGCGGGAAAGTGATCTTGCTCTAAGAGAGGACTTGAAAAATGTGTTGCTTGATTCAGTCATAGAAAAGCTTGAAGAAACTCGGAAGGAAGGGGATGATAAAATATCCACCACCAAATTTCTGTCTCAATTGGAACAATCATTATCCTTTTCAGAAACATCTGAAGATGCCAATTCAGATTCTAAGGAGATTGAAACCTTAGAAGGGCAGGCTTCCATCAATGCAATGGAAAATTCCTCTCCAGAACACCCTGCTGACACTAATTTAAGTGTAAAAGCTGTTGAACCTCAAGAGTTAAAATTTTCTGTGCATCGCCCCGACAAGATTATCTCTCCACGGGTTTATCAAGCTTCTCTATCTTGTCCAGTACTAAGCAGCTGTGCATTGCAAGGTTCTATTCTGCCCATGTCTCGATATCATAGCTCACAATCATCTCTGGGCATTACTGCTTTGTTACAAGATCACCATGCATCCATGAATAATGTAAACACCCAACCAACTGAGGAGACTTCAATTTCTGCATCTGTATCATCTCCATTATTTAAGGTAGCTAAGCCTGTACAGCTCAGTGCTCCGTTTACCACACATTTGCAGCCATCTCCTCCTGGATCTGTCTCACCATCACCAGTATTCTCTTTGAAAATTTTTGATGATGCGCAGACCTCTGGGAGAGGGACTTTAACAGATTCTGCATCAAATGTAGGATCTACATGCTCTTTTCTGAGCGAGAAATCTGGAACATCAACTCAATCACATGGTACTTGGTTTAACAACATAGATAACTCGTTTTCTATAGCCCATCCAATAAGTTCATCCCCTTGTACATCTGCCTCTCCTCCTCCAAATCTGCCTCCTATTCGGCTACTTGCATCATCTCCTCCTCCTCTTATTACATCAGCAACTCTTCCTCCTCATCATCTACCCACACCACCTCCTCCTGCTCCATCTTCATGTGCTTCTCATCCTCACCCATCTTCAGTTCCCCCTCCTCCCCCACCTCCCCACCCTCTTGCGGCTACTGTCTCTTCCCCATCTCCTCCTCCTCTTCTCTCTTCCCCACTGCCTCCACCTTCTCCTTCTCTCTCTTCCCCATCTCCACCTCTTGCTCATCCTCCTCTCTCTTGCCCACCTCTACCTCCACCTCCACCTCATCCTCCTCTGTCTTCTCCACGACCTCCTCCTCCACCTCCTCCCCCTCCTCCCTCTTCCCCCTCTCCTCCTCCTCCTCCTACCCCTTCTTTGCCTTCTCTTCCTATTTGTCCGTCTCCTCCCCCTCCTCCCTCTCCCCCTCTTTCATTAGGGCTTACCCATATTCAAAAATCGCCTGCACTTGCTCTCCCTCCTCCCTCTCCCCCTCTTTCATTAGGGCTTACCCATATTCAAAAATCGCCTGCACTTGCTCTCCCTCCTCCTCCTCCTCCAACTTCTATGAACAAAATGCCTTCTGCACTACCACCTCCACTGCCCGTGGATTTGATGCGCAAGGAATCTTCAACGAGTCCATCAAGTGGTCCACCACCCCCTCCACCAGCGACTTTTGCAAAAGGACGAGCTTGTGATAGCGGAAGCAATAATGGACACGTACCTCCAACTCCAAATCCTCCTAGCGCTCCATTCTTGGCAAAGGGACGAGGGTTGGCACGAATGGGTCCCAAAAGTCAATCTCAAACCAGAAAGGCAAATCTAAAACCTTATCACTGGTTGAAACTGACAAGGGCTATGCAGGGAAGTTTATGGGCAGAGGCACAAAAATCTGATGAATCATTGAAGTAATATTACTTTTTTGGCTCAACTTTTGATGCTGTAAGGTTAGATATGAACCTATGATATTAACTTCTACTGCTTGGAATGTAGGGCTCCTGAGTTTGACATGTCAGAACTTGAAAGTCTATTCTCAGCAGCTGTTCCGAATTCAGATCGTGTTAGCAGCAGTGGAAAATCTACTTGTGGCGGTGGAAAGAAATCTGAAAAATTCCAGCTGGTAAAGTATTGATTAAATATGGTTGTTAGTGGGGCTACCTTATGTACAACTCATTTATTTTCCATTGAGCTGGTGATTTGATTTTACTGCTTTTCCAAACTGCTAATATTTATTTCTTCTCTTGATATATCTGAGGCATTCCTTTTCCCTCCTGACTAAATCTTCTTTGATGATTTAGAGAGCATAATGTAGTTAGGCTTTCCTGCCTTTGTTAACTGGTTGAGAAAGGACTTTTTTCACAGCCTGTTGCTTGCTCTGTGTTATCATGTCCGCTGCTTCTGGTTTTTGGTTATTAGGTTGTCATTGATGTATTACTTGTATCAAGACCTTTGATCTACTTATGGAGTGCCTTTGTCTTAAAAGTTTTTTCCATTGCATGTTCTTTGATATCTTAAGGAACTTATTCTAGAGCTTCCTCACTTGTCTTTGCACTGGTTCATTGCAGATTGACCTTCGAAGGGCTTATAACTGTGAAATCATGCTTACAAAAGTCAAAGTTCCTTTGCCTGACTTGATGGTAAAAGCACCTAAAATAATTTTTTACTTTTGAAAGTTACCTGCCTCATTTGGAAGCTACAGCTTTGCATCATCTTTTTGAAGTTTATTTCCTGTGAAACACAAATATGTGTGCAGACATGCACACAGACACACTGATAGACAACATTTTGATTTATCTGGACTCTTGAATGAAATGCAAAGTGGAGAATGTCAGTGTACTTAACAGCACAAGAATCCCATAAATATTCTGTGTAATTTAATTTAGCATACTGTTAGGGCTCCCCCTTTTTTCTGGTGGGCTCTGCAAAGTGCTTCTTCTTCAAAATAAATAGACTTCTAGATTTGTTCTATAATAACTGGTGTTGGAGGGGAATAACTGCAATTGCACAGGCCACCTTTGGATTCATGATTCGTTCTATAATAATAGGTATTGGTTAAATTTTCTGGGGGACTCCTAGAGATTGTCTCAATGAACTCTAACCTCATGCACATTGTGTTAATCCTTGACCAACACTTTGGCTTGATGGAGAATATGTTTTTCCATCAAATTCTTTTTGGTCTCTCAAAGGGAGTTTGGTTCACTAAGTCTAGTATTTGGCAAAGGGGATACCCATATTATTCATCCATAAAAAAGTGAAACTTTCTAACTATTTTTTAGAGAATTGATGCTATGTTCTATTCTGTCATGGATGAAGATAAAATCTTTTAGTAACAGAACTGATTCATGTCATATCTAGGGATATAACTTGCTGTTTTTCAAGATGAACTTATTCGATATTGAGTTGAACCCGCCTGTTTCTTCTTTAGAATGTGGCACCCTATGAATTCCTTGCAGAGTTCTGTTCTTGCCCTGGACGATTCAGCAATGGATGTTGATCAAGTTGAAAACCTTATAAAATTTTGCCCCACGAAAGAAGAAGTTGAACTACTCAAGGTAACTTTTGGCAGGACAATTGAAATCAATCTTGGCATATGCCTATCATGGATTTGTTCATGAAATCCTGTTCATGTTTGACCTATTCTAGTTGATCATCTAGTTTCAATGTTCAGGGCTATAATGGTAATAAGGAGCTGTTGGGAAAATGTGAACAGGTTAGCATCACTTTCCAGCATGCATTGTCACTAATAGAATATCTTTTTCTAATGCCCTGGATATGCTGCAGTTTGATGTCCTCCTTTGCTGATAACGGTGGCTTTAGTGATTCTTCATTTTTTAAATTAGATCTTAGTGTTTGTTGCTGCTACAAACTAAAGTTATAATTGCCGTATAATGTGCTTGTTATGAAGAGAAATATTGAAGTTTACTCAATTTAACTTGCCACATAATTGCAGTTTTTCATGGAGTTGATGAAAATACCAAGGGTGGAGTCCAAGCTTAGAGTTTTCTCTTACAAGATCCAATTTCATTCCCAGGTCAGACCTTTTGGTTGGAGAAGCTACAATTCAGCATTTACAGTCAATAGTTGCCTATTTTGTCTCACTGCTTTTTGTCTTTCCGTCTGCAGGTGTCAGAGCTTCGTAATAATCTAAATATTATAAACTCTGCATCTGATGAAGCAAGTATCTCATGCGTGAACTCTTTGTCCTGCAACGAACATAATTCTCAAGTATTATCTAACCTGAATAATGTTTTAATTAATCTGATCAGGTCAGAAGCTCAGTGAAGTTGAAGAGAATAATGCAGACAATTCTTTCCTTGGGCAATGCATTAAATCAGGGGACTGCAAGAGGTGAGTTGAAGCTTGTTTAGCATTCCAATTTGTCTTTGAAGATAAAATATACTGCAAAAGGCCTTCAATATAGTGCTATTATAAGAAGAAATCAAAGAACGGAACATGTAACATCCATATCAGGAGTCAATTTTATATGTGAGAGCTGTATTGACTGGGAACTACATGGGAAGAATGAAGATGACAAGACTTGACCCAGAAATCCATCAAATTAAAGTTGTTCAGTACATATACGAAATGGTGTTTGATTTTTCTCTGTTCTTGACATCCTTTCTAGCATTGTCATACTTTTGATGTTGAGTGGTATTACTTTCTCGTGCTTATTTGGTCATCAAACGGTTAACGAGACTAGAATTGCTAACAAGCGATTGATTAAATGGATATAGAACAATTAAGGTTTCCACCTAGCACTCTTAGATCATAGAAATGCACAATGGGGAAATTCTGTGGCTTCCTTACCTCTTTTACACATTCAAAACCAATAACTGTTATGAACTTTTTATTGTAAAAGTCCTTTATCAGGATCTCTGAGAGTGAGTCAGTCCAGAGGAAGAAACACAGATTTGTGTGGCATCATTATTTTCCAGATGTTGTACCATGAGAATAAGGTTTCACCACAGTAAATTGAGGTCCATAGATTGATAATTCTTTTGCAGAGACAGTAGAAAAAGATTTTACAGTGAAATTGCCTTGTTTGTTTTTTAGGTTCTAATGAATGGAATCACATTAGTGAGATATTGAATCTTCATTGTATTTGCCTTTCTTTTTGCTAAACTATTCTTATGGAAGTATTATAGGTTCAGCCATTGGGTTTCGACTGGATAGTCTCCTCAAACTAACTGATACAAGAGCAAAGAACAGCAAGATAACTCTAATGCATTATCTTTGTAAGGTAAAGTAGTTTCATTCATCTGCAAACGGTCATTTATTTGTGATATGCTTTCCATGAAGATTTAAGATAATTTGCAGGCCTATTTTCTTTTATCTGGAGTAGATGATTAAGATAATTGGCAGGCCTATTTTCTTTTACTCTCAAGTAGATGATGTCAATTATGTTTTTGTCATTTCAAGTTGAAAATTAGCCATTGGAGGGAAAAAAAAAAAGAATGTAGAGAGAGAAAATCCTCTCTCTGGGTTTCTTTTTATTTGAGTTTCCCTCCTAGGGTTTTGTCTTCTTCAGCCGTTACCTGCTTGTTGACTGCTGGCTGCCTTCTGTTCACCTGCCGCCTTCCGTTTGCCGGCCGCCATCTCACATGAGGGTTTAGATACATCGCCAACATCAGGTTCTTTTCTTGAATATGACTAGGGGAAGCAGTTCTATGCCTCATTGTATTATATTTTGTAATCTCAAGAGGTTTAGTCATAGTCTCTGGAACATGTGGTGGTCTTTAAGGCACATTTGCATTATCCTCTTGTATTAGGAGTCTCCTCTTGTGTTGAGTTTAGGGTCTGACTAGACATTGAAATCTTGGCCTTAGATAACTCCATACTTGCAAATGTCTGACATTTTCACAGATCATCTCTTCCTAGTATCTTCCCTTGAAAATTACTCCCATAGTAAGGCTGATTTTTGATGAAAGTGATGTCCTTGGATGGTGTCATTTTCTTTTTGGGAGGATAACATTTTTAATCCTTTATGGTGTTGGACAATAGTTGTGCTGGGCTTGTGTTTTGGAGATTAGTTGATTAAATCTTATTGACGAGAAAAGCAGCAGTAAGGGTAGCTTCACCCCACGAATATTTTAGAACATTTGGCTGAAATAAGAGAAATCAAGAAACATTTAATAGATGAGGACTCTTTTTTTCTTCTCCATTTTGTTGAGGAGTATTTGCACAAGAAGACTATTGAATAATTCCTTCTTTTGCATAAATTGCTGAGGTTGTTGATTAACAAAATCTTATGTATTATGAGATCAAATCCATTTAACATTTGTACTGAGTTGATTTTCAACCATTCAACATAAGTTAGGTTTTTTTTGAATAACTTCCTGTTTTTCTTTCATTTAGAAAACCATGTTATTCATGTGCAGTCTTCAATTAAAGTTATGAACATCTAGCTCCAGATATATGTGTGTACATCACTATGAAAAAGAATGAAACGAAAATTTGGTACTTATTGATTGATGGTAGGAATTTTTGTGATGTTTGGCTAAATCACAAACTTCAAAATGAGATCCTTTGCAGTATCATTTGGATAATTACTAGGATCTATTCTTTTCACTCACTGAAATGATGGATGTGCTAGACAATAGTGTTCCATCCAAATTTCTTAGTTTCCATACCTGTTTGACTGACTTTGTTTTTCAGAGTTGTAGACAACCATGACTTCTGTGAGATTTGAAGCAGTATTGAGGATAGGAAGCCCGTCCTTTGGCCCTAGCAGATCCAATTGTCATCCCCGACTTCTGGTCCTATATGAGAAAATAAATTAGGCTGCAATTAAGAGTTTTTGTAAGTCAAATACGCAAACATAATTTGAAGAAACTTTTGGGAACATGTAGGTTGTTTTTGAGACATAAAATGAGGCTTAGTTTGATATCGCTTGACTTGTTATCAGTATTGATGAACCATCTGCACTCTTGATATTTAAGAACAGAATGCAAGGTTGGGAAAAGGTAGAATCGTGTGACATATGGCACCAGAAACAAGGATCCATAAATTTTCCCAAATCAAACCATCACCTAAAATGGATTTAGAGGTCAAATACTTCTGCAATTGAGCAATGGAGCATGCACTACCAGACGAACCTGATAGAGATTAGAGGAGCTGCCTCAATTTCTCAGTCTGTTCTTGGTTAAAGTTGGGACCTCCCATTGTTTTTTCCTTTTCTAACCCTCAACCTGATTTTCCAGGATGGCTAAGTTTTTCTGAATACCCTTAAAGCATCCAGTTGAGTCTAAGATCTCCTTTTCATGGAGTTTGAAACATGTGTATTTGGGGTGGTGTGACTTCTTGCAATGGGTGCACTGAAGATTTTCCTTGCTGCTGCCCTTTGTTCTCTCATTTTCACCCCTTTGCTGTCATTCTCTAAGTATTTATGCAACCCATAGGGTTGTCTTCTTGAGATCATGATGAATCCTCATTTGTTGATGCTGTGGCATGGCATTTCTTTGACTCTCTCTGCTCAGACTACGATAATGGTGGCAGTTGATCTCTTTCTTAAGATTTTGACGTATGCCTGATCAGACTCTGCCTTCAAGCTTGAAAGGAACTTGAAAATATGCTCTCTTTCTATGAGCTTCATCATAGTGTGTGCGTCCAGGTTACAATGCATTACTAGTGCTTGGCAATGATGCTGAAGCCAAAGTCCATTCTTAATGCTGTGATAGTTGGCGACAAAAGAATCACCTTGTCACGTATTTGAAATCCTTGACTAACTCATATAGGAGAAGCATTCTTGTGTCTTTAAGTAGGTCTTTTGGGCTACTTCCCATATTTCCTCAGCTGTGGATAGAAACATGCAACTTTCACTAACATTTGGGTGCATGGAATGCCAAATCTTAAGACATGACTTTGGAATTCTACTCCTCCTAGGCTGCAAACATATGCAACCAGAACATGAAAGAGTAATTTCTCAGAATGTTTGCTCTTTGTGCTCCCATTGTGCAGACCTCATTTCCATAGATCTTGAGATCTGTTTATGAAGTTGTAAGCCTTAGTCAACTTGGTCATCTAATATAATTTTGGACATATAGTGTCGCCCTAGAATCCTCTCTTAAAGCTTAAAGGCAAATTTCACTTTGTGATTAATTGGATTCGGATGATTTGCGTTTTAACTTCTGGTGATGAACAGGGGAAAGCAGAGTGTTTAGGTGTTGATGGGTCCTCTATATTTTGCTTTAATGTACTGGATATGGATTCAATGAAGAATAGATTATTGATGTGTCTTAAAATTAGCTTACTTGTAACCCCATGTTATTTGACCTGCTGGAGATTAAGTATCACATTGGAAATCAGGTGTGCACTAGAGTTAGTTGGCAATGTTGACACTGTCCAAGATTTAGAACTTATAATTATGACCACAATATAACTTGAGGAGCAGATTTGGCACTCTTGAGAAACTTTCAGAGATTTGTAGAGGATTTTACCTTGATACATATGCTCTGTGAGATCATTGTATGGATACAACTCTTGAGAAACTTTCAGAGATTTGTAGAGGATTTTACCTTGATACATATGCTCTGTGAGATCATTGTATGGATACAACTCGCAGATGTCTGTCTCCATTTTCTATCAGCTATTTCTTTGAGTGACTTGCCAAATATGAAACAACAAATACACTTGTCGGTAAATTTTTTGCAAAATAGTTGCCCTGGCTTCTCATTGTCTGCTAACCAAACATTTCCTCCTTGTTTAATCATTTTTGCTTATAGGTCCTTGCTGAAAAGCTCCCGGAAGTTATAGACTTTCCAAAGGACCTAGTGAGTTTGGAGGCTTCAACAAAGGTAACCTTTTTATTTGTCTCTTTCAATTTGGAAGATTTTCCTATGACCAACAAGTGTGATAAACTAATATTATTATGCAGATACAATTGAAATATTTAGCGGAGGAAATGCAAACCATCAGTAAAGGGCTAGAAAAGGTGGTACAAGAATTGAGTGCATCTGAAAATGATGGGTTCCTAACACAAGACTTTTGCAAGGTAATTGCACCACCTACTGCTTAAGCATGTATCTTGCATTCTAACCCACTGTTGAGCAATCATATGGCATGGGCAGGATGTAAGTTAAACTTTTGCATTATGTGATAGAGTTCCAAGAGTACAAGCTCCAATTGTTAACGTTTACAAGAGGAGAGGTGATGGGAGTAGTAAGAAGAGCACATAGTGGTGCTGCTGCAGAATATAATGTAAAGTATTAGTAATAGTGGTTAGTAATGTTGTTACTAAATTAGTAGTAATATGCTGCTGTGGCATGGTGTTATCAATAATATAGTAGTAATATGAGGAAGTAGTATGCTGATGTGGCAAAGCATATTGAGCTGGCACCTATCTAGAAGTATAAATAGCTAGGAACAAGGACGGTTGAGGAGTTAGTTGGAATCTTGGAATAGAAGTTACCTTTCGGCTGAGCAAGAGCTCAGGTACCCCTTGGAACCCTAATTTCCTATTGTTTTGCTAGCAATTTCTGATTGTGAGTTGTATCAATTGTCGCCGTTTGTGGGAAGTCACTTCTCCATGACACATTCGAAGACTAGAAGCCTTAGACTAGTTGAATTCATATTGTATTGACAAAAGAGGGAGAGTAGGTTGTTGGAGGAGAAAATCATGACGTGCATGGTGACTATAGTTGAAGATCTTGAGAAGGGAAATTTAGAGACACGAGAGGAGCTTAAGGATATCTAGCAGTAGATACTTCGATGGATCAATTGCAAAAGGAAGTGAAGGAGGATGTTTCACTGTTAAGAAGTGATGTGAATAAGATTCAAAAAATGATTGAAGACTTATGGATTGCAGTCAGGTTTGGAAGTGGATCTCCAGCCGAGTCTTTATCTACAATTGTTAAAGGCAAGCTTATAGCATAGACGAAGGAGGGAAGATTAGATAAATCTGAGGTTGAAAGACTTATTGGACGAAATGTGGAAATGGATGAAGAATATCAATTAAACGCTTTGAGAGTACAAATTCCGTTGTTTGATGGAAATGATCAAGCACATTGGATCCTTATGACCGAACAGTATTTTTGAATCCATCGTACGAGAGAAGAAAGTGAAGTTGAATTGGCCGCAATGAGTATGCGAGGAAGAAGTGTGTATTGGCTTTAGGCTTTGAGAAGAAGAGAATCAATGCTTGATTGGGAAATAATGAAAGATGAAATGTTGAGAAGATACGGTGGTTAGTGGGCTTCAAATTCGTTTAAGAGCCTATCACAATTACGTCAAACATCTATTGTGCATCAATATATTAAAGAATTTGAGGCTTTAAATTCTCAAACTCCGGTAATGTCTGAGTTGGAGCAACTCGGTTATTTTGTTAGAGGATTATAGGAAGAGTTTTAGACTAGAGTTGACACGTTTTCTCCAACTACACTTGAGCATGCCATGGAAATTGCAATCAAGTTGGAGAAAGAATTTGAGTGTGGAATTTTTATTCCTCCAAACTTTAGCAATGATTGTTGAATTGAGTATAAGAATTTAGTTCCGAAGGTCTCTTATCAATTAACCAGTGGCCATTTTATAAAACCTTCATTGAATCTAAGGGTTATTTATCCTACAGCTCCAATGCACTTGTTGAAAACAAAGGACGATGTTTTAATGTTGTCAATAGGACGACATCCTTTAACCATGGTAGACGCTTCGAAGACCATGTCGAGTGGCATTTATGGACAACAAAGAAACCCTATTTGCTCCACTCATGGTCAACATTAGCTGCCATACATTGAATATTTAGAGAGAAGAGCTAAAGGATTGTGTTTTCATTGTGATACGCCATTTTCTCCAACACACAAATGTCTTAATAAATCACTAAGAGTGGTAATGTTAGAAGAAGGGGCTGACTCACAGGACAGTGGATGGGAGATGGTTAATGGACATGATGAAGTGTTGAGGACTAGACAACCCTCTGACAGGCAAGAGCTAGAAATGGAGCTATCTTTATTGGCTTTAAAAGGATTTGATGGTTCACAAACTTTGAGTTATGTTGAATGCTACTACCATTTCTATAATGATAGATAGTAGAGCTAATCATAATTTTCTCTCTTAAGCCCTTATTGACCGTCTTAAGTTGCATGTTGATTTTACGACTATCTTTTGGGTTACTCTTGGTGATGGGAATAACATATCCTTTAGGGGCTTGTGTTGAGATGTGAAGGTAGAAATTGGGGATGTTGACTTTTTTGTAGATTGTTATGTTTTAGAATTAGGGGGTTTGGATATGATTCTTAGTGTTGTTTGGTTAAGGACCTTAAGAGAGGTTAAGATTGATTGGAAGAATTTAACAATGAAAATTCCTTTCTCCAAGGGTGAGCATGTGTTGTTGGGTGATCTAACACTATTTAAAGCTGCTGTATACTTAAAGTCTTTGGCTAAAATGAGTGATTTTGAGTTGTGTTTTCTATTATGGATGTTGGATTCGTATGATTATCCATCTAGCTTTGTTGACTCATGGATTAAAGAGGCGTTAGAAGAGTTTGGTGATATTTTTGAGGAAAAATCAACATTACTGCCTTTTAAGCAGAGAGACCATCGTATTCCTCTCAAATTAGGTTGTGGGTCAATTAATGTAAGACCTTATCGGTATGCATTTGCTCAAAAGAATGAAATTGAAATGATGGTTCACAATATGTTGGTGGTAGGAATTATATGGCCAAATACTAGTTCATTTTCTAGTTCGGTCATATTAGTGAAGAAGGATGGATCTTAGAGGTTTTGTGTTGATTATCGTGCCTTGAACGAAGCCACTATTTTGGATAAATACTCTATTCTTGTAATTGAGGAATTATTAGATGAGTTACATGGTGCTACTATTTTTTCTATGATTGATCTTAAGGTAGAGTATCACCAAATCTAAGTTGTCCCAAATGACATTCATAAAACGGCCTTTCGAATACATCATGGTTATTATGAATTTCTTGTAATGCTCTTTGGCCTTATGAATGGCCTGGCCACTTTTCAAGCTAATGAATTATTTAGGGCTTATCTCCGATGCTTTGTATTGGTTTTTATTTTTTTATGATATACTTGTTTATAGTGTGGATTTGTCTTCTCACTTAGAGTATCTACGAATTGTCTTACAATTGTTGAGAGATTATCAATTTTTGGCCACTAAAAAAAATGCACTTTTGGCCAACATGCTCTCGAATATTTAGGCCATATAGTTTCATCTAAAGGTGTACATATGGATCTTTCAAAGATTACGTGTGTTTTAGAGTGGCTTACTCCTACCACTTTGAAGGGTGTTCGTAGAATTTTTGGCCTATCGGGATATTATCGGAGGTTTATTAAAGATTATGAGAAAATTGCTAAACTTTTGATGGATTTGTTAAAAAAAGATGGGTTCCATTGACTATAGCTGCTGTCTCTTTTACATAATTGAAAGAAGCATTAGTGTCTGCACCCGTTTTGACCATGCCTAATTTTTCCTAATAATTTGTGATTAAGTATGATGTGTCGGGGAGGGAAATTAGCGCTGTCCTTCAACAAAATAACAGGCTAATTTCTTATTTTAGTAAGGTGTTGTCAGACCAAACTTTTGCCAAATTAACTTATGAAAAAGAATTAATGCCTTTGGTATTGGCTATTCAACATTGGCAACCTTACTTGTTGGGAAGGAAGTTTTTAGCAAAAGCGGACCAGTGGAGTTTGAAATACTTATTAAAACAGCAAGTTACCACTCCAGACCAGCAAAATTGGCTTTCGAAGTTACTTAGGTATGGTTTTGAGATTGTTTATAGAAGTGGACATGAGAACCAAGCTGCTGATGCATTATCTAGAGTGTATGATGAGGTTGACTGTGGGGCTCTTTTGGGTTTGATTTGGACTAAGTTGATTGAGATAAAAGCAGCAGTTGCTTAAGACCTTATCTTGTCTTAAAAAATTCAACTACTAAAGGAAGGAAAGTCAATTGGCCAAGGTTATCGTTTGGTAAATGATATGTTATTCTATTTTGATAGGATGGTGGTTTTATCTAATTCTAAATGGACTCGAATATTTCTTCATGAATTTCACACTTCCTCATCTGAAGGTCAAGTTGGTTTCTTACGAACCTATAGGAGGATTGCTTCAAATATGTATTGGATGGGTTTCAAGAAAGATGTTGAGCACTTTGTGGCTTCGTGTGCTATATGTCAAAGACAAAAATATCAAACTTTATCTCCTGCACGTTTGCTTTCTCTATTGCCTATTCTTAATGTCGTTTGGGTAAATATTTCCGGGGTGGGGGGGTGTTGCCTAAGTCAAAAGGATTTGATGTGGTGCTTAGAGTAGTTGATAGATTCTTCAAATATGGGCATTTTCTATTGACAAAACACCCTATACAGCCCATAGTATAGCGGATTTGTTTGTTAAGGAGGTAGTTTGGTTGCATAGGAAACCTAAGACAATAGTTAGTGACTGAGATCCTACTTTTGTGAGTACTTTTTGGTAGAAATTATTCAAGTTGTAAGGGACTTGTCTTTATTTTAGGACTGCTTATCATTCATAAACGAATAGACAAACCGAATTATTGAATCAATGTTTAGAATGCTATTTGAGGTGTTTCATGTGTGATTAATCGAAGAATTGGGCTATTTGGATACTTTGGGCAGAATTTCATTATAATACTTTTTATCATACCTCTTCTAAATTTACCCCTTTGGAAATAGTCTATGGACGTTCTCCCCCAATTATAGGATCTTTTGTGGATAGGGAAATTGGACATCTGGCTTTGAGGGAGGCTTCGCAATTTAGGGATGAGGTGTTTCAACAACTCAAGCACAATTTGGCTCATGCACAAACACTTAACTGTTCTCAAGCCAACAAACATCAAAGAGATGTTGAATTTGCAATTGGTGATTGGGTTTTTCTCAAACTCTGACCTAGTTTGCAACATAAGGTTGTTTCTAAAGTTTTTCCCAAGTTTTCTTCTCGCTTTTACGGGCCTTTTCAGGTGGTGGAACACATAGGGAGGTTGCTTACAAGCTCAAATTGCTGTCTCATTGTCATATCTATCTTGTTTTTCACGTCTCTCTACTAAAGAAGGTAGTGGGCACCTTTTGTGATACTATGGAACTACCTTCTGATCTATTTCTAGAGGTAACACAGTGGATTATTTACCCATAGTTGTTTTGGGTCGAAGGTTTAGAGTAGAAGGCTCCCAAGAGATTCCACAAGTTCTTGTTCATTGGCAAGGTCAATCACCTCAAGAAGCTACATGGATGGATACTATTTCTTTTCGTTTACAATTTCCTGACTTTGTCCTTGAGAACAAGGATTATCTTTCGGAGGAGGCAATTGATAGAGTCCTAAGAGTACAAGCTCCAATTGTTAATGTTTACAAGAGGAGAGGTGATGGGAGTAGTAAGAAGAGCACATGGTGGTACTGCTGCAGCATATACTGTAAAGTATTAGTAATAGTGGTTAGTAATGTTGTTAGTAGATTAGTAGTAATATGCTGATGTGGCATAGTGTTATTAATAATATAGTAGTAATATGAGGAAGTAGTATGCTGATGTGGCAAAGTATGTTGAGCTGGCACCTATCTATAAGTATAAATAGCTAGGAGCAAGGAGGGTTGAGGAGTTAGTTGAAATCTTGGAATAGAAGTTACCTTCCAGCTGAGCAAGAGCTTAGGTACCCTTTGGAACCCTAATTTCCTATTGTTTTGCTAGCAATTTCTGATTGTGAGTCATATCATTATGGGTTCTCGATAGATATCAAAAGATCCAACTTTCCTATCTAATTGAGATCTAACTATGAAAGTTTGCAAGTTTGCACTTGAGGCCTAAAAGAGGCACCACCTGTGTGCTGTGGGCAAGTGTGCCTGTACACCTTGACTCTACTAGCTCATTTCAATGGTGTGTGCCGCCTTAGTGCTCTTTCTATTTAAAAAAAAAAAAAGAAGCAACAATTTCAGAGTAAGTGCAATATTCTTTAGTCATATGATCTCAACTGTGGTACTTTTATGAATCTGAATTACGTTGGCATTATATCATCCATCCACAGTAAATGCCCATCATTTATACTATTTTCTTAGGATGCCTTTCAATTAGCGAAAATCGAGTTTGCTAGAGGTTCCTTATGATACACTGGTGCATAGCACACATGGATATAGCAAAAGTGCCATGTTAGCTGGAGTTGCAAGATTTGGCCAAAAAACTGGAGTTGCAAGATCTTTTTTTCCAACTGGAAAAGTGGAATACATGTCATGACTTGCATTTGCATGACAATGACATGTCCATGTATGCTGCCCTGTAAACTGACAAGAATGCTAATTCATATGAGCTAAAGGGCAAGCTGCAATACTTCACAATTTGGTGAACCAGCCTGAAATGGCCACGAAGGATTTATTTAGACATCCTGTCTGTTCGCAATCTTTCTAGTATCACGACTTATGGGTTGAGTTCCTAGGTTGGGGATTATACTGCATGTTCTACATATTTCTATCTTCTTTTTAAACCCCCTCTTATTCTTTGTCATTTTAAACCAAGGACATGAATATATGTAAGTGAATATGTCCATGTCATGCCTTTGAACTTCTAAAGTTTCCTTGTTAGTTCCATCATCTCTACTAGGAGACTTATAAAGATGTTTCCTCACTGTTTTATTCTCAAGGAAAATCTTACCAATATCACTCGATTGTCTTCATTTCTTTTGTTTTCCTCCATTTCAGTTTTTATAGCTTTTCTTTGCATTTCATTGAGCAAACCACTTGACCAAAAATTTATCAATTAATATTATATCAAATAAATCAATAGGTTTATTATGGTACTACATGAAAACCAGCATGGATCGAATTGGTTCAGTCCCAATCTACTTTCTAAATATGGCAAGCTGTTTCCAGGTTCTAAAATTGATAACCATCCTTTACAGAGTAGTTCGGAGTTACTTGGAACACTCCCACTTTGAAGCCACTTATGCCTAATATGAGCTGCATTAGATTTCCGGTTGAATTTCAACTAAATGAATCTCGGCGGTGGCATGTTAAAAATGCTCAGATTTAAAGAGGAAACATAACTAAGATAAATAGGTGGTAGTGATTAGTAATCCATATGTTAAGATTTTATCTATTTATACGTTTCCATCCACATGAATTAGCTAATTACTACTTGAGTTTAAGTCTCAAGCATAACTGCTAACCAACAAAAAGGGAAATATCTTAGCTTTCAACCGTTTCTTTTGAGCAATTCAATGGTCTACAATAGATTGTTTGATGTGGTATTTCTTTTGTCCCTTTTTTCCTATCATATTTCCATAAAAAAAATAGATGGAAGTGTGATTCATAAATCTTTGAAATAAAATAAAAAGGACTATATATATATATAGAAAGATTTAAATAAATTAATGATTACAGGTTTATGTTTAACCAAAACTAATTGTAAGATTGTAATAATATAGTTCTGGCCACCATGGGGAGAATAGACTTGTATTCATATAACATGAGGCTTGAGGTAGTCACCAACTGCCAAAGATGGTTACGGTGATCTGATCAAAATTGTACCATCCTAGGCATCTGGTTGGTGCAACTGGCTAACCCTATAGGGTTGGAGGAACCTCCTTGGCTAGATGATCTGCTACCATCCAATTCATTTTGCACTTTTGTCCTCCTATTATACTTTTCAGCATATCATTAAGATCCAAACTTACAAGTGAATGTTGCAGAACTTGAAGGAGTTTCTTGCTTTTGCTGAGGCTGAGGTGAGGTCCTTGGCATCTCTATACTCCACTGTGGTATGTCTTGAATTTACCATTAAATTGTTAATCTTAAGCAAGCACATAGATTGCACGAATTAACTGCCATTTGTCATTCACGAACATTTTTAGGGAAGAAATGCAGATGCATTGGCTCTCTATTTTGGTGAAGATCCAGCCCGTTGTCCCTTTGAACAAGGTATTGTCATTACTCGTAGCTATTTATAATAATGGCCTGTTCTGCATCAGAATATGCAGTATTAACATGTTTGAGATTGTTGCGATCCAAATGGGAAGCAAAATTATGTCTGTAAATTCAGATGCTTATAAAGTGAACACAAATGTGTTCAGGAAAGCCAGCTATTTGCTGAGAATGATAAACAGAGTTATCTGAGTGAATGATATCGTGCATTTGACTTGGCATGCTTTCATTTTTCTTGAATCTCACACAAACCAGAGTGGTTTGGTTTATTTGTCTATTTTTGTTGTTTGGTCCTTTTCATGGCCCAACAACCCCAATCTCCCATGCCACAAACGGATCTGTTTAATGAATGAAGCTGTTTTAGTTCCTACAATTTCTTACTTTGTTGATTTCCCGGCAGTTGTGTCAACTCTGCTCAATTTTGTAAGGATGTTTGTACGAGCACACAAGGAGAACTGCAAGCAGCTAGAACTCGAAAAGAAGAAACTGCAGGCAGATGTCAAGAACCATAAAATGAAGAAGACAAGTACTCTTCAGGCTGCATAGAGTCTGAGTGTTGACTGTAGAACAAACAGATAGGTACTCCTCAGGCTGCATAGAATCCAAGTATTGACAATAGAACAAACCAATAGTAGAAGGGAAGAGAAACAGCAGGACAAGCTGAGGCCTAAATGCTTGACATTAGGAGGTCTCACAAGAAAAGTCTTGATTACAGATATATAGCTATAGGCATGGATGGCTGTGGTATATCTGGCAGGATACAGGTATGTCCTCACATGTGCTACACTCAAGTGCCAAGTCATGAAATGATAAAGTGCTTCTTTATCTCAAATTCCGAGCCTAAACCTTTTTATTAGTGCAGGAACATTGAACTTGCGAAAAGTCCTTTATGAATGGACTGTGTAGTTTAAAATTCCTTGATTTGTCAATTGTCAGATGGTAGGTTCACATGTTGTTACTCATTTTATAATTGTTTTAGGTACAAATTTGATATTTTAGATGTATAGGCAGAATGCAAGTGCGGATGTAAAAATGTTTTTGGCAGAGAGTAGCAAAACAGTTTAGCAGCCTGCTTCAGTCATATTACCCCCCCCCCAAAGCCTTGTATGCATCTAGAGATTTAGTTGGTCATGTGTCCTTAAATTTATAAATTGGGTTCAGGACTGGAGAATCGTAGTTTCATTTTTTGGATTTTACTATTATTATTATTATTATTATTATTATTATTATGGTAATACATCTTTAATCGCAGGGCTTTTCTCAGAATTAACTATTTTGGACTTAGATTTTTCTATCTCCTTTTTCAGATGATTACTTGGAATTCCTTCTTCAGCATTAAATTCTGTTTATGTATAATAGGACTCGAAGTAACACGCATGCTGCTGATAAATATTTAGTTAAAAACCAACTCTTATAAATATTATCAGTAGATATAATTCTTCATAAACATTTACAAAGCAATCGTTGGCTTTTCATCATTTCTTAAACTTGCTTATATTATTTGCTGATTCAACAATTTTATTTATTAAAACTGAGACAAAACTGCACAAGCTGAGGCCTAATTACCTGACATACCGAAGTCTTAGCAAGAAAAAGTTAAAAGAGCATTTGATATCGATGCAGGTTTTGTCTTAATTGAAAAGCAGTTCTCATGTTAGTACAGCTCATAGCATGAATAGCAGTGGTATGCTTGGCAGTAGAAGCCAGAGAACAAATACAATTTCTTCCTCGCATGTGCTACACTTAAATCGCATAGCTTAATATTTTCTTAATTAGTGCAGGAACATTGAACTTGCCGAAAGTCCTTCATGAGCAAACCGTGTTGTTTAAATTTCCCTAATTACTAGACTGTTTTAAGTAGCAGGTTCTCATGTTGCCGATTGTTTTCTGGTTCAATTTTGATTTGTTTGTATGTATATGTTTCATTTTAGGCATACTGCAAGTGGTGATTTACCCCAAAGCTTTTGTGTATGCATCTAAAGATGTTTCTGGTGGGTTGTGTGTCCTAAGATGTATAAATTGTGCTCAGCAGTGGACAACTATTCATTCATTCATTTATTTGTATTGGGTTTTTGTTATGAGGATAAATATTTGGATCACAAGGCTTCTTACAGTCAAATATTTTGGATTTATTATTATTATTATTATTATCCCATTTTCAGATGTTTGCTTGAAAGTTGAAATTCCTCTATTAGCATAGAACTCTATTTCTTACATGTAATAAAATATAAAACCCCTTCCCCTTTATATCACTCGATATATTCACTCAATGTACAAAAGCAAGCCAATGGATCGTGAACGTTGAAACGAACTCGATTTTGATGCAACATGATTTAGGTGTAATTAATGGCCTCACCTCTTACACGCAGGGTTAATAAACTGGGGATTGGGATGATCTAAATTTTGTAATCATTCCGGTTTACATGCAAATCGAATGTGTTCCATGCAGAGTATCAAGTCTCCAACAATTAGTTATACGGGATTTGTTGGACCAAAGCTTATGTTGTTTAACTAATAAAGGAATTCTTCTCTTATTCAATCTTAAAATAGATTGTGCTTGGTTTAAGTGTAGATGGAGAAAATTTCATTTCCACAATCTATGGTTTGCGATATCCAAAAGATGACCTTCTGACCATTGCCTCTTATTGCTTTCTACCACACTATAGTTGAAAGACAACTAAGAAATATGAATTTTTTTTTTTTTTTTTATATTTTTTATTCGGCCCATGTGGTTCTCACACCCCCCCTCTTTCCTCTAGTTCGAGATACTTGACAAGCAAGTGGTTACTCTTTCCTTTCTTTAGCTTCTGAATTCTAGGAGATAGTGGCTACTTGGAATAAATAAACATTTGGAATTCTCCATCTAGAAAAGAAAGATGCTCTTGCAACATTAGAAAGGGTTGCAAGAGCCTTTTAAAGTGTTAAATCCCCAATTTTTTTTTTTTTTTTTCTTGTTAACTTAGAGAAGGTGCTTAGGGAATACCTGGCAAAATGGATCTACAAAGGAAGAGGAATTCTAAATACTATCATCCCTATCTCTAGCTAGAAGAGAGGAAAAAAAAAAAAAAAAATTGCTCTACAAGACTTGATGGGAAATTGTTTTTTTTTTTTTTTTATCATCTTATGAACAACCACTTTCAAAAGCTTTTCACTATTGACAAAGAAAGTGTATTGAACTTTGCTATTTATTACTATTTTATTTTTCGGACTGTTCTCAGCATTTAATTTCAAGTGAATCGCTTCTAGGATTTCGAGTTAATGTGGGGAAATGTTGGTTTACAGCTCATAATTGTGATTAACATGATTGGATATGGGAGAACCCTAAATAAATTGAGTTATATATACATGTATCGTGAGTTTAGCGTCTATTAATATATGATAAAAGAGAATTTCAATTCCAGTAAAGCCAACCAACGCCACTTTTGGATTAGTTGTGATGGTGTGGGGGCAAACACAGATTATTAGTGAAGGACAAACAGCATAATAACCTTGTGATCGGCTTATTCGGGTCGAGGCTTGGTGTTTATATTCTTATTTTGAAGAAGGGTCGTATTGAATGTAGAAAAGTGGCTTCATACTTGCAATATAGAATTGTCTTTCCTTTTAGCGGTAAATTTGGAATAAAAAAGGGCATATTGAAGCTATTGGAATATTTTCTATTTAGAGGGTCCATGAGTTGGATTAAATGTCCATATCGAATATTCTAAAGTTTTAATATATATATATATGTGTGTGTGTTTGTATATATATTTTTCTTATTTGTTTATTTATCTCTGTAAATGTAAGTTTATATGGAGAAGCGATATTTTAAATTTGAGATTTGTCCATTATGCTTTGAAATCAAAAGATATGATGTTTTTTTCCTTAAATTATTAACGGTATATCGCATGTTCTAGAGAAATAAAATATTAACTAAATGAGCAAAAAACCTCCCAAACTTCTATTATCGCCATAATAGTTTCTGTGAGCAGTACTCAAGCCATTTTATCAGGCATATTATTTAGAAGTTTTTGTGGGTGGAAGGTCCAATTGGTATATAAAACATTTGAAGCCTCTACTTTTTAATCAATTTTCAATGTTTCTCGAAAAATTCCACTAAGTTCCATGATTGTATTGTTACACACTTTTTTCCGCTACGCCGGCATAGTTGTTAACCACCTTACTACACGTTTTCAAGAAACTAAATTTGTTAACTTTTCAAATTCGTCACTTACCGCATGTTTTCAAAAAAGTCAATTGATAATAGTTTTCATCGACTAGACATTTATATGGTTTTATTTGGTTTACTTAAAGAGTAAGTCCTTTAAACTTTTGGTATTGGAAAGTTTGGGTTTTTTTTTTTGTGTACAATTCAAAATTTTTATACAGAAAAATTGAAAAATTGTAAACTTTAAAAAATAAGTGAATTTGAAAATTTTTGTTAAGTTAGATTTTTTTTTTTTCATGTAAGTGGGAAATATGTAAAAATTAAGGTATCGTTTGGTTGTGCAAAGTTGTGCAAAATTTATAGAACTAGACTGAATAAAGTCTTTTGTCCAATGTTTGATTTGTAATTTAAACTTAGTTATTGGATTAAAAAAAAAAAATCTTTAAAGAACGAATAAAATGCTCAAAATTTATCTCTTCTAAAATATTGTACAAAAGTCGATTTCACTGAATAAAAATATAAATATTGAGAATATAAACGTAATTAAATAAATACTTGCTAATATTAAGGGTATAAATACTAAATAATATTATAAAATAATATAAAAATATAATTAAATAAATATTAGACAACATTAATGGTATAAATGTTAAAATACAATATTAAGCCTGTTGATACCCATTTCTGACTAGCTCGAGGCCTAACTCATACGAAGGCCCATAATGCCCTAAAGTGAGCACACAAGCAACCACCTTGCTCCTTAGAGCACCATGATTTACTTAGGTCATTCTTTGTAAGCATATAGGCGACCGCCTAGAGCTGAGCGCCTAACTATCCTTACTTGGACCCAGGCATAATAGTTGCAATCGCAGGGGTTCCAACGGGCACCCCTAAGGCCTGGTTCATCTTTAAACGTACACTTGCTTACTCATTGAGTGAGCTTACTCTTTCCTTGTCTTCAGCATTAGCACTTGGTCAAAGTTCATTAATTACCCCTTAACATCCATAGTATGGCTAGCATACTTAATAGCCCTAAAGGATATTAGATCAATGGATCACAGACGTGGTTACCAGTGTGGTTGTGGTCGACTGTCCTCCAAAACCATCTTATCAACTATGCATCGCATGTTTCTTACCGTTTGCTAATATGAGCGAAACTTGAACCTTTACGTGTCTAGATAATCATAACTTTCCCATACTGTAAATAGTGTAAGAGGTCACTAGGTAAGAGGATGGAGAACTTTCTCTAAGACTAAGAACACCTCTTCACACATAGCACTCTTATCTAGGGCTTTAGCACTTGTTCACCTTAATCCTTTACCTTGCCTTCCTTGCTAATGTGAAAGTTGGAGGGCTCTTGTGGACACACTTACGGAGGGTTTTCTTGCAGTCCTTGGAAGCAAGGAGCCTGTTAAGCCCGACCTCTACCAAAGCCCATACAACATACTGATCTTTATTTGGAACTGATTCCTACATGATAAATAGAGTTCATTATTTGTGTATACTAGATAAGGGGTATCATAAAGTTTATATTTAATATTATGCAAACCAAACATAGTATAATAATACTATACTTTTATACTCCTTTTATTTATGCTGTCCAATTTTTCTTGTCACGTTTAGTTTTAGTTAGCAAATGCTACCTAAAAGTTAATATTTTAGGAAAGGAAAATTCCCATGTCCACTAGTGTATGTATGTGTGTGTATATATATATATATATATATATATATATATATATTGGATTATGACATATGAAGATACTTGCTATCTTATGTCAAATTCGTATCTAAAAAAAGAAATATTTGTTCCTTTTTATGAATAACGTTTTTCGTAAAATCTTATCTATTATTAATAGAATAAATTTCTATTATATATACATAGAACACGAAACAAAAAGAATAATATATAAGATGGATTGAAAAGATTGTGATTCTTAGCTCAATTCATGATTCAAAGTTAAGAGACATAAAAAGAATACACCAATCTTAAAGATAGAATTTATTGTTGATGCAATATACCCATCACAAACGGAAAGGACCTTATTTCAACATCTGAGGTTTTATATCATTTTCGTCGATAGTTATCGGTTCTTACTCTTACACCTATTATCGTTAAGTTAAGGAAAAAAAAAAAAAAAACAAAAATGGTTACATTATTTCCTACGGCGTCTGAAGAAGGGATGTGGATTAACGCAAGTCCCGTATCGTCTCTTCCATTTGGAGGTGCTCCCCGATTTGTGCCGACCCGCGTGAAGACTCCAATTCCATCTCGAGGACGACAACGACCAAGAAGAAGAAGAAGTTAGTAACAAAGGGACAAAATTGTTAAGAGTAAATTGTAAGTATATTTTTTATATATGCTTCGTATATACTTTTAAATCTCATTATTCTTGAATTGTGCCTTGGACACTAGATGTTTTAGAAAAGGTTTATTTTAACTACTATATGCCCATTTTAAGGGGTTTTGATGCAATTTCTCTCTCTCTCTCTCTCTTTTTTTTTATTTTTTTTCATAAAAAAATAGGATTTGAGTTTTTAAATTTACCATTTTAATAGTTGGAGTTTAAGTGTAATGGAAGCAAATATAAGGGGGTATACTTGAAATTTAATATTTTTCTAATGTTATAAGAAATATGACAACTAAAATAAAAAGCTTCCGGAAATAAATAAATAATAAAAAAGAAGTAGAATTTAAAATTTATTATAAGAAAATTAGTATTTGAGCATTTAAAAGTTAGAGATTGATATTCTATAATTCATACTTTTCAATTAAACTTATGTATAAAATTGAATACTCAATAAAATCAAACAATGAGTGATTCAATGACGTATAAACAAAACGATCCTTTTATAAGTTTTTTTTTGGCTCTTTCCTTTGTCAAGTGCATCGCTATTGTGATGAAGGAATACATACATATTTGTTAATCATTTAAAAGAACCATATTATAAAATTTTTGCAAAGGTGTATTTGAAATAAATTATTCAAAATAACTATATTTGAAATAAACGTGAAAGGCATATCATAAAATTTTTCCAAATGTTAATAAAAGATACTTCTCTCATGCAACTTTGCTTTTGCTATCTAGGTCGGTTATGTGGGTCTACGCTATTCTATATATTCCTCTTGTTTGGTAGGACATTTTAGGGAGCTTACGTGAGCCTCTCAAGCAATACAACAGGCGTGTCAATAGTAATTGACTACCGCATTAAATCTAGCTCTGTCGATGCCCAAGCTTGGAATGTTCGGAAGAGCACTTTCTCAACTGATTAATGACATCTTTTAGATGTTTTATATCATAATAATACGAGGGACCATGACTGTATAAATTGATAATTAAATTTTATTTCATTATAACCCAATTTTTTATACATTAATTTTATTTCTTCATAAATTGATAAATAAATTTTAAAATATATATACTATAACAAAAAGGTAAAAAGTCTATAATTTTAGCTTCTTATGAATCATACCTAACGATTTTTTAAAAAAATAAAAAATCTAAAAGTTTGCTTTCTATTGAATTTTAGGAAGTCATTCCTCTTGCTTATGAATCCTTTTGTATGTATAAATTCAATATATTTGTAACAGTAAACAAATATTTTTCTATGGGCCATTCTAATATTGACTAAAGTAAAATGTGATGGTGAAGAATGATGTCAGAAGCAGCTGTGCTTCTAACCAAGGGAAGAGCGTATAAGCTAAAAGGGAATTTCTTTGTCTATCTTACTGTTTCTCCACGTTCTGTAATTATCGTAAATAAAAAGGCATGTACATAACAGAGTATGTCTATGTATGAACCCTACCCAAAAAAAAAAAAAAAAGTCATCTTTTCAGCATTTCCTGCTTTAGGGATTCATTCGTAATAGCCGCCGAGAGTGCTACAGCGAAATCGGGATCTCTTGACAAAGATGCAGCCATCTGCTGGACAAGAAATTGTTGCAAATCCAATGATTCGGTTTCTTCGACAATCTTCTTGGATGGCGAAAGCGATCCATGTTGTAACAAATCAAGCACAGGGTTAGTTGTAGATGATTCAACCGAAGCAGCGATTGGAATGAAACTGGCTAGATTTAGTTCTTCCATTACGACTAAAGATGGTTGTGGATGGTTGTGCTCACCCTCGTATGTAGCTTCTAGAATAGACTGGTCGTTAACGCTCCTCTGTACCTGAAAAGTCGAGTCAAACGTGATTTTTAGGTTTATAGTTCTCGGTTATCAGACATTTCGAAGTTCCAAAAAAAGAAAAATTAAAATAAGTAAAACCCAAATGCAGTCTTATTACGATTAGGGTTAGGGTTATACCTTCTTTTTAACGGGGCAATTTAGGGCATTGGAGCACCTGAAATAAGCTCTTGGAGAAGGATTATCTCTAGTGACCTTTTGGCCATATTTCCTCCATTGATATCCATCTCTCACAATCTTCAAAGTGCAAATAAATAGATAATAAAAAAAAGAAAGAAAGAAAGAAAACGTTTTACCAATTTAAGATTCAGGTTCGTATGATGTGTTGTTGAGAGATTTTTAGGATTCAACTACTTACGAGGCTTGTGTCTGACACATCCTTTTTGAGATAGTATCTGGAAATCTTCGACTTGATGCACTCCTTTGGCTTTTCCTCAGCGCTGGAAGAAATTTCAGTTGTAGCGTTGAATTTATTACTCCGATCAAAACTGTCGAACTTCCTTTTCCTGGACATTTCGTCGTTGTTTCCTCTTTTCAAATCGATCAGTTGGTTCTGCAGAGCATTATATTTCTGGCACATGAAATTGAGCTTCTGAGTTAAGATCTTATTTTCCAGACAAATCCGATTCCACTCTTCAACTAATGCGCCTGAATCCTGCAAAACATTCGATATGGAACACGAATTACACTCGTTTTGCCCCGAAAAACGAAGATAAGTGAGTTCAGATTGTTTACTCACCTGTTGGTCCTTTGTGATTCCAGGAATATCATCAACTAGCACTTGCTTCTGATACATATCATAAGAAAACCATTAGAAATTATTCATATCTTGAGATGGAAACTGTTTGTTAGCACTCACCGGATCATCATCATCATCATCAACATGCCTGAATGTATTGAGCTTCAGATCAAGCGAAGTGTCAATGAATGATGAGGAGTCCATTAATGTCTTTCGTTTGCTATCCAGCCAAAACACTTGCAGCGAGTTTGTATTCCTACCGATGTTAGCACGAACGAGAGAATAACCAGAGAGCATGAAATATATAAATAGGAAATAGGAAGTAGATGTAGATGCGCAACGGAAGAACATTAACATACGATGGTATTGTCAAGATCGATGTAGTTACTGAGAAGTATCCACTTATAAACGAAAGTCCGGGCAATTTTATATATTTTTCATGTGGATAGACCGCGTATTAGAAGTCATGGTGGTCCTTGCGTATTTTGAATTTCTTGCGACTTCAAGCATATCGTTTTCCCAGCTTGGATTTCTTCCTCAATATTATTGTTATTATTATTATTATTGTTTAAACAGTGGACTGTTGGAACATGGAAATATTGAAATTATCGAAATGATTGAGCAAACTCTACTGTTATCTGAACTTGAGTTTTTGTTGTTCCTTTTTTTTTTTTTTTTAATTCCACATATAAGCTGAAATTTTGATTTTTGAAATTTTATATGTTAAATACAAAATTGTTAATTGGCATATTCGATGGAGTTTTACTTGTCCAATTTTCAATATTTGTATTTTTGGAAAGATGCCTAAAAAATCTTCATTAATCGAAGACTACAAATGAGGCAACAGTAGTAAAGTGGGGAAATAAAAGATTGATTGGGAATTAACATTTAACATATCCAAACTTTTAGGTATTAAATTGTAGTAACAACTTAAATTCAACTAATGATTTATTGCATTTGCATTAATTTTTCATCGTTTCTTCAAAGTTTCCACAGTTTGTGTTCCACTCAAACTATGAAAATAAGTGCGTAGCTACAATTGTAAACTTTTAAATTATTAGAATATTTAAAGTAAGTGTTAATTAGTATATAATATATACTCAATTTTTCATGCTTTTTCTCTTGGCATACTCTTCTTCTTTCATTTTTTAAGTTTTTTTGACTTGCGTCTTCATGTTTGTTATCTTTGCATGCCTATGATTTTTTCAAATTTTTCCTAGTAACGTAATCTGATTTTTCATGATTTTCCACGTTGTAAGCTGTGTCAAATGTCTAATTTATTTTATTTTTTATATTATTAGCACAAAATGGCATTTGTGTAATAAGTCGAAAAATATAAAAACTTAGGGTGTATAATTGAAGTAACAATTATAAAAGGTTTTGAATGTGAAAAAAAAAAAAATTGCAAAACTCAATTTGTCAATGTAATATTCCTTCAATAAAAGGTAGAATGGTTCTAATCATCAAGACAATTTTTAACATAACAACGTGGAGTTCATGATTAGCAAGGAGTAATAAGCCATCTCTTAGGAATTAGTAACACCAAAAGATAAAACCATGTGGCATGCAACATTATGGTGGATAATATCTCAATATATCAAGTTTCAATTGGGCATCACAAAGTGGTATTAGAGCATTTTATTGCCCAAAAGTACAGGATCTAAGTGCCATGCAAGGCAACTTATTGAGCTTGCAAAGAGCATTTCTAGAATCCTCTTTACCTAATGTGATCTTAGACTTATGTAACAAAACTAATAAAAATGTTAGTTTTGTAGTGGCCTAGAGTTTATTGAAACTCTAAAATTAAGCATGTTTAAGAAAGAGTGATAAGTGATCCTCTAGGAATCGGTTGCACTAAAAAATAAAACCACGAGGCATTTTGACGTCAAAGCAAATAATAGTTGATGGAGGGAGTTCTCATCAAGTCATTACAATGCATATAAAAAATGAAAAAGCATATAAACTTAGGAATTTTTATATCAACCTTTATATCAAATATTTAGAATAATTGCAAATATATTATTAAATCTAATGGCTACGGGTAAACAAACCTCCCTAAACAATAAACTAAGAAAATGAATATTTTCTTTAAGATTATTAATTCACATGTGTTCGCACAACCCAAAAAATAAAAATTTTAAATCACTACTTGTTAAGTAAATCTTGGGTTTACTATTGTCCCCAGCTTGGAACTGTGAACTGATCAATTTTTTTTTTTAAATTTTTATTTTGAAAAAAAAATATATTTTTTATGTTTATTTTTAATTTGTAAAAATAAATCATTAATAAGTTATAAGAATTTAAAATTTTAACTATTTTTCCATATTAATTGCTAAACATGAGATTAGTAATTTATTCTTTTAATAATGTACAATTATTATTGTACATTCACAATTGGTGAATTGAGTGAAGAAACCTTTTTTTATAAGCAACATTTTAAGGAATGTTTGCCAATATAATCAATATGAGACTAGACCTGCAATGGGTAATGCTTATGTGATTTTTTGTTACTTCAAAAGAAGCTTTTAAAAACAATATAATCTATGTGGGAGTGGACTAGTACAGTAAAGAAAACAATATTTATCTAACATCTATAAAACACTTGCCATTTTATATATAATATAAATATATTCTTTATGATTTTTAACGGTATTAATTATAAATACACTTGTATTTTTGTAAATCATTAAAATATATTAATTTATAAAAATAATGCTCTTTCAAAAGTTAGGCAAAATTATATGAAACTTGTTTAATCTTATGCTCCAAACTCTTTTGGTGCTTAAAGTAATACATTTTATATTATAACTATCTATTTTCACTAACAATAAAATATATGGGTTTTAATTATCATTTTCTTATAAATCCATATATATTATTTAATTTCTACATTAAATTATAAATATAAGTAACAATATATATTTAATTTTATTTTATATTTAAATTAAGGCAAAAACTTACATTTAATTTATTTAAACTTACATTTTTTTTTAATTTTTGGATTAAAACCGATGGGTTGAACCATTGGTTCTTCGACTCGGGCTTGGACCCATCAGTTTAGCGAATCCAACATATTGAACGATGTCGACTCACCAAGCTTGATAGGTCACGCTATTATTGAGGCTTGTAGCTTATGGGTCTAAGGCAGTTTACAAGTTAGACCCAGCCTTTCCTTATGTCTAATTGTCCTTAAACTATCATGATATGCTGTCATCTTCATTAACTTTTAATAACATTCACTTATTTCTCCAACTGCTACTAAAACTTCTAAAACTATCGTTAAAACTATTTTAACTACTACCAATTTTGGTAATTTTAGTAATAGTTGAGAAGGTAATGCACATTTTCAAAAATTTTATAGAAGTAAAAGCACTTCTAAGTCCTTACAAGACTAATAATTTAAGGCATTTAATGACAATTTAGTTCATTTATGAGTCATATTTGGTGATAGTTGATAATTACAATAGGGTCCCTTGGGTTAACTCCAAGTTGTTCTTTGGCCATAAACAATGGGAATCCTGCAAAAGCACCCTGTAGCTAAGCTAGCAAAGGCTCTTCGACGCTCCAGTTAGCGTGGAGAGAGAAAGCTAATGTAAGTAACAAGTGAGTTCCCAAGAAAAGATAAGAGAGTAACAAGTGTCAATCCTTTTACCTAAAGAACTTACTTTTATTAATAGGTTTGAGATGCTTACTGTGGATATGTCGTAAATTTTGATTTCCTAGAACATGATCTGTTATGGTTTAAGTATAAAGTAGTATTATAAATGTAAATAATTAATAGATAGTTGTATAATTTTTAGAAGTTGGTATTTTTTACTATATTGTAATAGTATTTTTAATAGTTATAATAGTGGTTTTTGTTGTAACATTTAGAGAGTAGTTCTCTTAAAGCAAATTCCATTTTCATTTTTATTTTCATCATATTCATTCTTCCATTGATTCATTAGTACCATACTTTATACCAATATTTACACTATAAGAATAGGAATTTCGGGTGCTAATATTTGGTATCGTCATCTTATTCCTTATTGCCATTGCCATGGACTCAACGCCAAGGTTCTACGTTTCAACCTATGTTTAAGAAGAGATCAAGAAAGTTGTGAGTGATTTTGCACTTTGTTTAGAGTTAGTCAATATTAGAATCAAAGATTCAAGATTCCAAAGTACCTTTCATGATCCATTTCAAGATTCTATATTTTCTTCATTTTCTACACAAGAAATCAATGCAATTATAATAGATATATCACGATTTTCTGGTGCTAATTCCTTGGAATGGATGTTTAGCATTAAACCTTTCTTTGATTTTTATCAAATAAAAGAAAAACGTTTCATTCAATTGTCCTAATTTACTATGAAAGAACAAGTTTTCCAATGGTAACATGCATGGATTAACTCAAACAATTTTCAACATGCAACGAATTTGTGAAGAAACTCATGATTCAGTTTGGACCCTTTAAACATGATTATCTCCTTGATCAATTTTATATCATCAACAAACCACCTATACGTTCTATTTTTCAACCTCTTTATTTTTCATCCATGCTTCATGTTGCCTATAAAAATCCCATTCTTCTAATTTTTCATAATATTTTAAAAACAACTATTCTAACACCTATGTTCATACCTCATATGAGTTTTAATCAAGAAAAGGAGTACACTTGTGAAGATGAAGTGATTAGAGAAGATGTGGATATGGAGGAAGAGAGGTAGTAGAGGTTAAATGTAAAAACGATAAAGACTTGGTAGATTTTCACACTCAAGAGGACAATGTAGATTATATGGCCTTTGTGAAGAGTATTATAGACAAAAACACTAAAATTTCTATTTCATATGCTCCAGTCAGTGAAAGTTGTGCATCGGGTTATGGATCGGTTGAGACAGAAAATAAAGGTCAAATTATTCAATTTGTTGAGAAGATAATGAGTAATGATATTTCTTATGCTAATTTCAAAAGTACTAATGAAGATAGTTACAAGACCAATGGATCATACTTCCTTCTCATTGCATTAAAGAAAGAAACATATTTATCTTTATTACAACTTTTGGTGAAGTTTATGCAAGAAAAGTTTTTCATATTGTTTGGATTAAACAAGTTTTAGGAGAATGGCACACAAGACTTATAAATGTTGTAATTGGAGATTTTCAAGATCATGCTCTTTCTATTTTAACCTTAAGATAAGGTTGTTTTAAATATGTGGGGGAAATTGTTACGATTTAAGTATATAATAGTAGTATAAATGTAAATAATTAATAGATAATTCTACAATTTTGTAGAAGTTGGTATTTTTTTTTAGATTGTAATAGTGTTTTTAATAGTTGTAATAATAGTTTTAGTAGTTGTATTTTGAGGGAAAGTTAGTTACTTATAACAAACTAGTATATTGAGATGTATTTTCATAAATAAGATAATCTCAATAAGAATAGATAGACAAGTTTCAATCTAGAAAAGGAGTCTTGTAACATTTCGAGATTGGTTCTCTTGAAACAACCAAAATCAAATTCCATTTTCATTTTCATTTCATTTCATTACATTCATTCTTTCATTGATTTACTAGTGCCATACTTTATATTAATATCCACACTATTGTAATAGGAATCTTAGGCACTAACATGATTTGATGAAGCGGTACTTCCTGTACCCGATGGGACATCCTTCCCTTTGCCGGTTGGTGGAGATTAAAGGGATGAGTTTATCCCATCAGTAAGGGGTAGCTACCTTAGTTTGGTAGCTAGTCGATACACCACTTAATGGGTGGTCAATCAAGATTAAACGAAGAGAGAAAGTGGTCAATAGATGGAGGGTTAGCTAGGTTCACAATAAATGCTCATTTGGTTATGGCTTACTATGGGATAGGAACTAGTCTGATGTGAACACTATGGACAGTGGTTTGGTTTACCTACGGTGCTGGAGTATTCTTGGAGCAAGGGGTATAACTCGATCTTACTCAGAGTGCTTGTGAGTAGCTTGATGGGCTCACATGGCTTAGGATGGGCCTGGATGGTAATTTGTGAGACTTGGACCTGGTGTTTCAATAGGCTTGGGTTACGTGATCCACTATGGTAGGAATCGACCGTTAACAATATCCATTGAACGTAGTCTATGTCCTTATAAGAATCTAAACTTTATTCATATTGGCCGATTAGATATTGTTTAGGTTTGATCTAATAAAAGGTTTAGATATGGTTTAGTACTAGACTATAATTACATTAAGATGACATTGCATGGAATTTTACATGTCTAATTAGTATGCATTGAGTGTGAATGATCTTCTTTGAATGTTTGCTATGATGTTTGGATTTTTTCCTTATGATTGAGAATGTTTGCCTAAAGTTTATGTAGTTGAGGTGTAGAGTAGCATGGTAACTATAATGGTTTTAGGGAATATGATGGCGAAATGTTTTGTTTAATGAATCAATAATACTATGCACACTTTTATTGCATTATAAACCACTCAAACGATAGCAATGGTGGCACTTAGAGTTGACCATGTGGTAGTGGTGTGTACTAAGTAGCTGATGAAGTAGTACTAGATGGAGATGACAATTTTGAGGGTACAAGTGCATCATTGAAGGATATGTCAATTTCGTGAAGCTAAGAGCATTAATTTGAAGATTTCACATCTAGAGGTGGTAGTACACTTAAACACTATCTTGTTTGGGAGCATAAGGTGGATAAAGTTATGAAGTATTATAAATACGATGAATACACTAAGCTACATCGAATGACCTTATAGTAAGTGTTATTATCAATTTTGGCTACTAGAAAACTATGAAAAGCTATGTAAGTCATAATATTATCAGTAGAGGTTGGTAAATTATAGTGATTGATGGATTCTTGAATTAAACTAGCTTACTTTGGAAAATCTTTTATGTATTTATACCTTATTAAGTCAAAACTTGAGGTAAACTATAAATGCCTTTTGTTCCTTAAGCTATTGTCCATGTGAATGGTTGTGCAAGCCTTTTTGATCCTTCATTCGGTTAGAGAAACAAGAGCTATATTAATTGTGCCCTACCACCAATTAAGCACAATAAGTGAGTATAAAATAAAACACAAGCACATGGGTATAAATAGAATTTGAATTTGAGAGTTCTTACAAAGATGTTCTTGGTCCATTTCCCTCTAGAGATTGTTGTCCATTATTGGAAAAAGGTAGGAGCATTAGCTAATGTCACGCCCCGAACAAGAAGAGTCATAACAGTCCCGCCGTGTAAACTAATCTAAGATATAAGCTGACCTCATAGTTGCTATCGTAGACACAGTTCACACAAGGCGCACCTCAACCAGCTTGAAACGTCTGTTCTAACACCTATTAATAACCAAACTTGTGGTAGGGTTTTTACAAAATACATGTTCTATAAACCTGCTGTTTAGTACCACAACAGTATTTATACAAACGTTTCATGTCCAAAGGTAAAGTTTATAATCAGAGTTTATTAAAAACTACAGGTTTTGTAGTTTATATACAATAAGTTAGGAAACTAGTGGGCTCCTAGGGAATTCCCAAATAGTTTCCTCAAAACTTAAAGACAAAGTCAAAAGCTTAAGTTCAGTTAATTCCTCGATCCTTACTTTTCCATACAGCAGCACACTAACTTGAGAACGGTGGTACCTGAACATCTTGTCTTCACTCAACACCTGCAAAAGAGTCTGTAGGGATATGAGCACAACTAGCTCAGTAAGTGGGATGGAATCAGAAGAGTACTGCACAATCACAAATAAGGTTAATAATTATAATGAAATGCAATGCAATCACTCAAATGAAACATCGCACAGTGTTATTCGATCCACTATGAGGTTAGAGAAATTACATTCGCTCCAACCCGGATTGAGAAGTTTCATTGCAACTCAAGTCAGACCAAACCCGGGTTTGTACAATGGAGAACACCCTCCTCTCATGACCGCCTTCAAACTACGACTCCCAACCTTGCCACGATCTCCTTGCTTGTCATTTAGTTCGACTAAGGATGTGGAAATGACTATTTCAGCTATCATCGTCGAAAGAAGTCGGTATTTGGCCTAACATTCTTAATCGTTTCCCCTAATAGATGTTATGTATGTTTAGTTTCATTTTAGTTAAATAACCGTTAGTTTTAATCAAGGGTGACCAACAAATTCACACAATACAAAATCTATGCAAATATGCAGAACATCACACCAAGGAGTCAAACTTCTATCACAATCGAGTATCATCCACACACACAGCATGCACATAATTATCTAACTACAAACACAACTAGAGGTACTCTTGGATATCCGGATACTTTAAATAGTATCCAAATAAGCGGTGAAGCTACAATCCCAACTTACTTGTTTAGACGTTCGCTATTGCTAACTCGAATCGTCAACTGTCTTTGTATTAGAAGGTCATAATTACATAAAGACTTAAATTCAGTTTTCGTAATAATTACGAAAACATTAGGGTTTAATCTAAAATGGTTATATTTATATATATAAATATTATTTCCATAATATACAATAATGTTATCACTATATATCGAATTAAGTTATTAATTGTTGATACTGTACATCATATATACTATTACGTATTATATATCGTTTCGATTGTATCGAAGTGTACTTTTTATTTATTAATTTATGTTTTAATTCCGGTAAAGTTACCGAAATATGTATATTCTTGAATATGATTAAGTCATAGGTTAAATTACTTAAGGTTGTCCGATTTTAACAAAATTAGTGTCATTGGGTTCGTATAGACCTAACGACATATTTTACAAGTCCTATTTCTAGAGATGGTTTTTAACGGATAGTTTGAGTTTTTAATACAATTATACATAATTATATAAAAATGATAGTATTACACGTAATTTACATTATTGAATTGTATTTTATCTAATTTGTCCTTATATTGTTACAATATAAGTATTATCCAATTCTAATACACCTAAAGTGTATCCCAATCAGAAAATATTACTAAAGATAATAAAAATATCTATTTAATCCAATCTGATCAGCAATCCTATATATAGTTTTTATTTAACTATTTAATTCATTTTAGCTTATTAATATTACAAATACACCCCGACTTATAAATTAAGCTATTTTACTTAATAAATTTGTAATAAATAGTTCGGGTTACCAAATAATTCCCTGAAAATTTTTATAGACTCCTAAAAATATAGGGAATTCAGTTATCACTTGGTTTTAAGTTTCCAACCTATTGCCTATATTTTCATATTGACGATTTTACCCATAAATTATCATAAATTATCTAATTATGATTCTTTTAGTACCAAATTAATTTCAATCTGACTCAATACTATTAATATTTATTATAGATCAGTACATGTTCATTTCATCAATTAATTTCATAATTTTCTATTAAAGTCATAATTTTCTATTAAATTCATAATTTCAACCTATTTTTAAGCTATTTTCAGGCTTGAAAATGCAATTAATATTAAAATTATTCAAATCAAAATTTGAGCTACATAGCAATTGTCTATATATCATACAAATCTTACACAAAAATTTTCAGCTAGAAACAACATCATTTAGTACATTTAATTTACAAATATAAAGTCGAGTGAATAGTAGATTTCTTAATAAAGTATATTAAATGTTATAAATTTTTAAAAAATAAAAATATCACATGAAAGCATGTTTAAAATAACCTAAGTAAAATTTTTTCTCATAATTTTCTGGGTGGATTTACTAATTTTTTAAAATTATTGAAAAATAGGGCAAGAAATCAATTGTGGTGTTCTTGGGTGCTTTGGTGGCTAGCGACGGTTAAGCGGTTGTCAGATGGCCTAAGAGCTGTGGTGACTGGTGGTGTATTGTCGAGCTCCACAGCAGAACCACTTTAGGTTATGGTTTTACCCTATCACGAATTTTCCCCTATTTTTTTTAAATTTCTTTTTATTTTCTATGATTTTTTCTAATTTTTTTTCTCAAAGTATTTCTAATTCCAAACTGCTAAAATTTACATATCTAAAGGTATTGGCCTTTTATAGTGCCTCCAAGTCGGTTAGATAATTTTTTATTTAATTATTTTATATTTTTCTTTCTAATTTCTTTTTCTTTTCCTAAGCATGAGGTGCCCAAATATTAGGAATTTGCTTTTGAATCAGCATTTCCAATCTTATCTCCTGCTACGCATCATTGTCCAGCAATCTTCAATGCATTTGGTCAATTTTTTTCTTTTATTAAATAATTATTTAAATATAGATATTATATGTTAGGATTAATTATTTAATTAGTATATAAGTTTATACCCTATGTAAATAATATGTGAAATATATAACTTTACTCATATAATTAAGTTTCTAGCATATCTTTTATTTTTAGGATATGTTCTAAAGTTAATTTCATGAATTCAACACAATAAATATATAATTACATAATTTATGGTTAATTTACGGGTATAATTATTATTTATACCGGATATATTCATAAAATTACGGGTATTTTTATATAGTAAATTGTATTATATTATCTCATTTTATAGCTCAATTAACTTATCTCTAAGTTCTTATTGTAATCTAAGTTCGATTTTAGGAATTTCGAATATTTTAGTGCTATATTGAATATTCCTCCTTCTAAGGGCAAAATTGGGATTTTGGGTCATTATTTCTAAAATCTAACTTTACTATAATATCTTGACTAACTTTTTTATTCTAGTCATAAAGTTTGGGTTCAATTGGATAAGTTTCCCCAAAAACCCTAAATCTAAGCTCGGTTGTCCTAAACTTAATTTTAGAAGCTTACAGCTAAGACTTAGTCAGATTCTTGTCAGGGAGGCTCTTGCTATAGTTTAACACATCGATTAGGAGATTTGTGCTAAGTTCTTCCCCGTCTTGATTGTGGAAAGCTAGGGGAGCATCCATCCAAATGGACTACCTAAAGATGTAATCTTGAAGTGTAGAGTAGGAGGTTGCTTTTATTTAGTAAACCGATGCATGACATAGCTAAATGAACTTAAATGAAAGCAATCCTATTGAACATAGTAATTATGCTAAACTTGTATGAAATTCCTAAAAAACACAGAAACACCAAGTTGCTAGTTGATAGTGGTAGCAAATACAAAACTCGATGTAGAATTTGCTTCTTCACTAGGGCATTATTTCTTATTGTAGATCTCTCCATGGCTTGCAGTGTATTCTTTGTCTTTCTTATGTAATAAACAGGCACTGTAAATGGACTGATTTTAGTACATTTTAACTTCAGTTTTCTAAATAGGTACATAAAGAACTTATTTGCCTTTTTCTAATAAGTAACTATTGAAGTAAATTAACAGGCTGTTTGGTTAACACTCTAAAGAAAAATAAAGAGACCAAATATTGCTAATCATACTTGAGCAGGTTGTGGTTATACTTCATATGTTGGTTCATTAGTCATGCCAACTTTTTCAATGCTTCTTCTACCCTATCCTAGAAGAAAACATATAGAAAAAATTAATTATATGGTAAAGCATTATTTGGAAAAGCTTAAACACAAACAGTATGAAACTCTCTTAAATTCTTATCAAGACCAAGGCATGCTCCTTAATTGTGGTTCTTTTTGCCGTAAATTTTGCATGTCATGGATCGTGGTGGCCTCCCATTTAACTTGCTACCCTCTTCTTCCTCCCTATTACTCTTAGTCTTCGATCTCCTTGGCATTTTCTTTAGAATGAGAGGTAAAATTTTCTCCTGTGGGCTCCTTTCTAAAAACTTGGAGCATGGCATAGGGACTACCACATGCTCATATGTCTTCTTGTATTTCTCCAGTGTATACCAGTCACTCACATAATCTTCCATGTTCCAACCCAAATACAATATGTAGGCACATGCATGTGCTATGGAATGTTGGTCAAACCTCCTAAGTTGTAGCTACAAGTTTGATTACCTAAGTCAATTGCAAATCCCTTAGTAAGTTATATAACTTCAAAATCTATGTGGCCATTTAGTAAAGGATGGCAATTGAAACTTGCTATTTTTTTCCTATTGATACTCACAAATGCGTGGAGTATACTAGTGTGTCCACTTAGTACTTTCCATTACTTTGTCCACAATGCTTCCCGTCACTTGCTTTTGAATGCACTCCATCATAGATATAATATACATGTGTTTTGCCTCGATCATTGTGGACTTGAAATACTCCAACCTATTGTTGTCAACAACATCGTTCATGCTTGAACATCGCCTTCCACTAATATA
This sequence comes from Lumnitzera racemosa, assembly GCA_024138005.1. NCBI lineage: Eukaryota > Viridiplantae > Streptophyta > Magnoliopsida > Myrtales > Combretaceae > Lumnitzera > Lumnitzera racemosa. The sequence goes on from JAMXBC010000007.1 coordinate 6,754,977, forward strand.
TAGGATTTCTCCACAAAAAGTTATCAATAGCTTTAGGTTTCAGTTGCCTAAGACAGTTAACATTTTCCTGCAACTCACCAACAATCGTTGACTTACATAAGGCCTAGAACAAATGTTGCAACTTACTTCCCTTATATTTTTTCCTCTGGTTTGCGAAGAAGTGGCGTGCATAGAATTGGTGCTCTACTAGTAGATAATTTTCTCTAATTGTTTGCTCCAACCCTTACATAAAATTCAAGGAAAAGTAAGCTTATAGCTGACATACTAGTTACACATATACATATATAAAGAATTTATAATTTTGCCTTATGCATATCACTGATAATTGTGAAGTCAGATGCAACACCAATCTTATTAATGGATCTAGCTCACCCAAGAACCATGACCAGCTATCCAAGCTTTCCTCCTCTACATATGCCCAAGCCACTAGATACATTTGGTCATTCGCATCACGTGTGATAGTAGTTAATAACTTGCCCCTTAGCTCTCCTTTAAGGAAATATCTATCTAGACTTAGGATTGGCCTAAATCCCTTAAGGAACCCAATTCTAAAAGCATCCAAACAAACAAATAATCTCTTGAAGTACAATGGATGAGCTGGACTAGGCCTTTGTGCTTGAATTTCTATAGTGTTCAGTAAACCCTTCCTATACATCCTTAGCTCATTGGAATAGTCCCACAAACGATCAATTTCCATCTTATACTTTCCATGTATCTATCTAAATGCGTAACTCTTGCACTTTGGCATTGGCTATAGGTAACCTTCACCCTTAACTCTTCCTTAGTAAGCTTCTTCATTTCTATAGGAGACTTCTTTAACATGATTCTCAATCTTGATAAGAAGTTCTTTGCAGGTACTTTGTAGATCTCTCAAATGTTCTTAAATGATGGCTTACAGAATGTACTATACTTATCATTGAATGTTTTCATGGTAAACTCCTTAGTGGAGGGCTCATAAGATGCATAGATGGAAAATGGGCATGTCTCGTTCTTGCACTTAAATTCAATCTGCATGTTATCATTTAATTTCAAGTCTAAGTCTCTCATATAGTGCTTTGGACAATTGGTCATTGCTTCTTGTTTAGAAATACCATCCCTACACATATATGCAGGGCATCTATGTTTGGATCAAAATGATTCTTAGTCTTCCTCTTCCTTTTTGGTCTTGCTTCACCTTTTATCTTGTACTCATTACTAGGATCGGTATAAAAAATTCCCTCATCATCAGTAAATAGATTCTTAGCTTTACTATTGTTTGTCTCCATGACCCTATCCCTATTACTGCACTTCCTTGCTCTATGAATCTCTTCCCTATCACCATTAAACACAGTATCAACATCGATGTAGAAACCGTTGTATCCTTTAAGTACCTCTATTTTCTTGGAAGGACTTTCTTTATTTGTGCAATAAGCACCTCTTCATCATCATCATCATTTGACAAAACAATCCACTTCCATAACCTCCTCTTCCTCTTGTGAATCTAAATCATACTCATCACGTACATTAACTTCCACCCCCTAATGACCTCACCATCAGCATGCACCACATAGATTTCACCTCTACGATGGACCTCGAGAATTGTAACCATAGCATTGTAGGGGCTATTCTGTTTTAGCTTTAAGCAAAATAATCCATCTACTATGTAAGCTCTAAAGTTAAGCCAAATGACCGTAGGATTGAACTTAGTATATAAAGTTTAGGATGATTGGTTAAAGGATCTGATCAAATCTAAATTGTAAACTATAGATAAAAATATTAGTAAAAATGACCTCATAAACTTAAATTTAAGAAAATAAGTAATAAAATAGGAAACTATAAAATTTTCAAATTTTAAGTATAATAATTGTTAATTATCGAAAAAGCGAAAAGTATAATCTAATAACTAATAAATTACTAGAGATAGATTATATGTATATTAAAAATCATAGAATGACCTAAATAATAATTAGGAATGTTTACATGTACCCCACATGTATTTACATGTAGATAAAAATATATAAAAATACTTAAATTGGCTAAAAACTTATTAAATAATTAAATAAAATTATTAATTAATTAAGAAAAAATCAGAAAAAAAATTAGAGGAATAGGGAATGATGTAGATTTGGTAATGGCAAGTCAGGAATTGAAGAAAAAAAATTAACCAATCAAAATCAAGTAATACAAAAGGAAAAAAATTAAGGGATTTGGGCAATGTCTTGTCTAATTAAATACATAATATTTACTACAAAGCTCTATAAATGGGGAAAAAAATTACAGAGTTCATTTGGACCGTTAGAAGTTAGAAAAAATTGGGAGCATCAAAATTGGAAGAGAAAAATTTGGGTTAAAAAAAAAAAGAAAATTGTATAGTAACGGCTAGTGAACCAAACCCACACACCACTACTAGCTGGGATCGAGCCACCACTACCACTCAACTCTAGAATCACCGTCTAGATCGGCCGATACACCTGGACTGGTGTTATAAGCCCAAAAGTCATCGGACCGGGTGAGTCTCTTATCTGCTTTGATTTTATATAATTTCTTAAAATTATTTCTTTTACTCAGAAAATTATGAAATTTATTATTCTGAGGTTTTATTGTATTTAGATTTAGGAAAAAATAGTGATTAAGTTTAATTAGTCTAAAAATATAGAGTTCTTAATAAATTAAGCAAAACCAAACATTATTAGAACTATAAATAAATAGGCTTAGGAGTATAGTTTGGAGCTCAAATTTTTTCTGTAGAATGCTTAAGTGATATAGAATAGTGCTATGAAGCCATTTTTTTAAATTTAATTTTCAAAAATTTTAAGTAAATTTTTAGCCCTAAAATGATGGAAAAATTGGGTAATTTTGGGTTAATTAGGTGATTAAGTGATTAATTGCTAATTTAGATAGTAATAAGATGTTTAGGGATATTAATCTCTGATGTGGAAACCTAATTTTAGCCTTTGGAGTATTAAGTATAATTAATATAGGAATTAGGTAGTAATTGTAAGAAATTACGAATATGTGGAATTGAAAATTTAATAAATATGAAAAATTAGGGTTATTTAGATAATATAATAATAAAAATCAGAATATAATAAATCTGAAATAAAATTTAATTTTAGGTAATTGTATAAAAAATATAAGATTTTCTCATATCGGGAATAAAATTTATAACACTAAATTAAGACACAATATGATATTAGAATACTCGAGCTTAATGTGATTAATTTTATATTAGGATTTGAGCATATTTAAGATTCCAGAATCAAACTAGAATCTAATTTAAAAACCAAACCCCGAAATAAGGTAGAATGAATCCTTAGTAAATAATAGGTATACATGGAGAAATGAGTTAAATTATAACTTAGAATATGAATAATTAAAATATAAGTACTAAAAAGACCTATTTGTATTATAGGATACCCAGAGACGAATCGGCTTATAATTAAATGATCGGACGACTGAGAATTTTCATGTAAGTTGGGTTACTACTTACTGTATTAGAGTATTATTTTATGGTACTCGGAGACTTAGAATTGTATATAATTATGATTGTAAGTAGTTTATGCATGTGTTTGAGTATCTGAATTCGGGCTAAAATTTGTAATGTAATTGATTTTGTGTTATGACTGATTTGGTGTGAAATTGTTTGAACACCCTAAATAGAATTTAATCTTATTCGACCATAATGACCTAAATTGTCATACATTGCAACCCTTTAGGGGATCATTAAGGTCCTCCAACTAAACACCGACACCTTCGATAAAGATAGCGCTGGATAGCAAGTGGTCTTTTTCTCATCCTTAACCGAACTAAGTGACCGGAAAGAAGGTTGTAGTGAAGATGAGGGCATTGATTCGAAGGATAGTCTTAGGAGGAATAGTGTCTCCATTGCACAAACCTGGGTTTGGTTACGAGCTATTGCATAATATGAAAACTCTTCAATCCGGATTAGAGTGGGTGAAATTTCTTTAATTTCACAACGGACCGGATTACGTTGTGTGATTACACTTGCTTATTGTATTGCATGAAAATAATTGCTTGATAATCTTGTTTGTGTTTGTATACATTCATGAGTCTCCAATTCAATTTATTGGGCTGTAGTTGTTCATACTCGTATAAATTCTTTTGCAGGTTTTGATTTTTGAATACTTCAAGTATTATGCCGCCTTACATTAGTTCTTTTGAAGCTTGGGTGTGAGGATCAATTCGTTTAGTAGTTGATGTGTAGCTAAAGTATTCTTTATAGTTTAAAAATGAAAGACTGATAGTTGTTATGTAAATTAGTAAACTGTTATGTTTATGTAAAGTTTCTTGGGAAGTTCTGTGGACTTTACATATGATTATGTATGTTGATTAAAAATTTGTGATAATTACTGTAATTTTAACTAAACATTTAATTGGACTGTTTACTTCAAACCGAGGAGTTGTCAACGCCTTATGTAGATCATTTCTATGGTAGGTACTGTGAGGCCAGTTACTATCATAGAATAGTTTACACGGTAGGACTGTTGCAACTTTGTAACTTCGAGGTGTAATATATTATACTTTTCCTAAGAGTCAAAAAGTAGTTTTTTTTTTTTTTTTAATGTTTACAAACCTGAAGTCACCCAACAAGTAAAGGAGCTCGTCCTCACTAATGTTCTCAACATCTGGTTGTCCAACTAACTTGTTTGCTTCTACTAGATTGCTTGGTCACTCCTTCCCCTTCAAATCGACTGCCTATAAGTATTAGTAGGTTCACCCAGCATTATAAACAACATAACACTTAATAACCATGACCTAGTGCAAAACATAACAGAGACTTTTGAAGCCACAAGTACCATAAAAATACAATTTCATTCCTAAGTGAAATAGGTTAAATAACAAGTCAAATATCACGTTCTTAGGTATAGTATAGTACCATAGTAATATGCTTTCATAGTGATATGAAATTAGTTAAATAACAAGTCAATTAATGCTAAATACATACCTTTTGTTTGCATTTGGCACACTTAATGACATATTTAATAGAAGATTTCGCTTAGTTTGTCGTATTGTGCGACAGAGTCTTTGTATGGCACCAAAAGGTCAATAATGGTAGGGATACTTAGGGTTTTCCAACAAATGCTTACACGGATTAGTGGGATCCATTGGAGATTAGGATTTCTCTCATACGGTGGGCTATCGATTTTGACTTAGACAAAGAAAAGTTAGAGTTTCACATGCTTCCCTAGCGAAGGAACGAGCTTTAGGGTATCTATCTTCTCAATCACTTACTGCTTCTTTTCTTTTGAAGGAAGGTTAAGACTTACTCATGTGTTCCTACTCCTTTTTCTTTATTATGGTCTCACATGTCATTTTTTTTTTTTTTGGTTTCTATTCCACTTGGATGTCCAAGTGGCAATTGATGTGGCAATTGAAGTGTTTGTTTCACCAGTTGTGATATGTTTTAGTCATTTATTCGTTGAACAGTCTAAGTCATCTAATGGTGTTAAGCAAAGTTAGTTTAGGTATCATAAGCGGCAAAGCAAAGTTTAATTAGGTATTAAATTGACTAATTAAAAGTTAAAGTAGTAAATTGAAAAAAATTGGTAAAGTTGGGGTACCAATTATGACATTAACTCTTAATTTATCCTTATTTTATGTGTCTACAATTACTAAATATTTCTTAAATAGGGACATTTTAGTAAGTACAACTTTTTTCTTTAGAAGCTACATGGAGTATGAAAAAAAATAAAGAGAATATTTACTTAGTATGATAAATAGTTCTTTACATTATTAGCCCTGACCTATTGACAGTTTGCTAAGACTCATTACACATTAAGGGTTGATTGGTAAAGTTAAAAAAATTGAAAATTAATGAAAATATATAAGACACTAAAGTTAGCTTGCTTTAATATTGTATAGATAGATAGTAGATACTCATTGGTCATTGTTAAGACTAATTAGGTTTTTTCTAATTATTTATGTTTTAATGTATTTTACTATCTCCTATTACATTGAACAGTATCAACCTAAATTTACCATCACGCGAAAATTATATGTAAATTATACTATTTAATTATTATCATTTAGGCGAACTACACTTGTCTTTGTGTTAAACTTAAGGTATTCTACATTATATATTTATAGAAAAGAATTTCATAAATTTGCTTGTATATCCAAAAAAATGAATAATTTAATTATAAAAGAAAAAGAGGAGAAGAAAAATTTTGACATGAATACGTGTTTCGGATTGTCTCTTTCGTAGCTTGCTAATATTAAGGCACGTTGGTTAATAGAAGATACACTGTTTTTAACATCCCAAGATTCATATTGTCCATTACGCAATTTCTTAGGTAATTGCATGAGCAAAGGAAATCCCTTATGCTTCATTTTATATGGTGATTGTTGTTCCCATTAAGAAACTGAAAATATTGACTAATCATAACAAAAATTTATGATGTATTATTTTTATAGTAAATTGCGATAACAAGAATATATTAATAATCTCGACATATGGTTTAAATACATTAGAAAGCCTTAATAATTTCGCATACAATTTACATTAAGTTAACAATTATACTTTAATAAGTTTCCAGATAACTCCTTTTTGTATTTTCATATAAGCTACTTTGATATAGTCGCTTCATTATAAGCGTCACAGGTGATTTCTGTTTTTTATTTTTTATTTGTTTAAACGTCAGAGATTGCGATACTAATTGGATATAAATAATTTTATATATTTGCTTTAGCAAGTATCTTCATCCAAATAATTATTTTGCAATTAAAATCTTATGCATTTAATGTTTTACATTTATACACGCATCACGGTGCGTCATTTACTAATATACTCTTTTATCATTTAAAACTTGGTAATTTTATGAGATGTCTCTGAAGAGACACGTAATACTGGTAGAGTGAGATGAATGGGGAGCTAACGACTACGTCTGCTCATGAAGCATTGTGTAGAGATGAGCCTGGAGAATCTGAGACGTCTAACTTCTAGTGGATTTGGAAGTCCCCTGAGTCCTGCTTGTGTTGGAATTCAAGTGTTGTTGTGGAGAGTAGTTCAAGATGGACTTTCTACTCGAAGTAAGGCCTAAACATAAGTACGGACCGCCCCTTGTGTGGGGATACAGAAGAAACTTTGTTTCATCTATTTTTTCAATGTAGGAAGGTAGTGGAAAGATGGCTGGAGATGGGGATTGACATCAGAAGGGAGGTCGCTTCAGAACAGGATCTATGGCAATGATTACAAGGATTAACTACATGGAAGAAGAAGGATTGGAGATTGATTTCACCTCCCAGATGGTCCGTTATCCTATTTATGCTGCGAGGCATATAGAGGAAGTGTAATAGGATGGTTTTTAACCCGACTACGTTCTGTGAGAATTGGATAAGGCGAACAAGATCTAAGGTGAACGAATGGTGGGCGTATACCCTAACTCAGAAATTGAATGGGAGGAAAGCAGCGGAGGTGGAGCACTGGGAAAAGCCGGCTACAGGTGGTTGGGGCTTTGTAGCGAGGGATGAAGAAGGAAGAGTATTGGCAGGTGGATGTAACGCCTTCTAGAAAGTATCACCAATCGAAGTGGAGCTATGGGCGATGTTTGAAGCTTTAAAGTGGGCAAATGTACGTAAGATTAAAAATTTGATTATGGAAATAGACTCCCAACATGCAGCTGATTGGTTAACCAATAAAAATATTTGTGATCCTACCTTATCGGGATGTATTGAATTAACGAAATGTTTTGCTAATGTTGTTGTTCACTGTGTAAGCTAGAGTGAAGTGTTTCCCGGGGGTGGTGGTGGTCAAGCACGAACGAATCGCTCTTAATCTCCCTTAAGGTGGTGGTAAAGAGTTTCATGCGCTAAAAAAAGCGTTAATCCCAATCGAATGGAGCAGCCGGGGCATCTGTGCCTGGGTGGAAACCCCTATATCTCAGCTCCCAAGTAGACAAGACGGCACTGTAAGCCATGATTAGAGCAAGGCTGCGGATATTTTGGAAAGGAAGGGATTTGACGCGGGAAGTGTGATGATGTTTGACAGTGTGATACCCAGTTTTTTAGTTGAACAAGTCTATTTGGACAACGGATGTTTAGTTTCTGTTTCTGATGTTCATGTTGACAACTTTGCTCCACCAACTCTAGATGGGGGAGGATGATGTATGTGAACCTTTGATGTTTTATTTGTTAGTAATGTTTTTATCACCGAAAAAAAATAAAAAAACCTCGGCAATTTATAATTTTTGGTAACTGTTACTTTTTACATTTTCATCATTAATATCTTTTTGATGATTAACAAATTTTTCTTTTTTTTTTTTTTTCATTTGTCAATTGTGTGAAATGATCTTTTTAGGATTATGGCATTTACAATATTTGATGCAAAATGACCAACTCTCGTATGTAATACTGCATTTATTAATTTAGAAAAATAACAACTTTCAACGTATAATTTTGCATAAATGTGAAAAGATAGTAAAAAATCATGTTTATACTTCCATCTTTTCATCGGTACATCATTTGAATAAATACGATTCCTTATGCTTATTATCTTTTAATTACATACATAAGATGTTGGCCCCGATTAAATAATGAAAAAGGGGGTTTAAATTGATTGCTTTCTAAAATTGCAAGATTTTAAAAAATTCTCTTTTAAGATAAATTAAGACGTATGTAGAATGCTTAAATCTCAGCACAACAAACAAACAATAACTTAGTAACAGATAAGAGATATTAAGATTGAATAATGAAATTATAATGGTTTCGTCTCATGTATCAGTCGATTATTCTAACTTTACTATTGAACATCCGGTCATCTACATCAATCATTTTACTAAATTCAATCAACATGAGAGTATAATATATGGCGTTCTTAACTACGGTTAACCCTTGCTTTTATCTCTTAAGCTTTTACACAATGTCCTCAAAACAGTTGCAGTGACTAATCTCAGTCTAACCCAAGAAATCCAAAAGAAAAGAAGAAGTAAAATCCTCAAAATCTTTTGCACAAAGAAAACTTTTATGTATTCCTACTAAGATTCTATATTGAGAGGCTTCTCGATCGTTGATCAATAAAGTGTGAACCTTTTAACTACCTTGACTTGAAAATCTCTAACAGCTTTGTTTTGTACAACCTTGTTCTCTTTGAGATTATTGTTGAAAATCTTCCACGATATAGGGCAATATTTAATTTTGAAATTCTAATTCCAAGATTGAATAATATTCTTCGATGCATGCACAAAAATCTCTAACTTAAACCTGACCCTTATCTTTAACTCCTATTAAAGAACTTACTTTTTTATTCTTTTGTAAATATCTTGTATCCATGACAAGATAAATCTAAAAACTGAAATTCAACATGATATGAAATATAACCTCAAAATAATATCTTCATAACTTCTTGGATTAAATTTCAAAAAAGAATATATTTCCGATAAATCTTTTACCGCGATATATTTTCCAAGAGTAAGCTTTATCTTGAAGCTGTAAATATCTAGTCTTAAAATCAATTAGCTTAAAACTTGCAAGTTATCGTATAAAAAGACTTACTTTATATGAATTACGGATTTATCATTTAAATTAATCGAAAATCCTTTTAAGGATTCGGACGTCATAAAGTCTAGCTCAAATCAGTCTTCTTTAATGATCAAACCTTGAGTAACTTGAACCTTCCGAATAGAATTCTTCAAATTCGGTTCATGAAACCTGAATTTGGCTTACTTAAAATTAATCCAACTTTTAGAGTGGGCCTGAATCAAATGAATTATACAAATACATTTTGACTATTGAAATTGGGCCTTTAAAAGTTGAACCTAACTTGTCTTTAAAATCTCGTTACTTTGATGTTCGCACGATCTAACTATAAGACATTCAATGTTTTCCAATAAACCTATCTTCGGATTCTCTGTTACTGTATGTATACTCCGTGAATCTTCTGCGTTTCCAGTATAACCTTCTATGTTGTCGCGTCAAGATGTTTCTTCAACACTCAATTCTTCTATATTTTAATTAAGTACATTATATGTTCCTCGATCTTCTAGACAAACAACTTTATTTACCTTCCATCTTTGTGACACCTTCTATGTTTATTATTGTCTTAATTAAATCACCTTGTTTATCTTTTATACAATCTTCTATTTGTTGTAAACAGTTAATAAAGACATCAGTAAACATAATCAATGTTTTATTATCATCAAAACATATATATTTTTTGAGAACTTGACATGCAAGAGTAATACTTACAAAGGTAAGACAATGGAAGTCTTTATATATATAGTGTTGCATCCCTTACAAAGAACATAATACATTTATAAACAACGTATTAGTGGTAATATAATCAATAATAATCATATAAAGCTACAATTTAATGTGTTGTTTTATGCAATCTAATAATAGATTCACATAATATTTAAAAACAATCATGAATATATATATATATATTTTTATTAATGTAAATAATTATTTAAAGTAAATTTTTTAAATGAATGGCACTTATATGTATTATATTTTTGTGATTGCATCTTATTTATTTACTTTATTAAATGTTTTTTGTGTTTCAAAATTGTTACAAAGGAGAAATCCAAGTGAGGAAGAGTGAGAAAAATTAAGGCTTAAGAGGGAACATGGATTGCAATCCATACTATGATACAGAATTCTACATATGACTTTTGTTAAAATCTATTGCATCAATGATGGATGTGCCTTTCACTTCGGAAAAACCTTCATGGATTGATCCAACACTAATAGAAGCTTAAAATCCGACTTCTTTCTTTATGTGGCGAATCATTATGGGAAATATTTTGAATGATGATAGAGTTGAAGCTACAGGTATTTAAATTGCTTATGGGTGTTCGATATGTCAGTTGAAATGCGAAACATCTATTCTAGGATTGTTGCGTTGTAGGACAAAGAATTTGAAAGGAAATTTGCAATAATATTGTACGGACAACTGGATGTGGTGGATTTCGAGGATGCTAATTAATGTAGTCACCTAAACTTATGGATTTATTTGCTGGTGTCTATTTTTCTCCATTGGCTAGAAATAAGGTGATGTTTTCTTTTGGAAAATAGAGCTTCGGCCTAGTCGTGAATTTTCTTTTAGGCTTCATAATATTCTAACAAACATCACTTTTTGGAAAATAGTTTAGAAGCTTCGACAAGCTAAACAACATCGATTTGCTGCTTCTGCTATTGATATATCAGTCCGGAATCTGGGATTGTTGCACAAGCTTTTTGCTGTTTATTTTTTTTTAAGCAAGACCTGGTAGATGAAGTTGAATACAGGTGCAAGTTGTGTAAAGGATTATGGGAATCGGAGTTTTGAGAAATAAAAAAGGAGCTTGATATTTGTCTTTCTAAAATTTTTGGGTGAAACGGCTACCGGTAAAAATTGGAACCATTTGCTGTGGATCTATATATGGTTGGGTTAGACGTGCAATTGGATCATGATCAAATAATTTTTTGGAAAGGTAGCTTTTACCTTCCCCTACTGATCCTATTACTAATTTTACAAAAAAAGATTTCATTTTCTTTTTTCATTTGTTCCTGCGCTTGAATTATGTAGGATTCTGTCAATGGTGCTCTTATTGCTCTAAACTTAATCATACAATCCATAGCATATCTGACCTTGTTGTCCAAGAACGAAGAGTGGCTAACAATAATTTGGAGAAGTCAGCGCAATGTCTAAATGAGACAATGAAAGAATTAGTAACATGTATTCATGCCCTTCAAGGAATCACAATTATAATTTGGAGATGCCATTATTCAACACAGTGATCATACCATCACAAAGTTGGAATCTTTGCAATATTATGCTAAGAACATAAAGATGGACTTACCAAGATTTTTAGGACATGATCCTATAAAATGGAATTTCAAAGCTAATTAATTCTTTAATTTTTTGTGGGTTGCTTCGCAACGAAGGGTTTAAAATATCTTCGTGTGCCAAGGAGGGAGAGATCTTAAGCTACCGTTAGTGGTTATTTCATAATAAGTTCGTGAATACTTGGTAAATATTCAAGAGAACTTTAGAATTTTGTTTTAAATCACCATCTAATGGATACGATTTTCGCAGACCAATAAAATTGCTTGCACTTTCCAAAATTGAGAACATTATTGCGGTGATCCCTTTTTGCATATGGCATTGCCACTTCCTTTGGTAGCATCTTGTAATTCAGAACTTAAGTTGAAAGCCATATTTTAACCTAGAGTTTTGGAGATGCTTTGAATAACCAACAAATGGCAAATCCTTTTCCTTGTATGGATCCTATTGCAATTGTAAAGGATAACCATGTCCTTCAAGGAGCATTAATTTTTTTGCTTACATAGGGAGATGAAGACCCCACAACCATTACAGAAAAAGATGAGAATCACATAATAGTTATTTGAAGAAGATTGAAGTAATGAATAAGAAAGACAAGATTCAAAATGAAAATTGTCGTCTTGATATTTTTGCTAGTAAAGAAATAGTACAAATAGGCCTTAAGGTAAAATACCTTGGCTTACAAAAGAGATAAGGGTGAGTGGTTAGGGGGTTGTCTTATAAGACAATTCCGATAATTAAGTCAGTAGTCTATGGGAGTAAGGTGATAAGAAATAGACGAAGAGTCTAGATGATCCCTTATGGGTAGGGTTTATCTCTATTTACAGAAGAAGAGGATGAGCTAAATGTGGAAAGTGCATAAACATGGATCCTGCCATAATACGAAAGCATATCTCCTACTAATGGCGAATCTCAAGATATCTAATGATGAAGTGGAGGTAGTTAGCCTTCCATTTTAGGAGATCGTCCTTTCTATTGGTGGGCTTCTATTCTTGTACAAGCTATCTGAATAGCTCATTGACTTATTGGAGTTCCTTGAACACATCTCCATGGAATGTTATGGTGTTTAAATCGTAAGGCTTGAGCTGTTTCACGTTAGCTCTGTTCAAAGGCTAGGTTAGACTTATATCAAGACATTAATGGGCCCAAAACACCACATGCTCTCCTAAACTATTAATCTATGGTGAGCTTGGGTACAAGGTGGTACTAAGTTCTTAGGGCGTAATATACGTGGCGTGTCTTGGAGTATTAGATGACTTTTGAGCTAAGGTAAGTAAGGCATCCCAAGGAAGATCCAATTTAATTTGTACTTGAGGCACACATTGGGTAAATGCAAGGCAATGCATGTTGAGTTACTATTGCACACCCTTGAACATCTATGTCAAGTTAGGATGATCTTAGCCATCAAGTTGAAATAAGAGCTACATGGTAAGATGTAGGTTACTTTGGGTCATGTCTTTTGTCTTTCCATAACCATTGATTTGAGTTGAAATTCGTTGACTATATAAGGCCCATGAAACCCTTGATTCCTCGCTTTTCATCTTTTGCAATTCAATGCTCTTAGTTTGGGGTGCAAATTTCCTTGAAATACCTCTTTACAACTTGGGATTCTCAATGTTTTTTAACTTCCATCTTAATTAGATATGTCTTCTTTAGGTATTTCTTGAGACCTAGGTTTAAGTTAGAGTATTAGGTAGGGATAGCATGCTAGGAGGGTAGGTCTCACTCGACAACGACGATGCGAGTACCGTAAGTGCTATAGTGTCAAATGGAGGTTCCAATAAGGTGAACAAAATATAGCATAGAAAGTTAGAGTAGATATTAGCAATTATCAATAAAATGTCAATAAAGATGGTTAAAATAATGTCACATAGAATTGTGATATCTATAAATAAGAAAAAAAAAACCAAAAAAAAAAATACTATTGTCCTACATTATTAATGTATTAACCTAGATAATATCTTTAAGTAATGTCATTATGAAATCCTATGATTATAGCAATTTCATTAACAGAACTCTATGATTATAACAATCTCCATATTAATGCAAAATCTTTCTATGGCTATAATTATATTTAAAATGGTATTGTTGTTTCTTAATTAAATCTATGTTGCTAGCATTTTGGCTGTTATTTCATTTTTATAACCAAAAGTTTTAATTTCCACAAATTATTTCCATGTTCCATTTTTTATCTCTTCCTTTTTATCAACTTTAGTTATATGCCTATGAAATCTCCTCAATTATCAACAAAATATTATTAATGTTTCTTACAATAATCCTCAATGCCACATATTATAGTATATAATTTCCTAAGATTTATCCTTTTATATTCTACATATTAATCTGTTACATTTGTTTGTGATATAGTCATTAGATTTTTATTATGATATTCCTCATATTTACTTAAAATCTTTCTATAATATATGATTTGTGAACGCTTTATTTATTAATATTTACCTTTGATGGTTACACTAAAAATTCATTATTTCATTTATTTAAATGATACTACTAAATTGCTTTCTCAACAAATCTGCTATTTAAACAATTATTTTATTTTTCCAATATTTAAACAATTTGTTAATAGATTTTAATGGCATTCATTTAAAGAAATAAAGAAACAAAATAACATATACATCTAAACCTGTTATCTCATGCTAGAAACCTTAAAAGTATTATATTAGATAGTTTTAACATTTAAGTAATAACCACAATTAATTAAATTATACAAAATTGTATGAAATTATGTTAGAATAAAAAAATATCCTTATGAAATTCTATTAGACAAATTTATGCATCTATAGATGGTTTAATCCCTACAAACCATTACATGATTAAAAATAATTTTTAACAAATACAATTTATAATATAAAAGCAAAACATGAAATGAGTAATTGGAGAAATGAGCAATTGTAATTTAAATGGGTCTACAAGCCCAACTTAAAAATGATTTTGACCTTCTTTGATCTCTTAAGCAACCACCATGGAATCCACTATTGCCATTGTGCTCGAGTCTTTAACTAACCTTAGAAAAAAAGTAGCTATAAGACTAAAAAATTCACCTAGTTGCTTTAAGTAGGTAATTTAGGGTGTTGGTGAATTTAATCCAATTAAGTTGGAAATTTACAAGTAGATTTGAAACATTAGTTAATAGAATTTCGTAGACTCGGATTTAGAAAATATAATAAAATAATAATAATATAGCTAAAATAATGTAATTTAATTATATACGTATTATTTATTATAATTGCATAGAATAGACTTTGTTAGTTTATAAACTTTTAGAGGTAAATTATACATATAATAAACTTATTATGAGATACAAATAATATGTAGAATATACATATATATGTTGTGTATAATTATTATATATATGTATATACTCATAATTAACTAAAATACCTGAATAATAGCATTTTAAGCTAAATAAATTTGTAGAAATTGATAAAAAAAATAATAAAAACACTTAGGGCAATTGGATTACATCTAGATTAGGCATGTGAGAGTTCTTAGATAGATGTTAAGAAATTAAGTGAGGTTTAACATGAAATATACTTAGTATTTAAGCTTAAGTTTTAGAAGAGAGAGAAAGTTAATTCATTTTAACACTCCAAACAACTCTGAAAAATCTAGAAACACTCTACAACATTTTATACATGTAAAAGAAGATTTGGAAAAATTAAGTTTAGCATTTGTAGATTGAAGAGGAAACTAGGTAAAATTTACCAAATTAAAGCGTAAATTGAGCTTGGAGGAGTACATATGTCTAAGGAGTAACTAAAAGTCAACTGTCATCACTAGGTGACAGATCACCTAGCGGTTAGGCTGTAAGCCCCAAAACTAGCCATTTGAGATTTCAATCAGTTGAAAGACCCGATCGAACTTAAATTATAAATTAAAGCTAAAAATATTGGTAAAATGATCCCGTAAGTTTGAATTTAAGAAAATAAGCACTAAAATAAAAGAATATAAAAATTCCAAATTTTAAGTGTATAACTCGTTATTTATTGAAAATGCGTAAAATACAGTCCGATAATTAATGAATTACTAGAGATAAATTATATGTAAACTAAAAATTATAAAATAACCTAAATAATATTTAGGAATATTTATTTGTACTATATATGAATTTACATGTATGTAGAAATACACGTAATTACTTAAAATACGCGTAATGTGCTAAAATAATACTAAATAATTAAATAAAATTCATAATTAATTAAAAAAAAAATCAGAAAAATAAGGAATGATCCAAACATAGGTCGTGGCAGCTGGGGAAAATAAGAAAAAAATTATCCAATTAAATTAGAACAGCACAAAAGCCAAATTGGAAGAAGATAAGGTAATTGTCTAATCAAATTAATGCACAATAATTTCCCTAAAGTTCTATAAATAGCAAGAAAAATTCAGAAACTTATTTGGTTAGTTTGGAGAGTGAGAAAAATAGGGAGATTAAAAAATTCAAGAGAAAAACCAAAGAAAAAAAAAAGAAAAGGAAAACTGTGCAGTTAGGGTCACAAAGGAGAACCTAGACTCGACAAGCAGTAGGGAGTAGACGGCTACAACCACCATACGGTGGTGGCAACGCCTAAGTAGGCTGACACACCTATGGCCATCGACGGTGGCCAGAGCTACCTAAATCGGTGAGTTCGATTTCCAGCCCGATTTTGTGTAATTTTGTAAAAATAGTAAATATTATTAGAAAATTATGAATTTTGTAATTCTAGAATATTTTTGTATGTATTTTTTAGTAAAAATATTATTTTGATAAAAATATGTCTCGTGATATAGGGTCCTTAAGAAATCGTGCAAAACTAAGCATGTTTCGGTTTAGAAATAAATGACCTTAACAGTATAGTTTTGAACCCAAAATTTTTCTGTAAACCACTTAGATGACATAGAACAGTGTTATGAAGGCCGTTTTGAAAAATTAATTTTCTAAATTTTTAGATAATTTTTAGGCCTTAAATGGAGGCATAAAATGGGTAATTTAGGGTTAATAAAGTAATTAAATGGATAATTACTGATTTAGTGAATAAGTATATGTTTTAGGATGTTGAAATCTGATGGAGTATGATACTTGTAGTATTTAGGGTGTTAGATGTAATTATTAGGTTAATTATGTAGTAAATAAGTAATATGGAAAAATAGTACATTTTAAGTTAATTTTGTAAATTTGGGCAATTAGGTGTAAAATTTGATTTAGGATGAATTTAGAAATTTTGAAATGATAATTATGTTGGGAGATAGTAATTAGAGTGATAAAAATATCAGATGTGTATTATGTACATAATAAGTAATAATACATAATATACAATTATTAGAAATATAATAAATAGAAAATATTATAATAAAAAGAAAATATTATAATAAAAATTGATATTATGATAATAATAAAAATGTACAATAAAATTGATAGGAAACTTGAATTTATGTAATTAGAGGAAAAATGTAAAAATTTCTCACATCAGGAGTGAATTCGGTATACTAATACGGATTTAAGTGTACTAGGTGAAATAAAATACTGATTAGGGGTAATGATGATATTTAGGAGATCGGGAAGTAATGTGATTAATTTCATATTATGGGTTAAAACAAATTTCTAGGATTCGAGTATAAAACAATACTTATAAATCGAACTAGAACCTAATTTAGAAATCGATGCGGAAACCGAACCCGAACCTAACCCTAAACCTAAAATAATTGTAAAAGACTTAAGATCTAGATAATTAGGCATATTAAACCCTAAACAAAACATAACAATAAATGTTATATGATAAAATGAACCTATAATAGTTATATGAAAAATTGAAACTACGTTTGTGTTATAGGGATGATCGGCGATGTCCTGAGCAAGTCGGACCTCGAGTGAGTGAGCGAGGAGTCGAGGTAAGTTAGGATTAATACGTTGTTGTATTTTTGAGGCTTAAGATTATGCTTGGTTGTGCTTGTTAGATAGTTGGATGTATGCATGTGCTTGATTATGAGTGATGCTATGATTCTGTTTGTTGTCTTGGCTTATATTGTATGATTTGCATGAAATGATTGATCACCTTAAATTGGACCTAATCAAATATACGACCTATAATCATAATCGAACCTATATGGCAACCCATTAGGGGAACTTAGGACTCTCCGGCCAAATACCGACCCCTTTAAAAGTGATAGTGCAGTATTGCAATTGGTTCCTTCTTCATCCTCAATCGAACTAAGTAATAGGAGAGGAGGTCGCGGCGAGGGTGAAGTCAATGGTTCGAAGGTAGTTGCGGGAGGAGCGGGGTCTCAATTGCACAAGCCTGGGTTTGGTCGTGAGCTGTTGTATTAATGGCAACTCCTCAACTTAGATTAGAGCGGGCATAATTTCTCTAATCTCACGATGGGCTGGACAACGTCGTGCAATGGCATTTGCTTGCACATGCATTGCACCTAATAAGTTAATTGAAAACCTTGTTGTGTTTATGGTATAGTTTTAAGTCCTCCATCCTAACTTACTGAGCTATGGTTGCTCACATCCCTATAGACGTCGTGTAGGTGCTGGCTAAGAAGCGGCAAACAACTACTCTGAAACTAGCAACTACTAGATCCTGGGGAGTGAAGAAAAATATTGAAGAATAAACACATATTTTTAAGGTCTAAGCTTTTATTTTAGAATTACTTTTTATTTCTGAATAATGCAATAATTAGGAAATATATTACGGAGAATTATTGGAAACTTTAATTGCAATAACTGAATTATAGTGTATATATATATTTCCTCACTTTCTTAGATAAATAATTTATTTAAATTACAAATTGTTTACTTTAAAGCGGGTTAGTCGTGGATGCCTTGTATAGATCAGGTCTAAAATAGCGGTTGTAAAGACAATTTCTATCTTAGGATGGTTTACACGGTGGGGTTGTTATGACTCTGCTGCTTCGGGGTGCGACGTAAGCTGGCCGACAAGGGAGTGGCTATCAATGGTGGCCGGAGAAGCTAACTTCGATGGGGGTTTCATTTCATTCGATTTTACAAAATTTAATAAAAATTTTAAACATATAAAAAAATTTTTAGAAAAATTTGTTCATACATATTTTTATGTGTAGAATCCAGGAAAAAATATTATTTTGTACAAATTGTGTAGTTATAATATACTTCCTTAAGAAATCAACAAAGTCAAGCATTTTTCGGTATTGAAATAAATAATTCTAATGATGTAATTTCAACTTCAAAATTTTTTTGTAAGATTTCCATTCCTTATATTAAAATACTATGAAAAGATCTTTCATAAAACTATTTTTTTTTTTTATAATTTTTATGGATTTTTAGCCTCAAATTATGATCAAAATGGCATTTTTGGTAAAAATTAGTGTATTTTTCCTAAGAATCTCACTTAGATTTTGAGTTTGGGTAATTAATGGAGTACTTATTATATATTAGAGTTGCTGAATTGGGTTTTGTAGGAAGGAGTATAGAAAATAAAAATGTGCCCTTAAATGTATAGTTTAGTGATGTGTAAACTCGAGGAATTGGTAAATGATAATGTGTTACATGTGAAATTTGGGAAGTAATGAAGTTGAGGAGTGTTAGTTGAAGTGTTCCTTTGGTTATTTCTAACTAGAGTTAAAGGAAAAAGAACAAAAGGGTTAACTATAAGGATATTGAATGAAGATAGAGAATAACTCAAAGGGAATAGAAGGCAAGTATTCTACAAGGTATTGACTCAAAAGTTAAGTTAGATACATATTTTGAAGAGAAGTGTAGTCAGGGGGAGGCTCAAAGGCTAAGTCAAAGAGTAAACTCTTAAGAAATTTGAAGTTGGCTGGGCTTAGAAGATAGCTTAGAGGGTATTATACCAAAAGATCTAAAATTAGTGGACTATATGGTTGGTTTAGAAGTTGACTTAGAGGGTACTTGGAAGGTATACGAATGTGAGCACTTAAAAGATGCCTCAAAGGATAATCTATGAGAAATCTTGAATAATCATCAAATTCAGAGGTTGATTTAGAAGTTGGTATGAACTGTTACTCTAGTAAGGCTGAAGGGGTGACCAAGAGGTTTTCTAGCGTAAAAGCTTCACGGATGACTTCACTCAGAACTTAGCTTAGAAGGTACAAAGGCATAATTCATGGATGAAATGACTCTAACTTTGTATACTTGTGCCAACATAGCTTATAAATTGAGTTCCAAAATCAACCTAATTTCTTAGGAGAGGAGCAAATAAATGGTCTCATATGTCTTATATAGTCACTAAAATAAGTAATTGACTAAATATATATAGGGAATTCTTGGAGGAGGGATAAGTGAACAACTAAGTTAGCGAGTAACCGAATTCTAAGTAAGTAGGATAAGTGCTTCATTGCACTTTGCAGTATTTTTTAAGAATACATAGAGGCCTTAGTATATGTATTGCTTGTGATTGTATGTTGGTTGCCTAAGCGTATACAATGTATATACTTGAATATGGTTATGTTATTTTGAGTGCAAAACTTTATGTATCGATCGCGTTATGATGTTGCTTTCTTTAGACTGGTTGAAATTGCTTGACTACCTTAAAAGCAATCTAACTTAAACCCGACTTAACTTGTAATCAGACATGTATCAGAACTCATTAGGGGAACGATTAGGATTCTTAAGCTAAATATGGACCCTTTAATGATGATAGCTAAAATGGTCTTTTCCCACTCTTAGTCGAATTAAGTGATAGAAGAGGAGGTCGCAGCAAAATTAGCGATCGTAGTTCAAAGTGAAGTCTCGGGCATAGCGTATTCTCTATTGTGCAAGCCTTGGTTTGGTTCCAATTTAGAGCAGGTGAAATTTCTTTGATTTTATGATGAACCAGATAACGTCGTGTGATGGCACTTACTTGTATATGCATGGCATTTAACTAAACCTGCTTAAAAATCTTAGTTGCTCTGTATTAGATATGTGCTATTGTCTTTATCTCACTTATTGAGCAAGTTATCGTTTATTCTCCTATAGTTGTTTTTCAAGTTTCTAGTAAATTTATCGGCTCTTCTCTAAGTCTTAAAAGATTAGAGAATGGGGTTAGGGAGTGAGACTCAAGACTAATTGGATAAATTCTTATTTATTTGTTGGTTTTACAAACTTATAGGGAAACTAATAGGGTCTCCACTACCGACCCTCTAGTTTTCAACTATTGATATTGATATTATGCTATGTAAACTTGTGAACTCTTATAAATCCTTTACTAATTACTTCATCTTTTTAGAACAATTTAATTCTCGAAACTTTTTGTTAAAATTGAGATTTTTTACTCCATATGATTTGTAAAGCTTGATTTTCCCAGATATTTGAGCTACAAAATTATTTTCAAAAGCTATTTTTAAAAGATACCTTACAGGTTGATATTGATTAGATTTAGGATTAGGTGGCTCAAAGAGATGAAGTGGTAAATACTTTGTATAAGCTATACTTATGTTAATGGCTAAAGCGGCTAGCTTCTAGCTTAGGTTGGCTTACACAGTATGGCTGCTATAACTTTTTGGTTTGGGGTGTGATAATAGCCTCAAATCAATCATTGAATAATTCATATAATGCTTAAAAACTTCAAAGAATTATGCACCAAAGCCTCTCTCTACGAGTACAAAAGAATGCTTTACACTTGAAAAGAAGTAAAGGTGTTTTTGTTTATAGGACAATAACAACCTAGATTGAAGGGCAATCAGGTAAAAATAAAATAATCTTTACATAAATCAAGATTACGAAGAAATAAATTGATAAAGAAATAGTACTACTATATAATAAATTCATACTAACTATTGGTTATAGGGAATCAACTAAGTATAATAAAGAGATTGGGCTTGGATCCTTCGCAGGAATGTACAGGTAGGCCTTATTATGAACATGCTCCTTGCTCTAAGATATTTGTAAAAAGCCCCCAGTGTATTTGTCTATGAAGGTCCTTCGACGATCAATTTAATAAGGAAGGGAGGAAAAGGAGAGATTAGGGGGAGCCTGAGTATTGTTTGACTTAGAAGGAAGGTGCTTGGACGGTGTTGTGTCTTAACAAAGGGTGGAGAGCTAAGAGTTTCCAAGGTTTGGAATCAGAATCCCCTTACCTTTTGGCTCCTTGCATTATAATAGTGCAAGGACTTACTTATGAAGGGCACGTATCAGCTTGGGGTTCATCTATACTTGTTGTTGGTAGGGGATAGGCATTGTAAAGCTGAAAAGGTGACTTTAGGCGTTAGTTGGCCTTGAATATGTCGGTAGCTATGTTTGAAGCTTGGAGCTTTAACATCTTAGAGGATGTCAGATGTGTTATCCATACCATGAATGTTAGGCCACCATTAATGAAGAGAGGAGAAGAGCAAACATAAAGGAAAATTAACCCCAAGAAAGGGCGATTAGGCTTTAACTAGCTTGTGAGATCAAGGCTAAACTTCTGGGGGTGCTTGCAAAGGAGGAGGCCTCTTTGAGTAGTAAGTGTACTCTCAAGGATTGAAGGGGTTCTTATGGCTCGAGCATGCTAGAGCAGATAATTAGGTGACTTGGTGCTTGAAGGATGGGCCTTTGAGGTATTAGGTCATAGGTTGAGTACTTGAGGACCATGGAGTGCTCAGGTAGTTGAGGTATCTGCTTGCCTTACTACTAATAGGCTTTGATAGGCCTTTATTCAGATTGGGCCTCAAGCCTACCTAAAATAGTGTATCAATACTTTCTCCCCCTAACTCTCTTCGACAACGAAGAGGTGAGGAGAGTAGGTCCACTGGGTCTTAGGCTCGAGGCATTCGATTCATACTCCAAGTAAGGCATCCAAGGATGTCTTTAGATGAAGTGATTTCGGTCATGTTTGATAAGATTTGTTGTACTATATAGTAATCTTTGGCATGGCTGACTTGACCGTTCATTGCTCAAGACACAATGATGGTTTCTTAAGGAGAGTAATGCGCATTAATAACTTCTTAGGAAAGACTGTATACGTGGGGTATTGGTGTATAAGGCCATGTTAGTAATTCACGTTTGCATGGAATCTGGATCGTTGATTATTAGGTAGGGACATGTGGGCAGCTAGGATATAATGTACGTCCTAGCAATTACTACATGTCTTATCAGGTGGGAAACCATTCATCTCTCCCTTTTCACTTATCTATATAAGAGGTGCTTGTAGCTATCATTTTCTCACTTTTGCTTTTAGATAGGGTGAAATTATGCTAAAATTCTATCTTGAGAGCTCTTCATTCAATTCAAAGTTCCTCGTTTCACTTTATTTACACTTTCATCCTTCTTGCAAACCCAAGATGGCCAATTAGATGGTTTCTACCTCCTAAGGTGAGCATCTGACTATGTTCGCCTCAAGGGAGATTGACTAAGGGTACAAGAAGATGATCTTTGAGAGGGGTGGTAACTCCAAACCCCTCTACCATGGTGGCGGCAAAGATGGGGTGTTGTTAAATTGGGCAGAAATGAGGTATTTTGCCACTTCAAGGAATCAGGATGTTTATGCCTCAAACAATGAGGAGAATGATGTTGAGGAAGATTAGCACATGATGAACACCAAAGAGCATGCTATTGCTCATGTTAATTACATTGATCATGATGGGAAGTAGAGATTAGTGAATCGAGTTGTCAAAGAAGTGCTCGAGTATCGAGTGGAGATGCTTGCAGAAGGGGAGAAGGCATACTAGATAGTAAACAAACGGACGTTTAGCATATACACTAAGCCATTCTAGTTGGGCTTGTGGCTGTGGCTGCCATTCTCAAAATTCCTTGTCAAATTTTTTAACTATTTTAGGGTTTCCTTGGGTCATTGTGCATGAAGACCTGGGCAAAAGTGCTCGCGTTTGAGGCAGTTTGCTTGTGGCAACTTTGGTAGTTGACGATATAGGTGTTTTGACACCTATTCTAAGTAAAGACGGCCTAGATGGGTAATTGTACATCTCTATGAGGTGGGGTATTGAAAGTGTTTGAAGGCTTACCCACTAAGGTTAATAAACGGAAGAATCTTTCTTTTGTATCCATATATCGGAGAGGCCAGGCTTCTTGATGTCTTAGACAAGGCCAATTCAAACTAAGTCCATTAGCCATCCGGGGGATGAAGATGAGGGGGCGAAGGAGGAGGTGTTAGACCCCACTAAATAGAAGAGTTTTTTCCTATTGATGATTGCTTGAAAGTGTGCTAAGGATAAGCCTCTCTTTGAGGTGATCACTAGAGGTGCCTACTAATCTTATCTAAGGAGGGGATGGCCAAGTGTTTGCAATGTCGTGTCATCATCATAATGGGGGAGCTTGGGTCCTCTCATCTTAGATAATGTGAGTGTAGTGACTTTCCCTTTTTATTGTTTTTTGTAAGTCTTTGTTTATGTTTGTAATGATATAGTTGGCTACCAAGAAGATTAAGGAAAAACTATTGGTTGTTTGGGATAAGAGGATCCAAGAGGCAAGGGCTTCGAAGAAGAGGAAGGGGCCCGTTGTAGAAGGGGAGGGGAAGAACTCGAGGTAGCCCTTGAAGAAGAGTAAGAAGTAGGGTAGGCAATAGACCATCTCTAAGTCTGTCTAAGTCATGGCGGAGGGGGTTTTGATTGCTATCACTACTTCACTAAATGCAAGGGTAGCATCTGGTCGGATGGTATCCGCATTGGCTAGTAGGGCTGGTTAGGCTACAAGGATTATGGAGCGCTTATAGGATGAGGGGATCAGGGAGGCAAAGTATTAAGTGTAAGAGTAATAAGGCAACTTTGAGGCGACTCCTCAAGATGTTGCGGTCCAGGCTATAGATATCCTTGATGAAAATTAACCAGTGTAGTTGCTAGCCTAAGATAAGTGATTAGTGGAGTAATAGGAGCTCAAGTAGTCTAAGGACCAAGTTCTCAGGTTGACAGGGTGCATGGTCGAGCTACAGGCTAGGTTTAGTCGTTTCTTCAAGGGGAAGAGTGATATGGAGGCATCCTTAGGGATTCTATGCAAGTATGCTAAGGTAAATGGTCTTGGCCGTTTTCCTCTAAGTGTTTTGTTGTATTCATATGATCCAAGTTGTATCACTTTTGGTGTAGTTGTATGGCATGCTAGACTTCGTGCTTACATACAATCGTAGTTACTAGTAGTTTGGTACTTGGGAGAGGAAGAATTGGTTGAAGATAGAGGTAAGGAGGCTTTGCAGTGCCTTGGATGAAGAGAAGAGGTAACTTAGTGACTTGTCAACGACATACAACAATTTAGAGCACCAGCTTCTAGAGCTCGAGGATAGGAAGAAGAAAATAGGGGTTGAGCTAGAGGAGGAAATGGGGAAGTTGTAGGCAGAGCTTAAGGGCCAACAAAAGGAGCTGGAAGACGCTCAGGCATCTTTTGCCCTAAGGGAGGGTAAGGTTCTTAAAGGGTTGGGGCTTACTATGGAAGTTAAATGGTAGATATTCCTTAAGTCTCTAGATGATCCTGAGTTCTAGGTAGCTATTAACGCTATAGGCCTTGATGTCACTTGAATGGTTTGGGACTAGGTTCGTTAATAACTGTCGGAAGTTAACTTGAGCTTTCTATAGTGGTTTGACACCTTGAAGCCTATCACTTCACAAGAGGAGGAAGAGAAACCCTCGAAAGAGAGTACTAAGGAGGCTGGCAATGGAGAAGGATCCAGTGGAGATGAGGAGAATGCTATAGTTGACTAGGTCGGGTCAGCTTCGAATGCTTGGTAATTGACAATGATGTATATCTTGTACTTTTTTATTGTATGAGGTTCGGATGCTGACCCCTTCTAACTATTATGTAAAGAACTGATGCATTCCTGAACAAAGTTCTCTTATCTTTATTTTCCTTGCTATTCCTTTGCCATCTTCTCTCATTTTAATATGCTTTAGTTATCACCGTTTATTGCAAACATGAATTCTTTTGCTTGCACAAAGTCCTTGAAGGTGCTCGATTGTAGAGTTAGCCATACATCACTTGCTCACTTTGTCTTCGCTTATTGTTGCAAGGTCCTTCTCGCGAGTCTCCAGGTAAGCTCGGTTGATTCTTGTTGAATAGTGTATAGGTCCCGATGCCATACTTCCTTGGGCAAAGAGCCTGCTTGGCATCCATAGCATCTTGAGTAGTGTACCTTCTAAAAGGAATTTAATGGAAGTACGATGCATTTATGTTTCCAAGAGGTTAGGTTTGGATGCTAGCCAATTAGAACCATTGAAAGGTGAGATGCATGGACAATTGGGGTTGCTTAAACCCTTCTATATAAAGGATTTGTGGGGCCTTTGTCCCTTCATTCAAGCGCATTCCCACATTCTAACATTCCTTCCACTTGAGAGTTGATTGTCTTTTAGTTGCATCCCTTTATTATGAGATGAGTGAGTCGAGGTGGATCAAGGTCATAAAGACGCTGTATGAGCTTGAGAGCAGGGCTGTGGTCCTTTTAAGTCTTCAATTGAGTGGTGATCATGGAGTGTAAAGGGTTCCTTGATGGTGGGGGGTAGCCCCGAGTGCCAATCGAGGGGTATATGTAAGCCTTTCGGTTAGGTCAACCTTTGAGCCAAGAACATTTGAGAAGTGATAGGACCTTAGGTATCCATCTACTACATGATGGGATGGCCCCATCGTGGGGTGCACTCATTTGCATGAGGTTACTTATAGGGCCTTTAAGCGCTACCTATTAAGTGCCTTTGTAAAGGAGCTTTTGGTGGTAATTACAACAGCAAAGGAGGCTCTTCATAATATAGTACTGAATGAGCCCTATAGAGAGCATTGGGAGATCAATTAGGGTGAACCCCCTTTATACCACCTGTGTAGAAGGTTGATTCATCTGATCGGTATGGGGTCAGCCTTAAAGTGGCTAAGGTTATGGAGACCATAGCCGTCAACTTACCAACAACTAAGATATTAGTCATGGTTCTCTTGGTTGAGGTTACAACTAGAGTTGAAGTTGCAAGAAGACTAGCCTGAACTGAAATCTCCTCTATGTGGCTTAGTTGAAGTCGCGAGTAGTCAACAAGAGTTGGCGCTAAGAAGTAGACTAGGAATTAGCCTTATGCCTCTAATTGTAATTTTTTTCTTTTTCTTTCCTCATATACTTGGGGCTAGGATCTTGCCTTTAAGGCCTTGTAATTACCTCTAAGTAATGAAAATTGAGTTTTTCTTTGCATTTATGTTGGCTTTCTTACTTTTTGCTCAACTCACTTCTGTTGTTGTCGGCTCCATTGTTTAGAATTTTCACTTGACGTAAGTGTATTCGTTAGTTGCATAAGTAGGTGTGCCAACTAAGTTGGTATACCTTTGCTTGGGCTTTATGCCCCTAAGGTGTGAAAATTGTTAGAGTGGTTTGCATACATGATAGAGCTAATCAATTTGTATAGCACGTTTGCCCTTTGGTTTTAAGGACTACGTTAGTGCGCGAAACTCATTAATTGAGCTCGTCTTGACAATAGTCAGGGTCTTAGTCCTTGTTGTGTTAATGTAAGTACTGACCTAGAGTATAGCTTTGGGGATGAGAATCAACTTGGGGATGAGGGTGTACTGTGTGAGTCGAACATTTAGGCCCATTATGTCAGTGTAAGTACCAACTTAGGGCCTGCCCTTAGCAATGAGGATTGACCCGAGGATAATGATGTGTAGTATAAACCAAGAAGAAGAGGAAACATTTAGGCCTACCATGTTATTATAAGTACCAACTTAAGGAGCACCCTTAGGGATGAGAATCTACCCTAAGGTAGGGGTGTGTGGTGTAAACTAACAAGGAGAGAAAATAATTAGATAAGTGTAAGGAACTCATCACCTTATTAATATGGTAAGTTTTTACAAGTGCTATGAACAAATTATAAGACTTAGGCAAAATATACCCTTAGGTTGCTTGCATTCCAAGTTCGGAGGATAGGTTGCTTGATAGGATTTGAGGTATTCGACCCAACTAAATGTCAAAGCCCAACTCATCTACTCTTCATCTGGATATCTCATTTGATTACTTATTTTTATTTGTGTCATTTGGACTTCCTATTTCTAGTATTATTCCTAAATTACCCTTATGTTTATTTTGTATTTATGAGAATGCCATACGACATCCTTTTAGTTCTTTTATTTACAACTTTACCACTATGTATAAATAGGGTACATGTGTAGGGTTTTAGACAGATTTATACATTAATGAAAAACCCTTTGAGTATTTTCCCTTGGAAAGCTCTTTCTTACTATCTCTTATCAATCCCTTTAGCAAGGATTATGGAGAGCAACCCTAGTTATCTCTTTGTGTGTCATATAAACTCTTCATGCGTCATATCAAAGTGATGATTAGGCCAGGATCTAGTTGGGGTGTCATATTTGCCTAAGTAGCTTACAGATTAACTAAAAACCTCATTAAACCCATTCTCTTTTTGGTCCTTCGATAGGATCAAACATATCCTGATATTGTTGCCCTTATTAGATCTTAGCGTGGCGTATCATCTTGGTATTAAAGCAAATGTATGACAATGGAAAGATTTGATTTAGTGTTATTGTCGTATTATCATAGATTTATTAACTTGAGAAGTTCCTTGCATTCCTACGTAGAAATTTTGGGCAATATTGCTTTAAAACATTGATTAGTTATAAGCAATTATTGGACTTATTGAAGGGTTTGATTTTGGGGTGTCAAATTAGGTTTCCATTAGTGGGACCCATATTGCTTAACCCTATTATTTCCAAAGCTAACTAATCTAAGGGTTTTTGGGTATTAGGCCACAAGAACTTTTGGGATTTTTTTTTTAACAAGGTGACACAAACAAGAAAGACATTTGACCATAAGTCACTCAGATTGTTTAATAAGTACTCCTATAGTACTTGCTCCAATTTTTAATTTGAGAGTTTGATTGTGAATTGACAACACTTATTAGGAGGTTATGTGGACTGTAAGCATTGTGTGTATGCTGTAGAGAGGGCGAGGCAATTCTACTGTTGTGTACCAGTCATGGTTTGGTCTTGTAGTTGTAATAGAGTGGAGACTATAGTGTGTAATTGTGATAAAAGTGGTTAGTGTGTGGGAAGATTGTGAATTTAGGCATAAGGGTTTACTCTTGAAATTTTACATGAGTGAACAAAGATTTGAAAGGGACACCAAGAAATTGTCATCATGGAAGTAATTTGGGTTTTGGTTAAACCATCGTGGGAAATTGTGAAGGTTGAGTTGTTGGTGTTTATTGATTCATGGTTGTGGTAGTCGAGTTGTGTGTTATGAGCAAGTGCAAATTGTGTTATGTCTATCATTAGATGGTAAATTGCTATAATTGGCTGCATATTTGGCGATGGGTGGCTCTTAGAGCCATACTTATGTTCAAAGGTGCAATGGCATCTGAAGCTACTCTGTTCTTGACCCTGATTGGAGTAGTATTATGTGTGGTTTATGATATTTCGTAAATTACAGGGGCATTGAACAGGGGACAGTGAAGTGTAGTGCCGTGCTCTTTTTGAAAAGTTGTGGAGTTGACTATTTGGGCATGTGCAACAATCTGAGTTGCCATGAGATTCTCCTTAAACTTTGCACATCTAAGTTCTTAATGTGCAAATAGCTGAGCTACTACATCCGAATTTCCAAGCTAAAACTAAAAACAAGCAAGCTATTGTACCGAGGAGTAACTATACTGAGCTATTTTAGAAGTGTGTACGTATCGAGTTGAATTGTGTGTATTCACTTATTGAGCTAAAATTAAAGTGTCCAAGCTGCTAAAGTGATTAACCAAGCTGAACTCCAAGTTTTCCAAGCTTCTAAATAGAGCAATGTGTATGAAAGTACAGCAAGTGCTGAGCAGTTTATGGAAGTGTAGAAACGCTTGCCATCTATTAAAGTGTCAAATTGAACTATTGCGATTCCAAAAGCAACCAAATTGTTGCAATCTGAGGTGTTGAGCTATTGAATTACTTGTTCTAGTAGATTACTGTATTGTGCCTCATTGAATTGGTTGATTAGGTCATGATTGTGTGTGTATTTGAGCTGCTATTCATATCAACTAAAATAGCCATGCTATTCTTTATAACTATTGCCTAGTTGCTACAAATGTATGAGCTGCTATGAAGTTTTGAACGTATTATTATTTGCATCTATTGATTTTAGTGAGTTGAAGTGAAAAGTAATATGCAGAACTATTGTATGTGACTTATGTAAGCTGATGTGACCATTGCTGTTGCTGTATTGAACTACCAAGTGTGTAGAAAGAAACTTAATCGCTATTCAATATTGAATCATTGAGCTGCTACTTGTAGACAAGTTGTTGTTTGCGTATCCTTGCTTTTATTTCACAGAAGTTGCCGAGCTATTGTGCAAAAGGCCGAACTACAAAATAAACCAAGTTTTGAGTTGATTGTTACGCCTTAAAATGACAGAGTCGTAACAGTCCCACCATATAAATCATATTAAGATAAAATCTGACTATACAGTCGTCATCTTAGACTTGATTTATACAAACCGTCTATGACTAAACCACTTTGAAGTAAATAGTTTATAAATTAAATAAATTATTTACTTAAGAAATTATGAAAATATGTATATACACTAAAATTTAAATATTATAATTAATGTTTGAAAAGTTTCATTGTACCATATTTCCTAAGTAATACATTATTCGAAAATAGAAGTTTCTAAAATAAAAGCTTCTAAAATAAAAGCTAAAACCTTAACAATATATTTGTTTTTTAGATGTATTTTCTCATTCTCCAAGATTCAGTAGTTACTAGCTTTAGGAGAAATAAAGGCAGTTTCTTAGCTAGTACCTATAACAATGTTTAAAGGGATGTGAGCAACCATAACTCAATAAGTTGGGATGGAGATTTAAAACTATACAGCAAACATAAATAGGATTATTAACCAAATTAATTGGATGCAATGTATGTTCAAGTAAACGCCATCGCACGACATTGTCCAGCTTGTCGTGAGATTAGAGAAATTACACCTACTCTAATCCTGGTTAAGGAGTTTCCATTAATGCAACAGCTTACGATCAAACCCAGGCTTATGCAATGGAGATACCGTTCCTTTCATGACTATCTTCGAATCATTGACTTCACCCTTACAGCGACCTTTTCACCTATAACTTAGTTCGACTAAGGATGAAGAAGGGACCGATTATGTTATCCAACACTATCCTTTTCGAATGGGTTGGTATTTGGCCAGGAAATTTTAAGTTTCCCTTAATAGGTTGCTATGCAGGTCTGGTTTATGTTTATAATTTATATATTTAGTTAGGTCCAGTTTAAGGTATTCAGTCATTTCAAACCAATCATACAAATACAATCTAGAGCAGTGGATAAAAATCATATCATCAGTTCAGAACAAGTATATCTGCATAACTAATTATCTAATAAGCATAATCAAGTACAATTTCAAGCCTCCAAGTACTACAAATTAGTACTAAAAAATACAGTAACGTATTAATCCCAACTTATATGGACTCCTCACTTGTTTACTCAAGATGCGATTCGCACAAGCTATCATTGTTAGCCCCTATAATGCAAATGTTGTTTCAGTTTTTACATAACTATCATAAATAAGTTTTGTTCTAAAATTATTATTATTACCTTTTGTTTAGGGTTTTATTATACCTAATTGTCCAGGTTCTTAAGTTTTTTACAATTATCTTGATTTAAACTAAGTTATAATTCAATTTTCAAATCGATTTCTAATTTAAGTTCTAATTCAGTTTTTGAGTATGGTTTTATATGTAAACCCTAGAAATTCTTTTTGACCTATAATGTGAAATTAATCACATTATTTTTTGTTATCCTAAATATCATATTTAACTCTTAACCAATATCTTAGTTTGTACGGTATATCCTATATCCTAACTTAACTAACGAGTTTACTCCCGATATGAGAAAATTTTACATTTTTCATATAACCACCTAAATTTATGTTTTTTACCAGATTTGTTATATATTAATATTATTATGATATGATCTAATTTAACATAATATTTCATATTTATGGTAATTCCAATTTCACATATTACTAAAATTACATATATTTACTACATAATACTCATAATAATTACATCTAATACCCTAAATGCCACATGTATCATACCACGTAAGATATTAACATCCTTAAACACCTAATTACACACTAAATCGGTAATTATCTATTTAATTATCTAATTAGCCCAAAGTCACCTATTTTATCCATTATTTTACGGCTTAAAAATCATCTAAAATTTTTGAAAACCCATTTTTTGAAAAAGGGCTCTATAGTACTATTCTACATCATCTAAATAGCCTATACAAAAATTTTGAGCTTAAAACTATACTCCTAAAGTCATTTATTTATAAATCGAATAAAGATCATGTTTACGAGATTTCTTAAAGACGGTATATTTCCATGCATCAATTCATCAAAATAAAAGTTTTTCCCAAATCTACATACTCAAAAACCCCATAATATGAAATTTCATAATTTTCTACGACTATTTAATATTTTTAATAAATAACTAAAATTAGAAGGAATTAGACTCATCGGCATTGGTGGCTTCAGCTACCGCCAGCTACCTTGGCCTTATTGGTCGATGTGGGTGCTACCACCATTGTGTGCTGGTGGTGGCCATTTACTTTAGGTTGGGGAACTCTTGATATGCCTTATTTGTACTATAATTTTCTAACTTTTTTGTAAAATTGCTCTCTCTTCTTTTCTCTCCTCTCCTTAATATTTTTTTGGATTCTAAAATGTCCAAAATGATTTTGGATGAAGGTCTTCTATTTTCATAGTTGAGTTTAGGATTTTTTCTCCATTTTTACTTTATTAAGTGTCTCTTATCTTTTTTAACTTTTTGTTGGCTGATTTTAATTGGTTGCTTTCCATTCTCTATGTCCAATTTGTCACAACCAACTACTGAACTTTTCCTCATTTTTCCATATTTTTATTGATTTTTCTTTAATTATTTAGGAATTTTCTTTAATTAATTAGCATTATTTTGGTATATTTCCCATATTTTAAGTAATTTCACGTTTTTCTAACCATATGTAAATTCATATATGATACAAATAAATACTCCTTAATATTGTTTGTGTTATTTTATGATTTTTAGTGTGCATATAATTTATCTTTATTGATTTGTTAATTATCGAAACTCATTTTATGCATTTTCGATAAATAATGGGAAATTTACATATAATTCAATATTATAACAATTAATTATTTTATTATTTATTTTCCTAAATTTAGACTTATAGAATTACTTTTACTAATAATCCTAGCTTCGTTGTATAATTTGCTCAATCGCCTAAAATTCTATGAACCAAATCTTGAATACCTGATTATGGGTCTTACATTGACTATTGAAGTACGTATACTGAACCATGCTACATATGTATATTGAGCAAAAACTATTAGTGAAGTAGAGTGCTGAGTTACTAGTTGTTATAGCCAAGAACTTTGAGTTGGCCTTCTAATTAATTACCGAATAGTGGACTTAAACCGAATTACTTGCAACATGCAGCAACTGAGTTAATGCATTGTCTTTGAGCTGTTGTCTTAACATTTTAAACAATTGTCAAGCTGAATTGAGTATAGGAGTTCGAGCTACCAAGTTAAAGATCTGGATTGAGCTGCTATGAAATCCTTATTTGCTGAGCTGAATGTATTTTCGAGCTATTGTAATTCATAAATTACCGAGGTGAAGTTCGGCCAAGGTGGTGTTATCCTACTTTCAAAGTTGGATCTAGCAGTTGAGACTTGCATGTTTGAGTTAAACTACTATGTAGCTGCTATAGTCATTGTGGAGATCTAAATAATTTTTGCCGAGTTAACTAGTGAAGTAAGATTTCGAGTTGTTATTTCAAATTATTGTGCTTCTTTATAGAATTTTATCTGAGCTTGCTAAGCTAAATTGAAGAGTTATCTAAGCTTTAAGCTATTTCAATGCCAAATGCCGACTTGATTTGTGTTATCGAGACACTAAGATATCGAGTTGTGTTTGTGTAATCAAGTTAAAATGGTGCTAGGCTAAGTTGGCCGGAAAATTTAGCTTTGAATTCATGAGTGTATAAAGCTTGTTTGTTGACGTTTGCCAAGCTCTAGGCGTATTGGGCTATTATGAGTGTGTACTGAGCTCGATTGGTCCGAATTGCTATTTTGTGTTAACCAAGTTGATTTGTGATCAAAGATGTCATTTGTAGTGTAGTGGAAAGATTGAATTGTTGTGATCTGACTAGTGTTTGAGCTAGAGTTGCTCCGTATTGCACAAATAATACTGTCATTAACTATTCTTTTCATATGCTACATTGTTAACCATTGCAAGTGTGCTTTAATTTGATGATGTATTGATTGACATAATACTCCAGTATGGTGTGTGCCATGTAAGAACCGATCTTTTCATGAAATTAATGAGCTGTGGAAATATTTGTCTCTATCGTCCTTATTTCAAAATTAGTGAGCTTGTCATGTGTTTTTGAACGCTGGTGAACCAAGTGAATTTAAGTGTTGAGCTTTGAAGTGGCAAGGTAAGTATTGGTTATTTTCTAGTTTTTGATTTTATTCCGAAGTTATTGGATTGAGATATACTTAATGGCATAAGAAGCTGGATGTGATTATGAATATTATTACAAGGATGTGATATCAAGAATTTCGAAATTCAATGGATATGGTTTTCTAGATAAATATTTGGATTGGGAATTTCAAGTAGAAATAATTTTGTAAGATTGTCCATAGTCTAAGCTTGAGAAGGAAGATATAGTGAATACACAACTCAAGGCTTTGCTGAACTTTGGTGGAAGGAGGTAAAGAGAGAAAGAATTTTGAATAGAGGAGAACTTACAGGCAAATCAATGAAACTCATAATGAGGAGAAAATTTGTCCCACTACATTATCAAAATGAGTTATATGAAGGGTTATCAATATTAAGGTAGGGACATATAATTGTTGAAGAATATGCATATGAGGATTGAACTAGGAAATTGATAGATATGTCGATTCTTTAGGAATCAGGACCTTGAATGATGCTATGCAAGCGACTTTGAGAGAAAAATATATTTCTTCTTATTAAGCTAACCTTTCTAATGTATTGGATCAATTGAAGATAATTGAAAAACGGCTTGAAGTGTTCAAGGATGAAATGAGACAACAATGGAATGCTAAATTAGAGGTTATTTAAGGAGGAGTTGAGGAGGTGAAGGTTGCTGGAGAGGCGAGTAGCAAAGAAGAAGAGGACCAAGTTGAGCTGCAGTTAGATCCCTATGTTCTAGATATGGTTTCGTTACTACAGATGCTACGGATGATGATTGTCTACATATCAGACTCTTTTATCTTAATCCTTTGAAGAACTTATATTGTCTTGATATGAGCTATAGTAGTATCGTGCTATTGAGTAGTTATAGATTGTTGGTTAGGGTTTACCAAGGTTGTGGTGATGAATATATGTATTGGGGATGTGTTATGTTGATTCTTGGTACTCATGTTGGAAAGGTTTGAGATTTGTAGATGGAAGGAAGAAGAATTAACTTGTGAGGATGTAGAGGGGATGCCAATTACAGCAAATGAAGAGGTCGTGAGATCCAAGTTAGTTGAGCATGAAGAAGTGGAGGTACTTGAGATTGAAGAGTAATTTAATGTCTTACTTGCATAAGATCCATAAGCTAATGATCTTTTGTATAACCCTAACATCATATTACTTCCTCTAATTGATAGTTGCTGGAATTATCAAGGTGTGGTTGATTACATCTATGATGAGTGGAAGGAGGGATCCATGATGAAAAGTTTGATCGATAGAGCTTGTGATGAATAAAAGGAGCATTGGTTGATGAATACATTAGTAGAGGAGCTTGGGTACTTTTCTGTGTTTATATTTCATTTTTATAGGTTGGTATTTGATCCCTGTGGAATTTGGAGCCATCACTTACCAGGTTTCGGGTTGAAACTTCTCTAAGAGAGAGGAGATGACAGGATTCAGGATACTGACCTAATCAAATGCTAGAGCCCAGCTCATTTACTTCTTACCCGGATATCTCATTTGATTACTTATTTTTATTTGTGGTGTTTGGACTTCTTATTTCCTGTATTATTTCTAAATTATCCATATGTTTATTTTGTGTTTATGGGAGTGCTACTAAGACATCCTTTTAGTCCTTTTATTTACAATTTTAACACTATGTATAAATAGGGCACGTGCGTAGGGTTTTAGACAAATTTACATATTAATGAAAAATCTTTGAGTCTTTTATCTTAGAAAGATCTCTCTTACTAGCTTTTATGAATCCTTTTAGCAAGGATTGTGGTGAGCAACCTTTGTTATCTCTTAGTGTGTCATATTGAAGCGATGATTAAGTTGTACAAGATCTAGTTAGTACGTCATATTCAACTAGGAAACTCACGGATTTGCTAAAAACCTTATTAAACCCATTCTCTTTTCAATCCTTCAGTAGGATTGGACACATCTCGTTATTCCTACCTTGTCGGTTATTGGCATGGAATGCCATTGCCCGTTGAGGGTTACAAGCCCGTACGCTCCATTGCCTGCATCCTCCGTTACATACACTAGGTCCCCTAAATTAGGGATGAGTTTTCCAAGTCCTTCCTTTAAGCCTATGAGCTCTAATCTTCGATATACCAAGTTTCTGAGACATAATACTTTGTGCTTTACTTTCTTGTTGTAGTACTAGGCCAATTGTTGCTAGTATGCTGCTACTTGAGCTAGTGTGACATCATATAATTCCTTGATTGTATCAATGCTTGCTTGAAGGGCCATGTGGTAGGTATTTATGTCGAAACTTTATACCCTGCTTGATATAGTATCGCTAAGGACTAATAAGGTTTTCTATATCAAGGTGGGTCCAAGCTTATTGAAAACTTCAAAATGAGGATGAAAAAATGTACAAAAATAGCGAATGAACAAGCAAACCATGATCAGCTCTAAGGATGTAAAGCACCAAGCAATTATTAAGGACTTACAAAGTGAACTCGATATGACGCACATTAGGATGGTTGCCATTGCTTGTTATTTTACCTATTTAATAAAATAACCCATCACCATCAAGATGAACTATTGATCTTAGGATGCCTTTGGGAAACGGTTGAGCATATCTATACCCCATTGAGCAAAGGGCCATGGGCTTATCATGGGATGGAGATTTGAGCTCAGTGTATTAGAGATTAGGGCGTACTTTTGGCACTTGTAGTATTTCCGATCCATAGTTTTCACATCTTTTTTCATTGTTGGCCAATAATGACCAAGATTGAGTGCTAAGATGTATAGGGTCTGCAACTAAATATGATTGCTACATATCTTAGTATGGAACTCTTTTAAGGTGTGGATGCCTACTTTGGGTTTGAGGCATTTAAGTAGTATGTTGTTGCCTCACTAATATGACATGCCGTCTATAAGTATATGATTGGAAGAGGTGTAGGCCAACCTCTTTGCTTTAATTCAACCCTCAAGCAGTGTTTTGATTTTCACATACTTTACTATGGGGTCCATCTAATAAGGTTAGGGATCTACAGGTTAAACCTTAAGGACTTCTTATTCCTGCTACTCTATGTTGCACTTAGAGAGGTATTGGAAAAAAAGTAGCATGTCACCATCATGCTACGTTGGGACAATGGTATAGGCTAACTTAGATAGCTTATCTACTTCCAAGTTTTCTACTTAGGGGATCTTGTTGATCTTTTAGGAGGTAAAACCTGCGAGGAGCCTTTGGACTGTCTAAAGATATCTGACCATTGTTTCTCTCTTCATCTCATATCCTCCCTTTACCTGTTGGACCACTAGCATTGAGTTTGATTATATGTTGAGATTTTTATCCTCGATGTCCTTGGCAATTTTTAGTCCTGTAATGAGTGCTTCACATTCCACCTCATTGTTACTCATCGGGAAGTCAAACTTTAGAGGATAGAGCACTTTCATTCTGTATGGGCCTATAGTGTATGATGGTGTACCCCTCCACCCCCCTTCCTTAAGGTAAGTGGATGATCTACCCACATGGAGGGTCTACACCGATATCTCAATGTACAATTATGGTTTGTCTTCTCCTATATATTTTACAATGAAGTTTGCAAGGACTTAGGCTTTGATTGCTTGTTGCTTGTCCTAACCAGAATAGGATGCTATGGGTGCTAAGCTTGAAGGCATACTTGACCATCCTACCTAAGGCATTTGGCCTTTACAAGATGGCTTGGAGTGGTTGGTCAATTAGCACTATGATGGAATGGGCCTAGAAGTAAGGCTTGAGTTTATGTACAACAATTACCACAATAAGTGTGAACTTCTCCATCTTGGTGTACTTGACTTATGGGCCATAGAGGATGTGGATTACATAGTATATGGGCTTATGTTCTCGACCATTAGTATGGCTGGTATAATTAATGCAAATTCACCATTTCCCATTTTCTTTCATTACAAGGATTGTAGAAAACTTCTAGACTTCTTGTTCGATCAGAGCCTACCGTTTATGATAGGGATCAAAGACTGATTATATGCTCTCAAACCCGAAGGCTCTCTCAAGTGGTTCGCTGGGCTGTTTGAGGTGAGTTAAGCATTGAGGAGCAGTGCTTACCCCAATCCAATCTATCGAGCTACTTTGCTCTCCATGCTATCCAAGATGTTGTTGAGGTAATCAACCAACATGTCGAGCTGAACCCTTCACTAAACCATAATCTAAGTGCTAAATTTGAGTACAACAATCTTTGCTGTGTCGAATCCAACCAAGACTGTTAAGAGCCAACCCTCCGAGGCCAACCTAAGATGAACCATCCTTGAACCAACCACAGTCCAACCCCTTCTAATGTCGAACAGGCTTGAACAGAGGCTCACCCCTACTTGGACCATAATATTGTTAGAATTACAGTAAAAATGTGCACTGTCCTTTCTAACAAAATGACGTTCATTCGTATGATTTCGTGTCTCCCTACATAGTAATTTCCTTTTTATTTAGAAAATAGGAATTCATTTTTGTAATTATCTGTAATATAGAACTTTCCTTAACAAGGTACTATAAATAGTTACATAATGTAACAGTCGCAAAGAGACATATACAGAAGAATACATTGGACTTTTTACCTTCTCTTGAGCTAAGTATCCTCTTACTCTTGAGCTACTTTTATCTAGCCCATTTGAGTGTGGACTAGTGGTAAGTGATCTCC
The DNA here is from genome assembly GCA_024138005.1 of Lumnitzera racemosa. Taxonomy (NCBI): domain Eukaryota; kingdom Viridiplantae; phylum Streptophyta; class Magnoliopsida; order Myrtales; family Combretaceae; genus Lumnitzera; species Lumnitzera racemosa. The sequence continues at coordinate 6,793,734 of JAMXBC010000007.1, forward strand.
GGTTATACTTGTACGTCATATCAAGTGCAACCTATGCTCGTGTGAGGTGTTGGTGCATCATATCCAGCTTCGGTGCATGGGAACCCTTGCTCTCCCTTGACTATCATTTACTTTTCATGCCATCTTGCAGCTTGGACCCACCCCCTTTAGTTACGCATGATATTAGATTTGTGTGTTTACCTATGAGTTCGTATCATCTTGGTATCAGAGTTTGGTTACGTTCGAAGTTAGATCCTACTACTGTGTTCTTTTAATAGTCTGTCACTTCTCTTGTGTGATAGTGTTTCTATTGTTAGCTTTAAAGTTTAGTAATGAGAAGTGTTTTGTACTCTATTTTTCCTTGTTTTGGCTATGCCAAAATAAAACGTAGTTGACTTTATGTTTGTTGTGAAGTAAACATCAATGTTAGATTCAAGTGTACAAGGGACTTTGGGACACCAAGAAAGTGGTACTTGACATATTTAAGGATAGGAAGGAAGCTTCTTACCTCAGTTAGTGGGTGACCGCTTGGATAGGCTTATCGATTTGGTAGCTAGTTTAGTGACTGTCATCTAAGAAGACAAAAAGCGAGCTAGAAACAGCCCCACGAGGGAACATGAATAGTAAAGCTGAGGCAATGGTCAGTTTGGCTAAGAGAATGCCCTAACTCAACCACCCCAACTTGAAGGAATTGGTAGGGACACTAGATGAAGACTAGCACTTGAAGAGATTGAGGAGGAAGCAGAAGGGGATGATGAAGCAGAAGAGTACTACAAACCTGAGGAAAGGAATGTATGAGCCCTTAGAGTTGAGGGATTAAGGATGTATATTCCGAGTTTCTCTAGAAGTGGTGATGCCGAGGACTACCTAGATTGGGTAAATTAGATTGAAAAGTAGTTTAAATGCTACGAAGTGCTCGAAAATGAAAAGGTTGGGCTAGCTATGTTGGAGTTCATTAGCTATGCCACCTTATGGTGGAAGTGAACTTGCAAGCCATTAGAAGAAGGGAAGGAGAATGAGAGATTAGGAGTTGGGATGACATGAAGAGAGTTATGCGGAAAAGGTTTGTGTCGAGCTATTATCTGTAGGATGCCTTCAAGAGACTGCAAGAACTGAGACAAGCAGGATCGAGTGTAGATGCTTACATTAAGGAATTCCAAATGATAAGGATTCGGTGTGAAGTTATGGAGCTAGAAGATTGAACTATGTCTTGATTCATTGGTGGATTGAAGTATGAGATTGGGGATGCCTTGGAAACCTTAGACGTTAGAATGCTTGATGATGCAATTCAAGTCGCCTAGAGGATAGAAAGGCGCTGAATAGGAAGATTCCGACCACCTATCAACCATCTTAGTAGTAACCGACTTATTTCGAGTAAACCTGTGTTAACGGAATAGAGTAAGGTCATTGAGACTCGACTCGCTTATATTACCCGAGCAAAGGAGAAGGAACTACTAAGGAAGTTCCAGAAAGGCCAAAGTTCAAAGAGGAAGGTGAGTGATTTCAAATACTAAAGATTTGGAGACATAGTCGCTCAGTGTCCGAATAGGTGAACAATGGTGATCAGAGGTGAGGCATCGACTGTTGAGGTTGATAATACTGATGAGGAAGTAGAGGAGTCAAAGGAGGACGAACAGACTGAGTTGTCTAAGGAAGAAGTTATTTATAGCGAGGAAAGCAACTTCATGTCGACCGCTCTAATATTGAGGAGGACAATGAGTATTAGTCCTGTGCTTAAAGATGAGTAGAGAGAAAATCTCTTCCATATTGGGTGTAAGGTGAATGAATCACTATACGTGCTGATTGCTGATAGTGGGAGCTGCATTAATGCAGCCTCTGCATTTGTGGTCCAGTAGCTGAAATTACTAACCATGCCCTACTTGAAACCTTACAAGCTTCATTAGCTTAGTGATAAGGGAGCCCTATAAGTGAACAAATGGGTGTCTGTGCCATTTTGTATAGGTAGGTATCGAGATGAAGTGCTTTGTGATGTGTTACCCACGAGTACATCCTACCTTTTACTTGGACAACCATGGATGTTTGATCGAGTAGTTATATATGATGGCAGGAGGAATACATGTTCTATGGAGCATGAAGGAAGAAGATTGAAATTGAGTCCCATGAATGTTGAGTAGGTAAAAGTCATGCAGTCTCAGCTTAGCCGAACCCTAAAGAAGGAGGCTTTGGTACTAACCCAAGCTAAACTGAAAAGAGAAATGGAGTTGGAGGGACCGGCCTATCTGCTTGTCAAGAAGCTTCTGGAGATGAGACCTGAAGAGGAAAAGTTGCAGACCAAGGTAAAAACCCTACTAGAGGACTTTGCCGACTTATTTTCGGAGGAGCTACTAGAGGGTCTACCCTCAATCTGAGGCATTGAACATGTTATTGACCTATAGCTAGGAGCCGCACTATTGAATAAGCCTACCTATAGGCTGAACCTTGAATAGGCTACTAAACTGTAGAGGCAAGTACATGACCTCATGAAGAAACGATATGCGCGCGAGTCCCTGAGCCCTTGTGTTGTGCTACCCTATTAGTGCCTAAGAAGGATAGTTCTTGGAGGATGTGTATAGATAGCTAAGCCATCAATCGAATCACCATCAAGTACAGGTATCCTATACTAAGGCTTGATAATATGCTAGACGAGTTAAGTAGAGAAAGAGTATTCTTCAAAATCAATCTCAAATCTAGATACCATTAGATTCAAATCTGTGAAGGAGATGAGTGGAAAACCGCATTCAAGACATGACATGGTTTATATGAGTAGCTTGTAACGTCATTTGGACTATCCAATGCATCGAGCACATTCATGCAACTTATGAATCATGTGCTCTGAAAATTACCAAGAAGGTTTATCGTGGTTTATTTTGATGACATTCTAGTGTACAATCTTAACCTGGAGACTCACTGAAAACATCTCTAACAAGTGCTTGCGAAACTTTAAGCTGAATAGTACTATGCCAATCTGACGAAGTACGACTTTTACTGCTCCAAGGTGATCTTTTTAGGATTTGTTATGAGCAGAGGTCACATCCTAGTTGATGAAGAGAAGATAAAAGTGATCATAGAATGGCCTAAGCCGACCCGTTCTGTCGATGTGAGAAGTTTCCATGGCCTAGCATTATCTTATTGTCGATTCATCAGGAACTTCATTGTGATTGTGGCCTCACTCACCAAACTCTTAAAAGAAGAATGTTAAATTCAGACGGGGTGAGAAAGAGAGGAAGAGTTTTGAGGAAGTGAAAGAGAAGCTAACTACATCCCCCGTCTTAGCTTTGTTGAGCTTCGATAAGATATTTGAAGTAGAGTGTGATGCGTCCAGACTAGGCATAGGTACTGTACTAATGTAAGAAGGCTAACCTATTACTTACTTCAGTGAGAAACTTTGAGCAGCTACACTTAACTACTCCGTCTACGACGAGGAGTTCTGTTCCTTAATTCGAGCCCTAACGGTATGGTAACACTATCGTTGCTCAAGGAATTTTTTATCTACACCGATCATGAATCCTTGAGATATTTAAAGGGCCAACCAAATTTGTTTTAGAGACAAGCCAAGTGGGTTGAACTCATGGAGGGTTTTTCTTATGTCGTAAAATACAAGAATGGAAAGAACAATGTAGTAGCCGATGCCCTATCGAGACGACATACCCTTTTGACCGAGCTACAGATGAAGCTATTTGATTTTTCAACCATCAAGAATTTGTATGCCGAGAACCCATACTTTGGTCCTATCTACATCTGTTGTGAGGAAGGATGGACATTAGACGACTATCATAAGGAGGACGGATACTTATTCAGGAAGAGGAGGCTATGTATCTTGTTCGATTCTACACTAGAACTGCTAGTACGTGAAGCGCATAGAGGGGGATTGATAGGACACTTTGGTCAGCACCGAGCAAGGACATTAGTAACCCTTGCCGACCTCGACCAAACCATGGCTCGAGCAAAGTATGGACTTCGTATTAGGTTTGCTGAGGACATCCTGAGGGAAGGACTCCATCATGGTGGTTGTGGATCGATTTAGCAAGATGGCACATTTCGTGCCTTGTTTCAAAACTAATAATGCTTCAGCTATCTCTTTTCTTTTCTTACAGGAAGTAATCAAGTTGTACGGAATTCCTAAGACCATTGTTTCAAATCGAGACCCCAAGTTCAAGGGCCACTTTTGGAGGACGTTGTAGAGGCGAATGGGAACCAAGTTGCTGCATAGCATGTCCTACCACCCATAGACCGAATGGGAACCAAGTTGCTGCGATTTGTTATTGGATGAAACATGGCTGATTAGGATCTGCGCCTACTAATCATCGAGTTTGCATACAACAGGACCGCCCACAATTTAACAAGCATGTCTCCATTCGAGGTCACCTATGGGTTCAACCCTGAACTGCCATTAGACCAAGTACTCCAGTCGATGCTTGATGAAGACTGGTTAGTTGTCGAGAGAGCTAAGGCCATCAAAGGCATGTACTAAAAGGGTGTAGAGTAATTGGGTCGAGCTGCTATTAAGCTTGAGAAATAAGGCTGAGGATGGAGGAAGAGGGATTTTGACCAGGCGATTTGGTCTAGATACACCTTAGTAAGGAACGATTCCTAAACTTGAGGAAGAGCAAGTTGTCTCCCAGAGATGATGGACTTTTCAGAGTGCTTGAAAAGATCAATTCTAATGCCTATAAGATTGAATTACCTGGAGGATATGGAGCTCGGACTCCTTCAACATTTTTGATCTCCAACCCTACACTCCTAAGGATGAATATCCAGGAACCGAACCAGATTTGATCTAAAATCTCAAACAACCTAGAGGGGATGATAGGGATCAAGGATTGATTATATGCTCTCGAGCCCGAAGGCTCTCTTAAGTGGTTTGCTGAGCTATCCGAGGTAAGTTGAGCACCTAGTAGCAATGCTTACCTCAGTCCAATTTGCTGAGCTACTTTGCTCTTTATGCTATCTAAGATGTTGCCATGGTGATCAATCGACATGCCAAGCTAAACCCTCTACTAAGCCATAGTCCAAGCACCAAATTTGAGTACAACAATCTCCACTATGCTAAGGCTGACCAAGACTGTCAGGAGCCGACCCTTCGAGGCTAACCCAAGATGAGCCCTCCCTGAACTAACTACAGTCTAGCCCCTTCTGATGTTAAGCAGGCTTGAACATAGGCCCACCCTTGCTTGGACCACAATATTATTAGAATCACAGTAAAAACGCATGTGCACTATCCTTATTTACAACTATATTGTCCTTTCTAACAAACGATGTTTGTTGTGCACGATTTCGAGTCTCCCTGTATAGTAATTTCCTTTTTATTTAGCAAATAGGAATTCATTTTTGTAATTATCTGTAACATAGAACTTACCATAATAAGGTATTATAAATAGTCACATAATGTAACAGCTGGAAAGAGATATATATAGAAGAATACACTAGACTTTTTACCTTCTCTTGAGCTAAGTGTTCTCTTACTCTTGAGCTACTCTTATCTATAGCTCATTCGAGCATAAACTGGTTGCGAGTGACCTTTGACCATACTACTACGTCATATTAAGTGCGACTTAAGCTCGTGTAAGGCGTTGGTGCATCAGATCTAGTGTCAGTGTATAGGAACCCATACTTTCCCTCGACTATCATTTACTTTTCAGGCCATCTTACAGCTTGGACCCACCCCTTTGGTTACACATGATATTGGGTTCATGTGTTCATCCACGAGTCTGTATTAGTTCAAGTGTGAAGTGTTGCTTTTTTTTTGTTTGACTAGTTGGGCTAGAAGGTTAATGTTTAGGTGATGAAATGCTTCAAGTATGTTTGAGATGCTAGGCATGTCTTTAAGTCTTGATGCAAAGACATCAATATTCTGGTAAAAGAAATGGACAAGCTCGGTCTTTTCATCTTTAAGTAGGGCTGTGTCGATTTGAGTGGTTAGTCCTAATGTGCTTCTAAGCTCGACTTCCTTAGTCTTTTTTGCTAGCTCTCCTCAAAGGTTTGGTTTCTCTTCTAGGGTAGATTTCATGTTCATAACATTATCTTGTGTTTAGTCTTTCAAATAGAGAGACTTAGACAATTTCTACTCTCCTTGCACCTTAATAACTCCTATTGGTGCTAAGAACTTAGCCTTCAAGAATCTTTGATTGATGAGCATGTCGAATTTCACTATGCTCGATCTTCTTAAGATAGTGTTGTATGGTAACCATTGTTTAACTACAATAAACTTAATAGACTGTGTTTGTAAGGCTATTGCCTTCAAAGCTTATGAGGTTATGTTTAAAAGGCTGTAGGGGCTCATCGAGTTTGTCCATTTGTTCTTAAGGGCTATAGAAGAGACCACCAGCAACGACTGTCTTAGGGACATCGAAGTACTCGATCTTGATGTTAATTATTATCACATCAATATGTGAGTAGTTGATGTTGTGTTTGTCCTTTGAAGTGAAATTGATAGTGTTATCTACCTTGGGCTTCTTAGTTTTGACAAGGTATACCTCATGCTTAGTAGATGTAGAGGGAATGTCTCTTGCAAGGCCTAGGCCTCCAAAGATTATGTTCACCTAGCTTCGTCTACTATGGTGGTCTTGATTGAGTGGGGCATCTTCTCATGTATGTTGCTGCTATTAGTGTTGAGGCTGTTGTTGTTGCTCAACATAACAATGTTAGGTTGGTCATTAGAGCTGATTTCTTTCATCCATAATGAGGTAATCGATGCAACCTTTGAGAATAAGGCCTTTGACTACAATTTTCAAGTGACAACACTCATTACTATTTTGTCCATGCACCTGGTGGTAGTTGCAGTTTTACTGGATTTAACCACTTCGAGTGTCTCTCTGATATGGGGGGTCTTGGGAGCTACTCTTTGACTTTGTACATAATCTCTCCAAGAGGTTGATTAAGAGGCATGTTAGATGGGTAATCTTCAAATCTTTGTTTTGACTTATCCTGCCTATCTTTCAAGGAGGATGGTTTAATGTCACTTGGCCTTAAGTGATCTTTGACTGAACATAGATATTATTGTTAGTCCCAAATCTTGCTTTGATGGTATCCTTTTGGGTGACATATTTTTTGGCCACTTGTGTGAATTCCCCTAGCAAATTTGGCTTGTTGAGAGAGATTACATCAAAGAGCTTCTTAGTAGGGTCAATTCCTATAATTAGGGCCTAGACGATTGTTTCGGCATCAAGTTTGGAGACCTAGAGCTTTGCATGGTTGAAGCGTTCCAAGTATGCACATAAAGACTCATTGGAACTCTATCGAACATTATACAACATTGAGCAGTCTTTATACGGGACCGTGTGTTGCGAACTATGACCAAGAACAGACAAGGCCGGTCGTTGGATGGGTATAAGCTTGTAGAAAACTCAAAAAAGGGTTAATGGGGAAAGGTACGAAAAGAGTGACAAAGATGAATGAAACAGTAAGCAAAAACCCACCACGAACAGTTCCAAAGGATATGACCTCCAATGGAACTTTCGAAGATTTACGGTATAATTTGATATAATGCACAAATTGGTCCAGTGAGGTTATTCGCTGCCGAACCTTACTTAAGGGAAATGATAAGAGTGATGCTGAGAATAAACAAGTAGTGTTTACGCAAGGAAGAAAGTGCTCAAGTGTATTGAAGGTAATCTACCTTATACAACTACAAGTACAAGGGTATTTATACCTGTGAATTAGGGTAACTTGCCTAAAAGGAAAAAGACAATAAAGACATTTCCTAAAGATGCAATGTACATTATACAAGAGGTTAAAAATAAATATACAAGGAAATCAATCATTGGTGCTACAAATTCTCCATACGATATTGTATATGTGGCGATACTGCATTGGTAAGGTTGTTAGGGGATGAGGACAAAAAGTATGGACAGGTGGGCTTGTCCGAGCAGGGATGGCCTAGTCAGTCTGGATTTTCTATCTTTCGGCTTCTCGATAAGGATGATGTTGAGTGATTGGTTGGCTCGGCATTAGAGTACTCATCAACTCGGCATAATACAGAATAAAGGGCAGTCATTCGACCCAGCATTAAAGGTGACTTGGCAAGTAAGCACTCAGCTTTGGCAAGGGTTGGTTGGAACATAAGGATTCATCATAATAGTCCCTTTAGTCTTCGGGCTCGGTTGCGGGTCAAAGGTCCCGTAACTTGATTCCTATCACTCCCTCCTAGATGTTTTGGATTTGGGATCAAATTCAAATGATGTTCGCTCAGTTCTCTATCAGAGTGATATGGACTAAGGTCAGCAATGTTGAACGTGTCAGAAACCCCATAGTCCTCAGGTAGTTCTAACCTATAGGCGTTGTCACTAATTTTTTGGAGGATTCGGAAAGGCCCTTCTGATCTTGTAGATAATTTGTTGAAAATCGTTCCTTGCTGAGATGTAGTCATACTAAGTCTCCTAGCTGAAAGTGTTTAGTTGACTTACCCTTAGTCCTTTCTCATATTCTTTTTGCAGCTTGGTCGATAAGCTGAGCGACCTTGTCATAGATGTGCTAAAGAGATTATGCTCTAGCCGAGGCGTTAGGGTCCTTTTGCGCAGGTGCTGATACAGGGGCATGGTTAAGGGGAAACTTGAGATTGAATCTATAGACCACTTTAAAGGGAGTTTGCTCAGTGGTATCATGTACGGTCTGGTTATAAGCGAATTCGACTATTGGTAAGCAGATGTCCCAATTAGCTAACTTTTTACCTATTGCAGCTTGGACTAGTGATCCTAAAGTACGATTAACCACCTCTATTTAGTCGTTAGTTTGGGGGTAACATAGGTATTAAAGAGTAATTTGGTTCCTAGCCGATGTTACAGGGTCCTCCAAAAATGACTTAAGAACTTTGGGTTTCTATCAAAGACTATACTTCTTGGCGTGCCGTTTATTTACATGATCTTTGATAAGAAAAGAGAAGCAATAGTTGAAGCGTCGTTAGTTTTGGTGCAGGGCACGAAGTGTGCCATCTTATTGAGCCGATCTACGACGACCATTATAGAATCTTTGCCTTGGGCAGTTCGTAGTAGTTTGAGAACAAAGTCCATACTTAGTTCAGTCTACAGCTTCGTCGGAATAGGCGAGGGCATTGCTTTCTCTTGTTCAGCTTGACAGTTGGCCTTTTTGCACACAACACAGCTTTTGACAACTCAGTGCACATCTCTTCGCATTCTTGGCCAAAAGAATCGGCTATTCAATAGTTCATAGGTCCTCTTCTCTCCAAAGTTCCTGGAGAGTCCTTCGCTGTGGGCTTCCCTAATTAATAATTCTTGTAGGGAACAAGTTGACATGCATAGTTTCCCCGCTTAGAACAGATAGCCATCCTTTACATAATACTTGTCCATTGTCCTTCCATCTATGCATCACAAATTATTGGTTTGACTTCGGAGGTACCTCAACGATTCATGGTCAGTATATATGACAAATTCTCTCGATAGTAAGTAATGTTGCCATACTTGCATTGCTAAGATCAGTGCCAAAAGTTCCTTATCATACACAGAGTAGTTTGGTTGTGGTCCTCGGAGCTTCTCACCGTGGAAGGCAATTGGTCGGCCTTCCTACATCAGGATAACGTTTATTCCAACATTCGATATGTCGCATTTTAGTTAAAATTTTTTTATAGAAGTTAGGTAATACTAACATTGGGGCGAAAGTCAATCTTTCTTTTATGTCTGCAAAACTCCTCTCTTCCTTTTTCTCCCCGTCGAAAATTAGTGTTCTTCTTTATTAGCTCGGTAAGTGGCGTAGTGATGGTGCTGAAATTCTTGATAAACCTTCTGTAAAACGAAGCTAATATGTGGAAACTTCTTACATTGGCACAAGTAGTAGGAGTCGGCCACTCAACAATTGCCTTGATCTTCTCATTATTGACTCGCAGGCCTCCTCCATTGACTACATACCCCAAGAATACTACTTCTTCCTAGCAGAAGCAATATTTCTTTAAATTGTCGAATAGTTTTTCAACACGAAGGATATTCAGGATTGCTCTAAGATGTTCACAGTGACTTGGCATGTTAGCACTCTAGACTAGGATATCATTAAAGTACACCATGATAGACTTCCTTATGAGATGTGCCAGCACATGGTTCATAAGTCTCATGAAAGTACTTAGGGCATTCGACAAGTCGAAGGGTATGACCATCCACTCGTAATGTCCATGTAGAGTCTTCCACTCGTCTCGAACCCAGTCTTCCACTCGTCTCTTAGTCTTATGCGAATTAGATGGTAGCTGGATTTAAGATCAATCTTGCTGAAAATCTTGGCTCCACTTAGCTCATCCAACATATCTTCTAGCCTCGGGATTCGATACCTGTATTTGATCGTGATTTTGTTTACAACTCGGTTGTCAACACACATTCGCTAGGTTCCATCATTCTTCAGCATTAGAAGTGCAGGTACAACACAAGGGATGAGACTCCCTCTCATGTAACCTCTCTCTAGCAACTCATTGACTTGATGTTAGAGTTCAAAAGCCTACTTAAGATTCATTTGATAAGCTGGCTTATTTGGTAGTGCAGCGTTGGGACTAAGTTAATGCAGTACTCTATGCCTCGAGTTGGGGGCAACCCTTCAGGTAAACGTTATAGGAATGGGTTGGCATAGTCATCTAGCTATCCTTTGATTTCTTGAGGAAGCTCCCCTTGTTCCTTCATTTCTAATAGTTGTGTGACCAACAATAGGGTCGGCTCGTCAGCATTAATGGCTTCTCAGAGCTCGACTCTACTCATCTCCAAAGCTTTCTTCGATCTACAAGTAAGTTTTGTCTGTAACTTATGAACTTCTCTCAGTGGCATCAGTTCAGCATGATCTTCCAATCATCCTTTTCTAGCATTTACGTATTCTTGTAGCTGTCATGTATAACTCTCCTACCAAAACAACCACGGCCTACCTAGCAATACATGAGAAGCGCACATAAGCAGCATGTTGCAGAGGATCTGGTCAGAGTATTACCTTATAGTGATCAGCAACAGTATTTACCGAGTGACATGTAATGCTCTTTTCTCACTCAATTAATGCAACTTATACAGCTTAGGATGTACAATGAGAGTACACATTAGATCACTTACCTTACAGGTGGTATAAAACAAGTTCTCTCTCTGTTCCCCTTCTTGTGAAGGTTCTATGCTCATAGTGCACGGACAACTATGAGTAGTTAGTCTAAGTCTTTGGAAAACACATCCTCCTTAATCAGTTCTTTCTTGGTAGGAACCTCCTCCTTCTCGGGTTCCTCATCCATATTCTCTACTTATAACTTCGGGATGTCTCCCTTAATGATCATCGTCCTTCGGTATGGCACTAAGCAGCTATATGACTGAACCTTTGACACTTGAAGCACTTGATCTAGCTGGTCTTCCTACTAGACCTTTGCCCCTTCTCATATGTTTGGGTCGGTACTACATCTTCAAGTCGGCCTTTCTGCTTGGCTTTGACATCAACTCTTTTGCTCGATTCAATACTAGACTAAGCTCAGTGACTTGACTGTCCTGGTTGGCTAGTTGGCCTTTTGGTTGTTACTCGGCTCCTCTCCATTCGCTAGGTAATTATAACAGCTTCATCCATTGTGTTAAATCGTTAGAGCTCCACAATGTCTCAGATGTCTCCTCTCAATCTAGTAATAAACCTTGAGATTGTTCGGGTTAGTGGTTCCTCCACTTTGCACCTTATCATAAGCATTTGGAATTCTTGAACATATTCATCAATAGTTCAGATTCCTTGTCTCAGCTCCTGAAGCCGAGTGAAAGTATTTTGGAGATATGTTTTCAGCACAAATCTGTTTCTAAGTACTCTCTTCATCTCGGGCTAAGTGTTAATCTCTCGGTACCCCTCTCATCTTCTCATGGCTTGAGAATTCTTCCACTACATGGTGGCATATTCGGAGAATTCAACAGCAACAATCATCACTTTTTCATAATCTTCATATTGATAGTAATTAGATAAACGCTCTACCTTTTCTTCCTAATCCAAATACTCGTTAGCATTCCAAAACCCATTGGAACTCGAAATCCAAAGCTTTACATGGTTGGATGCGCTAGGGATTCGTATACGCTCCTCTTCAAAATACCCTTCTTCCTCCTCACTAAGAGCTCTTAAGTCTATTCTTTACCTTACTCATTTGCTAACTCTTCTACCTTGAACCGGTTGAGCTAGGTTCTGACCTCTAACAGGTTAAGCAGCTTATGCAGTATTTTACATAGCTTCAATGGGTTGACAAGACAGTACATGAACAGCTTGGGTTAGATCTACAAAGAGGTTAGTTACCTCATCAAGTCTTTCATCGGTGCTTCTAAAAGTTCCTTAAGATTGTTGTCCATGGTGGACAACTCCACTGTCATCACCAGCACTAACATTCATATTTGGGTCTATAATTTTTTTTTCCTCATAGATTCAAAATTCAAACAAACACTTCTGAAAGTGAATAGCTAATAACATAGCAGTTACATGAATATAGTAACTGGCTCTGTTTCTCACACGTAAAACATATTATAATAGAACTCAAGAAAAACTAACTATAGTTTACACAAAACCTCCACTCCGATACCAAAATGTTATGAACCGTGAGGAAGATTAGATAAGACCAGTCACTGGATGGGTCTAAGCTTATAGAAAGCTTGAAAAAGGGTTAATGGGCGAAAGGTACGAAAAGAGTGGGCTTGTCTGAATAGGGATGGCCTAGTTAGTCCGGATTCTCTATCTCTCAGCTTTTCGGCAAGGATGATGCTGTGTGATTGGTCAACTTGGCATTAAAGTACTCATTAACTCGGCATAACACAAAATAAAGGGTAGTCATTCGACACGGCATTAGAGGTAACTTGGTGAGTAAGTACTCGACTTTGGTAAGGGTTGGTTGGAATATAAGGATTCATCGTGCTAGCCTCTCTAGTCCTCAAGCTCTATTGTGGGTCAAAGGTCCTGTAGCTTGATTTGCATCACCGTAGAGCTAAGGAAGTGTTGTTGGAACTTGCTCACTAGGGCATTGAAGGAGGTAATGGAACCGTTATGGTGTTAAACAATAATAGGGCTGCTTTTGCTTATGTGTTGGGAAAAGCTTTGCACATGATGGCATTTATGAAGTTGTGAAGGCTCATCATGGTGCAGAAATAAACTAGGTAGTCATATGGGTCTCTTGTTCCATCATAAGTGTTGAGGTAGGGGAACCTTACACCTTGGGGTAGTGTTTCTTTAAGAATGAGTGGTGTGAATGGGCTCTTTACTATTGTTGAGTATGATGTACGGGCTGATGGTTCAATCTTCTTTTCTTTATGTATGCTAGATGCGCAATGTATGTGTTTGTCTAACCCTTGGACATTCATGTCCTTGAGTGGTTTTTAGGATTAGCTTTAGGATAGGTCTTCGGTAAGTCTACTTATCTCCAACTGTTTAACCTACATATGTCACGATCCATATCTTAAAGGGAAGTGATGGTGTTCAACTTAAGGTTTAATGTGAAGTGAGTGATGTCAACAAATGGTTTGTTTATAAGGTTAAGTGTTCTCTCAAAGTGAGGTTGTCATCCCTTTAGTAAACTGGTTAGGAGTTGATGCTACTTGCTTGATGATAGAGAAGTTGGGCCTCCTTATCATATAAAGGATGGTGACCATGTCAATCGTCGATTGACACTCCTAATGCTAGAAGGACTTAGAATAGTCCTAAGAAGACAAGAAGGGAGATGATGGGAATCGAACAATTAGACCCTTGACTCAAACCTAAGCTCAAGGTCTTGAAGGACTAATAAAGCTGATTTTATTGTTCCAGTCAACTCCATTCGAAGCCGAACTGATCTTCACTGCTAACCAACTCTACATGCTGAGTTGAGCAACTTCAGCTTTGTCATACATTATATGCTTGCCTAATTCATATTCCTTTGACTGCTCGGCTAGCCTTGTTATCTGCTTTTCTCTGCCTGTGCTAACCATTAGCTTGATAGTACTTGTGCTAAGAACCCTATAACGCATCTGGGCCAGCATCTCTTCGGAGAAAACCCCATGTCTGCTTAGTACCTCTGCTCGGTAACTTTCGGCTTAACCATACAACTTTGTTTGTTTCTACTAAAAGTGCCCCAACGACTGATCGCTAAGTATCCAACCTCGCACGAAAAGATTTGCTGCACCAAGTACAAGTTTCTTTAATTTTTTGTTTGTACCCTTTATTATTCCTTGTACATTACTTCTTTTAGACAATATCCTTTTTGTCTTTTTCATTTTTGGTAGGTTACCCTAACTTTTCGAGTATACAATATCCTTGTATTATGTAGCCACAATAATCATAATCCAAATATTGAATATACTACATTGTTCTTTTTGTCAACTACTATACTTACTCCTTTCCCTTTTTTTATCCTAACCCTTAAGTAAGGCCAGGTGATGAGTGACTTTGCCGAGTTGCTCAGAGCTTTCTTAGTATGTCATATCTTTGGAAAACGTTTGTGCGTTTTGCTTATTTTTCTATTTATTTACTCCCGTGTCATGCATTTCTTCACCTTTCATTTTAAGCTTTCTACAAGCTTAGACCTACCTCGATACGATTGCCCTTGTTGGTTCTTTGTATGACTTATCATCTTAATATTAGAGTAGAGGTTCGTTTGGATAAGTTGTACTTAAGCTTACTATTATTGTGTTACGAGTGGTATTGATTGTAGTAGTGTATAGTGGTTGTGTGAGGGTTAGTCGTAGGTATTTGAGTAAGTAAGAGACATGTTAATTTGCTATCGTGTATGTATCCAATTGTACTCTATTTTGAGCTGTGAAAATAGAGCAAGTAGTAGTTGTGTGTTTTTTGTGAAGTAATGTTTATAAATTGTACATGTGTTGTTCCATGAGAAGCATTTGTGTTGAATAAAGGACGATCGATTCAAGTGTTAACACAGGGATTGGAGATGATAACAGCAGTATCGTCCACAATAGTTGACAACCACAAAACACTCTTAGAAGTACAGACGAACAAATTAATGAGATGGCTAACTTGATAGTTGACTCAACTAGAGCTATTCATATGTTAGCCTTTTAGCTTGCTAGTGCCATTCAAAATACTCCCTAAGCTACGCACCTCACAAGAGGACAAATCCTAGCTTGACAAAATTGAGATAGAAGAGTAGGAGAACGTGTATAGAGGAGGATGGACTTAGGTGAAGTAGATGAAGAAGAAGAGTATAGCAGAGTAGAAGAGCAAGCTTGAGCACCTTAATTTGACGACCATGTGAAGCTTCAAATTATGAGCTTCAATGGTTCTGGGGACATTGATAACTGTCTAGATTAGGAGGAAAAGGTCGAATCAGTTTTTGACTATTATTAATATGAAGACCATGAGAAAGTGAGAGTTGCAACTGTAGAATTCTTAAGATATGCTGCATTATGGTAAAAAAACTTCCAAACCATGAGGAGGCGAGGAGGATATAGAGAAGTCAGCACTTGGCTTGAGATGAAAAGAGCCATCAGAAATAAATTTATGTCGGATACTTACCTATAGGACACTTTTGCTCTACTTCAAGAGCTGAGACAAAGAAGTCGAACTGTTGATGAGTATATTCAAGAATTTCAGATGCTCATGATCCAATGTGAGGTTGATGAGCCTTCCACTCAAATAATATCTAGGTTTCTTATTGGGTTGAGGAGTGACATCTAAGATACAGTGGAACTTCAACAGTTTCCTATATTAGATGAGGCTATAAGAATAGCCTAATGTATGGAAAGACAGAGGAGGAATAGGTTGGGCTGACTTATTCAAAGTAATCATTGAACTCAATATAGTATTGAGCTGAATAGGAGGACAAATGTCAAAGCCAAATAGAAGAGCCAACCAAATGATGGTGAAGTGCTACTAAGAATTTTTGAGAAAGGATAAGGCTTAGGATGAAAGATGAGCCAAATTAAGTGTTTCAAGTGTCAGGGGTTTGGGCATATGGCTCCCCAATGTCCAAATAGAAGAAACATGATCATTAAGGGTAATGCTCTAAAAATTGAATTAGATAGCATAGATGAGAATCTTAAGGAAAAAGGGAGGATTGGAGGAAGAAACTGTAGCTAATGATGAGACAGTTAAAGAGGACGTGTTTATTGAGGACTTAGATAAGCTAACCTTAGTTGTTAGATAAGCAATGAGCATTGAACCATCAATTGAGGAAGAGTAATATGTTACACCCCGAAGCGGTAAAGTTATAATAGTTTCGCAATGTAAACTAACCTATGATAGTAATTGACCTTACAGTCCCTATCATAGATACGATTTACATAATGCATCTACGACTTCTCGCTTTAAAGTAAACAATCATTCATAATTAAAGATAGAATATATATATATAATTAAAAACTTTAAGACATATTTATATTAAGATACTCATATTGTCTTACATTCCTAGGAAATATCTACATGCTAAGGTAATCTGATAAGTATCATATTTCATATTACATAATTGGTCTAAAAACTTAAGAGTTAGTAATAAAACTCTAGAAGACTCGATTACATTTACCAACTTGATCCTTACTCCTACATAGCTTTGTACTTCAGAAAAATACTAACCTCAGGATAGTTATAGCGTGACATATTAGTTAGTGTTTATAAGAAAATCTATAAGGGTATAAATAACCAACGGTTCAATAAGTTAGGATAAAGACTTAAGAATGCATAACAAACACACAATAAGATTTTCAAATAATTAATTATATGCAATGCAATAAGCAAATACCATCACACATTGTAGTCTGATCCATTGTGAAATCAAAGTAATTTCACCTGCTCTAATCTTGGTTGAGAAGTTTTCATGTTTATACAACAGCTCACAACCAAACCCAGGTTTATATAATAGAAACACCTCTCTTCCCATAACTGTCCTTCAAACAATGCCTTTATCCTTATCGTGACCTCCTCTCGTGTTATTTAGTGCATCTAAGGATGAAGAAAAGACCATTATGTTGTCTAGTGTTATCCTCTTTGAAAGTGTTAGTGTTTGGTTAGAGAATCCTATAGTCCCCTATAGGGTTGCAATGCATTTCTAATTAAGGTATTTAGGTTGGTTATAATTAAGTTTAGTTTAGGGTGATTAAACAATCTCATATTACTCAATTCACAACAATCACCAGAACATAACACATAGTTTTAGCACAAAGTTAGATACATACAAGCACATGCACATATAACTATCTATAAGCACAAGCATAATCACATACAATCATATGCCTCCAAATACTTTAAAACAGTACACTAAAATATAATAAAGTATTGAACCCAACTTACTTGAAGTTCTTGGTTAGCTCACTCAATTGGTCGTAGGTCACTCATCTCCGCATGTCTTGTAATATAAATACTCTTTTAGTATTTATATCCTTATAATATATAAACTTTATGTCATGACTTGACTTAATTTTCCATATATATATATATATATATTAGTTATTACTGATTCATTTTAGGTTAGTTTTGGAATTGATTTCTAAATCCAATTCCGATTTAAATTCTAATTCAATTTTAATTATGAGTATTATATGTAAATCCTAAGAATACGTTCCAAACCATAATGTGAAATTAATTACATTATACTTGGATATTCTAAATATCACTTTTAGTTCCTAACCAGTATTTTAACTTGTATGGTACACCTTAGTTCTCATTTATGTATTAAATTTACTCTTGATGTGAGAAAATTTTATATTTTTCATATAATTATCTAAATTTAAGTTTCTTACCAGATTTATTATATATTACTATTACTATTATATTATCAATTTTAACGTAATATTTATATTTATTATAAATCCAACTTCACATATTATTAATTTTCACATACTCACTACATTTTACACCTAATAATTACATCTAATAATCCAAATGCTACCATTATCATAACACATCTGAAATTAACATCCTAAAACACCTAATTACATACTAAATCATTAATTATCCATTTAATTACCGAATTAGCCCAAAAATCACCTATTTTATACATCATTTTAAGGCTAAAAAATCATCTAAACTTTTCGAAAATCCAATTCTGAAAAATCTCTTCATTGAATTGTTTTATATCCTTTAAATAGTCTACACGAAAATTTTGAATTTAAAACTACATCTCTAAGGTTATTTATTTCTAAATCGAACAAAACTCGAGTTTGCAGGATTTCTTAAGGAAATTATATTTTTAGACGTAAATTCATCAAAATAAAAATTTTCCATAAATCTACATACTCAAAAACATCAAAATATCAAATTTCATAATTTTCTAAGTATATTTAATATTTTTACAAAATTAAACAAAATTGGGTTGGAATTTAACTTAATTGACCGATGGACTTCTGGCCACCTGTAGTGTTCCTAAGAGTATCGGTAGCTTTGGGCGGTGGTGCTAGTTTGTATCCATATGGCCATGGGTTATGGGTTTACTCTATAAGCCCTAATTATACATAATTTTTTTCCCTTATTTTTGTAAAAGACCTTAATCTTCTCTTTTCGAGTTCTCTCAAATTTTCCCAAATTCCTAATTGTCTAAATGAGCTTTAGTAAAAAATAGGGGTATTTATAGAGCTGCCCCTTTTTTTTTTCTCCTAATTTTTGGTTGACAATTGGCCTTATTCTCTTCCAAATTAGCTTTCTAGTTGGTTTGTTGTAACTGATTAATTTTTTTTCTTTCTAACCCTAACATGCCACGACTTAAATTTAGACAATTCCTTTCTTTTTATGATTTTTCCTTGATTTTTTTTAATTTTCTTTAATTATTTAACATTAATTTTAGGATATTTTTACCTACACGTAAATATATATAGAGTACAAGTAAATACTTTTAAATATTATTTATGTCATTTTATGATTTTTAGTATGTATATAATTTATCTCTAGTGACTCATTAGTTATTGAAACTCATTTAACACATATCAATAAATAATAGGTAATATGTTTAAGCCGACCTTCGTTGTTTGATTGAAGGGTCATTTATGATGGTTTCAAGAACACATATGTGCTTGAAAAAAGATGGAAGGAAAATCACCCTAAACCTTATAACCCTGAGTCAAGTAAATAAGCTGCAAGCTAAGTTAGCTCGAGGATCTAAGAGGGTACTGATTCTAAGTTGATCAAAGCTTCGAGAAGCTACTAAGTTTGATATGCCAACCTTCTTGTTGGTTAGGCGATTATTGGAATTGAAGGATCAAGTCGAGCTGCTTGAAGAGATTCGAGACTTATTAGATGAATATGCTGACTTGTTTCCTAAGCAATTGCCGAAGGATTAACCCCCTTTCGAGGCATTGAGCATTTCATTAACTTAATACTTAGTACTACTCTACCAAACAAACTTGCTTATCGAATGAATATTGAGCAAGCTATCGAACTCCAAAGATAAGTCAACAAGTTATTAAAGAAGGGTATGTGAGAGAAAATATTAGCACTTATGCTGTGCAAATGTTCCTTGTGCCAAAAAAGGATGGTACTTAGCGTATGTGTATGAATAGCAGAGTTGTAAACAAGATTACAATCAAGTTTAAATACCACATCTCAAGGCTAGATGACATGCTTGATGAACTAAATGGAGCTAGAGTCTTCAGCAATATTGATTTGAAGTTTGGTTATCATCAAATTTGAATGAGGTAAGGAGATGAGTTGAAAAATGCATTCAAAACTTGACATGGTCTTTATGAGTGGATGGTAATACCTTTTGGCTTATCAAATGCCTTAAGCACTTTCATGAGATTAAGAAATTATGTGTTGAGCTTTATTTGATGTCTTCTAGCCAAGCGATTGTTTGGCAACATGAAGGAGTGTTGTTTTTGCCAAGAAGAAGTGGTTTTTCTAGGATACGTAGTTGGTGGAGGAGGCTTATGAGTTGATGATGAGAAGATTCAGGCAATTGTCAAGTGGCTAACCTTAACCACTTAGGTTGAAGTAAGAAGTTTCCATGGATTGGCATCCTGTTACAAATGATTCATTATTGGTTTTAGTACCTTTGTTGCACCCCTTACCGAGTTGAGAAAAAGAGTATTGACTTTAAGTGGGGAGAGAAAGAAGAGAGAAGTTTCATTGAGACTTAGGATAGATTGACCTCTACACCTATATTATCTTTCCTGATTTCGAGAAGATTTTTGAGCTTGAGTATGATGCATCGGGTGTTGGCATTAGAGTTATACTAATGCAACAAGGCTGACCTATTACTTACCATAGTGAGAAACTGTGAAGATTTTAGTTGAATTATTTTATATATGATAAGGAACTCCTAGCACTTATTCGAGCACTCTAAGTATGGAAGCATTACCTATTGTCAAGAGAGTTTGTCATTTATATAGATCATGATTCCTATTGGCATCTCATAAGTCAGACCAAGCTATCTAAGAGGCAAGTACGATGGGTTGAATTCTTGGAAGGTTTCAATTTTGTGATTAAATATAAGCAAGGCAAAACTAATGTAGTTATTGATGCTTTGTCAAGACAACATGTTCTTCTGACCGAGCTATTGATAGGACTCTTGGCATTTATGAGCATTAAAGAGCAATATCATCAAGATCCCTATTTTGGTCTTATATTTGGATGATGTAGAGAAGGAAGAACTATGGAGGACTATTATGTAGATGATGGATACCTATTTTTGGGAGGCAAATTATGCATGCTAACCTGCTCTTTGAGGGGGCTGCTAGCAAGAGAAGCTCATTCTAGTAGGTTCTCTAGGAATTTTGGTGAGAAGAAGATGTATGAGTTATTGAAAGGAAGATTTTTTTTTTTTTTGCCTAAAATGAGATAAGATGTGCATTAGGTTGTTAAGAATTGCATTACTTATAAGAGGGCTAAATATCGAGCTAAGTAAGGAAAAGTAATGCCTTTACCTATCCTAACTAAGCCTTGGTTTGAGTTAAACATGGACTTTATCCTTAGATTACCACAAACCACTTGAAGCAAAGATGTAGTAATGGTCGGTATCAATAAGTTCGGCAAAATGGCACACTTTGTGCCCTACTCAAAAACTAATAATGCTTTAACTATTACTTTTCTGTTTTTATAGGAGATTATTTATTTGCATGGCATGCCAAGAAGTATGGTATCAGATAGGGATTTAAAGTTTCTAAGATATTTCTAGAGAACTCTTTGGCAACATATGGGGACTAAACTACTCTTCAATACTTCTTATCATCCCTAAACCAATAGCCAAACAAAGGTAGTCAACTACACTTTGAGATCATTGCTTTGAGCTATAGTAGGTAAGAACTTAACTGATTAGGATGTCTATATACCTATAGTGGAATTTACTTACAATTGCATGGTACATACCACCATCAAACAAACACCTTTTGATGTTGTCTATGACTTCAACCTAGAACTACCCCTTACTTACACTCCAACACCCATGCCTGAGTAAGAAGACCCAGAACAAGAGCCCGAGCATAGTCTATTAAGCATATCTATAAGAAGGTTACCCAACAAATTGACCAAGCTGCCAAGAAGTAAAGAGAAAAGAGTAAAGGAAGGAAAACAATATAGTTTCCGCTGAGTGATTTAGTATGACTACACTTAAGTAAGGAGAGGTTTCCGAACAAGAGAAGGAATAAGTTGTTCACCCGAGTCAAAGGTCCCTTCAAAGTACTCTAATAGATTAATGACAATAACTATCAACGATAATTGCCTAAAGACTATAGAGTTTCTAACACTTTCAATATTACCGACCTTAGCCCTTACCAACCTAAAGGAGAATAACGCCGTAACCAGTTGGATTTGATCCCAAATCCAAATCAACTTGGAGGGGATGATGGGAATTAAACAACTGGGCCTTTGACTTAAGCTTTAGCTCGAGGTCTTTAAGGACTGACAATGCAGATTCTATCATTTCGGCTAACTTTAGTAAAAGTCAAAATAATCCTCACTGCCAATCAACTCCACATGTTGAGTTAAGCAACTTCAACTTTACCAACCACTATATGCTTGCTTAATTCGTATTCCCCTAACTTCTCAACCAGCCCTTTTGTCTACTTTGCTTTGCCTGTACTAACTACTGGCTTGGTAGTACTTGTGCCAAGAACCCTAAAATGCATCTAAGCCAACATTTCCTAGGGAGAAACCCCAAGTCTGCTCAACAACTTCCAGCTTAACCATACAACTTTGTTTATTTCTGCTAGAAGCGTCCTAACGACTTATCGCTAAGTATCTAGCCCTATGTGAAAGGATTTGCTGCACTAAGTACTATTTTCTTTAATTTTTCGTTTGTACCTTTTATTATTCCTTGTAAATTACTTCTTTCAAATAATACCTTTTTTATCTTTTCCATTTTAGGTAAGTTACCCTAAATTTTTTAGTATACAATACCTTTGTATTATGTAGCCACAACAATTAAGATCTAGATATTGAATATACTATACTATTCTTTTCGTTAGCTACTTTACTTACTCCTTTCCTTACTCTTATCATAAACTTTAAGCAAGGCTAAGTGGTAGGTGACCTCACAAGCTATACGTGTATTATATCGAGCTAGTTTTGTGAGTCCATGAAGATTTCTCAGTATGTAATATCCTTAGAAAGCATTCGTAGGTTTTGCTTGTTTTTTTTTTTTTTTGTTTATTTTCTCTTATCTTGTGCATTTCTTCACCTTTCATTTCAAGATTTTTACAAACTTAGACTCATCCTAATATAGTTTCCCTTGTTAGTTCTCGGTGCAGCCCTTAAAAAAAAGCTAGCTTGCCATCCACATGGGCACATAAGGAGGAGGTGTACCTCCTGACCCATGACAAGTAATATCAGAGCAAAGAAGTTCCAGCTTAAACAAGCTACCTAAATATTACCTAATGTGCTTTATGAAAAGGGTAGTTCATGTTGACAACTGGGCTCTTATGGATGAAGCTTGAGGGTAAGAGTAACCACTAGGCGAAGGGCATCATTGCTAGAGGGGATAGTTGTGTTATGAGCGGCATTGTAAGAAGACTCTACCTTAATCCTAAGAAAATCAAATGTACTTCATTGAGTAGACCCTATCATTGGGCCACTTAACAAAAGAGACTTTAGAGGAGAAGAAAAGAGGGTGAGAGCATAAGAGAAGCCTATAGAAGCCTTGAGTCATAGTGGAGGTGATCTTGGGTAGAGTTAAACAATAATTGGAGGAAGGTCGTTGATCTTAAGAAAATAAACGAGCTTAAAAGGTAGACCCTATAGTTAGGTCCACTTAACAAGAGGCGATTATAGAGGATGAGAGGGCGAAGGCGAGCTGATATCTATGGAAGCTCTAAAGTCCTTATAGAGATGATCTTAAATTGAGTTAAGCATTGGAAGAGTAGGGTTGGTGATATTAAGGGGAAGGTAGTGGCGAAGTGTTGGCCGCATGACAAGGGTTTCGTAGATTTAGGTAGGGGAGAATGTCATGATCTATGCTTAGAAAGGAAGTGAGGGTGTTCAACTTAGAGCTTAATGTGAAACGAGTGGCTTTAATAGGTGGTTTGTTTGTAGGTTTAGGTATTCTCTCAAGGCAGGGTTAGCCTTCCATAAGTAATCTAGTCGAGAGCTAATGCTACTTTCTTGATGATGATTATGGCAGGTTGAACTAGTAAAAAAGCTAAGCATCCCTATCATATAAAGGATAATGACAATGCCGATCGGCACTCCTAATGCTAGATGGACTTAAAATAGTCTTAGGGAGATAGGAAGGGAAAAAGCTAACTTGTTATTCATAATATGAGAAAATATGTGATGCAAAGAATGATTGAGCATCGCACAGGCACATAAGGAGGGAGTGAATCTCCCCGCTCGTGACATGTATGCATTTTGTCGTGATTGCGGTTCATTCACTTGCATAGGTCTTTGAGGGCTCATCGATCGTGTTGAACCTGGATGCATTAACATATTAGGTGTTTGCTATGTGGTTCGTTGCATTTACTTGTTTGTATAGATGAGTTGATGGTTGCTTCTTTGTGAGGGCGCTTTTAAGATGTGTTTTTTTAATAATGCTACATCCCTTAGAGTGCAACATTAGAATCTTGAGTTCTTTGGTTGCCGTCAAGTACTTATTGATCAGTATTTCGAGTTTTTATTTCATAGGCCTAAGTGCTTAGAGCTAAAGGGGTTGGTGAGCATCACAATGGTGGTGACCTCGTACCATTGACTTGGTTTAAAGCATAAGGATTGTAGTTTTTGCCTTTTGCCATCTAGAGTGTATTAGTTAGTAATCGTGGGCACCAAAATATTGATTGTGGGGAACCAATTAAGTATAATAGAGAGATTGGGCTTACATCCTTCGCAAGAATGTACTAATGGGCCTTGTTATCGAACAAGCTCCTTGCTTTGAGGTACCTACAAAAAGATTTCAATAGGCATGCCAATGAGAGCTCTTCGCTACTCGTTTTAATAGGGAGAGGGGGGGGGGGAATGAGAGATTGGGGGAGAGTCGAAGCATTATTAGAGTTAAAGGGAAAGTGCTAGAATGATAATATGTCTTTAACAAAGGGTGGAGAGTTGAGAGTTTCCAAGGTCCGAAATCGAAATCCCTTCACCTTTTGTTAACATAAGGAGCTTACTTGTTAAGGGCACGTGTTTACTTGGGGTTCATCTATACTTAATATTGGCAAGGGATACGTACTGTGAACCTGACAGGGTAGCTCTAGGCATTGGTCAGTCATGAACATGTTGGTAGCTACATTTGAAGCATGAAACTTTAACACTTTCAATGGATGTTGAGTGTGTGGATCGTATTAAGGATGTTAGACCATCATTAATGAGGGGAGGAGTAGGCACAAAGGATAAATAAGCCTGAGAAAAGGTGAGGAGGCTCTGGCTAGCTTGTAGGCTAAAGGCTAAACTTTAGAAGTACTCGTAGAGAAGGAGGCCTCTTTTAGTAGGAAGTGTGCTCCTAAGGATCAAAGGGGTTCTTATGGCTTGGGAATGCTAGAGTGGATGGCTAGGTCCTAAGTGACTCGGTGCTTAAAGGACGAGCCTTTGAGGTACTAGGTTGCAGGCTGAGTACTCAAGGATTATGGAATGCTTGAGCGGGTGAGGCCTTTGCTCGCCTTATTACTAATAGGCCTTGGTGGGCCTTAAGCTTACCCAAAATAGCTTATCAACACTAACTTTTACATGATAGAAAAATATCTTTAACAAATGTCAATTATAATATAAAGCAACATCTGAAATTGGTAATTGGCGAAAAAAGCAATTATAAAGTAAATGAACTTATATGCATGACTTAAAAATGATCTCATCCTTCTTTAGCTCCTACGCAACCACTATGGAACCCATTGCTACTACCTCCACTTGAGTCATTAACTATTGTTTTATCCACCAACCTCTACAAAAAATGCAATCTCAAATCGATTATTGAAAAATTCATTTAATGTTTCACTCTTTGAAAAGAAGTATAAATGTTATTGTTTATAGGACAATAATAATGTAGATTCAAGGGAAATCAGGGAAAATGGAATGGTCTCTAAATAGATCAAGATTAGAAAGAAACAAGTTGATAAAAAAATAGTACCATTAAAAGAGTGAAAGAGAACTTATAGCCTTTTAGGGTTAAATTTTGATAAAGAAAAAGGAAAATCGATCACAATAGGCAAGAGAAAAGTAAAATTTTAGTTAATAGTATGAGATTGAACACTTGAAAGAGAGTAAAAGGAGAAAAAAAAAAGGGGGGGGGGGGGGGGTGTTGGGGTGCTTAAGTTATAAAAATGCTAATTTTACCATTTTTAATGTAAATCGTGAAAACATTTATCTTTACATTGAATATACAATGATAAAAGAGGATGTTAAAATTGCGAACAGATCCACAAGTAATACCAAACATTTATATTTTATACATAAAATTAATTAGTTGAGTGTGGAGTCAGAAAGGTGATGATTTTGCTTATATATATGTATATATAGATCCAATCCTAATAACTACTATGAGTTGCTCAGGAAGCCCGGTGTGTGGATTTATGATATGTTGCATCGTCTATACCTGTTAGTATCTATGATATACTGATATGTTTCTACCATGTGTGGTTGATCGATTATTATGATTCGAAATTTAATGGGTGGTTTTGAAATGCGAAGGATGTGATTCAACGATCAATTACTCCTCTTAATTCACTGCATATCAATAACTGAAAACTAATAAATGTCAGACCATAATCTCAACCAGATAATGATTTTAAACTAAAATCGAATAGGAAATACGAGTTACGATATCATACAAGGGATTGAAAGAGAGTGGAAACGATGACCTTGTCTTGATCATGGAGGAAACGAAATGATTTGAGAGCTGGCGCTATGATATAGCAGGAGCAGTGATTGTGGTATCGGTTATAATCTTAATAACCTATTTTCATACCCACAACCCCATTAACTTGTTTAAGATACGAATATTTTCGTCCGCAGCCGATTGAAGCAATGCCATGAATCTTAATTTTACTATTTTTTTATTATATAATTAAAAGTTTCTATTTATCTAATTATATATTCAATTAAAGATTTATTATATTTTAATTAATTATTAATCAATCTTAATTAATTGTTAATCTAATTAATACAATCATCTGATGAGATCTTAAGAATAATCCTCCTTAAAATCGTAGATGGCCACAGATAGTAGTAAGTGGATTTTATGCTCACATTTTTTTAGTAAGTCAACCTACTATTCTATAGAAAATGATCAATAGTTATCTATTGAACGTTACACTATCTCCTTAAAACCGTGAGTAGCTACTTTTTTAACCGATCATATTAATTGAGTAACAGTATATATTAAAATTAATTGCGATATAAATTATTATAATTAAATTTTTAGTTAATATATAATAGATAAATTGAAACTTTAAATGTATAATTATAAAAAGTGATAAAATTAATATACCGATTTAGTTATATTGAATTAATTGAAATATCATCGCCAGTATTGTATTTCAGTCGTGCTAATAGGTAATATAACTAAATCATGTTGTTTGTAGTCAAGATCTTTCACATCAAATGGTAAGAGAAGACTTTTATTCGATTTGGTGTGTTTCAAGTTAGTGCGCTGGAGCGTGACAGCAGCTCTTAGAACAAGTTTCCAAGTTGCTCCATTTAGACATTTAGAAAGTAATCCTTGTGATTTACTCAACTGGATCCACTTTTCCAGTCGAAGAAAAAAAAAAAAAAGAAATGTCCACTTTGTGCTGAAGTTCAATTTTTCCTTTAAATACTTCACATAATTACATCGGTGATAGGGACTGTTTACCTACACATTTAATATATATATATATATATATATAAATAATGACTGTTAACTCGATTGCATAGAGAAGATATAATTAACTATCTATTTTAAAGGTATTAACATAAAATATATACATAGTTTGTATTCAAATATAAATACAAGATAAATTTATAAGATCCGCTTTATCGTTGGTCCCGTTGCCCACGTATTGGATCGCTTTACCCTTCCTTTGCAATAGAGCGAGTCTCTTTATATGGGGACGTTCCTCTAATAGAGGATGTCCCTCTTCCTTTTTTTTTTTTTTTTAAGTTCTAATAAAATTGATTAAAAAATGTAATATTTATTAATAATATAATAATATTTATTATATTGTACAAATATTACATTTGTTGATAATAGAATTATATTTACAAAATATAAAATATAGTGATTAAAAAATGATAATATAGGACCCATAAAAATATAAAAAAGTGTTAAAAGAACATTGGTGAAGGAGATAGAAATAAAATACAAAGTTTCTTCAAATATATAACTAATATAACAATATAAAGGAGTCAAATTATTACGAGATAAAGTTGGTCATTTCCGGAGACTAAATGGTATCTAAGAGTAGGAATTTGTTTCGTGGACGCGTGTTCTGTTCTTTATTGTGACATATAGCTGTGAAAGAGAAGGCGTATCAACTCCTTACAATTTGTCCTATTCTTTTTATATAATTTTTCAGGTCAATATCAACCTCCTAATATTGTTGGCTACATTCTGGGAAATTCCATAGCAGGTGAAAGCTCCTTTTCTCATGGACCATGTACATACAGAGCACTAGTTAATGTTTAGTGAACTGTTGCCAATTGCCATAGTTGCCTTCCTTAACCAAACACTTCACGAGTGGAGATGTCGTAGACGAACGGGAGAATTCATCCTTTGTGGAGCAGCATCAGCACTTGGTTCTTATATTAAAATCTTTCGCAAAAATTTGTAGCAATTACATATCAATACTCCACCCAAATTTTAACGCTCGGGCCCTAAAACTATACACACACAATTGGCTGGTGTTCTCCATTTGATCTTGTATATTGGGTGTAAACATTAGTGCCCATAGAACTTCTTTATGCTATTTTTTTCTTTTTTTTTTTTTTCCAGGCTATTACATTAAAACAAAACAAGTCACCACTTATTGGAACACTATAGGTAACAATAAATTTAAAAAATTTTAAAATAGATGTGATTTTATTATGATTAAAACTATGAATATAACTTGGTCTTTAATAACTGATCCACAAATGAGAATTTACCTCTTGGCGATCCACTAGCAAACAAAAACACACCTAAATGTGTGCAGTACCACCATAACATCTAGCACATGCATGAATGCTAACCAAATATGTTATCCATCACAACCTTAAGAGATTGTAATAGATCTTGCTCCAATTTCAATTTGTTGTTAATTAAGTTAGCAAAGCGTTTGTAGGAATCTTTAGATGCGAATCGATTTTGAATTAACAAGATCAATAAGAAATGGAGCATAATCGTTCCCGTTTGAATTCCGTTGAAGTATGGATAGAGCTTCATTATGGTCAATTTTTTCATACTATCACACGAAAATGAAACTGAGTTATGACATATTAGAACACCATCAATGGTGAAATTTTGAAAAATCTTCTTTAATTACCAAAATAAATGGCATATTATTGTGATTAAAACCATGAATAAACTTTGGTTCTAAAAACGATCAAATGATTGAGGATCCACAAATGACAACCAAACTCCCTTTTATCCAATAGCAAACAAAAACACATCAAAACGCATGTATTACCACCAACCATGATCTAGAACACGCACGGATGCAATCCTAAGCAATCCAGCTGTCCTTCGGTCGTTGCTAAATGCAAAGAAAAATTCAATCATGCATCCCTAATGTCTGGTTTGTATAATTATATTTCAATGCTTAGTATACAAAACTATAGGATTAAAATCCCCAACCCAACCCCCCCACCCCCACCAAAAAAAAAAAAGGAAAAATCGAGAATTTAAAGGACTAAAAGCCTTAAAAAGCTGTCATCATCAGTGCCCTAATAATGCCTGCCTCCCATATTGCTATGCTGTGGAGCATCCACGGTTGCTGATACTGTCCCCTTGCCATGACCAAACTATGTCCTTCAAGGCAGGCCTAACATCATCCTCGCAGAACTTGGCATACTCCAAACTGTCACCACCTGACTTACAGAACTCCACCACCGCTACCGCTTCCGCCACCTCGAAAACCTCTGCCGTCACCATCAACCGCCCTTTCCGCCCATCCCCTTGCCCCAGCAACTTTATCTTGAAGTCTTTAATCTTTGCAACTTTGAAATTCAATCCCTTAGCCACCCCTTCGATCTTTGAAATTATCGTGGAGGCCGACGATTTCGAAGTGAACAACGATCCACACTTTCGCTTGTTCTCAAACAAATTTGATAAATCGAACCCTGATGACATCGCCGAAATAAACCGGAAGGCATTAAAGAATTTCGGGGATTGCTGCAACTTTGCAACGTTAGAATCTGAAACTTGGACCTCATCTTGTGGTGGTGGTGGTGGTGATCGTTCTCCATCTTCCTTGTCCTTGATGGTAAAGGCGAATGGTGTCGAAAAGCCCTTTCGAAACCATGGAACTCGCATGATAGCAGGAATGGTGATTCTCTTTGCAGGATCAGCGACAAGGAGCCTAGAAATCAAACGTTTGGGTTCAGTAGAAAACCAAGGAGGGAATTGAAACTCCGCTTTGAAAACCTTCATGTACATATTCATCAAATTCTCATCTTGAAAAGGTAAGAACCCAGCAAGCAGAACATACAAAATGACCCCACATGACCAAATATCGGCCTTGTTGCCATCATAGCCTTTCTTTCTCAGCACCTCGGGTGCTACGTATGCTGGGGTCCCACACTGAGTGTGCAGAAGCCCATCGTAGCGTAGCTGCTCGGGAAGCGCAGAGAGCCCGAAGTCGGATACTTTCAAGTCCTGTTGTTCATCCAATAATAGGTTTTCAGGTTTGAGATCGCGGTGCGATACGCCTCGGCTGTGGCATAAATCAACGGCGCTGATCAATTGCTGAAAGTACTTGCGAGCTTCATCCTCTCTCAGCCTGCCCTTAGCAACCTTGGCGAATAACTCACCGCCTCGTACGTACTCCATTACGAAGAAGATCTTCGCCTTAGTGGCCATGACTTCCTTAAGCTGTACGATGTTTGGATGTCGTACTAAACGCATCACGGATATCTCTCTTTTGATTTGATTCATCATGCCTTGTTTTCTCACCTGGTCCTTGCTTATTACCTTGATTGCCACGTTCTCCCCTGTGGCGATACTCTTCGAATGGTACACCTTTGCAAACGTACCCTTTCCCAATAAACGTCCCATCTCGTATTTCCCAAATAATACTTCTCGATCCTCCATGACCGTGAGGCCCTAATAATGTTGTAAAAGGTACTGTGAACTCAGAGTATAAGGTTCATTGGGTTAATTTGAGGTATGGATCGTTTGAGTTGGATTGAGAAGAGGGTGAATGATACAATATGGAATCCACGAGAGAAGAAAAGAGATGGTGATTCGGCGAAATTTCATGTAAAAGTGATAGTTATGAATTAGGGGAAAAAATAGTGGTTTCTGGAGAACTTTTAAGAAAGTTGAATTAGTTGACAGAGTTTATTTAGTTTATTTGAGACGAATTGAATGGAAGGAGAGAGAGAGAGAGAGAGAGAGAGAGAGAGAGAGAGAGAGAGAGAGAGAAGGTAGAGAAGGTGTCCATGTTCGTTTACTACTGGAGCTCCAGGCTTGCACTCATTTGTTAAGTGAGGTGACCCGCGAACGCAGCAAAGCACAAACTTATATATCCCAGTATTCATACACGGAATCAGATCTCAGGGGGGGTGTTTTGTTTGGCAGATATTATTATTATTATTCTCTTATCTATTATAGTCGAAAGAATTAAAATTATCAAACATTATCACAGTAATTAATGGTTAAATGAAAATATCATAAACAATGGTTGGTTATGATAGAGAAAAATGTCAATAGAAAATTAAAAAAAAAAAAAGAAAAAGAAAAAAGATTACCATTTTTTAGCATGAGAAAATTGTTTCCCACTCTTTCAAGCATTTTCTTGTGATTGCTAATCACTATTATAAATGGCTGGCCCTATCGTTACTTTCAACTATTACCTACCCTTAGGGATAATTACAAAAGTGTGAAATTTGCATCTTTATACAACAAGAAAACTCCATTAAAGAGCACCCAATGCTAAAAAGAGCTTCTTTATAATATAATGAATGAACCGATCTTCAATTCTATACTAAACAGAGTGTACAAGTGACTATTAATATTTGAGCTCTATTGACTAACTTTTCTAACTATAATTGCTATTTGCAACCAATATTAAAATGACAAGTGTCAATAAGCCACGATTGCATGTGTAATTTGTAAAATAATAAATATGAAAAATACAGTAATCTTTGTATCCCTCCTTCAAGTTTGAACCTCTTGAAGACTTAACATAGAGCATAGAGAATGAAAATGTTGTTCTCTCTATAAGAGCATTTGTTAAAAGAAAATTAGATGCTATGTGATCACATGTAAAATGAACATCTATATTAATGTGCTTAGTACGCTTGATATGCCATGGCGAGGGCTAACAAGGGTGACAATATTAAGGAATGAGTCTAACTAAGATATATTTGAAACAACGAAAGACTTGAGTGAATGTTATGCACCAATTGAACATTACACAAACATAATTTCACTACTTGATATGACATAAAAGTTGGGAATTAGGGTTGTTTGCCACAGTCTTTGTTTAAGGGGCTGATAGGAACTAAAAGTTGGACTAAATAGCTATTATGCACCAATAGCACAAAAATAGAGGGAAAATGTAGTAGATTCAGTGTAGTTAAAGATTCATTGATGATTAGATGATTTCACCGGTTACAATTAGGGTATTTATTACTCGACCACTTAAGGAAACATTACATGGAATACAAATCACTAAAAAGAGTTAATCTACTTAGAAAGGAAATTCCTATGTTTCATATTACATAAGAAGGGTAAATTCTAAAAAGAGACAAAAAGAAGATATTGTAACTATAGTATAAATACTATAAGTATGAAAAAACTAGTGGATAAGTGTCATTCAGCACTTCGTCGAAAATTTGGTTCTATGCCTTTGGTAAAATAGCTTAGATTAGGCATAAGCAAGTTGGCCTCATGCATAGGGAGCTTAGTGTAGTGCTCGGGCAATTCAGAAAACAGCTTGCTCGAGTTGATAATGTATCTAGCCAAATTGTTATGCAAGTCTAGGAATGTATGTCTCATTCAATAGTAGGGTGAGAACCGGGTTAGAGCTCAACATAAAGATATGGTTAGCTCAACTTAGTAAGAGTGATTCTTTTAGACTAGGTTGGAGGGAGATTATTCAGTGTGCTATACTCTCAAGGCCCCTAGCTTAGACATGGGTGATGGGTCCTTAGCTTTTATTCCTATCATCCTCATCGGGTTGATTTGGACTCGAGATCAAATATGTCGAGTCCTCTTATTACTCTTCTCTTCCTTTAGGCGTATAAGAGCTTAGGTTAGCAATGTTGGAAGTATCTGAAACTTCATAGTCTTTTAGCAATTCCATTAGATATGTATTGTCATTGATTTTTTGGGTATCCATAATGGTCCTTTAACTCGATGGACAACTTGCTCTTCTTCTTGCTTGAAAGTCTATCTTTACTCAAATATAAGGATATAAGTATATAAGGTCATCAAATTGAAATTGCCTTTACTTTCTGCATTATCCCTTCTATTATAGTTTCTAGGTAGCTTAAACTAGGTGCTTAGTCGCTTTCTAATAAATCCTTTGTAGGGCTTGAACTCTGACCTTGGCTTCAAGGTCTTTATGGTCGAGCATGTATATTTATGTGCAATCAAGAGGTAACTCAAGGCTGTAGGTGAACTCTACTATAGGCAAATACACATCGCAGTTGGTTATGTTTCATCTTACTATATCTTGGAGCAAAGATTCCAAAGTACACTTGGTGAACTCTATTCATCCATCTAACTATGAGTGGTATGAAGTGCTAAACATTATTTTCGTTCAAGCTAGCATCACTTGGTCTTTTAGAAGTGACTTAGGAACTTTGGCCTCTATTTAAAACAATACTCCATGGTACTCTATCCAACCTGATGATCTCTTACAAGAAAAGAGAAGAAATAGATAAAGCATCGTTAGTTTTGGTACAGTACATGAAATGTGCCATTTTATTGAACCTATCCACAATGACCATCATAAAGTCTCTTCCTCAAGGAGTCCTAGGTAACCTAATGTGAGCCTTGCAGTTAGTTGTTCATGGCTTGACATGTAAGCTTAAGGCGATTTGAGAAATTATCCAATCAAGCTTAAATTTTATAACGAAACAAGAATATTAGTAAAAGTAATCCTGTAAATTTAGATTTAGGAAAATAAATAAGTAAATATTATAATATTAAGTTATATATATTATATGTTATTTATAAAAAACGCATAAAATGAATTCCGATAATTAATGAATCACTAGATATAAATTATATATATGCTTAAAATTATAAAATAACCTAAATAATATTTATGAGTATTTATTTGTACCATATATGTATTTACATATAGGTAAAGATACTCAAAATTACTTAAAATACCTTAAATATGTTAAAATAATATTAATTAATTAAAAAATTCATAAACAATTGAGGAAAAATGAAGAAAAATACTAAAAATTGTAGAATTATCCAGATTTAGGGTGTGACAACCTAGAAATCGAAGATGGAAATTTGACTAATAAAATCAAGACAAATAAAAAGAAAAGGGATAACGGATATTTGGCACCAAATAATTCACTAACCTATCCAAACTACTTTATAAATTGAGAGCCACTCTTTTGGAATATATTTTGATCAGTTGAGAGCTTAGAAAAAATAGGGAGAGAAGAAAAGATTGGAAAGAATAAATTTACTAAAAAATTAACAAATTATAGTGCAATTAAGGATTTGAAATGGAAACCACACTCGACGACCACCTAGAGAGGGACGGTCACCACGACTTGATAGGAAATCCATCACTGGAGGCTACCGACAATGGTGGAGCTACCACTGATGGTTGGAAGCAATTCGAAAGATGAGTTTAATTTCTTACTCTATTTTTATGTAATTTGTTAAAAATATCAAATTAATGTGAAAAATTATGAAAATTGGTATTCTAAGGTATTTTTGTATGTTGATTTAGGAGAAAATATCAATTTGATAAAATTAGGCCTCGGGATGTATTGCTTTTAAAAAATGACTAAATTTAAACTAGTTTTTAATTTTAATTTAAATGATCTAAATGATATAGTTTTGACCTCTAAATTTTTGTGTAGATTATTTAGGATATTTATAACATTGTTATGAAGAGATTTTTCAAAAATTAATTTTCTAAAATTTTAATTAATTTTTAGACCCTAAAATCATGCATAAAAGGTAATTTATGGGCTTAATTTAGTGATTTAATATTAATTTGTTGAAAATTCTGATTTAGCATGTAATTAGATATCTTGGAATGTTATTTGCTGATATAGGATGGTATTTGTGGAATTTGAGGTGTTAGTTGTATGTATTATGTATAATATGTAATGAATATGTTTATATGAATAATAGGTAAAAGGGATATATTTAAATTAATCTTCTAATTTAGGATTAATTAGGTATAAATTATGATTTAGGATATAATTAGACATTTTGATATGTTAATAAGTGATAAGTGATGATATTTGGGGTGTTGAGAATATTAGATATGCATAGTATGTACATATTAGGTGATAATGACTAATATGTGAAAATGGAAAAAGTAAAGTGTATTAGGCTCAATTAAGAAAATTATATCATTAAAAATACAAGATAAATCTAAATTAGAATATAGATCTAGAAATTTATATAAAAAATATAGGTTATTTTCACATCGAAAACAAATTCGATAATTAAATTAGGAGTATAGAGTACCGTACTGATCAAAATATTGATTACAAAAAAAAAAGTAATTACAAGTTGGATTAGGAACTAGTTTATAACTAGTTTGGTTATAAGCAATATAAAATTTAAACAATTGAGTAGAATTATAATTTTAAACTAAACCTAATGATGTAAGGTATATATCTACACACACACACACATACACAAAACATATGTATGTATAAGTAGTTATGTTAAAATATGGGCAATTCTCAAATTGCAATTTGATTCAGAAGCGGAAATTAGAATTAGGATAAATAGAAGTATATTAGAGAGTTGACTAAAATATAAACCAAAAGTTATATTTACCTAAATAAATTGTGAGAAAAAGGTTAAAAGACATTTATGAGAATTATAAGTATAAGGGTAACCAAAAGGTAATTTAGATCCTAATCTAGAGGTTGAATAAAAAATAAAATCAAAAGCTAAATCAAAACCTAGCTCAAAACAAAAATAATTGTAAGAGACTTAAAGCCTTAATAATTCGATATAATAACATCCTAAAATGAAGATAATAATAAGAGTTATAAAATAAAGCCTATCTAAAGTAATTATATGAATACTAAAACAACCTTTGTATTATACAGATTATTAGTAATGGCTTGTTGCTAGTCGCATCTTAGGTGAGCAAGCAAGAAGTCTAAGTAAGTTCGAGATCATAATGTTACTGTATTTTGGAGTACTATTTTGTAGTACTAAAAGGCTTTTGATTATACTAGATTGTGTTTATTAGATAGGTTGAATATACGCATGCCTATATGTGCATGTTCTTGAATGTACCATGTATTATTAGCTTGTATACTGGTTTGCAATTATTTTGTATTGCATAATATGGATCGATCACCTTAACTGGACCTAATAATATATGGCTTGTAAAAGTAACTAGTCAAGCATTTCAACCAATTAAGGGAGACATCTAAAGTTCTCTACCCAAACACCAACCCCTTTGAAAGGGATAATGCTAGATAGCATAATTAGTCTTTTCTTCATCCTTAGTAGAGCTAAGTCACAAGAGAAGAGGTTATAACAAAGGTAAAGTCAATGGTTCGAAGGTAGTTGTATGAGGAGCGATGTTTTCATTGCACAAGCTTGGATTTGGTCGTAAGCTATTTAAATGTACGCTAAACTCCTTAACCCAAATTAAAGTGAATGTAATTTCTATAATCTCACTACGGACTAGAAAAAGCTATGCGATGTCATTTGTTTGTTGCATTACATTAAAATAACTAGTTGATAACCCTATTTGTACTTGATGTATAATTTTAAGTCTCCGTCTCAACTTATTAAGCAGTTGGTTATTTACATTCCTATAGATATTATTACAAGTGCTAGCTAAGAAGTAACTTTATAGTTACCTTAAAGCTAATAATTGCCGGATCTTAGGAAGTAAGGATATAAAACTGAGGATCAGTTACACTTTTGAAGTATTGCGCCTATAATTTTTTTAATATCAATTTATGTATTATTTAAGAAAACTAAGATTAGATTACTAATTCTTGTAAACATTACTCGGGATGTTTAAATCTTAGGGTATATTTTTTATATTTTCATAGGTAAATAACATATTTCATTTGTAAACTATTTACTTCAAAGTGGCTTAGTTGTAGTTGCATTATGTAAATCAAGTCCAAGATAATGGTTGTAACGTTAGCTTCTATCCTAGAATGGTTTATACGATAAGATTGTTACAACTCTGCCGTTTCAGGCCATAACACCTAAGGACAAAGCCTACACTTACTTACATCTACGATTTAGTCGAGATAGGAAGAAGCACACTCTGTCCTTGCTCTACTCTACACTTCTCCTTCTTACAAGTTGCACACTTCTCAATAGCTTATTGTGCATCTCTTAACATCTTAGGCGAAAAGAACTTAACAGCTCATAAGTTCCGCTTTCTTTGAAGTGAACTAATAACCCTCCTCCATGAGCTTCTTTTACTAATAATTCTCTTACTAAATAGGTTGGTATAGACAACTTGCTCCTTCAGAGCAAATATTCATCCTCAGCAAAGTAATCATTAACCATCCATCGTTCATTGCATCGAGAGTAGATTGGACCAAAATGTGGATCCTGGGCATAATACTCTTTGATGCTTGTAAATCCTAGCAATTAGGCTTGCATGTTAGCTAAGAGTATATGTCTATGGGATAGGGCATCTACAAAAACATTAGCTTAACTATGCTTTTGCAGGATTACAAAGGAAAATCCTTTAAGGAATTCAATCTACTTAGCCTATCTTTTAGATAGCTTTGGTTGGCTCCTAAAGTATATTAGTGATTCATGATCAATGTATATGACAAATTCCTCAAGAAACAAGCAGTATTGCTAGACATTTAGAGCTTAGATTAGGGCATAAAATTCCTTGTCATATATACAATAGTTCAAGGTGGCTCTCTTAAGCTTCTTACTATAGTAAGCAACAAGTTGGTCTTCTTGTATAAGCATAACTCTAATGCCTATACTTAATACATCACATCCTAGCTTGAAAAATTTATTATCAAGCAAAGGTAGTATAAGGGATAAGGTCAACTTGGCCTTGATATCCTTGAAACTCCTGTTTTATTTTGCTCCCCATTTAAGTTCAATGTTCTTCTTTATTAGTTTTGTAAAGGAGATTGCAATCATGCTAAAGCGCTAAGTGAATCTTCTATAAAAAGGATGCTAAACCATGATAGTTCTATATATTACAGTAGGTCGACAAAAGTCATTCTATAATAGCTTGAACCTTCTCTTTGTCTATGCTAATACCATGTTCACCCACTATATACTTAAGAAGCACAACTTTCCTTTGACAAAAAGAACGTTTCTTCAGCTTGCCAAATAGCTCCTCTATTTATAGAACTTCAAGAACTACTCTAAGGTGGTCCTTATGTCTTAACAAGTAAGTATTATACATTAATATGACATCAAAATAAACAACAATAAACTTTTTGATCAATTCCCTAAGCACACGATTCATCAACCTCATGAATGTATTAGGTTCATTGGAGAAAACAAATGACATGAGCAGCCACTTATATAAGCCATGTTTTATCTTGAAGGCTCTCTTCTACTCATTCCTAGCTTTATCTTGATTTGGTGATAGTTAGATTTGAGGTCAATTTTTGAAAATACTCTAGCTTAATGTAGCTCATCCAACATGTCGTTAAGTATTAGGAACATTCTCCATATACCATCTTTCTTTGGCATTTATAAGGCAGTCATGGCATATGTACTTAGAGACTCTTGGACATAACCTTTAATAAGAATTAGGCTATTGGGCTTTTGACTTGCAATTGAGCTCGAGGACTGGAAAGGTTGACAAGGCAGATCCTCATGCTCCAATTGACTCCTGCCGAAGCTGATTATCTCTTTATCGAGTTACTCTATATATCGAGCTGAATGATTGCCCATCTTTCTAAAGTATGCCAAATTGTTGAATGTCGAGAGAGTTGTTAAACCTCGCGCGTCTGCTTAGTTATGTTCAATTCATCCAGTTTTTTGGTGCTACCTTTGCCGAGAAGTAGAGAGATAGACTTCGGGCTAATCGGTTGCTCCTGCTCAAACAAGTAACTTGACCTTTTTGTCTGCATCCTCCAACAGTGTCATTAATGCACCCATGCCAAGTGTATAATACCACGTGAACAATCTGCTCCACCAATCAATGTTTTTCTTAAATATTCTTTTTTACCCTTTGTATTCTTGTACATTACTTCTTTAGGGTAATACCTATAATATCTCATAAATTAGTAATCCAGATATGAATATTTGAGTATTAGGAAAAAGCCCCTATCCTTGTACGATTAAGGTCAATAATTGATTTAAGGTATTTAGGGAAAGTAAACCAATTAGGCTAGAAACTTATAAGAAACATGATAATCCTAATTGAGGAATTCCCGTACATTTAGAAATCTATAATATAATAAGAATATCAAGAATAGAATTAAAATAGTGAGAATTTACTCTATTTGAGACCCTTAAGGAGAAATTAGAGAAATCGTACCTAAATTTAAGGCTTTCGGGAAAAGTTATCTGATTGAGTCTAAACTTTATGATTAAGATAAAAAAATTAGTTGAAGCAACCTAGTGAAATTAGATTGTGAAAATAATTACCCAAAATCCTAATTTTTCCCCTAGAAGTATAATTATTTAATATGGTACCAAATTGCTCGAAACCTCTAAAATCAAGCTAAGAATGCGACGGGGACATAGATGTAAGTTAATTAAGTTATAAAATGAGATAATATAGTGTAATTTACTATATGAGTATATACGTATTTTTGTGAATATAACCGATATAAATAATAATTATACTTATAAATTAACCCAAAAGTCTAAAAATATATAATACATAATGTTACATAACTTTGACTTATTAGCTTTTGAGTAGTTCATATCTTTTATAAAAAAAAATGTTTATAAGTTAGGTCAATAGGTGAAAAATAGTTTATACTAATGTTATTAGTAATAAAAAAATATAGATCTTAACAATAGAATAATGAGTATAATAATATTACTAATGACATGAGATAATACGTAAAAGTAATTGAATTAGTATAAACCTAATTGGCTTGATATCCTTTCTTCATAAAATTGATTGGAAGCTTTCATAGGGGTAAGAATTTCTTAATTACATCTAGACATAGATATATAATCATATAAAATAATAAGAAATTAATTGAAAAATTTAATACTTGAGATATACTCAAGAAATTATGATTTATAAAAATGTTCATTAAATTAAGTTGAACTCTCATAACTAAGAGAAAATTTAAATGAAGTAATCGTATAGCTTTAATATTTTAATTTAAGTTTATTTATATGAAACTTTCTTAGAAATATTAAGTTTATTGAGTCTAATTACTACAAGTAAAGCTTCGTAATTTTATATATAGCTTAAAATAAATCTTTTAGAATCAACTATGTGATCTTAATAACTAATATTGGTCAGTAAAATGTCATATAAGATGTATATAAATAAGTCCTAAATAATTAGTATAACTTAACTATATATTATATTTTACTAATATTTTTACTAATAATTACGTTAAAATTTAACTGAATAACAATATGTAGGAAAAGAAAATTACGACCATGAATTATTAACGATAAAGAAAAGGAATAATCTTTGAATATTCTAAAAAATAGGATAAATATTAGATAAAATATAATGTATATAATATAACTCTAAAAAAAGAATAAACTAAATGCCATTTGTATGGCAATGAAATTGCTCATGGCTATAAAAGTCATTTGTGAGCTTCACAAAATCATAGTTAGGGGAAGGGGGTAAGAGATAGAAAGGAGAGGGGAAGAGAGAAAGAAAGGGGGGAGGAGAAGGGAAGAGGGAGAGAGAGAGAGAGAAATGGAGAGAAAAAAAAACGAATAAAAGAAGAAGATGAAGAAGGAGAAAAAGGAAAGGAAGAAGATAAAGAAAAGAGGGCTTGATAT
The DNA here is from genome assembly GCA_024138005.1 of Lumnitzera racemosa. NCBI lineage: Eukaryota > Viridiplantae > Streptophyta > Magnoliopsida > Myrtales > Combretaceae > Lumnitzera > Lumnitzera racemosa. The sequence continues at coordinate 6,834,244 of JAMXBC010000007.1, forward strand.
TTTTAGGTAACTTTATTTGTATAATTATAAGTATTTTTTTAATTGATGTATAATAGTTATAGAAAAGAGATATCTGTTATTTCACTATTTTTCTAAATCGAGTATTTTAGCTGTACCATTTTGTTCTTTTTTCGAATTATAAACTTAGAATATTGATAACTGTAAGACTTATATATTATTAATACTGATTTATAAAATAAGCGGATCTGTAGTAATAATTATTTACTAGAACTATTAAAATTAAACTTTATATTTTTACAAATTTAACATTATAACTTCCGTAAAATTTGAGTATATATGATTTATTATATTTTGTGGCAAAATTGTGTAAAAATATATTTTTCAATACATAATACGATATCAAAATAATATTGGTTGTTATACAGCTTTATCTATATACTAGAATTAGAAATACCCTTTAAAAATAATCTTTTAAAAGAACACATAGCACGTATAATCGAGTTCATACAAACTCCATGATAGTGACCTTACTAAAAATGAATTACTTTAGTAATAAAATAGATTTTTTTTTATAATACTATGAAAAATATCGTCCTATGATGATCTTTTCGTAATTAAAGCGTAATATAAAAAATAATAAATATGTTTTGATATAATCGAAACAGTATAGTATAAGTAGTAGTAAACTGTATATATTAGATATTATTAAGTAAATTCCTATAACCTATATGATAAAATAAAGTACTTAATTATATGTATATATATATAATTTGTATGTATATAAATACATAGATACGGAGTTCTACTAAATAACTATATAAATAATATCTCAACTACATACTAGAAAAAAACGCTAACGTTTTCGTAAGTGGGATTAATACTTTACAGTATTTTGGGATATTATTTTAGAATATACGAGGATTTTGGTATGTATTGGCTTGTGATTGTAGTTAGCTGTTTGTGCGTATGCAGCATTTGTATATATGCAGCGTTTATGGTTAGGTTTCGATTTATTGTGATGAGAGTTGAGCTCCATGATATAGTTGTTTTGTGAATATTATTATGTTTGAATTGTTTAAGCTTAATTGATCACCCTAAAAATAAACTAACTCAAACTTGGCTTAACATCTAACTTAATATGCATTGCAACCCATTAGGGGGTAACGATTAGGATTTTCAGGCCACATATAGACTCTCTTTGATGAGGATAGCTAAAATGGTCCTTTCCCTACCCTTAGCCAAACTAAGTGACAGGAGAGGAGATTGTGGTAAAGTTAGGGGGTCGTGGTTCGAAGGTAGTTACGAGAAGAGAGTGTTCTCCATTACACAAGCCTTGATTTGGTGTCGATTCACGAATGCATGACATCAGTCTCCTCAACCTGAATTAGAGTAGGCGAAATTTCTCTGATCTCATGATGAACCGAATAACGTCGTACGATGACATTTGCTTGTATATGCATTGCATCTAACCAACTTGATCGAAAACCCTACTTGTGATGTACTAAATGCATGATTCTATCTCTGCCCCACTTACTAAGTAAGTTGTCACTTATTCCTCTATAGTTTGTTTTAGAGGTTTCAAATGGATTACAAGTGTCTAACCAACACCAGAATACTAATAAATTGGGACTGGAAATGAGATGCAACAAGAAATGGCTAGTTATTGCCCTTAGTATTAACCTTTTATCTTTTAAGGAAAACTATACAAGACTCCTTAAAGGGCTTGGTGGTTTTCAATATTTTGGTCTGTATATGAAATGATAGGTACTTGTGGGATATACTACTACTCTTTTGTAAGGTCAAATTACAAGTTTATTTTAAGCAAATTATTTCTGAGGATAACTTCATAGGTTTATATGAAACAGGTATGGAATTGGACGCTTCAAAGGGGTAGAGTCAAGTATGCTTAGTGTAAACTAAGTTTAGGATAGCAGCCGTAAGAATAGTTTCTATCTTGTGATGGCTTACATGACGGGACTGTTATGACTTCATCTTTTTGAGGCATAACAATACCCTTTTTTATTTTTCCCTTTTAGGAAAGTTGCCATAAGTTCTTAGGTATAAATACCTTTTGTATGTGTAGCCGCATGAAATTAGACTATCGTTAATATACTGAATATTTGTTTTTTTCTTGTAAACACTGATTGTTTATCTTAACCCTTAAGCAAGGTTAGGTGGCAAGTAACCTCACTAGTTCAATTCGTGCATCATATCAAGTTGTGCTGTAAGTCCTCGAGAATTCCATTAGTATGGCTTATTCATTAGAACTAGTCGTGGGTTTTCTTGCTTTTCATTCACTTTTGTTCTTTCATACATTCCCTATCACCCCCTTTTCAGGCTTTTAGTAAGCTTAGACCCATCCCCGCAACCAATCTTGTCTGTTCTTAGTTGCAGTCTACATCACCATTGCTTTACAAGCTTATTTACTTGTTTCTAAAGCTCAGCAGCTTGTTCAAGGGATGAATGGGTTGACCCTAGTTGGTGAGGGCATGATGGCTATAAATGAACATACAGCCAGAGTTATCACGTAAACCAATGGGTCTGAACTACGAGATGGTTCAAAAGAATGAATGGAAGTTAAGGATTGAGTAGGGGGGTTCTCATTCACTAACATAGAATATAACATACCAATACCTCGCACGAGCTCAAGCTACACTTGATATGACACATAAGTGTAACTAGAGGTTACTCGCTACTAATTCAGGCTCAAATGACCTAGATAAGAGTAGGGAAAAAAGTAAGTAGGAAAATACTTAGCTGAAAAGGGAAAAAGTTATGTGCATTTACTATTCTTGATTTTTGCAACTAATACAAAATGAGGGTATTTATAAATCCCAAGTAAGGTTAGTCTTAGGTTACTATAAATTACTAAAAGGATTCCTACTAAAAAAGGAAAAGTTTATATTGCACAAAGGCAAATTCGTAAACAAAATGAAAAGGAATATTCTCCACAAGGACAATACGGTTGTTAAAAAGGAAACACATGTTAGCTACCCAATTCTATAGTCCAAACAGATAGTTAGTGTAGGCTAAACTGACTCAATCGACCTCATGTTGACTACTTGGTAAGTCAAGAGCTTAGAGGGCATTTGTTTCGAAGGATGGATCTTGGAAGCTCAAATTCAATAAGTCAGCTTGACATTGAGCTAGACTGAGGTTGAACATCCATTAACTCAATGTCATACTAGCTTAATGTTTGGCTCTAGTGGGGGTTAGTAACATTAGTAAAATCTCCTTTCGCTCACAAGATGGTATACTAGATGGGGAAGCTCGGGAGATGTACTAAGTCGACTCAGAGGAACCTTTCTTCTTCTAAAGTTAGGTCCTTCTAGGAAGCTCAATGGACTAAGGTAGTAAGTCCTTGGGCTCATGATCTTATTGTCATTCCTTGATTCCTATCACCAGTGTTTTGTGCTCTCTCTACTTTACCTTAGCTTTATATATCTTATTAGGTAACTTTGCCTCATGTTCATAGATTAGATCTTGCTAGGTCCTTTTAAGTAATTGCCTTCTACTTTGTAAATTAAGAACATCAAGATATTTTGTACCTTTCTATTTATTTACTTTTGGTGGTCTTGTAACTTGTTTAAGAGTACATATGATATTCAAGTCAATTAGTTTTGAACTTTGATCATGGAGACCTCTTAAAGTGTCAATCCTCTCCATCTCATCATTTACTTAATTCTTAAAGTTTCCTGGTGATAGTGGAGAATCCTAGGTAGTTGCATATCCTCTTTCACTACTTGAAGTTGGACCTAAGGCTCATTAATTAATTGACCCTTGTTGCTAGAAAAAGAGCTTCGATGTGATTTAACTCTCATGAATTCTTGCAAGTTAGCCGCTTGATTAAACCGAGGAGATCCAAGTAAGTCTATGATTATAATCCTAACTTTACTAGTTTGACATAATTGAACGTCAATTCTCTAATTTTGCCACCTCCCTATCTTATCCCTTTGGTTTTCTTGGGTTATTTCTCAAATTTTATCAATTTTCTTTATGAGAGTTTATAACTGTATAGTAATGAATCCAAGCCAATCTTTCTTTTGTACTCTTTTAACAAACTGTTGTTCTCTCTTATCATAATGCTAACCATATGAGCCAGTTGCCATCTCTTCAATTGAGTTAAATGCTTCCTTAGGATTCTTTTTCATTAAATATCCCCTTGCAATTGCATTCATGATAGATTGTAAATTTCTTGGTAATCTATTGTAAAAGATTTGAATTTGTAGCCATAAAGGTAGTGTATGATGTAGACATCTCCTCAATAACTTTTAAACCTTCCCCAAGAGTCATAGAATGACTCTAGATCAAATTATCAAAATATTGTGATATCATTTCTCATCTTCTTGGTCTTAAATGAAGGAAAGAATTGGGACAAGAATTTTTATGCCAATTGCTCCCATTTCGTGATCGAATGGGGTGGCAACGAGTAAAACCAACTCCTTGCTTTGTCCCCCAAAGAGAAGGGGAATAGTCTATGTCTAATTGCATCATTATAGACACCATTACTTTTAAAGTTTCACATAATTGAAGAAAATTTTTTATGGGATCAAGTAGAAAGACTTAGCATAAGGGCTAAGGTAAGAAGACTCTAAAATTTAGTCAATTGGATTCTCAACAACCAACTCGAACCCAAGGAGTTAGATATTATTAATTCATCCATTTTACATACCAGCATTTGAGTTTATTATAAGTAAAAAGACTAAGTGTTAGAGCATGAATTCAGAATTATTTTACTAAGAACCAATGCAAGCAAGCCACCGTTAGGCTAAACCCATTGACTACTATTAGCCGGTATCTAGAACAGAAGCTTGAAAAACTTACTAACAAAGCCCCCATACCAATAAGCTAGTTCCCTCACCACACTAGTAGGCCAGTACCTAGAAGAGAAGCTCAACAAACTCTTTAACAAAGCTTTTATACCGGCTTGGATACCATCATAGTTACCGTCTTAATGACTCTACCTAATTCTAGAAACATTTGCTATTTTTCATCTAATTTACTTAATTACCCTCTTTTTATTTAGATAAAATAGTTTGTGTTTGCTTCTTTTGGACATTATTGCAAACCCCAATCCTTGCATTGAGCCTTAACTCTTTAGTTCCATACTCTTATCAATCTAATGGATTGTGCCAAGTATTTTGCTAATTTGATTATGGTGAGTCATATCCTTGTTCATTTGGCTTGTTTTATCCTTGAATTTTCCTTTTAATTGTTTAAACCTTAAATTCTCTATTGGAATCATGGAATTTTTGGAAATTAGTTTAATAGTTAACTATTGATGTCTTAGTTGTTGTCTCCTTAAGCACTTCATAATTGTTTTTTATATCAAAGTAAGTTCTAATGACTAGTTATGTAGTTGTGGTTATATGTGTATAGTGTGGAATGACTTGCATTGAGTTTATATGTGTAGTGTATGCATTATAGAAGGTGTAGTGTCTTATGAAGTTATGCATTGTGTTATGTAGTAGCTTGTAAAGCTTGGTAAGTAAGTTGGTTGGAATATAGTTGTGAGTTTCCTTTATTGTTGAGAGCTTGAATGATTGCTTACCAAATGTTTGATGCAATTCCCCAAATAACTTTATGCCTCTAAACCTTACCCCAACCTTACCAATGCACTAGCATGCATCTTTGATCACTTGCCTTGCCTAAATACTACCCCAAACACTAACTAAAAACACCTTCTAAACACTTTAAACTACCCCATAAGACCCTTATAAACACCTTTCATCACTCTAAAACTTAATCCCAATCTACATTTCTTAGATCACCCAACACCAATCTTATCACTAACATGTCAAATGATAATGGTCATGCTATCTATGAGCCGAATAATGGAAGCCATAACAACCGTAACCCTCATAAGCCATGAAACCTACAAAACTGCACCACTCAACAACAATTGCAAGAACTCTCCAAGGCCATTGACACTCTCGCCATTAACACTTTCACTGTCAATCGTTAAGCCTAAGAACATCTTACCCATGACGTTCGATTAGTAAAATGAGTTAACCCGCCTAAACTACATGGAAGGAGTTGGAGGAGGGGGTTAGGGGCCTTATGGTGGATATTGTATGCAAGAGGAAGAAGATTTTTATGCTAAAGGGGAAGGAGACAATTATATAGACGGGTGTAGGTCTAAAGTCAAAGAAAGCTTGAAATGTAGGGTGATGAACATGCAAAAATAAAAGAGAACAAGAAAACCCATGAATGATTTCAAGGATATTATGTACTAAGGAACCTCTATAAACTCATAAGCTAACTCAATATGACACACAAGTAGCTTAGTAAGATTATTTGCTAACTAGCCTTACTTAAAGGATAGAATAAGAGTAAATAGAGTAAGCTTAAAGCTTTACAAAAGGGATACTATATATTCAATAATGTCAAGAAGATGACTGTAACTATTTACAAGGGTACATTTTATATGCAAAGTTCTATGTTAACCTACTAAACTTGGAAAGATAAAAAGGGTATTGTCCAAAATATGTAAAATATAAGAAATAGATAAAGGAGTATAATAGAGATTGCAAAATAGAATCTACTTTAGCAGACTCCTTCACGTAGATGGTTGAGATACATAGTTGACAATCACAAGGAAAGGCCCTGTAGAAAGCAAAAAAAAAAAAAAAAAAAAAAAAAGAAGATGTATAGTTGGACTCTATTGATGCTAAGTTGGTCACGAGCTCTCTGGGGTTATGTTAACTTAGATGTGCTCTTAGAGGACAAAACAAGCATGGCCAAGTTAGTCAGTAAGCTAACTGAGATATCGACATAATAGTCCTTAAGTCAATATTTGGTCATTAACAAATAAGAACATACTCGACTCGATAACTGTGGCAAGTTGGTAGTTAGGAGCAACTCGGATTCCCTAGGCGTAGATGTAGATGAAAGGAAGTGCCTTTCTATGCTCTCAAGTCCTTGTACTCAAGCTCGGGTCAAGGGTCCTATGGCTCAATTCCTATCATTCCCTTTGGCTATTTGGGATTTAGGATCAAATTTGGCTAATCTTCATTCTACTCTTCCTCAGATCGGTAGAGGCTGAGATAAGCAATATTGAACATATCAAAAACTCTAAAGTTTTCAAGTAATTCTAATCAATGGGCATTTTGTTAATCTTCTAGAGTATCTTAAATGGTCTTTTAGCTTGAGTAGATAATTTGTTCTTCCTTTTGCTGGAAAATCTCCCTTGGCTCAAGTGTAACCATACTAGGTCTCCAACTCATATTGCTTTGCCTTTCTTCCTTTCCCTTTTGCCTCCATTGTTAAGACCCTAAAGGGGGGCTTTTAGGATTATCTAAAATTTTCATATCATGTGTGAACTCATAATACAAAAATCGCTTTATAAGTTAGAGATTGCAAAACTCTAAATAATTTATCACTAGGGTTTTTGAATTGGTAATTAATTAACATATTATAAAGTATAAATAACCATAGATATCTAATATTCTACAGTTCTTTAGAATCGCAGAGAATCAATATCTCCTATCAAATGATAAGATCAAGTAGTATAGACTTAAAAAATCAAACTTATTGAAGTTCCAAAATCTAAATATATAAGTGATAGTAACATTTGAAGTCTTAAATGAGCAATACAATCTTTCTCTAATTCTAACCTCTAAAACATCTCAATACTTGTACTCAATGCTAGACTCTTAACCCATGCCCAATTATTTATCACCTATAAAAGAAAAATTACTAAGGAATAGGCTACAAGAGCTTAGTGAGTTATCCCTCATACTATACTAGTAAATAGATTATCAAACAAATTATTACAACCATATGAATACATGTACACCCAATATGCCAAACAATATATGTAGTTGACAGGTGCTGCATATAACATTAGATTTTAACACCCTCTAAGGTAAGGGTTGGAGATACATTAGCACCAATTACAATCGGACTCTATCACTTGGGTTTTTAATCATAAATTTAAATTTCATATTTCGCAAAATATATTTCCATTTCTAAGAAATCTAATAGTACACAAAACCCCAGGTCTAATGGTGAAGTGGCCCCAATAGTCCACTCTCATACACTACAACGGAGGTCTATAGACTTGTAAGCTCCTAAAATTAAGTTTAGGACAACCGAGCTTAGATTTAGGACTTTTAGGAAAATTTATCCAATTGAGCTCAAACTTTACAACTAGAATAAAAAAGTTAGTCGAGATATTATAGTAAAGTTAGATTTTAAAAATAATGACCCAAAATCCCAATTTTGGCCTTAGAAGTACGAATATTTAAATAACACTAAAATATTCGGAACTTCTAAAATCGAACTTAGATTAAACTAGAACTTAGAGATAAGTTAATTAAGCTATAAAATGAGATAATATAGTATAATTTACTATATAAAAATACCCGTAATATTATGAGTATAACCGGTATAAATAATAATTATACCCGTAAATTAACCCTAAATTATGTAATTATATATTTATTGTGTTGAATTCATTAAATTAATTTTAGAACATATCTTAAAAATAAAAGATATGCTAGAAACTTAATTATATGAGTAAAGTTATATATTTCACATGTTATTTACGTAGGGTATAAACTTATATACTAATTAAATAACTAATCCTAACATATAATATCTATATTTAAGTAATTATTTAATAAAAGAAAAAAAATTGACCAAATGCATTGAAGATTGCTGGACAATGATGCGTAGCAGGAGATAAGATTGGAAATGCTAATTCAAAAGCAAGTCGCTAATATTTGGGCACCTCATGCTTAGGAAAACAAAAAGAAATTAGTAAGAAAAATATAAAATAATTAAATAAAAAATTACCTAACTGACTTAGAGGCACTATAAAAGGCCAATACCTTCAGATATGTAAATTTTAGTAGTTTGGAATCAGAAATACTTAGAGAAAAAAATCATAGAAAATAAAAAGAAATTTAGAAAAAACAGGGGAAAATTTGTGATAGGGTAGAACCATAACTTAAAGTAGTTCTGTTGTGGAGCCCAACCAGACACCACCAGTCACCACCGCGCCTAAGCCTTCCAATAACCACCCAACCGTCGCCGACCACTGGAGCACCCAAGAACACCAAGGTTGATTTCCTATCATGTTTTTCAATAATTTTTAAAAATTAGTAAATCCACCCAGAAAATTATAAAAAAAATTGTACTTAGGTTATTTTAAACATGCTTTCATGTGATATTTTTATTTTTGAAAAATTCGTAACATTTAATATACGTTATTAAGAAATCTACTATTCACCCGAATTTATATTTGTAAAATAAATGTACTGAATGATGTTGTTTCTAGCTGAAAATTTTTGTGTAGTATGAGTATGATATATAGATAATTGCTATGTAGCTCGAATTTTAATTGGAATAATTTTAATATTTATTGCATTTGTAGGCCTGAAAATAGCTCGAAAATAGGCTGAAATTATGAATTTAATAGGAAATTATGAAATTAATTGATGAAATGGACATGTACTGATCTATAATAAATAGTAATAGTATTGAGTCAGATTGAAATTAATTTGGTGCTAAAAGAATTATAATTGGATAATTTATGATAATTTAGGGATAAAATCGTCAATATGAAAATATAGGCAATAGGTTAGAAACTTGAGACCAAGTGATAATTGAATTCCCTATATTTTTAGGAGTTTATAGAAATTTTTGGGGAATTATTTGGTAACTTGAACTATTTATTACGAATTTATTAAATAAAATAGCTTAATTTATAAGTCAGGGTGTATTTTTAATATTAATAAGCTAAAATGAATTAAATAGTTAAATAAAACTATATATAGGATTGCTGATCAGATTGGATTAAATGGATATTTTTATTATATTTAGTAATATTTTCTGATCGAGATACGCTCTAAGTATATTAGAATTGGATAATACTTATATTATAATAACATAGGGACAAATTAGATAAAATACAATTTAATAACGTAAATTATGTATAATACGATCATTATTATATAATTATGTATAATTGTATTAAAAACTCAAACTACCCATTAAAAGCCGTCTCTAGAAACAGGATTCGTAAAACGTGTCGTTAGGTCTATACAAACCTAATGACACTAATTTTATTAAAATCGGACAACCTTAAGTAATTTAACTTATAACTTTATCATATTCAAGAATGTATACATTTCGGTAACCTTACCGAAATTAAAACGTGAATTAATAATTTAAAAATACGTTTCGATATAATCGAAACTATATATAATACGTAATAGTATATATGATGTACAGTATCAACAATTAATAACTTAATTCAATATATAGTGATAACATGACTATATATTATGAAAATAATATATATACATATAACCATTTTAGATTAAACCTTAATATTTTTGTAATTATTACGAAAACTGAATTTGGGTCTTTTGTATAATTAAGACCTTCCAATACAAAGACAGTTGACGATTTGAGTCAACAATAGCGAACGTCTAAACAAGTAAGTTGGGATTGTGGCTTTTGTTTAGGTACTATTTAAAGTATCCAAAGACCCAAGAGTACTTTTGGATGTGTTTGTAGTTAGATGATTATGTGCATGCTATGTGTGTGGATGATACTTGGTTGTGACAGGAGTTCAACTCTTTGGTGTGTTGTTTTGCATATTTGCATGGATTCTGTATTTTGTGAACTTGTTGGTCACCCCTGATTAATACTAACAATTATTCGACTAAAATGTAATTGGATATGCATAATCACCTGTTAGGAGAAACGATTAAGAGTGTTAGACTAAATACCAACTTCCTTCAATGAGGATAGCGGAAATGGTCCTTTCCCCATCCTTAGTTGAACTAAGTGACAGGCGAAGAGATCGCGATAAGGTTAGGGGCCGTAGTTCGAAGGTGATCATGGGAGGAGGGTGTTCTCCATTGCATAAGCCCAGGTTTGGTCTGACTTGAGTCGCGATGAAACTCTTCAATCCAGGTTGGAGCGGATGTAATTTCTCTAACCTCACAGTGGACTGGATAACACTGTGCGATGTTTCATTTAAGTTATTGCATTGCATTTCATTATAATTATTAACCTTATTTGTGATTGTGCAATACTCTTCTGACTCCATCCCACTTACTGAGCTAGTTGTGCTCACATCCCTACAGACTCTTTTGCAGGTGTTCAGTAAAGACAGGATGTTCAGGTACCACCGTTCCCAGGTTAGTGTACTGCTGTATGGGAAAGTGAGAATCGAGGAATCAACTGAACCTGAGCCTTTGACTTTGTCTTTAAGTTTTGAGGAAACTAATTGGGAATTTCCTGGGAGCCCACTAGTTTCCTAACTTTTTGTATATAGACTGCAAAACCTGTGGTTTTTAATAAACTTTGATTGTAAACTTTACCTTTGGATGTAAAACATTTGTATAAATGCTGTTATAGTACCAAACAGCAGGTTGTATAGAACAAGTATTTTGTGAAAGCTCTACCACAGGTTTAGTTATTAACAAGTGTTAGAACAGACGTTTTAAGTTGGTTGAGTTGTATGCCTTGTGTGACCTGTGTCTACGATAGCAGCTATGAGGTCAGCTTCTATCTTAGATTAATTTACACGGCGGGACTGTTATGACTCTTCCTATTCGAGGCGTGACAAGACTTGACTCACAACCATACGGTTGGCGTTTCCAAAGCCTAGTAAGCCCATAGGTTAACGTAAGGTCATGTTGTATGAGTGCACCGTGTTAAAACACTTTAATTCAATATATAGAAAAACCTCTAATGGCCTCTCTTTACCCCCACATAAGGTGACGACCAGAATAAATAATACAGTGCATGGTTGATGCATGGTCCTTTTAATTTAAGATAGGCCAACTATAATTAAGTCAAATTATTGGATGATTAATCAATATTAGCAGACCATTCAAATCGTGCTATAGTTAATCATACAACCAAATCTTCAAACTATCACATTTAACAGTATTTTGCACAATAATCAATCAATATCAAACACATGCATAACTCGAATACCCATACATCAAGTTATTGCTATTTAATTTAAGTACACTAACTACAAGTACAAAATAGACATAGAGTTATCGGAAGTACTCACTTGGCTAAAGTCGACATGACTCCTAACAATCATCAAGTAACTTTCCTTCTTAATAAATAGAAAGGAAATAAACTCAATGAGTATCTAGACGTAATGCTAGAGAGCCTAACTAGTTACTATCTATCTTATAATTTCCGATTTACTTAAGTATTATATCATTTGTAAACTCTTTCTTTTTTTCATTTTACCTTGTATCTTTATATTCTTATAGTAGGTTCTTATTAAGTTCCAATGTACTTCTTTAGTGATCAAATTTGATTGAAATTAGTGTTATTTTATACTACTTAACTTATTTATTGTGATATCTAGGAGACATTATTTTATCGTATACGTAATAATATCCAATTTAATCGTTTAGGTAATAATATTCAAATTAGTAACATTATACAAGCTCAGGTTTTCCCCTAAATCTTAAATCATGTATGGTTTTTTTGTTCTAATTCCGATATTTATAAACTTATAGTTGATTTTTTGTCATTTTCGAACGTATGTTTACATAGCGAGGTCCATTTTAAACATTGAGACCCACGTTTTTCATTATGAATCTAAAGTGTCACAAATTTAGTTATTTTGATTTAAATGTTTTTATTTATAAATTCGATGTTTCCTTTATGATCCAATGGATTTCTAGATTTTTATGTTTTTATAATTTTGAACTATTATTATTATTACATGTATTTATATAAAATTAACATAAGTTGATAATTGCATTATGAGCCTATTATATATTTAGGCCCATACATACTTATATACATGTATGTGATTATTTTGCTTCATTATATTACTTACTTATATTATTTTACATCTATGTACTTATCTTATGCATACATATTTTAGTATCTTATGTATATGTCCATATGTATATTCTTTTAATATCTTAGTATATGGATTTGTACATATACCTATATGTATAGTATTATTATACATATATTTATACGCATATTTATGTACTGTTATATGCATATAGTTAAATGTATTTTCGTAGTATAATTTTAGGAAATTTTCATATAATTTATAGATATGCATGTTTATAGGTTCAGTTGGTATGCTATATGTATATATACTTAATATTTACATCATTTTTTGTTATACACACAAAGAGTACTCATATATAAGAATACTCAAACATATGTATATGTTTTCTTCCTACTCTTATCTATATATATATATATTTATCCTATGTATTTTGCTAGAGTTCATATGTACATAATTCATATGTATTCATATGCTATATGTACACATGTATTTCTACACTTATATGTATATGCATAAGGTTTTCCACATGTACTAAGATATATGTATATATTACGCAAGAATTTTAATATTAACATAAGGTAAATAAACTAATCACTTATTAACATAGAAGATGAAATGAAAATATACCTCTTTCTTTTTACAAATATGGAAGAGAAGTATAAGTATATAACATAGTAATTGGTAGGTGAGTTGTTGGTGATATGGAAGTGAAAATAGAAAATTAGAAGAAAGGGAAAGAGAAGAGGGGTCATGGTTTTGGATAAGGGGAAACAAAAGTGTGTTTTGTTGTGTCTTAAATGTGTAAGAAAAGAAAAAGGAAGGGGGTTCTAAAAGGGGACAAGTGGATGGCAAAGGGGGAAAAGAAAAGGGAAAAAAATCAAAAGAAAAGAGAAGAAATCCATAGAAAATGAAAGATGATTCTAGGTGAAAAGGATATGTGTTGACCTTAGTTAACACTTTGACTTGGTCAACATTTGACTTAGTCAACATTTTGACCTAGGTTAAATTTTGACCTAGTCAACTCTTGCCATTTACATGCAATTATTCCATATATTTTTAGAAATGAACATAATCAAAAGAAAAATTAAGGAAAGAGGAAAAATAATGAAATATATGAATTAAAAAGTAAAACAATTAATTGAACCTCATTTATAATAATATAGATAATATTTAGTACCATAATTAAGATATCTATCATGAAAAGTATGATATATAATACTAACAATCACTTTATATAGTTTGAATACCAACGAAAAACTTAAACTTACATATTACTAGCTTATTTATATGATTATAAAGTTAATATTACTATTAAAATAATATTACAGTCTCTTATAAATGAATTTAGTAAATTTAATATTACTATTAAAATAATATTATAGTCTCTTATAAATGAATTTAGTACATGCATATTCTTATGCAGTTAAGAGTTATCTTTAATCGTTGTTAGTAATTTTATGCGATTTAGCATATCATTAAATATTTATACTCGATTAGGGTTTTGTCGCCTTCGTAGCAATTTGGTGTATGTATAAGCTTAAAGTTTTAGTTTTAAGGTTTCGATTAGGTTCAGGTTTGATTTCTCATATGTATGCGCGAATAAAATTTAGAGTTTTCATACGTGATTAAGATTTTTATCAAGTTTAGGGTCAATCTCTTATAGTTACATATATTTATGGTTTTCATATGCGATTAGAGGTTCAATTAATAATTTAAGGTTTTTCATATTCACTTTAGGTTTTGAATTGAAATTTTAATCGATTTTAAATTTTACTAGCTCTGTTGACTTCAGGAAATCATCTACAGTATGTGAGTTTAATTCTATACTCACAAAGCTTGATTTACATGTTTTACATCCATCCTTTTGGCAACTCAATTGATTTGTTGAGCAACTTTCTAACAGATCTGCTAAAAAGATTGAGCTCTAGCTCTGTCTTTAAGGTCTTCTTACTCGAACATGGGTGTTGGGGTATGATGAAGGGGCAGCTTAGGATTGAAGCCACAAATGACCTCAAAGGGTGTTTGTCTAGTGGTGTCATGTACCATTTGATTGCAAGCAAACTCTATCACGGGCAAGCATGCACCCCAGTCTTTTAAGTTCTTACCCACTATAGCTTAGAGAAGTGATCTTGAAGTGTAGTTGACAACCTCTATCTAGCCGTCAATTTAGGGATGACGGGAAGTATTGAAAAGTAACTTGGTCCCCATTTAACACCAGAAGGTCCTCTAGAAATGGCTAAAAAACTTTAGGTCTCAATCTTACATTACTCTCTTAGGCATTCCATGTAAGCGAACAATCTCCTGCAAAAATAGAAAAGCAGTAGTCAAAGCATCGCTAGTTTTGGTATAGGGTACAAAATGTGCCATCTTGTTAAATTTGTCCACAACAACCATTATTGAATCTTTGACTTGGGCAATTCGAGTTAATCCGAGGACATTATCCATGCTTAAATCTACCCAAGTTCCATTCGGGATGGGTAGAGGCATTGCTCCCCCTTACTCAACTCAGCTTTTAGCCTTTTTAGAAGTTGCATAGCTCTCAACAACACAATGCACATCTCACCTTATCTTAGGGCAAACGAACTGATCATTCAATAATTCATAGGTCCTTCTTTCTTTGAAATGTCTAAAGAGCCTTCTACTATGAGCTTCTCTCACTAACAACTCTTTGATGGAATAAGTTGGTATACAAAGTTTGCCACTTCAAAACAAATAGCCTTCTTCTACATGATACTCATCCACTATCTTCCCTTTTTCATAGTGCTCATATATTTGACCAAAATAAAGGTCTCAAAGGTATTGTTCTTTGATGTTTGCATAGCTTAACAGCTTAGTTAGTAGTTCAGTGAAAAGAGTATGCCTTCTTGACAAGGCATTGATAATGACATTGGTCTTGCCTTGCTTATATTTGATCACAAAATTAAATCCTTCCAGGAATTCTATCCATTGGGCCTGTCTTTTTGAAAGCTTAGCCTGTCCTAGTAAATATCTCAAAGACTCATGATCAAGGTATATGATAAACTCTCTCAGTAGAAGATAATGTTGCCATACTTGGAGTGCACGAATTAATGCAAGGAGTTCTTTGTTGTACACAAAGTAATCTAACTGCGGTCCTCTTAGCTTTTAACTATGATAAGCAACAGGTCGGCCTTTTTGCATCAACATAGCTCCTATGCCTACATCTGATGCATCACTTTCAAGCTCAAATATCTTTTGAAAGTTAGGTAGAGCCAATATAGATGCAGAGGTCAATCTCTTCTTCACCTTAGCAAAACTTCTCTTTGCTTTCTTTCCCTATCTGAATTCTACATTCTTCTTCGTCAATTTGATGAGTAGTGCAACAATGGTGCTGAAACCTTGAATGGAACGGTGATAAAAGGAGGCTAAACCGTAGAAGCTCCTCACCTTGGCACAAGTAATTGGAATTGGCCAATCTATAATAGCTTGGATCTTCTCATCGTTGACTTATAGACCTCTTCTACTAACTACATATCCCAAGAAACCACTTCTTCTAGATAGTAACAACATTTATTCAAGTTTCCAAATGGTTTCTTAGCTTAGAGCAAATCAAATGCACTTCAGAGATGGTCAGTATGGCTTGGGATGTTAGTACTGTACACGAATATGTTATTAAAGTAGACCACAACAAATTTTCCAATCAAATTCTATAGTACATGATTCATTAATCTCATAAAAGTATTGGGTAAGACAAAGGGCAATACCAACCATTCACAAAGACCATGTAAGGTTTTAAATACAATCTTCCATTCATCTCCTAACCTTATTCGAAAGCTAGACTTTAGGTTGATCTTGTTGAAAAATCTAGAAACATTCAGTTGGTCAAGCATATCATCCAACCTTGGGATTAGGTACCTATACGTGATCATTATCTTGTTTATAACTCTACTATCTACATAGATACACTAGGTTCCATCTTTCTTTAGCACAAGTGGAGTTGGTATAGCACAAGGGCTAAGGCTCTCCTTTACATAGCCTTTTTCCAACAAGTCATTGACTTGCCTTTGTAGTTCGACTGCTTGGTTGGGATTCATTAAGTAGGCAAGCTTGCTAAGAAGGGGAGCACTAGGTACTAAGTCAATACAATGCTCAATCTCTTAAAAAGGTAGTAGTCCTTCAAGCGGTTTCTTAGGAAACAAGTTGGCATATTCATCTAGTAACTCTCAAATCTCACTTGGTAGCACAACTTGCTCCTTCAATTCCAACAATCTTCTTATTAAAAAAAAAAAAGTTCAACTCATTAGACCGGATAACCTCTCTAAACTCGAATCGGCTAAAGGCCAAGGTCTTTATGGGTCTTTGGACTAATTTGGCTTGTAACTTGCTCAATTTACTAAGGGTCATAGGGTTCAAGGTAGTTTTTCTCCAATTCTTCTCAAAAGCATATGTATTCCTAATCCCATCGTATATGACCCTTCGATCGAATAGCCAAGGTTAGCCCAGCAACAAGTGAGATACACACATAGGTAGCACATTACAGATAACCTCATCAAAATAGTTCTTAATCGAGATCGATAGCAATACTTGTTAAGTGACGTGTAATACTCCCTTCTCATTTAGCTAATGCAACTTATATGGTCTTAGGGGTGATAAGGTTGGCAACTTAAGTTTTCGAACCAAATCAGCATATGCAACATTGGTACAGCTCTTACTAACCACAATGAGTGCACACACTTGTTCATTCACCATGCAAGTAATATGAAATAAATTTTCTTGTTGCTCCTTTTTAATAGATGGTTCAATGCTCATTGCTCGTCTAACAACTAAGGTTAGCTTGTCTAAATCTTCAACAAATACATCTTCTTCAACAAGTTCTTCATTACTCTCATTATTCTTCTCTAATTCTTCTTTTTCTTCAAACTTCTCATCCATACTATCCACTTCAACCCTTAGAGAATCACCTTTGATGACTATGGTTTGTCTACTGGACATTGGGTTGACATGCGCCCGAATCCCTAACACTTGAAATACTTTATTTGGCTAGTCTTTTGCCCTGATCCTTGTCCCTTCTCAAATGTCCTCTTCGGTACTTCGCTATCATAAAGTCAGTTCTTATGTTTAGTTATGATGTCTATCTACCTATGTTGTATTGAGTTAATGACTTCCTTGAGCAAGTCTATTAGACTAGACAACTCGGTTCATTAGAGGTCGAATCGGCCTATTCCTCTTCTGTCTCTTTACACATTGAGCAATTCTTATAGTCTTATCCAAAGTGACAAAATGTTGTAGCTCTACTACATCTCATATCTCTAGCCTCAATCCAATTAGGAATCTAGCTACTGTCCAAGCTAATGGCTCACTAACCTCACATCGGACATAAGCATTTGAAATTCTTGCACATATTCATTAATAGTGTGCTTCCCTTGCTTTATCTCTTGGAGTCGAGCAAAAGTATCATATAGATAGGTATTTGGTACAAATCTGGCTCTAAGAACTCTTTTCATCTTGGGCCATGTACTAACCTCTCTATATCCATCTCGTCTTCATATGGTTTGAAAATTCCTCCATCACATCACTGCATATCTTGAAAACTCTATGGTAGTAGTTTTAACCTTATCATGGTCCTCATACTAATAATAATTGGAGACTTGCTCTACCTTCTCTTTCCAGTCTAAGTACTCATCAACATTCCTAAAACCATCGAAGCTTGGATTCTGAAGCTTCACATAGTCAACAACTCAAGCTATATGAGAACTACCCTCCACTTCATAGTCATCTTCTTCACTATCTACATCTACTTTACCCAAGACTATCCTCCTCTACACATGTCCTCTTACTCCTTCACCTTGGTCTTACCAAGCTAGGAATTGCCTTTGGGTAGGTTAAGCATTTCAGGATGTGACACAAGCTTTGAGAGTAGCTTGAGGGGTGTTGTAGATGACTTTAATAGGTTAAGAGGCTAACACATGGATAGCTTGAGTCAAATAAGCTATTAAGTGAGTCACTTCATCTAACCGCTCATCAGAACTTCTAGGGTGTTTTGAGGTTGTCGACCCAATGGATAACACCATTTGATGCATCTTCGAAATTGTATACACAGAGAAGAACCACAACGAACGAACCAAAAAGGAAAACAAAAAAGAAACTAGTGAAGTTTGAGTGGCTATCTAATGGATATGACACACCACTCAATGCTACTCAGCCAACAACCTGCTAGATATGACACACCAATTTGAATTGAAGGGTTACTCACCACTACTCCTTACTAAAGGGAATAAATAAGATTTGAATAATAACGAGAACACTAAGGTTGGTCAAAGTGAATAATTTCTGTATTGAAAGTTGGATCATCTTGGTGTACAAGAAAGTAGGGGATTATATACCTATTCACTAGGGTTGCTTCATACGTATGAAAAGACAAAAGGATATTCTATGCTAAGTTACATAAGACATACTAAAAGGGGTAAAAGAAACAAAGAATATTCAGTACGAAAAAGAAAGAATCATTCTAGAACATTATGTCAAAAGATACGTGTCGCTTGGTGGCTGGACATTAGGGATATGATATAACATAGGCGGAAGCAAGAATGCGCTACAGTCAGGGGCCAACCTGATCTGGATCAAGTCAAGAGCTAATTAGTCTGATTAGGAAGTTAATTGAATTGGAGTCATGCACTAGTGGTCGGTTGGAGAGCTGGGCTTGGCTAGCCTTTCTTGGGTTACCTTCTAGGTCAGGACTTCACAGTTGGGTAGGAGCTTGTTGGACACACATGAGGATTTGACAGATAGCTCGGCAGGAGGTCAGATCGGGATAGAAGTCCCTATTTCGGTTATGGCTTAGAGTTACTATTTTCCAAACGAGCTCTTGAAGTCCTTAAGCTCGGCTTCTTGTGATCGGTCTAAGAGGTTGATTCCTATCACCACTATTGTTGTCTCCAATTTTAGCATTTATATTTGAAGCAATCATCTTTTCTCAATTCAATCTTGTTTCCACAACAAAATCCACTCAAATTCTCACTATCCCCCTAAAACCAATGTACAATATCCCCACTTAAGCAACTCACTCATATACTTCTTCACACAAATACCCATGTCCAATTAGACTCTATCACAGACTACTAGTATAACAACTACTTTGAAAAACAAAAATGCCCAATTAGTGCTTGCTCTATTTCCTAAAGCTCAAAACAGTGTAAGATAGAGTACCTAACAATAACTACTACAAAGAATAATGATGCTACTTCCACTACTTTCCAAACACTGCAACTAGCTCTCTTGCAACCTCACAAATAACAATACATATTCTACACATGTTACCACGGGTGTATTCTAATGCAATATAACAATAACACAGTACAATAGTAACTTATCCGATATGAACCTATGCTTTGATACTAAGATCATATCGCACCAAAGATAGACAAGAGCTATGTTATTGGGGGTAAGTTCAAGCTCATAGAAAGCTTAAAATGTAGGGTGATGGACACGTGAAAATAAAAGAGAACAAGCAAAACCTACAAACAATTATGAAGATATGACATACTAAGGAACCTCCATAAACTCACGAGCTAGCTCGATATGATGCACAAGTAACTCAAGAAGGTCACTCATCACCTAGTCTTACTTAAAGGGTAGGATAAGAGTAAATAGAGTAAGCTTAAAGCTTCACAAAATGGATACTATATATTTGATAATGTCAAGAAGATGATTGTGCTACTTACAAGGGGGCATTTCATACCCAAAGTTCTAAGGTAACCTACTAAACTTAGAAAAGACAAAAAGGGCATCGTCTAAAATAAGTAAAATACAAGAAATAGACAAAGGGGCATAATAGAAGCTTCTTTCACAAACTCTTTCATGCAGATGGTTAAGACATGTGGCTGACAATCACTAGGAAAGGCCTTATAAAAGGAGAAAAAAAAAAGGTACAATCGAATTCTATTAATGTCGAGCCAGTTTATAGGCTCTCTAGGATTGTGTTAGTTTAGACGTGCTTAGGAGGTTGGAACAAGTATGCCCGAGCTGTTGATAGAGTGGTCCTCAGGTTAATACTCAGTTATTAACAAATAAGAAGGTGCTTAACTCGACATTTATGGCAGGTCAGCAGTTAGGAGCAGCTCAGATTCCTTAAGCATAGGTTGGGATGAAAGGAGGCACCTTACCATGTTCTTAAGTCCTCATGCTCGAGTCAAGGGTCTTGTAGCTCAATTCCTATCATAAGGTGGATATGAACCTACCCCCTAAGGAGGATGTAGCTAAGAGTTCAGAATAGAAGAGCAGCCAAGCTAAGTACTTTAAATGTTTAGGATGGGGGCACATCGCTTCTCAATGTCTAAACAAGTGAGTTATGGTACTTAAAGGGGATATGCTTGAATTAGAGATTCATAATGAGGATAAAATTGAAGAGGAAGATCAACTTAAAGATCTTGAAATAGCTATGGAGTATTATTATCGGGATAATGGAGCGGAGGAATATGGGGACGAGGGTAACCAGGTGATAGCACTTATTTTGAGAAGAGCTTTGAATGTAAACCCAATTGTTAAAAATGAGCAAAGGGAAAACCTTTTTCATAATGCTTGTAAGTTAAAGGGGATTCGGTGTTCACTCATTGTTGATGGAGGGAGTTGTACGAATGTGATAGTTACATTGGTAGTAGAACACTCAAAGCTTCCTACCATGACTAGCTCAATGAATAAAGGTCATTACATGCAACACACTAGGCCAAAGTCATTTTCTCCATTGGAAATCGGTACGAAGATGAAGTTTTATGTGATATACTTCTCTTGTGCATCTTGCACATACTTTTGGTAAGGCCTTGGCTTTATGACTGCAAAATGTTCCATTATGGGTATAGAAACACGATTTGGCTGCTTATAGCATAGACAAGTACACCTAGTCAAGTTATAGTATAAATTCAGAGTTGAATCCAAGTGTTTATCCCACGAAGAACCATATATGAGAGTAATATCTAATAAATTAGTAGCATTATCCCTCAAATATTCCAATTACCTAACTTTTACAATAAAAGTATAATTGAAGAATTATAGAGAATAAAATAAAGATTATAATAACAAAATAATTACAATAACAAAAATATAAACATAAATGGAAAATAAACAGAAGCAAGAACAATTAAAATAAAGTAGAAAACATGTTCCTTAGAAATTCTTATTATCATTTACTATCTACTTGTAAGTGACTTCTTCAATCTCAATTGTGATATTGAACTGAAAGAATTCTTATTATGAACTAATAGAACTCGCATCTCTAGAGAATTCCTAATCTTGAGACCACTTTACCTAAATCGCTTCTGGAATGAAGCATTGTAGAACCACATGAAACCCTTGAATCCCACTATTAGGTTACCATAATCTAAAAAAAAACAAATTATTAAATGTTTTAATCAACTAGTTTTGTGTAATTTTACTAGTCTATCATATTATATGCTCTTATGAACTTTATAATAGACTCTAGCAATAATTCAATCATCGATATATTGAATTATAGACAAAATAAACATGATTCAATTAAATCATAATATGCAACTATCGTAGATTGAATTTCAATATTAATAGAAATAATAAAATTCACAATAAGACGTAGGGTTCAATAACGATTTACTAAGAAATTCTAAAATAAGGACATAACAATAAAAGAAATAAGAAGAATAGAGGAACCCCTGTAGTTTTACACTACTGACTCTACTTCAAGGAGCTCCTTTTACAAACTTAGGCCTAAGCACCTATTTATAAGAGTTGGACTTAGATTTACAAAGAAAACTTAACCAAATTAGAAGATTTATAAATCATGGCATGTCCATCCCAAAGTACAAAGTTGTGGAGATGGAGCGTGATCCTATACTTAGTTAGAAATCTTCAAAATTCAATATAAATAAATTATGAGGGGTAAATAACCATATATCAAGGCTATGGTCTTCACATGTGAACTCTCTTGGACTTCATTTCTCGCTTGAAATCCTTTCACTCTAAATCCTTAATCAATGATTTTGTTCCAATATGCTTCAAAATTTGATAAAAAGTCTTCAAAAGTTCATTAAATGCATCCAAGTCCTTGAAAATGAAAATTAAACAAATTAAGCTACAAACCACCATAAAATCAACTAAATTAATACATGAAATAGCAAAAAATTAATTTAAAATATCTATGCTCATTACAAGTTACCAAAACATTTATGCATATTGGAAAGATTGGAAGAAGATTGTACAACAACTCATGACACCACAACAAGTTTAAGAGGGCTAAGTTAAGATGAGTAGGAATTAGAAAAAGTAAGCCATGTTTATAGCTAAGATTGAATTGCATAACGAGCTAAAATCTAGGGAGCTAATCCTAGTCTTACAGTTGAAGGGATTATTAGAGTTAAGCCAAACTAGACCATTACCGAAGGAGGTAAAGCGGGTTATTGATGAGCTTATTGATGTGTCATGACCCTAAAGGGAGCCTAATAGGATTGCCTAAAATTTTCCTATCATGTGTGCACCCATGATTAGAAAATCATCTTGCAAGTCAAAGGTTGCAAGATTATAAATAATTAGTCACTAAATTTTTTTATTTAATTAACTTATGACCACATATATGTGACTATGAATATCCGATAAGCTACAGTCCAACAGAACCACAGAGAATCGGTATCCCTTACTAAATAATAAGATTAGGTAGAAAAGTTCTATAACTCAAACTTACTAAAGTTACAAAATTTAAATATAGTATACAAGAATTCCAATGAACCATATAGTCTGTCTTCAGAGTCTAACTTCTATGCTTCTCGACGTTGACACTCAACCCTTAGTTCTTAACCTATGTCCGATCGTCTAGCAACCTGCAAAAGAAAACTATTGGGACGTAAGCTACAAGAGCTTAGTGAGTTAATTTCCTTCAACCACACAGCAATCAAGTTATACAATAGTTAGATTCAACCAAATGAATGCATGGCAAACAGTATGCCAAACAAATACATGCAGGTGACCAGGTACTGCATGTAACTCAGATTTAACACCCTCCGAAGTCAAGGTTAGAGATTCATTGGTACAGTTAGATTCGGGTATCACATTAGAACTTATTTCATAACGAAACTCCGCGTTTCGTATTTAAAATGTAATGGTACATCCATTACCAGCTTTGTCAAAACGAGTTCTACATATGATTGTAAGTAGGTTCAAGCAACCCTTACTCACCCCTAAACGAAGGTCTTTGGACTCAACCCATAGTTGGATGGTTAGCGCCTCCAATGCCTAGTCATCCCGTAGACCAAGGTAAGGTCATATCGCGCGTGTGTACCGTACAAAATCAATAACAATCAATAATCAACCCACGTATGGCCTCTCGCTACCTTCGTGTAATGTGACTGCCCGGAATTAATTATGTAGTGCATGATTTATGCATAATCCAAGTTAACTTTTCCAATCGAATAAAATTTAGTCTTATTTATTCTGTGATCATTCCAAGCCACAAACAATCAATCAAGTGAATCTACTATGCAACAGACATTGTATTATTGCAATTTAAGGTAAATTCACCATCAACAACAATTATCATACACAAGCATAACCCAACCCCATACACATTCATTTATAATTCATAATTTATATTAACTAGCTACAAGCTCATACAAGTATGGAACATTAGGAAACACTCACTCGGCCATGGCTAGCTCAGGGATCGTAATAGTCCAAAGGTAAGTCGGTCTCGATCTCAGGATCACCTAACATTTGGAACATAGGGAAAGTAATGAGTTTAGGGACTTAAATACCTAAACCAACATGCTAAACCGTACTGTTTACTTAAATCAGTTATTGTTTTACGTGAAATCATCGATTCAAGCTTTTTATCGAATCGCGTATAACTTTTTCGTTTTATTTCGGATCGTTACGAACTTATAGTCCATTTTGATCGTTTTCAAGCGTATTTTCTCGTAGTGAGGTCCGTTGTAGATGTTGTGGCTTGCAGTGTAAATTGTGACATAAAAATATCACAAAATTTATTATTTTAGTTTAAAAATTATAAAATACCAATTTTAGCTTTTTCTTAACATATTTATGATTTAATAAGTATTTAAATCATATATTTGATATTGTTATTATTTTGAGCATATTTTTCTATTTTTGAGATTTTTAACTTTATTATGATTATTATTATTATTATTACCTTTATTATTTTTACTATTTTTCATTTTCTTATTTATTATTTCTCTTGTGTACTTTACGATTATACATATAATATATATTTTATAATTTATTTTATTGAAAAAAAAATCTGAAATTATGATATCATATATATATATACATATACACCTTACATATTTACAAATTTAGTAAATATATTATATGTGCTAATACGTATTCGGTATACCACTTATATACATATTATACGTATTATATATGTATGTGTATTTATTGAAAATAAAGTTATTCTTATATACATATTCATGTATTCATGTATTTATATTTATATATATCTATATATATAAGTCTTACATATGTACATCCATATAAATACATATATATATATTTGGTATATACATATAATTACCACTAATGGAGTTATACTAATATATATATGTATTATACGATTATATATTTATATATACTAAAATAATTATACATGGATACACACACATATATATATATATAGTTATGGTACAAAAATATACATATATACTATAGTTATTTAATAAAATACGTAATACTAATTATATGTATTCCAAAAAAATACATAATACATACTTTCCCGTATAATATAGCTATGTACATACATGTATACATACATAGTCTAATATATGCATATATAACTCAATTTATGTGTTTATGCACATATACATGGACTTAGTAATGTTATATGTACAAAATACCATACAAATACTATATTTATACATCTATATACTATATAATATACATCTACACTACAAAAATAAATTACTTACCTATTGATTTTTGTATTTTTCTTCTTCTTTTCCTTCCTTCTTTCTCTCTTTTCCCTCTTTCTTTTTCTGCGGTTTGCTTTGCAAGTTTTGGTGCAGAATTTTTTTTTCTTTTTCCAGATTTTTTCCTTTTATTCACATAAGGTTAGTTTAGACTTTAAGCTAAGATCTTATCTTATCTTTTGCATTAATGAGAATAAAACAAAAATAATTACACATGTCACTTTTATTCCTCACGTGATTGCTAAATTCTTTTTCTTTTCTTCTAATTGTTGTTTCCACGTTTTGTGCAGGATAGAAACATGAAAGTGGAAATGGAAGAAGAAAAAGAGATAAATTGGAAATAGAAGAGAAGGAAAATGAAAATTATTAACAAATATGTGTAATTTTTCAAATCATATAAATTATAACGAATCTCTTGTAGATTAGTTTTCAAAATTTTGTGAAATTTTATCAATTTAATTGGTACCCGCTATAACTATAATTTTTACCATTATTATAGCGATTTCGTTATAATTTCATACGAATAGGGTATTTAGTCGAAAATTACAATTGACTATAATTTTATCACAATTGAGTAATATTTAATTATTTTATAGGTTTATATTTATTATTTTAAGGTTTCGAACAAATTCGGGTTCAATTTTGGTTAATGATGTGTAAGTCAGTTTTTAGGGTTTTAGTATGCGATTTAGGGTTTTGATTAATTTTTAAGGTTTTACTACTTATAATATATTTATATTTATGATTTATTAAATTTTTATTTTCCTTGGTTCTAATGACTTATCAAGTCATCTATAGTATTAGGGTTCAATCATGCTCTTAACTAGCTAAATTTGCGAGGTTTACATAATGTCTTTCCAAAGAGCTACCTAATGGCCTACCACCTTTAAGAGGCATAGAGCATGCCATTGATTTGCAACCTAATGTTTCATTACCTAATAGCTTGCATATAGAATGAAACCCAATGAAGCAAAAGAATTGAAAAGGTAAGTAGATGAACTTATCAAGAGAGGATACATCCAGGAGAGCACTAGCCCATGTACAGTGGCCACATTACTCATACTAAAGAAGGATAGGTCTTAGCAAATGTGCATTGATAGTTGAGCCATCAATAAGATTATTATAAAATACCGATATCCTATACCTCATCTTGATGATATGCTAGATGAACTCTATGGTGCCCAAATCTTCTCTAAGGTAGACCTCAAGAACAAGTATCACCAAATAAGAATGCGATTGAAGGATGAGTGGAAAACCATATTCAAAACTTTTCATGAACTTTGCGAGTAGCTAGTCATGCCATTTGGCTTGACTAATGTACCTAACATTTTCATGCACCTACTACATCATGCATTAAGGGACTTCATTGGTAAGTTTGTTATGATTTAGTTCAATGATATCTTAGTATATAGTAGGAGTTTACCTAAACATGTTGCTCAATTGAGAGCGGTATTTATTGTGCTAAGAAATGAAAAGTTGTTCAGAAATTTGAAGGAGTGTGCCTTTTTTCAAAATGAAGTGGTTTTTCTAAGGTATGTCGTATCTAGCAAAGTTGTAAGGGTTGATAGTGAGAAAATAAAGACACTTATAAAGTGGCTAATATGCAAGAACGCAGCCGAGGTTAGGTTAGCCTCTTTCTACAAGCAATTAGTGAGGAATTTTAGTAGCATTGTAGTGCCTCTTACTGAACTTATCAAGGAGAATGTTGAATTTCAATGGAATGAAAAGGTTTAATGCAGTTTTGATGAAATCGGAGCTAAGCTCACATACGCCCCCGCATTTGCATTACCAAATTTTGAGAAAGTGTTTGAATTAAAGCATAATGGCTCTAATGTAGGGATTAGGGCTATTTTGATGCAAAAGAGGTATCCCATCGCCTATTTTAGTGAGAAGTTAAGAGGAGTGGCTCTCAATTATTCCGTATATGATAAGGAGTATTATTTCTTGATCAAAGCATTGACTATCTAGTAGCATTATCTTTTACCGTGGGAATTCATCATTTGCACCAATCATGAAAACTCAAGTACTTGAAGGGGTAGAAAAAATTATTGATACATTAGGGAAAATGGGTTAAATTTTTAGAGGGGTTTACCTCTATTATCAAATACAAATAGGGTCATGCCAATGTCTTTGCTCATGCTTTATCCCATTGGTATACTATAATCTCTGCCCTATAATCTAAATTGCTGTAATTTGGCTCGATTGTTGAATAGTATGATGAAGACGCCTATCTTGGGCCCATTATGGCAAAGTGTAGAGATGTAGTAGCTATTGGGGGTTTCTACTTGGTGAATGGGTTCTTATTTAAGGGAAGTAAATTGTGTGTGCCTTGATGTTCCTAAAGGGAGTTATTAGGGAGGGAGGCTCACTTAGGTGGCTTATGTAGGCATTTTGGAGAGAAGTGAACATTAGAGTTGTTGAAAGAGCATTACTTTTGGCCTAGTATGATGAATGATATACACCATGTACTTAAAATATGTGCTATTAGTAAGAATATGAAAGGGAGACAAGAGAATCATGAGTGTACATGCCATTGCCTGTATTGTCATAATCATAGAAAGATCAATGGATTTTGTAAAAAGATTGTAAACACCCCATTTTTTTCCATTTTATTTTAGTATTTTTATTGAGCCAGGTTAAAGAAAATGAAAAAAATAAAAATATAAAAAAATTAAATAAAAATATATAATAAAAAATAAATAAAAATAAAGCGTCAAGTCATATCGAGTCAAGTCAAGTCATTTAGGGTCAAATTGGATAGTGGTGTGTGTTTAATTTAATGAATTCTAAGTTGTTAAAAGATCGGACTTCATTAAAATATTTTTTAGTTCAATCCAATATAAAGTGGATTTTTATCTAATTTATATTGGGCTAAAATAAACTTAGAATTTATTAAATGGGCTAGAGTATATTTTGGGCTAAATCAAGTTGAACTGAGTCGGGCCCGAAAGATAGAAAGCCTAAATTTACATAAGGTTTCTACAAACTAGGTTGAATCTTCAATAAACCTAATTCGAGAATTATAGTATTTCTCGTATTTGGGATTCATTATCGTATTTTTTGTATCTAGAATTGGTTAGGATTAAATATATATTTAAAAAGATACAAAAGATTCGATTGAATGCCTTATACATAGGAATTCAGCAATGAAGTTTGACACATTTTTCACACTCACTCTCGCTTCACATTACTCTCACCCAATACATACTTCTTCAATACATAGCCATACTAATCACTTTCACCTACTGCATTCTATCCCAATCCGCACAGCTATATTGATTGGACACGCCTTGCTCACACCATGCCCACATACAGTAATCACTTTCACCTACTACCTTGATCCCAATTTGTATAGCCGCATTAATTAGACACTCCTTGCTCACGCTACACCTACATACACTGACCCGTGCATTGCCTCACACAACCAAACACTCACAAGCATTGCCTCACACAACCAAACACTCACAAGCATTGCCTCACACAACCAAACACTCATATACCATGCCTTCATCTACATACTGCACATTACACTGCCTAATACGCCATACTGTCCCCCATACACATCCACATATTGCATGCACTCCACTATTTGCCACTCACCAAAGTTAACACATGGCTACACTGTGGCTTACTGAAGTTGATACATGGCCACACTGCATACTCACAATACATTCACTTAACACAAACACATATGACATGCAATACACTCATTTGACACAAATACATACGACACACGACATACTAATACACATAACACGTAAACGCACGCATACTAACATATACGACCACATACACACCGTACATATGAATCACTTCACAATTTATGCATTACACTGTTGCTGCTATGTACAAGCATGACAACTGCAGCCCTACATAACCATGATGACTACAGCCATGTACAATCACGACGCACTGCTGCCACACACGATCACAATCCATTGCTGTACATGCTGACCAATACACATACTAAGTACATGAACATAGTCTAGACGATCACGACGATCAACACGAACACGTCAATCACGTACTACTCGATTAGTTTAGGTAATAAAAATTATTTTTTTATTTAATTAATTATTTATTTTTTATTTAATTAATTATTTTACTAATTTGTTTTCTTTAATGCAGCTTTTTTTAATTGTCATATCATTTGCTATATTTTTTAGATAATTTAAGTTTTTTTTTTTATAAATTGCATTCTTCAACCAAAATCGCATATCTTTTCTCTGAGATCTGTATATTCAGAGAAGATACGTATCTTATATATCTTGCACATAAAATTTAAGAAAAAAATATTTTTTTTTTATACGTGGTGATTTGTTTTTTAAAAAATAATAAAATATTAATCAAAACTTTTTTAAAAAGATTTAATTGGTTAGGTTTTTTATAAATAGATTCATGAAATTAGATTTTTTAATTTTTTTAAAAGAAACAAATGGTTAAATAAACGTAAATTTAGCTCGAATTTAAAGTTAAAAAAATCCACTCATTAAATCTTTTCGATTGGCTTGATTCCAATTAGTAGATACGTAGATACTTTTAGAGCAACTAGAAAAACAATAAATTTTTTTTTTATTTTTTGAAAATTTGTTAAAAAAATATTCATCTTGATTACATTTTTGCATATTTGTACATATTTTATCATTTTTAGAAAAATTAAAAAAAATAAAAGCCCATTAGTTTTTTTTTTTTTGTATTTTTACATGGCGATTCAATCTTAATAAGTTAATTTCTAAACTTATTTTCTTTTGGTTAATTTTGTTAAAAAAAATTAGAATATTCGCAAACTAGTGGCTAAATTAAGGTTTTTCTACTTGAAAACCCTAGTTTCATTTTTTACCAGTTTAACTAATTAGTAACTCTAATTTTTCTAAATATTTTTTTAAAACATTTTTTAAAAGAAAAATGTTTCCTTAATTTTATGTTAAGTAATTAGGCTTAGAATAAGTTAAAATAAGGAAAACGAAATAGGGCTCAATAGAATTGGCGATTCCATTAGGGATCACTTGTGGGTCAGCCATGTAAAAATTAAAAATATAATTGATGAGCTTTTTGTATTATTTTTCCTTTTATTGTATTATAGTTATACTAACTAGTTTTTTAGTGATGTAGGCCTTAAGGAAAAAACCTGCCCCAATGAGCCCATATTAGAGATTTGGGGGGAGTTTTATTTACTAATAATCATTTGTGTGCTTATATATAGTTGAACCTGGGTTACTTTAAGAACTTCGAATAGGCTGCCATTGTGTAACTCCCAGTTCACTAATGTCTTTACACCCACTTAGCGATGATAAGCAAGCTCACTCAGGCTTCAACGTAGCCCACTAGGTTTTTCTCTGAAAATCCTTGAAGCTATAGAGCATGAGACCCATAGACCCCGCCCTCCTAAATCATTCTTTTTAAAAAAGGGATAATCATTTCTAAATTATAGCAAAAGTTTAATTAACTTGTATATTTGCCTGTGTATGCTATCTTTTATAATATATGTGAGTCATGTAAGTTTTGTTTTATTTCATGAGTAATAGGTATTTAACATTGAAGGCTCAAAATAATTTATACTCCCCTTGTACCATAATGTACCAACGTTAAATAAAAAAAAAAACTTCAGTATTAACTTGTAAATTTTTTTTTAGCATGTAATTACAGAAGTTAGCCATGATGAAGATTATTATAGAACTGTTATTTTTTTAATGCTTTCAAACAATTTTTTTTTTTTAAAAAAAAAAGAAATTTCAAAATGATATTTTATGATAAAAAAATCAGTTTCATGATAATTATTTACTTAGTTGATTTCTATTGCAATGCCTTATATGTACCATACTATTAGGAATTAACAAAATAAAAAATAGAAATAAAAAAATTAACCATTGTATTTTCATTATGAATTATTTTCCATCTTAAGGTCATTAATCTTATAAGTGTCTAAGTTCTCATTTTTCGTGTTTAGCCCTTAAGTTGTCACAATCTTGATAGAACTTTCTTTATGAGTCGTCACCCTTACACCATCTTTTAATAAAC
The DNA here is from genome assembly GCA_024138005.1 of Lumnitzera racemosa. Taxonomy (NCBI): domain Eukaryota; kingdom Viridiplantae; phylum Streptophyta; class Magnoliopsida; order Myrtales; family Combretaceae; genus Lumnitzera; species Lumnitzera racemosa. Next base: position 6,865,921 of record JAMXBC010000007.1, read on the forward strand.
TTCTCATTGTAAAATAATTTCCACTTCTTTATATCATCCCTTTAATATAATCGTTATTCTATGTCCTCAATTGTCATTCCCAATGGTTCCATTTTTTTAACCTTCTGTCTATATAATAAGTTTAGATTCGTCAATGTCAGTATTAAGTTGTCTATAACATAAAATCAATATTGATTTTTTCTTTCAATAAAAGTTTCCAAAAAAAAAAGAAAGAATGGTTTTCAAGATTAAAAACTCAATTTTTTATAAAAAAAAAAAATGGAATACAGTGTTGCAAACAAGAAGGAATTCTTATAGGCTTTGAAAGATTGCTTTTTAAGTGATTTGGCTCAACTTGAAGCCCATAATCACTCGTTATTAAAACCAAGATGTATAAAGCCCTTGAATAAAGAATAGCCACAACTAAAGAGGTTTTGAGCAAGCATGCGAAACAAGTCGAGACTATGGCCCATACCCAAGCTTAGGGGCCTATTGACAAACTATCTAAGGCAGACAAGTCTAAAGAGTTGCTGGCTCGTGAGCTCAACAACATCAGCAAAGGCTTGGGAAAGGAATTGGAGTAGAAATTGATGAAGATAAAAGAAGAAATCTTCCAAAAAAATTGAAGAGAAAATGGGAGTTCTTAAGGATCATGATGTACAGAGTAATTTGGGCTTGAGCAATGTTTATAGTTTTGAAGACCACAAGTTACCTAAGAAGTTTAAGGTACCAAATTTCAAAAAGTATGTTGGAACAGGTTGTCCTAAACTTCACCTTAGGCTTTATGTTCACAGGATAGCCCAAGTCTCTAAACATGAGTAGTTGATGATTCAAACTTTCCAAGGTAGCCTAATTGAGCGAGCATCAATTTGGTATGCCCAACAAGAATTAATTAAGCTTCATACTTGGGATAAGTTAACTCGAGCCCTTTATCAAAAATACAAGTTCAATGAAGAAGTAGCTCCTTCCGTAATGGATTTGAATAACATGAAAATAAAGGCGACTGAGTCCTTTAAAGAGTATGCCTAGAGATGGAGATCTACAGCCACTTAAGCTATAGTACAATTACTAGAAAATGAATTGATCAACATATTCATCCGCACATTAGGTGAACCTTATTATAATCACCTCTTGGGCCATACCGCTTCCACATTTGCAAACGTAGTCACAGCCGGTAGTTGCATTGAAGATGCTATTAGAATACGGAGATTGATATGGAAGGGATTAGCCCAATTCGATTCAAAAGCCACTGTTACGCCCTGAAGTCGCAGAGTCGTAACAGTCCCGCCGTGTAAACCATTCTATGATAGTACCTGGTCTTACAGTGCCTACCATAGATATGATCTACACAAGGCATCGACGACTCCTCGCTTTAAAGCAAATAGTCCAATTAACAATTAAACTACAATTATGATAAATAGTATAATTTCTAATAAACATGTATAATTATATATAAGTCCACAGAGCTTCCTAGAAAGTTTTACATAAACATAATAGTTCACTAGATTACATAATAACTATCAGTCTTTCATCCTTAACTCCAAGGTCACTCTAGTTGCACATTATACTAAGTAACTTGATCCTCACACCCCTGGCTTTAACAGACTAACCTCTAGGTAATTGTAAGGCGACATAGTACTTGAAGTGTTCAGAAATCAAAACCTGCAAAATGATCTATAAGGGTATGAACAACTACAGCTCAGTAAGTTGAATTGGAGACTCATAAATGTATACAAGCACAAACAGGGTTATCAAGCAATTATTTTCATGCAATGCAACAATCAAGTGTCATTGTACAACGTAGTCCGGTACGTTGTGAAATCAGAGAAATTTCACCCGCTTCAATCCGGGTTAAGTAGTTTCCATGTTGTACAGCAGCTCACAACCAAACCCAGACTTGTGCAATGGAGACCCCGCTCCTCCCGCGACTACCTTTGAACCATTGACTTCACCCTCGCCGCGACCTCCTCTCCTGTCACTTTGTTCAACTAAGGATGAAGAAGGGACCATTTTGCAATCCTACGCTATCCCTTTCGAAGGGGTCGGTATTTGGTTGGAGAATCCTATGATCCCCTAACAGGTTGCAATTCATGACATTTTCGGTTATTAGGGTCGAATAAGATTAAATTTCATTTAGGGTGTTCAAACAATTTCATACCAATTCAATCAGTTACAAAATCACTCACATTACAAATTCAGCCCGAATTCAGATACATCAAACACATGCGTAAACTACTTACAATCACAATCATATACAAGCCTAAGTCTTTGAGTACCACAAAACTAGTACTCTATTACAATAAGTAATAACCCAACTTACTTGGAATTACTTGATCCCTTGATCCCTTAGTTACAAGCTGATTTGTCCCTGAGTATCCTATAATACAAATAGGTCTTTTTAGTACTTATACTCTATGGATTCATATTCCAAGTTATATTTTAACTCATTTTTTTCATGTATACCTATTACGTACTAATGATTTGTTGTACTTTATTTCGGGGTTCAAATCCTAAATTAGATTTTAAATTTTGATTCCTAAGCCTTAAATATGCTCGAATCCTAATGTGAAATTAATCACACTAAGCTCGAGTATCCAAATATCCTCTTGGGTCTTAATGTAGTATTCTAAACTAGTTGATACATGCTAACCCTAATTCAAGTATCGGATTTATTCCCGATGTGTGAAAATCTTACATTTTGAGATATTTACTTAAAATTAAATGTTATTTCAAATTTATTATTTTTCTAATTTCTATTATAATATTATCTAAATAACCCTAATTTTTTAGATTTATTAATTTGCAATTTCACATATTACTAATTTCTTATATTAATTACCTAATTTCCTAAGTTAACCATACTTAATACTCCAAAGGCTAGGATTAGGGTTTCATATCAGAGATTAACATCCCTAAACATCTAATTACTATCTAAATCAGTAATTAGTATCTTAATTACCTAATTAACTCAAAATCACCCAATTTTCCCATCATTTTAGGGCTAAAAATTAACTTAAAATTTTTGAAAATTAATTTTAAAAAAATGGCTTCATAGCACTGTTCTATATCACATGAGATTCCTACAGAAAAAAATTGAGCTCCAAACTACACTCCTAAGCCTATTTATTTTCCGTTCTAATCATGCTCGGTTTTGAACAATTTGTTAAGAACCCTATATTTTCAGACGTAATTAAACTAAATCACTATTTTTTTTTAAATCTACATATAATAAAACCTCAAAATAACAAGTTTCATAATTTTTTGGGGAAAATAACTAATTTTAAATAATTATTCAAAATCGGGAAATTTAAGAGACTAACCGGTCCGAAGCTTTCTGGCCGTCCAAACCCAGTCCAAGGCTGTCGGCCAGCCTAGACGGAGGGGCTAGAGTGGTGTGGTAGTGGTGGCTCAGTTCCAGGTAGTAGTGATGTGTGGGTTTCTCTCACTACTCGAATCTACATAGTTTCCTTTTCTTTTTTTTTCTGGATTTTCTCTCGATTTTTTTAGGTTTCTAATTTTTCTCTAATGCTAAACTGTCCAAATGAGTTTTGGAAAATTTTCCATTATTTATAGATAATTTTTTGTAATTATTATGCATTAATTAGACATGACTTTGCCCAATTTCCTTGATTTTTGGCTTTTGTGTTGTCTAATTTTAATTGGTTGATTTTTATTTTGTAGATCCTAACCTGCCACGACTTGATTTGGATTATTCTAGCCTCTTTTGATTTTTTTCTGATTTTTTCCATAATTAATTTATAATTTTCCTTAATTATTTACTTAGTTTTTTACCAATTTAGGTAATTCCGCTTATTTTTATCTATACGTAAATACATATGAGGTACATGTGAACATTCCTAATTATTATTTTGGTCATTCTAAAGTTTTTAGTATACATACAATCTATAGCTAGTAATTTATTAGTTATTAGATTACACTTTTCGCCTTTTCGGTAATTAGTACTTATTATGCTTAAAATTTAAAAATTTTATAGTCTCCTATTTTATTACTTATTTTCTTAAATTCAAGTTTACGTGGTCATTTTTACTAATATTTTTCTCAATAGTTTATAATTTGGGTTTGATCGGATCATTTAACCGATCGTCCTAAACCTTATGTTCTAAGTTCAATCTTACGGTCACTTGGTTTAGTTTTAGGGCTTACAGCCACTATGAACATTACGATGTCCTATTTAATGATACGTGAGCCTAGTACCTTAAGCACTAGCCTAAAGCTCATGGAAAATAAGCTAAGCCAGAAATCACATAAAAGGAGGTTCACTCATATCCCGATTCCTTTGTCTCGGGTCTATCATCACCTAAAAGAAGAGGGTTTGATGCATCATAGATGTTGCGAACCATGACTAAGAAACAGATAAGGCTAGTCGCTAGATGGGTTCGAGTTTGCAGAAAGCTCAAAAAGAACTAATGGAAGAAAGTGCGAAAATGAATGAATGACGGATGAAGGTTAAGCAAAACCCACGAACAGCTCTAGAGAATATGATGCACCAATGGAACTTTTAAGGACTCACGGCATAATTCGATATGACACACAAATCGATACAATGAGGTTACCCGCTACCTAACCTTACTTAAGGGTCAGGATAAGAGTGATGCCAAGAGTAAACAGAGTGTTTACGCAAGGAAGGAAGTACTCAAAATATGTATTTAAAATTATCTATCTCCTCACAATTATAAGTATAAGGGTATTTATACCCATAAGTTAGGGCAACTTAACTAAAAAGCAAAAGACAAAAAGGGAATTTCCTAAGAAAGTAAAGATCAGGATACAAAAGGGTAAAAATAAATATATAAGAAAAATAATCATTGGTGCAATGAATTCTATGCATGATACTTTACACGTGGTGATGCTACATTGGTGAAGTTATTGAAGATATGGACAGTTGGCTTGTCTTAGCAGGGATGGCTTTGTTAGCCTGAAGTCTCTCTTTCTCGGCTTCTCGGTAAAAAAGATGCCAAGTAATTGGTTGACTAAGGCATAAGAGAGTAATCTTTAATTCGGCATACTATAAAAAGATGGGCAGTCATACGACTCAAAATAAAGGGTGACTCAACAAGGAAGTACTCAGCCTTGATAGGGGTTGGTTGGAACAGAAGAATCCATCAAAGTAGTCCCTCTAGTCTTCAGGCTCAGTTGTAGGTTAGGGGTTTGGCAACCTAATTCCCATCATTCCATCCGAATTGTTTTGGATTTGGGATCAAATTTGAATGGTCTTCACCCTGTTCTCTGTCAGGGTGATACATACTGAGGTTAGCAATATTGAAGGCTTCAGAAACCCCATAGACCTCGTGCAATTCCAATCTGTAGACATTATTATTTATCTTCTTAAGGATTATGAAAGGTCCTTCCGCTCTTGCAGATATTTTGTTCCTCCTCCTATTCGGGAACCATTCTTTGCTAAGGTGCAAGCACACCAACTGTCCTAGCTAAAATTGTTTGGCCATCCTAACCTTAGTCTTTTCTCGCATTCTTTTAGTAGCTTGGTCGATGTACCAAGTGACCTTATCATAGATGTGTTGAAAGGATTATGCTCTGGCTAAGGCGTCAGGGTCCTCTTGTGTGGGTATTGGTACAGAAGTGTGGTCAAGGGATAACTCAGGATTAAATCCATAGAAAACTTCGAAAAGGGTTTGCTTAATGGTATCATTTACTGTTCGGCTGTAGGCAAACTCAACCACTAGTAAGCAGATGACCCAATCAACTAGCTTTTTGCCTATTGCAACTTGGAGCAGTGATCCCAAAGCATGATTAACCACCTTTGTCTGGTCGTCAGTTTAGGGGTAGCATGAGGTGCTAAAGAGTAACTTGGTCCCCAACTAACGCCACAAGGTTCTTTAAAAACGGCTCAAGAACATTGGGTCTCTTTTGAAGACTACACTTTGCAGCATACCGTATATCCATACAATCTCCTACAAGAAAAGAGAAGCAATAACTGAAGTGTCGTTAATCTTAGTGTAGGGCATGAAGTATGCCATCTTACTGTACCTATCCACAACGACCATTACAGAATCTTTGCCTTGGGCAGTTCGCAATAGTCCAAGGACAAAGTTTATGCTCAGTTCAATCCATAGCCTCGTTGGAACAGGTAGGGGCATTGCTTTCCCTTGCTCGACTCAACATTTGGCCTTCTTGCATACGACACAACTTTTGATAACTCGGTACACATCTCTCCTCATTCTCAACCAAAAGAAGCGACCATTCAATAGTTCACAAGTCTTCCTTTCTCTAAAACATCCAAAGAGTCCTCTACTATGAGCTTCCCTGATCAGTAGCTCTTTTAATGAAAAATTCGGTATGCATAAATTTCCTCCTTGGAACAAGTAGCCATCCTCCACATAATACTCGTCCATTGTCCTCCCATCGATGCATCATAAGATTATGGGTCCAAAGTGTAGATCCTTGGACTACTTTACTCTGATACTTACAAACCTAAACAGCCTGGTCTGTAGCTTTGATAAAAGCGCATATCTCCTCAAAAGACCATCTACAACTATGTTGCTCTTTCCTTGCTTGTACTTCATCACAAAATTGAATCCTTCAAGGAATTCAACCCATCTTAACTGCTGCTTCGACATCTTAGTTTAACTTCGAAGGTACCTCAGTGATTCATGGTTAGTATATATGACAAATTCTCTCAGTAGTACGACCATACTTGCAGTGTTCGGATTAGTGCCAAAAATTATTTATCATACACGGAGTAATTCAATTGCAGTCCTCGGAGCTTCTCACAGTAGAAGGCAATTAGTTGGCCTTCCTACATTAGAACAGTGCTTGTTCCAATGCTTGATGTGTCGCATTCCAGCTCAAAAATTTTGTCAAAGTCAGGTGATACTAATACCAAGGTGAAGGTCAATCTTTCTTTTACCTCAGCAAAGCTCCTCTCCTCCCTTTCTCCCTATCGAAAGTCGGTGTTTTTATTCGTTAGTTCAGTAAGTGGCACAACAAGGGTACTAAAATTCCTAATGAATCTTCTGTAAAACGAAGCCAGTTTATGGAAACTTCTTACATCAGCATAAGTAATAAGAGTCGACCACTCGATAATTGCTTAGATCTTTTCATCATTGACTTGTAAGCCTCCTCTACCGACTACATAGCCCAAGAATACTACTTCCTCCTGACAAAAGCAACACTTCTTTAAATTGCTGGATAGTCTCTCAGTACAAAGGACATCTAGGATTGCTCTGAGATTTTTACAGTGGCTCGGCATGTCGACACTGTAAACCAAGATTTTTTCAAAGTACACCACGACATACTTCCCTATGAGATGTTTCAGCACATGGTTCATTAGTCTCATGAAAGTGCTCGGGGCATTCAACAAACCAAAGGGCATAACCATCCATTCATAAAGTCTATGTCAAGTCTTGAATGCAGTCTTCCACTTGTCTCCTGTCCTCATGAGGATTTTATGGTAGCCAGATTTAAGATCAATCTTACTAAAAATCTTAGCTCTACTGAGTTCATCTAACATATCTTCTAGCCTTGGAATCGGATACCTGTATTTGATCATGATCTTATTCACAACTCGGCTATCTACACACATTCGCCAAGTTCTACCCTTCTTTAGCACTAGAAGTGTAGGTACAGTACATGGGCTGAGGCTCTCTCTTGCATAGACTCTCTCAAGCAACTCATTGACTTGACATTGGAGATTAGAAGCCTGCTCGGGATTCATCCGATAAACTAGTTTATTCGGCAATGCAGTGCTGGATACTAAGTCAATGCAGTACTCTATGCCTTTAGTTGGGTGCAATCCCTTAGGTAACTGTTCCAAGAACAGGTTAGCATATTCATCTAGCAACTCCTTAATTTCTTAGGGTAGCTCATCCCGTTCCTTCATTTCTAACAGTCACCTGACCAACAAGAAGGTTGGCTCATCAACATTAATGGCCTCTCAGAGCTTGGCTTTACTCATCACCGGATCTATCTTCAATCTGCGAGCAAGTTTTGTTTGTAACTTATTAACTTCTCTTAGAGGCATCAGATTCAGTGTGATCTTTCAGTCTTCCTTCTCGAACTTATACGTGTTCCCGTAGCCATCATGTACAACTCTCCTATCAAACAACCACAGCTTACCCAATAATATGTAAGAAGCACACATAGGTAGTATGTTACAAAGAATTTGGTTAAAGTAATTCCCTATAGTGATCGGAAATAGTATTTACCAAGTGACATATAATGCTCCTTTCTCACTCAACCAGTGCAACTTGTACGGCCTCAGATGTGTAACAATCAACAACCGGTGCACATTGGTGTAGCTTCTACTATCTACGATGAAGGCGCACACTTAATCATTCACCTTACAGGTGGTATGTAACAAATTCTCTCTCTACTCCTCCTCTCATGAGGTTTTCACACTCATAGTATGTCGAACAACCATGAGTAATTTGTCCAAGTCTTCAACAAACTCTTCATCCTCAATCAGCTCTTTCTCGGCATTTTCTTTCTTGGTAGGAACATCTTCCTCCTTAGGTTCCTCATTAGTACTTTCTACTTCTAGCTTCAGGATGTCTCCCTTGATGATCATTGTCTTACGGTTCGAGCATTAAGTAACCATATGTCGAAACCTTTGACACTTGAAGTACTTAATCTAGCTAGTCTTCCTACCAAACCCTTACCCCTTCTCATAAGTTTAGGTTAAAACTTCACCATCAGGTCAACCCTTCTGCTTGGCTTAGACATCAATCTTTCTATTCTGCTTTATACTCGACTGAGCTCGATGACCTGTCTATCCAAGTTGGCTAGTCGGCATCCTCACCGGTACTGGGCTCCTTCTTTGCCTCTTTACTCGTTAGGCAATCTTAACGGCTTCATCCATTGTGTCAAATCATTGAAGCTCCACAACGTCTCGAATGTCTCCTCTTAATCCAGTAACAAACCTTAAGATTATTCGAGTTGATGGTTCCTCCACTTCGCATCAGATCATGAGCATTTGAAACTCTTAAACATAGTTCGACCTCTTTGTCTCAGCTCCTAAAGCCAAGTGAAAGCATCTTAGAGATAAGTTTTCGATACGAACCTATTTCTAAGCACTCTCTTCATCTGCCAAGTGTTAATCTCTCGATATCCCTCTCATCTTCTCATGACCTATAAATTCTTCCACCACATGGTAGCATATCCAAAGAACTCAACAGCAATAGTTCTTAACTTCTCATAATCCTCATATTGATAGTAATCAAGCACACACTCAACCTTCTCTTCCCACTCCAGATACTCATCAGCATTCCCAAATCTATTGAAACTCATAATTTAAAGCTTCGCATGATCAAATGCTCTAGAGATTCATATACACTCTTCTTCAAAATACTCTGCTTCCTTTTCATCAAGCTGTCTCAGGTCTATCCTTCGCCTTACTCATCTGCCAACTCCTCCATCTTAAACGAGTTGAGCTGAGTTCTGACCTCTAACAGGTTGAGCAGCTTATGGAGTGTTTTACGCGGCCTCAGTGGGTCGATAAGACATCGCATGAACAACTCGAGTCAGATGTACTAAGAGGTTAGCTACCTCATCAAGTCTCTTGTCAATACTTTTTGGAGTTCCTTGAGACTATCGTCCATAGTAGATAACTCTACTGTCATCGCCAGTACCGACATTTATACTTAGATTTGTCATTTTTTCTCATAGATTCAAAACTCAAACAAACACTTCAAAAAATTAACAATTAACAACATAACAGTCGATTGAATACAGTAACTTACGCTATTTCACACACGCAAAATGAAGTATAATTGAACTTCAAGAAGAACTACTATAGTTCACAAAAAACCTCCACTCTTATATCAAGACGTTACAAACCGTGAACAAGAAACAAATAAGACCAGTTCTTGGATGGGTTCGAGCTTGCAGAAAGCTCAAAAAGAACTAATGGAAGAAAGCGCGAAAATGAATGAATGACAGATGAAGGTTAAGCAAAACCCACGAACAGCTTTAAAAAATATGACAAACCAATGGAATTTCTAAGGACTTATGGTACAATTTGATATGATGCACGAATTAGTCTGGTAAGATTACTTGCTACCTAGCCTTACTCAAAGGTCAAGATAAGAGTGATGCCAAGAGTAAACAGAGTGTTTATACAAGGAAGGAAGTACTTAAAAGTATATTCAGTATTATCTATCTTCTCACAATTACAAGTACAAGAATATTTATACCTATAAGTTAAGACAACTTGCCTAAAAAGGAAAAGTAAAAAAGAGAATTTCCTAAAGTAAAGATCAGGATACAAAAGGGTAAAAATGAATATACAAGAAAAACAATCATTGGTACAACAAATTCTACACATGATATTATATACGTAGCGATGTTACATTGGTGAAATTGTTAGAAGATGCAGACAAAAAGTACAGACACCTGGCTTGTTCGAGCAAGGATAGCTTTGTCAGTCCGGAGTCTCTCTTTCTCAGCTTCTTAGTAAGGAAGATGGCAAGTAATTGGTCAACTTAAGTGTGAGAGAGTAATCTTCAATTTGACACACTAGAGAAAGATGAGCAGTCATACGGCTCGACATGAAGGGTGACTTGACAAGAAAGTACTCGGCCTCAGTAGGGGTTGGCTGGAACAGAAGGATCCATCGAGCCAATCCCTCTAATCTTCGGGCTCAGCTGCGAGTCAAGGGTCCAATAACTCGATTCTCATCAATAAGACTCCAATAACAGGGTATAAATCTCAAAAATACGATCCCAATGTGTAATGTGAGTACCACATAGGTTAGTAAGGGCATGTTACTTACCATTGCTGAGAGTTAAAGAATAAAGTCGAAGATTTGATTAATGAAAAATTGGCCCAATTAGACTTCGTTAGGGATCCAAGGCCCAAATTCTACATAGAGCCCACTATAAATATGATACAAGGTTTAGAAAAAAATGTCAGAAACAGATTTGAATGGTTAAGTCCAGGGGATATGTTATTGCCATGATCTGAAAAAAAGGGTTTACTACCCTAGAAGAAAAGTTAACAAAGTTAGAAAAAAGACTTACGGGTACAGAAATGGAAATAGGTAATGTGCTCAAGTAACTTAAAAACCTACATCCTAATACTGATAAGACATTACAGCCAAAGCATGAGGATGATTCAGGGAAAGAGAAGTCAGGAGTGAATGTGCTAATTGGGAAAGCCTAGAATTAAGACAAGCCCGTCCATAATAAGAAGATGCAACTTTCACAGTTCAAGATTCCAATGGCCCAAGTGTTCAAGTGATTGAGAGACGTAGGACTACTAGCATGTGAAAACCCAACGAAGAAATACAAGCCAAGAGATCATGACCCTAGCAAATTGTATGATTATCATATAAGCTAGGTAGGGCATACCATAGAAGATTGCTGGAAACTGAATTATAAGGTGCAAGATTTGATTGATACCAAGGTTACTAACCAAATTTTCTAGAGACTGATGGCTCTATAAGCAATGGAATCCCTAACCTAGGAGCATCAAACAGACAACTTCCAATATTAGGTATTGAAGGCTTAGTACTACCATCTAACCAGGTAGCTCACCATTTGAAGCAATTGAGCATATCTTTAAAAGATCAATTCAACTAAAAGGGCCAAGTTCGAAAAAGTTACAGAAATGGGGGCAAGAAGTGGAAAAGAGTTTTAAGTTCCTATATTTATTTCTTTTTAGAATAATCTTTCACTTTGGAGATAAGATTTATTTGAATAAAGTGTTTTTCTTGTGCATTTTGTTTTTCTATGATGCGTACTTAGCTAAGCTCGACAGAAGCATGTCATTGCCCCTTCATTAGTGAAATACTTCATGTAAGACTTGGAACGAGCGAAAATGGATAAAGGACATGTGAACTCGAAACTTAAAATTTTCTACCTAAGAGAATGGTAACACATTACTTGAAAGGTTTAGGATAAAAAGAGGCAACCCATGTCCCAAACACTAACCCTAAACACACATGAGAAAGGAGTGTCATAATGTAAGTACTTGAGTTCATTCCTTAAAGGAAGCCTGTCTTGAAATTGGTATACATGTCAAAATGATGTTAAACATTCATTTCATCATCCCTAAATACAATTATCCTTTGCAAACCCATTTAAGCCTTTAAGGCATTTTTTTTTAAATTAACCCTGCCAAGAACCACTCCACATTGGGGCAATCAGGAGGATAGGGTCATTAATTTGGAGAAAAGGAGTAGACTAACTTATGCTCGCTATAGTTGTGCTAATTCATAAGCAAATATTGTTATAGATAATTCAATTTCTTTAAAATGAAGAAGAGCTTCAGACCATATATACCTCACTCAAGCCTATACACTCATTTAAATACCTTAAGCCCATAGACTTTTCCTAAACACTACATACCATATACACTTCTCCTAAGCTTATATTCTTTGACCCATGATTTTTAGGTTTCAAATCCCATCAAGCAAAAACTCAACAAGGAAAGGTGATTGCCTTGACCAAAAAGAAAAAAGAAAGAGAGAAAAAAAAAAGGAAAAAGAAAGCAAAGAAGAAGAAGAAAACATTAGCAAGTTGGTCACCTTCAAGCAAAAGCCAAATCGCCAAAAGTTTGAACTTATGATGGTATCCAAAAGCTAAACATTTTAAATTCCTAAGCTTAAAAGCAAAGCCCTCATTTTATGATCCCATCCATTTTATTACCCTTAATGGAACTCCTTTGTCTAAAGAAATGGATTTATCTCAAACAACAATTGCTCATGAAACTTTGGTAAGCCCATGTTTAGTTTCTCCTAAATTCTTGGTTTATAAAGTCGGGACAGATGGTATATAATTTTTTTAAAATTAGCCAAAGCACATTAATATTCATTTGCTTAAACCATTGACTAAAAGCCTTACATTGCAAACCTAAAAAAGACCTGATTAGTTGATCAAAATGTACCACTTAAAAAATGGACTACAATTTTTGGAATGGATGTTGAGAATGAAAACTAACATGTGAGAGTGCAAAGAAATCCACTTGGACTGAACATTTCAATTAATGGCATCTATCCCCTTAGTAGAAAATTAAAGAACAATTGAGTGCTTTCTCAAGAACATGAATGGTTTTAACCGAAAGTTTGAAATTAGTACCTCTAAAAAGTTTAAGAATCATGAATTATGCTCTAGGAAACAAGACTAAAAGAATGAGTGATTAACGGGCAAGGGTTAAGCCAACCCCTTATTTGTGATCTTTAGAGTTTTTGAGACTTTATTACTTATTAGCAACACAATTTTCCATCAAAGAGCATTTTTTTTTATTTCTTGAAAAAAAGAAGAAGAAGAAGAAGAAAGAAGAAAGATAAAAAAGAAAAAGAAAAAACCTTTTCAAAAGAGAAGCAGAACCTTTTTCAAAAATTGTCAAGAGGGATTTCTTAAAAATAAAAAGTCAAAACTTTCAAAGAATCATCAAAATCCCTCAAACTCAAGTCTCATATCATTTTGTCAAAACTCATTAAAGTTCTTGAAATTCGTGGATCGCTTGCCCTTTAATGCACTGTCCATTTCATATAATAATCTTAGATTGCTTGCTGATAAAACTGCTATCTAATTCTTTTTAGGATCACTTGCTTAAAGGAGCACTGTCCTATCCTTAATTGGGTCGCTTGCTCAATGGAACACCATCCAATCCTTTCTAGGATCATCTGCTTAAAGGAATGCCGTCCTATCTTTTGCTAGATCACTTATTCAATGAAGTGTTATCTAATCCTTTCTAAGATCGCTTACTTAAAGGAGCGTTACCCTATTCCTTTCGAAGATCATTTGCTCATGGGTGTGTTATCCTATCTAGTCTTTTGCTAGGATCGCTTGCTTAAAGGAGTGTTGTTCTATTCCTTTTTGGATCGCTTGCTCATAAGAGCGCTATCCTATCTATTCCTTTCTAGGATTGCTTGCTCAAATGAGTATTATCCTATTCCTTTCTAAGGTCACTTGCTTAAAAGATCGTTGTCCTATCCTTTTTGGATCGCTTGCTCAAAGGAACGTCATCTAGTCATTTAAAAAATCGCTTGCTCATGAGAGCATTGTCTCATTTTTTTCTTTAATAGAATGTCATCTCATCTTGTCTTCAAAAGATCTATCCTTTCAAGCAACTCATCCTAAAAGAGATCTGTCTTCTTAAAGATACCCGACCTTTCAAGTCAAGACCTAATTTGTATAATAATCAAGGTCATTACCTTACCAATTAAAGCAAGGACTAGGCAAAAATGAGTATGTCTTTTTTGTCTTTGTAGCAAAGTTCTTATCGAACTTCACTATAAAGAAGGACAGTTGTAGACATCTCATTTTTTTTTGTTTTATTTTAGTAGTTTTATTGAGCTAAGTTAAAGAAAAAGAAAAAGAAAAAGAATAAATGAAAAAAAAATTAAATAAAAAATATAATAAAAATAAAGTGTTAAGTCTTATCGAGTTAAGTTGTATCGAGTCGATTTGAGTCAAGTCAAGTCGAGACAAGTTGTTTAGGATCGAATCAGATAATGGTGTATGTTCAAGTTAATGAATTCTAAGTCGTTAAAGGATTGGGCTTCATTAAAATATTTTTTTAGTCCAATCCGGTATAAAGTGGATTTTTATCTAATTTATATTAGGCTAGAATAAACTTAGGATTTATTAAATGGGCTAGAGTATATTTTGAGCTAAATCAAATTAGAATGAGTTAGGCCCGAAAGATAGAAAGCACAAATCAATATAAGGTTTCTACAAACTAGGTTAAATCTTCAATAAATCTAATTCGAGAATTATTATATCTCTCATACCTGGGATTTATTATCATATCTAGAATTGGTTGAGATTAAATCTATATCTAAAATGATACAAAAGATTCGATTGAATGAATTATAAATAGGAATTTAGTAGTGAAGTTTAACACATTTTTCACACTCACTCTTGCCTCACATCACTCTCGCCCAATACACACTTCTTCGATGCACAACCTGATGGGAATCAAGCTACCAAACCACCGATCCATAGCTGAGCCCGAGGACTAGAGGGTATAGCAAGATGAATCCTCCTGTTCCAGTCGACTCATACAGAGACCGAGTATCTCTTTGCTAATCCATTCGGCCTGCCAAGCCAAGTGACTACCTGTTTCTTACGTGTCATGTGCCGAGAAGTAGAAGGCTGAGACAATAATCCATCCTCATTCTCTCACACGCCTAATCAATTTCTTACTCGGCTGCACCCCTGCTGAGATACTAATAGAAAGAGCCTAGACTAACCAAGCCACCCCACTTAGACAAGCAAGTTGTCTAACTTTTTTTCTGCATCTTCCAATGGCATCACTAATGCAGTATCTCCCCATGTATAATATCATGTATAGATTCCGTTGCACTAATGATTGCTTTCCTTGTATATTTATTTTTACCTATTTGTATCTTGTACATTACTTCCTTAGGAAATGCCTTTTTTTTTCCTTTTTGAGTAAGTTGTCTTAACTTATGGGTATAAATACCCTTGTAACTGTAGCTATAAAGAGACACAGAGATTATCCTTAGTACACTTGAGTATTTCCTTCTTTACATAAACACTGCTTATTTACTTTCAACGTCACTCTTATCTTAACCCCTGAGCAAGGCTAGGTAGCGAGTAACCTCAGTGAACTAATTCATGTGTCATATTGAATTGTGCTATGAGTCCTCAGAAGTTCCATTGGTGTGTCATATCCATTGGAGCTGTTTATGGGTTTTTGCTTACCCTTCATTCACATTCGCCCTTTCTCACAGCATTCTCCATTATTCCTTTCAAGCTTTCTGCAAGCTTAGACCCACTTAGTGACCAGCCTTATCTGTTCTTAGTCACAGTCCACAACATCTTAATATCAAAGCAGACGTTTTGTTTAAGTTGTTAGTTTCTCTAAAGTTTTGTTTATACTCTATTCTACATGTATAAAATAGAGCAAGTTACTATGTTAATTTGAGTGTTGTGTTGCTAACTGTTGATTTCCTAAAGTGTTTGTGTGAGCTTTGAATTAGTGAAGAAAATGACAGATCCAAGTATAAATGTTTGTACTAGAGATGACAACAGTAGAGTTGTCTACCAAGGGTGATAATCCCAAGGAACGTCAAGGAGCACTAATGTAAAACTCGATGAGGTAGCTAACCTCTTAGAAGATCTGACCCGAGTTGTTCATGCGCTAACTTACCGACTCATTGAGGCCATGCAAAATACCCTACAAACTGCTCAACCTGTTAAAGGTCAAAACCTAGCTTAACCAATTCGAAGTGGAGGAGTAGGTGGACGAGTAAGGTGAAGGATAGACCTAAAAGAGCTTGATGCAGAAGACGAGGAAAAGTATTTTGAAGAAAAATGCATATAAGTCCCCAGAACGTTTGACCATGTGAAGCTTCAGATTCCGAGCTTCAGATTCCGAGCTTCAATGAATCTGGGAATGTTGATGAAGATTCGGAGTGGGAAGAAAAGGTGGAGTTTATTTTTTATTATTATCATGACAAGGATTATGAGAAAGTGAGAACTGGTGCTGTAGAGTTCTCCGGATATGCCGCCATGTAGTAGAAAAATTTCCAAGCCAATAGGAGACAAGAAGGCTACCGAAAGATTAATACTTAGCCTGAGATAAAGAGAATACTTAGAAACAAATTCATACCAAAAACCTATCTTCAAGATACTTTCACTCGGCTTCAAGAGTAGGTTGGACTGTTGATAAGTATGCTCAAGAATTTCATATGCTTATGATCCATTGCAAAGTGAAGAAACCACCAGCTAAAACGGTCTTAAGATTCAATACTGGGTTGAGAAGAGATATTTGAGACATTGTAGAGCTCCAATGATTTGACATAATGGATGAAGCTATTAGGATTGCCCAATGAGTAGAAAGGCAAGGGAAGGGCCAACTCACGGCCAGGATGCCAACTAGTCGACTCGGATAGGTAAGTTACAGAGCCGAATTGAGTACAGAGCCGAATTGAAAGATTGATGTTCGAGCTTAGCAGAAAGGCTAACCTGATGGTGAAGTGCCAACCCCAACTTATGAGAAGAGGTAAGGTCCAGCAAGAAGATGAACCAGATTAAGTGCTTCACATGCTAAGGGTTCGAACATATGGTTACTCAATGCTCGAACTACAGGACAATGGTCAGCAAGGGAGATGTCCCAAACTAGAAGTAGACAGTATGGATGAGGAACCCGAAGAAGAGGAGGTCCTTGCCGAAAAGGAAAATGCTGAGAAAGAGTTAACTGAGGAGGATGTATTTGCAGAAGACTTAGACAAGTTACTCATGGTTGCTCGATGCACTATGAACATGGAACCTTCGTGAGAGGAGAAGTAGAGAGAGAATTTGTTCCATACCACCTATAAGGTGAATGATTAGGTGTGCACTCTCATCATGGATAGTCGAAGCTACTCTAATGTGATATCAACTGAACTTGTTTCAAAACTGAAGTTGCCAACTATTGCATATCTGAAGCCGAACAAATTGCATTTGTTGAGCGAGAAAGGAGCATTACATGTTACTTGGAAAACAATACTGCCAATCAATATAGGGAATTACTCAAACTAGATTCTCTACAACGTACTGCCCATGTGTACTTCCTACATGTTACTAGGTAGACCGTGGCTATTTGATAGAAGAGTTATCTACGATGACTATAAGAATACATTCATGTTTGAGAAAGATGACTGGAAGATCACACTAAACCTGATGCTGCTGAGAAAAGTTAACAAGTTGCAAACAAAACTTGCTCGCGGAACAAAGAAGGCTCTAGTGATGAGTAAAGCCGAGCTCCAAGAGGCCATCGATGCTAACGAGCTAACCATTATATTGGTTAAGTGCCTATTAGAAATGAAGGAGCCAGGTGAACTACCCTAGGAAATCAAAAAGTTGCTAGACGAATATGACAATCTATTCCCAGAGCAGTTACCTCAGGGGTTGCCACCAATTTAAGGCATAGAGCATTATATTGACTTAGTACCCAACGCCACACTATCAAATAAGCCAGCCTATCGGATGAATCCCAAACAAGCTACTAAGCTCCAACGACAAGTCAATGAGTTGTTAGAAAAAGGATATGTAAAGGAAAGCCTCAACCCTTGTACTGTACCAGCCCTTCTAGTGACGAAGAAGGATGGAACCTAGCAGATGTGTGTAGACAACTGCACTATGAACAAGATTACTATTAAGTATAGGTATCCTATCTCAAAGTTGGAAGATATGCTAGATGAATTGAGTGGAGCCAATATTTTCAGCAAGATTAATCTTACGTCTAGCTACCATCAATTTCACATAAGGTTGGGATACGAATGGAAAACGACATTCAAGACTCGACATGGATTATATGAGTGGATGGTCACGCCATTCAACCTATCAAATGCCCCGAATACTTTCATACAATTGATGAACCACTTATTAAGACATATGATTGGGAAGTTTTTTGTGGTGTACTTTAACAATATCTTGATCTACAATGTTGACATGTCAAGTCATTGTAAACACCTCTAAACCATTCTTTATATCCTCCATACCGAGAGGCTATTTGGTAATCTCAAAAAGTGTTGCTTTTGCTAGGAGGAAGTGGTATTCTTGGGCTATATAGTCAGTAGAGGAGGCTTACAAGTGGAAGATGAAAAGATCTGAGCAATTGTAAAGTAGCCGACTCCTACTACTTGTGCCAACGTAAAAAGTTTTCATGGATTGGCTTCATTCTATAAACAATTCATCAAGAATTTTAGCACCTGCGCCGTATCTCTTACTAAGTTCACGAAGAAGAACACCAACTTTCGACAGGGAGAAAGGGAAGAGAAGAGCTTTGCTAAGATAAAAGAGAGGTTGACTTCCGCCTCGGTGTTGGTTTTACCTAACTTTGAGAAAATATTTGAGCTAGAATGTGACACATTGGGCATTGGAATAGGTACTGTCCTAATACAGGAAAGCCGACCAATTACCTTCCATAATGAAAAGCTCAGAGGACCACAGTTAAATTACTCTGTGTATGATAAAGAACTCTTGGTGCTGATCCAAGCACTACAAGTATGGCAGCATTATCTACTGCTAAGAGAGTTTGTCATCTATACTGACCATGAATCTCTAAGGTACCTCCAAAGTCAAACGAAGTTATCGAAGCGGCAAGTGGGATAGATTGAATTCCTTGAAGGATTTAATTTTGTGATTAAATATAAGCAAGGAAAGAGCAACGTAGTTGCAGATGCTCTTTTAAGGAGACATGCGCTTTAAACCGAACTGCAAACTAGATTGTTTAGGTTTATAAATATTAAATAATAGTATTTTAGGGATCCATACTTTGGACCCTTAATCATGCGATGCGTTGATAGAAGGATAATAGATGAGTATCATATGGAGGATGGTTACTTATTTTGAGGTGGGAAACTATACATACCAACTTGCTCCCTGAGAGAATTGCTGATCAGGGAAGCCCACAGTAGAAGACTCTCTAAGCACTTCGAAGAAAGAAGGACCTATGAGCTATTGAATGGTCGATTCTTCTAGTCGCGGATGAGGAGAGATGTACATCAAGTAGTCAATAGTTGTGCCGTGTACAAGAGGGCTAAGTATCAAGTTGCACAAGGGAAGGCAACACCTTTACCTGTCCCGATGAAGCCGTGAACTGAATTGAGTATAGACTTTGTTCTCGGACTACCACGAACTACCGGAAGCAAAGATTCTATAATGGTCGTCGTAGATCAGTTTAGCAAAATGGCACACTTTGTCCCCTTCTCCAAAACTAATGATGCTTTGGCTATTACTTCTCTATTCTTGCAAGAGACTGTGTGGATACACAGCGTACCGAGAAGTGTAGTCTCCAATAGAAACTTAAAGTTCCTAAGCCATTTCTAGAAGACATTGTGGTGTCAGATGTGGACCAAACTACTATTTAGTACTTTCTGTCAACCCCAAACTAACAGCGAAACAGAGGTGGTCAATTGCACTTTCGGATCACTGCTTTGAGCTGTAGTAAGTAAGAACTTGGCTTATTCGGATGTCTGCTTACTAGTGGTTAAGTTCACTTACAACCGAACAGTGCATGACACCATTAAGTAGACTCCCTTCAAAGTGATATATGGTTTCAATCATGAGTTGCCCCTCGACCACACCCTTGTACTTATACCCATACAAGACTGATGCCTCAACTAGAGCACAATTCCTCCAGCACATATATGATAAAGTCACTCGGCATATCGACAAAGCTGCTAGAAGAATGTGAGAGAAGACCAAGGGTAAGACGGCTAAACGATTCTAGCCCAGAGACTTGGTATGGTTGTACCTCGGTAAGGAACAGTTCCCAAATAAGAGGAGGAACAAATTATCTACAAGAGCTGAAGGACCTTTCAGAATCCTCTAGAAGATCAATGACAATGCTTACAGATTAGAGTTACTCGAAGACTATAGCTTTTCTAATGCCTTCAACATTACCGACTTTAATCTGTATCACCCTGAAGGAGAATTGAACGAAGACCATTCAGATTTGATCCTAAATCTAAAACAACCTAAAGGGAATTATAGGAATCAAGCTACCAGTCCACTAACTCGCAGCTGAGCCCGAGGACTGGAGAGACTAAGAAAACCAATTCTCCTATTCCGACCAACTCATGCGAAGGCCAAATATCTCCTTGCCAACCCATTCAGCCTATCAAGCCAAGTGACTGCCTGTTTCTTGCATATTGTATGCCGATAAGCAAAAGGCCGAGACAACAGTCCATCCTCATTCTCTCACATGCCTAATCAATTTCTTACTCAATCACACCCTGCTGAGATATCAAGAGAAAGAGCCCAGACTAACCAAGCCACCCCTACTCGGACAAACAAGCTGTTCGTAATTTTTTTTCTGCATCTTCCAACAGCATCACCGATGCAGTATCACCCCATGTACATTATCATATATAGAATCCATTGCACTAATGATTGTTTTCCTTGTATATTTATTTTTACCCATTTGTATCTTATACATTACTTCCTTAGGAAATGCCATTTTTGTCTTTTCCTTTTTACCCATATACACTAATCACTCTTACCCACTACACTTGATCCCAATCCTTATAACCACACTGATCGGATATGCCTTACTCACGCTACGCCCATATGTACTAACCAGTGTACTGCTTCACATAACCAAACATTCACAAGCATTGCCTCACACAACCAAACACTCACATACCACACCCTCATCTACATACTATACACCATATTACATGAGACATTACACTGTCCCCCACATACATCCATACACTCCACTGTCTAGCACTCACCAAGGTCAAGAGATGGCCACACTGCATGCTCATGACACACGCGCCTAACACAAACACATACGACGCATGACATACTTACGCACATAAACGCACACATGTTGACGCACACGACCACATACATACTGCACACACAAATCACTTCACAATTCATAGACTAAACTACTGCTGCCGTACACAAGCATGATAACTACAGCTGCGCATGAACACGATATACTGTAGTCTCACACGATCACAATCTATTGCTGACATGTTGACTAATACACACACCGAGCACACGAATATAATCTAAACAATCATGATGATCAACACGAACACGTCGATCATGCATGACTCGATTCGTTTAGGTAATAAAAATTATTTTCTTCATTTAATATTTATTTATTTTTTAGTTAATTAATTATTTTACTAATTTGTTTTCTTTGGTGCAATTTTTTTAAATTTTCATATCATTTGCTATATTTTTTTGATAATTTGAGTTTTTTTTTTATAAATTGCATTTTTTAGCCAAAATCGCATTTTTTAGAAAAATCGCATATCTTTTCTCCAAGATCCGTATCATTGGAGAAGATAAGTATTTTAATATATCCTGCATATAGGATTTAGGAAAAATATATTTTTTTTTTTACACGTAGTGATTTTTTTAAAAAATAATAATAAAATATTAATCGAATTTTTTTAAAAATATTTAATTAGTTAGTTTTTTTAAATAGATTCTTGAAATTAGATCTTTTAGGTTTTTTTATAAATAATAAATGGTTAAATAAATATAAATCTAACTCAACTTTCAAGTTAAAAAAAATCTACCTACTAAATCTTTTTGAAAAAGAACTACATTAGTTTAATCTCAACTATCGGGCACGTAGGCACCTCCAGAGAAACCATAAAAACTATAATTTTTTTTTGAAAATTCGTAATAAAAATATATTAAAAAATCATCTTGATTACATTTTTGCATATTTGTGCATATTTTATCATTTTTAGAAAAATTATAACAAAAATAAAAGCCCATTAGTTTTTTTGTTATATAATAACTTAGTCTTAATAGGTTAGCCCTCGAACTTGGTTTCTTTTGGTTAATTTTTTTTTTTAAAAAAAATAAAATATTTCCAAAGTAGTGGCTAAATTAAGGTTTCCCACTTGAAAATCCTAATTTTATTTTTTACCAATTTAACTGGTTGGTGACTCTAATTTTTCTAAATATTTTTTTAAAACATTTTTTAAAAGAAAAATGTTTTCTTAATTTTATATCAAGTAATTTATATTAAGTGGGCTGAACTTAATATAAGTTAAGTTAAGAAAAACGAAATAGGACTCCATAGGGATTACCTAAGACTATGAGGGGAAAAGACTTAATCATGGTTGTAACAGATCACTTCAATAAAATGTCTCACTTTGTACCTTACCAAAAATCTAATGATGCCAATCATGTGTTTAATCTTTTTTCTATAGGAAATTATACAGTAGCATGGCATCCCTTATACATTGTATCTAATAAAGATACAAAGTTCCTTAGTTTCTTTTAGAGGACCTTGTGAAAGAGGCTAGGTATTAAGCTTTTGTTTAATACAACATGTGTTCCCTAAACGAATGAACAAACCGAAGTTGGTAACGACACCATAAGCACCTTGCTCAGGGCTCTAATTGGAAAGAACCTTGTAGATTAGGACTTGTGTTTACCTATTATGGAGTTCGCTTACAATAGGCCAACACATAATTCTACTGGTAAGTTACCTTTTGAAGTTGTGTACAAGTATAATCCAAATATACCATTGGATTTACAACCCATACCAGTTGCAAAAGGTGAAAGTTTAAGTAGTGTTGACAAGGCTCACCAAGTTTAGAAGATTCATCAAGAAGTCACCTTTCAACTAACCAAGACTATTGAGAGGCAAAGACAACAAGGAAATAAGGGGAGGAAACCAATAATGTTTTAACTAGGATACTTAGTTTAGATTCACTTGAAGAAGGATAGGTTTCCAAGAATCAAATCTCATAAATTATCAGCAAGAGCGGATGGCCTCTTCAAAGTGCTAAATCAGATAAATGATAATGTGTATCAAGTTGAGCTTCCATGATATTTTGAAGTTTTAAGCACTTTCTACATTTCAAATCTCACTCCTTATTTTCCAAAAGACATCAACTTCAAAGAAGACATCAACTTCAAGGAAGATTCGCCTAATTTAAAGGAAATCAACGCAAGCCCTAAGCTAATGATGGGGTTTTAATTCAAACTTATTAGGTTAAATAGCTAGCTATGTCATAGCTGGTGCAGATCCCTCTATGGTAGGTATAGCATCTTCCTTAATGCTCTTTGATTACCATTAACATTTCCATTCCCATTGTCATTTTGTTAAATCCATTTTAATATCGATTCCCATTTAATTCCTTAGCATTAACACCAACTCAAACACAAATTCCAATAGCATACCCATTTTCTTTATTCTAATTGTAGACATCCCATTTTTACCCTCCTTAGGTCTATTTCTGATTTAGAATCCCCTAATCTTTGGAAAATACCAAAAAATATGAAATAACAAAAAAACTAGCAAAAAATAGAAAACTAAAAAAATAAGAAAAACCAAAAATCCAAAAGAATAAAAAAAATTGAAAAATCATAAAAACTGTTGCGTAGTGGTTCATTTAGGTCAGTATAAGGTAAAAATAATTTTTTGAGATCAACAACTTTTAAAGTTAAAATAAATATATACGATTTGAACGAATTAAGAACTCTAAGTAAAGATGGGCTTTTATTGAAAATCAATTTTTCTAACCTACTTTGGGCTACTCTTTTATAAATATTTTGAAAGTACACTTTTCCAGATGGTAATGACTTTAAACTATACCTCAATCGAAGTTATAATGAATATTTTATGGTCATTCGAAGTTTTTGAATAAAAGTTAAATACTGATGGAAACCAATATCCTAATTTGATCAAATTGAAAATTTTGAAAATATTTTAAACATATATTTATTAGACTCCATATGTTCTGGAAGAGCATTGTGTGATTTTCAAGAAGTTGGAAAACTAATCAAGTTTTATTTTAGGTAGGAAAAAAATAAAAAGAAAGAAAGGGTTGGGGGGGAGGTGTGGTTGGTGGTGGGGGAAGGGGTGGTAGTGTAGAGAATGAAGCAGAATAAATGGTGGCCAACAAGGAAAATGGGGGAAAAAAAAGAGAGAGAGAGAGAAAGAAAGATAAAGAGAAAAATAAAGAAAAAAATATAAGGTGACAAATGTCATCATATAGTTGTACTACGTAATACTTGAATATGCATGCCATGTGGCACACCTAAAAGATGCCATGTATCATCAACATAGCATCCACATGGCTACCACATACGAACCACGTGGACCAACCACATGGTGACACATGGCACTTGTGAGGTTGACCAAGTTAACCAACCCCATCTTTCTTTTCTCTCTACTAATTCTCTTGCAATTAGAATATTTAGAAATTGCCTTTTTAAATGGAAAATAATGCATGGCATTTTTTTACCTTATTTCACCTACTTTCTGGTCATTAAAAAACTAACAAAATTAGGGAAATGAAAGCTAGGGAAGCCTCCTATTTGATAAGGTCCAGATTTTTAATTATTATAAAGAGAAATAAGAGAAATAAAAATAAAAAATCCAGATATCCATTAAATACCCATATCTTTCACCATTAAAAAACTAAGCAATTTAGGGATTTTAATTGTAATAATCCACTATAACCTAATATCAAATGAGCAACCACATCCCTCATGAGCTATAAAAGTTTTAATTTTCCATTTTTTCCATAAATTCATGACTAATTTAGGCTAAAATTGGAAGAATATTGAAAATATAGTTAGGCTCCATTAATGCATAAAAGATTCAATCTTTCTTCAAATTGGAAGTTCTTAGGCTGCAATTCCGACCAAGTGGTTCTTAACATTCATTCATTCAACTCCTAAGTATTAAAAATCACCACATTACATGAAATTGCAACTTTCTCTCTTTAAGTGTTCATAATGCTAAAACCATTCTCTCTATTCTATTTATCTCGTTATAAAGCAAATTGATCCAAGATAAAATAGTGAAATATTCTACATTTATCCTAAAATAATGCCCAATAGGTAGTTTGTTTCAATTTTATGTTGGATTTAACTAATTTGAATTTAAACTTTTGAATGTGATTTTAGGATTTCTTCATATCAAACTCGAAGTTTCTAGAGAAATTAGGAAGCCTGTTGCTAGGTTTTCCGAAAATTAAGGTGGAGGACTTGAAAATTTAGGTCAGCCTTTTTCCAAAAGATAAGGATCTTCCTAGGATTTTTCAAAAGTAAACCAAAAGAAACTTATTTTTGTCGAAATTAATAAAATTTAATAAACTTAAAGTGAAAAGAGCTTTTCAAAAATAAAATAAACCAACAAAATAAATATTTCATTAATTGAGAACTACGTAGGTTTGATCATGCTTTGTTGATATATAAGCACTCTAGGCAACCTAAAATAATAATTTTTTTGTTTTTCTCCTTTTTCTTTTTTTTTTAAATAAAAAGCCCTATTTATTTAAAAATCTATTTAAAGCCTATCAAGTAATTTCATAGATATCTTTTGTGGAAACTATTATATTTTAATGAGTTAACCTCTAAACCCAAGATTTCCTGGTTTATATTTTTCTAAAAAAATTTTAGAAAAATACCAGGGGCTAGTAGTTAGAATTAGGTTTATCTACCCATGAGCCCTAGTTCTACTTTTTTCCCAATTTTGATCGAATAGCAACTTCTTTATCAAAAAGTTTTTTTTTTAAAAAAAAAAAGAAACGTTTTCTTAGTTCGATCGAGAGATTTATATAAAGCAGACTGGGCTTAATATAAATTGAGCTAAGATAAGAGAGAAAATGAATTTTCAACTCAACACTAGTCATCCATTTCAATAACTCTTCTTCGTTCCCTTGATCTCCTATGAAAAGTTTGATCATTTTAAGGATCAAACAAATTCTCAAAGTTAACTACTCCACTTCTTCTTTGAATAAAACATCATGAATCCTATTCTAAGGGGTACTTAAGTAAGCTTAATATAACAGGTTTTAGGATGCCCAAGATGCAAATCACTTGTGGCAAGAGGTTTTTAGAATTTCAACACACAAGTCAGATTTTCACACTTTAAGAGCTTCTTCACAAACCTCAAAAACAAGAAATAAAAGTGCACAATAAAAAGCTTCACAAGGTGAAATGGAGGTGAAAACTTGTACAACTAAAGTGATGAAAATATGCAACTACTACACCTAATCTAAATTACTCTATGCTTAGTCTTTGAAAGAGCTAAGAATCTAATATTGATAGCTTTCATCTTCTTCGCTTTCCTAGCAACAGCACTGAAAAAACTTGATATCACGTCACTATTCCTCTTGTTGTACATAAATTCGTCCCCTTTTAAAATTATGGAAATTGTATAGTCAAACTTGATGTAGATTGTAAGTTTTTTAAAAATATAGTGGAATCTTCAATAAAATGGTAAGCTTACCAATTGTTTTTAAGTATCAGGTAAGGAACCAAGTTCGTGTTTATCACGAGGAAGAAAAGAAATTTTTGGAAAGCTACTAATTACTAGAATATGTTGATTCTACACTAATGTAGGCAACTGAAATAAAACTTTTCAGTTAAACAAAGTATGCAATTGATTAAATTAGACGAAAGATAACAATAAGATAAACATGGATTCTAGCACAAATCTTGGTTTACAGTAATAGATTTCTTTTAATAGAAAATAGATAATGCGTGTTAACAACTGTCTAAAATGAACATAACTATATCACTAGAGTATTTATAATAGTCTGAACATGCACTTACTTATGCTCATAGAATTCATTAAATTTTCATCCTTGAATGCTAATGTAGCATAAGCATTGATTTATCAATTTCTTATCCACACTATCAGCTCATTACCTAAGCTTTGTTACTACTTAAGTAACTATATCAGAATTGATTTCCTAATCTAATCAATTCAAGCTCGAGGTGAGTAATAGGATTTTAGCCTTAATTCACAAATTACGATTTGTTATTATTAGGGATCCTAGATTCTACAAAAATCACCATCAATTTCATTATAATTACATAGAGCCTAAACTTAATGAGGGAACCAGTTGTTGTTTGATTTCTCAATGAAAGGAACAAGTAAAAGATGAATGAAAAAGTGGAAAAGATGGAAGCTTGAGTCCACCACTATAAACGATGTCATTCACCTACGCTAATGGCTTTGAAAATTTAATTTTGGGAAACAAACCAATAAGTGTACCAATTGTAAGCATAGTATAATGGTTAAGACAAGGTCAGTCCTAAGGGAGCTAATGTGCTAATTACTAGATTAATTGAGTTTTTCCTTAAATTAAGTGGTCGAGATTAATTTGAAAGAAAGTAAAAACTAGTAAAATAATCAAACACAAAATCGAATGACCTAACAACACATCAAGGATCCTAAGGTCAAGGAGATATAAAAACTAACTTAGGTTGGTAAATATATCTTCATTTGAATTGATACAATGATTCGAATTAATAATTGAAATTAACTATACAAGATTAACCAAAATCACAAAAACTCACCTACCTACCTCACTAGCAAAATTCTAGTTATAGTATAAATCATCCCACTAAGATAATTTATCTATAACTATCGAATAATTAGTAACCCAAAAAATTATTATTCTAATTGAAAATATGAACTAAACACATCCCCATGTCCCAAACCATATTTCTAATTGTATTAAATGTGTGAGTTCATGAATTTCATCAAAACCTACATATCTCTATGACATGTGTCCAGCCTAGTTTTTTACCTTCTTAGTTCGTTTTAAGTTAGGTATTCTCTAAACTGATCAATACCAAACCTTTACTCGTTTATTGCTGGCCCTCGACTAGGGTTTAAAAAAAATCGATTATTTTTACGTTTTGAAATTACTTTAGAGTTGCCGCTCGACCGGAGTCGAGAAAAAGAATTAATTTATAACCAATAACCAATCGAATGAATTTATTATAACTTAACTACTAATTTATCGATTAAATCATTTTATAAAATGGTTTTTTGAAAATCAAAGATCTAAATTCAGGAGCTAATTTATTAAACCCTAAACGAGTATCACTTTTCAAATTTAACTTCACTTTTCAAATATATTCTTTTTAATTTCTAAACGAATAATCATATAACACGTGACTAAATTAATTAACTTACACAAAATTTTACAAAGATGAAAAAAATATAAAAACTTTCCATATTTTAAGTCATCTTTTACTTGCATACGAGTGCCTATGTTCCCACTATTCATAATCAAACTTCTATAATTCATTTATCAAAAACATTAGCTGATTGGATTTATTTTAGTTTTCGAAAAAAGGTCGAGTTTACATTTTTATCCATTTTAATTTATTTAAGGAAAATTTTCTAAGGATCCTAAATTGATTTGATTATTTTAAATTTTAAAGTATCCTAATTTGAAAAGGATTCATTTAATTTTATTTAGTTTTTGAAAATTCAATTTCCTAAGTGACAAAATAACTTTTTATTTTTTGTTATTTCTTTACTTTTTATTTTTATTATTATTTTTTATTAGAACGTAAAAGTATATTAAATACTTCCTCTTCTTTTCTTTCTCTTTTGTTCTTTTTTCCTTTTTCCCTTTTTTCTTTATTTATTTTTTATTACAATAAGTTACAAGAATAAAAAAACAACAAAAATAAAAATAAATAAATAAATTGAAATACAACAAAACCAAAACAGAGGGCTTCGGACTGGATCAATAAATTCGGGCGTATGGATCAGGAACAGCAAAGACGGGTCAAACTGTCGAGTCTCGGATCCAGGTTAGGTTCAAACTGGGCCAAATCCGGGTCGGATGGCGGGTTCAGGTTGGCTCCTGAGCAGATGATGACAGTGATTGGAATGGCACTTTGGAGGCTATTTTGGCGGCCAAAACAAGCAGGAAAAGCCATTTAAGTGGCTATTGGATTGAAGATAGTGGGTTTGCCCAAGCGTTACTACCTACTAGTGGCGATTTGGTGGTGGTCAGCGCTTGGGCGGTAAGAGAGAGAGAAGATGAGGATGGTTGAGAGAGTTGTATATGTGCGTTTGTGTGTGGGTGTTCGTGGTGGTGACTATGGCTTAGTCATGGATGGTACAATGAGTCAGGGATGAACGGAGGATGGTGGTGATGGCTAGTTGTGTGGGTGGCCTGGTTGTGCTGGAGTTGGGCATTATATGGGATTGGGATTGAGCGCGGTGGACAAAGCTTGGTGTTTGGAGTACTGTCATGGCTTGGTCTACGCGCGAGAGGATGAAGGTCCATGTTGGCTGGGTTTGTGCTGTTCAAGGGAGAGAAGGAGATCGAAGGTTTTAGGTTGCTGCTACTATGCGAGAGAGAGAGAGAGAGAGAGACAGTAATGCGGTGAAGTGGCTGCAGCAGCGGTGGAGTGGAGTGGGCTGTTGTGTGTTCGATTGTCTATGTTGTGAGAGAGAAAGAGAAGTGTTTGATGTGTAGTGGTCGGATGTGGTTGGTTGGGAGTAGCATGTGTGGGTGGTCTTTATGTTTTCGGGGTGTAGTCGAGAAGGTGAAGGAGAGAGAGGGAGATGTTGAGAATGGAGAGAGAGAGGGGGGGTTCGATTCTGAGAGAAGAGAGAGAATCAGGGTCTGTCCTATGTGGATTTCAAAAATGAAAAATCCCCCTTCTTTTCCTGTGTTCAAAAATCTTATCCCCTTCTTGTGTGTATTTTCTTGAAAAATGGATTTACCCCCCTTTTAAAAGAAATCAAGACCTTATTACCATTTTTTTTTTCCACATTTTGGCTCTAAATTTGAACCCCATTAATGACTAGATCTGGTCCCATTTTTATGTTGGATTCAAAGTATCTTATGCTAGCATTGAAATCTCCTTATTAATTTGGCCAAACTATATATATATATAAAAAGAAGAAGCTTAGATCAATCTTGAAACTGAGCTGACTAGAAAGAATAACTGTAAAAAATCAAAAAGAATAAAAGGTATTTCTTAGCTTTAGCGAGATTTTGAACTCTCGATCTTTAAGCTAAACTCAATGCAAGTATAAGTATTTCACCATTAGATCGTTAGTCTATACTTTATTTATATGTACAATTAGACTAACTCAACTTGAATTAGATTTAAATCTAAGCTAGGTCCAAAGGTCATTTATTTTAAATTTATTTAAATTAAAAATCTATTCTATTCAAAGTACCTAAAAAAAGATTATTTTCTAAATCCCCTATTTTTTTTTTCTATTTTATGTGACTTTTCAAACTTTTTATATACTTTTCTAAATTTTACCATTTTTTTTATTTCTTTCTAAATTTCTTATTTTTTGTGCTTTTTACTATTTTCCTTTATATTGTATTTTCCTAAATTTCATATTTTTGGGTTTTCTTATTTTTCTTTTTTTTTTTTGTATTTTTCCTAATTTATGACTCTTTACCTTATTTTAAAAATTAAAAAAGGAAGAAAAAATAAAGTGTCTACAATATGTTTTTTCAAAAATTCAAGATATATTTATCGTGAATTATTTGAATCTCTCCATGTATCTCTAACTCTATCTATCTAAAAATTGTTGACCAAACACTAAATAAATAAACAATAAATATAATAGTTAAATTCTCGAATATCCAATATTAATATCGAAATAACTCACAAAATAATATTAATTCATCATTGCAAAACCCATAATATAATAAGCACAATCTCAATACAATACCCAAATTAATCAAGATTCAGCATAATAAAAATAATAAAAGAATAGAAAATACCTTAAATAAACTCTATAGATATCTTCAATTCCACCTTTTCATGTGTAATCGACATATCTCAATTAATCCAAAACCCAATTTTACCTCTACTATGCTAGAACATACTCTAGATAAAGATTTTATTCTTAAACTATTTTCTCCCTAAGCTGCTATGTACCCTCACGACTCTCCTCTATTCTCTTCCCTAAACTCTGCATCTCTCCTTTTGGCTCCTTGTTCGTAAAATAGAATTGCTAAGGAAATGGACCCAAGCCCACACGTCAGCACTTTACTGTAATTGACAATTGCAAGTCCCTGTCACCTGGCCAAATTGGGGAAGGGAATAAATAATGAGGTTTCCTTTTTCTCCTAAATCTTGATTCATAAATGTCTCCAACCAAAGTGACATAAGCTTCCATGACAATAGATGGGCTACTACTTAATGAGGCCCCACTTCTGAAAATGGCACATGCATATAAGGACCACAAAGCCCCCACATCATTGAATCAGTAGATAAAAGACTCTGCACTTTAATATCCTTATGGCCCCCCACGTGTGTGAGCATCAATGAACTCGAAGTTTACTCCAGTAAGTTCAGTGGAAATTTGCTCTTATTAGTTGGTTCTTGGTTGTTGTGATCTGTTTAAGCCGTGAGGAGTTGGTAGATGTGCAGATTTATAGGGGAATTCGGGGCGCTTCCACAGTTTGGATTGCCATTTGCTTCTACTATTCGGATTCTTTCACCATCAGTTGTTCTTGCTTCAATTTGGCAAGCAAGTCGGCGACTAAGGAACTCCACTGTTGTCATGTGTGAGTTCTTGTGCGGCTGCTGTTTATTTTATGCAGTTTTGAGTTGCTTTGATCAGCTCTAAGTGGGGTGAGCTGCTCGAGAAGAGAGGACAGCAGCTCATGTTCGCTTTTGTCGCTCGACGCATGAGCTGCTCGGTTCACTGCGAAAATTGTAGTTATTATGTGCTGCTTTGTTTCGGCTTCCAAGTGCTTGAGTTGCTGGGCCTTGTGCAATTTTTTTGCTAGTCAAAAAGCAGTTGTGTTGCTGTCATGTGAGCTCTTGGCTTAGCTGGCGTGAGTTGGTTAGTGATGACAGTCAATTAGCACATATATTTTAAGGAAGTTTTGCATAGTCTAATTCATTATTTGTGTTAATTATTAGTGATTTGGAGCTTAATTGGTTATTATTTCATTTAGGTGTTTTTGAAGCTTTCAACAAGTTTTCTAGTAATTTTAGATCTTTAACAAGGAAGTGCATTGATTGAGTTACTCAATGGAGTGAAGTCCACATAGGATATAGTGTCCAAAGAAGAACACGTACATGACAAGAGCCATATATCCTAACCGTATAACTTTCGTCAAGGAATTTCATTTAAAGAAAATACAAGTTGTATGTAAAGAAGAAGAATATACTTAAGATCATGGCCATGATATAAAGGCATGTATATGCCATAATTTGTGAATTTTTTAATTTTTGAACGGTTATTTTGTAACCTAAGTTCAAGTCCTATGTATACAATTTTAGTTCTAATGTTCAAATAGAGCTCCCTAGAGGAATATTTGTAGGTTAAAGTACAGGGATTTTTCTCATGTCTTTTAATCTCTTTATTTTATTTTTATGTCATAATTTCATCTTCTTAGTGAACCTTTTACTGAACCCTAGTTCAATGTGACAATTATTTTATTTTTGATCTATGATATTATGTTTTGTGATCTAATTGTATTCCTTTGTATTGCCTTTAATTCAATATAGCCGACTATTAAATTATTGTATGAATCGACTATAGAATCCACAAGATCCTATAATAGATAGAATAATGCAATTAGATATAATTAAATAGGCTAAGTAATTAGGTATTCAATTTCTCTAGATTAGGGAAACCTAATAGAGAGATTCAAGATCTTAATGTGATCTCGAGATACTTTTGTTATAAAAATGATTTAGATAAAGTATCTTTAGGATAAGGAATTAATTAAAAGATGTGAATCCTATTAATTCACATTAGGATCTATACAGTCCAAAAGTACAATCAAGATTGAGAGTCATATAGAATTGAGTAGTAAATAACAAATTTGCTATGGATTATGCTTGCATAATTGAATTAATCTCGTTTATTTAATTTTGCTATTTATTTTCTTGTTCATCTATTTTGTTTATTGTTTCTCTATCTTATTATCTTTATTTTGTTTACCAGTATGTAATCGAATTGATAAGTTAGATAACTGCTAACTTTAGGGATAATTACTAATAGTATAGGGTTTTCTCAAATTTTATGGTTCTTTGTGGAATTGACAACTCAAACTCAAATTTATGTTTATATTATAACTTGATTAGGTGCACTTACCTAAAGATATTATTTGACCCATACCGCTAGAGCGGGCAACCAATTGGCAAGATTACTCGGTAATGTTCGACATGTGTAAGAATTTGCACCTCAAGGATTTACTATTATGGCTAATCTCTTTAGCCCTATAGAGCTTAAATTCTATCGTTTAAGTTAGTTGGTGTCATGCTTGATACAAGTTGGAGTGGTAGCACAATCTTGCGCTTAGAGCAGCTGCTTGTTGAACTAGGCTACTGCTGTAGGTCGTCCGATTGGAGAACAACACTTGGGTGCTTGGATTTGCTGTAATGCTAATTTCAAGTGGAATGAAGATGGCTGGTCTTTGTTGCTTACATGTTCATCTACTTGAGGTCTGTTCATGTCATAAATGGTCATGCGCTGCTTAGTCCGTTTCATTCAAGAAGCTGCTGTTGAAAATTGCAACTTACGGGTGCTTTGAAGTTCTAATGAGCCTCCTTTTTATATCAAAAGTAATGGACCAATACGCTCTTCTCGTGAAGCTTGAATGGTAGATTGAATTCCATATCAGTCATTTGTGCTCTCCACTTCTGTTTGCTTCATAGACCAACTTACCATTATTGTGCAAATGAAGATTTAGTCTTTAAAAATGTCCAACCTTGTATCATAATCAGAATTGACTTAGATCCCCTAAATATATGCTTAAGCGCCTTCAAACTTTGTTATCTTCAAGTCTCCTAGCCCCAAATAATGTTTCATTGTATCCATAGTCTCCAATCTAGCTAAGTCTGGTTTGTTGATTTATGTCCTAAGGGATTACTTTACTTGATCATAGCACTCCAAGTCCACCTACTCTTGGTTGCCTTAGCTTTGATTTTCAATGCTGGCTATCAATAATTTGGATTGTTGTAATTTCTTTTATCCTTTAACTTGCTCCCCTTGTGTATCCCTAAGTAAGCTTCTTCAAAAATTCCGCAAATGAGCAATGGCACAACGTACGCGTAATCTGCAAACTCAGTGGTGCATCTCTTGGTCAATTCCAATTAAGAGTTGTCTTCGTATTTTAGTTGAAGAATACTTTCTTGGTATGACAAAATATGACCACATGTGCTACAATCCCGTATACACAAGACATCCAAAAATGATTTAGATACTAAGCAGCCTTCAGATGACTTACAAGTTACAGCTCTATCTAGAATTGAAACCTTCTTGTCTGATCCATAAATAATACTTATTGATATAGTATGCCAAAAAATATAAGTCTCCATTATTTCACTCTAACTATAACACTTGCCACCAAATTACAAGGAAGGAGATTCTTGCTCTAATTCACTAATTAAGAAACTAAGAAATTTGGCTCGTTACACAAATTCAAAGTAAAATGACATATAATTACTCGTGGATACACATGCCATTTAAGTTCGATTTTATCCTTTTTATCAATTTTATGAGCAACCGATCCTTTGACATGCATTTAATTGATTTCAAGCAAAATCCATGATAAAAGTGCATATGAATGCATGAATATGTGGGTCATAAGTGGGGATAAACGTGCAACAAAAACCACTACTTAGTTAGGAATTAACCTTACATTCATGTGAATCCTATTTACCATCAAAATAAGTAAATTTTACATATTTAAATACTATAATACAATATTATCAATGGCCAACACATTTCATCAAGTATGTAATCCCATAAATACATTAAGCACAAGAAACAATGTGCATGGAGGGTCTTCATAAAAACATACATACACATGAACATTACTATAAAACATTATAGAAATCATAAAGAGTGTAGAAACCATTACAAATCAAAGCAACAAGCACTTGGCCATAGAGTTCCTCAAAAGTCAATCCATCTCCGTAACTCTACAATGGAAATTCATACCCAAACCTTCATGTGCTGAAATCCATAAGAAATCTAAGCTACAATCATCGTTTTAATTGGAAAATACATCAAAAGTGGTAAAACTATGCTAATCCTACAATTATAGATTAAGAACAATTGAGAGAACTCAAGAAAGTAAAGCTTAAACCCTATAGTATGAACAATCATTGCAGCTAGAGATGAAGATGCAGCATTTATAAATTCGAGGCTAGTGTTTGAACACTAGAAATTGTGGCATTCAAACATTAAACACGTATTAGGCATCATTCATTCATTTAATATAACAGTGTGCTTCGAGGTTTTTATGGCTTAAACCCCAATCCTAGTAGGCATTTGAATGCCATGTTAGATAGCATCTGTCTGAAACAACATGTGTTCTTTTTGGGGCATTTTTTGGTCTTTTAGTATCTTGATGAAGGGATTAACTGTAGAAATTACTGATTATCTATATAATTATACTAGAGGTGTAAGTTTGAAGCACTAGATCTCCTATCCCAACATTCATGATAAAAGACTACTTGTTTTAGTGCTTAAAATGGTTTAAGAACATAACTTGATATATCTTCTTGATTGGTGAAGTAAATTTGACTACTAATGGTGATATGAGATTATCTTTCAACCCTTCTTCATATTAGGCTTTATACTTATTTGAGGATAGACAAGATTTCAAGTTGTGAGTAGATGATAAGTGTGCAATTAACCACACCTATCATGGGTGATTTTCTCATAATTGCATGTAGTTTTATTGGAAATTGAGCTAAATTTATGTGAAATATTTAAGAAATTTCTTATAATAAAATTTTACAAGTATTCAACCAAGTTTTTTGCAATGTAGATGTATTTTAAATGATTTTGAGGCATACTTAGTTAAATTTACTCAATTTGTAGATCTATGAGGTTAATGTAACATGTTAATCCACGTTTAGAGAATACATACAAATAAAGGGAACAAGAGCCGAAGGCATAGCATGTAGACTTCATAAGAGCCAACATTTCAACACCTAAGGGCCCAAAAATGACTAGAATGTGATTAAAGGATGCAGATCAGATGCTATTCCCTTTTGGCCTCCAAACACCCAATAGGATTGGAGCTTTACCCTATATACATGGAATGTAGCGTTTCACTAGTGAAGAGCAAATAGATGTCTGAAATGTACCTAATGTCCAGGTAGCACCACTTCTAGTGTCTAAACACCACATTACAGACTATAAAAGCTGTGTTTTCTCTTCTTTAAGTAATCAATGGTAATTTTTAGGGTTTTAGCTTCATTAAGGATGAGTTCTCTTTATTTTACTTAGTCCATTGATGTAGTTTTAGTATAGTTTAACCACTTTTTATATATTCTCTAGCTGCAATTATATTGTAGCTTAAATCTCTTATACTTTTTGCCATATTTGGAGATTTAGGTATAGATATCCATTGTGAAGTGATAGGGAATGTATGGGTTTTTGTGGAACTTCATAGACATGTATGTATGTCTCTGCTTGAATAACCTCCACGAATATTTTCTTTTTTAGTGTTATGTGATTATGGATTTATATGTTTACTTGATGAAGTGTGTTAACTATTGATAGTATTGTATTGTAGTAATGTGAATATGTAATTTTACTTCATTTGTTGATAACTAGAACTTGCATGAATGTAGGTTTAATGCCTAGCTAAGTCATGGTTCCCTCACTTTTAATTTGGCTCCATATAATTCAAATAAAATCGATGGTGATTCCAATGGAGTCTAGGATTCCTAACAATAGTAAATTGTAATGTGCGAATTAGGGCTAAAATCTTAGTACTCACTCCAAGCTTAAATTGATTAGATTGAGAAATCAAATCCATGGTCACTTAAATAGTGATAAAGTTTAGGTAACTAGTTGATAGTATAGATAAGAAATTGATAAATTAATACTTACGCAACATTAGGATTTATGGATGAAAATTGTATGAATTTTGTGAGTGTAAGTAAAGTGCATGTTTAGATTACTAAAAATACTCTAATAGCATGGCCATGTTAATTTTTGACAATTATTGACATACATTTCCTATTTTCTAATTGAAAGAAATCCATTACCTGAAACCAAGACTTATGGTAGAATCCATGTTTATCTTATCGTTGTCTTTCCTTTACTTTTGTTAATTTTACGCTTTGCTTAACTGAACAATTTGATTTCGGTTCCTTGGATTAGAGTAAAGTTAACATAATCTAGTAATTTCCAATAACTTCTTTTCTTCCTCATGATAAGTATGATTTTGGTTTCTCACCATATATTAAAAGAGGATCGGTATGCTTACCATTTTATAACGAATTCTACTTGATTTTTAAAAGTCTTGTAAGCTACATCGAGTTTGAGTATGTAGTTTCCACGATTTTAGAGAGAGGTGAATTTTACGAATTTGTCCGTGACAAGTGCGACAGTGACATGAATTTAGCAGTGTTTAAATGGATCTAACATGTTTGTGTCTTATGTCAAAATTTTCCATACACTAACTGGTTTAAATTGTTTCATATCTTATTCGGGTCCAACGTATCCTAATCCCAAATTGCCAACCCTAGTTATTTTAAATTAATAAGCATACAAAATTACATATTGTAATATTTTATTATATAAACTAACAACATGTAGAACTACATATTACTATACAAACTTGTTTCATTATACAAACTATCAACATGTACATATTATAACATTTGCACGAAAAAATTAGGGTTCAATACTTGTTTATCAACTTTAAGAAAAAAAATTACATGATTACAAATTATATAAAAAAATACCAAAATACTGTTACTATATCGCATCTTGAAGATGAGATATTAACATTTGTATAATGAAAATATTAATATGATACCTATGTTGCATCTTGACATAGGTGCAAATGCACTAATATCGCAGTTTTAAGATACTACATAATAACGGTATTTTGGTAATATCTAATTTATATGTATAATATTTATTAATTTTAATAGAAAATATATAAATTTCTCTACAAAATTACATATTACTATAACATCATATAAGATTACAAACTATCAAGATATTAGTAGACATATCAATACATTTTATTTTATTACACAAACAATCAACATGTCTATTAAACATCATACAAACAAGCATAAAAAATTGCATATCAAACAAACATATAAAATTCGTATTAAACTAACAAGCAAAACTAAAAACATATAAAATTACATTAAACATATTTAATAAAACATAGCAATAGCCAATCTTTCTAGGAGAAGTTTTTCTTTCAAAATATTTATAGCCAATGAAAGTAAAACAAAATAGAAAAATAAAGGAAAGGGAAAGAAGTTCACTTTCACATGCAGTTAAGAGGTTGATCTCGATCTGGCTTAGCTAATCACATGGTGGGGCCCATACTTTCAAACTCCTAAAGATGTTATCTTCAAAAGGCCCAAACTAATCTGTAAAAAACTTGGGCCTAAGACTAGAGTTGTGCATACGGATCAGGCTACATTGGTCAACCAGCATAACCTATAAAGAAATGTGGGGCAGGCTAAAAAATTTTAACCCGCTTAGAATACAGGTTTTTCTAACCCATCCTACTTAACCTGTGGGTCAAAGCAAGCTAACTCATTGTAAGTGGGTTAGCCCGCCAACCTGCATTAAAAAAAAAAAAAACTTATAATTCTCTATTCATGCATTTTATTTATATATATTTTGGGTTTTAGGATTGAGTTTTTTATAAATGTAATTAATATTTATTTCATTTCAAAACATATTTAATCATTAAAATGGAAGTATTGTTATATGTTATGCTCATATCCAATTAACTATAGTATATTGTTCAATATATCGTATAGTAAAAATGTGTTTCTTATTAACTATTTATAATAGGAAATAATAAATATAGTATCTGGTTACCTTATATACTAACTTATATGGAACATTCAAAATAATTACATAATGAAGTTGATTATCATGTTAAAATCATAGTATATATGATCATTATTGTTATGTAAAGCTAATTATAAATATGGTTTGATATATTATTAAATAAGTCCAATAAACAATTTACTTCTTTTGTTTTTTTTTCATTTTTATGTTTGATTTTTATAAAGTATATAAACGTCGATGCAAATATATATATGTTATGAATATATTTAAAAATGAAATGAAATTTAAATATTATAGTAAATAAAGCTAAATATAAACTTTGAAACCGATGTGATTTATAATTTGTAAATATTTTACATAATGCATTATAAGAAATAAGAATAATATAATTTGCGAGTTGGCCCATATAATCCACCAACTCACCGCGAGGCAAGTTAGGTTGGAAATTCTGACCTACTTTGCAAGCAAGTCAAAGCGAGCCAACCTACTTAATCTGCAGGCCAATTCAAAGTGAGGCGGATCGGCTTACTTGGCCTACTTACACAACTCTACCTAAGACACTTAATTTCAAAAATAACACCATTTGCTGAAGAATAAACCCTAAGAATGCCCCTTTTGATTCCAATTCATATTAACACGTTCCCAAGCTTTGTTGAATAGAATTGATGATTAGGTTTTGATCTTTAGAGAATGAGGAATCTCTTAATAGGTTTAGTTCTCGTTGATTTGCTTTAGAGTGAGAGAAATCAAAGTAAGAAAGAGTGATGTTCGTAGGTTCCTATTTTAAAGAGAGAAAGTGACCTCTTTTTCACTTTAAGAGCTTATTAATGTTTAAGACATGTTGGAATGAGTAGAATGGACTAGACTTCTAAAAGAATTGCAATTCTCTCTTCAATCTATTATGAAGTCTAATAGACATATGTATATTTTCAAAAACTATCTAATTTCACAGAATTACAAACTTCGTTTCCACTCATGTTTGGTTCTCCATTCAAAATTTCAAACAGCCATAAAAT
The DNA here is from genome assembly GCA_024138005.1 of Lumnitzera racemosa. Classification (NCBI taxonomy): domain Eukaryota; kingdom Viridiplantae; phylum Streptophyta; class Magnoliopsida; order Myrtales; family Combretaceae; genus Lumnitzera; species Lumnitzera racemosa. Next base: position 6,905,889 of record JAMXBC010000007.1, read on the forward strand.
GAGCAATTTAAATTTGACCAAAACACTATTTGAGACAATGATCTCCTTAAATTGTGTACTTTCAAAATATTTCAAAATGAACTAGTTGACAACATTAAAAAAATTATTTAAATAAATAACTATTTTTATTTAAATTCTTAATTTAATCAAATCACATATACTTATTTTGACTTTGGAAGCCATTTTAAACCTCAAAAACTATTTGCACCAAAAAATGAGCTCAATGGACCATTATGTGACTATTTTTATGACTTTTTTTCAATCTTTTGATTAGTTGCATCTTTTGTATATTTTTTTGGCTTTTCACCTTCTTTTTTCAATTCTTCATATTTTTAACCTTTTTTTTTTTTTTTTTACTTTTTATCTTTTCTAATTTTTTGGATTTTTCTTCTTTTGCTATTTTTCTATCTTTGCTTCATTAAAATTTTTTTATTTTTATTCTTTCTTGGCCTTTTTCATAAAACTAAGCTTCTAAACTAGAAATGAAATTAAAACAAGCAAATATGGGGTGTCCACATTATATAAAAAGTTTCTCTATAGCAACTCATACAATTTTTGTTAGTTTTTGGTCTTTAAAAAACCATTAAGTTAGAAATTTTGAAAATTTATTTATTTTTCAACAAATCGCTATGGTTTATAACCTTAAAACAATTATGGTATATTTTCATGGAGTATAGTGAAATTAAGTGCGATTTCATAAATAAAAGTATATGTTTTTGTAAATAAATAAGTTTTCAAGGTTAAAACCACTAAGTTTTTAGCTATAAGTACATATTGATTTTATTATATTGGAATATTAGATTATTTTTTATAAAATTTTAGTTAATTAGAATTTGAAGTGTACAAATGATTGGCCAGTTAGCATGTTGAGTTGGAATAGAATTTATTACAATAAATGGCTAAATTGATGTAGATGAGACTGTTTGTAGTTGGGTAGCCCAATTGGTGATTTAGTCATATTAATTTGAGCTAAGAATGAATATTTAGAGTTGTGTACTATGCTAAATGTAGATATCTAGTAGAATTATAGGGTATATAATTCAGATCAAGTGGTCAGTTAAAAGTTCCATTAGATAATAATTCTAAATCTAAGCTAACTCATAAGGTGGGTAATAAGATTCTCCACACAGGAACTTTAAACTGACTCAGAGGGCTAGTCTTAGAGTTCTTCACTCAATGATAGGAACCTGACCCTTAGACTAATCACATGAGCCAGGCTTTGAGGACTTTAGAATCTAATGTGAACAATCCCGAGTAGTCAACTAACCAAGGATGAGCTGGCTTTTAACCTTCCAAGATTATGAGTTGCATCATTTGCCAAGTTATGATAACCTCTCTTACAGTCACTTAATTAAAGGAAGGCATCAATTGTCTAACGTTAAGCAACTCCAAAGACCATCTAATTGAGAACTCTAGCAACTCAAATTAAACTATCAAGGTATTCTCCAACCTATTTGTACTGCTACTAACCTAAATTTTAACTTATTCACTTCTTTGCGTTTGTTTATCAGGTGGGCCAGCACTTACCCTTGTCTTTGTACAAGTTTGTCTTTCCTAACAAATTGCTAATAAGAGAAGCACCCTTGAAAAGGATTGAGCACAATATTGATTTATAGCCTAGAGTTACCCTACCATATCGACTTGCTTATCGCATGAATTCAGAGAATGCCAAAAAATGAAAGCAGTAAGTACATAAGCTAATTGAGAAAGGATATGTGAAGAAGAGGACAAGCTATTATACTATACCGATGATATTATTCCCAAAGAAAAGATGACACTTAGAGGATATGTATAGATAACTAAGTTATCAATTGTATTGTTATCCAGTATTGGTATCTAATTCCATGATTAAATGATATGCTCAATGAGCTGAATGGAGCTTAGATTTCCTCAAAGATAGACCTAAAAATTGGGTACCATTAGATTTGAATGAGGCCTACTAATGAGTGGAAAATTGCTTTGAAGGTGCACCAGAGATAATATGAGTGGTCAAGATTTCATTTAGACTAACCAATACACAACATGTATACGATACTCATGAACCGTATTCTACTCAATCTTATGGGGAAGTATACAATAATCTACATTGATGGTATTCTAGTCTATAATCAAGGCTTATCTGACCACATTAAGCTATTAACAATGGTACTTGATGTGTTGCAAGTTGTAAGAGTCTTTAGAAACTTGAAAGAAGTGTACATTATGCCAACCTTAGATAATGTTCTTTAGTTTTATAGTTAGAGAAGATGGAGCCCAAGTAAACAAGGAGAAGGTTAAGGCAATTGTTAGCTAGTCAACCCCATCGGGTGTAGTCAAGGTTAAAAGTTTCCATGGTCTTGCAAAATTCTATCAGTGATTTACTTACAATTTCATCAAAATAGCAACCCTGCTAACCAAATTGACCAGGAAGAGCATGGAGTTTAGATAGAGTGATCAAGCTCAAAAGAATTTTGAAGAAATCAAAGAGAAGATTACTACTACTAATAAGAACCAAAGCTAAGGACTGACATAGCCAATCGCTAAGGTAGGTTTGAGTTTGTAGAAAGCTCGAAAAAGAAAGGTGGAAAAAATGCACGCAAACAATAATGAAAAGTACATCAAGTTAACCTACAATCAAGTCTACAGGATATAACGCACCAATGGGACTATCAGGGACTCACAGTTCAACTCGATGTGGCATACAAGCTAATTCAATGAGGATACTCGCCACCTAGCCTTACTTGAGGGTTAGGATAAGAATGAAGTAAATAATAAAGAACAATGCTCATGAAGAGAAGTGTATATTCAATATCAAAAAAAGTAAGATAATGATATGAGATAATGCAGCTATATTATGATGGGGTATTTATACTTGAAATATTAGGGTATCCTACCTAAAATGAAAAAAAAAAAGAGTAATATCTAAAAGAAGTAACGTACAAGGAATAATAAAGGGTATAATTGAAAATACAACAAAAATGAGTATCTTGTATAGAAGATACTGTCATATGATTGCTCGAACACATGGATCCCTGTAGATGGATAACTTTATGGCAAAAAAGACAATTCTATAAGATTAGGGCGGTAAGTGCCGAACTAAGGTGTTGAGTTGAGCAAATAATTCTTCCAAGGTGAATTCAACTTGGACATATTCGATAAAACTTAGATTCAGGTCAGTTAGGTGGGTGGTCAAATGGGCCGAACTGTTGTTTGAGTGCAATTTGGATCGGCAGCTGGAGACAATTAATGAATACAAGAAGGTTTGACTCAGCCAAGGCATCAAGTTGATAGACTGTAGCAACTCAAACTTAGTTATAGGGTACAAGGAGAGAACTCGCCTAGCCATACTTTCCAATCCTTGGACTCAAGCTTGGGTCAAGGGTCTAGTGGTCTAATTCCAATCATCTACTCTAGTATTGTCTTTGCCTGAATTTGAGAATGTGTTTGAATGGGAGTATAATGTATCTAACTTTGGAATAGGAGCTCTACTTATGCAAGAATAAGAAGGTCATCGATGATACTCTAGTGAGAAGGTCACCGATGCTACTCTAAACTGCTCTATTTATGATAGGTTCTACTCCTTAGTCCAGGCACTCATGGGGTGGCAATACTATTTGTTACCTCCCGACATTCGTGATTTATATCGATCATAAGACATTGAAACATTTGAGAGGACAATAGAAAGAAGAAAAAAGAAAAGAAATGTGAGAAGAAATGAGAAAAAGATATCGGAACATCAATTTGGAAGAAATTATGGAAGTAGGTATTCATTTTGGTTATGGTACTAAAAAATGGAATCCTAGAATAACACCTTATATTTGTCCAGAGCGTAAAGGTATTCATATTACAAATCTTACTAAAACTACTCGTTTTTTTATCACAAGCTTATGATTTGACTTCTGAAGTAATAAGTATAGGCAAACAATTTTTAATTGTTGGTACAAAAAATAGAGCAACTAATTCAATAGTACAACACACAATAAAGACTTAGTGTCACTATGTTAATAAAAGGTGGCTTATGTAAGATCTTAACAACCTCATGGCATGCTTAGTTATCTCTTATCCTATCTATGTTAAGCTCTTTAACCATTATTATAGCTTACCATATGTACTCCATGCCCTCTTATCCATATCTAGCTATTGACTATGGTACAACAAGACAAGTTCTCAATTGAAATGACCTTTTATATATGATAATAAAAGGGAGTGGGAAACTTATCTTGAACTAGAACGGCTAGGACACAACTTCAAGTTCAATTACTCTAATAGTCTGGCAGATGGAATTTTTAAATGCTTGGACCATCATACCGTTATTTTAGCAAGCTAAGTGAGTAAGATTCTTAAAGATTTTTTTCACATATGATCAAATACAAGAAAAGGGAGTACTAATATTGTAGCCGATACCTTTTCTAGAAGACATGTACTAATGTAAGGTTGATATTTGAGCAACATGAGTAAGATGCCTATTTTTTCCCATTGTGGCAAAATGCAAATTCGAAGTGATTATGGACATATTCTATATTGATGCAGGGTATATGTTTTAAAAAGGCTGATTATATATATAGACTAATTTGGTGATGAAGTTGTTAGTTTAGGGAACCCGTACTAATGGCCTAACAGCATACTTTGGGAGAAGAGGATTTATGAGCAATTGAAGAAGCATTTCTCCTAACTTACATTAATGACGGATGTACATAAAGTGTTGAGAAGTATGTAGTATGTAAGAAAGCCAAAGAGAAGAACGAACCTTACAGAAATATATGACATTACCTATCCTAGCTCAACCATGAACCGACCTAAGTATGGACTTTAGGATTGTTGATGATAGGCAAGGGAAAGGATTTTATTATGGTGGTTGTAGATCAGTTTAAGAAGATGCCCAATTTGTCTAATGCCACAAGATCAATGATGTTTTATTTGTTGCTAACCTCTTTGTGTAAGAGATTCATGACAGCACAAAGTTCTTCATAGCATCGTTTCAAACTGACAATCAAAGTTTATGAGCTTTTTTTTCAAAGACAATATGGAAGAGACTTGACACCAAACTTATGTTTAGCACATCCTCCCATTACCGAATTGATGGCTAGGCTAAGGTTATCAACCGAATTATAAGCGCCTTACTTTAAGCAATAATTGTTAAGAACCTTACTAACTTAAACTTATGTTTACCTATTGTTGACTTTGTTTACAATAGGTCTATACACAATTCAAATAGTAAGTCTCTATTTTAGGTCATGTATGAGAACAATCCAACCATTTCAATGGGTATAATCTTTGTTTCGACCTCAAAGGAGGAGAGTTCAAGTGGTGCTGATAGACATATAAAGGTATGTTTACCTAAAAGTTGCATCAAAAGGAATTTAGGTACCTTATAAAGGTATTAACCAAGTAGCAAGAGTTCGAAAACCAAGGAAGGAAGGCCATAAGTTTGAGATTGAAGACCTATAGTTGATTGACTTAAGTAAGGATTGATCTCCTAACCATAGAGTTAGTAAATTATCTTTCTAAGCATATGAGCCATTCAAAGTTTTGCAAAAAATCCACAAAAATGCTTATGAACTAGATTTTCCTAAAGGCTATGGTGTATATTCGACCTTTAATTTATGTGATTTGACTCCTTAAGTGCTAAACGAGAAAGAACTAAAAGAACCTCTTAATTTGAGGCTAAATCATTAATACTACTAAGGTAATGATGGGAACTCAACCTTCGAACTAATTACTTGAGCCAAGCTTTCATGACTTTTCCTTGTGTTGAGAATCCTAAGTAGTCAAACATCCAAAGGCAAGTTAGCCTTCATCTAAGACTGTAGGCTACATCATTTGTTGAGTTATGATAACCTTCTTAAAGCCACTTGGTTAAAGGAGGGCATTAACTGTCCAACCTTGAGCAACTTCAAAGGTCCGTCTGACTAAGAACTCTTTTAACTCAAACCAACCTCCTATGATAGTCTATAACCTATTTAGACCCCCATTGATATAAATGTCGACTTGTTCACTTCATTGCCTTCGTTTACTAGCTTAGTCAATGCTTAGCTTAACCTCTATACAAGCTCGTCTTTTCTACCACGAACACTACTATTGCCAAGATGACACTATTCTGATGCCTGACAAAAGGACATGCATACCTAGAATTTTCATTTATGCTTATTCACATTTTTACCCTTCTTGAGATCATCCTAAGATACATATTTGGAATGAACTATTTTTTCTTTCTTCTATCTTTTTCCTTAAAGAGACCTATTATCAATAGTCTCTTGTTTTGTAATTCACATCATCTTTGTTTCTTGCAAGTAGTAACATGAAGTTACTTCCTATCTTTTATCGATTCCTCTAGCAAAAATGGCAAAGAATCCTAATTTATTACTTTGTAAGTTATATGAAGGTAGTATCTAGGTCGTATTGTGTTCATCTAGTGATCGTCTCCATTTGATTAGCTCATTGCCAAACCCCTTCTAGGTGCATCAATTAAGAACTATAAACCTATACTAACTCGGAAGGTTCCCTAAATAATCGCCTATCTTTAAAGAAGTCCGTTACCTTTCTTCTTGATTAATTTATGTCTATTTTAATTTCTAGTTTAAATTTTTCTTAAGCATTGTGACTAACTTTGAATCATTTAAATTTTTACTAAAATTTAGTAGTTTTCATTTTGTAATTATCTAAGTGTTCTAAAGGCATTGTCAAGTTTAAGGTGAAAGGGTGATTCTAAAAGATTTTTTTTGCTAAGCCATTCAATTTTGAGACTACACTTTTCTAAGATTGTAGTTAATTGTCTTGTCCTTAAAATATTTTCATTTGATTTTCATTATTTTGCTTAAAGATAAGCCAAAGTTTAAGTGTAGGGGCATTCAATGACATGAATTCAACATTATTTTTAATGAGTAATTTGCTGATTTAGACTTTATTCTTATTGATTTTATGTTATTTTGAGCTTAATTTACTTTATTATTATTTTCAGGGACTATAGGAACATTTCATGGATTTTTAAAGGATTTTTATACGATTTTGAGCTTAATTGAAGTGAAAACATGGATCAAGGAGTGAAGCATAAAAGTTTTGATCAAGGAGCAAAATCCAGTAGAAACTATGGTCTAGGACCACACCTGTGATCCCTCATTGTGAATTTTCATTAAGAGTTGAAGATCACAAACAAAATATAAGAACATACCCAAACTTCACGGCCGTGTACTTTAGGCATGGAGTTATAATGATTTCCTAAACTTCTATTTTTGTTAGATCTTCTTTATAATCTTAGGTCAACTTCTTATAAATAGACTCATAAGCCTAGGGTTACCAGGAGAGCCTTTTGAGCATTAGTTGTTAGACTTTAGAATTACTAAGGAGACTTTTCTATTCTTCTTCTCTTTTTATTTTAGTTATTATGTCTCTATTTTAGTACTTAGTAAATCATTATTGAACCTTATTTCTAAGAGTGATTTTTATTAGTGAATTTCAATATATAATTTTTCTTATTGCGATCTAATTACACCGTTCATATTGTCATTAAATTAATAGTTACCTAGGTTATTAATTTGATGTTTAAGTTTACTATAGAGACGTAAATCCTGCATTGGATAGATAAGTGTAATTAGAGAGGATTAGGATTGACTAGGGGCGTATTTGGATTGTCTTTCTTTCATTTGTATCTAATCTTTGTTTTATCCATATCTGTTTCAAATTTGATGTTTAAAAAACAATCTTATTTGTATTTTAATTGTTTGTATTTTCATAATTATGATGAAAATAGTGATTGAAGTATCAAAAAATGAGAAATGAAAATTTGTGTATTTTTAAAAGAAAATTTTTGAAAATATATATATATTATGCATTGAAAATTACTAGTTTAATTGGTATTTTTGAAAAAAAATATATATTTCCATCTTAATGTCTTATTCTTACCATACACAAAGATTTAAGTAGATAAGAATAAAATGCTAATAAGACGAAAAACAGATGAACCAAATTGAGACTAAACAATTGAACCAAATGGAGGCTAAACAGTTTAGCAATTTGATTTTTTTAGGTTAGGGTAACCGAGGGCAGCTAACCTATAGTGGGACAAAGTTCTTGATGCAATCTTGGGATGCTCTATTTAGAAGCGATTTAGGTAGAAAGGGTTTTAGAATTAGAAATTAGTTAAATATACGAGTCTCGCTAATTCAAAATCCGAATTCTATAGGAATAGGATTATGAATCTCCACGGTCTAATATGGCAATTGAGATCGAGTAAATCCCATAAAACCAGGTAGTAAACAATAATAAAAGTTTACTAAGAAAAATGTCAACTCCTTAGTAATTAATTGGAGTAATAAAGTTATTAAATTGTCAAGTTATATAGTTATTCAATTGTCAGTTAATTACTTTAATTTTATCTTTTAGTTTAATCTTCTATTTTATTGTAACCTTTATCTTCTGCTTTTAAATTATTTATTTAAATCTTTTATTGTTAAGAACTAAGTAATTAAACAATTTAAGGGTATCGCTGTTAAATATAATTAGATATACTTATATATCCGATTCCTTGTGGAGTTGATATTCAAACTTAACATATCTTTTATCTATACTAGAAGTTAATTAAGTACACTTATCTATTAAAGCGGTATATACCCCATCACTTTTTTGTAGGTTCTAGTAGATATACCATGACCAATTAACCTTTAAGCATAAAGAAAATGACATAAAAATTTGAAGTGAAGAGTGATTGAAAATGAAGATTTACTTTCATATTAGTATTTTGAAAGTCGATGTAGTTTTCTCAATTTGGTGTTATATTTATATCTTTAAAATCCTATGTAATATATGCTTTATTATATAAAATGTTTCCTAAATAACTACAGTGGCTAAACTAGAAATACTCTAGAATAATATAATCAATATCATGTATAAGCTAAATCTATGACAACAACTAAATGGTCAACTCTTATAGTGAGCTAGTAGGCATCGTAGAATAGTTACAACTCTATGTATTTTAAGCGTGACAATTCTCTCCAAAATATTATTGATAGAATTAAAATTTTTCAATTTTTATTGATTTATGCTTTTGTCATGGTATATCCTAATCTTGAATATCAGCAGACTAGCTTTTTCTTGTAAGTAAAATGTAAGATTTAGTTTCTACGATCCTAAGTTGCATGAGTATTTTATTCAATATAATTTTTGCAATCTTATGTAATCTAATTCTTCCTCCCGTTATTGCAAGATTCTTATTCCATGGCAGCTAGGATTATCGCAAACTTACTAAAATAAAGCCTGCTTTGGATTTCCATCGCACCTTGATTACTGGAGTATCTCGATTCTTATCTCAATTCTCTGGAGTTCTTAATATTATTAGCAGGCTGTCCACAGCTTCAACGAATAAAATTCCAAATTTTTTGCAAAGAAATATAATTAGATACAGGTCGAAATTACTTGTATACTATAGGAGTGATCTGTCAAAAAGGTTTTACAGCATTTCTAGGTAGACTTTTAATTTAGATCTACCTTTTCTCTGTTTCAAAAAAAAAAAAAAGAAAAAATCTGTTTCATTTTTGAATAATATTCATCTTAGCTGATATGAAATAATGATTTCCCTATTTTACGGAGGTATGATCCCTTTCCATAATTTTTTTTTTCCTCCTTATGAATTTTCTTTAGGAAGCAGCTTTATCTTATTTAAATATTTTTTCACTGAAGATATTTTATTAGAATTTCGCTTTAAAAAGCTAGCAGCAAGTTGCGCATGATTGGTTGGGCAAGCGGTTTAAGTAGCGCATGCTTGAGTGAGTTTTTTTATAAAACCAACTCAAATAAAACCATGTTGCCCGTATTTGACACCGTCATCCCGGTGGCTTCTACTTAACGAAGATATATATAGACTAGACAATTATTTTAGTTCAATAACCAGGTTGCTATATAATCACTTAACTCGTCTAATCTAATAAAAACTCTATAGAATATTAACACATAAGATTTAAGAACAAGTTTGATCAAAAACCTTATAGACTGTATGATCGGATTTTTGAATTATTAAAAGAAATTCTAATGAAAAGCCCAATTCAGTAAGAAATAATAATAATAATTTTTTTTTACCACTGTTTCGTTAACTTTTTACTTAAAAGATTAACAAATATATTAAAACCCGATAAAAAATAATAAATTATTTAATTGACTTTATTTTATATTTTTTATTAAAAAAATTAACTAATACTATATGTTTATAAAAATCTTTTAAGAACATATTTACAATAACTCACCATCCCAAAAAGACTATAATTGGAGATACCAATCTCTCTAATACAGAAATTCCTATAAAAATTGGAAAATGACCTATCTTTAAGTATGATTTAAACTATTGATTTACGTAATTAAAAGTAACCAACCTAAAAATCGCTCACCGATCCAATTATTAATATCACTTAGAAAAGATTAAAACCCGTTTACGTAAAGTGGAAATGGATCAAGTGAACAGATACTTTGAGATAGAATAAGACAAGTTAAATTGAGGTCCCTTCACCGTTCTGTAGGGAGGCTTGCTGCTAAAAATCATTTCACCTCTTTTTGAGAAAAATCATTTCAACTTTTTTATGAAGTCAAAGGGCATTTACTTGAATGCAAATGCGGGTACATGCAAAGAAATGATCAAAAAGGGTTTTCTTTGCAAGAGAATTGGAAGTTCTTACCATAATGCATGACGTAAAAGTAAATATTTTATATAATGAATATGGGATAATTCGTATACAAAATTAATAGTAACTTTAAAGATAAATTTTAATAATAGAAAAAAAAAAAACAATAAGATTTTGAAAAGCTCAAAACCCTATAAAAGCAAGTTTTAGATAAAAGTTTTATAAAGTTTTAAGAAAAGTTAAATTTTATAAAAGCGGGTTGGAGACATCCCCAATTGCATCCCTACTCAATCCTCTCTTAGTATCTCTCCCAAAACCTATGATCCAATCGATATATTCAACGGAATTCTCTTCGACCATCATTCAGGACACTCCATTGTTGCAACAAATTGAAGATCTATGCTGCTGAATATTAACTAAAACCTTAGCACTAACCACTTCGAAACATTCAATTTATTATTAGAACGAGTTGATGCTGTCTACAATAACCATGTGTAATATTTTATCATTTCCAGAAATTAAAACTTCGCAAAAATAATAAAGAATATATAAGGAAAAAAACCCTCAGCAATTCCGTGGACAATGTCATGACGGTCGTCAGATACAACAGAGGTATTATTATTTTCCAGTGAAGATTGCTTTAACGAGCCAGAAGATACAACGGAAAACTCCCACGTACAGGACAGCGCGTAAACATCTATACGTGAAAGAGGATTTTTCTTTTGGTCACTCAAAAAGCAATCACTTCCTTCGGAGGAAGTTGGAAATAAATTCTTTAAAAATAAAATTACCATTTTACTCTAAGAGATAAGGCACGCTTCCAACTCGTTAGGGACTTACTATTAAATTTCAATTTCCAATTCCTTCCTTATTTGAAGGAAACTTATATTTAAAAAATAAAATAAAATAATTATCTCATTGAGATGAGATGAGGCAAACACTTTCAAATTATAAGAACTTCTATTGGATTTCGATGAAATATAAAAATTATATTATATACACTTGTTCTACTTTCATTATTACGATTCCTCCCTTATCCAAAGAAAATTCATTTCACTTTCCATTCCTTCTATATACTTTTCTCTTCCACAGTTTGAAATTTGTGTCATCATGAGCAACTAATAAATCAACATAATACAATACACGGTCTTGGGGAACACATCGAGAGAAGTGTGAACATACAAGCTCTAGTCCCTATTGGCTGCGTCGTTACAAAAAACTATTTTTAAGGCTAGAAATTTGAGAAAATGACACACTAACCCTCGAATATGTTTTTTTTTTTATTTATTTATACATTTAGATGAAGATGAACCAGCAGAAAACATGAAACTAAATTCCATCGAAGAGTGTGGAGGTTCAATTACCAGTTAATACGTGACCACTTACCGATTTTCTCACGTAGATTGCCCAAAATCCCACAGAACACGTACTTCTACAACTGATTTTTTTTTTTTTTCTTATTTTTCCCCCTCCCTACCACCCCAGCCCCGCACCCGCACCCGCACCCGCCTTTGCTGCGAGTGCTTTTTACATCGGTCTCTCTTTTAGTTATAGATGATGAGATCTTGACACCATACATACGTGTATATACTAACAAACTACGCACACATATTACTAAAGTTAAAAAATAATAAATGATTAAATATAATAACTAATTGAGAAAAAATAAAACAAATCAATAGAGAAATGTTTATAAAACATTTTGTTTTTTCCTTTTTCTTTTGAATAAAAAATGAGCATGTATATTAATTGATGATTTGATTATATTTGATATCAATTATAATAAAAAATTTATAAAATAAATCTTACAAATAAATATTTTTGCTTAAAATAATAAATAATAGATAGATAGAAAAAAGTTTCAAATGACTATGAATATGTATGATTTTAAATTTGTATAAAAATTAAAAGTTATGAGATACGTGTGAGTGAGATTGGAATTGGAAATGAAAGAGCCATTTTTACAAAAATTACAGAAAATGTCAAATTTATTCATATTATAATATATTTATAATATTTTTACTATCGTTTTTTTTTTATATAATTTTGAATTAAAGATTTAAATAATAATTTTATGGGAAGTATTTACTTAAAGCTTTTTTTAGCTTTACTAATGTAGATATACATATACAAAGCTTTACTAATATAGATATGCATATACAAATGGATGGGGTAGAGAATGAAACTAAGATAACTTAAAGCCTTTTTAGCTTACTAATATAGATATAGATATACTTACACAGATGGATGGGGAGAGAATGAAACTAAGATAACTTAAAGCCATTTTAGCTTTACTAATAGGGGAAAGAATGAAACTGAGTAACAGGCAACTCAGTTTCTCTACATACTTCTTCTAAACCATTCTTTAATGTTTTTTTTTTTTTTTTGACATGAAGTATTAACATTAACAATTAGGGTCCTACAATATAAAATTTGGGCTTCTTTTTAAAATATAAATAAATAAAATCTGTTAACAAGTATACACGTTTACATTTTCCTTATAATTATTAAAGCGAAAAGCCAATTATGCTACTTAGCTTAATGAAAGAATGACAGTTAACTAGAAAGGAGGCGGAAAAAAATTCCATTAAAGAAGCAAAAGATTTTCTCATTTTAAATTAAGATTGTATTCATTATCAATAAGTACCTTTTTTCCATACTATCAAGGCCTTATAGTGTAGTGACAACATCGTTGATTTCCTTAAAAAACATTGAATCCTGTCAGAGTTCTCCAGGGGGAACCACCAACACCACAGCTGGTTGCCCTAAAAATTACTAGTTGCTACAAACATGCTAATCGGTACCACATGAACGCTTACTATGAATTTTTATTTAAGAAAAAAAAAAAAAAAAAAAAAGAAGGAAATGCCTTCTATGCAGTTGGTATTTTTGTGAACAACTATTAGCCGAACCCTTCTAATCAGAAGAGTACTTTTTAATTGAAAAAAAAAAACAGAATTAATTCAACAGTTAAATATATTCATTAAATTAAAAAAAAAAATTGTTTTTAAACCAAATATTGTAGCAATTGACTCACCAATCGCTTGGGGACTGCACTGAACGCGCCTCAAAAACTTCTTTCCCTTCTGATGGATTAAGCAAGCAGATGCTCTTGTGCTACTTCAATCGAAATTCAATGTAAATTAAGAACATCAGAACTAAAACGACCTTTCCCAGTCTCAGAAGGCAGACATCATATTACATATATTCAGCAGACAGATAATCAAAAACAATTGAATCAACTGACGGTCTCCTCTAGTATGAATAAGCACTAGCATAAGAACGATTCAATCTGTATTTAAGTTTAAAGACTCTGGAATTTTGAAAATGCAAAAAAAAAAAAAAAAATTAGGGCATCATATTATAACAGCAAAACAAACGAACAGAAAATATATTCGCTAAGCAGCCTCTAAGGAACGAAAATGACATGTTTATGTGTAGGGACGCAACTACAACACCTTCTGATCAGCCATATCATCACCTCTCACCGAACAACCAAACCTATGTTAGGAATCAAAGAGCAGTTCCTCAAACCAATTACACGAACAGATCATGGAAAATCTACCTTCATTAATCATCGAGTCGATTTCCGTTCGGTGTTTCAGGTCTTGTGTGTCTGCGATTTCAGTCCTCTACCTCGCTAAACATATCATAAAGTTGCAACGAAGACAACGATTTATGTGCCACGAAATTCATGACTTAAAATTACAAATTGGAACTTAAAATCACGAGAGAAAAAAAAAAAAAACGAAATTTACAAAAGGAAAGACATCTGCTTTCTAAGAGGACAGAATTTATCGATAAAAGCTTTTACATGAATAGACATAATATAATATATATATATATATATATATATGGAGTATTATCCTGGAGGAAGAACAATCAACCAGTCAATTGTCTTCCTAAGGACTTCAAAAAATTGCATAAAATAAGACATTTTCAAGGTAAATGGGCCAGACGGTCAAAAGAAAGACTTGATTCTTTAAACCATATGAGGAAATGAGGACAAGAGAACAATATCTCTACTTAAATTTACTTTAAATAGCAAGGATATATGATGTCTGAAAAGAGGAAGACACATATGGAGGTAAGAAGATGAAACAAGAGTGTCTGTTAGGACCATACTATACTAGTCTACTAATGAAATGGTCCCAAAACTATGCATGGTTTAACTTGCATATAGTAAAGCACAATGAGCATGGAAAGGCACGCACTTCACATGATGCTAAGCTACTCAACCAACCACTACAAATCACTGTAATAAACTATAAGCATGCGAAGAGAACCACACAGAACTGCAGTGAATTTATGAATATATACATATATATATGTGTGTGTGTGTGTGTGTGTGTGTGTGTGTGTGTGTGTGTGTGTGTGTGTGTGTATAATAAGCTTTAATATCAAGTAGAGAAAATTAACAATTACTAGGATCCGGGAACAAGAAAGTTAAAACCAGATATTTCAAACATACAAGAAAAACATAAAAAGCACCATAATGACATAAAATAGCCACTATTCAATCAAACAGGAAAACATTTGCTGTATCCCCCAAAACCAAAATACAATATCAGACCAAGTTTAACCCCCAAAAGATTTGTAAATTCGTTCGAAGTCAAGCTTACTAGTAAGTCAGCTATAAATATTCCCTGCCATGTTCGAAGCCAAGCTTACACAAAGAAGAAGAGGTATATTAAGTTCAACCAGGCACCGGAACATGACAGAAGGAGCAGTGAGCACGCAAAAGCAAAGGTATAGACTTCGATACAATTGCCCTCTGTGTGCTCACTCTCTTCTGTCAAATTTCCTATGTTTAAACTAATCCTAAACTTACCTCTACCAACTTCAAATAAATAAACGCATTACATTAAAATCCGAAAGCACAAAAAGGGCAAGAGCACATGAATGTATACCAGAACGCGTAATTATAGTATTTGACCGGCCATATCAAGAAGAAAAGCAAGCAATATCCTGGTGAATAAAGGAGTGAATTGACCCAGATCTGTGAAGATACAGCAGACCCCCCTATTTCGGGAAAGCAAAGTAACCAGAGTCTCCAAAAGATCTTTACCCATACATACACTCTTTTTAGATCGGCAGGTATAAATATAGAAACCCGTAAAGAAGATGAAGAGTTATATTAGGGTTTCACTTCCACACATCAAGTACAGGAAACCCAAAAAACCTTTCTTCTTCTTTACTCTTTCTCTCTCTCCCTTTTCCTCATCTCTCCTTCATGCAGGAAGTACAGGTGTTGGTACCACGTGTCATGTGTCTCATGCTTTTATTAAACTTTTATGGGGGGTGAAGGTGAATGTATCTAACAGTGCCGCAAGCGACCTGACCGCTGTGTATTTGTCGTTTGTAGCTGTGGACTAAAACGGCTACCCAACCAAATTGGTAAAGATATGTTTTTGTCCATTGATGGAGTGTGTGTGTGTGTTCCCCAAGCGGTCTGGTTTATCAACAATAAATAATATAAATTATAAACAGTGGGGTTTCTTGTTTGTGGTCTGACCGTAATTTATAGAGCGTATGACGTGGGATTTTTTCTTACAGGAGCGTGGTTTGAATAAACCATATATTTTAAAAACACACAACCAAAATTGCAATATAAAATACATAGCAAAAATATTGTGTAATAAATATATTAACAGCTCTCTAACGGGTCTCTACAGAATGAAAAGGATATTTGTTGCTATAAATACACCCTGTACAAGGACAAGTTGCAGGCAAGTTATTTATATGTTTTACAAAAGACATATGCAATGCAACACTTATTAATACATATAACATATTGATATTACTAAAATCTTTCTTATCTGAATCATACGTATTAAGTTTGCAAAGATAAGTGTCGTCTCTCGGTTTTTGCCATAGATGTTAGGGCTCCGCACTTAGAAGGCCTGCAAAACAACAAACTGTAAAAGAACGTTAGAAGATTATCCGGCATTACCATTTTAATACTAAAGTTAGCAGTGAGGCTTTTAAGAGTAGAAAGTGATTTGGAATAATATGCAAGCGTGATGTGTAAAGTGTAAAGAGCTTTAACGTTGGGTAGCAATCCGGTATTTATAGTGGAATAGAGTCAACGGTTACAAGTTAGCTAATGGAAGAGATCTTCTCCTATAAGCATGGAAGAGTAAAATCATTATGTTCGATGTGTTCCACTTATTTTAGACATAACTATTTCATACTAATTGATCATTATCTTGTGCATTCTAACCATTATAAAACTTATTGGACTTGGTCAATATAAGCCTAGGAATCTGACCCATATGGGGAAAGCCCTTGGTCATGAGAAGCATCGGATCCAATCGAGCTTAAAGGATCTAGTCGAGCTTGAAGAATCCATGTTCAAAGTGCCCTATCAACAATGGAAAAATTTAAGGTAAAAGAAAAGTAGCAATAAAGATTTTTTAAAAATGCCAAATAGAAGGGAAAAAGATAGCCTATTTCCTTATTTGGATATATTAAAATGGAGATATATGATTATGAAGGAAATGTTGCTTAAAATAATAATTAAAAACACTTTTGACCATATAATTACTATGGCTTCATTTTGGTTTGTCTTTTTTTGTCTTTTTTTCATCTTGGTCCAATTTAGATTTTCTTTTTTTTATTTGTATCTTATCTGCATCTGTTATGTATTTAATTTGTATCTGTTTGATATCTAATATTGAGAAAAATATTTTATTTGTATATTATATATTCATATTTCATAATTATAATTAAGTTAGCAATTAGAGTATCAAAATTGGGAAATGAAATTTCATATATTTTTTAGAGAAAAAAATTTAAAATATATATTTTAAGCATTATTAATTTTTATTTTAATTGGTATTTTTATAAATATGAAAAAGTAAATGGTAAATAAATCCAACTTTACTGAGATTTGCTGAATAATTAATTTAGATTAAGGGTATATATAAAATTATAATTCCATTTTTCTGTGTCTTATTTTTATCAAATGCAAAACTCAAAGACACACCAAAAAGATACCAATAGGAGCTTTGTTTGATTTGTCTTTTTTTTTTTTCATCTTATTGGTGTCTTTTTGATGTCCAAAAAAGATGATGAACAAGCTTGCTAAGAGTATTTTGAAGGCAGCAGTGGATGAAGTCTTTGGTATTAAGCCTTCTCCACGTTTTATTCTTTTTGTCTCCTCTTTCTATTCTGAACCTGGGATTTGTTTATCTTCTGCTATTAATATTTATAGTCCTGCGATTAGGTCTACGAACCATGATATGGTTCTAGTCGAGGCAGGATAATCCTTCTACCAATTTTTGTAGACATGTGATCCTGTTTTCTTTTATCTTTTTTTCAATGAAGTTTCTTTGTTTACCAAAAGAAAAAAAAAGGTAATAAAAACTTAAAATGAAAAGCCACCACTTTTCTCTCCTAATTACTTCAATTTTGAAGAGGAAAAAAAAAAAAATTGCCCCTAGAGAGCAATTTCCTTTATAAATTCATCCACTCTTATCTTTCTTCCTTTTCAAATAAGGGAAAGTTTCTTAAAAATCTTACTTTCCTCCCATTTTTATTCCTTTCCCAATGCCTTCCTTCATTCTAAACATATGCTTAATTAACGTACATATAAAAAAATGAAAAAGAAAATCTTACTTTCCTCCCATTTTCATTCCTTTTCCAAAGCCTTTCTTCATTCCAAACATACTCTTAATTAACATACATATAAAAAAATGAAAAAAAAAAAGGTGAAAAGTTTATTCATTTAATTTTATAACATGTGTCAAGGCAGAACTCACAAACAATATCCATGGGAGAACTCATTAACATTATCCATGTACAAATAGGAAAATCTTTCACGTTGTCTAAGGTCTACTATTCTATTAGTGATCATATAAATAATAAAATGTCACTTTTTGTGCCATTGGTAAATGATCAAAAGGATACTTTTTTATAGGCTTCTTTTTTTCATAAAGTATATAATCAAGATATTAGGAAGTATCATAATGGATTATGGAACCCTTTATATGTAACCCATTCTTACATGAGATAGTTTTTAGAGTAAGAAGGAAATTTTACATATTCAAATATACTTACTTTTTAAAAAGTTTACCGTCAATCTTAAAGAATGAAAATTTTAATTTGGAGATAATGTCAAATGCACCATTATATTTTTAGTTAAGTATAGATTAACCTCTTAAAGTTTCAATTTCTAGTAACACCTGCATATATAATTTTAAAAAATGTGAAAGCAACCTTGAACCAAGCTGCAAAAGTTGTGGAGTTATTGAAGTTATTCTAAGATGAAACAACAAATTGAATGTTTAAGGATCTACTCGCACCTAATGAAGGGTTTAGGTAGTGTTTTTCCAACTTGCCCTTTCTGTTTGAGCTTATTAGGATTAGCTTTAAAAGTCCGTTAACAAGATTATACAAATAAGCCTAAGCTTATTTATTTACTTTGCAAACTATATTTTAAAAGGAATGTTCAAGAAAATTAACTTGTTCCATCTATACAAAGGTTGTTAATTATGCCATAAGGCCTTGACGCCTTACTTTATGTTTCATAGTTATTAAAATATGCTTTGATGGGGAAACTAAATGATTAACCAATGAAATGAATTTCACAAATACTCTTCATCTGATAATGTATATGCATGTTACCAAAACACTAACAATATTTAGAATGATCCAATCAACAATGGTGTATTTGTTATATATTAGTTATATTTCTACTAATATTGGCTTGTAGCAAAATTTCAACCATGATCCAATAGATATCCTCGTCGTAACAATCTTGTTGTGCATGCTTTTAAATCCTAGAACAACCTCCATTGTTATACCTGCTATATACACAAGGCTACATTACCATAAGTTTATCCAACGAGATAATTAGGCTTGCATAAAAGAGCATGGTAGCTAACCTACTTATGCACATACATACATAACAACATTAAATGAAGATTCAACTACATAACAAGAGATCTATCTCCAAGTACAATAATGTCCCATTCAACCTATCTATATTTAAATACATACATCTGTCAATTTTACAACTTCAAATCCTCTACATAAATCTCTATCTCATAACTAATCAAATCTCATACTTATTTCTTTTCTTTTTTTTTCCTTGTTAACCTGTTTGATGGGAATCTGACCCCTTTAGCCCATTGCCAACCTCAAAGCCACACTTATCAAGTTCTTAACCCTTCACTTGAGGTTGGATCTATGACTTCAAAACATTGTAGCTAGGCTATTAGGTAGCCAACTTCTTGAGGACGAGTTAAACTTAATCCACAGATACAACCTACACAACAAGCCAACCTATTTCACTCTCACCTTGATCGTCGAGCTTGATAAGAAACATGGCTTACCAACTAACCACACTTGAGCCACTCGGGCCTTCTAACTTACCGGAAATGCCAAAGTAGCACAAATCACCTTACTTGGAGCTACCCTAGCTTGGTTCAAGGATGTTTAGGATGGATTCCATAACATTCCATCTCTCAAGGCATTTACTTAAACTTTTTCTTAATATTCGGTGCTTAAGAGACAATAGTTATGACATCCCCAAGTTGAGAATAAGGTTAAATATGTTATCAACTTATCAAATCAACTTCCTTGTACATAAGCCTTTCGAAACCTTTCTTCATGTAAGATCACATAATGGAGTATGAAAAACATGGGCCCCATTCAGTGTATCACATTACAATTTCAACATTCAACTCATAATCCATTCAAAAGAGTGCACTTTGCATTCATAATCCTTACATTGAACCATTTGAGAGTAACACGACAATCTTTATTAAGGTTACATCCAAGAACTTAATTCAAATCTTATAGCTACTTGCTCTCATTTACCCAGCTCAACTTCCAGATCCAAGCTTGCTTTGTCTTTTGTATCTAAGGTTAGATAAGCTAACCTCTCAACTCGGGTTTTAAGCTAAGTGGGCATAAAGTAAAACTTTAGCACAAAATAGCAATAACCCAATATACATCGTAATACAAACTACTACCAAGTATACTCAAACATAAAATAAAAAATTAAGAATATACAATCATAAAATTAATAACCCAATACATTCAAGTATCTACTTAGGTGGTAAACACATGTACAACGATTTATGCATCATACGGATGCCATATTAATGCATCTGATATGTATCAATACCGATATCCTATCTCAAGCTAGCTTCTCATTTGGTTTGTCAATACTCCCAAACACCTCGATACAAAATCTAAAAACTTAGAGCAACAAGAAGTTGCCAAAGCCCAATCTAACTGAAACCAGATAAAATGGCCAAAGAAGCCAGCATATAGCTAGCCTAGCTAAACCACATGAAGTGACCAGAATAAATTGAGGAATGCATTTGTATACGCTCAAAACCCAGCCTAACAATATCTTAACTTAAGAAAGCTTAACTAGAAATCTATTCCGTGCTATATCATGAATGTAATCAAACAACATATTAAGCTTAGCAAAGTATGAGTTTTGAATTAATCCAACCAAATATAGTTGTTGGGTTAACCAATCCAAGTACAAAATGCAGCCAAATACCAAGAACTAAGAACAAGGCAACCAAAGTTAGCTTTTAACCCATTGGTCGAATATCACAATCATAGGCGTACCACGATATCGAAGTCACAACTTATACATAAACCTCAACGTTTTATCATTCATCTAATTACCATTCAAGATACACCAAGTCACAAATCAAATATAATCAATCATCACATAGAAGCAAATGCTCTCATTAGCCAAGTACCATTACATCACTAAGTTCAATCAAGTCACATTTCCAATGAATCTCAATCTTTTATCAGAAACATGAATTACACAAACCAATATACCAAGCAACCGATTTATCATTAATAGTATCAATTCGAAGTATAAAAACTCCAAACCATAATACACACTCAAGTGAATCTCATGATTACACACAACATGCAAATAAGTGGTCTACATTTTTTAGCCATCACCTAATATAAAATAACCAAGTAAGGGCTACTCAACTTGAACATCGCTTGTCCCATTATTTTGCATAATTATCTTCACCTTGATTGCCTCAAATTGGAACAATTTGCACGAAGGCTTACGACCGAGAAACAAAAAGAAATGGTTACCTATATGTTGCATAGAGCAATATATCAGGAATGGTGCTGACTTGATCCTTCACCGTTTCATAACAATTCTCTAGCCAAAGCTTATATGTGTCGATAAACTAGAAAATATACCGTGTTTCCATACGAGACTAGGTGTCATTATTAAGGAAATTACCATGATGATTCATTCATGGACTACTCTTGTAGGTTGCCACGTTCACAATGTTTCTAACTCCTAATATTTGTTTTCAGTCCAATGAACAGTGAAGCAAGTGATTATTACATGTTGCTCCATATTTTCGCCACGTCACAATATGATACGTTCCAACATCACTTTAGATTGACGTGAGGCTAAGATTTCGCTGCAATAAGTTGCCAAAGACAAGGTCAGACCAACTATTATAACTAAAATGCATTTAGTTGATCGCCTAGCTTTAGGGTGATTTGGCATATCTCTGATGATTTAATGTTATACATATTCACATAATAAATATCCGGGGTTTTTTCTTTCTACACAATTTAGCTTAATGACCCATAATTTAGACAACTAATATATATATATAAGGCCCAAGCATAGGTGAATTTCATTATTGTAACTTATACTTTAACAACAATTTAATTTATTGAAGTATATTTCGTCGCAGCTTGCCTTTATCAGTCCATTGGTGTGGTGCTAATCCAAGTGTAGTTCTTACATTAGCCATATATAACCTTTCAATATATCTTAAACTAGGTGTCAATAATTCAAGATAAATCCCTAATTTCCTATGGCACCACCTGCCTCGTCCATCTAGTGCACTAATGATGGCCATACTTTATATAATTCGGTTTATAAAATATATATAATGTTTTAGGATATATTTTATTAATATATACGTACATGTATCAATTAGCATGTGTACTTCGTGAGTCGTCTATTCTTTCGTTCTCTTTTTTATTCCATAGTATTATCTTTATGAACTAAAGTCAGCTAAGATTTCTCGTACAAAGGAAAAGATAGAAGAATGCTATGTGTTTATTTATGAAGTATACACATTTGAAGCAAATGTGCCCTCCTTATGGTATTTACTGTAGTCATAACTACCAATCACATAAAAAATGCGGTCCAATAGCATGAAGAAAGCAAGGTCATTGGGCGTTTATTTCAATCTAGTCCACCGTTTGCATTATAGTATTATCGTTATCTACTTTAATTCATGCTTTGTCACAAGCTGTTCTATCAATAAAATGAAAGTTCCTCAGTTGAATTCCTTCTATTTGCTAATGTGCACATGCTAAATTTTAGTAAATTTCAATGTGATATAATTATGTATATGTATATATATATATATATATATATGCTCACTACCATGATTCACATATGTATATATGCAGACGCTTTTTATCTTTGTTGTACTTTTACTTACTAATATTATATATATGTATATCGTATCACATAGCTCTAGCATTACTTTATATCTTGGAACTTGATTCTGGAGTTTTCCTATCACTAACAGGGTATACCGACAACTTACAATAAAGTTTTAAGAAACGAATGGATCGATTTGTCTAAATTGTAATGCTCTCGTCGATAACTTATTTATTAGGTAATTATATTAGTTTGTTTATATGCAACTTAGGGCAAGCTTCCAAGTGGGTCATGAAGGTATCGATTCTATTAGAACTTGAAAGTAAATCTTATATGCGTTAATTTCTAAATGTAATTAATATATCATGTTTGTACATGTGAACATAATAACATACCAGTACAAATGTTTATCCTGGATGGTGGTAGTTCCATTTAGTCCTCCTTGTCTCTAAAGAATTTTATTGGGTTTTGCTAACTTAAATTATTGATTGTTACATATGGCCAAAGCAATTCCATCCGACCACCAAGAAGATGCAGGGTCCTATGATGGAAGAAGATGGTCACAAGAGCAAATAAAGACCAGTGGAAAAAGAAAGGACGTCAGAAAACACAGATAAAATTAAGTAGAAGAAGACTTACCTTGAATTGTCAAGGATTAAACCCTTTTTTTCTTTCTTTCTTTGTTTTTTTTTTTTTTTTTTTGTCAAACACGACGAAGTTGTTGGCTTTATGGTGTTAATTCCATGTTGCAAATGAAATGTCCTCCCATTTCCAAACGTTACCAGCTCCTAGGAACAAACTTCTTCCCTTTGCAATGTGTAGCTCCCCTTTACATCGATAATTGATGGCATCGATGGAACGTGCTTGAAGCACATGCGAATTGGAAGGTGGTTGAAATTCTTAACAAATAAGAATTGAAAATGTGGCTTGAATTTTGGATAATCATTCCGAGTTAGTCCGATTTTGTTTGACTTTTTGAATATAATTTCTTCTCGATTTAACATGAGTAAATGTTTCATACTGCATTTTAAAGATAATAGAATGTTATATCATGCATCTAATCTTGATTCTTTTCCATTAGAGTAAGTAAAGTTTAACTTGATAAACTTTATTTTTAAATAATAGTTGTTGCATTTTAACTCATTTTTTAAATCCGATTTCGCATAGCTATTCCTTCTAACTTTTGAGCTCTCGTATTACAGTTTAGTGTTATTCAAAATAAATTTTTGTTAGTCCTAAATTTCGAGGAAAAGGCCCTAATTACACTTTTGTCAATATTTTTACTAAGTAAAGTATGTGCAACATGGTACACTCAAAATATCAAAATTTACAAGACAAAGTCCCTAAATACACTTTTGAAGAGTGCCCTGCCCAATTTTAGAAGTTGCTATTGCCGTACCAATTTGTTTGTTTCTACCAAATGTGCCACGCCACCAATGTTAATGAGATACGTGTTTTGATAGGCCATTAGTACACGATGGCCAATAATGGTTCATAGTTATTCCCTTTTTGTCGAGATTGTATATGTACCATTTTCTATTTGATGGTACCCTTTTTAGTCATTTTTTTTTTTAGGAAAGTTGCCCTAAATAGGAGGTATAAAAGGGGTTCAGTGTGATGCAAACATGATCTATCTTCTTAAATATTGAATATACACATCTTTTTTAGGTTTTCTTGCAAGCTTATGCTTCAAGATCTCTTTTGCTCTTATCTATTTCCCTTTAGCATAGACTAATGTCAAGTAACCTTGCTTCACCATTCGTTAGTCATATTAAATGGCTATAATGAGTTTGTGAGTGATCCCTAGTGAATAACATCCAAGGATTAGCTCTCAGGTTTGCTAGTTTCATTCTACTTTATTTTCTACGAGAAGGACCTATCCAACACTTGGTAAGCCCTAGTGATTAATTGAGCTCCTAAGCATACCATCATTTATTATGGTATCAGAGCTTAAGGTTTTAACCTAGAAAGCTTCGAGTGAGTTTGATTGTGTTACCTAGCATTTGGATGAACTATAATGGCGATTGAAGTAGTATTGTAGATGTTCTATGTTATTGAAGTAGTGTTAAACCTGTGCTATGTGTATTAGTAAGATTAAATGGAATGATCATCAAAATGTAAGTTAATTAGCACACAGTCCCAATTCATTCAATTCCTTTCAATTAAGAAAACCAAACTTAAAATCAAATCTCATAATTCCTCTACCCTTGACTTTAAACAAAACATGTTATGTCAGTTTTAGTATAAGGAAATAAAAGTAAAAGGTAGAGTTGGAACATGATTGTGCTAAAGTTGAAGTTAACTAGCTTCCCTTAATCCCTATTCTTTCCTTAGGTCTACTTCTTGCTTTAATTACACTTTTCACCAATTACCTACACCACACAAAGGAACATCTCCAAGTACCTCACCTAACTAACAACAAACAAGAGACACAAAAATGAAATAAAATAAACAAAAGGAAATGGAAAAAAATTAAATCGTAGTACATTGCCTCCTACCGACGATTAGGTTTACAATCCTTTAGTCAAACGCTTTATCCTTCTTTCTTCTTTAAGATGGGACTTGCAAGGTGAAGCATATTCTCTCTTGGAACAATGTTCCCTTCTAAAAAAAATGTGTCAACAATGCACCATTAACCTTGAAAGGTTCTCTCTTCTCACTTTTAATCTCGACAGCTCTATACCTTTGTTACTTCATAGGGACCTCTCCATCTTGATTTCAACTTTCCTAGAAACAACTTCAAACTAGAGTTGTCGATCCCAATAAACAATGAAGAAGGGAAAGAGGTAAGGAAGGGGGGAGATATCGAATTGATTGTCGCAAAATTTCAATACTTAACCAATATTTAATTCTTGATGTTCAATACTTGACACCTATACTAAACTTGTTCTTGATTCCTGAGATATCATAAATATTAAGAAATTTAAATCAGAGATATGCGAGCAAAAGTCAATATATCACTTTGCAATTATTGCTTCCCAAGCAAATTAACACATATAATGTATTTCTAATCCTAAGCTTAATCATGTGCATATGATTTTTATAAATCTTATAACATACAATAATCAAATAATTAAGCAACATATCATGAAAGTAATAAATAAATTTCTAATAAATAAAAGTGTAGGGATGAGAAAATTAGGCAATCATATATAGTGGTTTCGCCTTGTGCATCAATCCATTCTTCTAGCCTACAACCAAAGATTAGGTACTCCACACATGAGTTTGATAATATTAATTTAATATATATATATTAAGGTAGTTTTGTTAGTGTTTTAGTCATTATTTGCTATAATTTTTAATTATTTAAGGTTTGTTTGTAAAATATTTGGTTTGTAGCTCTCATTTGAGGAGTTTAATGAATTTTTGAGGATTTTATGATGATATTTTTTTTAGTTTTTATGCTAAGAAATATATCACACCCAAGAGCATAAAACATGAACTAAAACTGTAGGATGAAATAAGAGGTAATTGACTGACAACATGCTCAATCATAGGAATCATGGGTATGAACCTTGCTACTAAACTTGTCATTACACTTATTTGCAATATTGATGTCATGCTATGCAATGTGTCTTTTGTTCTATGCACCAAAATTGGAAATAAAATAAAAAGATATGTTTGAGATATATTTTCAAGATTCCTTTGTACTATAAATAAACATGTAAGCCTTATAGTTAAGGAGAATTCTACGAAGTCAAAGTTAAGGTTTTGAGATTCTAAGAGAGTTGTCTCTTAACCCTCTCTTATGTCTATTTTCCTATTTCCTTTCAATTTCTTTTTAATGTTTTAACTCATTTCATGTTAATATTTGAATATTAAACCATAGAATTGTATGTAGAGATACTTATCTTCTTTTGCTTAATTCAATCAATGATTTCTTGTTATTGTAATCTAATTATATGTGTTTACTTATTCTTTCAATTAATATTGCTAGCATATTTGATTCAATATCTAATTTCACCTTAGAGATTATGAAATCCTATTGTAAGTAGATCTGTACAATTAGAAGGAATTAGAGTAGAACTGAGCAATCAGCTACTATAGTTTCTTCATATTAGAGTAATCTAATAGTAGGATTCAAGAGTTTAATGTACAATCTTGATATAATTTTTAAAGAAGTGATTTTGGTTACCTTAATTTAAGAATTCACATAGTCTAATAACAAGAATGAGATTGAATGTGGCATAGATTAAAAGGGGGGGGGGAGGAATTAGATATTTGAAAACTAAAGTTCATGTATTCTTCATAATCTCTATCATTCTTTTTACTTTTATGTTTTATTAGTTCTTTTATTTTTATTAGATTAGGTTAGTTAAATTAATTTAGATCTATTAGTTTGATACATTATGTTTAATTGCTAGGTTAAATAATAGGAGTAAGGAAAAGTACTAGTATTTCAATAATTAATCCATGAAAGATTGACACTTAGACTCAAATCCATTTTACTATATTATAACTTGATAGGTTTACTTGCCTCCAATCAAGTTTTTGGCTTCGTTGTTGGAGACTACAGATTTTAAATATTAGGTAAATCCTTTGACTTATTATTTTAACCATTATTTTTGTTTGTTTATTCCTTCTATACTTTTTATTATTCGAATCTTTTCTACTTTCATTGTTATTTTTTATAGGCCATGACCAAAAGTAGCATATGGTTTTCTAGAACTTTTGAAAAGATGGCTGGATAAAATTAGGAATTCAATTTGGCAATTGATCAAGCTGATGTTAAGGAAAAACCCTTGGAAGTGTCAAGTAGCACAAAAGCAAATCCCAAACCTGTAGGATTAGGATAGAATTGAAAGGAAGGGAAGTTTATACTTTGCAATAATTTTTTTTTTTCAAATTTAGTAGCTTGAACTTAATTCTTCCATTCATTGTTAAACAAGTTTTTACGGGATGCAACGAGAAATTGTGAAGAGTTTTGACTTATCCCTCAACCAAGCGAATCACAAGTAATCACACCTTTAACCTAAGGCATGATCTCCACTAGATGCTACTTAAAAGAACTAAAAAAGAATCATGGGTAAGATCACATATGTGATCCTCAACCATAATCAATCCTCACCCAAAATGATGTGCATGAATTGTAGTCCTCCTTACATGAATAAGATTTTGGACTTCTAATTGTTTTATTTTTCATCTATCCAAACATCAAGAATCAGGTTTTCACTTCTTCTCTCTTGTTTTTCTCTTTTTCATATCTATTCTTCCATGCATATTGGTTTTGCCCTCTTTTCATTCATTTTTAAGATGTACAATTGAGAAGATAAATTTAGATCTTAGCATATCATGGATATATACTCTTTGTCTTGATTTGTTAATTTCATCCATAAACATAAGTAATTACTATAAGCCCCACAATAGCGTACTCAGGGTTCAATTTGTAGAATTTAAGGTAATTGAGCAAATTGTTCGATCTAACCTCAATTTTACGACAAATTTAGGAATATTGGTAAAAGCGATCGTATGGGTTTGGATTTAGAAAAATAAATAATAAAATAATTAATTGTTATAATATTGAATTATATGTAAATTTCTTGTTATTTATTTGAAATGCATAAAATAAATTCTAATAACTAATGAATCGATTGAGATAAATTATATGCACACTAAAAATCATAAAATAAAATAAATAATATTTATAAATATTTATTTATACCATATGTATTTACGTATAGGTTAAAATATGAGAAATTACCTAAAATACTCGAAATATGTTAAAATAATACTAAATATTTAAAGAAAATTTATAAATAATTAAAGAAAAATCAAGGAAAATGTGGAAAAATAAACAAAATTCTAGAAATGAGGCATGGCAAGCTAAAAATTAAAGAAGAAATCAACCAATAATAATTAGCTAAATAAAAAGTGGAAATGAAAGAGGATAAAGGGCACTTGGCAACCAATAATTACAAGAAAAACCCTAAACCTTTTCTATAAACACCAAACCTTCTTCCAAAATTCATTTTAGTTAGTTTAGAGTCCAGAAAAATATAAGGAGAGGAAAGAAGAGAGGAAAAACAAATTTTAGTAAAATTAGATAAAATGGTAGTATTTAAGGCTTATAAAGGGAAACCACATCCAACGACCACTTAGAAAGGAACGGCCACCACCAACAAACAGTAGATCCCTCGTCTAGAGCTGTAGATAATGGTGGAGCCACCATTGGTGGCCAAAAGCTTATTGATTGGTGAGTTTTAATTTCGCTTCCAAATTTATTTAATTTAGTGAAAATATTACTATGCATGAAAAATTATAAAATTTGGTGTCCTTAGATATTTTTGCATATAGAATCAAAATATCAAACCAATTTTTTTAACATTAGAAGTGCTTATATAGGTTCCTTAGGAACAAACCTAATTTCAATGAATTTTATATGAATTTTCAAAAATAATAAACAATGTTATTTTGAGCTAACTTTTTATCTACATATTCCTTATATGATATATTTAATTTACATAAAAATAATTTTTGACAAACTATACATTTAGTATTTATTGAAATTATTTTATAAAATCTACTTTGTTTTTTATAGGAAAGAAATAATAGGTTTTTAATTAAATTCCTTAATGAATCTGATTTATAATAACTTCTAAAGATTAGTTATTATTTTTAAAATATTTAGTTTAAATCTTATAATTTTATTTGGTCATTTACCTAATTTAAGCTAATTTTTAGCAAAATCAAACTTAAACTCAATATACCAGAGAATAATATATATTAAACTATCTTAGTACTTTTCATGATCATAATATAACAATCATAATTTATTGAGTATAATATATTTTCCATAGCTTTAATGGAGCTTGAATACTAATTACTATATATTTACCTAGAGTTTATACATAATATGTAAATTTATAGGTAAATGTTATATTTTAAGTTAATTTTATAATTTAGGATTAATTAGATATAATTTCTGAATTAGGATGTGATTATAAATTTGATATGTTATTAAAGGATGAAAGATGATATATACAGTATTAGAAATGTTAATAAGTGATTTAGGGGTGAATTATGTAATAATACATAATATGTAAATATATGACATTAATGAGTAGAAAATATTATACCAAAAGTGATAATATTATAATAATATTAAGATAAAATAAATTTGATATTAAATATAAATTTATATAATTATATGAAAAATATAAATTTTTCTCATACTAAGAATAAATTTGGTAGTTAAATAAAAACTAGGGTATACCGTACAGACTATAATATCAATTAGAAACTAAATATCATATTTAGGATACCCGAGCATAATGTGATTAATTTCACATTATGATTCAAAATAAAATCTTAAGATTACATATAATATCCGTAATTGGAATTGAATTAGAACCTAAATCGAATTCGCAAAATGGAATCAGAACCTAACCTAAATTAAGAATAATTGTAAAAGACAAAACCCAAATGATTAAGTATAATAAAACCCTAAACTAAAAATAATAATAAGAATTTCAAAACAAAACCTATTTATGATAGTTATATAGAAACCAAAACAATATTTGTATTATAAAGATTATCGACAATGACTAGTGCAAGTCACACTGTAAGTGAGCAAGCGAAGAGTCCAGGTAAATTAAGATTAATACGTTACTGTATTTCAAAGTACTAATTTGTAGTACTTATAGGCTTAGAATTGTACTTGATTGTATTTCTTAAATAGTTGATTGTACCCGTATGTTTGTTTTTGTATTGATGATGTGATTCTAATGTACTGCTCTAGCTTGTATTTCTGTTATTTGTTGAAATGATTGAACACCTTAAACCAAATTTAACTAAATATATGACTTATAATTCTAAATTGAATTTACATCGCAACCCATTAGGCGAAAACTTAGGGTTCTCCCGTCAAATACCAACCCTATTGAAAGGAATAATGCAGAATAACATAATTGGTCCCTTCTTTATCCTTAATCGAACTAAATGACAAATGAGAAGGTCGCAACAAGGTTGAAGTCAATGGTTCAAAGGTAATTGCGAGAGGAACAGTGTTTCTATTGCATAAGCTTGAGATTGGTCGTGAGTTGTCGCATTAATGGAAGCTCTTCAACTCGGATAAAAGTAGGTGCAATTTATCTAATCTTACGACAACAACGAGTCGGACAACGTCGTGCGATAGCATTTGCCTAAATATGCATTTCATCTAATTAATATGGTTGACAACCCTGTTTGTGTCTGTTGTATAATTTTAAGTTTCTGTCCCAACTTATTAAGTTACGATTGCTCACATGCCTATAGACATTGTTACATGTGCTAGTTAGGAAATGGCCTATATTAATCCTAAAGCTAGTAATTACTGAATCTTGGAGAGTAAAGAAATACATCTGAAGAACAGATATATCTTTAAAGTCTTAGCTTTTATTTAAAATCTTTCAGTTTCAAATAATGTATTACTTAGGAAATATAAGATAATAAAACCCTATAAACATTATTTGTAATACTTGAATCCTATTGTATATATATATATTTTTAGACTTTCTTAGGTAAATAACTTCTTTAATTTATAAACTATTTACTTCAAAGCAGGTTAATCATGAATACCTTATGTAAATCAAGTCTAAGATGGCAGCTGTATGATTAGTTTTTATCTTAGAATAATTAGCACAGTAGGAATGTTACGACTCTACCACTTTAAAGCATAACAATTGCTTATTTAATTGGACATGGTTAGTTGATGCATAAAACTTAGGTTTTCATAGTTTTAAAAATTCTAATGAATTTTTGTGCTCTTCACATGTTCTTTCATGTCTTTTTGCAATGTGAGCTTACTAATTTATTGATTTGCTAATTTACTCATTTACCAATTGACTAAACTAATGTTGTTTTGACATTAAGACTTTGAAATTACAGACTAGTCAACAATATATTTTTATTTTGTGTTTAACAAAAGGATTGATTAGTTTCTCGTTTGATGCTATGTTTCAAATTTTATTTGATTCTTCATACTTATACTTATGCATTATCTTGTTCATTGTTGCAAATTAAGTGTGGGAAAGATACCCATGAGAAATAAGCGTATGTTTCTCTAATTTATTTAAGTAAACATGCTAAGAGATAAGTGATAATGAGAGAATTAGCAGGATACACTTTTAGGGATTTTTAATTAGCTAACTTTTGCGCTTTTCTTTGTTTTTGATATATCTTATAATTAGTAAGGCATTATTCTTGCTAATGGACTTTTCTTGATTTCAAGTGTAGCAGTGTTAGTTTCACGCTTTAAGCTTTAGTTTTTAGTTCTATTGCTTTTATTTTGCTTTATTTTGCGTTTTTCTTTTATTTTGCAAGGCTTATATGAATTCAATTTAGAAGATGGAATGTAGCATGGCAATTTTAAAAAAATTCAATATCAAAGCTTAAATTAGAGAAATTTTAGTTTCCTTTATCTTTTTTCCTTTCATTTTTCCTATTAGTCTTTGTGCTTTTATTATTGCCATTTGTACATTGAGAATATTGTACAAGATAAGTGTAAGAGAGGAATAGAGTGATATGACATTGGAAAGTTTTCTATAAAAGGATTTCAACTAATTTGATTATATTCTTACACTTACAATTTTTGCAAAAATCTCTAGAATATAGAATTAATTTGTTTGATATTACACATCTATCTACCATTATTTTTATCTAATTAAAAAAGCAACTTTTGGGGGTAAATTTTTTCGATTTTTTATGTGAATTTTCTTAACCATAATGACCTTTTTACACATCGCTAAAATTGAATAATATAATTTGTATGTAGTGTAGAGTTTCCTGTTATTTAAACTTAAATTTAGACTTGGAATGAGAATGAATATTGTTGATTAGGAATTAGTTATTTATATTTTATTTTAGTGTATACTCCCTTTAACTTCTAACAAATAAACTAATGATACCTATCTCTTAAAAGTTTCTTAAAAAAATCAAAGTAGTTAAAGAAAAAATTAATTAAAAAATTAGACTGATTTGAAGTAAAAGTTTAGCTTTAGGCCCCATTAACTTAAGTAATTAAACTTGTGAGGTGCGTCTTTAGTATGGAATAACACCTATCAACTTAAGTAATGAGTTTGGGGTTAGCGGCTGAAAGCTTACTATATGAGTCAAGAGAAAAGCTTGTATGATGGCTAAGCTAAAACTAAAAAAAAAAAAAAGAAAATCAAAATGAGTTTAATTATATAAAAAAGAGTGATGGATGGTTCGAAAGAGGTTTTCATGCCCGGTAACCTAAGGTTGTCCGACCTAGGACTTATTGGGTGATGAAATAGCTTCCTAAATGACATGAAACAAAAAATATTCTCCAATGAAAATATAGATATTAAGGAAATAATCAAGGGAATAATTGACGCAATATGCATTTGTTCTAAATTATTGTACTTAAAGAGGAGTAAAAGGAGAGTGTATACTCTTTAGTTAATTTTATAAAATGTGGATAACTCTTTCTTGATTAAACTTAATTTTGATTTTTAGTTTAATCTTTGTTTAAATGATGTTCTGTAACTCCAATTTACATAAATTAATTTTTAAATTCTAATATGGTTCTTAATAGTCAATACATGTATTTTGTAGTTATGTCTTAAGGGTACTGTAATATATGATCGAATGAAATTTCATTCAAACAAAATTATTGAATTTTGAACTTAACATTTATTAGTTATGGGATAATGAAAGAGTATGTGCTCTTGTTTTTGAGTAAACTATATGTAATATTAAAATTAATTCTATAATTTAGAGCGTTTAATGATATTTTTATCCTTAATAGTTTTTTTAGGTTTTAATTTTTTGCTTGAAGATAAGTAAAAGCTTAAGTAAGGGGGAGTTTGATAATACCCATTTTGTACATATATTTTAGGGTAGTTTTGTTAGTATTTTAGTGGTTATTTGCTATAATTTTTAGCGATTTGAGGTTTATTTGTAAAATATTTGGTTTATATGCCTCATTTGAGGATTTTGCGGAACTTATGAGGATTTTGAGATGATTTTTTATGAGTTTTGAGGCCTTGAAAAAGATCGTCCCTAAGAGTATAGACCATAAAGTAAGATCATGAGCTAGAATAAGAAGGGATTGGTTGACGACATGTTCATGCCTAGGAACTATGGGTGTGAACCTTGTTGAACTTGTCATTACATTTATTTGCAATATTAATGCCACGACATGCAATGTATCTTTTATTCTATGCACCTAATTGGAAATAAAATAAATAGATATGTTTAAGATATATTTTCAAAATTCCTTTATACTATGAATAGATATGTAAGCCTTGTAGTTAGGGGGAATCTTGAGAATTCAAGATCGGGTTCAAGATTTTAAGAGTGTTTTCATTTAACCCTCTCTCATGTTTATTTTCATGTTTCGTTATAGTTTCCTTTCAATGTTCTAATTCATTTCTTTTTAGTATTTGAATATTGAATCTTAGAATTCTATATAGAGATACTTATATTCTCTTGCTTACTTCAATTAATGATTTCTTGTTATTTTGATCTAATTACATGTCCTTATTTGTTCTTTGAATTAATATTGCTGGCATATTGTTTCAATGTCTAATTTCACCTTTGAGATTGCGAAATCATATTATAAGTAGATCCATGTAATTAGAAGAAATTAGGGCATTGATCGATCACCTATTATAATTTCTCTGTATTAGGGTAACCTAATAATAAGATTAAAGAGTTTAATGCAATCTTAACATAATTATAGGAGAAAGGACTCCGATAACTATAATCGATGTTAGGAGCTAATTTGAGAAGCGATTGTAGTTAACTTAATTTAAGAATCCTTGCAATCCAATAATAAGAATGAAATTGAATATGGCATAGATTCTAAGGAGAAATTCAATATTTGAATACTATTGTTCATGTTTTCTTCATAATCTCTATTGTTCTTTTTACTTTTATGTTTTATTAGTTCTTTTATTTTTATTAGATGAGATTAGATTAGATTTGGCTAGTTAATTTAATTTAGATTTAATAGCTTAATACTCTGATTTTAATTGTTATGTTAGATAATAGGAAAACAAGGAGAAGAACTAACATTTAGTGATCAGACAATAAAGGATCGATACTCAAATTCAAAATCTATTTTACTATACTATAACTTAATAGGTGCACTTGCCTCTAATCAGAGTTCCTCTATTTAAAGAAAACTTTTATATGGAGGTCACTAGTTTCGACAATTTTACCTTTCCTTCAAGTCATAAATTTATAGAATCTCCCTCATAAGTTCTCTCAAACAGTATCTACTAGTTTTTTAAAGAGATTAGTAACTTCTTTTGAGGATTATTGTAGATTTCCTCACACTTTCACACAAGTGCTTGGTAGAATTCTTAAGCTTTTGACCTAGATCTCTCTAATCACATAAACATTTGTGAGCTCAACTTAGACTTTAATATCACAAAAACTTTTGTAACTCTATCTCTCTTTTCTTTCTAATATGTTCACTCCCTTTTCTTTTGTCTTCCTCTTCTTTTTCTTTTTCTTTTTTTTTTTTTTTTTTTTTTGCTTATTTTGTTTATCACTTCTTCTTAAAATACTTGTGGCTTCCAACATTCAGTTGTTCCCAATACAATGTTAGCCATTATATAGTCATTGCATCTTCAAATCTTTATGATCATGTTAATTTGTTGTCTTTGAGATACGCTTATTTGTCATGTGATACTTTTTCTTATAGCTTCTTCATATCCTTAGAAATTTGTATTTGTTCATTGTATCACACACTTTAAAAAACTTCAATAATATTACATAAGTATCCCTTGGCTAATCTAAATATATTACCTAAATATATCTCTATGATGCTGGGTCTTAACCTGTCCTCTTTTTCCCATCATGTCTTCTCTTTTTCCCATCAGCTTTTGATAGTTTTAGGTTCTAATTTATCCATTGTTGGTAATCGTTTTTTGGTTTCCAATTCTTCATATTGCTTCTGGTCTTGTTAATTTTCATTATTTGACTCAAGTACCTTTAAGGTTACAATTCTATGTTTTACACACGAGACAACTTGATTAGTAATAACAAAATACCTTTAAGTCATTTTGACTTATATTTGTTATCATTAGAATACATTTTAATTTGGGATTTACCATTAAAAAATCTTTTCATTTAAGTTCTTACACTAATAGGAGTCATAGAATAGCACTTTTTGATGGAGCTATGCCGACCTCTTCTACTAACTTGCCAACCTTTGGGAAAATGACACGAGGAAGACTAAGGCTTGCAAAGACTCACCAAGCATATACCACAACAATGACCCGCCAAAGACGATTCTTAGCTCTTATCCATGTCTCTATTATACTCTTTCCTTACTCAACCTAAGGTCCTTTCACTTGTTTGAGTCACTTAAGCTTGACATGATGTGAAAACAAATTGTCCTCTATGATAGACTTACTCTTTAGTTCATAGTCAAAGTCTCTCAACAACTATCGACATGATCCTTTAAATTCCTACCTACAACAACTCAACCGCACTTGAATGCCCTTATTTCCATATAGGATCTATGTCGGTATACTACTCCAACTATGCCATGACACATGCCTTTTCTTTTTGTACAAATGGTACTATTATTCCTTTTCATAGTTTTCCTATGTTATCCTTTTTGGAACATCTTAAGGTAGTTAGGGTTAACTACCCTTATATAACTTTCGTATTATTTTAGTTGCCTTAAGAACCCACTATAGATGCTCCTAACCAATGTAAGCTACAAATGCATCGTATCCTCATCGAATGAATATCCCCCTTATTTATAACACTTTCTCTTAGTTATACTATCTTTTACATTCTTATTTAATCTTGTTGGTAGCTCAAGATTAGCGACAAGTAAACCTTGGATTCTTGGCTTACAAGTCATATCAAGCGAAAATCGAATTATGTTATGCTCTCTTTTATAGACTCACCTAGCTATAATAAGATCTAATGATAACTTAACTCCCAAGTACACCACTTTCTTCCCTATTTGGAATTGTCTTTTAATGATTCTAGTGTTATGCCATCTCTTGGTTTTTTCCTTGAAAATTCTTACATTCTATAGGCTTCATTTACGAACCCTTCCATTTCATTCAACTAAAGCAGTCAATTATCGGTTGTCATTTAACCATCAAAATTGAGGAATTTCACCGCCCAATAAGCTTTATGCTCTAATTCAATAGGGATATGATAAGTTTTTCCATACCATACAGTATGGAGACATCCTAATCTAATTTTTAGTAGCTATTCAATATGCTCAGAATGCATCATCAAGTTTCAAAGACTAATCCTTTCAAGAGGTGTTTACCATCTTCTCCAAAATCCTTTTCAGCTCACAATTTGATAGATCATATTGCCTACTCGTTTGAGGGTAATATGGAGTAGCTATCTTCTGTCTCACACCATACTCAGTTAGTAGATTACTAACTGCCTATTGTAAAAGTATGATCTTCCATCAATGATAATTGCTCATGGAGTTCCAAACCTTGTGAGTATGTTGTGTTTAAGAACCTAAATGAACCTTTAGAATAATTAGTAGGTAATGCCATTACTTCCACCATTTGCTTAAATAGTCAACTACAACCAAGATGTGCTTGTTTGAATTTGACTGGGGAAAGGGTTCCATGAAATCAATGCCCCACATGTGAAATATTTCCACCACTAGGATTCCCTTTTGCGGCATATCATATCTTCTAGTGTCATTCCCCATTAATTGGCATTATGTGCACCTCGTAACAAAATCCTTGTAATCCTTGAACTAGGCTAATAGAAACCACATTAAAGCACCTTGGCAACTATTATCGTATCTTCAAAATGTCCTCCAACCTCATAACTATGGCAATAAGCTAAAATGTCAAATATCTCACTCTCATGTACACATCTTTTGATCTTTCTTGGAAACAACTTTAGTTTAGAGTTATACAATAACACTTTCTACCTACTCGAAATTCTTTCTTAAGGATTCTCTTGTAATGCCATCTATTGGTTATTTCCTTGACAATTCTTGCATTCTTGTGCAATTTATTTCTAAACTCTTCCATTTAATTCAACTGGAGTAACGGATTATTGGTTGTTATTTTATTATTAGAAATGAGGAATTTCACTACGTAGTAAGCCTTATGCTCCAATTCAACAAGTAGATGATAAGCTTTTCCAAATATAATACAATATGGAGACATCCCAATTGGGTTATGACAATAAGTTAGTAGTGCTATATTCCAATAATAACAAGAGTTCGAAAAAATGAAAGTATATAGACATCAAGTTTCTTATTGTGAGAGAACAAGTTCAAAATGGACAAGCATCTATAGAGCACATTGAGACAAACTCCATGATTAGGAATCTACTTACAAGGGACTAACACCGACGTCTGTCATGAGCATGTTGCTCATATGAGTGTTATAAACATTTAAGATATTTAGCTTCAATTGGAGTTTGTATCACAAATTTAATGCTTATTCAATTGACACATTATTTGAATATAATTTATGGTACTATTGCTAATTAAAGTTATTTTCAATTTTAATGTTTTTTTTTTTAGTTACAAGGTATAATAGTTGAAATTTATACTTTCGAACTCTTAAAGTAGGACCAGTTGGAGATAGGCATGTTTGATCACACTACATGTAATTTCCTTACTATGCATCCATGTTTAATTCATGTCATTCAGTTATATTAATGTATGTAACCATTAAAAGATCAGTTACAACATATGTAACTAAACTTACTTTGGTCCTATATTAATATGATTAATGGGCCAAACAGTTGGTAATGCATTTGATAATGATGGAAAAATTTCTAAGTATTTATAAGGTTTGTACACAATTATAGGGTAGCATATACAATGTAAGTGAGAGACTGTTTGGTTTATTTTAATAATAAATTATATGAGTTTATATGTGTTGATAAAATAATTGATGCTGATGGCTAACTTTAGTGAGGTGTTAAGGTTGGAGACAACCTGCAAACATCAGCACACACAAGCTAAAAGAAGGGCACTGAAGATGGTTCTAGCATAGCCACACTGATGGTTTAATTAGTGTTGGATTGAGAGAGTGTTTAAAAAAATACTACAGGTAAGATTTTGATAATGTCAAGATTCTTTTACTTGTAGCTTTACTTGGAATTTGTATGTGTGATTAGCAAGATTAATATGAAAAGTAGATCAAGTCCCCAAGGTCCTTTTTGGATATTATGGAAAGGATCTCAAGACAGGCAATTGCTGACTATAGAGTTTCTTTGTCTAACCAAGCTGACCCTGCCTTATCTTCTGTTAATCCTATGAAATACGCATGTAGCATTGGGCTTAAGGGCTTAACATCAAGGGGATGGAAAAAGATAAGAGCTAAATAGGTGTCTTCTAACTAGGCCGATCGAGTTATTAGAAGCTTAATCCATGCTTTAAGGAGGCCGTTCGTGATGCTAGTAATTTAACTTGGGTCATGAAGAGGGGGCAAACTCTAAGGAGCTCAGCTAAGTATTTAAATAAGTCGATCATGTATTGCTAGGCTCGGTCCATGCTCCAATGAGGTCAGCTTGGGCTTGGAGTCCTACGTCTAAATAGTCCACCAATACTGTCAATGCACCATGGAGAAGACATATAAGAAGGAGATATTTCAATTCATAAAAGATTATGTGAGAAGATATATGATGATGAGGAGGTGAGTCATGCTTTCTTGGAGTTCTACACTAAGTTCTTCACAACATTAGTAAGTTAAGTGAGGTCTTTGAGAATGTTAACTATATAAACACACCTAAAATGAATGAATTGAAACTAGACTAGCGAAGAGGTAAAAGGAGTTGTTTTTCAAATGGGACATTTGAAAGCTCCAAGTCCAAACAGCTTCAATAGGCTCTTCTATTAAGTACATTAGACTACTATAAGATCATTTGTGTTAAAGGTGGTAAGAAAGTTCTAGCAAACAAATTTGTCCCTTCTCCAATATGCTAATATTAATATTGTTTTAGTTCTAAATGTTTAACATTTTAAGGAACTATCTTAATTTTGTTGCATTAACCTTTTCATCATTGCTTATAAAATTATTTTTAAGGTCCCTTCCAATTGATTGAAACCTCTAGTAAACTCTTCCATCACTTCCAACCAAAGTGTTTTTATCATTAGTAAACTTATCCAAGATAATGTAATTACAATCCATAAAATCTTTCATTTTATGAAAATCAAGAAGAAAAGGAAAATAAATTTTTATGATTGACATGGCTAAAACATATAATAAAGTATAACGAACTCTTTTGGAAGTTATAATGATGTAACTAAGATTTTTCATCAAAATGAAGTAGATGGACAATGAGTTGCATTACTTGTCTCTTATAATTCAATGCTGAAAGGAAAAAAAGGTTGACTTTTTCAACCAACTAAAGAAATCGGAAAGGAGATCCTATTTGTTACTTTGCTTATGGTAGTTGGCTCTTGGTCGAAGATGATTCTAATGGCTAAAGAACAAGATCACTTAGAGGAAATCAAATTAAAACAAGATAGCCCTCTTCTTAGTCACCTCTATTTTTTTATTATTATTATTGATAATGTTTTTCTTTTTCATTATAAAAGCTTGATTTTCAAGTTTGTAAGATTTGAAACAAAGCTTTCATGATTATAAAGCAGTGTTTGGTTACGTAATTTTTGTAATACTAAATTGGTCAAAAAAATTTATCTCATATTTAATTTATAAATTTGCTTAATAAATAAACGAAAATTGGGTTGATAGATTAGACAAAAGACTTAGATTTTGTCTCATCTACACCGTAATACAAAAATAAAATTCATTAAACAAAAACAAAAAATATTTTGCATTCTAAAAAATATCTTTCCATATTATAATATTGAGTTAATTAATATTATTTTTATTGAATATTACAAAAAAATATTTATTTTATAATATAAATAATTAATTTTTAAAAATAAATTTTATGTCCAGTACTAGATAAACTAAATATAGTACAATAAGCTCGTATCCTTTAGTCTTCCTTATATTTATTCTATCCAGTTCTTTTTATCCAGTCTAATTTTTGCAACCAAACACTATCTTAAGCTACTTAAGGTCAACCGATGAATTTTCAAAATCTATCTCTACACTTTAGTATCTCCACTCCAAAAAATATTAAGGTTGACCACCCTCCTACTCTGGATACTGATCCTTAAAATTCTCTAGAAACCATCTTAGTATTCCTTCTACTTAAGGGAGCCCAAAGTGTAAGGCTCAAGAGTTTGTTAAGGACTGCATTGCAATGAAGCTTCAAGGTTAGAAAGTCGGTTTATTATCTATTAGAGGGAGAGAATTGTTAATCAAAGCTATAGCGTGTGCTATTCCTACCTATCTAATGAGTGTCTTAATATTCCAAAGAGATGGTGTAGGGATATGTCAAGTATGCTCGCAAATTTTTAGTAAGGCAAAGTCAAGTAGAGA
Organism: Lumnitzera racemosa; assembly: GCA_024138005.1. Lineage (NCBI taxonomy): Eukaryota > Viridiplantae > Streptophyta > Magnoliopsida > Myrtales > Combretaceae > Lumnitzera > Lumnitzera racemosa. The sequence continues at coordinate 6,947,249 of JAMXBC010000007.1, forward strand.
GATAGAATTATTGAAAGAATTGGAGATGTGTGCTAAAATCCAAACATGTAGGGAAGCTAAGATTTAGGAATCTCCAATCCCTTTCTAAAATCTCTCTTAGAAAAATTCACCCAAGGATTTTGTTTAATCCTGAGGCTTTATGGGTTTATCATAAGCATTTACTTTCCTAGGAATGATTTCCTATTGGGAAAGAAGGGGGTTAGAGCTTTTTAAGCTTGACAAAGCATCTTAGTTTGAAGAAAGACGATCCGAAATGGTTTGCTCTAGCACATAGAGAGAGGTGACAAAATTACTTTTTGAAATGGCCCTTAGATTCCTTCAGTTTCAAGCTTCAAACTAGAGTGTTGGTCTATGAAATCTCATTTACTTGGTCTCAAAGTTCAAGATGTGATGGATCATGAGAACTCAACGTAGGATTCGCATATAGTACATCACGTACTACCGAAATGTATTTTATAGGAAAATCGCAATGATGCTATCTCTTTCGAACTGTTAAGTTTGGGAAAACAATTAAGCATTTATCGTTAAAATGCCAATGAGTTAAACCAATAAGTTACATGTTACTAAATCCATGAGGATAAACTAAATACCACAAGATTTAATCACTGGTTCAAATCATCGTTATAATAGGGAATAATAAATAAGTGAACAAGTGATCCACCTATTCTGTTAATATCCTCTATTGAGAGCGTACCGCATAGAAAACTGAACCTCCAACATGTGGGACTACATATAAGTCCAATTTCTTATGTAACACATCCCTAATAGAGAGAGTGTTGCCAAAAGTAGGTGGACTTTACCTGCAATGGGGATATTTTTCAGCTTCAAGAGTATGTGAGCTTCTTAGCTGAGTCGCAATGGTTCTTTGGCATATGCGGAGAGATAGAAACATCTCTTTCATAAGCAACCACGGTCCATGTAAGAAGAGCTCACAGTTTGGTTATATGAGATGTGGCGGTTCATGAAGGTTTTGCTAATAGCCGAACGGAGGAGGTGCAGAAATATGGCAATGGCGACAAGCTCTATAATAGTCTTTGAATTGAAAAGTGACTTCCATTACGATTGAAAAAATAGAATATATGAGCTTACTTTTCTGTTAACGCAAAAGAAGAAATTGAAGCAGAAAACATCTTAAGCAATAAACACAAAGAAATTTACAGTTCTCCTAATAAATAACAATTGATTCTTCAGTAATAAGCTTTATTGTCCCTTGACACATGGGATCGGATTTTTTCATTGTTTCAATTGTATAAATAATCTCACTGGAAACCATCAGATTTTTGGAACGTAATGAAATCCTATATGATGGGAGTTTTTTTTATTCGAAATTAAGATGAGTTTCGACTGTAAATATTTTTTAAACCCATTCCCACATGATAGTGTAAGGCCAGAGCTTTCTATATTCAACCTATAACCGTTCAGAATTTGTACCTTGCCGCATAGAATAATATTGCATACTTTGTATCCATCTTATAAAATATTCCTAAAATATATAATTAAATTTAATAATATATAATAAAAGCCCAGCTAAGCTAATCTAACTTATAACTCGTGATTCTCAACCTATACTATAGACAAGTATTTTTTAGAAAATTAATAATGTAATCACGTCTAACATATTCAATTAAAGTTGATCTATGAGGCTTATCTTAAATTATTTTTTCTTTTTTTTTTCTTTTTTAAAATTGTATTTGTACTTAATCATGATGTGTTGTTGGACTTGTAAATTAAAAATTATGTTTCAGGATAGAAACATAAAACGATAACAGTAAAAGTGCCAAAGTACGTAGACGGTAGACCTCTACTTTTGTCTCATGTAATGTTGCTCATTGCAGCAAAAATCATTGACATGAAATCGGCTCCATTTTCGCAATAATTTTTCCGTCTCTTCTTCCCCTCGAAATTATAAGACCAACAGATTTTACAGGTACCTCCTTCAAGCATAAGATTCTATTCTAACTTCGAGAATCTGCAACTGAATACCTGGATATGAAGTCTACTACCTATCCTCTACCTACATAGAAATCTTTTCTCACTTTTGATCCAAATGAGATGATTGGACGTTCTAGCGGTTTGTTTAAACTACTTCTAGAAGATTAAACATATCATCTTTAACTTTTTTTATAAACGCTCGCCTATTCTTCGTTTTTTTTTTTTTTTTTTTTTTTTAATTTCATTTGGGAATCAACCTCTAAAGAACAAATGATATGTCATGCTTCGTTCTGTGGCCTCAGTCTACTTGTCCCTTCAAAGCTTCTCGCACAAGAAACACCTCCGAAGCCGAAAATCTTACCTACACAACCTTTGACGGGAGAACTGGATCAACAACGGTTCAAACTCCCGATCAAAACCAGCTTCCTCTCTTTAATTCTTAACTCCCTTGGATATCCAAATCAACCGCCTAAACCGAATCTGACAACACTAGAAAAAACCACATAAATTGATAAAAAGCATAACTCAGCAAACAACAATCGCATTCTACTAACTTCATAAGAAACAAAGAAAGTGTTAATGGATATCCCACGGTAATACTTGGATAGAGATCAATAAAGAATGAAACTTTTCACCAGTCATGCACATTCAACCTTGAAGAAAATGTGTTAAAAGTTCCTACTTATAATCTCTTAACAAGTACCGCTATAGGTCTGTCCCTTAAAATGGATCCAAGAAACAAAATTACACCAATGCTCAGCGCCAAGTCTGTAAATTTGGAACTAAATCCAGGAAACCCATATAGCAGAGAACAGTGGGGGTGACCATTGAGACCTTGCCAATTTCCGTGAAACGGTTTCTACATATCAAAAATCTAAACCATACAGTACTACCAGTAACCAGAATAAAAACATCCAATCTAACAAGATAAACGTAAATTGACTCTAAACCATCTCTACAAAAGCTACTAGTGTCCTGGGCATCTGCAATCGGTACCAACTTTAGACTATGCATATATCAACTAAGCCAAAGTGAAGGACTATCACCAAACTCACCAAGCCGCAAAACTGCAACCCTCAGAACATGAGGAAAACCCGCCAAAGGTAGGAAGTCCCTAGGATGCCCGTAGGTCCAAAAAGTAGTTTATATTCAATGCCTAAGGAAGCTAGCACATCATAATTACCCAAAAGAAGCTAACTTATCATACATAGTTTCACTTCCTACGCTTTTTTCCACTCTCCGATCTACTATTTCCCTGTCCTTTTGATGCCTCTGATAGATTCCGTTTCTTGTTTTCAGGTTTCTTTGCAGAATCATCTTCCTCATCCACCTGCTTGGATTTGGACAAACCGGATTTTGCTTTACCGGGACCATTGGCATTGGACTTAACACTGCTTTTAGTGGCTTTCTCCTTCAAAGCAGACTTCGTATCTTGACTAGACTTCCCCGATTTCAGAGTTTCATGCTTGGTCTTCGTAGAAACTTTATCATTTCCAGAGTCAATGTTTTTGGACTTCGTATTCTTGGGACTTGCCATATTATTGCTCTTAGATTTCCCGGACATTTTGGCAACATCAACTGCCTTATTACCACTTTTAGGGGTGTGATACTTGGCTTTTCCTTCACTCTCATCCTCCGATTCCTCATCAGTACTACTGTCATCTTCTTTAGGCTTTCTATCCACTTTATTGCCATCCTTAGGTCTCTTACCAGATGATGAGGCACTTTTTGCCTTGCTCAAGGAAGCAACTCCACCCCTAGCAAACAAGAAAAATAAGAAACAAATCGATGGGCAAGTGAACAAACAAGAGTAAGAGATAAATTTACTTACTTCTTAGTAGAACTCTCTCTCTCTTTTTGCTTATTTGTAGACAAATCCAATTTCAATTTCCCCTTCTTCTTCTGAGGCCTGGATACAATAAATAAATTTACCACAGAAACATAGAAGAAAGGTCGCCAGTGGACAAAACTGTGTCTGTATGAAATGCAATGGGAAGCAAAGGCAGAGAACTCCAATATTCAAAAATGGTGCAGACTCACTAGGAGTAGCTATTACATTTACACATTCCAGTAATAATCTTGCATAACGCATAAAATTTGAATGACAGAAACATACAATTGGAGAGAACCAAAAGGCCAAAGGCCTCAAAAGTACATTTCAGATATCCAGCTATCCAAGAGAGGAGCTAGCAAAGCATTCAAAAATGGAATTCAAATAAAGCAAGATGGATAAAGATATCTGCACTTCCTACAGATTTTGAATTGCCACAGTTTGACTTTTCTGAACTTGTCAATGGACGCTTAAGATTGTACAAATCATCATCCAACATTCCTCGAAATGGCGTGAATTAAACAATATTCAACTTAAGATAAAAGAAGAAATTATATAAGTTGCCAGCATTCACCATGTAATCAAATTACCCAAAATAAAAGCATAAATGCAATTCTATTGCATGCCCACATGGAATACAGGTCCAGCAAAAACTCATAAAATTACCAAGAAGGTTAGCTGCAACTATAGGAGATGCAACAACGTAAACATTACAGCATACATACTACATGTCGTGCAGAACACAAACAACAAAACTCAGATTCATAAAGGTGAATAATTTGCACACAAGTAATACACCGCATCAATCTAATTGGCAGTATATAAAAACATAAAAATTAAAAAATTAAAAAAAAATAAAGGGGGAAGAGAGAGAAAGAGAGAAGAGTAGGAGAAGAAGAAGAAGAATTAAAAAAGGCAATGTAAACCTACATTTCGGAAGCATCTGGACTTTCATCATCTGATCCCTCTTCTTGTCCCTGCAAACGAGGATATGAGTGGTTATATCAACAGAATAAATCGATTAACCCCAAATGTTTCCAGCAAACTACTAACCTCATCCTCAGAATCTTCATGTATATACTCCCACTTTTCCTCTTTGAGATTTAAAATCTCCTTATCACCATCAAAATACAAAACCTAAAAAAATGGATGTCCAATAGAGTTTCAAGCACCATGAACAAGACTTTTGGGGATGTGTCTCCTCCCTTGATAATTAATATGACATTAAGAGAAAATACTCACCCTATGTCTCTTTTTCTTGCGATCAAAGGAGTCAACCATGCCCCCATAAAATCTGAAAAGTATGGAGCAAATATTGAGACACCACCAACTCATACACACAAAAGAAGTGTTATTTCCCAAACAAAGTAATACACTGATGAAAATTTTCAGCATGCAGCCCACACAGGAAATTTTTCTTTTCTTTTTTTTTTTTTTTTTTCTTTCCTTCTTTTTAGCAGGATAGGAAGAAAAACAGCACTTACTTTACATCCAAGGGCCACCAAACCCTTATCTTTCGACCAACCAGCGCTTCAGGATCAGCATCAGCATCAGATGCCTGGACAACATGTATTAGTCGATTGCTCCAGCATGAAAGGCACACAACTGAAGGGTACAAGGACAAGCATTTTGTATAAAGCTTGTACCAACTCACACCACAACATACATAAAGTCGGTGCAAAGACGACCACCCCAATATATGTCGTGCTATAAGGTGTATATGTGTAATACATAGTAAATATAATTTTTTTTTCTTATATACAAGATAATGCATGGACGAGGACAAGGACAAACCACCACCACCAGTCCAAAGCGTGCTTCCATCTCTTTGAACCAGGATTATGCGGTAAGCACTAACAAAAGCAGAGCCACTGGACTTTTCTAATTGCCACATTAGATTGCCATATGGATAAACTCATACTCATTAAATAAGGATAAGATGTATGGATAAAACTCATGAACTTTAGGGCCCACACACTTCACCTTCAAAACTTGAATTTCGAATTTGTTTCTTAACATTTCTTCTCCCGAAATCTCCCTCCCACTGTTCCCTTTTCTTTTCTTTTCCTTTTTTGGGGTAATTGAGAGGAATGTTTGTAAAGGCAATCCTTAAACCCCGACAGAGTTTTAACAGATACATTCTCAAAGAAACAATGTACCAACACAAAGATGCACCAATTTTACTTTTGTGCATAATTAAAGAAGCACCATAATTAAATTGCAAAATCAAATGTGATTTGACTACTGACAGTAATTTGATGTGTGATCAAAGTTACAAAATTAAAACAAAGTTAATAGTTTTTGAGGAATAGAATGTGTGCGCAGCTATAGCTATGCCTTTAGTTAAGGGAACAAATATGCCCAACAAAACCCATAAGTTGAACATTAAAAATAGATAAGAATACTGCATACTCAATGAATACCTTTCCTTTGGCGGGAATTTTCTTCTTCTTGGAACTGTCCTTGGGGGTCTCAGCCAACTGACTTTCATCTTTTGCTGACTTTATCACTAACTTAGATGGAGAAACAATTTTCTGATTATCAAAGGACCCAAGAGTAAACATACATGGGAAAAATCACAGGAAAAGAAATGGTCACAACTCACAATCTCACACTACAAAAACTTACTTTATTATCATCCTTGGTCGAGGACTTGATTTTTGCATTCATCTTACCACTTCTCTTCCTTTTCTTATCCTCTGATCGCTTTGTAGAAACTCCATCCCCACGGATAACACCTGTAGCAACCTTTTTACTTATGTGTTTTGATGACTTCGCTTCTGAATCACTTGTGGCATCGGTGTCTTTCATGGCCACATCATCAGCACTAACACTCTTACCATCACTATCAGCACTCCTGTTCTCCGTCAGGGTATCTCTTTCAATTTCTGTTCCACCCATTCCTTCAGATGCCTTTTTACGCCTCTCAGCAGCAAGAGGCTCAACTTCTTCATCTAAACCATCTTTACTCTTTAGCAATTCATCTCTAGGCAAGTGACTTTGATCAGGCAGGTCCCTGCTATGAGATGGGGAAGCAGCATTTGCTGACTCGTTTCTTGCTTCTTTAGGAGAATAGGATCCAACCATAGTCTCCTTGGCACTCTCTGAAGGCACTTCTGCCTCAGCAGGAAGGTTATCATGTGACGAAGTAGGAACATCTTCACTAATTTCTTCCTGATCATCTTTCACCTTTTCAGCATCCTTTTCACCATCAACATCAGATTCAACATCAGACTTCGTTGCTCTCACTGATGCGTTGGATTTCATTCCTCTTTTTATGGTTGTTAGATCTGCTTTGGGTTGGCTGTCTGATCCATCCTCATTATCCAGTTCATCAGGTTCCCCATTGCTTGATGCCATTTTAGATGCATTATCCCCTTGATTATTATCCACCCTTTTTGCAGAAACTAGACCACCAAAAGAATCCTTTTTCTCTGACTGAGATACACCATTGGTTATAGCTGCCTTAGAAGATTTGTCTGAAGCAGGAGCACCTTGTGATGAAGTTCTTTCACCGCAGCCCTCTTTGTCCCCCTATAAGAAAGTAAAATGCATTCAGACTCCCCAAAAGTGCATTGGCAATATATTCAGTTAATTTCATCGAATCCAACTTTCTATTGTTTCATCAAAACACATGGCTCCATATCTCATTTCCTTGATACCTGAATCCTCACGTAGCTTATTAAGAAAAATGAGAAACTAGATTTCATGAAATAGGATTTCAAGGGATACACCAAACAAAACCTAAAAGGATTGATGGACTCTTCTGCTCATATTGAGGTAAGTACATGCCTAAAAGAAGATATGGCACCTCCATTGAGACTCCGTTTTTGTGCAGGTGAAGGAATCAAATTGAAATGGTTGGCTTACATTTATTACCTATTCTCATTTTCTCTAACATCAGGGAGATAGAAAGGGAAGGGAGAAAGAAAAAACCAAGCAATAGAAATAAAAATAGACAAAACATGTAAAGCAGGAGAAATGTTAAGAGTAATTGGCAACACAACCAATAGACAATTATCCCCTTCAACATAAAAGTGAGATAAATTCACTGATTGGAGGAGGAATGTTGAGAGAACTTGCTTTTTTGCATTGAATCAAAAAACCAAACGAAATTGAATTATCGGGGTTTTGGCTTTTCAGCTTGGTTTTGCTTTAAAAGGATACACATACTTACATTCGTTAATCTACTTACTTTTTTGAACAACAAACCAATGGAAAAGGAACCACTTGATTGTTACATTATTCTACATATATAAAACTAGATCAGACAAATGAGTAAACAAAACATATATTTGTCAACAAAAAATTGCATCCTCAAAATACATGTATCTAAAATATGTTACAACTAGTTCATATGTAATTATGTACCATGTATATATTATACATGACATTGCTTACCAATATATGAAATAAACATTAATAATATACAGATCATCTATATAAATATAAAGTAAGTCAAACCTATTTGTGAATTTGCTTGTGATTTGGTTCAAAGTGAAACAAAAATAAAAATAAAAATAAAATAAAATAAAATAAACTACCAGACTGAAATCTTTGATTTGGTTTGATTTGTCGAAAGTTCAGACAGGTTTAGCTGTAGGAAGGAAATTTTTTGAAAATTTTTTGATAAATGTAGGAAAAAATTTTCCCTAAAGAGAGAGTTTGATATGGTCTAAGAAACCCTTAAAAATCAAACTGAACCGGCACCTAGGTTGAATTGAATCTACAGAAAATTATTTGTAGTTGGAAAAGGTAAGGCCTACCTTATCATCTACCTTATCTTCAGTTACAGGGACTTCATTTTGTTCCATTGCTTCAGATGGCCCTTTACATATTGAAGCAACTATTTTGCAGTAATCATCTGAAGATGAACCCAAGGTTTTCATCACTTGGCCCAAGCAAGGCTTCAATTTTGCTGCACAATTACAAAGCACTGTCTCTCCCAACTTCCTTGCAATAGGCAAAACTTCCTGGAAAAAAAAAAAATATATATATATATATATTATATTTTAAGAGGTCTGGATGATAAATATTCAAAGGTCAAACTGCTGACATCAACAAGAAGGTAATTTGACCTCATTGTCCTTTCTCACAGAGGCTAAAATTGGAAAGAGGAGATCCGGTGAAACCTCCTCACTTTCTTCTATGACAAGGGTCATAATTGTCTCCATTGATGTAAACACATTCTCCGGATGATAGTCCCTGAAAGTTGTATCAAAGCTAATTTAGAAAACAAGGAGTTATACCACACTAAGGCAACACAAGCCCATAGGTCCTACACAAAGGAACCCAAGGGACCAAGCTGCATAGCCAATAGATTCAAGTTCAGACTACATCACAGCATTTATCCTACCAACCATGTGGATTTTTGAAGAGTCTCCATAGCATTTTAACTCATCAAGAAAAGAAAAGGAAGCCCAAAATTGTCAAGCTGGACTAAAGAAATGATTAAAGATATCCAAGCATGACATAAAGGCACTGAACCACATGATCTCAAGAGAAGCAACTAATCTAGATAAGCAAAGTTATTACTACAACTGTAACCAGAGTTCATCATCATAGATAAATTATCCACAAGCCAAGGAGGAGAAGCCTAAAGACATACTCGATTGCATGTCATGGAAGCACTCATAGTGATCTGTGCTTTGCTTTTTTTTTTTTTTTTGGGTACCAAATATCCACAGAAAAGTCACTTTCCAACAGTGAAGAGAAAAAAAATAGATATGCATTTGACAAATGTGCCAATTTATACCTTATAGACTTCAGAAAATGTTGGAACATTTCCAAAATGAGTGCATCGCATTCAAGATCCAACATCACCACACAAGACCTGACCTTTGCAACAGTTTCAAGCATTGCAGCTCGCTTTACAAATGACCTACTGGACTTATCAGATAGATTTTCAAATGACGATACAATCAAATGAAAAACCTCCTGCATAGATGAAATAGATCATATTAGTATGAGACCAGAAAATCTAACAGCCACATTGTCCTAAATGCTGGATTATCCAGCTCATCTGATTACCTTCATACGGTCATCATCATAAGGAGCATCAGGTGCAGTGATTCTTGTTATTTCACTGATGCAAGAGGCAACTGCAACTTTAACATCAACATTTGAGTGCCTCAAAAGTTTATCAGCAACTAATGCCTTCAATGACGGTGAGAGAGCATTTTGCATTGATTTGGTAGGAGATTGTTCCACTTTTAATAGACAAGCTTCAAGTTTCTACAATCATCAAAAGATCATATTATGTTTAGGACAGTCACAGAAAGGATCGTTCTCTAGCCATCATCACTTAACAAGATAAACGAACTCATCTAGCATTCCAGAAAACCCAAAGAAAAGTTGTTCTAATTCAATGCAAACAGCATCTAAGTTCATTTTCAAAAAGCAAAATCAATTTCACAGTTCCTCAGTTAAAGAACTTTTTAGAACCAGTTTTCAAAAAACCAGTCCAAGAATTCTCAAATAGGCAACCAAAGATCCACAAAATCATAGATAGAAAACCAAAAGCCAACAGCCTCAAGACATGCTAAATATATATCATTCCTGAAATCAACGTCGATCTCTCGTGACCAGCACCAAAGGAATAGAGACTTAGTAATACTTCACTCTCCACCAAGGTCTCTAGTTACTGGACGATACCATCTTTACACCATCATTGTTGTTAGCACAGTCAATTCATTTTATAAGACATTTTTCTGAACAAACCTGTGTCTGAATGTAAGACGCAAGTATCACCATTTGGCATTTATGCAGTTATTAATTAAGGAATTGAATCAACACGATTAAAAGCATATGTGGGTCTCTTAGACAATTGACATTTAGTCGGTATTTATGCTTAGCTTGAAATTCATTCTAGGATTCCATTTTGTTTTATTATTGAAATGGTCTCACAACATGCTAAATTAAGCCATAATGGGACAAGGACACCGCTTTGAATCTAAATTTTTTTTCATAAAAATAACTCAGAAGCAAATTAACTAGAGGGAAAATCCAAACAGCAAAGATTCCAAACCACATATGATATAGCAATCATCACTATTTTTATTGGTAACTATAAAGAACTATCACTTATGCTTGACTCTTCTATTATTCATGTAAAACTATAGTTGATGTACGCCAAAACTCTACACAGGACAATCAACCACATGAAAGCCATGTAGGGAAAGATTGTCAATTTATCTATCATGGTCTAAGTGATTCTTCATAAGCCACAGAGGACTAGGTTGAACCAAGCTCTGAGCACATGAAGAGAGTGAAATTGGCTAATTAACAAACAAATTGAGATCACAAGATCTCACTTTATGTTTCCCCAATTAGTGATCAACAACAACTCATCAGTAGAAAAGGGGAAAAAAAATTAGCATTACATATATTGTCTTTTCTTGGTATAGGCCGCTCGTCTCCAAAATGGAATTAATGAGCACCATCCTTCTACTTTGATTTCATTTGACATGCAAACTCCAAAATCAATTCGATGACTTGATTTTTAAAAATTTCAAAAATCCAATTCAGGAAAGCAACATAAATTACCTTTTCTCACTTGTATTGTTACAAAAATCTCTTGGAGCACATAACAACTAATTAAATGCAAACCCTCAATATTCAGCATAAATGAGGAAATACCACCAGTTATCTTCCATGGTAGAATCTTTATACTTGTTCATATTTGTTATTCAAGCTCAACAAGCAACACTGCCAATTAATCATTACCTAACGTTAACAAGCAAGAATGACAACTCATCACAGCAAAACAAAATATTTCTCAGGCTCAGAAGGGTTTATTCCATCCATTTAAAATGAGCGGAACTAACAGAATTGGAAATCCATCATAACTACTTCATTTCAAATTTCAAAATGGACATGCGTTCAAGAAAGCAAAAAGATACTGACTTTCACTTTCCCTTTGGAGAGAAAAGCCAAAAAAAAATTACCTAAAAGAACATTCTAACTTCCATTCATACTCAGATTTTTACCCATTAAATGAAACCAATCTATACCAAACATCTTTAAAAACTCCCATAAGCAGTAATAAATTAGAGTAACACCCTCCTAATTCCACTACAACACTCATTAAACACTCTGTATGAACCAAATGCGCTACGCTAATAGCAAAAGACTAACCCTAAGCCACAAACCAAGACAATCACATCACACAAAGAAAACAAATTTAATCAGCAAATATAAAACATCACAATTTTCAATCCAACAAAAATTAAAATTCTAAACACCGACAAACAATAAATTTAATGGAAGCGACTCAATTCATGATTTGTCAACAAGTTTAGGGCTTACGTCAAGGAGTGGGAGCAGCTCGTCGACAGAAGCTGGAGGTTCTTGAAGTTTATTCCCAGCTTCCATCAGCTGTGCTTCAAGCTCTTTATCCGGCGACGACATTTTCAATACCTGATAAAATCAAAAAAAAAAAAAAACCTGACACAGGGAGAAAATCACTGAAAGCTCAACCTCAAACCAAATCTTTCACATCAAAATTCAACACAGGCAGAAGAAAATTCTCGATTTTTTTAGGGAGAAAAAAGCCAAGAGAGTGGAATGAGAGAACTAGGGTTTCGGATTTGGATTTGGATTTTGCCAGAGCCTGTGTGTATATGTGTCCTGGGTTTGAGTTAGCGAGAGGGATTGCTGAAAGAAGAATAGATTTTGTAGGGTAAAATTGGAACTTCGGGATGGATTTTATGTTGAGCAGTGAATGAAAAGTTAATAAGAAAAGCTGTTGGTGAGTTTTTATAAAAGAGAATCCACAAGGCTTAGACTCGGAATCCGCTCTGATTTATGAATTAGAGTTAAATTCGGGTGTTCCAAATCCATCATATAATTTCTTTTTCCTACATCACCTGATTACTTTCTAGCCGTTGGATTTATACTTTCTATTACCAGGTTTTTTCTTCTTCTTTTTTTCTGCCTTTACCTTAAGAGGAAACAAATTTTGGTTTGTTTGTCTCTCGTGTATCTTTTTACTTGCATCTTCTCGTACTTATTTCATATTTAAATTTGATTTGATATTGGGGTAACCTGTTTTTTCTTTATATTGTTTTCTCTTAACTAAATAATAATATACTTATTTCATATTTAAATTTTATTTTTTTGGTAAAGGTTCAAATTTGATTTGATATTGGGATAACCTGTTTTATCTGTATATTGTTTTCTCTCAATTAAATAATAATAACAACTGTATAAAAGAAAACTGGCCCAAAAAAAAAATGTATAAAAGAAAGATAAATAAAAACAGCCATTTCTAAAAATTATCAAAATTATAAAGGAATCTCAAATTTGTCGGACATCACATTCACTTTCTTGAAAAATGTTGACACTGAAAAACCTTTCATCCAATATAATACCAAATCGATACATTCTATTAACATGCCATTGTCCTAATTTTTTTTTTAACTCGATATACTGCCTGATTTGATCCATATGATTAAATAGATTTAATATTGCACTTGAAAAAAATATATATGTACTATAGTGCGAACGCCTTCAAGAAGTGTAAATATAATATTTTAAAAATTTGAGGTTTTCCATAATTTTGATTGTAATTTACCCATAAGAGTATTCAAAATGAAAATAATAATTACGGAAAGATGATGTTGGGTAAAGAAGAAGATATGGGAGTGGAGATCTGTTTATACTCTGGGGAACACAATTTCAAATAAAATTCTTCTAGGTTATTTACTGAAATTTAGAAACAACCCAGGGTGAGAAATTTTTCTTTATAAAGATATCTAAAGCTTCTTTTTTCCTACTGTAAGCTATATATGGATGTTTTTTCTTACTTTACTTTTTTAGTTTGAACTTCAATTGCCAAAGTGAAATAACCATAGAAAACTGAGATAAGCAAATGTAAATAAAGTGCATAGGAGGAGAAAGTTTTTTTTTTTTTCTTTTTTTAATTACTACTACAATTACTTAGAGGAAAATTGAATTATTAAGAAATCAATATTTCTACTATAAAAATTTTCAGCTAAAGAGAGTTTTGCAACTCATTTTATCACGTGTAAGTTGTTAATTCCTATATTTGGGATTCCGCATAATAACATGACACTTCCCAATCAAAATCGATTGCTTTGACATATTTGGAAAGATCCACCCCGCATTTGATATGCTATACGGATATGTAAGATGGTTCCGCTCAAACTTCCAATAAACCAAACTATTTTAATCAATTTGGAATTCTAAATTAACTTTTTTAGATGTTATTTGGTTCAATTAGAACGGCTTCTCAAAGCACCTCATTAGAGTTGACAATACTTAATAGTCATAAGAAGTTCCTAACTAATGGTTGATGTTCAAATTAAAAAATTTAAACTACATAACATTGCATTACAATGAAATCACACCTGGAGTAATAATGAAGGCACACAAGTATGTTTAAAAATGAGAGACGATCGCGAAAAAAAAATAAGTAAATTGTGAAAGCTAAAAGTAAGACAAGAAATGACAAAAAAAAAAAAAGAAATGGTAAATAGGGTTGGATTAAATTGTAGATAAGGTTCTAAACTAGAAAATATTGCTTATTCTTTAATTTTTAATGAGAAGCAATTCAATTTAAGTTTAAGTAGTTTAGTTCAGTTCAATTTAACCTTTTGAATCGAATTGTGAACTACTTAAACTCTTTTTAAACCGAACTTTAAATCAAACCAAAGTATAAAAGATCTACATTTTAATTTTGGAGTTGCTTTTCGATCCAATTAATGAATAGTCCTAATATTTTAGATTTGTTGTTGTTAGTTCATGAGTGCGCTTCTTGCATTGTCTCCTTTTATTTATATTTTATATGCATCAACTATTTTTCTAAGCTATATTTGTTTAAAATCCACATTTAATTAGCTGTTTATGTTTCATAATCATAATATAAGTGATAACTTGGAAACAGATTTGGAGAGTGAAATTTTTAATAAATAAAATGTAAAGTGAATAGTCTAATTTATAGGAAAATGAAAATTTAATTTATTTACACAATAAATAAAATATATAATAGATAAGCACAACTTTGTAAGAATTTGCTAAATATTTAATTTTGTGAAACGAGCATATTTATATCCATACTTTCATCTTCTTTGTATCTTACTTTAGCAAATGCATAATTACAAATGGTGCCAAAAAGATACTAAAATTAATTGACAAAAATTCAAAAAATCCAAAATGACTTCTATTGTTTTTAATTAAAGAAACATAGTGAAAATATGACTTGTTGATTTTCACCACCTTAGACTTGATATAACTATACACAATTTGCTTGTACTTAAAGTTAGTATAAGTATTGTAAGGTCTTCTAATGGCAAAATATCATTGTTGTTTTAGATTATAATATTGTCATACTGAATCAAGAGGTTGGCCTTAGAATAAGAAGGAGTTAGGAGTCAAGAGAGTTAAACCAAAATTGAACTGGGATCAAGTCAAGCTTTAAAAAATTATTAGAATGTAATTCATAGTTATTTATAAAATAATAAAGTCATTTACATCTTTGAGATTTGGAAATTAAGAGTTCTTTACAGATTATTTTTTTTTTTTAGTTGTACACTTATTTTCTTAGTAAATTGGTACATTCTCTTTATAAAAAATACATTTCAATCCAAAAAACTTCATTGATCCTTGTAAGAACTAGGTGTTACACTCTAAAACAAAAGAATCGTAACAATCCTACTTACAAATAATTCTAAGATAAAAGCTAACTTTATAGCCACTATCTTAGATTTGATTTACATAAGATATCCACGAAACCTGCTTTGAAGTAAACAGTTCACAAATTAAACATATTATTTACCTACGAAAATATGAAAGATATATATTAAGATTTAAATATCACGAATAATGTTTACAAGATTTGGTAACTTAATTTTTGTTTATTTAAATAATATATAAATTGATATTAAAAAATTTAAAGATAAGATCCAAACTTCGAGAGTGTAACCGATCCTCAGTTTTATATCCTCACTACTCAAGATATAATAGTTCCACTTCCCAGCTAATACCTACAACAACGTCTATAGGAATATAAGCAACCAATCACTTAGTAAGTTGAAATAGAAACATAAGACTACACATTAAGCATAGGTAGGATTATTAGTTAATTATTTAAATGCAATACAACAAATAAATGCTATTGGATGATTTTTTTGATTCATCGTAAGATTAGAATAATTGCACCTACTTTAATCCGAGTTAAGGAGTTTAATGCATATTTCAATAACTCATGACCAAACCTAAACTTATACCATAGAGACACCGCTCCTTTAGCAACTTTCTCTCCTGTCACTTAGTCCGACTAAAGATGAAAGGACCACTATACTATAGTGCTATCCCTTCCAAAAGGATCGGTGTTTGGTTGAAGAACCCTAAACACTTTCCCTAATAGGTTGCAATGCTTATCTAATTTAAATTTACAAATCATATATTTAATTAAGTTCAATTTAAAGTATTCAATTATTTCAGTCAAAATAAACAATTACAATCCACAACATTAAGCTAGAATCATACAATCAAACCCAGAAACGCGTACGTACAAGCATACGTATAAGCATGCGTACAATCAACCTTTCTAATAAACATAATCAAGTATAGTCTTAAGTCTCCAAATATTATAAAATAGTACTCCAAAATATAGTAACATATTAGTTCTAAACTTATCTAAAGTCCTTGATCTACTCACTTAACTTGATGTAGGATCAACTTATCACCGTTTAGCCCTATAATATAAATATCTTTTTAGTATTTATACTCTTATGTCATATAATCTTCAAATTATAATTTTACCTAATTGTCTAAATTTTATGTTACTTATAATCGAGTTTATTCTAACTAAGTTCATCCTAAACTAGTTTCCAATTCAATTTCCAAATTGGTTCCCGAATTACATTTTATTTCAATTTTTGATTACAGGTTTTATATATAAACCCTAAGAACTTCTTCTGAACCAATATGTAAAATTCATCATACTACACTTAAGTATCCTAAATTTCCTATTTAGCTCCTAATCAGTATTTAAGTCTACATGGTAACTCTACTTTTAATTTAACTACCGAATTTACTCTCAATGAAAAAATAATTTACATTTTTCACATAAATTCGTAAGTTTATATTCTAAATCAAATTTATGTTATATTATTATTATTATTATTATTATTATTATTATTATTATTATTATTATTATTATTATTATCAATTTAACCTAATATTTCATATTTATTTAATTTCCTATATATACATATTATACATTATTACATAATTTATACTTAAAACACATATCTAACATCTCTAACACTACAAATATCATATTTTATCACCAAATAACATCCTAAATCAGAATTTATACCAAATTAACCCCAAAATCACAAAATTAACTTAAAATATATCCTTTTACCTGTTATTCCTTTATACATATTTATTACATAATATGTATAATATATACATCTAGCACCTCAAACTCCACAAATACCATCCTATATTAGCAACTATTATCCAAAGATATCTAATTACATACTAAATTAGAATTTTCACTAAATTAATATTAAATCACAAAATTAAGCATAAATATTAACTTTTAAATATTATTTTAATGCCTAAAAATTAAGTAAATTTTAGAAAATTAATTTTTAAAAAATCTCTTCATAGCACTAAATATATGCCTTAAATACTCCACACAAAAATTTTAAGGTCAAAAGTATATTATTAAATTCATTTAAATCAAAATCGAAAATTAGCTACGGTTTACTAATTTATCAAGAGCAATATATTCCGGAACCTAATTTTATTAAATTGACATTTTTTCCTAAATCTACATTCAAAAACATATCAGAATACCAAGTTTCATAATTTTCTACATTTATTCAATATTTTTAATAAATTAAACAAAATCAAAATGGAATTTGGAGCTCACTAACGTTACTAACTCTGGCTACCGTCGACCACCTTACCCTTATCAATCGAACTGGGTGTTGCCTCCTCTATCTAATGGTGATGGCCGTTAACTCTCAGGTTTTGTTTTGGTACATATTTCTTTATATAGCCCTAATTACACTATGTTTTGCTAAATTTCCTAAAAAACCTCCCTCCTCTCTTTCTAACCTCTCCATATTTTTCCTAAGTAACTAAGTGTCCAAACTAAATTTTGGAAGGAGATTTTGTATTCTATAAGAGGTTTAGGGTTTCTCTTGCAATTTAATTTGGACAAGTGTCCTTTTTCTTTTTCTTTTTCTTTTCCACTTTCTAAATAGTTAATTCCTATTGGTAAATTTTCCATCTTTGATCCATAGCTTACCATGCCCCATTTTTAGACAATTTCACATTTTCTATCATTTTTCTTAATTTTATATTAATTTTTCTTTATTAATTTAGCATTATTTCAATATATTTTAAGTAATTTTGGACTTATTTTAAGTAATTTTGGACTATTTTTAGCTACATATAAATACATATATGGTACAAATAAATACTCATACATGTTATTTAAGTTATTTTATGATTTTTAGCATATATATAATTTATTTCTATTAATTTATTAATTATTGGAACTCATTTTATGCATTTCCGATAAATAACAGATAATATACATATAACTTAATATTATAATATTTAATTATTTACTTTTCTAAATTATTTACTTTTCTAAATTCAAACTTACAAGATCACTTTTACTAATATTCCTAACTTCTTCATAACTTTTAAGCTTGATTGGATAATTCACACAATCGTCCTAAAATTTACAAACAGTTTCCAAACCAACTAATTGTGAGTTGATCATCAGTTTTTGTAGGACCTTATAACAGGTTAGATCGATCAGTTTATTGGATTGAACCAAGGTTATTGTAAATAAGAATTAAAGAAGAAACCCATAGTGATTTTATTACCAATTAAGTTAAACTAGATTGGATCGGCAAAATTAACTTAGATCTAAGAATACTTTCCTTTTACAGTTTTTTTTTTTAATTTACTCTCCTATCATGGTATACATCTAAAAAAAGGTTATTATAACATCATGAAACTTAAAATTAGTTCATTTAAAGAACTTCATCTTTTAGTAAAGTGGACCTTTCTTCAAGGTTGATATGAATAAGACATAATATGTGTATAAATATATAAAGAATCAATTTTCAAAGGATAGATTTGAAGTTGACCAAGAGGGATTTGAAATTGTATATAACTAAGAGAAAAAAAAAAAAAGATGGTTGTGGCATTTATGAAGAAGAATATGAGATGGTTAGATTTGGAATCCTGAAAACATATGAATTAAAAGTAAATTTGGGGGTCTCCAAATAATTAAGATTATTTTTCTTCATATTTTACACAATTTTTTAGCAAAAATTTATTTTCTCTCTTTAGATTTCATTTTTTGTTATTCTTTTGCTTTAACTTCTTTTGTTTCTACTTCAACATTTTAGATCGAATTATTATTATTATTATTTGCCAACTCATGTGCTTGGTTTTATTTTATTGCAATCAATTGTTGTATGATCTAAACATCTATATTTAAAACACATAATTTTATTTCCTTGCTAATGTAACTATATGTTTATAATTATATATAATTAAAGTATGAATTGTTGTTTGTAGTGCATGATATTATAAAGTCACATTCGGTATGAAAAAATAATTTGAAATGGAATGAGGAGCGAACATGTTTAGAAATGTCCATGGAATATAATGAAATCAAACATGTATATAGTAATAATTGTCAAAAATACTCTTAAATATTGAATATCATAATCAAATTAAAGATTAAATAAGTAATTTGATTAATAATAATAAATATAGGAGGAATAGAATCATGGATTCTCTCTTCTCCAAAGTAGAATCGAATTCTTCCTTAAAGTAGTAATTACCGACTCCATGAAATCATGATTTCGATTTCTAAATATACTTCTAAATAAGGGAAGCAAATGGAATATGAAATCATGATTTCTTTCCAATTCAATTCTGTATACTAGACATGACATAAGAGCAATTCCCATATATCCATTCATTTTGCCATTGAATTACATGTTGATATGGATGTCTTATAAGTAGGCTACCATTTATTAATAATTAAAAACTATCCACTAATAAATCAAGGATACCCTTTTAAGATTTTCTTTTATTTTAAAAGTCTTTATATAAAACTAGCCCCAGTTCCAATCATATCAAACCCTTGACTAAATTTCTGTAAGTATTCAAGTTTTTGAGTGAAACTTTGTGAAAAATAAATCTCCACACAATTTGCTAATTTTTATGAAGAATACATAAAGATTTTGTCTTGTTAAGAAAAACAGACTATTTTTTATTTCATTATGTTCCATACCTAGACTATTACTAATCATAATATCTTTTACCATGCAATCATCTTTCATATCTTCTTATCTTCTATAAAAAATTTTAGTGTTAGCATTCAAAACATTATTCGTCATAAAATCTCAATAGGATGTATCAAATTTGCTATTTTTATTATTTTGTATCTCGTATTTGTTTCTTTTATTCCCATTAGATAATAAACATAATCATGTTTGGAAATTATCTAGTCTTTATCAATGTTTAATCTATTTCTTCCTAAAAGCATTTGGTTTATTCAATTTAATTGAAGGTTTTAAGGTGTAATTGAAGGTTTTAAGGTGTTGCAATTAGAGGTATTGTTTGAGTTTTGTACGAGAATAGGGCACTTGATGGAAAATACCATTAAAATAGCAACCCCGCCCCCCAAACCAAAAAAAAAAAAGATATTGAATAACTCTTAAGTACATACAATTAGTACTAATCTAAAATTCAAACACAAGCAGCAAATGCAAAAATTTGATAAGCCTTCATCTCCAAATCCCTACTTGCAAACTCTACTACAAAAACCTATAGATTGTACAGTACGAGACACATTCAAATAGTTTAATAAGAAAGTACCAATTGAGTCTAAGCAATGTTATTTACATGGCTAAGTTGAATTACAACTGAAATGCACACATTTTATATACAATGTGATAATTTATAAATGATCTCCTAATGTTTTCATTTGCGACAAGAGAAAAACGTCGTGGTCGCTCTAAAGGACCCATAAAGGGCTTAGCAAGCAAGCTTAAGAAGTCTTTTGATAGGAATCCACTCCTTAGACCAATCACAATTAGCCAAACTAAAGGACTACAAAGACTTACACGGAAGATACTAGCTCGAGACTCTAGTCAAGTCAAGGAGTCCTATTTCAATCTTCATCTTTTACACTATCGTCAACTCGAGTACTGAGCCCTCATTATTAACAGTACCGTTTCTGAGCTGTCGAGTAATTACACAGACCTACCCAGTATGCATGCCGAGCAACCATACATATCACTAAGCTCATACTAAGATCCAAGCAATTTTTGAGCCTACTAACATCAGACCTTTGCCAGAGCCAAGCTGTTGAGACACATGACCAAGAAAGGATCAGAGTGTTACTTTGAGCCCAAGCTCTAACTCTAACCCAACCAAGTTAGCTTTGATTGATGATCTCCTTTTAAACTTGTTCGAATAAGACCCCATAACTGTCAAGCGGCCTCAACATTCATTTCAACTTAACCAGCCGCACAACTAACCCCTAATCGCTTCTCGAGACATATCTTCCAACAAATTAGTCTAGAATGATTCTTTACTTTTTTTCACATTATTTACCCTTTTAATAATGTTTTAAGAATCCTTTTATATATTATCGCTTTTGTCTTTTCCTTATTTAGAATACCCTAGTGACGCCATATAAATACTTACTACCTTTGTACACAGACAATAACTCATTACATTAGATCATAACAAATTTCCTTTTGTGAGCCACCCTAGTATTATCACCCTATCTTAACTCATATATTTCCTTTAGTAAGAAATTGCGGTAAATGACCCTATAATTCGAACCGATAAGTCATATCCGGTTAATTGTAGGCTGAGTAGAATCAATTGGTGCATCATATCCAATTGGTAGTTATCTAGATTTTCTAATCCCCTTTACTTTCTTTAAGTTCTCATTCGTCGTCATGCTTCTTCGTGTGTATGAACTCGGAGACATATTAACTTCACTAATATTAAAGCATGGTTTTCGAGAGAGAGTGTGTGTAAAGTTACAGTGAAGTTTTGGTTCATGTTCACTATTAATAGCTACTGTGTTCCTTCCGTAATTGTTTCAGTGTGTTTGAGTGAAATAAGTTTTGAAGTTATAAGCTATGTGGTAAAGGTTTGTATATTAGTAAGTACAATTCCTATTTTTACTCTATTTTTCACAACGAAAATAGAATAAGTTTACTCTTGTTATATTTGAGTAATTGTTGGGCGTTGAAGTTGTTAAAGTATGTTAGTAAGGTTTTAGATAGTAAGTAGACGTGTTTGTTGTGTATTATTTTGTCAATCTATTAGAGAAGCATTACACTGTCAAATTCGAGTGTTCAAGGTGTTTTGGTGACCAGAGTAGTGGTGCTCGTACTGGTCAAGGTCAAAATGGTAACAATACCCTTAGGTTAATCGATGACAAACTTAATAAACTTACCAATCTTGTTGAGAGTCCGGTTACTGCAATACAAGTAACAGACAGCGATAATAGGGAGTACCACATCATAACCTACTTGAGAATGTTCCTGAGAGACGATATGGCCAAGCTAATCGCCCAGTTCAGCCCCATCGAGTTAGAAGAGTTGCAGACTAAGTTGTTAGACAAAGGTTAGAGTTGGAAGAGATAGAAAAGGATGTTGATGAGGTTAATATATGGACCAACGAAGAGGAAGAAGAAGAGGTTGAGTATTACCAAGCACAAGAGTGAAGATGCCGAGCTCCTCGAGGACTTGACAATTTAAGGTCTATCCCACCCTTTAGTGGAAGTGGGGATGGAGATGAGTATCTAGAGTGAGAAGAAAAGGTCGAGAAAGTGTTTAATTGTTATGGGTATACTTGGTGCAAACTGTGACAAAAAACAAACAAGATTGATCATTGGATGGGTCCGAGCTATAGAAAGCTCAAAAGAGTTAATAAGGGAAAGTATAAAAGGAATGAATGATGAATGAAAAAGTAAGCAAAACCCACGAACAACTTTAAAGGATATAATGCACCAATGGAACTTCTAAGAACTCACAGCACAATTCAATATGATGTACAAATCGGTCAAGTGAGGCTACTTGCTACCTAGCCTTGCTTGAGGGTTAGGATAAGAGTGATACCAAGAGTAAACAAAGTGTTTACACAAGAAAGGAAAAATACATAAGTGTGTTAATGGTAATCTTTGTATATCTCTCCTGATAAATACAATTATGAGGGTATTTATACCCATAAGTTATGGTAACTTGCCTAAAAAGGAAAAGATAAAAATGACACTTCCTAAGGGGGTAATGTATAAGATACAAAAGGGTAAAAATGAATATATAAAAAAGCAATCATTAGTGCAACGGATTATACACATGATATTATACACGTGATGATGTTGTATCAGTGATATCGCTAGGGAATGTAGATAGAAAAGTACGGACAGCTTGCTTGTTCAAGTAGAAGTGGCTTGGTCAGTCTGGACTCTCTCTCTCAACATCTCGGCAGTAGTGAGGCTAAGTAAGTAATTGGCCAGACATATGCGAGAATGAAGATAGGCTGTTGTCTCAGCCTTCAGTTTCTCAGCACTCAATACACAAGAAATAGGTAGTTACTTGGCTCAGCAAGCAAAATAGGTCGGTAAGGAGATATTTGGCCTCCGCATGAGTAGGCTAAAACAGGAGGATTCGTTTTGCTAATCCCTCTAGTCCTCGGGTTTGGCTGCAAGTTAGAGATCCAATAGCCTGATTCCCATCATTCCTTCTGGATTGTTTTGGATTTGGGATCAAATCCGAATGGTCTTTAATAAACTTTTCGTTAAAGTGATACGGACTAAGGTTGGCAACGTTGAAGGCATCAGAAAACCCATAGTCCTTAGGCAACTCCAATCTGTAAGCATTGTCATTGATCTTCTGGAGGATTATAAAAGGTCATTTAGCTCATATAGATAATTTGTTCCTTCTCTTATTTGGGAACCGTTCCTTGCTTAGGTGCAGCTATACCAAATCTCATGGCTGGAATTGTTTAGCTGTCCTACTCTTAGTCTTCTCCTATATTCTTTTACCAACTTTATCGATGTGTCAAGTAACCTTATCATAAATGTGCTGGAGGGATTGTGCTCTAATTAAGGCGTTAGGGTCCTCCTGCGCAGGTGCAAGTACAGGGTCGTGGTCAAGAGGCAACTTGAGATTAAAACCATAGACCACTTTGAAAGGAGTATGCTCAGTGGTATCATGCATTGTTTGGCTGTAAGCGAATTTAGCTACTAGTAAACAAACATCCTAATCAGCCAAGTTATTGCCTACTACAGCTCAGAGTAGTGATCCCAAAGTACGATTGACCACTTCTATTTAGCAGTCAGTTTAGGGGTAACAGGAAGTACTGAATAGTAGTTTGGTCCTCATCGCCACAAGGTCCTCCAAAAATGGCTCAAGAACTTTAAGTCTCTATCAGAAACTATACTTCTCAACACACCGTGTATTCGCATAATTTCTTGCAAAAAAAGAGAAGCAATAGCTGAAGCATCATTAATTTTGGAGCAAGGCACGAAGTGTACCATTTTACTGAGCTGATCCACAAAGACCATTATAGAATCTTTGCCTCAGGTAGTTCGAGAACAAAGTCCATGCTCAATTCAATCCATGCCTTCGTCGGGACAGGCAAAGGCATTACTTTCCCTTACTTGGCACTTAACTCTCTTACATACGGCACAGCTCTCGAAAACTCAATGCACATCTCTTTTCATTCTTAACCAAAAAAATCGACCATTCAGCAGTTTACAGGTCTTTCTTTCTCCAAAATGTCGAAAGAGTCTTCCACTGTAAGCTTCCTTGATCAACACTTCCCTGCAGTGAACAAATCGACATGCATAATTTTCTACCTCGGAATAAGTAACCATCTTCCACATGATACTCACCTACCATTCTTCCATTAACACATCGCATGATTATGGGTCCAAAGTGTAAATTCTCATAATACTGTTCTTTGATACTTGTAAACCTAAATAGTCTGGTCTGTAGTTCAGATAAAAGTACATATATTCATGAAAGAGTATCTGCAACGACATTACTCTTTCCTTAGATATATTTTATTACAAAATTGAATTCCTCTCGAGGAATTCAACCCATCTCGCCTGCCACTTTGATAATTTAGTTTGATTTTGGAAGTACCTTAGTGACTTGCAGTTAGTATATATAATAAATTATCTCAGTACTAAATAGTGCTGCCATAGTTACAGTGCTTAGATCAGTGCTAAGAGTTCTTTGTCATATACAAAATAATTCAACTGTGGTTCTTTAAGCTTCTCGTTGTAGAAGGCAATCAGTTGGCCTTCCTGCATTAGGACAACGCCTATTCCAACACCTAATGCATCACACTTCAGCTCAAATCCTTTCTCGAAGTTAAGCAGAATTAACACTAGGGCAGAGGTCAACCTCTCTTTTATCTCGACAAAGCTCTTCTCGTCCTTTCCCTCCATTAGAAGTCAGTGTTTTTCCTTGTTAGCTCAGTAAGTGGCACAGTGAAGGTGCTAAAATTTCTGATGAACCACCTATAGAATGAAGTTAGCCCATGGAAACTTCTTACGTCAACACAAATAATAGGAGTCAACCACTTGACAATTACTTAGATTTTCTCATCATCCACTCGCAAGCCTCCTTTACTTACTACATAGCCCAAGAATACCACTTCCTCCTGACAAAAGCAACATTTCTTTAAATTGTGAATAGTCTCTCAAAACGGAGGATATCTAAAACAGTACATAAGTGTTCACAATGACTCGGCATTGTAAACCAATATGTCATCAAAGTACACTACAACACACTTTCTTATGAGATGTCTTAACACATAGTTCATTAGTCTCATGAAAGTGCTTAGGGCATTCGATAAACTAAAGGGGTGATTGTCCATTTGTATAATCTATGTCGAGTCTTAAACACCGTTTTCCACTCATCGCCTAGCCTCGTGCGAATTTGATGGTAACCAGATTTAAGATCAATCTTATTGAAAATCTTATCTCCACTCAGTTCATCCAATATGTTTTATAGCCTTAGGATCATGTACCTATATTTGATCATTATCTTATTCACAACTTAGCTGTCTATACACATCCACCAGGTTCCATCCTTCTTCAACACTAAAAGCGTCGGCATAGTGCAAGGGCTAAGACTTTCTTTGACATAACCTTTTCCTAGCAACTCATTAACTTGTCGTTAAGCTTAGAAGTCTGCTCAGAATTCATTCGATAAGCTAGCTTCTTTAGCAGCACGGTACTGAATATTAAGTCAATGTATTACTCTATGCCTCGAGTTGGGGGCAACCCCTCAAGTAACTGTTTTAGGAACCGATTGGTATACTCGTCTAGCAACTTCTTAATTTCCTAGGGTAGTTTACCCCGCTCCTTCATTTCTAATAGTTGCTTGACCAACAAAAGGGTCAGCTCGTCAGCATTGATGGCTTTTCGGAGCTCAGCTCTACTCATCACCAAAGGCTTCTTCGATCCGTGAGTAAGTTTTGTCTGCAATTTATTAACCTCTCTCGATGGCATCGGGTTTAGTGTTATCTTTCGGTAATCCTTCTCAAACATGTACGTATTTCTATAACCGTTATGGATAACTTTCCTATCAAACAACCATGGCCTGCCCAGCAATACGTAAGAAGCGTACATGGGCAATACGTTGCAGAAAATTTGGTCAGAGTAATTCCTTATAGTAATTGACAGTAGTATTTACCGAGTAACATGTAGTGCTCTTTTCTCACTTAACCAGTGCAACTTGTACGGCTTCAAATGTATAACAGTCGACAACTTTAACTTTGAGATAAGATCGGCTACTGCCACATTGGTACAACTTCCATTGTCTACAATGAAGGGTACATACCTGATCATTCACCTTACAGGTTGTATAAAACAAATTCTCTCTCTGCTCTTCCTTTCATGAGGGTTCCACGTTCATAGTATGTCGAATAACCATAAGTAACCGGTCTAAGTTCTCAGTAAATACGTCCTCCTTAATTAGTTCTTTCTTGGCATTTTCTTTCTCCGTAAAGACCTCCTCTTCTTCAGGTTCCTCATCAGTGTTGTTTACTTCTAGCTTCGAGATATCTCCTTTGATGACCATTGTCCGTCAATTCGGACATTAAGCAATCATGCGTTCGAACCCTTGGCACTTGAAACACTTTATCTAGCTTGTCTTCCTACTAGATGCTTGCCCCTTCTCTTAAGTTTAGGTTAACACTTCAGTGTTAGGTCGGCCCTTCAATTCGGCTCGAATACCTATCTTTCAGCTTGGCTTGGTACTCAACTAAGCTCAATAACTTGCCTGTTCGGGTCAGCCAGTCGACATCCTCGTTGGTACTTGCCTCATCCTTTGCCTCTCTACTCGTTAGGTTATTTTGACAACTTCATCCATTATGGTAAAGCATTAGAGTTCCACAATGTCTCGAATATCATCTCTCAACCTAGTGAGGAATCTTGAGACTATTCGAGTTAATGGTTCCTCTACTTCACAACAAATCATAAGCATTTGAAATTCTTGAACATCTCGTCAATAATCCAAACCCCTTGTCTTAGTTCCTGAAGCCAAGTACAAGTATCTCGAAGATAAGTTTCCAGTACAAATCTATTTCTAAGTATTCTTTTTTATCTCGAGTCAAGTATTAATCTCTCGGTAGTTCTCTCGTCTCCTCATGGCTTGGAAATTCTTCCATCATATGGTAGCATATCTGAAGAACTCAACAGCAATAGTTCTCACCTTCTCATAATCCTCATATCGATAATAGTCAAAAACACGCTCCACCTTCTCTTCCCATTACAATATTCGTCAGCATTCCTAGATCCATTGAAACTCAGAATCCGAAGTTTCACATAGTCAGATGCTTTGGGGACTCATACGCGCTCTTCTTCGAAACACTCTTCTTTGTCCTCTTCATCAAGCTCTCCCAAGTCTATTCTTAACCTTACTCGTCCACCTACTCCTCCACCTCGAACTGGTCGAGCTAGGTTTTGACCTCTAATAAGTTTAGCAACTTATGAGGTATTTTGTGCGACCTCAGTGGGTCAACAAGCTAGCAAATGAGATCTACGAAAAGGTTAGCCATCTCATCAAGTCTTTCGTCAATACTTCTTGGTGTCTCTTGTAACTATCGTCTATGGTGGACAACTCCAATGTTGTCACCTCCAACACCAATATTTACACTTGGATTCATCATTTTCTTTACTGATTCAAAGTTCAAATAAATACTCCCACCAACCAAAAAATCAACAGCTAGCAAACTCAACAATTAAGATAAATACAGTAGCTTGCTCTATTTCACATACACAAAACAAGGTATGAACAGAACTTCAAAAAAACCAGCAACTCAAACAAAATCTCATCTCTAATACCAAGATGATGTGAACCATCACCTGTGACCAAGAACAGACAAGGCTGGTCATTAGATAAGTTTGAGCTTGCAGAAAACTTGAAAGAGTTAATGGGGGAAAGTGCGAAAGGAATGAATGATGAATGAAAAAGTAAGCAAAACCTATGAACAGCTCCAGAGGATACGACGCACCAATGCAACTTTCGAGGACTCATGGTACAATTTGATATGACGCACAAACCAGTCAGGTGAGGTTACTCGCCACTTAACCTTACTCAAGAGTTAGGATAAGAGTGATGCCTAAAGTAAATAAAGTGTTTATGCAAGGAAGAAAAAACACACAAGTGCGTTAATGGTAATCTCTGTATATCTCTCCTAATAGCTATAATTACAAGGGTATTTATACCCATAAGTTAAGGCAACTTGCCTAAAAAGGAAAAGACAAAAACGGCACTTCCTAAGGGAGTAATGTGCAAGATACAAAGGGATAAAAAATATATATATAAGAAAAGTAATCATTGGTACAACGGATTCTATACATGATACTGTACACATAGTGATACAGTATTAATGATACCGTTGGAGGATGGAGACAGTACGGAGAGCTTGCTTATCCAAGCATAGGTGGCTTAGTCAGTCCAGACTCTTTCTCTCAACATCTAGGCAGTGATAAGCCTGAGTAAGTAATTAGCTAGGCATTTATGAGAATGAATATGGACTGTTATCTCAGCCTTCACTTTCTCGGCACTTTATATGAGAGAAATAGGTAGTCACTTGGCTTGGCAGGCAGAATGGGTCATCAAGGAGATATTTGACCTCTGTATAAGTCAACTAGAACAGGATGATTCGTCTTGCCAATCTTTCCAATTCTTGGATTCGGCTGTAAGTCAGAGGTCCAGTAGCCTAATTGCCATCAATACCAATGCTATTCAAGTATAACTTGCTACACATAGAGTTTACTTAATATGTTACCTTGTAATTGAAGAATCTAAATGCAGCCAGAGCGAAAGATGGGAGACGAAATGTAAGAACTTAAGAAGAGATGAAGAGAATGTTAAGAGGAAGATTTGTAGCTCAGACTTACCTGTAGGACACCTTTGCCAAGTTGTAAGAGCTTCGTCATGGAAACTGATTTGTTAATGACTATGTAAAGGAATTCCAAATACTAATGATCCAAACAGATGGGGAAGGGTCTAAAGGTTGTATTGTATCTCGTTTCATCTATGGACTCAAATATGAGATTCATTGTATTATGGAAATAAATAGGTTTCATACATTGGAGGAGGCCATTAAAGTAACATAGAAGGTTGAAAAGCAAAGGAGAAATGCTTCAAACCGACTAACATTGACTCCTTCTCAAGCTCCTACTTCGCATCAACCTACTCATGCCTAGTCAATGAGGCCCTTTCGAGCTTAGGAAAAACATGATCGACCTGATAATAGCTAAGCAAGCCAGCAAAGCCAAGCAGGCCAGCTTAGCTAAGCTTAAGATAGGTCGACCCAAAGGACATATGAGAAAGGACAAGCTTCTAAACAAAAGAAAAGTAAGGTGAAATATTTCAAATGCTTAGGTTTTGGATACATAGCTACTGAGTGTTTAAACAAACGTGCCATCGTAGTCTAAGGAGATGTAGTAGAGAGCACCAACGAGAGCAAACCAAAGGAAGAAAAGAATGCTAGGAAAGTTAAAGCCAAAGAGGAAGAGAAGACCGGTTTCTATGCCAACTAGGGAGAAGTGATGACATTGGTACTGAGATGAGTGCTGAACTCCTTACCAAACTCCAAGGAAGACTAAAGGGAAAACTTGTTCTACACTAAGTATACCATTAAAAGGCAATTGTGCACCATCATTATAGATGGAAAGAGCTATACAAATATTGTTACATAGTCCTTCATGTAGAGGTTAAGACTATCGACCTCTAAGCACCCTCGACCTTATAAGCTACACTGGCTTCATGATAAGGGTACTATGCACATCATAGAACAAGCATCCATGACTTTTAGTGTTAGGATGTATATAGGGACAAAGTGGTGTGTGATGTTATCCCCATGAGAGCTTCATATTTGTTATTTGGATGACCTTGGTTGTTCGACCGATGTGTTACTCATGATGGATATAAGAACACCTATGCCTTTATCAAGGATAGAAGGAAGATCATGTTGCAACTTATGACACCAAGCCAAGTGAATGGGACCTATAACCAGCTCACTCGAGCTAGTGAAAAGAAAGCTTTAGTGATGAGCTGAAGAGAGCTCCGAGTTACTAAGAAGGTCGATGAACCTATGTTTCTATTGATTAGAAGACTGCTAGAGATGAGAAATT
This sequence comes from Lumnitzera racemosa, assembly GCA_024138005.1. Classification (NCBI taxonomy): domain Eukaryota; kingdom Viridiplantae; phylum Streptophyta; class Magnoliopsida; order Myrtales; family Combretaceae; genus Lumnitzera; species Lumnitzera racemosa. The sequence continues at coordinate 6,977,713 of JAMXBC010000007.1, forward strand.
TAGAAGAAGTACCTGATGAGATTCGAAGGTTTATTGATGAGCTTTCTAACTTGTTTCCTAACAAGTTGCCTAAGGGACTACCCTCAGTCCGAAGCATAGAACATTGTATTGATCTATAGCCATATGCAGTCTTACTGAACCAACCTGCCTACAAAATGAATCTTGAGTAGGTTATCGAGTTGAAAAGATAAGTGAATGAGCTCATAAAGCAAGGTTATGTGAGGGATGTCCCAAATAAGGATGATTTACGGTACATGTACATCGATAGCTAAGCAATCAACTGAATTACTGTCAATTATAGATAGTTAATACTAAGACTTGATGACATGTTAGATGAGTTACATGGTGCTTGAATATTCACAAAGATTAATTTGTGAAGTGACTACCACCAGATTCACATGAGACCTAGTAATGGATGGTAGATTGCTTTCGAGACAAGGTGTCACGAGCCGATTTATAGGGGCCCAAAATCATGAGGTTCGTTTAAGCCTAAGAGGAAATAATCCAGAATATTCTAAAAGATCTAAAAGGTTCTAGAATAGGTGGTAGGTAAAGTAGATAGATGCATTTAATGTAAAGTAGATAGATGCATTTAATGTAAAGGTAGGTAAAGATTCATTTGTAACCGTTAGATCGAATTGATCTTAGCCCTCCATCTTGAGAGGCCTCTTATATAATAGGGGAGATCCCCTTAGTTGTGTCAGGAAGTTATTTGAGTGAACACGATATACTTTCAGAGTTTCTCTCTCTACTCTCTCTCTCTCTTTAAACTTTGTGAGTGTATTACAAGCTGACTTAGCCTTCCTTAGTGAGGTCAGGAACGCTAAGTGCCATATGGGATCGAGCGACGGAATCCGCCCGTGACAAGTGGTAACAGAGCCTGAAAAAGGAACTGCTTGCGAAGAAAATGTCATCCTGAGGAGACAACAACATTTCAATGGTCGATGAGTTAACTGACCATGATGATCGTCGTGTTACCAGGCAAAGGGCTAGGTCCCGGGACTTACTGAACTCTCTCCTTAATAGTTTGGATGGAGCAGAGTTAAGCATTGCTAAAGAAAAGGAACAATTCGATGAATCACAAGGCAGCCTTGAAGAGATGGAGGAAGAACTTCAAGGCAAGTTGCAAGGAGCATTGAATCAAGCCATTGATGAGCTGAAGTAGCATGATGAGACGATTGAGGGGAAGAATGAAGTACTCCAAGCTCGAGTCATTGCTTTGGAAACTAAGGAGGAAGGTTATCAAGCTAAGATGGATGCTATAATGGTGGCCATACGCCAGGAGATTGAATAACTTAAGAACTAACTAGCAGCATATCGGGCGATAGTGGTAAATGGAGTAACCATCCAGTCTACTCATAAGATCGATGTCCCCAAGCCTGAACCTTTCAATTAGATACGATCCGCTCGGGAGGTAGACAACTTCCTTTGGGGAATAGAACAATATTTCAATGTTGTAAGAATCTTGGATGATCTCGAAAAGGTACGTACTGCTGCTATGTATTTGAAAGATTCTACTATGGTATGGTAGCGTAGGAGGGCAAACGAAATCAATACTTGGGTTAGCTTTGTACATGAGATCAAGGGGCAATTCTCTCCCCAAAATGCTACTAAAGAAGCAAAGTTGAAGTTGCGTCACCTAACTCATAAGGGTGACATCAAGCAATATGTGAAGGAATTCTCAGAACTAATGCTGGAGATCCTAGACCTTAACTAGGATGACGCTCTAGTGATGTTTTTAGATGGTTTGGAACCTTGGGTAAAGTTAGAGCTAGATCGAAGAGGAATAGAAGGCATCTCTAAGGCCATAGCAGTTGCAGAAGGTCTAACGGAGTTCAAGAAGACAGAACATAAGATCCTATGGGAAGGTAGAAGGGGGGAGTTGAGAAGGAAAGGAATGGGAGTTCTTTAAGAGGGAAGCCTAAGATGGAGGAGAGAAATAATGATCGGGGAAGGACTTGTAAAGGAAAAGATGGGGAACGATGGAAGCCTCAAGAATCGAAATGTTATTTTTGCAATGGACCCTATTATCCTAGGAAATGCTAAAGAAAGATAGGTTGGTAGCAATTATGGTAGATGAAAGCTCCAATGAAGAGGATGAGGCCAAACTAGGTTCGGTACGACTACTTAGTGCTATGAAGATGCAGGAGAAGCGAAAGGGGTTGATGTACACTGAGGTGATAGTTGCTGGTAAGAAGTTAAATGCCCTTATTGATACAGGGGCATCTCATCTATTCATCTCCGATGTAGCAGCAAGTAAGATTGGAATGGAGGTGGAGAAAACCAAGACATGGCTCAAGATGGTAAACTCAAAGGAAGTCCTTACTACTAGAGTGGCCAGGGAGATAGAGCTCCATATGGGAGGGTGGATAGGGAAAGAAACCATCGAAGTAGTACCTATGGATGACTTCAAATTTGTGATTGGAATGGAATTCCTAGATCGTATCAACGCACTTATTGTTCCTCATGCAAATTGTATATGTATACTCGAGACCAACTCTCAATGTGTGGTGCCTGTTATAAGGAAAGCTGGTTAAGCCACAAAATTCCTTTCCGCTATGCAACTAGCAAAGGGCTTAAAGAAGAATGAAGTTACGTACATAGCTACATTAAAGGGGAAAGAAGAGACGGGGAATCAAGAGGTAATTCCACATCAAGTGGGGGCGTTGCTGGAAGAATTCAAAGACATCATGCCTAAAGAGTTGCTAAAGAAGCTACCACCAAGAAGGGAAGTGGATTATGCGATTAAGCTAAAACCAGGTACAAAGGCCCCTACTATAGTTCCTTATTGCATGTCCCCAAAAGAATTAGAAGAATTAAGGCAACAATTGAAGGAGTTATTGGAAGCTGGATTCATCCAACCATTAAAGGCACCTTTTGGAGCTCCAGTTCTCTTCCAGAAGAAATACGATGGGCCCCTCCAAGTGTGTATTGACTATAAGGCCTTGAATAAGGTCAAGTACCCTATTCCTTTGGTATTAGACTTGTTCGATCAATGGGGAGAGGCAAGATACTTTTCAAAATTGGATCTACTACTGAGATATCATCAAGTATGGATAACAGATGGAGATGAGTCCAAAAACACTTGCGTCACAAGGTATGGTGCATTTGAGGTTCTTGTTATGCCATTTGGGCTCATAAACGCCCCAGCTACTTTTTGTAGTCTTATGAATAGGGTATTAGCACCATTCTTGGATCATTTTGTTGTGGTTTACTTGGATGATATCATGAATTATAGCAAGCCTATGGAAGAACACCTAGAACATCTTCATACAAATTGCTTAGCCTTAAGGGAAAACGAGTCATATGTAAAGTTGGAGAAATGTGCCTTTGCAAAGGAAGAAGTGGCCTTTTTAAGGCATGTAGTAGGAAAGGGGAAGATCAAAATGGACGAAGAGAAGATATAGGCCATTCAAGAATGGAAAGAACCTACTAAGCCCACCGAATTGAAGTCATTTCTTGGCTTAGTGAGTTATTACAGAATTTTCATACGTGGATACTCTCGAATGGCTGCCTCCTTAACAGATTTACTTAAGAAAGATGTCTTATGGGTATGGAGGGAAGATCGACAGAAGGCATTTGATACCTTGAAGGAAACACTTATTAAAGAACAAGTTCTTGCGCTCTTTAATTTTGGTGAAGTATCTGAAGTATGCATGGATGATAGTGATTATGCCATTGGTGAGGTTTTGATGTAGGAAAACCATCCAATAGCCTTTGAGAAAGGAACGTTGAACAATACAAAGAGGCGATACCCAGTAGATGAGAAGGAAAAGACAGCTGTAATGCATTGCCTTTAAGTTTGGAGGCACCTTGTAAGTATCAGTCAGTGGGACTGGTCTAAGTTATTGGATGCCATACAGCTCTCTTTCAATCTATAGAAGAATGGATCAACAGGATATAATCCATTTGAGGTTGTCTTAGGGAGACAGCCGCTAAATATGGCAACCACAGGATATATGGGGTTTAGTTTTCTAGCATATAAAATTGCAAAAGAGTGGCAAGAAGGCCAAGACTTAGGTCTAAATTACTTAGATAAGGCTATTCAGAGAATGAAGGAAGTTGCAGGTAAGAAGTGTCGGCCAATGGAGTATCCAATAGGGGATCAAGTACTTGTGAAGTTATACCTGATCTAGTGGACCAAGGGCTAATTGCACAAAAGACTAATGAGGAGTTATGAAGGGCCGTTTCTCATCATAAAACAAGTGGTACGAGTATCTTATAAGTTGAGGTTACCTCCAAGATTAAAATTCCACCTAGTATTTCTTGTTACAATACTTAAGCCATATCATAAGGATGAGGATGACCTTAATAGAACAATATCACAGAAGGCTCCAGTTGGAATTCAGGAATCATACGAAAAAGAAGTTAGAAAAATTATTATGGACAGATATGTGAGAAGACGAAGCTACTCCCCTAGGCACAAGTATATGGTTATTTGGAAAGGAAAGCCGGAAAGTGAGACTAGTCAGGAACATACTGAAGCTTTATGGCAGTTTTCCAAACAAAATTCAGAAGTTCCACAAAGAAGATACGACGAAGACATCGCTAGATTGAGTGGGGGAGAATGTCACGAGCCGATTTAGAGCGGCCTAAAATCATGAGGTTTGTTCAAGCCTAAGAGGAAATAATCCAGAATATTCTAGAAAGTTCTAGAATAGGTGGTAGGTAAGGTAGATAAATGCATTTAACGTAAAGGTAGGTAGGGATTCATTTGTAACCGTTAGATCGAATCGATCTTAACCCTCCATCTTGAGAAGCCTCTTGTATAATAGGGGAGATCCCCTTAGTTGTATCAGGAAGTTATTTGAGTGAATAAGATATACTTTCAGAGTTTCTCTCTCTATTCTCTCTCTCAAAACTTTGTGAGTGTATTATAGGCTGACTTAGCCTTCCTTAGTGAGGTCAGGAACGCTAGGTACCGCACGGGATCGAGCGACAGAATCTACCCGTGATAAAGGCATGGTCTCTATGAATTGTTAGTTATGCCATTCGAACTTACAAATGCATCAAACACATTCATGCAACTTATGAATTATGTGATGCATTCATTGATCAAAAGATGTGTGGTCATGTACTTCAACAACATATTAGTATATAATGTTGACCCGAACAACCATATTCAACATCTTTAAGCTATTTTTGACATTTTATAAGTTGAGAAGTTATATGGGAACCTGAAGAAGTGTATGTTCTATCAATGTAAAGTTGTCTTTGTCAGGCCCCAAAGTGACATAGTTGTAATAGCCCCGCCGTGTAAACCATTTTAAGATAGCAGTTGGCCTTACAACTACTATCTTAGACCTGATTTACACAAGGCGTCCATGACTAATCTACTTTGAAGTAAACAGTTCACAAATTAAATAAATTGTTTACTTGTAAATTTAAGAAAAATAAATATTCACATTAAATTAATCTATGTGTATTTACAAGATTTAGCAATTTATTCACAATCTAATTGAGTAATTTATAATCTAATGTTAAAAGCTTTAAAATAATTCTAACTAAAGAATGACTTTGGTCTTTTGTTTACATCCTCACTCCTTAGGATCCTGCAGTTGCTAGTATCAAGGTGATTATAGGCTGCTTCATCGCTAGCACCTACAATAACGACTATAGGGATGTGAGCAACTATAGCTCGATAAATTAGGACAAAGGACTTAAAACTATACCACAAACACAAACAAGGTTATCAACAAACTTATTAGGTACAATGAATATTCAAGTAAATGCCATCGTACAATGTTGTTTGGCCTGTCGTGGGATTAGAAAAATTGCGCCCACTCTAATCCAGGTTGAGGAGTTGTCGTTAATGTAACAGCTCACGACCAAACCCATGCTTGTGTAATGGAGACACCGTTCCTCCTACAACTATGTTTGAACCATTAACTTCACCCTTACCATGACCTCCTCAACTGTTACTTAGTTCAACTAAGGATAAAGAAGAGACCCATTACGCTATCCAGCGTTATCCCTTTCGAAGGGGTCAGTATTTGGCCAGAGAATCCTAGATTTCTCTTAATGGGTTGCTATGTAGGTTCTATTTATGGTTACAAGTCATATATTTGTTAAGTCTAGTTTAGGGCAATCGATCATCTCATATAATACAAGCCACAACAATAAATAAAATCATAGCATCACTTATAATCAAGTACATGCACATAGCCAACTATTTAACAAGCACAACCAAGTATAATCAGAAGCCTCTGAAATACAACAATGTATTAATCTCAACTTACTTAGACTCCTCGCTTACTCATTCGAGGTCCGACTCGCTTACTCATTCGAGGTCCGACTCGCTCAAGCCATTGCCAATCATCCTTATAATACCAACGTTTTCTCAGTTTTCATATAACTGTTATAAATTAGTTTTTATCCTATAATACTTATTGTTATCTTTTGTTTAGGGTTTAATATGTCCAATTATCTAGGTTTTTAAATCTTTTACAATTATTCTGGGTTTGGGGTTAGGTTCGAGTTTAGTTTTCGCATTGATTTCTAAATTAGGTTCTAATTCGATTTCTAAGTACTGTTTTATACACGAACCCTAGAAACTCGTTTGAACTCATAATGTGAAATTAATCACATTTCTTCCAGATATCTTAAATACCATAATTACCTCTAGTCAATATTTTATTCCACCCGATATACTTAAATCCTTATTAGTGTGTCGAATTTACTCTTGATGTGAGAATTTTTTACATTTTTTCATATAATTACATAAATTTAAGTTTTCTATCAGATTTATTATATATTCCTATTATTTATATAATATCAATTTTTATCCTAATATCTTATTTTATTATATTTCCAATAATTACATATCATGTATTATCACCTATTATGTACATAATATACATCTAATAATTCTATCACTCTAATTACCATCTCCCAACATCAATCAACATTTCAAATGTCTAAATTCATCTCAAATCAGATTTTACACCTAATTACTCTAATTTACAAAATTAACTTAAAATTTGCTATTTTTTTTTATTACTTATTTACTACATAATTACCCTAATAATTACATCTAACACCCTAAAAGATACAAATATCATACTTCATCACATTTGAAGATCTTAAAACATATAATGATTTATTAAATTAGTAATTAACCATTTAATTACTTAATTAACCAAAAATAAGCCATTTTATGCATCATTTTAAGGCCTAAAAATTATCTAAAAATTTTGAAAATTCATTTTTCAAAAAAGGCTTCATGGCACTGTTCTATATAATATAAGTAGTCTACATAAAAATGTTGACCTTCAAACTATACTCTTAAGCCTATTTATTTTTAATCCGAAACATGCTCGATTTTACATTATTTTTTAAGGATCATATATTACGGGACATATTTTCATCAAAATAATACTTTTCCTAAAAACTAAATACAAAAATATTCCATAATAATAAGTTTTATAATTTTTCAACTAATTTTGATATTTTTAACGATTTAAGAAAAGTCCGATAGAAATCGGAACTTACCAAAACTGGTGACTCCAACCACCGTTAGTGGCCATGGATATGTTGGCCCACCTAGGTGCTATCACCACCATGTGGTGGTGATGACGGCTGTCTACTCCCAGTTACTCGTCGAGTTTGGATTCTCCTTAGAAGCTCCAACTACATAATTTTTTGATAATTTTTTGTAAAACTTTAATTTCCTCTCAATTTCACTTCTCTCTAATTTTATAAAATTCCAAATATAAAAAATAAGCTTCTGAAAAATTTAGGATATTTATAGAGGTCTTGGGGAATCATTGTGCATTAATTTGATTACACAATTACCTTATTTTCTTTTAATTTGCCTTTTGTGTTATTCTAATTTAATTAGCTGAATTTTCTTTTCTTTGCCTTAGCTACCACGACCCAAATCTGGATCATTCCTTATTTTTTCTGATTTTTTTATTAATTAATTATGAATTTTCTTTAATTATTTAGCATTATTTTAGCACATTTTGGGTATTTTAAGTAATTACGCGTATTTCTACCTACATATAAATTCATATACAGTACAAATAAATATTCCTAAATATTATTTAGTTTATTTTATGATTTTTAGTGTGCATATAATTTATCTTTAGTGATTCGTTAATTATCAGAATGCATTTTACGCATTTTTTATAAATAACAAGTAATGTACTTAAATTTTAAAAATTTTATATTGTTTTATTTTATTATTTATTTTCTTAAATTCAAACTTATGGGATAACTTTTACTAATATTTCTAACTTTATTTGATAATTTAGGCTCGATCGGATCCTTTAGCCAATCACCTTTAACTTCTATGAGCTAAATTCCGAGTAATTGATTATGGGTCTTACAGTCTTCTTAGGGTATGTAGTATTTAGAGAAGGAATTTGAGCAAATGAGGAAAAGGTCCTAGTTGTCTTAGAGTGGTCGATATTGAAAAATGTTACTAAAATACAAAGTTTTCATAGCTTAGCATTTTTTTATAAAAGATTCATTAAAAACTTCAATCAATTGCAACCCCCTTAAGCGAGTTGATGAAGAAGAGTGAAGGATTCTGATCGAATGATTGAGTTGAATAAAGCTTCAAAGAGATCAAAGAGAAGCTCACTACTACCCCTACCTTGTCTTTATCAGATTTTGATAAACCCTTTGAATTTGAATGTGATACATCAAGTATTAGCATTACTACAATCTTGATGCAAAAACGACGATTAGTTGTATACCACAGTAAGAAGCTCAGTAGCGCTACACTAAATCATTCTATATACAAGAAAGAGTTGTACTCTCTTTTCCAAGCTCTTACTGTTTGGTAATACTATTTATTATTATGAGAGTTTGTAATTTATGAAAGATTTTTCCTATGTGATCTGGCACAAGAAAGGTAGTGCCAACGTTGTTACATATGCCTTGTCACATCGGCAGACATTACTAAGATTTCACTTATCATTGAGTAATATGATTGTGACCCTTACTTTGGTCTTATTCTTGAGCAATGCAGAGAAAAAATTGATGTTGGAGGATATTATATCAAGGATGACTATCTATTCAAGGAAAGAAGGCTGTACATCTCAAGCTATTCCATGCACAAGTTATCGATGAAGGAAGCTCATAGCAGTGAATTATCTAGTTATTTTGGAGAGAATAAAATAGCTGACTTGTTGAAAAAAAACTTTTACTGGCTAAGGATATCTATAAGGCAATCTTTAGTTGCAGAGTATGCAAGAGAGCCAAGGGAGAGAGAGAACCACATAGAGGGTATATACCCTTACCTACACTGACCTCACCTTGGGCTGACCTCATTATAAACTTTCTCTTACGTTTTTACCCAACATCCAAAGGAAAATATTCAATCTTTGTTGTAATAGACCACTTTAGCAAGATGACATACTTCATCCTGTGCCACTGAACTAAGATATTTTATATATTGCCAACTTGTTTTTGCAATAAGTTATCCAATTACATGAAGTGTCAAAGAACATTGTTTTATATCGAGAAATTAAATTCTTGAGCTATTTTTGGAAGATTCTTTGGAAAAGACTTGGAACTAAACTTGTATTCAACTCTAATAGCTACCTTCAAACTGATGGCTAGACTGAAGTAGTGAACAAAATATTAGGCAATTTAATCCAAGCTATCGTGGAAAAGAACTTAAAAGATCGGGATTTTTGTTTGCCAGTTGTGGAGTTTATATACAACTGAACTGTCTACAACAATATTAGGAAGATACCATTTGAGATTGTCTATGGCCTTAATCTTTCCATTCTCCTAAATCTGATTGGTACCTCTGCAGCTATGGAAGAGAGTCAATTTGGAGTTGCCCAAGCCTAAGAATTGCAAGAACTATATCAGTCCATAATAAGGAAGATCGCCAAGTTCAACCAGAGACAGCAAGAGATTGGTAGTCGTAACCACCGAACTGTTTCTTTCAAGATAAGAGACTTAATATAGATTTACCTCAATAGAAAGAGATTTCTACACTTGCAATAAAACAAGCTATCTCCATAAGCTAATAGTCTATTCAAGGTCTTAAAGAAGATTAATCCCAATACCTATTAGATTGAATTACTCAAGAATTATGGTATTTTCTCCACCTTCAATGTGTTCAACCTGATTTCCTATCGACCATAAGAAGACCCAACAGATGTTGTGATAGTGCAAGATCGAGAGAGCTCCTTAGATTTGAGGACAAATCCTTCTAACCATCAAGCAGATGATAGGAATCCACTCCTTAAACTAATCACACGTAGTTGAATTAGAGGACTATAAGGACTTACACAAAGGATACTAGCTCGAGACTCCAGTCAGGGCAAGGAGTCCTATTCCAATCTCTATCTTTTACACTACTATCGACCTAAATACCAAGCCCTCGTTATTACTAGTACCATGTCCAAGCTATTAGGTAGTCATGCCGACCTGCCTAGTATGCATGCTAAGCAGCCATACATATCGCCAAGCTCATACCAATATCAAAGCAATTTCCAAGCTGACCAGCATTAGACCTCTGCCCAAGCCAAGCTGTCAAGACACCTAATTAGAAAAGGATCAGAGTATTCCTCAGAGCCTGAGCTCTGACCTAAACTTGACCAGGTTAACTTTGACTGATGACCTCCTTTTAGACTTGTCCAAACAAAACCCTACAACTGTCAAGCAGCCTTAACACTCATTTCAACTTAACCAATTGCACAACTAACCTCTAATCGCTTCTTGACACGTGTCTTCTAATACATTGGTCTAAAACAATTCTTTATTTTTCCGTACAATCTATTATTTACCATTTTTACCCTTTTAATAATGTTTAAGGAATCTTTTTGTATATTAGCCCTTTTGTCTTTTCCTTATTTAATATAATCATAATGAAGCCATATAAATACCTTACTACCTTTGTATGCAGACAATAACTCGTTGCATAAGATTATTACAAGTTTCCTTTTGTAAGCTACCATAGTGTTCTCACCTTATCTTTCCTTTTAGCAAGGAGTAGTAGCAAGTAACCTCATACTTAGGAACAATGAGTCATATCTGGCAAATTATAGGCTAAGTAGGATCAGTCAGTGCATTGTATTCAATTGGTGGTTGCCTAGATTTGCTAATCCTCATCACTTTCTTTTAGTTCTCATCTATCGTGGCGCTTCTCCATGTATACAACCTTGAAGACGCATCATCTCTTAGAGGAACCAGGTAGGCATGTGGTGATGGATGCTACTATGTGACCCTTTCCCCTATGGTAGAACTCTAAGAGAGCATGCTATGCCTCTTTTGGGGAGTTGCTAGCATATGTTGCCCCTGAATGGGAAGCTGGGAGGATGGAATGACAAATGAAAGTTTGAAGCTACTACCAACCTTTCCTAGGTCAATCGAAGGGCATGAGCTCGAGGGAATGTCATCGTCACCTTTACTCCAACCCTGCATCCATCTAGCTCTACCTCCCCTAACCCTTACTCTAGCACATGCGGGCTGCTAAACAGGTGGAACAGGTTAGGGGTTTACCCCAAATGGCGGGTTATGTACAACATGTTGATATAGCACAATAACACCATAATCCTCCATGAACTGGAGGCCTCCAACAACAATCTCATGAGCGAACTCTATATCGTCGGTCAACTAAATAGACCAAAGTGGATCCACCTGTACCAAACAAAGAATGTTAGGAAACCTACAACATGTAAATAGTAGCATAACAAGTGGATGGTCAATTATTGTTACTATATACCCCATAACAGCACTAGAGTAAGTAATGTACCGGCCGGTGTGCTCTTTATACCATCACAAGTACTCGAGGTCTACACAAAAGATTGGCTACGACTGAACTACCTACATGCACCGACTTATTCTAACGCGAATGAACCCATCGTAATGTTCCTTATAATCAACATGGATCCTCCCTTTGAGATCAAGCCGGTATAAGTGCTTACTCGTGTCAACAAACTGGGGCTTTACCCGAAAGCCTCTATATTGTCGAATGACATGATCCTGAAAAGTACCATTCAATAATATGGAAGTAGACAAAGGGGAACCCGAGCTATCCAAATCTTTCAATTAGCAGTGCAACAATCTAAGAGGAGTTGTACCAAATTCTCTAAGTAAGGCTGCCACAAGACCTAACATGAATTATAACTAAGTTATATAAATATAAGTTAATATGGCAAGCATAAAATATTTGAACATTAAATAGCATATGTGATGACTAGTTTGTAAGTCTAGTGCCTCTCGATACGATTATATTACATGCATTAGTTCATGAGTCATGTCGCAATCGATCATCCATCTAGCTGTAGAGGTACCCTCATCAATGGCGAAGCCTATCCTTCTCATTAGGGCAATGTAAAGAAAATTATTCCATGCCTAAACCTGTACGAGGATCATAGATCCTTCGATCTCTTTAACCCTAGAGCATGCAACATTGCATAGTTGCCAAACATGCCAATCCCTAACTCTATGTCCTCGAAATATAGAAATCTTCTAGAGGTAGAAACATCGAATGGATAAAGTTAGAGGATTTACCTACAAAGAAGAATCCTCCCATCAACCGAGGGATGTATGTGCTTATATAGTGTCTTACTGTTTCCTTATCGGCATGCTAGGGCAAAATGTTGAACCTACTAGCCAACCAAGATAAGCGAACCCCCCCCCCCCCCTAAGCATCATTAGACGATGGGACGTCACCTAGTAACTACAAGCATATTACAGGCCAAGTAGAAGGTATAGATCTTCGGCCTCCACCACTCTATTGAGGTCTGTAATGAGATGTCAATCCATATGGATGAAGAGTAATCAACTAATAGTCATGAATCCAACCTCCTCCAGATACAATACCATACGGGGATTAAGCAGGATGAGCTCCTTATCCTTCTTCAACTCTAACTCATTTCGTCGAATCGTTAGGTATGCTAATACCTACAAGAGGAATGGACAAACATATTTGTAAGTTGAAAATCAAGTAATATAAAGACTAAACATGCAATTTTTACAATACATTACAAACACCTATGTTTTCTAAAACTAGACATGAAAAAAATAAATAAATCAACAAGAAAAAATTCAACATACAAGATTAAGTAAGTAATACTAACTGATTCGTGAGAAATTGGGTGTTTCTGACTAATAAAGTGAGAGAGAGAGTTTTCACTCTTAGAGAGAGCGAAGAGTGAGAGTGTGTGTGCCAAAAATGATTTATGCAGTCATAGTAGTGTATATGTATATAGCATATTGAAGTCGCATGAGAGATATGCGACTTTAGTTTTTTAAGGAAAGTCGTATGCCCTGCAAACGACTTCTTTAGAAAATCTAGAGTATTGACGTATACCTTCCATGCAACTTTAATTTTCCAAATACATAACTAAAGTCGCATATAAGACATGTGACTTCTTCATGTTTTTGTTTATTTAAAATTTGTACTAGTGACTTCATTACAAATTTTAATGAGTAGTGAAATTGTGTGCTCACTACTTTTGTATTATGTTTTGGAGAGGGTCTATTCTTGTATTTTTTTTTTTGTTTTTTTTTTTATCAAGTGCCCTATTCTTGTACAAAACCCGGTGTTGTTTCATGTTGAGAAGAGAGTCACTTCAATTTCACATAGTTGCGAAAAGAGCAGGCGATTTTTCTTTCCCTTTCTAGTGATAGAATGAGTAAACAATTAGGGTACTAGTATTACAATTTCTATTCTATTACGTTTACTATAATGGGAGAAAACACTTTGGTGTTTGTTTCTTGATTTACTATAAATATTCATTTAATTGAAGTTTGGTTCTTGAATATGTTACAAACTAAGAGGACAATCGATGCAAGACTCGTTTATTATAAGTTTTCCCTATATGATAAAAGGTTATGGTTAAGTACAAATTAAATCATAAGAGAATATAAAATGAACTCAACATGTGAATTCAATCCATACTCATTATAGTGTTATTAATTTATTTTGAAATCCATACTCTCTTGTTTGTAATGGAAGAAAAATTTACTTTTAAAATCTTTTGAGTTGCGAGTAAAAGAGAGAGTTGGTATATGTTTAAGTAGCAGTGCTTGAAAATTATCAATTAGGATTTACCTTTTCAAGATTTACTTTGAACAAGGGTTGACTTAAATAACATAGAAAATAGATTGTATTTTTTATACCTATGTTTTCACCTTTTATCACTTTGCAAACTTATAGTTCTCTCTCTCTCTCTCTCTCTCTTTTTCCTCAGTTCATAAGCCATTAAAATCTAAAGAAGGAAAATCAAAAGAAATGTATACTCTTTTCTTAAACCTTAAATTGAAAATTCACATTCAAATCCCAAATTTCTATCCTTAATTCACAAACCTTACATATGTAACCGCTTAAGTAGCATTCGGGCGTGGAACTATTTAATGAATCTTTTCCCTTCGTCTAATTGCATCAACGTTCTCGTTTTCCTTTTTTTTTTTTTTTTTTTTTAAATGCTTTGAGCTTCTTAGTGAAAAGGACTTTCGAATACTATATTTTCCATTTACAGAATTTTATCATATCTCAATATCTAGAGAGGGTTTGAAGCAATAATTAAGCGCTGCTACTATTGAGATAGGGTTGTGATTTAGTATTTAAATGCAGGTTTTATATTTAGGATTTAAGAAAAGTGGAAGAAAGAAATCAATTAATAAGCAAAGTGTCAACAATGAAAGCAATGCAAAGTAATAAAAGGGTTAAAGTACATGTATGTAAAAAATAATTTTCCCTCCATTAAAGTTATTGTAGTTCAATGGTAAAAACACTAATCTTTTGACCGAATATACGAAATTCAATTTCCTATTTTTCTCATAGTTATAATATTTATAGGATTTGACAAAAGAATGTAATTTTTCATATTTATTGATTTATTCATTTTAAGACTTGAAATAAGGATATTATACTTTGCCAATATTAGAAGTAACGATTCTATAGTTGAAAATATCTATCCATTGTTTTCATTCTTTTTCAAGGTTCATGGCTTTCATTTACATCATACTAATAGGAGGAAAAATTACAAAGTTCCAGGCATAGGAGTTCCGTGCGTAGTAATTAATTTTTATCTACCTTTAAAAAAGGAAAATAAAAATAAAAACCCTGTAAAAATGAAAAAAAAGGGAAAAAAATAAAAAATTGAAAAAAAAAGAAAAAAAAAAGAGAAATATATCCTAGTTTGAAAATTAGAGATGGATTTAACAAAACAACTCTTATATACATACACACATATATTTTATATCTATAACTAAATCTTATGCTATTTTTGTTATTTATGATACCCTTAAATAAAAGGTAATAAAACTTTAATCATCAGAACTTTTTTTAATACAACAGCTTGGAGTTTATTGAAATTTCAAAGTTAAACGTATTCAAATTAGAGCACTTTTTAAATGGGTATCTAATTCAAACGCTTATACACCAAATAACAAAATCATACAGTTATAATGTCAAAAAGGACAGTACCTCAATAAAAGAAGTTCTGATTGGATCATTATAAGTGGTATTAGAGTAATCTATCGGCTGAAAGGATGAAGTACTTGTTTGGTGGTGGTCCTAAACTTATATAACAAATTAATGAGAATGCCAACTCTACGAGGGGAATAAAATGTGATAACTCATAAGTAAGATAAATTGTAATATACCTTATATAAAAGATAACAAAACTCTAATTATCGAGATGTTTTTTAGTGTAACAACTTAGAACTCTAAGTTAAGTGTGCTTCGGCCAGAGAACTCTGTAGATGGGTAATCCCTTGAGAAGCTACTGTATTAAGGAACAAAACTATAAAACATTTAACGTCAAAGCGGACAATACATTAGTTGGAAGAGTTTCGATCGAATGATTACATCATTGTTTTCTCTTTATTTAGCCATAAGTATTTATATATTTTTTTTATCACTTTTTAAAAATTTGAAATTGTATCTCTTGTATTAATTAAACTAGATTTGTGAAATTTTCAAATTTAGGAACTTATAGCTTAATGGCAAGAACCTTTTCATTATTTTACTTACACTTTATTTCCCTTACATTAACTTTAACCACTAGAAACATTTTCTTCCTTGAATTTCTCATTTTTAGATAAAACTCGCTTTGAGAAACATCTAATCCATCTCAACTTGCTTTAGCGTACCTTTTAAAACTTTATTTTTCTTACGGACAAAATTCATCAAACAATTATTTGTTTATGCTTTGAAATTCATTTCGAAAAATGGAAGGGGAGGAAAGGGAAGAATCAAGTACCCCATCAATGTTATCCAAGGTCATGAGATAAGTTACTTCCTCCGTCTTATTCTCATCATAATCACTCCATGTGGCACTGCCTCCTTTATACTTGTTGCATCTAGACGAGAACTTCAAGAACTTATTAAACTTCTACATAATCTTCTCCTCCTTGTCATTTTCATCACCTGACCTTTCATCTCGCTAGTGGCTTTAAAGGCAGTGGTCTTCTTTTGCATGTTCACTTCTTAATTTTTGATCAACTCATGGGCTTTTTAGGGAACTATGGAGAGCCTTCGTCTTCGGATCATGTACCTCTTTTATTGTCCTTCTTTTGTCTCCAAATTGTATGATAATGCCCTTGCTATTTTGAAATTAATTTCAACAATAATAAATGTCTTTCACAGATCTTCCAAAGGATTAAGGAACCTAAGAACTCTAGTACACACAAACTCATCGGTTTCCATTTTAAAATTTCCGAATCTACCACATAGCGTGCTAACTTAAGTATCTTCTCTCTTTTTCCTTCATATGTCATTTCCAAATCATCCAGCATTTCCTTGCAGCGTACATACAAATTCTATCAAAATTAATTTCACATAGACCATATTGCAAGATATTCGTGTCATCTTCATTTAATTGAAAAGTCTTTATTTCTTCTTTGGCGTGTTCATCTTCATTAAGACCTTTTTTTTTTTTTAATTACTTTCCACAATTTTCTATTTTAAGCTCCAATAAATACTCTCGTTCTGTATTTCCAAAATGAATAATTAGAGACTGTTAACATAGGAAGTCTATTAATATATAACATGCAGTATTTCATATGGTCCATTTAAAGCCATCATTTCTACCTTTAGATGCGGTTAACTTAACAAACTAGAGAGTATCGCTATGATACCAATTAAAAACCTTAAATTTACTAGGTTTAATTGAGAAACTTGATGCAATCAGCAAGATGGGTCATACTATAGAGTTGCAGCTGAAAAATAAAAGGGATAAGGATAAAAGAAGCTAAAATAAGCTTTGTCCTTACAAACCGGATCTACAAATTACAACAACTAAAGAATATCAAGTTTAGTATCGTTTTGATTATAGAAATTAAACTCTCAAAATACTAGATTTTGTCTCTCTAAGAATTGCAAATAATGAGTGTGAGAGAAATAATACAAACGATCACAATTAGATTGGGTTCTATAAATATTGTTTCTCTCATCTTCTTCAAAAATATGCCCATTTATAGGGTCCAAAAAAGAGCAAGCATTGGCTTCTCTATTCTCTCTTAATTGATGCTTTTGTTTGTTGTAAAATAGCCTCTTTTTTTTTTTTTTTTTTTTTACCATAAGCTTCTAACCCAGTTAGTATACTTTGGAGTTCATCTAGCCCCAAAATTAAAAAATTTGGTTCACTAAGCTTGTCAGCAAGCTCCCAAGTCCGCGTTGATAGATTTGTGCATATCACTAAATTAATAGCTCCTTTACGAAAAGCATTTCAAAAATACTTTCAACACATGAATTCAAATTAAATATTTTGTCTTGTAAAAAATATGATTAACTCCTGATTTCTAACACATTTAGTACAAATTTTTACATAGTCTCGCTAGAATTAACTAGGATTGCTCCTCTTTTTATTCATTGTTCTTAATTTATTTGTGTTGATGTAACTGTAAATCTATTTAAATGAAATATTCGAGTATTTCTGGATATATGCTTCATTGTTTACTTTAAAGCACAAGTAGCAAAAATCATAAGGGACTCATTGGGCAAGACAAGGCTTAATACTAAATGGGATTTTCTTTTTTTTTTTTTTAGTGGTTCTTCTTTGAGACATCAATTTTACTAGAATGTTGGTTAATGCCTTTTCTTCTTTTTTTTTTTTTTTCGTCTAAATTAGGCCAATTTGGAAAAGTCTTTATCAATTGATTACAACATTTAAGGGGCGTGTTTTAGATATAGAGTTGGTTTTAGTTACATAGGGTTTAAGTAGGACGAGAGTATTAAGTTTCCTTATGCAATCATTAGTTACTAAGATCTTTAAGGGGTAACACGTTGCCAACGCTTGAGCAGGAGCTGCGATATGAATGTTTTATTGTTAGATTGACTAGCTCTCGAAAGATATTACTCGATAGTTTTGAGAGTGATTGAAAATGCCAATGTTTTTCTTTTATTAAACCTACTAGCATGATAAAACTCTGCCGAGTGAGCCAAACACTGAATCTTGTTTGTTCACTTTGTTGTAATTAGTCTAAATTAGTTAAATTCAATTATCCTTGAATTTGTTGGCAAATATTTACCTATATCGGACTTTCTCCAGAGACATCACCTTATCGTAACATCATTATAAATCACGAACTATTTCAATAAATTATATTATAAATGATAAAATAAAAATCACTAATAGTTTTGTTTTTACTAAATTTCAGTAAATCATACCTCTCAAAGGTAAAAACACAGTTCTCAATAACTTCTATTTTACCATTCATAACATAATTTACTAAAATTAGATATAATTTATCATAATAATACATGCGTAGTGAGGCTACTATAGTTGGCCAATTATATGCAACAAGCGTGTTGGTCGACTTAGGAGACATTTTGAACTGATGACACATGAAGGGATATTATTAAAAAGAGGTGTAGAGGGAATAATAGACAAACTCATTATTTTGAATGTGTGTGTGACAGTAAATCGAACTTAGTGTTCTTAATTACTCTTAAATCATTCTCGATGAATTATTTGTTTGATCTTCTCTAAAGTAAATTTAATGGAGTTCTAGTGTTTGTCTTAAGTTTTCTAATGTTTTGAATGAATGGAATGAGATGAGGAGCCTCTTGTTTATAGAATTTGAAAGTTGATATTATTCCTCAGATAGCTTTAAGATGGATGACTGTAATTGAGTTTCATTATTGATGCTTATCCTTTCCTTTAGCCTTCATAGGCTTAAGTATGGGCTCAAGTATATTTAAGGCTTATGGCAATTAAAGGAAGCCTATTATTATTATAATTAAGCCTAAAGACTAAATGAGCCTCCTTAAGGCTCAATAGTATCAAATGAAGCCCAAATAAAGCCCGAATATGTTCAAAAGGATTGTTTCCAAGTCTACTTTTTGCATATGAGATAACCAAGTAAGACCAAGAGTGGAAAATTTAATCCAACGATCCCCGTTCTAAGCTTACTAAATCAAATCTCCCTAAACGGACTTATTCTCAAACTTTATCACCAGCCTAACATAATGGTTCATGGTATTAAATTGAGTTAAGGGCTAAATTACCAAGATAACCTTTTACAATACAATAACGTGGTGTTATTGTAAAATTTCATAAAAATTTTGGATTCTTCTACAAGTAAGATGAGGAAACAAAAGAAAAACGCAAGAGAGAGAGATTTTTTGTTTAATCTCTTACTATTACTTTTTATTTCTTATACACATTTTGTTGACATTTTTAGTTGTTTAGTTTGCATACATACATTATTGTAAGAGATACTATGAGATATGATAAGTTAGATTTTTGTTTCCTTTATAAAGTTAATTAGATTTTCAAAACACTCAAAGAAGGGAGCTTTGACAAAGCTTAAGCCTTAAAGTACTAATTCTGCATGCCATGGATATCCTTTAGGTTTTTTAATGAAGCGTTTGCTTAAGTATTGTAATATCCTAGAAAATTTAAGAAGATGATTTTTATGTGAGAGTCATTATTGTAATTTCTTTTATAGGCATAAACCCCGTTTAACCTAAAACACATCCATATTACTCGTTTATCTAAAACCCTAATATCTTTAATCTTATCAAAACCTTCTTAACTTATTTATTTTCTTTCTATTTTCGTCACCCCCCTTTCTTTCAACTGAAATAAGTTCTTAACATTTAAAATACTCAAGAAAAACCTATTTTTAAGCTCCTCCAAGAGTAAAATAACTTTTAGTGTGAAAATTTTCCATTTTTCACTAAGTTTTTTTAACATTTCTTAAGAAATCTAAATTTAAGTTGATTATTATTTATAGCTCTTTGTTGGGTTTTACTCCTTAATTGGATTATAAGAAGTTCTACTCATTCCAAGTAAGTATTCCTCATTCCACTTTTTGCTCTCTAACTTAGAGTTAGTTTTCTTAAAGTTGTTGGTAGGTTTGATGATTAAATGAGTATTTGAGTTGAAATTTGTGATTTTGATGGATTAAAAAGGAGTTTAGATGATGAGTAGTTAAGGGTTTGAAGTATATTTAAGATTACGTTGAAAATTTAAAGGAAAAGAGTTGGATTGCAGTACTTTTCGAAGGAGAAAAGATTGCTAGTTTATTGCTAGAGGAGCACAACCAACAACATAACCTTATGGCTAACTGTATCTAATAAGGGAAAAAATTGTACCAAAACTGACACAACAAATGACATGATCATGTCATTGATGGTGTCTGGTAAGGGGAGAAAATGGGTAGAAAGTTACACAATCAATGACATGGTAATATTGTTGAACATGTTGAATGGTGAACTCCAAATGTATTCTTTTCTTGTGATTTTCCTAACCACTTTTACCCGATCCTTTTCTTACCCTTAATATTCAATTCCAATGGACTTTCTTTTAGACAAATTCTAACTTTGGCAAAAATAGTCAATTTTTTATGCAATCAAGTGGCATGGTCATGTCGCTAACCATATCAAGCTATAAACTTTCTATGAAACATTTTTTGATTGTTTTTATTAACCAAACTCAATCAAACATTTTCCTAACATTAATATTGAGTTCCACTTAACCTTCTTCTATAAAGATTCCAATCTTTATCTAAAATTTTCAAATTCTTTAAGTTTAATTTAGCATTTTAACTAATTTTAAATACCTTTTACTCCCGAATGACATTTTAACCAATTTTAATGAACTATTACCTGTTTTTAACAAATCTAGTATAATATTTAGTGTTTTTTAAGCGAGACTATTTCCAAATCTTTCTTGTACAAATGTTTTACTACCCTAATCTTACCAAAACTTAATCTTTTTTTAGCATAGCAACCTATAGAAACTTAGATGAACTTGAACCCTAGGATACCATGGTTAGTGTTAAGTAAGCATGTTGAGGAGTTGTTTTAAGTTTATTTAAGAAGTTTCAACCTTTTTAGATATGGATTAGTTATTGGGGGAGCCAAATTGATAATTAATGAGGAGTTGACTTGAGGTTAGTTAGGGATTAATGAGGAGAATGAAGGAGATTATTATAAGGGTAGTTATATTCTAACATTGGCCTTGTCTAGTATCTAAGATGGATGTATTAATTCTTGTATTAGGTTTTTTTTTTTTTTTTTTTTTTTGCTCGGATTCTCCTATTTGTTAGGTATAGTTTGATTTTGGTTCCGCTTTTAGATACGTAATGCTATTAATGCATGCTTATGACTTGTACTTGTTCGAATAGTGAGAAAGAAAATAGACTAATCCATATTTGACTTAAATATTGTTCATTAATTGTGCTTGTGATGGCTCATCATTTAGTATAAGGGGACAATTGCTGATCATATAAAGGTATTTCCTAGTAGACTTGCATATGAGTCAACACATAATCTTGTGTTTCCCGGCCCCTAGGTGTTAGTTGTATTATCTTCATAGTAGTATATGGTAGTAAATTTAAGAGACTTATATTATTATATGCACCTATATGTATAAGAGATTATAGTGTATTGAGGTCATGGGCACCCTTTTGTTGTATGCTTGCCTAAAATCAAGATAATAACTAGTTAATTATTTATTTTTACATTATGTACATGTGACAAGCTTGATTTTGCATCCGTATGTACTTATGTACTTTGACTCACTTTTCTAGTTTTACCGGTTGCAAGTTGATAAGATGAAGTTAAATTGCCTATATAAACTTCGAGACTATTATTAATTAGGTTGAGTAAGAGCAAGGATTAGTTTTGTATTATGTTGAGGAGATTGTTAAATTGTGGGATTGTGGACTTGGTGTTAAGTGAAATTGTTAACAGGTTTTATAAATGTAGAGTTTGAAATCCTTGATGTATACTTATGATTCGAATGACTCACCTAGAGGTTATTTGTTTTGAATTGTTATAATTGGAGAATTATTCTTAACACAAGTGATTTTAGAGATTATAGAAGTGCTTTGAAACCTTAATGTGTCATTAGATATTAAGAACACATAATAGGTTATGACCTTTAGACTTTGAGGAGTTACGAGTATTCTTAAAGTTGACAGCAAAACTCCACACTAGATTTGGAATTTGAAAAGACACTAAAATAGTGTTGAGTTATTAGCAATGAATAGGATTAAAAAAAAAAAAAAAGCATAGTACCATATAAAGAGCATAAGAGAGTACAATTCTATTGTATTTGTACCTTACTGAACACAGATTTTAATGGCTGAAAAATTAAAAAAAAAAAAAAAGAATTCAATTGCTCGTAATATTATTATAAATTTTAATATTGTGATTTAATGATTTGATGTAGGGTTAGTTTTTTAATTTTATAGTTAAATATATTTTATACCATTCAAAACCATAGCCAATTATTAAACCAAATGGAATATACAATATAAAATTAACTTTTTCTCTAGCACTCTACAACCGATTTGTCCAAAACCATAGCCAATTTTTAAAACCAAATGGAGGATAAAAAGATTGTTCAGTCTAGTACCATAAAATTACAGCAACCAAAACTATACCTTAGCCTTCAAGTGCCTGTAGAAAAGTTCAAAGAAATATATCCAGAAAAGAATGTTCGTGATAATTGACATTAATGAAATGGCGCAATCGTAGATCCCTCATGCCTCCTGCTAATGAAGCATAGAGTTCTATAACAAAAGCGCCGGTAACTGAAAGCAATTTTAAATAAAAACTGGCTTTTGCATCACTAATCCAGCACTACCATTTTAAGTCGTAAGGCGAACAAACAAGAAATCTTTACCCAAAAATATGCATGCTTTGATGTGCTGTTTTTGTCTTTAAGTCATTAGATGTGCGTGTTTGTTTTTCAGGTAAGAGCGAATCATAACGTTATAAAACCTACCATACCATTGATGAAGATTATTCCAACCGTACGCAACTACTCTATAAACAAGGTCATAATACCTCAGCAACAGAGCGTTTACCACCTCAGATTTGCACATATTTCGAATCCGAGATGCTTGCACAGCCACTTATTTCTTCGACCACCTTACAGCACATTTACACCACAAAATAGAGACGTGCATTCATTCGCATGGCCAAGCACCCTCCCAATGGGGGTAGGTGGCTGCATCACTAGTTACAAAAGATAAGTAGCCAGCTATAAAATACATGAAACACAAAGGACACGTTGGGGATGATACCGCTTCTATCATCCCATTGTATAGGAGGGTGAAGGCAAGTTGATCACTGTGCTCTTAATCTTGGTCATCATGTTAATGCTGTTGGTAATCCCTTGGGAACCAATACCACTATCCTTAATACCCTGTCACAGAGACATCAGCAATCATTTAGACAAGTGAGCAACAAAAAAAATGATTCTAGAATACACTTTTTTTTTTTTTTCCCCCTTCACCACTACAATACAAGATGGAAGAATAAAAAATCGTGAGGAATTTCCTTATTGTAATAAAGTATGTAATAGAGGAGCACATGAGCAGTTGTCATGTGGACTATAACCATCTAATGATGGCTATTAGGTAACAAAAAGTATTAAGCTTATGACATATTTAGCTTAAACTTTTAGATTAATTGGTAGTGGAGCTATCAATAATTATCAGGAGGCCATACTTGATTTGGTTCAATCAAAGACCCAGCACACAAGTGTGGGGGGTGTTGAGTAATCAATATAAAACTCGCCTTATATCTACAAATTTTAAGTTTTTCGATAAACTGACTACAATGCTACACTTAAAAATGGCAAAAATTATGTCTACCGTAAGTGCAAAACTGCAAACTTAGTTGAAGATCTTTGGTTTATTATAAGGTAATATCCACCTGGAAAGGAAAATGATCTGGTCCACGAGCTGGGGCAGAGTTTATCTGGACCGTCCCTGTTTCCATCGCATCACTGATTAATATTGCTTTACTAATGTCTCTTGTGAAGACACAACCCTGTCAGCACCAAGCGAAGAGAAAAATTAAGGCTTCAAATATCAAACAGCCCTGGTCAACTATTGAAGGAGGTTCCATTTGTCATGTTAATTGTGGAAATAAGTAAATGATGTAATCAATTGCACATCATTTCTTGGGATCATAAGAAATGTTGTCAAGATTAACAAGACTAGGAAAAACCAGTTTATAACTTTTCATGCAAATTCGTATAACATAATTAAAATCAAAGCTGGATAAAAATTAATAAACTACATATAAAGAGAACAGAAACTAAAAATTTAACATGCAATGAGTAATGTGTAAAAATACATAGCTCTCAAGTTAAAATTAAACACTAGAGGAGAATGACTTAACAGAGAGGAAAAAAAAAAGTTTAGGAGAAAACAGTGCTAGAATTATAGACAACAACGATTTTCCTCTAAAGATTTATAATGGATGTGATTCACCACCTACTTCCCAGTAATGAAGCTGATGATACAGTATATTTTGGTAAGCTGTGAAAAGATATCACTGTCAAAGAAAATGTCAAAAAGAGAACTTCAAAGAGATGAGTAAAATCGGCAACTATCATACAGACCTGAAGGCCTAAATTGCTTGCATTACAGTGATTTATCCCCTCCTCAATCGATTTTATCCTGATAACAGGGACAACTGGTCCAAAGGGCTCCTCCCAAGCTATTCGCATATCAGGTCGGACATGATCCAACAGCAATGGTGATATGAGGTTACCTTCTCTCTTGTATTCTTGGCAGAATGTGGCTCCTTTCTCCTTGGCATCCATTACCAACCCTTCAATGAAATTTGCTGAAGACTCCGTAACAACTGGTGTTATATCACAGTCATCTTCAGGAGCTCCAACGGTTAACTTTGCTAATTTCATATTGACTTTCTCCACAAGTTTGCTAGCAACAGATTCCATAACCAGGACAACTTTTACAGCAGTACATCGCTGACCACTGATCTACAATGTATATTTCTCAGTACTTGTGTATTGGGGAGAAAACAGCAAGCAGGACATATTTGAATATAGATAGGAAATGCATTTTAGAGGACATGCTCAAACATCCAATACTAAAAATATAAAAGGAAATCTTTTCTCGCAGTTCCATTAGCACAGCTAGCAAGAAAAAGGTTCAAGATGGAAAAGGACATGAATCTACAAAATGTTATACTCGATATGGAAAGGTGAGACTTTTGCACCAACAATCAAGCTTAATCCCACCAGGTAGGGTTGGCTAAGGTGAGTCTTTCAATGATACTCAATTAGCTAGTGACAGATTCAGGCAAGTTGTATGGCAGTTTTTGGATAAATAAATAATTTATTAACTGAGGAAAAATGATACAACCTTTGAGTGGAAAGGTGGGAACAAAATCCAAAGTACAGGAAAAGAGGAAACTACAGTAAACCAATGAAAGTCAATTTACAAGGATCTTGACCAAACTAGGAATTTGTCTAATAACAGAAGGATCTGGCTGAAGAGCTTTTCCCAAACAAACAACGTTTCTATGTCTCCAAAGAGCGTAAACCACAACTGATAAAGCAACTCCAAGCTGTACTGCAGTTGCTTTTAATGAAAAGCAATTTCAAATATGGTTCATATTACCTGTAAGAGAACCCTCCCTTCACAATATTAGCAGCAGCCAAGTCTAGATCTGCATCTTCAAGAATGATACAAGCATCTTTCCCACCAAGTTCCATTTGAAGTGGGATCATCCCTGCCTTCTTAGAGATAGCTATCCCAGTGTCCCCACCTGTGAAGCTGAGGAAGGAGTTGTTAAGTTTCTCATGAAATCTATATCTCTACCAAGATGCTCCTTCAGATTAACACCAGCGGCAATGCAACAGGTGTAAAATCAATTACATGTAAAGTTGTTAAGAAAAACGATAAGAAAGTAACTTTAGATATTAAAAAAAAAACACATAATTGAAGGTTAAAAGTTTATTCTCATTTTTTCTTTTAAATTTACCGTCAAGCTATTACCCATAAAAGAAAAAAAAAATGAAAATGGATAGTTGTTTTTCAAAATTGATATTATAAAGATAACATTACATAACTATCCAATGTGTAAAATTACAATGTACATAACAGCAAAATAAGAACAGTAGCACAAGATTACGGCTAGCAATTTCTTCCAATGAAAAATGAATATTAGCAAGATTCTGTCCGAGTCAAATGAAATTTTGGCATTACATATACGCATATGTTTGTGTAAGCTTACTCTTCAAAGCTGTCTTTTTATGCAGTCATTCAATTTCAGAGAAACAAGAAAACAGTGGTTTTCTCCTCTTTCTCTCTCTCTCTCTCTTTCTCTCTTATTTTATTTTTTTATTTTTGTAATTCTCTGCTAAAAAGAAATTATGAGATTGAAAATGATAAGAAGGTGATTGGAACTAGACTTGAGCTTCAAACCTTATACAATTAATCCCAGGATGCATCGTTAGGAAGTCTCCTATCTCAGACCCTTTCCCTGTAACACAGCTAATGAGACCTTTGGGAAAACCAGCCAAGTGAAAGCAATGCACCATGTGAAGTGCAGCAACCGCACCCTGCAATGTTGTAAAATCATAGATTCATGAGAAGCTTGACCCATAGAAACAGTTAATCATGGTTGTTGACCACCAACTAAATGACAATGTGATAGAGAATACAATATAGGTCAAAATTACATTCAGCAAAAATTATGCAGCCAGTGCTGACTTGCCAAGGCTAATGAATACCTGGGTAGGTGGTTTGAGAACCAGGGAGTTTCCAGCAATAAGTGCTGGTGCAATTTTCGAAACAGCTAAATTAACAGGGTAATTGAAAGGCGGGATAGCTAGAACAACCCCCAGTGGAATCTGCAGTTCAAGGAAAGAGACTCAACAGCAAGTAGGAATGCAGGATATCTTATTATTGAAAATGATACAAGAAGCAGTTGGGCAATCGGTGATCAGCTAGCAGATAGTGCATAAACCCTCTGAGTATGTTCACAACTTCTCAGGCTTCTCTTGATTGCCACCTGCAGAACTTTGGCAAAGGCAATGCTCCACTGCCCTCCAGATTTTATTATTTTCAATTATAATTTCAAGAATTCACTTTATATTCCTGTTTACCAAGAATTTATGTCTGGCATGTAATTATCTAAAATATAAAACCATTATCAATGTCAAAACTAAACAAGAGCTAAAAAATATGGAGTAGCGCCGTTTAAACATGTGTACACATGCAAGAGAAAAGAATCTAGAATAAGTGATGTATGGTATTTTGTTATGATGTGCAGTCTTGTGTTGTTACATTACACGTGAGCAGTGTGTAGTGTTGTGTAGCGGCATGTAGTGTCTGTCTGAGGTGTGTTGCACTGTTGTTTGTGTAATGTTGTGCAGGTCGTGACAATGCTTGAGTAGAGAAGTACTGCATCATGTGTGCACTGTTATGCTTGTCAATTAGTGTTGTATATGTTTGTCTTGTGCCGGGTGTTTTAATGGTGGTTAAATGCACCGGCTATTGTGTCTAGGAGTTAGTGAATGCAGTTACTTGTACGTGTAGGAAGTAGCAGTTGACTCCAACTGCCAATGTACTCTGTTTTTATTCTTCAGAAACGAAAGGAAGAGACAAATCCTATTTTTTCAAGAAAAATCCAAAATTCTAAGAGATCTTAGGTTTCTCTATCTAATCATGTAGTAGTCAAGAGATCATTGTGTTCTCTCTTAATGAGCTTTAAAATTATTATTTCAATTCACCTGAACAACCAACTTCTTCATCACCTTACACTTCTGTTAAGTTGAAGTCAGCCTAAACCATTATCAAAGCTTGCAATTAGTCCACTTTGCACATACACTTGCCAAAGGGAGATTTTACAGGCTTAAAAAGGCTTCATACTCAATGGAACCTGAAAAAACAGTTAGGACCAAATTGACCACAGGCAAAAAGCTTCACAACTACAATTGTACTTTTCCAATCTGAAACCCATGACACATCAATTCTCAATCCCTCTTCTTATACTCAACAACCCTTTTAAGTTGCTGATAAAAGCTTCTATCTCCTCCCTCTCAAATCATAGATCCACCAACCAGGTTAAAACCTTCCAGAATTTTATGAAATATATACCTAACAAGTTTTCCAACATCACTGTACACATTTTCAGTATTCAAGCATGTAAAAACAATCCACTAGACAAGTTGCAAAACCAATCTATTTTGATGTTGCAAAACAATTGGAGTATCAAAATATAAGATTTGTTACCTTAGAAGTGAGACAGTATTTTGTTCTCTCATTCCCTGGAAAACTATCAGATACGAGAAACTTTCCTTCCCCAAGAATCCTTACCCCTTCTTCTGCACAGTATGAAATTAGGTCTCCAGACCTCACAACCTTCAGTTAAACAATCCATACCATCAAATGCAGTACAGTGCATTACAAAAATGACCTTACATTGAAAAGAATTAATTTCTAGGGAGAGAGAGAAAAACTCAACCGCTCTTATCTTTTTGTCCACATACCTCAGTGACAGCATCCTTAGCAGGTTTTGCGATCTCCTTAACAAGGCACTCGGCGATGGGTGCTTTGTGCTCCTTTAAAATAGCCGCGGCTTTGTGAAGCAGCTCTGCTCTTTTCCACAGGGGAGTTTTGGCCCATGACTTTTGTGTAGCTTTTGCTGTTTCTATTACCTTATTCACCTCGTCTTGAGTACAAGCTGCAGAGATCAGTATCCCCAATTAGTAACAGTAGATTATTGATTGCAAGTGAAGCGAGAGAGAGACAAAGAAATTCCATTGTTTTTATTTCTACCTCAAAAGAATTAAAAACGATTACCATCTCTTGTAACGATTCCACATGTCTGATGTTCCCAGGAAAAATGTTAATCAAATAACCATATTCTTCTTTCGCCGTAGCAAACTACTTCTACCGAAAAATAAAGAGTGGCTATCATTCAGAGCGCTGTCACTATACATAATTATCTACCAGTCACCGGTGTTCATGCTATTCATGAAACAGCCCCATATTTTTTCCCTTTTCCCATATGAGTGAGTGAATTCATAAGATTCTTTAAAAGTCTCGGGTTTTGATAAGAATACAAGAAGCAAAATTTCTATGCCGTCAAGACCTGGACTCGCACCCTTAAAAGTAGGCATGACAATCTTGCTAATAACTAATTGCAATAACACCAGGAGTAGGCCTAGCGATCAAGTTCCAGAAACTAGTATGAAAATCTCACAACTACGACTACCCATATGCCTAAACAATTAATACTCGTAGGACCGGTCCAAGTGCAGCCTGTCGACCCAATAATAATAATATATTCCAATATAACATGGGTATTGAATGAGGACCAAATGATCGGTCAATTGAAATTAAAAAAAAAAAAAAAAAGAAGAAGAAGAAGAAGAGGGAAAGAAAAGTAGAAGGTGAGTAACAGTAGTAGTAAGTAGTTACCTTGGACCTTGAAGTGGGGTTTTCTGGTGGTGGGGTTGATGATGGGAACAGATTTTCCAGAAGAAGAGTTTTTCCATTCACCATCTGAATAGTAGTTGAAAACACCATCACTCCCTATGATCCCCGCAAATACGTCTTCTTTACCTGCCATCCTCCACCACCTTTTTCTTCTTCTTGTTGTCAGAGTCAAGGGGCTTGTGTTCCGAGTATTCTGGCTCTAAACTCCAGTTATATCACCTTCTTTGTGCCTGTCTGCTTGGGGAGAGGAAGAGAGAGAGAGACACAGAGACAGAGACAGCGAGGCGTGAGACTGATGAGGTCGAACTGTTTTTTTCGAAACGACAAATGTTGAGATTTGTAATACGGTTTTTGGTACTTAGTAAACATCGTGCCATGTAGTAAAATAATTGTTACTCTCTCTCTCTCTCTCTCTCTCTAGGAATAAGCATCGTGCTCCTGAATATGCTGGAGGGAGGAGGCATCCACTGGTACATTTCCACTGCTTTTACCGCTACGTTTAGTTGGGTAGATATTAAAGGAAAAGACGGGAAATGGATGGGAAAGAGTAAGAAGTTTTATATATGCTAATTAAACTGTGTTCAGCAAATTTTAACAAAATTGGAACAAAATGTACTTAAAAAGTGTGATTTTAACATTCATAAACTTTAACTTTAATGTGCTCTTTTAACGAAAAGGTAAATACCATCTAACTTTACTAATTTATAAAACTTTAAGAACTAAAATATATCTTACAAATTTAAAAGTTTATTTACACCAAGATTAATTTGCAAAAATCTTTTTATACATTCCCCATAATATAACTTTTTTCTTTGTAAGAAAGTACTTATATAATTCTAAACGCCTGTAGCTAACCAACTATCCTAAATTTAAGCTTTAAAAAACTATATAAGTACATTTAGATAAATCCATAATCCTATAAGGATAAAAAAAATTAACAAAAAAGTTTTAAATGACATTATTATCATAAAAATTCTTCTTCTTATCTTTTGTAATTTTTTCCATTTAATTTTTTATTCTACCAGACTAATCCTTTTTTTTTTCCATCAATGAATAATATGTTAAATTCATAAATCGAATTAAAATAGACAATTCTTGAATCATCTTGTTATTGATGGTTGAATCTTTAAAACTTATATATTATACAATTATATGGAAGTAGAGTTGTATAAGTTGGTTTGTTTAATTTAGCATAGGCACACCTATGTTACATATATGATTAAAATTAAATTTTTTATACATAATATTAATAAAAAAATAAAGAAAAGGAATATTTAGAAAAAGCAACCTATTGATAGTCGGTTAAAACTCATGCAAAAGAAGTTATATGTAAGATCTTTTTCATTTTTATTTTTACAACTATAAAGTACTTAAAACAATAAAATTCTTAAACATTTAATGCAAATTATATAAGGAGCGATCAATTTGTAAGCCATAGCTTGACATGTTGTCACGCCCCAAACAAAAAGAGTCATAATAGTCTCGCCGTATAAACTAATCTAAAATAGAAGCTGACCTCACAGCTGCTATCGTAGATGCAGTTTACACAAGGCGCACAACTCAATCGGCTTAAAACATCTGTTCTGATACCTATTAATAACCAAACATGTGGTAGAGCTTTTAGAAGATAGTTGTTCTATACAACCTACTGTTTAGTACCACAACAGTATTTAAACAAACATTTCACATCCAAAGGTAAAGTTTACAATCAGAGTTTATTAAAAACCACAGGTTTTGCGGTCCATGTATAATAAGTTAGAAAACTAGTAGGCTCCCATAGAATTCCCAATTAGTTTTCCTCAAAACTTAAAGACAAAGTCAAGGGCTCAGGTTCAGTTAATTCCTCAATCCTCACTTTCCCACACAGCAGCACACTAACCTAGGAACGGTGGTACTTGAACATCTTGTCTTTACTCAACATCTGTAAAAGAGTTTATAGGGATGTGAGCACAACTAGCTCAGTAAGTAGGACAGAGTCAGAAAAGTACTATACAATCACAAATAAGGTTAATAATCATGGTGAAATGCAATACAATCACTCAAATGAAACATCGCACAGTGTTATCCGGTCCATTGTGAGGTTAAAGAAATTACATCGGCTCCAACCCAGATTGAAAGGTTTCATCGCAACTCAAGTTAGACCAAACCTGAGCTTATGCAATAGAGAACACCCTCCTCTCATGACCGCCTTCGAACCACAGCCCCCAACCTTGCCGCGACCTCCTCGCCTATCACTTAGTTCGACTAAGGATGGGGATAGGACCATTTCAGCTATCCTCATTGAAGAAAGTTGGTATTTGCTTACTTAAGTTCCCTCACGGGTGATATGCATATCCAATACATATTGAATAACCGTTATGTATCAGGGTGACCAACAAGTTCCAATACAGAATCCTGCAATATGCAGACAGTACAGGAGTTGATTGCAAGGTACATTCCACACCACTCATTTAAACAAACATATGTACCTAGTCTTGAATACTTTATAGACCAGGATTGAAGCATAATCCAATTACTTATTAGGTTGTATACTGCTTGAATGCAAGGTTGAGTCCAAATTCACAAAATACAGAATCCATTCAAATACAGAAAGCATTAGGGTTGAATCTTCACAAACCGTATATCATTCAAACTACATAATACAGCATAATTATTAACTATCAATTAAATATAATAGTACTGACTTTGTATCTCTAATACTTTAATAGTACGCAAACAACTATGTAACCATATCCAACTTACAAATTTATGACTTCGTTATATACTAGAAACATTAAAATTCTGTTCAAACGTGTCATTGTTTGATAGCCATAATACACATTTTACCTCAATTCCTTTATCGGTATACTTTTACAAAACATTAATTTATAAAAATGGTTATATTTATATAATTATAGATTATTTTTTTTAATAATCATCATATGTTAATAAAATATATATCAATTATAATTACTAATTATTGATCAAAATATAATAATATAGTAAAATCTATATAATCGTTTTGATCGTATCTATACGTATTTTTATTTAACATTAATTTGCCATAATTTTAATTCCCGATGGTTTACCAAAATTGTAAATTCTGTAATAAATAGTTCGGGCCAAATAAATTTCAAAATTTCTGATCTTCAAAAAATATAGGCAATTATTTTATACCTACGGTTTTCAACGTTTTTCTGATATGCCATTTTAATGTATTTGATTTTAATAAATTATGAATAATTATAATTATAATAGACAATTATTATGCATAATTATACTATTAACATTTATTTATCATAATTTATCTTATATTAACATTAATATTATTCAATTTAATTACACCTAAGAGTTATCTCGATCAAAAATTAATAAATAAAATAAAATCTCATTAATCCAATCTGTCAATAATCCTATACATATTTATTAACAATAAATTATTTAGCCTATTAATATTATAAATACACCCCGACTTGTAATTTAAGCTATTTTACTTAATAAATTCGTAATAAATAGTTCGGGTTACCAAATAATTTCCCAAAAATTTCTGTATACTTCTAAAAATATAGGAAATTCAGTTATCACTTGGTTTCAAGTTTCTGACCTATTGCATATATTTTCATATTAACGATTTTACCCCTAAATTATGATAAATTATCCAATTATAATTCTTTTAGCACTAAATTAATTTCAACCTAACTCAATACTATTACTATTTATTATAGATCAGTACATGTTCATTTCATCAATTAATTTCTTATTAAATTCATAATTTCAACCTATTTTCGAGTTATTTTCAAGCCTAAAAATTCAATAAATATTAAAATTATTCAAATTAAAATTCTGGCCACATAACAATTACCTATATATCATACACATCCTATACAAAAATTTTCAGCTAGAAACAACATTATTTAGTACATTTATTTTACAATTATACATTCGGGTGAACAGTAGATTTCTTAATAAAGTATATTAAATATTATAAATTTTTTCAAAAATAAAAATATCACATGAAATCATGTTTAAAATAATCTAAGTAAAATTTTTTTCATAATTTTCTGGGTGGATTTACTAATTTTTAAAAATTCTTGAAAAATAAGGCAAATATTTGACCTTGTTGTTCTTGCTATCTCCGGCAGCCGTGGGGTTGGTGGGGGTGTGTCAGAACTCCTAAACGCTGGGGTACTCCTTGGTAGTGGAGTGGCGTAATAGAAAATCAAAGGAAACCCTAGGAACTAACTCAGCCCGGTAATTGCTCTGTTTTTTTCTTCTTCTTTTTTATTTTCTACGATTTTTTTCTAATTTTTTTTTTCTGTTGTTTCTGGTTCCAAAAGATGTAAAATGATTTGTTCAACAAATTTATAGTGGTTTAGGTCGGTTGCCTTTTTCTTTATTTATTTTTTATTTTTTTCTTGCTTTTTCCTTCATTAATTGCAAGTAAGAGATGGCATTTGTTTGTAGATTCACTTTTTGATTCAGCATTGTCCAGCTTTGATGTTTTCCAGCAATTTCTAGGCGTGAATCATTAATTGGAAGGCTTTTGAATAATATTTTGCAATTTTTTTTAGGTATTTTGAGTATATTTTGTTAATACTTAATTATTTACTTAATATACAAGTATATATTCCTTGTGAATATCACGCGTAATATATAACTATACTCATATAATTAAGTTTTTAGCATATCTTTTATTTTTAGGATATGTACTAAAGTTAATTTCATGAATTCAACACATTAAATATATAATTACATAATTTAGGGTTAATTTACTGGTATAATTATTATTTATACCAGGTATACTCGTAAAATTATGTGTATTTTTATATAGTAAATTATACTATATTATCTCATTTTATAGCTCAATTAACTTATCTTTAAGTTCTCGTTGTAATCTAAGTTCAATTTTAGGGGTTCCGAACATTTTAATACTATATTAAATATTCCAACTTCTAAGGGAAAAATTGGGATTTTGGGTCATTGTTACGAAAATCTAACTTTACTGTAATATCTCGATTAACTTTTTTATTCTAATCGTATAGTTTGGGCTCAATTGGATAAGTTTCCCTAAAAGCCCTAAATCTAAGCTCGGTTATCCTAAACTCAATTTTGGGAGCTTACACATGTGTAAATGTTAACGGTTAATTGGGATATATAATATAACAAAATTTAGTGGTAGTTGCGACTCAATTCGATACGATTCATTCTTTTTTACTGAATCTAATCTAATATAACAGTTCGATTTTTTTTCTTATATTGAATCTAATAATATGATTTGATTTATAAATTTTTAAAACTTAATAAAAATTGGCTTGGTATAATTCGATTCATGGTTTGAATAGTTTATATCAAATTTTAGGTAAACATTTTTATCTCCAATAATATTTTTTTTTTCATTAAACTTTCATATTTTTCCGTTTAATTTTTCATACATAAATTATGTGTAACAATACTTAATAAAATGTCACGCAAGATCTTAATAAACTCAATTTGATTGGACGACCATAAAAGACTTTATTCCAACAAGCAATAATGAGGAGGATAAAGTAGAGGTATCCATTCAAAAGTAATACGAAAAAGATAAAATAAATAAATAAATAACTGGAAAAAAGATAAGAGAATATGAAGAGTGCCAAGTTCAAAATCTTGATATGAAAACATATTTAAATAGGACAATTTAGAAAAGAGAAATTTTTTAATGTGAAATTTGAATCCACTCAATTTAATCTTAGTAATTGATCCAAAAATAAGATAAAGAATAATAAAATATGAAAAATTTGATGAAATTGATAGGAAAAAAAAGATACAAAACAATTGCTTCATTTTTTTTTTAAGTAGATAGTTTGATTTAGATCCAAATGGTTCCATTCGATTTACTTTTCTGAACTAAACCATGAACCATCGAATCAAATTATAAATAAAACGTTTAAAAAAAAAAAAGAAAAAGATTTTTCAATTTGGCTTGCTTCAATTTACAGTTCAATGCACCGTTCGCATTTTTTTCCCAATCCTAATAAGATATTATGTAATGGTATTTAAAGTTGCACCGTAGAATATTTATAATGCAAATAAATATTTAAATTAAAATACCATCACGATTTTTCATTTTCATTTTTTTTTTTATCTTGTCCTAATTCAGGATCCCAGATGCCATAATTCAATCATTACAACTAGAATGATTGACGCAAATGCATGAAGTTCTCCTTGTTAAAATTTCAATTCATAAAGTGGAAATTTATTGTTTACGCACCAACCGTTTAAAAGAATCTTAACACGACCTCGTGTTTGGAAATCAACGCCTAACTCCAAAATTTTAATCCCCACTTGAACAAGAAAAGCACGAGCTTAACATATTTCAAATACTAAATTTTTATTTTATTTGCTCCTTGAATCCTCAAAGCTTTTTCTACAATCAATTTTTTTTTTTTTATCCTCTAAAAAAAAATCCTTAAACAATAATCCTTTCCTTAATAGCACCCGAAGGCAGTACTACTTATATGTATTAGTCACCATTTTGTTACACTCAGACAGACAGCAAGCGGAGGCACCCCAGTAAACGGGAGAAGGAGGACCGACTTTACCTCGTTTTATTTAAACTAACAACCGTAACGATTTGATTAAATGGCATCTCGTCTAACATTTAGCAATAGCAAGGTCAGATGATTTAGCAGTTAGCACAAGGCTTATCACATTTAAGCATAAAAAAATCTCTAAAATACAATTGAAGAAAAATCAAATGAAAAAAGATGGAAGATAAAGTATTCATAACCATCCCATAGTTTCTAATTAATAAATAAGTAGATTTATTAAATTACATACCAAATCATCATATCATAATGTATAATATTAGAAGCTAAGAGAAAGAGTCATAATCATACCTCATATCTTCAATTTCATGTAAAATATCTTAAATAACATTATTCTTTATCTTTAAATAATATCATCTATACATATTTCCTTATAAATGAACTTTTTGCAATAAAATTACACGACTACCAGTATAAGAATTTCAGTTATTAATAGGGTAGTTTTATCTTTTTCTCTCTCGAATTTCTCATTAAACTTTTCTCTCTTTCTTTCTTTCTTTCTTTCTTTTTTTTTTTTTGTACAACCGATAAGAAATATAAGTTTCTAAACAATCAAAATAAAATAAAAAACGTGTTTCCTTACATGTTCAACAACAAAGTAATCACAATAATGTTTGTCTCTATTTATTTTCTTGACAAAACTGAAACAAAGTCACAAAGTTCATTCATTTTTCTCAATATGTTGTTTGTCTTATTCTCTTGATTCTTATTATAATGTATTTTTATAATTTTTTTATGATATTGATACATTATAATTTTTTCTGTTCAATTTAGCATGTAATACATAATAATTAGTTTTATAGGGAAAAAAAATCATATGTCTAACGTCCATAACAATATGATGTTCTTTTTTCCAAATAACATATCATTAAATTTTCATATTCTAAATTTTTGTATTTATCGGCTTTGATTGTATTTATTTTGATTGTTTTAAAAAAAATTACAATAACTATTCAAACATTAACCTGCGAATTATCAAGCTCTTTTAACCAGTTAAAATCAAAAGGACGCATGTGTTTAGTGTGCATATACAAGCTACAATGCAGTTCTTAATAACCTTTAACTCACAAAGTGAGGAAAAAAAAAAAAAAAAACGAAGGCCTTAGTTCTTCTTATTATGTTGTAAGACAAAAGACCAGTAAAGATCTCTCTCTCCCCCTTTTCATTTCCTTTCTTGATTTTCATTAAGAAGGGCCTTCATCTAGTTTATCTCACATGGATTAAGATACTTCAAGCAAGATATAATTAAGGCTTTTAAAGAATCTTGAAATTTTAAGGGAATCATGAAAAGGTAACAATTATACGTTAAATTTTAAGTTTTTATGATTGACTCAAGATTTAAGTCAACATCTCATGCATAAATTATAGTAGTTGGATGTTGTTTTGGATAGAGGAGTAGTGCATTAGGTTGTGTGGTTATTGAGGTTTTCTAATCACACTTAAGGAATAATTCAATCTTTTTGTAATGAATTAATTGAAATAGTTCAATGAATTAATATTTGTTTTGGTGATAGGGCATAAGGGGTAGTTCAATTAAGTTATATATTGAAATAAAGTAATTACCTGACTCTAACTTCAAAAATTATGAATTATAAAGTTTTAGCATGTAAGCATTATATTAAGATGAATAATTTAGAGACTTAGGTATTGATTATCGAAGATGTCAAAAAGGATTTTATTATAACAAATTTATTGATTATGGAACCAAATTAATGTTATTGGATTAAATGAGCTACAAATCAAATTAGATCCTATAAAACATGAATGTCTACTACTATCAGTTGATGTTTCTAGGTGAATTGAGTGTTATTGGTTTAAGTATAGGAAACGAAAGTGTTAGAATTCAATTAAACAATTTCTATAATTTTCCACGGTTAGAATCAATAATAGATTTATTGAATTTGGATTTAAAGATATAAAATAAATTTTAACAAGCAATTTTAATCCACTTAAGTTCGTATCACTATCAAAAAGGATGTTTTGATAAATTTTATTTTTGGAGATTTTTAGCAAAAAAAAAAAAAATAATAGTAACTTTATTAAGGTAGTCTATTGGCTTGGGGAACGTTGACCAACCAACCTTGAAGGGGAGTTGCAATTAGCATATACATAGGCGATCAACTAACCTATAGTTGGTAGGTCATAAATCCCTAAATAAAGTAAAAAAGGCCTAATAAGATTAATGGCATACATACATACTCCATTTTATAAGTCAATTGATGGGAGAATTACAGTAAAGGAGATCAATATTTAAGGATAAGTTTAAATAAAAGATTAATATTTTACAAAATTATTTAAAAAAGAAATCAATATTTCAAAAAGTTCAAATAAATTATTAACATTTCATAAAATTATTCAAACAATTTCATGAAATGGCTATTATGAATTTGTTATTTGAATCGCTTTGATGATCTCTTATTTGAACTTTTCAAAACGTTGATCCCTTATTTGATCTCTTATTTGAATTTAACCCTAAACGTTCATCCCCTCCATTGTAATTTTCCCATAAATTAATTAGCTAATAGGTTAATCTTTTGGTAGTTAGATATTTAGTTAATCAATTATTAATTAATTAATTAATTCGATTAAATGATAATTAATAGTCACTCAATGACTTGGTAATAAGTTAAAAACTTTACTTTTTATTTAGTTAATTAGTTTATTTATTAATTAATAATAGGTTATATTTATCTAAATTAATAATACTAAGTTTGTCTTAGATTTTAACTAAACTTTATTTTTAAGTTATACTTAGGTATTTGATAAAAAATAAAATAGATCTGAGTTATATAGGTTTGTAGCTCATGTTTATTAGGTTTAGAGATCAAAATGAATTTAAAAGTGAAATCTTAAATATTGTTTGCATAATATGTGCATATGCTGACTTTGCACTTGCTTATCCAAAAAGGGGAAAAAAATAAATGAAACATGTACATTTGCTTGTGTTACAAACCTAGAAGATATTATGTTAAAGAGGTTCCTAAAGCCTATAATTGAAGGGTAATTAAAGCCCAAGTCAAACAAACAAAGCCCAAGCCTAATGGAAGCTTCTAAAAGCACTAAAGATTCTAGAAGGTCTCTAGAAATGTCTAATATCTTGTACATTAAGTCAATAGGGTAGGTAGATATGATAGATATAGATGAACTGTAACCATTAGATTGAATTAATCTTGACTATTCATTCATATAAGTCTTTTGTATATAGAGGGGTGATCCCCCTCAATTGTATTTATTTAGATATTAAGTAATTTATTTGATATCAAAGTTTCACTCTCTACTTTCTCTTTCTAAAACTTGTTTAAGTGTTTGTAAGCTGACTCAATCTTCCTTAATATAGTTAGGAATGTTAAGTGTTGCACAAGAGCGTTAGAAGAAATATGCCTGTGATAGTTGTAATAGAGCCCAAGTTTAAGGGAGAGCTAAAGCCTATAAGCTCCGCAACTAGTTATTTAGAATTTAGTTCATAAAATTTAGGATGTTCGAACAATTTGTCCGATACAATTCAAATTTTATGATAAAATTAGGATTATTAGTAAAAGTGACCTCGTAAGTTTGAATTTAAGAAAATAAGTAATAAAATAAAAAATATATAATTTTTTCAAATTTTAAATATATTACTCGTTATTTATCGGAACTGCGTAAAATGCATTCCGATAAATGATATGTACATTAAAAATTATAAAATAACTTAAATAATATTTTGGATTATTTGTTTATACCATATATGTATTTACATGTTGGTACAGAATACGCGTAATTACTTAAAATATGTGAAATAAGCTAAAATAATAATAAATAATTAAAGAAAATGTAAGAATTATTAAAGAAAAATCAAGAAAATTATAAAAAAAATAAGGAAATGTCCAGAAGTGGGACGTGATAATTTGGAATTGAAGAAATAAAAGCAACTAATTAAATCGTAACAAATAGAAAGCGAAAAAAAAAGATAAGATAAGGCAATAATCACATCAATTTAATGTACAAAAAATCTCTAAGACCTCTATAAATACCCAAAATTTTACAAAAACTCATTTGGAATGTTTGGAATTGTTGAAGATTAGAGAGAGTCGAAAACAAATAGAAAATTAGGGTTTTAAAATAAGTACAAAAATCTTTGCATTTAGGGCCTTAAAATAGATCCCTAACCAGATGACCACCTAAGAGTGGACGGCTACTATCATCACACGGCGGTGGAAGCGCCCAAGCTAGCTGATAAGGCCTTAGTAGCTAGAGCCTATAGTTTTGGGGAGTCCAATTTTTCTACCGATTTTATATATTTTGTTAAAAATATTAAATATACTTAAAAAATTATGAAATTTAGTATTCTGAAATATTTTTGTATTTATTTTTTTTAAATATTATTTTGATAAAAATATGTTCTGTAATATATGATACTTAAGAAATTATGCAAAACTAAGCATATTTTGGTTTAAAAATAAATAACCTTAAAAGTGTATTTTTGTGTCCAAAATTTTTGTATAAACTACTTAAGAGTTATAAAATAGTTCTAAGAAGCCCTTTTTTAAAAATTAATTTTTGAAATTTTTAGATAATTTTTAGACCTTAAAATGATGTATAAAATAGATAATTTTGAGTTAATTAGGTAATTAAATAGATAATTATTGATTTAATACATAATTATATATTTTAGAATGTTGAAATCTGATGAAATATGATGTTTGTAACATTTAGGGTGTTAAATATGATTATTAGAGTATTATGTAATAAATATGTAATAGGTAAAAATGATAAATTTTAAGTTAATTTTGTAATTTAGGATAATTAGATGAACAATCTGATTTGGGATAAATTTACATATATTAAGATGTGGATTGATGTTGGGAGATGATATTTGGAATGATAGAAATATTAAATATATATTATGTACATAATAGGTAACAATACATAATATAAAAAATTGGAAATATAATAAATAGAAAATATTAAAATAAAAATTGATATTATATTAATAATAGGAAAATATACAAAATTTGGTAGGAGACTTTAATTTAGATAATTATATGAAAAATGTAAAATTTTCTTATATTGAGAGAAAATTCAATACATTAATAAGGATTTAAGTGTACTGCGTAAAATAAAATACTAACTAAAGGTAATTACAATATTTAGGATAATTAGAAGTAATATGATTAATTTCATATTATGGGTCAAAATAGGTTTCTAGGGTTCGTATATAAAATCGTACTAAAAAACGGAACTGAAACCTAATTTAGAAATCAATACAGAAACTGAACTCGAACCTAACCCCAAATTAAGAGTAATTGTAACAGACTTGAGAACCTAGATAATTGAGTATATTAAACCCTAAACAAAAAATAACAATAAGTGTTATAGAATAAAACCAATCTATGACAATTATATGAAAACTAAAACAGCATTGGTATTATAGAAATTATTGGCAATGGATTGAGCGAATCCTACTTTGATTGAGTAAGCGAAGAGTCTAGATAAATTGAGATTAATACGTTACTGTATTTCGAAGTACTAATTTGTAGTACTTGGAGGCTTCTTAGAGGCTTGAAATTGTACTGGATTATTCTTGTTAGATAGTTAGTTATGCGTATGTGCTTGTTTTGAGCTACTGATATAATCACAAATTTATTGCTTTAGCTTGTATTTGTATGATTTGTTTAAATGATTGAATACCTTAAACCGAATTTAACTGAATATTTGTCTCATAAATTATAAATTGAACATATATAGCAACCCATTAGGGAAACATTAGGATTCTCCGGCCAAATACCGATCACTTTGGAAGAGATAGTATTGGATAGCATAATTGATCCCTTCTTCATCTTTAATCGAACTAAATGACAGGTAAGGAAGTCGCGATAAGGGTGAAGTCAATAGTTCGAAGGTATTTAAGAGAGGAGCGGTGTCTCCATTGCACAAGCCTAGGTTTGGTCTTAAGCTGTTGTATTAACGGAAACTCCCCAACTCGAATTAGAGCAGGTACAATTTCTTTAATCTCACGACAGGCCAAACAATGTCATGCTATGGCATTTGCTTCAGCATGTATTGCGCTAATAATTTAGTTGATAATCCTATTTGTGTTTGTTATATGGTTTTAGGTCTTCATCCCAACTTATTGAGTTGTGGTTACTCACATCCTTATAAACTTTATTGCAGGTGTTAACTAGGAAGTAGATTTCAATTATCTTGAAGCTAGCAATTACTGGATCCTAAGGAGTGAGGAAATACATCTGAAGAATAAATATACATTGTCAAGGTTTTAGCTTTTATTTGGAATATTTCATTTTCAAGTAATGGATTATTTAGGAAGTATAAGGCAATGGAACCTTGTAAATATTATTTGTAATACTTAAATCCTAATGTGTATATATATTTTCATACCTTCTTAATTAAACAACTTATTTAATTTATGAACTGTTTACTTTAAAACAAGTTAATGATAGATGCCTTGTATAGATCAGATCTAAAATAGCGACTATAAGGTTAGCTTCCATTTTAGAATGGTTTGCACAACAGGACTATTACGACTCTACCATTTCAGGGAGTGACAAAACCTAAGTTTAAGGAAGATGTCTTTTGGAGGTGACAATAATATCTCTATAGTTGAGGAACGGGTTGACTAGGGGGACCACCACATGACCAAGTAGAGGTTCGAGTCCAAAGACTTGTTAAACTCATTTCTTACCAAAGTTGATAAGGTAGAGTTGAGTATTACGGAAGTGAAAGAACAATTGGATGGTTACCGGGGTTGCTCAAAATAATTAGAGGAGGAACTTTATGGCAAATTACAAAGGGCTTTAAATCGAGCTTTAAAAGACCTAAAGTAGAAGGATGATGCTATGGAAAAGAAGTGGTAGATGCTGTAAATTCAGGTGAATGCATTATAGACTAAGAAAGAAGCTTATGAGGCTAAGATTGATGTTGTTATTGTGGCCATGCGCCGAGAGATTGAAAACTTGAAGAACTAGTTGTTGGATTGTAGACCAGTGGTAGCAAATGGTATGACTATTTAGTTAACTTATCAGACAGATGTTCCAAAACCTAAATAATTCAAGGGAATACGTTCCAGCCGTAAGGTAGAGAATTTCTTATAGGGCATAGAACAGTGCTTCAATGTTATTGGCATCTTGGAAAAATTGGGTAAGGTACGTACCGCTACCATATACTTAAAGGATTCTATTATGGTTTAGTGGCATAGGAAGGCAAATGAGATTAATACTTAGGCTAGGTTCGTCCAAGAACTCAAAGGCCAGTTTTCTCCTCAAAATGCTTCTAAGGAAGTTAAAGTTAACTTGTTCCATCTAAACCATAAGGGTAAGATAAAACAGTATGTGCAAGAATTTTTTTAACTAATGTTGGTGATCCTAGATCCTAACCTAGAAGATCCCTTTGTCATGCTTCTTGATGGTCTAAAGCCTTGGGCAAAGTTAGAAGTGGGAGGAGTAGAAAATATTTCCAAAGCCATCGCAGTAGCTGAAGGCTTGAAAGAATTCAAGAAGACTGAGTCCGTACCATTAGTAAGTAGAAGGAAGGGTGGATTTGATAAGGAGAAGGCTGGTAGCTCTTTAAAGGGGAAAGATAAAGAGGACGAATGAAGGAAAACTCGAGAATGGAGGGAAGGTGAAAAGGGTAGGCCACATAAGCTAAAATGATATTTCTACAATAACCTCCATTATGTCAAGGAGTAGGCTAAGAAGGAACAGTTAGCAGCCTTTGTTATGGCCACTTGGCTCAGCATATGTGTAGGCAACGGACTGGAATCGAAATGGGTAGTCGGGGTTCAAGTAAGTATGAAGAACAGGAAGTAAAATGGGGGTTTTATCAGTGAATGTGTATGGATATCACACATTAAGACACAAACACAATTAAGGGTTAAGCTTGAAATAAGATTCGATATGACTCATAAACACTAAATGTCACTTGAGATTTAAATGAAGGTTAAATGCAACTTACTAATTAGCTTAAATGAGGGGTTCGCCACAATCTTAAAGTTAAGATTGATAAAAACACAAAAAGAATAAAGAGGTAATCAACATTCAATAATTTGACAAATGCAAGTTTTAAGAGCTTAAGAATAACCTTACTCGAAAGAGGAAAGTTCCAAGTGTAATCACCGTATGTATATTCTTCTTCATTTAAAAATCTGTTTGTTAATTACAAAT
This sequence comes from Lumnitzera racemosa, assembly GCA_024138005.1. NCBI lineage: Eukaryota > Viridiplantae > Streptophyta > Magnoliopsida > Myrtales > Combretaceae > Lumnitzera > Lumnitzera racemosa. The sequence continues at coordinate 7,022,081 of JAMXBC010000007.1, forward strand.
GTTGCTATTTATAGCAAATCTTAAAAGTCATGTGGTAAAATTGTAAATAATGTACAAGGCCTTAAATCCTAAAGAATGGGCTCATAATTAAAATAAAGAAAATATGTAAAAGAATATAAAATTATGCGTTTAGTAGAAGAAGTCAGCATGTAGTCTATGATTAGTCAACACTAATCTCTCCATATCTTGTCAAATGGATTGATGGCATTGAAGCCTCAACTGTATGGTCTCTTGGCTTCTTGATAGATGACAGACTTGATGCCGAGTGGCTCTTTCTCTTCCTCTTAGCCTTCTAGTATTAACTTGGATTTGGCAAGAGTTGATTGACCTAGGCCTCAAATAGTTCGGCTTCGGGTTAAAGCAGGTCGGCTTCAGTCTCTGATAAGTTGGTATGGGTTTGGGACAAGTTGTCCTCGGCTTGAAATAGTGGCAGGCTGATTCCTATTAGCCTTAGTAGCAGAAAGATAGAAGATCAAACAAGAGGAAGATGCTTGGCTAGGCTCATTATGAGTCCTTAGAGCCATAAAGATGCAAGTAGTTGATAAGCATAAAGGCTTTATATATATATATATATATATATATATATATATATATATATATATATAGAGAGAGAGAGAGAGAGAGAGAGGTGATAGTGACAGGTACAAAAATGAATGCTATTATTGATATTAGCACCTCTCAATTATTTATTTTTAAGGGAGCAGCCAGCATACTAGGGTTGAAGATTAAGAAGGCCAAAATTTAGCTAAAAACTATCAACTCCTAAGAAATTCTTACAACCGGGGTAGCTAAAGAGGTAAGCTTATGCACTGGTAGATGGAGTAGGAAAGTCTCTATTGAGGTCATATCATTGGATGACTTTGAGTTCTTGATTGGTATGGATTTCTTAGATAAAATTGAAACCTTGATTATTCCTTGAGCCAATTACCTTTGTGTATTAGATAGGAAGGCCCAATGTGTTGTTCCAATAACTCAACAGAAGGGTCAAGCCACTAAATTTCTCTTAGCAATGCAAGTAGCTAAGGGCTTAAAAGAGACTGAGACACATATTTGGCTACCTTAAAGATGGAGGACGGGGTGAAGAAGTAAGAAGAAGTACTATCTATAATGGGGAAGTTACTTGAGGAATTCAAGGACGTCATGTCATCCAAGTTACCAAAGAAACTTCCACCAAGAAGAAAAGTTGATAACAAGTTTGGCCTTACTTGAGAGATAATGTGAAGAATTATGTTAAGACTTATCTCGTATGTCAACAAGACAAGGTGGAACAAAAGACTGTAGCTGGTTTACTAAAGCCTTTACTAGTCCTTAAAGAGCCTTGGGAGAGTATCACTATGGATTTTATCATTAGTTTACCAAAATTAAAAGGTTATGGTATTAGTATGGTTGTAGTAGATAGCTTTTCTAAGTACGTCACTTTCATTCTTGCCACTAAAGACTGTCATGGATGATGCGACTCAGTTATTTTTTAAGCATATAATGAAGTATTGGGGCTTATCGATGAACATTATTATTAATCGAGATAGGTGATTTATAGGGAAGTTCTAGATATAATTATTCAATCTATTAGGGTTTGAATTGAACTTCTCAACCAGTCTCCACCCCCAAATAGATGGCTAAATTGAGCAAGTGAATGCTCTTGTAAAATTATACTTATGGCACTTCATGATTATGATTAGATGAAACTCCTAGACATCACACAATTATCTTTTAACTTGCAAAGGAATGAGTCCATAGGTCAGAGTCCTTTTGAGATCATCATAGAGAAGCAACCTTCGACCCTTTGTATAATTACCATAGGGTAACTAGAAATAGCGCTCTAATATACAGATTTGTGAGAGACTGGTAAGAGAGCAGGGATTTTGCCCAAACTTATCTATAGAGATCTATCAAAAAGATGAAGAAATTTGTTAATAGGAAGAGGAGACTAGTGGAATACCAGGAGGGAGACCAAGTGTTGGTTAAATTGTACCTAATTCAACATACAAAAGGGCAGTTACATAAAGGGTTGTTAAGAAGATATGAAAGGCCATTTAAAGTATTAAAACAAGTAAGGAAAGTCTCCTATAAGCTCGAGTTGCCATCACGGATTAAGTTCTACCTAATGTTTCATGTGAGTACGCTGAAACCTTATTATGAAGACATGGAAGATCCTGAAAGGATGATCTCTAGAAAAGCCTTACTTGGTGTACAAGACTTGTATGTTAAGGAAATGGAAGAAATTCTAGCAGATTGGCACATACGATGTTGAAGTCAACCTTTAAGGCATGAATATATGATTTTTTGAAAGGAGTTACCGGAAAGAAAGGCCAGTTGGGAACTAGTTGAAGCATTATGGCAATTTTATGAGAAAATTCCAAGGTTTTATGAGGTAAGTGTGAATGGAGCATCACTAGATTAAATAGGGGAGATTGTTATGAACCTTGAATATATTATGTCCAAGAGATTCCTAAAGCCCATAAATAGGGGATGATTGAAGCCCAACTCAAAGCAATAAGGCCTAAGCCCAATGGAAGCTTCTAGAAGATTGCAAGATTCTAGAAGGTTTCTAGAAATGTCTAAATTTTTTGTACATTAAGTAGGTAGGGTAAGTAGATATGGTAGGTATGAGTGGATCATAACTATTAGAGTGGATTAATCTTGACCATTAATTCATATAGGCCGTTTGTATAAATAGGGGTGATCCTTGTTAGTTGTATTGAGCACTACATCACTCGTTGTGAGGTATATATGTATGTATGTATGTATGTATGTATGTATGTATGTATGTATGTATGTATGATGTCTACTTGCATCAATTACGACCTTAAAGCTTGGGATGGGGTTTGATGCTAGTTCATCGAGGTAGATTCTATTGTAAATAGGTTATTATACATATTAATTTAGTTTTGGATTACTTGAAAGTTTAGGGGTTCTAAAGTGTTGAAAATAAAAGCTATTAAAGAAAGACAGTGTAGTAGTTATGAGATCATTATTTAATATCGATATTTAATTGTTCTACAACTTGATATAGTTATGCTAAAATATAAATATGTAGCTAATTGTTTATGCCCCTTCGTTTCAAGGAGTAACATTTTAAGTAGTACAAGAGAGAGTTTCAAAGCATGATAGTTTAAGTAGCATCAAAGAAAAGGTTCGTAATCTACATGGAATATAAGCGGTAAAATGATGAGTTTGGGTAGAATGTAGGCTGTATATGGTCCTAAGTAATTTATATTTTTACATTACAAATATTTGGATTCACTTTAGTTGATATTATTTATTTATTTGGAATTATTTACTTAATTGTTTATTTTGGAGGAAATACGAGATCTATAGAACCTAATCTTCTTTACAAAATAAGAAATAAGGGTAGAACACTTAGAAAATAACAAATAAGCATTAATAGTCTATTCAATCTAAATCATCATATGTCACTAATCATCAAAATCAACAATTGCTATGCTTTGATTTAAAGATCATCATAACATATTCATCATTTTAATACATCATCTATATTAGTCAATTACACCATTAAATAACATATTCAACTTATAGATGTCATAACACGCCTAAACATTTCATCAAGCAGCACGTGATTATAATATTAGTGTAAACATTTATATACCAATCCCATTTCATATCTTCATGTATATAAATATACATTTTAGATTTAACGAATTAACTAATATAAGAGTCAAATAAATAAATCAATATCAAAATTATATCTTAACACTTACTTAAACCTTAAGCCACCACCATCATTTAGTATTGCCATTCTTATTACTCCTTAACATCTTATATCATCAATTTAGCTTTAAGTCAACATCAACTACATTTATGATCCAAAATCTACTTTTTAACACATATAAAATTAAATCAAACACTAGATCATTATCAATAGGTAGCATAAAGCACATGTACCCATACATGCTCAACAAACGTCAAATCTTAATCAATTTACCTTCAATTAATAAACTCTTGAAAATAATAAAACCATAGATCTACTAAATTAAACATAAGATCAAGAAAACTTACTTTCATTAGTAGTTCCATGTTGATGCTAAACTTGAATTAATCTCTTATTAGCTAGAATCTTTAGATTTTAGTAGAACCCAGTCTTTATGGATTTACAAGTAAAGCTTCTTTCAAAATTGCTAAATCTTTGTTAATTATCCAAAACCTTAAGATCAATAATTATAAAGCTACTATAATTATCAATCAATAACTTAATTTATAATACCCAAACTCAAGATGTTATAGACTGTCACATGTCTTTAATATCTATTGATACATCAGGTATAAAACTTTGCCGTATGGCCTCTGTGCTTAGGAGTAGCATCAAAGGTTTAGTGTACATGGGAAACCTTGTTTGACTCTATGCACTCTCTTAAATAAGAAGTGTATGTTATTTAAGATTTGGTTGACAAGAAATCTTGTATGTGAATTGGTTTGTCTATAGTGTTACCTTGATTGATGATGTAAATCATGATGAACTTAGTGGAGTTGATGCAAGGAGTGTTAAGCTAAGTAAGAATGAGGTAACTAGAACTAATTGTATTATTATTCAAAGAATTTATGGAAGAGAAGATATCCTTGTAATTATTGAGGGTTTTAGTTTCAGTTAGAGAGTGTTAAGTAATAGTGCGTTATTACTTGTTGTTTTGCTACTAGCAAGGATTGAGATGAGCATGTCCCGTATATCGAGTATTTCAAAGATAAAGGAAGAGAGATTTTATCATGATAAAGTATAAAGTGTAAAGAGGCAAATGCTTCAAACACATTTATGAGGCAAACCTTACTATTTCTATCTCTAACCTTTTTGTGCAAGTACCTCTGAAGCTTTCAAGAGTATTGGTAGAGCTGAAAATGCACATATGTGACTCATAGATCAAACTTGCAATGAGTGGAAGGATTCCTGTAGACATTGATGTCCTTATTTGAGTGGGACTATTATTTTATTATCATTTTTTTGAGTGGGACTATTATTTTATTATCATTTTTACTTTGTACATGTTCCCAAACGATTGAAGAAGATTCCAAAGTATTCAACTTCTAAGATTTGGGTTTAATCTTCTCCAAGAAAGGGATGATGATGAGCATCGGGTAACTAACCCAATTCCTATTGTGATTACTGGAAGGCTTCAAAGCTTACCATTGAGGATCTCACAATTAACTCGATTAGAATGAGTCTTGTTTCATCGATTTGTATTTGACACAAAATTAGATAGTACAGGTCTTATTTTCTTGCTTAATGTTGACCCAAAAGTGAAATCATGAAGCATTATGAAGAGGTAGTGAATTGTATCAAGGGTAAAACAAGTCAGAAGTTGTAAAACTACAAATTTAGCAATCAAAGTCCAAATGCCATCTACATAGCATTTGGACAAAAAAGCAAAAACATGCCCAGAAGGTTGAATATCTAGAAGAACATGGTGTCTAGATCGTAGGCCATATACCACCTAGATGCTAAGATGCTCATAATTGATAAGAAGCAACTTTTTATTAGTGAGTGGATGTTAGACTTGTAGCATTCGAATGCCGACACTTGATAAGTCTACATCTTATTTTATTTTATTTTAATTACTTACATTTTTGCTATTACTACTTTAATTTGCCATGTTAAGTACCTTACAATTCATAATACATTATCGAGTATCATTATATTTTCTTAAGTTTATTGACAACTCGTTCTTATGAATCTCTAAGCTTGTCATGAGCAACCACTAATATAGGTTTGTACATAATATTGAATCGATTATGAGTGTAGTATGAATGGAACTTGATGAGTCATATTTGAATTCAAGGTCTTATATATTCCTAAAGCCCCAAATCTAAATATCTTAAAACCCTAATTTCTACAAATTAGGACTTTTATTCCAATTGTTTTAGTTAGTGATAATTGATAGCCTAGTGTTTGTCTCCTTGGACAAATCACATGCTTTTTTGTCATTTATGTTTATCGCACCTTAGACATCATAAGTCTCAAATTGAGCACATAAACTCTATAACACCTCCTTCTCATCATCATTAGGAACATTGGTTAACACTCTAGTGTTAAATTTTGCAATGTTTTAGCTCTTGATCAAGTCATGGGCCCTATAAGCATTCAATGCCCATTAATAGTTGGGTCCATTACATCATCTTTTAGATAATAAATGCAAGGAAACTAATTAATAACCATTAAACTTAACTCCCTGGGGACATAATATAAAATTAGAGTTATTGATCCATGTTTAGTAGATCCATTCTTCTAGACTTTAAGATACATGGATGAATAGGGAGGAAATATTATAAATATACCACTAATATCATGTAAACAATATCACTTAAAAGCATGTATTGTTTTGTATTAGTTATACAACAATCCTAGTTCAAGAATCATTAGTTCGCATACGTCAAGCCATATTCTTGACATTTCTCCAGTGTACACATGATAATTTACCAATAGTCCTATATATACCTATTGTACCATTTCATAAAAAATTTGTTTCATCTAAAGCTAGTATCAATAGGACTTTATTTATTAATCTACTCAAAATCCAATAATTTTGAAAGGAGTTCGCTAAGTTGTCGACCATGGTTTATTAAATTTTTAGATCTTACCATGTTAGTTCTAATTCTATTACTCCTTTATATTATATAAATTAAGTTTTTGTATGTTACTATATCAGGTCTTGTTCTATTACTCATATATTATATGTAATACTATTTAATTATTAGGCGATGGAACTTTAATCATCGAAGTGTCTTTTGGTGAGTATGTTGAAACTTTAAAATTAATCATGTTAGGTTAGGTTAATCCCAAAATCGATGATTTCTTAAGAAGTTGCTATACTAAGAGATAAACTCATGCGATGTTCTACGTCAAAGTAAATAATACCTTGGTATGAGGAGTTTTGGATATATCGTTATATATATGTGTTCATGTATATTTCTTAAAGTCTAAGAATTGCAAATTATGCACCTTTACTTATGCTCTTTATTAATCCTAAATATTCAATGTTTACATCAATTTTATTAATAATTCTTTAGAATTAGTGTCTTAAAAATCATGCTCTACCCAAAATCGTCAAGCCTCTAACTACACTCTAATCATTATAGTTTGTTGTGAACACCACTTTACGATACTATTTGCCATCTTAGTTGTTATCATAGATATAATATATCAAGGTTCTTAAGCTTAAAATTATTCTAAAGCGTGTTAATTAGTGTGAACTCATATTGTAGTGGATATACTAATAATTATATATGGAATGAAAATTCAAAGTTAAGGCATGTTTATAACCTTTGTCAATTACATGTATAACTTATATAGGTAACATAGATTAGACTTACCAAACTTTCAAACATCTTAGCCAGCTTTGATAAGTCTATTAATTTAGTCTTTACATTCATACAATAGAAGTATCTCTCTTTAAGTTTTAAAGTTAGTCCAAACTCTATTTCGATTGCCCATCTAGATAATATGATCCTTAGCATATCAAGAGCTCCAATTTACAATAACGACTATAGAAGAATGAGCAATGGCATATTTAGGATTAATCTCACAAACTTATATTTACAAATAATATCCTATATAAAGCAACTTATTTTTACAATTGAACTTTAATGGGATGTTTAACCAACTTTTGATGTCTTATGGTTGATTTTGGTCTTAATTGGTAAAAATTCTTATTAACCCTAAATTCTAGAATGAGTTTTTTCGAGTAAAAATTTTTCAAGGTCTATAAAAAATATAGTAATATGCTTAAATGTAGTTAAAAGGTTTTGAAATCACTTTTATTTTTCCCAAAGTGAATCACTATTATGCAGCTTCAAAAACTAGCCACTATTTGAAAGTTTTTGTGGTTGGTGATATAAATGCCCAATTTCAAATGTTTTATGGCATGTTTGGTTTATGGAATAAGATAAGATAAGAACAAAATTACAATTCTTAAGATCAAAATAGAAAAGTAATCACTATTCTTTATAGTTATTTTGAGGCTTGAATAAATATGAAAGTATGTTATAAAAAACAAAAAAATAGCTATTTCTTTAGTGTTGTAAAGAAATTGCAAATTTTAATTTTTTAGTAATTGTAATTTCATGAAATAACAATTTTGCCAATAAAATGTAAGAATAAATAGATAAATAAGAAATAACTATTCTATTATATTCTTATAAAGTTAAGGAAATGGGTCACATTGTAATAAGATGTATGTTCACCTAATAAATTATTTTGAATTTCAAAATTACAGCATATATAGTATTGCAATATAAAAAATTTACTAGAATAATAATCAAAATTTATATATATATATAAAAGATAAAAACTTGAATTGAGCACAGGGAGTACCAAGTCATACATAATCCCAAAGGGTGGGGTGGGAAAGTTACATTGATATTCCATCGCAAATCATATTTTACTTTTCTATTCCATTTTTTGACCAAGAAGTACACCACAAACGATAATATCTATGTGATTCTGTTTTTACCCAAACGAATCTTCGTGGCTTAGGTTTATCATTGGTATTAAATGAACTTTTTAGTGGAACGCGTTTATTTTCTACCACAGTTGACAAAAGATTTTGGGTCATTAATTAGTTCATTAACTAAATTATACTAATTAAAACAGAGAAATGTCTAAATCATACGCATGATTCTGAGTCATAATAATTTAAGACATAGGTGTCACAAAATTTTTTAATATATCAGTTTAAGCCGCCCAAACTAATTTGATTATTGAAAATGACTTAGAAGTCAAATTTGGATAGCTGCCTTCTATTATTGCATTTATCTTCTAAATACGGTGTCCTATGTATTCCTCTCTCACCGAATACGACGTCGTAGAAAGGCTTTTCTCTTCGTCGGCCTCACTTATTGTATTTTTTTTTAGTCCTCTATTTGTTATCTGCCCAATATCTTTTCAGTTGTTCACATGACAAATCAGTAAAGTTGTTCTTCAAAACTAGAACCAAACCTTTCCATTCCCTTCATTGACCTATAAACCTTCAATCAATTTATCCCTAACCCTAGTTCCAACTTCCAGATCAAGGTAAGATCCGGTCCTTAATGATGTTTCTCACTTAAAATCGTGCCTTTTCACTTGAAAATCACTTCTAATCTGACTAATTCATTTTACTTTTCGTTAGTTTTTCATTTCCTTTTCTGGGTATACTTCAGATCTGTGTATTAACCTCCATACGGTGTCATTTTTCTGGGTTTTTGTTCAGGTTTAACACTTTTGATGCTTTAGTTCTAGATCTGGGTTTGAAACTTGCAATTCTAAGACTACGCTGTTTAGTTAAGGTCTATCAAAATGCCGAGTTTGCTTAAGGACGACTCCATTCAGATTCGTGAGGTGTGGAGTGATAATTTGGAAGAGGAGTTCATGCTGATTCGTGAAATCGTTGATGATCACAACTTTATTGCCATGGATACTGAGTTTCCGGGTGTCGTATCGCGTCCGATTGGGAATTTTAAGAATATAAACGATTATAATTACCAAACTTTGAAGGATAATGTCAACATGTTGAAATTGATCCAGTTAGGGTTGACGTTTTCGGACTCGGAAGGGAATTTGCCCACCTGTGGTACTGATAAGTATTGCATATGGCAATTCAATTTCCGTGAGTTTAATGTGAGTGAGGATATCTATGCTAGTGACTCGATCGAGTTGTTGCGCCAGTGTGGGATTGATTTTAAGAAGAACAATGAGAAGGGGATTGACGTGAATCGGTTTGGCGAGCTTTTGATGTCATCCGGGATTGTTTTGAATGATTCTGTGCAGTGGGTGACGTTTCATAGTGGATATGACTTTGGGTATTTGCTTAAGTTATTGACTTGCAAGGCACTGCCTGAAACTCAGGTGGGATTCTTTGATTTGATCGATATGTATTTTCCAATGGTATATGATATCAAGTACTTGATGAAGTTCTGCAATAGCCTTCACGGTGGATTAAACAAGCTTGCCGAATTGTTGGAAGTTGAAAGGGTTGGGGTTTGCCATCAAGCCGGGTCGGATAGCTTGCTCACTTCTTGTACATTTAGGAAGTTGAGAGACACATTCTTCAATGGTTCCCTGGAGAAATACGCTGGTGTTTTGTATGGTCTTGGTGTTGACAATGGTCAGAGTACTACTAACTAAACAAAGAATGTTGGATTTAGTGTATGTTTGTAGACTACTTGAGTGTGAGAGTTAAAGATATCTCTCTCTGTATAATTTGGCTAATGATTGTTATGTTAGTATGACCTTTCTTCTTTGTATGCTTCCTATAGGCTGTAAACAAGGAAGAGCCTCTAGTTCTTTTAGCTTGAGATCTCAATGTAAATCGTTGCAACTAGTGGTTTTTAATAAAATTGTTAAATCATTCCTTTACTTTGATATAAGTGCCTTCATATCGCATACAATTGACTGATTTTTCTAGGTTGCCCTTATCTAATTGCAGAATTCAAATCGAATTTTGCTGCTTCATGTGAAAAAAAAAAAAAAAAACAAAAACAAAAAAGAAAGCTTGTTATGCCTAAACTCCTACTCATCATTTTTTACAATCGCACAAACTCTTGAAACCGACAAACCCTAAATCATGACACTTGGGGGAGCGGTATTTCTCTCAGCCCTGCCCTTTCCTCTTTCTTATCTTTCCCTTTCCATCATCCCCCTCCTCCCTGTTCCTACCTCAACACACTGCTTTTCTATTGGCAAGTTGATCTGAACTTAGAACGAGAATGCTGTTGAGCTAGAGAAAGTATGGTAGACTTTGTACTATCCAGTTCGCGATAGCTTCTTCTGTCAGTAAGTCGCGACAAAGATTCATGTAGTAGTCCAAACTTTCAATTTCGGCATTCACATTTTACGTTAGTTGATGCCTCAATTCTGCAATCCTCTGTAATCTTTTAACTCTCAGTCCGAGTCCCTCGCGTTAACGGCTTACACAGCCTTGCTACTCCACTCCACTCCACTCCACTCCACTTGGCACTACCATCTCCCTCCTCTAAGCTAGCGGTTTGACCCATCTTCCGCACTGCTTTTTCTTATCATTCATTATCTATAGGGGAAGCGCTGAATCAATAGTTTAGGTGAAATTATCGACCTAGTCGTTGGACTCGACTTTACTTTTCTATTTGAATCAAATTTAAAATTTCACAATTCGAGTTTAGCGGAATTTTAACAAAATTAAAGCGGAAATGCGTGTCTTGATTTAAACAGGAAACTAGTATCTATTCACTCCTAAATCCTGACGGACATTTCCTACTGAGAAGTTGCCTTTTTTCTCAATTTTGATTTTTTTGGGGGTGTTACTTGTTAAAAAAAAAAAAAAACGGAAAAAAAGAAGAAGCAAATGCTCATCGCATGATTCTAGTATCTGTTTCAGGTTGGTCACCTGTATAAATTGAAATCACAATTGCTGAGACTCCATACTGTGTCTTGCTGTGCTGTGCCCATGTCAGTCTCTTTACCTTTCCCCTGATATTGGAGGACCTGGAGGGAATGTAGAAAGCAAAGAGCCCTACCAACGGAGGTAAAAAATTTGCACATCACGACATGCCACGACTCTTCTGGGCTGCACATGTGCTGGTTCTTTTGAACGTTAATCTAGGTGAAATTATAAATAACCTCTTGAACTTTAGTTCTAGTGTAGATTGACTTTTAAAATTTTTAAAATATAGTTTAGGAAAAATTGTAAATAACCTTTTAAACTTTGGTTTAAGTATAAATTGATTTTTTAAACTTTCAAAATATAGTTTTTAATCTACTAAATTTTTATAAACTAACAATATAAAAAACATTTTAAAAGAATTCACACTATTGATAAAATTTAGAAGTTCTTAAAGCACATTTTTATAAGTTTAAGAGGTATTTGAGTACTAAAATTAAAGTTTAAGAGGATTATTATCAAATTTATAGAGACTATTTATCAATTTATCAAAGTTTAAAGGATTAAAAATCATATTTTGAAAATTTAGATGATCAATCAATACTTAAATCAAAATTTAAAAAGATTATTTACATCGTCACCTACGATTATTCCTATTGGTACTATATGTCAAGTATGCATTATTCATTGTTCTCACCTTCACCGGACCAGTGGATTAAACCTTGTGTTTTTTGTTTTTTGTCAGCGTTTTCTGTTGTGAAACTAAAGACAATTCATAAGTCTGTGTTATCCATACCACCGTGACAAAAGCTTGTCACTGCGTTGCTGGGTTGCTTTTTACTATCCATCGCAAAACGATCCATAAGTCGTACGTGCAGTTTAGATTTTAGATTAGTATGTAAGACTGAAGGAAATGGAATTTAGTAGAACACGAGTCCCTTGTACTTGCTGATGGACGTGAGCTATGGAAGCTGCATAAATAAATATCGACACTCCTTTATGATGCATGGTTTCTTAAACGCATTTCTGTGGATGATTTTTGGGTTCACATTGTATATATTACTCTGGAGCAAGGCAAGGATTCTGTTGAGCATAGCCCATATGACTCGGGTTGCTACAGCTACATACATACATACATACATACATACATACATACATACATACATACATATATCTGTTCCTGTCCTGTTTCAGCCAAAGACTACGCAGAGATTTCGTAGGGTAATTTTTTGGAAAATGTACGAGCCGTTTATTGCATCTTGAGGGTGTCTTTTGCGAAAAGGGTGCTTTGCACTCTAATTTGTGTATTCATCGCATAGAGGATGTCCTTAGTCCAAATATTGACCACAAATTTAGTAAATTGGCATGAGAAATGTATTTTTTCTAATCTAGGAGGCAGCAGCAGCAGCAATCTAGAACTGGAATCCTTCCTATCCTAAACTTATTCGAACTTTCCCTGCTTCCAAGTATCTGGCATCTGCTGCCATCCCACCCACTTCCTCTCTCTCATTACAATTTTGTCAATTTCCTGGTTACTTTTTCATTCAAAGCTTCAGTCCAATCACAAGATGTTGGGGAACTGTTAGAGGTACTTGCTTCTCTTTGGTATTGAAATCGGCATTATTATGCTTCCACGATTGTAGATGCGGATTGAATCACTCTGGAATACTCTAATAATTGTATTTGGATTTTTGAATTTATAAGAGAAAAAAGGAACGGTTTTGTGAGTTTCGTCTAAGGAAGGATGATAATTTTTTTTTTGTCTTATCTAGGCTAAATATAGTTCCATTATTATCTTTTATTATATTAGATTTGGTTGGATTTAATTAGATAGGTATTTATTTTAAAATAGCAATTCTTATTAATTTTTTTAAGGAGTTAATTAGTAGAAATGAGTGAATATAGAATGATTAGGATATAAAACCTTACTCATACTTGACTCTATAAGGTATGTACTCCTTAATTTTGGAATTGAGACCAACCCAATGATATCGTGGATCATCTTGTGCCCTACAAAATACATAAGTATAAGATGCCATGTGAAACTTATAAATTTTTTCTTTCTTCTTGTAAAGTTCAAGTTTATGTGATTAAGAAGAAGCAACTTATACGTGATATAGCCTATAGCAAAAGTTATGGAATTAAAAAGAAAAAAAGAAATGAAAAGAGAGTAAATTTTCCTACATTCATTATTTTAAATTTATTTAATCTTACTACTTAGTGGAAAGAAGGAAAAATGTAAAGTTATAATGAAAAATAGAAAAGAATAAGAGAAAGAGTAGAAAACTTAAAGTAAAAGAGGTGTCACTAGGTTTAGCCATTTAAGGTTATTAACTTATGAGTTTTGGTTTTCTCTTCTTTTTTTTTCTTTTTTTTTTTCTTTTTTTTTTTTGCTTTTAACTAAAACATTTATTAGCTTAAAATATATATTGTCATTTTTATTAATTTTTTCGTATTATTCAATAATTTTTTATAAAGCGTATAGATGTAAGAGTCCTATTGGGATATGGTTACACACGTACTGCATAAGTCACATGCTATACGTGACTTTAAATAGTAAAGCAAGAATGAAACCCGATAGAATAATTAGGAGAGAATAAGGTAGAGATGAAGAACGAGTAATCTTAGTGTTTTAAATACACGAGTGACAAACAAGGTAGCTTTAGGAAATCTTGAGTGTTCATTTTGTAACTTGAGTGAATGAGATCGGTTCTTTACTTAAATTGCTTGTTTGATTTCAAATAGTAGAGGTTTTACAAGGAAATATTATTTCTTTATTCTCTCCAGGAGTTTTAAATGATGAGAAATTATTGGATATTTATAGGCTCTTGAGCATAATAGTATCTATTGGATCGTCTTGGTGATTAATATATGGTATAGAGCTAATTTAATTATTGGTTATTTTAAATAAGTTAGCTGATGGGGCCACTATTAGTAACCTTCATTTTAAGTGCATGAATCTGCCTGAAAAATGTTAGAGATAAACGGATCGATCCAACGATCTCTATTCTAAACATACTAAGCCAATTTTCCTTGAATTATCTTAGAATTGATCAGACTTTGTGGATCTTGGCATCTAGCCTAAAAAGTCAAGCCCAAAAAGACAAGGGGCTTAGCTAATCAATATGGTAATTTTCAACCATCTATAAGGCGGATATGGGGATCTCTTGGAACCTAAATCCTTGTATCTTAGAATATAGGTTCCATGGTAGATATAAAGTTGGAAGATCTTATATTTGTACCTCATCATGTAAGAGTACATTTTAGAAAATTAATACTTGGAATTTATCTTATGACTTTTAATACCCATTTGGAACCTACCTGATTGAATAGAATATAAGTAAGTACTTTGTACAATAGAATTACTCACTTACCTTATTAAATAACAGTTATTAGATCAAGTCTAGATCATAAAACTTATATTTAACATTTCTTTTCTATAAGTACCCTAAGTTGCAAGGGTTTTAAACATGAATTAATGAAGAATGAATGAAAAAGAAAATTACTTTATCATAAATTAAGTGCAAGGCCATCATAATTCACCGTATCATGTGAGGTCATACAAATCAAAAGTAGAGTAAGACTATCATCTACACTTAGTGATGTGAGACTACTAAATTTATTTTTTCCTAATTAAGATTTCTAGTAAAATTTCGTGTTTTTTTAAAACTTTTATACTATAAAATTTGTTTGCTTACACTATCTTGCATCGAATTTAATATTAAACCCTATAGTCTTATCCTTTATAGAATTTAACTTTAGTGTGCTTTCTTTTTGCCAAACACGATTTTCCTTTCAATATGAGGTTTGGAAAGAAAAAAATCCTCCTCTTTTCTAAATATCAAGTTTAAGCATATCATATATTAAATGGTCAAAAGAGGAGGAGACATAACAATGGTTGAGTTGAATAGGCCATGGAACAAGACTCTTAAGAATTTGAAGGCTATGATTTTTCAGTTGAAAAAGGAGGAGAAAATTAATGAACAAACAAAAATATGTGCACTATAGAGTTATAAGGAGAAAGAAAGAAAGAAAGATTAAGAGTTTTGTGACAAATGTTGAGAATATATGTGAATATTAATGTTCTTGATAAGGTTGTTTATGAGAATAAGAAGTTGGAGATTGTAGAGAATTCAAAAAAAGAGGTTGAAGAGATTCCATTGGAAATTGGCATACTTTAGGTTGAGTAAGAGAAACCTAAATGTGAGATGATGGGATCTTAACTCTAAGAGCTTTAACCTTAGCTCAACTTCGAGGCTTGCGAAGCTTGGTAAGAAGGATAATCATTAAACAACTAGCCGAGGACAAGTCTAACTACCTTAAAAGCCCTATTCCTACAGTAATTATTAGCCTAGATTGCCTTCTTCATGCTCATCTAAGCTATTGAACAAATGGATAATTTGATCTGGAATAGCATGAAGACTCGCTTAAACCTCTATTCAAACCTCTATCTTGACCTCCCAAACAACTTGATCCCTTTCGTAAGAGCAACCACTAACCTTTTCAAAACACCTTATTGCATTTGTAGACTTGTTTGTGACAAAACCGACCACCGTTATCTCAATCAGTGCTTAGGACCATGTTGTCTTTATATGATTCCTTATTGGGGTGCTATCCTAGTGAATTTCTACCACATGTCTTACTACCTTTGTTTTCCTTTTGTTATTTTTTATTTTTACCCTTTTTATGTAGCATTAGGTAGATATTCATGATGTAACATTTATGTACTTTCTATTTTACCCTGTTTTTCCTTAAGGAACTTATTATAAATAATTCCTTTCCATGTAGCCACATCGTCTTCTTATTAATGCATTTTTTTTCTTCTGACCTCTTAAGAGTAACCCTATAAGTTGCTATTCCCTTCTCTTATCCAATTCATTTAGCAAGAATCAGTGACAAGAAACCTTAAGAATCGCTTTGTGCATCATATCAAACTTAGTTTTTAGATACGCTGAATTTACTAGTGAGTTATATCATTCGAGTGGGTTATGTGTTTAGCCAAAAGCCCTATTAAAACCACTGTATTGTTCTTCAAGAAGGAACTACCCCATTTTAAGTCCGAATGATTGCTTGAAGTGCCCAAGCACATTATGAAGAAATTAAAGTAGAGTGTAACAAATTGCAAAGTTTCTTTGAAATAAAACTAAGTAATGAAAACACCCATAAAGGGGATGAAAAAGATATTGAGAGTTAGTTGATTTTATTTCCAAGAAAGATTCTAGTGAAATCATACCATGTCCACTTATATCTCAATTTTTAAGTTATGTCAAGTTAGTTTCTATTCAAACTCATGGAAATATGCAAAATTACAAAGGGAATTAATTTAACTAATGAATTTTGCTAATTTATTTTAGAAGTTCATTGCATAGATTTGAAATATCTAGAGAAAGACACGATAGATAGATAATAGAGGACAATGGCATTGTAAATTAGGACAACTGTATTCAAGTTAATGAGGATTATCTTTGCATCTATTAACATGAGCTAAGACTTTTTGACCTAGGAAAAATTGATGGAAAACATGAAGAGAGTTGCAATGTCATTATTCAAGATTGGTTTATATAGGTGGTTATGTAGTATAGGAGAATTTGGAGGAAATCTTAAAGACTAAAGGATAAATCTTTTTAAGAGAGAAGGAATGATGCCGATTATAATTTTATTTTATCTTATCAAGATTAGAGATAGTTTCATTATTATTGTTTAATTATTTTATAATGCTTGTATTTAGTTAGACATTTGTCTTATTTTAAGATAGTAGTTCTTATTACTTTTTTTTCTTTTTAATTTTTGAAGAAATTAATTAATACTCACTAGATCAAGTGTAGATCGTAAGCTCATATATGATCTTATTTTTTTATAAGCATATTTAAGGTTCTGAACATGAATAAATGAAGGTTAAATGTAAAAAACTACTTTGCAATAAATTGATTTTGATGCCTTTTCTATTTATTGATTGATAATGTGAGTTTATCTTAATTCATCTTTAAGATGTGAAGCCATACAAATCATTATGGTATGAGGTCATTATCTATATCTGGTAATGTAAGACTATTAAATATAAATTTATTAAGTTTTCTAGTAAATTTTTGCAATTTTTTACGATTTTCATATTTTATAACTTGTCCACTTTCACTCTCCTATATCACATTCTTGAATGAAAGAAATAAAAAAAAGAAAGAAAGAAATTATTACTTTATATTATGCACAAATATGAAATTGAATAGTTTGTGATTGGATCACAAATCCTTATTATGCATGATTCGGGAAACTTCATTGGTATTTAAAGAAATTGATGTAACTCATAGATTCAAATAATTAATATCAAGGCAATTATGTATAAAAAAACAACTTTCCATTCTCAAAGATTATCAATACTAATGTTAATGGCAACTCAATTCACTTATTAATTAGTTGCGCCTATTTATAAGCTCATAGTTAAACCTAAGAAACCTTAGCATAAAGGAAACTATTAAAATGGAGATAACATAAAATAAATGTTATAAATAGATATTAACATAGAATAAAAGAAAACATCTTAGGAAAATCAAATAGAGGAAACAAAATCATAGAGCTTCCGTGAGATCGAATGGGCTTCTTTGCCCTAGTCAGGTTGATTATAGTCTATCAATTGTTTTAAGGTGTCAACCTTACTCTAGATTGTTTTTTTTTTTTTTATCTCCCTTTCCTATGTCAATGTTGCTTAGATTGACCTTTTGAGTGTCCAAATGCCATATCTCACCTTTAAATTTGTTTATATTTGCTTTATTGCCTCTAAAATTCAATTTCATTTTAGGATTGTATCAACTATTTCTTCTATACATAGTTTAGGGACCCTTTGATGCTAGACGAGTGTTGAGTCGGTAATTTTTGAGTAATTTGGGTATATTGTCAAGTTGGTAAAATATCAAATCATAGTAGTTTTATCTCCATAGATTTATACACAAGTTAGAAAAAGGTCATTTGACTTAGTAAATGAACAACTTAAAGGCATGTTGTTGGCGATGAATTTAGTGATGTTATCATAAAATATATTGAGAAAAGGAAGGAAAAACATGTTATTTTTTATGCTCCATTATTAAAAGGAAAAAAAAAAGGCAATAGATAACTATTTTCACAACTAGTTCCCTGCATGTAAAGGTTTTATAGGGTTATTACTCTTCACTTGTGATAATGCTTAAATAATTATGAAATACCTTGATGTTTAATTTTAAAATAAGGGGTACTTTGATGATTTATTTTTTAAATAATTTATGCAAATATTAATATAATAGTTAAACATAAGGATAATTGTAGAAGCTATCATAAATGCTCCTTATAATAAGTGTACAAGTATATGAACTTTACTAAAACTCTAAATGTCACAAATAAAAACGAAGAGGAAATTCTTAGAGGCCCCTATGGTTGTTATCAATAATTGAGGTGAGATAAGGGACATATTTGTTTTAAGGAGAACCTTTGAAGAGTTGAATTAGGTCAATGATTTAAGATAAGTGATAACTATTAGCAAATTATAGCATTATGATAAGCATAGATCTAATTATGAATATGGATCTTTACAATTTAAATTTTGTGAAAGATCTACAATGGGATCAATTGGGTAACATACATCTCAAGGAGACTACGATTGTCAATTCTTTAAATGTTAAGAGTTTTTAATAATTGGAGTTATTTATAAATTAAGGCTTTGATTTGTAGCTTAATTGCAAGATTAACGATTCAAGAAGGTACTGTCGAAACTAATCTTATCAAGATTTAAAGGTTAGCAAGATTTTGTCAAGTTAGTCATCTAAAGGTTGTTTTATAAGCTTTAGTGTTTGTACAATTGCATAATCAAGGTGACCTAATCCTCTTATTAATTATGGTTTTGAATTTTCAATCAATAGATCAACATATTTTAAGTGCATTTTTGCTAAATCTTATTAGAATGGGAAAAAATAAAAGATTAGATCTGTTGATAAATGTATGAATCATGCAAATATGCAATATTATAATGAAATTCCATCTTTTTGAGCTAAGTTGATCATAGATCTTCAAATCCTTAAGAATTAATACGACATGGATTAAAGTAACTTCTAAATATTTGATGTGTTCTTAGAATAAAAAGTAGTTTCAATTCATTACTAATTAAATTGTTGGGATTTTATTTATGGATTTCTTTAGTAATTTTAAATTCATAGAGGATTTATGAAACATATATTTTGAAAAGTATGTTCAAATAATGAAACCTTTCTAAAGGTTGTTTACATGACAAAAGCATATAAATAAGTATAATTTTTTAGTTCAATATAAAAGTACCATGATAGTTTTTATGGGTAAAAACTTTAGTTTTCATCATGTTGTTGGACAAAGCTTAGTGAAATTTATGTTAGTAAATTTTGAGGAAATATGGGGATTTTATGTCATTAAACTTCTCATATCCCCCTAACTCGATCTAATTACTTAATATTTTACTATGAAATTATTCTAAGTAATATGATTTGTGTTGAGTCACTTATTTAGTAAATTAATGCAAAATAAAGTACACAACATATACGAAAATCTAATATTTCTATTTTCCTTTGTATGTACTCTATGATAACTATTATATGTCAATATATAGCATAATAATTACAATTATACAAATTATAAATTATGCTATATTAAATAACAAGCTATCTGAATAACATATAAATTAAAGCAAATGCATCTAGTAATTATATAATATATAAATCTTAGGTATTGGATTATTACAACTTATGAATTTATATGAAGTAATAATATGCATTGTATATTTAGATTTAGGTTTAAGTGACACAAAGATTTTGGAAGTTTAGATGATTGAAACCCAATTATGTGACTTCTTTATTGTATTATGCATGTTAGGCTAGTTGCAAATAAACCATAACTAGAGCGAAAACATAATTGTTTGTTGCTTGTGTTTGACTATGATAAAAGATCCAAATTATTAGTAAGTTGGCACCGGATCCAATGATCAATGTGATGGTGTTTATAGTGGAGTTGTCACTAAGATGATTTGGTGAATTTAGATGTTGATGTTCTTAACGGGTTGTTGATCAATGTAATGTTTAGAAAACGGATTAGTAAATTGCAAAGATAAGCTATAAGTTAAGTCACTATGAGGGTATTAAGGTCTTCTAGTAGACATCTGTAATGGACAGGTCTCTTAGTAGATCAATCCAGTATTGATCATAAGATCATGTAACTAAAAGATATTGTTGATGTTGTTATTAGTAGCATAAATTTTGTGATACAAGGTCATGAGATACTTCAATTTTGATAAATGCTTATAGTTGCATTAGATTATGTATTTGCCTATGTGCATACTTAATGTGCCTAGGAGGTCAATCATTAAGACATCAACTTTAAAACTAGAATTGAGTGGTGGGTCCTTCTAAGTATGGAAAAAAATGATAATGGAAATAGAAGAAACTTGCAAATGTGACCTATTCTTGTAGATATGATGTAACATAAAAATAAAAGAAATGACCTAATCTTACTTGAAACACGCATTAGTAGAAATTAGAAGTGCTTACCATAAATTTCCCTAAAGGGATTAAGATATTTAAGGGAAAAACTCACAAATGTAGTAGAAAGAATATTGTTTGTTCAATAAATATTTCGGCTGATGAATAAAAAAACTATTTATAATAAGCCCTTAAGGTAAATGATAAAGTAAGAGAAGATAAAAATAATACAACTCAAAAGAGTAACTTACAAGTACTAATATTAGCTAAAAAGGGCAAAAGAGCTATAAGATAAGTAAAAGCATAATCTAGGTGCATGTGTAATATTAGATGCCTAGGATATATATAGAGGCTCAATAGGCAAGTGCTCTAATAGAAGAGGACAAAGTTGGACTAGATCGAGATGCATAAGTGAGGTAAGCTTAGCAGATAGTAGGTTTGCTAGTGGTTAGAATAACTTCGATCAACTGGCCCTCAATGGCAGTAGTATGGGGGGTCAGGTTAGTAGGACTAGCTTACGGTTGGCTTTATTGGAATTAGCTCAGTAGGGTTAGATTAAGTTAGAGGTCCGCTTAGTCAAAAGTTAGATGGATGTCGTTGGGGTATGCGTTGAAAAATGATAGAGTCCTCAGTCTTATGTGAATATGGCTTCATCTTTAATGGACTGCTTAGTTAATATTCTCCATGTTAAGTTCGTTAGACTTCGAGTTCAATCTTTAATGATCGATTTGGTTAGCTGATTCTTATAAATACTTGTGGCATTCATGTATGTGTTTGCTGTTATGTCTTGGGCTTTGACTCACCCCTTTTGGGGAAAATTTTCTTCTTAGGTATAGTAAGCTTTTGTATGATGATCATGATTGCAGGTCTTAGGATTAGGTTTAGCACCGGTTCATTAGGTCATGTAGGTTGTTATAGCTTATATTTAAACACATTAGATTATTGAAAATTTTAGAGTTGTATTTTGTAAGTAAATAGAAGATATTGATGATTATTTTGTATTGAGTAGTTTTACTTGATTTGAACTTTTGCATATTCATACTGAAATGCGAGTATGTGACGGACTATGTCCTTCAGTTTTAGTGCATGACAAATTATGTACTAGTTGCTACGACGGACAATAAAGAGTTTTCAGTCCATGTCATGAAGCACATGAATGTTCAATTGACTAGGAGAGATGTTGCTTTATTTGCAA
This sequence comes from Lumnitzera racemosa, assembly GCA_024138005.1. Taxonomy (NCBI): domain Eukaryota; kingdom Viridiplantae; phylum Streptophyta; class Magnoliopsida; order Myrtales; family Combretaceae; genus Lumnitzera; species Lumnitzera racemosa. The sequence continues at coordinate 7,044,079 of JAMXBC010000007.1, forward strand.
TTACACCAATGGTTATTAAATGGAATATGGTGACTATAGTAAATTAAATAGAAAATAAAAGGAAGAAAATTTTTTTTTCAACCAAGTTGGTCAAGTATGAGTACATCAATTAAAGTCATATCCATTAACTTTGGATGGCAAACTTTTTACGTATTTCATATTCCTCTTTGTAGAGTAAAGCTACAATAGATGGTTGATCACATGTGAGATTCATGTAGAATGACCATGAAAAGCCTTTAACTAATGATACGTAGACGGGTGCTGTTAAAGAGAGGCATAGAAGGAGGAACAAGCAAACTTAATTTTCAAATGAGTGCTTATGGCACAAAATCATCTTGAGTGTTTTTTTGTTGTTCTTTACTCGTTCTTTATTGATATATCGTTTTCATCTACCTTGGAATGATTTTAGTAAAGTATTAATGTTCTCAAAAACTTCATAGTTTTTTTTAGTATATCAAATGAGAAAGAAACCTCTATTTATATAGTTCGATACTTGACCTTAATTGTTAGATGACCTAAGCAATTAACAAATAAGATAACCATTATTGACATTCGTTGATCCCTTCTAATAATTAATAGACAAGAAGAAACCTCTTGATCTTTGATAACTCTTTATGGGTTCCCATCCTAGATGGGCTCAGCTAAGGCCAAAGCTTTATTAGCTAGCCTATAAGGCTTATCATAATAAAAGGCTTATTGAAAGGCTTATCTTGCATGCGAGACAGCAGAGAAAGGCTAAAACACACAAACTAATATAATGACTTCTATTCTCGGTTTATCAAGTTAGATCTCTTAAGATATCCCTAAATAATTAGGCTCGACTCCTTAGGCTCATCCACTAGCTTAAGAAACCAGTCTATGGTATTAAATTGACTTAAAAATCCAATTACCAAGAGAGTTATCTAAATTTTGCCCTTTAACCAAAAGTGCCTTAGGCAAATTTTAGGCACTTCTTGAGTATGTTAACTCTTTAGGTTGTTGTTTCGCATACATAAGTTGTTAAACTGTTGCTTGATCATTTGATGTTTATAGAACTTATTTTGATTACTTGTTGATAGGTTGTAGCATGGTAATTTTGCACTTATTCTAGTAATGTGCCCATATGTTGCCCTTTTCCCCTTAGTGTATGCTTTTTTGTCTTTGTAATGGTTTTATTGCCCCTAAGGTAACAATCGTACATGTGGTTTGATATTGATGTCTTGAAGCTTCTTAACAATTTCTACTTTTACGTACAAGCAAAGGAAATAAATTTGCTAAAGTGTTAAAGGGTATTTGGGGTTTCAAGAATTTCCTATTTATTGAGTTTTGATTTATTTTAACTCGATTGCTGAAGATGCTTTTTTTTTTCCCCTTAAGCATTCTCTTCTTTTTCTTTTTCTTTTTTATTTCTTATATTTTAAGGTGATGAGTGATGTCTATATTGCTCAAAGGGGCTATTTAGACGACTTACAAAATTCATATGGCTGGTTGGATAGCCATGGGCTTAGTCGAATGGCTATTAGAAGAAGACATATGCATATGCATGTGCTCTTTCTACAAGGAGAATTGCTCCTTCTTCATTATTACACTCAATTACGGTGTGTTTAGTTCATTAAAGAGAATGAGGGAGGAATGAAATTGTGATTACCAAGGAATGAATAAGGATGTAATGAGTTGTGCATTCATATATCTGTATTTAGTTGGACGTAAATGAATTGAAATTACATTATTGACTTTGTAGAATTTAACAAGGATTAGCACTTGAATTAGCATTGAAATACCAATAATGTCCCTACTTAAAAGAATAATAAATAACTAAAAAACCAATTCCAAATAAAACAAATCACAGCGATCCATCCCAAAAAATAGAACATAGAACCCTAATCCCTAAATCCAATCCCCTCATTAGTCGAATCCCTAATCCCAATTTCAAGAGAAATTGATGGTACGTAACACAAAGATCGGCCTGATGATTCTCTCCTTCAATTCTTATAAAATGATTATATTCATATCCTCATTCGTTTTACTCTCTTTTGAATTGCAATGTAATAACATGTGCTTTCTACTTTGGAACAAAGAAAAAAAACCAGCTTATAATTCCATTATCTCATAAATGCTATTACTTGCTCTTGTCATAATGTGAGCAGGTGGTACTCCAACTTTCTATTTTGTCCAAGCATGTTCTCCTCCTTTTTTGAAAAATGTATAAATGCTTTAAGTACTTGTAATATTCCATGTCAACTTTGGTTTGAGTTATTGGTATATAGCCTTTACAATATATCATAGGAAGATAAATGTAAATGAAAGTTTGCATATTTGTGTCCTCGATTAGTCATAGATATGAACTTTGTTAAAAACCAGTCAAGTTGTAGTGAGCTTAATCTATGACAAGCATCTGAATTTTTTAAAGAAGAATCAAGGCATTGTTATTTAATAAAATATGTAGCAAATTTCTCTACCTGTAAATAATAGGATAAACAATAAAGAGCATTATGTTTTTCATGCTTCATTTCTGATTGATGTTTCTTGCATTCCTTACCAACTTGATTTAATGAGTAATTTGTTGTTTGTATGGCTAATTTCTTTAACCATACATATAATGTGTAATATGGAGCAAATTTTATAGCAATATAGCAAAATTTGTATTCCCCTCTTGATATATTGTACATGTTGTCTTTGAAATAAGAATTGTTAAATGAATCTTGGTAAGAGGTCCTCTTTTCTTTTGCAACTCCTCTCTAGATATACAAACTTTGAATTCTACAGATGAATTTTATATAATGCACTCATGTAAGTGAATGATAACCATGCATTTCATAATTTATACATTTTGCAATGGGTTGCCATGTCGAGTTGTTTCGATTCATTCATTTCCTTGAACTCAAGTGCAAGAAATGTGATCTACAACTATGGTAAGCAATTAGTTCTGGCAACATCTTAGAAGCATGGATCATTTGGGAGAAGATTTTATGGATGTCTGAAGTTTTGCGTATGATTATATTCTTAACTAAATTAACAATATCAACTTGTTTGTCAATTTGCTTATAATCGTACTGTTTTAACATGTAGATGGGAAATGGATGCAAATTCTTCCAATGGGTAGATCCTCTAACTTACTGTTACGGCCTGAAATTTGGAAGTAAGGTGTCCAGTCAGATTGAGAGGCTAGAACATGAAATAAACGCTGCTAACATAAGGCATAAGGAAAGGATAATCAAACTAGAGCATGAACTACAAGTGTCACGGGAAAGAGAAAGGTCGCTTCAATGAGTATCGATCATTATGGTGTTGGTCTACTTAATTTAAGTTATTAATATATCATTGGAATTCATTGTTTATATACCTTAAAATATTTCCAACAGTTGTCAATATGGTGGTCTGGAATGGGTTCAGGCTTCTTCAAAAGATTGTTGCTAAGACTTAGAGTTACATTTAAAACATTATGGAAATACTTACTAGTCGTTACTTCAGATCTCTTGAAATTATGTTACCACCCTATTCTTTACATGATGAGCAAGAATATGTAAAAACATTGTGACTTGCTCATCAACCAAGATGTTTCTCAATGCTTTCAACTCTCCTATACCCTCTAATATTTGACAAAGTTTAAAGAATGCATTCCTATCCACTCCCAATTGTTCGATACAAGTGACATCATCACTCTCCACAAGTCTTTTAATGTATTGCCTATGTTCGTAGAAATTTAACTTGTAAGATTGAATTGATGGACAATAAGTATGTAGGACCAAGGAATGCAACATAAATAACAAACTACATATAAGACTACAATATTCTGTCCCCAAAACTAATAATAGGCCAGCAAATTTCTTTTTCTTCTATGATTCATTACCATACAACTTTAGACGATCCATCACTGAAAGGCATTGTGGTTGGAATTATACCATCCATTTCACTGATATGTAGTGTAGGAACACATAATAATGGTTTGAACTATGTAACAAATGTAGCAAGTTTCTAATGTTTTCGTATACTATTCAAATTGATAGCTTAACTAGTGAGTAAATTTTTAGGAAAAACTTCTATTTTCCTTAACAATCCAAATGTTGATATTGAACATCCACTTGACAACAAAAGTGACATCCAGTCAAGACATTATAGTTGGTAATGCAAGAGTGAAGAGTAAAGAAGTTCCGATTGCTATCTAACTAGATAAAAAATAACCATCTATTGATGGAAATTATTGCAATACTATTCCTCACAATTTACCTAACATATAGCTTTAAAAAATGCTACTTCTCATACCTAAGCATTTGTACCTTATTTTCTGTAGTTAATGCTAGTGAAATGGAATATTGAGTACAATGGTATGTGATATGATGAAACAAACCTCTTTATATAGAGCAAGGTTTCTAAGCTTTGCAAGATGTCAGTATATATTCTTTGATGGAACTATTGTAGGTTATAAGGAAAAGAATACATTCGAAAAGGAAAAAAGTGAAATAGAAAGCTGCTTTAATTTATATAAAATGGATGATTCTTTTGGTTTGTAGTTGTAGTTATCTAATTGCTAATCATATATAGAATCTTTTTACCATAATACCATGTAGAAATAACAATCCACAAAATGAACCTTTGCCGCTTGTTATTTTTGTACATCATTTCAGGATTGAACTTAAAGGATACTTGATCTCTCCATGTGAGGAATAATCGAACATGACAAGTTGTTCATTTATGTATGTTTGGTGAAAGATATTCTCTTAAATGTGTTCATTCCTACGCTTACCATCCTTATCCCCTTTTCCATCCTCTTCTCTACATTTTTCTAGTTTAATATTGGAGATATTCATTCTATATTTCAATAGTCTATTAAAATTTCGATTTATTTCAAAATCCTTCATAGGAACACATAATGATGCATATGGCATGAACCACCTTATACCAAACCATTGAACAATCATGCCTTGACGTTAATATAAATCAAAACATTGACAAGTTCCACATAATTACAATTGTCACTGAATGTTTGACTTAAAATATTATAGAAGTGTCATTGAACATTAAACTTAAAATAAAGGCCACTATAGAAAACAACATTATATGGGCCTCATTGAACATATAAATGCAAGACAAATTGGGATGATAATAAAGTGGAGTGTAGATGTACAATAAAGTGCAATGGACATAATCAAAGCAAAGGCCATAATCGATTTACTTTAGTTTGAAAATAAAACTACAAACCCATGATCACACAAACAGATTAACTTTGTTAAAAATAATAACAAAGTAGGGCAAAGACATTATCGTACCTTGAATATGGTGCTGATTCATTTGCTGGTATGCGAGAGAGGTATGCATAGATGGAGCACGTTCTTGTAGAAAGGCCAACGTAGCAAGGGAGTAAGAGAGATGAGGTACTCTAAGGTTTCATTGATGTTGCAGATGGAGAGAGGAGGTCTAACTTCAATCTTAGGATGTTGATTGTGTTTTGTAATGCAGGGGTAATTGGTGTCATTTTGAAAATATTTTGGCCGGTAGTGTTGGAAATAAAAAAGAAGAATGGTTGTTGAATTGGAATGTAGAGGCTTCAAGCGAATAGAGGCCTTAAAAGGAATGAGGGGGGAATTTGCTATATTATTCCCCCCATATAAACATGACGTTAGTCTTCAATTGATGGTCAAGAGACCTTAACGAATCCATAAGTGCAGCCCAAGTTCGTTAATGGTGCCATCTTTATGGTTATTGAAATCTTCATCTTACTTCTAAAATCTTGCTTTATGCTGATTGAAGTCATCAATCTTAATGGCGCTATCTGTACGGAGAGAATTCCGTGGTATAATTGAATGGTGCCATAGATATAAAATTTTTATAAGTTTGAAAAGAAACAAGACTTTTAAAACTCAGGACTGAAATGATTTTATTAACATTGACTAGTTGAGCAAATACATGTTGGCCTATTTATAGCCATAAGATAACCTAAATAAACTAGGAAGTAATTCAATAAAGGAAGCTGGACATTATTATCTTATAAACTATAAAAATAAAATGAATTCCTAGATAATATCCTAACAAAATAAGATATGCATAATAAAATTTTTTTTTATAAAATATGAATAAATAACTCAATTGCATCCAATAAAATTAAGTAAATAAATATAATTTTTTAAAAAGATTTGATGGATTTAATTTAATCTAAATCATCGGGTTATCAACTATAAGAATTTTGGTCAAATAAGAATAGATATTCGGTTATTGCTCCATTTGACTTGTTGGGACAAAATTATTTCCGGCTGTCTTTCGTACATAGTGAAGACAACCAGATATTTCATGCCCAACTCACTCTAGCTGATGTTATATCGTGTGTTGCTTACAGATTTGAAGGCCACATAAAACAAGCTTTCACCTTACTGCAATATGGAGATGAGTGAGTATTGGATAACTGGAGCATAAAATCTTATTTATACCTCATACTATACTGTTGGTATTGGTTATCAAATTCATTTTGATAATTTTCTTTTTTTTTTTTTGGTTATTTTACTTATAAATTTCAACATGTTACGTCTTTTGTCTTTTTTATAAATATTAACACCGGTTCGGATAAAGTTAAATAATATGAGTTCACTTTCTCAAATATAAAAGAATATCATAGTGAGGCAAATTCCTAAAGGATCATGATCACAACTCTTTAAACTTTTTTTTTTTTTTTTTTTTTAAATTATGGAAACTAGCATTGATGGCTGCCTCCAATATAAGTGATAACATTTTCTTTATCATCTCATGATTATGATTTCCGTTTTCCTGGACGTTTGAGTATAGAGCACGATGAAACATATCAAATAAACTTTGGAAAATTACAATGTATCAACACATTGATATTCTACATATCTCCATCACATAAAATATTAGTACGTTCTAATCTTATTTCGAAGAGGACCATGTATACATCATATAAAGAATTACTACATTATGATTTATATTTTTTTTGTCAGTTTGGTATTATTTCTTATTTATTAGAATTATCTATTTATTATTATAAAGTAGTACCAATACTTTAAAACCAATACCTTATATAATGTTTTAGAGTACAGATTCTAAAATAAATAAAAGTACCCTTACTTTATATCTATACCCAACCTTATAAGAATAGGTTTAAATATCATCAATTGACATATTACATTCTCACAGATGAATGGCTAGCCAACCCTGAAGTCAACCATGAATGAAATTACAACTGCGAATTGGACATGGAGCAGGAAATCCTTGTAATTAATGGTCCCAAGCTTCCGATGCTGCAAAGCGATTCAGAAGAAGCAGATCAGTATCATCAAGAGATCTCGAAAACATTCCTATGGCATTACTAAGTAAGAAACGTTACCCTGCTGCGAGATGATCCAGTCCTTGTCCTGCCCTAGAGCCCAGAACAAAACAAAAAAGAAAAAAAAAAAAAGAAAAAATCCCGCCCAATCCCTGAGATCGGGCGAACTGGACTTTTCTTCTCCACGGACAAAATTTCATCGTATGGAATCCAGTTGACACCGACATAATAGGAATAATAAGAAACCGTCACACTGTAAAATTTGATTATAGTAATGGCTTTTTAACATCACAATTTATGATTTGATTATATGTTATTAGCGTGCCGGTGCCACCATCTCCGGGGCCCATGTCAGTTGCTGGAGCGCCAATTCCGTTGACGTTAGGCTCCCGAAGGGTCCATGTCCTTCCATATAATGGAAGTCCCCCATGACTAGCTTCTCGGGTGGAACCCATGACTTGATGCCATAATTAGTCCTGATGTTGCTGTTAGGATCGTAAAGTGCAGATTGTGCCCGTGCGTAAAATTATCCCACGATCCATTGTAGTCAAAGCACATTGGACTCAACCCAATTTATGTATTTTCTGATTGCTTTGCCAGGGTATGGCCGTGGTTTTCCGCTTTGTTTAGCTTCATGTGCAAGAGCTACGTCATTCCTTGATTAGATTAGACATGTCTGTAATGTTTGCTAGAAATTCCCAGTCTAAATCAAGTCCATCGAACCCTTATCTCCTGGCCAGTTCAAGGGTTGAGTTAATGAAAGCTGTCCTAGTAATTTTAGTCTTTGCCATTTCCGAGAATTTGGTTGAGTTGCTACCGCCTCCTCCTTTGGATATCAAAGTCTTCTTGTTGGGCATGTTTTGCTGTTGCATTGCACTGACAAGCTCAAGATAACATAAACAAATATAAAATACACAAATCTTGAAACAGAAATTACAAATAGAAAGTAGAGTTCACAAAATTTGAAAACAGGGTTCTCCAAGAGATTACAATCACTAAGGAATTTCTATGTGAATGGAAGGTAGGTAGGTCGTGGTCACAAACGTACATAGGAAAATTGGCTTAGTGGTAGTAGGAGGCTGCTTGAGTGTGTTTTCGCTCGATGTCCCCTTTGCTGCATTTCGATTACTTTATATAAAGACTCTTTCCTAACGTCCATTCTTCCTTTCAATGATTGCTGCTTCGAAATTCTTCTCGAGTCTGTTTTATTCTCTGAGGTGATTCTTCTGTAATATTTTCTTCTGAAGTTTGCTTTATCCTCTAAGATATTCTTCTGCATCTTTATACTATGAAAATATTTTTCTGCATTCTGAAAATATTCTTCCATCCCTTTCTTGTCAAAATGCTTATCATGATTTCAGGGAAATTTATTGATTTAGGATAAAGCTGGTGTTAATTTTATAGTATTTGCGTTTGATAAAGGAGGTCTTTAAGGCGTTTGTGGAGTGAATTTTAAGGCATAATCTTATTTGGATTTTATTTTATCTCACATTTTCCTAGTAAAAATTTCCTAGTTATGAAATCGGGTAAAGTTCAATTTCAAAATCAAAGGCCAATAAAATTGCTTTCTGTCTATCAAATGTTTGCTTAGAGATAAGATTTTTTACATCCTTTTGTAATATTTATATTTACATATTTGCAATTTACTATTACTATGAATACGGAATTTCTTATTGAACAAATCGTCTAGAAAATTTGAAATACAAAGAACAATTGATAAAATTTCTTTTCTAGTAGTGAAATAGTTTTACTTGAGCTACTTACCAAATTCATGGACGGAATCTAACAATTTGATCTTTCCTTTTAATCTTTTGTTTTAATAATCATTTGTATCTTTTACAACTAATTTTGCTTTTGGATCAAGAACTCTTACCTAAGGTAAATTTTTAACTTCCTTTTTGATATCTTTTACTACTCTAGTCATTTCTTCATTTCATACTAGAGGAGTTTTCTTAAGTCTTTGAAATAAAGGTTTATATTTTATTTTCAAGTTTGCAATAAAATCATATCCATAATTGAGATACCTTAAAAATCTTTGCAATTGTATTTTTTTTTTGTTTTAATCTCTAATTTTGTTTGGAAACAAATCTTTAAATTCTACAAATCTACCTATGAGTTTTATCGTTCCTTGATTTATATCGTTCCTAGAAATCTAACCTTTGTTTGAAATAATTTCATCTTTGTTGAAGATACCACTAATCCATTTCTTTTTATTATGTTAAAAAAGTCATTTAAGTGTTGTTATATTCCTTTGGAGAAAATTAATTCATCATCCATATGATACCATAAGAAATCTATATATGGGTTAAATATTTTATTTATGATATTTTGAAATTCAAAGGGTGCATTTTTAATTTCAAATTACATAATGTTTTATTCATAACGTACAAATAGTATTGTAAATGTTGTTTCATATCTATCTTTCTTTATTATTTTTATTTGTCAAAATTTTGATTTTATATTGAATTTTGAGAATACAATAGCTCTAACTAGTTTATATAATGAGTAGATCCCTTTTATTTGGAATTAGATGTCTAATCCATTGGAGTACTTTAAATAAAGGTTTATAATTTATAACTAATCTAAGCACACATTGTTCTAATTTAACTTGATTTTGAACATAGAAAGCTACACAACACCACGAAGATTTTGATTTTCTAATTAGTTTTTTATCTAATAAATCTTTTACTTCTTTCTTACAGAATTCTATCAATTCTAGATTCATCTAGATGGTCTAATTTTAGTAGGAATTTTATCTCCATTGAATCCTTCTATGTAAGGAAGTTCTACTTCATGTTCTTTCCTATCCCAAAAGGCATTAGGTAATGTTAAACATTTCTTTTTGAAACGGTTCTAGAAGAGATTTTGTTTTTTCTTGAACCAATTTTTGTTTCAATTGTTTTTCAATTCTTGTTTCACTTATTTCTTCTCTAAGATATTCAACATGTTTGAGTTTTTTCTCAACCAGATTTGCCGTCTTTTCTTGTAGCAAATTTACCTCTCTTTGTCTAATTGGATGTATAAATGAGAATCTTATCTCTTTTTCATTTACTATACTTTTGAGTCCTTAGGATGATATCTCAAATGAGTATAACAAAATGATAAATTGTATTCCTAATATAATTGCATTGCTTATGTTTTTAACTATAACAAATGTAGAGATCTATAAGGGATTACTCTTCCAAAAAAGGTGGCATATACATATTTATGGAAATGATAAGTTTTTTGGTGAAAATTACAAAGAGAAAAAATTGGCTAAATTTTTGGACAAATTTCCCAATGTTTATCTTTAGGATTTGAATTTCAAAGTTGGAGATAAATTTGATGAACATGTCAATTTCAAAAAATATCTCAAATTAGTTTTTTTTTTTCTAACAATTATTCAAGATATACTCAATATATTTCAAGTTATGGACTCAAGGGGATCTTAAACTGATAAGTGATGTTATTTTAAGTTATAGACTCAATTTAGGATCCCCTTGAGTCCAGATGCTTATCGTTTCCCCTTGTTAAGACAACTCCCTTGTTATTGGATCACAAAAATACTAAGTGATTCCTACTTATCAAATACGTAAGATAAGAAAAAGAGTGTAGATCACACCTATACTCTTATTACACCCTTGATCTACTAGAGTTGAGGCTGTTAGAAAAACAATAACGATATGTGAAACTTTAGGTTAACATAAACTTTTAGCCTTAGAGTTCCATATGACCCCTTTGCCCTTGTTCTTTAATCCTTTTTAATTCTATGCCATGCCATAATATTTCCTTACATTATTTTATTTTTTTGTGTTTTATTGATCCAATTCACAATCTCAATTAAGTATAGAAGAAATAATAGGGTTGACAATATTCAAAACAAGAACAAATAAAGAGAAATGAAAAAGAAAAACCTTAGAAGGGTTTTTAAACCCCAGTTCATGCTTCAATATCATTTCCAATCACTTCCATTGTTGAATTCTACAAAGAAAACAAAATACTCTAAAAGTTGTTATTCTTCTCTTTCGAACCTTAGTTCTAATTGAATTAATGAAATAATAATATATGATTGTTGCACCTAGTATAGGTGTAGGACCTACAATCAGTTACTTGGAGTTTGGCTCATAGAATTTAGAGCGATCAGCTAAAGGATTCGATCGAGTCTAAATTATAAAGTAAAGTTAGAAATATTAATAAAAAAATGATCCCGTAAGTTTGAATTTAAAAAAATAAGTAATAAAATAAAAGAATATAAAATTTTCAAATTTTAAGTATATTATTCGTTATTTATCGAAAATATGTAAAATGAATTCCGATAATTAACAAATCACTAAAGATAAATTATATGCACACTAAAAATCATATAATAACATAAATAACATTTAGGAATATGTATTTCTACTATATATGAATTTATATGTAGGTAAAAATATGCGTAAGTACTAATATGCAAAATGTGCTAAAATAATGCTAAATAATTAAAGAAAATATATAATTAATTAAGGAAAAATCTAGAATTGAGGTGTGACAATCTGGAATTGAAGAAATAAAAGCAACTAATTAAATTATAACAAATAGAAAGTAAGAAAAAGAAGAGATAAGGCGATTGTCAAATTAATTTAATGCACAATAATTCCCCAAGATCTCTATAAATACCCCAAATTTTTTAGAAGCTCATTTTAGATGTCTGGAAGTTTAGAAAATTAGAGAGAGGTGAAATTGAGAGGAAATTTGGGTTTTATAAAAAATCACAAAAAAACTGTGTAATTAAGGTTTCTAAGGAGAATTCAAACCCGACAGGCAGCTGAGAGTAGACAACCACCACCACCACACAATGGTGGCAGTGGCCAGGTAAGCTGACATACCCATGGCCACCAGCTCTGGTGAGTTCCGATTTCTATCCAATTTTTCTTAAATTGTTAAAATTATCAAAATTAGTTGGAAAATTATGAAACTTGTTATTTTAGAATATTTTCGTATTTAGTTTTAAGGAAAAATATTATTTTGATGAAAATATGTCTTGTAATATACAATCCTTAAGAAATCAAGCAAAACCGAGCATATTCGGTTTAGAATTAAATGATCTTAAGAGTGTAGTTTTGAACCCAAAATTTTTGCATAGACTACTTAGGAGTTATAGAATAGTACTATGAAGCCCTTTTTTAGAAATTAATTTTTGAAATTTTTAGATAATTTTTAGGCCTTAAAATGATGCATAAAATAGGTAATTTAGGGTTAATTAAATAATTAAATGGGTAATTACTGATTTGATGCACAATAATATGCTTTAGAATGCTGGAATCTAATGGAGTACGCTATTTGTAGCATTTTGAGCATTAGATGTAATTATTTGGATAATATGTAGTAAATATGTAATAGGTAAAGATGAGAAATTTTAAGTTACTTTAGTAATTTAAGGTAATTAGGTTCAAAATCTGATTTGGGATGAATTTAGATATTTGGAATGTTATTTGATGTTCGGAGATGATATTTGAAGTGATGGGAATATTAGATGTGTACAAAATGTACACATTAAATGATAATATGTAATATATAATTATGAGAAATTAATAATTAAGAAAATATTGGTTAGAATTGATATTATGATAATAATAGGAATATATAATAAATTTGATAAAAAAACTTAAATTTAGGTAATTATATGAAAAATATATAAATTTTTCATGTCAGGAGTAAATTTGGTACATTAATAAAGATTTAAGTCTATTGCGTAAAATAAAATATTGATTAGGGGTAATTATGGTATTTAGTATACCAAAAAATAATGTGATTAATCTTACACTATGGGTTGAAATGAGTTTCTAAGATTCGTGCATAAAACTGTATTTAGAAATTGAACTGGAACCTAATTTAGAAATTAATGCAAAAATTAAACCAGAACCTAGCCCTAAACCGAGAATAATTGTAAAAGATTTGAGAATCGAGATAATTGAATATGTTAAACCTTAAACCAAAGACAACAATGAGTGTTATAGGATAAAACAAACCTATAACAATTATATGAAAACTGAGACAACGTTGGTATTATAGGGATCATTGGCGATAAACTGAACGAGTCCCACCTCGAGTGAGCAAGCGAGGAGTTAAGGTAAGTTAGGATTAATATGTTGCTATATTTTGGAGACTTGAGATTATATTTGGTTGTACTTATTAGATAGTTGACTGTGTGCATGTGCTTAATTATAAGTGATGCTATGATTTTGTTTGTTATTTTGGCTTATATTGTATAAAATGATTGATCACTCTAAATTAGACTTAACAAATATATGACTTGTAACCATAAATCGAACCTGCATAGTAACCCATTAGGAGAAACCTAGGATTTTCCAGCCAAATGCCGACTCCTTCAAAATGGATAGTGCGGGATAGTACTAGATAACATAATTGGCTCTTTCTTCATCCTTAGTCGAACTAAGTGACAGGTGAGGAGGTCGCGGCAAGGGTAAAGTTAATGGTTCGAAGGTAGTCACGGGAGAAGCGATGTCTCAATTGTACAAGCTTCGGTTTAGTCGTGAGCTATTGTATTAACGGCAATTCTTTAACCCGGATTAAAGCGGGCGTAATTTCTCTAATCTCACAATGAGTCGGACAACATCGTGCGCTGGCATTTGCTTAAACATGCATTGCACCTAATGATTTGGTTGATAACCTTGTTTGTGTTTATGGTATAGTTTTAAGTCTCCGTCCTAATTTACTAAGTTGTGGTTGCTCACATCTTTATAGCCGTTGTTGCAGGTACTAGCAATGAAGTGGCCTATAATCACCTTGACGCTAGCAACTACGGGATCCTGAGGAGTGCGGATGTAAACTGAAGACCAAATACACTTTGTAGTTAGATTTATTTTAAAGCTTTTGGCATTAGTTTACAGATTACTCAATGAAATTGTGACTAGAACGCTCAATCTTGTAAGATACTCAGATTATTTTAATGTAAGTATGTACTTTTCTTGAGTTTATAAGTAAATTTTTTTTTTTAAATTATGAACAGTTTGCTTCAAAGTGGGTTAGTCATGGACACCTTGTGTAAATTTGGTCTAAGATAGCGGTTATATAACCGGCTTCTATCTTAGAATGGTTTACACCGCGAGATTGTTACAACTCTGCCATTTCGGAATGTGACAATAGGCATAGCAAAGGATACAGCACAATGTGCTATTCCACTCTTCATAAGATATTCTTAACATGAGCATAACATGTCAGTTTGGCATGCTGTGTTGTTCTATGGATGTCTTCCACGTTTAAACCTTGCATGGTTTCTTATATGAGGTTACTTCATGGAATGGCATAGCTTCTTACATGCCTTCAGAATATTGTACTAACCTCCAAAACTTTAAAACTTAACTCATTTCTTGTAATTCCACAATAGTTTTATTTATTTTCATGCAAGTTCCTTTTCAAAACCTGAAAATAGAATATAAAAATTATGTACCAAAATCTGCTTAAATCACAAGAAAAATCTATAAAAGCATCATAAAATTAACTTCATAAGTATAATTTAACTCTATCAATTCGTACTCATTATCTCTATGGAACAACATCCTTATTAAATCCATTATATAACATAAATGATAAGTATAGTTGCCTCACATCAATGGGTCACAACCCTAATATGCTATTAGACCAATTACCTGTACTGAGCTTATATGAGGAATGTTAAGATAGAGTTGACATGGCCTAAGATTTCGAGGAAATCCATCATATGGTGACCTAGCACATTCATAGGGCCACAACTAAGCTTCAATAGCTAGGCCAAGGAAGACATATAGTACAGTTTTAGCCTAAAGATCTTGTATGGATACGCTTGTAGAAGAAAGATTCTCGATTAAGAGGTTAAGCAAACTTATTCTTAGAAGACCAATGATAGTGCTTATCATCTTGAACTGCCAAAAGGGTATGAAGTTTCTTTAAATTTCAATGTAGTTGACTTGAGCCCTATATTGTGAAGGAAGGACATTTGTAAGACATTTAGTTGAATTTGATCCTAAATCCTTTATAATTGGAGGGGATGAAAGGAATCAACTTCCTAGTTTGATTACACGCCTCGAGCTTAAGGCTTAATGAACTAAACATGCCGAATCCTTACTAACCAGCCCACCAAAGTGGAGACTATCCTTTTGTAAAGCAACCTAACTCTATCACCTACGAAGTTATACTAAGCTTTTGATCATCTCACAGATCAAAACAACCAACTAGCAAACCACCTCCAACAGCTTAACAACTTACAACATTAGGTCATCTAAGTTATTTCCTCTAAAGAGTTACCCAATCAAGCTAGCAAACATTTGATCAAGCCCCAAATTGGTATGGAATTGTCAAGACCTATCGAGAGAACATCTAATCACTAATCAATACGTATCCTCTAATATTGTTTTACTCTCACAATGTCAATTATTTTTTATCATTTTCTCACTTTTGCCCTTATAGGAATGTACTAGGAAGCATATTCTTACATCATTTTGAGTCTGTCTTCTCATTGTTTTAGTGTAAACCATAGAAGGCTTAATATAAATAGCTTTCTTATGTAATAGCTCAATGAATCAAGTGGAGTACCATTACCCTTATTTCCTTTGTGTTACGAGTTCCTTACTAAGTTGAAATCACCTTTGTACCTATTCCCTTTAGTAAGAAGTATAGACAAGTAACCTTATTTTGCTATTTGTGTGTAAAATCAAGTGGCAACCTAGGTCGTGTAGGGCTTAGTAGTGTGTAATATCCATTACATGGCTCATGAATCAATTAAAACCTCAATTAAAAGTATATGTTTTTTCTCTATAGTTAGAAGGACCTATCTCTCCTTAATAGGAAGTGCCCTCTTGAGGTAAGGGGGAAGAACACAACAATTCTTCTCTATAATAGATAACTTACTCTCGATCATTATTCCAAACTTCAAGTTGAAGTGTAGACATAGGACCCACCTTGAATGCATCCAGATAATAACTTAAGTTTGCTCTTTTTATAGGCCCTATCCAGCCTAATCAAGCTTAACTTTGTTAGAAGTTAGCAAACAGTCTAGAGTAAACCATTAACACATGCCATGTTAGGAAATTCATATACATACTAAAACTAATGCAACAAATGACAATTGAATTATCTTATTTTGGAGTGATGACAACACAATACTAGCATTCCAAGACTTGGAATAGCTCGAACTTCCTAACACATATATAATTCATAATATATACATAAACCTATGCCTTAAAAGTCATGTCATTCTAGAGCCATCACTGGTATTAGTCATCAATATAATTGGTCTAAAGCAATTGTTTACAATAGCATCCCATGATAGGAATTTTTCCTTAGGACCCATCAGAAGAGCCTAGGCCAAAGGGCTGTAAAATCTTGTAGGAGAATTTCAAGTAGTCAACCTATTGATTGTGAGCTAATCTTCATGCAAGACTATAGGCCGCATCATTTGCCGGGCTGCTACGACCTCCTTACTGTCACTTGGTTAAAGGAAGATATCAATTGTTCAACCATGAGCAACTTTAAGGTCCATTTGACTGAGAACTCTATCAACTTAAACCTAGCTATTGAGATGATCTCTGACTTGTTTAGAACCCACAAGCCTAATTTCTGACCCATTTACACCATAATCACACTCACTAGCTTAGATAACTCTTAACTTTGTTTCCATATATTTTGTCTTTTCCACCAAAGATGCAACTAGTGCACTTATGACACGTATTTTGACTCTTGATACTGACAGACATCTCTAGAATCATCTTTTTTATATTCCCTTACATTTCACCCTTCTCAAATATTCTACAAGATGTGTATTTTTTTTTTTTTGGATGTACCATTTTTTCTTTCTTCTTTTATCCTTTTACCATAAAGGACTTACTATAAATAGTCCTCTATCATGTAAGTGGGAATCATCTTCTTCATATTGAATATATTTTTCTATTATTTTCTTCAATATGAAGAACATGATTCCCACTTACATGATAGAGGACTAGTTACACTCTTGTCTTATCAAATCCCTTTAGTAAAGATTTATGGTGGGAAGTGGGAACCCCTAGTTGTTTCTTTGAGAGTAATATGATAGTAACTAGGCAGTCTATAACCTAATTACTTACACTTGATAGTATAATGCATAATCTATATATCACCTTAGATCATTGCCTCTACAAGACGATATAGCTATTAGCCCAAGACTACCACTTCCAATACCTTTGTATTCTTGATAATCTTGCCATAGGCATAAACAAATACAACAAACAAGTTTAGAGGTTCAATAAGTTCATTGCATTAATTAACTTATAAGTACAAGTAATATACAATATTAATTATGTACATAGAGTTTGCTCAATAATCTAGAGTTATTAAAAATGAAATTTAACTCCCAAAGTTAGATATACAAGCTATTACATCCTCAATCAAACTAAAAGATCACATTCCTAGGCATACAACTTATTTATTTAGCATAAGGGATTAGTCCAACTCAAATTACATTATTAGAATCTCAATGGAACCCAACTTTGGTTGACCTTTAAGTGAAATGGTTGAACTTGGTCTATAAGGGAAATTTCAATCAACTACTTTTGAAATCGTCTGTTGAAAATGATATTAGGTCGACCTAAATGGAAATCGGTTAATTGATATTCCTTCCCAAACTAGGTCAACTTAAGCCCCTTTTTAGATCAGTCCAAAAGAAATTTTGTTAACCAAATTTCTAATTCGATCAACCTTTTCTCTTAGATCTTCTCAACTTCTACCTTTCATTAAATTTTTGTCTTGCCTCGAATGAGAGGAGTTGTAATAGTCTTGTTATATAAATTAATCTAAGATATAAGCTGACCTTACAACTGTTATCATAGAGATAACATACATATGGAGCACATGACTCAATCGGCTTAAAGCGTCTAGCAGGGTACTTGTTATAAGTAGAATTTGTGATATATGCTTTAAAATACTTACAAGAAAATTCTATAGGGCATAATTTTAGTACTTAGTTTATTTTACGTAACGATATTTACAACAAAAGAGTATGTTTTCAAAAGATAGTTTCCAAAAATCATAGGTTCCAACACACACACACAGATATATATATATATATATATATATATATAGAGAGAGAGAGAGAGAGAGAGAGAGAGAGAGAGACTTCACTTGAAAACTAACGGTCGCTCAAGAAGACTAGTTAGTTTTCTCAAAAGACTAAGACTTTAAAGTGTTCTAGTTTTAGTAGACTTCATATATTTGCTCATTCCCTAACCCTTCGTATATTAACTTGCGGTTGGTTGTATCACTTCAATTTTAATTTTTTAATCAATACCTATAACAGAATCTATAGGGATGTAGGCACAACTAACTCAGTAAGTAAGACAAAAATGAAAGAGTATAATATAAACATAAGCAAAGTTATTAATTTAACGAAATGGAATGCATTTAAACAATCATAGGAAACATTGCATAATGTTATCCGGACCATTGTGAGGTTAAAAAAGTTTCACCCCCTCTAACTCAGATTGAAGAGTTTTAACATGACTCAATTCAAATCAAACCTAAAACTTATGCAATGGAGCTTCGAATTGTCCCTAACCTTGCCACAATCTTCTCTCCTATCACTTAGTTTGACTAAGGGTAAGGAAATGGGCATTTCTACTATCCTCATCGAAAGGATCGATATTTGGTTTGATACACCTACTTGTTTCCTTAATGGGTTGTTATGTACGTTTGGTTAAGTTAATGGTTAGATTTCTATTATTTTCCATTTAAGGTTGATAAAGCAAGTTCAAACCAATCAATAATATGCAATTAAGCAAAGCAACATACCAATGTGTTCAACTCCCATCATAAAACAGTTTATCAGTCACACATATAAAATGCACAATACAACTAAGTTGCAAACATAAACAATACACTCTTCAACCTCCAAATACTTTAATATAATATCCCAACAAGTGATAAAGTCACGATCTTAACTTACCTGGAAAAAATGTCGTGTGTTCTTAAACGTCGCGTATGCGATCTTCGTTAATGGTCCCTAATAAAATTAATACATAACTTAAGTTTTTAATCCACATATGAAGTAAGAATTCATTTTCTATATTAAGTATGTTTACATTCTAAGTTAAGTAGGTTTTTCGATTATTTATTAAGTTTTAGTTAAGCAAGACAAGCTCTGACTTGGTTTCCTAAATTAGGTTTTTACTTAAGAAGTTTCTCACTTACATTCTAATTTTGAAATAGTTATAAAGTCCAAGTATATCCACTTTCTAACCTAAATAGAATTTCTAGTATATTTAAGTTATTCACTGTTAAACTACATTCTAACCTACTTTTTGACATAGTTTCTAACCTTGTTACTATCACTATATGTTACTATTTATCATAGACTCAAACTTACCTTGCATTTCTAAAACTCCAAACTTTGCATAAATTATAAGTATCAACTAGTATTTCAATCATCTATGCCCTCTCTCTATTATAACATCGATTACTTTGCAAATGTACTCAAAAATTAGGAAATCAACCCCTAATCACTAAATATTCCAATTTGCTAAAAACTCATGATTCCTAAACTCATATTAAACCACTTTCAATTGTTACATGTGAATAATTATAGGTTATACTGTAGTTTTTATAAATAATTAACCAAGCTGCGTTGTAAAACAACTAGTCTAGTGCACTATTTTTGCAAAATTGTAAGTTTCCTTAGAATCCAATGACTCAATTTTCACACTACAACCACATAACATCAAAATTTAACATCTTAAGAGTACAGCCATATAATTTTAAGTTGAAACTACACTAATTAGTTTTTCAAAAACCCAATTAAAAATTGGTGCACACGATGTTTTTCTTAAGGACCTCATATCTACACTTAAAATTTTGAAAATTTGATTGAAGATTTGAATTAATTATGCAAAAATACTAAGGAAAACCCAATTTCAAAAATTTTAGTACACATTTACTATATTTCCCAAAATTTTGATAAAATAAAGGAAATTAACGACTCATTAGAAATTTAGCTCTAATCACCATAGTGAAGGATGAGGTTGTCGACCAATTTTGGTGGTGGCCACTCCTTCAAGTAGCATGCTCTTCTTATTCCTAAGTAGTTGTTTTCTATAAGAACATGCAAATCCCCCCAATTGCACTCAATTTTCCTAATTTTTTATTCTTCAATCTCTCTCTATATTTTTCACTTCCTAAATTTTTTCTAGACTTGCAAATGGATAAAGTTTGTTTCGTATAGCATATGACATTTTTATAATCAAGTTTAGATTGGTTTTGCTTCTTCCATCCGTCAATAAGTGTTTTAGTTTAATTTAGCTGTTAATAAAGTTGATTTTCTTATCTTAATGTGTTCCTAATCCTTGTGACACCAACAAATGTGTTTCATGATGTATTGGTAATTTTTAAATAATTTTCTTATATTTTTCTTTATTTATTAGGTGATATTTATACATTTCTAGATATTTATGATAATTACGGATGCATATATTTATATAATAATTATACTGATGTATATACATGTTTTTTATATATTATTTTATGTATAATATTAATTATATTACCCTTATAATTTATTTTTAAGTGTTCTTTAACTTTCAAGACTTAATTCACACATCATCGATAATATAATAATAATATAGTAAAATTCTCCTATTGTAGCTATATTTTTAATATCTTATTATATTTTTAAATTTCAAACTTATGAGAATTTCTTGACTAATATTTTTAAATTCCTCATAAGTTTTTGGCCTAATCAAGTTATATTTTCAAATGCTTTAAATTGATTACCGAACCTAGTCATGTAAGCACAGGTGTTACACTTCAACCTTCAACCTTTAAAATCACACTTTTAGTTAAATCAATATCAGTAGATACAAGAATTACAATATCAAAAGGAACTTTACAATCTTTAATTATGAATAATGACAATCTTAATTGTTAACCCTTAATGCTTTTATAATTAACCCTAATTACTATGATTAAAACCCTAGTTTTGTACTAAACCACCGAGTACTTAAACGATTATGATTAAAGGGAAGAACTCACAAGAAAAGGACTTGATTTGCCAACTTGTAGTCATTAGAGCTAACCAAAGGAACAAATTCACCGATATCACAAAACTTTGTGATCGGCTCAAGATTCCCTTTAATTGGAGGGTAAGAGCACTTATCAAGTTATAGTATAGTAAAACGGATTTCAAGTGTCGATTCCTTATAGACTACATATAAGTGCAAATACTAATACTTATCCCTTTCTTAATATCTAACCAAACAAATAAATTTGATTAATTAAAGACAACTAAATTAAACTATTCTAATTAAAATAAAGTAAAGAACAAATAACAAAATACTAGATAATCAAAATTAACTATGAATACATGAACTCAATAGTCAATTATCGATCCCCTTAGAATGGCTATGCAATTTATTAATCTCATTAATGTTTATTGGACCATAAAGATTCTTAGTATGAAGGAAGTGAACTTGCGTCTCTTAATAATTCATAACACCGAGTATATTGTATTCGAATCGCTTATGCAATAAAGTATTGCAAGATCACATTAAGATCTTGAATCTTACTTTAGGTTGCCTTAATTCGAAGAAACTAAATAACTAATCGCTTAGTCTATTCAATTACTTCTAATTACACAAATCTATTTATTATAAGGTCTTGCTAACTCTATGGAAAACTTAAATATCGAATTAATAAGCATCATGTAATTAGATTACAATAATAAGAAATCATAGATAAATAATAAAAGAAAGTTAATTACATTAAAATTTAGGATTCACAATAATTGAATACTAAAACTAAATTAAAATATTGAGAAAACAAAGAAATAAAAGGGAAAAGTCTATTATATTAATTATCTATTTGTTGTCTCTCTATATCTAATTATAAGGCTTATAAGATTATTTATAGTGTAAAAAGAATCTTAAAACATATCTCTAATGTATCTCTAAAATATCTTTTTCATGTCTTTTGTAGTTCTTCTTTCTAAATTTGGCTCCAAATAAAACATGTATGGAAGCATGACACCTTTAAAGGCTTTAAATTTTTTCAAAGAAGATTCACCATAAATAGCATGTACATGCATAAGTTCATGGACATGATCTTAAGGCATATTCTTCTCCTTCTTTTTTCAATGAAATTCTTGGACAAGAGGTATACAGCTAGGGAATACGGTAGTAGTCTTGCTCCGAAAAGATAAAGTCGTAATAGTCCCACAATATGAGCCATCCTAAAATAGAATCTGTTTTTACAACTGCTATCTTAGACTTAATTCATATTAGGCATACTCGACTCTATCCTTTTGAAGCATCCAATTTAATATAAACTTACAAAGTAATCCTCTGAAATAATTTATTAAAAATAAACTTATAATTTGACCTTATAAAGGAGTAGTAGTAAATCCCACAAGTATCTATCATTTCACATACAAACCAAAATATTGAAAACTATTAAGCCTTTTGAGGAGTCCTGTGTAGTTTTCCTTAAAAGATAAAAAGTTAATACTAAGGATAATAACTAGCTATTTCTTGTTACATATCACTTCTTGTCCTAGTTTACTAATGTTATCGTGTTAATTAGGCACTTGTAATCCATTTGAAATATATAAAACAAACTATAAAGGAATGAGCGACAACTTAATTAATAAGTGGGGTGGAGATAGAAGTATACATTCAGCATATCACAAGTAGAATTTTCAATCAAGTTGGTTAAATGTAACGCATGTACAAGTAAATACTATTACATGATGTTATCCGATCCATCATAAGATCAGAGAAATTGTACTTACTTTAATTCGGGTTAAGAAGATTAATGCCACATACGCATGAATTGAAACCAAATCAAGGCTTGTGTAATGGAGAATAACTTCCTCCCATGACCACTTTTGAACCACAGTATCAAACCTTATCGTAACTTCATCTCCTGTCACTTAGTTTGTCTAAGGGTGGGGAAATGACCATTTCAAGTATCCTCATTGAAGAGGGTCTGTGTTTGGCTCGAGAATCTTGATCGTTACCCCTAGTGGGTTACGATGCATATTAGGTTGGATATTAAGCCCAGTTTGAATTAGTTCATTGTTAAGGTAATCAACCAAGCTTAAACAATTAAAATATAATATTCATGAAACAACCTTAACATAGAGCTTAAGGTTGGATATTAAGCCCAGTTTGAATTAGTTCATTGTTAAGGTGATCAACCAAGCTTAAACAATTAAAATATAATATTCATGAAACAACTTTAACATAGAGCTCAACTCTCATCACAGCAAATTAAAACCCAACCATAAGTGTTGCATACGTACTAACAACTACTTACAATCACAAGTTAATACATACCAAGGTCTCCAGATATTCTAAAATAATACCCCAAAATTCTGTAAAGTATTGATCCCACTTACCTGTCCTGACACTTACTTTGGAAAATTTGTATCGTCAATTGTCTGATAATTAGGATACCCTATATATAAAAACTTAAATTCAGTTTTTATAATAATTACGAAAACATTAGAGTCTTATCTAAAATATATTATAATAATAATATATAGTTTTATTATATAAGTCAAGTTAAGTTATTACATATCAATAATATATGTAATTATACTATTATGTATAATATATCATTTCGATCGTTTTTAAACATACTTTTGATTTGTTAAATCACGTTTCAATTATAGTAGAGTTATTGTAGTATGTAAACTAGTAATATTATAGAGATATAGGTTATATTACTTAGGTTTATCCGATTTTGGTAAAAATAGTATCGTTTGATTTGTACAGACCTAACGATACGTATTACGAGTTTCATTCCTAGAGATGGCTTTTAATGAATACTTCGAATTTATAATACAGTTATATGTATCTAATCAAATATTATTGTACCATATGTAATTTATGTTATCGAACTATATTTTACCTATTTTGTCAATAGAACCCATAAGGTATTATCTAACTCTAATATCCCTATAACGTATCCCGGTTATTAAAATATTATTAAATATATTAAAAATATAATTTTTATTCAATTTGACCAGTAAATATATAGATAGTTTTTATTCAACTATTTATCATATTTTAACTATTATTATTAGAATTAGGTATCGATTCGTTATTTAGGCTATTTTAATACAAAAATTTGTAATAAATAGATCGGGTTACCAAATAATTTTTTGAAAATTTCTATAAACTACTAAAAATATCGGGAATTCAATCATCACTTAGTTTCATGTTATCGATTCATTGCCTATATATTCAAAATTACGATTTTACCCCTAAATTATACTTAATTACCCAAATATTATTCTTTTTACACAAAACTAATTCTAATATATCCTAACATCATTACAATTCACCAGAAGTTAGTACTTATCATTTTTGTTGATTAATTTCATAGAAACCTATTTATCTATCATTTTATCCTATTTTTATCTATTTTTAGAGCAAAAAATTACATTAAATAGGAAAAGTACCTAAATTAAAAATATGGCTACATAGAAAAATATCATATGTATTATATACAAAAATTTTGAGCTATAAAATACATAAAATAATTAAAATTTTAAAAAATAAAATCATAACGTGGAATTATATCTAAAATAACTTAGATATAATTTTTTTCGTAATTTTCAAACTTAATTTAATATTTTTAGAAATTATAAGAAAAACATAGTAGAAAATTGATCGACCTGTTCATCAATGCTCTGGCCACCGTTGGTTGGTAGGGGTATGTTGCCGGCAAGGGCATTGGTGGTGCCCCATGGTGGTAGAAGGGCGTCACAGTAGATCAAGATTTGGTCTGATAACTAGTTAAACTAGATCCTTACTCTGTTTTTTCTATTTTTTTAAAATATCTTTCCGAACTTCTCTTAAGTGTTTTTGGTTGTCAAAATGTAAAATCTAAGTCCTAGTACCTTATTTATAGTGTTTTAGGTTGGTTGCAATTTTTTCTTAATTATTAAGTAATTTATTTTAATATTTTTCTTGAAAAACAAAAAGTATGAGGTAGCAAATTGTTGATGACTCGCTTTTGAGTCATCCTTTCCACCTATTCCTGAAGTGCCACATGTATTCCAACAATTCCTACATCATTTGAATAAGTTTTGGTTTTATGTTAGTGTAATTTTAATGAAATTTGAATAATTTAAGTATATTTAATTATTGTATTAATATACGTGTATATATACATTATATATGTAACATATGTAATGAGTAATTATATGCATATAATCATGTTTTTAACATGCCTTTTATTTTTAAGATATTTTTCTTATTTAATTTTGTGAATTTAACGCTTATTATGTATAATTATATAGTTTTTAGGTTAATCTACAAATACATTTATTATATATATCGGGTATACTTATAAAAATTCATGTATACTCATATAGTAAATTGCAATATATTATTTCATTTTATAGTTTAATTAACTTATTTTTAAGTTTTTATTGCATTTCGAGCTCAATTTTAAGGATTTTGAATAATTTTATACTATATTAAGTAATAATACTTTTAGGGATAAAATTGAGATTTTGGGTAATTATTTTCAAAATCTAATTTTACTGTATCACTTCAACTAACTTTTTTATTTTAGTTGTAAAGTTTAAGTTCATTCGAATAACTTTTTCCAAAAAGCCTAAATTTAGGTACGATCACCTTAGATTAGATTTTAGGGTCTCATATAAAATAAATTCTCACAATTTTGATTATATTCTTGATATTTTTATTATATTTGTATTCTTGATATTTTTATTATATTATGAATTTCCAAATATATGAGAATTCCACTATTAGGATTATTATATTTCTTTTAAGTTTTTAGCTTAATCGGTTTACTTTCTCGAATGCCTAACTATTGATCCTAATTATATAAGGTTAGAACATTGTCTTAATACTTAGATATTAATATTTAGATTGCTGATTTATGAGATATTACGACCATATTCTTGTATGTGTTCTTCTCTAGATGCAATTACTTGTTTGAACTTCATTCCATTGAGTAATTTGGTAAATGCACTTAATCGTTAGAATCCTAAAACTTTATAAAATTGCCCAAAAATTTATTATAAGCTTTTAAAATATTTATAAATGAAATTATAACTAATTAAACTTCAAATTATCAATAATTAACACAAATAATAGATAAAATCATACAAAATTTCCTTAATATATATATATATATATAAATTAAATGAGTGTTATCACCCTTCGATAATTACGCACTTCGGTTAGAATTTTTTCCACTCAATATGTAAAATCCTTAATCAAATCAAATTTACCGAGTTTGCTTCGATTCCTCCTTCAATTCACTGATCTTCAAAACCTTAAAATTAACCAAATCCTTCTTCAAATTTAACACTTCTTCATTTTAATAAGAAAAGCAAGGTAAGAATTAGAGGTTACCTTGGAATTTGGAATTTTGCATAGCAACTTTACGGTGGGAAAGAGAGGTTCACATGAAAATATGTAGGATGGAGAGAGAGGGTTTTCGTTTTCAAATCTAGATTAAGAACTGCAAGGTAACTATACTTGGTGTAGTACTGGTTTTGAAAAAAAAGAAAGTGTTTTGATTAATTTTTTTTAGTAGAAGAAAATATTACCAAACTATCCTTACTTTTAAAATGATGTTTTGGGACATTAATGAACCATCAATCAAAATATTTTAAAATGATGTTTTGGGACATTAACGAATCATCAATCAAAATATTTCTCAGTCATTTCAAATATAAACCTAATGCTATGGAATCTATTACTAATTCGAATATTAACTAGATCTATTTTATAATAGTAGCTCAAACCCTTGAAAACCTACTTTAAATATTAGCAAATTTTTTGAAATTGTTATTTAAGGCAAGAGAGTAAAGAAATTTTAATACCCTCTATTTATGATACGACATAAATTCAATTATCAAGATTTTTGTGGTATTTTTATTTGGGATAATAGAATTGTTATTTTTTCGTTATTCTTTATTACTACGTTTAGTTTATATTTAAGCCCTATAATCATAACTCCTTGGAATCCCAATTCTTGAAAATCTTGGAATAGGGATTCATGAAAGGAACTTAAGAATCATAATTCAAAGTATGTATTTTCTTTTTTCGTGAAACAACCCTGCTTTATTTTCGTATTTCTCTTTTTCATTGTTAACACTTTCTCTCTTTTCTTTTACTTCTGTCCAACAACAGAATCCCGACGTCAACTTACAGGTTATACCACCCCTAACGGCATCAAGTTGCCAAACCACCCTTTGCGGCTTCACTCTGAGCTATTCTCTCTCTCTAAACTTTCTTCTTCTCTCTCTCTCTCTCTCTCTCTGTTTGATCTAATTGTGTGCAACAAAGTGAAACACCTTCAACACCCGTTGGTTTCTTACTCTCTTTCCAGGTACCGAGACAAATTTTGTTGATGGATTTTGTTAGACAAATTTGGTCTGGTTTGTATTGTTTGTGTGAACAAAGGAGGGAAGAAGATGGTGGATTGGAGTTATGGTTAGAGAGTAAATTTAAAATAAGGGTAAAATAGTTATTTTGATTGTATTCCATGTATGTGTTTTTTTATTAAAAAAAATGTAATATTAATTACAGATTTATTCAATTACTAATGAATCCTAATTCTATTACATATTTATTCTATATAGTAAAGTGAACGGACAGTTACTATAGTAATTTGGAATTTATTAAAACTTTAAAATTAAGGGTACTTAATGAAAAATAGTTCTAATAATATAGGTGACTTGATAAGAAAAAACCACATCAAATGATAAAATTATAATATATATCGTAGTAAAATAGATAATATTTTAATACGAGGAGTTTTGATTATTGTAAATAATATTATAATAATTCATCATCGTATGAGTGAAATGCTAATCAAGCAAAGTACCATAATATGAAGGGACACCTTAAGCTTATAAAGGAGTTCCTTCAGGACCTACTCATTTGTGATCCAAGATAAAAGTAACGGCACAAGAACTTGTGGTACCATTCAAGATAACCATCTAATGTATAGTATAGATCTAAAATTTTATAGGAACTCCTCATTATGTATGCTTAGAAAGAAATAGCCGAAGATAATTGATCTCTTGAAAAACGATATCATAAAAAAAAATATATATATATATATATGATCACAAGGTGTATCATAAAACAACACTTCATTATCGAAATTTTATTTAACTTATTGTATAAAAAACTGTTCTTTTCCTCATTTATCTAAAGAAAAGAAATGTAAAGACAAAACGTTTTAAGTATTTTCTACGAGAAACAAACCCATGTTGCCTACGGAATTTTCCAAATTAATCATTTGAGCGGTGAGGTAGTTTCGTTCCCCCCCTCAATTTCTCCTCCTTTTTTTTTTTTTTTTTTTTTTTTTTTATCATGAGTCCCTCGGTACCAACACGTTTTCCTGAAGTACCATGATGGTACTCATTGGAGGATCCTAAATGGAAAACCCAACAAATATTATATATCTTTGTGTAAGACTCTCTTATCAACTTGCAGCAATTTTGGTGACCTCGGTACTTGATGGGCCTTGATATAATCTCATGTACGGAACTATTAAAATATAAGGTTTTTGTCTGTGGTTTTCTCTGCTGTCATCGATATAAAAAAAATTTAAAAAAAACATATAAATAACATTTTAAATTTTGATTTAAATACGAATTGGTATTTTAAACTTTTATAGCACAGATTTTTTATTTTAAAATTTCATAAATTAATAAATGATCTCCATAAGTTGAGAATAACTTTTTAAGATTTTGATTTTATATGTAAACACCCTTTTAACTTTGATTTTGATATAAATATAATATTTATTCAAAAATCAAAGTTTATAAAGTTATTCTTAATTTATGACAGTTTCTTGTCAATTTATAAAAGTTTAAAAATAAAAAATTATATTTTAAAAGTGCAAGTTAGATTGCATATAAATAAAAAATTTACGGGGGTGATTTGTAATTTGTCTTAAAAGAATAGTAAAAATAAACAAATATTTTCTAGATATACATATATTGATGACATATTTTACAAATAAAAGTAAACAAATACATAATAAGATAGGAAAAAAAAGATTTCCAACTGTTAACGAGTATTATTCTAATTTAGAAAAAAAGAAAAGAAAAGAAATGTTCCTAGTAATAGAAAATATTATCTGGTTTAAAGCACGTAACTTTTTTCAAGAAAAGGTACAGAGCAAGAGTTAACAGGTGACCGAACGTGGATGAGGAAAGAAAAAGGAAGGAAGACTGAAGGCATTGTGACAAAGAATCCTAGGAACTCAAAAGCGAGTTGCACATCGAAGGTCTACACAATTTGTCCATACCCTATGGGAATGAGCTATATCTACCCTAACCCTAGCCTCTTGGAATGTGCTCTTTTTTCTCAGGTTTTACGATAATCTGTTCCGGGAATTCGCTCAACGTCCTATATAAACTCGTTTTAAATAGTAATAAAATTTGTCCTAATGATGGTCATGTGGATGGCATTGGGTTCTTTAATGCATAGGTTTGTAGATTAGGTGGATAGGGTTTGACACTTAATTACGTAGCAAAGGGGTTAATCTCGAGACCGTATCATTTTTTTAGATGGAACAAGTGGAGTTCCACGTTTTATCTGACCCAATCGCAATTGCATGCTCAATAATGACACGAATTAATTTACGTATAATAATATATTTGCTTTATTGGGCTCTTCCACCACGTCCGTTATGCACTCAGGATTGCGTAGCCTCATTGAATATCGTTTCAATTTGAATTTGTCATTCATTTGGGTGCAGACACTTGCAGCTTCCCTAACACGTACATTCTGGCTTACATTAATTGTAATAAAAGAAACATTCTCGGCTGTTTCAAAACGGTTAAACTATATTTTATTTCAATTTATGGTTTTTCACATTTTCCACTGTCCGATCGCATATTCCAAGCTGTAGAAATACAGTGAATTGATCGATCACCTTTAATTTTGGCATTTAAGAAAATTAGTTTTGGCCTTATCTAACAGAAAACCTTGTTTACCCTATATCGTATGATGTACAAGAATGAAAAATTTTGATGGCTCCCATCATGATTCATGTGCTCAATCCAGTTGATTGCTGTCAACATTTCCACATAATTAAAAGGTTCCCTATAACGAGGAATTGATTTACCTACTTGAGATACAAAAGATTGGTATTGCATCGTGTGTATTCAAGCTCCAGTAAAAATAATAATTTTTTTTACCACTTTTATTTATTTATTTATTTATGTTTTTTGACAAAACTTTTTTACCATTTTGTGCACAAGTTATCTTCCGTCATCGATGTTATGCTTCGAAAAAAATATAAAAGGTGTGTCAATTTGATGCATGTTTTTTTAATCACATAAAAACTAAATAATATGCTTTCATTTATCCAACATTTTAAAACGAGTCTTACATAAAGTAAGCTATAAAGTCCGGCAAGTAATAACCCTTTCTATATCTATCCACTATGCCACACAGCATTCGATCATAAGTACATCTAAATGCAACATTACCAACAACTATAAAATTCTGTCCCAGTTATATTGGTTATCTAAAATAGAGGGCACCATAGAAAATTACAAGTAATGGCCATCTCTAGAATGCCGTAGCTAATATCAAGATGTAGACTGATATGCTAAAAACTAATATCCTACATACTGGTCACCTTATGCTGAATTATTCATTAATCATATCAACCATTAATAATAGTTTAGTCTACTTTCCTTTTATAGTTGTGGCCCATTACAACCCTATCAATAGTCTCATGTATGCGCTTTCGATCAATATCAATCTAGGTTTTATCTTATCGAAGAGCTACTTATCTATAAATGAGTTGGCATCGAAACTTAAGGTTAAAACCATTTTATCTTAAATAATTGATGCATAATTGCCAACAAATACCCAATTTGTTATCCTGCCAACCCGAAATCATTATGGGCTTTAGAGTTAAACAGAGATCACACATAATAATTATTATCAATGCCAAATGTAATTTAAGTTGATTCAACAAAATCTATAAGTAAAAGCAGTAAAAAAATTATGTAACCAATAGTTAAACTTGTTTGCTAACAATTAATGTCTCACCATCTCTCTCAGCTAGTTTATACAAATTGATAAGTTAAAAAAATGTAGATGAAAATATGTTCAAATTCATTTTTAACTTTCTTTAGGTGATTTTAAGATTTTGTGTTGGTTCACTAACATTGAGGGTAAAAGATGGACTTTGAAAAATGAACAAAATAAAGATTTTTTAACTAAGGAGTAGTGGTTGAATAGGGTTTGGTGTTGGGTAGCCAATTGAATGCCACTAGCATGGTTGTTGAATGAGGTTTCTCAACTTGTCAAATGGGGTTTCGTTTGGTTTTGTCTCATTTTTTCCAACTCTTCTCTTGTAGCTCACTTAATTTAGGGTTTTGGACTTTCTTTTATATTCTAAAGGGTCTTTTTCTATGATTCTAAGCTTAATATTATCAAGACTTCAATTTTAAATATCCTATAGAAACTAAGTTTTGGGATCCAAATTCAAAGCTCTTAATTAGAGATCTTCTTTATTGAATAAGACTCAAATAATTAGATTAAGGTTTTTTCACTTTTTCATCAATGGATTGAATCTAACACTATGTTTGGATTAGAAGAAGGAATGGAGAGGGAAGGAATTAGAAGGAAAAAAAAAAAGAAAAATAATTCCTTATTTAAGAGGAAGAGAGGAAAGGGAGGGGAAAGATTTGTAAGGGAATGTTTTCCACTAAGCCTACAAAAAGGAGGAAATTATGTGAAGTTACTTAAATGCCTTTTTAATGATAAAACTTTTTTTTTAAATTTCAAGGATAGTTTAGTATTGTGTCTATTTTAAAAAATATGGGAAAATTAGACTTTTGGTCATCAAACTTGACCACCTTTTTAAATTAAGTCCTTAAACTATTATTTTTTTTATTTCAGTTATCAACCTTTTAAAAAATTTGCAAAATAGTCATCTACTAACGAACTGCTAGTTTTTCTATTAATGAATGATTTTTTTGCAAACTTTTAAAAATTTTATGGATTGAAATAGAAAAAATTAAAGTTCAAAGACTCAATTAAAAAAGAAAGCAAAGTTTGAGGACTAAAAGTAAAAGGCGTAATTTCCACCACCCCAACCCCCCCCCCCCCCCCCCCTTTTTGTTTTCGAATTTATCTTTTTATTACACATGCACACTTATTCTTTCATGATATGATTTGCAATAGCACTTATAATGCAAAATAATAATAATAATAATAATAATAATAATAATAATAATAATAATAATAATAATAATAATAATAAAGATCCCAATTTTGCTCATTTTTAAGAACTTAGATCTTGAGATAAAGAAAAAGATGAAATTATAAAATCTTAAAATGACAAGGTAGGAAAATACTATGTAGAATTAGTAAGTATATTATTATACATTTGTAAATTGGAAAAAATAAATAATGACTATATTTATAATAAGATGAATGATTTTTTTATAAATACTTTATATAATAACATAGTTAACTATTTTGATTTATGAAGTAATAACTTATGTTTTTTCTTAGAAAAATTAACAAATGATGAAAAAGAGAAAATAAAAATTACATTTTTAGTCCACAAGCTTTGCTACTTTTTCTAATTAAGTCCTTAAACTTTTACTTTTTTTATTTCAACCTTCAAACATTTCTAAAGCTTACAAAAGAGTTATTCGTTAATGGAAAAACTAATGGTTCACTAATAAATGACTTTTTTACAAACTTCTATAAAATTTGAGAAACAAAATAGAAAAAAATAAAAATTCAAGAACTCGATTAGAAAAAGTAGTAAAGTTAAAGGACAAAAAATGTAATTTTCTGAAAAAATATTTAATTAATATTTCTCTTGAAATCATTACTTCCCTTTTCTTCCCATTGCAAACAAAATTTTTACCATCATATTCCTTCCTTCTTAATTCTTTTCCCTTCCTATCTTGCCTCCTTCTTTTTTTTTTGTTCATCTTAAACATAGTTTAAGGTTTCATTTATCCAAATTCAAATTTAGGCTTCTCATTTATTAATTTCTTTTCCTTTTATTAAAATTTCACAACCAACATCTAGATTGCAGTTTGTTTCATTAGGAAACTGTTCTTATAAATTGGACTATTGTTTTTGTAGAAATAATGATTTGACATTGAGTTATAGCATTGATTAGGATTAAGATTTGACCTTTGTTTGTAGTTAAATTCCAAAATTATGATTGGTTTGGGGATTTTGATTAATTAATGTCCAAGTTTTACAAACCAAATTACATTATGTTGATAAGATATTTTGGACATAAGTTCCTTAGATTCATATTGACTTCTTCCAAACCTTCAACCAACTTGTTTGGGCTTAAGATCAACATGTTTCTCCATTGACAAACTTATCCCACTTCATGACCAACCTGCCTAAAGAGCTTCAACATAAGAACTAAACACCATTTAGCGTCCGCCCTCACACTATGATGATTGTAATAGTCATAAGTGAGGTAGATAAGGCTCTAAGACTCGATCAACAATAGGGCCCTTATATTCTCGAAACACAATAGCTAGCATAATCCTACTCACCAGACTTAGTGGACGTATCAATGTGTATGGAGTGCTCCTAGATTCACTTCAGTCCCTCTCTATAAATAGCCAATACACTTCGATAGTAAGGCAACTTGACTCCCTTGCGTACTTTACCTACTTGAAGTTCTCTAACTCCCTTGCTTTCTCACCTACAAACTCTTACTAACTTAGGTATCAGAATAATCATATTGGACAATACCTCAACGCTCCTCACTATGCTTTTTTTTTTTTTATACCCATAAGCACATTTGTATAAGGCCTAACCACATCAAACTCTACCGGTAGAATCCCACCAATGGCACATTATATCCGTAGAATCTTAAATTTCAAATTCTAATTTGTTAAGTGATTCTGTTCTTTTCCTTTACAATAAGTGATTTCATCCTAGAGTGAGTTATAAGAAATGATTTAAAATAAATATATTATTTTGATGAGTTTACTATTTGTCCCTATCTTATGGGCAGTTTCAAATACTATTTGATTCCTTCATTCATTCGTTTTCTTAAAATGTTATGAATTAATTTTTTATTTCCCATTATGAATTAGATTCATTGAGTTGTTACTTTATTCCGTGAAAGAGTCATAACCAGGCACTTATTGATATGGTATGAGGATAAACATTCACATTTTTATGATGGAAAATTTGGGGAATATTTACATAGAAAGTGAAATTTTCTTCTTTGAACAACTGTATTTTCTTGCATAGACGCAATCAAATATAAACTATGCTTTTTAACACTTGAATTTGTTAGACCTAGGGGAAAGAAAAAATACGCTATATTTTAAAAAATATTCCCTAAAAAATATTATAGTTTCAAAATCCAACTTCGTAATGTACTAAAGTCGAGAGATTGGAAAATTGATTACAATTCAAAATGCTAAATTGCTGTTCAAAAGCGGAGTTAAGGCTTTGTCAAAACTTGAGACTAAAAAAGCCAATTTTAAGCTATGCCCATGTGGAAATCGGCATTTAATGCCCAATGTTCTTGCTTTATGAAATTGGGTTTCGAAAAACATATTTCAAGCGTGGTGGTTTTTTTAATTATTTTTATAGGAATCCTATTTTAAGGATTATTTTTAAAAATTATATGTATTATTTTTCTCTTCCTAGATCTATATAAAAAAATGTGTTATCAAATCTGAGTTGATCAATCTAATCTTTTGAGTTAAGCTTTTCTCTTGAACATAGGCTACAAAATATGGTTCTCTTGTTAAAAAGTCAATCTCATGTATCGAGCAACTTAAGAGATGACTACTCGAAAAGGGTTATTTGATGAAGTAGAATGTGAACCATTCAAAGTGAAAGCTACCTCTAAAATAAAGTGAAAGCTACCTCTAAAATAAAGTGAAAGCTACTTAAAGTGAACAATTTATAATGGGATAAAATAGGTATTCGCTTTCAAAAAGAGACGGTGACGCTACAGTTTTACGTGAAAAATTAACATGAACTAGATATTACACTTAAATTTAAAGGGCTCTCTTACTTATCATGGTAGTTTTTTTTTTTTTTTTTTTGTTTTTTGCTCTCCTCTTAAATCTGGGGGCATAACAGAGACCCCCGTATCTATTATTAATTTCCTATTACTAAAAATATGATTTATATACTAAACTCGTGGTGAGACTTACGACGGTTGTTCCCGAGGTTGCACGGAGGATTATGTATTTGTTGATCTAACTTTTGTTTTCACGATGTCTGATCCATTTGAAGTGAAGCATGTAGTGTCCCAGCCAAAGTGGCATACTGAGACATAAGACTTCTGGGGTAGTGCCTGCCTATAGCCGATGGACCTTCAAGTACAAAGCGAAAGTTGTTAGGTCTGCATTACAAGGTCAGCTTGTCTCCCTACATGATTGAGCGTTTAGCTTTAGCCTGTTGCGCGTGATATAACCCATTCTCTACGATATCTGAGTTTTTTTTGTTTGCCAGTGCTCTATGCATTGCTCTCTATCCAACATTGTACACTCGCGATACCATGGAATGCATTTTTCTTTAATATTTTTTTTTTCAATAATGACATTGTATATTACAAGAAAAAATAAGGATTTGAATCTAATCTTTTCTATTAAAAAAATAATATTTATACCATTATAATATTAACCTTGACGGAAAAATACATATCTTAATCGTCACGATTTCTCTATGGTAAGATAATTTGATATCATCGTTCATAAATAAGAATCTAACTATTATCATTGCTCCTTCAATATATAGCATAGTGCCTTATCTTAAAATTTATTTTGATTTTTTATTTCAAATGTAATTATAATTAACAAAAGTTATGCTAAAACTGATAAAATTTTTCTGGGAAACCGTACATGATAGATGAAAAATACATATTTACTGAGACAATGAAGGATGATTGAAATAGAACACCTTCTAACATTTAACACGTTAGCATTTACACTAAGCATTATGAACTGAAATGAGAGGGGAAAAAACAAAACAAAAAGAATTAAGTGAAAGAAAAATAACCGGAATAAAAAGTTCATAAATTATTGGACATGCAATTGATAAGAAAATAAAGAAAGCAATCATTAATAGCATTTATTGCCCATAAATGCTTTTTTTTTCCCCCAAAAATAGTCACTCTATGCTTTGCAGTCCCATCCACTTAGAGCTGCCTACTGAGCTAGTCCGACCGTGAACCGCCTATTCGGGCAAATTTGGTTTTTGAACCATTTTTTAAAATATAATATTTAATTTTTTATTAATTTTTTTAATATGTTAATAAATTCTAATAACGTGAACTCATTTTTTATTTTTTAGTGTATTAATTTATTAATAGTTTTTAATTTTTTTATTAATTTCTAACTTAATGTAATTCTAATTTTTTTATATTTTTTTCCTTAAATTCAAGTACTTATCATTTGACAAGTTTTATAAAAAGAATTTATATTAATTTAAATTAAATTTTTAATCTATCATCGACATATAATTAATTTATAATTAATCATCTATCATTAGTTTGATAATATTATTTTTAAAAAATTATCCTTCACCATTGTAAAAAAAAAAGTAATTTTGATAGGCCATAACCCGATGAATATAATCCAATCATTTTTTTTTTTTTACTTAATGACTTCCTCACTCTCTCTTTCTCTTTAATGGTGAACCGACCGAGCCAACTTGCCAATTTAACAGTGAGTTGCCCTTATGGT
The DNA here is from genome assembly GCA_024138005.1 of Lumnitzera racemosa. Classification (NCBI taxonomy): domain Eukaryota; kingdom Viridiplantae; phylum Streptophyta; class Magnoliopsida; order Myrtales; family Combretaceae; genus Lumnitzera; species Lumnitzera racemosa. The sequence goes on from JAMXBC010000007.1 coordinate 7,081,029, forward strand.
TCATAAATCGTCGGTTCGGGCGATTTCTCCCTCTCAAACTGCTTGGACCTTTAGCGCTCGGCAATTTAAGAAGGCGGTTCGGCCTGGCCTCTCACAAGCTAGATTGATTTACAGTTTGTAATTTTGGTTATGGGGAAATAGATTCAAAACAAAATCACAATTTCGATTTCGATTGTTTCTTCTATATTTGGAAATATTTATAGAAAGTAGGATCGTAATTCCTAATGGTGATTTTTGGATTTGACAATTTCGATTTCAAGGGAGAATTGCATTCCACCTTTGAATGGATAGAACTATAATTTCATTCAACCTTTATTAGTAATCATTAATTAAAATTACTTATTTAATTTCAAAATAGTTATGAAATCTAATAACACTATATACACATTCCATTTTATTTCATTTCGTGTGCATTTCTAAGTATAAGAATGAATTTATCATCCCAATCTTAATTTAATTTCCTTCCAATCTATTTCATTCTAAAAAGTACCTAGATGTGAAAGGAGGCATAATTGGAATTGGAGTTATCGTATTTATTATTTCCCATGACCGTAAATTCACATTAGCCCTCAACTAAACTTTCATATGTGCTCAATAATTGATGCTACATCCAAAGAGTAGCTCTATCCATATATTGTCAATGTCTACTAAACTATATCAACATAATTCAATTGAAAGTTGTAAGGATGAAGATTCAATCATGGGAACAGTGAACCTCACTGTATTATTATTGGTAATAATATGATTTAGAATTCCATGGTATGCAGAAAACATATTTGACTTGTAGGTAAAATGTTAAAAAGACAAAAGAATGTGATTGACAAGTGCCGGAAATAAACACCTATAATTGACTGCTGTATGGTGATGTTGCTTGCACTGTTTTAAGTTAAAAAGGAGGGTGGAGTGAGATACAAAATAGACCCTGCCAAGTATCGGTCGACTCTTTAGGGTTACTATTTATTAAAACTTCCCCGTTTCCGTACAATGCAACTGTTTAGTCTTCCACGAATAAATACAAGAAGTGGAAACAAACCACCCCCATTAAGTATTTACTACTCCCCCCGTTTCAGACTGTCTCTTTTTTGGCAGATTTATCTACCAAAAGAGATCAAGAGAAGCTTCATAGTTTCCTTGTAGTTTTCCAATGGAAACAGTACCTAGAAAAGAAGATCAAAATCAACCACCTTGTTCCTCTAACATCTCAAGCATGCATTTAGAGGCTCCTCCATGTCCACACACACCTTTACAGAACTCTCAAGAGGACAAGCAGGAATTTATTGTCGAAGAAGAAGAAGAAGAAGAAGAAGAAGAATTAAGATGTGCTCATGAACAAACAAGAAAGCCGCCATGTTTTGATTTGAATCTATCTTCTAGCGATCTGGACCACAGAGTGAACTCAAACCCAGAACTTAATCTCATCAATCGTTTGAACATGGGGGCTGTAAGTGCAAACCATCCATCCTCCGAAGCTGATGATGGCGAGTCCCATGTACAACCTCAAGCCTCTTCAGATGCAGAACCAAGAGTGTTTTCATGCAACTACTGCCACAGGAAGTTCTACAGTTCGCAAGCGCTCGGAGGCCACCAAAACGCACATAAAAGAGAGAGGACTTTAGCAAAACGAGGGCAGAGAATAGGACTAGCGATAGGGTCTTCAGCAGGATCTCTTTTTGGACACCCTTATACGGACCATTACCGTCACCATCACCACCACTACACGAGCATGGCTTCTCTGCCGCTTCACGGCGGCGCTTACAACAATACAACCACCGCTAGATCTCTGGGAATTCAGGCACATTCGATGATTCATAAGCCTAATTTACCATATGGGCATCTTTATAATTGGGCTAGACCACCTCCTATGAGCTCAGTACCAGCCGTGGGAAGACTAACCGTGGAGACTCATCACCGGAATTCTTCAATTGCTGGGTCATCATCGTCTTCATTCAGAGGTAGTGTAGGGAGGTTTGACAGCGTTGTGTCTTCATCTTCTTCTTCCCCTCCTCCTCCTTCCTCAGCTGCTGAGATTATTAAGGATGATGGTAGTGGCGGTGTCTGGTGGGCAAATGCTAACGGTCTTACTGTGAGGAACAATAACCAGGAGGACTTTCGTAAGCCTGTTGACTTGTCCCTTAAACTCTAGCAAGAAATCTAAATTTTAGTACTAAGTGATCTTATGATTCTCCGTGCTTAAAAGGCTTAATTTGTTTCCTTGGTGATGCTTTGCGTTATGTGTACATTCAGTCCGAAAGTAAAGATTTTTAAGATTTTGAGAGTTTCAATTTCTTCTTGCTTGAAGTCGAGAGCTTGCCAAAATTGTAATCCAGTTTTAGTTGAAAAACAGCAACAGGGTCATGATATTCGGTAGTTTAATTGTATAACCACGTTATGCCCTCCTCCAGAAACATGTCTAAGCATTAAGAGATCTACTAGGGTTGTAACAGGAAAAGCTTTGTTAGAGCCAGATACGGTAATTGCAGAGATTCCGCAATCGTGGTAATTAAGAAATCAACCATTTTTAGCAGGAATCAAAGCGTGGATGCGGAGAAGTTGAACCGCTTCCGCAGTTGCAGCTCTGCGTTGTGCGGCTGTTACAGGTAAGTGTACTCGATTATATATATGTGGAAACACTAACTTCATTGATTTTTTACATTCGAGATGTTTTTATTTATTCATTCAAAATTAAATAAAAGTTTTTTTTTTACAATGCAATTAGGTCTTATTATGCTGCATTCGTGGATACACGAAACTTAACCAGTTAATTACACGAGAAGTAAAAGAAAATAAGGTGAAAGCAAGCAAGTGGTCACTATTATATTAGAAAAAAAATAGGAAGTGCAAATTTGACATTACAGGATGACTTAAGTTAATGAGTTTGACACAGTTGATAAACAGTGTTGTAAAGGTGGGAAGAGGTGGTTTGTATGTCCTGGGATGCACCTTCAGATGGTGACCCTGCTGTGTATTTAGCATTTGAAATGAAGCAAAACTTTTGTCTTGTTTTGACCTAAGCGTGTACTGTGTCACTTTCTTCAACTGATATAAAGATCTTAGGAAGATATGCTCTTAATTTTTAATCTATTTGCAACAGTTTGTCCCCGTTTGCATCACATTTTGCATAATTTCCTTTTTAATGATTTATCAGAGTTTGGTATGAGTCATCAGACAACTTGCCGCCCAGAAAAAATAAAAAACAAAAAAAGTAAGCCTTTTTTTTTTTCTTTCCTTCGGCAAAACTTCCAGTTGTCATATTATGACTTGTCCTCCATGGTTGCTCTTTCCAAAGCAATATAATCGTTATCCGTTTTATGGCGTGTAAATACCTTCCGTATATTTAGCAAAGTTTCTAATTCGGTTAATAGGAGAAGCCTAATTTAAATTAATTATATGCATCATGCTAATCGTTTAAATTAGTGTTGGGATCAATTAAATTATTCTTCATTCACTAAGAAAAATAAATCCATTAAGAAACTTCTCCTCCCCACCCCACCCAATAAAAAAAACAGTCGAAATAGCAATTTTTTCATTAATTTATGGCATGACTAACAAAAATATATATGTGTGTGTATATATATAAGGATTTGCTACTTATGTGCCACCCATATTTGGTTGAATCAGTGAATAATTAGTCGGTTAAGAGGCATGGATTTAATCATTGTCGTAACCCACGTCGGATTGAAGCATCAATTTACTAGTATGTATAATAGTAGTGAGCAATTAACATTATTATATAAAGTATCTATTCGAATCCTACTTGACTTAGTAGATTGTGGTGGATAATTAAGGTAACAAAGTAGCATTTGAATAGTAATTTCTTAAGACTATGTTCCCATATATTAGAATACAGTATAAAATTCAGATATTTTTAATTAAGATTATAAGATGGGTAAGTCAACGATTATCACCTATTGACTTAAGCTTTGAAATAGTCATGCTAAACAACATTTAGGCACCCCTCATTATGATATGTCCAGCAAGCCTAAGTTCACATATTTTTAGGTCTAGCATTCTTCATCAATTTTTGTGGTGATTGATGAATCTAAGCTAGTAATCAAGCTTCTACTACTATAGAGGAAAACACAAGGAGTGCGAGAGCATTCTAAAATATAAGTACAGTCTTTACATATTGCCATGCAACTAACTAATAACAAAAGGACAAGTGAACCAATACGATATAAACATGTAAAATAAATAACTAATTAACCGTTAGCTCAACAAATTTCTACCGAGAGAATCTTAGAGATGATAGTAGGCATGGAGAAGATATAAAATTATTTGAAATAAAGAAGTGTTGCTCTCAAACTGGTTGTGCATGCCGGGAAAGTATTGGCATATATCCGAATAAGATAGTTCCATATAACATGAAGGCACCTCGAAAGAAAAGCTTTATTGGATGTAAGAAGAGAAGGATCTTTGAAGGGTTTCAACTACCATAAATCAAATCATCCTCATGATTGTAAAGAGAAGGACAAATACAACAAATAATAAAGATATAAAAGAGGCTTTCAAAACAAAGCACGGGAGAGAACCGAAAGATCAAAAAGGAAAACCTTGGATATGTGGGTCAAAAGCCCACGTGGTTGATACTCGGCCCAAAAGACAAAACCAATGAAGACAGAGTGTGCAAATGGTGAATATTTGGTGCCTTTTTTAAAGTTTCAATAGGCACAAATCTCAATTCTCCATTGTGTATTGTTATTGTTGTTAATAATTAAGGTTACTAATATAGGAAAATTTAGTTTCTTAAGTAATTCTAAAATTTTTATGGATAACATTTTAATGCTAAGTATTGAAAAATGATCGAAACGCTTAGAAATTTCAGAATAAGAATTTGATGATAATGATAAATATTAAGAGAAAGTAATATAAGATAGTGAGAGATTAAATACATGTAAGAAAAATAAGGGACATAATAGAGATTTTACCCTAGATAGTGAGAGATTAAATATATGTAAGAAAAATAAGGTACATAATCGATATCAACTTAGTCTTTTTTTTTTTTTTCCTTCCCAGTTTTATCACATAACCTAATAAAAAATTCACAAACAATATCAAATACTCCGCAACAACACTTTAATGACAAGTTCCTCAACCATACATTTAGTTAATAGCTCATCAAAATACCATATACATACTTCAAACTCTTCAACCATAACAAATCTTTTAATAAAATATAATTAATAAAAAATTACAAGATACATAACTATAAGAATACATAAAAAATTTTCATTAACCGCTTGTATACGTCAAATATTTATAACAAATGACAAAAAGAGACAAAAATAGAAAGGTGAAAATAAAGTAAGAAATTTGAATATTCATTTTTTATTTGTACTTCTTTAACTAATTTATGAATTTGGAAAATCTAAATAAAACTTTTCGATATTATTCTTTTCATAGCAATGTAATGGTTTACATTTCAATTTTACCACTTTTTTCAATTATACACTTGCAATTTTAACTTTTTAAATTATATACCTAATTAAAAACTTAGTTATCACTATCAATGCTTCGGATAATTTCAATTCATACTGTTAATCCAGTTGACATAATCGGCTAATAAGGGGGTCATCCTGAGTCTTAGGAGAGTAATGTTACCGCCCCTAAGGCCATAGGTAGCCACCCACGACCGTTAGTGAGTCTTATGACCCATATTCTTCAAATGACTCATGATCTACTATTTTACAGGAGGTAGTAGACAACTACCTGTTCGAGGTCACATGACTCTCTTAAGGTCATAGGTGACTATCATATTAGCAGATTATCCTAATTAAACTAAATATGTGAATTAAAAATAACTAAAGTATAGATGATGGCAATTAAGTTTTTAATTAGATATATAATTAGATAAATTAAAATTTCAAGTGTATAATTTTAAAAAGTAGTAAGGTTAAGGTGTAAATTATATGATTAATCCTATTTCTCTCTTTTTTAAGATTAACAATATGATAATATCTACAAAAAATGTTGGAAATATCGCGAAACATAATTCACAGATGCAACTGATTCCTTTTTAAAGTATGAGAATAGTGTGTAAATAAATAAGTGAAGAAAATCAAGCTATTGGACCTTTGACCCGTAGTTGAGCTTGAGAACTAGAGAGGTTAGCACGACGAATCGTTTTGATCTAACCAACTTCTACCAAGGTTGAGTATTACCTTGTCGAGTCACCTTTAATACTGTGTTGTATGATCACCTATTATTCTATGGTATGTCGAGTTGGTGATTATTCTTTAGCACTAAGCTAACTAATAACTTGGCATCATCCTTGTTGAGAAGCCAAGAGAGAGAATCTAGACCAACTATGTTATGCCTATTCGGATAAGGCCATCTGTCCGTACTTTTTTTTCTACATCTCCTAACAACCTCGTTAATGCAGTATCGCCATGTACACAGTATTATATATAGAATCTGTAGCACCAAGATTATTTTCCTTATATATTTATTTTACCCTTTTGTATCATATACGTTACTTCTTTAGGAAATGTTATTTTTGTCTTTTCCCTTTTGGGTAAGTTATCCTAACTTACGAGTATAAATATCCTTGTACTTGTAGTTATAAAAGGTAAATTACCTTTAATACACTTGAGTACTTTCTTCTTTACGTAAACGCTATTTGTTTATTCTCGGTATCACTTTTATTCTTTCTTTTAAGTAAAGTTAGGTGACGAATAACCTCATTGAACCAATTCATGTATCATATTGAATCATACTATGAGTCTTTGGAAGTTCTATTGGTACATTGTATCCTTTAGGGCTATTTATGGATTTTACTTACTATGTTCATTCTTCACTTTCACTCTTTTGCACTTTTCCCTATTAACCCTTTTCGAGCTTTTTACAAGTTTAGACCTATCTAGCGACCGGCCTTATCTATTCTTGGTCACAGTCTGCAACATCTCAGTATCAAAATGGAGGTTTTGTGTGAACTATAGTTAATTCTTCTTAAAGTTCTGTTTTTCATGTATAAAACATAGTTATTGTGTTTATTTAACTGCTGTGTTTTTAGTTGTTTACTTGTTGTAGTGTTGTTTGAGTTTTAAATCTATGAGGAAAAAATGACAAACCTAAGGATGAATGTTAGTACTAATGATGGCAGTGGAGTTGTCCATCATGGACGACAATCTCAAGGAACTCCTAGAAACACCGACGAGAGATTTGATGAAGTAACTAACCTTTTGGTAAATCTGACCTGAGCTGTTTATGCACTGTCTTACCGACCCATCGAAGCTACATAAAACACTCTATAAGAAGACGAAAGGGGTACCGAGAGATTAACACTTGACTCAAGATAAAGAGAGTGCTGAGAAACAAATTTGTACTGGAAACATACCTCCAAAATACTTTCACTCGGTTTTGGGAGCTGAGACAAGGAGGTCGAACCGTTAACAAGTATGTTCAAGAATTTCAAATACTTATAATGCATTACAAAGTGAAGGACCCACCAACTTGAACAATCTAAAGGTTCATTACCGAGTTGAGAGGAGACATTCGAGATGTTATGGAGCTCTAACGATTTAACAGAATAGATGAAGCTATTAGGATTGCCTAGTGAATAGAGATGCAAAGAAGGAACTGAGTAACGAGCTCAGTAGAGTACAAAGCCGAGCAGAAAGGCTGACCTGAAGATGAAGTGCCAACTCAAAAGTATGAGAAAGGCAAAGGTCTAGTAAGAAGACCAACTAAATCAAGTGCTTCAACTGCTACAAGTTCAGACATATGGCTGCTCAATACTCAAATTGAAGGACAATGGTCATTAAAAGAGACATCCTGAAGTTAGAAGTAGAGAGTATGGATGAGGAACCCGAGGAGGAGATAGTTCCTGTTGAGAAAGAACTAATTGAGGAGGACATATTTCCTAAGGACTTAAACTAGTTACTCATGGTTGTCCAGTGTACTATAAGTGTAGAACTCTCACAAAAGGATGACTAGAGAGAAAATTTGTTTCATACCACTTACAAGGTGAATGATCAAATGTGTGTTCTCATTGTAGATAGCAGAAGTTGCACCAATGTGGCATCAGCCGATGTTTCTAAACTAAAGTTGCTGACTATTGCATATCCCAGGCCGTATAAGTTACATTAGTTGAGTGAGAAAAGAGCATTACATGCCAGTTGGCAAATACTACTATTGATTACTATTGGGAATTACTTTGACCAAATTCTTTATGACCTACTGCCTATGTGTGCTTCCCATGTGTTGTTGGGTAGGCCATAGTTGTTTGATAGGAGAGTTATATATGATGGTTACAGAAACACGTATATGTTTGAGAAAAATGACCAGAAGATCACACTGAATCCGATGTCGTCAAAAGAAGTTCACAAGTTACAGACGAAACTCGCTCGTGGATCAAAGAAAGCTCTGGTGATGAGTAAAGCCGAGCTCTGAGAGGCCATCAATGTTGATGAGCCGATCTTATTAATGGTCAGGCGACTATTGGAAATGAAAGAATAGGGTGAGCTTTCCTAAGAAATCAAGAAGCTGCTAGATGAATATGCTAACCTATTCCTAAAATAATTACCTGAAGGGTTGCCCCCAACTCAAGGAATAGAGCACTGCATTGACTTAATAAGCGACATTACACTACTGAATAAGTTAGCTTATTAGATGAATTCTACGCAAACTTCTGAGTTCTAACGTCAAGTCAATAAGTTACTAAAGAAAGGCTATGTAAGAGAGAGTCTCAGCCCTTATGTTGTACCTGCACTTCTAATGCCAAAGAAGAATGGAACTTAGTAGATGTGTGTTGATAGCCGAGCCGTGAACAAAATCACAATCAAATACAGGTATCTGATCTCGAGTAAAAGACATGTTGGATGAATTGAGTGGAGCCAAGATTTTCAACAAGATTAATCTTAAGTCTAGCTACCATCAAATCCGCATGAGGCTAGGAGTCGAAAGGAAGATTGCATTCAAGATTCGACATGGACTTTATGAATGGATGGTCATGCCCTTTAGCTTATCGAACACCCCAAGCACTTTCATAAGACTTATGAACCATGTGCGAAGATATCTCATAGGGAAGTGTATCATGGTATACTTTGATGACATCCTGATATACAGCGCTGACATGCTGAGTTACTATGAACATCTTAGAGCAGTCTTAAATATCCTCCATACCAAGAGATTATTCGACAATGTAAAGAAATATTGTTTTTGTCAAGAGGAAATAGTATTCTTGGGCTACGTAGTAAGTAGAGGAGGTTTACAAGTTGATGATGAAAAGATCTAAGCAATTGTTAAGTGGTCGACCCTTGTTGCTTATGTTGATATAAGAAGCTTCCACGAACTGACTTCATTTTACAGAAGGTTTGTTAAGAATTTCAACACCATCACCGTGCTGTTTATCGAGAAGGTTTATTAGGAATTTCAGCACCATCACCGCTTTGCTTACCGAGTTAACAAAGAAGAACATTGACTTCTGATGGGGAGAAAGGGAGGAGAGGGGTTTTTCCGATATAAAAGAAAGATTAACATCCACCTCGGTGTTAGTACTACCTAAATTTGACAAAATTTTTTAATTAGAGTGTGACACATTAAGCATTGGAATAGGCGTTGTACTAATATAGGAAGGCCAACTAATTGCCTTCCACAGCGAGAAACTCTGAGGACCGCAACTGAACTACTATATGTATGATAGGAAACTTTTAGCACTAATCTGAGCGATACAAGTATGGCAACATTATTTATTGTCGAGAGAATTTGTCATATATACTAATCATGAATAGCTGAGATACCTCCGAAGTCAAACCAAGTTGTTGAAGCGGTATGTAAGATGGGTTGAATTCCTTGAGGGATTTAATTTCGTAATTAAGTATAAGTAGGGAAAGAGCAACGTAGTTGCAGATGCTCTTTCAAGGAGACATGCACTTTTATCAAAACAACAGACGAAGTTGTTTGGGTTTGCGAGTATTAAAGCACGGTACTCCAAAAATCTATATTTTAGATTAATAATTTCACGATGCATGGATAGAAGGGCAGTAGACAAGTATTATGTAGAGGATGACTACCTGTTTCGAGGAGGAAAACTGTACGTGCTGACTTGTTCCCCACGGCGGAAGACTCTCCAAACACTTTGGAGAGAGGAGAACCTATGAACTATTGGACGATCAATTCTTTTGGTAAAAAATGTTGAGAGATGTGTACTGAATTGTCAAAAGCTATGTTGTATGCAAAAAGGCCAAGTGCTAAGTTGAATAAGGAAAAACAATGCGCCTACTTGTTCCAATAAAGCTGTAGACTGAACTAAATGTGAACTGAACTAAGTATAGACTTTGTTCTTGAATTGCCGCAAACTACCTAAGGCAAAATTCCGTAATGGTCGTCGTGGATCGATTTAGTAAGATGGTACACTTTGTGTTATGCACTAAAACTAATGACGCTTCGGCCATTACTTCTCTTTTCTTACAGGAGGTTGTGTGGATATATGGCGTGTCGAGAAGTATAGTCTCCAATAGAGACTTAAAGTTCTTGAGCCATTTTTAGAGAACCCTATAGCGTCGGCTGGAAACCAAATTACTCTTTAGTACCTCATGTCACCCCTAAATTGACGGCCAAACATAAGTAGTTAATCATACTTTAGGTTCACTGCTTCGAGCTATAATAGGCACAAACTTAGCTGATTGGGATGTCTGTCTACTAGTGGTCGAGTTCGCCTATAATCGAACTGTACATGACATCACTAAGGAGACTCCCTTCGAGGTTGTCGATGGATTTAATCTCAAGTTATCTCTTGACTATGTCCTTGTACCAGCACCCGCATAAGGAAACCTTGATGCTTTGGTCAGAGTACAATTTCTCCAACACATTTATGATAAGGTCACTCGACACATCGATTAAACTGTCAAAATAATGTAAGAAAAGACTAAGGGTAGGTCGGCCAAACAATTTCAGCTAGGAGACTTGATATGGTTACACCTCAGTAAGGAATGGTTCCCAAACAAGAGAAAGAACAAATTATCTGTAAGAACGAAAGGACTTTCAAGATACGCCAGAAAATTAGTAACAATGCCTATAAATTGGAAATGCCGTATCAAAGAGTTATGATAACTGGGGAGGAAAAGAAAAAGAAAAATAAAAGCTTCAAAAATTATATATATAAAAAAGAAAATATTGAAAACCAATGATGCATTTTGAGAAGATTCTAATGGAAAAATTAATATAAAAAAGATATATTCAAAAACAATCACATCGACTTCTTATGATAATATATATATATATATATATCTATATGTAAGAGCAATCCAAAATAATATATTGTAATAAATTACATGTGATATATCTATAATATTAAAGCTCTTAAGGGTATTTGGTGTTTTAAATGTATTAAAATTATTTTTCATTTTATAAATAACTAACACACTCTTTCACTTCCTAAAATATTTACAAAAATAACTTATTGTCTTTACTTTTCTTCTTTTTCCTTTTTCCTATTTATCATCAATTCATAGGGATAACCGATCACTTACCTACGTCTTACATCTATAATTCTAAAACTACAATTAAAAATTAGAAGGAAACTTATATATCATTATTATATATATATTTTTTATGCACAGGCATCATTAGTACTACTCCTATGCGCTTTTTGGAACTGCAAAAGTTCCATACACCGAACGGCCTCCAGTCGACTATAGTGACCAAGTAATCCAACTAATGAAAATAAGTAACTGGATTTGTGCTCACATGGTGTAAAACGTTGACTCAAAGCCCAGTAAGCCTTCATGGGCCACACCATGTCTCACTTTTTTTTTTTCCGAAAAAATCATTTCACACGTTTTTTTAAGAAGAAGTGAAAGATGCATCGGTTTTACATTTTAGGTTTTTTCAATTTTTTTTTTTAAAGCAATGGTAGGATAAATGGTAAGATGTGCAACTAACTTAAATAATAGAGTGATTGTCAACAATTTTAAACTGTGTGAGTTAAGATTTTCAATTTTTTTTCCCCTCTTTTTGGCAATTGAACTTAAAAGTATATTTAATAAATTTCCTTAGAGAACTATTAAAATTACCAAAAAAAAAAAATTCATTTCCTAAAATACTGCACTGATGCTAATAAAAAATGTTAACACCAAAAAATTGGTTTTTTAATATATTATCAAATCAATTTTTTGTATTAGTATATGTCACCTTAAGATTCTAATCAATAAAGGATAATAAGCTCCTAATTATCACACCAACCAACCAAGGAAGGGCTCTAAGTGCCTTGGGTCTAACTGCAAAATAAACAAAAGTGGGTAGTATAGTTGAGTTTGTTCGATTCAGCTACTCCGATACTTAAGTTAGTGATACTTATAAGAGAGTATGTATGATAGGTCTTCAATTGTGCATATTTGTTATGGAATTTTCATAACTTTTTAGCATGATTTTAGTATATTTCTTAGAGAATTCGGTACTTAAAGTAAAATCTTGATTTTAGGGTATGTATATGTTTAAGAGTAAAAACGAAGAGATTGGATCAAGTTTCACTACATTTGAGGAAGTTATGGGCATTGGAAGTCTAACATAGTTGCTAGATATGCCCATGGGTAAATTGTGTTTGTTTAAAGCTAAGAAATTGTAGATGAGAGATACATGGGATCTGACACAACGATGTCATTTAGTTGTGTAACTTTCATAAATTTTAGTTGGAATTTGACATAAGCTTAGACATGACCATGTCAACTGGTCGTATATCTGTCGTATGAAATTTTTGAAAATTGACATGCCCTTTTAACATAACCATGTTAGGGGTCATATCATCATTAAAGATCTAATTTTCCTGACTTAGAGCGAAGAACTTTCAAAAGAGGAGTTGAATAACCATGAACATGACCTGTTCAGTGATCGTGTTGCCGTTAAATCTAGGGTTTCAGTACACATTATAGAAGGAAAAGAGGGGGATCCAAGACAGCTCTAGCAGCCGAATAGAGGGACTCAATGTGCTTTAAAAGTCCAAGGAAAGTTATTCTTTAACTTCAAGATTGAGGAGATTTCATAATCATCAAAGGGGGTTTTCATGATGTTTACATACGTTTTGTTGCAAGTTTCATCTTTTATTATGATTGCAACTTAATTTTCTTGTGTCTAGATTTATGGAACCTAAGATTCTCATGTGACAATTATTTTGATTATTGAAATCCAATGAAATCTTCAATTTCTTGATTCAATTATGTGTATTTGATTGTTATTTAATTTTTTGAGTATCGGTATTTGATATTATGCATGAAGATGAGAAATCTTCCTAAAATTTATTAACTTTCTACAAGAATTTGTTGTTTGGTAATACAATTTTAACATATGCTATTTGTGAAAAGATTTTGATAGATATTTTAAGGTTATGGTTAATATAATTGAGAAATGTATTAACTTTAATTAAGAATTCTTCTTATCAATGAAATTAAGATGGAATTGGATGATTTTTGTTAAGTCACATGATAAATTATAGGGGAAGCAATATTTAGACAAGTATTTTGCCTTCTTGAAGTTATTCTTAATTTTATCACTTTCTAATTATTGTTGGAGTCTTGTAAGTAGTTTTAGTTGGTTAATTTTAAGATTTTAATTTAGTTGCACTTGTTGAAATTTACTAATTAGATTATAAAGATAAAGTTTGTATTAATATGCATAATCCTTGAGAATTGACTTAGACTCAAATTTGCTTTTTTATAATTTGATAGGTGCACTTAGCACCCTCCCTCCCCCCCCCCCCCCCCCCCCCCCCAAATCAAGTTTTTTTGACACTATTGCCAAAAATTTCAATATTAAGTATACTTTTCACTTTATTACTTTAACCATCTCTTTCTTTTCTTTCATTTTTTTTTTGTTTAAATTGCAATTTACTTCGCATTTTTGTTCTTCACTATGGATGATAAGAAGTAACCCAAGAGACTAGGTTGTTAATTGATTCAAAAATTGAAAGGACCGTTCTTAGGAATTTGAGACCAAGTGCTTGGCAAACGAAGGACACCACAAGTTAAGGGTTACCCTTTAATATTAAGGAAGAGGAGGAAGTGGGCAATTAGACAATTAATTAGGGAAATTTACTACAAGAACTTGAACCCACGACCAACAATAACGATAATAGACCTTAGACTGTGTTTGATTATTTGAGGCCCATATTCATTGGACCAACTCCAGTAATTCTAAACTGATTATAGCTACTAATAATTTTTTAATTTAGCTCAATATCATACAAATAGTATAGCTGTATGTACAATTTGATGGTCTTTTTATGAAGATTCTAATGCTCACATCTCTAATTTCTTAGAGATTTATGATACTTTTAAGGTTAACAGGACAAGTAATAATACCACTGGACTAAGGCAAGTAATGATACAATTAAACTGCAACCTTTTTTCTTTTTAAGAGGTAAAGTAAAATAGTGGTTAAATTCTCTTCCATGAAATGCAATCATAACATAGATTAAGTTGGCATAAACATTTTTGGAAAAATATTTCCTACCTACAAAAGCTACCGAGCTTTACAATGATATCTCTTCCTTTGCCAATTAGAAGCCGAGGCTTTATATGAGATATGGAAGTAATTTAAGGACTTACTTAGAAAGTGCTCACATCAGCCTCCCACTTTGAATATAAATATAAATCTTTGACAACGGTTTCAATCTATTCACAAGGTAAATGATAAATGCAACCATCAGAGGCACTTTAAACACAAAAGCACTTAAGGAAGTGCAAGCCCTAACTGCTAGCCTTAATTGAAGGAATAGCAACAAATAATTATTAATAGGAAAATATCAAGGTCAAACAAAGGGATATAGGAATTTATAATGTAGATATAACCACCACATTCGTAACTAAGGTAGATATGTCGAGCAAGAACATAAATGAACTCTCGGTTGGCTCTCAACAACATCAATTGATGGTAGGCAATTTTAATGTGCAAGGGTTCAGAATAAAAGATTATGTAAAGTAGGTAGATTACTTAGGAAACTCACTTAGGCAGTAGAAAAACGTATATAGTAGCACCTACAATACTAGCTAAAAGAATCACCCCAATTTCTCATTGGGGAATCATAATGAACCCCAATATAAAACTAATCTTCCTCTACTAGGATTCCAAAAATTACTACCTTCTCTTCCACCCCAAAGAAGAAATCCAATTTAGAAGAACTCTTAACTAAATATATTTAAGGTAATGAAGTTAGGTTATTCAACTTTGAAACATCATTGAGGAATCAGGAGACTTTCAATCACAACTTAGAAAATCAAACGGGTCAACTTGCAAAATTGATCTTTAAAAGGCAACAAAGAATACTCCTAAAAAGCATTAAGATCAACCTTAAGGAACATGTTAATGTAGTGACCTTAAGAAGTGATGGAGGTTTGCAGGTTAAGAAGAGAAACAGTAGGGAAGTGGTTGAGAAAGACGAAAGAGAGTGTGGTGCTACTAGAAGCGAAGGAGTACAAATTGCCCATCCGTTATCCTTGGAACCTTAAACAAGATTGCACTAATCAAAATAAACAATTAGGTAAATTCCTCAATCTTTTTAAGCAATTACATATTAACTTGCCTCTTTTTAAACAATTCATGGGGTGGAGGGATGTTGTGGGGTTTGTGATGCTTGATGTTACAAAAGCAACATTTTTCAAAATTGTGAAGGAGTTTATAATGTGCTCAAATTTGCACATTTATCTTGTATTTTATATCAAGTATACCGATCTTCTCTTATATTTCTTATCAAGAGTGTTGTATGTGCTGTTGAAAATAAATAAAGTGTAGCGTATTTCATACTAGGTATGTTGTTGAATGAACCAGGGCTACGGGTGGATTGTCTTAAAAATCGTAGGTCAATACTTCAATTCATAAATTGCATCTTTAATATGTAATTTCTTCATTTGCCACACGCGCTCTCATGTTGATTGATATTTGTACTTAAATTGAATGTTATAGTTATGATTTCTTTGTTAAATATCACCAAAGCAAAAGAGCTACGATTTTCCTATCGCTAAAGGCCTATTTTTAAAAAATGGTTTGCCTACAAAAAGTAGACCGACCTCTTATCCATTACAAATAAGTATTTATCTCCAATTGGTTATCTAATATATTAAATGGTTTGCTCACAAAAGGCAAACCAACCTTTTACTTATTGCAAATAAATATTTATCTCTAATCATTTATCTAATACATTCAATATCTTGTGTTATTTTTTGTTTTTATAGGTATTTCCTCTTACAAGGTACAAAGTTATTATTTTAGACTTCATAAGAAAATAGGTAATTACTTCACTTGTTCAAATTTAATGGTCTCACTTGGCTGCCATGTTTTTGTGGTAAAGAATTAGATAATTTTTTTAATACATCGTTTGGTTTGAAATAATAAACTAAAACTAAGGAATTTATACCATATATTTGATGGAAATAATGCTAAACCAAGTTCTTAAATCACTATATTAAACTTTATTATAATTTATAATTTTTAAAATTCTTTTAATAAAAAAAATTCATGTCTAATACTTTATCATTAAATGTGATATAAAAGTATACTATCCAATTTTTTTTTATAATATTCAGTTTTATTAATCAAACACTATATCATGGTATTTGTTTGGCGGTAGCTCAGTGGCTGGCCCGTCATTTTAATTATACATGAGTTTTAATTCCTTGGAAAAACAATTCCGATACGTTGTTTTCGGTTGAAAAAGCGGTTTCAATTGCAATAATGCCCAATCTATAATAATAATAATAATAATAATAATAAGAATCAATTTCCATCAAGTCTGATACCTAAGAATATTTGATAGACAATTCTCAACTTTTTAATTCTTAACATTGAAAAAAAAAAAAAAAAAAAAAAACAAGATTACCTACGATTAGTTGTGATGTCTCAATACCTTTATTAATGTATGTACGAGCATATATCTCATATCATGCGCTGTATTGTATACTAAGTTCACAATATCAGATTAACAAAGCCATTACATTCTCAATATTTCACCGTGCCTAAAAAGAAGTAAAACTAAAAATAAAAAGACAAGTATATCATGTTTTTATACTCAAAACAATAAAACACCTCATTATTTTTGGCCAAAGAAAACATTTTAATTTACAACCAAAAATAAAAAAGAGAGAGAGAGAATCTGGAGCAAGTACCTCCAAAGTCAAGCAAACATTCTTTCATATGCATGCACTGGATACAGCAATTTCATGGGACATGTCATATCTTGATTGCTTCTATAGTAGAGAAAAAAACGCATTTCTTCATTCCCCATCCACCCTGGCTTCCCTTCTGAATAAATAAACGGCTTGAGAAGTTGCAAGGGTGCAATCCTTGCAGAACATAACTGACATGGTTAGAAAAACTGTCAGAGTAAGAGTCACTTTAAGGCCAGTTTCTATTGCATTTGAGCAGCACTTGGTGCAGCAGCTCCAGGAGGCAAAGGATGTGCGACTCGTAGTGTTCCTCCAAGCTCAACAGGTACAAGTGGGATGAGAGAGTGCAAAACATCAGTTATCAGGGGGCGGTAACTTGGTTCCAGCTGCACACATAGCACAGCAACGGCAGCAACCTACACGGTGATTACATCCCTGTCAGTACCAGATAAGTGGGATCAAATTGACTCTAGCTCACACGTCCACTATCAAAATACTCATAAAGTTTTGAATTTCCAAACATCTCTGGATTTAAACACAAGGCAGTCATAAAGCATGCAACAGTTCAAGACATCAAATAACTTAATCACCATTTTGTTTTTTTTTCTTACTAAAGGCAAATGCAAACACAACTGTTCACTTAAATCAGTTTACAAAGTGAGACACACCAAACGTAATCCAGATATCAGTAATGCATAAGACTAGTCTGAATCACTAAACAAACGACCTGATATAAATGCTTCGTGTCCATTGTATCTTTTATCACAGGATCCACAATGTTTGGAAGCTTTGATCTGTCAGTGAGCTGAGGCATAGCCTGCACCCACAATTACCAACATACTAAAAACTAAAAAAAGTACTCAAAATTAAAAAAACACACGATGCACATCTATAAGGTGACTCGACAGCTGCAAGGATATTTTATTATACCCATGTGACGATCGATCGGCACTGAGATGGTGCCAGTTTCTCTACAGGCTTTTTTCCCAACAGAAGCTCCAAAAGTACAACCCCAAAAGCATAAACATCGCTCTTATCGGTCAATTTGCCTGGAAAAATCGCCAGACATGACATGGGTGAGCGGGTACATCAACCTGAATTTAAAATAATAATAGATATGATCTACAACATAAAGATAGTGAGACAGAAATCAACAGGATGAAATGTGAAAAAGCAAACATAAGCAATAATGCAACCAATGCAGTACAAATAGCAATTAAATTGATGAGATAGACCTCCAGAATGAAAGAGGGGAAAAGAAAAGCGATCAGAAGGGTAACCTGGAAATAAAGTCGGTGGAGAAGCCAACAGGGCAGAAAGAGGATAAACGAAATGCAGAAAGCAATAATTTATTCAATAAGCCTAGTCTTATCACATATATGATTTATGACAAACAATAGCAGAACCACTTTCAATTCACATCTTAAAATTTGAATGTCTTATATATGAAATAAAGAAATACTGGAAAAAGTTCTAAAAACGTTATCCATTAATCAAAAACACCCTAAAACATAACATCCTTGTATATCGATAAAACTGATTTAGAGATTTTATTTAAATTATATCATCCAAATAGGATATAGATGACTCCTTCCATTAAAAATTAACCAAAAGCATAACGTCATCATGGGATGTATTACTGACCCCATTCAATCTATCATAGCGAGCAAGCTGTAAAAACAGAGTCCAAAAGGGTACAGATTGCAAAGAAATTATATCTTTCCCTAAGTACATGTTAAAGATCCTCCTCGTTAGCTGCTGATCAGAAAGGGACAAGGGAAAGTTACATACAAGAAACTCAAAGAATAATGTTATTTTATGGCCTACGGTGAACTCCACAATATATTTTATTTTCTTGCAATCATTTTACATTCCCTTTATCCTCCAATTGACAGTTAGATGCCAAATGGTTTGTCCACACTTCACAAAGATGCATTGACTAAAATTTTCCAATTGGGAATTTCCTTGCTCTCCCCTAAAGCCAAAGTCTAATTAACACCGATTAGGTGAGTGCCCCACGGTTGCAGCACATGTGCGGAGCAGCCTATTAACTCCATATATCTTCATCTGTAAGTTTGTCTATTTTATATCCTAAAGAGATGCAGCATGATATTGCTACATAATTGAGGTGGTCAAGGTTCACATAAAAAATAGGTAAATTATTAGTATTCAAATGAAGTGGAAGCAATATAATAATACATAGAGCATACTATCACAAATTGGCATCTATTGCTACAGTTGTCATACCATCTAACAAATACTCTGGGGCTACATAGCCCAAAGTTCCTGAAAGCTTGATGTCATTTTTGTTTTGAGTCCCATCAGGAATAGCCAGGCCAAAATCTGAAAGCTGAATCAGACACATTGTTAGAGAAGACAGAGGAGAGTAATGTCTATGACAAAATATAATCGGTAGTAACTCATGCTAACTATATTTTTTAATTGCCAAGTTATCCGTTTAAAAAATTCAAGTAATGAAGTGGCATTATATTTTTGTACTTCATTTACCTTAGCATTGAAGTTGGCATCCAGAAGTATATTAGATGATTTCAGATCTCTATGGATGACCGGTGGGTTGCAGTGCTCATGCAGATATTCTAATCCTCTGGTCAACAGTTGCCAATTTTTATATTGAGTTTTGAATAAACACGTAGAAGAGCTCAGTAGAATACGGAGGCATTAGAAGCTTACCTTGCTGTATCAAGTGCAATTTTCATCCTCATATGCCATGTCAATGCAGATCCACGAGAAGGGCCTGATGCAAGATGAACATTAGTTAATTAAAAAAAAAAAAAAAAAAAAGAAAATTAGAAAGAAAAATGTCCATGTATTGAATTTTGCTCTTAGAATCCAACCAACGCCGGCAAAAAATGGATTACCATGCAACTGAGTCTCCAAAGAGCCATTTTGCATCAACTCATATATGATAAATCTGCTCTCGGCAAGGCTACCGTAACCCATAAGAGATATTATGTTTGGATGCTGAATGTTGCTCAATATATCCACCTCATTCTGCAATTTTAAGACAACTAATCAACTTCGTCACTGTATCGGATTAAGGAAATGAAAAATCAGAGAGAGAGAGAGAGAGAGAGAGAGAGAGAGAGAGAGAGGGAGAATCGGAAATAGAATTTGCAAATGATATTCACCTGGAATTCTTTTAAGGCATCTTGACTTACACAGTCCAGCTTTTTAACAGCAACAAGCTTGTTATCTTCCAATCTAGCTTTGTAAACACATCCAAATCCACCTTTCCCCAATACATTACTCTCCTCAAAATTGTTGGTTGCTTTTTCCAGTATCTTGTAGTCAACGAATGATACTGATTCCTTCTTATTTACTGACTTTAAAGAATTGAATTTTCCCAAGAATGGACCTAATGCCAGCCCTTTCTCTGTTTCTTTATTTTTTGTGAAAACAAACAAAAGGGGTGTCACAAAGACAAGTGTATTGGCAAAATTGGAAGGGCAAAAAGGAAGGGAAAGCTATACCAAAAGTCTCTGGCCTCTGAATAAGAACAAAAAAGATAAAAAGTGAATACCTGAACCTGGAGGAGCATCCCTATAGGACTTTTGCATCCATTTGTTACGAAAAATCCAAAGAAAGACCGATAACAGTATGATTACACCCAGTAAAGAACAACTAATTATGAGTGCAATGAGCAACATCTCGTGCGAATCCAAGCTGTGTTTTCCATTTCCCACAGAAAGCCCTGTGTTTGCACCACCACCAGAAACTTCATCAACAGTGTGCCCTTTTCAATCTTATCAGATACATGACTAAGTACGTCCTCACAAAAATTAAAGAAAAGCACAGCACACCCACCGCAGCAATAAACGAGAAAAGAAGAAAAGGGGGACACCTTTTTCAAAAGCAATAATTGAGACATTTAAGGGAGATTTGAAACTTATAACTAGATTTTGAACTGGTGTGATTCGTTGAATTTTACCTGGAGTGAATGCATTCATTGAAGCAGCAGTAGCAACTGGAGAAGAAGTAGGAGAGAGGAATGGTTGCGAGAAGAGAGGAGGAGATGATATGGAAGACAATGGTGGGCTACTCATACTTACATACAGCACAGCAAATCTCACTAAGTAAAGTGTTTAATGAAGAACACCAAGAGGAAAGAGAAGAAACTATATTAGTCTATTGTGTTGCTTCTTCTTCCTCACATTGCATTTCACACTATTGTATTCAATTGTGGGCTTAAGAATACTTAGAAAGTAGTGGTAGTGTAGTTCTATAACATGAAGAAAGCTAGTGATATGTGCTTGTGCCGTCCCGAAATGCAGATACAGCCTTTGTGCTCGTGCTTGTGTTGTGTTGTGCCTATAAATTTTGAAGATGTGATGTGTTTTGGATCTTGCAGTCCATATCTGAAAGTTCTTTATTTTCGATTTTGAAAACCCTTTCCCTTTTTCTCTCTCTTTGGTCTTCTTTTGCTCTGCAATTAAAAAAACAAACTTTAACTGCTTTCGAGTTTTAAAAAAAGCCAAAAGGAGACGAAACCCATCAGAGAAAAAGGCCATTTATGCAGCGAGCGACGACAAACCCACAACAATCGTGTGGGCAGCTATTCACCAGACTAAGAAATTATTTCATGAAATAACATTAGTCGGATCTCCCATATAAATTCGATATATAGTAGGAAAATCAACCAGTCAGATCTCGAAATTATTACACCTTATTGTATACTTTTAGTGAGAAAATCACTTACAATCAAAATTAAATTTTTTTTTCTAAAATACAAATTATACAATAATAATTACCAAAATATATTAATATTATACTAATATTATATCTTTAAAATATGACACTAATATAATATATATATCACATTTTAAAAATAAAAGATTAGTATAAATAGTTATGTCGAAGTTTGAAAACGTAATATTAACTTTTATGTACCGTAATTATATCATATATATTAGTATAAATAATAATATCATACATCCAAGATGCAATATAATATTAATATTTTTATTTTTTTTATATAATTTGTAATTATATTTTTTTCATTCTAAAGTCGATAGATATATATTTTACCAATACTTTAGTTGTACAAAAATTATAAAATTAGATTGAACAAAATTTTTTATTTAGTATTTGGTTTGCAATTTCTACCTTAATTAATGAAAAAAGAATTTGAAAGATTAAACAAAATACTCGAATTTATGTCATATGAAATATAACTCATACTCACGAGATAAGATGAGTGTGGCCTAATACTGATTATAAATTTATCGTATAAATTACCCCATAACTTTTTAATATATATAAACTATCGGCCCGTTCCTGACTAAAAAATATTGCTAATAAATACGATTAAATTAAAAAAAGTTAAAGAAAATTCAAGCAATAGAGTCTATATCATATTTCTAATCTAAATTGGACTTGGTTTATATATATATATACGCGCATGTGGGTGCGTTAGTGTTACTCTATCACACATCTAGTCTAGGGTACTACCGCTACCCCTTTATAAAATGAATTTTTGGATCATGGCCAGTTGGGCCATGATACCATTAAAAGCAGCAAGAAAAGGAAAAAGAACCTACCAGCATCTACCATCCCAATTTCAGGAGCGATGATTAATCCTCTATCGAAAGTATATCCTATAGGATGCCGCAAGACAAACAAAAATCCCATAGGGTGTCAAAGAAGAAAATAACAGGACATAATTGGAGGCACCTCTCTAGTCTTTAGCAAAATTTTAATCCAACATCACCATAAACAGGACAACTATAAACATCTCAATCCATAAAATAGTTTTTACTTAAAAATATAAAAGTTAAAAATATATATATGAATTATAAAAAAGGAGAAAAAAAAAAGGAAAAACCCAAAAAAATTGAAAATAAAAAGACAAAAATAATACAAAAACATCGAGAATAAGGATAAAGCTCCGTTTGAAAGTGAAAAGCGGTGTTTTAGTGTGAAAATTGATTTTACATGGTCAAAAATGAATTTTCTGAGTCGAGTATGCGCATACAATTCAGCAGTTTTTGAGGTTTTTTATCTTTTATTTTGTTTTTGAAAAAAAAAAACACATTTTATTAAGAGTTAATTTTTTTATGCTAAGCTAACTTACCCATTATTAAAAGCATAAGGATGTCTCATTTGGATTTAAATTGGTCTTTTTATGCAAAAATAAATTGTAGTGCAAACTATACCACAAAGTAACCGAGAATCAAATCTTGAAATTTTATTTCTACATGTGCATATTAAATTGTTTATTGAATAGAGTGGCAAGCTAAATTTTTTAGAATCGGTATGGGCCAGCTTTTAGCCCATAATCTAAGTTTGGCCAGAAATCTAGAATAAATATCATTTAAAATGAATTAAAACCACTTGCTCAAGTGGTAAGGCACACATACATGTTTTCTAGCTTAAGATGTTAGTCATCTTCTACTTGCTACTGCATTTTTCTAATTGATATTTGTCCACTTTTGACTATTATTCACCAATTTGCAATAAATAAAGACTTTTTCATCTAAATTAATAGGAGAAAATGATTTTAATCTAAGGAATTACATGAAAACCATTAGATTTAAAGATTTCATATAGATAGAAGAGTGGATAAACTTCAAGATCTCATGCAAGCTTATCCATGGCATCCTTTAGTGTAATCCATCAATCCAAAACCATAACAATAAACAAGGCAACCCTTGAGCACAAAGCAAACAGTTATTCCATTCAAAATCATTCATTGTGAATTGAAATCCAAGTTTTCCTTTAAATCCAGTCCTTAAAACTCATTTCATCCTTCCTATCATTTTCGAGCTCTAACCACACAAATTGAATAAAGCTACTATTCTTAAACATTGGCCACATCCTAACCTGGAATTACCTATCAAATACTCTGAATTGTCTTAAAACACCACTACTAACATACACTAAAACCACCAATTTTAGCCTACTTTGAAACTCATCAATTCTAATGGTTTACTTTGAAGCCATTGCCATTAGTTAACAATTAGAGTTGAGAAAAGTAGTTCAACAAGGTCCTAACTTACAAGAGTTATCCATATACAATGGGGGGATTTAACCCCTTTTTGCTTTAATCAACTCAATTTCAACCTAAACTCTGACCCAATCCCATGTACACAACTTGTTACCTGACCTGTGTACACTTGGAGTAAGCTTTTATCCAATTTCATTTTATCATGGTTTTAGACTATTTTATATCAAATGAATGAGCAAATAATAAATAAATAAATAAATGCTCTTAGTTTTAGGGGTTCTTTCAATAAAAGTGCTTCTTGACTTAGTCTTTTTCTAAAAACAATTGTGATTTTTCTCAAAGTAGAATTTTTAGATTTTCTTAAACTAAAAGAAAAAAGATTAATAACTTAAAATTAAGATGTTATCAAAAGAATAAAAATAACCAACCAACTAAAATTTTGGGAAATGGAATTACGATGGTCCAATTCAAAATAGTGAGTACATAGGTATCCCCTAGAATAATAGTAAATTTTTTTTTAATTGTTTAAAGAAATCCTTTCTTAGTAATAAATAAAAATATTTTTCCCAACAAACAATGTTTAATTACTCAAAATTAGTATTTTCTTAAGTAAACCTTTTATTTTAAAAAAAATACTTAGTATCTATTGTGGCTTTAAATATTAACATCCTTGAACCTTAAATTTTTTAGTTTTCAAAAGACCATTGTTTAAGTTAAAATTAGTCCTTCACTCCAATCTTAATCTTTCATTTATTAAGCCTCAGTCAATGGCAACTCTAAAATATTTTCAAAAGCATTTTTAACATGAAATATGTATTTTTTAATTTTTAATTGATCAATTTATACTAAATGGGCTGAGCTCAATGTAAACTAAATATCATGAAAAGAAAAAAAATAAAAAATAAGGTTCATAATGAAATTAGTCTTCTAAAGGATTTCTAATTCTATAAAAATTGTTTAGTTTATCTACAGTATTTAAGTGTCTAGAGGGGTATAGAGTCTTATTTGTAAATGATTTAAAAAATAGTAGTTATTTAAAACAATTATTTAAGTTGGTTAAGTAAGAACAAGAGCAATGGAAAGAAGTTACATGGATGGTTTCTTGATATTTTAAATTATAATAATTTTTTTTTAGCACTGTATAATGGGTGCAATGTTTGCTAGTTCTTCATGTGAGAATAATGCATAAGAATTCAAGAAGCATAACTAATAAAATCTAGAGGACAAGAAAAGATCAGTACACTTCCCTTTTATCATCCATCTCTTTAAGCAGTTTTGGCACTTCTTGACGGTACATGAAAGTCAATGGTAGAGAAGATATGGAACATGTTTTGGTATGGAGAGAGAGAGAGAGAGATTTGTTGGGTTGGGGTGGGGATGTAGGAAGAGAAATTATCTTTTTTGATAGTAACTTCAAAGCAATAGTAAATAGAATTTTCAAAATGTGTGGTTGTAAAGGGATTTATTTTAAAACCAAATGAACATAAATGAAAGATGTAAATAATCAAAGATTTTTGGATTCAAAAATGTTCAATGAGAGAAGAAGAAGAAGAAGAGAACGGAGAAGGGTACTTGTGGAATGTTTGCACTAAATAGCCATTCATAATGTTTTGGCTATGTAATACCAATATTTGACAAAAATTTTTACCTTTATATAACTTATGCCAAGTAAACATTATAATAGGTCATTTTATGGAATAAAGGAGAAATAGTGATGCAGCATGTGGTATGATAAATAAGAATAGGCGGATAATTGACTTTATGTTAATTTCTCTCTCTCTTTTTTTTTTTTTTTTGCCTGACTATGTTACAACTTGGGAGAGCGAGAATTCGAACTTAGTTCATCCTATTGGTACACTAGTATTCATGCCACTAGACGACAATAACCTTCGCAAACTTTCTATTAATTTAAAGATTGTGAACATAATTGATTCATAGGGTATCTATAGTCCTAAAACCCTAGAAACAAGAAAGTAAACATAATAAAACTCAAATCCTATGAAATCGGGAATAAATAAACTAAGATAAACTTTCATAAACTAATAATATATCTTTGATAGCTTAATATCTTGCTAAATGCGCAAATTTGCCTTTAAAAGTAGCATCAAACAACAATACGATTTTTTCTAAGCCAAAATAAATTTAAATAAGTCTTTATTAATGTATTATGATCTTCATAACTCTCTATATGCCAAAACTTATGGCCTTCCAAGAATGATTGATCTATAACTTGGAAAATCGGAACTACCCTTTCGATCCATCAATTTTTAATGGTTTTTGCTTGTCTGTTAACTACCTTGAGACCAACTTCCAACCACTTCTAATTTTAAACAACCCTGTCTTTGACCTATTTTGTCTCTAATTTTGATTCCTCATCTTCTACTTTTGATAATCTAAATGTTTCATATATTGCAAACCTAACCTGTTCACTTCGAATAAAAATTTAATTCCCCCTCTTTATTTAGTGAAGTGAACACTCTATGATGTTATGATTAGTCATTGTATCTATTTATCTCTGCTATTCCACCACCAACACCCCCCCCCCCCCCCCTATGCGTATAATATGTTATAGAAGTAGGGGTATTCATGATTTGGTTCAGTTTAATTCAAGGGCCAATCTAAACCAATTGCATTTGAAATTGTTTAATGCAGTTTGGTTAGATTTGGTTTAGTTTGAACTACTTCTTATAAACGCCATGTTCCTTTTCTGTAAAACTAATATTCATCAAAGTTTTTAAACAACATTAATATCTAAATTAAGGAGCATTATGTAAGAATTAAAGCTACCTAATATCTTATAGTGGTGACATTACATTTGAGGTGATAATGAAGGCACATGAGTTTGCTAAAATGAGAAAAATGATGAAGAAAAAGAAACGGATTATGTAACCTAGGAGTGAAATGAAAAATGACATAAAAGAAAAGGAGAATGGGTTATATTGAAATATAGATAAGGTTTAAAAATATAAAATATTGCATCCTTTTTTTAATAAGAAGTGATTTAATTCAATCCCCTAGATAAAACCATGAAATATTGATATTCTAAATAAACCATAAATCAAATCAAAATATAAAGAACTATCAGTGCGATAAATAGATTGAAGGGCTTCCACGCGATGGCTTGGACGGTCTGCTGCTTGGCGTAACGGTCTTACCATCTGACGTTGGTCTTCTTCAAATCGCTCGACGGTATGAATGTAAAGGCTTCGTTTGGACTTTGAACATTAGTTATTGCTGGTGTTGACTTGACTTGCTTTGATTCTTGGTTAAAGGTGATAAGTTTTCTGCCTTTCTCATTTAATGGGACATGGACATTGAACGGCAGAGCTGGGCGTTGGCTTGCATGGATTCGTGGGCTTCATGACTTTGCTTTTTCGATGGGCTTTGACTCCATTAAATGGATGTGACAGGCTTGGTTTGCTTAGACAATTTTTCCTGAACATAAATTGCTAGACTTGTTGAATTTAAAAAAGCATGTAATTTTGTTAAATCTAATTTGAATAATTAACTTAAATATATAAAAAAAATCAAGAATTAAGGGAAAAAACCCAAATTTAACTAAGAATTGAACCAAAGTTGAATCCAAGAGCGAATTAGATTGAATCATTTGAGTCAATCTGGATTCGATGATACTGCTATTAGTTTCCTATCTAGTGATAATGAGTATCACAAGTGGTGATCTTCTAGTGGTTTGGCAATTGTGCGTAGTGGCTAACCTACAAGAAAGCCCCCCGTAGCAATATCGGTGACAACCCTCCGATACTAAAGTTAGCGAGAAGAGATAGAGAGAGTGTTTAAAGAGGTATAAGGAGTGCTTAAGATTCCTTCCTTACACTTGTAGCTTCATGCCCCATTTTTATGGCTTAAAGCTTACCTACTTAAGACACATGGTGGACAAAGATTGACTCATATGTAAATGATGCAAGGAGGCATGCTTAGTATGAGAAAGGACAGCACCTTTTTACCTATTGGTGGATTTAAGGCTTGTCATTTCAATATGGGCAATCATTAGAGCTAGGGCGGCTAGGCATCTAGGTGTACGATAGGTTGTCAAGTGGCATGGCATTTAATGAAGAGAGAGTAGGTGGATGAGTAGAGTAGCCATTGCATCATGATCCTTAGGTCACATGCCGAGCACTTGACTCATGCTTAAGACTGGGGTTGGCATAGGTCTACAAAGCCTTGGGTTTCGTCACCCCAGGGACTATAGAGTCCTTGGGACCTCGAGGTGTTGAGTTGTTAGACACCTTTAAGACATTGGTTGAACTTTCCAAAGTCATAAGGAGGTTAAGGTTGGAGGAGTGCTTGCGGATGACCTGAACAAGTAGTATTAGCACTGAATATGCTAACTGTATGGTTACACTCGGGTTGGAGCAATTCTATAAGGAAGGCCAAGTCCGTTGGCTTGCAGGAAGGAGTTGAGTTATCAACTCATAGGAGTGCTCGAAAGAATTTGAGCATGTTAAGGCACTTGAGCTTAAACCTAAAAAAACCAGTCAACATCATCTCTTATTGATGTAATTATTGCACTTATAATAATTTGTCTATTTTTAAGTTGTGAATATTGATGTAATCGTTGTCATTATTCTTCACTAGCAGTTGGAATGCATAGATGTGGCAATGTTATGCTGGACATCTATTAGACATGACAGTTGGTCAAAGACATCATGTAGACCAATGGCCTTCCTTTTTCCATATATTTTTTGCATTTAAAATAACTTATGTATGTATTTTCCAAATCCCTCATAAATAAAGCATAAAATCAGAATAAAGTCACATAAGTTTTATGACTATCAAGTATCAACGTACATAATAGGGTATTTTATACATCTATGGAAAAGGACATTGCTTTAACCTTTATCATGTGTATTCTTACTTACATTATAGAAAAGTTAGGGTAGGATTTGATTTTTCCTTTGAAACAAACCAATACAAAATACATTTAATTTCATTATTTTGAAGGGAATTATATGGTTTGATTTCACAACTTTTTGAACCATAAAACTTCTATTATTGACCCAATTAATAGATTAATCTATATACATCATAAGTACTAAGAGTTTTGTAATATTCACTTGCAATAGCACTATGCAAGAGGTCAACAAAGTAAATATTTATGTAATTAGTGATTTCTTGATGACTAATTTTATTTATAAATTTAGTATCTGACTCAACCTATAGGCATATCTTAATAAACTCTAGTTATAAGTAGAATGCATTAGCATTTCAACAAGCATAAACTTAATTTTCTTTTAAAAACTAGTTACGATAAAATAATTTTATTAATCATAAAATATGACTATATTTCTTAAAATAATTTGGTTTATACTTCTTTTGCAATTTTGTTTTGGTTTAGTTGGTCTGCCTCTTCAAACTATTCATAAATTTTAAATCTTCTTCGATTTGAGCATTATCCAAATCAAATTGGAGAAAAGAACCATATTCTCAATGTAGCTTTGTTTACTTTTTAGTTAGGAAAAAGGATGCATCATATGCATATTTTAATCTTGCAAATTAATACTCATGATACATAATAAGTGGAAATGATAAATGACTATGTTGAGAATAGATAGTGTAGGAATTAGTTATAGGTAAATACATTTTCTTGTTGCTTACCATTGACATAGGAGTTAGTTAATGTCATGCCGGTTTTTAGTTGTACTCAATATGTGATCACTTTTATTCAATTCCATGGAACGAGTAGGTAAGTTTATGAACTCATATGAGTAAGGACATATTGAGTATGTTTCTACAATTATACCTTTCAAGCTAAAAGAGTTTGTATAGTACATAAGAGTAGGGGAAAATGCATACAAGCTTACAAATAAAGTAAAATATGAGTGGAAAATTGTGAAGAATAAGCCCAAGTAATATGAGTAAGAGTTACAAAAGAAGAAAAAGAAAAATTGCAAAAAAGTAGCTATTAAACTACTCTATTAATTACAAAATTTTCAAATACAAATATATATATATATATATCTCTCTAGCTTCTAGAGAAGCAATAACAATTTTTTGATTGTCTAAAATATTGAGGAAATCAAGAAATGTTAGATTTTAAAGATCCAATCCAATAGGCTAATGCTTGTGAATTTCAATATTTTTAACTTCATTCCTTTCAACAAATTTGCTGCAATAGAACCATCTTGGCCTTAGAAAGATAAGGATGAATATCTTTACTGCTCTTGAATTTGAGTCTTACCAATAACAAATTCCATATTCCTAACTCTATCCGCTAATGATTGTAACTTGATAATTAAAAGTGAATCTTCAAAATTTTAACCAACTTTGATGCCTTGTCAAGAACATTGCTTTAATGGATTCCATATCAATATTGCTTGTAGAAGAACGAAGTTTAGGAGCTATGGCAAGGCAAGACGAGAGCTCTAAATTGTTGGGCATAATATTATACAACAAGCTTAAAGCTCAACAACTCTTATTACCCTCAATTCTAACCACAATTCCCCTTTGTCTCTTGAAGTCTCTTTAAAGGTTTCTCTTTAAATCTCTTTTTCTTTTTTATCGATTAGGGTTTGTATTTGGGCTTCTGATATAAGTTATGTTGTTTTCTTACAAGGAGACAAAGAAGGAACGAAATGGTTTAGGCTTATTTAAGCTGGCTTAATAGCTCTTAATCTGTAATTGTAGGAAGAATCTTTTTGCCTTAGAGTTACTTTCTTTTGCTTTTATATTTATTATAATCTATTACATTTCTTACCTAATAATATCTTACTAGTATCTATTACACTCACTATTACAATTGAATATAACCTATTGCATGTATTTACTATTTTCACACATATTTATAAATTTATTTACTAAATTATGATGTAATCTTCATGCCATTTTGGGCTTTTGGTATCTCTTTTTAGTTTACTTGTAAGAGGTCATCTTTTTTCAAATATTTAGACAACAATTATTTGTTTATAACTTTAGGGAATTTTAGGAAAAAATAACTTTATAAGGTCCATTTTCCATATGAAAAACAAAAAGAAAAATATTATATAGCATGTTATAGAAGGTTAAATCTAATTTATGGGCTTTGATGTAAGTCCCACAACTAAACAATCCGAGGTTTCGATCAGTTGAAAGACCCGATCGAACCTAAATTATAAAGTAAAGCTAGAAATATTAGTAAACCGATCCCGTAAGTTTGAATTTAAGAAAATAAGTAATAAAATAGGAGACTACAAAATTTTCAAATTTTAAGTATATAACGCGTCATTTATCGAAAATGTGTAAAATGCATTTAGATAATTGACGAATCGCTAGAAATAAATTATATGTATACTAAAAATCATAAAATAACCTAAATAATATTTAAGAATATTTATTTGTATTATATATGAATTTACATGTAGGTATAAATACGCGTAATTACTTAAAATACACGAAATGTGCTAAAATAATACTAAATACTTAAAGAAAATTCATAATTAATTAAGGAAAAATCAGAAAAAATCATGAATGATCCAGAATTGGTTCGTGGCAGCTGGGAAAAATAAGAAAAAATTCGGCCAATTAAATTAAGACAACATAAAAGCCAAAAATTAAGAGATAAGGCAATTGTCTTGTCCCATTAATACACAATAAATCCCCTAAAGCCCAATAAATAGCAGGAAAAATCAAAGAGCTCATTTGGGTAGTTTGGAAAGTAAGAAAAATAGAGAGAGGCGAAAATTGAGAGAAAAATTTGAGTTAGAAAAAAGATAAGAAAAACTGTGCAATTAGGGTTTTTAAAAGGAACCCTCACTAGACGAGCAACTGAAAGTGGACGGCCACCACCACCACACAGTGGTGGTAGCGCCCAAGCCTACCGACAAAGCCATGGTAGCAAGCGGTGGCTAAAGCCACCAAGATCGGTGAGTTCGATTTCCAACCCGATTCTTGTGTAATTTTGTAAAAAATAGTAAATAGTTTTAGAAAATTATGAAACTTGTTATTCTGAGGTTTTATTATATGTGTATTTAAGAAAAAAATAGTGATTTAGTTTAATCACGTCTAAAAATGTAGGGTCCCTAAGAAATCATGCAAAACCGAGCATAATTCGGTTTAGAAATAAATGACCTTAGCAGTGTAGTTTCAAGCCCAAAATTTTTGTGTAGATTACTTAGATTATATAGAATAGTACTATGAAGCCTGTTTTAAAAAATTAATTTTTGAAATTTTTAAATAATTTTTAGGCCCTAAAATGAGGCATAAAATGGGTAATTTAAGGTTAATTAAGTAATTAAATGATTAATTATTGATTTAGTGAATAATTATATGTTTTAGGATATTGAAATCTGATGAAGTATGATACTTGTAGCATTTAGGATGTTAGATGTAATTATTAGGTTAATTATGTAGTAAATGATTAATAAGGAAAAATAGTTAACTTTAAGTTAATTTTGTAAATTAGGGAAATTAGGAGTAAAATCTGATTTAGGATGAATTTAGACATTTTGAAATGCTAATTGATATTTATGGATGATAATTAAAGTGATAGAAATATTAGAAGTGCATTATGTACATAATAGGCAATAATGCATAATATGTAATTTTTGACAATATAATAAATAGAAAATATTAGGATAAAAAATTGATATTATATAAATAATAAGGATATATAATAAATCTGATAAGAAACTTGAATTTATGTAATTATAGGAAAAATGTAAAAATTTCTCACATTAAGAGTAAATTCGGTACACTAATAAGGATATAAGTATACTGGATGAAATAAAATACTGAATAGGGGTAATAATGATATTTAGGAGATCAGGAAGTAATGTGATTAATTTCACATTATGAGTTGAAACGAACTTCTAAGGTTGAAATATAAAACATTACTTAGAAATCGAACTAGAACCTAATTTAGAAATCGATGTGAAAACCGAACCCGAACCTGAACCTGAACCTAACCCCAAACCTAGAATAATTGTAAAAGACTTAATACCTCGATAATTAGGTATATTAAACCCTAAACAAAACATAACAATAAGCGTTTATAACAGTTATATGATAAAAAGAACCTATAACAGTTATATGAAAAACTGAAACTACGTTTGTGTTATAGGGATGATCAGCGATGGCCTTAGCAAGTCGGATCTCGAGTGAGTGAGCGAGGAGTCGAGGTAAGTTGGGACTAATGCAATGCTGTATTTTGGGAGGCTTGAGATTATGCTTGGTTGTACTTGTTAGATAGTTGGATGTGTGTATGTGCTTAATTCTGGGTGATGCTATGATTTTGTTTGTTGCTCTAGCATGTGTTGTACGATTTGCATTAAATGATTGATCATCCTAAACTGGACTTAACCAAATATATGACCAGTAATCATAATCGGACATGCATGGCAACCCGTTAGGGGAACTTAGGACTCTCCGGCCAAATACCGACCCCTTCGAAAAGGATAGCACAGGATTACAAAATGGTCCCTTCTTTATCCTCAGTCGAACTAAGTGACAGGAGAGGAGGTCGCGGCGAGGGTGAAGACAGTGGTTCGAAGGTAGTTGCGGGAGGAGCAAGGTCTCCATTACACAAGCTTGGGTTTAGTCGTGAGCTGTTGCATTAACGGCAACTCCTCAACCAGGATTAGAGCAAGCGCAATTTCTCTAATCTTACGACGAGCCAGACAACGTCGTGCGATGGCATTTTCTTGCACATGTATTGCACCTAATAAGTGATTGAAAACCTTATGCGTGTATGGTATAGTTTTAAGTCCTTTATCCTAACTTACCGAGCTGTGGTTGCTCACATTCCTATAGACGCCGTGCAGGTGCTGGCTAAGAAGCGGTAAACAACTACCCTGAAGCTAGCAACTGCTGAATCCTGAGGAGTGAGGAAAAATATTGAAGAATAAACACACATATTTTAAGGTCTAAGTTTTTATTTTAGAATTATTTTTTTTCATTTTTAAATAGTGTAATAACTGAATTAAAGTGTATATATATATAAATTTTCTCACTTTCTTAGGTAAATGATCTATTTAAATTACAAACTGTATACTTCAAAGCGGTTTAGTCGTGGACGCCTTGTGTAGATCAAGTCTAAGATAGCGGTTGTAAGGCCAACTTCTATCTTAGAATGGTTTACACAGCGGGGCTGTTACGACTCTGCCGCTTCGGGACGTAACATTCGAGCCCAATAATAAAATAGATTTAACTCTTAGGGCTAAAGTAACAGGGCTTGGAGAGTCAAGCCCATAAGATTTCGAGATAATCAAGGAAGATTTGGCATAGTGGGCTTGGAGTAGGGCCCATTGAATCGGTCTGTCTAATCCAATCCTTCTTGATTTAGCTCACATTAAAAGATAATAAAGCCATTTCTTTGAGTTTAAACCTATGAAAAAAGCTCACTTGAGATCCATTTATAAAAGGCTTTAATCCTAGCCATTGGTCAACATTACGATCCAACGGATCAAATCCACCTACCATTTTTTATAAATACCCCCTTCGTTTCCTCATTTAGATAGGAAATAAGTTCCAACTAACACTGTTACCCTACCAGAATTCTATCTTAAAGATTAAACACTCGAATATCCTAAGAACACTATCTCATTCTTCATCCATTGTGGAATCTAATACCACCTTGCTTTTCCACCTATCACCTAACATGTTAAAGCCTATCAAGATTGCTTACTCCTCCCTCCTATCTTACCTCACTTGATCATCTTATACATGTAAGTTAAATCATTTCCTTAATCATGTGTATCATGATCTAACACACAATACGCATATGATCTCTCTTAACTTGAACCCTACACATTTCTTTGGCGACTCTACTAGGTAGGGAAAGATTTGACACTTACGTCATGATACCTCCACGAAGAAGACCTGCTAATCCTATGAATAGCAATGATTAAGAACAAGATGGTACTATTATTACCAACAATCAAATCAACTTCCAATGGGAGGTATGAACCAAGTAGAGGGTATTTAAGAAGCTATCCCTGATAATGCGTAACTAGTGTGAGAGCTGTGATAAATTAATTAGAATTTGAATGAGCTTTAAGTAATGTTTGACTAATGTGTACCTGTTTTAGCTACTTTCGTTGTTGTGCAACAAGGGACAACTGTTGCAGGTCCTTCTAATGTGATGCAACAATATGTTACATAAGTTTCTTATCCACTTAATTCTACAATTACAGGTGAGCAAGACACCCCTAGAGCTAAGGAGAAGCCTCCTGTAGTGGAACCTATACCTACTCAACATACCCCACCTGAAATGATGAATCAAGGAATTCAAATAAGAGGCTTGTCGTCTTCATGTGTCACTCTACGTATTACAATTGTTGAGTCCATGCACCCTACCCCTATGAATTCGGCTCCGGCAATTTATGTTCTTGTAAACTTCACCAACCTCACTCTTACGATACCAGTAAAGACAAAAGCTTTTGCTCAAAGGGCTTCATTTGTGACTAAAGAGGATTTGGATTTGTACATGAGAGAAATACAAGTAAAATCCACATTAATCATGTTAAAATTGAAGCTCCCATACCATTCACGCATCGTTATCAAGCCCAATCCAAAAGACTATGTAAGTTCGAAATTCATATTGTTTAATGAGAAGAAAGGGAGTGCTAAAGAACATTTGTTGAAGTTCATTAAAACTCTAGAAGTGTATGGATTGGACGATGATTTGAAGTTGAAAGAATTCTCGAAGTTCCTTACAGAAAAGGCTTATATTTGGTATGTCAATCTCCTGCCAGGATCGATCAATTCATGAGGGTGAAATGTGTATGATGTTTTTGAAAAAATTCTTCTCTACTAAAGAAAAGGTCACTCTCACTAACATAGGACGAATTTGTCAGAGGTCCAAGGATGATCTCATGGACTATATTGAGTGGTTCAGAGAATGCTTTTTAGATATGCAAGACATCTGTAATGAAAGGGAGTTGATTAAGATTTATATTCAAGGAATGTTTTTTGAGTACGCAGTCTATCTTGAAAATCTTTCATTAGTTTTCTTTGCAGTGTTAGTCGAAAACATGTAAAGGACCAACAACTATGTGGCGCGATAAAGGAATGAAATTACAAGATTTAACAAGCACATACCTTTGATGAATTTAACCCAAGAGGAGAATCCTAAAGGAGTAAAGAAATCTAGAAGTAAGAAGCTTATAAATACTAAACCATCTTTGGTATACCTATGCTTAATGGAAAAGTACACATACTATTAGACCAATGGATATAAGATGGAAATATCAGACTTCTTAGAGTTGAATGCTTACTGACAAATGAGCAAAAAAGTAACCCTAGGTTTTGCAGGTTCCAGAGGAGTGTAGGATACCCTATGAAAGATTGTTGGACATTAAAGAAATTATTTAATGAATGTGTTCAGAACGAAGAATTACTTATTGAAGACGATGATGTTCGAAATAATCTACTTCTAGTTCATAACACTTGATATGGTGTTTTGAATATTATCACTCATGACCCTACAAAGATGGAAAGTATAGACATACAGCTAGTCAAAGCGCATGAAGTTAAGCATAGAGGATCTGAGGTCAAGACTAGTAGAGACGATAGCGTTGTCTTCGCTTTGTTAAAAATTGCTAATGTTAAGAATTTCTTTGATCTCATTGGCTTTGATAAGAATTGTCGAGTCTGATTTTTTGATTTTTTTATTTAAAAATTAATTTCCCATTTCCTAATTAATATTAAACCCTAACCCATTTAATATTAATCATCGACTAAAGAAATTGAGAAATTCCGATTTTCTATTGAAAATAATTTTTGGAGTTGCCACCCAACCGAAGTCAAGAAAAGAAACGAAACCGTAACCGTAACCGTAACCGTAACCGTAACCGTAACCAATTGGATAGATTAATTACGATTTGGCTACCGGTCTTTGATTTCAATTTAAATGAAAAACCAGAGTGTTTCGAGTTCGGGGGTTAACCTATTAAACTCTAACGAGTACCATTATCTATTTACCGAAATTAGGATTATTCTTCTAATTATAATATTTAAAAAAATAAATAAAATCAAAAGAGAGAAAAACAAAAGGGACCTAAGTTTTTAAGTATTTTATCATCATCCCGAAAGTGCCTACGTACCCGCTAGCCGGGATCAGACGATTGTAGTTTTTTAAAAAAATCTTTAATGTGTTGATTTATTTTAATTTTTGAAAACCAACCGAGCTTACATTATTATCAATTTAGTTTATTCAAATAAAATCTAAAAGGGCCTTAATTCTTGAGTGTTTTTGTTTTATAAAAAAAAATGCTCTAACAATCCTAAAAAAAATGGACTTTTATTAATTTTTATTTGAAGAAAAATAAACAATTTTCTATGTGATGAATCCTTAAACAAGATCAAATCCTAAAAAAAAAAATAACCAATCCCTATAACCTCTAAACTAATATATAAAACTACTTACCTAAATAAAAACATATTATATAATATACTTGATATACATGTAGAAAATTAATACTAAGAAAGAAAAAAAAATCACCTAATATATACATATCTTATATATTACATTGTATAACCAAGAATCTAATAATAATAATACTATAATATGATTATAATAATAATAATGAGATATATAATTAAAACAACAAATAAATTAATTAATTAATGAACAAAAAATTCAAGATTGGAAGAGAACCGAACCTGATCTTCAACTATTCAACAGTATAGTGTCCCCAATTCAGCCGTGTTGATGTGTAGTTTGTGGATCGGGGAGTGGTGCTGTTGCTGAGTTCAGATCAGCGATGGACTTGTATGGCTACTGTGAATGTAGTGCTGCCTGCTGTGTTTAATGTGATTAATCGGCGTGAACCATTGTGTGGCTGAATGGAGTTGTAGATCATCGATAGCGAGTGCATGCGCGAGCTGCTATAGGCATGGACTGTTGTGCAGGTGTTTGTGGACAAATAGGACAGCAGCTGTTCACGGTGAAGTTGTTGCTTTTCAAGTGCTATTGATCGGTGGAAATAACTGGAGCTACTGCAGTGGAGTGTCGTTGGGTTGCATCGTCGGAGAGAATGGAGACAATCGTAAGTATGCTGTAGTGAAGACGGCGTACGTGATTGGGATAGAGAATGGCGTGGTGTGAGGATGAGTCGTTGCTGCCGTATTCGGTTATTGTTGTCGTACATTGGTGTCAGGGGCTGTGACATATGTGTGTCTCCAGGTGTGTGGGTTGTGCATCAGCGTTAGTGTAGAATTATCACCTGCTGCTCATGGGACAGTGACTGGGGCTGATTACGCAGTCGAGGATGTGCTGTGTGTTGAACAGTGGGTTGGATTTGTGGGGGTCTCACGTAGATGGGGTGATTCGTGTTTGGATTCTGATGTTTTTTCACTAAATTATTGTTGTATGAAGGTGGTCCTTTTTTCTGTTGTGTCTCTTCTTTTTTATACACGTGTATGTGTGTTGTTTTTAGGTTCCAAATCAAATCAAACTAAATTCAAATAATTTAATTAGATATGAATCCCGTTTTCATCTCGCTTTTGCAAAGATAGAAAAATAAAAACATAATTTAATTAGATATGAATCCCGTTTTCATCTCGCTTTTGCAAAGATAGAAAAATAAAAACATAAGTGCCTGTTGAGACTCAAACCTAAGACCTCAAATTAAATCCAATTCAAATACTCTAATACTTATCCATTAAACCATTGGCCTACGCCTTGACATTCAATACAATTAAATTGTATTTAAACTACCAAATTCCCTAAATAATTATTTATACTAAACTAAAATTATTGTCTCTAAAATAATTTACTTCCTAAAAAAATCTAAAAATCATTTTAACTTTTCTTTTTCTCATCATTTTTTTGGTATTTTCATCATTTGTTAATTTTTATTATTTTTATCTTTTATTTTATTTTTTGAGTTAAGACACTTTTTGTAAAATCAAATAAAATTAAAAAATTAGGATTACAAAAGGGCAAAAATTAAGTTTCTACAAGAATGCTCAATTTGAGGTAGCAACCATGCTTATGAGGATTATGCAAAGCCAATACAAGCAACATACTACAGTACATCCTGTAGAGAGAATGGTTTCGATGAATGAAAATGCAATTACATTTACTAATGCTAACATGTATATAAGGAATCCTAATTATAATTGCCTTCTATATGTGGAAAGCATACTTAATGATTATTCTATCAAAAGACTTTCATCGAAAATGGATCCTCACTCAATGTTATGCCAATCCCTACTTTCAGGGTTGCAAAGATAGATATTTGACACATAGTAAAATAATCTAACCTATTGAATAGCTTCTATAAATCTTCCATGAAGACAATAGGGTATGTTAAAGTAGATTTCAATGTTAGATCTATTTATAGCCCTACATGGTTCTGTATGATCGATGCGCCTACATCCTATTATCTTCTCATAGGAAGGACATGGCTTCATAATTACCACATGATACCCTCAACATAGCATCGATGCATGAAGAGTAGTTGGGATGAAGAGGATGTCTTTATTCCTGCAATAAAGAACTCATTTACATACAATGAATTATACTTTGCTGAAGTAGCTTTCTTTGATGAACATGAAGAGACGGCATCGCAAAATATAAAAGAACTTCTTAACGCATCGCTAACCATAGTGGAAGAAGCTCATGCTTGAGCATCTAAGAAAAAAAAATATGCAGTTGTCATGGAGGTGCAAAGAAATGTAAGCGAACAAA
Source organism: Lumnitzera racemosa (assembly GCA_024138005.1). Classification (NCBI taxonomy): domain Eukaryota; kingdom Viridiplantae; phylum Streptophyta; class Magnoliopsida; order Myrtales; family Combretaceae; genus Lumnitzera; species Lumnitzera racemosa. Next base: position 7,120,711 of record JAMXBC010000007.1, read on the forward strand.
TAATATTATTGAAGCTAAAGGTGCTTAAAAAAAAAAAAGGCATGAAAACTACTAAGAGCAGAGGATGACCTTGCTAGTTTTCTCTCTTTTCTTTTCTTGTTACATGTAAATGAAGCAATGGTTATTTCCTATCACTGAAAGAGATTTCTTTCTCTATCACTAATACTATCTTATAGAACATGATTATGTCTATTTGTATTTCTTTATTGCTATTGTGGCTGCTAAGTAGGAACTTGCTTTCCTAAGCGCACAAGGCTTGTCTCATATAACAATTTAAATCTTATTAAGGCATTTGGACCCTTTTGATTGTTTAAATGAAAATCGATAATAAACATGACATCTAGTATACACATTGTTGCTGCTTGGTAAAGAGCTTTGACTTGCAAACGTACGATGATGAACATGGCTCATATGTGTGACCTAGTAAGAGCATTGCCTCCTAGGCGTAAGAAAGTTGTGGCAATTTTGCATACTTAGTATGCTATCCAGTTGATCTAATGCTTCATGCTATCAAGTAGCGGAGATAATCCCATTAATGAGCACATGGACATATTGACACCTCAATCCAAGTAACACCTTGGTAAGCCATATTACACAATTAAGTGAGAAATACCTCCTTAACTGATGAGAAAAAATTATTGATCATAGGTAATCAATGCCACTATCGTTGCATACATATGATTAAACACTTCTCGAAAGGGATCTTCTATATATTATCATTAAGAAGCAAAAGGTTTGCCTTAATACATGAGATGACATAAGAGATCTCTTAGATCATTAAGTCTAAGCAGTCTCAAATTTAACGCAAGAAATTCCTTAAATCATTGAGCCGAAGCAATCTCACGATTGTCTGTTTTAGACGAGGCCCTATAGATTGAAGAGTCTATCTATATTAATAGATGTTTCTTACAATCATTGAGCCTAAGCAATCTTACAATTGTCTATTTATATAAATAGATTCCTTGCTCCTTACTGTGTAGCGTCGTTTTTAAGAGAAAAAGAGAGATAACAAGGTAATCTTACTACTCCTCACTAGATAACATCATTGCTTAGTTGATGCGTTGCTCTTAAGCACATGAAGTCTTCAAGAATAGAGTATGCTCAGACTTAAGTAAATGTCTTCTTCAGCAATTATTATCTTTTGTCATATTACCATTAATAGATGTTTCTTACAATCTATCAAGACTTTACAAGTTGCTAGGATTAAAGCAATCCTACTGTATTATCTTTCAACATGTTGCTACTAAGTGAAGAGTTATCGTTTCTAAGCATAGCAAGATAAGACATCGTCATAGAAAGTAAGTGAAAGCACCAAGGAAATAGAACAACATGAAGTCAGTAAGTAGATTTCATTGTTATTGATTCTCCATATTCATTACGACTCATATTCACAAGAAAATAAAGTTACGATTGTAGGATCAAGAAAATTACAATGGAGAGCTTAAGACAATATCCAATAGTGCAAGTGGTCATCTATAAGTGTACATAAGTGCTCCTATGCAAACGATATGCTACCATGAAGTTAAATCAATATGATTCATTGAAGCTATCACTACCTATAAGGACTAAGCAAGCGCAATACAATATTGGATTTCTAATGATATCATGAAGGAATAAGGAATATTAAGACTCATTGATTGCAGCATCACTACATGTTTTGGGAAGGGAAGTTATAGATGGATATGATATATGAGGAGGATATTCGTACATGATTATTGCTGCTCATGTCACCTGCTTCATATAACACTCTTTATGTGTGAGAATTGTTGTGTATGCATACACAAGGCTTGGTACATGCGCATTTTACAATGCTCCATTTGATACGCGCGCTTGCATCGCTTGATCAGTACGTGCTTACAATGCTCAATGCACTTGGTTCACATCATACCCTTTGTTCAATTTAGAGGAGGATATGATTAAAGTTATTCATCATCTGAGACTACTCTTGTACGACACCATGTCACCTTCTCGTATGGTCCTTATCATATTAAACATATTGATACAATCTTTATTACATGGTAATTGCTTCACATGGCACCCTTTGGTAAGGTCACATCATGATACTTGATTTAAAATACTTGGTCCTGGTAAGATGCTTACAATGATGAAATGATATATTATCTAATTGATGATAACTCAACTAGTTAGTGGTCTTGAAAAGTGATAGCAATGATTGAGTGAAGTTACTACCATTGGGGGTTAAGCAAATGATATTGAAACTATGTATAAGTGCCGCAAATATGAGATTACGCAATAAGAGAGAACCTGAAACAAGATTAAAAGGGAAACTATAGCAAAGTGAAAAGAATCATCACTTTCTAAAGATTATTGGTCGTAAAATGGGAGCCTTGAAGATATCGAATTATTTTGTTTTCCCTTTTATCAAGACAAAATGTGTTAGTCATCTATAATTTCCCTGGAAAGGAATCATTTTTTTTTTTTCCGGTGAAGAATATTATTAAGAGCCAACTCATAATATTCCCTTTTCATTTAGGTGAGGCATGAGTTAATTCTTTTTGGTGCTGGCAAATTAGTATTTAAGCATATTAAATAATCTTTCTAGTGCTAGCACAAGTTAGTCGAGGAATTAAAAAAAAAAAAAAGACAAACCAAAATCTAAGAAGCAAAATTAAAGAGCATTTCTTATTATTAAAAAAAAAAAGCAAAAATAAAAGTGGTTTGAATGTGTAATAAAATAGAAAGACCTCCATCCTTGTCAATTGTCATTGCATGCGCAATAATTCTTGGCCTAATAGTTTATAAAAATGAAAAAAATCTCTCCGGTATGGACATGTTTTTGTAATGATTTATCATATGCACAACTATTTAGAATGTAATCAATTCCAGAATAGAAAACAAATCTTCCATTGACTTAATGGTCAATCTATCTCCATTTTAGAGCATTCCAAAACAAGGGACTTAGTCAATCCATCACCCCCTCGTATGATCGTTGAAGAAGAAAAACAAAGTTTGTAGTCCATTATTCCACTTATTTTAATTCACACTTTGCCTCTACTTTGTAAAATCCGAAAGTTTTTGTACTTCGTTAAATTCAAAAATCATCCCCTTTCCTTCTTTTCGAGTTTTATAAATAAATATATATATATATATATAAAATACTCTCTTGATCCCCTAACACAGGTTCTCTCTCTCTTTTGGCTTATATACTCCACCTCCGCTTTGCAATTTTAAAAAATACTTACTAGTGAAGTCTTTATTAATCTATTCCGCTATTATGATGACTTCCCAAGTATTTATGAGGAGGACTAAGGTATTGAAGCACCACTTCAAGGTTTTGTCTTGTGGGGATGCTCGTAGGAATAAACTTTCAGCTAAGTCGAAAGTTTTTTTAAGCTGTATAAGCTTAGACAAGGTTAGTGGGGAAGTTGTCTCTAGTCTTTATCTACATCAAAAAAGGGGTTTCGAAAGGTGGAGGTATTGGAGCTACAAAAGGTAAGTGGCTTAATGCGAAGAAAGGTGTGTAGATAATGCTGTTGGATGCTATCATCCTAGTGAATCCTGCTATTAAGAAAAAGGACTTTCCTTTAAATCCTCTTTGGTGTGTAAGTCTGCATCCATTGCTGGAGAATGATGGTATTGCTTTGCCAGCTAGCGAGCCAGTTAGACAACAAGGGGACCTTATAATTTCTGAAAATTCCCTTACGAGGTGACTCTACCGTCTAAGTTATGGTTTTCAAATTTTTGGTTTTCTTTACTGGTTGTAGTAGGACTTCTACTAATATAGTTGCCACCGAAACTTCTTCTTTCCTTTATTCTCCTCCTTTCTAGTTTGTTAACAATAGTGGCTCAATACTCTTTCATTGGTTTTCAAACTTCATGTTTCAGGTTCTTCTTTGGTCTTATTTATTGCAGCTTTGTCTCCAAGCTCTATTAGTTGTCATTAGTGTATAAAAATGGAAGTCTGATAAGGAAAGAAAGGATACTACAAAAGCTGAAATCAATGTTTAAAGCAAAAAAAAAAAAAAAAAAAGAGATGAATTAAAAGAAAAAAGAGAAAAGAGTAAGTATGTTGAGTGGCAAAGAAATGATGGATGAAGAAAGACAATGTGTATTGAGTAGAAGTAAATAAAATTTGTGTATCGAAGAGAAGCGAATGAAATTGAAAGAGGGTATATGAAATAAATACAAATGGAGCTGAAAGAAAAAGAGTATGTGACGTAGATGAAGGCAAAATCAAAGGAAAATGTGTACTAATATAAATAAAATCGAAAATAGTGAAATGAAGGTAAAGGAGTGGAGATTGATGTGTGAAAAGAAGATGTGATATAAATATCGCAAGAAGGAGAAGGTTACAATAATAAAGAAAAGGAAAGAAAAAACAAGAAAGTAGGTTAAAAATAAAAGACTAGAAGCTTAAGGAAACAATAAAAGAGGAAGATACTCAGGTGCTTGAATGACTAAATACGGACAGAGCATAAATCTTTTGAGGTTGTTGTGCTTTCATAGGGATTGGAATGGATGATGAAAATGCTAAGCTATTTGTAAGAGAGTGATAGTGTGTTGATGTTTGCAATAAAGAAACAATAACAAAAAATATTCTCTAATTGTACTGTACACAAATCAAGCCTTAAAACCTCACCATGGCTAGTGTTTGTACAAAATTATACAAATAGTGATGCTTATCCATAAACAATGATATATATATATATATATATATTCTTAAAGGGAAGAGGGGTGGTGGGGTAGAAGGAGGGGATGTGTGTGGGGTTTAAGGGCAAAGATAAAGCATATACGAAAGTTGTACGACAATGATGTTTTTGGAATTCTTTATCGAAGAACTTTATTTTTAGAAACTTATGAGCTCAATATAATACAAGGTCCATCAGGAGAGATATACATTCATTTATGTGGTCTCCAAATTGTTATGAGGAAGATACAGTGAAATGGTGGCTTTTCTAGATTACCAAAGGGAAAAGAAAATTATATTTATATATATGTAATATTTCAAGACTTTCATATAATCAAGAAAGTAAGGAATATATTTTCTATCTTCATCCAAAACATGCATCATATAGACTCGGAGTGGTGTAGAAATGTGTATTAAGCCTGTTGCTTACGAGTGAAAGCATATATATTTTACTTCAATTTGCAAAACTATTAGGTTGTTAATGGTTTGCTATATGGATTGCTACAACGAGGTGAGTAGGAATCAATACTGGGATTTTAATTCATTCACTTCGTCTCTACCAAAGGATGTAGGCTCCATGTAGCCCATGTTTTGTTCTTTTCAGTGCCATATTGGTAGGAAATATATCTATATTTAGGCTCAAATATTGCATGATGGACAAGCATTTGCTTCTTCGATTATGCAAGCTATAACAGCCCAACCCATAAAAAAAGCAAAGGGAATTTATTCCTCTATACAATGCCTTCATGAAATATATATATATATATATATATATAAGGATTTGAGATTATGATGTGAAAGTGTATGAATGGGTAAAGTGACCCAAATTGTTTGCATGGGAAAATAACTCATGAAGATCAACTCGAAGAGCTAATTCAGCTAAAAAATAGGCAACTCGAAGCAGATTTATTTCAATATTTCCGCAAGACAAATATACAAATCAATTCGATCAAAGCGTGACACACGATTAAGAGGTGTTGGGAATTTGTGCACTAAGTTATTTCTTAAATAAAATTGATGATAGTGTAGCTATTCAATAGTACGCATGCGCTAAGGTCAATTAAAAAGCTTATTCTATGCCTAAACCCCTTTTCGACTCTGTCTTAAGGACTTTGGTGCGAGGCAAAAATATAAAGGGTTAAATCTAATTCATAGCCTTCAAGTTCAATAACAAAATGAATTTGACTCTTAGAGTTAGGGTGATAGGGCCCATACAGTCAAGCTTATAAGGTTTTAGGATGATCAAGGGAGATTTGACATGGTGGGTTTTGAATAGGGTTTGTTGGATCTATCTATTCAATTCAATTCAACCTTTTTTAGTTTGGCTCATATTAAAAAATAATAAAGCCTTTTATTTGGGCTTAAACCCATGAAAAAAACCTACTTGAAATCCATCTATAAAAAGCTTTAATTTTAGCCATTGGTAAATATTACGATCTAACGGATCAAATCTACCTATCATCTTCTATAAATACCCCATTTGTTTCCTCATTTAAACGGGAGACAAATTTCAACCAATGTCATTACTCTACTGAAATTCTGTCTTAAAGACCAAACACTTGAACATCCTAAGAACACTAATACATTCTTCATCCATTGTGGAGTTTAATACTATTGCACTCCTCCACCCATCACCTAACATGTTAGAGTATATTAAAATTACTTACTTCTCCTCTCTATCCTACCTCATTTAATTATCCCATACATGTAAGTTAAATAATTTCTTAAGTTATGTATAGCCTGATCTGATACGTAGCACGCACATAACCTCTCTTAACTTGAACACTATACACATTTTTTAATTTGTATTCATATACATCCCATAACGTTTTGCAAATTATATTATCACTTTAGTACTAGCTTCATGATTCTAAATTGCAATGTTAGGCTTTGAGTATGCAAGCCTTTAATCTGTATACCTTAAGAGATCCAGCAGTAGACCTGTTTGCAGATTTTTGTAAGGTTGTGCTACTTATCAAGATTCCTTCGCACGCTTTATTTATCTAATCGTGGAAACCTAACATTGATTCATTTGGCATTTGGCTTTTATACTCAAAGCTATTGCACTACACTTTAAAAGGCAAAGGGGAACTCTTGCAATCGTAACCATAATCAATAGGTACCTAACTTCTGAAATAAGCAATATTATTCCCTCCCACCAAAAAAAAAAAAAAAGAGAAGCACCACTTATGTATTGCCATCACAGCCTATGCGGTGTGCAAAACCAATCATCGTAATTTGCATTAGCCGTCTATGGTATTGAAACTATAAAAATAAAAAAAGAATAATCAAGTATATTTGCATTCTTTTTATTATTATATATATGTGGTTTGCATATCTTTATTTTCCTCTATTTAGAAAACATTAGTTATGCATTAAAATAGGCAAATGGGCTATGCGTCGGAGAAAACTTTCTTCTTTCTTTCTTTTTTTTTTTTTAACTTAATGTTTTTGTTATAATTCAAGAAAAGATTGAGGCCTTCTTCTCTGGAAGCCCTCTTAATAGATTCTAGCTATAATAGTATATTAATTGGAAAATAAGTTGAGTGCTTTACTAAATTATTTAGATAAAGAGAAATTAAATAAACCATCATCCAGAATTATAAATAATCTCTTGTTTTAGATTTAAGACATTTATACATTTAGTCAACCGAAAAAGAAAAAGAAAAAAAAAAAGAAAAAGAAAAAGAAAGGCATCCATGCAAATACAATGAAGTTGCAGTGTCGTTTCGTGTCCCCTCAATTTAGAACTGGGACCTTACAATCATTGTTTTCACATGCTCCTCTTCCTTCTTAAAAAAGACTTCCCAGATTAACGTCTCCATCCTCTCTCAGTTCCTTCTCTGGCGGAGAGACCTTATTAGTTTCCTGTTATTATTATTATTATTATTATTATTATTCTTTACATGCACTCTATTTGCTTTTTTCTTAGTGTCTAAATAAACATAAGTATACAAAATGATTAAAAAAATTCAAAACATGGGTATGTAAAATGAAAAACGATAAAATATAACTATCTTTTCTTATAATTAACTATAATAAATAAAATTAAAATACAATGGAAGCTATAACATTGATATTAAAAATAGGAAAGAAGCACGTATACTGGCGATTTAAGTTGAGGTCAAATTTACTTAATCGGGGGCATGTTAGGCAAGCCTTATTTATCTGAATTTAATGGTGAAAGAAGGGGCTGAATTATGATAACCATGCAAAATTGTATATTTATCCCTATTTATAATACACATTCGTGTATGTAGGTGAATTTTGCTAAAAAATTAATAAAATACATATTTCTGGGTCAAGTGTATATTGATTTAGAAAAGGGATGAAAAAACAAAAACCATTAAAATAAAGTTTAAGTGATTTATCATGTGTTAATTGGTTCAATCTTAAATAACTTTTAGTTATAAGGATTTGACTAAATAAAGAGAACTGAATATAATAAGTATAGAAGAACTGCATGGTACAAGCTTATGGTATCATGTTTGGTTTGTATAATATTAGATATAAAATTTATATTAAAAAAATAATATTTTATATTATAAAATAAATAATTTTTTTATAATATTTAATAAAATGATATTAATTAACTTAATATTATAAAATTAAAGAATATTTTTAAGAATGTAAAATATTTTTTTATTTTTTTTTAATAAATTTTATTTTTTATCATGATATAAATAAGATACAATTTAGATTTTTTGTACAGTCACCTTGCAAAATTACAAACTAAATATGTAATTAATTTTTTTATCTAATCCAATACCACAAAAATTATATAACCAAATACTGCCTTAATAATATAACAGCTTTAGGCATGGAATATTACATTACAACTTTATGTTTTAAATTTCTTAGGCTGTCCTGTGTTCAACTCTCTTCAAATGCATAGGTGATAGCCATACTCTTTCACATCTGTTGTAGGAAAGCTAAGAGCTTTCGTGTTTTTTGGTCAAGAGCACACCGCAATTCATGCTGGAAAACTTTGTGAAAGTTCCATTTCAATACAGCAAGGATAGCTTCATCAACTCAATGCCAATTTCCATTATGAAGTTAATGGTAGCATTACACTTTGAAGGAACAGCAGGTCGTGGGTTGTGGCTTCAAATCAGGGACAAGAGCAGGCCATAAAAATGGAAGAAGTTGAACAGCAACAGTCGACCCTAAAAGCATAGCAGCAGCCACAGCAAGCTGCGAGCAATAGTTCCTATTGTCTTAAATAGCATCATATGAGCTACAAGTTCGAGAAGTGAAATTTAAGACAGAGATCGATAGGGAGTGGTGAATTTGAAGACCAACAGAGCATATTCTATTTGAAAATGCAGCAGGCCAAAGCCACATGATGAAGCAGACACTTCAAGAGTAGCACATCCGAACTCCAGTCTCCGTGCAAGATAATAGCAGCAGCAGCAAATCAAGCATTTATCCAATAAAAACCCAACTTCCTCTGATGATCCATGCTCCCTTCCCATCCAATTTGCAGCTGCCAAGCTAACTCCACACCAGACTCGATGCAGCAGAAGCCAAGACAGCAGCCCCTTCAAGAAGAATAATAGCAACGCGAGCCGAGCACTAGAACTAAACACACCAACTTCTTGACTGGCAATAAAACAACAGCAAAACACAGCCGCCATGGCAGCCTTCTTTGTGCAGACGCATCAGCCCTTCAATGGAGAGAACAGAATAGATCAAGCGAGCCACGCGTAACTAAACCATGCAGCCACTTGAGCGCCAGCATGCAGCAGGCATGAGCTGCAATTTGACGAATTCAGTAGCTCACCCTTCCTTGAAAATCCAACAGCAGCTTGTGTTTTCAATTGAAGGACAAGAGCAGCTTTGGTTGTCGTTAAAATGGCCAAAAACCGACCAGCCCCTGTCACAACAGCACACCAAGCAGCTTCCGATCTTCGTCGGAGCTCCACAGGACGAACCAAGCGCTCCAAGCAACTAGACTCGGGCAGCCTCTTTCACTTGACAGCTGCAATTTAGCAGGGCAGCTGAGTGCCCAAATGGTGCTCTTCAAACTCCACCAAGCAACCAAGATATCCATTGGGAACTCGATTAAGTGTAAAGGACAGCAGCTCAGTATTCGGGAATTTACACACACTGAAAGCTCCAAAATACTCGGGAGCCCAAGCATAATCCACTGAAGGTTCACGTAATTTTGATTGGAGAGACCCATGAATTAACATCCAGGAGAAAATGGAAACATCATTTTTATTTTCCTTCCTCCGCGTTGGCCACTTGACAGGGACTTGAAAATTTTAATTGCAGCTGAGAGCTGTTGTGTGGGCTTAGGTCCATTTGCATGGAAATTCTGCTTTTACTAAAAGGGAGCCGTAAGGGAAGATATAAAGGGAGCTCAGTCGAGAATTGGGGAGGGGGTAATGGAATAGACAGGAGATTGATAGTATTTTTGAGGGTTTCTATTTTCTAAGCACAGTAGTTTTATTTCTTAGCTGTTCTCGAGGATTCCAACCAGGGAGCAAGTATGCAACATCATTTGTGAATGGATTTGGATATGGGATCTCCAAGACAAGATTTTTCCTTTTTTTTATTTATTTATTTTATGTTATGGATGTTATTGAAACTTATTCTTATTGAGCTTTACTAATATAGTGAATTGATTTATGTTGGAATATTTAGTTAGTGGTTTGTGCTATTAGTCTGTATCTATAGTTGAGTTGTTGATTTTGATTTCACTGAGCATTGTTTGAAATATTTCAGACTATATGTTAGGCTAGGATTATTTTGGAAAGATTATTTCTAATTGCATTCGGTGAATAGCTAATACGAATTAGGTGTACAGCTTGAATTCGATTAGGGGTTAAAAAACAAATTGCTTAGCATATGCAAACATAATATAAGCTAATATAGTGTACTTGATACCAATCGGTATTCCGATCAACTAATTTTTAAAAGAATTCAATTTAGTATTAAAAATCCCATTTAATTAGAGTAGTTTATTTGGTTTCTATATAATAAAAATTGAATCTTTTTATCAAGTCGCTTAGCTTTAGACAGTTATATCACGATTGGGAGATAGCATATCATTTTTTGTGGAACATGGCCTTAACTCACTAATTATACTGCTTGTACGACCTGGTATACTTGTTGATTTTTGCTCGTTTTAATTTGATTTTATAGAACCAAACAGTTGTTAATTTTCACGTATGAGTTAAAGCGAGTGGAATTATAAAAAGAAAAGACGAAGTATAATTTCTTGAATAATTTTGAATTATCTATATGTTTTCCTATTACCACCCACTACGAATTACCATTCCCTTCATTGGTATAACTCTCCTATAAATTAGGGTAGTGATGTTGATTACAAATGAGAATGGATCTATAGTCATACTTTGAGTTATTACTTTGATTTATGCAATAATTGTTGGTGATACAAGAAGTTTGTGCCTACTATAAGATTTAATATATAGGATAATGTGATCTATAATAAACAAATAAATGAGTTAAACCTATTTGTGAATTATTTGAATTCATTGTTCATTTAAGTTCAATTCAATAATAAGTTCGATCTAAAACTATTTAAATAGTTTGTTGAATCTAGTCGAGCTTTGTGATATTTGGCTTAATGAGCTCATGAGTCTAATTCGACCCAAATCAAGCTTAAAGGCAAATTTAATTCGAGCAGATTTTTATCATATCATTATTACTTTAATCTACACCTAAAATGTTAAAAAATCGAGTTTAAACAAACTTAATCAAATCAAATTCGAGCTAGTTGATACATATGCTTGAGCTCAAATTAGGTCGGGTCAAGCTTAAACGCACATCAACTTAAATTGTTTATAGTTGATAATAGAAAATATGTAGTTATTTTTTTTTCCTTCTTTTTTTTTTAGGTATTCCTTCTTATCAAAATGGTATTACACATTTAGTAATTGAAACTTCAAGAACTAATGAATAATTTGTAATCATAAATGCCTGAATTGGTGTTTAAGCAAAATAAAACTAAAGTGAGACAGATCATTACCTTGTGGTAGTGGGAACTTGATGCGATAAACTTGATAACTTTGCCTTGATCATGTAAATGAACACTCCCATCAAAAGTTGCAATCTTTACTAGATAGACTTAAATTAAATAACAACACTTCCACAATATTAAAGTTTACTTGTAGTTACATCTCAAAAAATCAGAGAGAGAACTTTAGAGGTGTACTGTTAGTCACTCCACCTTCCATTCTTAAGTTCCTCTATTGTCATCACATTGTAAAGGGTTTGATCAGAATTTTGAACAATGATTATGATGTCAAAGATTGATAGTATGCTCTTGTTTTTGCTAGTTTTCTCTGGTTTTAGTTCATCAGGTGTGTGCCCAACATTTTCTATGTTGCTCATTTTGGAAGTAACTCATTTTAGCTGTTTTTCATGTTGCATGTTACTGGTTCAAACTTTTTTAATAGTTCTTTTTGTTTAATTAGTCTCTCTCTTTACTTGTTACGTAACTAGATTTCATGTCTGTTTCATGTAGTTCAATGGCATTAAGATATTAGTGATTCAAGTTTCTTTTCCTTTTAACTCAGTAATTGTTAATGTTATGGTATCGATCGTCCTTTTGTTTTCCCATGCAACAGATTCCTTATGGTAAAATCCTAGTCTGTCACTGCCTGCAACCAAGAACCTACCTAAGTTAAGACTTAGTTGTTGTTGGACATATAAATTCAAGACAAAAGCTCAAATATGAACTTTTCTTAAGGATGTATTGGACTTTTTACAAATAGATGTTTATGATATCTCTATGGACTATTATGCAGAAGCATATGATGCACTTGATCCCAATGGGAATATCACAATCAAATGGGACATAATCAATTGGAAAGCTGACGGTTATACGTATTGGAAATCAAAAATATTGTCATTGGTTAATTGATCATTAGAAATTTTAACTCCTTATGACTAATCTAACTTTAGGTAATCGTTTATTGGGTTTGATGTATATAGTTAAGCTTGTTATTTAATGAAGCACCATCTTTTGACTACTTGTTTATATTACTTTTTGGCAAGCTACAGTTTCTGTACATAACTTCCAGCGGTACCATCAAATAGAAGCCTCAGGTTGGAAATTAGGTTAGACATAGGCCAAGAAGGGAGTAATTTGGGGTATGATAGGAGGTCAAATAATAGAGCAAGGCGATTGTTCAAGGTTTAAAGGAAATATACTACATTGCTTAAGAAGGATCCAACAGTTGTGTTAAGAATGATTGAAGAAAGTTTGTTGAGGTTTACCTTACCTTAGCACACAAGTTTATTATATAGTATGAGTTTGAATTACAAAATTACCCTTACATTATTATACTTAATACTCTAACACTTCCCCTCAAATTGGAGCGTATATATCATATGCTCTTAGCTTATTACATATATAATTCATGCGAACCCATGAAAGTGATTTAGTAAATAGGTCAACGAGTTAGTCCTCTGATCCTACATATGATGTATCAATTTCCTTAGTCAATAGCTTTTCATGAACAAAGTGACAGTCGATCTCGATGTGCTTTGTTTGTTCATGAAAAATAGGATCTGACGCTATATGCAAAGTCGCCTGGTTGTCACATATGAAATTAATTGGTTGTGACTAAGGACACCTAAGTTCATGTAGTAGATGTTTAAACCACAGTAATTCACAGGTTGTTGATGCCATTGCCCTATACTCAGATTCTACACTTAATCTTACTACTACAATCTACTTCTTACTTTTCCATGCGACAAGATTACCATCAACAAACACATAATATCCTGCAGTCGATCTCCCATCCAATGGTAATCTTGCCCGATCAGCATTTGTATATTTAACAACACACATGTGCCATGATCTTTATACAAAATACCTCGACCTGGGGCTCTTTTAAGATGATATAAAACATGAACTACAGCCTTCTAATGACTAATTCGGGGTGAGCCCATAAATCGACTCACTATACTAACTGCAAATGATATATCAAGACATGTCACAGTAAGATAATTGAGTTTACCAACTAACCTTCTATATTTCTCTAGGTCATCTAAAAGATCTTCTTCATCATATAAGAGCTTCATATTAAGATCCATAGGTGAATCAATAGGTTTTGCTCTAGTTAAACCTAGTTAAACCAATTTCAAACAATAAATCAAGCAGATACTTCCGTTGGGAGAGGTATATACCTTGCTTAGATCAAGCAACTTCAATTCCAAGGAAATATTTTAAGTTACTCATATCCTTAGTCTAAAATCTCTATTGTAAGAACTTCTTCAGTTTCTCAATGCTTATATAGTCATCTCCTAAAATCATAATATTATCGACATTTACAACCAATATAATTTTCTTATCATTATACAGTCGATAAAACACAAAATGATCAGAATTACACATGTGAAGACCAAATTCAATCATAATTGAACTAAATTTACCAAACCAAGCACAAAGAGATTGTTTAAGCCCATATAAAGATTTCTTCAAGTGATAAACTAACCCTGTCTCCTTGTGAACGATAAAACCTCGTGGTTGTTCCATATATACCTCTCCGTCAAGATTACTATGGAGGAAGGCATTTTTTATGTCTAGTTGATGCAATGGCCAATGACAAGTAATAGCAAGTGAGATTTAAAAGACGTACTAAGATTATCTTAGGGACTGGGGAAAAGGTATCCCAATAATCAACACCATAAATTTGAGTATAGCCTTTAGCAACTAGACGTACCTTTAATTGATCAACAGTGCCATCAGGAAAGACTTTCACAAAGAATACCCATCGATAGCCAGCTGTTGATTTGCCAATAGGAAGAGAGACAAGATCCTACGTGTCATTATGATGTAAAGCAGATATTTCTTCTTCCATAACTGTTAGCCAACTAAGATGATATAAGGCTTCTTAAATAGAGTTTGTAATAGAAATACTAGATAATGAGGTAACAAAAGAGGCATAAGATGGTGAGAGAAAATAATATGTAAGAACATTTGAGAGAGGATGTCGAGTAGAGGGATGAGTGATACACTTACCCTTTCTCAGTGCAATTAAGATGCCTTGCTGTTGCTGGCAACCTACATAAACTTGCATATCTGGTTGGTTCAGATGAGGAAATCCTTGAGATGATGGCAAAGTAGTAGATCCAACCTAAGAAGATGGTATAATACTAAAGGAACTCTGGTCAATAAGGAATGGATCATAGAAGGATGAGAAAGGCAATCTATGATGAATATAGCTCACAGTAGACTTATCTTTAGAAGACATGGATGATGCAAAAAAATATGGTGTAGACTCAAAGAAAGACACATCTAGATAAACATAAACCTTGTGATGTTTAGGAGAATAACAACGATACCCCTTTTGGTTCAAAGAGTAGCCAAGGAAAATACAATGAATTAATCGAGGATCAAGCTTTATCAGTTCTTGGGGATAGTTAACAAACAAAACATAAGTAACCACAGACATGAGGAGGCAAAGGAAAAAAGCGATTAACTAGGGAGAAGAAGATGCAATAGAAAATTACCATGCATTGTAGATGGCATTCTATTTATAAGGAAATAAGCAGTAAGAAGAACATCGGCCTAAAAGTGTTTAGGCACATTCATATGAATCAATAATGTTTGGCAACTTCAATGAGATGTCGATTCTTATGCTTAGCGACTCCATTTTGTTGTGGAGTATAAACACATGAAGTTTAATGAATAATGCCATTCTTTTGCAAATAAGATTGAAAACCATTAGACATGTATTCATTGGCATTATCCGTACGAAAAACAAAAGGAAGAATTAAACTAAGTTTGAACTTCATAATGAAATGTACAAAACAAATCACACAACTTAGAATGGTTTTTCATTAAATATGAACATGTCATTCTTGAATAATCATCAATAAATGTAACAAAGTATCTAAAACCAAAAAGAGAATTGGTACGTATAAGTCCCCATACATCAGAATGAACTAAATGAAATGGAGCAGTTGCTTGCTTATTAGCTCTTGGATTAAATGAAATATAACTTTGGTTGCCTAACTAACATAATTGACACTAAAGACTATGATAAGATTGTAGACTAAGATACATAAGACAAAGAATCTTCAACGATGGATGACCAAACCGGCAATGCATCTCCATAAGATCCAGTGTAGTAATTGAGTAAGCAATAGCAATAGGTACTGAGTCCATATAGTATAGCCCACGAGAATCATGTCCTCTACCAATCGTCTTCCCTATTCTCAAATCTTATATCACAAAAGAGGAAGGAAAGAATGTGATGGAACAGTTGAAAGAATATGTAAGTTTACTAACAGATAGTAAATTAAAAGGTAATTGAGGTATATATAAGACAAACTTCAAAGGAAACGATGGAATAGGCAAAGTAGAGCCAATCCTACTAACAGGTGTAGTGGAACCATTAGCAAGAGTGACATTTGGTAATGTGGAACGATGAGTGATGTGTGAAAAACAATTCAATGTACCTGACATATGATTAATGCTGCTAGAATCAACCACCTAAGGTTGTGGAGAAGACTGAGTAAGATAAACAATAGGATTGCTTGATCGGACTAATGTTGAAGAAGAAGGAGATGATTGTGAAATATTTTGAAGTTGCAGGAATCTAATGTATTCTTCCTGTGATAAAGTAATAGTAGATGACTTAAGTTCTTCACCACGGACATCTAAAATAAGCATGGCATCCATTGAATCTGAAGTAACATGTGTAGGTGTAAAAGTGCGAGACCAAATAACATGAGCCCTAGGAGGACGTCCACGTAAATTCCAACAAGTTTCTCAAGTATGACCTAAGTGTCGACAGTAATCACAAAAAGGACGTGATCCACAGCCTTGCCCTCCACAGGAAGATCCTCTACACCTACCATTGGGTGTTTGACTAACAAGAGTTGAATGGTCAGTAGGTGAACTAAGAGATGATGTGAAGTGTACAGAAACCCGACTAATGTGAGAATGAACATAGCTAAAGATGGAAGCTCTAACGATCCAAAAATATAAGATTTCATTAATTCCAATTCTAGTTTAAGACCATGAAGACGTTTAACAACTGCAAGATGATCGTACTATTTTTACATCTCCCTCATATCAGTACTAAGAGGTATTACATCATTGATTTCCTCTAGTCACTTTTTAACCTCTCCATAGTATTTAGTAAAATCTTTATTTCCCTATTACAGTTGAAAGAAATTAACCAAAACATCATACATACGTATATCATTTAAGGCATGCAAGACTTTAAGATAGTCTCAAACTTCTTTATAGGTACCAAAACTGTTGCATAAAGTAAATATCTAATGCTCCATCAAGTTCCATAACAAATGAAGATATTATTGATTAATTTGATCCCATTTAGCATATTTGTTGTTAGTTTCCTGAGGAAGTGAATCGGTCAAAATTCTAAGACATTCTTGACAGTGAAAAAAGGCTTGAACCATACGTGCCCATTGAAAATAATTCTTACCATTCAATTTGATAGAGGTCAGTACCGGAGCAAAAGATGCAGGTATTGTAATGATAGACTTAGACTCCATAAAGATTGACACAGTAATTCACTTTCCGAGATAGAGGAAAATATGATAACCAAACTATAGATATAAACTTGATGGTTGTAAACTACCTATTAAATCATTTGTAACTTAGAAAAATCATACCAAACAACTTTTGCATCAGATTAAACATGGTAGCGAACTTAGTAGTAGACATAGGGTTTCAAAATAGGTTGAAATGGCATGTAAGCGGCTAGTGTTTACGGCTAGGGTTTTAAAACACATTAGAATGGCATTTAGGTGGTTGGTGTTTGTGGCTAGGGCTTCAAAATATAGGTTAGAATGGCATTGGATATTTAGGGTTTCGTTGGTGATACATGACTGATCGTTTGTGGCTACTAAGGGTGTTTGTTGGTGGTGGGTAACAGTTTTGTATGACTAGAGAAGGGTTTTCTTGTGATTGATCGTTAGTGAGTTGGAGAGGAGAGATGGATTTTGCCTCCTAAAGTATTAGTGATGACGTATAGGGTTTGGATGGCTGATGGCATTTGGTTCAGCAAGGATGGTTACTAGGGTTTGGTTTGGCGATTGTAAGGTCTAGTAGCCAGTATGGTGGCGGTAGTAGCCAGTATGGTGGTGGCAACAATCGTTCAGCAATGATGAGGTTATTGTTTATGGTGGTAGTGATTCCTACTTTGATATCATGTTAAGAATGATTGAAGAAAGTGTGTTAAGGTTCACTCTACCCTAGCACACAAGTTTATTATATATTATGAGTTTGAATTATAAAATTATGCTTACATTATTATACTTAATACTTTAACAAGTTGTTAATTTGTTGCCCCGAGACTCCTTACGACCAACAGACTACAAACTGCTGTAAGAGGGGGGAGGTGTTGAGTTCAATGGTGCAGGATCCAACAAATGCTATCAATATATTCCTAATTGTTGTTGGCAGTGTTGGAACAACTAATAAAACAATAAGCCTTCCTAAAAACTTCGCCTTCAAAGCTCTAGGATCAAGATACACATGTGGGCCTACTAAAATTGTCAAACTAACTAAGTTCGTTATAGCTGACAAGAGGAGGGCAACATAGGCCATAAGTAAGTAAATGGTGTAGTCCTATGTTGATGATTTACTCTTGGTTTTAAGGAGTCGAATTTTTGGAACATTTCATTTTCCACTTGTTAATGATGGCATGAAGGCAGTTGATTTTGTTCAATATGTTGCGTGTCTCAACTCCTGCCAATACATAAATAGCACTCAACTACTATTTCTAGTAAATTTAGAGTTATTGATACAATCTAAGGTTTGATTTATAGAATAGATTGAATCTTTAGTAAGAATTATAGTGAGATATTAACTAGAAGAGGAATTAAGGCTAAAATAAGGAATCTTTTTTATAGAATGAAAGAGAAGATATGATATTTACCTAAGAAGACAACTCCAAGAGCCAAAGTTTCCCAAAGAGCATACTTCCTCTCCAATTCTCTTACTCTAACATCAAACTAAGAAACTTTCTCCCTTTCTTCTACTAACTTCCCTTATTTATAGACCTTACAATACTCAACATCCTCACACTTACAACCCTCATCCACATGTGTATACTATTATAAATTCTAACTCCAAATTAACTCTACAAGGATAATACTTTCACCCCTACTCTTTACCATACATAGATAAATATAACAGCAATATCATATCAATGTTTTTTTTTTTTTTGCCTAAAATGCAAATTCTATGATGAGCCTCTTTATTAATTTGTTTCTCTCTGCAACTTTACGTGCTATTATTAAATAGCAGACCACTATTGATGCACAAATCAAGTTTCCTTTATGCATTAATCCCATTTAATTTCTATAGATATACTGAACAAATAAAAGCTATTATTAACACTCCTCTTAAATATCAAAGGTCAAACAATTTACAAGTTCTGCAAAACCCGCATGCTTTTTGGCAATGACCTTCCAAAGAGTCGATTCACTCGTTGAAATAGACTCCTCCAAGGAAGATGACAAAGCAGCTAGTAATGAATGGCTATGCACATCAGCTTACATGATGATGATGTTGCTATTAGCATCTTTGATGATTATGTGAAAACAATTCTCAATGGTAGCTAAGTAAGCCTAAAGAAAACAAAAATTTGGAAAAGCGGTCACACATACTAGCTATAAGATAGATCGTAAAATTTCTCAAATATATTTTAAGGTACCTCTTCATTGTTAATAATGGTCATCATCGTGGATAACCATAGAAATTCATATTGGTTAATATATAGTACAAAATGTAGGAAAATATGTTAGTTAATGGAAGAGAAATTTGAAGTATGGAGACTTGTTAATAGTAGTTGTATGTAAAAGAAAAACAAAGAAAAGGGAACTATGTAAGGGTGAATGGGTAATCCTAATGTATAAGGTACTCACTTGGATCATATTAAGTCATAAGGTAGGTTTCAAGTAGTGATTTCTCAAAACTTATATCTATAGGATAAAGTATAGGTATGAAGTTAGGGTATCATATATCCACTCTAGAACCAGTATTGTAAAGTATATAAGGTACAAGTTTTAGGGTACCTTTTAGTTATCCTGTAATAATAAATAAATAACATTAGTAAAAAAAAAATGGAATACCATTTCATTTGTATAGACTTAAAAAAAATTAACAAAACACAATCCATGAGAAACCGTAGATTGAACCTAATGTCCTTGTGTCGTTCTCTTCCTCTTTAATCTTTTCTTTATTGTATTTTCTTTCCACTCCATCTTTCTTATTTACCAAATCAAACTCTATTAAAATTAAAAAATGAAACAATCTACGTGAAGCCGCTTAACAAGTTATGTTGTTAACTTATTTCTTTTGATGCAATAATTTTTTTGTATTGGGTTTAAAAAATATTTCATAATAAATTTATATAACGTTGTTCAAGTCAAGATTTAGTTAAGATTAGTGTTTATATCTTTTTCCCTTATCCTTGATTAAGGTTTGCATTAGGTTTGAAAAAAGTTTAGTCAAAGTTAGGATTTAGTAATTGATATGCATAAAGAATCATTATGGATACTGACTATAAGTTTATATATTGCAATTTCTAATATATGAATATTCTTATTGCTAAAATAAATCAGCCCTTCGACTAAGTCCAATTTATGATTATTTATTTCGTATTTAAAGTTGAGAATAAGATTTCATTAAAATAGATACGTTTGTATAATAATGATCAATAAAGAAAATGATGAAAAAGAAAAATAAATGAAAGAAAATAGAAGGAAAGAAAAATAAATAAAAACTAGACATATTGAAATTTATATATAAGAAAAAAAAAAGATTTATAAGTTTTATAGAGTATTATGTATCTTTTAAATTGTATAGAACATAGGGTCGTTCTAGAGTATTACAAGATAGAATACGAATAGTGAAATTTGAAAACCTATATCTATAAGATATGATACAAGTAAAACCCCATATGCCACCCATCCTGTACTTATTCATCTATATATTATGTACTGAATAATTACTAAAGACAAATATCACAATTAGTAGCACATAAGAAACAATGGGCAAGAAAAAATATTTATGCTATGGTGTATATATAATGGAGTCGAATACGTGATATTCAATTAATAATAGTAATACATTTTCAACCACAAGGTAAACATAACACATGAGACAAATGCATTTTTTTATATCAGCCTTTCTTTTAGTTCATATTTTTGCTTTTTCCTTAGCATTTTATGTACTTTTCTCCATAAAAATCATTGTATTATTATTTGTATTGTTTACCCTACCATTCATGTACTTATATTCAAAATCTATCAAATAATATAATATATCAAGATAAGATTTTACATAAATGCTAAATCAGTCTCAAACCTTTTCTTTCCTTATATTTTCAATGGATTAATTTCTTATTTATCTGACTTCTATCCTTACGAATAAAGTAATGTAATTTGATCCAGTTTGTAATATTTGAGAGACTCCTTTTATAAAATTCTTCAATATTGAAGATAGGATTAAACCTTAGATGCAATGTCTAACCATATGTAAAGCCATACTTAGTTTGGCCAATCAAATAAAGCACAACAAATATTGGTATCCAAATCTTAGTCATGTGTTTGGATTATTTTTTTTTTTTTTTGTTAACTTATATATTATTTTATTCCTACGGTAATAGTATGTTATCCCAACACTTGGATTGCATTAAAAAAGAAAAATCGAAATAAGCCAACGAGAAACTGAAAAAAGTTCCAAACATGTTAAGAAGACGAATATTCCCAGTCTCTCTCTTTCTTTCTTTCTTTGGTTTTTTTGTTTTTTAAACCCCCAAGACGAATATTTTCTTGCCATTGAGATTTCCAACATATGAACTGTTTGTCAGAAAATCGCATGGAATATACCAGTCATCGTTTACTTGGACATTGGGTTATTGGTCGATACTGCCTATAGAAGGTACTAGATTTATTTTTGAACCGCGGTTCACTGGTCACGCAAAAATAATTAATAAAATTATAAATATAAAAGAAAGAGCGGTGTCCTGGAACCGCCCCCCAGGTAGTCGGTTGACCCATTGCACTACACGTCTCTTTTATTCATCGGTTACGTCATTCCACTCGTTTTAAGACACGTTATCCAGTTGGTTTGTTCCAGCTGCCCTTCATCAAAAGCAAAGGAGCCCCTGGTTTCTTTCCTTTTTCTGCCGTTACTTTTGCCCCTAGCTTTCAGATAATATTACGGATCTGCCAAAGTCATGCAACTTGCGTTGATTGCAGATTTTTTTTTTCTTTGGGTTGGATGCCTGGCGGGTAGCGGCCAGCTATTTACGTCAAAAGCAAAAAAAAAATATGGTAGGGTCACATGTGAATTGTTACGTTTAAAGATCTATAGTGGACAATAATGTAGCATTGTCAATGATATCAAATTTGCAAGATACTATGTTTGGAAACGGATGGGATTGAGAAATAGCAAGGGAAATTTTCCATAATTTTCCTTTTTTAATCTCACGCAAAAGAATATCTTAAAATATAGGGAATTGTTCTCTTAATATAAACAACATACTTTGGAACTACAAAAATTTTTATGATATTTTAACGTGATAAAAATATATTCATTTGACTCTAATTTTAATCATTCCAATTCCATCTTTATTCAGATAACAAACTTATGTTTTTTCCTCCACCATTTATTTGAAAGTACTTATAATTACTACTTTTTCAATATGATAATTCCAATGATTTAATCATATTGTTTTAAGAAATATGGAGAATAACAAAGGAATATGGAAAAATATAAGTCAAGATTTCTTTTGAATCGAGAGAAATCAAGTGATGACAAAGGAAAATGAGAAGTACAAAGGACATAATAGTGGAGAGAGTTATATGGTTAGTAATAGTATTTAAGAAAAAAATTAGAGTGAAAAATGGAATATATTGTAGGTTTTTTGAGAATGAGCTAATGGATGTCATCTTGAGAATTTAGCTATTAAACTATCATAGATTTGGGTCTTGATTGACGAACCTATAATCTACAAGAGTGAACACTACAATGAGTATTGAGGATTTGTCTAACGTAATACTCTAATATTTAAGTTAGTAAACTTATAATATTAAAGAATGCAAGAACTTGGAGAGAGTCCAAATTATTTACCTACAAAGAGTAACCCCTACTTATAGTAATGGGATTGAAGATAAATCTTGAAAATACATATAATCCAATCTCATCAAAATAGGAAAGTTTATTTTCCTTAAATTAGTTAAGTTCCAAGATTCCTACAAGTGATGTGATAGTAATATGTCGATGGTCCCACATAGGTCTGCATCTCCATTTTATGCTCACAAATGTTTGTCACTTAAGTTTCTTGGTCAAGCCTTTAGTCCTTTAAAGCCCTAAGCATAAATGGCACAGGTAAGACTCATCTCATCAAAACCAAGCATTGACCTACAAGAAAGTTGAGTATCGATCAGAGAGCCAAGCATAGATTGGAACCTCTAGAGGAAAAGACATATTTAGGTTTGCATAATTCAGTATTGGATCAGGAAAAGGTTAGCCCAAAGTTGGTCAAGATCAGAATAGGCCTTAGGAGTCCTAATCCAAAATTGCATATCAATAAGTTTGAGTCTTAAGTATACGTTAATTAAAATATTACACCTTGTTATAAATAGTTTAAATTATATAGTAAGTATAGAATGCTCTGGAATTTGAACCCTACAAGTTTTATGTGGTATAAGGATAAAGATATTATACATAGGGATGCTATTAGGGCAGGTTCAAAATAGGTTTTGCAAAACCCCAACCCGATTTAATACCTTATAATGCTTTCGAAAACCTTATAAGGATTTTACTTTATTTCCATAATTCGCTCTTATAGGGTTTTGGAAAACCCGGTTAAAACCCAACCCGACTCGTTTATGTTAAAAAAAAATTATAAAAAGATACATTTAATAAAAATAGAAACTTTTATTCATAAAGTAAAATACTTAAGAACATAAACATGTAAAAGTGTTCATTCATCATATCACTATAAAATTTAATTTTCAAATAAGCTACTATTATAAATTATTGTTGTAAACCTAAAAGTAAAACATAAAAACAATATCCATATAAATATTATGTAACTTAAGGTTGTTTGAAAAAAACAGAGACAAAAGATATTATTCTATTATTTATATTCTATCAATACTTATATTTATTATTATATTATTTATAAATATTACTATATTAGTAACTCGTACTTTGTGAAGTACTGATTTTATATAATGTAGACGTAATGATATTAAAGACTTTTTATGTATTTACATATTATTATTCTAAAACGGGTTCAAGTTTTCTATCGAATTTTTTCTAAATTCCAAAACCTGATCCATAACTTTATGGGGTTTAAAAATTAATTTCAAAACCTGCTACGAAATTTTATAAGATCTAATTCTATAGATATTTTAACAGTCCAAATGGGTTAGAAATTCTATAATAAAGATCGCTAATTATACTATAAGAGCACGTTCTACAAGCTTGAAATGGAAAACAAGTACTAGCGATACATGGTTAGCTAAGGCTGCCCACTCATGCCTCTCCTAGACCGATGGATACTTTGAAATCTTTCCCCAGTACTTGTACTTACTAAGACATATTTACTATTCTTCCCTATCTTGAAAAATATATATGTTAATAATAAATGTAAATAGATCTCTTTAAGTTAAGAATAAATCAATCAGGTTTGCGTAGTTTTGAACCTATAGTTCTATACTCATATTTAGTCAAATATCCTAATATCCGAGATGCTAAAATATGACTCTTTTCCGCAAAACCAGCACAAGTCGGCATTAGGGGTTATGTTTGCTTTTCTTTCATTACCGTCTAACGTTTTTTTTTTAATCAAAGTTTATCATATCGTTCAGCAAAATAACAGTCTTATAATAAAAATAAACATCATGGTTTTGGGTTCTAATGGCTATGAAATTTAAGTATTAGCATGTATTTGAAGACTTTTAAATTCAAAAAATGAAAAAGATTAACAAATACCATATGGTACATATAGCTAGCAAATTGTGTATAGCATAGGATAATATGAACAGGAAGAATTATAATGGAAGAGATCAATATTTTAAAACTAAATTTAAATAAGAGATCAAATAAACAATTGATATTTTAAAAAATTTAAATAAAAAATCAACATTTCACAAAGTAATTTTAATAATTTTATAAAATAACTATTAAATTATAATTTTATAATATTTGAATCCTTTATTTAAACTATTTTATAAAATATTGATTATTTATTTAAAATTTTCGAAATATTATTTCTTAAACTTATCTCAAACATTCTTCTCTTAAAAAGATTAATGGATCATAATAGAGGTTTCGATTTTAAATTTAGAAATTCAAACTTATATAATAAGATGCACATTGAATTATTTTATAATAACCATGCAATGAAAGGCACCCAACAGCTACAGCTACTAGCTAGAAAATTAAAGCTCAAACTTTAAATTTGTAGTGAGTGCAAACTTTAATTCAATAATAAATCTTCTCAGGTTTAATCATGCTGATTGTCGTTGCAATGAGCATCCTTACTAAAATAAAGGGCAACGTTTACCACTTTCGTCCCATTATTATTGTGAAAAGAAAAAGCTAGGGTCCTTTTCTTAAAGAAGCGTAGGTCCGGCGTCCAACCATTGCAAATGTGACCTGGCGCCTAATATAAATGCAAAACTCCATGCATAGTAATAAGCGCAAATATTTTAATTAATGAGATGGCAATACTGTAATTGTGGATATGGTAGAGGGCAAAGACGTAAGCCATGGATAATTATGCCACCTGTAT
The DNA here is from genome assembly GCA_024138005.1 of Lumnitzera racemosa. Lineage (NCBI taxonomy): Eukaryota > Viridiplantae > Streptophyta > Magnoliopsida > Myrtales > Combretaceae > Lumnitzera > Lumnitzera racemosa. Next base: position 7,146,133 of record JAMXBC010000007.1, read on the forward strand.
TACTCAATACTCATCATCCCACAACAGGACAGGTCTTTCTCCTCGTTAAAGATTTCTGGTAGGCCCTCGCTCCAGAAGCAGCGGCTGCACGCGCTTCGCTTTACATTACAATCCGTATTGACCAAAATCGAGGCAAAACTACACCACTATAAATAAAAAGAAACTACAAAAATATTTTTAATATTTTATGTTTTTATAAATCAATCTTTTATCTTTTCATTTATTCCATTTTAATTATTAATTTTTTCAACTTATATCAAATAAATTCTTCTATTAATTCTATTTAATTTTTTATTACTGTAAATATATATTAGTATATAATTGATCTATATAAATATAAAAAATCATAATATTTATTTATATATATAAATTAGTTCTTAACATTTATTTATATATACGAATTAGTATTTAATCTTTTAATTTAATCAATTTTAATTCTCGATATATTCATACATGACGAAAAAATTTACGAAAATATCTTTTTATATTTATTAAAATATTAAGGATTAAAATAAACTAAATAAAATATTAAGAACCGATTTATAAATATAGATAAACATTAACGAATTTTTTATATTTTTCTTAACATGTGCACATCATTGATGGTCTCTCAAAATTATATGATTTATCTTCCATCCCAATTTAATTATCCAAAGAGCAAGTAATATGTTTCAACATGTATTCTTAGGAATTTAACCTCCATGTATCATTACTTTCATCATCCCTTTTCGCTGATAATAAACTTTACTTATAAAACGCAGCATCAATTTATGCTAAAAGAAATCTCAACCTCGTATAACCATTTATACAAAAGATAGGCGTAAAGCTAAATGAGACCGGTCATCGACAATGAAGGGACATACTAAATAATGAAAAATTTTAATTGGAATTTGTATATTTTGAAAAGTAAAAGCAAAAGAGAGTGATATGTTCTAATTCAACAATCTTAAAGGATAAAAATGCGATCTTTTTATTCACGTTATTTCTAATATTCAAAGAATCAAAGCTCATTCATTTATATCACAATTAGGAAAAACAAAAACCCTTTTCTTTACTTGTAAACCTCTTGCATTTATTTAAGAAATCATAAAAATTAGGTATTGAAATAACTAAATTAGCTTATGGAGCTCTCAAGCTTAAGTTCAAGCCCAACAAACCGAAATAATTTATAGAGAGGAAATTAGTTTTTCTAATATTTTGCTTTGGCAAGTTTTCATTCTTGAAAAAAGCACAAGTAGAGCTTCATTTTAAATCATGTTTGATCAAATATAAATTCAAATGTAAGATTAATAAAAATATATGCTATTATCTTGAAAATAATTGAACATTTGACAAGCTTGTTGTAGACAAGCTTAATTACGAGCTAAAAATTGTAAGATTAACTTAGCTCAATTATAGTATTTGTAATTACAAAGGAAAAAGCTACGCACAATAAATGCATCTCCCGCATTCGAGATCTCCATCTAAAATAACACAATTGATTGATGGAAATTGACCATGTATTTCTCAATAATTATTAATACTTTATAAGAAATGGATCTTCTTCATTTATTTTTCTTAATTTTCTTCAATTTATTTTTTTAAAATATTGATGGATATAATCAATGACTAACATTATAAGAAATATAATAATATCATAATGACTTCACATAATATTATTAAATGTAGGCAATTTCAATCATGTATTAGTAAATTAAGAAAAATTGAGAGAAGAATAAATAAAGAGCATCCAAATCCTACTTCGTAAGCATTAGTTATCTATGTTGATTAATTTATAGTCCTTAAGCATAGTGAGATAACCTCAACAAAGCATATGAAGACATTATACTTAAGGTCATATATAATATAACTAAAAGTAATAAATGCAATATCACAATACAAAACTAGTCATAATATTCTATAATACATTTCTTTTCTATTACCCTTAATCACATATTTCACACATATAAAGTTTTCTCATCCTAATTTCTTGACTTGTTGTGGCTATTGGTAGTTAATCCTTAGCTTAGATATCATTTTGACTTCCTATACAACAATATCATCCTCATTTCAAACCAATATAAGCTATTAATAATCTATCTTCAATTTGTCTATTATAAGCCTCCAATGAGCAAACATGATGCTAATTACAAAAGCCATCCCATTTGAAACTCTCAACTACAATAATAGTCGATCTGCAACCCATGTACCTAACCTATTATTAGATTATTGGTATATAGTGCAACTACCTCAATATGATTTTTTTACTCCAAACTAGCCATGAATATTCAATCCTTCATCCACTTATTTCAAGCCTTCACTCAACAGAAGAACCTAGGTTATAATATTGTAAGCCATACCATTCCAATTTCTCAATCAAAATCTAGTTATCGATCGTTGGATCAACTTACATATGCAACTCTTACAAAGGAATTTGTGTCTTATATAACCATCTCATTTCAATCCTTAAACCTACAACTATCTCTAATAATTAATCCACCACCAACTACATACCAAGCCCTATCTAAACAGTTAGAACAAGGTCAAATAAGTCAAGCTGCATAGAACATTAGAGCACATAATTCGTATATGATGTATTTTAAGCACATAAAATATAATCTTAATGAACCTATTTCTAAAAAATTTTGAACATAACATGCAAGCAACTAAGAAAGTAATAATTACTCACTAAGTTAATCCTAATTGATGTGAATCTTCTTCTTATTCATAATTGGTCTTAATTAATTAAATATTTGACCTTATAAGACTTTATACCATAAACTTCAAGTGACCGTCATTAAGATTTGATTACTTGAGTCCTTACAAAAATTCAAAATCCCTTTGCTGGCTTATTTGTTTTTTCAATCGCTAACTAAGTTCAATTGACCATTTATTAGTTCAACCAACATCTTTTTAATTCATACGGCCACGTTATCTATCTTTATATCCTCTCTTCCCATATCTCTGGGTGATTGAATTTCACTTGAGGTATATTGTAACATTATTTTCTTTTTTTTTTCTTAGCAATTATAGTATTATCTCTACATTCTTATCTGCTAATTTCATTGAACAATAATATCTCTTATGATATGTCGGGGGACAGTATCGAGATGGGTCTAAGTTTGTAGAAAACTTAAAATGAAGTGTGATAAAATGCGAAAATTGAAATAAGTAAACAAGATAAACAAGTAAAACCACAAACGATTCCAAGGATATGACACACTAAGAAAACTTCGTAAGCTCACCAAGCTGACTCAATATGATGTATGGCCAACTTGTTGAAGTTACTCATCACATAACTTTACTTAAGAGTTAGGATAAAAGTAAGAAGAGATGAGTAAGCATACTGGCTCATGAAAGAAGGGTGTCTTCAATAGCAGATGTGTAAGATGATGTGGCCATATATTACATAGGGTATTTATACCCGAAAACTTAGGATAACCTACCTTAAATAGAAATAACGAAAAGGGGTGTTGCCTAAACAAGTAATGTATAAGAAATAACAAAGGGTACGATTGAAAATTCAAAGAAATTGACGATTGATGCAGTAGGGTGTTTTTCACGCAGGACGAAACACATGACATTCAATTTCTAGGGATGTTTCTGGCATAAACAAACAATCGATATGGTTAGGATGTGTATTGTCGAGTAAAGATGTTGAGTAAACCTAGGGTTTCTCTAAGGAGGTGTAGATGCGGATGTACTCTTAGGTTCTTAGCACTAGTGTTGTTAAGCTGATGGTTGGTATGATCGTAACCGAGTAAACATGCGAGAGGTCCGAACTGTTAATGGAGCATATTTCAAGTTGGCACTTGATTACTAATAAATGAGAAGTTACTTGGCTTGGCATGTAGAGTTGGTCAATAACGAGGATCAGCTAAACTTTGGCAGGGATTAGTTGAAATAATCAAATCCATTTTGTTAATCCTTCAAGACCTCGAGCTCAGGCTCAGGTTAAAGGCCTAATTATTTGATTCCTATCATCTCATAATTATATATCATCTCATAATTATATAATATAAGTCACAAGCATTAAATCTTTAATTAGTTAAATGTCCTTAGCATTATAATTGTTATAATCCCTTAATCCAAGCATACTTGATTTTTTCAGTTCAATATCAACAATTCTTGATCATTCAACTTCCATCATTATGTACTTGAATTGTAATTATTGAAAATAAGTTTCCCATTAGATAATCACTAAGGAAAATTATATAGAACTCAAAAAATATCACTTACCATGTAATATGTAATTGAAATTAACTAAGATATCCATGTAACACTAGATAGTACAAATGAAAACTAACCAATGATAACTAACCAAAATGAAACATTCCACGTTGAATGAAAGAAAGAAAGAAACAAAAAGGAATGAGAAAGCAAGACGATCATGTATAGAGAGAGATTTTGAATAAGCTTGTACAAATAAGGAAAATCAAGGGAAAAACTATTAACTTTATATTTGAAAGAAATTAAAGATGATCAAACCAAGATGATAAGGAGCTAAATCATATGAGAAAAACTATAATGTAGAGAAAGAAGATGAGTCGATATTTCCACCAACCACTTAAGATAAAAATTGATTTGGATGAGTATGAGAATAGAAAGAAGAAAAACTTATAAACTCAAAGAGATAAGATGAACACAAGAACACAACAGGGCTTCGTATGGTTAGGATTTTATCTTAGCTGGTCAATTACGCGTAAAAAGCTTATTGGTTAACTTAAAGAAGTCTTGAACTGATAATACTGGGAGGTGTCATTAGGAATAGGCATAGGTGAAGGAATAGGTAAACTAGGTTTCTTAAGTGTACTCGTGTGGCAATGGATCAAAATGATGTTCTTGCTTGTTCTTAAGGCGTTCTTGATTATTTGGTTGCTTTGATCTTCTATGGAATGATTTTAGTAGAGTTCCAATGCTTTTTTAAAGTTTGCTAATGCTTAGAATGTGTCTAATGAGAAGGACCTCTTTATATATAAATTTTGGTAACCTATCTCCATTGTTGAATGATTTTGAGATAGATGGATGAGATGGGTTGTTGATAAGGACCAGGATCGTTTTTGATGATCAACAGACATGATCGAGTCCTCTTAAGATTATATAAGCCATCGATTGTTAGGTGTAAATGAGTTGGTCAAGCCTAGGCCTTATTTTTATGCATAAGAAAACTAAACAAGGAAGAGAGTTGATAAATTGGTCCAGCAATCTTTATTCCAACCTATTAATTAGATCTTCTTAAGACATTCTTGAAATTATTGAGTTCTTTCATACCTTAACTTTGATGATAATAAAAGGTGCATTAAGACAAAGCTTATTATCAAAGAAGCCTAAGGCTTATAAACAAGCCTAAGAGAACTTTATAAAATCACAATACCTTCTTTAGGCCTTATTTTATGCCTAAGACAATTGAATAACGTAGAGAGTCGACAATTGATCCAGTGATCTTTATTTCAAGAAGAGAGGTTCTACAAAGAGGAATCTAGTTACTGTAGAAGCTACTATAAAAACTTCTGATATTAGGTCAATTCAAGATGAGTTAGTAACTTAGCTAATTGGAAATCCAAGTTAGTAAATGGAAAATGTGTAGAAGAAACATAATAGGAAAATCGGTTCTATAAGTACAAGTTTTTCTTTTTTATGGAAGAGTTATCTAAACAAGTTTTTGAGACTTTCTTTGCATCCTTGAAAGATTAGCTTAGAAATTTGTTATCTAAAAACTTCAAAAGATTAATGCCAAAAAACAAGGCATTGATGGATCAAAAGCTCAATTAGTAAGATGTTTATTTGACTGGGGCTTATGATTTAAGAATAGATGAAGTGGTAACCAAGGTTACAGTAGAGATGCTTGATGTATAGAAACAACTAAGCAATATGGATGTTCCTAGGGTCAAGAGTCAAATGATAGATGTTGAAAGATCTCTAGAGCAAATAAGACTTTGGCTTCAATTTTTGCTACAACTTGATATTTGTGCATTTGAGCACTTTACTTAGGTAAAGAATCAATAGCCAAAGCTTCGAATGCTCTAAGGAAAGAGATAAGGGACTTTATGTTTGTTCAATTTCTAGATTATGTGGACTTTATGTTTGTTCAATTTCTAGATTATGTCTAACCCTACCTATCATCTAACAAAGTAATAGTCATAGATGAAGGTGACCCAAGGTCTCAACTAAAAAAGAAGACTTCCTAAAATTCTTTTATGCCTCCACTCTACATCGCTAAACAATCACCCTCTATAACCTCCAAGAAATGATTCTCGAAAAAATAGTTTTCTTAGTTTTATCCATCTTCTATTTTATTTTAGCTGTATTTCTATTAACTTTTTGTTTGTAATCAGACCTTATTAACTAGTAATGTTATTTGTCCTCCTTTAATGCAAGACTTATTTCACTATACTAACAATAGTTTCAACTAATAAAAGACTATTTCCTCAAGGTGAGGTTCATTTCACCATACTGATGCCTTTTTTTAGGCCATGGGGAGGGTTTCTATTATTTAACCATTTCATAGCTCAATTTCTTAAATCAAGGCTCACTTTCACTACACTAATATTATTTTCATCTTTCCACATCTCATTTCCTCGAAAAAAGGCACATTTCATCATAATAATACCATTTTTACTATTTCAAGGCTTATTTCCATAAGATGTGCTAATTTCACTATACTAATGTTATTTCCTCATATTGAAGTCCTACATTCGATGAGTAAGGTTTAATTAACCATACTATCATTCTTTTTACCATAGAGAGTTATTTTACAATTTCCAATATTAGGTTCAATTCATCCATGTAAGGCTCCTTTCAACGTATTAATACCATTTTATAAGGAATAGTTTTTACCGCTTCACCATTTTAGAATTTATTTTCCTTATTGCAAGACTTATTTTATCATACTATTAACAGCTTTCACTATTTAAAGGCTTATTTCTTTTAAATAAGCTTTTTCACCACATTAATGCCTTTTTTTCACTGTAAGAAGGGCTTATACTCGATATCGTCGGATTACTAAAGCTAACTTTTACTGTTTCAACCTTTTAATATCCAATGGCTCGAATCAAGTTTCATTTTACCATGTTAATATTATTTTCACCATTTCACTAAAAAAAAAGGCTCGTTTTACCATAATAACACCGTTTTCACCATTTCAAAGCTTATTTTGATAAAATATAGCTAATTTCACCAAGTTGGTGCCATTTCTATTATTAGAATCCTTATTTTATAGAAGTAAGGTTGATTTCATCGTACTATAAACCTTTTGACTATAGGGAGTGATTTGACTATTGGGAGTGATTTGATTATTTCCTAGAATGAAGTTTGTACCCCTTAATGTAAGACTCATTTTACCATACAAATTCCCTTTTAACCATAGGGATTTTTTTTTATTGTTTTCTCGTTTTAAGGCTCATTTTCTCGATGTAAGATTTAATTCGCCATATTGATAATGGTTTTTACCATTTGAAGTCCCATTTCCTTAAAGTAATGACCATTTCACTATACTTGTGGCTTTTTTCACCAAAGGTATGGCTTCTACCATTTTACCATTTCATGACCCATTTCCTTGAATTGAGAATCATCTCACCACATTAATATAATTGTCACAATTTCAAAGTTAGTTTCCTCAAAGAAAAGCTCATTTTGCCATAATAGCACTTTTTTCACTGTTTCAAAACTCATTTCCTTAAAATAAGGGCCATCTCACCATGTTGACACTACTTTTGTAATTTCAAGGTTTATTTATAAGAGGTACAAGTCATTTTGCCGTACTATTACCCTTTTCACCATAAGCAGTAATTTTATTATTTCATTGTAAGAAGGCTGTATTCCTCAAAGTAAGGCTCACTTAGCAATATTAAAACTTACTTTCACCATTCCGACAATAAAAAAAAAATATATATTTTCACTACAAGGTAAGCTTTCACTTGTTTCACCATTTCAATACCTATTTCCTCAAATGAAGTTGCATTTGGCCAAACTAATATCATTTTCACCATTTCAAGGTTAATTTTTTCAAGGCATAGCTTGTTTCACCATACTAATGCCATTTTAATCATTGGAAGGCTTATTTATTCGAAATAAGCCTTTCACTACGTTATTACCATTTTCACTATATAAAGTGATTTTACTGTTTTACCATACGAAGGCTTGATTCTTCGAAGTAGGGTTCATTTCACCATATTAATACCATTATTAGTATATGTAAGCTCATTTCATTAAGGCAAAGCTTGTTTTACAATAAAAACACATCCTCTCACCATACTTACATCATTTCACAATTTTAGAACTCCTTTCTTCGATGTAAGGTTTATTTCACCGTATTATTACCATTTTCACTACTTCATCCTGAAAATAACATTCATTTCACCATTTTAATGCCTATTTCACCATATTAATGCATTTTTTACCAATTAAAGATTTATTTCCTTAAAATAAGCATTAATTCACCACACTATCACCTTTTACACCATAAGGAGAGACTTCACCATTTCACTATAAGAATGCTTGATTTCTTGATGTTACTCATTTCACCATATTATCATTATTTTCACTATAGGTAAGATTTATACTATTTCACTTTTTCAAAACTTATTTCCTTGATTTAAGACTAATCTCATTACACTAACACCATTTTCATTAGAGGGAAATATTCGTGGTTTCACTATTTTTAGGCTCATTTTATTGAAATTATGGCTCATTTCACAACTTTTAACATTACTTTTACATTTCTAGTCTCATTTTCTTGAAATAAGACTCATTTCAACATGCTGGCATCCTTTTTCTTCATAGGAAATACTTTTAGTGTTTCATCATTTTCCTAAAAAAAAGGTCTTATATGACCATGGTAATGTCATCTTCAACATTTCAAAATCAATTTCCTCTTCGGTGAAAAAACAAAAGAGTTAATTTCCTTAAAATAAAACTTATTTCACTATACTAATACTACTTTTGACTATTCATTATAGGGAGGGTTTTTTCTATTTCACCATATGATTGCTTAATTCTTCTATGTAAGATTCACTTCATCAAATTAACTCTATTTTTACTATAAGAAGGCTTTTACTACTAAATATTTACCATAACCATGTACATTACATATAGTAATATATTAACTATTTTCATTGACCAAAAAGGAATATTAAATCAGTATTTGAATACATATTAATTTAATAGCTACATCTATTATACCTATAATATTAAAGTGGGGAGTTACACTTTGATGTCTTTATCATTTCTATTTTTTTCTTTGCATAGTAATTACTAGTATAAAAACGGGCAAAATTGGTTTTCATTTAGAATTTTAGTAATTGCATTATGATTACTAAATTATATTGTTTATACCAAAACAAGTATATATAGATCTATATAAGTTTTTTATATAATAAAACTATAATTCATAACTTTGTATTAATTTCAGTATGAGATAAAAAGAATAATAATAGGCATATAAATTTCAATTATATTTTATAAAACATGAAGGGGAAAAAAAAGGAAAACAAACAGATGGATCTTAGACGTAAGTGGAAGTTTGATTTAACGAACTTTGAAATGCATTACGCACATTTAGACGTTTTGATGAAAATTGTATATGCTAATAAGATATATCAATTAATTGATTCTTCAACATGTCTTAGAAAATTATATAATCTAATATATAGAATTTACACTTTCATAACATGTGTTAATTAATTTATTTTTTCTATGTGTCTTAAAAAATAACTAATACATTAAAATTGAAGTTTGAAGTATATAATACTAATAAAAGTTGAAGTTTATTTTTTCTTCTACACATGTTAAAAAATAACTAATTGAAGTTTACTTTTTTTTTATGTGTATTGAAAAATAACTAATAACATTTTTTTATCACTTTTATTGAAAATGGCAATGATAATAATAAAAGTTGAAGTTTGAAGTATATAATACTAAACATGAAACAATAGATATATATTATATTACATTAATATATGTATGCATGTATACATATATGTATTATTAAAGCGTTTAGAGGCTTAAGTAACCATCGAAACAACATCTTGATTATTTTTACTTATTTAACCTTTTAAATAAAATTTTCATTATTGATAAATATTTTTTTAAATACATTTAATTATAAATATAAAAAAATTTAAAAATTTAAAGAAAATATAACCTTCCTCATGTCTCTCTCTCTCTCCTTCAACATTTCAACTGCTCTTTCTTTCCATCTATCTCTTTCTCTCCCCTTCAACATTTCCTCTACTCTTTAGAGGTGTATAAGTTAGCTTTAGCTTACAGGTCGTCCGGTTTAACTTGCTTTTTAAGTAGGTTTAGGCCAAGGTTTTTTAGCTTGTTTAAAAGTGGACTAAATAAGTTTAATCTATTTAACTTATAGGTTAAAATGACTCGGTTTAAATCGGCCTGTTTAATATATTTATACATTTAGCTTATGGGTTGATCTGTTTATTCTACTTTTTTTAACGAGTTAGGATTAAGATTTTTTAGCATATTTAAAAGCGAGTCAAATAAGTTTGATCCGTTTAATCTGCGAGTCAACGTAGATTGGGTTAGATTGACTCGTTTAATCCATTTGCATACCTCTACAACTCCTTATTTCTTTCTCCAACTACCTTTATTTTTTTTTCTTCCTCATTTATTATTATTTTTTATCAATATTATAATATATTTAATTATATTACATAATTTTATTAATTTTGTGCATATACAATATAGATGCATCATCTTTCTCTCTCTCTTCTCTTCAACATTTTCACTACTCTTTATTTTTCTTTCTACCTCTCTTTTTCTTATCTATTATTATATTTTATCAATATTATAATATATTTAATTATATTATATAATTTTATTTATTATATGTATACACAATATAAATACGTCACCCCTTAATATATATATATATATATATATTATTTTTCTTCATCGCACGATGTCGCCCAATTTCACGGGTTACCTGGTCAAGTTTCATTACTAGAAAGGAAAAAAAAAGAAGAAGCAAAATAAAATTTCGCTGGCCGAAATCCATTTGACGATAATAATATTTGCTGTTGTGTTGTGAATATCTTATCACTGCGACGGGATTGTACAAAAATCCCAAACCAACGGCGCGTACATAAAACGGCCTGGCCATTGCATGTGGTTCAAATTCGGTTGGCATTGTATTCGTGGACCCGGCAATTCCGAACCTGCCTTTCTCTTCCTCGTTTTTCACCTATAAAACACACCCACCACACCCGTCCTCAATGCACAAGTTTTCTCCCATCCTCGTTCATTTTTTATCGCTTTCTCAGATTCATTCATTTCACACTATACGAAGAAAAAATGGGTGTTGCAGTTCTAAATCCTCGTGACTGCCTAAAAGCACCTCCTTTCCCTCACCAATACCCTCTAAGGACACCCAAAACCTCTGCTAACTCTAATTTTAACTCTAACCCTAACGCTAAGACTAACATTTCTGCTCACCGTGGTCGGAGAAGAAATCCCAGAGAATCTTCTCGCAGCTCTTTACCTCCGTCCAAGCACACTCCCATCATGGGTCAAGTTAAGATCCTCAAACGCGGTGAAGATCTTCCCAAAATGAAACCATTGCTGGGTTCCGTCCAAAGCTCAGGAACCGAAACCGGTCCGAAGATTGACCAGTCCCAGAGCGAAACCGTGACGAAAAGGTCCTGTTCGGCGGGTGATGTGACCGGGTTTTATGCGGGTTCAGCCTTCTTCGTGTCGCCGCCTCCGAGCTCGGTTCCGCTGCCGGCGTTTTTCACGAAGAAGGTGGAGGTCCCCATGTACGATGAGGCGACGACCGACTTAAGGAGGATTTTGGGGATTGCTTAGGTGGTGATGAGTTAAAAGAGTGTTGTGCAGATTTGGGAAGTGTAGATTTGCTTGGTGGTCCACTTATGGGTTTGTGACGGTTCAGGGAAAAGAAGGAAAAAAAGAAGAAGAAGAAGAAGAAGAAGAAGAAGAAAGAAAAAGTAGGAGTAGTGGTTTTCTTGTTGGTTTATGAGATTCGATTTCGTCCCTTATTTTTTCAAGGGGACAATTATCGGGTCGAGACAGTTGTGTATAGTAGGTGTGTCATTTCTGGTTTCAATATAGTGATCTTAGGCCCGTAATCATGTGGAGTATTTCTGGGTCGATTTAGACTTTAGTTATCGAGTAGTGGAATCGGTTTTTTCTTTTTCTTTGTAATAGTTTTATGTATGAATCTGAGGGATAGAGAACATCCATGTCTTAGAATAGGGAATCTTGTACTGTATCCCTCTGTTCAGACTTATGGTACGTAGTTTGTAGATGGTTTTTTGTTATGATCATGCTGGGTTTAGTTTAATTTTTGGTGTTTACATCCTTCATGATGGCTTTTCGGTGTTGTGTTGCTTTTGTGGATTCAAAATTCGAAATTTGATGATTTAAAACAAGAATTTTTGGGGACAATCGTGTGGAAGTGATTATGAACGATAGAGGGGAGGAAGCTTAAAGCCGACGGCGCGTGATTTCAGGCCTTTCCTTCTTCCAGTTTCCTCCATGGACGAGCGCAAGATACAGTCGGACCGTGCCCTGTGCGATTTTTATGCTAGTCGACCCATTCTGCTTTGTGTCAAGCTGGGCCTGGCCTATTGTACTAGGCTGTGGGTATCCGAAGTACTCTGTAAAGCCAATAAAATTCGATGCACCATTGCTATCGACGATTGGAATCGGAAGTTACACCGAACCTTTCTTTCTTTAAGTTTCCTGCCGAAGTTGCGTACAATATGGGAAAAATTGGTCCACGTGGACGCAATTTTTTTTCCTATAAACATTCATGAACGTATTGGTACAGGTGCATTAAGCCTTGAAAACTAATTAAATTAAGCCGGGGAGAAACATCTAAGTAAGTAATCTGTGGACCATGTGATAACTGCTCTCTCGGTAGATAGCGTGTTTCTCATGTTGGTCCCAACGAGACTGAATATGGATGCTATAATGGCGGCATAATAGCGGTCATGCGCTAGGAGATTGAAGAACTTAAGAACCAACTAGCAGCATGTCGGGTGATAGTGGTAATGGAGTAACCATCCAATTTGCTTATAGGATCGATATTCCCAAGCTTGAACCTTTTAATGGGATATGATCCTCTCGAGAGGTAGACAACTTCCTTTGGGAAATAGAACAATATTTCAATGCTGTAAGAATCTTGGATGACCTCAAAAAGGTATGTATTGCTGCTATGTATTTGAAAGATTCTGCTATGGTATGGTGGCGTAGGAGGACAAAAAAAATTAATACTTGGGTTAGCTTTGTGTATGAGGTTAAGGGGCAATTCTCTCCTCAAAATACTGCTAAAGAAGCAAAGGTGAAGTTGCGTCACCTAACTCATAAGGGTGACATCAAGGAATATGTGAAGGAATTTTCAGAATTAATGCTGGAGATCCCAGACCTTAACCAGGATGACGCTTTAGTGATGTTTTTAGATGGTCTGGAACCTTGGGCAAAGTTAGAGCTAGATCGAAGAGGAATAGAAGACATCTCTAAGGTTATAGCAATTGTTGAAGGTCTAACGAAGTTCAAGAAGACAGAACATAAGATCCCAATGGGAAGGTGGAAGGGAGGAGTTGAAAAGGAAAGGAATGGGAGTTCCTTAAGAGGGAAGCCTAAGATGGAAGAGAGAAATAATGATCAGGGAAGGACTCATGAAGGAAAAGATGGGGGACGATGGAAGCCTCGAGAATTGAAGTGTTATTTTTGCAATGGGCCCCATTATGCTAGGGAATGCCCAAAGAAAGATCGGTTGGTAGCAATTATGTTAGATGAAAGCTCCAATGAAGAGGATGAGGCCAAACTGGGTTTGGTACGACTACTTAGTGCTATGAAGATGCAGAGAAGCGAAAGGGGTTGATGTACACTGAGGTGATAGTTGCTGGCAAGAAGTTAAATGCCCTTATTGATACAGGGGCATCTCATCTGTTCATCTCCGATGTAGCAGCAAGTAAGATTGGAATGGAGGTGGAGAAAACCAATACATGGCTCAAGACGGTAAACTCAAAGGAAATCCTTACTACTAAAGTCGCCAAAGAGATAGAGCTCCATATGGGAGGGTGGAAAGAGAAAGAAACCATCGAAGTAATACCTATGGATGACTTCGAATTTGTGATTGGGATGGAATTCTTAAATCGTATCGACGCACTCATTATTCCTCGTATAAACTGTATATGTATACTCGAGACCAACTCTCAATGTGTGGTGCCTGTTACAAGGAAAGCTGGTCAAGCCACAAAATTCCTTTCCGTTATGCAACTAGCGAAGGGCTTAAAGAAGAATGAAGTTACGTACATAGCTACATTGAAGAGGGAAGAAGAGACGGGGAATCAAGAGGTAATTCCACATCGAGTAGGGGAGTTGCTAGAAGAATTCAAAGACATCATGCTTAAAGAGTTGCCAAAGAAGCTACCATCAAGAAAAGAAATGGATCATGCGATTGAGCTAAAACCAGGTACAAAGGCCCCTGCTAAAGTTCCTTATCGCATGTCCCTAAAAGAATTAGAAGAATTAAGGCGACAACTGAAGGAGTTGTTGGAAGTTGGATTCATCCAATCGTTAAAGGTGCCTTTTGGAGCTTCAGTTCTCTTCTAGAAGAAACAAGATGGGCCCCTTCAGGTGTATATTGACTGTAGGGCCTTGAATAAGGTCACTAAAAAGAATAAGTATCCTATTTCTTTGGTATCAGACTTGTTCGATGGATGGGGAGAGGAAAGATACTTTTCAAAATTGGATCTATGACTGAGATATCATTAAGTATGGATAACAAATGGAGATGAGTCCAAAAATACTTGCGTCACAAGGTATGGTGCATTTGAGGTTCTTGTTATGCCATTTGGGCTCATAAACACCCCAGTTACTTTTTGTAGTCTTATGAATAGGGTATTAGCACCATTCTTGGATTATTTTGTTGTGGTTTACTTGGATGACATCATGAATTATAGTAAGCCTATGGAAGAACACCTAGAACATCTTCATAGAAATTGCTTAGCCTTAAGGGAAAACGAGTCATATGTAAAGCTGGAGAAATGTGCCTTTGCAAAGAAAGAAGTGGCTTTTTTAGGGCATGTGGTAGGAAAGGGGAAGATCAAAATGAATGAAGAGAAGATACAGGCCACTCGAGAATGGAAAGAACCTACTAAGCCTACCGAATTGAAGTCATTTCTTGGCTTAGTAAGTTATTACAGAAGTTTCATACGTAGATACTCTCGAATGATTGCCTCCTTAACGGATTTACTCAAGAAAGATGTCCTATGGATATGGAGGGAAGATCGACAGAAGGCATTTGATACCCTGAAGGAAGCAGTCATTAAAGAACAAGTTCTTGCGCTTTTTAATTTTGGTAAAGTATTTGAAGTATGTATGGATGATAGTGATTATGCCATTGGTGAGGTTTTGATGCAGGAAAACCATCCAATAGCCTTTGAGAACCGAACATTGAACGATACAGAGAGGCGATACCCAGTAGATGAGAAGGAAGAGATAGCTGTAGTGCATTGCCTTAAAGTTTGGAGGCACCTTGTAAGTACAAGTCAGTGGGACTGGTCTAAGTTATTGGATGTCATACAGCTCTCTTTCGATCTATAGAAGAATGAATCAACAGGGCATAGTCCATTTGAAGTTGTCTTAGGGAGACAACCGCTAAATACAGCAACAACAGGATATATGGGGTTTAGTTTTCTAGCATATAAAATTACAAAAGAGTGGTAAGAAGGCCAAGACTTAGCTCTGAATTACTTAGACAAGGCTATTCAGAGAATGAAGGAAGTTGTAGGTAAGAAATGTCGGCCAATAGAGTATTTAGTAAGGGATCAAGTACTTGTGAAGTTACACCTGATCCAGTGGACCAAGGGCCAATTGCACAAAAGACTAATGAGGTGTTATGAAGGGCCGTTTCTCATCATAAAACGAGTAGGACGAGTATCTTATAAGTTGGGGTTGCCTCCAAGATTAAAATTCCACCTAGTATTTCATGTGATAATGCTTAAGCCATATTATAAGGATGAAGATGACCTTAATAGAACAATATCATAGAGGGCTCTAGTTGGAATTCAGGAATCATACGAAAAAGAAGTTGGAAAAATTATTATGAAAAGATATGTGAGAAGACGAAGCCACTCCCCTGGGCATAAGTATATGGTTATTTGGAAAGGAAAGCCGGAAAGTGAGACTAGTCGGGAACCTACTGAAGCTCTATGGCAGTTTTCCAAACAAAATTCAAAATTTCCATAAAGAAGATACGATGAGGACGTCGCCAGATTGAGTGGGGGAGAATGTTATGGGCCGATTTAGAAGGGCTCAAAATCATGAGATTCGTTCAAGCTCAAGAGGAAATAATTCGGAATATTCTAGAAGATCTAGAAGGTTCTAAATAGGTGGTAGGTAAGGTAGATAAATGTATTTAATGTAAAGATAGGTAAGGATTCATTTGTAATTGTTAGATCGAATTGATCTTAGCCCTTCATCTTAAGAGACCTCTTGTATATATAGGAGAGATCCCCTTAATTGTAGCAACAAGTTATTTGAGTGAATACGATAGACTTTCAGAGTTTCTCTCTCTACTTTCTCTCTCTAAACTTTGTGAGTGTGTTACAGGCTGATTTAGCCTTCTTTAATGAGGTCAGGAACGCTAAGTGCCGCATGAGATCGAGCGATGGAATCTGTTCGTGACATGGGCAGGTTGTTATTGGGCATTCATCGTCCAATCTACTAAAAATCATATAGGTAACCATTCCATAAGGTCTTGTTATTGGGCATTCATCAGCTAATTTGCTAAAAATCATATAGGTAGGAAACCATTTTATAAGGTTGAATTTGCTAAAAATCATATAGGTAACCATTTTATAAGGTTTTGGAATAAGTATTGAAATATGATTAAAGACTTGATAGGATTTAGAGGTAGATTTTGAAATTTGGAAAGAATGTTTGAGGAAAAACCTATTATTCGATAGAAAAGAATTAATTAATAATATAATATTAACTAAATTTTTTAATACTTAAAATAATAAATAAACGAAGTCTTGATTGATATCAACTTTGATTATGTTTAATATTTTCTATTAATATTTATATATATGTATCTATGATTGATTTGTTTTTTGGATTAAGAGAAGGTGGTTGGGTGCATATTATATAATAGAGAGAAATAATTAAGCAGATAACAAAAATGCTACAAACATTGACCATATCTATAAAATAAAATATATAAAACAATTAATATATAGTCTAGATAAATCATTAAACCTACTGTATAACAATACTATTAGATACTGTACTAAAACCATCATATAATACATAAGATAAAGAAGCTACAATGAATAGATTACTTGATCCTCATTGTCTTACTTATTCTCTATAAATAATGTAAATCAATTTCTTATGTAATAACTAATGAAGTAAAAAAATAATCATTTGGTTAAAAAAAAATTTATAAAAGGATCTAACAAGTTGGAAAGTGAATAACTCACTAAGGTAGCAGAACGAGTTCTTTATGTTAAAAACCTGATAAGATTTTGGTATGGGTCTGGAAATCCTATTAGTATATCGAAGTGGGTTTTGGATTTTTATAATCGACCCTAAACCCGCCTCATCACAACAATCTAGTCTCTATACTTATCACAAAATATTAGAATGTATTTTGCCATTCTCATGCTTTTGGACAGTGTAATGTCCATCTACATAAATCTTTGCTATTGGGTATTAAAGTACATTGAAATTGGTGAACAAGTTGTGCTTTCGCCTTCTAATGTTTATTTGAAATTTACAAATTTCAGTCTAAATTTTCAAAAATTACATTTTCATGAAGGAACGTAATTCATTCATGTTCAAATTGCAAATTACACTTAGAAATGTTGAAAACATCCAAGAAAGAAGATAAATTAAATCTTTGAATCATCAAGTTGTACTTTCCATCGTTTATTCAAACATAAGCTTAAAGAATGTAATCTATCTCCTACTTCTGATAGCCTAATAAAGGCTCGACGAACAATTTGACCTATGAAAGCAAATATAATTCACTTTTTGAAATCAAACATCAGAGCTTTCTTCCTCTTATCACTTCATCCAAAGGATAGCACCTTAAACTCTCTCTCTCTTTAATTTTCTTATAGCAAATTGCAACTAGGTTTTACTTAAAGATTGAATTTTTAGAAGAGATCTTGATGAGAAATTCTAGTATGTTTATTAATGGAGTTTAATCTATGTAGTGATATGAATTTTATATATTATCTATTGTGATTTCATGTGGTTGTAAACTTAGAGTTTATAGCACTAAAGGACTCTTAATAAACTTTGCATTTTTGGGAAAAAGAAGGATGGTCCCTCATATGGTTCCTTTTTATTTTTCTTATGTGTATTTCTATTACTTTGTTTGTTTCCAAAGTTTTCAATTACAACTGCTATCTAACATGTACCTCTATTCAATTATTTATGACTATAAAAACTATGAATGTGTAATAATCTTTAATATGTAAATTGTTGTTTCATATGTAATCTTTTAAGTGCTCTTGTTTCCTCTTGTATGGTTAGTATCGACAAAATATGTTCTTCCCTTCTTGGAAAAATCTCCTAATCCTTAAAGCAACAATTAGGGCTATTCTTTGAAAGTGTTGGACCGACTACCAGTAGACAATGCACTCCACTATAGAGATTGAGGTTCATTGTAGGCAGCATGTTGTAACCAAACCACCATATTTGCAGCTTAGTGATTTGACAAGAGTAGGAGTCCCAGATGTACCGACTATACTATGGATGTCAGATGCTTATTAATGAGCTGCAGTAGAGTGTAAGCGCTAAAGACGAAAATCAGGTTGAGATGCTGAGGAAGGGGTTAGTTGATACTCAATAGGGGTGAGTTGAGCCCTAGGCTTATGCCAGATGATTAATGAACGTTAGCTCAATGATCAAGGGTTGACCTGCTTAGACAGTTGTTATTGGCTCCCCAGGCAAGTCCCGATGAGAGGGATAGGCTAGCCATCAGTTTTCATCTTCAATGGCATAAACTCATGGCTTCGTAAGAGGATCATAATGCTACATGTTAACTTATTGTTCACTCAAGTGCCATTTGGTTTCCCTTATGAATTGTTGGGCCTTGGTTTAGGCAAGAATCAAGCATCAACACTTATCCCTCCACTTTCATTAGTGTTTGAGGTGTAAGGAGAGTAATCCATGAGATGTGATCGGACTAAAGCCTAGCCCCTAAGCAGGGGCTAGTTTTACTACTTAGGTCATGGTGAACTTTCCCATACATTGGGTTACTGTTTCATTGACATGACTAGTAGGCTGCTTGGTGTGTTATGATGGCTGTCATTAGGAAATGCAGCTTGCATTGATGATTTGTAAAGAATAGTTGTGCATATGTAGTAATCCGTTATCAAGCCACGTCATGGATCCATGTGCAAAGATCAATAAGGGCATTTAGTTGAAGGGGTTAAGTATGTAGATGGCTGAGATTTAGTGCATGTCCTATTGTGGGATTGTGCTTTGAGAGTAGAGAAACCATTCGCCTTCTCCCTTTGTTTGTCTATATAAAAGGGGGCCTGAATGTTCATTTTTCACTTTACTTTGTTCACTTAGAGGAAACTTTATCAAAATTTCAACTTATGAGCTAATTGCTTTTTCTTGTGTGCTTCAAATCTTTGTTGATCACTTGCAATGACCGATCAAAGCACAACAGATAATCAGAGTGAGCCCTCTCATCTTTCTATTTCTAAAGAAGTAGATGAAGGTTGCGAGAACTCTTCCTGAGTAAGTGGTGGTAATCCTATTGTCCCTAAAATAATGGCGGTAGTAGCAACAGTAACAAGAAAAGAGGATGAGGTAATACTATCTTAGGAGGAGAGGATGGAGTGCATGTAGTGACGTCCCCTTGATACGAGCTTACATGTGCCTGTATTCCTTATATAACGAGTGAAGAGAAGTTAAGGATGGTTCCTTCGACGGTAGGAGTAGTAATCAAGTGGTGAGTGGAGGAGCCCATCAATGGGCAGCTGGCTTATGACATAGGAGATGATCGATCTTTTAGTATTTATACGAAGTCGTTTAAGCTCGATCTTTGCCTCCTTTTTTCAGAGTTCTTGCTTTAGTTCTTCAAGTACTTTAAGGTTGCTCTGAGCAATCTAAATGCAAATGTGTAGATTCAGCTACTCGCTTTTAAGGTGTTATACATTTGGGAGTTGCAGTAGCTAACTATACAACTGTTTAGGCACTCCTTTTTTGTCAGGAGGGTGGGCAATGGATACAGAAGACACAAGTATGAGTATTATTGATAAGCCATTAAATAAGGTAGAAGGGTAGAATGAGTTCTTTTACTATGTTCATGCTCTCAAGCCACTTAATTTTCCAACTGAGTAGTGATGGCCCATTCAAGGTAGGAAGTTAAAGGCTTTGGGGGATGAGGATATGATGGTTAGCATCGAGCTCTTGAATCTAACAGACTAGAGAAAGCTTAAACCTTTGTCGATATGTGAGAAGTATAAGAGTGGAGCACCATTATTTGCGATGGAGATACGTATTTATTGTATTCAAGTGAGGAGGGGTGGTTGGTTGTCTACCGTACTATATTGCATTGCCTTTAGAGTGAGGGACATAGTAATGCATACCGTAGCTAAGGACAAATAAGGTCGGTCACAAGGATAGGTCCAAGCTTGCTAAAAGCTTGAAAGGGTGATGGGGAAATGCGTATAAGGACAAAAAATGAATGAAAAAGTAAACAAAACCAACTAATAACTCCAAAGGATATGACATACCAATTGAACTTTCGATGACTCATGGCACAGCTTGATATGACATACGAGATGGTTCGGTGAGGGGACTCGCCACATAGCCTTGCTTAAGAGTTAGAATAAGAGTAAAATGGAAGTAAACAAACAATGTTTATGAGAGGAAAAATATCCAGTGTATTAATGATAATCTGATGTTTTCGGTTACATGTACAAAGAGTATTTATACTCGAGAATTTAGGGCAACTTGTCTAAAAAGGAAAAGATCAAAAGGTTATTATCCTAAAGAATTAATGTAAAGTATGCGAAGGGTAAAAAAGAATATTTACGGAAAAAGCAATAATTATACCAGCAGATTCTATGAGTGGTCCCCAATACATGGGGCTAATACATTGGTGGCGCTGTTAGAGGATGTAGACAAAAGAGTACGAGTTGATTAGGTGTCCGAGTAGGGGTGCCGAGTAGGTGTGGACTCGTCCGAGCAAGAGTAATTGAAGGTTAGTTCAAGGTAGCTCTCTTGGACTCTTAGCAAGAGTGATGCCAAACAAGTGTTCGACTTAGACATGATCGAGCAGGTGTATGGGGTTTGATTACAATCTAAGCATTCTTTAAGTCGGCATACAACTTTCGAGAGGTGGCCAGTCAAACGACTCAACATATAGAGTTCATAAGCAGTAAAGAGAAATTTGGCTTCAACAAAGGTCCTCTGGAGTAAGAGGATTCACCTCGCTAACCCTCTAGCCCTCGGGTTCGGCTATGGGTTAAAGGCCCGGTTGCCAGGTTCTTATCATTTTCTTTGGGTTGATTTGGTTTTAGGATCAAATCTAACTGGTCTTCGTTCAATTCTCCGTTAAGGTGATATGGACTGAGGTCGACAACGTTAAAGGTGTCCAAAACCCCACAATCTACGAACAACTCTAACCTATAGGCGTTGTCATTGATCTTCTAGAGGATTTTGAAGGGTCCCTCAACCCTTATAGATAGCTTGTTCCTTTTGCTCGAAAACCTTTTCTTACTCAGGTGCAGCTACACTAAGTCTCCAAGTTGGAATTGTTTAGTCATCCTACCCTTAGCCTTCTATTGCATTCATCTGGCGATTTGGTCGATCTACCGAGTAACTTTGTCATAGATGTGTTGAAAGGATTGTGCTCTGGCTCTTACATTAGGGTCTTCTTGCTTAGATACAGGTATAGGAGTGTGATTGAGGGGCAACTCGGGATTAAAACCATAGACAACCTCAAAAGGGGCCTACTTGGTGGTGTCATGTATTCCTTGATTGTAAGCGAATTCGATTACTTGTAAGCAAATGTCTCAATCGGCCAAGTTCTGTCCACTATAACTTAGAGCAGCGATCCCAAAGTATGATTGACTATCTCTATTTGGCCATCCGGTTGGGGGTGACAAGAAGTATTGAATAATAATTTGGTCCTCATCCGTCACCACAGAGTTCTCTATAAATGACTCAAGAACTTAGGGTCTTTGTCTGATACTACACTTCTTGGCATGCTTTATGATTGAACAATTTCCTGTAAGAAAAGAGAAGCATTAGTTGAAGCATCATTAATCTTAGAGCAAGGCACAAAGTGTGTCATCTTACTGAACTTATCTACGATGACCATTACAGAACTTTGCCTCGGGCAGTTTGTGGTAATCTGAGAACAAAGTCCATGCTCAACTCAATCTATGGTCTTGTTAAGATAAGCAAAGGCATTACTTTCCTTTGTTCGACTCGGCACTTGGCCCTCTTACATGTAACATAACCTTCAACAATCTAGTACACATCTTACCTTATTCTTGGCCAAAAGAAATGCCTACTCAATAGCTCATACATCCTTTTCTCCCCAAAGTGTCTGGAGAGTCTTCCATTATGGGCTTCCTTACTAAGTAACTCTCCCAATGAATAGGTCAACACACATAATTTTCCTCCTTGGAACAAGTACCCATCTTCCATATGATACTCGTTTATTGTCCTTCTATTTGCACAAGGCCCAAGTATGGGCCTAAAGTATGGATCCTTGGAATACTGCTCCTTGATACTTGTATATTTAAATAATCGGGTCTACAGTTTGGTCAGGAGTGCATGTCTCCTTGAAAGAGCTACGTTGCTCTTTCCCTGCTTGTATTTGGTGACAAAATTGAATCCTTCAAGGAATTCAACCCACCTCACTTGCTGCTTTAACAATTTGGTCTAACTTTAGAGATACTTTAAGGACTTATGGTCAATATAGATGACAAATTCTCTCGGTAGTAGGTAATGGTACCATACTTAGAGTGCTCGGATGAGTGCTAAAAGTTTTTTGTCATCCATATAGTAGTTCAGTTGAGGTCACTTGAGCTGCTCACTGTAGTAAGTGATTGGTCAGCCTTCCTGCATTAGGACAGTGCTTATCTTAATGCCCGACACGTTACATTCTAGCTCAAATATTTTCTCGAAGGTAGGTAAAGATAGTACAGGTGTGGAGGTTAATCTTTCCTTCACCTCGACAAAGCTTCTCTCCTCCTTTTCTCCCCATCTAAAGTCGGTGTTCTTCTTCATCAGCTCAACAAGGGGTACGGCAAGGGTGCTGAAATTCCTTATGAATCTTCTGTAGAAGGAAGCCAATCTATGGAAACTTCTTACCTCAGCACAATTAGTAGGAGTTGGCCGCTCAACGATTGCTCGAATCTTCTTGTTGTCCACTCGTAAACCTCTTCCACTTACTACATAGTCTAAGAATACCACTTCCTCCTGGAAAAAATAACATTTCTTAAGATTGTCGAATAATCTCTTGGTATAAAGGACATCCAATACGACATGGAGATGTCCATAATGACTCTGTAAGTTAGCACTATATATTAGGATGTCGTCGAACTACACTATGACATACTTTCTTATCAGATCTCTTAGGACATGGTTCATCGGTCACATGAAAGTGCTTAGGGCATTCAACAAGTTGAATGGCATAACCATCCACTAATGGAGTCCATGCCGAGTTTTAAACATAGTCTTTCACTCATCTTTTGACCTCATGCGTATTGATGGTAGTCAGACTTCAAATTAATCTTATTGAATATCGTAGCTCTACTCAATTCATCTAGCATATCTTCTAACTTAGGGATTAGATACCTATATTTGATCGTTGTCTTATTCATGGCTTAGTTGTCAACACACATCCACTAGGTACCATCCTTTTTTGGCACTAGGAGCACCGAAACAACACAAGGACTGAGATTCTCCCTTCCATACCCTCTCTTTAGTAGCTCGTTGACTTATTGTTGTAGTTTAGAAGTCTGTTTAAGACTCATTTGATAAGCTGGTTATTCGGTAGGGCGACGTTGGGTATTAAGTCAATGCAATGATCTATACCTTAGATAGTGGGTAACCCCTCAGGTAATTGTTCAAGAAATAGATTAGCATATTCATTCAGCAACTCTCTTACTTCCAGGGGTAGTTCACCTCGCTCCCTCAACTCTAAGAGTTGCCTGACCAACATGAAGGTTGATGCGCCAGCTTAAATAGCCTTTCGGAGCTTAACTCTACTCATCATCAAAGTCTTCTTTAGTCCTTGAGCAAGTTTTTCCTATAGTTTGTTAACTTGACTCGGCGGCATCGGGTTAAGCATGATCTACCTTTCATCCTTCTCAAACATATAGGTGTTTCTGTATCTATCATGTATAACTCTTTTATCATAAAGCCATGGTTGGCCTTGTAACACGTATGATGAGCACATGGGTAACACGTTGCAAAAGATCTCGTTAGAGTAATTTCCAATTGTAATCAGTAGTAGTACTTGCCGAGTGACATGTAGTGCTCCCTTGTCATTCAGCTAATGCAACTTATATAGCTTTAGATGCGTGATAGTTGGCAACTTTAACTTTGTGACCAAATCAACTGATGCCATATTGGTGCAATTATCACTATCAACAATTAATGCACACAGCTGGTCATTCACCTTATAGGTGATATGAAACAAGTTCTCCTTCTGCTCTTTCTCGCGTGAGGGTTCCATGCTCATTACATGATGCAAATTGAGACCAAGAACAGATAAAGCCAGTTGCTAGATAAGTCTAAGCTTGTAGAAATCTCAAAAAAGGATGTGATGAGGAATGGCCGAAAGGACGAATGCGAATGAAGAGTAAGCAAGAACTCACGAATAGATTTAGAGGATATGATGCATCAATGAAACTTTTGAGGACTCACAGCACAATTTGATATGATGCATGAATCAATCAGGTGAGGTTACTTGCCATCTAGCCTTACTCAAGGGTTAGGATAAGAGTGATGCTAAGAGTAAATAAGCAGTATTTATGTAAGGAAGGAAAAACACTTAAGTGTATTAATGATAATCTGTCTAATGCAGTTACAATTATAAGGGTATTTGTACCCATAAGTTAGGTCAATTTACCCAAAAGGAAAAAGACAAAAAGAGTATTTCCTAAGGAAATAATATATAAGATATAAAAGGGTAAAAATGAATATTTAAGAAAAACAATCATTAGTATAACAGATTCTACATATGATTCTATACACGTAGTGCTGCTGTATTGGCAAGGTTATTAGAAGATACAAACAAAAAGTATGGGTAGCTTCCTTGTCCAAGTAGGGGTGATCGAGTCAATTCGGAGTCTCTCTCTCATCATCTTGGCCAAGGTGATGCTTAGTAAGTAATTGGCCAGGCGTGAGTGAGGATAAGGATTGGTTATTCTCTTAGCCTTCCACTTCTTGGCACATTATCTACAAGAAATAGGCAGTCACATAGCTCGACATGCAGAACGTGTCAGTAAGGAAATACTCGGCCTTAATAGGAATAAGACAATCTGTTGTGTCAGGCTTTCTAGTCCTCAAGCTCCACTGCAGGTCAAAGGTCTCGTGGCTTGATTCCCATCATTATATGTCGAATAACTAGGATCAATTGATCTAAGTCCTTGGCAAACACATCCTGCTCAATCATTTCATTCTTCTGAGAAGTTTCTTTCTCAGTAATGCACTCTTCCTCTGGGTCCTCATCAATACTTTCCACTTATAGCATTAGAACGTCTCCCTTGATGACCATAGTCCTTTGGTTCGGACATTAGGCAACCATATGCCCAAACCCTTGGCACTTGAAGCACTTGATTTGGCTTGTCTTCTTTCCAAATCCTTGCCCTTTCTCATACATTCGGGTTAGTACTTCACCTTCTATTTGACCCTTCTGGTTAATATTAACATCCCCTCGTCTGATCGGATCAATACTTGACCGACTTTGATAGCTTCCCTAAACAGGTTTGCTTGACGAAACAAGTCAAGTAGTTTATGGTCAGGTCGACATTTAGCTCCTTCTTTGCCTTTCTACTCATTGAGCAATTTATATGGCCTTATCCATTGTAGTAAATTATTGGAGCTCTTCAATATCTCAAATGTCACTCCTCAATCTAGTAAGGAACCTGGAAACTGTCTATGCTGGTGGTTCCCCCACTTTACAATGGATCATAAGCATTGGGAATCCTTGGACATACGCATCAACAACTCGGCCTCCTTATCTCAACTCCTGAAGCTAAGTAAATGTGTCTTGCAAGTAAGTCTTTGGCACAAATCTATTTCTGAGTATCCTCTTCATCTCAAGCCAAGTATTAATCTCTTTGTATCCTTCTCGTCTCCTCATAGCTTGGAAATTCTTTCACCATATGGCAACATATCTGGAGAACTCAATAGCAGTAGTCTTCACTTTCTTGTAATCCTCATATTGGTAATAATAAAAAACACATTACACCTTCTCCTCCTAATCCAGATAGTCATCCGCACTTCTTGACCCATTGAAGCTTGGAAACTGAAACTTCATATGGATTAATGTTCGAGGTGCTTAAACTCGTTCTTCTTCTTCTTCGTACTCCTCTTCCTCGATGTTGTCCATTTCTCCCAAATAAATTCTTCTTCTCACTCATCCACCTAATCCTTCACCTCAAACTTGTCGAACTAGGTTTTAACCTCTAATAGGTTGAGTAGCTTGTGGGATGTTGTGGTAACTTCAGCAAGTCGATAAGCCAATGCATGAACTGCTAGGGTTAAATCCACTGGGAGGTTAGCCACCTCATCAAGTTTCTCGTCAGTACTTCTAGGGGTACCCTAGAATTGTCGGCCATAGTAGACAACACTATTGTTGTTGTCTCCAACACTAGCAAAACCCACGAATAACTCCAAAGGATATGACGTACCATGAACGGTAACCGCAACCGTGAACCCTATGGCCATTATTAGAACATACCCATTAATGGAAATTGGAACTGTGGACTTCAGGAACCAGATCAACCCACCTTACTTCTTATTTTCATCTTAAGCTGGATTTGGATAACTCGAATTGCTAGGTTATTATTGATTGGGTACGGGCCGAGAATCATGTTCCTTTTCAATTAACTTCCAACTTTGGACTACACATGTAAATAAACTAAGCTAATTTGTAAACTATTCAATTCGGTAGCAATTGAGTTGAGCTTGAATTCAAGTTATTCGAGTAGCAAATCACGCAAAACTCGAATTTTAAAATAAAAGTTCATCAAGCTTGTGACCTTAATTGAACTTGGTATAACTTTTAATTTATCTTTTATTTTTTTATTATAAGTGGATTTAAGTTATTTAGGAAAAATTTTAAAAAATTTCAAGCTTAATCGAGCTTACTAAATGTATTCTCAAGTCATGACACAGTTTGATATGATGTATGAGATGGTCCGGTGAAGGTACTCATCACCTAGCCTTGTTTAAGGGGTAAGATAAGAGTGAAATGAAAATAAACAAACAATATTTATGAGAGGAAAAATATCCAGTGTATTAATGATAATGTGATGTCTGTAGCTAGATGTATAAGGAGTATTTATACTTGAGAATTTATGGCTACCTACCTAAAAAGGAAAAGACCAAAAGGGTATTATCCTAAAGAAATAATGTAAAGTATACAAAGGGTGAAAAAGAATTCACAAAAAAAGCAATGCACATATGGCGAAAATACATTGGTAGCACTGTTGGAGGATGTGGACAAAAGAGTATAAGCTGATCAGGTGTCCGAGCAATGGTGCCGAGCAGGCATGGACTCATCTAAGTAAGAGTAGTTAAAGGCTAGTTCAAGGAAACTCTCTCGGTCTTTCGGTAAGAGTGATATCGAGCAAGTGTTCGGCTTGAACATGACTGAATAGGCATGTAAGGTTTGGTTGCAGTCTAGGCATTCTTTAAGTTAGCATACAACTTCCAAGAGTTGGGCAATCAAACGGCTCGGCATATAAAGTTTATCAATAATGAGGAGAAACTTGGCTTTGGAAAAAGTTGGCTAGAGCAAGAGAATTCACTTCGCTAGGCCCTCTAGCCTTCAGGCTTAGTTACGAGTTAAAGGCCTAGTAGTCGAATTCCTATTACATAGGCTGCTCATCCTTGACGTATTAAGTGCCTTATCTTTGCTTTATTCTATTTTCCTAAGGAGTTCATTTGTTCTTTTATAGCTTCGGAATTGGGCATGGAGAAAGTTAGGATAAAGTTACTGACTGTATAAGCTAGGCGGCTTGATAGTGGCTTGAGAAGAAGAGGCAGCTTAAGGTAGAAGGGGAGGGGGAGAGTTCTTGTCGCCTCTCAAAAAAGTTTGAAAAAGAGTAGAAAACAGCAAACCTTTCCCAACGGTGTTTCGGAAGAGGGTAGGGATATGTCGATAGGGGTGCCATTGGGGACTTCAGTGGTGAGCTTAGGTACATTTATGGGGTTCAAAATCCAAAGGTTCCAGCTAGCGTTACAATTGATGAGTAAGGCCTTAAGGTAGTAGGAGCTCAAGTAAATGTGGAGTGAAACCTTGAAGCTACTACTGCGGATGCCATTAAGATTCCTGACAATGGGTACATTGAACCTTTTTGTCCATCGAGGTAAGGGAGCAACTCTTGTGTAACTTATGGATCGGGTTGCTCAAACGTTTGAGTAACTATAATTCTGTTTGGGCAACTAGTTACCAGCTGAAAAGAGTTAGAGGCTTTAGTGGAATTACTAAGGAGGTATAATGAAGTAAGCTGCTCATATGCTTCTGTTAAAGTGCTAAGTGTTGGCTCAATTATTGATTGTATACTATGCTTGCAGTTGTATGACTTGCCGGATTTCATTCTAGTTTACAACCACTTAATCCTTCTATCGAAGGGAAATCAGGTGATGGTTGAGGTTGATAGGCTCCAAAAGGCGTTAGAGGAGGAAAAGAAAGTGTGTGATGACCTAGTTGTCATGTTCAACAACCTAGAATGCTAGCATAGGGAGCTTTTTGATTAGGTGGGTTGGCTGAAGGATGAGCTAAAAAAGACCAAAGAATCTAGTAAAGTTAGTGAAGGAGATTGGCTGCCGAGCTGAAGGCCAAAGGGGAGGAACTTATAAAGTGTGAGTTGAATTTGGTAAGAGGGAGGCCAAGCTCTTAAGAGGTGATGGGTTGATAGCCGAGGTCAAACTGGATATCTTTATAAAGACCTTGGAAGACCCCTGATTGAGAAAGCCATCACTATGGCGAATATGCAATGGAAAGGGAAGTGTGGAAACAGGTTCAACAAAACATGCCTGATGCAAACTTATCCTTCCTACATTGGCTAGATAAACCCGAGGTTGCTGCTGGAGGTAGGCTAGGTGGTAAGTCGCTTGGTGACTCATCAGGAGCTTCTAGTAGTAGCTCAAGTGAGGGCCTTAAGGAGGGAGGTGCTGATAGGGAAGGTAGGTAGGAGTAGCAGTAGCAACAAGTCGAGGATGTTAGTAATTGTAACTTAGGCCAATTATTGGATATTGTCATTATTATATTTTATGAATTAAGAGGCATTCATTATTATATTATTTATATGTTTACTCTATAATAATATCCTTGAATAATCATATAGTTATTCTAAATGTCTTTAGATGCTCATTACTGTGGAAACAATAATGAATTAAATCTAGTATGAGGTTTGATGATACTCATGGGATGTTTATTTATATAGAGATATAAATCAAACTCATAAGTATATGTTAGAGAACTATGTACTAAACCAACCCGCTATGAGGTCACTACGTGGATTTGGTGTGAACCGCGACTAGGAACAGACAAGGTTTGCCGCTGGATGGGTCCGAGCTTGCAGAAAGCTCAAAAAAGAGTGATGAGAAAAGTGCAGAAGGAAAAATGCGAATGAAAAAGTAAGCAAAACTCACGAATAGTATTAGAGGATATAACACACTAATGGAACTTCCAAGGACTCACAACACAATTCAATATAATGCACAAATTGGTCCAGTAAGGTTAATCGCCATCTAGCTTTACTCAAGGGTTAGGATAAGAGTGATGCTAAGAGTAAACAAGTAATGTTTACACAAGGAAGACAATACAAAAAGTGTTAATGATAATTTGATTCTGATAGCTATAAGTACAAGGGTATTTATACTCATAAGTTAAGGCAACAAGGAAAAAGATAAAAGGGCATTTCCTAAGGAAATAATGTATAAGATACAAAAGAGTAAAAATGAATATAGAAGGAAAACAATAATTAGTGCAACGAATTCTACACACACAAGACTCAACGTATGCACCTTTAGAACTCTGTGAAGTTTCTTGGCATGGAAGAATGAATAAGATCCCCCTTACATACGTGGTGATGCTATATTGGTGGTGCCGTTGAAAGATGTAGACAAAAAATACAGACATCTTGCTTGTCTGAGTAAGTAATTGGCTAAGTTAGGACATCTACTAAGGTTAGCTTAGTTAGTTTGGACTTTTTCTCTCTGCATCTCGGTAAGGGTGTGGCCGAGTAAGTAATTGGCTAAGCATGTGTGGGATTGAAGATGAGTTGTTGTCTCAGCCTTCCGCTTCTTAGGACACAACATATGAGAAATAGGTAATTATTTGGCTTGGCACATAGAACGGGTCGACAAGGAGATATTTAGCCTCCACATGAGTCGACTGGAATGAGAGGATTCGTCTTGCCAGTCCCTCTAGTCTTCGGGCTCGGCTGCAAGTCAGTAGTTTAGTAGCCTAATTCCCATCATTTCCTCTGGGTTGTTTTGGATTTGGGATTAAATTCGAATGGTCTTCATTCTGCTTTTTGTCAAGGTGGTACGAAATAAGGTCAGAAATGTTGAAGGTGTTAGAAACCCCATAATCCTAAGGCAACTCCAATTTGTAGGTATTATCATTGATCTTCTAGAGGATTTTGAAAGGTTCTTCATCTCTTTCAGATAATTCGTTCCTTCTCTTGTTTGAAAACTGTTCTTTACTAAGGTATAGCTAAACTAAGTCTCCTGGATAAAATTGTTTAGCCGTCGTACCCTTGGTCTTCTCTTGCAATCTTCTAACAGCTCGGTTGATATACTGAGTAACTTTGTCATAGATGTGCTAGAGGAAATGTGCTCTAGCTCTTTCATCAGGGTCTTCTTGCATGGATACAAATATAGGTGTGTGGTTAAGGGGCAACTCGAGATTAAAACCATAGACCACTCTAAAGGGTGTTTGCTTAGTAGTGTCATGCACTGTACGGTTGTAAGCGAATTCGACCACTAGTAAGCAAACGTCCCAATCAGCTAAGTTTTTTCTTACTACAGCTCAGAGTAATGATCCTAAAGTGCAATTAACCACCTCTGTTTAGCCATCGATTTGGGAATGATAGGAAGTATTGAATAGTAGTTTGGTCCCCATCTGACGCTATAAGGTCCTCCAAAAATGGCTCAAGAACTTTGGATCCTTGTCGGAGATTATACTTCTCAGCATGTCGTGTAACCGCACGATCTTCTATAAAAAAAGAGAAGCAATTGCTGAAGTGTTGTTAGATTTTGAGTAGGGTACAAAGAGTGCCATTTTGCTGAATCGATCCATGACAACCATTATAGAATTTTTGCCTTGGATAGTTCTTGGTAGTCTGAAGATAAAGTCTATGCATAATTCAGTCCATGGCATCGTTGGAATAGGTAAAGGAATTGCTTTCCTTTGCTTGGCTCGGTACTTAACCCTTTTGCACAGGCACAGCTATCAACAACTCGATGCACATCTTTCCTCAAGCTTCTCATTATAGAAGGCAATTGATTAGCCTTCTTGTATTAGGATAGCACCTATTTCAATGCCTAATGCGTTATATTCCAGCCCAAATATTTTCTCGAAGTCAAGTAGAAACAATACTGGGGCGGAGGTCAATCTTTCTTTTACCTCGGCAAAGCTCCTCTCCTCTTTGTCTCCCTATCAGAAGTCGGTGTTCTTCTTTGTGAGCTTAGTAAGAGGCACAACAAGGGTGCTGAAATTCTTGATGAATCTTTTATAGAATGAAGCTAGTCCATGGAAAATTCTCATGTCAGCACAAGTAGTAGGAGTCAACTACTCTACAATTGCTCAAATATTTTTGTCATCCACTCGTAAGCCTCCTCCATTGACAATGTAGCCCAAGAATACCACTTCTTCCCAGCAAAAGCAACATTTCTTAAGATTGTTGAATAGTCTCTCAGCATGGAGGATATTCGATACAGCTCGAAGGAGTTCATAGTGACTCGACATGTTGGCATTATAGACTAAGATGTCATCAAAGTACACCACGACACACTTCCCAATCAGATGCCTTAGCAAATGATTCATTGGTCTAATGAAAGTGTTTGGGGCATTCAACAAGCCAAAGGGCATAATCATCCATTCATATAATCCATGTCGAATCTTAAACGCTATTCTCCATTCGTTTCCTGGCCTTATGCCAATTTGATGGTAGCCAAATTTCAAATCAATCTTATCGAAGATCTTAGCTCTATACTGTTTATCCAACATGTCCTCTAGTCTAAGAATGGGTTACCTATATTTGACTGTGATCTTGTTCATAGCTCAGCTATCAACACACATCCTTTAGGTGCCATCCTTTTTCGGCACTAAAAGTGCTACCATAGTGCAAAGGTTGAGACTTTCTCGGACATATCCTCTCTCTAGCAACTTATTGACTTGACGTTATAACTTAGAAGCTTGTTCAGGATTCATCTGATAGGTTACCTTATTCGGCAGTATGGCGTCGAATACTAAGTTAATGTAATGCTCTATGTCTTAAGTTGAGGGGCAACCCCTTAGGTAACTGTTCTAGGAACAGGTCAGTATACTCATCAAGCAATTCTTTGATATCCTAGGGTAGTTCACCCCGCTCCTTCATTTCTAATAAGCACTTAACCAACATGAGGGTCGGCTCGTCAACATTAATGGCCTTTCGAAGCTCGGCTTTACTCCTCACTAGAGCTTTCCTCAATCCACGGGCAAGTTTTGTCTACAATTTATTAACTTCTTTCGGCGGCATCGAGTTCGGTGTAATTTTTCGGTCATCCTTCTCAAACATGTACGTGTTCTTGTAGCCATCATGAATAACTCTTCTATCAGACAACCAAGGTCTATCTAGCAACACATAAGAAGCACACATGGTTTGTACGTCGTAGAGAATCTGGTATGAGTAATTCCTAATAGTAATTGGTAGTAGTATTTGTCGAGTAACATGTACTGCTCCTTTTTCACTCAACCAGTACAATTTGTATAGCCTCGGATGTGAAACAGTTGGTAATTTCATTTTTGAAACAAGATCGGCTGATGCCACATTGATGCAACTTCCACTATCTACGATGAGGGCATACACCTAATCATTCACCTTACAGGAAACAAATTCTCTTTCTACTCCTTTCGTGAGGATTCTATGTTCATAGTACCATAAGTAACTGGTCCAAGTCCTCCACAAATACGTCCTCCCCAATTAGGTCTTTCTTGGCCTTTCCTTTCTTAGCAGGGACTTCCTCTTCCTCGGGTTCTTCATCTATATTGTCTACTTCTAGCTTCAGGACGTCTCCCTTGATGACCATTTTCCTTCAATTCGGGGCACCGAGCAGCAATATGTTCAAACCCTTGGCATTTGAAGCACTTGATCTAACTCATCTTCCTACTAGACCCTTGCCCCTTCTTGTAAGTTCAGGTCGACACTTCACCATTTGGTTGGCCTTTCTGATTGGCTCGAACATCCATCTGTTAGCCCGGCTTAGTATTCAACTAAGCTCGGTGACTTTTTTGCCTTTCTATTCGCTAGGCTATTCTGATGGCTTCATCCATTGTGGTAAATCATTGGAGTTCCACAATGTCTCAAATATCACCTCTCAATCAAGTGATGAATTTTGAGACTGTTCGAGCTGGTGGTTCCTCCATTTCGTAACAAATCATAAGTACTTAAAATTCTTGAACATACTCATCAATAGTTCGACTTCTTTGTCTCAGCTCCTGAAGCTGGATGAAAGTATCTTAAAGATAAGTTTCCAGCACAAATTTGTTTCTGCGTATTCGCTTTATCTCAGGCCAAGTATTAATCTCTCAGTAGTCTTCTTGTCTGCTCATGGCTTGAAAATGCTTCCACCATATGGTAGCATATCCAGAGAACTCAACAATAGTAGTTCTTACTTTTTCGTAATCCTTGTATTGATAATAATAAAAAACACGCTCTACCTTCTCTTCTCATTCCAGATATTCATCAGCATTCTTACATCCATTTAAACTCGAAACCCGAAGTTTCACATGGTCAAATGCTTTGGGGACTCTAGTTTGTTCCTCTTTAAACTACTCTTCTTCTTCTTCTTCATCTCTCATGTCTACTAAAATCAATCATTTTCCTCACTCGCTCACCTACTCCTCCACCTTGAACTAGTTAAGCTAGGTTTCGACCTCTAATAGGTTGGACAGTTTGTGGGGTATTTTGTGTAGCCTCAGAAGGTCGGCAAGCCAATGCTTGAATAGCTCAGGTTAGATCTACTAAGAGGTTTGCCACCTCGTCAAGTCTCTCGTCAGTGCTTCTTGAGGTTCCTTGAGACTGTCGTTCATGGTGGAAAACTTTACTATTGTCGTCTCCTATACCAACATTCATACTTGAGTCCATCATTTCTCTACAAATTTAAAGTTCACACAAACACTTCAAGAAATTAACAGTTAGCAAACACAACAATTAAGATGAACATAATAACTTGCTCACGCAAAATAAAGTATAAGCAAAGCTTCAAAAACCAACTACAACTTAAATAAAACCTCTGCTCTGATACCAAGATAGTGCAAACCATGACCAAGAATAGATAAGGCCGATTGCTGGATAGGTTTAAGCTTGCAGAAAGCTCAAAAGAGAGTGATGGGGAAAGTGCGGAAGGAAAAATACAAATGAAAAAAGTAAGCAAAACCTACGAACAATTTTAAAGGATATAACACACCAATGGAACTTCTGAGGACTCATGGTACAATCTGATCTAATGTACGAATCGATCCAGTAAGGTTACTTACTAATTAGTCTGGCTTAAGGGTTAAGATAAGAGTGATGCTGAGAGTAAACAAGCAGTGTTTATGTAAGGAAGACAATACAAAAAGTTTCGATGATAATCTGATGCCAAGAATAAACAAGCAGTGTCTATGCAAGTAAGTGCAAGGGTATTTATAATCATAAGTTAGGGCAACTTGCCCAAAAGGGAAATGACAAAAAGGACATTTCTTAGGAATTAATGTACAAGATACAAAAGGGTAAAATGAATATACAAGGAAAACAATTATTGGTGTAATGGATTCTATAGATAATACTACATACATGGTAATGCCATTGGAAGATGTAGACAAAAAATACAGACAACTTACTTGTCTGAGCAGGGGATGGCTTGGTCAGTTTGGACTCTTTCTCTCGACATCTCGGCAAGGGTGCAGCTAAGTAAGTAATGGGCTAAACATGTGTGAGAATGAAGATGAGTTGTTGTCTCGGCTTTCCACTTCTCGACACACAACATGCAAGAAATAGGCAATTATTCATCTTAGAAAGTAGAACAGGTCGACAAGGAGATATTCGGCCTCCGTATGAGTCGGTTGGAACAGGAGGATTCATCTTACTAATTTCTCTAGTCCTTAGGCTTGGCTGTGGGTCGGTGGTTCAATAGCCTGATTCCCATCATGGATTTATGTCATAATGATTATAAGTGATTCTCATTATAACGATGTCATTGCGTCTTTAAACCTAAAATTACCATGGATTCTAACAGGAGGAACATTATCATTCAACTCAATTAAATGTCATCTTTAACCAAATAATTATAAAGGTTGTGATTAGGCATAGTGTAAATCATGTAGAGGGAGATGAGTGATTAAGATGGGATTTGTCCATCTCATTTTGAGATAGATATTTCTAAGCCCATTGATAAGTGAGACTAAGAAATGCATGGCCGCACTTTAATGAATTGATAGTATGATCAATGTCATTTGTCATATTAGTCTAATATGGTTGAACAATATAAGGGTGATAGTATCTATGCCTTATGTTCAATCTAAATATCATATGACAAAAGGATTATGACATAAGCTATGGATTAGGTAAGCTCGAAAATAGATATAACATCTTGCTAAAGGCCACTTATATCTTGTAAGCTCAAAAAGAGTTTTTAAGCCTATGATTAACATTAAGCGAACCTACAGGCTCACACATAAAGAAAGAATAAAATAGGCTATGAGTTTATTTTGATTAAACCTAGCAAGAAGTATTAAAATATTTATTATTCTTAATAATTTAAGAATGATAAATAATTATGTTTATTATTTTTGGTGAAAAATAATAAATAACATGTTTAATATTATTAATATCCTTTAATATCTCACCAATCTTATAATATCACTGGTATAGACATGTATGTATGTATGTATGTATGTATGTATATAAACAACTTTCTATTAGGGTCACGCTGACGTTACATCATCGATATTAGACCTATAAAGAAACTCTGCATACCAAAAATAGAGTGAAACGTAACAAATTAGGAGGGTTTCCTGCATCAATTTTGGTGTTAGTACATTGTAGTCTATTTTTTGGTATGTCCGTTCGAGTGTGGATACCATAAAAGAGGCTTGTAAGATCATAGTGCCTACGTAACCTAGATTCGCATCACCAACGTAACCTAGATTTGCATAAGGTAAAAGATCTTCTCTCATATCAATTTAATTTACCACATGGATCCACCAGCATTTTAAGGATTTAATTTTTATTCCAAAAAAAAAAATTCTATTGTAAATAGAATTTTTGGGTCCCTAAATTCCAATAGTGGTATTGAAGCTAGGTTTTGATCCTAAGACTTGTAGGTTATAGGCCCACTACACTTCTGCTACAAATAGAATTTTTCGAATCCCTAAATTCTAACGGAGATTGCTTAGGAGCATCTTAGAATTTTTTCTTCCTTCCTTGTTAATGTAAGCAATGTATGCGCATTTCTAAATTTGTCTTTTGTATCTTTCTTTTGACAAGGGTTAGGGTACTGACCTCCCTTTATGTAATCACTAGAACTTAAACGAATGATCCCTTATTAATTGTTTTTTATCTCGTTCTTCCTTTTCCCTTAGTCACTGCTCTTCGTGTTTTTACTGTATCTGCATGCCCGAACTCCATTTATTTTTCGTCTAAGTATTTGGTACTAAAGAGGATTTTTACTAAGCAAAATTGTGTACCTTATTTCCTCGTAGGATTAGCTGAATTCTTTATCCCCAAGTAGGTGGTCTATACCTGCTTGTCGATAGCTCCTTATGGGCTTACTCGTTTACTTATGTGCTATTGCCTCATACTTATCCTTAGTTTTTTTCTAAGTGTTCTTAACTGCAATGAGATTTACTTGTAGGTTGATGCACCTTCCTTCCCAAGCAGATTATGATTCTCAAGGTTCTTCTCGGGGCTTAACATCATGGGGCAACAAGCCTGTAAGAACGTATCTTGTGATGATGTCATAGGATCTACTTAGTAGAGCGATTTTGGTAGGGTGAATCTTTTAGTAACATATACTTTCCTCTTTGGAGTTTATTTCGAGTAACGTACACTTCTAGCAAGTGGAATGCCTCGAGCAGGGTGCCTTCCAAAAGATATTTAATGCGCACACAACTCATCATTAATTCCTTAGGCATTGCTTGGGTTCCCGATATGTTGGAGCCATACGATGATCAATACATGTACGGTTGGGGAAGTCTCATGGCTCCTATATAAAGGGTATGTGGATCCTTGCCTTACTACACCAATCATCCAAATAACTTAGTAGGGTATAGGTGAGAGCTAATATGAGCATGTCTAAAGTGATCATGTTGAAGGACGGAGTGTTAGAATTGGGGAAGGGATCACATTCAATCTCTTCCTTTAGGTTGTAATCACGATGCGTAGGCAACTGCTCAACAACAGTAGTTGGATCTTGAGCTATAACCAAGACACATATGTGGCCTTTGAGTCCTCCCCTCTTTGTGTCCCAATAATGCTAGGCAAAAAAGGGGGGCTCTGGTGTAGCCTACTGCTTGTTTGTGGCGGCCTCATTATGGGAGCACTTATCTGCACGAGGTTTTGGGCAAGCTTTTACGCACATCATCCCAGATGACCTCGAGCAGATGAGGACTACCACAATGACTATGATAGTAGAGGGGGTCTTTTCTCTACTCTAAATCATGGACCGAGGTGCTTGTAGGAATCTTCTGCTTCGTGAGTCCTCTAGTTTGCTCTGGGTGAAGCATCAACCTTCCTTTATTGTTAATAGGCCCTTAGGAGCTCAACGTTCTAGGTGGAGTAGTTGGATCAACTGTCCCCACTGCTGCTTCTATGGAAGAGAGGCTCTAGAAGGTGGAGTGGGGACCTTCACTTGGAGGTTGAGTGTCATTTGGACACCTGCAATTCGAGGCTTAGCCATGCAGGAATCTAGGGATGTAGTCATGACATGAGAGTAGGCCAAGTCAAAGTTAAGACGAGTTCCTCTTAGGGAAGAATTTCCAGAGCGAAGAGTCGAGTCAAAGCTGAGAGCGATCATTCAAGTGAGGCGAATAGCCATAGTATAGGAGGCAATTGTGTGCTTTTGTATTGTTTAGCTCTTTGTCTTGATGTAATGAGGTTTGGTATGCCAATCTGTTAAGCCTTATACTTCATTTGATTAGTGAAATAAAAATTTTCTCTTTTAACCATTGCTTCTTGCCATTTGGTTTACTTCCCTTCAGCTCTTGTTGTTCAATTTGACTTGGAGTTGTATTTAGTAATTGTTATAATAGTGTTTTACCTAAATGAGTGTTTAGGTATGAAAAATCAACTCGCGTTTGGGGGTATGATGTAAACAATGCCTAGGTGGAATATCTATGTCACTAGTATAAGAATTAACTCGGGAAAAACTTGAGGATAAAGATTAACCTAAGGTTAGGGGCTTGATGTAAATCGATGCCCGAGAGAGGTTGTTGTGTCATTAGTGCAAGGACTAACTTGGGGATAAAAATTGACCTAAGGTTAGGGGCTCAATGTAATTCAATGCCTAAGAGAAGTGCCCACGTCATTAGTGTAAGGACTAACTTGGGCAAGACTTAGGGACGAAAATTGACTTAAGGTTAAGGGCTCGATGTAATTTGATGCTTGAGAGAAGTGCTTGCATCGTTAATGCAAGGACTAACTTAGGCGAAACTTGGTGATGAAAATCAACCTAAGGTTAGGGGTTTAATGTAATTCAATGCCTGAGAGAAGTAGCCGCGTCATTGGTGTAGGGACTCACTTGGGCAAAACTTGGGGATGAAAATCGACCTAAGGTTGGGGGCTTAATGTAGATCAATGCCCTTGCATATCCCTACCATGTTAATGTAAAGACTAATAAGGGAATAAGCGTTCGAGGATGGAGACTAACCCGAGGCCGTGGGGTATAGGAGAAGGGAGGCACATGTAGGAAACTTCATTAATTCATTTCATTCAACCATGGTTACAAGTGCTTTTGATTCTCATTGATATACTTAAGGAAAGTAAGATCTTAAATTATAGGCATTCCATACCTTGGGGATGGGTTATCCTTCTAGAGCCTCGAGCTTGTAAGCACCCTTTCCCACATCATCAACCACTCGTATAGGGTCCTCCTAGTGGGGGGTAAGCTTGCCCTAACCTTCTTTTAAACCAGTAGCTTATAACTTTTTGTACACTAAGTCCTTATAGTAGAAAACCCTGTGTCAAACACTATGGTTGTAGTATTGAGAAGCTCGCTATTGATAGGCCATTATACATACTCATGCAACATCTCAAACTTCATTGATGGCATCAAGGCTTACCTATAAGGCTATGTGATTATCATTTAAGTTAAAGTGTTGTATCTTGCTGGTAGGTAATTCCAACTCAATAGGGAGGATGGCTTCTGCTTTGAAAGCGAGAAGGAATGGGGTCTCTTCGCTTAAGGTGCTATGCATTGTATGGTATCCCCAAAGTATGTTAGGAAGTTCGTTAACCCACCCACCTCCTACTCGTTCTACCCTTTTCTTCAAACTGTTGAGGATTATCTTGTTGATAGCTTGGACCTAGCTGTTGGTCTAAGGGTAGGCTATTGAGGTGTAGTGTAACCTGATGTTATGCTTGTTGTAAAAGTCCTTAAAATAATCATTGTCAAATTACCTCCCATTATAGGTGATCAACCTATACAATACTCTAAAGCGGGATAGTATGTAGGTGAGCACAAACCCTTTAGCAGCTCGGGCTATGATGGTTACAACAGTTGATGCCTTTGCGCACTTGATGAAGTAATCTATTGTCACCAAGATGAATTATAGGCCTATCGAGGCTTTCTGGAAGGGGCCAAGGATGTCTAATCCCCACTATGCAAATGGTCATAGGCTTGTCAAGGAGTGTAACTTTGAACTAAGGGTATGAGTGATCAGCATATGCTTTGGCAGGAGCGAAACCTCTAGACCATGGTCTTAGCATCTTCCTTTATCGTGGGCTAATAATAACCTAGCTTAAGTGCTCAAAGGTATAGTGGTTACTACTAGATATGATTGCTGTAAATCCCTACATAGAGCTCTTCGAGGACTTGAATACCCTCTTCTATTCGGAGGCATTTGAAGAGCGAAGTACTGTATCCTCGTCCATAGAGCACATCATCGATCAGTATAAAGTTGGCCACATCATAAGCTAACTTCTTTGCCTCAACTCATTCTCTAGGTAATGGCCCCATCCTAAGGTATTGCGTAAGGGGGTCCATCAAGGAGGGCTCATAGGCTACTTCTATCATTTTGGCCACTTGTTGCTATTGTACCTACGTACTTCTCTTAGGGAGATACTGTATGAAGAGTGACTTATCGCAGTCATGTGATGCAAGGATGGTGGATGAAGCTATCATGTATAGTCAGGCTACCTCTGTATTTTCTACTCCAAGGATTTTGTTGACTTCTTAGGAAGCGAATTCTGTAAGAAGGTTTTTCACTAAATGTAGGTTCTTGCCATTATTTTGCCTTTGGTCTCATATTTTCCCTTGAATTTTTGTACAACCAGCATAGAGTTTAAGTATATGCATAGTTTTTTTTCTCTAATATCCTTAGCAATTTTCAAGTTGCCAATGATTGCTTCATATTGAACTTTATTGTTGCTCGCTAGGAAACCAAAATTTAGGGCATAGAAGATCTTTATTTCGTATGGGCCTTGTAATTTGATACCGGCCCCACTCCCCCCCTTCTTCCCCTACCTAATAGAGGAGCTATCAACGTAGAGTATCTAGACGGGTATGGCAAGCTCAAGTCAAGGCTCATCCGCTCTAATGTATTTTGTTATGAAGTTTGCGAGAACTTCTGCTTTAATTACCTGTCTTAAGAGGAATTAGACTCCATGGGCATTGAGCTCAATGGAGTACTTTATCATCTGTCCTGAAGTATCAGGCTTTTGCAAAGCAGTTTCGAGTGGTACATTCATTAGTATAATGATTGGATGTGATTTGAAGTAAAGTCTGAGTTTACGAGATACGATGACAATCATGAAGGCAAAATTTTCTATTTTGATATATTTAAGATCGGGCCTTTGGAGGATGTAGCTAACATAGTAGACTGATCAGTGGTCATAGCCTTCAGCTCAGACCAGTATTAAAGATAATGCTTTATTGTTAACTGCACGATATAAGTACAATTCCTCTCCAAGTATTGGCTTGGAGAGTATAGGTAGGGTTACTAGGAAGGTCTTCAGCTCTTAGAAGGATCACTAGCATGTTGGTGTCCATTTAAACTCAGCAGGGTACTTGAGCAGATTGAATAACTCTACTTACATGTCGATACTTTGAGATACGAAATGGTTGAGGGTAGCTATCCTTCTTGTTAGTCGTTAGACCTTATTAACCTTAGTCAGGACTTACATATCTTAAACTGCTTTGATTTTATCAAGGTTAGCTTCTATCCCTCACTCTGTGACCATGAAACGAAGAAACTTGCTTGAAGTAACTCCGAGATGTACTTCTGGGCGTTAAGTTTCATTTACAATTGGCAAAGGGTTTAAAAGATCTCTTAGAGGTAGTCGATGTGGTCTATTCTGGTTTTGCTCTTCACAATCATATCATTGACGTAAAATTTAATGTTCTTACCTATTTGTGGCTTGAAGATATGGGTTACCAACCTTTGATATGTGGCTCTAGTATTTTTTAATCCGAAGGGCATTGCTTTATGACAGTAGGACCCAAAATATGTGACAAAGGATGTATGGACTTCATCTTGGGAGGCCATTCGAATCTAGTTATATCTAGAGTATCCATCTATGAAATTGAGAAATACATGGCTAAATGTAGAATCGACAAGCTAGTCTATATGTGGAAAGGGGAAGCAATCCTTTGGGCATGCCTTATTAAGGTTGGTATAGTCAATGCACATGTGCCATTTTCCATTTGCTTTCTTGACAAGCACTATGTTAGCAAGCCAAGTAGGGTATTTCTCATGCTGAATGAAGCTTACTTAGAGTAGCTTCTGTACTTCCTCCTCAATCATAGCCTGACATTCAAAGGCAACGTGTTGTTTCTTTTGCTTGACAGGTTAAATGGTTGTGAGCCGCGAAAATCACATTTAGGACAACTATACCCATATATAAGGCCTTTAAGGAAAAATTTATCCAATTGAGCCCAAATTTTACGATTAGGATAGAAAAGTTAGTTGAAGTAACTCAATGAAATTAGGTTGTAAAAATAATGACTCAAAATCCTAATTTTAGTCTTACAAATGTGATTATTTAATATAGCATAAAACTCATTGGAACCCCTAAAACGGAATTCGAAATACGAAGAGGACTTAGAGATAAGTTAATTAGGCTATAAAATGAAATAATATAGTAAAATATACTATATGAGTATATACGCATTTTTATAAGTATACTCGATATATATAATAATTATACTCGTACATTTAACCCAAAATTATATAATTATATATAATATGTGCTAAACTCATAAAAATAAATAGAAAATATATGTTAAAAATGAAAGATATGCTAGAAACATGATTATATGCATTTAATTACTCATTACGTGTAATATATATGGGACATATACCCATATATTTATAAAATTATTAGATATCATATAATATACATAAAATTAATCATATTTTATCTAAAACTTCATCCCAACATATCTAATTGCATGGAAAATTCAGGAAAACAAGTGTGGCACATCCTTAAATTGCAACTTAATGAATCAAAGTTCCTTTTGTTATAAATAAGACGCCTCTACCTTAGGAGATGGAAAAGGCAAAAATAATATATATATATACACACACTTAACCATAGGAAAAATTTTCTAGATGACCTAATATTTATAAATAGCCCTTATAACTCCAATTCAAACTTTAGGAAACCAAATCATTCAAAAGAAAAATTTAGATAAATTACAAAAAAAATGGAAAAAAACAAACCAATGCAAGCCCCAACTTAGTTCTCCAACCTCTTGGTATTCTGTTATTGAAACCCGTTAGCCCCTAGAAGTCTACCCCGCATCTAGCCTATCCAACCGCCCCTTGCTAGTCAACAACCATTGGAGCTCCAACGAACGGTAAGCTCTCAAATCTACCCTATTTTTGCTTTATTTTCTAAAAATATTAAATTTATCTAGAAAATTATGAAAAAAATTATTTGAAGTTATTTTAAATATACTTTCATGTAGTATTTTTATTTTGGTAAAATTTAGAATATTTTATGTACTTGCTTAATTAAGTTTCTATTCATTTGAAATTTGAAATTCAAAATAAATATACTAAAAAACGTAATTTTTAGCTCAAAATTTTTATATAGAATACATATTACATATAGTTAATTACTATGTAGCTTGATTTTCTATTCATATATTTTAATAATTAATTTTTTACCCTAAAAATAAGGCTAAATGATGAATTAAATAGGTTTTTATAAAATTAACTAATGAAATTGGTAACTACTAACCTTTGGACGCTTGTAGTGATATTAGGGATCGTTAGAAATTATTCCATACAAAAAAAAATATTATGTGTAATTAACCATAATTTAAGGGTAAAAATGTAATTATGAGAATATAAGCAATAAATCAAATAGTATGGAACAATGTACTGACTAAATTTTCCATATTTTTAGGAGTCTATAGAAATTTTCAAGGAATTAATTGGTGACTCAAGCTATTTATTGTGAATTTTAGTAGTAGAATAGCCTAATTTACTAATTGGGACACTTTTTTGTAATAATAGGTTAAAATATGATAAATATTAAAATAGAAATTATACCGTACATGCCGGTTAGA
Organism: Lumnitzera racemosa; assembly: GCA_024138005.1. NCBI lineage: Eukaryota > Viridiplantae > Streptophyta > Magnoliopsida > Myrtales > Combretaceae > Lumnitzera > Lumnitzera racemosa. The sequence goes on from JAMXBC010000007.1 coordinate 7,190,302, forward strand.
TATGGTGAAAATCAATTTTTAACTTATTTAGTGATAATTATATGACTAGGTTATGATATGCATAAATTAGGGATAATTATGACAGATATTATTAAGCTATATTAGTAAAATTATATAAAATATAGTCCATTTATGTAAAATGAATATAATATGATAATACATATTATAGGAGCATACAAGTATGTTAGAAACTAAAAATATTGTTTACAAGTCATTTCTCAAAATAGGGTCTGTAATACGTATCTTTAGGTTTGTATGAACCCAACGACATTACTTTTGTTAAAATTGGACAATCCTATGTAATATAATCTATATCTCTGTGATATTACAAGAATTTACATATTATGATAACCTTATCGTAACTGAAATGTAAATTGACTAATCAAAAAGTATGTTTCGATACAATCGAAACAATATATTATATGTAATAGTATAACTATGTATATTATCGATATTTAATAATTTAACTTAACTTATATAATAAAACTATATTTCATTATATAAGGAAAATAATCATATACCTTAGATATATATATATTTATTTATATATATATAACTTTAAAAGGAAATAAAAGTAGATAGAACTCTAATGTTTTCATAACCTTTACGAAAACTAAATCTAGGTTTTGTATATATAGGATCTCCTAATGAGCGAAAAGTTGAAGATATAAATATTCTACAGTAAGCATTAGGATACGTAGGTTAGGATTGTAGCTTTACCGCTTGTTGAGATACTATATTAAAGTATCTAGAGATTTAACAGTACTTCTATTTTTGGTTTTAAATTAGCTGTCTGTACGCATTCCATATGTGTGATTGGTATTCTATTTGTGACATGAGTTAAACTCCTTAGTGTGCTATTTTGCATGATTACTTTGTTTTGTATTGTATGAACTTGTCTGGCTACCCCTAAATGGAATTAATAATGATATAATTGCTAACGTAATTGGACATATATAACAACTATTAGGGGAATAATTAGGAGTGTTAGACCAAATATTGACTTCCTTCGATAAGGATAGCTAAAATAGTTCTTTCCTATCTTTAGTTAAACTAAGTGACAGGAGAGGAGGTCATGGTAAGGGTAGGGGCCTTGGTTCGAAAGTGGTCAGAGGAAGAGGGTATTCTCCATTGCACAAACCTTTATTTGGTCTAATTTTGAGTTAAGATAAACTCCTTAATCCGAGTTGAAGAGGGTGCAATTTTTTTGACCTCGTAATGGACCAGATAACATTGTGTGATGTTTTAAGTGATTGTTTACATTGTATTTCATTATAATTAATAACCTTGTTTGTAATTGTATGATACTCTTCTGACTCTGTCCCACTTACTAAGCTAATTGTGCTCATATACCCATGAATTCTTTTGCAGGTGATGAGTAAGAGTCAAGATGTTTAAATATCAGCACCCCTAGGTTACTGTACAATTGGTAAGGAAAGTGAGGAAAGGAGAATCCATTGAATATGAGCTTTTGACTTTTCATTTTGGTTTTGAGGAAACTAATTGGAAATTCTCTAAGACTCCTACTAGTTTCCTAACTTATTATAAATAGGCTTTAAGACATGTAGCTTTTGTATACTTTGTATGTAAATTATAACATAATGCGTGGAAACACTTATATAAGTACTAGTATATTATCGAACAATAGGTTATCAAGAACAGGTATTTTGAAAAGTTATACCATATGTTTTATTATAGATAGGTATCAGAATTAATGTTTCAAGCTAGTTGAGTCGTGTATGTCATGTCCCGAAGCAATAAAGTTGTAATAGTCCTGCCATGCAAACCATTTTAAAATAGAAGCTGACCATACAGCCATTATCTTGGATCTGATTTACATAATGTATTCACAACTAACCCATTTTGAAGTAAATAGTTCAAAAATTAAATATGTTATTTGCTTATGAACTTAAGAAAAATACATATTTATATTAAAATAATCTGAGTATATTTACAAGATTTAACAACCTAACATAATTTACTTAATAAATTTGTAAATTAATAACACCTATAACAACGTTTATAGGGATGTGAGCAACCACAACTCAGTAAGTTGGGACAAAACTTAAAATTATACAGTAAATACAAATAGGGTTATCAAACAAATTATTAGGTGTAATGCATGTTTAAGCAAATGCCAATACATGACGTTATCTAACTTGTTGTGAGATTAAAGAAATTACACCTGCTCTAATCCAGGTTGAGAAGTTTCCATTAATGTAACAGCTCATAACCAAACTTAGGCTTGTGTAATGGAAATACCGCTCCTCCCGCAACTACCTTTGAGACATTGACTTCACCTTTGCCGCAACCTCCCCACCTTTCACTTAGTTCAACTAAGGATAAAGAAAGAACCAATTATGCTATCCAATACTATCTCTTTTCAAAGAGGTAAGTATTTGGCCAAAGAACCGTAAGTTTCCCCTAATGGGTTGCTATGTATATCCAATTTAGAATTTCAAGTCATATATTTAATTAGGTCTGGTTTAAAGTGTTCAATCATTTCAATAAATCACACAAAAACAAGCCATGACAGTAATCAGAATCATATCATTAGCTCAGAATAAGCACATACACATAGCCAGCTATCTAATAAGCACAATCAAGTGCAATTTCAAGCCTCTAAATACTACAAATTAGTATTTCAAAATACAATAACATATAGCTAGCCTCCCTAACAAAGGTCTTTTCCTCTGTACAAAAGCCTTGTCTTTCAGTCAATTTCCTTTTAAACTGCACCGATCAATCCAATCCCATAACAAAAAAGCCTTACCTTCCCCTTTTAATCTCAACTTACTTGGACAACTTACTTGGACTCCTTACTTGCTCATTCAAGATGCAACTTACATTGGCCATCGCAAAAAATCCCTATAATACAAATATTGTTTCATTTTTCACATAACTATCCTATATAAACTCTATTCTATAGTACTTTTATGTTATCTTTAGTTTAGGATTTAATATACCTGATTATCCATGTTTTTAAGTCTTTTATAATTATTCATAATTTAGGTTGAGATCTGATTTAATTTTCTAAGTCGATTTCTAAATTAGTTTTTTAACTTAGTTTTCGATTGGGGATTTTATACATAAACCCTAGGAAATCATTTCAACTCATAATTTGAAGTTAATCACTTTATTTTTGAATATCCTAAATATTAAACTTAACCCTTAATCGATATTTTAATTTGTACGATATATCCTCGTATCCTAATTTAACTACTTAATTTATTCTCGCTGTAAATTTTTTTTATATTTTCATATAAATACCTAAGTTTCTTACTAGGTTTATTACATTTTTTCTATTATTAGAATATCAATTTTAACCTAATATTTTCCTACTCATTTATTTCTTATATTTACATATTATACATTATCACCTAATATGTACATAATATACAAATCTAATAGTCCTATCACTTCAAATATCATCTCCCAACATTAATTAACATCTCAAAATATCTAAATTATCTCACATCAGATTTTACACCTAATTACCCTAAATTACAAAATTTACCATTTTTACCAATTATATATATACTACATAATACCCTAATAATTATATATAACACCCTAAATGTTAAAAATATCATACATCATCAAATTTTAACATCTTAAAATGTATAATTATGTGTCAAATCAATAATTACCTAATTAATTACTTAATTAGCAATAAATTACCCATTTTATGCATTATTTTAAGGCTTAAGAATCATCTAAATTTTTGAAAATAGATTTTTGAAAAATCTCTTCATAGCATTTTTTTAAATGCCTTAACTAGCCTACACAAAAATTTTAAGCTCAAAACTACATTCCTAAAATCATTTATTTCTAAATAGAAATGTGTTCGGTTTTACATGGTTTTTTAAGTATCATATATTTTTAGATATAACTAAATTAAAATAATATTTTTTTCCTAAATCTGCATATGTAAAAACATCATAATACCAACTTTCATAATTTTCCAAACATGTTTAGTATTTTTAACAAAATAGGAAAAATAGAATTCACCGGAATTAGTAGCTCCGACTTGTAGTTGTGGCCTTAGGTATATTGACCTGTCTGGGTGCTACCACTACCATGTGGTGGTGGTGGTGGTAGCCATCCACTCTCAAGTTGCTGTCGGGTGGTGGTTTCCTTCTAAAGCCCTAATTACATAGATTTCTTATAATTTTTGCAATTAAACTCTAACCTTTAAATTTTTAGTTCTTTTAATTTTTCCACTCTCCTAACTAAATAAATGAGCTTTTGTAAAATTTTAGGGTATTTATAGGGCTGGTTTGATTTTTTTCTTCCAATTTTCACTTGACATTTGTCCTTTATCCTCTTCCAATTTACTTTTTGTTCATCTTAATTTAATTGGTTGTATTTATTTACTCAATTCTAAGCTGCCATGCCTCAATTCTAGACAATTCCATATTTTTCCATATTTTTCTTGATTTTTCTTTAATTATTCATGCATTTTCTTTAATTAATTAACATTATTTTGGTATATTTAGCATATTTTAAGTAATTTCTTGTATTTTTACTTATATGTAAATACATATATGGTATAAATAAATGCTCTTAAATATTATTTAAGTAATTTTATGGTTTTTAATGTGTATATAATTTATCTCTATCGATTCGTTAATTATTGGAGCTTATTTTACGCGTTTCTTATAAATAATGAAAATTTTACATATAATTAAATATTATAATTATTAATTATTTTCTTAAATATAAACTTATGAGATTACTTTTACTAATATTTTTAGCTTAGTCATAAAATTTGGACTGAATCAGATGATTTACTCAATCGTCCTAAATTCTACGAATCAAACCCTAAATACTTGATTGTAGATCTTATAGTATACGACTTATGTAGACTATATCTACAATGGTAGCCAAAAGCTTAGCTTTTATCTTATATTAGTTCATATAGCAGGACTGTTATGACTTCTCTTGTTTGAGGTGTGATAATGGTAGGATTGACATTGAGGTAGTGAGTAGCCTTTAGTATGTAGATGATTCCTAGCATGTCTTCTAAGGTGGACGCGAAGACATTTGAATTTTGTTAGTTTAGCCTTGTCGTTGTCTGGCAGTTTGGCCCTTATTGTGGTTATCATTTCGAGGGTATCGGACATATAGACTTCTTGGGTCTTTTTTGTAGGTTCGCCTCATAGTATCGAAGCAAAGGAGTTAGTTTACTTAATATTCATGACGTTGTTTCTAGATTAGGCTTTGAAGTAGATGCATCCTGGATAAAGCCTAATCGCCTTTAGCCTCACCAACTCTAATAGGGGTTATGAACTTTGCTTTGGGGTATTTTGGCTAATAAGCATGTCGAACTTTGTTATACTTAGTCTACCGAGGATGACATTGTATGGTGACCATATATCGACAATGATGAAATCTATTGAGTAGTCAGCGATGTGTTCATTGTCGCCTAATCGAACAAGGAGGTTGATGATCCCTTTGGCAGACATTGGTTTGTCACCTCTAAACTGTAAGACTTATATTGGCTCAACTAAGTGCAATAGTTGATTTAGGGCGTTCGGAAAGGTAAATCGATTAGGTTAGAAACTTATGAGAGGTTTCGTGGTATTAGTCAAAGAGTTTTCGTAGGCTTAGAACTTAAAAATATAATAAAATATTAAAGTATAACTAAATTAGTAACAAATTACTATATTACTATATTATCAATAACATGTAAATTACGTTTCAAAAATTAATAGATACATAAAGATAAATTATAGGAGTAATATAATTAATATTGTACATAAAATAATATATAAAAGACATGTATACACATTGGATATAATTATTATATAAATATATATACTCATAATTATAAAAAATACTCAAAATTTAGTGTAATTCACTAAATAAATTAATAAAATCGTGGAAAAAATCTATAAAAAATAAAGGAAAACCTAAGAAACATGTTTAATGTGCAGCATTATGAGGGAAACAAGATTTTGTAGGAAGTTGCCATCATTTGACACCTTACCTCTATTATTACACTTGTTAAAAGATTAAAAAAAAAAACAAAAACAAAATAACCCTGAAACTTTGTAATAAAAAAATGCCATCTACTTCCTAGACAAAGTTTATCGGTAATAAGTTTGGAAAAAATATGGAGTGTAGAAAATAGAAAGGGAGAGTAAGGAAACAAAAATTAAGAAAGGAAGTGAGCAAATTAAGAGATTAACGAGTACCCAAGGAAGATGATCACTTGGAAGAGAAACTAGGACGTTGCCTGAAGGAATGGTTGATGCCTAGCTTGGCTAATAACGCCATCCCTCCCTACGATAGCTGGAGCATCAAGTTCCTGTGAGTCGCAAATTATCTTTGATTTTCTCAAAAATTAGGGAAAAATAGTAGACCAAAAATTTTGAAATTTGGTTTCCTTAAGTATTTGTGCATGAGAAATTCAAATCTACAATTAGATTTTTTGAATTTTGAGTATATATATGGGGTCCTTAAGAAAAACGTCCCATACAATAATTTTTGATCTGGTTTTTGAAAGATCAATTCATATAGTTTAGATTTGAAATGTGATGGTTATTCTCCTAAGATGTTGACCTTTGATGCTATGTGGTTGGATTTTCAAAGTTTGGTAATTGAATTTTAGGGAAAAAGTTGTTTTTCAAAAAACAGTGCACTGGAAGTGGGTTTTTCTAAAAGAGCTAAGTTGGGTTTTTGTAAAATCATGCTTCAATCTATATTTGCCAACATGAAATAACTATAAGTGAGTGAATAGGAGCTTTAAGATGTTGATTTTCAATTTTAGGTGTATATTTGGTGGTTTAGGAGTTCAATTACGAAAGTTCCAATGACTTGTATTAAGTAAATGCATAAGAGAAAAGTGTATATATGATAGTAGTACTAAATTGCTATTTTCTGCATTTACAAGTTTATTAAGACTTTGGAACTTAGGGTAAGTTGAATTTTATATAAAGTAGTTAGATGTAGTAGTAGTAGTAGTAGGGTCAAAAACTGTGTCAGAATATGATTTGGTGTGAATATGTTGAATACACTAGGAAAGTGCAATCTGTACCAAAAGCAGCTTATATTTGAACTTTACCCTATTTCTTGAGATAAGCTGCAAGTCAGGAACTTCTGAAATAAGAATCTAACTTTGGATGGAGGATCAAAAACTGAGTCAAAGTGTTGTTTGGTATTGGATATTCTTGACTACACTAGGAGTTTTATAGTAGATTAGTTAGTAATTTGTATATGAATTCCATACCTTTAGCAAAGTCAAAACATGAGTCAGATGCCACTTAGACAATAGCCCATACCATAAGGCTAGGTCAGAACCTAAGTTAGAACCTCAGTAAGGAAGTAGTTTGATGAAAGATGCAAAACATAAGAGCAACTAGAAGTTTGAAGACTGTTAGTACTGAATATTGGATTATTGAGAGTGAGAGAATAGATCAGAAAGTCACCTGCTTATATTTTCTAAGAATTTATTAAAGTCAAAACCTAGATAAAAAACTATTGGGCAGCAGTCTGTACTAGGTCAAAACCTTGATTATAATGTATTTTACTTGACTAATATCTAATAAACATCTTAGAAAACTCACCTAACATAATTAAGGAACATATTTAAATGTCGAACTAAACTCATATACTATATATATTATAGAAAATAAAGATGTTACATTAATTTTAGGGATAATTGTAAACCCTACTTTTAGTGGGCCTAAGACTTGATTAAGAGTACCTTCCGAACGTTCCCAAAGATCAACTAGACCAAAAACTTAAGTTTATATTTAGAAACAAATTAAATTTTTACAATTCAAAAGCCAATTATCGATAAAACCTGAGCTTGAAGAACTACAAGCTCTAAAGTTACTTAAAACCCTAAACCTTAAAACCATTAAGGAATTTTAACCCTAAGTAATTAATTAATAATTTAATTTGAATAATATCATTCAACTTTAGAAAATTTCACAATTTTATAAAAATCAAATCATAAATTACAAAACAATGTGAGATGAAAACCTAAAAACAATTTCCTATAAGGCTATGTACTTATCTTCATGTATAAGCCTTATACATAAATAAGTAGACTAACCAAACACCTTAGATAACTTATCAATTGAGAGTTGGAATCATTTATCAATTAATAACTTATCAAAATCTAGTGATAAGATAATTTCCTTATCACCTCTTCACTTATACTACATATGGACAATTTTTCACAAGATTTCATAAGCTTAACTTTAATAAATGAGACAAGACCACTCCATGGCATAAAAAGACTTTAAATAACAGATCTAAAAAGGGGAGAAAGGGGGGCCATGCACTTTTCATTCACCCATCAATCACTTCTTCTTACACATCACTATTCACCCCTTAATGCTTACATCATCAATAGCTGCAATTGTTAACTTTTGTGTAAGCTACAAGACAACACTTTCAAGACATTTAAACACTCATTCTCTCTCCATTTCCAACCGGCCACTCTCTCCATCATTTCTTTCACTTTCAATTTCACTTTCACTTCATCTTTCTCTCCTTTGAAACAAACATAAAAAGAAGAAACAACCTTACCCCACAAAATCAACTTTTCTTCCATTTTTGAAGCTTCACTCACGACATTTTTTTTCTTTTGTTCTTGTGTCATTTTCTTTCACCATTTAAGACCTTTTAAGACCATTAGAATCTTCCACAAACCCTCTTCCACAGGACCAAAAGATTTGGGTTCCAAAAGGTAGCAAAAAAAAGGAGGCAAAGTTAAGAGCTTAAGTGGATACTTAGTATACAACCACCAAACTTTGATTTAAGGACGAGTAAGTGTTTCTTGTGATATGTGGATTAGTATTTATGTTAGGAGACTTTGATTTCTTGAAGATATGAGTAAGTTTTAAGTTGTTACAACACCTAAAAATCGTTTTAAGAAATAAACCATGAAACCTTTACATGAAGTTGAAACATGAGCATGTAAAGTTGGTGTTTTGTAAAGACATTTGTTTAATGCTTTGAATGAAAGATTTTAAGCTAAGAAAATCTTGAAATAAGAACTTTAATGGAGGATGAGCATGCTGGACGTGAGGGTTCCATAGTCATTTGGATATTGATTTTGTTTCCATTAAGTTAAACATGCTCAAATCTAGACTTAAGTTAAGGAAAAATCCATCATATGAGGTTTTATGAAGAAACCAACTTTGTATGACATGAGCTATGATATGGAGGTTTTATTAAGTATAAGATATTTTATTTCTTTATGTGGAGCATGAGTTAAAGGATCATTTGATGGAAGAAAACTTAAGTTAAGATTTGGACATAAGTAGTCTAAGTGCATAATCTACCACCTAAACTTAAGGAAATGATGAAACAAGTTGAAAAACCAAGTAAGGACCCCTTGGAACCATCATGGACAAATCTGGAACGTGGGAGAAAGAAGCCTAAAAATGATGATAGAAGTGAAAGAACAAAGTGAAAAGATTAATCAAAGCAAGTATGGTAAGCATACAAAGCCTAAAACTCAAAACCGAGCCTAAAACTCTCAAAACAAGCCTAGAACTCTAAGATGGGCCTTCAATGAAATTCTGACCAGCACCTTAAAACATTAAGAGATGATGTTTTGAAGCCCATAAGAAATCCACTTAAGGCTCCATAAGCCCACCAAAGTCACTAAGTTTAGTTTGAACAAAAAAACAAGCTCATTTGACAACTTAAGCCCAACTAAGGGTCCAAGAAGTGGTTGTTAGCCTTAGGAATATAAATCAAAGCTGTAAATCTGATCCCAAGGAGTATTTTAAGCTTAGGATAAAATCTTAAGACCAAGCCTAAAGAATTTCTTAAGTTATTAAAAAGCCCATTTACCAAACAAGGCCCAAAAGCACTCCAACACATGAGGAACACTATTGTTCTGACCAATGGATAGAATTGTATACCTCATTTAAAAAATCTAACCTTACCACATTAAAGTACACTAAAAAAAGATGAAGATTGACTATAAGATCATAAAAATTGGATTTAAAACGAAAAAGTTCTATGCGATTGAACTTTAGGTAAAAACCAGGAAAAATTACGAAAACTAGTTAAGAATATAACTTAAGGAAAATTTACTTAGTTTCTTAAGTTTGTTTCAATTCCTTATAAAAATTATTTCAAGGACCAGAGGACACTGTTTACGGAGACGACTTGCCTCCGGATTACTTTGATTGACCCACATGGCAAAATGAGTAAATTCCCAATGACTCTTTACTTGATTGTGCTTGTAGAGTAGATGCACCTAAAATTATATATATAAATTTGGATGCTTGTGGGATATGGGAGATGCATGTGTATAAATTTATGGATGAATGTGATGACTTGTTAATTATATATATAACAATGAGAATTGTTTGTATTAATTTATACATGTGAATTATATGGAATGAAATTATTTGATCACTCTAAAAATCAAGTTAATCACTTATACGATTAAGGACTCAAAATGAATCATGCATTCCCCGTATTGCATACGGATACCACCGACCACCGCTTTACATAGAAGATGGGAAGTAACTCACAGGAATACGAGTTTCCTGTAGGATTGGGCACTAGCTATGCCATCATATATATTGAGTCTCTGTCTTAAGCTGATGGGCTTACTAGGCGCTAAGAGACGCTAACCGTAGGCGAGGGGCTGAGTCTTATGGCTTCTGCTTAGAGCGTGTATTTGTAGACTGCGGGAGCCACCACACCGCTAGACTTGGGATTTTAAAAGATATGATTTGATTTTGGTAAAGGAAGTATACATATATATATATATAAAGAGAGAGTTTTGTTTTGGCATGAGCACGATAGTGCAAATGAAATAAAACCTAAGGTCTAGAACCCGGATTTTGGTTTGGGTCGGTTAATTATCTCCAAACCCCGACTTCAGGGGGCGTAATTCTGAGTCGTATGTAGTTCCTAGGTCACTGCATGTGTTGTTTGGCATACTGATTGTTCATGCATTCATATGATTGTGCACCTAATAAATTTCTGTCATGTGGTACTGATGAGGGTATTTATCTCACTAAGCTTAAGCTTACACCCCTATAGATTTTTGTTGATGTAGAAGAACCTCTTTATTAATCTGGGCCGAGGCATGCCCGTAGTAAGTCTCGTGTAGGGACGGGTTGGAGCGATCAGAGAGCGAAGAGGACTTTTTGTAATAGAATTATAGCCATTTAAATATTTTTGTGTATTTGCTCATAATACAGATTTAATGCAGTTCCGTTATGAACTGCATCTGTTTGTAATATTTTTTGGTGTGGGTCATACGAGCCCACACAATTAGCTAATCTATAACATAGAACTAATTTTAGTTAAATTGCTCTATATTACTTGTCTATGGGCCTAGTGGTAACGTAGAGTGGAAGGAGCCTTGTGTGTCGTATGAAAGGCCTATGATCAGTAAGGGGGTTGATAATAGACCTTTATACGGTACACGACGACCTACCATGACAACGATACTGTTGGGTCGTGATAATAATAAAGGAAGACGAGAGTGACACACAAGGAGAGCAAGCATCAGTATTTAGGTAAGTTGAATCAATGTTTTACCACACTTTGAAGTATTGTGTAAGAATACTTAGAGACCTTATTATATGTCTTGTTTATGGTTGTAAGTTTGTTGCCTATACACATGCAGTGTATATGCTTAAATACTATTGTGCTATTTGAGTGCTGGATTAATATATTGATTACTTCCTAATATTAGATGCTTTAAACTATTTGAATTTGCTTAATCACTCCAAAAGTAATCTAACATAAACTCAGCTTAATTACTAACCGGATTTGCATCGCAACCCAATAAGGGAAAATGACTAGGAAGTGTAGGCTAAACTTGGATCTCTTTGTTAAGGATAACAGAAATGATCCTCTCCCTATCTGGAGTTGAACTAACTAACAGGAGAGAAGGTCATGGCTAGGTTCGGGTCCATGGTTGGAAGGTCGTCTCAGGCAAAGTGTGTTCTCTATTGTACAAGCCTCGGTTTGGTGAACAAATTCACAAGTTTATGGCGTTAAACTCCCTAAAACCTATATTAGAGCAGTGAAATTTCTCTAATCTCAGGATGATCTATCAACGTTATGTGATTGCATTTATTTAATCAAGCATTGCATCTAATTAAAGTTGATTAAAAACTTTGGTTGCTTTGTGTTAGATATGTGCTATTGTCTTCGTCTCATTTACTAAGCAAGTTTTTCACTCATTCCCCTATAATTGTTTTGTAGGTTTTTCAGTAGATTTACTAGTACTACTTTAAGTCTTAGAAGATTAGGAAACAGGGTCAGGGAGTAAGATTCAAGACTACTCGATTAGATTTCTATTTGATTTATTGACTTTATTAACCTCTAGGAAAAATAATAGGGTTTCCTCAAGAGATCCCTAGTTTTCAACTAATTGGATTTATTCTATACTCTGCAAGCCTATGGATTTTAGTAAAACTTTAGTAGACACTTTATCCTTTCTTAACAACATCGTTCTTAAGATTTTTATAAAATGTAAGGTTTCATTTTTCTTACTATTTATAAAACTTGATTTTTCCTCAAATATTTAAGCTATAAAACCATTTTCAATAGCTATTTTGAAAACTTATACCACAGGTTGATTCTTACCAAGTACTGAATGAGAGGCTTCTAAGCAGTAGAGGGATGAATGCCTTGTGTAAGCTACATCTATGTTAGTGGCTAAAGTAGCTAGCTTCTAGCATAGGTCGGTTTACATGATAGGGCTATTATAACTTTCTGGTTTAGGGGGGTGACACAACTTGTAAGGCCATGTTTGTATGGCCAAAGGGGCTTGTCGAGCTATTCTTTCATTTTCTCGAAGGCATTATAGAAGAGCATGTCTACTAAATTCCCACTATCAACAAACATCTTAGGAACGTCGAAGTACCCAATTTCAACATTTATAAAGAGTGCATCACTATGGGGCAGGTTGATTCTCTACTCGTCAGCGTCGGAAAAAGTTACTACTATATCGGTCTTTAGCTTCTTATTTTTTATGATATGCACCTCATGTTTTAGTATTAAGGTGGTATCGCTTACGAGGAAGCCTGGTTCACTGAATATAGTATTGACTTGGCTACATCATCCCCTTTGATTTTGTTTGTTCGTAGGAGAATTAGCCTATTGATTATGGTGTTGCTATTAGTTATCTACTTAGTGACACTAGGTTAGCCAATGAATTTAATTTTTCTTATCTGCAACGAAGTGGTTGATGTAACCTTTGCAAACAAGGCCTTCTACTACATTCTTAAGGTAACAACACTCATCAGTGTTGTGTCCATGTGCTCTGTAATAGTCGCAGTTTTTTCCTGAGTTTGTCGTTTCTGGCGTCTCGTACTCGGTAGTCTCAGGAGCACTCTTAGACCTCATTTATGATTTTGTTAAGTAGTCGAGTTAAGGGTTTTTATGAGGTATAATCTTGGAATTCGTGCCTTTGCTTTTCACACTTTTCTCATGCAAAAGGTTATAGTTTAGGATCTTAAGTTCCCAGATGGTCCTTTGTAGAGATGTGGGTGTTATTTTCCACTTCAAAGCAAGCTTTAATGGCTTCTTCTTGAGTTATATATTTCTCAGTAACTTTCATGGATTCGTCTAAGGATTCAAGCTTATCCAATGATACTACATTGAAGAGCCTTCCATTAAGATCTATACCTATTAAGAGTGCTTGTAAAGTTGTTCCTATGTCTAGTTTGGAAACTTATAGCTTCGATTAGCTGAATCACTTAAGGTATGCTTGCAGGGTTTCATTGGGGCATCGCCTAACATTATGGAAGATGGAGGATTTTCTTCGTAGGACTTGAGAACTAAGGAAGTGTTATTGGAACCTGCTTCATAGGTCGTCGAATGAAGTAATAGATGCCTCAGGGAGAGTGTTTAACCAAAGTAAGGCAACTTTTGCTAGTGTACTAGAGAACACCTTGCACATGATGTCATATAAGAAATTTTAGAAGCTCATTATTGTTCAAAAGTAGACAAGGTAGTCATCTAGATCAATAGTGGCATTATGAGTGTTGAGATGTGGTAGCCTTGCGCCTATGGGGAATGTTTCCTTAAGGATTGAGAAGATAAATAGGCTCTTTGTTGGCGTAGAGTGCGACACTTGTGCAGACAATTCGACTTTCTTCTAATCACGTATACTGGCGGCACGATGGATGTGTTCATTAAGCTCATCCATGTTCATGTCTTCGTAGTCTTTTGGCAATGGCCTCGATGATAGGTTATCGACCAACTTACTTATCGCTGTGTGGTTGCGTTCTACGCTTGTTTTGCTGTGGTTACGATTTAGCTATTCATGTAGGATTTCATAGGTTTGTTGATCGTACAAACGTATGAGGCATGTGTTGCACAAGTCTTCATTTTTTCCTGGCTATGAGGAGGAGTCGATGGTTGCCTCCTCATTTGGACATTTTTTAGATGCATTTTTGAGTAAGGTCACATCTTTGTGCAAAACTGCAATAGATTCATGATATTTTTTGTTTTCTTCTAACATCTATTGGGTTAGTAACTTGAGTTGTTGGACTTCAATACTTTCATTTTGAGTTAGAAGTGTTTGATCGCCTCTGCCCTGTTAGGAGGTATTGATATACTCTACATGGGAAGCTTGTAGGTTATTGTTTTTGCTTTTGGCCATCATCATCATAGTGGCCTAAAACAATGGGCATCAATACATTAATCGGAGTTAGACTAATTAGGGTGTACAAACTTGAGTAGAATCTAACTCAAATAGGCTTAGGTTTCGCCTTCTACTCCTCAATACTTACAAAAAAGCCCCCTATAGGCGAGGCTACGGGGGCTCTTTAATGCTTAAGTTAGTAAGGAGGACTACAGAAAGGGGGGACAAGCACTAAGACCTAGTGGATCGCACTCGCCCAGTGTATGGGTGTCTTGTGTTAAACTTCTACTCTGGAGAGAAAAGGAGGAGAAAGGTTCTTAGAAAGTGAGAGAAAGGGATAGAGCCCTTACTTCATGGTGTCTAGTGCCTTTTATGTAGGTTACTTGGACACATGGTGATCAGGTATTCGTTTGTATTAGCCACTGGTAGACAATACACTTTGCTATAAAGACTGAGCTTCACTACGAGCATCATGTTAAGGCAGACCAAACTACCGAATTAGAAACTCAATGATCTGGTTAGAGTAAGGGTACTAGATGTACCAGTCATATTACGGATGTCAAATGCTCATTAATAAGTTGTAGCAAAGTGTAGGTGCTAAAGACAAAAATCAGGCTAAGATATTAAGGAAAGGGTTAGTTGATGCTTGATGGGGGCGAGTTAAGCCTCAAGCTTACACTAGGCAATTGATGAACATTAGCTAGATGGTTAGGGGGTTAACTTACTCAAACAGTTGTTATTTGGCTTGCCAGGTAGGTTGCGATGTGGGGGATAGGCTCGCCATTAATTTGCATCTTCAATGTTGCAAGCTCACGGCCTTGTGAGAGTGTCGCGGTGCGACATATGAGCTCGGTATTAGCTCAAGCCATTCAATTTTCCTTGTGATAGGCTTCACCTATTGAGCATTAGTTCGGGTGAGAATCAGGTATCGACAATCACTAAAAAATTTTGGTAATTCTAACTTGATATTTCAAAAATATGACATTTGTGACTTTAAAAGTTGATTAGGAAAATGTAATGCATTACCTTCTAAATGAATGTGAGATAAATTATTAGATGGATTATTCTAAATTTCTATTTGAATACTAATGCATTTCATGATTTAACTACATTTTTAGAGTATCTATTTATTTCACTCTCAAGAGCATGAATCTTACTTACATATATCTATACTTCTTCTTGCAATTTTCCTATGCCCCCTTGTTTCATCTACCATGGTAATGCTTGAATAAGATAAATGAAACCACCAATTGATGGCTTAATAAAGGTTTGACTAATTTCTTAATCTATGAAAAGAAATAGCCTTAATTCATATTTTGAAATAATACGTCATTCTTTTATATTCTTATAGCAAACTACAATTAGGCCTTATTAAAGATTGAATTTTACGAGATATCTTGATGTAAAATTTCAGTATGTTTATCTATGGAGTTTAATCTGCTAGCAATATGAGTTTTATTTGTTATTAATTGTGATTTCATTTGGATGTTAATTGCTATGGTTTATATAAGGTACTGACGGATCTTGCATGGATGAATAAAGAACCAATTTTAAGCACCAAAAGGCTATTGAGATAATTAATACTTCTGGGATAAAGCATAACGATCCCCCTTGTGTTATTTTCTTTCTTTTTATACAACTTTGTTTCAAATAATTTTTGGTTATGATTTATTTGACATGTACAACTGTTCAGTTACTTATAACTATAAAAACTATAAACTTATATTAGTCTTTGGTATGTAAATTGTTATTTCATATGTAATGTTTTAAGCACTTCAGTTTCCTCCTCTATCTTGTTGATCCTAATATAAGAACATCATCAAGGCACTGATTGAAGTAGTCCCATAACTATCTTGATCACTTAGTAGGAAAACTTGCATTTGAATAAATTTAACATTTAGGCCATGATGCTACCTATTGATAACTTGACTTACAATAGAGATGACACATTAAGAGGGAACCACAGAGGCTAGCACAATGAGTATGTCACATGCTATTTTTACTAATGTCAAGACTATCGACTTTTTGGTGCAACACCACTCTAGAACCTCGAAATGAGAGTCACGAAGAAAATAAACCTTTAGCTTTTTATATATAAATATTGCGAGATCTCATGTGTGAAAATAAGGTATTATGTGGAAGGGTACTTATATCTATAGCAAAAACTATTCTTTAAAGGTTATATTCTTCCAATTTATAGCAGTGACAACACTCGATTTTCTTACTTGATAGGATGTGAGAAAGGTAGATGGTGAATAACCTAATCATACACACTGCTTAAATCGAGAACCTTAACCTTATCTATGGTTTTAATTGTTTTATTGTATTATGACCCATCATATTAAGTGAAATAAAACACTTAAGTTTCTACATATTGTGGCAATACCAAAAGCTTATTAAATAAGTCTGATGATCGCATCATTTAATGGGCATAATTTCTTAACTCAATTAGATAGCCACCAATATATAATTAATTGATATGGTGTCCCAAAAAATTATGACTATATCCGATTTAGGTTGCTTATATCACTTGATAATTATATATTTTTAAATCCTTATGGCCTTAGCTTTTACCGTCCATATTGAATCTCCATTAATCATATTAATGTAGAATTAAAGTGTCCTTTGTCACTATTGGTTGTGAGTCATTGATATCAATATAATTAACAACATAGATCAAGTACTGGTGTGTAAGCATGGAAACTACATGCAATATGACCTTTAACATGCATATTTCTAATAGATCTTATTTTATAACTTATGGTATAGTTCTTAGTTTCTACACAACTACAATTGGAATATAAATATATATAACTCTATTTCAAAGAATTCAAAATAACCACATATGAGCCAATTATAATGAAATGTAATATACAATTGAACATTAACTGAAAACAAATCTCCCACTATACTATCACATCATTAAGATGAACAATACCCATACGAGCAACATATTCATGAAATGCTTTAGGTATTACACCTTTAGTAAGCGAATTTGCGATCATAAGACTTATGTTAATATGTTCAATATAACACTTGAGAACTAGAATTATTTCTTCAACAAGAAGAAACTTTATGTTGATGTATTTTAACTTCAATGAACTCTTATTGTTCTTGAAATATAGTTCTGCAACTCTATTTTCACAATTATTTTTTCATGGTCTTTTAATTCCATTGACACTTTGTAGTTCTATGATAAAATTTCATGACCATATTTGGCTTAATGCATCACAAGTAATGAATTCAACCTCCATGCTAAAAGAAGCTCTCAGTGATTGTTTGACAGTTTTCTATGATATAGTTTTGTCGACCATCTTGAAAACATAACTAGAAGTTAGCTTTCTGTTATCAAGGCATGCAACAAATTCAAAGTCTCTATACCATATCATTACTAAGTGATCAAATCTCTAATATGTAAGCTAATAATCCTTTATCGAATGTAGGTATTGCATGATAGGTTTGTTGCTTTCCAATGTCCAATATCTTGATGCCTACATACATGACCATACATAAGACTCTATTGTTGATGCATAGGGGATTTGGTCTATTACCTTTTCCTAAGTGTCATTCTTAGGATACTAGTAAATCAAATTTATCACCCTTAGTTATAATAGTAACTTTTGGTGTACGACCTTTAATGCCAAATGTACTAAGTACTTTATCAACATATACCCTTTATAGTAAGCCTGATATACCTCATGAACGATTACGATGAATTTGTATGCCCAACATAAAGGATACATTCCCAAACTCTTTTATTTCAAAGTTACTTAAACGAAATCTCTCAGTCTCGTGAAATAAGTTTATTTACTTGTATGTAGAATATCATTAACAGATAGCATAAGGATAATAAATTTACTTCCATTGATCTTGTGAGACACACATAACAATGTTTTGCTCAAAATTATAAGAGGAAATCACTTGATAAACTTTCGATACAAAAAAAAATACTTATTTAATCTATAGATGGATTTTTTTAATTCCCATACTTGATATTTTTATTTCTTAGATTTAAAATTCTTTAGTTGCACTAATTGTCAATATCACGATTTTACTATTACTTGGAAGTATAGAATCAATAAAATCATACAGAATCGTATAAAACTGGTAAAATACCTTATGAAATTGTATATTAAAATTCATAATTTCACAAAGAATCTGTACTTAAATGATTTTTTATCTCTTTTAACTAATGTAAATATCATAAAATCATAAAATTATATAGTCAATTCTCAATATTAACAATCAC
The DNA here is from genome assembly GCA_024138005.1 of Lumnitzera racemosa. NCBI lineage: Eukaryota > Viridiplantae > Streptophyta > Magnoliopsida > Myrtales > Combretaceae > Lumnitzera > Lumnitzera racemosa. The sequence continues at coordinate 7,209,144 of JAMXBC010000007.1, forward strand.
TACTGAGCCATATTTATTGTTTCATTAATGTTACCATTGCACATCCATATGACAAAGCTCTTTCATGAGCTACAAATGCTAGTTATTTTAAAAGAGCTTCTCAATTATACCTATAGAGAAAGTCTCTTTATAATCAATGTCTTCCTTTTAAATGAAACCTTCATTGAAAAGATGTACTTTATATCTTTCAACATTGCCTTTCAACCCCTTTTTGTCTTAAAAGCCCACTTATAATTAATCCATTACACTCTAAAAAAAATTCCAATATCATTGTCTTTCATTGATTTAATCTCATCTTTCATGGCATAAATCCATTTTGGGAGTTTGGACTTTACTTAGCTCAATTGATAGATGATATTTCATCTTCCATTTTTATATTAAACTTATATTCCTAAATATATATGATGTAATTATCTAGAATCACATGTCTTCTTCCTATGGTAGATCTACATAATGATACATCCTCTTGAGATAGTTGTAATTCCTCAATATAGATAGGAGATTGTCCCTTTGCAAAGCAAGAGTAATCCTAAGCACATGTTAAATGTACTTAAATCTTGAATCGTAATAAGCATAATTGTTGGTATGTTTTTAGTTACAGTTGTAGTAATAATACGTACCTCCTCAAAAACAATATTCTCGATCGATGTGCTCCCATTATGTTTAGCTTTTAAAGTAGATTAAATGTGCCAGCACTTAAGTCAAAACCTAGTTGCATACCTCTATTGATAACTCTTAATTTGGTTACCTCATGAGTTTTAATTAAGTCACCTTATGAATATTATGTTAACTTAGGGGATTTAGTTTGATCATGATGCGTCTCTAGGGTTGAACACATGAAGAAGTACCTTAACGTAAACAAATTAAAAGAAAAGCTACCAAAATTTAGGAAGCTATCAATTGGATATAATACACCAATCGATTATACTCGGTCTACAATTTACCGAATATGATACATCGGTCTGAATTATAAGGTCACTCGCCATTACTCCTTGCTAAAGGAAATAGATAAGAGTTAAAGGATAGTGAGAACACTAGGGTTGCTCAAAAGGAAAACTTATATATTCTGATGATCAAAGAGTTATGTCTACATACAACAAATGAGGTGTTTATACAATCCCCATGAAGGTTACAACCATACATGAAAAAGACAAAAGGGTAATTTACAATTGGGATACATGAATGGTATTTAAAAAGGTAAAAGAGATAAAGAATATTCTATATAGAAAAATAAAGAATCCTTCCAGAATGTTGTGCCAGAAAACACATATCGCATGATGCTTATCATACTGAAATATAGTACAACTTGGACAAAATAAAGAAAAAGAAGGTATAGATCAGAGCTAACCTGGTCTAGATTAGGTCGATCCTTGGCTAATCAATCACTAATTAATATTCGTCTTGGACTGGGATTGGATCTTAGTTGGTTTAAGAGTTCACCTTTAGATAGTTGTTGAGGTTGAGATGCTTGAATTTTGTCCAGATTATGGTACGGCTTTTTAGCAGGTAGGCACACCTACCCAGAGGGTCGGCACATCTACTCGGCAATTCTGGAGACAATATTGGTGCACAAGAGAACTCGGTACTTAGGTCGGCAATAGAGTAAATCATGGAGGTCAGGATAAGAATTCTTATCTCAAATGAGGTTACAAGCCATTATCCTCCTCATAAGTCCTTGGAGTCCTCGGGCTTAACTATACGTAATCAGTCCAAAGGGTTGATTCTTATTAAGTTACATTATATGTTTTACTTGTGCACAATATATGTTTTGAATAGGTAAACAATGAACCTAAATTTAGGAAAGTTAAGGTTCCTTAAGCTAATCAAAGCTCATATATATGTTACTTAATATATGCGATGCTTATTAGGAGAACTAATGTTTCATAAGATAACCAATGTTTCTTAGGGTAACAGTCACTCTTTAGCATTTTCTAAAAAACAAGATAGTTAAGGCTCCTATAATTCTAGACTGGGATGACTAAAGATCTCAAGTCTTCTAGTATATAATTACCAAGATTTAGAGATCTTCTAACATGGGATGACTTAGGACACAAATTTTTTGACATGAACTAGGGTATACGTTGAAACCCTGACAAAAACTTCCTAATAGAGAACTCCTCTAAGTTCAACTCTCTCTAATTCGACCTACCAAGTTACTTTATTCTCTACCTCATTTAAGAAGCTACCAAGATGATCGAATCGTATGTTGAACCAACCTCTCCACAACACATCTGTCAAAGGCCAAGTATGGAATTAGTATACCACTAACCCAATACATGCCAAGACCAAGTTGACACTTGTTCGGAGTTGACCACCCAAGGCTGACCTAACAATAAGTCACCTTCTAAACCAATCCTTTCCTAGCACGAACATCTAAGCTATCGAGTTGCCAAACTATCGACCCCGACATAATTTATTCAAAACCTACTCTATTCAGCCAGTGGTGTCATTAGGACCACAAAATGGATAGTCGATACACGTACTAATTTTTCTAATATCCTTACTGTCCTTTTATGTCACCAGATATTCTTTATGCTTATTTACAATATTTCCCTTGTAAATTATTCCTTTTCCTTTACTAGTAGGAATCCTTTTTCTAATTTACACTAACCTATAACTTATGTTAATTGGGTTATATAAATACTTATGTATTGTAATAGGCACAAAAATTAATACATTTTGGTGATATTTAGACATTTTCTTCTTACGTGACGTAAGTGTATCTTGCTTACTCTCAACTATTCTTATCTAGCCTATTAATTGTAAACTAGTGGCGAGTAACCTCTAGCCACACTTGTGTGTTATATCAAGTATGACCTGAGCTTGTGTGAGGCATTGGTGTGTTATATTCACCGTCGGTACATGAGGACCCTGCTCAACCTTCAACTATCATTTATTCTTCAGACCATCTTGAGGTTCAGACCCATTCCCCTAGTTCGTGAGATACCGGATGTCATGTGTTCATTCACATCGAACCATATCACTTCTAGAATTCCTTTTTCTTTCTCTTCTTGAAAACTTAAGGAATTTTTTCCCCCCTAAAGAATTGCTTTTCTCCTCTTTATTTTAGATTTCTAGTGAACATAGGATATAAAGACAATAGATGGGCAACAAACTTACCTCTCCATTGAATAATCATTCACACTTTTCTGTGATTACTTGAAGTTTGGATGTTATTGTTAGGGGTTATGGTTCTCAGGCCAGGTTGGCACTATAAGTTGTTCAATTATTAATGTCTTGGCTTATATGACTAAAGATGAGGAATTTTTGTCCATATTTCTTCTGAAATCCTAAGGCCTTAATTTTAAATTGATAGGTAATTTTCTTACCCCTAGGATAACATCTTATGTTTATTGCTTTCTGATTTCAATGGTTTCTTTACTTAGAGAATGAGTATCCCATATTACTATGTCCAAGAGGACTTTCTCACATACTCTTATAGCTTATTTTCTCCCATGACACAACATTGATCTCAAAAATTATAGTCCATCTTGTAATTACTACATTATGGTTAATCTACTAAGTATTTTTCTATTTTCACAATAACATGGTCTTTAGTCACCAACAGCCGCCAGTGATGGTGTTTAGGTTGGCTAACCTCTTCAAGGGGTGTATGCTTAAAAGCCTTGATCATATTTGCAATTTGTTAGTAAAGGTGGCAATTGAAGGAAGCCAATGAACCATAAAATTACACTAGTTCAAAACACAAGATTGTGATTGTTTTCCTTGAAATTGATTTGGTATTTTTCCAATTTAGATTATGAAGATTTGAACCTAGTTCAATTTTGGAAAATTTGAATTGAACATGGGTGAATTGCTATAAAGAAAACGTAAGATTTTCGATAAATCAATTTAGAGAAAGAATCTCAAATTTCTCGGGATAAGTGAGATATTGGCCAAATTGAACAAGATATCAAGCTTCTTTTATAAAGTGAGCTTTCAGAATTAATCTAAGGTAGCCAATTTTCTATAAATCATGTTAATTTTTTTGAATTGTGTAGACACTTTTCGTTGATGTATTTTGCATTGTTTACTTAATTTGGATCTAATTTCAATTTGTTTTTATTCTATTAATGCATGCAATATGTTCTAAAGTGAGTCCTTACATTTTATACATTTCAATTTAAAAGAATGTGTTAAAAGGGATCAAAATTTGGCATGAAAAATCTAGCAATTATCTTACATCATTTCTTCGTTTGTTTAAGCTAAAAAAAGAAGAAGGGGAAGTCATATGCATAGGCTTCATGTCCATAACCTAATGTAGGTCAATCACATGTGCCACGATGAAATATATATATATATGTAGAGCGAAAATATCCTTGGATTGAACTTTAGACCTTTAACTCAGAAGGGGTAGGTGTGGTTCGGCCTAATACGATTCATTCTCCCTTACCGAATCAAACTTAATATAACTATTTATTTTTTTTTTCTTTTTTGGAAATCAAACCTAACAATATGGTTCGGTTCATAAATTTTTTTGAACCTAATTAAAACTAATGCGATCCAATTTGAACCTTTTATATCAATTTTTTGCTAATCTTTTTATCTCTAATATCATATTTTTCTTTCTATTAAACTTTTATATGTTTTTAGTTAATTTCTCATACATTTATTATGTGTAATGATACTTAGCAAAAAGTTACACAAGATCTTAATAAACTCAACTTGATTTGATGATAATAAGAGACTTTGTTCTAACAAAAAACAACGAGGAGGGAGAGGTCGAGTTACTCATCGAAAAGCTACATGAAGAACACAAAAGAGATACTAAAAATTGGAAAAGATATAAGAGACAAGTAAAAAGCACTAAGATCATATCATTGATTTGAAAACATAAAAGAAATGGGCAATTATTAAAAGGAAAATTTCTAAATGTAAAATTTTATATGGAATCCATTCAACTTAATCTTAATAATTGACCTAAAAATAAAATAAAGAATATCAAGATATGAAAAATTTAATGAAATCTATGAGGATTGATAAAAAAAATATAAAAAAAAAATAATTGTGTTTTTTATTTTTATTTAACCAATTGGCTCGACTCAATTCAAAATAGTTAGATTTAGTGCACTTTTCGAGCCGAATCACAAACTATTTATATATGATAGAATCAAATTGTGAACCAAAGCATTTAAAAAAAAAATCAATTTTTTGATTTAGTTCATGACCCATAAGAGTACATGCTTTCCATTAAGGCAACGAAGAATTCAATTAGGTTTTATTTATGTCTTTAATTAACTTAGATCAAAGTTAAGCACAAGTCCGACCCTTCTCAAAATTTAGTATAGGATAGCATATATAAAAAGATATTTTCGAAGTGAAGTTCGTCTTGTGGATATTTGGGACCCAATTCTATCTTGGCTCAACTAACGTGAAAATTGATATAAAATAAAATTATAGGCCTATTAAAACACCATTTGGACCGTATTTGGCCCAATTAAAGTTTTCTGTTTTTGAGGATAGGCAAGCCAGGTGGGACTTGTACAAAATCAACTTTTAAAGGAAATTAATAATTTTTCTTAGAAGTTTAAAATCCACTATATGTATATATATATATATATATATTATTAAAGTAAATGAAGTCTTAAGTAACCTTTTTTTTACATTATGTATTTACCCTCTATTTACTGTTATTTAACGAAAAAATAATAATAAAATGAATTATTAAAATTATAATTAATGGATAAATATATCTAATTACTCATTTTCACTCTCCTCATTTCTCTGCTTACTTTGTATTTTTTCTCTCCCACTTTTCCACATTTGCATATACCTACATCTTTCTCTCTCTCTCTCATTCTCTCCCTTTCCTTATTTTGTATTTTTTTCACACACAACACGAGTGCATCGACTACTAATATATATATACATATTGTGATTCAATAAATTATGTTTCATTCTAAAAAATGTTTCCCACCACCCAAGAGTGTTTTTCCTAATTTTTTTCCCCACTTTTCTATATAATGCTTTATTCATTTGAAGGGAATTGGAATTCAATTTCTCTCTTATTTCTTATTACGACGTTCATTTAGTTATTTGTCTACAAATCGTAATTTCTTAGGAATCCCTATTACGTGAAATCAAGTAATAAGGATTTCTTGATTTAACCAAAGAATCACAATTCCTTACAAAATTTCTCATTTTTTTCAAAAAATAATAGTCATCGCCATTATCAACCATTGCTACCGCTACTATCCCCAACATTACTATGCTACCGCAAATACTGTCGCCACCACCATCGCAACCACAACTATCATTATCACCGCCGCCGCCATTGCCACCGCAACTACCATCGCTACTGTTACTAAGCACCGACCATCACTACCTACTGTCACCACTACTATCACCACCAACCACCACTACCACAACTATCACCACCAATCACTACCACCACCATTGTCACCACCAACACCATTATCATCAACCTATTGCCACTACTATCATCCACCGTTGCTGCTGCCGTAGCCATTGCTACAACCACCGTTGCCACCACCACCGTCGTCGCCACCACTACCGTCGTCACCACCACTACCGTTACCACCATTGATCACCGCTTTCATCACCACCACTGCTATCGTCACTATTGCCACAACTATTCCTACCCCCACCAAGTCGCTACTTGATCACTGCCACTGCTACCGCCACCACTATCGACCACTACCATCACCACTACTCGCAACCGCGGTTGACCATTATCACCGCCTCTACCCTGCAATTGATTTCCACTACCACCATCACCTATTATTTTAGAATTACTCGAGAAAGAAAATGGATTAAGAGTAATTTAGTTATTAAAGTAATATTATGTATTTATTCTTAAGTTGTTTGTTAATCCAAAGAATTCCAATTATATTCTTCTTTTATTCCATTCGGTGAAGTGAATAGGTTGTTATTGTTTCTTTTCTCTTTATTACTTTTTCTTTTTCTTTAGTTTTTTTTTTTTTGGATTTTTAATTAAAAGAATATTCTAAGATAAGATTGAAATAAAAGAAGGCAAAAACAATCATCAACCATATAAAAAATTGGGTTCTTTATGTACAAAAACTAAACTTATATGTGGATTATATTTTCTACATGTTAAAAGAAAGTGATATCCAATGTCACATATGATGTCCAAATTTCACATATATCTTTTCTCCTCTTGTTGAGGGTTTTATTTTTCTTATCAGATCAACCTTTTAGACTTGCTATTTTTCAAGATTCAATGATAATATTGGCGGCTGATCCTATTATATTTAAAGTTTGATAATACGATAAGTTAAACAAGTTTTTCTATCACAAAATATTATTCCATTCGTGTTTTTTACCAATTATATTCTGTTACATTAAGGGGAAAAAAGATTTGACGCATATGTAGTTTTTACCAAATACTTATATATAGTAAAATAGGAAAATTCTATGGTAACATTACAATAAATCACATTCGATTTTTGTTAATCATGTCATATATGATAAAATGAAAGCCATTGAAAGCTTTGTTTTTAGCATTCATGAGTATAATTTATTGAAATCTAATAAAAATAAAGCTATTGATAACTTCTATTTTATCATTTATAATATGATTTATTCAAATCAAATATAATTTATGATAACATTATGACAATGCAACGTTATCTTAAAAAGTCCCACATAAAATATATGTCATTAGAAGACGTGAATAAAGAAACTTTTTCGATAATAATTATTGTAAGGTTGAAGGATTTGAAGATCTTTTATATCACTATGCATTAAATTGTTGTTGATTTTCATTTTTAAATAGTCAATGCATTAATATTTCCTATATTCCTTTTATATAAATGTAGGTATATATATGTATATATATATATATATATAGAGAGAGAGAGAGAGAGAGAGAGGGAGTGGTGCATTGAATCGAAAGTATATGATGCTCAATAATTTCTTTTTAAGATAAATATGTGCTTGTGCTATTAATATTATTTTTTAAATTAGGTTTTACATGTGGTTTTTCTCTTCAAATAAGTAATTATATATATAATTTTTAAAAATATAATTATTTTAAGTTTCATAGATATCTATAGTAGCAACATGCTATTTTTTTTTTTAATTATAACAAAGAGGAGAGTTTAAAGCTAGATTTTTCTTTTTTGTGTCTTAGAATGTTTATACTATTAGATTGTATGCAATATATATCTACTGACTTTATAAAAAATTTATATAATTACAAATTATTAAAAAAAAATCATGCCTTGAAAAGGTAGAGTCACAACAGTCCTGCCGTGTGAACCATTTTAAGATATAAATTAATAGTAGAGTTACTAACATAGACTTAGTTTATATAAAGCATGCCTAACTCAACCACTTTAAAGCATCCAATTCTATACCTGCTTATTATAAATCTGTGGAGTAATATTTAAAAATGATGTTTAGAAACGAATTTGTAGAGAAATATTTTCAAAAGAAATAAGTTTAGTTTGTGACCTTCGACAAATTTTTGTAAATTTACAAGTTATTGATAGGATTTTTTAGATATAGACTCCTCAAACCCATTGCTTTGCAAATCTAGCATTTTGAGTATAGAATCAAACTTGCATACTATAGATGATTTCATTAAGTCAATAAAGCTGATAAATTTAAAACTGATTAAAATTTTAATTCAAAACCTAAAACGAATATGAAAAAAAAACTTAACATATTTATTGAAACTCTAATCGCATATAAAAAACTTAAACCCTAAATATGTGGAACTATAAAAAATCGAACCTAAACCTAAACTCGATTAAAACCTTCAAATTAAAACTTTAAGCTTATAAATGTACCAATTTGCTAAGAAAGTGATAAAACCTTAATTGAGTATAAATATTGAATGATATAATAAATCACGTAAAATCGCTAGTAAATGATTAGAGATAACTTCTAAATACTCAAAATGTAAAATTACTAAATTAATTCATAAAAATTTATAATTTTTTTTATAATTAATATCAACCTTATATTTGTATAGATAAATTAGTATTATGTAAATTTAGACATTTATTTGTTATTTAGACAATATGTAGTAGATATTAATATCATAATTTATAATTTTCCCTATAGCTATATTATTTATTATTCTAAATATTATTTATAGCGTTAAAAATATTTGAGGAAAATTCAAATTTTTTTTATTGATTTATTACATTTAATTCTTTATTTTCCCTCTTTCTTCATCTTTTCCTCTATTTTCTTTTTATTTCCAAAATATATATAATATTTGGCCAAACTAACATGTTGACTAAGTCAAAGTGTCAACATCATCTAAATGTTTCTTTCCTTTTCTATTTTTTTCTTTATTTTTCTTTTTTCTCCCCTTTTCTTCCCTTTTTCCCTTCCATTTGCATTGGCCATGTGTACTTCAAATCTTCTACAACTTTCTTCCACTTTTCTATCTTAATAAAACAATCAAACAAAGCTTTAAAACCCATTTTTCAAACCAACGTTTCCTCTCTCTCTTCTCACCCTCTATATTTTTCTTTTCCCCTTATTTTCTCCAACAACTATTCCATCTCCAACTACACTACATATCCCATTTTTTACCTATATTTAGAGAGAGAAAAAGGACTTCTACATCAAATAATTATTAAAGTAAGTAAATATAATTCCCTTATATTTCTTTTATATTTTCTTTGTATTTGTAGTATTATGTAAATTAGTTTTAGGTATTCTCTCTAATGTTCATATGTATTTTATTTATATGTTAGGAATTATGTGGTAGAAAAATACAAGTATTTTGGCTATGTATTATGTATATGTATTTGATGATAAATATATTTCTTCTTCTTTATGGTTATACACAACTATATGTACATATTAAAGTAATTTAAGAACATGTATATGCACTATATACTTAAATAATTATATATATAGTTGTATAGTTTATGTAAGTATAAAATATATGCATATATAAAGTATACGTATATAAAATATGATAAAACATATAGTATAAATGCATGTATATGTAAATAAGATAAGGAACACATACATACATACATATCTACATATATGCCCTATACATACATAGTATAATATGTACATAAACATACATATAAGAAAATACTAAATATTTATATATATATATATATATATGAAAACCAAAAGTATATATATAATATATTGAAAATTCCTTAAAAATATAGTAGGAAAATATAAAAATATGTATATATACATAAAAAAGTACGTATATAACTAGGTATAGATACGTGTATATGTATAGGTACATAAATACATATACTAAGGATATACCATAAGCATAAATGCATACAAGTGTAGACATACGTATGTATAGATGTATATATGTATAGGTACATATACTAATATACTAAGTATAAGTGTATTTAATAATATATTAAGTATAATAATATAGACAAGAATATATATGTGCATATGAATGGTTATGAGCATATATAATACTATAATAATATAAGTAAAAATAATAAATTATTAAGCATAATAAGATAATAGTAATTAAGAACATATATATATATATATGTGTACATAAACCTAAGTGTATACATACATACAATACATTTATGTAATATAATATAATAAAAAAATATATAAGTAAATGAGTTGGGCCGAAACCCATGAAAGAAAAGAAGGCCCCTATAATATTAATTAATTAATAATAATAATAATATAATAATAATAATAATAATAATAATAATAATAAAGGGAAAATCAATAAATTGCATTGGAACATGCTACGTTAGCGATTTACCTAAAGTAATTAATTGAACCGAAAATTTCAAGCTAATTAGAAAATAATAATAATTAATTAATTAAGAAAAATTGTAGCAATAATAAAATTAATATAATTGGTATTTAAGTTTAAATATGAGGAAATAATGAAATATAAGTAAATTGGACTTAAAAATAAAATATTATGAAAATTATAAATGAATTAAATTATAAAATAATGCAGAAAAGCTCAAATTTGATAAGTAAAATTTTTCGGGTTAATCAATTTTGTAACAATCTAGATCTAATCGAAAATACAAGTTTTAATGCTCAAAATAAACCTCGCTATGTGAATATACATCCAAAAATGATAAAAATCAAATATAAATTTATAATATTGGAGTTCGAACGAAAAAGCTATATACAATTTAGGATTTAAAGAAAACCTAGGAATACAGGTAAATTGATTATATTATTTAAGTAATATGATTTTACAAATAAATAACTAAGATAAAGCTCCAACTAAATAAAGAAATAACTAAATGTAATTATTTATAAGTATACATATATAATTTTCGACAAAAGGAAACCGATAAATACATGTCATAAAGAGTGAATAAGACACAATTATAGGATACAAGGTTCTTCAAACAAACAAAATGTTATATATATAAACACGTATTTTAAAAGTCACAGTATTTTGAAGAAGATATGCTTTTATATACAATAATGATACATATTAATATAAAACAACAATGATAATAACAACAACTACTACTAATAATAATAATAACAACAACAACAATAATAATAAAAATAAGATGGAATCAAACACTTATAGGAAATAAATTGAATATATGTATATATATATACATACAATATAAACTTAAAATGATATTGTAGTATGATAAAGATAAAGTATTTACTTATATAAACATTTGATTTCAAGATATTCTACTTAACTCTATTACTTTATTTGATATATATATCGTTATACTAATATCTATTCTACCATATATAAATACTATAACTAAATCATGTTAAAGTAAAATATAAATACCAAACTTGCAAATAGTCGAATAATCTAAACTTATATAATCTTAAGTTTATATATGTTATTGTCTATAGAATAAAGTAATGCAAACTCATTAAGAACTAATTGTGAAAATATAAAGATTTAAAGTAAAGTTAAAAAAGTTATATGATTTTGTAAACTTAAGCGGGAACGAGAATCATAAAATAGTTAATGAGCAGGTTAGGCCGTTTAGTACGACATCTAAATACTCGTTAGGTTTATTTCATTTGTATTTATAAAAAAATATCGATCAAGAAGGCAAGCTGCCTATTGATTGTTAGGAGTCATATTGACTTTGGTTAAGTGAGTACTCCCAATAATTTTATACTTGTTTTGTACTTATAGTTAGTGTACCTAAGTTAAATATTAATAACTTGATGTATGGAGGTTCAAGTTATGCATGTGTTTGATATTGGTTGATTACTGTGCAAAATATTGTTAAATATGATAATTGAAGATTTGGTTATATGATTGACTGTTGTATGATTTGAATGGTTTGCTGATATTGATTGATTGCCCAATAATTTGCCTAATTATATTTGACCTATCTTAAATTAAAAGAATTGTGCATCAACCATGCATTACATTACTTATTCCAGCCATTACCTCAAGCGGAGATAAAGAGAGGTCACGAGAGGGTTGTTTATATATATTAAATTAAAGTGTTTAGTACAGTACACTTATACAGTATAATCTTATCCAATCCTACGAGCTTATTAGGTACTGGAGAAGCCAACCGTATGGCTAAAGGTCAAATTTAAAGAACTCCGCTATAGGGCATGAATATGGACTACAAGGGTCACCTCACCATTAGACTTGAGATTTTGTGTACTGTTGGATTTCTTTGAAATGAGAATATATTTCTTGAAATATGAAATTCGAGTTTATGGTTAAAAGCCCAAGTGCTAAAACCTAGTTATAATTAGTTCCAATGTATCCCAACCCTCATTTCAAAAAGCGTTAAATCCAATGTTGTATGTAATACCAATCAACTACATATACTGTTTAGCATACTATGTATACATGAATTCATATGATTAATAATAAATTGTTTAACAATTTGCTTGATAGTATAGTATGAGGGAATCTCATTAAGCTTTGTAACTTACTCCCCAACAGTTTTCTTTTACAGGTTGATAGATAATTAGGCATGGGTTACTAGTCGAGTCTTGAGTGCAAGTATTAAAAAGTTTTAGAGGTTAGAGCTAAAGATAGATTGTATAGTTTATTTGATACATCAAATGTAAATATTACCCTTATAATTTGATTTTGTAACTTCAATAATTATAAGTTTTAGGTCTTTACTATCTAATCTTATCTTTTAGTAAAGGATGTCAATTTTCTACGGTTATAAGGAATTGTGAAATATTGGATATCCATAGTTTTTTATATTTTACAATGAGTTAATAAATTTAAAAATAAAAAAAAATCTAGTGATTAATTATTTAAAGTCTCATAATCTCTGACTTACAAGATTATTTTTTGTATCACAGGTGCATACGTGATATGGAAATTTTAAGCAATCTTATTATGCCCCCTATAGGGTCTTGACACTAGTCCCAACCTTAGTGTAACTTACAGACTATGACTAGCCATCCTTGGTCCAAGCCTAAAATACGGCCTAATTAGTTAAAAGAGGCCTCTAGTAGCTAGAAGACTCTAGAGAATACTAGGAGACCAAGTTAAGTAACTACCTCCTACATATATAAAGCACGTTAGACACTATGATCCCACTCTTCAACACTTATGAATGCCACTTTGCCCATTAACTCCCCTTTAATGGCTGGCATCACTCCCCTATAAATACAAGACCATCACCCATCAGTAAAGTACTCGATACTTTGCATACTTAAGCCTTTTTATTACCATCTTGCATTCTCCAAACACTCAACTAATTTAAGTATCAGAGTGGCCACATCAGACAATATCTTATTGCTCCCTCACTATTCTCTCTTTTATAGGCTTGTCTACTTAAGTGAAGTCTAAATTATACTGGTAAAGATCTAAAGATGACATTTGGTATAGTTTGTAGGAAAAATGGTCTAAGTTCCTACCTAAACAATCTAAATACATTAAACACTCCCCCAAACACCCCTTGTGACCACTATGTCTCATGCTAGCAACCTTAAGAATCGCTAGTTGGTGAATAACGAACCAACTAAGAACCAGCTCCTCTTAAGGGAAACACTAGAGGAGCGAAAAGTAAAGAAGTTTGTCGCACAAAACAAGTTACTCCACATTGGCCTCAAAGAAGCCAAGGGGCGCAACGCACAAGCCTACCCCTCTAAAATTTCTTATGCCCGCACTGAGCAGAACAACTACTAGTAACAGTAGCAGAATGGTAGGAATCAACAACCTGATTCCCTAGTGCAGCAACAGTTAGCAAGATCTATAGCCACCTACGATCGAGCTTTAGTTGGTAATGAGTAGGTGGCTGACTTGCATAGAGCTTTGGCACACTCTACAACATGCCAAGCTTATTTAACAGATGATCCTAAAAGGGACCGAGAAGATTGGACTTAGGCCATAGAAGGGATTGAAAGTTGTTAACTAGGGTCAGCTAGAGGGCTACCCCAACCTTGATCACAATGAGAAGCACCTTAAGGGGTAACCTCTTGCTAAGCTGTCAAGATCAAAGTAAATGCAGAAGTGTCTCGACCGGATTCAACAATAAAACGGGTGCCTTGAACCTCGATAGTTGCTCGAGTACCTTTTTTTCCTGGCGTTTAGGCAGCCTTCTTCTCCTGAAAAGTTGGGGCATCCAGATAACCAAGGAAGCTTAAGTCCAGTTCGGGAAAATAAGAGAGCACCAACCTCCCCGTATAGCTAACACACTTGATGTTGCTCCATTAATTGAAAATTGGCAACGACTTTCTTGGTAGCGACGTCACTGAGAACCTCCCCTCTTTCTATTTTGGAGATGATCTCCTCCATCTTTGAAACTTTCCCCTAGAGTTCTTAGATTTGCTATTCTAGCCTAACCTTTTAACTGGCCAGCTTTAACAATGTTGCTTTGGTACTGTCACACTTTGATGCCTTCATTGCAGTAATATTGCTTATATTCCTTTTATATAAATGTAGGTAGATACATACATACATGTGTGTGTGTGTGTATATATATATATATATAGGTAGTGGTGCATTGAATTGAAAGAATAACTGTGATGCTCAATTATTTCTTTTTATGATAAATATGTGCTTATGTCGTTAATATTATTTTTTTAATTGAATTTTACATGTGGTTTTTCTCTTTAGATAAGTAATTATATATATAATTTAAAAATATATAATTATGTAATATTTCATAGATATCTATAGTAGCAACATGGCATTTGTTTTGTTTTTTTTTTTTAATTATAACAAAGATGAGAGTTTAAAGTTAGATTTTTCACTTTTGTGTCTTAGAATGTTTATAATATTAGATTATATGCAATATATGTTTACCAACTTTAGAAAAAAAAATTATATAATTAAAAATTATTTAAAAAAAAAGTTACCCCCTAAAGGGGTGGAGTCGCAACAGCCTTATCTTATGAACCATTCTAAGATAGAAGTTGATCTTAGAGTTACTAACATAGACCCAGTACATACAAAGCACACTTAACTTTACCACTTTGAAGCGTCTAACTTTGTACTTGCTATTATAAATCTATAGGGTAATCTTAAAAAATGGTCTTTAGAAACAAATTTGTAGAGAAATATTTCCAAAAGAAATAAGTTTGGTTTGTGACCCTCAACAAATTTTTATAAATGTACAAGTTGTTGATAGGGCCTTTTGGATATGAGCTCCTCAAGCTCGTCCCAACCTTCGTGTGGCTTATAGACTATGACCAGCTATCCTTAGCCCAGCCCCATAATACAACTTAAATAGCTAAAGGAAGCCTTTAGTGACTAGAAGACTCTAAACAAGCTTAGGAGACCAAGTCAAGCAACTACCTCTTACATATCTGGAGCATATTGGACACCATGATCCCACTCTCCAACACTTGTGGATGTAACTTTGCCCATTGATTTTCTCCAACTGTAGATACCACTTCTTTATAAATATAAGACCATCGCCCAACAATAAAGTACGCGATACTTTGCATACTTAAGCCTTTTTATTACTCTTTTGCATTCTCCAAATACTCAACTGACTTAAGTATCAGAGTGACTACACCGGACAATGCCTCGATGCCTTCTCACTGTGCTCTTTTTTATAGGCTTGTCTACGTGAGCGAAGCTTAAACTATACTGGCAAAGATCTAGAGATGGTATTTGGTACAGTCTGTTGGAAGAATGATCTAAGTTCCTAACTAAACAAACCAAACACATTAACAACTCCCACAAACACCACTTGTGACCACCATGTCTTGTGTTAGCAACCTTGAGAATTACTAATTAGTGAATAACCAACCTACTAAGAACCAGCCCTTCCTAAGAGAAATGCTGGAAGAGCACTTGGTCAAGGAGTTTGCCGTCTAAAACAAGCTACTCCACATTCGTCTCAAAGAAGTCAAGAGGTATAGCACATAAACCTAAGCCCCTGAAGCTTCTGATGCCCGCATTGAGCAGAACAACTACCAGCAGCAATAGTAAAATGATAGGGATCAACAGCCTGATCCCTTAGTGCAGCAACAGCCAATAAGGTCTGTGGCTACCTACGACAGAGCTTTGGTTAGCAATGAATAGGTGACCAACTTCCATGGAGCTTTAGCATACTCTGTAGTGTTAAGCTCATCTAGTAAACGATGACCTCTTGCTGAGCTACCAAGACAGAAGTAGATGTGGAAGCATCTTGACCGGACTCGACAATGGAAGGGGTGCCTTAAACCTTGATAGCTGCTTGAGCAGCTTCTCTTTCTTAGACTTAGGCAACCTTCTTCTCTTGAAAAAGTTAGGGCGTCCAGATGACCAAGGAATAGGAAAATAGGAGAGCACCAACCTCCTTATGTAGCTAATACACTCAATGTTGCTCCGTTAATTGAAAATTGACGACAACTTTCTTGGCAGCGACATCACTGAGAACTTCCCCACTCTCTATTTTGGAAATGATCTCTTCCATCTCTGAAACTTTTCCCTAGAGTTCTTAAATTTACTGTATTAGCCCAACCTTTTAACTGGCCAACTCTAGCGATGTTGCTTTGGTACTATTGCACTCCAATGCCTTCATCGCCAACTTGATCTGCAACCAAAGAGACTGATGCCTTCAGCTTAGAGTTCTCTTTCTTGAGCTTATCCTGGACTCTCCTCTCTTCGTCTAACCTCGGTAAGAGTTGAGCCTTCGTCTTTTGCTTGTTGTTAAGTTGAGCCCCCAGGTCATCGACTTCCCTTACGCTCTCTTCAATAGCGGTTCGTTCTCGTTTTGCGTCCTACAGCCTTACCTTGAGCCCAACCACTTATACATAAGAGTAGCGAAAGCACTGGTTGATCTTAGCAAAACTTATCTAGATATTTATTAGAGGAGGACTTAGCTTCCCTCAGGCCTTTTTGTGTGTTAGACACTGCAGCATAAAAGCCTTTTACCTCTTTCTAAAGGGCTTCATAGTTGCTTAGTTGAAGTAATACTTAATAGCAGTATTATAAAGAAACATGAATTGAGGTCAGATTAGTGATGACAAAAAAAAAAAAAACACCAACAGAAAGGGGTGAAAACTTACTTATAGGATGAGCCTGCTTAAGTGACCTACCATTTCTATTAGATCGCCCCTTCTTACCTTCAACAACTCTTTGAGGATGGCCTAGCCACTTGGGGTATAAAAACCCACTGAGGCCTGATAGCTGAAAGTCTGGTGCCAAGTGTAATGTCATTTCCCCAGATCTCTTACTTAGGCCTGAGAAACTTCTACCTAACCCTTTTATTCTTAGCCTTCAAAGTGTGAAGGTGGAGCTCTTCATTACTAAAGATGTACGAAATTTCCTTGAACGAGTCCAACTTGATTCTTAAGAACCTAAACTTATTAAGGACGTACAAAAAAATTCATCCCCAAGCTCATCAATGCATTCATATGGGCGAGCCGTCAGCCACTCATACCAAGTCATTCGGCTCAAGGGCATCCTCTTCGTGGGCTTCTGCTTCTTCACCCCAAGCACCGCTTCCCTAAAAGTTTCAAGAGCCTTCCTCTTTTGCTTAGCTACTCTGGATGAGGCAATGATCTTAACCCTCTCCTCCTCATCACTTCCAGAGGGGTAAACATCTCTATGTTAGTTCGTTAATGTCGACAGGTTCATCCTCCATAGTAATGATCTTAGAAGTGAGGACGAAGGCAGTAGAAGGAAGAGGCTCACTTACAAGCTCGACATCCAATGGCTCTACTCAAGGACCCTAAGAGGAATCCCCTAAGGAAAAGCCACCAACTCAACTTTACTAGTCTCCCTAGCCCCTAACCTCGACCATATAGCCTTGCCTTTAGAGTTAAAGGCCTTTGTAGTCGGCTTTGACCTAGCTACACAATGCTTCATCAGGTCGTCTACCAAAGGAGAAGGAATCTCCTCAACCGGTCTCTTCCTTATAAAGAATTAAACACGTGGTTAGGAAAAAGAAAAAGCAAAGACGAAATACAAAGTGCTACCATTCACCAATTCTACCGTAACCAACATTAGCAAGGAAGATCCCCCCCATTACCCCAACCCCCCTCTCTCTCTTAAAAAGACATTAGATGAAGCATAATTTTACAAATGCTAGCATAATAGATGAAGCTGTTTGCGAAAAACAAACCTATACCTTCAATCCACTTCTTCATTACAACCTTCTTTATACTAAGGAAGAGTTAGGAGCTTTGATACTTAAAGTATCTCTCCATCGCCTCCACAACGTTTTTACAGTACTAAAGGGCCATAAAGGCTTCAATCTCCCTCATGACCTCAGCATCATTAGGCTCAGGCTCCTTCTAGGTCCCGGTTCAGACCAGTTCGATCTATCTTGTCCAAAAGTTTACCTCTTTTGGCAACTTGCCCAGCGAGTAGTTGTCCTGTCAACCCTTAATAAAGTTCAAAAAGCTGCTAAACAACTTCTTCCTCATATGAGGCTAAAGGTATGGCCATTTACTCAAACTCTTCCATATGTAAAAATGGTTGAAGAGTTGAGGAGTGGCCCTTATTACCAGATATTCATAGAGCCCCTAGAAGGCCTTTAATACCCTTTAGCCATTGGGAGGGACTTGCGCCGGGCTGCACCAGTGGAAGTCAGATTGCTCCTTCTCGAAATCACTCAGAGGGAGACGCTACCTATACTCTAAGTACTTTTCAAACACTGCAAAGCACCTCTATACCAACAAAGGCACCATCTCCTCCTTCTTTGGCAATCATATTACCTAAGCTGGAATTAGTCCAACTATGAAGTTACTAATGACCCAGTTGGGGGTAGAAACCTTGCTCCCACTAGTTTGACCACTCAAACCTTTGCTTGTCCCAGGCGCGATGAACATGTCTCTAACCTCTAGTAAGGGAGCATAAACATAAACTTTCCTTGGGATGACATTGATGAGCCTTATCCTATCTAAGGCCTTTATCACCATCCTAGTAGCATCACTTAGTTGCTACGACATGACTTAGTCCCCTCCTTTGGAAGGAGGATCACTCGTCATGGTCTCGGAGTCGATGAGATTATATTTTGATGCATTTGATGGCGAGTCACCTATGTTGGTCAACATAATTGATAAGAAGTGAGAAAAAATGAACTCTGAAGAAAAGTTTTGCAAAGAAGATTGATGAAGAAAAAGAAAGCGAAGTCTGTAGTGTAAGAGTAGAGAAATTGCAAAAGAATAATCTCTTAAAATGATTGTAGTATTTATTTACCACAGACCTTAGAAATTGTATCAATGGTTATAAGGATTCAAATTATCACAAATTCCTTGAAATGCTATAATGTGGACACGTGGAGTTAGTTTTTATTAGATGTCCACATTCAAAGGACAAAACGCGTGTAATAGCATGTTAGTTTGTTGTGACAAGACAACTGTCACATCGTATTAAATGCATTGAAAACAAGCACAATAAGGTTAGGATTTAAAAAGCTGCTTCCACAAAAAGTTTCCCTAAGGCCCCTTCAACTCCTATAAGAAGACTTGTTCAATACTCTAATAGCATTACGCCTTGGATCGAGCACATTGTATCCATTTGAGCATTGATAAACTTAGTTTAATCTAGTCTATACAATACCTTAGCTTTGTGACTCTACCTAGAGGTATACAACTCACCAAGTTCTTGCCTCAACTTGGAGTGCCTGTCTCAAGCCCTGGAGTCCTCACCTTAATTCACCCATCCGACTCAGTGTATACATACTCTATCCTGTCTTGACCTAATAGAGGGTTAACTATTGCTTTGTTCGGACATGTCACACCTACTCAACCTTTGCCATCTTAGTCATATTTACTTTGGCCTTTCGGCAACCCAAACCTCCATCTTTACTATGTTGGCACGACAACATTAGACACCTCCGAATCTGATCGACCATATACCTAAGAACCCCATATTTCCCTTCTCTTTGCCTTCACTATGCCAATGAGATTACGCGTCAAGGGTAGGGGGTAAAGGAGGGGTTTGCGGTAAGTGTTGATAGAGCTTTTTGGATATGGGCTCTTTAAGCCTATCCCAACCTTAGTGTAGCTCATAGCCTATGACTGGCCATCTTCGACCCGAGCTCAAAACATGACTTAACTAACTAAAAGTGGCCCCTAACAGCTAGAAGACCTCTTGATAAGACTAAGAAATCAAGTTAAGTAACTACCTCCTACATATTGGAAGCACATCAAACGCCATGATCCCACTCTCCAACGTTTGTGGATGTGGTTTACATACTAATTCCTCTCCAATTGCCAGCACCATTCCCCCAATGAATATAAGACCATCACCCAATAGTAAAGTACTTTATACTTTATGCACTTAAGCCTTCTTATTGTATTCTTGCATTCTCCAAACACTCAACTGACTTAAGCATCAGATTGGTCACGCCAGACAATGCCTCAACAATCCCTTACTATGCTTTCCTTTGTCAACTTATCGACTTATGTGAAGTTCAGTTATATCGACAAAGATCTAGAGATGATACAAGTATTTGTAAAATTGTATTTGCTTGGAAAAATAATAAGTCCAAGAAGGGGATTGTAAAATCCGACAAGTTTATAATGCGTAGTATATACGTCAATAGTGGAAAACTAGATGATCACTTGAGGAGACCCTAGTAATTTTCTTAAAAGTAAGTAAAATAAACAAATAGAATAAAAGTTTAGCCAATTCTTCATGATGCTCACTTCCCGTCCCTATTTTCTAGTTTTGTAGTGTTAGGTGATATGCTTGTAAATCTACTTAAAACTGGCAAAACAATTATAAGGGAATGAGTAACGACTTATTCAATAAGTAGGACAGAGATAAAAGTATGTATTCAGCCAAAGACAAACAAGGTTACAATTAAGTTAATCAAATGCAATACATGTATAAGCAAATATCATCGTACAACGTTTTTCCAGTTTGTCATGAGATTAGAGAAATTATGCTCGCTCTAATCTAAGTTGAGGAGTTTAATGTTATGCACTTGCAAATCGAAATCAAACTAGGTCTTGTATAATAGAGAATACCCTCTACCTGAGACTCCCTTTGAACTACGACCCCCAATATTATCGTAACCCCCTTTTTAGTTACTTAGTTCGACTAAAGGTAAGGAAAATACCATTTTAGCTACCCTCATAAAAGGATTTTGTGTTTGATCCGAGAATCCTAGTCATTATCCTTAGTGCGGATTGTAATGCATGTCAAGTTAGAAGTTAGGTCGAATTTAAGTTAGTTCATTTTTTAGGCAACTAATCACTTTAACTAGTTTAATTAAAACAATATACACAAAACAATCACAACACAGAGCTCGATTGCCACAACGATAACAAAGTACTATTCAAGTACATGTATAAAACACAAACAAACAACTACATTATAATCACAAACCAAAAGTATACTAAAGCCTCCAAAATGTTGCGAAGTATTGATCCTACTTACATGGTTATTGATGTTATTATCTTCGCGTACTTTGGTCTTCCTCTATTATTCCTAAAATTTAGTGTAAACATTTTCAGTTTCCATTCAATATATAAAATAAGAGTTTATTTTGATATTTAGGCATGTTCTTTAGCTGAGTTAAGTGAATTTTCCAAAGCATTTATTATGTGCTAGTTAAGTAGTTTAAGTTCTGACTAAGGTTCTGACCTGGTATTTTAACATAGACTACTGCCCAATAAATTTCTAACCTAGGCTCAGACTCCAATAAATCCTTAGAGGTTACAAGTAAGTAACTTTTTGACCTACTCTCTAGCTCTAAATGATGTAATATTCAGTTTTAACCATCCTTAAACTTCTGGTTGCTTCTATATGTAGCTTCTTCCATTAGATTATTTTCTAATTGAGTTTCTAACTTAGGTTCTAACTCAGCATTCCTATATAAGCTATTGTCCGAGAGCTTTTTTCTGACTTATGTTCTAACTCTGATGAGGATGTGGAGACCAAATACAAACTACTTTTTAACCTAGATTCAATTTTAGTGTATTCAAAATATTTTACATCAGATTACATTCTGACTTAATTTTTTATAAGGTTTCTAACCTTGCTACTACCATTTTATTTTACTACTTGACATATAATCTAATTTACCCATAGTTCCAAAACCTTAATCAACCTACATAAATAGCAGGTAACAACTTAGTGCTACCGTCTTTATGTTTTTTTTTTTTTTTTTTGTTTTTTGCCATCATTTATACACTTCCTATTACACCTTTCATTTGATTACATATTTATTAGAACTTTTAGAATTGAGACCCAAAACTACCAAATACCCACTTAAACTTGAAAATCATTATCCTAAAACTTATAATAACCTACTTTTAGCTACTGCATTTGGATAAATATGGGTTATAATATAACTTTGTAAATAATCCATCAAATTCTTTAGTAAAACAACACTACTAGGGCACTGTTTATGCAAAAAGGGAATTTTTCCGAAAATCCACCAACTAAATTTTAAAATTCTAACTTCATAGCATTAAAGTATAATATTTTATGAATACAGTCATAAAATTTTAGATCAAAACTACATTGATTGGTTTTTTGAAAATGCAACTGAAAATTAATGCACAAGATGTTTTTCTTAAGGACCTTATATGATTTTAAATTTGAATTCCTTATGTAAAAATACTTAAAAAAACTAAATTTCATAATTTTTAAAGGTTGTTTGATATTTTTACTAAATTTTAGATATAACAAGGAAGTTTGATTGCCTATTGTTACTTAGAGCTCCAGCCATCGTAAGGAAATGGGTTGTTATCAGCTAGATTTGCTATGCCCCATTCCTTTAAGCACCATCCTCCTTCCACTTCCAGATCATGGTTATCCTCAAAAACTCCTCAACCTTCAATTTTGTACTATAATTTCCCCAATTTTCCTTTCTCATTTTCTCTCTCTATTTCTTTTCTCTAGAATTTTTTATGACTTTCAAATATCCAAAACTTTCATTAAGAAAGCATATTGCATTTTTATAATAAGGTGTAAGGGTGATTTGATTCTTTTTATTCCTATTATACATGTGTTAATCACTAGTTTAGGTATCTAAAATGAGCTTTTCTCAAATTCCACAAATGCTCTAGCTTTACATTGCATCAATGGAATGTTTCCTAGTTATCTAGTATTTTTTTTATAATTTTTTCCATATTTTATTCATTTATTGTGTAACATTTACAGATTTTCGAGTATTTTTAATAATTATATATTAATTATACTAAATATATATATGTTTTACATATTATTTTAGATACTTTAATAATTATATTACTCTTATAATTTATTTTTAAGTTTTCATTAATTATCAAGTCGTAATCTTTACGTTAATAATACAATAAATTTTTATTATTTTAATTATATTTTTAATATTTTAAAATCCCGAACCTACGACACTTCTTTGATTAATATTACTAAACTCCTTCTAAGTTCTTAGCGTATCCAGATTAATTTCATGAACATCTCAAATTTTTGCTTGAAGCCCAATCATGCAAACAGAAAGCTTACATCCTCACATTAACATTTGTATATCGTGATTATGTTATATAAATGCACTATATACGACATTAATGAGGATAAATAAATATATCTTATCTTTAAAATGTAATGTAATAATAATTTTTTGATAATATTTTTTATTTAATTTGTATTTATATAATATAATATTTATTAATTTTGATAGTAAACATACAAGTTTTCTAATTAAATTACAAAAGTTAGTAAATAAAGAAAAAATAAAAGGAGACGGTTAAACAGGTTCTCCTTCTTTTAATTAAATTGTAAAATTTGTTTCTGAAACTAGAAAGTTTTCCGGTTTCAAACGATTCTTTTAATCAACAAACTATACAATCAAAATCGTTCACACAAAATAAATAAATAAAATTAAATAAAAAATCACTATACAAACAAAATCAGGGAAAGCTAAAAACATACGTATAAATAAATATCAAAGGAGGGAAGGAAGAACAAAAACGAGAATAATCGGGACCTACCTGACCTGCCTTGACACCCTTACGATCACCATCACATTATAACACATAACTCCATATAACTTTTTATATAATTCTCTCTCTTCCTCTCTCTGTCCTGTACGCACACCAATCCTCTTATCTCTCTTTCTCTCTCTCTCTCTCTCTCGCACTGAGCAACAGTACTGCTGACTTTCTCTCTACACTTCAATACCCATCTTTAGACAAAGCTGCTTTCACTGACCAGACCCTTGTCTTGACTACGATGACGACTAAGGACGAATGGATGAGAGCCGCTATGGCAGACGACACACTCGTCGTTGAACTTCTCGTGCGATTAAAGCAGGTGCATGCAATGGCACCGCTTAAATATCCGCCGTGTGCGGCGACTCTTCCGCTTCTGAGGTGGGGAATCAAGCAACCAAGGTCGCGGATGCCCATTAGGTACGAGAAAAAGGACGACGGTGACTCCGCAAGGAACAGTCCCACCACCCCACTGTCATGGAGTGGCGAGGCTGCCTCTCCTTTGGGCACAGCTGACGGTTCTGGGGAGTCGAGCTATCGGTCGAACCGGTGCTGTGGAGCCACTAGATTCCAGGTCCCCTTTCTACTCTCCTCCATTGTCTTTCATGTGTCTATTAAGGTTTGGTTTTGATGGTGGGTCATTTTCTATAAGCAATCCGATTCGGGGTTTCCTTATAATGGAGATACCCCCCGGGGACTGGGGGGGGTTGGGATTGGGTGTAAGCATGTATGCCGTCGTTTTCTTGGAATTCAAGATTTGAGACATGCTCGTGTAGATTGAGAATTTCGTTTGTTAATTTACCTTTCTAACCCTGTCTTTCTCCCAGTTCTTACACGACGTCACTCACTCGTGTGTAAGGCCGAACTTTACAAAGAGGGGTTTGTGATTCTTCATTTTTCCATGTTTTTGTTTTCGATATTTATTTTTGTAAGTAACCTTCGGTAACGCCGCATTGTGTTGACGGTGGTTACGTGTTTTATTCTTCTTGTCGGAGTATAATAATTTTTGTTGGTTTTTTTTTTTTTTTTTCTATGTGTTATATTTTTTTTTTCTTTTTTCTTTTCTCTTATCTGTTTTTCTGGATTTATATTCCTGAGATGGACTGAAATGTTCAAAAATGCCCTTGGGATACGCCGGAGATATCTAGGAAGGTAAATCTGGGTCCGAGAGGACAATATTGTCAGACGATATCATAGCGTTAGTCATTGGATAGAGAAACTTCCCTTGCACGGTGATCTCTCTTTCCAGTTCTCTTGTTTCTGTTTTATTCTTTTGGGACGAAGGTACCAGGGGGGACCCGTCAATACTCACGTCTGGAATTTTTACCTAAAATGAATTGGGGTAAAATGGTAAAAAGGATGGTGTTTGTGATCGGCTGAGGGTGGGGTCCATGAAGAATGCTTAGGTGGAGCCAGGTATAGATGAAATTAGGGGAGGGTGGAGATCTGAATTTTAGGAGAAGTGCATGGTTAGTTTAAACTTTGAGAGGCACGGGAATATCGCCTTTTTTCTAACTTTGCGTTTTGCTTTGTGTTTGTTTTTATCTAATTCGAGTCGTTTCGTACCAATGTAGATGGACCCTCTTATGTTATGAGTTGGGATATTATGTAAAACGTTGAATTTTGGGGGGTTGTGGGGGCCTCCATCGGATTGCATCGGACGGCGGATAAGTGCCCGTTGTAGCCGGACCATTGAGCGCCAAATTCTTTACTCCTCCTCGACAGCCTCATGGCTAATTCACGTGATACCACTCACGTGGTTGATTGATTGATATCCATTCTTCGATTGACCTAAACCAAACAAAGCTTTATCATCATATATGACAAATTTAAAATTAAAAAATAATAATAATAAAAATGGAAAAGAGAGTGAATTTAATTGTATATGGGGTAGGGAATCATGTCAAAGCACGTGGACTTTCACGATGCCTGCGGGTGTAGTGTAGAGTTAGCATGTTAAGTGCCCTAATGGGCCCTGCCCCTTGTTTTGGTTTCGCTCCCAAATTTCATGTCGTTTCAAGTGGGAGCAGTGTCGTTTCAATGGCCAGTTTTTAGATAAATCTTGTTGGGTGTGCGTGTCAAACAATACTCCATAAAATATTGAAATGTGGTCTCAAGTTGTCCCGCTTTTCGCCTGCCACTGGTGGCTTTAGTTTCTGATCTTATCGATTTCCCTCTTGTTTCTTCCATTCTTTCTTCTCCTTGCTATTGTCAAGAGAATATAGTCGAATGGAAAAAACCTCTTCCGCTGATGGATGAATTTGGTTTCTTCAGGATGGTTTTAACGGTGAGTCCCCAGTTCTCTCAAGCAAGAAGTCAAGAAAAAGAAAGGTATGGTCTTGGGGGCATTGGGTGTTTGCACTTTGTGTAGAGTCTCTACCTCTTTAGCTTGGCTTTGGCCCATATCTAAGTAATAAAAATGAAATGGTGGATTAACTGTAATATGGTTCATGTTTAACCGAGTCGTTCACCTTCATGTGGTATGCTCTATTTGTGGATTATGCATTGTTAGTCACATAGAGTTGATTATGATTACAGACATTTGCTGAACTTAAAGAGGAGGAGAGCCTGCTTTTAGAAGAAAGAAGGCATCTGAAGAAGGTACTCATCTACTATGCTTGCTATCGTACCCCACAGCAGTATTACCCCACCCCCCTCCCCCCCTCCCCCCCCCCACCTCCACTGGTTTCCAAATTCAATTTTACATTTCATTTTGTATTACAGGAGTTGACTTTGATGCATGCGAGTATCAAGGAGCAGGGATTTAGATATAATAAGAACTTAAAGAGGATGAAGGTAATTACAGCTGTCATAGTTGTGTGTGTTGTGTATTTGTTGATTTGTGTATCCAAGATTTAATAACAAGGAAAAGTAGAAGAATCCTAGCTGAGCTGATGCCTTATGTTTTTGTTTATATAGTTGAATGTTTTGCATATGTAATGTCTTAGGTTTCGTCGGTGCATCAAATCTGATGTGCAATGTGTATTTATGTTGTGAACATGTAAGGTTGGGTTGGGCTGTGGTGTTTTCCAGCTGAGTATGATGAGTTCAATTGAGGGAATTAGGCAGTCAATAGCATCAGGAGTAAGTTGGGAAGTAATGGAGATGTATGAGTAAAAATAGGGAAGTGGGGGTGTGACCACCACGCTTGTGCTGTACATAGCACAATTGGCAGATGAATGAAAGGAAAGAATATCCGAGGAGGTCGTAAGATTCTCTTTTTTAATCGGGCCCAATACCGTGGTTGCGGGGTTGTTTTTTGTTTTTTGTTTTTTTTTTTTAACACCACCACCTCCCCCCAACCCCCTTTCTCCTACCTATTATGAGCCCTAAAGATCATGTCAAGTCGATCTTTTAGCGTAAAATGTTATTATCAGCTTGGGAACTCTTT
This sequence comes from Lumnitzera racemosa, assembly GCA_024138005.1. NCBI lineage: Eukaryota > Viridiplantae > Streptophyta > Magnoliopsida > Myrtales > Combretaceae > Lumnitzera > Lumnitzera racemosa. The sequence continues at coordinate 7,236,790 of JAMXBC010000007.1, forward strand.
GGAAGATTATCATGGATAGAATTATATGTTTAATCTGTTGATGGGGAGAATGTCTAATGCATCTTAATCAATGTGAATATTGAATGATTCTATTTCTGCCCATATTATATTATGATCAAGTTTCCTCGTATATGACGATAGTGACAACATTTGGTGAGATGAGTGTTCCTTCTGCTTTGTTTTGCTTTTCAAGGGCGACAAATACCAATTGGGTTGCAGGGAAAAAATTTTTAGAGGCATGTAAATGTTGAACTTTCTAATAGGCTCGAGAGCTACGTTATTGTCTAGATAGATATTTGCTCATAGGAGGGAACAAAATTGAACCACATCGCTCCTTCTCAACTCGCTTGCTTCTGTTTGCGTATTAAAAATTACCTTCTTCTGTTCTCATCTTTCAACGGTCAACTGCTAGTTCTGTGTTCAGTCAGACTTATCTTCAGTATTCTGTTCTTACTGTTGTTACAACAGTTACCTAAAACATCTACTTTTGTTTTGGGCAGCATGACTTGAAGTTGCATTGTGACAAGAGCATCGTATGTGACACTGGGGAGACTAGTGACCGTATAGTGGATGGTAATGAACAGAGGCGAGGATGTATTATCGATGCTTCTTCAAAGTTGCAACAAAATGCTTATGGTGAAGATCATCTATCTACTGGCACTTGTCGAGCAGATGTGACCATTGATAAAGGGGACAAATGTTTCGTTTTACCTGATCTTAATATCATGCCATCGGAAGAGGAAATTCGTTGAGACGTTCTACATGGGGTTGGCCAAATGAGCTTAAAAACTTGCTCAATTATTGAAATGCAGTTGACTCTTCTGCTGCTTATCGCATGTTGTAGTTTTGGCATTCTGTTAATCAAGCACATAACAAAGGTGCTGCTGAGAAATGTAAACCACTGTATAAATCTCAATATTGCCTGGTAATTCCTCATTGGTAAATGCTGTTGCTGTTGGGCAGCCCTTGAGGAGAGGAAGTTTTTGGTCTTGGATGATGATCATAAAATTTTGGTAAAGTCGTTAAATTGGTATCAGTGAGGGAGGCCCCCAATCTCCTACAGAGGATTTGGAGTAATCCCTTATTACTTTCTTAGTTCTTATTTTGGGTAGAGAGAGCCAGTTGTTGACCTTTAGGTGACAGGAGAAAACTTATGCAGGGGGGTTTATAATTCTTTTATCTGTTGTGTCATGGTTTTATGTTTCTCTTCTTCATTCCGACAATCTTCATGTACAGAGATACGCTTTGGAAGACCTTGTCATTTTACTTATCCTACTTTTTTCCTTTTTTTTTTTTTTTTTTTTTTTTTTTTTTAAAGCTAAACTTATATAAAAGCAATCCTTTTAACTGGCATGATTAGGCAAGAGCGATTAGGAAGTGTTGAGAATTCACGGCCACTATTTCTAAACTAACTAGAGATGGGAGCCCTTCTTATTAGCAGAAAATCATGAAGATGCTTGAATAGTATTTTTGCTAAGGTGATGTAACTTCTTTAAGTATTGTAGTTTTAGAATTTAGGTGGATTATGACACAAGAAAACCTTAGAATCCCGACAAGGCAAGCGTGTATTATGTCGTCTAACTGGAAAAGCCAACCGGACTTCGGGGGCGTCAAACCGATGTAACAATTCATAAATTCATTTAAATAATCCATAAATTGATTACTATTATTACCATGTCAACTTGTATGGTTTTATAAAGATTAGTCCAATCACTAATCGATTTGCTGCTTTTATCTTTTTGCACACACCACTACCATCCCCCCACCCCCAATACCATGGTCTTGATTTGTGTCACACTCACATCATGTATGTTCATGTATAGATTAGTCATGTTGGGTGTTATTCATCTATTTATTTTTTCTGTCCCAAATGTTGGGTGTCATTTAACTTTGGATTTTTTGCAAATCATTTCTCGGACAAGAAGTGTCACTTAATGAAAGATATTCTCTCCTTTTTGTTTTATTTCTTTTTCAAACAGGCTTACATGCTGGATGTAGATAGCATTTCCGTAGACGTCATAAATTTTTTTATATCATTTGTATATTCTCAATAATCAATTTATTTTAAGGAATTATATAAGCATGACTTGTATCGCATTTGCAATTCAATTGTACGAATTTTTTCTTTTAACAAACTCCTAATCTATATATGAATCCTAGGCTCTAAATTTGCAAAATTTGTAGTGGAAAATGACACGTTGAAGAGCCTATAATGCTCCTAGGCATAAAATGCGCCATCATGTGTGCTTAACTTCTTATATTTGAAATTATGTATTTAGATCCTATTTTGCTATGTTGCTCTTTGATAAAATAATAAAAGAATACTAAAATTAATAAAAAGGTACAAAATCAAGGGTAAAATGATCATGTAGGAATCTATATGCCCCTTTTCTAAAGATTTAAAGTTCTAATATATAATTTTAAAGATAAGAGAATTAAGTGTATATGAATCAAATATAAGGAATGCATATGTAATTTATCATTAAATCTAACTTCATAGCTGCAATAAATTAAATCTAAAACAATAATATATTCAATTTTAACCCTTAATTAATAATCTATTATAAATATTTAATAAGGGTTTACCCTAACCTTTAACCAATTTAGATTCAAGACTTGATTTTAATGTTATTGTTTTCAATCCTCTAGTCGACTTTTATATTTACTTTTACACTATAAGGTCTCCACAATTTATGACCTTTTCAAGTATTATGGATTGATTCTTACATGATTACATCATAACGATTTCGATTCTTTTGCTAATTTAGCACAGCTACTTAGATTTAATTAGATCTTATCATACATTGAGCTTTTAAGTTACATATATTTGATTGAGCTACATAAGAGATGCCTTCTTTAAATAAGAGATGAATGGGTCTAACTTTAGTTCATTGTTACCTTGCTTAATTGCTCGATGGTACCTGCTAACTAGCTTAATCATGGCCTAACAAAAAGTTGTCTTTATGAGCATCAACACATGACAATCTATTCATAGAGAATGCAGCAATTTTAGGTCCCACTATACATTATATTAGGTCATTAGTGAAGGAGCTGATGATGCTTGAATGTGTGTCCCTAAAACTTGTTCGTGTTTAGTTATTTATCAACTCAAATTTTCTAATGTACATCTTATTGGAACATAGTTATTGATTTGTTGGTGTAGCTTGAGGGATATTATGAAATATCCCTTATAGACACTCATTTGATCATCGACCTTCCTAAGTTGATGTAATATTGACAAATCCTTGCACATGATTAACTACACCTAAAACTGGTGTCATATGTTATTCTCTATGAGATTTGGATATCAATAAGTGCTAGTAAAAATAGATAACAATTATGCCTTTGATAAATAAACGTTTATTGAATATTTGTGTAGCATGCACATACCAATAGGAAGGGCTATCCTTTACCTTCCATTTGGAAAGTATAACTCTAACAACACACGTGATATCAAGTGTAAGGGATTTATTTGGTATTGAGCTTAGCTTAAGTTCATCTTATAGATTTACTCTTTATGTTAGTAGCAAGGCCTAGGGATTACACCTATTTAAAAGAGACGTATTACGGAGACTTCACTTGATGGGTTTGGAAAAGGGATTACTGAACAAACAAATCCACACTTGAACTTTCTTGGTATATCCTGCAATCAAAAGATTTATCCATAGGTATGGGTTATGAGGAATGCAATAAGAAATTATATATATTAAGGGTCATAAGAGGAGTCATACATTAAATCATTGATGCGACTTGTTTGTTGATCACTATTCAGTAGAATAATCTAACAGTTTTCACCAGAGGTTTGTCCCATCTATTGATCTCTACAATCATTTGACAATGAGAATAACATCCATAGTTTTTATATAAATGCTCCTTTTCCTCATTTATAACATAAGAAGCTTAAAAGAATGCCTATGTGCTATGAAATCCTATTTTAGAAAATGAACAATTAATCAAATGAAAAACACTTGTTGAGATTGCCCATCACCCACACTTCTTCCTGATCAGATCTATCAACATATCATTAAACAAAGATTTTTGTGAGGTCATTAAAATTTCAAGACTACGCAAAATGTGCATTACCCCTAACCATTGTTTGGCAATTTTATTGCGAAAGCATTTGACAAGATGACACTTGTGAGAAAGAAGGTTAGACAAGAGAGAAGCTTAAAAGAGTAAGAGATGCATGAATAAAAAAATCACTAATTGATTTTGATGAGAACAAAACAAAAGTGAATAATGAAACTAATTTGACAATATTGAGTTAACTATTGCATTTCAAAACAAGTTTACTAGAACTATACTTTGATATAAACTCAGAACTACTACGCCCTAAAGTGGGAAAGTCGTAACAGTTTTGCTGTATAAACCATTTTAGGATAAAAGCTGACACTTTTGCAGCTATTTTAGACCTGATTTATATAAGATTACCATAATTAACCCAATTTAAAATAACTAGTTTCATAAATAAACATGCTAGTTACTTATGAAATTATAAAGAATACATAGTTATTCTAAAAGAATATATTTAATAGCCTAAACATAATTTACTTGAAAAATACATAAATTATTACTACAAACATTAAAGATAAAATCCAAACTTGTGACTGTATCATATCTTCAGTTTTATATCCTCATTTTCCAAGATCCAACAATTACTAACTTTAAGGTACATGTAGATCACTTTCTCATTAGCACCTGCAACAGCATTTATAGGGATGTGAGCAATTACAGCTCAGTAAGTTAAGACAGAGACTTAAAACTATAGCTAAAATATAAACAGAGTTATCAATCAAATTAATTATATACTATGCATGTACAAGCAAATGCGATCACATGGCGTTGTTTAACTCGTCGTAAGATTAGAAAAATTACACTCGCTCTAATTCAAGTTAAGAAGTTTCCATTTAATACAACGGTTTACAATCAAATCTAGACTTGTGCAATGGAGACACCACTCTTCTCACGATTACTTTCAAACCATTGACTTCACATTTATTATGACCTCCTTACCTATTACTTAGTTCAACTAAGAATAAAGAATAAACCAATTATGCTATCCAAAGTTGTCTCTTTTAAAAGGGTTAATATTTGATCAAAAAACCTTAAGTTTCCTTTAATGGGTTGCGATGCAAATTCGATTTAGAATTATAAGTCATATATTTAGTTAAGTCCGATTTAAGATGTTCAATCATTTCAACAAATCACATAATTTAAAGTAAAACAGTAAGCTAGAATCGCATCATCAACTCAAAAATAAGCACATATGCACGGTCAATTATTTAACAAATACAATTAAGTACAATTTCAAGCATTTGAGTACTATAAATTAGTACTTCGAAATACAGTAATGTATTAATCTCAACTTACCTAAACTTCTCACTCAGGGTGAGACTTACTTAAACCATCGTCGATAACCCCTATAATATAAATGTTGATTTAGTACGTGTATATAACTATCTTATATAAACTTCATTCTGTAATTCTTTTATGTTATCTTTAGTTTAGGATTTTTTTCTTCATTTAGTGGTTTAGATCTAAGTCTCTTACAATGATGCTTATTTTAAGCTAAGTTTTGTTTCAACTTTTGAGTCAATGTCTAATCCGACTTCTAATTATAGTTTTATTTGCAAGTTTTAAACCAGCCATTAATTCCCCCATTTAGGATTTCTAAATTAGTTTTTAATTCAACTTTTGATTATGATCTTTACATGTAACTTTAAGAATTCCTTAGGAATTAATATGGAAAATTCATTCAACTATATTCAAGTATCTAAAATATTCTATTTAGCTTCAAGCTTGCATTTTGGTTGGTACGGTATATTATATTCCTCATTTAAGTATCGAATTTACTTTCGATATGAATTTTTTTTGCATTTTTCATATAAACACCTAAATTTAAGTCTCCTACCAGATTTATTACATATTTCTATTATAATTATAATATCAATTTTAATACATATTTTCTTACTCATTAATTTCTTATATTTACGTATTATACATTATCACATAATATGTACACAACATACACATCTAACATTCCTATTACTTCAAATATTATCTCTCAACATCAATTAACATCTCAAAATATCTAAATTCATTCCAATCAAAATTTCTACCTAATTACTCTAAATTACAAAATTAACTTAAAATATACCTTTTTCATCTATTACATATATAATACATAATACTCTAATAATTACATTTAATACTCTAAATATCACAAATATCATACTATATTAGATTTCAATATTCTAAAACATATAATTATACATTAAATCAGTAATTATCCCTTAATTACCCAATTAAACAAAAATTACTTATTTTATACATCATTTTAAGATCTAAAAATTATTTAAAATTTTCAAAAATAGATTTTTGAAAAATCTCTTCATAACATTATTTTAAATGCCCTAACTAACCTACCTAAAAATTTTGAACTCAAAATTACACTCCTAAAATCATTTATTTTTAAATCGAAATATACTTAGTTTTATGCGGTTTCTTAAGGACAATATATTTCTAAACATAAATTTATCAAAGTAAAATTTTTCCCTAAATCTACATACTCAAAAACCTCAAAATGTCAAATTTTATAAATATATTTAATATTTTTACAGAATTAAATAAGATCAGGTTAGAAATTGGACTTACTTGTCCAATCAATTTCTGACCACTAGAGGTGGTTCTCTGTGTGTCAGTCAGGCCAAGCGTTGATGTTGGAGTGTAGTGGTGGAGACGGCGATTCTCTTCCAGGTGGCCCTCGGTAGTAGGTTTAGTCTAAATACCTTAATTGTACAATTTTTTTGTAAATTTTGTAATTAAACCCTAACCCTCACTCTTTTTGCTCTCTCTAATTTCTTAACACTCCTAACTAACCAAATGGGCTTTTGAAAAAAATTGTGTATTTATAGTATTGTCTAAGATTTTTTTCTCATTAAATTGACTTAACATCTACCTTATCTCTTCCCAAATTAACTTTCCATTTGGCTAAATTTTATTGGTTTATTTTTTTCTTTAATTTTTAATTTGTCACACTCCAATTTAAGTACTTTCTCGTATTTTTACTTACATGTAAATACATGTATGGTATAAATAAATATATCTATACATTATTTAAGTTATTTTATGATTTTTAGGATGTATATAATTTATTTCTATGGATTCATTAGATTATTTAATTATTTTGTTGCTCATTTTACAAAATCTAAACTCATGAGATTATTTTTACTAATATTTCTAATTTTATTGTAAAATTTAAGCTGAAGCGGATAATTTATTTAATCGCTCTAAATTTTATGAATTGAGCCCCAAGTAACTGATTGCAGGTCCCTTGTTATCACATTTCATTTTAAATGTCTAAAAGAATTATAACTTGTTCTAAGAGCTCAATTCACCCCCTAACCTCTGCATCTTGAGCTTAACCTAGTGTTCTATAATCTCAACGTCATTGAGCAAGTTCCTTAAGCAATGAAGGACAGTATTATGCTTATGGCAATCCATGGAAACTTTATCAAAATCTCACTCTTAGAGCAAATTATGGAAGTAATCACTTACATTCTTAAGAAATTTGTAATACTCCTAAATGTTAAGTAATAGAATATTAATCATTGAGATGCCTTTCGGTATAGACATGGTATAGACGAATTGAAGCATGTCAAAACTCTAAAGTTAACTGTGATTAAGTTAAGTTAATCCCAAAACGAGTAACTTTTTGAAAAGCTGTTACACTAAGGAATAAAACCGTACGATGTTTCACAATAAAGCGAATAATATCTTAATGGAAAGAGTTCCCATTAGGTTGTTATAGGTAATATTATAATAATCTATAAGTTGAAAAGGCAACCTAATGGTAGTCTTGAACTTATGTAATGAAACTGACGAGAACATCAGTTTTATAAAAGGGATGGATTATAATTCTTCTTAAATGCTAGGTGATGGAGCTTTAACCATCAAGATTTTTTTGGTATAGTGGCCTTAAGCATGTTAGAATTGTAAAGTTAAGTGTACTTAGATTAGGTCAATTTTAAGATAAGTGACCTCTTAGAAAGCTACTGCACTAATGGTCAAAACTGTACGACATTTCATATCAAAGCGGACAATACCTTGATAGGAGGAGTTCAACTAATTCGTTACACAATTCCTTAGTACATTCATGTAATTTTCACTAAGGATAATCGCTACTGCACAACTTAATGCCACTCTACCAAAACCTAGAAAGACTATACTAGAGGTCATCACATAAGGTGAATTGCTCAAATGTAAATAAATGAGAAGGTGCTTCAAGAAGAAGGTACATAAAGATTTTAACCTTTGCTTACCAATAAATAAGTTCTATTTGCTAAAAACATAATAACTCACCTTCAAAACTCTTATTCTTCTCACTCCAACCTATAAGCACTAAATATTATCATAAGTGCATCATATAATGTCACAGTTGTTTCTCAACCGAAGACACTACGTGACTAAGAAAAAATTGGAGAAGTAAGTGAGCAAAGAACAAGCAATGGCTTCCATTGGAGTTTTGAGCCTTATGCTCTCTTATCAACAAAGGATAGCAAACAAACCATACCCTTAAGACTCTACAAGTCCTAAATTCATGAAGCTGATAAAAACTAAAAGAGCATCTCCTTAAATTCATCATGACTCTTTGAGGTGTATCCACTTGAAAACCACCTCAAATTTTAAGAATTCTTCATATCTCTTATAGAAAAAGCTTACGCTTGGTATATCAACTTATGCCCTAGATCGATTGATTTATAGGGGACCATGAGCCTGATGTTCGTCAAAAAATTCTTTTAAATGAGGGAACGGATTATTATCATGAATATGGGATAAATTTGGCAACATCAAAAGGAAGACTAAATAGATTATATCTAACAATTTAGAGAACAATCGTTGGACATTCAAAATGTTCACTATGAGAAATCTAGATTGCACAAAGAATAAACAGCTTAGTCTCGCCAAACAATAAAGCAAATCTAGAAAGAAGTGAATTCCATCTGTAAGCTAGGCACAAGGAGGAAACTATAGAAATGACGAGGATAGAGAAGAATATTTCTGAGGATGCACTACCATTTCCATGCCCAATGGACAAAGTCCACGCCATTCTTGATAAATATCTTAGAGATGGGTCCATTAGGCTGCCAAGGGTTGAAAGAAAATCTACCGACATAATAAAGAAGTAATCTTAAATTTTACCAATATCGTAGAATTGTAGGTCACACCACTAGAGATGGCAAGAATTAAATAGAATATTACAAAACAGAATATGAATTGGTGAAATCATCATCGAAATGATAGTGTTCGTAACTATTCACTTTCAGCTCATCATGTTCAAATGCTAGACATCGATAGTGATTGATGTGTTGCAAAACTTCAAATCAAATGTTGAAGGGAAATTTCGGCTATTATCTTTGTTGTTCTTGTAAAATGGAGTGTGCTAGTCGATGAAATAATGTCCTTGCAATATCACATTTTATTGCTGTTAAGTAAGAGAATGATTTCCTTAAGCATGACATTGCTATATCATCGTTACTATAGGGCATAACACTAAAATAGACATAAGCACTACTAACTTTACTGCCTTCTACCTCTCATTGCCAAGTAGTGGAGACAATCCCCTTCGAACATATTCTCTAGAATATGTGAGAAAAATCACCATTGCTGTTTGACATCCTTTGCTATCAAGTCCTGGAAAGATCCCCCCCTTAATAAGGAATGGAAGAGCCATACAAAATTTATTTAACGAAATAAGCTAAAGAAACTCAAAATGAGGACTACCATTGAAGATAGATTAAAATGCTTTTTTTTTTTTTTTTTTGTGTATTAGGTGGATTTTACAAATTAGTTTTCAACAACGGCCGATCTCAGCTCTGTATAAAGATTTGCAAATAATTCTAAATGGAGTTGATTGTCATTTCAAAAGAGAACAAGTGGTACGTTTAAAGCTCCTCATATTTTCCCAACATTTTTCTTTTTATCAACATTTTATTGGTATGTTTTATTATACACATAGGCTTGAAGATTTTATTTTTAATAAATATTTTCATTCATATATATAATTTCTTTATTGTCAAGTAATTTGATTGTTAGTTACTAATCATTAGCATGAATAGTAATGTCATTTTATACAGAAGCATTTTATGTTGCTATGTACTAAATTCTCAGAGTAATATCTCTTTAATTATTTATGTAGCTAAATAACATCTTCTTGGATGAAGCAATGACTTCTTGGACTATAAAATTAGCATACTTAGTTAAATGCAATTAGCATATTTTTAGCTGATAGATACATTTATGTCATATTAATACAGTTGTTTGTATATATTTTTTTTTCTCCAACCATTTTTCAATTTTTTTTATGCACTATTTCTTTTCTTTCTCAAATTATCACTTGTACAAATGGTTTGATTTGGTAGTTTTACTATGTTCTAATTACACCAAACCGCTATTTTTAGTTTTCCACATACATCAAGAGTGCACGTTTCTTAACTAATAACAATTTATACTGAAGAGTTCACATTGATATGTGCGAAATTCTCTAATTAATATAGTAATAACGACTACAGGTACTATTGTTAATGCAATAAACACACTAATCCACATAAATATTTTAATAATGATATTCAAACTATATTAGTATGCATTATTAAAATAATAATGGCAATCAACATATCCTAATACAATAAATATCTACACTTATATTATTAAGTGATGATCAAAGGCAAAGAATTTTATCTTTTCGGTGAAACAAATTAATTTTAGACAGGTTGGCTCTAGTATTATTTCCTACATTTGGTAATAATTAGAGTTTTTTTTTTCCACATTGTATTTTTATACAAGTAAGAAGATATAAAAGTTTTATTTCCTTTCCACGTGTATCTTTGTTAGCAATACGATACGGGGAATTTATTTAACATGAAGTGCAATGAAAACCCAAATACAAATAAATTTCCATAATATTTTGTAACTAAGAAATGTTTCTTTAATTGTACTCTTAAATTTTGATTATTTTTCCCAATTTATGATGTATGATCATCCAAGTTGATATTGGGTGTCAATGTTATTATATCTTTTCCTCTATAAGCACTAAAGTGTTTTTTTTTTTTTTTTTTTTCCAAACTTATAGCAAGTGATAGAACAAAATTATCATTTCTCTACATTAGTTTAATATTTTCTTTCTGCAACAATTTAATTAGTTATTTTATGTTATACTCTAAATTTAATTAGTGAATTGATTCCATTTTTACAGGCTTGTGTGGGTGGCATGCTGTCATAATAGTTGTACATATCATAGAGGTATTTCTTATATGATCTAAATAGTGGTGGTATTTTTGCCCGTAAGAAGTTTTATGGTTTTACAAGATTATCTAGTATTTTATAATGAAATAATAAGATAGTCTAGTAAGACTAAAAGGCAATAACGTACATTGATGCAATGACGGTGAATATTTATGAGGATAGTTAGGTCATGCTTCAATTTTACGATGATTTTTACTCTCTTTTTGTTAGTCAATTTTGAAAGGCGAACGCGAAGAAAGCATGAAACTGAACAATTGGGTTGACAACCACTTCTGAGACTAAGATAGCTAAAGATCCTGCATATTCCCGTACCCACACCTAATTTTTTACTTACTTGTGTAAACCTACGGATCTCCCAAAAGAAAATAAATGAATGTAATTTCACATGCTGGAGGAAACTTACATATGGTGTTTTAGCCTTTCTTCTACAAGTTCAATACACCGGTAGAGAACCAACTCAACTGGATTAAGGGCACAAACCGTATCGAATGCAAATTGATCAGGATCGTTCTTGTTTTCTGCTACAATCCCAGTGACTATAGTCCGGAGAGGCAGAAGCCAATCTTGGTGTGCCTTTCGTAAGTTCGTCGCGGATAACACTCCTGTATAGTTTGTATTCCCTGTTTCACCAAAGTTAGGCGTAAACGATAACTTGAAATAGTAAAAAAAAAAAAAAAGAAATGGTTTTCGAGCTTAATCCCGCTTTTCGACAGAACCAGGTCTTGCTGAATCTGGGAAGGGGAAAGAGAGAGGGAAAAGCTGTTTCCCTTCACATATCCATGATTCTTCATGTATGTAGTGAAGGTACTCCCTATGCACGTCAATGTTCAATCGATGTCCAGAAGAATGAGCCTTTGCTTGGCGCATCGCGCTATAACACTCATTATCGCAGTTATTAGAGACAAGCGAATAATCTAAGTGTAAGGCTTTTTATTGGTTTTTGGCTGGGGGTGGGGTTGGGTGAAGAGGGAGGGGATAGTATGTAGTAAATTAAATGGAAGGAAAGTGAAGGGAAATAAAATGACGAAAAAATAAATAAATAAACAATTATATGTCTGGATTGGAGAAACGTGCAAAGAAAGAAAGTGGATGGATAATTCAGAGTGGCCTCTGAAAGTTGGTATTCATCATTTAAATAGGAGCAGTATGGGAAAACAATAATTTCCGGTTTAAAATAAGTCTAATTTTAATTCACTATATTTATATGGGCCACATGGAAAATTCCCTTATTGAATCACTTCTTTCTTCCAAAAAAGGGAAAGAGGCATAAAGCCTCCATTCAGTTGTCTCCCCTCAAATCTACCTCCTCCAAAATGATTTCATCCAAACTAGAAAAATACTCAGCGCACTAGTGATTGAAGCAAATTTCAGGTGAGATGATAAAGAGAGAGTTGGGACTTCCGACTTTGTGTACTTATACCATATCAAGTAGCAGAGTCCATTTAAAAGTCTAAAAAGATATTTAGGACTAACTAAGTGCCAAAGGATGGTTTATATTTTTGTAGGTTCAAACAAACAAGTGATGAATGTCAGAAAAGATGGTGTAAAATACGTCTTGTATGTCCTTTTTTAGAGCAAAAAGGTTATAAATACGTGTAACTGGGTCAACTCATTAGCATCCCATCTCGCATGAACCACCTTTCATAGCCACTGTCACATGTTTGCACAGCTAAAAGCATACATCATCTTTTGGCAAGAAGAAGAAGAAGAAGAAGTTTAACTCTTGCTGCATGCTTAATTTGACATAAATACAAAGAAAGCAGCTGTCAACAGTTTAATGGTTTCATTACTTGCAAAAATTGTCAGATGCAGAGATCTAATACATAGGCAGGTCACAGCTGTTACTCATGGAAAGACTGAAGCCCCCTACAATTCTAATGTTTCATTTTAGGTAATTAACACTAGTCCCTAAGCTGTAGTAGCTTTTCCTGTCTCTGTAAATGAAGCTCCAAAGTTTTATCCTAAATATAAGAAGCTAGCAAAAGAGTCACAGCTAATAAGAGAAAAGTTCCTAATACAAGAAACTAGGAACAGAAGTTTCTCTATTGATACTACCCAATTACCTATTAAATTATCAATGTTCGTGATACTATCAATCAATTAACTTGGATTTATCAGCTCCAATTATTCCTAATTTGATGTGATATTAAAATGATTCAATCTGATCTAAAGAGAAGAGGTTTTGAATCGGAGTCCTCTCAGGTTTTATTACCATTTTTTTTTTCTCTTAATAAGTTGAGTCCTCTGGTTTTTTTGTTAAAGTAAGATTTTTTTTTTTTTTTTTTTTTTTTGTCCTTCTAATATGAATCGCGTACAAAAGAAAGGAAACTAGGAAGTACACAAGAAACCTATAAAATCAACCCATACATTGGTAAGAAAAGAAGGAAGCTTATGTCAATAAGTTGAGTCCTCTGGCTGTTTGTTTTTGTATGCAAAGTTGCACTTTGTGGTTAAAAGTAAATGCACCAGCTGATATATGAAGGAGATCATAAAAGAAATAAATATTAAATACCGTTCTACCACAGAGTGCTAGTTTTCAGATGAGTTCATCTAATAGTCCCCTAGAAGTACAGAATCCATAAATGTAAGACCCCAGGAAAGAAGCACGATGAGTAAAAATAAATGTCATATAAGTCATACCAAGACAAGAAGTCCTCAACAAAATCCAAGATCAAAATGAAAAAGAAACCTTCAAAACGATAGGCACAGAAAAGAAAATTACCTGTAGATTCTGTTATGAAAACAAATCTGTACATGTTAAGAGCGGACAAAACCTGTAAAACAAACATATAATTTTCATCTGAATGACTGAAATCTCATTAAAATAGACTCATATTTACAGACAATTCTCAAGTGTAAGTCCTAATGAGATTTTCTTTTGACTATTCGATTGGAAATTGTATTCAGCAGAGATTAACAGCAACTGAGATTTAAAATATATAGATATTTCCGTAGCTCTTCCAGGTCACTCATAAGAAGAAGTTTGCAAATAAATTTAAGAAGAAATCTGTGCATAGCAGCTAGTGGAGCATACACAGAATTATTGTAGTAATCAAAAGTTATTAGAACAGCAGTAATCCATACCGCATCACTTTCCTCAGGAAGCTTAGGAGGTCCTCCCCTCGAAGGCCTTAAAATGAACTCCACAAATTCAAGAATACCAGCAGTCCAAAATGCCCTCTCACAAATAATTTTATTCCCTGGCTGTTGCATATTATCACATCCTTCGGATGCACCATGGCAACTTTCCATACGCAATTGTTCCCTTGTGTGATCTAAAAGAATTGCAGTCTACAGAATATTGCAACCACTCAAACCAGTAAAATTTTCACATTACAAAGGGAAAAGCCATGTAATAAGAATATCATCCAACTTATATGCATGTACCATAGATGGTGATTTGCTCCATGTAATTAGCACTTTTAATGTGTCAAATCTCCAAGAAGCAGGAAGATCAGCAAGCACCTGAAATTAAAATGAGAAACCAAAGAATATCAAATAAACAAAGGCCTCTATGATGCTTTTTTAGACAGCCATACAACATGATAACAGCAGCACCACCACCACCACCACCACTCAAGCCTTCTATGATACTTATCTTTTTCCATTTTCTTTTTTTTTTTAATAAATAAATCACATTAACATACTTTGTAAAAGCATCTTGACCATGCTTCTCTCACATTTAAATCTGTAGGTGCTACTCCCAGTTTCTTTATATACACATTTCTTATTTTATCTATTCTCATATGCCTACATATCCATCTTAGCATTCTCATCTCCACAACTTTAATTTTCTGCTCATGTCCATAGATTACTGCACAGCATTCAAATCCATAAAGCATTACTGACAATATAACCATTAAGTACAGTGATTTAAGTTTTATAACACCTTGTCGTTGCATGGGATCCCCGATGAACGTCTCCTTTCATCCAGCATACTCGAATTGTGGATAAAGTCTTAATGTATGATACAATTTTATACAATAATCCCATTCCTCAATTTTTAAAAGTTGCCATAAGAAACAGCAACTTTCTGCAGTGAAGGGTCTCCTTGCAACAATATTTCACCATCTCCCTTAGGAATTTTCATGCAGATGGTTCCCCAGTCAATTTTAATTTCTCCCAATGTTTGTAACCACGCAACACCCAAAATAACATCAATACCACCCAATTTAAAGACATAATAGTCCACTCCTATGTTGAGATTATCTACTGTCAGATTTATATTAGGACACATTCCCCTGGAAGCAACCCCATGTCCATCCACCAACTTTGGGAAATAAAGTTGTGTGTTGCACCACTGTCAACCAAGATTGAAACAAATCAATTGAGCAGCTTACCTCACAACTTGAGAGTTTTAGGCCCATTAAAGTCATTAAGAGACAGTAGAGATAACTCCAAATCAAGAAGTTGGTGCTGCACATCCCAATCTTTTCCAGATTGTTTCATCTCCTCTAAGTCCACCCATACTTCCCCATTTTGAAACAGATTGATCAAGCAACTTACCTCACAACTTGAGAGTTTTAGGGCCATTAAAGCCATGAAGAGACAGTAGAGATGACTCCAAATCAGGAACTTGGTGCTGCACATCTTGATCTTTTCCAGATTGTTTCCTCTCCTCCAAGTCTGCCCACACTTCCCCATTTTGATCACTTTCTTCTTCCAAAATCAAAACTCAAAAGTCTTATTAAGACAACAGTGGCCTGATTGAAATGGCTGCTGACATTTAAAGCAAATCCCCTTTTTCTTTCAGTCAATAAATTCTGAATATGCCATCTACTTGGGTCCTTTGTTCACACTGCTTCGGCCATTAGAACAGCTACTAGCAGCAGTAGCAGAAGACCTCACCTCCTTACCATACACTTGGACGCCAATTTGAGTAATTAGTATTACTCACAGCCCTCGCTTGGAGCTGGCCACTGCCATCCAGAAGGACCAATTGCACTGGAAGGCAAATATGGCGTTGGCTTAGGGGAATAGCCTAACGCTCCCACAGATTGCATCTAACTTTGAGGAGAAATGAAAATTCCTCTCTCATATTCTTGCTCAATACTCAAGGACAACTCTACTACATCAGATAAAGATACAGGCCTCAATGTTAGCACCCAAGTTCGGATATCTTCTCTTAATCCACCCAAATAATATCCAAGCAAATGCATTTTAGTTAGATCTGGTACTTGTGAAGTTAGGGTTTCAAGAGACTTCATAAATGCAATCGCTATTGTGGTTTGGCGCAATGTGGATAAACTCACATAGGGGTTCCTAGTAGATTGACCAAGATACGTGATGATAGCTCTTGTCAAAAAATGTCCCAATCCAAGTGAACCAATCTTCACTTCAATATTTTAAACAAATACACAGCTCTCCCTTTCATTAACAAGGCTGCCGCAGCAACTTTTTTATCTTCCTTTGTGTTATCGATCTCAAAATATTGTTCCAACATTGTTAACCACTGCATTGGATCTTCTCCATCAAAAGTGGGCAAATTTAGTGTTGATGACTTACTCCAACCCTTATCACCTTCAATCATCACTATTGAACCCCCTGCAACTCTTCACCCAATCATTTTGACATTGATCCTTTCATTAATGGTAGATCCAAAAGCCGATCCAACCATGCTTTTCAATTGGTCGTCTCTTTGACAATTTTGACAAAGATTCTGTAATGTAGCCTGTATTGAAGTAATTGAAGTATCCAATCCAGTTATGGAAGCCTTCAATGCAGTTGAACTAGCAGTAGAATTCCTCTCAGTCGTCACCAAATGATGCTGGAGTTCATCAAAATTTCCTTTTAATTCTTCTTTAATCTCCTGTACATGCTTTTCTAGGATTCCAACGTTCTTCACTAAAGTTTCCACCCTAGACTGCATCCTTGTCATTTCCCTTCTCTAGAGAAATTTCCCACATATGGCACCAACTAATACATCTAGGGATTTCAAAGTAGAGATTGTGATGAGAAAAAGTAGATACCTAGCTGGAAAATCCACACTGTAGAGCAAAAACACCTCTAGGATACTCCACAGGCAAACAGCAGGGAAACTCCTTCAACTGTTTTTCCCTCCACAAGGATTTCAACTAACTTCCTTCTCTAACTAATTCCACAACACAGTATGGTATTTATACTCCCCATACTCCTGTAACAGATTTACAAAACTACCCCTCCAATAGCTTGTTCAACACACAACTTGCTACTAAACATACTACTCCACACATACAACTCTATACATATTTACAACACAACACATACACAATACAAATACTAAATACCGGAACACAACACACTACTGCATATCTACACAACAGAACTGCACAACTGCACAACTACACAACAGAACATACACACACTACAAATCACAGCATACACTATACGACTCTATCCACACCTCTTATACACATGTAAAAGTGGCCTTTGTACTCTTGGGGTTGTATCAATCTATGCCTCTAATCTTTCGCAATATGAATCCTAAACACTAAAACTCTCATCTATAGATGTTTTCTATTCACCGACTTTCACTTGTCCTCCTCTATCACTTAACTTAAACCCCTTTGTTTTTTTGGTCCCATTTAATGTAAATCCTTTCACTTCTAAAGGTCCCACCAAGATTCAAGTTTAGCATTCACTTCTTCCTATGTTTTATCTACCAAAATGATATATCATCATAAACAGCATACACCAAATACAATGAATACCTTTGGTGAGTTCATCCATGCCTAATATGAAAAGATAGCGGCTTCAAGCCAAACCTTGACGAAAATCTATCCTTTATAGGACTTCTAGCATCAGACCTCTAGTATCCTTATTCTTGCCACTTCCTCTCTGTGCATGTAGAATACCTTCAACATACCCTACTCTTACATTCTTTTCTAAAATTCTCCACAAAACTTCCCTAGTAAATCTATCATATGCTCTTTTAGATCAATAAACACCATGTGTAGTCCTTGCTTCTCTTCCTAAAATTTTTCTACCACTCTTTCCAAGAGGTGTATAGCTTTGATTTTAACCTTTCCTAGACATATTGGTATCTCTTCCTATATCGTCTTTCAATCACTCTTTCCTAAAGATTTATGGTATGGCTCATGTTCCAATATGTTTGGTTAACTTCACAAGGTGGGAATGGAATAACCATTCCTCCCCTGCAAAACTATTATTATATTTAGTTAGCAAAGTAGCTAGTTTATGGAATTCTTACCACAGTCATACAAGAAATTGCAATTCTTTCTCAAGATCAAAGAAATAACTTTTCCTTGATTTTTCCTTGCATATTTCCGTACTTTTATCTATAAGACTCTAGCTAATAATCAAGCCATGGCATAGGATGAGAGTATATTGGTATTCCTAGAAATATTTCTAATTTATCTTTAATAGCATTTTAAGTGCAATCAAGGTAATACTATTATTTCTTTGTTTCACTCCTTAGTAATTATAATTCTATTCTCACCTTATTTTATTATGACACCAAATGTGCCATACCTCTATGATTTGTGTTAGTTTTATGTATCTCCTTTATTCTTGTCTATACAAATAAAAAATTACTCTCTACTAATCAAGCATTTTCAGTCTTCAAAATCATGTTAAAAAGATTCTTGATCCATATTCCACTTTCTTTCACAAGGCATTTCCACACTTTGATTAGAATGTTGTTCCAGTCAAACCACCTTTCCATTTTCATCTATCACAAGTAAGAGAAAAATGGAAACCTTATTCCTTTTGTATATATTTAGGGTTGTAAATAAATCGAGTTGAGATAATATAGTGCTAAGCTCAAATTCAACTCAAACGGAAAAACTTAAAACTTGAACTCGGTTAAGTTTTAATTTATAGAGCTCAAGCTCAATTCAAAATGATACTCAAGCTCAACTCAAGTTCGATTATGCTCACAAGCTTGTCAAAGCAAGCATCACAAAGCTCGAGTTGGACTCGATAAGTTACTCGAGTAACTGGAACTCGAGCTAAAGCTCCAGCTCTACTGTAGCAAGCTAAATTCAAATAAATCTTGAGCTGAACTTGAGTAGCTTGTGAGTAGTCTCGTCTTATTTACACTTCTATATGCTCCATATGAAGAAAATTTACATCTTACACTATCTTGTGCTAAGCACTTGGCAGGACTTATTCTACGAAAATCCCCACATAATACCACAAGAATTAGATCTTGAGATTGGTCCTTAATGATCTTATAAAGTGGCCTGATTAATAGGTCCTTTCCATTTCAAAATTAAACAACTTTTGAAGCTAGCTGAAGCTCAAAGCATTTCTTGCTTTCAGGTAGTTTTGAAGCAGATACCAGGAACATCCCCATAATGAGCAGGAGACTAAAATTAAAAGGATCACAATTTTACATCAAATAAAGCAAAGTACTAAAAGCCAGACTCAATTTTAAGTCAAAACCTCTAACCTTTTTCAGTGCATCAAAAGCTCTCTTCCTTAAAGTTGGGTCTGATGTATACATGATTACCATTTCAACACCCTGACACAAATATTTTCAATCATCAAATCATATGACAAAGAAAAGTTGAGGTCTGGAGAAAGCCAAAAGCTCAACCTGCAAGGCAGCACAAATACTAGGAAGTAAAGATGAGAAATCTGGATGGTCACAATCATTTTCTTGAGATTGACTGCCTCCATATATACAAAGCAAGAAGTCAACCGCCTGCTTCTTTAATCTCCAGGACAGCTTAGCTGAAGAGAATATGTGTCCTAACATGCCAACTGATTTCAACCTTTTAAAATAATTATGCTCAAGTTCATTCTTCAATGCATGTAAATCCTCCTTGGCAGAATCTGCAACCTCATCGGATATATCAGCCCATATCACTGCATTAAGAAAGAGCTCAGAATGACCTACAGAAAAGAAGAAACCAAAAAGGTTCTCCAAAGACTCCAGGATTCAACAAACATTAACTAGATGCAATAGATAATGAGGACCTGAAAGAGATGCTCCCAGCTTGAAGGATAACACATTCATGAATTCGTCTTCATTGTCTACACATTAGCTAAATAGTAAAAGGAGAGGCAGGGAATTTTCAACAAATGATGTTTTTTTTTTAAAAAAAAAAAGGAAAGAAAAAAATTGACAGTACCTTCAGCTACACGTTGAACAATTTGCTCAAGTGAAGATCCTGTTATCAAGTCAATATATGATAAATGACAATATTGAAAGAAGCATGAGAGTTTGGATACCAACTTAACACAGCTTGAGGTTTTTGCAGCCAAGCTGACTGACACATGCACCTGTGAGAAAACATGATATATTATTATGAAGCAGAACTCTATTAAAGTAGTGCTTTTGAGTTTACAAGCACATCTGGGCCACAAGTAACATACACTTGTGCACATGAGCATGCACACATTGATTGATGAAATAACATTCCAATTGGCACTATGATTCAAAAAACCTAGTATTAAATAAGTGAACTGAGCTCTAGCCCAAAATAAAGAAACAAACTCATGAAATTTGTGTCCAAGTTGCAGAAAGGAGTCTAACCATTATCTGCAAGATATAAAGACTAAGCAGAGCCTCAAGCTTTTCAGTCGATACATGCTCCTGCCAAAATTAGGTATCAGCATCACACAGGTGAATCATGGTAGTTAAATAATTGAAATAATCACATAAGTTTGAGATAGACCAGCTTCCCACAGACTGCAAAAATTGAATCAGCAATGCCAATTGCCCTGGCAAAAACGTCCTCAATATTTCCACACCCATCCTCATGATCTCCACTCCCATCCTCTTGCTCCGAAGATACTTGGTCCAAAGTTCTAACAATTACAGGAACTGCAACTTTTATTTGCTCAAATTGACGCCTCTTCAGGGAAAGAAAAACTGAAATGTAGAAGAAAGGAGATGATATAATGGATGCCAGGACAATTCAATATCAATCCATTCAAACTATGAGATATAGTGTTCAAAATACCATGCATCAAGTCAACCATTTATTGCACAAAAGACATTTCTGGAATAAAACAGAAATGATTTTCAGAGACAAAGCCCAATGCTTGGAATAAGTAGCAACAGTGAAGAGTATACTTTTGCATGTTTAAACAGGAACTATAGAAAGGTTGGCTGGAAAAAAATTGGAAGAGCAACCATCTCAAGAATTGAAATATTGAAGCCAACAGCATAATTCTTTCATTGCTTATGGGGCATATATACACAAGGATCGAGGAGATTCAGAAGATAATATAGAAAAATATTCTAGATTCAAAAGATATGCAAATCTTCTAATTTCTGAAAATAAAGGTATCTATCTGAATGATAAATCAACATCATTTCTGCCAAAAGATGCATCATATCTATTGGAAATATAAAAATCTGTCAACACTCCCCCTCAAGTTCTGGAATGGATATTAAACATTTCATCCATTCCAGAACTTCTTTGACAAAGAAAGTTGACACATCTGCTTGATGCTCTTGGTTAGGAATGTAAACCACATTGAGTCCTCCTCCTTTGGTCCTGACTTGATGAAACTTTTGTCAACGTAGACATGCTCCATTTTATGATGCTAAATAGGATTTTTAAGGATGATGATGGATGATTTCCTATCACAATACATACATGTTTGGAGTACAAGGCATATGTAACTCAGCCATTAATCTCTGTGACCGAATGACCTCACAGAACCCCTCAGCTATTGCTTGAAACCTGGCCCTGCATTACTACAAGCTACAACAATCTCGCTTTTACTTCTCCAAGTCACTAAGTTGTCCCACACTTTAGTACAATAACCAATGTTGATTCACAAATGGCATTTCCTCCACCCCAATCTGAATCGATGAAGCCAATAACATTTCTATCTTTGCCTTTCTTTAAACAAAACTCCTCTTCCAGCTGACATCTTCAAGTATCTCAAAATATGGTTCACAACGTCTACGTGATTCTTGGTTTGGGCATTTATTGTGCAACTTACAACACTGATAGCTTATGCAAGAGCATGTCTCGTATTTGAGAAGCATATCAAACACCCTACCAAGCATTGGTATTGCCCTCTGACAACTGAAGTATTGGAGCTTGTAGGATTCTGAATTTTTGTAATTTTGAGGAAGTGGAGTATCAACCAATTTGCACTCTAGTTTGTCTGTTTCTTCCGACAAATCAAGGATGTATTTGTATTGTGAGATGAAAATACCAGATTCATACCAAGCAACCTCCATCCATAAGAAATATGTGCACCTGCATGGTTCTTTAACCTCAAATTCCCCCCCAAATCTTTGCTATTCCACGGGCTGATTTCATCAATCATTTCCTATGTCAATAATATTATCCACATAGACAATAAAAAGTTTTTCTTCCATCTCTTGCTACTTCAACAAAAGAAATATGGTCTGTTTAAAAATATGCAAATGCAAACCTAACCATATTAAGCACCTGAAACAAGTTCTAGGTAATTGCTCCAATCAGTAAGGAATTTATTCAACTTACACACCTTGCTATTCTCTTCTACAAAACCAAAACATGGTGGAGGCACCACATAAATCTTTTCTTCCAATCTGCAATTAAAGAAGGCATTCCCAATCAAGACTAGCTACCAGTGACAAAAATGGACAAACTGTCATAGTTTTGCCGCTGGGGTAAATATTTCCATATGGTCTATACATTAAGTTTGAGTATACCCCAGTGCTACCAGCTTTTCCTTATATCTCTCCACACTGCCATCAGCTTTGCACCTCAATTGCACACCCATTTGCTACCCCCAGTCTCTTTTTCTTCAGTGAGTCCATAACCTATGTGTGATCTTCATATAGAAACTTCATCTCCACCACAATAGTATCTTCCCACCTAGGTGTTCCTAAGTGCCTCATGGATATCCCAAGCAATCAATAGAACCTGACCAGAGTGCCATGAATAATAGAATCTGACCAAGGAATTGATACTAGATATTTTACTGCCCTATGATTCCTGGAGTGCCACGATTAAGCTAAAAGTGTGAAACCTGCCAGAGTAATTAATTAAAAAGTTTGGTTTCCATTAAAAGTAACATCAAAAGTGATGTGCACTTTCCTTTTTTATGGATGAAAGTATTTATAACTAACTCCTATGCTGTCAACACACTTAAAGGATGTCTAGAAAAAATTTTCTCTTCCCTTGTCTCTAGATTTTCTCTTCCCTTGTTACCCCCTCTAGAAAACCACTTTTTCTAGAGTCTCAAACCTAAACACTCTCTTTCCTTCCCTCAGCCTTTTGTTCATATAGTTCTTTTAAGTTTAGTTACGTTTAAAGTTTTTTCAAGCTGCTTGTGTTTCTTAGCTTTGTGGTTTTCCTCAATCCTTCATCTGTGCAGAATTGGCCAGTTTCGTTACAGTTAGGGTTTTGGTCACCAAAGCTGCTTCAAGTTTGCAGTGTTGTTTGTGGTGAAATATGAAGACTTTCATCTAAAGGAATAAGAAGTTTGCAGCTCCTAAGCTCTCAACTAGATCTCTCCTAGCTACTTGCTTTGTTTCTTGCAGCAAGAAAAGGAAGTTGAAGCTTGCTAGTTCACCTCCTTCCGATGGTTCTTCCTCCAACAAGGGCACCTTGGTGGTTTCTGGAAAAGATGGAGTGGCTTTGGTGCCTAAAGTTGTGAAGGAGTCTTTGAAGTGTGGGGGGCTGAGACCCCGGTCTTCAAGCACCTGGTGTGAACTTGAAGCGAGATTTTGTTTCTCAATCGAATGTGGAACTTATAAGGGATAGTTGAGAAGTAAGAAATTAATCCACTATTGGTAACTCAAAATTTAAATTTTGAATAAAACAAGGCACTAGAGAGAAATCATTTGAATTAGATAATTAATAGTTTAGAATAAAGCATGTGTAAAGAGTATGGACATTAGCCAAAAAATAAATTAAAAAAATTTAACAACATGATATACGCATGTATGTATTAGTTTAACTAGTCAATATGGATTGCATAAGGTTTTAAAATGTTAGAAGTTAGTAGATAACTGTCAAGTGAAGTTTGAACACTTTAATTTCATGAGAACTGAGTAGGATAGAGTGCAATAGAACTAAATATAAAATAATATATGAGCCAGGACTTTTAACATCAAATAACAATAAGAGTAATTCAATCGAAAAAAATAATAATAATAATATGAGTAATTTACATATATGGGCAGCAAGTGACACGTGTGCATCTACATAGCAACAAAATATTGGACCAATAAGCAACCTCCTTAGCTGTACAATTTTTGTAGATACAGCACATTTAGTTTAAGCGGCAAAAATAATAAGTATCCAATGATAAGATAGAAGGGTATTCAGTAGAAATTTGGGGAAAGTAGATCAAGTCCTTTGATGGCTCCAAAAGTATACTCAAACCTATTTTCATGAAGATTTTTCACTGTTGCTATAATTTGAGGTCTGCGAAGGTGATTTCCAAAGGAAAAATGATTCCTTTTCCTTTTGGTAAGAAGCATATAAAACATGTCGATGGTCATATCTCTTGGTAAATTATTCTCTTCCCATTCCAAAGTTAATATTTTCTTTCTATGCTTTCATTTTACAAACTTTCAAGTCTTTTCTTTATTTTTGTTTAAGGACCAAAGGCTTTGTCAATCAGAATTCCCATGACACATGATTCAAGTTTCCACGTGTCATGGCGGTAATCTTTATAAGATTAAATCTTGAACACTTAGGGATAAAAATAATAAAATGAAATAAAACCATCTACAACTTAATTGTCTTCTTTTCTTATAATGGTGCTCCATCATATATTGTTAATGATTTTTTGGAAAAGAGCTTTTAGGGCTTTCATTTGTCAGCCACTATCGTAAGTAACCGAAATAATAATTGTATGAACTATATGTTGTAAGCATGTTCTGATAAATTGGAACATATGCACATAGGTAATTGCTAGTCACCTGCTATAACTCTATGCAAATACAATAACTTTGATATTAAATTATAAGTGTTAGTAGATAACATGATCATGCATGCGCCATCCTTATATATGCATACATTGACTACTAATAATTATGTACACATGGGCATTAAATAATTTTATAGGGGTACAGTATGTGTATCTAGGTTACTTTACTATTTACGGCACAAATGTGGAGTATTTAGCTATATACTGACTAAAATGATAAATAGTAGGTAAAGCTATGAATATTCATGATATTTGCATGACTCAAACTTGATGTTTTCATGAAGAACACACGCCGGTCAGTTTGATTGTCACAGCATTTGATGGAGTATGATTGATGTTTAAGTCTATTTTAGGTGCAAAAAAAGAAAAAAAAGAAAAAAAAAAGAGAGAGAGAGAGAAGTTTTAACAAGGTTGTAAAGCATCTCATTGAGTCAGAAGGTGATTGAGAAGATAAATCAAAAGCTTCGTTAAGTGTGTCCTATATATGGATTTTACTTAGACAGAATCAAAAGATACTTATTTAAGAACCTTCCAATCAACTTGACTTAGAGAGTAATTCAAGGGTTAAATAAGAGGATACCCTAAAGTATAAGTTTAAGTAATTAGTTCAAATCCAACTTAGTGATTTTGATATTGTACATATGTTTCCTAGGTGAGCTAAGTGGAGAAGAATCCCATGTTGAAGCATAAGCTTAAGCTACCACTAAATCCAAGTAAGTGGTTATTTCTATTTTTGTGTAAGTAAATATCTACTTGAGTTGAAATTAGTCATATCATAAACTGCAATTGTGTGCTTGATTGATTGAATATGTGATTTCGTTGAATGTATTTGATTGAATGAAATGTTTCCTCATGTATAACTAATTTACTAATATATTTTATTGCTTACAAAACTTAAAAATTCATCTATCCTCACTCTGTAAGAAGGGTTAAATCATAAAGTTTGAACACAAAGCTAGATCTAGGTTTATTGAGATTTTATAACGTAAAACTTAAGATTCATACTTGATACAAGATTACTATATCTCTTGTTACATTCATGACATAGCACAAAAAGTACCTATAAATAAAGTTACATAAAACTGTGGTTTTACAAATAAAGAACTTGGTTTAAAAGCTATGTTTTTTTTAAAAGTATATAAAATCGCATTTGTTCAAGCAATCTGACCACTCTTTGTAGTCTAATTAATAAAACTAGAGTTGAGAGTCTTACTCCTAGGTAACTCCTTGTTGCCATCTAGATTCTTAGACTTTACATCATCGAGATGCCTGGTGATATTAATTATCTAGAAGGGGACTAAGTGAATCTAGGATACTGATACCAATGCATGTGCATAAACATAATATATATCATCGGTAGTAACGTAATTCAACTTGGTTTAATTTGTTTTAAGAAAAAATATATATAAATACTCTAGTCGTGATATATGTTGTATGCTTACTCATATTATGCTTGGTGCTGTATCGTATTTTATCCACTCTCACTTAACTTGTAGAGTTAGAGAAGATACATGTGTATCCTTATATTAAGAAGGAATCTGAGCAAACATCACCAACAGTTGGGGGGAACGCTTTTGAGAGCGTGTAGAATGGAGTCGGCTACTTTAAAAAAACTTTCCTATATTTTGATTATAGTCCAATGAGTATCTGTACATATGCAATAAAAAAAAAATGTTGTGTTTTAAGTTTAGTTATATTTGAGGTTGTATGCTTTGTGTAAAGTTGAACTCTATTGTAACTTTTTGTTATAAATAGCTTCTTTGATGAATGTAAATAGATATTTTTGTGTGATGAAACATCCTGTACTATGTCGGAATATAACAAGGACCCAAGGACCTATCATGTCAGGGGCTGAAAAGTCTGACCAGAAAAGGACAAAAAACTCTAACCCCTACTAGCCAAAAGGAAAGTGGACCTTTAACCATTTAGTGACAGCCAAAACCCATAGTGATGAGACTTTAGATGTTATGACGAAAGTGACACAAAAAGGTGAAGGTAATACTCTCTTGTTCCCATCTAAAGTGCTGGCCCCATCTCAAGATCATGCTCTCTGTTCAAAGGTGAAGGTAATGCTCTCTTATTTCCCCCCTGCTAGAGAAAGGGGAAAGGTAGCGGTGAAGCCTCCTAAAGCCGTTTCAGAGGTAGGAGGAAAAGATTTAGAAGAACACTTGGTTATTTTTTGAGTAGGAACTTAGCTTTCCCTCTTTGTCCAAAAGATAGCCATGGCATTATAAAGCAAGGAGGGCTTATTGGAGGTCCATACAAACAACTGCGATTACTAATAATGGGGAATCCTTGCTAAAAGTGCTTCAACAGCCACAAATGTTTACAAGTCAATTATTAATTCTTGAGAGATGGCACAACAGAATGGCTTAATCCAGAGTCTAGCTCAAGAAAATGCCAATTTGAGTGAAATTATGGGGCATTCCAATGGAATTCTTACATCTTAAAGGAGTTAGATATCTTGCTAATGCTATCAAGAGACCTCTTCAAGTAGATATAGTCATGGTAATGAATGAAAGAGTTAAATATGTCTGGGCTTCAATAGAGATGCAAGTTGATGGGGAGTTTTTAAATGCTTTTGAGATTGAATATACAGATGGGTCAAGGCATAAGGTGGATGTTGAGTATCAATTTCTTCCAACAAAGTGCTTGCGGTGCAAGGTCTTTGGGCATAGTGATAGTAAATGCCCTATTATAGAGAGCCTAGAGATATAAATCTCTCAAGAGGAGATTGGAGCAGCTGAAGGTTCTTTGGTCGTTCATTCACCTAGACTATAGGGTAGTCCAACTTTGGCACCTTGCCCTCAAGGTATCGTTTTGGATTAAAGGCAGCATGAGTCTCCAAAGCCAAAAGCACTTGTTACTCCTAACAAGAGAAAAAGGTCAAGTCCACCATCATTTCAGTGCCTATTCTCACCTCATCTACGTTTGAGATCCTTTCTCCTATACCTGAACACAAAGTGGAAGAGCAGGAACCTCATGTTTCATGTCTTAACGTGGAGCATTTTGGCTGCCTAGGTGATATTTCTTCCTCCCTTTCAGAATCTAATTCCAGTTCCTCACCCTCCCACGTTTCTGATTCCCTAAGTGAAGTTGCAGCACCCACAATGGAGCTGGATGTCAAAAAAGAGAATAATATCTCAATGGAACCTGCAGAGGTCATCTAGAACAAAGTATCTAAGAGGAAGAAGAAGTCGAAAAAGAAGAGGGATAGAGAAAAACACAAGGGCGAGGCTGCTTCTCCCTTAGTGAATTAATTTTGGGCGTTTATCTCCCCATTTGGTTTTTTTTTTTACATATCAATGATAGCAGCTTGGAATATAAGGGGTTTGAATGACCCCACAAAAGGTAGAGCTGTAAATAAATTATGTAATGAGGAAAATATTTTTCTTTTGAGGTTGCTTGAACTAAAAGTTAAAGATTAGACATCTTTCAAAGTATTAGAAGTCGTCTTCTCCCTCTTTGGAGAGCAGAATCAAGATTTACCAATTGCATTTGGGTTGCTTGGATTGTGGAAGGATTTACCATCCTGGTTTCATTCATTTATGCTGCCAACAATGAGCAAGGAAGAGAGAAGCTTTGGAAGGATTTGTTGAGGTCAAAAGCTGCCACTGATGACCGTTGGTTGATTATGGGGGATTTCAATGAATGTAGAGCTACAGAAGAGAAATTTGGAGGACTAAAAGTGGTTTCAAGGGGGATGGAAAGCTTCAATAAGACTTGTGATCTCTTGGAGGTAGAGGAAGTTAAACCTTATGAACTACTTTTCACTTGGTCGAATAGGAATAGTTCCAACCCGATATCAAGATGCCCTTAATCGTGGTTTAGTAAATCAACAGTGGATGAACTCACTTCAAAACTCAAAAATTCAGATTCTCAACCCAAGCATCTCTAACCATAACCCCTAGGTTATGAATCTTTTGGTAAAATCTTCTTCGAAGAGGAGATCATTTTTAAAGTATTTCAATTTTTGGAAACAACACCCATCTTTTCTACAAACGGTTAAGGATGCTTGGCTTGTGGATTCTAAGGGGACTGCTATGTTTAAGTTATACAAGAAGTTGAAGCATCTCAAGAAGCACCTAAGTAGTTTGAATTCAATCCATTTCTCTAACATTTTAGAGTGAGTAAAGCGTGCCAAAGTGGAGCTAGATGGGATCCAAGTAGCGAACAGAATGAACACAAAGTTTGCAAATTGGGAGCTTGAGAAGGCTCATTATGCAAATTTCTACTTTTTAAATGATTTGGAGGAATCATTCCTCAGAGAGAAAGCCCGAGCAAATTGGATAAAGTTGGGAGATCGTAACAAGAAGAATTTTTTAATCTCTTGAAGCAGCACCTGTATAAAAACAATATAGTGGATGAGCAAGGTGTTAAGGTGGATTCCTAGGAAAATATTAAGACTTTAGCAGTAAGTTATTTCCAAAGCCTGCTTGCGGATCCTTCTCCTAACAATGTAGACTTCAATAAGCTCACCTCTCTAAATCTTAGACATATTTCAAGTGAAGAACAAAGTTTTTTGATGCGTCTAGTCATTGATGAAGAAATAAAATCCACTTTTTTGTCTCTAGCCAAAGATAATGCCCCAAACTTGATGGATATGGTGCTAATTCTTTTCATGATGCCTAAGATTTTAGGAAGGGGGGAATGCTTTTGTGGCCATTAAGGATTTTTTGGCTTAGGGAAGGATGTTGAGGGAATTCAACTCCACTTATATCTCTTTGGTCCCTAAAAAAGAAAACCCTTCATCTTTTGCAGATTATAGGCCTATTGCTTACTGTAACTCATTATACAAATGCATCTTTAAAATCCATTCTAAACGTTTGAAGATTGTCTTGCCCTACTTGGTCGGTAAAGAACAAACAGCTTTTATTAAAAGGAGGACAATAGTAGATAACATCTTAGTTGCTCAAGAACTTTTAAAGGGATACCACAATAATGGTAAGGGAGCAAGATATGCTATTGAAGTGGATCTAATGATAGCCTATGATAATGTGAAGTGGAGTTTCTTGGGACATCTATTGGAGTTGTACAGTTTTCTGAACCAATTTATCTAATGGATCATAGCTTGTGTAATTACTACAATGCTCTCCATTAATATAAATAGGAAACTTACAGGATATTTCTAGGCTTCAAAAGGGTTAAGGCGGAGCGACCCAATATCCCCTTACCTTTTGTATTGACTATGGAGGTTTTTACCAGCATTATGAATGAGAAAGGCGAAAGGAAGGATTTTCGATTCCACTAAAGATGCAAAAAGGCTAAATTAAATCACTTATGTTTTGCAAATGATGTGATGATCTTTGCAATAGGTGATACAAGGACAATGGAGCTAATTAAAGAGGGATTGAACGAATTACACTTTCTCTCGAGCCTGAAGGTAAACCTACCAAAGAGTCACATTTTCTTCAGTGGGGTTTAAGGTAGGCTCTCTTCTTGTAAAATATCTAGGAGTTCCTCTATCTTCAACTAGCATTTCCAAGAATGATTGCATTGATGTAGTGAAGTTTCAAATATAAGCCATTGGGCGAGTAAGTTCCTTTCTAAGCTCGTCAATTGCTACTCCTCAAGAGTATTCCCTTTTTAATCCAAGTATGCTAGTCCATGATTTTCTTCCTTCCAAGAAATGTTCTTTCCCTCTTAGAGTCTAAGATGAAAAGATTTTTTTGGAGTGAAAATGAAGAGTCGAGGGGCAAAGCTAAGGTAAAACCAAAAGATGTGTGCAAACCTAAAGAAGAGGGAGGTTTGGGAGCGATCAATATCAAGTTATGGAATAGAATTTCTCAATTGAAACATATATGGTCGCTATGCATGGATGAAGATGATTCTCTTTGGGCCTGTTGAGTCAAAAAGAAACTACTAAGAGGAAGAAACTTCTAGAGTAACAAAATTTCAAATGATGCTTCATGGGCCTGGAGAAAGATTCTTCAAAGTCTTTAGAAAGACAACTTCTAAAGTGGAAAATTGGAAATGGAAAACCCATTTCGTTTTGGTATAATGATTGGGACCCATGTGGTCCACTCATTGAATGGTCGGGAGATCATGTGAGCATCGCATTGGGATACCCTAAGAAAACTAACTAGGAGAGCTTCATTGAAGGAAATGAGTGGACTTAGCCAAATGGAGACCCTTAAAGCCAGATGCAGCAAGTTCAAATAAGATGATTTAAAGAGAAAGCGGTACCCATGATTCATCCATCAAATCAGCTTATCGTATAGCTAGAATGGAGGATTTGGTGGTGCCATGGCACCCACTGGTGTGGCATAAAGGAGTGATCCCTAGACATACAATAATCCTATGGATGGCTATGCAGAACAGTCTCTTGACCCTAAATAAGTTGGTTGCTTGGGGATTAACAAATGAAAACAAATGTTTCCTTTGCCCAAATGGAGTGGAAATGCATGATCATCCATTTTTTATATGCTCCTATGAGAAGCAACTTTGGAAGCTCATCGAGAATGCTGCAGATTGGAATAGAGTGACACCCTCTACAGCCACTTTATTTGAGGATCTTTCAAATCCAAATGACTTAAAGTTGTTAAATAGTTTCCAAAGGAAAATTTTTGCAGCAGGAAGTTATTACCTTTGGAATGAGAGGAACAAGAGGAGGATTTTTGATCAGTTTATTGGTGTTGTTTTCATTAATATTTTCGAGCACTTTAGAGTTGTATGGCCATTTAATCAAGCTAAGTGTCCTTTTGATGTTCTAGATACTTAGTTCGATTTTATAGGTAATTAGCATGCTCTTTTGTATACATCTTATATACAATTGTTGAATGAAATTTTCTCATATTACCCAAAATAAAAATAAAAAAAAAAGTCTTTATAACTCTTTTGACCAGAAGAGTAACCTAGAAAAGATGCTTTTAAGAACTCATGTCACATTTACTCGTAATAGGTTGACAGTTATGAACAATGACAACGCTCCCCCCAAAGCTTGAGCTATTGAGGATCAAGAATTCAAACTTGAGGATAAGAATCCAGTAAGACACCCAAAGGAGCTTAGAATTTGAGAGGCTTTAATGGGACATGATCAACCAGATAAATGACTGTTAAAACTGCATGTCCTAAATAAAAATTAGAAATTAAGCTTGTTAGCATCATAAATCGTGCCACTTATAATAAATGGTGATTATTCATCTAGTGCCACCATTATGTTGAGGATGATATGGATAGGAACTCTACTGAACTATTCCATGTTCATTTAAATGAGAAATAAAATTTGGAAAAAATAAAAAAAAATCATACAATTGTTTAATTTTAGAATGCAAATTGAGGTCGAAAAACATTAGTAACAACTTTATGAAACTGATGAAAGATCACAAATGCATATGGTTATTCCACTTCAACAAATAAACCCAGCACACTCAAGGGTGGTCATCAATCGCTGGCCAAAAAAAAAAGGGTGGTAATTAAGCAACTTGAAATATTACAAATTCTGGTGGGAACCCAAAAGTCACTATATATGAAAAGAAAAGGCTTAAATGATGTATATGAATGAGTAAGTTGAAAAGATAGAGACTATTTTGCCATGAGACTATGTTCAGAGTGAATAAACTATTTCATTATTCTTGAAAAGCTAAGGATCAAAAGATACAAGCAACAAAAACTCAGATGGCCCAATCGCCTATATAGCATCATGTTGGACTCAAACATGGTCAACAAAGACGACTTTAGTTTAGGCAAACCAAACTAAAAAGGATTGTATGATGTCTTCCTTGTTCCTGTTACATCGTAGAAGCATTATTTCTCCTCAACACGGCTATTTGCCCTCCCAAAACATGTTCTAAAATTTACAATAATGAGAATAAGAAATTACACAAGAAACTTGTATCTTTAGCTCAACTATGGTGCACACAAAATGGATTGTGGCTCCAAATTTGAAAAATGCACTAACCCAAGTCCCTCAGCATAGGCTATATTTCCATTAGCTACACCGACATGTTTCAAAAAGAGTTTAATGAGTTCCATAAAATCAAGTGAGTGACTATGTTCCAAACACTTTTGTCATATTTGGCAAGGACAAAGATGTCAGTACCTTTTTGTGCTATTGTTGTCGAGTAGTCATGCTAGCCTACTTCACACACATTGACCCAAGCTCCATCTGACTTTGAAGGTGCTAGAGAATTTCAATCTATTCAGCTAACTAAGCACAACCTGATGAGTTACTAGTCTAATCTACTTATGCAATTTCTCTTCTTGGATTTCCAAATTGTGGGTTTATCGTGCAATTTCCGACATGCTTTCTTAGTATGTTAAGTTTGCAATAGTACTCACACCAAAATTTCTCTTTTTCCTTTTGCTAAGATTCCTAAGTTAAATCCTTTCTCATTATCAAGGTTGCAATTGCAAATTGACTTCAGCCTATTATGCAAAAATATGGGATAATCTTGTGTCTTCGAAAAGTAAAAAATGAAAGTATTGGTAAGTAGTGCCAAAGCGGTATTTTGTGCAATTGCTCAAGGATTAAACAAACAAAATCGGTTACAAAGGTCGTTGAATGATATGAAGTTTAGGTTTACACTTATAACTAGTGTCCATACTCCACAGTGATAGCAAATCAATTGTCAGTATAGTTAAAAATACTATTCAACATAATAGGATGAAGCGTGTTTATCAAATTTAAAATGAAAGAGGGAGGAATTGACTTGATGTACATCCCAACTCATAGTGAAGAAACAAGTATTCTTACAAAATCTCTATCAAGACAATCATCTGAACTTAATTCTAGCAAGCTAAGAACGATAAATATACACTCCATAGCTCAAGGAGAAGTGTTGAAGATTGCATCTAGATGTTAGTCGTATATCTAGTTGATAGGAATATTTGGCTACCGTTTAGATTTCTTTTCCGTTTAATCTTATATATTTTGAATTCTATGGAGATATGTATTCCGAAGAGATCCTAGCTTGTCTTTGCTCTTTCACTTGTTATCTTGTAACATAGGTGTACCTCATATATGTACAATTAGTTCATCAATAAAGATTTGATCGAAATTTTACCACAAAAATTTTCACTTATCAGTAAGCCTTGGCACAATTCCTTGATATCATCTAAGGAACTTACTTTTCAGGTGCAACACAGTAATCGCTTTTAGAATTTTGAGATGGTACATGACATGCAGCAATTGATGCTCCAAGAAAGTGATGCATATCAATTCATCTCAAAATTGCTTGAATCGTGAAACATCAGAATTTCAATCACTAAGGGTGTTTGATATTAAAAGCATGAAATAGTGGTTAAGTACCTTTTGACAGACCAGCCAAAAGAGGTGCCACATAGCTAGAGACCTTGATCTTCTTAATTGGGTAGTCTAATGCCTGATCCAACGATTATGAAAAAATGTCAGGTGAAATAGTGGAAATCGAGCTATAGGTTTGACATGTAATATTATCAATGTTTAGACAGAATCATTTTTCAGTTTTTTTATGCTCAACCTTTGCTATAGAGAGAGAGAGAGAGAGAGAGGAGGGGGGTGGGGTGTGGTGAACTGCTTTAAGCTATAACTATCTTGTATTTGACAAGCATTTGACTTCATGAGGAGAATCATGGGCCAATTTAAATCCCACCTTGTTCTGCATTACTGATAAAAAAGGTTGCCATAACCCAATTTGAACATAATATTTATAAGATAGAATTTGACTCCAAGATAATTTGAAGTTATGGCAGTCAACATTTTTACAGTGAAGAACCAAGCAAAACTTTTGCTGCTCTCCCATAAATGGAAAGTTGAAGAAGCTAAGAAAAAATTGCAATGAAAATTTCCGTTGATAGGATTTCAATCACCAGCCAGAGATTTAAGATTACTTCCTTCAGCAATTATGACCTAATCATTCAATGACTTTTGATCAGTTCAAGGGAGAGAAGCTCTTGAAATTACAATTAAAATATGGAAACAAAACAAGCATGTTCATGTGACTTCATTCTGTGAAAAAACTTCACCATATCAATCAAAGCATGGAATGCTTCTATTGAAAAGCCTATTAGTGAAAACTGTCTTCGCTGTCCCTTTGTTTGCCATGGTGGGGAAGGGGAGGGGTTCATGGAGGACTAGGTTCCAATCTCCTTTCATGTCCATTTCAATAGGCATGTGAAAATATTAATGCATAAAATAGCCGATACAATAAGTAACTAACCTCACAAAGAATCGAATGCATGTCCCTAGGACTGCTCTTCAGTATTAGTTGATCAATAATATTGTCAGCAATCATCATGAATCT
The DNA here is from genome assembly GCA_024138005.1 of Lumnitzera racemosa. Lineage (NCBI taxonomy): Eukaryota > Viridiplantae > Streptophyta > Magnoliopsida > Myrtales > Combretaceae > Lumnitzera > Lumnitzera racemosa. Next base: position 7,272,156 of record JAMXBC010000007.1, read on the forward strand.
GCTAGAGAACCCCGAAAATTGGGCAATTGCTTTTGGTAGCACAAAAGAAAGCCCATCGATAACATCCTAGCGGAAAAGAGAATTTTCTTAAGCTCAATAGGAAAGTAATACCTCCCTTAGCTACAGTAAAGCAATTCCATAAGCACTCTTCCCCCCATCCAGAAAAACTTGGAATGCAACCTTAAATTAATAACTGAATACAAAATTGAAACCTGGTCCAACGAAGGGGACTGTACATATTCATGAATTTCTGAAAGCACTTCAAATGCATTGTCCTGCTCCTTGCTATCAAATTCCATTGCTGCAGTCCAAACAGTATCAAGAAATTCAACAAGCTTTGACATGGATCCTTCAGATTGATAGAAGTCTCCACCTTGAATTGGCTGAAAAGCACACAGCCTAAGTTAAATGCTGTAAGGACTGATTCCAAATTGTAATAATTTTATTTTATTTTATTTTTCATTAGGTCACCGGTAACAGATTTAACCAGCAGAATTTTTTCACTTGTGTTGCTTTTACACATTGATTGTTTCCACTCAAAACCAATGATTTTAATTCTTTCCAAGGTGTAGAAATCGAAAGGATAGTTGAAAAAGCAATTATGTCTTAAAAAATCATGGGTTTAATAGAAGAATAGAAAACATAGCACATAAATATATATGTTTTAGTAATTAAGAAAACACTGCATCCTACAAGCTTCCAATTATATGCTCAAATCAGACAAATCTTGATCCTACAATCCATATCCACATGAAAATAACAACAAACCCAGTTTGAGGTTTCCAATGAACATATGACAAGTAGTAGCATTAAGTACCTTTCCCAGCATATTTATGTTACAAACTTTCAAAAGAGCAAAAGGAATGAAGAATTTTACCCTAGCACAGAAATCAAGGATCTCATGGAGTTGAGGCAGAAGCAGATTCAAAGAAGATGGCAAATCCATAGTCTCTCCCTCAGAAGCCATTTTTCAACCAATTCTTTATACATTGTAGTGAAAATGACTGGCCATTGTGTCCAGGAGTGAAAGGATGGGGTGGAATACTTTGGATATTGACCAGCTGTTTTCTAAGCTGAACAACACATAATAAATTCAACCAATCAGGTTCTTCTTCCAAAAGTACGTTTGTATTTTTATTGGAAACACATTCAATCAGTTATCCTCTGCAACCATACAAGCCTTCTTTCAAGGCTTACTCTGCTTAAACCTTTACATAACTTCTTCCCTACAGCACTTTTACTATAATCAATAACCATTACTTAAAAAAAAAATATCATGCTCCAAATGTCTTATCCTATTTTTTACAAGGATCTGAATCCCCAAATCAACATGATCCGATGTCCCTTGCAACTACAACAAATAATCCCAATTGATCAATGATGACAAATAGTTAATCACTGACTAACTGATAACTAACTTGAGTTATAGAGATCATTTCCTAAGTAATCAACACAACATATCATTTACATAATATTAAATCAAGTTTAAACAAGCAATTCAACAAACACCTAAGGCAAGCTTCAGGATTCACGGCGTAGAACAAAGATTTTTTGCTAGATTTATAATATTCCAAACGTATAAAACGAAAAATGAATGTATATGTTGGAATGGCCATAAGTTCAAACCCAGTTGTAACACTTCCTCTTCGAGAATGAAACATTTCTAACCCATGTAACTTTCTCTCCAAACATGCTGTGAAACATACTGTGAAGAAACTGAGAAATGGAAGTAGAGAGGAGAGCATGAATAAGAAATTTATCACTTACCTCCTGAAGATGTGTTTGGATAGCTGGAAATACTTGTAAATCAAAGGAAATGAAATGAAATGAAATCATGTGTTTCGATAAGTTAAAAAGGAGCTGGAAACGGAAAAAATCTAACCGAAAAGGGTAAAAACAATTCCAAACCCTTTTTATCTTCTTTTTAAATTTGTTACGGAATAAATCAAAATATAATAAAATTATAAAAATGTTTTTAAATATTTTATCTCCTTAGATAAGTCTAAGCAAGATTGGACTGATGTAGTTAATTTAATAAGCATATTTTCACTTCATTTCTTCCATTTTTATTTTTTATATTCAAACAATGACTAAAAGTTGTACTTCCTTATACTTCTTTTCCGTTCTTTTTTTTTTCTATAACTTTTTTTTAATTTCCGCTTTACCTATGGTTGCGAAACACACTGAAAAAACGCAGTAAAGTAGTCGAAGTTGGGGGGTGGTCTATCTGGCTCAGGACTCTAACGGCTGGGACGAGCACTTTTTTCAAATGGTTTTTTCTTCAGTTATATTGAAGGTATGCCTGACTGTTGGGATTTGTAAACTAAACCTACGCATATTTTCAAATTTAAAAAATATTGGCGAAAATAAAAAATTATTTAATATGTTGAAAAAATGTAAATAAACATAAGTGCAGATTAACTACAGAATTTTTAAAACATAGATTTAGTTTTCATAAAAGCTATAAAAACGTTGAGGTTTTATTTAAATGTATTCCATTAAACAGTTATATATATATATATATATAAAGTATATTACTATTTTCCTTATATAATGCAATATAGTTTTATTGTATAAATTAAGTTATTAAACATCGATAATATACGCAGTTATACTATTATATATAACATATCATTTTAATCAGTTAAATCATATTTTAATCAAGGTAAGATTATTGTAATATATAAATTCTCGTAATATTATACAGATATAGATTATATTACTTAGAATCGTCTGATTTAAGTAAAAATAGTGTAATTAGGTTTGCACATACCTAATGATACATATTATGAGTTCTAGTTCAGAATGACTTCTAAAGGGTAGTTCAAGTTTTTAATATACTTATACATGCCTATAATAATTATTATCGTATTTGTCAAGCTAGTTTTTCACTTCTCGATTCTCTTATAAAATTAAATCTTCCTTAAACCGACCAGTATTAAACCTTACTCGTTTAATATCAATCATCAATTAGAGTTTAAAGAAAACTGTTTCTTTTTGTTTTAAAAATAATTTTAGAGTTGTCACTCAACAGAAGTTAGAAAAAACAGTTAAGTTATAACCAAGTGGGTGAATTAATTATAACTTAGCCACTAATTTAATGATTAAAACCAATTTATAAAACAACTTTTGAAATAAGAAAATCTAAATCCGAGGGTTAAGAATTTTAAACCTTTACGGATACCATCAACTTTCCAAAATTAAAATTAAACTTAAAAATTACTTTTTAATTTTGAAAGACAGAACTTGGTTATTGGTTACTCTAATTAGATAAACAAAATAATCTAAACTAAAGAAAAAAAGAGAAATTAGGTTTTTTTTCTTAATTTTTATCATTGTCCCGTACGTACCTACGTATTCACTATTCGAGATTAGACATACGTAGTTTTTTTATGAAAACTTTAATAGGTTGAGTTGATTTTAATTGTGAAAACAATCGAATTTACGTTTTTAGTTTAATTAGGTTCGTTTATGAAAATCTCTATAGAAAAAGGTCTTAAATTGGATTCTTCCTTTATTTTTGCAAAAATTCTAAACTGCCCTAATTTTGAATATGGATTAATTTATTTTTTATTATTTTGGAAAAATGTATTTTTTAAGTGATAAAACAATTATTTATTCTTATTTTACTTATTATTCCTTATTTATCTATTTTACTCTATCCTATATATATATATTTTATTAACTAAAATAAATAAACTAATGAACTATTTTTTTTTCTTTTTTTCTTCCTTTTATTTTTTTTCTTTTTCTTTTTTCTTTTTTTTTTATATTATTGCATTTACATTCGGAAATAAATAAAAATTTTACAAAACTGAAAAAAAATAAGAATAAGACTCAAATAAGATTGCTTCGAACTAGTGTGTGTGAATCAAATTTGAGCAAGTCGATTAGGTCAAGTCGCAAGTCATTTGGATTCGGGTTAAGCTTCTATAATAATAGCGGCAGTGACATGATTTGACTTGTTATGGTCACTAAAATGAGTGGGTAAGGAGTGTTTTTTGTGTTTTTTATTAGGGATAAGGGGGTAGACAAAGTGTCGTGGTGGTTAGAAGCCATTTAGAGGGTGATCTGAAGTAGTGGTTGCAATAGTGTTTGGGTAGCAATCGTGGTTAATGGCTAGGTGTGAATGAGTGGTCAGGTTAAGGGTTTAAGGTAGCTAAGAGTTTGGTCGTATGATTGGTTTAAGGTAAAAGTGGCTAAAGGTGGTGGTTTGGGGATAGAGGATTCGGTGGTTTGGTGATGCTGCTAAAGGACACGGTAAAGGTTAAAAGAGGTTGGGTTAGAAAGCCTAAGCTACAAGGAGCTTGACTATGGTGGTGGTTTGGCTAGAGAGAGGAATTTAAAGAGAGAGGGCTTAGGAGTATTCTTACGAGGTTGTCTGCAGTTGTGTGTTAGTTAAAAAATAAAAAGGTTTCTCTACTTTTGCTAGAATTCAAACCCAAGACCTTAAGTTTAACCTTGTTTAAGTAGTTATCAGTTAAGCCTAAGCCGTTAGCCTACACTTTATCTTGTACATATGGATCAGGTTAGCCTAAACTAGATTCAAATCTAAGTTTAAGACTAATGACTGAACTTTTAAACTTATTTCAAAATTAAAAATTTACCTTTGTAAAATAATATTTTTCAAAAATCTTATTATTTTTTTCAATTTTTCAATTTTTTTGGGAATCTTTCAATTTTCTAAAAAAAAATTCTTAATTTTCTTATTTTCTAAATTTATCAATTTTTTGTGTTTCTTATCCAAATTTCTTTTTTTTAATGTTTTTTCTTATTTTTTTATTTTCCTAAAATTCTTATTTTTTTCTAAATTTTTTGGTTTTCTTTAATTTTCTATTTTTTGTGTTTTTTCTAATTTAGGGCTTATGGAGAAAAGAAAGAAAAATAATAAAAATAAAAATAAATGGGCAAAAATTGGATGTCTATAGTATTATACCCATTATATATATTTAAACTATATTTTATATAATTTATCAATATAACTCAATAATATAAGTATTATTTAACCTTAATATGTACATGTCGTACCCCCAATCATAAAAATATTATTAAATATATTAAAATTTTCTTTTTAACCGTAATAGCGGATCAACATTTGGCCTAGGAACTAGCCTAACTTAGTCATTGCTGTGTTTTTATTCTGATTTTTCTATTTTCCAACGATTTTTTTCCAAATTTTTCTTTAAGTGTTCCTGAATCCTAAAGGTGTAAATTGATGTCTAGAGTGTTGTATATATAATGTGGGTCGTTTAGGATTTTTTTTTTCTAAATATTTTCCTTATTTTCTTCCTCATTTTCCAAGTAGGAGTTATCCTTTTCTTGTTCAATTGCTTTTCAACTCATCAAATCCTAGTGTAATTAACTGGCACGATGATTCTTCAACAAATTCGAATTGTTTGGATATAATTTAGATAAGTTCTAGTTGGTTTTTAGTTAATTTATTAATAATATATGTATTATGTTAATATTTTTACTTATTTGTTATATACGTGTATATATCCTATATATATATATATCATGTGTAACATGTTCTCATACAATTATGTTTCTAACGTATCTTTTATTTCTAAGATATATTTCTTATTTATTTTTATGAATTCATCACATATTATATATAATTATGTAATTTCAAGTTAATTTATGAGTATAATGTAATACCCCTTACATGTCAGGGACGGAATTCTAAATTATCAAAGCGTCTTTTGATATAATGACTTAGAGCATGTCGAAACTCCAAAGTTAAGCATGCTTAGGTTGGAGTAATTCTAGGATTGGTGACCTCTTGGAAAGTTGCTAAACCAAGGGACAAAATTGTGTAACGTTTCACGCCAAAGCGGTTAATACCTAAGTAAGTAGAGTTCTAATTAGGTCGTTACAAGTGATATCAAAGCAATCCACCAACTTGAAGCGCAGAGCCCTACTTGGTAGTTATCCTCGACCTGTGTAATAAAACTAATAAGAGCGTCAATTTTGTAAGGGGGGTAGATTGTAATACCACTTACATATTAGATGGCGGAATTTTAAATTATCGAGGCACTTTTTAGTGTAGTGACTCGGAATACGTTGAAACTTTGAAGTTAAACGTGCTCAGGTTAGAGCAATTCTAAGATAGGTAATCTCCTGGGAAGCTGCTGCACTATGAGATAAAACCATATAGCATTCCACGCCAAAGCAAACAGTACCTTAATGGGAGGAGTTTCAACTGGATCATTATATAGAATTATTATATATATCGAGTATACTCATAAAAATACATATATCCTCATATACTATATTGTACTATATTATTTTATTTTATGGTTTAATTAACTTATCTCTAAGTTCTTGTCATATTCCAAGCTTGATTTTAGGGGTTTCGATCATTTTTACTTTATATTAAATAATCACACTTCTAAAGGTAAAATTGGGATTTTCAGTCATTATTTTCAAAATCTAACTTCACTAGTTCACTTCGACTAACTTTTTCTATTCTAATTGTAAAGTTTAAACTTAATCAGATAAATTTTTTTAGAGGTCTTAAATCTAGATTTGGTTGTCTTAAATGCGATTTTATGAGCTCATATTATAATACACTAATGGAGATATGAATTGTTAATAAAAATGTTAGAGAATGTTACGATAGTTCATTTTTTTTTTTCTAGTTATAAATCTGTCTTCATTATTATATGTTATATATGCATGTGTATTTGGGGATATGTATACAAGTAATTATTGTCGAATCATCTAGTGGATATTATGTCATATTTTTTTCAATTTAATGAGTAATGAATCTAGTGTTGTTATGGGAATTTAGTAGTGATCTCAATTTAGCTATTATGTTGGTGAATTTTAGTAGAGTGTGCTTATAAGTAGAAGCAAATATTTTTATTTGTGAACTCTAAAGTTTATAAAGTTGACTTAGTAAACGGGTGTAAATGGATAATATAAGGTTAGTTTGTTATATTAGGGGAAATATTATGGAAGGAGATGCGATACGATAAGCGCCTAAGAAAAATAATTGGAGTTTTTGTTGTAGCCACGTACAACAAGTTAGTTAGCTTGATATGTGATCGGTTTCAAGGTAACATGACGACCCATCTAGTCGAGTTGATTCATAGATGGCCCCTTGTAGGTTAGACTAAGGACATGTTTTGTGTCATTCCTATTAGCAACGACCATGACGTCCAACAGTTATTTGCTTCCTCATAAAGACGTGGTAGAGTTAGTGGTTCGACGTAAATGTATTTTGAAATTCATGAAGCAAATCCACCACTAATAGCCCACTCACCAGCTGAATATGATTTTGGAAAGCATAGTGGCAACATTAGATTTCAAGTTGAAAATCAAGTGTTTGAATCTCAGCCGATCTTATTGAGTTATATACCAAGTAACACTTACATGCCCTGTCAACTTAATGTATTGATTACTAGTGAATCTAATAGAGATACTGATATGGAGAGTGAACTAGCTTATAAGGATATTAATGGAGATTCTGATGATATAAATTCTAATGTTGACATTAGTTTGAGTGAATGTTGGTTACGGGAAGTAGAAAAAGCCTAAGGGTCATGTAGAATAAATAATTGAAGGCAAGGGTTGATTGCAGATGTGGATACGGTTAAAATGTTGGAACCCACGCATTTCTACATAGCAAGTGTTAGGGATGGACTAGCATCGTTTGAGGAAAGTATGAATGATGGTGAGTGGAGTTTTAACAATGAATTTAAGGTAGGCATGTAGTTTAAAAATAAAAACATTTACAAATGGTTGTAAAGATATAACATGTTATGAACCACCATGACTTCATAGTGAAGGAGCTTAAACCTACAATCTGGTCTATCGATATGTTGATTAGGAAAATGGATGCAAGTGGAGACTTTGAACTTCTACGAAAAAGCATGTTGGATGTTTTATGATAACCAGGTTTATGAATCTATACACGTGCCTCAATCCTATTATAAGCTAGTACTACCCCTAATTGGATTTAAGCACCCTATCTTACTTTTTAATAAAGGATGTACAAGAGCCACCAAGTGTTAAGGTAAAACATCTTCAAGCTAACATTTATAAACAAGACAGTTATACTGTGTACATAAAGAGAATTAGGGAAGAAAGTGATTGGATAGGTTTATGGATACCTTACACATACAAGGATATGGTGAGACTCTTAACTTATTGTCAAGATGGGAGTGATATTTGGCTAACCCAAGTCCTACTGATATGCTTCTACATCATCGAGATGCATTATCCCAACTATGTGACCAGAAAGTTTGGCAAGATGCAAGAGATCTTAACCCATCCAAATACAAGGTGAGCTCTATATGAAATAGACTCGAGGGATAAGACCAAGATCAACTGGGAGGACTAACAAAAACGGATTTTACAAATCCGACCACTACCCGGTGTACATCCAAACTACGTCCCCTAGTACTGGGAGGTTATGCACAGATATATCGATAAGTTAAGGGCCTCCTAGATATCTATATGGTATGTATCGTTCCTATTATTATTACCCATTCATTTCTCCTGTTATATACTAATCAAACTATTATCTTTGATTTGCAAGTAGATTTCATACATAAGTTGTCACAAATGTCTTATAAAGACATTATAGCTGAGCGGCATGGGGTTGATAACATCATCCAGGGGAATATTAGAGTCTATCTAAGCAATCCACCCATACCCAATCAGAATATAAATGATGATGACTTCTTACCAAATAAGCCATACTGGGAAAGAGGCTATTGGGGATGTGATCATAGATAAGGAAGAAGCTGAAGACGTAAACAGGTTGGCTTACAAATTCGAGATGATGCATCTCCTCTACACTACTCGCCTCCAACATCTCTAGTAGCACCTCATGTCCAGATTCATACCCCTTCTGATAAGGGCACCAACCAATAGATGTAGACTCCTATTGCTCCGTTTAAGGGCTACCTTAGAGATCATGGTGCTAACATAGGTAAAGGGGTCATATAGGACAACCTTACCCTGTTCCCTATGCACTACACTAAGTCTGGTGGTTTCTTAGGAGATAAAGCACAGATCACTCGGTTGGACGCAAGTCAAATGGTCCAGCCCTAGCCTGAAGTAGCTGTATGGGAGAGGCATGCCTATACACATAGATGATGTATGCAATAACTTCTAATTATTTTTGTTTGCTAAATATTGTAGTCAACATTATGCACATTTTGTACATATTCTTTAGTTTAACTTTACTTACTTACACTTTCCAGACTATTATTAATTAACTATCATGTTAGATTAGTAGTTATATTGAATGACTCTAGCCTTTATATGTATTATGATGTGCAATAGTGCTTAGCTTGTTTTTGTTCAACTTTGTATTATGTTGGGAAATTTTTAAGGAGCTTATGTTGTTTGTTATAAAATGGGTGAGGCTATTCAGATTGAGTTGTATGAATTTAAGTTGCCTACTTGTGATAATTAGGTATGGGGGTGGTGATATTGATAAAAGAGGTAATTTCAACAAAAGTGAGTAGATGAAATCTCCTCTTGAAGAGACGTATTCAATTGATTTAGAAATCAAGAAGTGATTTCAAGTATTGTATTTTTGGAAATATTTTCCTAAGAATAACATTTTTGTTTTTTCTTTTTTTTTTTGCATTTTTTTCTCTTTTCCCTTATGTTCTTGATGGAAGATGTAGGTTTGGTAATTTGTCTTTTCTGGTTGTTCTTTGTATCCAAGTTCAAATGAATTTATTTTTGAAAACCTTGCCTTATAGTAGAGGTGAGCGTGGTTCGGTTCGGTACAGTCCTATCGAACCAAACCTAATATAACGGTTTGATATATAAATTTTTCGAATTAAATTAAAACCGATTCAGTTTGATCCACGATTTGAACTATTTATATCAAATTTTAATTAAATATTTTTATCTCTAATAAATATGAAATTTCAAATGGAATTTACTCAACTTAATCTTAATAATTAATACAAAATTATGATAAAGAATAATAAAATATGAAAAATTTAATGAAATTTATGAAGATTGATAGAAAAAAGTATAAAAAAATATAAAATAATTGGATAATTTTTTTTTTAATTTAATTAAACGATTCGGTTCAAAACAGTACAGTTTAGTTTGCTTTCTCGAACTAAGCATGAACTGTTTATATATAACTTAACCAAACCATAAACCAAACGGTTTGAAAAAAAGAAAAAAAAAATTTCGGTTTGGTTCATGATTCGACCTATGGTTCACAATTTTTTTGCCCATCCCAACCTTATAGTCATAACAAGATTTGTTTATTAGTTGTGTTAAATAACTAAATGCATAACTTAACTAACTTAATAAGCATATTTTATGTTTAGATTCAGTTCATTTATCGATTAAGGAAATTCTAAAATAAACGCTTTAGGTATCACGTCTTTATTCCAAAAACATGGTCCTAATGCCGGCTATAATTCACTTAACGCTCTCAATGAAAATTATAATGAGAAATGCACTAATGTTTGTGAAAATAGCTTTTGATTTCTATGCTATATTTATGCACATGGCTGAAGAATTTGATCATCAATTCAAACTTTAAGTACTATTAGATAAAGCCTCACTTAATAGGTTGATATTGGTTCGAAGTGTTGGTAAAAAAATAATAAATTTACTTCAAGAATATCACCATTGATATATTAACAATATACGATTATACAATTTTTTAAATATATATTAAATAATATTATCTAACTCAACAAAAAATATAATATTTTAGTGTAATGTCAAACCCAAATGGTTTATCATGATATGAGTATATGATGCACTATATAGAAAAGACTATTAAAACATTAGTTAAGGCATTTGTAGTCAAGTAGTATAAACACCGATCCTCATTTCTCTCTTCTCTCATCTCCCCTTCCCCCTAAAGTTGTTGTAATGCTATTTGAAAAAAGAAAAAGAAAAATAAACAAAGAAATATGAAAATTTAGCTTGTTCTTTTGCAAAATTGCTTTAAAACATCACGAACATGAAAGGTTTGTTATTGTATATTAGATTGTGCTAATGATGCATCTATATGAATGACATACCTCTTTAACCAAACTTTCGAAATTATATATAGAAAAATATATTAGTATACTTAATAAATTTACTTAAGTCAACTTGCTAAAAATGGATATTTATAATTTTTTAAAATAAGTGGTAAATATGAATTAAATATCTAAAACAATAAACTTTACTATTATAGATAAAAATGACAATGAATAAACTATTATAAGGAGAAAGCATTAAGAATGGAAGGTTGGTGTAATCTACCGATCAAGAATGAAATTTCCCTAAATTAAAAATCTATGTTATTATAAATAGAAGAATTAAAAAAAAAAAGATTAATAAGGGGAAAATTCGATTAAGGCAGCATGTAGTTGCAAGTACTAAACTGGATAAATATAAAAAGGATTTGATAGTATAAACTTATTGTACTATATTTGGTTTATATAATATTTGATACAAAATTTATATTAAAAAATTAATTATTTATATTATAAAATAAATAATTTTTTGTAATATTTAATAAAATAATATTTTTTAACATAATATTATAATATGAAGAGATATTTTTTTGAATGTAAAATATTTTTTGTTTTTATCTAGTGAATTTCATTTTTGTACCATAGTGCAAATGAGACAAAATTTAAACATTTTGTCAAGTTTATCAGTTTAATTTTTGTCTAGTTACCAAGCAAATGTACAAATTAAACATGGGATAAAATTTTTTGTCCAATCTAGTACTACAAAAATTACACAACTAAACGCTACCTAAGTATCGAGATTCCAATTAACAACATCTAACAACTAATGTTTCTTACTTTCTCCATTATAGTTGTTCTTGAAAATATTTTATTTTTTTTATCAGACTATATGAGGTTAAATATCATGCCTAACAAGTTGAAACCATGATAAAAATAGAACTTAGGATTGGACATTTCTTGTTAAATTATAATATACGTCTATGGATATTAGTATCTAGGTAGCTTCATTAACTTCAAGAACTTCTCATTTTATATCACTATGCATGAAAATGTCATCCCAAAGTAGACCTAAGTACGGGTCGGATCCAAACTGTGATCGGACTCAGAATCGCCTCGCCAAGTCTAAGACTTGGCTTATAACCCGGCCGTATGAGTTGGACCTGTATGGCCAACCCGTTGGGTAAACTGGTCCAAGTCAGGTCAAGCTCTTAGACCCATAGACCTAGTGATTCTTGAACCGCTAACTTAAAAAAAGCGATAAAAAAAGAAAAGAAAAAAACAAAAATGGTGAAATTAAATAATTTAATAAATAAATAATAATAAAAACTGAAAAAATTAATTTTAACTAATTTCATATAAGTAGGAAAATAATTATTTCCCATTAATAACATCTAATGCGTTGCTATTCATAAAAACACAATAAATGGAAATTTAAAAACTTGTATGACTTGATATATATAGACTTTTACTAAAACGTGAATCTCATTCTTAGCAATGTAGGCCTAACTTTTATTTTTTAAACTTCTTTCTAATGTTCATATATTTTGTCCCATATTATTAATATAATAATTAAGTTCAATATGACTGTTTATAAATAAGTGCATATCTTAAAATAATTGTTTTGTAAAATGGACTAAAGATAATATTTATCTTGTATTTAAATAATTTTAATTTAAAGTCTAAAATTTAGTTTTTTTTTTTATTTTTATTTTTTTTGAAAAACTAGTTTACAGTTTCATGAACAACATGTCGAATTAGCGAGTCAAAGGAACCGCCCTGTAAACCAGTTCAGCGGGTCCGAGTCCAGTTTCGGGTCGATTCAGAACCATGCTGAGGTCTAATCTAAAGCAAAACTGTAAAAAAATAAAAAAAAATTACGATACATTCTATAATCATTATGGCTCAATGAAACCCCATTTTTCTTTAATTTATAAATAGTTCCACGATATACTGGAGAACAAAATTAAAACATCTTTGTGCAAAAGAAGTTTTAAAACAAAAATGTTGTAATTGAAGGTGTATATAATAATTGGTAGTTATAAATAGAGGTACAAGCAAAGGAAGGGGGGGGGGGGGGGGGGGGGGGGGGGGGAGAATGGAGGGGGTTGTTGTAGGGGGTGGGTTAGAGTGGGGTTGGTGTAGGATAAAAGAAAAGAAAAGGAGAGATAGAAGGATTTTTAATATGTCTGTAGTGAGTTTATGAATGGTGGTATTATTCAAAAATAGTATCATAGTTACTGTAGAGATTTTGTAAATAGCGGTATGCATTGAGAAAGATTGAAAAAGCATTGTAATAGAAAAGATTCGAAAAAATCCTAATCAATACTGAAAAGGTGTTAAGTCACATTGAAGAGGTACAAATAACCCAAAAAAAAAAAAAACCTTTTGAAATTAGATATCACATACATATATGGTTAATTTTTATTATGAGACCTTGATTTTCGACTGACTATGAAAGACTTAGAATAATAGCTCATTCTTAATAAACATGGAACTTAGAAAATATGAATTGAGAAGTAAAGAAAATAAAATGATCATTAGTAGCACGAGTCGGGAGCACTATCATGTAATGTGACGGTAGTTGTTTGAAATCGGTAAATTTAGGACTTCCTAAAAATGTTATCGGAATTAAATAAATTTTTAATATGAGGTTATAAAAGTTAAAAAGTAGTCTTAGTGAAGTTTATTTTCCAAAATAAAGTATATAAAATATTTAATTTAACAAAAGCATAATTTTGTTGGAGTTATTTATAATATAAGAAACACATGATTCGAGTTCTAATAATCGATAAGCTCGTAGAAATAAATTATTTTAAATAAGTAAATAAAAAATCATTAAATAATGTTTAGGAAATATGTATACATGCTAAATACACTTAGTGTATAACATATGTACCCCTTGGTTAACAAAAAAGAAAATATATCATAATATGTGCAATACAGACTAACTTAAACACAATAAATTAATAAAAAAAATATTAAAACCAATAAACAACTACTCCTCTAGGAAGTTCTAAGCATGGCAAAAATTTAAACAAGAGATTAGAAAGTTGAAACAATGTTAATGACACCTCATTAGGTGTAGATGGAGTAAATGGTCAAAATGTAAATATGTATTCCTCTAAGAATAATTCTACCATCCATCCTTCTTATTATAAAATCCTAAGACTACATCCATTATTCATTTTAGATAGTAGTGGCTTAAGAAAAATTAGAGAAGTGTTGAGAAGCTTAACGAGTGATTTAACAAAAATTATCAAAAATATAATGCAAATATGAGTATACGTGAGGTCAAAGGGATAAGCATGACCTAACATGCAACCACCACCATGGCTCTAAGGAGCACCCTATGTATGGCCTTTCTAACACAATCTTCACTCTTGATGGTGGCCGGAAACCCAAGCGACAGTGAGTATTTCAATTTCATTCGATTTTGTATTATTTTCTAAAAATAGTAAATGTTATTTAAAAATTATGAAACTTGATATTGTTAGGTATTTTTATATTTAGAATCTAAAATCAGATTTTTATAATTAAAATCAATTATGCCTAAAAATGAATTTTGTATCATATTTTTAATAAGCTAAATGATGTAGTTTCAACCCTAATTTTTGTATATTAGTCCATAAAAGGGTCTATTTTAATGCTACATAAAGAGTTTTGGAAAATGAAGAAGTTGGATCTTGGGAAATTTTTGGTATAATGCGAAATAAGGGACTAAAAGTTCTAACAATTATTATTTCCTTTAGTAATTTCCATTATATATGTTATGACGTGGTTGAAAGTAGGCCTCAGGATGGTAACCTAATATGATCAAATGAGGAAATGATGAAGTTAGTGTTGAAAAGAAGTGATTCAATGATACGGGTAATGAAATAACAAACTCAAACTAGACTTAGAAGATCGATTAGAACCTTAGCTAGTTAAAACTTTATATTGGTTCAGCACTTAGAAGTTAATCTAGAAGATTTCTTGATAGGAACATTGAACCAAAACTACCTTAGAAGTTAGGTTAGAAAGTTTCGGGTTAGGGCCTTTTATGGGGGTTAGCTTAGAAAGTGAAGTGGAAAGTAAGTTAGAAAGTGAATCAAAAGTTATGTGGGAAAGTACTTAGCATTATAATCATAAGTAACTTCTTGAATTAATGTGTATCTAACTTATGGGTGACTATTGCATATATGCTTTCTAGATGCACGAAGTGGAAAAGGATCTTGCATTAAAACATAGACTTTGAGTTATTGGCTATTCTAGGTAAATGAATACTTGCATGTTAAAGTAGATTATGTTTACTCATGTGATCTTCTAACTTACTTTATTAGGACTAACTTGGTTAAGCTCGTGTGTAATTATGATATGTTGATTTATGAGTTATGAAATAATTCCTAATCTCTTTTGTATATGTTGTCTAATGAATTACGCTCAATTGGTGACTTTGGTGATTTCGGTTGTTCTATTGCTTAGTTATAATTGTTGATTGAGATTTTTATTAACTTAAAAAATAAGCTAGGTATTAACTATTAACTCTACCTCCTAAAATGTACACTTAAGTGAATCTAGTTTTAGAAAATGGAAAGTGTAAATGAAATAAAATAAGATTAGACTAAAAGTAAATAAGTAAACTTGGTTGCTTTTTTGCTTACCATTATTTGGTATGTGATTAATGTATTCATGGCATGACATAAAAAAGACCCATAGGTTAAGTTTTCTAAAGCTTGAGATTTGTTAGGAAGAGTTACTCGAAAAACTAGGTTTTACTAGGCAAATGAATTGATTTTTAAAAGCTTGGTTTTGTTAAGAAAACAACTTGATTTATAAAACTAGTTTTGGGAGCATGTAAAAATTGCATAGCTTCCATTAGGTTAAGTTCTGTTTTAGGTTCCTAGATAGGTTATCTAAATGCTCGAGACTGTCGATTGATTGGATGGGCTTGGGTTTAGGCTAGGGCTAGGTTAAGGTTAGGATTTTGGTGCTAATGTACGTTACATGTATAAGCAGGGCACATATCTGTTACATTTGCATTGTTTGGCTATAGAGTATTATGTTCGAACTGATAGTCTATTGTAGACACCTAATTTTTGCACCCCCCCCCCCCCCCTCCACCCTCTCCCTTTTTCTTTTTTTTTTTCAGTTATAGGGTCCTAAATTAGAAAAATTTTAAAAAAAGTCAATTACAGAAAAACCCCCAAACATGAATAAATATAGAAGAAATAGGAATTCTAGAAAAATACAAAAAAAATAGGAAAATAAGAAAAAAAACTCAAAATAAGAAATTTAAAAAAAATACAAAAGATGAAAAATTTAGGAAAATATATAAGAAATTTGAAAAGTCTTAGAAAATTTTAAGAAATAAGGAATTTAGAATATAATAAAATGTTTAGGTCATTTAAATAGAATGGGATTTTAATTTAAATAAATTTGAATAAAAGACCGTTGGACCTAGGCTTTGATTTAAATATAGCTTAGGCTGATCGAGTCCATATGTGCAATAGACAAGATATAGGTCAACGGCCTGACGGTTAAGCATATGAACATAACATTAACATTGAGCATGAAGTCTTGGGTTCGAAACTCAGTAAAGTTAAGGAGGCCTTTTTCTTAATTTTTTTTTTTTTTGTTTTTAATCACATCAAGGATTGCTACATATCAAGATCTTATTGCACTACATGTCCCGATACATGGCATCCTTGGATTCGACAGCCTTATGACGTGGCGCCACATAGTGTGCCATATCAGTTGCCATGTGTTACGAAATGACACGTGGTATGTCATGGTTGGCTAGCACGACTGACGTGGTGCCACATCAGCCCACTTTTCCATCATCTTCTTTCCTTTTCCCTTTGTTTTCCTCTCTTTCCCCCTCCTTCCTTCATTTTCCCCATATTTCCAGTACCTTCCTCTTTGAACTGCCCACTTCAGTACGATTTTTGGGCCCTTTCTGTTACGCCCCAAAGTTGCAGAGTCTCAACAGTCCCGCTGTGTAAACCATTCTATGATAGTAACTGGCCTCACAGTGTCTACCATAGACATGACCTACACAAGATGTCGATGACTCCTCGCTTTGAAATAAACAGTCCGATTAACAATTAAATTACAATTATGAAAAATAGTGCAAATTTCTAATAACATGTACAATATTATATATATAAGTCTACAGAGCTTCCCAGGAAGTCTTACATAACATAACAATTCACTAGATTACAGAATAACTACCAGTCTTTCATTCCTAATTACATGGTCACTCTAGTTACACACTATATTAAGTAACTTGGTCCTCACACGCCTGGCTTCCAACAGACTAACCTCTGGGTAATTGTAGGGTGACACGGTACTTTGAGTGTTCAGAAATCAGAACCTGCAAAAAGATCTATAAGGGTATGAGCAACTACAGCTCAGTAAGTTGAATTGGAGACTCATAAATGCATACAAGCATAAACAGGGTTATTAAACAATTATTTTCATGCAATGCAACAATCAAGTGTTATCGCACAACATAGTCCGGTCTGTTGTGAAATCAGAGAAATTTCACCCGCTCCAATCTGGGTTGAAGAGTTTCCATATTATGCAGCAGCTCACAACCAAATCCAAGCTTGTGCAATGGAGACCTCGCTCCTCCCGCGACTACCTTCGAACCATTGACTTCACTTTCGCCGCGACCTCTTCTCCTGTCACTTAGTTCGACTAAGGATGAAGAAGAGACCATTTTGCAATCCTGCGCTATCCCTTTCGAAAGGGTCGGTATTTGGTTGGAGAATCCTATGATCCCCTAACGGGTTGCAATACATGACATTATTAATTATTTGGGTCAATTAAGATTAAATTCCATTTAGAGTGTTCAAACAATTTCATACCAATTCAATGAGTCACAAAATCACTCATAATACAAATTCAGCACAAATTCAGATACATCAAACACATGCGTAAACTATTTACAATCATAATCATATACAAGCCTAAATCTCCGAATACTACAAAACTAGTACTCTATTACAATAAGTAATAACCCAACTTACATGGATTTGCTCAATCGCTCGATCCCTTAATCACAAGCTGATTTTGTCTTGGGGTGACTAGTACTCTATTACAATAAGCAATAACCCAACTTACATGGATTTGCTCAATCGCTCGATCCCTTAATCGCAAGCTGATTTTGTCTCGGGTTGTCCTATAATACAAATAGGTCTTTTTAGTACATAAAATTTACGGTTTCATATTCTAGGTTATATTTTAATTCATTTTTGTTCGTGTATGCCCATTACGTCCTAAAGATTCATGTACTCTATTTCGGTGTTCAAATCCTAAATGAAATTTTAAACTTTGCTTTCTAAGCCTGAAATATACTTGAATCCTAATGTAAAATTAATCACCTTAAGCTCGAGTATCCAAATATCCTATTGGGTCGTAATTTGGTATTATAAACTATTCCGTACACGCTAACTCTAATTGCGGTATCGGATTTATTCCCGATGTGTGAAAATCTTACATTTTGAGACTTTTGCTTAAAACTAATGTTATTTTCAGATTTATTATTTTTCTTATTTCTATTATAATATTATCTAAATAACTCTATTTTTTTTTTAGATTTGTTAATTTACAATTTCATATATTACTAAATTCTTATATTAAGTACCTAATTTCCCAAATTAACCATACTTAATACTCCAAAGGCTAGGATTAGGGTTTCACTTCAGAGATTAACATCCCTAAACATCTAATTAAGATCTAAATTAGTAATTAACAACTTAATCACCTAATTAATCCCAAATCACCCAATTTTTCCATCATTTTAGGGCTAAAAATTAACTTAAAAAATTCAAAAATTAATTTAAAAAAAATGGCTTCATAGCACTGGTCTACATCATATGAGTATCCTACAGAAAAAATTTGAGCTTCAAACTACACTCTTAAGCCTATTTATTTTCGATTCTAATCATGCTTGGTTTTGAGCAATTTGTTAAGAACACTATAATTGCAGATGTAATTAAACTAAATCAATATTTTTTCCTAAATCTAAATATAATAAAACCTTAGAATAACAAGTTTCATAATTTTCTAGGCAAAATAACTAATTTTATAAAATTATTCAAAATCGGGACATTTAAGAGACTAACCGGTCCAAAGCTTTTTGGCCGTCCAAACCCAGTCCAAGGCTATCGGTCGGCTTAAGCGATGGGGCTAGAGTAGCTTGGTGGTGGCGGTTCGGTCCTAGGTGGTGGTGAGTGGTGGGTTTAGCTCACTTACTCAATTTGTACAGTTTTCCCCTTTTTTTATTTTCTGGATTTTCTCTTGATTTTTTCAGTGTTGCTATTTTTCGCAAATGCTAAACTGACCAAATGACTTCTAAAAATTTTTCTCCTATTTATAGACATTTGTTGTAATTAATATGCATTAATTTGATAAGACTTTGCCCATTTTCCTTGATTTTTGGCTTTTAGGTTATCTAATTTTTATTGGCTGATTTTTCTTTTGCAGCTTTGGACCTACCACGACCTGATCTTGATTCATCTAGGTTCCTCTAATTTTTTACAATTAATTTATAATTTTTCTTAATTATTTACTTAGTTTTTGGCCAATTTAGGTAATTTCCCGTATTTTTATCTACACGTAAATACATGTGGAGTACACGTGAACATCCCTAATTATTATTTTGGTTATTCTAAAGTTTTTAGTATATATATAATCCATCTTTAGTAATTTATTAGTTATTTGATTACACTTTTCGTATTTTCAGTAATTAGTACTTATTATGCTTAAAATTTGAAAATTTTATAGTTTCTTATTTTATTACTTATTTTCTTAAATTCAAGTTTACGGGGTTAGTTTTACTAATATTTCTTTCACTAGTTTATAATTTGGGTTTGATTGGATCTTTTAACTGATCGCCCTAAACCTTGAGTTATAAGTTCAATCCTACGGTTACTTAGCTTGGCTTTAGGGCTTACACTTTTTTGTTGCAATTTCGCCAAATTAATGGCGAAATTGCAAACTAGACATGGCCTAATGTTAACAGTGATCAAGAATACGTCTAGATTCATGCATTAACTCAATCAAAACCAGCTCCAAAAATTGAAAAAAACTTGAATTTTGGTTTTTCTCATTCAACTTTGATTTGAACTTTTCATGTTTTTAGGTTAATTTTGAGTATATAAAAGGTGATCATAGGGGATACAAGGGGATTCCAGAGCTTCAAATTCAACTCCTAAGCTCTCTCTCTCTCTCTTGCTATTCTCTTTCTCTCTCTAATAATCTCTCTCTCTTCGAGTTCCTCTCTCTAGCCAAACTTAAGCTTAACCACCACCACAATTGCAACCCCTACTTTATCAGCTACCTAACCCGACCACCCTCTGCCACCGTTGTATCCCTTAGCCACTTAACCGAACAAGCCACCACCTAGCCCTAATCACTAAACCTTCTCTCTCTTGAACCATCGCCCTAGCCACTCCAATAGTCCAAACCAACCCTACCACAATGCTCCCTGACTTTGAAAACCCCCAACCTAACTAATGACTCGTCCCCAGTAGCCACTCCCAACCACTGCACCAACTACTGCCATTACTCATCTCCGAACACCCTACGGCATTTTTCTTATCCCCATATTCCCAATATGAAACTCACGAATCTCCTTTCCCCCATTGGTTTTGGTCGACGGATCAGCCCGAACCAAGCTTCGCCATTGTTGTCGAAGGAGAATTGGAGCCTGACCTGGATCCAGCTGATCGACTTGCAATCCGACCCAGTGCTTCGATCTGACTTGCGCATCCTCTTTCTGGTTCGAATTTTTTTTTATTTTGTTTGTTTTGTTTTTAGTTTAGTTTATTTATCTATTGTTGATTTTATTTTTTTATTTTTTATTTTTTTATTTACTGCCAAATGTAATTATAAAAGAAAAAAAACCGGAGAAAAAATAAAGAAAAAGAAGAAAAGAAAAGAAAAAAAAGAAAATGTAGTTTATTTATTTATTATTTTACCTAGTCTAATAGATAAAATAAAATAAAAAATAAAAATAAAAATAAATAAGTAAGTAAATAGAAAGAATAAAGATTGTTATTTCTTTTTATCACTTACAAAAACATATTTTTTAAAAAATAAATAAAAATAAAATGGATCTTTTCCAAATTAGGGCACTTTAGGTTTTCCAAAAATAAATTAATTTAGAATCCTTAGGAAATTTTCTTTAAATGAACTCAAAACAGGTAAAACACGTAAACCCGGTAATTTTTCCAAAGTTAAAATTAAATTAACCCACTATGTTTTTGATAAATGAACTACGGAAGTTTGATCTCGAATAACGTGTATGTAGGCACCCGTACGTTAATATGGGGCAACTTAAAATATGAAAAGTTTAATTTTTTAGATGTTTATGTACATTGATCAATTTAGTTACATGTATTATAATTAACTATTTTAGAAATAAAAAAGGGTATGTTTGAAAAGCAAAGTTAAATTCGGAAAGTTAAAAAGTAGTATCCGTTTAGGGTTTAATAAATTAGTCCCTGGATCTAAATCTCTGGTTCTTAAAAAAGCCATTTTACAAATTGATTTTTTTTTAATTGATAGGCTGGTAGCTAAGTTATAGCTAATCCATCCAATTGGTTATAACTTAACCCTTTTTCCTGACTCAAGTTGGGTGGTGACTCTAATCCCTTTTTAAATTGAAAAAATGGTTTTCCTTATACCCTAGTCGAGGATCAGTATTAAATGGATAGGGTTTAATATTGATCGGCTTAGAGAAAATCTAATTTTATAAAAAAAACCGAGAGGGTGAAAAACTAAGCTTGATACCTGCTATATGTTTATGATAAGATACTACTTGTATTGCTATCTGTTTATCTACTCTCATTCATCTTATGTAGATTGTCAACTTCCGGACCCCTCACTCGTGCCCATCTCCAAGGCTTCTAATCTCTTACTAGAAGGATTGTCGCTCGTCGGCCTGCCGAAGGCAAGTTCCTATACATGGATGAACTCTTTGAAGTCTTAGCTTGAACAGACTCTGCTTTACGTAGACCCTTATTCAGTCACATATCACTCAAGTGTCGAGGCTGACTTGTCGAGTGCTTAACTGAGGTCACTAAATGTTGAGCCCTACTCTTTTAACCCACAAAAATAATAAGTGTCGAAGCCATTCTAACAAGTACTAAAACTGAGTCCATTACATATTGAACTCTACTCATTCGGCTTACCGAACAGTAGTGTCCCTTATTCATTTCGACAACTCTAAGTACCACTTGTCAATAGCAACTACAACTTCAATACAACTTAGTTACTACATCCCAATATTCCTCAATATGAGCCTATTGACAGTGATAAGGATTAAGGATCAATCATGCACTCCCAAGCCTGAGGACTTTCTCAAGTGGTTCGCTGACCTGTTCAAGGTGAATTAAGCGCCGAGGAGTACTGCTTGCCCCAGTCCAATCTACCGAGATACTTTACTCTCCACACAATCCAAGACGTTGCCAAGATGACCAGCCGACGTATCGAATTGAACCCTCTGCTTTACACCAATCCAAGTGCCAAATTCAAATACTATAATATCTAATGTGCCGAGGCTAAGCTGACCGTAATCGGGAGCTAACCATCTGATGCCAACCCTAAAAATGAGTTGCCCTTGAGCTAATCTAGTCCAGTACCAATTATCTAAGCTACCGAACTGCCGACGCTAAACTACCTTGATTGGGATCCGCCCTTGCTCGACTCGTAGTGTTATAGGGACCATAGATAGTAAAGTGCGTACGCACTATCCTTTTCTAAAATCTGTACTGTCCTTTTTATAGTGAATATTCTTTTGCACAATTATGTATTTTTCTTGCAAATTATTCTCCTTTTCTTAACAGCTAAGGATTCATTATGTAATTTCTTATTATTTAGGACTTCCCTTAACTGGGTACTATAAATACTCGCATAATATAATCGCCGCATCATCATACATTGAGAATATACTAAACTTTTACTCTTTCGAGCTAAGTATCATTCTTACTTTGGAGCTACTCTTATCTAGCCTATTGAGCGTAGACTAATGGCGAGTGACCTCTGGCCATACTTGTGCATCATATCAAGTGTGAGGCGTTGGTGCTCCATATCCTTCGTTGGTGCATGGGAACCCTTACTCAACCATTGATTACCATTTACTCTTTGAGCCACCTCGCAGTTTGAACCCACCCTATTAGTTACTCATGATATTGGCCCCGTGTGTTCATCCATAGCAGTCCATATCATCTTGGTATCAGAGTAGGGCTATGTTCAAAGCCAGATTCTGTTTTTGTGTTCTTGGAGTGGTTTGTTATTGCTCTCGTATGATAATGGTTTTATTGTTAACCTTGGAGTGTAGTGGTTGAGAATGTTTTGTGCTTTGTTTTCCCCTATTTTCGATACTCAAAAATAGTATGATTAACTATTCGTTTGTTGTGTAATTGTCATATGAAGAATCCATCAATGTCAAACTTAAGTGTTTAAGAAATTTTGGGAAACCAAGAAAGTGGTACTCGACTTGGCCAAAGACAGGAAGGAAGCTTTATACTTCAGTCAATGGGTGACCGCTTAGATAGGCTTATCAACTTAGAGGCTAGTTTGGTGACTGTTATCTAAGAAGACAGATAATGAGCAAGAAATAGCCCTATTAGGGAATGTGAACAACAAGGGTAAGGCAATGGACAGTTTAGTCGAGTTAATGCCCCAACTCAACCACCCTGAGTTGAAGGAGTTGATAGAGACACCAGACGAAGACTAGCACTTGAAGAGATTGAGGAGGAAGTAAAAGAAGAAGACGAGGCAAAGGAGTACTACAATCATGAGGAAAGAAATGTACGAACCCCTAAAGTCGAAGGATTGAGAATGCGTATTTCTAGTTTTTCTAGAAGTGTTGATGTCGAGGACTACCTAGATTGGGTAGATAAAATTATAAAGCAATTTGAATGCCACGACATGCCCGATAATGTAAAGGTTAGATTTGCTGTGTTAGACTTTAGTAGTTATGCTACCTTATGGTAGAAGAATTTGTAATCCACCAGGAGAAGAGAAGGAGAATGAGAGATTAGAAGTTGGGATGAAACGAAGAGAGTTATACAGAGGAGGTTTGTACTGAGCTATTATCTACATGATGCCTTTAAAAGACTATAAGAACTGAAATAAGAAGGATCAGTGTGGATGCTTATGTTAAGGGATTCCAAATGTTAATGATCAGATGTGAAGTCATGGAGCCAGAAGACCAAACTGTATCTCAATTCATTAGCGGATTAAACTATGGTATCGAAGACATTCTGGAAACCTTAGATGTTAGAATGCTTGATGATGCAATCTGAGTCGCCTAGAGGATAGAAAGGTGCCAACAGGAAGATTCCGACCACCTGTTAGTTGACCAAGCAATAACCAAACTATTCTAAGCAGACCTATGCCAACAAAACCAGGTAAGGTTGTTGAAACTTGACTCGTTCTAGCTACTTGAGCCGGGGATAAGGAACCCTTAAAGAAGTTCGGGAAGGGCTCGAGTTCAAAGAGAAAGACGAGTGAGATTAAGTATTTCAAATGCTAAGGATTTGAAAACATGGCCACTCAATGTTTGAACAGGCAACCAATGGTAATTCGAGGCGAGGTATCGATTGTTGAGGTTAATAACATCGATGAAGAAGTTGAGGAGTTAAAAGAGGATAAACAGAATGGACTATCCGAGGAGGAAATTATCTACTGAGAGGAAGGAAACTTTTTGCCTACCACTTTAGTATTGAGGAGGACGATGAGCATCAACTTCGTACCCAAAGATGAATAAAGGGAAAATCTCTTTATATCGAGTGTAAGGTGAATGAGTCACTGTACGCCTTAATAGTTGGTAGTGGAAGCTACACTAATGCAGCCTTTGCATTTATGGTCTAACAATTGAAATTGCAAACCATGTCCTACTCGAGACCTTATAAGCTTCATTAGCTTAGTGATAAGGGAGCCTTATAAGTGAACAAATAGGTGTTCGTGTTGATCTGCATTGAACAATATCGAAATGAAGTGCTTTGTAATATGCTGCCTATAAGTGCATCCTATATTCTACTTAAACGACCATGTCGAGCAGTTATGTATGACGGCAGGAGGAATACATGTTTTGTAAAGCATAAAGGAAGAAGGTTGAAATTGAGTCCCATGATTGCTAAGCAGCTAAAGGTCTTGCATTCCCAACTTAGTCGAACCTTGAAGAAAGAGGCTTTGGTATTGACCTGAGCCGAACTGAAAAGAGAAATGGAGCTGGAGGGACCGACTTATCTGCTTGTCTAAAGACTCCTAAAGATGAGACTCGAGGAGGAAGAGCTATCGACTAAAGTAAAAACGTTTCTAGAGGAATTTGTCGATCTGTTTTTGGAGGAGTAGTCGAATGGTCTGCCCCCAAACCAAGGTGTCAAACATGCAATCTACTTATAACCAAGAGCCGCGTTGCCAAACAAGCCTGCCTACAGGCTAAATCCTGAATAGGCTGCCGAACTTCAAAGGTAAGTATACGAGCTATTGAAGAAGGTGAATGTGCGCGAGTCCCTAAGCCCCTATGTTGTGCCAGCCTTATTAGTGCTGAAGAAGGATAGTTCTTGGAGGATGTATGTAGATAGCCAAGCAATCAATCAAATTACCATCAAGTATAAGTATCCCATACGCAGGCTTGATGAAATGTTAGACGAAGTATGCAGAGCAAGAGTGTTCTCCAAGATCAACCTTAAAGCTGGGTACCATCAGATTCGAATGCGCGAAAGTGATGACTAAAAGACTGCATTCAAGATACGACATGGTTTATATGAATAGCTTCTAATGCCATTTGAACTATCTAATGTGCATATTCATGCATCTTATGAACCATGTGCTTTGAGAATTATTAGGAAGGTTTTTTGTAGTTTATTTTGATGACATTCTGGTGAATAGTTTTGACTTGGAGACTCATCAAGAGCATCTCTAACAAGTTTTTGCAAAACTCCAAAATAAACAACTTTATGCCAATTTGAAGAAATGTGACTTTTGCCATTCCAAGGTAATCTTCTTAGGTTTTGTTATGAGTGGAGGTG
The DNA here is from genome assembly GCA_024138005.1 of Lumnitzera racemosa. Lineage (NCBI taxonomy): Eukaryota > Viridiplantae > Streptophyta > Magnoliopsida > Myrtales > Combretaceae > Lumnitzera > Lumnitzera racemosa. Next base: position 7,298,146 of record JAMXBC010000007.1, read on the forward strand.
GCATTCGAGTTAATGATGAGAAGGTAAGAGTGATCATAAAATAGCCTAAACCGACTTGTTCTATGGATGTGAGAAGTTTTTACGGCCTAATGTCGTTCTATCGTCGATTCATAAAGGATTTCAGTATGATTGTGGCTTACTTACCAAATTATCGAAGAAGAATATTAAATTCAGATGGAGAGAGGAGAGAAGAGAAGTTTCAAGGAAGTGAAAGAGAAGCTAACTATAGCCCCTGTCTTAGCTTTGTCGAGCTTTAATAAGGTGTTTGAAGTGGAGTGCGATGTGTTCGGACTAGGCATAGGTGTTGTGCTAATGCAAGAAGGTTAACCTATTGCTTACTTCAACGAGAAATTTCGAAGAGCCACACTTAATTATTTTGTCTATGACAAGGAGTTATACTCCTTAATCTGAGCTCTAATAGTATCACAACATTATCTATTGCTTAAGGAATTTGTGATCTACATTGACCATGAATCCTTGAGGTATCTAAAGAGCCAACCAAAGTTATCTTAGAGGTAAGAGAAGTTGATCGAGTTCATGGAGGGTTTTTCTTATGTCGTAAAATATAAGACTGGAAGAAATAATGTAGTGGCCAATGCCCTATCAAGATAACATACCCTCTTGATCGAACTACAAACAAAGTTACTTGGTCTTTCAACTATAAAGAATTTGTATGCTAAAGATCCACACTTTTGTCCTATCTATGCCCGATGTGAGGAAGGACGGATACTGGATGACCATCATAGGGAGGACGGATACTTATTCAGGGAAGGGAGGTTATGTATCCCGAGTTATTTCACGAGAGAAATGCTAGTGCTGAAGCGCATGGAGAGGGATTGACATGATACTTTAGCCAGCACCGAACTTATGAGGTATTATCCTCCAGATTCTTTTGGCTAAGGATGAAGAGAGATGTCTAATCTATGCTAGAAAAAAGTATGACCTATCGAAAGGTAAAGAGCCGAACTGAGCAAGGATACTACAAACCCTTGCTAATCCAAACCAAACCATGATCCGAGCTGAGTATGGACTTTATGTTAGGATTGCTGATGACGTCCTGAGGGAAGGACTCCATCATGGTGGTTGTAGATCGATTTAGCAAGATGACACATTTCGTACCCTGTTCCAAAACTAACGATGCTTTGGTTATCTCTTTTCTTTTCTTGCAGGAAGTAATAAAGCTATATGAAATTCCTAAAACCATTGTTTCGGATTGAGACCCAAAGTTCATGAGCTACTTCTAAAGGACATTGTGGAGGCGAATAAGAACCAAGCTACTATACAACACATCTTGCCACCCACAGGCCGATGGACAAACTAAAGTTGTCAACAAAACCATTAGAACTTTACTGTGGGTTGCTGTCGGACGAAACATGGCCAACTGAGATCTATGCTTACCAATTATTAAGTTCGCTTATGTTGAGCCTGATTTTTTTATTTATTTTTAAAATTGATTTCTCATTTTCTGATTAATACTAAACCCTAATCCATTTAATATTAATCATCGACTAAAGAAATTGAGAAATTCCAGTTTTTTATTGAAAATAATTTTTTGGAGTCGCTATCCGACTGAAATCGGGAAAAGAAAAGAAATCATAATCAATTGGGTGGATTGATTATGATTTTGGCTACTCATCTTTGATTTCAATTTTAAATGAAGAACCAGAGGGTTTCAAGTTCAGGAGTTAACCTATTAAACCCTAACGGGTACCACTATCTATTTACCAAAATTAGAATTATTCTTCTAATTATAATATTTAAAAAATAAATAAATAAATAAATAAAATCAAAAGAGAGAGAAAAGAAAGGGACCTAAGTTTCTACATATTTTATCGTTACCCCAAAGGTGCCTACATACCCGTTAGCCGGGATCAGATGATCGTAGTTCTTTCGAAAAATCTTTAGTGTGTTAATTAATTTTAATTTTGAAAACTAACCAAGTTTACGTTTTTAATTTATTTGGTTTATTTGAAAAAAGTCTAAAGAGGTCCTAACTCTTGAATGTTATTGTTTTATAAAAAATACTCTAAAAAAATCCTATTTTTAAAAGGGTCTTTTATGTTATTAATTTCTATTTTGCAAATGATTTTCTATGTGAGAAATGTTAATAATAAAAAATAAATGAATAAATAAATAAAAAATTAGTTTTCTATATGATGATTACTAAAAAAAATCTACTCCGAAAAATCTCATGTTAATATATATATATATATATATACACACACATCTATATTTCTATTATTAAAGAATTATCTACCTAAATAAAATCATATCCTAAAATATACTTGATATATATATATATATATATATATATAAAACACTAAAACTAAAAAAAACCTCCTAATATATGATTAGAATAATAATAAAATATATAAATAAACAAAAAAATCAAAAGAATCGAACCTGACTTGTCGTTTGGTTGTGGCGTAGATAGTGCTCGTAAGTGTCCGTGCAGTAGCATGTGTGGTGACCGGGTGTCAACAGCGTGGATCGTGGCATTGGTCAATGAGGAGTTGCTGGATCATTGGTTGATGTTGTAACACTGCCACAGTTCGGGTTCAGCCGTGGATGGGGCTGTGACGTATGTGTGTCTCCAGTGGTTCAGCATGCGGACTGATCGTAGATGCTGCTGCTGTCCGAAGTACGGTCAGGGCGTAGTCTTGTTGGCTGAGTCGTGCAGTGAGTGGGAGCGATGAACAACGAATGTATAGCAAGGTCAGCACATGGACGTGTGGTTGCTACTATCTGACTGTAGCTGTTGCTGTTTGGTGTTGCTGTGTGTGTACGGTAAGAGAGGATGCCGAGAGTGGTCTGTCCGGTGTTGCTGATCAGTTTCGTGGATGGTCTGCAGTGGACTACTGTCGAGTGTTGCGATTATTGGCAAAGTGAAGGCTATGATTGAAGAACGACGTGTAGCAGAGTGCAAACTGTGATGTATAGTCGTGTGGATGAGTCGTGTAGCGTTTGATCGGTGAAGTATTGACTGGAGTCAGCGTGGGTGAGTATGATAAGAGGACTATGCTGCGGTGTTAGGGGTTCTGCTGCTGTCCGAGGGGATGATGACAGTAGTAGGTGTTGCAGCAGTGAGTGGCAGGTACAAGTGCTAGACAGTCAAGGGCTGTTCCTGTTGTGGTCGATGAACTGCAGCGTAGGCGAAGGAGAGGGGATCCTTGCGTTATAGAGTTGGTCGGCGATTACGATTGACTAAGAGGATATACGCACTACGTTGGGTCTGCGTAGTAGGCGATGTTGTTTGGCATTGCAGTTTTCTATTGTTGCTATTAAAGATGGAGGGTGGATTGAGTTGGGTTAGTCTGTTGTATGGCGTCAAAGGGGATATGGTGCTACTGTTTGGGTGTTAGTCGGTCTTGAATTGTACAGATTGTGGCCGTGAAGAGAACAATGCTGATCGTGAAGAGGACAGCGTTGCCCGTGACCAATGGATACTGTATACTGATGAAGAGGATAGGCTGCTGTGTTGGGTCACGGCGATGGCAATCAAATATGTTATAGCAACGAATTGAAGCAAGGGTGATCGCATGGAATGGTGATGGGTCGAAGGCAAGGAAGAGAATGAACGTGGGGAGGCGGCCATGTTCATTTGCTATGGTTGTTGCAACTGTTGTTGATGGTTGGGCGCGCGTAAATGTGCTTGAAGTGTGGATGAAGGCTTTTTGGGAATGGTCTTGTTATACAGAGGCAACGAATTGGGTGATCGGTGGATTAGGGAGATTAAATGAAAGTCGATTTTTCTTTGCAAATATACTGTTTATATAGTCTAAACCATATCATATCTTATCATATTTAATTATATCTGATTCGTTAATTAAACTAGATCATATCTTATCATATCTAATTATATCTGATTCATTAATTAAACTAGATTCAAATAAATTCAAATCTGATTTAACTAAATTCATATGATTTAATGAGATATGACCCATTTTCATCTTGCTTCTGCAGAGATAGAAAAATAAAGACATAGGTGCCTGCTGAAACTCGAACTCATGATCTCAAACTAAATCCACTCCAAACTTTAATGCTTATCTATTAGGTCGTTGGCCTATGCCTTAACATATAGTACAATTAAATTGTATTTAAACTATCTGATTCCCTAAAACAAAATTTTTTTAACTAAACCAACACTAAAACTAACTATAAATTACTTCCTAAAAATCTACGAAATTTTTATAATTTTTCCTTTTATTATTTTTTTTTGGTATTTTCATTATTTGATTTTTATTATCTTTATCTTTTTTTTTAATTAGGACCCTTTTAGTAAAAATAAAAATTAAAATTATAGAGGGGCAAAAATTAGGTGCCTACAGCTTACAACAGGATCACCCACATTGTAACAAACATGTCTCTATTCGAGGTCGCCTATGAGTCCAATCCCAAGCTGCCATTGGACCAAGCACCCCAATCGATGTTTGATGATAACTAACTAACCATTGAAAGAGTTGAGGCCATCAAAACTATGCACTAGAAGGTTGTAGAGCAATTGAGGTAAGCTAATATTAAGCTTGAGAAGCAAAGCTGAGGACAAAGGAAGAGAGAATTTCAACCAGGTGATTTAGTTTGGATACACCTCAATAAGGAATGATTCCTAAACTTGAAGAAGAGCAAGTTGTCTGTCAAGGGTGACAAACCTTTCAAAGTGCTTGAAAAAATCAATCCTGATGCTTATAGGATTGAATTGCCTAAAGGATATGGAGTCTCAGACTCCTTCAACAATATCGACCTCCAACCTTACACTTCCAAAGACAAGCAACTTGGAGCTAAACTAACTTTGATCCCAAATCTCAAACAACTCAAAGGGGATGATAGGGATTAAGGATCGATCATACGCTTCTGAGCCTAAGGACTTTCTCAGGTGGTTTGCTGATTTGTCTAAGATGAGTTAAGTGCTAAGGAGCAGTACTTAACCTAATCCGATTTGCTAAGCTACTTTGCTCTTTACATAGTCCACAATGTTGCTAAGGTGACCGGTCAACGTGTCGAATTGAACCCTCTACTTTACACTAGTCCAAGTACCAAATCTGAATACTGCAATCTCCTATGTGTCAAGGTTTAGCTGACAGTAATCAAGAGCTGACCATCTAAGGCTAACCCTGAAAATGAGTTGCCCATAAGCCAATCCAGTCCAATACCAATTGTCTAAGCTACCGAACTGTCGACATCGAACTACCTTGATCGAGATCCACCCCTATTCGGCTCGCAGTGTTATTGGGACTACAGACAATAAAGCACACATGCTATCCTTTTCTAACATCCTTACTATCCTTTTTAGTAGTAAATATTCTTTTGCACAACTACGTGCTTTCCGTATAAATTATTCTCTTTTTCTTAGCAATTAAGGATCTATTTATGTAATTTTCTGTTATTTAGGACTTACCTTAGCCGACTACTATAAATACTTACATAATGTAATCACCGCATCATCATATATTGAGAATATATTGAACTTTTACTCTCCGAGCTAAGTGTCCTTCTTACTCTAAAGTATCTAGCCTATTAAGCATAAACCAGTGGTGAGTGACCTTTGACCATACTTATGTATCATATCAAGTGTGACTTGAGCTTATGTGAGGCGTTGGTACATCATATCCTTTGTCGGTACACGAGAACCCCTATTCAACCTTCGACTACCTTTTACTCTTTGGGCCATCTTGTGGCTCGGACCCACCTTGTTGGTTACACGTGATATTGGCTCCGTGCGTTCATCTATGACAGTCCATATCAAATAAGGCTTGGAAGTGTGATAAAATGAAGCATTTATATAGATTTGATGGATTGAAGTAAGAATGTAGATGAGATTTAAGCCATGTTTTAGAACATAGATTAAGGTTGTTTAAGAAGAATAGACAATGTTGAGAAGTAAGCCTTAAGGAGAAGCCTTAGGAAAGTTGCTTAGAATTTGATGAATTTAAGCCACTGTTAAGAAGAAAATCTTAGAAATTCATAAGGAAATGGTGTATTAAAGGGATTTCGTAAAATGTTTGGGTACATATAAAGGTTAAGATTAAGAAAAAAATAGATTGAGACTTGTTGTGAGCTAAGGAAACTCTCTATAAAGATGAAAATATGGTGGTATGAGTATGTGTATGAGGCTACTTAGGATAACTAGAATAGCTTGAGAAGGTAAAAGAATAGTACCCCTATATAGTAAGAATTGGTTATGGAATAGGTAATAAAGATGTACACTTAAACTCGCCATTATTGAGAGAAGGAAACCAAATAAATATAGCGTTGGATATAATGAAACCCGTATGGAATAGTATTCTTCATATAATCCTTAGCATACATAAGTAAGCTAAAAAGAGAATGGCAAATCTAAAATTCTTATGTTTCTCTTGTCAAATTCCCTAATTGTTATGATTCTTATGTCTCCCATGTTAAGTTTTCTGTTTTCCTTGTTGGTCCAGTCATGTTATGTTAGTCATAAGACCGATAACTGGTTAGTTCCTTCGTGTAACTTGTTAGTCTAAGAGTTGTGACAATCATGTTAAATTCAAAATCAAATCTGACTGGGTTAAGTCATTCTTTGTCTCACTTAAGTCTAAGTTAGTGAAAAGTTTAGATTTAACAAACTTAAACCTGATACCATATGTATGCTAACTACTTGAAATACCTAAGCCTTTAGCTATGATAAAAGTGTGATAATTGTAAGGTAATAAAATGTAAAACATGGGAAATGAACTAATTATATATTATACTTCCATGACAATATTGTAATGATTAACCTTGAGTAAATAGGAGGGAAATGGATATGCGTTGGGTAGTAGAAACTAAGTGAAAAGGTGTTTGAAGGTAAAATCATAACTAAATTGAGGGTTAGAGGTTACGTCAAAACATGTCTTGCTAAAGAACCCTAAACTTAACATAGGTCAAAACTTGGCTCAGAGAGTACTATAGCTAGGAATTATGAGAATGCATCAACAGGTACAAGAAGCAAAAATTGAATAAGAAATGATCTAAGACTTCAATGACCTATCCACTTAGAAATTATATGTAATATAACAAATGAATCTACTGTACCTTCATACTTATATTACCATTAAAGACATTAACTATACTAATGGAATTGATGATGGAGACAATACATCATAAACTATTTTGCTCGAAATTTGAAAGGTAATTTCACTAAGGAAATATGTTTGACTCGTAAAGATATAAGATGGAAAATGGAATAGAGATAGAAGCAACGGCTATAAACCTCGATAGAAATTAGTTTATATTGACAATTAAGCTTATTAAAGGATGAAATAAGGATCGGATAGAAGTAGAAGTTAAAATAATAGTTAACAAATAGCTTAGAAGTTTACTAGTTTTGTTGTGAGAGGAGCATCATATGATGGTCAAAAGTAGATTATAGATGTCAAGGTGATGACCATGATGAAGGTATAACATCATAGGGATGATAGGATAGTTGTAGCATGAGAACAAATTCAAATGAAAGAGATCAATTAAAGATTATGAAAATAGAAGATATTGCGAAAGATGAAGCAAAAGATGTTTAAAATCAATCATATTAAGTTCATGATATAGAAGTTAAGTAAAAGGTAGGATTAACTTAACAAGGATAAGCATTGAAGTATAGAAGGTAATCTAGAATGTAAAGTAGTCAATGCCTAAAAGCAACCATGTTAGATATAAATACATAGAAGTTGAAGTAAAAGATAAAAATTTGCTCTAGAATTATAAGTATGAGACTCAAGGATTAGGGTAGAGGGTCTTTTTAGCTTAGGGAGATATAAAAAATTTTGTAAAGTGAGTAAAAAAAATTAATTAAAATTAATGATTGACAAGATAGTCCCGGTTAATACTTAAACCCTAATAGTACAAAAAGAGTATGATAAGAGATCATAAACTTGTGAGTGGAGGCTTCTACAATGTAAGTAATGGCTAAGAAAACAAATATGAGAAAGTCTAAAAATGCGATTTTGTGTAAGTATATCAAAGATATAATATTAACAAAAGTTGATGATTGTGATATAATGTGACAATTGGAGTTGCATAACAAAAGCATAGCAGAAACGTACTAATAAGAATAAGATTTAATTATTCTATAGTGTAAAAGTTTCAAGATCGAAACTTTTGTAAGGAGGTAGAATATGAGACCCCAGTCTTTGATCAACTATCGAGGATTCAGAACAACAGCACATCCCTAATAAACATGAAACTTAAAAAATATTACTTAGGAAGAAAGGAAAATAAAGTGGTCAAGAATAGTATAGTAATGAGTACCATCGTGTAATGTGACAATAGTTGCTTAGAATCAATAGATTTAAAGCTATAAATTTTTAATATAAGGTTAGAAAAGTAAAACGAAGAGTCCTAATAAAGTTTATTTTCCAAAATAAAGTATATAAAACATTTAATTTAATAAAAATGTAATTTTATTAGTATTATTTATTTCATCAGAATCACATGATATGAGTCCCGATAATTACAAGCAAAAAAAAAAAATTATATGGATAAGGAAGTAAATAAAAAGATATTAAATAATGTATAGAAAATATGTATACATACCGAATACACTTGGTATATAACAAATGTACCCTTTAATTAACTAAAAAGAAAATATATCATAGTATATGTAATATATATTAACTTAAACACATAAATTAATTTAAAAAATTATTAAAATCAATAAGGAGCAACTTCCCTAGGAAGCTTTGGGTGCGGCGGAAACTTAGACAAAAGATGGGAAAGTTGAAACAATGATAATGACACCTCATTTATGTGCAAATGGTCAAAGTGTAAACTTATGTTCCTCTAAGTATAATTCCACCACCCATACTCCCAATTATAAAATCCTAAGACCACATCCATTATTCATTTTAGAAAGTAGTGGACCAAGAAAAATTAGAGAAGCATTAAGAAGCTTAAGGAGTAATTTAATAAAAATTATCAAAAATATAGTGTAAACACGAATATATGTGAGATCAGGGGGGATAAGCGTGACCTAATATGCAACCACCCACATTTGGCCTTTTCGACATAGCCACTACTCTTGACAGTAGCTAAAAACTAAGCAACAGTAAGTGTTTCAATTTCATCCAATTTTATATTATTTTCTAAAAATAATAAATATTATCTAAAAATTATGAAACTTGATATTCCTAAGTATTTTTGCATGTAGAATCTAAAAATGATACCAAATTTTTGAAATTAAAATTGGTTTTATGGGTTCCTTAATAAATCACTCATAAAAATGCAATTTGGATCATATTTTTAATAAGTTAAATGATGTATTTTCTTTCTTAACTTTTGCATACAAGTCCATAAAAAAGGGTCTATTTTAATGCAATATAAAGAGTTTTGGAAAACTAAGAAGTTAGATCTTGGATAATTTTTCGTATAATGTGAAATGAGGGTTAGAAGTTCTAACTATTATTGTTTCCTCTAGTAATTTCACTTATATATGTTATGACGTAACCAATAGTAGGCCTTAAGGTGGTAAACTAGTTTGATTGAGTGAGGAAATGATGAAGTTGGTGTTGAAAAATAAGTGATTAGTGATGTGGGTAGTAAAATAACGAACTCAAAACCAAACTTAAAAGATAGGTCAAAACCTTAGCTCATTAAAATTTCTTATTGGTTTGGCACTTACAAGTTAATCTCGAGGATTTTTAAATAGAAACATTAAACCAAAACTACCTCAAAAGTTAAGTCAAAAAGTTCTAGGCTATGGCTTTATATTGGGGTTAGCTTAGAAAGTGAATTAGAAAGTAAGTTAGAAAGTGAATTAGAAGTAAAATTAGAAAGTACCTAGCATTATAGACATAAGTATCTTCTTGAATTAATTTGTATCTAACTTATAGGTAACTATTGAATATATGCTTTTTAGGTGCACTAGATAAAAAGGGATCTTGCTTTAAAGCATAGGCTTTGAGTTATCAACACTCCAATAAGTGGATACTTGTATGTTAAAGTAGATTATTTCTACTCATGTGATCTTTTAACTTACTTTACTGTGATTAACTTAGTTGAGCTTATGTGCAATTGTGATATGTTGATTTATGAGTTATGAAATAATTCCTAAGCTCTTTTGTATATGTTTTCTGATGAATTACACTTGGTGAATTTAGTGATTTCAGTGTTGTTACTTAGTTATAATTGTCAAATGAGATTTGTATTAACTTGAAAAAGGAGATAGGTACTAATTATTAAATCTACCTCTTAAGATATTCACTTAAGTGATTCTGATACCAAGGTTCTAGAAAATGGAAAGTGTAAATGAAAAAGAGTAAGATCAAACTAAAAGTAAATAAGTAAACTTGGTTGCGTTTTTGCTTGGTATGTAATTAATTAATTCATAGCATAGCACAAAAAGGATCTATGGGTCAAGTTTTCTAAAACTTAAGATTTTGTTTAGAAGATTTACTTGAAAAATGTGTTTTACTAGATATATGACTTGACTCCTAAAAGCTTGGTTTTGTTAAGAAAACAACTTGATTTATAAATACTAATTTTTTAGCGTATAGAGAGTACAGAGCTTTCGCTAGGTTAAGTTCTTTTCTAAGATCCTGGATAAGTTATCCAAATACCTGGGAGTGTCAACTAACTAGATGGGCTTGGGCTAAAGCTAGGTTATGTTTAAGATATTGGGGCTGATATATGTCACATACATAAGCATGGCATGTGTTTGTTACATTTGTGTTGCTTAGTTAGTTGACGAAGTATTGTGTTTGAACTTATGGCTTGTTGTGTGTTTGTGGTAAGACACTACTTATATTACTGTTTGTTTATCCACCTTCACTTAGCTTACAGTAAGCTATGAGCATAAATTTTCTTATCCTTAGGTCAAGAAAGAAGTTTAAATAGAATATCACACTACACAAGTGAGAAGACTTTAGAGCGCTTGGTGGAGTAGTTTCTTTTGAAAAGGATTGAGTAGTTACTGGATAAGGATTTGACTGAAGTTCTGGGAGGGGACACTTCAAGAAGCATCGAGGTGATACATACAAATTTCAACATAGAGAATGCTAATATGATGTGCAGGCTTTCTAATGAAATCATGTATAAGATTGTATAGTTGTGATATTTTGAGTTTGGGTTACTTTTAGAAAGATTTCAATTGGTTCTACCTTATCTTAACATAGGAATGGCATAACAAGCTATCCTTCAAGCTCTAAACACCAAGAAAAAGTTTTAAGAAGATGCCTGAAAGATGAGGTGTTGCATAGTTATTCTTATGTTAGTCTATAACATTATGTGGCTAACTCAAAGAAAAAACTTATTAACATTTAATTTAGTTTTTAAAAAAATAATAATGCCATGCCTGAATTGGAAGTGTTTTTAAAAGGTAGAATCACAATTCCTTGAAACTAGTGATTCCAGCTTTAAGGGGGGAATTCAATTCAACTTTTAAGGGGATCGAATCATGATTTCGTTCCACCTTCATTAAGTACATTAATTAATTAGATTTTTCTACAATTTTGTTTTTATTTTTTTACTAAACTAGTATCGCCCTCTATCTAACTCTTAATTTGCATTTATTTAAATCTCAACTATTGAATAAATCGTAGATTTAGTGATTGTTACGCCCCAAAGCCATAAAGTCGTAACAATCTCACTGTATAAATCAGCCTATGATAATAGTTGACTTTATAGTCTTTATCATAGATACGATTTATATAAAGTATCCATGACTCCTTACTTTGAAGCAAACAACTTATTCATGATTATAGATTAAATTTATAAATATAATTAAAAGCTTTAATTAATATTTGCATAAAGATACTTATATTATCTTACAATCCTAGGAAATATCTATATGCTACGGTAGTCTGATAAGTAACATATCACATAATCAACCTAAAGACCTAAGAGTTAGTAATAAAACTCTAGAAGACTTGATTGTATTAATCACATCGATCCTCACTCCTTCATGACACTTAAAAAAAAAAAAAAGACCTCAAGATAATTATAGTATAGCATTTCAATCAATTCTTGCAAGAAAATCTATAAAGGTATGAGCAATTAACAACTCAGCAAGTTAAGATAGGGACTTAAGAATGCATAACAAACACAAATAGGCTTTTCAAATAATTAATTATATGCATTGCAACATGCAAATGCTATCATACAACGTGGTCCAATTCATTTTAAAGTCAGAGTAATTTCACCTGCTATAATGCAATAGTTTACAACCAAACCCAGATTTGTATAATAGCGATACTATTCTCCCCCCCCCCCCCCATGACTATCTTCAAATTATTGCCCTCATCCTTACTACGATCTCTTCTCCTATCACTTGGTTTAGCCAAGAATAGAGAAAATACAATTATGCTATCTGGCGTTATTTTTTTTGAAGGTGTCGTTATTTGGTTAAAGAATCCTAACTGTTCCCTAAAAAGTCGCAATGCATCTCTAATTGAGGTATTTAGGTCGATTATAATTAAGTTTGGTTTAGGGTGATTCAACAATCTGACACTACCTAATTCACAACAATCACCTAAACACAACATAAATTTTCAACACATAATCAAATACTCACAAGCACATATACATATAACTTCCTACAAGTATAATCACATACAATCCTAAATCTTCGAGTACTTCAAAATAGTATTCCAAAACATAGTGATGTATTAAACCCAACTTACTTAAAGTTCTCGATTAGCTTACTCGACTTATCGCAAGTCACTTGTTTCTGCATTACTATTTTAATATTTATATCCTAATAACATATAAGTTTTAGGTTATTATTTGACTCAATTTTTCATATATACATATCATTTATTTTCGGTCCATACTAAGTTAGTTTCGAAATCAATTTTCGAATTCGGTTTCAATTTAGGTTTTAATTCAGTTTCAACTATGGGTGTTATATGTAAATTCCTAAGAAATTGTTCTGAACCATAATGTAAAATTAATCATATTATACTCAGATATCTCAAATATCACTTTTGGCCCCTAGCCATTATTCTAGTCTATATAGTATACCATAATCCTAATTTAACTACCAAATTTACTCTTGATCTGAGAAAAATTAACATTTTTCACATAATTATCTAAATTTAAGTTTCTAATCAAATTTGTTACATATTACTATTATTATTATATTATCAATTTTAACCTAATATTCTCTATTTATTATAAATCCAATTTCATATATTATCAATTTACAAATATTTGCTACGTAATATATAGAATAATCACATTTAAAACTCTAAATACTACAGTTATCATACTACATCAGATATTAACACCCTAAAACACCTAATTATACACTAAATCAGTAATTATGTATTTAATCACTAATTTAGCCCAAAATTACTATGATTTAAAGACTTAAAAGTTATCTAAAAATTTCAAAATTTTATTATTGAAAATTCTTTTCATAGCACTATCTTAAATCCTCTAAATAGCCTACATAAAAATTTTAAGCTCAAAACTACACTATTAAAGCTATTTATTTCTAAATTGAAATAAGTTTGGGTTTGTAAGATTTCTTAAGTATTATATATTTTCAGATATAAATTCATTAAACTAATATTTTTCCTTAAATCTACGTATAGAAAATATTAGAATACCAAATTTCATAATTTTCTAAAAACATTTAATATTTTTACAAAATTAAACAAAATCGAATTGAAATTGGATTCACATGTTTGATTGACTTCTAGCTACCAGTAGTGTTCTAAGTGTGTCAACAGTAATGGGCAGTAACGGTTTAGTTCCAGGTAGCCGTAGGTCGTGGGTGTACTTTACAAGCTTTAAATGCATATAATTTTTCTAATTTATTCTAAAAATACTTAATTCTCTCTTTTTGATTTTCTCTATTTTTTTTTATTGACCAACCAAATGAGTTTTAGTTGAAGTTTATGGTATTTATAGAGCTACTTTGATATTTTTATTTCAATTTTTGGCTGACATTTGGCCTTAATCTCTTCTTTTTTTAGTTTTCTAGTTGGCCTTATGTTGTTGGTTAATTTTGTTCTTCTAACCCCAACATGCCATGACTTGATTCTAGATGAATGTATACTTTTTCTTATTTTTCTTTGATTTTTTTTAAATTTTCTTTAATTATTTAGCATATTTCAGATATTTTAAGTAATTTTAGATATTTTTACTTACATGTAAATACATATAAAGTATAAACAAATACTCCTAAATGTTATCTATATTATTCTATGATTTTTAGTATGCATATAATTTATTTCTATTAATTCGTTAATTATCAAAACTCATTTTTGCGTATTTTCGATAAATAAACGATAATATGCTCATTATTCAATATTATAATATTATATTATTTTATTACTTATTTTTCTAAATTCAAACTTACAAGGCTATTTTTACTAATATTTCTAACTTCGTCGTGTAATTTAGGCTCAGTTGAACACTTTATCCAATTGCCTTAAACCTTACATATTGATTCCGAACTTTTAGTTATGGAGCTTACAGTGATTCAGATTTAAAATAGTGTGAATGAGTAGTTTGATAAAAGAAGGACCAGTCCTGTAAAATATAAGAACGTGACCGTATAAACTCCTTAATTAGTTATATTCCACTTCGTGCCATTTCAAAATACAACAAATGATATATCATTTCAATCTTCATTCTACTTCAATCCATTCCATTTAAGACAATTCCTACATATCATTAGTTTGGATTTAAGTACTATATGACTAATTTATGGCATAAGTGTTCTTGTATTAATCTCTAACATTATGTAGTTGATTAAAAAAAAACCATTAACACTCAGTTCATTTTTACAAAAGAATACTAAGTGGTATCACTTATGAGGTTGAGATTTAATAAGCTAGCATAAATAAACATATATTGTACATTTATATAAAACGTTAGAAATTAGAATATACAAGGAAAAAAATGTTAAAAGTATTACATGGACGAGAATGATGATCTCAAAGGGAAAGATGATAAGTGACACTGAAGATGATAGTTGCAATGGATGATGTATGCGTGCATGAGAGAGTGAAAGAGAGAGGAGATCATAAACAAATACTAAAAAGAAGTTAGAGTAAGAAGATAATGGATCATAAAATCTAAGGAAAAGTACAAAAAAATCCATAACATTTACTTGTATATACGAATTAATTGTTCATCTTTTATTTAATCTATTTTAATTCTCAACGTTTTAAGAAATTTACAAAAACTTCCTTAATTAGTTTTTCCATTATATGTTGACACATTGAGGACTAAAATGAACTAAATAAAAATGTTAAAGACTGATTTATATACAGATAAACGTTATAAACTTTTTTGTAATTACGTAGACTAATTATTGTAGATACCCTATTTTTGCACCATCTTTAATTTTAATTTTTTTGCTAAAATAAGGTAAAAGGGTCCTAATTTAGGAAAAAAATAATTATAATAAAAATAAAAAAACTACAAAAAAAATAAAAATTTAGAAAAAGACAAAAAAATAGAAATTTAGAGAAAATACAAAAAATAGAAAATTTAAGAAAATCACAAAAAATAGAAAATTTAGAAAAGTAAAAATATATATATAAATAATAAATAAATAAATAAAAGGAAAAAGAAGAAGAAGAAGAAGAGAAGAAGAAGTAGAATATGGAATTTTAAAATAGTTTTTTAGGTCTTAAGTAAATAATAAAAAAAGAGGGGGATCATTTAGGCTCAAGCTTACATTTTATATTTGAATCCAGCCTAAGCCTGGCTAGTTCATATGTGTAATTTTCTTACACATGTAGATAAGCTACAGGCCAATGGCCTCATGGAAAGAATGTATAAAGTATAGAGAGGAGACTTAGGTTCAATCCCTTATACAAGTGTTAGGACATTTTTTATTTTCTTCAACTCAAATGCCATATGTCGACCTTTGATTGGCTAATATGGAAAATTTTGCTTCCCTTTCCCTCCTTTTCCTACCGTTTCTAACACAAGAATAGCTTGGGGTACCCCCTTTCAAGCCCTTTTTTATTCCTTTTTTTTTTTTTGCTATTTCATCAAATTATTGATGAAATTGCATAGAAGACTCAGACTACTTCAAATTAGACCCAGGAACCTGACTAGAAACAATGTTTTAATGGGTCAAATGTAGAATTGAAAATTCAGAAAAAATTAAAATATACACATTTTCTTCCAAGTCAAACTCCTTTGATTGAAGCTTTCATTTTCAAATTCAAAGCTTCCATTGTCACTTTTTGGCAAGATTGAACTCTAATAAGTGGGTGTTGACCAATATTTACAAGTTTTTCCTTTTCAAATCAGTACGATTTAAGAGTGTCAAAATGTGTCCACTTAAGCTCAAGTTTACGACGAATTAGCCACCTTCCTTCCTCCTATCAAGCTCCAACCCTATAAATTAGAACTTGAGCGAGCACTTCAAGGGCATAATTAATCAAAACTCTTTCTTTCACCATTGAGCTCCCTCTTTGTCTCTCACCTGCGACACTTTCCCTCTCTTTAAATCCTCATCGCCGCTTGAAGTGATTCAAGCAAGCTCATTACCCCCAAAACTCCCCTTCGGCTTTGACTCTTGAACCTATCTCTTCTTGTCCTCTACCATGCCCCTTAACGTCCCACACAAGCTACCCCTAACAAAGCCTAGCCTTACACCCTAGCCTTGTTAAAGCACCATATCTCATGGTTCTCTCCCTAACCTAATACTACGATCATGACCATCATACCCTAAGACCCTTAGCTCAACCAAACTCCCATGACTAGCAGCCACCATTGTGATCAAAGCTCTACTATCGCAGCTATTCAAATCTAAAAACTACCCAAATTGTGGCTACTCACTATGGCATTCTCCTTACCCCCTATAAGTCTAATAAGATCTTCACAAAAACCCCTTCTCCTGTTCGCTTTGGTGATAGAATCAAGCTCAAGCACCCTTATACGCTACTGCTATTGAACTCAACTTGTAACTCGAACTCACGACCCACGCTCTAACTCGAGACTGAGACCGACTCGCAATCTTACCCGAAATCTAAAGGCTGACCCATGCATTGAAATTTTCAAGTCTGGCCCTTTTCCTGTTTTTCTTTTTGTATTTATTTTATTGTTTTCCTTTTTATTATTATATTTAGTGGAAATTCTAACATAATTGTAACGAAAAAAAAAGAGAAGAAAAAAAGAGGGATAGGGAATCTTCTCTTATTACTTTATTTTGATTAAAGCATAAAAAAAATAATAAATTGTTTAATAAATAAATAAATAAAAGAGAAGGATGATAACATTTTGTTGCTTAGGAAAATTCACTTTACGAAAATAAAATAAAATAAAATATTCTAAATTAGGGCCGTTTTTATAATTTTCAAAAAATAAAAACGAACTAAATTTAGGACTTTTTAGAAACTTTCCTTAAATAACTCAAATCAAGTTAAAAAGAACTATACATGTCTAATCTTGAATAGCAGATACATAGGTATTTCTGAAATGATGTAAAAAATGAAAGAGTTATTTTTTCTACTTTTAGTTTAAATTACTTGATTTAGGAAAAAAAATTAATTTATTTAGTGTTAATTTTTAAAAAGTGATTTCAAGAAATTAAAGGTGAATTAGGAAAGTTTATGGTACTTATAAGGGTTTAAAAAACATAACTCCCGGACTCATTTCTTTGGTTTTTCATAACTTTTTATATAAAATCAGTTTTCCTCGAGTGAACCAGTATCTAAATCAAAACCAAATCTACTCATTTACTTTTGATCTAAACCATTTCCTGACTTTGGTTGGGTGGCAACTCCAAAAGTTTACAAAATTCCTTTAAAAATTTAATTTTCTTTAAACCTTATTCATTGACCAATATTAAATGTCCATAGTTTAGTATTAATTGGTTTAAGGAAAATTAAAAAGAAATAGAGAAAAAATTAGGTTTAATAGCTTGGCAACTCTACTGGGGACGCCAAGAGGGTTAGCTATCCAACTTTCCAAATTTAGAATTAAATTTTTTAAAATAACCTTATTGAATGTAATTTATTTATTTGTTTATTTATTTTATTGTTCTTATTTTTTATAAAGTTACTAACCTTTCTTGTAAGGTTAAATTTGTTTAAAAAAATTTAATTATGGGGGGTTTACTTTATGTATCATATTTATATGGTAGAAATGGTTAAACTCGAACCTTATTATGACCCTAGGATGAAGGGGACATTGTGTAAGCTTTAGGTGCTATGGTGTAACCACCACTCGAGGTTGATTAGGCTGCCCCCTCTTAAGCTTAATGTGACCAATGAAAGTGTTTTTAACAAGTGATGTCTCATAAGCTTAAAGACCTTTAGAACCTACCCTTTATACATTCACTACATCCAGAACCAGCAAATAATCAAGTAAGATGAAAATGAAAAAAGAAGAAAAGAAATAACAGCTCAAAGTTTCTTTAAATTCCCTTATAATTTCACCATATTGTAAATATAGAGTTGATGTAAATATGTTTTGTTTTATACT
Source organism: Lumnitzera racemosa (assembly GCA_024138005.1). Lineage (NCBI taxonomy): Eukaryota > Viridiplantae > Streptophyta > Magnoliopsida > Myrtales > Combretaceae > Lumnitzera > Lumnitzera racemosa. The sequence goes on from JAMXBC010000007.1 coordinate 7,316,536, forward strand.
TTATTATAAAGAGTGGGTTTTTCAATCCTGTAACAAACATTTTCTTTGTAATTTAGCTCAATAAATGGCCTACTCCTCCAACTCCATCCATTTTAGAGAGAGGTTTGTTGATAAGTTCATTAACCCCAAGCTTGCTCTGAACTAGTAGCTTCAACACTTCAACCTAAGGGAACAAAAGATCATCACCAACAAAATCAAGCCCATTTGGTCACTTCTTAGGGTAAAGATTGAGATCAACTTGATTAGGGCCTTAACCAACTTCTGGGAACCCAAGGAGGTAGCTTTTCAAGTTAGGCCTCTCCTAATTAGTTCGATGCTTGAATAGTATACCCAATTACTTTAAGCCCCTTTCTTAGATGATATATACACTCTAAATTTGGAACTTGACCTAATAAATGCATTTTCAAGAATCCTAAGGGTCAAAAAACCTAAAGTAAACAAGGCCCTAAAGAGCTATAATGGAAACTACATCAAATTGGAAGACCTAGAAGCCCGATTTACCATTGAGCCTAGTTCTAATAAACTAGCCATCTTCTATGGGAGTCCTAAGGATTGGGATAGAATAGAATAAAGGCTTTTATCTTAGTTGCATTCGAGACTCTCTTATTCCCTAACGGAAAGTTCCACATCCATTTTAGGGTTGTTGAGTTAGTGGGCTAGTTTCTTGAAGGCAAGTTGTATGTTCTGGCCCTCCTCATAGAACAAATTAGAAGCCTAAACATTTTGAAGGAGAAAAACAATAGCGCGCTAAAGACTAGTACAGGATTGTTTTAATTGATTCCTTTATTGACATGGTCCATTTGCTAGAAGAGAATTCTACTTATTACTGGGTAGAAGTCCTACGAAATTTTCAAGTCACTAATATCTTATGGACAACCAGGTGAAGCAATTTCAAAAGTGTAATCTTAGTTTGTAAAAATTATCAAGCAGTCCCCCTAATAGGGATGAAATAGTGTACAAGCTATTACCCTAACAGCATGATCAAGTAGTTTAGGGGAATTTAAGATATAGTCTATAGGCCCCTACTGGATATCACAACCTTGGATCATGAAGACCTTCAACTTCTAATGCTACAAAAGTTATCCAAACTCTGGGCGTTCAAGAAACTGTGGGAAACAAGGATTGTCAACTCTAACATTGATTTGGGAGAATAGCTGGGAGAAGTGGAAATATCTATATGATCAACTTCATAAGGTAGGGGAACTCCAATATCAAGCACCAAAGGTCATATAACCTACGCCGGTTGAACCAAACTCTAAAATTCAAGATTTACATGGACCCAGTACAAGTTGTATAAAAGTTATCTATGAAGAGCGCAGCATGTAAGAAGACTTCTTTCAGGAATTTAGATAGCATCCCCGAGGCTTAGAACATCAATTGAAGATGACCCAGAGAAGGCTTAAAGAACGTGAAGAAGCAGATGAGCCTAGCTTAAGAAAGAGGAAGGAAGCACTAGTAAGATCTAGCAAACAGTAAAAAGGAACATTGGCCAAGCACTAGAGAAATGTTTAGAAATAGGAGTACTTTTTGAAACAATGTATTTTTATTTTTAATAATGTAAAAGGGAACTCTGAGAGATGAAAAATAATGAATAAAATTGCCATCTTATTAGTTAATTATCGGTTTTGTTTTTCTGCATTCATGTGCCATACATTTTTGCATTTATTTTTCATTCATCTCATTTCTTTAAAATATGTGTGTATGTTAACTTATTGAGAAGTAATCTTGAACCAGGTTGCAAAGATAGCTCCTAAACGTCAAATCATCTAAAGAAGTCCTATTTGAATCTGCTCACAGACCAGGATGGCCAGCAAAGGAAACGACAACATCAATAACAAAATTGACAACAACAATATCAACCTCAAAGTTATTGATCCTACTGAGTTGAGCTTATGATCCTTGGAACCAATAGTAGGAAAAACTTTAGATCAGTTGACCTTCCTTACTAATAACATCACTCTACTTAGATCCACAGCACCATCGAATGAGGAAAGTTCTAAGGCCTACTATAGAAAGAATGCCGAGGCTTCACCCCTTGAAGCAGAAGACGCATATCCCAAAGTCAACTCGGCCTTTGAATCTTTTGAGATAGAAGGGGTCTATCCAAAGGTTAACCTAACTTCTAAGCCTAACACTTACTTATTCCAAGTCAACCCAAAGCCAAAAGCTGACCGAGATGGATTAAAAGAGTTAGAGAGGTGATTAAGTTAGTAAATCACTAAAAAAGATGAAAATACTCGAAGGGTAGGATGGTTTTGAGTATACTGGTATTACAAATTTCTTTACTTATGACTATAGAAGCTTTTCAAAAAAAATTCAAAGTACTTAACTTTAAGAAATACAATGGGACTAACTGCCCTAAACTACACATCAAGCTGTACTTACAAAAATGCGTAAGTACATGTAATATAACAAGCTCATGGTACAAACTTTTTAGGACAGTTTGACAGGTCCTGCTTTAACCTGATACACCTAATTAGATCTAAATAAGTGAACACATTAGAGAAGTTGGCTAGGGCGATCTACAAACAATACAAATTTAATGTTGAAGCGGTACCGATCATGATGGATTTGGTTGCCTTGCGAAAAAAGCACAATGAATTGTTCAAAGAATATGCCCAGATGTAGAGATCCCTAGCTGCAAGGGTATCCACTCGCATGATCGAGAAACAGTTAACTTCAACTTTCATCAATACTCTTGAGAAGCCATACTTCTCTTACATGATTAGGCATAACTCTTACAGCTTCGCAGAGGTAGTGGCTGTAAGATACCGGATTGAGAGTGCTATCTTTTCTGGTAAATTACAAGAGCCATTAGATAGAAGACCACCCTTTGGAAAGCCCACTATTAGCAAGCCTAAAGAAGCCACTTCTAATATGGTGAATTCAAACACTAGGTTCGATACTTGAGTTTCCTTAAGAACAAATCCTCCACCGATTTAACAACAATTCAAAAGCTAATCACAAGTCAATAGGGCCATAAGGCAATTCACTAAGATACTGGTTCCTCTCAGCCAAATCCTTAAAAGATTAAGAAAAGACAATTTGCTCCATTTTGAGCTTCCTAATGAAAAGTATAGGTGTCTAGTCTTATTTCACTTTCCTTAATTTAATCCATATTAAGCCTAATCTACTTAATATAGATTAATCAACATAAAATTAAGGAAACAATTTCCTTAAAAAATGTTTTGAAAAAAAATTGGTGTCACTAACAAGTTAAATTGGTAAAAAATGAAATTAAGAATTCTGGGTAAGAAAACTCTAATTTAGGTACTAATCTACATGTTTTCTAAGAAACTAATTTTTAGAAAAAATAACAAGAAAAATTAAGTTTATGAGCTAACCTATGAAGACTAAGTCACCGTGTAAAAATTAAAAAAAAATTAATGGCCTTTATTTTGATATTTTTCTAAAATACTAAGATATATACAAATATGTAAAAATATAACTAAAGTAAATTTTCTATTATTTTTTATTACGAATTCTAAAGAAAAAGGAAAAAAAGCAATTTTTTTTATACGTATTTACTAGTCGGGATCATACTAATGTAAATCTTTTAGAAAAGATTTAGTGGGTTGTTTCTTTTTAATTTGAAAATTGAGCCAAGTTTACCTTTTGTAATCAATTTACTTTTTATTAAGAAAAATCCTAAAAAAAAAACTAATTTTTATTCCAATTTAAAAAAAAAAAAACTAAAGACTTAATTTTTAACAATCTACCAAGTTAGTATTTTTTATTTTTTGGAAAAACTACTATATGATAAAACTTAAAAGAAAAAATCCTAAAGCACCTAAATAAGAAAAAATAAAAAAAATGCAACTTTTATGAAATTATACTAATATACAATTATCATGGAAAACGTGTTGTTTTATGAAAAATATATAATTACTATTGACAATATGCTTAACCATGAAGAAGAAGCCTAAATTATAGAAAAAATACCTAAATTATTGTAAATCCTAAAGATAAACCAAGTAACCGTAGGATTGAATTTAGTACATAAAGTTTAGGGTGATCAGTTAAAGAATCTGATCAAACTTAAATTATAAAGTAAAGCTAGAAATATTAGTAAAAGTGACCTTATAAGTTTGAATTAAGAAAATAAGTAATAAAATAAGAGAATATAAAAATTTCAAATTCTAAGTATATTACTTATTATTTATTAAAAGTGCGTAAAGTGCATTTCAACAACTAATAAATTGCTAAAGATAAATTATATGTATACTAAAAATCATAAAATGACCTAAATAGTATTTAGGAGTGTTTACTTATACCCCACATGTATTTACGTGTAGGTAAAAATACGCAAAATTACCTAAATTGTCTAAAATTAGCTAAAAATTTACTAAATAATCAAAGAAAATTATAAAAAATTAAGGAAAATTAGATTAAAATCAAGAAAAGGGGGACTAAATTAGATCAAGTCATGGCAACAAAGGAAGTAAGAAACCAAAATTAACCAAGTAAAAACACCAACAAAAAAGGTAAAATGGAAGAGATATGGGCATTGTCTTGTCTTAATTAATGCATAATAATTTCTATAAGACTCTATAAATAGCAAGAAAATTGACAGACCTCATTTGGTCAGTTGGGAATTAAGAAAAATTGAGAGAATTGAAAATGAGAGAAAAAAAAATTAAGGTTTTAGAAAATTTGTCTCAAATTTGTGTAGATAGGGAAAGAAAGCCAAACCCACACACCATCGCCACCTGGAACTGAACCACCACCACCACCACCTCACTCCAAACACACCGCTTGGACCAATTGACACACCTGAACGGGGGTTGGAGGCCAAAAACCTTTCAAACCAGATGAGTCTCACATCTTCTCCGATTCCTTAAAATTGTTTATTATACTTATGAAATTATTATTCTGAGGTTTTATTGTATGTAGATTTAGGGAAAAATAGTGATAAAGTTTAAACACGTCTGTAAATACAGGGTTCTTAAGAAATTAAACAAAACCGAACATGATTAAAATTATAAATAAATAGGTTTAGAAGTGTAGTTAGGAGCTTAATTTTTTTCTGTAGAATGCTTAAATGATATAGAATAGTACTATGAAGCCATTTTTTAAAAATTAATTTTTGAAATTTTTAAGTAAATTTTTAGCCCTAAAATGATAAAAACAATGGGTAATTTTGGTTTAATTAAGTGATTAAATGATTAATTACTAATTTAGAAAGTAATTACATGTTAATCTCTGATGTGGAAACATAATCCTAGTTTTTAGAGTGTTAAGTGTAATTAATATGGGAATTATGTGGTAATTACAGGGAATTAAGAATATGTGAAATAGAGATTTTAATAAAAATGAAAAAAATAGGTTAAACTAGATAATATAATAATATCAGTACCAAATAAATTTGATATAAAAATTAATTTTAGGTAATTGGATAAAAAATGTAAGATTTTCTCATATCGAGAGTAAATCCGATACCTTAATTAGGATTAGAGTGTACCGAATAGATTAAAATACTAAATTAAGACCCAGTATGATATTAGAATACTTCAGTTTAATGTGATTAATTTCATATTAGGATTCGAGCATATTTAAGATTTTTCGTAGTTAAAAACAATTTAGAACCAAAACTGGAATTTAATTTAGAAACTGAACCCTAAGTTAATATAAAGTGAATTATTAGTAAATAATAGGTATATATGGAGAAGTGAGTTAAATTATAACTTAGAATGTATCATCTAGATAAGTTGGGATTATTACTTACTTGGAGACTTAGGATTGTGTATGATTGTAATTGTAAGTAATTTTATGCATGTGTTTGCATACTTGACTTCGTATTAGAATTTGTGTTGTGATTGATGATTGTAATGACTGGATTGGTATGAAACTGTTTGAACACCCTAAATTGAACCTAATCTTATTCAATCCTAAAACCCTAAATTGTCATGCATTGCAACCCTTTAGAGGATCATTAGGATTTTCCAACTAAACACCAGCACCATAGAAAAAGATAGCGCTGGATAGCAAATTAGTTTTTTCCTCATCTTTAGCTGAACTAAATAACAGGAGAGGAGGTCACGGTGAGGAGGTCACGGTGAGGATGAGGGTATTGGTTTAAAGGATAGTCTTAAGAGGAGCAGTGTCTCTATTGTACAAACCTAAGTTTAGTTGTGAGCTGTTGCGTAACATAAAAACTTCTTAATCTGAATTAGAGCGGGTGAAATTACTCTAATTTCGCAACGGACCAGATTACGTTGTGTCATGACACTTACTTGTTATATTGCATGAAAATAATTGTTTGATAATTTTATTGTATTTGTATACATTCATGAGTCTCTAATTTAACTTACTAAGCTGTAGTTGCTTATACCTATATATATCCTTTTGCAAATCTTGATCTCTGAATACTCTGAGTAATATGTCACCCTACAACTATCCGGAGGTTATTTTGAAACCTAGGGGTATGACGATCAATTTGCCTAGTAGCTAATGTATATCTAGAGTCTCACTAGTAGCATAAGACTAAAAGACTAATATTTGATAAGTAAATTAACTAACTATTATGATAAATATAGAATCACTTGGGAATTATATAATAATGTACATGTAATTATATATACATATTGACTTGAAGCTTAAATATTTATTGTAACTTTAGTTAAATTTTTAATTAAATTGTTTACTTTAAAGCGAGAAGTTATCAACGTCTTGTGTTGATCATGTCTATGATAAGCACCATAAGGCCAGTTACTATCATATGATGGTTTACATGGTTGGACTGTTGCGACTTTGTGCCTTCGAGACTTCGGGGTATAACAACCATGGATAAGATGCCTAAGTTGTGGAGAAAATGTTTAAATTATGAAAAAGATACCTAACTATAGAAAAGATACCTAAACTATGGATAAGATATTGGAATATTAGAAAAGATGCCTAACTATGGAAAAGTAAACCATGGAAAAGATCTTTAATCATAGAAAAGATGTCAATTAAAAATTATTTTATGAAAAACTAACTAAGTAATAAAATTCAGTTTTCATTAAAAATTCCTAATATGCTTAATTAAAAAAATGCAAATCCAAAGAAAACTATACAATCATATCTTAACCTTCTAAGATATGCAACCTAAATATGAAATATGCAAATTTTATCCTAAAAATACAAAATATGCTATTATATCTAAAATATGCAATTTTTCTAAACAAGTACAATTTTATCTAAAAAAATAAAATTTTTCTAAAATATGTGATTTTTCTAAAAATGTAATAACTTTAAAGATGTAATTTTTTGTAAAAAATGCAATATGCTAAAAAAGTTATTCTTAATGAATATGCAAATTATGTATAAAATATTAATCTATGAGAATTAATATAAAGACCTGCAAGAAAAAGAAAAAAAAAAGATTAGTATGGACCATTAATATTTTAATGAAAGAACTAAGAAAAACTAAAGCAAAAGAAAATAAAATAAACAAAAAGGACAAAACCCATCTACTAGACTAGGGGGCATGAGTTGATCTAGCTTGCACATGACGTGTGATTTGATGTTGGCATGCAGTAGAGTGAGATTGAGTTTGCTATTTGGACTATGTGCATATGTGGAGATGCGAGTGAAATTGTGCGAGTGATTAAAGGACAGTGAGCTGATCATGCTACAATGTGTACTGTTATCAAGTGAGGATGTATATGAGATTATGAGTGGTCAATGGAGCTAATATGGGCGAGGTATGTGTTGGTGAGGGTTGTAAAATTGATTGTGAATGTGAGATAGTGAATGTAGTGATGTAAAGTGATTATGTGGTGAATATGTTATGTGTTGGGGTTATAAAAAACATGTTCAAACTTCACCGCTGAATTCCTATTTATAAGTCACATAACTAAATCTTTTATATCTTTTTAGATATAGATTTAATTTCAATGAACTCTAGATAAGAAGATATGATAATGAATTTTAGATATGGAAGATACAATTTAGATACTTTGAAGATTCAACTTAGTTTGTAGAAACCTTATCTTGATTTGGGCTTTCTATCTTTCAAGCCTGACTTAGTCCAACTTGATTTAGCCCAATAACATAATTAATAAATCCTAAGTCTATTTTAATACAATTAAATTAGATAAAAAATCCATTTTATATCGGACTAGATTGAAAATATTTTAATGAAACCTAATCTTTTAACGACTTAAAATTTATTAAATTAATTACTCACCATTATCCGATTTGATCCCAAAACAACTTGACTCGACAACTAGACTGATACGATTTGACTCGACTTGATACTTTATATTTTTATTTTTCTTCTTTTATTTATTATTATTTTTTATTCATTTAGTTGTTCTTTTATTTTTTTTTCAGTTTTTAATTTTCATTTTTTTATTCAAATTCTATCTCGATAAGAATACTAAAATAAATGGCAAAAATGAGGTGTTTATAATATACTAAGTGTTTTTTATCCAAATGGAAAGTGTTAGTTCATTTGGGGTAGGTGGGCCATTCAATTAATTCATGCTGGAGATTAAAAAACAAGATTAAGGACCTAATTGATGAAGGTAAGGTCTAGCTGGACTTCGTAGAGGCTCCAGTTTCAAACGTTAACAACAACCCTCTACCCAACCGTGACCTTATCATTAATATGATATTTAATGATTCATACCCTACCATTAATATGATCGGTTTCAACCAAGAGACTAAGGTTTACATATTTTACAAATAAGAAGAGAAGCAAGCTTCAAAGACCAAAAGGTATACCTTTCATATACCCTTAGCCCTTAAAAGTTATAAAACTACCCTTCTCAACTACCAGGTAGTTGAGTTCTCTTGTAAGAGGGATTACTCGCTCTGGTAGAATCTATGACCTAAGGGAAGACCTTAAAAGGAAGAATATGCTAGAAGAATCAAGCAACAAACCAACTAAATACGAGGAAGGATTATCTGCCTTCAATAAGATGATCAAGTTAAGTGAGTACAAAATAATAAACCAGCTTACCAAGACTCCAGCACAAATATCTCTTATGATGGAATTTAAATCACATAGGGAAGCTCCATTTCGAACTCTAAGGGAGGTCAAGGTCCCTCATGGAATATCAGTTAAGAAGATGAAATCAATTACTAACTCTATCCTCACTATGGATCAAATTTCTTTCTCTACTAAAGAACTAGTAAGGAAGATAATCAACACATTAAGCCACTCTTCATAATAGTGAAGGTAAACAATATGATCACTGCCCAAGTCTTCATTGACAACGAATCATCACTAAATATTTTCCTTCTAGCCACCCTAGATTTATAAGGTATTGATGCAACCATGATTAAGCCAAGTTTAACAACAATTAGGGTTTTTGATGGATTTAAGAGAGAAATTATTAGGGAGATTAACTTACTAGTTGACATTGACCAATAAGCTTTCAACATCCAATTCTAGGTCCTAAACATCCCAGGACTTTCAACCTCTTATCAGGAAGACCTTGGATTCATTCAGCAAGGGTCATATTTTCAAGTTTACATCAGAAGGTTAAGTTTATCTCGAATGGTCAGGTCATAATGATTTTAGGTAACCAGGATTATGAAATATATAAAAAAACGACCATACCCTATATTGGCATTGAGGAGTAGGAGGACTTTGGGCTTCAAATGTTTGAAGAAGTATGCATGATTACCAATTAGAGGAAAGATGAGAGGCTAAAATTCAAAGAAGGGAAGGTTGATACTTATAGGCTCACTTACATCCCAACTCTAATGGAAGAATTGTGAAATAAGCTAGTAAAGAGCAAGAGAGGTGACAGATTGTATCATACCCCAATGACCTTTCCACCATTGATAGAGACATTCATCTGAGCTAATGTTCAAACCCTGGAATTTGCTAAAGAGGACACCTTTAGCAAGAATGAAATAGCGAGTCCATCTCACAAGCTCTAGCACTTGAATAATTGGTTCTCCATCCCCATTAATAGTAATAAGTCTTCTCTAAGATAAAGGATGAATCATAACTCTACAATACTGTACTTAAGAGAATTTTTTTTTATATAATAAAAATCAATTTGCATTATCTTTACTCCTTTAACTGTACTTTTTCCTTTACATACTTTCAACCTAGAGTGCTCTGAATAAATGTCAGGGATACTTTGCGCAAATAGGTGATGCAAAGATCGATATCACTTTTGCCCTGCTAAGTTAGTTGTTGGAAGTGATGTTAATGACCATAATCATGTACAAGAAAGCTAGAAAAGACATGAAATGGGAAGAATTTCTATTGAAGAGCCAATTGAGACAATTAATGTTGGGAATGATGACATCTGTCATGCCCCGAAACGGTAGAGTTGTAACAGCCCCACCGTGTAAACCATCCTAAGATAAAAGTTGGCCTTACAACCGTTATCGTAGACCTGATCTACATAAGGCGTCCACGACTAACCCACTTTGAAATAAACAATTTGTAATTTATTACCTAAGAAAGTGAGGAAATATAAATATATATATATAATACAATTTAATTATTACAATTAGCGTTTTCAACGATAATAGCTTAAACCTTAAAAATATATGTCTGTTCTTCAAATGTTTTTCCTCACTCTTCAGGATTCAGCAGTTGCTAGCTTCAGAGCAGTTGTTTGCCGCTTCTTAGCCAGCACCTGCACGACGTCTATAGGGATATTAGCAACCACAGCTTAGTAAGTTAGGATGGAGGACTTAAAACTATACCATAAACACAACAAGGTTTTCAATCAACTTATTAGGTGCAATGCATGTGCAAGCAAATACCATTGCACGACGTTGTCCGGCTCATCGTGAGTTTAGAGAAATTGTGTCCGCTCTAATCTGGGTTAAGGAGTTGCCATTAATGCAACAGCTCATGACCAAACCCAGGCTTGTGCAATGGAGACTTCGCTCCTCCCGCGACTATCTTCGAACCACTGACTTCACCCTCACCGTGACCTCCTCTCCTATCACTTAGTTCGACTGAGGGTGAAAAAGGGACCATTATGCAATTCTGCGCTATCCCTTTTGAAGGGGTCGGTATTTAGCTGGAGAGTCTAAGTTCCCCTAATAGGTTGCCAAGCATGTCTGATTATGATTACTGGTCATGTATTTGATTAAGTCCAGTTTAGGGTGATCAATCATTTCATACAAATCATACAATACATACCAGAGCAACAAACAGAATTATAGCATCATCCATAATCAAGCATATACACACATTCAACTATCTAGCAAGCACAAACAAGCGTAATCTTAAGCCTCCAATATACAGCATCGTATTAATCCCAACTTACCTCAACTCCTCGCTTACTCACTCGAGGTTTGACTTGCTCAGGCCATCGCCGATCATCCCTATAACAAAAACGTGATTTCAGATTTTCATATAACGATTACAGGTTCATTTTATCTTATAACACTTATTGTTATGTTTTGTTTAAGGTTTAATATACCTAATTATCTAGGTTTTAAGTCTTTTATAATTATTCTAGGTTTGGGGTTAAGTTCGGGTTCGTTTTCCACATTGATTTCTAAATTAGGTTTTAACTCGATTTCTAAGTAGTATTTTCTCCAACCTTAGAAATTTCTTTCAACCCATAATGTGATATTAATCACATTACTTCCCGATCTCTTAAATACCATCATCACCCCTAGTCAGTATTTATTTTACCCAGTACACTTAAATTCGTATTAGTGTACCGAATTCACTTCAAATGTGAGAAATTTTTTTACATTTTTCATATAATTACATAAATTCAAGTTTCCTATCAGATTTATTGTATATTTTTATTCTTATCATAATATCAATTTTTATGCTAATATTTTCTATTTATTATATTTTGAATAATTATGTATTATCACCTATTATGTACATAATACACATCTAATATTTTTATTACTCTAATTACTATCTCCCAACATCAATTATCATTTCAAAATGTCTAAATTCATCCTAAATCATATTTTTCACCTAATTACCCTGATTTACAAAATTAACTTAAAATGTACTATTTTTCCATATTACTTATTTACTACATAATTAACCTAATAATTACATCTAACACCCTAAATGCTACAAGTATAATACTCCATCAGATTTCAACTTCCTAAAACACATACTTATTCACTAAATTAGTAATTAACCATTTAATTACTTAATTAACCCTAAATTACCCATTTTATGCCTCATTTTAGGGCCTAAAAATTATCTAAAAATTTATAAAATTAATTTTTGAAAACAGGCTTCATAAAACTATTCTATATCATCTAAGTAATCTACACAAAAATTTTGGGTTCAAAAATACACTCCTAAGGTCATTTATTTCTAAACCGAAACATGCTCTGTTTTGCATGATTTCTTAAGGACTCTATATCACGAGACATATTTTCATCAAAATAATATTTTTTTTTCCTAAAAACTACATATAAAAATATTCTAGAATAACAAAATTCATAATTTTCTAATAATATTTACTATTTTTAAAAAATTACAAAAAATTGGGTTGGAAATTTAACTCACAGATTTGGGTAGCTCCGGCCATCGTAGGTGGCCATGGGTGTGTCGGCCCACCGGGCGTTGCCACCACCGTGTGGTGGTGGTCGCTGTCCACTCCTAGCTGCCCGTCGGGTCTAGGTTCTCCTTTGTGGCCCTAACTACATAGTTTTCCTTTTCTTTTTTTTTTCTTTGGTTTTTCTCTCAATTTTCGACTCTCCCTAATTTTTTCTGATTTCTAACTATCCAAATGAGCTTTTGAATTTTTCTTGCTATTTATAGAGCTTTAGTATAATTATTTTGCATTAAATTAGACAAGACAATTACCTTATCCCTTAATTTTTGGCTTTTGTGTTGTCTTAATTTAATTAGTTAATTTTTATTTTGTGAATCCTGACTTGCCATGACCTGATTTTGATTTTTCCTGATTTTTCTTGATTTTTTTCTTAATTAATTATGAATTTTCTTTGATTATTTAGTATAATTTTAGCACATTTCGCGTATTTTAAGTAATTACGTGTATTTATACCTATATGTAAATTCATATATAGTAAAAATAAATATTCCTAAATATTATTTAGGTTATTTTATAATTTTTAGTATACATATAATTTATCTCCAGCGATTTGTTAAGTACTGAAATGCATTTTCCGCATTTTCGATAAATAACGAGTTATATACTTTGAAAATTTTGTAATCTCCTATTTTATTACTTATTTTCTTAAATTCAAACTTACGGAATCAGTTTACTAATATTTCTAGCTTTACTTTATAATTTAAGCTCGATCGGGTCTTTCAACCGATCACAACCTCGGATTGCTTAGTTGTAGGACTTACAACAACCCTAAGAATTTGAACATTAAAGGGAATTTGAAAGAGGAATAGAAGGCAGAAATAACCACACTACTATTTGAATATCAAGATATGTTTGCATAGTCTTATGAAGATATGCTTGGGTTAGATCCATCAATTGTAGTCTATTACTTACCCATACGAGAGGATATTAAACATAAGAAGCAGAAACTAAGGAGATTCCGACCAAATATCTTGTTAAAAATTAAAGAAGTCAAAAAGTTACTATAGGTCAGTTTTATCAAAGTGTTTGATTATCTTAAATGGGTAGCTAACATCGTACTAATAATGAAGAAGAATATAAAAGTTAAAATATGCGTGGATTTTCAAGACCTCAATTAGGCAACCCCTAAAGATAATTTCCTTTTCCCCATATCGACGTCTTGGTGGATAATACAACTAGGAACCATGTCCTCTCCTTCATAGATGGATTCTCCAGGTATAATCAAATTTGAATGTTCAAAGAAGATAAAACTAAGACAATGTTCATTACAACTTGAGGCATATTTTGCTACAAACTAATACCTTTCGGACTAAAAAATGCTAGGGCAACATACCAAAGTACAATGGTAGCAATCTTTCATCATATGATGTACAAAGAATAGAAGTGTATGTTGACAATATAATTGTGAAATCCAAAGAGGAGGGAAATCACATGCATGATTTGAAGAAGCTATTTGATAAGTTAAGAAAATTCCAATTGAAGCTAAAGCCAGGAAGTACTCCTTTAGAGTAACTTCAGGAAAATTATTGGGTTTCATAATTAGGCAATGGGGCATCAAGGTAGATCTTGACAAAGTTAAAGCAACGGTTGACTTACCCCATCCAAGCACACTTAAAGAAATCAGAGGCTTTTTAGGTCGCTTGAACTACTTAGCCCGGTTTATATCTCAACTTATAGATAAATGCCATCCCTTGTTTAAGTTTTTGAAAAAGAATGATAAGATAAATTGAGACGTAGAATGCGAGAAAGCCTTTACAACAATCAAAGAGTACCTCATGTGCCCTCAAATTTTGGTAGCTCCTAAACCTGGAAAGATGTTGTTTCTATACCTTATGATATTATCATGATCCATAAGGTGTATGCTTGGTTAAAAAGATGAGGAAGGAAAAGAGTAGGCCATATATTACTTTAGTAAGAACTTTACAAAAGGGGAACAAAAGTATTTAGAAATTGGAAGGACATGTTGTGCTTTGGTCTTAGTAATGCACCGACTTAGATAGTATACGTCCTATTACCAGATTAAATTGCTAACTTAATATGACCCCTTGAAGTACTTGGTGGAAAAGCTGGCCTTTATTGGTAGAATCTTAAAGTGGTAAAAGTTACTATCAAAGTTTGACATTATGTATGTAAGCTAGAATTAAGTTAAGGGGCAAGCTTTGGCAGATCGGCTAGTAGAGAATCTCTCTAAAGATACCCCTCAAGAGGCATAAGTTAGGTTCCTCGACGAACACATCATAGTAGCTAAAGATAGTTCTAATGAAGAGAAAGACAATAAGCCCTCGAAAAGGAAAATTTTTTTTGACAAAGTTGTCAATGTATCCAAGTGTAGGATTGGGGCAATATTGATATCTCCTGAAGGTACACAATTCCTTGTAGTTATAAGGGTCATTTTCTCATATACCACCAACATTGCTGAATACGAGACTTGTATTATGGGACTCAAAATGACCTTAGATAAAGACATTCAACAATTAGAGGTGTATGCGGATTCTTCACTCATTATTGGCTAAGCTAAGGGGGAATACAAGATGAAAGATCCTAAATTGGTACCTTATTATTGGCACTTGATTGAATTAATGGAGAAGTTTAAGGAAATCACTTTAACTCACGTACCAAGGACTTAAAATCAATTCGATGATGCATTATCCTCTTTGACATCTATAATCCAAATATCTGGTGGAGTCAAAATCTAACTACTTACAGTTAAAGTCAAAGAAAAGCTTGCCTTCTGTCTAGCAATTGAAGGCATACATGACGAAAAGTTTGGTACCATGACATTAAAATGTTCTTACAATAAGGCATATACCCTAATGAAGTTGAGAAAAAAAGGACAAAAAGACAATCGGGAGATTAGCTATCCAATTCTTAGTAAGTGAATCCACCTTGTACTAATGATCGTTTGACAGTACACTTTTAGGGTATGTAGATGACAAAGAGGTTGAGGTTTGATGAAAGGAGTATATGAAGGGGTATGTGGCCCCCACATGAACAATTATATGTTGGCTAAGAAAATTATGAGGACGATGGAAAGCAACTGCATCAAACACATCAGGTATTATCACTTATGCTAAGTTTATGCAAACAAGATAAAAGCCCTACCTCAAGAATTACATACACTCTCCATACCATAGCCATTTTCAATGTAGGGTATAGATATCATTGGCCCAATTACTCTAAAGGCATCCAATGGGCATCGCTTCATACTAGTCGCCATCGATTACTTCAATAAGTAAGTTAAGGCCTCATCCTATTCAAATGTTACTAAAAGGGTAGTGGTCAAATTTTGTAAGAGAGATATCTTGGCTCAATACGAGGCTCTAGAAATGATCATCACAAACAATGGCACTAATCTCAACAGCAAGCATGTGTCAAAGTTATGCCGATAGTTTAGGATCATCCACAAGAACTCTATACCTTATCAACCCTAGATGAATGGGGCTATCTGAGTAGCCAACAAAAATATCAAAAGGATAATTGAAAAGATGGCTGTTATATACAAGGATTGGCATGAGATATTGTCGTTCGTGATCATGGCCTATCAGATGTCCATCAGAACATCAATAGAGGCAACACCCTATTCCTTAGTATATGGCATTAAAGCAGGATTGCCAGTGGAAGTTGGGATCCCGTGTCTCAAAGTACTATCGGAAACTCAATTGGAACAGGCCAATTGGGTAAAGAAGTGAATTAAGCAGTTGAATTTAATTGATGAGAAAAGATTGACAACCTTATGTCATAATCAATGTTACCAACAAAAAATGGCTCAAGCTTTTAACAAAAGAGTACAGTCCTGGAACTTTAAAGATGGTGATATGGTGTTGAAAAAAGCTCTCCCTAACACACATGACTCTAAAGGAAAATTTGCTCTCAATCATGAAGGTCTTTATATCATAAAGCGAGTGTTACTAAGAGGGGCTTTAATTTTGTCTCAAATGAATGGTCTAGAATTGAGAGATCTTGTAAATGCTAACACTGTAAAACTGTGCTACCCATGAAAATCAATGGAAATTCTTACTCAAACACGAAAACGCTAGTGATCTTAAATGTTACTTTGGTCTAATTTTCATCTTCTACGAGCAAAGGTGGTATCTTTGGCAGTTGTCAACATTGGAATCAACTCCATCACTTTTCCTGCTCTATCAAAAGGTCCTGTTCCCTTACTCCATGAAACCTATACATTGAAAACATAAGAGAAGGTAAAAGTGAGATGTAGAACATTAGTAACTAACAAAACTCTTTAAAATACTTTATTATGGATTGATCCTCCTTGATGGGGAGTTGTATTGTCTATTTTTTAGGGAAAGGAAAAATCCAATTAAGTAAGCACCTCATGATATATTTACTGGTTTGGAATAAGAGATTCGATTTGAAAAAAAAATTGGAAATGCAATCAATTAATGAGCAGAAATAGTGGATGATACTCCATATTGGGTTAATTTCCATAACTTCTCTAAAGGGCTAGCGAAGCTACATAGGCTCCATGTTAAGATCAGTTGGGTTGACGACAGGGGCTTAGGGTTGAGTCCACTTTGAAAGATGAATTAGTTGGTTTTGATAGGGCTTTTTCAAATAAAGGTTTGACGATTTGGATGCTATCAACAAAACCAAGTAAATACTTTTATACAATGTTAGCATATTGGTTTTTGAACATCACATTTGCATTTAGACTTTATCCCCTTAGATAGTAACCAGTATTTGGGATACTTTCCTCTTAACAATCTTTTGGGTAGAGTTATTAGCTTACCCATAGGGTGTTAACCCTTTGTTCCATCTTTCGGGTCTTAGCCAGCTTTAAAAGTATTGTTCCAACTCATTTCCCTTAGGATCTTAGCCATGAATCAATCCTTCTTTCAGAGTTCTTAGTAAGCCTATAGGGAACTTTTCTGTTTATCAGTTACTCTTAGGGTCTTAACAAGCTCATAAGGCTCTTCCCTATATCATTTTCCCTTAGGATGCTTCCTTTAAGCTAATTCAAGGTTACTAGTCCTCAAGAAACGCTCTTGCCTAGGTTAGTAAACTTAGAAGAGCAAGACTAAATTTTCCAAATCAATTCTAATTCAAGGTTACTAGTCTTTAAGAGACTCTCTCGCCTAAGTTAGTGAGCTTATGACTAGTTTTTTCAAATTGATTTCAATTTAAGGTTGCTAATTCCCGAAAAATGCTTCTACCTAGGTTAGTAAGCTCGGAAGAGCATAACAGGGTTTTCCAAATCGATTCCAATTTAGGATTGTTAGTCCCCGAGAGACACTCCCACCTAGATTAGTAAGCTTAGAGGAGCATGACTAGGTTTTTGAAATCAATTCCAATTCAGGGTTACTAGTCCGTGAAAGACGTTCCTACCTAAGTTAGTGAGTTTAGAAGAATACGACTGGGTTTTTAAATCGATTTCAATTTAAGGTTGCTAGTCCTTGAGAAACACTTTTACTTAAGTTAGTGAGCTTAGAAGAGAACAATTAGGTTTTTAAATTGATTCCAATTTAGGGTTGTTAGTCTCCAAGAGATACTTTCGCCTAGGTCAATGAACTCAGAAGAACACGACTAGATTTTTTAAATTGATTCTAATTTAAGGTTGCTAGTTTCCAAGAAATGTTCCTGCTTAGGTTAGTGAGCTCAAAGGAGCACGACTAGTTTTTCAAGTCGATTCCAATTTAAGGTTGTTAGTCCTCAAGAAATACTCCTACCTTGGTTAGTGAGCAAATGACCATAACCAGGTTTTTTTCAAACTGATTTTTTCGAGCCAGCATCTAGGGCGCTAGACCCTTCTAAATTCACTTTTGTATCTCAGTCAACTCTTAGAGCACCTCATATTGCTTCACCAAATCCTTAATGGACCTAGCCTAGGACAGCTAGCTAATTGGAGCATTTTTTAGGACAAACTCATCCCCGGGCCAAAAATAGTTTCTTTTATCTTTGTGGCAAAATTTTACGCAAACTTTACCACAAAGAGAGGTAGTTATAAATACCTAATATTTGTCTCTCTTTAATTTTAATTTTTTTTTAGAATAAGGTTAAATGGTCCTAATTTAAGAAAAAACACAAAAAATAAAAATAAAATTTAGAAAACTACAAAAAATAGAAAACTTACAAAAAATAAAAAAATACAAAAAGTGGAAAATTTAGAAAAGAATATATATATATATGTAAATAATAAATAAATAAATAAAAGGAAGAAGAAGAAGAAGTAGAATATGGAATTTCAAAATAGCTTTTTGGGTCTCAAATAAATAATAATAAAAAAAAAGAGAGAGGGATTATTTAAGCTCAAGCTAAGATTTCATAGTTGAACCTAGCCCAAGCCAAGCTAGTCTACGTGTGTAATTTTCTTGCACATATAGACAAAGTATAAGCCAATGGCCTAATGGAAAAAATGCATGAAGTACAGAGAGGAGACTTAAGTTCGATCCCTTGCATAAGTGTTAAGACCTTTTTTATTTCCTTTAACTCAGATGCCACACGTCAGCCTCTGATTGGTTGATATAGAAAATTTTCCCTCCCTTTCCCATTGTTTCCAGCATAAAAATAACTTGGGTTGCCTACTTTTAAGCCCTTTTCCTATTATTTCATCAAATTATTAATGAACTTACGTAGAAGACTTAGACTACTTCGAATCTTACCCAAGAACTCAACTAGAAACAATCTTTTAATGGGTCAAATGTGGACTTGAAAATTTGAAAAAAATTTAAATATACACATTTTCTTCTGAGTCAAACTCCTTTGATTGAAGCTTTCATTTTCAAATTCGAAGCTTCCATTATCACTTTTTGGCAAGGTTAAACTATGAAAAACAAGTGTGGACTAATATTTACAAGTTTTTTCCTTTTTAAATTGGTACGATTTAAGAGAGTTAAAATGTATTCACTCAAGCTCAAGTTTATAGTGAATTAACGACCTTCCTTCCTCTTATCAAGCCCCAACACTATAAATTGGAGCTTAAATGAACACTTCAAGAGCAGAATCAATCAAAACTCTCTCTCATATTTCTTTATTTGTATTAAGTGATTGATGTGGAACAACACAAAATTCAATAATTTATTCAGCAGCATGTACTTACATGGAAACACTGATTACTTGTATATGAATAATTATAAAATAACACAACAAAATAACTAAAATGTAGATGTACAAATAGTACTACAACTCACATTGCAATAACAAGTATTGCATTGTTTTCTTAGAATTCCTAAACTGTTGTTAGAACAGTTGACTGGAGTCTAATCAATCTAGTTTAGAATCAAGAATTGAAAAGCTTTGGCTCAACATTGATTTCAATAGCAACATATAGCATAACGCCGAGAAATTATTCAAAGTTAAATAAATATTTCAAATTCTCCTGCCATAATTTTTTAGTTAGGATTACTTGCATCGGATACATGTAACAAGTAATTGTTCTCTCCATTTTCTATATACTTTTAACTTGCTCCTTTACCTGCTTTATGCCGATACTTTCTCAAACTTTAGCATTAGTACCACTTGAAGAGATGTTAATCACCAATAAGTGTCTTCATTTGTTTTAATAAATATTGGGTTGGGTGCTCTTTCTTCTTCTAAGTGAGTATATTAACTAAACCCAACTTTATCAATAAAATAAGCTAACTCATAAAATTTAAGGATACATAAAAAATAATGATGGAGAACACATTTATATGAAATAGGGGAATAATATGTGTATATATTTATGTTGTTGGAAAAATGTACATATATGTATAAATTTATAAAAAAGAGAAGGGAGAGGGGTGTATGCATTTGGTTGAATGTGTGGAGGGGGAGGTATGAATTTTGGTGTATGTGGGTGGAGTGTGAAGAGAGGCGAGTTGATAAGATGGGATATTATAAGAGAAAGTCAACAGAATATTACCAATTATTTATTTGTAAGTTTTGCTTTTCCTTTTACTAATTATTGATGGAACCAGTCGAACAAACCAGTCTCATGGTTTGGATGGTGAACTTGTTTGAGAATCGTAGACTTGACGGATTTTGCTAGTTTAGAAAGCAATCCTCTAGGTTGGGTCCGATTCTTGACTTGCATATCTTGCAAGTTGGTTTCAAGTCAAGTTAACAACCTATGTCTTCCTCTAAACACCATCAGGGATTTAATTGGATGCTAATAGCTTTTTCTAACCTCTACTTAAATGCTAAAAACAACTCATATGGATATATTATTAAAGCAAAAATATCTTATAATTATAAAGATATAATAATATAAAATGCCCACAAAAGTTGGAATGATATATTCTTTTATGAAACAAATGCATCGTTAAAATAAAACTAAATTGCATTCAATCAATCTCTATACCATTGGAATGTCTCATATATTACTGGCTTGGAAATCATTTATAGGAGTATAAATAAACTAAGTCAATTTGCAAATTATTCGAGTTTGATTTGAGTTTTACTTAAATTCAATTCAATGATAATCGAGCCGAATTATTCAAGAGATAAATCAAGTTAAGCTCTAGGTTTAGAGTACTAAACTTGTCGACTAAACTTGATATAGTTTTTAATATATTTTTTAATTTCTTCAAATTTAGTCTAACCTGATGTTGTTAGGAGAAAATTCATAAAAATACAAGCTCAATTGAACTAAACAAGTCAAGCTCAAGTTTAAAAATTGAAACTCGATCAAATTCAAACCAAGCTGGAGTTTTAAATTTTTAAATAAAACTTAAGTTCAAGCCCGATATTATATTGGTTTGAGTTTGACTTGATTACACCGATAAATGTCCATCCATATTTAGTGGTAAACAATGGAAAAGTCGAGAGAGACCACAATTTATAAGATCTAAAAGGATCAGGTTCATGGGCACAATATCCTCTTATGGGCCATTTCAGTTTGTTAAGGATATTTTCATTCTATCTTTGTCTTAGAACCGTTTGGGGGCTCTTTTAAAAGATTTATCACTTGAAGCACTATCCTATCTCTTCATAAAGCAAACATTACCTCTTTTGTAGCGTATATAATTTTTCAAGGATATGTTTATATGGGAAAGTTTTCCGGAGGAAGAATTCGTTGAAATACACTTCGAATCAAAATCCAGTCTAAATTTCGAAAACAGCCACATAAATCTTTTTCTTAAAATTTAAAACATGTTTGACACTCTACACGGTCCAGATTATATGGTTCTCTTATGTATAATTATGATTATTCTTTTGTGTAAAGTATTAAATACATTTAGTGGAAAGAGTAGCTAGATGTTCTTTTAATTTATTATTTATATTTTATTTTTTAGTTGAGCCACTAAGTCCTCTAAATTTATACTGAAGTTAGTCTAGTTTTAACATGTTTGACGATATGCCTAGACTAGATCATTTAGTTTTTTAATGTATAATTATGATTATTCTTCCATATAAACCAGTAATTATCTTTAACGTAAAGATTACGCTACGTGTTTTTAATAGCAGTACCAAAAATTAGTCAGCTTTTTAATTGAGTCATTCAATTCATTTAAGTTAATAAAGAAGTTCAATAGATCTTCTTTTTTTTTCTTTCCCTCGAGTGAGTGGATCGAGTCCTTTTTCAATTGACTAAGCCATCTTTTTACTATTTCATTACATGATCTGATAATATAAACATAGACCACTTAGATAAACGTTAAAAACATAAAGGATTTAATTATAATTTACTATAAACATTGACTACGATATAATATAAAGGATATAATTGACATCCAAGGTAAACATGGAGTACTTATCATAAAGTTATCCTTGTCTTTGACAGAATAGTGAGAGCTTGACTGACAAATACGTCGGTTTAAATGCAATTAATTATAAGTTGTTTCGAAACATTATGAGATGAGGCACGAAGATATTTGAGTTTGGTGATCGAGCAACTACTCAATTCCACATCATATCATTAGCTTTCTGAAATCGGATCACTCCATTGAGAGCAGATTTTGCTATATGATCGAAATCGTCTAATTTAAATATAAATCAAAATATCAGAAATTAAAATAAAAATTAAAAAAAAAAAAAATGCCAAAGTGAAGGTAATCTAGTTGGGTTGGGACTCTTTGAGATTTGACAAAATATGGACATTTGATTGGCTTGGATAGCGGGGACTGTACTACGCAAGTTTGACTAATCCCACAAACTATCTCTATTAACTTTATGATCCAAGGGAACAGGGAAGCTAAAGAAGCAATAAATAAGTGGTGAAGTGCTCCAGGACGGTGTGAGATTCAATTCAAAGTGCTCTTGTGGTCCAGACAGAAAGCCTAATTTAAAGGTTAAAGAGAAGAAAAAAAGAACAAGAGGTTGGAAGATGAGTGTGGACTTGTAACTATTAATGCCACAAAAAGGACAGATTCATCTGAATTTCTTGTCACAAGTCACAAACCTCATCCTAAACCTGAAAAACAAAATTCCAAGCTCCTTTATTCAAACAATATATGTAGACTGTTTTTAAACTTTGAACCGACAGTGACATAAAATCTATGCCCTGCAGTCATATACATATACTGAAGAGCATCTTATACAATTAAACATTTACAAGCAAGCAATGATGTGTGCGTTTTCTTCAATCCAATAAGAACAGTTTTATTCATTACCCGCTTTTAGTCAAATTCTCTCTTCATTATTGATCCCGATTGATGCATTTTTTTTTTCCCCTTCTCTTCGACTAGTATCATTCTTTTTATCAATCCATTGCTACCGATCAGCCCCCACAGAATTAATATATTATGAGCATTTTGCATAGAAGTAAACTTGGCAATTTTGAGCTATATCTCAAGAAAGACCAATTATAAGCTGTAACATGTTATCAAAAAGCCAACAATATTCACATATTCATTTAACTCATCATAGGTATAGGTTTAAGTGGTATCAACAACCACATTTCATTCATTTTATCTAGGAAAGCTATCAAAAATCGCTTATGAATAATTTTACATCTTGTAAAGAGAGGGAGAGTTGCGTTGGTGGGGGTGTTTGGGGTGGGAGGATGGATCATATTGAAACAATTACATGCATGCAATGTATGTCTTGCTCAACATGGGGTTTTAAAGGTGTAGTGTATAATGATATGTAAGAGAAGACTTAGAACTTGAATGCACTGGTAATAAGTGAAGGAGTTATACTTATTCTATAGTTCTTCAAGATATATAGTGTATTTCTCATTCAAAACTCTATTAAATCTTCTATAATGATATTTTGATAGCATGACGTTGTTTTTCTCATTTCTTGAGTTGTAAAATGAAGATGAGCTCTTAAGTATTTGTACAATATGGTTGTCAACAACTTCCATCAAGTTGCACTGAGGTCAATGGTTGGGATAGGTCCTCTTATTAATAGATTCCCACGTAGACTCTTCTTGAGCCCAAGCCTATAGAGAATCTATTTAATCGTTTTAACTACCTTAATAAAGGTTGGGAGTAAATGGGCTTCTTACTCCAAGACCACCATGTTAAGTCTTCTTAAGTTATCTTAATCCCATGGATTGAACTCCTTTAACCCCTTACTTAATCCAATGAATTATGCTTAGGTTATCTTTAGGCTTATGTTCTAAATTTTCGTCTTGTCCATCTACATTTTACCCCCTAAATAAAATCTTTTGAATATAGTCAAAGGGGTTTAAGGGTGAAATAAATAACTAGGTTATGGCTTAGTGCATGCTTACTGTAAAACAATTGCATGATTGTCACGCTCACTCATGTAGCCGATGACTTTATTTATTAATAAGTCATGACATTTCGATTCCATAAAATAATTTTAGTTTTTTATTTCTTAATGCGCTGACTGATAGCACTAACTCTATTGTGTATGTTACCTTAGAGTAATTGAATCTACTTAACCACATGTTACCTTTTTCCAAGGCTGCAAAATATTTTTTTTAGACTAATTTATCTTTACTTTCCCATATTTTAGGGGTAAAATTGATACGAATCGAACTATTAGACCTCTAACTTGAGCTCGAGTGCAATATCTTGAGGGGCTAATGAAGCGGATTCTATTATTCCAACCAACTCCTACTAAGGCCGAGTTGATCATCACAACCGACTAACTTTATATGTCGAGCTGAGTAACTTCTTATATCTTAATAGTCCAATGTCAACCCAAAGTATGCTCCACTAACAATTTAATCCCTCACACGTTTGCTTAGCCATAACTGTGCCGATCTTCAGCTCTACAATATTGGTGTTGAGAAACACAGCATACATCCACACTGTATCTTCTCAAAAAGACCCTAAGTTTGCTTAGCTCCTCTACTCGGCAACCTCCATCCTAACAATACTATTTATTTGTTTCTGCTAGAAGTATCTTTAATTACCTATTACCATGTGTCTAGCCTCATGTGAAAGGATTTTGCTACATTAATCATTGATCTCTTTGATTTTTCATTGGAACCATTTATTATTCCTTATGCATTACTTCTTTTGAGCAATACACTTTTTTGTCTTTTCCATTTTATGTAGGATATCCTAACATTTCAGGTATAAATACCCTGGTAATAGGTAGTCGCAATAATAACCTTACACATCAGGTATTGAATATACTTCTCATTTTGTAAGCTAAGTATGCTTACTTTCATCTTTTTACCCTTACTCTTATCTTAACTCTTAAGTAAGGCTAAGTAGCAAGTGACCTCATTGAGCTATTCGTGCATCATATTGATTTTGGTTTGTAAGTCTACAAAGTTTTTTTAGTGCATCATATCCTTAGAATCATTCGTGGTTTTTCTTACTCATTTCATTTACTTATTTCCCCTTTATCATATTTTGTCACCTTTCACTTCAAGCTTTTTGCAAACTTGGACTCACCTCGATAGTGTCGCCCTTGTCTACTCTTAGTATGACATATCATCTTGGTATTAGAACGGAGGTTTGTTTGAGTAAGTTGTGTTTGAGCTCTCTTAAGTAGTAATGTTTGTTGTGGTTATATGTTGTAGTTATATTAAAGTTAGCTGTGAGTATTTAAGTAAGTAGAATGCATAGTAGTTTGTTGTGTGATGCGTTACTGGGGTTAAACATAAAGATAAGCACCATAACGTAAAGAGTGGAAAGAAAACAAAGAAGTGTAGCAAAATCTGAACAGCTACCAACTGGATATAGCATACCAATCAATCTTACTTAACTATATAATCCATTGGATATGACTCACCGGTTCGAATTATAAGGTCGCTTGCCACTACTCCTTCCTAAAGAGAATAGATAAGAGTTAAAAAGATAAATGAGAACACTAGGATTACTCATAAAAGGAAACTTGTAATAGTTTGATTATGTGATAAATGATGTTTGCGTATAAACAAATAGGGTTTACTTACTAACCCCATTAGGGTTACAAGCATACATAGAAAGGACAAAAAAGTGTAATTTACAATTAAAATACATGAATGATACTAAAAAGGGTAAAAGAGACAAATAATATTCTATATGGAAAAATTAAAGAATCATTTCAAAATGTTGTACCAAAAAACATGGGTCGTATGGTGGTTGGTGATCTAGAGTATGATATAATTTGGACAAAGATGAAGAAAAAGAGTCTACAATTAGAGCCGACCTAATTTGGTTCGGGTCAGAGCTCGATCAATCAAGGATGTCTAGATCCCCTTCAAGTCAGGTAACTCACAGTTCGGTTTAGACTAAGGTTGAATGTTGGTTAGCTCGGATAGAAGTTTGAGGTTGGTTTGCTCGAATGCTACTTAGGTCTTGGAAAGAGCTCGATGATTGGTATGGCTGCTTAGCAGGTCAGCCTGCATGCTCAACGAGTCAGCATGTCTGCTCGACAACTTTGGGAACCATGTTAACCCATGTGAAAGCTCTGTACTCAGGTTGGTAGTAGAGTGAAACATGGAGATTGAAGTTGGAATCCTTATCTTAGATAGGGCTTTAAGCTAATATTTTCCGCATGAGTCCTTGGAGTCCTCTAACTTGGCTATACTTGATCGATTTGAAGAGTTGATTCTTATCATCTATCTAGGGGTCGGAAAAATTTGTCCTCAAATTTGAAGTGATCTTAATCTCTTGTTTTGTTCAAGTTCCTACAAGGTCTTCTTCTAGTCGATGGGGAATCAGGTTGGATACATTGAAGGTGGAAGAAACACCATAATTCTCGAACAATTCGATCTAGTAGGTGTTGCGGTTGATCTTCTTCAGGACCCTAAATGGACCGTCAACTTCTAGAGATAGTTTACTCTATTTCAGGTGTGAAAATCTCTATCGATTGAGGTAAATCTATATCAAGTCTCCCGGTTTGAAAGAAATAGTTCGACAGCCATGACTACCAATCTCTTAGTGTCTTTGGTTGAACTTAGTGATCTTCTTAGCCACAAATTGATGTAATTCTTACAATTCTTAGGCTCGGTAGACTCTAGTTGACTCTTTTCAGTAGCTGCAGGGGTACCAATCAAATCTAGGGGGATAGTGGGATTGAGGCCATAGACAACCTAATAAGAATCAACCTCCTGGACCAATAACAAGAAGCCAAGCTAAAGGATTTTAAGGATGCATACGGAAAATACTAACTCTAAGCTATAACTGGGACAGGGACTTCTATCTCTATTTGACCTCTTACCGACTTGTCTCTCAAATTCTTACGTATGTCCAACATGCTCTTGCCCAACAGTAAAGTCCTAATTCAGAAGACAGCCTTAAACTAGCAGAACTAAGCTACCGACCTGACCTACAGGTGCCTAACTTCAAGACAACTAACCCTTTTTTGCCAGGCTAATTAACTCCCGACCTGATCCAAATCAGGTCGGCCCCTGACTCCTAATACTTCCTACTTTTGCCTATATATCATACTCCTAACATACAGCCATCAAATGACATGTATCTGACACAACGTTCTAAAATATTTCTTTCTTTTCCATACTAGATATTTTTTGTCCTTTTGACCCCTTTTTAGTATGATTAATGTAACATAATTATAAAATGCTCTTTTGTCTTTTTATACGTGTAAAATAACCCTAGTAGGCAAGTTTATAAACCTCTACTTTCCTTATACACAAATGATCATCTAACTTTCAATATAAATTATTCTCTTTGAGTAATCTTAGTGTTCTTGTTATTGTTTAACTTTTATTTATTCCCTTTAGCAAGAAGTAATGGTGAGTGACTCTTCAATTTGGATCAGTGTATTACATCTGATAGATTGTTAGTTAAGTAGGATCGAGTAGTGTATCATATCCATTCGATAGCTGCTTAGAATTTACTAACCAATTTCCTGTTTATTTTGGTTCGTTCGTTGTGGTGCTCCTCCATGTGTCTAACCCCTGAGACGCATCAGCTCCATTAGTATCAAAGCACGATTCCATAAAGGAGTATGTAAAGTTGCAGTGAAGTTTCGATTCACTTTACTGTTAGTAGCTACTGTGTTCCTTCTGTAGCTACTACAATGTGTTTGAGCATTCGTAAGTGCGATTTCATTAATACTTTGTTTTCCATTGCAACAACAGAGCAAGTTTGTTAGTAGTTTGTTAATCTGCTCACAAAATTATTACGTTATGTTAGATTCAAGTGTTCAGGGAGTTATTGGTGACCAAGGTAGTAATGCTCAACTTGGTCGAAGTTATAATGGTAGTAACACCCTAGGGTTCATTACAAACTTGACAGACTCACAAATCTTATTGAGAGTCTAGTTACCACAATGTAAGTTAATAGGCAATAACCTTAAGGTGTTTAGCAACGAAATCCATAGGATGGCACCTCTGAGAGATACTATGGCAAAGGCAATTTGACCTATCACCCAGTTCGACCACCACGGGCTAAAGGAGTAGTAGATAGAGCTGCTAGACGAAGATTAGAGTTGGAGGAGATTAGGGAAGATGACGAGGAGGTAGGTGTTGAAGAGTTTGGTGAAGAAGAAGTTGATTATTACCAAACGCAGGTACGAAGACGCCGAGTTCCTTAAGGGTTAGACAATGTTAAGGTGCAAATCCTGCCCTTCAGTAGAAGTGGAGATATAGATGAATACTTAGAGTGGGAAGAGAAGGTTAAGAAAGCATTTGAGTGCTATGGGCATGAGTACGCGGTTAAAGTCCAAGAGGATGCGATTAAGGTCCAACTTACTAGGTTGGAATTTATTGGATACGCCACCATGTGGTGGAAGAGTCTGAATGCCACAAGAGCTAAAGATGGAAGACGAGGTGTTAGGACCTAGGACGAGATGAAAAAGTTGTTGAGAGGTAGATTTGTACCCGAAACGTACCTACAAGATATGTTTGCTAAGTTGCAAGAGCTTCGCCAAGGAAGCTGACCTATCAATAACTATATCAGAGAATTCCAGATACTTATGATTAGAGCCGACGTGGAAGAACCAAAGGCTTGTACAATATCAAGGTTCATTTATAGGCTAAAGCATGAGATTCACAATATCATAAAAGTACAACGATTTTATTCCATAGACAAAGCTATTAAAATTTTCCGGAGGGTCGAAAGGCAGAGGACAAATGTTCCGCTCCTGTATCGTGTCAACTTGAACAAGCCGAGCCGAAGAGGTCGTCTCGAGCTAAGGAAAGGCATAACTAACTAGAGAATGACCGACCTGATGAACGTTGAGTAGACCAGCATGGTCGAGCAGGATAATCAGGCTGAGCTGAGGCTAGGCTACCTCTGAGAATGTATGAGAAGGGACAGACCTCCGGATGGAATCTAGTGAGGTGAAATGCTTTAAATGCTTAGGTTTCAAACACATGGCTGCTGAGTGTCCAAACCAACGTGTTATGGATGTAATTGATAGTACCAACGAGAGTGAGCCTGAGGAGGGGAAAGATGTTTGAAAAGTAGAAGCCAAGGAGGAAGAAGAGACTTGTATCTATGCCGACTTGGAAGAAGTGATGACCTTAGTCTTGAGATGAGTCCTAAGTTCCTTGTCGAACCCAAATGGAGACTAGAGGGAGAATTTGTTCCATATCAAATATACCATCAAAAGCCAATTATGCACGATCACAATGGATAAAGGAAGTTGCACTAATGTAGTTGCATAATCCTTTGTGTAGATGTTGGTTTTACTGACCTCAAAGCATCCCCGACCTTACAAATTGCATTGGCTTCATGATAAGTGTAAGCTTCCAAAATTGAGTTTAGGACAGCCGAGCTTAGATTTAGGGCTTTTAGGGAAACTTATCCAATTGAGCTCAAACTTTACAACTAGAATAAAAAAGTTAGTTGAGATATTACGATGAAGTTAGATTTTAGAAATAATGACTCAAAATCCCAATTTTGCTCTTAGAAGTAGGAATATTTAATATAGCACTAAAATGTTTAGAATTCCTAAAATCGAATTTAGATTGTAACAAGAACTTAGAGATAAGTTAATTGAACTATAAAATGAGATAGTACAATATAATTTATTATATAAAAATACACGTAATTTTATGAGTATACCCAGTATAAATAATAATTATACCCATAAATTAACCCTAAATTATGTAATTATATATCTATTATGTTGAATTCACGAAATTAACTTTAGAACATATCCTAAAAATAAAAATATGTTAGAAACTTAATTATATGAATAAAGTTATTTATTTCACACGTTATTTACATAGAGTATATACTTATATACTAATTAAATAACTAATCCTAACATATAATATCTATATTTAAGTAATTATTTAATAAAAGAAAAAAAATCGATTGACCAAATGCATTGATTGCTGGACAAGGATGCATAACAGGAGATAGGACTAAAATGTTGATTCAAAAGAGAGATTCTTAATATTTGGGACCTCATGCTTAGGAAAACAAAAAGAAATTAGAAAAAAAATTATAAAATAATTAAAGAATAAATTATCTAACATACTTAGAGGTACTATAAAAGGCCAATACCTTCAGATAAGTAAATTTTAGCGGTTTAGAATCAGAAATACTTAGAGAAAAATTAGAAAAAATCATAGAAAATAAAAAGAAATTTAGAAAAAATAGGGGAAAATTCATGATAGGGTTGAACCACAACCTAAAGTAGTTATACGATGGAGCCCGACTAGACACCACCGGTCAGCACCGCGCTTAAGCCGTCCAACAACCACCTAACCGTTGTCAACCACCGGAGCATCCAAGAACACCAAGGTTGATTTCCTGCCCTGTTTTTCAATAATTTTTAAAAATTAGTAAATCCACCCAAAAAATTATGAAAAATTTTTTACTTTGGTTATTTTAAACATGCTCTCAAGTGTTATTTTTATTTTTGAAAAATTCGTAATATTTAATATATTTATTAAGAAATCTACTATTCACCCGAATTTATATTTGTAAATTAAATGTACTAAATGATGCTGTTTCTAGTTAAAAATTTTTGTGTAGGATATGTATAATATATAAATAATTTCTATGTAGCCCGAATTTTGATTTGAATGTTTTAAATATTTATTGCATTTTTAGGCCCGAAAATAGGTTGAAATTATGAATTTACTAGGAAATTATGAAATTAATTGATGAAATGGACATGTATTGATCTATAATAAATAATAACATTATTGAGTCAGATTGAAATTAATTTTGTGTTAAAAGAATCATAATTGGGTAATTTATGATAATTTAGGGGTAAAATCGTCAATACGAATATATAGGCAATAGCTCGGAAACTTAAAACCAAGTGATAACTGAATCTCCTATATTTTTAGGAGTCTATAGAAATTTTCAAGGAATTATTTGGTAACTCGAACTATTTATTACGAATTTACTAAGTAAAATAGCTTAATTTACAAGTCAGGGTGTATTTATAATATTAATAAGCTAAAATGAATTAAATAGTTAAATAAAAACTATATATAGGATTACTAATCAGATTGGATCAAATGGATATTTTTATTATATTTATTAATATTTTCTGATCGGGATACACTTTAGGTATATTAGAATTAGATAATATTTATATTGTAACAATATAGGGACAAATTAAATAAAATACAATTTAATAATGTGAATTACGTATAATACGATCATATTTACATAATTATATATAAATGTATTAAAAACTCAAACTACCTGTTAAAAGTTGTCTCTAAAAAGAAAACTCGTAAAACGTGTTGTTAGGTCTATACGAACCCAATGACACTAATTTTGTTAAAATCGAATAACCTTAAGTAATTTAACCTATAACTTTATCATATTCAAGAATGTACGCATTTTGGTAACCTTACGGGAATTAAAATGTAAATTAATAATTTAAAAGTACGTTTTGATACGATTGAAACGATATAATATGTAATAGTATATATGATGTACAGTATCAACAATTAATGACTTAATTCGATATATAGTGATAACATGACTATATATTATGAAAATAATATATATATATAACCATTTTAGATTAAACCCTAATATTTTCGTAATTATTCTGAAAACTGAATTTCGGTCTTTTGTATAATTAGGATCTTCCAATACAAAGACAGTTGACAATTCGAGTCAGCAATAGCAAACGTTTAAACAAGTAAGTTGGGATTGTGGCTTCACCGCTTGTTTGGATACTATTTAAAGTATTTAAGAGTACTACTGGTTGTGTTTGTAGTTAGATGATTATATGCATACTGTGTGTATGGATGATACTTGGTTGTGACAAGAGTTCAATTCCTTGGTGTGTTGTTCTGCATATTTGCATGGATTCTGTATTGAGTGAACTTGTTGGTCACCCCTGATTAAAACTAACGGTTATTCGACTAAAATGTAATTGGATATGCATAATCACTCGTTAAGGGAAACGATTAAGAGTATTAGGCCAAATACCGATTTCCTTTGATGAGGATAACTGAAATGGTCCTTTCCCCATCATTAGTCGAACTAAGTGACAGGCGAGGAGGTTGCAGCAAAGTTGGGGGCCATAGTTCGAAGGTGGTCATGGAAGGAAGGTGTTTTCCATTGCATAAGCCTGGGTTTGGTCTGACTTAAGTTGCAATGAAACTCCTTAATCCAGGTCGGAGAGGGTATAATTTCTCTAACCTTACAATGGACCAGATAACACTGTGTGATGTTTCATTTGAGTGATTGCATTGCATTTCATCATAATTATTAACCTTATTTGTGATTGTGCAATACTCTTTTGACTCCATCCCAATTACTGAGCTAGTTATGCTTACATCCCTACAGATTCTTTTGCAAGTATTGAGTAAGGATAGGATGTTTAGCTATCGCAGTTCCCAGGTTAGTGTACTGCTGTTTGGAAAAGTAAGGATTGAGGAATCAACTAAACCTGGGCTTTTAACTTTGTCTTTGAGTTTTGAGGAAACTAATTGGGAATTCCCTGGGAGCCAACTAGTTTCCTAACTTATTGTATATAGACTATAAAACCTGTAGTTTTTAATAAACTTTGATTGTAAACTTTACCTTTAGACATAAAACGTTTGTATAACTACTGTTGTAGTACTAAACAACAAGTTGTATAAAACAAGTATTTTGTAAAAGCTCTACCACAGGTTTGGTTATTAACAGGTGTTAGAATAGACATTTCAAGCTGGTTGAGTTGTACGTCTTGTATGAACTATGTCTATGATAGTAGCTGTGATGTTAGCTTCTATCTTAGATTAGTTTACACGGCGGGATTATTATGACTCTTTCTATTTGGGGCGTGATAATAAGGGTGCTTTGTACGTGACTGAATAAGTGACCGTACCATTTAGTGTTGGGAACATGTATAAGGACGAAGTAGTTTGCGATGTTGTTCCCATGAGAACTTCACATCTATTGCTTGGGTAACCTTAGTTGTTCGACCGACATGTCACTCACAACAGGTATAAAAACACCTATGTCTTTGTCAAGGATGGAAAGAAAATCATGTTGTAACCCTTAACCCCGTCCCAAGTGAATGAGGTTCATAACCAACTCACTCGAGTTAGTATGAAGAAAGTTTTAGTAATGAGCCAAAGGGAGCTTCGATCTGCTGAAAAGGATGATGAACCTATGTTCCTATTGGTTAGAAAATTGTTGGAGATGAGGGAATTAGAGAACGTTCTAAGAGAGATCCAAAGCTTACTAAATGAGTTTTCCAATCTATTTCCGGAAGAGTTACCTAAAGAACTGCCACCAGTTCGAGGCATAGAGCACTACATTGATCTACAGCTAAGCATTGCCCTACCAAACCAACCAGCATATAGGATGAACCTTAAGCAAGCTGCCGAGCTGAAAAGATAAGTAGGTGAACTCATTGAGCGAGAATATGTGAAGGAAAGCATGAGCCCTTATGTTGTATTAGCTCTGCTCATCCTGAAAAAGGATGGATCATGGCGCATGTGCATCGATAGCCGGACAATCAATAGAATTACTGTCAATTATAGATACCCAATACCGAAGCTCGATGACATGTTACATGACCTTTATGGTGCAAAGATATTTTCAAAGATTGATTTGCGAAGTGACTACCATCAGATTCGTATGAAACTGAGGGATAAGTGAAAAACTATCCTTAAGACTAGGCATGGACTCTACGAATGGTTAGTTATGCCGTTCGGACTTACTAACACACCAAGCACATTCATGAGGTTAATGAACCATGTGATGCGCCCTCTGATTGGAAGATATGTAGTATTTTGATGACATATTGGTATATAGTGCTGACATGAACAACCATGTTCAATATCTTTGCGAAGTATTTGACATTTTACGAGCTAAAAAGTTGTATGGTAATGTAAAGAAATGCATGTTCTACCAGAGAGAAGTGATATTCTTAGGGTTTGTAGTATCAGGGAAAAGAATCCGAGTAGATGAGGAAAATATCTGAGCTGTTATTGAATGGTCGATGCCGAAGAATATCACTGAGGTCTGAAGTTTCCATAGCCTTTCTTCTTTTTATAGGCGATTTATTAAAGACTTCAATATAATAGCCACCTCATTGACCGAGCTAACAAAGAAGAATGAAGGGTTTAGGTGGAACGATCAAGCTAAATAGAGCTTTAGAGAGATCGAGAAGAAGCTTACCTCGGCACCTTTCCTTTCACTACCATATTTTGACAAGACCTTTAAACTAGAGTACGACACATCGGGAGTTAGAATTGACGCTGTCTTGATGCAGAGTGACGACCTGTCGCCTTCCACAGTAAGAAGCTTAGTGGTCCTGCCTTGAAGTATTTTGTATACTAGAAGGAGTTGTACTCCCTTTTTTGAGCCCTTACTATTTAGCAACATTACTTGCTATCGTGGGAGTTTGTTATTTATATAGACCATGAGTCTCTAAAGCATTTGGGGATTCAGAACATTTTGAGGAAGCAAGCCAATTGGTTAGAGTTCATGGAAAGTTTCTTGTATGTCATCTAGCATAAGAAGGGAAGTGCAAATGTGGTCGTCGATGCTTTGTCACGATAGCAATTGTTGCAGACTACTTTGCAGACAAAATTATTAAGATTCTCACTTATTACCAAGCACTATGCTCATGATTCTCATTCCGGCCCCATCAGAGAATAGTACAAGGTCGGGATTGTTGTCAAGCGGTATTATGTCAAGGGGCATTATCTCAAAGACGGCTACCTATTCAAGGATTGACGGTTGTGCATACTAAACTGTTCCACGCATGAGTTGTTGATTGGGGAAGCTCATAGCGAAGGATTGTTTAGTCATTTTGGGGAAATCAAGATAACCCATTTGTTAAAGGAGACTTTTACTAGCCTAGGTTGGTCAAGGATGTCTATAAGGTGGTTAGTAGTTGTAAAGTGTGCATGTATGATAAGGGGAAGAGAAAACCCCACGGAAAGTATATACTACTATCAACACCAACTTTACCTTAGGTCGACCTCTTTATTATAGTCGACCACTTCAGTAAAATGGCATACTTCATTCCATGACATCAGACTAACGATGCTTTACCTATTGCCGATTTGTTTTTACAGGAGATTATCCGACTACATGGAGTACCAAAGACTATTGTCTCAGATCGGGACACAAAATTTTTAAGCTATTTCTAGAAAACTCTTTGGAGAAGAGTTAGGATTAAACTTATATTCAACTCCAGTAGCCACCCTTAAATTGATGGCCAGATTGAAGTGGTGAATGGGACACTAGGCAATCTGCTCAAAGCTGTTATGGGAAAGAACTTGAGAGATTAGGATTTGTGCCTACCAGTTGTAGAGTTAGCCTACAATCGAACTATTCATAGCATTACTGGGTAAACCCCATTCGAGATCGTCTATGGCTTTAACCCTACCATTCCCCTAGATATGATCGGCACCCCAGCAACTATTAAAGAAAGTCAATCTGGGGTAGACCGAGCTTAAAAATTGCATGAACTACACCAGTTTTTCATGAGGAAGATCGTTGAGTTCAATTAGAGACAACAAGAGATTGGTAGCTGAGGTCATCAAACTATTTCTTTCCAGCTAGGGGACTTATTATGAATTCATCTCAGCCGAGAGTGATTTCCTCACTTAAGAGAAAGCAAACCTAACTCCTCGAGCTGATGGCCCATTCAAGGTCCTGAAGAAGATTAACTACAACGACTACCAGATCGAGTTGCTTGATGCCTATGGTGTCTCCTCTACCTTCAATATGTTCGATCTGATTCCCCATCGATCAACAGAAGACCCTATGAGAGCCTTAAAAGAACGAGCAGAAATCGCTTCAGATTTGAGGACAAATCTCTTTGACCCTTAGGCAGATGATAGGAATTAACCTCCTGGACTGATCATAAGAACTCAAGCTAAAGGAATTTAAAGGCTCGCACGGAAAATACTATCTCTAAGCTATAGCCGAAACGAGGACTCTTATCCCAATCCGACCTCCTGCCGACTTGTCTCTCAAATCCTTGCGTATATCTAACATGCTCCTGCCCAACAACAAAGTCCTAATTGAAAAGACAACCCCAGACTAGCTGAACTGAGCTACTGACTTGACCTATTGGCACCTCACTTTAAGACAACTAACCCTTTTTGGCCAAGCTGATTGACTCTCGACCTGATCTAGATCAAGTCGACCCCTGACTTCCAGTACTTCCTACTTTTGCCTGTGTATCATACTCCTGACGTACAGCCATCAAGTGACATGTATCTTTTGATACAACGTTCTAAAATATTTCTTTCTTTTCCATATTGAATGTTCCTTGTCCTTTTTACCCTTTTAGTATGATTAATGTAACATAATTATAAAATACCCTTTTGTCTTTTCATACGTGTAAAATAATAACCTTAGTGGGCAAGTTTATAAACCCCTATTTTTCTTGTACACAGATGATCATCCAACTTTCAATACATAAATATTCTCTTTGAATAATCTTAGTGTTCTCATTATTGTTCCACTCTTATATATTCCCTTTAGTAAGGAGTAGTGGCGAATGACCCTTCAGTTTGGACCAGTATGTTACATCCAGTAGATTATTAGCCGAGTAGGATCAAGTGATGTGTCATATCCATTTGGTAATTGCCCGAACTTTGCTAACCTTTTTCCTGTTTATTTTTGTTCGTTTGTTATGGTGCTTCTCCATATGTCCAACCCTGAAGACACATCACAACGTTAATGGAGTCTTCCCGGTGATGTTGTGGACAGTTCGATTATATGCAAACTCTATAACTAGCAAACACAGATCCCAATCCTTTAAGTTTTTTCCCATGATAACTAAGTAAATTACTTAGCGTCCTATTCATCACTTTTGATAGGAATCAACCCCTTGGACAATCACACGAAGCCGAGTTAGAGGACTCTAAAGACTTACTCTAAGAATACTAGCTCAAAGCCCTATCCGAGACGGAGATTCTTATCTCAACCTCTATGTTTCCCTTTTCTACCGACCTGACTACCAAGCCTTCACGCATGCTAGACTTACCGAATAGCTATGCTATTTTAGAATATCCAAGCAAACAATCCCAAGACTATCCGAGCTAAGTTCTTGGACTAACAACAAATGTCCTTCCTCAACCCCAGTTGACTACATTACAACGAGATTGATTGACCAAGCCCTAACCTGATCCAAATTAGGTCGACCCCCGATTGCA
This sequence comes from Lumnitzera racemosa, assembly GCA_024138005.1. Classification (NCBI taxonomy): domain Eukaryota; kingdom Viridiplantae; phylum Streptophyta; class Magnoliopsida; order Myrtales; family Combretaceae; genus Lumnitzera; species Lumnitzera racemosa. The sequence goes on from JAMXBC010000007.1 coordinate 7,353,889, forward strand.
AACTCTCTTTTATCTCTTTCACTCACTTTGTACCATATTTTTTACATCTAACCACTAAGTAACATGTGTCTTATGGCACGATATTCTAAAAGGATTGTTTATCTTTTGTATTGAATATTCTTTGTTTTTTTACCCTTTTTAGTATGTATTGCATAACTTAATTGTAAAAATACCCTTTTGTCTTTTCATACATGTAAATTAACCCTAATGGATGGGTATATAAACCCCTCCTTATTTGTACGTAGAGAATCATTCATCAATACTAGAAATTATTTGAGTTTCCTTTTATTAACCTTAATGCTCTCACTATCTTTTAACTCTCATCTATTCCTTTTAATAACGAGTAGTGGCGAATGACCTTTCAGTTCGGACCGATGAGTCATATCTAGTGGATTATAGGTTAGGTAGGAATGACTGATGTGCCATATCTAATTGGTAGTTGCTTAGACTTTACTAACTTTTCCTTTTGTTTTCTTTTTTGGTTCACATCATTATGGTGTTTCTCCGTGTGTTTCACCCTAGAAATGCATCAACTTCAATCTAACCATTAGTCTAGGGGTATCTATTGGAGCTAAACACAAGTTCAGTTCTAAGTCTTCTCCAAAGAGTCTTTCAAAAATAGCTTAAGAATTTTGTGTCACAATGTAAAATAGTAGTCGTTGGCACTCTATGTAGTAAGACAACTTCTTGTAAAAACAAATGAGTAATATATAAAATATCATTAGTTCAATGGCACGGGATGAAGTGTGCCATTTTATTGAAACGGTCCATTATAATAAAGATCAAATCCCTCCCCCTGGACGTCTAAGCAACCTTAAGACAAAATCTATACTAAGGGCAGCCCAAGGTGAGGTTGGCATAGGTAGGGCATATACTCTCCATTTAACTCTCCATTTAGCTCTCTCTTTCCCTTAGCCCTTTTACAAACTTCACAACTACCAACTATCTTATAGACATTCTTGGCCAAATTAAGCTAGTAAAAGTTCTCTTTTAACAGATTAGCTATTTTGATGTTTATAAAATGACTAGATAATCTACTACTATGAGTTTCCCTAACCACCAGCTCACACATTGAACAATTAGGTATGTACAACCTTCTTTCTTTGAATAGGTAGCCATCTTTGCAGTAATATCATTTAATAACAACTCCTTCTCTACACTACTCAAGAATAAGACCAAATTGGGGGTCATGAGCATATTATTTAGCAATTAGTGAAAATCCTAGTAATTTTGTCTATAAAGTGGTTGGTAAGGTTTGCTAATGTGATAAAGCGTTGGCAACTACGTTAGCGCTTCATTTCTTATGTTGGATCACATATGAAAAACCTTCCATAAACTTTAGCCACTTGGCTTGCCTCTTCGAAAGTTTGTTTTGGCTTGAAAGATACTTCAATGATTCATAGTCAGTATAAATTACAGACCCTCGTGGTAGTAAATAGTGTTACTAGACAGTAAGAGCTCGAAAAAGAGAATACAACTCTTTCTCATATACAGAACAATTTAATATGTCACCATTGAGCTTCTCATTATGGTGGGCAATTGGGCGTTGTTCTTGCATTAGTACTGTTACGCCCCGAAGCAGCAAAGTCGTAACAGCCCCGCTGTGTAAACCATCCTAAGATAGAAGTTGGCCTTACAACTGCTATCTTAGACCTGATTTACACAAGGCATCCACGACTAACCCGCTTTGAAGTATACAGTTTGTAAGTTAAATAGATCATTTACCTAAGAAAGTGAGAAAATTTATATATATATATATATATACTTTAATTCAGTTATTACACTATTTAAAAATGAAAAATAATTCTAAAATAAAAACTTAGACATTAAAATATGTGTGTTTATTCTTCAATGTTTTTCCTCACTCCCCAGGATCCAGCAGTTGCTAGCTTCAGGGTAGTTGTTTGCCGCTTCTAAACCAGTACTTGCACGACGTCTATAAGGATGTGAGCAATCACAGCCTAATAAGTTAAGATGGAGGACTTAAAACTATACCATACGCACAACAAGGTTTTCAATCACTTATTAGGTGCAATGCATGGGCAAGTAAATACCATCGTACGACGTTGTCTAGCCCGTCGTGAGATTAGAGAAATTACGCCCGCTCTAATCCGGGTTGAGGAGTTGCCGTTAATGCAACAGCTCACGACCAAACCCAGGCTTGTGTAATGGAGACCTTGCTCCTCCCGCAACTACCTTCGAACCACTATCTTCACCCTCGCCGCGACCTCCTCTCCTGTCACTTAGTTCGACTGAGGATAAAGAAGGGATCATTTTGCAATCCTGCGCTATCCCTTTCGAAGGGGTCGGTATTTGGCCGAAGAATCCTAAGTTCCCCTAACGGGTTGCCATGCATGTCCGATTATGATTACTGGTCATATATTTGATTAAATCCAATTTAGGATGATCAATCAGTTCATGCAAATCATACAATACATGCTAAAGCAACAAACAGACTCATAGCGTCACATATAATCAAGCACATGCACACATCCAACTATCTAACGCACACATCCAACTATCTAACAAGCACAACCAAGCATAATCCCAAGCCTCCCAAAATACAACATTGTATTAATCCTAACTTACCTAGACTCCTCGCTTACTCACTTGAGGTCCGATTTACTCAGATCATCGCCGATCATCCCTATAACACAAACGTGGTTTCAGCTTTTCATATAACTATTATAGGTTCATTGTATCTTATAACGCTTATTGTTAGGTTTTATTTAGGGTTTAATATGCCTAATTATCTCGGTCTTAAGTCTTTTATAATTATTCTAGGTTTGGGGTTAGGTTCGGGTTCGATTTCCACATCGATTTCTAAATTAGGTTCTAGTTCGATTTCTAAGTAATGTTTTATATTCTAACCCTATAAATTCATTTCAACTCATAATGTGAAATTAATCACATTACTTCCCAATCTCCTAAATATCATTATTACCCCTAGTCAGTATTTTATTTCATCCGGTACACTTATATCCTTATTAGTGTACCGAATTTACTCCTGATGTGAGAAATTTTTACATTTTTCATATAATTACATAAATTCAAGTTTCTTATCAGATTTATTATATATCCTTATTATTTATATAATATCAATTTTTATCCTAATATTTTCTATTTATTATATTTTCAAAAATTACATATTATGCATTATTTCCTATTATGTACATAATGCATTTCTAATATTTCTATCACTTTAATTACCATCCCTAAACATCAATTATCATTTCAAAATATCTAAATTAATCCTAAATCAAATTTTACTCCTAATTTCCCTAATTTACAAAATTAACTTAAAGTTAATTATTTTTCCTTATTAATCATTTACTACATAATTAACCTAATAATTACATCTAACACCCTAAATGCTACAAGTATCATACTCCATCAGATTTAAACATCCTAAAACATATAATTATTCACTAAATCAGTAATTAATCATTTAATTACTTAATTAACCCTAAATTACCCATTTTATGCCTCATTTTAGGGCCTAAAAATTTTGAAAATTAATTTTTGAAAACGGGCTTCATAGCACTGTTCTATATCATCTAAGTAATCTACACAAAAATTTTGGGTTCAAAACTACACTTCTAAAGTCATTTGTTTCTAAATCGAAACATGCTCGGTTTTGCACGATTTCTTAAGAACCCTATATCACGAGACATATTTTCATCAAAATAATATTTTTCTTAAAAATTACATACAAAAATATTCTAGAATAACAAATTTCATAATTTTTAATAATATTTACTATTTTTACAAAATTACACAAAATCTGGCTGGAAATCAAACTCACTGATTTGGGTGGCTCCGGCCACCGTCGGTGGCCATAGGTGTGTCGGCCCACTTGGGCATTGCCACCAACGTGTGGTGGTAGTGGCCGTCCACTCCCAGTTGCCCGTCCGGTCTGGGTTTTCCTTTGTGGCCTTAACTACACAGTTTTCCTTTTCTTTTTTTTTTTCTTGGTTTTTCTCTCAATTTTCGAGTCTCTCAATTTTCGAGTCTCTCTATTTTTCTCAAATCCTTAACTATTCAAAAGAGTTCTCTGAATTTTTTTTCCTATTTATAGACGTTTAGGGAATTTATTGTACATTAAATTGGACAAGACAATTGCCTTATCCCTTAATTTTTAGTTTTTGTGTTGTCTTAATTTAATTGCCCGATTTTTTTTTTCTATTTTTTCCCAGCTGCCAAGACCCAATTTTGGATCATTCCTTATTTTTCCTGATTTTTCCTTATTTTTCCTTAATTAATTATGAATTTTATTTAATTATTTTGGCACATTACACGTATTTTAAGTAATTACACGTATTTCTACATACATATAAATTCATATATAGTAAAAATAAATATTATTAAATATTATTTAGATTATTTTATGATTTTTAGTATACATATAATTTATCTCTAGCAATTCGTTAATTATCAAAATGTATTTTACGCATTTTCGATAAATAACGAGTTATACACTTAAAATTTGAAATTTTTATATTCTTTTATTTTATTGCTTATTTTCTTAAATTCAAAATTACAGGATCATTTTAGTAATATTTATAGCTTTACTTTATAATTTAGGCTCGATCGGGTCCTTCAACCGATCGAAATCTCGAATGGCTAATTTTGGGGCTTACAAGTACTGCACCAATGTTAATACCTGACACTTCACATTCTAACTCAAAAGGCTTGTTAAAATCAGGCAATGCCAAAACAGGGGTAAAGTTGAGATTTTCTTTGATCTCCCTAAAGCTCTGCTCAATTCAGTCATTCCATCAGAATCCATTGCTCTACTTCGTTAGCTCGGTCAATGAGGCTACAATGGTACTGAAGTTTTTGATGAATTGTCTATAGAAAGAAGCTAGGTCATGAAAACTTAAAACTTTAGTAACATTCTTTAGTGTCGGCCACTCTAAGATAATTCGGACCTTTTCCTTATTAGCTCAGATTCCTTCTCCTAATACTACATACCTAAGAAAAATTACTTCACCTTGATAAAATGTATATTTTTTTAGGTTCTCATATAACTTCTTGGCTCATAAAATGTTAAAGACAGCTTGAAAATATTGAACTTGATTGTTCAAGTCGGTACTATATACCAATATGTCATCAAAGTATGCGACTACACATCTTATGATCAAAGGTTGCATCACATAGTTCATCTGTCACATAAATGTGCTCAATGCATTCGTAAGTCTCAATAGCATAACTAACCGTTTTAGAGACCATGCCTCGTCTTGGAGGCAGTCTTCCACTCATCACCTAGTCTCATGCGAATTTTGTGGTAGTCACTTCGCAAATTAATCTTCGAAAATATCTCAGTGCTATGAAGCTCATCTAACATGTCATCGAACCTCGGTATTAGATATTTGTACTTGATAATAAGACAATTGATTGCTCGATTATTGATGCACATGCAGCATGAATCATCCTTCTTTAGAACGAGTAGAGTTGGTATAGTATAAGGATTTATGCTCTCCTTCGTGTAACCTTACTTTATGAGCTCATCCACTTGTCTTTTCAGCTTAACAGATTGTTGTGGATTCATTCTGTCGTAGGTCGGTTCAGCAAAGCTACGCCTAGTTGCAGATCAATATAATATTCCATACCTTGGACTAAGGGTAGTCCTTTAGGCTACTCTTTAGGAAATAGGTTAGAAAACTCATCAATTAACCTTCAAATCTCATTACGTACTTCTTCAAGATCTCTCGGTTCTAATAACCTTGGGATAAACCAAAATAGAGGCTCATAAGCCTTTTTAGCAACTTGAAGCTCTTATTGGCTCATCACTAAGGCTTTCTTCTTGCTAACTCGAGTGGGCTGGTTATAGGTCTCATCAACTTGGGTCGGTGTCATTAGTTATAACGCAATCTTCTTCCCATTCTTAATAAAAGTATAGGTATTCTTGTATCTATCATGAGTAACACGTTGGTTAAACAACCACGATCTTCCAAGCAATAGATGTAAAGCTTCCATGGGGACGATATCACAGACTACTTCATTCCTGTACACATTCCCAACATTGAATGGTATGGTTACTTACTCCGTGATGTACAGAGCACCTTTATCATGAAGCCAATATAGCTTGTAAAGTTGGGGGTACTTAAAGGTTGGTAGTCCTAACTTCGGCACAAAGGAGTGTACAATAAAATTGGTATAATTTCCTCAATTTACAATAATGGTGCATAACCGTCCCTTGATAGTACACTTTGTGTGGAATAAATTTTCTCTCTGGTCTTCCTCAAAGTTCAGTAGCGAACTTACTACTAGCTTTAGCACTATGGTCATCACTTTTCCCCTATTGGCTTATCTTATTTATACTACCTAAGCAGCTGATTTTTTCAATCATCTCCACAATCATAATATACACTTTAATTTTTATTTTTGTCTTTTAGCTTATCTTATCTATACAATTTAGGTTATAATTTTTTTATTTGACTCTACAATCAAAATATAAGCTTTAATCTCATTTTTTTTCTCTCTCATCTCATCTGTATATAACATTTAAGAACTAATTTTTTTTGTTTAACTCCGCAATTGTAATATAAGCTTTTATTCTAATTTTTTTCTCCTATCTCATCTTATTTATATTATTTGAGCCACTAATTTGTTTGTTAAAATCTACAATCATAACACAAAATTTAATTCTATTTTTCTATATCATCTTTTCTTATTTATTTATTATCAAGCGACAAATTATTGTTAATCTCGACATTATAAATTGTTATTCAGCCACTAATTATAATTTGTCATCACATTATGTATATTATTACTAAGCCATTCATTATTGTTGTTTTCTTTAGTTTTATAAACAAAAACAATTGATTTTGCGCTGGATAATATAATAATCTATCAAGAAGACAATCAAACATTGCGCGAAATAAAAACCATTTTTTTTTTCCTCTCAATTAAAGCAAAACTTATCGAGAAGGGAAACTATGATAATTTTGTATCGATTTTCTTTCAAGTATTCGTGTTGACTTTCCATTTCTTTGTATTTGGATCTTTATTTTGATAGAAAATTTCAATATTCAGTAAATTTAAAGTATCATAAACTATAATATATATATTTATTTTACGTGTATTTCATGATATTTGTAACTTTTTTTCCTTCTTAAAATCATGTCATGTGTATGATTTGATTTAATACTTATATTAAGCTCTAAATTTTATTACACCGCAATATTTAATTTTTACACATGGGTGCCCGTTTACCGGCAAAGGAGTACGCGTTTGGGGAATTCGGAAAAGTCAGTCAAGTCGTAGTGGGGCAATGCCATTTTTCACGCGCAAAGGAATCAGACACTTTCTTGTCTTTATCTACTTTAGTGTCGAGGGGCCATCTTAAGACTATTCAACGTTGGAACTTGGAAGTCGGTAAAATGCCAAAATATGTCTTTGATCGTATACTCATGGCGAAAGGCATCGGCAAGGCCCAAGCCAAAACCATGCGCTTGGTCTTTGCGTCACGTCACATTAAATCCTGTCTGGCGAAGTTTATATAAATATATTAGGAGATATGTATCCAATTATTTAATATAATTCAAATAAAACTAAAAGTATTGTAAAAATCTCATATTTGTTTTGGTGGAGAGTAAAGCATCATTTCAATAACTAAAAAAAGGAGGGTAGTTCTTTACTGTAAGTAGTTATTTTTAAAAGGAGGGTGGATAGAAATAAAGAGCGCGAATATACGTTATGGACATGATTTATGAAAATATGGACAATTTTATCTGCAATTGCCTTGCATGACTGAATACATGTGACATGTGATAACTGCAATTTACAGAAGAAATCGGATGGTGTTTTAGTAATTTGACTAATATATTATTTTCTACATACATAAAAGATACCAAGGGGATTGTGGTTATAATAATATAGCGAATCGCATGCCCGTAATACGTGTGTTAATAATTACACTTAAAAAATGAAACAATAAATTATTGGTATATTTCACTTTGTTTTATCTTCTAATTATTAGAATTAACCAATATTGAAAAAACGTTTCATGCCCCATCTTTTTTTTTTAAGAAAAAATTAGAGCTCCTTACACATTTAACAAAGACATAATTTCTTGAAAATATAAAAAATCGATGAAAAATGCTACTTATTAAAAATAAAATATGAGCAAACAATACTAGAGTTACAAAGATTGATAAGGGGAATATAAATTGTACGAAGTTTTCAACATAAATCTTCATAAATGAAATTGGCGAATATATAAATTATGGGATATGAAATCAAAATATTGAATTATTCTCTTATCGTAATATAGGTTATTAGTCATCTATAACATTTCAGTGCAATAGTATAAACAACTTTCATTGTTTTATTGTACACAGGAAATACGAAAAGGTTAGAAGCTGATGGTTGAAGAGTGTTGTTATTGAAGAGTGCATGACATAATTATGTAAGTTAAAGGGCGGTCAAAGAGTTAATGTATTGGGTTTGTAAACTAAACCTTATAACTTCAATATGACATATGTGGAAGATATTAAATATTGAAAAACTACAAAGAAACAAAATCTCCATCGTTTCTGTTAATAATATAGATAAATTGGGCCAAATTTTTTATTCAAGCTTCTTGTGTCTATGATGGGGACACCGAATTACTTAATTTTCCGAATTTTGATTTGGAAAATTCATTAATGTATTTTGGATTTTTAACCAGATTGTATTAAAATGCGAAAATTATCTGAGTTACCTTTTTTTCCCCTCTTTCACAAGTTTTTTTTTTTTTTTTTCCTCTTGCTTCTATTTTCCAAAACTTTAATAAAGTGCCATAAGCTGATTTGATGTAATCGTTAGAACTCATGGGACTTCAAGTGGTTTTGTGAAAATTTATCTGAGGATCTTCATGGTATGTTTGGGGAAATTTATAGGAAATATATAAATTATCTAACTTACCAAAAAAAGAAAGATACTACAAACTTTGAGGCAGTTGATGAAAAGAATGCTTCTCCATTTTAATTTGATTTTGAAAAATCCATTGTCTTCATAAAACCTGAGGAGGTTCCCAATTATAAGGAAAAATGTGGCGTATGTAGAGGCCTGCGAAATGGAGGACAATAATGAGATATATGAAAAATTACATTTCACTGTGAAATTAGGACATACGAGGAAAAGACTGTGTTTTGGCCTTTGCTGGGTTTGCGATTGCATAGGGGATGAGAAATAGAACTTACGATCTTCATGAAGTATTACAATTACTGTAGGAATATTACCAGAAAAGTTATATGGCAAAACATCAAAGGGAAATTGAAAATTATTGGAACTATTCAAGCATTCTGATGTTAAAGAAGAGTGACAAAAGCTTGCAGACATGAAAGAAAAAAAAAAAAAAAAAAAAAAAGAGAGAGAGAGAGAGAGAGTAGCAAATGCCTATAGGGGGTTGTTGGTGGGATGGGCTGGTGTTGAATAGTAGAGAGAATTAAGACACATTGGGATTAAAGCGGTCTTACCTTATTGGCAATAGCCTAAAAGTTTAAGTTGGAATCAAATTGGGAGATGAATGCAAGACGTAATTTAAGACAAGGGAAGGGTTGTGTGAATAGTTAGTGATGCTATTTGAATTATTTAATGCTCTTAGTACTTCCATGAGATTGATGAATCAAAATACTAAAACGATTTATTGTCAAATTTGTTATTGTATATTTTGATGATATCTTGATAAGGAAGAGCATTTAATGCACTTGAGACAAGTTATGATAGTTTTGTAAGAAAACAAGTTAGTACAAAAATCTTAAGAAATGTAACTTCAATCAAAAAACCATTATTCATGGAGTTTCTTGTATCATTAGAAGGCATACATATTAATGACTCTAAGGTTAAAGCAATTAGAAATTGGCTTACGCCAAAGAATATTTTTGAATTACAAAGTGTCCATGGTTTGGCTACATTTTACAAACATTTCATTAGAAACTTTAGCACCATTGTTGTGCCCATAACAAAGTGTTTGAAGAAAGGGAAGCTTCATTAGGGCGAAGAAGCAGCCAACAACTTTGTAATTTTAAAGGAGAAGTTTTGTATTGCTAGAAAATTGGCTTTATTAGATTTTAATAAATTATTTGAAGTCAATTGTGATGTAAGTGGAGTAGAATAGGAGCCATACTATATTAAGAAAAGAGACTAATAACGTTTCTCAATGAGAAGTTGAGTGATGTTAGGCAAAAGTGAAGTATTTACGATAAGGTGTCTTATTTAGTAATGCATGCCCTTAAGACTTGGGAACATTATCTCATAGTTAAGGAGTTTGTGTTGTATTCTAACCATGAAAACATGAATTTATCATCTTATTTCATATTCCAAACCCATATGAAAATATCTTCCAAAATGACAAGTTTACCACAATTTGGAAAAGGACAACTACACGCATGGAGTAACTTGATGAATTTCACCATACAAGACAATAATATGGAGAAATCCAAATTTAGTTTGATAGGGAGTTTCTTTCTTGAATTATCATCACACCACTTATTAGCAACTCAAGCAATGGAAGTTTTCAACCTAAATTCAATGGTTTCCATTAATGTTGCTACAGTGACAAGGTTATTTCTAATTTTGAGAATGTAGTTATTAGATATGCAAAAGCAAGTATTCCTTTGGAAATGAATGGACGCATATTGATTACATTAATGGATATAAGGATTTCACTCTTGATCTTCTACATCAGATATATACTTATATGGGATGCTGGTGTGTAAGCTTATGTTAGAGGGATAGACTATGGTATCTTCATTATACATACCTAAGTCCTTTACTTCAACTTTAAGAACAAGGTTGATTTGGGATAAAGGAGAAATTGTTACAGTTTAAGAATAATAGTAGTAGTATAAATGTAAATGCTTAGTAGATAGTTGTTCATACTTGTAGAAATTAGTAATTTTAGTAGTTTTAATGGTAGTTTCAAATAATTGTAATAGTGGTAGTATTTGGAGGGAAAATTAATTATTAGTAAAAAAATAAATAAATTACAGCATGTATTTCTGTTAGGGCTGGTAATTCATGTCAACTCATTATGTCCCATGTTCGTATGTAAATGGATTCCTGTCTTGAAAACCTCAAATTATAACATGACCCGTTTATTAATCTTATATGAAAACCTAAATTCATAACTAAACTCCTTTAATTAACGTGCTATATGTTTGAGTTGGATCTATTTATCGATTAAAAAGATATAATTAAATTTATAAGATAGTTATAAGTTCGTAAAGAAAATGATGGTCATAAAATTAAACATTTTGCAAATAAAAATGATATAATCTTAACAGTTAATACAACAAAAGTTTAGTAAAGTAAAGTCCAATCAAATATTGCAAATTTAAATATTGATTAACTATGTAACATCTTCATATTAAGTTAAACCATGTCTCATTGGTATTTTACTATTAGTGATAATAATTTTCTTAAAGAGACAATCAAAGAATCTATATATAAAATATTTGTATTAATAAGATATAAATGATGTTAAAATATTTATAAAATAATTTAGTTTTATTACATTCTTTATAAAACTGATCCTTCATAAATAAAAGGTTTCTACAATTTTTTACTTCAATGAACTGCTATATTGATCAAGAATTTGATCTTATACTAAATACGGATTTTTAAGCTATCATGGATATCAATATGCTTGAGATATCGTGTAGCATTTTTGTAATTTGAGAATATTGAGATATCATATGGCATTCTTGTAACTGAGAATATTGTTACCTATAAGTGTTTGCATACTTTTAAAAGACTTAAATATTTAGATAAAGTAGATATTAGAAGTACTATAACAAATGAAATAAATATGAATCAAATATACATATTTATAAAAGGAAAAATTATTTGTAAGTCATCCACTTATTTATCATTGATAAAATCTTGAGCTCTTGACTTACTGGTATGAATATTTGAACTTATATCTTTGCCATCATGGTACACAAATCTATAAAAAAGAGAAAATAATACTCTTCTAATTTTCAAAATATTAGTTATTATTAAATAAAATAGGTTCACGAATTGAATCTAAAATCTATTTAATAAATGGGTTCATAAATAAATTTGTAGGTTGAACTTGAACTTGAATTTTATTGTATTTAAACTAGTCTCATCCGTTTGTGTTTTGTGTTGGTTTTTTTTTTTATGTACAAATCTAGTTATAATTGTGTTAAATCATGTTTGGGTTTATAGGTTGTGTCCTAAATTTCTTTTCCTTTTTTCTTTTTTTTTTGAACCAACAAGACCTAATTTCTGGAAATAGTGAAGTATGAGGAGATTAGGGAAGAAAGTTTCGATCAAATTCTTAGGATCTTTTTCTTTAAAAATAGGTAAAAGAGATTTACTATCTTTAAAAAAGCTGGAACGTTCTCATCATCTCCAATCTTTTCATCTTTACATTGTTCCACCATTATCACATTTTAGTGCTAACATTCACAGCATATTACACAACGGGATAGTAAGTTACCGGTCCTAATAAATTCTCTTATCTTATGTAAAATATAAGGAACACTCGCAACGGCACTACCTCATTGTATTCATCATCTTTCAGTACGGAATAAATGCCATAATTTATTTATCATCCAAGTATACTCTTACCTATCACTATTTTTTTCTTTCGTTTTTTTGCCACCAAGCTCTTTAGTTAACACAAGATTTGCAGAAATTATATGGCAACAAATAAAAATGGTTTTCATCACAAGAATACAACTTCAGAAAACGAAAACAACCCTACTCTACCAACTCGGATAACTAATTAACAAAATACCGAGACTATATATATATATATATATATAGATGCACACCCATATCCAATGATTGCGGTGAGGATGCTCTGCAAGGAATGTCGAAGGGCTGACTCAATTGGCCGGCTACAACGCATGCTTCACGTTGTATTCTTTTTTAAAGTTTTCTCCGCCCCTTTCCCTTGTTTTATTTTCCTCCTCCACATGGACATCCAGCAATCGGACACTGGGACTGGGCCGCGTTGACATTTTTCCTACCGTTGGATACATTGCATAACATGATCCATAATGTTTCGATGAACGCGAAATGGGTCCACTGCAATTAAATAAATCGTACCATGTTGGGTGGGTCTGCGTCATTATTTAACGATTTCCTTGTTAAAAATCTCGTACGCCATTTTGGGATCATCCGTTTACGTGGGTGAGCGTGTATGTGTTAGGTCACTATTCATGCCTGCTCGGCCCTACAGTATACCATAAGATGCAGAACACGAAGTACGATCTACATCTCCATTACCGTGAAAAAAGGAAAAAAGAAAAAAAGATAATTCGTATAAAGTGAGGAACCTTTACTTTTTAGAAATAGCAGGACCACCGCTTTCTTACTCTTACTGTAAATGGAAATACATCCTTTATCGAATTTAAATAACATTTCAAGTACGTCCCTGACAATTTACGATTTACGAAGCCAGCCTTTAGATTTGGGATTCGTTTCTGAATTTTCTAATGTTAATTACGGGTGAAACTTTGTATTGATTTTTCAACCTTTTGGTGTATATGTATATTTTTTGATAATATATTATCAAAAAACTGTAAAAAAATTTATAGATATCAATTTTTTTATCATAATTATCACAATATATATATATACTATTACTAAAAAGTTATAAAAAAATTGATAATCATAATTACCACAAAAAAAAATAATTATCATTAAAAAAACACAACATTTACCATAAAATTAAAAAAAAAAAAAACATAAAATCGACTGAATTTTTCCAGCCGTTTCTAAGAATCTCCCCTTTTTTACTTGTTAAAACAAAAGCTGACACCGACAGGGTGACGGATAGAATTCATTATTCAATTGTCTACGCCTCTACGGAAACTAAAATTCCTTAATGCAACGAGAATATCGGTATCAAAATAAAAAGACCTCTATGGATGTTGGATCGTCGATCACTTCGATAAATTCTCGTAAGAGACTCTATCCGGCTATGTAGTCCATCGATGATGGAAAACAGACAAATAACACAAATTTGGGCAAAACATTTAAAAAACATGTATTTTTAACATAATATAAGTGTGGGTAGAAAATTTACATACAGGAATTTTCAATATTTATGGTTTTGTGTATTTATACTTCATGTTTCATCACTGTTTATTACTATTAGTCAATGAATACATGTTAGTTATTAATTAATTTATGATAATATAATAAAAATTATAAAAGATAAAAATAACAAAAACAAACAAAAATATATCGGGATAGCCATCCTAACGTCAAGATGACCACCTACCCAATAACCTTACGGCCTATGGCTCAGGTGGCCTATATGTAGGTGGTGATTGATGTCCATCAAGTATAAATGACCAATGACATAATACACTTAGTTTACCTAGTTGTTCATCATTATTGAAAATTAAAAAAAGAGAAGGGAAAAGAAGAAAAGAAAAAATCAATTTAAAATGCTAAGGACTATAATTTGGTTACATGATCTAATTATAACTCGTAAGGTTTTTATCAATTTTTTTTTTAAATTTTAAAAATAGTTAGCGCCACTTACGAACCTAATAGTTGTGCCATCTATTAATATATATTAGGTTATGTCACCCCAACTACACAGGCCAAACGTGACCCACAAAACCTTAATGGCTCTCATGAGCTATTGCAATGTCAAAAGTAGGCCATTTACCATTTATAGGAGCTGACATGAGCTCATTACCCTACCTTTATGGTAGTTGATCATGACTTAAAGGCTTTATTATTCTATTATATTTATTTTCAATTTCTTTTTTTTATTATAATATCTAATTTATTACTGTCAATCTTAAGTTAATGTTTGAAGTCTGAAAAAATAAATAAATAGAAATTAGGTTTTAGGGGTGTTGGGGCTAATTCAACATATCCACCTCAATGCCTAAATCAAGAATATGTTTAAGTGTTTACAAAGTAAATAAAGAGCTAAGTGAGCAAAGTCTATAAAGAGTCTTTACATAGAGTGTGATCTCGTGTTTATAAATCTCTATTCAATAATTGTAGTGGAAACCAGTTAAACTAGTAATGATACATCGCATTTCCTGAATTTAGTCATGTGTAAATTGTGGGGAGAAATTGGTGGCTAAGTAATTATTATCTAAATAACTATTCAATTGTTCACGCTCGCATTGTGATATTCAAACATTTGAATCTCCTTGGCTAGGCCTTAGTGATTAGGCCTTAGAAAATGTTGATCGAAATAGTTATAGCGAGTTGTAGACGTTCTAGCAAGAGGTTGGTAGCTTAAGTGCCAATCTAGTGGTGTCGACCAAGGGGGCCACTACAACACTTAGTTAAGAGCATTATCTTTATAGTTAATCTTAGTATCATTTGGGATAGATCGGAGTCTTGTCGACTTTGTAGTTAAAGGGATGAAAATCTACTATCAACATAATTATATAATTAAATTAATTATTGCAAATAAATTAAAAGATATCACTCATTTATTGACTAATAGAGATGACACATAAAGCGCTAAACATGAAAATATAGATGTACAAAATGATAAATGGTGAAAACATGTGTACAAAATGACATTTACTCTGTAAGTAACAAATGATCATATGATTATTTAATAAATGTAAAATTAGATTAAGATAATGATGAAATATACGTAAAATGTGAATTATATGTAACATGTGATTAAATATTATTTCATGATGTAGCATGAAATAAGTAGTTAATGGAACATATGATTAATAAATGAACAATGGGCAATCAATAAGTAAGCTAATGAATAGCCAAGGGAGTGTTAGATAAGTCAATTAAGCATTAGTATGTCAAAAGGAGTTTATAATAAGGAAATCATCCCACTTCATGCATAATTAATCCTTATCAATAATATCCTCATGAGTGATTTAAAACATATCTAAACATTATAGTTTCAATTTCTTTTATATCACATTTGGTTTGTAGAAGTAGAAATAATCTATAATATAATGTTTGAGAATAAAATAAATTCAAGATTACAGTTACCTTTCCAATTTTATGTTTGGTAATGACTTGGACTTATGGTGCCATCATAATTATTTGATTTGTCTAAATATTGAAAATGAAGAAAAGGAGCATATAGTTGTTTTTCTCTACAATGCCCCTAGCCTCTTAATATATACAAATTAAATATAATGTAAATAGAATTATAACATATATCATATTATTGTAATAAAAATTATAACATAGCAAATATGCTATATAATATACATCAATATATGATATAGTAGGAAAAATTATACTGAAAGGATTAATATTTAGAATTAAGTTTAAGGGATCGAGTTTTTAAGTAAATAAATGGTCAACATCATGCTATAAAATTTAAATAGAGGATTCTATTGGAATGCTAATCATTGTACCTTGAACTAGTGATAAGAGAAGTATTTATGTGAAATTTTGCTTAAGAGAGTATTATCTTTCTCTTAAAAGAATTTTCAGGGAAAATATATAAACTTATGCAAATAGATATCTTATATCTAATACAATTTCTCACGTGTTTCAATTCCTTAGTGATTACAACACGACGCTTAGATAAAATCGATAAGCCACTACTAATATAACATATATATTAATCTAGTGCCCTTTAACCATAATATCTTACTTTTTTCAAACCATAAATTAACATATGAAGCCTTATAATGATTTAATATGCAACATATTAAATATAAAAAATAATGTGTAGACGGCTTATTTGGTATTGGGTTTGGCCTAAGTTTATTTTATAGATTGACTTTCTAGATCGATAGTAGGTTCAAATGAGTTAAGCCTATTTAATAGGATAGTATTGTGAGACTTGACCTAGTAGGCTTAGAAAAGGGATCGTTTGATCGGTCCATTAACTCTTGGCTTTTTCTAGTATACCCACATAACTAGATAATTCATTCATAAGCTTAGACTATTAGAAGCCTAATATGAAATCATATATATTTAAGGCCATAAGAGAAGTAACATAATTAATCACCTATGCATCTCATCTACTAATCACTAGAATGATCCAATAGAGCTCATAAAAGGCTCATCCTATCTGTTAACGTCTATAGTTATTTGACAGCTAAGAAGGGATTTGTTGATGGTTTACTCTTGATTCTTGAAAGTCTGTGGTTAAGGTTGATTCAGCTAAGCTTGTTTGGACAAATAAGATGAGCAAACATGAGCTATCTGGGTGAATTGAAGGTGGCTTCGAAGTAGGCACTCTAATGCTCAAGTCAAGGATGTTGATTAAGAGCATGTTTGATTAAGAGCATGTTATCAACTATTAAGGAGAGCAGCTGGATTCGGATCTCCTTAATTGGAAGGTTTGCTTATTAATTATTGGAGATCAGAGAGAATTCATTGGGCCATTGGGGCTTGTGGCCTCTACTACAATTGGCTTTAGGCAAGAAAATTGGTTGCTCGTATCTTATTTGTCCTCTCCGTTTGGTTCCATTTTGTCTTTGCCTTCTTAAGAGTGTAGGCCTTGGGTTAAGTTCTCCTCATTAAGGCCCGTGCTCACAAATTATTACCAATAGGATTGACAATCCATGCATAAATTATCTTGCTGCTCCTTTACAAAGGAAGAAGCTTTAAAAGAATGCAGTCATGCTACAATAATCCTATTATAAAAGATTAGACAGTTAATCAAATGAAAAGCACTTGACTCTTGTTCAAGAATAGTGACCTATCGCATACATAAGAAAGTTACAAAGATTGCATATCCCTTATCTCTCGTCTCTTCCTAATCACATCCTTCTATGTAGCATCAAATCAATACTTATCTAAGGACGCTAAAAGTATAAGATCACACAGAAGTATGTAATCAATATCAATCCCCATACATTAATTGCTAACTCCATTAGGGGAGAGGAAGAATTCAATTTGATGCACTTATAAGAAAGAGAGTTGTTGGATAGGGAGGAACTTATTAAGGGTAGCTAATTGGTCGTGAAGTTGCCAATTAGAATCCTCCAATGTAGAGAGACAATACTATGCTAGTTTTTATAACCCTCTAAAACTTCTGATCTAAATCTTAAATTAGACTTAAGTGTACTAGACAACCTTAAAAGTCAATAAGGTTAAATAAGATAAAAACCCTAATATAAAAATTAAAGACCTAATTGCGTATAAAGTTCTTAAACCCTAAATGTATGTAAATACTAGAAATTGTATCCGGAAGTAATAAAAACCTTAAAACCATAGTTTTAAGCTTACAGATGTACTAATTAATTACAATCACAATAAAACCTCAATTGAGTTTAAATGTTTAACGATATATCAAATCACGTTAAATCACTAACAAACAATTAAAGAATACTTCAAAATGTTCATAAATGTGCAAGTACTAAATTAATTTATAAGAAACTATAATATTATTTTATAAATAACATTAACCTTATAATTATATAAATAAACTAGTATTATGTAGATTTAAGTATTTAGTTATTATTTAGAAAATATATAGCAAATATTAGTATTGTAATTTATAATTTTCTTTATAGTATATTAATTATTATGCTTATTTAAAAGGTTATAAATATTTAAGGAAAATTCTAACAATTGTTTTACTACTTATTACCTTTAATTCTTCATTTTCTTTAATCTTGTTTCTATTTACTTTTATTTCCAAAAACATTTAAGAAATATATGTAATATTACAAGGGTTAACCAAGTCAACATTTGACTAAGTCAGAATGTTGACCAAGTTAAAAGGTTGGCCAAATCAATACCTCATTATCAACTGGATTTTCTCTATTTTTCTTTTGATTTCTTTTTCTTTTTCCCAGTCCCCTTGCCATCCACTTATATTCCTTCTAAAGTCTACTCATTTTTTCTTCTAAAACACATTTAAAACACAACCTAAACCCCATTATATACCCCATTCCCAACTGCCACTTCCCTCTTTTTCCCTCCTCTTCTAGTTTCTTACTTTCCCTTTTCCTTTCCTATAACAATTAACTTACATATTACTGCACTAAATATTACAACTCCTTACCCATACTTAGAGGGAGAAAAATGTATATTTATTATATTAACATTAGTATTTTATGTAAAGTATGTTTATGTTCTTTTTATCTAATTTTGTGAAATATTACACTTAGTATATTAATATGTATTTAGCATGTATTTTTGTAATTATACTAAAGATTCTATGTATATGTAATGAAATTATATATATAATGTTATTTTCTTAAAAAAATCATGTAATATGTGTATATATGTTAGTACATATATAAACACTTATGTATACATTTATGTGTAGGAATATATATATATATATATATATTCAATAAGAGTAGTACATATATAGAGTATGTATGTATAAATTCTAATAGAATATATAGTATAAATATATGTATACATAAATAAGATTAAGAATATACATATACATGTATCTACACGCCACCATACATGTATATTTCTTATGTACATAAATAATTATAATAAGAATATTAGGTAATTACATATAATTATGCCAACTGAACCATAAATATGTATATATATGAATTATATGGAAATTTCTTAAAATTATACTATGAAAATACAAAATATGTATAAATATACATATACAATAGTACATAAATACAAGTATAAATGTGTGAATATACGTATATGTATAAATGTATGGGTATACGTATAATAATACTATACATACAAGTATATGTACAAGTACATATATTAGTATACTAAAAGTATATATATATATATATATATGGGCATAAATATAAGATGTATAGGAATATAAGTATAAGATGAATATATATACACTAGAATACAAATATTTAATACAATATAATAAAATAAGTATATACACATATATAAATGCATGAATGGGCCAAAGCTCATAATGTATTTATCAATTTATTCTAATATTATATAAATACATGTGATAATAAAATAAAATTTAGAAAATATAAAAATTAAGAATATTTCACAAATTGCTATGTAGACTAATGAAATTGTGCCACGTTAGCAATCTATGTAAATAATTTACTTTAACTGCAAATTACATTAATAATGATAATACATAATAATAAAAGTTTAAAATTATGAGAATATAAAAATTTAGAAATTAATTAAATCATAAATCAACAAAATGAAACACAAAATTAATAATAAAAAAAATTAATACAAAATAACTAAATTTATAATGATTTAAGCCTATATAAAAAAAATGTGAATCTTAACGTCCAAAACAGACCTTGTTATATAAATGTACATTCGAAAATGAGGAAAATCACCTATAAACTCATAAATATAAAAAATAAAACAAAAAAGTTATATGCAATTATCAAAAGAGTTCAAATCGGGAGAAACTGATAGAAATCTAAATAAATTTAGGTAAATAATTACCTAGAATAACTAGTTCACCTAGTTACTTATAACCATTTTTATTTTATAATAATCAGGTGATTCTGACGAAGGTTCGGATCTTCCTATTAATTATTACAACTCGTGAGATACGTTATGGCCTACTGAATATTCCCTATGATTCCATGTTTATTTGTGTTTGTAATTAATGAATTTCAATAATACTATTAATTGGATGTTGTGTGGAGTTAGGACATATATGTAAATGCTATTATTTGTTGAATTGTGAAATTACTTTAAATATTGATAATGAATTATTTGTTACATAGTAGATTGGATAGGAATTGTACTGTTTGTGATATTGACTTATCATACAATAATTGGACCTAATTATATATGACCTATTAAATAAATTGGAACATGCATTACATAAAATAATTTCGGTTGTCATCATATGGAGGTAGGGAAAGACCATATGAAGGTTATTAATTTAAGAGTATAGTGTTTTAGTACGATGCATACGTACGATATGACCTTACTTTGGCTCACGGAAACACTAGGAGTTGGAGATGCCAATTGCATGACTAAGAGTCAAGTCTAGAGGCCTCTGTTCAGGTGCGAGTATGAACTATAGAGGCTCACTTACAATTATACTTAGAATTTGATTTTTGATTAAAATAAAAGCATTGATTTATTTGAATAAGAAACATAGAGTTTCGTAGTAAAGTAAGTTTTAGTACAATATCCGGATCTGACTGGTGTCGTATATACTTTAATCTTGATTTTGGAGAGCGTTAAATATGAGTTACATATAATACTTGATTAATTGTATGTATTTGATTGACATTCTATTTGTTCATGTATTTATATGTTTAAAATTAATATAGATATAACTTACTTGACAATGTGGTTGAGGGATTAAGTTATTAAGCTGTTTAACTTATATCATTTTAGATTTTTGATGTATGACTACCTTTTTGTAGATGTTGGTCGTAAGATGCCAGAAGTCGGTATTGGATTTTGAGCAAGTGTAAGTTAATATGAGTGCCGAAAGAACATATGCAAACTCTTACGTGTCTTTTCGCTATAACCTTGTTGTAGTTACTTTACTAAGAATTTGGATTACTGTATCTTTTATTTAGTGTAAATATTTTGATCCAAAATGTTATGTTAATATATAAATAGATTATGATATCATTTTTATCTAATTGCTCTTAGGAAGCCAATAGTTATAGTAGCTTTGTATGTTGTATAAAGGATCTATGATTAGGAGGAAAACCAATTTATGATCTTTTATGCGATATACAATGTCTGCTATGACTAAGTCGCCTTTTGGTTATGACAGTTTCAAAACATCTTAACTCTTCTAAAATTTCAATCATGGCGTAAAATATGCAAGAGAACATTCAAGTTGTCAAATTCTAAAAAACTTCATGTAACGACCACTTTTACTATACAATTTAATGCTACATTACTAATAATGGCTACCATTGTACAACGTAATGCCACACTATCAATAATTGCAATTGCAATGCCTAAGGAAGCTTAGAAGGTTAAGCTAGCATACATAAGTAAATTAGGATGGAGCAATATAAGAAAAGGACATGCAGGTATCACAGATATTTTGCATAACATAAATACCTTAACCTCTAGTTATCATTGTACAAGTTTTGATTGCTAAAAAAGTGGGAACTCACTTTAGAGGAAGATTTGGAACAATGCCTAATCAATGTACAATAAATGGCTTCTAACGGAGTTTTGATCCTTAAGCTTCCTTATCAATAAAGTATAGCACACAAGCCATATCATAAAGACTACAAAAGTTATGAATTTGCAAAGCTCAAAAACGAAAATAAGGTCAGCAAGGAGCACCATCTCAAGTTTATTAAGACATTCAAAGTGTATTAACTTGATGAAAACCTTAAGTTCAAAGTATTTTCAAAATCACTTTCAAAGGAGGTATGCACTTGATATGTTAACTTTTCTCCAAGATTAATTAATTCATGTGATATGATATACTAAATGTTCTAAAAGAAATTCTTTGAGACCCACAAATAACTAATTGTTATGAATATAAAATGGATCAAACATCATTTGAAGGAAGGTCATATGGCTACATACAGTAATTTAGAGAATGCTCATTGGACAATTCCATGAGGATTTACATCTACAACAAAAAGAAATTGATGAAGATTTACATTTATAGGATGTTCACCAAATATGTAGTCAACCTAGAGAATTTAGACCTATAATCCTTCAAGACATTAGTGAAGAATGTGTAAAGGATGAACAACTCATTTCCTATGCAAAGAGGCGACTTTAGGAAGAAGCAAGTGCTATTTATAAACTTTATCTAAGAAGGAATTCATTTGATTGATAAGAGAATAAGGGAAAATTATCCTAAACAAAAGAGATATGAAGATGTACCACCAATTCCATGCACAATGGATAGAGTTCGCGCCATCAGCAATGTATGGTTCAATGATGGGAACATCAAGCTATTGAGCATTAATAGAGAGCCTATGGCATACATCTTGAATGGATGATTCAAAGTCTATGCTATCTTTATCTTTAAGGTATTGCTCAAAGATGGAAATATTTGTTGAATGAGAGAATGATTGCCTTAAATATGGCATAACTATCATTAATGCTCAAGCATAGCTACTAGCAACTTAGCATTGTCTTTATCATATTCTCATTGTCAATCAATGGATATCATCCCCTTGATTAATACTTTCCAAATGACTTCATACAATTACTACCACGGTCTATCATATTAGTGTAAATATAAGCATAATTAACATCACTACCTTGCACCTCCAATTGCTAAGTAGTGGAAACAATCCCCTTAGTATGTATTCTTTAAATTAGTCGAGTTAGCTATTATGTTGCCTGACATCCCTTGTTATTAAAGCATGAAAACATTCCTTGTTGATAAGATACTTCAAAGCATTTTTGTATAGTTTACATCATTACCATGACTCATGAATGTATAGACATAGTTACCATTGTTGTCTAATGTTCTTCAACAGGATCAAAGCGACTTCATTTATGAAAGATTGAAGCTATCTAACTATAGTAGCCTTGTGATACCCGGTCAACAATTCCATTATGTTATGTACAATTTTATAAAATTGCCCCATTTTTAAAGTGTATGGAAACTATATACTTAAACTCAATTTAATTAGCAAGATTTTTAAAATTCGAGTGAAATCTGCAATAATATGGTAAGTTTACTATTCATTTTTTAGTATATGGTGAGGAGCCAAGGTCATATTTATCACCAAGAAGGAAAGCTACTAAGGACTAGATCATGACAATTCCATTCTAAACTAGGGAAGCAAATTCAAATTTTCAAAAGAACACATGCAACCATTCTAAACAGAAAGGGAAACAACAATATAAAAAGCGTGGTTTCTAGCACAAATCTTGGTTTAGGGAAATGGATTTCTTTCAATAAAAATTAGGGAATACATGCTAACAATCATTTAAAATGACAATGACCATGTTATTAAAGTATTTATAGTAGTCTAAACACAAGTTTTACCAACACTCATAGAATTCAATGGACTTTCATCTATAAATCCTAATGTAGAATAAGCATTGTATTACCAACTTTTCATGTACACCATCAGCAAATTCCCAGAGTTTTGTCACAACTTAAGCAATCGTATTAGAAATGCCTCCTTATTCTAACAAATTCTAGATTAGGGTGAGTATGGGGATTTTAGCTTTAATCATCAAATATTAGTTTACTTAAATTAGGAACCTTATGTTCTACTGAGAGAGTTAATTACAAAGTTAATGTAATCTTCAATCTTATTAAGAATACATGGAGCCTAAACTCAAAATGTGGGAACCATTAATTAGGCTTGGCATTAACCTAAATATTTGTGTAACTCCTAAATACCATTGAACTAAGCAAAATCTCATATTTACATTGCTATAATACAAAAACACCATAGGGCAATATTACGATTTATACCCTAATTTTAACACCTTTTCAATTATACACTTGAAATTTTTACTTATTTAATTATATACCTAATAGAAAATTTTGTTGTCATCATTTATAACTCAATTAACTCTAATTCATACTATTAATTTAGTCAACATGATCAATTAATGGGGTAACCATATAAGGGTTGTGCAACCCTCTTATAGTTATGGGTAACCACCCGTGGTTACCGGTGGATCTAATGATGCACATTTTTGAAGTGGTTTGTATCCTATTGTTTTGTAAGGGGTAGCTGATAGTCACTTATCAAGGGTCGTACAAACCTTCAAATGCTATGGGCAGTAACCTAATTGAATAATTGTATTAACTGGACTAATGATATGAACTAGAGATCATTGATGTATATACTGCGACAATTAAATTTTCAATTTGTTATATAATTAGACAAATCGAAACTTTAAGGGTATAATTGCAAAAAATAGCAAAGTTGAGGTGTAAAATATGATATTGATCCAAAACATCATTGGCCAACACATTTTATCATGTCAACACATGATCCCATTTATACATAAGGCTTACTACATCATGTTCATGAAGGATATTTAAGTCAACAAACATATGGACATAAAACATTATAAATATCATAGAGATAGTGAATAAAACATTACAAAACATAGCTCTAAGCATTTAATAATGGAGTTCGCAAAAATTTACTAGCTGAAGATCTTACTCTTATTTATAGATTGAAGGTATTTACCATTAATGATACGTATTGGATCTTGGCTAGCAGGCACATGATCCAATGAGGTAACATTACCAACACCCAGTGGGACATCCTTTCCTTTGCTAGTTGGCAGAGACTGGAGGGATGGGCTTGTCCCATTAGTGATGAATGGCTACCCTAATTTGGCTATTAGACATTAGGTTGTGTGATAAGTGGTTCATCAACATTAAATGAAGAGAGAGAAACTGGACAGTAGATACAATAGGTGTTCGACTCATAGTTCGATGGCTTTTTTAGCTATGGTCCCTAAAGGGAATGAGAACGAGCCTCATGCGACCATTGAGGACAATGGTTGGGCATGTTTAAGGTGTTTAGAGGCTTTTTGAGTAGAAGACGAGGCTCGAACTTGCTTAAGACACGTGTGAGCATTTCGATGGGCCTGCTTGGTTTGGACTAAGTTGACCCGAAGCGGCAAAGTCATAATAGCCCTGCCGTGTAAACCATCCTAAGATGGAAGTTGGCTTACAACTACCATCTTAGACCTGATCTATATAAGGCATCCACGAATAACCCGCTTTGAAGTAAACAATTTGTAATATAAATAAATCATTTACCTAAGAAAGTGAGGCAATATATATACACTATAATTCAGTTATTGCAATTAAAGTTTACAATAGTTCTCCGTAATAGATTTCCTAGTTATTACATTATTCAAAAATGAAAAGTAATTCTAAAATAAAAGCTTAGACCTTAAAAATATGTGTTTATTCTTCAATGTTTTTCCTCACTCCCCAGAATCCAGCAGTTGCTAGCTTCAGAGTAGTTGTTTGCCACTTCTTAGCCAGCACCTGCATGACGTCTATAGGGATGGAGGACTTAAAACTATAATATAAACACAACAAGGTTATCAACCAACTTATTAAGTACAATGCATGTTCAAGCAAATGCCATCGCATGATGTTGTCCGGCCCGTCGTGAGATTAGAGAAATTGCACCCGCTCTAATTCGGGTTGAGAAGTTGCCATTAATGCAACAACTCACGACCAAACCCAGGCTTATGCAATGGAGACCTCGCTCCTCCTGTGACTACCTTCAAACCATTAACTTCACCCTCGCCACGACCTCCTCTCCTGTCACTTAGTTTGACTGAGGATGAAGAAGGGACCAATTGCAATCCTGCGCTATCCCTTTCAAAGGGGTCGGTATTTGGTCGGAGAGTCCTAAGTTCCCCTAATGGGTTTGCATGTAGGTTCAATTCTGATTATAGGTTGTATATGTGATTAGGTCCAATTTAGGGTGATTAATTATTTCACACAAATCATACAATACAAGTCAGAACAACAAACAGAATCATAGCATCACTCATAATCAAGCACATGTACATAATCAACTATCTAACAACAAAAACCAAGCATAATCTTAAGCCTCCAAAATATAACAACATATTAATCCCAACTTACCTCGACTCTTCGCTCACTCACTTGAGTTCCGATTTGCTCAGGCCATCGCCGATCATCCCTATAATACAAACGTGGTTTCAGTTTTTCATATAGCTATTATAGGTTCATTTTATCCTATAACGCTTATTGTTATGTTTTGTTTAGGGTTTAATATGCCTAATTATCTAGGTCTTAAGTCTTTTAAAATTATTTTAGGTTTGGGGTTAGGTTTGGGTTCCTTTTTCGCATTGATTTCTAAATTAGGTTTTAATTCAATTTCTAAGTAGTGTTTTATATTCCAACTCTAGAAATTTGTTTCAACCCATAATGTGAAATTAATCACATTACTTCTTGATCTCTTAAATATCATCATTACTCCTAGTCAGTATTTTATTTCACCCGGTACACTTAAATCCTTATTAATGTACCGAATTTATTCCTAATGTGAGAAAATTTTTATATTTTTCATATAATTACATAAATTCAAGTTTTCTATCATATATATTGTATATTTTTATTATTATCATAATATCAATTTTTTATTATAATATTTTCTATTTATTATATTTTTAATAATTATGTATTATGTACTATTATTTATTATGTACATAATACACATATAATATTTTTATCACTCTAATTACTATCTCCCAACATTAATTATAATTTCAAAATGTTTAAATTTATCCTAAGTCAGATTTTACACCTAATCACCCTAATTTACAAAATTAACTTAAAATGTACTATTTTTCCATATTACTTATTTACTACATAATTAACCTAATAATTACATCTAACACCCTAAATGCTACAAGTGTCATACTCCATTAGATTTCAACATCCTAAAACATATACTTAGTCACTAAATCAGTAATTAACCATTTAATTACTTCATTAACCCTAAATTACCCATTTTATGCCTCATTTTAGGGCTTAAAAATTATCTAAAATTTTTAAAAATTGATTTTTAAAAATGGGATTTACAACACTATTCTATATTATCTAAGTAGTCTACACAAAAATTTTGGGTTCAAAACTACACTTCTAAGGTCATTTATTTCTAAACTGAAACATACTCGGTTTTGCACGATTTCTTAAGAACCCTATATCACGAAACATATTTTCATCAAAATAATATTTTTCATAAAAAATAAATACAAAAATATTCTAGAATAACAAAATTCATAATTTTCTAAGAATTTTTACTATTTTTACAAAAATTACACAAAATCGGGTTGGAAATCGAACTCACCGATTTGGGTGGCTCCGACCACCGTCGGTGGCCATGGGTATGTCGGCCCACCTGAGCGCTGCTACCACCATATAGTGGTGGTGACCGTCCACTCCCAGCTGCTCGTCGGGTCTGGGTTCTCCTTTGTGGCCCTAATTGTATAGTTTTCCTTTCCTTTTTTTTTCTTTGGTTTTTCTCTCAATTTGTGCCTCTCCCTAATTTTCTTTGATTTCTAACTGTCCAAATAAGCTTCTGAATTTTTCTTGCTATTTATAGGGCTTTGTGGTAATTAATATGCATTAATTAGACATGACATTGCCCCATTTCTTTAATTTTTGACTTTTGTGTTACTTAATTCTAATTGGATAATTTTTATTTTTTAGATTCTGACCTTCCACGACCATATTTGCATTAATCCACACCCTTCTAATTTTTTTCTGATTTTTATTAATTAATTTAATAATTTTCTTTAATTATTTATTAAGTTTTTGGCCAATTTAAGTAATTTTGTGTATTTTTATCTATACGTAAATACATGTGGGATACATGTGAACATTCCTAATTATTATTTAGGTCATTCTATGATTCGTATACATATAATCTATCTCTAGTAATTTATTAGTTATTAAATTACATTTTTCGCCTTTTTGATAATTAACAAGTATTATACTTAAAATTTGAAAATTTTGTAGTCTCCTATTTTATTACTTATTTCTTAAATTCATGTTTACCGGATTATTTTAATAATATTTCTAACTTTACTTTATAATTTAGGCTCGATTGGGTCCTTCAACCGATTGAAACTTCGAATGGCTAGTTTTGGGGCTTACATTGGTGACTTATGAGGCTTAGGCTAGGCATTTCGGAAGGCTTAGGCCTTGGGAGCCCTTATGGTGGGAGTTGACCGTCAACAATATCTTTTATAAGTTTTCTTACATAAATACTCCTTGTAAATTTCTATTTTTTAAAAGAATTATATTACTTAAATGCTTATTTTTCAAAAGAGATAAGTTAATCAAATGTCTTTAATTTATTTTACATATTTAACTAAAGATGCTTCAAAGTAGTCTAGTATACATGTCTTATGTATACTAAGTTTATGATAACAGTTAAGTAGCTAACTTCTGTCATAGATTGGTATATATGATGAGACTGTTATGGCTTTACAACTCTTGGGCCTTACATAAGATGAGCATTCTTCCCTTGCTCTTCTTTAAAGCCACCTCCTTTTCCTTACACAACCCCATCTCCTTATTCACATCTTTCTTCAGGTCTTAGATCTTTACCTTAAGCTTTTCCTTCTCCTCTTCCCATGCCTTAGCGTAAGCAGCAAATTTTGTCTCTGCTTGCACTAAGTCCTCCTTGGCCTTTTTGGAAATCTGAAAAATTAAATATAAGGAATTGAGATTAGTTCAGATCGAATCTATCAAGAAATATTAAGAAGGTCGGAGCTATATTGCCTTTACTTTCTCAGGCATAAGAGTACCAATGATTATCAACAGGTATTGGGATGATTGAACAAGGAAAGTGAAACCATAAGTAAAGTGTTGACTAAAGAATAATAATAAAGCGTAAAGGTTGAACTTACATCATATAGTTTGGCAGCAACCAATTGCTTCAAGTCCCTTGCACTACCATTAGTTCTTGAACAACGATACTTGATGTTCCTCTTTAGAGTGCCCATATCGGTTAGAAGTTGTATCCCCTCCAAGAGTGTTTGAGAGAACTTCCCATTGGTCAGTGCAAAGTCACTTGTGTTGACCTCCTATAATGGAACAACTATAAAACAAGCTTGTTTTCTTTTTGTGAAGGGGCCATTGGTTTAGGAATAAACATAGGGGACCTCTTGACAAGAGTGGGGTTAGTGACCCACCAGTGTTAGTTATGGTAGTTTCTTTCTTAAGGGCCTTGATTGCCTTTCCATTTTGAGGATCTTGAGTAATGCATTCAACATTAGGCTACTTTTACCTCAGCGGCCTTACTTCTTTCTTGTGCATTCCTGGCTTTAATAGCTCAGGATTGCCATCATGCCTTCTCAACAGGTGGTATTGCCTTTGGGTAGGTCGTTTTCTTCCTACCACCACCCTTCCTTAGGACTTACCTATCGTTTAGGTTGACAAACAAGTTCTTATAGTGCGAGTTCTTTAGCAGCACCTCTACAAAAAGCAAAAGCAAATTAGCTTAGTGATGAATAAGAAAAAGAAAGAATGACATACAAACACCGTGCCGAGCATGAGCAGGGAAGATTACCTATCCTTTGAAGTAATCAGTTGAGATTCCCTCACAATAAGCCTAACTCAGGATAGCGAATTGTTGTAGTAAATACCTTCTTGGTTTACAATTACCTTCATTTACACTCCCCTTATTGTACTTTCTTTGCTACGAATGACAGTTTTACCTTTTAGTGCTCTTATATTGTCAACGGAGAAGATCAAAGCCCTATTGTAATACTGATCTATGATGGAATTGGCATCATACACAAACTAGTTAAAATTGTACTTCTCTATAATCTTATCATAAGCTATGTACTTCTCCATAATCTTATCATAAGAGTTGCCTTATCATTTGGCAGCAGTACTTTGATGTCACCTTACCTAATTGGTTGGCACCAAAGTGTTGGGAAGGCAAGATCTTATTCCATCCTAATGACTATACACTTCTTCTTCCAATCTTGAATTGAGGATTCTAGTTGGATCAAAATTTTCCTTTTAGGTTAGGCACAAATATAGAAACATCCCTTACCCCATTTAATTGTGAAAGAATATCCAAATAAGGTCGGCATAGCCCTAACCTCAAGATCCTTACAAATGCACTCAAAGGTTATCATTAGCTTATAAACATTCAGGGTCAGCATTCTCTGGCATATACAGTGATAAGCGAAAAAATCTCTCTCGAAAGCAAAGAAAGGAAAATGAAGATTAGCCTCAAAATATATTTCAAAAATGAAGATTCACCTCGAAATATTTTTCAAAGAGGGAAAATTCCTAATCACCTAATGATGTGATACATTCATGGATTTTGGGTCTCTTGACCTCCTAATGTTGAGGGGCAAAACGGAAGTAGAAGCGTATGTTGTTGAATTCCATTTTTGTTGGAGTGCTTATAACACCATTTGGGCTTAGATCGTATGTGATGCTATAGTATGAAGGCTTTGAAACATTTTCATTTTCATTGTTGTCTGGATACTTATCAAGTGAGATTTTTTGAATCTTATAAGCCCTAAGCACATGTTTTCTTCCCAATTCAGTCTAGTCGAAAAAGTCATATTGATAATCACCCCCTGCATTCATCGTACTAAGCACTTGTTCCGTTGGAATAACACCAACTACTTTATGGATTAAAAGTGTGTTCTGAACTGAGTTTCAGTAATTTATCGCATTGTCAAAGTTTGTGTTGTTAGATGGGGTGTTAGACATATATACCTTCAGAAGTGAGAAGAACGAAGGTAAGAAGTAAAAAAGGAGAGATAGTCATGCCAGACTAATTGAAGATGAGGAAGGATTTTGGAGAGGAAAATTGATTTTGAATAGATATTTGGGTAGAGGAGAGAGAAAATCGAGGGTTTTCATGGCTACATGTATTGGGGTTTATATTTTAAACAAAGGCAAGTCATAGCCGTGTGATGATATACCATCTAGAAAATGAACATCTAAGATTGATATCTGTTACGTACTATGCACGTCATATTTGTCGTGTCAACATAGATATATATGTATGAAATATGTATTGACTATAGATGAGTGTGACTCTTTGACTACATGCAAAGATCCAAATTAGGTATTGCCATCGCTTGAATCGATCTCATGGCAACTTTAACAAAACTTGAGTAAAGAAAAAGGAATAAACTAGGAAGGATGAGACAGAGACTAGATAAATTAATCGTTTACATAACAAAGCTCGGGAATGCGATACCGTGAATTTGTATAACTCAAAAAAGGATTAAAATGAAGAAAGGATATAATTTGTTTTGATGATATAAAGTTAAATCGTCCAAAACCTTCACTACCAAGTTACTCTCCTTACTATAACCACCAAGGAGACTTGAATTGTCTTCTTTTCGACCTTGTAAGCCTAAGTCCTAACCTCTTTTACTATCAGCCCTCATTTAAGTTCCAATGACCTGGAAAAGAAGAGAGCACAGACTCGCATAAGTCACATTGAGATAGGTCAGGGAAACTTATAAGCAGGTCAAGAAAGTGGTTTAGGAGTTAGGGATAGTTTCACCCCAACAATCCAATTCGAGTTTGCTTAATTACTCAATATTCAAACTCTAACATAGGTGCAAACAGTTAGGAGGTTACTACACAAATAATTGCTTACTACCCCTTCCGTTCATAGGAACTAAGAATTGATCCAAAACAAAAATTTACCATATGCCAAATGTGCTAATTATGGTTGCTAGAATAGTTATTAGCCACTGTCTATAAATAAATTTTGATAACCAAGGATAAGGTTGCTTTTGGCCCTTCTTAGTGTTCCCTACTTTCTCTTTACCAACACTTCTTTTTGCATACATACTTACATAGTCATTAAAGTAATTTCATTAGAGTTGCTTCGATAACCCCGTAACCCCAATCTTACTTTCTTTTGCTGACCTGCTTGTAGTTAATCAGGTCAGATTCTAAATTCCTAAAATTGGAGGGCAACAAAAACCTCTCTCTAGCCATCTTGACCTTAGCTTAAGTGTCCTTCAAGTAGATCGGAGAAATATTATGCTTTTATGACGTAGGGGGCTAAGGTTTTGTTGCTTGTCTTTTGCTTTAGGTTTTCATTTATTTGAATAAGATAAAATGTCTTTAATTAACTTCTTAGCCATTTATTAAAGTACCCCTACTATTTCAACAACTATGTACGTAACTTCGTATAAAAAGTCTTGGTATTGTTGTAAATTAATTTATTTGAGTTAAAAATATTTTAATATATGAGCTATATTAAGTATTTCTTATAAGTAAGATATAATTTTATTGTTTTTGTTAAATGAACACCTGCTAGGGTTATTGGAATGTTGCCAAAATAAATTTCTTTTTAAAAGATAGCACTACAATCATTATATTATCATAATTTATGTCACTAAAATCTTTTCTATTATTTAAAATAAATTTATTTGGTAAACTACCAATTATGATAAATTTAACGAAAAAATAGAAATATTTGATAAAAACGCATTATAATGCATGCAACTATATAAGTTATATTGGGCATTTTTTTTATAGTAATATTTAGTATTGTATAATAACGTGAAGATTCTATCAGTAAGATATGACTTTACTCTTTTCTCATTTGAATCCTAATAATAGTGATATTGGAAAATATTAACAAAATAAATTCCAAAAAGTAAAAAGAACATCAGTGATGACTTTTTTCATGTAACTTCCACGTTACAAATTTGTTGTTTTTTTCTTTTTTCTTTTTTCTCTTTCTCCCTTTTTCTAAAAGAACTAACAAGTAGGATAGGTATAAAAATTGTGAAACACGGATTGAACCGTGAATGAAATTTGAAAAATCAATTTTTTTTTTTTTACAAACGGTTTAATTCGAGAAAGCAATGCAAAAAGCAAACCGTTTGAAATATAATTGAATTGTTGGTTAAATAAAAAAAAATTCATATAATTGTTTTGTGTTTTTTTTATATTTTTCACCAATCTTCATATATTTTATCTAATTTTTCATATACTGTTCTTTTTTTTTTTATTTCTAGATCAATTACTAAGATTAGGTTGAGTGAGTTTCGTATGAAATTTTATATATAAAAATTTTATTTTTGTATATGTTTTTAAATCAAAGATCCGAATTTAGTATTCTTTACATGTTTAACATTTTTTTTCTTTTTTTAGTTTTTGGTGAGTCTCTTTTATTTTCTTTATATTGCTTTTACATAAGTAGCTCTATTTTTCCCTCTTTGTTATTATTCATTAGAACAAAATTTCTCATCTCTGTTTAATTAAGTTCGATTTGTTAAGATTTTATATAATTTTTTACTAAGTATAGTTGCATATGATGAATATATGAGAAATTAACTGGAAATATATGAAAGTTTAGTAAAGAGGAAAATGTATTATTGGAAATAAAAATGTTTAACAAAAATTTTATATAAATCGTTTGAATTGTAAATTAAATTAAATCAAATCGATTTTAATTAGGTTAAAAAAATTTACGAATCAAATACTATAGTTAAGTTTGATTTAAAAAGAAAAAACTAAATTATTATATTAGATTCGATTTAAATCGATAAAATAAGTAAATTATAATGAATTAAATTACACTCACTCACCCCTACGAAGAAATAGGTGTATTTTTTAAGGTGATCCGAATGAAATCAAAATGACATACTGCAACTAAATCAGCAAGCATCTGTCTAATGAAACTCGATACCATTCCATCATCTAATTAATTCCACCAAATCGCAGACATAATTCATATATTATGCTAGGCCAACTGGGGAACGACAATGATAATAATAATAATACAACATCGGAATAAATTATTCCAAAAAAAAAAATGCAAGGGATAAGAAAGACTAAATAGATGCAAAGGTTCAATGTTTATAAATAAATAATCGGAATTGATTATAAAAATATGGAGTCACCGGATCACACCACCTAAGCATTAGCTGCATACAATAAGTTCAGGACAACATATTAAAAAGAAAAAAAAGAAAGAAAAAGAATGATATTTACCTTTTATATAAGCATTATTTTTGTCATTGTAACGATGATAATGACGTCATGAAGCTTCCTAACCTCTCTTAAATCAAAAATCAACCTCATGATTTTTATTAGCTGTTCTCCGACCATTTCACCTCTCTCTCTCTCTCTCTCTCTCTTTCGAAACCAACATCCCCCACTTCTCTTCTCTTGTACATTTACATTGAAACACACGATACAACACCCAATAATCCTTCTCTCTTTCTCTTACACTTTCCCTCTCTCTCTCTCTCTGTCTCTCTGATATCACATCTGTCACCAGTAGGAATAGTACACTCCTCTCTTTCCGATTTCCATCTACAACACTGTTCTCCTGTCTCTTTTGTTTCTTCCTTCATCCTTTTTCTCTCTCCTTCCTTTCATATATATGTCCTTTTTACACACATCCCCATATATATTCACCTATACCATGCCATGCTTCCAAATACCAACACAAACCGACTCCTAAAACTTCTTCTCTCCTACCTAGCAATAGCATGAATTCAACGTAACACAAACCTCATTATCACTGTCATCAAACGCTCTCTACATTCATACCAGTATAAACCCTGCTAGTCCTAGTCCTTCTACTTAGATAAGCAAAAGTAGAAGAAAAATGGCTTTCCATGGCCAGCTATCGCAAAACCTATCTTCACTTCATCACTTCTCGACACCTACTACTACAACAACAGACCAACATCAACAACCAACTCCAAAACCGGAACACCACCTCCAGGCACAACCACAACCACAACCACAACCACAGCCCCAACCGCAACAACCCAACTGGCTCAACGACGCCCTCCTTCTCAACCTTCACACCAACTCTGATTCCTCCACCTCAGCACACCCCACCCCGACCGCCAATACCAACCCATGGCTCTCCCGCCAGCACTCCTTCCTCCATCGAACCAGTAACACCCAAAGTGACGTCATCGACGACGTCACCCACGATTCTCTCATCGCCGACTCCTCCGCCGAATTGAAGGCTCCCGCCGTTTCTGGTGGTGGGGACAAGAGCGATGCTGCCGTCGACAGCGAGGGTGCCGGTGGTAGCGCGTTGAATTGGCAGAACGCTAAGTACAAGGCGGAGATTCTGTCTCACCCTTTGTACGAGCAGCTGCTTTCTGCACACGTGGCGTGTTTGCGAATCGCGACACCGGTGGACCAGCTGCCCCGCATCGATGCGCAGCTCGCCCAGTCTCAGAATGTCGTCGCCAAGTATTCGGCTTTAGGAGGTGGTGCTGGTCCTAATCATGACATGGTTGGTGATGACAAAGAACTCGATCAGTTCATGGTAATTTGACGATTTTATTAATTAATCGACTTCCGTCTTCAACTATTGGATGGTATTGATTTCAACACTGGAGCGTTGCTTTGTCACGAAGCACACGACACTGGCTATCACGAATCATATCATGATATTTGCTTGTTTTAGCGTGTGGTTGGAATATCAGGCCAAATTTTATAAATAAATACGCGGATTTGAAACGCATTTTGGGTGAAAAAACAAAAGATTGTAAAAATGCATTAAATGCTGAATTTCCATGAATATTATTTCTATTTTTTTGTCTTTCATCGGATGAGTTTGGAGAATTGTTGCTGTTTTGTTTCTTTGAATTGAAGTAATAATTGGGGTTTGATGTTTGACGAGGTGCTTTTATGTTGTATTTCCTACTATTTTACTTGCTTTTATTTTATTTTGTTGTTGGGTTTGGTACTGGTACTGGTACTGTTACTGTTACTAGTACTACTTGTGGGTAATTGACTTTATGAGGTGGAGGCACCGACAGCTTGTTTGGTGGTTTTAACAAGTAAACCATCTGTATATTTTTATATGAAAGATCGGTCAATTGGGGACTCTATGAAACTACCATTTCTTATGCATGGAATGGAATCAAACTGCCAAATTAGGATATTCACAACCGTGATTTGCATCTTCTCTTTACGAGAAGCACCAGAATGTTCTAATTGAAATATTCTGAAACAAAGGGACCTGGTTCTTGGTGTGCATTGTAAGCAGTGTTTGTGAGGCTCTAGGGAGACATAAATCTCCACAAGAACTAGATACAATCGAATGTGATTTTTCTGAGCTATTTCGGGTGTATTCAACTTCTTCATTTTTGGAGCTGTACGAATCGTTATATCAGTTGAATGAATTATGAATATTTTCCTCATTGTATCTAGGAAGCCTGTAGTCGTGGTTTATACAAGCCCACCTCTACTAGACGAATTCCCGAAAACAGAGAAACTAACTGGTAATATATATATGTGTGTTTTAATTTTTTCAACACGGGAACTAGATCCTTTACTTGCATGAGTTAAGTATCACTACAACACTAGATCCATAATAATTCAGTAGATGATGCGCGTCCTTCCCTTCTTTTTTAATATTTTCTTTTCCTGGAAGAAATTGTGTGTTAGGATATGCCCACTGAAATTTGTGAAGGAAATTAGAGAGCTTTCCTTTTATACATCGTCCATTGCATGAAAAATGCTTTTTTAATCGCGCCTTTGTTTGGGGGGCAGATAATCAAAGTTTTGCATTGTTAAATACTATTATAATAATTCCAAGAGACTATAGATACTATTTGATGATAAGTTATGATGAATGGGCACTAGCGATGGTAGTGAGCAACCATGGAAACTATTAATGGTATATAAGGATAATGATTTTCCCTTTTCGAGAATGAAAATCATTTTCTCCATCTTCAGTTGATATTTTCCGTGATGGTTGACCACCACCACCATCACCAACCATCTAACATCTTTGACTCCCTCATCACGTGCTTCTAAAAAGTTCCTCCTAACCACAAACCTAGTCTTAATTACTATGATAATGTTTGATATATATAGATGTTTGATAACCACAGATGTTGAATAAAGTCTAGGGAACATGGTAAGGTTTTTTATTTTTCTTCTTATGTAGAAGGAAAGAGTTTTGATTTTGTTTCTTTTTTCTTTACTTTCTTGTTTATTTATTTTTTTCATCCTCCTTTAGGTCCACGTCAACGGTCTTCTTGTTTGTCCAAAGTAAATGCTTTCATCCATTTTACCGGTTTCTACACAAATCTGAACCTGAAATTTCCTAGAATGCTGTTAGTTTTTGCAGCCACCACACTCCAAGAAACCCCAGATATGTGCAATTCTTAAGATCAATAAACAATGCCTGATAGATTGGCGTGGAGCTTGTTCATGTCTTTCTCAATAATCTAGCCTGATGACCATGCATGAAATTTGGCACAGCCTTGAACTGTGTGATCAAATATAATAATTCTCCACATTTTGATAGACAAAAACTCTCATATATTTCTTCACTGATCAAGCAGGCCCACTATGTCCTGTTGCTCTGTTCTTTCAAAGAGCAATTGCAACAGCATGTACGTGTTCATGCCATGGAAGCAGTAATGGCTTGCTGGGAGATCGAGCAGTCCCTTCAGAGTTTAACAGGTGACGTGCTGCTATATTCTATTGCCTCTGATCATGTTCAACATGAAACCCCCCACCCAGCTGCACTTGTTTGTATGAAACTGAACTTTACAAACATCTGTTTTTCCTTTTGCAAAAGCAAATGATGAATTAGCTGTCCATAATGCTTAAGAATTCTTTTAAGCATACATTAGATGTGCACTTTTTAACTGCTTGCGTAGTTGAATAGTTTCAATGCATATGTGCTTCTTGTCCATACTTATTTAAGAAATCTACCGATATCGTTCCGGGAATTTCCAACAGAATCGCCAAATTTTCATGCATCACACTTTTCATTTTTCTCATTTAAATGACATGGATGTCAATGGCATCGCACAATTATGACATTCAATGGCTTATGTGGAAGAACCTTGGGGTGGGGGGTTGGGGTGGTGATTCACCGGTTAGGCTTTCAGACTATCCGTTTCCATTTCTTAATTTAGACATCAAGGTTCACATGAATACAAATGGGCAGAAGCTTTAACTTTTTAGCATGTTGGTTTGCAGGAGTTTCACCAGGACAAGGTACCGGTGCGACAATGTCTGATGATGAAGACGATCCTTTAGACGGTGATGCCAACCTGTACGATGGAAGTTTGGATGGTCCAGACAGTATGGGTTTCGGTCCTCTTATCCCAACAGAGAGTGAGAGGTCCTTAATGGAGCGTGTGAGGCAAGAATTGAAGCACGAACTGAAACAGGTACATGTTGTTTCCACTACAGATCATGACCTTAACTAATTGTCAATCTGACCAAGTAAACCCGTCTCTTATACAGGGTTACAAGGAGAAAATTGTTGACATAAGGGAGGAAATTTTGCGTAAAAGAAGAGCAGGAAAGCTTCCTGGTGACACTACGTCGGTCCTAAAATCCTGGTGGCAGTCGCATTCCAAGTGGCCATATCCTACTGTAAGTTTTATACATTACTTCGTATGCCTGTCCAGTCTTCACTTGAAATGTCATCACAATTAGCTTCTAAGAGCTTCTCTTGAAGCAAATCATAAGGTTTTTATGTTAAAAGCTTTTACAGGCATATTAGGATATAATATAAATATAGCCATTAGATTGCACATTCAATCTTTCGTTTATTGGGGGACTCTCTTTTAAATCCCTGCTTTAAATGCAAGAGCTTTCATCTCTGGAAGCTGCTGAAGAAAATAGACATGAAAGGAATTAAATAAATACAGAAAGGGACAGTAATAGTTTATCATGAAAGTGTTTTTATTGTGCAACACACACTCAGCTTTTTATGGCACTTGCTTCTTTGTGAATAAATACATAAAATTCGTAACCTTTTGTGTAATGTTAAAATATTTGGTGATTCGACAGGAAGAAGATAAGCAGAGGTTAGTGCAAGAAACTGGCTTGCAGTTGAAGCAGATAAACAATTGGTTCATCAACCAGAGGAAAAGGAATTGGCATAGTAATCCTTCATCATCTACAATGTTGAAAAACAAACGCAAAAGGTATGGAATGGCAGCGTGCTGGTTAATCTAAAATAATTGTTCAAAGATCACACTTTTGCAGTAGCCGAAATTCAATTACAAAACAATGCAGGTGAAAATGAGCTGAAATACTCAATGGAAGACAAACAAAGAACGATACCTAGTGACTTCGGCATGCTTTCGGATCTTCATGAACAGCACATTGCCAGTCAGGTCAGAGTAACATATTTTCCTGCTGAAGGTTAACATACCGGCCAGATAGAGATAGCAATAGCAATAGCGATAGCGATAGTGATAGCAACAGCAACAGCAACGGTTTAAGCCAGTTCCGGCAGTATATGCAGAAAGGTTAGGCTAATGATAGATTAAAAGCGATCAACTTAGATATAATATGTCATCACAGCTAAAATTAAATTGAGGTTGGCATATTTTTGCCCATTATTCTCTTGTGAATAAAAATACGGTGGAGGTATGTACAGAGAATGATCTCATTTACGCTTTGCTGTTATGTAATATGCTAGTGATTGGTAGCCTTCTTTTGTCATTTGGAGATTCTGATACGCTTTCTTAATAAAAGATTATCATATGTATGTGTATTATATGGCGGTCGATTGATTAACTTGTTTCCATTGGAAAGACGGTAACTTAGTAGTATAACCTTATATACATAAATTAGGGGCGAAGGAGCTTGGTTTGGTATGTTTTTTTTTTTTTTTTTTTTTTTTTTGAACCGAATTTAATATAATGATTCGATTTTTCTTTTTAAAATTGAACTTAATTATATAATTTGATTCGTAAATTTTTTGAATTTAATTGAAATTAGTTTGATTTGATTTGATATATGATTTGAGCCGTTTATATTAATTTTTTGCTAAATATTTTTATTTTTAATAATATATATATTTTTTATTTAACTTTCATATATTTTTAATTAATTTTTCATATATTTATTATGTGTAATAATATTTAGTGAAAAGTTATACAAGATTTTTAAAATGTAACTTAATTGAATGGTAATAAGAGATTAATGAAAGGAGAAATAGAGCTGTATGGCCAAAGCGATATGAAGGCAAATAAGAACAAAAAGGGAGGTATAGCTACTTGTTTAAAAGCCTTATTAAGAAGACAAATGAGATGCATCAAATTAAATAATAGAGATGAGATGAGAGATAGTAAAGAGTTAAGATTAGACCTTTGATGTTGATTTGAAAATATATAAAAAAATGATAACTAAAAAAAAAGGAGGATAACTTCTTAATAAAAAATTTTGGATTGAACACATTCAACTCAATCTAAATAATTAATATGGAAATAAGATGAAGAAAAATAAAATATAAAAAATTTAATAAAATCTATGAAAATTGATTGAAAAAAAAATACAAAACAATTGAGTAAATATTTTTTTTTATAACCAATTGATTTTGTTTGGTTAAAAATATTTCGGTTTAATTCGTTTTCCTAAGTTAAACTGTGAATCATTTATGTATAATCGAATTAAATTATGAACTGAACTATTTGTAACAAAATCGACTTTTCAGTTTAGTTGATGGTTTGATCTAAAGTTCATGATTTTTTTTCCAATCCTAATACATATACATGAGATTTGGATGATTTAGAATTATTTTCTATGAAGTTTTTCTAAAGTTATTTTTTTAAAATACTTTCATATATGGTTTAAATTAAAAGAAACAAGATGATGTTACAGGATATTTAGAAAATTCGGACAATTTGAACGATT
This sequence comes from Lumnitzera racemosa, assembly GCA_024138005.1. Classification (NCBI taxonomy): domain Eukaryota; kingdom Viridiplantae; phylum Streptophyta; class Magnoliopsida; order Myrtales; family Combretaceae; genus Lumnitzera; species Lumnitzera racemosa. The sequence goes on from JAMXBC010000007.1 coordinate 7,394,837, forward strand.
GAATTAGTAACTACATTCCTGGCAATTTGAACAAAGTAACTATATCCTGTATTATTAATTAAACCAAAAAAAGAAGCTATTTCCTGTGTTATGGCAACACGATTGCTTGCTTGCACTACTGAAATAGTAAAGAACTTTAAAAGTTTAGTACTTTAAATTAATTTTATTTGGTTGCATTCTATTATATTTTTCCCAATGGAAGTAAACATTGACAAGGGGTGCTTTATTAGGTGAAAATTTATTTCATCTTGTTGTTTATATTTTATTTATAGTATTGAGCAAGCGATAAAAGGTAAATTGCAAAATTATCCTTTAATTTTCTATTTGTGCATATCCCTCAACTTTTAAACTATGGATTTAAGGGTGAAAGCATAAAAATTGCAAAATTATCCAAAAGTACAATTGAAAGTTAAAAAAACAAAATGCATAAATATTTAGTTAAGGATTAAAGCCTAAGAATGCGATTATTTTAGTCTTAAAGATAAATATGTAAAAATATTAACCCCCAATAAATCGGTAGTGGAAATTCTTATAATGAGGTACCTTAAGGGAAAAAAAATTAAAAAAAAAAAGAAGAAAAGAAAGATTATGTTCATTACTTCCAAGCTTGCATACGTGGGCTTGGTACTGGCCTGGCTTTTTACGCTGACTGGCTATGGCTTCCCTTTACTTGCTGAGATTTTAGAGGAAGGAGTGAAAAAACAAGACCACAATAACTATAATTCATAATATACTGTTTATGAGAATGCTTATTATATATCATAATATATTAATTTAAATTGAATTCAAGTGTATGTAGGATTAAAAAATATGGGATGTTCGAGTAAAAGTTAGGATATTATGTGTGTTTCATAAAAATTATGTTTTACGAAGAATGATATTCGATATATCTAATGCATTAGTATGCCATAAAGTATTATAGTTGTAATATATAAACATGTGTATATATATACTGCAAGGCGTAATCAACACCACATGATCCTCAATAGGAACATATAAGATTTAAAACCTGCTATTGGATCCATAAATAAATCTTCTATTAATCACTTTGGCTTATTAAAATTTTACAACCTCCACAGACATATAAATTTATGCAAAACTTGTTAACCAAAATCTTCTTGAACCCATCAATTATCCAATATCCAATAGCTGCACTAATAGCGCTTCCATCCGATGTAGTGATCCAGTCAATCTCTTAAGCGTTTGAAATAAAAAATCTTGAATAGGTGAGTCATAAAACTTAATATATGATTAATGTACATACACGATCGTATGCCATGTCGAGCACAAGGCTAAAATTTACTAAATACAATAATTAAGTTCATTAAATTATCAATTTAGGTAATTTCTAACACCATAACTTTGAAAACCAAGATTTGGAATAACTCAGATTCCATTTTTCATATATTAGGAAATGCAGCTTAACAAATAATAATACCGAGCCTGCGGCACCTGTTATCCATGACAAATATCTGCAGGGAACAAATTATCCACCTACAATGTCCTGATTGGATGCTCAAAGAACAACATGTTTGTCGGTATTATTTAGAGAATTGTACTTCTTTTTCATTACATAAAATAAATATTACGTATTTGCTAATTATATAATACATATTACGAATTCATTAAGTATTTCTCACACCTCTTAAATATGACATAGGTTTTTGTAATTGTGTTGTATTTTAAATATGTGACATATGTTGTATTTTTTAAATACGATATAAATATACATGTTTATATCGTATTTAAGAGATACGATATGTATACAATTAATATATGTCATGTTTCTTAAATATAAGATAGCTATTATAATTTAAACATTAAATCGTGTTTTGTAAATATGATACTTTTATTATTTTTAATATTGTATTTTTTAAATGTGATTTAAGGTTTGTATTTATATAATATTTTTTATTTAATTCATATTTATGTAATATTTTTTTTTTTTAAATAGCAAACATGTGCTTCAGCCGTATTATTTAAGTAGATCTATCGGTGTTCTTTGTGGTTTTAAATTTGGTCTTTAGTAAAATAAGACACTATTAAATGTAAACACATATATATCCCTAAACAAGAAAAAGTAACAAACAAATAGCACGTTTCCCTAGTACTAGATCTGGTAAAATGCCTCAGCACTCCCTCAAAGGCTATCTTTGACAAAATGTCCTAACACTCTTGAACACTAGGTTCGACAGGATGTCCTACCACCCTCAAAAGGGTAAGTCGGATTGAGCATCCTAGCATCCCCCAAAAGACTAGGTTGAACAAACTGCTCTGTATCCTTAAAAGGTTTATATCTAATCTAATATGTGAACTTTCACTATTTTAATAATTAATTACTTAAATTTTAAAATGATTAGTTTATTATTGAGACACTTTTCAAGTTACTTGAACCACCTTACACAAACTCTATTAAACTTTGTTAACATCCATTGTGTTATGTGCCATTCACAACTGATGATACTATGACATGTGTCATAACATAGTTAAAAAACTTGTTAAACCCTTAAAATTAAAAAAAAAAATTATTAGATTACCATCTAGCTTTTTAATTTTTTTTAAAAGGAAAACTACATATTTTTTTATTATTTAATTTTTTACTAAAAAAAAAAGTATTTTCACCTTTTTCATCTTTAATCTTTACTTTGCCTCCAATTAGCTGTATGTGAATGGCTCAACGGTGGCGAATGGATATAAATGATGTGGATATGTTGGATTTGCTCATCAAAGGCATCGTCTTGATTGATGGCAAACATATCGGAGAAGTTAGGGTTTTGCATTTGATTTGAGATTCATGATAAATATAAGTGATTATTTTGATTAAATATTTATTTTTATTAATTTAATGAGACGATCATATGGATGATAACGTGTAGGGCAAAACAGTCATTTAATAGATAACCGATTGTAATAGGCAAAATGATAAGCAATTATCAAATACAAGTAGATAATAGATCATTAGAATTTCCTCACTTGAGCCTATTTGCATGTCTAGTATTTGGGGTTCTTGAATAAAAAATTGAGTCACCTAAAATAACAACAAAATCTATATATGTAATTGGAGAAGGGCTTCTTTAAGATCTCAAAACTATACCTAATTACCTAAATCTACTAAAAATTTCCAATTTTGATTAAATCTCTAATTGTGTAAAACTTTTTTATTTTTATTTTGATTTTAACAATTTATAGTGTTTTTCCATCGATTTCAAATGTATTTTTCAATGATGGGTTCGTTTTAGGAGACAGGGACTTGCATCTTTTGTAGCAAGCCAGGTGTCTTATGAATTTCAATGTAATTGGCTTAATTATCTTAATTTCACTATTTATGGGTTTTTCTCATATTTTCTTCAATTCGACACTTATATCAATTAATGTTGAGTCTACATTGGTGTAGCCTATTATTTTATGTACCCAATTATAAGATCAAACTATTTATATAGCTTCCAAATTAACCATTCAACTATTTTATCTAATTTATTCTTGATTTTTGGTTCCGAGCATTTCTTTAATCACGTGTAACTCTTTTTTTTTAAACTTGATTTTCATGATCTTATAGCCAATCTTCAATATTTTTTGGACGTATTTTCACGTAATAAGATCTGTTTTAGGAATAGTAACCCCCATTTTCTATTATGGGCTTGGTTAGTCTCGAATTTTATTGAATTTAGGCCCATTTACCTTGTGTTTTTCTTTTAGGGGCTTTTCCTAAAAATTTTCTTAATTAGGCTTTGTGTGAATCTATTATTGGGTTTAAAATTTGTGTGGACCTAACTTTTGCAAATATTATTCTTATTAGGCCTAACTTCTAATTCAAGATTTTCTAATGGGCTTTTTTATACTCATTTTACATTTAAACCTAAATAAGGTTTTTCTTTATGATTAACAGACATTCCTAAATTTTATTTAGGCTCACAATATTTTATTAAATTTTAGAATTTTCTAATTCTTTCTCTTTATGGGACAAATACCCTTGTTTTTGCCTTAAATGAGCTATTTTACTTTTTTTTTTTTCCAATTTATCAATCAATGGGCTTAACTTATTTGTACATTTTTGCCTAAATTTTAATCAAATCAAAATTTTGTGGGTTTTTTTTCATAGAAATATTTGACCATGGGCTTAATCTTGGCTACTAAGTCCTTTTTGACTTATTCTTCACGTATTAATAAGTTTAGATTCTAATTTGCTAATTAATCTAATCAACCCTATTATAATCAACATAAATTTATTTGTAAATGTTATTTTACATGGAAAATAAAATCATGATCCTAATTTCTTAAGCATGACGTGGAGTCGTTACAATTGCTCTAAGTGATTTTTCTCCAAATTTTGTTAGATTTACATGTTTTCCTAATTATAATGTAATTACATTACAGAATATGTTAATATTTTTGTAAAAATAACTAAATAAAGAAAAATACTCTAAGGATACTCATATATATATATTCTCTTATGTATATTCATATTTATATATTGCATCTAATTGTTAAATTTTTAAGAAATATATATGTACACCATATTTTTAAGACACACACACACACACACATACACACACATACAGACTTTTACATTACATAATGTTATTTGAAAGAAATGAAAACATTCATAGTTCACCCCATATGCATACGCCCGCGCACACACATATACACACACATACATACATATTATGAAAGAACTTTTGTCAATCTCTAGGAAAATTTACTACTCACAAAGTACATATATATTTACATTACCTTTATAGTTATGTAATCATAATCATGTTTGTCATGCCATATGTGCTAAAATCGTAACAGTTCCACAGTACATACTAATAGTTGATGTGATGATAATAGAAGGCCTATAGTTATCATTACATTATTGGTATACATAAGGCTTAAAATCGAAGCTAGTAGTATTTAGTGGGGACAAAGCATGCCTGCCAATAATCTTGAAGAACAATGCCTGCTTTATTTTAAAGTTCTCATTTCAATGCCTAGCATAGTGATTTGTTAATTTCTATTGATTGAACCTCACTTAAGACTCTCATTTCAAGCTTTTTGTAGAATTAACTTGTAAAAAAATAATTGTAAGGACGTGAGTGAAACTATACGTTCAATAAATGGTAAGGTATATGCATCATACCTAAATAAGTAAGGCAGGCTAAGTCCTTTTAGGGTGCAATGTAACAGTTAAAGTGCTTTGCGTATGAAATTTATTGGTATGTCATGAGACTAGATAAATTAACCTCACCTAATCTGGGTTTTGAGGAGATTCACACTATAGCTAACCACTGATGGGACCAATCTCCCACTAATTTGAGGTTGTGCAATGGACATTCTCCTTTGGTCTCTCTATACTCATTTTGGATTATTTGTGATACTTTTCAACTATGAATGGCAACCTCTTTTCTTGTCACTTGGTTCTACAAGTTTGAAAAGAAGGAAACTATAATACTTCCTCATCGTATGAGTGGTGTAGGTGGGAATCATTCAATAATGCAAGATGCAATGCATATACCAATTATTAGGGTTAAATATAACATTAGTCAATTTTCATAGGGTGGTCAAATAGTATAATTATCTCTAAGCATGATATTAAATGCATAAGCAAAGCATGTTAAGAAGGTAGGCTCAATTGCTCCAATCATTACATTTACATATTCAATGTATGCATAGTCCGCTAATTACAAGCATAAGCAGTATAATGGCTTATAAACCCTTATTAACACAACGAAGATTACCGTAAGACATGACACTTACCTAGATTAGGTGTGCTCAAGATTCCTAAACTTTGATAGAAAATCCTAAAGAAAAAACCTTTAATTAGTCGATCTTTTAAGGTAGGATAGATTGGGGATAAGTTTTAGTGTTATGTCATATTTGTAATAGAAGCTAGATAATAATTCTTTGATTTGATCCCTATAAGTTGTATAGTTTATTATTTGTTTCAAGAAAAGATAACATAAGATGATTGGTTAATATAAATGATATGTATATATAAAGGTTCAAATCATAGTATAATATAGTTAATATAGGAAAAAAACTAAAATATAAATTAATTAGACCAAGATTAATATAAATGATAAAGTAACACTATAAAAATGCTTAAAATGAAATGAATTCAATAATAACTATTACTTTGAAATTTTAGTATCTTATAATATTTACTATTAATTCGATATTTAAGTGAAAATTTGGCCATAAAGGTAAGAAAATTAGAAAATATTTCAACACTTGGTAAACATGATGCTTAAAAATCACAATGGATATAATAAACTATGAGAAAAAATTTGGGAATTTTAGGAAGTTATTAGATAGGGTTTTATGATTTTTGTTTGAGATAGGCATTTTTTAGTAAAATGGGGAGAAACTTGCAAAAATTATAAAAAATAACAAACATGCAAAATTAATTATAGGAAAATTATATAGAAATATATGATTATAGAGTATTTATAGGTAAAAGGACTTATTGAAACAACATAAATTGAAAGCTCTAAAATTATTGAAGCTAGAACCACCAAATCAACCAAAACCACCATCTACTAGTGGCCACCACCACTTCAACCTTATCTAAACTCTTAGGAGGAATATAGAGGAGCTCCATAAATTTTTCCCTTAAATTTTAGATGCTTTGTTTGAGTGGTGTTGATTTTTGAAGTTTGAAGAGGAGTATTTATAGTTTTCAAAAATTGATATTAAAATGCACAAGTGTCTAAAAATTATAGAAAATTAGACACATGTTCCTCATATTTCTATACGCCTCAATTTTCATAATTTTTGGATAAGTGTACAAATTTTAGTGAATTTTTGAAGAAATTACCTACATATTTTAATAATTTTCTAATAAATGTAAATTCATAGGAGAATTGTCATGTGTTGTTGATCTTAAGACATGTGTCTAACTAATTTTTCGACTTTTTTTGCTACATGTATAATTTTTTGTGAATTCTTGAAAAGGATATCATCATATTTTAATAATTTTATGACATGTGAGAATTTTATAAATGTTTATTTACTTTTCTAACAAGTTGTTGGATATTTTTATGATATATCATTAGTTGTTCAACATTTATAGAGTTAATTTGATAGTTTTTAGGTGTCTTATAATATTTTAAAGAGTATTTTTTTAATCATGTTTTAGTAGTTTACTTGGTTATTTAATTATTTAATTTACTTTTGTAAATATATCCTTTATTTTAATTTGGGGACATATCATGATGATGTGTTATATGTAAGGAGCACGAGTCATTATCATGCTCTTATTTATTATTTATCTACCATACTTTATTACTAGTTTAATATTTACCATTATATTTTTACTTTTATTACCTACTTTTATTTTTAGGGGCAAATTGATCTTTTTATCACTTTTTTTATCATTGGTATATGCTTTATAATTAATGTCTTAACTTTTATCTTATAATAACTGATCCTTCTTTCTACTTGTTTATAATTTTTACCTTCTATAGCTTGTTATATGCATGGGGTTATGACATTACTTTTAATTTTCTTTACTAAGTAATTCTTAGTTAATTATTTTTAGTTCCCTTAAGTTTCCTTCTTTTGTTAATCAAATTTCTACTATCGATTTTTAGTCCTATCTACCGTTATCAATTCTATAGATCCTAATTCTACTTATGCGTCGGTGTTTTTAGTCAATTCTCATATTCTAAGGTTATTTAGGGTTATGGCATTGGTAATTGAATCCATAAGAGCCTAAGGTTAAGAGTTTATATCCTTGTATTTCTTAAGCAAGTTGGTAGGCTTGTATTTTACCTCCCTTTGATAAGTTTCATTCTCAAAACTTCAGGTAGTGGACATTTATATGCTTCCATTACGTATTTTGATTATAACTGGCACTTGTTTGAGTCATCCATCTTTCTACTTGTTGGCTTTAGATTAGTTGTTAAGTGTAATGGGAAAATTTAGGAATGAAGTCTTAGTTTGTATTTAAGGAAAAGATGTCAATAATTCTCATATTTAGGAGAAGTCAATATAGGTGATTGATGATTGTAATGTTTAATAAAACGTACAAAATTCTTTTTAAGAATTAGGGTGGTCTTTATCTAAATTTGCAAAGGGAATGTGAAAAAGATGATGAGGAACTTTAGGAAAGTTCATTGGTATGCGGTTAATTAGAATCATCCATGGATGATTCAAAGTTGGGTAATTATAGGAGAAGACCTAATATAGTTAGTTAAGATTAGTTTTAGATCATGAGTCTTTATCTAGGATATAAATCTATTTAGAATATTTTGGGAAAAAAATTATAAAGGATTCAAAAAGAAATCAATAAGATATTTGTATTAGGGTTAAAACTATATTGTATTAAGCTTAATAAGATGGCTAAATAGATTAGATTTTCTAATGGGATAAGTTAAATTGTAATTCAAAATATTAGAAAAGTGAAGACATTGAAGATGATAAAAAGCAAGCAAATTAATATTTTTCCTTTCGAAAGTTTGAAAAAGATTGGTTATTTATGAGTTTGAGAGTGCAAGAAGACACTTGGCTTTTGTGGATAAATTTCTATTTTTAGTCTTAAATTCAAGATTCATGACCCCGAATTTTTTTTGTGTCATTTATTTTTATTAGAATTGGCTCATTTGATTATCACAAAAAAAAAAAGAAGAAGTTTACTCCTAACCCTCTTATATATTTTTTTACTCAACAGATGATAACTATAAAATAAAAGAAAATGAGCTATTGAAAGATATTTTTCGTTTTCATTAATTTTTTCCAATCAATATAAATTAAAATTAAGTAAAGAGTAAAATTTTCAAACTCAACACACAAAATATCATTAGAGAATGTGTTCTATTTTTTTTCCCCTAACTCTATTACATATTAACCTAGTCTATTATAAAAAATAAGTATTTATACTACTAAATTACAATAAACTTTAGACACAATATTTTTATTCATCTATATCATGACATTGAATCTCTAATACGTAGTTGTCAGAAGATAACAAAGAAATAATCTCTTTATATTGGCATTAGAATAAAGCATAAGGATTGATATAAATATCTGTATTTACAATTCGTAGCATGATGGATAAACATACAATTTAACTAAATGGCTGCGGCCTCCCTTGATCTCGCACTTAGCGTAGATTTCGTCGATGAGAGTCTCATCGGAGATAACGACCTCTGCAAAAAACGCCTCAAAGCAAGCTCGTCGTCGAATCTCCCCCAACCATCGTCAAAATTGAGCGCATAACTTATAGCATCGTATTTGAAATCCCTTGACTTGTGATGATGACGCCTTCTTTTGACTCTATGGATGAAATCAATAACTTTTCCACACTTTCTAGACGTTGATTTGAACAGTGTACAGGGCAAAGAGTGCACTGTTGGCTTCTTTTCGTGATGCTGCAGTGAATCGTGGTGAGCAGTGCTGAAGCAGCAAACAGTATTGCAGATGGATGAACGGTGTCTGTAAACTGCAGGAGATGATGAAGACGACGATGGCAAAGCTAAAGAAGGAGGTGAAGAGTTAGATTCTGTCGCCATAATTCTTTGATCTAGCTAGACATAGCAAACCCTAACCCTAGGTTGAACGCAATGCGACGTAATCGATCGACATTTAGTATACTCATTGAAGAGTTACCATGATGTGTTTGGATGTTTATTTATTTGTAAAGAACTAGAAGGAATATAATGGGATATGGTGAGATTTGCAGTTGCAATTATGAGATGCATTGTGTAGTTATCTAGATATGGATTTTGTGTTTTGTTTTTCGATGAATATATGTTTGCGCAAAAGAGAAACGGAGGATATAAGAATGCGGATAGCGTGGGCGTGGCAAAGTGGAGGGGTGATTGTGGAAGTCAACTCATCAGTCTTCAAGTCAAAGCTGAGGGATATTATAGGGATCATAAAACGATTTTATTTTTTATTTATTTATTTTTGGGTGGAATCATAAAACGTGTTAAACTTATGTTTAATTGTAAAAGCCAACTTTCAAGTCACCTTCCATTACATGTATTTTACAACAAAATACTTAACATGGTTACAATAAAAGAATTTAATAATAGAGAAAATATATCTTCTATATATTATATAACATTACATTATATTATATATAAAATTTCAAAAATTTTTATGAATTATTATTTTCAATAGTAATACCTTTTTTCCATTCAAGTTTTTTTTTTTTCTTTTCTTCACTTAAATGCTTGTTTTCTCTAACTAAAATCATCATCTTTTAATTATATATATAAAAGGGATTTTCTATTGTAACATCACGTTACCGTAATATTATAATAAATCACATTTAATTTTAATAAATCATACTATGTACAGTATATTGGAAGCTCTCGATAACCTTATTTTTATGGAATTTCAGTAAGTCATGCCTATCAATAGAAAAAATAAAGATGCCAATAATTTCCATTTTACAGTTCATGATATGATTTATTTAAATTGAATATGATTTACTATGATGTTATTGTAGAATTTCCTATATAAGGGCTATACTCTATCCTCTATTTTGACAAGACTGATCCTGCCTTCTATTTTGACATTCATCTCCATTTTATTAAATCTGAATAATTGAATTCATAATTTATTCAATAATTAATATTTAAAAGATTACAAATAAAGGGTGAAATGGATGACATGATTAGTTCCGTGAAAAATAAGGATGAAACTATAAAAAAATCCATATCTATATATATATACACACACATATATATATGTACTGGCAGATACACACCCGTAGTGCATATGCAAAGATTACATAGCAGTACAATCAAATTAAAAACATAAATCACTTACTGCATCAAATTATACATGTAACCGATAATTATTGAAACAGTTGATATGACTTATTAGAAATTTATAACGTCTCGTGTAAAGAAGGTATTTGTCGTATTTGAGTATTTGCTAGTAGTAATTAGGTTTTACATGTAGAAGGCTTGCAAAACAATATACTGTAAGGGAATGCTTAGGTGTTGTCTAGTAGTAATTAGGCTTTACATGTAGAAGGCCTGTAAAATAATACATTGTGAGGGGATGCCTAGGTGTTGTCCAGCGTAACTACTCCGATGCTTATCTTAGCAATAAGTTTTTGGAGAATAGTAAAAACTTTAGGATAGCAAGTAAACTTGGTGCACAGAGTGTAGAGAGATTTACTGTTAAGTAGTGGATTGGTATTTATAGTAGAGTGGCATTAACAATTGAAGGTGAGTTAGTGGGGAGAGGTCTTCTCTTACAAGTATGAGAGAATGGGGTCGTGGTGTTCAACGTGTCTTGCTCATTCTAGACATGGTTGTTGACTTAATATTTTATCTTTATCTTGTGGATTCTAGCTGTTACAAGAGCTTCCTGGGTTTAGTTGATCCGGGCCCAAGGATTGAGCCTATGAGAGTGAACCCTAGGCAATAAGACATGTCAGATTTGGATGGGTTTGAGGAGCCTATGTCTAAAGGGCTCTATCAACACTTGGCCCCCTCGTAGTCTTATTGTCGAGGCAAAGGCAAGGAGAAGGGATTATGGGCTGCTTAGGCGTGTGATTGATCTAACTTAAAAGGGGCCTAACATGGAGCTATGGTACTAACGTGGTAAAGATGTAGATCCAAGCGGGAAATTAGTCAAGGCGGAGATATTCAAAGCAGTGGATGCTCGAGCCAAAGATGTCCAAGGTGAAATTGCCTATCCGTGTTTCGCTCCATATGAAGCCGTTTTTCCTTAGAAAATCAACACGTAAACGGCACATGACATGTGAAGAGAGCATAAACCCATGTCAACTTCCTTCTCCTTCCTCATTTGTTCTCCATTTAAGAGAGTTGTTGCTTCATAACTTCCTGTGAGCATCTCAATCGACAGTGACTGAGCTATGGGCTTTGTTCTTAGGAACTCAATATACAATGACATGTAAGGCTCTTGTTTTAGTTTCATGAAACTAAAATAATGTATAATTGTGTCCGTGATGTTGGTCTGCATGACACAGTTTGTGTTTTATGGAATATGACAAATCATCTGAATGGTGCTAATTGCATGCATTATAAATCATCAAGGAGCTTCCCACAGATTTTGATAAACATTCTCTAAATTTGAACTGAAAACTTTCTCATTCAGGTCTAAAGGGAATATAATTGCTAACTGTGGCCTGTATCTGTGTTGTGCTTCTGTTCATAGTGATTAGATGGCATCTATGCAGAACGGTAGGTCAATCAGGTTTGGATGAATTTTGGAAAAACAAGAATGATGAATAGCCAGAACATGTGATGGCTTTCTGTTGTCACCAGACACAGGCCACGCATGCATTTCTTTCATTATTAGAAAAATAAAAAAGCTTCAGGCTTAAAAAGGAGTAAATCATGCATGACAAAGTGCCATGAAATGAAAATACTGGCTGGCAGAATGAAAAGGTGTACGTGTTATCTACCAAATTTTCTATCATGAAAAAATCTCTCTTTTCTGTCACGATTAAGTTGAGGTAGCTATAGAAACTATATGAGATTGCATACATCAGACCTCTCTGAAGTTTAGCGTGATTATTTTTCACCCCCATGGCAGTGAAGTTTGGCTTGTGATTTTTTGGCACCTTATGATAATTTCTATTCAAGCTGCACCAGTTTAACCGACATTATTCCTGCTGTCTTGCAGTCATTTGTGCTGTTCTGGACGTATCCTTTCAAAAAAAAAAAAAAAATCTTGGTCTGATGGTTTATATTCCTTCATATCTGTCTCTAGAATGCCTTGGACATAACCATGAAACCTGATCCTACTTATTGACGATTTCCTGTGGCAATCACGAATAGTAAACCATATGATTGGAAGATAAAAGTATGTTCAGTTCACCATCTTGTAGTTTACATAATTCTCAAAACTTATAAGGTAATATCTACTCTCATATGGTGTACTCACTTAAAATAGTTGAAGAAATCTTGTTATTATGGGAAATCCAAAATCTGCAACAAATACCCTGTCCTTGGACTGAATTTTCCAATCACATAATTTCGCTGCATGAAATCAGACCAGAAAGCATTAGTTTTGTTAGATATCTCTTGTATATTTTGATAATAACAAAAGGGATGAAAGCTAATGGATTATTAAGATTACAGGCATTCAAAAGAATTCTCAAGAAGTTTAAATTCGCAAAAATAAGTTATCTTTCAAAAATTTATTCAGAAGCTTTGATTTGATTGAAAAAAAAAATAGTCTGAAAATCTTCAGAAAATGTTTCGGAGGTTTTTTAAGAAAAATTGGCGTAACACATAAGAAACTTGTTTAGAAACCTCAAATAAGAAAAAAAGAAAAAAAAAATTGTTACTCTTTAGAAAGTTGATCTGGAAAAGTAACATGGAAAATTAATTTATATCATATTCGAATTAAATAAAATTTAGCTCTATTAGATTGAATGTATTAGAAAAATACACTTAATCTTGTTTCACTAAAGTCGGAATTAAAATTTATGGAAATTATTTTTGAGCAAATTTATTTTTGGTAAATTTAAATAGACATAAGAATGGATAAAAATAAGGTTGATTCGTATTTTATAAAATTTCAAATTTTTGAATATAATTTTTATTTGGAAATTGTCGATGAAATATATCTCTTCGTTAAATTCAAATCTGAAACTTATCTGATGGTTGCGGATCGAAGTATATTTGATCAAAATATGATTAGAAGAGCTAGTTTTGAAATTCAAAATATCTAAGAATTATCTTTAATAAATAATTGTTGGATAAATATGAAAGTAAAGATAATCTTTAACAAATTAGCCATTGGAAGATTTCAATATAACAAGAGAAAGGATTCAAAATGTCATATATTTCTTTGAAAATAAGTTTTCGTTGCATAAATATTCGTGATTAGTTGTTACTTTCTGAAAAGATACAGAAAGTTATTTAGAGACTTTTTCAGAAAGCTGTACCGAAGCAAACTATACAACAATCATTACTTCTTTTTAGAAAGAATTTAATTGAGATTTATATTTTTGTTCACACTTATAATTTGTAATTTTTATTTATTATCTACGCGTTGAGACAAATATATTTGAATTTTGTAGATTTGTAATTAACTTAGATTGTAGAGAAGTTAAATAGATAGAGTAGAATATTGTAAAAGCTTATGTGTGGCAATTGCTTGTAATCTTCTTGTGATTGGAAATATTATCGAGTGGAGTGGACCAAGTTTCAAAAAGTTTAAAAATATCAATTCATCCAATTTTTTATATTTTGTATGGGACCAACAAGTTTCATGGTCAACAATTTACAAGATAACATACGTTTTGTGCTTTTTCCATTATCTGCTGATTTGCTGCATGTTCTTTTGTTTCAAATGAAAGGATACCTTCTATGTGCAGAGAATACAATCTGTTTATACTTTTTCCATTATCCTGCTATTTTTCTTTAACAAGAGAATAGATTTGGATATGACATTGTGCATATATTTTGAGGGGACTCACTGATGCCCATGCAAAGCCAGAAGCCATTTTGTTGCCGAATGCTGCTTTGCTCCGGAGAGCTATCGTATTAAAGAGGCAGGAGCGTTTTGCAATTCTTTCTATTGTATAATTTTGGCTCTACTTTGGTGTATTGTCAGTATAGGTTCGTGTTTATGCGGATAATACGGATATGTACAGGAAATTGAACATCGTTAAGTATGACTTTGATGATCACGAATTTCTTCCTGCTGTACTTGGCTTCCAGCCTGTTTCAGTTTGGGAGCTTCTACAGGAAAATGATCGTTCACCTTGTAAAATGTCACAGAACAACAATAGTTTTACTTTTTTAAAAATTTATTAATTATATTTTCATATATTAAAATTTTATTAATACTTATATAATACTAATTCTTTTATATTGTATATCGATACCATTAGAACTTTTCTTATTCAAGGATTTGTTTTTCAGTTCAATACCTCTTAAACATTACTTAACGATGACTAAAATAAACAATAAAAATTACAACGCTGTATCATGGCATCATACGAACTCCAACTTGGTGCGTATCATTTACTAGTTCTTGGATTGATGGATTAATATCATCTTTTAATTCTTTATTACCTTTTTATTGGCCACATAACCTAGTTTATTGAAACTTTAATATAACAAAATACTATATAGCATACGATAACACCAGTTTGAAATAACATCTTAAATTTACCTTGGTTACATTATAAAACAATATTTTATTTGTGTTAGCTATTCTATATAAATAAAGCGGAAGCTGAACTTCTAATTAACTCAACTGCATATATATATATATTTATATATATACAGACATATGTTACAATTATGATTAAAATGTCATCATTATTATAATTAATATCTGCCAATATTTTTTTACATGGTTCTTTTATTTTATTTTATTCCCTTTTTATCATTAATTTTTGCGATATGTTTTAATTTTTTTTTATGAAATTATGTTTCTTAAACACGTGTAATCTTTTTCTTTTCATTCTTATTTGAAGAAACTAGTTTCACCTAATGATCTACAATATTTTTTCTATGGTCGTAATGGGATTGTCTATCTTTATCCTCATTGTAAATATTGTCTTTTTTATACAATTTAATTGTCATGCCTCCAAATGAGGCTTAGTAGTGATATCCCTAAAACCCGTTATTCAATTTGTGTACCCATTGCATGATAACTATCTCGTGATTAGAGTGTACAAAATTTTTATTTGTATCACCTATAATCTCTTTATATATCAACTGTCTGACATCCATCATAACACCTATATATGACTTGCTAACATGTTATATATGTACCTATATATAAATAATTATAGTTGCATATCGCAGCCTTCTATGATCATAGAAAGTTGATAACCCTTACCAACTAATGAGACAAGAGAACTATTTAGTACCTAATGTTCTCAAATGGATTGAGAATCCAACTTAAGTACCTGAAAACTTATATTGATACACTTATGACAATTTATTTTTCTTTTCAATTTATAATTTGACTAGCTTACTATCGTGCCTATGCCTATCTTATAAAACTTTGAAGAAGGAAAGACATCACTCTTCACTTGAGATCTGAGCCCTACCCAGCTTTCAATTAACTTGCAAAAGCAAATTTATAGGGGAGTAAGCAAAATAATGGCTCAATGAGATCCACTCTCCTATTATACCACAAGAAATAAGACAACAATATGCAAGACAATTACTTGCAACACCTTTTGGATATCTTCTACGAGTTCGATTTGAACCCTCTAAAGCCATAAGGTTAGGAAATGCCTTTTTATATGTTAGCCTCGGATTTTAGATTTGAGTTCTGTTGGTGATTCATTATGGTCAATTGATATTTGCCTGATACTCCAAAGCTAGCTATCTGATCAGAGGGTAGCATCTCTTAGCGAAGGAAAGCTTGAAGTAAGGTTATGTATGGAGAATCACCTCCATATGGCTCATCCATAGCACGATATAATGTTAATGACCTTTAAGAAAAGATGTAAGGGATGCTATGCATGTCCAACTCAATTTAAATTAGCCAATCCTTAATTAATTTCAATTTATAAGGTGACCAACCAATTATATACTGGACACTTAGCATTAATTAAGCATAGCATCACCATCAGTTTGGTTCAATATAGTCCTATCATCTACTAGGAGCATATCAACATGTTGACAATCAAAATTCTTTACTTAGATAGTAAGCTTGAGATTGTGTTTATGGCCTACAAAAGAAAAAGAATTAAGTATTAGGGTTACTAGGGCAACTTTGGCATAACTACTCCAATACCTAAGTTAGTAGAGAAAATGATATAAAGAAAAGAATGAGAGTATAGAAGCGAAAACACGCCAGGAGAGAATATTATGAGTCCCTTGAGCTATATTTGTAAATGATGGTCTATAATTGTCTTAGTAGTGGCAATTGACACATTTATCACGTGAGAAATAAGCTTATTGACCACTTTCTTATTCCTAAGAATGCAAGGGTAGTAGGTGGTTACTTATGTGATAATCGTTGAATTATCCATACCTTCTTGTCCTAATTTAAATATCTAAGGTTATGAGTTTTGTGTTTGGCCTGGTCATATCATGAGTAGGTGGTAGGATCTAATTTTCAAGCTGTTTAAAATGATTTTGAGCTCCCTTTACTTAATTCAAGCTCTTTATGAAGATAAGGGTATGTCCAATCATGTGTAAGAGAAAACCATCCTCTGTAGGTTTCTCAAGTTGTATTGGTATATAACTATCTAACTAGTGGTGATTGGCACATTTGTCACATGGGAAATAATCTTCTAGACTATTTCCTTATCCTTAAGAATGTGAGGTAATAAGCGATTACATATGTAGTAGCTACTAAACTTTTTATGCCTTATTGTCCTAATTTATATTTTAAGGGATTGTGAGTTTTGTGTTTGGCCTGATTACATCATGAGTACATGCCAGCATCTAATTTTTTAGTTGTATAAAATGGTTTTGAACCCCCTTCCCTTAATCCAATCTCTTCATAGAGATAAGGGTATGGCCCTTCCAATGCAAGTGGAAACCATCCTCTGCATATAAGTTAGTAACTAGCTAAAGAGCTTAGCTTATAGGTTCATGAGGTCATACCAGGCCATCATGGGCCTTTGGTAAAAAATCTTTATCAACATAGCACATCAACAATCATAAGCATATAATCACTTATTAACCCTACACACGTTTCATTTACAAGTCGTTATACAATTAATTTCATTAGCTAATTCTACAAACATAAAAAAATGTAATAATCATAGTACATCACTAACCTAGCCATTTTGCGAAGCTTATCTAGAGTAATCCTCCAAGAATGAGCCTATAGTGAGGTTGCTGAGATCGTGGTCTTATGTTATCTAGGTAAAATATGGAGGAGTTGAGGTCATAAATTTATTAAATACTTATCCTAACTACCCTAATGTGCTTAGACCTATGCTATCTTTGTGTATTGTTATTGGTTAATTGATTTGTTCTATCAATTAAACATAATTGGTTAAATAAGAGTTGTAGTATTTTCTTCACTTGGTCTTTATTAATGTCTCCACATTTGTTGATTTAATATTCATTAGATATCAACCATTAAGTTAGATTGTATTTTCAAATGTCTAGATCAAATGTATAATAAATGAATGATGACAATAACGGTGGGATTGATCTCGTCAAAATAGTGGACAAGACTGTAGAAGTCCCCTTGTTTGATATATTACAAACTTTGAAGAGAAGTATTCATGTACACAAGTATCACTTATATCTAAGATATTCCATAGAAGTTCTAACTATTGTCATGTGGATTCCATGTACATATATATTATATTATATATAATTTTGGAAACTTTTCTAATTGTTATAACTTTTCAGTTTTCCAATAATCGTTATCTTGAAAATATTTTTAGTGGGTATTTCGTTTCAATTTAACTTATTGAAGTTCCATAACTACTCATTTTACATATTATTACTATTCACTTTTCCTGCTTCTTTTTTTCCTTTCTTTCTTTCTTTTCATAATACCATTAATTCCTAAAACCATCTTATTCTTCCATTCCTTTATTTTTCTCATTTGACTTTCCACATTTTAAGAATTACTTTTAAACTTTTATTGTTATTAGTAGAATTGCTTCTCTAATTCTCCCATATTTAACTTCTTAAGCTTTGTTTATTTATTTATTTTTTCTAAAATTAAGATCGTCTTTATATTTTTTGTTTGCCTGTTGGGAAGGACAGGATATCTCTTGTACTAATATCTTTCATAAATCCTTATAAAAATATGTTTATGGAGACAATTCATTTGGACATTTGAAAAGCATTCTAGATCCTAATTGACTGATATTATTCATCTGTATTGTCATTGTGTTTGATTCAATTAAACAACTATTACAAATTGAAAGAGATATTTATAATTTAGCAATAAAGATATTTTTATGTGAGTTGCAGATTGTATGTATATTTTATATTTGTGAGCCGAGAATGTTTATGTATCTCTTTACATGTTTTGACAATGGGTAAGAGGGTTTAGCTATTAATATCAATCTGTACATGTATATATGTTATTTTCAATTAGGTGTTGTGGATTGATAAGTATGTAAGTATTCAGGGTCAGTCGTTATTGCGTTTTTGGATTTATATCTATGGCTTAATTGGTTTGTTACTTCGCATCCATATTAGATGCTTATGTTCATGTCACATCTTAATTACATCCACTCAGGCCAATGAAATAGAATGAACACAATACGCTTGATTTCCTTTAACTCGGATTCTTGTACAGCATTAATTGAATTTAACAATAGGGACTATTAAACCAGAAATATTGCGCTATATATATAATATATGTGTGTGTGTGCGTTCCCGATAGCCTGCTTAAGTTGTTGTAATGTACTTCCTACCATGAATAATAAAAATGATATTCGAATTAATAGTATATGATATACAGGCGTGATAATTCTATAGAGTCATACGGCAAAAGAATTTATAATGACACTAAACTAGTTAATGCCCTACGGTGCGAGTTAATTTTAGAATATATTTATGCTTAAAAATAAAATATTAACACAAAAAAAGAAAGAGCTTTTCATTTATTTTTTGGTTATTTTACCTTTTTGGTATTAATATAAATATACTAATAAAAAAATTCCATCTTTTAATTAAACGTAAAAAGCAATGATGACTTTTGAGAATATTTTAGTTACGACAACTTAACATCGTATGTTCTAGAAAAATTATTAGAATTTGTTTAGAAATTCCAATAATTTCTAGGGAAGAGGCTAGCACTAAGTTGTAGATTATCAAATAAAGGGAAGAGGCTCACCATAATACCAACCAAACTTGTGGTCACGCTAGCACCAAATCAAATGAGAGTGCCCATGTCGGTTATAGAGAAGAGGTGCACCAGGTGCTTTAGACCCCATGATCTGAAGGATCGTAAGTGTTCAAAAGGAACCTACTTTGTATGTAAGAAGAAGGGTCACAATAGTAAAAATTGTAACAACAAGATTATTCTACCAGTGTTTTACTACAAGTGTAAGCAAAGGCGTTATAGGATGGTGGACTACAAGAAAGCAGGTGACCAGTTAATTCCAATAGCACACACTAATAGGCCTTAAAGTTCAGCTTAAGAGAGCAAGCAAAATGTAGGATGACCATGCCAAAGAGCTACAAGCCATGTTTATGCATTACAACACTATGACCTACCTAATGTTAATGCTATGGCCGCTATGTTTTCTATACGCTCTACTAGTGCATACGTCCTTTCCAATATTGGTAGATCACATTGCTGTATGTTTAAGTCTTTTATGCATGTTTGTGGATTATGTAGAGAAATGCTGGAACTAAGTTTAGTTATAAGTACATCTATAGACAGTGGAACCATATTAAACCCGAATATGTAGAGATGTAAGGGTAGAAGTAAAAGGACGGGTATTACCGGCTGACTTATTAGAAATGTAGATGAATGCTTTTGATGTAATATTGGATGTAAACTCGTTGGTGAAACATCATGCGATGATTGATTGCAAGAATCTATTGGTGAACTTCAAACCACATAAGGAAACACCATTCAATTATAAGATTGAAGGGTAGAGACCTTTAGGTTTGCTAACTTATGAGTTGTGGGAAAAGGCTATTGTAGCAGCTGAGTGTAAAGGAGAGTCAAGAAGCTAGTTTGAATCAAGTATTGATAGTCAAGGAGTATCTTAAAGTATTCCTAAAGGATTTGTCAAGATTGCCACTAGACAGAGTATTAGGGTTTGGGATAACCAAGTGCTAAGTTCCTTACCTATCTTGAAAGTGGTATATCGAATGGCATGAATTGTACTAGTAAAATTGAAAACCCAACTACAAGACTAATTGGATAAATAGCTCATTAGACCTAGTGTATCACCCTAAAGAGCCTCATTGTTTTTTGTTAAGAAAAAGAACACTAATATGAGAATGTGTATAGACTATAGAAAATTAAACACGATCACCATAAAGAATAAATATCCCCTCCTAAGAATTAATGATTTATTCTATCACTTGAAAGGCTCTTACATGTTCTCTGAGATATTTTTGAAATAGGTACCACCAGTTGAAGATTAAAGAGGAAAATACGTAGAAGACAACATTTAGGACATGCTATGAACACTATGAGTTCAAAATGAGCCTTAATAGCCTCTATAGACTTAAATGAATATAGTTTGCAAGGGCCTTTTAGATAAATTTGTAGTAATATTCATAGACAGCATCTTCATGTACTTCAAAAGCCAAAAAAAATAAAACATAAAGAGCACCTCAAGTTAGTTTTGGGCCAATTAAAGGAAGACATGTTATATACTAATTTCAAGAAATGCGAGTTCTAGTTAGAGCAAGTAACATTTCTAGGTTATATGATAAACAAGGATGGTATTTCAATGAACCTTGACAAAATTACGTCAATAATGGATTGGTCCATATCGAAGATAGCTACAGAAATCAGAAGCTTCATAAGATTAGTTGGTTACTATAGAAGGTTTGTAAAGGGATTTTCTAAGTTGGCTACTCCTCTTACAGTACTGACTCAAAAAGGAGTAAAGTTTGCTTAGGATGATTGATGTGAATAGAGTTTTCAAAGTCTGAAAGTAGAAGTTAGAGATATCCCCGGTAGTTACGTTAACTAGTAGTGGTGAAGAATTCACTATATATAATGATGCTTTGTTACAAGGTCTGAGTTGTGTGTTAATGCAAAATAGGAAAATAATAGCTTATGCATCTAGGCAGTTGAAGTCGTATGAGAAGAGCTGCCAAATACATGATATAGAGTTGGTTGTTATAGTACTAGCATTAAAGTCATGGAGATACTATCACTATGGAGAGAAGTGTAAGATCTTTACAGACACCAAGAGCCTCAAATACATATTAACTCAAAAGAAACTTAACATGAAACAGAGGCGGTGGTTGGAATTGATAAAAGACTATGATATGGAAATCCTATACCATCTAAGTAAAGCCAATGTGGTGGCAAACGTACTTAGTAGAATAAGGTAGGGTAACTTAGCTACTATGATTACCAGTCAGAGGCATTTAGTAAAGGATATGTGGCAATTAGACTTAGAGATAGTAATACAAGGGTTGTGAGATCACTTAGCAAACTTAAGACTATAGTTAATGTGATTGATAAGATCAAGATTATAAAGGTAAAAGATGTAAGGATTCAGGAGATAAAACAAAGGTTAGAACAAAGTAAGGCATCAAAATTCAATGTGGGTTTCAATGAAATGCTAAGCTATGGAAACCGATTATGTGTATCGAGTCAACTAGAATTAAAGAAAGAGATACTAAAAGAAGCTCACTACTCAAAGTACTCTATGTACTTGGGTATTCCTAAGATGTACAAGGATCTTAAGAGTCATTATTGGTGGAGTAATATGAAGAGAGAGATGGCAAAGTATGTAGCTCAATGTCAAACTTTCCAGTGTACTTGAAACATACGGTAGATCTTTTTTTTAGGGAAAATATAGGATTTGCTAAAATAGACATTTTATATTAAAGGTATGCATGGTTGAAATTATTGAACATAAATAAACTTTTTTTTTATTTTTGAAATAATATATTAATTAAAGAAAAGAACTTAAGATTAATAAAAAAGTGAACAAATAGTAAGATACATCAAAACTAAAGTACATAGATCATAGTATAATCATAGCTAAAATATAGTCACTAAAAAATAAAATATTGCAACTGTCATTAACTTTTCCATTAATGAAGAAACTAAATTGAAACAACTCTAAAGATAAAAACAACAAATCACAAAAAATAAAAAATTTATGCAATAACTTGCCATAATTTAAAAGTATAGACATTTTTGCTGTATATATATATATTTGTGTATACATATACATATATATATATATATATATATGACAAAGACCAGAATTTTGCATAATACATGTGATGCATCCACTAAGATGTTGCTCATTGGCCTCATACCTGAACCTTTCGCACACCATATTCTTTTGTTTTGTAAAATTAAAGCGAATATGCGCCCACCTTCCTTCAAAACCAATTCATCAATGAATCCAGCGTGCACACAGGCGAGACTTCTGCTGATTCTTCCAAGAATATACATTTTCTATCCTTCTTAGATCACACGTAAATATATAAAATATATATACTCTTATATGTGTGTTATCTGCGCAATCCAGATTGGTCTAAAACCATTGACCGAATTGTTGCACGCGATCAGATTCCAGGAATGAGAAAAATTTTTGGAGAGTTTTAACAATAGGATTGTCACATGTTTTAGATATACCCTACGCACCATCAACGCAAATAGCGGATATTCTGAGTCTAAACTAAATACTTAAATTTTCAAAAAGATATTCATTTTCATGCTTTATTTTGATTTTTTTAATCATTTTATCTGATAGTAAATATATTTAAAATCACAAAACAAACACAAAAAAATTGCATTTATAATTTAACAAAAGATTTTAAAAATATTTTATGTTTTAAGATTTAAGACCATAACCAAACTGATTTACAAACTACTCGAAAGTTCGATTTAATGACAATCGAGTTGAACTCAAACTCAAGTTACATAAATAACAAATTGAACCAAACTTGAACTTTAGAAAACTAAACTTGTTGAGCTTATGACCCTACTCAAGTTTAGTATATTTTTTAATTTTTTTAAATATAAGAGTTGTGATTTATTTAAGGAAAATTTATATAAAATTCAAACCTAAATGAATTAATCAATTCAAACTCAAACTTACCATATATATCTTGAAATCAAACTTGAGCTCTAAATCTAGAGCTCAATCATACTCGAATTGAACTCAAGTTTCAAATTTTTGAAAATTTAATACTGTATTGATTCAACTCGACTCGATTACACTCCTAATCAAGACGTGCTAAACTTCATATGCATTTGTTGTAGACATGCATATACGTGTAAGGAGGAGGTTGGAATATATCTATTGCAAGTTCTCTCTTTGTATGATCCATTCAATTAAACCTCCAATAGGCCATCTAACCAATGAGATAACTATCCAAACAATATAAGTTGAAATCCGTACTTTAGATGACTGACCGAATGCAAAACGAGGCGGGGAGACTTCATCCTTCTATATAACATCTCTCAAGCGCCACATACGGTAAGAAAATACACAGAAAACTATCATACTTTTGGTAAAAGTATGGTTTACCTAAAAATTGGGCAAAACACATGAGACAACTTAGAAATCAAGTTGCTAAGGAAGCAACACTAAAATTGCAGGATAAGTTTACCTCACTCCCCCAAGTTCACGTAGCATATATACTTAAGGGGATAAATTATCCATGAATGTGGCTCCAAATTGCCAAATCTACAAGCAAAAGAGTACAAGACATGAATTAATCTGCATCGCCTACTGCAAAAAATCCAGATTCTTATTTTTGAACAGCTCGCCCCACCCAGGCGATATTTTACTTGTTTCCACTGTATAAACACATCTATCCAGCTACTCTACTTGGTCTTTCTCGTACATCCAAACCAGCAACTTGCGCTTGTGCCACTAAACTGCCCAAGTTCACACAGCAAAGCAATCACTTTTCACAAGCCGCTCTACCAGTGAAGCATAATTTAGACAGAGAGTTAAGAAAGAAGAGAATCAATGATTAAAGTTTGAACATACCTAGGAGGATCGTGCACAGGTGCATCCATTGAACCGACAGCTGCATTGGGATAGTATTGAACTGATATGAGATTTGCCTCAGATGCTCTTGCCGACTCTGGAGAAACATTGAAGCTCACAGAGGTCGGTTTTGCTGCTGATGAGAGTCCTGCATAGATTCATTTTTGAAGGAGTTACGTATGTTCTAACCCTTAAATGGAGTCA
Organism: Lumnitzera racemosa; assembly: GCA_024138005.1. Classification (NCBI taxonomy): domain Eukaryota; kingdom Viridiplantae; phylum Streptophyta; class Magnoliopsida; order Myrtales; family Combretaceae; genus Lumnitzera; species Lumnitzera racemosa. The sequence goes on from JAMXBC010000007.1 coordinate 7,419,567, forward strand.
TAATAACTATGGCTTGATAAGATGAGAGGTCATTCACATACGAATGACGGTTGAAAGCCAATAAAGCATGTGTTTGTTTGTGTCCTTTCAATAAAACTGCCTCACAAAAAGTACACTCTATACTACTAATTCTGTACAAAAAAGAACGTAACAGCAGCAATAGTAAGGACCAGCCTGCATGCATTTCTAAACCTTTCAGCCTCATGCATAAAGAATAGAAGATTATAAATTCACTGCACCGTTCTTGCCAGATTTACCATTAAGAAGGAAATTTAAAAGGAAAGACGAGACCTTAAATCTACGAAACCACTCTGTCTTTCCCAAACAACAACGATAAAGGTGCATTGATTTTCCTAGGACCAACTTAAGCGATGCAGATAGAATATTGGTTTTAAGCTGAAAGATGCAGGAATCGAGCAATTTGGAACCACAACGCTGTTGATGTACAATCATGAACACACATGTCACTAGATTTCACAAGAAGTTTACAGCAATTTTCCAGTTAATCATTCTCGAAACAAGCATACACACCATAGCAACAAGTAGAATGCATTAATCATACTTAATCGAAGTTATAAACAAACAAAACCACATGTCAATCCTCACCTTGCAACAAAATCACAACAAAGAAAATAACGGTGAGCACCAAAGCAATCACATTGTTGGTCGATGAATGTGAAGACGACTCAGCCAGTTTTGCCTTCTTCAGCACCTTCATTCGCTCCATCCTAGCACGCTTTAACATAGCAAATTCCGCAATCTCTTTGATCAGCTTTTGATCCGCAGCATCTACCGATGGACCCCTTGGTGGCCGTGGAGGTTTCAAGGCCTTTTTATTGCTCATCTTTTTACGTTTTTCCTTCACTGCCTTTGTCTCTTCATTATCCAAAGTCTCTCCTCTGTCTTCTACTCTATTCACTAATGTTACTTTCGCATCATCCACCTTATTATAGTTATCTATATTGATGTAGTAACTTCCTCCATCTTCACTAGATAAGGAAGCATCATCAATCACACCATACCCTTTATAGTTATGTGCTTGCTTTTTTGCACCTGGATTAGGACTACTAATGGGACTTACATTCCCTTCACTGCAAGGACAGGCACGTTCAAGATCAACGTCAAAATCCCTCTCTGTGGAAGTAATACTCTTCATAACTCTCGCTATCTGATGGTTACTCTTCCCCTACCCACAAAAGGATCCACTTGCTACTAACAAAATATTTCAAGCAAGAACAAGACTTTAATCACTATGCACAAATGTCCGTTATCAACCCATACATAAGATTGCTTGTTTGTCCAATCAAATATTAAAGCATAAAGTAGAGACAAAAAAACTAGTAACTTCAAGAACGACTTGGAAAAGTATATAACTTGCAATGAGGGCTATGGTAACTTCAAATAATTGCTAACTTATTTTGCACGTTTGAAAGTTCCTTCTTCACAAATTAAATCAAAATTTAAGTCTTTTCTTCTCCAATTATCAAATTCCTGCATTGATAACAAATAAATCGCTATCAGGACAAGAGAAAGTCCGTAATCTATAGGCAAAAAGGGGCATATGAAAAAGTCAATGCAGCTCCAGAATAATTCAAAAAATCGAAACTTTAAGCTGAAAGACAACCTTGGAAACGCTTGCAATGAAGAACTCCGGATAACCAGAAAATATTTTATTTTTTCTTTTTATTTTTTTAAATCACTTTGAGAGTATGATAAACATAAACTAACAAAAGGTTAGATGAAACAAGCACTGTAGCTTCAAAATGATTCACAAAAAAATGGAATTTTATGCTCAAAAACAACCTCGAAGAATTTCTGATAAGATAATATTGATTAAACGCCCAGAAAATAAAATCCCAACTTTGAGAGAAAAACTCTGTGAAACAAAAGATTTTGCGATGTTCGTTTACAAGCTTTATAATGTTCAGGGATAATTCAAAGAAAATGATTACATTAACCCTAAAATAAAACCATGAAAAAAAAGTCTTGCTTCTACCAAAAGTAGAAATAGTCTACCTTTCTGAGAAAACGTAGTACGACCGACGGACTCAGATCCGTCGCCGATTGGAGAAGCACGTAAGAGAGAGGTACTTTAACGTATGGCGGATAAATAGGATCAGGAAAGTACTCGGAAGTTAAGGTTGGTGGAAAAAGAAATATATTTTTAGAAAACATAAAAAGAGTTTGCTTTTGAAATATGTCTTCGTCTTTGTAGTTAGTAGTTAACGGCTCAAATTGGTACGGTGTATCACTTATCAAATTAATCATAAAATTAACGATTTAATTTTTTTTCTATAAAATAAATTTAATTTTACAATTTGATTTATAAATATTTTTTAATTTAAAATTAATCGATTTAGTTTATAATTTAAACTATTTTTTTTTCTAACAAAATCTTACAAATATAGCTTGATAATGTCATGTTATGTCATTTTGCTGTTTATAGGCTATTATTTTTCCACGGTAACAGCTGGCTTGAAGTTTAGTCAACCTTGCATGGCTAAAACTAATAAGCTTACATGTAATATATCCTTACATAAACACAAGAGGTAGGGTATCGATCACAATAGCACAATATACAATACAAATTAACTTTCTTTAACATGATAATCAAATCGAAGTGCCAACATTTGATAAAGGGAAAAATATATGTTTACAAAGATATATGTCCGGTAGCATAATATGCTATATTTGAAAATGGAATGAAAAATCCATCCAGCTTGTGTCCTTCTCAAGAGGATGTTGGATAGACCAATATTGAAAGCTCTGATCAGCATCTTCTTTGTCATGGAAAATGTTAAAAACAAAGGAACAATGATGTCTTTTAATTGATAATTAAAGTTATCGATTATGGTTCCTTGTAAATATTTATTAGAATCATGAGATCATTAACCGATTGACTGTTGTTTAAAATAAAACATAACTTTACTAAAGAAAAAGAAGAAGGAGGAGTGGAGGTGTGATGTTTCAAGAAGAAAACCGTAAGGTTCGATTCTGTTCGGTGTTACAAATCGAATCATGAATTAAGAATTGAATGAATAAAATTAAACTGTACAACAAATTGAATTTTAAAAAATCAAAATTTTTGGTCGGTTTGATTAATAGTTCGGTTTTTTTATCTACTGTTTTTTTGGCCCACCACTAATTAGCATCATTTGATTTAAAAAAAGAAAAGAAAAGAAAAGAAAACATCAATTTTCAAATTGGAAAGAAATGACCAATGGGTAGTGTTGAATGGAAAGGGACACCGGCACATGGACGTCCAAGGAACCTTATATTTTCGCAAATGGCACATGCATCCTAACTCTGTGTTTGATTACTTTGGGTGCAGTGGAAATGAATAAAAATTGATAGGAAGAAAATCAGTAGAGATGAAAGGAATAGAAAGAAAAAGAAATAAAGATTTTTTTTTTTGTTTGGATTCATATGATGAAAATTAGAAAAAAGTTATATTATTGATTGATAAAAGTACTTATAAGTTTATTTATTTAATTTTTCTTATAGGAATGTTTTTATAATTTTGCTTAGTTTCTACATATTTTCAAGTAAAAATATTTTAATTAAGTTCTTTCCATTTATACCATTTCCTATTCTTACTTTCAATAACCAAATATAACACTTTCACTACTTTCTTTCTATTTCTATATGTTTCATACATTTCCATGGTTGTGCATTATAGTGGAAGTCTTAGAATAGAGGACAAATCCTAATCTTAATTACCCAAGAATTAAAATGGAATATGTACGATGCCAAATGGATGACATTCTTTTTTCCCTCCTTTTCCCAACAAGTTATATTATATAATCGTTGACGAAGTCTGTGTTTATGGTTGCTGGGGCGAACTTTTTCTTTCTTTTTTTTTTTTATTTGAGTAGTTTTGCATGGAGATTTCATATTGTACCATTGAATAGTTTTTATACATTAATTTGCTTAATCAGATTTTTCAACTGAAAGTTTTAGGAAAAAGCACTGTATTTATCATCATTATTATTAGGGATCACCAATTTAGTCCTTAAAGCCTAGCTTCGATCTAACGTTATTTAGAATTTTGTGGATCAATAAAAGAAATCTTTGAATTTATGGAAAATAAGGAATCGAGAAAAAATTTAATGGCAATACATAAATCCTAAAAGCTTTATTAATATAAAAATTACGATTAAATCTCTTCCCAGCTTCTAATATTTGGTGGATTAAGGGTTTTTTTAGATCCGTTTACAAAGTTTAGGGACCTATTTGACTCACTAGTAAAGTTTAAAAATCAAATTAGTTTAAAATAAAGTTTAGAAGTCGAATTATATTCCTCCTATTAGAATTTGGAATTTTTCATAATTAAAATTTTATTTATTTATCTATTTTTAAATAAAATTTAGTGTATGTTGATAATTTTTATTACTAGCACTTGTGAACAGTAGATTTGTGTGTTAAAACAAAAAATGGATCATGTTTTTACTATCAAGGATTTAGGACTTACGAAGTTTTTCCCTAGTATTGAGATATTTCAAAATGGAGATGGCACATGGTTGAATTAGCGCAAATTTGCTTTAGATATAATTTTGGATGCTGGTGTTATTGGTTCCAAACCAGTTAAATTTCTTTTACCTCAAGGTGTAAAGCTACATTCTAATGATGGTGAACTTATAGCAAATCCAACCTTATCTCGCAAAGTAGTTGATCATCTTCTTTACTTTACACTCATACACCCAAATTTATCTTATGCAATTCATTTTTTGAGTCAATTTGTTTCAATTCCTTGACAACCTCATCTCGATGCCATATTTCATGTGTTACGATATCTTAAAGCAACCATCAATCATGGACTTTTATCTTACAAACTTTTATCTTACAAACTCTTCTCTTACTACTGTCGCTTATGTGGATCATGATTGGGGTACGTGTTTAATGAACCGATGATCCCTTACTAGTTATTGTGTATTTTTGGGATCTTCACTTGTTTCATGGAAAACCAAAAAGTAGAAGACAGTGTCTACTTCCTCAGCTAAAGTCGAATACCACGGTCTAGCTACTGCTACTAAGGAATTAACTTAGCTTTCCTATATTGTTAGTGATCTTCAAGTTTCTGTTCCAAGACTAATCTCCCCTTATTGCGGAACAAGTTTTCCATCCTCATTGCAACTAATCCATGTCAACACAGTAGGACAACGCACATTGAAATTTACTAGCATTTTACTCGAGATAAAGTCAATGGTGGTTTTCTTACCCTTCATCATGTTTCTTCTCATTCTTTGATTGCTCACCTTTTAACCAAAGCATTAGGTGAACATTAACTTCAATTTTTTTTTGCTAAGATGGGTCTTCAACCTGCCCTATCTTGAGGGGGATATGAAATACAAATACTTATTAGCAAAGCCATCTAAGCAGGACACGTTAGATTGTTAGTCAACCACGTCAGCCTGTTAGTTTGTCAATTATTTATAGTTTTAACAGTTAAGCTCTAGCTAGTTTTAATTACTAACTAACAAGAACTTGTATATATTTACTTGATTAAGTATTGAATAACAATTTTCCATTCTCTCTCATTTTCTCTCCGTATTTTATTCTTCCAATAAAACTCTTTGCGCCTTCTACAGATTCTTTCCAGTTCATATAGTTGTAACAAGTTTTATAAGAATAACTAGACACTAAAATCATCTATTGCTATTTCCTTAAATTTTTATTTATTAAACCATATCTAAAGATTTTGATATAGTTTATAAAATGCAAAATTTAAGATTAGATATAAGATAATAAGAAAAGAACCCAATCGATACAAAAATCATATTATGATTTCTTCACTATGGAGCCATTTTCACATGTTTATAATCTGGTGGATGTTATACAATGACGTTCCCAACTAAATTCAACTTGGCTTTGAACATCAGTCTTATCTTCTCAAAACTATTGTCGGTAATTGTTTGGGCTCTACATGTATAGGGCCTGCAAAACAACACACAGTAAGGAAATGTAAGGGAGTTGTCCAACGTAGTCACTTCGACGCTTAAGTTAGTAGTAGGCTCTTGAGAATATAGAATTCTTAAGGGTGATACGTATGCTTAGTATGCTGAGTGTAAAGAGTCTTACCGTTAAGTAGTGACCTAGTATTTATAGTAGAGTAGAGTCGGCAATTAGAGGTCAATTGATGAAAGAGATCTTCTCTTGTAAGTGTAGAAAAGCAGCGTCGTTATGCTCAACATATCCCACTTATTCAAAACATAGTTGTTTTATCCTTATCTTACACATTCTAACCATTGCAAGGCTTACTCAGCTTGGTCCGTATAAGCCTAGGGGTTAGGCTTATAGGGGTGAACCCTAGGTCACAAGACATATTGAATATGGTTGGGCTTGAAAGGCCCATATTCAAAGTACCTATCAACATTTACTACCCCCCACCCCCCCGGGGGTCCTATTGCCGAGGTGAAGGCAAAAAGAAGGGATATGTGGGCTGCTCAAACATGACTGGTCCGACTTAAAGGAACCCAACCTAGCACAATGGGGCTAACGTAGTGGGTACATAGGTTCGTACTGGAAGCTTACCCGATCCAAAAATGTCTGAGGCGAGAAGAGCGGGAGTGATCAGTAGTTGTTTCGGAGCTGAGTGCCAAAGACTTAAGCGAGGCTTAAGTTAAGGCATTAAAGCGGGGTGCCCTTACAACTCACCGAGTAGGTACTTCAAGACTTTGAACCAGTCTGTTCGACCAGTGCTTGACAAGGACTAAGCAGACGAAACTACGTCATGTCTTTATCATGCAAACTAAGTGGAAGTTAGATGGGCCTTAAAGAAGCTTTTTGTTGAATGAACTTTTTCAAAATATGATTTTTACCCACTTGCATTCCATGCATTAAATGCAACATGACAGGTGTCGAGTTGTAGTATATTAGTATACAACTACATGCCTTTTGCCTTTTAAAGGTGACAAATCGGATCAAAATGCTCTCCAAGTGTCTACTATGTAGCATTCCAAGGGATTTATGCTTATAAGGATCCCTATAACTACCTGTATGGCTTCTCAGGGGATTTACCTATAAATAAGAAGATCCCAAAGAGAGGTCACTTTTCTACAATCTCTTTGTTTTGCCGTTATCAAACTCAAAACTTTCTTTAAAACCTTTCAAACTTTCTCAAAGCTTTTCTTCCTTTTTCGAGTATTACAACCATGTCAACCAACAAAGGTGAGATTAATTCCTCTTCATCACTGCATCTCTTTAGTTTAGAGTCTATAAGGAGTGATCCCCTTCAAGCATGTAAAGATGAGGTCTCATCACTAACATAGCTCAACAAACCTATAAGGATGGCCATAAAGGCATTGGACAAGGTTAGAATCATCAATGCCATCCTTAGGGATGTATATGCGCATGTTCCCCTACCTTCCCACTCAAAGGATTTGTTCGATGCTCTTGAGATGAGCAAGGAGCCTAGCAGTTGTGTGCATAGAAGCAAGCAATTTGCCCTCAGTTGGATCATAAGCAACTTTCTTATCGAGGCGATCCTCGAGTAGCAAATTAGGTTATTAGACAAAGACGAACAATTGGCTCTACTATCAGGGAGGCATTTCATAGTATTTAAGAAGTGCCTGGAGTTTAGGCAATGCCTCCCTCTAAGTCTCTTTGAAAGGAGTTCTTCAACTACCACTGCTGCAGTCTGTTACAGGTCCCTCCCAATGGGTGGAGGGTATTGAAGACTTTTCAGGCGCTCTGTGAATACCTAGTGGTAAGGGCTATTCCCAAGCTCTTCTGTCCCTTTTACATGTAGTAAAGCATCAGGAGGTGGCTTTACCTCCAACCGCGCCCAAGGAAGAAGCTATTTTGCAGCCTTGTAGATTCGATCAATGGGTGGCAAGATGAGTATGTGGTGGTTGAACTGCTTGAAGAGGTAAAATTTTAGACCTAATGGACTGGGATGGTTCGTACTGGAGGTGAGAAGGGGCTTAGTCCCAGCGATGCCGAGGTCACCTAAGAGAAATGGGCCGAAGGTATAGGTATTTCCAGTACCCGATCAAGTTATATTAGTGTTGAGGTACTTCCTTCGGTGCTTGTAGTATTAGAGGACTCTCTTGGCCATGCCGGTCATAGCGGTGTTTTGTGAATGGTATTTATAGTTTCTTTTGGTTTGTTCTATTTTCCTTTCCTAAATTTCGATTGGGTTTCTTGCAAGCAAAAATTTGGCCCAAAAGATGCCTTATCCCTCTATAGATGACCTGATGAGCCAAGGCCAAGCACGAACTAAGGCAGACCCACCAAAGGCAAAGGCAATAAGGTTAAAGCCAGGGCTTGGGGAGAGCAATAAGGCACAGCCAATGTCTGTTCCTCAAGGGATTACCTTTGACATCTAGGACGAGCTTGTGGATGTAAAGCCCTTAGGTGTGGCCTTACCTGCTCTTACCCTTGCGCCCTCTACCGAGCCTATTGTCTTGGGTGATGAAGGTATCGAAATGAAGGGGCACGATGTATAGATGCTTTCCCCTCCAAGGGTGAGGGAAGAAGATATTAAGTAAGGGGCTACCCTTCCTCAAGTTACTAGCCAGAAGCGTAAGGCTCTCAAGATAGCTGGGGAGCCAAGTCCTAGAATGAAGAAGCAAAGGCCCCTAGCAAAGGTGCCTTTGAGCAAGGGGAAGTGGAATGAGTGGCTTATGGCTCATCCCTGTCAGAGCATCAACAATATGGGGACGCATTTTTTGAAGTCCTCAAGAATTTTAGGCTAATGGGGATAAGGCTGGACTTATTCCAAGAAGTGCTATACACTTCTTAAGACGAGGAGCTCATGAGGGGGGTCCTCAAGTTGGAAATGAAGAAGGTCCAAGGAAAGCTCCTTAGGCTGAAGTGGGAGGTCCATGCTAACGATCTAACACTACGGTACCCGACGATTAGCTACTAAGCTCTAATGGAGTCTTACACCCTTGATGACTATGCTCTCCTAAGAAGGTAGGGATGACCCCATACAGATAGTGGGCTACTTAAACACGTTGATGCAATAGGTAAGTTTTTGTTGCTCCTATGTTGCTGTGCTTTTATGTATCAATTTTATTAACAATAAACTTCATTTTCAATTTGCAATACTACGGCAAGTGCAGCTTCAACTGAACAAGTCTGATGCCACCCAGAAAGAGGTAAAGGGCTTTCGAGAGACATTGCATCAGCACGAGAAGTACCTACTAGAGACAAAGACTTCTAGTAAGAGATACTTGAAAAAATTCGCCAAGACTAACTGACACCTATGCCACTCTATTGTGCAGGTGGTAAGGCTTAAGGCAAGGCTCAAGGATAAAGAGTAAGAGAGGGACAAAGATGAGAAGGCGATCAAGAAGGCCGACAACCTAAAGGCTTGGTTGGAGGATGAGAAAAAGATAAAGGCTCGTCTCTTTCAAAGGCTAGATGAAGAGGGCGAGGCTCAGGCACAACTCGAGAAAGAAAATGCCAAGCTGAAGGTATCCATAGCTAAGCCGCAAACTGAGCTGGCGATGAAGGTGTCTGAATGCGATGGCATTAAGGCCACTTCGCTAGAGCTAACCAGTTTAAAGGTCGATTTGGAGTCGTAGGTTGAGGAGTTGCGAGACAAAGTTTCAAAGATGGAGAGATCATCTGCAAGATGGAGAATGAGAAGGTCCTCAGTGACATTACTGTTGAAAAGGCGATTGTCAACTATAGGAAGACCACGGAGTAGTTAGATGAGCTAGAAGATCTTACCACTAACTCCGCTTACTATATTCAAAGGGAGGTTCTCTCTCAATGTCTAAAACTAGACTTAAGTTTCCTCAACTTATTGGACTCGTCGACCTACAACGAGAAGAAGGAAGCCTTGGCATGAGAAAGAGAGACTGCCCAAGCAACCTTTGATGATGTAGGTGCTTCATCTACTGCTGAGGCTAGGTAAGGCGCTCTATATCCACTTCTGCCCCAGCAACCCATCAAGAAGCTAATCCCGAAGTAGTTCCTAAAGACCATCCATCTGTGGGTGATCCTCCTACTGCTCCTAGTTCGCATTCCTTAAGCCCTACTCCAAGTCAAGGCCTACCGCCTAAAGCATCAACAGATCAGCGCTTCAAGCAAATAAATGCCTTGGACTTTTCTGAATTACCAGAGTTAACTGATCCAAGGAGTTAAAATGTATACTTTTCTCTCTCTCTCCTCCCCCCTCCCTTTCCCTTTTTTTTTTTTTAAATGTGTAAGTTAAGTCAAGACGCTAGCCTTTACTGTGTAATTCGACAATCAATGAATAAATAGATGAATAGTTTTGAAATGTCCTCTCCTGTTTTGCGTCTGAATATATTTGCTTAAGAATTCCTCTGCGCAAGTGGAGTTTACCCTTGCCAAGGTTAACTGTTGGGAGACTTCCTCTATCAAAAAGGTCTTTCCTTTTGCTGAGGTTACACGGGAGGTCAAGTCGGTGGCATTTCGACTTACCTAGCGTGGGGGAGTTCCTCTGTACACGAAGTGTTTCCTCTTATCAAAGTTACCTTGGGGGGGGGGGGGGGGGGGGTTCCTCTATGTAAGGGGTGTTTCCCCTTGCAGAGGTTACCTGAAGGGGGGTCACGTCAGTGGCGTTCCGATCTGCCCAGTAGGGAGGAGTTCCTCTATACAAAGGGTGTTTCCTCTTACTAAGGTTACCCTAGGGCGGTTAAGTTGATAGCGTTATGACTTGCCTAGTATGAGGGAGTTCCTTTGTCCAAGGATTGTTTCCCCTTACTAAGGTTACCTTAGAAGGGTTAGGTCAGTAGCATTCCAACTTGCCCGGTAAAGCATCTATGCACCTGTTCAAAGGCTTACATAGAAAATAAGAAAAAAGGCATGAGAGAGATAGAAGTAGTCAATCAATTATCCAATAAATTTTTATTTCATCATTCTGGAAAAGTGTACATGACAAAATGCTAATCAAAATAAAGCTGGAGATTATCGGTGTTCCATGTACGCAGGATGAATTCGCCATCCAATCTTTCCAGCCTATATGCTCCATTGCCTAATCTCTCCTTGACTCTGATCAGGTCTTCCCAATTGGGGGGCTAGCTTACCCTGCCCTTTGCTTAAACCTGTAGCTTCTAGTTTTTGGCACATTAGGTCGCCAACCTTGAACTTCTTGTGTTTAACCTTGTGATCATAATACTAGGTGGCCTAGTGTTGGTATGCAGTTACCTTAGCAATAGTAAGGTCTCTGATTTCCTTAATGGTGTCAACGCTCACTTGCAGCAGTGAGTCGTTAAGGGAGGTATCAAAACTTTGAGTCCAGATATTAGGGAGCTCAAGTTCAATGGGGAGGATTGCTTCCGACCTAAAAGCAAGACAGAAGGGGGTATCGCCGCCTGTAAAATTACGGTGAATGGTCCTATCACCCCATAAGATATTGGGTAGTCCGTCGACCTAAGCACCTTGAGATCGATCTATACGCTTCTTCAGGCTATCCAAAATGACTCGATTGGTTGCCTCCACCTATCCATTTGATTGGGGATAGGCAACCGAAGTGAAGTATGAGGTGATGTAGTGCTTGGTGCAAAACTCCCTAAACTTGGGGTTATTGAACTATTGATCGTTGTCCATGATGAGGGCATAGGGGATTCCAAACTAAGAGAGAATATTGTTTCTGACAAAAGATTCAATACTTCTCTCTGTGATTCTAACCACTACTTTAGCCTCCACTTACTTTGTGAAGTAATCGATGATGACAATTATGAACTACCGTCCACTTAAAGCTTTTGGGAAGGCACCGAGGATATCAATCCCCCATTACACAAACGGCTATAGGCTCGTTAAGGGTTAGAGGGTAGTACTGGGCACGTAATGGGCTTCGAAGTACCGACACAACCCGATTACCAAGGCTGAGCTCATTTACTTGCTAAATCATTCTGCTTGCCAAGCCGAATGACCTATTTCTCACAGATAAAGTACCGAGAAGCAGAAAGTCAAGACAACGACCAATCCTCACCCATGCCTGATGAATTACTTACTCAGCATCATTCTTACGATAGGCCAAGATATCACGTTTTCGAGAGTTGGACTCACTCGGCTAAAGTCTGTCATCAACTTAGTAGCCGAAAGATCACGTTACCGAAGGTTGGATCCGCTCGACATAGCCTAGAGAAACTATTGCTGATTGACTTCAGAACTCAACAATTATGGGCCAACCTCTCTAGTGTCTCGACCAAGCACTATGAGACTATCTCCAAGGCATGCCGAATGACCACATGCCGACTTCTCCCTATAAAACGTACGATTTTATATTTTTATACATATTTGTCTTTATTTTATTTATAGGCCCAATTCTTTAGGGTTTAAGGCCTTATATATTATTTACAGTTTTGCCACTAGGATTTAGGACGTACTATAAATAGTAGCTTTTGTAACAATGCATACATAGCCAGAAGATTAATGAAAAACCCCTTTTAAGTCTTTTCTCTCGGAAAGCTCTCTCTTTCCCTTACCAGCTCTTATCAATTTCTTTAGTAAGGATTGTGGCGGGCAACCTTATCACTCAGACCGATGCGTCACATTCGACGAGTCTTTGGTCCATGTAAAATCTAGTTGGTGCATCATATCCAGTTAAGTGGCTCACAAATTCGCTAAAACCCTTACTAAACTTACTCTTTCTTTTGTTCCTTCGGTATGATTGAACCCACCCCGACTACCGGCCTTATTTGTCTTTGGCCTAATCCGTATCAATACGTGACTAATTGGAGTGTACTTCTAGCACCGCGGGTACTTCTAGGCTATGGCTTTTATGTCTTGCCTCATGGTAGGTCAGTAATATCTGAGCCATAGTGTTCATAGGTAGAGGGCTTAAGACTAAATGTAGTTACTGCATACTCCGATGTACAACTCTTCCATATCGCCCAGCCTTTCCCCTTCTTGGAGGCATCGAAGTAAGGGAAGGCTAATTTCCTGATGATATAGGACACCATCAATCAACGTATAATTGGTGGTGTGGTACCGGAGCTTTTTCACATCCCTCTTGTCATCTTGCAGCGTACCCTGCTCCAACTAACTCCTAATATAATCCATCCAACTCAGCTCTGGTGCTGCTACAGTTAGTTTCAAAACTCCAGCCAAGCCCAGAGTTATACTTTTTTCTAACAAGTACTCTATGAAGATCTTGCTATCCTTTACCTTGAGCTTCTGTATGCCAATAGAGGCAAACTTAGATAGCCAATCTACCATGGAATTTTCCAGTCGAGGGATCTTCTTAATATCCAATGAAGAGAACTCTACTAGGAGGCTCTTCACTTTCTCTAGATACCTTACCATAGTGTCGTCTCTATCCTCATATGCACCTCAGACTTACTGGATAACTAGCATAAAGTCCAAGAAAATCCACAACTGCTCGATACCGATCTCCTTAACTAGCTTGAGATCGGTGATAAGTCCTTTGTATTTGGACTTATTGTTACTGGAATCAAATCTAAACTTGATGACATAGCAAATGGTGACCTTATGCTGGTCGATTAGAACAAAATCTACACCTCCGCCCCTCGAGGTGGATGATCTATCAATGTAAAGAGTCCACACCAGCTTGTCATCGCCCAATAGTGTTTTCTCCTCTCCTGTATATTTTACCACGAAGGCGGCCAGTACCTATGGCTTATTGGTCGTTCATAGCTGATGCTGAATTCCATACACACTCAATTCCATTGCGTACATCATCATCTGTCTAGACGCATCAGGTTTTTGTAACATAGTGCACAGTGGTTAATCCATGAGTACAATGACCTGGTGAGCCTGGAAGTAGGGCCTCAACCGTTGGGCTATGATGACAACGGCTAAGGAAAATTTTTCTATTGGAGTGTACCTGACCTCAAGCCCATGCAATATATGACTGAAGTAATACACTGGCCTATGTTCTCTACCTTCTACTTTAACCAGTATAGAGAAGAGTGTCTGATCGCTTATGGCTAGGTACAAGAATAAGTCCTCCCCTTGAACAGGCTTGGAGAGAACCGATAGATGAGCAAAGAAGTCCCAGAGCTACTAAAGGTGGTGGCATACTTGGGAGTCCATTCAAAACCCTTAGGATTTTAAAGAACTCCGCGTATCTATCTATGCTCTTCGAGATAAATCTACTTAGGGTAACTACCATGCTAGTGAGCTTTTGTACGTCTTGGACTGAGTTGGGAGGCTTTGTTCCCTTAATGGCTGTAATCTTCTAAGGGTTGGCCTTAATACCTCTCTGTATGACTAAAAATTTGAGGAACTTACCATAACCGACACCAAAGATACACTTCTAGGGGTTTAACTTCATATTATACGTGCACATTCGGTCAAAGGCTTCCTGGAGATCCTTGATATGATCGAATGGCTTTTGGTTCTTGACGATCATGTCATTGACGTACACCTTCGTATTACGCTCGATCTGCGAATTGAAGAGCTTCATCACCATTCGTTGGTACATGGCCTCGACATTTTTTAGTTCGAATGGCACTATGGTATAGCAATATGTGTCGTAATCAGTGACAAAGGAGGTATAGACTTCGTCCTTCAGGTCCATTTTAATCCGGTTGTACCTTGAGAAGATGTCTATAAAGCTCAGTAGGGCGTATCCTAACGTAGAATCGATAAGCTGGTTAATCCTAGGGAAAGGGAAGCAATCTTTAGGGCAGGTTTTGTTGAGGTCAGTATAATCAACACACATGCATCACTTCCCGTTCTTCTTCTTAACCAGTACCACTTTCGCCAGCCATGTTAGGTATTTGTCTTCCTTCATCAAGCTGACTTTAAGTAACTTCTACACTTCTTCCTTAATTGCAACCTACCATTCTAGAGCAAAATGCCTCTTTTTTTTTTTGTTTTACAAGCTGCACTGTAGTGTTAATGTTGAGGCTATGGGTCACCAAGTTAAGGGAAATTTCGAGCATATCCAATGCCGACCAGGCAAACCTATCTGAATTTGCTTATAGGAGGGCAATAATTCCATCCTTTACTTCAGCTGAGGTCTCAACCCCAACTTTTGTGGTCTGTTTGAGTGAGGTTTCGATCTGAACATCTTCAATTTTTTCTCCGAGCTCGCTCCTCTCAGCCAACCTCTCATGCAATCCTATTTCTAGGGCAAAGATGCCATCTCCTCTAGCCGCCTTGGCATATAGCTCTCAAGAGAGCTTCTGATCAAATCTACATACTCCCACCTCAGTTGGGGTCGAGAATTTGGCCTCAAATGAGGGGAGGATGTAATCACCTTAAACACATTAAGGCTTGGTCTTCCCAAGAACGCATTGTAGGGGGAGGGGCAGCCAATCACAACTAACTCTACAAATTGTTATGCTACGTGGTCATCGTGCCAGGTAGTTGTCATCATCAAGTTCCATATCCAACGTGATGATACCCTTGGCTTAGACCGTACTTTCGTTAAAGCCAATTAAGTTATGGTGGTATAACTTCATTTTTGCTAGCAGCTTCTTCATCATACTCTCCAATGTATGGAGGAAGAGTATATCGATGGATCTGCCATTGTCCACCATAATCTTTAGGACCTTAAATTTAGAGATCCTCGTCCCTACCACCAAGGCATCCTGATGGGGTATATCAACCCCTTCGAGGTCTTTGTTGGAGAAGGAGATGGAAGTGTCTAACTTCTATCTCTTCTCTCTTACGGCCAACACCTCTGATGGGGTGTTAACCAAGATACTGGTGTTCAGTCAACTCCCAGGGTACGCCCATGATCACGTTAATGACACCATTGGGGGCACAATTATTGTGACGGTCATTATTCTGCTCTACATAGGCATCCTCAATCCATTACCTCTAAAGTACCTTATCTTTGTCATCGTTCGAACAGTAGTCGTTCCTCCAATAGGCCACATATTCGTTGAAGAAGCCGCATTGGATGGCGTACTCGTAGGCATTCTTCAACTAGAAAAACTCTTCAGTAGTGTGGCCATGGTCTTCGTGGAATTAACAGTGTTGCCCCGCATTTTCTACAGCTTCTAGAGCAAGTTTTGGTGCTTCACTTCATAATAGACCTGAGCAATAGGCCTATTCAAGGGCATTTACTAAGTGTAAATGGGAGGGGGGAGTGGGTCACGGTCAACTCAGCTTCTTCTTCCCAGAGTTCTTTCCCTCTAGTTTGCTCGGCATCTTACTGCTGAGTTAATCTTTTATGGACAATTTTTTCTTGTCTTGCTTTCCCCCTGACCTTTCTCGATCGACGTCATGCTTAGCATAAATGTTATCTTCCTTGTCGATGTATTTTTAGGCTTTGTTCCAGAAGTCGGCCAGGGTCTTCGACTTGCTCTTCGCAAGCAATCGAAAGAAATCTCTCATAGGTCAAATGCCAAGCTAGGCCACATGGACAATGATCTCCCCGTCTAACCAAGAGATCTCGACCATGGCTTTATTGAACCGAACCATGTAATCTCGCAAGGACTCACCTTCATCCTGCCTTACTAGGTACAAGGACAGTGTGTCCTTGGACAGGGGCATGCTAACCTTGAAATAGAGGCTAAACCTCTGCGCTAACTCATCGAAAGAGCCAATGGAATTGTTAAAGATGTGGTTAAACCACGTCCAAGCTGCTTTTCTCAAAGTGCTTGGGAAGGCCTTGCACATTATAATATCTCTATGACCGTGAAGATTTATAAGGATGTAGAACTGGAGAAGATGGTTGTCTGGGTCGCTTGTGCCACCATATTAGTCCAAGGACATAAGTTTACCGTTAGGGGACAACACTTCATCCTGGACACCTCTAGTGAAGGAGGTCTTATTGCTGGCGACTAGCCCAGTGCCGCCAGCAACCTTACTCTCCTGCTGCTTTGAGAGCCGCCTTACCATGGAATAGAGCTCATTCAAGTTGACATCGTTTGCCGAGTAAACTCGTTGTGTAGTTGAATGAGCTTATACTCTCTATGAGTCGACTTCTTGTTCGTTGCCAACTAGAGCTTGATCGCCGGTAGCTGTAAACCTTGATGGCTACCAATGCAATGGCGAATCAGGTTGCTGATCCCTACCATTCTACTACTATTGTTGGATGTTGTTCCACCCAATACGAACATTTGAAACTTTGGGAGGTGAGTTTGTATGCTATGCCACTCCACTTCATCTAGGCAAGTGTAGAACACCTTGTTCTGTGCAGCATACTCCTAAGCCAAGTGTTCTATACATTGTAGGTGCTCCTTTAGCACAGCCCTCGAGAAGGCTTGATTACCCCCAGGTTGGTTATTTATTAGCTATTAATTTTCTTACTCGTCGCGTTGAGACATAATGTCCAAAGAATTGCTCGTGGGGCATGCGTTTAATGTGTTTGACATTTCAGGTATAGGGATTCAATTTTCTACTGACAGTGCTAAATGTCGTCTCAGAGTTCTTGTCAGTAATTATTTGAGTTCTGTACGTAGAGCCTACAAAATAATACACAATGAGGGGATGTCGGGGGTTATTCGACATGACCACTCCAACACTTAAGTTAGCAGTGGGCTTTTGAGAGTATAGAATACTTAAAGGTAATACGCAGACTTAGTATGTAGAGTATAGAGAGCCATACTATTAGGTAGTGACTTAGTTTTTGTAATAGAGTGGAGCCAAGCCGATAGTTGGAGGTCAGTTGATGAGAGAGATCTTCTCTCATAAGTGTAAAAAAATAGAATTGTTATGCCTAATATATTCCACTTATTCAAAATGTAGTTGTTTCATCCTTATCTTATATATTATAATCGTTATAGGGCTTACTAAACTTAGTCCATACGGACTTAAAGATTAAGCCCACAAGAATAAACCCTAGGTCATGAGACGTGTCGAATACGATCAAGCCTAAGAGACTCATATCCAAAATATACTATCAACAAGTCCTAACTTGTATCCATAAATTAATAATTCTGGCTACTTATGAAAAGCACCTTTGTCAAGTTAATTAGACTACAAAACTGCAAACCGGACGGTGACATTATGATTTTCAGGGTGTTTATAATTTCTTTTGGAGTCAAACATATACAGTGCCTTAGAGGCGATGCACGTATTTGATCATAATGTTCCAAGAAAGTATTATTGAGCACCCAAAAATAACGTTAATTTTTCGATTTTTTCTAAGGAGCGAAACTACGTGTGATTTGATGAGTCATATCCATATCCATGTCTCGATTAGTTATTCCGTTATGGCCATAAGGATGCAGGACATGTGGCATGCTCATTTAGTGGGTCGTAGTCTTTTTGGGTCTTGAAAAATCTCGACGGCTCTTTTCCCAGATATTACGAAGTAAACCTACCGAAACTATTATCCACCTTATTTTTAATTTATATTTATTTAAATCTTAATAATAAATGAACTGTAGATTTAATGATTACGTGGATCATATTTCAACTTGCACCAAAATATAAATATATTCTGAATTTGTTTTCCATTTCTTTTTATTTTATTACTTGTGATTTAACTAACTTATGGCATGTTGCTTTATTGAATGAATTAAGACCATTCTATACTATCGCATCAATCTTACAACTTTGGCAGCATTTTTATTAGTTAAGAATGTACAAGATAGATAATAGAATATTATTTAATTTACTTGGACTAAAAAAATACTTTACAGAGTAAATTAGAAATAAAATGCAATTTCCTTAAAACTGAAACCGCAAACCCTAATCACCCTCTTTTAACTTTCGAACCTTACCATCTTTAAATCCAAAAATATTCATTTATGAAGATAAAGTGGCGTGGGTCCTATATAAAATTCAAGTCTCTGCGCTACCATCCTCTCTAAAAATTAAAACCTAGAGTTTCATCGCGATTCAATGGTAAATCTCACTTTCACCTCCAATTTAAGTATAGATTTTCCAGATTACTCCCTCAAGCTTGTCAAATTTCTCCTGTGGAATAACTGGGAGATTATCAACAATGATAGTGTTACCAAATCCAGTCTCTAACTCCAGACTGTCCTCCTGGTGAAGATCTTCATCCTCACTGCAAAACAGTATATTAGCATTGCCAAAGTAAGAAGCAAAAACATTCTTCTCACCATGAAACAAAAAGCATCACTCCACTACATTCTTTTGATGGAAGCTCCCAAGGAGAAACAGCATCTGTCCTTTTCACTCTCTCCCCTTTGTATAATTGTTAAACACTATAGACCAAAATAACCATGCCCAAAAAAACACAAAGAAAAGAGAGAGATTGTCTTTGATTGGTCACCATTATTTGGATCATATGGAGGGAAAAGAATTCAAAACACCACAACAATAAGGCGGAGGAGGGGGGGTTCTGCATGGATTTCTAAATGTTAACTTGCTTAGTGTTCATTAATCTATAGTATCTCCTTTCCTTTCAATCCAAAAAAACAATCAGGAAAAAGAAATCCTAATGCTTTACAAATTACGACCTACATATCACCAGATTGGTAATCTCTTCTCACTACAAGCAAAAACATCCATCATCAATACAACATCATTAAGAAACGAACCCGATGATGCCAAAGTCATTGCCAGGAGGGAGGTGGATGCTATCAAGATCAATATGGGATAACCCTATCCCTAAGCGTGCAGCCGCTTCCTCTATCGTGACCTCTGCCATGACTAACTATCCTATTCCTTCTCTTAATTATCTTATCCATCAGAAAGAAAAGTGGAATTAGTGTTCAAGAAACAGAGAATGCACAACCATGAAATAACCAAACAAAATTGCATATAAACATATACAAAAGATAACCTGCTCACAATTATCACAGACATAAGCGATGCACCCACACTTAAAAAGTGTGGAACACATCCTCCCTGTCAATTTCTCAAAAGTTACACGGAGGTTTTGGATTTAATTGCCTATAGAGCGGTTAAGGTAGATGATCCATAACCCGATTAGACCTCAATAGCACAACTCAAAAATGGTTACATATCTATAATTCCTATTCAGTTCTCAAGTAAATGTTAGCTTCAGGCACAAAAACGCGTCTTAAGTCAACAATGAATCATAGCATTAGGAAACACCCTTTAAGTCCCAAAATGAGAAATCGGACTAAGCCATCTACTTCTAACATATACCACGGGAACTAAATAAAATAATCCACAACTCTCAATTAGTATCATCTAATAAAATTCAATCAGAGTCGCTAGCAATTTATTACAGAAAAATTCAATACCTTACACTTATTTGCTTCTTCAAGAGGCACCCAGAATGAGCTTGATACAATTCTACAATGAAAGAAAATGAACTTTTATAACACGATGCGAAACCATTTCGTTTAGACTCAGGGTCAAATATTAAAACAAAAACAAAAAAAAAAAATAAAAAAAGGAAAGAAAAAGAGAAAAAGAAAATGAAAAATAGATACAGATATGAGAATACTGCACAATATACCTAGATGTAAGAAAAGAGTGGAATTTGAGGTTAAATTCAACTGAAACTGCTAAGCTGTTGGTTGCAGAGTAACAGACTTGTTGACGGTGAACTGTATTCAATGAAAAGTTGCTATAAAACGGTATCCAGAGAATTAATTCATCCGGTGGAACAGTCGAAAATTTACGTCATTTTTGGCGCTAACAAGTGCACGTAATTCAATCTAACAAATTTCTACTGAAGTTACAAGTGTATCATCACCCTGTAAAGTAATCTCTTAGCCTTATTGAAACTCTTTGCTATTTATAACATAATTTCAATAACCACCACTCGGAATAGCCAGGACCACCACAATATGCTCTGTTGCATTAGTCAACAAGAAAAACCACCATTGACTTGGAAAAAAAAAAAACCCTAGCAGAGTCATCTATCAATCGCTTCAAAACCACAACACTCATCTCTTAGGAAGTAGAGGAAGAGGTAGCTAAGAATACTTCGAAAGAGGATGAAGAGTTGATGACTTGGTTCATATGTGAAAAAATTCAGAGTTAGGGTTCCGGATTTGCTGGATTTAGAAGAAAAATGTGAAAAAATGTTAAGAGAAAGAAAGAAGATAAAGAGAAAAATTTAGAAACTTTTCGTAACCAAACAAACTTCCAATATTTTCACAAAGTTTTACTTGAAAAATGAAAAGTGAGGAGTAGAATTTTCAAAAATTGTCAAAACCAAAAAAAAAATAATAATAAATAATACATATATTACTGGTACATATATGCACACAATAATTTACAAATATGGTGTATAATATATATATGTAACTACAAAGTTGAAACAGTAATTTGCCAAAAATGATCCAGAAAACTGCATTCCATGTCGGGAACACTTCTGATAGTAGACAACTATTGCTAAATGCCCCAACAAACAAAATCTCTTAGCATGGTATTCATAATAAGCATTATAGAGAACTTGCAATCACCTCTTCCTGCATCTTAAATAAAGCCTATAATAATCATACGAAAGATTTCCAGACCGCACTTAACAAACTATCATCTACTTCCTACAATCTGGAAAAAAAAAAGAAAAGAAAACATATGAAAGACCATGATTGAAGCTGCAGTTGGCAGCTGTTGAAAAGGACATGACAGACAGCAGACACTCGACAGAAGCTGAAATTCTAAAGCAACATTACCCATGTCCTCTTATTCATACTGGAGGACCTCCTCTGAAACATCGGGCACTTCCTCAACCTCAACCTCAACCTCAACCTCCTTTGCCTTGTATTCTTCTTCTTCATCACTAGCCTCTCCATCCCTCAATTTCTGTCTCTCCATCTTTTCTTCTTCATGCAACTGCCTCCATCTGCTCACCCACTTATCCCATTCATCCTTCAGCATCCTCCTCTTCTTGCGGTCCTGCTCACTCAAAAGCACAGATACATCTTGATCCTCAGCCTCGTACTTTTTGCTATATCTCTTAAGGTTCTTTGCAATCTCTTCTTCCTTCTCTGGGCTCAGAAGGGATGGTGGCCTTGGGCGCCATGAGAACTGTACAAAATTATTTATTATTAAGCGATGCATGCTCAAAAAATTTAAACTAGGAGCATTAGAATTTTCAAATAACAAAATGCATATTGAAAAAATTATTATCCAAGGGCACAAAAATGACATGCATTTGTTCAATGTGGAATCGCATGATCATCTCTTCTTCACTTGCCCTTTCTCGAAGCTAATGTGGCAGAAACTGGAGAGGCTGCTGGACTGGAATAGAGCGCAACCAAAGGGCTGTACATATTTTGAAAGTTTTTTGAGGCTGCAAAACCTTAAGTTGGTCGAGCCTGAGGCATAGGAAACTTTTTGCAATCACAACATACTACCTTTGGATGGAGAGGAACAAGAGAAGAAGAAGAGATACAGCATCATCTATAGAAAATCTTTTAAAAATTGTTATTTTTTGTCTTTCAAATTCTTGAGCACCTTTATAATGTATAGCCATTTGAGTGATCTAAGTATCCTTTTGATATTTTGATACTTAGCTCATTCTTATAGGTCTCTTAACATGCTTCTTTTTTTGTACAAATCCTACATACAATTTTTGATGAATCAATGATATTACTCACCTTACCCAAAAAAAATGTGGAATAAGCCATTCAAAAAGGATAACTGTATTATATAGGTCAGAAATGGCAAGCCATGAAATGAAAAGAGATATATATACAAGATAAAGCAGAGGTTGGATTATAGAACATCTACTCCACAGAAATCCTATTAATGCAAAATTAGGAATTGCAACTACTTCATAGGAACAAAGAAATAGTTATTCCTTATTTTTTTCAAATGTATTTCCAAATCTACCTGTAATACCTGACCCAACAGTCAAGCCATGGCCTACATAAGGGTACATTAATTTTTTTAGATATATTCCTAAATTATTACTAAAGTCGTTTACGTGCAATCAAGCAAAACAATTTTTATTGATCCTATAGTCTACTCCTTAAAAATTACAAGTCTACTCCTACCTTATTGCAATTTATGAAACCAAACATGATGTAGAAGAATAATAGAGGCAGCACATGAAATTCCAATAAACAAAAAAGGATCAGATAAAATCATTTCAAACCTGGAAGAAATGATCCTTTAAAATCCGGTAAAGTAGCTTGCCATTGAAGGACCATATGTTGAATCCATTTTCCATCTCATGAACTGAAGTGACAGCAGTTGCAACATACCTGTGAGCAAATAACCAATGAAGTTATTGATTTCATGAAATAGAGAACACTTGAATGAAGAGTATTAAAAAGAATAAACTGCCTATTCACCAGTCACAAGAAAAATTCTTTTATTTAGCCAAAAAAAAAAAAAAAATCTTTTTTGGTTAAATGACATAAACACTTCTGAAATGCTCAGCTGTAGCCAAAGTTTCAAGCTCATCAACATTAAAAAATTCCAGCTGCCCATTGAAATTCTTTAACCCAGCAAGTATAATATGGCGACCAGCAGGTGACCAGAAAACAGCATTTGCCTGTTTCCCTTTAAGGGTAGCTAGTTTGGAGACACAACCGGTACTCTGGCCACTCTTCATGGAATAGAAGCTTATGTCAGGCCTCGGATTTTCACCATGGATAACACCAAATCTGTGGCCCATCGGCTCCCAAGCAAAGGCATGAATCTTGTCATTCTTATTCTCCAGCTCCAAAACCTCAATGGGGATATCTCGTTCTTTGATCCTGAACAGCTCAAAGCCTGTGTAAGTGCTTTTCTTTGTTTTGGTATACCGATCAACCTTAACAGCCAGATAATCGCCATTGCTTTGCCAATACATTTTGCATTCACCGATACTGAAGAGGTTCTTCTGTCTCAGCTTCTCCTTGCTAGGAATTTGGACGAGACTCACCTGTCAATCATCGGTATTATGATTTGCTGTAACACCATTAGAGAATAGAAAGATCAAGCAAAGAGTAAAAGCTATGACTCTCTGCCCCGCATGGCATTTATATAGTATCATATGATGGCAATTACACTATACTATAGGAATGAATATTCAAAAAATACAAGAATGACTCACCCTAGCTGGCTGGTTTCCTCCACCAAGTTCAGGAACAAAAAGTGCAAGGATGGGATCAGTAGGTTACCAACTGAAATCCATCACATTTTCAACTTTCAGAGACTTTTTGTCAATAAGTGCAAAGGTTTCTGTTTCCTAGACAGATATAACATTTTTCCCCATTCTGGCAAAGTAAAATATCGTCTTAATCAGCTTATTTTCACATAAGTCTTAAATTATCCGATCGGATTCCAACTCGTAAGACTCCGAAGCTTACATTATAAATCAAGAATTCATTGCAAGTACCAAACTAAATATATATATCTACAAGATGGAAAAATCGTAAGGAAGAAGTACTTTATAAATTGGTATATTTACATATCTTAAAGTAGATTTATAGGATTTCATGATTCGAAAATTCTTGATCCGTAAGAATTGCTAAAATTCATAATTTTGAATGATTGCTAAAATTTATAATTCGCATATTAAAGGAATTTTATGTGTTCATGAAACATATAATATAATTTATATAATTTATCAAAGGGTTTTCATTCTAATGAAAACCAACTAAGAATACAAATATACATTATCCTTTTCCTCCGTTCACAAAACATCAATCTATTAATCCAATTAACAATAGTTTCATATAAGACGGATTTACATATTCCTTGAAACATAAATATAAATAAATTTATCATCAAACATGTATTGGACAAAATTCTTGATTTGACTCGTTAATTTGGTCAAAAATCAAAATCAACAAAATTAAAGTTTATATATTCTAGTTTAATTTTTGACAAATATAACAATAACAACTATATTCTGTATTTACAATGGCTTTGATAGCAATTGTTGAAAAATCTTTATGTGTAGATAATCTAGAACAATTTGCATATAGGTAGAAGATTTGATTTATAGCATATAAATCATGATATATCCATAAAGTTATATACTTAAAATTAGAGAGAGATCCATCTTGCAATAGTAATTTTTCTATATAGAATTATAAAGAATGTAAAGGAAAACTATTCCCATCATAATAGGAAATCAAGTCAGGTTAAAATTATTTGACGAGAAAATAGTTTTTATATTATTGTCTATTTACATTAAAATTTTAACTATAATATCCATATTAATCAAGTGTTATAATTAAAGAATAATCTTATAATTGATTAATACTAATCTACATAATAAAATAATGTAATATATATATATATGTGTTATATATAAGACATATATATACATATATGTACATACATAGATATATAACATACATATATATTGTATGTAACACATTACAAATAGAAAATCTATGTACTGTTATTTATTCATAACAACAAACATATGATCTGTTTTATATATATGCATATATTTATTTATTTACAAATAGAAAATTTATATAATTTCATTTTTTTTTCCAGGCACCTATGACGTCGATTAATTAGTAGCAATGTCATCACATAAAAGCCAAAACCGATGTACGGCCCCATTCAGGTCGACACAGAATTTAATGCTATTTATCACACAAGCAGATATCGACAAAAATTTAATTACATACGTACCAAAGCTTCAGCAGTGCTGTTCAATATTGCCGAAGGAAAGTGTTGTTTCTGCAGGTTTTCTTAAATTGCCGAATGAAAGAGTGATGAGGGTTATTTATTATATATATTATATTTTATTATATATTAACGCGGGTTAGTTATAACGTTATTATATAATTACAAATTAATTAAAATGAAATGAAAATTTGATTTTCCCTTCTTAACTCAAAATCGTATTCCACCTTAAAAGTTGAAAACGTAATTTCGAGCCTTTTCAGTATACTAACGAATAGAAACAGAAGAGTGGAAATCAAAGAGACAAACCTCGGAACAAAGATCGAGCCATGGTTTTGATTGAATTGTTAAACACATTATTGAAGGAATGAACACGATTTCTTCGGTTATTTATTTATTTTTTTCAGCATCATATATATATATATATATATAAATGTGTGTGTATTTGTAGAAACGCTTTCTTTTTGCAAATCTTTTTAAAAGTTTTATTACTATAATTAGAAACTTATATAAATATATGTATGTATCTATAAGAAATATATATATATGTGTATATTCTGAATTTTTTTGCATTTTTTCCTCTCCTTACTTTTTATTAATTTTATTTCATTTATGTAATTTTATTATATTACTTATTTTATATAATTATAACAGAAAAATTAGCATCATTAACAAAAACTTTTGTTTGCAAACTTTTACAAACATAGATAATTGAAATAAAAAAAAAAATGAAACCTTTAGAACTTAAATAAAAAAAGTAACAAGCATTAAGGAATATATCTGTACTTTTTTTCTTTATTAAAGATTGTAGAGCAACAAAGAGATCAAGTTCTTCTTCCTCCAATTATGGGCACTGTTCTTTTTTTCCTTATCTTTCTGTCTTTTTTTTTTTTTCCTGCGTAGAACAGAAAAATAAAAGGTGAAAAATCAGGAAGTTGTTGTCTTGTTGATTCTTGCTGGTAATTCTTTTTCTTTTTCCTTTATATTTTTTCTGGCTAATTTTTTTTTGGGTGTATCCTATTGTTCACCATTATTTTTGTATCTAGAATTTGTATTTCAGACTTCTAGATGATAATAAACTATATTGAAACTAATACTCTTATGTAATTCACCAATCTTATAAAATAAAGTCCAGCTTCTACGAAATGAAAGAAAATGATATTGGCAAAATATATGACGTATATTTGATATGTAACACGTGGTTTTCCATGCGTTCAAGTTTGAACCCAAGTCGGTGTACGATTCCGTGTAAATTGTCGATGTTTTCTTTTCATTGCATGGGGACACCAACGATATAAGCAGCTCCGACATAACATAATTGTTATTGCCAAATGCAAATATATAAAAAATGAAATTAAATATTGCATGATAAGAGGTGGTTGGAGATTTGGACAAAACGCGGGAAGAAAGGAAGGCTAGCAGAAATATTTCGCATACCTACATCTCTTGGAGCCAAAAACAAAATTTTTCATGTGAGATCTTACTGACTATATAATCCTATTCGTTAAGAATGGAACAAAATCGAGCCCAGGAATAGAAATGATTACATTGTCCATGCTTTTTTGAAACATTATTACTCTTGATCTTCTTTTACCCGACGCCTCCGATGCCAAGCTCAACAATAGTCGATGTAAAATTATAAGCATAAATAAGCATAAGTAAAGGTATATAAGTAGATTTTAGTTTATAGGCCAATTCGTTTAATTCATTTTTAAAATGTATTTAAATTAGTTATTTTTATTTATTTAAAAGCAAATTAAAGACCAATTCATTTAATATATTTATATTTTTTATTTACTCACTGATTCATTTAACTTATTTTTAAAATGAATTAATATCAAAGTTTTTTTAATCTGTTTAAAAATAAAAAAGACAAATACCAAAATTTTTATAATTCAATTCATTTACAGGTTAAAATAGCAAAATTGAGTTCTCCCATTTAACCGTCTGAACACCTCTAAGCATAAGGACAAGCACAAGCCTACACAAGCCTAGCGATTACACTACCATATGATTATATCCATCGCGATCCTACGTTACGTGGGTTTCTGGTGCGGAGGTGTGGGGGTTAGTGCGTGGGTATATGTCTGGTGTGTGTAGGAATGGGACTAAGAATTGTGTCTAGTCCGTGGGCGTGGCTATCAAGGTTAGTGTCTGGTGAGTGGTGGGGTATGGTCCATTGGTTTATAGGCTGGTTCCAAGAAGTGGGAGGGAAAAAGAGGAAGAGCGAGAAGGAGGATAAATTCCGTTGCCCTTTACAACAACAGTCGAAAATTTGCACTGAAAGGCCTCATCATCCAAAAGGACTCCAATGGAGTTAGAATTCTTCAGTGCCGTACAACTACTAATAATTTTTTATTTGTAATAATATTTTGTAAAATATAATACCATACTGTCATAATTAAAATATTATTGGATATTAGTAACGAAGAACATTTTTCATCGGCATCGACACTCGAAGGACGTACACCCAATGAGTGTGTGCCGTAAAATAAAATATATTAAACCGACTTAATATTAGATGTAAGATAATAATATAATTTAAATTACTTGATTATATGTTTATTTTACGAGGAAGTTTCAAACTACTGTTTTGTGTATTCAACCATCTGCTGCTCGCCCCTTCGGCGCTACTCCAGATTTTATATTTATAAAACTGGTCAAAAGACAATATAGATAACAATAAATAATTTAACAATGCAGCAAGTTTCGTAGTAAGCTGTTTTAATTGATCTTTATATATATATATATATATATATATATGTCTCTTCATTACCTTTTTCCAAGTGGATTTATTTCTTATATATTTTTAACCTTAAAGACAGAAAAAATACATAAATAAATAAGTATTTGAAAAAAAACAAACCTTGCATTGATTAACAGTCAGAATATTATGTACATTGATAAAATATTACAATATGATACTCTATCTGCATTCGCACGCCAAAATCTCTCTCCTGACGGCCACGCATTTCGGCGTTGCCAATCTTTCAGGCGACACCGGCAATCTCGCCGAGAAATTTTTCAACGGAAACGCCTCGTCGTCACAGTCTCTGTTCCGATCATCCTCGAAATTCAACGCGTAACTCAAAGGATCGTACCTGAAATCCGCGGAACTGATTTGAGCCTGCGATCTGCGACATTTCCCGATTTTCGCGATCAATCCGCGGCACTTGTACCGGATCTCCTCCGGCGCCGTCGATTTCAGCAAAGCATAAAGCGATCTCGGCGACCTCTCCGAGCTCACATTATCGTGGTCGTGATGGTGAGTACTGTGTGAATTACCGTTGAAGCAGCAGAACGCACAAATCGACGATTTCAATTTGTGCCTAAGAGAAGAGCAATTAGTGGACTCACAATGGTTCATCATTGCACTGTACTAGTACTCTGTGAATAAATTATGGTTTCTGGATTTGCTTTTCGTGTTGCGATTAGGAATTGAGGTTTGAATGGGAAGTTGAGAGTGGGGAGTGTTGGTTTATATATAGAGTGTAATGTAGGTATGTCAGTGCCATCCGAAGAAATCAAAAAGACGAAAAAGGGATGGATAAGGACGAGAAGGAGTGGGGGAGTGGGGAGTAAAGAAAACCGTGGGGCTTACGTGGATGAGCGGTTTTTGCGTTGATTCCGCGTGTGAATCGTGAAATAGAAGGGCCAATTTAGTAATCTCATTACGTCGACAGCAAAGTCTTTCTATTTTCACTACTTTTAAGCAGGAATTATTTAATGGGTATAATCTACTAGTTGTATTTTCACACTTTAGGTAACTACTAATTATATTTAATAGTTATCAATTATATTCAATTGGATGGTAATATGTTGATAACTTTTTTTAAAACTATCAATTACTATCACTACTATTACATATTCAAGCATGAGTATTTGTTAAGCATCGCATGTAAGGAGAATTGCAAATAGAATTGGATATTATAAGGATAATTGGATAGCAGAGTATTAGTAGAACTCTTTTGTATGAAGTTTTCTATTTGCAATATCGGAATCGAATTTTTGTGATTAAAAAATTAAAATAATAAAAAAATTAAATAATAAAAATAAAAATATAAAAAAGCCTAGTATTGTAATTTGAAAACTTGATGTATACACTATGTAAAAAAGATTCTTATACTATCAAATATGTGATATAAATATTTTAATTTATATCCAGTAAGTTTAGTCAATATATAAAACTAAATAATAAATTAAAAAATTAGTCTAACACTATAACATAAAAACATGGCAATCAGTATGAGTCAACACCTAAGGGATTTATGAGTAGCATTAAGTTTTGTAGTTATGTATGTTAATTATTACTAATAGTTGATGTATGTGTAAAAAATATAAAATAAAGAGAGAGATGTAAGTGTAATTAGTGAAAGAGTGTTGAAAAAGTGGAAGAGGAAAAGAAAAAAAGATATAGATATAGTTAGTGAGAGAGTGTGAAAAAGTAGCAAAGTGGAAAAAATAGAAAAGAAAAAATACAAAATAAGTATAGAAATATAGAGAGAGAAAAATGAGTAAATAGATATATTTATTAATTATAACTTTAGTAGTTCATTTTATTATTAATTTTTTTTCGTTAAATAATAGTAAATTGGAGAGTAAATGTATAATTAAAAAGATGATTATTTAAGATTTTATTTGCTTTATTAATATAGATAAGGATTGAATTGAGAAAACAACGATGATGGATGAGGTTGCTTTGTAGTTTTATATTTCTCGTTACAACGGACAAGGGGATAAAGAGATTCCTTGATCCAGTATGTTGGATTAGGTGTTTTCGGATGTTAAAATTTGGAAGTCAGAAGGAATAATTTGTGCAGGTCGGTGGTGCCATGGTGGTCCCTCCCATAATGGTAAAAATGCCAGATTATACATTCCGATTAAGGGTCGGATATTTTCTAGTGACAAAGATAGACATGAAAATGTGACTAAAGAATTTGGGAAGAAAATTGTTATTAATTCTGGAATTGTTTTGGTCTGGGATACACTTTCATCATAAGTATTGTAGGCATCGTATAGGATTTTGGTTGCCTAGATTGATTTTTTTAGAGATTTTATGTTTTTATTCTCTATTTAAATGACATCGATTTCACCTTTTATCTCATAATTTATTTTTAATTTTATAAATTAAAACCGTTAAATTTATAGTTTATTCAAAAATCATTTCTTTTAGGGTTTGTATTTTATCCGATCATTTGTCGTTCTATATTGAAATTATTTAATCAAAGCACATCTTGTTATCTATAACAAGTAAAATGTCCCGTAGAACAAACTTAAATTTATGGGTATTTATTTGATTAGTCACAACTTAGGAGGTTTATTCAATTTAGTTGCAAATTAAGGTAATTCAGTAGTTGGTGCTTAAAAATTATAGTTAGCATGCATCATACTATCTTGAAAAAGAACAGATCAAGAATGCCAAAGAAAATAAAATTCTTTTCCTTAGACGTTCATGCAAGTGATTGGATCAAGAACTTTTCAAGGTTAACCAACGCACACTTATCACATGTCATTGGCTAGCTGGCTTTTCAAATGAGATATCCTAACTTCGGGCTCGTCTTCCCTAAGTTATAATTTTTCTAAAGTTGTTTTAAATATTTGTGTGAATACTATTGTTTAGTTGTATGAATATATATTACACATTCATTTTATATGACACTTTAATATATAGTTTTATATATATATATATATATTTATATGAAATAATATATCATTTAAAAAAGTTATAGCTCTACAAATATTAAAACACAAGGTCATGTGCTACTGGATTACTATTTAATATGAAATTATCGAATGATTGTAAGCAAGTAAATGTCACAACTTTTCCAAAAGTACCCATTTTTGCATGAAGGTACTTCCTTTTGAGTACGCAATTAAAAGAAAATAATTATTAATAGTAAAAAAGTACAAGTAACAAAATGAAAAACCATAAAATATCAATAAGTATTATTAATAAAAATTTCTAAAATTATACATACTAGCTTTTCCTAGCTGTACGGAGATTTGATTTAGACGAAGCTCAATGATAGCATACTATTATAAATAAATTACTCTCCATAATCCAAGCTTTGTTAACAACTCCAATTTTTTCCGTCAACATCTTGTTCAATCCCTTTCATCACATCTTATAGTTCCTTTTATTTACTCGGTAAACTTTCATCGACAACATGAAATTAATTTTTCAGTATTTGAATGTGAATAAGATAATTGGAAACAAACTTATTATTTTTACCATTAATGATTCAATTTCCTGTATCATTTATATTTGACCAAACAATTGTTCCTAATCCATATTTCTATGCTTTTGTCGCCCCTTTATTTTTTATTCCTTAAAAGCTTAGAATGTTTAGGTTTTTTCACTTTCCATTAGAATGAAATATTAATATTTCCAATTGTCTCTTTGCGAACCATGCGTTGATTAATTTCTTGAAATAAAACTTTACATAAAAAAAAAAAAAAAACTTTCTCTTAGCCCTTATCCTTAATTTTGCTATTTTTTTCCATTAAATGCTTCACTTTGTAATATTCTTATTTTCACTAATGAGTTGCTCTTAATTCCTTATTCTTTTATGATTTTATTGCCTATTTTAACTTTAATAAATCTTGTTCTTTAAATTCCCTCAAAACTGAATAAGGTTTATGTGTTTTACTTTAAAAAGAAAAAGAAATAATTAATTCTTATTCCCCTTATTTATTTTTTTAATATATATTGTAGCTCATAAATTTTTACATTAAGTTTTTTTTTTTTTTATAGAGTAAGAAATAATTAAAATTTCAATATCTTCTTGTTGCCATATAGTAAGGATACATTGTATAGTGTTATATCGTACCAATTGAGAACTTTGGTGCCTTAAATAGTTGAAAGGAAACCATTGTGTCCTGAATATGTGTAGGATTTTAAAGCCTAACATTAATATATTTACAATCTATACAAAGTTTTGTTTTATTTAATTAGTTTATGTAATGCTCTAAAATGGGGGAAATTACAATCTATCATGCATCTATATATCCTATTGACATGTTAATCGTCTTAAATCCACTAGCTAATTTCTCCACATAGTTAATATTGATCAATAACCTATAATAACTCTAACAAAATTTCATGGGTGTCTCTAACATCTAAAGATCATAAATAAATTATGAGTGATCAACCTTTTAAACTTCTTATTCAATAAAAATAAAATTTGATTCTTAATTCAACGTCATCAATCTCAAAGAAACATGAAGACAAGGTTCAAGTCTCATACTTACCTTACTTGATAAGTAATACAAAACCAAGCTCTAACAAGTTTCATAACCTAAGATGCAAAATAAAAATAATAACTAAGAGTCTTGTAACATGTTTCAACCAAATCTAGAATCCTATCCAGAAACTATACTGAATCGTTTCTATCATCATAGCAATAATCAAAGTATCCAACTACATCGTCATAATATTCGTAGTTGTCATCGTAATAATAGTCCACATAGTCTCCATTACCTGGTCTTGAAACTAAAAAGGAAAATCCATGAGAGATGAACAAAGCCAAGTATAGGGTAATCAAGTACACGTGCATGTTCATACAATGTACATACGTACGTTCAATCCTAATCTCTACATGCAGCATCAATCAATTATTATCTTTTAGTAAGTCCATTAACCATTATAGTTCAAGCGACCTACGACTCGAAGTAACACATGACTCCAACACACAAATATATAATATACATATAAGTATGGTATTGGGTCCTCCCTAATACCCTAAGAACTAAAGATCACCTAAAATTGCTTAAATCATTTCAAAGTGAGATTCCAATCAAGACAACACTGTACTAAAATCGTCAAGGTGCTACCTAAGGTCACTGGTCCTCTTGGTCCCTCGAGCCCAACCAAGCACATGTAGCATACTTTAATTTCAATCAAGTACGTATTAAGTTCATTTAATAAAGACTATTCCTACAATCACATACATACATTACTCCGTACCGGACTCAACGATATGCTCAAATTCCAAAACGTCTGCCTCACAACCTATTCACATGATAGTAGAACACTTTGCTTAGTTTCTAAACTCATCTAACATCACCCTTAAACTTGACTACTTAACCCTTACACACTTTACTTGTGTCGCTTTAAAAGACATAGGATTACTATAATGATAGATTGGTTCGTGGAACATTTTGGATGCTAATTCATGTTTAGAAAGGCTTTAGAAAGGTTAGGAATGAAAAAACACACCCCAAAAATATCAAGGAGCCAAAGAAAATGTCATTGTACATGTCAAGAGACTTGGCATCAGAATACTACTTCGCGTGGCATCTAGACGCGAAGGATCTAGGAGTGTCTGCTCCCTAATGTCCGGATGCTAATGAAGGAGGCGTTTCATGAACAGGTTCCATTCACCCGTAACTCTTCAACCCCCTTTCGCAATTTTTGAAAACCCTTTCTTTTAGAGTATTTCCTAAACACAACCTTAATCCTATACTCGTCAAATCATTAAAAGAATACAAATCCACAATAAAAAGATTCAATCAACTCTCTATAATGTAATCAACAACTTCAAAAACAAAGGGTGCAAGAAGTAAATATTCAAAACTTATTTTAGGGATCTGAAACGCGTACCCTACCACCAAAAAGCCACTACAAGAACCTTAAATCACTAGTTAAATTCGTTTTCGTCACTACCCTAATCAGAAGAATGAATTTTCAATAAGTTTTAGTCTAAAACTTCAACAAATAAGTGATCCCAATACTAAACTTGGATCGTTCTCTCTCGATCGTGCTAAATTGCATTAAAATCCCTTCTTACTTTGAGTCTTGCAGAAGAACCTTAAGCCACAAGAGCTGTATTTGAGGAATGACAATGAAAAGGGTATCTAAAAAGCTTATGTTGGCTTTTATACTAAGGCTCGAGGAACTTTTGCTATGCCCAAACTACCTATGCCACTTTTAAATAATATCAAATCATACTCTTTAACGAAAAATCAATATTTATTTATGAATTTTCCTTTATTATGATTTTTTATTTTTCCTTTTTGTTTTGGTTTTACAGTTTAATTTCAAAATGACCAGCAACTTCTTTGTGTAAGTGACATAATGAGCAATGTAATGCCCTTTTTCTTTATGTTTACAAATGATAAAATTACCATAATACTCTTGAAAAATAGAGACACCTTCTTATTAATGGCAATATCCATTTATAGTATGCTTTGTTTTGGTACGAAGAAATGAAACACAACGGAATCATAATTTTAGTTTCGCATCTCTTTCCCACATTTGGATATAAAAGACCTAATGGTAATGAATATTGGTTTTCTAGTATGATAAGACATGTTGAATTTCCAATTGCATCAAAGTTGTACTATGATATTAGTTGTGTAAAAAAAAAAGATGTAAAAAACCTAACCGTAAATGTAAATTTTTGTATTTATGCTTAAAAAACAAAAAATTATTCTAGAAAATATGTTAGCTCCCGAGCAACATCTATCCCGTTACCTAATTCATTAACGCAGATTATTAGAAAAACTCGATCCTATATCCAATAGATTAATGCATTATCTCTTTACCAACCAAAATTTCATTATTGATGACCACAACGCATTATCAAACATCAACCATTTCAATTATTCTTTTTCCAGTCCAATTCTTCATTCTCTTAAATAAGATATGCGACCTCCATAATATTTGTAGAGCTGCTGAGATAGAAAAGAATGTGAAAGAGGATTTTCCTTTATAATTGTGTAATTATTTTTATCCATATAAAATAGGTCACACGAAGTCAACATTTATCTTTTAATGCAATAAAAGCAAATGATAATATCAGCATCTTTACATGATAGTTTCAATAGAGTTAATGTCATTTCTAATCTATAATATTATAGTTAGAAGCTTCTTTATTTCTTTTAATTTTATGTTAGTTCATGCAATTGGCAAAGTCTTTGCAACATTAAAACCACCACTAGCCCATTGCACCCTACCTTTTGAGTAGTTTTAGTATAATACATAAAGTCATGTTACTGTAATAGTATGATAAATCATAATCGATTTCAGTAAATCATATCATAAACAGTACTGAAATCCAGTAAAAATAAATCTATTTCATTTTACTATTTGTTATATGGCTTACTGAAATTGAATATAATTTATTATGACATTACCTGACGTTATCATAGAATTTCCCATAAAGATAGCAGTTGAAGCATGTGTATATGATGGTTACTTGCAATTTTTAATTCATTTTATTTAAGACACACCTATTGTGAGTGTAATATTATTAAGCCTACTTACGTAGAAGACTTAACCCACCTTGTTACTTTTGATAAAAATGTAAAATTTTTTTTATTTTAGACAAGGTAGTCTCCTAATTTTCTCTTTTTAAGATGAGAGTGATTTCAACAAAAGAATTTAAAGGAAACTCTCGGATTTTATTGAAAATGATTGAATGATCTTATTATAATCCTATGTAAACTATTTATATTCTTAACTAATAACTAATGTGAAACTAATATCTAACCGATTAACTAATTGTTATTAATATCAAAACAACTATCAACTAATATCTAACTACATATATTAAAAGAAAACTAAACTATTAAACTATTATTTTTCTAATCTAAATTTGGGTTATAACAATTTGCATAAGCCTTTTTCAAGAACCTTGTCCTTAAGGTTGTAAGAAGAAAAATTCAATAAAAGAATTACTAATATAATTTAGTAATATTAAAAAATCATTTACAAGATTTTCAATATATGCTTTATTCTTCAAGGCAATGAAGATAATGCTGCCTTAAACATTCTCATGGAGTATTTTTCTGTTCTTTTAGCTCAATATTTTTGTAGTTTGCGAAGCTTAGATCTTGATTTATAACATTTCTCTCTCCCCAAATTTCATGTTCATAATTAGTGTTGTTGAGCTATATGGATTTTTGTTTTTCAATTAATTTTTTTATAAAAACATCTACCTTTGATATTATTGTATATATAAAACCAATTATGGAAAAAATCCTTTCCCTTGTATCTTTGCATTAGGAAATTCCATGTTACTATTTTCTTGATCATTCTCCATATTAATTTATTACACCATATCCTTCACCTCTTTAAAATCCTTCTTAGTAATAAGTTGATATATTCAGGAAAATTTTCTTCACCTATATCATCAATAGTTGGTGTGACATCTTCTTCGTTTTGGTTCATTATTTGCTCTTCTTTCATACATTCCATAATTGTTTTTTGTAAACGCTTAAAACTTTCCTTCAATAATTATATATCTTTTTGGAATTCTTTGATTTCCTCTTGCATTTTTGTCATACATTCTAACATTTGTATAAGCGATTTTTCCATTTCAACCCATTCTCTCAATGAGAAAAGCACCATTATTAAGTCTACTTATATAGAAGGCTCAGGCTACCTTATTTCTTTTGATAAAAAATATGAAATTCCCTCTATTCAAAGGGAGATAGTCTCCTAGTTTTCTTTTTTCAAGACGAGGATAATCTCTATAAAAAAAATTCAAAAAAAACTCTTAGTTTTTATTAAAAATAATTGAATAATCGTATAATAATTCTATACAAACTGTTTATACTCTCAATTAATACCTAATATAAAACTAATATCTAACCAACTAACTAATTGTTAACAATATTATGTTGAAGCTAAATTCATAGTTTCCTTATAAAGTTTTTCGAACAAAGCCTTTAGATGAAATGAACACCACAATATTTAACTAAAGGAAGAATAACGATGATTGACTATTAATTCTCTCCACAGTGAAAGGAAAAAAAAAAAAAATCATTTACGTACAAAGTGCTGTAAGTAATCAAGGTACATGAGAATTTCTAACTGATTGTGATCAGAATGATTAGATATTTCCTAAATGTTTTACAATAACTCAATCAAAGGACCATCAAATTTACAAATTTTGAGCCTTGAAAGGTTTGTATGCTAAAATTGAGATAACTCATTATAATTCCTACGAAAGAAAATGTTGATTGGCAATTTTGGACTAAGACCCTTCAGGTCCAATTCAACCTCATTCTTATCTTTGAGCAACCCATTTATTTTAGTACAACCCTACTATCTTTTAGCAAGCCAATTTATCTAGCTTAACCTAACCTACACCTTAAGTTGAGTCCTTGGTCATTTTGCTATGGCATCCATCGAGCATCTTTCCATTGCATGTGGTCACCTCCAAGGCTCATGATGAGAGCTCCTCCGAGATCTTCTCAACTTTACCTTTGTTTAGGATGGAGAAAATAGAAACGTGCTAATATCTAAGACAAATCCTTAGTAAAGATATATTCTAACTTCTAAGAGATACGTATCTATTTAACTGAATATACTTACTTATTTGCAAAGTGTTTATTCAAAAAGATATATTAGAAGATATGATGTTCTCAAATTTTCCTAAAATATCTCGACCTTATTATCTATTTATCGATAATAAAACCCTCAAATATGATCATTTTATTTTATACACAGGTTATTTGGCCACTTTTTCATGAGCCTCACTTGAGCATAGAAGCACTTCCTTTGTGTTTTTGAAGGTTTACGTTCAAGACTCAAGTGTTCCAACTTACGTTCACTCAAAATCCAAGCTCACAATTCAACCAATCTCCAGTGAAAATCCTTGTAACATTATAGCAAAATAAACTTCCTTACGTTTTATGGTAAAAAGTGCACTCCATCCAATCTAGCAATCATTTTTAGCAAATTAGAAGTAGACCATTGTTGTTAGTTCCAATATACCAGCACCGAGGCTTTCCTCCTTCAATTACGCAATTGACTAACATATGCCCAAGTCTTCGCAGTAATCAAACTGTGACACAGAAAATTAATCCGGGGAGAGAGAAAGGAGTCGTGAGAATTGAGCAAAAGTGGCTATGGCTTGAATGATGAATGTATAAAATAAAATAATTAATGGCAAGTATAGTGGATGAAGATTAATGACATCATGAATAAATATAATTTTAAAAATGTATGATATAAAAAGGTAAAACTTTTCGAAATTATGTATTATAATAAATATGCAAAGCATGTATATGATCTCTTCACATTAAATAATATATAGTAGAGATTTTAATTCGTAATTGCCTTTTTTTTTTTTTTTTCACTTCCGATTATGCATCAATTCATTTTCTAAATTTTAATATATGAGCATTCTAACTAGGAAAAAAGTTAAGTGGTTAAACCTTCTAAAACTCAAAACTTGCACCCTTGTGTGGTCAATTAAGCTCCATATGAGTATTAAAGGTCAAAATGTAGCTTTCGAGAACGAACTTGTAAAATTTACTCCCACAAAATAGGGTACAAGGTGTAACACTTCTATATCCCATACCTACCATTGGCCTTGCACTTGAAAACATATACAGTACAAGTTTTAGGTCTAACCGATAAAAAGTTCTAATTGTTAATATTGAAAAATATATGATATTTTCAACTCAGTATATTGTCAAAAATCAAGTTCAAGCTTAAACTTATTCTACCATTCCATGGTAAATAATTTGAGGTTATAGTATAAGATTTACGTTAGTGCCTTCCATGAGAAATATATGATTAAATTGTTAGCGATTACTAGGTTGCTGAATGTAGTAGTTACAAATATGTAGAAAAATTTATAGGTTATTGTGCAATGATATATGTGTATGCTTACGTCTTAGTTGTTACTCTTAACAAAAGCATATATTTTTTACTAGCAAATATACTTGTTTGTGTATATTATGACATCGGTAATACTGTGTCGAATCTATAGGGATTAATGTATTAAATACTAGTACTTCCCATTTTTTTTCTTATTGCCAAATTTATCAATTCAAGCTTACATATAAAAAAAAACTAATAACTTTAAATTAAAGTCAAACTAAATTAAAATAAAACAAATAACAAACTACAAAAATAAAAGAGACACAAAACTGTAAAAATCCTTAATTCCCTTAAAATGCCTATGTAATCGATCAACCTGACCTCAATTCATTGGTCCATGAGAATTCTTAGTTTATCTCAATATCTTTTATAAGAATATCAATATTTTAACCTTAAGTTAGGTTTGACCCTAATCCAAAGGATTTGTGTTATTATATCTATAAGATCGTATGCAACTCCTTCCAATAATACTAGATCTAATTATACATAAGATTTCTCAATTTATATGCATAATATTAATTATATAAGTTAGTACTATGGGATTTACAATTTATAAAACACAAAACCACACATAATTGGATCACAATAAATTGAGAATTATGGATTAAATAGAAAGAACAAGATCCGATCACGTAGTCTTTTAGGGTTTTTGATATCTAAATATTAACACGATCAATCTAAAGCAATCATCATAGTAAAAAGAATAAACAAAATAAAAGGTTTTATGATAACAGTCCTTTAGTCTTCTTATACTCTTTGAAAAACTTTGGACTCTTATCTTCTACTATTCTAATAACGAATTGATGCTAATCAAAAGTGGTCTTCACAACATTATATAATCGACGAAAATTGTGCAATTCTTTAATTGTAACACGGCCTGAATACATTGTGTATTTTTACCCGTCCTTATGAATCGAATATTTGATAATCGATTAAATTCAACCGTACATGATTGCGGAATGGGTGATCCATGGGCGTGAACTATTCACGAGTCCTTTAAGGCTGTAAACTTCAACACTTTTCGACTTCGAAACGTACACGAGCCCTACACGGTTCTTACAAGGCTTTGTATCCCATTTCCAATTCTCCAGCAATCTTCAATCTTTTGTCTTCCTTTAATGTAAACTCTCTCATCAAAGCCTGAAATCAAAATAAGCATCAAAATATACTCAAAATCTTAAAAAAAAAAAAAAATGCATTATAATAATTGCTTAGTAAAATAGGTATAATTAAGCCCTATTACACAATTTGCCTAAGAAATTTTAGATGATAAAAATGTAATAAAAATTTTCACATGTTCTATAAGGTACCATATACCTTAAAACCTAGAGTAGTTTTTATAGGTTTCGATTTTAAAATTTTAAAACCATTACTTGCAAAATGTAGTTTAGCTAAGACCCCATGTTCTATTTACTCTATATCTGCTCAACTTGTGTTGCACTAAAAATATATTGCCTCAAGCTGTTTCTTAAAAGTTTATTATTATTTTTTTTAAAGAAAGAATTATATATGTACTATATATACATTGAAGTTGAATATGATTAAAT
Source organism: Lumnitzera racemosa (assembly GCA_024138005.1). NCBI lineage: Eukaryota > Viridiplantae > Streptophyta > Magnoliopsida > Myrtales > Combretaceae > Lumnitzera > Lumnitzera racemosa. The sequence goes on from JAMXBC010000007.1 coordinate 7,460,049, forward strand.
ATTGAAAACCAAAAAACCTTTGTATTTTTCTTTTATTCCCCCCCTTAATAGGATTTGATAAAAATGAAACAATTTTATTTAATCTTATATATACTCTACTCTTACTATTATAAACTTTTTAAATTTTTCCCATAAAAAATAGGGAATGTTCTATAAGATACCATATGCCTTAAAACCTAGAGTAGAGTTTATAGGTTCCGATTTTAAAATTTTAAAACCATTACTTGCAAAATATAGTTTCGCTAAGACCCATATTCTATTTATTCTATATCTGGTCAACTTGTGTTGCACTAAAAATATATTGCCTCAAGTTGTTTCTTAAAAGTTTATTATTATTTTTTTTTAAAGAAAGAATTATATATGTACTATATATACATTGAAGTTGAATATGATTAAATATTGAAAACCAAAAAACCTTTGTATTTTTCTTTTATTCCCCCATTAATAGGATTTGATAAAAATGAAACAATTTTTTTTTAATCTTATATATACTCTACTCTTACTATTATAAACTTTTTAAATTTTTCCCATAAAAAAATAGGGAATGTGACCAAATAAATACATTACGAAGGAAGTTTAGTAGTTTTTAATAAAAAGAAGAGTAATGTGGCCAAATTGCACATAATTGGGGGTGATTGGGTAGTTTCTATTCTCTAACGTATAAGAATTATCTCCAATATCCTCCAACCCAAATTCCCACCCTAGTTGAATGAGCTTTCTCCCAGCAGTTGAAGGAAAAGAAGGCCAAGCTCTTAAAAGATGTCAAAGCTGTTTGAGCACTCAAGCTCCTACCGCTATTTAATTTCATTGTCTCTCAAGTAGACGAAGCCAGCCTCAGATTAACCCGAATAGATCGACATCCCGCACCAACAACTTATCCGAAGTGTTTCCTAGTTTCCCACTACCGATCTGACCTGCTTAAAGGCATTCGACCTTCAACATGACCTTACAGATTTTGTTATCCCATGCTAGGAAAGCAACTACTCTTCATCCGACACGTGTTCTAACAGTGCCTGATATAATACTTTCTGCACGTTCATATCCCCATTGTTGTTACTTGATTTATCCTTGTAAATTGTCCATGTAATGTGTTGTATCCTATTTTAGGTTAGGAATCCTTTTCGGTCATTATGCTTTCCTAAGAAAAGTTCCCTAAATAGGGAGTACAGGCACCCTAGGTGTCGTATTCGCCTTTGACAATAGTTAATGAAATTATCTTCTTCTTCCATATTTGTTCGTGAATACCCCTAAGCTTCCAAGTTTAAAATTATTACTCTCATCTAACCCTTAAATAAGATTAGTGATCAGTAACTCCAAAATATTATCATGTGTAACATTGAGTAGTGTTTTAGGTCCAGGTGTGGTTACGTGGTACATAATATCCATTCAACTAGTATATGGATTTATTAAACCTTCAAGCTATCATTTATATTTCGAGCCATTTACGAGTTCAAACCCATCCTTTGCTCTTTGTGTGATTGTGGCTGCTCGTGTTCATCTGAGTAATTCATATCATTGACTATCACTTACATTAATTAATTTATGATTCATATTAATTAATGTTCATAGTGAAACATTTATCCTTTTTTCTTTTAATGAAAGTTTACAACATTCTAATTTTTCTTGCATCTTTCTTGAAGTTGTCTTCCTCACCATTTGTAATACCCCTTAAATAAGAAGATAATAGAACTCTAATTATCATAACACTTTTTCATGTTTTAACTTAGAGTTTGTTATAATTTTAAAGTTAAGTATACTCAATGTGGAGGACTTATAAATTAGGTGATCTTTTGGAAAGCAATTGCATCAAAGGATAAAATTATGGCTACATTAAAGCAACAATATCTCAATTGAAAGAGTTCAAATCGAGTCATTATAGGGAGTGTATCAAAGTAATCCATCAGGCAAAAGTGGGGGAATTAATTGTTGTGTAATGCAAAGTGCCACAATATAGATTTCTCTCTATTTGGTGGCAATCGTAGACTTATGCAATGAAATTAAGGAGGACGTCAATTCTTTAAGAGAGATAAATTGTGATAACCCTTGAATGAGAAGATGATGGAACTTTAATTATCAAGACATGTCGAAATTTGTTAAAACTCCGAAATTAAGTATACTTAGTGATAAACACTCTTAGGATGAGTGATATCTTAGGAAGCAACTATATCAAGAAATAAAATCACGCTGCCTAGCATATTAAAGTGTATATTATCTTAGTGTGAGGAATTTCAATCGGATTGTTATACCGTTAAAATTTAATTCCACATTATTTTGTTCCTTCCACTTCCATGACATTATCCATATTAAAATTTGTAATTTGTCTATGATTAATTTATTTTAAATATATCTTGTAATTTCGATATCTTTGTGATTGTATTTCCAATTAGATTGGATTTATTTCATTAATTGCCGATCATGTGTAGAATTTGATTTAATCATTATTTTATATTTGTAATTTGAATATGCATCTATATTTAATTTTTATATAGATATCACATATGCATATCCATTAGTTGTAATAACCAGGAAAAGAGAAGAATCGATTTCTGGAAACTGAGACCGATAAGTTGATACCCTTTTATCATCACCGACAATATAAAAAAAAAAAAAAAAACTTTCACTAAATATACTTATAACATCGACTTCACAGAATCTCACTTCTTAAATAAATCTAGAGAGCTAGAACAGTCGATTTTATTCGGGAGGTCTACTTTTAGATAAAGATTCGCCAGCACACAACCTTTGGAGTTTACTAGCTTAGATTAAATTTAAAAAAAAAAAAAAAAAAACTATTTACTTATTTAGATAAACCCTAACTTCCCTTTAAATCTCTGCACAAGCTTTTTATAATCTCGAGAACGCTTTTGAAATATTGCGCATGTCCACTGGGATGGAAGGGCTGTTTCTTCCCTGCCTTGGGTTGCAACAACGTTGGTTTGTGGGATTTAAGACCGGTTTTTAATGATCTCGTCAAGATACATGGAATGCGTTAAGATTTGCATTTTGATGCATGCACGTAGGAGGGAGGCACGTAACTCGAATGCTTAAAAACAGGAACTCTGTAGTCTTTTGAAGATTATGTGGATTCACTTTCCTAAACTGATCCTTCGGATTGATTGGCCTGAGGGTTTAGTCATGAAATTGGTAGCTTACACGCGGTACATGCACGGCGCATTCGATGGGACATGCGTCCAGTCGTACGTTGGAGCCAAGTTGATTGAAGTTACATAGTATGTGCATTTGAGAACCGAGTGCCGATGCATGCACTTGTCCGCGGCTAGGTACATAATGAAATTGCGATTTCGCTTCCTGTTCGGTTAATAATTATTATACAAAATTATTTATTTAATATTTAATTTAGTTATAATATCCAATAATGAGGGGTAGTATACACATATTTATTCCATTTTAATCCTTCAATATTTCCAAACATTTAATTTTAATTCCATTTTATTTTAGTTCATTCCATTCTAGATAGATCCTTTGTATCAAACGTAACATTGACGTAATTAGATACGTGTAAAAGTCAGCTTCAAATTGTGAATCAGCTTAACTAAAAAATGGTTGAGCCAAAACCGTCCCTTAAACCATCGGGCCTTAAGAGTCTAGGTGTTTCAAGAGGGCGGAACCACCGAGTCAGCTCGCCATTGAACCGACGGATCGGTTTAGACAGTTCACTTTCTAAAAAAGAAAAAAGTTCAATTTAAGTTAATATAAGTCTTTTAAGTAAAACTTGTCAATTATTAAAAACTTGAATATGAAAAAAATAAAAAAAGATAAAATTTGAGGAGAAAAAAATAAAAAAAAAATAGAATCATATTAAAGCGGAAATTAATAAAAAAATAAAAAAATATTAATAAATTAATACACTTAAAAAAGAGAGAGAGAAATGAGATCACATTATTAAAATTTATTAATATATATATATTTTTTAAAAGAAATTAATAAAATATTAAATATTAATTAAAAAGAAAACGGTTCCCGGTGTGCAGGTCTAGACAGCTTCTACGAATGATGCACGTTGGGTATGGGTACTCGAAACTTTATGCCACGGTTTAATACATTGAACGATTCGATTTCTTATTTTATTGTCCAGTATGTTGATGATGATTTAATGGACGAATGATGGTCCATGAACGGTACTATTACCCTTGAGAATGTGGTTTTCTTTCCGGGAGATGGCTCCAGCATTAAGAATTTAATCTGGGTTTCTCAGGAGTTTCAAATCAACGTGCAATATGTCAATTTTCCTTAACAGAACCCATTACCAATCTAGCCCCAAGGCCACGCTTGCGCTTGGATAGGTTTTTTTTTTTTTTTTTTTCCAACGATAAGTAATCGAAAAGATTGTCTTGGATAAACAAACATTGCCTATCATGTTGAACTCGGCTTTATCGTTTTCTCTCCCTCAGACCCCATAGGACACGTCTTTATTTACATAATCTCACCCAATCACAAATTTTGTGGGTCTCGGTTTTTCATTTATTTATTTTATAAGGGCGGGGAAGAAGAAATGGAATATATATCGCATCACTGTATAAAAATAATGTTCGCGCCAACTGAATTTCAAGGCATGGTTAAGTGAATGGATATTTTGGTCAAATATGCCATGTACAAAAATACTGTTAACACGCACATCTAATGCTTGCCACCATGCCACAATTCCACAGCGTGGGATTGGGAAACTGGGCTCTACAAATTTGTTTCATTTTTCTCGTTCGTTTTACCACAGCTTTAGAGTCAATAATTTTTACAACATTAAGCATCAACAATGTTGGAGCAGGCAGCTTCAGCTTTGCAATTTTCACTCGTCTGGAATCCCGGGTAAGGACCAAGTCACCCCTCTGAACAGAGTGATGAATCATGGAGAAGATGTCAGCAAAACCATCATGTACTAGAAATATTTTCAACTAGTAAGCTACTTGTGGTTTTCATCTGTTCCCTGATAAGGCGCTTCTTATCTGGGGATACCGAGGTGCCCATCGAGAATATCCTGAAAAGATATAGATGGAAGTTTATTAAGCAAGGCTCCTGCTAACGGCTACACAGCTACTGTGAAAATACATACACCAGTTTTAGATGTCAATAACAAAGGTGGCATGAACCTTAAAAGTTCTAGCCATCCTACTTTATTTATATATATATATATATATATATATATATATGTGTGTGTGTGTGTGTGTGTGTGCACATTGCAGATAGTGGTCCCCTTTTTGCAAGCAAAACTAACCTGCTTTAACAATTTCATGAAGATCGTTATCTTCTCTACCTTCATTCATATCCTGAAAGGAAATTAAGAGTATAATATAGCATGAGATATGCCTCCAGGCAGGGTCATGTAGTGAACTTCAAAGTTTTACATGTTACAACACATTATTTAGTCATATCATGCAAAGACACACCCCTTGCAACATTTGGAAATGTGTAGAAACATGCATCCCTGCAACTTTACCTGCTCATATGAAATGCTCTTCACGATCAACCGACAGAGACTCTGGAAAGTATTTGGATCAAAGTCGTGAGAACATAGAAGAGCCTCCTCCGATGTATAATCAAATGTCAGTGCACATATACTTGAAGCCATCATCAACACAGACAGGTCATTGACATTCTCTGAATCACAATCAGAAAGTTTAGTCAGGAGAACATGACTTAAATCATCACTGATATAAGAAACCAATTAAAAGAATGGATGGCTATGCCACAATTCTCTCAGGGAAGCATACCCAGATTAAGTGTTAATACATGTCAAGTGCTATTTGCTATGATCTTTTGTCCACCAAGTTGGGATTTCATTTGGATAATGAATAGCTTCAATCTTTCTCCATGTTGCAAAACTTTTTGGGTCAATGAAACAAGAAGAAAAGAAAAGGCTAGAACAGTTGAGAAACTGTAGTGGCAGTGGTAGAGGGAGGAGTAGTGGGTGGTATCTTTAATTTGGTGGTATCAATTGTTGTGGCAGTGGTATCTTTAATTAAGTAATGAAGTAAAGTAGTAGAAAAAATATGAAGAAAAGATGCATGAGAAATTTAAGAGGGAGAGGAGTGGAAAAAAGCAAAATTACCTGTCCAATGAGCCAATGCTTTTAAAAGAGTAACATATGTTCTTTCATCTAACAAGTGCTCCTGCTCCTTCAGCTGCAAGACCAAAAAAGGCTAAATGACATGCAAAAATGAGAGTAAGAAAATTATGGAGGTTTTTGGTTGCAGTGTTAATATATAATAAACCTTTAAAAGAAGGTTTAAGATTGTGTCACAGGCCAAAAAGATACAACCAGCATCCTCAACCTTGTAAGACTTTGGAAAAGTCAACTTTCTAAGACATTCAACAACCTGCACACAAGATAAACTGTAAGAAAATTTTTTTCCCTCAATGATCAACTAACAGAAAACTTGCATACCACTAAAATAGCATGCTGCAAAATAGACTATATGTTTAAATTGTCACATTTTTACAAACTAAATTATAATCCATGTTAATTACTGATGTTTACTTCTTTGTGCTGGTTCCATCAATTAAAGTAGCTCAAACACATACTGGAAAAAATGTTTCTTAGGTGATATTTGTTAAATATGCACGTAAGATATTTATAGTATGTACAATATGCAGATTACTCCAAGCTGCCACTAGAAAATTAATAGAGGAGAGAGAGGAGAGGAATGGATGGATTGAGGGAGGGAGGGAGGGAGGGAGGGAGAGGGGTAGGGGTAGTGATAACCAGTAAGATTTTATATATGGAAAAAGAAAAATGTAAAAAAGAAAAGGATCCAAACACAACAGAACAGCCACAGATGGAAGAACAAACTTGCTAAAAACTGACAAAAACAGCATCTCTATGTGAGAACCACAGATACAGCATTGAGGATTCTGATAGTTATCATGAGAGCACAGGCTGGGAGGAGACTGATTTGCTGGCCAATGTGTTTCTTCCACAAGAAATAAACTGGCGGCTGAGAAAGAAAGCTTCGACCTTAGAATTACTTAATTAAAAAATAATAAATAATTAAAATAATTTATAAAATTATGTTTAGTAATATATATATATATACACTCTTAACTTCAGAATATTCAGACAAGAGGATCTCCAGGAGAGTCCTTGGACAATGTTAACCCAACGATATAAAAGTCGTATTGTAACCACACCACTTCACTGCATTCTGCACTTCAGAAGCAAAGGAGCAGCAAAGCAGATTTCTAGGGATGTTTACTATTTCCAGAGGATTGTCTTGTATTTATAAATTAGATGTTTGAAATAATTAAATCAATTCTTCTCTCTTCTATTTTCACTCTTATATTAGTATCAGAGCCATGAGAGAAGAAAATCATAAAACCCTAATTATTTCTCACCATAAGCTTTTTATCTTCATTCACATTTCCTTATACAGCCACGTTCCATTCTCTCTCTCTCTCTCATCTCCAGCTGTGTCTTTCTTTCCAATCATGTTTCTCTAAGGTCACGCTTCATTTTGGTCGTGGTTGGTAAGTCTCTTTCTGACTTGGTCTATTTTCCTATTTTTTCTTGCTTGGATTTCAGTTTTTGCATCTCCCATTGCGTGCTCCCTATAGTAATGTATTGTTTGTTAAATAAAAAAAATAAAGAAAAATACGACTAAAAATGATATGTCAGATACTTCTGTTGTTATCACTCTATCTATTTCACGTTCCACAATTATCACCAACAAAAAATTAAAAGGTGATAATTATTCGGCATAGGCTGTTATAAGGAGCACCTAACTTGAGCTACTGCTGAAAATCCAATTGACATATCCAAGTGGGAAGGGATCAGTGCCCAATAATGCAGTATGTTGTGGCAAACCATTAACTCTTTACTAAAGCAGATTTTTTCCCACATAAAAAAGCATATGGGAGCAAGCCAAAGCATTATACGGCAATGATGTATATCTTAAATTTGTAATCTTTGTTCCAGTTTCAAGGAAAGTTGCACCATGAAAACTTGACATTCTATGAATCACTAACTACGCAAAACTCAGGGTATTCTCACATATTTCTATGAGCTACTACTTCCTGCTACCACTCAACAGGAGGAACTTTTCTCAAAGAGGCACTTTTGTTATGCTCCTTGCTCTTTTCAGATTGCCCTCTGAACATAGTGACATGCGTGATGAGACCCTGGCAAGCCCTACCACTCCTACATTGTCCCAACCTTTTTCCCATTTACTGGACATACCTCCTGCACATGATAAGAGCACCAAAGAACCTTTGGCCAGAGGCTAATCTACCTGGTATCTCAGACTAATGGAAAAGGAGGAAAGGTGGAGCAGCTGTGGTGGCCGTGCAAAAATAGAAATTGTCCTTACTGTGATCACTACAAAAAGATAGTGCATACAAAGATTGTTGTTGGGCCCTATATGGATGGCCGCATAAGTATATGTTGCTCAATCAAACATGCCTGAGAAGAGAGAGAATTCAGGATCATCCAATAAGCCATCATCCATGCTGGACTAGGCAAATTTTTTGGAATGGTTTGCAGAGAGACAATCATCTAGGCATCCTGCCTTGGTAGCTTGAACTGGTATTGTTATCACTTGCATCTCCTAATCTGCTTCTGTTGCCACCTGAGTTCGAGATTCTGCTGCTGCTGTAGAACATATTACTGCCAACAAGATTCTTTTATCTTCCCACACTAGTACAGCTTTTCTTCCTCTAATTACTTTAGTAAACGGGACTCAAGGTTAACCTCCTTCTCTTGATAACCCTTGAGCCTGTTCTTTATATTTCCAGTCAACCTTAGAAGATGTGTCCTCCATCGTTCATAATCTAAACTTTTTGGGTAAGAATGAGTTACTCAATATCAAAAACACATCCAACGGACTTTCATAGTGAAGTTAATAACATAGTTTCTTTAGTCCATACTAATGTTTGGGTGCCAACTCTAATCACTTCTACCCTTGGATACATGTAATTTATAATTCTATTGACAATTATTCTCATGGTACTTGGTTATTCCTTATTAAGAATAGAACTGAAGTGTTCTTTATATGCCAAAATCTTCTCTCTAAAATTCAGACACAATTTAGTATTATTATGACTAGTACCACAACCGTTTTATCTAAATGCTTAAACTGGTAAATATAACATAAACTTTAACTGAGGCCCAATAAGTGGCCAATTTAATTAGATGAGGGTGACTAATGATGCAAAGGTTTAAACCTAGGACCTCCTACTCTAACACTGTATTATGATTAGTACCATAATTATTTTATCTAAAAGCTTAAACTTATAAATATGGCATAAGCTATTATATTTATCATATAACAGGTATCTCCATTCAATCTTCATAAAGTGACAAGGCACATGAAGACTTTCTACTCTTCCTCAGTTTTTTGTGGCATCTAAGGGAATTTTTCATTGATCTTACCCTCAAACTCAAGAAAATAGAGTTGCCAATTGGAAAAAGAAACTCAGTTGAGACAGCATACACTTTACTTCTTCATGCTAACATTCCCCATTGTTTTTGAAGCATTGCCGTTCCTACTGCAGGTCATTTTAATGGTATGCCTTCATCAATTCTGCAGAATCAAGTTCCACACTACATTTTATTCCCTATTCAGCCCCTTTTTCCTGTCCCTCCCTGTTATTGGTTGCATATGTTTTCTTGAGACTCCACCACGAAAGGATAAATTGAAGCCTTGTTCTCTTACTTGTATATTCTTGGGATATTCATAACACAGAGGATATTTTGTACAGATCCTCAGTCCTACATGATATTGAGTGATGTTGCCTTCTCTTAGGTCCTCATTATTATGGTACCCGATCCCCTGAACACTACCGTAGCAGATGATGTACCTCTTCCTTTGTTCTCTGTTAAAGGTGCTTTCTTAGGACAGCAGTATTTTTAGGGAACTGCACCATAGAGATGCAGGTTCTGATTATGCTTAATATATTTCCTTTTTATCCTCGTAATTGTAATACGTATTAGGAAAGCATATTGTCTCTTTACAAACATATCTGTTTGCTTTATTCATCTGCAATAGGGGTTATTTATACGAGCTTTTCAATCATGATTGCCAATAATTACAAGCAAGAATGGTGGGAATACTAATAAGGGCAAATCACTGACAATTTCTTTGCACATTGACCAATGGCTAGGTCCTAAACCCTGGCTCACATCAATTTAGCTAATTGTCATGGATGGTCCTGAACAAGATCGATTTGAAGCATTCCTTCAATAATTCAAGCAAAACAAGAGTAAGACCAGGCAAGACAAGGAGAGGAACAGCGAATCATAGCAACAGCTCCGTAAAAGTAGGGGTTGCATCACTGGTTCTCTACAGTAATAGAAAACTAACTTATTTTTAAATTAAATAAAAAAACGAATAATTTTCTCTAACCGTTGGTTTCTCTATCTAGTCTCTCTCATGTCAATGACAAAACATGTCCCATCTTTTCCTCTCATAATTCCCAGCCCCAACCCCCCCACCCCCACCACCACGCCACCCCAAACAACCCTTCTCCCTTTTCCCTCCCTTCCCCACCTTCCTCTTTCTTTCCCTAATTTCTTTCGTTCTCTCTCATCTGACAAAGCGCCCTTTTTCTCATCTTTACTCCTCCTTTCATCTCTAATTCTCTCTCTCGTCTCTTTGTTCATCCAACACTTGGCAAAAGAATAAGCCCTTTGAAACCCAAAATTTATACAAAGTAATGGGGTGATAGTATTTTAAGATATGATCATGCCTATGCGTGGATTTTCAAAACCAGGCACCTCAGAAATCTCTTACGTACTTGGGGCAATTACAGGAAGCAGAGTAGAAATTGAAATGAAAACAAAGAGAAGATAGTCAATTATACTCACAGGATTTACTCCTCCACAAGATGCTAAGATTTTACATCCGTCCACGTCCATTGTCATTTGGCACAGCATAGGCAGCAAAAAGCATACAGAATAAAAGGGACTGCACAAGAAATTTCAATTAGGTTCATTTTTGGATAAAATGCAAATTCTCATTAACCTGATGTACACATTGCCTGCTTTTGTTAAAAAATGTGCTTCAGGTCTTTTAGCCTTACCTTTGAAATGTGCTTTTAGCCCCTTATTGACAACGCTATCCTTTCTTAAAGTGATAAAAATAAAATAAGAATAAATAAAAAAAATTCAGGAAAAAAGTATTTAAATAAAATTGTGGGGAAAAAATTTATAAAATTTCGAAATTTTCAAATAGGTAGCCAAGTGCACATTTGTAGAAATTAAAGAAATGCGATACGTGTTTTTAGAGAAAGGGGGGCAAATTGCTGTTAGAATAACACAAGGAACACCAATCTACAATTTGCCCTTCAGTTTTCTTGAATTGAACGGAAAAATTAATGACAGATCAGCATATTTTACTATCAGAGGCCGACCTACCTGGGCTCATCTTCACCTTCAATTGATAGCATATAAGCCAGAAGTTCTTTGACCTTCTCTGCACATGCCATGGGGGTCTCTGCAAGATAGCTGAAAAAGACGGTGTCACAGGCCAATAAGACAGATGACGATAGAACTTTTTTATGCTGTAACCAAAATGGAAGGCCGGAAATTTAGCCAGTCAGCGACAATATGATTAATTGCATGTCCTTATCCCTCTTTCCCATAAAAAGAACTGGCACATCCCTGGATAAAGATCTTCATATGTATTAACAGATCAGGTGTGTTAGTAGTATATATGAGCTCAAAAGGCCTCCTCTCCTCTCCTTTGTTTGATCTGATCAAAACCCCAACCTAAATAGACATCTCACTTTGCCCCCAAACTCTTAGGACTCCCTCAATTGTGCATTTTTTCCAATTTCTTGCCAGGGTCTCTCTCTCCTGCTCCAAGAGTTCAGCCTCCACACCCCACAACACAAAAAACCTCCCCTCTTCTCCTTTCTCTTCCTCCTCTCCAAAAGCCCAAAAAAAAAAAGGCTTTTTTCACCATCATTCAGCGCCAACCTCCCTCCTACTTCCTCTGATCCTGTTCAATAAATCTCTCTTACTTTGAAGAGACAATATTTGGTTACCACATTGATACCTTCATCTACTTTATCTCCACAGGAAATCTAGCTCAAAGGCCACTTGATTCCACTTGCAAATGATCAAGCTAAGTCATCTTGAGTTCACAGATCTTGAGCCTTTGAACCAAGCCAAACATGATACTTGACTGACCTCAAACTTAATTCTTAGCCCTAGTTTATGTGAGGACAACAATTGATGTTTCAAGTTGACCACAAGCGTAGTTGATCTAATCCCTTCAGCTAATCAGCAATACAACTGTTACAAATTGTAACATGGCTGCTTGGTTTTAGGAAATCCTAAGTTATTTTAGTAGTCTTAATTATGTTGTTGCTAAAGCCAGTTTTTTCTCTTTTTTAATAAATATTAATTGCCAAGTCATTATTTTAAGTCTGTATTTCCCTTATTTGTCAACTCAATATTTTACTGGACTGTCAATAGCAGCATATCATGAGCAATCTCTTGAGGCATATCTTAATTTTTGGTATTGATATTCTTAGTAGAATATCATTTACTTTTTTAAGTTCTTAAATGTCCTTATATGAATATACTTCATTTTAGAAGCTATTGAGTCCTATGCTTGTTTATATATTTGAAGAAGGAAAATTACAGAATTATGTATTACCCTCTTTACATATTGGAATCAAAACAAGCTTGTCATGAGTATTGAAACTGTGATTCTCTCTTAAAGGGTAGGAGACAGGAGAATTCTCTACGACAGGTTCTCAAAACTAGAGATCAGAGGATTCTCTCTATCATGTCCTATAAACTAGAGATCAAAGAGTTTGTCTCTCTAACAAGTCCTAAACCCCTTCTTTGTATGTATCTCATTCTTGAGTAGGGGATTGTATCTAGTGGAGAAGTTGGTCTAAGCTCATTTTCCTAGCAGGGGAGTGATGTTACATATTGTAACGGGGCTACTTAGTTTGAGGAATCCTCATGCTATTTTAGAATCCTTAAGGAATTTGATTGCTAAAGTTAGTGTTTCTCTCAATTGCCAAGTCAACATTTTCAATTAGTATTTTCCTTATATGTAAAGTCAATCTTTTACTGGAATATTAATAGTAGGATATCATGAGCAATCTTGAGTCCTTACATTTATTTTCTGTCATAGATATTTATAGTAAAATATCAATTACTCTCAGAAGTAATTATAGATTATAGATATTTTATGAATATCATTTTATTTTTAGAAGCTATTGAGTCCTAGATTTGTATAATTGTCCCATTAAATAAAGGAATAAAACAAATCTTGAATTGTTAAAAAATCAAAGGTGTAATTCTCCCTTAGAGAATTAGAGATCAGAGAGTTCTTTCTAACAAACAGTAAAAACCAGAGAATGGAGGTTCTCTCTAACAAGCACTCAACACTAGAGTGGAGGATCATCCCTGAAGAGCCCTCCGCCCCTTCTGTATACATATTTTGCTTGTGGTCTGAGGATCATCACAGCTAAGATGCTCAAACAGGCAGGATTTCTTTCCTAGACACTCCCAAAAGTATCTGGATGAAATTACTCCTAGCAAAATGCTTGAACTTATATATTCCAAGAATAAGCACAAGAACCAATCATACAATGTACCTTCCAACAACTCGCACTGATGCAAGAAGATCATCTCCTTTCTTTTGTCCATGCTCCTGGAGCAAAGACAGCATAAATTGGAGATGGACCCAGATGTATGAACAGCAGGGAAATTGCATTAGAAAGGTTAAGTGACATGAAGAAATTACCTTCGTGTCTTTCAAGTATTCTAGGACAACACCAATCGTCTCATTAAGCCCGTTGATCACCTTAGTTAAGGTGTCCTCACCAAAAAGATTCTCTGCGGATCATAAACAAATAATAATGAAGCAAAAATGATAGAGGTCCGGAAAAATATTTTGAATTTTCCTGCCAAATGATTTGCACATTTGTTATACTCTAGCAAGTGTCACTACTTCCCTTGCTTTACATATTAAAAGCAGAGATGTGTCATTGCAACAAGGGCCATAGAAAGGTTGATTCAACAAATTTTCCATCAAGAAGAGCAAAACAGATGCAAGGATTAGCAAATGTATATAGGACAGAAAAATGAATATCATACAAGTTTGAGAGTTTACCCAAGAAAAGTATATATCCACTTCTATTTACTCACCACAAAGAAAAACTGGGAAGAAAAAAAGGAATCAAAGAAGCATTTGGAAGGAAATAGATTATTTCTTGAAGAGTATGTTATTCAGAGGTCGGGAAGCTAAAAAAAAAAAATCAGTGTCGTTTAATAGGATTACAGGCTCCGTAACATTGAGGTAATATTTTATCGTCAAGTAAATGAAACAGTAACTCTCAATAGGAATCACCATACAGGTTTTGCAATACTGATATAATATTCTATCATCATGGCTAAAGGTGAACCCATCAGCCTATCCTTACCATGGGGAAAAAAAAAAAAAAAAGAAAGCAAAATGATTCGTGTAAAAATGGTGAAATTTTATTGAATTCTTAAGGAAAACAATACCCATATGTAGTTCCATTTTTCTATACACAGCCCTCAAGTGATTCACCGAATTTTAGGTACATACATTGCACCAACCTTCTAATCCAACCATGGAGGTAAAGGTGTGTCCATCTCATTCACATTGTTGCTAGTATGCACTGGTTCAAAACCATTGCTCCAAATCCAATCGTTGTGGATGACAAGCAAGGGCACATGCACTCCACATGCAATACCCCCAAATAAAAAGTAATTAGTAACTAAATCAACAAACACTAATAAACTTATTTCAACCAATTAAACCAAATTTTTTTTTTTTTGGGGTAAGATTAGAAATTTCATTCAACTTAGATTATCTATGAGAGTTGCACAAAAGAGCACACAAGAAATCTATGAAACCGAGCTAAGTATTTAAATCAAAACAAAAGGATACTTAGTTTGGTTAAATGGCCATGAAAGGACTAAGGTGCTCAATGAATACATAAACAATAAAAGACAGACTTAACAAGTATATCAACTAGAATTTCTATATTCTCTACACTACACCTATTTCTTTCCTTCCAAAGGTAGTAGCTTCCAGCTACAAATCCCTTCATTTGTGCATTTGATAAAATTCCCAAGTTTGTCGGTAATAAGAAAACTTCCATCAATGTCACTTGAGATGGATTAGCTCGACCCCAACTAAGAGCATTCTCAACTTTCCTCCACAGCCCGTTAGCATATACACATCCAAAAAAATACATGGTAGTGAGATTCTTCACTAATATGGTAAAGGAAACAAATATTCATATCCACAATGGCCTAGGCAAGAGGCTTATCCAAAGTAAATAATTTCTGATGGTTGATCATCCACAAAATAAGAGCATATCTAGGGATGAAATTCTTATTTCAGACCAAAGAGAGCCAATCCACCTTAGGAACCGTAGACCTAGCCTTGGAGTAAGCAGCTTTGATCAACATCAAATGTGATCCAGATGCTTTCCAAACCATCAAGTCTTTCATGTCTTCATCGGGTCTAAGTTGGTCAATGGCACTAGTCAACGGCATTGGTCAACTCTCTCCATCTATCACCCCTAAGCCACACCCACTCTCTTCCAACAATGAAAGCATCCCACATGGTATCTTTTGGATATCCAAGAGTTGCACTCACAAAAAACCCCATCCAATCAACAAGAGGGCCTTTGAGGTACTAATCATCAAACCAAAAGGAAGTAAGTTTGCCATTTCCAACTTATCAACTTTCTACTTAATAAGTTAGCCCAAAAGTTTCCAACTAACGTTGATATGTTAAACCCTATCCAATCAACAAAAGGGCCTTTGAGGTGCTAATCATCAAACCAAAAGGAAGTAAGTTTGCCATTACGGGACCAGACATTGTTTTTACTATCGAGTCCCACTAAACTCGCACTCCTATCTTTAGCAAGAAAGTTCCATAAGAGACCATTTGATTTTCAAGAATTTTAAATGCCTTAAAATTGCGCTCAATCTAAGCTAACCAATTATCAACCAAAACAGGCTTACCCATTTCTCTTTTGAAATACCAGTTCAATTTTATAAACTCAAAAAGTCAACTGTTTGTGTGGTAGAAGCCTATAGATTTTTTATGCAGATAGGACACAATATATATATATATATATATGGATATGACATTGAAAATATAATAATAGATGTAAATATTAGTCAATGGAACACCGGACAATACATGTATATTTGTAACATTTCTATATTAGCATAAAAATGGATATATTTAATGGCTCACTATATTCCCGTACGGTATATGATTGGCAAAGAATTATTAATGTTGTCTCATCCTTAATTATTAATATTCTGCAGAACTACCATATGACTGTAAAACTCCTAAAAGAGATAACTGATTATTGCTATAGCTAAAATATCCATGTATGAATTCATGTATTTGACCCAATCTCACTTATTTTCCAACTTGATAGTTACATAGTTATGCACATAAGTAATACAGAATACTCGTCTAATTGAAATACCCAGATACACTTCCATACTCTCCAGAAAGACATGCAAAACGGATGACAGTAATAACACAAATCTAACTAAAAAGAATTTAGATGCACTTTCAACAAGTCCACAAAAAAAAAATGCAAGTTAAGTTAAAATTCCAAGAAGAAAAGGCAAAAGAGACACTGAAAATGGAATATTCATGGCAGAAGTATGTAGCTAGTTACCTTCATCAGCGTAGACACTTGATATCAGCCTAATGATTCTCTCAATTAAGGAAAAAGCAGTGGCTACATCACGTTGTTTTGCAAGAAGAGTTTCCACAGTTGATGAGGTATTTTTTGAAGCTTCAAACCTTAAGTATGCCATATCATTTAGCAGAACAGCAATTTCAACCCTGGAAGATTCCAAGACAAGCAATAGACACCTAAAGGAAAAGAGCATATCAGCAGAATTAATTAACCTAATAACAATTGTTTGATGAACATACAGAACATAAAAAAACCACCTGTCAGCTGGAATATCGTCTGGGACATTGGGCAATTTTGCCTGACCAAGAAGCCACCTCTCACCAACAATTGATACAGCAGACTCGGCCAGAATAAGGGCACGAAACTTTTCAGCAGGAGCTAAATAAACAAAATTTGCATTGATTAGTTGAATCTAAATGCTAAAAGCGGTTTGCACCAATTAAAGACAATCAAGAACTTCATGCAAGCAATCAGACTAAAAAATTTATAGATTTCAAAATTTCATGCTGTAATATGCCCCTAAAAACTATCCAAGGATAGATGGTACTTACGGCACTCCTACATAATCAACTTCAGCAAAATATAATTTTCCTTTTAGAAACAAGTAGTTTGAAAATTACTCCTATTTACATACCTACACGATTCTGCAAAATAGCAACGATGCCACTGCGCAAATAATCTGACCAATCTTGGTCTGACTTTAGTCGAAGTGTCTCCCGAAGGGGTCCCTGAAAGCTTTAAAATAACATTAGACAATGGAAGATTTGTAGCTAGTGCAATGAAAAATAAATAAATAAATTGACTGTATAGGATGCAACTGAGAAAGCATTGTGACTAAATATTTAAAATTCATCCAAGGCATAATCAGTATTTCGGGGTCATGAAGAAGGTTAGATATATAATATTAAAAAGAATATATTGTGAGAAATATCAAATGCACTAAGTGAAATTCGCATTTCATTTGTCCATTTCACGGCATTGGTTTTCATGCTCAAATGCATTGGCAGTAAATCCCTCTTCTTTGCTCTCATAAGTGAAGTGCATTACAAGTAAACATAATGATTGTCTCCAGCCTGCCACAATAAATCACTTAAGAGATACGCCCTAAAGCAAAAGGCAACTATGAAGGATCAAACTATTACAGACATGGTTCCGTTAAACAAGAGAGAGATACTACAATAACCAAATAAGACCTGTTATGATGTGACATGGGGAAACAACCACCGGTTCACCAAAATAAGCTCTCATGAGATGAATTGAAAAACTTATAATTTTAGGGTTTTTGTTCAGGATTTATGGAAATTGGATATGAACGGCACTCTAATCAATATGATGCACCGATAGAATCCAAACTATACCTATCCAATTTGATATTACGCACAAATTAGCTAGATAGTTTGTTCACCACAAATCATAAAGATTTGATAAGAACAGGGTTTTGTTGAGAAAAACTCAAACAAGGATGTAATAGTATTTAATAATAATGTCTGTGGCGTTTACAATCACTATTTATTTGTCTATAAGCTAGTAATGATAAAATAGGAAAGAAAATAAAAACATGTAATCTTATCGAAACAATGGTAGCATGGCCACGAGCACACCATGCTGTACCCATACTATTCCAGCTTACCCACCAACATGCCGTGCTTACCATGTGCTCGACCAAGTAAGCCATCCACTTCACGATCAAAAAGTTACATTACTTGTAACATGATCATGTCAAGCTAGAAACATTGAAAGCTCTCATCAACTAATTGTAAGCATCTAGCTCTTGAATTGTGACACAAATTCGACTAGTAAAAGTACTCCAATGCACTTCCAACCCATCAACCACGTGTCTTTCACCTTCGCTTGGAAGACTTAATTATTTGGTTCAATAAATTATATAATTCTCACACTTGTGCTTGAGTCATAAGACCCTAAACTAACAGGGTCTCATCATTTTCCTGGGGTATTGAAGATTCACCCTTAAATCTTGTTGAGCAGAATTCACTTCCTCTAAAACATAAGGTGATTAGTCAAATACATTAAATGTAGATGACACCCCATATTCACCTCATAACTAAACTTGTATGCATTATTGTTGATGTGTTTAAGAACTTTGAAGGGATCATCAACTTAAGAAGATAATTTCTAAGCTCTTGTTTGTGGAAAATGCTCCTTCCTAAGATGTATCTACACCAAATCACTTACCACTGATTTATTGCCTCTACTACCCTATTCCTTCTGCTTTTCTACCTGCTTACTCAAGCGTTCAAATACCTTTGCTTAGAGCCTTTAGATTGAGTAGCTTTGTCAACACTTCTTATACACTCTTCTCTAGTTGCAGGCATTGAAATCATGAAAATTGGAAAGTGGGATTGTAAGCTATTGAGCTATGCACTAATCTGTTATATAAAAACTCAACTATTGCTAAAACTAAGTCCAAATCTCTTAAGTTCCTGTCTACAGTAGTTCTTGAAATAACTTCAAAGATTGTTTACTACTTCAATTTGCCTATCTATAAAAGGATGACAAGATGTAGTGAATAACAATTCAGTTCTAAACTACTTCCATAATGTTGTCCAAAAGAAACTAAGAAAATTGACATCTCTGTCTAACACTATGCTTTTACAAACTTGATGAAGTTTCACAATTTTCAGTAAAAACAAGTTAGCCATCAACGCAGCATTATCCGTTTAATGGAATGGAACAAAATGAGCTATTTTACAGAATCTATCAACAACCACCATGATAGAATACTTCCTTTCACAGTCCTCAATAATTCCAATATAAAATCCATAGATAAACCTACTGTAGCTATGTAGGTATAGGCAATAGCATATACAGTTTGTGAGCCTCTCTATTGCTTTTGACCTTCTTACAAATAAAACATCTCTCAATAATTCTATCCACATCTCACCTCATCTCTAAGAGATAAAAATGCTCCTTAAGAAACTTTACAGTTTTCCTCTCTCCAAAATGCCCTACCATTCTATCCCTATAAGCTTCTCAAACCAATGGCTCTTGGATAGACCCTTTAGGAATACATAATTTCTCCAGATAACAACCCATCAATCAAATAATAATTTTCAAACACAAACTCCCCCAAAACACTTCTCCACTATAGGAGCAAAATAAAGATCATGTACATACTGCTCAGCCACCAATTCAAAACCTAACAATTTGGATTGCAGAGTAGAAATAAGGACATACTTGCACAAGAGGGCATCTATAACTACATTTGTATCTCCCCACTTATATTCAATTACATAACGGAAACTCTCTAGAAATTCCACCTACTCGGCATGCCACTTAGATAATTTACTCTTGTTGTGTAAATAATAAACTCTCTTGACCACAAATAATGCTCTCAAACTGCCAATGCACACACTAAGGCATACATCTCCTTATCGTAAGTAAAATAATTAAGCATAGCCCCCTGTATCTTTTCACTAAAACATGCAATCAGCTACCTCTCATGCATTAATACTACTCTTATCCCAACTCCAAAAGCATCATACTCTAATTCAAAGAACTTCTCAAAGTCAAGAAGTGCAAGAACGAAAGCCGTTGTCAACTTTTCTTTAATCAAATCAAAACTCTGCTACACCTTATCATTGCACTGAAACTCTCTTCCCTTTTGGTTAGTTCAGTCCAGAGAGCTACTATAGTTCTTGAAATCTTTAACAAACCTGCAGTAGAAAGAGGCCAACCTATAAAAGTTGCATACACTTGCAAAACCATTCTCTAATAGTTCTAACCTTCTCTTCATCAATGTGAATCCCATCACTAGATATCATATAACCCAGAAATATTACCTTAGGTTGACAAAAATACACACTTCTTTAAACTAGTAAATAACTTTTCCTCACTCAACACCAAAAATACTGCCCTCAAATGCTCCACATGACTATCCAGATCAACACTATAGATAAGAATATCATTGAAATATACAATTGGAAACTTACCAAGAAAATGTCACAAGAGGTGGTTCATAGGTTGCATAAAAGTGTTGCAAGCATTTGTCAACTTAAAAGCATGACAATCCATTCGCACAATCTATGTTTGGTCTTAAAGACTGTTTTTCGCTCGTCGCTCGATCTCATGTGAATTCGGCGGTGAACGCTCTGTAGATTCACTATAGAGAAAATCCTCATACCATGTAACTCATTTAACATGTCATCTAAGGGGAGAATTGGATACGTATACTTCATGGTTATTTTGTTGGTAGCCCAGTTGTCTATATACATATGCCAACTTCCAACTTTCTTTAGTACCAAGAGGGCAAGAATTAAGCATGGACTCATCCTCTAGTGTACAAACTTTTTCTCTCTCAATTCATCAACTTGCTGCTTTAATTCATGTGCTTCCTTTGGGCTAATTCAATATGCAGACCTATTAAGCAGTGTAGCCCCTAGCACAAGATTGACGTAGTGCTTAATGCCCCTCATAGGAGGCAATCCTTGAGGCAATTTCTTAAGAAACACTTCATCAAAATCACTCAACAGTTTTTGCATACTCTTGAGCACGTAAATATCAGTATTCACACCTAATGCCTACCTAATGTGTAATAAATATAAAAGTTCAACCAAATGAACAGCATGTTCAATCTCCTCCTAACTCATCGTCATAATCATCAAATTCTACTTATTCTGTCCCGACTTCTTTCCCACCTGCTCTGTGCTCACCTCACTAGGACTCATGAGATGCAATTTGATGTGTCAACCCCTTATTATAAAGGAATATGTATTGGGTCTCCCTTCATGGTCAACATCTTTTGATCAAACAATCATGGCCTCCCAATAATATAACAAAAGCATTTACAGGCACTACATCACATTCAATCTCCTCCGTATAGACATTCTCAATTGAAATAGATACCTTTCGTTTGGTGACTTGAACAGCACTCTTATTATTAAACCAATGAAGTTTATAAATTTAAGGGTGTTCATTCATTAGCAATTTAAGCTTTTCAACCATGGAAGCGAACACTACATCAATACAGCTACCCCATCAATGATAATAGTAGAGATTTGATCCCCCACACAACACATATTGTGGAAGAGATTTTCATGCTACTAATTACTCATCATAGTCATTGTATTCAAACACTTGTCTTACCACTAAGGAAAAGGAATCTCCCCCTTCACCGTCGACGTCATAGACATCATCTCTACCAATTGTTTCCTCCTCCTCCTCCTCCTCTTCCTCTACATTCTCAACATCATCATCACTCTCAACCTACCTATTCACCATAGTCATGACCCTCCATTTAGGGCATTGTGCTGCTATGTGCCCATAACCCAAACTTTTAAAACGTTTAATCTAACTGCTTTAGTGCCTAGTTAACTATTGGTCAAAACCTCGTGCATCAGGATTAACAAGGGTTCTATTTCTATCTTCATCATGATGCCCTACCCATCTCTCTTCTCCTACAGCCACACTACGCACCACTCCTTTCCTCACCTCTAACACCTCTATTGGACTCAAACTGATTTGGTATTGGAATTTGAACCACAAGTCATTCCCCTTCGTCATTGACACTCTACCTTCTGTGCTAACTGTATTGCATCATTCAAAGACTCCACCCTCTACAATTCTATGAAACTGCCAATCTCAAATTTCAAACCTTTAATAAATCTATAGATCATAAGTTCCCCGAGCTTAACTACATCATAACATACCATAAGCATCTCGAACTCACACAAACAATCATCTATGCTCATACCACTTTATCGCAAGGTCCGCAATTTATCAAATAAAATCGTCAATAGTATTATGATACAAAACATTAGGACATCACTTTGCTTCATTGCCCCCAACGTAAGCACTTCACCATCTCCTTCTTGCCTCCTACTCACCAATAGATTGCCCCACCACAACGCAGTGTAGCTATTAAATTCCAAGGCTGCTAATTGCACCTTAGTGTGTTCGTCTATTCATAGAACACAAATATCTCCTCCACCTTCTACACCCAATCTACATAAACATCAACTAATCCAATTCCTTTAAACAACGGTATTTTTAATTTAATTATCTCCACTTTCTAAACATTGTTACGAGTACCTTGAATATTCCCATCTATTCAAATATTATCATCCACTTGCTTCAGTTTATTATCCACAACTTGGTTCACATTATGCCTTAATTCATCTCATTGCACCTCTAATGCGTCAATTCGCATATTCATTCTCGCAATTTGATTAGTTAGCACACGGAGAGCAATTTTAATTCCCTGAAAGCCTTTAGTGTTAATTACACCACTAGAGTAGCTATGGCTTCCAGACATATTGAATCAATCTCATGAACAAAATCAATTCTCACAATAGATTCTTCTCACTACACGCTATACACACTCCTACCCTTCACCGCAACCTATGCTCTAATACCAAAATAGATGATGTAACCCAAAGAGAATAGCCACCAACTTACTAAATTAAGCCCCCGTGAGATGACTTAAGAAACTTATAATTTTAGGGTTTTCGTTTAGTGTTTATAGAAATTGGATATAAATGGCACTCTAATGAGTATGACGTACCACCTAAATCCAAACCACACCTAACCAATTTGATAATACGCACAAATTAGCTAGATGGTTTGTTCATCATAGATCGCAAGGATTTGATAAGAATGAAGTTTTGTTGAGAAAAACTCAAACAAGGATGTAATAACATTTAATAATAACGTTTGTAGGGTTTACAATCACTATTTATATGTCTATGAGCTAGCAATGATAAAATAGGAAAGAAAACAAAGAAAAAGATGTCATCTCATCAAAACAGTGCTAGCATGGCCATAAGCACACAATGCTATTCCCATGCTATTCCAACACACCCACCAGCACACCATACTTATCCCGTGCTCGACCAAGTTTGCCATCCACTTCGAGATAAGAACGTTACATGACCTATAACATGGTCATGTCAAGCTAAAAACATCGAAAACTCTCATCAACCTATTATAAGCATCCAACTTGTGAACTGTGACACAAATTCAACCACTAAAACTACTACAATGCACTTCAAACCCATCAACCATGTCTCTTTTGTCTTTGCTTGAAAGACTATTAATTATTGGTTCAATAAATTCTGTAATCCTCATGCTTGGGCTCGAGCCATAAGACCTTGAACTAACCGGGTCTTGTCATGTCATAGACCACAATTCATATGCAGCACAGCAGCCTTTAGTCCTCCTATGGCAAAATTGTTTCTACCAGAGAAGTAATTGTGATCTTGAAAATATATCTAAATACTATATTGAGACCTTGTGAAAGTCCACCTTGAATTATCAAATTCCAATTTTCATAAGCATCAATTGACTAAAAGGGATGACCAAACTTTAATAGGCATTTTCAAAAAGCTTACAAACTAATCCTAGTCCATAACTACTGATGATGTATGGCAAAATCAATATTTAACAAATATCAGATCTTCATATCCAGATATTTCAAAACAATTAGAACACAGGACCATAATTTGGTGAATAAAAAAGTTAGGCTTAATATGTGCCCTCTCTCTACTAAGAATATCCAGATATAAATCTTGTTAGTAACTTCCAATTAGTTAAGCATTTAGGCCTAATTTCATATTCCTGCTTAGTACAAAAAATAAACAAGAAGTGTGCTAAATAAACTACCTTGAAAGAAATCAAAGCATTGTGCATGACATTTAGCAAAAAACAAGTTTTTGCAAGACATAGGTACATACAGAGCAGTTTGAAGAGAAGACCGCTGAGAGTATTTTGAGTGCTTCAAATTTTAAAGCACTGTGAAGCACGGCAAATTGCTTGGCTAAAGTTGTCACCTAATATCAAAAATGAAAACAAAATTACAATCCACGACAAGGTAAGAATTGACAAAGAATATAACTTGCAAAGGCAAGTGACTCCAAATAATCTTAACTTACGATTGTTGACCACTCCAAAAGATAGGCATCATTTAACGTGTCTAAAGATATCTTGCTTAGGACCAATTGCACAAGTCTGATGGCCAGCTCCATCAAACAAGAACCTATGAATAATTGCAAAGGAATTTCAGATCAGAACAGGAAAAAGGCCAATTCCCAGATCTCCAGCTTCTGTCTTTCTCATTTAGATAAATTAAACAATACCACCAGCACCAACGACCCCTACCTCCCACCCCACACCCCAAAACCACAAAAAAAAAAAAGAAAGAATAAAGAAGATGAAGAATACAGAAAGAAACAGGTTTTCTATCATCATCATTGCAGTTATGAGCAGACTCTTTTTCATCTTATTATGTCTGCTGCCATACCAAAAACAATAAATTTATCAGTACACAATTACCATCTGGAAAAGAAGATACTTGAGAAGCAAGCACCTTCAAGCCTTCAGATTCAAGAAGCTTCAAAATTCCATCCTCATTCGCAGATGATACTAGATACAAAAACTCATAACACTCTTCCAAGAGGGAGGATCTTGTGCTGCACCATTTATGTCAAAAGAAACAATGATGTCAAGACAATGCCATTGTAATTTGAAGGTGAAAAAAGTAGCTGCAATGCTATTTAAAGATTAACCAAACATCCATTTACACTTTTTATCCTCTTAAACAAAACAGGCAGATGTCTTCGTAAATGATAAAGTGCAGAGAAGACTTATCCAAACTCTATCATCAAAGAAGAAGAAGAAAAAGCAATTTTGAGGAGTATCGCTGTTTTTTAATGTAATTCAACCAACGAACTTAATTGAAAGCAGTGCTGCTCTCGATCCTCACAGGATAGTAGCAAAAAGTATTGACATTGCTTTGCTTTTCACATAGACATTTCAAAGAAGACAATTAGAAGGAAAAAAGGAGAAAAGGATGAGACTGAGAATCTTACTCCTGTGATGTTATTTCAAGTATCAGAGGGATCCTTGACACCATTTCTTCAGAAACAGCAATCTCAGGAACACGACATAATGCAGAGAAAATAGTAACTGACAGATGCAAGTACATATCACGATTGCTATTACTAGTAATAGATCCTTTTCCCATCCCTGTGCAACACGATAAAAGAGGACAAAGTAAAGAATTCACAAAATCAGCCTCTCTGCATCAAAATCCAGCTCCAACCTACGCAGTGAAATGGAGCTATATAATGTATGCTATGCATTGAATGAAATGCATTTTCATCTAAATAATCAGTCTGCTTTTCTATTTTTAATTTCTATACCAGTAGAATTTTATGCGATAAATAAAGCGAGAACACAAAGGTACCGCAATCTTTTAGTTTTCTTGCTAGTATAAGTGTGAGAGTCGTATATGTACTAAGTAGGCAGCGACAAGTAGTGTCATAGGGTTTTTGCTAACAACATGACGGTAGTACCTGTCTTGAGAAGACGGTCGAGAAAGCGAATGCCGACGGCGTCGTAGACTCTACGGATGGAAGCATGATCGTCTCCTTTGCAAAATTTGGTGACAAGAAGAAGACCAGCAAGACGTTGCTCGTCTCTCTCGCCTTTCAGTAACTTCAAGCAATCTTCGAGCGACGGTGAATGCTCTTCCGCTTCCACCTCCTGTTTAATTTAATGGATTGTTATTCAAGGAAATGAAAGAAGAAATTGACAAGAACGCGAGTACATAGAAGGAGAAAAGAGCAGCAAGTCGGTGGCGCCATCCCAAGTGCTCACCATGGAAGCCATGAAACAAACTCGAATAGGTGCGGATGCTTCTAGCTCTAAAGAAGTCTGGTAATGCGTTATGCCGTCTCCACTATCGGTGTCGGGGCAAGTGGAACTTAAATTTTCTTTTCGGGGTTTTTTTTAAACGCGAACTCTCTAGCGATTCGTATAGTAAGGATTTATGTTCGAAAAACTTAAATTTGATGGCGTGATTTATTTATTAATTTTATATATTTTTTATTTATTTTAGGTTTAATACTATTTATTAATTATAAAATATGTATAAATATAAAAAAAATAGATAATAATATTTTAATTTTATAAAGGTAAATGACATAATATCTTCATCATTAATAAAAAAACTATAATTTAAACAAAATTTTTTAGTAAAACAAAATCTTATCAAATATAAAAAATCAAAAAATTTAAATTATATAATATTACTAAATTAAATAGAACCATAAATTAAATGGATACTAATATTACCACTAGTAGTAATTTCTAAATTTATTTTTTTTTTAGATGTTAAGGTAAATAGTCTAAGAATCAATAAGTGGATTCGTAATTTTTTATCTAAACTACGATGCAGTAAGAAAATTATATAATATTACTAAATTTAAGTTATATAACATCATTGAATTAAGCAAAATTATGATTTAAATGGATATTATTATTACTACTAATATTTATTTCGAAATTTATCATATTATCTATCGAATTTTTAAGGAATACAATCAAAGAATCTATATATGAGTTTATAATTTTTTATCCATTTAAATTATGGTGCAATAAGAATAATATATAACTAAAAATATCACATATTTTTAATTGCAACCCCCTAACATAAAAAGAAATGATTCTTGAAACAAAATATTAACATGGATGAATATATACATGTCTCATGTCTTGTATCTAAGTTTAGAAGTTTTACCCAAACTCGCACATAATTTTGAGTATGTTTAAACGAGTCAAACCCATGTCAAATATTTTTATATACTACCTGATTTAAATCATGTCGTATCATGTCTGAGTGCTAAATTACCAACCTTAATTCTAACTAGGCTTTCTTTAGCAAAAGAGAAAAAGAAAATAAAACATCATAAATAATAATAAAAAAATCATGTAGCATTTTAATATGTATTTATTTTCACATAAAATAAAAAATTTAATATAAGTTATGATAATCATAGCATATTTGATAAAACTATACTTTTAGTCCTTGAACTTTATTACTTTTTCTAATTGAGTTGGTAAAAAACTCCTCCTTTAGTGAATTATTAGTTTTTTCATTAAGGAATTACTATTTTGCAAACATTTAAAAAATTTCAGGATTGAAATAAAAAAAGTAGAAGTTCGGGAACTCAATTAGAAAAAACAATAATGTTTGAGGACTAAAAGTATAAAATGTAAATTTTCTTTTTTTTTGTTCCATTTTAGGATCTATATATTTATTTGTGTTTTAATTTACAACCTATGCTTTATATATATATACACACACACACATATATACACATACACATATACATATTTGTTTTTTTACATGATTTTTAGCTATACTTATAACATAGAAAAATAAAAATACTAGTTTTGTTCATTTTTAGGAACTTTGGTCCTAAAATAGAGAAAAACTAAAAATATAAAATCCTAAAACCAAAAGGTAGGAAAAAAATATAATTCTTTTGATGTACTTTTTCCATTTTGATTAACAAATATTTCAAATAATCGATGATCCAATTTAACATTCTTAATAGAATCAAATTACATTTAATTTTATAATTTTTTAAATTTATATATAACAATTTTTTTTTCCAGTCGACTACACTACATATTTAATAATTTAAGGGAAGGAATTCGAATCTGATCTATCTCTTCAAGAAACTAATATTGGCAAAATAACTATACAACTTATTTTATACTCATTCTAATTATTGAATTAAATAAACAATAGCTATCACAAATAATTATCATATTTAATCTAATAATACTATGTAAAGTTAGTTAGAATATCATTATACATTTGTAAATTGAAAAATATAAATAATTATTATATTTATGATAAGAGAAATAATTTTTTTACCGATATTTTATTTTACAATATAATTAACTGTTCTGATTCATTAAGTTGTAACCATTTTTTTTTATTACTAAGAAAATTAACAAAAGATGAAAAAGAAAAAAATGGAAAATTACACTTTTAGTCCTCAAACTTTGCCACTTTTTTCTAATTGAGTCCTCAAACTTTTATTTTTTCTATTTTAGTCCTTAAACTTTTAAAAGTTTGCAAATAGAAAAACCAACAGTTCACTAATATAAGAATTTTTTGTAAACTTTTGGAAAGTTTAAAGACTAAAATAAAAAAAAAAAGTTTGAAAACTCAATTAGAAAAAGTAGTAAGGTTCAAAGACTAAAAGTGTAGTTTTCCTTGATGTGTTTTGATATAGCCATCATTGTGAAAAGGAAAATAATATTGCAAATTTACAAAAAAATTCTCAAAAGTACCATTATTGTAAAAATAATCTTAAATATATAGCACTTAAATCAGTTTTTCAAGTTGCAATTTTGTTTAGCACTAAATTCACCCTTTTAAAAACTAATGATATGTAAAGCACATATAATCAGCTTTTCAAAAGCTGTCTCTATTTAAAGCAATAAAATTGGCTTTTGAGAATTCTATTTTACTGCAAAGGTAAAACTCGACTACTCAGTAAGTATATCATCATATGTCATTTATGGGGGACGATCAATGAAATCCATTTACAAATATATGAGATTGAAATAAATTATTATCTTGCAATGCAAGATAATATCAAATAACTACATTACAAGTGACAACATACCATGTATACAACTATGGCCAATTTTGCCAATGAACCGGTTAGTTCTTAGCTGGTACTAAGCATCGTAATCCAACACCTCACCTACATATACTCCATTTCGATATGGTATCCAAACAATCCTGCTATAATGGTACATTCACTCATCTAGCCAACGTATGTGCTCAGTGACCTAGTTCATCTCGGTCTGGTCATGCAGTTCGATAACGTAGAGTTGTATGAGAGTGTTGGTATACTCCAATATCCCCAACACACCATCGAACTGTCAGATTACACAATTTGGAAAGTATAGCTAGATGATATGGAAACAAATCAAAGCTACATATGTCATCCATATGTCTTGACTAACCAGACAATAGGGGGT
Source organism: Lumnitzera racemosa (assembly GCA_024138005.1). Lineage (NCBI taxonomy): Eukaryota > Viridiplantae > Streptophyta > Magnoliopsida > Myrtales > Combretaceae > Lumnitzera > Lumnitzera racemosa. Next base: position 7,489,527 of record JAMXBC010000007.1, read on the forward strand.
AGCTTGATGAGATTGCCATGTATATTTGGCACACAAATGACTTAGAAAAATATAGGTAAGATTATGTTATAATAAATAAATTTAAAGGTATATCAGGTTAAGTCAATAGTGGTAAATACTTGTTACAGAATCTAGCAATCAAATGCATCCTGATATTGGTAGATAACATGTGTAGGTAGTTGGGTAACATCAAATTTAGCCCCCTATCGACTAAACAGTTGTCGTGATAATAGTCAACTAACAGGTCCCTTCACCTACTACCAAGCAAGAAGGCTAGCTAACGTGGTTTGTCGAGTTCTCAATTAGTGCCCCTTTCTAAAAGAAGTTGACCTATTATGTCGTATTGACATAGTCATGCTCCTAAATTATCATAAGTTCGGTATCCTCTTCACACCCAAACAAGGTCAAGCAAAGTTATCCATAAGCTTAGCGCCAGTTATACCAATCTGCTCTAGAGATTGTTCTCTACCTCAAATCTACTCCAACCCAAGTGTTAACCTCATCTGTTTGCCTCAGAGTTTGTTATGCATTACATTTACCAATCGCGTTTTAGGAGCTATGTGTCACTTACTTCCCCACTACCCAATAATGAATATTTCCTTTTTAGATGTTTATGGATTTTTCCATATTTGTATTTACTCTATAACATTGATTTTACCCTCTTTGGTAATTGTATATGGTAAGATGTAACATTAGCAAGGTAAGTATAAATACCTAATGATATCTATGGATTTTCCCTTATTTGTATTTACTTTATATTGATTTTACCCTTTTTTAAGTAATTGTGCATGGTAGGATATAACACTAACGAGGTAACTATAAATAGCTAACGATAAACGTTGTTGTAATCAAATATACCAATTTGAATTGCTAAAATATTACAATCTTTTCCTTCTCCTCCATGATACTCTCTCCTTGCGAGAACCAAACCTTAGCTCATATCAACCCTTAAGTAAGGTTATACGACATGCAACCCTCTGTCTTAGACTAGTGTATTATATCTGGCAAGGCATTGGCTATGAGTGTTTAAGTGGCATGTCATATCTATTGAGCAACTCATGTTAGCTTAACCTTTCTACGCCCTTAAATCCACCATGTTGCAAACCATGATCAAGAACAGACAAGGCCGATCGCCAAATGGGTCCAAACTTACAGAAAACTCGAAAAGGATTAGTGGGGAAATATACGAAAGGGTGAAAAATGAAGAATGAAAGTAATAAGCAAAACTCACCAATAGCTCTAGAGGATATGACGCACAAATGGAACTTCCGAGGATTCACGGCACAATTCGATATGATGTACGAATTGGTCCAATGAGATTACTTGCCATCTAACCTTATTTAAAGAAAAGGATAAGAGTGATGTAGAGAGTAAACAAATAATGTTTACACAAGAAAGAAAGTAGTCAAGTGTATTGAAGGTAATCTGATCTGTCATAACTACAAGTACAAGGGTATTTATATCCATAAGTTAGGGCAACTTACCTAAAAGGGAAAAGACAATAAGGGCATTTCCTAAAGAAGCAATGTACATGATACAAAAAGATAAAAATGAATATATAAAGAAAACAATCATTAATACTACAAATTCTACATATAATAACGTACACGTGGTGATGCTACATTGGTGAGGTTGTTAGGAGATGTGGACAAAAAATATGAATAAATAGGCTTGTCCGAGTAGGGATGGCTTAGTCAATCTGGATTCTTCATCTCTTGGCTTTTCGGCATCGATAAGGATGATGCTAAATGATAGGTTGACTAGGCATAAGAGCGTAATCACCAACTTGGTATACCATAGAATAGTAGGTGGTCATATGATACGATATTAAAGGTAACTTGGTAAGGAAGTACTTGGCATTGACAAAGGTTGGTTAAAACATAAGGATTCATTGTGCTAGCCCCTTTAGTTCTCAGGCTCGACTGCGAGTCAGGGATCCCATAACATATTCAGTGTATATGCAATAACTCATAACCAAACCCAAGCTTATGTAATAGAGACATCCTTCCTTTAATAACTACCTTCGAACTAGCATTCTTAACTTTACTACAACCTTCTCTCTTATTACTTAGTTCTTTTAAGGGTAAAGAAATGACCGTTTAGCTATCCCTTTTGAAAGGGTTGATATTTAGTCGGAGAATTCTAATTGTCCCCTAATTGATTGTAATGTATGTCTTGTTACGTTTTCAAGTTTAATATATCTTAGTTATAGTTTAAGGGTTTCAACCAATCACAATCCAATATAGCAACAAAGTAGTGGTATAATCAAGATTAGAGACACACGTGCATACACACAAGCAAGCTACTTACAAGCACAACCAAGTATAATTTTAAGTCTCCAAGCATGGCATTCCGAAATATAATTACATATTGATCTTAAACTTATTTGGGCTCCCTGTTGCTCACTTAAGTACAACTTGAGATGTGTTTTCTTTGCAAATTCCTATAATGTAAGTAACATTAGTAGTAATATGAGTACAATATATACTATTATTTTGTATTTTGGTTCATTAATCTAAGTTTAAAGTGTTATTACCCTTAAGTATTCGGGTTTTTAGATTACTTGTTAATAGTTCGCTCAAAGATATCCTCTTATTCATCTTTTGATTACAATTTATTTAAGAATCCTTAAAATCATCCTCTGAATCCAACTTGACTATGCTTTGTACATACAAAGTCTCTAATATTGCATATGAGCATATTTCTAACATAACATTAATCTGATAGCTTCTAATCCATCTTTTGATTTATCTTCTGATTTCGCATATAGTAAAGTTTTAGGCAAATCCCACGTCTTCGACACACCCTCACAACTACAGTCATGATTAGCAACTAAATATTATTTCCTACCTCAGCCTCACTCATATCAATATTTTGCAACTTATATTTTAATATATACAAGTTTAAATTAAGGAAATATGTCATTTCCTTCCTCTAACAATCAAATTTGCTGAACAAATGAGTCTTCACTCCAAGAAAATCTATTTCCCTCCGTTTTATCTTCTTTAAAACTTATTAAAATTTAGACTATAACATAAACTATATTAGACTATTAAGTTAACTTTATAAAAATACTCTAAAAACCCACTGATTTTTTAAAATCAAAATTTCTTCAAAATCTAATTCTAAAATTTTGACAAACTAATCACATAACATAAAAATATAGTGTGTGAGTATCTTATATTTAAAAATTGAGAGTGAAACTACATCATTTGACCTTTTAAAAATACTATTGAAAATTATTGTACATGTCTAATTTCTTAAGGAATATATATCCATACTCAAAATTTTGAAAAAATGATTTGATTTTTGAAATCTATACACTTAATTACTTAGGAAAACCAAAATTTAAAATTTTTAGATAAGATTTAAATTTTTAATAAATTATTCAAAATCAGATAGAATTTATAACTCACGGGAATCAATCATTTCAACCATAGTCGGTCGCCTAGCTATTGTTGGTAGCTCCAGGCAGGTGCTTCTCTATCTGATAGTGGTGCCGCGCACTTCTTATTCTTGACCTAATATTCAACTCCAATTTAGCCTTATTTTCACTTCTTCTTCTTTTTTTTTTTTCTAATTTTTCTCTAACCTTCTTCTCTCCTCACGTATTTTCCCAGAACATCCCTTGCCTAAACTAACTAATCAAGGTGATTTTGTATTTTTAAAGGAAAGGGTTGGGTCGATTATGCATTTCTTAAGATTACATGTGCTCCACATTCTTCCTTTATTCAAATTGTAAGTGTCCCTAAATAACTTTTTCTTGCCTATCTATAATTTTCAGATTGTCACGCCCTATAACAATGGTTTCCCAACTGCCACTTAGCTTTTTAAAACTTTTTAATTAATTTTATTTAATTATTTTAATACATTTTAGTATATTTAGGTATATATTTATATGTGTACAATTACATTTTATATAAATAAATATTCCTATACATTATTTTATGTCATTTTATAATTTATAGCATCTATATAATTTATCTTTAATATCTTATTAATAATCAAAAACTCGTTCTGCATATTTCTAATAAATAACGGATAATATATTTATAATAAACAATTCACCTATGCTACTATTTTTTTTTATTTTTTTAAATTCAACTTTACTGGATTACTTCTTGAAAAAATCAGGCTCAATTGTATAATTTTTGCGATGACCTTAAATTTTATGTATCGATTTCAAAATGTTCAATTATGAGGCTTACAATAAATGTAATAAATTTTTTATGAAATATAGAAAAAAAAGTTTTAGGTTTCAATGTATATATGAAACTTAACAAATCGTAACAAAATGTATAAGTTCATTTGGATCTCTACTAGTCATTGTATATAGAATGTTAGTTTCTTTAATGAATTGGTAAAATCAAGCATTTCAATAAGCACAAAATGTAATAAAAATCACCAAGGCATACAATGCACACATGAAATCACCATCCAAGAGAGTTAGAATGCAAAATATTACAAAATTTAGGGAGGAAATTACCTGTACACATGCACAATTGATTGAGAGAGAAAGTGTTTCAAAGGCACTAGATTTTTCCAAGAAACTGCAAAATCCAACTAGATATAGTATGTTGGAGTGATGTAGATGGTAATTTCAACTTCGATTTGTGGGAAAAAATAAACGGCTTCAATAGTGGTAGATTAGTGAGGAGATTCAAGTCAGGGCTTAACTAGAGAGAGAAAGGAGTTTTTCAAATGAAGAAGAAGTTTCATGCAGGAGATATAGTATGAAGATTTCGGCTTTTAAAAAGCTGAATTTATCATAAATAACTAAAATTTGCTTTTTAAAAGCCAAATTTAATGCTAAATAAAATCACAACTTGAGAAATTGAATTTAAGTAGTGTATATTTGGGATTATTTTTTCAATAACGATATTTTTGAAATTTTTTTTTTTTATATTTACGATATTATTTTCCTTTTCCCAGCTATCACTTGTATAATATTAAGTCCTTTTCTTTTTTGGTAAGTATAATATCAACTCTTTTTATATGTCTTGGAATAATATCAAATAATTACCAACTTTGGTTTTTCTTTTTAAAATTTTACTTATGAAGTTAAAGGTTATAACACCATACTTGTTGAATTTTTATTTATTAAATTTATTACTCATTTCTCATTGTTTATACACGCATTCTTTGACGAATGAGTGTTTAACATAACTTTTGTTTTTTTAAGGATGATAAAAGTAATAAATTAAGCAAGAAAAAATTCAATAAGCTATAATGTTTAATAGCTTTATATGAAATTAAAGTATGAAATTTGCCAAGTAAAAACTTAATTAAGCATGGCATTTAATAATTTCAAACTTGATAAATGTAATTCTACATGAACTGGGCCATAACTAATAGTATTCTTGTTGTAAGTGCAACATATTACTTAAATTAATTGCATGACCCAACAATTAATCCCAATTGTTTTTTTATTTTAAATAATTCTGGACTAGTGTGTAGGTCTAGGGAATGTGATTGAATTGGTCAATAATCAATTTGCCTGGGGCTAACCTTGGGCTAATTCAACAGGCCTATTGATTTATGGGTCTATTCTTGGGGCCATTAACTAAATTTATCAATTTTTTTTTTCCTCTTTCTTTTTGCAATGTATATATATATACATAAATAATATTATATACATATTTATGCATGTAAATATTATATGTAAAATATGCATTCGTATATATATATATATATATACATATATATTATAGGTATATATATGTATAATAGAATTAAAAAAGAAAAATAATCACTTGACAATTTCCTTGTAGAGATTTGAGTTTGTGTTGTAAATGTTGGTGGCAAACATACATATATATTATGTATTCATATATATAAAATAATTATAAAAAAAAAGAAGAAAAATAATCACCTAGAAGCTAAAGAAAAGTACCATATAATGCTGAAGTAATTTTTTGAGTTCTTGCGCTCTGGGATCAGCTTGATGGAAATCTCTTCACCTACTTATACTATTAATAGACAATGAGGAAAGGAGGGAAAAAATTATCAAATTTGTTTGTTAGGAACATTTGTGGAAACTTTCCATACTTTTTGTCATTGCCAAACAAAAGAAAATGGAAGTTCGGTTGAGAGTTGAAAGCGAAATGTAGATAGCAAGCAGATTAATGAGACTATGAAAGTGAAATAGAAGAGATAAAGCAAATATATATATTTATTTACGTATTTCAAATTTGGAAAATGAAGTATCATCATTCCCAAGGGATCAACGATGGGTGTATAGAGAAAACAGATTGTGGCTCTACACAATAGTCCATCACTGCTCAATTTGGAGAATCTATTTATCGCAGGTCGAGTTATTTCGTTAAGTCTCCACTATCCTGGCATACATAATTTCATAGTTTGAGGCTTCTTGGAGTCCATCCTTTGATGAGAAAACTCGTTTTTGTTAAACAAAGAAGGATTTCATTTCCCCGAGGTTGCATAATTCTTCTAGGGTTTCGAAATGAAGAAGGATTTGTTTTCTTCTTCTTCGGCATCCACGTCTTGTGGAAAAGCAGAAAAAAAAAGAAACGCTTGCTTTTTTCTTCTTCAATGCACTGTGAAACCATCAAAGTCCATAGAGTAATTGACGTTGACAGGCGTTCTGAGTTATTGCCCACAAAATTCAATAACAAATTCGTGGGACTTTTCATCATAGATCTAATATATATATATATATATGGAAAAACTAGATTTGAAAGGATGGACGTGGAAACTAATGAAAAAAGTTGTGGTAGTACATTGTGTTTCACTAAAGACGGCTCAAATGTCCACGGGTGATCTTCGCATCGTAAATTTGTTGGTAGAGATTTTTTGGCTTTTGGGCTTTTTGAAAAAAATAAAATACATAGTTAGTGAGATGTCAGAGTTTGCTCCGGTATGACCAATTTAATGCTTAATTTAATTTAGTGAGATCTTTAAAGAGTGTAAAATCTTAATTGAAAGGAAAAAGAAATAAAAGATTGAAAGTTCTTTACGTAAGGGCTTTATCACATATTTTAAGAGATGAAGTTAGGTTGTTCGCTAAGCTAGGTTTATTAATGACCTTAGATTGATCAGTTTGGATCTGAGAGCCCTTATATTAAAATACTCATCAACAATACCTATACCCATATAGAAAAACATTGAACTATCGAAAAGTCTATTGAATAAAAAATTTCTAATTGAATTGAAGTACCCTTTGCCATGTGACAGTATATCTCTGAAATTATTCTATTGAGCATATTTCCCTTAGCTATATGGATAGTAATAAAACAATATTTTTTTCTCGAAAACCTAATTATTCTTAGCATGATATTGGAGAGTCTTATTATTGTTACTCAAACAAACATTCCAATACATTGTAGGATTCATTATAAATAAAATATACACTTTTTTTATGTAAAAAGACAATAAGTCACCTTTATTAAATCATATGTTCTTTGCACTTAGTATATTATATATATATTCACTTAGATATAGTTAGTATAATTATACACAAATTCTAATGACTGGTATAACTATCAAAATGAGATACCCATTCTATGATAACTCTTAACGACTTGAATTTACCCTCTATTTCTGTACCTTTCGTGGGTTTAATATGTTCAACAATTGCAATGGCTTTTTTATCTCTTCATGTTCAAAAAAGCAAGATTTGGTCGATTCAATAGGCTTAAATCTCATCTAATTTTTTCAAGACTTAGATAATATATAATTAATAAAATATGGTATAATGTATGGCTTCCTATGAACATAAAATAAATAAAGCAACTTTTATATATGCATAAATAGGTGAGTAAATGATTGAATAAAACCTATCTTTGGTCTATGTCAAGGTTGAAGGCAAAAGGGAATTAGAATCTTTATTTGAATATTGTCTCAAAATTAGCTAAAGGAATGAGTCGTAATTATTATGGAGAACCTAAGGACCAATGATCTTTTTATATATTTTTCCAGCATTAATTCAAGTCATTATTGCATGTAATGTAGGGTTAGTTCGAGTTTGTACAACCCTAATATAAATTATAAACAATATATAAATATCAATGGATACATATTAATATTAATCGAATATGCATAATAGAATAAAAGTACAAATATTGTATAGTTTTCATTTTTCATTACCTCATTTTTGTATTCTATTCTTTCTTGTTTGTAACTAGAAGTATTTTTTTTTATTACTTTATTTCCTCTATGAGGAAGAAAGAAAATAAAAGAACCTATCATCATTAGTGAAACTACAATTATGGTTAACCATGGAAAATAATTCCTAGTAAAGATAAAATAAAGCTAAACTTGAACCAAAAAACTTATGCCCGAAATAATATATACATATATATATATGAATATGCTTTTTTTAGTATAAGTTTTTGTCGATAAAAAAATCAATTGTACTCAAAATGTATTTTAATTATTTTTTTATGGAATGTATTTAATCGGCTATACCCATGCTTTGGAGAAAAGCTTCAATAGTATTAAATCGATAAGCAGCTTATAAGTATAAATAAAATTTAAATATGTAAAAATATAATTAATACTTTTTCAAGAAGTACATTCCTTCATTAACATGTATTAAAATTTTATTAGTACTTATACACTACTCATCGATCCATATGGTGTGTTAGTGCTATTGAATCTTTTTTCCATACTTTGAGTTGTTTCATGCCATAAATAAGCTCAAATGCACAATAATCGACTGGATAAACAGATTTATATCTCGACAATTGACACTATCCTTGATTCTTGGAGTAGAAGCAATCTGCTTAGCTATTTTTAATACATTCATTGGGTAGGCTCAAAAGCATTGAATACATGTTATACATATATCATAAATCTTTATTGTATGTGACATTGAATCTATTAATTTGAAAATGCTACAAAATCTTCATCTAGTAAAATTGTAGATGAACCATATATATTTGAACACCAAATCTGTTAGTCATGAGAAAAATGGGGTTCACTTCAAGATGGGTTAAATGGATCATGGGTTGTCTTAATACAATATAATGTTGAATGGTAGAAGGATGGGTCATTTTAACCCTTCTTCGGGGTTGAGGCAAGGAGAGCTTATTTCACCCTCTCTCTTTATTTTAGTTGCTAATACTTTTGTCAAATAAGGTCCATAAAGCTAAGATTCAAGGATAGATACGCCGCAATGTTCTTGGGTGCGCCTAATTTGGTATGCTTGTTGCCAAATTACAATGGAAGAATTAGATACATCAAGGATGAACAGATGGCTAGAGAAATGGACGCATGACAAGGTTTTGACCATGTTAGATTTCAAGGATTTTCTTATGAAAGTTGCGGTTGTTTTTTTTTGGCATATATGGAGGCAGCACAACAGGGGAGCGTCTGAGGGTGAAATGCTAGTGCCACACGTAAGATTATAAATCTGATAAATAAACAACTTTAGCAAATGTCATCAATGGCGGAAGCTCTCAACGGCAAACTCCATCCGATGTGCTCAATAGAGGAAGAACACAGCAGCATTCTTCATTAGAATTTTCTAGTCCTATTTATCTAAATAATGTGGCCAGCAAGAATTCTCACGGAGTGGTAACTTCCCACAGCTGATTTTACAAAAAAATAAATTGTGATGGTTCAGTTCTTGAAAGAAACGGAGAAGCTGGTACAGGATATGTCTGTCGTGACAGCAGGGGAAAATTGTTGGAGGCCACGACCTTTTACCATAAAGGTTATGGTTGTCTTACAACTGAAACCTTGGAGATCAGAGAAGGTCTTCAGTGTTCCCAACGTAAGGGATGGAGGAAGATTTTAATAGAAACAGATTCTAAATTGGCTTCCGAATCCATTGTGGAAAAGAAGAACCATTCATGGAAGATTAGAGGACTAGTTGAAGACATCCTGCTTTTGTCAAATTCCTTTTCTTACTGTTCTTTTAATTTAATTTCGAGAAAAGCAAATGCAAGTGCCAATTTGGTTACAGCTCAAGGTAAAGTTAGCATGAGTTGCAGCTTTTGGGTTGATAAATTCCCATTCCATTTACTAAACTTCTTGTTCGCTGATGGGTGTTTAAAGAAAGTGACTTTCTTTTGACCAAAAAAAAAAAAAGAAAGAAAGAAAATAACACCGAATGAATCAATGATTTTACTAGAATTTTTTAATTAATTGGATTCAAAATAGATTCATGAGAGTAAGGTAAGATACTTTGGTTTCCTTATTCTTTTTTCTAGTTTTATCAATACTATCTATTGTTTTTACTTCTTACCCTATAAATAATCAATTCCTCTTAAATTTGAAAATGCAAAAAAAAAAAAAAAAAAAAAAAAAAAGAGAAGAGATTCCTTTGGAAACCTTTTCTATAACTATGAAAAAGAGATTTTTCAATTTTCCATTAAGTGGAAATATAATAATTTCTTTCATGAATTATTAGAAACCATTAAATTTAATACATCTTTTATAAAAATGATCCATGTATTAATTGATCTAATTGATCTCACACCTGCTAAATCCTTAACCTTTCCCCCTATGATCATTGTCCTTCTATATCAGATCATTCTTAGTGCAGATTTGATCATCTCTAGAATATACAAAATGAAATTACAAATATTTGATAGCTTTCTCTTTGAATGAGATCTTAATTCCAACGGCAATTTCATTAAATATTATACAATTAGAATCTCTCTAAGTGATTCCTCAAGAACAATAACTAAGGGCCTTGATACTACCAATTGGATTTGGAACTACATGCATTTTGACAAATACAACCCTTTTAATCATTTCTTCTCATGTACTTATAGTAGCATTCAAGTAATGCTCTTTGATTTCATTAATTTTAGGTTGTGCTTTATAAATTCCTTCAGTACAAAATAAGAAATGGTCTCTTCAACATATAAATGGTTATGAGTTCACATTCCCATCATCCTTTGTAAAATCAAGTCCAACACCAAAACATTCATAAACGGCTCCACCATAATTCTTAGTAGACAGCCCTAATTTAGGTTTAATAATACATCCCATGAGGGCAACCATAGTTGTTCGATTTATCTCTCTTATTATGTCCCTTCCCATAGATCAATCGATATTTTTACAAATTTTACGAATCAAGATCTTAATTTTTATAGTTGTTGTTTCTTAACTTAATTTTAAAATATACTTATTAGATGAAAATAAGTTTCTTGAAATCTCGAACCTAGAATTCTATCTCTAGAAGTAGGTTTCAGAATGTTGGTACACAGAACCTATTCAATGACTCTTACTACTTTATTGAAATCTACTTGATTAAGTGGGATAGGGTAAATACTCTATGTAATAGGTTATTAACTTACCACTAGCAATGAATATTACAGTACTTATCTCAATACTAGATTATACACCTATTTTGGTAGAGAGTTAGGAGAGTAGGTTACAGCTAAAGGTTGCCATTATCATTGTTTATCTTCCTATCTCTACTTTGACTTTCCATAAATTCATTCCTTGTAATTATTGTTATTTTAATTGAAGTTTTCCTTTAAAGTTTCATATTGCTAGGAAGAATTTTTCTTAACAAAGAAATATTCAAAAAAGAATAAATCAGCATAAAATTTATACAATCCCCCTTCTTGGACTTAGAGATAAGTGTATGTTTTTCACACTTGTTCTAGCATGAATCACACATTTTGTTTGTAAATAATGGTTCTTTTATCAAACTGTACCATAAAATTAATTAATTACACACTGGCTATGTTAAGGCAATAAATTGTTGAAAAACGGATGGAGGAAGTAGGCTAACATGGCATATATTGCACTTTATGTTTTTACCTAATGATATGCCATTTTAATTGGTGTGTTTTTGTAATTATAATAGGAAAAATATTCAAAGTTCACAAATATACACACAATTTGTTCATAAAAATACAGTAGAAGCCGAGGTCAAAACTGAGTTGGCCAGTTCAAACACGTAGTTGGACATCTGTGGCCCTAATGAAATCCATCTTTCAGTCATTTCTCTTCTCCACCTCATTCAAAAGTAAAATTCAATTTGTAATTTTATGTTCGATGGATGGAAGCAAGTGGACCCCATATATTTTTCCCTTTAGTCACTTTTACATTAGTAAAACTAAGGTTCACAACTCATGTTATTATGGTATAAATGAGTTTCTATTTGAAAACCTGAGTTCATGGTGCAACCTATTTGTTAATTATATATAAAATCTAAATCCATCGCTCGAGCTATTTAATAAGCATGTCTTATGTCTAGGTTAAACTTATTTGTCAATGGAAATTCAGAATTATCAAACCTGAGTTAACCGATACATTTTAATCCAGTTTAACCTAACCTAGCTATGAAACTGGTTTAGTCCAACCCTGGTTTAGCCCTTAGTGAAACCCGGTTCATCCTTTTAATTCTTAAGCTTCTTAAATATCTGAATCAACCACATATTCTAGGTTTAATAACACTGTGAAAATCTACAAAATACTTACATATACAAAGAAAAAAGACGATAATAATATTTAACTCTACATATACAAATGATATAGGCTCTTGAAACTTAATACAAAATTATAACCTAAATAAAAATCTCAATGAAGTAAAGTCTCATCATATATAAAAAATTCAAAAATTAAAGTTACATAACATTACTAAATAAAGTAGAATCATCGCTTGGATGCTACTACTCCTACTAGTTGATCTCCAAATTCATGACATTCTCGATTAGGTTTTTAAGGGAACTACATGGAAATGCATGAGTTTATGGAAAAATTGACAATATCCCTAATTCAAACCGAATAAGAAATGTATAGTAGATCATGAGAAAAAAATTACATGAAATTGGAACTAAGTAAGAAATTAGGATAATAGCCATGAATTATCATGAGACATAATCACCAACAAAAATTATTATGTAACATATTAGCAGTATCCATAGAGTTGCACATCCATGTCAATATCGTCTTTTATTAGCAAGACAAATGAAATTGATCATAAATAACCAAATTATATTAACTCTTCTCCCCCATTTATTAAACAATAGATATGAATTCCTTTATAAGGGTAGATCATCACAGTGACTCTAGAACTTTTGTCCAAAAATTTACATCTATGCAAATGAATAACAATATGACTTTATGTTACCAGTAATAGAAAAGAAATCTGAACAAAGATGAGAAATATGAGAAAACCATAAATCAAAAAAATCATTTCCAAATAAACTATAATGGGAACAAAAGTTCTTAATCTTTCTGAGTCTAATAGTTTTAGCATTTCTCAATAGGTCATTAATCATTTGTTTACCTTATGAAACCATAGGTTATTACAAGAAAAACACATGTATGGTTGTTAAGGATCATCTTATCCTCGATCAAAACTCTTTAAAAGAAACAAATGAAATGCATATATGGTGATAGGAATCGACTACTAAGCCTTTCATGCGCAATCAAGCTTAAGCCCTTGAAGGACTAATAAGGCTAATCCTCCTACTATAACCGACTCCTGCAAAAGTCGAGCTAATCCTTACTACTGACAAACTCCTTGTGCCAAGTCAAGTAACTTCTCATCTCTCGGAACTAGTATGCCAACCGGATGAAAGCTTGGTTGATGGCCTAACCCCTCATACACGTCTGCTTAGCTATGATTGAGCCAATCTTCAACTTGGCAATATTGGTACCGAGAAGCTAAGAGCTCTAGTACATATCCGTTGCCATTCCTTTTTGGATGAATCTACTTTAGCTTGGCAAAAATCAAGCTGATCGTATGGAATTGTTTTTTCTGCCAAAAAGTTGTCCACCTTCTTTGAGTCACGTGTCCAAGCAGCCACATGACAGAATCCTTTATATATAATACTTACTTTTATTATATTTTCCAATACGTCCTTTATCATTCCTTGTATCTTACTCCTTTTAGACATTACCCGTTTTGATCTTTTCCATTTTAGGTTGTTTGCTCTAGTTTTACGGGTATAAATACCCTTTATACATGTAGCTACATTACATCTGATATCATCGATATACTAAATATTCTTCCTATCGTGAGCATTGCTTGTTTACTCTTTTCACTTTTATCTTAACCCTTAAGCAAAACTAAGTAGCGAGTAACCTTATTAGACCATCTCATGTGTCATATTAAGTTGTAACGTGAGTCTTCAAAAGTTCTTTAGTGTGTCACTTCCTTAGTGTGTCCTATCTTAGGAGCTATTCATGGGTTTACTTACTTTATCTTTACCGTTTTTGCACAATCCCATCACCTTCTTTTAAGCTTTCGACAAGTTTAGACCTACTCTACGATTAACCTTGTATGTTCTTGGTTTTGATACGCATTAGGTTCATAACTTTTTGCTCATTTAAACTACAACATAAGAACAAAAATATATAATTAGGAATAGCGAATCTCATATCTTTAATTGATATCTCTAACTTAAAAAGAAGAGATTATGTCACACCTTAAACATGAGAAGTCATAACAATACCACCATGTAAACTGACCTAAGATAGAAGTTGACCTTATATCTACTATTGTAGATATAGTCCACATAAGGCGTACATGACTCAACCAGCTTAAAGCTTAAAGTATTCATTCTAACATCTATAAATGATCAAACCTATGGTATAGCTTTATAAAATACATGTTCTATATAACTTGTTGTCCAATAACACAACAATATTTACATAAACGTTTTACACCTAGAGTTACAATTTATAATCAGAATTTACCAAAAACTATAGGTCTTAAAGTCTATTTATAATAAGATAGGAAATTAGTAGGCGTCTTAAGAAACTTCCAATTAGTTTCCTCAAAACTCAAAAGAAGAGTCGAAACCCAAACTCAATGATTCTTCATTCCTTACTTTTCTAGCCAACTACACACTAACCAGAGGGTGATGATATATAAACATCTTAACCTTCACTCGTCACCTACAAAAGAGTCTATGAGGACGTAAGCACAATTAGCTCAGTAAATGAGTCGAACTCAAAAGAGTACCATACAATCATAAATGAAGTTATTATTTATAATGAAATACATATAATCAATCACTTGAAACATCGCACAATATTATCCGACCCATTGTGAGGTTAGAAAATGCAATCACTCCAAACTAGATTGAGGAGTTTTCCGTGAGTCAAAATCAGACCAAATATAAGCTTGTGCAATGGAGAACATTTTCCTTTCGTGACCACCTTCGAACTACAGCCCCCATCTTTATCGTGACCTCCTCACCTATTACTTAGCTAGATTAAGGATGAGAAAAAAACCATTTCATCTATCCTCATTGAAGGGAGTTGGTATTTTATCTAACACTCTTAATCATTTTCCCTAACCATTGCTACGTATGTATAGTTAAGTTAGTGCTTAGATCACTCTTAATTCTATTTAAGAGTAGCTAAACAAATTCACACGATATAAGGCTATGAAATCATGTAGAGCATCACACCAAGGAGTTTAATTCCTATTACAAACGGAATATCAACCACACACATGGCATGCGCACAGACAGCTGATTTACAGCCATAATCAAAAGTATCTTAAACTTCTAAATATTTTAAAATAGCATCCCAATAAACAGTAAAGCTACGATCCCAACTTATCTATCCTAACGCTCATTGTGGAAGACTCATATTGACAACGCCTTATGTAATATCTCATAAATCAGCAATTCAAATATAAACATCTAGGTATTAGGACAAAGCCCTATCCTTGTATGGTTATTGTTAATAATTGATCTAGGGTATTTGAGAAAGTAAACTGATTAAGCTAGAAACTTATGATAAACATGATAATCTTAATTAAGGAATTTTACTACATTTGGAAATCTATAATATAATAAGAATATCAAGAATATAATTAAAATAGTGAAAATTTACTCTATGTAAAACTCTAAAGTTGAATTTAGAGTAATCATACTTAAATTTAGGGTAATCATACTTAAATTTAGGGTTTTAGAAAAAGTTATCCAATTGAGTCTAAATTTTACGACTAAGATATAAAAGTTAGTTGAAGTGACTCGATGTAATTAGATTTTGAAAACAATTACAAAAAATTCTAATTTTGCCCTTAGAAATATGATTACTTAATACATTACAAAATTGCTCAGAATCCCTAAAATCGAGCTCAAAATGCGACGAAAACTTAAAAATAAGTTAATTAAGCTATAAAACAGATAATATAGTTTAATTTATTATATGAGTATATATGTATTTTCATGAGTATACCTAGTATAAATAATAATTATACTCGTAAATTAATTCGAAAGTTTAAAAATATATAACACGTAATACCACATGACTCCAACTTGTTAACTTTTAAGTAATATATACTTTTTATAGAAAAATATATTTATAAGTTAAGTCAATAAGTGTAAAATAGTTTATAATAATGTTACTAGTGACCACAATATTATGGATCTTGATAATAGAGTAATGAGTATAATAATATTATTAATAACACGAGATAATATATAAAAGCAATTGAATTAGTATAAACCTAATTGGTCGGATATCCCTTCCTCGTTAGATTGAATGGAAGTATTAATAAGTATGAGAATGTTTAAATTACATCTAAATATAGATATATAATTATATAAATTAATAAGAAATTAATTGAAAAATTTAATACTTAAGAGATATTATAGAAATTATGATTTATGATAACGTTCGTGGAATTAAGTGGAATTCATATGACTGGGAGAAAATTTAAACGAAGTAATCGTATATCTTTAATATTTTAATTTAAACTCATTTATATAAAATTTTCTTAGAAATATTGAGTTTATTAGGTCTAATCGGTATAACGTAGAATTTCATAATTTTAAATATAGTTTAGGATAAATCTTTTAGAATTAATTACGTGATCTTAATAATTAATATTGGTGAGTAAAATATCATATAAAATATATATAAATAAATCCTAAACAATTAATATAACTTAACTATATATTATACGTTACTAATATTTTTATTAATAATTATGTTAAAACTCACATAAAATAACAACATATAGGAGAAAAGGAAATTCACCATTATAGATAATGTTTACAGTGAAATGATATAATATTCTTTGAATATTCTAGAAATTTAGATAAGTATGAAATAAAATATAATAAATATACTAAAATATCTCAAAAAATGAAAAATAAAATAAAATAATATAAATCACCACCTTTAGGCAAGGCGGTGAGAATTGGTTATTTAATAGCCTTAAAAGCCATAAAGATGTAGACGGCATCCAAAAGAAAAAGGAAATGACGAGAGGAAGAGATAGAAAGAGAGGGAAGGGAGAAAGGAGAGATAGAGAGGGAAAAAAAAAAGAAGAAGATTCAATTTTTTCTTTTACATGCGATATTTTTAGATAATATTATTTTTATAATTATAAGTATTTTCTATTAATTGATATTTAATAATTATAGGAAAAATATATCTGCAATCTCATTATTTTTCTAAATAGTGTATTTAATCTGTCTAATTACATAAATTTATTCTTTTCAAATTTTAAACTTAGAATGTTGATAATTATAGAACTTGTATATTATTAACATTGATTCTCAAAATGAAGGGATCTTTAGTAATAATTATTTACTAAAACTATTAAAAAAATTGAACCTTATATTCTTACAAATTTAATATTATTACTTACGTAAAATTTGAGTATGTATGATTTATTATCTTTTATTGCAAAATTGTGTGAAAAAATATTTTTTATTATATAATACAATATCAATAGGATATTGGTTGGTATACAGCTTTGTCTATATACTAAAATTAAAAATATCTTTCAAAGACAATCTTTTAAACAAACACATAACACGTATAGTCAAGTTAATACAAACTCCACGATACTGACCTTATTAAAACTAAATTACTTTAGGTAATAAAATAGATGTTTTCTGTAATATTACAGAAAATATCATCTTACAACGATCTTTCTATAATTAAAACGTAATATAAATAATAATAAATATGCTTCGATATAGTTAAAACGATATAGTATAGGCAGTAATAAATTGCATATATTAGATATTATTAAGTAAATTGCTATAACCTATATTTCTATAATATTACAAATTTATGTACTACGATAATTCTACCGTAATTGAAACATAGTGTAATAGATTAAAAACACGTTTCGATACGATCGAAACAATATATTATATATAATAGTATAATTATGTATATTATTAATAATTAATAACTCAACTTAACCCCTATAATAAAACTATATATTATTATATAAAAAAATGATAATATACTTTATATATATATATAACCGTCTTAGATAAAATTCTAATATTTTTATAACTATTACGAAAACTAAATTTGAGATTTGTGTATGTAGAATTTTCTAGTAATTAGACCGTTGACGATCCGAGTCTTTTATAGTATGCATTTGAGCAAATAAGTGGAATCAATACTTCATAGTATTTTTGAGATATTATTTCAGAATATCTAGGGATTTTGGTATGTATTAATTTGTGATTATAGTTAGCTGTTTATCTGTATGCAGTGTTTGTGGTTGGGTTTCGATTTGCTGTGATGGAAGTTGAACTCTATGATATGGTTGTTATGTGAATATTATTATGCTTGAATTGTTTGAGCTTAGTTAATCACCCTAAAAATAAATTAACTTAAACTCGGTTTAACGCCTAACTTGATATGCATTGCAACTTACTAGAGAAAACGGTTAGAATTCTTGAGCCAAACACGAACTCTTTTCAATGAGGGTAGTCGAAATAATCATTTCCCTACCTTTAGTTGAACTAAGTGATAAGAGATGGGGTCATAGCAAAGTTGGACGGCCATGGTTTGAAGGTAGTCATGGGAGGAGAGTGTTCTCCATTGTATAAGCTCCGATTCGATCTCGATTCACGAAGTACGCAACATCAATCTCCTCAACTCGGATTAGAGCGGGCGTAATTTTTTTGATCTCACGATGGACCAGATAACGTTATCCGATGGCATTTGCTTGTGTATACATTGCATCTAACCAAATTAGTTGAAAACCCTCCATGTGTTGTGCTGAGTGCATACTCCTGTCTTTACCTTACTTATTAAGTAAGTTGTTGCTCATTCCTTTATAGTTTGTTTTACAGGTTCCAAATGGATTACAGGTGCTTACTTAACACCAAAACATTAGTAAACTAGGACGAAGGATGAGATACGACGAGGGATGAGATATAACAAGAGATGGTCGATTATTGTCCTTAGTATTAACTTTTTATCTTTTTAGGAAAAATACACAATACTCCTCAAAGGGCTTGGTAGTTTTAAATATTTTTTATATGTATGTGAAATGATAGGTACTTGTGGAATTTACTACTACTCTTTTATAAGATCAAATTACAAAATTATTTTTAACAAATTATTTTAAAGGATTATTTAATAGATTTATATCAAACAGGTATCAAATTAGATGCTTTAAAGGAGTAGAGTTCAGTACGCTTGGTGTGAACTAGGTCTAAGATAGCAGTTGTGGTAAGAGTTTCTATTTTAAAATGGTTCACACAGTAAGAATGTTACGACTTCATCTTTTTGGGCCTTGATACCTTATTCACTAGGAGACCCTATATATATATATATATAAATATTAGATTTAGTTTTCATAAGAGTTACAAAAATATTAAGGTTTTATCTATTTGTATTCTGCTAAAAAGTTATATATATATATATATCTAAAGTATATTATTATTTTCCTTATATAAAGAAATATAGTTTTATTATATAAGTTAAGTTAAGTTATTAAGTATCGATAATATACATAGTTATATTATTACATATAATATATTATTTCGATTGTATTGAAATGTACTTTTAATCAATTAAATTATGTTTTGATTACGATAAGGTTATTGTAGTACGTAAATTTTTGTAGTATTATGGAGATGTAAGTTATATTACCTAGGATTGTTCGATTTTAACAAAATTAATGTGATTAGGTCCGTACATACCTAATGATATGTATTACGGGTTATATTTCGAAAGATGACTTCTAAAAAGTATTTCGAATTTCTAATAAACCTGTACGTGCCTATAATAACTATTATCGTATTATACTCATTTTATATAATTGAACTATATTTTATATAACTTAATAATATAGATTTTATTTAATCCTAATATGTATATATTGCAACTTGGTCATAAAACTATCATTAAATATATTAAAAATTCATTTTTACCAAATCTGACCAACATTTATATGTATATTTTTTATTTTAATATTTATCACATTTTATCCCATTATTACTAAAAAGTATGTCCTGGTTTGTAATTTAAACTAGTTTATTACAAAAATTCATAATAAATGACTTGGATCACCAAATAATTCTTTGAAAAAATTTATAGACTCTTAAAAATATGAGGAATTCAGCCAATACATGGTTCCATGCTGTTGGGTTTATCACTTATAGGCTTGTAATTACATTTTTACCCCTAAATTGCATTTAATTAACCAAATATTATTCTTTTTATACAAATTTATTTTCAATATATCCTAACATCATTATGAATCACCAAAAGTCAGTGGACATCATTTCATTAATTAATTTCATACAAATTTGTTTATTTCATCCTTTCTCCCTATTTTTAGCAATTTTTAAGGTTAAAAAAATACTTTAAATATAAAAAATACCTAAATTAAAAATATATCTACATAGAAATTAGATACATATCATGTGTATTCTACACAAAAATTTTGAGTAAGAAACTATATTATTTAGTATATTTATTTTGAAAGTCAAAATTCAGATAAATAGTGACTTTCTTAAGTAAGTATATAAAATATTCCTAATTTTACAAAAATAAAATTACCACATGAACATATATCTAAAATAACCTAGAGAGAAATTTTTTTCATAATTTTTTGACCTAATTTAATATTTTTAAAAAATTAGGCAAACATAGGGTAGAAAATTAATTAACCTGTTCGTTGGTTTTTCGATGGCTGATAATGGAGGGGGAGTTGTCAAAAAGGCTAGAAAATGGATGGCTTGCTAGGTAGTAGAGTGGTGTAACAACAGATCAAGGTTTGGTTTGGGAACTAGTAGGGCTTAATCATTGCTCTATTTTTTGTCTATTTTCCTACGATTTTTTCTGATTTTTTCTTTATGTAGTTTAGGTTCCTAAATATGTATTTGATGTAACAGAGTCTTAATTATAATAGTTTAGGCAACCCGAATTTTTCGCCTTTTTTTAAATTTTCTTTTATTTTTTCGCTTAATTTTAAGCATGAGGTGTCCATATTATAATTACTTACCTTTTGATTCATCACATCAACTTCACATAAGGATGCCATGGCTGACTCTAGCTAATTTCTTGAATTTTAGATAAGTTTTTCCATTATTTTAATGTAATTTATGTATATTATATTAATATTTAGTTATTTTATTAATATACAGGTATATATATCATATATGTACATTATACGTAATAAGTAATTATGTGTATATAACCATGTTTCTAGTCTATCTTTTATTTTTATGATGCATTTCTTATTTATTTTTATGAGTTTATATCATATTATATATAATTATATAATTTTGAGTTAATTTACGGATATAATTATTATATATACCGGGTATACTCATAAAAATACATGTATACTCATATAGTATATTGTACTATATTTATTTCCTTTTATAGCCTAATTAATTTATTTATAGGTCCTCATTGTGTTTCAAGTTTCAATTATTTTTGTATTATATTGAATAATCACACTTCTAAGGGTAAATTTGGATTTTGGGTCATTATTTTTTAAATTTAACTTCACTAAATTACTTCAACTAACTTTTATATCATCTTTGTAAAGTTTGGGCTCAATCGGATAAATTTTTCCCAATAGCCTTAAATTTAGGTTCAATTGCCTTATATGCAACTTCAAAGGCTTGTAGATTTATTTAACAAAACACAAATATGGAAGAAGAAAGAGATTTTTAAACTAAAAGTACTGACTTATGGTTTTGTGTAGTGTAGCTAAGTCTAAAGAAAGTTTTAAAATTGTTAATCTAAGCTAAATGGGTTCTCGTGTCAAACCCATGACATGTTTACAAGAACTTTTTTAAGTTTAACAAACAAGTTCATAATTGGGTTATGGGAGTTAGACACAAACCTAAGCATAAATTTAAATAGGTTTAGATGGGTTTGACCTATTTGTGTCTTGTGTTGACTTTTTCTATAAACAAACTCATTTAAATCGTATTACGTTTGGTCTCGTGAGTTGGGCTTGAAATTGCTAGCCCCAAAAACATGGGACTTAAATCTATACTTACCCTTTATTAATGATGCAAGCTATAGCTAAAAATGTTAAAGGGAAAATGGAACAATTAACTTCCTTTTATTTCAATCAATGCGATAAAGGATCGTATGAATATATGCTTAATCTCAGATCGCCATATTAGCATAAAGTTTGTAGTAGAAGACGAAAATGCAATGTGGCCAAGTGGTTGACCATAGTGTGATGCATCTATCATGTATCATTTGAAAGAATGCAGAGACTTGATAAAGAAGGCAGCATTTTAGGTACAACCTCGTAAGTCTCATGCGTACTATGATGAGGCTACATAATGAGTCCACATACTAGAACATACTTCAAAGAGTTGCATTGAAAATATGGACCTCATCGTATGATGACAGAGCTCGTTTTGATCATAAGACTATAAATAATGCTGAGAGTTACAACAATGACCTAAAGAATGCTAAGAACTTGCTCATTTCTACATGGTTAAGAACACATTCTATAATTGCAACGATTACTTCAACAAGCGAAAGATGGAGAAATCTATAAAAATGTGCACAAACAAACTCTTAACAAACTTGACAGAAAGGAAGTTTGATAAGTAATGTAAAGCAGCTAGTGGCTACCATGTTTTTTTTTATTATAATGAGTAGATATTTAAGGTGATAACTTCACCTTGACCTACAGTACATAGACAAAAGGCAAAAACAACTATATGGTCGCACTTAGGATACGCTTGTACACTTGCAATAAGTGGCAAGCCTATAAAATCCGATGTTCACATGCAAAGGTAGTAATGGGGAAAATGCTAAAGGATTATTCTGCATATGTTGGTCATTGTTATATGCAACAACATTAGTTGCGAGTGTATGCACATTCATTCATGTGTTGTATAGACAAGGCTAGGGCCCCCTATTCACATTCCTATGTGCCACTTGATCAAAATAGTTAATGGGTTTAGAAAGTATGGGGGCCCGTAGGAAAAATGATTTTAGAACGAGATGGATATTCATGAAGGGTCTCTTAGATATACATGCGGCTTATGCGATGGGGAAGGATGTAATTAGCAAAAATGTCCTTAGTGAAATTCACAACAATCATCGAATGGATCCATTGGTATATTTTGCAATTATCAATAATGTCCTATTCATTATATTTAAGTCCAATTGTGCTTATCCTTAATTGTTTTTCCTTTTTCCTTTATGCTCTCTATATGGTTGATTATGTACTAACCTGTTCTTCCATTTTTTGCTTTCTTCCCATAGGTATACATGGATTTAAGATCGTTGGATAGCTCATTTCTGACTGGCCAGCCATCCTATAGATTTGAGCTAGTGTGAAGTGGCCAGGTAACTCTCCAATTTACAATCACCTTATTCTTTATACTCGATTCATCAATAACATGGTCTTTTAATGAAATGTTAAAGAGAATAACTAGCTTAAATGCCATCAACAGGAGGGGATCTTTTGATAAGGGGTGTAAATGAACTAAGTCGGTTCGAGTTCAGCTCGAGGTTTATTTAAATTCGATTTGTTGATAATCAAGTTGAGCTCGAGCTACTCAAATAGTAAATCAAGCCGAGCTCAAGCTTTAAAATACTAATCAAGTTTAGTATAATTTTTAATTTATTTGAATACAAGCGAAATTGATATTAATTAGAGAAAGTTTATAAAAGTTCGAGTTTAATTGAACTAATTAAGTTGAACTTAAGCTTAAAATTTAAAGCTCAATCAAACTCAAGCTTCTAGTTTTCAAATCGAGATCGAGCTTGAGCCTAATACTATTTGGTTCTACTTAATTTGATTACAACCTTACTTTCGAAATGGAGATGAGATCCTAATAGATGAGTAAATGATCCCATACTAAGAGTAGTTGGGATTTTTAGGGGTGAGGTAGGTGCCATTCATTTTGTTGGATTGACAACTGATCACCGCTCTAGTAGAACATTAGAGACGGGAGACAAGTACATTCCACTTCTCAATTAGAGACTCGATAGTTACGCTTCAAAATATATCCTTTCTAAATGGTCTCCCGATAGATGGTTGTCTTGTCATCGGCTTGATACATAGGAGCTAAGCTGATGTATACTTACTTTACGTTCCTCCATCAATCATATTAAAGGGGCCATTTGAGGTTGTCCAGGTTAAAAGACCATTTTAGTGATCCACCCAAAGATACGGACAACATTACCATTTAGCAATATATGTAAGATCATACTATGCTATTGATCAATGGGATGTTGTTCTTTGACAAGTTGTCTAATTAAGTGTACCTAATGTTCCTATTAGACCTAGGGGTTGTTAAACAGTATGCTTGAAGGCGGCATACTTAGCTTGGCTATATCTCTAACTATATCTTGCATCACATATAGATGCTAGAGAGATCAATGAACCATTAATGGTGCTTTAAGTTTAGACATGGGAGCATTTTCCTTACATTACCCCTTTAAGCAAGCGCATCACTTTAGTGGTTGAAGGTCGATCACTGTTGAGTTGATAAGGAGGTTCTATTTGATGTGACTTAATTACTTACATATGTTGTCAGCTAATATCAAGATACTTTCGACTACCAGATTCCATAGCAAGTAAATATCACTATTGACTTAGTCTAATTTACCTTTGAAACTAATTTTTGCTACTTAATTTTACTTGTATGTTTTCTAGGTCGTTTGGGTGCCATATATGCATGACAATATTGTTAAGCTACCCCTTATTATCAGCCAATATAGACATAGTGACACTACATGTACCTCTAATATGCTTATACATCTTCGAGCATTACTTTTCAAACTGTGTTCTTCGATAGTTCGATGGAGTGTAGGAGATATCAAAGTATACTAACAACCTCTTATAGCTCCATGATGTGGATTTGCATAGCTAGACTAAAATAAACTAAGCCACCAAGTATGTACATTGGCTGGATAGGTGAGTTGATTATTGGAACAAGATCATTCAAATATCGCACCCACACGAAGTATATATGAGTATAGTGGTAGAGTATAATGCTTGGTGCTAGCCAAGGACCAGGTGATACATTGGTCGGACTGCGGTCATGGTGGAATACCTAGTACATTGCTCCTTATTGTACTATGCTCACATGATAATTTTTTGCATTGTCTTCTAATCATTTGTTTTAGTCTTGTATATTTGCAAACGAATTTCATTGACCATATAGGTTTCAAAAGCAACAAAGAGGAGGGGTGAATTGGTTACTTATAAAAATTTATACTTTTTGCAAAATGTTATTAAATGCATGCCCTTTGATTACTTATCTAAGATATGGCATGAAATAATATATAAAAATAAATCAAAAATGAAATTAAAGAGAATAGGGTTAAGAAGATTAGACTCAAGAATTATAGTATTTTGACCTTATGCCTACTGTATTCTTTTAGCTCCATTGTTGAAAACTCGATATTCTACATTAGTATTGTTCTACTATCTACTTTCAATATTTTAATGAAGAGAGAAATAAGTACAATACTTATACTCTTTCTCATTAAACTAGCCTTGCTTAATTATTCCTTTGGAAAAGGAAAGATTAGTAAAAGTTGAATCAAAACTTAAAGAAAAGGTTACTAGGAAAGGAAGGATAAGGAAATCATAAGAGGCAAGAAAAGGAAGAAGTGATTTTAGTTATTCTTGTTTATTTATTTGTTCTGATGTAATTTGTTAAGTTTCTCTTCAAAGTTTGTCGTTCTTATGTTAGCTTGTCTCATGTCTATTCTAGGTTCAAGGCTGGTACTTTCACTTAGAGTCAAAATTAGACTCTTTTCTAGAGACAAAACTTGATGTAAGAAGTTTATTTGTTAATAAAATATCAATGTTTTGTTTTCCCTTTTTAATTATTTTTTGTATTTCCTTAACTGTATTATATTTAAGGGGAGTTAAATTACAAGATGACAAAAAAAGAGGGGGAAGTATAAAGAAAAATATTGAATATAAAATATGGATGAATTGAATTAAACTGACCAGTAACCGGTATAATTTGATGTAAAATCTGTTATTATAATCAAGCATTTTGAAACTTGGACTTTAAATTTTTTTTGATGATATTTGCTCAATTGGTTGTATTTGATATAACATGATATAACATATACAAAACCTTGTATATCTTAATTCAATATTTTTTTGAAAAATGTTTTGTTATCATAAAAAAGAAGGAGAATATTAAGTTCTCTCATTATTATTTTAATGATAACAAAAAGAAATAAAGATATTTAATCAATGTGCTAAGTGTGTAGTTTATTATGTATTATTAAGTTTTTATTTAAAGACTGATTTTGAGAATCAGAGACTAATTCAGAAACTAAAGTAGAGATATTAAAGAGAATCAGATTACTAAAGAATAATACTATTTAAGTGTTTCATCAAACTTTTTGATGGTTTGAAAGCCTAGCTTCACTTATTGGATACATTTGGGTAATATATCAAATGCATTCTACTAAATATGACATACATCCATAAGGATTAAATAGCTACCATAGATGACATATGAAAACATCTTTATCGAGCAACCAAAGGTTAGGAAGGTTGCTCATCAGTTTCGAGGTGTCATTTTGCATTGGCCAAATGATGCAACTCCACTAGGCTCTAATGTTGATGTTAACGAGACTCCACCATATAAGGTGCCCCAAGGAGGATGTCAATGGAGATGAGGTCATAGTCGAGGTCATAAACAAGGTAGAAATGAGTATGTAGATGGGGATAGTTGCAAAATAGTGATGATAGCTTGCACGAGCGCTACTCATTCGAGCACCCCTTACCTTATGGATCTCCTTTACAGCCTGAATTTAAGTATCGAACACCGGTTATAAGGGATTGCTCCAATACTCCCACCTAGACACCTTCCGATCCATTTAAGAGGCAGCTTGTTGATTTGGCTAGTGATATAGGTGAGGGGCTCACATAGTTTAACCCCTTTTTGTTATATATGTACACGACTCCTAAGCATAGCTCATCAAATACAGGTTGAGACAATGCACAAATTACTCAAATAAATTAAGATTAGTTGATACAATCTCAACATACTACTTAGATGGATGCTTAAGAGGGGATGCATACTTATAAGTGCTAGCGATGGAGACATCCCTAAATGGACATCATTATATGTATTCATTAGACATTTTATATAAATTTTGTGTATATATATGTACATCAAGTAGATTGAACAAATGAATTTTTTTATATTAAAATTATGGTTTGCAACTTCTTTGTCCAATCTTTTTTCTTTCATTTTTTTTTTTTATATTGCTATTGATAAGAGCAGGAAAAAACTATGGTTAAAGAGTTATGGATGTATTATATATATGTGCATTTTGTTTTGGACATGTTAATGGAAGACATGTATATATTGATTTTGATTTTTTTTTTTTTTTTTTTTTTTTGTTGAGGAGTGTGGTTGCAAATGATTGTAGATGTTAAAGTTGGATGTATAGATGAGATGCATTTGGATGCATGGATGAGACTTTGCTATAAGTGGATTTGATGGTTGATGTGAAAGGTGAGGAGAAGGGCTTTTCAAATAATCAAGTTTTGAAAAGTTGAATTTAACGATTGCAAGAAAATTGACTTTTGTTCCATTTACATTTGTTTAAATAAAGTCGATTTTTCTAAAAGTTGATTTCATGCTTAAGCCGATTTTTGAAAAATCACTTCATTTTAGTTATATATATTGAGCTTTTGAAAAACCGAATTCACTTAAATATGGATTTACATTTTTAAAAATTGAATTCATATATGGTACTTTTGGATTATTTTTTAAAATGCTTTATTTTTGAGATTTTTCTTAAAAACGTAATATTAATTTCCTTTTCCTCTCCTCGGAGTGGGAGTCAATTGTAATTCGAGGAAAAAATACTAATTCACATGGTGTTATGAATCCCTATATTTTGTACGAGGGACCAAAACCAAACAGCTCGAGTAGGAAGTTGACGACGGAATACTAAGTTGACTTTCTTTTCGTGAACAGATGGCAGGCATAGTGGGGTGTTCATGCCCAATAATTAGGGCTTCTAAAATATCTAACCTCCAATTCTTTAATAAAATCATCTTCCTCCCTTTTCCCCCAACAACTACTCTAGTCTAATCCCATTCCTCCTTCACCGGAAATGGGTTGTGGGAATTCATCATTTTTCATAATCCTTATAGTATTCTCAGTGGCATTGATCACCTACAATGTTCTGATTTCAACTAATGCTCCACTCAAGCAAGACTTCCCTGGAAACCCAATGACACTCCCCATTAATACCTTCAGAGTGGACCCCATTATAAAGATGCCGATATCCAAGACTAAGAGGAAGAGGTTGTTTCACACTGCTGTCACAGCATCTGATTCGGTTTACAATACATGGCAGTGTAGGGTCATGTACTATTGGTTCAAGAAGCACCAGGATGGTCCTAATTCTGAGATGGGTGGGTTTACTAGGATTTTGCATTCTGGGAAGCCTGATAAGTATATGGATGAAATTCCTACTTTTGTTGCACAGCCTCTTCCTTCTGGAATGGATCGGGTATGCCCCTTTTCAAATTTTCCTTTAATCTCTTTGGATTAGTGTTGGGTTTGATGAATTAATATGATAGCCTTCTCAGTTAGGTTTTGTATTTTGCTGCGAGATCTATAATGACATTAGATGTGAGTGCTAGTATTGTTAATTTTATGGCTCTAGAATGGTAGGCGATGAGTAGCCGATGGTTGGTTGTTAGTTTTCCTCGATTCAATTTTGCCCTTGTAGAAAACAGACCAAATTTACAAAACGTTGACTGGGTATACATTCTAACTGTATTCTTTTTGGCCCCATAAAGTACAAAAATTCTAGAGTTTGATTCAGCAATTTGAGAAAGTCTGACCGGCTTCTTTTACCTTTGTGTTTGAATCCAAGTCCATACATCCGGGCAGCATACCCCATAATTGCTGGATCAAGTAGTAAGAAGCAGAGTTGTAGTGCTGGCATGTGAAATCATTATTTCTTTTAGAAATGGCGTCAATTTCAAGATAGTGCTATTCTCAAAATGATCATCCCCCGCCGAGGGTGCCTCTCCATGTATAAGAATGGTTTCTTTGCCAACATACTGATTAGAGGTTTTGAAATTTGGCTTGTTGGTCAACTAGTTCGTACTTTGACCAGGTTAATTGGTTTTGATACCGTGTGGATAAGTGAATATTGTTTCGTATTATGAGCTTAAGTACAGTATGTAGTTTAAGATGTATAAATACAGGAGTGCATAACCCTAATGACTATGTAAAAAGACTGATATCCTTATTACAAGAATGGTAATAAACAATATTATACTATTATAAGTCTGGTAATTGGTATGCCTTTTTGTGGACTCATTGGTGCTTGTCAGCAAGGAGTTTGTGGGTAATATAGCTCAATTTTTACTCATTTGGTTGGAACTATATGCCTTGTGAACCTAGTATAGTGTATAAATCTGGATGAGGTTGTAGAATGGTGAATCAACTTCAAGAGAGTGCTCTTTAACTTTTAATGCTTCCATGAAATTTGGCTACATGTACAGTTTCGAGTTGCAATATTTGGTTACCCGATCTACTTATTTGTTGAATTTTGATCATATTAGGGTTTGACAACTAGATCTAACGAACATTTTCCTGGCCTGTCTTGCTAATTCTTATGAAATCAGCTATGAGGTCTTATTCCTCATTATCCAACCCGCTAAGCTCAGGTTCCCATTTTCTTTTTCTCTTATGTACATCTTCAGGGTTATATAGTCCTCAACCGTCCTTGGGCATTCGTACAATGGCTTCAACAAGCTGACATCAAAGAAGAGTATTAAACTTAACGTTGTTACATCAGCACATAAATAAAGCTATTGCTTTATAGCTGAAAATTTTTGTTTTACTTTGTTTCCAGTTACATATTGATGGCAGAACCAGATCATATTATTGTCAAGCCCATACCGAACTTATCAAAAGATGGACTTGGAACGGCATTTCCGTTCTTCTATATAGAACCTAAGAAGTATGAGTCTATTCTTCGCAAGTTCTTCCCAGAGGAGAAGGGACCAATAGACAAAATTGACCCGATTGGAAATTCTCCTGTCATTGTTGGAAAGGTTTGTGATACCATATGGAAACTGCAAGTCATACTCTTACCAATTGAGAGTATTCAGTTTATTTCTTTTTAACACTGTTAGGAATCTCTCAAGAAGATTGCTCCCACTTGGATGAATGTTTCTTTGGCCATGAAGAAGGATCCTGAAACAGATAAAGCTTTTGGTTGGGTACTTGAAATGTAAGGTGCATTTTTATTTCACATCACATGACATAATATACTTCATCCCAGAATTATCCTTACACATTTTCTTTATCGTTGTATTTAGGTATGCATATGCTGTATCATCTGCACTGTATGGTGTTGGCAACAATTTATACAAAGACTTCATGATTCAGGTATTTTAGGATAATTGTTCCCATTGCTTTTGCTTATGTATGGTTGTAGTTCAATATATGATCATAATAAATATAGCTAAGAGAAATATGTAGTGATGGAAAAAACACCACAACCTTGTGGTTTACTCCATAGTCTTGCCCCACTGCTACACTTCTTTTAATGTAGATAACATGAAAGATGATATTAACACATACAAAATGATATTCCAAGAAGTTCAATGGTTCAAAAAATGAGACTGCGGTTCATATTAGATCATAGGTCAGTGTCTCCGAGTTTATGTGCTTTAACTTTTTGCAGGTATTAAGGCTTAGAATCAATAAAAATAGCATGGTCAATTATTAATTCCTTTTAAGGAAGGAATTTCTTTGGTATCTGTTATGGTGGTGGTGGAAAATGTTCAGTCAGTTTTGCAAGTGGACCCATCAAAGTTTCTCTGCTAAGGGAAGCGTATTTATACTCTCTAGGGTTGACCACCTTTCAATTTCGATTCAATATGCTGATGGATCATGCAAGAGTATGGAGTCTCTAGTGTTCATTGATTTCAACTAGAAAGGGTCATCCTATGTATAGGAATGGCATTTTATGGGGTAGATCATATTTCTAGTTGTCAATTATGTCTATTCAAGACAAATACATATGATTTGAGGCTTTGTTTACAACATAATATCATATGATTACCAGTTTAGTGTATCCATCAAACAGTACTGGTCTTTTAACTTTCACTTATCTTGTGTATATCAGCCTCCATGGGACACAGAAGTCGGGAATAAGTTCATAATTCATTATACCTACGGATGTGACTACAATTTGAAGGTAATCTTTGCATAGGAAAACTTTACTGCCAACACAATGCACAAGGAAGAAGGGAGTTAGAATTTCATACCTATATAAGGCCTTAAATACTGCTCATACTCCATTCTCAATCAGGGCGAGTTAACCTACGGGAAAATTGGAGAATGGAGGTTTGACAAGAGGTCTTACGATCATGCAGCACCTCCCAGAAATCTTCCTTTGCCTCCACCTGGTGTTCCAGAAAGTGTGGTATGTACTATTCCCTCCGTCCCTGTAGATTGTTTGCACCAGCCACCAGCTGCATCTAACCCACATTGTTCTGATAATGCATCCATCCACTGCTTCAAAAACCTTTGGAACAATTTTTTTTTTTTAATTAATATTAACTACTATATAAATTTCCTTATCGTTTACTTAAAACACATTTTTGCCTATGCATCACTGTCACCAAGGATTAAGTCAAGAGTCGGAGAATTTCCTCAAGCTAAAGCTTCTTCTCTTGCGTAGAAGTACCCTGAAAGAGTGAAATGTTACAATTTGCCATAGTAAATTTCTAATTCCTTTCATTAGTTTGATAGTCAGACACTTTATTTTAGTTTGCACCATTTTCGTTGTGTGCATTTGTACGTGCTTTATGTGGCATTTGCCTTGTTCTCTGTAGTCTCTGGAATTAGAGAAGGATTTCTGCATGGCCATGGTGGTTGAATTAAGCATATGTGTTGATGACTAGTTATATCCCTACTAAAATTCCTCTAACGGTCCATTTTTCCGGGCAGGTGACTCTAGTAAAGATGGTTAATGAAGCTACTGCTAATATTCCAAACTGGGGTACGCAAAGGAAGATATAAATCGGAGATTCAAGCAAACCATTGTTGATGAATCACTATTAACTTCAACAGGCACGAAGTTCTTGCACAAAAAGCCTTTTAACATGGGTATCAGATGACCGTAGTCCCCTACAGATTGATGGAATATGGAATACAGGCGTATCTACATTCTTTTGTTTTTAATGGAACCAATACTTATGTATCAAGTTTTAGATTATTAAAATCAGTCTCTCTTAACACTATAGCTCCGACAAAGACATCATGGAGCCCGTTTCCCTCTAACAAAATTTATCTATTGCTTTTAAACATATTTGATGCCTCCCATGCATTGACACTGGTGATGTCCTTTCTGCTCAGAATCGGCCAACTGTAATTGCAATCAACTTCATTGACAATCATTGTAACTTTGGAGCAAATGCTTTTAGCATCTATGAGTATGAGTGCAGATGCAAATCAAAATATTTACATAAACTTATCAGTTCATATATCGTCTACAATTTTTTGCATTGCAATAGCAGGGAATCTTCTTGCCTTCATCTTCATGGTTGAAATGGTAGTCATATGTAATCTCTTCTCCAGGAAATATGTCCCTCTCAGCAAAAAAGACTACCTGCAACACGTGAAATCAACAATTCCAACTGATAAGACAGATGCCAAAAGTTAACAGCATCATATCCTCATCACTGAAATCCAATGGAAAGCGCTGGAAGGAAGTTGGTTGGTACAGTAGCAGCATGAGGTTTGAAAGAAATAAATAAATAAAAAATAACATTTGCATTTCTTGTGTATATATTAGAAGTCTCGGAAGAAAACTGCATAATTCCCATGGATTAAAAATAATTACAGACCTTCCTAATAATAATGATGATGATGATTATGATGAATTTTGAGGGGAGGATGCATATTAGGATACCTTTTTCTCATTTTTCAGAGAAATCACCTTGGCAACACAATTCGGCTGTAAGGGTAACCAAAAAAATAATTAGTTTTTATAGCAAGCTATAGTTGTCTGATGTAATATGCTATAGTATATTTGAAGAAGAACAAAACCTGATTTCTGAATGCTTCAAGACACAGACAGACTACAAAAGCAGATCCAAGGATATAAGACAATTTAATATTAAACAGATGTCACCTGGCATGAATGATTGACAAAACGAGCAATGCCCCCCCTTTGAGTAGCATCAATAATATGCTCCTTATCTATTCTGAAGAAATAGCAAGCACTCTTGTACTGAACTCTTTTCCCAGATTGATATTCCTTTTCTCTTTTATCAGCCACACGTTGCCCCACAATTTCACCTATATACTCAACTACCTGTAGGAAAATGTGGCCTAATGAATTTCTTGTCACGGTCAAAGTTTCCAATAAAAAGCAGTGCTGAGGTTTGACCATTTCTCCATGGTAAATGAATCGAGATGTGTAAAGACCAAGTGCATGAATACTGGACTTGTATACAACCAAATGTTTCCAACCTCTAGCTTGTTTATACCGGGCATACTCTTTCTGCAAAGAAACCAACATAGAAATATCGGAACCATATGCATGACTAGAGCTATACAACAAGACAGTTTGCATGATACTCCTAGTTTAAGGTGTTCTCTTTACTTTCTTTCTTTTATAATCCTGTAATTAGTTTTGACACAAGTTGCATCGAGTGATTTTCACAATAAACTCTGTTTAGTCTGTGAAAAAGAAAAATAATTTTGAGCACTTTGAATCCTATCAATGTTACTGCCTTCGACTTGCTTATAACAGGCGGTATACATACACATGTATATGAACAGCCAGATATTCAGCAAGCAAAAATACAAGTTTTAGCTAAAGGCAGGAAGATTGTACTCTGTGATCAGACTCAACGTCCAATCGTGACAGCTTTATGGTGGACTTGACACATGATTTCTGGCCAGTGATATAAATCCAAGCATTTAGCTGGTCCTGGGGAACAAGTGATCTAATCTTGCCATTTGGACAGTTGTGAATGTCATGCCAGGAGCCATCTCGTTTCCGGCCCTTGTAACCCTAATGGCAAAATAGAATACAGCAACTTTCGCATATCTCAGCCAAGAATTTGCCACAAAAGAAATTCAATTGCTCTAACATTACCTCTGTCCTAGCACAGGTGAATTCAATCTTTTCCACACAGGCCATGGCACCTTTATGTGAACCAAACAACGGCTCCACATAACATCTGTACCTTGCATAGAGAGTATACCAATGGTCATAAGTGGCTTCTGTGAAGTAAGCATAAGGTAATTTCAGTGGAGATCTGTCAAGCATCAACTTCAGCTCTTACTTATTAGTAGTGTTTTCGCATTTTTCCTCTACACAAGATCTGCTGTCAGGATTCTTCACAATTTCTCTCTTGTTCTCTGTTTTAAATTGCATAAACCCCATTAGGAATATCTCCCTACTTACCAAGAAAAGAAAATATATCTCCATGACAGTTGGGAAAAAACTAAAATTTTTCACGCAAAACAACCACAGAAAGAAGATGGTCCATACCAATTTTTTTTTTTTCCCTTTTTCTTTTCTGTAGTTACCAAGAGAGGGATAATAAAACCCTATCAAGCATCACCTCTTACAAGCAGTCTGAAATTCTCTATTAGGACAAGCACTAGTAGTTGAATCATGCCTACAGAATCAGGAAGATGCACCAAACTCATCCCAGAAGATCAGAAGACTAGCATGTCAGGCAGAGAAAATAATCATTATCTTCCTTACTGCAAGATTTATTGATGCATCCCATTTACCATCAATACTCAATTTCATGGGCACTCAACATCACAACCCACACCACCAAAACATGCTCCCCCAAGTCAGACACGTTAATGCATCTGATGTATACAAACTGAGAAGCTTAGGCTTGTACACAAAGATAGTGCATAGACAAGTAAGCGAAGATGGTGTTTATGTATTTTTTTGGTTTTTGTGTACACACAGGAGAAATATAGGGATATGGGCACAAAAGATGCTAGAGATAATGCGCTAAAATCAAATACAAACTATGTTTCTAGTCAAATTGACAACCGATATGATCATGATTGCTGAAAGTCCTACAGGGTCTTAAATTAAATAAAAATCGATATCACTCATGACTCCTAAATAACCGATTACCACTCATGAAATGATTGATAAGAACACAAGGACTAAAGAGAGACAAAATCATTCATTAATCATAAGTTCAAGATAGATCTTGACTAGGGAGAAAATGAAAATAAACCTTATTTAAAGTCCTTACACGTTCAGTGGCATAGTAGCAAATAAGTGCAAAGTTTATAAAATGAAAATAAGTAAAATTCACTCTAGGATTCATCGGTGTAATGTTCCTATGGTAGCTTGGCCACTCTTTGATGCATTCCGTAAACAGTGAATTTGCCATTGTTGAATGGTAGCTTCTACAATCTAGATGGTAGACCTATGGTAGCTCCATAATTATGCCTAGCGGGGATGGTAGATTCTACCAGCCAAATGGTACAACCAAATTCTTGAGTTCTTGCCCTATTTTCTGCATAATTCAAGAAAGAAATGCAGTTTCATCATCGACTTGCTTCAGCCCACTCTGGCATTTGGGTTAGCTTTCAAGGCTCAGGACCTTGGTAGATGGTTTGATCCATGATTGCATCATCACCTAAATGTTATTGAAGATTTAACTCAAATCTTGATGGCCAAATAATTAGATATCCTTTGAATCAAATATGAACCAGTAAGAAACAAAAGTAGGAACAAAACAACAGCTTTAACTAAAATAGAAATACCCTTGACGTGAAGAGTTCCTATCCACTGTTTGTGTGCTTGATCAACCAAATTTATGAAAGTCAACGGGTCTTTCATACATTTGTAATGGCATAAATAATGATCTCCATTCATGTTTTGCTTATATTGCCCACACAACCGAATACTTTGGCTTCAATAACCTGATCCTATCCACACATTACACACTGGATGAATTAAGTTCACTATTAGAGGGTCAAGATAGAATTGTAATAGCACAGTACCATAGGCTCTATTCATGACAGGTATAGGTGGGTTTTCTTAGATTGGATTATGAAAATTTCCAATCCCGTTGGTAGTAGGGAGTGTTCTACCTCATCCACAGTATTTATATTCTTCAAAAGTTACTTCTCACCCAACGCCTTCAATGACTACTTGAGGGATCTTTATAGCTCTATCCATAGCTTCCACTTCATTGGCTTCTTAACCTTTTCAGCCACTATTTCAATAACTCTTGCAATTTCATCCCCAACTCCTTCACTTACTTCTCTTGGAACCTCTACTTCATCTATGGCTTTCACTTCAATAACCAACTCTTCAAAAGCTTCCACAACATCATGCTCAATCTCAACTTTGATAGCTCTCAGTGTAGTATCTATAAAGGCCATCTCTTCCTTGCTCAATTACAATCTCTTTCTTGGTTAAGTAAAAATTTTATTTAACCAAAGAAAGGACATACAACCTCAATGTGCAAGAAGGGGTATACCCTAACTATTAAGAGAATCTCAAAACTAGCATAAGCCATTAAGTTAATAGAAATCAAGCAAACAAAAGCAGTGATAGGTTGACTATAAATCTTCACAAAAACATAATATAAAATAAGACTTCTGGAGAAAGTGAATTTGGAGTGTGTTGCCCCAGCCAAACTGTGCTATGTGCTACAGCTAAAGCTGAGGTCTATTTGTCAATGAATTGGTCAGATGGACTAGTCCATCAATTGCCCCTTGCCATGTGGAGCAAGCAGGGAGATAGTTTGGAGCAGCAATGACTTTATTCCAAACAGATTGCAAGAAGGCTTAGTTGAAAAAGAGATGTTCATGAGATACAATTTTGATAAAACAAAAATAGCATTGAGTAGAAGAAGTCATGCCCCACAAAGATAGTCTATCAAGAGTGTATAGCTTTTTGTTGAGGACTAGCCAAAGGATGAAACTGTGTCTTGGAATTGATTTCTTGCTCCATACAATGTTTAACCAACCAACCTACAAGACAAAAAGATTTGTAAGCACTTTTGATTGAAAACTGACCCTTAGAGGAAGGAATATGGACCAGAATATCTTCCATCAAAGGGTTAGGTAGCAAATTTAGCAGGATACTGAAACTTTTCCAAGGGAGGAGAACAAAAGACTCCATATACCATATACTATAAAAAAACATACCTTAGCATTCAAAGGTAGACCAGAGGATGCAGTTTTCCTTGAGTTGTAACTGCTATCAAGGGGGCCTTATGGGAGCCAAAAGTCAACCCAAAGAGAAATAGATAGCCCATTTCCAACAATCCATCTAAAGAAATGGCGCACTGAAAAAATGCAACTTGAGGAGTATCCACTAAATCCATGAGGAGCAAGAGGATGGACATTTAACCGACCAAAAACTTTTGCCTTTTAGGAAAATTATGTGTACCTAGTCCACCCAAATTCCCCTTACTCCTCTACTAAAAGTTGCCAAATATGTTTTGTTGAGCTACCACATTCCCCAAGCTTCAAGCCTAGGGACCCCAAGACCCCCTTCCACTAGGGGTATAGTCACAGCTTCCTATCTCACCTTTAGCCTTAGTATCAATGTCGGGTCTATCATTATTCCTCAACTTCACACCCAGACCCTTTATTGCTTTCTCTAGGTCGTTTATTGCTGTGTGAAATTGTTCTTCTTCTGACATTTGGCTACAGCACAACCCACAACTACAATTCTTGGGAAAAGTGACAAACACCTAGCAGGCTTCACTAGCAACAATACATAAACCTTCAACCCAGTAAATAAGCCTCTACTACACTAACAACTTCAACTCAACACAACCAATCACTTCCCTTCAACAACTATACTACTATATGCAACATCTTCACCAACACTCACAATAACCACAATAACAGTAATTGGTACCTACTTCTCTCAACTAAAACCAACTAATTTCAATTAACAAAGCATAGAACAATTTGAAGTTACCTCAAGCATGTCAAAATTTATGATACCACTAAATATGATGTATGCAAACAGTGAAGCCCAGGCTTATACAAAGTGATGGCATGCAGCTAACTAAGCAAAGCTGGTGTTTTTATATCTTTTGATGTTAAATAGAAGTTGATATTACTCACAATTTCTAGTTAACTGGTTCACCAAAATCATGAAATGATTGATAAGTATAAGGATTAAAGAGAGACAAAATCACTCAATCATAAGCTCAAGATAAATCTTGACTTAAGCGAAATAAATGTTGAAAGCTGCTTGGGAATAAAACCTAAAACCCTATTTAAATCCTTACATGTTCACTGGCATTATGATAAATAAGTGCAAAGTTTAGTGTGCCAGAGTCTACCATTCAATTGGTAGCACAGCCAAACTTGGGATGGTGATGCATTCTGTGAACAATTAACTCTTCACTATCATTTGAATGCACTTTCTACTATTTGGATGGTAGATGGTCCAGCTTCCAAATGGTAGACCTACCAAGGGGATGGTAGCCCCTGAATTATAATTAACAAGATATGGTTGTATCTACTAGCTGAATGGTAGATCGAATTCTATAGTTTTCACCCTATTATCCTTACACAATTGGAGAAAGAAATGCAGGTTTTTCATTAACTTGATTTGGCCCACTCCCCAGCATTTGGGGGATGGTAGACCTACCAAGGGGATGGTAGCCCCTGAATTATAATTAACAAGATACGGTTGTATCTACTAGCTGAATGGTAGATCGAATTCTATAGTTTTCACCCTATTATCCTTACACAATTGGAGAAAGAAATGCAGGTTTTTCATTAACTTGATTTGGCCCACTCCCCAGCATTTGGGTTGATGTTCAAGGCTTGGTAGACAGTTCAGTCCCATAATTGAATTGGTGTCTCCATATATTTTGAGGAAAACAAATTTCTCTCTAATGTTTGTTTGCTAGAGTCTGCAGTTCAAATGGTAACACAATCACCATTCAAATAGCGGTGCACCTCATGAACAGTGAACTTTTCACTACTGTCTAAATGGTAGTATCTGCTACTTGGATGGTAGATGGTCTATTGTCCAAATGGTAGACCTACTAGAGGAATGATAGCTCCAAAAGAGG
This sequence comes from Lumnitzera racemosa, assembly GCA_024138005.1. Lineage (NCBI taxonomy): Eukaryota > Viridiplantae > Streptophyta > Magnoliopsida > Myrtales > Combretaceae > Lumnitzera > Lumnitzera racemosa. The sequence continues at coordinate 7,528,747 of JAMXBC010000007.1, forward strand.
GATGGTAGACCCTACCAGCTGAATGGGTAATGTCGAATTCTGCAGTTGTCACCATGTTTTCCCACTCAAATGGAGAAAGGTAGGTCATTGACTTGATTCAACCCGCTCCTCAGCATTTGAGTTGAAGTTCAAGGCTCAGGTCTTTGATAGACAATTCAGCCCATGATTGCATCATTTGTCTATCCATATACTATGAGGAAAAAAAAATTCATGGAAACATTTCTAAATCTAATGAACATGAATATATACAAAGTATGTAGACATGATATGATGTCCACATTACTAAAAGAGTGCGTGAGCAGAGAGTATTGCGGACACAATACTCCAATTTGTAGATTTCGTAAGGTTATTTTGAATCTATTAGGGATAAATCATGTGCCTCCTCTAGTTTTACTTCTCACAGTAGTTACACTTAAAATGGAGTGACAGCTACTCCCATATATATCAAATATCCAATTTCTCTTTTGTCATTTATGAAAAAAAGTGAATATAATAGAACAATTACCAGAAATATATATATATATATATATATATATATCTCGAATAGGACATGTTAGAAGAGATCAATAGAATATAGTATGCATTCATGTAACATGATAGAAAATCAACATAAAGCATAAGGCATATGGTCTTTCATAAAGTGGCTCGCAAAAGTGCTACTATAGAGGAAAGCAGAAAACAGGGTTGGTAATTGAGAAAAAAAGTTTCTGATTTTCTTGCATCCTTAAGCTGATTTAAGGGTGTACTTCATTTAAGTCAGAGAGCTAAGCTGATTACTGGTGGTGCAAATTTGTTATGCAAATTATTATAAGTGATGGGTAGTGGTTGCCCATGAATCTCAAACTGGAAGAACTGAGAGATGTGTGATTCAGCACTAGTGTCAGTATATCATGATTGGGTTTACTATTTCTAAGATTGTAAGAGAAAGGTACTTCTGTTAGACTGCAAAAGCAAAGAACATATTAATCCATAAAATGTCTGAAATTAACCTATTCATCACTCTCAGTCATAGGATACATTCATCTGTTTATTTTCAAAACACAGTCAGATCATGCAAGTCATCCTCTCCCATGAAAAACCATGCTTGGCTTCTGAGCAAGAATGGCCTGCACTAGTTTTACTGATCATTGTACACACCCAGCATAGACAAGTGACCCAAGATTGAGGAGGGGACCCATTTGCTTATAAAGCCCACAATTTTCGACTTCCTACTGATTGTGAGTGTGTCCTCTGGTGAATCTCCCTAACAGAGCACTTAGAGTCTCAATAGTATGCTGGATGTTCTTTTATACAAATGGGTGAGCCAGTATGTATTAAAATTAAGAAATATTTTCTCACAGGAAAAGGTCTGGACAGAGTTCTTTACAAGCGATATGATAGCTAATCTTAAATTTTCAGAAGGAAACATGATGAGAATTGCTAAATGTGTGATCACATACTAAACTTAGAAACATGATAAAGGAAAATTGCCAATGCTGATTTTGAACTACTTTCCATAATGGTGACACGGAATACCTATTTGTTTTTAGTATCAGTAAAAGTATATTTCTGCAAACAATCTAATGATCATTTAAACAAAGATTAACCTTTGCATACACAGGATCCTTCTTAAGGTAAAACTAGCAAACTTTCCGGAACATTTCTGTGCAGTAGTAAATGATCTATTTGTTTCTAATTAGGGATTACTGCTCAATGAGAATTTCAAAATGCACTGCCAGAATATCTAAAGGAATTCTATTGTGCTTCTTGGTTTGAACTTATGAAAAAGGAATAAACTAAAATCTGATATGTAAATGCCCGATGCCTCAACCATGATAAGAACATACCAGACTTCCATAAAAGTACTTGCCTTGCAGAGAAAGCTCATTGAGGCTGCGTATGCGCACTCTCTTAGACTTTGAACTAGAATGAATATCAGAACATATGCCAGGACCTCTTCTGTATCTCTTGGTACTTTTATCTTGTTGAGAGCATACTCTCTCTGTTTCTGCATCAAGACCTTTATGCTTGAAGGTACAATCACCTCCAACATTGTAAGTATTTTGATTTTCCCCATTTAGTGTATCAGACTGCATATCAATTGCCACATAGTTTTCCAGAGTATTTTTGTTCAAACCACTGATAAAACTTTGTGTATCCTTTGGGACTTTGCATCTTCTGGAAGTTTCAAGAATTTTGCTTAGACAAACGATTTTAGCAGGTTTCATCATATCAGGATCAGGCTCCCCAGGAGAGATTTCACCAAAAAGCCCAGATGCTACAGGCCGCATCCATGGCCAATGGACTTTCATCTGCCAAGCAGAGGCTGCAGACAATACAGAGGTATCAGCATGTGTTAATTCACATGTTTGATCAGAAAGGTGTTTCCTGCCAGACTTCTTCAAACCTGTATTTACCAGATCATCACAATAACGCTCACCATCTTTCATCCACTTCATTTTTTTTTGTGACTCGCCTGTGTCAATGTAAAGTTGCTGAAGGCTTCTTTTGCGAGGTAATGATTTGGATGAACTTATAAAAGACCCGCATCCTTTGGAACTAACTTTATGGAAGCAATCATTACATGCACCTGGAGCTTTACCATCAGATGAAGAGCACCACTTAGCACTATAGTCACCTGTTATGTTCCCTTTGCCAACTCCAGTAAATCCGAGGGAATGAGTGGATAGACCACTGTCTCTAGAATTACCTATTGCAGAGAGACTTGGTGAGTTGACTACCTTCATTTTTCTCTTTCTCCCTTTCTTAGAGCTCTGCTCCAGCATTTCTGAGCACTTGGCTCTTTCCAGATGAAAATGCTCTTTATGTACACATTTCTGACCTTTCTTCCATGTCAAGGAATTTATGGTCTTCAGCTCATCCAAGAGACCATGATGCAAATTGCTGCCCATGAATCTGCAAGTCATTCTCCTAGATTTACTCCCATGACCAATTTCCTTAAACTTAGAGCTCCTCCTACTTTCAGAAGCATCATATGAAGAGCTGCAATCACCAATAACTGATCCTTCATCACCAGGAAGGTCATTCAACCCTCCAATATTCTGAGTATCAAGAGGAGAGGACATCTTTTTAATCCCAACTGATGTCTGAGTAACAGCGGTAGAAGAACAACCTGCAGAAAGATTAGAACCATCTTCTTCTCCACATGCATGCGAAACTTCAATGCTTCCATGGATGCGTTCAGCACAGGTGTCATCTAGCTGCATTCCATTATCTTCTCTTCTATCCTGCAGAAACCCGGTGTGGTCTAACAATGATAAATTATTTCTTCTTTCACCCTTTTCTGGAGCATCTTTCCATTGAGCAGAGTGACAAAGCCCGTTACCAGTAATTTTCCCTTCCAACATAGCATTACTGGCCATCGGTTCTGCAATTTCCTTCAATGAGTCAAGATTGTTATAACATATTGACTTAAACCGGAAATCTTCCCTTCCCTCCATGACCAACTGCCCTTGGGATATTCTTTCAGTCCCCACAACACTACCTCCAAGAAACCAGTCAGTGCCAGTAGTGCCTCTCCAATTGGCAAAGCAGTCAGCAGATGGTAATTTAGGGGTGCATTCTTCAAATTCACTTACTAAAACTTCCTTTTCTCTGCGAGATATTCTAAGCAACAACAAATTAAATAATGACAGGATTAAATTGATATCAAACAAATAAATTGTTCCAAGACAATCTTGAATCATCTGCTTCATCTTTTACCATATAAATCCTCAAGTCTCATGGAGACACACTAAAGGATTACTAGTTCACTTACTGTTACGCTTTATATATTGCCACACTAGTGTCGAACCATATCATATGGGGGAATATTCATAAAAAATGTAATATACTCCTTTTATGCCCAATAGGTTAGCCCTGATTTCTGTGAAGCAGTATGAATCACTTCAACAATAAATCACCAAGAATATCTCAACTAAGAAATAAAATGACCGTACCAGCAAGGACCCAACCTAATCTGCACTATTTGGGACAGGGATGGGTAATGAGCTTTAACCAGTGCCTGTCCACATTCACGTATTTGAGATTTGGTTCTTATTTCTAGATTATTCACTTAGATCTCTCCAAAACCCAAAAGTTAAAATAAAGAACTCTATGTTAATAGTCTGACAATTAACAATTGTAACTGCAGAGGAGGCTTTAACCTGGCTAAGGTCCGTTCATTTTGGTGAAGATCCAGTGGATATTGACTCTGCATCTTTGTTTGTTCTGCAACAAATTAGACTGGATTAGCAGTTAGCATGTCATACTGGCTATGCAGATAAAAACAAAGGAAAAAATGAATGGTCAAAAAGATCAACAAGAAGTTATTTGATATCGACAGAGTCAGAAAGCCCCCACCATTGAGAGGACCTCTGCAGATCCCGTTCCTTGCACCAATTTCGACTGGCTTAAAGCCAGCTTCAGACTGTTGCTGTCCACAAGGAAACTGGCAATGTTCCATATTAGCTGTTATTTGCGGTTTGACAGGGGAGCATTGTATCCTAAAATTAGAAGGGCTGCTAGGTTGCTGACAGACACATCCTCTAACATCTGAAATTGCTTGTTGCTGCAACTTTGATACTTGCCTCACTAGCGGGATCCTCACATTGTCAACAGGAAAGTGAGAGTTCTTATCTTGTTTTGACAAGTCAAGGATCTTATCTAACACATAAGAGGAAGTTCCCAGTAAGGGTGGTTGTGACCATGGAGCCGATTCAAAATCCATGGATTTGCTCGTGTTTCCACTTACAGATTGCCGCTTATGCCCACTTTCATGTACCAAGATCTTCTCTTGAAGACAATAATTTTTCCCATCCACAACAGTTCTTGGTGCCCCCCAAATACAGGAAATGCAAGGTATTTCCATTGAGCTATGACTGCCAACTCCTGTGAGAAAAACAAAATTATCTATCTTCACCTAAATTTTGAATTTTAAATTATAAGAATGTATCAAGCACTAGAAAAACGTGTGCACCCTTGTCAAAAGCCCTGTGGAAAGACATATTAGAGATGCTCGGTTGCTTTTCTAGATTGCAGCCAAATATTAGGGGGTCATTGATTGAATCATAATTGATGGTAGAAGAATAAGATTGAGGCTTTTCAGTTCCTATACTTCCATTGATTCTGTTATCAAAAGCTCCAATGTGAATGTTTGCTTCTGGTATAGCTTGAGAGAATGGGACAGACAATACTGCAGAAGCCTTGGAAATATCAGTTCCAATGGTTGCCTGCTTAGCCTCAGCTGCTGTATTCATTCCATAGGGATGATTCTTGAGAGGCATTTCTTTTCTTTTCAAGAAGGATGAGCCTGCATAAGGCTGAAAATACTTGCCCAGCTCCTTACTCTCAGTAGCATCAACTGCTGCAGTAAGAGCAAAGGACCACATCAACCACTGTTTGAGGAAAAGATGGATCTAAATGTAACATTTGTGGTAATATAACTAGTATCATATGATAATTGGGAAAATAAATCAACTGATTCAATGCTTTTTTACATGTCACAGGCTTCAAAGGAGTTGCAACTTTGCTGAAGGATTGTGTTGGTTCCTTGATTGGCTGAGCTGAATTTCCAAATGCCCAAGTTTGTTGGCAAGGTTGTCCAAGCTTCAGCTTAATGTGGGAAGAAACAACTTTCCTATCTACAGAAGCAGAATCTCTTGCCATTCCAACTTTCCTTAAGTCAAATCCAATGCCATTATTTTTTGAAGTTTGCAATGTAGAATCTGGGACAGACAAATGCCCACCTTTTGTGGTTGAACTAGTGTAGCAAGAAGAATCTTCAATACCATTATTAGGTCCCGCAGCTATAAATTTTGACATTGTTGAACTTCTTGAATCAGTAACACATGTTACTTGATTGTCTTGCAAAGTATGACAGTTGAAAAGTGAAGGGGCACACTCCTTTACAAATATGTGGCTTCCATGATCACTCTTATGCAGTTTGTTTTGGTAACCATCAATAACGAAGGCCATGGCCAGATTAAGATCGTTTGGCAAATTGGCATTATCCAAATGCTCCAAAGGCTTTGTTGAAACTCTATGTGAACTAACCAAATGAGATATGTTTGCATTCTTTTGCATTTCAGAAGAAATAAAGCTGGAATTAATGAAACCAGCAGCAGTAGGAAATCCTTCTGGCCAATCCCATCCATCCTGATCATCTGGAACCCTGAGCTAAAGCATCATATAAAGATCACATCTACTGCTCAAATTGCTACAACACATGCCAATAAGAAATTGTAGTTTAATTTCAAGTATGACCAATAATCAAAGTGCATGCTCTTGCAAGTGTATGAAGTACACAGAGAATCAACATGCAAGAACAAGACAACTCCATCCATTTTACAGACTTATATATCTCGAGAACTTTTGCTAATAACAAAAAGTTACCATTTTGAGTACCCTCATAAATGGTGACAGTTTTAACTACTAAACAGCTCTTTCTAAGAAGCATTTCTGGCAACTCAACTAATTAAATAAACTCCTGCTTAGATCATGCATTGAGCAAATCCATACTGTATCTTACCTTTTGATCCAAAGCTGGTCATGGAATGGCTAAGAAACTTTCACAAAAGAGCAAATTAAGGCAAGATAAAGGACTAGATTATAGTGACAGATAAAAAATCTCAAATTTCTCTCATCCAAGGAAGCATTTGAAGATTCAATAGCACAGTAATGTCCACAATCAAACAGCACATTGCACAGCAACAAATTCTAAACATGGGTAGCATCTGAAGCACCACGTCTGACTTACTCCAATTGCTTTGAAGTACAGTTCCCGCCACTGACCTATGGTCTCTCCACTAGCCATGTGAACTGCATGTCCAGGATTATGCGAAATCAAACCTGAATGCTGCATAATTAAGGATAAAATAAGAATCAGCACATTTAAATGCTAAAATTTCTCTAAATGAATCTTTGCATATGTACTTGACATCTACTACATCTGAATGCCTACATCATCAACAAAATTACCTCACAGAACATTGAGACAGACATGTGCAAACAGTGGCATGAGCAAACAACACCTAAAATACCAGGTTTGCTGAAAAGTAGATTCCCACCTTGCAAATTGGAAAGAAATATATTAGCATATGGTGCAAGAAAAAAAAAAAAGAAAAGAAAAAAACAAAGAAAAGAAAAAAACAAAGAAAAGAAATTATTTTCTCTCACAATATCAAGGACTTACTAGTTCCAAAACAAGATACACGAGGGAACCCATCCAAAGAAGCAGCAGATGGCCGATGGACTGATTGAAGATTTGCTTCAAATGGCAGCTTCTCAGAAATTTGAGTATTTAACAAATGAATCTTCCCATTATTTGCTTGACCAGTACAACCACTTTCACTCATCAAAAGATTAATTACCTTTCCATCAGCACGAATCAGGTGATTAGTCAGAGATCCAGTCATGTTGGAACTGTGATAATTCAAAGTCCTAGTCTGTGCACCCTCTCGATAGGAAGAATTGCTACTGCAACAGGCAGCTGACAACACCTTGGGAAAACTACTACTGGAAAGGCTTCCATTGGTTGCAATATTTGGTAACAATTCAGAGAAGTTCTTTGACATCTCATTTCCAATGGCATTAACATGAATATCGTTACCATCAATGGCAATCTTTGAAACATAAGTGTCTTGTTTTGAATTTTGAGCGTCTTGATTATAAGATTGCAACAATGAAGGTGCTCCGGAAAGCATAGCTAAAAATGTACTGTCCATATTACCATGGACCAATTTATCAGAATTGATCAGTAACTACAGCCTCTTGAACTGTTTCATATTCAGTTGAGTCCAAATTACACTAGACGTGCTGAAGAGATTGGTGACCTCTGGCTCTGGTTCCCTTCATCTAGATAAGAGAGAAAGGTTATTGTATGAATATAAGGTGATATTTTAAAAACGCAATTAAAAACAGGATAGGATATGCACCTTTGTCTTGTTAAGAATTAAAATAAAGTATACACCTCCGATGCAATTGAACTAAAGGCACATGTACTAAATATGCCTTCAATTGATATTACAATTGTACTGAAGGCGCACACTAGTATCATTAGAATTCTAACATCAGCACTAACATCAATGCGAAAAAACCTTTTCCAACAACTCAAAAAAAATACATCAAATCATATAGAGAGAAACACCATCTAGACACGACGCCCTAAAATCCAAAACAAAATCCAACCCAGATCTCCAAAAATGCAATCTCCAGTAGCAAACTTTACAAACTTTAAACTCTAACTTAAATATCTAATAAGCAAACCTAAAATTAAAATGTAATCTTCAACATCAAACTACAAGATATCTGAAAGTAGGAAGAATCTTTAAATATATTCACTTTCATCAAAATGTATATAAATACAAATATGCTTATATACAAAACAACAATGAAAGTTTACATATTTAGGCAATATCTATACAGCCTAGCCCCTCTTATTGCTCCTGTAACAAAAGTATAATGGAAGCTGAGGGAAAACTGAAGTTTGTTGTCTGATCTTCTATCTTGACCACTAGGAGCATAATCTTCATCAGGTGACTCAAGTGGCTCCTGTGATGCATGATCCTAAGGAGGAGGTAGCTCTAGTAACTCAAATCATCTCTTCTAAGTAGAAATGATGAACTATAGGGATTGTATCAATGTATCCACCTATCATGGTTGTGGCGTACACTAAAAGTGCTGCCTGTTAGAGCTGATGACAAGAGGCTTAGGCATCATACACACATCTACATTTTGTAGGTTGTGGAAAGTTCGTTTTCACTGGTCACTTCAGGAGTCTGATCCATTGCACATTTTTTCGGCTCCTAGAGGACTTCACCATTGTAGGCCAGTGTAGCCAAAGCTCTGTTTATTTGGTGTGATTGTATAGGCAACTATGCCTTGCAACATCCATGACACGTGACATTTGGATGGGGCAACAGTCCTTCTGCATTGGCTAGGAACAAATTCTCACATATCACCATTTGAGTTGTCAAGGTGCTCTCTCGGATGAAGGGAGGCCCTTGATGCTTCAATGGAGGACATATCAAGATACCACACATCATCCTACAAATGTTGTGGAGGCTAACCTGGATATGCTTTACCAATAAACCAGACATCAGGTATCACATATCTATCATCCAATTTTCCAAATTATTTCCTTAATACCAACTTTTGTATGTTAAATATTACGTCATGTGGCAACCTTATCAAAATGAACTCATTAAGATTCTTCACCTTACTATAATGTCAGGAGACAAATTTAGATGACTGGAATTCTATTCATATCCTTCTACATAGTAAAGTGGTGCTTTCCAAACCACATAATATATCAGTTTGGTGAATACTGTCGAATTCTATAAAATGCTTATATAGAGACCTGACTGCATCAGATTGACTTGCAAAGGGGACCAATATGGGATTAGCCAGCACTACAAGGGCCTTACATAAGCTTAAAAGATAGGCAGCATGATCGAATGGTGTAGCTATAATCTAGTGATGAAATCCATTTAGATTACATTCCATGGAATAGATGCATCAATCGACAATATGTGGGTCATATTAGAGCTATACTTGGACACTTGATAAATAAAGTATCCATCTCATCCAATAATTTAATGACATAAGTCATACTAACTTGTTTTGCTTTATCTTTTCATGCAGTCTGACACTCTTTGCAGTATCTGCTTAGCATGTAATATGTTAAGTGTGATATCTCTAGCTAATGGAGGGATACAATTTGTTGAGGATTATAATGGGGTAACATGGTTTCATACAACTTTATAAAATCAAGCACATGATAAAAAGACAGTCCTACAGACAAAACAAGTGAACCCAGCCCACCCCAAGTCGATAGCACCACCTCGCTAGGGAGGTATAATTAGAATTAGAGGCAAACGGGGGATGCATAGCCAAAATTGGCATTAGGAGGATATGTCATCTCCTACGTGAGCTCTACAATGAATCCTATGTATCCAAACACATCATCAATGTCATGTAACAACAGTGGATATCTGATGATATGATAGGTAGCTCAGCAGCCGGTTCAAACTCTTATAATTTTTAAAATAACTCTCTCTCGACTCCACTTACTCCTTGGAAAAGATGATTTGAGACACTAGAGATGGTTATGGGGGAAGGTGTCGCACAGCTGCATCCTTCTACTAAATGGAGTCTAATGCCTCGTTATAACTTTGAGCCACCTCTATAGGATCGTACATCACTAGCTTTAGTTTTTCCTTGGTTTATGCATATATATTGCCTATATTTTTTTAAATAAACATATTTGAATAAATATACATTTTGATGGAAGTTAATTCATTTAAAGATCCTTTTTATTTTCAGATATGTTATTGGTTGAGTTTGGAGATTACATTTTATTTTTTGGGTTTGTTTAGATATTAAAGTTGCAGTTTTTAGTTTATGAAATTTGTTGATAGAGATAGCATTTTTTGATATTCGGACTAGAGTATGTTTTGAATTTTGAAACTTGGCGTTTAGACTATTGGTGTTTGTCTCCATATGATATGATGTCTTTGTGATTCTGAGTCGTTAAATAAAGTCGCTTTGAATTGATTTAAATATAATGTGCTTTTCTGCTATTACATACTGGGATACTGAGATGTGCATACTGAGTGTGTTGAAGGCACGTATAGAACAATTGCAATATCATGCGCCTTCGATGCAGTTCCTCACAATAAGACAATGTTGTATACTTTTTGAAACCCACTTAAATAGCTTTTCAAAGGCCCTTTTTTTTTATAATTATTTTTAACAATCATGCTATATCCGTACATAAAACATTATCCCATTAACAATTGGTACAACTACCCTAATCCATCAACTAAACAGAGAAATCCAATAGCCTCCAAAAGCAAGAAAGCAAACATTACATGCCTACAAATGCACTCACTTTCTTAAAGAAACAGTGAAGATAAGTAAAGATGAACAAACATACACTCCTGCAATGACGTTGAAGCTGAAGTTGAGGTTGAAGCCATCCAATGCTCCGTCACTGACTGAAATGTGAAATCACGTTTCCATTGCCAAGCGTTTTCCATTACGGCAATACCCTAATCTCTCCCCATCAAAACTCAGAAGCACCACTCGAACTAAAAGCACAATTGCTACTCACAAAACTAGAGCATGCATATCCTGTTAAGTAACCAATATGATCGAGCTAAGCTAAACCATGCAAGCGATGCCATAATGAAGGCAAAACAGAGAGTGGGGGGGGGGGGGGGGGGGGGGGGGGGGAATGATGGGAACTCCAAATAAATGAAGAAGGGAAGGGAGATTGTTTTGAGTAGAGAAAGAAAGAGAGAGTGAGAGTGATGATGATGTTGATTGTAGTAGTAGGTCGAGGCATGGGATAGAAGATGAAATCCAACGGGTCAATCTACAGGGGAAGAATGAATAGGAGCCGTCGATTGTGTGAACAGCTGGTATTTAATGCCTTTCCCTGTTTGTAGCTCAGGTGAACTGCACAAGACAAGACCGTAGCTTCAGATGACTATTCGGGCGCGTCTGGGATTTTAGTTGTAGTGTCCAATGCATGTTTCTTGCGAAAGGACAGAGCGGTTTCCAATATTGTCCCGTCTCATAAATAGGTTTATTAATAAAAGGAAAACTGCTAATGCCCCTCAAATTATGTTTGGAAAAAACGAGAAAAAGTCGGAGGAATGGTAAATGGAAAGAAAATATTAAAGAGGAGGGAAGGGAAATAGAAATAAAGAATTAGTATATTTTTTTTTATATTTTGATTGACTGAAAAAGGAAACAAGGAATTAATGGTAGCATTTTTTGAGATAATTAGTGACGCATTCACGATATGTACGTAGATAATATATATTTATATATGCATATTCATATGAAAACATATATTAATTACATATTCTATGAAAGTGGGGAAATGTGAAAAATAAAAACATTATTGTGACACAGCGTATGAAAATATTATATGGGAAATGTGAAAAGAAAAAACATTATTGTGATACTGCATATCAAAATATTATATAACAATATTAGTGATGATTGGTAATTATTATTAAGTGTCCTGGATCAACTTTGAGCTATCTTTTGGTTATGGATATGGAGAACATGCACAAAGGCCCCTATGATTAAGCTAATGAAGAGCTTTTAACCCTCAAGTTAGTGAAGAGAGAGAAAGAATGTAAGTAGTAAGAGTGAGTTCCTAAAAAATGATAGAAAATAAAAAATATCGATCCCTTAACTTGAAAATCTTACTCTTGTTTATAAGCTTGAAGTATTTATTGTTGTTGACACGTAACGAACTCTGGTTGGCCAACATAAGATCTAATGAGGCGACGTTGTTTGCGTTTGATGAGACATTTTTCCTTTTATCAGTTGGCAAAGATTGGAATGATGGATCTATCCCATCGATGGAGGGTAGCCACCTTATTTTAGTAGTTAAATAGTGAGTCATGATAAGTGGTCAATCAACATTAAATGAACAGAGAGAAAACGGTCAACAAAAAAGGAGAAATGCTCAATAATTGGCCGTAGTCTCCTAAGGGGTACAAGGGTGTGCCTCATGCGAACATTATGGATAATGCACGGGGCACGTATAAGGTGCTTAAAGGCTTTTTAAGTGAAAGGCAAGGCTTGAGCTTGCTCAAGGCGCATTTGAGCAACTCGGTAGGCTCGTATGGTTAGAGTCAAGCTTAGATGATTTAGGAGACTTGAGCTTAGCATTCCAGTGAGCTTAGGTCTTAGGAGTCTTTATGGCAAGAGTTGACTGTCAATAAATACTTTTCTATATAATTTTATAAATAGATTATTTTCAAATTGCATTGAGAGAGTTTATATTAGAATCAATAGTGAAATTTGTATCTATTTATTAACTATATTACTATTTATGTTTTAGTTAATTCTGTTTTAATTTTGTTGTGGTGTCTAGTTTGCTTTATACAAAAATTTTGTTAGTTTGTATCTAAAAATCTTATGGATTGAAAAGTTTTCTTTTAATAAATCACATTATTTAATTTAATTTGGTTGAATTTTGATACTCTTTCTTTTTTTTTTTAACAACAAATATAGAGGCCATTAGCGTCGTAATGAAAAGCATTTTTAATATGATCATCGATCAAGATATTTCAATCTTCTATATTTAAACACATGCATTTCCTAATTATCTATATTATTAAGAAGCTTTAATAGGAGAGTTTAGGATTTGATTCTAAAATCTACATATGAGAAAGTTAGATAAATTATTGCGAAATTATATTTCGAAAGCACACATTTTGTTTTAAGAAAATTTAACAAAGGTTCTAGGGAATACATTGAGTGGATATAATACCAAGGTTAGCAAACCTTATACAACACCTTTTACTTTTCTTATACATTGTAGCATATACTTAAAAAAAAAAAAATGGAAAGGAGCAATTTGTGATAAGGAAGTTTTATTCATATTTTTCAATGTTGGATGCTAGGTAGTAGCAATAAAATTAAAGTAATTTATCCTCATAGTTACATTGTAATTTTCTCTATGTATTCATTTAATCATGAAATTATTGTATGGGAAGAAAAGTTTTTTTTGTATTATTAATTCATCTTGGGCCTCAAAGCTACACATATATGGCATAAAATAAAACGTTAAAATTATTTTTGCATGTACACATATTCATGATTAGCTAATCTTACAATTAACTCCATATAACTTCTGCAACAAACAAAATATTAAGAAAAAGAATAAATTGTTAAAATGATGAAGAAGTAGAAACTTTAAATAATAACATACGGTGGCATATTCACTTGTAATCAAGATAGTATAAAGTATTGACTTGTAAAGAGAGTGTGAATCGATAAGTGAATCGTATTGTGAAAGTAGTATAAACAATAAGTTAAGATTCTATTCGATAGGGAGTTAGATATTAAATACTAAATCATTCAAATTTTTCTCTAAGTTAAGCTATCGATAATTGAATTACAAAGGAATAAAAGTTAATTGATAAAATGAAAATGAAATTGGTAGTCCTAGCTACAGTATAAGGATCTCGAGTCCAAGAGATGAAAGAAAAAATTAAATTGGGATTTGCAAATATATTTTCATTTGAATCGATGCAATACCTTGAATAGATATTTGAAATTGACTAAACTCACTAAAGTTTCCCCACCTCCAGAAGCAGTGAAGTTCTAATTATAGCATAAATACACCTACCAAGACAATTTATTTATAACTGTTGGGTAAATAATGATTCACCTACACCAGAATCACTACTTTACTTAGAAATATGGTTTGAACATGTCTCCATTACCCCAATCATATTTCCAGCTGTATTAAATGTATGAATTTATGAATTTAATTAAAACTTACATATTCCTTTAATGCGTGAACAAGCTATTAAAGCTAAGGGAAGCTCGTGTCTCACCATGGTTGCTGCCGAGAAGAAGGAACGTGAGCTGCTGCAATTTTCTGTACCGTGGAGTTGCTGCTATTGTGTGTGGACAGCTGCTGCAATTGAAGTTGAAGTGCTTCTCGGCCTCACTTGGTTGTGGCTGCTTGATTGGATAGCTTGGTGCTTGGTTCTCAGCCGCAGCTGCTCGTGTTGGACTCCACTCGGTGGCTTCAAGTGAAATAACTCTCGGCCAGTTGCTGTTCTTCGGGTAGGAGCCTTATTTGTTGTGTTGGAATTCCACGGCTTGAAGTGGAGCTTGGATGTGCTGCTGCAAGTGTTGGTTCTCCATGCTTCATGGCTGCAGTTGAAATGCACGTGGAGCTGCTGTCATGTTACTTGGTTGCTGCTGCTGTCACGGTCTCAAGAGCTGCTCGGAGGAGTTTGTTGTGTTGTTTGCTGCCACGTGATCACCGTTCGGACAAGAAACTCAACTCGGCTGCTGAAAGACCAAGTTCACGGCCTGCTATGTGGCACGTAAAGTTGTCGTATGTTGTTGTCTTGTGATGAATTGAATTCAAGTTGCTGTTCGGACCATGCTTTTGCTCTTATTCAACTAAGTCCAGCTGCTGGAAACCAAAGTGCACAACATGCAATTAAAAATTAATGACAATGAAGTTTTTCAGACTTAATAATGAAAATAAAGCGCACAGCAGTTTATAAATTAAAATTCAAAGGGTTATTGTTGCTGTTGTGAGTTATGTAACAAATTGGGGCCGCTCGTGTTGAACAAATAAGACCAGAGGCCGATGCTATTTTCCAACGAATGTCCTGCTGTTGTGGTGTTGCTTGGATGAAGTATTTCGCTCGAGTTGTTCGGTCCTTGCTGCTTGGAGAGTTGCTGCTAATTGCTTGGTTAGGTGTGCTCTGTTCGGTCACATTGCTGATGTTGGTGCATTGTAATGTGCAGCAAAGAGGAGCTCAAATCATTAGGCGTGTGTTTTGCTCAATTGGTACTCAGATTGGACTTTGGAACGACTGTTCTGTGCATAGCTACTTATTGAAATTCACGGCCTACTGCAAATTTGGATGAGCAGCCTCTCAATTGATGTTTCTGTCTACTAGCTGCTGCTCGTGTTTGGATAAATAAGACCCGAGCCTGCTGAACTTTGAATCTGAGTGCCGAAGCTGCTGAAGTTGCTGATATTCTTCAATCATGAGCTGCTGCTGCAAATTCAATTTCATGGCCTGCACTAAAATGGAATGAATCTTAGCGTGCGGATTGCTGTCAAATATAGAGTGTACATTCGGCTTGCTTGCTTCACTGGAGTTTCTCAGACCATAAGCTTAGGTCGGATTGGAGAAGCTGATTGCTGATCTATCATTCTTCTTGATGCACTGCTGCAAGAAACATAAAAAATGGGGGTTTGCTGTCACTGAACTCCATATTAGATCGTGCTTGGTGTTGGATAATGCACAGCTGTTGCACCCTCTGCTAGGATTTGCAAGAAATCTGCTGAATTCAAATTCAGCAGCTGCTCTCGGCATCAATAGACAGTAGCTCGGGCGAACACCTTGCTAAGCTCGGATCATGAAGTGAGACTCTTTGCTAACATCTACTGCTCTGTCATTAATGAAGAGCGCCTCTTCAATGTTGATCAGTGTGTCTCAGTAGATGGAGTGCTTGGGTACTAGTTCGAATGCAACCATTTCTGCTGCTTTCATGCACGGTAGCTTGGTTTCAACTATTGATGATGTATAAGCTGCCCTTTTCCTTGCTAATTCATGTCTGAAACTTGCTAGTGTTGATTCTTCTCCGTTAAAAATGAGCATCGACTACTGTTAAATATTGAGCGAACCACTAATAGACTTCGCTTCCCAAATCATTTGCTCTACGGTTCTGGAGCAGTGATACACTAATAATCCGTAATCTTGCAACTAAAAATTGAACATGATCATGCATAGTTTGTACACAAGAATGATCTATACTTTAAACAAACCCTCATAACCATATACAAACCATTTGACGCTAAAATTTGATCCTTTTTCTAGATCTTTACACATTGGATTCAAACACAAGCTTTTCATCAATTCCTTAATGATATTCACCATAAAAATGCAAATTACAAGTATGAACATGTGTTTTAGGTGGGGATAAATGTGCAATTTATCAAGTATTTAGGAAATAATCTTACAATAGTCTAAAAGATTGAAATTTTTGGGTTATACCAGGAGATACATATTTCAAGAAGGTATTAGAAAATAATGAAATGCATCAAAACACTTTCATTATATCTCACCATAATTACACGACTACTTACAATAGACAATTGTACCAAAATCACTGAGCATTGTGCATACACCTAAAAGATATTAACCGTATCCCTTTACTAGATTCTTATTGACACAACCAATGTCATTGCTCCGCACCAATAAAAAAAAAAAAAGAAAAAGAAATACCCCATATTTGGAAACCTCCATGTGTTGGACCCTTTTGATGAGTATTTACTGAACAAAATATATGGAAATTAATTGTCAATATCCTTTTTTATTTTTCATTAATAAATGCTAGTCATAAAAGTAATGAGATTAATAATAGGTCAATGAAATGATTTTCATCATTTAAATATTGCATGAGTCATTCCGAGATTGAGGATATATAAATATATTATAAATTTAGAGAGTTAGAACACAAAAAATATATTTTTAAATAAAGGTAATTACTCAATTCAAATGTAGAAAATTTCACATGCATGCATGATATTGAATTGAAAAAAAAAAAAGGAAGAAAAAAATTTCCCCATATCTAGAAATCTTTCCATATGTTAGATCGTTTCTCCAAATATTTACTAAACAAAACAAAATATTTTAATCAAAAACAGAAAAATTAAATATTTAAATGGGTTTTATTCTTTTACATTTTTATAGCTTATCGTAAAAACGATCCAATCTTTTTAATTTTTACATGGAATGGAAAATAATATGTTCAATAATATAAAGGTGATGGATACAGATATTTGTTGTAAATGAACAAAACATTGTTATTACTTATAATGGCTTTAAAAAAAAAAAAACAATAGGGAAATCTCCTTATGATGGCTAGGGTTGGGTATGGTACAGCTCAATGCGGTTTACCCCCTGAACTGAACCAAACATAAAAATAATTGTTAGATTTTTTTTCTAAGTCGAATATAATCATAAGGTTTGATTTATAAATTTTTTAAACCTAAAAATAAAAAATAATGGCTTGATTCAAGATTCAAACCGTTTATGTTTTTTATATAAAATACTAAAAAATAATATCAACAACATTGTACAATGTTTCAATGTGTGGTGTTTAGTTTTATACCAAGTTCCAACTAAATCACAAGAAATATAGAACGATACGGTTAGAAATTGGAACCAACATGTATTTCAATCCTCATACTTATAGCACCAAAAGCTGAATCAATCTAACTTATGCACGGTTGGAAATTAGAACTTTACTTGTGATGGAGCCTGTAGACACCTCATTTTTGTTGTTTTTATTTTAGTATTTTTATTAGGTTAGGTTGAAAAAAAGAAAAGAAAAAAGAGAAAGAAAATAAATAATAATTAAAAAATTAGAAAAAATAAAAAAACGAAAATAATAAAAATAAAATGTTAAGTCGAGTCGAGTCAAGTCGTTTAGGGTTGAATCAGATAATAATTTAGTGAATTTTACATCGTTAAAGGATCAAGTTTCATTGAAATATTTTTTTTAGTCTAGTTTGATATAAAGCAGATTTTTATCCAATTTATATCGGGATAAAATAGATTTAGGATTTATTAAGTAGGTTATTAGACTGAATCAAGTTGGAATAAGTTGAGTCCGAAAAATAAAAAGCCTAAATTAAAATAAGGTTTCTAAAAACTAGGTTGAATCTTTAAAGAATCTAAATTGTATCTTTTGTATCTAAGGTTTGTTGAGATCGAATTTATATCTAAAAAGATATAAAAAATTTCATTGTATGGCTTACAAATAGTGAATCGACGATAAAGTTGAAGGACATTTTCACAATTGCACCACCCACACAATCACAAAAAAACACAAGACCATACGACCCAACACCCAATCTTCATGAACATAATATCCACTGCAGTACGATCAGCTCATTGTCCCTTAAGCACTCCCATATACGTAACCACACTGAAGTTACGACACACTGACACTGAAGTAGTCACTCGACTGCACTCATCCATTACATACACTCATAGACACAAACACATACTCTCTGTCCAGCAATATACATTGAATGCCTAACACTGCACACTCTCATTCGCACACCCTTTCACCAATGGCTTGCCACACGTTGTATTCACACACTTACTGTACATACGAGCACTCATTCCTAGCTGTCACTTAGTCATAATCTGCATAGCACACACTGTAGGTCAATATAGCACACACATAATTGATATTACACACACACACAATATCAATCGCACCTGACCACCTACCCATTTACACATGATATTACACATACACCATATGCACACCTGACATGATTACTTACGCACATGACATCACATACATCCCTTGACACAGCAATACACTCATACATGAGCTTTCATAAGCATGCAACATGCAATATACGCTTCACAATCAGTATGATGCCACACTGTCGTGCATGATTAATTCCACATCGAGCACATGAACGTAGTATAGGCAATCACAACTCGATCAATACGAACACATCAATCACACGTGACTTGACTCATTTAGGTAAAAAAAAATGATTACTTTTTAATTTATTTTTTATTAATTAATTTTACTAATTTGTTTTCTTTAATGTAGGTTTTTCTATTTTCTTTTTATTGTCATATTGTTTTGTTATTTTAGATAATTGTCAATTTTTCAAATAAATTAGGTAAGTTGCATTTTTTTAGCCAAAATTGCATTTTTGAAATATCATGCATCTTTTCTCTAAGATCTATATTTTCAAAGAAGATACATATTTTATATGTAGGATTTAGGAAAGATCAATTTTAACACGTAGTGATCTCTTTTAAAAATATATATATATAAAATATTAATTGGAGTTTTCAAAAAGATTTAATTAGTTAGTTTTTTTTAAATAGATTCATAAAATTATGTCTTTTAGGTTTTTTTAAAAAATAATAAATGGTTAAATAAACATAAATTTAGCTCGATTTTCAAATCTAAAAAAAATCCACCAACTACATTTTTTCTTAAAAGAAATTATGTTGGTTTAATCCCAATTAACGGGTACGTAGACACCTTTAGGGCAACCATATAAAAATAAAAAAAAATTCTTTTTTTAGAAAAATTTGTAATAAAAATAATAAAAAAGTTCTATATTTTGCATATTAATATATATATTTTAATATTTTTAGAAAAATATAAAAATAAAGCCTATTATTTTTTTTTATTTTTACATAGTGACTTAGACTTTGAATTTAGTTTTACTAGGTTAGACTTTGAATTTAGTTTTTTTAATTAATTTTCTAAAATTATTTTTTAAAGAAAATACACGGATCAGTGGCCAAATTAAAGTTTTTCCACCCGAAAACCCTAATTTCATTTTTTATCAGTTTAATTGGTTGGTGACTTTAATTTTTTAAAAAATATTTTTTTCCTTAATTTAATGTCAAGTAATTATATTAAGCGGGCTGGGTTTAGTATAAGTTAAATTAAGGAAAACGAAATAGGGATCGACAAAGCTAAAAGGTATATTGATGCTAGCTAAGGTTTTCTTTCTTTTGAATGTTGCTTTAATTTTTCTTTTTACTGGTTTAGTATAGTAGTTTTCAATTTTATTGTAGGCTTTAGTAAATAAAAAAGTATCCCACAAGTCAAAAAGAAGTCACATGCATGTTGTGCCATTGTATTTATTTGTTTACTGTTGTTTAACTTTAGCATTTAGTCCACGTGCATTGCAATTTGAGGTTTGGCATTTCTTTTCTTTTCTTTTTTTCTTTTAAATAACCAATTCAATCTGATTTGAATTGTCTAATTTGGTTTAGGCCCGTGAATCGAACCACAAACTAATTGGAATGAATCAAACCAAACTATGAACCACACCATTATAAAAAAAAAAAAGAACCTTTTTTCTAGTACAGTTTGGTTTGGTTTGTAGCTTGCATTATAGTTTACAGTTATTTTACCTAGTCTTAGTGACAACAATGATCCAATGATGGTTGCATATTGTAATGCCCCACGTTTTTCCTAAAATTTTCATATCACGTGTGTGCTCATGATATAAAGATTGCCTTCAAGTCAGAAGTTGCAATACTCTAACTAGTAAGTTTCTAATAATACTTATTCATTTTACTTACATTTACTTATTTATATAAACAACTTGGGTAACCCAATAATCTACAATCCACTAAGACCATGGAGAGTCAAAATGACCTACCAAACAATAAGACAAGATAATTAAACTTCAATGACATTACGGGTTACTAAATGTTGTAAAGATCTGGTTTAACTAACACAATCTACTAAAGTAATCTTATTCATCTAATCTAGTCGCTTAAGGAGCACTCTGCACTTTGATCTTAGCTCAGTCCCAGCTTGTGGTTACCAGTAAAAATAAATTGTTACAGGGTAAGCATATCATAACTCAGTGAGTTTGTCTCTTGCTACTATCGTTCAAACAAGTTATCAAGCATTATTAACAAATATATAGTTTAGCTACATACAAAATAAACATACACCTGGTGAATGCAAGTAACACATCCATGGGGTTTAAAACCATCGAATGTGTATATTTACATCGTCTATACTTTGATTATATCTTATACTTAATTGCACAGGGTACCTCACTTTACCTATATGAAGTTTTCTGTGGGTACCATCCTAACAGACGGAACTTGACTATTGCCCTAGTCGATAATACCATATTAATCAATTAGATGGATCCTGTCTAAATTTAGGGCTATCTACTAGTAACAATCAATATAATGCCCCATGGGCTCACTGTCAACAAATCCATACAATGTCCTATGAGCTAGATCATATGAGTTCCAACTCAGGTTACTTGCTATTAATCAACTAGAGATGGTTTGCTAGATTTGCCTCAATAAGTAAAATATCATAGGAGACTACTATGAGTACTCACTAGGTTGATAAATCTTTCTTTGAATTGTAAAACA
The DNA here is from genome assembly GCA_024138005.1 of Lumnitzera racemosa. Taxonomy (NCBI): domain Eukaryota; kingdom Viridiplantae; phylum Streptophyta; class Magnoliopsida; order Myrtales; family Combretaceae; genus Lumnitzera; species Lumnitzera racemosa. The sequence continues at coordinate 7,550,196 of JAMXBC010000007.1, forward strand.
TTTCAAAAGTGTATTTTAGCAAATTTTTTAGAAAATTTGGCAAAGCTATAGACATCACATTCCACAACTAATGGATTATAGACAAGTAACAGGTATATCTAGTTATTTTAGCCAAATATTTAAACTTACCAATTTTAATAAGGCAATCACATGGATGTTGACATACAGAATAACCAATCACTCAACAAACAACCAAGTGTAAGCAATAGAACATCAAGCAATTATCAAACATAAGTAAGTAGTAGTTCATCAAAACTCCTTCACTTGGCTTGCTTGCCTACTTGTCTTAACCTTTAAGGTCTTTGAATTAGAAATTGAGCCACCTAAAATATAATAATAACGTATATGTAAGCAATTGGAAGGGGGTTTCTTTAAGAACCTAAAAGTCCATCTAATTATTGAAGCTCGCCTTAATCCCCAAGTACGGTTAAAACTTGTTTTCGCTCTGACTTCCTTATTATAAAACTGTTTTTTGCGTTCTTAGAGTCGATTTCATAAGATTTTGAATATTCTTTCATTTGGTGAAGTCCTTTTAATGTGTTTGGACTCATAAGAATTCAGTTTAGGCCAAACAAATTTGTTGGTTGATGGTATTGGTTCAACTACTTTAGGATTTGGGTCTAGTTTTTTGCTTTGGGCTTAATTTTGGGTATTAGGCCTTATACTTAACTTTTTAGGCCTTTATTTAGGTATTTTAAGTTTAAGTTTTGATCAAAATCCATAACTTTTAGTTTAGGTCCTAATGTTACTCTTGTGAGCCTAAATAGGCTTTTTTTACTAGTTTAAGGCCTTAGCTTATTAACAGGCCTATAAAGGATGGCTTTATTGGGCTTTTGGACTTAATAGATCTTTTATATTTTATTTTATGATCCTTTTAATTTAGGGTTTAGATTTGCTCACTAAGTTATTGGGCTTTATTTTTTTTAGGGCTTTTAGGCTTATATTGTATTTTAGGGCCTTAGACCTACCTCCACTTATTATTTTGGCCTTACGCCTACTAAAGGCCTTATCCATTTTCTATTAGGATTCAGAGTCGGTTCTTTTCATTTATTGTTCTCTTAATTATATTTCTAAGGCTTTAATCACTAACTAAGCTAGTTTAAGCCTAATTTGCATTCTAGGACCCTAAATTTGATTCTGACTTATTCTAATAAGCCAAATATCCTAATGGATCTACTAAATAACCCATTTTACTGAGTGTTTTAAATTTGGTTTATTTCATTAATAAGGTTTCTAACACTATTCCTAAGGTGTTAATCACTAACTTAATTAGTTCAGGCCATTAACTTATCATTATCTCACTTAACTTGGTTAATTATATCCTAAATCATTCTTAACACTAAAGAAACATGTTAAGCTAATAAATCAAAATTTACAGATTTGAAAATTTCATGAAAGTGGTGGCCAAGTAGGGTTCTTTAAGGCTTTCTTTCAACTTCTTCTATCTAATACTTATTCTAGTATGTTTCTTCGTCTTCATTACAATTCTACTCGTTTTAAGCTAATAACATCACTTAACATGGTGAAAACAAGATAAATACATATGAAGGAAGGGACGGCATGGATGATATTTAGGTTTCATGGAGTTTAATCAATATTTTTTTAAGTTATCTACATAAAACCACCTCTTGCACTTTTAGAATGTAAGTAACAAGCTAGCTGAGTACATGAATAAATGTGCGATTATATGACTCTAAAATGATATATACATGATTATAATATGTTTATCTAGTATTTCTAATCTTAAACTCTCGAGATATCATAGGTAAAACTAATGTAAATAGAAAACTTAAGTTGTGTGAATTTTACCTTAAACCGATCTGTACGAGTTCTAACTTCTTCACTCAAAAACAAAGTTGAAACTTACTCCTTTGAGGGCAAATGTTTGTTGGCAAGAAACTAGGTTGTGTATAATCTTTTAGTGGTGGTAGCTTGTCATTTGGTGGCCCGTAGTGGTGGTAAGATCAAAAAGTGTTGAGTTGTGCAGAGGAGTCCAACAGCTTCTTTTGTTTTCTTCCCTTTTTCCTTTGGTATTTATTAAGGTTTCTTAAGAGTGTTTCATAGGGTTTTCTATATGTGAAGAATAGTGTCAAATGAGAGTTTTGGAGGGGTGAAATGACATATATTAAAAGTGGATTAAGAAGGATAAGAGATGACTATCTTGGGATAAGGGTATATTGGTACTATTGTACTTTGTTTGCCTTTTACCAAATGAGGGAGGATTTTGTCTCCTTAAGGACAAGTGTCCCTTAATTCTTAATTAATCCTTTGTCTTTTGTTTTTAATTGAGTTTGACTTACTACTAATTAAGATGTAATGACAGGTAGTAGATGGATAAAATGGTAATTAAGCTAATTAATTACGATTGTACCTAATTAAGCAATTTATGCCTAATTAAGGTATAAGAAAGGTCTTTCCATATTTTATCATTATAAATAAGTTCATTAACTTATATTACTTCGTTTTTCATGGTCCTTTATTATTCAGGATCGATTAGTGTTTTTGGACTGCATACAAGGTTGGCAATTTAAGGTCTTTTAACAATTAGAAAAATTATTTACGATTAGCGAATAGTTTAGAGATATACTTAAGGTTTATTAGTTCAATTAAGGTTTTGGACTTCTAATAAATGTTTTACTCAATCTATTGATATTTTTCAATCATTTTGAGGTTTTTCGTATATTAGGGTTTTATAAGTACGATTAAGGTTTTACGGTTTTAGGGTTTTACTCTCTTTAGAGTCTTTCAACCTATGATTTAGGGTTCAATCGTTTTATTCAATCGTTTTATTTATGGATTTTATTATTATATGATTTATTATTATATCTTGAGCGGTTATAGGGATTATCTATTAACTTTGTATTTAACTTTAAGTTCAAATCCAAAAGCTTATGGGGTTAATATTGTCTACTTAAGTATAACGTTGGCATTCTTAAGGAGATATATTTTTATAATCACTTTAGTTTCATATGATTAATCGTTCTTAATTTGTAGTTAATTATGATATAAAACCCAATCAGCAGATAAGGTGTCATTAAGTTTCTTAATCTTAATTACTAGTACACTTGGCATAAATTAGGCACATTTTAGGGCCTAATGTGTCAAATTAAGTTTGTTAAGCCTATTGGGTAATCTTTTTTAATTAGTTTAAGAAATTGAGACAATTATTATTGTTCAAGTACGTTTCAGAGGGTAAATTAGGGTTTAAGGGCAATTAAGCCATTAGTCTCCGATTAATGAATAGTTTTATTATTTAATTATATTATAATAGTTAGATTAGGGTTTTAGACCGTAGATTAAGGTTTTACAATTTAAAGGCTTGCACGTATTAGAGTTCAATTAGGATTTTAGTATTCAAAGGTTCATTTAAAGACTACATTATTTATTTTAATGTTTTGAATTCGTCGTTAGGGTTATCAATATTAATATTCACTTTTGGCTTAATTTACCCTTTATCGGTTTTAGGGAACTCAACTATTAGTCTCTTCTCAATTCCATTAGATTAGTTTGACTTTGGGAGTTAACATTAGTTATTGACATTTGTTTATAGGAATTTAGGGCTTTTAAGTATATGGGTCAAACTAAGGCTTAGATTGCCATTCAAGGTTTTAGGAGTTTGAGTACGGGTTTTTGAGAGTGTCTTTTAGGTTCAAGGTTAGTTATCTTGTCAATACTAATGATATTTTTTAAGAAATTTTATTAACTCCCAACTTCTTATTTAAGAAATTTGCGGGGTTTACACATACGATAAAGCATGCTATTTTCAGTAATATTCACATGACAAATATACATGGTAATGAAAATTACAACATTGTTACCTATGATGAGCTAGCTATGGTGATAAAAGTACCCTCACTTTTAAAAAAATAAGTTATTAATGCTCTTCCATAATCTCACATATCAAAGGAAAACATATTAATTAAATTGTACAACCATAACAAAATACATTAAATGCGTTAAAGCTCTAAGACACCAAAAGTATTAGTTGTTAGCCGTTAAAAAATAAGTTTGGCCTTAATAGTATAGAATAGAAAATGCATTACCTTCCTTAAATAAGTGATTACACATTGATTATTATGTACTATCTATAAGTATTTGCAATTAAGATAATTTATAAAAGATAAATGATGGTTGAGTTTGCTTTCCCTATTTTGTCTTTGGCATTGAATGAATAACTTTCACTTTTTAAAGATAAAATGTAAAATAAATAACAAATGCCACATACAATTGTAAAAAATAAATAAATAAAAATTATAACTTTCATGGGTGAAAAATCTATGTCATTAAAGCGAAAGACAAGGAGATTTGGTGTTTTTTTTTTATATATTCCTTAAAATACCCCTAAAATATATTAGAAATAACTAATAAAACACATAGTATTAAAATTTAGGATAATAATTTCATGGACAAAGTTGTGATATTCCTAAATCTCTATTTTTCTTTCTCATTTACACCTTTTAAAGTTTAAAATCTTTTCATTCCTATACTTTCTTTTCAGATTGTGTTTCTTTTTATTTTTGTAAAAGTTGTATTACTATCTCCCTTATATTGTAAAAGAAAGAAAGAAAAAAAAACTCCTTCCTCTTCATTATATTGCATTCAATTGATTACCATAATTTTTTTTTTTTATTTTTGCAGATTATTTATTCATTCTATTTTTCATCTCTTTCTAATATTTTTTTACCAAAATCTTAAGTATGTTGATTTCATCATTTCCTCTACTCAAGATTTATAGTTTATTAATATTTTAGTCTATGATTATAGGAGCTTCTCAATTATCTTCATAATATTCCCCACATCTATACAATTTTTTTGTAAAACAATAATTATATATGAAACTATTAATGCTTCACACATTAATGTCAAATTTGCACACGCATAACATATAAAGTATCTACTATTATTATATAAAGAGAAAATACATGCAATCTTTTAGAATTTTTTTTTAATCATATTGCTATATGCTTTCTCTATGCATTCAATTATTTATACCATACTTAGAAATAAACAACTTAATTTTAATGCATAAATTCTAAACTATACATTGAGAAAAAGAAAAATCACAAAAAAAATGTTATGATAATATGTGCAATCAAATATTGGATAAAAATTATAGAGAGATACTAAATAATAGAAACTTAGCAAATATTATTCATAGTCAAGGTTACTCTATCAACTACTGTTATGAGAGACCATAACCAAAATAATCATTACTAAAATAAAAAAAAAATCTTCTTAAACAAATACTTAAAAAAAAAAGATACAGAATAGATTTCTCTATAATATTATTGAAACATTTGCAAATCAATCAATGCAAAAATTGGCATAAAAATAAAATAGTAAAAGATGAATTAGGCTAGGAGTAACCTTAAAAATTTTGAATAGCAAAACTACTATAAAAGCAAAAGACTAATTTTTTGCAAAAAGAATAATAAATAATACTAAAATCCTATGCCAATATTTTTAATAGTTTCCATTGTTCAATCCAAATTCATCTCCAGTTTTATACCTACAATTAAATATATTACTAACAAAGAAAGAACAATTTAATTACTAGTTATTTTTTATGGTGACCATTTATGAAATAAACTTCACTTTCTACTAAAATTTTAATAAGTAAATAAACTATTTGTGAAATAAGCATAATTATCACTAAATAAATAAAAATCAGTTTAATTATCAATAATTTTTCTTCTATTAAAATTTTAAAAGCAAATAAATTATTTATGAAATCAATATAATGGAACATATCACTAAATAAATAATAAATATTTTTAGTATGTAGGCAATATGGATACCACAATAATTAAAAATTTGATGAAAGAATTATTAAGATTTATAAATATTGGAGTTATAACTGGAATCTATCATTTTGATGGTAGATTTTTAGTTAGATACCTTTTTTGCTAAAGATTTGTAAGTTAGGTATCATTTTTGGTACATGGGATTTTTTATTGTAATAATCTTAACATATGATGTTTTATTAATAATTATTTAGCATGTAGGAGCTGTTTAGTAAAATCCAAATAAAACAAAATATTAAGACATTAAAGATACCAAAATGGGTATCTTTGGTTTTAATAGTAAAGATGTTTACAAATATTTTAAACTATATAATTAATTAATTATCCTTAAAACATTGACAAGATTTTAAAAAGTAATATTATAATTATAATTTTAATAACTTTTTGTAGACATCTCATTTTTGTCCCTTCTTGTATTTTTATATTTTGTTTTAATAAAAAGTCTTAATTTAAAAAGTACAAAAAAAAAATAAAAAATACAAAAAAAGTAGAAAATCCAAAAAAACACAAAAAATAAAAAAATTCAGGAAAATACAAAATATATATATATATAAAAGGGAAAATTATAATATAAAAGTTTTTAGAAAAATATATAAATGAAGAAGAAAAGTACTTTAACTTGGTTTAAGTTTACTATTATTATTATTATTATTATTATTTTCTCTCTCTTCATTTTGGGCTTATAATTTTAATTTGGTCTAAGTAAATTTTAACTTTATATTTAATTTGTTTGTAATAAAAGCTGGGCATGGGTTAACTGGCTTAATGGTATTGTACTTATTTTTGCTATTAAAAAGGAATTATTGGTATTGGGTTTGATTCTAGCTACTTTTGCTTCATGTTCAAGCCACATGTCAGGTCGTAGTAAGGCCATTCATCAGGCTTGTATACATAGAACATGCTATTGTTCTATGTAGTTGACGTGGCGTTACGTTAGCATCCCCTTTATACACCAGAAACATTCATGGAAGCTTAAGAATAGTAGACTTGCCATGTTCAAAGCTGCCACTTCCAATCCATTTTTAATTAATTTTTCATCAAAATCCAATGTAACTTTTTGCATATTTAGATTCTTGATATGGCCTACTTTAAATTCAATCCCAAAACTTACCCAAAATTTAAGCATTAAAGTGGTAAAAAATCCATTTGAAATTTGAAAATAAAAAAGCTCATTATGCTTATGTTTGACTAAGCTTAATTCAAGCTTCCATCGCTTCGTTCTGACAAGTTCATGTACAAATCATTACACTTTGACCAACAAGTTACCTAAATTTGAATTGAAATGCGAAATTCAAGTTCGATCAAATGCTTGGATTCATTTTTTGAATTCAACTGGAGTAAGGGTTGTCCAAGCTTAATCTTTCTTTAGGTAGTATAAATTAGAGGTTATGGAGCCATTACAAGCATCAAGCAATCTTCTAAACACCCCTTATAAGCCCATTCAACACACACTTTCTCTTTAGCAAACCCTAGGTCATGACATCTCTCTCTTTCTAGCTCGTTGCTCTTGCTAGACGAGTTCCTCACAACATTAACTCCTATTCCTAACCACTTTTGCTCCTCGCCATACTCTTTAACTACCTCAACCACCACCGCCAAGCCTTAAACCCTAACCAATCGTGGTTGCCACCTCAAAACGCTAACCACTAAGTAACCCCATCCAATATCAATAGCAAGGTTGCCTTTGACATCCTCAAAATACCTAACTACACCATTAAAATAAACCTAGGCCTAGCGACCACCATTGTGCTTGGCCAACAACCACCACTTGCGGCTACTTTCAACCACTAACTAAACTACTATGAAAAGTTACCGCAACACCACCATTAGCCCTTTCCCTAAGAAGTTTCACATGAAACTTTGATCACTTACAAAAAAATCGACCTAAAACCACCATAGTTGTATCCCTAAAGTTGCTACAATCTTCTTTTCTATCCGATGCATGTGTAACCCCAAATTTAAATCCGCCAACCTACTCTTAACGTAAGAAAATCCAACCCACGCGCCTTACCTTAGATTTGGTCTGGCCATATTTTGTTCTATTGTGTTTTTTTATTATTTTAATTTGTTTATTTGTTTATTCCATGTAGAAGGTGTTATAAAAAATTAAAAAAAAAAAACAAAAGAAGAAAAAAAGGGAAGAAGGAAAAAGAATAAGAAGAAGAAAAGAAAAGGGAAAATTTTGTTTTATTTTTATTTTATTTTAAGCATGCTTTAGTTGAAAATATAAACAAATAAAAGACTAAAGGAAAAATAAAAAATAATAACAAATAAAAAATGTATGTTTTATCACTTAGGAAACTCATTTTCAAAAGTCATATTAAATAAAACCATTTCCAAAAATATGATTTTCTTATAGTCTTTCAAATCAATAAACACTTAAACAATTAGGACCCTGTTAGAATTTTTGAAAGTAAGTTGATAAAAACATAAAGTCAACTGCTTTCATAATTAAAAGAGACCAACGCAATTAAAGTTTTCGAAATGAATTATGAAAGTTTGATCATAACTAGTGGGTATGTAGGCACCCATATGCAAATTACCAAACAACTTAAAATATGAAAAGTTTTTCTTTTCTTCCCTTTGTAAATAAATAAACTTAAAATTCTTTTCTTTTTTCCTCCAACACATAAAAGCTATTCATTGATTTACTTGCAGATTAAAGCTATTATTATTATTATTCTTTTTGGGTAATTTTGAAAGTAAATTCAATTTCAAATTCAAAAAATTAAAATGGTATCTGCTAGGGTTTAATAGGTTAGCTATTGGATCCAAAATTTTGGTTTTTCAAAAACCGCTTTTTAAAGTTGGTTTTTCCTTAAACTAGTGACTAAGTTATAACTAATCTACCCATTAGTTATAACTTAACACTTTTTTTTTACTCAAATCGGGTGGCAACTCCAATTTTTTTTCTTAAAATTTAAAAGAAAATCAAGTTTTTCTTAATTCTTAATTGAGGGTTTATATCGAATGGGTATAGGGTTTGATATAAATCGGATAAAGGAAAATATAAGAAAACTGAAAATCTCAAGCTTAACAACTTGGTGACTCTATTGGAGACAATAAGAGGGCTAGTTACTTAAGACCTTCTGATATTAGAATTATTTTTCAAAAAACTATTTCCATGTTATATTTTCTTTTGTAAATATATTTCCTTTATTTATATATTGTACTAGCCCTCGTAGGTTAATTAGGGTTACATATTAGGGAGAATTATTACATTATGAATATGTAGTAGATATGGTTAGAACTAAGACATTATTGGATCTTAGGAGGGGAATCATTATGTAAGATTTAGATGTCATAGGGTAACTGGTAAACCCTGTAAATTTCCTAGAACATGCGTTACAAGTTAATAAGTTCTTTCGAAAGATACCGTTGGTGTTGGTAAGATAACTAACCTTAAACTTGAGAGGCTATGCTCAAAAACCCTAATGCAAACCGCTAAAATCCTAAATGGTAGTCTTAACCTTAGTTTGACCTTTATACTCAAAAGCCCTAAAATCCTATAAGCAAATGCCAATAACTAATGTTAACTCTCGAGGTCAACCTAATCTAACAAAACTCACCCTAAACCCTAATAGGAAAGAGACTAATAGTTAAAGTTTAGGAGAGCTCCTCGAAAATAATTAAGGGTATGCTATACCAAAAATGAATATTGTTATAAATAACCCTAACAATGAATTCAAAACCTTAAAACAAGTACTATAGCTCTTAAATGAACCTTTGAACACTAAAAGCCTAGTTGAAACCCTAATATGTACGAGCCTTTAAATTGTAAAACCTTAATCTAACTAGTGTACTCTAATTAAATAGTAAGACTATTTATTAACCGAAGACTGATTGCTTAATTGTCCTAAAACCCTAATCTACCCTTTAAAACATACTTGAACAGCAATAAATTGTCTTAATTCCTTAAACTAATTATACAAGATGACCCAATGGGCTTAACCAACTTAATTTGACAAATTAAGCCCTAAAATGCACTTAATTTGTGTTAATTTTATGAATAGTTGAGATTAAGAAACTTAATTACACCTTAATTTGCTAATCAGGTCTTACATCATAATTAAGTATAAGAGCGATTAATCATAGAAAGCCAAAGGAATTATGGGAAAATATCCCCTTAATAAATAATGCCAACCTTATACTTGGGGAGACAATATAAACCCCGTAAACTTTTGGATTCGAACTTAAAATCAGTTACAAGAATTAATAGGTAATCCTTAGAACCTCTCAATATATAATAATAAATGATATAATAATAAAATCCATAAATTAAATGATTCAAATCTAAATAATAAGTCACAAACCCTAAGTAATAAAGTTAGAAAACCCTAAAACTTTAATCGTACACATAAAACCCCTAATACGCTAGAAGCCTTAAAACGATTGGAAAATATCAATAGACTGAGTAAAACTTTAACTGAAAGTCTAAAACCTTAATTTAACTAATAAACCCTAAGTGTATCCCTAAACTATTCGCTAATTGCCAACCTTGTACACGGTCTGAAAACCCTAATCAATCCTGAATAATAAACAACTATAACAAACGAAATAACATAAGTCAATGAACTTAATTAAAGTGATAAAATATGGCAAGACCCTAATTAGGCCTAAATTGCTTAATTAAGTACAATCACAATTAATTAGATTAATTACCTTTTAATCTATCTACCAACTCTTATTACATCTTAATTAGTAACAAGTTAAACTCAATTATGAACAAAGGACAAAGGATTAATTGGGAATTAAAGGACACTTGTCCAGTAGGAGACAAAATTTCCCCTCATTTAGTAAGAAGCAAATAAGGTACAATAACACTAAGAGGGGACCATGTATCCTTATCCCAAAATAGCCACCTATTGTCCCCCTTAATCTACCTTCAATATCTATTATTTCACCCTTCCAAAACTTTCATTTAACACCATTCTTCATGTGTATAAAACCCTAAGAAACCTTATTTGCAAACCTAAATAAAAATGAAGGAAGGAAAACTAAGAAGTGCTCTTCGATCCCCAATGTACATCAGTGCCTTTTAACATTACTATCACCATATGCCACCATATCACAAACCGCTACAAAAATATTACACACACATTGTAGTTTCTTGCCAACAAACTTGTACACAAAAAAAAAAAGAGCACATGTTGACTTTATTTTTAAGTGAAAAAGTTGGAGCTCATACAAACCAATTTAAGGTAAAACTCAACCAAATTGAGTTTTCTATTTACACTAGTTTTATCTATGATATCTTGAGAGTTTAGATTAGAAATATTAGATAAACATGTTATAATCACATATATATCATTTTAGAGCCTCATAATTATAATTTCGTTCATGTACTTAGCTAGTTTGTTACTTACATTTTAAAAGCATTGGAAATAGTTTTATGTAGATAATTTTAAAAGATATTGATAAAACTTCATGAAACCCTAACTACCATGCATGCCATCTTTCCTTAGTGAATATTTATCTTGCTTTCACTACATTGTGTAGTGTTATTAGCTTAAAACAAGAAGAAATGTAGTAAAAAATAGGGAAACAAACTAGAATAAGTATTGGATGGGAAAAGTTGAAGGAATGCCTAAAAGAACTCTACTTGGCCGCCACTTTCATGAAAGTTTCAAATCTATAAATTTTGATTTATTAGCTTAATAACACAATTATTTAGTATTAAGTATGATTTAACCAAGTTAAGTAATGTAATAATGAGTTAATGCCTTATACTAGTTAAGTTGGCGATTAAGACTTTAGGAATAGTGTTTGAAACCCCATTAATGAAATGAACCAGATCTAGAACACTTGGTATAATGGGTTATTTAGTGAACTCATTAGGATATTTGGCCCATTGGAATAAGTCAGAATCAAGTTTAAGGACCTAGAATTCAAATTAGGCCTAAACTAACTTAGTTAGTTATTAAAGTCTTAAAAATATGATTAGGAGCCCAATAAATGAAAAGAACCAGATCTGAATCCTAATAGAAAATGGACTTATCTTAAGGCCTTTAATGAGTTTAAGCCCAAAATCATAAGTAGAGTTTGTCTTAAGGTTTTAAAATGCAAGAAAAGCTTAAAAGACCTTAAAAGAACCAATGATAGAGCCTAATAACTTAGTGGCAAGATTGCGAACCCTAAATTAAAAGGCTCATAAAATAAAATATAAAAATCCTATTAAGTCTAAAAGTACATTAAAGCCATCTCCTATAAGCATCTTAGTAGGCAAGTACCTTAAACTAGTAAAAATGACCCATTTACGTCCACAAGAGCAACCGCAAGGCCTAAGGTGAAAATTTAAAGTGTTGAGCAGCAAAGTCCACTTAAAATACTTAAAAGGAAGGCCAAAATATTAAGTGTAAGGTTCAAGATAAAAAACTAAGCCTAATGTCCAAAACTAAGCCCAAACATTAAAGTGACCAAACTCACCCTTTAGGCTAACGAACTTGTAAGGCCCAAACCAAAACCTTGTTGATCCAAAAGCCCAGAAATAACCTCACCAAATGAAAGAATGCTTGAAAATAATGAAAATCGACTATAAGAATGCAAAATTCCGACTTAAAACGAGAAAGTTATGATTAACATATGAAATAAGTGGAAATAGGGAAATTATAATGAAGTTAGTGAATAGATTACATTTAAAATGAGCTTTATTTACTTTAGTTACCTCATTCAGGTGATTTAAGATGCCATGTTTGAGACTACCGAAGACTATTGGGAATACTTGACTTTAAGGTTAAGTGAGTATACCGCTCCTTATTTTACTCCGTTTTATGCTTGTAGTTTTGGGGTATATGGGAACTTGTGCGTGCCTGTTCTGGTTGACCTATGTTTGCAAAATAACTTAAGATATTTCAAACACCCTTGTTTGTTGTATTAGAAAGTAAGGCATTAGAGTGTTTGAAATATACTCTATGAATCCAGAATTAATAAATATTCGACCTTTAATTAAACTGGACACGCATTATACTTATAGCATGAGTTAAAGGGCGTTAGCATCATACAGTAGAGTGGGAGATCATGCTTAGATGGATTCATATTGATATTATGTATTGTGATTGCTTATGGTACGACATATTTTGTAAGACATGTTCTTGCCTCGACTTTTGAGAACTACTCAGCTCTAGAGAGTACTGCCTTCTATTTGAGGTCGAGCTGTGTCTACTGTTGAGGGTAACTATCTTGTTAAGAGATTTCGTATTGGATGTAGATATATGAGTCTTGACGTACCTAAATATTTCTCAACTCGGGCAACAGTAAGCGTTAAAACCATACGGCATACAGTTACCAGTCGACTGTATATATTGTTTGCTTTACATTGCATACGTTTATACATGCATTCATATGTTTGATAAATAACTTACTTGTTATTATCTGATGGTATGGTAGGAAGGTTACTTATTAAGCTGGATGTAGCTTACCCCCTAATAGTTTCTTTTGCAGGTTTTACAAAGCTAGGGCTGGGCTAGGATTGAGTGCAGAGTATTCCAGCAGGTTGAAAAAGTAGAACAATAAGTTTAGAAAAGCAAATAGAATACCCTTTCTTATTGTTTGGTAGGCGACTCTAACTTTCTGTAGTTTTGGTGACTGTGGATCATTGAATCACTTATATATATATATAGTTAAGCAGATGTATATAAATTGAATAAGTACCTATAGAAACTTACTAGTTAGAGCCTTGCAAACTTTGACTTGCAAGGCGGTCTTTATATCATGGGTGTACACGTGATATGAAGATTTTAGGCAAAACTATTAGGCCCCCTTTTGGGGCATTACATAACTACCTTTCGGGGCCAATTAGGTTATCCTACTTAAACTTCAATGTGATTAATGAATCACTTCCCTGAAAACGTGTGAGGTCATAAAGCTTAAGGACCTTTAGAACCTACCTTAATTGCTTTTACAAACTCTTTCCCAAAATTAGCAAATAAACATGATGTTACAAGAACAAAAAATAAATTAAAAAAAATTAATTATGAAGTTTCCTAATCTATTCCCTGTAAATATTTTCTTTTCTTTATGGAATATCGATATAATCACAATGTAAATAAGGTGGTTTTAATGTAATTTTCTATTTATCTTTTTTTTTTTTTTTGTAGAAAATGGTTAGTTCCTCTCTTACATTGACCCTTTTTAAAGAAACCCATATTCTCGAGCCTTTTAAGCCCAAAGGAATACTCGAGAAATGGCTCTAGTTTTTCAACCTATCCCAATAGAATATGATTCAAAATAAGATCAGACCAGTCCTTTTGCTACTTAAGATTAAAGCTAATGTTACCATGATATAGACTTTGGTCTACTTCTAAGACCTTCGAAATCAATCTTTTTATTTTAGCTTGTGTTGACTGAGCTCAATTGTTTAAGAATGCTCATCTCTGTTAAGAGTTCCTTTTGTCAAAAGTGGATGGTATGTTCCATATATTGTGGTTAGGCCAGCAAAGATTTTTAATAAACGATTAGGCCTCCAAGAGTCCATAATTTGCAAGATTTGGGCATATCACAATAGGAGAATCATTAAGGTGGATGATCTTTTTACTTGGCTTGTAACCCCATCTAGTTATAAGCAAGAGTTTTTTATGTAAACCCTAAAGCTTGGCAATAGTATAGGATTAATGCTTACATACTAACAGCCTTTAGGTATATTTCGTTTCCTAACATAGTATTTCACATACACCGTAGGGTTGTTAGGTTGGTAAATTTTTAGAAGGAAGGTCTTACATCCTGATGTTACTGGTAGAGTAAACTAAATCTTCAACTCCCTTAAGGAGGAAAAAGATGGAGACTTAAAAACTAACATGACTCTTCTTAGAGTTTAGTTTATCAGCCATATGCAAAGTAATAGACTCGACTTTCTTCATAAGGAATGTGTTCAAGAAATGAACCCCATTAACGCTTTTGTCATTGTGATCAAGCTTCTTGATGGTATTATTACTTATTATTGGGTTAGAGCATTCCAGAAGTTTCATGTTGAAAACATCTTTTGGGTTGTAAGATGGATGGAAGTACCTAGCTTGAAGAAGAGAAAAAGGGTGGAAGATAAGTTGGAACACCATAAGAAGAGGAGGAACTAGTCTCTAGGAGTTTCCCTTTTATAATAAAATGATTATGTATTGGAAACTTCAAAGTTGCAATATTAATAAAATATTAATTTCTTGCCATACTATGATTTATTTGCCAATTCCCCTTTGCATCCGTATGCTTCCATTTGTAGTCTCACTTTTTTATTATTAATCAGCTTTTATTTCATGAACTGTTTAGGCCCATTATAATGGTAGGTAGCCAGTAAGTGAACAATTAGAGTGGCAATAGGCTGCCAAATGTCCTTGGAATTTGTGAAAAGCTATTGCAAGTTGAAGTTACTTACTAGAAGCAAAGACTTAGGCGTGTTGAAGTTGTTAATCGAACCTTATTGGCCTAAGTCGAAAGAGCGAAAAGATCATGGACTGAGCTTTAAAGATGCTAAACAAAATTGTAGCCTAAATATAAGAGTTATAGTGGGATTTTACAGATTATGGAATAAATATCAAGTTTCATTAAGTAATAGTCGAGAATAAATGTTAGGCTTCTTTCTTTTATTTTTCTCTATTCTCCAATTTATCAAGATAATAAAAGTTTCCTTTAGCATTTTATTTTTTAGTATTCCCTTTTTGTAAATAGACTTTCAATAGTATTCATCTAACTGTTGCTCTTTATGTAAATAAATTCCGTAGGCTCATAAATAGAACTCCAAAATGACCATCCTTAATTTAATCAATAAATCTATATCTTTCTCTCTCACAAGAAAGAAAGAAAAAAAAATAGAAAAAAAGAAAGAAAGTTGTTAATAGTTACATATTCTTATGGAAATGGGGACAAACACAAACCCCTTAGCTCGTTAAGGTAGGCAACCTAAATATAAACCTCTTGGCCCATTAAGACTACCAACCTAAACACGAACCTTTGTCTCGTTAACCCAAACACAAACTCTTAACTTGTTAACGTAGCTAACCCAAACATAATCACTTGGCTTATTAAGGTAATCAACCTAATCACAAACCTTTGGCCTATTAAGGCAACCAATCCAAACACAATTACTTAGCCTATTAAAAAAGCCTAGCCCAAACGTGAACTTGTGATCTATTCAAAAAATAAAGCCATATATGATCTCAGTCTTGTTAAGATGGTAGATAAGATTAAAAATAAGGTAATCTTGAACTCAAGTTAAATGAAAGGTATCTTCTCACATTAGGGCAGTTTTAAGGAGCATTTTTGAGGAGTTGAGGGGAACATCCAACCCCTACCCTAGGCCAAATCACAAACTCTTATATAGGGAAATGATAGCTCATTATTAAAAAGTTTGGAATGAAAAGAGGCAAATTATATCTTTTATACTAACCCTTAAACATTCTGAGAGTTGAGTAACATCATAATGAGGATATTTTGAACCTATTTCTTAAAGGAGGTTAATTTGATAGGCAAATTAAAACGAAGTTAAGCATTCATTTTCTAATGTCCCCAAACACATATATCATTTGTTAACCCCGTTGAGTCTATTCAGGGAACATTTTAAAATTAAACCCTATTAAGAACCACCCTACGATGGGGGTAATTTGGAAGTTAAGGTATTTAATTAGGAGAAAGGATAAAAATTGATTTGTACTTACCTTAGTGGCATCAATTTAAAGACAATTTTTATTTTTGATAATTTATTTCCTTTGAATTGAAGAAGAGTCAACATTTTTCCAAACACCTCAAGCCTACACATACTTTAGCCAAGCTAATATACTCATAATACATGGATTTAGGGCCTTAAATCTCTTAAGGACAAAGACTTGGCAACAGAGATGATTATTTTAGGGGCCAAAGAAAAGAGAAAAGGGAAGAAATGACAAGAGAATAGGGAAAAATAAAAAAAGAAAGAAAGAGAGAAGCTTGAAAATAGGGCTTAATTCAAAAAAAGAAAAAAAGAAAAAAAGAAGAGAATGGCCCAAAAGGTATATCCATCTTAATAAGAAAAGCAAACTCGAACATAGTTGCCCCATCCAAAGAAGGCCCAGACTCGAAGCCCAAATTGCTCCAAAAACATAAAGTCTTAAATCACATTCCCAACCTAAAAACACAAGCCTCTATTCCGAATCACACTTTGAATCACAAATACAAAACCTTCTTAACTAACTTTAATCACATAGGACCTCCTTACCCATAATAACACCCCATTCAACAAAGACTCTTTTGATCATAGAGAATAAGTCATCTAAAATAAAAGTTGTTTTTAAAATTAGGGCAAGCGTGCTTCTAGTTTTACGTAAGGATTCTTGACCTGTATACTCGGGTTAGATAAAAATAATTCTTCTCATAAACCTTTCTTGGAACCATTTGACCAAAAACTTGATTTACAATACTAAATCGAAAAGACCTAACAGATTGATTATTTATAAGCTGGACTATAAGTTTTGAAATAGTAATCAAAAGTGAATTTTAAATTGGGAGTTTGTAAGAAAGTGCTCTTTGACTAGATTGATTATGAGTTACCATTTCCTTAGGAAAGAGATATTTAAAATCATAAAGCCCTACCAATAAGGTTAGCATGCCATCAGAATAGTTCATATGATATTGGGATTTGAAGATGTTTTTAAAGACTAAGAGGAATATGAAATACCCTATATGGAGGGTAATGGTTTATGGTTTTTGCTTAAGAATTTGTACTCGTTAGCACATATCCCAAAAACAAAAATAGAAAAAAAGAAGAATAAAAATATAAAAGAAAAAGAAAGAGAGAGAGAGAGAGAGAGAAGGTAAAGGCATTTTAAAAGTTTCTTTGTTGATTTTTCAAAATCTATGTTGGCCTTAGTAGCCAAGCTTTCAAAATAAGTCATTTGTTTTCTTTAATGTGATCATACTTTCTAAGTTAACCCTAATAGTTTGAATCACCCTCTCTTATGTAATTTTCAAATCAAGGGACTTTTCTATTTTAAATGGCTTTCAGTAAACAAATTCCTTCTTGTAAATATCCACCATTGGTTATTTAATTTCCTTTAGGGTTTTAAGCTACCCTATAGGGCACTTTCCCATTTTTGAACCACTTTTTAGGGTGCTAGCTAGCTCGTATATCGTTATCCCAACTCATATCTCTCTTAAGGTTTTTAGCTATCCCATGGGATGGTTTCCTTCATCAATTTCTCTTAAGGTTTAACAAGCCCACATGGTACTTCCCTTCATCAATTTCTCTTAAAGTTTTAGTAAGTCCGTAGGGTACTTCCTTCTGACCAATCTCTCTTAGAGTCTTAGCCAGTTTATAGAGCACTTTCCCCTTTCAACAATCTTTCTTAAAGTCTTAGCCCGCCTATAAGGCGCTTTCCGTTATTCTAACTAGTTTTCAAGATTTAGTAAGCTCAAAGAGCGCTTCTCCCTCGTTAGCTCAAAAGAGTACTACTCGATTTCAAATTGATTTCTCATTTAAGGTTGCTAGTCCTCTAGAGATGCTCCCATTTAGGTTAGTTAGCTTAGAGGAGCATGACTAGGTTTTAATTAATTTCTTACTTAGAATTGCTAGCACCCTAGATATGCTTTTACCTACGTTATTCAGCTCAGAGGAGCATAATCAAGTTTCAAATCGATTTCTCATTTAAGGTCATTAGTCCTTTAGAGATACTCCTGCCTAGGTTAATCAACTCGAGAGAGCATAACTAGGTTCTAAATCAATTCTCATTTAGGGTTGTGAGTCTTCTAGAGTTGTTCCTACTTAAGTTAGTCAACTTGAGGAGCACTAAAAAGTTTCAAATTGATTCCTATTTAGGGTAATTAGTCCCCTAAAGACACTCTTTCCTAGGTTAGTCAGCTCAAAGGAGAATAATCAGGTTTCAAATCAATTTCTCAATTACGGGTTGTTAGTCCCCTAGAGACGCTCTTGCTTAAGTTAATCAGCTAAGAGGAGCATGACTAGGTTTCAAATCAATTAGGGTTGCTAGTCCTTAGAGATACTCCGGCCTAGGTTAGCCAACTCAGAGGAGTACTGTTAGGTTTCAAATCAATCAGGGTTGCTAATCCTCTAGAAACACTCCTACTTAGATTAGCTAGCTTATAGAGCACTATCATTTTAGAGTTCTTACCAACTTACGGGGGCATTACCTTTCTTTTAGTATCTTTTAAGGTTCTTGTTACCCTACAAGGGTGCTACCCTCCATTCCATCTTTTAGGGTTTTTGCCAACTTACAAGATACTACCCTCCCTTCAATACCATTTTAGGGTTCTTATTAGCTCTTAGAGCACTATCTTTCACTCAATATCACTTTTAGGGTCTTGCCAACTTTGAAAGCGCTTCCCTTTCTTTAAGGCTTTCTAGTGTTATAAGCAGCTCATTAGGTGCTATACCTTTCTAAAAAGCCTACTCTTGTATCTCAACTAGCTCTTAGATTGCCTTATCTCTCTCTTTCAAAATATCTTTTACTTTGCACCAAATTCTTAATGGATTGATCTTAGAATAGCTAGCTATTTGTAGTGCTTTTTAGGATAAGGGCAAAAGTGGTGCCTCTTTTTTGTCTTTATGACAAAGTTTTATTTAAACTTCACTACAAAGAAGGGTAGCTGTAGACACTTTATTTTTGCCTCTTCTTGTATTTTTATATTTTGTTTTAATGAAGGGTCATAATTTAAAAAGTACAAAAAAATAAAAATAAAAAAAAATACAAAAAAGGTAGAAGGTAAAAAAAAAACACAAAAAATAGAAAATTTAGGAAAATACAAAATAAATATATATAAAATAAGAAAAAGAAAAGATTAGAATATAAAAGTTTTTAGAAAAATTTAGAAATGAAGAAGAAAAATATTTTAACTTGGTTTGAGTTTTTTATTAGAATTATTATTATTATTTTCTCTCTCTTCATTTTAGGCTTATTATTGTAATTTAGTCCAGATAAGTTTTAACTTTATATTTAATTTGTTTGCAATACAAGCGGGGCATGAGCCAACTAGCCTAATGCTTAGATCAATTTTTCAAATTCAATTGGAGTAAGGGCTTTCCAAACTTAATCTTCCTTCGGGTAATATAAATTGGAGGTTATGGAGCCATTACAAGCATCAAGTAATCTTCCAAACACCCCTTACAAACGCATTTAACATATACATTGTCTTTAGCTAACCCTAGGTTGTGACATCTCTCTCTTTAGCTCGCCACTCTTACATGGTGGTTATTTAACAAAATCACCACATCAAACGAGTTCCTCACCACACTAGCTCCCATTCTTAACCACTTTTGCACTTTGTCGTACTCTCTAATCACCCCAACCACCACCACTAGTCCTTAAACCCTAACTAATTATAGATGCCACCTCAAAATGCCAACCACCACGTGACCCCATCTAATATCAATAGCATGACCGACTTTGACATCCTCAAAATATCCTAACTATGCCATTGAAACAAATCTAACGACTACTATCGACCTTGGCCAACAACCCCTACTTATGGCTACTTTCAACCACCAACTAAACCACCTCGAAAAGCTACTGCACCACTACCATTGGCCTTTTCCTTGATAAGTTTCACATGAAACTTCGATCAACTATAAAAGAAGCAGCTTAAAACCACCATAGTTGTATCTCTGGAGTTGCTATGGTTTTCTTCTCTATTCAACATACATGTAACCTAGATTCGAATTAGTTAACCCATTCCTGACTAGAGAAAATCTGACCCACGTGCCCTACCTTGGATTTGGTTTGGTCCTGTTTTGCTCTATTGTATTTTTTTAATCTATTTATTTATTCATTTTATGTAGAAGGTGTAACGAAAAAAAAAGGAAAAAAAAGGGAAGAAGAAAAAAGAACAAGAAGAAGAAAAGAAAAGGGGAAAGTTTTGTTTTATTTTATTTTATTTTAAGCATACTTCAGTAAAAAAAAAAAATAAATAACTAAAGAAAAAAGTAATAAATAATAATAAATAAAAAATGTGTGTTTTTCACTTAAGGAATTCATTTTTAAAAGTCAAATTAATAAAACTCTTTCCAAAAATATGATTTTCTTAGAATTTTTCAAATTAATAAACACTTAAACAATTAGGACCTTGTTAGAATTTTTGAAAGTAACTTAACAAAAACGTAAGGC
Source organism: Lumnitzera racemosa (assembly GCA_024138005.1). Taxonomy (NCBI): domain Eukaryota; kingdom Viridiplantae; phylum Streptophyta; class Magnoliopsida; order Myrtales; family Combretaceae; genus Lumnitzera; species Lumnitzera racemosa. The sequence continues at coordinate 7,571,074 of JAMXBC010000007.1, forward strand.
CGATTGATTTTAGAATTAGAAGAGATTAACACAATTAAAGTTTTCAAAATGAATTACGAAAGTCTGATCCTGTTTAGTGGGTACATAAGCATCTATATGCAAATTATGAGGCAGCTTAAAATATGAAAAATTTTCTTTTTTTTTTCTACCATTGTAAATAAATAAACTTAATTTTTTTTCTTTTTTCCTCTAGCACATAAAAGTTATTCATTTGTTTACTCGCAAATTAAAACTATTATTATTATTTTTTTGGGTAATTTTGAAAGTAAATTCAAATTTAGAAAGTTAAAATAGTACTCGTTAATATTTAATAAGTTAGCCCCCAGATACAAAACTTTGGTTTTTTAAAGTTTGTTTTTCCATAGATTAGTGACTAAGTTATAATTAATTTACCTATTAATTATGAAACTTAACACTTTTCTCGACTTTGGTTGAGTAGCGACTTAATTTTTTTTTCTTTTTTCTTTAAATTTAAAATAAAAGCAATTTTTTTTCTTAATTTCTAGTCGAGGGTTTATATTGAATAGGTATAAGGTTCGATATAAATTAGATTAAGGAAAATATATGAAAACCAAAAGTCTCAGGCTTGATACTTTCCTTCTTAAATCACTTCAATTTGAAGGAGAAAAAAGTATAGACCATAAGGAAAACCTTTTCTCTTATATCTACCCCCTTCTTTTTTTCTTCCATTTTTAGGTAAGGAAATTTTTCTAAAAAATTCACTTTTTTCTTTCACTTTCCTTCCCCTTCCAATTCCTTGCTTCATTCTAAATATCATGTAAAAGTTGTGCCTTATGAAACTAATTTTTATTTATTTATATGAACTTACCTTTTTAATAAATAAAAAAGTACAAATTTATTCCTTATCATTTCATAATGTTTTGAAGCTTTAAACTTTTATTATATATATATTTTGCATTTAAGTCATCGAAGGAACCATTTAATGACAACATAAGTTTTTCCATTAGAGAATAACATGTGACATGATTTGATTGGTCAAATTAATTTATTTATTTAAGAAAAAAAATCTAATTATATTATTTAAGATATTTTTACAAAATATAAAAATCTAAAAAAAAAATAAAAACCTAAAAATAGAAAGTTAGAGGAATCTACAAAATAAATAAATGAGTAACATGGTAATAAAATATACATCATTTGAGTAAATGATTAAAAAAGTAAAAATTCAAAAAATAAAAAAAGCAAGAACTTTGAGAAAGAAAAAGGAAATCCAACCATCTAATGGTAAGGGTAAAGGTAAGGGTAAGGAAGGTATAGGTGTGGTGGTGGTGATGGTGGGGGTAGGGTGGTATGAATTTCACTCAAAGAGTGAGGAGTAAGTTGCTTGACCCATTGTTAGCTTTGGGTAGAATTAGAAAAAAAGAGAGATAAACAATAAGCTCTCTTACTTTTTTTTCTTTCCCCAATCTCCCCTTCCCCTGCCCTAACCCCCAAGTGATGGGTTCGCATTCAATCAAATGAGCCACTTCTCTTAAGGTAATTGTTCTATCCCTTCCAAGGTTAAAGGGTAAGTAGCAGCTACCTATAGGGAGGTTATATGCTTTCCTCTTCCCAAATGGCTAATTTTTATATTTTTACATTTTGTGTTTTTATTATTTTACAACTTTTTGTTTTCTTTAATTTATTCAAATAATATATATGTACATATATTATGATTTTACTTTTCATTAAATTTTGTAGGTTTTTATTTCATTTTTTAGATTCTCTATTTTTCTGAATTCTTTTATATATTTTTAGCATATACATATATATATATATATATGTATGGTTGCTTATGTTTTTTTCCATCAACTATCTTCAAGGATTGAAAAACTTGATCCTTTGTCAATTCATTGCATTTTCCTTGGCTACCCTCATAATCAAAAGGGTATCAACGCTATTCTTTTGAAAACCAAAAGGTTTATGTTTCTTTAGATGTATCTTTCTCTAACTCAATTCCATACTTTTCCATACTATTTGCATCTTCTAGGAATGAGTCTCTTATAGAATGAAATCCCCATTTGTTGCCTTTATCATCACTATGACTTAGTTCATATTGACCGGAATGTCTCTACTACTCTATCATCCCTTGAACTTGCCTTAACTACTATTCAATCCTCTAAGAATGCTTCTACTACTTTGCCTTTCTCTTAGGAGGGGTTTCCTTATCTTAATCAGTTGGATATCCAAGTTTATGTTTGTAGATAGCATGCTAGCCCCCTAGACTCTTCTTCTCTACCAAATCCTTTACCGGATTGAAGTCTTCCTTCAACTAACCATTATCTTCCAATTGCATTAAGACAGCGTAAGTGTTCTATATGTCCATCTATTTATTACTCGCTTTCCAAAGTTCTAACATATTTTTTTTCTCTTACTATCTTATGCATTATTATCTATTATTTCTATCCCAAACTATATTTCACAAGCCTTAGCTTATCTTAAGCGGCTTGCTGCTGTGGAAGAGAAAATGCCCCTTATGATAATAACACATGAGATCTAGTGTCTCTTCTTAATAGTAAATCTACAGTAGTATGTTGCTGGGTATTCTTTATGAAAGTTTTACCTTATGGTACTATTGATCAATTGAATGTATGCTAGTTGCTAAAGGTTACACTTAGATTTATGAAATTGATTATTGGGACACCTTTTCACTAGTAGCTAAGATCAAATCTATTTGTCTTTTAATATCACTTGTTGCTTCTCATCATTGGCCTTTGCATCAACTATATACATTACAAGAATTTTAGCTATAGGTGACATTTAATAAACATTGTTGATTAAGGAAAATAACTTAGCTAACAATATTTGATTACATTTAATAGACATGACCCAAAGATGTCGCAAAAATCCCATCACCGATCGGTTATACTATGTTAAAGAATAAATGCCTCCAAATAGAGGAAATGTAGCTAAACATCTAATAATCAATGATGTTTATATGTCACCATATTTACCCATTGGTGACGCTTAAGTATCATTAAAACATATTTAATATGTTAGATTGCCATCATAAACGTGGCAAAAGAACGACCATTGGTGAAATTTAAATGTGGTTATATTTAACCTTAGATGATGTTTAAACGTAGTTATACAATTTTCCCATCAATGAAAATATAGAAGAAATAACATACTAGCTACGTTTAAATGTGACTAATTAAGATGATTGGTGACATTGAAATGTAGTTATCTGTTACCATTAATGATGTTTAAACGAAGGTATATATTTTCCCTCAAATGGAAACATTACCAGATATACTATATAGCTATGTTTAAACATTGCTAATGATAATTATTAGCTACTTCTAAGCGTGGTTATTTTTATCCTTGGGCGACGTTTAAACATGATCGTTCATTTTTTCTACTAATTAAAATGTTAAAGAGATTTCACATTAATTATATTTAAACATGATTAATGAAGACAATAAGCTACATTTAAATGTCTTTATTTTTTTTCTTATATTTTCCATGTTTAAACTAAGTTTAGCATATCCGATAATCATTAGCTATGGCATTTAATCATTATAATTTTTATTCATTAGCAATGTTTAAACGTAGCTAAGTTAGCATTTTGCCATGTTTTCATGTCATGATTTGACTAAATTTATTATTTATAAATGTGACAATTATGATACCATAAGGTTTCTATATACATTGATATATTCAAAATATAAAAGAGAATGCACTTTGTTTCAAAGTGCTCATGTTGGTCATTTTACATATGCTATTTCACTTACATACTATCAAATACAAAACAATAAACGATATGTTCTCCACAAGTAATATTAAATAAAAGCATCAATTATGACAAAAAGAAACTCCTTAATGTTACAAACCTACAAGACAAAAATTACAAATGACAAAATCACCATTAACAACTCCAAAAACCACTAACAGTTAAAGTATATCCATCCCAATTGCAAAATTAAATGTTTGGTCAACATCTTTGTCTTGTTAGTTAAGAAACTATTTATCTTATCACATCCTTTTGAGTGGAAGTAACTAATAGCTATTTATCTTGAGTGGACAAGGTAAATAGTTAAGAAACTATTTATCTTATCACATCTAGGTCATAGAACTTCAAGGTCGTACTACATTAAAACCAACACCCAACACCATTAAGCTTTATCAATCCCATTTATTGAAACCGATGGAGAAGGTGTCCACATATCCTAAATTTAATAGAAAAGGTTAACTAGTTATTTGAATATCAAATTTAAATAATGAACTTTTTTTTTACCTTAAGTTAAGCTATTATAGCTCGTTTGTATTTTTTTCTTCAAAACACATGTAAAGCTTTATAAACATCTAATGATTTTGAAGGGATTTCCTTATGAGGAATCTGTTACTTATAGTAATTTACAAGAAGCACCAGAAAAATGCAAATGAATGTAGCTATCGAGAAGATATAGAGGCTGTAGAAAATATATATTTATATTTCAACATGTAACCAATATAGAAGCTTAAATTAAACTAACTAAAATAGATACAAAACAAAGTAAGCCATAAATTGATCGAGGAAATGCCAAATATACACCCAATTCTCTTCAGCAAGTCAGATGTAGCAAAAAGGTTCTTTTAGAATTGATCATCAGTGATCTCTTTTTTGAACAACATCAAAGTAGTGCACTTGAACTTTCTTTCACAAATCCATATCAATTGGGTAGGAATGGAAAAGAAATATCAAAAGCATCTCAAGAGAAGAGTCTTGCCATATCAAGATGATTATTCATGCATTTCATCTAAAATTATAGTAGAATAAGCCAAACTATAACTAATGCCTCTTTAGTAGCCTCATAGCAGTCTATCTTCTAAGTTTTTAGATAAAAAATTTTGACTAGGAGAAGAATCCCAAATGACAAGGACTAAAGAAGTACATTCTAGCAAAAGCAACCCAACAATCTACCTAAATGTTTTCAAGTACCATAATACTTCTATTGAAATCTCTATTTTAATTCATAGTAGTAGAGCATATTAGATGCCTTTAGTTTTACTCTATGTAAAACTCATTTCATTAAGGATAAGTAAGGCACTTTCTCATAATATTAGAATGCATACCAGTCACATAAATGATTATTAACATTAAAAATAATTCTTTTTATAGTGAGGCACTTTTTTCAAAATAATTCTTAACCTTCAAACCTATATCATTTCATAACATTGCTTACAATCTTGTATTGACTTTGAATTGCTTATGTAAATACTAGTAATTTCTACTCAACCACTATTGAATTTAAAGTGTTAAAAAATCATGGATGTAAAATTCAAATTATACGTTAATCTGTAATTAAACCTTGATTGTTGATATGAGAAAGCAAAACCCTAATTTGCAATTAAATCTCCATTCTTACTCTAAGGAAAGCAAAACCCTAAGAAACATGATGGACATTCATTTTCTCTATGAATGTATGTACGTATGTGTTTGTATGCATGTGCATATGTATGTATGTAAGACACACACACACACACACACACACACAGACACACACACACACACACACACACACACACACACACACACACAGACACACACACACACACACACACACACACACACACACACACACACACACACAGACACACACACAGACACCACACACACACACACACACACACACACACACACACACACACACACACACACACACACACAGACACACAGACACACACACACAGACACACCACACACACACACACACACACACACACACACACACAGACACACACACACACAGACACACACACAACAACACAACAACACACACACACACCACACACACACACACACACACACACACACCCAACACACACACCACACACACACACACAAACCACAACACCACACACACACACACAACACAAACAACAACACAACACACACACACACACAACACACACACAGCACACACACCCCACAACACACACACACACACACACACACACACACACACACACACCCCACACAACCCCACAACACAACACAACACACACACACACACACACACACACACACACACAACACACACACACACACACACACACACACACACACACACACACACACACACACACACACAACACACACACACACACACAGACACACACACACCACACACAACACACACACACACACACCACACACACACACCCAACACAACACAACACAACACACACACACACAACACCACACAAACCACACAACACACAACACAACCACACACACAGACACACACACAGACACACACACACAACACACACACACACACACACACACACACACACACACACACACACAACACACCACACACACACCACAACACACACACACACACACAACACACACACACACACACACACACACACACACAACACACACACACACACACAACAACACCAAACACACACACACCACACACACACAACACACACACACACACACACACACCACACACACACCACACCACACACACACAACACACACACACACACACACAACACACACAACAACACACACACACACAGACACACACACACACACACACACAACACACACACACACACACACACACACACACACACACACACACACAACACACACACACACACAACAACACACACACACACCACACACACACACACACAACACACACACACACACACACACACACAACACACACACACACACACACACCACACACACACACACACAACACACACACACACACACCACACACACAACACACCACACACACACACACACACACACACACACACCACACACACACCCACACACAACACACACACACACACACACACACACACACACACCACACACACACACACACACACACACACACACACACACACCACACACACACACAACACCACACACACCACACACCACACACACACACGACACACACCACAACAAACCACAGACACACACAGACACAGACACAACACAGACAAAACACACACACACACACACACACACACACACACACACACACACACACACACACACACACCACACACAGAGATAAGAATTAGCGACCAATTACAAGATTTTGAGCCTGAGGGCTTGCTGCCTTAGTCCTCTAAGCTATTTAGAGGGATCTAACTCTAGAAGAAGAATGGTTCCTTCAAGCTAATCTGGTATATCTAACGAACTACCCCAATCCACTCATTATTTCCCAAGTGGAGGAGGACCCAATTAATATTGCCAAACTCCACTAAAGCCAAGCAATGAACCTGCATGAATTCGAACTGACAAACATCTGAGCTCAAGCTTACCTAATGTCGAGCCAACCTATTGACCTTAAGCTCCCAATATCCGACCTATAAAGTAAGTATTCCTCGAGCTCCCAACCTATTGAGCTGCCGACTTAAGGTCCATTAAGTCAGCTCTACCCTGCATTCATTATTTGTTTAAACCACAAAATCAAGAATTCGACATGTGTCCCCTTTCTGATGACCGTACTATCCTTTACAAACTATATTCCTTTTCATTTGTTTATAGATTTGCTCTTATGTAATATGTACTTTTCCTTTTTAGGTAGGAATCCTTTTTAGTAATTTATAGTAACCTATGACTTACCCTACTTAAGATGTATAAATACCCCATTTTTGTATTAGCCATAACATCATCCAAAATATTGAATACAAAACTTTTCCTTTAAGCTAAGTGCTTTCTATTTGCTCTTTTTACTTTTATCTAGGCTATTTGAGTGTAGACTAGTGGCTAGTGGCGATTGACTTCTTGTTGTACTTGTGCATCATATCAAGTGTAGCTTAAGCTTGTATAAGGTGGTGCGCATATCCATAATCGGTGCACAAGAACCCTTGCTCAACCTTCGACTTCCATTTGTTCCTTTGAGCCATCTTATGGTTTGGACCCATTTGTTTGTATGATACCTTTAGTTGTTTGTTCATCTAGAACTGTTGCCCATATCAGAGAGAAAGAGAAAGAGAAAGATACCTATGAACCCAGACAAGCTTCATGGAGCATGATTGAGAGAGAATCAAAGAGAGGGAATAGTGGTATTGTTGAGAAAGACAATCGAAGAGAGGAGGTGGCAGCATAGTTGAGAGAGCTATACATGTAAGATGGAGAGATTGAGGACTTACATTTATGGTCGGGTAAAGAGAAAGAGGAAAGTGAGATTGGTTTTACTTTTTGATTTTACAATGTATTGCTCCCTCCTGTTGTATTTGGGTTGCATGGTAATTTAATATTATAAAAATGATAATATAATATATATTTCATATTTGACTACAAATGTCACCAATAAAGTATTTTACATTACGTTTAATAAACATAACAAAAAAGTAAAAAAATTGGCTACATTTGCAAAATTTACAAACATTGCCCATAGAGAAAATTCTTCTAATGTAGATATTAAAAATGCCTTTCTCCATGATGATCTTGAAAAAGATATATATATGGAACGACTACTAAGATTTATTGTTTAGGGGGAGATGTGTTTGGTTTGTCGCTTGAAGAAATTTTTTATGTGGGCTTAAACGGTCTTGACATGCTTGGTTTGATAGATTTAGCTTCGTTGTAGTGGAACTTCGATTTTGTAGATGTAGTTCAGATAGTTCTATGTTTTATCGACAGTAAAATGGTGAGAAAATTATATTGGTTATGTATGCTGATGATAATGTGATTTTAAGAGATGATCATGAAGGCATTAGAAAGCTGAAAGAGTTCTTACAGTAGAAATTCCTAACTTGGGACATGGGTAGTTTGAAACATTTTCTTGGAATTGAAGTTGCCCACTCCAAGCTAGGTATATATCTCTCCTAGTGGAAATATGTGCTTGAATTATTATTTGACACTGGTTTAACCGAAGCAAAACCAGTTGATTCGCCTATAGACCCTAATGTTAAACTCTTACCTAATGAAGGAGAGATCCTATATGACCTAGAGAAATACAAAAGGTTAGATAGTAAACTCAATTATCTCATTATAACTTGTCTTGATATATCATTTACAATTATTAGTTGGTAAACTCAATTATCTCACTATAACTTGTCTTGATATATCATTTACAATTAGTATGGTGAGCTAATTCATGAGCTCACCTCGCACTAGTCATTTAAATGGTGTGATTCATATTATACTTCATCTTAAGGGATCTTTAGTAGAGGTATTTTGTTTAAGGATCATAGGCATATGCATGTTGTTGGATATATATATATATATATATATATATCTATATGTGTGTGCGCGTGCGCGCTGATTGGGTAGGTTTACCATTAGATAAAAGGTTGATAATAGGGTATTATGCTTTTGTTAGTGGTAGTCTTGTCTCATAAAAGAGTAAGAAGTGAACTTTAGTAGAAAGGTCTAATGTAAAATCTAATAGAAGAACTTGTTTTTGTATAATCACAATTGATGAAATTGACATGTGATAGCTAGGCAGCTTTGCACATAACATCAAACTCAGTATCTCTTGAATGTAGAAAGCATATTGAAATTGACTATCACTTTCTTTGTAAAAAGTTATTGGATAAGTAAATTGATACGACCTATGTGACGTTTGAAGACCAACTTGCTAATCTATTTACTAAGTCATTCAAGTGAATTATATTTATAACAAGCTAAAGGCATATGATATATATGCTCCAACTTGAGGAGGGAATGTTAGAATGCATAGTGACTAACCCAAGGGTAGTTTTCTAATTTCTCATTTTATATTATACAATAAACTATTGTGTTAGGGTATGTATTACTCTAATATACTTCTCTAATCAAATATATCAAAGCCCTCTTGAGTTTATTACTCTTATCTTACTTCTTTAATAAGAGTTAGTGGCAAGTGCCTCTAAATTAATATTTGTGTATAATATCAAGTGCTAATTTAGGCTATGTAATGTTGATGGTATGTCATGTTCACTAAGCTGTGCGCTTTTGCTAAACCCCAAAACCCATTTCCTACCATGTTTTTCCACTATTGTTTATGTGAGTTTTGGTACTTTCATGTGTACGACCCAAAGACACATAAGAAGGAGTGATCATAGGTAAGTTTAAACGATTAGTAAAGTGGTTATAAATCAATAAGAAAGATTTTGTGCAGAACAAATATCAATCAATGTTGACTTGGTTATTTCCATGTCATAAAAACATTAATTGTATTACAAGGAAGAGAGAGATTACAAGACAAAAGTTATTCACAAATATTCACTTTCACATAAACTTTTAACTACCATATATGATTGCGAAGAGACATTATCCGTTCAATGGATAACTGACGCATATAATTTATCGACTTTGACCGACATTAAGACTGATTGGAGTGAGGTTCAGGTCACTTAGTCATCCATGTTGGTGGCAACATTCCTGTCTGTTCTTGAACTGTTTGGAATAATGGTGGTAACGTCTTGTAAACACCAGCAATTTGTTTCATTGCAGAGCCATCATTGGCTTCCCCACTATCTCCATTAGTCCATACACTTATCTTGGGTTGCAATCCACGAATAGCGTCAGCATTGATCTTAGCAATTTCTTGAAACATGCCATTGTTGATCATCAAATAATCCCTCAATGCTGCATAATTGCCACCAAGCGCATCAAGGAGAGTGCGCAAATAAATCCCCTGTGCTTGTGCAAGTGCGACAAGTCCCTCTGCTTCCTTCTTCTTCATATACAATTCAGCATCCGCTGTTTGTTGCTTAGAATAAAATAGTGCCTCGGCTGTTGCTTTTTGTGCCTCAGCGTGCTTTTCCTTCTCATAAAGTATAGCTTCTGCATCCTTTTGTTTCTTGTAAAGTTCCCAATTGGCTTCTTGTACCTTTAGTTTGAGAGGGTAAAAAATCACTTGAAAAGACTAAACGAATAGAAAGGACTGAAATTTTTTGAAGAATTTATATTATTTCCATGACAACTACTTTGATATTAGTTAATAAGTTCAAGAAATGAGATCATTTTTGCAAGACTAATTACATATCACATATTTTAATGTATGAAAATGTGTGAATTTCTTTTGATCATCTTTTAATAATGTGTATATAGTAAAAACCTAATTTGATGGCTTTTTTTCTGATTTTTTTTTTTTTTTAATGGGGGTGAACATTAGTTTACTACAAAGTTTATAGACGTAGCTGTCATATAATTTTCATGGAATATGAAAATTGAATCCTTAAATTATGGAAATCAATGTGGGAGAGTTGGTGTTCTCTCCATGCTTGTTTTAGTACGTTGTTTCATTGGATACGTCATATTTATTTTAATAATAATCAAATAATAACCCAGGAAAAGGAAATGTCTGTCCTGATTCCTGAAGCAATGCTAAAATATTATTTATTCGGTGAAAACAAGGGGCATAAAATGGTTTTATTTAAAATTCATCGTTTTGAACCAAATTGCTCTTAAGTGTGCGCTTACACCATCTTTTTTGTCTTGTCATATTTGTCCATTTTAAGGATTATACTCGTTGTACAGGGCAAATAGCCATAAATCAGCTGCGATTGAAAATTTCCTATTTTTAGTTAATCTTGTTAAGAAAAGAAAAAAAAGAAAAGAAAAGAATATGCCTGATTTAAAAAATCAAATATTAATTTTGGACCAATCGTATCATATTAGATCGATCCAATTTATATCGCCGTGTTGGTTTGGTGTAACCTGATTGTATATGTTAGAGGACTATGTAGAATTGTTCTTACCCTGGTTTCATACTCAACACTGGCCTTACTCAGTAACTCAGCTTTGAATTTCTCAGTCCGTGTCGACGCATTCATCGTCTCCACCTCCATCTGCAACTCAGCATCTCGGAGCGTCACCGCCTTGGCCGCCTCTACCTCCGCAACCTGTGCCTCCTTATACAAACCAGCCTTCTTTATAGCCAACTCCGCATTTGCTTCAGCCTCTTCTGCTGCTTTTTGATTCTCATACACTTTGACGTCAGTCTTCACCCTTATTTCCTCTTTCTTCCCATCTCCCTGCCTTTGTGTTGCGATAATCTTCGTCTCCGCGTCGATCTTAGCCGCGTTTTGGAGCGTCTGTCCGTCTCTTAACTTGGCCCCGATCTCTCCCTTCATCTTCGCCTCGGCGACATCGACTTTGGCTTGATTCGCCGCTTCCATCTGAGTCTTCTGACCCAAGTAAGAAAAATACTCGTGTCCAGGAACATCCACGAGCTGCTTAACATTTGCGTTGTATATCAACAACCCGAATTGGTTAAGTTCGAGCTGCACTTTCCCAAACACTTCTAGTTTGAACTCCTTAGTTCCCTTGAAAATCTCTTCCATCGTCATGGAAGCAGCCAAAACACGAGTTTCTCCCTCGATTATCCCTTGAACAAGATCCTTTACATGGTTAGAGAGCTTGTCATGAGGGCTGATGAGTTTGGCATACTTAAGAAGGCTTAAATTTTCGTCGACACGGGGGCCGATCGTAAAGACGGCGGGGAGCCGAAAAGGAAGCTTCTCAGCACTCATTGCTTGCACCTCAAAGGTGTAGTTAACTGGTGAGACATCAAAGACGGTGCAAGATTGTCCTGGAAAGATCCATGCCTTCTTAGCAAGCTTTATGTCTCGAATGCCAATACCAGTAATCACTAGGTACTGTGAAGCACTCGCTACTCTGTACATGATGGATGGTTTTTGGTTTCAGGATTACACAAAATGCAAACACAAACGATGACTATGCTCGGATAGGAGAGTTAGGGACACAAGTACATATAACATCAGATGCCGCGTCACCGGTTGCGTACTGGACGCGGACACCTCATAATTTCTCTTTAAATTAAAGTAAAAAATATTCGCAGATGATGGCCCAGAGAATAGCTTATATATTATAAAAAAAATACAGAAGTAAGGTCCATCTTTACAACTTGATGCCTAGCATATCTTGCGAGTGGATATAATTTTGGCGGAACAAAAAAATGTTATGATAAAGTAGTTTTAAAACTTTCCGTGTTACGGTTGTAACCGATCTTTCGTTAATATAAACTAGTATCCGAATTCCTTTCAAAATAAGTTGTAATATAATTGTGGAGAAAAAAAAAAAAAAAAAGAAGCTCTTCATGTTACATGCGAATTTTAATTTTAGAAAAACCTATTTAGAACTTTATCTCAATTGATGTATTAATAATGAATCATCTTAAATATGGTGTGAATTATACTGTTATTTAATTATATATACATAATAGATTATATATCGTACTTTTATATGAATATTGAATGTCGGCCTATTTTTATGAGAAATAGTAAGTCTGTAAGAAAGTGTAACGATCCAATTATGGGAAGGAGTATTATACAAAATAAGTGTTACAATCCAATTATAGGAAGGAGTATTACATAGCATACAAGAGTTGTGCTATTTTTGTGTTGGATAATACCAATGTTATTCAAAAGGCACGTTTGTAAATTAAAACAAAAGGAATTGCTACTGATGCATATGCATCAGTGAAAAGAAAAAAAAATAAACATATAAATTTAAAAAATTATAATTAATGAATATGCATCACCAATGAAAATTTATAGCTTCAAATATGTCTATTAATGATCATTTCACATTTATATGAATGATATATTGTTTAGAAATGGTCATAGTTCTTCTAACGAATGCAACACGTAATTACTACTACTAATCAGAGATTATGCGCTGATTAATATGCGATAAATGCTTCATTGGCAGGCAAGCTTTTTCTATTATTTTTAATAGAGTTGGGAAACACTTTGCCACTTAATTGACCAGTGGCATTGGAAAAAATGAAAAAGAAAAAAAGACAAGCAAAACGCCCGCGAATATTTGACTGATTGGCTGGAAAAGTGGCCCATCGACATGTAATTGGACTTATAGGATGTTCGATCCCTTCAATCTGACACGATGGAATATTGGGATGTGATTTAAGACTCTTTAGGATTTAGATCCAGGTTTTGGGATTTAAAGAGAATCCAATAGAAAATCTAATCCGGCAAAAAAAAAAATATAATATATTAATAAAAATATTTGCTTTTACCCTATATCATACATACTCTACACAAAATTCTATATTATAAAATATAGTTTGTAAGCCCATAATCGAGTAATTGAGATTCGATCCGTAAAATTTAAGACGACATAGTAGGTTATCTGATCTAACTTAAATTTTACGATGAAATTAGAAATATTAGTAAAAATAATCTTGTGAGTTTATATTTAGAAAAATAAATAATAAAATATTAGTTATTATAATATTGAATTATATGTATATTATTCGTTATTTATCAGAAACACATAAAATGAGTTCTGATAACTAATGAATCGATACTAGATAAATTATATACATATCAAAAATCATAAAATAACATAAATAATATTTAGAAGTATTTATTTATATCATATATGTATTTACATATAGATAAAAATATGTGGAATTACTTAAAATACCAAAAATAAGTTAAAATAATACTAAATAATTAAATGAAATTTATAAATAATTAAATAAAAATCAAGAAAAATATGAAAAAAGTGAAGAGAATTCCAGATTGTGGTCTTGGATAGTTAGGATTGAGAATAAGAAATTAACTAATATAATTAATTCAACTAGAAAGTGCAAAAAAAAAAAAAGAGAGATAAAGGACACATGTCAACAAAAAAAAAACCTAGACATTATTATAACTTTAGAAAACTTCTTCCGGAATTCATTTTGGACTCTTAGGAATTAAAAAAACAATAGAGGGAGATTAAGAAGAGAGGAGATAGTAATTAGCAAAATTAGTGTGTAATTAAGACTTATAAAGGGAACCCACATCCGATGACTATTTAGAGAAGAATGGACACCACCATAGACAGTAGAACCCACACCTAGAGTTGCTGACAATCATGGAGCCACTGCCGGTGGTTAGAAGCTTATTGATTGGTAAGTTTCGATTTCTTTTTTAAATTTGTTTAATTTAGTAAAAATATCGACTTTGCATGGAAAATTATGAAATTTGGTATTTTAGAATATTTTTATATGTAAATTTAGGGAAAAAATCTTAATTTGATAAAATTAGGCGTTGGGATATTCTACTCTTAAGAAATGATCAAACCCAACCTAGTTTTTAGTTTCAATTTTAATAACCTTAAAAATGTAGTTTTGACTTCAAAATATTTGTGTAAACTATTTAGGATATATATATTATAGTGCTATGAAAAATTTTTCTTAAATTTAATTTTCTAAATTTTCACTTAATTTTTAGTCCCTAAAATCATGTATAAAAAGCAATATTTGGGCTTAATTTTATAATTTAATGTTAATTTGATAAAAATTATGATTTACTATATAATTAGATATATTTAGATGATAGTTACTGATATAGAACAATATTTGTGGAGTTTGAGGTGTTAGTTGTATATGTTATGCATAATATGCACTAAATATGTAAGTAAGGGGTATATTTAAGTTAAATTTATGATTTAGGGTTAATTAGGTATAAATTATAATTTATAATATAATTAGACATCTTAACGTGTTATTGGTAGTGAAATATAATATATGTAGTGTTAGAAGTGTTAAATAGGTCATATAAGTGTTAATTGGCAACTTTTACGACTCGTTCATATCATGGAATATAATGAGAAGGAATGAAATTAGAATTCCCAAGGAATAAAATAATAGTGTAATATATATTACTTTATTTAGTTAAATTTATAGGTGATTTAAGAAAAAATATGTAATATAACTTTAATGACTAAATTATTTTCAATTCATTTTCTTTCTTAACCAATTCTAAAGTAATAATTAATAGTAGTAATGACTACGGTAGTTCGTGGTTGTTAGTAGTGGTGGCAGTGATGGCAATGGTAGCGGCGATGGTGGTTAACGGCTACATTGATTAGCGGCGGTGGCAGCAGCAACAGCAATGATAGTGGTAGCAATTGCAGTAGTGGTGGCAGTGACAATAGTAGTTGGTGGCGGTAGTTACAGTGGTGATAGTGGTGATGGTAATGGTGATGGTGGCTACGGATGGTTATGGTGATGGTAGCTACAGATGGTAGTGGTGATGGTGGCTACAATAGTTAGTGATGGTAGTGGGGATGGCGACGGTGGCGGTAGCAATGGTAATGATGGTGGTAGTCGTGGTGGGTAGCGGCGGTGGTTATGGTAGGCGACGGCGGTGGTAGTGAAGAGGAATTGTGATTTTTTTGTTGAATTAAGAAATTTATATTCGTTGATTTTAAGTAATAAGGATTCCTACAAAATTGTGATTCAAAATGTTGTAAAAGGAGGGAATAAAATTCTAATTCTCTCCAAATGAATAAGTGGTTAGGCCGTTTATCGGCCAATATGATTCCATTTGTTGTGATTATATATCGGGAGCGAATTCATTTTTGCATTGAGTAATTCATCTCTAAAATATTCTTTCGTTTGTAGATATATGATAATAGTAATAGCTAGTTGCCGAATAATGGTAGTGATGAAAAAGGTGTAAAGTAAAATAAGAAAAACGAAAGTTATAAGATGAACAAAAAATACTATTTAAAAAGTAAAGTATTAAATTATTGAGCTTAATTTAGAAACTATCTGTACGAACTTTTTATAAGAAAATGGTATATCTTGATATTTTACTATTTTTTATAATGAGATACGATTGAATTTTTTTCTTATAAGAAAAATAGAATAGGGATAATAGAATAATGATATATTATAACTGTCTATTAAGGTAATTTTTAATGTGGAGAAAATTAATTATGAAAAAGATAGTTCTATTATATATATAAGAATTTAATCATTCTTTGATTGTCGATAGATAAAGTTTTATGGGAAATATTAGAATTGTGATAGTAAGATGTTGGTAGTTGGAATTTTGATACATTTTAAAATAAATGAGATGATGAAGATAATGTTATGTACTTTAAATTTTGAGATTTTTTGTAATATGATTAGATTTTATTTCTCTAAAATTTCTATTTAGATTATAATTTAATGTTAAGTTTTAAAATCTTCTGACATTTCTATTTATAAAATTTAAATATTATCAATTACAAAGTTTAAAAAAAAAAAATCTATAAGATACTTGCGTGTGAAAAAGATTTCGTAGCGGTGGGAGCATAATGGACGGACCAACTACACTGATAAACTGCATTTTGTCAATTAGAGCATTTATGATTGTATGAGTCATTGTCGCTAGGGCTTACGTCCTTCTTGAATTATTGGAGGAAAGAGATTGAACAAGAATAGCGCAGACTTTTAGTCTACAATGAAATTTCCTTGTAATCGCTCGCATGATCCTACCTCATGTGCATGTTTCCTTGTAAAAACGTTGATGTGACCACGATTCCTTTGGATTGTTTTAAAAAAACCCGTTATTCGTCCACATCGATTAAGTCCCCGTTGGAATATAATAGCCACATGAATGCTTCCCCTCAAAGATAATTTATTTAAAAAAAAGGGAAAGAAAAGAAATTATTACATTCAACAGAAAATATATACTTCGTTCATTATATTCGAATAACTACTACAAATATTTTTAGGTATTATATTCATTGGTTATATTCAAATATAATAGCCAAATGCATGCTTCCCCTTAAAGATAATTTATTGCAAAGCCAAAAAAAAAAAAAAAAGAAGAAATTATTACATTCAACAGAAAATTGTCGGAATCGCTGGAAGATATCGTCATTTTCAAATTTATGGACTCTCGAAGAAGGTGCACCTGTTATATGAATGAATTGACTTGAGGAAATCTGGCAAGCTATTTTACCTGGACAACTTGCCGTAGGTCAACTTCTATAGAGTTCGGAGAAGCACGCGTTCAGAAGTCAGAAAACATTGATTAAGATTTAAGGCGTCTGGAGTCAGGGAAAGAAGCTTATGTGTAAATATTAATAATAATATTTAATTAAAAGAATTATCGTATATAATTTTATATATTAAAATTTTATTAATATTTATATAATACTAATTTAATTAAATTATGTGATATATTAGTAGGAAAGAATCCTTTATTGAATTTAGGATTGGGAAAAATTCGAATGCATACAACGCATTAGCTTCATCACCAACTTCCTTTGACTGGTAAACAATTTCGTTGGGCATTGGGACGTGCAATGAATTTCCAAGATAATTCGAACGGAGTAGGAAGAATATAATAATTTAGGTCAATGGTACCTGATCGTTTAGTGATCATCTTGGTTGAATTATAAATATTAAAGTCGATTACTACCCAACGGACCGAACCCATGATAAGCAAAAGAATTCTATGGGCAGCTAAAAATTTTGACATGTTGGCAGTTTATCTCGTGTTGATTCTTGTTAGTTTCTAAAAGTAAAGACAGTTAAATACAAATTATACACAATTTATTTATATCGCAATGTTGTTTATTCATGTCATAATCATTTTCGCATATCGTATGTTGTGCTAAATTCATGCTTGTATCTATTGTCGTACCTCAAAAACGAGGTACAACAACTTTGCCACAATATGAGCATGTAAAGTTTCGGAACATTGCTAATATTAACAAATGTATTAAATAAACCATAGTTCCTCTTTAAGAACTTATACTGAGACATAATACTCCTTTGGCTATTTGCAAGCATTACATTTACAATAACCATAGTCTCATTAAGTAAGAAATATACTAATTAAACTACAACATCTCAGATCTATGACGTAACAACCTCCACATGTCATTACTAAGTAATGACACACTTAAGACTCTTAACATACCTAAATTCCATAAGGGACCTATATTTGTATACTTTCTTGTTTCTTTCTTCCTTTTTCGGCTTTGTTTTGTATCTTTAATTTAATCATTTGTTTGTCTGTTGGGACTATTGTGATGGCCCTCGATGATGATCTTACTTGCCAGGAAACCTCTAAGGACTTGGAATTAGAGGTAAATCAATTGATTAGTGGCTTTGAAGGCAAGATTTTAGTAGGAAAAATAATAGCTAATAAATCCCTTAACAAGCTAGTTGTCATGAATGTTATGAAGAAATCATAGAAAGAGTTTATGGATGTTCCAATTTCTAAACTAGATCAGGACCTATATTTGTGTACTTTTCCATTTGCTAGATCTGCTCAAAAAGCTTTCAATACTAATCCTTAGGTAGTGATGGGTTTTTGTATGGTGTTGAGAGAACATAAATCCTTTGCAAATATTAAGAAAATGGAGATTGATCCAATAGAATTATGGGTTTAAATTCATGTGCTTAAGTTGGATCAAATGATAATGAAAAATGCACATATCTTGGGAAGCAAATTTGGGGATGTTGTAGAGGTGAAAAATCTACGTACCAATACTGAGATATATAGAGGATATCTTTGGGTCAAGGTAGAGGTGAATAATGTTGAACCCTTAAAGATTGGGCAATGGATTGTCAAATCAGATTGTGGAAGATATAGAGTTCATTTCAAGTATCAAAGATTGGTGGACTTTTGCTATAGCTATGCTTGTATGGGACATACTCATAAAAGTTGCAATTATGAGAATGATTCTATAGAAAACTATGGTAATTGGATGAGGGTGCTTCCTGCTCATGAAATTCCTTTAGGAAGAGCTAAGAATGGAAAAGAAAACCAAAAACCAAACATAGACCTTCTTTTAACCTACAGCATAAACCATAACCTACTGCTTCTAAACCTTCCACATATAAACAAACATCTCCCTTCTAAAGCACCTCATTTCATAAACATCAAAATCTACCAACCGAACAACTACTATTAGAATCCATTCCTAACCCTACTCATTTTCAAAACCAAATAAGATCACCTAGCGAAAAAACTCCCCGCATTCCTTTAAATATATCCTTATCTAGGAAAAAAAAAAAACTCACTTGTAATCTAACCTGATGTTATAAAAAGAAGCTTAGTGACACTTCTCTAAGATTTGTAATGTTCTAATTTGAGGAAGATTTGGTCCCTATAGATGTTGAAGTTGAATGTAGCCTTAAATTAGCTCCTTTCTTAGAAAAAGATGAATTTGAAAGGAAACAAGGATGATGATGAAAAAATTTGGTTGAAAGCAAAAAAGCATAAATTAAACAATGAAAAGGGGTAGGATGGTTATGATTCAGTAGAAGTTCCAATGGTTGAATGTAATAATTTAGGTTGTGGTGGTTAGCATTTAACAACCACAGGGAAGTTATGAAGTTTTTTATTTGGAACCGTCAAGAGTTAGGGCTTCCTGAGATAGTTGACAATTTAAAAAATGCTCATTAATAAGCATAAACCTAGATTGGTTGTTCTAACAAAAAACAAAAATCATAAGTTAGAGAGGATCTAGAATAGGTTGGGTTTTGTTGATTCTTGTTATGCCCAACCAACAGGTTTATTAAGGGGATTGTGTCTATGGTGAACTATAGATTTCATACTAAATATCCTTGAAACTGATAAATTTTTCGTTGATGCTAAGTTGTGCTATGATGATGGTGCTAAGATTCATTCCAATTAAGTCTACTCCTATGATTTTAGAGGCAAATAAAGGTTATGGGATTACTTGAGGCAAATAGGTTAGTAAGAAGAGTGGGCGTGAGGAGGAGAGACCCTAGACAAATTGAAGGCTTCAAATCCTTTGTTTTTATGCTAATTTACAAGACTTGGGGTTTAAGGGGCAAAAGTTTACTTGGTCAAATAAGAGGGAAGATGGAGTGGAATTAAAGGAGTCAATTGAAAAAGCCTTTAGTTTATTTGATTAATTTGCAATTTTTCCTAATACTCGGGTAATTCATGAACCAATAATGGGATCGAATCATGCTATTATTGTGATTAATCTTCATTATTAAAATAAGAAAGGCCCCAAAAAATTTAGGTTTGAAAACATGTAGCTAACCTAGTAAAGTTGTGTAACTGTTGTCATGGAAAATTAGGGAAAGTCAACAGCAGATCTCAATACGGTTCATAGGAATTTATTAAAATATCAGCAAGCTCTTAAATAATAGAGTAGAAATAAACTTCTTTCCTAATAATGTTAAGGAAATTGAGAAAAATTTAGATAAATTGATAGGGATCATAAATCAATCACTCATTCCTGAGCTTGAGAACTCGTCCATATGGTTTGCCAAGCTGTCGAAAGAGAGTTGAACTTTGAAGAACAATTCTTTCTCCAATCCAATCTGCCAAGTTGCTTTGCTATCTATCTCATTAAAGGCACTCTTGAGGTGCTCAACCTTTTGCAGAGTTGACCCCATCATGATACATTTGTAAATGCCTAATTTTTACCCCATTTGTTTTTATTTTTATTAATTTTTTTTCTCAATAGACCTTAAATTAGGAAAAACACAAAAAATAGGAAATTAAAGAAAACACCAAAAAATTAAGAAATTTAGAAAAATATGAAAAATTCAAAAATAAGAAAAAGCATAGGAAAAAATTGAGAAGTTTAGCAAATAAGAAAATTTGAAAAAATTACAAAAAATTGAAAATAAAAAAATTAAATAAATGATTTTGGAAAAGTACTATTTTATTAAGGTAGATTTTTTAATTTTGAAATAAGTTTAGAAGTTTGACCGTTGAGCTTAGGCTTAGATTTAATTCTAGCCTAGGCTGATCTGATTCATATGTGTAATTTAATTGCACATATGGACAAGGTATGAGCTAACAGCATAATGGTTAAACATATGAACTTGGTTTGGGTATTGAGTGTGAGGTTTTGGGTTCAAATCTTGGTAAAGGTAGGGAGGCCTTTTTTATTTTTGGTACTTAGCATACTGTAATGTGTTAAGATTTGATTGTGTCACGTAACCTAACACGTAGCAGCACAGGATTGGATGGCAGCTGGCGTGGCAAGCTACATAGCATGCTAGCCATGTGTCACGTGGTAGCATCTAGTTAGTTAGTTTGGCTGACTTGGCGCTATGTTAGCACTTCCCTTCTCTTTCCTTCGGTTTTTCTCTAGATTTTCCTCCCTTTCCTAGTCAAGAACAGGTCGATCCCCTCACTTTGGCATTTGATTTCGTGTTTTTTCCTTACTGAAACATACCAATTAATGGATCAGATTCATCCTTTGTGTGGCTTACTTTGAATTAAACACAATAACATGTCCAAATTTAGTTAATGGAGCATTCAAATCAAGCTCCAAAAAAAAAAAAAAAACTAGGTTTTCGGGCATTTTCAATAAATTTGAATTCGAACTTTCCTTTGTTTCTAAGTTGAATTCGACTATAAATTGGGTGTTAAGGGATGTTCACAGACACACACAACCATTCTCTCTCTAACTCATACACTCTCTCTTTAAATCTCTCTCTACCAAGCTCTCCACTATGATCCAACACTACGGCCGTAACCCTTGCACTCCAAGCTTCCCATTCCACCCCTTCTCAATCACTGTCATACTCCCTAATTACCTCGCCGAACTACTAACCTGCAACCCTAACCATCGCAACCTACCCCACTTGAACCACCATCTTTGCCCCTCTTCAACCCAAACCAACACCACCACAAAACTCCCTATGTTCCTTAACCTTAGAACCATTACCCTACTTACGCACAACAACCTCCTACAACGCCACCTAAATACTATTGCTAGCCATCGTACCTAAATACCATCCAAATTACTCCCAAACCTCGCGGCACTCTTTCTACCCCTATGTCCCCTAATCTAAAACTCATGAAACTCCCTTTTCCCTTTCGACTCGGTGGCTAAACTAAGCAAAATTGACCTTGGTTATTGCTGTTGAACCAGAAGACGACCCAAAACCGACCCGAATTCGTGCACTGACTCGAAGCCGACCCACGACCTAAATCTACAAACCGACCTAAAGTCCAACTTGGAGTCTAACCTGCATCTTTGACCTGCGTCTTATCCAATATCCGATCTGGCCCTTTTTCTTATTTTTTTGTCATTTGATATATTTCCTTTTTTCGATTTTGCATTATTTATTTTATTTATTTATCCATCTATGTACATGTAAATGTAATCAAATGTAAAAAAAAAAAAAAAGAGAAAAAATGAGAAGAAAAAAAAGAAGAAGAAAAAAAAGGAAGAAAGAAAAAAAAAAGAAAAAGTATTTTATTTAGTTATTTATTTTTTTAGTAAAAATTTAAAATAAATAGAATAAATAAAATAATAAAAATAAAAATAAATAAGTAAATAGAAAGAATAAAGATTATTATTTTTTTTATCACTTAGAAAATCGATTTTTTCAAAAATAAAAATAAATGGATCCTTTTTTTTTAATTGGGGCATTTTAGAATTTTGTCAAAACTAAAGGAAAAATCTAATTTAGGACCTTCTTTCTTAGAAATTTTCTTAAATAAACCCAATTAAACTAAAAACGTAAACTCAATTATTTTCAAATTAAAATAAAATCAACCCACTAAAGTTTTTGTAAGAAAAACTACGTACATTTGATCCCGAATAGCAGGTACGTAGGCACTTGCGGGGCAACGATAAAAATGAAAAAACCTAATTTCCGTTTCCTTTAGTTTAAATTATTTTGTTTATCCAATTAGAGTAATTAAATTGAGTCTTGTCTTTCAAAATAAAAAAGTGATTTTTAAGTTTAATTTTAATTTTGAAAAGTCAATGATATCCTTAAGAGTTTAAAATTTCTAACCCCTGAACCTAAATCTCTGGTTTTCAAAAACCGTTTTCACAAAATTGGTTTTAATCGTTAAATTGATGGCTAAGTTATAACCAATCCACCCAATTGATTATAACTTAACTGTTTTTCTCAACTCCAATTAGGTGGTGACTCTAAAGTTGTTTTCAAAATAAAAAGAAACTGTTTTCTTTAAAGCCTAGTTAAGGATCGATGTTAAACGGGTAAGGTTTAGTATTGGTCAGTTTAAAGAAGATGTAATTTTATAAAAAAACCGGGAGAGTAAAAAATCAGATTCGACAACATCAGTCCAAGGTCAAGTACTGATGTATTATCGGTCAGCAATCCCATTACTCGCGTACGCCTCCGAGGCCTCCAATCCCTTTCTCGAAGAATTTTCTCTCGGAAACTTGCTGATGATGAGAAACTATACATCGAAGAAAGGTGGTTGAACTCCCTAATCTCCCCACGTTGATCTATACATTCGGTATTGATGATGTTGACCATTCCCTTGCCAAGGACCCTATGCCGAGTACTTCGACAAACTACTGCTGAAAATCTCTTGCCAAGTAACGAGAGACTCACTTAAATGGCCGAGTAGTTTTCTTTCGGCATACCATCATTTCTCGTATCCTGGCTCCTTTAGTGTCACAATATTTTGACCCTTCCTGTCTGTTGTGCTCAGAGAATATTTGTACGGGACCAATGCTGTATTGCCAGCTGTCCATTTCGTCTGACGTTTAACTACTTTTTCATTTTTGGTTTGTTGTCCTTTTTACCCTTTTCGTATGTATTAGGGATCCCCTTTTTGTGAATACTTTCTTGTAATTTCTTTATTTGTAATGTTGCTTTAGGAACTTATTATAAATAGTCATTTTCTCTTATAAGTCGAAGATAACTTACGCCTTAATACTGAATACTCTGTTCTTGTGAGACAATCTTCTACAAGCTCATACCCCTTACACTTTTATCTAATCTTGCCGAGTAGCTTAGGATTAGTAGCAGGTGGACCTTGACATCAACTTGTGCGTCATATCAAATGAGGTGTTAAGTCGTGTTGTGTTCGTTGGTAAGTTACATGCTCCAAGCAGCTTCACGTCAGCTACTCTTATTTGATTGTGGACCATTTCCCTTTAATTTTCTTTGATTTCTTGAAGGACCCATTTTAGTTCAATTCTGCCCTGGTAAGTCCTAATGATAACTGAGCTCCTAGGCACACCATATATTCCTGGTATCAAAGCTTAAGGTTGAGATCAAGAGCTGTGTAGTGTTAGTTTGCTGAGTCTGTTGTTCAAGATATTTGTGTATAGAAAGCATTTGCGTGAAGTATCATTGCTGAAGCTTATATTGAGAATGTCAAACCTTAGTGTATAGGGAGAGATTCACAATGTCGATAGTGATGCTCATGGTCTTGGTCGAGTTAGCCAACAAACACCACGTACTATTGATGATCAAATACAAGATCTTGCAGCTATTGTGGCCAACTTAGTTGTTTTAGTAAACAAAGTCTTAAAGGCTGGGCTACGTGAAAGAGTTACTGAGCAGGGCCGAGAAACAAGGGTAGGCCGAGAGATGAATGAGCGAGCTTCGGAAGCCTTTCTTGTGAACCAAGCACCACCACGACAAGCCAATAGAGTCGCGAGAAGAAGGTTAGAGTTGGATGAAGTGGAAGAGTATGAAGAGGAAGAAGACTAGTATGATGGGATGGACGAGTGTAAGTTCAGAGTGCTAAGAGGTACCGAGCATCTTAAAGTATAGATTCCGAGCTTCAACGAGTCTAGTAGTGCTGATGACTACTTCGATTGGGAACAGAAGATCAAAAAGATATTCAACTTCTATGATTACGAAGATGTTGTCCGTATTAGGGTGGCCGCGTTATAATTTTCTGGGTATGTGGCAATATGGTGGAAGAAGCTATAGAATGTTCATCCGAGGGCTCGACGCGAAGTCCGAACATGAAATGAAATGAAGAAAGTTCTAAGAAGTAGGTTCGTTCTTGAACACTACGAACAAGACACTTTTTGACGACTCCAAGACTTGAGGCAAGGTAATAGATCCGTAGACGACTATGTTCAAGAGTTTCAATTACTCATGATACGATGTTATCTCGATAAGCCCGAGACCCGAACTATAGTACGGTTCATCTCGGGACTCCAAGCTGAGATTGGTCATGTCATGGAATTGCAAAACTTCATAACTCTGGATGAAACCATCCGTGTAGTCCAGAGAGTTGAAAGGCAACTACAGAACCAAGTTAGCCGAATGCAGAGTAGTAGAACCATGATGCTGAGTAGGAATGGCCTGCCGAGTTGAGTAGGGAGTGATAGGCCATCAAACAGATTTGAGGTTGAACACTAAGGTCACATGTTGAGCCGACCAGAAGAGGGCCTAAATAAGAGCAAAATCAAGGAACCTGAGATCCGAAGAGATCAAGGTCAGAGCTCGGGACAGAAAACTTGAGAAATCAAATGTTTTAAGTGTCTTAGCTATAGATACGTGGTTAGTTAATGTCCAAACCGCTAAGTCATGATCATTAAGGGAGATAAGCCTCAGTTTGAAGTAGAAAGTGCGAGTGACGGAGAGGAAGAAGTGGCAACCGATCAGATGTTAAAAGAATTTGAGGAAGATTTGAAAGCTGAGATACCCCTTGAGGGTGATGCTGAGTATTGCTTTGTTGCTTGGCGATCTCTTAATACTTTTATGGTTAATGAGAACGAGCAGAGAGAGAACCTCTTTCATACAAATTGCTGGGTGAATGGCAAGTTATGCGTTGTGATCATTGATGGAGGGAGCTGTACCAACGTCATCGTACAAAGGGTAGTTAAGGCTATGAAATTGCCAACTCTTCCACATCCCAAGCTGTACAAGATTTACTAGTTGAACAAGAGAAGAGGATTACATGTTTCCGAGCAAGTTAGAGTGCCGATCACTATTGGTGATAGATACAGGGATGAGGTGCTATGTAACGTCCCGCCCATTTATGCATCCCACATATTACTCGGCCGATCGTGGCTATTTGACTTAAGGATGTTACATGATGGGTATAAAAACACCTATATGTTTCAAAAGGACAGGAAGAAAGTTATATTGACACTGATGAGTCCTAGGGAAAGTGTAACAAAGCTCAGGAAAAAGGTTGCGAGATCTCTGCAGTAGAGGTCCTTAGTGATTCCTTGATCTCAGTTTGCATGAGAGGACAAACCCGAGGACTATGTACTTTTCTTGGTCAGGAGACTCTTAGAGGTTAGAGAGGCAGAAAATTTACCTGCCAAAGTGCTATAACTACTTGAGGAATTTGTTGACCTATTTCCATCTAAGATGCCAAAAGGATTACCTCCCTTGAGAGGAATTGAGCATTGCATCGATCTTCAACTAGGAGCAGCCCTATTAAATCAACTCGTCTATAGACTCAATCTTGAATAGGCAGCTAAGCTAAAAAAGCAAGTTGATGAGTTGGTGGATTGCGGATATATCTGTGAGAGCATGAACCTATGTACAGTCCCAGCCATACTAATACCAAAGAAAGATGGATCATAGAGGATGCACATTGACATTCGTGCCATCAACAAGATTATCGTTAGGTACCAATAACTAATCCTGCGGTTGGATGACATGCTTGATGAGTTGCATGGTGCACGCATCTTTTTGAAAATAGATCTAAAGAGTAGCTATCATCAAATACTGATGAGACCGGGAGATGAATGGAAAATAGCCTTTAAGATTCGAGATGGTTTATTTGAGTGGATGGTTATGTCATTTGGTTTAACTAACGCACCGAGTACATTCATGCGACTTATGAATCTGTGCTTCGAGCTTTGATAGGCAAATGTGTTGTGATTTATTTTGATGATATTCTGGTCTACAGTATTGACCTTTTTGTTCATATTGAACATTTGAGATTGGTGTTTAACCTACTCTGTGCCGAGAAATTATTCAACAACCTAAAGAAATGCGCGTTATGTCAAAGAAAGGTTATATTCCTCGGATATGTCTTTTCAGGGAATGGAGTTCGCATTGATGAGGAAAAGGTTAAGGCTATTAATGAGTGGCTTACGCTAATGCGAACTGTAGCCAAGAATAGATAAGGTCAGTCGCTTAATGGGCCCAGGCTTGCAGAAAGCTCGACAAGAGTCAATGGGGAAAGATATGAAAAGGTGAAAGCAAAGGACGAAAATAGTAAGCAAAACCTACGGACAGCTCTAGTAGATATGATGTACCGATGGAACTTCTAAGTATTCACGGCACAATTTGATGTGACATAGAAATTGGTTTAATGAGGTTACTCACCACCTAACCCTGCTTAAGGGAAAAGATAAAAGCGATGTCGAGAGTAAACAACAGTGTTTATGCAGGAAAAAAGGTACTCAAAAGTGTATTGAAGATTATCTGATCTCTTACAACTACAATTACAAGGGTATTTATACCTGTAAATTAAGGCAACTTGCCCAAAAGGGAAAAGATAAAAAATGACATTTTCTAAGGAAGGCAATGTACATGTTATAAAGGGGCAAAAATGAATATACAAGGAAAATAATCATTGGTGCTACAGATTCTACATGTGATACTGTATATGTAGCGATACGGCATTGGCGAGGTCGCTAAGAGATGCGGATAGAAAGTATGGATGCATGGGTTTGTCCAAGCATGGATGGCTTAGTCAGTCCAACTTTCTCTCTCGGCTTTTCGGCAAGGAAGAGGCTGAGTAATTGTTAACTCAGCAACAGAGAGTAATTGTTAACTCGGCATACTATACAATAATGGGTGGTCATACGGTACGGCATTAGAGGTAACTCAGCAAGGAGGTACTCGGCCTCGGTAGGGGTTGGTTGGAACATAAGGATTCATCGTACCATCCTTTTTAGTCTTCAAGCCCGACTACGGGTCAGGAGCCTCGTAGCTTGATTCCTATCATTCCCTCCGAGTTGTTTTGGATTTGGGATCAAATTCGGATGGTGTTCGCTCAATTCTCCGTTAGGGTGCTATGGATTGAGGTCGGTGATGTTGAAGGTGTCAGAAACCCCATAGTCCTTAGGCAGTTCCAACTTGTAGGCATTGTCGCTGATTTTCTAGAGGATTCTGAAAGGTCATTCCACTCTTGTAGATAATTTGTTTCTCTTTTTGTTCAAGAACCGTTCCTTGATGAGGTATAGCCATTCCAAGTCTCTTGGCTGAAATTGTTTTGCTGACTGTCCCTTAGTCTTTTCACGCATTCTTCTAGCAGCCTGGTCGATGTGTTGAGTGACCTTATTATAGATGTGCTGAAGGGATTATACCTTGACTAAGGTGTTGGGGTCCTCTTACGCGGGTGTGGGTACAGGGGTATGGTCGAAGGGCAACTTGGGATCGAATCCATATACCACTTTGAAGGGGGTCTGCTTAATGGTGTCATGTACAGTTCGATTGTAAGTAAACTCGACCATTAGCAGGCAGATGTCCCAATCAACTAAGTTCTTACCGACTGTAGCTTGGAGCAGTAAACCTAATGTATGATTAACCACCTTTGTTTGGCCATCAGTTTGGGGGTGACAGGAGGTACTGCAGAGTAATTTGGTTCCTAGCCGACGCCATAGGGTTTTCTAGAAATGACTTAAGAACCTTGGGTCTCTATTGGAGACTACACTCTTCGATACGTCATGTATCCACACAATCTCCTGTAAGAAAAGAGAAGCAATAGCAGAAGCGTAGTTAGTTTTGGTGCAGGGCACGAAGTGTGCCATCTTACTAAACCGATCCATAATGATCATTATAGAATCTTTTCCTTAGGTATTTCTCAATAGTTTGAGAACAAAGTCCATGCTTAGTTCAGTCCATGGCCTCGTTGGAATAGGTAGGGGCATCACCTTCCTTTGTTCAACTCAGTACTTGGCCTTTTTGTATGTAGCACAACTTTCAATCACTTGGTGCACATCTCTTTGCATTCTTGGCTAAAAGAATCAGCCATTCACTAGTTCGTAGATCTTTCTCTCTCAAAAATGTCCAAAGAGTCCTTCGTCGTGAGCTTCCCTAATTAATAATTCCCATAGGAAACAAGTTGACATGCACGGTTTTCCTCTTTAGAACAGATAGCCATCCTGCACATAATACTTGTCCACTGTTCTCCCATCTATGCATCTCGAAATTATTGGTCTAAAGTGTGGATCCTCAGAGTTTTGTTCTTTGATACTTGCAAAACTAAATAATTTGGTCTACAGTTCTGATAAGAGCGTATGTCTCCTCGGTAGAGCATATGCAACCATGTTACTCTTTCCTTGCTTGTACTTAATCACAAAATACCCATCTCACCTGTCACTTGGACAGTTTAATCTGACTCCAGAGGTAACGCAATCACTTGTGATCATTATATATGACAAATTCTCTCGGCAGTAGATAGTGTTGCCACACTTGCAGTATTCGGATTAGTGCTAAGAGTTTTTTGTAATATACGGAGTAATTAATTGGGGTCCTCAAAGCTTCTCATTGTGGAAGGCAATTGGTTACCCTTTTTGCATCAGGATAGTAGCTATTCCAATGCCTGACGCATTGCACTTTAGCTCAAAAATTTTGTCGAAGTTGGGGAGTACTAACATTAGGGCGGAGGTCAACTTCTCTTTTACTTTGGTGAAACTCCTCTCTTCCTTTTAGCTTCTCACGGTGTTTTTCCTCGTTAATTCAGTAAGTGGTGCAATGAGGGTAATGAAGTTCTTAATGAACCTTCGATAAAATGGAGCCAGTCCATGGAAACTTCTCACGTCGGCACAAGTAGCAGGGGTCGGCCATTAAACAATTGCTTGGATCTTTTCATCATCGACTTGCAAGCCTTCTCCACTGACTACATAGCTCAAGAATACCACTTCATGTTGGTAAAAACAATATTTCTTTAGGTTACCAAATAATCTCTCGGTACGGAGAATATCTAAAATTACTTTGATGTGTTTACAGTGACTTGGCATGTCGGCACCGTAGATCAGGACATCGTTGAAGTATACTATGACACACTTCCCGATGAGATATCTTAGTACATGGTTCATAAGCCTCATGAAGGTGCTCGGAGCATTCAACAAGCCGAAGGGCATGACCATCCACTCGAAAAGCCCATGTCGAGTTTTGAATGTAGTCTTCTACTCGTTTCCTAGCCTCATGTGGATTTGATAGTAGCCAGACTTAAGATCAATCTTATTGAAAATTTTAGCACCACCCAATTTATCTAACATATCTTCTAGTCTTGGGATCGGATACCTGTATTTAATAGTGATTTTGTTCATGGCTCGGCTGTCAACACACATCCGCCAGGTTCTATCCTTCTTTGGCATTAAAAGTACAGGCACAACACAAGGGCTGAGATTCTCTCTCACGTATCCTCTTTCCAGCAACTCATTGACTTAACGTTGAAGCTCAGAAGCTTGCTCAGGATTCATTTGATAAGCTGGCTTATTCGGCAATATAGCGTCGGTTACTAAGTTAAAGCAGTACTATATGCTTTGGGTCGAGGCCAACCCTACTAGGAACTATTCTAGGAACAGGTTAGCATATTCATCTAACAGTTTCTTCACCTCTTGGGGTAAATCATTCCACTCCTTTATTTCTAATAGTCGCCCGACCAACATTAGGGTCGGTTCATTAGCGTTAATGGCCTCTCGGAGCTTGGTTGTACTCATCATCAGAGCCTTCTTTGATCCGCGAGCAAGTTTCATCTGTAACTTGTGAACCTCTCTCGGTGGCATTGGATTCAGCATGATCTTCTGATCATCCTTCTCGAAGATGTAGGTATTTTTATAACCGTCGTGGATGACTTTCCTATCAAACAGCTATGGTCTTCCTAGCAATAGTGGGAAGCGCACATGGGCAGTATGTCGTAGAGAATCAGGTTGGAGTAATTGTTGATTGTGATCTGCAGTAGTACTTGTCGAGTGATGTGTAATGCTCTCTTATCACTTAACCATTGTAACTTGTATGGCTTCAGATGCTCAACAATTGGCAACCTCAGTTTTGAGACGAGGTTGGCTGATGCTACATTGGTGCCGCTTCCACTATCTACTATGAGGGCATACGTCTGGTCATTCACCTTGTAGGTGATATGAAATAAGTTATCTCTTTACTCCTATCGTGAGGGCTCTACGCTCATAGTGCATCGGATAACCATGAGTAGCTAATCCAAATCCTCAACATACACGTCTTCCTCGATCAACTCTTTCTCGATATTCTTATTCTCGGTAGGAACCTCCTCCTCCTTGGGTTCCTCATCCATACTCTCTACGTCTAACTTCGAGGTGTCTCCCTTAATGACTATTGTCCTTCAATTCGGGCACTGAGCAGCCATATGTCCGAACCCTTGGCACTTGAAGTATTTGATCTGGTTAGTCTTCTTGCCAGACCTTTGCCCTTTCTCATATGTTCAGGTCGGCACTAGATCTTCAGACCGACTTTTCTGCTCGGCTTTAACATCTATCCTACTTCTCGGCTTAGTACTCGGCAATTTCCGGTTACTTGCCTGTCCTGGTCGACTAGTCGGCACTCTGGTTGCTACTTGGCTTCTTCTTTACCTCTCTACCAGTTGGGCAATCCTAACAGCTTCATCCATTGTATCAAATTGTTGAAGTTCCATAATGTCTCGGATGTCTCCTCTCAACCCAATGACAAACCTTGAAATTGTTTGGGCAGGTGGTTCCTCCACTTCGCATCTTATCATAAGCATTTGGAATTCTTAAACATATTCATCAATTTTTTGGCTTACTTGTCTCAGCTCCTGAAGTCGTACGAAAGTATCTTGGAGATATGTTTCCGGTACGAATCTGTTTCTGAGCACCCTCTTCATCCAAGCCAAGTGTTAATCTTTCGGAACCCCTCTCTTCTTCTTATGGCCTGAAAATTCTTCCACCACATGACTGTACATCTAAAAAATTTAACAGCAGCAGTCCTTACTTTCTCGTAATTCTCATACTTATAACAATCAAACACACGCTCCACCTTTTGCTCCCAATCCAGATACTCGTTGACATTCCTAGACCCATTGAAACTCGGAATTCGAAGCTTCACATGGTCGGATGCTCTGGGGACTCATATACGCTTCTCTTCAAAATATTCTTCTTCCTCTTCATCAAGTTCTCTCAAGACTATTCTTCGCCTTACTTGTTTGCCAACTCCTCCACCTCCAAATGGTCGAGCTGGGTTCTAACCTCTAACAGGTTAAGCAGCTTGTGGAGTGTTTTATGTGGCCTTAGTAGGTTGGCAAGATAATGTATGAACAGCTCGGGTCAGATTTATCAGGAGGCTAGCTACCTCATCGAGTCTCTTGTTAGTGCTTTTGGAAGTTCCCTGAGACTGGCACCTATGGTGGACAATTTCACTATCATCACCAGTATCAACATTTATATTTGGGTCTATCATTTTTCCTCACAGATTTAGAATTTAAACAAACACTTCAGAAAGTGAACAACTAATAATACCGCAATTAAATGGACTCAATAACTGACTCTATTTCAAACAGGCAAAAACAAAGTGTAGAACTCAGGAAGAACTAACTACAGCTCACACAAAACCTTTACTCTAATACTAAGATGATGCGAACCGTAGCCAAGAATAGACAAGGCCAGTTGTTGAATGGGTCCGAGTTTACAGAAAGCTTGAAAAGAGTCAATGGAGAAAGGTACGAAAGGGTGAAAGCAACGGATGAAAATATTAAGCAAAACCCACGAACAGCTCCAGAGGATATGATGTACTAATGGAACTTTCAAGGACTTACGGCATAATTCGATATGGTGTACGAATTGGTCCAATGAGGTTACTCGCCACCTAACCTTGCTTAAGGAAAAGGATAAGAGTGATACCGAGAGTAAACAACAGTGTTTACATAGGAAAGAAGGTACTCAAAAGTGTATTGAACATTATCTGATCTCCTACAACTATAATTACAAAATTATTTATACTCGCAAACTAAGGAAACTTGCCCGAAAGGGAAAAGACAAAAAGGATATTTCCTAAGGAGGGCAATGTATATGTTATAAAGGGGCAAAAATAAATATATAAGGAAAATAAACATTAGTGCTACAGATTTTACATATGATATTGTATACGTAGTGATGTAGCATTGGCGAGGTCATTAGGAGATGCAGACAAATAGTACGGATGCATGGGTTTGTCCAAGCTGAGATGGCCTAGTCAGTCCGGCTTTCTGTCTTAGGTTCTCGGTAAGGAAGAGGTCAAGTAATTGGTCGACTTGGCAACAGAAAATAATTGTTAACTTGACATACCACACAACAATGGGTGGTCATACGGCACAGCATTGGAGGTGACTTGGTAAGGAAGTACTCGGCCTCGGCATGGGTTAGTTGGAATATAAGGATTCGTCATGCCTACCCCTTTAGTCTTCGAGCCTGGCTGCGGGTCAGAGGCCCCATAACTTGATTCCCATCAGCTTTGCCCTTGTAAATTATGTATCTTTCCTTTTGCAGTAGAAATCCTTTTTTTGTAAATTACAGATACTTAGGACTTACTCTAATTGGGCTATACAAAAACTTGTAATTTGTAATAGCAACATCAGTTGGTGAATGATATTGAGCTTTGTCTTTGCTTGCTCTCAATTACTCTTATTTAGTTTATTGTGAGCGTGGATTAGTAGCGAGTGCCCTGCGACCAAACTTATGCTTAATATTAAGTGTGACTTGAGCTCTTGTGAGGCATTGGTAAGTCATATCGACCATCGGTATACAGGGACCCTTACTCAAACCTCGACTTCCATTTACCTTTTGAACCATTTTGCAGTTCGAATTCATCCCTTTTTAGCTCTCATGATATTGGTAGCTGTATGTCATCCCCTTTTCTAACGATTTGTATCATCCTAGTATCAGAGCTTGGCTACGTTAGAGCAAGTTTCTATCACTTTGCACCTTGAGTAACTTGTTTCAGCTTGTTATGGAAACTACTTATTGTTGTTGTGAGTGTTAGAAGAGTGTTTAGTGTTAAAAATTTTTTATGTTCTATTTTTCCTTGTTTCTTATTCTCAAAATAGAGTGTCAGTGTTTAATTGGTTTATCGTGTGTGGTTGTCATAGCTGTAAGAGTATTAAGTGTTGTTCTGTTGTTGTTATTCATGGGAAGAACCTTGAGTAGTTTTTTCAGTTGTTAATATATTTGAAATAAAAAACAATGTCCAACTCTAGTGTTTAAGGAACTTTAGGTAATTAAGAGAATGGTGTTTGAAATGACTAAAGTCAACAAGGAAGTTTCACATCGTAGTTCACAGATGATTGATTGGATAGACATACTGACTTGGTGGCTAATCTGGTGACTGCCATAAATGAAGATAGATAATGAGCCAAAAATGGTCCTTACA
Organism: Lumnitzera racemosa; assembly: GCA_024138005.1. NCBI lineage: Eukaryota > Viridiplantae > Streptophyta > Magnoliopsida > Myrtales > Combretaceae > Lumnitzera > Lumnitzera racemosa. The sequence goes on from JAMXBC010000007.1 coordinate 7,605,834, forward strand.
GAGGATAAGCTAATGAATAGCCCAAGAGAGGCAATGACCGCTACGTCCCAATTAATGCCCTAGTTCAACCACATTGAGTTAGAGAAGTAGACAAAGTTAGTTGATGCAGACTAATGTCATAAGAGATTGAAGAGGAGGATGAGGAAGTAAGTGATGATGTAGAGGAGTATTATGAATTGGAGGAGAGGAATGTTTGAGCTCTTAGAGTGGGGCAGTTAATGATGTATAGCCTTAGTTTTTCTAGGAGTAGTAATGCCAAGGACTACCTAGACTGGGTAGATAGGATTGAGAAATAGTTTTAATGTCATGAGGTACCTGATAGCACTAAGGTCAAACTTGTTGTGTTAAAGTTTATTGGTTATGCCGCCTTATGGTTGAAGAATTTGCAAGCCATTTGTAGAAGAGAAGGATAATGTGAAGTTAGACATTAGGATGAAATGAAAAGAGCCGTGAGACGAAGATTTGTTCCGAGCTATTATTTACAGGACGTATTCAAAAGGTTATAGGAGTTAAGGCAAGGAGCAACAAGTGTTGATGCCTATGTGAAGGAGTTTCAAATGTTAATGATCCATTGCAAAGTTATTGAGCTTGAAGACCAAATTATATCCCAATTCCTTAGTGAGTTGAAGTGTGAGATTAGAGATAATCTAGAGACTATGGATATCGGTTTACTTAATGAAGCTATTAGAGTTGCCTAAAGAATTGAGAGGCATTAAGCAGGAAGATTCCGAGCTCCTATTAGTTGTAAGCTCTGCAATCAACTACTCGGGGTTTGATTCGTAGAATTTAGGGCGATCAAGCAGATTGCCTGATCTAGCCCAAATTTTATGATGAAGCTAAGATTATTAGTAAAAGTAATCTCATAAGTTGAATTTAAGAAAATAAGTAATAAAATAATTAATTAATATAATATTTAATTTTATAAAAATTCTTTGTTATTTATCGAAAACGTTTAGAATGAATTTTGATAACTAACGAATGGATAAAGATAAATTATATGCACACTAAAAATCATGAAATAATATAAATAATATTTAGGAATATTTATTTGTATCGTATATGAATTTACATGTAAGCAGAAATATACGTAATTACTTAAAATATGCGAAATAGGATAAAATAATGTTAAATAATTAAAGAAAATGCATGAATAATTAAGGAAAAATCAGGAAAAATGAGGAATGATCCAGATTTGAGGCATAGCAGCTTGGAAATAGAAAAAAAAAAATTGACCAATTAAAATGCAACAAATAGAAAGTAAGAAAAATAAGAGATAAGTCTCATGTTACCTCAATTTAATGCACAAAAATTCCCCAAGACCTCTTTAAATACCTAAAATTTTATAGAAACTCATTTGGAATGTTTGGAATTATAGAAAATTAAAGAGAGTTGAAAACAAAGGGTAAATTAGGGTTTCCAAAAAATTACAAAAATCTATTCAATTAGGGCCTTAGAGGGGAACCAATACCCGACGAGCACTTGGGAGTGGATGGCCAGCACCACTATGGTGGTAGTAGTGCCTAAGTCGGCCGACAAGGCTCCAGTAGTTGGTGGTGGCTGAAGTAGCCAACACCAGTAAGTTTTGATTCCCTCTCAATTTTTCTTAAATTGTTAAAAATATTAAACATATTTGGAAAATTATGAATCTTATTATTCCAAGATATTTAGTGTGTAGATTTAGGAATAAAATTTATTTTGATGAATTTATGTCAACAAATATATTGTCCTTAAGAAATCTCACAAACTCAAGCTTTGTTCGGTTTAGAAATAAATGATTTTGGGAGAGTACTTTTAAGCCTAAAATTTTTGTATAAACTACTTAAGGGTTATAGAATAGTATTATGAAGCCCTTTTTCAAAAATTAATTTTTGAAATTTTTAGACCTTAAAATGATACATAAAATGTGTAATTTAAGGCTAATTAAGTAATTAAATAGATAATTACTGATTTAGTGTATAATTATATGTTTAAGGATGTTGAAATTTGATGAAGTATGATATTTGTAGTATTTAGAGTGTTAGATGCAATTATTAAGGTATTATGTAGTAAATATGTAATAGATAAAAATGGTAAATTTTGGGTTAATTTTATAAATTAGGATAATTAGGGGTAAAATTTGACTTGGGATGAATTTAGATATTTTGAGATGTTAATTAATGTAAGTAGATGATGTTTGGAGTGACATAAATATTATATGTGTATATTATGTACATAATAGGTAATAATACATAATATGAAAAATTGGAAATATAATAAATAAAAAATATTAGAATAAAATTGATATTATACTAATAATAGAAATATATACAAAATCTAGTAGAAGACTTAAATTTTGGTAATTACATGAAAAATATAAAATTTTCTTACATTGGGAGTAAGTTCAGTATAATAATAAGCATTTAAGTGTATTAGGTAGAACAGAATACTGACTTAAGACCAAATGAGATATTTAGGATTCTTGAGCCTAATGTGATTAATTTCACTTTAGGGTTCGAATCGCATTTTTAGGCTTTACGTATAATACCCTTAATTGGAACAGCTTTAGAACCTAAATCAGAATCGGATTTGGAAACTGAACCCTAAACTAACCTAGGATGAATTAATAATAACTAATATGTATATGAGAAGAATTAAGTTAAATCATAACCTAGAGTGTGTATATATATATATATATATATATCATCAAATATAAATACTAAAGAGCGTATTTTGATATTATAGGACACATGGAAACGAGTCGACTTGCAATTGGCTAAGTGAGCAACTAAGGATACCAGGTAAGTTGGGATTAATATATTACTGTATTTTGGAGTACTAATTTGTAGTACTTGGAGGCTTGAAATTGTACTAAACTATTCTTGTTAGATAGTTGGATATGCACATATGTTTGTTATGAGTTGTTGAGATGATTACTGATTTGCTGCTTTGGTTTGTATTTGTATGATTTATTTGAAATGATTGAATACCTTAAACCGGATTTAACTAAATATTTGACTTATTAATTTAAATTAGATCTGCATAGCAACCTATTAGCATTCTTCAACCAAATACTGACCCTTTCGAAAAGGATAGCATTGGATAGCATAATTGGTCCCTTCTTCATCCTTAGTCAAACTAAGTGATAGGTAACGAGGTTGTGTCAAGGGTGAAGTCAATAGTTCGAAGGTAGTCACGGGAGGAGTGGTAATGGGAATTAGGTTACCGGACTTCTGACCCGCAGCCGAGCTTGAAGACTAAAGGGGCTAGCACGGCGAATTTTTTGGTTCCAACCAACCCCTGGTGAAGTCGAGTAGTTCCTTGCCGAGTTACCTCTAATGCCATGTCGTATGATGGCCCATTTTTCTATAGTATGCCTAGTTGATGATTACTCTCTAGCACTAAGTCGACCAATTACTCGGCATCTTTCTAGCCAAGAAGACGAGAGAGAGAGTCCGAGCTGACTAAGTCACCCCTACTTAGACAAGCCCATATGTTCGTACTTTTTGTTCGCATCTCCTACCAACCTCGCTAATGCAGCAGCGCCATGTGTATAGTATTATATGTAAAATTTGTAGCACTAACGATTGTTTTCCTTGTATATTCATTTTTACCCTTTTGTATCGTGTACATTTCTTCTTTAGAAAATGTCTTTTTGTCTTTTCCCTTTTGGGTAAGTTGCCCTAACTTACGGGTATAAATACCCTTATACTTGTAGCTGTAATTCATCAGATTACTTTCAATACACTTGAGTACTTTCTTCCTTGTGTAAACATTATTTGTTTACTCTTGACATCACTCTTATCTTTTTCTTTAAGCAAGGTTAGGTGACGAGTAACCTCATTAGACCAATTCGTGCATCATATCGAATTGTACTATAAGTCTTCGGAAGTTCCATTGGTTTGTCACATCTTCTAAAGCTATTCGTGAGTTTTTTCTTACTATTTCATTCATCATTTTTGCCCCCTTTCGTACCTTTCCCCATTAACCCTTTTCGAGTTTTTTACAAGTTTAGACCCATCTAACGACCGGCCTTATCTGTTCCTGGAAACGGTTCGCAACATCTTGGTATCAGAGCGAAGGTTTTATGTGAACTATAGTTAGTTCTTCTTAAAGTTCTGTTGTACTCTGTTTTGCGTGTGTGAAATAGAGTTAGTTACTATGTTCATTTGACTGCGTGTTTGTTTGAATTTTGAATCTGTAAGGAAAAATGACAGACCCAAGTATGAAAATTAGTGCTGGTGATGACAGTAGAGTTGTCCACCATGGACAACAATCTTAGGGAACTTTCAAAAGCACTAAGGAGAGACTTTAATAAGGATCAAGGACTGATTACATGCTCTCGAGTTCAAGGGCTCTCTCAAGTGATCCGCTGAGCTGTCTGAGGTGAGTTAAGCGCCGAGGAGCATTGCTTGCCCCAATCCGATCTGCTCTCCATGTCATCCAAGATGTTACCGAGGTGATCAACTAGTATGTCGAGCCAAACCCTTCATTAACCATAGTCCCAGCGCCAAATCTGAATGTAACAATCCCCACTATTGCCAAGACCAATCAAAGCTATCAAGAGCTGACCATCCGAAGCTAAGCTCGTGTGAATCGTCCTTGAACCAACCTTTGTCTAGCCCCTTTTGACACTGAACAGGCCTGAACCAAGGCCTACCCTTACTCGGACTACAATATTGTCAGAATTACAGTAAAAACGTGCACGCGTTGTCTTTTACTGACATCTGTATTGTCCTTTCTAACAAAGGACGTCTGCGTTCCTTCTTTTACATGATTTCATATTTTCCTTGTAAATTATTCTTTTTGTTTTTAGCAAATAAGGACTATTCTTTTGTCATTTCTGTAACTTAGGATTTTCCTTAATAGGATGATATAAATATTGTCATATTGTAAAAGTCAAGGACATCATAATAAAGAGAATATACTGAAATCTTTCACTCTTGAGTTAAGTGTCCCTCTTACTCTTGAGCTACTCTTATCTAGCCCATTCGAGTATGGACTAGTGACGAGTAACCTCCGGTTATACTTGTACGTTATATCAAGTGTGACTTGAACTCGTGTGAGGCGCTGGTGCGTCATATTCTTTGTCAGTGCACGGGAACCCCTTACTCAACCTTCAACTATCATTTACCTTTCAAGCCATCTTGCGGCTTGGACCTACCCTTTTAGTTACGTGTGATATTGGGTTTGTGTGTTCATCCGCGAGTCCGTATCAAACTTAGTATCAGAGCTTGGTTATGTTCGAAGCTGGATTCTACTACTGTGTTCTTTTAATAGTTTGTCATTGCTCTCGTGTGATAGTGATTATATTGTTAGCTTTGAAGTTTAGTAGTGAGAAGTGCTTTGAACTCTATATTCTCCTATTTTCAATACACCAAAACAGAGTGTGGTTGACTGTATGTTTGTTGAGAAATTGTCATTGTAAACATCAATGTCAGATTCAAGTGTATAAGGGACTTTGGGAAACTAAGAAAGTGGCACTTGACATGGGCAAGGGTAAGGGTAAGGGCATAAAGGAAGCTTTTTACCTCAATCTGTGGGTGACCGCTTGGATAGGCTTACCGACTTAGCAGCTAGTATGGTGATTGTCATCCAAGAAAACAGCTAACGAGCTAGAAATAGCCCCACCAGAGAACGTGAATAGCAACAGTGAGGCAATGGTCAGTTTGGCTAGGTTAATGCCCCAGCTTGCTTACCTCGAGCTGAAGGAGTTGGTAAGGATACTAGACGAGTATTTGCATTGGGAAGAGAAGGTAGAGCATATGTTTGATTACTATCAATATGAGGATTATGAGAAAATGAGGACTACTGTTGTTGAATTCTTCATAAATGCCTCCATGTGGTGGAAGAATTTTCAAGCCATTAGAAGAAGAGAAGGGTACCAAGAGATTAACACTTGGCTCGAGATGAAGAGAGTGCTTAGAAACAAATTCGTACTAGAAACATATCTCTAAGATACTTTCACTCGGCTTGAGGAGCTGAGATAAGGAGGCCGAACTGTTGATGAGTATGTTCAAGAATTCCAAATGCTTTTGATACGATGCAAAGTGGAGGAACCATCAACCTGAATAGTCTCAAGATTTATTACCGGATTGAGAGGAGACATCAAAGACATTGTGGAGCTCTAACGACTTGACATAATGGATGAAGCTGTTAGGATTGCCCAGTAAGTAAAGAGGCAAAGAAGGAGCTGAGTAATGACCAAAATGCCGACTAACCGACTTGGTCAAGAAAGTCATAGAGCTCAATCGTGTATAGAGCTGAGTAGAAAGATTGATGTAAGAACCGAGTAGAAAAGCTAACCTAAAGATGTATTACTGACCTAAATGTATGAGAAGGGGCAAGGGTTTAGCAGGAAGACCAACCGGATTATGTGCTTCAAGTCCCAGGGGTTCGGACATATGGCTGCTTAGTGCCCAAACTGAAGGACGATGGTCATTAAGGGATACATCCTAAAGTTAGAAGTAGAGAGTATGGATGAAGAACCTAAGGAAGAGGAGGTTCTTGCAAAGAAAGAGCTGATTGAGGAGGATGTATTTCTCGAGGACTTAGACCAGTTACTCATGTTTTTCTGGCGTACTATGAGTGTGGAACCCTCACAAAAGGAGGAGTAGAGAGAGAATTTGTTTCATACCACCTGTAAGGGTGAATGATCAGATGTGTGCTCTCATTATGGATAGTGGAAGTTGCACCAATGTGGCATCGGGAGATCTTGTTTCCAAACTGAAGTTGCTGACTGTTGCACATCCCAAGCTGTACAAGTTACATTGGTTGAGTGAGAAAGGAGCATTACATGTCATTTGGTAAATACTATTATCGTTTGCTATAGGGAATTACTTTGACTAGATCATCTACGACGTACTGCCTATGTGCGCTTCCCACGTATTGCTTGGTAAGCCGTGGTTGTTTGATAGGAGAGTTATATATGATGGCTACAGGAATACGTATATGTTTGAGAAGGATGATTAGAAGATTACGTTGAATCTGATGCCGCCGAGAGAAGTTAATAAGTTGCAGACGAAACTTGGTCACGGATTGAAGAAGGCTCTAGTGATAAGTAAAGCCGAGCTTCGAGCGGCCATCAATGCTAATGAGTCGATCCTATTGTTGGTCAGGAAACTATTGGAAATTGAGGAGTGGGGTAAGCTTCCCTAGGAAATCAAGGAGCTGCTAGATGAATATGTTGACCTATTCCTAGAATAGTTACCTGAGGGGTTGCCCCTAATTTGAGGAATAGAGTAATGGATTGACTTAGTACTCGACACTGCACTGCCAAATAAGCTAGCTTAACGGATGAATCCCAAGTAAGCTTTTAAACTCTAATGATAAGTCAAAGAATTGCTAGAGAGAAGCTCTGCAATAGAGACTCTCAGCCCTTGTGCCGTGCCTATACTTCTAATACCGAAGAAGGATGAAACTTGGGGGATGTGTGTAGATAGCCGAACCATGAATAAAATCACGATCAAATACAGGTATTTGATCCCAAGGCTAGAAGACATATAGGATGAACTGAGTGGAGCTAAGATTTTCAGCAAGATTGATCTTAAATCTGGTTACCATCAAATCCACATGAGGCCAGCATCGAATGGAAGACTGTGTTCAAGACTCGACATGAATTTTACGAATGGATGGTTATACCTTTCAGCTTATCGAATGCCCTGAGCACTTTCATGAGATTAATGAACCATATGCTAAGACATCTCATCAGGAAGTGTGTTGTGGTGTACTTTTGCAATATCCTGGTCTACAGTACCAACATGCCGAATCATTATGAACATCTTAGAGCAGTCCTGGATATCCTTTGTGTTGAGAAACTATTCGGCAATCTAAAGAAATTTTGCTTTTGCCAGGAGGAAGTGATATTCTTGGGTTATGTAGTCAGTAGAGGAGGTTTGTGAGTTGATGATGAGAAGATCCGAATAATTATCAATTGGCTAACTCTTACTACTTAGGCTGATGTGAAAAGTTTCCACGAACTAGCTTTGTTTTACAGAAGATTCACTAGGAATTTCAATACCCTCATTGCACCACTTATTGAATTAACGAAGAAAAACACCGACTTCCAGTGGGAAGAAAGGGAGGAGAGGAGTTTTGCTAACATAAAAGAAAGATTGACCTTCGCCTTGGTGTTAGTACTACCTGACTTCGATAAAATTTTTGAGCTGCAATGCAATGGATCGAGCATTGGAATAAGCGTTGTCTTGATGCAGGAAGGCCGACCAATTGCCTTCTACAGTAAGAAACTCCAAGGATTACAGTTGAAATACTTTATGTATGACAAGGAACTTTTAGCACTAATTTGAGCAATGCAAGTAGGGCAACATTATTTACAACCAAGAGAATTTGTCATATATATTGACCATGAATCGCTGAGGTACCTCCAAAGCCAGAACAAGTTGTCAAAGTAGTAGGCGAGATGGGTTGAATTCCTTGAGAGATTCAATTTTGTAATTAAATACAAGTAGGGAAAGAGTAACGTAGTTGCAAATGTTCTTTTGAGGAGACAAGTGCTTTTATTAGACTTATAGACCAAGTTGTTTGGGTTTGCGAGTATCAAAGAACAGTACTTCAAAAATCTACACTTTGGATCAATAATTTTGTCATGTGTGGATGGGAGGACAGTGGATGAGTATTATGTGGAGGATGGATACCTGTTCTGAGGGGGGAAACTATACGTGCCAACTTGTTCTCTATGGGAATTATTAATTAGGGAAGCCCACAGTGGAGGAGTCTTCAAACACTTTAGGGAGAGGAAGACTTGTAAACTATTGAATGGCTGATTCTTTTGGCTAAGAATATAGAGAGATGTGTACCGAGTTGTGGAAAGTTGTGTTGTATACAAAAGGCCAAGAGGTGTAAGGGAAAGCAATGCCCCTACTTGTTCCGATGTGGCCGTAGATTGAATTGAGCATGGACTTTGTTCTGAGACTGTCACGAATTGCCCGAAGCAAAGATTCTATAATGGTCGTCGTGGATCGGTTCAGTAAGATGGTACACTTTGTACCCTATACCAAAACTAACAACGCTTCAGCTATTGCTTATCTGTTCTTACAAGAGATTGTACGAATACATGACCTACTAAGAAGTGTAGTCTTCGATAGAGACCCGAAGTTCTTGAGCCATTTCTGGAGAACCCTGTGGCATTGGCTGTGAACCAAATTAATCTTCAGTAACTCATATCACCCTTAAACTGACAGCCAAACAGAGGTGGTTAATCGTACTTTGGGGTCACTGCTTCGAGCTGCAGTAGGCATGAACTTGACTGATTGGGACGTCTGCCTGCAGTGGTCGAGTTCACTTATAACTAAACCGTACATTACACCACTAAGCAGACTCCCTTCGAGGTGGTTTATGGATTCAATCACCAGTTGCCCTTCAACCATGCCCCTGTACTAGCACTTGCGTAAGAGGACCTTGACGCCTCGACCAGAACACAATCTCTTCAATACATCTATGATAAGGTTACTCGGCACATCGACCAAGTTATTAAAATAATGAGAAAAATGACCAAGGTAGGTCGGCCAAACAATTTTAGCCGGCAAACTTGGTATGGCTGCACCTCAACAAGGAACTGTTCTCGAACAAGAGGAAGAACAAATTATCTGCAAGAGCAAAATGACCTTTCAAAATCCTCTAGAAAATCAATGACAATGCCTACAAGTTGGAATTTTTTGAGGACTATAGGGTTTCCGATGCCTTCAACATTATCGACCTTAGTCTATATAATCCTAATGGAGAATTGGGCAAACACCATTTAGATTTGATCCCAAATCCAAAACAACCTAAAGGGAATTATGGGAATTAGGCTACCGGACCTTTGGCCCACAGCTGAGCCTGAAGACTAGAGGGGTTGGTATGATGAATCCTTCTGTTCCAACTAACTTATGCTGAGGCCGAGTACTTTCCTACTGAGTTACCTTTAATGCCATGTCGTATGAACGCCCTTTTTTCTATAGTATGTCAAGTTAATGATTACTCTCTAACACTGAGCAGACCAATTACTCGGCATCTTCCTTGCCGAGAAGCCGAGAGAGAGAATCTGGATTGACTAAGTCATCTCTACTCGGACAAGGCCATTTATCTATACTTTTTGTCCGCATCTCCTAACAACCTCGCTAATGCAGCATCGTTACGTATACAATATCATCTGTAGAATCTGTAGCACTAATGATTGTTTTCCTCATATATTCATTTTTACCCTTTTATATCATGTACATTGCTTCTTTAGGAAATGTTCTTTTTGTTTTTTCCCTTTTAGGCAAGTTGCCATAACTTGCGAGTATAAATACCCTTGTACTTGTAGCTGTAATTCATTAGATTACCTTCAATATACTCAAGTACTTTCTTCTTTACGTAAGCATTTTTTGTTTACTCTTGACATTACTCTTATCCTTTCTCTTAAGTAAGGTTAGGTGGTGAGTAACCTCATTGGACCAATTTGTCTGTCATATCGAATTATACCGTAAGTCTTCGGAAGTTCCATTGGTGTATCATATCCTATAGAGCTATTTGTGGGGTTTTACTTACTGTTTCATTCATCATTTTTGCCCCCTTTCGTACCTTTTCTCATTAACCCTTTTCGAGCTTTTTGTAAGCTTAAACCCATCCAGTAAGTAGCCTTATTTGTTCTTGGTCCCGGTTTGCAACAAGCGGTGTCTTCATTGTACAAGCTTGGGTTTGGTTATGAGCTGTTGCATTAGCGAAAACTCTTCAACCTGAATTAGAGCGGGTGCAATTTCTTTAATCTTACGATGGGTCAAACGACGTCGTGCAATGGTGCTTAAACATGTATTACACCTAATAATTTGGTTAATAACCTTGTTTGTGTTTGTGGTATGGTTTTAAGTCTCTATCCCAACTTACTAACCTGTGGCTACTTATATCCTTATAGACTTTGTTGTAGGTGCTAGCTAGGAAGTGGATTACATTTACCTTGAAATTAGCAACTACTAGATGTTGGGGGAGTAAGGATAATAACCTGAAAAGCAATTATATTTTCAAGTTTGGATTCTATCTTTATAGTTTTTAGTATTAATTTATGTATTATTCAAGTAGATTATGTTTAGGCTTTTAAATCTTGTAATGTACTTAGAATATCTTAGAGTAAACAGGTTTTCTTTATAATTTCATAGGTAAATAATATGTTTAATTTATGAGCTATTTACTTTAAAGCGGGTTAGTTATGGATGCGTTGTGTAAATTAGGTCTAAGATAGCGGCTGTATGGATAGTTTATATCTTAGAATGGTTTGTATGGTGAGATTATTACGACTCTGCCACTTCGGGGCATAACATCAATTAACCTACCACTAACCGACCTGTTTCGCACAAACTTATATGATTGGAACCAAGTAAAGTTGCTAAAGACAGGTGAGATCAAGTGTTTTAACTGTCATAGGTTTAGACACATGGCTACTTAGTGTCCGAATAGAAGAACCATGGTGATCCGAGGGGACGTACCGACCATTGAGGTAGATGTTATTGATGAGGAAGTGGAAGAGCTGTAAAAAAAGGGACGAACCGAGTTGTCTAAGGAGGAGGAAGTCATCTATAATGAAGAGGGTAATTTTATGCCTGTAACCTTGGTGTTGAGGAGAATAATGAGTATAAGACTTGCACTCGAGGACGAGTAGCAGGAGAATTTGTTTCACATTAGCTATAAGGTCAATGGATCAATGTGTGCATTAATCATTGATAGTGGTAGCTGCATTAATCATTGATAGTGGTAGCTGCATCAATGCAACATCTACTTTCATGGTCCAATAGTTAAAGTTGTCGACCAAGCTTTACCCCAAGCCTTATAAATTACACTGGTTCAGTGACAAGGGAGCCATAAAAGTGAATAAAAAAGTGACTGAATCAATCGAGACGAAGTGTTCTGTGCTGTGTTACCCATGCGTATGTCCCATATTCTTCTTGGATAACTATGGATGTTCAATTGGAATGTGATATACGACGAAAGGAAGAACATATGTTCCGTAGTAATAAGAATCGACCCCCCTGGACTGATCATACGAAGTTGAGCCACAGGACTTCGAGGATTCACTCGGAGAATATTAGTTCGAAGCCCCATTCAAAATGAGGATTCCTATCTCGATCTCTATGTTTCCTTCCTCTACCGACTTGATTATCGAGTTGTCACTTGTGCTGGGCCTGCTGAATAGCTGTACTATGATAGAATATCTAAATAGACAACCTTAAGACTATCTAAGCTGAACTCCCAAGCAGACTAAACCGACCACTGATGTTCGACCCTAGCTCAAGTTGATTACTTTACAGCGAATGGCTGATCGAGCTCCAACCTGATCCAGATCAGGTCGGCCCCTGACTATAAGCTCTCCTTTCTTCTTTTTGTCCACATTGTACCATATTCTTGATGTCCAGCCACCGAACGACACGTGTCTTCTGGCAGGACATTCTAGAAGGTTCCTTTTACTTTCCCTATAAAATATTCTTTATCTCTTTTACCCTTTTTAGTATGTATTATGTAACTTAATTGTAAGAGTATCCTTTTATCTTTTTATACATGTAAAGTAAGCCTAGTAGATAGGTATATAAGCTCCTACTTAATTGTACAGAGACATCAATCAATCATCAATATCAGAATTTACTCAAGTTTTCCTTTAAGCAACCCTATTGTTCTCATTACACCTTTTAACTCTTATCTATTTTGTTTAATAAGGAGTAGTAGCAAGTGACCCTTTAGTTTGGACCGGTAAGTCATATCTGGTAGATTGTAAGCTAAGTAGGATTAATTAATGTGTCATATCCAGTCGGTAGCTGCCTGGATTTTGCTAGCTTTTCTTTTGTTTCCTTTGGTTTTAGCTTCGTTGTGATGTCTTTCTGTGTATCCAACCCCAAAGACGTATCACCTAGAGCATAGAGGTAGGAAGGTGAAGTTAAGCCCTATGACTGTTGCGCAAGTTAAAAATATGTCGACTTAAGTAAGTTGAGTTTTGAAGAAGGAGGCTTTAGTGATGACTCGAGTCGAGCTAAAAATAGAAATGAATCTCAAAGAGCTGACTTATCTACTAGTTAGGAGGTTATTAGAAATGAGAGAATCGGATAAGGTATTACTACCTATCGAGGTGAAAACCATGTTGGATGAATTTGTCAACCTGTTCCAAGGTAAATTGTTAGAAGGTCTGCTTCCCATAAGAGGCATTGAACATGTAATTAACTTACAACCAGGAGTCGCATTACTAAACGAGCTTGTCTATAGGTTAAATCCTAAGAAAGCTACCAAGCTATAAAGGAAAGTACATAAGTTGATGAAGAGAAGGAATGTGTGAGAGTCCTTAAGCTTATGTGCCGTATTAGCATTGTTGGTACTAAAGAAAGATGGTATGCATGGATAGCCAAGTAATCAATTACATTAATATTAAGTACATATATCTTATACCAAGGCTTAATGATATGCTTGATGAGTTGAATAGAGCAAAAATATTCTCCAAGATTGATCTTAAATCTAGATACCATCAAATCAAAATGCAAGAGGAAGATGAATGGAAGACCACATTTAAGACCCGTAATGGATTATACAAGTGGCTTGTAATGCCCTTTAGACTATTGAACACGCTGAGTACATTTATGAAACTAATGAACCATGTGCTCTGAGAACTGATAGGAAAATTTGTGGTGGTATATTTCAATGACATTTTAGTCTATGGCCTCTGACTTAGAGACTTATTATGAGCACCTCCGAGCAGTCTTCTCAAAACTCTGATTTGAGAAGCTTTATGCCAATATGAAGAAACGTGGCTTTTGCTGACTTGAAGCAATCTTTTTGAGATTTGTTATGAGTACTGGTGGCATCCAAGTTGATGATGAGAAGATATGAGCAATTACTGAATGGCCTGTACCGGCTTGTTTAACAAACATGTGAAGCTTCCACGGCTTGGCATAATTTTATCGCCAATTTTTAAGGAACTTCAGTATTATTGTGGCCCTATTCACCGAGCTAATAAAGAAAAATGAAGAGTTCAAGTGAGGAGAGAAGGAGCAAGGAGTTTTGAAGAAGTGAAGGAAAAGCTGACTACTACCCTGTCTTAGCTCAACTAAGTTTTGACTAAGTGTTTGAAGTAGAGTGTAACGCAGTTGAACTAGGCATAAGTGCTGTACTGATCTAGGAGAGCTGACTTATTGCTTACTTCAATGAAAAGCTTAGAGGAGCTATACTCAACTATTCTGTTTATGATAAGGAGTTTTACTCTTTGATCTAAGCCTTGACTGTTTGGCAATATTACCTGTTACCTAAAGAATTTATGATCTACATTAATTATGAATCTCTAAGATATCTAAAAAGCCTGCTCAAATTGTCCTAAAGGTTAGTTAAGTGTGTAGAATTCATGGATGGATTTTCTTATGTCATGAAGTATAAAAACAACAAAAACAATTCAGTGGCCAATGCTCTATCAAGATAATACTCCTTCTTGACTGAGCTGTAAACAAGGTTACTTGGTTTCTCTATGATTAAGGAGTTGTATGCTGAGGATCCATATTTTGGCTCGATCTATGCCAAATGTGAAGAAGGCCGATTACTTGGTGATTATCATAAGGAGGATAGATACTTATTTAGGAAGAGGAGATTGCGTATCCCGACTTGCTCTGTGCGAGAGCTGTTAGTATGTGAGGCGTATGGTAGAGGATTGTCTGCATTTTGGCAAGCACCAAACTTATGAGGTACTAGCCTCTACATTCTTTTGGCTAAGGATGATGAGAGATGTCTAAGGTGTACTAGAAAGGTGTGTTACCTGCAAAAGGACAAAGAGCCAAGCTAAGCAAGGGCAATATTTACCTTTGCCGATCTCGACCAAACCATGGTTTGAGTTAAGTATAGACTTTATGTTAGGATTGTTGAGAAAGTCCCGAGGGAAGGACTCCTTCTAGTGGTCACGGACCAATTTAGTAAGATGCCGCGTTTTGTTGCTTGTTTCAAAACTAACGATGCTTCGGCTATCTCTTTTCTTTTCTTAAAGAAAGTCGTCAAACTACATGGAGTAACCAGGACCATTGTTTCAAATGGAGATCTATAATTTATGAGCTACTTCTAAAGGACAGTATGGAAGTGAATGGGAACCAAACTATTATTTAGCTTGTCTTGCCATCTATAGACGAATGAACAGACCGGGGTCGTCAATAGAATTGTAGGGACTTTACTTCAAATTACTGTTGGTCGGAACACGACTGATTGGGACCAATGCCTGCCTTTGATTGAGTTTGCCTACAATAGGATCGTCCATAGTACCATGAGCATGTCGCCATTTGAAGTCATCGATGGTTTCAACCCTGAGCTTCCATTAGACTAGCTGTCCCTTCCAAGCCCAAATGAAGACCAATCAGCCGCAAAAAGATCCGAGGCCATCAAGGCAATGTACTAAAAGGTCATAGAGCAATTGAATTGAGCTGCCACTAAGGTTGAGAGGCAAGGCAAAGGATGAAGGAATTTCAACTTGATGATTTGGTTTAGATCCACATCAGTAAAGAATGATTCCCAAGTTTGAGGAAGAACAAGTTATCTCCTAAAGTTGATGGATTGTTTAAAGTGCTTGAATGATTATGGAGTCTCAGGCTCCTTTAATGTTGCTAACCTATCAATATACTCCTGAAGACTAGCAATGTAGAGTTGAGCTAGATTTGATCCCAAATCTCAAACAGTCTTAACAGGGTGATAGGAATTACGGACTAATCACTCATTCTTAAGCTCGAGGATTAGTCCATATGGTTTACCGAGTTGTTTAAGGAGAGTTAAACTCCAAAACTATCATTTCTTTAGTCTAACTCGTTGAGTTACTTTACTCTCCATTTCATTAAAGAGACTCCCAAGGTGCCTGACCCTTTACAGAGCCGAACCCTTCATGACACATTAGTCTAAGGTCAAGTATTGAACTTACCTTCTGTTGACCTTATACAACATCGAGGTCAAGTTGCACCTGATCTTGAGCTGATTAGATAATGGTTTACTAACTGGACCACTCCTTCCTCAGTTTGGAACTTTCGAGCTATCAAGCATCTGACCCTAACTTGATTTGCTCAAAACTTGTTTTGCTCAACAAAGAGCATCATTAGGACCATAAAATGGATAGTTAGCATGTACCCCATTTTTTGACATCCGTACTGTCTTTTTTTGTATCTAAATATCCTTTTTGCCTAATTATAACTTTACCCTTGTAAACTATGTGTCTTTCCTTTTGCAGTAGGAATCCTTTTTTGTAAATTACAAATACCTAAGACTTGCCCTAATTAGGCCGTATAAATACTTATAATTTGTAATAGCCACATTGGTTGGTGAAGGATATTGAGCTTTCAAACATACTTCTCTTCGTGAGCTAAATGTCTTTGCTTACTCTTGATTACTCTTATCTAATCCATCGTGAGTATGGATTAGCAACAAGTACCCTCCAGCTACCCTTGTGCATAATATCAAGTGTGACCTAAGTTCATGTAAGGCATAAGTGAGTCATATCCATCGTCTGTGTCTAGAGACTCCTATTTTAACTTCGACTTCCATTTATCTTTCAAACCATCTTGCTATTCGAACCTACCCCTTTTTGGCTTACATGATATCGGTAGTCATGTATCATCCACTTTCCAATTGATCCATATCATAAGCTAGCCAAATTACAAGGAAAAGAAGTTAGTGAACCAAATGTTGATGAACATGAGGGGGAGAGTCTCCTTAGTGAGCTTTATAACTTTTGGAAGAAAGAAGAAATGCTCCGACATTAAAGATCCTAAGTCAATTGGCTAAAGTTTGGAGATAGGAATACATCCTTCTTCCATCAATCAACCTTAAATAGAAGACAAAGAAGTAAGATAGTAGCTATCCAAAGTAGGAGTGGAAGGTAATTAAGGGATAAAGGAGATATAGGGAAGGAATTTGTTGATTATTTCAAATCTTTCTTCTTATCTGATGGGCTTAGGGTTTGGGATACTTATTTGCAATAGGTTGAGAAAGTGGTGCCGGAAGATGTGAATGGATCCTTTTGTGGAGCCATAAGCGAAGAAGAAGAAGTTAAATTAGCAAATTTTCAATTGGGTGCTCTTAAAGCTCTAAGGTTCAATGGCTTCCCCTAATTACTAATGTATTTTATCAATATATTTGGGACATTACAAGCGGCTCCATCATTAAAGTTGTTCAATCTTTCTTTAATTCAGGTACTCTTCCTTATGTAAATCAAACTAACTTGATATTAATTCCTAAGTCCCTAATCCTAAAAGTGTCACATAGTTTCAGCCTATTAGTTTATGTAATGTACTTTACAAAATTATTTCAAAGATCCTGGTCAATAGACTCAAATCGTTTCTAGGAAGTCTTACATTAAACAATCTAAGTGCCTTTATTTTAAGACGACTGATATAAGATAATATTGTGATTGTACATGGGGTGTTTCACTTTTTAGAAATAAAAAAAGAGGGCAAAAAACATTTTTGCGCTTTTAAAATAGACAAGGATAAGGCTTACGATAGAGTTAAATGGGATTTCCTTGAGGTTATTCTTATATAATGGGTTTGGCTAGATTTGGGTAGAGTGGGTAATGAAGTGTGTGAGATCTATTTGTTATAATATCATATTGAATGGGAAATTAGTAGGTCAGCTAGTTCCGAAGATAGAAGGTGATCCGCTTTTGCCTTATCTCTTTATTATCTTGGCAAACGTGTTGTGTCATGGCCTCAACAAAATGAAAAAATGGGGAGATTTGAAGGGTATTATCATGAGGTAATATTGTCTTACGTTCTTATTGAGCCCTATTTTGGTTTTTCTTAATTTAATTTATATTAAGCTTAGCTTATTTAATATAAATTACTCGATATAAAATTAAGGAAAACATTTTCCTTTAAAAAAATATTTTAAAAAAAAACAATTAGAGCTGTTAACCAATGAAAACTAGTAAAAAAGTAATATTGGAATTTTTAGGTGGAAAAACCCTAATCAGGTCACTAATCTACAAATTTGCTAGAAAATAAGCTTTTAGAAAATTTAAATAAAAAATCTGAGCTCGAAGACTAACCTATTAAGGCAAAGGTCATAATGCAAGAATTATAAAAAACTAAATAATGAACCTTTATTTTTTATAATTTTTCTAAAGGACACAAAAAACAACATAATAAAGCATAAAAATATAAGAAAAATGGTTTATTATTATTATTTTTATTATGAATTTTCTAAAAACAAAACTTTTTTTAAATTTTTTAACAGTTTCTTTAAAGGTACTTACGTAACTGCTAGTCGGGATTAAACCAACGTAGTTTTTTCTCTCTCTCTCTCTCTTTTTAATAAAACTTTAGTATGTAGGTTGCTTTTTGTAAACCCTGTTAATTTTTGGTAGCAATCCAAGTTGTTAGAAACGCTCTTTAAATATTCTCAAGGATCAACTAAATTAAGATTCTAAGTAAATATAAAAGTCATACTTGTACTGATTGACTTCACAATTATAATCAAACAGGAGAACTATGAAACTTAATATCAATTCTAGAATTTACCCACAGCTCTAAACCCTGAATAATAGTAAAATATTTTCAAGCTTGTGAAAACCCTAAGACGAAAGGACCAAGAACCTTAATATTAACTCGAATGTTTGTAAACCCTAAAACTTAATAACAATCTCCAACTTACTAGAGCCCTATATCTTAAAATGTAATGAGAACTCCGAAGCTTACTGAAACCTTAAATGAAGGATCGAAAACCTAAGTACTAAATTGAACACTTAAAAACCCTATATCAAAAGCCTGAGCTTAGACCTAACCAAGCTTGAACTAATCTTAAGATACTTATAACTTATCTTGAAAACTAATTTGATGAATAGAAAAATTCAAGAAGTTAGCCACTTTAATAAGACAATCAAGTTAGGACATTTCAAGAGTAGAATTGGAGAGCCATACGTAAGAGTTGAACCGGTCATCCCCCATCCAATTTCCTTCCCAATTCAATTTCAAAACAAACCAAATCAAAGGATAAAAACCTAGTTAGCATGTAACCTTAGTAAATTCCTACGTGATTAGACAAAACAATCCTAATTCTCTAAATAAGCCATACCATTTATAGAAAAAAGCAACATAACCATTTTTGGATCAAGACAAAAGTAGAGATTGATGGGAAAAGCAAATCACACCCTACATTCCCCTAAGCTACCAATTTTGAAGAAGGCATGGTAGTCATCATCGCACTCTCTTTTCTCTTATAAACTTACATTTAATGAACTCTTAAAAAGCTCCCCTAAAACAAGTCACATCCCCAAATTTGTGCTTCACTTTAGCACATCAATTTGACAAGATAATGGGAAGAAACCGTAGCTTACCTAATTGGCCATTAAACCTTCCAAGCCCCATTTGTTCTTTCATTTTTCTAAGACATCCAACACTTAAACAACCTAGGAGAAACTCCCCAAACACCACCCTTACCACCCATGAGAACACACTAACTACAAACCTAAACCACCCTATTTTAGTACCTTGTTCAGCCTCAAGAAGAGTACCCTTGAGCATTACCCTAAGATCCAAAGAGCTCAAGGACCACCAAGAGAAGTGGGCGAAAACTAGGAGCAAAAGGGAACTAAAGTGGGGCCCTAACCGTCATCACTCAACCTAGTAAAGTATAATCCATTTTCAAGTAACTTTAGAGTATCATGAGTAGAGTTTCCACTTTCCATTTTGTAACTTTATCTTGTATTTTAAAAGCTCTTTTGGTTAGGATAAGTGATAGTCTTTCTTGAAGTTTCCTTGCAAATGATAGACCATAAGTAGCCTAAACTTGTTTTCCTTTTTGTATAAATGTATTATACATTAAAGTGGAGCCTTGTAACTTGAAGAAACCACAAATAAAAACTAGTGTACGAGTCCTTTAAGAGCTGGATGTGAAGTAGCTGAAGGTTTCCAAAATGTTTTCTTCACTTATGTTGGGTTGTTCATGCATCAAAATACCTTAGGTGATAGGAAAAATCAAGATATGAAGCTTTAGTGAAGAGATCATCACTTAAAAGCCTAACTTGAGCATTTATGCCTAAAGTCATATGTGTTCCATGTTTTTCCCTCAATATTATGCTAGAGTAATCTACTTCCAAAGAGAAAAATAAGTAATAGTTAAGGCACAAGTAGTGTAAGGCCTTAGGGTAGCACTTAAGTTAAAGAAATAAGAAGTTAAGTTTGAAAAATGGATTTAGGGACTCATGAATCCAACCTATTAAATTTGTAAAGGGTATTTAAGTGCACTTAAATACCCTTAAAGATATAGTAAATAAAGTAAAAAAAAAAAAAAAACTAAGAAAGACTAGTGGGATAAGTGTTAAGGGCCCAAAATTCAAAACTAAGTTAAAAACTCAAAAGATAAGCCCAAAACTCTTCATTGGACTATGTAAAACTCTTTTGGCCAACAAGTTGAAGTTAAAACAAAGGTGGCGTAAAGCCCACATCAAATTCCCCAAGCCTACTTAAGTGTTAAGTATCACCAATGGAAGAATCGAGCTCATTTTTTACCATAAAAGTTACTAAAAATTTAAGAAGTACAAAGTAATAATAAAGCCAAAAAAATTAAATGAAAAATTGATTATAAGAAAGTAATTAAGCCCAAATGAAAGTTCTAAGCCTAAGCCGTAGCCTTAATAATTTCACTAAGTAGGAAAAGCTTGATAACAAAATTAAGCCCAAAAGAAAACTCAATCAATAGAAGCGCTACTGTTTTGGCCCATAAGTAGAATTGTGGCCCACTTCTCAAATATGACCGTACTACGTGCAAGTACACATGAAAATGATGAAAATCAACTACAAAATCATGAAAATTGACCTTAAAATGAGAAAGTTATAAACGATTGAAGATTTAACTTACTTAGGAAAAAATTGGGACTAAATCAAATAGTATAACTTTAGTAAAATCTTAAGGTGAAATTATAATGTAACAAATCCTTATATTACTATGTTTATTTTGTTTAGGGGACATTGGTCTCGAGGACGATTTACCTCCAGATTACTACTATTAACAGCTATGGTAGAGTGAGTGATTCTCTATGACTTCATGCTTTATTTTACTTGTAGTTAGTTGCTTTAAAGTAATATTATGTTAATTGGTTGCAAGAGGGGTATGGGGAATGTATTTCTGTAGACTCATGATTGATTGCATGACTTAATGGTAATATATGAACTAGGAGTACTTATGTGATTAAATTATTCATTGTCGTTATGGTATGAAAATACTTGATTACCTAAGTAACTGGAGATAAGTATTTTTTTTTACTATAAATTTAAAATGAGTCACGCATGGCATGACATTTCATTATAATAATACCGATTACCACCTTATGCTGAAGGTGAGAAGGGATTCACAAGAGCAAGGGCTGTTGAAGGGATTAGTTTAGATACATTTATGCCATGATATTGAGTTCCTGTCTTGACTTATAGGTTTACAAGGCACTGAAAGACGCTAATGGTTTAGTTAAGAGTTGTATCTTATAACTTTCACTTAGGGCATGTGATGTGGATTGCAAAAGCCACCACACCACTAGACTTGAGAATTTTCAAGTTTTGGAAAATTCATGTTATTTATCAAATTAAAGGATATATGTATTTAAGTATATATTTACAAATGAATTATGGTACGTTGGTGCATCTATGGATAAAAAACCCAGGTTCTAGAATCTGGTTATTAGTTTGTGTTGGTTAATAATCTCCAACCCTGACTATAAAGGGTAAAATTTTGAGTTACATCCAGTTCTTAGGTAATATGTATTGTTTGACATACTGCTTGTTACATGTATTCATGTGATTGTTAATATATTACTTGTAAGGCGTATTAAAGGGATTAACTTACTAAGTATAAGCTTATACCCCCTTAGATTCCTTTTGTTACAGGGCTTCCTTTTCGCTAAACCGAGCAGCGGGATGCCTAAGGTTAGTCTCGAGCTGGGATGGGATTGTGAGATGGGAGCAAAAGAGGGAACTGCTTTAGTATTGATTAGGACTTTATAATTTCTTTAAACTATGTTGTTAGACTTCTATAGCCATTTGGACTACTTGATTTCTGCTAATATTATTTTGGAAACGGCGATTTGATGACTTGTCTGATTCATTAGTAAGAATAGCTATTTTGCTATGATACTATTTGTGTATGTAACCAATAGTAGTTAGGAGTGGAGGTAGCCTAATACATCATATAGAAGGGTGATAATCAATAGGGGCTCAATCATCAACCTTTGTACGGTATAGGGTAATCTACTATGATGAAGGTATTATCCGAGTCGTGATACTTTTATTTCAAAAAAAAGTGCTAAGTTTATGTTTTTCTTGGGTTTACTTTGTTTCTTAAAAGAAAAAACCTAAAAAAAATATTAATTTTCTTGCTAAATTTTGAAAAAACCTAAGGGAACCTAATTTTTGAAAAACTCAAATTAAGATTTTATATTTAGGAAGAATCCTTTTTCTATTTGATAAACTTTTTTTTTTCTAAAGAAAAGCTAAAAGACACCTAATTATGCACATTTTACAAAAAATGTGCAGTTCTAGATACATGTGCAATCTATTGGAAAACTATGATAATTTTGTGTAAATTACACTATATCTGTAAGGATATGAAGAATCTATAATTTTTCCAAAAGAGATGTAAATTATGAAAGATATTCAATTTTATGAGGAAAAGGAAAATAATAATGCAAAATAGAAAAAAAAATTGCAAAAATAAAGTTATTGAAAAAATAATCTAAAAAATATAATATTTAAAATCGTTTTTTTAAAAGATAAGTTTAGATTAAACTAAAATCATTTCTTCAAAAGGCAAGTTTAGCCTTGAGGCGATTTTAATCATATTACTCACGTATGCAAGATGATACATGGGAAATCTCACATTATTTATGGGAAAGCTCACATTATGTCTCACTTTCTCTCCCTTACGAAACAAGGGAAATGATTTCAACTTTAATACTTCACAACAATTTCCTATTTTCTGACAAGACACGACACAACTGGACAATGATGTTATTGATTATACAAGCTCATCTTTAGATAGGTAGCAGGTGTCTGAAAATGTGTACCTATTTTTACCGGTTCCATTCTAAACTATGCCCCTATTGTCCTTTTTGGATATTAATAACAAAATGTTTTCCCATGGTTGTCTTTTTCATACTAACTTACGAGACAACCTAATGCACTTCATTTCACAATGACCAAGATGGAAAAGTTTAGTATAAAAACACTTTTTTAACAGGTGATTTTATACTTGAAAACTTAACTTGCCTTTTCAACAGGCGATCTTAGTTTAATTTAAAATTAAACTTACAAGGGGTGATTTTAAATGTTATATTATTAGGATATTTTTACAATAGTTGTATTTTTAGAATTTTTTTTTTGCAATATTATTTTCCTTTTCCCCAATTTTATGCTAGATATGAAAAAGAAAAAAACTTTGTGCAAAAAAAAAAAAGAAGTAAAAATTGCAATTTCATGCAAGATATGAAAAAGAGTGCAAATCTATGCAAGATATGAAAAAGATTGCAAATTCATGTAGAATATGAAAATGATTGTTACTTTGTGCAAGATACGAAAAAGATGCGATTTTATGTAAGACATGAAAAATATGTCATTTTATGTAAGCATGAAAAAATATGTGATTTTATATAAGCATGAAAAAATGTGATTTTATGTAAGACTGAAAAAATATGTAAGACACAATTTTATGGAAAATAATGCAACCTTTTAAGAAAACTAATTTTTGCAAAAGATGCAATCTTTATAAAAGACATGATTTATTTATTTATTTTATAAAGAGACTTGGTACAAATTTTTGAAAATGCAATTTTCATGAAAGTGTGATTACTGTCAAATGAAATTAGTATGCTTAATCGATTTCATTGAATTTGCAAATCAAATTATTCGTTGATACATATCAAATAATTCAACTATATCACAATTTGCATTAATTTGCAACAAGAACGTGACTAATTAACAAGAATATAATATTTAATGTAACAACAATTGTAAGAAGTTAGTCTAACTAAATAGTAAATCTTGTCAATTGGATATGCTAAACTATGAAAAACTATTAAACTTGCAAAACATAAATAATAGTAAGTAATCTATTAATGGAGAATGAAAAAAATAAATAAAATAAATTGAAAAAAAAAACCTTAGACCTACAACTAAGAGGCTAGGTTATGTGTCCACGGTTGATGCATGAGTAGTTAAAGGTACTAATCGAGTCAGCTTGTGTACTCAACAGTAGCGGGTTTGACTTTGATGGGCATGATCGATGGAAGAGTAGCAACAACTTGGCTAGGTTCTTAGACACTCTATGATGGTGATTAAGGGGAATAATTACATTGACCAAAGCCTTCTATTGATGGACAACATGATGGCGATAGTGGTTTCTACTTTTCGATCCAAATTGTTAGATGTAAGATTTGATACAAAGCTTGTGTTTTTATTAAAATAGAAACTCCCAGAAACTTACGAGTATACTTGGTTATGTTGGCATTACATGTGATGTGAGAACACGAGGAGAGAGAAAGCTTTGCTATGGTGGCTATGGAGGTCTAAAGAGAGAAAGTTTTGATGAAGTGTGATTTGTAGGTTTTTTTATTTTTTATTTTGAGTGAAATTGAAGCTAAGTTTTTTTATTTTTTATTTCGAGTGAAATTGAAGGTTCAAGAGCTTTCCCATACTTGGCTATTTATAATGATACAAATTCAAAGCATGGGATAACATTTAACAAGTTTTGGGTCGACCATAAATAAAGCTTTAACTTAACTCAATTTTGTTAAATCTTAATTTCGGAAGATCTATGTAAATCTTTGAAAGATTTGGTGTTTTTGATAATGACTTGTTAAGTTTTTAGCCTAATCTACAAGAAATTTACAAAGATTTAGCAAGACCCATTGAAGGTTCAACTAGACACATCTTGTACTCTGTTTTCACGTGCTAACTGTTGATGAGAACATGTGACCAAGAAAAAAAGGAAAGAAAAAAAAACACCCCTACTACTTAAGAGAACCAAACTACCAACCTTTTGGATAGCATATGTGTATCTCAACCGATTAAGCTGAATTTTTTTACATAATATCTTATGCATTCAAGTAATACTTAAGCTATCTAAACTGGGCCTAACTTTGATTTATTTTTCAAAACCTAAACCCATTTAATTCTAGCTTATTTAAATATACATGCTAAAGATTTTCAACACATATTTCAATATAATAAATCTCGAGTCTTTATTTTTTATTCATCCAATTAAATTATTCAAAATTCAAATTTTAAATTGAATAAAAACCCATTTACATGAATGTAACTTTTTATTGAACTTTTCCTAGAAAAAATATATATATTTTTAATGAAGCCCAAACTTTCAAAGACTCTAAATTTACTAAATTATATGTATATTTTTTAGTACTATTTGATTTGACTCTAAACGACTCATTGACTTAACACTCTTTTGATACTTTTTATTTTTCATTTTTTTGTGTTTTTTCAATTTTTCAATTGTTTTGGATTTTTTTTCAATTTTTTGTTTGTATTTTTCAAAAACTTAGCAATAAAAAAAAAAATCAAAATTAAAGGGGGAAAAATGGAATGTTTACAGTTATTACTCTTTATAGTAAAGTTTGAGCAAAACTTTATTATAAAGACAAAAGAGATACCTCATTTCTGCCCAAAACCCCTTACATACTTTGACTTTTTAGCAAGGGTGCTACTCTTCATGACAATTGGGCTTAGAAAAGGAATGCCAACCATCTTAGTGATTAGACTTTTAAAATTTTCAATATTAGGTTATCTGTCAAACCTAGTTTTGGGATCCTGGTTGCTAAACTATGTTTCAAGTTTAGGCTTCAATTTTGAGTGCTAAACTATTTGTTGAGTTTAGGCTTTAAAAGAATTCTTGCTAACTATCGAGTATGGGCTTGAATTTGATTGCTAGGCTATCTATCGAGCCTAGGCTTAAGAGAATGCCAGCCATCTATCAAGTTTGGGATTAAAATCAATTGCTAGGCTAGCTGTCGAGCCTAGGCTTAGAAGAGTACCAACCATTTATTGTATTTAGGCTTAAATTTTATTGTTAGGCTATTTGTCGAGCTTAGGCTTAAGAGAGTGCCATCCATCTATTGGGTCTAATGGATTACTAGGCCATTTGTTGAGCTTGGACTAAGGTTTTAGGTGCTAGCCTATCTATTAAGTCTAGGCTTAAGTTTAGATGCTACGTTATCTATCGAGCTTAAGCTTAAATGAAATGCTAGCCATCTATCATGTTTGGGCTTTGGCTTGAGCACTAAGCTATCTATCAAGCCTATGCTTAATTATTAGTTGCTAAACTATATCTCGAGTTTAGGCTTTAAGTTTAAGTGCTAAGCTATCCATTGAATCTAGTATTACGCCCCGAAGTCGTAGAGTCGCAACAGTCCCACTGTGTAAACCATTCTATGGTAGGCACTGTGAGGCCAGTTACTATCACGCCCAGAAGTCGCAGAGTCACAACAGTCCCGCCGTGTAAACCATTCTATGATAGTAACTGGCCTCACAGTGCCTACCATAAATCTGACCTACACAAGGCGTCGACAACTCCTCGCTTTAAAGTAAATAGTCCGATTAACAATTAAACTACAATTATGATAAATTGTGCAAATTTCTAATAATATGTACAATATTATATAGATAAGTCCACAGAGCTTCCCAAGAAGTTTTACATAATATAACAGTTCACTAGATTACAGAACAACTACCAGTCTTTCATTCCTAATTATATGGTCACTCTAGTTACATATTATACTAAGTAACTTGATCTGCACACCCCTGGCTTCCAACAGACTAACCTCTGGGTAATTGTAGGGCGGCATAGTACTTTGAATGTTCAGAAATCAAAACCTGCAAAAGGATCTATAAGGGTATGAGCAACTACAGCTTAGTAAGTTGAATTGGAGACTCATGAATTCATACAAGCACAAACAAGGTTATCAAACAATTATTTTCATGCAATGCAACAATCAAGTGTCATCGCACAACGTAGTCCGATCCGTTGTGAAATCAGAGAAATTTCACCCTCTCCAATCTGGGTTGAGGAGTTTCCATGTTATGTAGTAGCTCACAACCAAACCCAGGCTTGTGCAATGGAGACCTCGCTCCTCCCGCGACTACCTTCGAACCATTCACTTCACCCTCGCTGTGACCTCCACTCCTGTCACTTAGTTCGACTAAGGATGAAGAAGAGACCATTTTGCAATCCTGCGCTATCCCTTTCGAAGGGGTCGGTATTTGGTTGGAGAATCCTATGATCCTTAACGGGTTGCAATGCATGACATTATTAATTATTTGGGTCGACTAAGATTAAATTTCGTTTAGGGTGTTTAAACAATTTCATACCAATTCAATGAGTCACAAAATCACTCACAATACAAATTCAGCACGAATTCAGATATATCAAACACATACGTAAACTACTTACAATCACAATCATATACAAGCCTAAGTCTCTGAGTATTATAAAACTAGTACTCTATTACAATCATATACTTAGATTTGCTTGATCGCTCGATCGCTCGATTCCTTAATCGCAAGCTGGTTTTGTCTCTAGGTATCCTATAATACAAATAGGTCTTTTTAGTACTTAAAATTTATGGTTTCATATTCTAAATTATATTTTAATTCATTTTTTTCTGTGTATGCCCATTACGTCCTAATGATTCGTTACACTCTATTTCGGTGTTCAAATTCTTAGTGAAATTTTAAACTTTGATTTCTAAGCCTTAAATATGCTCTAATTCTAATGTGAAATTAATTACATTAAGGTCGAGTGTCCAAATATCCTATTGGGTCGTAATTTGGTATTCTAAACTATTCGGTACACGCTAACCCTAATTGCAGTATCGGATTTATTTCCGATGTGTAAAAATCTTACATTTTAAGACTTTTTCTTAAGATTGAATGTTATTTTCAGATTTATTATTTTTCTGATTTCTATTATAATATTATCTAAATAACTCTTTTTTTTTTTAGATTTGTTAATTTACAATTCCATATATTACTAAATTCTTATATTAATTACCTAATTTCCCAAATTAACTATACTTAATACTCTAAAGGCTAGGATTAGGGTTTCACTTCAGAGATTAACATTCCTAAACATCTAATTAAGATCTAAATCAGTAATTAACATCTTAATCACCTAATTAATCCCAAATCACCCAATTTTTCCATCATTTTAGGGCTAAAAATTAACTTAAAAATTTCAAAAATTAATTTTAAAAAAATGGCTTCATAGCACTGTTCTACATCATATAAGTATCCTACAAAAAAAATTTGAGCTCCAAACTACACTCCTAAGCCTATTTATTTTCGGTTCTAATTATACTCGGTTTTGAGCAATTTGTTAAGAACCCTATAATTGTAGATATAATTAAACTAAATCAATATTTTTTCCTAAATCTATATACAATAAAACCTCAGAATAACAAGTTTCATAATTTTTTGGGCAAAATAACTAATTTTACAAAATTATTCAAAATCGGGACATTTAAGAGACTAACCGGTCCAAAGCTTTCTAGCAGTCCAAACCTGGTCCAAGGCTGTCGGCCAGCCTAGGCGATGGGGCTAGAGTAGCTTGGTGGTGGCGGCTCGATCCCAGGTGGTGGCGGCTCGATCCCAGGTGGTGGTGAGTGGTGGGTTTAGCTCACTTACTCAATCTGCACAGTTTTCCCTTTTTTTTATTTTCTGGATTTTCTCTATTTTTTTAGTGTTGCTATTTTTCCCAAATGCTAAACTGAACAAATGACTTCTGAAAAATTTTCCCCTATTTATAGACATTTGTTGTAATTAATATGCATTAATTTGATAAGACTTTACCCATTTTCCTTGATTTTTGGCTTTTAGGTTGTCTAATTTTTATTGGCTGATTTTTCTTTTATATATTTGGACCTACCACGACCTGATCTTGATTCATCTAGGTTCCTCTGATTTTTTTATAATTAATTTATAATTTTCCTTAATTATTTACTTAGTTTTTAGCCAATTTAGGTAATTTCGCGTATTTTTATCTAAACGTAAATACATGTGGGGTACACGTGAAC
Source organism: Lumnitzera racemosa (assembly GCA_024138005.1). NCBI lineage: Eukaryota > Viridiplantae > Streptophyta > Magnoliopsida > Myrtales > Combretaceae > Lumnitzera > Lumnitzera racemosa. The sequence continues at coordinate 7,634,842 of JAMXBC010000007.1, forward strand.
ATTCCTAATTATTATTTTGGTCATTCTAAAATTTTTAGTATACATATAATCCATTTTTAGTAATTTATTAGTTATTTGATTATACTTTTCGCATTTTCAGTAATTAGTACTTATTATGCTTAAAATTTGAAAATCTTATAATCTCCTATTTTATTACTTATTTTTTTAAATTTAAGTTTACGGGGTCAGTTTTACTAATATTTCTTTCATTAGTTTATAATTTGGGTTTGATCGGATCCTTTAACCGATCGCCCTAAATCTCGGGTTCTAAATTCAATCTTACGGTTACTTGGCTTGGCTTGGTTTTTGGGCTTACACCTAGGTCTAAACAAAATTCTAGCCATCTAATAGCCTCAGGCATAACTTCTAAATGCTAAACTATCTGTAGAGTCTAAGCTTAAGAGAGTGTTAGCCATCTATCAAATCGAGGCTTAACTTTTAAATGTTAGACTACTTGTTGAGTCTAAGCTTAAGAGAGTTATAAACACTTAATTTTTGCCTCCCTCCTTTCATTTTTCAAATTAGGTTGTAGGGTCTTAAATTAGAAAAAGTTCAAAAAAAAATGAAAAATTAAAGAAAACCCCCAAAAATGAAGAAATTTAGAAAAATAGGAATTTTAGAAAAATTTGGAAAAATAGGAAAAAGCACAAAAAATAGGAAATTTAGAAAAAATACAAGAAATGGAAAATTTTGGAAAAGTAATTTTTTTTTTTGAAAAGTCACAAAAAATTGAAAAAAAAATAGAAGATTTTAGAAAATAACATTTTGTTAAAGTAGATTTTTAATTTTAATTTAGCTTTAGAAATTGAGCCATTAAACCTTAGCTTAGATTTAAATCTAGCCAAGGCTAACTGAGTCCATATGTGCAATTCAATTATAAAGTACATACTAATGGCCTAATGGTAAAATATATCGACTAAGTGCATGAATTAAGCTAAAGGATGGGAGTTTGAAACTCACTAGAGGCATAAGGATGGTTTTTTATCCTTTTTTTTTCTTTTTTCCCATATATTGCCCCATGTCAAAATATCACTGGCCCATGTGTCCGCATTATGATTTGTTGTGACAACAAAATTACTTTCCTCCTCTTTCTTTCTTCCCTTTTCTTTTTTGTTCCTCATTTTCTAATGTATAAAAATGACACACACAATGCAGGGGGAGGACATTCGAAACTAAGAGGTTGGATTTTAAAAAACACATGCACATTAAGGGGATTTGAGATTTAAAAAAAAAAAGAGAAGAAACACAAACACAAAGGGGGACCTGTGGTGGACAAGCTTCTCTCTCTCTCTCTCTGATCCTTGGCGTCTCTCTCCTTCTCCACTATTTGTCTCTCTCTCTGAACTCTCTCTCTCTCTTAAACTCACATACACACTGTTTGATCCCTCTCTCTCTCCCTAGCCATCTCATTCTTACTCTCGAACCACGCCACTCGACCTGTACTCTCTAATGTCGCTATGACCTAAACACACGGCCGAATGCGTGGTACAATACCCACTATCACACACAGGCGCACGACTGAACTAATGTACTACCGCTGCATTGACCCAAGCTACCATACTCTCAACCACCCTTACCTTTTGACCACTTTCTCTCTTGGCCTTCACCCACAAACCCATACACACACAAGGACCCTTCCTCGACCGAACCACCCTCACCCTCTGTCTCGCAAATCTCTCTCTCTCCCCACTAACACACGACCTACTCACTACCGCCTCTCAACCCAAACAGACGGCCGAACCCACACTCATCGTCGTACAACCCACAGCTACTCCACCACACAGCATACCCACATAATATCCCTCTCTCGGTTGCGAAACCTACACATGTACATACTGTCGAACCCACCATTGCGACCCACTACCGTGACTACCACTGATGGCCACCAAACACCACAACATCGAAAAGACCCCCCATTCCCCACTGGAATAGCCACAAAAGTGGCTTTTCCCATTAATTTTGGCCGTCGAAACAGCCTCCAAAGTGCTACCATCATTTGACTTAGCAAATTCGACCCGGATTCATCCACGACTCACATCCAACCCGCTCATGATCTGTGACCTACTAGTTGACCCGATTCGGATCCAAACCGTACCCATTGACCCCGCACTCCAAATCTGACCCAGTTCCTAACCTGCGACTCGTGTGCTACGCAATCTGAACCCCACTTACTGTTTTTGTTTTGGTTGGTTTATTTATTTATTTATTTTTTGTTCATTTATTTATCTCTTTGCTGTATTAGTGAATTAAAAAAAAGAGGGGAAGAAAACCAAAAAAAGAAGAAAAAAAAGAAAAAAGAAGAGGAAGTATTTTATTTTATTTTATTTTTTTAGTTATTTTTACATTTTAACAAAAAATGATAAATAATAAAAAAATATAAAAGTATAAAAATAAAAAATATATAATAAAGAAAAACGTTTTACCACTTGAAAAAACATATTTTTCAAAAAAATAAATAAAGATAAAACGGATCCTTTCCGAATTAGGGCACTTTAGGTTTCCAAAAAATAAACCATTTTAGTACTCTCAGGAAATTTTTTCAAATAAATCAAAATGAGTAAAAACATAAACCCGACAATTTTCCAAAATTAAAATTAAATCAACTCACTATCTTTTTGGTAAACGAACTACGAAAGTCTAACTACGAATAGCGGGTACATAGGCACCCGTATGCAAGTACGAGGTGACTAAAAGTATGCAAAGTTTTTTTTTTTTTCATTTTTAGATATTTATGTAAATTAATCAATTTAGTCGTATGTATCATGATTAACTGCTTTTAGAAATTAAAAAGGGTATATTTGAAAAGCGAAGTTAAATTCAGAAAATTAAAAAGTGATACCTATTTAAGGTTTAATAAATTAGCCTCCAAATTCGAATCTCTAGCTTTTAAAAAGCCATATTTTAAATAGGTTTTTTAATTGATAGACTGGTGGCTAAGTTATAACCAATCCACTTAATTAGTTATAACTTAACTCTTTTTCCTGACTCCGATTGGGTGGTGACTCCAAATCTTTTCAAGTTGAAAAAAAAAATTGTTTTCTTTAAACTCTAGTCGAGGATCAATATTAAACGGGTAGGGTTTAGTATTGATTGATTTAGAGAAGACCTAATTTTATAAAAAGAACCGGAAGGGTGAAAAACCAGGCTTGACAAGAGTGCTAACCATCTATTAGGTTTAGGCTTAACTTCTAAACTCTAGACTATCTTTCGAGTCTAAGCTTAAGAGAGTGCCAACCATCTATTGAGTTTGGGCTTTTGTTTATTTGCTAAGCTATCTGTCGAGCCTAGACTTAGACCTCTCTTTTTTTTCCTTACTGCCAAACTACCTATTAAATTTAGGATTAACTTTTGAAGACTCTTTAAAAGTTTAACCTTTTAATCCAACTTAACAACTTTTGAAAATTTTGTCTTTTTCTTCCAAAAATTGGAGTATTCACAAAAACTTTGCTAGAATTTTATTTAAAAGTGCATTTTTTTTAGTGAAAAATAATTACTAACAAGTAGGAGAGTCTCTTAGTCTCAAAAGATAAAAAATAAGCGATAAAATTGCCCCCAGTTCAATAATCTCCCATTCTTGTCTAAGGTCATGATTCTTGGAGCATCTTTCATGATTTCTGAAATCTCTTGAAGCATTCATTTCTAAATTAGGGGAAATGACAACTCATGCCCTTGGGAAAGCATTCAACTATTCTTTCATTTTTCATCTGGGAAATAGGTATCTTTATTTGAAATGTTTACTCCAAGAGGACTTTTCTCTAATTCTCATAGGCTTGTTTTCACTCCTGGCATCAATTCTAGAAATTGTAGTCCATCTTGTAAATGATTCATTATGGTCAATTAGTTAGGTCTTTCTTAGGATCGTAATATAAGGCTTTTGGTCAATGGTTTAACAAAAGGAAATCATTGTAGCGGCCAATTTGAAAGAAAATTTTTATTCATTTAATCCTAAGTTTACAAGTTAAGAACCTAGGAGCAAACCAAAAAAGGTCTTACCCTAGTTGAGTTTCTGGCATTAGGCTTTACACTTTAGGTTTGAAAATCCTACTTGAGTTTAGGTGTTAAGTACCTATAGAGGCCTTGATGTTTTAAGCTTAAAATCTAGTTATGGTTTCCTGACTCAATGATTAGACGATAGAAGTTGAAGCTCATCTTTAAATGGGATCACCTCGCCTTCATTTTCCATCTTTTTCCTCTTTTTACCCCTTCTTCTTATCTCTCTTTTTTCCTTTTTTCTTCTTCTTCTTCTTTTTGGCGAAGGTGATCATTCTCTATGTTTTTGAGTTTCCATGAGTTTAAAGTATATAGGCCTAAGTGAAGTGTGTCTAGGTTTAGAGTAATTTGAAAAAAACCATGTATCTATGGTATTTAGAAAAGTATATAGACCAAATTGAAGTGTATATAACTCATTCTTCTTCATTCTAAAGAAACTAAATTATCCATGACACATATTGCTCATAAATTAACATAACTGAAGCAAGCATAAGTTTGTCTATTCTTTTTGTCCAAATTAATAACCTTAACGTCCTTATTGCCCCAGTATGGGGTAGCTTTTAACGTGGTTAATTTTAAGAAAAATCCATAAAAGGCTCAAATGAGCTTACTAGGGATAATTGTGTATAAGATGATGAAATGATTGCTTAACATCATTTGGACACGTGTACTAATTTCAAGATGGACTTATTTTAAGGAATGAGCTCAAGTGCTCATATTGTATCATTCAACTCTTGTATGTTTAGGGTTAATGTTTAGGATACAGTTTGCCTCTTTTCCTCCTAAACTTTTCAAGTAATTGGATCACCTTTCCTTAAGAAAAATAACACACTTTTGATTGGGTCAAATTTGCTTATGTCAATTTTTATTTACTCTAGATTGATGGTTAACCTTCACATATTAGCACTTCCCTTTTCATGTCAGTTTTTGAGATGTTCAACTCTAATTGGCCAATTTAAGACTTTCCAACTATGATATGCCCATGTGCCCCTTTTGCTCCTTGACTTAGTCTAACAATCAGATCTTGATTTGACCCTTTTGAAATTTATCCCTAAACCTAGTTAGATAGGCCAGTTCTTCGCATGCGCCATTATTCCTCTATAATTGATCACCCTTTTAGACTCAATTGAATGGATGAGTCCTCTACTTGCCTTATTTATTGCCTCTAGCTCAAGTTCATTGGGATTATTCATAATAGAGATAGGATTTATGTTTAGTTTTAAAGTTGAAGTAGGTGGGCTAGGTTTTTTTTTTTCTTTTTTAATCATATTTAGGACCTCTTAGGCTTGGAAAAGGTTAGAGTGGATGAGCAAAACTTTGAGTGAAGTAAGTAGGCCATGTATTTGGGTTCTCTTTGGCTTGAACTAAGTTAAAATAGGTAGGAAGGTTTAGTGTTTGTATTTAGGTTATCTTATCATGGGCTTTTAAAAAGGTATAACAATGTGCTTCTTGAGTTTTTTTTTTTTTTTGTTTGGTGATTAGTAGATGGGTCTTGTCTCCACTATTTCTAAGGATATGCCCTTTAGTATTGGGTCTTAGCTCATGGGTTATTGAGAACTCCAGGCTTAAAGAGAGTGATCATTGGACCTTAGGTTAGGTCGACCTACTTAAATGCAATCTTCAAGAGCTTTATGAACTTCCTCACTTGTTAGCAATGCCCTTCTTTTGGAAATTTTTTAGGTAATTTTTTTGAAAGCCCTTATTAATGAGACTCAAAAGATAACTTATGTTACAGTAAAAAAAAAAAATCACTAACATCTCCTAAGAACAGATGAAGTTTATTGTAAAGGTGGTGTGACAAAGATATGGAAAATTAACTTTGAGATACCCTATTAGAAGAGGACAACTTAAAAGTGAATGACCTAATAGGGATGACTCATAGAGAAAATTTTATCGAAACCATGACAACCTAATGGGTTGGTAAATTTTATTACAAAGGTCATGGAGGATGAAAGCTTAATTATATATGAAGTTAGTGGACCTTAAGATGGCAAATAATTTACAATGGAAACCTAAAATTGAAATCATTTTTTTTTCCTTTTTATCTTGTTATTTCCTAATAGTATGATACATGTAGGCATTGCAATAGAAACCAACCAAGTAAAGATCATCATGAAGCTAGTTTTTGTAATAAAATACTTGTTTTGAAATTTTCTTTTTTTATTTGAAAATTTTTGGAAAACCTTAAAAAAAATTACAATTCCATAGTAACGTTTACCTTAGTTATTTTCATAATTGCATGCCTTACAAAAAAGAAGAAGCTAATATTAAGGACTTTTTAATAAACATATATACATCTTAGCACAAACTCCTAAGTACCAAACAATCAAGAAAAGAAAAAAAAAATCACAATTATACCACAAATACATGAATGATGTATATAATAGAACATGCAGATGCAAATGCAGGGATTAAAAACTAAATAATAGTGCACAATCTTTATCGTTAAAAAGAGTTAGGAGTTGTAATTTTATTAATATTTTATGATTACAGTAATCAAGCTAAAAACAATTAGACCCTTACTATACATAATATTTTTTTTAAAGGTTACAAAGAAAAACTATACTAAAAGAAATTGACTAAAAGAAAAAAAAAAACCTTATGAAGAAAAAACTTTACATATATTTTTTTATTTTTATTTTTATTACATGATGAAAATATATGGGAATAATTTACAATGGCTATGGTATAAAGAAAAATTAACAAAGTTACCACTCTTTATAACATTTTTTTTTTTGAAAAATGTTGCACTATGGTTTATTTGCTAGTCCATTATTATGAATGCGTTAAGGTAGGCTCTATAGGTTCTCAAGCTTTGTGACCTCATACATTTTTGGAGAAATGAGTTGTGGGCCACATTAAAGCAAGAGTGGGCTTACCTATTAACTCAAAGCAAGCGTAAATCAACAATTGTATCAAGTCGTGGAAGTAGTATAAACGGTAAGTTAAGGTTGTATTTCATAAGGAGCTAGGTGCTAAGTACTAAACCACTCGAGTTTTTACCTAAACTAAGCTATCGATAATTAAATTAAAAGAGAATAAAAACTAATTAATAAAATGAACATTAAATCAAATATCCTAACTACAATATGAAGGTCCTAGGTTTAGGAGATAAAAAGATAATTTGAGATTTACAAATCTATTCCCATTTGAATCAATGTGATGCCTTGATGTAATATTCAAAATTGACTAAACGGGATTTAATTAAACTCATTAGAACTTGCCTATCTCCTAAAGTAGTGGAATTCTAATTATAGCATAAATCCACCTGCTAAGGTAATTTACCTATAATTATCAGGAAAACAGTAATCTGCTTACATTAGAATCATTACTCTAATTAGAAATATAGACCGAGCACATCTCCATGACCCATACCATATTTCTAACTGCATTAAGTGTATGAGTTCTTGAATTTAATTAAAACTCGCATATCCCTATAATAGGCCTTTTTAAAAAAATTTAAGTTATGTTAATTAATAAGTATAAATTACTTTACACTTTCAAAGCATGTTTAGGTATAGAATTGATCATAAATGTGATTTAATTCTTTAGATTGGGTACTTAATTGAATAAAATAATGATTTTAAGTAAATCATGAGCTAATGGATGAAGTATAGGGATGAAGTATACATAAGAGTAACAACTTTCAAGTTAGTTATGGTAGTGAAAGGGGAAGAAATAAGTGAAGTAGCATTAATCATGAGCGTGATAGTGAAGCAATGTAGAATCTAGCCCTAGTTACGCCCTCAATCATGGCCGTGATCAATGAAGTTTGGTCAATCCCCTTGTCAGTCACAGCTATGATTGAATAGCAGAAGGATGATCATGGCCATGGTCACGGGCGTGATGAGATCTAATAATGCGACGAGAAGTTCACGGCCTCAATAATCATCGTGATTGATGAAGAATAATTCTTTTTGAGACTATCACGCCCCAAGTCACAGGCATGATAGAAAGAGGTACAATTGTTCTTTTCAACCTTTTCATGCAAACCAGTACATGGGAAATTTCCAGTGGTGTCGTAACGAAGTAGATTCGAGTTTTTTGATGAGGAAAATGTAAAAAGATATGGAAACTTTTGGAGAAGACATCAATTTTCATAGATTAATTTTTCAGACATCAAGAACAACACATCACCTGTCTACACCACATCCATTTTACCTATCCTTGTACCTAGTCTTGCATTTTTCCGTTTGTATTCTATATCATTTCCTAAGTGTGTACTGTACTTTCCCAGAACCACTCGAGAGAGAGACAGGAATTCGTTGTTTGTGTATTCATTAAACTTTTTTAGTGGAATAAAAAGGGGTTTTTCTTTTTAACTTATTCCATGCTTTATTTCTGCATAATTATGTTTTCTGTTAGTTTGTGTTGTTGTTTTATCATATGTGAATAGTCCATTAAGGCTTGCTACATCTTTAGTATGATCAAGTGCTTAAAAAAGTAATTTCTTGACGTTTGTTAATTCTGATGAATAACATTTAATGACTCTGAGTACGGTGTAGTGCACAACATTGACTTAAGATGGATTTCAACAAAATATGTTGAGAGACAATTCTATTGAATAGATCTAGTTTATTGGAACAATTTACTCATGATAATAGAGATATTATTAGGAAAATTGCTGCATTTGAAGGGGAATTGATATATTAACAAGACATTAATGCAATTTTAGTTGGCTGTTAATTGGGAAGAGATTCTAATAGATACAATTAGGATTAGAAGTAAGTAGTTCTGAGAAGAATGACTACATACTGTAATTTCCCGCAGTTAACAAGTATTAAGATAAAGAGTATTTTTGTAAGATTATACTAAGTGATGAAGCAAGTTTGCATGTTAAGTGTATTTTCGTAATTGTTCTTGTAATCGTTGTATCAATTACTTTAGATTGTAGATTAGTGTAGTTTAGTTAATAATTAGAGTCTTAATAATTGTTCACTTGATGAATTTGACTGCTAGATAATAGGAAAAATTATTAAGTACTAGTGTTTGAGTCATTTTCCCGGTGGAGACAACCCTATACCCATCCGTGCTATAAAATGATAGGTATACTTGCCTGTTGAATTGAATTAAGGATAGGATATAGGTTTATAAATTGTAAAACTCGAAAGCTCTATTTAGAGGCTATCATTCATTACGAGTTATTGGAACTGCCTTGAATATCCTTTAACTCTATCTAACTAAAAAGTGATGGCTAAGCACTAACTAGAAAGATGATGAACAAATAAAATTCATCGAATTCATTAATGCAAAACCCGACAAGTATAATCTTAATTTCATTTCATAACATGAATATATCAAGATACAAGACAAATAAAAATAGCAAAGGAATAGAAAAAATCTATAATTGACTTCAAAAGTATTTTCGATTCCATCTCTCGATGTTGAAGGGGCGTATTTTGAAATATTCCAAAATCTGAAGTGGTCCTTAAGTGTGCTAGAATAAAGGTTTTAATACCTTGAAATTAAAGAAAAAATAATAAAATTAATAAGGAAAGAAGTTTCTATTCAATCTTCACTATAAAGAAAAAATAAAATAAAATAAAATAAAAAGATAAATAAAAATAGAAAATTTAGAAAAAGTAAAAAAAAAAGAAAAGAAAAAGAAAATAAAAAAAGAAGTGGCTAATTTAAAATAGAATGAGAAATTTTAATAACTTTAGTATTTTTTTGTCTTAAATAATTAAAAAAAAAAGAGAAGAAGAGGAGTGTTAGGCTTAGGTTTAGATTTAAATCTAGCCCAAACCGGCTTAGTCCATATATGTAATTCGATTGCATATGTGGACAAAGCATAGGACAACAGCTTGGTGAAAAGAGAACACATAAACAATCAAGAGGTCCTGGGTTTGATCCAAGCAAGGCCCGAATTGTGCCTTTATTTTCCATCCCTTCCATCTGTTACATGTCACGATCTAATTAGACCATGTGTCTATATAGATACGTTGATAGGAATTAGCTTGTGATTATTTCCAAGATGAGGCTAACCTATCCTAAGCCGATGCAGATTGGTTCTTATCAAGGCCAAGTTGATACCAAAAGGTCGAAAGGAAGAAAAGTAGCCACTTAACATCAACTCTGTCGTCTGTTGAGAAGCTAAGAAACCATACGATTAATGCCTTAAGGCCAAGGATCCATTTTGCACGACACAGAAAGACTAGTGCCAATTAATCATAGAACTCGAAAACCGTAGGCCGACCTTTTAAGTATTTCAGCCAAGCACTACTGGAGTCCAGGGGCTCCTACCCAAACCTAGACATCTAGTTGCTGACCTTGCTTAGTTCAGATCCTATTCCTTCTAGGACAGCCCAAATGATTGCATGCCGACTCCGTTTTGTTAAACGCATAGTTTTATATTCTTGTGAATATTTTCTTTATTTTAATTATGGGCCTACTTTTAGGGTTTAAGGCCTTGTACATTATTTATAGTTTTGCCACTAAAGTTTTAGGATCTGCTATAAATAGCCACATTTGTAATTAGCCATATAATAGAAAAGAATATTTAAACAATGATTACACTTGAACATTCCTTTTTGAGTAAGGATAGTCCTAAGCTCTTAGAGCTTACCATTTTCAAATTATTGAGTGCTAATTAATTCTTTAATTCTTCTTGTGTTCTTTTCAATCTTAACCTTAAGATTGTGGTGAACCCCTTGTTTGAGTAAGTTAGTGAGTTACATTTAACCGTCATTTGAATCCTGAGTGACATTTAGTGTTTGTGAGTCATATCAGACCCTATTTCAAGCTCAAACCCTGATTATGTTTATGTCTTGGTACGTGATATTCATACACATTCACTATCAAAACCCTATTTTCACTTTCTATTCCTTATTCTCTTTTGAACCTAGAATTACCTCATTCTTGGTTCGAGACCCGCTACATATCATCTTAGCATCAGAGCTTTGGGGAGACATGCGTACAGTATTCTTCAAAGTTTGCTTCGTCATTTGAACATTTGTTACTTGCTGTCTAAAAGTTTAGTGTATTGTTCTTGTTCATAGTAGTTGTAATATTGTGCTTTTGTTAAGTGGAGTAATAGTAATTTTAATCGTTGATTTTAGTTGTTGTGGAAGTGTTTTGTTAGTCGAGGGAAGCTATAGAAGCTGAGTAGTAGTCATTTCTAGGTTACTGTAGTTATGTTTTGTTGTAAATTGGATTGTTCAAATCATCTTTGAAAAATACTGTACGGACAAGAATGTTTGAAGAAAGTGTCAATTACAGTAGTGATAATCCTTATGGAAGTTTGAGGTGACATGTTGACTACTTAAAATATCAAATTCAGAATCTCATTGATTCTATTTAGGAGCTTACTGGTTTAGTCAAAGGTCGCAGACGTATTGGTTAAGGAAAAAGAAGGGAACAAACACCAACTAGTAAAAGTGGTTCTAATAAGCTTGATAATGTTGAATGATAGTCGAGAAGAGGAGAAAACCAACCTGAGTTGAGAAGAGGCAATGACAGAAGAATTGACACTGAGAACCCAGGAACCCAAAGAAGAGAGCTAAAGCCGAGAAGAAATATAGTCGAGTAGAGCTCCAACAGAAGTGGCCAATTCAAAGTGAACTAATAAGCTCAAAATGCTAGGGATGGACTCCAAACACCTGGTTGAGGACTTGATAATACAAGCTTTAGTTGCTAACTTTTAGTAGAAGTTGCCAACCTAAAGAGTTCTTAAATTGGGTTCCTCGAGTCGAAAAGTTGTTTGAATGCTATGAATATGATGACCTGGTACAGGTTAAGCTGGCTTCATTATCCCTTATTGAATATGCAAGCCTTTAATGAGATAAGTTAGTCACTAAGCGAGATGCCAAAGGAAAGGAGCCGATCAGAACTCGAAAGCTTATAAAGAGGTTGATGAACCAACACTTTATGCCAACTTACTTCAAGCAAGAGATGCTCCATGCTTTCTAGCACTTGAGATAGGGCCGAAACATTGTTAAGGAGTACTTGCAAGAGTTCGAAACTCTAACGACCAGATGTGAGATAGCTGAGCCCCAAGATCGTACCATTGTTAGGTTCCTGAGTGGACTCCGAAACAACATTGTCGACATAGTCGAATTGCAACTGTTCAACTCATTGGATGAGTTGATCAATTTAGCCTTGAGGGTGGAGAGACAAAAGAGGAGAAGGCACTAGAGACCAACTAACTGACCTTAACAAGTTAGCCTTGAGCTTGAGAGGTTTGTTGAGAGAAGGCCAAAGAAGAAGATGGAGAAAGGAGAGCCTAACTGACTTGCTCAAGTCAAGACAAATAAGGTAGAGAAGGAAAAGGTACCTAACACCAAGGCCTGAGAAGTTAAATGCTTCAAGTGTTTAAGCTGTAAGCATATTTCTTCTTAATGTTTGAATAAGAGGGTCATGATCTTGAAGGGCGAAGGACCTGAAGCTCAAGTAGAGAGTCAGAGTGACAAGAGCTTGGAAAGCAAGTTGATAGAAGAAAATGTCTATGCTGAACATAATCTAAATGAACTCTTATCCATGATAAGCCGACTTGAAAGTAGATCTAGGTCAAAGGGAAAACTTATTTCATATTTGATGTATGGTGAATGGGAAGACCTATTCCCTAGTTCCCTAGTTGTTGATAGAGGAAGCTACACTAACATTGTTTTTGGTAAGCTAGTGGAGAAGATGAGACTACCGACCTACTTGCATCCTCGACCTTATGGATTTAAGTGGTTTAATGATAAGGGTATGATCTACGTGCATAAGAAAGCTCGGATAACATTTAAGGTAGGACAACATGAGGACGAGATTGACTTTAATGTAGTCCCCATAAATGCTACAAATTTACTTCTTGGCCAACCTTAGCAGTACGATTGGAAAGTGATATGTGATGGCTTCCTTAATACTTATACGGTTCAAAAGGATGGGAAAAGCTATTGCTTGACCCCCATGAGCATTGAGGATATCTAAAGTAACCGAGCACTAATAGTGAAGAAAAAGGGAAGGAAAAGTTTGTTCGGCATTTAGGCCCATGCTCATTGTTTAACATCAAGGATGACTTCTTTTCAACCCTATGGTAGTGATAAGAATTAGCTTGCGACTATCTCCAAGCCTAAGCCAACCTATCTTAAGCCGACGCTGATCAGTTCTTGTCGAGGCTGAGCTAATACCAGAAGGTTGAGGGGAAGAAAAGTAGACACTTAATATCAAGTTTGTTGTCTACCGAGAAGCCAAGAGACCATACAACTGAGGCCTCATAGCTAAAGATCCACTCGGTACGGTACTATACGGAGAGACTAGTGCCAACTAATTAAAGAACTCGGCAACTATAGGTCGACCTTTTAAGTATTTCGACCAAACATTACTGGACTTTAGGCGCTCCTACCTAAACTTAGACATCCAGTTGCCAACCTCACCCAATTCGGATCCCGTTTCTTCCAAGATAACCTGAATAACTGCATGCCAACTCCTTTCTACTTAACGCATAATTTTATATTCTTGTGAATATTTTCTTTATTTTAATTATGGGCCCATTCTTTAGAGTTTAAGGCCTTTTACATTATTTATAGTTTTGCTACTAGGGTTTTAAGATTTACTATAAATAGCTACATTTGTAACTAGCCATACAATAGAAAAGAATATTCAAACAGTGATTACACTTAAACATTCCTTTTTTAGTAAGGATAATCCTAAGCTCTTGGAGCTTACCTTTTTCGAATTGTTGAGTGCTCGTTAACTTTTTAATTCTTCTAGTGTTCTTTTCAATCTTAACCCTAAGATTGTGGTGAACCCCTTATTTCAGCAAGTTAGTAAGTTACATCTAACCCTCATTTGAATCTCGAGTGATATTCAGTGTTTGAGACTCGTATTGAACCCTATTTCAAGCTTGACTTCTAATTATGTTTGTGTTTTGGTGCGTGATATCCATACACATTCACTGTCAAAACTCCATTTTCACCTTCTATTCCTTATTCCTATTTGAACCTAGAATTACCTCATTCTTGGTTTAAGACTTGCTGCATATCACACATGGCAGATATTGATTAGACTACGTAGATGACATGGCCCCACGTGGCACCATGTCATCATCTCTTTCTTCCATTTCCCTGATTTTCCTCGTTTTTCCTTTCCAACCAGGCCACTTCTTATCTTATTTTTTTTTATTCTATCCATGATTTCTGCAAATCAATGACAGAATCATGAAGATCTTATGGCCTTCTTTTGATCCATACCAAGAAAACATCCTGATTCAAACATTTTGTGGATTAAATCTGCATTCAAAATCAAGAAAAAATAAGTTACCTAAGATTTGAGCTTCAATTTAATCTATCGAAATCTGGGTAGTAAGGCAAGAATCAAAGCTTCTTTTTTTGTTGCAAGCATGAAAATCACATCTCCAACTCACAAAATCAACTGAAATTGTGCAATTCGACCAAAATCAAAGATCACGAGAGCTTATATGGATGAGCTCAATTTAGCCATTAATGGCTATTCCCTTATATGTTCGAGCTTATTCAGTATAAATATGAACTCCAATCTTTGTTTCAATCATGAATAATCATCCTAAACCACTTGAAAACAATCATTCACTCAAGTTCGAATCTCTTTCTCCACCCTCTCAACCGTGACACACTCTCTCTCCACATCCCTCCCTGTTTTTGGTCTTCTCTGGGTAAGGATGCCCCTCACACTGTGTTTTCTAGCCACCATGCATTCAAGACACATAATTTGAGTTGTTCGCTGTACCCCCTAACTACCCTAACCAAATATCTGCCATCAAAACCTTTAAGCTACCACACAACCCACTGTTCGAAATAACCACCATTACTCGACCACGATCAAAACCATGCATTTGGTTGTGTTCACCACCATCCTAAATCTTCAACACTGATGTCTCTATCGAACCTAGCAATAGCCACGTGTGTTAGCCATTGACTACCGTTACCACCATTCTCCGATGAGCACCAAATAAGCTCCTAACCCCATGGCACTTTGCTTATACCCCACCCCCCCCCCTTTTGCTAATCCAAATCACACAAAACCAAATTGACCCACTTAATTTAGTGCTCAAACCACCGCGAATTGAGCATCTCAACTGCTCCTCTCTTGCCCAGATGCAACCTGACCCATAACCTAGTTCAATCTAGAGATCCGACCCATTTGCTCGTGCTCCAACCCGGCGTCCCACTTGTATGCTATTGTAATCCAAGGGTCTGGCCTTTTCTTATTTCTTTAGTTGTAGTTGTTGTTTCTTTTTTTTTTGTATGTATTTTACATTTCTATTGTAATAAAATAAAAAAAAAAAAACAAAAAGAGAAGAAAAAAATAGAAAAAAGAAAAAAAGAAAGGAAAAGAAGAGAAGAAAAAGGAAAGAAAGCTTTATTTATTTACATTTTTTGGGTTTTTTTAAAAAAGAGATATAAAAAAATATAAGTAAATAAAAATAAAAAATGTATAGTTTTCATCAATTAGAAAAATTATTTTCAAAAAATAAAATTAAAGTGATCCTTTTTTCAAAACTAAGACTTCTTTTAAGAATTTTCCAAAAAAATAAATAAATAAATAAATTACCAAAATTAGGACCTTTTTAAAGTTTTTCTTTAAATAAAATCAAATTGACAAAAAATTAAATCTGGTCATTTTCTTAATTTAAAATCAATCAATAAATTAAAATTTTTCATAAATGAACTATGGAAATATAATCCCGAATAGTGAGTATGTAGACACTACGAGGTGACTTAAAACATGTAAAAGCTTATTTTTCCCCTTTGTGAATGATTTTTAATTTCCTTCTTTTTTGTAGATATAGTTTACTTGTGAATATATATCATTAGCAAAGTGTCTTGAAAAATAGATATTAAATTCGAAACGTTTTAGGTAGAACCCCATTACGGTTTAAATGTTTAAATAAAGTAGCCCCTAATACTCGGGAATCTGGTTTTCTTGAAACCTTTCTAGAAAAGTTTTCAAAAATCGTAGACTAGTAGCTAAATTAGAATTAATTCATCTAATTAATTCTAATTTGATCATTTATCACAGTTCTACTGGATGATGACTCCATTTATCTTCAAAAACAAGAAATCAGGTTTTTGTTAATTTTGGTTGAGGATTTAAATCAAGTAGGCCTAAGGTTTAATTTAAATCAGATTAAGGAAATCAAATAAAAACCAAGAATATTTTAAGCATGACACTAAGGTTTAGAATAGATCCTTTTGAGAAGAGAAGAAAAATGTAGGATTAAAAAATGAGGCTTAGTTATACACAAGTCACTTGTTGGATGTGACACATCGATTTGTCCTTCATATCCTAGCATTCAACTTGATATGATGCACAAGCTAAGTGTTAAGGATCTTGCCACCAATTCTTGCTAAAGGAATTGGATGAGAGAAATTATGTAACTTGGGTGATTACTCTCAAGAAGTTGAAGATGGGTATATTCAATATTGAAGATGGGATGATTCTGATTACAATGAAAATGGAGCTATTTATAGAGAGCTCATAAAGTAAAAAGAGGAAATCACAAATTATTGTTGCTTGTGTCATGCCCCAAAAGTTGTCAAGTTGTAATAGTTGTTATGTATATCAATTTTATGCCATAAACTATCCACCCAATTGCTAGCATATCTCTTATATACACAATGCTCATACAACAAATTGCTCTGAAACGTTCACAGTTCTATAGATTTACTAAAAGTTATATAATTAACAAACTTATATTCACAATAAACTAAGAATAGTATATTAATAAAAGTATACAATATGTTTCTGAATTCAAAAGTAGGAATCTTGCTAGATTGCTCAAGAGACTTAGCCAATTCCAAGAAACCAAGAATTTCCAAAAATATAGTCTAACTTCAATTCTTTCTCACTCATACCCTGGTTATACCCTTTGTACACCTAGTGATGATAGTTTTGTAGCATATCTACTCAGAACCTGCAAGCAAATCTACGAGAGAGTAAGCAAATCACAACTTAGTAAGGGCTACAAGGTAAAAAACATATATAAGTTGAGTAAAGCAACTAAGTTATCAAACAATTATTTTGTGCATGCCATTCGTACGATGTTATTCGAATTATCATGAAATTAGAGAAATTATACCTACTCTAATCAAGGTTGAGAAGTTGTGATATGATGGCCATAATGCCAATCATAAAGGCTACGTTGCCCTTCCATGACCAATTTTAGATTTGTGCAATAGAGACCTTTGCTCCTCTTGAGACTACCTTCAAACTGATATCCCCAGCTTCGTTGCAATCTCCTTTTTTATCACTTAGTTCAACTAAAGGTGGAAAAAGGCTAGCTCATTACGCCTTGTTGAAGGTGTGGGAATTTAGAAGGAGAAAACCTAATCATCCTTTGATGGGATGTAATGCATGTCCTTTTATATTTTTAAGTTGTATTTCAATTAGTTTGGTTAAGAGTGACCAACCAATTCATAACACACCAAACGAGGTTAAGCAACATCGTAAACCATGTAGCTCAACTGCCATTCATAAGATTTATGAAAATGTTAGGGTTTTATCTAACTCTTCGTATTATCATATAACTTCGTTGAAATACTATTTATATAGTGTTTAATAAAATAATCTTGATATTCTTTCTTTATTTTACTATATCGACTATAGAAACACATACACACGCATATATATATATATATATATATCTAAATATCTTATCCATTTATGATGAAATATAGATATATTTATACATGTACTTAATTATTATAGCTTTATTATATAAGTTATATTAGCTAATACTAATGGATATACATAATTATATTATCACTTATAATATATCGTTTTAATTATATCAAAACATCTATTTTATCAGTCAAATTACATTTCAATTATTGAAAGGTCATCGTAGAACAATAATTTTCTATAATATTATAGAAAGTACCCAATTTAGTACTTAAAGTTATTAAATTATCAAATTTTTACTAAAATCAATATTATTGGGTTTATATGAACTTAACGATACGTAATACACGTTCTATTTCAAGTGGTAATTTCTAAATAATAATTTTAATTCTACTATACATATAAACCCATATAACAAACATTATCATCTTTATATTACCTAAATAAAATTTATGTTACATAATTTTTTAATAAAACATAGTAAAACATATATTATCTAGCCCTAGTACGTATATATCATAATTTGGGCCATATAACATTACTAATTATAAAAAAAACAACTTCTAGTTAAATTTGACCAGAGTAAGAAAAATTATGATTTTATCAAATAAATAACATATATTAGCCTAATTTTGCTAAAAACATGTTCGATTAGTAAATTAAGTCATTTAATTAGAAAAATTCATAATAAATAGCTAAGATCATCAAATAAATCTACAAAAATTCCTATAAACTCAAAGAAAATATATACAATTTAATTAGGGTATGTCGGCTGGTCAGGCGAGTGGTGCTTTATCTAAGGCTAGCCGAGTTCCATAATAGATCATCACTTAGTTAGGGAACTAGATTAGGCTGGTTCTTACTTTGTTTTTCTAATTTTGTTTTCTATTTTTCCTAAATTTTTTCGAATTTTCCTTTTAAGTGTCCCAAGTTCTAAAATGTCTAAAATGATGTCTTAAGTCATATTTATAGTTGCTAAGTTCGGTTGGATTTTTCCTTAGTCATTAAGTAATTTTTTTCTTATTTTTAATGCATGAAATCAAGTAAGAGGTAGCAAATTTCTATCTAATTTACTTTTGATGCAACTACTTGATTTTTTTAGGCTGGTATAGTTGATTTCCAGTTGTGATCAAGACTTTTCCCTTGTATTTTAGGTTAATTTAGTTAGTATTTTGATGATTTGTAAATAATATATTATTATTTAATAGTTTTGCTAATATACGTATATATATCTTCTATACTTGATAACTATAATGAGTAATCATATTCATTTAATTATGTTTTACCCATATTACTAATTTTTAGGATATATTTTCTTTTTAATTTTTCGATTTTATTGCTTATTTACACTTTTTTAGGGTTTTCGGGTTTATTTACGTGTATATTTATTCTATATATTAGGTATATTTGTAAATGCAAATATATAATTTATATATTATGTTACGTAATATTATTAACTTTTATAACTTAAATAATTTATCTCTAATGCCTTATTATTTTTCGAGGCTCGGATTTAATAGCTCTGATAAGTTTTACATTATATTGAATAATTATATTTTTAAGGCTAAAATTAAGGTTTTATTAAATTATTTGTAAAATCTAACTTTATCGAGTCAATTCTACTAACTTTTGTAACCTTAGTATAAAGTTTGGACTTAATTGGACATATTTTCCTAAAAACTCTAAATTTAGGTACAGTTACCCTAAATGTGATTTTAGGAGCTTACAAGTTGAATAAGGATTAGTGTTTGAGACTTGCAAAAGAGTAGATGTTAGAAATGGAGTGTCCTATGGTTGTTTGACGTTACTATTTCAATGCCTAAATTAGTAGTGTATTTAAGTGTTTAAGTATGTAAGAGAGTGAAAGTAGTCAAAGAGTTTAGAAATTCTTATATTAGTTATCTCTATGTATCTATAGAGTAATAGTCCGATAATTAAATGAAGCTAGTTAAATTGCTTGAGATACGTGGCGCTTCTTACATTTAACTATGTGCTAATTGTGGAGGTAAGTAGGTAGTTAAGTAGTTATTTATAGGAATAACTGTCAAATTATTAGCACCCTTATCCTAATGTTTGAACATTTGAATTTAATGGGCTGGGCCTTAACAAATTGGCCCTCAAATTCTAAGCTAGCAATAAGGGCAAGTCTAGGAATAGGTCGACAAGATATATGCCAACCGTTTAGCATCAACTAATTCGAGTCTTTAATTGCATCTAACTAAGTGTTGGAGCGCCTAACTTGAAGTTACCTTTAATCTTGAACAGCTTGGCAGTTTATTGAGTTTGTATGCAAAATTCCACCATCAACACAAATTATATAAGTTACATCATCCCATAATACCTTGTATTATATAAAAGAGGTAAAAATGCTAAAATATAGAAAAGAACAAAAGGAATATATTTTGATATTCGCAGAAAAGTAGGAGATGTAGCTAAAAGTGACTTAGGTAGTACATTGGTAGAATCTTGTATGGAGATGGAGTAGGAATAAGTATCATTCTAGTTCATAGAGATCATCAAGATAGTAAACAGGCCAGTAAAGGTGTGGGGGACTTCAAAATAGATTGGAGATTGTTTCGGGGTCAGGTTATCTAATGCAATATCTAAGCCATTGCAATGGTTAGGGAAATAGTTTGAGTAGAGGTCGAAGCAGGTCTTTACACAGTCCCGAATCAAATAATTCACTAGTTTAATAACATGGATGTGAGTAAGAGCACTTGTGCGAGCTGGGATTTGACGCAGAAATGGACCTTCTATGTATATGGAGTCTTCTTTAGTTAGTTTCTTGGTGATAATTCTCTTTGCTTGGCCTTGTAAGCCTTTAAGTCAAGCTTCAATGACGGGACTACAGGATAGAATAACTGATTAAGAGGTTGAGGTCTTATCACCTCATAAGGCAGCCAACCTACATTTACATGTAAGGGTCTACCATAAGCCCTTGGTTATGCTAACTATACATAAATTCACTTATCTCATTCAACTATTTACATATACTACAAAGAACATAGGGTCCTTAAAGTCCCTATACATCAATCCTCTAGCATTAAGATAGTCCATATCATTAAGTCTAAATACATAATATATATATATATATATAAGAGCTAATTCTTGCCAAACAAAAGGAGGTCCTCCTAGCCTTACTCCCTTGAATTTCTTTTGCCCCAAACCAAGTACTTATGCTTGGATAAGGATGGAGAGGGTCATATAAAGATAATCCTTATAATAAGAGAAATCCATAGGGGTATGAGTGAAATCAATGGCTTCATGAGTTTAACTTTCATAATACACCATAAGCAATAAGTCACTTAAGTTATCAATCACTAAGGATGCAATGCAACACATCATCCACATGCAATGCAACAAATTAAGAGACTTTCAAATATCTTATAGGATTTAAATTGGCGCCCTCTAAAACCAAGGGTTAGGAGACAACTTCTATGTGTCATCCCAAAGGTTTTGAATTCTTGAATTTCATGGGTGATTCATCGAAGCCATTTGATATTCACATATTAGAACTATACTTGAGTGTTTTCCATCCTAAGCTAGTTACCTAGATGTAGTTGGCTCTAATCAAAAGATAGGGTCTCTTGGTGTAACAATAGTTTCCAAAGGTTAGAGTAAGGTGAACATATAGAGAATCATCTCCATACAACCTTTTCAGTACACTGTGTAATGCTAACAACCTTCAAAAGATAATGCAATAAGATGCTATGCATGACTATTTTTTATGGTTTCCTGATAGGAATCATCCTACGACTATCTCCAAGCTGAGGCCGACTTGTTAAAAGTTGAAGCCAACTTATTCTAACCTAAGGTCGAATTATTCAAAGCCGAAGCTGAATAGCTTTTGTCAAGGCTAAGCTAATAACATAAGACGGAAGGGAAGAAAAGGAGCCACATAGCATCAAGTCTATCATTTGCCAAGAAGCCAAGAGACCACACAGTCGGGGATTCAGGATTGAAGAACCACTTGATACAGCACGAAGAGACTAATGCCAACTAATTTTAGTACTCGGTAGTTGTGGACCGATCTTTTGGGTATCCCGGCCAAGTACTTCGAAACTTCAAAGACTCCTCCTCGAACTCGAATATCCAACTGCCGACTTTGTCTATGTCAGATCTTGCTCCTTCCAAGACTGGTCGAATGATTGCACGTTAACTTCTTTTATTAAATGCATTGTTTTGTATTTTTGTACATGTTTTCTTTTATTTATAGGCCCATTCTTTAGGGTTTAAGGCTTTTTACATTATTTACAGTTTTGCTACTAAGGTTTATGACTTGCTATAAATAACAACATTTGTAATTAGCAGAACATGATACACTATTAGACCAAAGAATATTCTTGCACTTGGAATGTTCCTACCTCTTTCGAGTAAGGTTATACTTAAGCTCTTAAAACTTCCATTTGCTAGATTATTGAGTGCTGAATAACTCTTTAATTTTGGTTGTGTTCTTATTAATCTTGACCCTAAGATTGTGGTGAACTCTCATTTCACCTTCAAAACCTCTCAATTTACTTCATGTTCTTCATACCTACTTGAATCCCCAAACACCCATTCTGGTTTTCGACCCACTTCCATATCAGTTTCCTATCCTTTATCAGTTAAGTTCTAGGTTGTCATCCATATACAATAGACATTCATTAATAACAAAAAGAATATAAAATTAAAAAAATCAATTATCCATTTTTTGTTTATCTTAACATGTAGTGAGATTACATCATCTAGAAACCAAGCATAAGCATATAATCCCTTAATTCCCCATACATATATCAAGTCTAAATAATTAACAAGTCATGTTTAAGTAACTAAATTTATCAAGCACAACTAAGCATGAGATTCATCGAGTATCGCTCACCTAGACATCGTTGAACACTTAGTCAAAATAGTGTTCTGAATAGTACCTCTTACTCAAGATGGTCAACTATAGCATAATATAAGTGAGTAAGCTTCAAATGCTTTAAAAGGAAAATCTTAGCATGGTAAAGTTCTTAAGTTTTCCCCTAAGAATTTCCTAGGTCGTGCCATTTTTCAGTCTTACCCTACCTAACTTGTTTTGGTCATAAGTTAGTTGTTTTAAATAAAAGTTAGTTTCAATTTCTACCATCCATTACTGATTCAAGATCATTAAGGTAGTTAGATTGTTTAAAACACTTCAAGTGTGCCATTAGCATCAATGTTTAATGGTATGTGATTCAATTACTTTTTTCCCTTTAGTGTCACGTCTAGAACCCGAGTATCATTCAAATAATGTATGTTGTCATAATCAACAAACATTAATTTCATATGGGGCTTCATTATGTAGGCATATTCATTGTTGAATTACATAAAATTCAATCATATATTTCACTTATTCATGTCTAGGTGTGGTAGCAAAGTCGTAATAGTTCATATTAGTGTCCTTAATCCTCTTAGGATTAAATTTAACTCATAATCATTAAAGGAGTTCATCATTTCACTTAAATGCAAATATGGATCAAATTTTGTTAGTCTCTTAAGAGTACCACTTCCTAAGTAATTTATTAACAGATTTCTATGTAGTATAGTCTTACTATATTATAGATTAAATCTACTTTGCCATACTTCACTCCTCTACCTCACGTGGCCCTAAACCATACCTAAATTAATTTATATTTCTTTTATCATTATCAAAAAAGTGAAACATGTTTATTCTCAAAGTTGGTCAATTTGGAACTTTAGAGAAAATCCTGTTAATGACACTTAAAACAAGCCTATTTAATGTGCATTGGTGTTTCTATACTTTATACATAGCTAAAACCCTATTAAATATAACATTCATGTACTTTTTCGGTCTTAAACTAACGTGGTTAGCAACATACATCTTTTTTTTTTTCAAATATTTCAAATGCAATATATGGAAACTAGTGGAAAAAGGGATTACTAACTACTCAAAACCTCATTAAGTTAATATAGCTACTAAGAATCATTCTAGATAGTTAGATATCACTAGGGATGTAAAGAACTTGCGATGCATGTGGATGGATGAATATTTCTTACTTCCTTCCACCTGAAGGTTGTGCTAAGAAGAGAAGAATAAGGACTACAAATTTTAGAAAATTAGCAAACCTATAAGTGTTACAAGAAAACTATTAAGATACGAACACCTAGGGAAGAGTCACTACCTTATGCATCTTGAATGAGCTAAAAATGACTCCAAAACTTTGTCATTAGCATAGGGGTTCAATTTGCAAGGTAGATTTCTTGAAGTTTTATTAGCAAAAGAGATGACATGGAAGAAAAATAAGCTTGAAATGGGAAAGATTGAGGATAAATGGTGGTGATGTGTGGTGTTTTCAAGGGAGGTGAAAGGAGTCCATGGTTTAAGTTTCGAGAGTGTTTTTAGGAAGTAAATGAATTATATGGTGGGTCATCAATCCTCCTATCCTTAGGCCAAATCATGAAAAGGTTGGACTATAAATTTAGCTAAATTGCATGGGAACTTGCACTTATCATGGCATGCCTAGATTTCCATTAGTTAATGATGTTTAGGGATTGAATTAGGAACTCGAAATTCATATTGGAAAAAAGAAAATGAGAGCATGCATGGGGACTCTCTTAGCTTGAGGTAGGGAGGGAAAATGGAAAAATTTTCATCCCTTGCTAAATTAAATTAATTCCAATAAATGTCATGATCCTAAAAGTAACCTAATAAGATTATCTAAGATTTTCATATTACGTATGTACCTATGGTATGAAAATTGTCTTACAAGTTAGAGATTTAGAAGACTTTAGTTATTTAATTGCTATTCACATCTAATCATGATATATCTAACTATTTTATTCCATAGATACCCAACAATCTACTGTCTATTAAGACTAAATAGAATAGATATCTCCTACCAAATATTGTAAGGTAATATATTTTAGAAATTTAAAATTTAATAAAAACATAGAAACCTAAACAAAAGAAAGTTATTTACATTTAAGACACCAAGTTATCTTATACATTTCACCTTCTAATTTCAAATTTTCTACTACAACTCTCAATATTTGCACTCTAGACGTACTCTTATCTTAATCCTAGCTATTAATCACCTACGAAGGAAAACCGTTAGAGAGTAAACTACACCAGCTTAATGACTTATCGTCATACTAAACAAGCAAGCAAGATATCAAACGATTAATTAAACAATCAAATGAATGCATAAATAAGTGTTATAGCAAACAATGTATATAGTTGACATGATGATGTACTTAACTTTGGATTTAACACCCTTCAAAGTAAGGGTTGGAGATCATTAGCACTAATTATAATTACGTTCCAGAACCTAAGCTTTTAACCATTCTCTTTTTCAAATTCCATATTTCATTTTAGAAAAATCTTCACATTTCAAAATGTTAGCAATAACAAACCAAATCATAAGGTTTGGCGGTTAGGTGTGCATTACCACCCCCTCCCCAAGCACTTAGTGGCCAGTTTGTACTCATATCTTACAAAGATCTCTAAACATGACCCTCAGCTACCTACATTTAGCATCTTTGGGCACTAAGGAAGCTCGCAAGCCAAGGGTAAGAACCTCTTGTACAAGTGCACCCATACTATACCAATCATAAATAATCCTATCATTCCCATCCCTACAAGGCCTTTTATTACCATTTGTATGAGGTGACAGTTGGAACAGTCAATAAAATTTCTATGATTATGTACAATCCATTTAATTTAAACTAGCCATGTATAATTAAGTCAAATTATTAGGTAATTAACCAATATCAACAAACCATCCAATCATGCAATAGTCATTCATACAACCATTTGTTCAATTATTATATTTAACAATATTTTGCACAACAAACAACCAATATTCAAGCCTTGCATAACCTAGACCCCAAGCATCAATTTTTTAACATATATAAACTTAAGTGCATTAGCTACAAGTACAAACAAATATAAAATTATCATGAGAACTTACTTAACTAAAACCAGTACAAGTCATGACAATCAATAGGCAACTTGCCTTACTGATCAGTGTCACTTAATAAGTAAAAAAAAATAAGAACTTAATGAGTACTTAACCGCAATGCTAAACTACCTAATTAACTAACTATCTTATTTAAATTTCCTAATTTTCTTAAATCTTAAATTGCATACGACTTTTCTAATTCAACTCCAATTTTTACATTGTTATAGTCGATTTTCATCAATTTTAGATGTACTTTTCAATAATGGGGCCTATTTTAAGAGATGGTACCTAAATTTTCTATAGCATCATGGGCTTATTACAAATGTTATGTTTATTCAGGCCAAATTATTTTATTTTCACTTCTTATGGGTCTTTTTCATGTTTTCTTCTAATCGAGCCTTTTGTAAACTATTGTTAGGCCTTAATTTTACATTAACCTGATATTTTATGCGCTTGCTTATTATTGGGCCCAATTGTTAATATGTTTATTCTAAAGTTTTCTAAATGAACCTATTTGTGCCTATGTTCACCAAAATTCTACACGGGCCTTTTCTAATTGATAGTAGGTGTAACGTTCTACCTTCTAGGCATCTGCTTTAAATTTTTTTCTCAAACTTTTAGTGCTTGAAGACGGTTCATTACTGCCTTCCTTGAGTTAGAGATAAGGAAGAAATCTACATCCAACCTGTTATTCCATCTGATATAACATTTGTTTTTAGATAACACCTTATATTACTTAGCAATAATAGTAGAAGTTTTTACACAAATGGGCCATACTCAGAGTATTGCAGTTGTACGCTTTTATATAATGTAAAAATCCTTTACAAATACGTACTTTTGACAACAACTACCATATTGAATCTTTGGTAAGGTATCACTAACTTCTTCCTTGAAGAGTTACCTTCAGATACTCAAGTCGTATCCTGAAGCCAATGACTTCTTTCATAAGCTCTCCTTCAATTAGTAATTTGCCGTCTCTTCACCTCTATAATGTAATGCTCTATCTTTTAGTTCTTCACCTAAGGATAAGATAACTTATCCCCTCAACTACTATTGAGTTTAGTGAAAATGAATAAACAAACCAAAATACAAACAATATCCTATCATAAGCACATTAACAGGTAATTAGTCATATTATACCAACTTATCATTTCCCAATTAAGCAATCAATACAAATGTAGCAAGCACTTGCCATGGTAATGCACATAACATACATTGGTATCGATATCTTAACCAGCCTAACAACTCATCCACTTTAGTCGACTTAAAACCGGGCATTTAGATAATATATCCAAGAATTTAGTAAAGCAATCATTAGTTGTCAAAACTTAGCAACTTAGCAATAACCATATTGAGTGGTTATAAAATCCATCACATAGCTGGTCCAACAAATACAATACAGTTTCTATATGCTTAAAAACCCAACCTTTGTAAATCAAGTGATTCACTTCATAAACCTAGCTTTTCATATGAAATCTAACCTTACAAAATTTCAGATTTTAGAAGACTTGTCCCATAAGTCATTTTTGCGCCATGCCATGAATGCATCAAATCACATACCAAGTAACACCCAACAAATCTAAGCAAACTTACTATTCATATATTACCCAACCTTTATTTAGTATCTTCGTCAGTTCTAAGACCTTAGTATTAGGTTTTCTTAAGTGAACACCTTAGGAGGTAGGTTTAGGACTTAGCTTTTGCCAAGTTAGTGCATATCAAGCAAATGTGGCATAAACATAAACATTAAGCGATGTAATTATGGCAACCAAATCCAATATCAGAGCATATTTCAATCAACAACAATTATAAAAGAAGCTCCTCATAACTCATCAAATGGCATATCAACTCGCACCAAAGTTTAGCTAAGCCAAACATCATAAAGCATACAAAATTAAGAGTAAACATAAGTCTACCTAAGGTACACATAAATATCCACTTATTTGGCCAACAATGTATTTCCAAACTTATTCCTTAACACAAGCTCCTTCCTCTGTGATTTCAACTAACAAGAGTTAACACTGCTATGATTAACTACAGACCTTGTGTGAATATATTTTAGCTTGATATTAGTTTGTTGACTTTTAATTTACTCCCAAACTGCTTCTGACTTCGCTTTTGAATTAGTCTCTGATTCATCCTAGCTTCAAAATTCTTAATTCGAATCTAGTTAACTTATATCTTCAATCTATCAACTAAAATCTCTAGTTTTACACCTAGCTTAATCATCTAAGTTCGACTTATACAAAAACACTTAAGTGTAGCATCTTTTTATTCAAAATCTGATCTTGCTTTTAACTCAACCAAAATACTATATTTGCATTCAATATTTTCACTTTTTATTTGGGCTCAATAAAGTATGCTTCAAATACAACACAAAGTTAAAACTACCTTATGCTGCAGCGTTGATTATACAGATTTACCTTATTTTATCCTACTTGACAAAATATGCACAAGTAATAGGAACATATGTAATAATTGATATTCATACTCTATTGCATCCACAAAAAATATATTTTACTCAGAAAGTCATATTTTTTTACTTTGGTAATGAAAAATATTAAAATAGTATAACACATAACATTTTGCAAAATAACGATTTTAAGTCCAATTTTGTTAAAAATTAGCTTAAATTAAGTAAATAATCAAATAAAATTATAAGATCCAAATTGAATACTTTCAAAATCATAACTAAGCTCCAAAAATCATTACATGTCAGATTCATTAAGAAATTTAATTAAAAACCTATTATTTCTTCAACATGAAAACCTAGGTAGATTTGACAAAATAATTTTCATAAATACTAAATGTCTATTTTATCAATAGTTCTTTCTATTCTAATTAAATATATCATATGCGAAATTTTTATACCAAAAATTTGTTTGAAATAACATCATTTACTGTTTTCAAAAATTGATGCAAAATTTGTTGGAACCAAACTTGTTCTTAAGGAACTTATATAAGCACTTCCAATTTTAAAAATCTGAATTGATATTTTGATTTTACATGCATAACTACCTAGGGTACCAAATTTCATAGTTTTTAAATATCGTTTGATATTTTTAGCAACAGTAGCAATGTACATGCGAAAATTTGCAATTTATGTTTCTCCAACCACTAAAGCTCTACCAACAATAAGGGTATGTCAGTTGGAGCTACCACCATGTTAGACTTTAGACCTTCAATAGCCACCATGTTAGGTCTTTGTTTGGTATGGAAACCCCAAATACCTTGTTTTTGCTTTAAAATTTGCACTAATTTTCTAAATTTTATTTTTCTTCTTAATTCTAGCTTTTAGAGAGGGTTTCTATTGTATTTAGATTTCCAAATGAGTTAAACGTTACTCATGAAGTCCTTTTATAATTTGTTAAGTCAATTGAGTTGCTTTTAGATGCCCATGTGTCATTTTGGAAGGTGGCATGTACTCCTATGGATAGCTTATGCTTTGCACAATCTAATGATGTTGTGCCACAACTAGTTCCAAACTTTTAAGGTATGTTTTATATTTATTATAATTTTTCATTAATTTATCACAATTTTTTACCTAATTATTTAATATATGTAGTAATAGATATTCATATTCGATACATATAACGTGTATAGCATAATGATATAATTACACTATATGTTATTTAACTCCCAATTTTTTTTAAGTTAAATAATTTATCTCTAAAATTTCGTTGTTATTCGGAACTCTAATTTTGAGTTTTTGATAATTATTAATTATACCCTGTAAAATGTCTTCTATTAAAATTAAATTTTATATATTTTCTGTTTCAAAAAATAAACATTACTAAGGCTCTTCTTTTAACTTTTGTGACCTTATAATAAAATTTGACTTAACTAGAAATTGTTGAGAAACCTTAAATTATTCTGAACGCCCTAACTCGTATCGATATTAAGTAGTTAGGGTCTTATTACACAAATAGGCTTATTTCTTAACCTTCCCTTAATAGGTTCATTTCATTATTTTTCTTAACTATCCTCTCCAGATCTTATGTGTAATAAAAGTAATCATCGTCCCGAGTCTCAAGTAATACATAAAAAACCAGGGTTTCAAATCAAGCCTTAAAATTAGTTTTACGATTTCGTGCCCTTAGCTAATCTTGCTCCATATTGGGTGGTAATTTATTAGTTTTAAGCCGAAATGGGCCCTTTTTGCCATTTTTATCAATTTAACCCATATCGAACATGTCCCAATTACACTTTTGGGCCTAGATTTTATTCAAAGCTAAATTTTTAAGTATGTTCTATTTTTCTTCTAGTTCTAGTCCATGGGTTTCATTGGGCTTCTAAGTTCGCTCACTCGCTTATTTCATCATATTTACCAATTTGGGACTAACTTAATTAAGTAAATTGTAACCAACCTAAACCTATTTTTAACCACTATTTTTCATCAAAATCACTTATGGTTAGATTTAGTTTAATTTTGTAATTGTGTTCTCAAGTCCTTTTTTATTCCCATTCAGCTATTTACTAATTTCAACCCTAATTAGCCATTTAACGTAATTAATCAAATCTAAACCACTTAAATCACTTCTTAATCATCAACTTACACTAAAGCTCTTTTGTATTTGGGCTTTTAAGTTCAAATTTAAGCCCATGTTAGGCTTCATTTGTTAATTTACTTAATTAAATAGGTTGTAATCAACCTAAATCAACTTCTAATTATTATTTTACAGAAGCAAACGATCATGATCAACTGGGTCTCTTAAAAATGTCTTGGGTTATCCTAATAATTTTAGCTTGATTTTCTCTTTTTTTTTTATTATTTTTCTAGATAACCATGTATCTTGGTTCTAATATTTCTTTAACATATCATCTGTTAAATTTTTGCGAGTAAAAGCAAAAATAAACTTAGGGATTTCATTATATAATTTTGGTTCAGGAGAGTATAGACATACATGTTTACCTTCTTGTTATAAGTAGTTAAGTAATTACATGACAAATTACTTTTACATGGCAAAAACTTAATCCTAATAAAAAACACTAGATTAAATATATGGTTCCCTATAAACATATATTACGTACACTTGTCTTCTTTGAGTGATAGGAGAAAAGAAGGAAAATACATGAAAATATTAAAATATAAGGAAAAAAAAAGATAGTACATAACAGTATCGAAAAGAAAAAAGGAAACAATGATGTTATTTCTTTTGATGGAGCTTGAAATGGTGAAGTGAGGTCCTTGTAGGAATGTCTCCTATTGTTCCATTCAAACTCTTAGAAAATCCCTTATTTGCATGATGTTTGATGAGGAAATCTTAGTCAAAATATGCTTGAATATGTGTGTGATAGTTTATCGAAGAAAGTTGATGAAAATGAAAAAGAATGAAAGATGAAATGGGGTGTATGTGTGTGTGTTGGTTAGTTAGATGATGGAAGGGATGATAAAATTTAGAAGTTGGAGTGTAAGAAAAGTGAGAAAAAAATATGTAGGTATGGTTGTTATTTTTCACCCAACACTGCATGGGAGATTGAGGATGGAACAGATTTGTTGTTTCCATTTTGGTCAACCTTAAAACACGGAGGGGGTATGTGGTGCTGTCAGCTAGGATTTGAGGGAATGGAAGTAAGAGAATATTTGGTGAATAAAAGAAAAGAAGAAAAATCAAGGATTTGGGTTGTCGTTTGTCCAGCCGAAGGAATGGATGGAGTGGGAGAGGGAATTAGATTTGATGTTTGTACTACAGTCAAAAATCAAATTATATCGAGGAGTTTATTTTGCTTGGCAATTCAATTTTGGAGGAGGGATTTACGTGATATTGTCT
Source organism: Lumnitzera racemosa (assembly GCA_024138005.1). Classification (NCBI taxonomy): domain Eukaryota; kingdom Viridiplantae; phylum Streptophyta; class Magnoliopsida; order Myrtales; family Combretaceae; genus Lumnitzera; species Lumnitzera racemosa. Next base: position 7,666,106 of record JAMXBC010000007.1, read on the forward strand.
TTTTTTTTTTTTTTTTCTGTCACATCTCTAATGGGTGGCTAGGTGTAGGATTGAGATATAATACGTCTTAGGTGCTAGTTGATAGGTTTAGGCTATGTAATGTGACTAATAAAATCAAATTAGCAAGGTATATTATATTTACATTTTATCTAATAAAATACACTAGTAAAATATAATTAAATGTACATGAAAGATTTATAAATATCGCCTAATGTATGATTTAACGTACATAAAAGAGTGTATATACATACATACATGCACATAGATGCATAGATTAGGGGTAAAAATATAATTTTATTAATTTAATACTATAATTAGCTTAATTTAAATCAATTAATATCATACGGTATGTGGCATGTTTTAACGTATGCAACCAAAATTATTTTTACATATTTGTGCATGTTTGGCACAATTTACATGTTTATGGGTAATATTGTAATTTATTAATTTACTTCTTAAATTAGCTTAATTTAGTTATATATTGTTCACAAACATCTCTAATCATTTGATATGAAATTCTGCAATTAAAATTATATTATACGTGTATATATATGTATATACATATAGGTGCTACTTCCATATATGTAGGGGTAAAATAGTAATTATATTAATTTATTATTCTGATCGACTTAATTTAGCTAATTGTTATTATTTAAAACTATATCTAATAGTTGGTTATCAAATTTGCACAATTCAGTATAATTTAGAGTCAATTTACTATTTTCATCAATTGAAATTTAAGTTTCCTACTATTGTACAATATATTTTTTAAATAATTGTATGTAAAAGAAAGTTATATGTTACATGTAGGTACATGTATGGCACACTATATACTCATAGGGGTAAGTTCAAAATTTTATTAATTTTACTTTCTAAACTAGCTTAATTTAGTTAATTGATATTATTTAAAAATATCTCTAATTGTTTGTCAGCAATTTTAAGTGATTGTGCATCATTTAGGGTTAATTTACTAGATTAAGGTTTCCTTTAGATTTAGGGTTAAATTTAGGATTTTGCATCTTTAGGGTTTATGTTTTAGGATTTTTATTTAGTTCATAATTTCAATTTAAGGTTACACATACTTAGAATTTAGGGTTTTCTTACGCGATTGAGGTTTTCAATCTTTAATTTAAGGCTTTTTAATTCGTTTTAGAGATTTAATTTAAAAATTTTCCATGATTTTAATTCCTTATATCTCGTGGGAGTTTGATTCAATATCTAGAATGTAAAATTTGTGAGGATTACTGTTAGTATACTCTTTTCATGTAATATATATTCTAGGTAGTTAATTTAGCATTATTTATATGTTGGTTTAATTTTTATTTTATAATTGCTACTTATATAATATAAAATATAATTGAATGAAATCTAAACTCGTGATTGGATTAAAAAAATTAATTTCCTATAGACAAAGTGAAACGTAGGCTATATACATATGTATATCTATTAGCGCCCATTCATGGGGTCGAATTTTGATGAATTTAACATTACTAAATTATAAGTTTTTCTTTTGTTATTTAGGTCTTATGATTCAAAAGCCACTCGTTTCATAAATTTCTTTCGCATTTCCGTATTATTAGGTTGCAAATCTAGAGCTTCGCAACGTCGCAACTCACGAGTTCCTATCCCTTTATTGTCAATTCCTATATTGTTCATCGACAACCCTGAAAATTAAACCATCTATCTTGATTGCCCGAAACGAAACAATAAAGAAAATTTACAAGGCTCATATCACTCTTCCATTAATAAATAATTTATACTAGCAACCCTGCACCCTCAAATTGAAAAAAATGCATGAATTTGTTAATAAATCTACGACACCAAAAGAACAAAAGGGGGGAAAAATCAAGTTTGATACATTAAAAATTCATGAAATGATTGCAATAATATTAACTTGAATCATATTATTATTTTCTAGCAAAAAAAAAAATCATATTATTATTTGCTTTTCACTAATAGAGTTATCAAATAAATGCCTAAAACATTTATACTCATGAGAACAAAACGTAAATTTGTCACATAACTTAATTAGCACATGCATGTATTTAAAAATAAAGCACTCAACCTATAAATGCTTTTCCACCTAATTTCAATGTAACAAACATTGTTTTTATTCCTAAGATTAGGTATCCCGAGTCAGTTACTCAATATCGACTTATTAGTCTTTATAACTTCTCTTATAAAATTATCTCCAAAATTATAGCTAATAGGTTACAATCTCTCATGGATAAAATTGTTACACATAACCAAAGTGTTTTTATTCAAGGTAGACTAATTCATAATAATGTGATTGGAGCCTATGAAGCTTTTCATTGTCTAAAGTTAAATAAGAGAGCTAACCACTATGATTCTGCAATCAATTTAGATATGGTTAAAGCATATGATAGAGTAGATTAAGATTTTTTAGAGTCTCTCTTATTGAAGATGGGATTTAACATGACTTTTGTAAAATGGGTGATATCTTGTGTATCCTATATGTCTTACAACCTTATTGTGATGATAAGAGAGTTGAAACCTTTATCTCATCTAAGGGTTTAAGAGAAGGAGATCCTCTTTCTCTCTATTTGTTCTTTTTTGTAGCTGATGTTCTTTATGTGCTTCATAACAAGGCAAAGGATGGGAATTTTATTAGGGGTCTAAAAATTATATTTTACTGATGATTCCTTCTTATCTATGGAAGTAAACAAAGTCTTTTTTGAAAATCTCAAGTTTATTCTTAATGCTTATTGCCTAGCCTCAAGGCAAACGATTAATTATCATAAGTCCTTCATTTTTTTTAGTAAAAATACTCTAGAGGATTTTATATTTAATTGTTGCAGTTAATTAAAAACTTGGGAAATATTTGAGTTTGCCAACAGAATGGGATAAGTCGAAAATTGAAGCTTTAGGCTATTTGAAGGATAGGATAACAGAAAAAAAATTCAAAGCTGGAGTAATTGTTTGCTATCTCTAGGGGAGGAGAGATTATGATAAAATTGGTTAGTTTAGCTATACCTAATTATGCCACGAGTGTTTTTAAATTCCTTAGAACTCGGTGTCAACAAGTCACAAATATTTTGGCCAAGCTTTAGTAGAGTGGTGATCTCTTAAAAAGATTAATTCACTGAAAACCATGGCAAAATATTTCTTATCCTAAAAACAAAGGTGGCTTGGGATCTAAAGATTTGAAAATTTTTAATGATTCCATGTTCGAAAAAATGGCTTAGAGAATTATGTAAAACCCAAATGCTCCTTGGGTTCAAATTCTAAAGAGCATTTATTTCCCAAATATAGATTTTCTAGAAACAAAAGTAGGGGGAAGAGCTTCTTGGTATTGGCAGGGCACTCAGAAAGGGAAGGAGTTGATTTTGGAAAATAGTTGCTTGCAAGTGAGTAAAGGAAATAAGATTCTGGCATGGAAAGATGCTCGGATTCCTAGATGTAAAGATTTTAAGCTCCATCCTTTAGCAAACAGGCAAGTGGACACTTCTTTGATTGTTGATAGTTTGATAGACCAAGAGAATAATTGCTGAAATTTGAGCACTTTAACAAATATGAGAATTAGCCTATATCAGATCCATTCCGTTGTCTAGGGAAGTGGAGGAGGACTATGTTTTTTGAACTCACGCAAGGGATGGTTCATACTCAGTGAAGGAGAGGATATTTTAGGCATTGGGAGAAGCAGTATCAGATATCCTCTTTGGCTTAATCTGATGAATAATTGAACGATATTAACTTTTGGAAAGTCATTTGGTCTGCCAATGTCATGCCTAAATTCAAACATCATATTTAGAGATGTTGTAACAATTCGTTAGCATCCTTTGAAAATCTGTTTAAGAGAAATTATGTGGCATCCCCCAACGTGCAGGTTCTGAGGTGATGTTGAGTCCTGTATGCACTTGTCATTCAATTTTCCTTGGGCAAGGAGTGCTTGGTTTTCTTTACTAGGATTAAGAAGCGACCAACTGGCTGTAATTTGTTTTAGTGATTGGCTTGTCTGTTTGATTCGAGATTGTGCAAATAATCAAAGAGATTGGCATCCTATTGTTTTGCAGGCTTTTGTTATAATCTGGAATGTTTGGAAATACAGATGTGAGAGTTTGTTTAAGCAAAAAAACCCATCTCTATAGCAAGCTATCACTCAGATTTAAAACTCCATGCATGAATCGCGCTTAGCAACAGATTTAACGACAAAGGAAACCAAGGAAGTGCCTGAACATGTTGACCGTGAATGGACAAAACCCAATGTTGGGATTATCAAATTAAATTGCGATGCTGCTGTTGATCCAATCTCAACAAATGCGGGTTCGAGTGTGATAGCGCGTGACTTTGCTGTGTCACTGCTTTTAGCTAAATCATCCAGGTTGCATTTCATGGACGTTGAACAAGCAAAAGCTGATGCTATCAAAGAAGGCTTACATTGGGCTATTCAACATGGATGGAATAAACTACAGGTGGAGACAAACAATCGATTGATTTACAGCAGGTTAACAAATCGTGGAAGCTCCTCTTGGAAGACTCATTTCGTCATTGACGAGATCCTTTTTCTCGAGCAAAGTTTTGATGTTTGTTCATTTCATTTTATAAAATGTAGCGCTAATATATGCATGGATTGGGTTGCATCCTAAGCTAAGAAGGATGTATGCATAGATTATAGGGATTCTAATCCCCCACCTTCTTTAGCAAAGGTTTTGTTTGTCAATTTTGGCTTAAGACCACTAAACTGTTAGCTGTTTTGTTTCATTTATTTATGAATAAATTTTCTCTTTGATAAAAAGAAAAAAAAACCCTATAAATGCTTTCCCTAAATTAGTTTGGGTTGTTGAATTATTGAGCACTCAACACAAACAACTTATTAATACCTAATAATTTTTTTAACACTTTTTATGATTTTTGTGTGTGTATAGCAGGTGCATGCTTGTTAGTTAGAATGTAATGCACGAGTTAACTAATTTCAAAATTCTTATTGAAGTCCCTGATGAGTAAGCATAATGCCATTGAAAATGATAACCTAAACTAAGGAATCTATAGGTTAAGTTAGTAAAAATAAATAAATAAATAAAGCACATTATTGTAGAAGGTTTATTTTGCATAAAATTAAAAAAAGAAAAAACCGCATTTAGTGCACAACATGCAAAAAGAAATGATAATAACTTTAAATGAAATAAAAAGAGCTATAAGTAAATTATTAATTTTGGAAAAATTATATTGATTAACGAAAGGAAGATGCCAATGTTGATTAGAGAAGTAAGAAATAGATAATGTAAGAGAAAACTGGAAGCCTTAAAGTTATGCCAAATGACCGTAGTATTAAACTTATAACATAAAGTTAATGGTGATTGGTTAAAGGATCTGATTAAACCCAAATTTATAAATTATGGATAGAAATATTAGTAAAAAATGACCCCGTAAACTTAATTTAAGAAAATAAGTAATAAAATAGGAGACTATAAAATTTTTAAATTTTAAGTATAATAATTGTTAATTATCGAAAAAGCAAAAAGTGTAATATAATAACTAATAAATTACTAGAAATAAATTATATGTATACTAAAAATCATAGAATGACTTAAATAATAATTAGGAATGTTCAAATGTACCCCACATGTATTTACGTGTAGATAAAAATACATAAAATTACTTAAATTATCTAAAAACTTATTAAATAATTAAAGAAAATTATTAATTAATTAAGAAAAAATCAGAGGAATAAGAAATGATGTGGATTTGGTCATAGCAAGTTAGGAAGAGAAGAAGAAAAATTAACTAATCAAAATTAAGTAACACAAAAGGCAAAAATTAAGGGATTTGGACAATATCTTGTACAATTAAATGCACAATAATTACCACAATACTCTATAAATAGGGACAAAAATTACAGAGCTCCTTTAGATAGTTAAAAATCAGAAAAAAATTAGAGAGCATCGAAATTTCAAGAGAAAAACTAGGGTTAACGAAAAGAAAAAAAGAAAGAAATTTGTGCAGTAGGAGCTAACTAGTCAAACCTACACACCATCACTACCTGGGACTGAGCCTCCACTACCACCTCACTCCAGACCTATCGCCTAGACTGGCCGATACACCTAAACCGATATTGGAAGGCCAAAAGTCATCGGATCAGGTAAGTCTCTCATTTGTTCCGATTTTGTATAATTTCGTAAAATTATTTATTTTTCCTAAAAAATTATGAAATTTATTATTCTGAGGTTTTATTGTATGTATATTTAAGAAAAAATAGTGATTAAGTGTAATCACTTTTAAAAATATAGGGTTCTTAAGAAATTAAGCAAAATCAAACATAATTAGGATTAGAAATAAATAGGCTTAGGAGTGTAGTTTGGAGTTCAAATTTTTTCTATAGAATGCTTAAGTAATATAGAATAGTGCTATGAAGCCATTTTCTTAAATTTAATTTTTAAATTTTTTAAAGTAAATTTTTAGCCTTAAAATGATAGAAAAATTGGATAATTTTGGGTTAATTAGGTAATTAAAACATGAATTACTTATTTAGATAATAATTAGATTGTTAGGGATGTTAATCTCTGATATGGAAACCTAATCCTAGCCTTTGGAGTGTTAAGTATAATTAATAAAGGAAATATGTGGTAATTATAGGAAATTGGAATACATAGAATTGGAAATTTAATAAATATGAAAAATTAAGTTTAATTAGATAATATAATAATAAAAATCAGAATATAATAAATTTGAAATAAAATTTAATTTTAGGTAATTGTAAAAAAAAATGTAAGATTTTTTCACATCGGGAATAAATCTGGTACCCCAATTAAGATTAACGTATACTGAACAGTTTAGAACACTAAATTAAGACACAATATAATATTAGAATACTCAAGCTTAATATGATTAATTTCATATTAGGATTCGAGCATATTTAAGATTCAAGAATCAAAACTACAATCTAATTTAGAAACCGAATTCCGAAATAGAGTAGAATGAATCATCAATAAATAATAGGTATATATATGGAAAAAAATGAGTTAAATTACAACTTAGAACCTAGTTGTATTATAGGATACTTATAGATGAATCGACTTGTAATTAAATGATCGGGCGACTAAGAAATTCCAAATAAGTTGAGTTATTACTTACTGTATTAAGGTACTATTTTATGATACTCGAAGACTTAGGATTGTATATGGTTGTGATTGTAAGTAGTTTACGCATGTATTTGATGTATTTGAATTCGTGCTGAAATTTGAAATTCGATTGATTTTGTGTCACGATTGAATTGGTGTAAAATTGTTTGAACACTCTAAATGAAATTTAATTTTATTCGACTTTAATGACCAAAAATGTCATGCATTACAACCTATTAGGGGATAATTAGGATTCTCCAACCAAATATCGACCCCTTCCAAAGGGATAACGCAGGATTGCATAATAGTCCATTCTTTATCCTTAGTCGAACAAAGTGACAGGAGAGGAGGTCGCAGCGAAGGTAAAGTTAATGGTTCGAAGGTAGTTACAGAAAGAGTGATGTCTCAATTGCACAAGCTTAGGTTTGGTTGTGAGCTGTTGCATAACATGAAAACTCCTCAACCTAGATTAGAGCGGGTGAAATTTCTTTGATTTCACAACGGACCGGATTACGTTGTGTGATGATGCTTACTTATTGCATTGCATGAATATAATTGCTTGATAATCTTTTTTGTGTTTGTATATGATACAAGGCAAGTGCACCTATCAATTTTAATATAGCGGATGTAAGTCCGAGTCAATCCCTTAGAGACCTCGAGTACTAATATTTATCTTAGCTCTATTATCTAACCGGAAAATTGTGATGAGTTAAATAAATTAAAAATACTAAAATTAACAAACCAACCTAATTATGAGACTTAATTAAGCAATTTAAAAAGCAATAAAATTAAGAATGACTTCAAGAAGGTAAACGATGTACTTAGGAATTATTTCTGCTAATGTTTAATATGTGACCGCTTAAAATGTATCCAATTCAATTTCTATTATTCTTGACCGGAAGGTTTCATAATTAAAGTTAATACATTTCTCAAGCATATTAACCCTAATCCTAGATTATTTATTGGAATCTCTTCACTTAGTAATATAATTCAAAATTGCATTAATGTATAATGAATTCCTACACAAAAGAACAACTTTACGGAAGAAACATATATCTTATCTCTAAGTATACATGTAATTCTCTCCAATTATATTAAGATCTCATTACACATGTGATTTCTCAATCATCATGCATAATATCATAGATCGATACCTTAGAAATATCAATTAATAATTAAAAAAAATTGAATGAAGAAAAGATAGATACTTTATTGAAAATTATCAATAAATCTAATAGTCACATGAAACTCTAGGTTCCACAATCCTAAATACAAGAATCTTAAGGTATCATAATGAGACTAAAAACGAATTGTAACAAAATCAAGAAATAAAACATGAAAAACCCCTTTTGTTGATAAAAAATCTCATCAATCTTGAATTTGGGTGTTGCTTTCAGTTTTTGCTTCTCCTTCTCTTCATGTCTCTTCTCTTTTAAATGTTCCCAGTTATGTGCAAAACCCTAATAAGTCCTTTTATAATGTATTGTAAAGTTTCTTTTTTCGTCACCAGACACAGCTTGAGATATAGTTGTATCCTCAAGTTGTGTAACTTACTGACCTTAGCACTTAAAATCTTCCTGCATAGACATAGCCTGGGGATACAGTTGTGTCCCAGACTGTGTAACTTTCTGACCAAAATTTGCCACTTTCTCCTATTGTTTGTATAACTTTAAAACTTCATAACTCATTCATTTGAACTCCAAATTGAGTGAAACTTAATTCTTTTTCTTCGTTTTCAATCCGAGAATGCGTTCAAATCTTAAAATCAAAATTTTATTCAATTAAGTATCAATTTCTTTAAAGAAAACCAAAGATGTAAGGAAAATACTATAAAATCATCATATAAAATGTATTTAAAATAAGAGTTATCAGTATACATTCATGAGTCTTCAATTCAACTTGCTGAGCTGTAGTTGCTCATACCCTTATAGATCCTTTTGCAAGTTCTGATTTTTAAATACTTCAAGTATTATGCCGCCTTACAATTATTCAAAGATTAGTTATTTTGAAGTCAGGGGTGTGAGGATCAATTTGCTTAGCAATAGATGTATAGCTAGAGTGTCCTTTGTAATTTAAGAATAAAAGACTGATAGTTGTTATGTAAATTAATGAACCGTTATGTTTATGTATAGTTTCTTGGAAAGTTTTGTATACTTTACATATAATTATATATGTTTATTAAAAATTTGTGATAATTACTATAATTATAGTTAAACACTTAATTGGACTATCTACTTCAAAACGAAGAGTCGTCGATGCCTTATGTAGATCATATTTATGGTAGGTACTGTGAGGCCAATTACTATCATAGAATGGTTTACACGGCGAGATTGTTGCGATTTTTTTATTTCAGAGCATAACAAAAACTACACTTTTAGTTCTTAAACTTTGCCACTTTTTCTAATTGAGTTTTCGAACTTTAATTTTTTCTATTTCAATCCTCAAATTTTCCAAAAGTTTGCAAAAGAATCATCCGCTTTGTTTTTTGGCTACATGGGAATAAGATGTTTCCTTCATCGAAAAAAAAAAGAATATACACAGATGTGAAATCTGAAGTTTTCCTTGGGAAGCGGGAGCAATAATTGGTAGTGGGTTGTTTATCAGTTGAATATGCTAAATAAGAACGTGGGAGACATAGAGAAAGGAAATAGAAATAGCTGGAAGAGAGATTCATGGGGTAGAAAGAGAGAAAGGGTTTTTGGGTAAAGAGGGAATTGACGATTTCACCCCTATTATGAATAGTTTATAGTTGTAAAAAATTAATTTAGTATTTGTTTTTCGTTATAAATTATTAGGTTTGAGATCTAAATAGTAATTTCTAATATAACGATTACTCAAATCCCTTAGAACTTCAATAATATAGATATAAATATTATATGTAATATATAGAAACAAATAGTTTGGACTTTTAGCTTTCCATTGGCACATCTTCTTATCACACCTTATACTTAAAGGACATGATCAGTTCGCCACATATTTCTATCTGATTAAAAACATAAAGGCTCATCCCATTCTCTCAATTCTTCAAGTCTAGCACTACTATTACCCAATAAACATCTTCAAGCAAGGTAAATAAATGCCAAGTAAATAACTATACTGCATCAAGTACATGCAGATACCAACTATCATGAATCGTACATACATGCCGAAATCTAATGCAATAAGAATAAAAAAGCTAAGTAGTACGATTATCATATCTCAAGACTTAATGTAGCTCATGACTCCCCATCACATAAAGACAAACCTAATGACAAGAACAACGTAATTCAATTTAACTCTACACCACCACCAACAACAATGATGACCTATTTAGAGTTCAATCTTATATCATACCATCAATAGCATAGTCCATATGTGATGTTTGAACTAACATCCCACAATCACCGTCTCTCTATTACAGTTTCTTCCCTAATCACCAACTTATATTAACTGTAATTTCCTCGCACTGACCATTTGCTTCACCAAAAACATTGCTTAAGTTCACAACTAGTACATCATCCTAAGAGATTGTCCCTTCTAAGGCCATAAAAACCCAACCTAAGGTTGTTGTTCACTAATCTCAACATGATGAAGCATAAGCATGACAATAATTAATAACTACTGTTTTCAATGCTATAGACACATACAACAAGCAGTAGTATAGCTACTTAACCATATTTCCTATAGAGTCGTTCTTGATTCTTTAGGCTCAAAATCTTACTAAAAATAATATCATCTATGGTACGTAAAAATGGTTTGCAATAGAAAGGAATGGATTGGAATAGAGTAGAACAAGGACAGAAACGACAAATTTTTTCCAATATTTGGCAATGTCTATGAAATGGAATATGTATATAGTAGTAATATAAAAAATCCCTCTAGTTATTAAATATTATAATTAGGTTAAGGATTGAATAAGTAATTTTGCTTAATAATGACTAATGAGAGAGGGAATAAAGTTATGATTCTGCTTCTCAAGCAATTGAATTCCACCTTAAAGTTAGAATAGCTGATTTCATGGAATTGCGATTTTACTTTCTAAATGCACTTCCAAAATACGAGGAAAGGGATAGAATCAAAATTCCATTCCAATATGTTCTAGTATATTAAATGTGACATTAATTGAATAATTAAGCTATAAATTTATTTTAGTTTATTCTTTTGTTAATTATGAGTTTCTCTTAATCGTTACTTAATTTTGATAATAACTTATCTACACTATATATTTTAAAGAACTTAATTGAGGGAAGGATTACATTGTCATTATAGGTTTTCATTTCATTTCCAAGTTTATTCTAAAATATCTATGAGTTCTTTAATTAATATCAAATTAAGATTTTTTTTTTGTATTATAAGTCATACTTTTTGTTATCAAAAGTGGTCTTTGAACCTAAATGGTTGTTTTTTTTTTTAAACAACTCTATTATGGTTCAAGTATATAACAGTACTATAAATATAAATAATCAATAAATAATTGTATGATTTTGTAGAAGTTAGTACTTTTTACTAGATTGTAATAGTAGTTTTATTAGTTATGTTAATAGTTATATTACGAGAGAAAGTTAGTTACTTGTAACGAACCAGTAGATTGAGATCTATTTCTATAAATAGTGTAATGATCAATGAGAAGAGGGAGATAAGTTTCAATCTAGAAAAGCGGTTTATATCCTTTAGAGAATTTTTCTCTCGAATTAACCAAAATCAAATTTTAATTCTATTTTTATCACCTTTATTCTTTCATCTTCTTTTCAATGATTTACTAATACCATACTTCATACTAATACTGGCACTATCATTCACAATAAAATAGGAATTATGGATGCTAACAAACTCTTAAAAGTTAGATTTCCAAATTTTGTTACTCTTGATCTTTTTAGGTTTCTTCTTTATTGTAATTCATATTTTTATAAAGGTTTAATGTATGCAATCTAAAATATTACTTTTTGATAATTGATTCTTTAAGTTTGATGCTTGTAAATCGTTATTTCTAAATCATTTTTGGGTTTCGTTTATTAATCACAAATTCTCTATAGATTTTATTAACTATTAATCCAATCTATGTAATTCATTTTATGAGCCCTAATTTTTGTGTTTTTATAATTCTTTCTTTATGAATTGTGTTTCTAGATATTTATTAAATTCATGTTTCTATTACTTAAAAAAAAAAGAAGAAGAAAAATCATATTTTAGACACTTGTCTAAGATTGTTTCCGTCTTCTCCTTCTCTTAATCACAATAAAAGAAAACTTACTAAAGTGATTTTGTGAGAAGAGGTGTGTCGAGTTTGATTTTTCCATTTCTTGTTTTAATTTGATTTTCTATTTTCCAATTGATACTAAATCCTAACCCATTTAATATTGATTCTTGATTAGAGAAAATGGAAGATTCCAATTTCTCTTTAATTTAAAAAAAAAAAACTTTTGAAGTCGCTATTTAATCGGAGTTGAGAAAAGAGGAAAAATAGTAATCGATTTAGTGGGTTAATTACGATTTACTTACTGGCCTTTGATTTTAATTTGATAAAACTAAAGGATTATGAATTTAGGGGTTACCTATTAAACCATAATAGATACGACTGTTAATTTTCTGAAATTAGGCTTATTCTTTGAAATTATTTTTTTTTTTAAAAAATTATTTTTAATAAAATAAAAATAAATTAAAAAAACCTAAGTTTTTGAAGATTTTTACATTGTCTTGGAAGTGACTACGTACCCTCTAGTTAGGATCACATATCCGTAGTTCTTTTAGAAAACTTTAGTGCATTGGTTTATTTTAATTTTGAAAATCTATCAAGTTTACGTTTTTAGCCATTTAGTTTCATTTGAAGAAAACTCTCAAAGGGTCTTAAGTTTTTTTTTTTTTTGAAAATTCTAAAATAAATGGTACTAATTATTGGAAAGGGTTGGTTACATTAAAATTTTTTTAAAAATGAATTTTCTAGGCGTTTGAAACACAATTGCTGAAAAAAAATTAATGAAAACACTTATATTGAAAATTTTCTTATTTTATTTTATTTTTACCTATAAATAGATAAAAAGAAAAAAAGAAAAAAAATGTGACTGAAAAAAAGCAAGAATTCGACGCAATATAAATTAGATGCGAGTTTGTAGGCCTCGACTCATATTTGGATATAGGTTGGATACGGATCGTGAGCGTCAACTCCAAATCAGGTTGCGAGACGGGCTCCACCTTTTCCTTCAACAATAGTTGCTCTAACAATCTACTCCATAAGATACGGGTTTGGTCATCCAGCATATAAGGTGAGCGGATTGGTTCTTTAATTGGATCCGTATTGGGGTACTCCAACAAATCACGTCGAGTCGTGACTTCTCCAAACTAATGACAGCAATCGAAACCAACTCTTCAACATAGCTTTTGAGGAGTAATTCAAGCGGGAGATCGAAGATTTATGAAAATTTTATTGATAAAAGGGGGCTTAGTAGAGGCATTGTGGCTTTTGATGACGTCTTAGGTGGTGGTCCACAAGTGGCACGCAGCGACGGTGTCTGGTAGTAGCAACCAAGGGTGTTTCGACAAGGCTAATAAGTGTAGGTAAGGGTTTTTGGTGGTGATGGTGTTCGAAAGTGGTGGTGTTTTGCTATGTTTGTTCATGCGAGTTGTGCAATTGGTTGGAGTTTGCGTCGTCGGCGGTAGTCTGGAGAGAGAGGATAGGTCACGTGGTGGAGTTCGGTGGCTATTGCATAGGGTCTAGCGCCCGTGGCATCCAATTGGGGGTTCGTACAATGGGTGCCATGATTGTGGATTCAGGTTGCATAGTGTTTGGTGGTTGTGGCAGTCAAATTGAGGGGTCTATGTTGTTGGGGTAGTATAGAAGGAGGCTCATTGGAAATGGTTTCTTATAGTCATATAAGTGTGTGTTGTGTCTGTGATGGCTGGCATTGGTTGTATGCGGTTGTATGGGGTGTTCTTTGTAGTTGTTAAGTCAGTTGACAGTTGTGGATGCCGTGTACGTGTCCTATTGTGAGGTCGTATGAGGAGAGAGTGGGTCATCAGAGTTATGAGCAGTGAGTGACGGTGAGTGAATTCGTAAGTGACTGTATGAGTGTAGCGTGTGATCGGCGTATGGCGTCACGGGTTCGGTTGGGTTGTAGACCGATGTGCTGTTTATGGTGAGGCCGTGGACATTGGTGCTCATGTTGAATAATAGGCTACTATTAGCGTGAATGTAGATGAAGCAGAAGATAGGGGATTATGGCGTTGGGCTCTATTTGTACATGTAAGGGTTGTACTGAAGTGTGATGTTGAAAAGTAGAGTAGACGAGGTCGTACGCTGCTGCTATTGTGATCGTTTGGTCTATAGCGTGGGTGAAGGAAAGTGTACGGCTGCGGCATTGGCGTTGCTAATCGTTAATTGCTGTACTGCCGTGGGTATGTTTTGGTGACAGTAGAGGGGTGTAGGTATGACAAGAAAGAAGACGAGTGAGAGGATGTTGGATTGGGATTTGAGTTATGGCTATTGATAGTAGCAACAAGGATAGAGGATGGGTCTTGGTCGAGTCCATGCAACTTCAGTGTAAATTTTTTCCCTTTTGGTGTAATTTTTTTTTAATTTTTACTTAATTGCAGTGTTTTATCATACTCATACGAATATGCGATGGAAATCGCATGACCCAATGCAACTTCAATGCAATTTTCTTATATGGATATATTGGTTATAGATATGTGATTATAGTGCAAAGTCAGTTAAACATAGATTTTGAAAATATAATGATTATGTGTGTGTTTTTTTATTCTAATAGGAATGTGAAATATTTATATTTTAAATAAAAAAATGTATTCATATGTCGATACCATAGGTGCATATAATTAGAATGTAATAACAAATAAAATTTAATCACTATCTAAATACATCAGTTGCTATTACAATAAGAATAAAAAAAATAAAATAAAATCTAATGTTGACTCTTATGCCAATAAAAAAATGCTTCATATCTAGATAATGGTGATGGCCGTCTCTCAAAAGGACCCATAAAAGACTTAATTGGCAAGTCTGAGAAGTTTCTAAGCGGAACAGGGCTAATATGTATAGGTGGATGGTGTTAGGTAACCCCTTTACCTATGGTAGAGCTCTACGAGTGCGTAGTATGTCTTTTGCGAGGCACCATCAACGTACCATAGAATGGCTAATGAAAAGGTGGTGTAACATGCGAAACTCTTGAGTTAAAACCAATTTGACCTAAGTCAATGGAATGTTGCCCCATAGATGGAACATCCGAATCCCCTTAACCCCTTCCTCGTCTAACCCCAGTATGACCTCCCCTAGTACGAACTCTATTATGTAGTGGTTGAGGTACAACTGACTCTGGCTACTTAAGCTAAACGCCTCAATCAAGTAGTGGATTTTGTGGAAAGGGATGGTATAAGTCAATACCACCATGATCCTTTACGAAGTGTAAGGCACCTTTAATGATCTGGTGGGCTAACTGTATGTCATTAGTCAACTAAACTGATTGTAGGGTGTTGACTTACATGAAAGAAACACAATTAGCAATCATAATACACGATAAATGGGGTTATACATAGGTTATTACATTGATTGTACTTACTAGATGACCCATTATCGTATTGGCGTGTGTTGTGTATTAATGAGTATGCTGCGTATACTACTGCAAATAGTCAGGGTCCACATCGAAAACCAGGTGTAGATAAACGATCTAAGCATGCTAATCTACCCATTATTAGATGTAACCATCATGCACAACTCTCCAATCGATATCCGTACGACCTCTAAGATCTTGCCAATGTAGCCGCTCGCTAGTCTGCACTGGTTGGGGCTCTATCTGGAAGCCACCAAACTATCAGATGATGCGATTTAGAAAGTAGAACTCTAAAATGTGGAAGTAGATGAGAGGTACCCTAGCCGTCTAAAGGCCTCGATCGATTGTACATATAGAGGGTAAAAATTGAAGTAAGTCTTCCGAGTAAGGTTGCCATACAACTTGATATGAAATGAATATAAGTTAGAAGAGTAAAAAAATTAGCATATGTGACATAAACTTTTGAAGCAAGATCAAACAATGTATTTAGTGTACCTGATTACTTGTCTATAAGTCGAACGCCTCATGATACGACTATACTACATGAGTAGGTCCCTGTGTAATATTCCTCTCAATTCGCCATCTACCTGCCAAAGGAACACCTTCTATGATCATGAAGCCAGACCTACTAAGGGGTGTAATGTGTGGGAAATGATCCTATGCCCAAACCCGTAGTAAAATCATCGGCCCCTTGATCTCAAATACACTGGTCTGTAAAACGTTGCATAGCTGTTAGTAGAGGCATGCTAGACAGGCTGATCCCCAACTGTACGTCTCTGCTATCCAGAAGTCATCTAATAAAGGAAGGTACGTAAGATGTACACAGCTAAAAGAGCGAATAAGAATCCCCTTATTAGTTATATGTATGAGTGTGACACTTTACCGTATCCTTGTTGACATTACTTGGTATAATCTTAAATATATTAGCTAGCCATGACAATCGTATGTGGTTACCCTTCACATCATCAAATGATGGAACATCACCTAACAGGTTTCTCGCCACATTTTCCCAATCCTTCTAGGTAATGCCAATGACAATAGCTCCATCAACCTTAAGGCTGAGCTAGACCTCAATATCTTGGAGCGTAACGATCATCTCACCATTCACCATATGGAATGTAAGTATCTTTAGCCTCCACCTCTCCACAAGGTTAGTAATCAAGTGCCAATCCATCTAGATCGATAGAAGTCAGCTAACAACCATGAATCCTACCTTCACTAAGTACATCTCCATGCGTGGATCCAGCAATATGAGCTCCTCACTCTTCTTCCTTACCAACTCACATCGTCTAATTGTTAGTGCACTCAATGCTTGTATTAAGTTACATGGACATAAATATTAACATATCAGCACCTAACCTACGTATTAGATGAATGGAAGAAATCGTTAAATAAGTACCTATCCCTCCCATACGTCCTAAGAGCGATGGGATGACTGTTTACCTAAAATCGAAGGGTCTTGGGTCTATCTAACCTGCAATAGCGTTTAACCTTCATCAGTGATGATGCAAGTAATATAAAATAAATAGGTATTATAAACTAATAGTAAATTTATGTGTATGCATATGCAAAGAATAATAATACGAATTACCAGCCCTATTCAGATCTAGACATCTACGCCTGTAATGTCATTCCCTTAAAAAATAACTATATCTAATTCTATCAAGTGCTTCGCGTATATCCATCTCCATGTCACCTAGCATGAAAAAATTTCTTTACTATACATCAAGTTGGTTTGTCCACTTGTACTATTGACCAATGCGGTTTAGGGAATTTGTCCTTAGCTCCACTACAGCTGTGAATACATGGGAGCAAGGAATTCTACATATTTGCCATTTCTGGTACGTGCAATATTAGTTATTCATGTTAATAATGTAAACTCTACCACCACCTTTTATCACTCCATTTGGTTCTCTTCGGCTACCAATTCTTACCTCAAACAGTTCATTATGTCTACAATAACTGGTAACCTTGTACGAACTTGCCCACCCATGTAATTTCTCTATTAGCCGTTGTGCTTATGCAGTGTGTTACGCCCTAAAGTCATAAAGTCACAACAGTCCCATGTGTAAACTATCTTATTATATTAACTAGCCTCACAGTGCCTATCATAAACATGATCTACACAAGGCGTCGACAACTCTTCGCTTTAAAGTAAACAGTTTAATTAAAAATTTAACTAAAGTTACAGTAAATATTAAAGCTTTAAGTCAACATGTATATATATGATTATATGTACATTACTGTAGAATTCCCAGGTGATTCTACAACATATCATAACAGTTAGCTAATTTACATATCAAATATTAGTCTTTCAGTCTTAAAGCTACTAGTGAGACTTTAGATATACATTAACTACTAGGCGAATTGATCCTTACTCCCTTAGGCTTCAAAAGAACTAACCTTTGGATAGTTGTAGAGTAGCATATTACTCAGAGTATTTAGAGATCAGGACATGCAAAAGGATCTATACGGGTATAAGCAACTATAGCTCAGTAAGTTGAATCAGAGACTCATGAATGTATATAAACACAAACAAGATTATCAAGTAATTATTTTCATGCAATGCAACAAATAAGTGTCATCATATAATGTAGTCCGGTCCGTGACGAAATCAGAGTAATTTTACTGGCTCTAATCTGGGTTGAAGAGTTTTTATGTTATGCAACAACTCACAGCTAAACCTAGGAATGTGTAATGAAGACACTGCTCCTCCTAAAACTATCCTTCGAACCAATGTCCTCATCTTCACCATGACCTCCTCTCCTATTATTTAGTTTAGTTAAGGATGAGAAAAAGACCAATTTGCTATCCAACATTATCTTTTTCAAAGGTATCAATATTTAGTTGAAGAATCCTAATGATCCCCTAAAGGGTTGCAATGCATGACAATTTAAGGTTTAAGATCGATTATGATTAGGTTCCATTTAGGATGTTCAAACAATTTCACATTAATCCAGTTATTATAATCATCAATCACAACACAAATTCCAACATGAAGTCAAATACCCAAATACATGTATAAAACTACTTACAATTATAATCATATACAATCTTAAGTCTCCAAGTACCCTAAAATAGTACTCTAAATACGGTGAAGTAATAAACCTAACTTATCTGGAATTCTCAGTTGCTCAATCACTAAATTGTAGGTTGATTCATCTCTAAGTATCCTATAATACAAATACTTCTTTTTAGTGTTTATACTTTGATGATACATATCTTAAGTTATAATTTAACTCACTTCTCTATATATACCTATTATTTACTAATAATTCACTCTACATTAGCTCAAGGTTCAGTTTCTGAATTAAATTCCAATTTTAGTTCTAAATTTTTTTTAACTACGAGGAATCCTACATACGTTCAAATCCTAATGTGAAATTAATCACATTAACCTCGAGTATTCTAATATCACATTGGGTCTTAATTTAGTGTTCTAACCTATTCAGTACACTCTAATCCTAATTGAGGTATTGGGGTACCGGATTTACTTCTGATATGAGAAAAATTTACATTTTTTATCTAATTACCTAAAATTAATTTTTTTTATCATATTTATTTTGTACTGATAGTATTAGTATATTATCCAATTTAACCCATTTTTTCATATTTATTAAAATCCCAATTTCATATAGTCCTAAATTTCCTACAATTATCACATAATTCCCATATTAATTACATTTAACACTATAAAGACTAGGATTAGGTTTCTACATCAGAGATTAACATCCTTAAACATCTAATTACCTTCTAAATCAGTAATTAATCATTTAATCACCTAATTAAGCCAAAATTATCCATTTTTTCCATCATTTTAGAGATAAAAATTTCAAAAATTAATTTAAAAAAAATGGCTTTATAGCACTACTCTATATCACTTAATCATTCTATAAAAAAGAAAAAAAAATGAGCTCCTAACTACATTTCTAAACTTATTTATTTCTAATTCTAATCATACTCGGTTTTGTCTACTTTCTTAAGAACCCTATATTTACAGACGTGATTAAAATTAATCATTATTTTTCCCTAAATAAACATATAATAAAACCTCAAAATAATAAATTTCATAATTTTTTAGGTAAAATAAATAATTTTAAGGAATTTTACAAAATTGGAGAAAATGTGAGACTTACTTGGTTCGAAGGCTTTTTTAGCCCCCAACATCGGTTCAGGTGTATCAGCTGGTCTAAGCGGTGGGTTTAGAGTAGGATGGTGGTGGTGGTGGGGTTCTAGGTAGTGATGGTGTATGGGTTTGGCCTTCTTGCTTTATTTGCATAGATTTGAGACAAATTTTCTAAAACCCTAATTTTTTTTCTCCTTTTTGCTTCTCTCAATTTTTCCCAATTCCCAACTAACCAAATGAGCTCTATAGATTTTCTTGCTATTTATAGGGCCTTGTACGAATTATGATGTATTAATTAGGATAAGACAATACCCATATTTCTTCCATTTTGCCTTTTGTATTGCTTATTATTTATTGGTTAATTTTAGTTTTTTGCTTCCCTTGCTACTACGACTTGATCTAGTTCATTCCCCTTTTCCTTGATTTTTTTTATGATTTTTCCTTAATTTTTTTATAATTTTATTTAATTATTTAGTAAATTTTTAGCTAATTTCGAGCAAGTTAAGTAATTTTGCGTATTTTTACTTATACGTAAATACATGTGGGGTACAAGGAAACACTCCTAAATATTATTTAGGTCATTCTATAATTTTTAGTATACATATAATTTATCTCTAGTGATTTATTAATTATTGAAATGCATTTTACACACTTTCAATAAATAGTAAGTAATATACTTAAAATTTGAAAATTTCATATTCTCTTATTTTATTACTTATTTTCTTAAATTCAAACTTATATGATCACTTTTACTAATATTTGTAACTTTAGTTTATAATTTAGGTTTGATCGGATCCTTTAACCGATCGCCCTAAACTTTGTGTACTAAATTCAATCCCACGGTTACTTGACTTATCTTTAGGGCTTACATAGTGTACACCCTACCCTTTGACATAACCTCTGAAATTTCTTCATCCTTCTTCTCCTACAATGCGACAATGTTATAGAATATTCTTCGTACTAAAGCTACAATTGGTAAGCCATGAGAACCTTTAAGAACTGTATTATAGCTTTCAACAATATTGGACGTCATGTATTCGAACCTATAATTACCATCTACATACAATGCCCATCTATCAATGTTATGTTTTGCAAACCAATGCAGAGCATTCTCATTCACTATCGACTTCTCTTCCATTAAAGCAGAAAATTTTCATTACTAAGCCTACATGCCTTCTATGGTTGCCAATTTCTTACATAGTTGGTTTTTATGTTTACAGTTGAAATTACTAGCTATGTGTCTTATATAGTATCTCCATACTACAAATGGTGGTGACCAACCATTATTCACATTGTCAAAAGCCTTATTAATATCGATATTCCTGTCTGAGATCAAGCATATTGTCTCTTCCCATCCACTAACTACATACTTCTTTAACTGTTGAAGGAACCAAGACCACGTCTTCTCGAATTCCGTGTTAACAAGAACAAAAGCTAATGGTACGATGATATTATTTCCATCATTGTGCATGCAACGAGCAACTTATGGTTGTACTTGCTATACAAAAAGGTGCCATTAATGCAAACGATGGGATGACAGTATCTAAATGCACGTACATAAGGTTAGAATGTCCAAAACACCCACTTCATCTCTAATACACCTGGCTTCACATTACCTTTCCACCCCCACTTGACCTCTAATCTTGGGTTTATTATCTTAATGGCGTTTAGAAGTTTTGGAAGATCATTGTGCAATTTCTCCCAATTACCATACATCATCTCTATTGCTTTTCTCTTCCCCTCGAACACCAGCCTTCTCGTCACCATATATCCAAACTCATTTTGAATATTCTGAGTTAAGTTTGTAATAGTAACTGTCGAGCCTGATTTTTTATTTTTGTTTAAAATTGATTTCTCATTTCTTGATTAATACTAAACCCTAACCCATTTAATATTAATCATCGACGAAAGAAATTGAGAAATTGAGAAATTGAGAAATTTCGGTTTTTTATTAAAAATAATTTTTGGAGTCGCCACTCGACCGAAATCGGGAAAAGAAAAGAAATCGTAACCATAACCATAACCAATTGGGTGGATTGGTTACGATTTAGTTACCGATCTTTGATTTCAATTTTAATAAAGAACCAAGGGGTTCTGAATTCGGGGGCTAACCTATTAAACCCTAACGGGTACCACTATTTATTACCGAAATTAGGATTATTTTTTTAATTATAATATTTAAAATAAATAAAATCAAAAGAAAAAAAAAAGAACCTAAGTTTCTACATATTTTATCGTCGCTCCGAAGGTGCCTACGTACCTACTAACCGGGATCAGACGGTCGTAGTTCTTTTGAAATATCTTTAGTGTGTTGATTTATTTTAATTTTGAAAACCAATCGAGTTTACGTTATTATCAATTTAGTTTTTCAAAGAAAATTCTAAAAGAGCCCTAATTCACTAAGTCTTTTATTATTATTTTATAAAAACTCTCTAAAAGTCCTATTTTTTAAAACGGGATTTCTATTTTTTATTTTCATTTATTTACAAAATAAATTTTTCTAAGCGAGAAAATCCTAAAGTCATATAGCTAAAAAAATATATCTAAGCATATAAATATATACACATATATCTATTTATCTATCATATCATAAACTTAACTAAATAACTAAAGGAATTATAATGATAAATAAAGAGACAAATAAATAAATAAAATAAAATAAAATAATAAAAAACCGAACTTGACTTGGGTTATTCGGTGAAGTGTTGGTGTTGGTTCGTCAAGTGTGGAGACGTGATAGTCAGTGCTGAATCGTGCGCTGTGGTGCTGTTGTACAAAACAAACTGCTGTTCGCCTGGCGTGCTGTCTGCCTGATATTGCTGCTGCCCATCTGGTGTCGTTGCTATCCGGTGACTTGCAAGATGTATCGATTCGCAAGTATTGATTGTGTACGATTTGTGGCGTTCGTCGTACTCGATGAAGGGTGTATCTTCGGATTAAATTGGATTTTAGCTTGTGGAGTTCATGTTCATGCAGTCAGATTTGTGGTTTGCCGGACGGTCGTGGAATAGGATAGCATTAGGGGCACCGTCGGTTGGGGATCGTTGCATGGCAGGGGGATTGTCGTTCAGAATTGGATTTTCCAGCGATGGTCAGATGAAGGTGAAGAAATTGATAGCACGTGGAGCTCGGCGTTCGGTCAAGGGGCGTGTTTTCGTTGCATGGCAGGGGGATTGTCGTTCAGAATTGGATTTTCCAGCGATGGTCAGATGAAGGTGAAGAAATTGATAGCACGTGGAGCTCGGCGTTCGGTCAAGGGGCGTGTTTGGCGATTAGGCGTGGTGTTCGATCAGGGGCACATTGACGTTCGTATCGGCTCTTGTTGAACAGCAGCAAGTTAAGTGAATCGACAGTGTTCGTCGAACTCTGACAATGGAGTTTACCGGATGATTTTTTGATATGAATCAGATTTTAAATCTCGCTTCTGGAAAGTTAGAAAAATGAAGACATAGGTGCCTGTTGAGACGCGAACCCGTGACCTCCAACTAAATCCACCCAAATACTTCGCTACTTATCCGTTAGGATATTAACTTGTATCTTGACATTCATTACTATTAAATTATATTTAAACTATCCGATTCCCTAAAATAAAATTTTTAACTAAACTAAAACTAAAACTAACACTAAAACTAATTATTCCTAATATAAATTACTTTCTAAAAATCTACGAAATCTTTATGATTTTTCCTTTTCTTATTTATTTATTTTATTTTATTTTATTTTTTGGTATTTTCATCATTTATTAATTTTTTTGTTATTTTTATCTTTTATTAATTTTTTTTGTTTATTATTTTTGAATTAGGACTCTTTTTGTAAAAAATAAAAACTAAGATTATGGAAAGGCAAAAATTAGGTATCTACAGTAACATCAGGGTTCGTGCTAATATTTCCAATGAATCGTCTGGCCATTAAATTACTATCTATCTGAGGATGATCTTATCTTATTGCTAGGTTAACATATGTGTTTGGTCCCTCAATAATTGTTATCACAAACATGCCATACACTTGCTTTTTACACGCTCTTAGCCTCTACTTACATCCATTTTCCCTTTCCGTATAGTGAATGTGCAATAACGTTGGGTCTAATTCACGTACTCAAAAGTTGCAGTATCACTTAACATTGTAATTCTTCATAGCGTCTTGTAGCTTTTTCTTAGTGCAAAATCTCATGTCGACGCTTAACTCGTCGCTATTAACTGTGTTTCTACATTGCGCGTTCTGTTTATCTTCAAATGTAACATATCCATTGTTATTACTCGTATTCAGGAATGGGATTGAATGTCTTACAGCAGGCTAGTTGTGTTATGTCATAGGAGTTTGAACAAAGGCTGGCGAAGGCGTAAATGGATTGGCCATGGAGACATCACTTCCTAAGACATCAAAAGTCATCCTATCCCTACCTTCATTATCTTCCTCATCATAGTCGGCTTCACCTTCCTCTTCACGTTCATCACAATCCTCTTCACTGTTATCGTCATCACTACCATCAAGACCCATAGCAATCCTTTCCATATAAGAATCATAACGCATAACTTTTTGCCAAATTTCCTCATACTCTGCATCAAGTGCTTCCTCATTTACATTAATGTTGACATCATTATCCTAAACCACGTCTTATGCTATAATATGAAGGTGACTATCATCAACTAAGGGAAAATCAATTCCAAATGAGTGTACTTACTGTAATGCAATGTTCGTAGGGTTATTATTGGGGCCCACACTACTTTGTCTACTTAACTGAACATAAATGTACTAAATATGTCGTTCACTTAATGATTCAGCCATCTCAATAAAGTTTTCAACATCGTCGTCATCTCTACTGGGCATAAACTCATAGTGGACACCGCATTCGTAATATGTTGGATGTCTACGAACAATTTCTATCCTAACAATGCTAATCCCAATGTCATTGCACATTTTGTTTAAAAAATGGGCATAATTTGACTCCTTATTCATTTTCAGCTTTTTCACTAGCTCCCCATCATACTCCACTCCTAAGTTACCCCTCACAATATTTCTACGTGTGTAAACAATAATTTTCACATAATCCACTATTTTGCCCCTAATTATTACATGAGTGACCACCAAGTTAGCGAAAACTGCATACAGTAATCACATTCCAGTCAATAAAATTGACAGTTTTGACCAACATAACATCATCACATAACTTCCATCTTCAAAAGGTCCTTAATTGACTACATTATTTGCATTAAGTAATTAATATTTCTACTACTATCATCAATAACCAAATATAACCTTTCTAAACTATTACAATGACACTAATGCAATTTATATAAAGTAAATCTATATTTTTCTAAGAAACATAAATCACTATAAATACTAAAATTTCATAACAAAAACTAATTACACAATAACAGAAAAAAATAATTAATTAAAAAGATGGGTTAAATGAAACTAACCAATTCTTACAAATACGTCAGTATTTGGACATTAGTGAGATAGAGAAACTCGTGCTTCAAAAATTTTTTGAGACAGATTGTATGAGTGAAAAAATGAATGGATGGGGGTAGGTTTAGGTATTTTATTTTCACATTCAATTTGAATCATGCCGACCTCTTAGAGAAGAAGACATGAGCACATGACCTTAGGAGAAGATAAAAAAAAAAAAATGTTAAGTATCAATGTGAATCAAACTCACAACTTGAAGATTCTTTCTGTTACATGCCTAAGCACCTAGTCAATTAAGCTAAGCTTCTTTCTCATTAATTTATTCAATTCATTTGTACTTAAAATATAACACTGGACTTAGCCTTAATTTCATATTCAAGTCCAAGCCCAACATGACCCAACTTGCCTTAAAATGACCCAAGCCACCTAAAAAATTCATATTAAATTTTTTTCGGAACTTATTTTCATATTATTTTTTGACAAATACCCTAACGATGTACTAAACTCGATCTTCATTTGAGTCCCCGGCGGTCATATGGCAATCAGCTTTTATAAAAGTTCAATTCAAATTTTATTGTCAATTTTTCAAATCAAAACACATTCAATTTTTTTAGATTCAAATCCATTCAAACTTATCAAATCTTTCATTTATGAATATTTATCTAAATCTTTGTTAAAGTTGAGGTTTTTATCAATGATTTTGTCAAGATTTACCTAGATCCACCTAAAAAGAACAAAGATTTGAATCATGCCGACCTCTTAGAGAAGAAGACACAATCACGTGCTTAGCACATGACCTTAAGAGAAGACAAAAATAAAAAGCACATTAAGCATTAATGTGAATCGAACTCATAACTTGAAGATTCTTTGTGTCACAAGCCTAAGCACTTGGTCAACTAAGCTAAGCTTCTTTCTCATTAGTTTATTTAATTCGTTTGTACTTAAAATATAACACTAGACCTAACCTTAATTTCATATTCAAGTCTAAGCCTAACATGGCCCAACTTGCCTTAAAATGACCCAAGCCTCTAAAATAGCCCAAAATATACATGTTAAATATATTTTAATACCACTTTTGAATTCAATAAATATAGTCTTATTTTAATTAATCCCATTAAAATATTTTCAAACCTGATAAAAAAATCTATTTAAATATTTTACTGGAATATTTTCCAATGAAATTAAAAGATTTAAGGACTCTAAATTTATCAAATCACATGTATATTTTGAACTTTACTCAATATGACCTTAAAATAATGACAAATTGACTTAAACACTTTTGACACTTTATATTTTTATTTTTGTAGTTTTTTCCGTATTTTTATCTTTTTCAAATTTTCTTGTCTTTTCTAAATTAACACCCATTCTCTAAATACATGGGGGCAAAAATGAGGTGTCAACAAGACAAATGCTTATATATAAAAAGAGATAAAGTATGCTATTTCAATATGTTTATTATTGCAATGGAGAGTTACTATCTTTTAATACATTTTACTCATATTTACTTTATTGTTGCTTTCCCTTGTTTGTCTTATAAGATTATTTTGGGGAGAATTAATATAGAAGTTATCAACATTTTGCAGAAAGTTCAAATAAGGGATCAACGTTTTAAAAAATTCAAATAAGAGATTATCATTTTATAAAGTGGTTCAAATAAAGGATCAACGTTTTGAAAAGTTCAAATAAGGGATTAACGCTTTAGAAAAGGGTTGAAATAATTTTATGAATTAACTATTATAAATTCCTTATTCAAATTGTTTTATGAAATGTTAATCTCTTATGTGAAATTTTTGAAACTTTGATTTCTTATTTAAAGTTACCTCCAAACATTGATCCCTTCCGTTGTAATTTTCCCAATTATTTCACTAAGGTAACTTTTATTTTATCATATGTCGTTATTTAACGCATTTCTTAGGGTATTTCATTAACCCTACAAAAGCCTTTTGTGCTTGAAAAATATCATATTGTATCATACCTATAAGTCCCACAATTAGCTACTCGAGGTTCAATTCGTAAAATTTAGGGTAATCAAGTAAATTATCTAATGTAGCCTAAAATTTACTATGAAGTAAGGATTATTAGTAAAAGTGATTTTATGAGTTTGTATTTAGGAAAATAAATAATATAATAATGAATTCTTATGATATTAAATTTTATGTAAATTGTTCGTTATTTATTGGAAACGTTTAGATTAAATTCCGATAACTAATGAATCAATAAAAATAAATTATATACACACTGAAAATCATAAAATAACATAAATAATATTTTAGAGTATTTAATTGTATCATATATGAATTTACATGTAGGTGGAAATATGTGAAATTACTTAAAATAAGTGAAATATGCTAAAATAATGTTAATTAATTAAAGAAAATTCATAAATAATTAAAGTAAAATCAAGAAAAATATGGAAAAATGAAGACATGTTTAGAATTTGGTCGTGGCAGCTTAGAAATAGAAGAAACAAAATCAATCAATTAAAATTCAATAAATAAAAAGTAAAAAGGGATAAGATAAGGCTAATGTCAAGTCAAATTAATGAGAAAAAAAAATCAAGGCAGCCCTATAAATACTCAAATTAAATCAACGGCTCGTTTGGTTAGTTGGGAGAATACAAAAATTAGAGAGAACCGAAATATTGAGGGATAATGTTATTTACAAAAATTACAAAAAAAATTGTACAATTATGGCTTTAGAAGGGAACCCATACACGATGGCCACCTGGAAATGAATGGCCGCCACCACCATCCAACCTAGCCGATACACTTGGAGCCATCGTTGGTGGCTGTAAGTTGATCGGACATATGAGACCGATTTCCAATCTGATTTTATTTTATTTTGTAAAAATATTAAAAATTCTTATAAAATTATCAATTTTTTTATTTTGGGATATTTTAGTATGTAGATTTAAGAAAATTTTTTATTTTGATTAATTGATACATAGAAATATACTATCCTTAAGAAATCTCACAAACCCGAATTTTGTTTGATTTAAAAATAAATAACTTTAGGAGTGTAATTTTGAGCCCAAAATTTTTGTGTATGCTAATTAGAGCATTTAAAATAGTGTTATGAAGCCTTTTTTTAAAAATAAATTTTGAAAAATTTTATATAATATTTAGGCATTAAAATGATGCATAAAATAGGTAATTTGGGGCTAATTAAGTAATTAAATGGATAATTACTGATTTAGTGCATAATTATATATTTTAGGATGTTAAAATCTGATGGAGTATAATATTTGTAGCATTTAGGGTGTTAGATATAATTATTAGGGTATTATGTAGTATATGTGTAATAGATAAAAATAGTAAATTTAAGTTATTTTGTAATTTAGGGTAATTAGGTATAAATTATGATTTAGGAGGAATTTACTTACTTTGAAATATTATTTAATGTTGGGAGATGATATTTGAGGTGATGTGAATATTAGATGTATATATTACATACATATTAGGTAATAATGTATAATATGTAAATATAAAAAGATGAGTAGGAAAAGATTAGATTAAAATTAATATTATAATAATAATAGGAATATATATAAAATTTGATAGGAGACTTAAATTTAGGTATTTATATAAAAAATGTAAAATTTTCTTATATTAGGAGTTAATTTGATAGTTAAATTAGAAACGTAGTGTACCATACTGATCGAAATACTAATTACAAGCTAAAATGTAGATTTAGGATACTTAAGCATAGTTAGATGAATCTCACATTTTGGTTTGGGAAGAATTTCTAAGGTTCATGAATAAAAACAATAATCAAAAGCTAAAACAAAAAACTGAATTTAGAGACTGATTTAAAAATTGAATCAGAAATTAATTTGTAATTAATTCGGTTATAGAAGATATAGAATTTGGATAAATGTCTAAAATTATAATCCCAAACTTAAAACCCATGATTTAAAGCTTATATATATATACATATACAAATGTATAAGCAATCACGTTAAATGTAGATTGTTCTTATATTAGAATCTAATTCGAAAGCCAAAACCGTAATCGAAACAAGAAACAATTTCAAAACCTAGTTGAATAAGGGAAGTAATTTTAAAAGACCTAAACCTAAATCACTAAATGTAAGAAAATCATAAACCAAAGATACTCATAATCTAAATTACATAACAAAACATATCTATGGTAGTTATGGGAAACTAAACCAACATATGTATTATAGGGATTATTAGCAATGACCAATATGAGTCACACCTTAAGTGAGCAAATGAGGAGTCCAAATAAGTTGGGATTAATACGTTACTGTATTTTGGAGTACTAATTTATAGTACTTGAAGGCTTGAAATTATACTTGATTGTACTTGTTAGATAGTTGGCTATGCACATGTGCTTATTCCGAGCTAATGATATGATTTCGATTTGCTGCTCTAGATTATGTTTGTATGGTTTGTTTGAAATGATTGAACATCTTAAACCGAATTTAACTAAATATTTGACTCATAAATCTAAACTAAACTTGCATAACAACCCATTAGGGGAACATTAAGATTCTCCGGCTAAATACCGGCCTCTTCGAGAGGGATAGCGTCAAGTGGCATAATTGGTTCCTTCTTCATCTTTAATCGAACTAAATGACAAGTAAGTAAGTCGCGGTAAGGGTGAAGGCAATGGTTCAAAGGTAGTCGTGAGAGGAGCGGTGTTTCCATTGCACAAGCTTGGGTTTAGTTGTAAACTATTGCGTTAATGGAAACTCCTTGACCTAGATTAAAGCGGATGTAATTTCTCTAATCTCACAATGAGCTAGATAATGTCGTACGATTATATTTGTTTAAACATACTTTGTATCTAATTAATTTAGTTAACAACCCTGTTTGTATTTGCTATATAGTTTTAAGTTTCTGTCTCAATTTAGTGAGTTGTGGTTACTTACATATCTATAGACATTATTGTCGGTGCTAGTTAGGAAGCGGCTTACATTTATCTTGAAGCTAGTAACTGCAGGCTCTTATGGAGTGAGGATATAAAACTGAAGATGTGATACACTTACAAGTTTAAATTGTATCCTTGAAGTTTCTATGTATTTCTCAAGTAGATTATGAGTATGCTACAAAATCTTGTAATATACTCATATTATTTTAGAATAAATATGTATTCCTTATAATTTCATAGGCAAATAACTTATTTAATTTATGAACTATTCACTTCAAAGCGGTTAGTCGTAGACGCCTTGTGCAAATCGAGTCTTAGATAACAACTGTATAGTCAGTTTTTGTCTTAGAATGGTTTGTACAGTAAAATTGTTACGATTCTGCCACTTTGGGGCATAACAATACCATCAAAAGCGCAATCCATATGTAATATTCGAACTAGCATCCTAGAAACACCTTTACCCCATTACAAGTTCTTAGACTCATTAAGCTAGATTAGTTATAATTTCCTCATATTAACTAAGTGCCATGCCATAAATATGGCTTAGGCACCTAACTACTTATCATCTCATGATACCATCCCTTATAAGGCAATGGAAACATAGTCAAAGGCTATCATTCACAAATCTTGAGCACAAGCGACATAAAATTAATAATTGAATAATTATTAATTACTTTTATTTCAAATCTTATTAGTATTTGCAACAAGTAACTATATATTTACTCACCTTTGCTTTTGCAAAAAGTTATTCTTATTATGCTTTGAATATCCTATTAACAATATATTAAATAATTAATTCCCATATCCAATTTTTTTAATATTTTTTATTTATCCTAATTTAATTTTATGATAACTCACCTAATTTAATATATATATATATATATATATTTATAGTATTTAATCAAGTGAAGGATCACATAGAGGGTTAAAATGCTTGACTTATTAGGCAAGGGGGTTAAGTTAAGGAGCAACCGACCAATAGAATGAGTAGTTAACTAGCTTACCTCCTTCTAGGTCTCCTTCTAAATGCTTCATTCCTTTCTACCTATAATTTTAGGTTTTGGTTTCATAAATTATGCTAAAATGTCATATGATTCTTCATTAATGTTTGATTATATATATATATATTGTATCTCATGCTTTTCGTTATGAAACCTTAGTTTTTTAATCTTAAAGGTTCTCAAATTCTAATATTAGCCATGTTGAAGTCATACGTTTCAGAGAATTTGTAAGAAGGAAGAAGAAAAATGTATACGGATTTGTTGTAAGAAGTGTTGTTACAAAAGTTGCAAAGTCTGGAAGATATAACATCTTTTATACCTATTCTAACAAACTAACAAACTGTAGTAACTAAAAATGCTATGACTAACTAAATGCTACGAGTAAAAATATATGTATATAAGAATAAATATACACATGTCATATCCTCCCCTTAAGTTGGATCATATGAAAGACCCAACTTGACAAAAAAAATCAATTAATTACTTCTCTCTAAGCAGTTTAGTCATCAAGTCAGCAAGCTACAAATGAGTGTAAATATGAACAAGTTGTAGAAATATAGAAGTGACTAAGTCTCTTGAGAAATGGACATCTATGTTGATATGTTTAGTTTGGAACTACATGCATGGATTGGAAGCAATTTGAATTGTGGACTTATTGTTGCAGAACATTGCAACTGGAAAAGAAAGAGGAATCCTAAGATCACAGAGAATACAAGAAACCTACTTAACTTCTTTAGTAGCATATGTAGCACTCATGTACTTTGCTTCTATCATAAATGTAGAGACAGTGGATTGTTTCTTTGTTTTCTAGGAAATTAAAGCTAAACCAAGCATCATACAGCAACCACTAAGAGACTTTCGATCCAAAGTACATGAACCCCAATCTACATCTGCATATAAATGCAAGGAAAGATAATTTTTAATTGGAAAATAAAGACCAAGACCAATAGTACCCTTAAGATGCTTCAATAGATGAATTAAGGCAGTATAATGAGGGAGCCAAAGAGCTGACAAAAATTGACTAAGGTGCTATCTAGCAAAGGAAATATCAGTCCTTATCATTGTGACATAAAGAAGACA
The DNA here is from genome assembly GCA_024138005.1 of Lumnitzera racemosa. NCBI lineage: Eukaryota > Viridiplantae > Streptophyta > Magnoliopsida > Myrtales > Combretaceae > Lumnitzera > Lumnitzera racemosa. The sequence goes on from JAMXBC010000007.1 coordinate 7,698,230, forward strand.
CCTTACAAGACGTCTATATCTAGTTGGATCTACCAATAAATCACCTAAGACATTATCAAGCTTAAGATTTGCATAGGAGACTTAGTTAGTTTACATCCTGATAATCCAACATCTGCAAGCAAATCTAAGACAAACTTTTACTGGTTGACAAGAGTACCAACATCAATACAACAAAGCTCCAAGCTTAGAAAAAAATGTGCAAGACCATGATCCTGTATGGTGAAGGCAACATCAAGCTTCGTCTTAATGTAAAAAATAAAGGAGGAATCCGACCTAGTAAGAATCATATCATCTACATATAATAAGATTGCAACAAACCCATGTGTAGTGTATTAAGTAAAAAGTGAATAATCATGTTGTAACTAAGTGAAACCATAATTGATTAAAAAACAAGAAAGCTCCAAATTCCATTGCCTAAAGGCTTGTTTAAGCCCATAAAGTGTTAGTCAATTTGCAAACTTAGTTAGGTAATGCCTTCTCATAACCTAACCATATATATCTCCTCATCCAAATGGCCATGTAAGAATACATTATTAATATCAATTTGATGCATAGGCCATTTGTAAGTTGTAGCTACTATTATAAGAATACATACACTTCCTAATTTATCTATTAGGGAAAACATGTCATGGTTGTCTTTACCTTCTTTTTTAGTAAACCCCTTAGCCATTAGTCTCTCTTTGTATCTCTCAACAGAGCCATTATGTCTATATTTGACCTTATAAACCCACTTGCAACCTATTTCCTTTTTACCCTTAACTAGAGTGGTTAATTCCCAAGTCTGATTGCTTTTTAAAGCATCAAGTTCTGTTTGCATAACATCTTTCCATTCTTGTTGCCAAATAGCATATTGAAAGTAATGTGGCTCTTGAATGGACAATACATTAACTAAAGATGCAATAAAGTCATGTAGGAAAGAATGAAAATGTTTAAGATCAAACAGTGGATGAGAATGTAAAAAAGATGAGGATGGAATTATGGATGAATGATTGTTAGAAATATGCAATGCAATATTAGTATGAGCTATTGTGGAGTCTTTCAGATTCTGGTTGACCTTTTAAGTTATTGTATTAGTACTGGAGTTAAGGAAACATCTGATTCAGGAACACTTAGGGACTATGATGGTGAAACTTCTTATTCAAGACTCACATACGACAAAGAATTCTGGGTAACACTATTCATAAAAATGAGCTCATTTGATGTATCAGTAACCTTATAAGGAAAAGCATCCTTAAGGAACACAATATCTCTAGACATTATCACTTTAGGATGTACTAAATCAAATACTTTATATCCTTTCTACCCATTAGCATAACCCAAGAAAAGATATTTTAAGCCTCATGCTTCAAATATCTAATGGTTTTGGTTGAACTCCAATAAAGCACAAACAACCCATGACCTTTAACCTTATGTAATCAGGAGCGTAACCAAACAAACATTCATAAGGCGATTTCTAAGATAACTTCTCCATTAGCATCCTATTTATCAAGTGAGTAGCTATAAGGATACACTTACTCTAAAACTATTTAGGTAAGTTTGCTTGCAAATGTAAAGCTCATGTTACTTCTAACAAATGATGATGCTTTCTTTCCACGTGTCCATTTTGCTATAGAGCATAAACCATTGTTTTCTGATGCTCAATTCCTAGACTACTAAGCATGATTGCACATTCATTTACTAAAAACTCAGATCCATTATCAGTTCGAATGGCTTTAGGAGTGGTTGAAAATTGATTCTTAACATATGATAGACATATGAGAGTGTTGAACATGATTGTGACTTATGCTACATAATCAATATCTAAGTTGTTCATGTGCAATCATTAACCACAATTAAAAAGAAACATGCACCAATGATGGATTCCACTACATGTGGCCCCTAAACATCTACATGTATCAACTAGAAAGGAAATACAGATTTACTAGGACTCCTTTAAGACCGTAACCAATGAAACTTGGATTGTTGATACACTTTACACATGAGATCTTTTACATTCATGTCTTTTCAAGGCTGTAAATATTTCAACTAAGCAAATGAAATATGTCCCGTACGCTTATGTAAGAGCCATACTTTTATTTGTTATGAACTATGAATAAAACTTGCTAAAACAAAGGAATTATCTATTTTATCAATGGTGGCTGTATGAATATTACTTGACTTAAGTATATACAATTTATTTAATACATTTGCAATTGCAATGATAGCTCTAGTCCTCAGGTCCTAGAAAGAGCAAGTTTTATGATAAAAAAAAAACAACAATTAATTGTTGATTAGTAACAAGCTTATGAATAGACAACAAACTATGTTGGAGATAAGGCACAAATAAAATGTTATGAAGCATAAGAGAGGGATTCAAACAAATTGAAGTAGACTTAGTGGCTATTAAATGTCGTCCATCGGGCAATTGAACTGTAATAGGATTTATAAGTTCTTGAATACTTTGGAAAGAGGATAAATTTGTTGACATTTGATTTGTAGCACCCGTATTGACTATCCAATAATCTACATTGCTATTAATAGTATTAGCACAACAAATGTATATGAGTGAATACTTATACATTGCATCAGATTTCCCATGGCCTACTCCTTGTGATTTTATTTGCTTTATGAACTCCTAACAAATAAATTCAATTAGATTCTTTTCAACTTTATTCCTATAACTATTTACCTAATGTGATTCTCCTTCATTTTGATAGTTCTCAAGATAAGTGTCTACAACATGCTACAAGAATGCAGTGTTAGCTTTCTCTTTGGCAATTCTTTTCCTTTTATACCAATCGGGGTATCCCACTAGTTGGAAACAATTTTCCACTGAATGTCCTTCACCTTTGCAATATCTACAAGTAACTTTTTGTTTTGATTTTATTTAGTTAGAACCCTGCTCTCTCTTCCCTTAAACTTTATTCATAAGCAATGCAAAACTATCAAAATTTGATGCAATTAAAGATAAAACTTGCCTTTGCCTTTCTATTTACTACACTAAGTAGAACGCTTGATTTACACTTGGTAGTAGCTCCATCAATAGGATTTGGTTTCTCGTTGAGTCATGCATCTCATTCGGCCCCATAAAAAATTGCAGTAGGCATCTTTCAGATTCAAACTCCATTATCTTCTCTCGTAATGCACATGTACAATATTCAATCCTTCCATAAGTACATGAAGGATTTGCATGTAATTGTTCCAATTCATCCTAACATTTTTAAGTTTGTTATAATGCACTCCTACATTTTGATTAAACTGCTTCATATTACTAATTTTATGCTGCAATTAGAACACAAGTGGTCCATTTGTAGTTCCATATTGTTCAATGATCTCATTCCATAACTCTCTAGCTGACTAAGTGTACATAAAGCTTTATGATATGTCTGGATTCATGGAGTTAATGATCCAGCACCTGATCATATAGTCATACCTTAACTACTTCACTAGATCAGGTGATTCATTTTCTAGCATAACCACAACACCATCTATGAAGCCTATTTTCAATTTTGCTCCCAACGCCATTTTCACCGCTCTACTCCATGCAAGGTAATTGTTTTCATTAAAAACTATAGCTCCTAATATCAGCACAGGGCTATTTGATCCGGATATACAACAAGGATTGGTGAATAACATGCCATTATTAGCCTTAGGTAATCACCATTAACATTCATAATGTCTAATTCTCAATCAGAGACCTACAATCAGACCTTATGAACCAATTTTGTATGAAGAATTCAATCGTAAACTTGGCTTACTTGCTCTATGCCATCTTAAATTCTAATATTAGCTATGTTGAGGTGGTGTTTCAAAGAATTTGTAAGAAGAAAGAAGAAAAATATATACAGATTTGTTGTAAGAAAGTAGTGTTAGAAAAGTTGCAAAGTTTGGAAGATACAGTCTTTTATACCTATACTAATAGACTAACAAATTGTAGTAACTAAAAATGTTATGATTAACTAAATACTATAACTAAAAATATACTATCAACAAACTAAAATTACATATAACTATAAATATACACATGTCATAAAGGTTTCTTTTTCATGAGCAACTCTTAAGGTTAGATTTTTATTTAGTTCATTGGTCTTAATCATTTTTGGGGTTCTTCTTAATTATAAATCATAGTTTTATAAAACCTTAATGTAGAGAATCTAGTAGATTACTTTTTTTATTGCAATTTGTTTTAATTTTGATATTCATAACTTTTTATTCTTCAATCATTTTACAATTTATTTATGATTCATAAACCTTTTCTACAGATCTTAGAATCATTAATCTATTCTATTTAATTGTAATTCTTAAATTTTAATTTATATTAAAAGACTTAATTCTTGTTTTGTCATAATTATTTTTGTGAATTGTGTTTCTAAATCTCTATTAAATTCATAATTCTATTACTTATAAAAGAATTTAGTTTTTTTCTTTTTTCTTTTTACCAACTATGGAGGAGGAGAGATTCAAATCTTAATTTATTTTGATAAAAGACTATCGATAATGCCACTAAGTTATAATGGTTTTGATAAAATAATTTAAACTTTTGTTACTTATTTAAAAGTGTCTACATCCTCTCCTTCTCTTTATTATAACAAAAGAAAGCTTAGTGACATGATTTGTTAGGAGAGGATGAAGGCCTGATTCCAGAAAAAGATGCCGAATAACATTTCGATTTTTATCCATTATTCATATGACAAATTACCATTCCATAATATCTTTTAGCTATTAATATAGTTTCATTTTGTTTATCTTATCATCACTTTGCTTTGTTGTTTTATAAGATTATTTTAGTATGATAAGTTTTATTTTGTATTATATCTTTATTTAACAAATTTTCTTCCGTCGTATCAGCTCTTTTGCCGCGTACGATGTTGTCCACACCTTATTTGTAGAAAGTCTCTGGGTCAGACGGGAACATGCACCTTTCGAGGCGGTCATAGACCCTTACTTGAGGTTACAAAATCCAACCAAATGGCTGCGTACAGAGCGGCATGTCGCCTGTCGGCAACTTGACTTTGAATAGATGAATGTTTCTAGAGGAGCCGAGTGCCAGCCAGATCGTCTTATTCTAGTTCTGAGGGCACTCGTCGGTACATTGATGGAGTGCCTTCTTCTTTTGAGATTTCTCCCTTTTTTCTTAATTCTTTTCTCGATTTAGCACTAAACAAATCTAAAGTAGCTGCATTATGTTTGTTTTACATAATAGAATAAAGCATAAACAAAATTACAATTTTTAAAAAATAAAATGGAGTAGCAGTAGTTACACTTTTATTTAATTACACTCAACACGATATTAGTAATAGATTATGTGTAAATCGTTTAACCCTTATCCTAATCCATGCTTTGACTAGTGGGTTTGAATGTTATTAATAATGGGGATGTAATCAAAGTTGGTTTGAAATAGATTTTATGAAACTCAAATCCATCCATTTTAAGTTTATCATTTTTTAATACCTCATAGAGTTTTATCCCTTACTCTAAAACCTAACCTATTTAATAAAAAAACCTACAAGTAAGGTCGAACAAAAATATTGTGAACTTGTGAACTGCAGATTGAATTGTAAATCGAACTGAACCGAACCAAACTAAAAATTGATTTTTTTTTTTTATGAACAGCTTGGTTTATGATTTTATTTGATTATATATAAACAATTTACGGTTCAATTTGGGAAAGCGAACCAAATTGAATTGTACCATTTGTTTGAATTGACAAAAGAATTCATACAACTCTTTTGTACATTTTTTTTTTCATTGGTCTTCATAAATGTCACCAAAATTTTTATATCTTATTCTTTGTCTTATTTCGGGATCAATTATTAATATTAAGTTAAGTGAATTTTATCTAAAATTTCATATTTAAAAATTTTTCTCTTCTAAATTGCCATGTTCTTACATGTTTTCAAATAAGAGTCTAATTGTGATGCCCTTTATGTGTCTCTCATCTCTTTTCCAGTCGTCGTCAGTATATCTCTTTTGTTTTCTTCATATCGTTTCTAGACAGAGAAATCTGCTTCTCCCTCTTCATTGTTGTTCATTGAAATAGAGTCTCTTATCTTTGTCCAATCAAGTTAGGTTTGTTAAAATCTTGTACCATTTTTTACTAGGTATTATCACACATAATAAAAAAACGAGAAATTAACTTAATATATATGAAAGTTTAATGGAAAGGAAAATATATTATTAGAGTAAAAATGTTTAGCAAAAATTTGATACGGTTCGAATCAAACTAAATCTGTTCTAATTAGGTTTAAAAAATTTACAAACTGAATTGTATAATTAGATTTAATTTAAAAAAAAAACACAACCATTATATTAGGTTTTATTCAATAAGGGGAACGCATTGTATTAAATTGAATTATACCTACCTCTACTTATAGGGCTAGGTTTATACAAGATTCAAACAACCATATATGAGCAAATTTTCATAAGATTCAAATGGAATGAAGGAGAGAGTAGAAAGCAATTAGATAGCATTAAGATTACATTTACTAACTTATATAATGATAAAAATTGAAAATTAAATGTATTATATAATATAAAACTCGTACAAGGGGTAATTATGTATAGGTTAAAAGTAAATATTTTTATTAATATGTATATTTTTTATCGAGTTGGGTTTTTTCATCGAGTTTTTTTCATAATTTTAAAACCCAATCTTAAACCTTATAAAATTTTGAATCATGTTCTAAAACTTGACCTAAAACCTCGTAGGGTATTACCTTAAGGGGTTTTTATCTAGTTAGGCTAATCAGGTATACTATAATGACCCATCTAATTACATCCCTAATTGATACACTTGAAAATATGCCGAAAAATATCAAATAATCATTTATTTTGTTTTGTGATAGAATTGCAATTCACTATTTTATGCAACAATCATAATGTTGTAGATTAGCTATTTTGCCAATCAAATGTACGAATAAAGTTATAGGAGAGGAATAGTTATTTTATTATACTCTAAATCAATCCAAAGTGTTATTGAAGAAATGAAGTTGATGTTGAGTTACAGCATATGGAGCCTAATAGTCATCTTATCATAGAACTTGTATTTGCCATTAACATTTATTCTATAGTACTCTAGATGGAATATCATTTAGTTTGACGTTATTATGTTTGATAATTGACAAGGCTATATATATATATATATATATATATATATCGATAAAAAGGTTTTTTGTAAGTTAATATATACCCATTACCCACCATTTTCCAACTACTCCACTCTTACCTATAATGCAATATAACTAGAGCTATAAATAAGTTGAGATAATACATTACTGAGTTCAAGCTTAAACTCAATTTGAAATTTTAAAACTTGAGCTCAACTTGAATTTGGTCAAGCTTAAAATCTTAAGCTCGCGTTTTAACTTGAAATAACACCAAACAAGTTCGAGCTCTACTCGATTAAGCTTGTTTAAGGTTAATTATTCAAAAACACATTTTTTAATTATAAAAATATTAATATTCAAAATCGATTCAAACTCGACTTATATTTATATTTGACTTGAGCTCGATTAGATTTGCGAGTTAATCGAGCTAAGTATTATAAAGCTTAAGCTCAACTCAACTAATTATTTGAGTAGCTTAAACTCAAACTTGACTTGATTTTTTTTTAATCGAACTTAAGTAAATATCGAGTTAAATTTGAATAGCTTATAAGTAGTTTAACTTGTTTACACTTTTAAACATGACATATTTAACTTTATAGCCGACCATATTCCAATTTCTGGCATTGTTCAACCAACCAACCAACCACAGCTAATGTTAAAGATTATAAACTGATTGACGGAGTTATGCAATAAAAAGACCAAGTTGCTGAACCACCCAATTAGTTTCCATTAATTAAATGCATAACTTTTTATTTGTAATTATCATGGTTTTGCCAATTGCTGTCGTAGCAAGTTTGCAAGCGTTTTATATTCTTTTTCTTTTTTCCCTGTGTAAATGATACAGCTTGAACAAGACAAATGGAATTTTTATATCGTTCATGATATGAGCAATTTCGATATGATATTAATGAAGGGGAACGTTTCCTCTGTGCTTATCCAAAATAACTTCGGAATGAAGAGAAGGGCGATAATGGGCATTGTGTGTCGGATGCCTTTGGGTGTCCTCGTGAGGATAAGCACTTCCAGGCATCGTCCAACCAAATTTGATAACTCATTTGCTTTCTACAGTTATAGGGATGTATATAATTTGGATGAATGCAACGGTTATTTGTATAGGCCTTGTCTTTACAATACGCCACCAATAAATGAACACAAGGTTTTTAAGTCTCAAACGGTCGCACCTTTGAGAAAAAAAAAAAAAAGAAAAGAAAAGAAAAGAACGAGGTTGGATTCTTCGAAAAAGGATTTTATTGAGACCATTAATCCTTTATTTATGTTGTCACGTGCAAATATACATGATCTGCTCATCTCATTGTATTTGTGTACAAACCTTCTTTGTGTTGTGTACATAGCAATTAGTTAGAAATTAACAGAATCATGTTTTCCACCTTTGCTCTATTCTTTGTTCATTCGATTTAAATCTCAATTGACTAGCTCAAGTTCAAGTAAGTGATCTTTTTTTTTTCTTTTTCTTTTTAATGATTCTTGTCATATTTCTACAAGGTGTCAAAGCAAGGTTGCTCATAGTTTTACATCGTTATCTATTGATCAAGAATTGTTTTTGGTTCATATTGATCTCTGTTTTTGCTGAAAAATATGGGTGGAACAGAGAACAGAGCAAAAAGTGGAAAATATAATTTCTGTTATTTCTAACTGTTATGCTCGCAAGAAGGTTTTTATACAATGAGGATATTACGTGAATTCCATGTGATAACATAAATAAATTAGTAGTCTTAATAGAATTCAGTAATTTTGTGATTATTATTAATCTAATCCTATACTCTACAAAATCCAGAAAGCTTTTTTCTATTTTTATTTTTTAATAATATTACATATTTGCAACTTGAAAAGAGAAGATTCAAAACCTACTCCATCACATTAGACACCTTAGAAGAAAATTTCTAGAATTATATTATTTTATTCTTTATTTTCGTCATTTTTTTATTGACCGACTAACGGTGCGTCGTGGAGCAAAACATACATATGCTAAGTGCAAGAGATGAAAAGACATATAGGCAGATTAACAAAAGGTATAAGTATATTAAAGTACATCATCCAAATATTAACAATAAAAATACACGCAAGCAAATTAACGAAGCATGTAAAAAAAATTAATAAAAAAAAGAGAAAATACTTTGTGCTGAAATCTAAATTACATAGAAAATTGTTATATTAAATTAAACAATTCGTATTATCGTATCTAATCTTATTTTTATGTCTGAATAGGTTCATATTTGAAACATTTAAACATGTTATACGATCTGTTCATTAATCATATATGAAAGCATAAACCTATGACCTAGTATATCTCGAATCCAAGTTTGACTCATTTATATTATAGCCGATAATTCGTATTATCATATCGTATTTCATTTATGTTAAGTTTGATATCGTTTATCAATTAAAAAATTATCATTAAATCTATAAAATATCTATAAATACAAAGATAAAAACAATGACAATAATATTTAAGTTTTATAAAAATAAATTATAAAATAAAATATTATCAAATATAGATAATCCGAAAATTTAAGTTACATAAAATCAATAATCTACCTGGGACCATGAATCAAATGGATAGTAATATTATTTCTAAGGTTGATTTCCAAATTTATCATATTTTTTATTAGATTTTCAAAGGAGACAATTAAACAATCTACACACAAGCTCATAATTTTCTACCTATTTAAATTACAATGAAACAACAAGAATATATAATATTACTAAATTTAAATTACATCACACACTAAATTAAGTAAAATCATAAGTTAAACGGATATTGGTATTATTATTAATGTTAATTTTCAAATTTATTTTATCATCTATCGAATTTTTAAGAGAAATAGTAAAAGAATTTATATATAAGTTCGTGATTTTTACTCATTTAAACTACAATGTAATAAGAATAATATATGATTAAAAGAATCTCGTATCTTTAATTGAAATCTCTAACTTAAAAAGAAATAATTTATACAACTAAATATAAATATAGAAGAATATATATCATGTGTCGTATATGGGGTCTAGGAGATTGACTCATACCTAGACATGAATTTAATTGTGTTTAAACGGTTCCGACTCACTTGTGTTTTATGTCTTTTTTTTTTTTATCATACACTAATATTTTTAAACAGTTTTGTATTGTATTGCATTGCATTCAAGTCTGTTGTATCTAAGTCTTAAATTACTAGCCTTAAATTAGACTGAAGACTTGAAGCGATAGAAGAAGTGATCATATAAAATTTTACTTTTCCAAACTAATGTAGTGTCTACTTTCAATTGTCTTACTTGATAAGATATGTTAAAAGTAGATAAAAGAAACCATATTAAAGGGGACTTAAATGATATTTATAGGCTTTATTATTTGGTTTTTATATATTAAGTTCATATCAAAAGTCCTCACAGTAAAGTTTTAAAAGTCTTACCTCTTTATTAACCAAAAGATTACTATTATTTAATAAGCTTAACTCTTAATTAGAAGTTAAAGATATATAATTAATTAATATGGTAGCTTACAAAATTACAACAATAACTTAGGTTACATTTATTACCTAATAATTGTATATTCTAAAATCCTTATGAGTTGAATTTGTCCTGTCTATATTCAGTTTCATCTATAAATAATTTTGTTTATAAGTGATATTAATACGGGATTAAAGTGGCTTTTCCCAATATTTGTCACAATGGATCTATCAATGGTCATTGATATCAATTTATTTAACCACATAGATCAAGAATGAATGTATAATATAGAAATTACATGTAATGTCATCATTAACATACCTATTCTCAATATGTGCTACTTTATAACTCATAAATATACTCCTCACTTTATGCAATTACATTAATTTATGGGAAAATTGTAAAAAACTCCTTAATATTGACTTAGGTTTAGATTTACTCACTAAACTTTTAAATTTTCTAAAACTTTTAAATATCAAATCGATCCCTCCCCCTCCTTTCCCCTATTTTTCCCTAAACTTATAAATTCGCAACACAAAGGAAGTTTGCTTTCTTAGTTCTTAAAAAACATACATAAACACATAAGACATATATTAAGATTAAAGTGTAAGGAATCTTAAAGCATATATTCATAAGTTCAAGTGCTAGTTTTCATATCAAGGTCAAAATGTAGGAAGGATATTAGGGAATTATATACATATTTATCCAAGTTTAGGATGATTTGTAAAATTTGAGAATTTAAGAGGTGAATATGCAGCAATCCATTCGAGATAACTAACAAAAATGTAACAATTGAAAATGAATCTTCCAATATAGTATTATATCATTAAGAAGAACAACCATTCAAGAAGAAATTATTTAGGTGATAAGCACTTAGTAAACGGATCCTTGATTGGGAGATTTATATTGTTGTGTTCAATTAACACTTGATAACTTTAAATTCTCTCTTTAACAACAAAAAAGTTATGTCAATATATTTTGATTATGATGGATTTCTCTTATCCTTAGAGTATAGTCTTACAACTTTGTTATCATAATTGATCATCAATGGTTTTTCAATACTATTAACCATTCACAATCTCGTGAAAAAAATTTGTAACCATATTTAACTCCACCTCTCTAGGCATCCATCAACCTATAATGAATCCTTAGTGCCTAGGACAAATCATTATGCTATCTTTCAATTGGGGATAAAGCTTTAGCTACAAATCAACATATAACTAAACTCTACAAATTACAAATATCATCCTATGCTTTCCTTTAGTCACCAGGAGCATCACAGTAGAGTATGTATGAACCATTATTCCAGCTAATAGGTTCGTGGGATAGTTCCGTATTTATATCACATACCACAACTAGAACCAATTTTACGTTCACATTATTTACGTAAAAATTATATGTATATCGTAGTTCTTACCAAATTTTATCCAATACTCACTACATTCACTTGTGCTATCATTATGTAACTCCTACTTACGTATAAAACATAAATCGACTTAAGTCGAGTGACTTAATTTACACTTTAATCTTTAAACTTTTCATTTATATACTTTACAACAAAAGTTTACATTATACTTAACATGACATGAGAAATTTATATCCTAATATCACTTCCAAAAGGCTCGATACAGCAAAAAACTTGCTTCAAGTGCTCTCATTTCCTAATCCCAAGATCTTCAAGCTTGCCCCTTATTACCAAAAGTTAGAAAACAAACCTCCAGCTTATAGTTTAAGCTAAGTAAGTCCATATTATGAGCATTCAACCAAGTAAAGCACAAATGAAAAAAAATATATATATATATATATATATATATATAACCAAGTACAGTATATACTGAAAAATCCAGTAGCTTAATCTGAAAACCTTCATTACCCAAAACAAGTTTTTGTACATGTATAAGCAAACATATATATATATATATATATATATATATATATATATCTGTGGATGTGAGAGGTAAAGGTGCAAGGTTCACGTACCCCTCACAACTGTTATATTTAAGCACATTATCAATACGAGTATTGTTGCACTAACCAGTATCTTAACCAAGAGAACGTCTCTTAGGATGCTCAAAACCAAGAGAGTAGACACAGCAGTTCAAATTTGAGAAAAATAAAAAACTCATAATCGAGAGTCACAAAAGACTCAAGCCGAAAGAGTTGTGGAAGACTCATTTAATTTACGTACTGAAAATTGAGATACGTCAACCAAGCATCTTTCATTTACCGAGAACTGAATTTCCAAATACAAGAGTCTTAGATCATCTTCATATCATGTCATGAATGTAATTATGCATAATTGACCAAGCATATATCTGAGACAACTGAAAGATAACATGACGTTAAAGAAGAAAATACTTAAACGGTCAAAATGTACTGTATAAGAATCTCATTTATAATTTATCGAAAGTGAAATCTATTGGGAACGAAACATCCAAGAACATCTAAGAAACTCAAGACATTGTACATAATTGAAAAAAGAACTTTAATAGCAATGAATTTCCAAAATAAATAAATAAGTAAATAAATCAGAGTCATCCAAATACCAAGGTATTGGCAAATCAAACATTTAATAAACGAAATATATCAACACACACATGTCATAGTATAAATTCTCAAATCCAATTTTACGCTTATACTCCACACGCTAGTGTTGAATATAGCCCATCACTAGTATGCTTTGCCTTTTACACAATCCATCATTCACAACAGCCATGTTCAACTTCAAATTCAGCAAACTCAACTAAGAATCCTCCCATGACATTCACAAACGAGTGAGTGGTCTATATTCTCGACCACTACATAAACACAAGTCAATGAAGTAAGGGTATTCATCAAATTCGAGCAATCCTTTTCGGTCCAAATACTTGTTAATCCTATTATACACACTTTAATAACTCAGTAAATGATAGATATAACGTATGTAGCATGACTTATCATTTTTCGTTTTTCACTATTATATTACCAACTGCCAGTACTCATATGTTTCTCATTTCTTATCCATTTTGAATGTTCCTTATATCATTGTAGTTGTTTTTAAAATATTATCTAGTTATGATGAGAACTCAAATATGACCTAGGTACAGAATTGAAAAAATGTCCTTGCTTTTAAGTCCATTTTACTTCTAAATTATCATATTCACATAATAAAGTCGAAGTGCAATATAATCATCGATTATCAATACTCGCATCTTACAATTCTCAATCTGATCAAATTAATAAACACACTAAAGGCAACATATAAATCTCATTGAAACATTTCAAATTGTGTAAAATTAAATCCAATCATCCTTTTAGGCTATTTTACATAGAAATTATGCAATAATTAATAAAAGACCCCAATTTATTCCATGAAAATTCCTATAACTCTACAAAAATTACGTAGATTGAACATGCAATTACACATCGCCAATTAATCTCATCATTTATAGTTTCATGCCTTGCCAATTGTTGTATTTATCATCGAAATTACAATTAATTATGTAAAGAATCATATTTACAAGCGCAATCAAATCTAAACACCCTTATAATATTGTAATAATTTAGGAACCAATAAATCACAAATCCATAAATCAATTTTATCAAAAATCAATTTCTTTATATAATTTCTAGATTTGACAACTTTAATAAATGAAAATCCAATAAGTACCGAACATATGGTTTATCAAAACTTCTTCTCATATAAACTAAATATAACCTATAAGGAATTCATAAACCATTGATACTCTAGAAATAACATCATTAAAAGGTTTTGCAAGTAGCTTTATGCTCGCGCTTGGGCAATTCTTTAAGGACATACCATAAACTTCAACAATTTCATGAAGGGACAAATACTACGTTAAATAACATCTAAAATAACATAATAAGCTTTGTTAAAAATTGTTATGAAGCTAAATATTTTTAGAAAAGGAAACAAGTTTTGGACATAAATAGATCTTATTTGTCAATGAAGCTCTGGCTACCTCTTACCACTGACAAGTTGATGGAAATACTCAACACCATTGTAGAGTTAGACCCCTATGTGGCGCAGTAATAACCCACTCCTAAGCCTATGAACTTTGCTTGATCCGATTTTCACTTATTTTCTTGAATTTTTTTGTTGATTTTGCATGTGTATGTATGTGTATGTATGAGAGAGAGAGAGAGAGAGAGAGAGAGAGAGAGAGAGAGAGAGAGAGAGAGAGAGATTTATGGTCGGTTCCCATAATAAGCCTATAAAATATACACACACATATATATTAAACAAATAAATTATCTTTTGGTCTTCACACTCCTTTAAGTATCTCTTGTGTATAAAATTAGACCTTCTAATCTTCACTTTTTTTTATTTTATTTTCATTTTGCATCGGAAATTTTACATCATCCCATTCAAGCTATACACTCTTATAGTTACAAAGGCAAACTTTTTTTTTTTCCTTATACTACCTACATCAACACATTTTCTTTCTTAATATACTAATGTCACAATTATCTCTTATCATATCAAAGGCAAACATTTTTTTTGTTTCCTTATCATACCTACATCAACACCTTTTCTTTCTTAATATACTAATGTCACAATTATCTCTTATCATATTAGTCATATTTTATTTTTTATATCTATATATATTAAACAAAAACATTATCTTTCGATCTTCGCACTCCTTTAAACATCTCTAGTGCATAAAGTTAAACCTTCTATCCTATAAGCCCTAAAGTTAAGTCAAGTGACTATAGGATTGAACTTAGAATACAAAGTTTAGGGCGATCAGTTAAAAGATCCAATCAAGCCCAAATTATAAACTATGGATAGAAATATTAGTAAAAATAACTTCGTAAACTTGAATTTAAGAAAATAAGTAATAAAATAGAAGATTATAAAATTTTTAAATTTTAAGTATAATAATTGTTAATTATCGAAAAGGCGAAAAGTGTAATCTAATAACTAATAAATTACTAAAGATAAATTATATGTATACTAAAAATTATAGAATGACCTAAATAATAATTAGAAATGTTCACATGTACCCTACATGTATTTACGTGTAGATAAAAATAGGCAAAATTTCTTAAATTGTCTAAAAACTTATTAAATAATTAAATAAAATTATTAATTAATTAAGAAAAAATCAGAGGAATCAAGAATGAGGTGGATTTGGTCGTAGCAAGTCAGGAAGTGAAGAATAAAAATTATCCAATAAAAATTAAGCAACACAAAAGGCAAAAATTAAAGGATTTAGGCAATGTCTTATCTAATTAAATGCACATTAATTACAACAAAACTCTATAAATAGGAAAAAAAATATAAAGCTCCTTTAGACATTTAGAAATTAGAAAAAAATAGAGAGCATCGAAAATTCAAGAGAAAAATTAGGATAAAAAAAATGAAGGAAATCTATGCAGTAGGAGCTAACTAGCCAAACTCATACGTCACCACCACTACCCCATTCCAGACCCACCGCCTAGACCGGCTAATACACCTGGACCGATGTTGGAGGGCCAAAAGCCATCGGATCAGGTGAGTCTCTCATCTACTCCGATTTTGTAAAATTATTTATTTTGCCTAGAAAATTATGAAATTTATTATTTTGAGGTTTTATTGTATATAGATTTATGGAAAATAGTGATTAAGTATAATCGGGTCTAAAAATATAGGATTCTTAAGAAATTAAGCAAAACAAAACATGATTAAGATTAAAAATAAATAGGCTTAGGAGTATAATTTAGAGCCCAAATTTTTTCTATAAAATACGTAAGTGATATAAAACAGTACTATAAAGCCATTTTTTTTTTAAATTTAATTTTCAAAATTTTTAGGTAAATTTTTAGCCCTAAAATCATAGAAAAATTAGGTAATTATGGGTTAATTAGGTAATTAAGACGTTAATTACTTATTTAGATAGTAATTAGATAGTTAGGGATGCTAATCTCTAATGTGAAAACCTAATCTTAGCCTTTGGAGTGTTAAGTGTAATTAATGAAGGAATTATGTGGTAATTGTAGAAAATTAGGAATATGTAAAATTGGAAAATTAATAAATATGAAAAATTAGGTTTAATTAGATAATATAATAATAAAAATCAAAATATAATAAATCTAAAACAAAATTTAATTTTAGGTAATTATATAAAAAATATAAGATTTTCTCACATCGGGAATAAATCCGATACCTCCATTAGGATTAGCGTATATCGAACAGTTTAAAATACTAAATTAAGACCCAATAAGATATTAGAATACTCAAGCTTAATGTGATTAATTTCATATTAGGACTCGAGCATATTTAAGATTCCAGAATTAAGACTAGAATCTAATTTAAGAACTGAACCCTAAAATAGGGTAGAATGAATCATTAGTAAATAATAGATATATATGGAAAAAACAAGTTAAATTATAACTTAAAATATGAATCATTAAAGTATAAATACTAAAAAAACCTATTTGTATGATAGGATACTCAAAGACGAATTAGTTTGTAATTAAGTGATCGGGCGATTGAGAAATTCCAAATAAATTGAGTTATTACTTACTGTATTAGAGTATTATTTTATGGTACTCGAAGACTTAGGATTGTATATGGTTATGATTATAAGTAGTTTATGCATGTGTTTGATGTATTTGAATTCATGCTAAAATTTATAATGTGATTAATTTTGTGTTATGATTGAATTGGTGTGAAATTGTTTGAACAACCTAAATGGAATTTAATTTTATTTGACTCTAATGATAAAAAATGTCATGCATTACAACCCGTTAGGAGATCATTAGGATTCTCTAACCAAATATCGACCACTTCGAAAGGGATAATGCAGAATTGTATAATGGTCCCTTTTTCATCCTTAGTCAAACTAAGTGACAGGAAAGGAGGTCGCAGATAGGGTAAAGTCAATGGTTCGAAGGTAGTCACGAAAGGAGCGGTGTCTCCATTGCACAAGCTTGGGTTTGGTTGTGAGTTGCTGCATAACATGAAAACTTCTCAACCCAGATTAGAGCGAGTGAAATTTCTCTGATTTTGCAACAGACTGGACTATATTGTGTGATGATACTTGATTGTTGTATTGCATTAAAATAATTGCTTGATAATCTTGTTTGTGTTTGTATACTTTTATGAGTCTCCAATTCAACTTACTAAGCTGTAGTTACTTATACCCTTATCGATCTTTTTACAGGTCCTGGTTTCTAAATACCTCAAGTATTATGCCGCTTTATAATTAACCAGAGGTTAGTTTTTTTGAAGCCAGGGGTGTGATGATCAATTTGCTTAGCAGTGGATATGTAGCTAGAGTGTCATTTGTAGTTTAAACCTGAAAGACTAATAGTTGTTATGTAAATTAATGAACCGTTATGTTTATATAGAGTTTCTTGAGAAGTTTTGTGGACTTTACTTATAATTATGTATGCTTATTAAAAATTTGTGATAATTACTATATTTGTAATTAAATACTTAAATGAGACTGTTTACTTCAAAACGAGGAGTCGTCGATACCTTATGTAGATCATGTCTATGGTAGGTACTGTGATGCCAATTACCATCATAGAATGGTTTACACAGCGGGACTGTTATGATTTTGTGACTTCGAGGCGTAATATATCCTTATCTTTTTTTTTAATTTATTTATTTTCAATTTGCCATTGGCAATCTTACATCATCTTATTTTAAAGCTATATGCTCTTATAGTTACAAAGGCAAAATTTTTTTCCTTATATTTTACCTACATCGATACCTTTTCTTTCTTAATATACTAATGCTATAATTATTACTTATCATATTAATCATATTTTATTTTTTTTTAAGCCCATACATTAAAATTAGGGGTGATTAGATACAGTGTAGGTAAGGTAAAAAGTCTTACTCGTACCTTATCTCATAGGTATAAGCTTTCTCAGGGTTCTTCTCTTATTCAATGTGTTTCTTTCACTGGTGAGGGTCCTAACACTGAAATACAAAGTTTCAACAGTAGGAGTTGTTAAAGTCTCATTATCTTTATAGGAGACATAAGACCCTAACATTAGAGTCTCAATTTTCCATGTAGTTGAGCCTTAAATGCCTCATTCGGCTCTTAGAGCAATTCATTTTATTTAGCTACTTAAGCATTTAGAGTCTAAAACTTATCATTTTGTGTAATTGGTTTCTCTATCAACTTCGTTATGTCAACAATTTAGGGGTTTTGGCTGAGATTGCCCTAATTGCTTCCATTGGCTTGATGGCTTCCTTCGGTTGTTGCAACAACATTCCTATTGTTGCCTTAAACTTCCTTATATTTGACATCTACTCCCTTCCTGGTATCAGTGACTTGGCTTTTGATAGGCTTAACTACCATAGAGGTTGTCAAATTAGCCTATTCTTGTTGCACAAACCTAGTGGTTCTTACCATATTTCACCTTCAATTTCTTGATTCAAGATATAGAAAAACATTAGCCTTGAATGGAACACTTCCTACAAATAATGTCAAATGAAGTCATCTTAATTTTGTTAGTAGAGATTCTACCTTGAGCTTAACAGATGGGCTTGAATTTTGGTAAAAGGGAATACAATTAGTAAACATCGGAGGGTTATATAGTATAACCACTTCGGCGCTTAAGTTAACAAATTTATGAGATTAATGAAGAGACAGGAGTAAGGAGGCTTGTATGTTATGTGGACATACAGTGTTATACTTATTGAATTCCCCTCAATCCCAACACCCCCCCCCTCCCCCCCCCCTCTCACTCCTTATTTATAGGCTTCATAGAGAGTATCTTGTATAGATATGCATCTTATCTAAACAGTAAAGTGTATCTACTAGAAAGATACATTCCCAAATAGAAAAGCGATAAGTCTATAATATTCTTCAGTGATTGAGATCGAAGCCTACTAGGTAGATTCCTAAGGTCCAATGTCACTCATAACGTGGGCACCATGGGCCTAATCATGATATGAAGGCCAGGGTATCAACTTAACTTAGCCTATGTTTAGTTGGGTGATAGGGATCAAAGATCGATTATACACTCCCAAGCCCAAAAACTGTCTCAAGTGGTTTGCTGAGCTATTTGAGGTGAGTTAAGCGCTGAGGAGCAATGCTTACCCCATTTCGATTTGCCAAGCCACTTTGCTCTCCATGCCATCTAAGGTGTTATCGAGGTGACTAGTCGACGTGCAGAACCGAACCTTCTATTATGCACTAGTCCAAGTACCAAATCTAAATATAATAATCTCCACAGTGCTGAGGCCGAGTTGACAATTGTTAAGAGCCAACTATTCGATGTCGACCTGAATGCGAGTCGGTCTTGAGCTAATCCCAATCCAGCTTTAGTAGTTAGGGTATTGAACTTCTAATGCCGAATAAACTTGAACAAAGGCCCATCCCTACTCGGATCACTATATTGTTAGAATCACAGAGTAAAACAAGTACGCGTTGTCTTTTTTGACAACCGTACTGTTCTTTATAACAAAGGACGTTTGCTACATACAATTTCATATATTCCCTGTCAATTATTTTCCTTCTTTTTAGCAAATAGGAATCTATTTTTATCATTTTTTTGTAACATAGAACTTATCCTAACAAGGTACTATAAATAATCACATAATGTAATAGCCACGACAGAATATATATAGAAGAATACACTAAACTTTTTATCCTCTTTTGAGCTAAGTGTCCTCTTACTTATTCTTGAGCTACTCTTATTTAGCTCATCTGAGCGTGAACTAGTGACAAGTAACCTTCGTCCATATTTATGTGTCATATCAAGTGTAATTTAAGCTCATGTGAGGTATCGATGAGTCATATCCATCGTCGATGCAAGAAACCCTGCTTACCTTTGATTATTATTTACTTTTCAAGCCATCTTACGGCTTAGACTCACCCCTTTGTTTACGTGTGATATTAAGTTTGTGTGCTCATTCATAAGTTGATATCATTGGGGGTCGAGATTAGCCCAATTATAGTCAATCATCTTGGGTTAGGACTTGGGTTGCATTAAGTTAGTTATGGGTCAAGGTTAGTTAACCCATAATGTGTAGAGGTTGGAATGGGCCTTAGGAGTCCATGGACCAAAATTGCTTATCAATACACTAGATTAAAAAATTTCTAGTTGCACCATATATATCGTTTCTTCAACGCTGCTATTGAAAAATGTAGTCTTTATATTTATTTGATAGAGCTCCAGGTCATAATAAGCTATAAGTGCCATAAAAATTCTAACGAGTTTTTGGACGATAATAGAGAGAATGTCTCCTTATAATTGATGCCTTATGTTTGACTAAAACCCTTAGTAATAAGACATGCTTTCATTTATAACCACCATTTTTCACACCTTGAAACAATTCAATAAGATTCCAAACATCATTGCCCTTAATTGATTTAATCTTTTTTTTTTCATGGCATCAATCTACTTTTGGGAGTTTGCACTTTATTTGAGTTGACCAATAGATGATGGATCATCTTCCAATTGTATATCAAACTCGTACACGAGAATATTGTGTTTTAAAACTTTTGCAAATAAGTGACTTATATATATATATATTTTAATGTTTGAGTAGGCAAACACAATTTTTTATTTTTATTTTTTCACTAATCGTTGGTTTCATTTAGTGACACATGTTATCTTCAAATTAGTTCATAATAATTAATTCAATAAGTTGATATTATAAAATATACATTAAGGAGAATTAAACTTCTATAAGTCTATCTTTCAAGCTTAAGCTAAGGGTTTGTGGCAAAAATTGTTGATGAATACATCTAACAAAGATTATTAGATCTACCTAGAAGCATATGGCATTCACACCAATTTGCATAAAGGATGAAGTTATATTGTTCAAGAGTTGATAGACTCAAAAACACGAGGAAGACTTTTAGCTAATGAATTAGCTTATAGAGCTCATGAGCATGCACTAGGAGAAGACACAAGCAATGACTCATTTGAGAAGTGAACCAGGTTAGCTAGTCAACCAATCTCGGCCAACATGAAAGTTAAGTATAGACTAACTCAAGATTGATTAGATTATCAAAGAAAGTTAGAAGCCAAATCTTAGAAGATTTCATAATTTCAAATGGTGCTTTTTTCAGTCACATGATGATGGTTTAGTTAGTACTTACTCATCCATGTGGTTCATGGTTTGGTTATGATAGTTTGGTCTAATTGTTATGCTCATTTGAGTCTATGGATTCATGTTTCTCTAGTAGAAGCCATGCTAGTTCATTATTTATTATTTTTATATAAAAGACATGTAATAAGTGACTCTACCTTACATTATCAATCAATGAAAATTTCTACACATTGAGTTATCTCAATTGTTTTACTCTTTTTAACTTTTAATTGGGGCAAATACTTGTCTAATTGTCTTGTGCTTAATATCATCACAATTACATAGAGTTCAATTTATTTAGATGTTCAATATCTTGAATAAAATATCTATATCCCTTATATATTTTCATGAAAACCCAAAAATAACCAAAAAATTATTCCTATTGCAATAACATAGTTGGCGTGTGAAATCAAGAAAGCTTTGTGAGACTTATTCAAGTGTTCTAGGTGTGAATTTCTCCTATCCATATCATAAATATGATTAATAATAATAATGAAAATTACACGAAAAAAGAAGATAAAGCCCAAAAAAGGCATTTACTGCTGTTGTTGATCACTCCTATCATTAGGATAGTTAACAATGGTCTTAATAGATTTTGTGGGTTGTGGCTTATTGCTATCTACAACCTAATGGTTTGTTTTTCTGCCCCTAAAAAATTATTTTTTTCTTTTTTAACTTTGAGATGGTGGGAGCTCATTATAGTGATGGAGAGCAACCCATCATATTTGCTGGGGCTGTTTTCAGCTCCGAATGGTGGTCAGGCATCTCTTGTCCTTAGATGGTCAGTAGCGTAGTGGTAGCATGTGGCCCTTATTTTACCTTCTTATTCCCAATTAAAATTAATAAATAGTTATTTCCTATATAAATAACGATACATGGTAAGTTATCGCTGGCTGGCTTTGGAACTTGATAGTTGTAACAGGTTGGTATTAATTTTCAAGATAGAATTGATACCGGGACAGCATCGTGTTTACATGTAATTTCGCTCCTAGGAGATTCTCTATACAACAACGGAGCTAAATACACGGGGCATATCCGCGGTACTACTGGACTGGAAATTAAAACGGACCCGAGAAATTTCAAAAGCTGGCATATAAATGGAATATCGTCGAACACGGACAGCTATGTATGACGTGCCGACAAGTAAAAAGGAAAGGAAGGCAGCTCAGCTGTGACCGCACCCGTGCCCACTTGACTGTTGTCACGGTTTAGAGAAACCCGCACTTTCCGTTGTCGTTTTCCAGCAGTCCCTCTCTAACTAGCCGTTCGATCAACGATCCCAAGACCCCACCCCAACTCTGGTTAAGTTAATTAACTTAATATAAAATTCCCATACAGCCAAAACCCCCCCCAAACCTCACCATTTTTACGATACAACCCTCGCATTTCTGTAACTATAAATTTAGGCTTTCAGACTCGCTGGGTTTGCCAAACTGATCACTCGAACGCCTCCCATAGGTGGCTTAACCAACACACAGCAAAAGATTCTCTCTTCTTTCTCTCTCCTCTCTTGCAAGTTAGCTCGAAGCCTCTCTTCTTTAACCACAATGGCAAACACATCGAGAAGCAGATCGGCAGGAGCCAGCGGGCCACCCCTCCGATCACTTTCTCCCTCCGGCAGATTCTACGCTCCTGCGACCGACTCCTCCTCTTTTGCTTCCTCTACAAGTTCCAGTTTCGCATCACCAACGTCGTCATTCTTCAACCGTCGGTCGACTTCTCCGACCCGCGTTAATCTCTACCGCACTTCCTCTTCTTCTCTGTCTTCTTCTGTCCGATTCTCCATCGATAGCCGCTCCACCTCTCCTGGCCGATCACTCTCTGTCTCGCCACGTCACCCTGTCATAAAGAGCCGCCAGAGCTGTTCCGTCAAGAAGACGTGTATGTGTTCGCCAACGAATCATCCAGGATCTTTTCGATGCAGTCTTCATAAGAACGCTAGCACCGGTGGGAGTCAGAGTAATCGGTCGTCGTCGTCATCGTCTTTTTCGCCAAGCCAGTTGAACATGCGGCGATCAGCCATGACGAACTCACTGGTGAGGATCGGAGGCGTTGAAGGCGAGCTGATGAAGAGAACTTTAGCGGCTTTGATTCGGCCTTCATCACATCAACAAAGGCGTCGTGACGACTTCGAGCCAAGGCCAAGCAGGCTTTCGGTCATGATGAAAGCGGAGGATTGATTAACGACGGATATTTTTGCAGGTCCGATTATTGGAGTTACCTGTGGTGGGAACAGATGGTGCAGCTGAGTCAACAAGGCGAGTTTTTGTAACTGTAGAAGTTGAACCAGCGAGTTACTGTTTATATGATAGAGACGACTGATACTCTTCTTTGTACATAGAACGAACATCTGCGAGCCGTTCATTTATGGCTATTGTTCGAATTTTTTATATTAAATTTTTCTGGACATAAATTTAATGGAGTAAATTCAAAAATTAAATTTGGCCAAAAAAATTTTCAAAAATTAAATCCTTCAATTAAAATGGAAATTAATTACTTTAAATTGAAACCGCATGTTAAATTAAATCGGAGTGTAATTGAGATCGGTCTCGTTAATGCTTTTACGCCATTGTACTTGCCGCCTGTCCCGTTTGACGGCTCCGTCTGCAGTTGAAGGTGTCTACCTCCCGTTACGTGTGCCGTGTTTATAACCGTAGGAATATTCGTATTTGGTTTGTTTATGGTCCTTGTACAAGAGGTAGATTCTTTCCTTTCGGTATTATTCTGTTTTTTTTTTTTTTCCTTTATATGCTAAAGATCTAATGCTTTTCCTTTATTTCTATTTTTTTTCCTTTTCAGGTACATCGGCCGTCACCATTTACAGTTGATCCGCGCTTGGGATGGTGATTTTTAACTATGTGGACCATTGAATATTACGAAGGACGAAACTTTCGCCGTGACTGGACAACCATTGGAAATGGTGGAAATTGCTAATCATTAACGACAAATGTGGAAAGCAAATGTCGACCAACTAAACTATTAATGGAAATACAGAACGAAGTTCTAAATGATGAGTCCAAGGCTAGCTTGCTCCTGTGGGCCTTGAAAACATAAATTTTGATTGACATATTCATTACTGGCGGAAGAAAAAGCCAATCTTTAAAAAAAAAAAAAAAGTTAAAAAATGAAAAGGAATGACGTGACTAAGGAAGCAATGGACTTGGAACGGAAATTTCTAGCTGGCCTGCCCATATGACGAGATACTTTTACGGGCAGTTAATTTCACGAGTAAAATAAAGAGTGAATACAAAAGTAATTATTATATAACGGATTAAAAATGTAATAAAGTGAAATTATATATTAAGATGTTTATTAACGTATAATAAAATTATAAATATATTGTTTATTTACCAAAACTTAACAGGGAATAAGAAAGAAATAATAAATGAAATGTATAAAATATCTCTATCCAATTAAATAATAAAACAACATACAATAAAGAGAAAGAACATCATGTTGAGTTTAGCCCCAATTCTTCCTTTCGAAACCTTAAGCTCCGAAGAATAAATTATCCACCTATCTCTGACAAGAAGCACCAGTGGATTGATGTTCCTACTACGTCCACAAATTAGGTTTGGAAATCTCACGTCCTTTTTTTTTTTGGTTGTTGGTTGAATTTTAGGAGTCAGAAAATAACTTAATACCGGAATCAGTTTAATACGATTACTTTTAATATTTAACTTAGAATAGTTATTTAGTATAGCAAGAATAAAAATGAAAAGTAAACTAACTATTTTATAGAATTTCTTTTCGGTATTTATAAAATTTTTTTTCGGTATTTATAGATAGATATTGTATTTAAGATAATTGTTAAGGTGTACTTATTCACATTATAGATTTAAATTTAAATCAGTACTCAATATAATTACCGAATATCTAATGAGTAGAATGTCCAAAGATTCGATTACCCGACTTTTCGATCGACGAATTGGTTATCAACACTTTTCACTAGTGAGTGGATTTAATGGTTGTTTTCTGTAGTCCAGTTCGTGAATTCATGTAGGACTTGTTTGAATATGTAACAATGCTTGCAAACTGATTCCTTTCTTCATCCTAATAATCTCTTACAATACTTTTACTTATTGATTGATGAACCATTCGTACACTCGATTTCTAGATTTTACCCCCCCTACAATTAAATGCCTGATTTATAAGATTATCATATGGGCGTTTTTCTGCTGTAGGAGGCACCAATTTTAACTGTCCTGCATAAATTCCTGATCTGCATCATGGTGTTATTATATAACATATTCACCTGGGGTGCGCAATTAACATCACTAGAATTACGATCGAATACAATTTCACATATAGTTGTCACAAATTGATAGATGTGTAAGAAACTGTCCAAAGAAAATATAGATGAAAGAAGCAGAATAGGAAGAGTCGGCTTCACCCCTCGAAAATCTATGGATCTCTTCTACTTCATTGTTTTCTTTGGAGTTTGCCCTCACTTGAAATATAGGAGTCACGCATATTTCACGTAAGGGGAGAGAAAAAAATCTAGTTTGTAATCGGCTTTTATCAAAACAAAGATAACAAAACTCCAATAAAACTGTCGATAGGAGAGTAAACATGAGTGATCTAGTGAAGTTTGTTCTGATTAGATTTTACCGACCTTCTTGTTTGAGCGAAAACATTTATAAGCTTTTGTTTTATCTCTCAAACATGTCACACATACACCATTACAATCAATCTTATTACTCCGGCCTATGATTCAAGGGCCAATCCTTATTCTTTATGTAATACATATCCACATGTGATGTGATAGGGGGTGGGGAGGACAAAATTGCAAAGTGACTTCTTACTGTTAAGAAGTCATCGGGGTCGAAGGTATTCCTTGCTTCTAAGGAGGTTTAATTAATGCATGCAATTGCAATTCAGAAAAAGAAGTGGAGGTGCAATTTCTAGCATTTTATTATTTTACCATTAATGATAATCTTGCACCTCCATACATAAATGGGAAAAAGGATTCCCTTTCCTGGTTGTTGTTTTCTGTACTCCATAAAGAGCAATGAAAAGATAAGAATCCTTTTTTAAGGAAATCAGAGAAATTTGGGAAAAAATTTATTCCAGCCAGCCACTCCACTGAGGTGCAACATATGGTTGATATTTGGATCGTTGTTGTAGTACTTTCATTATAAATTGAAATTGTCGTGGCTGGTTTATTTTTATCTCATACATGTACCTGTCCTTGTCTGGAACTTTTTTTCGTCTGTGTGAATTGATTTGCCGAGTCGTCGTCATTGCCATGTTGCACCTTATTCTAGCTTATACAAGAGTTGTGACGATTACGTACAATTTGGCCCCGTTTATGAGAAAATTTTTTTGTATGTGAATATTTGATAATCGAAAGCTTCCAGACATTTCTCTTTCACAAGCCTTAATTGCATTGTCTTTCGATATAAATTGATCAGTTGGAATCACATAGCTTTCTCGTTATAGTCATTCCATCTATTATGCTTTGCGTAGTTTTAAGAAGAAAAAGTAAATGCTGTCATTGCCTATGTTTTATCTTCATTTGGAGGAAGGTATACCCTTACATGATGCATCTCCGAGTCTAAAGGCAATTGCCAATCCAAAAACAGTGCATCTCTATGTCAATTTCCAGCATTCCAATGTAATGTGACTGCCCTTTAAATTTGTTTTCCATGCAGCCACATAAGATGCGTAGTGCCTCTGGCTCAACCGATTCTACCCACTCAAAGTGAAAAAGGCCGGAGTGTCGATGTGGGAAACTAGTTGTAGTAGGTATCATCCTAGAAGGCGGAATCATTTGGAAGAAAATTTTATGGATGTCGTAAATAGTGGGTAAGATATATTTCTCACTTGATGTTCACTTGTGCATTGTACATTTATATGTTATACAATGTATATTAACGTAACCCTGTAAGAGCTTTGTAGGACGGAGATAGATGTAACTTCTTCGAATAGATTGATCCCACGACGTATGTATATGGACGTAAATTTGCGAAAAAGATTATACAATGGATTGATAAATAGGAATAGCAACTTGAGAGAGAGAGAAGGGATCATAAGGAAGAATTTGATGAAAGTTGAGAATGATTTGCATCTCACATGTAAAAGGGCAAAGGAATTATGCTCCATATGTGAGGACAAGAATTCTTGGAACAGTAAAATGCAAATTCTATTGTGTATTTCATGGATCATCGTTACCGCTATGTCGTTAATTATGAATTTAAGTAATGGAAAAGATGTGAAGAGGGAGTCGTATCGATGTCTGCCATGATTTCGTCATTGTCATATAAGGTCCATAATTCTGTTATTTTTAACATATATGTTTAATTTTCCTGACCTTAGTGTACGCAACTGTAGAGTTATTACTGCAAATGCTTTTGTCTCTTTTCCATTGGTGAAGCAAGTTTGCTCACCTGGAAGCATCATGTATAAGAGAGTTTAATCTTTGTACTTGCCAATTGTATATAGATGTATTAGCTTTAATTGTCAATTTCAATTTCTAATGTGCTCGTGATTATCATCACTTTTTGCCCCTCCTCAACGAACCTTACTAACTTTTTTAAACTCTATGGTTGTAACATGAAAATCGAACATATTCATAATTAGTTCATTCATCCACAATTCTGTTATTTTTTTTTTTTTTTTTAGATATTAATACAACAACGTCATATTCTCCTAGCTATCCAATCTGGATGCACCATTCCAGTGAATGAAGTGTCCACCTCCGTGAGAACATTCTACGGAAAGAGCACAGATTCGCAATTGGTGAATGGCAATTTGCCATATTACTAATACCAAAATCAAATGAATATTTGGATACCACGGCTTAACGTAAAAGTAATGGAGTTGTTATACTACCTATGACCTTTGAGTAATAAGGATACACATGGTGGCTAAACCTGCTGATAACGAATACTTACATACAAATTAAGTTGTGGATAACATGTTCTGAAGTAATGCTATAACATGACTTTCAACTAAAACCTATATTGGAATTGGTCATAAAATATACAAAGGAAGACGCAAATATATATATATATATATATGTTTGGGGTCTCGTCGAGATTTGTGCTTCCACATGCAACTGAATTCCATCGCAAAGTCAAACCCATGAAATGATTTAAACACATATCATTATTCCTATCGTGAAGTTCGTACCATCGGCAATATATGGTGCTCCAAGTTTCCTTTATCTTTCTTATACTGGGCATAACTTGTGTATTGGAGCTAGGCACGACAGATGTTGCAATAAACTCACGAACCTATTGATACTGAAGTCATCCTACAGATATATTATACTGTTTCAATTAGTTGGACCTTCCTCCCCTACCGAACACCTGAAACAACCTTAAAGCATAAATATCAAATCCGCACATTTCCTCTTGAAAAAGATATATAGAAAAACATCTGAACCCCCAGACTGAAATATGAACCAGAAATTGAAAGAGAGACAATTGGTAAAAACCTGTGCCATAGAAAATAGATAGCCATGTTAATACAATTCCATGTACACCGGAGTATTACATTATACATATCCTTCCAAGTAAAGCTTAGTAGCATACAAACCACATATATATACAACTGATTAGCATCAAAAGTTAGTACATAGCAAGTATTACAATCACCCTTACATAACATATACCATGAGCATGACTTAGACATAGTTTTATATCACATACTTAGTTAGTATGAGACCACTTCAATACATTTTTTTATCGATCTACTTAAAATTGTGTCCACATAACCCTTGTTCACTCATGGAATGCAAAACCACTATAGGCAAGTATAACTAGTTGTGGTGCAACTAAAGCGTTGCCAATATCACTTAACTAGCATAGTGTCATATAACTTACTAGTTAAAAAATAACATATACACTCCCCACTCCCGCCCCCACAAACCACACATCTAAGTCAAATGTACTAAAGGAGCTTACAGACATAACTCAAGTGCTTTGCTAGTTGTAGCTTATACAATATAGAAACATTGTACGACTTCTTTGGGAGCTTAATTAGTGCTTCGTCCATTTCTTCCTTCGTCATACCTTTAATGCTTTCTAAAAAATTTGTCAACTCCTCCATCTGTCCTATCGGTCATCAGCTGTTACACCATGTCTTGTATGAAGATCTTCATGTTACTTATCCTAGTCTCAAAACTCCTCAAGCTAGAAGAGGCCTCACAAGTTGTATCATCCCTGCGCAAGACCCATTTCCTCTTGGAACTACTCTAGTTGCACTCTGTTTTCTGCCTATTTCCTATATGACATCCTTCCCTATCTAGGCATCATCACCATTTGCACAATCCTTTCCATAAATTAATGAAAGCTTAATAAGGAGGGGGAAGCTCTAAGTCATGAATGGAGTTGTGTTCACCTGGTTCTGTAAACCAAAAAATGAGAGACATGAGGCCAAATGGATGTCTACATATCAACATACAATAAGTTTAACAGTGTAAAAGCAAAATAATATCATGCAATCTTACTTATGAAACCATAGTTTTACAATTAACTATTTGTTTTGGTTGCAATGAAGTCATAATTTGCACCATAAACTTGTTTCTTTTTTTTCCCCCTACCAAATAGCCCATATCCAAATGAAGGCATAATTACTAAGTTGACTTCCTCTAAGGTATTACAAGTAAGCAGTAGACATACGAGATAAGTGAAAATAGGCTTTCATCTTCTAGCTAAGCATTGGAGTATAGGTTCGAATAACCTTATAACCTCAAAATAAGGTAC
Organism: Lumnitzera racemosa; assembly: GCA_024138005.1. Taxonomy (NCBI): domain Eukaryota; kingdom Viridiplantae; phylum Streptophyta; class Magnoliopsida; order Myrtales; family Combretaceae; genus Lumnitzera; species Lumnitzera racemosa. The sequence continues at coordinate 7,728,532 of JAMXBC010000007.1, forward strand.
TCACAATAACAAATGTTATTGTTGAAGCCCTGTCCTTACTCGTAAAAGCATAGCACATCATAAATAATATGATACAATAAAGAGGGTAATTTTTTTTTAACGATATTTAGATTTTATAAAACTGAAATTAGAAAGGAAAGAAACAAAACTTGATCATTTAATATATTGCATAGATGAGGAAATTGAATTGGTTTTTGTATTTGATTCAGAAATCGACACTAAACATGATTTTTCTAAAATTCTCTCGTGAGTGTTAAAAAGAAATTTCATATGATCGACAGATCCATGCAATTAGTTGACTCAAGTCTATATATTATTGATCAAGAGGACACCAATGAACGAAGGACACTTCCCTTGATCATCCATGAGATTGGACAAGATGCCTATTTTAGGGCTCATAGCTAATCCTTGAAAAAATAACATCAAAATAAAATGGAACTAACTTAACTAATGACCTAAATAATTTCATTTGACTAGAGGAAAATAATATGAAATACTACGAAAGACTGATATATCTAATAGGGGGTAAATCTTAGCATGGTACAATCATAGAGAATTCATAGTACCTAATGGCTGCAAGAAGAATCACACAGACAACAGGACAAACTAAAAAGCACCTAATTTGCTACGTACTAAGTTCAGGGCACCTAACCTATAGGTATGTATGGTCATAAAGAATTCATGTCACCGAACTTAAGTGACAAAATATTTCATTAAATCAAGTATAAAGCTAAGTAATATACCTCCAGGTAAGCATCCCTCACTTCCTTCTCAGCAACAACCATCTTTATGTTGTCATCCCATTTGAAGCCACTAGTATGCCTTCCATACACCATGTCATAGACTATGCTTCAGTCCTTTTTCAATGTCTGGATACAAGATTCGATGTGTGGCCTAGCTTTTAGACCATAGTTGGGTAACTTTGCCTCAACCATTCTCTCCAACTCATATAAGTATCCGTTTTGAAAAACTGTATTAGTGTTATGTGTCCCGGTTTCATATAGTTGCAATATCGTTGCAACTAAGGCCCTATCCGAAATATTCCATTTCCTCTTGCGGTCGCTACTCGACCTTACTTGCGTAGTTGCAAATTGGACTTCCTCCATGCTTACCAAACTACAACAAAAAGGAAGACAAGCTTATGTTTGTATGCCATTGGCTAGAGTTAAATTTAAGGAAATAAAAGGGTTAAACATAAGGGACATATACCATATAGCAAGCAATGTCACCATAATGCAACTATTAACAGACATTACAACTAGTGCAACTAGGCATGGCAGGATGATTGGTAAGAGAATATAGAGTAGTTAATGTTATGAACTTATATTACCACTGCATGAAGTTCCCATAATACATAACAACAGTAAAAAATGGTGTTTACAACTGTCACCATATGTCCTTACAATGAAATTGAAAACGGAGTAGCAAACAAGGCCATTAAGAGGAAATACAACATACAACAAAGAAAAGTCAACTAAAACTACTTCTAGCAATACGCTACGCATTATACATATCAGTGGTAAGCTACATCCTCCAATGAGACCATGCATCATTAGTCCCTAAAGTCAAGATCAAGTCTTCGATTGCCTCACTTGCATTTTCAACTGAGGCATCCAACTGATCTTCTAGGGGATCAGATGACATCTCAATTCCTATGAAGTTATGAAGTAGGAAACATGCCAAAATTATCCTATTGTAGATTTGCACAGGGTAAAAGGATGGGCTTCTTAAGATACCCCACACCTCATCTTTTCCATCTTAGTTCCTGTGAAGATGTAAAGTAAGCAATACGCCAAAATTATCCTATTGTGGATTTATATATGGTAGAAGGATGGGCTTCTTAAGATACCCCACGCCTCATCTTAAGAAGCCCAAAGCACCTCTCAATGACATTCTTAGTCGATGCATGGCATTAGTTGAATAGCTCATCTGGGGATCATAGCTATTGACTTTGATACCCTTCATTCAAGTGATACCGTTATCCCCTAAAAGGTGTAAGGAAACCATCACAGTTAAGGTAGCTACTACTGACCAAGTAGTAACATCCTGAAATAAGCAGTAAGATGAGTTAGATTCTATATTGAGGCATGATTTGTCGTGTGATAAGGAAAGGTTACTGTACTAGAGAAGAAACACATCATACCTTGAGGCACCTTCAAACCATTCCTCCTAGTGATAGAATCTTGAAGGATTCTACTATCTATTGTAGATCCTTCTTAGCCTGGCAACACATAAACGAATAGCATTCTTAAAGTACAGACTCCTAAGATGTTTGTTGTAATCTCATGCTTTCAAGTTCTGTATCTAAGTTTATCCTTTATGGCCACTTTGATGGAGATATATGTACCATCTAGAGCACCCAGGCAATTCTTCATAAAGTGTAATAAGAGAACACTATTAGTTGTTAAAGCAAATGTCCATTAGAGGAAAGCACAGAGGGAAAATAAAAATTTAACACAATGTAGAAGTACGGTTAATATAGTACCTTGAAATATCTCCATTGGCTATCTGGACAATTGTATCTAACTGGTTCAAGCTTCTTGAGTAGAAGTACACCTAGGTGGAGAGTAGTATTCAAGATGGCGTGGAAATATCAACTAATGGTGGCACCAAAGCGCTTAAAGTTATGCTTAGTTACTCTATTCTTCTAGTGATGTGCAAGAATATAGTAACTCACTTATTTATAAGCAAGTTCTTTATGGCCCTCAGATCTCCAACTGATAAGGATTAAGGATCGATTACACGCTCCCAAGCCTGAAGGCTCTCTCAGGTAATCTGCTAAGCTATCCGAAGTGAGCTAAGCATTGAGGAGTAGTGCTTGCCCCAGTCTAATTTGCTAAGCTACTTTACTCTCTATGCCATCTAAGATGTTACCAAGGTGATCAACCAGCATGCTAAGCCGAACCCTCCACTAAACCATAGTCCCAATGCCAAATCTGAATATAGCAATCCCTACTATACCAAGACCGAGTAGAACTGTTAGGAGCCGACCATCTGAAGCCAACCCTTTGTGAGCTAACCCTAAACTAACCACGGTCCAACCCTTTTTGATGTCAAACAGGCCTGAACAGAGGCCAACCCCTACTAGGACCACAATACTATTAGAATCATAGTAAAAACACGTACGCATTGTCCTTTACTGATATTCGTATTGTCCTTTTTAACAAAGGATGTCCGCGTTCCTTCTTTTGCATGATTTCATATTTTCCTTATAAATTATTCTCTTTTGTTTTTAGTAAATAAGGACCATTCTTTTGTAATTTCTGAAACTTAAGATTTACCCTAACAGGATGATATAAATATCGTCATATTGTAAAAGTTGACATCATAATACAGTGAATATACTGAACTTTTTTACTCTCTTGAGCTAAGTAACCCTCTTTCTCTTGAGCTATTCTTATCTAGCCCTTCGGAGTGTAGATTAGTAGCGAGTGACCCCCGACTATATTTGTGCGTCATATTAAAAGTGACCTAAGCTTGTGTGAGGCGTTGTTGCGTCATATCCTTCGTCGGTGCACGGGACCCCCCTGCTCAACCTTCAACTATAATTTACTTTTTAAGCCATCTTACAACTTAGACCCACCCCTTTGGTTACGTATGATATCGGATTCGTATGTTCATCTATGAGTTCGTATCACCAACACTTTCCAACATTTTGTACAACTTACTAAATGCACTCCCATCTACTCTAAGTTGCTCAACACATGTTATGTCGTCACTATGAACAAGTCTCCTAATATAATCGTAACATTGGTAGGAATTCAATTCATAGGATCGAACTTAAGGTTGATGCAAATGCAAGGCTAAGTCATATATATGGTATATTAATCAATAAGCAATGATATAAAATTCTATCCATAAGGCTATTAAGAAGCAAGCAATTTTCTTTTTCCTTCGCATTTCATCCTCATGGAAACTCAATTGATCCATAACTAGAAAAGAAAAAAAAAAAGAAAAAGGAATACATGATTACTAACAAATAAGCCAATTGCCCCTACAAATTGAGTAAGCACTCCCTGATGTTACAATACTATTGTGAGTTAACAATAGCCATATAACCCATTGAAGAAGTAATGTTCCTATAAAACACCTACCGAAGTGACTAAAAGGAACTTCAAATTTAAAAAACCAAATGTTTAGCTAATTGAGATGCCAGTATTGAGTACATAGGGAGAGCCAAATGATGATAACATCTATAAGTTCAAATCTTTATTTGTAAACATTCGAAGGCGATCTTACCAAGCACAAATTGAGGTATTTTAAAACATAGGGGTAGATTTATAAAACATGTAAAAGCATCTTTGAAAAATAGATTTATATGTTGCAGTATCAAGATCTAATGGGCGAAATCAACGATCTAATTAATTGGATTATTCAATATTTGATGTGAATGCTCATCTTAATTTGTGAACTGGGACTTTAATTAAAATCCAATTGATGGAACATTTCATTAGAGGTGGTAATAAAATGATGACCTGGGAATTCAAACTTATGATCCTTTAGCTTGATTTACAAATAACGTTAGTGGATACAACCATGGTTTTATTTTTATGTTGCTAGTTTAGGGCTACTCGTAGATGAAATATAATACTTTATTATACATTTTATTTCAACTACGACTTCCATGGTTCTATACTCAATATATTGAATAGTTGTCCGTTTAGGGCTAGTCATAGATGAAACATATAGAAATCTTACACTGTATCTTACCCAAAAAAAGTACCTGAAATAAAATATCTCCCATTAAAATTCATATTGAGGTTTATTGATAAAATCCATGTCCCACCATCTTTCATGGTCCTAGCTCAAATAGTTTTAGAATTTTTAGCAGCCATCTTAAAATTCATAGGATAATAGATAATAAGACTATTAAACCTTGCTTATGTGCAACCTTCATGCCTAATAAATGTGTGCATAAATTATGAAAAAGCAAACCAAGTTTAAGTAAGGTTTTCCACATCAACTAGAACCATTTCTTTGCTTTTTATTTCAAAACCATTTCTTTACGCCTAATTTAAAGGACTACTTTGATCTATAGCAGTTGACAACATCAAACTAACGACACTACACCAATGCAGAAAAGTACGCTTTAGTAGCTGAAAATAAGATCAAATGGCGTTTAAACATACACCACACAAGAGAAAGAAAATCACAACAGCAACAACCATAGTATGCCACCATTTAACAACACCATCTCGTTACACTTCTTGGATGGAAAGGTAGAACTAAGTTATAGAAAAAGCAAGCAAACAACAACAAATAATTACACACAAAAAGGAGAAGATGAGGTAGATTAGCCCGTGATTATTACCCTTAGAAACTTTTCTAAACTGTACGTTGTGTTTGAATGCTCCTTGCTTAGATCCATATAGCGATATGACTTCTTTTCCAACCTTCTATAAGGTTTCAGTTGACACATAAGTAGACAACCTTCTACCTATGATACTAGTGCCTTGAACCTAGACCTCGGTTGGGGATATGAGGGGAAGGGTCAATTGTAGTTTGTTACGAGGAGGAAATGGAGGGAAGGTTTTGATGAGGGTGATTAGGGTTCATGGAAGAATGTTTCTATTACTGATTAGGGTAGATGGTGTTTTATTAAAGGGGTAAAGTGGTGTAATTATGAATTTTGGGTGAGGGTACTTTCGAAAATATATTGAAGGGAGAAGTTTAGAGTTAGGATCCATAAGGTGATGTTAAGAATCTATATTAGATATTTTGATGTGATTGGGATTCCTAAAAAATCTTATTAAGAAGCGCTCAAAACCAAGCAAACATGTAAGAGGACCTTCATTAGGAATAAGGGGGAATGGATCCATTCCCCCCAAGCGAACAACTTGTTAGACTTTTCAATCAATATCAAATTGGATTAAATAAAAAAGAGAGACAATTTTAAAATCAACACTAATCTTAGAGCTTTTTCTTTTTGTTAAAAAGAAATTACACTTAAATTGTTGAATATCACATCTAAACTAAATTTCATTTGTTAAATTTACTATTTTACTTATAATTTTAATATTTGATAATAAATATAAAATGGAGTAAGTAAATTTGATAAGTAAAAGTTTAGTTGGGTATAATGTTCAATAACTTAAAACTTTAAGTGTAAAATTTGATAAGTTTGATTAAATAATATTAGAGCTTTCTCTTAGAAGATAGGCTTGAGCCTGTAACAATTTTCACGTTCTCTATATGAAGAAATATGTAAAGAAGATAAGCTAAGGGATATCGGAGTTGTCTTGAGTGTAGAGACTTCGACTTAGTAAAGTGCCCAAGAAAATAGCAACAATATTAGAATTGAAGTACCTTGGAGGCTTCAAGTGTATTTCATAATGAAAAGCGTAGTTCTAATGAAGACACGTAGAACAAGATCCTTGATTCTATATACCTTCTAAAGTGTTTGCACAGAATGAGAGAATACCAAGTAGTGAGGGAAGTTGCCCTAGGGATTTGAGCCACCGTTGATAGGCTAAGCTCCTTCTTAGGACCTAATGCAAGAATAGAAGTTGATTGATCATGACTTAGCTCTAACCCCCAGTCTAAGTTGGAGGAAGAATTGTTGTGTACTCTTCACTTAGCAATTGTGCTTCCTTTAACAGTTATCGCTAGTCAATTCTAATGTTCTAATTGTCTAGCACGTAAAATGGGGCATAATTTGAACTGTTTTTATGTGCATTATTCGATGTATTAAATGTCAAGGGTGTAATTGCAAAGTGCTAAGACAGTATAGTTGATCTTACGCATTTATGTTATGTATGGTATGGACGGCTCTGGATTACTTCCATAATTCTAGGGTTTTGCACCTGTAGTTAGATCCTTTTAGTGCCTTTTCAAATGGTTATCGTTCTTCGGATCCCTAGTAATATAAAAAAGGGATGGTCTTCTTGGGATCACATTTAGCAACTCTTTAAACCTTTCGAAATCTTCTTTAAATTTTCTCAAGCTTTTCTAGTTTTCTTGCATAATGTCTCCTATAAAACCTTTTCTAATGTTTTTCAGGGTCTTCTTTACCCCTAACAACTCCTTTGTCAAGAGCCTTCGTCTTCCTCCCCCAGTTTTCTGCCTTCCTTGCTTACAGAAGCCTTTCACCATATTTTTGGTAAGACATGGTGGAAGTTTCATCTTCATCTTCTTCTCCCAACCTTAACACAAGACGATGCCAGTAATAGGTACGAAACTTGTATGGGGTTACTTCTTCCTAAAGGTAGAATTGGCAGCGATGGTAGCAGGAGTAGTTCCTTTGGCAATGGTGATAATAGTGGTGATGCAAGGTGAAGAAGGGAGGTAAAGGGTACAGGAAATGTAGCTGGATGCAAATGATAGCACAACTTTAAGAGATGGTCCTCTTAGCAGTGATGAATGCCCAAGACAATGGGGAAAGTAAGGCTCCTATAACCCCTTTGTATATAGAAAGGGTAAAGTCCACTTTGACTAAAGAAGTGACCAATGTTATGACAGAAATTGATGTGGAGGCCTTCTGGAAGTACCTTATGCCCTTCCTAATGAGTGGAACATTCACTGATAGACTTAAGCCGAGAGGTTGCCCTTATGCAAGGCATTCAGTTTTGTGTTTATTATCATCACTTTATGTTTAGGTTCTATGTCACCTTTTTGCAATTCTTGAAGAATGTCCTAAATTATCATCTGGTCAGTTTGAGTTAGTAAGTGCCAAATGCCATTAAAATTTTCTTAACGTTTAAGTTACTCCACCATTCCTAAAATGTGATGTCATCGGTTCAACTATTCAGTTACTTCTATGACATCAAGTAATGCAGTCAAGTCTAGGATTATTACTACTATTGAGGCTAAGCAAAATGGAGCTCTTTGTTAGGTTAGAGTCCTTATTCAAAGGATGGAAAGGCATCTTTATCGTAATCGAGACCCGATGAATGTTTGATTTTTAGATTGATTGGTTGAAACTGATCAGGACTGGAGCTATTAAATTGAGGCCCAAGAAAAGGATGGTACTTAGTTGATCTTGGCGATAGACAGAAGTTAAGAGCCCTTCGATGCCAAGGACATCGTCAACACATTCCTTAGAGGGGGATAGGGGCATCAAGTAAGTGCCATTGAAGGTAATACTGAAGGTAGAAACCACCCCTACTGTCATGTCGAATAAGATACTGAAGGTAGAAATCGCCCTTGCTGTCATGTCGAATAAGATTGGCTAATAGGAGTTGACGGTTGGGACAAGAAGTCTCCTTAGGGGCTCATGCTTTTTAATACGGTATCACTTTTCTCTTGTATTATATTTGTCTCATCATTTGACTTTATCCTTATAGAGATGGTGTAGAAAAATGATTTAATGCTGAGTCGGTCGCTAAGCAGGCCAGGAAGAGAGGAGCTATTCAGCAAGCCAAGACATCCAGTTGGACTTAGCCTCTAGAGGCCCTATAAAAGAGCATTGTGATAAAAGAGCAACTGTTCGCAACACCCGTTGCCAAAGTAGTTGTCCTAAGCAAGGGCAAGGGCAAAATGGAAGATCTAAAGTAACCTCAAGACTTTGAGTAGAATGAGGATTGTAAAGTTGCTCAACTTCAAGGACCCATCAAGGTCTCTAATGATGTAAGATTAAGGGAGGGCCCACCATAGATCAAACCTCCCTATTAACTTAGGAATTAGAGAGGAGAAGGAAGAAGAGGAGAAGAAAAGAAAGCAAGAGATGATTTAGCCCTCCTCTTCTATGTAAGCGCCTACTCAAGATGATAAGTTAATCTTAAATTGGGACGTGCACTCCAATGACTCCATGTTGATTAACGAACTATTAACATCAAGACTACTTTCAAAAATTTAATCCCTAAGGGAAAGTAGAAGTTAAAGAGGTAGCTTTGGATATGGATTCAAGGAAGGTCCTACACAATGTATACCATCACTTATACAATGTAAGTAGCTTAAATTTGCTCATATATATATATATATATATTCATACTAGGCAACCTTAATATATTTTCATTGCTTTTGTTCATTTTTCTCTATATATAAAATCGCAATTTTGACAATTATAAGTATATTCATAAATTTTTAAAGCTATTTCATATAAGGTGTAAAAATTTATGTTTTTATATTTCGATTTTATAGATCTTCTAGCGATTCTAGATAGAATCGTAAGTATGACAACCTTAAATGTGCACTATGCTTATATGCTAACGGAAGGACGAGAAAAATGTACAATGCTTATACATTTAATTTAATGATCAAATAAGACACAATGACTACCTTGCGCTGATATTTAGAGAATTAAAAAGATTAAGGATGAGTTATGAGGTACTATGGTTGTTGCTCGGGCTAAGAGCACAAAAGTAGTAGCTAAGGCCCAAAATGTGGCAAAGAAGGCAAAGCTTGATGCCAATCAGTTGTATAAGGAGCTATTAGTAAGGTTCGGTAAAAAAACTGAACAATGAGTTTATCACTAACCAAATCGTAAACTAAATGCACAAGGCCAAACAAAAGTGACCAAATTTATAGTTCATTTCACCTTTGCTTTCTAGTTTCTTCTTCTCCAATCTCTTGTATTTTCTTCAAATACATTTTCCCATATTTTAGATTTATAATTACTTTCTGTCACTTTCAAATTGGTGTAATTTGATCACCCATATTAGTACTTACTCAATTCCTATGCAAATTGCAATTCTAAGGCTTCATAGAGTTATTGTTGAGATTGGTTTGTTGTAAATGGAAAGTGGAAAAAGAGCTAAGTTAGGAATTTTGTTAGATTAAGATGAAATTTGCCTTTGGAAGTGATTAAGGAAACATTTTTTTATTAGTAAGTAGAGTTTTAGTTAGAAAGTATTGATATTTATTTTGGGTTTATGAGAAATTATCTATATGGTTTGCTTTTTAGGTAAATGAAATGTGAAAATCCTTCAGTGCTAACTCTTGAAGGGTGTATGCATATTTGTATAGGAGTAGAAACTAGGATTTCGAGGCTTTAGTTGGTACATGTTCAAAAGTAGGTAAAGTAGAAGTTTGAAACTCGAATAGCATACATCAACTTTTTAACTCATTGGCAGGAACTTTGATAGAATTACTTTTAATTTGTTTATAATTTTTGCTATGTTGATTTTTTTCATTTTATTTCTATTATTAGTTGCATTTGTTTACTTTTATTTATTTTCATGTAATTTAGGAAATTGGTCTCATTAGAATATTATTGTTTTAGATAAAAAATGCACCAGACTAATAGAATGAGCTTCCATCATATTTAGATTGTTCACTTGAGGATATAATGCAGCTTTTAACTCCATTAACTAGTTCCTCAGATATTCTCACATTCTTTCACATTAAACAATCTCCTTATTAAGTTTTTGACCAATAAAAAATGTTTCATTGCTTTAGTTTTTGCTTGTACACCACATATAAAAAACTACTAGGATGCTAGCAATAAAATATAGAGCTTAAAAAATTAATTTATGATAACAATTTGAACTGTATACTGAAATGGATCGAATATTTTCTTTTAGGTTCAGAAAATTTACGAGGCAAACCCTATCGTTAGATTCAATTAAAAAAAAAAGAACTGTAATATTAGATTCAGTTTGGTAGACAAGGTGAATTGTACCAAATTAAGCGGTACATACCCTTAGCTATAGGTGCTTTAGAAGAGAAACACCAAATTTTCTATTAACCTAAAGACTATTCAACATGATTAGAAAAATGTCATAGAATAGGCCATGTACTTGGGCCTCCAACTAAATATTGCTTCGGAGGACTTAAATGGGGCTAAGGAAAACCAATTTAAGGCAACAGAGAAAGCAAGGATTGTGAGGGAGAAAAATTGTAAGCTAGAGGAACAAATGCGACATTATGATCATCACATTTAGGAGCTTGAATAGGAAGAAATTACTATGAAGGGGCAATTAGTCGTTAGAATTTTAGAAGAACTTTTTACAAGTAAGGAGTATATGGAAATCTAACTTGATAACATAGAGTACAAGCAGTAAGTTCTCCAACTTAGATCAAGGAGCAGGATCCTTCAATCGACATGAGATGGCTATGGGCTCTAATGGTTATCTATGATGCTGCCCAAGCCTTACCTACTCTTAAGGGCTCTTGTATAGACTTTTAGAGGTTGCTGAGTAGGCGAAGCTGACGCTTTAAGGCCAAGCAAGCCATGCATAACAATGTGAAAGCGATGGAGTCCTCTGAGCAGCATCCTTAAGAAGTAGCTCCCACACTAGTCAATGAGTAAGGGATGGGCTAATACAAGCTATTAGTAGTGCATTCTCATCCCTAGGCTTCCTTAAAATGAGCTTAGCGTGTGACCCATCCATTCAATAAGATAAGGAAGAGAGGTAACAAGTAAATATGGCAAGGAGATCATATATGGGTTTCCCTTCCTTAAATCTAAGATATGAAGACTCTAAATATCTTCCTTTCCAAATCAATTTGTACATCCTCTTTCTTATAAATACCTCTAGACTCCCTCTAAGTAAAGGAATCCCAAATCTAGCCATTACCTATATTATACTTTTGTTATTGGCTTATTCTCAACCACCTTCCTAACCTAAGTATTAAAGTACATAGGTAAAGGCCCCCAATAGCTTACATTTATTATTTATGCAAGTTCAAATAGGCAACACTAAGCCAAATACAAGGTAAATCCTCATGTTAAGAATTCAACATCAACAATCGGTGCCTATCGTTTACAACTTCTAAACAAATCTATGACCAAAACTTGTACTCATAGATAACCACTTGCTTCTCCAAACAACTTTCGACTAAATCCTCCATAAAACCATGAAAATGGGACTAGTAGCCCTTACTTACGATCAACCCAGTTGTAGATTTGCTCAACCTAAGCAATAGAGGTTGTCATAATATGAGAAAACCGATAACTTAGGGTGAAGGTGGTTATTCTCAACAATGGGTTGAAATTAATGCCCTAAAATCACAAGACAATGACCAAAAGCACAATAGCTTCTCTCAAACCACACTTACTCCACCTATAAGGAGTAAGCAAGCAATTAAGCCTACCAAGCAGTCATAAGCTTCGCCTCCACAATGACCATTAGAAGAAACTCCGGCCATTAACCAACTAAATCTCATGATCAAACTTCTCATTGACATCAAAGGGTTTAAAATGAGTAACCCTTAGGATGCCTATACAATGTGGTAATTTCCCTTTGTTCAAGAAATCCAAAATGAGCACCTTCTTGCTTAAATACAGTCCATAGTTAGAAATGCATGATATGTGATAGGAATCAGGCTACTAGGCCTTTGGCCGGCAACCAAGCTTGAAAACTAGAAGGACTAACAAGGCGAATCCTTTTGCTCTAGTCAACTCCTGCCAAAGCTAAGTTACTTCGAATTGCCAATCACCTCTTTATGCAAAGTTATACAACTGCCCATCTCTTGGAAGTTATGTACCGAGTTATTGAATGCTAAGAAGGCTACTAACCCTCGCATATTTGCTCAGCTATGTTTGAATTGTCCAATTTCTTGACGCTACCTTTGCCGAGAGGACAAGACATAGACCCTGGACTAATCAGTTACCCCTGCTCGAACAAGTAATCTACTCATACTCTTTTATCTGTATCCTCCAACGGCCCCACCAATGTATCCCCTCCATGTATACAGAATCACGTGTAAAATCTGCTACACTAATCATTATTTTTTTTCAATATTTATTTTTACCCTCTTGTATTCTTGTATATTACTTTTTTAGGATAATACCCTTTTTGTCTTTTCCCTTTTAGGTAAATTGCCTAACTTTCAAGTATAAATATCCTTTTAATTGTAGTTATAAGATCGGATTGTCATCAATACAACTGAATATTCCTCTTTTATGTAAATACTGTTGTTTACTATTATCCTAACCTTTGAGTAAAGCTAGGTGGCAAGTAACCTTACTGGACCAATTTATGCATCATATCGGATTGTACCGTGAGTTTTTAGAAGTTCCATTGGTACATTATATCCTTTAAAGTTGTTCATGAGATTTTGCTTACTTTTTCATCCACTTTCTCGTCTCTTTCGCGGATTTCCCCATCATCTCTTCAAGCTTTCAGCAAGCTTAGACCCATCCAGCAATCGACCTTGTCTATTATTGGTTACGATTCACATCATCTTGGTATCATAGTGTAGATTTTCGCTTAAGTTGTAGCTTATTTCGAGTTCTGTTGGTACTCTATTTTGTGTTTGTGAAACAGGGCTAGTTACTGTATTTGTTTAATTATCGTTTTTGTTGGCTCTTAAATTTCTAGTTTACGGTACTGTTTGCTGAAACACCTAATTAGAGAGTTTGAGATTTGAATCTTTCAATGAAAATGACAGAACCAAGTGTTAATGTTGGTACTGGAGATAGCAATAATGGTGTAGTCCATCATGGCCAACAATCTTAAGGGACTCCTAAGAGCATTAATGAAATACTAGATAAGGTGGCTAACCTCTTAATAGATTTAACCCGATTTATTCATGCCTTAGCTTATCAACCTACTGAAACCATGTATAATACCCCATAAGCTACTCAACCTGCGAGAGGTCAAAACCTAGCTCAACAAGTTCGAGGTAGATGAATAAGCGAATGAGTGAGGAGAAGAATTGACTTGGGAGACTTATGGGGAAGAAGACGAAGAAGAGGAAGATTATTATGAAGAAAAAGAGCGAGCTCGCATACCCAAGCCTCTAACTACATGAAACTTCAGATTCTGAGCTTAAATGGATTTAAGAACATTAATGAATACTTAGAATTGGAAGAGAAAGTGGAACATGTTTTTTTACTATTATCAATGAGGATTACGAGAAAGTGAGAACTACAGCTGTTGAGTTCTCTAGATATGTCGTTATGTGGTGAAAGAATTTTCAGGCTATGAGGAGACAAGAAGGCTACCAAAAGATTAATACTTAGCCTAAAATGAAAAGAATATTGAGAAACGGATTCATACCGAATACTTATCTATAAGACACTTTTACTCGGCTTCAAATGCTCAGTTAACGAGTATTGAGCTGATCCAATGTGAAGTGGAGGAACCACCAGTACAAATAATTTCTTGGTTCTTTACTGGATTGAGAGGTAATATTCGAGATGTTGTAGAGCTCCGATGATTTACTACAATGGATGAAGCCATCAGAATAACCTAACAAGTGGAGAGGTAAAGAAGAAGCTGAGTACTGACTAGATTGCTGACTAGCCGATCAGTATAGGGAAGTCTCTAAGCTCAGTTAAGTATTGAGCTGATCCAAAGGATGGATGTTCGATTTGATCAGAAAGGTCGACCTGATAAAGATGTGCCGACCCGAACTTATGAGAAGGGGCAAGGGTCTAGTAAGAAGATGAGTCAGATCAAGTGCTTTAAGTGCCAAGGTTTGTAACATATAGCTGCTCAGTGCTCGAATCGAAGGACTATGGTCATCAAGGGAGACATCCTGAAGCTAGAAGTGGAAAGCAGTGATGAGGAACTTAAAGAGGAGAACAAGGCTAAAGAAGAAACTACTGACAAAGAACTAATTGAAGAGGATGTATTTATCGAGCACTTAGATCAGTTGGTCCCGGTTGTCTGAAGTGCTATGAACTTAGAACCTTCACGAGAGGAGGAGTAGAGAAAGAACTTATTTCATACCACCTGTAAGGTAAATGACCAGGTATGAGCATTAATTGTAGATAGTAGAAATTACACTAATGTGGCATCAGTTGAAATGGTCACACAGTTGAAGTTGCCAACCATTGCATACCCAAAGCCATACAAGTTGCATTGGCTGAGTGATAAGAGAGCACTACATGTCACTCAACAAGTATTCCTTCGGATCACCATTGAAAACTACTTCAATGAGATTCTCTACGATGTACTGCCTATGTGTGCCTTGCATGTGTTACTTGACCGATCATGGCTATTTGATAGAAGAGTTATCCATGACAGATATGGGAACACATATGTGTTCGAGAAGGATGGTTGGAAAATTACACTAAACCCAATGCCATTGAGAGAAGTTAATAAATTTTAGACAAAACTTGCTCGCAAATCGAAAAGGACTCTTATGGTGAGTAAAGCCAAGCTTCAAGAAGCCATCAGTGCTGACGAGCCGACCCTCATGTTAGTTAAGCGACTATTGGAAATGAAGGAGTGGGGTGAACTATTCTAGGAAATAAAAGAGTTGCTAGACAAATATGCCGATCTGTTTTTAAAATAGTTACTCGAGGGGTTAACCCCAACTCGAGGCATCGAATACTATATTGACATAATACCCAGCATCATGCTGCCGAATAAGTCAGCTTATTGGATGAGTCCCAAGCAAGCTTCTAAACTCTAACAATAAGCCAATGAGCTGCTAAAAAGAGGTTATGTTAGGGAGAGTCTTAGCCCTTGTACTGTTCCTACACTTTTAATGTCGAAAAAAGATGATACTTAGCGGATGTGTATTGATAGTCGAGCTGTGAATAAGATCACAATCAAATACAGGTATCCTATCTTGAGGTTGGAAGACATGCTAAATGAATTGAGTGGAGCCAAGGTCTTTAGCAAAATTGATCTAAAATATGGCTACCATCAAATCTGAATGAGGCCAAGAGATGAATGGAAAATTGCATTCAAAACTTAACACAGACTTTATGAGTGGATGGTCATGCAATTTAGCCTATTGAATGCCCTAAGCACTTTCATGCGATTGATGAATCACGTACTAAGAAATCTTATGGGGAAGTGTGTCATGGTGTACTTTAACAATGTCTTGGTTTACAGTGCAGACCTGCGGAGTCATTATGAACATCTTTGTGTCGTATTGAATGTCTACCATACTAAGAGACTATTCGACAATCTCAAGAAGTATTACTTTTGCCAGGAGAAAGTGATATTCTTGGGTTACGTAGTAAGTAGAAGAGGCTTACAAATAGACGACGAGAAGATCCAAGCAATCGTTGAGTGGCTAACCCCTACTAATTGTACCGACATGAAAAGTGTCTACAAATTGGCTTCATTCTACAAGAGATTCGTCAGGAATTTCAGTACTCTTACTGCACTATTTACTGAGCTAATAAAGAAGAACACTAACTTCCAATGGAGAGAAAAGGAGGAGAGAAGCTTTGCCAAGACAAAGGAAAGGTTGACCTTTGCCCTTGTATTAGTTCTACTTGACTTCGAGAAAATATTTAAGCTAAAATGTGATGCATCAGGCATTGAAATAAGCATTATCTTAATGCAAGAAGGCCGACCAATTGCTTACCATAGTGAGAAGCTCAGGGGGGGAGGGGGGCTCAGTTAAATTACTTCATGTATGACAAAGTGATGAGAATCGGGCTATCGGACTTTTGACCTGTAGTTGAGCCCAAGGACTAAAGAAGCTACACGATGAATTCTTCTATTCCAACCAACCACTGTCAAGGCCGAGTACTTCCTTGCCAAATCACCATTCATGCCGTAACATATGACCACCCATTTTTCTGTAGTATGCCGAGTTGATGATTATTCTCTCGTACTAAGCCAACCAATTACTCGGCATCTTCCTTGCCGAGAAACTAAGAGAGAGGGTCTATATTGATTAAGCTGTCCCTGTTCGAACAAGCCTATCTGTCTATACTTTTTTATCTGCATCTTTGAATGACCTTGCCAATGTAGCATCACCACATGTATAGTATTATATGCAAAATCCGTTACACCAATTATTGTTTTTCTTATATATTCATTTTTATCCTTTTCTATCTCGTACATTACTTCTTTAGGAGATACCCTTTTTGTCTTTCCTTTTTTGTCTTTTCATTTTTAAGTAGGTTGCCCTAACTCATAGGTATAAATACCCTTATACTTGTAACTTTGACAACATTAGATCATTCTTAATATATCCTCTTTGAGTACTTTTCTTCCTTGCGTAAACACTATTTGTTTACTCTCAACATCACTTTTATCCTTTCTCTTAAGTAAGGTTAGGTGGCGAGAAACCTTACCGAATCAATTTGTGCATCATATCAAATTGAGCTATGGGTCCTCAGAAATTCTATTGGTGTGTCATATCCTCTTGAGCTATTCGTGGGTTTTGCTTACTGTTTCATTCTTCATTTTTGCTCTTTCACACTTTTCCCCATCAATCCTTTTTTGAAGCTTTCTATAAGCTTAAACCTATCCAGCGACCAGCCTTATCTGTTATTGGTCACAGTTCGTAACACAAAGAACTTTTGACGTTGATCCAAGCACTATAAGTATGGTATCACTATTTACAACCAAAAGAATTTGTCATTTATATTGATCATGAGTCCTTGAGGTACCTTCGAAATTAGACAAAATTGTCAAAGCAACAAACGAGATGAGTCGAATTCCTTAAGGGATTTAATTTTCTAATAAAATATAAACAAGAAAAGAACAATGTAGTTACAGATGCTTTTTCGAGAATACATACACTCCTAAATGAATTGCAAACTACATTATTTGGTTTTATAAGCATCAAAGAGCAATACTCTGGGGATCCACACTTTGGACCCATATTTATACGATATGTCGATGGGAAAACAATCGAAAAGTACCATGTGGAAGATGGCTAATTGTTTTGAGAGGGAAAATTATGCATTCTGACTTGTTTACTGTAGGAGCTGCTGATTAGGGAAGCCCACAGTGGAGAACTATCCAAACATTTTGGGAAGAAAAGAACATATGAATTGCTGAGTGGTCGATTCTTTTGGTTGAGAATAAGGCGAGATGTACATTGAGTTATTGAAACCTATACCATATGTAAGAAGGCTAAGTGTCGAGCCGAATAAGAGAAAGTAATGCCTTTACTTGTTCTAACAAAACCTTAGATTGAATTGAGTATGGACTTTGTTCTCCGATTACTACGGACTACCCAAAGCGAAGATTCTGTAATGGTTACCATAGATAGATTCAGTAAGATGTCACACTTTGTGCTCTGCTTTAAAAATAACAATGCTTCGGCTATTGTTTCTCTTTTCTTGCAAGAGATTGTACGATTATACGGCATGTCGAGAAATATAGTCTCTGTCAAAGATATGAAGTTCTTAGGCCATTTTTGGAGGACTTTATGGCTTCAGATGGGGACCAAACTACTATTTTATACCTTTTGTTACCCCAAACTGATGGCTAAATAGAGGTGGTTAATCGTACTTTAAGATCACTACTTCAAGCTATGGTAGACAAGAACTTGGCCGATTGGTACGTCTGCTTGCCAGTAGTTGAATTCGTTTACAACCAGACAGTACATGACACTACCAAATAGACCTCTTTTGAAGATGTCTATAGTTTTAATCTTGAGTTACCCCTTAATCACACCCTTGTACCCATGCTTGCATAAGAAGACCTTGATATAAAAGCTAGAGTACAATCTTTTTAGCACATTTACGATAAAGTCACTTGACACATCAACCAAGTTGCTAGAAGAATGCAAGAAAAGGCTAAGGGTAGGATAGCTAAACAATTCTGGCCAAGAGACTTAGTATGGCTTCATCTTAGTAAGGAAAGGTTCCCAAGTAAGAGGAGGAACAAACTATCTACAAGGGCTGAAGGACCTTTCCAAATCCTTTAAAAGATCAATGATAATGCTTACCGGTTGGAGCTCCCCGAAGATTATGGAGTTTCTAACACCTTCAACATTGCCAACCTCGATCTGTATCACCTTGACGGAGAATTGATTGAAGATAATTCGAATTTGATCTTAAATCTAAATCAACTCGAAGGGACTGATAAGAATCAGGCTATTGGGCTTTTGACCTGTAGTCGAGCTCGAGCACTAGAAAGACTAACAAGGTGAATCCTCTTGCTTTAGCCAACTCCTGCCAAGGTCAAGTTACTCCAAATTGCTAATCAACTCTTTATGCCGAGTCATATGATTGCCTATCTATCAGAAGTTATGTATTGAGTTGTTAAATACCAAAAAAGCTGCCAACCCTCACATATCTACTCAGCTATGTCCGAACTGTCCAATTTCTCGACATCACCTTTGCCGAGAAAACAAGAGATAGACCTCGAACTAATTAGTTGCCTCTACTCGAATAAGCAATTTGCTCATACTCTTTTATCTACATCCTCTAATGGTCTTATCAATGTATCTCTACCATATGTACAGGACTACATGTAAAATCTACCACACTAATCATTATTTTTCTTGAATATTCATTTTTACTCTCTTGTATTCTTATACATTGTTTCTTTAGGATAATATCTTTTTTATCTTTTCCTTTTTAGGCCAGTTGCCCTAACTTTCGGGTATAAATACCCTTGTAACTGTAGCTATAAAATCTGATCATCATCAATACAACTGAATATTCCTCTCTTACGTAAACACTGTTATTTACTCTCGTTCTTCTCTTATGATAACCCTTGAGCAAGGCTCGATGGCAAATAACCTCACTAGACCAATTCGTACATCATATTGGATTGGATTGTGTTGTGAGTTTTCAGAAGTTCAATTGGTGTGTTATATCCTTTGGAGCTATTTATGGGTTTTTGCTTACTTTTTCATTCACTTTCCCATCTCTTTCGCGCATTTCCCTATCATCTCTTCAAGCTTTCAGCAAGCTTGGACCCATCTAGCATCCGACCTTGTCTATTCTTAGTTACGGTTCGCATCAATACGACTATCAATTGCACCATTTGCCTATCATATTATCGTACTTAGATGGAGCTCCTAAACATTTATGACATCATCACGTATAAGACATTTCTTAAAGGCTTCACAAAAGTAGCTCAGACATGGTATCAAGGAGTTTAGCCAATTCAATCTCTAGCATTATAGAACTCACAAAAGTGATTCTTCAACACTTTATTACTAGCAAATAACATGAGAAAAACAACTCATCCCTTGTACTAATTAGTAAGTGGCCAATGAAACTCTCTAAGAGTATGTAGTAATATTTACTATTGCCATGATTGAGACTCTACATCTCGACATAATGTAGCACTCAACTATTGTGGGAGCAAAAGATTGCAACCAATTCTTTTACTCCATCACAAAACAAATAAAAGACCTTATCAAGTTCCAAACACGAGTGTTAAAGTACATTGCACAAGAAGATAATATCCTAGTACGAGACAATCTGGATAACAACCATTAGATAAAAGAAAAGACAAAGGAGACTAACTACTTGCTATGGATCTACTTAGTCCTTGTATCAGCAATTATAGGATAACTTGACTTGTAGATCACATAATACAACCAAAGAAGGGCAATGTTCCACCTTACAAGGAATATCACATTCTCCTTAAACCACAAGATCAAAACTTGAAATACTAGATCAAAACATTATCGCTTGGCCTAAAGAAAGCAATAATAACCTAGCGTGGTAACATTTAGACAAATACTGCGATTTCTATAAGAGAAGGGCCACACCACTACTGATTGTGAGCCAGCTAAAAAATGCTTTAGAAGACACCATCCAACATGGTTATCTCCACAAATATGCCAATTCCATCTGGCCTGAAGAATGAGGCCAAATAAAAGATAATGTACAGTCTTCTATGACCAACATATGAACAACTTGAGGTTTTATTAACTAACCCATCAATTAATGTGAAATATACTATAAAATAGACCTCCTACAATGATGTCTCGACATTGTAGTTGTAACCTTACTATCAATAATACAATTTTAGTTTCTTTTTAACACTACCTTTTATAAGCCCATCCTTCGTTTGGTAGCTTTTTAGCAATGAATAGGTGCATCACGACCATACTTACCTTACTTTAAATAGTAAGACTCATCTCATTTACTTAACAGTGACATGTAAGCTAACTTACTAATGTGTCCCATCTCATGCTCAACTATAACTTGGTGCATTCACAAGTACGCTTAGCCTTAACTTTATTATAAGTAATAAAGGCAACCTTTTTAGGCCATTCTAACCTTTTAATCGATTGTAATTTTTGCTTTAAACTTTACCTCATTTCAAGTAACAGAAGCAGCCTCCTTAGGTTACCTTAACCTTTATACAGGTTATATCTTTCACCTCTTAATAACATTTCAATCTCTACCTCTATAATAGGCAACAAAAGCGACCTTCTCATGCCACCTTAACCTTTATATAAGTCATACAACATCAAAGCCAATGTGCATGGACAATGCTCATGAGGCTTATAATCGTATAAACCCTGTTTTATCAATAGCTCTATAGTCAAGGGTAGATCATGCAATAATGAAAGACCCGTAAAAGGACCTTTGGAAGGAGGAGGCTAAACAATAGCTTACATAAGCTCAGACAACCTACTTATCAACATCCATAATCTTTCTTTACTTAGTCCAAGCAGTTATAGGCATTTGAGTATGAAGAGATTTATCCCTTGCCACATCTCAGGGGGGCTTATTGAAATCAAATCTAAGGTTTTCTTCTAGAAAGAGCCCTTAAAATTTTTCAGGTACTTGGTAGCAATCCTAAATTGGAGTTCCTACCATTCGAAACTACTATACTCTCTTACTTCATGAACCCTTTCATCTCTATTATTAGCTGATTCTACCTCTAGATTTGCCCCTCTAACTCATGAATACGGGCCCTGTAAGCTCTCTCTATCCCTGAAATTATGTATATAATAGGTATTATAAAGTCCATGAGCAATATGCTCATCAAAAACATAAATATGGGTCAATTATTTGCAAAAGACCAAAACACAAGTCATGTTTGTATAATTTTCCCTTTTGTTTTTTCTTTCTCAAAATTACTACCTTTTGACGACTTAGAGTACGACACTATTAGTTGGTACTTTGTTCAAGCTTCCTATAAATGTTAACCTTGATTACTTGCTATATACTATATTAGCATAATTGCTACACTTACCAGGGACTTTTGCACTAAAATTGATTCATATTAAAACTGCACATTTGTTATATGTATGTTTATATACTTTAGTTGCACAGCCTAAATTGCTTCAAATCATATGACATAGAGATTTGTTGTACATTATACATAAATTAAGATAAATAAAATTTAAATTTGTAATTTTATCTAAAATTGCTAGAGAGTTTATAGAATCGGTAGAGAGTCGATAGAATCAAAACGTAAAATTAAAATCTAGAAACGTAAGTTTTTACAATCATAGCTTTCAAAAAACTATACATATACTTATAGTAGTTATAAAAAAATTAAAAATATAATGGAAATAAAGAAATGAAGAAATTAAATTCTTTTTTATTATAAAAATCTTAATTTATAATCTAACATTTATGAAAGAAGAATAAGCAAAGTCAAAAAAGAATTTTTTTCTACTATTTTGTTTTAAAAAAGTGATGAATTGGATAGAATAAATGTTTCAACTAATTTTGAGTTATTAATTGTATAAATTAAAATATATAGCTTATAAGCTTTTCTATTAAAGCTAAAACTTAAATGAAAGTTACGAGTATCAAATAAGGGACTAGGAGAGAAAGAGAAAAAGGGAAAAAAAATGAAATAGGATAGAGAAGATTATTTAATGCCTTGATAATCAATAGGGCTAGTAGAAGCCTAGTTATATTTTTCTAAATTTTTTACCTATTTAACTCAAATGTATAAAATCAGCAAACTTGGTTAAAAATGTAAGTTTTAACCAAATTTGCATGTAAAATCGATTAAAAAATATATAAGTTTTTGTATGAAAGAGATTTTTTACTCGAGTTAACTCGAAAAAGTCTTTTAAAATTATAAACTCATAGAATCGTATAGATAGAATCAAAATTTTGACAACTATGGTATAAACCCTCTCTAGCCTCAACATTATGTAATGGTAAGTATAAAAAAATCCATGAGCAATAGGCTTGTCAAAAGCATAAATACAAGTCATGTTTATATAATTTTCCCTTTTATTTTTCTTTTCTCAAAATCACTCCCTTTTAATGACTTAACTTAGAGTATAAAACTATGGTTAGTACTTCATTCAAGCTCCCTGTATATGTCAACCTTGATTACTCGCTATTATACTATATTAGCACAATTGCTACACTTACTAGAGACTTTTGCACTAAAATTGATTCATATTAAAATCGTGCATTTATTATATGTAGTTTATATACTTTTGTGGCGTAGCCTGAGTTGCCCAAAATCATAGGACATGGAGATTTGTTGTACATTATACATAAATTGAGATATATAAAATATTGATTGGTGAATTTACAAACTTTAAGTCTATATGTGATACATTCTTAGTAGGAGTATGCGCATGAGCAGCATTCATTTCTTATTGAGCTTTTGTTCACCTTGTTTGGGGATTATCTCTCTCACTTTCTCTCTATTATGTAACTAATTAATTGGACATGAAGATTTAAGGAGCATAAAATTAAGTCTAGCATATTTTTAGCGAGGTAAGACTATGTAGTGGATTGGCTATACTTTTTAGGTTGCAGGCCTAATATTATCATTAGTAAAAGGGAAAAATACACTTTTAATACTTAATATTTACCTACTTTTCTATTTAAGTCATCAACCTATTTTTTTCATTCTACTTGAGTCTATGAAGTTTTGAAAACCTTACAAAAGTGGGACTTGCATTAATCTGTTAAAACTTTTGTATATCTTGAGTATACTTAGCTTCTCATTAACCTTGAAATAGTTGGGATATGTAGCTAGGATTTGCATAAATGCTTACAACCCATTTTTCTTACTTCAATTATTTTTAAGTGCCTTTTATTATATTATATGTAATTTAATATATTTAACATTATCACTTTATTAAATTGATTATTTCGGACCAATTTGAAGGGGATATGTATCATGGATTGATGGTTAATTTCTTGAATATGATGGAATTTCTATTTTTATAAAGTTTTAAAAACGTTAAAGATTTAAATAGTAGAAAAAAAGAAAAACAAAAGAGTTGAGTACTCAAATAGAAAAATAGATTAACGTTAAGGATTAAAAATGCATATTTATCTTATTGAAACTATCCAATTAAGATAAACATGTATTTAATCCTCCTTAATCCTGTTTATCTCATTCACAAACATCATTACATGCTAAGCTCCTTATAGCCTAATGATAGAAGATTAGTATTCCAATAGAATGAATCATATTCAATTTCTCAACCTAAAAACATCACCTTTGTCTTTTTGAAGGAAGAAACGATTTAAACCCTTATTTGTATAGCAAGATCGCGATACTAATAATACGAACAACAATATAGATCATCTTGATCTTAACGAAAGTAAATTCAATTTGCAATAAAGTGTCGCTCTACAAGCCACTAAACATGCAAAGTCAACTGATATATAGAATGACCCTAAACAGCGTAGCTCTTGTAAGGACGTGCTCTAAACAATTATCGAAGTCATATGTCTCTTAGTCTTAGTTGTAGAATCAAGCTTGCGTGGAAGATATGAATGAAGATATAATTAAATGTCAAGAACATGAAAGTAGCCCCAATTAATTACCTTCTGGTTACGAATAAGTTTTCTTTTCATTAGAAGAGCGAGAATTTCTTGCTCAACCATGGAAGCAATCAATAATTATTAGGATATGGGGTTTATCATTAGGATATAAATTGTTATATCAATGTCTTAAATCAATATGGAGATCTATATCCAACTTCAATATGGTAGGTATTGGTTATGGTTATTATATTATTATCTTTTCGAATGTTGAAGATTTTCCTTTAGTTCAAAAATGGGAGCCAAATTTCAACCTTCTAAGGCTATTTACGATGCTGTAGCTGTTGGGATTTGCATTTCTAAGCTGCCGCTAGAGTATTATTCTTTTCAAGCATTGAAGCGAATTGTCAAAACACTAGGGCCAATTCTTAGGCGTAATATTTATACAATGAATGCTGGCAAGTGTAGGTCTCTACGTATTTGCGTCTAAATTGATTTTCATAAACCCCTTATTCATGAGTTGATTATAAAGTAAAAGCATTACTCCATTTAGTACGAGGGAATTAGAATGCTTGGCTACAAATGTGGATGCATTGATCATATCACACAACTAAATGTCCAAGCAAGGAGCAAATGCACTTGGAACAATGGTTTCGGATTCTTCAAAGTAAATTAGACAAAAACATTCTAGTTTGCCTAGGACCACATAATTTTTAGGGTTCCATATATTATTTTGACGAGATCGATTCCGTCCTCTAAAATAAAATAAAAGGAAATGTAGAGAGTGGATAATAGTTAAGCAACGTGAGCCACGTATCAAGACACTTAGTGGCCAAGGTTAGAAAGCAGATGTAGGTAATATTTTCACAAAGCAGCCATTACCAAAATGAAAATTCTTCTTCATCTAGTGTCCATGAAGAGCCAGTGCCACGTTCTCTACTCTGAGATGATCATAGGGAGAACTGTTTTAAATCAGATGATAATGTTTTCCAATGAAAATAGTGGCAGCCGGCAATGTTGATCACCACCGTAACCGTAATACTCCACCTTCTAAGACTCAACCTATTAATGCATTGTCGGAAGAGAGCTCTTCAATCATTTCAGCTTCCTCAAGAGACAACCGAACTTTAAAAAGAAAAAAAGAACTTTAACAAAGCAACAAATAGATGTATCAAATAATAACCATAACCTTTCGAGTAAAAATTTCGGAAGAGATTTGAAGCTACAATGGCTAGTTTCCCTCCATCATCTCTTTTGCCTGAAATGCAACAGGCAATGGTTTTGGGTCGTAGCGTATCTCCTACTCTCCAAAATGAACACGGATCTTATTTACCCAATTTTTCTTGTGCCTAGAATAAGGATTCAGATGCTTAAGCTGTACAGAATCTTGGAAGAGACATCAACGGTGTTGCCAAATAGCATCATTAATGGGCTTCCTCATTCAATTTTCCACCATGTACCATGAGCGCAACACGGATCTGGAGAAAATTATGGACTACTGGAACCCAACAATCTAGGGAGTCGTTATTTTAGTGCTGCAGAAGATTGAAATTGCCCTCTTCACCCCGCCAACTGCTTTTCTTCTTGTCTACAACAAGCCAAAAACAATGTTGTTCCAGAAAAACTCAAAGGAAACCATGGCCTACCTTCAAACAACGAAACCATTAAGAGTTGTTTATCTGGAAATCCGTAATCTTATAAGGCTTGAAACAAAAACTGCATATTATATAGCGGCAGCCATTTATATGGGTGTTGAGCAACCAACGTCTCATAACGATTTAATCATGTTAATCTGGAACAACAAGGGTGCAAATTCGCTAAGGAAATCAAAAGCCATCAAGCAAATCCTAGAGGCAACTAGCATAATGTGTTGGCCATCCTAGAAACTAAAATGGATGTCGATGCGGCTTACCATTATTATTTTCGCCCAGGGTAAGGTGGGTTCGTGTGTCAGCCAATGGATGATCATAGACGTGACGTGGTTCTGTACAACTGAGAATTATTGAACGTTCAAACCAATTGATCAAAACAGTCAAGAAGTTGCAATAGCCATCCCGGTCGGATTTTCTCCCATCACTTGTTATCTTGTAGTTGTTTATGCCAATAGACTGTTAAATAATAGAATTAAACTAGGGAATACGTAATTAAATAGGAGATAGTCTTGGGTGTATTCTAGGGGATTTCAATGAAATTGCATCTATGAGTGAGAAATGGGGTACAATTAGTTTTCATAGAAAGCATATGCAGTTATGCTGACTGCATGAGAGATTGTGGCATGCATGATTTGGGATTTATGGGTCTCACTTCACGTGGTCTAATAGGCTATGCATTGCAAGTCTTATCCAAACATGCATTGATAAAATGTGGGCTAATTTTGCTTCGAAAGCTATTTATCTTGAGACCATTGTAAAGCATCTCCATAAATGGCTCTTTGACCATATGCCTCTATTGTAAAAGTTAAACCTTCCTTTTCTCATCTAAGAGATAAAAGTTTTCGCTTTTAGCCCATGTGGCTTACCTACCTAAAATTTTATGGTCTTATAGAGCATATATCGGCAAAACACAATTTTTCCTTCTTAAATGTCTCTAGATCTTTTCCTTTTGAAGCTAGTAAATGGAGTGCAAGGTATTTGGTGTACTTCACAACGAAAGAAAGAGAATGAACCTTAGCTAAGCTTACAGGTATGTAGAAAGCACTTACAAGGAACCTAAACTCTTTCCTTATAGATTTGGAGAATCTTCCAAGTGATTGACGCTGTGTAGTACAATAACCTCGTAACATAGAAGAATAAACTTGTATTATTGTCAAAAAAAAAAAACTCAAATATAATTGATGATAGGGTATTTGTAGTCTAATAACCTAGGATATACATGGAAATTGAATTAAATCTAGATCTCATAAAATTAGGAAATAGAACAAAAGGTGCCAAGTTGCTTTTAAACATTCTAGTGGACTTTGGTCCTTTGTAAGGCAATTTCATCCCTTTCTTTGTTCTTTTAAATCGGTTTGTCCACTAGATTGTGATTGAATCAAGCAAACACTTTTGAATCTTCATTTCCATTTGCCATAACATAAACCTTAAACCAAGCCATTAACAAGCCTCTTTAGCTTTTAAGCTTCTATTTCTTGCTTTTGACCTGAACTAAAAAATGAAAATGTGTCAAACATTTTAAACTAATAAGGAAACTTTTTTTACTTGGTATCTAGTCAAAACTCATAAATTTGACTTCCCAAATAACCTCAAATAGCGAAGGATTTGATTATTATGTTAAAGTAGACTTAAATCATTCTTTATTAACACGTTATGGACTTGATAACTCTCCATATGTGAAAAGTTATGACCCATCAAAGTTAATTGAAATAAATTGGAAAAAATCAAAGCTAACCTTCAAAACCCATGGCTTTTATTCAACTTTTGATGTTTTTGGCTTCTAATCAAGGATGCTACTTATCATTGTTGGATTAGCTTGTAGATGGGCCTGATCGGCTCCCAACTTCTTCTTTTGCTTCTTATGCCAATCCAAATGGTCTATGACTTGCAATCCTAGCTTGTTCACATTAGAGATTGTCTTATGACCATTTAAGTTAGAGAAGAGATTATGTGGAAAACAAAAGCAAGAGCTAAATGGTCAAGAGATGGGGATATAAACACTAAATATTATTATTCTTTGGTTATAGCTTGGCATACTAAGACTATAATTATTTATTTGAAGGATGGAGCAAGTAATTGGGTTTCTAATTGCATACAACTACAGGACCATACTGGAAATCACTTCATTTCCCTGGGAGGGGGTTTAGCTGATCAAATAACCTTGTTGTCAAAGCCAATTGAAAACTATGAAGTCATTTAACCCACAATGAGTCTGAATCATTAGAAAGCCCCTAGTAAAGATGGATTGCATGCAATGTTTTTTCAAGCCTATTGAGATGTTACGGGGCAATTAATGATTGATTTAGTTAAAGTTATTTTCAACATAGGGATAATGCTAGATGAATTAAATCAAACACTTATAGTTCTTATTTCTAAATAAGTATAAACTAACACATTAAGCCAATTTAGGCTTATAAGTCTTCACAGCACTACATATAAATTGCTTACAAAAATTCTAATATTGCAATTGAGGCCTTTTTTCAATAAATTAATCTATCCAATGCAAGAGAGTTTCATTTTAGGAAGGAAAGCATCATATCATATTTTGTTAATGAGAGAAGTTATGTATAATGTCAAACATAGAAAGGGTAAAAAAGGATTCATGGCTATCAGAATAGACTTAGAAAAAGCATTCAATCAACTTTATTAGAGTTCGTTCATTAGACATTGATCAGTCTTAATATGCTAGATAGTTGGATAAAATCATCTCTAGTTATGTTTCAAGTTCTTCATCTAAATATTGCTCAACGAATTAACTCTTGAACCTTTCAAACCTTCAAGAGGTGTTATGTAAGGGGATTCCTTACCTCTTTATTTTTTTCATTTTTAACATAGAGTTTCATAGTAGATTAATCGATCAAGCAATAGCTAAGAAGGAATAGGGTCCATTGAAATTAAGGGGATCTAATATCCACCTTTTCTACGGTTTTCTACCGATGACTTTTTGTTTTCACGAGCTTATGATTGTGTGGCTAAAGTCATAAAAGACTTTTTAGAAACTTTTGAGTTATGGTTTAGAACGAAAATGAATTGCAACAAGTTGGTTGTTATTTTCTCCTTTAACACAAAAAATCAAGCTAGAAGCCTTATAGAAACGAAACTTGAAATAAAGAAAGGATCAAGTTTAGGAAAATACTGGGGATATCCAGTTGAGAATGGGTTAAAGCTAAAGAAAGTAGATTTTGAGTTTCTAGTAGATAAACTAAACAAAAAACTAAATGGTTGAAAAGGTGAAGTAGTAAGCATGGCAACAAGAATTTTGCTTGCTAATTTTGTATTAAATGTGATCCCAAACTACCATGTATAGGTGGTTGAGCTTCCCACTAATCTATTATTTAAGATTGAACAAATTTTTATAAACTTCATTTGGAAGGGGCATTTGAATCAAAATAAGATATGTTCGATTAACTAGCAAGCTATTACTAAAATAAAAGAGGAAAAGGGTTTAATAGTATACAACTTGAATTTGAGGAATATAGCTTATATGATAAGAAAATTTTGTGTATTTCAAAACAAACCATCTTTGTGGGCAATGCTTTGCATGCAAAAGCATAGAAAACACATAAGAGAGAATCATTTGTTGCTATCACATGTAGCTTCTCCCTTATTAAAGGAGTTGGTTAAGGCTTTTGACTAGGTTAGTAATAAGAGGATTATTATATTAAGAGATGGAGCTTTAGCAAGCTTTTAATTTGAGTGTAAGAGCTCTAGAAGTTATATAATGCATCTAATTGAAGGCTATCGAAGAAAGGTTCAAAAAACGTCACTATTTAGCAAGTTTATAAATCGAAATTGTAATGGAGAGATGATGTCTTAAAGTATGAAATTTCAAAAAACTACTAAAAAATTTACTAGGCCTACTTAATTCCAAATTTTTAGCTAATTCACATTATTCCTTTTACTCATGAAATTTATTGTAGTTTACAATTTCATCAAGATATGGACCATAAAGGTTAGAAGTGGTAATGGAAAACCATATTAACTCCAACGATCAAGCTTTTCATATGGAGAGCTTTGCAAAATGGCTTGCCAACATTGAGTAAAATCAATAAGGTCCTTCTAAATGTCCCAAATATGTGTCTAAGAGGATATAGCATAGAAGAATCAGTTAAGCATGCTTTAGGACTATGTCTTAATATTTTGTGTATTTAGAGGAATCCAAGATTAGAGGAGCAAATTAATTCCTTTGGAAACCTATCCTTTTTCTCTTGGGTTTAAAATATAATTAAGCAATCAAGATTAAACCATAATAGTGTAGTTCTTCCTTCATCAATTATCTTTAGCTTTGATGTATGGCTACTTTGCTATGATAGAAGCATGTTGGTTAATGGAGAGAATTTGAGGAAAAAAAAAACTCTTATAATTTTATTCATTATGAAATGATCAATATATACGGTTCATTTCCTATATGAAACAAATAAATATGGATAAGCCTCATATCCCTATTTCTAGGATATAACTTGATGTTCAATAGATCTCAACTCTAGAACATATCTAAACAAGTAAAAGAAAAAAAAAACAAAAAGACTAACAACCAATAACGAACAGCAACAAACAATACAAATGATTCCTTTACTCCCCCTTAAGCCTAGGAATAGATATCTATCATTCCTAGCTTGCAAATATTCTTAGTAATTTGCTGCTTTGAGAGTACCCTTGTTAATATGTCTGCCTCCTAATTTCTTGAGGTGATATACCTTGGCTAATGATCTCCTTTCTCAATCTCAGACTTAATAAAGTTTTGATCAAGTCTAACATGCTTAATCCTATCATGTTGTACTAGGTTCTTAACTATATTAAGTGTTGATTTATTGTCACAATGTACCAATACATTTTTCACATGAATCCTTAAGTCTTGTAACGCTCTTTAAACCCATATTACTTCACATATGCCTTATGTAATTGCTCTATATTTAGCTTCAACATAGCTCTTAGCAACAACAAACTACTTCTTACTTCTCCAAGTTACCAGATTACCCTATAACTTAGTGCAAAAACCAAAAGTTGACTTTCCACCTATCACATCACTACCCTAGTTTGCATCAACATATGCTTTGGATCTCTACATTAATTCTTCTTAAACAAGAATCCCTTTCCAATAGTCCCTTTTGAATATTTGAGTATGTGATTTAGCCCATTCATGTGATGTTGAGTTGGTGAATGCATTGCTTGACTTACCAAGTTGATAAAGTAGGCAAGATCTAGTTATGTGAGGGAGAGACAGATTAATATTCTTATTATTCGCTGGTACTGCCCTTAATCAACTAGAGGATCATTCTTAGGCACAAGGATCTTCTAATTTTGTGGTAGAGGTGTATTTGTGGCCTACATCCTAAATTACCTTTCTCCTGCAACAAATCAAGTACATACTTTCTTTGGTTAATAAAGGTTATACTCTTCCTTTTTACAACCTCCAGTCTTAAGAATAATTTTAACTCTTCAAGCTCCTTAACTTCAAACTTATCTTTAATCTGCTTCTTCAAACTTATAATCCCTACCTCATCATCACTTGTAATAATCATGTCATCTACGTATACAATTAGAATTTTTGTAGTCCATTCTCTCCAATCTTAATAAATAAAGTGTGTTCAGCTTGACCTTGAGTATATCTCAAGTTTATCATTGTAAGCTAAACTTTTTAACCATGCATAGGGAGTTTGCTTTAGGCCATATAGCGATTTTCTTAATTTATGCACCTTTCCAACACCATCTTTTGGGGTAAATGCAAGTAGCAATTTCATGAAAATATCTTCCTTAAGTTCTCCATTGAAAAATGCATTCTTCACATCTAGTTAATGTAGAGGCAAATTTAAGTTCACACCTATAGATATAATTATTCTAATTGAATTCATTTTTGCTACTAGTGTGAATGTCTCCTCATAATCAATCCCATAAGTTTCAATACATCTCTAGGCTACCAACCTGGCTTTATACCTTGCTATACTCGCATCAAAGTTATGTTTGATGTAGAAAACCTATTTACCATCATTCAGTTTCTTTCCTTTTGGAAGATCTACTATCTTCCATGTATTGTTATGATATGATGCTCTCATTCCATCCATTGCTGCCTCTTTCCTCTGTAGATTAGCTAATATTTCATTTATATTCCTTAAAATAAATGTTCCATCAACTTAAGTAATAAAATAATGAAATTTAGGTGAGAGCTTATCATGCCTTGCGTAGTTCGCAATAGGATATCCAACACATGCTCCCCTTTCCTTAATGTAATAGGTAAATCAGCAACTTCTTACTCCTGTTCACTCTGTATATGCATTGGTGTTTCAATAACTTGTATTAGTTCTCCAATTTATAGTTTATTAGCTTGTACAACCGACTATTCTCATGTTTATGAGACTAACTATGACTTGAATCTAGTATAGAGATAGCATCTACTATTGTATTATCGTAAGTTTGACTAGACATCTCCTAAGTGTTTTCATAGAGTCTTTGGGCAGACTCAGGTGACTCTACTTGAGTAGAATTAATAGACTTACTAGTAAGAATAGACAATGGGTAAAATATCTATAAACCCCTCAAATTTCCAAGAACAAAGGTTGTAAGTTAATAAGTTCTTTCAAAAGATATCCTTAGTGTTGGCATGATAATCAACCCTAAACCTAAAAGGCTATGCTCAAAAACCTCAATGCAAACTCTTAAAACCCTAAATGGCAATCTTAGCCCTAGTTTAACCCTTATACTCAATGCCCTCAAATCTTATAAACAAATACCCATAACTAATTTTAACTTCCAATGCCAACCTAATCTAATGGAACTAACCCCAAACCCCAATGGGAAAGAGACTAATAGTTGAAACCTATGAGAGCTCCCTAAAACGTATAAAGGGTAAGCTAAACCAAAAATGAATATTGGTATAGATAACCCTTACAATAAATTCAAAACCTTAAAATTAATACTGTAATCCTTAAATGAACTTTCGAATACTAAAATCCTAATTGGAACCCTAATATATACGAGCCTTTAAATTGTAAAACCCTAATCCAACTATTGTACTATAACTAACTAGTAAAACTATTCATTAATCAGAAACTAATCACTTAACTACCCTAAAACCCTAATCTACCTTCTAATACGTACTCAAACAACAATAATTGTCCTAATTCCTTAAATTAATTAGATAAGATTACCCAAGGGGCTTAACCAACTTGATTTGATACATTAAACCTTAAAATGTGCCTAATTTGTGCTAAGTGTACTGATAATTAAAATTAAGAAACTTAATTATACCTTAATCTACTAATCGGATTTCACATTATAATTAACTACAAATCAAGAACGATTCATCGTATAAAACCAAAGTAATTATATGAAAATATCTCCTTAAGAATGTTAATCTTATACTTGGGGAGATTATGAACCCCATGCACTTTCGGATCTGAAATCGGAGTCAAATACAGTTGTTAATAAGTAATCCTTAGAGCTGCTCAAGACATAATAATGAATGATATAATAACAAAATCCATAAATTAAACAATTCAACCCTAAATAATAAGCCTTGAACCCTAAGTAATAAGTTGGAAAACCCTTAAGAGAGTAAAACCCTAAAACCCTAATTATACATGTAAAACCCTAATATGTGGGAAATCTTAAAATGATTGAAAAATATCAATAAACTAAGTAAAACCTCAATTGGAGGTGCAAAACCCTAATTTAACTAATAAACCCTAAGTATATCCTTACACTATTCACTAATCGCAAATAATTTCTCCAATCATTAAGAAACCCTAAATCGCTAGCCTCGTATACCAGCCGAAAACCCTGATTGGTCTTGAATAATAAGGACTATAACAAACAAAATAACGCAGGTCAATGAGCTCGATTAAAATGATAAAATATAACAAGACCCTAGTTACATCCTAATTTACCCTAAATTACTTAATTAAGTATAATTGCAACTAATTAGCTTAATTACCCTTTAATCCATCTACTAACTCTTACTACATCTTAATTAGTAGCAAGTCAAATTCAATTAAGAACAAAAGATAAATTATTAATTGGGAATTAAAGGACACTTGTTCTTTAGGAGACAAAATCCTCTCTTATTTGGCAAAAAGTAAATAAGGTAGAATAGTACCAAAAGGGGACTATGTACCCTTATCCCAAAATAGCCATCTCTTGTCCTCCTTAATTCTCCTTCAATATCTAACATTTACCTCTCCAAAACCCTCATTTGACACCATTCTTCACTCTTAGAAAATCTTAAGAAACTTAAACAAAAACCAAAGGAAAAGGGAAGAAAACAAAAGGAGCTATCGGACCCCTCTACACATATCAGCACCTTTTTCATTTTCCACCACCTTACGCCACCAAATTACAAGCCGCCGCCACCACCACCAAAATGTCACACATACACTCTATTTTCCTACCAACAAACCTTCTCTTCCAAAGGAGTACATTTCAACTTTGTTTTTGAGTGAAAAAATTGGAGCTCGTGTAGACCAGTTTAAGATAAAACTCACCTAACTTAAGTTTTCTATTTACATTAGTTTTACATATGATATCTTAAAATTTTAAGACTAGAAGTACTATATAAATATGTTATAATCATGTACATGTCATTTTAGAGCCTCATAATTACACCTTCAATCATGTATTAGTTAATTTTTTACTTTTATTCTAGAAGTGTAGGAAATAGTTTAATATAAATAACTTGAAAAGAGGTTGATAAAACTCCATGAAGCCCCATGTACCATACATGTCACCACTTCTTTAGTGAATATCTATCTTGGTCTCACCATATTATGTAATGTTATTAGCTGAAAACAAAAAGAAATGTGATTAAAATAATGAAATCCACTATAATAAATGTTAGATGGAAGATGTTGAAGGAAAGCTTAGAAGAGCCCTACTTGGCCGTCACTTTCATTATAGTTTCAAATTTGTAAATTTTGATTTATTAGCTTAATAACATGATTATTTAGTGTTAAGTATGATTTAGGACTTGATTATCTGAGTTAAGTAGGTTAATGATGAGTAAGGCCTTAAACTAGCTTAGTTAGTGATTAAAGACTTAAAAATGGTATTAATAGCTACCTTAATAATCATGACCAGATTTGCAAAGTTAAGTAAAGTGGACTAAACTTAGGGCCAAGGTTAGGCTTAAGCCTAAAAAGATAAGTAGGTTTAAGTATGAGGCCTTAAAGGGCAAGTTTGACTTAAAAAGTCCTAAAACCCAAGTTTAAGACCCAAATAAAAGGGATGACCATATCTAATCCTTATATTAAAAGGCCCAAAATAAGTTATTCAAGAGGTCCACTAAACCCTGAGGCCCATCCAAGACATCTACCATAGAGCCCTTAATAAGTTGAAGCCTTAAACTTAAGAAAAGAGCCTGCTTAGGCCCATAAGAGCAACACCAAGGCCTAAGATAAAAATTTAAAGTGTTGAGCAGAAAAAATTCACTTAAAATACTTAAAAGAAAGCTAAAAATATAAAGTGTAAGGCCCAAGATAAAAAACTAAGCCCAAAAGTAGGCCCAAACCCTAAAGTGACCAAACTTACCTTTTGGGGCCATGATCTTATAAGTCCTAAAACCAAAAACTTGCCGACCCAAAAGCCCAACAATGACATCACCAAATGAAAAAACACTCAAAAATGATGAAAATCAACTATAAGAATATAAAATTCTAACTTAAAACAACAAAGTTGTGACCAAAATACGAAATAAGAGGAAATAGGAAAATTATAATGAGGCTAGTGAATAGATTAAGATTAAGATAAGCCTTATTTACTTTAATTACCTTACTCAAGTGATTTGGGGTGCCAAGTTTGAGACTACTGGGAATACTAGACTTCAAGGCTGGGTGAATATACCATCCCTTATTTTACTGTGTTATGTGCTTATAATTATTACACTATCTAATTATATATGATAATTGAACTTGTTGCTTGTTGGGGTATATAGGAACTTCTATGTGTTTACTTTGATTGACTTTTACTTGCAAAATATCCTAAGATATTTCAAACACTCTTGTTCGCTGCATTAGAACTCAAGGTATTGGAGTATCTACAATATATTTGCCTAATTACCCATAAATCCGAATTAATAAATATTTGGCTTTTAATTAAACTGGACATACATTGCATCTTATAATATAAGTTAAAGGGCGTCAGCACTACATAGTAGAGTAGGAGATCTTGCATAAATGGATCTACATTGATATTATATGTTGTAATTGTTTATTGTATGACGTATTTGTGTAACATATTCTTGCCATGACCTTTAGGATTTACTTAACTCTAGAAAGTGTCGCCTTCTATTTGAGGTCGAGCCATGTCTGCTGCTAAGGGTGCTTATATTGCTAAGAGAACTCATATTAGACGTGGATGCCTAGGTCTTGACGTGTCTAAATTCATCTTAACTTGAGCAATGGTGGGAGTAAAACTGTGCTATATACAATTATTGATCAACAGTATACATTGTTTGCATTGCATATGCATATACATATATTCATATATTTGATAAATAACTTGCTTATTATTACCTAATGGTAAGGTAAAAAGGTTACTCACTGAGTTGAATGTACCTTACCCTCCAATAGTATCTTTTGTAAGTCTTATAAAGCTGGCAATAGGCTAAGGTTCGAGTATAAAGTGCTCCATCAAGCTGAGAAAGTAAAATATAAGTTTAGAAAAGCAAGTAGTATAGTTGATTTAGACTTTTAAGGTATTTAGTGGTTTTATAATTTTCGAAATTTGGATACCCTTTCTTATTGTTTGGTAGGTGATTTCGACTCTATATGGTTTTGGTGACTGTAGATTATTGGATCACTCATAGATATATATATATATATATATAGTTAAGCAAATGTATGTAAAATAAATTAGAATCCTTAGAAACTCTCTAGTTAGAGCCTGCACCCTCTGACTTGCAAGGTCTTTATATCATGAGTATACACATGATATGAAGATTTTAAGTAAAACTACTAGGACCTTTTCTAGGGTGTAACAATATCTCTTCCTCCAGAAGATATACCCAATCCTCCTCATCAAGGTTGTCTTCCTCAACAAGAGCACTATGGTAGGGCTAATCCTTAAGGAGTAAGAATTAGATGTAACAAAAATCATCTTATAGGAAGATGGAAACACTTGTACCTTTTTTGCACAACCAAGTACCTTGTGAATATATACGTAATTGCCTTTTCCTCGAATTTATGTTTTTGTAGTTGAGTATTTGATAAATTGCCTACCATCAAAAGTTCTTAATTATTAAAGACCCTTAGCTACCATGCTTATAAACATCATTGCACGAGCTATTTTAAGTAGGTATCTATTTTTTTGCTTTGCTACTCCATTATGCTGCAAAGTATAAACATATAAAATTTGGTGTATAATGCCACTTTCAATTAAGTAGTTTTTGAATTTAGCTGAGAGATATTCTTTCTTACTATTTGTTTCTTGGATTTGAATGTTTGTTTGAGAGACATTTTGGACAAGTTTATGGAACTATTTGATCACATGGCATACTTTAGATTTTTCTTTGAGTAGAAACACCTAGCAAACATGTATATGATTGTCAATAAAGGTCACAAACCACCTATAACTAGACTGTGTTAATACTTTAGCTGGTTCCCTGATATCGATGTATATCAAATGAAAAGGTTTTAATGGATTATATGGTTATGCCAAATAAGAACTTTTATAGAACTTGGCACAAATACAAGATTCACATTTGAAAGAACTAATATGTTTATTTTTTAACAGATCTAGATACAAATGCTTCATATTTGTGAAACTCGGATGTCCGAGGTGTTCATGTCAAGTCATGACACCAGACTTCTCCTAACGAACACTAAGGACTAACTCAACTTAGATTTAATTCAAGATAAATAGTAGAGGTCACTACTTTCCTTAGCATTGCCAATCATCGTCCTTGAAGTTTGGTCTCACAAAACACATAGATTGTATGAGAATATTGCAACACAATTTAAATC
Source organism: Lumnitzera racemosa (assembly GCA_024138005.1). Taxonomy (NCBI): domain Eukaryota; kingdom Viridiplantae; phylum Streptophyta; class Magnoliopsida; order Myrtales; family Combretaceae; genus Lumnitzera; species Lumnitzera racemosa. The sequence continues at coordinate 7,766,337 of JAMXBC010000007.1, forward strand.
TTTTGCTACCTTGCTTAGCCGCAATACCTTGATTGGAGGCCCCGGTATCAATTGTCCAGGTACTTTTAAGAATATCACTTAGAAAGTTGAGAGTTTACCTTTTTAAGCTATTGCTACAGTAGAAGATACCTCAACTACCTTATTGTTTTTAGACATGGCTTATGATTGGCCAATGAGTTATTGTAGTAAAGCAATTTCTTAATGTTGAAGCTTATGCTGAAATAGGAACTATTGCTTGCTACTGTTTATGCAACTTGAACCACCTTCACATGCGATGATGTGGACTTCATGTTTAGAAGAATTCTTGGATGCCTTGCCTTCAAATTTTGAAGCCTTCCATTTAGCTGCTAGCAATTATTATGGGTATGGTTCGACCTCTTACAATAGTTACACCACATTTTATCCATCCTTACTATTGATCATTTAGAACTAAACTCAACACTACAGGTTTTCAGGACATCATCACTTTCCTTCAGCTTTCTTCTCTTTGGACTTTGGTAAACACCTCCTTCAAGCTTAGGAAAAACCATTTGCTTATCAATCTCCCTCTTACCTCATATAGGCCAGTGTTTAATCCATACAAGAAATTGAGCACTCAATCCTTCTCCATTAATGAATTATACTTCCGACCATTTTCTACACACTTCCAATCTATCTCGTAAAATCGATCCATCTCTTACCATAACTAAACAAGGTTATTGTAATATTTAGTCATGCTCATATTACCCTGTGTAGTAGATTAGATCTTTGATCTAAGCTTGAAACGTTGAGATAAATTTGCTAGATCCGAATAGATCTCTTGCACATTATCCTAAATTTGCTTTGTTGTTTCATAAAATAAATAAGTTTGTCCAACTTTTGGTTACATAGAGTTAATTAACCAAGCCATCACCATGAATTTCTTGGCCTCACATGTTGCCTATTGGCTTGAATTTCTATTAGGCATGGTGGCGGTTCTAGTTAAGTATCTTAGCTTTCTCTTACCTCGAATCACAGGTTTATAGATTGGAACCATTCCCGAAAATTCACACCATTAGGTTTATGTTGCATAAAGAAAAGACTGATAAAAATGTGACCAACAAATACAAAAGGCTTATAGTATAGATTACTATTTATAGGTATTGGTCAGGTTGAATTGACAATGTAGCATCTAGATTTGTGAGAGATCCAAACTACATCTTCCTAATGGGTATGACATTAGTTTTTTAACTCATGATGGATTTAATTCAATCAATTTAGGATTGACTAGAGCTTTGATATCATGAAGAGAATTTGAAGAAAAAAAGAAAAACTCTTATAACTTATTCATTATGAAATGACCAATATATACAGCTCATGTCCCATGTGAAACAAATAAACATGGATAAGCTGATCTTAAACAAATCTCAACTCTAAAACATATCTAAACAAATAACAACAAAAAATAAAATAAAATACAATTAAGAACCAATAATGGATAGTAGCAAGATCATATTTGAGCCAAGAGAATTAAACCAGGTTGCTGATTTCTCGGCAAATTTTGCAAACAGCATGAAGGAAGACGACTTTTTTGCTTTTATCCCAGTGCAGTTAGTACTAGATCTTTTGATTGAGGATACTAGTCCACACTATTATGCTAGAAAATCACTTGCAACTAACTGAGAATGTAAAGCTATAACTAAGCAATTGTTATGTATATATAAACTATGTACTCTTATATTACACCATGAGTGAATTTCCCTATTTCATCGAAAAAGGGCTATTAATTTGAAGAGAGCTAAAAGATTGTACCTATTATATTTATTTCTAATTTTATTTTATGTGTGAAAGTTAATCTAACATTAGAATTAACTATGCTTTAGAGATCACCTTGCATGTGATACCAATAATTTAAATAATGGCACATAATAATAATAGAAAAGGTTTGAAGTTTATTACATAGTACTCCATATAGGTGATTGGATTTTCATTTTAGGTGTTGAATTACTATACATTTCAGGAAAGTTAAACATCATATCACTATGATGCCTTTTCAATTGTTTGGTAACTGAAGATAAATGTAGTATATGAGATGTGTTTTAGATCATTATTTTTATTTTATTTTTACCTTAAATCTTGTGATTCGAAAGAAATTGAAGTGGAAAATTGGAGTTTTTAAAAAAGTTTAGCTATTTTAGCAACCTAAAGAAGGGTGAAAATAGTTGGAAATCAATGGAAAGAGAAAGAAAGGAAATGTAGGGCTATAAATGAAATAAATCACTTGTAAACTACTCAAACTTATCTCACTTTGAGCTCAACTTGGCTCAAGCTCATTTTATAAATGAGTTAAACTTAAGCTTTAATTAAAGCTCATTTACTTAAATGAACTAAGTTTGAGCTCTTGTTTAGGTGTGTGAATCAGCTTGCAATTAGGTTTATGAGTAGGCTTGTTAGCAGGCTTGTGAACCAAAGCATTATACTAAAACCATGTTATATTAAAAGAAATATAATATAAGAAAGAAACTAGTATAATTAACAATTATTAAAAATATAAGAGTAAGAATATACGAACAAGAACAAACACTATGAGCTAAAGTAATATAATTAAAAAATCGTATAATTTTAGTTTAATTTCATTTAAAAAAAAGATAGATTTTTGAAATTCTAATCAATTTTGCGCTCAACCTCGATTGGTTTAGGCTTGTTTATTTATACAAGCTCGAGTTTGGGCTTGTTTAAATAAACAAATCTAGGCTCGTTTATTTAAACAAAAAGGGCTTGAGCTTTAGGTTTCTAATGGGCTTGAGCTTTAGGTTTCTAATGAGCTTGAGCTCGAACTTGAACTTACACTTTTTAGGCTTATTAAAATTTTAGCTTAATTTGAACTCGATAATTTTTAAATGAGCTGAGTCTAGTATTTTGAAAACTTGGCTCATCTTGTTTGTAACCTTAAGTAAATGAAAAGAAAGAAAATGTTATTTGCATTTTTTTTATTTAGATTTGTAAAATAGAAATGAGAAGGAATAGAAAGAAATATTTCTTTTTCATGGAAAGGGAGAAAATTAAAATATTTGGTAAACTACAAATTCTCCAACTTTCTCTTCTTTAACTTGCTTTAAGGGAACTTTCCCTTTTTTAAACTTCCTCTTCATTAATTTCTACACTTACATCTCCTTCATTAGGAATAGGCTTGAAACCATTTCATTTCCTTCATACATTGGATAATCGGCTGGTGTTGAATGGATTTGAGGTGTTACATGGTTGTAAGTGTTTCCTTGGTAAATAGTTTACTTGGTCTACATATTTGATTGACCTTAACTCCTAACACATATCTCTTGGATGTGATCTTCTCCAAATGTTTCGACCATCTTAATAAAATTTTCAACATCATCATTATCCCTTATAGCCATCAGAGTATATGAAACTCCTTATTGATAATAACAAGGATGCTTGTGTACAATCCCAATACCAATGGCTTCAATTCCAATACTCTAACATATGTGATGGAAAAAATGATTGAAGTTGGAATCATTTCTCATCTTCAACTTTTTAATTGGATCCCTGTCATATTGTGAACCCATATTGTTATTCACAGTATTGCCACCTGCATATACAATAATTTTCACATACTTAACTATTTTTAACCTAATAATTCAACAGTCGAAATATATGTTAGTCTAAAAAATAGCTAACAATATAATTCAATATTTCGATGATGACAATCTCATGTAAACCTTTGCACCCATGTAATTTTTACTTCTTGGCAAAGCATTAATTGAATGCCTCATACACACAATGTCATAACCAATGTACAAGTGTTAGAATCGTCAGAATCACACATGATAATTCCATTATTCTAGGTTAATTATAGGAAAATACAATAAAAACTAATTTACCAGCAAAAAACTAAATTTCAACATCAAATGTTAAAATCTCACAATTTTTATGAACTAGTAAAAAGTAACGAATATAGTAAAAAAAAAAAAAGATGTGTGAAATATAATTAATTCATTGTACCCATCATTGGAGAATTAAGTGTTTTGAGAGTTGGTTTGGTAGCATGCTAATAGGTCGTGGGTGAGTTGAGAGTATTTCAAAAAGTTTAGAGAGAATTTGAGAGTGAAAAATGAGGAGTTGGGTGAATTTAGAGGTATATATAATCATGATGAATGTGCTTGACAGTGTTAGGCCTCTGCTCCTTCACTTAAAGTGCGCATTCAATACAAAAATTGGTAAATAGGGAATAAGTTTCCATCTAGTTCCCTTTTCATAACATTTTTCCAAAAAAGGGCTACAACACTCGACATAATTCGTCATAATATTAAGTCTTAAGACACTTTGACTTTTTGGTAGTACCAAGAAAATATAACTTTATTAAAACCTATTAAAGTTATAGGAAATTGATGGGTGATTATGTATTCACCAGTTTTATACTAATGCTGTAAAAATATTACTTTAATACTATGAGAAAGTTAATTATAACTTAATATTAAGGCGACTTATGTGAATATTTCTCCATGAATTTATATTAATCTAAACATTATACAAGAAATAGGGCAATATATGATGGAATTTATCCATAAAAAGAAAGGAAATTTTGAATTTATAATTTGTTTAATGATTTGGATTTAAAAATTATTAAAAGTAAGATGGATGGCGGCATCGATTCTATAAAAAAAAAAGGATGGGAGAAAAAGTGATAGCTTTATATTTTATACAAAGAGTAAGGTGCTGGAAGTTTTAATACATATTTCAAAATTGGTCCCTTAAAAAAATCTTTATTACTTCATATAAATTCTTTTTCTTGGAAGGCATTCACACTTTGTTTGGTAACTACTAAGGGAAGTGGGAATGGAAGCAAGTATGTAGCAAGGAAATGAAATCAAAGGAAAAGTGATATTAATTCTTATTTGGATATAAAAAGTGGAAATGGAAGGAAATTTGTGGAAATCTTTTTATTTTCACATGATAATAGGATTATATTACTCTCTCCTCCATTTTTATTTCTTTCTCATCACAAAGCTATTTTTATCATTTCCTTAGTTTTCCACTCATTTCTATTGATTTCTTCTCAATTTTGGAAAAAAAAGAAAGGGGCTCTTAAAAAGAAACACTTCCATTAACTTCCATATATTTCATCTCATTTGCATTGTAACTAAACACATAAATTTCTTTCATTTCCACTGATTTTGATAGATTTGATGAATAACCGAGTTTTTTACGAATATAGGTCATTTTCCAAAAAATATTACAGAAAAGGGCCCTTTATATAAAATATTACCAATATGGTATAGTAAAGGCGCAATTGTCCTTAGTTTTTACATTGAAGTCGTATTTAGTACATGCGCGATATGCGTTCAATGTGCCATGAAGTTAGAATTTGAGCTAAAGGTGCATAAACTAAATGCACCTTTAGTGTAAACATTGAACTGAAGGCATATCTAGTACGTGCACCTTCAGTTCAACCAATTATACTGAAGGCGTATATACTAAATGTACCTTCAGTGTAAAATTTTCAAAATTAAGATAATTTGTAATTAAAAATACTTGTTGTTAAATGTAGTAATTTCTCCCCAAATCTTACACAATTAAGTGATGAACTTCCAACCATACAATGAAACTGAATGGTAAGTTTGCTACAAAAATCAATTGCAAAAAATTACATTTGGTAAATCGCCTAAACAAAGATAACAAGTGGGGAAGAAATCGGCGTACGAAATGATCATCCAATGACTATACGAGTCAGTTACAGAAAAAAAATAATTGCAAATTGTAATGCTGGGGTAAAATAATGCATTGAATTGAGATCTTTGATGAAAACTAAATTATATTTTGAATAATTAGTATATACACAAAATTTGTCATAACTCAATGTTAACGTCAATATAATGGCCAAAAAAGGAGAAAAAAAAGAAGACAAAACATATCTACTGTTCCTTATGCCACATGAAGGCCCCTACAGCACGGGAAAGAAGTGAATGCTCCCATCTATTCTGTGACTGCATAAGCTTAGGTGATGGATCATTGAGATCAAGTTCCCCGAAAGGAACTAGGTCAGCTGGAGGGGTTGGATGCAGCTGAGTAACGCCCTTACTTATGGATGACTGTATGTGGGTAGAACATCACTTTTGAGGTACTAGTGGAGTTGTAAGATCAAAATGTTGTTGGAACTTAAGAGTCATGTAAGAGCTAGATCTAACCTTGGAGCTAGATTTGACTCTCGAGGTGGAGGCAACTCCTGACTCAAGGCATATGTTGTATCCCTTACTAATCTACCCAAGGTTAACGGAATGTCGCCCATGTGGTGGGATATCGTCACCGAGGTCTACTCAACAATGTTCCAATTGAGCCTTGCCTCTTCGAACTTTAGCTCTACCCCTAGGTAGTGCATGAGGAGCTGGCATATAATCATCTGCTAGTAATCCCTACTCCCTACAGTAGTCTACATGGGGTGGCTGCTATGTACGAGTATAGAAACTAATGGACGATTAGGAGAAAAATAAGGGTCAGAATATGTGATAACAAGTATGTACAGGTATAGAAACTAATGGATGATTTCACATGTACTTACCAGCAAACCGATGATAGCTCCCTAGTATGTAATGTAACGCCAAGTGATATTTCTGTATTAATAACTAGTAACTCTTGTCGACCCCTCTATGACCTTAAATATGTATTAAGAATCCGTGTCTCTATCCCTAAGCTTGGATGTATGCAGAGCGCATGTTGATCCAGTCAACATCCATCCTACCTCGGAGGTCCAGCTAATGGAGTTGCTTAGAGGTATTGACATCCTGTAAGGGGTATTGATATCCACCAAACTGCTAGATGACATAGTATGGAAAGTATCACTCAATGACATGGAAACGTTTGAGTGGTACCTAGTGCACCAACTCTTCGTATAAGGCTTTTAAACAACTTAACAAGTACAAAAAAGAAAAGAAAAGAAAAGAAAAGAAAAGAAACAAACAATGAAACAACGAAGGTTAGCACTTATGTCTGTTAGAAGGATAGCAAAGAGGATAACTTATCATATTGTACTTACTGCATTGTCTGCATGTCAAACACTATGCAATACGTGTCTATTACATGCATCGGATGTTGAATAGTATCCTACATTATATTCCATCTGGTCGCCAATAGCCTATCCCCGTTGATAATAAACCCGTATCAATTAAGGGGGGTGACATGTGGGAATCTTTCTCAAGCCTAAACTTGAAGTAGAATCACGGCCCCTCCAAGCTCATGAGCATCGAATGACAAGGCAAAGCACAACTGTTGATACAACCATACCAAATAAGCGCTGTCCCAACTAAACCGCTTAGCTACAAGGAAATCCTTTAGCAATGGCAAGAATATCAAGTGAATAAGATTGGAGGATTTATCTACAAATATGAATCCTCCCATTAGGCTGAGTATGTTTGCATGCATATATTATCGAATTGTTTTGTCATCCACCCCATGGGGAAGTACTTGGAAGTGTTCCAGCAAACATGTAAGAGATAAATGAGCACCTCTCATTCGAGCAAGCCTTATGCCCAATAATCTCTCCCCTATGTTAGCTTAGGTCTCCTTATCATCTGTTTCTGTCTGACCCACCATTGCAAACCCTTAATTGGAAGTCTGAGCTGGATCTCAACATCCTGCAATATGATGGTTGCCTCTCCCATAGGTAGGTAGAACGTGTGTGTCTCAAGCTTCCATCTCTCAACTAGAATCATAATCAGGTACCAGTCCAACATAATAAATGGAAGCCGTATAACTCCTTAAAACCTAGCCTCTTATACATATGGCTTTACCTTAGGATGTATAAGAATATCCCTCTCATCCTTACGTAATGATATCTTATTATGCTACACTTGTAGTGTATAGACAACCTCCTACACAAACATTCAATGAAGTTACCAAGTAATACAGCTTTAATGAAAAATTTAATTGTAAATGATAATAATATTACTTACCCTACCCTCTTAGACAGCTTATGAACTGTAATTGGCCTGTCTCATAAGTACGCATGGATCGATAGGTTCCTACTTCATCTATCCTGTGAACATATATAAACATGTTTAGTAGACAAAAAAAAAAAATTTACATCTCATTATACTTCTGCATGTGTTATAATGTAATTCCTAAATTGAAAAGGAATATGTATTAGCCCTATGAATCTCTGGACACCTCCTCTTATTATGTCCTTCTTGCTCACATGCGCTACATCTAGTTTTGTCTAATTGCTCTCGAGCATCCATCTCCATGTGATATCGCTTACGCCTAGGTTTACCTTTCTTTTATAGTAAGTCAATGTTCGAGTGGAAATAAGGGAAGCTAACTTGCGACTAGTTCAACTCGTCACCAATCAGGTAGAAATAAGCTCGATAACAATCTATCTGGTTTGCCTACTTTTACCATGGCCCTATTGTCAATTTGCTGTCCATCCTCATGCTCGTTGCAACAGCATATGCATGGGAGCATAGGATCTTATATATTTGCTATTTTTGACAAGCACATGTACAACCCTGAAGTCAATTGCATGTGTCTTTCCTCCTCCCTTTAAGTCTATCCTCATCATTCAACTACTAATCAAAATCTCGAAAAGCCAGTTCTAGAAGTTGAATGAAATGACTTTATATACACTTGCTCACCTTCTCTATGTTTCATATATCTTTAGAGCGTAATCAATGTAAATCTTGCCATAATCAATTACCTCTTTAGCATCTTTATGCCTCTCCTCCTAATAGGCAACACAGTTGTAAAATATTTTCTTTACTAATGCAGTGACTGGTAATCTACGTGCTGATTTCAAAACGGAGTTATAACTTTTGACAATATCTGATGTCATGTATCAAAAACGGTAATATCTATCTTATGCAAGCGTCCACCTATCCAAATTAACATTGTCGAACTAAGCAGAAGCATCTTCCTTAACCTATGCCAACTTCTCCATAAAACATTTGAATTTTATTTCCTATGTCTAAATACCTATAAACCATATACAAGTTTTTTGCACAATTGGTTTTTGTGAATTGTATTGAAGTTATTAGCAATGTACTACAAATAGTATCTCTAAATTGCAAATGGTGACTGTTAACCTACTGATAGTTCTTTGTACGCAAAATCAATACCGGATATCCTATCGGATATAAGACAAAAGGTTTCTCCCTTCTGGTCGACTATATGCACTTTAAGCTTTCGTAGGAACCACCTCTAGGTTTTTACTGATTTTGTATTAATAAGTGCAAAGGCTAATAGAATTATTAAATTGTCCCTATCCATGCTACAAGTTACCAACAACTTATGCTTATACGTTTCATATAAGAATGTGCCATCAACACATGCAATAAGTCAATAGTATTTGAAGGCTTCTACATACGGCTCGAATGTCCAGAAAACCCACTTAAACTAAGACTCACCTTGCCTTGGCGAACTACTCTAACCTTAATCCACCTGTGTATTTGGATTGCTTAACTTCATTACATTTGATAATCTAGACAACTCATTGTACGGCTTCTCTCAGTTACTGTATACCATCTCAATAACCTTGTTTTTGGTCTTGAAAACTCTTCTATTGCTTATTGTGTATCTATACATATTTTGCACATTAACTGCAAGATCAAGTATTTTACCATCAAGGTTTTTCGTACATTATTGATAAATAACGTAGCCATTATGTTGTTGTCGAGCTGAGAATAATCCTAGTTTATCATTAGGTTTACACAAGTATGTAAACGCTCTAGAATTGTTATTTTGAAAAGACCCTTTACTTTCTTTAAATAAGTCCGTAGCCTCTACTTATAACCTTATTCTTTCTTGTTACAATAGATAGCGTATACAATCAATTTCGAAATGTCCATATGAAAATTACAATGGTTCTTTAAGTGAAATGACTTTACCGCATCTATGACATCCTTCTTTGTGTTGAAATGTATATCGATACTTATTTCATCGGAATTGTTAATGTTGTTGCACATTTCATTAACATCTCTTTCAAATGTTACGTAGCCGTTGCCATCATATTGGCTATTGTAAAATGGAGTAAGATCTCTTTTTAAGCCTGTTTACTAGTTCATTTATTTGGGGAAAGTCCTAAAACTGAATGTTGGACAACACTTCACTAGTACGATGCAGGGGCTTACTTAGGCCGTCTCCACAAAATGACTGGATCGGCATACTACTCCCGACAACATATGTTCTTACTTAGGGCTCTCCCAAATCCTCGGCATGGTCATATTCGAGGCCAACATCATCCTAATTACCATCCCCATCCGCTTCATCCTGCCTATTACCGTTGACATTTATATCCATGTGCATTCTCTTTACATGCGGATCATACGACTCTTCGTATTCGATAATGGGATTCAATACTTCGTCAAGTTGCTCTTCTATGATATTCACGTGCTCATATTCTGAGAAATCCATGTACCGTTCATTTAACGGATTCACATTTGTTTACTCTATACTGGTTATTGTTGAATGCGCATCAGAATTTGAAAGGGTCAAATTGTTTAACTTATGTATTTTATACTCATCTCGGGCACTAGATTCCTTAGTGTACCTTTTGTAAACTTCCTAAATATTCCGTTACCTAAAAGACTCAGCTATCTTAATGAAAATTTTAACATTCTCATCATCTCTAATGGTCATTAACTTATAGATAACTTCAATATCATGGAAAAAGCGATGTCTGTACAAGAGTTCAACACCACTCAGGTTAATTCTGGCGCATCTACAAATTTTTCGAATGAAACGAGAGAAGTTCGATTCCTTCCTAATCTTTAGCTTTTTAATAGACTCCCTATCGTACTCTAGTCCTTAACTATTTGTCACAATACTTTTGTTCATATACATAATAACTTTTACGTAATTTGCTATTGTCATCTTAGTAATTCCATGATAAACCAAATATTTAGATAATATTAAAAACTTCATTTACATGTTGAGCGATAACTTTATAAAATGCACGAAGTCATCTTGTTAAGTTGTGTTGCGTACTACCTGATTTTAACTCATTAATTTGACCCAACACATTATAAATGTAAAAAAATATATATATGTAATAATTTCAACCTATATTCCAAGAGTTTTTATACTCACATTCGTATAACTTATTTAGCTAAACACAAAAAATGCCTTAATTTAGAGAATATATAATAAATTTTCATAAAATATTAATAATATACATGACTTACAGTACATCTATGATTATGAAATATATATAATATAGTAATAATTTCTTTTCTAAAAAAAATCGCATAATATGGATTATTGCTAAAATTAAAAAAAAAAACGTAACTATAAGTTATAAATTATTACTTATTTTAGATATATATTGGTATTAAAAAATATTCGATATTTCAACTATAAGTTTTTTCATAATTTCTTTTGTATTTTAAATATTTTAGAAATTAATAAAGATGAGGATGAAGTCTGCCCACCTGAATTAAGATATATATATATATATATATATATTGTATACTAAAAACACATACTCCATGCACCATCATATTATCTAAAACTAAAGGTAAGGTAAAAAAATATTATATGGGTAATATTTTCCTCCACAAGATGCCCTTTTCTATAATATTTTTTTGAAAAAATCCCAATAATACTCAATTTCTCCTCATCCAGACACGGTGTCAGTTTCATCCTTCCTATTCGAAGACGCAAGCACAGATAAAAGCAGTCCAGTTTGCATCGAAACCCACACTAAATCCCTCTATTTCTCTTCACTCTTCCCCACGTACACACCGCATCCCTCGCACTCCCTAAACTTAGGGCTTGAAGTCGGATTTCGATCAACCTAAATTTATGGAGAAAATACGAAGAGCATCGCATGCAGGTTCATGGTATACCGACAACCGTGAGTTTCCACCTATTCCTCCCTCGTTAATTTCGTAGCTTTTTTTTCCTTTATTTGGTCTTGTATCCTCTAATTTGAAAAAAAAAAAAAAAATTGAAACTTTAAATGAAGATATTTGAATCTTATAATCTGGGCTCACTTTTGACTAGCTTGTGACAGTAATTTGTGTATGAATATCTACAATTTCAAGGTTGTAATGGTATTTGCAGAATTATTATCGTATTTTCGCATTTGGATGTGGCAAAATATACACTTTGATTTCTTTGCGTAATTTGACAATCTTTTTGGTATTGTTTGTTGCTTTTCTTTCAGTGAAGAAGGTTTGGTAATGACATTTTTGCCCCTTTGAAGTGATAAGTTGGTTTAGTTTTTTCAATAGTGAAGTCTTAAAATTTTGCATTTCATCTTTTAATTAAGATGACAGAGACATATATTGTATATATTTGCAGACGCATTGCCAATCTACTTTGGGTTAATAACTTAGTGTAATCATAAAAAACAAATTGCAATTTACTATGGGTAAGGTGAAGAATCTATGAAAAATCATCACCATCGATTAGTCTGCACTAGTTTGGCTTTTGGAGCAAAGTCTGCTGTTTATTTTGAAATGTGTAAATTTTTTTGCACTAAGTACATTAGTAATCCTTTATGATTGTATTAAAATCCAATCATATGTTTTGAGTGGACAATTTAAGTCTCTATTTATATTTAAAATTCAATCAAGTCCTAAATAAGCCTTTTGAATCCTCTATATTTGTGATGTTGCACCAGGTAAGTTCTTTGAGCTAGTCTTTCCTATGGTTTATACCCATAAGCAGAAGGATACTTGTAAGCATTGACATAAATATAGAGGATCCAATCAATTCAATTGAAACAATGGAGACTTGATTGAATTTTGGCACAAACGTGGTGGACTTAAAGGATTTGCTTAAAACTTAGACAAGAGAAGTCTTACATTTTGGATTAATGACTCATATAGTGTCAAATTTGCCCTACTTGCATGCACCTATGTGATGCAAAGTGTGCAGACTGAAACTCAATCGCTCATGAGTTCACAATGAGTGATAGAAGTGGTGCCTGGAGCTGTGAATAGATTTGAGTCACTGGTATTAGATGAATCTGATTCGATAAATTAGATCTCAAGAGCTGAGTGCAAAATATGGAAAGCAGGCTACATCATTTTTTTTTAAACGATTCCATGCCTGACTAGTGAGATATTGAGGCATTGTAGTGTGCCTAATACGATTATTCTTTATGGGTGAATGGTCAATGTCCACAATTTGCAAAGAAGGTAATCTTAAATAATATAAAGTTCTGTATCGATGATGCAGGGTGAAAGGGTCTACTGGAGGAATAGCTGTTAGAGTTCGTTTCTTTCCCCTTGTTGTGGTTTTTATTTTTTGTTTTGTGGGTGTGGGGGTGTGGTGGTGGGGTTTGGGGGATTGGTGCAGGGCATGGTGTTGGTATGGGTTAAAAGGAGAAATTCCTATGAGGGTCTGAAGTCATGATTTTATATTAGTATCAAGAGCATTTGAGGTAGCTTTAAGCATGGATGATGAATAAGATGATGAATTTCACTAGTTGAATTTTATTTGTAAAAATGGAATTATAAATTTGACTGGATGACAGTAGTTTTTAGAGAAGGGGAAGGCATGGAGTAAGGGGAGTGGAATTTTGGAGAGGAAAATTACACACGAGGACAATAGGGGTGAAATAGAAGTGGTGATGTCATGGAGCACATGGAGGGGATGCTTCATGGAGCGTGACAATAGCTAAGCTGGAAACATGATTTAATTATCTTAGTTCAACTCTAGTGGGGATTTTACTCCATTTCTAGGAACTGAGGGTGGGAGGCATTACACTTATGCATTATTCTTAGCTAGGAAGAAGAGATTCTGTGTGCAGTGTGGTCAATCTTATCAGCCAGTCCACTATAACACGAACAAGTCATTGCGAGTGACTTATCTACAGGGTGAAGCAGAATGACAAGAGGAGATGTAGGTACCTGTGGTGGAGAAGGACGAAGAAGCAGCAAACTGATGTGATAGTCGTGTGATGGAGGTCTCTCTCTTTGCAGTGAAAGGCATTTCTAGCCCCAAGTAAAGAAGTCACAAGGTAAAGTTTTGAATTGGAATCTTGCTTAAGATGATTGCTAGTGGAGCAAGTCATAATTTTATTTCAAAGGAAACAGCTTTGAGTTTGGCACTACAGGTGGAAGAGGATCTGATTTTGGGGTGCGACTAGGAGATAGATATAAAGTGGTCTCTTGTAGAATGCGTAGAAATGGTTTGCGTGAAATATCTTTCACATTAGTCCGTTGCTTGTTTGGGTTAGAGAAGGATGGATATATATTTTAGGAATTTTTTTATTTGGACCTGCTTGGAAGTGAACATTGAGCAGCATCAAACATGGATGAAGTTTAAATAGAGCAGAAAGTAAATACGATCCAAAGGTTGCTTGTCCTTGATGAGGCCCACCCAGTTTTAGTTATCTAATAAAGTTGGGGGAAGTTGAGTTTTGTTGGGTTGTGTAGCACATAATCTTATGTGTTGAGAGGGCTTAGGGGAGCATAAAAATGTCGAGAAGCTATATGTTGATGACATTTTTAATGAAGGGCAGGACATTGAGTACTACACAAAATGAAAAGAGTGTTGATGATATGCATGTGGGAGGGATCATTCAACCATACTCTAGCCCTTGGTGCAATAATTTCGATGGAAAAGAAAAATGACTTATGGTGATTGTTTGTTCACTATAGAGCTTTGTATCATGCTACAGTCCAAATTAGCATCCAATTGTAGTCATTGACCAATTGTGAGGCGAACTATATAGAATGAGATACTTCTCAAAATAAATTTACATGGAATATCAACAAATTTATTTCAGATTGGAGGATAAGTCAAAGATGGTATCTTGAACCCTCCAAGACTACTTTCAATTTCTCATCATGCCTTTTGGCTTCATGAATGCTTTGGCCGCATTCAAGCCACAACAAGCTATTCATTGTGACTTGAATGCGGCCTTTATGTTTGCACTTGTCTTTTTCAAAGACAACCTTGTTTATAGCAAGGATTGGCTCGCTTATTTACAGAGAAGTGTTGGCAAAACTTAAAGAGCAGAATTTCATAGCAAATAGAAAAGAATGTTGATTTGGGTGGAAATTGTTGGATATTTGGTCATGTAGTGTTAGAGTTGTATTAGATTGGTTATTTACACATCTTGTAAAGGTTGTGTGAGGATTCTTAGGCCTTACCTGGTATTATGAAAAATTTATTTTCCACCCTTCAAAATTGCTTGACTACTAACTGAACTATTGAAGATGGATGGGTTCAAATGGAATCACGAGGCCAGGGCTGTGTTCAAAAAGTTGCGACAAGAAATCGTCTTCTCTTGTGCTGGCTATGTCCAACATTGTGCAAGAATTTTTTAGTGAGTGTGATGCATCAAGAAGAGGCATTGGAGGAGGTCTTAATGCAAGGAGATAGGCCCATTGCACCTTTTATAGTAGCTTAGCTTATTAAGTCCACATATGATAAGGAACTTACAACACTAGATTTCTCCATTGAACACTAGCATCCATATATCTTTTGGGGCAGAGGTTCAATGTGCAGATCTCCTGCAGCATGGTGTAATAACTGCAGATCAACAAATGGGCTGTCTGAGATGTTGGAGCCTGATGTTGAGTTGGTGTAAAAGTCAGCTTAGGAAAATAGAGCAGCAGATTCCCTCTCAAGGCAGTCTGATCAAATGGAGTTGAAGAGCATTTTCACTCCAGTATGGTGGCTGTAGATAAGAGTGATGGTAGACCCTCAATTGATATTATGGAGAAATTACAAAAATATGCTTCCAATGTGCCAGGATTTTTTTTTTTGGGTAAATAAGATAACATCATTACTCAAAAAATGTACAACATAAGAGTACAAAAGAAAATCTTCTACCTCTATTCAACTTTAGTATCTAAAGAACAAAAGGATACTATGGGTGAATAGAGGTACAAGGAAGCAAAAGGAAACAATAGATAATTACAAAATGCACATAGGAATAATTCTTGAAAGCGTCTTGATATTTTTTCCAGTTGTATACATTCTTCTATCATTTCTTTCTTTCCACAAATAGTAACATGTGGCAGCCATAACTTTTCTCTGAATACATTGGAAAGATGAGCATTTGTTGGCTTCTAAAAATTCTTGCATCCTTTTGGCCATACAAGGCCTATTATTTATCCAATTAAGGGCAGCTTTGACACTAGCCCAAATACCTCTAGCAAAGGAGCAATCAAAAAAGAGGTGGTCATAGGATTCCTCTGCATCATGGCACAGAAAACATAAGTTAACTTGAACTACACCTCATGTAGCTAGCTTATCCTGGGTGGTGAGCTTTTGATGAACCCGCATCCAAAGGATTATGGCGTATCTTGGTGCAATAGTTTTGTTCCATACTATAGGGGCCCGAAATTTCCTTTCTTCACTTGATTTAGCTAAGATTGTATGCATTTTTAATGGATGGACTCTTGTTCATCGCATTTATCCACACCAACTTGTCCTTCACATTTGAGTTTAGTTTGATACTTGTCAATTCAACTCTTATAACGTTCCAGTGAGCATTCCTTGGCCAAGTCTACGCATTTCCAAGAGCAAAAGAGTTGAGAAGTGTGTCCGAAAGTTATCCATAAAGGGATTTACTCCACTTTTCTATCCAATCGGCAAGGGGGCCTCGGGGGGTGCCAATTATCATCCAAAGAGATATAAGGTTCCCATTCCCCATCTTCCATCGTAAAAGTCTTTTAGCTAGAGGATGCGTTTGGAGGGTTTTTCGCCAAGTCCATGTAGCATCCCTAGGTAATCTAATTCTCCAAAATTCCTCCCTTTAAGCATTTCCTTCCTTACCCAGTTTGGCCATAATCTCTCCTTTGTATTCACAAATAACCTAGATGTACTTAAGTTATGCAACCTTGTTCCAAAATTTTATATCTATAAAACCAAGTCCCCCTTAAGAGTTTGATTTGCACACTTCTTTCCATTTGATTTTTGCTTTGACTCTTGAGTCATCATTTCCATTTATGAAGCATCTTATTAGTTTCCTCTTAATCTGATTCAAAATTGAAGAAGGCAAAACAAAATCATGGCTTAGTAGACTTGGTGGGAAAATAGCACACTTTTAATGAGTTGTGCTCTACTAACATAGGAAAGGACTTGGATAACCAATTATTAACCCTTGCTGAGGTCTTGTTGACCAAGATACCACAATCTAGATGACGAGATTGGAACTCCCAAATATCTTATAGGAAGAGAACCTTCCTTAAAATTCAAAAGTGAAATGATATGATCCTTTTGATCAGGTCTAATGCTATTAACAAAGATTCGACTTTTCAGAGCATTTGCAAGTAGACCAAATAGCATCTGGAATTCATCCAAACCGTGTTTAATATGCTTTATTGAATTGAAGTCACCCTTAGAGAAGATGAGGATATCATCAACAAAACTCAAGTGATTCAATTTTGTTTTCTTGCATCTCCAATGATGTGTGAAATCATCTTTTTCCACTATTTTCTTTATGATACAAGAAAAGATTTCCATAGCAAGAACAAAGAGATATAGGGAAATAAATCCCCTTGTCTTAAGCCTTTAGTGTAGCTAAAATAACCCACAGTTCACCATTTATGTTAATAGAGAATTTAGAAGACGTAATATAGGCCATGATCCATTGGACGAAGATGGCTAGAAATCACATAATGTTTAGGACTTCATCCAAAAAACTCCATTTGATGTTGCCATAGGCTTTGGTTAAATCCACTTTAATAGCACATATGGCTCCCTTGTTTTCATTGTAATAACCTTTGACAAGCTCGTGGGCTATTATATTGTCAATGATTCTTTTTCCTTGCTCATAAGATGGTGTAAAGTTGAATTGAGCCTATTTGCTAGCAACTTGGATATACATTTGTAAATGGTATTGCAACATGCAATCAGCCGAAACTCAGCAAAAGAGGAAGGATTCTCTTTTTGGGTACCAAGGTTAAGTAGGTGGAGGTAACCTCTTTTAAGAGTTTACCTAAAGCAAAGAAGTTTTTAACTGCCAAGCATACTTCCTCTCCTACTATATCCCAAGTTTCCCTAAAGAAATTTGCTCCATAACTATTTGGTCTTGGTGCCTTATCTTTAGCTATTGCCTAGAAGCACTCTTTAATCTCTTCATTGGAGATAGGTTTTGTGAGGAATTCTATTGTAGAGGGTAGAATTCTTTCGGTAACCAACATATTGATTCTATATTCATCTAAGTTATGAGAGGACTAATTATAGAGTAAGGAAGAGGAACTCTACTACAAGCTCCTTCACTTCATCAAGTGACTCAATACTCCTTCCAGAGCTGTTTTTTATAGAGGAAAGGCAGTTTTTGTATTGCTTCTGCTTTAGTTGTCTAAAGAAAAACTGGTTGTTCCTATCATCAAGTTTGATCCAAGTTGCTCTCGATTTCTAATGGAGAAAAGATTCCTCAAGTGCACTCCAATGATAGAAATTTTTCAAGCAAGTCTTCTCCTTCTCCCAATTTGCCATATAGAGTTTTAACCTATTGGTTTGCTGAATGTGGTCAAGCTCTACCTTAGCCTTATTCATACGGTTAGAAATGTTGGAGAAGCTACTAAAATTCAATTGTTTCAACCTTGGTTTAAGGAGCTTTAACTTCTTGCATATACAATACATAGGGGATCTACCCACATCAATGGACCAAACTTCTTTTACTATATTCAAAAAATCAAGGTGTTCCTTCCATAAATCAAAGAATTTGAAAAAGGATTTCTTGTGACTCTCTTGTATCACCAAAAATTGTAATATTTTGCTCCCTACATAATCTTTTGATAGCCTTACTTTTAATGGGGTCATTTAACCCCTTAACATTTGATACACCAATCATAAAATAAAACTATTTACAAGGTCTTCCCAAAAGGATCTCACAACATCGCTCATCGAGGGGTTTCCTTCGATTTGTCTCTATCTTTTTTCTTCTTCTTATTTTTATCCTTCTTTTTTTCTTTCTTCTTAACTACCATCCACTCTCCCTAGACCTGTTCTCCATCATTTTGTGCCACATTTGCTTTTGAATTAGCTTACGGAGGGTTAAAGCAGCATTGTGCTGCAAGAGAGTCACAAGAATTTGATTGTGAATCTAGCACTAAGGAAGGGTGCATGTGAACTCTTCTTTAGATCCTTGACGTAAAATGTCCTTCTTACGTATAGAATCCTCATTAGAAGATGAGGGAATCTCCTCATGTCTAGAAGAATCACAACTAGAATCCTCCACATTTGAATTTTGCAATCTTTCAAGGGAGTGTAGCTTTTTTGAGGTAGAAGCGAAATCATCTTTATACACAATCATGGTGGATAAAATATCTTTACCCTTACCAAGCATGTTTAGTGCAACAACAGGCCTGCACTTCCCTTCCTTGTTTGTTTCTTTTAGGACAATGCCTTGAGCTGGATGGCCTTGATTAGACGCTAGAGCTTGTTCCTTGCATTGTTGTTCATCAGGAGGTGTTCAAACACCAGTTAAGGGAGTGTTTCCTTTGAATTCCTCTATGCTTTGCTGAATGGGGCATGACTTATTGTTACGCGTGAATACTTTCCATGTTAAGCAACTTGGGGGAAGAAAGTCATACTCAACATCTACTTTATGGCATGAACCATCTTTATATTCCACCTCGAAAGCTTGAATAAACTCACTATCAGTTGCTAGCTCCCTAATAGCTTTAGCAAATTTTACTTTCTCATTTTTCGTTGCGATCATGTCCACTTGAAGAGGATGATTGATAGCACTAGCTGCGTAGTTGACACCTTCCCTATGTAAGAACTCCATTGGAATGCCCTAAAGTCTCACCCAAATTGGCATCTTTCTTAGCCAACTCCACTAAGAGACATACCTACTTTCCACCTCTCTTGTATAATAAGTTAGGGACCAAAAAACCAAGGTTGTTGCAAAACACGATTAAGGGAATCCTCATCCATAAATTTAAAGAAGTAATAACCTCAACCATTGATAAGCACCTCTAGGAGACCATCCTTTTCCCAGGCTACTTTCACAAACTTTTGAACCTATGGAAAAACCAAGTTTCTACCAAGGAAGTACCTTACTAAAGTAAACCTCTATATATGTACACCAATCTCAGAAACGGAGGTGGGGGGCTTGACCACTATTTTATTTCCTTCTTTACTAGGTAGATGATAAGATAGGGCAAGGTTGATCTTATTCGGCGGTTTAGAGGTAGAGGGGGGGAGACCACCTCCGCAAAGGAGCGGGAAGGAATCTGGGGTAGAATATAAGTACCATTTTCACTTTTGTTCTTCAGTAGAGCACAAGTTTTGACTAACTTAGCAACTTTGGTTGTCTTCTGTTCAGTAGAGGAGCTCAAGGAGGTTTGGTTTCCACAAGAAGAGACCCCTTTTGGTCCTATGATTTTGACTACAGAAGGGGCACTAGCCCCAAGCTTAGAAGGGTCTCGCCATTTGAAACAACAATTGCTTGTTCCATACAAACCTGATTCTCTGGAGAGGGCTTGAAAGGTGACTCAACTTCACGTTTAAGGATTTTCTTTGAACACATTAGGAGCAAAACCTACCTTTTTCCTCAAAGGTTTGGCTGAGGAACAACTACTAGAGGATGTAGAACCTTGGCCATCCTTTATCGACTTCCTTTTTGAAGGATGTGAGGGAAGAGAAATCGTTTCTCTTAGGATTCCAGTTGACCCACCTTTAGTTGAAGATTTCTTGTTTCTATGAGCAAACATTCTCATGATATTGAGAACAAAACCGGAAACACCAAACAGAAAATGCTACGATGAGCAAGAATGGAAGATAAAACCTTAAACTTCCATTAGGGAAAAGAAACTAACAGGGAGGCAAAACCTTAGGTAAACAAAAGACAAGGGAGAGAGAACCAGAGAAGAAGAGGAAGAGAGAGGGGCGAGACGATAAGGAATGGAAAGACGAGAGGGGGGGAAGATACCAACTAGAAAGAAGGGGACAAAGAAAGTAAATGAGGTAAAGGGGAAGGAAGGATTAAAGGCAGAGAAAGGATAAAGGAGAGAAGGGGCGAAGGGGAGAGAGAGGGAGACAAGGGAGGAGGAGAGGGTATGGTGGAGACGAGAGAGGAGGGGGGTTGGAGCAAAGGGAGGAAAGTGTTTAGGAGGGTTTTAGAGAGGAGGAGGATTTTCTCACTAGCCTTTTTTAGATCTCGATAGCTATGCTAGGATTTTTGCTAAGATTAGGTTGCCTATTTTATATGGGTAAATTAGTGATTTCTGTGAGGACAATATGATGCACTTCCATGTTGGTCTTCTAAATCATGGGGATTGAACTGATTCATGTGTTTGTAGATAGGGATACGAAATATGGACATTTCTTGCTCATGAAACACAGTTGCATGGCTTGTTTGGATTCCAGAATCTTGTGAGTAAGATAGACCCAATTCTATTAATAATTTTAGTCAGAGTTATTTTGTCTCCGAGGCATAAGGTTCACTATGTGTTCATTGTATCACCCAATTGATGGACAATCTATAGTAGTAAACAGGAAGATCTACTTACTTGTGTTGCTTTGCATCGAAACAACCAAAGGAGTAGGCAATTAGGTGCCTTGGGCAGAATGTTGGTACAAAACTACGTTCCAAGCGCAAGCCGAACCACCATCCCTTTTGAAGTGGTATATGTGAGGCTACCATGTAGTACACAGAAGGTGAAACTTTGGTGTGCAGTCATCCCTTTTGAAGTGGTATATGTGAGGCTACCATGTAGTACACAGGAGGTGAAACTTTGGTGTGCAGTCGGGGAAGAGTTGTAAGCTTGGGATGAAATCCTACGTCGATTGCACTATCATCTACAACGAGCTATTGCAAGAATATCAGATTGCACACAAACGTGAAGTGAGTTTGGAGGAGGGTGATCGATTGCATGTGCCTTTTCACCTACATAGGCAACAAAGTGTGGCTAAATGTCTGAATTGAAAATTAGACAATCGATGTTATGAGCCCTATGATATAGAGAAGTGCATGGGAATAGTCACATATTGCTTAAATTACTCTGGGTGGGCAGG
This sequence comes from Lumnitzera racemosa, assembly GCA_024138005.1. NCBI lineage: Eukaryota > Viridiplantae > Streptophyta > Magnoliopsida > Myrtales > Combretaceae > Lumnitzera > Lumnitzera racemosa. Next base: position 7,788,231 of record JAMXBC010000007.1, read on the forward strand.
GTAGACCCAGATTTCCATGATTCCCAGTTGAAAATAGCACTGCAGAATCGGATAGCATAGTCATTGGGCTGCAGGGTCTGATGTTAAAGCATCTGATGTTTTGGAATTAGAGAAAGTGTTGGCTGATAGGGTGTGTAAGGTAGATGACATTGATGTGCCACTTCTGGTGCATTGGTAGGGTAAACTGGTGGAAGAAGCAACCTGGGTGGATAAATCTGACTTTATTGCTCAAATCTCCAGGCACAGCCTTGGGACAATTCTGTTTACCAGGAGGGAGGTGGTGTTGGGTCTATTGGTGGCAATTGACCAGAGGTTTGACTGGTGGCTATTAGCAATCTGAAGGCCCATGGGCTGGGATATATATTGGGTGTATTATAGAAAGAAAATAATGCAGGAAGGAGGCAACATGAAGATTCCTTTCTTTGTAATTCTGTTTTGAGGGTTCAAATGTGTATAATAAGCTTTTAGCAGCTTGAGGGTTTTGTGGGATATTTTCTTTGGTAAAGTTACTTGCTTTACTGTAATCAGGAACTTTGGCTCTCCGTACAATTCCACTCATTAGTGATTGATCTATGCTACATTTCACTAAATCAAAGCTCTGCCCTATTTATCCAATATATATATATATATATATTTATCCAAAAAACATTGAACTCTACCCTAACAATTTACCAAATTTATATTGACAGCTAGGAAGTTAGCAGAGGAGCTTGATGGGTGGCTTAGAGCAGCTAACCTGGAAAAATCTCCTGATGTAAGGGGTGTTATTGCTCCGTAAGTATGGAAAAAGGTTGTCATTCCCACAATGGTTATCATTTACTATTTCCAATTTCCTTATTTTTCTTCAACTACAGGCATGCTGGTTATTCATATTCCGGGCGTGCTGCTGCATATGCTTTTGGAAACATAGATCCAACAAATATGTAACCTTCTCCTGCTGTATTTTTCTTTCTATTATAAAAAGTAGCACATTATTTGAATGCTTCTTTCTGATTTATCATTGTTTAGTGCAGTAAACTGCTGTAGCGTGTGGTAAACAGTGATAGTACCATTTTTTTCACTTTTATTGCCTCTTCGTGAAATTAATGGAACAAGCATTTGCAGAAACATAATTGGTTTGGGCCCATATCGGTTATAATAGAAATAAGATGTGAAAATTCTATGGACTTCCTTGTTTTTGGCTGCTGGTGTGTGACAAAATTGCTTTTATCCAGTTCTAGGATATTCCTTCTTGGACCTTCCCATCACTATTACATGCCTAAATGTGCTCTCTCAACTGCTACACTGTATAAGACTCCTGTTGGAGACCTACCGATTGAATTGGAAGGTATGACAATTTTTAGATATTTTTATGCTGAGTATATTGTTTTTGATATAATGTGTCTGGAAAGGTTGTACTGTTGCAATACTTGTGGTACTATGGTTATATTTAACTGTCAATTTCGAGTTCATTCTAAAATATAACAGTCAATTTTGTCGGTTTTCTTTTAGGAAGATTGAATACTGAACATGTATATTCTGTTTTTTGTATGCCTGTCTTTGCATGAGTGTGCAGTCCATCAAGAGATTGTTGTATTGATTTGCTAGCTTGATGCACTACACTAGGAAAAGAATGAATTTATTAAAATAAAATATCATTAAAAATGACCACGCAATAAATTTGTAAAATAGGTAATAACAGGAGATATTATGCGTAAAGTGGAGCCTGAAAGCAAATGAAATGTTGTTCCCACTACTGAAAATGAAAATAATAGTGGTTTGTCTTTAACACTGGACAGCTTAGGCTCTCTATCATCATAAATCTCGTGTCTCTCAATCCAAATTTTACTGTTTGACAGCATTGCTTTTAGCTGGCCGATTATGCATCCATATCTCTTGTGAAAAGCGATCTTATTGTGATATGGGTGAATTTTTCAGGGTTTGCACCTAACCAGGAAAAGGGTTGATCTGTTGGTTAAAGCAGGGATGGTTTGTAGTGAGAGGAAATCCTATATCATCTGTCTAGGACTCCCATCCTATGAGACACTTCTATTGGGTTAAAATTCAAAGCACTTGAAAGCTTTTGTTTTCCTCCTCTGTTTCTGTTAATTATTTTGCCTGCTTGGGGCTCGTGTCAATAAACCTTCTGCTGCTTCCAAAACAAGAAGGAAATTGATGTGACTTCTCATCTTTCATATTAGCTCACACTTGCCAAGAAAGTTGACCAAGATCAAGCTTTTTCCTCTCTTAGGTTTTGTGCAAAATCACAAGAGCATGTGCCAGAATGTGCTCCTACTATTTGGGAAAGTCAAGTTCAAGACTCCACACCTTGTCTTGGAGAGTTGGAAGATTGGCATTCCCCTTTCTAAGGCCTATTTGGGTCAAACTATAGGGTTTCTCCAGAATTCCTTCACAAGGATATGTTATGCTGCGAGCGCACTTGGGAGGCCACTAAAAGTGGATATCGTGACAATTACAAACGAAAGGATTTGCTATCTGTGAGTGCCAATGGAGATGGAAGTAAGCTTGGGTTTTCTAGAGGACATCAACGTGGAATGTGCTGATGGTTCCACCATGGTGATCAACGTAGACTGATAATGGTCCATTCTGACTATTATAGGTGTAGCATTTTTGGCTACAGCAATGAGAAGTTTCATGATCTAGTGCTAGAGGTGAGAATGAGGAGAGCATAGTTGAAAGGAAGACTGACGGCAGGAGTGTAGGCTAAGGATATGGTAATCATAAGACTCCTGTCTAAGGTTGTAATGGCAAATCCTGAATCTTCAAGGAAGGGGAGAGCTAATGTAGTAGTTGAAGAGGTAACTGTTTTAATCATTCCTTCAAAACTTGGTGGAACTTCCAAATGTAAGACTCCATTTTTGTTTTGGAGAAAGGAGACAAGCTTAAAGCTTATGAAAGTCTATGCTTACTTAGACCTTAGTATAGACTCGAGAGCTATTGGGTATGTTTTTGTATGCTCTAATCCCATCCTTCTTTGTCATTGGACTTCTTTGTCCAAGAGATGTAAGTTGATTTTTCCTACCCCCCTCTACCCAAAATCCATCCTTGATGCCCTCAATAGGGAGAACTCTTCTTAGAGTATAGTAAAGAAAAATAAGTTGAAGAAGAAGAAAATAAAACATGAAGTTGGTAGTTGATAAAGCTCTTCCTGTTGTTGATTCCTTAACTACGCGTTTCTTTGATTTCATAGGGTTAAAAGTAATAACTATTCTTCTTATATAAGCTTAATCCTGCATTTGGTTTGTGAAATAGCTATTCTACATGACTCTTATGGTTGTAAAATGAGGACCTGCAATTCCTTCAAGAGATCAAAGAAATAAATATTTCTTGATCTTTTCTACCATATATCATATCTACCTACGAGAGCTTGTTCCAACAGGCACGACAAATTTGGGTAAGGTTAAACGGAAAAAAAAAAAAAAATTGTGTAAGGTTATGCTAATATTTTTATATATATTCCTAATCCATTCTAATATCACTTTTAAGTACAATGAAACAAAATTATAGCCATTATTTTTTGATTCTATCGTATAGGAATTTCAATTTTATTCTTTCCTCATTGCATTTTGCAAATGGAACATGCTATAAGGGTTTTCCTTGTCTTTGTTAATATTTTTATGTCTTGTTGGCACATTATAGGGTTAAATAACCTTCTAAAGGCAAAAGAGGTTAAAAAATTGGGTCTGGAAGATAATATCTCTAGTATGGGAATTTTGGAGATGAGTGTGAGGCTGGAAAACATTGATAGAGCATGGGAGCCAGCATAGAATTTGAAGCTTTCTCATTAAGATAATCTTTGAAGTTTTTGCTCCTTGGGTTGGGAAGGAGAGGAAAAACTTTTAAGAATTTCTATTGTCTAAGCTTAGGGGAGGTGTCCTTTTATAGGTAGATTCCTTAGTAGTCACTCTTTCTTGGAAATAGAAATACTTCTTTCTTTTCTTGCTTTATGCAACAAAAGTTTCATGGGGGTAGCATCCAGTTGCTTCCAAAGGAAGATGGCTCTTGTGTATCATATTTAGAGGAGATTAAGCTTGAGAAGATTAATTTCTTTGAAAATTTGCTGCATGACCCCCTAAGCCCTTTGGACTATTCAGCTAGACTTAATGCCTTGATCTGTAGACATGTTTGATAGGCAAACTAAAGCAAATTCATGAAGCCAGTTACCTCTTCGGAAATCAAGGAAACTATGTGGCCTTTGGCAAGCAACAACTTTCCCATATTGTTGGAGAAGAGGTGATGATTGCCATCGAGGTCTTCTTTGGCAATAGAGGCTTGCTAAAAGGCATTAATTGCATTTCCTTTACACTGGTGCCAAAAGTTGGAAAATTTTCTTGGGGATTTTAGACATATTTCGTGTTGTAGTACTATTTACAAATGCATCTAGTGACATTGAAGATTTTTCATCCCTCTTTGGTGGGCAACTAACAAAAAGCTTTTTTACTAGTGGAAGGTTGATTGTAGATTATGTGTTGCTCTCACAAGAATTATTGTATGTGTTTTAAGATTGGTTTCTAAAGTTTAGTTTTAGCTTGTTACATTCTCTTTTATGGGCTTAATTAAAGAGAGAATCTGATCTCTACAAAATCTAGAGTTTTGAAACATCCACTTGTCCTCCATAACTGATTGGGGCCTGTTTGCATATCCATTTCCAGAAAATAAAGTCTGTTATATTGGTTATGGAGACAGCGAGCATATGAAAAGGATTAATATAATACAAAAGGTTAGCAAAAATCTTTTGTATTTGCGTTATTATAATAAAGCTTAAATATTTCATAGCCTTTGGAATTATAGATTTTAACAGAGTAATGATCAAATTAAATTCTATGCCATATGTGAGTTGGAAGATTCTTCCTTATGGCAAACTTCATCTCATTTCCACCTGTGGTTTGACGGAATCACTAATTTGGTTTATTTTCTTAGGGCAGTTCCATAGCATAGCTAGAGAACTCACTAGTTAAAGAATAAAATAAAATAATTCTGCGTGGAATTCAAACATTTTGGGAAATAAGAAAGGTAGAAAGGTTAATGGGCAAAGACAGACTGTTGGCCTTGCCACATGAAAAATGCCACTGAAATGTTTCAGGGATTGAGGTCCATTATCAATTTCTGTGCGTATTAATTGCATACTTCATTCTGGTTTGCATTTTTCTAATTTTACATAGCAGTCACTCCTTTTTTTTCCCCCCTTCTTTTAAAGTAATTAATATAATTTCATTTACTGACCAGTTAAGCTAAACATGTACATTGCCTTTCTTTATACTACCAGTCATTGAAGAGCTAAAAGCAACTGGGAAGTTTGAACTTATGGACATGCGTATTGACGAGGCCGAGCATAGCATGGAAATGCATCTGCCATATCTTGCCAAAGTCTTTGAAGGGTATAACTCTGTCGGTTCATTGAGCTACTTCTAGCTAAATTTATTGTATCTGCAATTATGAAATCGAATGCAGCTTTAAACTGACAGACATGCTGTAAAAGTAGTACCTATTTTGGTTGGTGCTGTCAACCCTGAGAATGAAGCTATGTATGGGCGGTTGCTGTCAAAGTATGTGGATGATCCAAAGAATTTTTTCTGTGTCTCATCAGATTTTTGTCACTGGGGATCGCGGTAATGTTTTATCAGTAAACTTGTCTATTATGTGTATTTTTGGTTTTTTACACGTTCTTGCTCTGTATTAATCCTTTCTTATGCTCTGTGCTTGATGTTGCCATTTGATAAATGATGCAATATTTAATTATTTTTCCTGGTTCTTCAGTTAAGTATTATTTTCCTTGCTTCCAAGGAGAGTGTGCAGTGGTCTCAGAACAAGAAGCTTTGTTTTTTCAGCTATAAAGTTGTCCATTTATTTGTGATTTAAGATTATTTTAAGACCCATAAACCTAAGACCATACATATTTATTTTTTAGGTTGAATTGTCTTCTGTGGGTAGTTATGTGTCGAATTTTTTCCCCGTTAAGACTGGCAAATATGTTAATGATAAAATAAACTGCATTTTTAAGCCTCTCTTGTAATGTGGACTACTTATAGGTTTGTACTTATATCATTAGGCCTTGGATGGATGGATGCTTGTATGAATGATCACCACATCAAATATTCAATCTTACAGCATTTTGATCATCTTGTAGATTCAATTACGTTTATTATGACAAGAAATATGGGGCCATATACAAATCTATAGAGGCCTTGGATAAGATGGGCATGGATATTGTAGAAAGTGGGGATCCTGACGCATTTAAACGGTATCTCAATGAGTATAACAATACTATTTGTGGACGCCATCCAATCAGTGTTTTTCTCCATGTAAGATTATTCACCTGAATATTTCTCTTGATTATTTTGAAATTGCACGTTCTATTATGGAATATTTAGTGCATGCAAGCAAGACATCTATGAAATTCTTGATTTTTTTTTTCCCTTTTCTAGAAAAACTGATTTCTATATTTTGGTTGTGTCAAAGTGAATGTCCAAATATTCTTGGAATGTGTATCTTTGTCTATCCTTATATTGTTAGGTCATGGAAAATTCTCTGTATGCATTACATGGTTAAATATCGACTCCTTCATTAAGAGTTATTTTGCAACCACGATTTAATATTTTGACAAATATTGAGTTCACCTCTTTTGCAAAAGAGCTCTCTTTATGGCCACCAAGGTTATCACACGTTACCACCTATCACTATTGTGACTTTATCAGTATGTGATTTGACATGCTTTTATAGCCATCGGTACCAGGTGCAACTAAATCAATCTCCCTGTGGTCACAGCAAGCTGTTTCAACAGCTATTGTAGGCAGCACCATGACCTTAACAATATATAGAACCAACCACCACGACTATCACTAGTAACACCACTGGTTGGTTCCCATTCCATTGCTTGACCTGATTAATTGCCCATCACTCACTAAACTAGGCTGTCATTGTATCACTGCCCATCATCTTTTACAGAATGGTCTTCCCACAATCACCTTACTGTTGTCGTCCCCTGTTCCGATGTTGCTATTCTCTGCATCAATTAACTTCCGTCATTGTCACAAAACTCAAGATGGCATAACATTGTGAATTAGTAAGGCCTTCAAAAAACATCTGCTTGACAGGATGCATATCTGTGGTTATTTTGCTATTAGTTCTTTGTAGAAATTTCCCGTAGTTAACAGAATAAAAAATTGAAGGCAAGTTAAGTTTTGCGGTAATTCGGTGAATAGCATGGGTTCTCTGTTTTCTTGTGAAAACGGCAGTGGTTGTTTTATTCTTTTCAGTTGAAGAAGAAAAATCATCTGAAAATCAAGTGTTAGGTAGATGCTAATTCCACGTTTTTTGGTTCTCTCTCTCTCTCTATATGTTTTCTCCCTTGGTAGCTGGTGAAGTTCATAATATCTCTCTCTCACATTTTCATTGTATACAACTTCTTACAGATGCTGAGGAATTGTTCAACAAAAATAAAGATAAAATTCCTGCGATACGAGCAGTCAAGTCAATGCAAGAGTATGAGAGACAGCAGCGTAAGTTATGCGTCTGCTGCAGCTAAGGTGGATGCTTGAATTGAATCTGCTAGACTTGTTCCCAATAAATATTTATGTTCATTTTATGCTTATGTTGAACTTTTGGAGGGAAAAAAAAAAAAAATGCATTTAGACATGTCAAGGACCGATCAAGCATTTGGGTACAGCCAGTTAAATCTGTATTGCGAATCATTTTCATTTTCCATGTCTCTTTTTTTAATTATGCTGCTAATCATGATTATTTCTGGCAGGGTCTCTGTTATCTGATATTTTTAAATTTTAATTACTTATATAGGCGATTGGTTATCGCCCAAATGAATTGCAGAAGCTTAGTACTGTGTGTTGATTCTAATATCTTAATTTTAGATGGCGGTGTCTGCTATAGCATAATTTTTTTCACTGGCATTGGTGGTCCAAGTTGGGAGGAACAATGCGGAATTCACTACCTGAGTTTTTGGCAGTTTTCCATTTCAAATTTAATTTATCATAGAACACATCCAACGGAAATTGCCCCTCAAAGATTTCATCAATGATCGTCTTTCCAGTTGGTTTTACTAGTTTATTTATTTATTTATTTATAAACCAATCACTAGTGGACGTGTTGGTTAAGTAGTTCCTTTTCTTGACACATCGCCGAATACCCTAATTCCTGCAACTAAATGGTGAAATCCCGTTTGCTTCCTTCAAAGCATGTCATTGTGCCTTTTTCTATGTTTTCAAAAACGTACTGTTTTTGGCCTCTCTCTCTCTATATATATATGGTATTGTGTTCGCAAATTATCCAAAGAAAAAGAAAAAGGATCCGAAAATGCTCTTGGAATAAATTTAGGCAAAATTCCAAATTTTAGTGTTTTTTTTTTCCCTCTTTTTCTTTTCCCCCTGTCCTTGCAAGCTCCAGTTTCAATAGCAAAAATTGTCTTGAAAGCCCTAATTGAGCTCCTTTATCGGTTGATCTAATTAGAATTCCAAAAGTTGGGTAATTTTGTGATTCAATTAAACTGTTTCAAAAAATTTGCCCCTCCAATTGGAAGGGCTTAGTTGTGTGACAAAAGGATTATCCATGATGGCTAGTTGGCTAAAATTAATCGTTCGCCTTCCGTAGGGATGACAAACGAGTGCTTTTGTTGCTTAAGATATGGAGGTCAGAGTTGCTGTGGCTCACTAAATGTGTATAAATAGCAGAGCTGTAGATCAGATTGTTGGGTTTTTTTTTTTTTTTACCATTAATCAGATTGTAGTTAAATATATTTAATACCTAGACTTTGATGATGTAAGGGCAGACACTAAGCCGACTCATGATAATAAGAGGAAACTGCTTAACTCGCCACTCTAGGTTTTGGGGGTTTAATTATTTTTATAGGTGTGTGTATAAAATATGAGAAAATAAAGAGATATGGATGACTTGATCAATTGTATGTGACCTACTAATCAAAGAAATCGAAGTGGAAAGATTAAATTTACGAGTCAATATCATTCATGATATCCTAAAAGTAACTGAGACTGTTTATTGCAATCTACGGAGAAATATAGTCTCTCTCGGCATTGGAAATTTTAAAAACCTAAAAGTTGTACTTGTTTTTACTTTGCTATGACTATGCCTTTTTATCATTCTGCATTTTTTTTTTCCTCCCAAAACCGTTTCTTTCTTAATGTATCACTTATAAAAATTTAGGAAAGAATATTTATGGATGTTCTTTTTTCAAAGGGCTAGATTTTTTTCCTTTTTCTTAGAAAAATAAAAAATTAACATAGTATTTTAAAAAGATTTTATTTTTAAATAAGTTAAACTAAAATGAATATAAAATAGAGTTAGAATGAAATGAAAGTAGATTTTTTTTGTTTATAAAATTTATTGTTTGCTTTTATAGGTAAGAATTTTTTTTTTTTACTTTTTAAATTTTATAAAGTAAATGTTGAATGAAATAAAATTTTTATAAATTATTTTTGTTTTATAAAGTAAAGTTAGAATAGAATGAAAATTTATTTTTTTGGTTTATAAATTTACTATTGGCTTTCATAAGTGATGCATTGTCACCATGATGCCTTTTCTAATTTCTTTTTTCCTTCCAAAATCGTTTCTTTTTTAATGTAACACTTATAAAAACTTGCAAAAGGGTATTTGTGAAAATAAAAAGTAAAATTTCCATTTTAAAAAGGTTGTTTTTCTTTTTCCCCTTTTTAAAAAAATTATTGAGTTATTTTGAAAAGATTTTATTTTTTAATAAATTAAATTGAAAATGTGCTCTTTTTTAAAAGGGTAGATTTTATTTTCTTTTTTTTCCCCTTCTTTTAAACAGGAAACAATTGATGTAGTATTTTGAAGATGGTTTATTTTTAAATAAGTTAAATTAAAATGAATATAAAGTAAAAGTAAAGTTGTAATGAAATAAAAATTATTTTTTTTAATAAAATTTAATGTCTGCTTTGATAGATGAGGAAAATCTTTTTATTTTATAAAATAAATATAATGATCTAGCTGAAACTCTTCCTACTAAAGCATTGTCTATTTTAGTGTGAAATGTTATACAAATGATGCAGCAACTTCCCAAGAAGTAGTCTATCTTGGGATTGCTCCAATGCGAGTACGTTTAACTTAAAAGTTTCGATAAAGTTCAGCCATCTAGCATGTAAGAAGTATTATAATCCACCTCTTTTATAAAATTGATATTTTAATCAGTTTTGTTACACAAGTTCAAGACCACCACCAAGTAGGGATTCACCTTTTAGGCTGGTGAATTACTTTAATACCATCTATAAAGACCTAATTAGAGCTTTTTCTATCAAGATATTGTTTGCTTAGGCATGGAACTAAGGCTACAAATGAGCTGAGTTACTCGCAATCGAATTACTCGTAAACTACTTGAGCTCAACTTAGATCAAGCTCGAGATGAAGCTTGTTTACCTAAATGAGTTAAGCTCCAGCTCAGGTAAAAGCTCAAGCTTATGAGCGTACAACTTTGGTTTGTATAGGCACGTGAATAGATTTATGAATTATATATATATATATTACAAATATTATATATTATTAAAATTTAAAGACTAATTATATATAATATATTATGGAATAATATATAATATAAAATCTAATCTTTATTCACTATCTATTAATCTATTTATTTCTTAATTTTGTAAACTTAAACTCGTTAATAGACTCGAGATTGCTTCGTTTAAAGCTCGGCTCAGCTCGACTTGGCTCAACTTAACTTGAGCTTAATTAGTAACGAACTAAGCTTGAGCTCAAAATAAAACTCATTTATTTAAATGAGCAGAGCTTGAGCCTCAATTTTGAGCTTAATTAAACGAGTCGAGCTTGAGCCTTTAGAAGCTTGGTTCAGTTCAACTCATTTGCAATCTTATATAGAATGCTGCACAATTTTATTCCTTGGTGCAGCAGCTTTCCAAGAGGTTACTTATCTTAGTATTGTTTAACCTGACCACTCTTAACTTCGGAGTTTCGATATACTCTGAACAGCTACACTAAAAGGTATTTTGATAATTTAGAGTTCAGTTACCTTATATTACAATAAATGCCGAATGAAATGAATATAAGTTAAAGTTGAAAACAAAAATAATATAGTATTTTGAAGAGATTTTATTTTTATATAAGTTTTAAATTAATTTTTCAAAATAAAGTTGGAAAAAAATTAATGAAATGAAACAATTAAATTTTTATTTTATTTTATAAAGTAAATGCCTTTTCATAAGTAAGGGATTTTTTATTTATTATTATTTTTTTTTTGCTTTTACAATTATGCCTTCTTTCTTAGGAAAATTTTATGGTCCCATCTACTTTTTTTATGGGACTAGTCCTATCGACGAGATTATAGAAGTTCAGTCTTTTTTTTTCCTTCCAAAATCATCTTTTCTTTTTCCTTAATGTAACACTTACAAAAACTTACAAAAGGATAATATGGGGAATATTATTTTGCTCCTAGTTATATGAAGGTTACAACTTTTCTACAAATACTATTCTTGGTGTATAAAAGGATATGTCTCCTAAGAAATGAAAATGTATGAATAACAAAAGTGACAAAAAATATATTTAATAAAAGACATGAATAATAGAAATATCTTTAAAAAGAATTAAAAATTGAAAAAATAATGATTAAGTGAAGAGTTGTAATATTAATTTACTATACACGAAAATGGAATATATAAAAGGTACAATAAATGCTTTTGAAGTCATATTACTAGTTCCCATGCAATGCATTTCCTCTTATATAAAACTCTAATAATAAAAGTTAAGAAAAATATTCTATATCTAATAATATAAATAGAATTATTATGAACTTGTTTAAAATGCATATTAATTTAATATTTTAAAAAAATTAAAGTGATAATTATATTTAATAATGTATAAAATGTTTTGTAACACATTGATAAAAAGTTTAAAAAAGGACTATGTAGTCAAATAATATTTAGCCATATTAGTAGTGTGAAAAAAAAAGGTATTGAGAAATTATTCTGAAATTAGATAAAAAAAAAGATAAAAATTTAAATAGCTTATATATAATTTGTTATATAGATTCTTGCAAAACGCTAATAAAAAGTAACTTCTACTTACTTTCTATTAGAAAAAAAAAAAATTGCATGTGCTTTATTATCCTATCCTCATGTTTAGAAAAATTTCCTTTTTCTGTATTCATAAATTATCTATATAAATGTTTCTATGTACCTTTTTATTATCTCATGGAAGAAATAAAAGTTAACTTTTTTGTTTATAAAATTTAAAATTTGCTTTGATAGGTGAGGAAATTTTTTTAAAAAAGAATTTACATATAAACATGGAATAAAATGAAAGTTTTATAAAGTATTTTATATTATAAAGTAAAGTTAGAATGAAATAAAATTTTACTTTTTAGTTTATAAAATTTACTCTTTAGATTGATAGGTAGAGTTTTTTTTTTTTTTTTATAAATTAAACACGGAATGAAACGAATATAAAGTAAAGTTTGAACAAAATGAAAGTAAATTTACTATATTCTTTGATAGGTGAAGAATTTTTTTTATTTTATAAAAAATAATAAACAAAACTTAATATCAAAAGGTACTTAAAAAAATTAAAACATCCAAAAGGTATCAGACAAATCTAAAGAGACTTGATGCAAATATATGTTATATTTTTGAAAATATGAAAAATATAAATGTAATTTAGATTTATTATAACATATAAGGTTGGAATTGACTAAAATATGTGTTATTATGACATGCAATTGCATTTAATTAAAGAACTGCTAACCTCTAATACATATTTTTTTTTAGTGAAGAAATCTCTAATGTTTATAATAATGATTATGCTCTTTAATGGTTGTATGTCTTATAATACTTTGTATAGCCTTTCAAAAACTAAAGAAATGATGAGTAGGAGGAAAAAATAAAAAAAAATCAGTTTTGGACCTTTGTTTGATCGATAGGAGAAATAACTAGGGAATTTGTACAATTATTTTCAATAATGAATTGGTAATATAACAACTTAAAAATTAGGATTAGAGAAGGCAACCGGCCAACCACATGCAAACAACAATGATTGCAAAATCAACTATAATAAATGGAAATAAATACCTAAAAAGAAAATGAACCAAGAAGAAAGTGAAAGAATACACTATAGATTGATAAAAGATGGACTTGTATAATATATATCATATTATGTAAATATAGAGGAAACTGAGATTTCCTTTGGATAATAAAAGGAAAATGCATATATACATATATATATATATTTGTTTCCTTTTATTTTTATTTTAAATATCACGAGACAAAAAAATTGTAAAAGTTAAAACATTGCTCATGGAGTAGGGTAACCATTTTTTTTTTTTGGAAGTTTATTGAAAAAGGAAAGAAAAATGAAACATTAGCCAGTTTCTTAGTACCTTTTGACTAAGCAATGTTTTAGATAGGATAATCACAATGTAACTTTTTGAAGAGAAACATGGTTAACTGAAAAGTTACAATGATCGAAAAAGTTTTTAAACAAAAAAAATCTATTGCATAGAATAGTAATTGCATATTAGTTACACAATTAATTACGTAGAATAATAGAAAATAGAAATATGAAAAAAAAAGACTAACATAATAGTTACTAAAAAAATAAGTTTATGGCATAAAATTATATAAATGTTTATCTTTCCAAGAATATTGTACAATAGTACTAATCTTAGTTCATTATCATAAAACCTATCATATACCTCTAAAAGTAGCGAAAAATATATTAATAAAGTAAATTGTTTAGTGCATGTACAAAAGTACTTTATATAAACATAATAACCTATTGATAATGTCACAAAGTTTATTATACATAAAGCTATGAACAATTTTTAAAGTATTGAATAACTACAAGTAAAGAAAATTATAAAAGACAATATAAAGGAAAAACATCTATGAGAAATGACTCATGAAAATAAAATATAATTGGCTTAAGACATAATAAGTCGAATTTGGATGGATGTGTAGTCATTAAATCTATAAAATACTAAAAAAAACAAGTTTTACATGAATAACATAATGTTAAACAATTGCAAGTGGAAGGAAAAAAAAATATTACCGTATTGCTAAATCTTATTTATTTTGGTAGGTCAATTCATTTTCTATGATGTCTCCATTTGACTTTGCACGATTGCATAACATAATTAAGTAAACACAACTACAATAAAACAAAAGTACTAAAAAAGTTTATAAACAATATCATTGTTAACATGTAAAGATTATTACATCAAAAAGTTCTATTTGTCATTCTTCATTTTCTCAATCTCATGTTTTACCAATTTTATGAAAGATTGTTAACACCCCAACCAAAGCAAAAGCTATAAATTGTAAGGTAACTTTTCTATTAAAGAACATTAATTCTTAATGAAGGGGGAAGAATATAAGAACTAATGCAAAAATAAAAGGAAAAAAAGGTTAAACTAACTGTAGAAGGTGTACATTGAGGAGTGACTTTAGATATCTCCGAATTATATAACCAAGTATCTTTAAGGTCCATCTCAATTGAAAGAGAGTCCTAAATGAAAAGCTTAGATGTAGATTAGTATCTCTATAAGATATTAGAAGGTAACAGTAATCATGTAGATTAGACTCTCTATAAGATATTAGAACATAATAGTAATAATTTGTATTTACATGACCAAAATTAACCTAAACATACAAAAAGATTCAAAGTAAACTGAATTTTGAATGAAAATTAGGATATCTACAAATAATTACTATTAATATCGACATAACAAAATATTTTAAGAATGTAGGAAATCCTAACCATTAATTTATAATTTAAGAAATTTGAGAGAGAAAAATAGAAAGGATCAAATTTCCAAAATGAAATTTGGAGAATTACAAAAATAAAAATAAAAATTGCAAAAGGTTTTCTAGGATAGTTACAATGTCGTTTAAGAAGTTTTGAACATTATGAAAATAAGTAAACTTTTCCTACAAATAAATATACATGTAGAAGACTAGGATATTATTGCATCACATTAGCCTAATGGTTGTTGAGGTTAACAATAATTTCAATATGTTCTTTAATATTAGAACTTTTACATTCTATAAACTTGAGAGATTATGATCGCCCTCGTTCAAACAACAACGCAGATGTTATGATTGAAAAATTTGTAACAAATTTCAGAATTTAAAAGAATATAAAAAATAAATAAGTAATAAACGAATTATTTTGCATTGAAGTAATGTCTCCTAACCAAGTGATACCGATTTTCAGTCATTAGAGTGAGCAAATTTGCATAAGATGATTATAGCATATATGGTGGAGTTAACGTAGAATATTTCAAATATCTAGACTAAAAAAGTAAGTATCTTGTAGTCTTCATAAATACAAAATAAAAAGGTGGAAAATATTGAAATAAAATAAAGAAACATGATATCTCTAGGACAGACCTTTGTATAAAAGAGGAATCTTTCTTATGTAAATATGAAAGAAGTGAAATCACAATTCAACATAGATAAAGCAAGAAATAAATAGTTTGCAGTGTTTAAAATAGAAGATCAATTTGCTTTTTATCATTTTGTCTCCATTCGGCTTTCTGTAAAACCAGTTAGGGTGGAACTTTATTTCCTTATCTTTTTTTTTTTTGGTAGTAGATACCCCTTCTAAGATGGTGCAACATGCAAATATGATAGGTGCTATTGATGGACTTAAAATTAAGAGGAGCAGTCTTGTTTAACACGCTTATGTTTTTTGCTGATGATGCGCTGTTCTTTTTTAAAGCATCTCAGTTGAATTTGATTGGACTTAAAAGAATTTTAGAAGCTTATTGTGCTGCCTTAGGCCAACATGTGAACATTTAGAAATCATGCATCTTTATTTTTGGTTCAAGCCCCTTGGTTTATTATAATGGTTTGTCGTGATTGTTTGGTTAATCCTAATAATAAGCCAAGAAATTATATGGGTATTTCAACTCTTTGGGATAGATCAAAACATAAAATTTTAGAATTTATTAAAGATAAAATAGTTAAAAAGGTACATGATTGGATATGTTGCCTTCTCTTTCTTGGGGAGAAAGAAATTCTCATAAAATCTGTAACTTTTTCTATTCCTACCTGCTCAATGAGTGTCATTTTGGTCCCTAAAAATAGTGTAGAGAGGTGAGTAGTATCATCTCTAGATTTTGGTGGGGGGATTCTAAAAAAGACAATAAGATACATTGGAAGAGTTGGGATTTCTTAGCTAGAACTAAGAGTGAGGGGATTCTTGGACTTAAAGATTTGCAAATCTTTAATCTTCCGCTTTTAGGTGAATTGGCATGGAGAGTTTTGCAAAATCCAAATGTTTTGAAGTTTAAACTTCTTAAGAGCATTTATTATCCTAAAGATGATTTTCTAAATGCAAAGAAAGGAGAAGGCACTTCTTGGATATGACAAAGAATCTTAGCAGGTAGAGATTAATTGATGTGGTTAGTGGGAGATGATAGGAAAATTGCATTTTGTAATTGCCGATGGATCCCATCTCTTCCATCTTTCACGTTGGAATGAAGAGAAGTTTATGCAGACTTGTAGAATACTCGAGTGAAGGAGAGAAAAGGACGTTGTTAAGATTCCCATCCCCTCCCTTATGTGACATTGAAAATAACCTTATTTGGCTTAAATTTAGACATGGGGAATATTTGGTCAAATCCTGTTATAGTATCCTCAAATACCAAGGAACATGATGTCCTCTCGTTAGAACCCTGTTCATCTTATTGTGTGAGTAAAAATTTTTGGCAAAAAAAAAAAAAAAAGAAAAAAGAATTGAAATTTTCCATGTTGTATAGACTGTAAACCGAAACGAAAGCACAATTTGTGGAGATTATGCATAACTTTTTTGCTTCTAATGCTAATCTTTTCTTCAGGAAGGTGATGCCAAGTGCTCAATGTTTGTTTTGCTTTTATGATGAAAATGTTGAGCATTGATCGTTTAATGCCAATGGGTCCAGCCAATATGGGTTGACTGCTGTCACTTGCGCATCGACACCCAACATACTTCAAGTGCTGGCAAATGGATAGAGTTATGGCTGGTTGATGGAAAACTTTCAAAGGAAGAACTTGAAGGATATTTTTAAAGGTTTTGTAGTGGCCCTTTGGCACATTTGGAAAGAGAGGAACAAAAGTGTTTTTGAAAAAAGGGAACGTGATCCTACAATTGTTACCGAATCTATTTTCCTTGAGTTTAGGGAATGCAGGTTTGTTTTCGGACAAAATGTGATCCGAAACGGATGTCCTGGTCAATAATGGACAATAGCACCAACTTGGAACAAATGACGCTAGAATCTTCGAACAGGCTCCAGGAAAAACAGCGATATAAGCTGGGGACAGCACTTACGAGCAGAACATTATAGCAGGCGAATGTGGAATGGAAATGGAACATGATATGGGAAGAGGTAAATACTTCCATTACAGTAGCTCCTACTGTGTCGGCATTAAGGAATGTTACCAGGGAAGAAGAAAGTTCTTTGGTTACAGCAGATCCTGGTGTACGTTGGCAACCCCCCTGATGAAGGATTTGTGAAAAATTAATAGTAATGGTGCGTTGAATATTATCGAATAGGTTGTACCAATGGAGACTCTGTGTAGAGACTCCAGATGTGCTTTGCTAGAACCTACGGCTTACATGATAGAAGCTTTGGATCCTTTAATCATTGAAGCAGCCCTGCACGTGAAGCATGTTTTAATACTATCAGGCATGGCTGGAACAAAGTGGCTTTTGAAACTGATTCTAAGATTATCCAGCAATCCATTTTGAACTCTTCTTTGTGTCCTCGGGTTATCCAGTGGATTGGTTTTTGTTATTATTTTTCTTTCATGTCATTTTTCTTCTTAATTCTTTTTAGTTTCGTCTCTAGAAATGCCAACGCTTGTGCTGATTGGGTAATTTCTCAAGGTAAAACAGGAATGTGTTGCAGCCCCGTCCCAATTGCAGTTTTTATTAGAAGTGGACTCTTGTGTTTTGCCTCTTTGGAGGCTCTTTCAATAACATTGTCTTTTGATTAAAAAAAAAAAAAATTACCAAATATGAAATATGTGTATATTTATGTCTTCTTTTTTTTTACTTTAGTAAAAACATATTTATGTTACCTATAATATCTATTCATCTGGTTATTGTATCTTAATAATATATCTTGATTAATGTATGTTAATGAAACTATCTTTATTTTATTATATATTGAAAATTTTCGAATTAATTTCTAATAATTGACAATCGAAATTAACAGTTGATAATAGAATAAATTCATTTTATTCTATATTTTACGAACTTTTGACTTACTTTCGTAGTCATATTGTAAAATTTGTCCCAAAAAGGAGAACGTCGACCCGAGCTCTGATTAATAGCCTGGAATCTTGGGTTACCATAATATGTATGTATGTAATATATATTATATTGTAATGCTTTACAACAATATATTATATTAAATTATATACACACGTAATACTGGTATATAGTAAATAGTACTATAAAATAACACACACAATCTCTCCATATAATATGACATGTATTACAAACGTGTATGTTTAGTATTTGTTGTATTAGCTAATATAACCAAGTTGACGAGAGAGGAAAAGTTCATACCGGTAGCTTCTTTTCATACCGCAATAACCATACAAAACCAAACGTACTACCATAACCATACCAAATCAAACGTACACTGAAATAACTAGCTAGGGACCATACGTGAACAAGAAGCATCAGCAGAGAGAAGCATGAAATGGAAAATGTCATTCCGAGCATAGGTGAAGCTGAAGGAACAACTTGGATAAATTGGCAATCCTTGATCGACAAGACATGTATTTCCAGATTGAGATAGGATATTTGGGTTTATTGGCTTTGTGGCACTAAAGCCCGAACAACTCAATGTTACATTTCCGATGGAACATGGACATGGATTCTCAATTGTCACTCTCCATTCCGTATGTCCTGCTTTTGTCTGGTACAATTGGACTTGACCAAGGCTACATTGGCAACTGGCTGCAGGGTTCATAGAATATGTATGTTAACACAAAATAGTTAAGTGAAAATAAATAATGAGTTACTATTGGATATTATAAACATCTATGTCATATATTACATGGAACCAATGGACATGTATGTAAGAAACAAACTGGCTATATGACTAGGCGAGGCCATCACCTTCGTGGATCAAAACCAAGAGAAAAGCTGCACGTACAAAAAGCCTAAATGCTTCCATGCTTGCTTGCTGAGCTTTTATGAGGATGGTTTTCCACTTTATATAGATGTACGAGATTTGGTGAATGTATATTAAGACGCAGGAACGGACCGAAGGATGGATCCAAGGAGGGGCCAGAGGGGGCCGACCAACCACCCAGAATTTTGTGTATAATTTGGATTGTAGAACGAGAAGATAAGTATAAGATATTTAAACCGGTTAAACATACTATCCTCATGTTAGTACCTATTAACGCTAGTGTAAAGGACAGGGAACTCTCATGCATGGCGGGACGTAGCTTGGAACCGCATTTGTGTTTTAATTTTGATTTTGCTGTTTGTCTGTAATTTGTCGGTATTTGCTTGGTTTGAAATTCAAAGAGACCCAAATACCCGGTGGTTAATATTGTAGATGAAAGAGAACAAATAACCAAACCAGGCTTCATGCTTTGAGATTGCTTTTCATTCTTTCAACTTCTGTTTTATTTGCATGTGCTTTTCAAGCCTCTTTGAAAAATTTTCGTTAGCTGTTTATTAGGATAGAAAGGAAACATGGTACTAAATTATTCTTCTTAATACGTCCAGTAATGACCTAGTGCTCAAAAAATTTTATGTAGTGCTTTATTGGTAGTACTAGATTATATTAGGTTTCCTTTTAAAACAATATGATTTTCATAATATTGATTATAAAATGTCTAATAAATATATAAAATGTAGTTTCGTACAACACTATGCAAAAAGCTTATATATATATATATATATATATATATAGGTCATTTGATATTTATTTTTCACTTTTACGAAACATTTTATCATGCTGTATATTTTACATTTTATATTTCCCATAAAAGAAATGTTTTATAAATGTAGAATTATTATGAAATTTCTCATAAATATAATGATTGATTCTCATAACATCCCTACGAATATCCTTTCTGTATGTAGTATTTTACCAAGTGTCTAAACACCCATTAAGAAATTGTCTTTCAAGGTTATTAGGAATTCAATAATTAATTTTCATGCTATTACATTCTTTTACCCCGTTACACTTTAAATAAACATATATCTCATAGCATATACTATAATTATACTTGAAGAAGTGTATTTGTTTTATGTATAAATCTAATAGTGACTTAAGAAAGCTCAAGCTGAGCCTAGCCCTCAATGCAACAGCCTTGCATCTTTCCTTGTTAAGACGTACGATTCATTTCTTTTTGGTGTACGTAGTATATACCATATTAGACCTAAAGGTGGAAAGAAATATAGGTTTTTTTTTTTTTTTTTAAGAATGTTATACTCGCTTAATATAGAGTCCTATTTTTCATCTTTGTTATAGTTTTTCAATAATTACTATTATATGGTGACCTATTTATGACTATATAATATTGCTACCTTTTTCACTTTGTCTTACAATTTTGGAAATGGTCAAAACTTCCCCCTCCTTTCTTTTTCTTTTCTTTTCTTTTCTTTTTGTTTTTTAATTCAGTATATCCTCCTTCCTGTCTTTTCTTTGTCTCTTTGCTTTCCTCTTGTTTTTTTTTTTTTTTATATATTTTTCTAAGTCTACTTCATTTTCATTTTATTTTTTGATTGTCTTTTTAGATTCCGATTATTTATTTGAAATTTGGTTCAGCATATCATATATTTAAATTCCATAGATTTGATAGTAAAGCTTGTATTAATTTATATAGAAGAGTAAACTAGCATTGTATTCACCTAAATTGGACCACTTTATATTGATAGATATCCATACATAAAAAAATTTTGCATCTTTCGTATATCCATACATTTTAAATGTCACTAAAAATATTACACATCTATATAATATTCTTATTTCACTAATGTATGCATAGATTTTCTGTAATTGTCTTTTTAAATTAAATTATTTGATTTCACTCTCACAATTCCCTTTGCTAACTTTAAATCTCAATTCAATTATCCTAATATTTATGTATTTAGATTTGATAAATTGTCAGTAAAGTAACAACTTGTTCACTTAGCTTGCACTATTTCACGACCATAGATATGTATATATGAGTTTGCAGAGAGAAAAGTTTCATGCTACTAGGATATTTATGTGGTACGCAATTTTCAATACATATTTGACACCTGGATATATTGTAAATTATAAAATAGCATGTGCAGATTGTTGAAAATATTATCCCATTGAGTTGCCGTAATGTTAATCTTGTCATTTACAAGTAAATCTCAATCTTCTCTCCTAGTATTGCTTTTCCACATTCTTCACTTTATTCACATCTTCTACAAAAGAAGATAAGACGGTCAAAACTCCTACTATAGGCCCCATCAAGACTCAAACTTTAATCTTGTTGATTAAAGAAAAGATAACATATTGTTACTGTTACGACACTGTTGTTTAATTGAAGCATTTCTTTTCATTTATGTATGTTGAACTTGAAGATTTTAGAAATCTTTTATATTAAATTGAAACAAATATTTTTTTGTCGATGTGCATTCTCTTCCATTTTGATGCTCCTTTAAGATTGGTACTAGAAGTATTTGACTGTATGCCCTTTAATATGAAATTCCGAGAAATTAATATTTAAAAATGTAAAGTTTGTCAAAAAAATAAAAGAAAAAGAAAAATAGGTACGTGAAACTATTTTACAGTAAAAAATTATATAAATCACCAGATGAAAAATTTTTTTTGTCTTGTTATGATTTTCCATATTTGAGTGGTTTATAGTTTTTAAATCAGTAGTCTTAAGTCATTTCGTCATTGTCGTTATATATGATCTATAGGTACCAAAGGTTGAAGAGTTACTATGTGAAAAAGAAATGCATATGTATTTTATTAGCAAAAAGATAGTTTATCTAAAAATTGTTTTTTTTTTTTTCCTTATGATATATTGCAAACTACTACTCTTATTTTTTTTCCCCTCCAACACGTTATTTATTTACAGATGAAACAGTTGTACATCGTTCTAAAAAGGAATTTAACTTTAAAATTAGTATGGCATTTTCTAGGGAAGAAGATACTTTTAATGCTTATAATGCCTATGCATATAGTTTAGGCTTTGGAGTTCAGAAAGGTTAAAAGTATTACAATCTTAATAATGAACTAGATGCATGCAACTTTCTTTGTTGTTGTGAGGGATTCAATTAAGAGGTTTAGTCTAATGAAGAAAGACGAATTGATCCAACTATAAAAAGATGTGGATATAATGCTTATGTCAAATTTAAGATAGACTGAGGTGTATAGGAAATTATTGAATTTAATCCTATCCATAATCATCTGTCCATTCCGAAGAATCATAAGCATTTAATTAGGTCCAATAAAAAGATAACTAAAACATGTGGAAGTGCTCTTTCCATTATGCACAAGGTTGGAATCAAAGTAACAAAGACATATTCATTCTTGAAAAGTGAAGCAAGAAGAGTACGAAATGTTGGTTGTACTCAAAGTGGTTGCAAAGATTTTTTGCAAAGTAAAAGAAAGGAGCATTTAGTGAATGGGATTGTCAAAGTTTATTGAATAGCTTGCGTTCTTTACAATCCAATTGTATCAATCTATTCTATTCATTCTTGGTTGATAAAGAAAATAGGAAGAATAATTTCTTTTAGTGTAATGGTTTATCACGAATAAACTATGCTTGTTTTAGTGATGTGATTACATTTGACATTACTTATCAAACTAATAAGTATAATATGATATGTGCATCATTTGTTGGGATAAATCATTATTGGAAAATTGTTTTTTTTTTTTTTTTTTTTTTTTTTTGTGCATTGTTGGTAGATGAAACAAGTTATTTTTGACTTATCTTGAAGCTATGGGTAGTAAAGCGCCATATTCTAGACTGTTTTTTTTTTGGAAGTTATGGGTAATAAGACACGAAGACTATTTTCACATATTAAAACCAAGTAATGAGAAATGCTCAAGATTTAAATATGAGTAAATTGGACATCATGAGAGGATTTCATTAAGGAACTATGGATAATGAAATTAGGTCTGATGCTTCTCTAAAAGAGACCAATAGTCAAGTCTGTCTAGTGGTGATACATAAGTAATCTTCCTAAAATTTACACCATGCTTATCTTTTTTTCTAAAGAGGTTAAAATAAAAAATTGCAATATTCATTGCTCTTTTATTAGTTGATCTATCCCTTACTCATGAAAATTGTTAAAAATAATACTAATCAAGTAAATTATGATCTTGTAGGGAGAGGAATTGAATGAATCACTCAAGATAGATCATGGCAATTGCATCCTCAAAACTATGTACAACTCTCAACTTGAACTTCCTCATAACATATGGCTATATAGATCCAATATCATATGCAAATTAAAAATGAGAGAAGGAAAGAACTATTGATTGAACAAAACTGGGGAGAAATGAATTGTGTACAGCAAGAGAAATGATCTTCAAAATCCTTTCTTTCTTTCCTTAGATTTCCAATTAGTAAAATTGATTAGTAATGGAGTCTTCTTGTTAGCTGCTTCACATGGAGGATTAAGACTCCTCCGTAGTGAAGTGTGGCAACCCCCTGCTCATCTTCTCCAAAAACAGATGCAACTATTACTTTTTTTTTTTTTTTAAGCCAAAGACAAATATATTACACAAATGTTATTGGTAATCTAAAGTGGAAATAAATAAATTCCTCAATATTAAGAAAATAAATATATTGGTGGTGCCACCAGGAACGAGAATGGCTCATAATGGTACCATACCATCACCAATAGCTGTAATAACAAATTAATCAATTTGTTAAATAGAGTTTTACTGAAATATGAAAAATTACATCGTGGACAGAAAAATGAATACAACTAAAGCAAGTTGTATTGATCAATTGACATAAAACGATCAGCAAATAAGACTACCTATGGAAGTCAAAGGTATGGAGAATGTTGCCTAAAAATGCATTAACCATGAGTGCCTTTCTTTTTTTTTTTTTTTTTTTCTAAGTTCAAATGGTTTGGATACCTTTATTGATAACAACAAAATGACTCAATTGAATTTCTCATATTTTCAAGAATCGCGCATCTCACAACTGGCATAGTAAGAAGAAAAATCCCCCCTAAGTCATCACCTTTACAAGAATCATACAAATCTATATAAATAAACCCTTAAAAAAAAAAAGAAAAAAGAAAAAATTGCTTGTTATGTACGCAAAAGATAGACTAAATTAGTCGTATCACCAATCCTGCTCAACAAGGCAATGGAAAATAATAAGCTAAAGAAAATTATTCCAAATGTTTACTCAATATTGTTGCTCTTTCCTCGCTGATCGTGTTCTCAACATCCCGTTTGGTTCACTTCCTCGGGGAAAGAATTGAATGAAACAGTAGGAATATATCTCTCTCCAAAACTTGTAAATATGATATGACCACTATGAGTTTATGATCGTAGGAAAAGAAAATGAGTAATTGGAAGACAATTCTAGCTTTCATATGATACATCTTACTCCTCTCAATTATATGAGCCCAACCCTACGGAGATCATCAAGCATCTTAAGGGAAAAATCGCATAAAATATATAAGCAGGACAATGCATGAATAATATAAACAGATCAGTAATGCTTAGGATAGAATATCAGCTACCTGTAAAGCCAAAATGCGATCGTCAATGGTATCTCTTTTGAGTTAGCCTCCATATTTCTCATTGCATGGGTTTGTCAAATTCGACCACCTCTACTAGTAACTGATATTCAAGTGAAAGTACAAGTGATCCTGAAACTATATTTACTCCTATCAAAGACATTTCTCTTAATACTAGTTGCATGTGATAGATTATAATTATGATGAAGAATTCTACAAAATCCACCACAAAGGAAATCTAATTTTAAATGATTTAGTGAAATTCCTGACAACTCTGCATACAATAGCATATATGTATTCAAAAATATGACAAAAATTCAGGGAAGATGTTCCAGCAAAAAAAAAGGAAAATTTTCCCTTTTTCAAGTGTCATCATGCAAATTCTCCAGACTCAGTAAAAGAACACCATACGAATCTATCCATACCATGAAGCAATAAAACTTACAAAGAGTAAGAAAAGCTTCATTAATAGATCATACACAATGATTCAGTAACATATCCACGTGTCCAATATGTTTTGAAAGTTGCCTACCACATAGATATTCCAATGCCATCTCATACCTAGTGAAACTTTTTTCATTGGCAGAAGAAAGAAGAGATATTGTATACGTAATCTTTTCCATCTTTCATATATTAGTGCATATTAAATATCACCCAAAAATATAAAATCTGTACAATATTTCTATTTCATTGATGCATTCATCGATTATGCATTGTTAATTATCTTTTTATCTTTTAAATATTTAATTTTGAGCCCATTTTTTAATCCCTTTTATAAATTTAAATTTCATTTTTTTAGCAATAAATGTTGTTAATTTATATAGAAATATTATATTAAAAACATAATTCATCTCGCTGAATCATTTTCATGTTAATTAATAAGATTTCTTAATCTTTAATCAAACTGTGCATTTTAAATGTCCTTTCCTTTCTAGGGGCTTGTGTAGATGAAGCCTTCATTCTCTCTTCGCAGTCAGGGATGTCCTTATGAAAGGCCCCTCCTCCCAAGCTGTGTGATGCAACTAAAAAAGAAGCCTTTTTTTTTAAGGCAGCTTGTTGGTTTTTCCAATCATCCAATCCATGATTCCTTCAATACTTTTAGCTCTCAGGGAACTCTTTCTTCGTTCGAGATACTACTTGTCTCTCGCTGTAATGGCTTGCTCTTCTCAGGTGGCTTTGTTTGTCAACAGCTGAATATTTTGATCTAGTTTGATTCATGAAGAGGGAAATTCGGAGTAGTCGAATCTAGTTAAGTTGCTAATCTAAATCCTCTAGATCTAATATACATACATATGCAATATTTCTAGTCGCTAATGTTTAAATATATATGTGTTTTAAAGATATTGTTGATAAGTACCTCAAATGGAGTTGGTCATAATAATACCGCCTTTAAAAGATAATTTCAAATTATTGAAATATTCCATCGATTTTTTGGGTTAAGTATATTGAAAAATGTCAACTTTGTTCTCTATATTTTTCGTCTTTTAATCCCTTCTGCATCTATACCATAATTTAATTAAGTCCTTTAAACTTTAACTGAGTCATTTAAGTCTTGTATATTTATGTTATTAATCCATATAATTTTTTTATATATAAGTATACATTATATGAAACTAGATGGATATATGTATAAAAAAAGAGAGATAAAACATAATATATGTTAAAAATAGAGACTATGTTTCCAACATTTAATTTTCTAATTTATAGAAGGTAACACCTTGTTTTCTTAACTTTTACCTAAAAACGGTTTGTTACTGTTATCTCTAAGTTAAGAAAAAAGTAGAATCTGTACGACAACTATTATACATCAACTTGAAACTCTTCATTATCAAAAACACTTCTCATCTAATACAACAAATAATAGTGGAAGTCTTTCTCGATGTGAGTTAAATCTAGAGTAATTGTAAATTCTTATACAATACATAGCTCCCATTAAGTTGACTTTATATTATACAATTTTACTAGAAGATCTACTCATCACTTTTATAATGTCACATTGAGGATTTTGAACACAATTTGACAATCTTTCCATAGAGTGTTACGCCCTGAAGTCGCAGAGTCGCAACAGTCCCACCGTGTAAACCATTCTATGATAGTAACTGGCCTCACAGTGCCTACCATAGACATGACCTACACAAATGTCGACGACTCCTCGCTTTGAAGTAAACAGTCCGATGAACAATTAAACTACGCATAGGATAAATAGTTCAAATTTCTAACAACATGTACAATATTATATATATATAAGTCCACAAAGCTTTCCAGGAAGTTTTACATCACATAACGGTTTACTAGATTATAGAATAACTACCAGTCTTTCATTCTTAATTACATGGCCACTCTAATCAAACACTATGCTAAGTAACTTGATCTTCACACCCCTAGCTTCCAACAGACTAACCTCTGAGTAATTGTAGGGCGGCATAGTGCTTTGAGTGTTCAGAAATCAGAACCTGCAAAAGGATCTATAAGGGTATGAGCAACTACAGCTCGGTAATTTGAATCGGAGACTCATGAATGCATACAAGCACAAACAAGGTTATCAACAATTATTTTCATGCAATGCAACAATCAAGTGTCATCGCGCAACGTAATCCGGTCCGTTGTGAAATCAGAGAATTTTCATTCGCTCCAATCTGGGTTGAGGAGTTCCATGTTATGCAGCAGCTCACAACCAAACCCAGGCTTGTGCAATGGAGACCTCGCTCCTCCCGTAACTACCTTCGAACCATTGACTTCACCCTCGCCGCGACCTCCTCTCCTGTCACTTAGTTCGACTAAGGATGAAGAAGTGACCATTTTGCAATCCTGTGTTATCCCTTTCGAAGGGGTCGGTATTTGGTTAGAAAATCCTATAATCCCCTAACGGGTTGCAATACATGACATTATTTATTATTTGGGGTCGACTGATATTAAATTCCGTTTAGGGTGTTCAAACAATTTCATACCAATTCAATCAGTCACAAAATCACTCACAATACAAATTCAGCACGAATCCAGATACATCAAACACATGCGTAAACTACTTACAATCACAATCATATACAAGCCTAAGTCTCCGAGTACTACAAAACTAGTACTCTATTACAATAAGCAATAACCCAACTTACTTGGATTTGCTCGATCGCTTGATCCCTTAATCGCAAGCTGATTTTATCTCTGGATGTCCTATAATACAAATAGGTCTTTTTAGTACTTAAAATTTACGGTTTCATATTCTAAGTTATATTTTAATTCATTTTTGTCCATGTATGCCCATTACATCCTAATGATTTGTGTACTCTATTTTTGTGTCCAAATCCTAAATGAGGTTTTAAACTTTGATTTCTAAGCCTAAAATATGCTTGAATCCTAATGTGAAATTAATCATATTAAGCTCGAGTGTCCAAATATCCTATTGGGTTGTAATTTGGTATTCTAATCTATTTGGTACATGCTAACCCTAATCGCGGTATCGGATTTATTCCCGATGTGTAAAAATCTTACATTTTGAGACTTTTTCTTAAGATTAATTATTATTTTCAGATTTATTATTATTTTTATTTCTATTATATTATTATCTAAATAACTCTATTTTTTTAGATTTATTAATTTACAATATCACATATTACTAATTTCTTATATTACTTATTTAATTTTCCTAATTAACCATACTTAATACCTAAAGACTAGGATTAGGGTTCCACTTCAGAGATTAACATCCTTAAACATATAATTAATATCTTAATCAGTAATTAACATCCTAATCACCTAATTAAACCTAAATCACCCAATTTTTCCATCATTATAAGGCTAAAAATTAACTTAAAAATTTTGAAAATTAATTTTAAAAAAATGGCTTCATAGCACTGTTCTACATCATATGAGCATTCTATAGAAAAATTTTGAACTCCAAACTACATCTCTAAGCATATTTATTTTCCGGTTTAGTCATGCTCGGTTTTGAGCAATTTGTTAGGGACCCTATAATTACAGATTTAATTAAACTAAATCACTATTTTTCTCTTAATCTACATGCAATAAAACCTCAGAATAACAAGTTTCATAATTTTCTAGGCAAAATAACTAATTTTACAAAATTATTCAAAATCGGGTCATTGAAGAGACTAACCGGTCCAAAGCTTTCTGGTCGTCCAATCCCAGTCCAAGGTTGTCGGCTGGTCCAGGCGGTGGTTCTAGTGTAGGGTGGTGGTGGTGGTTCGGTCCCAGGTGGTGGTGAGTGGTGGGTTTAACTCACGTGCCCAATCTGCACAGTTTTCTTTTTTTTTTTGGATTTTCTCTAGATTTTTTCAGTGTTTCGATTTTTCTCAGATCCTAAACTGACCAAATGACTTCTGAAATTTTTTCCCCTATTTATAGACAATTGTAGCAATTAATGTGCATTAATTTGACAAGATTTTGCCCATTTCTCTAAGTTTTTGGCTTTTAGGTTGTCCAAATTTGATTGGTTAATTTTTCTTTTTCTGATTTGAAGCTGCCACGACCTGATCTTGGTTTAGCTTATCATCCTCTGATTTTTTCTGATTTTTTTATAATTATTTTATAATTTTCTTTAATTATTTGCTTAGTTTTTGGCCAATTTAGGTAATTACACGTATTTTTATCTACACGTAAATAAATGTGGTGTACACGTGAACATTCCTAATTATTATTTTGGTCATTCTAAAATTTTTAGTATACATATAATCTATCTCTAGTAATTTATTAGTTATTTCATTACACTTTTCGCATTTTCGGTAATTAATACCTATTATGCTTAAAATTTAAAAATTTTATAATCTCCTATTTTATTACTTATTTTCTTAAATTTAAGTTTACAGGGTCAGTTTTACTAATATTTCTCTTAATAGTTTATAATTTAGGTTTGATCGGATCCTTTAATCGATCACCCTAAACCTTGGGTTCTAAATTCAACTCTACGGTTACTTAGCTTGGCTTTAGGGCTTACACAGAGTTCCTTCTTAGTGCTTGAATCTAGTTTCTAATTCACTTAAGCTACATAGACGTTTTCTTCAATACAATTTCTAACCAACATTTTGACTTTTTTTTGCTTCCTAATTTGCCTCAAAATACTAGTTAGGTGTACTAAAGTCTCCTTGCTTCCACGATGTGGATCCTGACTAATTTCTTTCAAAACATAATGATAAGAAAACTTATCACCTCAGTTTACTATAAGCTGAGTAAGAGTAAAAAGACAAATAACAATATGAGCAGAATCATATCATAAATACATAAGCAATTTACCAAGTCAGCCACAATGTACTTTCACTCAACCAAGCAATGTAAATGTAGCAAACGTGTCCTATGCTAGTACACGTAACATGCATTGATGTTGATATCCTAGCCCATCCTTAACACCAGTTGGTCAATTTTAATCTAAACATCTATGTACAACCAAAGTCCAGGAACCTAGCAAACTTAGCCTAGTAGTAACCATAATTGTGGTTATGATTATTAATTAATACAAATCTATATACACAAAAACTGGTTCATATAAACTAAGCTATTTGTTTTACAAAACCAAGCTTTTTAGAAACTAAATTGCTTACTTAACCAAAACTCTGGTTTTCAAAATAAAACTTTGCTTAGCGAAATCCAAACTTTAGAAAAATTAATCCATTGGCCATTTTTGTGCTATGCATACCATGAATACATTAGTCAAATACCCTACAATTACCAAGCAAATAACAAGCAAGTTTACTCATTCATTTATTAACCAAGCTCATACTTTACTTCACTTACATTTTCATCTTTAAAGCTTTGTTATTGGGTTCATTGAAGTGAATACATTAGGAGACGAGATTAGTACATAATCTCTTTGTCAAGTTAGTGTAGAAACAGGCACATTAAGTTCAGTCAATAGCCCAACAATAACATATATTGCATTCATGAATTATGAATCAACCAACAATACATATAACCAGTAGATCATGAATCATCTCAACAGCCCATCGGACAACATATCACATTCACACAGAAGATTCATCACATTCATTTTAGTTAGATAAGTTAAGAGTAGATAAAATCTACTCTAGAACACAAGCAATCCACTTACAAAGGTCGCTTAATGATTTCCCTCAAAAGTTTATCCTTACACCCGAGACTCCTCCTTACCCATTTCACCTAAACAAAACATGTATAATATCTGAAGTCAATATATGTCAAGTACAAGCAAGATTTCTAACTTATTTACGCATGAGGTCTAGGTCTTGGTATTATTCTTTTTTAGAACAAATTTGGTGTTAGATACATTCTGCTCCAGTTTCTAACTACCCTCTATATACAAGGTCATTCTAGCATACTTTCTAATATGGTTTCTAACTTCTTCAATATTACATAGATATTATTATATCTCCTTTCCTTACCTCACTATTTTGATTTTAATATATAAGACTTTAGTAAAAAACTTGTTAAACGTCCAATTTGCTATAGCATCACCAATATATCATTTAAAGTAATTACTTAGCTAAATACCTATAAGGAACATAGAAAATTGTTGTAGAAACACATATGCATATCCAAAAAATCAACCAACCCTTATATCAGTTTCTGACCTATAATCTGTACATTAACCTATTTCACATTCATTATTGTTATTTGTTCTGACTTACGTTTTAACTTACATTCTAATTTACATTCTAACAATTCTTTAAATCATTAAATTACTTGATTCCAACTCCAATTCCCCTGTTTCTACACTCCACTAGAATAATTCAATATCCCAAACTCATTTACAACCAATATCTTATACATGCAAACCGACTTACCTTAAGAGATATTAATTTCCTACACTTCCAATACCTTATTCCATGTTAAACTAAAATTACTCAATATCCAATTCATAGTTTTTCAAAGATACTTGCACAAAATCAAAATATATCCTTTGAAGAACTTATATAAAAAAATTGGAGTAGAAACTACATTGTTATTTTTAAAATTTATCGCAAAATTCTTTTTTGACACCATTTCTTAAGGAGCTCATATTTGCACTTTCAATCTTAAAAATCTAGCTTCATAGTTGAATTCCTCATGCAAAGATAATTAGAAAAACAAAGTTTCATAATTTTTGGACAACATTTGCTATTTTTAGAAATTTAAGGGAAGAAAAATTGTAAAACGGAACACTTACTAAAATCCAAACTTCTAGCCGCCAAGGGACTATTGGGGTGTGTTGACAAAGCCATTCTAGGGGTGTTCCTTCAACTCATGATGGTGGTTGCATGTTAGGTCATGTGTACATCCCCGATCATGCATATACTTAGATTTACATCATAATCTTTCATAAATTTTCCTAACTCCTTCCCTATACTTTCTTAGGCTCTTAATGTTTTTCATGAACTTAGATTCCATCAAAACAAAATACAGGAGTGTTGTGTTTCTTTTTATGTTAATGGGGGAGGTTGATTAGGTTTTTCTTTTACAAGACAATTGTTAATTCTCCCCCATTTCTTTTATATAATTTACTAGATTAGGTGTCAATTGCATAGCCTAAGACTTAAGCCCACATCTTAGTTTTTTCGAGGAAATGACAAGCCAACTTGTCAAAGAGGTTGTTTCCAATATTCTTAATAAATTTTCATTAATAGAACATGGTTTAGTTAATATTTTATGCTTAATTATATATTAAACATTACTATTTTCCAACTTTAAGTGTATACATATATAAATAACATTTACATTAGCTATTTTATTCTCAATTTATCCCAAATTATTATTATTATAGGTTAAATAATTTTTGAGGATCTTGCTACACTTCGATCTTGCATTTCGAGTTTATGATAAAATACTTACTATCGGATAAAACTATGTTTCTATTAAATTCAATATTTTGCCTATATCACGTTATAAAATAAACCTTACTACGATGCTTCTTTTAAATCCTATAACCTCATATTAAAAATTCATTTGATTCTAAGAATGTTTTCCAGAATCCCTAATCTACCGATTCCAAGCAATTATGATCCTTAACACAATATTACTCATAACTCATGCTGCTTATGACAACTCTATTTCATCACTTTACAAGTCATATTTTCAAGTTTGTGCTATCACTTTGAGTCTTCAATAGTTGGTCGAAGACCAAAGTCTCACATTGAACTTTACTCTCCTTATTGTAAAGCCTTTGATACGAGGCAAGTGCACCTATTAAATTCCAATATAGTGTATATAAGTTCGAATCGATCCCTTAAGACCTTAAGCACTAATATTAACCTTAGCTTTATTATCTAATCGAAAAATTGTAATAAGTTGCATGAATTAAAAATACTAAAATTAACAAATTAATCTAATTATGAGACTTGACTAAGTAATTAGGAAGCAATAAAATTAAGAATAACTTTGAGAAGGCAACTAACATATTTAGGAATTGTTTCCCTTAGTATTTAACATGTAACCGCTTGAAATCTATCTAATTCCATCTCTATTACTCTTGATTGGAGGGATTCATAATTATAGTTAACACTTTTCTCAAGTCTCTTTCTTCTCTTCTTCTCTTCAAGTATCTTCTACTTTTAATATGTAAAGTTTTGTCCAAAACCCTTTACGAGTCCTTATATGATACATTAGGAAATTTTCTTTTTCGTCACTAGGCACATCCTAGGACACAATTGTGTCCCTAAGTTGTCTAACTTACTTACTTTAGGCTTTAAAATCATCCTAGGTGGGATATAGCCTGGGGAAACGGTTGTGTTCTCAAGTTATATAACTTTGTAACAAAAAATTGCCACTTTCTCCTATTATACGAACACGGTTGTATCCTAAGTTATGTAACTTCAAAACTCATTCATTTAAACTTCTAATAAGTGAAACTTGATTCCTTTTCTTCATTTTCAATCCGAGAATGCTTTAAAACCTTAAAATAAAAATTTTACTCAATTAAGTTTCAATTTCTTTAAAAAAACCGAAAAGATAATGAAAATGCTATAAAATCAGCAAATAAAGTGTATTTAAAATAAAAGTTATCATCCCCATCATTCCCAAACATAGAACTAGGTGCCTAGGATGTAAGTAGTCATGCCATTCTCAGGTTGAGGATAAAGCTATGCTGAAATCAAGCATGTATTAAATACCATGAAATATTAATATATACAGATAATACTGTGAAAGTGTCTTGTAGATTATATATCTTAAAGCACCTTTTGCCAAACTACATATAAAAACTCACATATTTCAACACATATTTAAAACTTTATTTCTTAAAACTTTATAAGGTAGTCTTCATAATTACTAGTACAAACAAAAGCCTTCTTTTATTCATACTGATGTCCTTTATGAGTTTTAAGCTCTAACATCAACTCCATGTTGGGCCCTTACTACAAAACCTAACTTATGTGTTACCATTACCCTAAGTACTTTCACGGTACTTTGAGGAAAGATATTTTCGTCTCTCTCTCTCTCTAGACTCTTCCTAAGATAAGTTTGGAAACCCTAACTCTCTTTCTCTCTCTTCTCTTGTTCTCAATCTATCAGATCTTAAATAAGAATAGGTACTAACTTGTTCTTGGTATGTTGTAGGGAATGAAAGTGGTTACTTCGAGTGGATCAGGACTCTAAGAGTGTGGCACTTTGTAGATTTTGGATCATAACATGCCTCTTTTCTTTTATTCCTTTATTTTATGTAGTTTTTTTCTTGTAAATCTATTATTGTAGTTTGTAAATTTGTCAATATCTAGTTATGTTTGTAGTTTTTACTATTACAATCTGTTACAACCACTATCTATTAGTTACAAACTAGTTTCTTAGATCCATATCATCTTATATGTACAAGCTATGCTTTTTTATTGATCTAATATAGTCTTCGAATTTGATTGGTATTTTAGTTAATCTTCTACTTCCAATCATAACATCTTTCCTTCTGTCTTGAAAAATGACCTTGTTTGCAAGGTCATAATTTGACTAAAGTTCCTTAAATGCATCTAAATCCTTCAAAGAGGCATCTTCTAATGCCTGACCTTACCATTGAACCAATACCTAAGGCACTTAGTGACCCTATTCGATAATCTATTATGTAGCCAAAATAGACATAAGTCTAATAAGTTGATGGAAATGTAAAGCATCCGGTGGCAAGTCTAAGGAAGGAATATGACATCCTTAAGCCAACTTGAGTAATGAGATATGGAAAACATCATAAATCTGTACATATAGCGGTAGCTCAAGCTCATATGCACAATCTCCTACTTGTCTAATAATAGGAAAAGGTCCATAATACCTCTTAGATAGTTTATGATGCCCTTATTGAGCCATTGACAACTATTTGTAAGGTTGCAGCTATAAGCCCTAAAGCCAAGCCAAGTAACCGTAGGATTGAACTTAGAACCCAAGGTTTAGGGCGATCGGTTAAAGGATCCGATCAAACCCAAATTAGAAACTATTGAGCGGAATATTAGTAAAACTGACCCTGTAAACTTAAATTTAAGAAAGTAAGTAGTAAAATAGGAGACTATAAAATTTTCAAATTTTAAGCATAATAACTGCTAATTACCGAAAAGGCGAAAAGTGTCATGAAATAACTAAAAAATTACTAGAGATAAATTATATGTGCACTAAAAATTTTAGAATGACCAAAAGAATATTTAGGAATGTTCACGTGTACCCTACATGTATTTACGTGTAGATAAAAATACGCGTAATTGCTAAAATATGCCGAAAACTAAGTAAATAATTAAAGAAAAATACAAAATAATTATAAAAAAATCAGAAAAAATCAGGATAAGATAACTGCAACAAGGTCAGGTTGTGGACTAAAAAGAAAAAAATTAACCAATAAGAATTTGACAAACTAAAAGCCTAAAATCAAAGAAATGGGGCAAAAATCCCATCAAATTAATGCACATTAATTGTCACATTTGTCTATAAATAAGGAAAAAATTCTCAGAAGTCATTTGGCTAGTTTGTGATCTGAGAAAAATCGAAACACAACAAAAATCGAGAGAAATTCTAGAAAAAAAAACTATGCAGATTAGCAAGGTGAACTAAAACCACCACCCACCACCACCTGGGACCGAACCACCACCACCACCCTATAGTAGACCCATCGCCTGGACCGGCCGATAACATTGGACCGGGTTTGGACGGCCCAAAAGCTTCGGACCGGTTAGTCATTTATTCACCCGATTTTTGTATAATTTTGTAAAATTATTTATTTTGTCCAGAAAATTATGAAACTTGTTATTCTGAGGTTTTATTGTATTTATATTTAGGGAAAAATATTGGTTTAGTTTAATTAGATCTGGAAATATAGGGTCCCTAACAAATTGGTAAAAACCGAGTATTAGTAAACCGGAAAATAAATAGGCTTAGGGATGTAGTTTGGAGTTCAAAATTTTTCTGTAGGATGCTCATTTGATGTATAACAGTGCTATGAAACCATTTTTTTAAAAATTAATTTTCGAAATTTTTAAGTTAATTTTTAGCCCTAAAATGATGGTAAAATTGGGTGATTAAGGGTTAATTAAGTGATTAAGATGTTAATTATTAATTTGGATCTTAATTAGAGGTTTAGGGAAGTTAATCTCTGCAGTGGAACCTTAATCCTAGCCTTTAGGTACTAAGTATGGTTAATTAGGGCAATTAGGTAAGTAATATAATAAATTAGTAATATGTGAAAATGTAAATTAATAAATCTAAAAAAAATAAGGTTATTAGATAATATTATAATTGAAATCAGAAAAATAATAAATCTGAAATAATATTTAATTTTAAGTAAATATCTTAAAATGTAAGATTTTTACACATCGGGAATAAATCCGATACCTCAATTAGGGTTAGCGTGTACCAAATAGTTAGAATACCAAAATTTCGACCTAATAGAATATTTGAATACCCAAACATAATGTGATTAATGTCACATTGGGATTCGAGCCTAATTACGACTTAGGAATTAAAACTAGAATCTAGTTTAGGAACCGAACCCCGAAATAAAATACAACGAATTATTAATACGTTGTAGGAATACATGAGGAAAATGAGTTACATTATAAATTAGAATAAGAATCCATAAAATATAAGTACTAAAAGAACCTATTTGTATTATAGGACACTCAGGAACAAATCAACTCGCAACTAGAGGATCGAGCGATTGAGCAAATTCAAGTAAGTTGGGTTATTACTTATTGTAATAGAGTACTAGTTTCGTAGTACTCGGAGACTTAGGCTTGTATATGATTGTGATTGTAAATAGTTTGTGCATGTGCTTGATGTATCTGAATTCGTGCTGGAATTTGTACTGTGAATGACTTTGTGACTGATTGAATTGGTATGAACTTGTTGAACGCCCTAACCGGCATTTAATCTCAGTCGACCCTAATAACCGAAAATGTCATGCATTGCAACCCGTTAGGGGATCATAGGACTCTCTAACCAAATACCGACCCCTTCGAAAGGGATAGCGCAGGATTGCAAAACGGTCCCTTCTTCATCCTCAGTCGAACTAAGTGACAGGAGAGGAGGTCGCGGCGGGGATGGAGTCAATGGTTCGAAGGTAGTCGCGGGAGGAGCGAGGTCTCCATTGCACAAGCCTGGGTTTGGTTGTAAGCTGCTGCATAACATGGAACTCCTCAACCCGGATTGGAGCGGGTGAAATTTCTCTGATTTCACAACGGACCGGACTACGTTGTGCGATGACACTTGATTGTTGCATTGCATGAAAATAATTGTTTGATAACTCTGTTTGTGCTTGTATGCATTCATGAGTCTCCAATTCAACTTACTGGGCTTTCGTTGCTCATACCCTTATAAATCCTTTTGCAGGTTCTGATTTGTGAACACTTCAAGTACTATGCCGCCCTATAATTATCCAGAGGTTAGTCTTTTTGAAGCCAGGGGTGTGAGAATCAAGTTATTTCGCAAATGTGTAACTAGACTGACCTTGTAGTTAAAGGGTGAAGACTGTTAGTTATTCTGTAAATTAGTAAATTGTAGTTATTATGTAAAACTTCCTGGGAAGCTCTGTGGACTTATTTATAATTATCTATATTTATAGAACTTTGTGATAATTATCATAATTGTAGTATAATTATTACTCGAACTGTTTACTTCAAAGCGAGGAGTCGTCGACGCCTTGTGTAGATTATCTCTATGGTAGGCACTGTGAGGCCAGTTACTATCATAGAATGGTTTACACGGCGGGACTGTTGCGACTTTGCGACTTCGGGGCGTAACAGTTCTCGGTTGGTATCAGAGCTTAGTTTTAGTAAACTCGCTTTGAAGCGTCATACCTTAAAAGAAATAGACATTTTAGGAATAATGAGAGTGGGTAATACTAAGTGGGCGATAAACGATTGTATAACATAAGTAACCTTAATCTTTAATATAGAAAATATTAATTGGTTTAAATATACTTACAGGGTCGAAGGGGAGAACTGATTCATAGTTGGATACGATTTGGATGGAATGAAGAAGTATCTCCCATTGATTATAGGGTTAAATTACAATGGCTACTGATGAAACTAGCTGATTGGAATATATTTAGGATAGTTGATGAGATTATCAATAAGTTTCATGATCGGATGTGCTATAGCTGGAAGGATGAGTGGGCATGGATGGAGACGAGTTTAGGCCCCCAGTATAATAGATACACCGCTATAGCAGCTTTTAAGCAGAGATGGTTGGAGAAGGAGGGAATTATAACCCTGATGATGCCCTTACGGTATTTTCCTGCTAGGTTAGAGGATGGGAGACCATACCCTGCCAGTATTGCACACATCCTTGCTGACATCCCATACATTCCTAGACAGTACCCACCAGGGATTATTGATTGGTTTCTACAGTTTCCCGAGCCTGTTGGGGATGGTATAGAGATACCATTGAACTTTAGTCCTGAACCTGAACCTAAGATACCAGGACCACCACCAGAAAACCCACCTCCAGTTGAACCCCAAGAGGATGGAGTTCATATAGAGGAAGACCCTGAGGAGGACCCAGAAGAAGAAGAAGATCCAGAAGAAGACCCTGAAGAGGAACAGGAAAACGAGGATGAACCTGGTGTAGACCTACATGCTTTGCTCATGCAGGTGATTGCAGACACCGGGATAGCTGGAGTAGGAACTTGTAATCCAGTTGAGTCGGATGATGATGAAGTACAGGAGGTGATTGTGATCCCTGAGACTCCAGAGATAATATATATAGACTCTGCATCAGAGAGTGAACATGAGGACCATTCAGTTGGAGGCCATATGGATTATGATCCCTTTCATGACGTAGCTGCTACGGATTCAGAGGAGGACTAGTTTAGTGGGATGACTGACATGTGTAGTAGGTAGATTTTTGGATATGATCCAGTAGCGATTTTGATGGAAACTGATGTATTTTAGGATCTTTTGATGTATTTGACTTTTGATGTATTTTGTAGCTTCTGGATCAAGTTAGATGCACGTTTTAAGTAAGTTTGATGTAGTCAGTTGATGTAACCTTTTGTCTTGTACAGTTGTAAAGATCAAGTCTGTACAAAGCTATGTAAGGAACGATGTAATCGAGTTGTAAATTTGATGTATGTATTTTAAAGTTATCGAGTTGTATCTTTTATGTTGAAGTTGTAATAGTAATGATGTAAGGTTGAATGAAATATACAGTGAAAGTTAGATTTCTAAGTACGTTGACTCTAATACTATTGTCATTACTATTTGATATGAGTACATATTGCAAGCATTTATTTATTTATAAATATTCTCTAAACAAAAGTAGGGATAACTTATAGATAGATATGAATGCAGTATTATAAGTTAAACTAGTAAGTGATTATGGCTGAAGCTGGAAACGGAAGTAATCAAGGAGGAACTGAAGGGAATCAAAACCCTCCACCACGAGAACCATCACCACCAAGAGAACAACATAGACAAGATTTACCTCCACCGCCTCCACAAGAAAATATGCCTATTGGGCAAATACTTGCCAGTATGCATACGATGATGAGACAGCAAGGAATGTTGATTCAACATCTTATGACTGGTGGTAATGTGGGAAACAGAAGACCCCAAGAAGTTGAACAACGAATAGAGCGACCTCAAGAGGTAAATAAATTTCCTGAGTTTATAAAAGCCAACTGTTATTTTGAGGGGGAGATGGGTAGGCCAGATGTGGCTGATGACTGGTTAGCCCAAGTTGAACGGAGTTTTGAGGCTTTTAGAGTCCCTGAATCCCAAAAGTTATCTTATGGTACATTCATGCTAAAGTTAGCTGCAAGAGTATGGTGGGACTCGAGAGCAAGGCAACTTGGAAATAACATTGATTGGCAACAATTTAAGGAGGAATTCAGGAAGGAGTATTTCCCTCATAGTGTCCAAAATAGAATGGTGTGAGACCTGTTTGAACTAAAGAAGGGAGGTATGAGTGTAACCCAGTATGAGACTGAGTTCAACAGATTGTTACAATATGTACCTGGTTCATACTGAGACAATATAGAGTTGAAGAAAGATTTATTCCTTACTGGATTTGACCCCACAATATGTTGCAAGCTGCTGGATTATGGTTTTACCACTTACAATGAAGTGGTAGATAAGGCAAGACAATTAGAAGATAATCGTGTGAGGATGCAAGCAATGTGGAGTCAAAAGATTAATAAAGGATATCGACCAGGACCATCATTTAAGAGATCATATCCTAGTGCCTCTAGTAGCAATTCTGGACTGAAGAGAAGGAGACCAGTAACTCTGGCTAGTAACCCAGCGCAGTCAATACCGAGTGTGAGTTTTTATGACAAGGATGGTAATGTCGAATGCTGGAAGTGTGGTGCAAATCATTTTCCAAGAAATTGTACTCTGCTAAAAGGGAAATGTTTTATATGTGGAGATCCGAACCATGTGCTGAAGGCATGCCCTAAGATGAAATTGGTAAAGTGTAATAAGTGCGGTAGAAAGGGCCATTTCTCCAGATACTGTCCACAGTTTGTACAAGGAGCTAAGCGAACAGAAGGTTTTGATAACACCACTGCACCTGCTCGTATCTTTGCTTTGGAGGATATGGAAATTGAGGAAAATGAGGATTTTTCGAATTTTATGGAAGAGTACTACCATGATGATGTTGAGGAGCTCATGGGAGTGGAAGAAGAAAATGATGAAAGACTTATAACTGGTATGTACTCAGACTATTTATTTTAATAATAATTCTAAGTGTGAATTAAATTGAAATTTTTGCATTTTAAGATTTATGAATGTTAGTGTAGTTGGTAACCATAGTAATAGTACATTCCAGGACATGTGCTGATAAATGGACAACCTGCTTTTGTGTTGTTTGATACTGGTGCATCTCATTCCTTTGCAAGTCAGAAATTTGTAAATGAACAAGAGATTAGTGTGGTTACTGTTAATGTAACTTATAAAGTTAGAACTCCGACTGGGGAGAAGGTAACAACACGAGAAGTAGTAGCTGGTGGTAAGATAAAAATTCAAGAGAAGGAGTATCCTATAAGTCTTGTGATATTACCTCTACAAGGGTACGATGTCATAGTAGGAATAGATTGGTTGTCA
Source organism: Lumnitzera racemosa (assembly GCA_024138005.1). Lineage (NCBI taxonomy): Eukaryota > Viridiplantae > Streptophyta > Magnoliopsida > Myrtales > Combretaceae > Lumnitzera > Lumnitzera racemosa. The sequence goes on from JAMXBC010000007.1 coordinate 7,829,387, forward strand.
AAGAATAAAGCTATTATGGAGTGTAGGAATAAAATTATCAATCTTAATGATGGAGAAACAATATTTCAAGGAAAAGCTGGTGGAAATAGGTTGAATTTATCAGTGATGGAGATATGTGATGAACAATTTGAGACAAGAGTAAAGGAGGGTGATTGGAAATTTTGTTGGGTGTTTGCTGTGGACGCAGAAAAGGAAATACCCAAGGTAGCAGACATACAAGTAGTGAATGAGTTTCCAGATGTATTTCCAGAGGATTTACCAGGGTTAGCTCCACCCCGAGAGTTGGATTTCAATGTAGAATTAGTTCCCGTAACTGAACCTATTTCGAAAGCTCCATATCGGATGTCACCCATAGAACTTCAGGAACTAAAGAAGCAACTTTAGGAGCTATTGGATAAGAAGTTTATTCGACCGAGTGTTTCACCATGGGGAGCACCGGTATTGTTTGTGAAAAAGAAGGATGGTACTATGAGATTGTGTATAGACTATCGGGAGTTAAATAAGGTTACCATTAAGAATAGGTATCCGTTACCTCGCATTGATGATTTGTTTGATCAACTCCAAGGTGCTACTGTGTTTTCTAGAATATATTTAAAATCAGGATATCATCAATTGAGAGTTAAGCCGGAAGATGTACATAAGACTGCATTTAGAACTCGATATGGTCATTATGAATTTTTTGTGATGCCATTTGGCTTAACAAATGCTCCGGCTGTATTTATGGACTTGATGAATCGTATATATCAACCATACTTGGATAAGTTTATTGTGGTGTTTATAGATGATATTTTGATTTACTCTAAAACCAAGAAGGAGCATGCAGAACATTTACGATCGGCATTGCAGAAGTTGAGAGAGAATCAATTGTATGCCAAGTTAAGTAAATGTGATTTTTGGTTGGATAGGATTGCTTTTCTAGGACATATTATATCTGGTGAAGGAATCTCTGTAGACCCCGATAAAGTGAAAGTAGTAATGGACTGGAAGCAACCAACCACAGTGATTGAGATAAGGAGTTTTTTGGGCATGGCTGGATATTATCGACGATTCATAAAGGATTTTTCCAAAATTGCTAAACCGTTGACTCGATTGACCCAGAAGGATATAAAGTTCGAATGGAGTGAAGATTGTGAAATGAGTTTTCAGGAGTTAAAGAAACGACTGGTTACAGCACCAGTATTAACATTACCTGATCCGGATAAGCCTTATAATGTGTACAGTGATGCTTCACGGAATGGATTAGGTTGTGTATTGATGCAGGATAGAAAAGTTGTTGCATATGCATCAAGACAATTGAGGCCACATGAAAGGAATTACCCAACTCATGATTTGGAGTTAGCTGCTGTAGTGTTTGCCTTGAAGATTTGGAGACATTATCTTTATGGACAACGGTGCGAGATGTACACTGACCATAAGAGTTTGAAGTATTTCTTTACTCAGAAGGAGTTGAATTTAAGTAAAAGAAGGTGGTTAGAACTGATTAAGGATTATGATCTGAATATAAATTACCACCCTGAAAAGGCCAATTTGGTGGCAGATGCATTAAGTCGAAAGAATTATGAACAGGTTGCATTATTGTTAACACCTCAACATGAATTAGTGCATGAATTTGAGAGAATGCAAATTGGGTTTGATTGGTGTGAACCTAATAGCCAGTTAATGAACTGGGAATTGCAACCTACTTTAGAGAGAATCAAGCAAAAGCAAGAGGAGGACAGGGGTCTGATAGAGATAAAAGAGAAATTGAGCAACGGACATGACCCTGACTTTAAGGTGGATGATAGAAGTCTAATAAGGTTTAGAGGAAGAATATGTGTACCACAAGATGCAGACATAAAGAAGCAAATTTTGGACGAAGCACACATTACAGGTTATACTGTGCACCCGGGAGGAAATAAAATGTACCAAGATCTAAAACTTATGTACTGGTGGAATGGGATGAAGAGAGAAGTAGCACAATATATATCTGAATGCATGACGTGCCAACAAATCAAAGCAGAACACCAAAGACCAGGTGGATTATTGCAACCTTTAGAAATTCTGCGATGGAAATGGGATCATATTACCATGGATTTTGTAGTAGCATTACCAAGGACTCAAGTGGGATACGATTCCATTTGGGTAGTCGTGGATAGATTAACGAAGAGTGCACACTTCTTACCTTATCGGACAGGTGATTCAATGGAAAAGATGGCTAGGCTGTATGTTCGAGAAATAATAAGGTTACATGGTGTTCCTGAGAGTATTGTTTCTGACCGAGATAGTCGGTTTGTATCCAAATTCTGGGAGAGCTTACATAGAGCTTTGGGCACAAAGTTGCAGTTTGGTACCGCCTATCACCCACAAACAGACGGACAGTCTGAGCGAACGATTCAAACTTTAGAAGATATGCTACGAGCTTGTGTGTTGGATTTTGGAGGTGATTGGGATAAATATATACCATTGATAGAATTTGTCTACAATAATAGTTATCATGCAACGATACAAATGGCGCCATATGAAGCACTATATGGGAGGAAATGCAGATCACCACTGTATTGGGATCGTAAAGAGTATGCCATGATTGAACCAGACATGATCAATCAAACGAGTGAGAAGATTAAGATTGTACGACAACGGATGAAAGAAGCTCAGGACCGTTATAAAAGTTGGGCTGATTTGAAGAGAAGACCCTTGGAATTTGAAATGGGTGATTATGTTTACATTAAAATAAGCCCATTCAAAGGACTTAGACGGTTTGGTTCAAAGGGAAAACTGAGCCCACGATACATTGGTCCATTTGAAGTGTTAGAGAAGGTTGGCAATGTATCGTACCGAGTGGCTTTACCTCCAAGTCTATCAGGCTATCATAATGTATTCCATGTATCCATGTTGAGAAGATTCATTAAGAACCCGAATGCAATAGTGGAAATAGAGCTAGTGGAGTTAACGAGAAATTTTCAACTGGTGAGACAACCCATGAAGATATTGGATAGTCGGGTTCAGAAGTTAAGAAACAAAAATATGGAGTACGTGAAGATTCAATGGAATGAAGGTCCAGACTTGGAGATGACTTGGGAACCAAAAGCTGCGATGATGGAGCAGTATCCATGGCTTTTCTGATTTCCAGGTTAGTAAAAGTATACAAGTTACTGTATTTAGTCAATTAAGTGTAAATTAGATGTACAGAAGTTTTGAGGACAAAACTTTTTTGAAGGGGGGTGGAATTGTAAGCCCTAAAGCCAAGCCAAGTAACCGTAGGATTGAACTTAGAACCCAAGGTTTAGGGCGATCAGTTAAAGGATCCGATCAAACCCAAATTAAAAACTATTGAGCGGAATATTAGTAAAAATGACCCTGTAAACTTAAATTTAAGAAAGTAAGTAGTAAAATAGGAGACTATAAAATTTTCAAATTTTAAGCATAATAACTGCTAATTACCGAAAATGCGAAAAGTATCATGAAATAACTAAAAAATTACTAGAGATAAATTATATATGTACTAAAAATTTTAGAATGACCAAAAGAATATTTAGGAATGTTCACGTGTACCCTACATGTATTTACGTGTAGATAAAAATACGCGTAATTGCTAAAATAGGCCGAAAACTAAGTAAATAATTAAAGAAAAATACAAAATAATTATAAAAAAATCAGAAAAAATCAGGATAAGATAACTGCAACAAGGTCAGGTTGTGGACTAAAAAGAAAAAAATTAACCAATAAGAATTTGACAAACTAAAAGCCTAAAATCAAGGAAATGGGGCAAAAATCCCATCAAATTAATGCACATTAATTGTCACATTTGTCTATAAATAAGGAAAAAATTCTCAGAAGTCATTTGGCTAGTTTGTGATCTGAGAAAAATCGAAACACAACAAAAATCGAGAGAAATTCTAGAAAAAAAAAAAACTATGCAGATTAGCAAGGTGAACTAAAACCACCACCCACCACCACCTGGGACCGAACCACCACCACCACCCTATAGTAGACCCACCACCTGGACCGGCCGATAACATTGGACCGGGTTTGGACGGCCCAAAAGCTTCGGACCGGTTAGTCATTTATTCACCCGATTTTTGTATAATTTTGTAAAATTATTTATTTTGTCCAGAAAATTATGAAACTTGTTATTCTGAGGTTTTATTGTATGTATATTTAGGTTAAAATATTGGTTTAGTTTAATTAGATCTGGAAATATAGGGTCCCTAACAAATTGGTAAAAACCGAGCATTAGTAAACCGGAAAATAAATAGGCTTAGGGATGTAGTTTGGAGTTCAAAATTTTTCTGTAGGATGCTCATTTGATGTATAACAGTGCTATGAAGCCATTTTTTTAAAAATTAATTTTCGAAATTTTTAAGTTAATTTTTAGCCCTAAAATGATGGTAAAATTGGGTGATTAAGGGTTAATTAAGTGATTAAGATGTTAATTATTAATTTGGATCTTAATTAGAGGTTTAGGGAAGTTAATCTCTGCAGTGGAACCTTAATCCTAGCCTTTAGGTACTAAGTATGGTTAATTAGGGCAATTAGGTAAGTAATATAATAAATTAGTAATATGTGAAAATGTAAATTAATAAATCTAAAAAAAATAAGGTTATTAGATAATATTATAATTGAAATCAGAAAAATAATAAATCTGAAATAATATTTAATTTTAAGTAAATATCTTAAAATGTAAGATTTTTACACATCGGGAATAAATCCGATACCTCAATTAGGGTTAGCGTGTACCAAATAGTTAGAATACCAAAATTTCGACCTAATAGAATATTTGAATACCCAAACATAATGTTATTAATGTCACATTGGGATTCGAGCCTAATTACGACTTAGGAATTAAAACTAGAATCTAGTTTAGGAACCGAACCCCGAAATAAAATACAACGAATTATTAATACGTTGTAGGAATACATGAGGAAAATGAGTTACATTATAAATTAGAATAAGAATCCATAAAATATAAGTACTAAAAGAACCTATTTGTATTATAGGACACTCAGGAACAAATCAACTCGCAACTAGAGGATCGAGCGATTGAGCAAATTCAAGTAAGTTGGGTTATTGCTTATTGTAATAGAGTACTAGTTTCGTAGTACTCGGAGACTTAGGCTTGTATATGATTGTGATTGTAAATAGTTTGTGCATGTGCTTGATGTATCTGAATTCGTACTGGAATTTGTACTGTGAATGACTTTGTGACTGATTGAATTGGTATGAACTTGTTAAACGCCCTAACCGGCATTTAATCTCAGTCGACCCTAATAACCTAAAATGTCATGCATTGCAACCCGTTAGGGGATCATAGGACTCTCCAACCAAATACCGACCCCTTCGAAAGGGATAGCGCAGGATTGCAAAACGGTCCCTTCTTCATCCTCAGTCGAACTAAGTGACAGGAGAGGAGGTCGCGGCGGGGATGGAGTCAATGGTTCGAAGGTAGTCGCGGGAGGAGCGAGGTCTCCATTGCACAAGCCTGGGTTTGGTTGTAAGCTGCTGCATAACATGGAACTCCTCAACCCGGATTGGAGCGGGTGAAATTTCTCTGATTTCACAACGGACCGGACTACGTTGTGCGATGACACTTGATTGTTGCATTGCATGAAAATAATTGTTTGATAACTCTGTTTGTGCTTGTATGCATTCATGAGTCTCCAATTCAACTTACTGGGCTTTCGTTGCTCATACCCTTATAGATCCTTTTGCAGGTTCTGATTTGTGAACACTTCAAGTACTATGCCGCCCTATAATTATCCAGAGGTTAGTCTTTTTGAAGCCAGGGGTGTGAGAATCAAGTTATTTCGCAAATGTGTAACTAGACTAACCTTGTAGTTAAAGGTTAAAGACTGTTAGTTATTCTGTAAATTAGTAAACTGTAGTTATTATGTAAAACTTCCTGGAAAGCTCTGTGGACTTATTTATAATTATCTATATTTATAGAACTTTGTGATAATTATCATAATTGTAGTATAATTATTACTCGAACTGTTTACTTCAAAGCGAGGAGTCGTCGACGCCTTGTGTAGATTATCTCTATGGTAAGCACTGTGAGGCCAGTTACTATTATAGAATGGTTTAAATAGCGGGATTGTTGCGACTTTGCGACTTCGGGGCATAACAGCAGCTTGATAAATACTAAGTCCCCCATTTCAAATTGAACATCATACCTTCATTTGTCAGCATAATGTTTCATAGTCTCTTGGGATTTTTCTAAATTCCTCTTAAGTTCATCAAATACTTCTTGTTTGGTGGATAAATCATTATCTACAATATCTAAAGATGAGGCATCTTTAATATATTGCACTAAAGTAGGTGGTTTCCTACCATATACAACCTCAAATGGGATAAACCCGATTCTTTGAAGGTAAGATGTGTTATAAGCCAACTTTGCCCACAACAAATACTTGACCCAATCCTTTGGTTTGTCCATTATAAACCCATGAAAGTATTATTGAATAACTCTATTCAACACCTCTGTCTAACCATCACTTTAAGAGTGATATGCACTACTCATTGATAATTTGGTGCCACTTAAAGTGAATAATTCTCACGAAAACCTACTAAGGAAAATAGTGTCCTTATCTAAAACAATTGAACGTATAAAACCATGATGTTTAACTACCATATTTTAAAAAAAGTGAGCAACTTTGGTTGCTATAGAATAAGTCTTTAATGCTCCTAAATAGCAGTATTTAGATAGCCTATCAACCACCAATAAAATAACAGTAAATCCTTGAGATTTTGGAAAATATGTAATGAAATACATAAATATATCCTCCCATACTTGACCTAGGATAAGTAAGGGATTCAAAAGTCTGGCAAGGTGTTTCATAAGGTACTTCATCTACTGACACATTGAACATACTTTGACAAAAAATTCCACATCATGTCTCGTGCCTTCATAGTAGAAATCTAAACTCAATCTCTTGTAACTCTTAAGCACTCCAAAATGGCCAAATGTAGGAGCACAATGATATTATGAGTAGTTGAGGCATCAATTGAGATGTAGGCACTAGAAACAACCTATGGTTATAATACAAAAGATCATTATGCCATTACACTAACCATTTCAAGTCTTTTCTTTCAGTAAAGTCTCGAATCACCTTTTGAAAAGTAAGAATTAAAGTATATTCAGCCTTCAACTGCTCTACAATATTAAAGTATGGCATAGCGATTGCTAACAAAGAGGCATCATGTTACTTAAACAATGAATCTACAATTTTGTTTTCTTGACCTAATTTATACATGATAGTATAGTCGTACCCTAGCAATTTGGTTAATTATTTGTGTTGTTCAGGCGTTGAAATAACCTGAGAAAGCAACTGTTTAATGCTTCTATGATTAGTCTATTTAATAAAGCGGGAACCCTATAGGTATTTCCTCTACTTCTTCACTGCCTCCACTATTGCATTTAACTCCATAACATAGGTAAAAGTTTTTACCATATGTTTGGGAAGGTTCTTGCCAAAATAAGATAGGGGGTAACCATCTTGCAAAAGCATAACTCCCACTCTAATCCTAAATATGTCTATTTTTACTATAAATTACTTTGTAAAATCAAGCAAAGCGAGTACAGGAGCAGATACTAAAGTGTGCTTAAGTCTTTCAAATGCTTAAATAGCCTCATCTATCTATATAAATTTGTCTTGTTGAAGCATATCCTGTTAAGGGTACTGCAATCATAGCATACCCCTTAATGAATTTGCAATAATATCCAAATAGCCCCAGAAATGCTCGTAATTGCATAATATTCTGTATATTAGCCATTCTTTTACTTTTACTACTTGCACTTTACAGGCTCTAGTTTGACGACTCCTTATCCAACAATTTGACCTAAATACTTAATAGTATCCTTTCTAAATGCATATTTACTTTTCTTAAGACATAAAGTATTATTAGCCACAATTTTGCAATACTTGAGTCAAATGTGCTATATGCAACTCCAAAGTCATACTACAAATGGAGATGTCATAAAAAGAAAACAATGATAAACTTCCAAAGATACAACTAAAAAATTTTATCTATAATAGCTTGAAGAGTTGTTAGAGTGTTACTAAGTCCAAAGGGTATCACCAAAAATTTATAGTGACCCTCATAGGTCGTAAAAGCTGTCTTCTCAACATCTAATGGAAACACTCTAATCTAATGATAGCCTAATATAAGATCCAATTTAGAAAATAATGTGGCACCCTTCAATTCATGCAACATTTCATCCTTCACTGTAGCATCATTAAAGGCCCTATGTTCTATACGAAAATGCTATTTCCATATTTTTTTTCTTCACCAATAATCCTAGTGAGGAGAAAGGACTCGTATTATGTTGTATAATGACATACTGCGTCATTTCTTGTACCTACTTCTCAATTTATTGCTTTTGAAAGTGAGAATACTTGTAGGGCTTAACATTGATAAGGCCTTTACCCTCTTTCATAAATATACAGTGTTAGATTTCCTTAAGTGGAGGTAATGATGATGGCACCTCAAATAAGTGAGAAAATCTACCCAATACTTCTTTTATAAGAGTATTGCAGGTGGTCTTCTCTAAAGTAGAATCAACCTTTAAGCCTTGAGTTGGAAAAATGATGCAATAGCATCTTGAGTTATCAACTTTCTTAACTGATGGTATGTAATCTAAGAATTTTCATCCTTTAACCTATGTAAAGTCACCTATCTTGTATCTTTCTTAAATGTCATTTTATTGACCATAGTCAATTGTAAGAGGACCAAGTTCTTGCAAACACTATATGCCCAACACAACACCAACCCCTTGTATAGGTAGCACATAAAATGTGTTTATAAAATTTATGCCCTAAATAGCCACTTGTAAATCAAAACATTTCCCTTCACAACACAACTTCTCACCATTCTCAATCATGACATTAAATTTTGGTGAGGAAAAATAGAAATGCTTAAGTGTTTGGCCAATCTACTTTGCACAAAGTTGTATGTACTATCAGTATTAACCAAACTAGTAACTTCATGTCCTCTAATACTTCCTTTAAAACAAAGTGTACGAGGAATAGACTCACCTAAAAGGGCAAGATAATTGATAGCTGTTGAATCTTCTATCACTTCTATAGAGTCCTTTATAATCCCTTACACCTCCTACCCCTCCAATTGATCCTCTTCCCCTCCTTATAGAAGTAACATGAATTTAGCCTTACATTTGTGCCCTCTATGATACTTCTTGTCACAATTGTAACACAATCCTTTTTCACACCTTGCATTCATCTCTTCTTGTGTCATTTTTTTAATTAGTAATACAGGTTTTGAACTAACCTCAAAGGGTTGTTTAAGTGGCTTGAAAACAGTATCTGAAAAGGATTTTGTAAACTAAACAGTAGATGATGGTTTTATTGATGAAAAATAAGGTGTTTTGGTTAGAAATTGTGAATTAGAATTTTTGGCCTCATACACCTTAGCAAGCCAAATGATTTTTGAAATAGATGATGGTCAAGCAATTTGAACATCCTTTCTAATATTAGGTTGAAGATTAGAAACAAAGCAATTGGTATAGAAACTATCAAATAATCCATGTACTCTATTTTAAAATTCTTCGAATCGATTTTAATAGTCAGCCATAGTACCTCTTTGAGTAATTTTTGCCAATAGGCCTTATACATCTTCAAATTTTCATAGACCTAATCTTTGTTGCAGGATAGTAATGAAATTACTCTAAGAATTCAACTAGTGATTACGGTACATTCATTGGTGCCAATTGAGGGCTTTCTCTTCCATGGCAAATGCATCAGGTATCCAATGGAAATAAAAATAATTGATTGGTTTTAAAGATCCACCCTTCTAGATTGATGACATTAAACTTTGGTATTTCTAGTTTGATTCCGTTCGACATATTATCTATTTGGCTATTATTAGTTTATGAAAATGATCAAGTACCATTAGCACCATTTGTAAATCTACTAATACTCTAATTCATCTGCTTCTCATTCAACATTGTATGCAATTGAGACAATTGTTAAGCTAAGAGCTCAAACTCATCTTGTACATCTTTCTACAACCTTTACTGATTGCATTGCAATGAATTAATCTTCTCATCTATAATTGAAGCTCTATTAAGATTTGTTATCATGACGAGAGGCCCATACTACAAAACCTAGCCCACATGTTACAATTATCCTTAGTACCTTCATGGTACTTTGATAAAAGATCTTTTCATCTCTCTCTCTCTCTCCAGACTCTTCCTAAGATAAGTCTGGAAACCCTAACTCTTTCTCTCTTCTGTTGTTCTTAATCTATCAAATCTTGAACAAGAAAATATAATAACTTGTTCTTGGTATGTTGCAAGGAATGAAAGTAGATACTTTGAGCGAAGAGGGACTCCAAGAGTTAGGCACTCTATGGAATTTGGATTGTAACATGCCTCTTTTCCATTATTCCTTTACTTTATATACTTTTTCTTACAAATTCGTTATTATAGTTGGTGGATCTATTGATATCTAGTTATGTTTATAGTTTTTAATGTTACTATCTATTATAACCGCTATCTATTAGTTACAAACTAATTTCTTACATTCACTATCATCTTATATGTATAATCTATGCTTCCTTATTGATCTAATATAAAGTCTCTAAATTTGACTAGTCTTTTAGTCAATCTTCAACTTTTGATCATAACACTCCATCACCACATCTAAGGTTAGACAAACTAACAATAGGCTATTATAATGCATTTATTATAAGAAAATATGTCTCATGGATATTTTTAATCATTTATCATAAGCTTTACAATTATTAAGTATTAATTTCTAGCTTAATGTAATCATAGTCTTTATGGTGCGATTGGTTTAGGGGGGAGCTTGTTTCCATTTAACTTTCTATTTTCGAAAATAACTTAAAGGTCAAAATCAAGACTACATTTTGCTTTAACAATCATAAATTACATATTTATATCTTTATATATATATTTATGTAAATTACATTATAATGCTTTATAATAATATTTCTTTTTATGATATGGAATATATTTATAGTATTAATGTTTATTATCTCTCCCTCTCTCTCTCTCTCTCTCTCTCTCTCTATATATATATATATATATATACATATAAATATATTTATCACACAAATATATAATATTATATGTTATAGTTATCACTTATGTATTTGTATATACAAAAATCAAAGTTCTTTTTTTTTCCTTCCAAATAAAACTATATACACTACTCCATTTGGATTATGCTAAAATTTTAAAACAAATAACTTAAATTGAACTGATGATTTCATATAATTTTTCAAGTACAAGAGTCTATTGATCATATTCTATTGCTAATTCTATTCCATTTCAATTGATTATTACATATTCTAATAATTAAATTGTATTGGTCATATTTCATTATTAACCCCATCATATTTCAATCAATTCTTGCATATTGTGTTATCAATGGAAAAGGATGACTCATGGGAACAATAAATCGTAGCTATTACCAATATTTTTTTTTCCTCGACTACATTATATCTAGAGAAGAGAGAATTCAGATTTGGTCCATCCCATACCACTACTATTGCATTTTGAATCCAACTATGAAGGACAATTTGCCACATGTACCACTTAAGTGCTACATGCAAGGCTTCCTAAGTTAGAAAGTGAGTTTCTAGTCACATTTGAGACCTTTCAAAATTTTCATTATGTTTACAAAACCCATTTGGAAAATGGGAAACTATTAGCAATTGAGGGTAATTCATAATATTATACTGCTCATATACGTATGTGTATATATATATATATATATATATATATATATATATATCAATGTCATAACTAGAATCCTAAAAGTCATAGGTGTTCTCTAAGATAAAGCTTGGGCTTACAAGCCCACCAAAATACCAACCCATCAATAGGGCTCAAAAAATGGTAACAATATCATAGAGTATATAAGTACATATAATCATCCAAAAGTCATATGTAGTATCTACAACAATAAATTGCAAGAGGAATGGGTATTAAAATACTAAGGTAGTATAACGTAGTGAACATCGTTAAGTCCTCACAAGAAAGTCAAGATACCCCCATGAGTCATAATAAGATCATCATTGAGTTTGTAAAGGAATTCAACGCTATTTTCATCCTCACCTATAAAAGTATTTAAAAGAAGGGAAAATATAAAAAAGTCCCTAACGTTTACCTATATATATAAATCAGTTCTTAATCTTTCATTTAATCTATTTTAGTCCTCAATGTTTTAATAAATTTACAAAAAAGTCCCTCCGTTAGTTTTCCTTTATGTGTGAACACATTGAGAATTAAAATGAACTAAATGAAAGGTTAAAGACTAAATTGTATATATAGGTAAACATTAGGAACTTTTTTGTACTTACATAGACCAATTATGTACTGATATGTGTCTATAGTAATGGAAAATTTAACAAAGTTTAATATAAGAATTTATTTGATATAACTTAAAAAGGTTGAACACTAAAATAAACTAAATGAAAGGTTAAGGACTTATTCGTAAAAACGTGAAACGTAAGAGACTTTTTTGTACTTTTTCCTTAAAAGAATGGGCTCCAAAGAACTCAATACAATAGTACCCAAATCCACATTCTACATATAACACGTGCCTACTCTAATTAGCAAGCGATTTCTATTTATCGTACTAATGTTCAAGTGAAGTACCTAGCATGGAAGTACTTATGAATGTAGACAAATTAGGGATTGAGGTTTGACCCGACCACAATAGCTAATTTGATGCAGCAAGTGACTTTAATCTATTGTACTAACATTTAAGAGAAGTACATAGCATGGGAGTGCTCATGATTGTAGACAAATCTGGAAATGAGGTTTAACCCTACCATCAACAAGCATTACAATCCAACAGTTTTGTTGCAACCATTAGAGGTCGTGTAATTGCATCAAGACTTAACTTACAAAATTCTAAAAGGCAACCTCATAAGGAAGGTCCCATTGTTCCTTTCTTATCAATTTCTCACGAGGCCTTCCACAATGGCCTAGGCTTTATCCATCGTATCCTTTAAAAGTTACAGCTACGATAGTGACCTAGTCCAAGGGTATCATTACGTTGGACCATATGTCCAAGCATAAGAAACATACAATTAGTTGTGCTGAGTTTACATTTTTAATCTGGTTTATGGTATCTTAAGATTTTATCAAGCAGCATTTGTAGTCACTGTATACTTACTGTGTAATGCTCCTACAACAAAGAGATAGACATGACATAATTCTGCCTGTAAGCTAGTTAACTAATAATGAAGTGTTAGGTTTTTATTATTAATGTCATATAACCATATTATATTAACCTATACTTAGGTTCTTCTTGTTAGACCTTTATGTTATTTAAGGTTCATTTAAGATATGGGGTTTAAGGGGTTAATGGGGCTTAATTTCTTTTGAAGGGGAATTAGGCTTTATTGTAAGGCAAGTGCATTTATTGTTTAGTACTATAGTTCAAAAAATAGATGACGTCCCACAAAGACTAATTACTAATACTAACTAGTTTTCTATTATCTAACGGGCAAAATTGAATTCAAGAAACTTAAAGAATTTAATCTAAATTACCACTAAAATTATTCTAAAAATTAACAAAGACTTAATTCGAGAAATTAACAACAAAGTAATTCAATTGAAAATTAATTCATGATTGAATGTCGTACTTAGAATTTACTTTCCCTAGAATTACGCATGCAACTTTCATAAAAGATAATCTCATTCAATCTTTATTTTTCTCAACAGGAAGAATTTATAATCAAAGCTAATAACTTTCTCAAGTCTATTAACCTTAATCTTTAGGTCATCTATTAAAATCTCTTATCAATAACATAAACAAATACCACATTAAAGAACAACGAATTCTCTAACTAATTAAATCAAGATTTGAAAAAACTTTGCAATTTATCTCTAAACTTACAAAACTCTTCATTAACTATGCCTAAATTTAATCATACAAGAAATATTTCAATTCTCTTGCACAATATCATATTTTAGATTAGCACCTTAGGAAATATTAATCTAAAACAATCAAGAACACATAATTGAAGCAAGAAAATTAAAGATCTTTATTAGATCTAATAGAAAATAGTATCACATGATAATTCTAAGTTTCATAAAACCTAGATACAATAGATTTACTCTTTATTCATGGTAAAACAACAATCTTAAATAAAATCTAAAGAAGAAATAAAAGAAAAAGCCATGAAATTAATCAAAAGTGTTAAGTGCTAAGTCTTGAATCTTAAAGTGCATCGCTCTCTTAAGTGTTTGGTCCCTTTGAATCTGTCAAAAAGTTGTAAAAAAGATCACCAAGGAGCTTTTACATAAGAGATGTGAAATCCTTTTGTCGTTGTGAATGACATGACTTAATGACACAATCATGTCACTCTTAGTACATAACTCTGCTCAACTTAAAATTCTTCACTATAACTAATACAGTTATGTTGTTTGCTCATGTCACTTCACTTCAAAACTTTTTCATTTTAACTCCAATTTAAGCGAAACTTGTTTCTATTTTCTCTTTTTCTTCCAAAAATCGTTCCAAAACCTAAAAATCAAGATTTTACTCAATTAAGTATCATTTTCTTAAAATAAACTCAAATTACAAGGAAAAAAAATACTAAAAATCATTATATAAAATGTAGGCAATTAAGAACTTATCAAGGCTCTTATTATATAATTGATTTATTAATCCAAATAAGAAAGTTACTTTAAAATATTGGGTCATTAGTTATTAGTCATTTATTACGTTTAAGGCTTTATATTAGCTAGGGATCGTTTAGGCTTGTAGGCTTTAAAGGGTATTCTGATGTGATTCAAGATTGGAATATGCCTAATAATTCTTCATTTATATGATAATTGTATTAAAATGTACGAGAAAAGAAGTTTCAAAAGTTAGAGGTGAGCATTTTGAAGATTGAAGAGGGGTAGGAGTGATCAATAGGAATGGTCGACCTTATGGCCGTAATCTTGGGTATAATCTTATTGCAATGACCAAACATGTTGTTTGTTCATATTGCTTCGTATTTTTTCAATTGTTATCATTTCTTATTGTATCCAAAAGACTTATCATGCATCTTTTAATTTTGTAAGACTCTCCAAACATTAGGAAACTTGTTAGATTGATGACTTAAGTGCTCAACAGTTATGTTAGATGTAATTAGTCATAAGTTATATATTTTCATCCATGGTATTATAAATGTCTTAGTCTATGTCATAATTAATTATTGAGAGATTAATGAAAATGTTTCTATTTTACTGAAAATTTGTGTAGAGAAAGAGAGAGAGAGAGTTCCTTTTGAGCATGTTTTCAACCTGAAATACTATTGTTGTCACCATCAATTGATGTGATGACTAATGGCTGCAATTCTTATAAATTTGACATAGTTCTATGGATTAGGCTAATTCCCCAAGTTGTTTGCACTTGTGGTGTCCATTGACTTATCTTGTTTAATTGAATTATCCTGAGGACTATGAATCTATCAATCTATTTTGAGTTTGGTAGATTGTAGAGATTCAACCAAATTATTCAATTTGTAGTGCCTCTAACTTATCAAACTAGAACAACTTGTTTACTATGACTTAAATCCTTCATAACTCATGCGTGAAACAATTCCACTTCCGCCCCATACTATATCATTTGGTACTAGACCCTACATACAACAAGTTGCCAACTGTTTATACTCATCAAGTTCATGTAGAAAAAGAACCCTTGGATTTGAGGACAAATTCAAAGAAGAAGGAAGTGAATGATATGATTCAAGATCGGAATACACCTAATAATTCTTCATTTAAACAAGGATTAGAGTTGGAACGTATTGGAAATGAAGTTTTAGAAGTTGGAGGTGAGTATTTTAAACATCAAAGAGAACTAATATTGATCATTAGGAACTACACTCCACTTCATAGCTATGATCTTTCTATAGCAACTAGACATGTTTCTTTATATTGTTTCATGTTTTTGCAATCATTTTTATTTCTAATTGTATCCTATAGACTTATTTTGTATCTTTTGCATTTAAAGAGTCACCAGACATTAGGAAACTTATTAGATTGGTGATTAAATGTTCAATAGTTATGTTTATTGTATTTAGTCAAGAGTCATGTATGTTCATCCATAACATTATAAATGACATGGTTTACATTGTAATTAATCATCAAAAGATCAATAAAAACGTTTTTATTTTATAGAAAATTCATGTAATGAGAGAAAGAGAGGGAGAGAGAGAGTTCCCCTTGAGCATATTTTTCAACGCGGCACGTTTTTCTTATCACCATTTCATTGGTATGGTAGTTATTGGTGTAATTCACATCAATCGAATGGATTGTGGCAAATTCCCTAAGTTGTTCATTCACGTGGTACCCATTGATTTATTGTATTTGATTGACTCTTTCCAAGGACTACGAATCTTATTAATAAATTCTAAGTTTGTTGTAATGCCTTTGGCTTATTAAACTAGAATAGTTAGTTTACCAGGATTTAAATCCATCAAAACTCATACAAAACAATCTTACTTCTACTTAATACTACATCATTTTTTAGGTCTCAGCATTCTACGGATTTGGCCTCGACCCATTATAGGTTAAATCCCTTTCTAAATTTAAATAAACTTTAAGTTTCTTTTGTTAAGGTAGATAGGGTATTGGGCCCTAATTGGTTGAATGGGTCTAATTGATTTTGAGATTAGGCCCATTGGGGTTTCCATTAGTCCATCATTTAATAAGTCATTTATTCTTAATATAGTCAAGCCATTTAGTTTCTTTACCATTTTTTGACCTACTATTAGTTTAATTAAGCCAATTATACTAATTAAACTTTTAAATTCATGTTCTTAATTTACCTAAGCCTATATGAGTCGTGGCCTAAAAGAACAAAATAAGCTCACTTTTTTTAGAGTGGAGTAAACCCAGGTTCAAAATTAATTTGAAATCCCATTTTAATATCATGCCTATTAAGCCCATTAACTTAGTTATTTACTTAGTGGCCAATATGGGGCCATAGATCGACATAGGGATTTAATGGGCAATCTATGTTAAGGTCCAACCAACCAACAATTATCCATTTTAGCTGGATTACATAATTTATTTCTTTACATTGAAATCAACATCTAAGCATATTTAACATGCAACTCAAGCCCAAAATCATACTGAAGCATCTCTAAACTCTAAAATTACTACATCAACATAATGATTCACAAAATTCATCCCAATTACAACATATACGTAGCAGCACCAAGCTCGGGAAAGGGAATCGGTCATCTTACATGTTAATTTCACATTTTAAGCATCTTAAATTATAACTTTTACTACTTCATCAAAGTTATCAATCATAACATCAAAAAGCCATCATCATCTACAATCATGCCTTGTTAAGCAGTACCACATGCTAGAAATTTCATAATTTCACCATTCCTAACATTTAATTAACATACAATACATTTAACATGCTAGATCTTATTTCTAGTCATCATACATGTGCTATTAGGCATTTATTACTATTTACATGAGTTATCATATATACATAACACTATGTCAAATTCAAAAATTAAGATAAAGACAACATATAACCAATCACAAAGGTGGCAACAAGATAGGAAGAAAGGGGAAAACCTGAAAATAAAACCCTAAATTAACTTCTAGTCTATTTATCTCTTATCTAACAATTAGTTTACTGTATCTATCACTTCATCGACTCTTTCAATAGCAAAAATCAACCTTTAACTTCATATACTAGCATGGCTCAAAATAAAGAAAGAGGTATATGCTAAACCAACTTCCTAAAACATGTTTTTAGCATAAACCAACTTCAAATCATCAAAAAAAGTATGTTTCTTTAACTAAAACTTAAGCTCAACACATGGAATCTTAGGTATCATTACTAGCGCCTCTAATAAATTTCATACTAGTCCATTTTACCAATTTAAAACTTCACTTGTTCGTGCTCAATCATCATATTAGCTTACTCTTGCATTTTAAGTCACCAATCCAACGAAATACAACAAAGGTATTGAAGATCATCACTTACCTTTTGAAGATGCCACTTAATCCTTAACCCCTAAAGCTGATTGATCACTATGAACCTCTCCAAATAAGGTTTCATTCTACTTCTAGGTTGATATCCAAAGATAAAATAGCTTTTTAGAGCTCATTATGAAAGATTATATACCTAAATTGCTTAAATAATCAAGAGCTCAAATCATATTTAACCCTTTTTCTTCTCAAGTCCATGCAAGCCCCCAAAACTTTGCTTATAATGCTCCTTGTTCTTCAAATACTACATTAAACTAATAAATTAAACTAGCTTAGCAAAATGGTTTAAAGTAAACCTAGGATTTTAAGATTACAGTGTTAAGGTTTTAGGTGATTTCTTAGTCTTACCTTTAAAAGGGTTCTAGGAATGATGCATGGAGGGTAGGGCTTAGAGGGTGGCAACATTAGGGTATTCAAGGGAGGCTTAAGCTTTTCTTAAACCTTAAAACTCATGTGATTGTCACATTACATGCCCCTTTTTGCTAACTTCTAGAAAAAGTAACCTTAAACCCCTAATTTAGGTTCTTATCATTTTAAATTCACATTAAGCTTTGTTTATGATTAACTCACCTGAAAAGACCTATTTGGTAGCCTTAGTCAATTTTTTTGACTCCTCTCATCATAAGTAGGCGTAGAGGCATTTTAGTGATTTTTTAAAAAATTGCCTTAAAACTTGGATTTTCCTCTTTAATACCTTTGGACTATTCTTTTTGGCCTATTCATTGGCTTAAAGATTTTTTGGTTATTTCAACTAAACTATGACAACCTTAGTAGTTGCTTCTAATAATGAAAAATGAGAAAGTCAATTTCACTTCTACTAAGAGAAAATCATCGGCTTCTTTTTATATTTATATTTTGCTAACACTGTAATCACAGTAATTCTCATTTCAAAATTCTCTCAACTCTATCAAATACATGATAATATTAATAATCATAATACTTCTAATTGTTATGACAATGGATGACAACATTTAAAAGTATATTTTAGAATCTGCAAAAGATAACTATCCATACCTTTTCTCTACATAAATAATTTTTCGATTTCTTTTTTGATATTGTTGACATAAGACATTTCTAGCCATAAAATATTATGGCACTAATAGAATTAGAATGTATTATATATTTATTTTATTATAAATAACTTAATCTACTTCATTTTTTGTAACCAACTAATTTATTTCTTCATTTCAATTAAAATTCAAAAATAAAAACACATGAATATATATAGTGTAGAGGGCTAAAAATCTTTATGGTTTTTAAGCCCAATAACAACATGGGTTAGCTCTTTAAGCTAAGTGATAGGACCTAAAAAGTCAAGTTTATGAAATGGGATGACTTAGGAAGATTTAGCATGATAGGCTTAGAGTAAGGATCGTTGGACCAGCTTATTTGTATTCAACGTTTCTCAAAGATGCCCATGCATTCAGGGAGGCTATCCATAGGCCTAGACTTAATGTAAGCCCATGAAGAAATCCATCAACATAAGGACTCATCTTGACCGTTGATTGGATGTGATCCGACAAACATTCTCGATGGCTTAACTATATAAATACTCGATAGCTCTTCCTCATTAAAGGACTTTTTCGAAGAATTTTTGGAGAGCCCTCTAGAGATCAAAGAAACATGGTTATGCTGTCGGACTACCATGTATGCATTCAAGCTCTTTAATATTACTTAGTCCTCTTCCCTATCTCTCTCTCACTAATTCTCTCCTTACCTATCATTACAAAGTCACCCCTTTGAGGCCATGTGTAGCATGAGAATTATGTAATATATATGTAACCAAAGCAATCAAATCCCTTCCTTTACATATATATAGACATAAATATATATATATATATGTAATTGAAATTTTTAGACTCTAGTGGTCAAAAGGGGCCTCTAACAAAATCATCTTATGCATCAAAGTGAAGCTCTCACTCACTAATGATGATTTTCAAGCAATCCATTTTAAGGAAGTATTTGATCACGCTTAAGCAACGATGGTGGCAATCATTACATAGATGGAGCATTGTTTTTCATTAGTTGAAGGAGTATTCCTTACTAATTGATTGCTTAGCATAAGTTACAGAGGGGATTATTGCACTTAAGTAGATGCTTCTTCTTACTTAGCTTCAATGACTTGTAATGTATTTAGGAGCCAATGCTCTTATCAATCGACATTATATCAGTCTAATTTTCAGCATGAGCCGGAAGTTAATGCTCTTAACAGTCAACAATGATAGTTGGCTAAGTTACTTGCTAGGGTATTACCTAGACTTATATAGAAATTAAGATGTTAGAACTTCTCCCAAGCTTAAAACATGGGGGCTAAAAATGCTAGGGCATTACCTAGGCTTAAGGCATGGAAGCTACGATGCTAAAGTGGCCTAGGCTTAAGGCATAGATGTGAAGATGTCATAGCTTCACTTGGCCTTAAAGGCATAGAAGCTAAGATGTTATAGTGCCACTTACACCTAAAGCATGAAAGCCAGGATGCTAGGGCATCGCCTAAGACTAAAGCATAGGACCCAAGATGCCAAGGTGTTTCCTAAGCTTAAAGTGTAAAAGTTGCTAATATTCTAGAGCATTATTTAAGCTTAAGGCATACATGCCAAGATGTTAGGCATTGCTTGGGCTTAAGGCTTATGAGATAAGATGCTAAGGCATTACTTAACTTAAGGCTTAGGAGGTAAGATGCTAATGCATTACTTAGGCTTCAGGCTTAGGAGGTAAGATGTCAAGGAATCACCTAAGCATAAGGTGTAGAAGCCAAGATGCTAAGGTGTTAGGTAGGCTTAATACATGGGAACCAAGATACTATGGTATCACTTAAGCCTAAGGTGTGGATGCCAAGTTGTTGCTTAGGCTTAAGGTGTAGAAGCTAAGGTTCCAAAGAGGCCATCTAGTCTTGAGAACTAAATGGTGATCAAAGTAATTCCTAGTCTTAATAAGTATACAAATCTAAGAGAGTTCCTAGTCTTAAGATCTCCAGGATATAGCTTTCTAGCAATATGATGATGGTATAGGAGTTTTAGATCTCCTTCTTAAAGAGTGCCCTCCATAATAATAGAGGGTTAATTGGTTGAATTGAGGTAGGGCAACACCTTGTTGCCAGCAATAGTAATCTTAGCAAGGTCGCTCTTATTGCATAATTAATGTAGCAATTGATCTTAGCATGAACCGAGTACATAGCCAATAATTGACTTAGGATTCTCATGGTCTGCTAGCCAATAATTGACTTAAGATTCTCATGGTCTGCTACATTGTTTCCATCCTATGCGACTTTAGGAGGCCTTCTAAGTTAAATCATCCTAATTTATGCTCCTTAGGGACGAATCTACCAAGCATAGTATGATCGGGGGATTACTCACTTCCTCTTTAAAGAACACCCTCCTTAGTAGTGAGATGGTTGATTAGTTGAACTGAAAGGGTGGAGCCT
This sequence comes from Lumnitzera racemosa, assembly GCA_024138005.1. Taxonomy (NCBI): domain Eukaryota; kingdom Viridiplantae; phylum Streptophyta; class Magnoliopsida; order Myrtales; family Combretaceae; genus Lumnitzera; species Lumnitzera racemosa. Next base: position 7,850,785 of record JAMXBC010000007.1, read on the forward strand.
TGCTTACATAGCAATTGTAAGGCTTAAGAAGCCTTATCTTACTATACTTCAACAGAGGAAGTCAACATTATCATGAAATAAGTGAACATAACTCAAAGCTAATTCTTTACCTTCATAGTCTCTTAGGTAATCTGCATCCTTTATGTGAATCGAGGAGCACCTCGGGTGCTAAATTGTTCTAGTCAATGTTCTTAAGTGATAGGATTAATTATTGCCCAACAAATTCAATATTAGCCTCCTATCTATGGTAGAAGGATGGTGTGGAAGTCCATATATTACATTCGAACATAAACTTAATAGATACTTAGATTAGAGGTGCAGATGGTAGTGTACATGTTTACATGTCTTGGATATATGTACCACCCAAGTATTGTAATCACCTAAAGTTTGGAATAGATTAAGGGAAGTGGTGCTTAACATCAATGATCCGTGGATGGTGGTTCGGGATCATAAGAGATTTTATCTCATGATGGAAATGGTGGAGGTAGGGAGAGACCTTAAAGGCAAATTACTTCCTTTTAGGAAGTTTTATGTGATTATCACTTGATGGATTTAGGTTACTAAGGTCAGTTATTCACTTGGTCTAATGGTAAAGAAGGTAATTTGATTAAAGAAAGACTAGATAGAGCCCTTACGAACCTCGAGTAGATAAAAATTTCCCAAACTTGCCAGTATTGAATCTTATAGCAATCGAATCAAACTACTCTATAATTGTGGTGTATTCTAAAAAGAAGGGTCAAAAAAGCCCAAGGAATTTTAAGTTTGATTAATGGCTAGCATTGAATGGTTATTGGGAGATAATTGACATGCCATGGAATAAGTATAAAGCTAATGAGAGTGTTAACACGTTAGTGGCAAAACCACACAATTGCAAGAAGGCCTTAATTAAGTGGGCTAGAGAGAATGTAACAAATTTGAGCCACATCACAAAAGAATTGAAGGATTAACTTCAACTCCTTCAAAATAGCATTTTTGGAGATATTGATGTATAGGAGGAGTGAAGAATTAAAGCAAGTTATATAATGCTATGTAGTTAGAAGAATTAATTTGGCATCAATTGGTTGAGACCAACTAGTTAAAGTTTAGTGATAAAAATACCAATTTTTTTTTTCACCAAACCATCATTAGAAGAAGAGCTTATAACAAAGTGCTAAGTATTCAAGCAAAAGATGATAGATGGTTGGAGGATGAAGTTAAGATACGAATGAATTTGCTAGATTTTATGAAAACTTGTTCTATAAGGAAGGTGATGAAATGAGCGGACAATAGCTTTATTGTTCTCAGAGTAATAGCAGAGATGAATGCTAATCTGGTCAAACCTATGTAAGGGGGTGAAATCAAAACAATGGTATTCTAATTAGAATATCTAAAAGCACCTAGTTTAGATAGCTTCAATGGTCTTTTCCATCAAGCGAGTTCGAATGCTTCGAGAGACCATGTGGCTAAATCTATTCAACATTTTTTCATCACAAATAGTCTTCCTCACTCTATGAACGAAATGGAATTGGTTTTGATTCCTAAGGTTAATGATCCTAAAAATGTCTCCAGTTCAAACATATTAGCTTGTGTAACTTCTCATATAAAACTATTTCAAAAGTTCTGGCTAATAAACTTCAGCACATATTAGATGACATCGTTTCACCCTAATTAAAGAGACTTATTTAGAATAATATTATTATAACCTAGGAAATTTTCCACTTTTTGAAACTTAACAGAAAAAAAAAAAAAAAGATATCTCTCCCATTGTGCAATTAAGCTGAACATGGCAAAATCTTATGACAGAGTAGACCGAATGTTTTATAAAAGCCTAATGAGTAAATTGGGATTTTGTGACAAATGGATTAACTGGGTTTTAAAATATGTTAAAACTATTTCTTTCAATCTTATGATAAATGGAAAAAGAGTTCAGAATATTATTCCTTTAAGGGGAATAAGACAAGGGGACACTCTATCTCCTTACTAATTTTTGTTGGTTATCAGTTTTCAATATCTTCTGATTCATAAAGAGGTCTAAGAAGGAAATTTGAGAAGGATTAAGATTAAAAAAAAAATCCTTAAGCTCATTCACCTTCCTCTTTTAATGATGCTCTTTTGTTTATAAAGGCAAGTGAACAAATAATTAGTAAAATTAAAGACATCCTTGATTACTATTTGATTCAAGTCAAAAGATTAAATTCCAAAAATCAGTGTTCTCCTTTAGCCATAATACTCAAAATTATGTATGCGAAAGGGAGATTATGTGGACTAGTAGGAATAGAGAAAAGTTAACAATAGGAGAAGTACGACTTCCTATGGGTTGTGGAGGTTAATAAGAAGAAGCATGAGGTTTGGAAGAATTTACTCTTGTGAAATGGAAGAAAAGAAGTACTCATTAGTTGTATGCTATGCCATACCAAATTTTGCAATGAGTGTTTTCAAATTCTTAAGAACTCGGTATAAAGAGGTTACAAGCATTGCACACTTTTGGTGGGTTGAAGATGTAAAAGCTAGAAAGATACATGAGAGAAGCTAGCCAAAATTGAGAGATCATAAGGGCATGTACTTATCTTGTAAGAATGTGTATACTTATCTTGTAGGGATGTGTATACTCCTCCCCGGTTAGCATATCTTATTTCTTTAAATTGTTATCCTCAATCTTCGGGTTAGTTAGTTTGTTTTTTATCCTTATTTTAATAAAGTTTTCATCCTAGCAGGAAAAAAAAAAAGATAGTAACAATTATGTTAATATCAAAAATGGAATTTATAGAGCAAAACTTGAAAAATCAAGTGACATTTTGATCAAGAAAAGGAGACATTTAAGGGAAAACATATTATGCATAAAATTGCATTAATTAACCTTTAATTGTTTTATGGAATAGAAATATGTTCCACTTCAAAATATAAATAGAGGAATATTATGAATAAAATTTAAGTTTTAAAGAGTAACAAGTCCAAAATAAAGGTTCTTTGCTTAATAATATAGATATATATATATAATGCGTCCACCGCATCTAAACATCCCCAAATTAAAGAGAGAGTAATAGTTGATCCATGTGACTTATATATTAAGCTCTTGCAAAATCAAGAAGTACATTTTATTTTCCTAAAACTGCTACCAAACCTAAAAAAACTACCCTAACCAAAGGCGATTTGGAGTTTAAGAACAAGAAACGTCAACAGAGAGCAATTTGAAATAAAATATATCATTTGCAGTATAAGTGAAACTGTATGAAGAATGTGGATAAATCGGCAATCCTTGATCAGCAAGTCATTCACGTCCAGATCTAGACAAAATCTTGGGGTCAATTGGTTTTTCGGGATAAAAGCCTCCACACTCCAGTTTTACATTTTTGATAGAACAAGGACATGGATTTTTAATTGTCACTTTAAATTCTGTCTTTGTTATGCCTGTATGGTCGATCTGGATTTGATTAAGGCTGCATTGGCAATTGGCTGCAAAATTCAAAGAATATGTTACATAAATAATAAAAATAAAAAATTACTATTGGATTTAAAAATATTGTATATTACATGAAACCTATCAACATGTATAAGAAACAAAACAGGATATAAAACTAGAAGAGATGATGACCTTTGTGGATAAAAACAAAAGAAAAACTACACACAGAAAATATCCCAATGCTTTCATGTTTGCTTGCCGAACTTTATTCACTGTAACTCTCCCTAGAATTCTCTCTACTCTAAGTCTTACTGTACAAATTTTATGAAATTCAACTCAACATTATATAGTGTAGATTTGATTGATTTATATTAAGATATTAAATTTGTTTCCTTTTTTGTATATATAGTATATACCAAAATCGACCTAAACATGGAAAAATAGAGAGGTTTTAATGAAAAATATTATTCTCGATATAGACTCCTACTTATACTCTGTTATAATTTTTTTATATAAATTTTATTATAAAATAAATTTATGCCTATAATATTGTCATTTGCATGTAATTAAAATATCTCTCTTTTTTTTTACTTACCCTTTTTTCCTAAAACTAGAATATCTTCATTTATATCTTTTTCTTTTCATATATTTAGCAATAAAGGTTATGTATTTGTTTACTTATGGAAATTAGATTTATAAATCTATATTTATAAGTGTAGATTTTATAAACATGTCAATAAAGATTGCACTAGTTTATATAGTCAGCAAAAGGTATATCTATGTTACGGAGTTTTCACTTCATAATAATACTTAAGTTTTTATAACAAATGGTAAATAATAAACATTTGATTTAGGAATGTTTATCAAGCACTTTACATTTTTTTTCCATAATTACAATAATGGTATGCTACATTATCGTATAGGAAGGAATTAAGGAAAGGGTCGTAAAGCGTTGCCTTTGCATTTTATTATTTCTTTTCTTCTCCAACTTTTTCATTTCATTTCATTTTTTTTTATTTTTATTCAATTAACAATAAAAAATTTTAATTTTATTATCTAAATTCTTTTTAAAAATTATTGTCTTGTTATCAAAGTCTACATATACTCCTTGAAGCAAAGTCTAGAAGTCTTCTTTTATCTCTTTTCTTATCTCTTTTTCTCTTTGCAAATGAATTTTCAAACAAAATTAGAGATGAAAAATAACTCTATATTTTTAGGATCTTTAAATTATGTTTTTTATTTTATTCCTAACATAAATAAAATGTAAACCTTTACTCCAAAATTTTAAGAAAAATGCTCTAGTATAGAATAAAAAAATTACTAGAGTACATAAAAAGAAATTCATGTTATAGTAACGAAATATTGTAACGAAATACCTTTTGCGGCAATTTTTTTCCCTAAGACAATGAGTCAATTATTACAACAACATTTTGCTACATAATGTGCAAATAAAATACCATCTGATTTTGTTGCTTAAATATAAAATTAAAATAAAGTATTGTTTATAATTAAAAAGCATTAACAATGAAGAGGTATATATGATAAACACACAATTATAAAATAACAAAAAGTATCATTGATAAAAAAGATAACAATAAAATGTCATTATAATAGGAAAATAATACAATTCAAATATTTTTTTCAAACAACTCATTAAATTATAAAAAAAAATTATCATGAAAATGTATTTATAACAATATCTCATTACTAAAGCTTGATTCTCTTATAATGGTAGTAAAAGATATTAAAAAAGAATTTAAAAGTTTGCCTTTTTTAGCAATTTTTAATCCAAAAGCAAAGTTAGTAATAAAGACAAATGTATCAAACAATAAATATGCAAGAATATTAAAACAAAAGATTAAATTGTCAGATTTCATTTAAGAATATAGCAAGGAGCTCAAATAAACTATTCAACTATTAAAAAGGAAATTTTATAAATAGTTTTTTATATTATATTTTTGAATTTCACCACGATTTGTTTACTATAATTCTCCTTTTATCTCATATGAGGATTCTATACTCTAGGTCTTATAATGCAAATTCTATTAAATTCAACTCTACTTTATATATGATGGATTTCATCGATTTATATTAAATATATGATTTGTTTCCATTCTTCAGTATATAGTATATACCAAAAATAAAGATTTTTTATAAAGAATATTGTTCTCGATATAGAATGCTACTTATACTCTCTGTTATAATTTTTTTGATAAATTTTATTATAAAATAACCTATTTATGACTAATATTATTATCTTTCAACCACCCTTACAATTTCGCATTTAATTAAGACATTTCTTTTCTAACTAGTATGTCCTCCTTTCTACCTTTTCTTTTCGTAAATTCACACATTTAAAATTAGAATTACAGAAAAATAAATATTTCTATTTAGGTCATGTGTTTTCCTTTAAAATTATATTTGTTTACTTGTAGAAATGTAGATTTCATAAACTTAGCAATAAAGATTATATTAATTTATATAGATCAGTAAAGTATTTGGACTATTTCACAATCATCAATATGTATATATGAGTTAGGAAAAAAAGAAACATGTATGAGGCCAAAACGTTAAACTAGTGGTCACTACCAAATTTGGAAGGACATGGTGAAACTTTTAAGTAAAAATATAAAATGTAGATTATTTAATAAAAATATTTTGAGCATAGTTATAATTTTTATAAAATTATAAAAGGTATGTCATCTTACAAAAAATATATCAATGTGATGGAGTTTTCACTTCAGTACTTAGGTCTCGTAGCAAATAGTAAATAACAAATGTTTAATTCAGGTAAATTTATCAAAAACTTTACATATTTTTTTTTTCAAAATTACAGTAGTAGTGTGCTCCGATATTGTACAAATGGGAATAAGCATTCGCTTCACATTTTATCATTTCTTTTTTCCTCTAATTTTTTCATTTCATTTTAATTTTCATTCAAATTAAGAAAAAAAAAATTATTGTCTAAATTTTTTAAAAAAGTTATTGTTTATTATCAAAGTTTATATATACTCCTCTCTCTCTCCCTCTCTCTCTTGCTCTTTAGAAATGAATTTCAAACAAAATTAGAGACAAAAAATAGCTACAAAATTTTTAGAATGTTTAAATTATATTTCTGATTTTATCCCTAACTTATGAATAAAATGTAAACCTTTATTTTAAAGACTTAAGAAAAGTACTCCAGTATGGAATTAAAATAATTAGAGTAGTAAAAGATATTAAAAAGGAAATAAAAAATTTACCTTATTTAGGAATTCTTAATTAAAAAATAGAGTTAGTTGTATACATATGCATAGACAATGGATATGGAGAAATATTAAAATAAAATATTAAAGAAAAAGATTAAATGATTAGATTTAATTCATGAATTTGGCAAGGTGGTTAAATAAACTATTCCACTATTAGAAAAGAAAACTTTATAAATTTTATTTTTTTGTATTTCAAAATTTCAAGACAATTTGTTCATTAATTCTCGTATTATCTTATATGATGATTCTACACTTTTAAGTCTTGTTATGCAAATTCTATTAAATTTAACTTGACTTTACATACTGCAGATTTGGTTAATTTATATTAAGATATATGATTTTTTCCTTTTTTTGTGTACAAAGTATATCCCAAAAAATGTGTAAAGAAATAGAGGTTTTTTATGAAGAATAATATTTGCAGTATAGTTTCTTACTTATATTTTCTATTATAATATTTTTAATAAATTTTATTATAACATAACCTATAACTGTGATATTATCATCTTTTAACCTCCCTTTCAATTTTGCACATAATTAAAAGATTTCTTTTTCTTTTTACTTATCATTTTTCTCACTACTAGTGTATCCTCCTTTCTACCCTTTCTCTTAATATATTTTGTAATAAAGGTATTCTAATTTGCATTGAAAAGTAAATTAACAATATATTCACTTAAGTTGGAACTATTTGTGTTAAAAGATATGTCTACATATAAATTATTCATATTTCATATATGTACACATTTTAAATCATATATAGAATTTTTCTATTTACTTGATGTGTGCAGATATTTTTTGTAATTGCTTCTTTAAATTGTATTCATTTACTTACAAAAATGTAAATCTATAAATCTACATTTATAAATTTAGATTTCTTAAACTTAGCAATAAAGATTGTATTAGTTTATTTAGATTGAGTATGTTCACTTATTTTAGAGTATTTCAAAATAATAGATGCGTATATATGAGTTGGAAGAGAAAAAAAAATGTATGTAGAAGATATCTTCTTGCAAAGTATAGTTCAATTATTAGTCATTATGAAATCTAGAAAGAAATTATAAAACTTTTAAATAAAAATAAGAAAAATGATTGAATGAAATAAAGTGGAATTACGATATACTATGATGATTTATGAAATTTTGAGTAAAGTTATAATTTTCATTGAAAATTGTTTTATCTTGTGAAAAATATATTTAAGTTACATAGTTTTCACTTTATAATAATACTGAAGTTTTTAGCAATATTAAATCAAGAATGTTTGATTTGGGTAAATTTATTAGACGCTTTACCCTTTTTTTCCCAAAATTACAATTATGGTGTACTATAATATTGCAAGTGGAATTAAAATTAAGTAAATGAAATTGTAAGTACTATGAACTTGCACAAAATACAATGTGATTTTAAGTGCAATCAAATTTACGAATTTGAAAGAATGTGACAATATTTTGCAAAAGTTTTGAAGTTAAATGTGAAGTGGGGAACTACTTATAACAATTACAAAATTACACTTAATTGGAATAAGTTATTACAAATTACAATTACGTAGGAAAAGCTAGCATTTCTATAAAATTACGAATGTTTATATCAAATATGATGTGGATTGCAATATATAAGAAAAATTAGAATATAATAAGTCAATTTATGGGATATAATCTACGCTATGAAATATATATTGTTTCTATAAATTAAATTTCATAAAAAATTTGAATGGAGTTACAATAAATTTTTGACATTATGATACTTATAATATATTTCCAATGTTTAAAGAAATTATATGTTTTAGAATAATTATAATTTTATTAACTATTAGCTATATTATAACCATTGAAAAATAATTAGGATGACTAATTGGGATTATCAAATTTCAAGATAAATTATAGGATTCTTAGTATAATTATAAAATTTTCATAATATGTATGAATTTTTTTCTAGTAAAATTTTATGAACTTGTATCTATACTTTTTTTCAAAATAGTGCAAAATGTGAAGGGATTTTATGAAGAAGAAATCATTTTACAAATGACTAGATCGCACGTCTGCGTTGCGTGTGCAAAAATTAAATAAAGGTACACAATAAATTTATGGCATACAATTAAAATTTTCACAACCATACATAATTGATAATATAGACATTATTACACCAATAAAAGAATTTTAATAATATATTCACTTTAATATAATGATTTTCCTCTTTTCAAGTACAATATGAAAGTAAGTAATTAGTACAAAGTATTTAGTTTGTTACTAAATTAGTATCTATAGATATTGTACATAATATAAGTTAGTTAATCAATTTTTGAATTATTAAAAAGGAAGATTTTCTCTTTTTTTTTTGGTAAAATGGTTGTGTTACCAAATTTGTTTAAGTTTCTCTCAAATTACAAATATAGAATTTATGACAACAAATATAACCATTGATGACAACTTTGTAAATTCAAAAATATAAATAAAAACAAAGCCACTAAAGATATCAAAGACTTGTATTTTGCTTTAATAATATAAATAAAACAAAATTACATTTACATGAAATTAAGAAAATTTAAAGATGTATGATAAATTTTCTTATAACCTCACAACAATTGAAAATAAGTAATAATGTTGTTTCACTACAACCATGTACACCATACATGTATCTTCTTCACCAACCATCATTAATCATTGATAAGGATCATCAAACTTATGGATAGAACTACAAGAATAGTTTGTAGCTTAAGCTTTAACATACCTCACAAAATTATTTGGTTGATGCTCCACTATGCCATTGTCAATAACAATGAAATGTGGATAAGGGCCCATCAACAATTTGTTAAATTTAATGTTCATAATTTGATTTTGATGAAAATAAAACTAAATTTAAAATTAATCAATTAAGTTAAGTTAATTGGTATATGAATTTATCTTGCAAAATATTAGAAGCAATTAACTATTCATCTTGTCCTATAAGTATGATATATGTACTTTACTATTTTATGAAAAGCATTTATAGACCTTATGAATGCCAACAAAATAGTTGAAGAAAAGAAATAGTCTTGATTTTTTAAGCACCAGCTTAGTGGTACTTGTGTCAACTATCCTACCGATAATATAAAAACAGGAGCTTTTGAATTGTTACTTTCCAGCTTGACAATAGTAACTAATGACAAGCCATCCTGTGCAAAGTAGATTCTATTATCTTCTTGATGGTGCTTCAAAATGGTTCTTGTACTGGCAATGAATTTAGCCTATCAACTTGATAGTAATAAGAGGAGCTAGCTTGACGGTAGTTGTTTTTCAACTAACCATTAGAACATCTAATGTTACTATAATTGAAGAATTGTATGAGATGATATAAACTACTCGATCAAAGACAAAAGATAACGTATATTCTAATACAACATACAAACATTCTCTTACATTCTTTGGATTGATATCTTCCAATTTGTCTCTTGAACCCTAACTTGAGATTACAAAGAGAGATTTGTAGTGTAGTGATTATGAGTTTATTTTTCCAAAAATACAGAAAGAAAAGTACTATACTTATAAGATTATCTTGTGTTGTGATTGTGCTTTGTATTTAAGGTATATTAAGAACTAGTGTAACTCTTAGAGATTTGAGTTGGTGATTAATAAAAGTGAGGTGAAGTCCTTAATTAAAGGTTTTTGTATGTCCATAGAAAGTAATGGGCAATATAAACTCTATGTTATATCTGGACTTGATTCCCTCTGTACCTATCTCTTTTAATATTCCATATTTATTATTGCTTTTTTTTTGTCTAACTCAGTTACATAACTTTAGGGAAGGGGGATTCAAATCATAGTTTATCCCAATGGGAGACTAACGGTAATGGCATTAAACTATAATGGCCTTAGCCATATTTATCATTACTATTGCATTACTTCGAGTATTCATTTTTTTTTTTATCATATTGCATAAATTTGAAAAGAGATCATGACATTGAATACACTAGGCTTCATGGAAAGGTAAGTTATAAATAGACCACACTGTTAATTGGTAATAATTATCTTTATGGTAAGTTATAAATAGACCACCACTGTTAATTGGTAATAAATATCTTTATTGGAAATGTAAGATGACTATATTTTTAAAAGTACAAAATAAACTATTATGGCAAGTAATTAGGAAAGGGCTCTTTTTTTTTTCTTTTGCTAACTAAGTTACATCCTTTAAGAGAAGGGGGATTTGAATCCCCATCCATTTGAACCTCAATCCATTGCAATAGAAGGCTAGTGGTGATGTCATTAGGCTACAATGACTTTGATGAGAAAGAGCCTTTTAAAAGACAAGGCAAGGAAGAAAAGAATTACATTGACAAGGATTGTAAATTGCTCGATTTAAATGAAATAACTATGAAAATATTGCATTGTGTTATTAATAAAATGATTTTAATAGAGTTTGTACATGCAAGAGTGATGAGAAATTTAGTTTGAGCTGAATAGCACATATGAAGGGCCTAGCCGTGTAAGGGATAGTTTGTTATCTAATCAATTTGAAAATTTTAAGATAGATCCTAACGAAACATTTGATAAAATTTACAATAGATTCATCAACATTATTAGTCCATTAAGTGTACTTGCCAAAAAAAACTTTTTAATTTGGAGATGAATTCGAAAATTCTTAGATATTTGCTAAAGGATTGGGAAGCTAAGAGATTTGCAATTAAAGAAGCTAATGATCTTGATAAGATGTCAAAGAGAGTCACTTTTTAAAACTTTGAAGAGTCACGAGATGGTTAAGAGGTAAGGAAAAGAGTCCAAGAAGAAAACACTTACTTTAAAAGTAATCAATGAAAGCATAAGTAGCGATGAGAGTGAGGGCGATAATGATGTAGCTATAATAACAAGAAATTTGAAGAAATTCATGAAAATCAATAGGAAATTAAAGAAGGACAAGGATGAAACTAAATCCCAATCTAAAAGGGAGAAGAAGAAAATGATCAGATATTATGATTATAAAAAAGCTGGGACTCATTCAACAATATTGCCCGAAACTTAAAAAACTCGACAAAAGGGACGAAAAAGAAGGCTATAATGGTAACTTAAAGTGATGATGATTTACTCTACCTCTAATGATTCTTCTCTTGATGAATTGAAAAACATATACAATGAGTTGCTTAAGGAGTTTATCAATGTACAAAAGAAGAATAAAATAATGACACAAATAAAGAATAAAATAAGAAATGAATTTAATATGTTTAAAAGTACATATAATAGAGTAAATGATGTAAAAGAAAGTTTAGAAGAAGACAATGAATATTTGAGGTTAAAAGTTGATAAGTTAAATAGGAGTAATGAAGAATTGAGCTTTAAGAATGAGGAATTAGTTAAAGAAAACGATGACTTGAAACAAAATTGTAATTCACAAGAAAAGAAAGTTGAAAGTATACATAATAATGATGATATGGTTAATAAGCTAGGAAAGCTTAAAATTGAGAATGCTATTTTGAAACCTAGCCTGAATTATTCAAAACAAACTATAGCTAAGTTCGTATATGGAGAAAAGAATTTAAAAAAACTCCTTAGTCAACAAAGACAAGGATTGGACAAAACCAAAATTGACTATAGTAATGAAAATATTTACAAATTGTAAAAGAGTTATTTTGTAAAAGTAACAAATAAGACTTGTTACTATTGTGATAAGTATGGTCATATGGTATAGACATATGCAATACGATGCAATACTAATTTGAATCTTAAAGGAAAGATAGTTTGGGTCCCTATAGGATAATGATATATAATTACTACTAACGACAAAGGGCCTAAAATCACATGAGTAACAAAGAAGCAATCACATCCTTTTGTAGGAAACTTCAAGATAAAGCAACTTAAAAATTTTAAATGGTAAATGCCTAAAGAAATAATCACATGCTTTTGTGTGCACTAGAAACTCTCTATGCTTATTATGCTCTCATGTGCACATTTTTACTATTTCTTGTTCTCCATGTCAAATATATACTCTTATATGTTTAAATGTGCTAATATTTCATGCAATGGTTAGTTTGATATAAATATAGGACTATGCAAATTTGGTCTCTTGTTTACCAAATTTAAGCTTTTATGAGCATCTAGGAACCTAACTAGTGATTTTGTAATTAATTACTTTCCAAGCCATGTTTATACTCTCATCATGTTTCAAAATATACTTAAGACTTGCTTGGAATGTTAAATTGCAAATGCCATGCATTTTGTGCACATTTGAAGTCATCCAAGTACATTTAGGTTCTCATTTGCACAACTTTGTCACTTCTAGGTTTTTGTACCCAAAGTATATTCTTACATGTTTGTTTTTACCAATAAATTGTGTTTGTAAGGTTGGTTTGACCAAATAATGAGTTTGTACAAATCTGACCTCTTTAGACCCTAACTATGCCATTATATGCCTTCAGGAATCAAAAGTAGTCATTTTTCCCTATTATGAGTTTTGTACCTTAATCTTGATTATTTCATGCTCTTTTGTACCAATGAAGTGTGCTTGATGTGCTAATATGTGATAATTTTTTATCTTGTGAACAATTGAGGAATTAATTGATTTTATGCATAAATGTTGTTCTTTAAGGAACTTAATGAATGATTTTGAAAAAATCTTGCCTTTTGAGGCTCATTTTTTCTTACAACAAGTTTATATGTGCCTTTAAACTTTACTTAAAGTACTGGTCTAGTGTAATCTTTACTCAATGCTCAAACTTGACCATTCGTGTTGTGCTCTTATTAGCCAAAGATTGAACAAAATTCAAACAATGTGATGATTTTGTTGATTCATGTTAATTGAGCTAAAATATGAGTTTTATTTACACCATTAGACTAAATAAAACTAGCTTAAAGTGTTAAATTACTTGTTTTGATGCTTAATATAAATGAACTAAGGATTTGTGTATGAGTGGAGTTAGGCAGCAAGGAAAACAACCTGATATGCAAAAATTGTAAATTACCGTTAAGACAACGCTTAAGTGTATAGTCAAGCTAGTATGGGACAAGGAATAAAATTTTAGAAATCATTCAATTGGCAATACTATTAAGATTATACCGTCGTAAAGATGCTGAAGCGACCAAAATAAGGTTAGAACAAGCCTTTTGTTCCTATAGTTGATGATAGGAATCAACTCCTTAAACAAATTACGCACAATCGAGCTAAAGAACTGTAAGGACTCATACAACAGATACTAGCTCAAAACCCTATTCAGGGCAAGGAGTTCTATTCCAATCTCTATCTTTTGCACTACTATCTACTCAAGTGTCAAGCTCTCATTAGTACCAGTACCATTTCCAAGCTACTAAGTGGTCACATTAACCTACCAAGCATGTATGCTAACTAGCTAAGTAGCCATACATATTGCCAAGCTCATACCATGACCCAGGCAACTCCTGAGTTGACTGGCATCCAATCACTGTCCAAGTCGAGCTATCGAGCTAACCAACATAAAACATCTATTTAAGCCGAGCTACGGAGGTAAGCAGCCTTGAGAAGACTAGAATATCCTTCAGAGTCCAAGCTCTAACCTAAACCCCACCAGGTCAGCTTTGACTGTTGACTTCTTTTTTACATTCTCCGAATTAAATTCTATTTGTATCGAGTCACCTCAAGATGTACGAAAGCAAGACTAACTGCATTCTAGATCACCTACCATTACTTGACATGTGCCATTTGTTACAGTATTCTAGAATAATTCCTTACTTTTTCGTACAATGTATTATTTACCAACTCCTTTTGTATATTATCCATTTTGTCTTTTCCTTATTTAGTATAACCTTAGTGAGGCCATATAAATACCTCACTACCTTTGTACGTAGACAACAATTTCACTGCATTAGATTATTGCAAGTTTTCTTTCCTAAGCAACCCTGGCTTTCTCACTTTCCTTTTAACTCTTATCTATTCGTTTTAGCAAAAAATAGTGATAAGTAACCCTATAGTTTGATTAGTACATGCATGTACTGCCAGTCGGTAAGTCTAAAATCCTACATATATCCTTTGTTTCTCTCTCTTCAATCATACTCTTGCTTTACCATTTACCACTCCCATCAAGCTACCTCATCTTCTTACTATCTAAACCTGTATTTTACACTTCAAATCTGTTAATTTTCTTCTAAAATCATGTCTTCTTTTTTTTTTTTTTTTTTACATAAACTACACACCCAACTCCATAATCCTTCACTTTCTTGCCTTTTCCCATAACATCTCATATCCATTCCCACAAAATCAACTTCACTTCACATAGAAAAACCCTAATCTACTAAGTACTCAATGAAATTCGCTAATGGCTCCTCATATGAGAAAGAGACTAGCTGCACTTACCTATAATCAACATCTCTTCTTAGTACACTAACAGTTAGAAGTGCTTAATTGAGGACCTAGAAATGGATACAAGTATGGATTATCTTCCTAAAGTGCTTAATAAGTTCAAGATTCCTCACACTTCGGGAGTTATCACTAATCACACTCTTGACATCTTGAGGCTTCCTAATGAGGTACATGATGAAGCCATTAAGTATTTATACTGCAATTTGATTAATAGTTTGGCTAATAGAGGTTGTCCTTATGTTAATTTAAATCCTAGTGATGAGTTAGGTAAGACTAAACTTTACTCATATGTATATGGCATTAGGATTACAATTACACATGAGGATGTATGTGGTCTTCTTGGTGTTGAAACTTGAGGAAGTAAGGTAAATGTTGATAAGGTGCTCATTTCTATAAATGAGTTTTCAAATATGAGGGAACTAATAATTTGCTTGCATCTAGATTTGATCTTGAGATAAAAATTCTTCATCACATCATTATTCAATCTTACTACCCTTGACAAGGTCAACAATTTACCATGACATTCCAAGATGTGTGGTTACTCTATCATATTCCAAGATTAATTCCTTAGCAATGGTTGTCCAATGCTTTAAGCATGCCACCAATAACCCCTCTCAAGCCATCTTTAGAGGTTCAAGCACTTAGTTACTTAACTCTTGATTAGAAACAGGATTGAATGTCCTTACATCCCTTAAGGTAGCCTATGTAAAAAGATTTGAACTTATTGATATTTAAAAGGGTACTTGGAAGAAGGAAGGGATTTTATGGGTTAAGAAAAAGGATATAAGTCCCACGATTCTTAATGATGCAGTTAAGCCTTATGGGGACTCTAGTGGAGAAGCATATGACAAGAATGAAGAAAATGAATGAGCTAGTAATATCAAAGGACTGAAACAAACAAGTGGGGGAGCAGCTCATGGTTAGGAGTTTCAAGAGTATGATTATCTACACTTTAACCTCACTTAACCTATAAAGACCTAACACCCTCTTTATCAATATTTCAAGATGAGGTACAATTGGCTTCAAAAGCATATTCATGCTAGGTTCTAAAACTTTTATGCACATCATGGCCTCATTTATAGTTGTTCTTGCCATCCTCCTCCTAGCCCATAAGATGATGATTCTCCAACTGCCTAACATCATGATTACTGGATTACTATGTTTCTCTTATCTTAATTAGCCTCTTTACCTTTTTATGCTTTTTAGCTAAACTTAGTCTATGGTCTATTACTTTACTTGATCATGCTGTGTTATTTTTATTGGACTTAGCCTTTGGCCTTTTCTAGTTATGTACTTGTTTGATATCTAGCCATGTGACCTTTTATGTTAGCTAAAGTTCAATTTTCTATTTTGCTACTTTATGTGCTTTTGATAGGAATCGACTGCTTATGAAATGAAGTTGCAAGGTCATATTTGAAATGGAGTTGAGATTACTTGAATTATAGTTGGTTATATGTAATTGGCATATGATGTTGCTTGTGAAGCTGAAGTTATGATTGATAGTGGTTATGGAAGTCTAATGTGGTTGCCCAATGTTCTTAAAGTTGTGGATGACATTGGAGTTTTGTTTGTTGGAGTTGATATGATATTATTTGAAACACTTTTTGTACTGTTTTGCTTGTTTTTGTTTTGTAAGGGGCATATCTTAGGGCTTAAGACGAGACTCTACCAAATTTTTTACTTGAATTTCCATTCCTCTTCATTGTATGAAATCATTCAATCTTTTTTTATGAGGCTAAAATGAGAGAAGAGTTCAAGTCACTAAGAGAGTGCTTAAAAATGTAAAATTTGTCTAAAACTTGGTTAAGTGAAAATCTTTTTGAAACCAAATGCTTGATTGAGGGGGACTCCTAGATTGATGGGAAGCATTTAAATTATGAGGTTTTGTCTTCATCAAACGGAGAAAGATTATTAAACATAGGGTTCATAACTTGATTAAAACTAAGCTTAAAATTAATCAAGTTGAGTTAATTGGTATATGAATTTATCTTACAAAATATTAAAATTAATTAACTCTTCATCTATTTACATTGTTTATGCTATAAGTATAATATATGTGCTTTAGTGTTTTGTTGAAAGTATTTGTGGACTTTGTGAATGCCAAAAGATTAAGTGCAAAAAAGAAGTAGTTTTGATTTCTAAAGCACCAACTTAGTGGCACTCGTGCCAATCGTCCTGCTGTTAGTATAATAATGGGAGCTTTTAAATTGTTCCCTACCAATATAATAGCAGCAAAAAAAGCGCTAGATTGCTATTGACAAGCCATCCTATGCAAAGTGGATTCCATTATGTTCTTAGTGTAGGCTTAATGGTACTTCTAAATGGTTCTCGTGCTGGTATTGAATTTAGCCTACTGGCTTGATCGTATTAAGAGGAGCTGGTTTGATAGTAGTTGTTTTTCAACTAGTCATTAGAGCATTTAATGTGCTATAACGGAAAGAATTGAATAAAATAATATAAATACTAACAACTTGGCCAAAGACAATAAAGAGCTGACATTTTACTACAACATTTAAACATTCCTTTACATTCTTTGGATTACTATTTTTCAATTTGTCTCTTGTAGCCTAACTTATAAATTATTAAGAGAGATTTATAGTGTAATACTTGTGAGTTTATTTATTGCAAAAATATATAAAGAAAAGCACTACAATTGTGAAATTATCTTGTACTTGTGATTGTTTTTTGT
This sequence comes from Lumnitzera racemosa, assembly GCA_024138005.1. NCBI lineage: Eukaryota > Viridiplantae > Streptophyta > Magnoliopsida > Myrtales > Combretaceae > Lumnitzera > Lumnitzera racemosa. The sequence goes on from JAMXBC010000007.1 coordinate 7,868,393, forward strand.
GTTTGAGATGTATGAAGAACTTGTATAGCTCTTGGAGTTTTCGGTTGGTGATTAATAGAATTAGTGCGAAGCCCTTTATTAGAAACAATTGTGTGTCCATGAAAAGTGGTCGGAACTACAGGTTATATCCAGTTTTAATTCTCTCTATCCCTCTCTCTTTTAATATTCCGCATTTATTACTATTATTGCATTACTTTGAGTATTCATTTATTTGCTCATATTGCATAAATCCCAAAAGTGGTTAAAATTTATTATTAAAACTCAATGCACCTCCCTCTTAAGTTTTAGCCTAGTATTTCATGGGACTCTTGTTGTGGTGACTCATTGTAGATAAACACTAATGTTGGTCGACAAGATGAAATTTCACCAAATATCGACAATGACAATGAAAGATAAAAACATGCTTACATAAACTCTTCAGTAATTTATTGCCTTTTCATTTAAGGAAGGATTAACTTTCCATCAACTAAAATGTTACAGTACGTGCGGATGGGAATTCGTTGGAGGACAAAAAAAGTGCACAATTCCGTATCCGATAAACCCATCGAGAAACGGGGATAAATTGTCCATGGCATGTTTTGCTAGATCGGCCCTACCCTTCATGGCCTAGAGTCCAACAAGAAGAAAGTAAAAGAAAAGCAACAAGAACATATTCAGCCAAACACAGGAAATTGGTAATGCTTGCAGCAGTAGAGGAGAGGAGCTCCATTGCTTTAGACCCTTGTGTTACCCTCAATTGCATTTTCACTTTATCAAAGTTGCAGAGCTTTTCTCTGCCCAAATTAATGAGAAAAAACAAGTGTAAGAGTACAATTAGGAGAATTTATCCATGCGAGAGCTTATGGTGAATCTGATATATTAATGAATATTTCAATCTTCCTCAAGAGGTATTAGACGTGAAGTTATGCGTGTATTTGGAATCTCATCGTCTTGGCCTTTGTGGATATAAAATGTGCAAGCAATACACTATATACAGGAGACAACGTAGATCAAGAGGGAAAAGGGAATAGAGAGCGTGCTAGCTTCTTTCATCAAGTGGTTTTACGCTACTCTAGATAAGGAATAAAGTTGTAAATGTTACTTGAAGACATGTTTTGGAGTTCGTTGCTGTTATTTTTGAATAAATTAGAAGACGGAAGTAAGAGAGAAGTGATGGAGAACAAAGAGTAGTGGTGGCTATCCGCATAGTTATTAAAATCACAATTTTATCCATATGATTCCATAAGTTTATGATTTTAGAAGGTTATTTTGAGTTAACTTGTATATAAAATTATTTTTATGTAAAAACTTATATTTTTAACCAATTTTACATAACAAACTTAATAGAAACTTACGTTTTTAACCGAGTCTACAAATTTTACATATATATGTTGAATAGGCCAAAAGTTAAAAAAATAGAACTAAACTTCTACTATCACGTTGACCCTTAACACATTAAAATCATCTTCCTTATCCTATTCCAATTCTTTTCTCTTCAATCTCTCTCTCATAATCCCTTATTCGATAATCATAATCTTCATTATCTCCAATACAAAAGTTTATGAGAAAAATCATATATTTAAATTTATACCATTAATAACTCAAAATAAGTTAGAACATTTGGTTTTCTTCAATTCATGACTTTTTTCAAACAAAATTATGGAAGAAAAAATAATTTCTACTCTACTTATTCTTCATCCAAAAATGTATGATTATAGTTAAGAACTTTTGTTATGTAAAAAAGAACATAATTTCTTTATTTATTTATTTTCATCATGTGTTCTAAGTTTCCTATAACTACTATAAGTATATTTATAATTTTTTAAAAGTTATTTTACATAAGTTATATAAGATTACATTTCTACCTTTCAATTTTAAGTTTCGATTCTATAAATCCTTTCCTTGAGTGATTGTAGATACGATCACGAGTTTAACAACTTGGTGATTTTGTTGAAGAACTCCCCTAACTTTCTGCTGAGTGTTGAAGATGATCCTAAGATGAGTGCATGGAGTGGCATTGGAAGGATGGCTATGGTGCCACCAGGGAAAAAGATGATGGCTTTAAAATTTTTCAATGTTATTTACGATAGTTGAGAGATTCGGATGAATCTTCCCTTTGTCCTTATCTATCCTTTAGATGATTCTTTGGGCAATTGCGTAAGGAACATAGGACATTTGTGGCTCTTGGGGATACAACAACGTAGAACACAAAAGAGGAGAAGAAGGTTTAGTTTATGTTGTTGGACGGTTCAGCTAATGGAATTAGTAATTGGAAGAGTAAGGTTACTAGATGGATATATGATGGGGTGTAGATTGGGCTGGTTGATGGAAAAAAAAAAAAGAAAAAAGTAAAAGGTTCGTTATGGTCGTAATTGTCTTGCATTTCCCGTTGGATTAATCATTCATTAGTCAAGGTTGAAGTAAGAAGGCAAATTGCCGTTTATTGAATTCTCTTAATTACCATACTCAAAATATTATAGGTTACTAAATAGATTTTTTTTTTTCTTTTTGGCTTTACATATATAAATTCATTATGTGTAGTCTCCTTTAAAATTTTAAAGATCATGCTTTATCCTTTTGATTTTGAATAGGCTTGATTATTCACCTAAATTTATTAAATAAATTACTTATTTTGTATGAATTGTGGTTAAAATTCGTTATTTCTTTTTACTATTCACATGAAGAGTATTTTTACAAAGTCCATAATCCTCTATGATTACTTAGAATTTTCGCTTTATTATTGCAACTAGTTAAATATTCGCTAATCAATTCTTTTACAAGATTCAATTATTCTTGTGTGTGTGTGCATATATATATACATTTCACAATTTATGATTCTTTTGATAATACTATGTTAAATCTAAAGTTCTAAATTATTCACTAGTTTATCATATGATTTGTTTCTCCTTTGAAAGTAAAATTTTTAACCAAAAGTTCATCATATGCTCTAATAATATGTTTGATATACTTATGCAATTCATTCTTTATAAGCATAAGTATGTGATTACCCTTTTAGAGGAGTCAATATTAAAACTTCATGATCAATAATTTCAAGTTTATCATTTTAGCCTCATTAAAATTTTAGCCTTACTTTTGGAATTTTAAAGCTTTGTCAGTTTTGTCTTCAAATTAGATTTTCTTATTACTTCAAGTCAAAAGTAAACTTTTCAAACTCTGCCAACTTTTAATGTCTCACTATAAGGTTTGATTAAGAAGTACAATTATTTCTTAAAAGATCTCAAATTTATAGTTAAGAAAAATTCGACGTACTAAATCGACCTAGTTATTATCCTAAATGGTTGTCTTCAGCAATATCAACATCGTAAATCTTCAAGATTCGACTTATCAAATTTGGGATTTTCACAAAGGTTAAGTCCAGCTAAAAGAACTCCTTCATTTACCTATTCTAAGGTAGGAGGTGCCGTATTCAATTGTTTGGTTGCCTCATGCACCTGCTTATAGGCAAAAGTTACCTCATTTGCCTATAAAGAGGCCAACGCTTTATTAGCTTGTTAATAACTGAAAAACAATTGAGCCAACGAAAATTTTGGTTGTAACCGAGTCATTACAATATAAGCTAAGCATTACAAGCTTGAAAAGAAGATAATTAAATGAATTTAATAATTTTATTAGAAACAATCTAAATACATCTATAACCTAGGTAAAGTGCTAAGACTAATACAATCTTAGTTAGAGATGCGAGTGGGTGGGTTTTTATAAGATATCCAACTTGTCAAACCATCTAATTACCCTACAGGATATTATCCCATAAGGTTTTGGGATAGGATTGTGTATTATTTCAAAACGTTACAGGGTTTAGGATTGGATTTTGGGATTTAAATACAATCCAATGTGACACTTAATATGATAAAAATAATAATAATCTTTTAAACTTAAAACACCGATGATAATGGATGGTTTACTTATTTTGTCTAAACTTAAAAACCGTAGGTCCTTAGCTACATCATCTCTCATTCTCATCTCCTCTCTTCTCACTCTCGATCTCACTCCATCATATCTGATATGTTTCAACTCTCACACTCACTCTAATCAGTTTCAACTCTCATATAATTTTAACTCTCACCTTAGCCTCACTACACCATACCATTACACCACTTACTCTCACTCCTTGTCACATCTCTCACCATCGCTAAACTAAGGAAAAATCGGCATTAAGTAACAGTGGAGGCAATAGTAGCAACAAGAACACTAAGCAATAAGGCATGATAGCAGCGATAGAAAGCACTAACACCGATGCTGTAGAATATTAAGTAAAGGTTTTTTACATATTGGGTATGTTAAAGGTTGCAACTATACAGGGTTATCTATCAAATTTCATTTATATCATAACATTGTTTAATTGATTCACTACCAATTTAATATTAGGTCTATTTAAGGTTGTAACTTTATAGTGTAACTATTGATTATAATGTCCATCACTCAATGTCCGTATTTACACCCTCAAGCCTCACTAGTTACTGTTCCTCTTCATTCTATCTTTTCACATGAATGAAGGCTTGCTTTCTCTCATTCTCTACCTATGCATCTCTAGACATACCTATCTCCATTCTATCACATTTCACATAAATAAGGGCTTGCTTTCCTTTCTTCTTTAATGGTGAAAGTTAGGTATACTTGCAATGTTCTTTTATTTGTTTCTTGATTTAATGGTATTCTTTTCTCAATAAATTTTACTTCACTAGATATGAAAGATATAAAGGATATTCCCCATTATATTTAGAATCAAGCATAAAGAAATCTCATTCTTTATTTTCAAACTTCATTCATGAAACTAAAAATTAATCGAGTAGGTTTTAAGTAGTTTATGGGTTTCCCATTAACTTAGTGGACAAGTTTCAAGCATAGGGTAAAGAACCCTATAGGGTTTGAAAAGGGTTTTAAGATACCTTCTAGGATAGTAGATCGGGTTCAAGTTTTATAAAATTTGTTGCAAACCTACCTAATTACATCCCTAATCCTAACTCTATTCTATGCATATTTTGATTGGAACTGTTTCAAGATGCAGTGTTTTAGTCAATCACCCCATGAGTGGTTTAGTAATTGGCTCTTGAAGACCCTATTCCCTTCTATAAAAGGCCTCATTTGGAGGTTAATTAGTCTTTTTGATATACTCACTCAAGTAACTGTGTTGGATCGCATCCTTAAGTTCGTTCTTAAGCTATACGCAATGATATGTCCCCTATCTTAGTGGAACTCACTATACTTACTTGAGTTTCTTCAAGCGGGGTTACTTCTCATCTTCTCATACCAAGTCAGAATGCCCTAGTTATTTACCTCTAGCAAGATTTGATCCTTAACTTGATGAACTAATGGTGTTCGTCGAAGATCAACATAGTGCACTCTTAGGTTATGAACTCTACTAGTTTAATTAACAACCTTTGTTATGATCTCCTCAAGAACCAAGTTGATCAATTGCAAATGGTCGAGATTCTTTCCTTTAGTCTAAGGACTGCTGCTCAAACTACATTTTCATTAGGGTATTGTCCTCTTGATATGTGTACTTAGCTTATTAGGCCTAAAACTCAATGGAAGTTTCTAGCCTCTTCTTCACAATGGAGTAAAAGAATTAGAAACAATCCTTTACTTCATGATTATTACATTTTGGGTTCTTAATTGTAATGGAAATAAAGCAAGCCATGTAGTCCTGAAGCATCTCATTAGGACATTATTTGATGATCATAAGGGAAGAGGCACCCTTCTCTAGCGGCTTATTAGTGATAAAGTGCTGGAGGAAATATTTGGCCAACTTCTTAAAGGTGCAAATGGAATTTGGCCTAAAGCCTCGTACTATGTCCAAGTAGCCTTCTTTAAGCTTCCTACAAAGGCTTGCATGCTATAATATCCAAGATGCTAAAGAGCTCCATCTAGTTGTAAGATCCTAACGTGAGTAGGAAGCAACTCATCTTGAGTAACTTAGATGAAAAGAGACTACCTAAGAGAAAATTTATACCAAGGTTTAACCTATTTAAACTACCTAATATCGATTAACCGTTTGATCATGTTATTAATCTGATTAATGAGCGAGTCACTGAGTAACTGCTATGGAACCAATTTGCAATTGTTTAGTAAGGGCTTGGTTACTATGTTTTCTTCGTTGAGGTGTAGGGTTCTTACAATAGGACGAGTTGTCATCATCATGTTTAGAATGATGCGACAATGCCGCATTGTTTTCAATGCAACCAAAGGATGGTGACCTCTTGTTTAACGCATTAATTATCTTAAAGAGCCTTGCTAAATTGTCACTCCCATTGCAAATAATGGTCTTCATCGTGTGACCATTCCTCTTGTAAGGGCTGTTGTTCCTCATTCATAGGCTCCTATGGGCAGTCAATTGGAGAAAGGGGTGGTTGGTTATTATTGTGCATTAGCCATGGCTTTACTATTAAGCTACAAACGATAAGCATGAGATGTTATTGTTGTTTTCTCAAAAATGTTACGCCTAGGCTTAAAAGTGAATTTACATTGGATAAAATCTACAAGACAAGCAAACATGAGCTATAAGGGATGTTAGAAGTGTCTCTAGTGTGTGCACTTTTACACTCAACTCAATAAAAGTGTATGAGAGAGTCATGAGAGCAATAGCAAAGATATAAGAGAAAAACTAAGTTTTCAAATCATTTACCTAGATTGCTTTAAGGATATTTGTAAGTAAGGGAAAGACTATATATGGTAAGTAGGAAATTTTCGCTCAAACCCACAATCTCCTACCCCCTGGGCATACGAAGGATCTTTAACTATGGTGGAATAGACTATAGAGAGGATCACGGGAGTATGATTAATTATCGTGTTTAAACATTGCTCTTTCCACCTTCCTTCAATCATGTGGATTGTCAGCTAAGCTTAGATTTAGGGGTTCAAGGCAAAATGCACCACTAATAAAAAGATAAAACGTTTATTCTTTTAGCATCCCCCAAAGTACACTGTGTACGCCTAATTATCTTCTAAAAAAATTAATATTCCCTTCATATTGAGTGTGAGAAAGTGCTGCAATTGTATTCTTTAACAAATTCTTTTGTATATCTAAGATATTTTATAAATGCTAGCAGATAATTTCTTTTGGATAATTTTAAGATCAATTTATATATGGTTAGAACTAGCAATTTAGGACCTAACCCACTAGATTTAGACACAACATAACATAATATAAAGGGTTTTTGTACAAGAAAAATCAATACAAAATATAAATAGGTTAGATCTATTTAGATACGTTTAAATTTGTGTTTGGGTTTAGGTTAAGGTCCTATATTCTTTTTTAAATAAGTCCCATAAACAAGTCACGAGTTCAACTCATAAACCCGCTTATCATAAATAAATTTATATTTTCTTTTATTCCTTTCGTTTTTAGATAAGATAAAAAAAAATGTATATAATCCTGTTCGATTTATTATGTATGATAATTGATGCAGTTAAATTAGTCCAATATAAACTTTTTTTAATGAGTAAGGTTTCTTCTATCTTTCTTCTTTTTTCTGTCTCCTCCCTTCTAAGTTCCAGCTACAAGTCAAGTATAAATAATCTCATATTCACAGCTCAAGTTTTTTTCAACAATCAAAGCAAGTATAAAGCATAGAGTTTTTTTCTCTACTTTTTTTATTTTACCTATTATTTATCTTTATAGTTTTTTTTTCTAGTTTTCATCGTGCTACAATAATAATGTACTAAATTATTGAATTTCACTTAGAAAACATATGTTTGGACTTCGTATAAGAAAATAATGCACCAAGTTATTTTTTCATTCTTTATAATGCGATATGGTTGAATTTTTTTCTTATAAGAAAAATAGATTATGAATAGTAAAATAGTAATATATCACAATTATCTGTTGACAGAGAAAACTGATTATAAAGATGATAATTATTTTTTATATATAAGAATTTAATCATTCTATGATTGTTAATAGATAAAATTTTATGGGAAATACCAGAATTATGACCATTAGATACTAATAGTTAGGATATTGGTAAATCTCAAAATAAGTGAGATCATTAAGGTGCTATTACGTAATTTAAATTTTAGGATTTCATGTAATTTGATTAGACTTTATTTTACTAAAAATTTTAGTTAAATTACAATTATATATTAAGTACTAAAATCTTATGACATTTGTATTTATAAAATTCAAATATTATTATTGTCCATTTATTTTTTGCATGTACAAGTATCTTATAGAATTTTTTATAATTTTTTAATTAATAAATAAATCCAATTAACACACAAAATACACTTATTAAACAAGTTAAATTATAAATTTAGATATATAGGTACGATTATTAAACAGATCATATCACAAGTTGAATTTTTCCAAATATAACAAGAGAATACAAATTGCCGATCATATATGATGTAACCCCACCCCCCTACCCAAAACCAAAAAGGGATTAAAACAAAAAACCAACCCAATACATGATTATGCATCTGTCCCCATTATTTTAGTCCAACACTCAACATAAATAGTCCAATCTCACTCTCAAACTCTAATTTTAGTAGATATTATGGTTTATATTTCTAGTATTTTGCTATTATTTCATCTTCTTGTTGAAGTTCCCCATCCTTTATCTATTACAATTCGCTTTTGGAAGCAGTATTAGCTTACAATATGAACATAAAAAGACAAATGACACAGTAACTAAGACAGAAATGTGAAGAGGAAGCACTTCCTAATAATATGGATGCATCATAAGATGATATGTCTGAAATTGGCAACAATATGATACGAACGCTAAATTTAAGATAGTAGTAAAAGAACAAAATTACAATAAGTCCGTCCTGAATATCACTGTCTGTTGTGGTTGAAAATGGAAGTTGGCGTTCATGAACAGGTTGGAGTGGCTGAATGTAGTTTAAACGCAAAAGGTCTGTCCCAAGCATAAGTGAAGGTGAATGAAGAAGTTGGATACACGGGCATTCCATTGTTGACGAGGCATGTATCACCAGTCTTGGACAGAATAAAAGGGTTGATTCGCTTTGTGGTTCGAAACCCTTTGCAGGCTAACTTCATCTCTTCCAGAGAACAATGACACTTATTGTTGATTGTCACCCTCCACTCTGGCTTCTGCCTGAACGTCCCAGCCTTTGATTGAACTATCTTCACTTGAACTAGTGCACATTGGCAACTTCCTGCCAAGTTTATATCTTCTGTCAAATCATATGCTTACATATATATATATATATATATATATAAAAGAACATAAAGGAAAAATGAAATCTTGATAGCGTATGATTATTAATTGAGGATGGATAAAAGCTTTATTGAGAACAAAAAGAACAGTAACACTGCCACTTACCTCTGCCGAGGAGTAACAGCAGAGCAACAAAACCACATATCAAACTCTCAATGGTGGACATTCTTCGGTTCTTGTCTTTCCTCGATGCGTTCCTCGCACATATACATGTATATGTAGACGTCCCTTTCTTTCTTTAATTTCGAGGGGTAGCCACGAGTCATGACTTAATGGGTTTTCAGCATCTCCAACGCTAATGCGATTAATGATTGAGTTGGTGGTAATTATGCATAATGAATGCTCACTGGCACGCTAATAATGTTACGACACACAATGATTCTCGTGAATGTCACATCTACATGATATGACTCGCTTGTAGTTAATCTATAACTACAAAAGCCATGTATGTGCACTCAAAAAAATAAAATATAAATAATATAATTAAAGATAATCACGACATTAAAGATAATGGGAAAAAAAAGAAGAAGAGGAAAATGGGTTTCAGTTTTCACAGGGTTAAAGTAGTTACCGCTAGAAAAGTTTAATAACTGACAATTTTAAATATTTTTTTTGCATGAAGAGCTACTTAATAAAAATAAATTGAAAATATCTTATGAAAGTGTAGATACAAAAAGTGTTTCTTCCCAGTTTACTAATACAGATGACTAGTCCATAACATTATTAATCATATCTCATTAAATATATAACAAATAATAATTAATGCAAAAAAAATGAAAAGACAAAAAAAGGAAAAAGATAAAGACAAAATAAACCTTTACTTATGCACTGTTGACCACCCCAAGGTTAAAGGCAATCAATCACCATATATTAGGTGATCAATTTAAGCTTTATGATATTTATTCATAATGATAAGTTGTCATTCATCATCCTAAAAATTGAACGCGAAAATAAAAATCTAATAACTTATAGTAAAGTTATGCAACCCATTTGACTTGGTATTTGCTTCTTCTTCTTCTTCTCTTTTTTTCATTCTATGGATTATAGGTAGCCAAATGGATAAATTGCATGACTCATAAACTTTCAACGGGTTTGGTCACCATGTATAGGTAAGGGTTTCTTTCAACTTTTCTATTATTTAATTTTCTGTATTTTTCATTACTCACATTTAATTAAATACAATTAATATTATTATTTGAGATTTTCTGTATGTATCTTATATATGACTTCTTTTTACTGACATCAGATTTTTCCATTCTTTGCTTTGTATTGGCTAAACCGATATGATAAGTGTGCTCAAATTCTTAGTAAAAGTGAATATAATTATGATAAAAGTTGTAATGGATGAAAAAGATTGAAAAATGTAAGTTTGCTTCTTCTTAAAACAGACAGGGAAAAAAAAAGAGAAATATCTTGTCTTTACTTGTATATGGATATACTAGATTATTTAGTTTGTGATAAAGATGCATAACTAAATAAGCATCTCTAGCTTGATCTTTGATACTTTTATAAACTTTCTTTTATGGCTAATGTTGAGTTTCAATTTAAAAAAAAAAAAAAAAAGAAAAATTCTACCAAAAAGACTCACAATTTATTTATTTCATTGAATGAAATAAAACTGTAATGTGTTGGTCATTATTGATCAAATAGAATAATCCTTTAATAAGATAGTCATTATTGAATTTTAGTTTCAATGAGAGTATTTTCAATAAAACATTAACTTTAGTATTGAATTGTTATTTATAAGATTGAATAATGAATGCTATTTGATGTTATTTATAATAAGGATTTCTCGTAAAATTGTTATTACAGACTTAAAATGCAAAAGCTATAATGAAGTTGTTAATCCAAAAAGATAAACGGAAAATGCAAAAGCAGTATTGCAACAAGTAACTTCCTAGTAAATCCTCATGTAACCACACTTATTTTTTAACTCCAAAGGAATAGATTCATCAGATATGATAAGTTACATATCTGTTTGTGTGATGCGCAACTTTTAAATAGGATTTTGATTTCACAATACATTCATATATCATAATTCTATTGAGAATTTCATATCAGATAAGTAAGACACGTGTTATATCATCCCTAAGACTATTGAGTGTCGGTGATTGGGTCTAGTTAAAGGGTCTTGAATGCATCCACCACAGCACAAAAAGTAAATAATAAACAGGAGACATGAGAGTAGTTTCTGGAATTAATTGAATTGGGAACCCACCATAGTCAGGTAGCTTCATTTCATTCATTACCCCTTTTTGGATGACGCCACATGTATAAGCAAATTCAACGGTTGGATTTTTTATGCAGTTCATTCCTGTTATCCTTTAATTTCTTAGTACCCAAAACACGCCGACCAAAAGCAGAAAAAGGGACAGGCATTTCTTTAGGATGGAACAAGCGGGTCCCTCTTCCCACTCACCCCCACAACAACAGCAACGAAAAAAAAAGAATGAAGAAGAAGAAGAATCATCTTAGCATCGAGCAAACATTATGCTGTGAGCATGTAATCTTGAGAGAGCGAACAAAACTTTGATAAAAGTCTAATAATTAAAGGTATATTTATTAACCACTTAGTGTGTTGCTGTTGACTCATGAGATTGACATAAGATGTTCTCATGTACTAGCATTCGTCCGTAAAGATTTTCTAATTTTAGTTTAATCATAAATACAAACAATTATAGTGGAGAGATCGTACATTCACATTCAAGTTCATATAAAGGATATTTGAGTGATATAGATTGATAATAGAGTTAAAAAATGCCGTATGTACTGCAAACCAATGTTTATCTTAATTCCAAGTAGATGATAAGGTCTGAAAACATGACGTCTATTTACCTACAAGTGCAAATAGAGGACATATTTATGATAAAGCTAACAAAATTGCAATATGAAGTTAATGACATGCTTAATATCTATTACATATCTAAATCAAGATCATCCTTAATATGCAACAATTGAAAATGTGTATGCTCTATGTGTATTTGGAAGTAATCATTTGTCCTCTCTATTGCAATTGTCCTGATCTCATAATTATCAGATAGTTGAGTAAGTGTTTTGACACAACGTAAGACATAAGATTATCATGTGAATTGATCATAGGTTATATCTATTGAGAAAGGAATTAAGTCTAAAAAGGAAAATAAATAAATAAAATACACTGTTGTGTTTCTCTTCATGAGTGTCATGAGTACTATCAACCTCAAAGATTAGCACTTCTCCTTTAATGGCCATAGTTTGTCAATTTCAACACTAGGCGGTCATGTATCTAAATCCTTGGCACTTAAAATATTTAATTTCACTTGTTTTCAGTCTCGATGCCTAATCTTTCTCAAATCTCCCTAATGCCTCTTTCTTAGTAAGGTTAGACCTCATCTCTTGTACTCGACTAAATACTAAGTGGAACTTGGTTATTGCCTTAAATAGGTTAGCTAGTCGAAATAGTTCAACTTAAAGGATCTCAATTTAATTTGTTCCTCCTTTAGCTCTCTACACACCATTCGATCTTAATGGCTCCTTCAAGTGTAGTGAACTATTGAAGCTTAATTACATCTCAAATCTCGTACTTCAAGCAAGTAAGGAATCTTGATATAGTTAGAGTCTTTGGCTCATTGACCTCTCAACAAATCATGAGTAATGTATACAATTTTTTTTAAAAATAATTTTTCAATAAAAATATTCATGCAAGTAAACTGGGTCATATACTATCGTAAAAATAATTAGTGAGAACTAAGTCGTTCCTTGGGAATTAGAAACTAAGCATTAGATTGTTTCAATTATTTTCTTAGCTAAGCAATCAAAATGGAATGATTAAATAAATTAAAATAAAATGAACTAATTGACTATAAATGTAAACTAAGTAAAATTATAAAATTAACTAATAAAAAGAAAATACTAGCATCACAAGAAAGAATTAACTAGTTCAATATCATGAAATCTCAACAAAACCATCATATGACAAATTAACACATGTCCTTACAATATGATAAAATTAATTAATAAGTTTTTAATTAGATTCACAAAAGCCTACTTCTCTTTTCAATTAATATTACCTTAATTATAGCAGAAATATCTATTTCATATAATTTATCTATAATCTCCTGTTATATAATAAATTTGCTCTCATAAAAATTATTACCTTAATTAATATTAAAGTTCATATATATTTCTATGTCATAAAAAATTAATATTAATTACATTACAAGCGTGAATCCTAAAACTAATTCAAAGCGTACATTTCCATATCAACTATTGAATCAATCCTATTCCAATTTCATATGAATTATCCATTTCCATTCAAGTTTTTCAAGTTTTATTTATGAAAACACTGTTACTCAAATAATAAAATTATAAACCATGAAATCAAATAATTAAAAATCCAATCAATTAAATAGTACATATAATAAAGCCATGCATCAATTAGTCACCAAACCATGTTAAAATCTTATTAAATCTAATTTAATTCATGACAAAAATAAAAACTATACAAAAGATTTTAAGAAACATGATAAAGATTAAAAGCAAAAGGACTAAAAAATCCAATTATAATTTTGAGAGTGCAATTATGTTTTCTTATTCGGTCTTCTCTTGAATCTTTTGTGGCCTTTTGATTGAACCCTAGACTACTGTCTTCAATTCTCCTATGGCTATAGAAACCAAAGAAAAATAAAACTCATCTTTTTGTTATGTGGTGTAAATATATATCCTTGTGTGTACCGACTTCTTTTTTTTTTTTTTTTGCATAAAACAGTCCCTAGTGAGAGCAGATTCAATAAATAGTACATGTTACATGAAAATATACGTAATGTATAACTACCAATTAGATTCGAACATGCACGTTGGTAATAAATGGTTACATAAAAATCCACTACCTATATCGTTATATATCTAAGTATAATTGATAGTTATATACAACTTGTACTTACTGGTGGCATTTATCTATTGAATTTTTTTCATCCTTGGTGCACATGAATTCCAATTGTTGTCTACGTGTAATTGCAATGGGCCGACTTCGAACGGCATGAATTTACAAAATGGCTTGGGATGGGCTTCACGTGTTGGCTTTTGAAATTCACGCATGGCCGAAACGTGATGGGCTTGTGACATTTTCAATTCATGTGCCCTGCGGACTTTGTTGGACTTGGCTTGTTAAATTGATAATGGATAGGAAGGACTTGTATATGTTGGACGTGGACTAGACTCCATGGATTTGTGTTGGCCTTGAATATGCAACAATTGGATCGAAATTCACGTGGAATGATGGCTGGACACGTTGACATGATTGTGATTTGCTTTCCGATTCTTATTCCAATTTTCCGCTCGAATATCCACAGATTTTCCTATAAAAAATACAAAAATATACACAAAAGTGTAGTATAAAATTGGATAAATATTATATAAAATTACAACTTATCAATAAGCATTCAAAATTCTCGTACATACTCATCAACAATGTAATTTCCTTACTTTAGCTCCAACAACCAAAAAAAGGTGTCTTGCAAGTAAGAATCTAAAATAAATCGTACTCTCATGGTTCTTTTCATTTCTAACCAAGTTCTACTCTCACGAAATTCTTTCCTCCTGTGCATGACTTAAAAGTTTTTTCACCACATTGCAACATAATCTGAAAACTCAAGAGCGACTAATCTTACTTTATCAATGTCCTCATATTAATAATAGCCAAAAATTTTCTCAACATTCTCTTCCTAGTTGAGGTACTCATTAGCATCACCAGTGACATTAAAGGTCAAAATCTAAAACTTTACATGGTTGATAGTTCATAGCACTTGAGCTCTATTATCTACTTTAAAATGCTCCTTTTCTACATCTTCTTAATTTATCATGCAACAGGCCTACCTTTCTACTCCTCCATTACAGGTTACCAAGTTGGGAACTATCTTCGACCTTGCTAAGCTTCATGGGTTGCTTCCCTAACTTCAAGTACAACTCGAGGAGCATTGTAAACAAACTCAACAGGTCAAGCGATCATATCACGAACAGCTCAAGTTAACTTGTAATCATTATGTCCATTTTGTCATAACATTCGTCCATACTCGTGGGGGTAGCTGGAGTTTTCCTTCCATGGTGTTGAACATCGCTTTTGTTGTCCCCAACATTAGCATTTATACACGAATTAGTCATCTTCTTTGATAGTAACTTCAACTAAACATCCGAAAAGCACTTAAACATAGAATTTCCCAAAAAAAATAACAACACAAGACAAACCAATAGAATCCTAACTACTTCAACCCTACAACACACCACTAACAAAACCTAGCAACTTTACGGACTAATAGGTACTTTTTTTCCCAAGTTCAAAAACAGGAAAGTCCAATACTTAGCAAGACAAAACATACTCTATACCTTCACACAACTACTCACAATTATCATAAACAATTCAATAACACACCTAAATCACCACAAAACATTGACATAATACCACCATACATGCACAACTTTTTACTAAACACCAACACTAGAACTCTCCCTCACAAACATATGCTTTGATACCAGAATGATACACCGCACTAATGACCAACAAGGATGGCAGTGGGTTTGTACCTACCAAAGGAATGAAAAGTAAACGTCGATGGTTTAGCAAAACTTGCACACTAATTCTAAGGGTATTATGTAGCGTAAAACCATGCATAGACCAACTAACTTGTTAAATATGACACACTAAACTAAATTAGATTAGACACTTGCTACAAGTCTTGCTAAAAAGATTAATAAGAGTTAGGAGTAAGATAAACTTGTAATAAACAAGTACAAATTACTGAAGGAAAAAGGAATTCTATTGATAACATTCTAAATGTAACTAACTTACAAATGGGTATTAATATCCAAAATACAAAGACAACTGCTATATTAGAATAAATTACCATATTGGCACTTTTCCCAAAGTGGAAAGAGTACTAAGAAGAATATACACAAAAAGGACAAATTTGTAATAAACATAGTGGGGATATTCTAGCTCCGTCCGTACTAGAACAATTGTTAAAGAAAGCATTTCTTCATTTGAGTGGGTGCAAATCCTTAGTTCCCTAAAGTAGGTCAATAATCGAGAAGAGGTCAACAAATAGCTAAACAACTTGGGTCTAGGTAAGACCGACTTAGGATTATGTCAACTAAACTCTTGGCTAAGTCTATCGAGCTGATTGCAGAACTATTTGGTGTCATTTTAGGTTGGTGTTATGTTAATTCCTTGGTCTCCAACACTACTAACACTTGGAATGTATGAAGATGTAGAGAAGCTCAGGACTAAGTAAGAGGTCAAACTCTTCTAAGGCTAATCAAAGGGTAGGAATCCTTTGTGCCATACTCTCTAACCCATGGGCACGAGCCTAAGTCAAGGGTCTGGTTAGCTGATTCCTATTAGATGTCATAACTCTCCATATACGAAAAGTTATAGGTTACCAAAGTAAATTGATCTACAACTCAAAAGTCAAAATTGCGCTTCTGGTTCATTAACTTTTAATAGACTTATGACGTCTTCAAAATTTGATAATTATGCTTCTATCGTTTTTGGACTAACTTTTACACAAAACTGATTAGCTTTTGTTTTCTTCTTTCCACACTTCTAATGATCTAGATGGTCCATAATTTGTAATCCCTACTCATTCGCTTGAAAAGTTGTAAATTTGCATGGTGAAACATCTTTAAGTTTGCAAACTAACTTGAGTTCAATTAAAAAAAAAAAAAATTAAAGTTCCCAAATTATCTTAATAGATAAATGCTCATAACTCTACTCAATATTTTTATTGTATCTCATTAGTTTGCGAAATGACTAAAACTTTCATAGCTCCTTATCTTCAAAAGATCCTAAAAAATCACATGACTTTAAAATTTTACAAAGTTCATGTAGCAACTTAACACTTTGTAAATTAACCTTATAGTTCATAACTTGACATAAATTCACACACAGCCTCTATATACTGTTTTTCTAGTTCATGATTCCATATAAAAGCTTGTTATATATTATCAAGTTTATAAATCGACTTAAATTACGTAAAAGCATTTCTCTGAAAATCTCAACATATGGCGTAGAAGCTCTGAATGTCCAAGGCTTTACTCATTCTATTAAAGTTTTACTTTAATATTCATAACATAGCATCATTCAAAGTTTGTAATTTCACTCAATATAATATAAACCAAGAAAAGTGACTCTACTCAAGAGTTCAAAATGATAAATTTGTTAGGCATTTTCATAATTTTACTTAAAACTTCGTAGATTTACTCAAATGTTTGTATAATCTCATCAAGGTTAGTAAATTCACTCTAGTTTGTAAAACTCCTCAAGACGTTCGTAATTTTCCTCACAAGTCCATGGAAAATTTGGCGGAATTTTCATGCATGAAATTTTGAAAGCCCTCTTAGCAACCTAGGTATCTCAACACACATAAATTTCACTCACGACAAAGGGAAAGTATTATTGATAGCAGGAAAAATAAATATTTTCTCCAGTAATGTTATGGAAAATAAATGTTCTATTTTCATTCATTATCTTACAATATTATTAAGACTATTCATGAGATATGTTAGGAGTATACTCTTAAAAATTTAATATATAGAGGCTTGTATGGATATATTATTGCTATAAGATATAAAGTAAAACTACAGTAAAAATAAAGCACGTACTGCTAGATTTTAGTGTCGACTACTCTTCACTGGTCCATAAAAATTTGGTCTGAAAGAGCAAATTTACTTGTGGATTCATCATCTGTAAAACTCAACTAGCCACTTTGATCCAGTTTACCATCAAGCAGAGAAGGAAAGGATCGAGAAGAGAGTGAAAGCTATAGAGAGAGAGAGAGAGAGTCCAAAAAAGAGTAGCAAACTCTAGCTATCAAGGTTCAAGAGTTGACACAACGAATAGGGTTGGTTGAAGGAGGCACTGATGATGATACAGGAGTTATCGCGCTTGATGTACGTGAAATGGTGGCACTATTAGGCAGTATATCGTCCGATTGAAGGCTCAGACCCTGGTAAAGGTGTGGCAAATAAGTCTAAAGTGAGCCTCAACGAAGTCAATTTTCAGAATGTTGTGTAGAGGAGTGGACTCAAAATGTAGATTTGCAAGCAATGGTTAGGCTCTAGTGGGGGCAGTGCCATTGACAATGCCGACTAGGGTTTGGCATGAGTAGAGGCATTAGCCGAGAGGGGCATTGCAGCAGCTATTACAATAACTTCCGTAAATTTACTATTACCATCCGAAGTTCTTTCTATTGAGTCCTAAAAACCAATAACACATCTCATATGTTAGTGTGATTTGCCGCTGACTAGATCCTTATCTTTTGAGTCCACAACAGAAGCAATAACTGCAGTCCAGCATATCAGAAACAACTCTTAACAGTTTCAGAAGTATAATTCTACAAAGCTGAATCGCATGGAAACAATTGAGCAAATCTATCATGGTACAATTATTCCTATATCTTGTTAATAAAATGAATTAAACAGATTTAACTTACCATTTTGCTCCACCTAATCTATGTTAACCAAGGTGCCAACATCTATCCCTAAGAAAATTGCATTATCACTTGTTGCCAAAAAAAAAAAAAAAAATGAGTAGAATAATAATAATAACAAAAATAATTAATAGATGAAACTCACATCCTAAATACAGTTTCGTGATGGATCATCTTAACTCTAAATGCCACTATGTTGCAGGAACCTGCTGTTCTTGCATTGCCAGGGGGATTGATGGTCGCCAAGTTGTGCTTTCAGGGCTGTCCATAAGGGCAATACCTACGGAAGCCAGATCTTTCCTTATTTCATCTGATTTTTCATATTCCTTGGCCTGCCTTGCTGCAGCTCTTTCTTCAATTTTTTGCAATACTGTCTCTTCAGATAAATTTGCACGTTTTAGTGCTTTCTCTCTAAGCTCCTGCAATGCCTGCAACAAGAATTGTAACAAAAAAAACTTCCAAAGATACCAAGACCTTTATCTTCAATTGCAGTATCAGCATCAAAGTCAAGGATATATAGTATCATGAGCATAGTCATACACATACTAGTCAATGTTAGAAGCGTGAACATGCAGATTGATGATAACTCATTCATCTTTTATTGTTAATGAGCAAACACTCCGCTGATGTTACCTCAGAATAACTCCTTGGCATTAGCCCAAGGATAGTCAAAACATTCCTGATTACTTTTTCAAGGGCAGCCAGTGATTCCATTCGGAATTTTTGCTTCCTTCCCTGTACACATATTGAAGTAGTTGGAAGTGACGGTTCTGGGAAGGGTGAACATTATTAACAAGAACATAACATTCATGTACATTTGATTGCCCAACCAAGATGTGAAATTTGCATATTCGCTCCTCCTTGATGCAAACCAATCCCAACATTTCTAATCAGAGAATAAACTCAACCGCCCAATGTGCATCATAAGCATGACTATCCTAATTATACCTTGCTTATTATGCTAAAGTTGAATTCATAAAG
Organism: Lumnitzera racemosa; assembly: GCA_024138005.1. Classification (NCBI taxonomy): domain Eukaryota; kingdom Viridiplantae; phylum Streptophyta; class Magnoliopsida; order Myrtales; family Combretaceae; genus Lumnitzera; species Lumnitzera racemosa. The sequence continues at coordinate 7,888,014 of JAMXBC010000007.1, forward strand.
TATATTTTTCATACCTTGCGAGTGTGGAGAAGGTCATTAATAGTTTTTAATGGATCTGATAGTGCTGCCAGGACTACAGGCATGAGAAGATCATCTGACATTGAGGTCAAGAATTCATTCTGAAACTTATTGATGCAAGCCAGTGTATCAGATGGGATGGAGTCATTTTGAACAGGCCCAACATGTTGGCTCAGAGCATTTTCACAGTCAAACAGTGTCTGCAACCATACAAAATCTCAAATTAAACGGTGGAAAGTGGGGTGAATAAAAAACAATCTAAAGACTGTTAAACCAACAACCAGATGGAACCAATGAAATTCAATCTAATATTTGATACGGCAACCAAAAATTTGACAACTGAGTTTTTATAGAATCAGCATTTCTATCGTTGACAAAATTTCTTGGCCGAGACTCTTCTTTTCAAACAAGCTAGTCCCATTCCTAAGTGCTCAAACTCCATAACACTTCTTAACATAGTGGCATAAAACTTATTATCAAAACAGCTTACATTATTACTCAGACCTAAAACTACCACAGAAAACATCCATCCAGCATGCAGCATACATCATGATAGACATGCCTAACACACAGAGTAAAGAGAGCAAGGAGGGAAGGGAAGAGACTTTGCTTTACTAAGAAGCAATTCTATAAATACCTGGTAGAAGTAGTATATACGTTCTGATGCACTCTCAAGCAATGCATCAGAATAGTTGATAGGAGATCGATAGTGTGTTCCTATCAAGAATAGTCTCAACGCTAGGGGATGGTATAAATCTGTAACCTGCTAAAGGGAACCAACCAAATTACATAAAATACCAAAGTTACATGGACAAGTTGGATGGATTAATATGTATATTACCCATCTAGACCATACAAGCTCCTTTACCTGCCGAATTGTAAAAAAGTTGCCTAGGGACTTGGACATTTTCTCCGAGTCCACGTTAACAAAGCCATTGTGCATCCAATAGGTTATGTTACTCTCATTACATGCAGCACAGCTTTGAGCAAGTTCATTTTCATGGTGTGGAAACACAAGATCCATCCCACCACCATGTATGTCAAAAGAATAGCCCAAATATGCAGCACTCATGGCACTGCACTCAATATGCCATCCAGGCCTTCCAGGTCCCCAAGGGCTCTCCCAAAAGGGTTCACCCTTTTTTGCAGACTGCAAAAACCCAAATGCACAATGATGTTAACTTTACTGTTGGAAGTGAGGTGATTCACTAAACCATACAAAAATCTACCAGCAAAAATGCAGGCAGAAACTCTTGGAACAGTAAAATTATAGAATCAGCCAACCTAGAAAAATTATCATATCAAAGCTCCCTAAGAAACTCATTTTTAAAAGATCAAATTGCAGCATACAGTTCTAGATATCAAGAGAATGTCTTATGGTATATGCTAGTGCTTTCTCATACTCCTTGAAAAAGATAAAACAGAACCACATCTACTTCTTAAGTATTCATACTTCTCAGTAATAAATTACTATTTCGGTCTAAACTTTGAAACCAACATAACATACCATGCAGACTAGCATTTTCCTAGCCACCCCAAATACTAGGAATGGGACAGATTGTATATTTGATGTCATTTTTTCCCATATTTTAAGACTTGAGAGATTGATGTGGAATATACACAGGTAGTCCAATATATTTTCCTCACCTTCCATAAGGCAAAATCAGCAGGATTTTTCTTCCTTGAGTCCACAGCAACCCGCTCACCAGCTCGATTGTCTTCTAGTTTTCTCCCAGACAATCGCCCATAGTTAGGAAATTTGTCCACAGAAAAATATACATCTCCATCAATCTGGTATGCACAACCATTATCCAGAATCTGCAAAGAAATCAAGTGCAAAGTAATACAATTATTAAAAGAATAAAATTAAATTTAGCGACCTCCCCTAAAGACAGAATGCTAACATAAAGAATGTGCATTTTAAAGCAATGCATCAAACTTTAAAGGCAATGCACAGAAAAATCTAACTAAAAAAATAATAATAATAATAAAAAAAAAAGAGAGAGCTCTGATAGCAAATAGACATCATGGAAACTAGTTACACATTTATCTACAAAAAAGTTCCCTGATTCTGGCAATAACCCAACAGAGAGAAAAGACTACCTTTTATGTTAAGGGTGAATGAGTAACAACCATGAATGCACCAGTTTTTAAATAAGCTCAGGGGTAAAAAAAAAAAAAGAAAAGAAAAGGAATGTGTACAACAAGAAGCTAGCCAGCAATGTCAGCAATAAACTTGGATAGACATTTTTTTTTCCCCTTTATTTTCCAAGTTTCATCTAAAGTTACAGACTGCTATACACCTGGATTGAAATGCATAAGAATCTATGCTCAATCTAATGGTTTGACAGCATAATTACTCACAGAATGTACATCACTCAAAGTGATATACATACATACATATATATATATATATTTTTTAATTTATATTTAAAAAAAATTCCAATGAAAGATAAATATCAAGAAAACAAATGGAAAAATCATACAGACAAGACACATATAGCAAGAAAAAAAATACCAGCTTGATCATGTCAATGATCTGGTTGACGTGATCTGACACACATGGTTCAACAGAGGGTGGCAAGCAGTGAAGATGAGTCATATCGACACGAAATTCTTTACAGAAACGCTGGCTCAAGCTGATGGGATCCTCACCAAGTTCATTTGCTCTAGCAATTATCTACATAATTTGCAAAGTGTACATTCAGCTTCCTGTCATTCCAATGTATAAAACAGTTGGTACAAGATATTTAACTTTAAAAGGAAAAGATCCCAACAATTTTCTCAACAGAGTAGAAAGAAGAAACAACAAAATACCCACAGTAGTCCATTGTAGACTTGGGAAAACCTTGTAGTTACCAAAGATATAATAACATGTGAACACAAAGACAGATGTAGCAGCTCATGCAGTTGTAAGTGGCTTTTGAGCAAGTTGGGAGCTATATATGTGAAGAGATATATCATGTAAAGACTTCAAGGAAGAAAAGAAAAGCGAAGTAAAAGCAAATCTTAACCAGACTCTCTTTAATCAAAAAATCTTAAAGAGACTCTGGATATTGGTTGTTAAAAATCCCAAAGTAGAAGAACCTCAAAGACAGTCCAAATAATAAACCATACGTTGTTGACTTCTTGTCATACACTTAAAATGGCTCTCTTATTGTTACTCAACAAAGTGACACACGAAATAGATCTCTAGTAAAATGCTCTATTCTCCCACAGTGTGCCTTAGCAACATAAACATTGTTCCAAAAAGCGTATATCTTAAGATAATGTATCTCCAAATAATCATTCATATAAACATGAATGGCAATACAAGTCAGCACATTAATGTATAAATTATGATCCATGAATTAAGGCATCTCCCCATGGCCTTCCACCTTCACACTCACTCTGAAGTTTCAGAAGAAATCCATTGGGGAAGAAAACAGGCATTCGAAAAAAAAGAAGTCCATTCTTTTTGAATTTAGCTAATAAAGGGTGGTTTATTCGGTCAAGTAGCTTCACTCCTTGCCCCTTTTTTCTCTTTATTTGGATCTAGCTATAAAAGGAATCGACTGTCTTAAACACATGCAAAAGGCACTGAACAAAAATACTGCAACAACCTATTGATAATGTATATCCAAGAAATCATCCAAAAATCCAAAATAATAAATGAGAGTTCAATAAATTTTTTTTCCCCAAAATGATCCACGGACACCATAAGCCAACAACAGAGCTGGACATGAATAACAAAAGGGCTCAGTTAATTTTTACCACCATTTTATTGCTCAGTGGTTCAACTGTTTCTTTCAATTGGTTGGTCATGTCATATTGTAATGTAAGCTCAAGCAATTATATCTAATTCTATTTTTATTAGAAATTATATCTAATTCTATTTTTATAAAAAAAAAAAAGAGGGGGGAGGGATTAGTCACAGATCTTTTGATTGGGTTAATTATTCATTCAATGGAAGCTATTGTTGGATATTCTCCACTAATAATATCAAGCGTTATTCCTATTTTGGCATTTCTAATTGGATTTCATTCGGAGGAAGAACATTATAAAGATCATCCAGCTTCTAATGAAGGGAAAGAAAAATTCCGAGTGTGTCTTAACTATTTGATAAGCTACACGGCGATCTTGTCTTATGTTAATGGGTGCTGATTGAAAAAGTAGCTAGTAACTGTTGGCTACACTATCCAAAAATTTCTTATGACAAGCCTGAACAGAAACAAGAACAAGACGGTGCTTGGAAGATTATGATAATTCTCCTCACAACATCTTCTCCTACTTATAAGAAAAGGATAAGTATACATTTTCCATAATAACTATGCAAAAATACAATGCCTTCTGGACAAGTGAGAGCTGAAAGCATACAATTATAACCTCTTTCTGGACACATGAAACAAGTCCAATTCATCAAAATTCATGGACCATCATCACACTGAGCAAAGTTTGACAGTTGCCATCTTTTTCCTTTTCTTTTTACAATGACATATATACAAACAAATACAAAGAAACCACTTTAGAGTTGTGGCATGCCGCTACTAAACACTCAAGACCTAGGAATAATGTATGTAGCCACTCACCTTGTCGTCAACATCTGTGAAATTCCGAACATAGCAGACCTCATATCCCAGATGCTTAAGATATCTGCCTAATTTCCAATACAGCAGATCACAGAAAAGCCTAATTAGGATACTCAAAGATATAGTTTTAGGGAGAGGAGAATCAAATATAACTATGCTTGAACTATTAGAATCTCAACATTACATGATTATCCACCAATTTTTTGGTCAGATAAGTGAGAAATTATTCACCGAACATTGATCAAGTTTGATACCCTGTTACCAGCGATTCAGTAGAATCTCAAAGAACAATTCATCAATAAAGTTGCATAACTTGTCCACACAACCCCTTACTTTCTCATTCAAACCAAATTGAATTAGGTGCAAAATTAAAACTTTAATCCGAAACCATACTAAAATACAGTTAGCCATCAACTATTCTAAAACCAAAACTCATAAGGACCAAAAATTCCAACACTTCTAATGTTGCCTTCTCTCAAGAAACAAAAAGGGTCAATCTGAAAGTCTGCACTTGACACTCAAACTCCAAATTTTCACCAAAGCTAAAACATCCCACACACAAGAGAGAGAGAGGAAGAGAAATAAACCTGTATAAAATATCAAAATTGACATAAACACGAGCATGCCCAATATGACTTAAATCATAAGCAGTGACTCCACACACGTACATCCCCACTTTGCCCTCCACTTTGGGCTTAAATAACTCTTTCTTTCTACTCATCGTGTTATACAACCATAGCTCTGATGATGGACTATCATATCCTCCTCCACGACTCCCACTGCTGCCGGCAGCGTGTTTAGTTGCTTCAATGGTAGTTGTCAACGGCTTCGACGAGTTGAAAGAGCTGAAACAGAGGGCACTGGGTAGTCTCTTAGTGGGCTTGAAGAATGGGCGAGATTGGTAGTGGTGGTGGTGGTGGTGGTGGTGGGTTCTGAGATGTAGTGAGTTGGGGAGTGGAGAGAACCGGAGGAGGTTCATGGGTTTGTAGCACCGTAGAAGAGTACCCATTGGAGTTAGCCTGATGTTGGCAGTTGTTGCCCTGCCTTGTCTGCTCAGATATGTTTTCGGCCAGGATCGTGTAGATAGAGTAACTACAGTGGAGAGGAATCCGTGTACGGTGGATAGACAAGTTTCAGTCCCCACCAAATTGTACTTGAAGTTGAGTTGGAAAAAGAAAATAATAATTAATTAATTGAAAAATCCCAACAAATATTCTCAATGGAAACTTTACCTATTATTAGGGTTATTATCCGAGTATCATGACAACGTCAACCTTTCAGTAAATTCAAATTTTAAGACACACCTGAAAAAAACGACAAAAAAAAATCAAAAATAAGAAGGAAATTTATAATCCTTCTCCTAAAAGGTCTAAAAATGCGGCATACACGATTTGAAGTTGCATGTACGAGATCAAATTGGACTGAAATCGTGCGTTCGACACTTGATTTTAATAAGGGACTTAAATCTTTATCTTCAAGACAATGACGTTCCTAAATCCTTAAAAGAATTACGGCAACGTATTTCAAAATTAGTGTAGCCAGTCAAATATTGGATAATTGTGCTCTTAACCCAAAAATTTGACTTTTCCACTAGATTTTAAAAATGATCTAGAGTGATAATAATAAAAAAAGGGTAAATTATATGGATCTCCTAAAAAAATTATGTTTGTACTTACATCCTATTTTTAAAATAGAAGATTTACTCCCCTTGAAATGAGTGTAGAACTCACGTTACTTAACTATATGCAGCTAACAAATGTTTTCCGTTAATGTAGATATTATAGTAAAATAAATTTTTATCATATTGTTTTTTTCTAATACAAGTGTCATTGATTACCCATTGTCTTTATGGGTAAGCCCCAAAGAGACAAACAAAGCATCGCTAATACACGATAAATCAAAAAGGATAAGCTTCAGCAATTAGGATAAAAGTTAGGATCATAAATCCACATAACACATCCCTCTCTTAGTATGAGAAGTTACCTAATTAGCCACTTTATTGCTTTAGAACTAATAAGAGAAAAAGAAAAATAACAATCGGGGTTCCTAACCAAGCAAAACCTAATGAATAACCTCATTTAGCTCATTAACTACATTAATCACTATAAAGTTATACAAATGTATCTATCAAATTATAGTATAATAACAAAACTGCATCTAAGTTGTTGATCCCTTAGGACTACATGCATTAATAATCACTCTTTTAACTCTATTATCTAACTAAGAGGATTATTAAATTCTAAAGTGTAATACAACTTAATTAAACAAAGTAAATGCAACTAAAATTAAGGAGGAATAAAATAAGAAACACTAAAATAACAATAAAAATACCTAGATATTGTTTCACTTAGAGATTAACATATAATAACTAAAAGTATTCAATTCCTTTCCTAACTTTATTAACCAAAAGAATTCCTTTCAAGGAGTTAATACAAATCACTTTACTTATTAACTCCTAATCCCAACTATATTATACCCAAATCACTTTTACAATATAACATGTTAAGACAGCATTAAAAACATGAATTCTCTTCACAAATTCTATAAAAATATCTAAAAGAATTATATAACTTATTACTAAGACTATAGAGATTCTCTTTAATAATTTCATATTTAATTACACACTCGATTGAAAATCATGCATTACATCAAACAATTAAGATTGAAACCTTAGAAATAACAACCTAATCAATTAAGCACACTTGATTGAATTAACAAAAATTAAGGAATTCATTGGAATTGATAAAACACTTTATATCTTAACTCTAAGACCCACAAGTCTGGATATCCAAGATTCACACTATAACAATGAAAAAAGAACAATTTTTCAAAAAAATAATAAAAGAAGTCAACTCTAATCGACAATTACAATGCAAAGAAGGTCCCAATAGACTCCTAAGAATGGTTATTTTCTCTCTCTTCTATCTTTCTCCATTCTGGAAATTTGACTTTCTATTTATAATTACTAGTCAAAAGAACTCAAATAAGGAAATTTCTTGTAGAATGGTATGATTACACCTTAAAAAGCACAAGTATGAACATTAGGCATGATTCTCCTTACAATTAAAACTCTTTAAATTCTTTGCTATGGTTAGATGAACAAATGATGCCCAGAAGCACAGCCATGATATCTAGACATAATCTTCTCTAATCATTTATTTAAAGCAAAATTCTTCTCTATGAGTTACTATCATTGATTGTCTCTTCAAATAGGTGGAAACCATTTTCAATCTTGAACGATTTTTGAACAAATTTCTCTATTTTCACTTCAATAGCTCCTTAAAGTCTTGAAATCAATAAATTACTCAATTAAATACCAAAATCCATTAAAATCACAACAAAATAAAGGAAAATAATTACAAAAATTTAGCAATAGGCATATGTAAATCTACACTCATCGGTAATCTTATTGATAACTCAACTATCTACATACATTCTCCAAGGTTTAACCTTCTTCGACACTAATAATGTAAGCACGGTGGATAGACTTAAACTTTCTCTAACATAACCTCGTTCAACAAACTTGTTCACTTGCCTCTACAATTTAGCAGCTTATTTAAGATTCATCCTATAAGCTGGTTGATTTAACAGGGCAACTGTCGAGCCTGATTTTTCGGTTTTCTTTTTATAATATTAATTTCTCATTTCTTGATTAATACTAAATCCTAACCCATTTAATATTAATCGTCGACTAAAGAAAATGAAAAATTCCGGTTTTTTATTAAAAATTATTTTTGGAGTCGCCACCCAACCAGAGTCTGGAAAAGAAAAGAAACCGTAACCAATTAGGTGGATTGGTTATGATTTAACTATCGGTCTTGATTTCAATTTTAATAAAAAACCAGAGGGTTCAGAATTTGGGGGCTAACCTATTAAACCCTTAACGGGTATTACTATCTATTTATCGAAATTAGAATTATTCTTCTAATTATAATATTTAAATAAATAAATCAAGTCAAAAGAGAGAAAAAAGAGGGACCTAAGTTTCTACATATTTTATCGTCGGACGATCGTAGTTCTTTCTTATAAAATTTTTAGTAGGTGATTTATTTTTATTTTGAAAAAACCGAACTAGGTCTACATTTTTTTTATCAATTTATTATTTAAAAGATATCGAAGAAATCTAATTTTTCTGAATTAAAAAAACTAACTAAATAAATCATTTTAAAAAACTCAATTTAAGATCTTTTATATTTTAAAACCAATATACGTAAAAAATATCTTTTCTAAATTCTAACTATAAGATATGTTAAAGATACGATTAGATTCGTATCTTCATACGTATCTTTCTTGAATTCCAATCATAAAATACGTATCTTTTTAAATTCGAATTGTAAGATACGTATCTCGATACATATCTCAACCAAATCTTAATCATAAGATACGCTGAAGATACATTGAAGATACGTTTTTTTTTTAAAAAAAAAACTATTTTTATTAAAAAAACGCAATTTTCAATTAATTAAATTTTAGGGAAAATTAAGATCATCTAGAAAATAAAGATGTAATGCAAAAACAATAATAGACCTACACTAAAAAAAATCATAAAAAAAACAATAAAATTGACTAATAAAACAGATAAGTAATTAAAAACAAAAATTCACCTACGCGTCGAATCACAAGTGATCGCTATCGTGTGTATCGTATTTCAGATTGCGTGTACTTCGTTGGATGTCGTGTGTGAGGATTGTATAACGGTGCAGAACCGTCTTGATCGGCAAATTACAACGTGCGACGTTGTTGGATTCCGAGGGAAGTTGGCTGGTCGTTGGTCAGTTGATTAGATCGATGTGAATTGGGAGACGTCAAATGTTGGGGACGTGTTTGGATTTACCGGACTTTGTATTCTTTGGCGTTGCGGCAACGTGAAGTGGTCTCCAGATTCGTTAGCTTACAGCAATGGGGAGTTGTCTTCGGATTGCTTTGTGGAGTTCGACTTCAAAGATTATAGATTGAAGATGGCTTCCGGCTTTGTCTTCGGATTGTATGTGAAGTGTTTCCAAATTATGGAATTTGTGATTTAAGTGAATGAATTATCCATAAAAAAAAAATCCCTCTCGTTAACGTTATCTATCAATTTATAAAACCTCCAATCAAATCTTTCGTATCGTTTTAAAAATAGATTCGATTCCAAGATACGAAAGATACAATAACACTTCTTTAATGATTTGACCCAGTTTTTAGGAAGCTTATTTGATTTAGGCTCTCTATTTAACGGGCTCGATCTGATCCAATTTGATTTAGTGAAAGAATCCACTTTATAAATTTAATCTAACTTAATATAATTTAGATCAAAAAAATCTATTTTATATCAAATTAAACCAAAATTATTTTAATGAATCTCAACTTCCCGAATGACTTAATTAATCACACCCATTACCTGATTTGATTTTAAATAATCCGTCGTGACTTGGTTTAACACGACTTGGCTTAAGATAATTTGACTTGTCTCGATTTGTTACGACACGACTCTCTTTTTTTTCATTTTTTTTATTATTATTATTTTTTATTTTTTTATTATCATTATTATTTTTTATTATTTCTTTATTTTTTAATTAATACCCTTTTTGTAAAAATAAAGAAATTAAGATTATGGAACGGCAAAAATTAAGTGTCTACAGCAACTTTAAGCTGTAAATTGATACAATGCTCTATCCTACGTAATGGGTACAAGCCTCTTGATGACTTGTTTTGAAATAGGTTAGCAAATTCTTTTATCAACTTCCTAACCTTTTCAAGCAGGTCATTATATTTCCTCAATTCCAATAGCCTTTGAATCAATAGAAAGGTCGATTCATCAAACTTTATGATTTCCCTTAATTCGGATTGGCTCATCATCTATGTCCTCTTAGTTTGTTGACTCAACTTAGATTACATATTGCTAACTTAGCCTAGAGTCATCAAAATGAGAGTAATCTTTCGACCATCCTTCTTAAATGTATAGGTGTTCTTAAATCCATCATACATGACTTTCTTATCAAAAAGCCAAGGTCAATCTAATAGGATGTTTGAAGCGCACATTAGAAATACATGACATAAGATTTCATCCATGTAACTCCTAACCGAGATTGGTAATATTAGTTAGCGTAAGACATGCAATGAACCATTCTCATTCAACTAGTGTAGCTTATACAACTTAGGGTATAAGGAGGTTGGTAACTCTGACTACTTAACTAGGCTAGTAAAGGCAACGTTTGTACAACTCCCACTAACTCTCAATGCACTCAACTAATCCCTTACCTTCTGGGCAATGTGGAACAAATTCTCTCACTACTCATTCTCCTTTCTTTAGATAAATGTTATCTCTTGTAACTTCTACCTTTACTCCCTCTTCTAGTTCTTTTGCATCCTCATAAACTTTTTTATCAGTATTGTGTACTTCAAAGGTTGGAACATATCCTTCGATCACCATAATTTATTGGTTTGAACATCGAATAGCTATGTGCCCAAATCTTTTGCATTTTAAGAGCTTGATCTCAGTAGTCTCCCTTACTAAAGTTTATCCTTCTCAAATTACCTCTGATAGGAATCAGCCTTCGACTATCTCCAAGCCGAAGTCAACCAATCCTAAGCCGAGGCCGATCAGCTTTTTATTGAAGCCAAACTAATAACAAAAGGCCAAAGGGAAGAAAAGGATACACTTGACGCCAAGTCTGTCGTCTGCCGAGAAGCCAAGAGACCACACGACCAAGCATAGTTATTGAAATCACTATTATACCTATGCGATTCTACGAGTTTACGATTTTAGGAAGCCTTTCCGAATTAACCTGTGTATAAACTTTTTTTCATGCAGAAACTTACATTTTTAACTAAGTTTACATATAAATTCGGTAGAAACTTACGTTTTTTATTGAGTTTACCAATTCTATATATCTAAGTTGTATAGGCTAAAACATAAAAAAAAAAAAAATACAACTAATTTTGTATAAGCCATCAACTATTAAAGCATTACATCATGTTCCTTATCATATTTTATTTCTTTTTCTCTCTCTTAATCCCTTATTTTATGTTCATAACCTTCACCTGGGTTTCAGTGTCAACAACAAAGATTACAAAAAAAAAAACTATATAATTCAGTTTATACCATAAATAATCCGAAATGAGTTAAAATATTTGATTTTCTTTAGTTCATTTTTTTTTTCAAAAGGAAATAATGGAAAAAATTTAGTTTCGACTTTGTTTGTTCTTCTTTGATACATATTTAATTATATATTATTAAGAATTTTTTATAAAAAAAGAACTTAATTTCTTCATTTCTACATTTCCATCATGAATTTTAAGTTTTAAATAACTATTATAAGCATTTTTATTGTTTGTTAAAGCTATTTTATATAGTTTGTAGAAACTTATATTTCTATATTTTGATTTCACGTTATGATTCTACTAACCCTCCAGTGATTCTACATAGAATCGTGAGTTTGACAACCTTGCGATCAAGGACTCGAGACTAAAGAACCACTCGGCATGACACTAAGAGACTAACACCAACTAAGTTTAGAACTAGACAATTATGGGTTAACCTTTCTGGTGTCTCAGCTAAACATTGCAAGACTTCAAAGGCTCTTCCTCGAACCTAGACATCCAACTGCAGCCCCGGTTTAGTTCGAATCTTGCTCCTTCCAAGATAAGCCAAGTGACTGTATACCGACTTCTATTAAACGTACAGTTTTGTATTCTTATACATGTTTTCTTTATTTTATTTATGGACCCATTCTTTAGGGTTTAAGGCCTTATACATTATTTACAGTTTTACTATTAGGATTTATGACCTGCTATAAATAGCAATATCTATAAACATCAGAGATATACAAAATTGGATAGAGTAGATTATTCCTGCATTTAGAACTTTCCCTTTAAGCAACACTACTCTTGAGCTCTTAGCACTTACATTGCTGGATTATTGAGTGTTGAACGAACTCTTTAATCTTTTCTGCATTCTTATCAATCTTACTTCTAAGATTATAGTGAACTCTTTATTAGAATGAGTTAGTAAGTCACATCTAACCTTTCATTTGAAACTACGAGCAACATTTGGTGTTTGTAAGTCGTATTGAACTCTATTTCGAGCTCATTCCCTGATTATGTTTGTATCTTAGTATATGATATCAATCTACATTTACAGTCAAAACCCCCTGTTCTTCATATCCATTTGAATCCCAAGTATCCATTCTTGGTTACTATCCGTTGCCGTACCAACCACTATTTCCTTCCTTGCTCCACCTTAACATCTTGTACTTTTAATGTTTGTCCTTCCCTTTTGCTTACCATGAGCTACTAGGCCTCGTAATATCTCATTAAACAAGTCAAGCCAATTGAATAGGTCAAGCTGGTGGAGCACTATAAGATTGGTTCTTCCTCTACCACTTAACTTGTTAGGTAACCTTAATAGCTCCTTTAAGAGTACCAAAGTTCTATGCTTCAACAATATCTCTTACCTCATACCTTAAGCCGATGACAAACTTAATGATAAAGCTTCAGGCTCATTTACATCAAATTAGATGATGAGCATTTATAATTCTCACACATACTCATCAACAATTCATTTCCTTGTCTAAGTTCTTACAACTTAATAAGTGTATCTTAAATATAAGAGTCAAGAATGAATGCTCTATTACATTATCCTTTTCATTTTTTCCCATGTCCTAACTTCTCATCCCCCATCTCTACTTCATACTATGCATAACTTCTTCCACCACAAACAAACATAACTTGTATATTATAGGGTGGCAAGTTAGAATTTACCTTCATCGACATATCAGTAGCATTCGAACAACTTTTCTATCCTTTCTTCCCAATCTAAATACTCATCGGTACTTCCAATTCTAAAGAAGCTTGAAATTTGGACCTTCGCGTTATCAATGTTTATAAGAACTCGATCACCTCATTCTTCCCCATGATAGTCCTCGTCGTCCAACTCCTCATTGACTTATCTAACGTTATCAAGAACAATTCCTTAATGAGTTGGTCGCTCCACGCTACCTCTATAAGGTTGCCAAGCAAGATACTCAGCCTTATTAAGTTATACCTCATATGATAAGAATCACGGACTAATCATGCGTTCTCAAGCTCATAAGCTTGCTCAAATGGCTTGCTAAGCTATTCAAGGTGAATTAAGTGTTGAAGAGCAGTACATTCCTCAATCCAACTTGCCAAGTTACTTTGCTCTCCACATCATCCAAGAAGTTACCAAAGTGACCAACCGACGCATCGAGCCAACCCCTCCACTATACACCAGTCTAAGCATTAAATCAGGATACTATCAACCTGACCCGTGCTAAAGCCAAGCTATCAACTTCTAAGAGCTAACCGCTCGAGGTTGATCCGAAAGTAAGTTGCCTATGAATATACCGTTGTCCAATCCCAACTGTCCGAGCTGTCGAACCGCTAATGCCAACATCAACTTGATTGAAATCGCCCCTACTTAGCCTGTAATGTCATTAGAACTACAAAATGAGTGAAAAGACGTACATCCTGCCATTTTTTTATATCTGTACTATCCTTTCTGATACTGAATATTCTTTTTGCACAATTATATTGATACCCCTATAAATTATTTCCCTTTTCCTTAATTAGTAGGAATCTTTTTTTTTTAATTTACTCTAACCTAGGATTTACCTTAATTTGGTCCTATAAATACTTATATATTGTAATGGCTACAACAAAGAGTATACATTTTTTATTTTTCATACACTCTCTTGAGTTAAGTATTATGCTACTTACTTTTAAGCTACTCTTATCTAGCCCATTAAGCATGAATTAGTGGCAAGTGACCTTCGGCCACACTTGTACATCATATCAAGTGCAACCTCAGCTCGTATGAAGAGTTGATGCATCATATCTATCATCAATATATGGTAACCTCTACTTAACCAGTGACCATCATTTACTTTTCAAACTATTTTGTGATTCGGACCCACCCCCTTTGGTACATACAATACCAAACGTTATGTGTTCATCCATGCCAAACCATATCATCTTGGTATCAAAGCCCTAGCTACGTTTGAAGCTAATTTCTACTACCTTGTTCTCTAAGTGATTTGTTATAGGTTTTTTGTGTTCGAAGTATTGTTGTTAACACTAGAAGCTTGGTAGGTGAATAGAATTGAAAACATTCAATGCTTTATTTTCCCCCATTTCTTATATGCAAAAATAGAGTGTGGTTGTTTGCTTGTTTATTGTGTATAGTTTTTATAGTAGTGAGAATATTAGTTATTGTTCTACTATTGTTATTTGGGGAGAAAACTTTAAGCGGTATTTTAACCAACAATCTTGTGAGTTAGCCAACAATGTCAAATTTGAGTGTTTAAGGAACTCTGGGAAAACAAGAGAATGGTGCTCAAAATGGCCATGGACAACAAGGAAACTTCACACCTCAGTCGATGGGTGACTGAGTGGACAAGCTCACTAACTTAGTAACTAGTTTGATGACTATCATCAAAGAAGACAGGCAGCAAGCTAGAAATGGCCCAAATAGAGGACATGAGCAGCTTAATAAAGGAAGTGGATGATTTGGCCTAATTAATGTACCAATTCAACAACCCTGAATTGAAGGATGGATAGGGTTGCTAGATGTAGGCTAGCACTCGAAGAAATTGAAGAAGAAGAAGAGGAAGGAGACAACAAAGTAGAGGAGTACTATAAGCTTGAAGAGAGAAATGTCCGAACCCCTAGGGTTGAAGGGTTAGATGTGTATTCTAAGTTTTTCTAAGAGTAGTGATGCTAAAGACTACTTAGATTGGGTAGACAAGATTGAAAAGCAATTTGAATGCTATGAAGTACCCAGTAATGCCAAGGTTAGATTTATTGTGCTGAAGTTTACTAGTTATGCTACCTTATGGTTAAAGAACTTGCAAGCCATTCGAAGAAGAAAATGAGAACGCAAACGAGAACGAGAACGAGAAATTAAGAGTTAGGATGAAATGAAGAGAGTCATGAGGATAAGGTTTGTACCAAGCTATTATTTGTAGGATGCCTTCAAAAGGTTACAAGAGCTAAGGCAAGGAGGATCCATTGTTGAAGTTTATGTCAAAGAATTTCAAATGTTAATGATCTGATGTGAAGTCAGTAAGCTAGAAGGTTGAATTGTATCTCGATTCATCGATAGATTAAAGTACAAGATCAGAGATATCCAAGAAACCATGGATATTAGATCACTTGACAATGCAATCCAAGCCGTCCAGAAGATAAAAAGATGCCGAACAGGAAGGTTCCAACCTGTCGGTTAACCCGGTAGTAGCAAATCTATTTCAAGTAAACCTGTGCGGACAAAATCATGTAAGGTTACCAAAGCTCAACCTACTCCAATTGCCCAAGCAAAGGATAAGGAGATTCCAAGGAAGCTTAAGAAAGGTCATAGCTCAAGAAAGAAAATGAGTGAGATCAAGTATTTCAAATGCTAAGGACTTGGATACATGGTTGTATAGTATCCAAACAAAACAACTACAATGATTCGAGGTGAGGCATCGACTATTGAAGTAGACAATACTGATAGGGAAATAGAGGAGCTAAAAAAGGATGGACAGACCAAGCTGTTCAAGGAGAAAGTTATCTATAGTGAGGAAGGCAACTTTATGTTGGCCACTCTAGTGTTGAGAAGGATAATGAGTGTCAATCATGTACCCAAGAACGAATAAAGGGAAAATCTCCTCCACATCAGATATAAGGTAAACGAGTCACTGTGTACCATGATCATTGATAATAGGAGCTACACCAATGTAGCCTCTGCGTTTATGGTCCAGCAATTGAAATTGCTCACAAAGCCTCACCTAAAACCTTATAAGCTTCATTGGCTTAGTGATAAAGGAGTTCGACAAGTGAATAAACAGATGTTTATACCGATTTGCATTGGCAATTATCGAGATGAAGTCCTTTATGATGTGTTGCTCATGAATGCGTCCACATTCTACTTAGACGACTATAGATGTTCGATCAAGCTGTAATAAATGATGGAAGGAAGAATACATGTTCCTTGGAGCATAAAGGCAAGAGGGTGAAATTGAGTCCTAGACTACTAAGTAGGTAAAGGTCATGGATACCCAACTGAACTAAACCTTGAAGAAGAGGCTTTGTTAATGACCCGAGTCGAGCTATAAAGAGAGATAAAGCTTGAAGGACCGACCTATATGCTGGTCCAAAGAATATTGAAGATGAGATCCGAAGAGAGGGAGTAGCGTACTAAGGTGAAAGCAATATTGGAGGAGTTTACCAATCTATTCCTAGATGAACTATCAAAAGGCTGGAAGGTTTATGTCCTGTTCGAGGTAAAGAATATGCCATTGACCTATAACTAGAAGCCATACTATCAAATAAGCCTGCTTATAAGCTAAATCTAGAATAAACCGTTGAGCTACAAAGGTAGGTATATGAGTTGATGAAGAAAGGGTTTGTGTGAGAATCTCTTAGCCCTTGTGCCATGCCAGCTTTATTAGTCCCTAAGAAAGATGGGTTATAGAGAATGTATGTAGATAGCTGAGCAATCAATTGAATCAGTATCAATTATAGGTATTCTATACCAAAGCTTGATGACATGTTAGATGAGTTGAACGGAGCAAAAGTATTCTCTAAGGTTGACCTCAAATTAGGATACAATCAGATCTAAACATACGAGGGGGATGGGTGGAAGACTGTATTCAAAACATGCCATCGATTATATGAATGGCTTGTAATGCCGTTTGGATTATCCAAAGCGTCGAGCACATTTATGTCTTAGATGAATTATATGCTCTAGAAATTAATAGGAAAGTTTGTCATGGTTTATTTTGATGACATCTTAGTATACAATCGCGACCTGGAGACTTATCAAGAGCATCTTCGAAGAGTCTTTGCAAAACTCTTAGCTGAACAACTTTACGTAAATCTAAAGAAGTACGACTTTTGCCAATCCGAAGTGATATTCTTAGGGTTTGTTATAAGTAGATGGGGGCATACAAGTTAATGAAGAGAAGATTAGAACGATCACCGAATGAGCAATGCCAACCACTTTAGCTAACATGAGGAGTTTCCATAGCTTTTCATCATTTTATCATAGGTTTATAAGGAATTTTAATATGATCATGGCCTTACTCACTGAACTATCAAAGAAGAATGTTAAATTCACATGGGGAGAGAAGGAGCAAAGGAATTTTGAGGAAGTAAAAGAAAAGTTGACTACAATCCCTGTCTTAACTTTGTCAAGCTTTGACAAAGTGTTTGAAGTAGAGTATGATGCATTTGGACTAGGCATAAATGTTGTGCAAATGCAAGAAGGTTGACCTATTGCTTATTTTAGCGAGAAACTTCAAAGAGCTACACTCAACTATTCTGTTTATGATAAAGAGTTTTACTCCTTAATCCGAGCCCTAATGGTATGGCAACACTATCTACTACCTAAGAAATTTGTGATCTACACTGATTATGAATCATTAAGATATCTAAAGAGCTAACCCAAGTTATCTCGAAGATAAGCCAAATGAGTCGAGTTCATGGAGGGATTTCTTATGTTGTGAAATATAAGAATGGGAAGACCAAAGTAGTAGCCAACACCCTATCGAGGCAACACTTCCTCTTAACTGAATTGTAAACTAGGCTACTTAGTTTATCTACAATAAAGAATTTGTATACTAAGGAACCATACTTTAGTTCCATCTATGCTAGGTGTGAAGAAGGACAATCACTGGACGACTATCACATGGAGGATGGATGCTTATTCAGGAAGAGGAGGCTATGTGTCCCGACATATTTCATGAGAGAATTACTAGTGCGCAAGGCATATGTATAGACACCTCATTTTTACCATTTTATTTTAGTATTTTTATTAAGCCAAGTTTAAAAAATAATAAAAATGAAGTGTCAAGTCGTATCGAGTCAGGTCAAGTTGTTTAAGGTCATATTGGATAATGGTAAATATTCAATTTATTGAATTCTAAGTAGTTTAAAAAAAAAAGGTTAATCGGGCTTCATCGAATTTTTTTTTATCTAATTTATATTGGGCTGGAATAAATTTAGGATTTATTAAGTGAGTTATTGGGCTAAATCAAGTTAAACTAAGTTAGGGCCGAAAAATAGAAAGCCCATAGCAAAATAAGAACTTTAGAAACTAGGTTGAATTTTCAAAGAATCTAAATCGTATCTTTCATATTTGAGATTCGTAATCATATATTTCGTATATGGGGTTTGTTGAGACCAAATATATATCTAAAATGATATAATTCAAGTCAACAGTGAAGTTTAAAAAGTTTTTCACAATCCCCAACACACAAAACAATTGTGCCTCACTCATGACCAACCCCAAAGCACATTTGTTTGCTCCATACTTACGCCGCCACACACTACACAAAAACATATACCTACGTCCTTGATACACATAATATTACACACACCACTTACAACACATTGCCTCAATGTACTAACCGAACACAACACTTCACCGCATACGCCATTTACTCACTGACCAAATACTCAATCATAGCCCACACACGACCATACATTAGCATGCATTCGATTATTGTCTCTACACCATACCAAAGTTAACATAGTGCCTGCACACCATACACAATTGCTTGACATGAAACATACACACAGTGCTTGCAGACTGTTGCACCTAATACGCCTCACAAACACAGTCACACAAGCACGTTGTTGCACCTGATACGCCTCACCCATTCAATCATACGAGCATGTTACTGCATCTAAACACAATTTCCACTCATCACACTTACGCCAACTTACTTGGTAAACACTAAACACAGTTGTATATACCATCCCTCGCATACCGATCACAAACACAGCTGTAAACATGATCCATACCGTCATTCATACACATATATGAGTACGCATACGGTCAGATTGCATGCGCATGATCAGATTTCAAACAGGCAATCACCACACGGTTAAAACAAATACATCGATCAAGCGCAACTCGACTCATTTAGGTAAAAAAAAAATTAATTTATTTTGTTATTTTTAGTTAATTAATATAGTTTACTAATTTGTTCTTTAGTGCAGGTTTTTATATATATTTTTTCTTGTCATATTGTTTTGTTATTTTAGATAATTATTAGTTTTTTTTTATAATTTGGGTGAATTGCATTTTTTTTTAAATCACATATCTTTTCTCCAAGATCATATCTTCAGAGAAGATACGTATCTTAGTATATTTTACATATAGGATTTAAGAAAGATATTTTTTAACACGTAGAGATTTACAAAAAATAAAAAAATCTTAACTAAAATTTTCAAAAAGATTTATTTAGTTAAGGTTTTTTAAAGTAGATTCATGAAATTAGATTTTTTTTTTAAAAAAAAATAATAAATGGTTTAGTAAACGTAAATCTAGCTTGATTTTCAAATCTAAAAAGGATTTACCTACTAAATATTTTATTAAAAAAATTACATTAATTTAATCCCAACTAACGAGTACATAGGTACCTTTGAGACAATTGTATAAAAATTTTTTTTCCTTTTTCTTGAAAAATTCGTAATAAAAAAATCCTAAAAAAATTTCATTTTAGTGATATTTTGCATATCTATATATGTTTTAGTATTTTTAGGAAAAATATAAAAATAAAACTTTTTTTTTATCTTTACATGGTAACTTAATTTTAATAGGTTAGTCCTCGAGGTTGGATTTTCTTATTTAATTTTTTAAAAAATTATTTTTAAAAAATCTACAGACTAGTAGCTAAATTATGGTTTTCTCACTCGGCAATCCTAGTTTCATTTTTTATTAGTGTAATTAGTTGGCGACTCCGATTTTTTAAAGAAAAATATTTTTCCTTAATTTAATATCGAGTAATTTATATTAAACGGATTAGGCTTAATATAAGTTAAATTTAGGAAAACTAAAATAGAGCTCAATAAAATTGGTGAAGTCTGGTGGGCTAACCGTGTAAAAAAATTAAAATTAATTGATGGGCTTTTTGTATTATTTTTCTTTTATTATATTATAGTTGTAATAACTAGGTTTTAGTGATGCCGGCTTTAAGAAAAACCCGAGCCAATGGCCCTTGTTAAGGATTTAGGGGGGTAGGGGGGAGGGGTGGGGTAAGGTTTATTTATTAATAATCTTTTGCATGCTTAGATGTAGTCAAATCTGACATATCTTAGGAACTTAGGACAGGTCGCTATTGTGTAACCTTCGGGTCGTTCGAGTCTTTACTCATTCCCAGAGGTGATATGTAAGCCTACTCATGCTTCAATATAACCTACTAAGCGTTTCCCTAGGAATACCAAAGGCTACAAAGCTTAAGACTTATAGATTTTACTCTTCTGCATCATGGCAAAATAAAAAGGGGTTAGTAATTTTCAAATTACAAGAGTTAAAAAAGAATTATTATAACCCGAGACCAATTGGACTTTATTTTCAAATTTTAATGTACTTGTATACATATATATATGTGTATATGGGCTTTATTTAAAAAAAAATAACTTTTAGAAATTCAGACACTTATACATATAAGTTTACATGAATATTGATCGTGGGTTTATAATAATTCTATTCGTATAGTTTATTAATGACTAACCCCATTGCATTGTACACTTGTGTAGGTGTTGCATCATATTTATTTTATATGCTATCTTATGTAATATACGCAAGTCTTGTAGAGTTTATTTTATTTCATCAGTAATAAGTTATGTAACATAATATTTAACATAGAAAGATTAAAATCATTGGTATCCCCCCTTACCTTAATGTGCCAATGTTAAAAAATTTTCACTATTAACTTATATATATATATATATTTTTTTTTGGCATGTAGTTATGAAAGTTACCTATGGTAAAGATTATTATGGAACTATCATTTTTTCAATGCTTTCAAACAATTTTTTTTTAAAAAAAGAAATTTCAAAATGATATTTTATGATCAAAAAACTAATTTCATAATAATAATTTACTTAGTCAATTTTTATTGCAATGCCCTATATATATTATATTGTTAGGAATTAACAAAATACAAAAAAAAAATAGGAAAAAAAGATTTAACCATTAGATTTTTATTGTGAATTATTTTTCATCTTAAGATCATTAATCTTGTAAGCGTCTAAGTTCTCATTCTTCGTGTTTAGCCCTTAAGTTGTTACAGTCCTAATAAAGCTTTTTCTGTGAGTCGTCACCCTTTGCAATCTTTTAATAAGCTTCTCATCGTAAAATAATTTCCACTTCTCTAAGTCATTCTTGTAATATAATCGTCATCCTATGTCCTCAATTGTCAATCCCAATGGTTCCATTTTTTTTAACCTTCTATCATACAATAGGTTTAAATTTGTTAATGTCAGTATTAGGTTGTTTGTAACATAAAATCAACAATGATTTTTGTTTCTTTCAATAAAAGTTTCCAAAAAAAATGATGGTTTTCAAAATTAAAAACTTGTTTTTTTTAAAAAAAAAATGGATATAGTGATACTAATAAGAAGGGATTCTTACAGAATTTGAAAAATTGCCTTTTAAAGTGGTTTGGCCTAACTTAACACCCATAATTACTCATTTTCAAAAACATGATATCTGAAGCTTTTGAACAGATAATGGTCACAATAGAATGGATTTTAAGCAAGCATGCAAAGCAAGTCGAGACCATGGCCCATACTTAAGTCTAGGGGCCTATTAACATAACATCTTAAGCAGACAAATCTAAAGAGTTACAGGTTCATGAGCACACTATCAACATGATACAATTTTGGAAAGGTTGCCAAAGACAGATTTGAATGATTAAGTTCTGGGGGCATGTTATTGCCAAGGCCTGGAAAAAAGTGTTATTGCCTTAGAACAAAAGTTAGCGAAGTTAGAAGAAAGACTCACAAGTACAAAAATGGAAATGGGTTGCTTGCTTAAGTAGCTCGAAAACCTACATCCTAATATGAATAGGACATCACAGTCAAAGTATAAAGATGATTTGAGGAAAAAGAAGTCAAGAGCGACTGTACCAATTGAGGGAGCCTAAAATCAAGACAAAGTTGTCCATAAGAACAGGAGGTGACTTATACAATTTAAGATTCCAATAGCTCAAGTGTTCAAGCAATTGAGAGATGTAGGACTACTAGCATATAAAAACCCAACAAAGAAATACAAGTTAAGGGATCATAACCCCAACAAATGGTAGGAATATCATATGGGCCAAGTGAAGCATACCATAGAAGACTATTGGAAACTGAAGCATAGGATGCAAGATTTAATTGATGCATAAATTATCCAATTGAGCTTTCTACAGGCTAATGGGTCTATCGGTAGTAGTATCCTTTCCCTAAGTTATGAAGAAGTCTTAAACAGATGACATCCAGCATCATATATCGAAGGCCTGCTACTATCATCTAATGGGGTAGCTCACCATTTAAAGCAGTTAGATATATCTTCAAGAGATCAATTCAACCAAATAGACTAAGTTCAAAGGAGTGAATGAAATAGGGGGCATGAAGTGGAAAAGAGTTTTAATTCCTGCATTTATTTCTTATCACATTAACCTTTCACTTTGAAGTTTGTAATGGGCGAGTTATTTGAATAAAGTGCTCTTCTTGTACATTTTTGTCTTAAGCTTGACATGGGCATGTCACTAGCCATTCATTAATGAAATACGTCATGTAAGACTTGGAATGAGTGAAAATGGATAAAGTAATTATGAACTTAGAACTTAAAATTTTCCACCTAAGGGAATGATGAAAAGAGGCAAACCACATCTTAAACACTAACCCTAAACACACATGAGAGTTGAGTGACACAATGTGAGTACTTAGGTGCATTCCTTAAAGGAGGTTTGTCTTGAACTTGTTACATAGGTCAAAGTGATGCTAAGCAATCATTTCATCATCCTTAAACACAATTATCCCTTGAAAACCTATTTGAACCTTTAGGGGATTTTTCTTAAAATTAGCCCTGTTAAGAACCACACCACATTGTAGCAATTGGGAGGTTAAATTCTTCAATTTGGAGAAAAGGGAGTAGACTAACTTATGCTTGCCTTAGTTTTGTCAATTCATGAGCAAATATTGTCATAAATAATTTAATTTCTTTAAGATGAAGAAGAGTTTCAAACCATATATCCCTCACTCGGGTCCATACACTTATTCAAACACATTAAGCCTATAGTTTCTTTCTTAAACAATTTAAAGTTATATACACTTCTTCTAAGCTTATACTCTTTGAACCATGGTTTTAGGGCTTTGAATCCCATCAAGCAAAAACTCAACAAGGGAAGGTGATTGCTTTAACCAAAAAAAGAGAGAGAAGGGGGAGAAAAAAAAAGGAAAAAGAAAGCAAAGAAAAAGAAAAAAAGAAGGAAAAAGCAAAAAAAGAAGAAGAAAATATTAGTGGGTAGTCACCTTCAAGCATGACCCAAATTACTAATAAGCTTAAAGTTCAAACTTATGATGGTATCCAAAGGCCATATGCTTTAAATTCCTAAGCCCAAAAGCAAAGCCATCACTTTGTGATCCTACCCACTATACAACCTCAGATGAAACTTTTTTGACTAGAGGAATCAACTTATCTTTAGCAAAACTTACTCATGAAATTAGGGTAAGCCAATGTTTTGTTTCTCCTAGGTTCTTGGTTTGTAAGCCTGAGATAGATTATATATGATTTCTTCAAAATTGCCCAAGTACATCGTATTCATTTGCTCAAACTATTAACCAAAAGCCTTATATAGTAAGCCTAGAAAAGACCTAATTGATTGATCAAAATGTACCACTTACAAGATAAGCTATAATTTTTTGAATTGATATCGAGAGTGAAAACAGACCCGTGAGAGTGTAAGGAAGTCCACTTGGATTAAACATTTCAAGTAATGATATTTATCTCCTTGATGGAAAATTAAAGAATAGTTAGGTGTTTTCTCAAAAACATGAATGGTTATTTATCCTAAGCTTGAAATTAATGCTTCTAAAAAGTTCAAGAATCATAAATTATGCTCCAAGAAACAAGACTGAAAGTATAAGTGATTAAGAAGCAAGGGGCAAGGCAATCCCTTATTCGCAACACAATTTTCTATCGAAGAGTGTTTTTTTGAATTTTTTGTAAGAGAAGAAAGAAAAATTTTTCAAAAGAGAAACGAAATCTTTTTAAAAAATTTTCAGGAGAGATTTCTGAATCATCAAAATCCTTTAAACTCAAGTCTCAGATCATTTAGTCAAAACTCATCAAAGTCCTTGAAATTCATGGATCTCATACCCTTTAGTGTGCTGTCCATTTCATATAGTAATATTCGATCACTTATTCAGTGGAGCGTTATACAATCCTTTCTAGGATCACCTGCTTAAAGGAGCACTATCTTATCTTTTGTCGGATCACTTGCTTAAAGGAGCGTTGTCCTATTCCTTTTTAGGATCGCTTGCTTAAAAGAACACTATCCTATCCTTAGTTGGGTCACTTACTCAGTGGAGCACCATCCAATCCTTTCTAGGATTACATACTTAAAGGAGCGTTGTCCAATCTTTCATTGAACGCTTGCTTAAAGGACTGCTGTCTTATTCCTTTTTATGATCGCTTGCTTAAAAGAGCGCTTTCCTATCCTTAGTTAAGTTGCTTACTCAGTAGAGTGCCATCTAATCCTTTTTAGGATTGTCTGCTCAAAAGAGTGTTATCCTATCTTTTGTCCGATCGCTTACTCAGTGGAGTACTATCCAATCCTTTTTAGGATTGTTTACTCATAGGAGCGCTATTTTATCCATTTATAGGATCACTTGCTCATAAGAGTACTATCTTATCTATTTCTTTTTAGGATCGCTTACTCAAAGAAGCGTTGTCCTATTCATTTTTGGTTCGCTTACTTAAAGGAGTGTCGTCTAGTTATTTAAAAGATCACCTGCTCATGAGAGCACTGTCTCATTTTATCTTTAATAGAATGTTATCTTATCTTGTCTTCAAAAGATCTATCCTTTCAAGCAACAAATCCTTAAAGAGATCTATCCTCTTAAAGATACCTGACTTTTCAAGTCAAGATCCAATTTATTTAATAATCAAAGTCCTTACCATGCCAATTCAGGCAAGGATTAGGCAAAAATGAGTATTTTTTTTTTTTTGTCTTTGTAGAGAAATTTTAATTAAACTTCACTACAAAGAAGGCTAATTGTAGACACCTTATTTTTGCTATTTTATTTTAGTATTTTTATTGGCTTAGGTTTAAAAAATAATATAAAATAAAAAAATTGAAAAATAATAAAAATAAAGTGTCAAATCGTATCGAATCAAGTCGAGTCGTTCAGGATCGAATCGAATAATGGTAAATGTTCAATTTAATGAATTCTAAGTCGTTAAAAAAAATAAATTGATTAAGCTACATGAAAAATATTTTTTGGTTCAATTCGATATAAAGTAGAATTTTTGTCTAATTTATAGTGGGTTAAAATAGTCTTAGGATTTATTAAATGGGTTATTAGGTTAAATCGAGTTGGACTAAGTTAAGCCTGAAAAATAGAAAGCTCAGATCAAAATAAGGTTTCTAGAAACTATGTCGAATCTTCAAAGAATCTAAACCGTATCTTCTGTATCTAGGATTTGTAATTGTATATTTTATATCTAAGGTTTGTTGAGACCACATCTATATTTAAAAATACATGAAAGATTCAATTGAGTGGTTTATAAATAGTAAGTTAACGGTGAAGTGTAAAAAGTTTTTTACAATCCTGAATACACAAAATAATTATCCCTTACTTACGTCTAGCCTCAAAACACATTCGTTTGCTCTATACTCACACCGCCACACATTACACAAAAATACATACCCATGCCCTTAACATACACAATATCACACATTCCACTTATAGTACACTGCCTCAACTCGCCAATCGAATACAACACTTTACTGCACACGCCATTCATTCACCGACATAATACTTAATCACAGTTGACATATGACCATACATTAGCATGCACTCGATTATTGTCTCCATGCCACACCGAAGTCAACACAATGCCTGCACGCCATACACAATTGCCTGACACGAAACACATATACAGCACTTGCACGTTACTACACCTGATACACTTCACACACTCGATTACAAAAGCACATTGTTGCACCTAACATGCCTTACACATTCGGTCACACGAGCACGTTGTTGCATCTGAACACAATTTCCACTCAGTGCACTCATGCTAGCTCACTCGATCAACACTAAACACAGTCGCACATACCATCCCTCGCACACTAATCACAAACATAGCTGCACACATGATCCACACTATCAATCATACATATACACAAGTATGCACATGATTAGATTGCATACGCACGATTAGATTTCACGCAGGTGATCACCACACGATTAAAACGAAAATGCCGATCATATACAACTCGACTAGTTTAGGTAAAAAAAATATATATTATTTTCTTTAATTATTTATTTTGTTTTTTTAATTTTTAGTTAATTAATTAATTTTACTAATTTTTTCTTTAGTGTAGGTTTTTCTATAAGTTTTTCATTGTCATATTATTTTGTTATTTTAGATAATTGTCAGTTTTTTTTTAATTTAGTTAAATTGCATTTTTCTAAAATATCAAATATTTTTTCTTCGAGATCATATCTTCAGAGAAGATACGTATCTTAGTATATCTTATATGTATAATTTAGAAAAGATATTTTTTGATACATAGTGATTTAAAAAAAATAAAAAAAAAAATCTTAATCAAAATTTTCAAAGAGATTTAGTTAGTTAGAGTTTTTTAAAGTAGATTTGTGAAATTGTTTTTTTTTTTTAAAATAATAGATGGTTAAATAAACGTAAATCTGGCTCAACTTTCAAATCTTAAAAAGATTCACTTACTAAATATTTTATAAAAAAAAACTATGTTAGTTTAATCTCAACTAGTGAGTACTTAGGTATTTTTAGAACAAATATATAAATTTTTTTTCCCTTTTTCTTGAAAAAATCGTAATAAAAAAATCCTAAAAAATTCATTTTAGTGATATTTTGCATATTGTTTATATCTTAGTATTTTTAGAAAAAATATAAAAATAAAGCCCATTATTTTTTTGTTACATGGTAACTTAGTTTTAATAGGTTAGCTCCTAAGCTTAAACTTTTTTGTTTAATTTTCTAAATTTTTTCTTTAAAAATTCGCAAACTAATGGCTAAAATAGGGTTTTCCTACTTGGAAACCTTAATTTTATTTTTTACTAGTGCAACTAGTTAGCGACTTCAATTTTTTTAAAAATATGCTTAA
The DNA here is from genome assembly GCA_024138005.1 of Lumnitzera racemosa. Classification (NCBI taxonomy): domain Eukaryota; kingdom Viridiplantae; phylum Streptophyta; class Magnoliopsida; order Myrtales; family Combretaceae; genus Lumnitzera; species Lumnitzera racemosa. Next base: position 7,915,729 of record JAMXBC010000007.1, read on the forward strand.
TATAAATTACTCGATATTAAATTAAGGAAAAATAATTTTCTTTAAAATTTATATTAAGCGGGCTATGCTTAATATAAGTTAAATTAAGAAAAATTGAAATAAGGCTTAATAGTATGGAGGAGGATTAACGAGATACTTTAGCCAGCACTAAACCTATGAAGTACCATCCTTAAGATTTTTTTTACTAAGAAAGATGAGAGATATCCAATCCATATTAGAAAGGTGTACGACTTACCAAAAAGTGAAGAGCTAAGTCAAATAAGGACACTATCAACCTTTGCCCATCCCGACCAAACCATAGTCTGAGCTGAGTCTGGACTTTATGTTAGGAATATCAAAAACATCCTGAGGAAAGACTCCATCATGGTCGTGGATTAATTTAGCGAGATGGCACATTTCATGCCTTATTCCAAAACTAATGACGCTTTGATTATCTCTTTTCTTTTCTTATAGGAAGTAATCAAGCTTTACATAGTATCTGGATCCATTGTCTGGGATCGAGACCTCAAGTTCATGAGCTACTTTTGGAGAATACTATAGAGACAAATAGGGATAAAGCTATTGTACAATACGTCCTATAATCCATAAACTGATGGGTTGACCGAAGTTATCAATATAATCATGGGAACTTTACTCTAGGTTATAGTTAGAAAAAACATAGCTAATAAGGATTTGTGTTTACCACTCATTAAGTTTACCTACAATAGGACTACTGATAGTATAACAAACAATTCTCCCTTTGAGGTCACCTATGGGTTCAAACTAGAGCTCCCGATGGACTAAGCGCCCTTACTAAGACTTGATGATGACCCGTTAACTGTAGCGAGAGTTGAGGCCATCAAAGTTATGCACTAAAAGATTGTAAAGCAATTAAGCCAAGTTACTACCAAGCTCGAGAAACAAAGCTAAGGATGGAAGAAAAGAAAATTCCAACCAAGTGATTTAGTTTAAATCCACCTTAGCAAGGAGTGGTTCTTGAACCTAAGGAAGAGTAAGTCATCTCTTAGAGTCAACGGACTCTTCAAAGTGCTTAAAAAGATCAATCTTAATGCCAACAATATTAAATTGATTGAAGGATATGGAATCTCGGACTCCTTCAACATTGCCAATCTTTACCCGTACACTCTTGAGAACAAGCAATCTGGAGTTGAGCTAAATTTGATCCTAAATCTCAAACAACTTAAAGGGGACGATAAGGATTGGATTAAGGACTAATCTCGCGCTCCCGAGCTTATGGGCTTGCTTAGATGACTCGCTAAGCTGTCTGAGGTGAATTAAGTGCCAAGGAGTAGTGCATTCCCTAATTCGACCTGCCAAGTTACTTCACTCCCCATATCATTCGAGAAGTTACCGAGGTGACCAGCTAAGGCACTAAGCCAACCCTTTTGTTACGTACTAATCTAAGCATCGAATTGAAATCATACTGACCTGACCGGTGCCGAAGCCAAGCTATTAGTTGCTAGGAGCCGACCAACTGAGGTTGACCTGAAAGTAAGTTGCCTATGAACCTACCCTTGTTTGATCCTAACTATTCGAGCTGTTGAATTATTGATGCTGACCTGATCAAAGCCACCCTTACTTAGCTTGCAATGTCATTAGGACCACAAAATGAGCAAAAAGACACGTATCTTGCCATTTTCTAACATCCATATTGTCCTTTTTGCCACCGGATATTCTTTTTACATGATTACATTGATACTCCTATAAATTTTTTCCTTTTTTCTTAACTAGTAAGAATTCTTTTTTATAATTTACTCTAACCTAGGATTTACCTTAATCGGGTCCTATAAATACTTATATATAGTAATAGCAGTAATAAAGAGAATGCATTTTTTATTTTCATATACTCTCTTGAGTTAAATGTTCTACTACTTACTCTCGAGTTACACTTATGCATCATATCAAGTACAACCCGAGCTCGTGTAAGGCGTTGCTCTGTCATATCCATTGTCGATGCATGGAGACCCCTACTTAATCTATAACTATCATTTACTTCTCGAACCATCTCATAGTTCAAACCCAACCCCTTTGGTACTTGTAATATCGGATGTCATGTGTTCATCCATGCTAGACCATATCATCTTACCTTTCACCTTAAGGGGCTAGTCTTAATCTTTCATTGGTCTCAAAGAACTCTTTACTATTACTTTCCCCATCTTTTGTTATTTCCATCCTTCTATTAATTCTTCAATCAACTCTTCTAACTTGTGCATGTCGAGTTAGGTAAATTTCCCTGTTACCGAACTTCATTTTTAGCTTAGTAAACTTTATATTCAGCTCAAGGTTTCTCATGGACTACTACATTGACTCATTCTTCAACTCAATGAACTTTATCAACTCAAGCTTTAGCTTCTCCTTGCATAACCACCAACTTATTCTCTAAGAGCTCAATCAGTCAGTCCATACACTCATCCATCAACATTAGCATCTACACGTCATCCTCTTCTTAGTTCATCACTTTTGTTGTCACCAACCATTGTGTTCACATTAGGGTCCGACATATTGACACTCAACAACACAATATGCAATTCTTCTTCAATCAACAACTCTAGCAACCATTGTTACTGCTATGACAATAAAACAAAATGCATATACAACATTCCTACTCCAACTATCCTAGTCTTCGTAACATCACAACTCTTTACTTTATTCTTAAGATACGAAAATTGAGTACAACCCACAAAATTGCACAACCACCAACACTTGAAACCAACAACCACAACTTAAGTTTCACACTTACTATATAATAACATTGCCTTACTCAAAACCTTTATGCTCTAATGCTAAGATGATACAACATGGAGATCTCATATGTGCTTTTGAATAGGTCTTACCATAGCATGGGTAGGTCTCTTAAAACTATCGAATAAAATGTAATGGTTAGGATGGATTTTGAGGTAGAGGTTTAGCAAACTTGTAAGCTATTCCATTGGATGTAATGTACTAAATGAATATACATGCGACTAAACAACTTTATCGAATGTGATGCATCGATCCAAGTAGAGTGAGTCGCTTGCTATAATCGTTGTTCTAATGATTGATAAGGGTTAAGGGTTTTGGGTTTTCATAAAGGAAAACATACTTGAATGAGAATAGTTAGTAGTTGATATGAGGCAAGTGCACCTATCGGTTTATAATATAGTGGATATAAGTCCAAATGTTAATCTCTCAATAACTAATGTGATTACTAATACTTCACCATTTCCTTAATATCTAACCTAATAATTCAATTCAATAACGAATTCAAGAAAATATATATTTAAATAAGAACTAATTATACTGAATTAAAATAACTAAATTGTAAAATAAAAGAATTAAATCAAGAATGCAAGAAAAATACATAATTAGATATTGATCTACCTTAAGAAGTTACGTAGTTAATTAGTCTCATCTCAGATCTATTGAGCAGTGAGAATTCTTACTTTAAACTAATATCTTTCTCAAGATTGCTAACTCTAATTCTAAAGATTCTAACATAAATCTATCGCACTAAGATTTATGAATTCTTATATTAAGTTACCTTAATCTTAAAGAATTTATTTTTCTTATCACTAAAGTTACATGAATTCATTCCAATTACATGTGATCTTTTTATAAAATCATCTCTTAATCTCATGCTTAAAATCAAATATTTGAATTAATAGTTGACAATGCCAATTCAAATAACAATGGATGTAATATAATTAGATCGCAGTAATCTAAACTTCATTAACTAATCAAAAGGAAAATAATAATCTATTACATAATTCTAAGGTTTCTCAATATCCAATCTAACTCAATTAAAACATCTTAAAAGAAAAGAAGAAAAAGAAACCCTAAGGGTAATCTCCTAAAGATGAATAACGAATAGCCTCCGTATTTTTATAAGGCCTTTTATTTATTTATATGTCATGAAATCTTGAAACATATCTCCCATATATCTTAAAATATCTTCTACGTATCTTTATGAAATAAATCTTGAATTGTATCTTGAAATAAAGATAAATGACTTAAAATAAATAGAAAGATGACATTAAATATTTCTTTCACTTGGCCTGGAATATTTCAAGAGACAAATGGATGGCTTATGGGCTTCAATTGCAACTTGCGCATGTAGTCTTCAATTGGAATCTCACAGCTTCAAACCTTATGGAAAAATTTGGCTTTGACTTTCCATTGGTTTTATGTTGTATGATGGGCATTAGCCTTTGACCATACCCAAACCAAGGCTTATCAATGCTTATCGAGGCCGAACTACAGCCAAAAGGACAAAAGTAAGGAAGATGAACACTCGACATCAGGTCTGTCACTAGCTGAAGTGCTGAGAGATCACACAGTTGAGTGATTAGAACTAAAGAACCACTTAGCACATTAGAGAGGGACTCGTGTGGACGGATTCTACAACTTGGAAATTGTAGGTCGACCTCTCTAGTGTCTCGACCAAGACACGCGAGATGTCAAGGACCCTTTCTCAAACTCGGACATCCAACTGCTAACCCTATTCGGTTTGGATACTCCTCCTCCCAAGACATTCGAAGTGACTTCATGCTGAGTGACTACAGGTCGAGTTCTATAAAACATATAGTTTTGTATTCTTATACATGTTTTCTCCTTTATTTTATTTATGGGTCTAATTCTTTGGGGTTTAAGGCTTTGTACTTTATTTGCAATTTTACCACTAGAGTTAAGGACTTATTATAAATAACAACATTTATACTTATATAGATAGATAGATAGATAGATAGATACTAACAAATACATATACAGAGATATATGTAGAGAATGAAACTTTCCCCTTTTTGAGCAAAGTTATACTTGAGTTAACATTTGTCAGATTATCGAGTGTTGATCATATTCTTTAATCTTCCCCACGTTCTTATCAATCTTATCCTCATATTGTAGTGAATCCTTTCATTTGAACTGGTTAGTAAGCTGTATCTAACCTTCATTTGAAACCTTAAGCAACATTTAGTGTTCGCGAGTCGTATTGAACTTCATTTTAAGCTCAAACCCCTGATTGCATTTGTGTCTTAATGAGTTATATTTATTCACATTCACCATTAAAACCCTTTCCGTTCTTCGTACCCATCTTCCTTTTGAATACCCATTCCTATTCTTTCGTTTGCTGCTGTTTCTTTCTCTCGATCCCATATCATTGTGGGCTTCCAATTGCTTCTTGATTTCCAATTTCCAATTAATGCTATGGCCTTCAAAATTTCGATTCACGCCCATTAATATATAATTAAATTATCTTCACATGGCTTGTAAATTGGAGCTCACACTTAGAACTTTGTAAGTATTACATGTTGGACTTTCCAATCAACTACACTTACAGAGAATATCGTAATCTGTTTTAGGCTACTCTTCAGGAACGCGATTGACTATAAATTGAAGTTATTAGACTTCAAATTAAATGCTATCCACTCGCAACATGATCATGTTGATTAATTATGTAACTTTCTGACCTTATTTCAAATGAACTAACATGTCTTTCAACATGATAATGTCAACAGACTGTGTCAATCTTTAAAAGCTCACAACTCTTCCAATTTAACTCCAAATCAAGTGAAAACTGATTCATTTTTTTCCTTTTCTTCTAAATTATTCCATCAAAGTCTGAAATAAAAATATTTATGATTAAGTACTAAATATTCACAAAATACCCATGAAAATATAAAAAAAAACACTAATAAAACCCATTAATAAATATATGTAATAAGGCACTTATCAATAGTTCATTAATGGAAAGAGGATGATCACAACGAGTACAAAAAAGAGGTATTTATACCCAATATTGCTAAGGCAACATTATTTTAGTGGGCATATACTAAAAGGGTATAGTTACTAAAATAAATACATCTAATTGATTTACAAAAAGAAAGAGGTAGATTTGTAATTCATCTTGTAATGAATGTCTTGATAGTAAGGTCGTATTACTTGAGTAATAGGACAGGCATCATTTAGAAAGAGGTTGGAAGATACATTGTGTAATGGTCTTTGAACTGTCTGGATAAGGTCAATAGCAACTAAGACTTTGATTCACCTTTGCATTCACACCTTAGCAGTTTAAAGCTCATGCAGTAAGGTTATCTTCATAACATGTTAGCTAAAAGGTTAAGAATTTTAGGACAGCTCGAACGCCTTAATCTTTGCTTTACGCGAGCTAATGGATAGGTTGAACCTCCCTTGTTCTTGTTCCAGCATAGCTTACTATAGCTCAGGTACACAATTATATCAACTCAACAGATAATGTCGAACTCTTTCAGACTTACGCGATGGGAGAGAATTTGTTGTACCGTATTAGGAAGTCCCTTAGCTCAGGAGTGAGTAAGGAGCTATTGGGGTCGATTCTTATACATAAGGGTGTCAAGATGCCAAACTTGTAGCTTTTACCTAGTATTTATAAGTAATTGAAACATGTCATATATGGAAGGCAGATCACTTATTCAAGATAGGGTTTAGATATGCTATAGAGAATTTCGAGGACATTCCTTATTTAAATGAGAGCTCATACAAGCTTTTAAATGGAACAGCTGAGCTCTATGGAGCTCAGACCTAAATCTGGCAAGGTCATCAATTATAATGAGAAAATTAAGAAGGTTAGTTGAACCCTAGATGCTTAATTTGGGCTCATATCGGGTCAGTTTAGGCTTTAGGAGCTCGTTCAATAGTCTAAGGAGGTTAGCTTAAGCTCGGAGCCCATGTTTAAGATAGTTTATTAATGATTATATTTTAAACTTATAGCATCAATTCCATAAAATTTTTTTATTATAAATATAGTTACTGATGACAGAATCGATTTTTTCTTTTAAACTAGAAACTTGCGGGAGACGTACTTGCGTTGCGAGTAAAGAATGATTATTTGTAAAATTATTAATGAAAATGATAAAAATATGATGGACCTATGATATAATTAGGACTGTGCATCAAATTGAACCAAATCGAATTAAGAACTGAACTGAATCGAACCGTATCAAATCGCAAAATAAGGTTCTTTTATGTTTCGATTCGGTTCCAAGAGTGCTTAAACGATTCGTGGTTCAATTTGGGGTGTTAACTCGAGCCGAATTGTTTCTTATTAAAAAAATAAAAAGATAAGTAATATTTTTTAATTTTAAACTTGTCAATGTTTTAATTTAACTCATTTTATCTTTTTTTTTTGTTATTTCGTATTTTACTTTTAACCTTTATAATCCATTCATTTTACTTCAAAGTATAGTTGTCTCTCATTTCTAATTAACCTAGACACCTTTACCATCATTAAGATGAAATGTTGTTGCATGATATTATGTGATTTTAATTTTTGTATAAAATTCCTCAATTCGAATATCAATATTGGTTGAAAATTCCAATTACTATTATTAATATAAAAAAAGAAAATGATATTTTCGAAAAGCAATTCACATCAAACTGAACAAAATCAAACTATATTTAAAACAGTTCAATTTAAAATCCTAAACTGTTAAAAGTGATTTAATTCTTCAAAAGTTTAAACTAAACCATTTCAAATATAGTTCGATTCAATCCCTTAACTGAACCACGAAAACCTTTAAATATAGTTTATAATATATTTTGAGATGTAGGAGTCAAGCAAATAAAAGGAAGTACCAATTAAGAAAAAAAAATCAATACAGTAAATATAATTTGAAGAAATAAAATAAAATTCATTATCATTTGGAATTTATGGGTTTCAATCAATACTCGCGGAAGATGAGTGGAGAAGTGCGTTTCTCAAAAAAAAAAAAAAAAAAATCCTAATTTGTTTTCTAGAAACACACCCCTCTCTTAAAAGAGTAGCACCCGAACCTAGAAGGTCGTAATTTTCCTACACAAACTAACCGTAACGTGACAAAACCTTACTAGAACCGCTTAAAATAATTTCTCTTAATAAAAACTATAAAGATAAAAAAAAAAAGGAGCTTGAATAAAGATACAATTCTCTTTAATATGGTAGATGACAAATATTATTACAATTCTATTTCCTATTTAATAAAATAGCTGTTTAATGTGACCGAGGTTCCAAAATCCGTCCACCACGTTTTTCATTTTCGTGAATAGATCCCACTCGATCCAGATTTCTGAACTCCCACTGTTATTCCAACAATTGGTTCGAGGAAAAGGATCACTCACCGGTAAACAAAGTATAACAGGACATATATATATACATCTTCCTTCATCCTCAGTTTCATCTACATTGCTTGTATGCCATCTAAATTTTGGGATTAGGTTGAATTAGCATTGTCGTATTTCCGATGGATAGCTTACCGATTTCGAAGAAGCCGGATCGAAGATGGAGATCGAAGCCCCTTCAGACGACTTCGAAGCCTTCCATCGTCATGGCTTTCTTCTCTTGTCTTGCTTGGCTCTATGTTGCCGGAAGGTACTTCACTTCCTTTTCACTTTACGATCCTTCAGGTTCTGTTTTGTTCAATTGCGTTTAGGATCTCACTTTGTGCTTCTCTTGATGGAGTCCACAGTTAGATTTGTGCTTGGCTTTAGGAAGTTCATTTGAAATTATTAAGCTCAACTTATCTGATTTGACTTGGAGATGTTCATACGGAATCTATGATCGAAGTATATCAATAAATAGGAGCGAATTCGGGTGTACGCTGATGTTTTTAATGATGTAAAGCGACCTGTGTTTGATTCAATGAATCGGAATGCTGTTGTTCTGGAAAGGATTTAATTTAGCTGTGGCTACCAGTTAAACATGAACTATGGGCAGCTTGACCGTCACAGTGGTACATCGACCATATATGGTCAAAGTAGTTTTGGCCGTGAAAAAGTAACATCAATGGACAGTCAAGAATATGGTTTTGGAAAATGATTTATGCCTTTGCTTTTGAATTTTTACTGCCATGGCAGGGAAGACAATTTGCACAAACTATTTCATTTATTCTGTTTCTTATAACAGATTGTGGCAAGATGCAGAAAATAGAACATTGCTCACTAATCTTCTCAGGAAGAACTTAGACCAGGTCCGTGATTAATATTTTTCATTTTTATTCTCGTTATCGTTCTGTTATCTGACTGTTCAGCATATACAACTGTTCCTATTGTTCATGGAAATGATGAGTGTGAGTAATGGTGTTTCTGATATATTGCTATTGTGGTTTATCTTATTATTGTTTTTCCTATGATATGCAGAGACCAAAAGTGTTATCGGTAGAGGACAAATTGGCAGTCTTAGGATGCAAGTATAACCATAAATTCCCTCCTCTTGTACCTTATCAACCAAGCATAAAACTCAGATTGTTAATGTGCCTTACTTGCATCATATTGGCTTTTTATTCACAGAGATCTTGAAAGGAGAACTGTTGAAGTTGAGATGGATCTAACACTAGCAAAAAGTCAAGGATACCTTAAAAATCAATTTCAAGCAAGCAGCTCTTCTTCTAGCAAAAAATTTCTTGCTGTTATCGGAGTTTACACTGGATTTGGCAGTCGTTTGAAACGGAGTCTTTTCAGAGGATCATGGATGCCTAGAGGTAGTTGTCATTTGGGATATTTGATCAAGACATACTGTTTCAAAAGCTTTAGCTTTTGTTACTCTTATTTTATTTTCTTCTTGAGTTTAGCAACTTTGACCTCTTTTTTTCACTGGGATTCATCATAAGGCTTGTTCAAGCTGCTGTTTCAAAATATATAAGGATAAAGATTTTCCTTTCTTGCAGTGCATTTTTGGTAAAAGTAGGATAACCTCCTCTTGCTTGTGCTTTTGGACTGAGTACACTTTAGTTGAAATAGTTAAAGACATTCCAATCTTCCTAGTAGTGATTAGGATTTATTTATCAAGTCAAGGTAGTTTCAGTTAAATCTCTGGTATATTTAGAAAACATCATAGAGTGAGCTTATTTCGTGGAAATTTTTTTGTGGATGTTTTTGACATTTTTTATGAATTATAATCAGAGCTCTACAAATGCCAAAAAATATTATAGCAATCTCAATAGTTTGTAGTAACTAGTAGTTCTTAGCATAGATGGTGGAAGGATGTAAAGACCCAGTAGCTATTGGTGATGCTTAACCACCACAGAGATTGTCAATTGTGAAATATGGAAAATGATTTCTGTTTTTAGAGAAAAGAAAATCCTTTTCTCATTTTCCACTTGCATTTTCCCTGTCTGTTAAATAAAAGATAAAAAAAAACCCCATCACGGACTGTTAGTAGTTGCTGTCAACACCTACCACCATCTATTGCTAAGAGCCTCTAGTAACTACATCCTTTTAAAATTACTGTGATTATATTTGTCAATTGAATAGTAAATTACAACAAATATGAATGGTGGTTGGCAAGCCTTTTTAGCAAAACAAATGAATGCTTCATTTAATACATATTGACAAAAATGAAAAATGAAAATCCAATGCCATATTCATAGACATAGAATATGTCTATATTAATGCAAGTGCAATCTTGTAGTTATATTAGTTAAAAGACAAGTTTTTTATGCCCTGCCAATAAATGTTTACAGTACACCAATTTAGTTGTAGACATAGAATGCACATAAAACTGGACCTGTTCTACTCATCATAAACAATTCAAACTTGAGTTTTTTTTTTTTTTTTGAGCCCAAATTCAAACTTGAGTTTGAAAGGTTATACTAAGCATTAACCCAAAGCTTTTTCCCCCCTTGTCATAGATAATAGTGTCAGTTTGTAAGAACTCCTTTTAAGACAAAAATATTTTATTTTCATCATTACTTTTTCTTATTATTTCTCTTTGTGAATTAATTGGCAAAAGAGAATTATGCTGACATAAATACTGTCATTTTTCCATATGAATGTAGCAAATGAGAAAACGTTGCTATAATCTGTATGAGCTTACTTTCAGGTGATGCTTTGAAAAAGCTTGAGGAAAGAGGAGTTGTCGTGCGTTTCATAATTGGTCGAAGGTTTTCTTGCTGCCTTTGCTCTCACTCACTTGTTCATTAATTTAGCAGTATTTTCTATTAAAGAAAAATATTAAAATTTCAATGGAAGATAACCTTAAACTCAACTGCCTTTTTGCCTTCTATATTGGCAGTGCCAATCGTGGAGACAGCTTAGATCGCAATATTGATGAGGAAAATCGCAAGACAAAAGATTTCTTGATTCTTGTAAGCCATTAATCTTTTGCTGCTTCATTAGATTTTTCAGATGATGCAATTGTAGATGCATTTTAAACATCAGGGAAGTATATAAAGATAAGCATTTGGGTTTACTTATGGGAATTTGGTCAATGATGTCTTATAGGGTGGTTCATATCCCAGAGGTTGCTAGTCCAATTGAAGCCATGCCCCTATGTTAAAAAGAAAATAGAAAAAAATAGAAATAATCAATCATGATGACATTCTATTTAGCATGTTGAATTATTAATGAATATACAATTTGGTCCCTGAAGCAAGAATGCGGTACTTTGCAAGTTTCCTCTACAAACTTTGAGATTTTTTAATTCATGCACATGCTAATGTTTAGACATGTACCTTTTTAACAGGAAGGTCATGAAGAAGCTCAAGAGGAGTTGCCTAAGAAGACAAAGTTCTTCTTCAGTACTGCAGTTCAAATGTGGGATGCAGAGTTTTATGCCAAGGTTGATGACAATATTGATCTTGATCTTGGTAAGCTTTTGGTTTTTTTCCAATCGTTTAGCAAGCACTAATATAAATGGCCATTTCGGATTTGACTTTGCTTTCTTGAGATACTAGAGGGGCTTATTGAGATGCTTGATCGTCGGCGTGGACAAGAAGGTGCCTACATTGGATGCATGAAGTCAGGGGATGTCATCATTGAACAGTATTCCTTCTCTCAAACTAGATTGGCTACATATGTTTTCATGCCGTGTATTGCCGTAGTAAATCTCTAAAGATCTATTTTCCCTCATGAAGCTGTTCCCACGGATTAGCTTTATATTTGTAATGCAAGTGGATTATTAGCATAAACCACATATCTTGTTTCAAAAATTAATTTTCCCAGGAAACTTCTCTATAATGTGGACAAATGTTCATTTCAACAGTATGAGTTCATTTATGGAAGTTATGGGTATAGCTTATCCTACATGGTTAATGTATACACTACTATTTTGGGTAATATCAGTCTCTATATACACTACTATGAAAGTAAAGTTATTGTTTCTTATATAACAAAGAAAATAATCTTTGCCTTTTTTTAAGCTTTTAACCTGCATTCCTGCCTTGGAGTTTTGTGTCTTTTGGTTGAACCTAATATTTGTTGCTGCTTCCAGTACTGAGTGAAAGGTATTGAAGAAACTCGGATCTTTTTGTCTTATACCCTCAATATGTTACTTTTCAGGGGAAAGGCTTGGTATGAACCTGACTGGTGGAAGTTTGGTGATGAGAAATCGTAAGTATCAGAGATAGGAGTAGAAGCACTTGCAAATACTACATGTGTGCCATTTACCATTGGTTGTAGATGTCTTTCAAGCATAGGATCCCAGTTTAAGCGGTCTGTTGTTGTCATCTCAATCCATTTATTTTTTAATGATTAACTTGGTTGATTGGAGAGGTAAATTAGTGGAATTGCTCTCTTTTATCTCTCCTGCAGGAAAGGGTATCAGTGAATGTTAAGCACTAAATCTCATTGGTTGTATATTTTATCATGATGAATTATAAGGACGAAAAGGTTTCAAACACTAATTACTCCTTTTTTTTTTTCTTTTTTTTTTTAAAATTTTTTTTTATAGGCATAAACATCTTTTCTTGGCCTCTCTCTTAGTCTTGACTAATTTGCTTCTGGATATATATGCCACGTTAATTATATTTATTTTGCAGAAACTGGACAAACTTTTTGCTAGTGATGTAATTGCTTTGGTGTCTGTACTCATGAATTTGAATTGCCCAATTTATATGCAGGTATTTTCGACATGCAGCTGGTTCGCTTTTTGTCCTCTCCAAAAATTTGGCACGATATATAAATGTAAACAGGTCAGTGATCAAAAGCTTAGATTTTCAGTAATTCATGCAGTAAAGTTGATTGGATTGGCTCTTCGATACCAGCAAGAACTCTTTGTATCTCTGGGGTAAATAGAACTTGTCAGATTTAATCATAAACACCTTATATGGAAACTATAAATATGGTTTTAAAAGGGTTTAATAAACCAAAATTGGTAAAAATAGAATAAATCTCTTCACTATTTATTAACATTCTGGAGAGTTTCTTATTTTATGTAAATGATTGCACCTATATTAACAGTCTGGAATGTGATGGTGCTGGGAAACAATGGTCTAATTTTCTTCATACAGTTATAGATCTCATGTTTTCTGTATTTACCCTGTCGATTGCAGTGCATCCCTGAAAACTTATGCTCACGATGATACATCAGTTGGTTCTTGGATGATGGGTCTTCAAGCAACCTATATAGATGATAATCGTCTTTGCTGCAGTAGTATCAGACAAGGTATTCTTGTTAATTCTTGTCGGTTATTGTTGTGTACTTTAAGATTACATCTGCAAAATTAATGGCACCTGTGGTTTATCAACATTCAAGATTTTGAATACCAGAAAAGCGAGTAAAAAAATCATAGAAAATCTAAGAATGAGATTTTCCTCATAGAATAGGGAAATACTTGTTTAAAAAATTTGGTTCTTGCCTTGCTTAGAAGATATTACTTAAACAATACTGACCCATACCATAGACATGGGTGGATCCCAGGAACCCAGAAGAACTGGAACTGCAACTGCCCATTGGTTATTATTGTTATTATTATTATTTAAAAATTTAGTTCAAATAAGAATTGTGGAACTGCTGGTTTGGTTTCTCCAAAAGAGAAGCCATACCCAGCCTGTAAACAACATTACCGTTACGAAGCTAACATATAATGTGCCATGATTGATCTTTGTTTTCAGACAAGGTTTGTTCTGTATCTTGAGGATCAAGATTCGCTGTGGCTTGAAAAAGGATAGATAGGAGATCATTTAGACATCAAGGCATGCCAGACCAACGTTCTCCTGACTAGCAACAAAATTCAGACATTCATTTGGGATCATGAGAATGCATGGTTCTTTTGTTGGAGCCTAAGACGTTAGGAACTCTGTGGACCATTTGTAAGATAATTTTGCTTTTGTCAGAGGAGGCGACGCATCCCCATGCATCTCCAGAGAAATAGAGAGAGGAGATTCCAGTTGGAAGTTGATCAGAGGTTACGGATACTTGACCAGATTTTTCAAGTTCTCAATTTATGATACAGGAGATTCCTTTGTCCCCTCTCCCTTAACATACGGACGTGTTATCAGTCAACCATAATTATATATTTAGTCCATGAGTGTGAACTGCGGTACGTTATATTTACCCATAATTTAGTTAGTGTATCTGAGTCCCCAGGATATACACTTAAAAGGAATGAAGAAAAGTTGCATCAAAGGCTGATTACTGTGAACACATTTGACATTCTTTGTAGTCTTCAGAAGATCACGTGTGAGCATTAATAGTCACGTGATGTTAGTTCTTTCGTTATTCTTTCTTCAGTAGTATAACGACACTGTTAAAACTCATCAGATGTGATTTAAACAGATTCATTTTTTTAACTCCAATGTATCCAGATGAGTTCCTATTCAATCTTCATCGATGGAGTAGTTCAAGTTTTCACATGTTATCAAAGCAAAATTGGTATAAATCGTTGACTCTTTCTTGTTCTTTGTCAACATATCTTGAATCGGTTTGCTGTATTAGCTGCATTTGAAAATCGACATTAATGCAGATGTCACTTGAACTTCTAACAATGAATTGGTAAATGGTGATCCTTTGTACACATGGGGATCTAATAATCCTAAAATGGAAATTGGAAATTGTCATTTTTAATTGGCAAGAATTTCTTAGTATGGAGTACATCCATTTCGATGGTTTCAAGTGCAAAGTTAAAAATTAGGGTTTATTGACTGTAGTGTGACGAAACCTAGTGAGAATTCTAATGACTTGATTCGGTGGACTCGTGATTGCATGGTACTGTGCTCGCTTTATGCTTTCTTCATGCATGCGGCCATAGAATTGTGGAAAGGAGATTTGGGAACAAAATGGATGGGGAAATGGTCCCTTTGATTTTTCAATTACAGCATACATCAGCAGCTGACTACAACATATACAGCTAGATAAATGAAAACTGGAAAAAGGGCAAAAAACCACTTCTTCAAGTCCTTTAAAATTTTTAATATCTACGCTAGTAGTTGATTGTAATTTGAATTTTACGTGATGGTAATTTGAGACTTGTTTGACATTTGTAAAACTTGATACATATTTGATTTTGATATTTTCAGATGCGTTTAGTTAACTGGGTTACATGGTGTCATGCCTTAACACTATTAGGATGTGACTATCTCACAACATGTTCTCATACCTAGCAATACTCTATAATGTTGCTTACCAAATGCACAAAAATATAGATATTTAAAATCAAGTGCTTTAATTTATCTCATAAATAAAAATGATTTTTTTAAAAGATTGACTGAATGTTTGAACTCTAAACAAATTAAGAAATAATCCTCCAAATTGTATTCAATAAGTGCTCTATATCAATGAAATAAAATATAAAAGTTAACTAAGTCCATCCTAATAACGAGAGTTATCATATTGGCTATCGTCACGCCCTCCCCAAATCCAGGCATCGTGGCGTATACTAGCATAATCATCATTCTATTACGAAATATCTACACTTAGAAATATAAAACCTGGAATAGATAGTTAATAAGTAATTAGTATCTTATGCTTATATGTATACAAAAAGCTACATATAAAGCAAGAAAAAGGACACTTTTAATCCTTATTATTTATCTATTTTTTTATTTGAATCCTTAACATTTTTTACTATATTTGGTACATGATAATAATTCTTAGCAAACAAACAAATAATATTCTTCTTTTGAAAAACCCTTGAAAAATCATAATGATTAGACGTAAAAAGTAATAACAAGTGTATAAATAGTTAAAAAAAATTTGGTAAGAATTAGTCTTGGTCCATCAGAAAAGCGAGATTGAGTCTCAATGAAAAAAAAAAAAAATAGTATGCATTGGCTTTGGTTCGTCAGAAGAACAAAGTTCTTTCCCGCTATCAATATGAGAGATAAGTTGGTATGGATCGGTCTTGGTCCATTATAAGAGCGAAATTCTTTCCCTCTACCAACACAATTGTCTATTAAAGGTAATTGTGTTTAAATAAAATAAATTTAAAAACTTCCCAACAAAAGTATGAACTAAGGGGATGATCAGAGGATGAGTGGATGTAAAATATGTTTGTTTTGAATTATGGCGCTTTGTGAGATTGAAGAGAGAATTATATACACTTTAGTCAAATAAACAAAATTTTTATAACTCTTTCCCAATTGGTGAGATGTTAAATCTAATTTCTAGTTTAGGAATCCTTAATTAAATGACTTAGGTAAACTTTGACTTCTATAAATTAATTAGTGGACTCTAGTATTAAGTATTGTTGGAGCATTTGAATATGGTCAGATGAAATTATGACATTGTTAAGGGCGAAATTGATTAACTTTATTATTGCAAGTTAATTGAAAATGATTTTCTTACTTTTCTTTGCGTCAAGTGTATTTGTTCATCGGTTTTTAAGTAGTGAGAAATTTTGTTTAGTGTTTCTTGTCCCGAAATTTTTGTTTTGATTTATTTTCTTGAGGATAAGTAAATACTCAAGTGTGGAGAAGTTTGATAACTCTTATTTTAAATACGTTTCACATAGTGATTTTATAGTATTTCCCTTATATAGTTGGTTTTCTTTAAAAAAATTGATACTTAATTGAGTAAAATTTTTATTTTAAGGTTTGAATGCGTTCTTGGATTGAAAACGAAAAAAAAGGAATTAAGTTTCACTCAATTTGAAGTTCAAATGAATGAGTTATGAAGTTTTGAAGTTACATAAACAATAGGAATTTTGGTTAGAAAGTTACACGGTCTGGGACACAACTGTGTCCCTAGGCTGTGTCCATATAGGAAGATTTTAAGTGCCAAGGTCAGTAAGTTACACGACTTGGAGACACAACTGTGTTCTAGGCTGTGTCTGGTAATGAAAAAAGAAACCTTACAATATATTATAAAATGATATATTAGGGTTTCGCACATAATTTTGGACATTTAAAAGATAAGAGACTTGAAAAGAAGGAGAAGAAAAAAGTGAAGCAACACTCAACTTTAAGATTGAAAAGATTTATCACCAACAAAAGGGATTTTTCATGTTTTATTTCTTGAATTTGTTGCAATTCATTTTTAGTTTAATTATGACAGCTTAAGATTCTTGTATTTAGGATTGTGGAATTTAAGGCTTCATGTGACTATTAGATTTATTAATAATTTTCAATAAAGTTTCTATCTTTTCTTGATTCAATTATGTATTTTAATTATTAATTGATATTTCTAGGATATCAATCTATGATATTATGCATGATTATTGAGAAATCACATGAATAATGAGATCTTGACATAATTGGAGAAAATTACATGTGTACTTAGAGATAAGATATATGATTCTTCCGGAAAGTTGTTCTTTTGTGTGGGAATTCATTATACATTAATGTGATTCTAAATTATATTACTAAATGAAGAGATTATAGTAAATAATTTAGAATTATGATTAAATGAAGAGATTCTAGTAAATAATTTAGAATTATGATTAATATGCTTGAGAAAGGTGTTAACTTTAATTGTAAATCCTTCCAGTCAATAATAATAGAGATTAAATTGGATACATTTTAAGCAGTCACATGTTAAATACTAAGGGAAATAATTCCTAAATACGTTATTTGCATTCTTGAAGTCGTTCTTAATTTTATCGCTGTCTAAATTATTTAATCAAGTCTCATAATTAGGTTAGTTTGTTAATTTTAGTATTTTTAATTCATTCAACTCATTACAATTTTCCGATTAGATAATAGAGTTAAAGTTAATATTAGTACTCGAGGTCTCTGAGGAATTGACTCGAACTCACATCCGCTATATTAAAACTAATAAGTGCACTTGTCTTGTATCAGGTATCAGTACGTCGAAATGGAATTGCGATTCCAGTTTCCATTTTTTTCCCTATGTTTAGAAGTGCATTTAAAAGTCAGAATCGTGATTTTATGAAATTAACGATTTAAAGGGGGAATTCGATTCCACTTTCTCGAAGGTAGAATCGGAAATTCTATTCTTCTTTTATTTATTGCTATAAACAAATTACTTATTTAATCTTTAATTTAATTCTAACATTTAATATTTAAGAGTATTTTTTTATAATTATCACCATATACACATTTAATTTTATTCCATTCTATTATATTTCATGAACATTTCCAAACATAGGAAATGATTTTTTATTCTACTCCTTGTTTCGTTTCGTTTTGGTTCATTCCTGCATATCAACCGTAGCATATTTTATTTAATTTCTCGACGTTTTCAAAACCTTATAAAAACATGACTTTTATTAAGTTCATTAAATTTTTCTTGCATTTTGAGCATATGTTGACTTCTTATTGGTCTTGGTATAATTGGGCAATGTGGCTAAGTTTGCATAAAATTTTCCGACCTATTTTTCTTACTTTTGATTGTTTTTATGTGATTTTTTAATTATTTCAATCATATTATATAATTAAATTTATTTGATATTATCCTTTATTATATTATTCAATTAAATATATTTACTACATATTTACTTTGCTAAATGGAATTAGGGAAAATAAAATTTCAATTTCTTAAGAATGTAATTGCTATTCATTGTTCACTATGAAATAAAAAAAAAAAAAAGAAAACTAAGGAATGCATTCATAATAAAAAAAAACAATTGAGTTAATGATACGCCTCACGCTTTGAAACGCATGAGGAATATCAAGGAAAATGGGGGACAAAAACACAAAATAGGTAATAAGTAAAGGATATGACTCATCGGTAAGTCTAACGCCACCCAATGAACACTTGATATTCAATACTCACTAAGGTCATTCGTTATTATTCTCGCTAAAGGAGTAGATAAGAGTTAAAGAAGATTTTTAAAGGGGGTTTTGATTTCAATAATAATTAAATCTATGTCTACGTCATTGAAATAAGGGCCTTATGTACTTGACCATTTAAGGTTACTACACAAAGGGAAGAAGACAAAAGGGGTAATAGTGTTATAAGAGAAAAATTGGATAACCTAATATACAACCCAAAGGATCAAAATAGAGAAAAGACAAAAAGTATATGCTTGTCAGAATGTTGTCCTCGCATGCTGTATAGTAGGATATGTGTTGACAATGCATAGGGCGCTCTAACAATGTAAAAGGAAGGGAATATCGTGCTTGTTTCTAGCTAAACCGATGCTTGAATCTTCAAATAACTCAGTAGCATAGAGGGATAACTTGGAAATGGAAGGAGTTGTGAAGAGGGAAGATTAACCAACTTGACCTAAGTCAAGTTGAGTAGGCGAATAGGTCGACATTAGTTTTGGTTGGATTAGGGATAGGGAGGACTACATAGAGGTTAAGTCATCCGGCCTTGCCCAAGTCAGGTTTGCATTCATTCTTACCTTGTTTAATGTCCGTATTCAGCTTGATCGAAGTATAGTAGGCCTTAAGCCAAGTGGAAATCCTCATCTTACACTGGTTCTTGAGTTGAGATATGCTGGGTATGGCCTTGCAGACCCCTAGCTCGACTCTTGGTGATCAATCTAGGGATTTAATTCCCATCATCTTTCCTGGAATTAAGAAGATTTGAACTCAAATTTGCAAGCTCTTTCTCATGCTTGTTAAGCCTAAATTTTGGTTTTACTTATTATTTTTCTTAATTCGACTTATATTAAACCTTACCCATTTAATATTAACCATTGATTAAGAATTAAGAAAAGTCTAGGTTTTTAGACATATTTTGAAAAATATTTAAAATCACCACCCGAATGAGAAAAAAATGGGTTAGATTAAAACTAATTGAATGGATTAATTTTAACTTAGACACTAAATTGCATGAAAACCAATTTTAAAGATGTTTTTTGAAAACCATAGATTCAAATTCAGAGGCTAACTTATTAAACCTTTAATAGGTACCATTTTCAACTTTCCGAATTTAAATTTTATCTTTTAAAATACTCATTCAAGTAATTATGCATTCACAAAAAAACCAATTCTATTTGCATAAAAAATAACAAATCAAAATTATTTTAAATTATTTGTTGAAAACTGAGTTTTCTAAGTGACAAAACTTTTTTCTTATTTTTTATTTTATTTTATTTATTTTTTTTTTTACCAAAGCATAAAAATAAATAAAACAACATTACGCCTTCCTTTCTCTCTTTTTTTTTTTGTTTTTTCTTCCTTTTTCTCTCTCTCTTTTTTTTTTTTACAATTTATTAAAATGGAAAAAAAAATAACATAACAACAAAATGAAATGTAAAGCTAAGAAAATGAGGATTGAACCAAGGGGCAATCACACAAATCAAAGAGGTAGATTAGGTTGGTCTGGGTTTAGGTTCAAGTCAGCTTCTTGGTTTGTTGGTTGCAACAAGAAAAGTGAAAGCAGACAATGGTGAGGATGCTTCTAGAGGATGTTTTAGTCACTAATTTAAGTGGGTAAAGGTAGTTTTATGAGCTTCTTATTAGACTTAGTGAGTCTAGGAGCGATGTTGCGACCAGTAGTAGTTGTTTAGGGGTTTGTCAGATTTAGGTCGATCGTAGTAGTGATGTATGGCACATGTAGTGGTGGCTTAATGTAAGGATGATATTTGGGTAAGGATTTTGTAAGGTATAGAAGCTTGTAATGTGCCTAGTTTGGCTTAGAAAGGCGGCTGAGATGGTGGTTTAAAGAAAGGATCATGGTGGTTAAGGTTTGTAGGGAGCGGTTGTGAGTGGTGAATTAGAGGGCATGATTGAGTTTAGGATAGGTGTCTTTGGACACTTAGAGTTCAAGGAAGCTTCTTACGGTAGTCTTGCTGCTTACAAGTAACTATAGTAGCTCAAATTTCAGAGAGAGAGAGTTGCATAGAGGAAAGAGATAGGGCTCATAAGTGTGTTCTAGTGTACGGGGGTAGAAGCTTGATGATGAAATCGAGTTCTTGGACCTCCTTTTATATCATTTGATGTTCAATAAAGATCGGGAAAATCCAAAATCACATTAAAATAAAAAATTTGAATTAATTGGTTTTCACTAATTTGATTTAATCTTAACGTGATTTAACATGAAATTGGTTTAAATGAGTGATCAAATGCCATCCCCAAACGTTTGTCTTTACTTAATTTAGAAGCTTTGAAAATCATTAATGATACACGAATTAAGCATTGAGTAAAACCAAACATTTAAACTTTGTCAAAACTTTAGGCTCAAATTGACCATTTAAAAGCATGAATTCAAATAAGATATTGGGTTTGATTCATAGTATTTTAAGTCACTTGCACAATTTCACCATTAATTTGGTGAAATCGTATAGAAACGATGGTAAAAAATGACCTTAAACTGAACACCCTAGTAGGGAAACTTATGGGGAAATAGAAGAAAGAAAAGGAAAGGGGAGCAAAGAGAAGGCAAAGGGTGTTGATGTGGCACCATGTGTGCATTACATCAACTATGCGAACCATTCCCCACGTGACACATGTCTAAGACAGTACGTGGTCCAATAAGGACCTGATGCGTATCCTCTATGGTTCGGAAACAAAATAAAAGGCACATAATGCCTATTGGGAGTCAAACTCAAGACCTTAGACTCTAACCCAATGCTAAGACCAAATGTGGTAACCAATTGGGATATTGGTGCATACCTTACTTTCTTTTGCAAAAAAATTACTTTTAAACTATAAAGCACCCTAATAAAATAATTTATCTAAAGACTTAATATAATCCTAAATTCCTATTTTTCTTAAAAGTATTTTTATTTGTCTAAAAATCTATTTTCCTAAAAAAAAATTTATCTTTCTATTTTTTTCTTTTTTCAACATTTTATATTTTTTTCTACTTTTTTAAATTTTCTATTTTTTTTTTTAAATTTAGACTATTTTTCCTTATTCTAAAATTTCTAAAACTATTAGGGGGGGTGGTTTGGTTAGGTTGGAATGGGGTATCTACAATGCTCTTCTACTTCTTCTTTAGCTTCAATAGGGTATCAAGTCAAATACATTGAAGGTCAAAGAGATACTTTACCCTTCTGGCAACTTAATTCGGTAAGCATTGAAGTTGATCTTCCTTAGGACCCTAAATAGATCATCAACTCTTGGTTCTAGAGGTTTGGAAACCTTTCCTTGTTAAAGTGGTTCCATACTAGGTCACTGGGGTTGAAGTGCACAACTCGTCAACCTTGACTATCGATATGTTATTGTTGTTCATTAAACTTAACAATCCGCTTTATCAACCTTTGATGCAATTTGTGCAACTCTTAAGCTCAATTGACTTTGAATAGGCTTTCTTGTGTTGCATTAGGTTCCTAACCAAGTCTAGAGGAATGGTTTGGTTAAAGCCATATATGACTTCAAAAGGGGTTTTCCTGTATTATGGACAATTTAGTTATAGGCTAACTCCACAGTAGGCAAGCATAAGTCCCAGTCTCCTAAGTTCTTCCCCATGATAGCTCAAAGTAGTGTACTAAGTGTCATATTCATCACCTTGGTTTGTCCATCAATCTAGGGGTGGCTACTTATGTTAAAGAATAGCCTTATGTCAAGGATCTTCCATAATGTCCTCCAAAAGAAACTTAGGAATTTTGTTTCTTGATCTAATACGATTGACCTCAAGACTCAATGTAACTGGACTACTTCCTACAAGAAAAGATTAACCATGTATAAAGTATTGTTAGTTTTAGAGCACAATATGAAGTGTATCATTTTGCTGAAGTAATCTACAACCATAAGGATAGAGTCCCTTCCTCAAGATGTCCTAAGTAGCTATAGGATAAATTCCATACTGAGGTCTTCCCAAGGGTTGTTTGGAGTAGGTAGGTGCATGCATTCTCTATGGGGCTTCCTTTTTCCCTTTGCTTACTTGTAGGTCTTGTAACTCCTAACCACTTTGTGAACATCCTTAGCTATTCTTAGATAATAGAAGTTCTCTTTCTAGAGCTTGGCAATTCTAGTCTCACCAAATGCCCAGACAAGCCTCCACCATGAGCTTCATGTACTTGTATTTCCCTAACCGAACAACTTGAGATGTAAAGCTATCTTACTCCGAATAAATATCCATCCTTCATGTAATATCCTCTTGAATCAACTCTATCCTTGCATTTCCCAATAATTAGACTAAACTAAATGTCTTGAGCATATTGCTAGGTGATCATAGAAAAACTAAGTAACTTAGTCTAGAGAGCGGTAAGTAAAGCATGATGTCAAGAGAAGGTGTTAGCCACCATATTAACACTTCCCTTCTTATGCTTGATGGTACAAGAAAATCCCTCCATAAGTTCCAACCACTTCACTTGCTTCCTCAAGAGTTCGCTCTGACTATTAAGGTGCTTTAAGGACTTATGGTTTGTACAAATGACAAACTTTTTTGGTAATAAGTAACGCTACTAGACTGTAAGAGTTTGGAATAGAGAATAAAGCTCCTTATCATACACTAAATAGCTCAGGGTAGCACCACTCAAATTCTCTCAGTGACAAGCCACAAGTCACCTTTCTTGCATTAGGATGGCATCTATCCCTATACTTGAGGCACCACACTTTAGGTGAAAGGGTTATCCAAAATATATTAAGGCTAATATAGGGGTTGAGGTCAACTCTCCTTAATCTCTTGAAAGCTCTTTTCAACTTGCCTGTTCCACTAGAATCTGTCCCCTTTCTTGATCAACTTGGTCAAGGGGGCTTTGATAGTATTGAAGTTCCTAATGAACAGCCTATATAAAGAGGTAAGTCCATGGAAGTTCTTCACTTTGGTAACATTCTTAAGGGTCAACCACTCCAAGTAGCTTAGATTTTCTCTTGGTCAACTTAAATTTCTTCACCCCAAATATTATAAAGCCTAGAAGTAGAACTTTACATTGGAAAAATGTATACTTCTTCAAGTTCATAAACAATTTCTCAAGATAGAGTTTATATTGAACACAAATTGGAGGTACTGTATATAGTTAAACAAGTTGGCATCATAGATAAAGATATCATTAATGTACATAGTTATGCACCTTTTGATCATAAGTTGCATCATGAACCTCATGAACAAACTCAGTATATAAATCAAGCTAAAAGGCATGAGTAGCCACTCATACAAGCCATACTTAGTGATAATGCTCACTTACACCTAATTTTATAGGTTACTTTGGTTTTTTTTTTATCTATTTCTTGAGTGTTTTTAGTGATTTTGGTACTTGATTGAGTTTTATTTCAATTTTAAGTTTGTTTGATGATTTTGATCAAGTTCTGGATGATTTGAAAATGATTTTTATGAGTTTTGAAACCTAGGAAAGGATAACACCTAAGAATAAGGACCATGAACTAAAATCGTACCCAAAAGAGTATGAAAATAAGGAAAAATTGATGATCGGAGAGGATTACGAGTAGGATCAAAGGCATGAACCTTGGCCTTGAACCTCTTATTTCACTTATTCATGATTTTTGAGTAAAGAAGATTACGCCCAGGAATCACGATTGTAGTTCAAGGGTGTGAATATGTTATTCCTTACGAATTTCCTTATTTTTAAAGAGATTTGAAACCTTAGAAGTTGCCCTACACTTATAACTATAGAAAGGCCTTGTAATCATAATTAGTTAAAACTTAGACATCATAACTTGTTCATCTATTCATTGTTAGATTAGAGTTTTAAACTTCTTCTTCTTCCTTTCTTTCTTTGTTTTCTTGATGTTTTAGATTAATTCTTTTTTAATATTCAATTATTGTGAACCTTAGATTCTACATAATTAGTTTTCTTTTATTATTAATCTATGATTTCTTATTCTTGTGATCTGACTGCATTGAGCTTTATTGTCTTTGAATTAATATTTCTTGAGTGTGAATTTAATGTTTGATTTCACCTTAGAGATTATAAAATCCCATTGTGAATAGATTCGTGTGGTTAGAAAGAGTTAGAGTGCCAAATTAAGGTAACCTAATAATGGGATTTAAGAACTTAATGTGATCTTGCTATAACTATTGAGGAAGCAATTTAAGGTAGTTATAATTGAGATTAGGAGTTAATTAGAGAAGCAACTAAACTAGGAATTCTTATGGTCCAATAAACACGAATGAGATTGATAGATTGCATAGTTATTCTAGAGGGATCAGAAACTAAATACTACATTCATGCATTTATAGTTAATTTTGTTATCTTTTATTTTGTTATTTACTCTTTGTTTAACTCTTAATTAGATTAGTCACCATTAATTAATTGAGTTTGTTTGTTAAGTCATATATTAGGAAAAAGGTAAGTACTAACACTCATAGGTAGTTCCTGAGGGATCGATACTTGGACTCACATTTACTTTATTATAACTTGGCAAGTGCACTTGCCTCTAATCACCTAGTCTTAAAAGCAGTCTTCCATTCATCATACAAATTTGAGAGATTCCTTAGCTCAATTTTTTAGAACACTTTAGCTCTATGTAGCTTATCTAACATGTCAACAAGTCTAGGTCTTTGATACATGTACTTGATAGTAACGCAGTTAATAGCTCAATTGTAGATGCATATGTGCCATAAACCATCTTTCTTATATATAAGCAAAACATGTGCAATACATGGACTCATACTTTTTCAAACATAGCTACGCTCTATAAGCTTGTTCACTTATCTCTTTAGCTCGACAACCTACTTAAGATTCATTCTATAAGTAGGTTGGTCTAGTAATGCACTACAAGGTTAAAGACAATGCAATGACTTATTTCCAAGACTGGAGGCAACCTTTTAGGTAACTTTTTGGGGAATAGGTCAACATACTCATCAATTAGCTTCCTTAACTCCTTAAGCAAGGACTTCCTTCAATTCTAGCAAATGCTGAACAAGTAGAAATAAGGGCTCACCAGCCTTTATAACCTATCTCAATTCACCTTCGGTAAGGATTAAAGCCTTCTTCTTTGAAGGCACTAAGCTACAACATTCTTGAAGCCAATATAGCTTATAGGGCTTTGGGAGCTTAGAGGTTAGCAAATTCAATCTTTGCACAAGTTGTTGAGCTATAACATTCATACAATTATCTCCATCTACAATGATAGTATATAACCGTCCCTTAATCCTACATTTGATATGAAATAAATTCTTGCATTGTTCCTCTTTAGAGCTTGGTGCAATACATAATACTCTTTTAAGGACTAGAGTCATTACTTTACCTTAGTTGTAATAAACATAAGCTTCCTCTTAAGGTTCCATCTTAGGTTCCTTTTCAATTTCCTCTAGCTTATCCCCACTAGTGCTATCTATCTCGTTTCCCATTGTAATCATGACTCTCTTGTTTGGGCACTGAGTAGCTAAATATCCATTTCTAAGACACTTGAAACATTTAATCTCATTAGTCTTCCTCCTAAAAGATTGGCCTTTCTTAAACCTTCCTTGGCAAACAGGCTTCTTTTCAAGTCTGCTCTTAAGTTTCATCCCCCTTCAATAGGTTAGTCTGTGGATTCTTTTCTCTTCATATGGTCAACTTTGTCGGCCTTTAATACTTTGGTTGAATAGCTCGACTAAACTAAATAGGTTGGTTCGAAGTAGCTTAGAACGGGTTGTACCTTCCTTGCCTCTCAACTTACTGTTTGATCTTTATAACTTCTTCTAGTGTGTGGAACCTTACACTTCCACTACATTCCTTATCTCATATTGTAGCGTAGTAATGAAGCTTGAAATTAGTTTAGGGCTCAAGCTCGTTCACATCAAGTTGGTAAGTCATTCTAACTTATCATCAATAGACCTAGGAGTCTAGCCTTCCATGGCCAGGTACTCCGCTTTAATTATCACTAACGACAACCTCTACACTAAGGTTAGTCATTTTCACTACAGAGTGCTTCAATCGATACCAATAATAACACTACTATAGCAACTTTACACCCACTTTAGTAACCACAAAACACTTCCATAATAACCCCAAATCATTGCGACAGTCAGCAACCACCACTTGATAGCCCCCAACACTACCACTACTTCAACATGTAGCTACCAAAAAACCCACTTTGGTAGCTCTAAACTACCACTTGACACCTACTATAACACATAACTTCAACACAGTCATATACACCCAACTCCTAACTCACTGTAATAGCTATGGAAACAAATATAGCAAATACCAATAGTAACACCACAGTCAAATGACAACAAAAACTTCACTACAAGCTCATGCACCCTCGTTAGGACCATGCTTTACTATTTGCAAAGTTAATGTACCTTGGGACAAAATATACGAGGAATATCAAGGAAAATGGGGAACAAAATCAAGGAGTTAGTAAACTCATGAGATATGACTCACCAGCAAGTCTAACATAGCCTAATGAATACTTGATATTACGAACAAGTACTCGCTAAGGTCATTCTCTACTATTCTTGCTAAAGGAAATGATAAGAGTTAAAGAAGATGATTCTTAAAGAGATTCTAATTTCAATAATAATGGAAGTTGTGTTGTTATCATTGCAATAAGGGCCTTGTAAACTTGGCCTTTTAAGGCTACTACACAAAGGGGAAAAGATAAAAGGGGTAACAATGCTACAAGAATGAAATTAGATGACCTATTATACAACCCAAAGAGGTAAATAAGAGGAAAGACAAAAAGAATATGTTTGTCAAAAGATCATCGTTGCACCTTGTGCAGTGAGACACATATTGATGGTGCATAGGACACTCTAACAATGTAAAAGGAAAGGAAAATCTGGTTTGTCTCTGGCTGAATTGAAACTTTGATCTTCAAATAGCTTGACAACCTAGTAGATAGCTTAGAAATGGAGGGAGTTATGAAGAAGGCAGATCTACCAACCGGACCAAAGTTAGGTTAAGTAGACGAATAACTTAGTTTTAGTTTTAATTGGATTAAGGATAGGCAGGATGATAGAGAGGGTAGGTCATCTAACTTATTTGGTCATTCATCCTTACATAATTTAAGTTAGGATTTGTGCTTACCTTGATTAATTTCCCGTATTTAGCTTGAGTAAAGGGAAAATCATCAACCTAGACTAGTTCTTGAGCTTGGATACATTGGGTAAGGCCTTATAAACCCTTAACTTAGCTCTTGGTGATTGGTCCAGGGACTTGATTCCTATTACTAAATTGCCCTCATCTTCTTCCTTAACCCTAATAACTAATCTTTTGTCACATTCTCTTCTTCTCTCTTCCATCCCCTTCTTTAACCCTAACCTTAACACAACACATACAGTTACACCAACATACATAGATACACCAATATAAAAGAGCGCCTCTATCCCATATGTTGAACATCCCTTGACTCATATCGGAGAGTATTGACAAAGAAGAGTATGGTTGTTTCAGTTGGGCTAAGTTATGGTCTAGTCATGCAGCTGTTGCTAGCTAGTGGTTCTTTGGTAGGTTTTGTGATCGAGTTGACATATAGATATGTGAAGTGGTAGTTTGTAGGTTGGCGATGGAGGCTAATGTATAGTGTAGCAACACCAATTGAGTTTTGGTGAGTTCATTAGCTATCTGGGATATTAGGTTAAGAGCATGTGAGGTTACTGAAGTTTTGAGTGGTCATTACTTATGTTGAGTTCACATTTTTAGTAGCCATTGTGCGGCAATCGTACAGTTGAGTTATAGTTATTTTGTAGCGAGTGATAAGTAGTATAGTGGTGTCAAAGGTGTTTAATACCTAGTAGTGCATGTGTGGTGGTGACTGGTTGTAGTTGAATAGTAATGGAGAAAGGGTAGGGATACTAAGGTCCTTTTTTCTCAAAATCCAAATTCTCAACTTTGAGGAAGGAATCTCTATTCAGAGTTTTTAAGAGTTGCAATTATTAAAAGTGAACCCCATGATAGAGATTCTTCAAGAATGAGGGGGGAAATGGAATAACCATTACTCTCAAGTGAATACACCATTAATATTATCATTTTATTACTTTAATTGTGATGGATCAATTTAAAGCTGATGTATATCATAGATTGATAGATAATTCAATGTATTTAATAAAAGTCCTACATTTGAAGGTTTTGAAAACATGAGGACATTTTTAAAACATTAAGAATTGAAATAGAAAAAAGAAAAAAAGGTTAAGAACTTAAATAGAAAAGTAGATAAACATTATAGACTAAAAATGTACTTTTCCCTATAAAATAATTAAAGTCATTATCAATTTGGTGTTCGAATTTTATACATTTTTAATAGTAACTAGTTGAAATTTAAAAAGGTGTCAATATATTACCTACAAACTTTTTTAGGACATTTCTAGTACTTGATTAGGTAGTTGATTGCAAAAAAAGGCAAAATTTAAGTTTTTTTTTTTTTTTTTTTTGCAAAAATGGGTAAAGTTGGGTAGTTAATTATCAAATGGGTAAGTTTAGGTACTAAATTGATAGTTTTAAACTTTATGTTGTTGATTGTGAAAATGGAAAATTTTCCAGTACTATATGTGATATTTTATCCAAACCAATTATATGTCACACGTATTGATAAGATATTTTTTACATGAGCGCCCCAAGCCTATATTGATCTTATTGGGTCTAAAGCCAACTTATTTGAGGCTATGACCATCCTGTTTTAGATCCAATTGAAATCTTCAAAGTCCTTTATTAAGCTCTTCTTAGCTTAGACCTTCTAACTAAAGTCCTATATCATCTTTCTTAGGAGTATCCCCAACCTCTAACAGGTTAGGTTACTTGACGAAGAGCTCGACTAAGGATATAAGCCTGCTCAAAAGTAAAGATAAGTACCAAAATGGAAAGCTTATTGTCTTCAATTCCTCCTTGGATATCTCGGGATTCGTTGTTATTGGAAGATACACTTGTTATTATGGCGAGACTAATACTTATCTACTTTCCCCAAATATCTCAGTGATCTCCACTATTAATAGAGCTAATTAAGCACTAGTAGGACCATCTACACACACTTATCCTTGGTATCTTATTGCTATACTACTAGTTTCTTCTCCCACCAATTTAATTTAAGTATCAGAGTAGTACCATTGGATAGGCCTTAGGTTGTTCCACTAATTTTTTTGTTTTATAGGCCTACCCTCACATCCTTAAAGGCCCATTCTATGCAAAACTCTATCGACAAAATTTTTAGGATGATAATACATATACATTAGCAAAATAAGCACTCGCAATAGGTGTGTTGATAATAACAACCTAGAAAAAAGAAAAAGGCTACAATAAATTCATTAATACATTTTTCTATTATAGTAGCTATTTGTAATTCACCAAACTTTCCCAATCCCTTGTTTACTTTAACTAAATTGATAATATGTATTACACAATACACCTATAGACACTCGATTTTTGCCCACAGTAGTTATAATTTTTGTTTTTAGGGTCATAATTTAAAAAATAATAAAAAAAGACAAAAAAAAAAGAAAATTGTTGGAAAAAAAAAAAAAAAAATTCGAAAAAATTAATTTGATGGAATCTTGACTGAATAGTTGTTGAAAAAAAAAAGTAAATCTAATATGATGACGTTAAATCTAAAAAAATCAAGATTTGTAAGATTCAAATCTATTTTAGATCTTTATTAATTTAGATTCAATTCGATTCAATTCAATTAAAAAAAAAATTTTCGAGTTTTATAAATAGGGGTTGCATGGTACGGGCCAAAAAGAACAATTATACATTTGTTAAAAATACGTTCGAACCCACTCTTTAAACCAATTCTATAGCTATGCGCGCAATAGGACTGGGGATTCAATTTGTTCCCTTTTATCAGTTTTACGTGCTTTGCCTTGCAGGTACATAATAGTGGTTTTTAATTATTATCTATAATTTGTCTTATTTATTTATTTTTATCTTACTTAGTATATGCGCAGTTATTTTTAAGACTTGTACTATTTTTTTTATCATGTCTTTAATTGCTAGTAATTAGTTATAACATTAGTATCAAGTGAATATGTGTTAAGTTAAATTTTAGTTTTTTTTTAATTATTTTTTTAGATTTCATATGTTCAAAATGACATTTTTATAAAATCTCATATTTTACAAATCTCTTTCTTTGCATATTGCATTAATTTAAAAAAAATTCATTATGCATGTTAAGGTTTTCTAAAATCATTTTAATGTTCATAAAATTAAAAAAAATCTTTAATTAACTTCTTTTTTATGGCGAGACATTTTCCATAGTTTAGATGTGTTTTCCATAGTTTAGGTTTCTTTTCTATGGTTTGAACATCTTTTCTATGGTTTAGACATTTTTTCCATAATTTATATATCTTTTCTATATTTTATATATATTTTCTATTGTTTAGGTTTCTTTTTTATAATTCAGACATTTTTTCTATAATTTAGATTTTTTTTTCTATGGTTTAAGCATATTTTTCATAGTTTAAATATATTTTCTATGGTTTAAACATATTTTCTATGGTTTAGGCATCTTTTCTATAATTTAGGTATCTTTTCTATGATTAGGTTTCTTTTTTTTCTTTTTTCTTTTTATGTTTTAAACATCTTTTCTATATAAAAGATTCATTATGTAGAACATTGCATATTTTATAAAATCTTTAGGGTTTTTCTTGAAAATAAAAAACATTATCACTTAGTTGTTTTTAAATAAAAATCTTAATTTGGGACATTTCAAAAATTACGTTTTTAGTTTTTTTTTTTTAATAATTAGGAATAAAAATTAGACTTCTAGGGATTTTTCTTAATAAAAATAAAATGATTAATAAAAACGTAAATTCAACGAATCATTTTTTTATAAAAAGAACCAACACATTAAAGTTTTTAGAAAGAACTACGATTGTCTGATTCTGGCTAACGGGTACATAAGCACCTTCGAGGCAACAATAAAATCCGTATAAACTTAGGGTTTTTTTTCTTTTGATTTTTATTTATTTATTTTTTTAAATATTATAATTAGAAGAATAATCCTAATTTTGGTAAATAGATAGTGGTACTCGTTAGGATTTAATAGGTTAGCCCTTAAACTCGGAACCCTTTAGTTCTTCATTCACATTGAAATTAAAGACCGGTAGTCAAATCGTAATCAATCTACCCAATTGATTACGATTTCTTTTTCTTTTCTCAACTTCGGTCAGGTGGCAACTCCAAAATTTTTTCTAAGTGAAAAGCCGGAATTTCCCAATTTCTTTAGTCTAGGATTAATATTAAACGGGTTAGGGTTTAGTATTAATCGGAAATGAGGAATTCAATTTTAAATAGAAAACCAAAAAAATCAGACTCGATAGCACCTTTTTCCATTAAAGGAAAAAAAATTAGAACTCTTTTTGTATGCTTTATTTCTTGAAAATTAAAATGATAAGGGTTTACATGTTAAAAGTAAGGTATTGAATAGAAATAATACTACAATCACAAATCTTCATAAGGTGAATTTATATTGATATGGAGATTTTATCATGAATATTTACCAAAAAATATATAAATTGTTGAATAATAGAAAACATAGAAAGCCTTATTTTGAAGTATTCTTTTAACCATACATCTTATTCATCATACTCGTAGTGTGCTTCATAAGTTTTTATCTATCATTGCGGTTGCACATGTAGTGACTAATATTACGCTCCGAAGTGATAAAATCATAACAATTCTTTCGTGTAAACCAATCTAAGATAGAAGTTGACCTTACAACCATTATCATAGACTTAATTTACATAAGATATCCAAGATTAACCTGTTTTAAAATAAACAGTTTATACAAAAATACTACTAAACTATCTATGGAATTTTTAAGACAAACATATTAACTTAGATAATCCATGAGATGTTTACATATTATAGTAGCTTAGATTAAGAAAATATTTACATAACTAAGTACATAAAACCAAAAGATAAAAGCAAGAGCTTTCAAAAGTCTAGTAATTCTCTAGTTGAAGTCTTCACTCCCACAAAATCTAGAAGTGACTAACCTTTCGGTAGTGATAATGCAGCATTTTAGTTAGCACCTATAAAAAGATTTATAAGAGTATGAGTAACCAACCACTTAGCAAATAGGGATAAAGAGATAAGACTATATTGTAAACTCAAGCAAGTTTATCAAACAGTTAATTAAATGCAATACAACAAACAAGTGCTATCGTACGACGTTATTCAGTTCGTTGTAAACTTAAAGAAATTTCAACCCCTCTAATTTGGGTTTAGGAGTTTCAGTATATATGCAATAGCTTATAACCAAACTTAGGCTTGTGTAATGGAGATATCTCTCCTCTCAAGACTATCTTTCGAATTACTACCTTCATCCTTACCGCAACCTCTTCTCCTATCACCTAGTTCAACTAAGGATGAAGTAAGGACCATTATGCTATAGCACTATTTTTTTTTAAGGTGTTAGTATTTGGTCGGAGACTCCTCATCGTCCCTTATGGGGTTGCAACACATGTCCGGTTAAGGTTTTTATGTTAGATATAGTTAAGTCTAGTTTATGGCGATGCATCTCTAAGGTAAGACACATGAAGAGGTACCACAATGAACTAAAATAAGAAAATAAAATGAGGATTTTAGCAAATCTATGAGCTATTGAACTGGATATGACACACCAATAAGATCCAACAAGCTTAAGACTCGCTAGATGTAATGCACTAGTCTGAGTGATAAGGTTGTTCACCACAAGTCTTACTAAAGGGATTGATAAGAGCGGGTAAAAGAGAGTTTTTCAAGAGAAAAATCTCAAGGGTTTTTCATTAATTGTTAAAGTTTGCCTAAAACCATACAAATAGGTTCTATTTATATATGATGGAAATCCTGTAAATAAAATGACTAAAAGGATGCCTTAGTGGCATTTCTGTAAATAAAAAATAAACATGAGGGTAATTCAGGAATAATACAAGAAATAGAAAGTTTAAATAAAATAAGCAAAAATAAGTGATCAAGTGAGATGTTCGGGTAAGGAGTAGACAAGCTAGGCTTCGGTATTTGGTGGGGTTGGTATCCTGAATCCTATCATACAGTAATCAAACAACTCACTTAGTACAACAAGTCTATTCTACAACAGTAAACTAGTAGTACACAGCCAAGCTTAAAACACATAAACATTTGCAAAAACTAGTTACGTACGAAACAATATCCTTAAATACAGTAATGTACTAATCCTAAACTTACCTTACTTCTTCACTTACTCAACAAGGTACGACTTATGTAATGCTTTCCGCACTTATCCATATAGTAGAAATACCATTTTAGTATTCATATAATTACTACATATAGGCTTAATTCTATAAGTTAAGCTATTATTTTTAGTTTAAGACTGTACTTTACTCAGTTATCCAGGTTTTTATGTTTCTTATAATTAGGTTCACTTTACACTATTCTTTGATTTTGCTTCTAAATCAGCTTCTGATTCAGCTCCTAATTACAGTTTTATTCATAAGCCCTAAAACATCTCCTAATCCATTCTCTGAAGTTTATCTAACTTTGTCTCGAGTATATAGAGCTTCTGATTGATTTCTTGATCGACTCCCTAATTTACTCTATACACTATGTCTTAGATCAAACTTTTAAATTAGTCTCTTATTCGAATGCTTACCATATAGTAGCGTAAATCCTTATAAGTTTTGTTCACAACCAGATTCAAAGTACATCATACAACTCATTTCCACTTTAATTTGAATCAAACTACACTTAACTCCATCATTTGAATACTTTACATATTACACATATACCAACCCCAAATCTACAATATTCAAATCCAATATTCCTGACATCACAAAACTCATCTCTCAACATTATTTAATACTACAATATAACAAAGTACATTGCAAATAAGAATTTAGGTCAATTCCTTGAAAAATTACTAAATATATGTTGTTAAATAGTTATTTTAATAGGATATTAGGGCCTAAAAATCAAATAAAAAAATGAAAAATAGTTTTCATGAAAAAATATTTATATCAATTTAATATATATAATAGATGTTTTATAGAAAAATTTTGATGCCGAAACAATATTAATAAGGTTTTTGAAAATGAATATGAAATCAGCTTGGGTTTAGCGATTTGTTAAGAGTTATATGTTTTGAGACTAACTTTAACCAAAATAATATTTTTCTTGAAAATTACATACAAAAAGATTCTAGAATAAAAATTTTCATAATTTTTAGGTAAAAATTATTATTTTTATTAATTTAAGGAAAATTAAGAAAATTTAGGGCACTCACCAGCATTAGTAGCTCCAACCATTGCCGACAGTGGAGGGATTATCAACAACACTGGGTGTTACCTCCTTTGTTAGGTGGTGGTGGCCCATCATTCCTAGTTTTTGGTTTTATATGCACTCTCTTGTTTAGTCCTAATTATATTATATTTTGTATAATTTTGTAAAAATGCTCCCTTAGCTCTCCTAAACCAGTCTCTATTTTTCTTGATAATTAAATTTCTAAATGAAATTAAGGTGGGTGAATTATGAATTTATAGATAGGGTTGGATCGGTTAAAGATAATTACATTGCTAAGCATCCTAAATTTCCTATTTTACCACATGTACTTATCTTAATTCTTCTTAATACCAACTAAACCATATCCCCTTTATTGCCATGCCACAAAAGACAATATACTATATGGCCAGATATTTTTTTTATAATTTTTTATTAATTTATTTTACTTATTTTAGTATATTTTAATATATATTGAGTATATTCGGTAATTTTAGGTATATTTCCTTACGTTTGAATTCATATATAATACAAATAAATACTCCTTAATATTATTTAAGTTATTTTATAATTTTTAGTGTGTATATACTTTATCTTTACTAACTCATTAATTATTAAAACTCGCTTTACGTATTTTCGATAAATAATGGGTAATTTACATATAATTAATTAACATAATATTCAATCATTTTATTTTTTTGTTTTCTTAAATCTAAACTAATAGGGTGATTTTTGTTAATATTTTTAACTTCATCATAAGATTCCGACTTTATCACTAACATGACATGTTTGAAGTAACTCAAGGACAAATAATTTACAAATACGCAACTTAAAATAGACAAAAGATTTAGTAGGATAAAAATTAGAATTACAAATTTTCCATCATCTTCTTGCTTATTCATATGCATACAATTTACAACCATCATCTTCTAATCTAGTACTTGTGTTTATCTTCTATTTGCTTTCATAACTAATATTTAATGTACTACTTTACTGATTATTCAAAGGTATTGTTCCTTTAAGTGTATGTTTTGTATCGATTTAGTTCATACATCTTTGTACATCTTGTCATTGTAACATTCTTTATCATTATTCCAATTACATTTTCTTAAGTATAGTTTAACCCATCTTTTCTTGATCTTACCCTTATACATCTAATAAACTTCCTCATACTATTTCCAATTGATAATTTCCATAATCTTACAAAGATTTATTTTCACTATTTATTTGATTTATTGAGTTTCCAATTATTTCTTTAATCTATCTCCTTAATGGAGTTTTATTTTCCTCTAGATTGTCCTTTATTATAACTTGTCCTTGTCTCATA
Organism: Lumnitzera racemosa; assembly: GCA_024138005.1. Classification (NCBI taxonomy): domain Eukaryota; kingdom Viridiplantae; phylum Streptophyta; class Magnoliopsida; order Myrtales; family Combretaceae; genus Lumnitzera; species Lumnitzera racemosa. The sequence continues at coordinate 7,952,113 of JAMXBC010000007.1, forward strand.
AACAAATTAATCCAAATATTTGAACATAACTTAATTCCATCATTTACTTTTTACTTCTTACTATGTTAACTTCCACAAGTATCTCATATGTTGATAGTGTATATATTATGGTTCCTATCTACTTACAAGGTATAAGAAATGCAGGTCTTATGATAAGGAGTGTTTTTCTTTTTTCTAATTTAGAGCACATATCTCTTACTATTCCAAATAAGTTCATATCTTAACCTTAAACAAAAGAGAGTTTATGGATACAAGCTATTTAATGTTCCAGACTCTTATTTTTTATTCTGGTTCGAGAGAGTTATTTGTTTTGATCTCTCTCCTTCTACCAACAATAGGTATTGGTATTTATCAGAATTTTGTTCTCTCACTACCAATTGATAAGGTTGAAGCTATTATATTTAGTTATTTTTATCAATAGTTTTCATGAATAAAAAAAAAGGAATTTCATTTTTTTTTTGTTTATTGAAATCTTTTTTTCCCTTAAGTTTTACTTAAGAAAAAATAAATTGGAATTATAATCAAGTTCATTCATTTTTATTGTCTCCTATATCATTCTTCGTTCTACCTTGGTAATACTTCCTCAAGTTTTTCTCATAAATTCATCATACTATTAATCTTTTATAATTCTTTCGTCTTCCATCCTATTACAATCTAGCTTCTATCTTTTAGTTAAAATTAGGTGTGTCTCCCTTCTATTGCTCACAAGTCTTGAATATTTTCATTTTAGCTTAATTTAAGTTGTCCATCTTTGGTTTAAGTCGACCTATCTTGTTTTGCCTTAAGTATCGTATCACCTTGACGAATTCCAGAGAGTCAATGATTTCCCAAAATCAAAGCTCTTAGTGTTATTTTTTATTATATTCTTCTCAAGGCATTCTCTTCAATCGTTTAATGTTATAGTAATATTTCTATCACTTAGGTACTTACTTCAATTTTTCACCATCCAACTTGTGGAATGTTTGTCATTTCTAAGGTAATGGGGTTAATGCTTAACTATTCCTTAAGTATAGAAGTACTTAGAAATGAGTTTATATTTTCCATTCATTTTCCTAGGTTTGTAACTACTTCATCAATATCTCACTTTCAAATATGATAGTTTACATATACTCTATCACATATGATTCGTAAGCGGTATACAGTTTTATCTCAATTAATTCCTTTGAGTACAAATTTTTCCTACTCTCTTAATATTAAATAGTTTTACGATAAATCTCTTAATCAACTTTTCAACATCCATGTAATACCTATAATAAGTATATTCCTCTAAGTAAGTAATATTGATAAGATGTCTCCTATGCATAACTCATTCTTGTATCAATATTATAGTTTGGTGTAAAATTTAAGTCTTTAAACTATTCTCTAAGTGATTACTCCCTATTGAATCAATGTCACAAAATCTTTAACAACACAATCTTTTATTAATGTTTTAACATTCACAATTTATTCATACCAATCACATCCGATATATACATAGTGATAAAGAAATATCTCATGTAATACCCAAGATCTTGCTTATAAGAAATAGTAATATATCAATACTTATGTATCTATATATATATCATGTTACTTATATTGATCCTTGTAATATAGCATTATTTTCAATCTTGTAGTTTCATAACATTTTTTGAATAAAAGATATGAGCAAAAAGGTCATCTGCCATGTATTATGTTTATATACTTGTTTTGATAGTAAAAAAACTTAAGTTGATCTTCATATGCATTCTTAACTCGAAGTCCACTTAATGTTATTCAAGATCAGAAATTTCTTATCCCCATAATTGTTAGATTTCAATTTCATAACTCAAACGTATACATAAGACTTTTATCTTTATATCAGAAACAAATCCATATCAGGACTTAGCTTTTCTCGTAGAAAAATCACATTAAAAATAAACTTTGTACAATAAGGAACCATATGCAATCTTACATACATCTTGAAATATCACATTTTCCTTTTCCAAATACATTACTTGTACATATTATTTCGGTCAACTATCTATAAGATAATGCGAAGAAACCCAAAGCATAATAAAGAATGTTAAATACCTCAAAACAATAGAAATTCTTTTCGTATGTCACAATTTAAGCATGTTAAAGGTAATTAAGTTTTAGTCCAGTTCACTACAAGAGGAGTTATGCTCCCAAAAATTATTTTATCCCACTAATTCTTAACTTACAACTTACCAGGCTTCGTAAAAACCACCAGAACACCTCATAGAAATCTATTCCATACTAATTCTTCTTTATCCTTATCATTTTGATTCAGAATTTATCCGTATTCACCACATACTTTAGAGTCTTATAATACTTGCAACTATAAAATTTATTATTATTACAGTCATTCTCTACGTTATGTTCTTTTCTTCATTTACTTTGTTGACTCCTACATAACTGTCTACTTAAGTTTGAATGAGAATATTCTCCTAAAGTTTAATATGGAGCTATACTTTTTTTCATACATTTAGTTGCCTTTACCTTATCCTTAGTTATTATAGTATCTAAATCAAGGTTAAAATCTTCTTTAGATTCTCGTTTAGAATCCCATTATATATTTCTTAAAATTCCTTTAATTTCTATGAGTATATTTCTTAAAGTTGTATTTATAATATAAATTCTAGCTATCTTTTTTAAATATCAATCATTCACCTATCTACCAGATGGTAGATTTTGTCATATGTATTTATGATCTCACCAAAAGTATGGAACATCCTCTAATTAATCTTATTATTCTACATGAGTTAATCTTCAAGTTTGCCTTAATCCTCTACCAAATCCTTTGAATCAAATTTTGCAGTATTCTTTAAGTCTAATAATGTTCTATTTACTATCATGAACTTGTTAATCAACACCTCATAATTCAACCATAACCACATTCCAAGTTTAAGTTGCACTTTACTCTTATTACAACCTCTCTTAACATACTTCTCATCAATCACTAACAATTTTTCCCCTAAAGGTTATTCCATTCAACAAGTGATGCAATGGCACGATAATACTTTAGTATCACTTAACACTATAATTTTAACAATGCATCAATCTTTATATTCATTGTATAAGAGCATGATAATTAATTGTCTAAACTTAATAATTACTATCTAAATATGTAATAAAATCATAAGAATTAAACTTACCTTTATCACAAAGATTCATCAAGCACTCCTAATCACCCAACTCCTATAAGATAATTCACTCAATATATATACACACTTTATATAATTTCACCAAAACATAAATCAATAACAAATCAATACAAAAAAAAAAAAACAAAAACAATTTCATCAATTTAATTCTTACAATCCATAATCTCTTCATCATCCATTATTGTTTCTAATCATGAATAAATCAATGGTTCATAGTTTGAAAGTAATGGTTCATAGTTTGAAAGTAAGCACGATAAAAGTTAGACTGGCATTACTTATTACTCATTATAGATATATTATTTTATACATGTGTTACTTACATGTAACCTTACTAATTTAAGTCTTTTACGTATCGTTTATTTTCCTCACTCTCAATGTTCCTAAAGTATTCTATTCATTTTAACAATAACATCCTACAGTTAGTTTAGATAAGTGACACTTCAAATGGATTGTCGAAGACCATACTCTGATACCATCTCAAAATTGTCATGCCCTAAATTTCGAGTTTAACAAATATCAACCAGTGATGTAACTTTTTAAAATAGCTTTGGAATATAAACTTATGGCTTCATTACCTAAAAAAAATTATATAAACTCATGCCTTAAACAATCGAGAAAATTAAGCTTTACAAATAATTTAGAGTATAAAATCTAATTTCAACAAATAGTTCCAAAAGTAAATTGATTTGAGAAAATAGAGTGATTAGTAAAAGGGTTGATAAAAGATTACAGGTTAATAGAGCATAATAATATTATTCATAATTGAAAACTAAAGGGTCATTAATAGAGACGTAATTAGTTCTTGTATAAGTTAGTAAATCCAACAAGTAATTAAGAACACACTCTATTAGTCTTGAATCTTACTCTCTAACCCCGTTCCCTGGTCTTCTTAAGAATTAGTAAGTCTACTAGAAAACCTACAAAACAACTATAAAAGAGTGAGCGATAATTTGCTTAGTAAATAGGATAGAGACAATAGCACATATATATCATCAAACAACCATGTATTTCAAGTAAGGTTAATTAAATGCAATGTATGCTCAAGCAAATGCCATCACACGATGTTAACCTAAAGTTATGGAATCAAAGAAATTGTAGTCACTGTAATCCAAGTTTTGAGGAGTTTCATGTTGTGTACTTCGCAAATCAAAACCAAATCGGGGCTTATGTAATAGAGAAACACGCTTTACCTGAGACTACCTTCGAACTACGATCCCTAATCTTACCGCGATCTCTTCTTCGGTCACTTAGTTCAATTAAGGGTGAAAAAAAGGACCATTTCTACTATTCTCATTGAAGAGTCTATATTTAGCCTAAGAATCCTAGTCAATTCCCTTATAGGATTGTTATGCAAGTCAAGTTAGAAATTAGGTCGAATTTGAATTAGTTTACCTCTTAAGGTGATCAAGCCTTTTTTCACACAATTCAATCAATACAATACCATAAAGAATACAATACCATAAAGCATCCAATACATAAAGTCAAGCACTCCATAACAGCAATACAATATCCAGGCATAAGCGCTATATACATTGGTTAATAACTTATAATCACAAACATGACACATACTAAGGTCTCCATGCATACTTAAGTAATACTCCAAAGTATAGCGAAGTATTGATCCCACTTACATGTGCTCACGGGTACCCTATTCCTGGCTATTGCCTCCTTGATCTTTAGTTATCCTTAGAAATACATACTAGATTAGTTTTCAAGCCTTAATTCATTAATTATTAGTTTGTTTTATATGTTTTTAGTTGTTTAGTCATAAATTTCATAAGGTATTTTCACTTAAAAAATCATGATTTCTTGACTAATTAATGATTTTTACAAATGATCTTAATTGGCCAAATCTTCTAGCTATCATCTAAGTAAATTTGTAGTAGTTTTTTTTTAATCAAAATCCTCTAAGTTTAGTTCTGAATAGTTTTATAGTAGGTTTCTTTAGTCCAAAAATCGTCTGGGTTTTACTTTGAACTATTCAAAGGTTATTTACTATACTAATTTTATCATCTGAGACAACCTCTAAACTCCTTTAAGATAAGCCCTTATTACAATATCCTTTGGGCTACCCTTTGATCTTATTATCTATAGGTTTTGTAATGAAATCATCATCTGACGAATCCTTTGCTTCCTTTGTTTTCATATTTTACTCATTATTTTTGCTTTTAACCTACCCTCTAAGAATCATTTAGTGCAAAATTCATCCTCAGAATCCTTTGAGTTATCTTTCATTCTCAACCAAAATCTTAAATTTAACTAATTTACTAACTTCCTTTTAAGTTATAACTATAGATTAAAATGAAAAATAACAATAACACTTCAAACAAACTTTCCTCAATTCTCATTACTTCCTATAACTTCATTCATTATATCACAATTCATTATTTGTTTTTCAAGCTCACTAAATTAGTCAAATACTAACTTTACTATTTAAAGCTAACTTCCACTTCTCATAACTTCTCACTTTATTAATCTATCCCAATTACTCTAGAACAGTGTACACACTTCAAAATATGATTTAAACTCAATAGCTAAGTGGGATTATTAAAATAAACACATTATTTCTACTAATAAACTATTTTAGGCTCAAAAATCAAATAAAAATATGAAAAATAATATCACGAAAACTTGATATAGAAAATTCGCATTAACTTAGAATAGATTGTAGAAAAAAAATTGATATAGAAAGTACGTCATTTACCCAATTTATTTCAACTTAAAAAATCGTCTAATTTTTTCGATTTCTTAAAGAAGTATATATTAGCTACTAAATTTATATAAATTGATATTTTTCCTAAATTCTATATACAAAAATATGTAAGAATAAATATTTTTTCTAAGCACTTTTAATATTTTTAATAATTTACATAAAATCGGATAAAAAAATAGACCTCACTGGAAAATCCAACTCCAGCCACCAGCAGCCCCGCCCATCTTGTTAGCACCTCTAGTCGCTAGCTGCTCCTTATGGTGGGGTGGTTGGTTGACTTCCAACTCCGCCTTACACCAATGAACCATCAAACTCTCCAATTAATACACAAATTTTCTAAATGTTTTTAAATTTTATTCCTTAATTAACTTAACTTACCATGATTTTTCCTAATTCCTCAATTGACTATAGTATCTAGTAGAGAGGTTTTCTAGATTTTTTTCTAACTAATCAATTATTGAACTAAATTTCTTTCTCTATCTTCTTCCAATTTCCTTTAAATATCACTCTCCATTTGTACGATCTTGACTGTCCATGGTTTTTCCATACGTCCTACAATCCAATTCCTAACTACCCATAATTTTTTTAATGATTTTTATTAATTTTCTTATATTATTTTAGCCTAAAATGCATTTATTAGGGTATTTTAGATAATTGCGCGTATACGTATATATTTAAAAATTACTCATGACGTGTACATATATATTCTATATGTTATTTAATGTCCCATATTAATTTTATTACATATATACCTTATCTCAAAAAATTTATGAACTAAAACATATTTTATGTATTTATAGAGAATAATACATAATATAGTTAAATTATACTATTTTAGCTATATTATTATTTTATTATATTTTTTATATTCAGGACAATGAGATCTTCTCATCTAATATCTTGAGCTTATATGTAAATTTTTAGGTTAATCAAATTAGTTTTACTAATATCCTAAATTTACTTGCTTAATTCCTATTTGCCAAATATAGGGCTTATATAATACATATATTTAAAATATATAAGAAAAAAAATTTAGTTTTCAAAATGACCATTTATAAATAAGGACATAGTTTTTATTTCTTTACAATAATTTGAATTGTAGATAATTATAATGCAAAGGAATAACAAAAGGTTTATATATGTACATTCAACTTCAATTAATAATTCCTATAACCCAATTTTTTTATTTTAAACCAAATAATAAAAATGTAACTTTTTATTATAGATCCCGAATTTGGATATGCATGTATTGATTTATAATAATTTAATATGAGGAAAAGAATAGATATATAACTAAAATTTTTTTAAATCATGATACATATTTTTCACCAAGTAGAAATATTCTTTTATTCAATTTTTCACATACAATAAATGTCCCTTTTTAAAGTTATAGTTAGATTACCTTGAATGTTTGATGAAGTTGACTTCATATACAATAAGTTGATTAGGGAGGGAAAAAAATGTTCATCATCTTACAAAAGATAATATTGAGAAATGATCCAAATAATGATTGTCAAAATTATAATGTAGGTATCACAATACTTATGAATTGTAAATGATTGTGTATTAGCATGTTAATTCAAAAAGTTTACACAAAACAAATTATTCTTTAAGTTTCATGCTAGTCATTTATGGTAAAGATGTTGAGAAAGAGAATGATAAGATTTGTAAAAAAAAAAAATAGAGACATGACATTGAAATGATTAAAGGAAAATTGTTGCAAGTTATTCGGAAATAGAAAGAATAAGAAATTATGGAAGTTGAAGTTATAATAGGAAAACTACCATTTTAGTGGAGAATTCTTAGGTTATGTAGTTCGATAATGGAAAGATAACATTTTAGCATATATATTTCTTTACTTTAAAACATTGATGCGTTAATATTTGTTAAATATTATTAAGTATTATAAGGTTGCTTAGTAAATTTTAAAATTAAATGTTCATGAATATATGTAAGACAAGTAGCCCCTCGATTTATTTTAATATATAAATATATATTATGTATGTATTCATATACATACAATGGCAAATATCAACCATAACTTCTAGTTAATCATCGTATACTTTTAAGCAATGGGACAAATGTACGTGATATGAGTTCTAATATACGATAATAAATAATATTCAATAACCAAGGGTCAAGCATCTAATCTAGAATTATTCATCCACATTAGTTATTGAAAGTTCAATTCACTACTATTATACACATACATAATTGAGTGCCAAGCCACAACAGCGTTTTGCTGACAACTTCTCTCAAGATTTCTTGATTGGTATCAACCATGATTGTGTCAAATTGACAACTTGCTTATCCACAAGAGGTCACTACGATCTTAATTACACACCACTTTATCTTAAGTGTTTGATTCATAAATTGTTTTAAATACCTAATCCATGACTTACCTATCCTTAACGATTATGAACTACTATGTCAACCATAAAGAACAAATCAAGTTGAGCTAAATATAAATTAATTTTATGTAACCAACCTATACATACAACCGACCATACATAGAATAACTCAACTTGATATAAGTAAAGCAAAAAGCTTAAACATCACTTGCAAGTCATGTTGTGTAAGAAGAGGAACCAAAATGGAATAAGCAATAAATTTGTGTTCTTAAAGTCTCTTAAGGAAAAGAAAGGGGGAATATGAATGTAAATGATGATAAGGATATGAATTAATTAAAGCTAAATTTGAATCTAAATTAATATTTGATAAACCTACATGCATTGAAATAGATTTGGATGTTAAAGAATTTTACTATGACTGAAGAAAACTAATAATGTGTTTGCTACAATCAACATGGATTGATAAGAATCGACGGATTAAAGAGAATTAACTCAATAATCTTTGAGGGAGTTAAAGAAAGTTTCTCATTACCAGAGCAATATCAAAGGGATAATGTTCAAATGATTGTTACATCTTGTATAAGCCCTAATACACATCAAAGGAAAAGATGTAAATAAACAAAATTTAAATAAATGAAATGGGATAAAAACATAACATTTAGAGTCTTGTTGTAAAGGGCCAGTCAAATGGAAATGTTAGGCATCTAGATGGAGTCTTGAAGTGAATGTTGATCAAAATTATTTGGTATCTAATCAAATGGAGCATGATGATCTAGTCGGATGGGCTCTCTTGAAGATAAGGCATGCGGGATGGGACAAATAAGAAGTCAAATTAGTAGCTGCAACCTTAAATGCTTCACTTATTTGCTTAGCGTTTGGGTTGCTTATATTGTTGATTGTTTGAGCTTGCTTTAGGTAAGGTCAATTTAGTCTTAATAAGCATCTAAGTTGATTAGATTGTAGTATTACAATCATATCTCCTCCGTAATTGAAGGTTCAAATATATAATTTTATTACCACCTCGAGGTGGTTAAAGATTTGACTTTGAATCTACTAATTGCTTTTTCCAAAAACTAAGACAGAAAGTGAGTAATAAACGAACTGCTTTTACCCTTGTTCTTTTTGGATCTCTTCGATACTCATATGTAGTAAAGTTTAGCTATGGCCATCTTTTCAAAAGGTACTTATTGTTACGTCCTGAAGTCACAGAGTCGCAACAGTCCTACTGTGTAAACCATTCTATGATAGTAACTGGCCTCACAGCATCTACCATAGACATGATCTACACAAAGCATCGATGATTCCTCGCTTTAAAGTAAACAGTCCAATTAAATGTTTAGCTAAAGTTACAGTAATTATTACAAATTTTTAATCAACATACATAATTATATGTAAATTCTACATAATTTCCTAGGAAACTCTACATAAACATAATGGTTTACTAATTTACATAACGACTATCAGTCTTTCATTCTTAAACTATAAATGACACTCTAGCTATACATCTACTGCTAAGCGAATTGATCTTCACACGCCATGCTTTAAAAGAACTAATCTTTAGATAATTGTAAGGCGGCATAATACTTGAAATATTCAGAAATTAGGACCTACAAAAGGATCTATATGGGTATGAGCAACTACAGTTCAGTAAGTTGAATTGGAGACTCATGAATGTATACAAACACAAACAAGATTATCAAGCAATTATTTTCATGCAATGCAAAAAGCAAGTGTCATCACGCAACGTAGTCCGGTTCATTGCAAAATCAGAGAAATTTCACCCGCTCTAATCCAGGTTGAGGAGTTTTCATGTTATGCAACAGCTCACAACCAAACCCAGGTTTATGTAATGGAGATATTGTTCCTCCTAAGACTATCCTTCGAACCAATGCCCTCATCCTCATCGCGACCTCCTCTCCTGTCACTTAGTTCAGTTAAGGATGAAAAAAAGACCAATTGATATCCAGTACTATCTTTATCGAAGGTATCGGTGTTTGGTTAGAGAATCTTAATGATCCCTTAAAGAGTTACGATATATGACAATTTAGGTCATTAGAGTCGAATAAGATTTAATTCTATTTAGGGTATTTAAACAATTTCACACCAATCCAGTCATAACATAAAACCAATCACATTACAAATTTCATCATGAATTTAGATACTCAAACACATGTATAAACTACTTACAATCATAATCATACACAATCCTAAGTCTCCGAATATCATAAAATGGTACTCTAATACGATAAATAATAACCTAACTTACTTGGAATTCTCAGTCGCCCAATCACTTAATTGTAAACTGGTTCGTCTCTGGGTATTCTATAATACAAATAGGTCTTTTTAGTACTTATACTTTAATGATTCGTACTCTAAGTTATAATTTTACTCATTTCTCCGTGTATACCTATTATTTACTAATGATTCATTCTACCTTATTTTGGGGTTCGGTTTCTAAATTAGATTCCAGTTTTGATTCTAGAATCCTAAATATGCTCGAATCCTAATGTGAAATTAATCACATTAAGCTTGAGTATTCTAATCTCATATTGGGTCTTAATTTAGTAATCTAAATTGTTCGATACACTCTAATCCTAATTGAGATATCAGATTTATTTCTGATGTGAGAAAATCTTATATTTTTTATACAATTACCTAAAATTAAATTTTGTTTCAAATTTATTATATTCTGATTTTTATTATTATATTATCTAAATAAACCTAATTTTTCATATTTATTAAATTTCCAATTCCACATATTCCTAATTTTCTATAATTAACATATAATTCCTTCATTAATTACACTTAACACTCCAAAGGCTAGAATAAGGTTTCCACATCAGAGATTAACATCCCTAAACATCTAATTACTATCTAAATCAATAATTAATCACTTAATCACCTAATTAACCCAAAATTACCAAATTTTTTCATCATTTTGGGGCTAACAATTTACTTAAAAATTTTGAAAATTAAATTTAAAAAAATGGCTTCATAGCACTGTTTAATATCACTTAAGCATTCTATATAAAAAATTTGAGCTCCAAACTATATTCCTAAGCCTATTTATTTTTAATTCTAATCATGCTCGGTTTTGCTTAATTTATTAAGAACCCTATAATTTCAAACGTGATTAAACTTAATCACTATTTTTTCCTTAAATCCTCATATAATAAAACCTTAAAATAATAAATTTCATAACTTTCTAGGGAAAATAAATAATTTTAAGAAATTATGTAAAATCGGAGCAGATAAGAGACTCACCCGGTCCGATGACTTTTGGGCTTCTAACACCAGTCCTGGTATGTCGGCCGGTCTAGGCGGTGGGTCTGGAGTAGGGTGGTAATGATGGCTCAGTCTTAGGTGGTGGTGGTATGTGGGATTGGTTCACTAGCTCTTACTGTACAGATTTCCTTATTTTTTTTCTAACCTTAATTTTTCTTTTATAATTTTGATGCTCTCTATTTTTTCTGACTTCTGACTTCTAACTATCTAAATGAGCTCTATAGTTTTTTCCCTATTTATAGAGCTTTGTAGTAATTATTATGCATTTAATTGGACAAAACATTGACCAAATCCCTTAATTTTTTCCTTTTGTATTGCTTAATTTTGATTGGTTAATTTTCTTCTTCACTTCCTGACTTGTCATGACCAAATTCACATCATTCCTTATTCCTCTTAATTAATTAATATTTTCTTTAATTATTTAATAAGTTTTTAAACAATTTAAGTAATTTTGCGTATTTTTAACTACATGTAAATATATGTGGGGTACATTATATGTGGAGTACATGTGAACATTCTTAATTATTATTTAGGTCATTCTATGATTTTTAGTATACATATAATCTATCTCTTGTAATTTATTAGTTATTAGATTATACTTTTCGCCTTTTCAATAATTAACAATTATTATACTTAAAATTTGAAAATTTTATAGTCTCCTATTTTATTACTTATTTTTTTAATTTCAAGTTTACGAGGTCATTTTTTCTAATATTTCTATCTATAGGTTATAATTAGGTTTAATCGGATCCCTTAACCAATCGCCCTAAACTTTGTATTCTAAGTTCGATCCTACGATCATTTGGCTTAACTTTAGGGCTTATACTTATACTCCATTATCAATCATAAATAATGCATTAACTGAAATTCCATAGTTTACCAAGAATCACATGATTTGTATTTATTGAGACTACATCATGTCACAAGATGGGAGGTTTACTCCTCCTAGAATACTATACAACATTCAATTATCCTTTAGCTTCTCAATTCCACTTGTAATGTAGATGGTGCATTGGCCTCCTCTTCTTGTTTAATCAAAATTATTTTGAGCCTATCCTTCTCACAAGGACTACCCTATTGGCATTGTGATAACCCTCCATACATTTGGGAGGCTCAACTTATTGAGTTGGTTTTAACCTATTATGGCCATCAATAGGAGAATAATATGAAATCCATATTAGTTTACTCATAAGAGACCATACCTATCTTTAGAGTAAACCCATTTCTTGAACAAATTACCATCTAATGCCAATTTTCTCTATTATAAGCCTAATTTAAGCCCTTATGATTGGCTTCAAACTTTCAAATTATGACATTCTCTACCACGTAAATTCACAATGCCCTTTCATGAGGCCAACATCTTGCAACTATCCTCTCCTAAGGATCACCAACCCTCTTTACCCCATCGCTTAACTCCAATCTATGATCATCTTTTCCATAACTTTAGACTTCCAAAGGCTCCCTTGTGCCTTTACCCCTTCATTTCTTTCTCTGACATCTCTTCTTGCTAAGTGGCCAAACAATAAGGTTTGTTTTGGTGAGGTACTTTTATAAATATTTTGGGTAGATTCTTAATACAAGCCAACTCATGACATAACTGCCTTCTTTAGTAATGTCCTTCCTCTAGTGGTTACTCCTCTTCTCAAGTTTAACCTATACGAGTTAGGGATTACAACTAAGTTACAACCACCCTTTACCCACCTCTCGCATAATGATGTCCTTCTCTCATAGTTATCTTGTTAATAAGGACTACCACTTATTAGGTACATTGGATATTATTTAGGTATCTTGATGTGAGCTAGAATGTCTAGCTTTAACACCACTTGTGATGAGATGGGAGGTTTACCCCTTAAAGTATTAGTATAGTACTTAACTATTCTTTAAATTCTTAGTTCTACTATTATTCTAGATGGCGAGCCAATCTTCTCTCCCTATTCACCTAAGATCTCTTTAATCCCATCATTTTCATAAGGAGCTCCCTCTTGCCTTCATCATAGGCCCAATATATTTGGAGGCTTAACTCATTTAACCGGTTTCAGTTGACTATTGCCATCATTAGGAAAGTGATATCAACTCCCAACTAATTTGCTCACGATAAGCTAATCTCGCATTCCGAGTAAATTTACTCCCCAAACAAACTACCATGCTAATGCCATTTGATTCGTTATAAGCTTAAGTTAAGCCGCCACAATTGACTCTAAACTCTCAGATCGTAACAGTCACATAACACTTCATCCTCATAATTCTAATAGTAAATCAAATCTTGACTTGCTAATGTATATGTATTACTTCTTTATAATTAAACCGACAAATTTCATAGGGCTCTAAGTTTGTAGTAGTTGAGAGCTTCAATTTCTTAACAAACTCGGATAAAACAACATAAGTGTAACTCCTACTATAGATAATGAAAGCATAAGTCCTCCCATTTATCATACTTCTAGTGTAGAACAAGTTATTTTGTCATCAATAATTCACCTCACCACCAAGGCCTCTAAGGCCCCTCTTCAACTATTGTGTTTAGAGTTTTTTAGCATGTTGTCACTATCTTCTAGCATTTATATGATAAATGTATAAAATTGCACATTTATCTTTACTTACTTACTGCACATTTATGTATTTCATGATGTGTTTATTGTGAACTATGCTTAAAAATTATGGAAAATGCAATTTTCTTGGTCAGTTACATAAATAGCAAGAAAAAGATCAAAATATGACTTAAATAGCTATTATAAACCCACATAATATGCTTTATTGGTTTTGATTTCAAATATAACCAACTTTTGCTGTTGCTTATGAATTCTCCTTTTTGCTACTGAGTTGAGATATGTATAGATTTAGGAAACAATGAGCAAAGAGAGATGAGCACACCAACCATGTGTATTTGGATAGAATGAGAAGTAGTCATAGTTGAATTTTTAAAAGATAGTAGCTTATGTATTGGAGAATCCACCAAGTGGGAACAGTTATTGCAAATGGAACCAGGCAACTGAGAACTTCAATCAAGCTAAACCGATACCTGATGCCAAGCAACTTCCTTATATCTAGCAATTGAACTTTATATTTAATAGTAGCTAGATTCAAGTTTCAAATGTACTGACCAAGAGGAACCAAGTTGAGTGGCAATAAGAAGCACAAATTTGAGCATACAAACTAGCATAAAATATAGACAAATCAAGTACACAGGTTATAGCTATAGTAGCCACTTGAATAAAGATAGAACAACAGCTTTGTAATTGGACCTCTCTTCAATTAACAAGAAGTTAAAGAGAGTTACTTGACAGTAGCTATGTACGCAACTTCACTAAGTTGAGAGCTCCTCAAATCCAGCAATTTCAACTAAGAGCTCTAATAGTAGCTATGTCCCCAAAATCTATAATAGATCAAGCATTCAAAGTACAGAGAAGCAATTGAATTCTAACAATATACAGCAATAGAGAATGCCATCCAACTATGCAATAGTTCCACTAGATAAGAGAATCCAATCCAAGCTCCATTTGACAGCCACTTTGTACTCTTTTGTCTAGACCAAGGATTGGAAACAATTACAGCAGCCCCTAAATGTCGTGACTCATTGCATAGTAGCCGCAGCACCTGAATTTTAAAGCAGCAACAGGAAATTGAGCTCTTGACTATGTCCAAGAAAACCAAACCAAGTTGTTGAATTTAAGTTGTAGCTGTCATGGCTGTGACTCTATTCAATGAACAACAGCAACTTCTTCACTTAACACGACCAATAGCTGTCTACACATACTTGTAAGTTGTGCGCTCATATTCAGCAGCAGCTTGAACTAAGAACGACTCCTAGCAACGACCGAGCTGAGAACCAAGCTTCATACCGGCAACTATACGGCATTTAAACAATAGCAGTAGCCGTAAGTTCTAAGTGCAGTAGGTGAGTTATGTTCCTTGTGCGAATGTACGACCAGCGACCGATCAACAAATAGAATTGTAGTTGACATTAACTACACTTTAGCCAATCCAGCCGTAACCCAACGTCCGTAGTAGCATACAAAGCGGAGTACTACAACTCTCCAAATCAACACCAACAGGCTAAGTTACATCCAAAGGCCATAACTCCAATTGGTGGAGAACAAAGATAGAGAAGCAATAGCTGTTATCCACGTGATAGCAATCAATTCATCTGAGTTGCAATTGACTAACAAATTTTTCATTCACAAGTACCAATTTATTTATTTAACATCACCTTATTACTCTTTTGGTTTGTTTGATTGCAGATGTATGGACTTTAAGTACGAGTTCATAACTGAGCTTCACAAGCTATACGAACCAAATAGCAATTACTCTCCAAACTAGTCCACTGCACAACAATTTGGATAGCTATAGCATACCATGCCGAGTTGATGAAAGTTTCAACTTCAGTGATAGCAGCCGCATTCACTTCAAACAGCAACTAGCTGAGCCGGGAAGCACTTTAACTTCAATTGCAGCAGCTGAAATACTCCAACCAACAACTGAGCTAAAACAAACCACAAACAAGAACAGCAGCCAAGAGCTTTGAACTTCAACAATCACGTGATAACTGCTATTGAACAGCAGCTGCACCAAGCAATTGAACACAAAAGCAACATAAATCAGCCCATGCATGAATGAAAAAGCATACAAAGTTAAGCAAGGGAAAATGAAGACAATAGCCACGGCACTCTAAATAGCAGACTTGTAAGCTGCAAATTTCCAAGTCGAGAACTCCACCTAACAATAGCAACTTGAACCAAGCACGCACCAGTAGTAGCTTCTTCATGTGAGCTCCACGTCACAGCAATCTGAGCTCCAATCCATAATCGGAGTGGTAAGGTCCAACACAGCAACTCTAACTGAGAGATCCAACAAGTGCAGCTAATCTACAAGCAAAGCACTAAACCGAATACCACATGAACAAGACATTAAGTGTTGAAACAGAGAATTATATTGGTGATATTCATCAAGCTATTTACTTTTGTTTGGAAAATAAAATCTAAGTGTCAACCTACTATATATTAAGTGGCCTACGTGAAGAGTAAAAGGCACAAGTTCACCATATTTTTCAAGAGGTCCAATAACTTTATTTGGGAGGAATGTATTACATGGAGCTAACCTCACAATCTGCATTATTTCATTCTTTGGATCATACCTTAAACTGGAGGCCTTTCTTTAATTGGACACTAAATAATGGCGCTGTAACTCCCCAAGACCATAAATGGCGCTACAACTCGCCACATATCTAGACTAGTCCAGAATATGTAAAGCTTTCTAAGTCCACAATCGAAATAAGGAAAAATTGCATCTACAAAGGAGTGGGAAACTGCATCCACTCATAACCCCATATAACCCTAAAACATCCAAAAGTTTGGAAGTATCCCGACTTACAACCAAAACATAAGATACGTCAAATGACTAAGCTCTTATACATCGTTCCTCCCACTTCTTTCTTTTTGTGTAAATACTCGAGATTAAGTATGCAACTCTCCTATCTTTCCTTTCTTTTTCTTTCTTCTTCATATATGTCTTAAATGTATGTGTGCTACTGATCCGTCTACCTTCTTTTACATCATAGTTAAGGTTTAAGTGATATATAGATGTACCTCTTTGCACTTTATGGATGTGTAATTTTTGTTAAATTTATCAATTTTATTCATAAGCACAAGTAATTAGTTATTTCCATGGACATGGTTAGTGATTCATTAACTTCGTATGGCATTTACATTATGGGTTTTCATAGTCTTAACTTTTTTTATGAATTTTCACACTCTTTAGGGTGTCTCGTGAGCTTTAATTTGGATGTATATGCCATAGTGATTTCATAGTATTTCTTTATGATTTTGGTGTGTTCTTTAAAAATTTGACACTTAATTGTTTAAAAATTTGATACTTACATGTTCTTGAAATGAAAAGGAAGAAAAGATCTAAGGAGTCCAACCCATACTTGGGATGATTTAGGGAAATTTAGTTTGATGGGCTTAATACGGAGCTTTTTGAATTGAACTATTTGCCTCTAACCTTCCCAAAAAGGCTCATGCACTTTAAGGAAGGCTACTAACTTTACGTCCATTGCAAGCTCACTCTAAATAATTATGGAATGCACGAAATTTTATCTCATTCGTTGATTATCTAGATGATCCTGTGGATATCATTTGGTCTCAAAGCCTATAAATACTCATCCATTCTTCATCATTTGACACAACTCTAGAAATTAGAGAAACAATACTCCGCTATGAAACCTCTTCTCTTTAAGATTAAATGAGCTTTTAAGCAAAGAACAATCTCAATTGCTCAAGAATTGCAAGGTTGATATCCTAAGTTTTTTAGCCTCTCTTGTCCATCACATGTGCATTTGAGACTTTGGGATTATTTGTTTCTCCTCCCTGCCATTGTCTCTTTAATCATCCCATCAGGTATCATCTCTATGTCCCTACCATGAAGCCACATGTAATGCAATACTCACATAACTAATACGTAACCGCTCCATTCAAACTCCCTTCATCTACAGTGTGTTTCTTTTATTAAGTATGTTGTTTGTCAAATGCTATGTAAACATGATTAATCAAATTCAATTTTGGAGTATATGTGTATCTCTAACAAACTTTTGAATGTTTGATAGTTTTCATCATTTAATGGAGCATAAACTTCCTTTCATTTGTATACTTTATCAATCACTAGCTTAATAACTTCTCATCTACTTTATATTCGAGCATAAGATTATAAAGATTGATATTTGAGACAACTAAATATTTACGAATGCTCTTCATGAATATTAAGATCTCATACACTTACTATAGCTAGACAGTGACTGATTTGTTAATGTGGTCTAAGACAAACATGAGTTTCATCATAGGACTCAATTGTATTTGAATTATGAGCTGAGGACTACACGTGAGAATACATTTTAATCAATTTAAAAAAAGTTCAAACCATTAACCAAATCGAACTAAACCGTTTTTTCTAAGTTTAAAGAAATTATGAATCGAACTGTATAGTTAGGTTCAATTTACAAAAAAAAAAAAATCAAACTATAATATTAGGACAGTTTAGTACAAGGGGTGAACCATGCTATTGATCATGATTAGACCAATTAAGATGAGCGAACTCGTGTAGAGCCCTGCTAGAATGGGCTTAATTTTTACCTCTTGCTCCTCAATACCGATAAAAAGCCTCTAATGGGTATAGCTACATGGGCTTTCCAATCCTCAAGTTAGCAAAAAGGACCAGGGGGGGGGGGGGGGGGGGGGGTTGGTGGTGGTGGTGTGGAACGAGCACCAATAACCTAAGGGACTATGCTCCCCCAATGTATATATAATGTATCGAGCTCAAATTAGGCAAGGAGGGGAGAAAAGTTTTTAAAGAATAAAAAGTGAGTCTTCTAATACTTCCTAGCACATGGTGCCTTTTATATGAGTTACCCGGACACGTAGCAATCAAGGGTTCGCTCGTACTGGCTATCGATAGACAGTATGCTCTACGGTAGAGATTAAGCTCCATTGTGGGCGACATGTTATGGCTAACCAAACCACCAAATCTACAGCTTAGTGATCAGATAGGAATAAGGGTGTTAGGTATGCTAGCCATACTACAAATGTCAAACACTCATTAATGAGTTGCAGTAGAGAGTAGGCGCTAAAGACAAAAATTGGGTTGAGATGCTGAAGAAGGGATCAGTCGATGTTTGATCGGGGACAAGTTGAGCTTTGAGCCTATGTTAGATGATTGATACATGCTAGCTCGAGAATCATTGTTGACCTGCTTAAACAGGTGTTATTTAGCTCATCAAGCGGGTCACAATGTAGAAGATGGGCTTGCTGATAGCTCACGTATTCCTTGTAAGGGCACATAGCCTTATAAGGAGGTCGTAGGGTGATTGACAAGCTTGCAACTCATTTACATGATAGGCTTTCGTAATGGGCCTTAGCTCGAGTGAAAATCAGGTGTCAACACTTGTCCCCCCACTCTCCTCAACGTCCAAGATGCTAAGAGAGTAATCCATGCAAGCGACCTACTAAGGCTAAGCAATCTATTCTTCTAAGCAGGGGGCCAATTCGGCTACTTGGCGTTATAGTAAACAATAACTTTTGTTAGGTTCATTTTCCCATGCACTGGGTTACTATGTTATTAATGTGACCGGTGGGCTACTTGAAGTGTCATGATGGTTGTTCTTGGAAAATGTAATGCACATTAATGGATTGTGAAGAGCAGTTGCAGGCGTGGGGTGTTTGTAGTCAAGTTACATTATAGATCCATGTATAGGGATCAATTGGGGCCTTTAGTTAAGGTAATGGGGCACATAGATGGCTTGGGTTTAACACATATCCTTTCGTGGATTCATGCCTTAAGAGTAAGAGAAACCGTTCGCTTCTCCCCTTGTTTGTCTATATAAAAGGGGGCATGGGTCCTCATTATTCACTTTGCTCTGTTTACTTAAGGGAAATTCTGTCAAATTTTCCACTTGCAAGCTAGTTGTATTTCCTTATGTGCTTCCATTACCTATTGATCATTCACAATGGCTGATTAGAGCGCGACCAATAACTAGAGTGAGTCCTCCTATCCTTATATTTCAAGGAAGGTAGATGGAGGTTATAAGGGCTTATCCCGGACAAAAGATGATAGCACTATTCCCTTTGAATCAGCGACAACAGCAATGGCTGCAGCAAGAGAAGAAGATGGGGTGATATTGTCCGGGGAGGAGAGGAGGGAATGCGTACAGCGATACCCTTGTGATGTATACCCCTTTGATGTCGAGGAGGACAACATTAGGCGTTTGTTGCGAATAACTAACTCAAATACACATGCATGTGCTCGGGTTCATATAATGATTATAGGTTCATTTTCTCCTATAACGCTTATTATTATGTTTTATT
The DNA here is from genome assembly GCA_024138005.1 of Lumnitzera racemosa. NCBI lineage: Eukaryota > Viridiplantae > Streptophyta > Magnoliopsida > Myrtales > Combretaceae > Lumnitzera > Lumnitzera racemosa. The sequence continues at coordinate 7,972,451 of JAMXBC010000007.1, forward strand.
TAAGGTTTAATATACCTAATTATCTAGGTCTTAAGTCTTTTACAATTATTCTAGGTTTAGGGTTAGGTTCGGGTTCGGTTTCCTCATCAATTTTTTAAATTAGGTTCTAGTTCGATTTCTAAGTCCTAAATATGTTTGAATCCTAATGTGAAATTAATCACATTAAGCTCGAGTATTCAAATATCCTATTGGGTCTTAATTTAGTATTCTAAGCTATTCGGTACACGCTAGTTCTAATTAGGGTATCGGATTGATTCCCGATGTGAGAAAATCTTACATTTTGAGACCTTTACCTAAAATTAAATACTATTTCAAATTTATTATTTTTCGGATTTCTATTATAATATTATCTAAATAACCATAATTTTTTAGATTTATAATTTTTCAATTTCACATATTACTAATTTCTTATATTAACTACCTAATTTCCTAAATTAATCATACTTAATACTCCAAAGGCTAGGATTAAGGTTCTATATAAGAGATTAACATCCCTAAACATCTAACTACTATCTAAATCAGTAATTAGTATCTTAATTACTTAATTAACCCAAAATCACTCAATTTTCCCATTATTTTAGGGCTAAAAATTAACTTAAAAATTTTGAAAATTAATTTTAAAAAAATGGCTTCATAGCACTATTTTATATCACATGAGCATCCTACAGAAAAAAATTCAGCTCCAAACTACACTCCTAAGCCTATTTATTATGCTCGATTTTGAACAATTTGTTAAGAACTCTATATTTTCAGACGTAATTAAACTAAATCATTATTTTTCACTAAATCTATATACAATAAAACCTCAGAATAACAAGTTTCATAATTTTTTGGAAAAAAACTAATTATACAAAATTAGTCAAAATCAGGAAATTTAAGAGACTAACCGGTCCGAAGCTTTTTGGCCATCCAAACTCGCTCCAAGGGTATTGGCCGGCCTAGACGGTGGGGCTAGAGTGGTGTGGTGGTGGCGTCTCGGTCCCAGGTGGTGGTGAGGTGTGGGTTTCTCTCACTACTCGAATCTGCACAATTTCCTTTTTTTTTTTGAATTTTCTCTTGATTTTTTCAGTTTTCCTATTTTTATCTAATCTTAAACTGTCCAAATGAGTTTTGGAAATTTTTCCCCTATTTATAGATGATTTTTGTAATTATTATGCATTAATTAGATAAGACTTTGCCTAATTTCCTTGATTTTTGGCTTTTATGTTGTCCAATTTTAATTAGCTAATTTTTATTTTGTAAATCCTGACTTGTCACGACCTGATTTGGATCATTTTATCCTTTTCTGATTTTTCCATAATTAATTTATAATTTTCTTTAATTATTTACTTAGTTTTTGGCCAATTTAGGTAATTTCGCGTATTTCTATCTATACGTAAATACATGTAGGGTACATGTGAATATTCCTAATTATTATTTTGGTCATTCTAAAATTTTTAGTATACATATAATCTATCTTTAGTAATTTATTAGTTATTAGATTACACTTTTTGTTTTTTCGATAATTAGTACTTATTATGCTTAAAATTTGAAAATTTTACAGTCTCCTATTTTATTACTTATTTTCTTAAATTCAAGTTTACGGGGTCATTTTTACTAATATTTCTCTCAATAGTTTATAATTTGGGTTTGATCGGATCATTTAACCGATCGCCTTAAATCTTGTGTTCTAAGTTCAATCCTACGGTCACTTGGCTTAGCTTTAGGGCTTATAATATAAATAAATATTCCTAAATATTATTTAAGTTATTTTATGATTTTTAGTATATATATAATTTATCTCGAGCGATTCATTAATTATCGAAATGTATTTTCCGCATTTTCGATAAATAATAAGTTATATACTTAAAATTTGGAATTTTTATATTCTTTTATTTTATTGCTTATTTTTTTAAATTTAAACTTACGGGATCATTTTCTTAATATTTCTACCTTTACTTTATAATTTAGGTTCAATTGAGTTTTTCAACTGATCGAAACCATCGAATGGTTAGTTGTGAGCCTTACAATTGGTAGTTGTATGACTTGCTGGACTTCATTTTTTCTTTCAATTGGTCATTCCTTTAGTTGGAGGGGAATCAAGAGAGGGCCAAGGTCAAAAGGCTCTAGAAAGCGTTGGAAGAAGAGAAGAAAGTGTACAATAACTTAGTCGCTGCATTCAACAATTTGGAAAGTTAGCATAGGGAGCTCCTCAAGTAAGTAAGGAAGCTGAAGGATAACCTAAAGATGGTTGAGGAATCCTGCAAAAGTACTGAGGATAAGCTAACTGCTGAGCTGAAGGCAAAGGGGGAAGAGCTGGACAGAGTGCGTGTTAAGTTTGCTAAGAGGGAGTTTGAGCTCTTAAAAGACTAGGGGTTGGCACCTAAGATCAAAGGGGATATCTTTATGGAGACCTTAGATGACCCCTTGATCTAAAAGGCTATCAATAGGGCTAGATATGTAATGGCAGAAGAGGTATGGAAATAAGTTCGGCAGAACATACTGTAAGCCCCGCAATTAGCTACTCGAGATTTGGTTCGTAAAATTTAGGGTAATTGAGCAAATTATTCAATCCAATCCAATCCAAATTTTACGACAAAGTTAGGAATATTAGTAAAAGTAATCATATGAGTTTGGATTTAGGAAAATAATGAATTATTATAATATTGAATTATATGTAAATTTCTCGTTATTTATCGGAAACCTGTAAAACGAGTTCTGATAACTAACAAATCGATAGAGAAAAGTTATATACACACTAAAAATTATGAAATAACTTAAATAATATTTATAAGTATTTATTTATACCGTATATGTATTTACATATAGGTTAAAATACGTGAAATTACCTAAAATACCTGAAATATACTAAAATAATACTAAATAATTAAAGAAAATTCATAAATAATTAAAGAAAAAGCAAAAAAAAAAAAAGAAGAGGAAATGTCTAGAAGTAGGTTGTAGCAAGCTGGAATTGAAGAAGAAAAACTAACCAATTAAATTTAGCCAAATAAAAAGTAAAAAAGAAGAAGAGATAAAGCAAATGTCAACTTAAATTAATGAAAAAAATATTTAGGCAACTTTATAAATACCCAAACATGAACAAAAGCTCATTTGGTCTATTTGGAGAGTAAAATAATTTGAGAGAACCGAAAAATAGAGGATATGTTTTTTTTTCAAAATTAGAAAAAAAAAATCTGTCCAATTAAGGCCTTAGAGATGAACTAATACTTAATAATAACCTAAGAGTAGACGACTACCGCTACTACACGATGGTGACAACACCTAGATTGGCCGACAAGGCAATGGTGACTAGTGGTAGCCAGAGCCACCAACTCTAGTGAGTTCGATCTTTCTTTTTTATTTTACTTACTTTATTAAAAATATTAAATATTCTTAAAAAAATTATGAAATTTGGTATTATGAGGTTTTTAAGTATGTAGATTTAAGGGAAAAAAATTTACTTTGATAAATTTATATATGGAAATATGTTGTCCTTAAGAAACTACATAAAACCAAGTATATTTCAATTTAGAAATAAAGGACTTTAGAAGTCCAATTTTGAGCTTAAAATTTTTGTGTAGGTTAGTTAGAGTATTTAAAACAGTGTTATGAAGAGATTTTTCAAAAACTTATTTTTGAAAATTTTAGATGATTTTTAAGCCTTAAAATAATGCATAAAATAGGTAATTTTGAGCTAATTAGGTAATTAAAGGGATAATTACTGATTTAGTATAAAATTACATGTTTTACGATGTTGAAATCTGATATAATATTTATAGCATTTAGGGTGTTAGATATAATCATTAGGTGTATTATGTAATATATATATATATAATAAGTAAAATGATATACTTTAGGTTAATTTTGTAATTTAGGTTAATTAAGTATAAATTCTGATTTGGGAGGAATTTAAGTATTTTGAGATGTTAGTTGATGTTGAGAGATGATATTTGAAGGGAATATTAGTTGTGTATATTATGTACATATTAGGTGATAATATATAATATGTAAGTATAAGAAATTAATAAGAAAATATTAGGTTAAAATTGATATTATAATAATAATAAAAATATATACTAAATCTAGTTGGAAACTTAAATTTAGGGCAATTATATGAAAAATATAAATTTTTCTCACATCAAGAGTAAATTTGGTAGACAAATTAGGATATAAGGTATATTATATAAACTAAATACTGATTAGGAGTTAAATATAATATTTAGGATACCTGAAAATAATGTGATTATTTTCACATTATAGGTCAAAATGAATTCCTAAGGTATGTATAAATTCATAATCGAAAATTGAGTTAAAACTTAATTTAGAAATTGATTAGGAAATTGAATTAGAACCTAACTCAAAATTAAGAGTTATTATAAAAGACTTAAAAACCTGAATAGTTAGGTATAATAAAACTATAAACTAAAGATAAGAATAAGAATTTCAAAACAAAAACTAATCTACGGCAGTTATGTGAAAATTGAAATAATATTTGTATTATAGGTAATTATAGGTGATGGCCTATACGAGTCGTACCTTGAATAAGTAGGTAAGGAGTTCAAGTAAATTGGGATTAATACGTTACTATATTTCGGAGTACTAATTTATAGTATTCGGAGACTTGAAATTGTATTTGATTATGCTCGATAGATTGTTAACTATGTACATGTTCTTGTTTCTGAGCTTGATGATATAGTTTCAACTTACTACTCTGGCTTATATTTGTGTGACTCATTGAAATGATTAAACATCTAAAATCGGATTTAACTAAATATACGACTTATAACTCTAAATCGAATTTGCATTGTAACCATTAGGGGAAACTTAGGGTTCTTAGGTGAAATATCGACTCCTTCAAAAAGGAAAGCGCTGAATAGCATAATTGGTCCCTTTTTTATTCTTAGTCGAACTAAGTGACAGGTGAGAAGGTTGCGATAAGGGTAAAGTCAGTGGTTCAGAGGTAGTCGTGGAAGGAGCGGTGTCTTCATTGTACAAGCTTGTGTTTAGTCGTGAATTGTTACATTAAACAGAAACTCCTCAACCCGGATTAGAATGGGTCCAATTTTTCTAATCTTATGACGAACCGGACAACGTTGTACGATGGAATTTTCTTATACATGCATAGCTTCTAACTAATTTGGTTAATAAACTTATTTGTGTTAAATATATAGTTTTAAGTCTCCATCCTAACTTACTGAGCTGTTGGTTGCTCACATCCCTATAGATGTTGTTACAGGTGCAAGCTAAAAAGCGGCTTATATTCATCTTGAAGCAAGCAATTGTTGGATCTTAAGGAGTAAGGAAATACATCTAAAGAATAGATATAGGTTTAAGGTCTTAGATTTTATTTTAGAATTTTTCATTTTTTGGATAATATATTACTTAGGAAATATAGTATGATGAAATCTTGTACACATTATTTGTAATATTTAAATTTTAGTGAATATACATATATTTTCATACTTTCTTATGTAAATAATTTATTTAATTCATGAACTATTTACTTTAAAATAGGTTAGTCATGAATGGCTTATGTAGATAAAGTCTAAGATAGTGGCTGTAAGATCAGCTTCTATCCTAAAATAGTTTACACGGCGAAACTGTTATGACTCTGCCGCTTCGGAGCGTGACAATTCTGAGTTGGTATCAAAGAGTAGTTCTAATGAACTCGCTTTGAAATGCACAATCAAAAGAAGTAGACATAATACGAGTACATTGAGAGTAGGTATTACTAAGTGCGTATTAAAGGATTGTACTGTCACGCCCCGAAGCGGCAGAGTCGTAACAGCCCCGCCGTGTAAACCATCCTAAGATAGAAGTTGGCCTTACAACCGCAATCTTAGACCTGATCTATACAATGCATTCACGACTAACCCGCTTTGAAGTAAACAGTTTGTAATTTAAATAATTCATTTACCTAAGAAAGTGAGAAAAGTTATATATAATCACTATAATTCAGTTATTACATTATTCAGAAATGAAAAGTAATAACATATGTGTTGATTCTTCAATGTTTTTCCTCACTCCTCAGGATCCAGCAGTTGCTAGCTTCAGAGTAGTTGTTGCCGCTTCTTAACCAGCACTTGCACGACGTTTATAGGGATGTGAGCAACCACAGCTCAGTAAGTAGGGATGGAGGACTTAAAACTATACCATACACACAATAAGGTTTTCAATCACTTATTAGGTGCAATGCATGTGCAAGTAAATGCCATCACACGATGTTGTCCGGCCCGTCGTGAGATTTGAGAAATTGCGCCCGCTCTAATCCGGGTTGAGGAGTTGCCGTTAATGCAACAGCTCACGACCAAACCCAGGCTTGTGTAATGGAGACCTTGCTCCTCCTGCGACTACCTTCGAACCACTGTCTTCACCCTCGCCGTGACCTCCTCTCCTGTCATTTAGTTCGACTGAGGATAAAGAAGGGACCATTTTACAATCCTGCGCTATCCCTTTCAAAGGGGTCAGTATTTGGCCGGAGAGTCCTAAGTTCCCCTAACGGGTTGCCATGCATGTCCGATTATGATTACTGGTCATATATTTGCTTAAGTCCAGTTTAAGGTGTTCAATCATTTCATGCAAATCATACAATACATGCTAGAGCAACAAACAGAATCATAGCATAACCCACAATCAAGTACATGCACACATCCAACTATCTAACAAGCACAACCAAGCATAATCTTAAGCCTCCAAAATACAGCATCATATTAATCCCAACTTACCTCGACTCCTCGCTCACTCACTCGAGGTCCAATTTGCTCAAGCCATCGCCAATCATCCCTATAACACAAACGTGGTTTCAGTTTTTTTTCATATAACTATTATAGGTTTGTTTTATCCTATAACGCTTATTGTTATGTTTTATTTAGGGTTTAAGATACCTAATTATCTAGGTCTTAAGTCTTTTATAATTATTCTAGGTTTAGGATTAGGTTCGGGTTCGATTTCGATTTCTGCATCGATTTCTGCATCAATTTCTAAATTAGATTCTAGTTCGATTTTCTAAGTAGTGTTTTATATTCTAACTCTAGAAATTCGTTTCAACCCATAATGTGAAATTAATCACATTATTTCCCGATCTCCTAAATACCATCATTACTTCTAGTCAGTATTTTATTTCACCCGGTACATTTATATCCTTATTAGTGTACTGAATTCACTCCTAATGTGAGAAATTTTTTACATTTTTCATATAATTACATAAATTCAAATTTCCTATTAGATAGATTTTACATTTTTATTATTATCACAATATCAATTTTTATAATAATATTTCCTATTTATTATATTTCCAATAATTACCTATTATGTATTATTACCTTTTATATATATATTACACTTTTAATATTCATATCACTCTAATTATCATCTCTAAACATCAATTATCATTTCAAAATTTCTAAATTCATCCTAAATCAGATTTTACTCCTAATTACCCTAATTTACAAAATTAACTTAAAATGTACTATTTTTCCATATTACTTATTTACTACATAATTAACCTAATAATTACATCTAACACCCTAAATGCTACATGTATCATACTCCATCAGATTTCAAAATCCTAAAACATATAATTATTCACTAAATCAGTAATTAATCATTTAATTACTTAATTAACCCTAAATTACCCATTTTATGCCTCATTTTAGGGCCTAAAAATTATCTAAAAATTTAGAAAATTAATTTTTAAAAACGGGCTTCATAGCACTGTTCTATATCATCTAAGTAATCTACACAAAAATTTTGGGCTCGAAACTACACTCCTAAAGTCATTTATTTCTAAATCGAAACATGCTCGGTTTTGCACGATTTCTTAAGGACCCTATATCACGAGACATATTTTCATCAAAATAATATTTTTCCTAAAAACTACATACAAAAATATTCCAGAATAACAAATTTAATAATTTTGTAATAATATTTATTATTTTTACAAAATTATACAAAATCGGGTTGGAAATTGAACTCACCGATTTGGGTGGCTCCGGCTACCGTCGGTGGCCATGGGTGTGTCGGCCCACCTAGGCATTTCCACCACCATGTGGTAGTGGTAGCCGTCCACTCCTAGCTACCCGTCGGGTCTAGGTTCTCCTTTGTGGCCCTAACTACACAGCTTTCCTTTTCTTTTCTTTTTTTTTTGGTTTTTCTCTCAATTTTTGAGTCTCTCTATTTTTCTCAAATCTCTAACTGTCCAAAGGAGTTCTCTGAATTTTTTTCCTATTTATAGATGTTTATGGAATTTATTGTGCATTAAATTGGACAAGACAATTGCTTTATCCCTTAATTTTTGGCTTTATGTTGTCTTAATTTAATTGGCCGATTTTTTTCTATTTTTTTCCAGCTGCCATGACCCAATTCTAGATCATTCCTTAGTTTTCCTGATTTTTCTTTATTTTTCCTTAATTAATTATGAATTTTCTTTAATTATTTAGTATTATTTTGGCACATTATGCGTATTTTAAGTAATTATGTGTATTTCTACATACATGTAAATTCATATATAGTACAAATAAATATTCCTAAATATTACTTAGGTTATTTTATGATTTTTAGTATACATATAATTTATCTCTAGCGATTCGTTAATTATTGGAGTGCATTTTACGCATTTTCGATAAATAACGAGTTATACATTTAAAATTTGGAATTTTTATATTCTTTTATTTTATTGCTTATTTTCTTAAATTCAAATTTACGGGATCATTTTACTAATATTTCTAGCTTTACTTTATAATTTAGGCTCAATCGGGTCCTTCAACCGATCGAAACCTCGAATGGCTAATTTTGGGGCTTACATGTACTGTAAATTATAAATTAAGTAGTGACTATAACACTAAACTGAGATAAACATTAATCTAATTTAATCCAGTGATGGGATCACATGGAGAATGGATAGTTAGATAAAGTGATCTAAGTAAAATGGTTGAGTAATAGTTAGTTGAAGTGGTTTAGATAGAATGGAGAAGAATCTTTGATTTAATACAGAGCTACGATATGTTAAACATTGTTAGAATTGGTTAATTGGGATATGTTAATATTGTGGATAAGATTATTAAGAAGCTTGTTGATGGAGTTGTGATGTTATTGAGGAGATGTGATGTAGTGATGAGATACATAAATGATAATGGTGATCAATTTGAGCTTTTAACATAATAAAGATACTGTAAGTTGTTGATTAAAGATGGATGGAAAGTAAGGGATTACAACTTAAGTAATATTGGTGAAATATTTCTATTAAAGATAGAAGAGAGAAACTTAACCTTGTTAGTATGATACATAATCTGACTCGCATATTATGTATCTTCAAACAATTACTCTCTAAGGATTATTGATTGGTTTCCATATTTCTTAGATTAGTTAGAGTAAATTATATATAGAATGAGAATACGACATATGAGATAGTAATTGATAGAAGTATTGAGGAGTTTGATAATGATAAGGTATATGGAATGATTATTATTTCTGATTTTTCTATGAAAGTATAAAGTACTTAATCAACAAATGGAAATGATACTAAATTAATTGGAAGACAAATATGGTAGAATTCTTTTGAATGGATGGTTGTTATGGGTGATTTGAATGATGGATATAATATGATAGCTGGTTATGTTTTCTCAAAAGTTAGAATTGATTATATGTTAGTTATTCATTTATGTGGACATCTTAATGATCTCTTAATAGATGTAGTTGTGCTTCCTAAGGAAAGTATATTCTTTTGGATATGTACATATGCTATAACATATTATATACCTGTAATTAAGGGTATAAAAGGATTAGATGTGTTTTGGGTAACCAATCTTGAAAGTTCTTTGCATATGTAAGAAAGGTGGTAGAAACTGTAATATGTGATTATAATCATGTTATGAATCCTTTAGTCCTTAATGAGTAATAAATTTAAGACTTACATTTTTAGAGTTATAAACAAGTGAAATGGAGTAAAATAAGAATGAAGTGGATAGTAGGATCATTATATTGTGTTAGGGTAAATGAAACGATATCATTATGTAATACTTATGTTCTGTTACAGGAGATAGATTATTATTGAATGATACATGAGAAATGAAGTAAGATTATCACATAAACAATGATCAAATATGTATCCAAGCATCCTAAAATTATAGTAGGATAAGTAACAATTGATTGTGGAAATAGAAATTAAAGCAAAAGTTTGGAGGCGATTAAGACTTTTAATCAAAAGTTTCTTAGCTATTCCAAGACCAATTTGGAAAGACATAACCTTTTGGGAAGTGAACTTTTTAAGACCGTTATCTATTGGTGTACTTATTATGATATGATGATAAGGAACATTGAACAAAGATGGTTGTTTAAGGAACCAAGTTTAGATAAGTCAGGAGATAGGCAGTGATTTCAATGAATGACTCTCACTTAATCTTAGTTGAACAATAATAAATCTAAACAAAAGGATTGGATAGTAATCATAAGAATGAGTACAATTATTTGAAATGCGAGTACAATAATGACATTGAAGTGTCCATTCCTTATAAATTAGAAAACTAATGGATGGAAAGGGATTAAAGGTGATTAGGATTATCATTACTTGTCAATTTAAAATCTGTATTAGAGGAAGGATATTAATCCAAAAAGTTGTAGGATATGATTAAAGTGAAATTCAGAAGAAAAACTACAAGTGATAGATAATGAGAAGTTTATTGATAGTTACAAGTAAGAGACTAAGGAAAGTACCAATAAGTACCAGATCTACTAGTAATGTATAAAAGTTTAAATGTAATTCTGAAGATTAGTTTGTGGATATTTGAACTTTATGATTAAGTTAACCAAGAATCAATATTATAGCTGAAGTTCTATATTGGATAGTATAAACAGGACCTTAGGAGGTAAAAGAGTAACTGTGTTTTTTTGGAATAACATTGGATTATAATGTTACCAATTTAGGATTAAGATTAGAGGAAGCTTCTATATTGTTGAGCCTGGTATTTCACCCCCCGATTCCTTTTAAAATTAAGTCTTCTTTAAACCGACCAGTGTTAAACCCTACCCGTTTAACGCTGACCCTAAACTAAAGTTTAAAGAAAACCTTTATTTTTTATGTTTTGAAAATGTGTTAGAGTCGCCACTTAATCGGAGTTAAGAAAAAGAGTTAAGTTATAACTAATCGAGTAAATTGGTTATAACTTACCACTGTTCTTTCGATAAAAAACCAATTTTGTTTTTAAAAAATGGGGTCTTAAAACAAGATATCTGGATTTGGGGGTTAGGAATTTTAAACTCTTACGGATACTATTAATTTTCTAAATTTAAAATTAAACTTAAAAATAATCTTTCAATTCGATGAAATAGAATTCAATTATTGGTTACTCTAATTAGATAAATGAAGTGATCTAAACTAAAAAGGAAAATCGGATTTTCTTTTATTTTTATCATAGTCCCGTAGGTGCTTACGTACCCGTCACTCGAAATCAAATATACGTAGTTCTTTTTGCAAAACTTTAGTGGGTTGGTTTTGTTTTAATTTGAAAATGATCAAGTTTATATTTTACTCAATTTAATTTATCTAAGAAAATTCTTTAAAAAAAACGTCGTAAATTGGATTTTTATTTTTTTTAGAAAATTTTAAAATGTCTTAACTTTAAAAAGAATCCAACTATATTTATTTTGGAAGAATTGATTTTTCTAAGTGCTAAAAAGCAATCTTTATTCCTTAACTTATTTACTTGTTTATTTTTATTTTTATTAAACTAAAAAATAAATAACTAAATAAACTACTTTTTCTTTTTCTTTCTTTCTTTCTTTCTCTTTTTTCTTTTTCCCTTTTTTTCTTCTTTTTCTCTTTTCCTTTTTCCTTTTTCCTTTTTTTATTTTGATTTGATTACATTTACATTATAAACAAACAAATAAATAAAAATCAATTCGAAAGAGTATTGGATCGAGTCGAACTGGGTCGTACGTCTGATCCAAGTCGCTTTAACTCCACTTCAACAGCACAACGAGGTACTGTTTGGGCTAATCTAGTGGCTAAAGTAAGTGGGGGAAAGGGGAATTGTGTGTATTTAATTAGATTTGTAGGGGCTAAGCTCACTGTCATGGCTGTTAGGGATGGTTTAGGTAGTATTAGTGAGTGGCGGTCAGTGGTAATTGATGGAGGTGTTCAGATGGTGGCTTAATGCGTTCGAGTGAATGGTTGAGCTTGGGTTTCAAGGTGTAGGGAGTTCAGTTGTGAGGTTAGTTTAAGCTTAAGGTGGTCAGAGGTGGTGATTCGGGAGTGAAGGGGTGCAACCGTAGGTTAGGTTTTCGCAATGGCAAGTTGGTGGTGAATAGTAGAGGCTATGGTGAAGGTTAAAAAGGGGGTAGAATGGGAAGCCTAAGCTAGGGTGAGTATTCCTAAGGTGGTACGGCACGAAATTAAGTCGAGAGAGAAAGCCGAGGAGAGAGAGAGGGTTTGGTAGAGAGAGAACGTGATTGGGAGAGAGAGAGAGAGAGAGAGAGAGCTTGTAAGTGATTTCTCTGATCGTATGTAGTTGTTTGTCACCCAATGAACTCCCCAACACCCCTTTTATACATGAATTTATCCTATAAATCAAGGAAAGCAGAAATTAGACTTAAATAAAAATGTCTGAAAATTTAACTTTTTTCCCAATTTTGGAGCTTGATTTGAGTACTCATTTGACTAAATTTGGACCTTTTTTTTTTTTTTTACTAATTCACAGTAGGCCATGTCATAAACAAGATCAAAGCAAGAAATCACGCATGTATGTGCGAAAATTGGATCCGAAGTGAAGGGGGTAGGCTATTTTTTATTTGGAAAGAGGAGGAAATCAAGGGAAAGGGAAGGAAAGAGAAGGGTAAGGGAGAGAAAATGTTAATTTTTGATTGGGAAAGAGGAGGAAATCAAGGGAAAGGGAAGGAAAGAGAAGGGAAAGAGAGAGAAAATGTTGACATGGTGCCACGTCAATTGTGTTGACAGATCTTGACTCATGACAATCCCTGATGTGATAAAAACGAAAAAAAAATTTATATGCCCTCGCTAAGATTTGAACCTTTGGCCTCATGCTTAAACCCAATTGCCAATCCATATGCTTATCCGTTAGGCCGTTGGCTTATGCTTTATCCATATATACAATTAGATCACACATATGGACTACGTTAGCTTGGGCAAAATTCAAAACTAAGCTCAAGCCGAACTCTCTAACTTCTAAACTTATTTTAAAATTTAAAAAATCTATCCTATTAGATTGTTATTCCCTAAAATCTTCCATTTTTTTATTTTTCAATTTTTTAATTTCTAAATTTCTTTTTTTTTTGTGTGTTTCTTTCTAGATTTGTTATTTTGATATTTTTCCGAATTTCTTTTTTTTGGTGCTTTTTCTTATTTTTGTATTTTTTTTCTAAATTTCTTTATTTTTTAGGTTTTCTTTAATTTGCTTTTTTTTTTATGTTTTTCCTAATTTATAAAATAAAGTAAAGGGGATGGTAAGTGTCTACATATATCATAATATAATATGGACATTATAAATTCCTAGCAATGTCTCTTAGTTTAGTCATACGTAGATTGTAATCATAGAATTGTGAGAAACATGTATATGCCAATAGTATTTGAAGACAGTAGTTATGATAACTATCTATAGCATTTTGACATACAAAGTGTTTGTAGATAGCATCAAGGAAGTTAAACAATCATAGGTAGTATGCTAAACTTGAAGAAATGTGATTTTTGGAAGAGATAATACTTCTTTCATTAAACACGTTATATTTGGAGAAGGAGAAAGTTATGAAGTTCCAATACACTTCATATTGGTAGTTGCAATAGGTAATCCAATAGAGAAATGACAAATTTGAGATGATCAATCCATTGTTGTTGAATCCCGTGTCATGTTAACCCTATCAGTGTAATCTATCATGTCACATTTTGTTAAGTAATAAGTCTTTGTTAACACTATCTCTCTCTTGATGAATCTATTATTCAATAGTCATATTCATTATTATCGAGTCAAGTTAAGTTAAATACAGTTGATCTATAATATTAACCGTCTCATTTGAATCTAGAATGGAGTAAAGTCAAGATTTGCCAAATTTACTTCGTCAATCCTATACCAAGTTGTATGAAGAACAAATAAGAAGCTATGGCAACGACATAGTCATTGTAAGTAGAAAATTATGGATGAGAAAAAGGGTGATGATATGAGGTGTATAGACACCCAAGTTTTGTCTCTTTTTATTTTTTTAATAAGGTAAAGGGTCCTAAATTAGGAAAAATGCAAAAAAAAAAATTAGAAAAAAAAAACTAAAAATAAGAAATTTTAAAAAATCACAAAAATATAAAATTTAGAAAAATAGAAGATTTTGAAAATAATAAAATTTTTAAATAATTTAGTAAAATATAATTTTAAATTTAGATAAAATAAAGAAATGGTTATTAAGTTTGGGCTTAGATTTGAATCTGGCCAAGTTGACCTAGTCCATATTGTACATATGAATAAGGAAAAACAAATAGCCCAATTGGACAAGCACTCAAACTTGATATTGCATATGACTTGAAGATCTTGAGTTTAAATTATGGAATGTGCAAAGTGCATTTTTTATTTTCTTTTCTCACCTTATTACCATGTCATCACCATGTCATGGGCTACATCATCATGACATCATTCACCAACTTACTTCTAAGTGTGGTAAGCATACTCCTACATGCGCTGGACACACTCTTACATGCATAACTTTGTATTACCCAAACATGGAAAAAAATCACATTGTATTTAATATTTTTCATTCTTAACTCAACCATAATGCCTATAAATAGGAGATTCCATTTCACTACAAACCATCAACTCGTCACTCACAATCACTTAAATCCATTCACAATGCCTCTGTATCTCTACACGACCCCTTTTTTTAGGATTCGTGCGAACTCCAGCTTAGTCTAGCTTTGCTTTGGTTTTTATTTGTGTTTTGTTCTCCATATTTTGTTTTCTTTGTTTTTATTTATTTTTGTAATATTGTACTTTTCCTTTTTCTTTTTCTTTTTCTTGTTGTTGTTGTTATAATTGTATTCTATTTACAATTGTAAAAAGAAAAAAACGAAAAAGAAAAAAAAATGGAAAAGACTTAGTTTGTTTGGTTTACTTATTTTTATGTTTTAGTAAAAAATATACAATAAAAATAAAAATAATTAAAAAAATAAAATAATAATAATAATGAAAAATAAAGTTGTCCTCTCAATTAGAAAAATCCTTTTTTCAATAAAATAAATAAACTCTTTAGGCATATTTTCCATAATTTAGATATCTTTTTTATAATTCAAATATCTTTTCCATGATTTAGGTTTATTTTCCATATTTAGGCTTTCTTTTTATAATTAGACTTTTTTTCTATGGTTTGGGCTTCCTTTTTATAATTAGACTTCTTTTCTATTGTTTAAATATTTTTTTTATAGTTAGGCGTATTAATTATGATAATTATGTATTTCATAAAATGTTGCATTTAGATCCTTTAGAATTTTTTTAAAAAAATTTATCAACGAGAATTTTTTTTCTAAATAAATAAAAATAAATGGACCTTTTTTCAAAAAAGAGGATATTTTAGAATTTTCCTAAAAATAAAATCAATAATTTAGGACCTTCTTCTCTTAAGTGTTTTTTGAAATAAAATGAAATGGCTAAGACATGTAAACCCAGCCACTTTCCAAATTTAAAATCAATCAACCTGCTAATTTTTTTGGAATAAACTGCGAAAGTCTAATATTAAATAGTAGATACATAGGCACCTGTACGTATAGGGCGACTTAAAAAATGAAAAAAATTTATTTTCCCCCTTTAGTAGTTAATTCTTTAAATCCTTATTTTTTGTAAATAAACATAATTTCAATTATAGCTTGTAAATAAATGTTATTATAAGAGTATATTGAAAGGTAAATTTAAATTCAAAAAGATTAAAAATGGTACTTGTTTAAGGTTTAAAACTTTAGCCTTCGATTCAGATATTTGGTTTCCAAAAAATTGTTTTAATAAAAATCGATTTTATCGAAAGACCAATAGCTAAGTTATAATCAATCCACCAAATTGGTTATAACTCAACTTTTTTTCTTGACTTTTGTCAGATGGCGACTCCAAAACATTTTCAAAGTTAAAAGAACCAATTTTCTTTAAACCTCAATCGAAGGTTAATATTAAACCGATATGATTTAATATTAATTGATTTAAAAAAACTTTTTATAAAAAGCGAGAAGAAAAAAAAGGCTCGATAAGGTGAATTTAGAACCGCTAATGACCACAAGTAAAACTTAAGAATCAGTAAAACAAGGAAAAAATAAAGGATAAACCAACAAGAAAACTTGTAAGATTATAAAGCTAAGTCATAAGATAGTATAATATAACTAGAAGACTACGGTGATGAAATAAGATCTAATTGATACTAAAATATGGAATGCAAAGGAAGATAAATCAAGAGATTAAGCAAAGGTTTAGATAGAGAAGTAAGCAAAACTTAATCAGAAAGTGATTCAAAAGCTTAATTAGAAAATAATTCAGTAGAATGGAAAAAGGAATTGCAAAGCTGTGAAGCAACTTGTAAAAATACTAGATAATCAGGTTTAGAAGTTAAAGAAAGGTATAATAGAACATAAGCTTAAACTTGGAAGTCACTATGGAATAAAACATAGCAAAATCTAAGCATTACTCGTGTTATTTTGATTCTTAAGATAGTAAAAGAATATAAGCTCTTAATTTTAGTTAAGTAAGCAATACGTAGATATACAATAGTTTCGAGGATAAAATTGTTGTAAGGGGGGTGGAAATGTAAGCCCCGTAATCAACTAGTCATGGTTTGATTCATCGAGTAAATTGTCCAATCCAACCTAAATTTTACAACGAATTTAAGAATATTAGTAAAAGTGGTCATGCGAGTTTGGATTTAGGAAAATAAATAATTAACTATTATAATATTGAATTATATGTAAATTTCCCTTTATTTATCGAAAATTTATAAAATGAGTTTTGATAACTAAAAAATCGATAAAGATAAATTATATGTATACTAAAAATCATAAAATAACTTAAATAATTTTTAAAAGTATTTATTTATATCATATATGTATTTGTATGTAGGTTAAAATAAGTGAAATTACCTAAAATACTCGAAATATGCTAAAATAATATTAAATTATTAAAGGAAATTTATAAATAATTAAAGAAAAATCAAGAAAAAGTAGAAAAAAATGAGGAAATGTCCAGAAGTGGGTTGTAGTAAGCTAGAATTGAAGAATAAAAATTAACCAATTAAATTTAGCCAAATAGAAAATTTGATTGAAGAAGAGATAAGGCAAACGTCAATTTAAATTATTGAAAAAAAAAATCTAGGTAGCTCTATAAAAGCCCAAACTTAAAATGAGACAATATTTGAGTGAGTATGAATCCCTTGGCGGCTCGTGTTGTGATGGTTGCCACAGCCAATGCCTTTACCCACTTGGGGAAGTAATCTAACGCTACCAAGGTGAATTGTCAACCCATTGAGGCTTTCAAGAAGGGGCTAAGGACGTATAATCCCTACTACATGAATGGCCATGGGTTTGTCAAGGGGTATAACTCTGAACTAGAAGCATGAGTGATCGACATATGCTTTTGGCAAGAATGACATCTCTAGACCAAGGTGTTGGTGTCCTCCTTCATTGTTGGCCAATAATAAATTAGCACAAGTGCTCGAAGGTATAGTGTTTAGGACTGGATCTGATTGCTGTAGATCCCCACATGGAGTTCTTCGAGGACTCAAGTGCCTTCTTCCGTTTGGAGGCAATTGAGGAGCAAGGTGCTATGTCCTCATTTGTAGAGTACATCATTTATTTATGTATGGTTGGTTACGGCATAGGCTAGCTTCTTCACCTCTACTTACTCCTCGAGTAATACCCTTGTCTTGTAAACTACATAAGGGGGTCCATCTAAGAGGGCTTAGGGGTTACTTTTGTCATTTTGATGAATTGTAGCTATTGTACCTTTGTACTTCAATAGGGGAGATAATATATGAAGAGCGACTTTATTGTAGTCATGTGATGTAGGGATAATGAATGAAGCTATCCTCGATAGTCTATCTACCTTTGCATTTTTTGCTTAGGGGATCTTATTGACTTCTTAAGAAGTGAATTCTGTGAAAATGCCTTACACTAAATGTAGGTATTGGGCCATTGTTTCACCCTTAGTCTCGTATTCTCCCTTAACTTGCTGTACAACTAGCATAGAGTTTGAGTGTATGTCAAGTTTTTTTGCTTTGATGTCTTTGGAAATTTTTAGATCAACAATGAATACCTTGTATTTGGCTTCATTGTAACTTTTTGGGAAACCAAATTTTAGGGGATAGAAGATCTTCGTTTCGTACGGGCCTTATAATGTGATACCAGCTCCATTCCCCCTTAGTAAAGGGCCCATCAACGTAGAGTGTCCAAATGGGTATAGTGAGGTTGAGTCGAGGCTTGTCTACTTCATTGTATTATGCTATGAAGTTCACTAGGACCTGTGCTTTGATTAACTATCTTGGGTGGAATTGGACTCTATAGGTGCTTAACTCAAGGGAGTACTTCATCATTCGACCTGAAGCGACGGGCCTCTATACAGCAGTTATAAGTGGTAAGTTTATTAGTATGTCAGTTGATGTTATTGGGAGTAGGGCTTGACCTTTTGAGCAACGATGACCATTGCGAGGGTGAACTTTCTTATCTTAGAATATCTAAGCTCTAGCCTTTGAAAGATGTGACTAATGTATTAACTGGTAGGTAGTTAAGGTCATCAGCTTGGACTAGTATTGAAGATAATGCCTTATCACTGACTATGAGGTATAGGAGTAATTCTTCTCCAAGTATTGGCTTAGAAAGTATGGGTAGGGTCGCTATAGAGTTCTTTGACTCTTGGAAGGCTCATTGAAATTATGGCATCCACTTAAACTCAGTGGGATGTTTATACAAATTGAAAAATTTTGCACATTTGTTGGCACTTCAAGATATAATGCAATTGAAAGCGATTATCCTTCCTGCTGATCGTTCGACCTTTTTTATCTTGGTTAAGGCTTATATGTCTTGAACTGCTTTGATTTTGTCAAGATTGGCTTTTATCCCTCGCTCTATAACCATGAAACCAAGAAATTTGCCTGAAGCAACAACAAAGACACATTTCTGGGGGTTAAGTTTCATTTAGAATTGATGGATGGTTTGGAAGATGTCCTAAAGGTTATCAATGTAGTCTTTTTTGGTTTTACTCTTGGTGATCATATCATCGATGTAGACCTTATTGTTCTTACTTATTTGTGGCTTGAAGATGTAGATGACCAACCTTTAATATGTGGCTCTAGCATTTTTTAGGCTAAAAGGCATTACTTTGTAGCAGTAGGTCTTGAAGTCTATAATAAAGGATGTATGGACTTCATCTTGAGGGGCCATCCAGATCTGGTTGTATCTAGAGTAGGCATCCATGAAACTGAAAAGCACGTGATCAATCATTGAATTGACAATCTGGTCTATGTATGATAAGGGAAAGCAATCCTTTAGCTATGCCTTGTTGAGGTCAATGTAATTGACGTGCATGCATTACTTTCCATTTGAATTGACGAGCTGGTCTATGCACGATAAGGGAAAGCAATCCTTTTACCATGCCTTATTGAGGTCAATGTAGTTAATGTACATGCATCACTTTCCATTTGCTTTATTGACGAGTACTGTATTGGTGAGCTAGGTAGGGTATTTCTCCTATCGAATGAAGCTTGCTTAAAGCGGCTTTTATACTTCCTCCTCAATTGCGACTTGATGTTTTAGGGCAACACATCATTTCTTTTGCTTAATAGGTTAGATGGCAAGATTGACGTTGAGGTGGTGAATAGCCTTCGAGATGTTGATGATCCCTAACATGTCTTTTGGGGTAGATGCAAAGACATTTAAGTTTTGCTTAAGGAAGCCTATGATTTTGGCCTTATAATTGTTTGGCAATTTGGCCCCTACTTTGGTTATCATGCTAAGGGCATCGGATATCTAAACTTTTAGGGTCTCTTCCACAGGCTCTCCCTGTATTACGGAAGCAAGGGAGTTGGTTGACTTGATGTTCATGACATTGTTTCTGGATTAAGCTTTGAGGTAGAACATCCTGAACAAAGTTTGATCGCTTTTAGCCTCATCTACAATAGCGGGTATCATGAACTTTGCTTTGAGGCATCGTTGGCTAATGAGTATGTCAAATTTCGTGATGCTTAGTCTGCCAAGGATGACACTATATACTTTGAATAGATAGTTTAAGGCAACCATGAAATTAACCTAAATGACTTCAAAATTTACTAAGGGCCTTAAGACAATAGTTGACAATACCTTGTGGACTCGGATATTAAAAAATTAATAAAATAAAAATGAAAAAGTTAAAATAGTGTAATTAACTATATTACATATTATTTATTATAATCGTGTAAAATAGACTCCAATAGTTTGTAAACTTTAAAGACGCATTATAAAATTATTATGTGACATAAAATAACATATAGAATATACATATATATGTCGTGCATAATTATTACGTGTGTATATATATATACATACACACACGATTAACTAAATTACCTGAATAATTGTATTTTAGGCTAAATAAAGCTAAGGAAATTCATTAAAATTAATAAAAAAATTACGATCACTCTTGAGACAATTGGGAATTTCTTATCCTAAGCGTATAGAGTCCTTATAGACAGGTGTTAGGTAGATAAAAAAATTTAATGTTCAAACGAAAGTATAAAAGCTAAATTTACTTGAAGAGAGAGAAAGAAAATTTCATTTTAACCACTTTCAAGCTCTAAAAAATTCCAAAAATCATACGTGCAAGGAGGAATTTAAGAAAAATAGAGTTAGGTTTTGGAAATTAAAGGGTTGCATTTAGAAAAAAAATATATACAAAATTGGGTGTAATATAAGCTTAAGAGCATTCATGAACCTAGGGAGTTGCCAGAAACCAAAGGACACCACTACAAGAAGCAACAACCACTACTTAGCCATTCTGATAAGGGTGTAGACACCATTGGTGGCTGGAGCTCAAAATTCTAGTAGATGTCCTTTTTCATTTGATTTTTTAAAAATTAGCAAAAATATAAAAATTGTCTAGAAAATTATAAAAAATTTTATTCGTAAATATTTTTCATATGTGAAATCTAGAAAAAATATGTTTTGTAAAAATTTAATAGTTACAATATACATGCTTAAGGAATCAATGAAATCGAACACTTTTCAATATTGAAATAAATAAGTCTAATGATGTACTTTAGACCTTGACATTTTTTTTTATAAACTTTCCTATACTTATATTAAATTGCTATGAATTTTTTTTCACAAAACTATTTTCTATTATTTTTACGAATTTTTAAGCTTTAAATTATGATTAAAATGGTACCACTAGTGTATTTTCTTAAGGACCTAACTTAGATTATGAGTTTATGTTATTATTAGAGTATATTTTATATACTGGAGTTGTTAAATTAGGTTTTGTAAGGAGTTATAGAAAATTTCAATTTGATCTTTAAAGGGGAAGTTGGTGACTTGGTTATTTTGTGAGATTTGATGAATTGTTAAACTATGATGTAATATACAAGGAGTTAATAAGTGATGAAGTTGAGGAAGAGTGTTTGGCATGTTATTTTCTATTTCAAATGGTCCCTACAATGGAAAATTGTTAGAAAAGTGAGCAAATTAACTAATTAGGGAATATTTTTGGGTAAATCTAATTAAGGAATATTAGTTAATGGTAGAAGGTAATTCAAATGAAATGGAAGGCAAGTATTCTACTAGGTATGGACTGAGAAGTTAAGTTAGAGGCATATTTCAGAGGGAAGTATAGTTTGAGGAGGCTTAGAGGCTGAGTCAAAGGGTTTTCCATTAAGAAATTTAAGTTATACTAGACTAAATAACTTATTCAGAAGGTAACTCAAAGAGAGAATTTAGGGTAACTACAAATATGTAAACTCTCAAAAGTTGTAGTAAAGGGTTTTCATTGAAAAATCTTAAGTATTTACCAAACTCAGAGAGTAACTCAAAGGTTAAATTTATTAAGAACTTTAAGGCCCATATAATCGGAAGGAAGCTTAGAAGATATCCTGCTAAAGATCTAAAATTTAGTAGACTATACAGTCGGTTCAACAAGGGACTTAGAAGGGACATGAAGTGAAAATACATCACTTAAAAGTTGCCTCAAAGGGTAATCCGTAAGAAATGTAAGGTATTTATCAGACTTAAAGGATGATTTAGATGTTAATCTTGTTAAACCTTAACCCTAATATGGCCAAGGAGATAACTCAGAAGCTTTCTCGTTTAAGAACTTCAAGGGTGATCTAACTCAGAATTTAGCTCAAAGCATGTTTATTGGAAAATCTTGGGGATTTATCAGCCCCAGAGATTGATGCAAAGGCTGAATCTGCAGTGAATTTCAATACCTATGTGGTATAGAGGACAGCTCAAAGGGTAACATAAACTTATAACACCATTCTAAACTTCCAATACTTAGGGCATAGGCTAATAAAGCAATGATTAGATAACTTAATTCTTATACAGACAAGTAAATTATATTTCATAATTTATATGCAAAATAAAGTACTATATTGAGGGATCAAACAAGGACAAGTTAGTAAGCTTAGTTAGCAAGCAACTGAGTTCCAGGTAAGTGAGATCAATGCTTCATCGCACTTTACATTATTAGTTAAGAATAATTGGAGGCCTTAGTATGTATCTTGCTTGTGATTATAAGTCAGTAGCTTATGTGTCTGCAGTGTATATGTTTGAATATTGTATTGTTGTTACAAAGTGTTGGATTGTATGTATTGGTTATTTTATGGTATTACTTACTTTGGGTTGCTCAAAATTATTGATCATCCTAAAAGCAATCTAACCTAAACTCGGCTTAATTTCTAACTGGACATGCATCACAACCCGTTGGGAGAACGATTAGGATTCTTGATCTAAATACGAACCATTCAATGAGGATAGTTGAAATGGTCTTCTCCTTATCCTTAGTTGAACTAAGTGATAAAAGATGAGGTGATGGAAAGGTTGGGGACCATGGTTCAAAGTGAAGTCTCAATTAAAGCATGTGTCTCCATAACATAAGCCCCAGTTTGGTTCCAATTCACGAAGTGGATGATGTCAAATCCTCAACTTGAATTAGAGTGGGTGCAATTTCTTTAATCTCACGACGGACTGGATAACATCATACGATGACATTTGCTTATACATGTATAGCATCTAACTAAACTTGCTTGAAATCCTTAGTTGATCTGTGTTGGATATGTGCTACTATCTCCATCCCACTTACTGAGTAAGTTGTCGCTCATCTTTTATAATTGTTTTGCAAGTTTCTAGTAGATTCACCAATAATACTCTAAGTTTCAAAAGATTAGAGAACGGGGTTGGAGAGTGAAATTCAAGACTAATAGTGATGGGAATTAAGCTACCGGACCTTTGACCCACAGTCAAGCTCGAAGACTAAAGGGGTTGGCATGATGAATCCTTTTGTTCCAACCAACCTCTATTGAGGCCAAGTACTTCCTTGCCAAGTCACCATTAATGCCGTGCCGTATGATGGCTCGTTTTTCTGTAGTATGCCGAGTTGATGATTACTCTCTAGCACTGAGCCAACCAATTACTTAGCATCTTCCTTGCCGAAACACTGAGAGAGAGAGTTTGAACTGACTAAGCCATCCCTGTTTGAACAAGCCTACATGTCCGTACTTTTTTGTCCGCATCTTATAATAATCTCACCAATGTAACATCGCCATGTATACAGTATTATTTGCAGAATTCGTTACACCAATGATTATTTTTCTTGTATATTTATTTTTATCCTTTTGTATCTTGTACATTACTTCCTTAGGAAATACCCTTTTATCTTTTCTTTTTTAGATAAGTTGCCCTAACTGATAGGTATAAATACCTTTGTGCTTGTAACGGAGAGGAGATCATTCTTAGTATACACTCTTTGAGTACTTTTTCTTCCTTGTGTAAACACTATTTGTTTACTTTCAGCATTACTCCTATCTTTTCCCTTAAGCAAGGTTAGGTAGTGAGTAACCTCACCGAACCAATTCGTGCGTCATATCGAATTGAGCTGTAAGTCCTCGGAGGTTCCATTAGTGCGTCATATCCTCTGGAGTTATTCGTGGGTGTTGCTTACTGTTTTATTCTTCATTTTCGCCTTTTCGCACTTTTCCTCATTAATCCTTTTCAAGCTTTCTGTAAGCTCAAACCCATCTAGCAACCAATCTTGTTATGGTTCACAACATCTTAGTATCAGAGTGGAGGTGTTGTGTGAATTATAGTAGTTCTTTATGAAGTTCTGTTATACTCTGTTTTGCATGTGTGAAACAAAGTAAGTTACTATATTCATTTGATTGTTGTGTTGTTAATCGTTAATTTCCTAAAGTGTTTGTTTAAATATGTGAGGAAAAATGATAGACCCAAATATGAATGTTAGTACTAGTAATGACAGTTGTCCACCATGGACAACAATCTCAAGGAACTCCCAAAAACACTAATGAGAGACTTAATGAGTAACTAACCTCTTAGTAAATCCGACCTAAGCTATTCATACACTGTCTTGCTAACCCAATGAAGCCGCCCAAAACACTCTACAAGCGTTTAACTTATTATAGGTTAAAACCCAGCTAGACTTGTTCAAGGTGGAGGAGTTGGCGAACGAGTAGTTGGCGAATGAGTAAGGCGAAAGATAGGTTTGAGAGAGCTTGATGAAGAGGAAGAAGAGTATTTTGAAGAGGAGAGTGTATGAATCCCTAAAACATCCGACCATATGAAGCTTTAGATTCTAAGTTTCAATGAATTTGGGAATGTTGATGAATATCTAAAGTAGGAAAAAAAGGTGGATCGTATATTTGATTATTATCAATACGAGGATTATGAGAAGTTGAGAACTACTGTTGTTGAATTCTCTAGATTTGTTGCCATGTAGTGGAAGAATTTTCAGACTATGAGAAGATAAGAGAGATACTAAGAGATTAACACTTAGCTCGAGATAAAGAGAGTGCTCAAGAACAGATTTGTGATGGAAAAATAACTCCAAAATACTTTTACTCGATTTCAGGAGCTGAGACAAGGAGGCTGAACTGTTGACGAGTATGTTCAAGAATTTCAAATGCTTATGATGCGTTGCAAAGTGGAGGAACCACCGACTCAAACATTCTCAAGATTCGTTACTGGATTGATAGGAAACATTTGAGATGTTGTAGAGCTCCAATGATTTGACACAATAAAAGAGGTTGTTAGGATTGCTTAGCGAGTAGAGAAACAAAGAAGAAGCCAAGTATCGGTTAGGTTGTCGACTAGTTAACCAGGATAGGCAAGTCATCGAACTCAATTGAGTACAAAGCTGAGTAGAAAGATTGATGTAAAAGTTGAGTAGAAAAAATGACCTGATGATGTAGTGTCGACCCGAACGTATGAGAAGGGGCAAGGGTCTGGTAGGAAGACCAGCTAGATCAAGTACTTTAAGTACCAAGGGTTCGGATACATGGCTTCTGAGTACCCGAATTGACGAACGATGGACATTAAGAGAGACATCTTGAAGCTAGAAGTAGAGAATACAGATGAGGAACCCGAGGAAGAAGAGGTTCCTACTGAGAAAGAGTTGATTAAAGAGGACGTATTTCTTGAGGACTTAGATCAGTTACTTATGGTTGTCCAACGTACTATGAACATGGAACCCTTACGAGAGTAAGAGTAGAGAGAGAATTTGTTCCTACCACCTATAAGATGAATGATCAGATGTGTGCCCTCATCGTAGATAGTGGAAGTTGTACCAATGTGGCATCAACCAATCTTATTTCAAAATCGAAGTTACCAACTATTGCACATTTAAGGCTGTATAAGTTACACTGGTTAAGTGAGAAAAGAGCGTTACATGTCACTTAGCAAATACTACTGCCGATCACTAGGTAGGCCATGGTTGTTTGATAGGAGGGTCATTCATGACGGCTATAGGAACACATACATGTATAAGAAGGATGACTAGGAGATTACACTAAACCGGATGCCACTAAGAGAAGCTAATAAGTTGCAAACGAAACTTGCCCGCGGATCGAAGAAAGCTCTAGTGATGAGTAGAGCTAAGCTCCGAGAGGTAATCAATGTTAATAAGCCTACTCTCTTGTTGGTCAGGCAACTGTTGGAAATGAGGGAGAGGGGTGAGTTTTCCCAGGAGATCAAGGAGTTGTTAGATGAATATACTGACTTGTTTTCAGAACAATTACGTGAAGGGTTGCCCCAACTCAAGGCATAGAGTACTGCATTGACTTAGTACCCGACGCTGCACTACCAAGTAAGCCAACTTATCGAATGAATCTCGAGCAAGCTTATGAACTCCAACATCAAGTTAATGAGTTGCTGGAGAGAGGCTATGTAAGAGAGGGTCTCAGTCCTTGTACTATACCTATACTTCTAGTGCCAAAGAAGGACGAAACCTGGCAGATGTATATAGACAACCAATCTGTGAACAAAATTACAATCAAATATAGGTATTTAATCCTAAGGTTAGAAGGCATGTTAGATGAACTAAGTGTAGCCAAGATTTTCGGCAAGATTAATCTTAAATCCGGTTACCATCAAATTCGCATGAGACTAGGCAACAAATGGAGGACTGTGTTAAAGACTTGATATGGACTTTATAAGTGGATGGTCATGCCCTTCAACTTGTCGAATGCCCTGAGCACTTTCATGAGATTAATGAATCATGTACTGAGACATCTCATCGGGAAGTGTGTCATGGTGTACTTTGACAACATCTTTGTCTACAATGCCGACATACCGAGTCACTGCGAACATCTCAAAGTAATCCCGGATATCCTCCGTATTAAGAGATTATTCAACAATCTAAAGAAATGTTGTTTTTGCTTAGAAGAAGTGGTATTCCTAGGTTGTGTAGTCAGTGGAGGAGGCTTGCGAGTTGATGATGAGAAGATTCGAGCAATTATCGAGTAGCTAACTCTTACTACTTGTGCCAATGTGAAAAGTTTCTATGGACCGATTTCATTTTATGGAAGGTTCATTAGGAATTTTAGCACCCTTGCTGTGCTATTTACGAAACTAACGAAGAAAAACACCAACTTCCAATGGGGATAAAGAGAGGAGAGGAGCTTTGCCAAGGTAAAAGAAAGGTTAACCTTCGCCCCGGTATTAATACTACCCAACTTCGACAAAATTTTTGAGCTAGAATGCAATGCATCAGGCATTGGAATAGGTATTATCCTAATATAAGAAGACCGACTAATTACCTTCCATAGTAAGAAGCTCCGAGGATCGCAGCTGAATTACTCTGTGATGACAAGGATCTTTTAGCATTAATTCGAGCAATGCAAGTCTAGCAACATTATTTATTGGCGAAAGATTTTGTCATTATATAAACCATGAATTGCTTAGGTACCTTCGAAGTCAAACCAAGTTATTAAAGCGACAAGCGAGATATGTTGAATTCCTTGAAAGATTTACTTTTGTAATTAAGTACAAGTAGAGAAAGAGTAACGTAGTTGCTGAAGCTCTTTCGAGGAAATATGCGCTTTTATCAAAACTACAAACCAGACTGTTTGAGTTTATGAGTATCAAAGAATAGTACTTTAAGGATCCACATTTTGGACCCATAATTTCGCGATGCGTAGATGGGAGGACAGTGGACAAGTATCATGTGGAGGATGGATACTTGTTCCAAAGCGGAAAATTATGCATGTCGATTTGTTCATTGAGGGAGCTACTAGTTAGGGAAGCCCACAGTGGAGGTCTCTCTGAACATTTTAGGGAAAGAAAAAGCTGTGAACGATTGAATGGCTGATTCTTTTAGTCAAGAATAAGGAGAGATGTGCATTAAGTTATCAAAAGCTGTACCGTATGCAAAAAGGCCAAATGTCGAGCATAGCAAAGGAGAGCAATGCCCTTTCTTATCTCAACGAGGCCACGGACTGAACTGAGCATGGACTTTTTCCTCAAACTACCACAAACTGCCCGAAGTAAAGATTTTATAGTAAGATGGCATACTTCATGCCCTGCTAAAAAACTAACGATATTTCAACTATTGCTTCTCTTTTCTTACAGGAGATTGTGCAGATACACGACATGTTGAGAAGTGTAGTCTCCGATAGAGACCTGAAATTCTTAAGCCATTTCTAGAGAACCTAGTGGAGTTGGTAGGGGACTAAATTACTCTTTAGTACCCCATGTCACCCCTAAACCAATAGCCAAATAGAAGTGGTTAATCATACTTTGGGGTTACTGCTTCGAGCTATAGTGGGCAAGAACTTAGTTAATTGAGATGTTTGCCTACCAGTGGTCAAGTTCACCTATAACCGAACAGTACATGACACCACTAGGCACACTCCCTTTGAGGTAGTCTATGGATTCAATCCTGAGTTACCCCTCAAACATACCTTTGTACCAATACTTATGTAAAAGGACCCCGATACAATGGTCAGAGCACAATCCTTTCAGCAGATTTATGACAAGGTCACTCAACACATTGACTAAGTTGCAAGAAGAATTGGAGAAAAGACTAAGGGTAGGTCGGCCAAACAATTTCAGTCGGGATACTTAGGATGGCTGCACCTCAGTAAGGAACGGTTCCCAAACAAGAGGAAGAACAAATTATTTGCAAAGGCGGAAGGACCTTTCAGAATCCTCCAGAAAATCAATGACAATGCTTATTGGTTAGAATTACCGGAGGACTTTAAGGTTTTTAACGCCTTCAACATTGCTAACCTCAGTCTATATTACCTCGATGGAGAATTGAGTGAACATCATTCGAATTTGATCCTATATCCAAAACAACTTAGAAGGAATGATGAGAATTAGGCTACTGAACCTCTGACCTGCAGTCAAGCCTGAAGACTAGAGTGGTTGACATGATGAATCCTTTTGTTCTAACCAACCCCTGTCGAGGCTGAGTACTTCTTTATCCAGTTACCCTTAAAGTCGTACCATATGACGACTCATTTTTTTATAATATGTCAAGTTGGTAATTACTCTCTTGCATTGAGCCGATTAATTATTTAGCATTTTCCTTATTGAGAAGTTGAAAGAGAGAGTTCGGGTTGACTAAGCCGTCCTTGCTTAGACAAGCCTATATGTCCATTTTTTTTGTCCACATCTTATAATAATCTCACCAATGTAGCATCGCTATGCATACAGTATCATCTGTAGAATCTGTTGCACCAATGATTGTTTTTCTTTTATATTTATTATTACCCTTTTGTATCTTATACATTACTTCCTTAGGAAATGCCTTTTTGTCTTTTTCCTTTTTAGGTAAGTTGTCCTAATTGATGGGTATAAATATCCTTGTGCTTGTAACGGAGAGGAGATCATTCTTAGTACACACTCTCTGAGTACTTTTTCTTCCTTGTATAAAATTGTTTTATTTACTTTTGGCATTACTCTTATCCTTTCCCTTAAACAAGGTTAGGTAGCCAGTAACCTCACCGAACTAATTCGTACGTCATATCGAATTGAGTTATAAGTCCTTAGAGGTTTCATTGGTGTATCATATCCTCTAGAGATGTTCATGGGTTTCGCTTACTATTTCATTATTTGTTTTTGCCCTCTCGCACTTTTCCACATTAATCTTTTTCAAGCTTTTTACAAGCTCGGACCTATTCAGCAACCGACCTTGTTTGTTCTTGGTTACGGTTTGCAACAAATGGGTTGAGTTCTTATTTATTTATCGGTTTTGATAACTTATAGAGAAAGTAATAAGGCTTTTATTAGTGACCCTCTAGTTTTCAATTATGAATATTGTTACTATGCTCTATAAACTTGTGACCCTTTAAAAATCCTTTACTAATCGCTTTATTTTCTTAAATCAATTTAATTCTTAAAACTTTTTGTTAAAAATTGTGATTTTGTACTCTATATGACTTATAAATCTTGATTTTCTCGATAACTTAAGCCACAAAATTATTTTCAAAATCCATTTTGAAAAGTTACAGTACAAGTTAATATTTATTAGACTTAAAAATTGGATGGCTCAAAGCAATGAAGTGGTAAATGCCTCATGTAAGCTATACTTATGTTAGTGACTAAAGTGACTAACTTCTAGCTTAGGTTGTATCGAGCCTGGTTTTTCACCTCCCGGTTTTTAAAAATTAAGTTTTTTCTAAATTGATCGATATTAAACCCTTACCTGTTTAATATTGACTCTTGATTAAGGTTTAAAGAAAACCGGTTCTTTTTGTATTTTGAAAACCACTTTGGAGACGCCACTTGAGTGAAGTTAGGAAAAAAAGAGTTAAATTATAACCAATTGGGTGGATTGATTATAACTTTGCCACTAATCTTTCGATAAAAATCGATTTTGAAAACAGTTTTAAAACAAGAGATCTAGATCTAGGAGTTGTGATCTTTAAACCCTTATGGGTACCATTAACTTTCTAAATTTCAAAATTAAACTTAAAAATCACTTTTCAATTCTATAAAATAGAATTCAATTATTAATTACTCTAACTGGATAAACAAAGTAATCTAAACTAGAAAAGGAAAATTAGTTTTTTTTTTTTTTTACTTTCATTATCGTCTTGTAGGTGCCCATGTACCCGCTATTTGAAATCAAACGTACGTAGTTTTTTTAATAAAAACTTTAGTGGGTTGAGTTTATTTTAATTTTTGAAAAGAAATTGGCTTTACTTTTTATTTTATTTAATTCATTTAAAGAAATTTTTCTAAAAGAAAGTCCTAATCTGGGTTTTATTTTTTAAAAAAACCTAAAAATAGTTCTAATTTGTAAAGGGTCCGTTTATTTATTTATTTATTTTTGAAAACTTGATTTTTCTAAGTGTTAAAAAACAAATTTTATTCATCTACTTATTTAATTATTTTTATTTTTATTATTTTTTAATATTATTTTATTTTTATTGTATTTTTTTATCTTATTTATTAAAATAAAATAAATAAACTACTTTCTCCTTTCTTTTTTTTTCTTTTTTCTCTTTTTCTATTTATTTGATTTGATTACATTTACAATTGGGAAATAAACTAAACACAAATAAATAAATAAAGGAAAAAAATACAACTCGGATTGGAATTGGTTCGGACCAAGAGAGAGGCACAGGTTAAATCAACTAGAGCAAATCTTAGGTTGGGTTTAAGTTGTCTTCAAGCTTAGCAGCAGCAGCCAGGCATGATCCAAGGTGATTTAAGGGGAATTTTTTGTGGGTGAGGATAGTTTGGTGTGTATTTTATTAGAGATAATGGGGGTAGAGAGGTTGCCGCTGCCTGAGGTGGTTGTTTGGGTGGTGTTTGATGGTGGTGGGCAGCAGTAGTGTTTTGGTGGTGATGTTTGGAGTTGCTAGATATAAGAGGGGTGTTGGTTCGTAGGTTTAGGGATGTGGTGTGGTGCGTGGTGGGCTTCGTTTAGTTTAGGTAGTAGTGGAGATGGTAATTCGAAAAGGGCGAGTATAGCAGTTAAGGTTTGAAGGTAGAGGTTGCTAACGGTCATGGCAATATACAGGGGTTATTACATTGAAGAGCTTAGAGTGTAGGGGTTGCGGCTAGGGTAATGGCGTTCTTCAAGGGTGGCAAAAGAAAGAGTGGGTTCGATGGGTGTTAGAGAGAGAGTGAATGAGAAGAGAGAGAGAGAGAGCTTGTGGGTTATTTCTACTCATTATGTATAGTCGTAAATGATCAACAGAGTCCAATTTATAGTGATTTCAGTTGGTGTAAGCTCGAAAAGTCCTTTAATGGTGATTTGGGTATGAATTCAAATTTTTGAAACTCAATCTTTTTTTTTTTTAATTTAAGACTCGATTTGAATGGGTTTTTTTACTAATTTTAGACACGTTCTTTGATCCTATTTGTAGTAGGCTATGTATACTTCATGATTTCATCACTAATTTGATAAAATTGCAAGGAAAAATGAACCAAATTTGCTCACAAAGTGCACTGTTCGAGAAGGAAAATGTAGGAAGAGCTAGGGAAAATGGAGGAAATCAGGGGAAAGAGGACAGAAACAAAAGGAAAATGTCGACATAGCTCCGACGTAGTGCCATATCAGCTACATCGTCTAAGCATAGCTTGCCACGTATCATCACATGACACGCAGTAGCTAACATGGTATATCACGTAGCGTTACATCAGCACACGACCAATCCGATGATGCCACATGTCACAATCAGATCTTGACATATGGTAATCCCTGATGTGATGAAAAATAAAAAGGCTTCACTAAGATTCGAACCCTTAATTTCATATGGATTAGGTTAGCCTAGACCAGATTCAAATCAAGCCTAGATCTAATAACCTAACTTTTAAACTTATTTTAAAATTTAAAAAATCTATCATATTAAATTGTTGTTCCTTAAAATCTTCTCTCTTTTTTTTTTCAATCTTTTCTTATTTTTCAAAATTTTTCAATTTTTTAATTTCTAAATATCTTATTTTTTTGTGTTTCTTTCTAGATTTCCTATTTTTGATATTTTTCCAAATTTCTTATTTTTTTGTCTTTTTTTCTTATTTTATTGTATTTTTATTTTTTTTTCTAAATTTCTTTATTTTTTAGGTTTTCTTTAATTTCTTTTTTTTGGGTGTTTTTACTAATTTACAAGATAAAATAAAATAAAATGACTCCTTAGTTTGGGGAGTGACATAGTGACCATATGTCAACAATGACGAATTCTATTAATTGAGTATTGATATGTTCATTGTCACCTAGTTGAATCGGTAGGGTGATAATTCCTTTAGTAGGCACTAGTCTGCCGCCTCTAAGCCTTGTTAGGCCATGTTTGTACAGCTAAAGAGGTTCGTCGAGTTATTCTTTCCTTTGCTTGAAGGCATTATAGAAGACTATATCTACCAAAGTCTAGTTATTGATTAATGTTTTAGGGACATAGAAGTATACAATTTTAGCATTTAGGATGAGTGCATCATTATAAGGTAGCTCGATTCCCTACTTGTCTATGTTGGTAAAAGGTGCTGCTATGTTGGTCTTTAACTTCTTATTTATTACGATGTTCACCTCATATTAGGTTGTTAAGGTGGTATCGCTTAAGAGGAGGCGGGGGCCGCCAAAGATGGTGTTGATCTAGCCTCATCATCCCTTTTGGTTTTGATCGTTTGTAGGGGCATTAGCTTGTTGATTGTAGTATTACCGTTGGTGATTTACTCGACAATAGTGGGTTGGCTGCTGGATTTGGTTTTTCTCATTTGCAATTAAGTGGTCGATGAAGCATTTGTGAATAAGGCCTTTGACTGCATTCTTACGATGGCAGTACTCGTCGGTGTTGTGTCCACGTGTTCTATGATAATTACAATATTTTCTTAAGTTTACTGCTTCTAGCGTCTCATGAATGTTGGGTAGTCTTGGGAGTTGTTCTTGGTCCTTGTATATGATTTCACTAAGTGGTTGAGTTAGGGGTGTTTATGAAGTGTAGTTTTGGAATTCGTACCTTTGCTTCTTACACTTTTCTTGTATAGGGGGTTATGGTTTAGGATCGCGAGGTCCTAAACGGCCTTTTGTTGAGATGTACATGTTATTTTCCACTTCAAAGCGAGCTCTGATGGCATCCTCTTGAGCTATGTTTTTCTCGACGACTTTCATGAATTCATCCATGGATTTAAGCTTATCTAATGATACTGCATTGAAGAGCCTTCCATTAGGATCTATGCCCATTAGGAGAGGTTATAGAGCCATTCCCATGTCTAGCTTAGAAACTTGCAGCTTCATTCAGTTGAAGTGCTCGAGGTATGCTCGTAGGGTTTTATTAGGGCGTTGTTTGACATTATAGAGGATAAAGTAGTCTATTCATAGGACTTGGGAACTAAAGAAGTGTTGTTGGAATCTTCTTCCTAAGTCATTAACTGAAGTGATAAATACCTTGGGGAGGGTGTTAAACTAAAGCAAGGCAGCTTTCGATAGTGTACTAGGGAAAGCTTTGCACATAATGGCATAAATGAAG
Source organism: Lumnitzera racemosa (assembly GCA_024138005.1). NCBI lineage: Eukaryota > Viridiplantae > Streptophyta > Magnoliopsida > Myrtales > Combretaceae > Lumnitzera > Lumnitzera racemosa. Next base: position 8,006,342 of record JAMXBC010000007.1, read on the forward strand.
TTATAGAAGCTCATCATTATCTAAAAGTAGACAAGGTGGTCATTTGGATCGGTAATGCCATCGTAAGTCTTGAGATGCAGTAGCCTTAGCCAATAGGGAGCGTTTCCTTAAGGATTGAAGAGATGAATGGGCTTCTTGTTGGTGTAGAGCACAATGGCCATGTAGACGATTCGATTTTTTTTTTAATCGTGTATGCTGGAGGCATAGCAAATGTGCTCATTGAGTTTGTCCATGTTTGTGTCTTCATTAATACACTTGACTATTTCTTCCTTGCGTAAACACTGCTTATTTACTCTCTACTCTTATCCTAACCCTTGAGCAAGACTAGGTGGCAAGTAACCTCACTGGAACGATTTATGTATCTTATCGAATTATGTCACTAGTCCTCGGAAGTTTCATTGGTATGTCATATTCTCTAGAACTATTTGTGAGTTTTTTGCTTACTCTTCATTCGTCGTTCGTCTTTTCATACATTCCCCCTTACTTCTTTTTCAAGCTTGGACCTATCTAGCGATTAGCCTTGTTTGTTCTTGGTCACAATTCACATCATCTTGGTATTAAAGCCGAGGTTTTGTTTGAGTCATGGTTTGTGTTTAAAGTTTTGTTATACTCTATTTTTGCGTATATGAAATAGAGTAAATTACTATGTTCATCTTAGTTGTTGTATTTATTAACTGTTAATTTCTTAAAGTGTTTGTTTGAGCTTTGAATCTATGAAGAAGATAATAGACCTGGGTGTGAATGTTGGTATGGGAGATGACACTAGTAGAGTTGTCCACCATGGATAATAGTCTTAAGGAACTCCAAGAAGCACTGGTAAGAGACTTGATGAGGTGGCTAACCTCTTAATAGATTTGACCTGAGCTGTTCATACATTGCCTTGTCGACCAACTGAGGCCACGCAAAACACCCCATAAACTGCTCAACCAGTTAAAGGTTAGAACCCAGCTCAACCAATATGAGGTAGAAGAGTAGGTGAACGAGTGAAGAGAAGGATAGATTTAACAGACATAGGATACGAGGAGAAGAAAAGTATTTTAAAGAAAAGCGTGTACGAGTTCCCAGAGTATCTGACCACATGAAGCTTCAAATTCTGAGCTTCAATAGATTTAAGAATGCTGATGAATATCTAGAATGGGAAGAGAAAGTGGAGCATATTTTCAACTATTATTAGTACGAAAATTATGAGAAAGTAAGAATTGCTGTTATTGAATTCTCTAGGTATGCCGCCATATGGCGAAAGAATTTCCAGACAATAAGGAGGTAAGAGGGTTACTGAAAGATTAATACTTGGATGAGATGAAGAGAATACTTAAAAACTGTTTCGTGTTAGAAACTTATCTTCAAGATACTTTCATTTAGCTTCAAGAGCTGAAACAAGGAAGCTGAATAGTTGATGAATATGTTTAAGACTTCTAAATGCTCATGATCCGATGTGAAGTGAAAGAACCCCTAACGTAAACAATCTTTAGGTTCATCGAGGGATTGAGAGGTGATAGTTGAGACATTGTAGAACTCTAGCAATTCACAACAATGGATGAGGCCATCCAAATAGCTCAACGAGTGGAGAGGTAGAGGAGAAGCCGAGTTCCTGCCAGAATGCCAACTAACCGACTAGAGCAAGAAAGTTGCTAAGCTTAGTTAAGTATCGACTTAATCAGGAAGGTTGATGTTAAGTATCGAGCTAATCAAGAAGGTTGATGTTTGAGCCGAGCAAAAAGGTCGAGCTAACGTTGAAGTGCTTACCCAAACTTATGAGAAGGAGGCAAGGATCAAGCGGGAAAATGAGCCAGATCAAGTGCTTTAAGTGCTAAGGTTTTGAATACATGACTACCTAATGCCCGAACCATCGGACAATAATCATCAAAGGAGACATTCCAAAGCTAAAGGTAGGCAGTATAGATAAGGAACCCAAGGAGGAGGAGATTCCTGTTAAGAACGAAAATGCCGAGAAAAAACTTATTGAAGAAGATGTGCTTACTAAGGACTTAAACCAGTTGATCATGGTTGTTCGACGTACAATGAATATGGAACCCTCACGAGAGGTGGAGTAAAGAGAGAATCTGTTTCATATTACATGTAAAGTGAATAATCAGGTGTATGCCCTCATTATGAATAGTGGAAGTTGTACTAATGTGGCATTGACCAATCTTATTTCAAAATTGAAGTTACCAACTGTTGCATATTCAAAGTCGTATAAGTTGCATTGGTTAAGTGAAAAAGGGGCATTACATATCATTCGAAAAATATTACTGCTGATTACTATAGAGAATTACTCTGACCAGATTCTCGATGATGTACTGCCCATGTATGCTTCCCACGTGTTACTATGTAAGCCGTGACTGTTTGATAAGAGAGTTATCCATGACAGCTATAGAAATACATACATGTTTAAGAAAGATGACCAGAAGATCATACTAAACTCAATGTCACCGAGAGAAGTTAATAAATTATAGGCAAAACTTGCTCACCAATTAAAGAAGGCTTTGGTGATGAGTAGAGCTAAGCTCTAAAAGGCTATCAATACTGACGAACCGACCCTTATGTTAGTTAAGCAACTATTAGAAATGAAAGAATGGGGTGAATTACCCTAGGAAATCAAAAAGTTGCTAGATAAGTATGCTAATCTGTTTCCAGAATAGTTACTTGAGGGGCCCCCTATTTGAAGCATAAAGCACTACATTAACTTAGTACCTGGTGTTGCATTGCCGAATAAGCTAGCTTATTAGATGAATCCTGAGCAGGCTACTGAACTCCAATGACAAGTCAATGAGTTGCTAGAGAAAGAATAGGTTAAGGAAAGCCCCAGCTAATGTAAATTATGACTAAGAATAGACAAGGCTGATCGCTAAATAGGTCCAAACTTGCAAAAAGCTCAAAAACAGTTAATGGGGAAAGGTACAAAAGGGTGAAAACAAAGGATGAAAACAGTAAGCAAAACCCATGAATAGCTCTAGAAGATATGATACAACAATGAAACTTCCAAGGACTCATGGGTATAATTCGATGTGATGCATAGATTGGTCCAATGAGGTTACTCGCCACCTAATCTTACTTAAGGGAAATGATAAGAGTAATCTCAAGAGTAAACAACAGTGGTTACGCAAGGAAGAAGGTATTCAAAAGTGTATTGAAGATTATCTAATTTCTTACAACTACAAGTACAAGAGTATTTATACTTACAAACTAGAGCAACTTGCCTAAAAGGGAAAAGATAAAAATGACATTTCCTAAGGAAGGCAATGTACATGTTATAAAGGGGCAAAAATGAATATATAAGGAAATAAATCATTTGTGCTATAGATTTTACATGTGATACTATACACTTGGTGATGCGGCATTGGTGAGGTCGTTAGGAGATGTAGACAAAAAGTACGGAGGCATGGGTTTATCTGAGTAAGGATGGCTTAGTCAGTTCGGCTTCTTTGCAAGGAAGAGGTCGTGTAATTGGTCGACTCGGCAACAAAAAGTAATTGTTAACTCTGCATTCCACATAACAACGGGTGGTCATACAATACGGCGTTAGAGGTAACTCGGCAGAGAGGTATTCGGCATTGGCAGGGGTTGGTTGGAACATAAGGATTCGTTGTGTTAGCCCTTTTAGTATTCGAGCCTGGTTGCTGGTTAAGGGCTTCGTAGCTTGATTCCCATAATTTCCTTCAGGTTGTTTTGGATTTAGGATCAAATCCAAATGATGTTCGCTTAATTCTTAGTTAGGGTGATATGTGCTGAGGTCAGCGATGTTGAAGGCATTAGAACCCCATAGTCCTTAGGCAGTTCTAACCCATAGGCATTATTACTAATTTTCTAGAGGATTCTACAAGGTCTTTCCGCTTCTGCAGATAATTTGTTTCTCCTTTTGTCTAGGAACCTTTCCTTGCTAAGGTGTAGCTATACTAAGTCTCCCAGCTAAAATTATTTTGTCGACCAACCCTTGGTCTTTTCACGTATTCTTCTAGCAGCCTGGTCGATGTGCTACCTTATCATAGATGTGCTAAGGGATTGTGCCCTGGACAAGGCATCGGGGTCCTCTTATATAGATGTGGGTATAGGGGCATGGTCGAGGGGTAACTCGAGATTGAATCCATAGACTACTTCGAAGGGGGTTTACTTAGTGGTATCATGTACGGTTCGGTTGTAATCAAACTCGACCACTGACAAGTAGACGTCCTAATCAACCAAGTTCTTATCAACTGTAGCTCGGAGTAGTGAACCTAAAGTACGATCAACTACCTCTATTTAGCCATCAGTTTAGGGGTGATAGGAGGTATTGAAGAGTAATTTGGCTTCCAACCGATGCCATAGGGTTCTCTAAAAATGACTTCTCTATTGGAGACTACACTCTTCAACACACTGTATATTTGCACAATCTCCTGTAAGAAAAGAGAAGTAATAGCTGAAGCATTGTTAGTTTTGGTATAGGGCATGAAGTGTGCCATCTTATTGAATCGATCCACAACGACCATCATAGAATCTTTTTCTCTGGTAGTTCTCGGTACTTTGAGAACAAAGTCCATGCTTAGTTCAGTCCACGGCTTCGTTAGAACTGGTAGGGGTATTGCCTTTCCTTATTCAACTCGGCACTTAGCCTTTTTGCACGTAGCACTGTTTTCGACTACTTGATGCATATCTCTTTACATTCTTGGCTAAAAGAACCGACCATTCACTAGTTCATAGGTCCTTCTCTCTCCAAAATGTTTAGAGAGTCCTCTGTCGTGAGCTTCTCTAATTAATAATTCCCGTAGGGAACAAGATAGCCATCCTACACATAATACTCGTCCATTATTCTCTCGTCCATTGTTCTCCTATCTACGCATCTCGAAATTATTGGTCCAAAGTGTGGATCTTTAGAGTACTGTTCTTTGATACTTGCAAAACCAAACAGTCTGGTCTGTAGTTCTAATAAGAGCGCATGCTTCCTCGATAGAGGTACCGTACTGACTTGTGATTGGTATATATGACAAATTCTCTCAGCAATAAATAGTACTGCCATACTTGCAGTACTCAGAATAGTGTCAAGAGTTCTTTATCATACACAGAGTAATTTAGCTGGGGTCCTCGAAGTTTCTCACTATCAAAGGCAATTAGTTGTCCTTCCTGCATTAGGACAACACCTATTCCAATACTTGACACGTCGTACTCTAGCTAAAATTTTTTGTTAAAGTTGGGGAGTACTAATACTGGGGCGGAGGTCAACTTCTCCTTTACCTCGGCAAAACTCCTCTCCTCCCTTTCTCCCTATCAAAAGTTGGTATTTTTCTTTGTTAATTCAGTAAGTAGTGTAGTGAGGGTACTGAAGTTCCTGATGAATCTTTGGTAAAACGAAACCAGTCTATGGAAACTTCTCACGTCAGCATAAGTAGTAGGGGTCAGCCATTCAACAATTGCTCGGATCTTCTCATCATCGACTCGTAAGTCTTCTCTACTAACTACATAGCCCAAGAATACCACTTCATGCTGGCAAAAATAATATTTCTTTAAGTTACCAAATAATCTTTCAGTACAGAGAATATCTAAGACTATTATGATGTGTTCACAATGACTCGGCATGGTAGTACTATAAATCAAGATGTCGTCGAAGTATATTACAACACACTTCTTGATGAGATATCTCAGCACATGGTTCATAAGCCCCATGAAGGTGCTCGAGGCATTTGATAAGTCGAAAGGCATGTCAATTTACTCGTAAAGTCCATGCCGAGTTTTGAACACAGTCTTTTACTCATCTCTTAGCCTCATGCAGATTTGATGGTAGTCGACTGCTCGGACAAATGACTACTTATTTCTTGTAGATAGTATGTCGAGAAACGAGAGACTGGGAGAACAGCCAATCCTCTTTCTTACTCACCCTTAACCAATTACTTACTCGGCTTCACCTTTGCTGAGATGATGAGAGAGAGACTCTAGATTGACTTAACCACCCTGCTCAAATAAGTAAGTTAACTGTACTTTTTATCCGCATTTTCCAATGCCTTCGCCAATACAGCATTGCTATGTGTATAGAATCTCTTACACTAATGATTGTTTTATTGAATATTCATTTTTATCATTTTGTATCTTGTATATTATTTCTTTAGGAAATACTCTTTTTGTTTGTCCCTTTTGGGCAAGTTGCCTTAACTTATGGGTATAAATACTCTTGTAATTGTAGCTAAATCAGATAGATTATTATTAATATACTTGAGTATTTCTTCTTTATATAAATACTATTTGTTTGCACTAGGCATCACACTTATCATAACTCTTGAGCAAGACTAGGTAGTGAGTAACCTCACCGAATTGATTAATACGTTATATTAAATTGTACTGTGAGTCCTCAGAAGTTCTATTGATGAGTGACATCATTTAGAGTTGTTCGTGGGTTTTTTTGTTTACTCTTCATTCGTCATTTGTCGTTTTGTACATTTCCCATCGCTTTCTTTTCAAGCTTTCTACAATCTTGGATTCATCCGGCGATTACCCTTCTTTGTTCTTAGCTACTGTTTGCATCACGTGGTGATCAATGGTTTGATTGTACTAGCTATCGGTAGATAAGGCGCTCTTTACTAGAGAATGAGCTCTACTGTGGGCAGTATGTTATGGTTGATAAAACCACCAAATCTACAACTCATGATCTAATAAGAGTGAAGAGTAGGCACTAAAGAAAAAACCGGGTCGGGATGTTAAGGAAGAGATTGGTTGATGTCTAATTGGGGGTGAGTTAAGCTTTGAGCCTATGCTAGATGATCAATGCATGCTGGCTCGATGATTAGGGGGTGACATGTTGGATCAGGTGTTATTTGGCTCGTCAAGTGAGTCGTGGTGTAGAGGACGGGCTTACCAACAACTTGTGTGTTCCTTATGCAAGCACATGGCCTTGCAAAGAGGCTGCAAGGTGACTAATGAGCTTGTAGCTCGTTTGCATGATAGGCCTTCGTGATGGGTTTCGCTTGTTGGACCTTGGTTTGGGCAAAAATTGGGTATCGACACATATCGAATCAAATGGCACTTGGTCAACACATATCGAATCGAATTACACTTACCACTAGTATTGGCAATATAATCATTCTACAATGCATATGCACTAGATAACCACTTAATTATACGAAGTGCATAATACATGCCAACATACTTAGACTCTATCTAAGGAAGTTTAGTGAAGAACAAAATATAAATAACTAAATTGGCTAAAAATTTAGCTTAAGTTTAGTGTTAATTTAGGCTTGATTGATTAGGCCATTAACCTGGCATAGGGAGTTTAGGCCATATCTTAAGATAACTTACAAAGATCTAGTTTGGTGGGTTTAAAGGAAGAATTATTACTTAGATCCATCTACTCTTAATCTCTCTTAGATAGGTTAATACATTTAATAAGGATGGCTATAGCCTTAGATCCATAATAACCTTATTAAGACAGCTCTTGATTGAGTAGGTTTGATCTCATTTGTTAATCATCAAAGTGATTTAACAAACGGCATTGCGCAAGAGTTTGTAATTATTCAGTAATGCATCCTCATTTGACATCGTAGAGAAACAATATTTCATAATAAGATAAGAGGTTTACTCTTAAAGATTAAGCAATTGCTCAAATGAAAAATAAGCTTGAATGCTTAAGGTTTGCAAGATCAAGGCTTTAGATTTCCTTGTTTGTCTCTCATTCAATCAAATTAAGATTGTCTACTGTTTTTTCTGACTATTCTCTACAAGTTTTCCTCCTTCTAAATGTCATATTCACACAACTTCTTTAATGTCATCAAAAGTAGGAGGCATACACATACACATATATATATATATATGTTCCATATAAACTTGATCTCCTCATCTATAAAGTAAAATCTTGAAGAAGTTCAATAAAATTGTCATTCTTACAATTGAATTGAAAATCATAGATACTTTTAAATCTTTAGGAATCGAAAGACTCAAAATGATATAAAAAATAATGTATATATTACATTAACCTATTGAGGATTTGTTAACAAGAGCTAATTTGAATTTAGATGAGCTCCCTTAGAATGTCTATAACTTACCATTTATGTATACTGCATTTGCTTGAGGACTATTCTTTATTTACCTCCAAAAATAGAAGAAGATGCCCTAAGTGGAAACATCGAACAATTGAATTTGGATCATGGACGATATTTGTAAACCGACCTAATTTATCATAAAACATTTGTATATGATCAAGCTGAGTGTGGGGAGAAAAGGAAAAAGAGAGAAAAATCTTATCAATCAATGAGCAGGACAAGAAAATAAATTAAAAGCCCCCCTCAAAACAACAAACCTTACGCTAACTATCTAACTCCCCTCACTGTCCAAACTCTTTTCCTCTCACCCAATTCACCCTTCCCCAGCCCACCCTCTCTTCCTCCTCGCTCTGTCTTGATCAAAAAATAAAAGACAACACCACACACTGAAAGGGCGAAAACAAAAACCTTCTTGTAATAAGAACCAGATAGATAGAGAGAGAGAGAGAGAGAGAGAGAGAGAGAAAGAGAGAGAGAGCGCTTAACAAGTATAAAAAAGGACAAACCACACACACCTACACATACAAAATCAGCTCTCTCCAATCCAATGAAGCACCACCACCACCACCAATCTTGCAATGAAGCCGTTTCATCAACAGCCACAACTACCTCCTCCACACTCGTCCCCGACCAATCCCCTCCCGCCACTTCATCCGACACCAAACCCTCTCCCTCAATATCCGCACTTGAGGACGTGACAACCCTAACCTCCTCCCGAGACGGCAGCAGCGGCGCTGCTGAAACCGTCTCCATCGATCGCCGCGGTGATTACTCAGCAATCTGCAGATGGACGGTCCACAATTTTCCCAAAATCAAAGCTAGGGCATTGTGGAGCAAGTACTTCGAGGTAGGAGGCTACGATTGCCGTTTGTTGATTTACCCTAAAGGTGATTCTCAAGCTCTTCCCGGTTATATTTCCATTTACCTTCAAATCGTGGACCCCAGAGGTACTTCCTCTTCCAAATGGGACTGTTTCGCCAGCTATCGCTTGTCTGTTGTTAATATTCTAGATGATTCCAAGACCATTCACCGCGATTCCTGGCATAGGTTTTCTAGTAAGAAGAAGTCTCACGGGTGGTGCGATTTCACCCCAGCTTCCACAGTTTTTGATTCCAAATTAGGTTATATGTTGAATAATGATTCCATTTTGATCACTGCGGATATATTGATATTGAACGAATCGGTTAATTTTACAAGGGACAATAATGATTGCCAATCTACGGGTGTGGTGTCATCTTCTGGGGTCGTTGGAGGGCCAGTTTCAGATGTTTTGAGTGGAAAGTTTACGTGGAAAGTTCATAATTTTAGCTTGTTTAAGGAAATGATTAAGACACAGAAGATAATGAGCCCTGTTTTTCCTGCGGGCGAGTGTAATTTGAGGATTAGTGTGTATCAGAGCTCTGTGAATGGTGTTGATTATCTTTCCATGTGTTTGGAGAGTAAGGACACAGAGAAGACAGTGCTGTCGGATAGAAGTTGTTGGTGTTTGTTTCGAATGTCAGTCTTGAACCCGAAGCCTGGCTCAAATCATATGCACAGGGATTCGTATGGACGGTTTGCTGCTGATAATAAGACAGGAGACAATACAAGCTTGGGGTGGAATGACTATATGAAGATGGGGGATTTTATGGGCCCTGAGTCTGGGTTTTTGGTTGATGATACTGCTGTATTTAGCACCTCATTTCATGTGATTAAGGAGTCCAGCAGCTTCTCGAAGAATGGGGCATTTATTGCAGGAGGGAGGAACACAAGCAGTGCAAGGAAGTCTGATGGCCACATTGGGAAGTTTACCTGGAGGATAGAAAATTTCACAAGATTGAAGGATATCCTCAAAAAGAGGAAAATTACTGGGTTGTGTATCAAGAGTCGTAGGTTTCAAATTGGGAATCGTGATTGTCGCCTTATTGTTTATCCCAGAGGTATGCAACATTACTATGTTGGAGGCCCTTCCTTCTCTCTTCTCATATGGCAACTGTAGGGTATTATGTTAAACTCGCATGTCTTTTCTGAAAGCACCTTCTGCTGGCATTGGATGGTTGAATTGAATTACTTCAATAATATTAGGGCAATTTTTTTGTCGGTACAATTAATTGTAGTTTTTTAGTGGCATCCATCACTTTGATACCCCCTGTCATCTGGCACCCCTTGTGTTGGACTTCTGAAGCTTTAGTTGGTATCTTTTGTATACTAGTGATATGAGGAACTCTTTCCTGTATATGGATGACTGCAAGAGAAACTTCTTGGTTGCTTCTTTGCTTTTGCAATGTTGTTGTTTTGTCAATTCAAAGCGGCACGGTTATGGAGATGAAAATGTGGCTTGCTTCTCTTAATTCTCCCATTGCTTCTCTGAAGTGCATGTCTTTATCCTACAGCTCTTGTGGATTTTGGTTTTGCAGAGGTGGAATATAACCATTTGCTTATGTAACAGTGGTGATGTTGAATTCAATGTATGGTTGTCACTATCAGTGTTGGTCCTTTGTTTTGCAACATAAATTACTATCTAATCTTTGTTCATGAATCTATTCGAGGTTGGATCATCTTGCTGAATTTTGTGGCTCATTGTGAGTGTTGAAAAGTTCATATGCCACATGATACTCTTGGAAGACACCATTCATGGCTTATGGTATGTCGTTGGACCTGATGCATGGGATTCCTGGACCTGTTGCTTACTTTTCTGGATTGAGAACTGACATAAAATTTCTGTAAATGCACTTGTGGTATTTTCAATGGTTTGTTTTCTTATATTTCATTGATGGTCTAAGATTTATGGTTAGATTCTTCTCCCTGATATTTTCTGCTGAGGTCTTAGCTATTCATGCTCTAATTGGGAGATGACTGACGAAAAATTCTCAACATTCTTCATGGTATCAGGACAGTCTCAGCCACCATGTCATCTTTCGGTGTTTCTAGAAGTCACAGATTCTCGGAATACTTCTAGTGATTGGAGTTGTTTTGTGAGTCATCGATTGTCAGTTATGAACCAAAGGATGGAGGATAAGTCTGTCACAAAGGAATCTCAAAATCGCTACTCTAAAGCTGCAAAGGATTGGGGTTGGCGTGAATTTGTGACTCTAACCAGTCTTTTTGACCAAGACTCGGGATTTATTGTTCAGGATGCTGTTGTATTCTCTGCGGAGGTTCTTATTTTAAAGGAGACATCAATAATGCAGGACTTTACTGATCAAGATAATGAATCTACAAGCGGTAATTCCCAGATGGAGAAGGATGGAAAAAGGAGTTCATTCACTTGGAAAGTGGAGAACTTTTTGTCCTTCAAGGAAATCATGGAGACTCGAAAAATCTTCAGCAAGTTCTTTCAAGCTGGTGGATGTGAGCTTCGAATTGGTAAGTAGTAATATGTTGTTTTTTTGCATCATTGTTATGTTCTAGACTGCAATCTCTTCCTTTCAATTTGGATAACACCTTTTTTCACTTAATGCAGGTGTCTATGAATCTTTTGACACTATATGTATATACTTGGAGAGTGATCAATCTGTTGGTACTGATCCAGATAAGAACTTCTGGGTGAGGTACAGAATGGCAGTTGCCAATCAAAAGAATCCATCCAAGACAGTGTGGAAGGAGTCTTCTATATGTACAAAGACGTGGAACAATTCTGTTTTGCAATTTATGAAAGTATCAGATCTGCTGGAACCAGATGCAGGGTTCCTTGTTCGCGACACTGTTGTATTTGTCTGTGAGATATTAGATTGCTGCCCTTGGTTTGAGTTTGCAGACCTGGAGGTGAGTGTTATGTTATCTGTCTTTTAATTTGCTTGAACAATATTCTTATGTAAGTCCTAGAAACGATTGTTTTTTCCTTCTTTTGTTGGTCAATGGAATATTTACAACCTGCTCCTGGGACTCTCCCGCATCATGCGAGAGTTCTTGAATTCAGTGGCTGTCTATTCAGATAGTTGAATCTTTGCTATCGAATTTGAGGAGCTTTTACACAATGTTTGGGATGAGGAAAAGAAATAGGAATAAAAGAAAATGAGATGAAAGAAATAGAGAGGAGTGAAAATGGAAGGAAAATACTTGTTTGGATGAGAAGAAAATAGGAAAGAATGATTATGAATTGAAAGCGTGTTAGATATTTTTTTAAAGCTTGGTAAAGTACCAAATACCCCTAAAATTCCATGATTCCTTTTTAATGAAAGGGTATTTAAGTAAATTCAAATGTTTGTCCTTCCTAATTCTCTCCAAATTGGGAGGAAAGGTTTTTGGTGGAGCCCATGGAAAATTTTGAGTAAAATTTTCTTTCCCTACACTTTTCTTCTTTCTCCAAAGAAGGAAAAGGAATTTTCTTCCCTCCCTTTTCTTTCCTTCAATCCAAACAGTGTTAGAGCATCAATATCATATCTCACATGTGGAAGTACCAGCGTAGTTCAAGGTTCTTAGATTGCAATACTTTTATCTGCTCCTAGTATATAGTGAATTTGTTTTATTATTTCTCTTTGACCTTTTTTAAAACAATTTTGAAGCACCACTAGGAGTCCTGGAGAATTTTGGCTCTACAGTAGGAAATGGAGACAGTCCACAGGGCTCTTTTTTTGCCATAAGCAGGGCTTGGTTGATCCTATAATATTTCCATTTGACGAGACAAATTATCTTGCATATGTATATAGGAGTCCTATGTTCTTCATCATATAGAAGATTGGTAAACCAGTGAAAGAATACATATTTACTGGAAAGTTGACGAATTCTTTAAATTTTAACCTTGAAAAAGATAGATTAATGTAAGCTAAAAATACAAGTCATATCTCTGTGGTCATGCAGAAAATTGAAAAACTAGTGAAAGAATAAATATTAACTAGAAAATCGATGGATCATTAAATTTGAACCTAATGAAGATCTCTTGCCTGGTTCATTTCCTTTCTAATTGTTTTGCTCGAAGTGGCATTCCATTTTATTGTGCTTGGAAGTTGGTATTTATGCGTGCTTACCATTGATCTATAGTAGATATATATTTTGTGCCAGATTTTGTGGGTTTTCGCCTCTGCAGCTGTCAAGTAAAATTCATAGATCTTTTGTAAGCTTTACACTAGATCCTTTAGTGAAATATATATATCAAGGGTGTGTTCAATGTCATTTGTGTGAAGTCTAACATCATTTGTCATTTTGAGAAGAAGGAAGCTTTGTTTTCTGTAATGTTGTAATACAATACATAAAAGGTCTCTTGATGTCAGAGCAGCTTTGCTTTTTTGTTTTAGAGGAAGCTTGGAGCTTTAGGGCCGCTCTATCGACATAAGTATCCTTTTATATCTATGATACTTATGTCGATTAAGTAGGTTTCTTGTGTGCTTCCTTTTCTTTGGACCATCTTTATATATTGAAAATACCAAAAAAAAAAAAAAGAAACTTTACCCAAAAAAGAGATGATTTTGCACACCATTGAATTTTTAAGGTATACTTACACTGGAATTTTTAAGCTCTAAAACTTAGGGGTTAAATTCATTTTATCCCTAATACATATGAGTTTAATAAGTCCTAACCTTGTTTAAATATGCTTTCGTTAAGAGTCCTTTGGACAAATATACATTTGCTTACAAGTCATATGATGGATCCCCCTAAGTAATCCTACATTTTTTAACTTGCCCCATAATTTACTAAGTTAATCTATATCTAATTGAACCTAACTGCCTTATGAGATGAATGATTTGAACTAATAATACTTGAGGAGAAAGCTGCAACTTATTCCATTGAGCATTTGTGCATTTTCCCATTGATGAGAATCTGGGAGGCATGAGAGAGGCAGTGGGATTTATGGAGATCTCCACCGACGCATGATATGTTAGAAAATCCTTCTTTCATAATTCTTTTTAATTTGTTGGCCCGTTGATATCTTTTGCAGTGTTTCTGGTTCTGCTCATCAGGTATCTAAGCTTGTTCTTATTCACATATGCTGGGGATGACTTTATCTTATGCAGATTTATTTCTGGCCTTGGGTTGTGTAACCTTTGGCTGTTTTCTGTTAATGATCTCCGATTTTTTTGGTGATCTTCCTACTTTATTTTGCTAGGTTTTGGCTTTTGAGGATGATCAGGATGCTTTAACAACGGATCCTGATGAGCTAATTGATTCTGAAGATAGTGAAGGACTTAGCGGAGATGAAGAAGATATCTTCAGAAATCTACTCTCAAGAGCAGGGTTTCACTTAACATATGGAGACAATCCATCTCAGCCTCAGGTCACATTAAGAGAGAAGCTTTTAATGGATGCTGGTGCGATTGCAGGTTTTCTAACCGGACTTCGTGTTTACCTGGATGATCCTGTTAAAGTAAAGCGCTTACTTCTTCCAGCTAAGTTCTCGGGCTGTGCTGATGGTAAAAAGGTCACAAGAACAGATGGATCCTCACCAAGCCTGATGAATTTGTTGATGAGTGTTAAAGTTTTGCAGCAAGCCATCATAGATCTTCTTTTGGATATAATGGTTGAATGTTGCCAGCCCTCTGAAGAAAGCTGCGATGGAGAATCTTCTGATCCTAACTCAAAATCTTCTCCAGATGGAAGTGGTGCAGCTACTCCTCTGGAATCAGATAGGGACAATGGAGCAATAGGAACAAGGCCTTATCCAGACTATGAAAGATTAGATTCCAGTGTTGATGAAAGTAGTAGTGTGTCTGCAATGCGGAGCTCAGATGTCAGCAGTGCAGAATTTTTTCCTGGAAAGGCCATTTTTCCTCCAGAAACATCTGCTGGAGCTTGTGAGAACGGTTGCTTTCGTTCTAAGGTATGTATGTGTATATGTGTATATTTAAATTTCTCGTGGATTGTTTCAGGCTTTTTTTTTTTTTTTCTCATATTAACAACTTAATCACTCTGTTTCCAGACCAAGTGGCCTGAACAGTCTGAGGAACTTCTAGGATTGATTGTCAATTCACTCAGAGCACTAGATGGAGCAGTGCCACAGGGCTGTCCTGAACCCAGAAGACGGCCTCAGTCTGCGCAAAAAATTGCTTTGGTATTGGATAAGGCTCCCAAGCATCTTCAGCAAGACCTGGTTGCTTTGGTACCCAAACTGGTTGAGCATTCAGAGCATCCACTAGCTGCGCATGTGCTTCTTGAACGGCTTCAGAAGCCTGATGCAGAGCCTGCATTGATGATACCTGTAAAGATTTTTCTTTCATTTAATCTTTCTATCCATTTCTCTTCAATCTTGGGTTGTTGTATATCTGCATTTTTTGTTTCACTGGAAAATTAACCCTATATTATTTTGCCTCTTCTACTAAAATGCCACAGCAGCAACCATGTTTTGCCAACAAGTTTTGGATTTTAACCCCATCTGTACTTTGCCAGGTTTTTGGTGCTTTAAGCCAGCTTGAATGTGGCAGTGAGGTTTGGGAACACATGCTGCATCAGTCTGTGGAGCTGTTGAGAGATTCTAATGATGAGCCTCTTGTTGCAACCATGGATTTTATATTTAAGGCTGCATCTCAATGCCAAAATCTCCCTGAAGCAGTAAGTCGGAAATAGATTTAGAATATTAATTATGCATCTTATTGTTAATGTTATATTGTGTTGATTTCACATGTTGTTTACATCCTTTGTTTCTTTTTCTAGGTGAGAGTTGTTCGTGTGAGATTAAAGAGTCTTGGATCAGAGGTGTCTCCTTGTGTTCTTGATTTTCTAAGTAAAACTGTGAACAGCTGGGGAGATGTTGCCGAGACAATACTTAGAGATATTGATTGTGATGAAGATTTTGGTGACAATTGCCAAACACTGCCCTATGGGTTTTTCTTGTTTGATGATAGTGCACCAACCACTGAGAGGTCACATGTGGTGGATGAGCGGACATTTTGCAATGTCCGCCATTTTTCTGACATTTATATTTTAATTGAAATGCTATCTATTCCTTGTCTTGCTGTGGAAGCTTCTCAAACATTCGAGAAGGCTATTTCTCGAGGGGCCTTTTTACCTCAGTCAGTGGCCTTAGTCTTGGAAAGAAGAATTTCCCAGAGATTGAATATTGATGCCAGATGCATGGGAGAAAACATGCAGACATTGGATGTTGAGGGGGACGTTACTCAACAGTTCAGAGCTCAGCGAGATGATTTTACTTCAGTGCTTGGTCTTGCTGAAACGTTGGCTCTCTCTGGTGACCCTTGTGTCAAAGGATTTGTGAAGGTGCTGTATGCAATATTGTTCAAATGGTATCCTGATGAATCATATCGAAGGAGGATGCTCAAAAGACTTGTTGACCATTCCACGAGTGCTACTGATAGTAGCCATGAAGCAGAATTTGATTTGGACATTTTGGTGCTGTTGGTTTCTGAGGAGCAGGATTATATAAGACCAGTTGTGAGCATGATTCGTGAGGTTGCTGAACAGGCAAATGTTAATTGTGCAGCTCTCTGGCACCAGTTGGGAGCTAGTGAAGAAGAAATTTTTCATTTGCGTGAAGAGAAGAAAACTGAAGTATCTAATATTGCTATAGAGAAAGCTATTGTAATGCAGAAATTGAGTGAAGCTGAGGCTAATAATAACAGGCTTAAGGTATTGACAAATTTAAATAATTAATGAATAGGTGGTCCTGTTTTTCTTCATATCCTTATAGCACTTGTGCTCATTAAGAATACTATAAAAACTCAATCTCATTAAATAACAGGCTGATATGAAGGCTGAGATGGAAAGATTTACTCGAGAAAAGAAGGAACTTACTGAACAGATCCAGGAAGTTGAGAGTCAGCTTGAGTGGATTCGGTCTGAGAGGGATGATGAAATTGCAAAACTCACTGCTGAGAAAAAGGCTCTTCAAGATCGTCTTCATGATGCAGAGGCACAAATTTCACAGCTGAAGTCTCGCAAACGTGACGAATTGAAGGTATCAATTTCTTCTGTTTATGCTTCTTAGTAGCGCTACAATCTTAAGCCTTATTTGATCTTTATTGCATTTGTAATGAAAGGAAAGGGTGGGGGATCTCTTTCACCCTTTCTAGTACCTTAGTACAGGATGAGAAGTTGTGATTATATTGCTCTTTGGTTTGCTGGAATGTCTTCTTGATACTGGTTTCTCATTCTTAATCTAAACATAAGGCAGAAGTTTTCTGATTGGGAAGGACTTACATTGTCTTGGTTGTGATTCTCTGATTCTCTAATGCTCCAAACAAAATTATCTGCTGAGCTTATATGTAGGCTACTTTGAGGCCGTTAATCACTTGATAAGTCATTACCGGATGAAGTAGGATGATTAACTTTATAGGTTTTTGAGTTGCTATTTTTCACCTTTCCAAGTTAGAAAAGAATTTCCTCCTCTTCCCCCCTCCAACTATGTGCATGGATCACAATCCTTGACTCAGGAATATTCCCCTTCAATTTGTACTCGCTTGCATATTTTTTGTTCAAGCAAAGAAAGGAAAAGGTTGTTACTATCTTTCAACTTTCTGTTTTATTGAGCTTGGTATTCATGATGGCTTCTCTGAGTTGGAAGAAGATTTCTTGCTTTTAGGAATCTGTTAATGGACAATATGATAAAGAGCATCAATCTTGCTGAAGAACAATTGGAAGCCTCTCATAGGACTTCCATATAACGTTCCTTGCTGTTCTTGTCCTTGTACTTTTTCTTACCTCAACTTGCCATTGCCTCCTGCTGTACCTAGGTTGGTGTAACCTATCATATTCTTAGATATGATGCAAAAGGATCTTGTTCCTTCGTTGATCAATGGCTTCTCTATGAAAAATTCTTAGTCAGAGTTTGAAGAATGGCAAGGAGAAAGATACATGCACCTATAACAGATAGAGGACTTATTTAATTGCATAGTTTAGGCTCCCAAAATATGGTGCTATCTGGGTTTCCTATTTGATTGCATCAAAATAAACATTCCTTTGCCAAAGCCATTGTTGGTAGTTGTATGAATACCGGTTTTTTAATGTGATGGACTGGGTTTGATTCTGCTTCCTTAATATAATGTACATAATAGTTGGCTAAAAAATAAATAAAAAAACATGTCTTTTGTGTGTGCATGAAAGATGAAACATGCTATATGCCTTACCATTTTAAATTGCTAATGACTTTACGTTTCTTTTTCTTTTGAGTTAGATATTCACAATGAGTTTTGTGAATTAGAACATTTCTTGCCTTTGAAAATTAGTTCATGGAAATGAATGTGATAAGAAACATCAAATCTTGCTGAAAAACAATTAGAAACCTCCTTTCAGGACTTCTATTTATTATTCCTAGAGGTTCCCTATCCTTGTGTTCTCTGCTAATTGGACTTGCCATATCCTCCCACTAGACACAGGTTAATGCAACCTGCTGCACCCTTAAATATGATGGATCTTGTTCTATTGTCAATCGAAGATTTCTTTGAGAAAAATGGATCTAATTCTATTGTCATTCTGATGTAGGGAGACTTATTTAATTGCACAGGTTGTTGGGCTCCTAGATAATGGGTGCCCTTGGGGGTTTCTCTAATGAATTGGGCTTTCTTTATCGGACTAGGTCATTTTGGGGTAAGTGAATAATTGGACTCTTCAAAAAGGAAGTGGAAATGTGAACGGTGATGAAGATAAATGATGTTAAAGTTGAAGAGGCATGACATGGGAGACAAACAGCATCAAAGAGGAATTATGCTGAGATGATGCCAATCTTGGTTTCTAAATCAAAGAAAAGGCTGATTTTATTAAATTAGAAATGAAAACAAGAACTCAACTTCTGTTTATGGAAGTTCACAAGAGCAGCATTTGCTCAAGACATTTTTCTGGCTTGCTTTCTATCTAATTTAACAAGAGCTATATATAAAACAAAGTAATTAACTACCTCTAAAGCATTAGAAGCTTCTTGGAAAATATCTAGTAACTATCAGTAACTCTGTAACTAGCTCAAACTAAAGAAACAGTACCAACTAAAAGAAAAATACAACAAAAAAGAAAATGAAACAACCACAAATGCAAATGTACAAAACAATTGAAATAACTACTGGAGGTTGTATCAAGTGCATCTCTTCTCTAAATTGACCTTGTCCTTGAGGTCAAGTTCAAGAAACTGCAAAAGAAACTTTCTAGTGATGGCTTCAGAGAGTATGATAGGCATTGGACAGAAAATACTGATATTGAAAAAGTGGAATGCAGAAACCATGTGAAGCATAAACTGTTGCCAGCAAACCAAACCTGGTGTCCAAAAAAAATTTGGAAAAGTAGCAGCTTCTTGATATGTTTTGTCTTCTTAATCATATTAACTCCATCGTCAGAATCAGCAACCAGAGTCCTTTCAGTGGATAACACCATAGAGGGTGAGTTCTTTTCCAGTAATTTGTCGGACACGTTTTTGGTAGAACCACCCACCAACTTCGTTCTCTGGCATCACCTTAGTTTTCAGTTGAAAACTTGTCTGAACTTTCGATGAAATCTGATCCACATTATTAGAATTTTTGGAATCAAACTTCAGTTCATAAAAATCCTCTCTTTTCTTTGACTCATTATCGTTCACTGTCACTTCTAGTTGAGGAATTTCATCAAAGGACAAAGAAATGCAATTTTCATTTTGTCTAAACTCTTCGCTGTACTCTTCTTTTTGGACCTTATTCAACTTCAAATCTTTCAACTTATCTTGATCCTTCTGAATTTGATCAAGATAGCTGGAGGTTAGAGAAGCAAATATCTTGGGTTTCTCCTTTGAATTTTTATCCTCAATATGATCAATCCAGAGATCTTGAAGCATCCTTTGCATCAAAACTAATGATTTATCCATATCTTGATATGTGCGTTCCCACACTTGATAATTCTTTTGTGAATGAGCAACGCTGCTTTGCATTTCATCTGATAGATCTGATGTCCTTTCTAGTACAACTTGACATTCCATCCTCGTCATTGATGGGTTTTCCCGCAGATAAGTTAGTTACTTTGAGTTACTAAGAACTTAGAAGTAGCTCTTATCAGATGAGATAGAAAGAAAGCCAAAAAATATATCATAAAGTCCTTAGAGAGCAAGTTATGCTCTTGTGAAATCCCATAACCAGTAGTTGTCTTCTTGTTTTTCATTGTTGATTCAATAAAAGTAGCATTTTGTTTGATCTCAGAACCTGTGGTTCATATCATGAGGATGAAGCAAAGCACAGTGGAAGAGTTGAACATAGCAATTGGATAAGGAGGAAGCAGGGTTATGGTAAGTAGGGAGGAGTCAATTGATTACTAAATAGGACAGAAGACACAAATTAGGGTTTGAAGGAAAAAGATAGTCAGCCGTTATTGGGTTTTGTGTTGGCTACGATGTTACTTGGGTTGGGCTCTCAGTGCTGGTTTTTGTAAGTTATCCAGGAAACATCTTAAAATATGTAACTAGTTTAGTTTAGGTTATGGACTTCTTTTTGGGCCTTCCTATGTGAAGCGAACAAAAGAGGGGTTTTGAAAGTGGGTGGTTGTGTTTTTGTTTTGGGGGGTTGGGGTGGTGTAGGAGGGTGTATGAATAAATCTATTTATATAGCTTTATCCATGCACAAATGTCTCACTTTCAAATTCTTTTTTGTTGGTTCCCACACATTCTTACTTTTGAAAAATGGCAAGTGATCCTTATCCATGCACTTATTTGAGCTTAGGTTATGGAAGAGGAAGGAATCAAGAAGAATGGATCCTTGTACTCTAGTCTGGGTAACATATCTCCAAATTCTTTTATAGGGTCCAAGAAGTTAAGGATGATATAAAAGAGATATTTAAGTTGGCATGGAGAAGATGAACTCAAGTACATTTTTCTAAGTGGTTTTAGGGAAATTAAGTTATCAATGAAGAGTCATAGCTTCACAAATTGAGGTTACACTTGAAAGGGTGAGAACAGACATGGAATTTGCAATGTTTTTCTCCCATGTTAAACTCCATATGTTGTGGTATAATGGGTGGATTCATTTTTTCCTTGCTCTTAGATACAAGTAGTAATTTTTTCTTTCAAAATGGTGGCATGATAATTGGCTGTTTGGGTATGCTTATCTTTTCCTAGAATTTTGTAGGCAAAATGTAAAAATTAGCCCCTGTAACTTTCTTGTTATGCAATTAAAACCTTCAAATATAGGTGTGTGCAATTAAGTGCTCATGCTTTCACATTTATTCAAATTGGCCTATGAAATTTCCAATTATAAAAAATTAAAGATTTTGGTTGTTCAATGACTCTATTGAGCTCCAAGCTTATAATGAATTTTGTTTTTTCACGTTTAACAAACGGTTTTTTCTTTGTTTAAAATCCCATTTTCCCAAAACTGTTGCTCAATCAGTGAAATTTTTTTTTTTTTTTTTTTGGGGTAATGGAGGGGTACAATTGTAGTATGGTTGACCACTTTTGGGCACATGAGCCACCCTACAAGATTTATTATATACTGGATTAATGTAGTTTACACTATGTAGGTAGCCCAAAAAAGTTTTTTTAAGTAGTCAGTGCTATTGTGGGTCAGTGGATGAGAGTTGCCTGATGGAAGTTTTGGGATTAGCATGGGTGTTACTTTGCCTTCTCTTGATGCTTGAACACAAAGTCAGATGGATAACCTCATCTGGAAGCCAGGCCCAAGTAAGCCCTTCTCTATCAAGTTGGTGTACTCAGCTTTGAGGAATGTCAGTCCTAGATTTCAGTGGGCTTAGTGTGAGGTTCAAGGAACATGTATGAGGATATGCTTTTATCTTATGGTTGGAGTTCCATGACATTCTTTTAACGATGGATTAGTTGGTGCTTTGAGGAGTTGTTGCCTCTAAATGTTTGTTTCCTATGTGCTCAAGAAGAGGAAACAGTTGAATATCTGTATTTTGGCAGTATTTTTTCTAAGGAAGTGTGAAATGCTTCTGGCTAGTTTGTTGGGCCTGTCTACTCTGACTAATTGGGATGTCACTGAAACCTTATTGACTGCTGGGGCAAGAAACCACAATTTAAGCGTGGAAGGAAGCATTTTCTACCACAATATATGTCCCATGGGGAGAGAAGTGATTGTAGAGTTGTACATGCAACCAGCCCCTATTCAAGCATTAATTATGAGAGTGTAATGTGTTATTATGCTCTTAGATGAGTATATAGTTGTTTATTTCTGGCGGTTATGCTATGATGTTTTGTTCTAGTAGTGAAGGACTCCTGTAATTTTGTTTTCTACTCTCTGTACACACATACACACATATATATATTCCAAATGAAATTTCACAAAGTACCAAAAATATAAAAAGAAAAAAAAAAAATCTAATAACTGATCCTTGGGAAAATTTGGGACTTGAGTTATGTCTCAATTTCCTCAACAAAGCTTTCAACTTTCTCCTGTTGCTGAATTGCTGACAACGCCTCTCGTAAGGATTTAGAGCTTTTCCAGCCACTTTAACTACACAACAATTGTGTTGGTCTCTCCCATGTGATGTGAGCCATTAGTTGATGCAAAGCCTGGAACCAACTTGCTGCTCTACCTTCTATGCATATAAGGGCCAACTGGACTTTTTATCCCAAGTGAAGTGATTTGCTTCAAAGTATTGTTCAGTGTGAGATTCAATAAATGGGTTTTGTACCTTAGAAAGACGGCCAAGGGTTTTGCTCTGTGAAATTCATGTGGATTTGGTTGCCTTTGTCAAACACTTCACTGCTGATGAAATTCGTCTCTCACTGGAGTTTGCCAGTGCTAAGACTCCATCCTGACCCTACTACAGCCTCTGAACTCTTCTACTCAAAACTCCTGAATTGTGCTTAAGATCCTCTTGAAGCCAATTTCTCATCAATCAAGGCTAGCTTCTCACGAACTTCAGAAATTTGTTTGTGATAGGACTTCTTTTCTTGTTTAATCACTTTCATGTCCTCCATTAGTTGCAATGCTGTTTTCTCCTGGTTTTCCCCTCAAGTTTCTGTCTGTGTCATTTTGCCGTAGTCTTCTTAAGAATCCGACAGGTCTGAACAAATGAAGAAACCAAAAGACATCATAAGCAATTTTATTGAAGAAAGGTGGTTACAAACCCTAATTTGATGGAATTAGGGTCAACTTGAAGCAAGATACTGCCATACGCAGAGCTTAGAGCCCCTAAATCTGGTTAAAAGAAACATTATGCTAGAATGATTTTTCTTGCTAACCAACCCTGTACTCATACACCTAATACCACTAACTAATTTTCCATGGCTATAATCCATTGCTTCAGTACTAGACTCAACTTCGACCCACATCCAAGAATCTATCGGCATTAGGGCTTCTGTAAATACCCTATCCTATTGAGAAAAGAGCAAGCGAAAAGTGTTGAATTATTTTACTTCATCCTTCTCATTTCTGTTATGAGATTGGAGGGCTCTCTCTCATTGTGTTTTCAAACCCTTATCTTTGAACAATTGAAGAGACCAAAAGACATCATAAGCAATTTTATCGAAGAAAGGTGATTATGGACCCTAATTTGATGGAAGATGCTCCTACAATCCATTGGCTTCTAATAATCTAGTCGAGAGATACCACTGACAAACTTGCCACGTGGCTATAATGCTTTGGCTCGTTACTAAAGACTTGAAGCTTCTGCTAATAAACTTTTGACTCACATCCAAGTATCTATCATCAAAAGGGCTTCTGTAAATACCCTATTCTAATGAGAAAAGAGCAAGCAATGTTGAATTATTTTATTTCATCCTTTTTATTTTTGTTTATGAGATTGCAATGCTCACTCTCTCAATATGTCTTCAAACCCTAATTTTGCCATGGTTTTAACTTGATAGGGCAAAACCTGAATACAAGCAAATTGATCATAAATAATAATTTGTTGGTGAATCACCTATTGAATATCCCAGCCTCATAAATGTTTTTGGGGTTAAAAAAAAAAAAAAAAAAAAACTGTTTTTGAACCTGGGATTCTTAGGAATGCATCTTATATATTTGCTATCATTAGTTTGAATTGTCATCTTTGATTTGGATTTCCTGTTTCATGTTATTCTTATGATGAGATATTAAGAGCTACTTCTAAAGGACTTTTGAGTAGTATTTTCCAGGAGTATTTAGAAATAGAGAAAATCCTACTTGAATGTTTCTCCAGCATTTGTTGCACGTAAATGGGTCTACATGCATTTCAGAAGTTTGGTGACTTGATTCAATAAACTGTTGATGCTGAAGTTCTTTGAAGTTTGTTCTAGAGGAATTTATCAGGACATAGTATTTTGTCTTGAGGGAGAGGATTCTGTTTCTTTTCCCTATGTCGAAGAAGTTAGCTGCAGCTTACCATAAATAATTATACACATATCATGCAGAAAGTAGTAAAGGAGAAAAATGCGCTTGCTGAGAGGTTGAAGAGTGCAGAAGCTGCACGTAGAAGGTTTGATGAAGAGTTGAAACGGTATGCTACTGAAAATGTATCAAGAGAGGAAATTCGACAATCTCTTGAGGATGAAGTTCGACGTCTGACACAAACAGTGGGTCAGACTGAAGGGGAGAAGAGAGAAAAGGAAGAGCAAATTGCTCGATGTGAAGCATACATTGATGGAATGGAATCAAAATTGCAGGCTTGCCAGGTTTTTGCCATAATCTATGCATGCTTTTTCATTTTATGATAACTGTCTTATTCAATGATGGTATAAGATGAATCATTTTTCTACCGTACCCAGATTTGAGAAACTTCATTATGCTCTTGTTTATCATACCTAGATTGCTCTTGTTATAGAAAATAGAGCTGGATTCAAGTGAGTCAAACCTGTTTTATCATCTTGCTGAAATTTTGACTTCCATTCATTTACTAAAACGTTAACTCGTCCAATGAGTCATGCTTGACGAGCTGCTGCTTCTCCCCAAATTGATGCCCTTTTTCTTTTCTCTGTGTAGAGTTATTCTTGCGTCTCCTGCAGGCTTATTTTGCATTTTTGCTTTTTGCAGCAATATATTCACACCCTTGAGGCTTCACTTCAGGAAGAAATGTCTAGACATGCTCCTCTATATGGTGCTGGTTTGGAAGCACTATCAATGAAGGAGCTGGAGACTCTATCCCGCATACATGAAGAAGGCCTTAGGCAGATTCATGCCCTCCAACAGCGTAAAGGGAGTCCTGTTGGTAGTCCTCTTGTCAGTCCCCACACATTACCGCATAATCATGGGTTGTATCCTACCGCACCACCTCCAATGGCTGTTGGCTTGCCTCCATCACTTCTGCCAAATGGTGTTGGGATTCATGGTAATGGACAAGTGAATGGTACCCTTGGCCCATGGTTCAGTCATACCTAGTAGCTTTGCTTCACAGGCTTTTAGCAAATACCCGCAACGGTACTTTTTTCCCCCTTCACAGAAATACTATGGGAAGCGATGTCCTTTGTCAATTCCATTAAATCGGGCATTTTGGCTGGTAGAACTATGACAGGACGGTGCTAGAGAAGATAGAAGACAGCGCTTTGATTAGAGATTAATTCCATTGGTGAAATTGATGATTAAAAAATGGAAAAGCAAAGTCCGATAGAACTAACAGCTGAAAATGCCATGCTTATATTTTTCATCAATTTCGTTGAAATGATTCATAAGTTTTGGGGTGCAATTTTTTTCTTCTCACTCCCTTGTGCTTAAATTTGATTTTTGTTACGTTTTTCTTTGCTTCGAAAAACTTGGGTAACTGACTGGGCTTTGATGTATCCTATGAATCTCCGTCAGGGTGGCATGAAAATTTCAATCTGTATCCACTCGTATTGCCACGTAAAATGATTCGAGATTACCTAATTTTAGGAATGAATGGAAAATCAAAAAGTTGTGCCGATCTGTCCACGAGGGTGGATTTCCTGATTTATGTATACTGAAAATCAAAATTTCGACAAGAAATTGAATTAGCCCTATTCGACAGATTTAAGTTTTTTGTCTTTGACCATAAGAATCTATTACAAGCCCATCCTGCCGTAATTTTTTTAACTTAATAATTTATTTATTTATTTATTTCTCCATGTACATGATCAGAATGACGTAGACAAGTTGATTTTCTTGTTCGAGAAGTAGTCCATGCGAAAATGGTGTCAGTCGGAATCCGGATAGCTATGATCTTGTTTAGGGTAATGTTGGATGGATATTCGTGATGGCCTGATTGCTTCAAAACACACCATTCTTCGCTAATCCTATATAATTTGACTCTTTTGATTCCGTAGCGTGATGATATAAGTCGCAATCAGGGAGCCACAAGTTCTGGGGAATTAGTCATACTGTATCTGAAGACTTTTCCTAGTGGTGTGTGAATGGGATTTCTGGTGGATTTAGGAAGGGGAAATGTTGCTATGGAAATCCTATGCAATTCCGTGTTTTGCTAATCAGGTGATGAACCTCGTAACAAATTTGGTCTTGAAACATTTTAGAAAAATCAACCATATATGATCATTTTCATATACAATATTAAAAAACTTATCCTATACCTCACCTCTTCATTACGATTAATACAATATAATGACTGTCCGTGCACTAATTGTATTATGTTTAAAATTTTATTATATTATCATATTTGATCATAGATGCATGCCTGCTAGTATATGTATATATCTATGTGTAGGTTTAAGAATTGTACAATAATTTCTCTTCATTATGATTTGGGTGAGAGACTATAGACGTCGGTATGCTGCTCGTGCTCTTGAAATTGGGGCCTACCTTGTGTTTAACTTAATCCCTATAGAACTTGTAAAGTACAGATTTATCAAAAACGAATATATTTATATAAAGTTTAATATTTTAATTTGTAAGGGAAGTAAAATAAAATAAAGAGATAAATAATAAAGTTATGATTATTATGAGAAGTTAGTATGAGTACTTTTCTTATAGTAATAAAGAAGTTAGTACGGAAGAAATGAGATCTGACTAACGAAAACAGTAGTAATTGTGGGATTAGTAATGGAAAGAAATGGGATAAGCGAGGTAAAAATATAAAAATGTATAATTGAGATAAAAGAGAAGTAAAATGTGAAACGCTTGATGTTTAGGATTTATTTATTTATTTTGTGAAACAGTAAGCTTGAATCATAGTTTACATGTTATTTCTTATTATTTTTTTTTAATTTATTACAACTTAGAACATCTAAGATTGAAATATCATATCATTTTTAATTTATCATTATTAATTAAGATTTTTTTATAGGGAGTATAGATACTATAGAAATTTATACCACGTATACCTTATCTCTTTGCAGCTTTAATGCCGAGAATAGGGGCATTGGCAATACAAGAAAGGGCTCCCACCTTCTTGCCAGTTGGTAGAGACTTGGGGAATAAACCTTTCACATCGGCATGGATAGTTACTATAGCTTGGTGGCTAAATCTTTAGGTCATGTGTTAGGATGTCACTCGACATTTAATAAAAAGAGAGAGAGATGGGGAAGACTGCGAGTTTGTATGTGTTAGGCAACATACTTCCCGAGGGTCTATCTAAGCATAAGGTATGCTCCTTGCTTGTAGTTAGAAGGTGAAATATTGGATCTCTAAGGGCCTCTTGAGTGCTCAAAGTTCAGCTTAGGAGTGCTCAGGTCTTAAGTCCTCTTGAGGTGCTCATGAGCCCTCTAGTAGTCTAAGTCTGGAGGGGAGATCTGGAGATTGTAGGTGCTTAGGTTGCATCGGCCTGCAAACTTGGCAAGAGAAATAATCTGGCAAAAGTGAGTAAGGCTTTCGAATGGACTAATTGAGCTTGGTAATGAGCTTAGACCTTCGAAGCCATGAGTTGAAAGGTGATCATCAATCTCTAGATTACAGGTTTCATGGTGGGAATATGTTTTATTTGCACCCTATCCTATATAAATATGTTTCTAAAAATTGTATCGAATGCGCTTACCCTTTATGTCCTTTAAAGTTCACTAAGAACCTATTGGTTGAGTAGGGTATTATAGGGTATAACATAGTTATTCAATCACCCTTACAATGTGACCGTTGATGCGGCATAAAAAAAAAGAAGAAGAAGAAAAAGAAGAAAAACAAAAGTTATATTAAAATATAGCCATACTACATATACATCTAAATTATTAAATTGATTAAATATAAATATATTAAAATATAATTTCATATTTTTATAATATATATTTGTTTCTCCAATAGCAAAGGTTTCATTGTGTGATAGAAGTATGAGGATCAGTTACAAATTTTAAACGAACGCAAATGCAAAATTATTCTTTCGAAATTGAGGTGATTATTCTCTAAATATTAATTTAAAACTCATATAGTAAGAAAATGAAAATTCGAAAAAAAAAAAAATCCCCTAGGTTGCCATAAGAGTGAGCGGCTATCTCCCACCTAAAATGGGTTAATGTCCACCTTTCTCTTTTGGTAATCAACATCACGAATAAACGTAATAATGTTTTCCTATATCTATTAACATGAAAACGTGATGGCCAAACCCGAAAAATTTTCCGAATTATAGCCGCCAAATATTGTGACAAGTGACCCAATTAAAATGTTATGGCAGTAAAACACGACAAGTTTTTACTTTAAAGCGTAAATCAGTTTTGGGCTTAAATTGCTGCTACAGTCATTATTATATTATATAATATAATCGGATTCGAATCTCTCTCGAGAAAAAAATTCAAAAATTGCTCATCATTTTGAAATGGTTCGATAACATTTCATATTTATTGGTTTATTAATATTAATATACCAAGATAAAAAAAATATTAATAATATCCATATATATATATTTATTAATACTCTTCTCCTTAATTGTAATGATAATAGTTAAAGGTGGAAAAATTGGAATACTGGTTTTCATAACAATCATAAGATCGTATCAAGCCATCTTATGTTTATCTCATTCGGTTGTGATAGTGACGTACAAAATTGTGGAAAAAAATAATGACGTGTGAATGAATCTTGAGAAAGAAAACTTGTCCAAAAACATTATTAGGGAACCGACGTGTCAATAATTCCAGTGTAATCTGCTAGGAAGTTGCTAATTAATTCGTTCATTTTAGGAAAGCTAGAACACAGCTAGCAACATGTACTAAAAAGTCAAAACTCATGATAATTGAGTATTAAAGATTCATATACCAATTGACTAGCCGCTCTTGATACGAAATTTTCCATATATAGCAGATAATTGTGGGTTCAATGTCCAAAAATTATGGGGATAGCACAGGGGAATGAATGAATTTCTGAGTTGTACAATTAATATATATTAAATAATAATAATAATAATAACAACGACGACGAGAGGAGGAGGAAGAAGCTTTAATGGTCTTATCATCAATTTGATTGGATTAGTTCAATCTTTTATTTTAGTATTAATTTATATATTTTTAAAATTTAAATCATTAAATTTATAATTAATTTAATGGTTTAAATTTAAATAAATAAAAATTAAGGGTAAAATAAACCGTCGGACAACAGGAAAAATTCTAATAATAATAATAACGATATGAAGACGTATATGTTTGTAAATAAAACGTGGGGATAAATATTGCTTGACTTTGTAGTTTGTACGTGTTCCTTTGCTACACTCTCTCTCTCTCTATATATATGGGTCTTGCGTTCTCACCTCCACAATTTTCTGCCCTTATTTATATAAAGCTAATCTAATCTAATCTAATCTCACTTTCCTTCACAATAAAAACAAACTCATTATCATCTATCCTTTCTTGACCATCCCTCTCTCTTTCTCTCTTTCTTTCTTTCTCTCTCTCTCTTCTTGCATCAAGACTACACACACACAAACACACAGATAGGAGACAACTACAAACTCAACATCATCAACTTTTTATCAAAAACACTCAATCTTCCCACTCTCCAACATTTCGAGTAAGTTTAATTTCTATGATTTCTAATACCTTTGCAGCTTTTTTCTCATATATGTTATTTTATTTTACTTTTTTTTTCAACATCCAAAAGAAATATGTTCCCAGCTTATGGTTTTGATACGTGTTTTTAACTTTCTCTCTCTCTCTCTCTCTCTTTTTTTTTTTTTTTTTCCTTTTTGATCACGCATTACTGGATCTGTTTTAATTTTGAACGATGAAACATTGTTATTCGTGTATGAATGAATCATCGCATAAGAGCCGCCTTATTGTTTTTAATTAGCTAATTAAAAGTTTCCGATGCAAAAGTTCATACGTCATGAATTCATCAATCTTACAAATTCATCCATCAATGTTAAATGATGAACATCTAATGTTTCCTTTTCGTAATATGATGTGCAGCATTGCAATTTGCATATCAAGATGATGAAGAAAGTTATAAGCTGGCCCTACTTTGATCCAGATTACGAAAATCTCACCGAGAGAATTTATGGCCCTACGTAAGTGTTGTTATATATATATATATATATATATATATATATATGAAATGATATAACTAATTAATGTCTATTGCCTTCTTCAACTTGTTTGACAATATATTTGATGAATGGTTATTCCAGTTGTAGGGCTTCCATAGATAACGAGAGCATGCGTGACTGCACAGTCATAAAGGTACGGAAAGTTATTAAAACCCTAATTTTGGAATGTATTATTAATTGCATGACACAAGAAAGATTACGTGTATATAGGTAGACAGTATAAACAAGCAAGGACTCCTGTTGGAAGTGGTGCAAGTATTAACCGACATGAATCTTCAAATCTGCAAGAGCTACATTTCCTCCGACGGTGGCTGGTTCATGGATGGTATTATTATAAGATTGTACAGTTGTTATAACATCCCAAAAATATAATAATGTTATAATTAATGTTAATTTTCTACAGTTTTTTATGTGAAAGATGAACATGGCGACAAAATTACAGACCAGAGAGTGATCAACCACATCCAGCAGGTGTATATATATATATACATTCACCTTTGTTTTCATTAATTAATTACTACCTTTTTTTTTTAGTTTAATTTAAACAAACCCTAGCTTCTCAAAGTGTCATCATTAACATTAATTAAGATTGGAATAGGCAATTAGTTCCAAACGGGAGGTCCACAGGCCACTGGCGGTGGCGGAGGAGGAGGTGGAGGCAAAAGCCATTGCAAGCAATAATGTCGCGAAATCAGCTGAGCTTGATGATAGCGAGCACACGGCAATAGAGATGACCGGAACCGACAGGCCGGGGCTTTTCTCGGAGATATCGGCAGCCCTAAGGGACCTCCACTGCAACATAGTGGAAGCTCACGCTTGGAGCCACAATGCTCACCTTGCTTGTGTCGCCTGCATATCCGATCAGCGCACGGACACCCCAATCGACGATCCCGACCGCCTCGCCACCATTGAAGACCACCTCAATATGGTCCTCCGCGCACCAGCCCCAATCTCCACTACCCTCCAAACTCCACATACTCAACAAGAAGCCAAGACTTCAGGTCTCCATGCCCACGGAGGAGGGGAGGGTATACGTAGGTTTTTTTTTTTTTTTTTCTAAATTAAATTTACCCATAATTATCCATGTGAAAGTTTGAAATTGTTAAAATAACGTTGACTTAGATTATTGTTATTATTATTATTATTATTACAGGCAGGTCTATGATATCAAATATGGAACGTCGATTACACCAACTTATGCTGTCGGTGAGAGACTTTGATGAACCCTATTCACAATCGTCCCCGATACGAGCTCCGAATAATCCTAATGAAGGAGATGGAGAGAACCCTGAGGTTTCGATCGAAGAATGCGATGAATGGGGTTACTCCATAGTGAACATAAAGTGTAAGGATCGCCCAAGGCTCATGTTTGATACGGTGTGCACCCTCACTGACTTGCAATATGCCATTTTTCATGCTTCCATTACTTCATGTGAAGCTTATTCGTTTCAGGTAATTGTATTATATATAACTTTCGATTTATTTAGCATCATGAATTTGCTAGTTCCTGATCCCACTTGTCTCCCATCTTATATATTATGATTTATCATTATTCACTCCTGTTCGTAGGAATACTTCATTCGACATATAGATGGTTGTGTCTTGAGCACAGCAAGTGAAAAGGAACGCCTAATCAAATGTATTGAGGCTGCGATAGAGCGTCGAGTTTGTGAGGTAAGATATATTCGCATTCTAACAATTTTATTAATAATTTTTTTTTTTGGGGGGGGTTTAAATTTTGTGCTTATGGATCTAAATCTACAGGGATTGAGACTAGAATTGTGTGCGAACAATCGAATCGGGTTGTTGTCCGACATAACAAGAGTTCTACGTGAGAACGGGCTGGCGGTGGTTCGAGCAGATGTAGCAACGGAAGGAGAGAAGGCAGTGAATGCGTTTTATGTGAGGGACATATCAGGAAACAAAGTAGACATGGACTGCTTCGTTGAATGTGTCAAGAAAGAAATGGGACCTATCAAGCTAGCAGTCAAGAACCATACTCATACTACTTCAGCACCAGCACCAGCACCGACCTCCCAGTCTAATAACAAAGCCGACCCATCTAATTATTCTTTTGGAGAAAAGTTGAGATCTCGGATCGGACGCCTCTCTCACAATTTCATCACCATCAATCAATGATTTTATATGGATGAAATTTGCTATAATAAGTTAGCACACAAATTCATTACATACGACGTGCATACACTACACTAATTAAGATTTTTATTTAACACAAAATAATCGGTCCTCGAGTAGCTTGTTAGATTATCGAGGCTGCTTCAGGATATTGTATATATCTAGCTCGCAATAACATGTTCTAAATTGTAATTTTAGATTGTTTATGCTGTCTATAATATTTCGCCCATATGCTTCGGTTACGTTTCGATGTTTTGAGCTCCTCTAATGTTTATAATAATGTTGGACGAGATGAGAAACATTAGGGAGCCAGCATAGCTGGCAAGATCGGTCGACTGTGGCTTCTTTACTGGCGCCATGAGCAACGATGAGAGGTGTGTGTGTGTGTACATAGCGTCAAATTTTAATAAAGTTATATTTCCTCGAGAGATATAAACCATGCAATATTATGTTATGTTTCAAAGTCAAATTATCCACTAAAACCTAGAAGAGAGGTATTAAGGGTTTTAGCGATAATTTTTAATCTTTTTGTTTTCCAATTTGAAATTGTGAATGTCAATAGCAGCTTCCACAGAATTAAATGCTTTGTGAAACTCTTATAACTAAATAGAGAAAGGATATGACGAGGTTGACGTAAAATACATAAAAGGGTTATAATGATTTTGTAAAATATGTGGGGTGCAATAAAGAAAACTAAATTCAAGGAGGAAGCAAAAAAAAAAAAAAAAAAAAAAGCTAATGAGATAATTTAGGAAATGGAGCACCAGAGGATTATATCATATTTCATTGATTGAATTCGCAGAACAAAATGAAAGGAAATCATGTCAAGAGGGCGGCAGAATTTTTTCTAGGCGGTAAAAAGATAAACATAAAACAACTATTGATGGCTCATGTTTGTGAAAGCTAAAAGCTATCTTTTCTTAAGTTTGAAAAGATACCGGCATAAAAATCCACTGTCAGCGACTTAATATGTGAAACTTACAGCTGTTCATTGCTTCACTCTGAAGCAAATTTCACCTTCAAGACTATATTGAAAAATTGCAAGTTATATCTCCTAGTTGCTCTTTTGTGTTCACAAATTCAAGTTGAATTTCATCCTTATATAGTGATGTCGCAACTCGATGTGTTTCTTCTGTCCATGAGATATTGGATTCTTTGTCATAACAGTAGCTGATACATTATCACAATGGATAATTATAGAGGCTTCCTAACTTTGATTTATATTCGATATAATTCTTTTCAGTCATACTACTTCACATACAACATCAGTAGTGATTATATATTTTACTTCCGATGAAGAAAATGATACTGTCTTATGTTTCTTTAATGACCATGATATAATGTCTGATCCCATGTAATATACATATTCAAATGTAATTTTTTCGATCATTAATTGATCCAATTCAATCACTACGTATATGTCAAATAAAATTGAAATCCTTATTTTTTATATAATGAATGCTAAAATTTTGAGCGCCTTGCAAATATCATAATATCCTTCTTAATTGCTGCATAGTGTAATTTGCTCGAACTTTACATAAATTTGGAAATTAAGCTGACTTAGTAAATAATATTTGGCCTTGTATTTGTTAGGTAAATGAAGGACTTAACCAAACTTCTACACATTGTTTTAAAACCTGTTTTCTATGCTCCATCTTTTAATCGCAATTTCTCATTTATTACAAGAGTAGTAGCAATCGGCTCCTAGTTGCTCATATAAAACCTTTTCAATAACTCTTTTGAAGATATTTTTCTTGAGAAATAAATATTTCTCCCTTAGATTGATGTACTTGAATTCCAAGAAGATAGTTTGAGTAATCCAAATCTATCATCTCTTATTCTTTTATTATTGTGATTTTAAATTCATCTAGCATTGGATGATTTGTACTTGTATAGATCAAGTCATCAATATGTAAATAGATAATAAGAAAATCTTTTGTACCTTTTTTTTTTTTTAATGTAAAGTGAAGATTCAATTTAATTCTTATGAAATCCATTTCTCTAGAAATAGCTATTTCATATACGTAGATGCCTCTTTTAATCCAATAGTACTTTATGTAAGGGAGAAACTTTATCTTCTTGACCTTTGATAATATCTAACCTCCTCTTATAATTCTCCATTTAAGATTGTTGATTTAACATTCAATGAAAAACTAGTAATTCCATTATGTTACTAAAACAAGAACAATTCTAATAAATTCCTTACGTGTTATTAGAGCAAAAGTTTTCATTAAAATCAATGCCTAGTTGTCGTAAATATCCCTTGGCCATAAAATGAGCTTTATGCTTTTGAATTGAGCCATCTTCTTTATATTGGGCCTTATACACCCGTTTTTAATCCAATAGCTTCTTTATTTTTTAGAAGATCAACAAACTCCTATATATGATTTTTTTTTTCCTATAGTTGCCATTTCTTCATACGTAGCTTTTGTCTATATTTTTTCCTTTACAGCTTCTTCATAATTTTGTGTTTCACATGTAAAAAATGCAAATTGACTTTCCAACTGTAGATGAAATTCCTATAGTTGCCATTTCTTCATACGTGGCTTTTGTCTATATTTTTTCCTTTGCAACTTCTTCATAATTTCATTATAGGTCATGTGTTTATAGGCACCACTATTGATATATCATGTAGCATCTCCAATTTTTACTATTGAATTGCAAGTGTAGAAAAGCTGATCATCGCTTGAATTATTTTCAATGCAGTTAGCTTAATGCTTTTCCTTTGACTTGCAATCCTTCTCCAAGTGCCCAAATCTTTTACAATGTTAGCATTATGGCTTACTACGAAACTAGCAATCTTTTCTAGGATGGTTGGTATTCTTGTAAATATGTCATCGTGAATATTTTCCTCTTTTTATGACTTCGAATGTTTCCTGGTGCTTTTTTAGAATTTTCCTCCTTTGTTTTGAAATTGGATTTCGGTGACTTTATATTCAATGCACTTTCAAGAGAATTTTCCTCTTGCACTTCGTCTTTTTTCATAGGCCTTAAGTGATCCAACCAATTATGTGATTGCTAAAGTGGTGAGATATTTCGGTTCTTCAATAGTGTTGACTATTGGGTCATTGAGTAATGCTTATGAGCAATTTTTCTACAACCCTTTCCTCTCTATAAGAATTTAGTTGGTTGACTAGCTGACTTAGTCTTTCATAATATTCATTGATGGTCTCCTAATCCTTCGTTTTCATATTTTCAAAATCTCTTCTAAGAGTTTGAAGTTTAACAATGTGTACCTTGGTACACCCTTGAAATTTATGCTGTAAAATGCTTTATGCTTCTTTTGTAGATGCAGCAACACAAATTCTTAGAAATAAATGATCTACTATTGTTGTTTGAATATAATATAAAGCCTCTAAATTCTTAGCCTTCATATCTTCCAATTTTTCTTTTTCAATAAGGGTTAAAGTAGATGCACCTTCGACATGATAGCCCCTTTTCAACTAGTTCCCATAATTTTTGGGATTGAAAAGATTTTTCCATTTTAGTGGCCTAATAATCATAATTTTGGCTGGAAAAAATAGCAACCGACATTTGTTTAGTGAGCTTTTTCGTGGAAATAGTGTATGATTAGGAAAAAGTAGGATAGGAATGAAGGTTAAAAATAAATGTGGGTATGTTTAAAAATAAATTGATAAGATTACACTTAATAGATTACTAGATGTGGTTTTGATACCATTACTAGTATTTGGAATGATATTAGTTTATAATTTGAATAGAAAATCTAGAGATGGAATTAGGTTGAAAAATAGTTACAGTAGAAAATAGAATTTGAGGGAAAATAAAATATAGTAGAGAGTGTTTGAAAATGAGGAACTTGGTATATTTCTTTTTTTCTTTTACTTGCTTACAAATGAGTGAGAGCATACTTACTTTTGGTATTCCCCTCTTCAATAAATGATAAAAATCAGCATAATCCAATGGTTACAAAACATTGTCTAGAAAATTATAACTATCATCTAGAATATCCCTAGAAATATCTATGAAAACATCTCAATTAACAGTTTCTAAACATTCCACCAAACATATTTTTTAGAATTTGCTTGTTGAGATGGACTTGGCCCAAAGTGGATCACACTTCAACACATATAAATTATAAATAAATGAAGAAATAATAGAAAACTAGTTAATGTCTCGTACCTTATGTAGATTTAAGTCCAAAATATATATCTATTTTAATAAAAATATTTTTATGTAAATTTTTTTTTACAATTAACATATTATTGATTCATATTCATATTTTAAAGATCAAAACACTCAAATGTGGTTATAATACATATAACTTTTTTTCGAAACCAATAAAAATCTCTTTCTATATATGGTTTTATCTCTCTGTTTATCTTATTAGAATATTTTTAAGTATTTGAGTATAAAGAAATGATCACATATAAAAGGATTAAATAATATGATCACATATAAAAGAAGGTGAAGCAAATGTCTACTATTTTTTTTTTTTAAAAATTACATAAATGTGAATTAACTGAAAAATATTATGTAAATACAGACATTAAATAGCATTTGAAAAATGCGACACTGGAAATGCAAAGTATCGCATTTATGAAATGTGATTTAATATTTGGATTACAGTAATTATTTTGCATTAAGAGATGCGATATATATTAATTGTATATATGTTGCATTTCTTAAATGTGACAAAGACACATGTACCTATATCGTATTTAAGAGATGTGACATTAATGTAATTAAACATATGTCTTACTTTAAAATACGACATATGTATAAATACCTATGTCTCATTTAAAGATGTGAGATAAATTTGGTAAATTGGTAATATTTATTATACAATTGGTAAATACGTAATATTTATTATATGTAATGGCAAACAAGTAAAATTCTCCATATAGAAGGACAAGTATAGAAGATTTACATCTAAGATTAGATGAAGTAAGTAGCCTTTATAATATTAAATTGATTTTGTGAAGATTCAAGTTGACTAATTAAAATAATATTTGATGTATGAATAGATTTGTATCAAAAAATTGATTCAACTAAATTTTTCCTAACTAACCTCTTTCTCTCAACTTTCCCAAAAGTGCTAAGCAATATGTGGGTTAAAGTTTGACATTAATAATCATCAAATTGCATATCAAATTATGTTATAATTTGACATTAATCATCATCAAACTATATTGGCAAAATATCAACCTTCTATTACAATGTTATTCTTAATTTACATTGACATTAGTAATAGCCAATAATCTATAGTTTTATATCTTCTTTTTTTTTTTAATTCAAAAACTTCTTGTTCTTTTAGATTCCTTAAAATTAAATTGACCATTTTCACGTTTATTTTTAAAAAATACAAAAGGTTTTAAAAAATAAAAAGAAGTAATGACAAATATCATGGATTGAAACTAATAGCAAATACATAATGAATCATTTGTTATAATTAAAATATGAGAGTAAGTACAACAATAATTATATAATCTAATTTGATTAGTCATTATAATAAAATATATTATTTTAGTAGGCTTCCTAACTCTAAGTATGATAGAAAAAATTGAAAAGGTTTTTATTCTTTTTATTAGATATAATTATCGTATCATTGCCCTTTTATATTATATGAGAAATAGTATTAATAAGTGTATATTATATGTTAGGTAGTAAGTACAATATTTTTATGTATAATGACTTAATTTATTATAAAAATAAGAAAAAAAATAGGTTTTCCGTCACTATTTCCCTTAAGTAAATTTTATATCATAGTATTTTTACATTTATTATCAAATGCATAATAGTTATAGAGGATCTCTATTAAAAAATATATCTATTTTGTGTTACTTTAATGAGAGAGAGAGAGAGAGAGAGAGAGTTTTTCTTTTTAAGTAATATTAGTGAATATACGACACATAGTTTTTAATATATGTTAGATGTTATGTAATATATATATATATATATATTATATGACATATTATAATACATAATCAAGTTATATAATACAAATGCATCATTTTTTTTTACTAACTATATTACAACTTGGAAGAGAGGGGATCTAAACTCTAGTTTATCTCGATTGAAGACTAGTGACGATGCCATTAGGTTATAACGGCCTTGGTCAAATATATATACATTACAAAAACATCTTATAATGAAATGAAATATTAAGAAATATATATATATATATATATAAACAAAGAATCTAAACTATTGAATGTTAGAAGTGAAAATATACGTAATCTTAAAATAAATAAAATATTCCATTATATATATAGTGTTTATCACTCTAATTTCTATTTTTTTCTTCAAAGCAAAATGAATTAGCATTAAAAACTTATTATTGTGAAAGCAATTGATATGAACCTTAAAATGAGAATTGAGTATGATGAAATATTAACTAGAAAGGAGTTAAAAGTATAACCTAGTTATTATCATACACTTTCTAGCGTTATTAAATTTCTTTTCAAAACCACCATTATTATTAAATACTTTACATTCGATATATTTGGTTCAAATAATTATTATGATTGTAACTATAAAGATGTTAGATGAAAATATAATTAATGCAAGAATATATCATCAATATAGCTGTTATAATCATAATTATAGTAAAAACTAACGAAAATTGCGTATTTACTATCAAAATTAATAAATATTATATAATTATTATTAAAATACCAACCTGTATCCAGCATTGGTATTTTAGTTATTTTTTTATGTAATTTTTTTGAAAGGTTGGTAGATATGTATTACACCTGGTAATAGGATAAATGCAATTATTTAGTTATTAAAAAATACAATACATTTAATTTTTATATAACTATTGGCGATTTTGCATAAGATATAATGATGTATCATTAAAAAAAGCATTATAGCTATTTAAAATGTAAAAGTGAATTTTATGAATGTTAAGAGTTGTGCTATTGTGTGTCAAATTGTGCAAAGGTTGTATAATATTTTAAAAACCGAAATGTAAACTACATGCACAAAGACACACTTTAAACAAATATTTTCAAAATTACGCATATAAAAGAATTAATTCTTAAATACGAGGTTCATATTTTACTTTCGAACTAAATGGTAAATTAATTTTATTTGTTAACAACAATTCTGACAAACTTACAGTAAAATGGAAAAATATATATTTTTCTATATCAAAATATCTCATATCTCTTTCAAAAGATATATTAGTCAAATCTTTTAGAAGCAAAAATCTTTATGAATATTAATTTTATTATACTTCTCTAAACAACTTGAATATCCTTGCTTATTTCTTGGCCCTAGTCCCTAGATTATGTACCATATCTTAGTATAATTTGCCTAAATAAACTTGATAAAAGATCATCAAAAGGGAAAAATAAAATATAGTTCTTTGAGACTTTTCATTTTTCATTAAAAGAACTTGCACGGAAAACATACTATAGAAACTTGATAAAAATAATCTATGTTTGTGAATAATAAACCCTTTAAAAGATGGAGGTTTGAAATAATTTTTGTGATTTCATAATTAGCATATTAGTTGGGTTTTCAAGGTAGCTTTCCTTCGATAAAATTGAAACACACTCAAAGCATCTTGTTAGAGAAGATTGAATGATTTCATAGTAATCAAAATAGATGAAACAAAATATGTTGCACCATATCTAACCCCTTCCATCGTAGTTAAAACTTCAATTTATTTCATTGTTTCCTTGCATATGGCCATACATAGAGAGAAACAAAATGACAAGTATAACATGGGAAAATTCCAATTATATGGCCAATTCCAATTCACCCATTCACTAGATCTAGACTCTAGGCAAAAGCGAACTTTTCCTTCCATAATCGAATCTTAACATATTCCTTCTACCTTCAATTAGTGACTTTAAGGTTGCCAATGGAAAAGGGAGGAGAAATGAAATTGCGTCTATGTGAGGACAAGTCAACAAGGTAATTCAACTGTTCCGTCGATAGCGACGGCGCCTCTCCTCTCTCTAGGCAAACATAGAAGAAAACCCGCTACTTACTTGTCTATCTTCCAAGATTCAGATTCAATCTCCTAAGCCATATGGAGTGCAATATCATATGAAAAACGTCGAATCTCTTGGGTGGTTGGTTCAACGTAAAATGTCTCTTCACAGCTCTTACACCCTCCTTAAGCCTCCTGTACTTCTCCTCCGAAACTGCCTCCAGTATCTCTTTCAGTCTTGGAATTTCCGATACGTCAACCCCGACCGAAAATGCATCCCATTTCAAAACATCACCGAATGGCAAAACGTAATTCTTCGATAAGATAACCGGCACGCATTCGGCATATATAGCCTCCACTATCCTTGGACTAGCCACTTCATATCCGCTAGGGCATAAACAAAACTTGGAGCTGAGCATGTAAGAGTAGTAATTTGAGCCTTTAGGGAGGTATTCATGGATGCTTAGGTTGGAGTCCCGGTCCTTCCAGTGACGGAGGAGAAGGGGGCGGATCGGCCCGTGAAGTCCGCCTGCAAAGAAGGCAAGCAGAGGTCGCAACATGTTGGTTGGTGGTGGGGAGAGGAGCTGGGGATCTATGTTGCCGTCAAAGAGGTGGATTTCGGGTAGGCTCACATCCTTCTGAGGGTTGAAGCCTTCTGAGGAGTTGGCGTTGCATAATGCTCGGATCGAGTGGTTGTAGAGGATCGAGCTGCCCTCTGATGCAAAAGGACCCTGAAGGACATAAAAATTGATGGAATTAATTGTAAACTTAAAAGAGTAGACTTATTTTGATGGTACATATTTTCCGGTTAATGATTTGTTGGAATATTTTCAGGTTAACTCTGTGTCTATTTACTATTAAAATAAATAATTATTAAGTGAATACTAATTATATAAAACAATTTTTGAAAAATATCCATATTATATCACATATTGTATATGTAATACAATGATTGTACATATGCTATGTGCTGACATTAATATATGTATATATTACAGTAAAGAAAACATAAAATCACAGCTTATACATGTGACTTTCTTATAATTTTTAATGTCGCATATTTTAAATTAATATTAACATTTATGTAATTAATTTCAGATAATGCATATTTATATAATTTTTTTTTTTTTTTTTAGGAATGGGTAGACACGTGTTATATTCGAATTTATTAGCTCAAAAGAAATTTTTGTTGCCCGTACTAGATGCATATCATCCCTAACTAATATTTTTTTTATTCCCAGTAATGTTCACGAGTCATCAAAATCGGTTGGTGTATGGACTCACTTTGTAACTTTTTTTTTTTTTCTCCCCAAAGAGTAAGAAAATTCATAACTAAATTTAAAAAAACGATATTTTTCAAATGAATAGATATCTTCTGTTACGTAGTATGTGAAATTTATATGAAACTAAAAAACAGTACAAAAAGACATTTTTATTTTCTTATAATTCAATTTGCAGATATTGGCTTTCCGAATTGTAGCAATCAGAGTGGAATTTACTTTACTCTGTCTCTACCAATCAAGTATACACATTCATCATTCCTTGTTACTGAAAAGATAAAGCGAAGAACCCCAAAAAATCGGCTTTTGGCATTGACAATATTTCCAGCTTATAATTCACGACTCAACTACACATGGTCAAATATTGATGGGGATGCTGAAATTGGTGAATGACTTCGTTGGCATTCACACCATACCCGGATCATTTGGTTGCAGAATAAGTACCGATAATGAGTTCTTCTAGAAAAAAACTGAGAGCTTTTTAAAAATTATATATTATTGCTATCACTTATTTAATCGGTACTTACCTATTATCGATTAATTCATGCTATTAATTGTACAGATAAATATTTTTGCTTGATGGATTTTATTAACAATTGACCTTGAAAAACATTTTAAGGGTATAAAGGAAAACCTTTTAGCTTTTCAATATTGATTGAATAATTAAAAAAAAAATGTATTAAAAATAAAAAAAAAATTCAATATATAGTGTTTGAATAGGTGTCCTTAGTACTTATTAATTTAAGCAATATTGTAATATTTGAATTGGAGGTCTGGAGAATGAGAATGGATCAAGGATCAAGAAAGTTAAACAAATAGAAATGGAGTAAATA
The DNA here is from genome assembly GCA_024138005.1 of Lumnitzera racemosa. NCBI lineage: Eukaryota > Viridiplantae > Streptophyta > Magnoliopsida > Myrtales > Combretaceae > Lumnitzera > Lumnitzera racemosa. The sequence goes on from JAMXBC010000007.1 coordinate 8,048,670, forward strand.
AAAATATTAAAATGTAATTCATACTTATTTATAAAATACTAAAATCATCCACCTTCCTAAAATTTGAAAATTAATAAGAACTTTTTGCAACCTTTTTTTTTTTTTTTTGTTTTCTTGAGTTTAGATTTATTTTTAGTAAATTAATATATTCTCAACCGGCCGAGTCAATTAAATATTTTTGTATCAATGTAAATATGGGTTGAAGAGATGGTTGTTATGATAGAATTCATGGTTAGATCAAGTTGGACCAAGCTGCTGAGATCACTTGTGTCAATCACTAGGCAGCAAAGCCAACAGTATGGCTGGAATAAAAGAATAATGATCACAGGCTTGTAAATATGGGTTGAAGAGATGGTTGTTATGATAGATTTCATGGTTAGATCAAGTTGGGTTAAAGAGATGGTTGTTATGATAGATTTCATGGTTAGATCAAGTTGGACCAAGCTGCTGAGATCACTTGTGTCAATCACTAGGCAGCAAAGCCAACAGTATGGCTGGAATAAAAGAATAATGATCACAGGCTCGTAAAGTTATTTCATAAAGAATAAGAGTTTAACTTTTTTGATGTAACGTAGAAGCCAAGAAGCCCGCGATCATAAATGGAGTAATTAAACCACATTAACATGTAACATAAAGCGAACGGAAAACTTACCCAATCATGACAAGCGAGCATGAAGTGATCAGCACCGTGGGTTCTATTCCAGAAAGGGTGCTTGGTGGATATCACTCTCACGTAATCAGAAACGAACTTCTTAAGAGGGGTCACATCGTATTCTCGAGGCCTATCAAGATACTTGACCATCCAAGTCACGCTGAACGGCATGAAATAGGCATGAGCGTCGTTAGCATTTCGGGTTCTGAACCTGTGAGCTCCATGTTCCATTTCGTCAATGAACCTCCCTTCTATTGTGTATAGGTCCTTGCATGGTCCACTGTGAACTACAGGCATATCCCCTTCTGAGTAAACATAAACTTTAAACCTCCTTTCCATCTCCAAATAGCTCCTGCAGAGTATATTCAACCAATATAAAATGGTTTTCGCTTTTACTGTAAACGTTTAAACCTAATTTGCTCCCCCAACTAACAATGTGATCTGATTTGGGTGCCACACTTGTTTTCAATAGCAGAAGATGCTAGAATGCCATCATGACCCCTTACTGTTGTACTACTTTAATCATTAATTATAAATACAATGGAGGAGTCTGTAACTGTAACACCTCAGTAGACATAAAAATCCTCTAAATATAAGGTTGTTACAAGTTACAATCATAGATAACTACACTTCCAGACTAGGCCGTAATATTGCTTAAAACACTGTACATTGTTATTATCTTACCTCATGCAACCTACATAGTATCTCTTCAACTAAATTATAATCAGTCAGAAGGCATCCGAAAAAGAGAATTGCACTTCACCATTAATTACATGTTCCCACATTATAACTTTAAGAAACTCTAGAGAAAGTATTTTAGAGGATCCAAATCATAGGCTAATATCTTTTTGTTATCTCGTACAATGTGTGATCACTAATTTGTAACTTCTCTATTTCCTTGATCAAGTACACTTAAAAAGTGTCATGGGACAATTGTTCATGAAATATAGGCAAGTGTGCGGAATCAAGAGTGTAAGTGAATCATCTGAAGTCAGTCTTTGAACATTTTTCCTTTTTCTTCTTTTTTTTATGGGGTTATATTAAGTGGTGAGGCCCCATCCGCAAAATCCTACGAAAAGAGCACGGGCTCTGGAAGCGAACTTTTATAACCAATAAGTAGCAATTGATTACTGACTACTGTGGGTGGTGATGACTTAAGGCGAGGGTATCCATAAGTGGGCACTTCGCACACCATGCGTCACATAAAAAACTTCTTCAATGATAAAGTACATGCACAGAATGAAAGTGGTGAATGTCATTTGAGGGGAAGTTTGTGTATATCTGTTCCATTGCTTATGATCCAAGTTGCTTAGGTTCTCAAGGGTGATTATTGTTTGTTTTCGGCTTTTTTATTGGAACATGTTTCCATGAGTGTCTAATGCATTTTTTTTTTTTTTTTAAATAGGCTTCATAAAGGAACTTTTTACTTTTTATATATTTATTTTTTAAAGCCTATATTCAATTTTGAAAAGTATAATAAGTTTTGTATTAATCCCTTAACAAAGTTCATGTGCTACAAAAATCATTTGACAAGATAAAACAAGAATAAAAATAAAAACCACTAATTACTTGCACAGAAGAATCAAATTTTATTTCTGAAATTTTGTTAGAACAAACTTTTTGAAACTAGTAAATCATTTCTCATCAAGTGCATAGTTATATATCGAAAACATTACTATATTTAAAATTCCATTGATATATTCTTAACAATGATTCCATAAAAACTTCGGGACGCCTTTTCGTCCAATTTTTGATTTTTTTATTAAACTCCCGAATTTTAGATTGAGTTCTATACAAGATTGTATCACTTGTGAACTTTTATATTTTATAATTTATATGTAAGTTGGCTATATATGGTATCAATTAGTTAACTAATTTCCAGTCAAACCGAGTTAAAGTTGAGATGTAAAAATGGATGTTTGATTTCGGTACAACATTCATTTACAATTTGTAATATATTAATTTGAATAATATGGGTTCCACATTATTCATCCATGATTATTTCAATTTATAACAAAAAAAAAGGATTTGCTATATAAATTGCAACTTCATAAAAAGTTTCAGCATATATGTTCTTTTATTCGATTCCAAGTGCGTTCATACAATTTTCCTATATTCTTAATAACTTATAATCTAATTGAGTTTAGTTAAAAACAATCGTATCTCTTTTTCATCATACGAATATTCGTCCGTCTGTATTTGTCAGCAAATAAAAAAAATATAATATATTCATATTTTACGGGAAAAGTTATAAGATTCTTTTTATTTTCTATTAATCTCTTAAATAATACATATACATATCACTTATGATCATATTTGAAGAGATATACGCTAACAAAAAAAATCTGTTTACTAAAACTACTTAGGAGAGATTGCAAATACAGCAGGGGATACTTACTGGAAAAACGCGCGGGGGTTGCGATACACTGATCCGACGGGAAGAACATGATTATTGACCGGACGGGAATAAGAGAGATTACTACGAAACCCCAACCATGACCCACCGCCGGCATTTCTAATCGAAGCGCGTGCTCTCGCCAGCCCTAGCTCCAACTTCGTCCGTTTGCTCTTTTTCCTCTCTCTCTCTATATTTTTCTGCGAGATCATCAGTTAATCAGTCCAAACACATAAATCGCCAATAAATATCCTTATTAAGTAAGCACAATAAATTTCGGGAAAGAAAAAACAGTGAGCAAAATGCAGAGGTTGAATAATTTAGAATGATGGCATTTAAATTTGCTTATAAACATACTACAGCTCCAACTTATTAATACAAAAATCACTGCAACTTTTCATAATCAGCGATTACTCAAGAACCGTTATTGCGTTATGAAAGTTCGAAATCTGCACATTTATATTTTGGCATTCATGACAAATGAGAGAGAGAGAGAGAGAGAGAGAGACTTAACTGTTGAAGTTTTGTTATTATGTGAATTCCGATGGATTTGATCAGGTGATGGTGATTTAGAAGCAAATGTTGTGGCTCCTACTAAATCATCGACTGATATCGCATTCATTTTCAATCCGTGCTGCGACTGAACTATCATCGATGACGATGAGGGCTCCAACTTTGTGAGATAGTGATAAGAACTGAACTTTTTGAATTCATGGAAATCGCAACGAATCACCAATGTAATGCTGGTCGACACAAAGCTTAGTATCAGAATACACAAAGAAGTCGTTCTAAGAGTTGTATCACAATTATTCTCCATTACAGATGATTAAAGCTTCAGCAACCGGCTCTTTAGTTTGAATTTTATATTGATTGATAAACTTATTTATGTTTTTGGTTGCGCTGGAGAGAGGAGAGAGAGAGAGGGGGGGGGGGGGGGGGGGGGGGGGGGGGGGGGGATGGTTGAAGATGTAAGTGTAAAAATCGACAATAATTTGGAGAAGGCGGGGAAGAGTGAAGTGTGTGGGCATATATATATGTAGATATAGTTGGAAGCGAGTGTTGTGTGATCGCATAGCGTAACTAAACCCGAGAGGAGCATCGTTAAATGACTAAAATAGCCCTCTGTTCAGCACTGCATTAAATTGAATTAGATGTAAAATTCTTCCTTTCCATATAAAAGATCAGTTTCATGCTCTTGGATTTTCAAATCATAGAGCAGGTTTTTCGAATGGATAGGTCTGATAGTTGAAAGAAAATAAAATAAAAAATCTCTGGAATTCATAAATACTTTGTTATGATATTATAATAAATTTTTTTTTTTTTTTTTTACCAGAATGACATTATGATAATTAATATGTACATTTATTCCTTCCTGCATTTTTGTTGTACTATTAATGAGAAAAATACTTGGATTTAAAAAAAAAATATGAAGCCCACTAGCCCAAGAAACACGTCACATTCCAGCCCAGTTTCAAAACTACGTATGCGAGTTGCGATCCAAAGCATTTGCCGATATACATACACACAAATATATGCACTTTTAGAAGAAAGTAAATAAAGAGAGAAATACGTTAATGGCAATAATAGTTATAATGATCACCTAAAAAGGAAGAAAGGAGCGAGTTACGGGAACTCAATATATACTAGCTACAAATACATATGAATGCCAAACCATATACATACCTACCTATAATGCAACAACTAGGGTCTATTGAGTTTTAAAATTAAGAAAATCAAAACACACAAACAAAAGCACTGATGACTCCAAGGAACATGGAGTTGTTTAATCCTGCAGCAGCAAGCATCAGAGGCTAATGAATATATCTAGCTGCAGTGTCTCTAAACCTACATCTCATCTCCATAAGTAATTCCATAATGAAGTTCACTGCCGTTGATAACCGCAATCCATTTACATTTTATAGTTCGTCAATCCCATAACCTTGAACTTACGATTGACGTCACTTCTCTATCTTGGTGCAATTCTTCTTACCGGTTATCCACTAAGCCACATTGTCACTTAAGCGTGTAACTATCATACCCTCCTAGTGTTAATATCTGCTGCCCATCAACCTAGTCCAAGGTTGTAAATTTCTAGATTGGTTGACTAGTAGCAAAAAGCACAAGTTTTTTATCAGCCGAGTTTATGTACTAGTCCAATTTTATCCAGTGTCATTGAAAGTGTTGAATTATACGTAAACTAAAGAGATAAAAGTCATTATTATCAAATCATATATTTAATTACTTATTAAAATGTCATTGATTTTAATTAAGCCTAAAGGGCTTTCACTTATTTTACTTCCTAAATATAACCCACTTAACAAGTAAGCTAATACGATTTAATAAGTTGGCCCACTATAATTAACCTGGTTGTTAATTAGTTCATTTATTATTTTATAAGCCCCTATTTATATACTAACCCTTATTTATCAATTAACATCTTGTTATAATTAATTAACTAGATCAAGGAAAGATCGAACTGGTTTGGAATTAATGTGGTGTTCCGATTCAACCTTACGAATTTGGCCCTAACTCTATTTAATTAAATTATTTCATTAATTAATTAATCAAATGAAGTTGAAGATCAATTTTGGGTGAACCAATTGAGACAGACGATTTGGTCCATTGTGGACCCTTTTTTGACCTATTAGTCTCCATGGGAAAGTCTACCCTTCAATTGTTGGTGTTGTTGTTGTTATAAGGATTAACTATTTTAATTTTTGATACCTTTACTAACTTTGGCATGTATGACTACTTAGTTGCTAGAAGCACTTTAATTAGCTTCGAATACTCTTCATAAAGATTAAATTAGTATTTAAAAGTTGTTTAATCCAAAAGTTAGATTTGATTTTGGAAAAAAAGTTGTTTATCATTTGAGAATTTGGTTGATCAAAATCAATTGAAGAGACTTCAATCTCTTTGAATCCATAATCATCTCAAATCTCGTTAAAAAAAAAAAAAGAAGAAGAAGAAGAAGTTTTTGATGACTTCTTCTACCCATTTTGGATCAAACTTGTATTTTTGTGAAGAACCTTTTGAATGTTTATGATAAACATTTGAAGATAGAAGGATATTCAAACAAAATTCAAAAAATTAATAAACACCAATAACTACTCTCAATCTGGCACTGCATTTAGTGAATCAAACTTTACCGTAACAAGAATATACTAACATATGTCTGATGAACTCATCCATTACATCATCAATCATTTTAAGAACAAGTAAATGCATCGAGAACCATACAAACTTTGGAAAAAAATTTGAAAGATCAAGTCAAACAAAAACAACTATAACTCAACCAAAATAGCACATAACCCCTCTAGGACTCTCCAAATCGAACCTGAAGTTCATAAACATTCATTTATTAATCTAACACTCAAAAGAATTTCAAATTGGCATTAAAAATACCCAAATCATACCATATGCCATGGCATAAGCAAGATATCCATCAATCTGTATTCATTTAACATCCTAAACTAACATTACTTAAATCAAATCTATCAAAACATGTAAAATTAATAAGATCAACCTAAAAGCATATATAAGACCCAAAGCCATGAAAAGATTCTTCCAATTATGCATTTCAAATTTCATCTTGTTGATCTTATTAAATCTTCAATACAACGTTAACACTCTTAAACATCAACTACCACTTATACCCATCATTAAACCCATTCATGCCACAAATATTATCTAAAAACTCATTTGAAACATCAAATTAGACAATACTATATCATCTGAACACTAAAATTATTAACAAAACTTATATTAAGCATAATTAAACCACTTCCCTTTTAGTGGATCTAGAAACTCCATAAAGTATTTTGATGATAAAAAAAATAAAAATAAGTACTACTAACAAAGCTACTTAAGTTTGTAGAAAAGTAATATTCATGAAATAGAATTTTCCTTGTACTTAAAAGGATAATAGAAAAAGGGATTGTATTAGAAGTATGGATCTACAAAGTTGGTAAGAAGATACAAGAAGTATCAAAAACTACACTAACATTATTAGAAGTTATTAAAAGCATAGGGTACTATAAGTTGAATGGCAAAACTAATCAATCAAAATGAAGATGAAGGGAAAAAAGAAAAAAGAAGATCATAATGATGCGAAGTTCAGAAGAAGATTTAGATCTTATTTTAGAAGTCAGCAGATTAAGCTAAAATCAGAATGAGATAAATAGAAAAAAAAACAAAAGATTAGAATCATAAGAAGAAATAAATTCAGAAATAGAAGATATTTTAGAGATTGATCCTAAATCTAAACAAAAGTAAAAGGAATTTATAGGTTAAGACCTAGCATATTGAAGATAAGATATATTGATCATATAGGGTATAAACATTTCAAAAAATAATAGTTAAGAAGAAATTTCTTAGTATATGAAAGAATATACAAAGAAACTCAAAGTAATAGATGATAACAAAAACAACACATGACAAAAGAAAAAAGTTATCATATCGTTAAAAACTTAATGAATATTACCATGTTTACAACATTTGAACTTTGAGGATAGAAAGTTATATAAGGAAGAGAACTAAATAACATAATAAATATAAAGAGAGACAGATACATAGATGAGAATGAACTGAGTATGGAGCTAAAGTGTTTGATTTATTGTTTGTTTGAGAAATGAGTTAAAGTGTAAAGAAATTTATTGAATGATTTGGAGATGATTTTTGTGAATTTTGAAAATTTTGACAGGATCAAGCCTAAAAGTATTGATTAGGAATTAAAATTGTGCCCAAAGGAGTAAGGAAATAAGGAAGAATTTAGCTATCGAGATGATCATGAGCAAGATCTCAAGCGTGCTTTTCCTATTTTACTTATTTGTAATTTTTGAATTGAGAAAGACCACAACTAGAAATCATGGCTGTAATTTTAAGGCATGAACTTGCTATTCCTAGCAAATTATATTATTCTTAGAACGATCTAGAGCAGGAAAAGATGCATGTTTTTATATATCTTTTAATTAAAGCTAAATTTGGAAACAAAGAAATATGTATGAGATATTGCAAGACACTTAGAAGATACATTAAAGATATATTTCAATATTCCTTTTATATAATTAATAGATGTACAAACCTTGTAGTTTAGAGAGAAAATAGACTAGATTAGGGTTTCAAGACTTTAAGAGAGTTGTCCCTTCACCCTCTCCCTTATCTACTTTTATATTTCTTTTTAATTTTTTTAAAAGTGTTAATTTATTCTTTTTGATAGTTGAATATTGAATCTTGGAATTTATGCGGAATTATTTATTTTATTTTAATTTAATTTATGATTTCTTATTATTGGGGCCTAATTACATTGTGCTTTGCTATGTTGAATCAATATATAATCATGTTATTAATTCGATATTTGAGTTTGCTACAAAGTTTGCAAGATCTTATAGTAAATAAACCTGTATAGTTGAAAGTAATTGAATAGACTAAGGTTCGACTATTTAATTTCTCCGGATTATGATAACCTAATGATATTATTTAAGGATTTAATGTGATCTTGATATAATCTATTGAATAAGCAATTCGAGTAGAGTATTATTAAGGTTATTGCATAAGCAATTTGAGTAAAGTATTATTGAGGTTAAGAGTTAATTTAAAATGCAAGTCCAGTTAACTATAATTTACGAACTCTCATAGTCTAACAATAAGGATGAGATTGAATATATCATAGATATTAGGAGGAAATTCAATGTTTAAATACCAAAGTTCATGCATTCTCAATGATTTTGTTTGTATTCTCTTTCATTTTCCTGTTTTAATAATTCTTTGTCATTCCTTTAGATTAGATTAAATTAGTTTAATTTAAGTTTAATAATTTGATATTTTGTACTTAATTCTTAGGATAGATAATAATAAGGAAAAGTACTAATAATTCATAGTTTGTCCCTAAGGGCTCAACACTGGGTCTCAAATCTACTATACTATAAAATTAATAGGTGCACTTGCCTCCTATTACCCACATGATAAGTTTAAATACTAGAGCATACTTTAGAGACCTATATCTAAGAATGTTAACCACCTATGATGATGATGGAGATTGTTTTGGTCATAGGACTATAAATATTGTTGAGAGTTATAATACTGTTTTGAAGGATGTTAGGAACTTACCCATTGCTTGACTGGTTAAAAAGACTTTTATAACAACTACTTCAACTAGTAAATGTTGGAGATATTCACACAAATTGGCTTAAGTAAAGTTTTGACAAAATTTGCTGAAAGGAAGTTAGACAGGTGGCATAAAGTAGCCATTGGTCATTGTATAGTGATTTTTTATTTCAATAAGTAAATATTTGTGTGATAACTTCACGATACCCTATTGTATAAGGGCAAAAGAAGTAGAATAGCCACCATGGTTATCAAACTTGTGAGTCTATGGAGACTCGTCGGAGAGTCCATAGACTTGGAATGTAGAAATATGAGTTTTTATTATCCATGTAAATGTGTTCTTAAAAATTGTATCTTTTCATAATATTCATAAAAGAGCTTAAAATAAATTACAAAAATAGAGAAATTCAACATAAATTTTTATCATAAATCATAATAAAGTCATAGTCATAAACTTACAAGCAAATGATTAAGCATCTAAAACATAAAAATTGCAACATAAATAGTAGTTCCGAATTCTAATTAAAATGTACTATAAGTAAATTATCATAATGAAGTGTAAAATCAATATAAATTATTAGCTTCCTTATCATCATCAAAAGTACTACTAGCTTTCTAGTCTTTATTACGCCCCGAAGCGGTAAAATTATAATAGTCCCGCCGTGTAAACTATTCTAAGATAGAAGTTGGCCTTACAATCGCTATCTTAGACCTAATTTACACAAGGTATCTACGACTAACCCGTTTTGAAGTAGACAGTTCGTAATTTAAATAAGTCATTTATCTAAGAAAATGAGAAAATATATATCTATACAGGAATTAAGTTATTACAATTAACATTTACAATGTTTCACCGTAATCTATTTCCTAGTTAATATATTATTTAGAAATGAAAAATTCTAAGATAAGAGCTTAGACCTTAAAAATATATATCTCTTCTTCAAATGCTTTTTCTCACTCCTTAGGATCTAATAGTTGCTAGCTTCAGAGTAGTTGTAAGCCACTTCTTAATTAGTACTTGCAACGATGTCTATAGGGATGTGAGTAATCACAACTCAGTAATTTAGGATGGAAGACTTAAAACTATACTATAAGTCTATATGAATGCATTTTACACATTTTCGATAAATAACAAGTTATATACTTAAATTTTTGAAATTTTATATTTTTTTATTTTATTGCTTATTTTTTTATATTCGAACTTACGGGATCATTTTTACTAATATTTCTAACTTTACTTTATAATTTAAGCTCGATCAGATCCTTTAGCTGATCAAAACCCTGAATAATTGGTTATGGGGCTTACATTTCCACCCTTCTTACAATAGTTTTGTCCTTGAAATTACTGTATAGCTATGTTTTCACCACATTAAGTTCTACTATAACTTCTAAGTCTAGACCTTCACCCCATTGTATTATTACCTATTTCATGTCTCAACTTCTTTAATTTCTAAACTTGATTATCCAATATTTTGTGGGTTTTTCATAACTTTAAAACCTATCTTCCATTCTACTGAACTATCTTCAAATGAAGCTTCTATGTAGGCTACTAATTAAGTTTCCAAATTGCTTTGTAATTAACTTTCCACTTCTTCTCTACTTGAACCTTTGCTCGATCTCTTATTTTATCTTCTAAATTCTCAATCATAGTTTTCTTCTTTGCATTATGTCCTTTGATATCACTCTTGCCTTATTCTATTACTGAAATCCTCTAGTTACTTATATCATCTTATGACTTAGTTTTACAACCTCGCAAATTCTCTAGTTGGTTTTTCTTCCATTTATTCCTTGTTTTACTGATTCCTAAGTTTTACTTATGATCATCAACAGTTTTAAGTTCACTTTGTAACATCACCTTCTTTCTTAGCTATAATCTTCTATTTACAAAGACAATACTGCTATCATAGCTCCTCATTTGTTCTTCATATAGCTTAACATAGGATCAACAAAAGCAAATTTGGCAAATCTTAACTTTTCTCCATCTTGGATTCAAATGAGATAGTTAACGACTTAATTTGACTGAACTGGACTCGACTTGAGAAGAATGAATATGATTTTTAACTGACAGACATAGCAAAAGAGACAGTATTGACATTATTACTAAACAAGATACGACATGATAGGATATACTGATAGAATGAACATGACATGAAACTTAACAATGATAAATTAACTATCTTAGATTTGCCATTTCTCTGCTGGGTTACCTATTGCAACTGCTCATATGAAGTGTAGTGTAACTTCATAGCTTTCCTATACATTGAGTTACCTTAATGGAGTTTCCTCTAATCACCAATTCAACCATTTCAATATCCATAGAAATTTCTTCTCTAAATATAATTTGCTCAATGAAAGAAGTATTATCTCTTTCGAAAATCACATGTCTTCCATTTCACTATACTACTTATGATCACTCAACTTCAATAATGTTATCTACAGATACTTTATATATCAAAATACTATTAACAGTTGCCACAACAAGCATTTTCATATACAGTTGGCATGCATACATTTCTCCTAATTCTGTGAATATAATCTATGCACTGATCTTATATTGGTATCATTTCAATCTAATGTGATCTTAGAAAAACATATTCACTCCTTAACTCCTAAGGTTCCATTTACAACATCCAATACAGAGTTTCGGCAATAGATTTGATTCTTGATTAACTTAATTATGAAATTTAAATATCCACAAAATATCTTTAGAAGTACATTTGAACCTTTATATATTACTAGTGGTCCCAATACTTATTAGTATTTTCCTCAGTCTCTTATTTGTAAATATCAATAACTTCTCATAATCTACCATCAGTAGCTTTCCATTTAAATCCCACTTTAATCATATCTTACAGTCTTTTTGGATTAATATACTTCCTCCAATATAATTTCCAATTGCCAGGTCATGATAATTCTAATCACCCTAAATTCCTTTTCGTCTACTAGTTTCTAACTTATAGGGAATGAACACCTTGGTATCATTATTATATTTGCATCTTATCTGTTTGTATATACATATATCCTACGACAATTCTGCATTATTCTTATGATTATCAACCAATCCTTTTGTTTAGATTTATTATCATTTAATTAAGATCGAGTGGGAGTCCTTCAATGAAATGACTACTTATCTGTTGGCTTCTTTAAGCTTGAATTGTTAAATGATTATCTGTGATCAACATTCCTTATCATCCTATCATAATTAATTTACCAATAGATAACTGTCTTACAAGATTCACTTCCTAAAATGTTATATCTTTCTAAATTGTTCTTGTAATTAAAAATCTTAATCCTCTCTAAACTTTTTGTCTTAATTCCATTTCCACCATCACTTGTCACTCATCCTACTACTATTTCAAGGTACTTAAATACATATTCAATTATAGTTACCTAACAATCTTACTTCCTTTTCTCATGTACCATTTAATTACCATCCATCTCCTATAACCAATTATAAGTACCATATAATGATATCATTCAATTTACCAAGACAAAACGTAGAGTTCTTACTATCTACGTTATACTTATTTTGTTCCATTTGCACATGCTTACAACTCCAAAGATATAAGCCTTAAATTCATTATTCGTTAAAAATTAAAGGATTCATAACCTAACTGTAATCTCATGTTATAGTTCCACTACCATCCTTATATATACAAAGCACTTCCAAAATCGGTCGCCTAAAACACGTCAAATCCCCTTTTACATTCCTACTCACAAGTGTATAATACATTATAGCATATGTACATATCCAAAGAATACATATCCATCAACGAGTACAACTATATTTATTAAAACATCAATAGGATCTTAACTTATATGAATAACTGATCATATGATCAATTCTAACTCCTGACAAAATATAACCAACTAGTACATTGTATTCATCATTCAAATCACTAATAACAATTTTTTTGTTTAGGAGATTTCCACCACATTTATCTTATCATTCATTGAGTATCATTTCCACTTTTTGATTCAGGACATTATACTTCAATAGGAAAATCAGAAATAGTAATCATCCCATATACCTTATCGTTACTAGACTTCCCAATACTATTATCAACTATCACCTCATATACCATATTCTCATGCTATATATAATCTTAATCTACTCCTACTGATCCAGGAAAATGTGAAAGTCATTCAATAAAGCTTTGGGGTTAATCATCTAAAGATATATGATGTGCTAGTCGAAGTATAATTCGTATTAGCAAAATAGGATATCTTTCTTTTACCGTTACTACACATATCTTACTAGCATCGCTTGAGTTATAATCCTTCATTTCCAAATCATTCTTATTCAACAAAACATATCACATGATCCCTATTATGCTAAAACTTAGATTAATCTCCGTTATTGTCCATGAGTCTCATCATTTCATCACATCTCATCGATTACAACACAACTCCATCAATAAACTTCTTAAGAATTTCATCCACAATATTAACTTATCCCACTAATCAGTTCTACCAATATTCTTCACATCCCAACTCTATATTAACTTAAAGATTCTTCTTCATTCAATCTAAATTACTTCAACAAACTACCAATTCTCCATGTGATCTCATTACTGGGTTTAAGTCTAATTAATATTTTCCTCAATTCGGCATTATAGTTACTACTACTCTATAATTTATAGTACAATACTTTACTACCCATTTATTTCTACCTACTCTTGATATACTCCTAAAATATCTAATTCTTTTAGTTGTTCATTTCAAAGCGAGTTCACTAAAACTTTTTTTTTATATCAATTCAGAATTGTCACACCTTAAAGAGGCAGAGTCATAACAACTCCGCCGTGTAAACTATTCTAAGATAGAAGTTAGCCTTACAACCGCTATCCTAGACCTGATCTACACAAGGCATCCACGACTAACCCGCTTTGAAGTAAACAATTCGTGATTTAAATAAATCATTTACCTAAGAAAGTGAGAAAATATATATATATATACTAAAATTTAATTATTACAATTAACGTTTACAACGCTTTACCGTAATCTACTTCCTAGTTAATACATTATTCAGAAATGAAAAATTCTAAGATAAGAGCTTAGACATTAAAAATATATGTTTATTCTTAAAATTTTTTTCCTCATTCCCCAGGATCCAACAGTTGCTAACTTCAAAGTAATTGTAAGCCACTTCTTAGCCAGTACCTACAACGACGTCTATAGGGATGTGAGCAATCACAACTCAGTAAGTTATGATGGAGGACTTAAAACTACACCACAAATACAAACAAGGTTATCAACTAAATTATTAGGTGCAATGCATGTTTAAACAAATGCCATTGCACGACGTTGTCCGGCCCATCGTGAGATTAGAAAAATTATGATCGCTCTAATTCAGGTTGAGGAGTTGTCGTTAATGCAACAACTTACGACCAAACTCAGGTTGAGGAGTTGCCGTTAAGCCAGTACCTACAACGACGTTTATAGGGATGTGAGCAACTACAACTCAATAAGTTAGGATGGAGGACTTAAAACTATATCATAAACACAAACAAGGTTATCGACTAACTTATTAGGTGCAATGCATGTTTAAACAAATGCTATTGCTTCATAAGATTAGAAAAATTGTACTCGCTCTAATTCAGGTTGAGGAGTTGCCGTTAATGCAACAACTTACGACCAAACTCAGGCTTGTGCAATGAAGAAACCACTCCTCCCGCGATTACCTTCGAACCATTGACTTCACCCTTACCATGACCTCCTCAACTATCACTTAGTTCGACTAAGAATGAAGAAGGAACCCATTATGCTATCCAGCGCTATTTCTTTCGAAGGGGTTGGTATTTGGCCGGAAAATCGTGGGTTTACCCTAATAGGTTACTATGCAGGTCCGATTATGATTACATGTCGTATATTTGATTAGGTCCAGTTTAGGGTGATCAATTATTTCATACAAATCATACAATATAAGCTAAATATCAAATAAAAACTTATATCATCAGCTTAGGACAAGCACAATCAAGCACAATTTCAAGCTTCTAAAATACAACACTATATTAATCCCAACTTACTTGGATTCTTTGCTCACTCACTCGAGATCCAACTCGCTCAAGCTATCACCGATCATCCCTATAATATAAACGTGGTTTCAGTTTTTCATATAACTATTATAGGTTAGTTTTATCTAATCACGCTTATTGTTATCCTTGGTTTAAAGTTTAATATGTCCAATTATCTAAGTTCTCAAATCTTTTACAATTATTTTGAGTTTGAGGCTAGGTTCGGGTTCGGGTTCTGGTTTAGGTTCAGTTTCCACATCAATTTCTAAATTAGGTTCTAGTTCAATTTCTGAGTATTGTTTTATACCCGAACCCTAGAAACTCATTTCAACTCATAATGTGAAATTAATCACATTACTTCCAGATATCCTAAATATCATAATTACTCCTAGTCATATTCTATTCCACCCGGTACACTTAAATCTTTATTAGTGTACCGAATATACTCTTAATGTGAGAAATTTTTACATTTTTCATATAATTACATAAATTCAAGATTTATATCAGATTTATTATATATCCCTATTATTTATATAATATCAATTTTTATTCTAATATCTTCTATTTATTATATTTCTAATAATTGCATATTATATACTATTACTTATTATGTACTTAATACATATCTAATATTTCTATCACTCTAATTACCATCTCCCAACATCAATTATCATTTCAAAATGTATAAATTCATCCTAAATTAGATTTTACACCTATTTACCCTATTTTACAAAATTAACTTAAAATTTACTATTTTTCCCTATTACTTATATACAACATAATTAACCTAATAATTACATATAACACCCTAAATGCTACAAGTATCATATTTCATCAAATTTCAACATCTTAAAACATATAATTATTCACTAAATCATTACTTAACCATCTAATTACTTAATTAATCCTAAATTACCTATTTTATGCCTCATTTTAAGGCCTAAAAATTATCTAAAATTTTCAAAAATTCATTTTTGAAAAAGGGCTCTATAGCACTGTTCTATATCACCTAAGTAGCCTATAAAAAAATTTTGGGCTCAGAACTACACTCCTAAAATCATTTATTTCTAAATCGAAACATGCTCGGTTTTGCATGATTTCTTAAGGATCATATATCACGGGACATATTTTCATCAAAATAATATTTTTCCTAAAAACCAAATACTAAAATATTCCATAATAACAAAATTCATAATTTTCTAAGAATATTTACTATTTTTATAAAACTACACAAAATTGGGTTGGAAATCGAACTCACTAGTTTAGGTGGCTCCAACCACCGTCGGTGGCCATGAGTGTGTCAACCCACCTAGGTGCCGCCACCATCGTATGGTGGTGGTAGCCGTTCACTCTCAGCTGCTCGTCAGGTATGGCTTTTCCTTAGAAGCTTTGATTGCATAGATTTTTGCAAAATTTTGGTAAAACCCTAATTTACTCTCAATTTCATCTCTCTCTAATTTTCTAAGCTTCTTGCCATCCAAAATGAGCTTTTGAAAAATTTGGGGTATTTATAGAGATCTTGGGGAATTTTTGTGCATTAATTTGATTAGACAATTACCATATCTTCTTCTAATTTGCCATTTTTGTTGTTATAATTTAATTGGCTATTTTTTTTTATTTTCCCCAGCTGCCACGACCCAAATTTGGATCATTCCTTATTTTTTTATAATTTTTATTTATTTTTTCTCAATTAATTATGAATTTTATTTAATTATTCAATATTATTTTAACAAATTCCTATATTTTAAATAATTACGCGTATTTCTACCTACATATAAATTCATATATAGTGCAAATAAATATTCCTAAATATTATTTAGGTCATTCTATGATTTTTAATATACATATAATTTATCTCTAGTAATTCCTTAATTATTGAAATATATTTTACGCATTTTCGATAAATAATGAGTTATATACTTAAATTTTTGAAATTTTATATTCTTTTATTTTATTGTTTATTTTTTAAATTCGAACTTACGGGATCATTTTTACAAATATTTCTATTTTTACTTTTTAATTTAAGCTCAATTTGATCTTTTAGCTAATCCCAACCCCGAGTAGTTGGTTGTGAGGCTTACAGTTTTTATCATCATCATCACCTTCATCTTCATCATCAATGCAAACATCGTTATTGGTAGTACTATTGATGATGTCCAATAGCATCAATATTATAAATCTCTAAATAATCTTAACTCTTACTTTCCTGACCTCCAAATATACATAAGTACCAATTTTCTCAACATCTCCATTTACATTTCTCCTTGTACTTAAAAAAATATTCAACCAATCCTCATTTAATGAATCAAGCACATCTTCTTTCTCAAAAATCCACTCATCATCAGATGAGTGATCTTCAATAATAAAGTTAGCAGTGCAATCATTTTTTCTATTTTGCCTATCCCTCAACTTCAAGTTATGCATTATAAAATTAGGTCATTCATCTTTTGCTGGTGCAACTTATTCCTCCTTTTTTGTGAATCCAAAACTTAAAAGGTTATATGTAAGATGGATGATATCATTAACCTAAAGAATAAAAGACAAATAATAGATTTTTTTTTTATCATACCATTTCAAAAGTACTCTGATTACGTTTATAGCTAAAAGAACCACATGTTAAGTTTAATATGCGAATAGTAAACCTTTGTAGCATTAGGCATTCATCTCCATATAAATCTCACCATTTGGCTGAAAGTTTTTTGTTCCTTACTAACCTTGTAGCCTCAATATTGACAATCATTTAGCATCACTAAATGCTTCAAGTTGAATATCAATCTTTCATCTTTTAGTTAGATCAACAACCATATGTTTTATGCAATTATACAATTTAATTTTAACATTAACATCAACTTTAAAATCATGAGTATAATGGAAATGAAGATTCAATGTAGCAATTTGTGAAGTTGAAGCTCTCATCTCTTATCAATAATCTTCAATATGTCTTTATAACTACATTGAATGATTAAGTATGATATATTTTAGCAAATTGAACTTTAAAATGAACAATAATAGTGCAAAGAGGTAAAGAGTTAAAATATCACCTTTTCTTTATATTGTTGAAATTCAATTTAATTTTCTCCTTAACATGATCCATTTCTAGATAAATAAAGTTCATTGCAAATTGTTTGTTTGAATCCACTAATCTAAGTAATTTAATGAGAGGAAATGCAGCTTTCATGTAGGTAATAATATTCATCCAAAATCTACCATCCAACACCAATTATTAAATTCGCTTTTCCTCTTATGTACTTGCTACTTACAAGATTTCCACAAACCAGAAGTAAACATAATCATAAGTGCACCCTTTAAATTACTAAGGCAACCTAAAGTCAAATAATAAGTAGCGAAACTAGTTGTACTAAGTCTAATCAAGTCCCTCTCTCTTATGAGATGCCTTAGCCTTTAAATGAGCATAGTCATGGAGTATATATATGTAGTAATTTGTCTCCCATTTACAATTGTTCCACAATGGATTTTTAATTCCTTTACAAAGTTCTCTATAATCAAATCAATACAATACGTTACACAAGGAGTTCATTACAACTTCTTTCTTTCGTTCATTAATTTTTCTCCTGCTGCATTATAATTTGCAGCATTATCTATGATTACCTATACAACATTTTCCTCCCTAACTTTCTCCACAATATCATCCAACATATAAAAAATTTTACTAGCCATCTTAGAGATATCAGAAGTATCTATGAACCTCAAGAAAACTGTTCCTTTAGGACAATTCACTAAGAAATTACTTTTGGAGTACCTTTTTCTATCAGTTCATGAATTTGACATAATGGAGTAGCCTATCTTCTTCCATGCAGCTTTATATTCTTCAAGTATTTCCATTGTTTAAGCGATTTCTTTCTTCATAAATGTTACTCTTAACTCATGATAAGAAGGGGGTTTAAGCCTATAACCTTATCAACAAACCACCTTAAGTATCTTTGAAAATTCTGGATTTTTCATACAGTTGAAAGGAATTGCACTAATGTAGAAAAAGTAAGCAATTTGTTGACAATGGTTTCTTGAGTTGCCTATGTACCACCACTTTTCTTATTAAAAAATGACTCCATGACATTCTTTCCTTTTTGCTTAGATGATGCTTGTTCTATCTCATCATCATCATCATCATCATCATCAGATTCTTCAATTCCATAAACTTTCTTTCTTTTCTTTTCAGCCATTCTTGTTTCTTTTACCAAAAGTGTCAACATCTACTTGTTAACATTTTCAAGTACGCTTTCTTGAATTTGTGAATGCCACCACTAACAATTTTATTGCAATATTTATATTTTACCATTTTCCCGTTGTTATTAATGTCAATTCCATGCTCCCAACCAATAATGGTTCTATTTCCAAATGCATTTTTTCTTTTACAGCTCTCTTTAGATAATTCATAAGATAACATTTCAACTTAAACACTACGTAAGTTCTTAAAGAATAAAATAAAGTCAAAATAAAAGATACTTAGAAAAAAAAAATAATGAATTGCTTCATATAGTAACATTGCAAGTAACAAGTTTTCAACAAATTCATGGATAAATAAAACTCAAGTATATTACTAACATACAAGATTAGTCTAGCAAATGTAACACCATTAAAATCCAAAAAAGGGCATATCCAGTCTGTAAGCTCTAGATTTAAGCCAAGAGACTATAGGATTGAACGTAAAGCACAACGTTTAAGGCAATTGGTTAAAGGATCCGATCAAACCCGAATTATAAACTATGAACCGAAATATTAGTAAAAATAACCTCGTAAACTTGAGTTTGAGAAAATAAATAATAAAATAGGAGACTACAAAATTTTCAAATTTTAAGTATAATAATTGTTAATTATTAAAAATGTGAAAAGTGTAATTAAATAATTAATAAATCACTAGAGATAGATTATATGTATACTAAAAATTATAGAATGACCTAAATAATAATTAGGAATGTTCACATGTACCCCACATGTATTTACCTGTAGGTAAAAATTCGCAAAATTTTTTAAATTAGCCAAAAACTTAGTAAATAATTAAAGAAAATTATTAAATTAATTAAGAAAAATCAGCAAAAAATCAGAAGGGTATGGAATGATGCAAATCTGGTCATGACAAGTTAGGATCTGAAAAAAAAAAAATTATCCAATTAGAATTAAGTAACACAAAAGGCAGAAATCAAGGAAATGGAGCAATGTCATGTTTAATTAATACATATTAATTACCCAAAACGCCGATAACTAGGGAAAAATTTTACAGAACTCCTTTGGACAGTTTAGAATCATAGAAAAATAGGGAACTTAAAAAATTCAAGAGAAAATCTAGAAAAAAAAAAAAGAAAAGGAAACTGTACAGATAAGGCTAGTGAGCCAAACCCACATCTCATCACCACCTGGGACCGAGCCGCCGCCACTTGGGACTGAGCCACCACCACCACCCCACTCCAGCCCTACCGTCTAGACCGGCCGATGCACTTGGACCGGAGTTAGACGGCCAAAAAGCATCGAATTGATGAGTCCCTTATTTATCTCGATTTTGTATAATTTCATAAAATTAGTTATTTTGCCCAAAAAATTATGAAACTTGTTATTCTGAGATTTTATTGCATTTAGATTTAGGGAAAAATAGTGATTTATTCTAATCACGTCTAAAAATATAGGGTTCTTAACAAATTGAGCAAAACCAAGCATGATTAGAATTAGAAATAAATAAACTTAGGAGTGTAGTTTGGTGCTCAATTTTTTTTTTTTCTGTAGAATGCTTATGTAATATAGAACAGTGCTATGAAGCCATTTTTCTAAAATTAATTTTCAAAATTTTTAAGTTAATTTTTAGCCCTAAAATGATAGAAAAATTGGATAATTTTGGGTTATTTAGGTGATTGAGATACTAATTACTAATTTAGATACGAATTAGATGTTTAGGGATGTTAATCTCTAATATGGAAACCTAATTCTAACCTTTAGAGTATTAAGTATAGTTAATTTAGGAAATTAGGTAGTTATTGCAAGAAATTAGTAATATGTGGAATTGAAAATTAATAAATTTAAAAAAATTAGGGTTATTTAGACAATATTATAATAAAAATCAGAATAATACTAAATCTGAAATAAGATTTAATTTTAGGTAATTGTATAAAAATGTAAGTTTTTCTCATATCGGGGATAAATTCGATACCTCAATTAGGAATAGCGTGTACCGAATAGTTTAAAATACTAAATTAAGACTCAATAAGATATTTGAATACTCGAGCTTAATGTAATTAATTTCACATTAGGATTCGAGCATATTTAGGACTTAGGAATCGAAACTGGAATCTAATTTAAGGTCTAAACCTTGAAATAAAGTAGAAAGAATTATTAGTATATAATAGGTATACAAGGAAAAAAAAAGTTAAATTATAACTTAGAATATAAATCCTTAAAGTATAAGTACTAAAAGACCTATTTGTATTATAGGACACCTAGAGACGAATCGGCTTGCATCTAAGTGATCGGGCGATTGAGAAATTCTAAGTAAGTTGGGTTATTACTTACTGTATTAGAGTGCTATTTATGGTACTCGGAGACTTAGGATTGTATATGGTTGTGATTGTATATAGTTGTGATTGTAAGTAGTCTATGCATGTGTTTGATGTATCTGAATGCATGCTGAGTTTGTAATGTGAGTGATTTTGTGATTAATTGAATTGGTGTGAAATTGTTTGAATACCCTAAATAAAATTTAATCTTATTTGACTTTAATAACCAAAAATGTCATACATCGCAACCTGTTAGGGGATCATAAGATTCTCCAACCAAATACCGACCCCTTCGAAAGGGATAGCGCATGATTGCAAAATGGTCCCTTCTTCATCCTTAATCGAACTAAGTGACAGGAGAGGAGGTCGCGGCGAGAGTGAAGTCAATGGTTTGAAGGTAGTCGTGGGAGGAGCGAGGTCTCTATTGCACAAGCCTGGGTTTGGTTGTGAGCTGCTGCATAACATGGAAACTCCTCAACCCGGATTGGAGCGAGTAAAATTTCTCTGATTTCACAACCGACCGGATTACGTTGTATGATGACACTTGATTGTTGCATTGCATGAAAATAATTGCTTGATAATCTTGTTTGTGTTTGTATGCATTCATGAGTCTCTAATTCAATTTACTGAGCTGTAGTTGCTCATACCTTTATAGATCCTTTTGCAGGTCCCAATTTCTGAACACTTCAAGTATTATGCCGCCCTACAATTATCTAGAGGTTACTCCTTTTGAAGCTAAGGGTGTAAAGATCAAGTTACTTAGTAATAATGAATAACTAGAGTGTCCTTGTAGTTAAGGATGAAAGACTGATAGTTATTATGTAAATTAGTGAACAGTTGTGAATATGTAGAATTTCTTGGAAAGATCTGTGAACTTTACATATAATTATACATGTTTATTAGAAATTTGTAATATTTATCTTAATTGTAGTTAAACTTTTAATCGGACTGTTTACTTCAAAGCGAAGAGTCGTCGACGTTTTGTGTAGATCATGTCTATAGTAGGTACTGTAAGGCCGGTTACTATCATAGAATGGTTTACACGACGGGACTGTTGCGACTCTGCGACTTCGGGGCGTAACACAGTCGATACCAAATGCTAGAGAAAACGAAAAATAATCTTTCTTAAAAAAAAAGAAGAAGAAAAGACCAATATTTATGTGATTGGAGCACCATGTATAGAAGCTATCAAGGGTATAAATTATCATTCCATGACCACCTCACCTAGTCATTTGCGTTGTTTTTGTCTAAGACAAACATATAAAATAAAATGGGTACTTACTCAGTGCATCAGATTTTGTCAAGTAATTTAACTAAGTTATAAAACAAACAAGATACAATTAGATATCTGTTGAGTGTTGTTCTTAAAAAGATTAGTTTGCAAGCTATCAAGAGTAGATCATTACGTAAAGATGATGCATGATTTATCCATTAAATGTTTCTATCTTTGTTTCTTTATTGCAAATAATTCTCTTTGGTTGCAATTTGAAATTATCCAAAGGTACATTGATGCTTGCAGTATAGTTATGCAGCTAATGAGAATTACTTTTATAAAAACTACTTATATGGCATTTACTTAAAAAAAAAAAAAGAGCAATATTTAAACTACTAAGTTTAGTATAAATTATCAATTGATTGGATCACCATGTAAAAGGAAAACCACTTCACAAGATTTTAGAAAAAAAGTTTTTTGTACAACTGAAACAAAACCTCAAGAAATGAATTCCAATTTCAATAATATCTATGATGCAACATATTACCAAAATTTTTTGTCCTTTACATGGTAGAAAAATGACAAAGACAATTGTCAACAAAACATTGAAATATTTATGTGAATGAATAATCATTACATGGACCATCAAAAATAGAAAAAAAAATCTGATGATCATCAATATTAATGTAATTCTCCCTTCCCCTACCCCCTCCCCTAAAAAGAACAACCTCTCCCATGCTGTCGAATTATAAAGTATAAATGTTAAGTGGAATTTAAGTAATTTGCCTCCTACTTCTATCTTGAGTTAGATTGTTGCCTTTTTTTCTTTTCTTTTCTTTTTTTTTTTGGATGATAAAGTTAACTGACATTTGTTCAAAGTACAAAAGGTTATAGTATTATATTCATCACTCAAACTTAGTATGTTTGAGTTAAGCAATTCTTATTACAAAAAAAAAAAAAAAATTGAAAACAAATGGTCTAATTTTTAAAGATCCTAATTTACAATTACGATAGCCACATAGTTGCATTTTAGACCTGCCAATGCACTTATAATAAGTAGAAAACATATAAAATTCCATGTTCACATATAATGGCAATGATAGGAAAAGCGAGCATGGATTATTCTACACTTATTGGTCAATGGTATACATTACAACATCAACTATGTATGTATGCATGCTTTTTCATGCCTTGTGTTGATATGGCTAATTGACCTTTACTTAGAATTTCTATAGCACCTAAGTAAAATAATAGACAGGATGAGAAAACATGGAAGGCCCTAGGAAAAACAATTTCAAAACGAGATGGATATTGGAGAGGGGTCTTTGGGATATACATGTAGCCTGTATAGTAGGAACTAACATAATAAGCGAAGATGTTCACAATGAAATTATGAACAAACATAGAGTGGATCCATGGGTACACTTTGCAAATTTGAATCATAACTTATTGATAGTTATCATTTGCTTACCTTTCTTATTATAGTTACTTGTACTTTTATATTTACTCTCGATCATGTATAAACTCGATCTTCTCTGTTTCATTGTAATAATACAAGTATAGATGGATCCAAGATTGATTGATGGGTTAATTCTTTTCTTACAATAGTTTCATAAGTCTGGATTAATATGGAATGGTCAACTAAGAATTGATAAATTGCTTGGTAATACCATTCAACTTGCTACGTGTGTTGTAACATGGTTCTTTTTAGAATTTTGCAGGAGAATTGATGGCTTAAATACCATAGACAAGAGGCGATCTTCAAACGATCAAATTGAGATGACACCTCAATGGATCTGTAAACGATCCCCTACCTTGAGCATTCTAGTTTTCTATGGGTAAGGTAGGTGCCATTCTTAATTGTATAGTTTTTAAAGTAGGTACTTATCTTATTAACTTGAGTATTTTCATCTTTTCAAAATGTTAGTTGCTATAGATTCTTAAATGTGTAGTTTTCAGGTGGTTTGGGTCCCCTATATGCATGGCAACATTGTGAGGCTCCCTGCATATTGTTAGCCTGGGAGTAATATCTAGCTAACACCATTATTGTTGATTTTCTTCCACATTGTACAGTTTTATTTCCTTAATTGTGTAACTCGATGATCTGACCGAATCTAGGAGATACCTTCTTATATTGATACTTTTCAAGCGCTCCACAAGGTAGAGTTACATAGCTAGATTAAGATAAAGTAGGCTACCACACGTGCAAGTTAGTTGGCTCAATGGGCTAATCATTACAACAAGATCATTAAGGTATGAGCACCACCTAATGTTATAGCTCCAAATTATCATAAATGATACTAGCAAGTTACTCACCAATATACTGAAAAATTTAGAGCCTCTTGGATATGCATGGTACCTATCCAGCTTACTTGTTCTTGTTATTACTCTTCGTTTGTATTGTTATGTACTAACCACACAGTCATATGCAAGCTGATATATAAGTTGCCTTAAATGTCATATAAGGATATTATGATTAAGCAAGCAGGGTAAACAGCATTGTTTGAGTAGCTTAAGGACATCCATCTAAATGATGCACCCCTACTAAAACCTGATGTTAAGCATAAGGACTACCGATTACCCAAGCCATAGCATGGGGCCATCGTTGAGGATGAAGATGTGGATGGGGTAAAGGGTAAGGTCATAGATAGGGTAACATGGATTAGAGACAATCGCTTACCCTAACACCCCTTGCCTCATCTCTTGCAGTAACTGCATCCTGATTTCGAATGCCTATTGGAGAGAGATTTAGCAATCAAATTTAGACTCTTCTTGCTCCATTTAAGAGGCGGCTTGAAGATTACGATAGAGACATAGGCAAGGGGCTTACACAAGTTGAGCCTACTTTGATACTTGTACAAGTCAAGATAGCACATAGGTCACATAATTAGATGCAGACCAGATGGCGCAATCTCAGCCTAATATAAATCCTCTAAATGTATGCCTATGCATGTTAACAACATAAACAACAGTAGATGCTCACTAATTGTAATTAATGAACATTTTAATCATAATTGATGAAGCTTTTCTACACATTTTGTATATATAAACTAAGTGTGTCAAGTAATAAAACTTTTGCTTTCCTTAATTTTATTCTTCTAACTCTAATATATCTTGTAATTATAGTTGTTAAGATTGTTTTGGTTATTGAGCATGTGAATATGGCTAGCGATCGGCAATAATACTTAAGAAATATAGGCATTGTTTTAGTCTTTTGGTTTACAACTGTTGAGAAATTTGAAAAATACTGAAGTTTTTATTTTATGAGGTTTGAAGAGTTTGGATCTTAATATAAGGTATCGAACGTGGTTGAAAAGTAAGGATTGAAGTTCCTTTTATGGTTTAGAAGTTTTTTATTTTTATATGTATAATTTTTTTGCCATTTTTGACAAAGCATTGATTTTACCATAGATACTAAGAGCTGATTTCATAACCTAAGCTAAAGAGCTAATTTTATTTACTTTTGTTAAAATTAGTCTTTTAAGAATCAAATTTATTGAAGAGGTTTGAAATTGCCTTTCAAAGATCCGATTTCAATGCAATATAAAATCACCCCTTTAAGAGCCGATTTAATGTGATATTTCGGAGATTATTCTTAAAAGTGGACTATTTTAAAATGTTTTTTTTTTAAAATACAATATTATTTTCCTACTCCTTTTGCAATCGAGCCATTTTATTATATTATCCTAAAGTCATGCGAATTGCAAAGGCCCAATAGCACCGGACACTGGGTTTAGCTGAGAGTGTGTATGGGGAACACGTGGCCCAGGATGATTCGCAGGCTGGAGCACCGTGAGGCAAGAGTAGTGTGTGGAATTGGGATTCGCATTCTGGAGGAATCTAGAGAAACGCGGAAACATCGTGGCATCGGCCCCTCTAGGGACTTGCTCTTCCTATATTTTACCGAACCGGAAACCGAAAATATTGTTGCTCAGTCTTGTGACCAAAGACTGTTAACGGACGATCCCTCCCTTGTGATCGGTGATCAGTAATTAGGTTTTCTTTACTTTACTCCAGAATGAAGAGGAAAGACCTCGACCATGTTAACCATGATTTCCCTGATTTCTCTCTTTCCTCTCCTGCTACGAAAATCCGCCGCCTCAGCCTGGTATACTCTCTCTCTCTTACTTTCTGTACATGTGTTAGTTTGGAATCATTGTTGGTGATATCTTCTTACTCCGTGTCTGTAACCAATGCGCATAGGACGGAGAGGAGTTGCATCCGACTATGGAAGAAGAGGCGGCAGAGATTCCAATGGCTTTTGGAAGTCCGATAAGGAGACCTAATGGTGTTGTAATTGAGGAAATCGATGATGCTTCTTTTCCCGAGAACGAGGAACGAGCTATTGTTCTTTTCAACCCAAGCAATAATCCTCTTTTGCAGGAACAACCGCAAATGTCTCCTTATTATTCTGTCGATCCCGATATAATCTCCAACTTCAAGGGTAAGCCTTCTCCGAACCCTAATTTCCTTCTATTTCTCTTTCTCTTTTATTTCGGGTTCAGAGAATATATGAATTTATTTCCCTACATGTGTAGTTAGGTCCGCAAACCTTTCAAAAAGTTTATGGGTATTTTTGAATAATCATGTTCGAATGATGCAATTTTAAAAGGACAAAACGAATATGGTGCTGTTGTATATGTTACATAACGAGCCAAAGGACTTAGTCCATGAATTTATTTCCCTACATGTTTAGTTAGTTCTGAAAACGTTTCAAAAAGTTAATGGGTATGTTTGAATAATCATGTCCGAATGATGCAATTTTAAATGGGCAAACGAATATGGTGCTGTTGTATATGTTACATAACGAGCCCAAGGATTTAGTCCATGATTCTTTAAATTAAATTACAGTTATCGGGGGTGAAAATAGTGAAGAAGTTAACTCTTGCTAGATTATTCACTTAAAATTTAATCCGACTAGGAACAATTAGTTGAGCTGTACTCATGGCTCCTGGTATCCACATCCTAATGTTTCAGATAAGAAGTAGAAAGTTATGTTTGTCAAGAAGGATTTGCTGAATTTACGCTTGTCATGCCTACCTACACGAGCAATCCTGAATCTTTTTGGTGGCTAAATTGAAGAAAAGGATATAATAGCTATGTGTGTTGCAGCATTTTCTCATTATCTGTCTAGTAATGGCGAATACTGTAGTTGGGTCATTTCCTTAATATAATTTTCCTGTTCAGATCAATTTTGCTGGTTGAACTCCACTGATGAGAAGTTGTGTGAGGATGAGAAAGCTGTTGAAAGTGAGAACAGTAATAGATGCATGGCAGTAGTTCCATGGGTTCCCTCTCAGCTTTCTAATTTCCATGTAGCTGAGGAATCTGGTGGAGAAGGTGTTGAAGTAATGGAGGCTGAAGAAACTGGTGATAATTCAATGGAGATTGAAGTTGATAATGCTAATGTGACAGCACAAGTGCAGTCTAATCCTTGGAGTGGTCATTTAGGAAGTGAAGGTCTCCAGCAATGGCAGCAACATTGTATGACACCCAAGCTACCTCAGAGCACATCATCTCCACTAGTGTGGTACCGCTAAAGGGCTTCAACTTTGGTGCCTCCTATTCCATTTTGTAGTATTTTCTAGTTCAGTGGGTTAGCAATGTAGCAGGTACAGGCACAATGGGAAGGTAGATGAGGGATTGGATGGCTTTTTGTTCCATCCATGGATAAGAGTCTAGTTTTTCCAGAGGTGTGACAAGTTTTGGTTGTAGAGATTCTTGTACATATCATGAAAGGCAAGTCTAAGGGGGTTGGGCTGATGAGACCCTTGTAGCTCCATGCTGTTTATAGATACATCTTCCTTCCTGAATCTCCCTTCTGAATCATGGGCCAAAAAAAGGGGGGAAGTGGTAGGATCTCCCTTCTGCTTCTTGAAGGAGGGCATAAATCAACTGTAACAGATATGCTGTCATATTTGTTTATCCATGCTTTATGCAAGTGGGTTCTTTCTGAATTGAATGTTAGAAGCTTGATCCGTTTGCAAATTGAGTTTTTTAAGTTTTTCAGATTTATGCTAGATATGTTTGCCTGTTTGGATTGTCCTCTAGCATTTGCACGGTAATTATCCATTGGAGTTGTATGCATCTTCTAATGAAAGGCTGGAAAGTCGTGGAAATTTGATACAGAATCACAATAGCCAAGGGGACAGAAATATCCGAGGGCTTATTGCGCTATAAACTCATAGTGGAGTTTTGGAATATCGATAAGTCTCTGTTTAGCAAAGCCGAAAGTCTTCTTTTGGATGAACTAAGCATACAAGCTTTCGTTCTTGTTTCTCATGCGTCTGTTCAGACGATAGAAAAGACAGACCTCAGTATCTGAAAGATTTTGCATGTCAAAGCTATGTAGTTATAAATCTGGTAGGTCATTGTAGTAGATTGTAACCAACTATTAAAAGTTGTGACGATTATAGCAAGACAGATGTGAGAGATGTAAAAATTATAGAAAACTTTTTCTTGGGTGTATATTTATCCGATTGACTTTCAAAGTGGGTTTTTCTCGAAACTTAAAACAATATTATATCCATTTGATATATTTTTTTTTATTGAAAAATAATGCAGAGCAATTTGCAATGTTATATTCGTTTGACGTTTGATCACTTAATCAATCTGGCCTTGGCGTCTGATTTGTTCAAAAGAAAAAATGTAAAGTAGAATGGTCAATGTGATTATAACTTTAGAGAAGATCGGATACGACCTGAATGTGTCGAACGTAAAGGTCACTGCTAAGAGCTCGTTTTCTGTATTGGTGTAGTTCTATTGAGCTTCTGCGAAGATCTTATTAGCATAATGTATTTGGCTGAAAATCTCTCTCATCTTTGCCCTAAAACTGTGCTCGCAACGTAGTTATTTGCATCACACATAAGTTCAAACGATAAATTTCAATTTGGTGTTATCATTATAAGAACATGTGTTAGCTTATCATCGAGAATATTGAACACTTCCAGATATTTTTTTGAAAAGACTAACGAAGCGTCTTTTTCCAAATAGCCGAACCACTTTAATAAATCTACTTTAAAACCCTGCATAGCCTAGGAAATTGCGTCAGGGACGGACGTAGAAGTTTGAGGGTGGGGGGGTTGTGCGGGCGTGGACTAACAACCAATCGTTATTATTGATTTACACAATAATTGGTTTGCTTGAGTTACTGAAATCCCTCATTCCTCTCCTCAGCTATTTTTTTCTAAATCCTCTCTACAGAGTGCTATTGATGCATCACTCATCTAAGAACACATGCAGTACGAGATCTCATGCGGCTTCCACGTGATAACCTTGTTTAGAACCTTACCTCTACAAAATCCAAAAGAAATTCCTTAGTAATCATGAAGTCACACCTTAGTCTCTTAAGGGGAGAAAAAAAGTTGTCACCTTAGGGCATTGATTTTTTGCAACCATTTATAAAATTATTACTTATATCAGTAAAGTATGCAACCATTAAAAAGGACTTATTATTCTAATGATGCAACCAATTAAATATGTAGTTGGCAAAAAAATAAATAAATAAATACATAACAAATTTAATTTTTATAAACTATGATCTATTTAATAGTTGCTTGTATGAGGATCTTTTAAATAATAATTACCTAAACCAATTTAAATCCTCTTCTGCACGACGGCTTGCCATTAAAACTCAAATGTGAATATTTGAACAAGTAATTAAGAAACTAACTAATTTTATGACAATAATTATGTAGTTCAAACGATATTATGATAGATTGCATAATAAAATTCAAACTAATAACAAAAGATATGAAAATTCTTAAAATGTAATTATATGCATTAGATATCCACCTTCGTGATATTAAGTATGCTTGAAGTGATTTCAAGATGATTTCTTTATAAATAAATAAATATATATATATATCAACTAATTTGAAGAGATTTTCTCATTTACAAATATATGATTACTTTCCAATTGTAATGCTTTCAGAGGGTGATAAATTTTTCACGGGCAATTCAGATAAATATCTTTGTTCGTTATTTGTTTTGTAATTTGTACTTCATCTAATATTTTGATATTTTATTGTGTTTTACAACTATTTTGTCTAGTATGTGATCAGTATATGATATTTTAAATAAACCATTGAGAAAAGTACAAATTTAGGAGTTAACCTTTACTATATTTTCTGTTTAAGTTCTAAATTTTTTTTTTTCTATTTAAGTCTTCTATGTTTATAAACAATATCGATTAAGGACTTCTATATGTTAGTTTTTCCATTTGAATTAAATGATTTAGCATTTTTCAATTAAAATTTGAGCCACGTGGTGCATAATTAGTATCCTCATCAACAAACTATTTGGATTGTATTTGACCCGATCAGAAATTTGAACTCGACACTTACAGTTATAGCAGAGAACTTTTCCCTCAGAATGAAATACACCTCCGAAAAATCCAATACCCTTTAACCCTTTTGGACAATCCCTCTAATCCTTTTGAACAGTCCTGAACTCTCTTAGAAATATGTCTTGTCACCAAGACTCTTGAAAAATTTAATGCGTTTTTAAGAGAAAATAATCGTCCAACTTATGAATTAAAATAGGGATTGCTTCGATTTTGGTAGCAAACCTATACAACTAGTTCTTCTTTAATGATTCATCACTTCATCCAACAAAGATGTAGCCTACGCACAAATTATAGGAGTCTACGATTAAGGTTTCCAACAATTGTAACTGCAATTGGGGTTAGGATTGGTGTTAGGGTTTTTTGGGTTAGGGCTTCCTCGCCATTGCGATTATGGTTAGCCTTAAGATTTTCTCAAGCACAAAATTTGTTAGGTTTTCTCCAGCTGGATGAGGATTAAGGTGGGGATTAGGTTTTCATCAAGTTAAGATTGCACTCCCTGCTAGTGATTTTATTAGGATTAGGTTTTAGTCCCTATCGAGTCTTTACTTGGCTTTTAATCATATTTTATCTATTATTATTATTATTATTTGCATTTTATTTTGAATCCGTGTTGGTTCAAATTTTTAATTGGATCAAATATGATCCAAATAGTCTGTTGACATGGCTACTAACTATGCATCACGTGGCGCAAATCTAAATTAAAACATGCCATGTCATTTAATTCAGGTGGAAAAATTAGTGGACCTAATAAAGCCCTTGATTCACATTGCTTACAAACGTAGATTTAAATAAAAAAAAAAAACTAAATATTTAAGACTCAAATAAAAAATGTGGTACAGATTAAGTCTTAAATTTGTATTTCTTCCTAAATTATTTAGCTACTAACCGGAGAGTTTCAAGAAATGCAATCTCTATATATTTTGATATTCTATTGCGTTTTACTAAAATAAAAAATAAAAACTATTAAGTCAATAATTAATGAATGGTTTATGAAATAGAATTTTGTGTTAATATATAGAGGGATCATAATATGTTCTTATATACATTTGTTTTGATGTAAAATCTATGGTCCCACCTAGTCTAACATTCGATTTCCCCTCCCTAACTCGTAATATAGGAAATGGTATGAAAAAGTAAGATATCAACTGCGCCATATATATTGTTAATGATCAAATCAGGTGTAAATAACTGAAAAGATATATTTAGGTAAGAAAAAAATCGATCATTTTCTTTCAGTTTTAGGGTAATCATTTGGATATTTACAAATTTAAAAAAAAAAAAAACAATTATGCTAATAATTTTAATATAGGTAGAAGTTCAAGTTTTAACCACTGAAAAATTTCCAATTCCATGGATTTATACAATTTGAAATATTTAATTGACTCATAAATATTTGTAACATATGGAAAGATCTATAAAATGATCATTTTCAAATTAAGATCACTTTGGTTATTCTTGTGGCATGTTATTATAATGGTTTATTGCATTATAAATTATTATCGGCTGAATTATATATTAATTATAGTATTCGAAATTATAAAATCAACTTCTAACAAATATATATATATATATAAGTATTATATGATATTATTATTATTATTATAAAAGAGGGTAGACATTTATGGACATCCCAAAGTATGTAACGTATACATTTGAGAAGATCCGGTGCTTTTTCTGGATAACCCTTGATTTTGCGCCCCTTTATCCAATTCATAATTTCTGAAATGCAAAGAGTTAAGAAGGAATCTGATATTATCAGATACATACCTTGAGAGGAAAAAAACTAGTAAAACCTACTCATTATAATAACATTAGTCATCCAGATTACACCCCGTTCGGGATTATCTTCGAGAAACTGCTCAGCATAGTTTAGTATATGTTTTCCAAACTCACTTGCACTAACATACTTAGATCAATGGAAGTTGTTGTCGCCATCGTAGGATCTGGTCCATCAGGCCTAGCAACCGCAGCATGCTTAAACCGCCTCTCAATTCGAAACATTGTATTGGAAAGAGAGGATTGTTGTGCACCCTTATGGAGAAAAAGAACATATGATCGCATCAAACTTCACTTAGCAAAACAATTTTGCCAACTTCCCCACATGTCCTATCCATCCAATGCGCCAACATACATTTCTAAGGAGGCTTTCCTTCGCTACTTAGATGAATATACAAGCTACTTTCATGTATGTCCGCGGTATCTCCGTTCCGTGGAGGGTGCCTTTTACGATGAAGGGACTGAGAAGTGGCACATCAATGTGAGAAATTTAGCTTCTAATATTTACGAAAGGTACCTTGCTAAATACCTGGTCATCGCAACTGGAGAAAACAGTGAAGGGGTTATTCCCGAGATAAAGGGCTTGGACAGTTTTAGTGGAGAGGTTATACACTCGAGCAAATATGAGAACGGTGAAAGATTTTTCGGTAAGAAGGTTTTGGTTGTTGGCTGTGGGAATTCAGGGATGGAAATTGCTTATGACTTGTCCAACTATGGTTCCAAGACTTCAATCTGCGTGCGTAGCTCGGTAAAGAAATTAACATGCAACTCTACACTCTTAATATCTACAGAAAGTACATTACTTTTATGTATAGAATAAAATGGGCTTATTGAAAGCAGAGATGTGCTTTCATTTATTTATTTCTTATTCTTGTGTATTTTTATTTTCATATTCCATACATACCTGCGTTTAGTTTGAGAACTGCATTGAGTAAGAGATAAATTTATATAAACAAAATATAGATATATGAAATCGAAAATAGTGACAACACGTGCTTATTATTATTATTATTATTATTATTATTATTAGTAATTACCCAACAAGTATTGCTATCATTCATGATTTTGTGTCTAAAATGAAAATCCCACTATTCTTTGCCACATATAGCTACGCAAATATTAATGGAATGTTTGCATGAGAATGAAATATGATAGGAATAAGAATTTAATTTTTTAGAAATAGAATAGAGAACTATAAATTATTAATATATTTGATTATCCTGAAAATGATATTTGTAATAGATAAAGAATATATAAGAAAAACTAATATACTCATTAACGAGATAATTACTCATGTTGTTACGTATCTAAAACATTATATATACTAAATATGTAGTATATATTATTTATTGAATCATTTTTTCATGTATCGAGTACGAAAATATACGAGCGAAAACCAATGAATACCTACCCTTTTAGCTCTAAAAAGAAATTACAATTTCTTATTTGGCAATGGTAAGGATTTCTCAAAATGGTTACTTTATAAACCAAATGCTTATCTTTTTTAACAATAGAATGACAATTTTATTTTATCACCTTTTTAAAGCTATCCAAACATGTTTGCCAAGAGTTAGTTAAACCTTTTGTATTATTATCGACTTTTGAATTTCACACGGGCATCTTACTTGAATTGGTTCCCATATTCATGACCAGGTACATGTTCTTAGTAAAGAGTTAGTCTATTTTGGCATGATTATGCTAAAGTCTCTTCCGGTATGGATCGTGGATGGAATTGTGAGCTTCTTTGCCAGAGTAAAATTTGGAAACTTGTCCAAGTATGGGCTTCCGAGTCCAAAGGGAGGTCCGTTTCTCCTAAAATCTAGAAAGGGACGATCTCCAACCATCGATGTCGGAACCATCGCCAAGATCAAGAAGGGGGAGATTAGAGTAAGTCAATTGTAATTTCATTTCTAGGAATTATTGTACTAATACACTAAATTATTGAAATGTCGTCCTCTAGTTACTCGTATGTTATCGACTAAAAGTGGTGCTGTTCAGGTGCATCCTACAATAAATCATGTAAAGGAGCGGGAAGTTACATTCCTAAATGGGAAAACGGAAAATTTTGATGCAATAATATTTGCTACTGGTTATAAAAGTACGATCAGAAATTGGTTAGAGGTACCCAATTGGAATGTTTACATTGAATGGAGATATCTTAACAAATTTTCATTTACATATGATTTTGTATGATTCCAAGTACGATATAAAACATACACTTCAAAGAAAACCATATTCTAGTAGTGAAGTTTCTTTGAATGCATGTGCAGGGAGGAGATGATCTTATCAATCAAGGAGGACTGCCCGTGAATAAGTTTCCCATTCATTGGAAGGGGAAAAAAGGTCTTTATTGTGCTGGATTAGCTGCTAGAGGATTATATGGTATAGCACGAGATGCACAAAATATAGCCAATGATATTTGCTTTGCAATTGCAATGAATGAAAAAACAGAACAACATGGATTTCGTTCATAAGATGCTAGGGTATGCAGCAATGGACAATAGGTGCGGTGGGGTTAAATTTAGACTTTTTGAATTTTGTAAATCGTTTATTCAGAAATTAGAATATTATCAAGAAAAAAAATATATAGAAAATAGGATAAAGGTCATGTGTTGGCACATATACCCAGTATATGCTAGAAATTTCTAAATCTTCCTTCTATATGTTGTAGGGAGGGTTATTATACATACACTTTGTACTGCTTATTTACAATCAATGAGAAAAATACCAAAATGATTAGTTCCCAATTAGGCTACATCCAGACCTTATAGTTGTTGTATTCGGCATCTTACTTGCTCTATCTTCGAAGCATTCTAATTTCCTTAGTTCATTTGCATTTCACCCACCCTATCACACTAATAATCAATTATTCAATTCCATTCACGTTACCCATCATATTTACATAAAAAAAACATTACAAAAATAATGGAAACTACAAATGCAACAATTAATTTACAAATCGAAAATTCTACTGCACACCATTTGGTATTAGAGCTTCCTTACCTACTACCATGGAAGTTACTAATTCTAAGTTTGAAGAATCGAAGGTCATTCATTAGATCCTAAACGAACAATGGGAAGAACAGAAAAAGGACATAAAAAAAAAAATAATAGGAGTCAACTATAGAGATATTGAAGGAGATGATGAAGAAACAATAAAAACAAACGATGAAAGAAAACGAAGAATTAATTGAGCAATTGCAAGTGGTGCATCTAGGTTTGGTCATAATGAGAGATTAATCATGCACAAAGAAAGATTATAGCAACTTCAAAATGAATTACAATAAAAATAAACTAAAATACAAGAACACAATACTAATTTTACTTTTTACGCACTAGCATCTACACCTACACTTCATACTGACTCACATCCACCCGCTACAATTGCTATGAACTCAAACATCACCTTAGAAACAATCAAAACTTACCTCGACTCCAAATCCATTTTGCCATCAACATAAAATCCTACTACTTATCTAAAACCCAAACTAGTCCTTCACCTTTACACTTCTACTAACCCATTTCTACACATTCAATCTATACACATAAACCCCAATATATAGAGTACACCCATGCTAGAAGAACCATCCACTAATAATTGTAAGTCTTTGTTTTGGAGACTCAAACCAAATAAAGGCTATTCCAACTCGACAAAATAGAAATTTGAAGTAGCTAAACCATGTTGAGATGGAGAAAAAAGAAAGAAAGAAAATGTGTTTTTAGTGCAATGACATTTTTAGGCCAGTTCATTGGTATGAGCAAAAAAGGCTAAACATGTTTATTCTTGATGATGATGGAAATTTACCTTTGACTAAAGCTTTGCTTGTTGTTGATGTGAAGCTAATGAAAAACTTGATTTGAATCCTTTATTAAATGTGCATGGAGGAATGGAGAAACTCAATATAGAGTTGAATCTACATGGAGTTGATATTTATAATAAGACTTGTGAAAAATACAATAGTTATAAGTATTATTAGCATTGACATGGGAAAATAATGCATTCAATTGAAAAGGATTGCAGTCTAAAGAGGAATTGCCATAGCATTACAATAAACCTCCATGGTTCCAAAGCCTTTGGTCATTTCCATGTTCCATTAGGTTAAGTTATTTATTGTTAATAACTCCAATTTAACATACATTTTCTATGGTTATTTAGTGCTATTTTAGATTGTAATCAAGTTAATTTTGAGCTTAATTCATTTAAATTTCATTTTCAAGGACTTCTGAGGCACATTATGAAGTTCTGAAGATTTTTATCTATTTTTGGAGTAATTTGGAGTAAAAGCATTAATCATAGGATAAAGTGAAGAAAGTTTATATAAGAATTAAGTATGAAAAGAAGTCTTGAAAGGACTACGGCTAGGGTCTACGGTCATGGTTCCCAATTGTATTCCTTACGTCAAGTTAATTTCTTCAAATTTTGAGATTTCGTATGAAGAATAAGTACACACCGAAACATTATAGCTGTGTTCCTCGGGTGTGGTAACCATCTGACAGGTGAATCTCTTATTTTTGAAGCAAATATTCTATTTGGGGACATGTGATATTTAATGTATCTTTTATATTGTCAAGTCCCTCTTTGTAAACCTAGCTCATATCCTTATAAATAGATCCTTAGGCTAGTGTTTTCAAAGAAAGCTCTCTTAGATAGAATTATATCTTAAGGTTATTATTGGGGGTCTCTCACTTTATTTTCTTTCTTCTTTTGTTATGTTTTCTGTTAACTATTCTTAGTAAATATTATTGAAATCTAGCTCATTCTTGCAACACTATTCTTTCTTTTTATGATATTATTTTCTAATGATTTGATTACACTAGTACATTATCTTCCTTTAGCATTTACCATGATTACTAATAGAATGTTTGAGTTTATTGTAAAGTTACAAATCTTGCAGTAAATAGACAAGTGTAATTAGAAAAGTTTCAATACGCTAAAAAATTTGGCATTGGATCTCTTCAAATTAGAGAAACCTAATAGCCAAATCCATGTACTTTTTGCGATCTAGAGATGCTCTATTCAATATTGATATGGATAGAGAGAGTCTTAAGGTTAGGAATTAGTCAGAGACGAGAGTTTAGTTAATTTAGAATTGATTTATGTAAGAATAGCATTAAGAATCTCCATGATCCAGAGAATAATTGAAATTGAAAGTTCACACGGAACTAGAGAGTAAATAATAGAAATTCACTAAGGATAATGCTCTTTTTACTTTAATTAATTCATGTTTATTTATGTTACTTGTTAATTAGTTTAGTTTATTTAGTATTGTTATTATTTTCATTTATTTTTATCTTTCCGATGTTATCACGTCTTATTCATATTTCCTAATTAATCATAATCACCTTTAAATCGATAAGTTAGGTAATTGGATATTTTAGGAAATTGCTAGTAATCAGGTTTTCACACACTAGTTTCTTGTGGGAACGACACCCGAACTCATATCTATTTTAATTATACTATAGCTTGAACAGGTATACTTGCTTACCAGCGATCAACTGCAGCATCTATAATTTAACATTGTTGAGATAATGGGAATGCAACTAAAATTCATAGACAACAAATTACATGGACTGATACAAAGGTACAAATGGAAAAGATTTAAAAAGCAAGTGCACTTGATTGATGAGGAAGAGAATGAGAAGTCTGCTAAAGATAAGAATGTGATTGGAGTAGTTACTTAGTTATAAGCTATTGAAAAGAGTGTTTTGAGTTCCAGTTATCGAAGAAACAATCCAGCAAAGAGTGCCTTAGGGTTATTATATGCAATAATGAATAATGGAACAAATGCATATGAACCTGACAATGCTATGTGTCATGCTCCAAGGTATGCAAGTAGTTTCATAGCAACTATGGAATTTATTGAAAAGGGTAAAGGACCTTACCAAGATATTTACTACGATGTGTTTCCAATCAGCTGCTCCATGGTGTTTAAGATGATTTATACTTCCTACGACAAGCACCTGAAGATAGGTAATAAATTGCTAATGAAAGCTTATGAGGAAATGAAAGAAGAGTTAGAGTTTGAGAATAAAATACTACATGGATGGAACACATACTCAAACATCAAAGAGAGTTCAATAGTTACTAAAGTGGCCTTTTCAAACAACTTGAGTGCTTACCTGTACACTAAACAAGGTTCAGTGATCAAATCGGGTTATTGGAAAAAACTACAATCTACGATAAGTTAAGGAATGATGGTAACCATATTAAGCATATGAAATTGAAAAATTTAGCAATTTAGTCCTCGTATGCCTCTAATTCCTTATTGGAGCATTTCCTCGAACACATGGTAATGCTAACCTATGTTCACCACCAAGTCAACAAGGTAGTCATCTATAAGTTTTTAGGCATGGTTATAACCAATGCCATTTCAATATGCTTCATCATGGCCATTAATGTCGTCTTTCCAACCAATCACAATACAAAGGTGAACATAGAAGAAGGGAAACTAAGCATGTGTTGTTGGCTATTGATTGACATTTTAAGGCTTGCAGAAGATGCTATTATGGTATTGTATGGTGTTGTAGTTTTAAAAAACATCACTTAAGATAAAAGAAAGGTGAGGTAAGTGTTCTATGTAGTATGTGATAGAGGTTTAGAGAAAAATAAGGTACATGGTATGTCTTTAATGGAGGGATATGAAGGAGAAAGGAAAAAGGAAGGGTTTATTAAGGCAGATGGTAAAGTCCTCAATGAAAAAGAATGAAGAAACATATGTAGAAAATGGGGTTACATTTATAAGAGGAGAAGAAGACAAATTTTGAGTGAGAAGGCCATTGCAATATTTTTTGAAGAAGACTTACTTGTTTTAGGAAAAAAGATAATAATTTATGGGTTAATGAGTGGAAAAGAAAGAGATATCAATACGGAGTGGGAGCTAGGCTGGAAGAGACGAGTATTATGTTTATTCTAGGCTTTTGTATTCAAAGTAGAAAGGAGGAAAGACATCTGTAGCCATGCGTACATCTAATTGATGGGACAAAATGGAAAGGTTTAGTCATAATTGGAATACATTGTGCATTTTGGATTGATTTGATCATTATGTTGGCTCTAAATATAGATTTTAGAAGGAAAATTATCCTGGATATTTTACCCTTGAGGACAGGGGTTTTTGAAGGGGTAGGAAATGTTTGGGGATTAATTTCGACTTTTGAATTTTGTAAATAGTTTATTTAGAAATTAGAATATTATCAAGAAAATACAAGAGGGACAAAGGTCATGTGTCGATGTCATAAACCTATGATGAAGCTTAAATTTGGGAGGTTATTTAAGGCCCATGGTCTAAGTCCAAAGTAAAGGTGTAGTGAAGCTTTCCAAAATCAAGATTCTTTTAGAAGATTCTAAAGTTATCTAAAATTAAGATGGTTCTAGAAGATTCTAAAAGTGTCTAAATTCATTATACTATATTAGGTAGATATGGTAAGTGGAAATAAATTGTAATTGTTAGATCAATGTAATCTTAACCATTCATTTCCATAAGCCTTTTATATATATAGGGGTGGCCCCTCAGTTGTAAAGTATTCAGTCATTGAGTGGAATTCATTTTATACATGGAGCTTCTCTCTTTACTTTCTCTCTCTAAAGTTTTGTGTGTATGTTCTCAAGTTAAACTTAGCCTTTCTTAGTATGGTTAGGATTGTTAAGTATTGCATAGGAGCCTCTAAAGGAATATACCCCTGACAGGTGGTATAAGAACCAAGAAAGACATAAGTGGAGAAGATGGTATTTGGAAATGAGAACAACAATAACTCTATGGTCAATGAGGTGGCTTATTGGGATGATAGGAATCAACCCCTTAGACTGATCACGCGTAGCCAAGTTAAAGGACTCTAGGGACTCGCTCAGAGGATTCCAGCTTTAGGCCACAGCCAAGATGGGGATTCCTACCCCGAGCTGATCTTTAACTAACCTGATTATCAGATCCTCACATGCATCAGATCTACCCCTATTTAGTAGCAACGCCTTACTTTAAGAGATAGCTTAAAAATAGCTGAGGCGAGCTTCTGATCAGACTATAGGCATCCAACCCTAAAGTAAGCTAACTTCTTTTCAGAACTAATTAGTCCTCAACCTGAACCAAATTAAGTTAGCCTTTGACTGCAATGCCTTCTTGTTTCTGCCTACTTTGTAACATATTTCTAATAATCAACCACCAAGCGACATATGTCTTCTAACACAATATTTCAGAATGATTTTTTCTTTCTGTACTGAATATTCTTTGTTTCTTTTCCTCCTTTTAGTATATTTCATGTAACCTAAGTTTAAAATAACTTTTTTATCTTTTCATACAAGTAAAGCAACCCTAGTGGACAGGTATATAAGCCTTCACCTCCTTGTACGTAAGAATTCCAAACTTTCAATACAAATTCATTCAGTTAAGCAACCCTAGTGTTCTCATTATCTCTTAACTCTTATCTATTTCCTTTAATAAGGAGTAGTGGTAAGTAACCCTTCAGTTTAAACCGGTGTGTCATATCTAGTGGATTATAGGTCTAGTAAGATTGAGTGGTGTGTCATATCCATTTGGTAACTGTCCGGACTTTGCTAACCTTTTTCCCTGTTTGTTTTGGTTTGTTTCATTGTGGTGTCTCTTCGCGTGTTCGACCCCGGAGATGCATTAGCTTCGCTGGTATCAGAACACGTTTCCGCAAGGAAGTGTGTAAAGTAGTAATGAAGTTTGGTTCATTTTACTGTTAGTGGCTACTGTGCTCCTTCCATAGCTACTATAGTGTGTTTATGTGACAGTAAGTATGGTTTCATTGTTACTCTATTTCCCATTGTGA
The DNA here is from genome assembly GCA_024138005.1 of Lumnitzera racemosa. Taxonomy (NCBI): domain Eukaryota; kingdom Viridiplantae; phylum Streptophyta; class Magnoliopsida; order Myrtales; family Combretaceae; genus Lumnitzera; species Lumnitzera racemosa. The sequence continues at coordinate 8,090,459 of JAMXBC010000007.1, forward strand.
AAATAGAGCAAGTTTGTTTCTATTCTATTTAAGTAGTCATTAAGTATAACTACGACCAGGTTGAGCACCATTACCTTAGTCACCAATAACTCCCTAAACACTTGAATCGAACATGGTACTGTACTTCTCAAATGATAACAAACTTGATAGACTCACAAACCTTATTGACAGTCTAGTCACCACAATACAAGTTAACCGACAGTAACCCTAAGGTGTATAGTAACAAAACCTATCGGAAGACGTCCTTGAGAGATACTATGGCCAAGGCAATCGAATCAATTACCTAATTCGACTACCACGAGCTGGACGAGTAGCAGACCGGGTTGCTAGATGAAGATTGGAGTTGAGGGAGATTAGGGAAGATGATGAGGAGCTGGATGTTGAAGATTTTGGTGAAGAAGAGGTAGACTATGATGTGTAATCCACGTAGTGATTTCGGACGCCAATAGGGTTTGAATGGGAACAAAGAACAGGAAGTGAGAATGGGGTTTTGACTGCGAATATGTATAAATATCAAACATCAAGGTACAAACACAATTAGAGGTTGAGCTCGAAATAGGGTTCGATACAATATATAAACACTAAATATCACTTATGTTTCAAATGAGATATTAGAAGTGACTTACTAACTTGCTCAAATGAAGGGTTCACCATAATCTTAAAGGAAAGATTGATAAGAACACGAGAGATTAAGGAGTACAAATGTCCTTACTTCTAAAAGGAACGTTCATGTGTAAATTCACTGTATGAATATTCTTTACTGTCTATCTCTCTTAATAATTACAAATGTTGCTATTTATAGCAAGTCTTAAAGCCTTAGTGATAAAACTATAAATAATATACAAAGCCTTAAACCCTAAAAAATGGCTTATAATCAAAATAAGGAAAATATTTACAAAGTATACAAAACTGTGCACTTAATGGAGTGGTTAGCATGCAGTCATCCGAGCTATCTACAGACCCGAGTAGGGGTTGGTTGGAAGTCAAGTGTCTGAGTAAGGGTGGGATGTTTGGAAGTCTTATTATGCTTAGCCGAGCTCCCAGTGAGGTCGGCTCACAGTTGTTATACTCATGGATTACTTAGCATGAACTCTCCTGTGCTGTGCCGAGCTGTTCTTTGGCCTTGAATACTCGGTTGTATGGTTTCTCAGCTTCTCGACAGATAACAAACTTAAGGCCGAGTAACTCCTTTTCTTCCCCCTTGGTCTTTTAGTATTAGCTTGGCCTCGGCAAAAGCTATTAGGCTTTAGTTTTGAACAATTTGGCCTCGGGTTAAGACAGGTTGGCTTCAGCTTCTGGCAAGTCTGCATTGGCTTGGAACAGGTTAGCCTCGGCTTAGAGATCATCGTGGATTGATTCCTATCAGATTATTACCAAGTGCGGGGATGAAGACGTCAGGTTCATTGAGGGCTAGATAGCATTAAGGTGCAAATCCTGCCCTTTAATAGAAGTGGAGATGCAGATGAATACTTGGACTAGGAAGAGAAGCTCGAGAAAGTATTTGAATGTTATGGATATGAGGATGCAGTTAAAATCTAACTTGCTACATTGGAGTTTACTGAATATGCCACTATGTGGTAGAAGAATCCGAATACAGCTAGAGCAAGAGATGGAAGATGAGGTGTTAGAACTTAGGATGAGATGAAAAGATTGTTAAGAAGCAGATTTATGCTTGAGACTTACTTACAAAATACATTTGCAAAATTATAGAAGCTTCGCCAAGAAAGCCAATTTGTTGATGACTATGTTAAGGTATTTTGGATGCTAATGATCCAAGCTGACATAGAAGAACCAGAAGCCCATACAGTATCAAGGTTTGTTGCTAGGCTCAAGTATGAGATTCGCAATATTGTAGAAATATAGAGGTTTTATAAATTGGAAAAGACCATCAAGATAGTGCAAAGGGTTGAAAGGTAAAAGAGAAGTGTTCCAAGTCAACCTGAGCCGGCATTATTGCGAGTACCAATACCATGCTGATTTATTCAAGCCGAGCCAAGGAGGCCATATAGGACCAAGGATAGGAATGACCGACCTAAAAATAGCTGAGGAAACCAGTAGGGTCGAGCCAGACAGTAAGGTTAAGTTGAGAGTAGGCAGACCCCGAAGACGTATGAGAAAGGGCAAACTTCTAGAAGGAAAACCAGTGATGTAAAGTGCTTTAAATGTTTGGGCTTTGGACATATGGTCGCTAAGTGTTTGAATTGACACATCATGGTACTCCGAGGAGATGTAGTGGATGGTATTGACAAGAGTAAACCTAAGAAGGAAGAAGATGTTGGAAAACCCAAAGCTGAAGAAGAAGAGGAGACCTGTGTTTATGTCGACCAAGGAGAAGTAATGACCTTAGTCCTTCTTGAGTTCCTTGTCGAACTTTGCAGAAGACTAGAGAGAGAATTTGTTCCATACCAAGCGTACCATCAAAGGCTAATTATGCGCAATCATAGTGGATAAAGGAAGTTGTATAAATGTGGTTGCGTAATCCTTTGTGCAAAGGTTGGGTCTTTCAACCTCAAAGCATCCCTAACCTTATAAGCAACATTGGCTTCATGATAAGGGTACTTTGCACCTGACTAAACAAGTGACCGTATCGTTTAGTGTCTAAAATGTATATAGGGACAAAGTGGTGTGCGATGTCGTCCCTATGGCAACTTCGCATCTACTGCTTAGACAACCTTAGTTGTTTGACCAACGTATTACTCACAACGGGTATAAGAACACCTATGCCTTTGTCATGGATGGGAAGAAGACTGTGTTGCAACCTCTAACCCTATCCCAAGTAATTGAAGCCCATAATTAACTTACCCAAGCTAATAAGAAGAAAGCCCTAGTGATGAGTCGAAGAGAGCTCCGATTTGCTGAGAAGGTTGATGAACCCATGTTCGTATTGGTTAGGAGATTGTTGAAGATAAGGGAATTACAAGATGTTCTAGAAGAGATACGAAGCTTACTAAGTGATTTTTTCAACCTATTTCCAAAAGAATTGCCTCTAGTTTGAGGCATAGAGCATTGTATTGACCTGTAGTTAGGCGTCACCCTCCCAAACTGACCCGCATATAGGATGAACCTTGAGCGGGTTGCCAAGCTGAAGAGGTAAGTAGATGAGCTTGTAGAATAAGGGTATGTAAGGGAGAGCATAAACCCTTGTGTTATACTAACTTTGCTCATTTTGAAGAAGAATGGTCCACGGCATATGTGCATTGATAGTCGAGCAATCAATATAATTATTATCAAGTACAGATACCCAATACCGAGGCTTTATGATATGTTAGATGAGCTTCATGGTGCTAAAATATTTTCGAAGATTGTTCTATGAAGTGGCTACCACCAAATTAGTGTGAGGTCGGGTGATGAATGGAAGACTACTTTCAAGACTAAGCATGAACTTTACGAATGGTTGGTTATGCCGTTTGGGCTTACTAACACGCTAAGCACATTCATGAGGTTGATGAACCATGTAATGTGCCCTTTAATTAGGAGATGTGTGGTCTTGTACTTTGGTGATATATTGGTTTACAGTACCAACTTGAACGACCATGTTCAACATCTTTGTGAAGTATTTGACATTTTGCAAATTGAGAAGTTGTATGGGAATGTAAAGAAATGCATGTTCTGTTAGAGATAAGTGATATTTCTAGGATTTATAATATCAGGGGAAGGAATTCGAGCAGATGAGGAGAAGATCTGAGCTATTTTGGAATGGTTGACGCCAAAGAATGTTACTAAGGTCCGAAGTTTCCATAACCTAACTTCTTTTTATAGATGATTTATTAATGACTTCAGTACAATAGTTACCCTATTGATTAAGTTAACTAAGAAGAGTGAAGGATTCAGGTGGAACAACCGAGCTGAACAGAGCTTTAGAGAGATCAAGGAAAAACCTACCTCGGCACTTGTCCTGTCAATGCTAGATTTTGATAAGCCCTTCGAACTAGAATGTGATGCATTGGGAGTTAGAATTGATGCTATCTTGATGCAAGAGCAATGACCCGTCACCTTCTACAATGAGAAACTTAGTAGTCTTGCCCTAAATAATTATGTGTACGAGAAAGAGTTGTACTAATTTTTTCGAGCCCTCGCTGTATGGTAACACTACTTGCTACTACAAGAGTTTATTATTTACATCGACTACGAATCATTGAAGCATCTTAGGAGTCAAAACAAACTCTCAAAGAGACAGGATAAGTGGTTGGATTTTATGGAGGAGTTCTCATATGTCATTCAGTACAAGAAGGGAAGTGCAAATGTGGTCATTGACGCTCTGTCACAACGGTAAACTTTGCCAACCACTCTACAGAAAAAAATTATTGGGATTCTCACTAATTACCGAGCATTATGCTCATGATTCTCATTTTGGCCCTATCTCATAATAGTGTAAGGATGGAATTGCTGTCAAGAGATATTATCTTAATGATAGCTACCTGCTCAAGGACCGAAGGCTATGCATAACAATCTGTTCCACGCATGAGCTGTTGATTATGGAAGCTCATAACGGAGGATTATTTGGTCATTTCAAGGAGACCAAGATAGCCAATATGTTGAAAGAAAACTGTTATTGGCCTGGTCTGGTTAAAGATGTCCATAAGGTAGTTAGTAGTTATAAAGTGTATAAGCATGCTAAGGGGAAGAGAGAACCCCATGGAGAATATATACCACTACCAACACTCACTTTACCTTGGGCCGACCTCAACATAAACTTTGTCTTAGGGTTGCCTTGGAAATCTAGAGGGAAGAACTCTATTTTTGTTGTAGTGGACTACTTTAGTAAGATGACACACTTCATTCCATGCAATCAGACTAATGATGCCCTATATATCGTTAATCTGTTTTTGTAGGAGATTGTTTGACTACATGGAGAACAAGGACTATTATTTCAAATCGGGACACAAAATTTTTGAGCTATTTTTCAAAGACTCTTTGGAGAAGACTTGAAACTAAACTTAAATTCAGCTCTAGTAGCCACCCTCGGATTGATGACTAGACTGAAGTGGTAAACAGGACACTAGGTAATTTGCTCAAAGCTATCGTGGGAAAGAACTTAAGAGATTGGGACCTGTGCCTACCAGTTGTAGAGTTCGCATACAACCAAACCGTCCATAGTACTATTGGGAAGACCCCATTTAAGGTTGTCTATGACCTTAATCCTACTGTTCCCCTAGATATGATCGGTACCTTAGCAGCTATCAAAGAAATTCGATTCGGAGTGGACTGAGCCTAAGAATTGCATGAGCTACACCAGTTTGTAGCGAAGAAGATCGCCAAGTTCAATTAGAGACAATAAGAGATTGGCAACCGAGGTCACCAAACTGTTTCTTTCTAACCCAGAGACCTAGTATGGATTCACCTTAACCGAGAGCGATTCCCACACTTGAGATAAAATAAACTATCTCCTTGTGTTGATGGTTTGTGTCACGCCTCAAAGCGGCAGAGTTATAACAGCCCCGTCATGTAAACCATTCTAAGATAGAAGTTGGCCTTACAACCACTATCTTAGACATGATCTACACAAGGCGTCCATGACTAACCCGTTTTGAAGTAAACAGTTTGTAATTTAAATAAATCATTTATCTAAGAAAGTAAGAAAAATTTATATATATACAATATAATTCAGTTATTACATTATTCAAAAATGAAAAATTCTAAAATAAAACAAAACTTAGACCTTAAGAATATATGTTTGTTCTTCAAATATTTTTCCTTACTCGTTAGGATCCAGCAGTTGCTAGCTTCAGAGTAGTTGTTTGCCGCTTCTTAGCCAGCACCTGCACAACGTCTCTAGGGATGTGAACAATCACAGCTCAGTAAGTTAGGATGGAGGACTTAAAACTATACCATAAACACAACAAGGTTATCAATCAACTTATTAGGTACAATGCATGTTCAAGCAAATGCCATCACACGACGTTGTCCAGCCCGTCGTGAGCGCCCACTCTAATTCGGGTTGAGGAGTTACCATTAATGCAACAGCTCACGACCAAACCTAGGCTTGTGCAATGGAGACATCACTCCTCCTGCAACTACTTTTGAACCATTGACTTCACCCTCGCCGTGACCTCCTCTCCTGTCACTTAGTTCGACTAAGGATGAAGAAGGAACCATTATGCAATCTTGCGCTATCTCTTTCGAAGGGATTAGTATTTAGCCGAAGAATCCTAGGTTCCCCTAATGGGTTGCCATGTAAGTCCGATTATGATTACAGGTCGTATATTTAATTAGGTCTAGTATAATGTGATCAATCATTTCATACAAATCATATAACACAAGCCAGAACAACAGACAAAATCATAGCATTACTCATAATCAAGCACATGCATACAACCAACTATCTAATAAGCACAACTAAGCATAATCTCAAGCCTCCAAAATATAGCAACGTATTAATCTCAACTTACCTGGACTCCTTGCTCACTCACTCGAGGTCTAACTTGCTTAGGCCATCGCCAATCATCCCTATAACACAAATGTGGTTTCAGTTTTTCATATAATTATTATAAGTTGGTTTTATCCTATAACGCTTATTGTTATGTTTTGTTTAGGGTTTAATATATCCAGTTATCTAAGTTTTCAAATATTTTACAATTATTCTAGGTTTGGGGTTAGTTTCGATTCGGTTTGGTTTCCAGATCGATTTCTAAATTAGGTTTTAGTTCGATTTCTAAATATTATTTTATACTTGAATTCTAAAAATTCGTTTCAACTCATAATGTGAAATTAATCACATTACTTCTTGAGCTCCTAAATACCATCATTACCTTTAATTAGTATTTTATTTTACCCGGTATACTTAAATCCTTATTAGTATACCGAATTTACTCCTAATGTGAGAAATTTTTACATCTTTCATATAATTACATAAATTTAAGTTTTCTATCAGTTTTATTATATATTCCTATTATTTATATAATATCAATTTTTATTTTAATATTTTTTATTTATTATATTTCCAATAATTGTGTATTATGTACGATTACTTATTATGTACATAATACACATCTAATATATTTATCACTCTAATTACTATCTTTCAACATTAATTATCATTTCAAAATGTCTAAATTCATCCTAAATTAGATTTTACACCTAATTACCCTAATTTATAAAATTAACTTAAAATGTACTATTTTTTCATATTACTTATTTACTACATAATTAACCTAACAATTACATCTAACACCCTAAATGCTACAAGTATCATACTCCATCAGATTTCAACATCCTAAAATATATACTTATTCACTAAATCAGTAATTAACCATTTAATTACTTTATTAACCCTAAATTATCCATTTTATACCTCATTTTAAGGCCTAAAAATTATCTAAAAATTTTGAAAATTAATTTTTGAAAACAGTTTTCATAGAAATGTTCTATATCATCTAAGTAATCTACACAAAAATTTTGGGTTTAAAACTACACTCCTAAGGTCATTTATTTCTAAACCGAAACATGCTCGGTTTTGCACGATTTCTTAAGGACCATATATTACGGGGCATATTTTCATCAAAATAATAATTTTCCTAAAAATTGCATATAAAAATATTTTAGAATAACAAAATTCATAATTTTCTAAGAATATTTACTATTTTTTACAAAATTACATAAAATCGGGCTAGAAATCGGACTCATCGTATGGTGGTGGTGGCCGTCCACTCCCAGCTTCTCGTCTGGTGTGGGTTCTCTTTAAAGGCTCTAATTACACAGTTTTTCTTATTTTTTTCTAACCCTAATTTTTCTCTCAATTTTCGCTTCTCCCTGATTTTTTCTGATTTCTAACTGTCCAAACGAGTTTTTGAATTTTTCTTGCTATTTATAGGACTTTAGAGAAATTATTATGCATTAATGAGATAATACAATTGCCTTATCTCTTCTTTTTTCCACTTTCTATATGTTGCATTTTAATTGGTTGATTTTTTTTCTTCAATATCTAATTGTCACACCCTACTTCTAGACTTTTCCTCATTTTTCTATATTTTTCCTGATTTCTTTAATTAATTATGATTTTTTTTTAATTATTTCTTATTATTTTAGTACATTTTGCGTATTTTAAGTAATTACATGTATTTCTACCTACATATAAATTCATATATAGTACAAATAAATATTCCTAAATATTATTTAGGTCATTCTATGATTTTTAGTATACATATAATTTATCTTTAGCGATTCGTTAATTATCAGAATACATTTTACGCATTTTCAATAAATAACAAGTTATATATTTAAAATTTGGAACTTTTATAGTCTTTTATTTCATTGCTTATTTTCTTAAATTCAAACTTACGAGATCATTTTTACTAATATTTTTAGCTTTACTTAAAATTTAGGCTTGATCGAATCTTTCAACCGATCGAAACCTTGAGTGACTGGTTGTGGGGCTTACAGTCTGTTCAAGGTCCTGAAGAAAATCAATCACAATGCTTATTAAATCAAGTTGCCTGATGACTATGGAGTTTCTTCCACTTTCAATGTGTCCGATCCGATCCCTTACCAACTAACAAAAAGAAGACTTAGCAACCACACCAAAAGAAAGAGCAGAGACTGCTCTAGATTTTAGGATAAATCTTTCTAACCCCCTAGCCAATGATAGGAATCAGCCCCTTAGATTGATTACGTGCAATTGAGCTAGAGGACTTTAGGGAATTACTCAAAGGATCTTAGCTCTAGGCCATAGCCGGGGTAAGAATTCTTACACCGAGCTGATCTTCAACCAACTTGACTATCAGATCGTCACATGCATCAGATCCACCCTTGTTCAGTAGCAATGCTTTACTCCAAGAGAAAGCCTAAGAATAGTCAAGTCGAGCTCTCGATTAGACCACAGGCATTCGACCTTGAAGTAAGCTAACTTCTTTTCAGAACTAATTGGTCTCTAACCTGAACCGGATCAAGTTAGCCTCTAACTGCAACGCCCTCCTATTTTCGCTTACTTTGTAACGTATTCCTAATAACCAGCCACTAAGCGACACATGTCTTTTAATATAATATTCCAGAATGATTCTTTTTTTTTCATATTAAATATTATTTGTCTCTTTTACCTCTTTTAGTATATTTCATGTAACTTAAGTGTAAAATACCCTTTTTGTTTTCTTATATATGTAAAGTAACCCTAATGGATGGTTATATAAGCCCCCAGTTCCTTATAAGCAAAGATTCCAAACTTTCAATATAGATTTATTCAATTGAGCCACCCTAGTGTTCTCTTTATCTCTTAACTCTTAACCGTTCCCTTTAGTAATGAGTAGTGGCAAGTGACCCTTCAGTTCGAACCGTTGTGTCATATGCAGCAAATTATAGGCCAAGTAAGATCAAGTGGTACATTATATCCATTTGGTAATTGCCGAACTTTGCTAACCTTTTTCCTTGTTTGTTTTGGTTTGTTTCATTATGGTGTCTCTTTGCGTGTTCAACTCCGAAGACACATTAAGGAGATTGCTGAATGATTAGGTAAAGGGCTAAGCTTAAGGATTTGCTGAATTCTTTTGTCACTCAAATGGACAAGGCTAAACTAATCATTGTTAAAGCCAAGGAGCAACTAGATAACTATGAAGCTACTATGGATGGGCTGGAGGAAGGACTTCTAGGTGAGCTACAGGGAACTTTGAACTAAGCCTTGGAGAAAATGAAGAAACATAATAGGGAGCTTAAAGAGAGAGAGACGGTATCCTTGAGGTTAAGATAGGTGCAGTTAAAGCCAAGGAAGAAACTTATGAAGTAAAGACAGATGCTGTGATTGTGGCCATGCGCCAAGAAATGGAAGACCTTAAGACTAAGCTAGTGGCTTGTAAGGTAGCTATGGGTAATGGCACGACAATTCAGCTCGCTCATAGGATTGATGTCTCCAAGCTAGAACCTTTTAAGGGGATTAGAGTTGTTCGGGAAGTTAACAACTTTTTTTGGAGTTTAGAGAAGTACTTTGAGGTAATCAGGTTAGTGGATGACATGAGTAAGATTCGTACTATAGCCATGTATCTAAAGGATGCAGCAATGTTGTAGTAGTGTAGAAAGGTCAACGAAATCCACATGTAGGCTGATTTTGACAAGGAATTCAAATGTTAGTTCTTCCCTCGGAATGCTCTTAAGGAAGTAAAGGTAAAGCTATGACATTTAACTTATAAGAGTAAGATAAAGCAGTATGTTCAAGAGTTCTCAAATTTGATGTTGGAAATTCCTTATGTTAATCTAAGAGATGCCCTTATTATATTCCTTGATGGACTCAAGCCTTAGGCTAAAGTGGAGTTAGAGTGTCGATGACTAAAGGATATCTCTAAGGCCATCATTATGGCTAAAAGTTTAATGGAATTCAAGAAGACGTAATCAAAGCCCTCTTTAGTAGAAGGGAAGGGTAGTGTTGATAGAGAGAAAGGGAATAGTTCTTTTAAAGGAAGGGGAAAGATTGATGATAAGGATAGGAGAGGAGAAACCCTCGTGAGTTGAAATGTTATTTCTGTGATGAGACATACTATGCTTAGAGTGCCTAAAGAAGGGGAAGTCGACAATATTATTAGATGATGAGAGCTTAGATGAAGGGGACGAAGCCTAATTGGGATCATTAAAGATTCTTAATGCCATGAAGACCAAAGATATTGAGAAGCGCAAAGAATTTATGTATAGCGATGTATTGATTACTCAAACAAAGTTGAATGTATTAGTGGATACCAGAGCTTCCCATCTCTTCATCTCAAAAGTAGTAGCAAGGAAGGTAGGGAATAAGGTTAAAAAGGCCAAGATTTGGCTTAAGATTATAAATTCTAAAGAAGCACTTATGATTGAGGTTGTGAAAGAAGTTGATCTCCACATTAGTGGATGGCAAGGGAAGGAGTTCATTAAAGTGGTTACCTTTAAAGACTTTGCATTTGTTATTGGCATAGAGTTCCTCAACAAGATTAATGCCTTAATTGCCTACAGGCAAATTGCCTATGCGTGTTGAATGGGAAGGATCAATTTGTAATACATGTAACTTGCAAGATAGGTGAAGCCACTTAATTTTTTTTTTTTCCATGTAGGCTGCTAAAGGATTGAAGAGGAATGAAATAGCTCATTTAGTAACCTTGAAGTTAGATAAGTAGTCAGGAAAGCAAGTACGAGTCCCATCTCAAGTGGGGGACTTATTAGAAGAATTTGTAGATATCATGTCTCTTATAGTACCAAAGAAAGTTCCTTCTAAGAGGGAAGTAGATCATAAAATTGAATTAGAGCCTGGAGCCAAACCTCCTTCAATTGTTCCATATTGTATGTCTCCTCAAAAGTTAAAGGAATTAAGGTGCTAACTTAAGCAGTTATTGAAAGTCAGTTATATTTGGCACTCAAAGGCATCCTTTGGAGCTCCAGTGTTATTTTAAAAGAAGCATGATGGTACACTTCGTCAATGCATCAATTATAATGCATTGAATAAAGTTACTGTAAAGAATAAGTATCATATTCTAATGGTATTAGGTTTGTCTAACAGGTTAGGTAGGGTTTAGTGCTTCTCTAAACTTGATAGCAAGGTTTCCTGAAGGTGGCAAACCAAAGGTGGCTTGTGTGAAATAGTATGGTGCATTTGAATTACTCATTATGTCTTTGGGACTCACCAATGCCCCGACAACCCTTTACACTCTTATGAATAGAGTACTAGCTCCATTCCTTGATTGATTTGTGGTAGTACACCTGGATGACATCATGATATATAGTAACTTGATGGATGAACATGTAAAGCATTTGAAGTTGGTGTTACAAGCCTTACGGGAGAACAAATTATATGTGAAAAGGGAGAACTTTGATTTTTCCCTAGAAAACATGGCTTTCTTAGGCCGCATAGTAAGATAAGGTTGGATTCACATGGATGAAGGGAAGATTCGAGCCATTTGAGATTAGAGAGAGCTTACCAAGCCTACTGAATTAAGATTATCCCTAGGCCTAATGAACCATTATAGAAGTTTATTTGGGGATACTTAGGAATTGTAGCACCATTAACAAGCCTCTTAGAGAAGAATGCCCTATGGCATGGGAGTTCAAGTTGCCAAGTAGCGTTTGACACTTTAAAGAAGGCAGTCATAGAAGAACTAGTCTTGGCTCTCCTAAATTTTGTAAGCCTTTTGAGGTCTATACTAATGCTAGTAACTTTGCTATTGGAAAAGTTTTAATGAAGGATGATCACTCAGTAGTATTTGAAAGTCAAAAGTTGAATGATACAATACAAAGGTACATAGTACATGAGGAAGAAATTACAACTGTGGTACAATGCCTTCAAATCTGGAGACACTACTTGTTAAGCCAAAATTTTGTGGTAAGAATGAATAATGTTGCAGCTAGCTATTTCCAAACTCAAAAGAAACTATTGCCTATACAAGTTGCATGATAGGTTTTCCTAACAGAATTTGATTTTGAGAAGGAATACAAGCTTAGCAAGATAAATTCTATGGTTGATGCCCTAAGTTGAAAGGTAGTGCTAGTCACCATTAGTAGAATGGAAGTAGCTTACTTGGTAAGATCCGGATGAGATGGAGACAGACAATATGGTGTTTACTTTATCGACATAATGTAGAGAAGGGAAATTCGACAAGTCCTGTGAAGAAGATGGGCTCATATACACTAAAAGACATCAGGTTTATGTACCCTAATCTTCAACTAAAGGAGATAATGAAGGAATGTCATGATTCCAAGTAGGAAGGCCATCTCGGAATACATCGCACTCAAGCATTGATAGAGGAAAGATATTATTGGCTACATTGGAGAGAAGATATGGAAAGTTATGTTCGAACTTGTCTTATATGTCAACAGGACAAAGTTGAGCAGAAGACTATCCTTAGATTGTTATAACCACCATCACCCCCCCTCCCCCCCCCCCCCCCCCCCCCCTCTTCCTTTAATTCTAGATTAGGCTTGGAAAAGTGTATCTATAGACCTCTGTAGACACTTCATTTTTGCTCATCCTCCCTCATTTTTAAAATTTTATTTTATTTAAAAGTGTCCTAATTTAGAAAAATAAATAAATAAATAAAATAGAAAATTCATAAAAGGACAAAAATTTTGAAAAATGAAAATTAAAAAATTAGGAAAAATAGGATTTTTAGGAAAATAAAAGTGTTTGGCCATTTTTAAGGTTTTTTTTTAAATCATTTAGTGAAGGTCAGTTAATTTTTAACATTGGATAAAGTCTAAGTTAAAAAAAAGAAGAAGATAAAAAAAAGGAGAAGTTATAAATTTTAAATAAGAAAAAAAAAGCAAAAAAATAAAAATAAATAAATAGTATAAGAATAGGTTTTTAGTGCTAATAATATTTTGGTAGCTTTCTAAGAGTTTATTTAGGTAAAGTTTTTTTTTTTAATTTATATTTAGGCCTAATTTCTTTTTCTTAAGTAAAATTTATTTACACAATATGATAAGGCATCAGTTAAATTGCCTAATGTATTAGAGCTTGGTTTGAGTATTGCAAGAAAGAGAAAGGTCTTAAGTTCAAGTCTTCTAACAGGGACTTGTGCCTTTTTTTCCTTTTGCAAGAACCAAAGTACACATAGTGCAAGCCTACATGGTGTAGCATCAGCAATCCGTTTCCTTCCCTTTTCCTCATTTTCTTGTACAAGAACAAGCTTGGACAGCTCACTTTACATTCATTTTTTATCTGATCTTCTTTGTAATTTCACCACTAATGGTGAAATCATGAAGTAGACATGGAATACTTCAAATTGAGACTAAAGACGCATTTAGAATTACTCTTCTAGAAAGTTAAATCAACTTTTGAAAATCGGGGAAACTTCAAATGCATGGATTTTGCTCCGTTCAAATCAAGCTACAATAATGAGAATCGAAGCTTCTACATGATGTTTTAAGCAAGAATGGGGATTCAAACATAGATTTCAATATTTTATTTCTTTAAAATCTCATCAAATATCATTAATTTTGAATCAAACGCATTAAGTACCCATTAATTTGATTTTTTTTTTTATTTTAATGTGATTTGAAGCTTTCTATGTTTGTGTCAAGCCAGAAAACTATAAATAAGAGGACTAGGAAACTTTTGGATCATCCATCCTTATTCAAAATTTGTTTAACGAACCACAATTTCAACTTTCTATCTCTAAACCCAATATTTGCAGCTATTTATTCTCTCTCTCTATCAATTCTTTTCCCTTGACCACTTACAAGATAAAACAACACCACCAATTGCTTCCCTAAGTCATAAGCTCTTGAAAGCACCCATTAGTACTCATCGGCATGGCCTCTATCCGTACGTCTAAGTAACTAGTGTGAAACCCTCATTACCCCTCAAGCCATAACCTTTTGGTGATTGTCTCTACAAACCACCACCATTACAAGCCTCCTCACATCCTTAAACCCAAACCACCACCATCTACTCACTCCCAAATACCTTAGCCACAACCTTACAACAACTACCACTGCCATTTACCTAATATAACCTCTAAATGATTATGAAAAGCTACTGAACGACCACCATCGAGCCTTTCTCTAATGAGTTTTATATGAAACTCCAATTCCCCACTCGTTTTGGCTGCTAAAACTGCCTTGATGACCCCCTACGGCCCGATGAGTCTCCTTTAGCTTAAACGTGTGCTGTGCACGTAATTGGGTTAAAAGACTTGAAATTCGACTTGATTATTGACTTGGACCTACTCTAAATTTGTGCCCCTGACTTGAGTCCTATTTCTAGCTAGTTTTTTTTTTTCTTTTCTCATTTATTTGTTTATAGAAAAAGTGAAATAGTATAAAAATAAATCAATTGAAATAAAATAATAAATGAATAAGAGTTTTATTTCCCTTTTTTCTTACTCTCTTTCTTTTTCTTTTTTCCTCTTTTTTTTTTTGTAAAATTTTGTTTCTAATCTTTTTCTTTAATTTAAAAAAAATTGTAAATAAAAAAGTGTTTTCCTACTTTAATTGTTATCAAACTTAGCAAAAGAATTTTAGAAATAAAAAATATAATGGACCATCTTTCAAAGTATAAGGTTCTTTCTAGAATTTTTTTTTTAAAAAAAAAAAATAGGACCCTTTTAGAGATTTTCTTAAATAAAAATCAAATGGGTAAAAATAAAAACTTGATCATTTTTAAAAATGAAAAGAAATCAATAAATTAAAGTTTTACAAAAATGAACAAACTACATAAGACTAATCCCAAACAACAGGTATGTAAGTAACCATAAGCAATTACATTATTTTTCCCGGTTCAAATAATTCTTCAATTTCTCTACAAATAATTTTATTCTTTCTTTTACTTTTTTTCTTAAATTAGAAGAATATTTTGAAATATAAGTTTAATTTCAGAAGATTAAGATAGTACCTGCAAAAGGTTTAATAGGATAGCCCCCGAACCTATGAGTTTAATTTCTTGAAATTTTTTCAAAAAGTTTTCAAAATCACATGTTAGTAGTTAAATTAGAACCAATCCATCTAATTGATTCAAATTTAATCATCTTTGACAATCCCATCAAGTAGCGATTTTAAAATATTTTCAAAAATAAAAAAAAAAACTGAGTTTTTCTTAATTTTAGTCAAAGGTTTAAACTAAATAGACATGAGATTTAGTTAAAATCAAATTAAGAAACATGAAAAAACAAAAAATTTAAGGTCAATAACTTCATCATAAGTTTACCAAAGCTAGAGGGGTATGGCGTGATCATGGTGGTAGTGGATACATTCTCAAAGTATGCTACGTTTGTCCCAACCACTAAGGAATGTCCAGAGGATGAGGTGACTTGGTTATTTTTGAAACACATTGTGAAGTATTGAGGCTTACTGAAGAATATTATCAGTGATCAAAATGGGTAATTCATGAGAAAATTTTGGACTAAATTGTTTAAGCTTCTAGGGTTTGAGCTGAACTTCTCTACTAGCCTTCACCTACAAACAGATAGGCAAACAAAAAGGGTAAGTGCTCTAGTAAAATTATACTTGAGACACTTTATAGGTGCCAATGAACAAGACTAGGCCAAGTTGCTAGATGTAGCTCTTTTATCTTTTAATTTGTAGAAGAAAAAGTCTACTAGGTAGTATCCATTTGAGATTATCTTAAGAAGGCAACCCCTCACGTCAAATATGGTCACTTATAGATATACAGGGGTTAATCCCCTGGCTTATATATTTGAGAAGGAATGGTAGGAGAATTAGGACTTAGCTTGAGCTCACTTAGATTGAGCTATCAAATGAATGAAGAAATATGTGGACAAAAAGAGAAGGTTAGTAGAATATCAAGGACCAAGCACTTTATAAAGTTACATTTGATTCAAAGGGTCAACTTCACAAAGGCTTGATGTAAAGGTACGAAGGCCCTTTCATGATTATGAAGCGAGTGGGGCAAGTATCCTAAAAGCTAGAGCTGCTACCTAAGTTAAAGTTTTACCCTGTGTTTAATATAAATATGTCAAAACCTTAACATAACGATGAAGAAGATCTAACTGGGGTAGAGTCTCAAAGGGCTCCCCTAAGTGTTCGTGACTCGTATATTAAAGAGGTAAAAGAGATTATAGCTGACCAACATGTGTAACGCCAGGGTTAACCACTTGAACATGAATATATGGTCATTTGGAAAGGATTACAAAAAAGCGAAGCAAGTTAGGAACTAGTAGAAGCCTTTTGGCAATTTCAAGATCAAATTAGGTAGTTTCATGCAAAAGATGTGATGAGGATGTTGCCAGATTAAGTAGGGGAGAATGTTATAGACCTATGATGAAGTCTTCAATTTGGGGGGTTATTTAAGGCCTAATTATGCAATAGGCCTCCGGTCTAGGTCTAGAGTAAAAGTCCAGTGAAGCTTTAAAGAATGAAAATTCTTCTAAAAGATTCTAAAGGCATCTAGAATTAAGATGGTTATAAAAAATTCCAAAGGTATTTAAATTCATTGTACTATAGTAGGTAAAGTAGATAAATGTGGTAGGTGGAAATGAATTGCAACGATTAGATCGACATAATCTTAGCTAGCCATTTCCATAAGCCTTTTGTATATATAAGGATGGCCCTTTAGTTGTAAAGCATTTAGTCATAGAGTGGAATTCATTTTATATACATAGCTTCTTTCTCTCTCTAAAGTTTCGTATTTGTTCTCAAGTTAAATTTAGACTTCCTTAATGTGGTTACGATCACTATAAATCATATAAGAGCATCTGAAGGAATATGCCTGTAACACTGGCACGTACTAGAAATTTATAGATCTTTCTCACATATGCCAAGGGGACACTATTATATTTATAGTTATATTACATATTTACAATCAATGAAAATATACCAAATGGATTATTCCCTAATTAGGCTTCATTTGGCCCTTGTAGTTTCTATATTTAACATCTTCCTTACTCTATATTTAGAGCATTCTAATTCCTTGTTCACTTGCATTTCACTTATCCTATCACATTCATAATTAAGTCCATTCACTTCCCCCATCAAATTTATAGAAAAATTATCACAAAAACAATGAAAACTGCAAACTCGACAATAAATTTATAGATCTAAAATTCTACTATAGCAATAGGAGTAGTTAGTGCTTTTTTGTTGAGTATTGTACTAGTTACTTTGTAGCTTGTAAAAGAAAGCTCTTTTCCCATGTTTTATAAGAAACCTTCATTTTCCACCATTTTCTCCTTTTTCTTCCACCTCTACCCTTATTAAACCTAATAAGTTTCCCCTTAGCTAAAGTTATACGACTTAAGTCTCACCATTTTTATATTATCTAGAAGTTTCATCAATGACCATTTCATCATCGCCTCCATCTCCGTCTCCATTGTTAGTGTAGATTTATTTGCCTTTTTTTTTTAGCTTCATTTTGTCAAATTTTTGCTCTTACATGAATATTTTCTTTGACCATAAGGCTAATTTTTCATTATCATAGAAGAATATGTTTTGTAAAAGAGAGATTTTAATCTATTACCTCTAAAAGAGATATGTTTATTGTGGATTGGATCTTTTGACTTTATTTCTTTATTTGATTGTTGGTGATCTATTGTATTGTAATGTTCTTATGTGAATGAATTCTCGTAAAGGGAAATATATTATAGTCTATATAGACTATATGATGCATGCTTTTATGCCTTAAGCTAATATAGGATTCCAACTTGGAGTACATCATTGTATTTTAGTAAGCACATGTATGATTCTACAAACCTATGCTCAATTTGTCTTCTTTATCCATGCTATTTGTACCTTAAACTTATTGAAATGAATTCCATTGTGGGTGAGCCATGAAGTGTAGTAAATAAATAAGTGCTCCTAAATAAAATATATATAAATATACCACTATACCATATAATTTTAGTCAATGCAATAAACAAAAACAGATCATACAAAGATCCTACTATTTCATCTTATTTAGGTGAGACAAAGCATGAATAATTAAACTAGTGTGTTGATACCAAAACCAAAACCAACCCCATAACCAATATTCTATATCCATATCTATCTCAATTATCGATAGTTTAGTCTATTGCCTTCATAGACGATTGCTTTCTATACCATTACTGTACCCTATTGATAGCTTCATTTTGAATTATTGATCCATATAAGTAATATTGATGCTTAGGTGTATACCACATTATTCAAGACGTTTAACAACAATTACCCTTGAATGCCCAATTAATGACCTACCTATACGAAATGATTACAAGTCTTAGTGCTAACAATAAGTACTAAAATAAATTTTTATAGGGATCAAATAATAATCATATCCATTATCTAATATATACATATAACTAGTGGAATAAGCTAAACTTATACCTTCTTGGTACTCTCTTACCAAGAAGTAATTCATAGATGCATTGAAGATCATGAACATAAATCGACTATGATAAAGTAAGCGATTTTTTTAGTTAATAATAGTTCATATACTAACATTATTGTAAAAATGAACCAAAAATTTATTGGTATCATATGAGACATCCTCTAACCTCTTAGTTTTAGAGTGTATAATTTTGATGGGTGTTTTTAAATGTCATTAAATTCTAGGAATATGTACCCATAAGGTCTATCTTGATAAGGTTCCTACGTTACTTGTAAGGTAGATATAAAATTATCCTACTAAGGGCCAAGCTTTCTCTTTATGAAGTGTATGTTATAATTATCCATAAGACAAGTTTACTTCTTCTTGCAATTTTAGTACAGTTTTCAACTATTAGTTACATTTATGGGACCATTTCATTTGTTAAAAATATTTAAAAAATAAGGTAGATAAAATCATAAAATGTCTTTATTTCATCATCAAATTAACTTGTAAATGTAAACAGGATTTATTAAGAGAGCACCATTATAAAACAATTTTCTATATTCAAGAAACATTTTGAAATACCCCTAAAAGCATTTTAAAATGAAATGTAAAAGGGTAATTCTCATATTCCTACCATCCTCATCCTTTAGCTTTTGGAATTGAAGAAACCCTAAATATATTGTCGCTTAGGTAAGATTTGTGATAAAAATGAATAACAAAAAGGTGAGTTATTGTTAAGTTATTGTCACGATCATTCTTTTTTTAATAGAAATTAATCAATTTTCAATCTTAGGAAAGATTTTGAGGATATGGATCATGGGTTTGATATTAGCCCAATAAGATTTATTTATTTATTTATTTATTTGGCAAGGATTCAAGATAAGTTATTCAATCTTTATCTTCCTTTCCATAAAACCTTAAACATAGAAACCTTAGGAATTGATCAATTTTGATTTACTTAATGTAATACTCTAGGTCAAAAATAGCGAATAACTAAGCCAACAAACATTGATGGATCTATTTTAACCACTTGGCCCAAAAGTTTCAATCTTGTATTGATAAAGTGTTTACAACCATAGCTTTATAAACTAGTACTACAATATCCTACAATTTATGTGGGACACTTAACCATAGGGTTTCACAATCTCTCTATCTTAAATACACGATATCTTTATCGCGAGACCTTATAATTAGACCTAAATCTTTTCTCTTTTTCGGTGTAAGATTCAGACTACCCACTATCTATAGGTCATCTTGAAAGTATACAAAGAGTTATACCTTAGTGACATTCCCCACTTTCCTCAAACTTCTTCTCTAAACTGGAGTCAAATCTAAATTATTCACCTACTGGTAAGGAGTTTGCTCTAATATCATTTATAATGCCTTAGGCTAAAAGCATTGAATACTCAAACCAATAAACACTGATTAGTCTATTTTAACTACTTGGCCCTAAAGTTTCAAGTTTGTGTTGACAAGGTATTCACAACTATGATCTTATAAACTATTACTACTCATAATTTATATAAGACACTTAACCAAGGGGTTTCATACTTAATAATTGAGATCTAATATGCTAATGAGGAAAGAAATTTTCTTTAAAAATTTGAGTTTAGATGAATAAAGGTTATGATTCAAGAATAAGCACTTGAGAGACCAGAACTCACATGAAACTGACTTAAACCAAAACCTTAGGTAATAAGCACTAAAAATTATGAGTTATATAACTTTTAGGTAAAGAGTGGATCGACCTTACACTAAGTAATGATCAACTGGCCTTGAACCAAGTGCAATTGACTAACCTAACCCCTATGGTTGACTAATGCCTCTTTTCGAAGTTGTTTTTCTTAAACTAAATGGTTCAATTAGTTTATTTTACCCCTATATTAGATTGTTTAATGGAGTTTGAGATATTTAACGGGTCATGATAAAAAAATAAAAAGAGAACTAATTTTAGATTCAATGTTATTAATTAGTAAATGATGACTATTGGATAATAGGTATTGAATGATTTTGAGTTTTGTTAAGCTATTGATATGGACAATAGGTATGTAATTCTTATTGTATGTTGATTGTGCATGATAGAATGAAGGGAAATTGACTAGTAACTATTTAGACTTAAATAAATTGTTGTATTGCGATGTACGTGTTGCCATAAATAAGCATGTGAAGTGCTATATATCTAGTGAGTGGTTAGATTTAGACGCTTAGTTCATTGCATTGTTGACTTAACGAGTCATTGATTTAAGAGTCATATTTGACATAGTCAATGAAAAGGACCAATGTTACAATAGATCTGCTAGTCAATGAAATGGGAAGTAGATCATATCATTATAATTAACTAGATCACCAATGTTTAGTTAATTAGTGACAAACTTATTATGAGACAATTTTATTATAAGACAATTGGTAGATATCGAGCTATAGAGTAGGTTATTATATGATACTAGCTTGCAATCCAGGTTTATTAATGATATGTTATTGGTTAATACTAAGAGATGGTTCAAGAAATCATATGATTTACTATACTGATATTAGGTTATAGTCTTGTGGGATATTTTGTGAGTGAGCTACAATCTTATGATTGAATCTATTGCTAGGTACTAAGGTGGTAACCTTATGTTTATTTTGCTTTAGTAGAGGAATTTCTATTACTTTGAATTCTTGTTATCAAAATAATTTTAATTTGGCATATTAATTATGTTGAGCTAATTAAGTTGTTGTTTGTTGTATTTAGTAATTTTATATTTGTGTTTGAGTGTTAGATGTATATATTTAATTGTCTTGAAGCTTAGGGACAGTTGGTGGGTTATTGTATATAGTAATTATTGAATTGTTTGCACCTTTACCTTGTTGTTTGAATTTTAAACTCGTAGATAGGGCTACATGATATGGACTTAAGGATCCAAGCATGGGAATTCCATTTCGAGCTGGTCAAAGCTCTGTTAGACATGTTGTATCATTTTTGTTCCAACTTAGGTGATCTTGTAATTGCACTATCTTAGCCATAAAAATGAAAATCAAAGTGACTTAACTTGGCTAATGTCTCAAACTAAGTCAAACCCTCACATAATGACCTTAAGCTAAATCTACTATTAACAATAAGCTTAAGAAATAAGTCAAACTATTAATTCTATACAACTTTTAATGTGGTTAACTTAAGCACCTACCCTACGAAAGAAAGAGCTTAACTAACCATCCAATCGAATTTTATCCTAAATCCTTTACAACTTGGAGAAGATGATGGGAATTGATTCCGATGTTTGATCATGCCTCTCGTGCTGAAGGCGTGCTTAACCTTATACATCAAATCCTTATCTATCAACTACTGTAGAAAAAGCCACTATTCTGTACTCAGTCAACCTACATCACCCTTTGAGCTATCTTAAGGCCTTGACATTTTCCTAAGTGGAAGCATCTAACTTCCTAAATGATCCTAATAGCTTGGTGCTTATAACTAGTAGCTCGTTTGGCTTGTTTTTGATCTGGACATAACTACCTTGACCTCTTTAAAGAATGTCTAAATTGCATACCTTTCATATGGTTTTATCTTGTTTAATAGAAACATACCAGTACTTTGTCGACATGTGTCTCTAGACACTATTTCACCTGCTTAATTGTCAAATGATATTCTTTTTTATCTTTCCTCCATTATGCCTTCTTTGAACATTCTTATGATGTATAATATTCCTGTTTTGGATAATTACCTATTCTAATCTTTGTAATTATACCTTGTATAGTCCTAGAAGGTCACTATAAACACCCTTCATCATGTCAGTCAAAACAGCTAATGAACATTGATCTTGACTTCACCTTACTCATGTAAAGTGTCCCTTTTAAGTTCAATTGGTCATAACTATTCCCTTGAGTAAGAAATATTCGTAAATGCCTCTAGGTTTTACTTGTGCATACTGTCAAGTAAGACTTAGGTTCATGAGTATTCATTGGTTTGTAATATCTATCGAGAAACTCTTAAGTCATTTAAACCCTTGCTAAATCCCATTTTGTTTTTCGGTTATTGCTTAACCTAACCCACTCTAGTTGACTTTTTATTTGATATCTTTATATATGTAAATCCCAAAGCATATCAGTAAGGTTAAGGTAATGATGCGATAGTGGTAGCGATGAGACAGTGATAATGATTTAAGGTTTTAATTAACGTATTTTATTTTATTTCAAGATTTTTATACCACCAAATACAAGTGACTAAAATCTTTAGACTTATCTATTATTGTAAGAGGAATTCTTTTTTGGTAATGTAATGAAGGTTCTATCCATCATTAGATTAATTTTGTAAGCTAAGTACAATAAGTTTTTATCATATTTGATACCACTAAAAAAAAAAAAAAGCAAACAAAACTAAGGATCACTGTTTTAAGAAGACAAAAAGGAAAAAGAAAACATTATGAGTCGCTAAATAATTAAAAAAAAAGGATTAAAAGAAAAAAAAAAAGACTATAAAACCATGTATGGTAAAAGTTAGTTAAGAAAAGGGGAAAAACACATTTTTACTTATTATTTGAGTCCTAAACCTATTTTTTTCTTTTCTATTCAAGTCATTCACGTTTGCAAATAAATCCTTTTTTTTTTATATCTATTAGTTTTCCATTAATAAATAACACTTAGTGCAATTACATTAGTTTATTTCATGTATTCTATTAAATTAATAATATAATAAAATATTAAAAAAATAAATAAAATGGCATAAAAGAAAAAGTTCAAAAAAAAAAAAAATTGCAGTAACTTAAAGAAAACAGCATTAACTACCTTTAAGAGTATATGGTGGCAAAGTGGCCAATTCAAGGGGTTTAAGTGACCCCTAAAGATACTACTGGCCATTCCTTAACTTTAAGATGATTACAACTATTAGAATGACATATTTTTGCAACCCATGTAAAAAACTCGTGTTGTATGACCTATTAGCACCAATGGGTGAATTTGTTATTTACCATTTTAAAGGAAGTCACACCCTCCCTAAGCCAGTGGATGACAATTTATCATCATGGGAATTCAAAAAAACAAAGAAAAAAAATGTGTGAAATCAATTTAAGTATCAATTGAATTATAAGATTCAATTAAAAACAATTAGGTTTGACACTTTTTTTGTTTTCATTTTAAAATCTTGTAGCTACCTATAGGGGAATGTGCACGTCTTTTTGTGGTTGCCGGCCATGTTTTAACCTTAGGATAACCTTAGGATAGTTGGAAATTTTTTTAAAAAATTTTAGTTTTTCTCTTTTAAAATTTTTCCTTTTTTATTAATTTACCTAAATAATATATATAATTATTTTAGTGAATTAAATTAATTATTCAATCCAGTAAAATTGTACCACATGTTATAAATTAACAATAAAAAAGATCTGTTGGTGTTAAAACACAAGACTTAGTTTGTAAAGTTTGCAAATTGAGATTGAAATAGGGAAAAAAAAAAAAAAAGAAGGTTTAGTTAGAAAGCAAACGTAAAAGAAATAGAGATCAGTCAAAAACGGTTCTTTCCTTTCCTGGCCTTTGTGAACTCAGCTCGCAACATTCCCTTCTCTCTCTTCATCACACTCTGAGGCAGGCAGAGGACACGCAGAATTGAAGCATAGGACACTCGTCACTCACCGTTCTGTCTAGCCCATATCAGTTTTCATGTGCTAACATAGGCCATCGCACAGTATCCGAAAAAATAACTGCTGATATTTTACCGGAGCGACTAAACCTCTCTTTCACCTGAAGCGATCTTCCTTCGGATCACCGAAACCCTAATCCCCTAATCTACCTCCAATCTGGAATTCTCCTAAATTACATGCTAGCTACAGAAGCACATAGATATAAGGTTATTGCAGTGATGTTATGAAAATTTGTTGAAAGTGGAGGTTTAGATAGAGGAGCGCGCCAGAGGGAGGAAATAAGAATGCAGAGACGGAGTCCACCAAAGCACAGACACGATGGGACTTCGCCTTTGCCTTTGGGTATGGATTGGAGTCCTCCTCCTAAGAAATGGGTATAATTACTTAAAACCATCTTTCTCTTTTTGATATTTCAACCAATTTTAGTTCAATTAGGGTTTTGTTGACTTCTGATTACTTTTTAGATTGGAATGTGACTTTTTGTCTTGAGTTTTGATGGTATAGTTTATATCTCTTATATAGAGTGGACGGGACACGTTGTGGCCACATGATCATCGAACCGGCTGGAGTTACTGCGTCACCATACCGTCATGGGTAGTGCTGCCGAAATCACGGGATTCGGATCCTGTTGTGGTAATTATTCGAAATTATTGCTCATACTCTAATATTATTTTGGTGCATTGTTCTGTTTTACTCAGTGAGCTGGTCCAATTGTTTAATAAAACATTATTCATATTCGAATTGTCAAGTGTCGCAGCTGTTATTGCTATTGGCTTCGTTCATCTTTATCTGGTATTTGAAATGCCCACCTTCTCTTCGTGTTCTCAACTTGAAAAATAGAGCTTGTTTAGGTATCCCTTGATCACGGAAAATAAAATAACATGAATTTGTTGAATTCTTTAGTCACCCAATGCTGCTTCCAGTGAATTGTAGGAACCTTTGAAACAGAGACATAATAGGTATGGAATCTTTTTACCTGCAGTGTCCATCCTTATCTACCAAGACACAGTTTTTCTTCTAGTTTTGGATGAAGTGAGCTATCTTATTTTAATTAATATTAATTTGAATAGGTATGGCTACATCAAAGCAACTGCAGTATTTGAATTTGATGGCTAAACCCAATAGCAACAGATAAATACTTGCTTTGTTCTTCAGTGGCTGGTATTGTTGAAGTTAATTGCACAGCCGAAATAAGCCTATTGCACTGGAGGAGTGCCAATTCCACTCAACAGTGATTCTAAAATTGCAGTTTTGTTATTGTAGCTCTATTAATAAGCTCTTATTCTCTTCTCCAGGAAATACGGAATGCTACATAGTCATGAATCCCATTTTATTAGCATCTTAATGAGATAGGGTGCATATTCTTCATTTTAGATATACAGAAAGATGGCAATGATGGAATTGCATGCATTAAGGCACATTGAGTTTCATTTTTATGCAATAGCATCATTCGTGTAGAAGCTTTGATTAATTGTTAAATGGGAAGAATAATGCAACAAGACCCAGCCAACCCCACCTCCCTCTCCTCCTTTTCTTTTCCTGTTCTCCCTTTTATCATATTGTATATTGAGTAAGAGCTAGTTGCTGGAGAATAAAAATATATTGCTTGTGCAACTTACTTCTAAGATCTTTTTGAAGAAGGTTATAAACTTTTAGGATATAAGTTGAATCCATGTGGCAACTAGTCAAAAATTCAGTGAATGTGCTTCATGTATGAAAATAATGTGTAGAAAGCTCTTCACTACCTTGCTATGATATGCTTACCAAAATAGACAAAGCTTTTGTTTGTTCTTCTTTCTTAACTTTCTTAAGGGACAGTTCTACAGGGTTCAGGTTGGTTTGCAATCTCCTGATGGGATTACCACCACTCGCATGGTGTTGAGAAGATTCAATGATTTCTTGAAGTTATATGCTGAAGTGAGTTGATCATGGTTAAATCTGTATTATATGACCCTGGAGACATCTTTAATTGATTGATGGCTAGTCAATTTTATAGGTGTTAGGATAGATTTTCTTGCAGAAGCATTAATGTTAAAATTTCCTTTATAAATTTGGGCATATTTTGCAGCTTAAAAGGGCATTTCCCAAGAAAAATCTCCCTGCAGCTCCTGCCAAGGGGCTCTTCCGGATGAAGAGCAGGGCATTGTTGGATGAGGTAGCATAGTTTCTCACTCATTTTACTTGGGATTATTGATTGTAGAATGCAGGCGTATTACTGAGAACTTGCAGTTGTTTGGATGGTCCTCTTCTTATGTGATGGTTTAGGGAATTAAAATTTCAAGATCATGAAGAAATAAATCAGATAAGAGTGCAAGAGTGCTGATTAGACTGGAATGTTTTGGTTGACATTTGATCAAATTAGTTCTTAGTGCCTTAAAGTCTTCTCTTGGATCAGTTATCGGCTTATTTGCATGATTATGAGATTCACATCTCTTTTGCTTGCATCAGATGCTTTTAGGGAGAACATATGTCATGAATCTCACAAACTCATTAAATTAATGGATCATGAATCAAATATTGCTGCTTCTACAGTGGATGTTGGAAGGCAGGACAGTTTCCATGAACCTAGACAATATCCTGCAATAATCAAAATTACTTGCTGATTCAAGGAGATTGCAAGTGACTAATATTCTTAAAAGGCTCATACTTGTTTCAGAGAAAGTGCTCTTTGGAGGATTGGATGACAAAACTACTATCTGACATTGACTTATCCAGAAGTTTTGCAGTGGCAGCATTTCTTGAACTTGAGGGCTCTGCTAGATCCTGTATGTGTTTATTTACTTCACTGTAATTCTGATCCTTTTTTTTTTCCCCCGAGCAAAATGGAACACGCACAATAAGTCAATAAACGATTGATGGCTTTTCTCAAGATGGTGGGATCTATTGATGAGCTTAGTGTTGACAGCCTTTTCTTTCTTCGTAACATTGTTGTTCAGCATTTGAAGATCCAAAACAAAATACACCAGAAGCTGAAGGTTCTGAAAATACTGCAGTCTCATCACTTCAGGTGCATCCTGATTCAAACTTTTCGGTCCTTGCTGGTGGCTCATCTATAACATCAGATTATGGAAGTGATACTCCATATGAAACTTCTGACCTTGGGACACCAAGATTTCGAAGAGATGATAGTTCAGAGATGGGCTTAGAAGATTTAGCATTGGATGAAGATTTGTCAAATCCACTTGAGAAACTTGTGAAATATGGGGTGTCTAATATAGATGAAGGTCTTTTCATGGGGCAAGCTATTCTTGAGCAGTTGGAAGGCTTTCCAAGACACAAAGTTTTGGACAGCCAAGTCAATGAAGTCAATGGACTGAACAAAGAAAATGGGGTTGCATCTAAAGTATCATATCTCACTGGAAATGATATGGAGCTTTTTTCAGAGTCAGATCATATTAAGGTTTCTGGTCATATGCGGAAACTCTCAGCAGACAGCGTTGGTAGCGATGTCAGCTCTGCAAGGGGCAGTGAGATGTCTAACTCAGGGATTCCGAATTTATCTGGCAATGGTTCTCTTTACTTTCTGGGAGGTGAAAGTTCGAGCTCTGTTGATAATCTTGGGAGTGCAGAGCTGAAAATTTCAGAGGACTCACAAATAATGCTCCCATTGGATCAACGCCATAAATTACAAAGGGTTCTGTTCACCATGCAGCGCAGACTAGTAACTGCAAAAACAGATATGGAAGATCTTATTGGAAGATTAAATCAGGAGAATGCAGTGAAAGATTACCTTACCACTAAGGTACGCCAATGAATCCTTCTTTATGACCAAAACAATCTGTAAGAGATATATTAGATCCCATCATAATATACAAAGGCATATGCTAACATTTCATGATAATGTAACGAGTCTATCTTTGTTTCTCTGAAAGAAACTGTTGAAGAGGGAATCAATGTGAAAGGGACAATAATCCCAGGATCTTTAGCCCTGTGAACTAGGAGGGAGACCTATGCATATGTGAAGACTATACATAGTTCAATGATTGATGAATGGCATATAAAAAAATATCGTGTAGTAACAATAGATTTTGGAAATCACAAGTTGTTATCTGCTGGTAATCTATTACCTGCATGTACACAACCTGTGTCAGAGTAATTTCTGAGGAAAGTGATGCCAGTGTGCCAAACTGGGGTGTAGAACTTGTAAACTTGTCTGTTCTTTTATTGAATGAGCAACAATAGATATGCTCATTCCTTTCGGTGCTCAGTGATACATACTTATTGTGATGAAGAAGAGAAAGAAGATGCAGATTTATGTAATAATTGAGAAGGGGGGTGGGGGGGAGAGGGTTTCAGAGCATGCTTTGCAATTGGTGAATTATCCATCAATTCAGAAGTTCTGGATTCTGCTATGCTCATACAAAAGGTACCCACTCCATAAAACCACAAGTAGATTTAAGCTCCTGGTAAGAAATCTAGCAGGCTTGGCTGAAGCGTAAATATGCATTGACATATCCTACTTAAGAAGGTGAAAAGTATCTTGTCCTAATTCTAAGTAATTCAAAAACTGTTTGATTTGCTGAGCTTTCTTTTCCTCTTTTGAAAAACTAGTCTTGACCAAAGATCCAAACTAAATTGCTTATTTAAATGAATTCATTATGAAAAGGCCCCATGCGGCTGCAGCTTTTTATTGACCTCAACGAGGTCTTTGCAAATATAAACTATGACAGTGAAAGTTGTTCAGAATCCATCAATAAGAAATACAAGGATTGCTAATTTCAGATTGATGCTCTCTGGAGCCTGCTGTGAAGGGTATGAATTTTGCAGTTGAGAATGACATAATTGAGCTAGAGTGGGATGCAAGATATTGGTTAATGATATTGAGAAATAAGTATTGAAAATGAGTGATTTTATTTTTCTTTTTTTTTTTTAAGGAAATTGTTATTTGCTGGAGATATATTTTCTCAACTCATGAGAATGTCAAGATTTGGTATAATGTTACCTAAAGTATCTATATAGGGAAAGTATTTATTTAGGTTGGTTGTCCTCTAAATTATTGCGACCTTTTGCTGTAATAGCTTCTTTATGTAAAAAGATCTATGAGGACTGATTAATGCTTATGGACGTGTTTTTCTGGAGATATCATAGTTACCTCTTAATGAATGGAAGACACATATCATTATGTATCTGATTGTAGCGGGTATGGAAGAGCATGTATAGTGTATTCAAGGTAAAAGACCCTATATTGTGGGCTATAGATGAGATGTGAATAAGATAAAAATTTTTGAGGTTTTATGTGTTTGACATTTTGACTTATGTCAGCTCAAAAGGTCTAAAGTATGATTTTTATAAGTTTGACTGGGATTGTTGATTCTTTACATTTTGTGTTTGTTAGGCATATTTTACTGAATGGATAGGAGGGCAATCACTAAACTACCAATTTTCCAATTATCAAAGCAACCATCAAAGGAATTAAATATTTGGATTTTAGGGTTTTATGAAATTAGGATAGGTATGATCTCCTGTAGGTATTAAGCACCAAAGAAGATAGCACTAAACTCAATCAATTTGATATAATGCACAAATGGATTATGTGGTTTGCTTGCCACAATTGAGATGGATTAATAAGAGCAAGAAGAATGAGAGAGAATAAACTCAATCAAAGGATGTGTAATATTCATCAATTAGGTTTTACAATAACTGAACAACATAATTAAAACATCACTGGGGGTAAAAACATGGTGAAATGATAACTAGAAAACATAATTAAGAGGATAAAAACGGTAATAGATATTTGCTGTCTGCAGTCAGGCATTCAGATGGTGACAGATGACCATTCAGATGGGAGTCGGGCAAAAACTACCATTCACACAGTAGATAGGACCGCGGTTGGACGGTTAGAGAGAGACTCAGTCCCATGCAGTCAATCATCCAAATGGTAGCTCTCCCATTCGGATGGTAGACTGCCATTGGGATGGGAAACTGCTAGCCACTCAGATGGGACTTACAGGGGTTGGTCTGGAGTTGCCTACCATCTGGACGGTGGAACTGTACCATTCACATGGTTAGTTCTGCTGCTGCAGAATTTGGACCTGCTGCTCTTCATTCGCCGGTGCTGACCTCAGTAGCAATGTTTGTCCTCCTGACCTCAAATTGTACAGCTCAAAATGACACCGTCAATGGGTCTGTAAGAAAGTTTTAAACCAAATTGCTTAATCCACAGTGTGGATCCATCTTCCAAAGAGGACTGCCATTTGGATCTTTTTTCCCCTAGTAATGCATGCTAATGCTTCTGGTGAAGAATCAAATGATTAATCTGAATTCTCATTAAGATGATTATTGAAGTGTATGTCTAAATTAGAGCTGCTAGAGAGTTTTGATTTAGGTATGCCGACTGCTGAACTTTTTGTGTGTGTTAAATCCCAAATTATTATTATTTTTTTTTTGTTGTAATTGTTATCATCATCATCATAATCATTGTTGTTATTATTGTTATTGTTATGTTATTATCATTTTTTGGGTTAAGTGAGTCCAGAAATTAGTTTACCACTGGCATGGAGCACTTGACTCACAATCTCAAGTAAACCTTATGAACCTTTTTGCAAGCCAAGTACCTTCATGACCATGTTACTAGGAGGTAGCAATTTTCTTTATAGTGGGTGATACAGGAAGCAATTTTTCCTACATACTTACTGGCTTTAAAGAATAGTGTTTATTATCACATAGGTCATGAATAAAATAATAAAAGCAGAATGCAATCATGATGACGATATAATACCCATGCATTCTTGCCCACTGATCACAGTTGATCTTAGATTAGTGCATCTACTGCACCAAACATACTGTTAAGGATTCTGGAACTTTTAGACTCACTGCTTCCATTTTTTCAGGTCAAAGATCTGGAAGCAGAACTTGAAAGTACTAAATTAAAGGGTAAAGAAAACCTACAGCAAGCAATATTAGCGGAGAGAGAAATGCTTACTCAAATGCAGTGGGATATGGAGGAATTGCGTCGGAAGTCTTTTGAGATGGAGTTGAAACTGAAGGCCCAAGAGGTGATTGATCTTGTTATTTATCTTTTCTACTTCTTGCCTTAAAAATTTATTTTCCTAGTGAAGTGATAATGATGCAACTGCTGCAGGATGAGCAGTCAACTACCAAACTAATCAAAGAATCTACAAGTGAAGATAAGCAGGTAATTCTTGAGGAGTTGGATGCCACAAAAGAGCAGTTATGCAATTTGCAGAAACGATACGAAGAGCTAGAGGCACGATCAAAAGCAGATGTTAAAGTTCTTGTTAAAGAGGTTAAATCTCTCAGAAGCTCCCAGACTCAATTAAAGGAGGAACTAACTCAATCACTAGAAGAAAGGTCTAGATTTGAGGTAATTTTTCGCTTCTGGTAGAAATTAGAATTTTTATATGCAGCTCTATCTGCACTGGTTAGTGATTTCCAGCCAATCCTGGGACCTAAAGCTTTAACCACTCCTCAGGTGATTCTATCTTAAGTTTATCATGCAACTGCATTTTCTGCTGAAAATGTTATCATCCAACACTCCAGGAAAATATCACTAGTTTATGGTGTAATATTTTAGATAATCTGAGAAGAAACTTTTTAAGCTCTTTAGAACATCAATCAGAATTTGAGAAAATGTAGGTTTTGAATCAGGTAAAATTCTAGTAATGCTGGTAAGTAAAATCCATTTATATATAACAAGGATTGGATAGTGCTAATATTACGGAATGTTGTCAGAAACTCTATCAAGATGAAATTGAAATGAAGAGATCTTCAAAATCCTCCTGGGAAAAGCTTCTTCAAGAGTGTGAAGTTCTTCACAAGCAGCTGCAACAATGCAATATTTCCTTCAACCTGTACAAATCTAAAATATCTGTGGATTCTTCTTCACCTGCTGAGACTATGAAATTGTTGACAGGCTTGGATGATCAAATCACCTTCATTACTACGCAGGTATCAGCATAATTGTTGCACTCTTCACATTTCTGTATACTAGAATCAGATATTTATAAGCAATTCAGGTCTTTGCCCTTGGGACAGGCATCTTTGATTGTGTGTGTCAAGGTGTAATGCCTGAGTGAAAGTTGCAATAACGCCCAATGTTAAGGTTCATAGCTGGTGAAATCTTTAAGCCTGTTATTATATATTAAAGAACTTTGAGCACATTATAAGGCAGTAACAACAACAATGATAAACTTGCCTTTTCCTCTATGAGCAAATCATGGTTTCCCTACCAAATGGCATGGCAGGATTACTTTGCTTCGTTGTACCCTACTCAAAATTCTTGAGAAATGCTATTTATTCAATCTCCTCATCTCTTTTTTCATTATATGCTGACCTATCTTTTCCTCTATGAGCTATGATCCTCTAGAGTCACGGAATGAACTTGCCTTTTCCTCCTTTCCCCAGTATAAAGCAAATTGGCTTTCTATACTATAAGTCTGCTCAAGCTGTGGCAATGCCAGTGTTTTTCATCTAATAGCTTTTGGCCTATCAAAATGCGAGAGCCGAATTAGACATGTTAAAAGCTGTATTTGACTTGTAATGTGCTTTGGTTAGTCCTTCGGAATTTTCTATGACTAATATTCAACTCTGTTTACTTATCTCAACTGGATCATTTGTTAGTCCTCCTCCTCTCCTCATAATAATTTCATTCAGCTGTTTCATATTGGAATACCTTTGCTCTCTCAAAATTCTGACACAAGATATCCAGGATAATGTGTTTTCCAAGGATGAATATTACTAAAGGTAAGTTAACATTTTGAGGAGGCTCTATTTGTTTTGAGAAGTTTTTGTTGAAACATCTTGCATATTCCTTTGTTATGCACATAGCCATCCCTTTTTTTGGCTGCAATGCATGTAAAACTTTTTCGGGTAATAGTGCATAACAAAATTTAAGATAACAGAAAAGTGTTACACAAAGGGAAAATGAAACTTTGGCGCCCATTTGTTTTGTGCAAAATATTTTGTAGAAAACATTTTCTCTATTTTCCCCTATTTTTTCTCTCGAAAAAGACCTTTTAAGTAGAACAAGTTTTCCCTTGTCAGAGAAAACATTCTTCCATTAAGGGCAAAATCATAGTGTTTTCTAGGAAAACAAATTACTCTTTTCAAAACAAAATATTATTTTCGCAATCAGTATTTGTATGCGCTCTTCTAGGACAATGCTATTTATTTTATTTTTATTGTAATTGGCATATCAATTATATTTAAACTTGAATACAATTTGATTGGCAAAAAAATAAATTAAAAACTTGTTAAAAACTATCAAAATGAACTAAAGAGATTGTAATAAAAAAATCGTTCACCTTTATACTTTTACTTTCAAATAAAATGTTCAAAATGATGTACTTGTAGCGACATGCTGATATTAATTTATTTAGATACAATTATGAGGAACATAATATCTACGAGCTAAACACCAGAAAACATTTTGCAAAATATTTTTATAAATACTACAAAATGTATGATAACATAGCATTTTTGGGAAAATGATCGAAGAAAACATTTTACGATAACAAGATTTTTTCCTTGAAACCAGCGGGGCATTAGTACAAATTTTCTCTTTTGAAAAGAAGCCGTGTTATGGTTTGGAAGGCAAGTCTGTATGTCCTAAGAATTAAAGGCATTCTTCGCCCTCACTTTGGATGGTTGTTAGCTGCTTTTACAACCGTTGACCCCTTCCAACCACAATCTCATGTAGCTAGGGCTTGAATTCATTGGACCCTTTTAGAGCATTGCAACTTCTTTATGATTGCCGTTCGATTCTGTCTTGTGTATGAAATGCTGCTCAGGTCTTTCCTGGAAGCCATTTCCATTGACCAACCACTTTTGCAGCTATAAAAGTTATGTTCATTGGAAGAGCAGTGAGACTTTTTCCAATTATCAGTGAGCATAACCACTACTTGCCTAATTTCCTTCTTAAACAACAGAGATAAATTATTTTTGGAAGACACATGGAGCTTTGATACAAGAACCTTCTGTGGTTTGCATTTAAATACATTTTCATATATTCATTCTAGGTTGTATTTTTCTTGTTTCCTTGATTACTTTGCTGGCTGTTAAGTCTACAACTTCGTGGATATGTTGATCAGGCAAGCATGCTGGATCAAGATGTTTCTACCGTTTCTGACAGTAATGTGAGAGATGACGATTTTAGAGACGACACAAGAATTCTACAGGTGATGCTTAGAAAGATGCTCGCAAATATTATTGCTGAGAGTGCAGGTTCAAGAAAGCAGTTAAACTCTGTCCTACGTCTTTCCATTGATAAGGAGCACGATCCTGAGAGAGGTGTGGAAGCTCCTTCATAAAACCCAGTGGTAGATGAATGTTGGAAGAGATGAATTGAGGCAAAATACTGTGATTGTTGTGCTTTATGGTGTACACCCCTGTTTTTTGCCTAATTTTTACATCACCGTATCCCGACTCTGTTCTCCTGCAGTTGTTCATAGTGGGTAGTGCAGTGGCTGCGGCATCCTTGTGTAAGTTCCACATGATAAAATATTACAGGAAAAGAAAAGAAATTTTATTGCAGAATACCCTTGTTAACCTACACGAATAATGACATTGCACAAAGTCATCAATGAGAATTAGAAATTTCGATTAGCTTGTGGATGTGGTGGTTGTGGTTGGATACTCTGTTCTTTTCCATTATAAGAGGTGTCACTTTAAATTTTCTATTTCCGTTGCTCTTTTCCAAGGTAACTGGAATTCTTGTATTTTTTCCGTATTTCTGCATGGTTACTTAAACTTTAACCTCAAGAACGTAAACCATATCTGGATTTGGGTTCATATAAAGAAATAGCAGAATCGCGATATCTTTAACTTTGGGTCATCCGATTTGGCTGTAATCAACTCAGAAAGTGAGTCTGCACTTCTGTGAGTATTGTCTTAATACGCTTAAATCTTCGTTAGTAGATGTGTGTCTGCATTAACATTAAACTTAATTATTCTAAAACATAATATAATTATTAAATGATACTTGATGATCCTGAAAATGAATTGTGAATAAGTAAAGAAAAACATAATAGCATATTAGATGATTCTTTCTTTTTCTTTTTCTTTTTTTTTTTAATTTGTCAAAAAAGGTAAAGATTTAAAATAAACACTTGCCAAATGAGGTGGGAAGAGAAATGAAAGGGAAAATGTAGCTAAGGTCAATTACAATTTTAATTTTCTTTTTACTACAATTATAATTTTAAATTTAAAAACGAAAAATAGTAGGTTTTTTTTTTTTTTGTTCTAGTAGAAAATAGTAATTATTAAATAATCATGTTTAAGAGGAAATAACGTGAGAGAAAAAGTTACTCATAAATTAAATTTTTAAGATACTAAATTTTGATAGTTGTAGTAGTTAAAAAAGAAGTTTTGCTTTAATAATAATAATATCGATAAATTAATATATAATCTTTCTAAAATAATACTATTTTCCGGTCCTAGTTTGAGTAAGTTTATATAATTAAAAGTTTCAATGAATTAGGAAGATAATAATTTTTCAGAAAGCCATTATGTAAATCTATTTTCCAAAAACTAAGGCACTAAAACCAATAAGAAAAATAAAGTTTGAGTATGATATACTTATAAGCCGATACGGGTCAATCACAATCAAGCATTATATGGTGAAAACCATCACTATTATTGTTATCCGGGTATGAAGGGATTCTATCATATGATCCTTCCATGGCATCTCAAAATTCAATCAAATAATAATGTCTAAGTTTCTCGATAAGATGAAGTAAAAATTACCCACCCTTCATCCCTCCCATCATTTTCAAGCATGTGCTCTATTACCCTCCACGGATACTTTGGAAAAATTACGAAGTTGTACGAGTTGAAGTCAAGTAACGGTGACAGAAAACTACAAATCATGATCGAGGCAGGCCTCGCCTACAAAACAAAACGCCAAGGCAAGGAGTTGTTTGCGTAATCCTCGTGAAGTAATGCAAACATGATTGCTACGCTTAGTCTTCATGTGGAAAGGCTAAGCACACCACCAAATGTTGATCTCCATGGATGAGCACCTAACCTATCAAAAAAACTCGAACCTGCTTTATTATATACGATTGGATAAATTCTGGATAGTAAGTAAAAGTTATAAATATATTTTAGTTATAATTTTCTTTTTATAATGATTAGATATGGGGCATAGCATCTCAATAGCATGTAATCATCATAAAATTTGTCTTCTAAGGCATACAGATTATAGTTTCCAAGTTACATTATACTTACTCTATAAAAAAAAAAAAAAAATCCTTACTTAATAGGATTTTTCTATGGTTTTATTTTTATTTTTTAAAGAATTAACGCCATTATTCATCTTACCATCTATTTATAGTTTTTTAAATCTAAACAATTAAATTATCTAAATTATTGAATAAATCGTGAATTCAATAATTTAGATTTTAAGATATAGAAATGAATGGTTGGATGGAGAATGTGACTAATCTCATAAAACGGTGAACAGAATTATAGAATCTCCTTACTTAATAGTATTGCACATAATATAAGGTAATATTTTTAGATTTGACAAATTATTCATTGACATGAAAAAACAAAATCGAGGATGTGTCTAATAGAATAAAAACAATCAAAAATCAAATAGAAAAAATTATAAAAGATAAGAAGAAGAATAGTTAAATTCCGGAAAGAAATATTAAAAACATGCTCATAGATCCCGGACCATTTGCTCATTGTAGAAAGTAAAAGTTTAAAATATATTAAATGATGCAGTTATTTATTTTAAACAAGTTGAGGTAGGCCTTGTGATTCATAACAAATTTATGATAACATTTATTATTAGCTTTATGGTTTATGCCTTCATGAAAAATGTCCGATTCAATAAGTACGTGATTAAATTGTAGGAGATTACTAAAATAATGAATGTACTAACTATAAATATGTAGAAAAATTCATAAGTTATTGGATAAGGTACCTAAAATGTCCGATTCAATAAGTACGTGATTAAATTGTAGGAGATTACTAAAATAATGAATGTACTAGCTATAAATATATAGAAAAATTAATAAGTTATTGGATAAGGTACTAAAAAAAATCATAAAAATATGATATTCCTCAAATTCCATATAGCATTAGTTTTAAAAGGCATAAGTTTCGAGATGGTTCCTCTTTGTTACAAGATATATTTTAATTACAAAATCATAGATCGGATAGTATTTATACTCTAACCACTATATACTTGCTTACCCT
Source organism: Lumnitzera racemosa (assembly GCA_024138005.1). Lineage (NCBI taxonomy): Eukaryota > Viridiplantae > Streptophyta > Magnoliopsida > Myrtales > Combretaceae > Lumnitzera > Lumnitzera racemosa. The sequence continues at coordinate 8,127,914 of JAMXBC010000007.1, forward strand.
AAAGTTATCCACTTTCTTTTTTTCATTTTTATTAGATTTTAACTTGATGTTTTCCGTTTTAGATTGACCTTTCTTCTTAAAAATACGTAAATTTTTATTTCCTAAGTCTTATGCTCCAATCATACTTTCATCGTAATTATAAAACAAAAACAAATAAGTTATAAATAAAATAACTTTTCAAATATCAAATTGAAAGTAAATATAGATATGATACGAACAAGATATGGACAAAAGTAAACGAAAAATAAAAAAACAATCTAAGCAAGCCTATAGTATAAAGTCCAATTTCATAATACAACAAAAGATAAAGAAATTGTAATAAGATTTAGTCGGAAACATTTAGTTAAATTATGAAATTGACATTGAAGTGAATCATTGTGAAACCACTGTTTCATCTATTTTTTTTAAATAATATTAAATATTTAGAATTTCAAATAAATATTAAAATACAAAAAGTGACAATTATACTTTGCATACCATATCTATACTGACTCATTGAATTGTGGTTAGATAATGTTGTACAAGTAGATTGATTTAGATGCATAAGAGTGATGTACTAAAGAGCTTTTATAAGGTACCAGCAATCCCATACTTTATGGGCATAGTGCATGCCATTCTCGATCAATGGTTACTAAACAAGGACATGAGGTTGCCAAAAGCCGAATGCCAACTTATGATTGATGAAATGAGCTATCCCTAAATTTTGTTAATATCATATGATTGTAGGTCATTAGACCAAGGATTGCTAGAATTTAAAATAATAATAATAATTCAACAAAAAGGTACAAAGTGAGGAGCTCATCTTTAAAGACAATACAACGATTTGCTTCCATCTCGCCAAGCCTAATGTGGCGGCGCATTTGATGTTATCCATGATTTTATTCATCTATAGGAAAAGGCAAAGAGTGCCTCTTGTCAATTAAAAACAGTTACTTGCTCAATGTTGATCGCTAATGTAAGTTAAACTATATATATTAGGATTCTCAATCTTAAATAGCTTTCATGGGTCAGATTCGGACATGTATATAAAACTTGTTTATTGAACCGATTCAAGGTTTAGATGTTTAATCTAAACCAAACTCATTTATAAACGGGCATAAAATTGGGTCCAGATAAGTTTGGCTAATTTATTAATTATGTTAAGTTTTGTTTACATAAGCTCATTTTTTATCATGTTATATTGTATCCATATTGAGAGGTCTGGTTCAAATTACAAGCGTTACTTTTTCATCTCTACATATAGAAGAACTTTTATAAAGGATCTTGTCTTAAGGTAAATTCACTAATCTCTTGCGACTCCTCCAATTCTTTCCCACGTATCAACTAGGGCAGTTAATAATCCTATACAATGATTTGATTTTGTTGCAAGGATTTTCGATGTAGTCTTAAGAGGAGTTGACACCATTTAAAAGATAAGAGAATTGGAATTTTAAGATTCTCCACAATTTGATGAAAAAGGGGATACCAACAAGATAATAGCATTATTAAAGGATAAACTAGAAGCGAGTGATAAGGAGATGGATTAGGAATTAAGGACTAGTTATAGCAATAATGTAAAACCTAAGATTGATTTAAAGGATTTATGAGAAGGTCGATAACTTCTCATGTAGTTGTGAATTAGAAAATACAATATGAAATCTTAAATAAGATTAGCATTTTGCTAAAGTTCATTGCTTAAAAAGCAATATTCTATAATAAAGGAGTCAAGTAGATAATACCTAAAAGTGAAGTGATGTTAAAGTTTGAATTTTAGTGACCCAAAATGTGCAGTTTGACCTAGTAGTTGACTTCGAGAATAGTACAGTCTTCTTAACTAACCTATTAGGTGATTAACTACAAGATCTATTTGGTCAACTACATCAATTAGAGGGCATACAACATGAGTGTGCAATTTTTTAGGTTAACTAGGTGGGTCTTTTAAGGAATTGGACCAAACCTTACTTGCTATTGATTGATAAGCAGAAAATCAAGCATTAACTTTAGAATTTGAAATCTTTTAGCAAATAAGTATTTATTATCTTCATGTCTTGTGATATAAGAGTTGAACTTAATCTTGGTAATTATTAAAGCTATTGTGGTTCTAAGTATGCAACATTTGTTCCTTGTGTGTGAATGCATGTAAAATAAATCAGTTAATAATTGTCCAACCTAAATAAATTGCATTTCTTGCTTGTGGTTAACATTGCCACCTATGTATGGATAGACATGTTGAAAGTTGGAGATAGGTATAGAGATCTAAAACGATATGTGATAAGCTCTAAATTAGATATATTTTATTTAATAATTTTTCATGATTTTCCCTTGAAATTTAAGTTTATTTTTAGATAATTATACTTAATTGAATAAAATTTTGTTTTCTAGGTTTTGAAACAATTGATGCAATAAAACGAGAAGATAGAAATAAGTTTTACTTAATTTAAAGATACAATGAGCAAGTTATAAAGATTTAAATATTGACATAACTGAATGACATGGCTGTGTTGTTTTAAGTGAGTTTGGAGCTTATTTTCAAATATTATAACTAATGACATGACCAAATGACATGACTATGTCCTTAGTCATGTCATTTCTAGTTTAAAAAAAAATATAAGAGAAAAACCAATCATAGTCAAGGACACGACCAAAGGACATAGTCGTATCCCCTATTGTGTCGTTTGCAATTGGCATATTTTTCTCACTTCTACATAAATCTTTGTTAGGTTCTTTTAGATATATCTTTTAGCATGACTTTTTGAGAGTTTTTTAAGTCAAGAATATTCAAAAGAGCAAGATGAAAAGAAAACTTCAAGATTCAACTTTTGTGGATTTCATGATTCTTTCTTTTAATTCTTTATATTCTTATATTTTAGATTATTATTTTATTATATATAAATAGTAGATTTTTGGTATTTAGATTTTATGGAACCTAGATCTACTTATGTGATATGATTGTTATTAGATTTAGTTAGTTCTTTATCCTTTTCTTAATTCAACTATATGTACTTTATAATTTAGATTGTTATTTCTATAGATAGTAATATATAATTTGATATATTGTAAGAGAATCAAGAGATTTTTTATAACAATAGATCTAAGTATAGTCGATGAAAATTGTTGCAAGATTTGATATTTTAGAGATAATTTGCAAGATCTTTCATGAATTTTTAATTATAGTATAGAGAATTCGTTATACAATAATGCGATCTTAAGTTATACTATTAAGAAGCGATTTTAATAGTGATTTTAAGATTAGCGTTAATTGACTTGAGAAAATGATTAATTTTAGTAAAAAATTCTCTTGGTTAAGAAATATTAAAGAAGAAGTTCGATTATCTTTAGGAAAAATCAGATGTTAGATCTAGGAAAAACAAAGTTCTATATACGGTTTGCGAATCTTTAAATAGTTAATACTTTTATTGCTTTCTTGTTAAGTTCTTGAATAATTCTCGACTAGTTGTTAATTTAGTAATTGCTACAATTAATTTTAGATATTTTAAATTCTTGAATTTGAATTTGTAAGTTAGATAATAAATATCTAGTGAATATTAGTATCAAAGTCCTTGAAGGATCAATACTTAAACTTAAGCCACTTACTATAAATTTGATAAGTGCATTTACTTAACATCATTATGACTTCTAATTTAGTTGTTAACTACTCATAAGGGTTGGTAATATATGGACTAACTATTATAATACAACATTGGGTCCCTAGAGCAAACTGTAATCTCATTAGCATTTATGGGAAGTTGTAATAGACCAGTAGCCTAGTGTTTGATATCAATAATGGAATCAGGATAAGACAATTTTTATTATCGATATTGGGATCAGATGACCTTTCACATTTTATTAGTGTTAGAACCAGAATGAGATGACCCTTCAAAATGTATCATATTTGTGTATGTGGTGAGTTCTTCAAATCTTGGAACCACTATGTGAGCTTATAATATGGATGGAAATTAAATGATATTGTTTCTAGCTTAGATGCTAAACCACTATGTGTGGATTCGTGTTGTGATATATGTTATGTTTATAAAGTGAAGTCATTATCCCGTTTGGCGAAATACAATGCCAATGTAAGGAGTTACAGTATACCAATACTATAATTGGGATGAGATGAATTTTATTTTGGTGTTGTGATAAGATGATCTCGTTATAATTTGTGTACTATGTGTCAAGATATTTTTGTTTTGTTTATGGATATTATTTTTAAAAAGCAAGTATTTATTATATTTATATACTTTTATGTTGGTATATATTTTACTATAAAGTTCTATAGATAATTAAAGTATGTATAGAATTATAATATAGGTGTATTATCAGTAAAATTTCATTACATTGTATTATCTAAAAGTTATCTTTGGTCAGATAAATATTTAGAAGGGACATAGAAATTTAAACCAACACGTTGTATAATTAAAGTCTTATTGGATTGAGGGAAAGATATCTAAGTTATACAAGTGGGTACCCAAAGTTAAGTGGATACATTAGACATAACTCGCTAATAGAGGACACCACATGTTTAATGTCATTGGTCTTTCTTTTATATAAACAAGCGTAAATAATCTCTAAACTTAAGACCTTTATATATTCTATATATGAAATGTTGTGCATTAATGTAACTAAATAAAGTCTTTATTTGGATTGTAAATAATATTATTATTGGGTATAGTATAAAATATAGAGAGGATATTGATGAGTCAAGATAGAATTTATCACTCTCTTGGATTAGTGAGTCGATATCTAAAACCACTTGATTAGGGGGTCAATATCTAGGGCATCGATATATAGGGCCACTTGATTAAAATAACTGTGACTTGTAAGCTCGTAATCACTGCAAATATTATTGAGTCTATTTTATTTTGAAAATCAAGTAAAATGATTAAACGTTGATGACATAATATGCAATGGTTTAATTAGGATATCATTTGATAAAGAGATTTAATAACACAGTAATCAGTTCATAGTGGTTTCTTGTTTACACTTTTTTTATTACGTTGGATGACCAATAACTATTATTATACTATTACCTTGATTTATGTTTATATAGACATTACCTTCGTACATAGAAACCTAGAAGTTCGCACACTATAGCACGATTAATATGAACAAAGTTTTGACAATATTTGTCTTGGAGCTGGAATATATTGATCCAAAATAATAAATTAGAAGCAATTTATTTTATTTTATAATATATATTTATAGTTAAATACCCTTTCAAGGTTATGTATTTTATTATTGTCTTTTTGCATAAAAGTAGATGGAATTTATTAATTCCATATTCAATTGCAATTGAAAAGTTTATGGTAATTAAAATGTTGTTTACCATTAATTCCATGTTTAATTATTATGCAATTGAAATGTTGTGACAATTAAAAAGTTCATGGAATAAAAAGGTCTCTTTCATTAATTTTTAGTTAATGCTTAAAAGAGACAAGGGCAGGAGAAAGAGTTAACTAATAATTTTCTATTTAGAGAAACACTTAAAGAAAAGGCAAGAAAAAAGAGATATAACATTTTGCTTCCAACTTTTTCTAATTTTAATCCGAGTTTTCTAGCAATATAAATTATTAAAATTTGTTTTTGTTAATGTATGTGTAGATATCACTAGAGGGATTATGTTTGAAGTCCTTGTAGTGAGCACATTTTGAAACACAAATCGGATTTAGATTTCAATTAAACTCCATCCCCAAAAAGTGACGTTACCTCTTATTAAGGAAAAAGTAGTTTTATAATCTTTTATTAACATATGTATTTTATTGTATGTCATACATGGATTCTAAGATAGGTTTAATAGTATTTTTTTTTATTTTTGCTACATTCTTTCTGACATATGAAACCTAATAGTGGTATCAAAGCGAATTGTGTAACATATAAAATATATATTGGTATTGGCCTAGATTTGATTCATGGAATAATTGTTATGATCTTTATAAGATTAATTTATCCATGTTTACATTATGGATTTGATGTGGAATATGGGATCTTTTGCTTTCGGATAAAAAACATCTATATCTTTTATCAATGTAAACCATTGTTTGATATTGATAGTATTTTTTAATCCATAGACCAAGAAATTCCATAAATAATTTTTTTGTAAGAATTTGGTCATAGTTATCCAAGTGTGTATATCTGGTTTATAATAATTATTTTGAATCGATTAGTTAATATGGTTTATGTTATTTATGGAACTTTAATTGCTTGCACATCATCATAGGTTTAGGTATGAATGTTTTTATGTGAATATTTATGAATTTATTAAATATGGCTAACATATCATTCAGATGGGTTGAGTTTGAAAAACGGATATAATTTCATTTTTTTTTTTTGTGTACCTATAGATAAAATGTAAATTGAGTGTATATAAGTTTGCGAACCTAAATTTAAATTCCATTTGTATTCTGTTTTTTATTTTTTTTAGAAAATTTGTTTTAGTACTAGAAATGGAAGATTGGAGGTTTATTTTTACTCGAGACATAGAGAAATTTAGAAGGCCAAAGAGAAGCTGCATCTAAGTTAATAGATTTTGGTCCCATGGCTTTCTAATGTAGGCTTAGCCTTAGCCTATTTTTTAGCTGGCCCATGATCATTACATTATGGTTTTATTATAGTTGTTTTATTTATTTTATGTATGCAAGTATTGTTAATGATCAGCGATAGTATATACGATTAGTGAGACATTATGAAAGCCCCTAAATATATTAAGTTAAAGTTTGATAATGTTTCCCTCTAGTTATAAATTATAAAATAGTTAAGATTTCATGTGAGTTGGCATAGCTCATTGTGGGCTCACATTAAATAACTGTAATTTTTATAATTTATTAATAGGTTGACTTAAATTGAATTATTGATTTGTTAGCTCAACTAAGGTTAATAATTTAATAGGCAGGTATTAGGTTTTAAAGTTATACTTTAAAATAGTAGCCCAATATGAAGTTCAAAAGTTGTATAATTTTACCCAAGTTTCTTAAGGTCCACCTAAAATAATATAATATGTAAGCATAGCTCAATTGTATGCATATTAATTGTACTTAGAGATTTTGGATCCACTAGAAAACTTTCCAGCGGGGTTTTCCGAATCTAATAAAGAGTGTTATTAGATTTGAGTAAAATAGTGGGAGATAATTTAAAAGCCCTTTTATAAAATAATTTCATAAACACTAAACTCTACATCTTTTTGTAGATTTGAAATGGCAAATAACAACAATAACATTTTGCTATGATTTATTATTGATGAAGGCAATATCCTCATTGGATCAAATTTCCTTGACAGGCTAAGAAAATTGAAAATTGTCCTTAGCCATGAAAGGAAATTATATGTCTTAAAAGGGGAAGAAATTAAAGAGCTGGCAAAAATGCCACCATAAAAGAATATGAGCAATATTAGACATACTTGAAGGACTCTATTGATGTCTAGTATCTCATGATATCTACAATGTCATCTAAATTACAGAAGCAGCATGAGAATACGTCTACAAGAGAAATATATGCTCAATTGTAGGAGTTATTAAAGGAAAGTATTAGGGTTGAATGGTACAATACGTCTCAGGCTCTATTTAATTGTAAAATGGTTGGAAGGAGCTAAGTTGGGCCTCATGTACTCAAGATGATAAGATACATAGAGAGGTTGAGAGCTTAGGCTCCAAGTTAGATGAAAACTTGGCCATCAATTTGATATTAGCTTCTCTACCAAATTCCTTCTCCCAATTTGTAATGAACTATAACATGAACAGAATGGAGAGGTCTCTAACAGATTTGTTGCCATGTTGAGGATAGTTGAAAAGGACTTAAAGTCCAAGTCAAATATGCCTCATGAGGTTCTCTTTATTATTAAGTCAAAAAAGAGAAAGGTTAATGAAACTAATAATTCCAAGGGTAAGTAAGTAAAGAAAGGTGAGTAATCTAAGCTCAAGAAGAGACAACAAAAGCCCAATTTTGATGAGAAGGAAACAATATATTTCCATTGTGGCAGAAATAGCCATTGGAAGAGGAATTGTATTAAATTCAAGAAAAGGATGTCAAGTGAGGAGAACACCTCAGGTATTTTTATGATTGAATGCAACCTTTCTATTTCTTCTACATAGGTCATAGATACAGGATGTGGTTATCACTTTTATGTTGACTTGCAGGGTTTAAGTAAGAGTAGGAAGTTGTCTAAGGGAAAAATGAACCTATGAGTAGCTAATGGAGCGAGAGTTACTACTTTGGTTATAGGAACCTATATCATTTCTTTACCTCGTGGACTTGTATTAGAATTAGAGAATTGTTATTATGTTTTTAGTTTCACAAAAAATATAATCTTAGTATTATGTTTAGATACCAAAGGATTTGCTTTTCAGTTTAAAAATAGAAGTTGTTCGTTTTATATCAATGGAATGTTTTATGGTGATGGAAAATTAGTTAACGATTTTTATATTCTTAATACTAGTGAATTTGTTTGTTGCATTGAGATTAAGAAATAGAAAACGCATGATTCAAATTTAACTTACCTATGGCATTGCGGACTTAGCCATGTAAACAAGAAACACTTAGCTAAACTTCATTTTAAAGGGCATTTGGATTCATTTGACTTTGAATCTATATATACTTGCAAAGCATGTTTACAAGGTAAAATGGCTAAGAAACCTTTTACCAAGAAAGGTGAAAGGGTAAAAGAGTTATTAGAATTCATACACAATGATATGTATGAGCTATTATCAACTTAAGCTAGAGGTGGATTTTCTTACTTTTTGACTTTGACTTTTATTGATGATTTAAGTAGGTATGGATGTATCTACTTAATGATGCATAAGTTAGAGACTTTTAAGAAATTCAAAGAATTTAAAAGTAAAGTAGAAAATTAACTTGGCAAGAGGATAAAAATACTTCGTAGTGATGGATGTAGAGAATATCTTAGTCTAAAGTTCATTGATTACCTGAAGAGTGTAGAATAATTTTACAATTCACACCTCCTGAAACACCAAAATGGAATGGTGTTTCTAAGAGGAGGAATCGTACCCTAATGGAGATGGTTAGGTTAATGATGATTCATATAAGTCTTCCTTTAAACTTTTGGGGTTTTGCCTTCGAAACAACAACATATATACTAAATTGTATTCCAACTAAGGTAGTAGATAAATCACCATATGAGTTATGGTTTGGGGTTTGGGAGGAAACCTAATTTATCTTATTTTAAAGTTTGGGGTTGTGATGCTTACGTGGAGAGTAGATTCTCTAATAAGCTTACAACAGATTCTATTAAATACACATTTATAGGATATCACAAATAAATTAAGGGATACTACTTTTATCTTCCAAGCAAGCACAAAGTATTTATTGCTAGATATGCTACATTCTGAGAGAAAGATTTTATCTCTAGAGAAAGCAGTTGGAGTAAAGTAGATCTTGGAGAAATTGAAGATTCTATATATGAGTTGGAACATGAGCAATTGGGTATGAAACAAACATTGCAAGTACCTATGGTGCCACAACTAGAGATTGCTCTTGAAACGTAAGAATTTAGTCGGTCAACAAGAGTATGTTGAGAACTTGAAAGGGTTAAATTTACTTGTAACACATCAGGAAGATGTACTACTTGTCGAAAATGACGAACCATTGACATATAAAGAAGCAATTGCTTCATTAGATTCTGAGAAATGGTTAAAAGCCAAGAAATTTGAGATAGACTCCATATATACCAACTAAGTATGGGATTTGATAGATTCATCGGTTGAGGTAAAACCTATAGGTTGTAAATGGGTTTTTAAAAAGAAAACTGACAAAGATGGGAATATAAGTGCCCATAAAGCTAAGCTAGTAGTAAAAGGTTTCACTCAACATCATGGAATTGATTATGATGAAACTTTTTCGCTAGTAGCAATACTTAAGTCCATTTGAATTTTGCTCGCAATACCAACTTATAAAGATTATGACATTTGGCAAATGAATATTAAAACAACTTTTTTAAATGGAAAGTTAAATGAGGAAGTGTACATGTTACAACCTCCTGGTTGTCATCTGAGAGTGTTAATAAAATCTGTAAGTTGAAGAGGTCTATTTATAAATTAAAGCAAGCTTCTTAGAGTTAGAATTTGAGATTTAATGAGGCAATCAAGGAATTTAGCTATCTTAAGAATCCAAAATAACCTTGCATTTACAAGAAGGTGAATGGGAGCACGATTGTGTTTCTAGTTTTATATATTGATAATATCCTTCTCATTAGAAATAATATACCTACCTTAGAGTTTACCAATGCTTGGTTAGGTAATTGCTTCTCCATGAAAGACTTGGGAGAAGTAGCATATATCTTAGGACTTAAGATATATCGAGATAGGTATTGGAGGCTACTTGGACTAAGTTAAAGAACGTACATTGATAAAGTATTAAATAGATTTACTATGCAAAATTCCAAGAGAAGATTTTTTCTTATGTCACATAATGTACATTTTTCTAAGGCAATGTGTCCAAAAACACAAGAAAAGAATGATAAAATGGATAGAGTACCATATGCCTTAGCAATTGGGTCCATAATGTATGCCATGATATGTACACGACCAAACATCTCTTATGTTGTGAGCATGATGAGTTGATATTAGTCGGCCTAGGTGAGGGTCATTAGACTATTGTTAAGACCATTCTCAATTATCTAAGAAGAATAAAAGATTTGTTTTTGGTTTATGGAGGAGACGGGGAGCTAATTGTAAGAGGATATACTGATGCTAGTTTCCAAATAGATCAAGATGATCTAAAATCGTAGCATGGTTATGTGTTTTGCTTAAACCATGGAATTGTTTATTGGAGAAGTTCCAAACAAGAGACAGTAGTAGATTTAGTACATAGCGGCTTCTAAAGTAGCTAAAGAAGTCATATGGATCAAAAAATTTATCTCTGAGTTAGGAGTAGTTCCAAGTATTGTAGATCTTGTTACACTATATTATGATAACAATGTAGTTATAGCTTAGGCTAAGGAACTTCAGTCTCACTAGAGGTTTAAACATGTATTCCGAAAGTTTCACATTTTTAGAGAGATAGTTCAAAGGAGTGATGCATTGGTTTACAGAGTAGCAATAGATGAGAATGTTACTAATCCCCTCACAAAGGCCTTACCTTAGCAGAAACATGAGACCTATGTGAGGAGCCTAAGACTTAGAGTCTATAGTGCTTAGTAATAGTATAAGTGGGATTGTTATAATTTGTGAACAATGTGCCAATATATTTTTTATGTATTTATGAATATTATTTATAAAAGGTAAATATTTATTGTATTTATATACTTTTCTACTGGTATATATTTTACAATAAAGTTTCATAAATAATTAGAGTATGTATGGAATTTTAACAGAGGTGTATCATCAATGAGATTCCATTAGATTGTATTATCCAAAAGTTGTCCTTAGTTAAATAAATATCTGGAGGGGACATTAATATTTAGACCAATACATTATATAATTAAGGTTATTCTCATTGGACTGAGGGAAAGATATCTGAGTTATACAAGTGGGTAATCAAAGTTAAGTTGTTATACTAGACACAACGCGTTAATAAAAGACACTATATGTTTATTGTCATTAGTCCCTCCTTTATATGAAAAAGTGTAAATAATCTCTAAACTCGAGACCTTCATATATCCTATATATGAAATGTTATGCTTTACTGCCATTAAAAGCAGTCTTTATTTTGATTATAAATAATATGGTTATTGGGTATAACATGAAATATAGAGAGGATATTAATGAGTTAAGATAGAAATAATTACTTTCTTAAATTAGGAAGTCGATATCTAGGGCCACTTAGTTAAGATAATAGTAACTTGCAAGCCCATTGTCACAACAAATATTATTAAGTTTATTTTATTTTGGAAATCAAGTAAAATTATTAACGTTGATGACATGATATGCAATGGTTTAATTAGGATATAATTTAATGAAGAGATTTAATTATGCAATAATCGGTTCATAATAGTTTTTCGTTCACATTTTTTCTATTACGTTGATGACCAATAACTGTTATTAGACGGTTACCTTGGTTTATATTTATATATATATTATCTTCATATATAGAAACCTAGAGGGTCGTACATTATAGCACGATTAATGGGAATAAAGTTTTGACAAGAAATATTTATTTCGGAGCTAGAATATATTAATCTGAAATAATAAATTGGAAGCAATTTATTTTATCGCATAATATATATTTGCAGTTAAGTACTTTTTAAAAGTTATGTATTTTATTATTACCTTTTTATGTAAAAGTAGATGGAATTTATTAATTCCATATTCAATTGCTATTAAAATGTTCATGGCAATTAAAAAGTTATTTGGCATTAATTATATATTTAATTGTTATGTATTGAAATATTGTGATAATTAAAAAGTTCATGAAATAAAATATCTCTTTCATTAATTTTTAGTTAATATTTAAAAGAGACAAAGGCGTGAAAAAGAGTTAAATAATGATTTTTTATTTAAAGGAAACACTTAAAAGAAAAGGTAAGAAAAAAGAGATGGCAAGAGAAAAGAGATATAACATTATACTTCTTAATTTTTCTAATTCTAATCCTAATTATCTAACAATATAAAGGATTAAAATTTGATTTTATTAACTTGTGCATGTGTGAGTGTGTCCACATGGATGCTTGAGTTATTCTAACTCTTGAAGCTCTACTGTTGTGTATTGTTTGCCACACTCAATAAATATAACTTAATGAATCCTATTTGATGCATTTAGTAATTATGACTTATTACATTGTGAGATATGCTTACGTTTGATGCAATAGTTATGTATGAGTTTCATACATCACTTTGTTGGGGGGTTTTTAATTATTTTAAGTATTGATTTTTTATTTTTTTTTTTACTTTTATGAATGTAACCTATACTAGGTTATGGGATATACACATGCTGGTTTGAATTGGATAATGAGCAATAGATGGATTCCTATAAAAGACAGGTAGATATTTTCGTGATATTCTAAATTTTTGATACTTTAACTACTTTTTTAAGTAGACTTTAGGGAAATTTATATGATCTTGGAATTGATGACAACCCTTGAGCATTACTTGAAGATTATAAATGATTTGTGAATAGTAGTTAGCTTTTGAACCATTACATTTCTTTACCATAAGTTGAAAAATGTGGCATGGCAGTCGCAACTCTTATCCTATGGCATGAGAATAATTAAACAATTTTCTCATTTCTTCGTTTGCATGAGATATTTGATTTGATTAATTAGACCAATTAATATGAAAGGATGTAAATTGATATTCTTGCAAATTTATCGAAATTCTTAAGTACAAACCTTTTTAAAAATCCATTTGCAATTCATATAACAAAATAACTTTTTTCAGTGGTATATATTAGATAAATACATCTGTTAAAACACATTTTCTTTGCTTCATAATCTAGTTTTAGAGGTAAAAACCTTATTTGTCCATCGAGCAATAAAAAATATCTAAATATAGTTAAGATTAAGTAATGTATCCCATTTATTTAATAGATTTCTTTTTATTCAAAGTAGATTGATAATTAAATTTGGATATATTAGTCTAGACTAGCTAGGACATGGCATATGAACCGGGTGAGTTCGATCCACAAACCTACGGGACTTGGTATCCTTTTCTTTCGTCTTTTTCCGACAAAAGTAAAAACTTATCTGTTTCCACGAGATTAGGTAAGAAAATCCAAAAAATTGAAAAGGAAGCTTAACGCCATAACTCTAAAGCATGAGACGTGGCGCGCAATAGCATCTTTACCTGGAAAATGATGGATATCGTGCTCGTTCATGCCTGACGCGAGTCTTTTCTCTTTTTCGGGTTAAGGTTTAGGTTCCTTCCTCCACCTGCAAGAACCCTCTCCCTCTCTCTCTCTCTGTGTTTGGTTGAAAGGCAAGTAGAGATGTGATTGCAGATAGGATAGATAAAAGAAGCATGGATGAACTCTATAGGTGAATGTGAAGCATGGGATTTTCCTCAAATATAATCTCAAATCTTCCTTCTTCTTCCTCTCATCTCTGCCGCTCTGTAAGGATCTCTTCTCTCTCTCTCTCTCTCTCTCTCTCTCTCTCTCTCTCTCGTGTTTCAATTTTCCATTTTTATTTGTATTTTTTTCTGACTTAAGCCAGCCAGTTAATTACTAAATTTGTTATATTGTTGTTGCATTAAGTTCCTATTTAGTGTCTCGATGTGCCCTTCTGGCCTTATGTGCACTAGTCGTTCATTTATAAGAAAAACCAAAAGAAGAAAGTAAAAGAAAAATCCTTGACTTGGGTGCGTTCGTTCTCGCAGAAAATCCTTCCTCTTTGTTTTCCGTGTTTAGAATCAACCTAGTTGTTGTATTTACTAAACGTGATGTTGTTTTCTATGATAGTGACACTGTCGATCAATAGTTGCTAACTCTGGAAAATAGTGGAATGCAACAGTGATAGCTGATGACCGACTCATCTACAAGGAAAGGAACATTTAACTTGATTAAAAACATTTTGGTCATATATAATATATATATTCTTTTGTCCCAAAGCTGCCTCAACTTATATACTTGTCTAATATTATGGGATTGGAAACGACTACACTGCTTGGTAGATGCCACAGCAAGAGGTGCTTTGTGTGAGCTGACCGTAGTAGACTGTGCTGGGTGGTGTTGATTTATGGTTATCTGGAAAAGTGATAGAATGTGCTTCAATAATCAAATTTACCCTTTTTGGAGGGCATGATTTCAATTAGATTATGGTAATATTTTCCTGGCATTGTACTTTGGAACTTCTTTTCATTTTTACTATTATTTGAGGTTGAAAGAGCTACATGTACTAGTCAGCTAGGAATTGCCTTCTTATAAAATTAAATGGAGAAGACTACAATAGAAAGGTATGTGTTTATAGAGTTTAGGTACCATAGGGCCCACAATTTTTTTTAAAGTTTGTATTTAAGCACTTGGTTTTGGTAAACACACTAGAAGAGTTTGAGGTTACAAAAATTGTGCTTTATGAAAATTATATTTTCAAATGTGCTTAGGGCCTTGCATTTTAAAAGATGCTCGTTTTTGCATCTTTGTTTGGAATTACGCAGCCCTACTTGTGGGAATTTTCATAAGAAGAGCCCAAGCTTACAAAGTTTATGCAATGTAATCAGTTAAAATTTTGAAACGTTTTTAGGGGCTGAAAAGTGTATATTTTAGTGTTTTGATCATACTGTTGTTACCAGAATCCAATGTTTCAATGCAAACTGATAGCTACTTTTGATGTGGCTTAAATGGCCTTGTTTACAACCCAAAGGACGCCTGCTCACCTCAATATAGAAAACAACGTTGTTAGATGGATTCAGTCATGAAATGAAACTTAGAAACTTCACATGGTAACACTTGTGGGCTCACTTGGATACAAGATGATAATTACCAAAACTAATCTGCAACCACTATACATATCTTTGTACCAAGGAAACCCATGAAGTTCTCTCCTCTTGTATCCTTTTTTGGTGTTGTAATATCCCCAAATAAGACAATAAACTATTAAAACATTGAGGTTCCTTTTTGTTGTAGTGGTCTAGAGTTTATTAGACATCTAAGGTTAAGCATAATTAGTAGAGAACAATTTTAGGATGGGTGACCTCTTTAAAAATAGCACCAAGGACAACATCATAAGGCATGTTAGGCCAAGGTAATCAATACCTCAATATGCAAGTTCCTATGGTTAAAAATAGTATGAGAGCAAATCATTAGCTGATGGAGGAGCTCTTGAATTTGTTTTGGACAATGTGTTCCATTTTGAGGGCCGTCTCTTGAGCACATGGGGGCAACCTCTAGGTTTATTTCTGTTTTGAGTGGTCTTGCATTGTAAGATCCTAAATAGAAGGTGACGGGACTCATAAAACATCATAGTGCCTTTTGGTGTTGTGCAGGTTGAACCTACTTAGTAGGAGCAATCATAAGATGAGTAACCTCCTAGAGAAACTAAGGACACAATAGTGAAGCATAGTACTGCAAGCTACACAAAACCTCGGTGCATGTAATTTCAATCATCTTAGGTGTATCTTAATTTAGATATTGCAATGTGTGAAAAAGCACACTACTGACAATGTGGTGTTCCTAGACAACCTGATTGATGATGAACTTGCGCTTGATCTTTCTCGAAGTCCTTTCCTTCCTCTTGCAAACATCAATATCATGCTATCAATTTCGCTTTGCATGCGGGTTTTGGCTTTGCTATTCAATTTCACTTTAGGAATTAGAGTTTGTTGATTTGGGGCTAATATTTTCAAGTGGAGTTGTAGAGGAATTGGGTTTGTGTGAATTTTATTTCATTTGGTGGCTATCTGAGAAACACAGTTGCTATACTGTCTAAGCCACACAAAAAGGGTTTGTGGAGTGGAGTGACATGTTAGATATTGGTAATCGCATTGTGACAAAGATCCTTAAATCTGCATTTTTTAAAGGTCAGACTCTTAAAAATTTGTTTGAAAGCTGTAGGACCTGTAATGCGTAGACTCTTATAGAAACAGGCTTTTTGGTGCAATATTGCCTAATCATATATGGTTACACATTGGATCACGTAATGCCAGCATGTTGCATACCCAGCCTGTAATGCCTATCTGAAAAATATAGTTCTTATATTACATAAACCTTATAAACCCAATTCATTCTAGTGCCACTTTTCCCAAATTTGCCTGTGCTGTTAAGAGCCGGCTTTATTAAGTTTCGACTTTTGTCTGATAGTTTTAGTTCTTAGAATTCATTTTTCTCTTCTTTTCTTCTTTTTCTTAAACGGTATGTAGAAGACTTGTGTAGAATGGCTACAAGGGATTTGGGGACAGATATAAAACCTCCAAGTATATTGGTGAATTGATAAGACTTTGTGTTTTGTGAGCTTCCAAGCTCCCTTTTTTTCCTTACTTGGTGGTTTATGTATTTCCAATTTTTTCAATGTAAGAGAATTCGTCTTTTAGAAAGTCCCTTATATACTTGTCAAGAGAAAACCTGAAATCCCTATAATTTTGGGTTTTATTTTATGTTGAATGAGGTTTGCCTGTGGTAAGGGCTGCAGAAAAGCATTTGTTGAAGATAGAACTTATCTGCTCGTTCAATTCATTGGCTGCATGCACAAGATTATTGGAGGGAAAAGGTCTTGGTCACTTCAATGTTGGCTTTTGTTTTGCTTTCACTCAATTCTTCTTTTGGGCTTTGTTCTGTGCAGTGCTGTCTGAGGCTTGGTAATAAGCAACATAGATTGTCCTTTTTAAGCTTCAAGGACACAAAGAGAAGTTCCCTGTATAGACTGCATTGCATTAAGGCGGTTTCTGATAGTTGGAAGAAAAGCCTCAATGAAAATGGGGCAACTGAACCTGCGAGAGTTCTTCTCGAGAGATTGTTTACACAAACGCAAAAACTGGAAGAACAAATGAATAGAGATTCTCATCTTGCGGAAGAAATTCACCTTGATGTTAATCTTGAAACATTGGAATCTGATCTTCTTGATGCTTTGTCTGCTTTGAAAAAGAAGGAAGAAGATTTAGAAGAGGCAGAAAAAAAGGTCTTGTTCGAGCATGATGAGTTGAATAGCATTAAAGAGGAGCTGGATTATCGGGAAAAAGTGATTGCTAGTACTCTCTCTAAGCAGGAAAAATTGCAAAACGATTTAAATCAGGCAAATTTAGCATTGGCTTCTCAAGCCAGAGAGATAGAAGAGTTAAAAGTTAGCCTTAGGGAGAGAGAACAGGAGATTATTTCGACTAGATCATCACTGCAATTGAAAGAAGATGAATTGGAAAAGATGAAAAATGAGCTAATCCAAAAGGATAAGAAAGTGGGTGAGGTTGAATCTGAACTTATATCCAAGGCTCAGCAGCTGAATGAAGCCAATATGGTTATAAAGAAACAAGAACTTGAAATTCAACATCTTCAAAGAGCAATCAGCAATAAAGAAGAAGAATTGCAGGTTTCTTTGGAGTTGAGGAAGGCTGAACAGGAGAAGCTAAAAGCTGCAGAATCCAATTTGCAGAAGCAGACAATGGAATGGTTGCTAGCTCAAGAAGAGTTGAAGAAATTAGTGGATGAAGCATCTAAAAAAGCCAAGGAATCAAATGAAACATTGGAGGATTTCAAGAGAGTTAAGAGGCTTCTTGTGGATGTGAGGTCTGAATTGATTTCTTCTCAAAAGTCTTTGGCATCCTCACGACAGAAGATGGAATTGCAAGAGAAGCTTTTGGAAAAGCAATTAGCTGAACTTGAAGAGCAGAAGGAAAGTGTCATGCAATACATGACCACCTTGGAGGATGCCCAAATTGAAGTAGAGAGCAAAAGAGTTAAACTTAGGGTTGCTGAGGCTCGAAACATGGAGCTTGAGCGAGATTTGGTAGTTGAGAAAGAGCTGATGCAAGAGTTGCAGGAACAATTGAAGATGGAAAAGGCCTTTCTTAAACAGGCAGTTGAGGAGACATCATTTCTCCAAAGTGAGCTAGATAAAAGGAATATCGAGTTTCGTGATACTCAATGTCTTCTCCAAAGTAAAGAATCAGAGCTGGTGGAAGCTAAACTGGAAATCCAGCATCTGAAGTCAGAGCAGGTTGCTCTTCAGCTTATTTTGGAAGAGAGAGATGGTGAACTGTTGAATGCAAGGAAGAATGTTGAGGAACTAAATAAAGAAGTTGATGATCTGAGGGCTCTCTTGAACTGCAGAGAGGATGAGCTTACCCAGGCAACTACTTTGCTAGAGGAGAAAGAGGTACTTGCTGAGAACATGCAGCAGGAGCTCACTGAAACAAAAATGAAATATGCTGAAGCTGAATCAGTAGTGGAAAAAATTGTGGATCTTACCAGCAGACTTGTTATTTCCACTAAGGATGGGAAGGATGATGCATTAAGCCCATATTATAACGAGGACAATCTGTTGCAACAACTCATTGTGGAACCAACTAATGGTTTTCGGTGGAAAACTAAACAGCTTGAAACTGAGGTGGAGTCGATGAAGGAAAGTTTAAGGAAAAAAGAACTTGAAGTTTTAGCTGCACAAAGGGATCTGGCGCTTAAAGATGAAGAGCTCAAAACCGTCCTTGCACAACTGAATGACCGGGAGAAGGAGCTAAAGAAATTGAAGGAAAAAATAACCAATGATGCTAGTGATCTTAGGAAGCTCTACAAGCTGGCACAAGAGAGAGTTGGCGAGAAGACTATGGGTGAGCTGGCAATCGAGAAGCTTCAGCTGGAAGCAGCAGAATTAGAAGTTGAAGCTGCGACTAGTGCTCTTCAAAAGCTCACGGAGATGAGCAGAGAATTACTAGCCAAGGCTAGCTTGAGCATTGATGCAGATACAGATACAAGTATTCTCAATCAGGAAGACAGCTCCGACCTTAAGGTTAGTGCATCTGAGAACAATGAATATTTCAATGAGCTAAAAATGGGTGTTGCAAGACTATCAGCTTTGAGTGCGCAATTTGTTAGAGAAGCTGGTGTCACCAGTGATGTAGGTTTAGAAGGTTGAGCTAGTGATTGTATTCTGTAAATAAAAACCTTACCGGGTGTTCTTTCTTTTGTTTTTCCTCTCTAATTTTTGGTATATTTTCTGTGTACTAGAAGCGGAAAAAGGTTGTCCGTTAGGTAGGTCAAATGTGTTATTGCTCGTCCAGTTGTAGAAAGTTCTTCCTGTAAAAATTACTCGTTTTGAGGATAAGGCTTTTATGTCATGAGTGTAATATGGAGGAACTTGTAAGCAAATTGTCAGCTAATAATTCATTTGCCCCTAAAAAGAAGAAAATTTACAGCTAATAATTAGTGAGAGCTTTTAGGGCCATCAGCTGTACTGCTAGCATTTTGAATCCGAGATTTCAGCTTTTATCAAATTAAAGGAGAAACCAAGTGAAAAATGACCAGCATGATCTGCTCCCATTCTGCCATCTCTTCTTTTCGTTGGTAAGCTCATGGACACAGGACAATGAAGTTGTTTCTACCTCCGTTACACGTTCCCACATCATCTCAGTTTCCAAGCTAGTGGCTAAAACAAACCTTGTTTCGCCTTGGATACTTCACACTTGTATTAAAATCCTGCATATAATCATCATTTCAACAGCGATGCGTCCGCGGTGCATCTAGTGTAATTGCAGTATGGTGCTTCTTGTGTAGTTTGTTCTGGGATGCGCAAAATTGTCTGCAGTTTTGAGCATTTGGAAGGAACCAGCAGAGCAGGCATCGGGATGAGTAAAAGGTCAAAGGTTCTTTTTTTTTTTTTTATCACATTTCCATGGTTCGGTGGTTAAAATTTGTTTGTCCAAGTAGAATGAACCATGTAACCAAAGTACATAGACATGGTTCATGTCAACTTTGTCCAAGTGCGTGATCTGATGATCGTCTTTACATAGGTGCAAAGAGTTGGAAAAATTCGACGGGGCTAAAGCAAGAATGAGAACTATGTAGGCATGCCTCTTGAAAATTAAAAATGACACTCGGCAGCATGTAAATCGCAAGTGCTTTAATTTTTTTTTTCTTTTTGGACCCATTGGGTCGATGTGGCTATTGGGAGGCCCATCACCGGTCCAGCCTCTGTGCCAGAGCGGGTCCAAGCCGTCCATGGGTCAGACACGCCTATATCTAATTGTTTGGTTTGGTTAGGCTTATCCGCCTAGTTTAATCCAGTTTAATTTAAATGCTTAGAAAAAAGAAAAAATAAATTACCCATTTGATCTTTATTGGCAATAACCTCGGTGCAACCTAGTTGATCCAATTAATCCAACTCTATTCTTATAAGAATTCATTAGGTTTTTTAAATTAAAATATATTATTTCTTTTACATTTTATAGAAAATATACCAATTTACTAAAAAAAAATAAATATAGATTAAAAAAATTAAAAAATAAATAAATTATAAAAAATTTTCTATTTTCAATATTATGATGACGTTGGTAATTTTTATTATTACATAAATAAATAAAATTATATTATAAATTTTTTATTGACCCTATTTTGATCTCGGTTTGATAAAAGTTAACTCTCTCGAGTCTTGATCCCTTCTCTAAATCAACTTTCTTGAGTTTGACAACATTGGTCTTAACTATAAAAACATTAATGACCATATATATAAGGGTATGCTTTAGACCTAGGCACGAGCCGGGTCTAAATCGTGACTTAACCTGAAATAACCCTATTGGTCTAAGACCCAACTTGTGACCTGACGTACGAGTTGGACCGTATGGCCAACCCACTAGGTAAATGGGTCAAAATTGAGTTAAGCTCTTAGACTTGTAGACCTGACGATTCTTGAATTGTCAATTTAAAAAAAATGGTAAAATTAAATAATTTTAAAAATAAATAATAATGAAAACCGAAAATTTTAACTAATTTCATATAAATAGAAAAATAATCATTTTCCATTAACAACATTTAATATGTTGCTATTCACAAAAACATAATAAATATAATTTTAAAAATTTGTGTGATTTGATATATATCTACTTATACCAAAAAGCGAATCTCATTCTTAGTAATGTGCGACTAAATTTTATTTTTTAAATTTTTTTGTAACATTCATAATTTTTGTCCTACAATATTAATATAATAATTGAGTTGACTATAACTATATATAAATAAGTACATATCCTAAAATAACTATTTTATAAAACAGACTAAAGATAATATTTGTCTTGTGTTCAAATAATTTTAATTTAAAATCTAAAATTTAATTTTTTTTTTTATTTTTTATTTTTTGAAAAACCGGTTTACAAAACCGTAAGTCCGGGTCTTGTTCCTGTAGGTTCCTGGTTAGGCTGGTTCAAAACCGTACCTAGGTCTAGTATGATCGGTAATGTGATATAAAAAATGCAGTAATTACAAAAGAGTATTAAGTTAATTGAGGGAAGAAAAAAAAATTTGAACTCGCAATGTTGAGTCAACAGCCAGATTTATTATACATACGTGTGTGCACGCACGCTTAATTGTTTGGTCAGAATTGAAGCTTTATCCATGGTTACATGAACACTCTGGCTTCCAGATGATGCAGTCTTGTGCATCTTTAAACAAAAGAGCCGAGGGTAGTACATGGACTTATTGAAACATTTTGTGCAAGTATTAATGTAGGCAACTTAAGTATCATCGACTTTTCTCTTCAACCACCGATATAGTGCGGATTCGAATTTATGCATTAGAAAACCTTGATCCCATCACCAATGACAACTGCTGCTGGAAGTGATAAACATCGAGCTGAAAGTTGATTGACAAACACCACCTACAAGGAGAACGAAAATCCTTTTCTCCCTGATGTGCGACATGTTGTGAATTGTTATGTGGAAATTAGAGAAATTGGCCCCGACAAGGATGAGTGTCTGCTCAATTTGTACAATTGCCTCTGTTTCATCGTTTGCTTGTATATTTCACTGAAAGCTTGCTTATATCTTCGGTTAAAGAGCAATTTCTGCATGTTCATTCTCGTAAAAGTAAAAACTAAATGAAAGCCCTGTACGGACGTGCAAAATTCCTCTCCACCCTCCCCTCTTTTTCATGTCGGATGATGAGTGCCATGCAAGCGAAGCAGCTTGGCATTCCAAGAAGTCTTCCAGATTCTCTAATTGCATGATTAGATTCATATTGGAGCACCTGATCCTTTGTTCCACTTCCTGGGTTTGGTAACGAACACTTGAAAGTTCATCAACTGAGGAAATAGATAATTGTTTGGCTTTAAGCGATTATTGATGCTCATAGTTATTACAATCCCAAGCCAATAATACAATTTGGCGAGTTTATTAATTTATGATAGTTTTTAATTTATAAAATTATTTATCTACAAATTTTTAATAAAATTATGAATTTCCATATACAATTCCACAAACTTATGATTTTTATATGAGTTTATTGATTTTATGTAACAGGAACAGTAAAATCGTAAGCCACCATTGTTTTTTTCATTTGAGTGGCCTTAAGTACAACTGATAGTGAAGAGCCGCGTATTTCCTAAGAGTGCGTTTTAGAAACTTTGAAGTGAAGGGTAGAAGTGATGATACGAGGACAAGTAACAGGACGGAGTCTCAGTTGTTCCCTAACTTGGAACTTTTTAGAGGGCAACCGGTAGTGAAGGCATTCATGTTTTCTAGGAATGAGCTAATGAAACTAAAAGTAAGCGAGATTAGATCCATCTAGTGGGTGGATGGATGGATGGAGAATGTGTTGAAGATGGATCTATCTGCAAAAGAGGCACTTTTCTCATTTCCTTTGGGTTACATGTTCCGAAATCACCACATCCAGCATTTTCCAACGCAGTGTTTTACTTGGATTCGTGGATGAAGTTGGATCCTCTCTTCATGTTTGTTGGATTTTGATGCAATACACACTTTGACATTCACACACAACACAACTCCCAACATCTGCACACTTTGCCGGTGCAAAGAAATTGATTTCCTCTGGTAAATTCAGTAAGTGAAATCGAAAGTTCTCTGTGCTTGTAAATTTACTGCTGAGGCAGTGAATTGGATCTTTGTTAATAATGTCAAATGGTATACAAAAAAAATTAAAGTATCGGTTGGATGACAGTTCCAATAACCTAACACCATTTTACTATGTTAATTAATAATTATAACTGAATTGCAACGTTTCCATGGATAAGTGATAAAGATGCCGCTGAAAGACCATAAAACTAAAATGGATACAACATAGTTTAATGTTTACACAACATAGTACGCGATTGTTTCTTTCATGTAATTATCAAAACAGGTCATCAATTACAAATTTCATGGAGTAGGAAGGACCTTTTTAACAATCTCCTGACCGAGAGCAGCAATCTGAGAATCAAGAGCCTTAATGGTCTCTTCCTTCTGTCTCTCCAGATTAGCCAATGCTTCTTGCAACTCTGCCTCCACTTTCATCCTTCCCTCCGTTAATTTCTCTTCGACTTCGGCCTGGGTTTCCTTCTTCATCTTATTCAAGGCGGCCGATATCTCAGCCCGAGCGGCTTTCATAATGGCAGCCGCCTGCTCCTCGAGCTGCTTAACCTCGGAAGAAGTGTCTTTAACACTGCCGAGCTTCTCTTTGATGGCGGCGTCTCGCTCGTCCATGAATTTGCCCAATGGGCTGAAGTAGATTTTGTCAAGGGCAACCATGAGGAGGAGGAATTCGACCATTATGATGGGAAGGGTGAGGTTGAAGTCGAAAAGGGCAGCTTTCTCGAACTCTTCGGCGAGGGCGGGAAGTGGGTTTGAGAGGAGGAGGAGGAAGGCAGTGGAGGACGTGGTGGCGAGGAGAGAGAGTGAAGGCATAGTGAGTTTTTTCGGGAGATTGAGTTTGGGGAGAGAGAGAGTGGGGAATAGGGTTTTGGGTTTGGGGGTTCGTAGGGTGGGGAGAGATGGGGTAGTAGGGATTTGGGTTTTGCAGGAGGCCATGATCATGTTGGCCATGGCTGCTGCCGAGGTTGTTTCTGCTCCTGTGTTGTTGTTTGTTTGTTTGTTTGTTGGAGAGGAGGGACAGAGAGAGAGAGAGAGAGAGAGAGAGATGGCGATGATAATTGGGGTGTGGTATGAAGATTCAAAGGAAAGAAAGGAAAGAGATTTTGTGGGAAAAGGTTATCCCTTTGTGTGCCACAAATTTTGGCGAGGTTGAGATTGGGGGATGGAATGGGAGACGGAGACACCGTGGAGTTTTCTCACTCCATTTTACATTACGGTTTCTGGGGGTAGTTTATAATGTCATAGACAAACCGGTAGTGTTCTAATTTTGAATAAGGTTAACTATTGAAAATATAATTATTTTTATCATTTTTTATTTTATTTATGTTCTCGTTTTTTAAATTTGTATGTCTATTTGCTTTCCTCTCTTTAAAAAAATTAGTTAAAGGCGAAAAAGAAAATGAAAAGCCCTAGAAACTATTCCATCATTCATTTTAATGTAATCCAACTGTTTTTTGATTTTTTTTTTTTTTTCCAACATGCATATGACATATGTACTGGGCCTCAACCCAACCTTCTGCAGCCCATCCAAAGCCAGTTTCATGCCAGGTCCTTGGACTCATTGGTTGCGATGAGTTCGATCTGCTAATTTGGCTTTCAATTTCCTTTTTTTAAAATAAAATAAAATAAAATTTATTCTCAACGTCTTTCGCAATTTCACTTTGTCATATTCAATGTGCATGCAAATCGACAATTGATTCTTTGGTATTATCTTAAGGATAATAATGGACAAATTCTTCATTTATTCGGAGAGAAACACCTATATGGAAGCATAAGTCCTTTATAATATAACAAAATATAATGACATACTTTCACAAGAAATAATTAGAAAGTAAAATAATAAGTAACTAAAAAGTTGAAATTGTTGCTAACTTTATAATGTTGGTATTTTCATACATTATAAAAATCCTATAAGTAACTATTGTGAACACGATTAGTATCTTTAAATGTAGAGGTATACTTGTATATCACATTAAAGTAATTATTATTTTGTTTTTCTCGAAATTTGAACTTTTGAAATAAGTGCTTGCATTAAGTTGAACATAGAGCTAAAAATAAATAAATAAATAAATAAGAGATAAATAAAGATGAAGAGTACTTATATAACAATGACCTCAACACTGGTGCCACAAAGTAAACTATCCAAAATTATGAAGTAACGTATGAATGTAGACACATATAAATATATATTACAATCAATATTATCATCTTTTTTATAATACTATTTGTATCAATTCGATATGATTATTCAGTATAATGTTATTAAGTGAAAATAACAAGGCGAAGATAACCCAAGAAAATGGAGTAGAGCTATATAAGGCAATCAAGGCTAACTAGTCTTGATTGGACGAGGCTAAACCCAATTTAATTTGTTAACGTGAACCGTAGTATGGTCAATCAGCCTAAGGCTAACTAGCCCTTTAGCTTGGTGACCTTTCATCTTTAGTTACTCATTTCAAATTAGTTTATTTAGTCCTTTTTATTATTTTAAGTTTTTTAATATTTTAACAATTAGACATTTTTATGTATTCTTTTTATTATGTTTATTTTTGCTTGTTTAGTTTAATAATTATTTAGTTATGTCCTGTATGGTCTTTTTCTCTATCTATGTTTTTGTCCATATAAATAGACTTGGTTGTAATTAATCGTACATAATTCTTAACATTTATTGCTTTTTATAAAGGATTGAGAGTTGTACTCTTATTATTATCATTCCTATTAATATAAGTTTTAAATTGTGGTAAACACCCTGTTATCTAGATTTGCATGTGTAATTTCAAAAATCTACCTAATAATCATTATTTAAGATGTGTTTGCATATATTGAATTCTTTGTAATGCAATTATTTTCTACGATAATATGTCATATCAATCATACAATCTAATCAACTCTAATTATTCATCCATCATATTGAACGATAATTCGCTATCTAAATTTTTTATTTTGTTCGATTAATACATAATGACCTATAAAAATATTATCTTTTATTAAGTTTATCAATTCCAAAACCTCATAGATCTTCTTCTATATAGGCTCGACCTTATCTGGCAAGATCTATTTTCGTCACAATGTCCCTGTTTTCCACAATTTTCTCTACTATAAAATCTGCTTCTCTTTCCGTCACTTGCTCGAGTTTTAGCATTGGTTAATTTTTCTTGTATGTTATAGACGTTTAAGAAAGTGACTATAATCGAGCGAATTTAGGAGTTGGAGTTGGAGAAAATTCACATAAGATGGGCACATTTGAGCACTTATACACAAGGGAGCACCATGGAAAAGTATAATAATTGTGATGGTATATTTTAACCACTAAATATTTTCCTTGCATTCTTCGACAAGTTTATGCATTGCAGACAACAAATGAATTGAAACCAACTTTTTAACAAAGTTTGCACCATCTCCTTCTTTCTCTAATTCTTGAGCCCTACATTTTGCTTCATACCAACTGCCTACTTTAATGAATTTTCAAAAAGATAATATAAGCATTAAAAGGGAAAGGGGGGAAAGTATTTATAAATATCATAGAAGAGTCATGTAGCATAGCCATTGTGGGTACATTAGCGTGAATGAGATAATGTAAGGTATAGTAATGAGAGAGATTTCTAAATTTGTATTCATCAAAGCTTAAACTTTATTTTTCTTAGGCATGTAACAGGCTTGTATGAATGCACTAGGTAATGGCTTAATACATAAGTTGATTGACTCAAGTTTACCAATATCTAATAAAAAACCTCCAAAAGAAAGGTTTCGTTATTTTCATTTTAAAGTTATACTAGTGACTCAGTTTTGACTTGATGGGTCCATAGGTCTAGTGTCTAGACTTGCCCCGAACCCATGGATAAAAGCTTTGAGGCTTGGTCATGACCCATCCTTGTGGTTTGAGTTTAAGTCATGAACCTAATGGACATAGGTTGAGTTAGGGTATGTTATTGAACTGCCCTTTGCCCATGTCTATATGTATCTATTGTTAATCCTTTAACCAATATTACTTCTCTAAGTTTTGGTTTAGGCATTGGTTTAACATATATATAGAGGGAGGAATTTCAACATTGAAGTGGTAAAGAAAAGGGTGCACTCTCAAACATGATGATCACATAGGAAGATAATACAAAGTCAGATAAGTTAAACCAATACAAGAGCAATATTCCCTAAAGAGGGTTCAAGACTATGTTTTGCTATAGTATGAGGAGAAAGGAAGAGAGTAGAGGCAAGAATAAATGGCTATTACCACTAAGCCAGATCTTAGCTTGTACCAAATGAAAGGGGTAAAATTTTGCATCAAGGCTATATGTTATTAAAATTAACTTCAACATCTAAATTGAATAAGTAAGGAGAGAAAACAAGAATCTTATTAAAGTTATTAGTCATTGGCACAACCTCTACCTCTTTAAGATCAAGGTTAACCATCCCATTCATCACTGCTTACTTCTCTATCTCACCTTTTTATTACATTTAAGCTTATTTATTTTCTCTATTTTGTTTTTCTTTTGTTCAAACTTGAAAATTGTAAATATCCTAGAATAAAGGGTTTTTCTTTTCTTTTCTTTTTTTTGGTTCTTTTCTTTTTACTTATCAAGTATGACTTGCATTTGAACAAACTCTCATTTTATATGAATGAATGGAGTGTGTAATCAGTTTTATTTGGCAATAATGTTTTTTTCTACTACAATCTATACTACATATGTCATTCATATAAATGAATGGAGTATTTAATCGATTTTATTTGACAATTTCTCCATATAATAATTAGTTAATTTTATGTAAAATGCAAGAGAATTATTACAAGAAGTACTTAACTAGATAATTAGAACAAACAGGAACTAATAAAGTGCAGAATTTCTTAAATCCTTGTTTTTCTTAATTTGTTTAAAACTGGTTAATTCAAATATATTAGTTTTTTTTTAATTGTACCTTTTTTTTAAACAAATTTATGAATTCCGATTAAAATTTAAATCAGAGTTTCTAAATTTTTTACATATAACTATATCATAATACCGGTGAAAAATCCTAAATATTTCCCAAAAGAAAAAGATATAATACAACCGAATCCATTTAGAGGTACATGAGCGGTAACACTGGCTCCAGTACGAGGGACGCTTGGTTCTGACATACGAAAGGTCAAGCAAGGGGTGCAACGCACGATGATCAAAGCGTATCGTGAGGTGCCTATTGATACGAAACCGCATGAGGAATTCTGCATCTCCTTCCTGCGTCCGTGGCTGGCATATATACATCGTACATAGACACCGATACTCGAAAAGAATTAGAACCATACGCCAATTGCAACCTGGTCCTGGTGTCTGATCTAACGTAGCTACTACATCTTATTTAAACAATCTTTGCAAGTTTCAGTCAGGGCATGTGCCTTTGGGGACTTCGGCAAGATCCACCCAAAGTGGCTCTTTACTTTTAAACCAACATCAATACAAAGTTATACATGATAGAAATATCGATGCTGGTAAGGCAATAACAAGAAGAAAACATAACAATGAATATACAAATGTTACGACGTGCATTCACAGTCCAAACAAAATTTCTTATCGGTTGGCGGGTAAGCTGTTCAATCATGAGCTTGCCCCTGAGGAAAGCTGGACTAGCTGGTGTTATTCTTGTGATTTCATTGCAAGTAAATGGTTAATGGTTAATACATAGTATATGTCCCTTTTCCTTTAAATAGATTTCTTTTCTAATTAAAAAGAAAGCCTCTAACACTCTAATTTCAAAAGTTATATTCCGTCTCTCTTTCCATCTATGGTAAGATACAGGCTTAATTCCCAGTAGAAATTATCCAACCAGGAAGACTCTCACTAACCAGAAGTTCCCAAACATCACCTTGATGTACATCCCAAGAAGGTAGAACAACTTAATAGACTTGCATGCAAATAATACAACCAGCAGGTTTGTCCTCTCCATTCATCGATGAAAAGATGGAAGCAGTTTGAAGCATGAGCCACTACTTTCCAATGAGCTTGTAGTAGGCATACAAGCCAGACCCAATAAAACCGAGAAGCTGTCCAATAACATTTAACTGAACGGAAGAAGAATCAGACTACTGGTACACAATCATACAGAATAGACATAACAGCTTGAAATGAGGGGCATAAATAAATGCTTGGGGGGCATCTTTCCTAATTACCAAAAGAGAGAGAAAATTGCACCAATAATATCCAGCTATGCTCCACATTTGAAGCTTTTTAGGATTGCAATTCATTGAAAGTATCTACCTTCAGAAGTGAGATATAAATATATTTAACTTTCTCCTGTTAACATCCTCATATATCTTCCATTCCTTAAAATAATCATTTTCTTATTAATCTAGTTTTAATCCTTTTCTAAGAATGGGAATAAGATTCTAAATTTTCTTAAGCACCTTCACCATCCTGGTAATCCAAAATCCTTACTAATTAAGAAAAAAAATAATAAAATTCATGCATGCACATATAAAAATTGAAAGAACATATTTCTTTTCCAAGGTGAAATATTAAAGGTTTCAAAGTTCTGCAAATAACCCATTTTGACTAATATTCCTGTGTTTTAGCAGCTCTCAACTCTATCTAACACAAAGGTTACCACAAGTAATAATAAGAAGAAACAATAAATACTTACAATATCAAATGGAAGCCCACCAAAAAGCACCCAGCCAAGTCCAATTGTAAAAAGATCCTACAACCACATAATCCATACAGGACTTAATCACATGGATAGAAGCCACATTGTAATGTCGTGAAGGAGATGCACAGCAGAAAGAATATGGTTGGTAGCACCTCATCTCAAGAAATGAGTTGAAAAACAAGCCTGTCATGAGATTGCAGGACTCAGTCATCCAGGCCAAGATCAGCAATTCCATGAGTTGAGCAGAAAAACCTAAGAACACTACAGATACTCCAACCACATTCTAAATTTTAACAGGTAATTAGATCCTATATAAGAACTGAAATGATGAAACTAAAAGCTTTAGGTGATTTCTACTAGGAGCCAATTGAAAAGACCTCTTCATTTCATCTCAATTTTTCCTTTTTTGGGGGTCTCTTTTTTGTGGGGGGGGTGTGGAGGAGGAGAGGGGCAACTGTCATCTCAATTTAAATGGTTGATTTTTTGAATCATCCACTCTGTAATCAAATAAAAATGTTGATGCAGGATGCCTCTTTGTTACAGTGTTTAACAAAAAGCATCTTTGAAACGTCTTCTTATTCCCCCAATAGCAATCTAAAAACATGGACTAATGGAGATATTTGATACTAAAATAATCATTGTGTAGTTGCTGCCTATTTTAATTACTTTAGCAGGTAGCACCTTTGTGTTCCTTTCAAAGGTGTAGAAATAGCTGGCAAGCATACCTTTAGATTCCCACATATTGTCTGTGTTACCGCTGAATTGAGTGTTGTGTTAAGGAATATGCTGTAGTTTAAGAAGAACGCCAATATGCAGGAGAAAAGCAAAATAATCTGCCAACGACAAAGAAATATTTAATAATATTCTGTGACATTTCCTTTTTTATTATAATGCAGGAAAATAAACGGCAGAAGAAAAGCTTGTTACATAGGAGAAGAAAGGAAGTTTACTGAAAGGGTACATTATTGACTAGATATAAAGTTGATTATCACTTCCATCATCAGGAACATCACCTTTTCATAATTCACAATGACCATAGGGGCTCCATACAGCATAATGAATACAGAAGCATATATGAAGACACGTGACAGATAGTAGCAGAATGCAATGAAAAGGATTGATGAAGACAAGACTGCCTAAGGAGGAACTCTATTTAAACAATTTTATGAAGACATCCCTATGCATCTAATGGATTAGATAGAAATTATATGCAATGTCAATAAAAAAATAAACTCCAATGAAAGAGGTGACAAAAAAATTGGTGAAAGACAAATTGTTGAACATTGGATTTCACTCTAAGCAAGCATACTGCTATTAATAAAAAAATAAAAAAAAAAAAGGAAAGAAAGTCTCAGGCTGGGAGGCCTTACAATATCCCAGATTTTGGTTCATGTCTCAACCTTCCACAACAAACAAAGCTCTTGGAAGTATAGAGAGACAAGTAGGGAAAAAAATTAAATTGGATAAGCAGCAAAGAAAACCCATGTTGAAGGTCTATGGAGAGTGTATTTAGAAAGACAGTAAAAGCATTCGAGCCTAGAAAAAGTATAAACATAGCATGTCAAGCAAAAAAGTCAAAGTCTAAATGACTATGCATAGGAAAGTAACATACCATGAAACCAGGTGAAAAGAGGTGAGGAAATTTTAACGCCACATCTAAGTCCCCTCGGAAATATGTTAGCAACAACAACGCAGGTAGACATAATATTCCTATTACAGTAAAGCAATATTAACTGCACAGCGGATGGACAGGGAACAAAGCAAAAGCAACAAAAGTTATCATCCAAAGATGGAAAACTCCATCCTGGCAGAAAATGGAAATTCTTGAGCTCACCATTGCACCACATCAAGCCAAAGCTATTGAGCCCACTGGATTTCCCTAATATATAAATCATTAAAAAACAAGTATCAGCATTATAACAAAATGCCCCAATCAGAAATAGGTGAAAACCAAGTCCTACCTATGCGGGCTATAGTTGCTAGATAAATTGCTGTGCTGATGTTGGATAAAAATACAACAAAGTAACCATAGGCATCAAATGATAAGTCCCTTGCTCCAGCAACAAATGCACCAAATACGATCAGGCCAACACTGATAACACCTTAAATTTTTTGAGTTATGTGGAATTAGGAACAGGTTAAATCACATAAGAAATTATCAAGTGGCAATATAAGCACAATATCTTTGTCGTATTGGTCCTTGAATGCATTTCATGAGAAACATATAAAAGAAAACATACAAAATCTTGGAAATAACAGGTCAGAACAAACACTACATTTGGACAGTATCTTGTAAGAATTACCAAATCCCCCAATCACCCCCACCCCTCACCACCCCCCAAGAAAGAAAAAAAGAAAAGAAAGGAAAAGAACTAGGAAAAACAAAAACAAGTCAGGAGAAAAGATAACGCCCAAAGCAATAGCATGATATAGAGTGATATTGTTAAGGCATGGGAGAAGAAACTAATAATCATCTTACAATATTGTGGAAGAAATGCAAAAATACATATTTTGCCACATATAAGATACAACAGTTGTCAACTTGTCCCACCCCTTGGGTCTAAATAAAGTTGATGATGGTGCATTCAATCGTTTATGCTCTTGTAATGACTAAACTTTATAGCTAATTAGACTGTAAAGTTGGCATTAGATCCCAAAGTCAGACTGTTCGTCCACCTTAAACAATTAACTTGTTGAAACCATTAAATTACACCACAATATATGTCAGATGAACTTCAAACATAGCAAAGGTCAATAAACATACTAGGAAGTAGACAACATAAATTAAGCTGATACATAGACATCCCAGAAATAAATCTAACATTACAGGTGTGACACATCATTCAGATTTTCTCAAAGTAAAAAAATCCACACACAAAGTAGTGGCAAACGATGGTACAACTTAGAGGTAGCTCAATAAATAATCACAGTATTGTCATGATTATAGTTAATAAAAAGTAAACGACACCATCACCATGGAAAAAACAGCATAAGTATCATCTTTCCCCTTTTCATTAACAATCCAAAAACTCCATTAGAAGGCCACTTACCTTCCAATAACAGAATATGTGTAGTGCTGGCCTGCTAGAATATACTCTGCCAACATTGTAAAAACTACTGTAGTCCTCCTGAGAGTGGTGTACATGGGAACATTCACTCCACGGACAGATTCCATTGTGATAATCTTCAGAAGATATGCAGAGCCTGTAAATATGTTGAACTAAAAGAGCAACTTTTGGGTCTCAAAATAGAATGTAATACGTACCATGTATAATAAATATGTTGCTGCAAGTGGGAGGGTATGAACCAATGTCTTAAATGGCACAAGTGTGTAAGAGTTATCAGAAACAAGGAAAGAGTCACCCACGGTAAAGGCAATTATCTTCTGCCGTCTCAATACATAGAGAAGAAAACATGAACAGATCATCTGTGGAAGAAAAAAACTTCAAATAAACCAAAACAAGATGGGAGCACTTCTGCAATTAACATTAAATATGAATAAACTTTGGGGCGGGCATCCCCCATATACGAGGGTTTTCCATTAAAAAAGGGAAGAAAAAAAAAATGGGAGCACTTGATGTATGCATAAAACATGTCAATAATCTCAATAAGTTTTGACATAGAACGTCCATTCAAAAAATGATTCAGTGGTGTAAGAACTTCTCTTGTTCATTCCAAGGCCATCAACTGCCTTAAAGAGAAAACATGCATAGACATATTTAACTTCTTCTCCCACTAAAGAAGGAACTTTCATACTTTTATCCTCAACTTTCACCAAAAAAAAAAAAAAAAGTAAGCGGACTGCTACAGACACAATTTATGAAGAAATTTCAGCTGCCAGTTTCCTGGATGATATACTGCTGCCAAGTCATAGAACGGTTCCGTTTAGCATGACAACTTATTCACCAAAAGTGGAACTCATAACTCTCAATGTTTCATCAGGAGACATACATCAGCTGTTGGGCTTCATTCTGGTGATTCTATCATTCTAGAGTCAACGCAAAGATTTTTGGGAAGAACTGTAATATCCAAACTAATTGTCATAGTCCACACATTTGCCAGATCAGCCTCGAGAAAATTTAACATTATTAATGTTAGGCATTAGGGTACTTTACTGCTTTCCTAAAAACACAAACCAACCAGCTTAAAGAATGTTATTTCCTCATAGTTAAGGTGGCACAGAAGCAAAATGCTTCCCCTATTAGTTTAGAGGGTGACAATGAAATTTCCTTATCGTATAAACAGAAGAAAATTGATTTAAATATTCCTGCAATTTTATATATCCACAGCATCAACTATCATCAAAGAAAACTGATTTAAAAGACATACCTGCAAGAGAGTGATAAAGCTTGCAGATGGGAAATTATAGGAAGAAAGAGCAGCTTTATTAAACAACACCAGCATCACTGCAATAAAAGAAGGGTCTCCAAATCATCCAAAAGAAACCTTATGACATAAACACATCAATGTATGATAAGATCATTTCCCTTCGCATTCTGTCAACCATCAATAATTCCAGAATCAGTCAGAAGTTATGAATTACTTTCACCTGAGAATGTAAATTCCAAACATTAGCTCATGAGTAGTTTAAAATTCTATAAACCAGTGAGCCACATTTAGAATATTGCTCCAGCAGATTAAGGTGCGTTTGTTTCACAAGTAAAACTTTTTGGGTTCTCATTAAAAACGATTCAGTGCAGAATTCCTTCTAATAAATGTTCTGTATTTCGTTATTAACATCCAATCCCATGATAATAAGAAAAATGAGCGATTGCTAGTCAGCTTTCTTTTTTTCACCTCCTACCATGTCCAACCACTATCAATCACTGTTAGTTCTATTTTAGGTCATTCAGTAACTGCTGGTTAGTACTATCATTTCAGGCAGGAAAAAAAAAAAAAAGGGAAAAAATTGATGATTTATGATAATCCCCATCGTGATGCTGATGACTAACATTTTGCGAGAAACAAATGTTGAATGACCAAAATGTTCCACAATTCCATGATAAGAAGAATATCATTAACTAGACTTTGTGTGATAGCCCGGGGTGACTCAGCGGTGAGGTCATACTGAACCAACGACAAATTCCACAATCCTATAATAATCACATACTCCGTCTATGTGTTATTTTAAAAATAATAATAATAAATAGATAAAAGGAAAGAATAAAAGAAAAAACTTTCTGCGATTAAATTAGATTGGGGCGATCCCAAGAGAAAGAGGAATTAGGGCATAACGAAAAGGACGCACCTGCACAGGACATGTAGGAAATGGCAGCATAAGCACCACGTTTGGTCATGGCGGATCCTCTGAAAAGCTTATCATCGTTTCTGACAGCCACCAGTCTCTCTCTCTCTCCATCTCGTGGAGGATCCGTTACTGGCAGCGTCTTCGACAACATTAATCTCTCTCTCCCTCTCTCTATCTCTGTATTTCTCTTTGTTCAGATGTTTAGTCGATGGAAGGAATTGGGTGTCTAGTGAGTTCCCCAGCGCAGGTTGGAGCCGTTGCTCTTTGAATAGAATAGACTACTGAGACCAACTCCAACTCCAAGTCTTAGCAGCCGTAGCTCTCGGGCCGGCCCAGAAGGAGATGAAACATGTTCGAAATTTCCTTGCAGGTTATGTATTGTCCTTTCCTCCGTTTTCTTTTTATTTTACTTTTCTTTTTCTTTTTTTCTTTTCTCGGTTCTCATCAATTGTTTTGCTAGACCAAGGACCATTGTAAAACTAAACAAATTTAGCCCCATTTGTTTCAAGAAATATATTTTTAGTAAATCTTCTTCTCTATTTTCGATGTGCTACGGAAAAACAATCTGTTTCACCAAAGAAAAGATTCCGACCTTTTCTAAGAAAATGATTTACTTTTTTTTAAAAATAGAAAACAGAATGTCATTTTCTCAATGAATTTCTCTAAGAGTTTTTGTTCTAAGGATAATGATATTTATTTAGTTTTTATTATAATTCATACATAATTTGAATTTTAAACATGAGAATAAAGACTTGTTAAAAAAAAATCTAACTAAAGAAGTCGTAGTAATAGTGTCTATTACAAATCATTATATTTAACTGTTTTACTTTCAAATAAATTTTTAATATTTTTATTTATAGTATTATGCTAATATTAACTCTTTAAGATACAAATATAAGTTACATAATATTTATGAGTCAAACACCAAAAAAAGTTTTTTTAGGCTTAGCCAAACACATGGGAAATATGTCATTTTTAAGAAAAAAAAATTTAGAAGAAACTATTTTGCGCTAACAAGTATTCTTTATTGAAAAATATGAGCCTTAGTTCTCCATATTCAATGTTTTTTAATAGGTATAGTAAGTAAGGGGAAGTGAATGGATTTACTATATTAAGAGGTAAGTATCAGTTCAAGCAGTTAGATTTTATAGATATTGGTCATTCAATTGAGAGTTTCCCTTAATTATAAATTATCCAATATAGTAAAATTGTATTATTTTAAAGTATCTCTCTCTGCTTTTATCTCTCTAGATTATCATTAATGCTTAGAGTTAAGTTGAGTTAGCACTTTCATATTTAAAGCATCAAAGTGCTATAAGGGAGCACCATTGAGCAAAAGATCAATGTCAAGTAACATCATAGTTACCTTTAGGAGTAAGAGTGATAGGAATCAACTTACGACTACCTATAAGCCGAAACCAACCTGTCCCAAGCCGACGTCAACCTACTAAAAGTTGAAGCCAACCTATTCCAACCCGAAGTTGAATTATCCAAAGTCGATGTTAATCTGCTTTTGCCAAGGCCGAGCTAATACCAGATGGCCAAGAGGAAAAAAAAGAGCTACTCGACATCAAGTCTGCCATCTGTTGAGAAGTTAAGAGATCATATAGTTAAGGCTTCAAGGCCAAAGATCTACTTAGCATGGCATGAAGAGACTAGTGCCTACTAATCATAGAACTCGACAACTGTGGGTCAACCTTTCAGACATCTCAATCAAGTACTGCAAGACTTTAGGATCTCTTACCCGAATTCAGATATTCAATTGCCGACCTCACCTAGTTCGGATACTACTCCTTCCAGGATAACCTGAATGACTGTATGTCAACTTCTTCTATTAAACATACAATTTTATATTCTTGTAAATATTTTCTTTATTTTAATTATGAACCCATTCTTTAAGGTTTAAAGCCTTTTACATTATTTACTGTTTTACCACTAGGGTTTTTAGGATTTATTATAAATAGCAACATTTGTAATTAGCCAGATGGTGAAGAATGTATAAATAATGATTACACTTAAACATTCCCTTTATAGTAAGGATACCACTAAGCTCTTAGAGCTTGCCTTTTCCAAGTTATTGAGTGGTTATTAACTTTTTAATCTTTCTTACGTTTTTATCAATCTTGACCTTAAGATTGTGTTGAACCCCTCATTTGAGCGAGTTAGTGAGTTGCATCTAACCTTCATTTGAAACCTAAGTGATATTTAGTGTTCATGAGTAGTATTAAACTATTTTTCAAGCTCAATCCCTGATTGTGTTTGTGTCTTGGTGCGTGATATTCATACACATTCAATATCAAAACCCACTTCACATCCCTTTCTCCATTTCCTTCGAAACCCTAAATACCATTCATCGCTTAAATCCTGCTGTATATACTCCCACTCCATATTAGAAAGTGAGGATGTCTTCAATCTAACCCTCTTCCATGAAAAAGGCTATGTTACTTGATACACAACGGGTCTCAAACTAAGAACGAGGCAATCGGGGTTCGAATGAGAACAAGGAGTAGAAGGTTAAAATGGGGGTTTTGACAGTGAATATATATGGAAATCACGTACTAAGATACAAACACAATCAGGGTTTGAGCTCGAAATAGTGGTTCGATATGACTTACGAATAATAAATGTCACTCGGGTTTCAAATAAGAGGTTAAATGTGACTCACTAACTCGCTCAAATAAAGTGTTCACCACAATTTTAAAGATAAGATTAATAAGAATGCAAAAAAAAAAAAAATTAAAGAGTTAATTAACACTCAATAATCTAGCAATGTAAGCTTTAAGATCTGAAGAATAACCTTACTCAAAAAAGGAAAGTTCCAAATGTATTTATATTCTATACTATATGATAAATTGTCTGCTAATTATAGATATTGCTATTTATAATAAGTCCTAAAACTTTAGTGGCAAAATTGTAAATAATTTATAAGGCCTAAAACCCTAAAGAATAGGCCCATGATTAAAATAAAGAAAATATTCACAAGAATACAAAACTGTACGTTTAATAGAAGAATTCAGCATGCAGTCATTCCACCTATCTTGAAAGGAGTAGGATCCAAACTAGGCTGGGTTGACAATTGGATGTCTGGGTTTGAGGAAGAGTCCTTGAAGCCTCGTAGTGCTTAGCTGAGATACCCGAAAGGTCGACCTACAATTGCCGAGTACTAGAACTAGTCAGCCTTAGTCTCTTCGTGTTGTACCAAGTGGATCTTTAACCTTAAGTCTTTGGTTGTACGATCTCTCGGCCTCTTAGTAGACGACATATTTGATGTCGAGTGGATTCTTTTCTTCCTCTCAGTCTTCTGGTATTAGCTTGACCTCCGCAAAAGCTATTCGACCTCAGCTTTTGAATAATTTGGCCTCGGGTCAAAACAGGTCGACTTTAGCTTCAAGCAGGTTGACCTCGGCTTGCAGATAATCGTAGGTTGATTCCTATCATTGGACAGTTAGATGTCTAGGTTGGAAAAAGAGTCCCTAAAGTTTCCCAGTACTTAGCCGAGATATCCAAAAGGCCAGTCTACAATTGCTAAGTACTAAAATTAGTGGGTACTAGTCTCTCCGTGCCGTACTGAGTAGACTTTAACCTTGAGTCTTTGGGTATGTGGTTTCTCGGCTTCTCGGTAGACGACAGATTTGATGCTGAGTGGATCCTTTTCTTCCTTTTAGTCTTTTAGTATTAGCCCGGCCTTGACAAAAGTTATTTGGTCTTAGCTTTAAACAATTTGGTTTCGGGGTTAGAATAGGTCAGCTTTAACTTTAGGCAAGTCAGCTTTAGTTTGGAGATAGTCGCAATTTGATTCCTATCATTACCAGATAGAAGGTTTAATTGGATGACGTGTTGATTACACTCATCAATAAGTAGACAAGGCAGATACGTGAATCAATAAGGTGAAGGAAGGGTTTTTAAGAGTCATGGACCTACATTAAAGAGATAGAAGACAATTTTTGTTGAGAGTTATAAAAGGCTTCAAACCAAAACATGAACAACCTTAGAGTGTAACACAACATCCTTGAAGCCAAAAATAGAAGACATAGGGAAGAATAAGTGATTTAGAAGCTATGACAAAAGAGGTTGAGGAAAGAGTACATGCAATCAATAAGACCCTAAAGAAGTGAGTAGAGGACCTTTAAACATAACTGACAACTTGTAGGGCAGCACTAGCTAATAGATTGGCAATTCAACCAGCTCCTAGTGTAGATGTAACAAAAAGAGAATACTTTAAGGGGAACTTGTCCACATAAGAGGTAAATAATTTCGTGACAAGAGAGTTGAATGTTAATTAAATTTGTTTATTAGGTTAGATATTAGGAAAATGGAAAGTACTAGTATTTGCAATTATAGGTAGTCCCTGACGGATCAACATCTGGAATTACATCTACTATAATATAAGACTAATAATTACACTTACCGTCCACCAATATGCAACCTAAGATAGCCAAAGTGTTTAGACCAACTAAAGGAGAGACTTGGGCATTTCAACTTAATTGAAACCAAAGGGCGACCATAGTGTAACCCCAATGTGTTCTAAGCGATACTAAGAATTATAAGCGGTACCCCAACCCCTAACAACTTCGATATCACTCCTAACACAAGCTCAAGCATCCTTTAAAGTTACTCATGCCAAGCTTCAGCAATCCTAAGCCAAAGCTCTTCGACCATAAAAACAAGACAATTTACTCTCTCCATCAAACAATCATTAAGAAGAGTAGAGGGCAAGTGTTGATAACTAATTTTGAGTATAAGCTTCCCAAATATTGAAGCCCAGGTAGCTATTACAGTCAAGCCTAATAAACCCATAAAGGAGGATACCTTGGACAACCCTTAGATGGCTCGACACTTGAGCCCTGCTTACTATTAAAGGACTACATGCCATGAGTACCCTTGACACTACATGCATTAACTATAGAATAACATATTCAATACAAGCGAAGGGTAATCATGCTCATCATTGGGCCATTGTACTGGTCCATAACTTGATGTGACGGCCTAAGCCTTGGCTATCATTCGATCAAAATTCCTAAACTTTAGTATAAATACTCAAGCTCAATATGTACAAGGAGACAGTTATACTTATACATATACTCTTACATATTGGCTTTTTATTTATCCTTTTATAAAACATATGACTTAGGTATCAAAGTGGCTACATCGAAGTAAACTCTAGAACTTATTCTAGCCGTGTGTTGTTTTGTAGGCTCAAGGAAACTCAATATCTAACTAGATGAAAACCACCATCAATAAGAATTTTATTCTTTGCTTTGTCTTAGGTCTGGTCAACTACCGTCTTAAGTTCTTACTAGAATTGTTGCAGCTTCACTTACTTTGTTGGATTTATGGTTGGGCTGACAATTTGGGACTTGAACACTATAAACCTAAACATAATATTGCATGATTTAAATGAGTTAGTATATGAAAAAAAATTGACACGAGACCCAAACAGGTCAAACTCGTTTAAATATGATTAAATTCATATCCAAGTTTACGTCTAGGTCCTAAACCATTTACAAACCCATTTAAATAAACAAGTTTCATAAACAGGTTTGGGTTAAAACCGCAAACTCGTTTAACATTAAATTTATATTTTCATTCTTTAATTTTTTTTTTCCATTTTCCCTACTAATGTAGTCATATGAAACAAAAGTCAAAAAACAAAAAAAAAATATCAAAAGCAAAAAAGTAAAAGACATTAAGTTACAACTAGGTTTCATTCCTTTTTCCTTCTTTATTTTGCTTACATATTCAAGCAGTTGCAGTTACACTCTTTGGTAAGTCTTCTTCTTCTCCTTCTAAGAAATTCATGTTTTTATAATTCGAAAGGAATTACTGAAATGTTGATGATTTTATTTAAAACCTCCCGTATAAAATTACATAGACTTATTGAAAATCTTGTTTTTCTTTTTTCTTGTGAATTGTTTTATAACACTTAACAAACCAAGTATATTAAACTAAATTGATGAAGACTAGATTGTGAAGTTTTTATATATTTAATATGTACCTAAACTAGTATCAGTATTTGAAGGATATGTATTGTAAAGCTTACCATCATGAACTTTTCCTAATAAGGTTCTTTAAGAGTAGTATAATTATTATAAAACAATAATTAGCATACCAATTAATAATTAGTCCTATCTTTCTAAATTATTTAGATACTTAGAGAGTTGATAAGTAATTAACAATTAATTATTACTCACATTTGTTTGATTCATTATTTTTGTACATTGTATTCTAATACTAATGGTACATGTGACATCTGAAATGAGGAAAGCACTTAATTTATAGGGCTACATAAAAGAATTTTCTAAAGGTATTTTATCGATAAGCAATCAATGTGGAATTGTCAGTTTAAACGGTAACTTTGAATAAATGAGTATACATGTAGGAGATGTGATACTAGAATACTGGATACGTTAGGTCATGAGTTGAGATACTCATACATGATTAATAATTAGGTCATATTACGGGTTGTGGTTTTCCAAACATGAATTTGTTTAGATATGAAAACAAAATACAATACGATAAAATGAATTGGTAGCCTTAATGCATGGTTTCTACTTAAAAATAAATAAATAACTAAAGATACAAGGGCTAAGTGTAAATAACAAAAATATAAGAAAAATTACAATGGAGAAGATTAATATTTAAAGGTAAGTTCAGATAATAGATCAACGTTTTATAAAGTTGTTTAAATAATTTTATAGATTAGCTATTATGAATATCCTATTTAAATCACTTTGTGAAATGTTAATTTTTTATTTGAACTTTTCGAAATGTTAATCTCTTATTTAAACTTTTTGAAATGTTGATTTCTTATTTGAACTTATTCTCAAACGTTAATCCTCTTTATTGTAATTTTTTCGATAAATATATAAGAAGATATATATATATATATTTATAATTTATGCTAATAGGTCTCAAAAACTTAGTTTCACATCCATGATGATGTAGATGCATTGTTTTCGTAGTACATGTTCAAAATGCAAACTAATGGTTGCTCTGGATACGGAGAGACAGTAGCAAATCCATCGGAGAGTATGAAGTGATGAACCTCGGAGTCATTTTGCAATAATCTGAGTTTGCACATACCTATTTGTTTTTAAGAGATTTTAGAGACAGACTTGATTCATCCGGGATGTTTGGAGATCTAATTAAATCCGAACTAAGTTTCCGGAAGTACATCGAACATGCTCAGGTTATACCATGTGTGCATCCAATCTGCAATGTCGAGGTAGGCCTATAAAACGTTGGGACAGAGTTAATTGTACTGTTGGTTAAGGAGGCACATAAATATGCCACACACTGTGTCTGTGACGTTAACATGTCCACCATCGCCTATCTTTGAACTTGAGGAAACTGCCCATGATGTTATTGGCCCAGCAGTAGATATAAACAAAAGACTTGTCCCTCAAGTTAGACCCCACCCCACCCCAAGACACCACTCGTGTGTCCCTGATAAATACGCAAGGACAGTTCAGTACATCCCTGTCATTTGAAGGTTCGGCACAGGATCAAGAACAAGTTACATTTTTGGTGAATGTCCAAATGAGTTGGATGTGCATGTATCTTGGAAAAGAAGAAGCACCGGGACGACCACTTTCAGTTTCACGATTGCTCTTATCCTGATAGCCCTAGCTTGTGGAGGTCATTGTCCATTAAAGAGGATGTCAGAAGGGCGATTAGAGCGCTTTGGACCATCTAATGTATTGCTTTGCACGAGAACAAAAAATGCATGCGTACTCTTGATCGATGATAAAATTAACACCCTTTCTCACCGTTACCTGATAAAATTTAGCTCTAGCTTTACTGCTGCTTCCATTAATTGCTAAGTGATTGTTAACATGCCATAAAGTGAAATTACTCTTTTCAAACGTGGATAGTTTACGTGTGAAAGTCGAGTGATCAGCACATAAGAAGCGGTTTTATTTTGTTTTACTAAGCAAACTGAACTGGTGTGTCAATAGAATCCTTATGGCTGATTTATATGAGGAAATGGATTTGGAATAGAATTACTTTTTTAGATGTTGTTCCTATCATCTCCGAATTTTATTAGTAAAGATTGAGATAATTCATTCAATTATGTGGCACCCATAAAATAAAGAAAAAGTGATTACGAAGGCAGCGTTGAAGGATACTCTGATGTGAATACTCTTATGTTTAAGTCAGTATGGTGGCCCTAAAGAGCATAAGAGAATTAGGAGAGAGAGCAAGTCCCATACATAGAGGCCTTATCCACTATTTATGATGGATAAGATTAAGTTAAATCTAAACTGGATTATTAAAGCTGAACCTTCATTGTAGGCTTATTGGTTTGGGTTTGGGAGACCTATGTCTAAAAAAGCCTATCAACACTTGTCCCCTACCCCT
Organism: Lumnitzera racemosa; assembly: GCA_024138005.1. Lineage (NCBI taxonomy): Eukaryota > Viridiplantae > Streptophyta > Magnoliopsida > Myrtales > Combretaceae > Lumnitzera > Lumnitzera racemosa. The sequence continues at coordinate 8,171,489 of JAMXBC010000007.1, forward strand.
AACTCTCATTATCAAGGAGTTCAACAAGGAAAGTAGGCACATGAATAAGCTCTCAATGTTTCAAACCAAGGTAAGGCCTAAAGAGGTTGAGGTCAAGGTTAGCCTAAGGAGGCCAAGGTAGGGTCCGAAGAGGTCAAGGTGGGCCTAAAGAGGTCAAGGTCAAAGCGGGGCCTAAGGAGGCCTAGGCGAAGCTTAAGGAGGTCGAGGTGGGGAGTTCCTTAAATGTATAGACTAATTGGCGAGATTACCCAATATGGCTACGTTGGTAGCGTTTCAACAGATACTGGGAGAGGTGAAAAGGGAGTTCCTCAAATGTATGGACTAGTGTCCTCTTGACAAAGTTACTCAATGTAGTCGAGTTGGTGGGGTTTCAACTGACGATGCCTAACGAGGCAAGAGGGGGGTTCCTTAGATGTATGGACTAATGTCCTATCGACGAGGTTACTCGATGTGGTCAAGTTGGTGAGGTTCCAACTGATGATGCTTGAAGAGGCGAGAGGGGAGTTCCTTAGATGTATAGACTAGTGTCTTATTGATGAGGTTACCCAGTTCGAGTTGGTAGGATTCCAACTGACAAGGTTACCCTACCATTCAACTATTGTTGCTAGGGGTTATTCTGCTCAGTACGGGCATCCGAAACTTCAAGGTGATGAGTTTGTATGTTACGCCTCTTGACTTCTTTAAGGCGAGCACGAAATAACATGTTCTAAGCAGTTAACTCCTCGGCTAGTCTTTCCATGCGCTCCAAGCGCTCTTCTAATATCACCCTTAAGAAGGGTTGCTTGACTGCAGGTTCGTTATTCACCAACTACCAATTCTCTTACTTGTCGTAATGAGACATGATGTTAAAGGAATTGGTTGTAGGAAATGTGTTTAGTGTATTTGAGGTTTTAGGTATAGGAATTCAGCTTTCCACAAACGACATCAAATGTTATCTTAAGGTATTTATTGGTAGTGATTGAGCTCTATACATAATAATCCTACAAAACAAGACACTGTGAGGAGATGCCGGGGTACTGTCCGACGTGACTACTATGATGCTTAAGTCAACAGTGAATTCTTGGAGAGCAATGGATACTTGGAAGTAATATGCAAGTTTAATGCATAGAGTGTAGGGAACTTTACTGATGGGTAGTAGACTGATATTTATGGTGGAGTGGCGTCAACAATTAGTGAAAGAGATCTTTTCCCATAAGTATGAGAAAGATCTTTTCTTGCAAGTGGAGTTGTGGTATTTAACGTGTCCCATTTATCCTAAACATGGTTATTGACTTAGTATTTTATTCTTATCTTATACATTCTAACTGTTGCAAAGTTTCTTGCGCTTGATCCAAGTAGGCTCAAGCCCATAGGCTCAAGCTTTAGGCAACAAGTCCTATTAGATCCGGACAGACCTAAAGAACTCATGTTTAAATAACACTATCAACAGTTCTCCTTTTTTATATTTGAAAATTGGAAACATGGCTATTTTAGAATTGATAATTCTATTCTAGCTTTTGGTCCAATTAAAAAAAAAAAAAGATAGTATAGTAATTCTATACCCAGTTAATTATTATAAATTTACATAAATAACCTTAAATTTAAAATGTAAATTAAAATCCGTTTCGGTTGTTAACATTTTTGAAGAATGAACCACAAAATTGTAACCTCATTGCACGTGTGAAATCTGAACACTATTTATTGATTATTTCTCTCTCGTTTCTGGAAAATTCTCATGCTTCCCCGCTTGTCATTCATCTGGCCACGTTTCTGACCTGCATATTTGCTCAACGAAACTGTATATAATTGTAGTTTCGCTTCTTCTTTTTTTTTTTTTTTCCCTTTGGCAGATAAAAATATGTTGTTTATCTTCGTAAGTGTTAAGGCTTCAAACGAAATTGAATTGCTATACATTTGTACATAATTAAAAATATGTTAGATACATCTGTTTTATATCTACATATACACACATATATAATACAGATTAGGACCCGCAATTCAAGACATGATCTGTGAATTCGAATACTACACGACACAATTATAAGAGGATTTATGCATAGCAAAAATTGATGCAGAATACAAACAATTTAAACTCACATAAAAATGATAAAATTCATGTTTTTATGAATCAATTTATTAAACAACTCTCATAAAACTATCTTAGATTGAACTTGTGAACCTGATTAATGCTAGAATAGAAGATTAATATTTTGGTACTTTTCTACTGCCATACATGTGCTTTTTAGTGGCTAGTACTAGACGTTTGGTTTGTCTATGATAATTGGCTAGTTAAAATCCCGTTCTATACACGAATTATTTTTAAAAAATTATATAAATGAAGATAAGATTCTTCATTATAAGATTATACTAATGAGGCATAAGTAATGTATGTTATTAAATATTTATATATATGGTCAATATTATCAAATATTTATAACTTATATGACTATCAATGGTATTTCCAAAATTATTAGAAATGATATGCTTTTTTTGAACAAATTAGATTTCTTTAATTTGCATAATACAATATTATCATCCAAAGTTGTGTCATCTTCTATTAAGTTGTGTAAAGATTGCAACTTTTTTTTTTTTTGGTGAAAGTTACAACTCTTTTGTAAGCATTATAATTTGGATTGAGGATATATCTCTTAATGCATAACTAAAATTTAATAATTGTTACTGATAAAAAGAATATGTTAGTATTGCAAAGGTATAGATAAAAAAAATGAAAAATTATAAATGATAATATCCCATGGGCTCACGGTTGAACTTAATACTATTACGGCTGTGAACCTTGGTTATTGGAAACTGGAAGAGCTTTACTTATTGCTTGCAAGCTTGGCACTTTAATTTTATTTTAATATGGACTTTTGTCATTCTTGACAACTTGATTGTATTTATCTACTTTTTAGATTTTACGTATTTAAGTTAAAAATTATTCTTGCGGTTACAAATTGTTGCTTTATATTTTGGAATAGGGAGGTCTCAGAATTCCTATAAGCAATTATTTTTCCAAGTACTTTGTTATTGGCTAAAAAAAAAAGAAAACTTAATACTATGATATTAAGTAAACAAACTATGTTTTGATATATTAAATTTCATAAGACTCTTTTTAAACTTGGGTAAGGGTTAGTTTTGAACCGTGAACCGATCTAAACGAGTCGAACCGTCCCAATAAACCGCAAAATTTTAAGAGAGCAGGCAATTCAAGGGAGTAGAACCATTTGGCTCAGCAAGTCATGAACTGTCTGGTCGACCTGCCATTGAACCAGTAGGTTTGCTTAACCGGTTCACCCTCTTAAAAAAAAAAAGAAAAAGAAAAGAGATCACTAAGTAAAAAAAAAATAATAATAATAATATCTAATAAGTTATTGTATATTAAAGTTACTTTATTTGCAATGATGAAGGACAATTATTTTTAAAAGTAATATCATCAAACTAATAATAGATAACTAATTATAAGTTAATTATATATTAAGAATTAATAAAAAATTCAATTTTAAATTTTAGTTAATATAAGTCCTTTTTGTAAAACTTATCAAATGTTAAGGATTTGAATATGAGAACAAAATAAAATTTGAGGGAAAAAAATAAAAAAGTTGGAATTGCATTAAGTCGGAAATTAATAAAAAAATTAGAAATTATTAATGAATTAGTACACTTAAAAAAAAAAAGAGAAAAAGGAGATCTCATTATTAGAAATTATTATTGTATTAAAAAAATTAAATATTTAAAATTAAAAAAAAAATTAGTTCAAGAGTCTCGAACCGGTTCAGAACCACCAGCTTACGAGCCAATCATGATTCACCATGTCATCGACCCGTAAACTGGAGATTTAAAGCCGGTTTTGCTCAATGCCCACTACTAACCCTGTTTTACTTAACTTTTGTTTGCTTATAATTTTTATAAGTAGTCATTTTATTCGTAAATGTAAATTTTATAATAGCCACTTTCCTTATGTAATTATAACTATTTTATATATGTTACGCCCTAAAACCGTAAAGTTATAATAGTCCTGTCGTATAAATCAACTTATGATAGTAACTGATCTTACAATCACTATTATATATATGATTTACACAAAGCATCATGCTCCTTACTTTGAAGTAAACAATACAATTAAAATTAATGCTAAAATTTACATAAAAACTAGAAACTTTAAGTCATATATACATAACTATATGTGTATTGTCTTATAATCCTACGAAATTCTACATGCTACGATAGCATGATAAGTAACATAATTCAAGACCAATACATAAACTTAAGCGTATTAACAAATTACTAAAGGACTCGATCGTTTAGCTAGTTGATTCTCACTCCCCCATAATACTCAAAAAAGAAATTGACTTTAGGATAATTATATCGCAGTATTTTAATCAGAACTTACAAGAAAATCTATAAGGATATATGAGCAACCAATAGCTTATTAAGTCAGGCTAGAAACTTACGAACGCATAACAAACATCAACAAGGTTTTCAAACAATTAATTATATGTAATGTAATACACAAGTGCCACTACAAAACATGGTCCGATCCGTTGTGAAATCATAGTATCTATTCTAATTTAGGTTGAGGAATTTTCATGTTTATATAATAGCTCATAACCAAACATAGGTTTGTGTAATAGAGGCACCGCTCCCCTTATGATTATTCTTTGAACCATTACTCTCGTTCTTACTACAACCTCCCCTCTTGTTACTTAGTTTAGCTAAGAATAAAGAAAAGACCATTATAATGTCAGTGTTTGGTTAGAGAATCTTAACTATTCCCTAAAGAGTTATGATGTATGTTTAATTGAGATATTTAAGTCAGTTATAATTAAGTTTGGTTTAGGGTGATAAAAAAGTCTCACACCACTCAATTCAGAATAATCACCAAAATACAACATGAATTTTTAACATGAAATTAGATACACACAAACAAATACACATATAACTACCTAGAAGCATAATAAATACAATTCTAAGCCTCCGAGTACTTTAAAATAGTATTCCAAAATACAACAAGGTATTAAACCTAATTTACCTGAAATCCTTGGTTCACTTACTTAACTTGATGCAGGTAAAATTGTCTCTGTGTATCCTATAATATAAATACTCTTTTAACATTTATATTCTGGTGATATATAGACTTTAAATCATGATTTGACCCAATTTTTCCAAATATATATTACTTATTATCGATCTTATTCTAGGCTAATTTTGGAATTAGACTTCGAATTTGGTTTCGATAAGTTTTTTTTTTATGAGTGTTATATGTAAATCCCTAGAATGTGTTTTGAACTATAATGTGAAATTAATCATATTATACTTGGGTATCTTAAATATTACTTTTAGCACATAACTAATATTTTAGTCCTTACAGTACTTACTAATCCTCATTTAACTACCGAATTTATTCTCGATATGAGAAAAATTTTAAATTTTCATGTAATTACCAAAATCTGAGTTTCATATCAAATTTATGGACTATTACTATTATTATTATGTTATCAATTTTTTCATAATATTTTATATTTACTATAAATCTAATTTCACATATTATCAATTTACACATATTCACTACATATTATACCTAATAATTTCATTTAACACTTTAAATGCTACAAATATCATACTTCATCAGAAACTAATCCTAAAATACCTAATTATACACTAAATCAATAATTATTCATTTAATTACTAAATTAGTCCAAAATTACTGATTTTATATATCATTTAAGGCAAAAAAATTTTCTAAAAATTTTTAAAATTCATTTATGAAAAATCTCTTTATAGCACTATTCTACATCCTCTAAATAGCTTACAAAAAAAATTGAGCTCAAAACTACATCATTAAGGCTATTTATTTCTAAATCAAAATGAACTTAGGTTTGTGGGATTTCTTAAGCACTATATATTTTTAGATATAATTTCATTAAACCAATATTTTTCCCTAAATCTACATGCATAAAAACCTCAAATACCAAATTTCATAATTTATAAACAAATTTAATAATTTAAATAAATTAAACAAGATTCAGGTAGAAATTGGACTCACTTATCCAATCGACTTCCGACTATCAGTGGTACACACACATACGCGCGCGCGCGCGCGCGCGCATAAATTAGTGCCTCCTAGGCATGATCAAGTTTTTACATATTAGAATCTTGAAGGATGTACTTGATATATGTCTTCATGTTGATAGGTCTGTGCCAACTGCAGAAATGATCGTTTTAGTTTGAATGTCAGTTTAAACTAGAGAAGATACTAATATCTCTTTATGAATTTACTCTTTTTTTCTTTTGGGGTGGAGAAAACGAACTGTATTCTTTCTAGTGTTTCTTTAGGAAAAAAAAGAGGAGGGTCCTAGTAAATGTAGGATATGGGAGTCCTTCCTCTAGTCTATAACACACGCGAGCAAATACATATCAAGGAACTTTTTTATTAGCAAGTGGTGTTTAATAAAGTCTTATCATCTCAATCTTTAACCTTATGTCAAGTTCGCTTAAGCGAACACCTTGAAGGTTAAACCGTTTGCTAATGTTTCCCATAGTTTGAATGTACCATAATAGATATCATCTAATCAACACATTCATGGCAACTAATTGTCAAGATCCAAATCGAGCATAGTCAATTGATTACATTTATAAGGACATCATACCATCAGCAAACATCATTCTAAGATTTAGAATCAAGCTCAATCAATTATGCATATACCACTCAAACCACTTAACTTGCAACCTAATGAGTAGGCAAAGTCTACTCTTAAACATACAATATCCATTTACCTAGTATTAGCGTCCTGTACCTCTAGTAGTGTCTTTAGGCTTCTCGTTATTTAGGTAACCTATGATTAAAATTTATACTTAGTGTTTATTCAAGTTACATAAATGATTCATTAAAGCTTACGTATGTTTATAAGTTAAAGGAATGTACCTTAGCTTTTTAGATAAGAACATTTCATTAATACTTAGGACCTTCTATACGATCCTTTTGTTAAGGTCCTTACCTTATACACAACCTTCTATTAAGGTGGAGCCCTTATTGACTTCATTAACAGTATCTTCAATTTACTCGTCTACTTAATGTTGGTCTTTTGTTTTCACTTTATGTTTCACCAAGGAATCTCCAACTCAAACTTCTACTTATACCCACTTTTAATTTGCTTATTTGATATTATCACGCCCCGAAGCGGCAAAGTCGTAACAGTCTCGCCGTGTAAACCATTCTAAGATAGAAGTTGGCCTTACAACAGCTATTCTAAACTTGATCTATACAAGGCGTTCACGACTAACCCGTTTTGAAGTAAACAGCTTGTAATTTAAATAAGTTATTTACTTAAGAAAGTGAGAAAATATATATATACACTATAATTTGGTTATTACAATTAGTGTTTACGATATTTCATCATAATCTATTCCCTAGTCATTACATTATTCAGAAATGAAAAATTCTAAAATAAAAGCTTAGATCTTAAAAATATATGTTTGTTCTTCAAATGTTTTTCCTCACTCCCCAGGATCCAGTAGTTGCTAGCTTCAGAGTAGTTGTATGCCGCTTCTCAGCCAACACCTGTACGATGTCTATAAGGATGAGAGCAACCACAACTCAGTAAATTAGGATGGAGGACTTAAAACTATACCATAAATATAACAAGGTTATCAATCAATTTATTAGGTGCAATGCATGTTCAAGCAAATGCCATCGCACAACGTTGTTCGGCCCGTCGTGAGATTAGAGAAATTACGCTCGCTCTAATCCGAGTTGAGAAGTTGCCGTTAATGCAACAGCTCATGACCAAACCCAAGCTTGTGCAGTGGAGACCTCGCTCCCCCCACAACTACTTTCAAACTATTGACTTTACCTTCGCCACAACCTCTTCTCCTGTCACTTAATTCGACTAAGGATGAAGAAGGGACCATTATGCAATCCTGTGCTATCATTTTCGAAGGGGTCGGTATTTGGCCGAAAAATCCTAGGTTTCCCCTAATGGGTTGTCATGCAGGTCCAATTATGATTACAGGTTGTATATTTGATTAGGTTCAGTTTAGGGCGATCAATTATTTCATACAAATCATACAATACAACCAGAACAACAAACAAAATCATAGCATCACTCATAATCAAGCACATGTACACAACTAACTATCTAACAAGCACAACTAAGTATAATCTCAAGCCTCCAAAATATAGTAACGTACTAATTCCAACTTACCTGGACTCCTCACTCACTCATTCGAGGCCCAACTCGCTCAGGTCATCACCAATCATCCCTATAATACAAACGTGGTTTCGGTTTTTCATATAACTATTATAAGTTGGTTTTATCCTATAACGCTTATTGTTATCTTTTGTTTAGGGTTTAATATGTCCAATTATCTAGGTTCTCAAATCTTTTACAATTATTCTAGGTTTGGGGTTAAGTTCGAGTTCAGTTTCCATATCAATTTCTAAATTAGGTTCTGGTTCAATTTCTAAGTTATAATTTAGCATTTTTTTTCCACGTATACTTATTATTTACTAATGATTCATTCTATCATATTTCGGGGTTCGGTTCCAAAATTAGATTCTAGTTTTGATTCTGGAATCTTACATATGCTCGAATCCTAATATAAAATTAATCACATTAAGGTCGAATATTCTACTATCCTATTGGGTCTTAATTTAGTATTTTATACTGTTCGGTACACGCTAATCCTAATTGAGGTACCGGATTTATTTCCGATGTAAGAAAATTTTACATTTTTTATACAATTACCTAAAATTAAATTTTTGTTTCAAATATATTATATTCTAATTTTTATTATTATATTATTAAATTAAACCTAATTTTTCATATTTATTAATTTTTCAATTCTACATATTCCTAATTTTCTACGATTACCACATAATTCCTTCATTAATTACACTTAATACTCCAAAGGCTAGGATTAGGTTTCCACATCAGAGATTAACATCCCTAACTCTCTAATTACTATCTAAATTAGTAATTAATGTCTTAATCACCTAATTAACCCAAAATTACCTAATTTTTCTATCATTTTAGGGCTAAAAATTTAGAAAATTAAATTTAAAAAAGTGGCTTCATATGACTGTTTTATATCACTTAAACATTCTACAGAAAAAATTTGAGCTCCAAATATACTCCTAAGCTTATTTATTTCTAATCCTAATCATACTCGGTTTTGCATGATTTCTTAAGGACTATATATCACGGAACATATTTTCATCAAGATAATATTTTTCTTAAAAACTAAATACAAAAATATTCTATAATAACAAGTTTCATAATTTTTTAAGAATATTTATTATTTTTACAAAATTACACAAATCTGGTTGGAAATCAAACTTATCGATTTGGGTAGCTCCAACTACTGTTGGTGGCCATGGGTGTGTCGGCCTACCTGGGCGCTGCCACCACCGTATGGTGGTGGTGGCTGTTCACTCCCAATTGCTCATTAGGTTTGAGTTCTCCTAATAAGCCCCAACTATACAATTTTCATTTTTTTTTACCTGAATTTTTTCTTCTAATTTCAAAGCTCCTAATTTTTTTCTAATTTCTAATTGTCTAAATGAGCTTTATAATTTTTTCCCTATTTATAGAGTTTTGTGGTAATTAATGTGTATTAAATTAGACAAGACATTGCCCAAATCTCTTAATTTTTAGCTTTTGTATTGCTCTAATTTAATTAGCTAGTTTTTTTCTTATTTTCCCCAATTGCCACGACTCAATTTTGGATCGTTCCTTATTTTTTATGATTTTTCTTTATTTTTCCTTAATTAATTAGGAATTTTCTTTAATTATTTAGTATTATTTTAGCACATTATGTGTATTTTAAGTAATTACGCATATTTCTACATACATGTAAATTCATATATAGTACAAATAAATATTCCTAAATATTATTTAGGTTATTTTATGATTTTTAGTATACATATAATTTATCGCTAGCGATTTGTTAATTATCGGAATGCATTTTACGCATTTTCGATAAATAACAAGTTATATACTTAAAATTTAGAATTTTTATATTATTTTATTTTATTGTTTATTTTCTTAAATTCAAACTTGCGGGATCATTTTACTAATATTTCTAACTTTACTTATAATTTAGACTCGATCGGATCTTTCAACTGATTGAAACCCTGAGTGACTGATTGTGGGGTTTACATTTCTTACTACAAACCTTTTACGAAAGCTATTATTAACTATCACATTAGGGTCGTCATATATTATATATATTTTATTCAAAGTCAATTTCTTGCCTTGTATCAAGTTATCTTCTACAGTAACTTCTACATGACCAATTAGTGCCTAAACTCGCTCAAACTCCATGCAACCATTAGAACTTAGTAACATTGAATATAAACTAGCAAATTGACCAATTCTAAAGATAAAATCCTGATTTGGGCTAATTTGTAAAGACACATGCATGCTTGTTTTTAATACATTGTCATTATAGTTTTTAAAAAATGATACTTTTAGGCTTGAAAAAACATGATATATAACATGTATGTTTGACCCCTTTTTCTTTTGAAAACTCATGTAACCATGTAAAATATTATTTTAAGACCAAATATATGAATAGGGATTGGATTTGACTAAAAATACTTGAAAATCTACCAAGCAAATTTTAGAAAAATTTTGACATAACACGAAATAAACATTTTGGGAAGTCTACAAAAACAAGTTTAAGCTTGAAACAATGTTGTTTGCTCTTTTGAAAATCATATTGAAAATTTGCTCGGAATGACCCGTTTCTTAAGAGCAATACATAAGCCATGCATATTTAAAAAAAAACTAACATTTTTCCATGAAAATATACTAAAAATAACTTAAGAAAACAAATTTCATAATTTTTCATATAATTTTATTATATTTAATAATTTATTGAAAATCAGGTAAAAACTTAGACTCATTGTCGTTGCATGCTTCGACCACCAAGCACCACTAAGGGTTTGTCGACTACTATAGGCGTTGCTTTTAGAGCCTAGTGGTGGTAGCCACTTATTCCCAGGTCGTCATTTGCTTTGGGTTCCATGTATGCCTAGATTTGCACATCAATTTTCCTATTTTTTGTTAATTTTATTAGCTTTCTAAAATGACTTCCTAAATTTTTCTGGAATGAAATGTAGCTAAAGATTATAAAATGTAAAGGGTTAGAGTTTTTATAATGGGTTTAGTGGGGGAAGAAGATTGTGAAGTGTTATATAGTTTTATAGAACCATGCTCTAAAACCATGATCTCCCTTGATTTCCTTTTGAAAACCATGTATATCCATGGTTTTGGTTTTTATTAAATCCATGTGTAGCTCTTGGCTTTGATAAAACTATCGTGATTATTTTATTTATTTATTTTCTTGATTATTTTATGTTAGTCCCTTATAAAAACAAGCTTCTACAAGGGACTTCAATGCTTCTACAAGGCTCTATTTCCAATCATATTCCTTCATTATTTATACACATTAATATATAAATTGTATTGGCTAAGCATATATCATCTTTAAATAATATTTCGACCTAATCATAATCTCCACTATTCTAATGACTTTCAATTCTATTTAACTTGGGACTTTATTTAATTATTTCATACATACATGTTATTTTAGTGGTACAACTTCACGAGCTTTTTCTAATTTTTATAGTCTATCCATGAATTTTCACTTAATTTCATTGGCGTCGCTTGATGCCCTAAATTTTGGGGATTTGAATCCTTAGGGTATTACATCAAGCATATAAGTGATGGTTAGAGATAATGAAAGTGTTGTGCTTAGTTGTGGAAGGTAGGCCAATCAAATCCTAAGAGCAACTGATGACTAATTGGACCATCTTACTAATTTGATGGAGAATATTATGCTGGTAGTGAATGTCTAGCCAATGTCTGACCTGCTATAGCTACCCTAGTAGAAGACAAAGCTAATATAACTACTAAAATCATAGGAAATGAGTTTTGAGGTAAAAGGTGAGAATACCTAGCTTGGAATAATCATGTTGGAGGAGTTGACAAAAGAGCTTATAAACGAATCATCCTAGATGACATGGACAAGGAGGAGTACTATGAAGCGAAGGAGTGAAGTAACCAAGCTCTTATAATTCTAGAGATTTTTAAAGTCCAGTTCCGACCTTCTTAGGCATTGGAGACATGGACAAGTACTTAAATTAGGAAGAGAGGGTAAAGGAAGTGCTCAGTTGCTATCAATACAAAGATTAAGTGAAAGTCTATTTAGATGAAAGAGTTTATTAGTTAGATCCTCATGTGGTGGAAAAATTTATAAGCTGCAAGGAGAAGAGATGGTTTATGAGAAGTAAGGACTAAGGATGAAACAAGGAAAGCTCTATGAGGTAAATTCATATCCGACTCATACTTGCAAGATACATTTGAGAAGTTTAAAGAGATAAAACAAGGTAACACGAGTGTGAACGACTATGTCAAGAAGCTCCAAGAGTTAAAACAAGATAAAATATTCATACTTGAGCACCAAACTATTTTTAGGTTCACTTTTGGGCTTAACTATGAAACTAAGAATGTGATTGAAGTTTAGAAATTTGTATCCTTAGAGGAAGTAATTAAGGTAGCCTAAAGGGTGGAGAAACAATGAGGGATCAACTTATTCTAAGCTCATCAGAGCCACCCCATACCATGGAGTCAAGCTATCTAATTTGATTACAAGAGGCTAGTTAAAATAGAGTCTAGAAGAAGATGCAAACAACTAGCCCCACTTGATGAATGGAAGGCTAATCAGAAGGAGGAGATGACCAAGAATTTTAGAGGAAGGAGATTGGAGAAAGGATAGTCTTCGACTAGGAAGACTAGTGATATTAAATACTTTTAAGTGCTTATGCCATGAGCACGTGGTTGCATAATGCCTAAATTTGGCATGTGATGATTATGAAGGAAGGCAAGGTTGACAATGCAAACGAAGACATGCTAGTTAAGGGAATTGTAGTTAAGGAAGAAACTAAGATAGGGAATGAACATCTAGAAGATGTAGTTTTTGCAAACCAAAGAGAGCTAATGACATTGCTTTTGAGAAGAACTTAGTACCACGTTAAGCTTTGAAGACATGCAACACAAGAATCTATTGTATGCAACCTTAGGTAAAGGGCAACCTATGTACGTTGATTATTTTGAGCGTAACTACAAAATAGAAAAGAGTCTTACTTGCAAGAGATAGTTCATAATTTTAACTAGTTTGAGCAATATAAGAGAGAGAAAATTCAAATTGTTTCACTTGATGTGTTATTTCATGTTGGTTAATGATTATGCCCATTACTTGAATTGCTATGTATAAGAGGGGTACAACAAAATCTAAGTATGTAATGTCTTAGATTGTTCTGGTGGAATCAACTATAAGAAATAAATGGTAAATTGATTACTAAGTTGCTAAAACTAATTTATGTGAGAAACATAATCTGTATGTAACACCTTACATTTTAAGTGTCTACTTATAACTCTTTCTTAACATTTGGTGCATAAAAACAGTTTGTGATGCCATCTTTGATACCTGTATCCAACCTGTTACCCATTTAATAAAACATTTAATTTTCAAATCTCTTCTTCTTAGACATAACAAATAAAAGCAAAAGTCTTTACAAAAGTGAGTCATACTCAAAGTGTGACAACCACACAACTCCTGTATAATACATGATACTATTATAAAATTAACACATTACATCTATAATTACTATATTGAATTTTTTAAAATGTAACACTACAACTTTCCTAAAGAATCGCTTTTAGGAACTTGAACCATTTCTTATAGCTAACTGCTTCTTTCCAAACGAACTTGTATCTAACTAATACCTTGAAGTCTTTTTTCCTTCAATGCAATGCCATGTCTAACTCATTTCTAACCTAAAGAAAAAGACAACTTATCCCCTAACTTATTGTAAACCGAGTGAGGTGGGTACATAAACAACATAAGCATAAGCAATATCCAAATACACCAACAAGTAGTTAATCAAATTTTGTTGTCTTATAATATCCTAACCAAGAAGTCAATGAAAATAATGTATGTCTAGCTTATGCATGCAACATGCATTAGCACCAATATCCTAGCCTAGCCTAGCCTAACTCATCCGATTAGTCGACTTCAATCTGAGCATTTGGATAAGTCATCTAGGAACTTAGCAAGAAACTTAGCTTAGCGGTAACCATGTGTTGTGGTAGAAAACCCAGCATACAACTAGCCAAGCAAATATAATACAATTTCTACATGCTTAAAGAGCCAGATTTTATAAATTAAGTTAATTACTTGATAAATCCAGATCATTTGCTTATTAAAACCCAACTTTTTATATAAAACCCAGCCTAATAAAATTTCAAGTTTAGAAAACTTGACCCATATATCCTTTTTATGTGATGCCATGAATGCATCAAATCACATATCAAGTAATACCAAGCAAGCTTACTCTTTACTTATTAACTTAGCTTTTACCTTATTTCATTTACACTTTAGTCTCTAAGACCTTGTCATCGACTTCACTCAAGTGAATACCTTAGGAGATGACGTTTGTACCTAGATTTTTTTATCAAGTTAGCGTAGATCTTATCGACAAACCATAATTAATTAGCACTACAATTACAATCATCAAATTCATTAATCTAGCATGATTCATTTGATAAAACAAGTACAAAGGAAGTCAAAAAGCATCTTACAACTCATCAATCAACATTGCCATACTCATTCAAGCTTAAACAAAACAATTGTAGTCAAGTACTTATGAGGTCATATAAGTAGATATAATCTACTCTAACACATAAGTATCTACTTACAGAGACCATTTAGTGATTTCCAAACTTTAGGCCCCTTTTCGAGGTTCCTCCTCAACCACTTCATCAAGGCATAATGTAGATGGTACCTAACTCAATTATATGTTGTATATAAATTAAATTAAGAACTTACTTACATCTGAGGTTTAAGGTTTGAAATCATTCTTTAGAATAGTTTGTCTTAGACAATCTCTGACTCACCCCTTCTATATAGGATTTTCTTAGTACACTTTATGCCATAACCTCTGACCAGCTTATTCATTTCATAAGTATTACAAAATCCGACTTTTTCACAACTTCATGTTGGTTTTAAAATAAAATACTTATTGAACATCCTTTTTTTTTTTCAATAGTGTTGCTAATATATATCCCTAATTAACCTGATAGTTTACAAAATCACCTTAAAGTACTTTAAAAGCCAAACCTCTACATCACCTCTAACAACTTATAGGTATAGATTTTCCAACTAATTAAGATTCCAACTTAGCTTCTAACTTGTCCATTAGTCTTTGTCAATCACCAAATCGCTCCACTTTAACACTAACCCCATCATTTCTGTACTTAATTAGATTAATTTATCACTGCGAAGCCTAATTACAACCATAACATAACACATATATGTAGAGTTCCTTAAGAAAAAAACATCGACAAGTACACAAAACTCATTGTTTCACGTTGTATCAATTTCTTAAAATCTAACTTGTCAATTTTCCAAATTTCTTTACGTAGTGTTAAAATAAACTCACGTAAGAACATGTACAAATATATTAGAATCAAAACAACAATATTTAGTCTTTTGAAAAACTGAGAAATTATTTTTAGGTTGGATTTTTTAGGGAGCCCATATAAATATTTTAAATTTTAAAAATCTGGTTTTATTTTTGGATTCCATATAAAAAATTACATAGAGAAACCTAATCTCATAATTTTTAGACAATGTTTGCTATTTTTGGAATTCAGTTGACAAATTAGAAAAAATTAAGTACTCACTAGCACAAGGCTTTACGGTGGTCAATGATGATCGACAAGGTGTTGAGCATGTTAGATGGGCATTTTTTCCCTTCAAGTGGTGGCATGCTCTTGATTTCAAGAGTCATTTAGAGCTTCAAATGTCAAAAACGCAAGTTTTACACATGGTTTTGCAATAGTTTTTCCTAAGCCTTTCCTTAAATTTCTTCAACTTTCTTAATCTTTTCTAGAAAATTTTCTCTCTCCTAAAATGAGCAAAAAACTCAAAATGCTATGAAGAAGGAGCTTATATAACTTAAGGAATTATTCTTTGATGATCTATACTTATTTATCTCATAGTTTCCCATATTTTTGCTTGTTGATCTTCGTATGACACCCATTCAACCCTTTCTTTAATTCAACTTTATGCCCAAATGCTCCTAAGATGCATGTTGATCTTTGTAATTTATTCATGTGTCCATTGTTTCTTCTTATATATTTTACTTAATTTGATTGATATCCTTGGCATGTATACATATTTATGTGTATTATTTATTATCACTTTATACTTTTGGGTGCATATACTTATATTTAGTAACTATATAATTATTTTACACAAAATTTGCCCTAAGTTATTATTTTTATAAGTCAAGTTATCTATCTCTAGAATCTAATCACCTTTTCGAGCTTTAGTTTTGAGTTTTTTATATAAATAAACAACATAAAACTATACTTTTATCAAATTAAATTTTGTATATATTTTATTTTGTAAAATAAACATTACTACAACTCTCCTTTTACCTTTTAGGACCTTATATTAAAAATTAATTCAATTTTGAAAATACTTTTTAAAAGCCCCAAATCTAACGTCTTTTTAGCAACTATGGTCTTATTACATGATGGTACTCGTTACTTGTGCTATCTACTACAACTTTATTCCCTTACTTTCCAAGCGTAATTTCTAACTTTTACATTTATTAAGAACATACTATCATTTCGACTTTATGATAGTTGATAAAAAACTTGAGTCTTATACTTTATGATATGATTGCCCTAGATAAAGTAAAATTTAAATTACATATAAATAATTTGTAAGTGCCAAATTGCAAATCATAGTATAGGAAAATAAGTACAATATTATTGAATGCCCATGTCATTCATGATATTTCATGTTACAAGGCATGTTTTGTTTATATAGCCGCATACATTGTTTTTAACATCACTATATTTGTTATGTCACATTTGAAATAAGATTTTCAATATGTAAGTGAGGCTTAAATGCTTAGTTCTTTGTTAAATCATAAAGATTGGTATGCTTATAAAATTTAATACATGAAAATGGATGAACATCATTTATATAAAATTAAATTAGTTAACTGGGTGTCATAGAGTTAACACGATTCCGCACGTGTAATTTCATAACTAGAGGGAAACGCGGCGTGTTTTCTTCCATGTTTGACGAGGTCCGTTCAAAATTTAAGCGCTGTACAGGTGGGACTTAATATGTTTGGAAGTAACCAAATAGTAATGGCAATGCAATGTGGGCTTCGAATGCGAAACCCTTTCTGGAATATGTCCCTGTTGTCGATAGCGCAATCCACGTGAACTTCACAGGGATGAACTTTTCCGTGTTCCTTGAAACAGCCATTGAACAGGAATAATTTTAACACTACGTAGTTCGAAACCGCACAACATTATTCTGAACTCATCCTATCTTATGTTTCCTGCTTTCCCCCTCTCTCTTCTCTCTCTTTCCTTTTTCGATGTCATGTGTGGATTGCAAAAAGTAGATTGATCCGACAAAAGGAATCTTCGCTCTGCTTAAATTAGAAAATAGTTGAAACAGAATTTTCATAAAATCTAGAGAATGTCTTAGTACCAATTATTACATAGAATTTGGACGATTAGCTTTTGAATTTATTTGATGATGGTGTGTTGTAGATGGGTATCAACCGACAAATTGGATCTTTTTTTTTTTTTTATTTTCTCCCCCTTTTTCTTTTGAATAATTTTCAGAATAATGTTTGTTAATGATCATATCGGGGTGTAAGTTTTGATTAGAAACACTAAGCATGATTGCAGGTCGGACCTTATTTTTGAATTAGTCTAATCTAATAGCGAAACGTGTTGAGAAATGTAAAGCCTACAGAGTTAATTACTGATTACTGTCGGTCAATTACATAAAATTTTGTTGACTGGGGCTGTAAACCATGATTCCAGGATGTGATTGAATATTGATGATGGTGAAGTCCGAAGGAAGCGTAGAGATTTATATCAGCGTATGTGTGGTTAAATCTGACCATGGCAGAGAGTTTCTGTTTTTGGCCTCTTCTCAGATTTGATTATTTATATTTTTCCTTTTCTGTTTGCAAGTCTCTTGGTTGACATAGAAGAAACAAGTATGTACTATATATATGAGAGCAAATTAACATGTTTATTTATTGGTATATTGCTAAACTCCATAAGTATATATCCTTCCCCTTATTATCGTGAAAATTCACATTATTATCTTACTATTACAAAAACCCAAAATTATTACTATTATAAGTTTGTTCAATAAAGATCTTTAGTTTTTTTTTTCCCCGAACTAAGTTGCACAACTTTGAGGGAGGAGGGATTTGAACTCAAATCTATCTCAATAAAAGAACAGTAAGGATATAATTAGATTATAATAGCCTTGATAAAGATTTTTAGAGTTTGAATAAACATACTTTTAAAAGTTATGATTATTATAAGATTTTGGTAAAGTTTAAAAGTTTTGAAAGTCTATCAATATCCGGATAAATATATTGAAGGATTGATTTACAATTATTCATATATTTATTTACTTTGAGTCATTATGTTTAGTTGTGTAAAAATGGAAAGAAATCCAAAGAATTGAATGAAAGAAAAAAATGGAAATTTGGTATTAGGTAATTAAATATGAGAGCAAAAGACCAAAAAAATTAACAAAAATTGATGGAAATTGAAGTTTTACACTTTTGGAGCCATAATGTTTTTCTCCAAAATTGGAAATGAAATTATGAAAATGAGTGAAAATAACTTTAATATCACAATAACATCCATATAATCTAAGTTCACAAAATAAAAAGAAGGATAATGTAATCTATTCTTTTTTTCTTTTACCAAAAAGGATAATATAATCTATTCAATATTTTATTTCTTTGAATTTCGTTATGTAATTTAAACCACTTATTGGAAATCGAAAAGCTTATCTCCATTTCCACCGATTTCCTTTTTTTTTTTTTTTTTGTCTTCAAACACAAAATGAAAATCATATCTCTTCTCTTTTTCTTTCATATCTTTTGATTTTGATTATTTCTACTTATGGCATATTTGGTATGTTGGAATAGACTCAAAATGAAATTATGACTCCATGTTCCATTCCATTTTCTATGTTTGAAAGTGTTTATAGAAGTTGGAATCATATTTTCTTGAATTGATGATTTTGATTTTATAAGGAAATTCGACTTTGCTTTTCAAAGAGTATAATCGCGATTTAATTTCACCCTCATCGATTACATTTACTTAAATAACCTTTTTACATTTGATGATATATATTTATCATACCCATGAACTAAGGGCCTTCCTTTTTTTTTTTAAAAAAAAAATACCATTATATTCAGTCATATTCTTTTTCATTCTAAATTTGTTTTAACAAAATAGTATATAGGAATGAAATTAGAGATTTCATGAATGTTCAAATATAGAAATGGACTAAGATATCTTGTTACATAAGAATTAGAAGAAAATAAGACGTAAAATTACGAAACATATGTTAAGAGTTTTACTAATTTTACCCTGACTTCTAAGTCTTGGGCATTTCAAGTTTAGTATAAGGAACATCTTATTGATAGATTGAAGAGCTAGCATGCGTTAAATTAAGCTCCATGAGTGTGTATATGTGAAGCAACTACCTACTAGTGAGTTCATTATCTTTCTATTATATGCAAATAAATAAAATGTTGATAATGGTCATGATGGCAAGCAAACTTGGAGTCTGAAATATTAGTTAGACAAGTTTTTTTCTATGAAACACTTAGAACCTGGTCAAAAAATATTTGGTAGAAAATTATGCATGGCAGAAAGAGCCTAAAATTATGATAATCATAGGTACAATTCCTAAAAAAATTTAGTGAAATTCAATGTTAGTAAATTTGTAGGTTACTTCAAACTTTGAAGAAATGAAGAAGGTTTCATATTAGCTATTGATGAGGGGTGGGCGTGGTCGGGTTCGGTATGGTTTATCCCCTTTTATTAAACCAAATCAAATATAACAATTTGTTTTTTTTTTTTTAAACCAAACACAACCATACGGTTTAATTTATAAGTTTTTCAAATCTAATTAAAATTGGTTTAGTCTAATTAGATTTATGATTGAACCGTTTATATCAAATTTTTGGTAAACATTTTTATCCCCAATAACTATTTTTCTTTTTATTAAACTTTCATATATTTCTATTTAATTTCATATATATTTATCATATATAATGATGTTTAGCAAAAAGTTGCATTAGATCTTAAGAGACCCAACTTGATTAGATAGGAATAACAGATTTTGTTTAAATGAACAATAATAAAGAGGTGAAGTAAAGCTGCTTGTTAAAAAACAATATAAAAAAAGAAAAAAGGGATACCCAAAAAACTGGAAAAAAGATAAGAAACACCTAAAAAGATTCGATGCTAAATCTTTGGTTTGAAAACATATAAAATAATGAAAATTTAGAAAATGAAAATTTTTAAATCTAAAATTTCAAATGAAACTTAGTCAATTTAGTCTTAATAATTTATCTAGAAATAAGATAAAAAAAAATAAGATATAAAAAATTTAATAAAATTTATGAAGATTGACAAAAAATAAAAAAAAAGAAACATTAAATAATTGAATGAATTTTTTTTTATTTAATCAACCATTTCAATTTGATTTAAAACGATTTGGTTCAATTCTCTTTTCAAAGTCAGAATCGCAAATTGGCAAATGACAAAACCATATGCATGCACAAGGGAAAGTGGAAGATTAGAGTAACAAGAGAGAGAAGAAAATCAGGAATTTGGAAAAGTAGATTTTTCTATAGTTCTATCTTTATATTTTACAAGATGGATCTCATTATTTATCTCACATTTTATTTATACTTCTTTAAATCTGAAATATTGAATAAACTATAAATTTAATACTTCAAAATTGAATAAATAAAAATTAATAGTAAGATGAATGATAAAATTGGTCCGGTCAAAATAAATAATAGGACCACAGATACTTCACATTTCTAGGATATTTGGGTAACCTCAACCTTATCAACTTGTGCAGTTTTGTTCTTCTATCATTTAAGCCCGTATTTGATTGTTTATATGGCCTCTAATTGTAAAAATATTTATTTGTGATCCTATTATATTTTACAATGGGAATGTATTGTTGGTGGGGTCTCGTTAGATTTTTCATTTCAAGTTTTCCATATAAAATCTTCAAATTTTATTATTTTTACTCTCGCAAGTTTTATGTAAAATTGGAACTAATAAAATGTACAATCTTTTAGTGGGGGGATGACCGCTTAATATTTGTGAACCGGATTAGTTATGTCGAACTTATAAAGACATCTGCCCCGCCGTTGAAGTTCATAACGGTTCGTTTTTTATAATTTGACTGGTAAGTTAAGTGTGTATAAAATCAGTGTGAACTGCCAAAGATGCTTTTAAGACATAATTAGTGCGGGGGTAGCGGATTAGACACAAGCAAACAAGATTAACATTATATGCTCTTCCTTTCTATATATTTTGACTGAAGGTGTGAATCGGTTTCATCATTTCCAGCGTTTTCTCCTATTCTTCCTTGGAAGATAATAATGCTTTGCAAAATATTGCACTTGTGACATGGTGCACTTATACATGCATTCAAGCTCAAACCATTTTTTCTTTTTGATATTGCAAATGACCCTATAAGCTTTCAAATGTTACAAAATATCTTACTAAACTTTGAAATTGACAACATATTGGATATTTGCATTTTTTATTTGAAAAACACACTAAGATCAAAGTTTAGATAGTCTTAAAGTACACTTTGGTGATTTTAAAGCAATATTTTTTTACTAAAGTCAAAGTTTAAAATGGTTGTTTAAAATTATGGGGTCATTTTGCCAATTCATTAAAGTTTATATAGTTACATGCAACGTTTAAAAATTTCAAGATGAATATATACTAAGTCACTTAGGTCAAAATTAATGAGGTTATTCCCGTTGTTTTCTTCTTCTTCTTTTTTATCCTTTTAAATCTTGTTTGCTCCTCCTTAAAAAACAACCCTTTTAGGTTAACTAGCATCTTACAACCTCTAGTACACTTAAAAAAAATCTATTAAACCTATGAGCTAGTTTAAAATTGGCCCAACGGGTTGGGAACCTAGCCTCATCAAAAATAGGCGATTCTTGAATTACCCATGGATCATTGAGTCTATGGGTCTATGGCAGTTCATCCCTATAGAACTATAGATCGATGAGTTCATGCCATTTGTGGAAAAAATAATCAATTTTAGAAAAAAAAATAAAAAATGAAAGATAAAATTGAATGATATTGGAAATTTAAAATATTTGCATTTTAAGTATGCAAAATAATTTTCTGTACTGAACTTATAATGTATTGTTATTAAAAATATAAAAAAATAAATATACTTTTAAGATATGTCTGATTTGGTATGTATAGATTTTCACCAAAAGAAAGTTATAATTCCTAAATGATGTGTGACTAAGACTAACTTTGGTTTTTAATCTTGGTAATAGGTTTTTGTCCCACAATACTAATATTAGGACTCAATTTGGGTGCAAATATCCAAACAACCACAAATCTTTTCCTTTATAGAAAATTGGTTAAAACTGGAAGTTTCTTAACCTCAAATTTTTCTTTTAAGTTCTAAATTTAAGTTTGACCTATGAATCAAGAGAAACAGTAGTTCTTTGGACTTGGAATAAAACAGGTCTCGGTTCTCCATTTAGAGAATCGAGAGAACCACTAATTTAGGCCTGGCCAATCTCTGAACCTTAGTATGATAATTTGTAGAGGATAAATGTACAATTTCACATGTTTGGAAGCACAAATTGCTAATAACTTACATATTTTTCTAATAACTTTTTGTTAATTTTTAAAATTATGTATCTAGGAGATATATCTTCGATGCATTAAAAATGGCATTTTTAAAGGGAGTTGCTACATTTGCATAACTTAAATACAAGCATTTTGTTTATTTGAAGTGTTGTAATAATTCTTTTAGAACCATTCCAAATACTCACCTAAGAGTAGACATATCATTTCAAACAAATATGGAAAAAGATTAATAATGGTGATTAAAACTAACATTTGATATATATTTTTATATAACTAAGAAATAATATTTACTCGATACTCATAACAATCTATGTATATAAATTGTTAAGATGTTACATGTGATAATTTTTTATGCATATACTTTAAAATAGAAATAAAACCAAAATGGAGTTCTTTTCCATTTATATTGTAGGTGGTTATGCTAAGAAAAAATATATATTTAGTTCTCAAATTTTACCAGCTGTTTTTATTTAAATCCTTAAGTATTATCTTTTTATTTGAATCTCCAACATTTTCAGTTTTCTAAAAAATATCATTTTTTTTAATAGTGGTGGTGATCATAGGTAGCCTGTGCTATTCACTACCAAAGGTGGCTCACACCACCCACCAATGAAGATGAATGGCTACTCACCATTGTAATTAAGCCACACAATTAATTATACTAAACGGAAATCAACTCGTCCAATAGCCCCAAGATTGGTAACAACCAACCAAGGCATGAGGGGTTTGTTTCTTTTCTCCATATTTTTTGCCTTTTTTTTAATTATTTTATCACGTTAAACATAGTTTATATTATATTGTACATAAATTACAATGAAAGAGTCAAAAGTTAATATATATATATATATATATATATATCAATTGAATAAGAAAGTTTACTGGAGTTTACAGAACTCTATTTTTACAAAAGTTTGAAAATATTGAACACTCACATAAAAAAATAAAATATTAAGCATTCAAATAAATAAAATAAGTAAACTTGAATAATTAAATATATATATTTTAAAAATAAAATCCGTTCATAATACAGACGTATGTTATTTCGTGTTGACATCGAGCTGTTTGCCTGTCTCGGCACAAAACAGTGTCAATCTTCAAGAACTGGACAATTACGAATGCAATTTGGAAGGCATTTAGCTCCTAATTCGCAGTTTTGGGCACATGCAAGGGGACCCTTCTTTCCACCTTTTGCCGTTACAAATGCAATTCTTAAGGTAAATGAAGTATGACCCCGTGGAAGACTTTACCAACAAAAGTTGGTAACAAGACTGAAACTTTCTTGGAGAAAGTAGACGCCACTCTTCCAGTCATCTTTTAGTTCGATCATATAGCCTTGTACATTTAAAAAATTAACTATAGTTATTAAAATTCTAAATCTAACTATAAGATTTTATGGGTTTATAATTTGATAATATTTTTTTATTTAAAACAAATGAAAATTTTTTTTTTTTCATGTTACAATGGGAAGGAGCTTGATGGGTTGGAACTTGTGCTTGCTTGTAATAGAATTGCCTACAACTCGTCAACACATAGTGTTACGGACAAGTCACTGTTCAAGGTTATGTATAGATTTTACTTGAACATTTCCCTTAAACAAGCTCCTTCACCAATTTGCCTAGAAGAACGAATAGTAGTAGAATAATCAAAGGCCTTAAAAGCCATGCATTAGAAGGTTATTGATCACCTAACCTAAGCTACGACCAAGTTTGAGTAGAAAGGCTAAGGAAGAAAGGATAGGGAATTTAAGCCTAACGACTTAGTGTGGATCTACTTAAGTAAGAATAAAATTCCTAAATTTGAGGAAGAGCAAGTTATCATCCAAGGTAGATTAGGGGTATAAATGAGTCAAACTAATTATGAGTTTTTTAAATTCGACTCAATATTTACTCGAGAAGGACTCGAGAATAGTTGAGTTAAGTCAAGCGGAGTTTGAGCTCAAGCTACTTAAATAGTTAATTGAGTTAAGCTCAAGTCTCATAGTATTTTACTTGACTAGTTCATGAGCCCGATTGAACTCGAGTCTAATATTAATACTAGTCAAATTTCAATATCATTATTATTATAATCAGAATAAAAAATATATATTTTTAAATGAATCGAGCTCAAACAAACTTAATTGAGTTGAGCTTAAGTTTATTAAGTACCACTTTGAGTCGAGCTCAAGCTCCAAATTCTAAGTTTGATTGAGTTCGAGTCAAGGTCAAGTTTTAA
The DNA here is from genome assembly GCA_024138005.1 of Lumnitzera racemosa. Classification (NCBI taxonomy): domain Eukaryota; kingdom Viridiplantae; phylum Streptophyta; class Magnoliopsida; order Myrtales; family Combretaceae; genus Lumnitzera; species Lumnitzera racemosa. Next base: position 8,196,475 of record JAMXBC010000007.1, read on the forward strand.
AATTTTAAATTAAGCTCAAACTCGAACTCAAGCTCAGTATTATATCATCTCAACTCAACTCATTTACAACTATAAGGTATACTGACCATTCCAAGTTTTTGAGAGGATCAACTAGAATGTCTATCAGGTAGACTTGCAAGATGGGTATTGAGTATCAAACTTCTTCAATGTCTTAACTTAAGTTTGTACATCTTCGAAAATGAGAAAAATGGAGCGAAGCTAGATTTGATTCAATTCTCATATAGCTTGGAGGAGATGATAGGAACGATATCCTAATGACCCACTTTTGAGCTCATGGACTAACTACCTTAGTCTATCGAGCTCTAACGCAACAATTCACAGAAGAAGAGGCCAAGCTCCTTTAGAGATCCAACTTGACATGGTGCTTAAGCCTCCATTAGTTCGCTATCTCTAGGTTAGAAGAAATTAAGCTACATTTTGACCTAACCTAATATTAGTATGACATGGTACTAAGTTAGCTAATAGAAGCTAGGAAGCATGCAAATAGGTTGGTCGACCTTCCTAATAGCTGGACTAGCATTCCTCCATGCCTTTTGACTAGTTTGCCAACCTCCTGCAGGATTGCCAAACTAACCTTCAATGATTCCTTGACTTAGAGACAAATACCTTCACGCTAAGAGTTACCAACTACAATGCAATGTGTATCTTCTAACAAAAATAGATGTTAGAGATGTAACGACCCATTTTTTTTCATTCTTACCTTTATAGATTAGTATGTATTCTATTTTAAACATTTTTCCCATTTAAAAAAAATGTACAATCCTAGTAAATTTCCTTAAATGGCAACTATAAAAAGCCCCATTGTACATTAGTCGTAATGATTAACAGAATATTTATCTTCTTCATTTTCACTTGTTCTTATGTGAGTACCAACTTACCAAGTCTATGCTTATTACTCTTATCTAGTACCTTGAGTGAGAACTAGTGCAAGTGGTCTACCTAATCTAGTTTTACATAATTTCAACTAGGTTAGTTAGTCCTTGTCTAGCTTTCAGTGCATCACATCCAAGAGTTAATGCATTGGTTTTGTCTCACTTCAACTTCCATTTACCCTTCTATCCATCATGCGAATAAGAACCACCCTTTTGGGTGAATACTTGTCACCATACGTAAATCCATAAAGCTACATCACGATTTAAGTTCGTACCTTCAAGAAAATGACAAAAAATAACCTCATCTTCACTTTACTAGCTATATCATACCATAAGGCGCATAATACATCTACAACACTTGAATTGGCAATTCATACCACCAATTCGCCTCTTGAAATTACCCTTACTCCTTGACTTAAACCAGCCACAATTCCTACATATCAACTAATGATGTAGGTAAGCACACCCTATCAAATTGTAATAGTAGATTAAGTCCAAGTGTCAATTTCTCAAGAACTAGTATGATTATTAATACTTACTAGATCTTTATTATCTAATCGAAAAATTAAATTTCACAAAACTTAAAGAAATAAATCTAAATTACTGTTAAAACTAAATTAATGATTAACTAACATGAAATTCAAAAATTATTAAGAAAGCAATTCATTTAATTCAAGATGTAACACTGTACCTAAATCTTGTTTTCCCTAGATCTAACATGTAATTTTCCTAAAAATAATCTAATTTGTTTTCGAATTCTCTATTAAAATTAATCACTTTCTCAAGCCAATTAAACGCTAACCTTAGAATCACCTATTGGAATTTCTTCTCAATAGTATGACCTAAGATTGCATTATTGAATAATGAATTCTTTACGCTTTAAATTAAAATCCAAAAGAATCTTGCAAATTATCTCGAATCTTGCAACAATTCTCATCAACTATACTTAGATTTAATCTTATAAGAAATCACTCGATTCTCTTATAAGATATTAAGCTTTAGATTATTATCCATAGAAATAATAACCTAAATTACAAAGCAAACATAATTGAATCAAGAAAAAAATAAAGAACTAAATTAATCAAACAATTAAAATATCACATGAATAGATCTAGGTTCTACAAAACCTAGGTTCCACAAAATTTAAATACCAAGATTCTACTCACTACACATCCTAAAATAATAATGTAAAATCAAACTATAGAAAATAATGGAAAGAATCATTATGAAATTCAAACAAAATTGAGTTTTGAAATCTGCGCTTCTCCTTGCTTTCTTGGTTGTCATTGGCTTTCAAAAACTCTCTTAAGGTCATGCATAAAAGTTCTCTTTCAAATAAACCCTAACAAATACTTTATATATAAAAAGCTTAAAAAATTAGGTCAGTTGGAAAGGACACAACCATGGACACAACAATGTCTTTTGGTCATGTCCCTTACTGTGCTTCAAGTTTTCCCTTTTTAAATTGGAAACAACATGACCAATGATATAATCTTATCTGTTGATCATGTCTTAGGTTGTGATGGGTGAACTTCAACTCTAATTTCGTTTGTAAATGATATAGTTGTATCGTTCGGTTGTATCGATTTTCAAACTTTTATAATTTGCTCATTTTAATTCTGATTTGAATAAAATTTGTTTCTATCTTCTCATTTTCTCACGTAAATCGTTTCAAAATCTAAAAAACAAAATTTTACTTAATTAAGTATTATTATTTAAAAATAAACTCAAATATCAAGGAAAATTATCAAAATTTACTAGTTAAAATATATGCAATTAGAAACTCATCAATTACACATTAAGCTACAAACATGGCTTAAGCATTTGATTTCCACAGCATCTTAGGAATTTGTCCTTCTAAGGTAAGGAAGACCTAGTTCAAGTAATTTCTTCTTATGCAAATATATAATAAGCATTAGTATATCTACTCATCTCTTTTACCATATAATAACTTCTTTGATATGTTGCTTTTACACTATCCTAAAATAATAACCTAAAATAGTTATTCTTCAATCATGTAATTCCCTTTTTTCTAAGTTTTCCTTATATATACATAATTGTTTATTTTCTAACCACTTATTGGTCACTTAAATTTTATAATAACCTTATTAAATTATATTTACAGATCATAGTTGTAATTAGATCAACATAGTTGATCTATGATTATCGACTAAAAGGATAGGAAAAAGGATGGTCGGCTTAGAATTCATAGGTTTAGTCAACCTTAAAGTCATATTGCTAGTAGACTCTACCTTCTTTTTAAAGGCTATCTTCCACTTTCTTTTCCTTTTTTTCCCCCTATTCTACATAATCAATCTAAATTTAGCTTTTTGGGATTCATCTTATGAGTTTTATGATTATTGCTCCAATTCATATTTCATGTAAAACATAAATTTTGATTTCAAGAAAAGTTCCTTTTTAGTAAACCTTTAATGTTTAATTTCATTAATTTGTTATCCTAACTATTTTAGGAAAATTTGACAATTTAGGTTAGTAATCAATTCTTATATTTTAAAATGTTCATAACCCTAGTTCTATCAATTATAAAATAAAAAAAACCTCATTTTAAGAGTTTTATAGTTGATTGTTTGAATAAAACCTTAAAGCATTATCCTGTCTCAAATTTAAGGTTTTTAGAATCAATAATTAGGTTTATTAAATTGTTACCATTTTTTTATAATTTTATTTCTTCTAATTTTCTATTGTGAAGTAATATTCTATCTTTTGTCAATTGTGAGAAGTAGATAAGAAATAGATGCTTGCTTGTTAATTTCTCATCTCTTCTTTCCTCTCCCATTGCATCAAGTGTTGAAAACTTATTCGAGTGATTTGGGAAGGAGAGTGAGGTAAATTTATAGTATTACAGATAGGCTCATTATAGGAAATCTTTTATATGCTTTCCATTTACAAATTAACTTCTTCTTCTTATGGGAATTCAACCTACGCTACTCCCAACCTAACTTGGTTCTTGTTAGTGCTAACCTCCTCAATGACTTAACTAACATCTTATTCGTCATTGGCAAGCTCCATGCCCACCATTTGAGGCTAACTATGATGGCTTTAAAACTTGGTTGCTCAAGTAGTTAATAGGTAGGTGGACGAATGAGTTGGCTTATGCTGAAGGCTTCCTCTTACATCACTTGTTCAGTTGTCTCACCGTTATACAAGCTATCAAGCCTATGCGAGGAATTCTTCCTAACGTACTTAGACTTCCAAAACAACTTAAGCCCTCTTACCCTTCTCTTGCCCATCCTACATCCTAGCTACCTAGTACCCATGCCAACCCGATTAAGGATTTTTCCCTAGCTAACTCATAATGCGAAACCCATACTTCTTTGTTTGCTTGTGCTAGTTGCTTCACTAACACCAAAGAGCCACATATTCTAATAGAATGATGATGGACATTTTCCAATGAAAATTCTTCTCCTATTGTTCATTTTATTCCCAGATTGTACATGTACATTTTTCTCTTTTTGTCTATGTCCTTTTAGTTTTTTACACTTAAGGCATGTTACTCGAATTAGCAAGTATATAAGGGCCCTTGATATGTACTACAATCACCTTCATCCTTTTGACATAATGAATATCCTATCTACTTTGCACTCTTATGCTTCAAGATTCATTTTAGTATATAAGGGCCCTTGATATGTACTATAGTTTCCTTCATCCTCTTATCTAATTCCCCTTAGCTCAGAATTAGAGACAAGTAACCCCATCTCCAACCATATGAGTAACATCGAGTAGCTGGAATGGGTCTGATTACAAGCCTTGGTGAGTCATATCCTTGGCTTCACCTTCAAATAGCTTAAATAGCTTGCTTTACTTTCATTTCCTTCTTTACAAGCTCTACAAGAAGGACCCATTGCACACTTAATAAGCCCAATGATTCACTTAGCTCCTAAGCACATCATTGCCTACAAAGTGCATCATATTACATTGGGGGGATGAGGTATTTGATAATAAAAAAGTTGAATAATTGTTTATTGGATTAATGTAATAGAATATGTATGAAGATGATATATTTCAATAGAAGTATCTTATATTTTCTTCATTCCTTGATTTCGCCAATTGCATTCATATTTTGGTATCTCAATATATTTCAACGATTAAACGAATAGTTTTGTCTTAAGTTACATTAAGAAAGGTGAATGAAAAAGAAATATAATAGATATATAACTCCAATTAATGCATATTTAGCTTTTGATGAAGATGGACAATTGAAAACTATTATATTAAAAATGGAATTAAACTACTCCACTTAGCAGCCACAAACGTATAACAATTCTTATAAAAAAAAAAGCTAATATAATGATAAATGTCAATTAATGGTAAATTGAAAAGGCAAACAAATGTTTTTGTTGGTTTGGTTTTAGCCTAAATAAAGGGTGCATTTTGAGGAGAGAGTTTTTGTGAAGAAAATTACTATAAGGACTTCAACAACTTTATGAGATAAAAATATATTTCAACTCAAAAGACAAAGGAATATCATGATAAAAGTTAAGTTTTGAGGAGTGTATAGTCCAAAACTCCTAATATTATTCCTTTTATTTATTTTATTATATTATAGTTTATTCATTAAATGCTTTTTGATGATTCGATTTCATAATATTATTTTATTAATTTAACTATCGTTGATCATTCAAGAGCTAATACGCATTTCCTTACTAGTAATAATAAGTAGTGATAAGTATAGGTAAACAAGATTTTAAAAAACTAAAATATAAATATATATATATATATATATATATAGTGATAAAGAGTAACAATATAAGCATGTAAAATCAAATTTATCCTAAAAATAAAAAATAAAAAAGAAGGGCTTATCATAGAAGCCAATGTCGCTGTTACTTGCTCCCTCTTGTGGCAAAATTTGTTGTGAGTTTATGACGTTCAAAAGTTTTTTTTTTTTTTTTTATTTAATAATTGTTTCTTTCTTTTCTTTTTTAATAATGTTAAACTCAGGTCCACGGATCCAATTAGATCTGCACGATTTAGAAAAGTATTGTTTGTGATACACTATTTAGAGAGGTTATGATTCGTTGAAAAGCAATGGAAATTTGACACGTGTAAGCGATGTTTAAAACAACATTATGAAAATCGAATTACATAGTGCTCATAGCTGCTACTTATTACTTGTCACTCGAAATGATGCATTGCTCCCAATGACTCATTTATCGACGTTTCACGAAATTGCCAGCAAAAAATACTTGTTTGGTTATTTTGGTGAAAGAAAAAAATAAATATATATACTTTTATCATCTTCAACTCCATCCTATCCATGGCGGTTGAGTTGAGTATTAAAGTTAACTTAGTGGGGACAAGACAAAGAGAGGGAGAGAGAGAGAGAGACTGGCTGTGGCAGTGAGATGCGATCTTTGCTTAGATGTCCAAATCACTGCTAGATATTTGGCCGACCTAACTTCCATGTTGTCCCTAACTTCCTCCTTTCCCACAAGACATTGGTCGCTCTCGGTCTTTGCTTTGCTCTTTTGCATTTACACTTGTTTCTCTATAACCTTTTGCTTCTTCAACACATATTATATTTATCTTTCCCCATTCCACACCTGCTAAAACAAAGCAAAAGCATTTCACTTTCATTTATTTTCTGTGGCTGACATGGAGCTTGAACTAGGTCTAGCTCTTCCAAATCAGAACTCGATCAAAGGCTTTGAGTTGAATAAAACTTATTGGACGTTCAAGCCGAAAGAGAAGCCGATGATGGGTTTGTATAATAATTCATGGATTCTCGGGCGTTGTTTGGAAGCTAAAGGAGAAGTCCCTAGCAAAAAAAGGAGCCTTGAGGATGCTTTTGGTGAGACGACTAAGAACGGGTACGGGTCCTCTCTTTTAGTTTGGAATGGCCAACCAAACGGGGAAGATGATCGACATGGGAAACAGGAGAAACCTTCTTGCACCATTAACATGTGAGTCCCAAGGAATTCCTTCCTTTCACATGATTTATATCCACACTTTCATCTACAGAGCTTTCCATCTCGTTGTCTTCATCAATTTAATTAACGCAATCATTTGTTGTTGTTTCAGCCAAGGAGATAACGAAGAAGGAAATCGAGCAGTGGGGTGGCCACCCATCAAGTCATGGAGGAAGAAATTGATGCAGCAGCATCCGGGTTATCGTAGCATCGAGAATAATAATAATAACAATCGTCGCGCGGAGAAGGAAAACCAGGTGGGAAATACCATGTACGTGAAGGTGAAGATGGAGGGTGTAACGATTGTTAGAAAGGTTGATTTGAGACTTTATAACTCTTACCAGATGCTTGAAAGCGCCTTGATCACCATGTTTGGTAAGTGTTAAGTAAATTAAGAGCTCTTTTTCGTTCCTTTTCTAATTCGTATGGTTTTTCCCTTCATTCTTTTGTTGAAATTCCAGATGAGGAAGCTGACAATCGTCATGCAAACTATACTCTTACTTATCTGGACAAAAAAGGAAATTGGCTGTCAGCAGGAGATGTCCCATGGCAGTAAGTACAATGACACGCAAGAAACATATCATATTTTTGTCCCGAGCGTGCATGTTTAACACAGAGAGCTTTGTCCTTGCAGGATTTTCATGGAAACCGTGCAGCGTCTGGAAGTATCCAGGAATTAGGGGGCTGAGGCATGGAGGATATCATCTTTATACATGTACTCTTTGCTAAGTTTCATCGAATGTGTATGTGGTTTGGTTCTCTAAACTTACGAAATGTAAGGGAGTTACCGTATAATGCATATATTACAACCCTATTAAAATAGAATACGACCCCGAATTCCTAATCTATCGAATTTATATCCTTGGAAAATGGTTGAAATTAGAAGATTTCTCTTTCAATATACTAGTATTGTACTTAAATATACACCTGTAAATGTCTCTTTAGATCGATTTGTCATCTCATCTAGGATTTTTCTTAACTTTATTAATATTCTATCACCCAATGTCGGTCAAATCAGGTAATAAATGGATTTCGAAGATAATTACAATTGTATACTAATACAAAATATTAACCTCATATCGAATAAAACTCTTTATTCATATTAATATTTTCCAAAAGGTGTCACTATATGAAATACGGGGAAAATGAGACTATAGATTAGCGATTATTTATCGACAACCAATGTGGCTTTCAATGTCTTTTTAGTTAGTATTTATTGGATTTATTTTATTTTATTTTTTGGTCATATCCATGTGTTTATAGTTCCACATGAATTGTGGAAGAGGAGTTATACTAATTTATAAGGTTAATTTGATGAATGTTATGTTGATGCTGATTGAAATTTTTTGAGTTAGGTGGTTGAGATTTGTCATCTAGTATTTGTTGGTACAAGTATCGGTTATTTTTAATTTAAAGCATTATAGTAACAACAAATAGTACTTTAGAGATACTTTTTGCTTTTTTTTTTTTTTACCATGCATAGTAGTAAAGTATATTTTTTGTTCACTTTCTATAATACAAATATAAAATATATCCATAATATACGAGTGATGGCTATAATGAAAAAACAATTACTACCTTAATAGTTACTTGGGGGAAACAACATTTCTATTACAAATTTGCAATTGCAACAATTGTTTATAAAATTGTTGCTTATTTTTAATCTCAATTGTTGCACTTCATTAGAATGTGTAAATACAATAGTTTTATAAATTTAGAATATCCTAATAATTTATATAATTCTCATAGGTTTTTGCTATAACTAAGGATGCAATCAAGATGGGTTTATAATGGATTTAAAAAATCCAAACTTACCCAATTAAATGTAAGAGTTTCCAAAACCCATGAAAAATCTCATAGGGTTTTAAGTGGTAACATGTCACCCACCTCAATTAAAATATTACACATTCGATACTTGCCTTGCCTCAACTCTTGAACAATCTTTTTTTTTTCCCAAAAATTCTAATAAAATAGGCATCTTCTAATTATAAAAAGAAAATTCACATATCTTTCACAACATCAAAAGAAAGACTTGAAAAACAAAATTTAAACAAACAAGCAAAACCATATTTCATCTGCACTAGCAAAATATATTTTGAAGATAGGGAGGTCATCAATTGTCATTGAGGTATTGTTCCACTAGTAGAATATTAGGACTGTTCACTTTAGGGGAATAGCAATTCTATTCCCCCTTAATTCCTTACACCAGTTGTATTCCTTTGTTCACTTCATTAAATTGCAATTCCGTGAAATTGCAATTCAATGAAAATCATGAATTGGAATTCATTACTTTGAGCTTGAAATTATGATTCAGTAAAAGTTTTATAGCCACTACCCTTTGCACTTCTCAACAACACAACACCACACAACTACGGCTATTCACAACCACCACCATCACACTAACCACTTGCCATTGTACACACCCACTACACTACCCACTATGGTGAACAACTACTCAAGAATTCAATGAATTAGAAAATACAAGACCATAGTTATTTCAAGGACTATACACAACCAATACTATATGCAACCAACTCCATACACAACCACCAAATCTTCTCTACCACCAATAATTTTTATGTTTTTCCAAGATTTACCATTGATTCAAACCTTTTCTTTCTAATCGAACCCTCTTCAAGTGTGTTTATTGCTTAAAGTTTCAAGCTTTCTCCTTATTTTCTCTTTAGAATTTCATTTATGGCCATCTAATTTTGAATCTCTTTGTTAGGTAGATCTTTAAGGTTTACTGTAGAAATAAGGCTCTTTCTTTTTGTTCTTTCTTTCACAAAGTAGATTTATTGCAATTTCTAGTCACGTAGATTGTTATGGAGTAAAAGAGAGAGCATTGAAACGGCGAGAGAGAATGGAGTAAAAGAGAGAGTTGAAACCCAAATAGAGAGAGAGAGTTGAAATAGAAAGAATTGAAACAGAGAGAGAAAGAAAAAGTTGAAACAGAGATAACTTCTTTATATTTTTTTTCCAAGAAACAAAGAGAAATTCAAAGGATAGAGAAAATGGAAGAAAACAAGGGCAAAAATGTCATATTTATTTCTATTATGGATTAATTTTTTTCATTCTTTTTTCTAACTGAACACTATAATTCATATTCCCACTTTATTACATTCTTAATGAATCCCAATTCCATTCTCTATTTATTCCATATAATGAATTAAACAGATCATAGGTTCAACAAGACAACTTGTTCCACCAAGGCATAATAACTCAAATTTGAAATTGCAATATTATAACTCAAAATCTCATATGCCGAAACGTAATCCTGGTTAAATGGCACTTTTAGGATAATTGTAGTGAAATAGATTTGTTATTATAAACTTTACAAAAAACTTGTCTATAACTTACTTAAAACCATCGAAGATGAATAAAGAAGATAAGATTTGGAATTAACCTATTCATGTTCTTTGTGACAACAATCAATCTAGGAATGAAGTATGCTTTGTGACTTCATGGAGTGATTAATACTATGGAGAAGTTTAAGGGTAGAAGTTTCAATAATAGGAGTGGCGAGGTGGATGAGGGAAGTAAAGTAATACGGTTAGGGTTTGGTTTAGGGTTAAAGACTGAAGTGATAAATGCTAAATGACTAAAGTAAAAAAAAAAAAAAAATGAATATAGAAAATTGAAGTAAAGTGGGGATAGGATAAGAGGATATCATACTTCAAAATCACGTCATAGAGGTATGTTTTTTTTAATTTAAACCAATAATTAATTAATTATCACCTTAAGTTACATATATTATTTATTTATTATTTTTGTTGAGCCAGGTTTTCAATCTAGTCTTTTTGGAATCCCGTAACTTAACCCTAGAAGCTATTAGATTTTAATTTAATTACAAAACTCAACCTTAAACTCTATGGAGTTTTGACTCTATAGAGTTTTTAATAAATTGAACCATTTAAGTACCCTATTATCACTCACATAGCTGCATCCGTAGCTATAACTTTGTAACTTAGAACCAAGATTCAACAATAGAGGAGGGCATAAGTCAAACTTGCCCTAAAACTAACCCAATCCTATCTTGTTTTAGTATGAAAGAATCGAGACTGGCTTAAGCTAGTTGGTATCGTAGTAGGTCGAAGATTTGGTAAGGTATGAGTTTAAGTTTTAGACCTATGATCTGTGATGCAAATTTTATTTAAAAAAAAAAACTTCAATTTAAAAGTAAAAAAAAAAGAGTGTAAAAATATAATAGTCTATAGCGCATTCTTATAAATAGTTATCAAGGATATGCATTTATTTATATGCAACTTTATCTAATTTATATTGTAGTATTATAAAAAAGTTAGTCCTACATTGTTAAAAAATAAGAATTTTCCTTTCATAAAAGTCCATATATATTTTAAAAAATGCCTGAAAGGTATATTTATTTTAAGAGGCTCGAAAGTGATCCTTGTTGAACATAAGGAAAAGGAAGATTCATTTACTCTTGATCCTTATGAATTGAAAAAGGGATTTTACTGCTATTGGCAACAGATTCAGAGAACAAATTAAGTATTGTAAATGGTAAATAACTTTTTCGATTCATATGGAAGTAATGTAAATATTCTATATCATTCAATTATATAATTTTTATTTGTTTTTAAATTATTTTTTTTTACTTTATATTTAAAATTTTTTCTTTGACAATAGCCCTACACTTTGCTACCATGATTCTAAGGCGATGAGTTGCCTTACCTGTAGACCTATTAGGTCAACGAGTGGTTTAAACCAATTCCTTTGTATTCGGTTTGGGTCTATGGATCAATATGCTCATTTTGGATAAGTTTTTTATTCATACCCAAACCAAACCTATGTCTTTTTTTCTTTATCTTCTTTTTTATTAACCATACATAGGTATACTCAAATAGCGAATGAACAATTTTGATACTTGATTTACTTTCTTGAATAATTCTTCTTTTTTAGCTTTTTCCATTGTAAAATTGCTTTTTCTTAGATAATATAGTCAAATTACTTGTAAGAAGGAAAAAAACAAAAAAAAAGGGTTGATAATCACTAAATATGTAGTAGTTGTAACGCCTCAGAACTGAAGACATTATAAATCACTACATATCTCTAGTCTCTAATGACACGTCAAACATAATATTCAGCTAAAAATTCCAAATAATACTATAAAAGTTTCCAAACAATCTTATACAATTAAATCTCTAAATAATGGTAGAATAACTTCTAATTAAGAAATATTAATGCCTAATCAATTATCATTGCTACATAATACTAAATAATTTTATGATTTAATTTCCTAGGATAATCTTTAATACCAAACACAGTACTTACTCTTCTCATCCCTAAGGCAACAACAGTTAGCTTCATAAGTTATTGAAACCAAGTAACACAACTGTAAGTTTTGCATCTGAAAATATAAAAAGTGAGCTGAAGCTCAATACGCAACATACAACTACATGCACGTGATCAAACTATACATATTCACATGCATAGAAATGCAAAACAAGTAAATCATACAATTCATTTAAATATCTTTGCATTTAAGTCAATCACATAAACACACATTAACGATCCTTCATAACCCGATCATATCACAATTCGTATCACAACCTAATATTTGGGCGTGTCTCTTCGAGCTCGTCTACAACTTAACATTGGGCATGCTTCTTCGGACCCCTCTATAACATCCTAAATCTACCCCAAATCATTTCTAAATGAGACTCCATTGAGGACAACGCGATGCAAGGATCATCAGGATTGCTCCATAGGGATCTGCCACTCTAAACTTTTAAGACGAGCCAAATACAAGCAACAAAAGAATACATAAGTCGAATATACATTTAATTCATTTTAATTTTTGCTATCCTAATACTCACATAAAACAAGCAAGGGTTATGTACTTGGATATTTGGAATCCGTTACCAACGAATCAAGCCTAGCTTTACATCCTAAAAACAATAGATACTCATTAAACTTCTTTAAATAACACATAAACAATTTCTCTCAGTTAAAACTCACTTTTAGATCATTTAAATCTCTTTAAATTCACTTAATAATACATTAAAAAATTTTACTTTGGAAGTAATAAAAGAATAAAACAAAAAGAAGAGGAAAAACTCAACTTATTGGAGTAAAACCTACGACATAGTCAAGGACACAATCGTGTTTTTTTAGCTGTGTAACTTACTGAGTTATACTTCATTACTGCAAGAAACATAACTGGGGACATGATCATGTCTTTCGGTCATGTAACTTTCTAGTTTATCAGACCACGTTGCCTATTGTAAGGGATATGACCAAGGATATGTTCGTGTAACATTCTGGTCGAACTTTTTTTTTTTTCCTCTTTCGCCTAAAACCTTTCTAAACCTATTTTATTCTCCAACATCTTAACACATGGATCAAGAAACCTTTAAATTTATAGAACACACCTATTTTATTCTCCAACATCTCAACACATGGATCAAAACACTCTTAAATTTATAGAAAACTCAACTCTACAACATAATCCCATCGACAATACCACTTATCTTTCACATCTATAATTCTTGTTTCAAATTTAATACTTATTCTATCAATATCGAACTTTTCCATTATTTTTATTACTTTAACTATTAAATCATCACCATAATCTTCTTAAATAGAAAGCTTATATGGTATAAGAGATACTTTATCTTGTTTTTTGACAATTCTTTCAAGTTTCTTTATTTTCCTACAACCAACAACACATAACCCTAAAATATCAATGTGTATTACTTAGATTTAATCAAAACCTAAATTCCATAATTGACTCTTCACTTACCATTGAAAATCTCCAAAGGTTATGTAAGCCTTACAATTTCTTTCTTTAGATGAGTTACACCACCAAGAGAGATTTAAATCAATCTAACTTTTTCCTCTAAAAACCAATAAGAATTTAGTATTCTTGATGTACCTCCTGAGTTTGTAGTGGAAGAGTTATATTCGTTAACTCCAAGAAATCTAAAAATGTTTTTAGGAAACAACATAATATATATGCACTAGCTAGGTCGGGAAATTTTTATACTTTCAATATTATCCTTTATTAAACCGTTATTTAAGACCTTAATACCCTTTATTTGTAACTCACTCATCCTTTATTTATTTTTATGAGTTTATTCTTTTATATTCCTTTTTTTCTAGGGTATTACAATAGTATTGCACCTTAAATGAAAACTAAACTAACTAAGGTTTAAGTTTTTTCTTTTTATAGATTAAAAATACATAAATTTACTCAACTACTAAAAAGCACTCGTTACCAAATTAGTTACATTTTAACCTTTATGTTCCAAAGTGCTAGCATATGTTTAGTTCTTCCTACCTTGTTTAATTAGACTCATTAGATATATGTAGAATACCTTTTTCTCTTTTCTTTTCTTTTCTTTTTTTATGTTCTTCTTCCCCTTTTTTTTTTTTAAGGCATTCAAGATAGGAAATGTTACTGTATCTTCTAACCATCATCGACTAAGGACAATCCTTCTAAAGTACTATCAAAAAATAGAAAATTTGATCTAAAAATAGAAAAATAAATATGAATTAATTATTTCTTCTATGTATTAAAAAAATAATGGAAAGATTGTTGATCTATGGCAACTTTATTCCCAATTAAAGAAATAGAAGGTAGTCATAGAAAAGGGGAGATATAAAGGAATGATCCATTCTAAATAAAATATCGGATTCAATAGAAAACAAAAATATATATGTGAGTCTCGTTTTATTAAATACTAGTAGACTATGCACCCTCAATGCACTTATCAAAAATTAAAAGAAAAAAAAAACACACATACACACACCAGAAGTGCTTTAAAACCTTTTCAATTTTTGCGATCAAATTATAAGTTTTTCAATTTAAACAATCTATTTCTAGAACTTTTTAAGAAAATTTAACTAGATTAAGCTTTTTAATGATTTCTAATATAATTATTAATAAAAAGTGGATGAATAAATATGAGAGGAACATGGAAAGTGTATGTATGATAGGAACAAAAATATTAAAATTATGAATGAAAGTTATATTTACGATAGTAAGAGAGAAGAGGTGGTTGTGGGTAGAGGAGAGAGATGCCGAAGGTAAGTGTGAAAAATGGGGGAAAGAGAGAGATAAAAAGGGCAGTTAAGTTGATCAAAAGAGAGTAAGAGAAGAGAGAGAAATATAATAAAATCTTACATTAAAATTTGTGGAGTTAATAGTAATTAGATAATAGTTATTTCCTTCTTTTTTTCTTAAATAATATGGATAGAAAAAGAATAACGAAAAATTCGTCTAATTCTATATACAACCTATACACTTTTGTTTAATATCAGAAAAAGAAATAGGAAAGAAATAATTTGGATAAAAAAGGATTACAAAGGAAACAATTATGATGAAAAGCATTACCTTAATTGTATTTGCATAAAGTGGGGAAGAAAAGCAAAAAGCTATTAATAATTACTAAAGACAAAATAGTGACATAATATAAAATATATCAATATACACATAAAAATATAACAACAAATGAAAGGAATAACGAATGGGAGGGATAAAATTGGAAATCTAACAATTTTTTTCTCTTTCCCTCTATTTTCTCTCCAATCCCAGGGTAAATGAAAATTGTGCAACCTATAGAATTACCTTCTTTGGTTTTCCTTATCCCTCATAATTTCACCATTTACCAAACAATGAAACTTTGAAAATTTCCTCCCTCATTCCTTCCCTTCCAATTTTCTTCCACTTTCTCTTATACTAAACAAAGGGATGGTAGAGCAAATTCAATTGTAGTGATTATATGCATACAGTGTAAACCTCATGCTACATGAGTATTAAAGGAGTGACATAGCAGTAACATGTGGAAATGACTTAAAGAGAAAGAGGTAAGAAGCAAGCAGCCTTAGGGATCTCAAATGTATGCATAATAGGTAGAGTTATATAGCATTAACTCTACTATTCTTGATGAGAGAGAGCCTATTTGTTCTGTGTTATGTTTGATCTTTTGAAATAGTAATTTGATAGCATGACATAGTTTCTCTAAATTTTATGAATATCTCATATGAGAAAGATCCCTCGAGTATTTATAGAATTATACTATTAATGGCATTCGTCGAGTCATATTTTACATACATGTGAAGCTAAATGTTTTCCTCCTTAAAGGCATTAATAATTTGCTTTAAGCACTTGAATCAATCTTCTTCTCTCTATAGTTGTACCAATGGTTGTAGTGGAGGTAAGGAAGGGGAGGTGTTTGAACCTAAGGATTAAGCACTTGCTCATTTTTGATGGTGTTATCATTGGTTATCAAGTAGGTGTTGTGTGACTTTCCTATCATTATGGTTATGGATTGTGTTTTTTGCTAAAAGATGGCACCAATTATTGATAGATGATACTTGTTTGGTAGTAGAGCACCTGCAAAAGGCATAAGTAAGCTATGAAGGGTAGTAAAGTTGGTTCTAGCATAACTACTCTAATGATTAAGTCATATAGAAGAATGGGGGAATTATATAGAGAAAATCAATGTTTAAAGTAAGAGAGTTTCAATCCTTAACAAAGGAGGTTTCATGTGGTATTTATGGAGGGACAAATGGACTAGATAAGGAAGGTAGTTGATGTTAAGATCTCTTCCTTAACTTCGTATTGTGGAGAAAATTATTGGGAGTTAAGGGCCTATGACTTGCCTTATTTATCGCTCTTTTTCTTACTTATCTTCATTTAAATCATAAGCTTGGCTTGGTAAACCTAAGATAAGTTTGGATTGCCTAAGGTTAGGGCGAGTGACTTGATGCCAAGCGAGCAACTTAGGCTTAGGCTAGCCAAATTGGGCTTAAAGACCATGTTTTATGCTGGTCGCCGGTGTCAATTTGGTGGGTTTGGAGTAGAAAGCTTACATTTAAAATAGTCTATCAACAGCATGATTGCCAAAACAATCTTAAAGCAAGATTTAATAGACATGTCTATTGAAAGCTAAGTCGATTTTTAATTTCCATATCCATGAGCTTTTGATTACTATCTCGCTTTGGATCATATTCCATCCAACATTATGCAATGATTTGAAATTAAATGAGTGAACTTTGTCTGAATTCACTTGTCACATATCTATTTTGTATAATACTCTAATGGCCAATGTTTAAAAAATGAAAATAAGAGAAGGAATAAATCATAGTAATATGCAGTTAGAAATTTGGGTGCTCTTGACTGGTTAGCTCTGCATTTGTTTTAGAAATGAGTTACCATTTAAATCCTTATAGATGTCTCCATGACACGAAATTACAGAATAATCCTAGATATCTTCATTATTCAACTTTCCTTTTTTAGGTGGATCAAACCATACATTATCAAAAAAAAAAAAAAAAGAAGGAGAAAACATTAATAAGTTCATCTTGTAGCTTATTTAATGTAAATTTTTTCAAAGCAAATAAAAAATCATATAGCCAAGGCATTATGGATAAACTTAATATGAGATATGGCATAGCTCAAAAAGACTAGAGTACATTAAACAAGATCATATATGCCATGCTTGCTTTCACAAAACTACACATACTTTCCTTTAATATGTTTTACAATGGTCTATTCACTATACACAACTCTAAATATACAATTGTTTGTATAGTTAGAATAACATTGAACAAGATCACATATGCTATATGCTTGCTTTCACAAAACTACACATTCTTTCCTTTAATATGTTCTAAAATGGTTTGTTCACTGTACATAACCCTATATATACAACTGCCTGTATAGCTAGCTATAGCAACTAATAAATACAAATCCCTTCTTCACCTTAAAATAAAAAAAAAAATGTAGATATTAATGATTATATTGATGAAGTAGGCGACGAAGTTACAAGACCACAGTAATGGAACTCAATTTGCAATCTTTGGTGTAGAGAGACAATAGAAAGTGACCCCTTCTTATCTTCTTCTTCTAGTTCCTTAACTGATATAGCAGCAAAGAACCTCTTCATGAACTCTTTACAGCATTCTTTCCCCTTGCATAGTATTGTTTCTTGATCGATCTCTTTCTCCTTTTCTCCATCATTAGCACCAACTTCACCTTCCACTTTGGACTCGTTCATGTTTTCGTGATTTTCTTGCTTTCCGGAAATTACTGAGGACTCATCGAACTTTAAAATGTAAGCTTTATCACACCCCTCAAAAAGCCTCTCACCTAACGAGTCGATAAGATAGTACTCACCAACCCCCACCATCAACACAAAGAAATGATCGTTCCAGCTAACAATGTATACTCTTGCACCTTCACATTCTTCTTTGGCTTTGCAACTAATAACCTTATCCCACATATCATCAAATGACATTGCCTCCTTGAGTGGATCGAATTTTTCAGGGCTGAAGAATCCAATGAGCGACCTATCCCATACGACCTCAATGGGTCTAAGTTGGGCTTGCAGGACGGTTTCGAGGTCAAAATGTTTGTTAGGGAAGCTCATGAGGTAGGTCTCGTTGTTGCATAGCTTTTGCCATTCAAGAGAGCCTTCCTTTATAAGGGCATCAAACTGGGACCTCGTTGGGATTGTGTAGCGATTTGAGTGAAACCAATGTGCAATGACAGTGACTAATGCTGTGCACGCACTTTCTCCAGCTGCTTGCTCGCTTCGTTGATCAAAAGAAGCGAAGAAGACGTTTGATTTAAGTTTTGATTGCCCATCTCTACTAAACAATTCCTTGAATTCCCATGTTTTACTCGTCGTGCAATTGTTCTCGTTATCGCCATTTGACTCTGAAGAAGTTACATTGCAATCATCTACCTGCAAAATTAAAAGAAAATATGCATGGTTGCCTCAATATGATATCTATTTTCGTTTAGCAATATACTTGCATGTAAAAGGACCAGGTATTAAAGTTTAATCAAAGTGAATTGAAAAGTTACGAGAAGAAAGTCACAATCAACACGGAAATAACCTTTTAAATTTTATTTTTTAAAATAATAAACATTCTCTTTAATAAAAAATTTTCATGAAAAAGAAAAAAAGTGATTATGCACTGGTAAGAATTTATGTTTTCATTCTCTAAATTTGAAAAAATAAAAAATAAAAAAGCGGAAAACATAAATGGACGAAATCGTCCTGCAATAGGCTTAACCCAAATGCACCAAATTAAAAATTAACGAGCATAGGCGTACCTTTTCGAAGCTAAGGTTAGTGTCCGATTTGCTGACGTGACGACCAATAACCCCATTGTCTTCATTTTTTCCCTCAAGCAACGGCTCAACTTTCGTCCCCGTTGATCTGAAACTCGGTCTCCTCCTTTTCCAAGACATAAACCCATTTTTCCTAACCGACTCCACCCGATTTACTGAACTCGAGGACGGTCCCGACTCACTTCCTGAGCTCAACTCTCCACTCGTGGCAACAGGCCCACTTAGTGAGGTAGTACTGATTGAGTCAAGAGCCGATGACTCAGTCGAGTCGCTACAACTCACTTGCTTCTCTTGACTCTTCTTTTGTTTTTTCCTCCTTGTATAAACGCTTAGTGCTTTTGATATTTTAAGCTTGAACATACCATCATCCTTTTGAG
The DNA here is from genome assembly GCA_024138005.1 of Lumnitzera racemosa. Classification (NCBI taxonomy): domain Eukaryota; kingdom Viridiplantae; phylum Streptophyta; class Magnoliopsida; order Myrtales; family Combretaceae; genus Lumnitzera; species Lumnitzera racemosa. The sequence continues at coordinate 8,215,781 of JAMXBC010000007.1, forward strand.
TCGACACGGTCGAATTCTGCATCGATTGTCGAACTTCCTCGCAGTTTTTGACCCTTGTATAGCTGACTGAAACCTGCATAAATATATATATTTTTTTAAATTGTACTAAAATTGAACGAAAATGTTAATGCGTAAAGAAAAAATTACATACAGAGTTTTTTTAATTTATGTTTATCTTTTTATAAAATGCATAATTAATATGGAATTTATGAAAGTAAATTAAGATGTGATGATTAAATTGGTATGTAAATGATATATTTATATTCTTCAATATGAAAATTTTATTGATATTTTCATAATTTTCTAAAGTTTTAGTTTATGTTTTTCAAGAGTAATCGGTGCTTTAAATCCTTCTCCTAAAATTGGTATTGTATAATCTAATTTTGTATTTAGAAAAGGAATTTTCTCTACATAAAATTACTAATAAAAGGTTAAACAACTACGGTGTTTGACCAAGTGTATGAAATTATTTTTATGTAATACGTATGACATGATTCAAACACGGAACTTCACGAGCACTATGATTAACGAATGAAATGTTAGGCTAAAGATAAACATAAAACACGTAAAAATTCATGGTGTCATTGCAAACATCCCCTAAACTCTATAAGATTTAGAATGAAATAGAATTATGGTAAACCATAATCAATGAAAATACAACCAAATAACCTTTTTTTTTTCTTGTTTAAAATGAACTATCATCATATGTTTGTCCTATTTTAGTTGGTTGAGTCTTAAACAAGTTAAGTGAACCGCCACATGAAATTAAATAGGTAGTAATGTAAATATAACCAACCGGATGAATTAAAAAGTGAAAAGGAGACGACAAAGAACTAGCAATATCCAGCTGGCACAACTCAATGAGGTTGAGGGACTTGCTCGTCCACCGCCCCCATATTAATTGAAAATGAGAAAATGAACCGAAACTATCAATATTTCATCCGGCCCACATATATATATATATATATTATATATGATGCATGTATGTATGTATGTATATATCTTAAATGCAGCGGGAAATTTCTAGGTGAAGGTGGGTCCCACGTAACTGGATTTACGGACTTTAGTAATTAGAAAATTTAATATAATACCGTTAGAGAAGCTTCTGTCGTTTCGCCACGAAACTGCAACGTAATCGGAAGCTTTCTTTCAACGGGGGATTTCTCCTCCGCCATCATCGCCGTTTCAGCTACGTTAACCGACACTTTTCCTACAACATCACCGGGTTTATTATTCTTCGATTCACCATCACCCTGAAGTCAAGCCGACATGTTTTATACAATCAATACAATAATATCGCAGATACATTAATCTAATAGACAAAATTCACGACGAGAGAGATAACTTACGTATAGGACTTTGAATGACAAATCCCAGGAACCAAATGAATCGTCGCTTGGAACGGAGAAGAAATGGTTTGTGGTTCCGAAATCCTCATCCCATTCGATGATTGAAGCAGGACTATCTTCATTAGTCAGGAATCTTTGTGTTGTGAGGTAATGTGTCTGCCATTTGGATGAGAAGGGTACAGGAAATTGAATGATAAGCCCGGATTTAGGTTTCTTCAACTTAATCTCAATACCTACTGATCTTCCTCGTTGTGTAGTAAACCCATTAAACCCTTGAAGCTTCAGCTTGTGAACTTTGACCTGGTACCTTTTATTGGTTTCATCATGTTGCCATGGATGCCACTTTCCCATTCTCTCTCTCTCTCTCTCGGTTAATTAAAAAGCTAAAGACTTTCTTGCAGTTATTTGATTTTTTCCGGCTCTTATGTATGTATTGAAAATGTGTAAGAATGGATCGGAGATAGAGATGGAATCTCAGCTCAGGAGGAGCCAGATAATATAAGAAAGATGAAAGAGGAAAGGAATATGAAGATCCGAAGACTGCTTCAAAATAATTAATTATTATTATATAAAACTTCATTTCGCATGGTGGTGTACTTTGTTGGTGACACGCGTACTTGCCTACTTGGTCGTTTAGAATATCCAGAAAACACCGCGTGTTCTTTCCGTGTGATCGACCACACGCATCCAAAACCCAAACCCCTTAAGGCAATTAGTTTAAAAGGAAAAAAACATCACATGGTTAAATCGTGTGAGAGACCTCGACCGGCCGGAAGAAAGAAGGGACATAGAAAGATCAAAGGGTGATGTGGCAGCTGCTGAATGGATGCAATGACTCTGAAACTGTTCCACGGTGGCGTTTAGGATGTGGCCGTCGACATCCTGGAAACCCACGTAACGAATTAGACGGATTGTTTCCGTGATCCATCCCTTTTCGAATTGTTCGGACACATTATTATTTTAGGGAAAAGGACAAAAAAAATCCGAAAATGCTGCTTTTCGGAAAATATTTTCAGAATACTAAATCTAAAAGATTATTTTACATGAAGAGATAAATTTGAATATCAAGATTGAATCAAAATCTTTTCTTAAAAAACGATTTGATTTTCAATTTTAAGAGACAGTTTTAGTTCTATCCAAATAGATACTATATTTAAAAAAAAAAATTCCATAAACAGTATTTTTGGAAAAAAAATTTATTAGTTTTTTTCCTTTCCCTTGTTATTTTATATAGTGTTTTTCCTAAAAAATTAACAATCTTATCAAACCCAATCTTAATGATCAACTCAAACATATGAGAAAATTAAAGCTTAAATGATGAAATCAAGTTTAACTTTATCTCGATCAAGATTAGACTAGACCGGTTTCATTTGAACTATGTTTTTTATATATTGCATTTTTTTTTTTATAAATATATGGCTCGTGTTTTTTAAGTTTGTGTAAATTATATATAAAGTACACGTGGCAAATTTTTTATGGTTGATTGTATTATCACATAATTTAAACTAATTATGTAATTAAAAGTTCTTAATAAAATAAATTGCTTAAATAATAATAATAAAAAAAAAAACTAAGGGAAAAGGAAAAGAAAAAGATTACGGCAAGTGGCATAAATCATGTCCAGAGCATGTGATCTTCTCCTCCCTTCAAATAAGTGAAGCACGACAGAGAAAAGAGAGACAGCCCCAAAATGGGTCATAGACAAGGATCGCACCGGTGGAAGCTTGAAAGAACGATCCTCTATGTTTCTTGAGGGCTATTTCTTATAGAGAAGCAAGTGTATTAGGTTTTAGTTGTTTTATTCTATTAGTACTAAATCAAATTCCACAAAGTGCAAGAAGATCACATAAGTTTTCAAACTTCGCTTATCCGAAGAAGGAGAAGATCTGATGAAACTAATTGTTCCTCTGTCATCCTTCGCTTGTTTGAAGGAGGCAGAAGATCACATACAGATGCCATGATTCTTTTTTTTAATAGTCGGTTCTCTTTTTCTTTTTACCTAATTTATAAATTTTAAGAACTTTTAATTATATAATTAGTTTGAATTATTTTATAATACAATCAACCAATAAAAATTTGCCACTTGACCCTTATGTAAATATACATAGAATTAAAAAACACGGTCATATATTTATTGAAAACGAAAATATAAGTCATTTCTTTACAACAATACGAAAACACATATTTATAATTAATCCTTTTTGTTTTTTCTAATAGTAGTATTATTCATCATTGTTAAGTGGTTCATTTACATGAATTTTAGCTTCGATACTCAATATCGAAAGAAACTTAAGCCAGCATTACTTGAGAGTTGAGGGTATAGGGAAAAAAGTGGATAAGAAGCAAATATGTGGAACTTTTGTAATGCAAGGATGCAACCGGAGGGCCGTAAGAGCCCTGATCCAACCCGAATTGCCAAAACAATTGGTTCCTGGATGCCCAAGTGGGGAAATTGGAACTTGCCCAATAAAGGTCAATTTTAGGTCAGGTCCTTGGATTTGCCAATTCTTTTAGTTTTGGTTCACGTGGTTAAGAGCCATGAACTGATCCATACTAATTATTTTTCTTTTAAGAAAAGAAAAACTTAAGTTTTAACTTAGAAAAAAAAAACAAAAACTTCAAGCTCAACAACTATCTTGTTTTTAGCCAATTTAAAAAAATTATAAAAAAGATTGCATTTGTTTATACATATCTATTATGTTGAGTTATAATATAATTACATGAGACAAAAGTTCAAAATAAAGATCAAAAGATAAAGGTTAGTGATACATGATAATTTTATCTCTTAAGCTCTTTAAACATCCTTACGCCCAATAGGGTTTAAGCCTAGTTTCCCAACTTGTTCTACAAAGAGGAAGATCATCGAGGAAAGCAAACTAACACTAATACATGTTAGCAGCTCCACGTAAGCATAAAGTAGGGTACCACGATCTGAGTAATCCCTTTATAATCTTAGGGGATTTGCATCTGGTAGAAGGGATTTACCCCTTGTTAAGGAAGGTCCGTCGCTTATTCATTTTTGTCTTAGGGAAGAAGTACTAGTTATTCATGTAGATGGGTCTTACGAGACATATCTAACTATAAAGCCTCTTAGATCACTCTATAAATGACAACCATACCTTTGAAACTAGAGTTCTTGTATAAGTTTTAGGTGCACTTTCTCTAAACTCTAAACTCCTCTTACTTTTGACATAGAAGGTTTTTAATGTGTTTTATGCCATTATACCTACTTAAATGTCGAGGTGTATATTCCAATTTTAGATCTACTGCCAATGCTCTCTTAACTCAGATATTCTCTTTTATAGGCTTGAGCTAAAAATTCTGAGCTAAATAGAGAAATCTAAAGAAATCTTAAAGTATCAAGAGTTGGTCTTAATCTCATATTGCCTAGGAACCAAAACTTCATTTTGGTGAAAGCTCAAATATATTAAATTATGTACGCTTTAATGATATATTTGTTTTTTTGGTAACTAATATAATTGTTATGAATGGAGAATTATTACTATTTTTGTTTCAGTTTTAATTTCTATGTCTTTAAGTTCCTTTTTTTATAATATTTATATATATATATATATATTTAGATTTTTTCCATTGACCACGTGGACTGGATGGGTTCCACTAACGGATCCAGTACTGTAGACATGGGTGGAGTTTATGTGCATGAACTGGTGTATTGGGTCGATGCTGGTTTACAAGTCAAAGTCGATCCCTGCAACAGGTTTAAATTGAAAAATACCATGTTGATTCTTATAGGGTAGTGTGCAAGGAACAACTACATACTTTATTCAAAAGTATTCGAATTCTCGATATTAAACTAAGTTCACAAAATAGATTTCTTTTAAAACCATTAATTTTTCCATTTATATTAACCATGTGGCAATATGTGATTCATCGACGTAATTAATACAAACAAATAAAATAACTAAATTAACTAATTTGATAGATATACTATAAAACTCAAAAAAAAATTTAGAAAAGAATCCCAAAAGTGGTAGATCTGGCACCCTAAGATGAGGAAGACAAAGCAAATTCTGGAACATCTAGAAGAGAAGAAGATGGATCAGGTGAACATGAAGGATCAAAGATAAACTAAAAAAGAGAAAGAAAAAGAAAATCACCTATATGATGGGAAAACTCAAACGAATCTAAAGAAAAGAAAACAAAGTAGATGATAAAATCATATTAAACTAGAAGAAGAATAGAAAAACACAAGCTGACCCACCATGAGAAGAATAACAGCCTTAAATGGAGAACAAACAGAAAAAAACATGTAGTGAATAAAACAAGAAGAACAAAATGACCGTAGCCAAAGACATTTTTGGAAAAGACACCCTTACACAGAACAGCTGTATCCTAAACGATAATTAGAACGTGAAGGACATGAACACTATGTTTGGGAAAGGAAGGGATTGTTTGGTTAGAGAAGGAATTAGGGATGGAATGAATTAGGAGATAACCAAATCCCCAGGACCCATATGTTTTTATTTCCTTTCAGAACGGAGAGAAAGGGAAGGGAAAATGATATTGGAATTGTAATTCTAAATCTACTCCTCTTTCGCTTACCTTTTCTTTTTTGTTTATTTTATTTTTTCATGAGTATATTTGTAATTTACAATACACTCTATCTGATCTTTTAATAATTATTACAATTCCTTTCATTTTCTTTCCCATCCTTATACAAACATAATAAAAAAAGTTAATACCAATGATAGTTCTTTTTTCTGGTACTTTCATTTATTTTTAATTCCTCCCCTTAACCCAAACATGGTGGAAAGGACAAAATGATCCAATTACCCAGATTTGTTTTTTTAAATTACCCAATAAGGACATGTGCTCTAACGCAAAAAAAAAAAAAAAAAAAAGGAAAAAAAAAGGAAAAGGAAAACCAATAACCGAAGATGAAGAATATTTAAAAACATTGGCAAAACAAGAAAACACCTAAATTTTGCTTAAAATTACACAAATAAAGGCCCGATTCAAAGAAACAAAGAATTCAAATTGAAATTTCCATATCCAAATAAAACTCCAGCAAAACTTGAGAATAAAAGGTGTATAATGAATGGATAAAAAAGAAAAAGAGATGAACATATCGAGGCATAAAATTTAAGACGAAAAAGAGAATGAGAAGAACAGTTTGTAGAATAAGCGAAAGTTCAAATATTTTCGGAAATCGATCATTGGAAATGGATCTTCTAAATTCCTTAACTTTTAAAATTTACGAATAAATAGCTATTATTATCTATATTTATGAAATATCATGTAACATTATTGTAATGCCATCCTTTTTAAAAAATTCAAACAATAATAATAATTGATTTGTAAGTTTATGAATTTTAAGAATTAAGGAACGAATCCAAATCTACTAAATTTTAATGTTCTTTTATTCTGGTCAATTCAAAATATTTTTATAAGTTTAGATAATTTAGTCATATTTAATTAAATTATTTATTTATATTAATTATGTGGATGAATTAAACCTTATCACGTAATATATAATGGATGGAAAAATGAACCATGTTAAAAAAAACTCCAAACTTTATAAATTTTATTAAATATTGAAGACCGAAAGAGTTTTTTTTTTTTTTTTCTCACAATAAAGAAGTGACTTCATTACAAGTTTTTCTTATTGAGAAAATAATAGACGCAGTACCTTGTGCTGTTAAAAGGGGCCACTAGACGTGTGTTGGATATACCTTGTGTTTTCTCGTAATTTTCAATTTCTGCATTAGTTTTTTCCTTTTATATAGTGTAGATAAACTCGAGTTAATCTTTACACCTTAACTTAATCTGACTATAATCTAACCATAAAATCGATATGATTTAATTTTAATTAAATTTCGATTGAACCATAATTAAATTTAATTCCATCCCTTTAACCTTGATATTTCTGTATATGTTTAGATAAATTAACTAGACCAACTTTTGCTAAAGAATTTGGACGCATAAGTAGAATATTGAATCGACGTCGGCCAATTAACCCACAAAAAAAAAAAAAGGGGAAAGTAAGTTAGGTATCGAAACAGTAAAAGTGGGCCGTCTAGCAAGATTCTCAGGAATATAGGCGTTGTTTGGGCTAGGCCTTGATTTGAAATATAACATTAAAATACTTTCCTACTGCCGAACCACAAAGGCCCAATGATGTGGATCAACGTTGAAATTACGCATGCTATCTATTAATGTCATGTTTTCTACCACAAAATTCCAAATTCTTTCGTCTTCTTTTTTTTTTTCAGTAATACATCTCCAAAATGGATTTGGAAAGATGTTCAAATTCTCTTGGCATTGTGACTTTATTTTAATTTTGGCTATATTTTAGTCAAATGCAATAAACTTGTTTAGATGCTCTTTCACAAGAAGAATGCTACAACACCCTTCTGCTGGAGTAGAAATGTAAATTATACTGAAGCTAGCTTTTCAGATACTGGTGTCGAAACCAATATTGTGGCCAATCAAGAAATTTCAGGGGAAAAAATAATATGAAAACAATGAATAATAAAAAATTTCCAAATCCAAGGTTCAAATATGCATATAAATACTCCAGTTTTTAACCACAAGGTAGACCGTGATTTCTTTTGAACATATTTTGCTTTCAAAAATGTTTATTCTAACCGCAATATGAAAGAAAAAGTTAGTATCTAAGTTATTTATTCTTCTCCTTTGATCCTCTAAAAATAGGAAAATATAGAATAGTCTGAAAATAACGCTTTTTACTTCGCTAAATGAATGAATGCCACAATGAAAATGTAATTCATGTGAAATAGAATAGAGACGTAATAGGATCAGTGTGCTATTGTCTTGCTTAGTTGGATGTCATTGAATTATTATTACTTAAAATAACAACTATGTCCCCGATTCTTAAAACCTAACCATGACATATACTTCCCCTTCCCTCAATAAATCAACACAACAATCCAAACCTTAAATTTAAAACTTCATCCCTATGTTGGAAATCCTAATTTGAAATTAGAAGAATACTTTTCAATAGCTAATATCACAGGAAGACCTAATATGTCCATCTTATGTCTCGCACAATTGTTAGGTATTTTATTCTCTCCGTTTGCATACGTTTCATATTTGCAATTATAATACTTATAATTAAAAGTCTCACAGGAATTGTGATAAGATATTGTACTAGTTTATAAGGTAGTGGTGGTAAATATTCTATCAATATATGATTATAACTTTTAGATCAAGTGATTGAAATCAGTCTACTAGTATTTGTTAATTTAGTTATTCATGTTTTTTATCTGAGACGTTACAAATAGCATCAGACCTAACCCATTATTAGTAGGTGGACGATTTCGGTCTTATTCCAATTTAGAGAAGAGGTCGTGGAGAGCGAGATATCCTATATAGATTATAAGAGGTTATGGTTCTAGTTTATAAGATAATGGTGATTAATACCTTATCAATACAAAGTTATAATTTTTCAGCTAAATAGTTGAAATGGATCTATTAGTGTTTATTAACTTAGTTATTTATTACTTTCGACTTGAGGTGTTACAAAAACGACTTTCACTTGCAAGCTATTCTTTATCCTTAAGTAAATTGTTCATAAGAAAAAACCCTAAAAATCAAGATTTAGGAGTTATAATGTATTGCAAGAAGAATGATAAAAGAAAACAAAGAAATTCTTAATCAATGCATACAAGTTGACCTCATCTTTTCTTTTTTTTTTAAGTCCCACCGCCTCTAAGTTAATTACCCCAAAGTTAACTATGTTTATCCTAAAGAGTAAACAAAATAAAATTAGAATTTAATTATATATTTTATTATTTAGGATATTTTGGTAATAAAGATCAAGGAGCGACTTTGTTAAAGAAAAAAGTGAGTGGCTATTATGCGTACTTGTTGGTTGTGTATGCTAAAACAGTTATATATATTTGTTTAGTTTGTGTAGGTAAGTGTGGCAATTATAATGTAAATTGAATAAGAGGCTATTAAAATTAAATATAGTATCAAATAAGCTAACTCTTTCATAACTATCCCACACTTATAAAACCATACTCTAGAGGACTTGTCTCACGCTTCCAAAACCAACTATAGAGATTTAAGGATTCACACTTTTAAAACCGATTCCAAAGGGTATTGTAATTCCATATATTTATGATCAACTTTAAGGACGTACAAGGTTTTATACATTTTAAAGATGACTCTATATGTTATATAAGGTTTTAAATTTTCGAAACGGTTCTAGCAATCTGATTCCATGAGATCATTAGATAGTCCTCCATAGTCAAGCTACAGTTAAGTAAATTAAATGAATTTGTATGTGTGCTTATTGAATGTTGATTGCTGCATTTAGTTATCTTAACATGCATGTGGTTAGAAATATGCATGAGTGTATATGCACATGCAATGAACTATCACATCCTTTAAGATTGAGGCATAACAGACATTGTCTCGTAGAATTCCATGTCTTAGTACGAGTTAAGTCAAAATCTTAAAAGAAGTGGCATTATAATATATATCACAATTATTTGGTGCTCCAATCATCTGAATTTTCAATTAATTCTCATGCGGATAATTTATTTACCAATTAATAGAAATATCGGAGAGAGAGAGAGAATAGTAAACATCTCAAAATATTTGATAATTTTATGTGATGCAAAATTATCACTTGAGTGAAGGAATTACTATTTAAAACGGTCGGAAACATTAGGCAGACACAAAGAGAAACGAGAACAAAACGGCCTCTCGTGGACTTCGATTTTTCGTTTATTTATGAATTACTGTTGAAAATTTTAAAATTGTAAAAAGAAATTAGTTTGTCCTAGCTTTACGAAAGGATTAAGATCAATCTGTCACGTGGAAATGAAGTCGGATCTTGACTTGTTTGCCATATTTTATACCTCTTGTTACGTTCTTAACACTATGTTATTGAATTGGTGACTCTCGGATGATTCAATTTGAGGTCAAATTTATTGGTACATACTGTAGTAGCATCATCTTCATTCTTCAATCGTTCATTCACATCAACAATTTTTGGTTTTCCGTGCACGTATTATAATTGTATTAGTTTTACGAGTAGATCCAAAAATATGAATCTATTTTATACAAAAGGCTTTCCCACTAGAAAGGTTAATTTAACGAAAAAAACTTCTTATATGGAACTTGAAAATGAAAAAAAAAAAAAAAAGAAAGCTTAGTTAACAGTATTTGTCAAATCGAGTTGACCTTCAATCTAATTTCTCTATAAAACCGATCCAAATAATCTATTTGATCCTTATTAGTTATAATTTTGATTAAATCCAATAGACCCAATTAATTCGACCCAATTCTTATAAGAAGTCATTCGGTTTTTCGAATATTATATCTCGTGTTTTCTAAAAAATATACCAATCGGGTAAAAATATAAAATAAACTATAAAGAACTCTTAACTCTTAATTCTTAAGGATATAGATAATACTTATTGATTTATAAATAAATATGAATTATACTATAATATTTTTATTGATACCAATTTAATTTTGATTTGATTCCGATTAATCTTTTGAATCTTTAACCTCTTATCATTCCTGGATGGACCTTCTGGTTTGAGTTTAATAACATTATTACTTAATAGGAGAAGTTTATATGTAGGATAATGAGCTATTTTTTTAAATTTGGAATAAGATAATGTATTTTAAAGGTATTTACTCTCTTTTCTAATTTTAGCATGTAAAAATATGCGGATTTTTGCAAATGAGCGGGGACTAGTTATTTAGCACGCATAATGCTCCTTGACAGGAAATCTCTACTTATTATATTCAAATAAAATAAGAACACTGGTGTTTTGTCAGTTTAGTGATCCCGTGATTAAATGTAGAATCAATAGTAAATGATTTTCATATCAATAAGGTATGGCATATCTCGAACGTGTGAGACAAGACGGTGGTGCCGTATTATATCCCATGTGGCCGGCCCTTCGGATGCTGCCCTCTTGCCGTGTGACTAATGTTGAATAAATGCCCCTTATTAATTACCCCCTATCAAAATATGTCATGATATAGCCACGTAGAGAAACAGTGACAGTTGAAAACATTTATAAATGGAGAATATTTCCTTTATCTCGTTTTCCACGACGATCGAGCATCTAGGTTTAGAATAATATAATATAGAATAATATAATATAAAATAATATAATATTAAACTCCAACTCTACTCAAACTAAAAAGACTTAAAAGTTTAAACTCGATTTGAGCTTTAATTCATAAAACTTGAACTTAACTGGAAATGAAATTCAATAAATTTGAGTTTAAATTAATTAATCTTGTTTAAACTCAATAATATTAAAATATATTTTAAATTAAATTAAAATAATATTATTTAAATTCGTATCGAATTCAACTAGTATTTAAACTTGATTCGAGTTCTATTAGTCTTACGAGCTTATCAAGCTAGTCATTACAAAACTCGAATTAGACTTGATAAGCTGTTTGAATAATTCGAATTTCAGCTTAATTCCACTAGGTTAAGTCGAATGAGTTGAGCTTGAATTCGAATAAATATCGAATCAAATTCGAGTAACTCGCAGGTAAACTTATCTCATTTATACTTTTTACGTTCATGTTTTTTTATACTGCTGGTCTTTTATTTGACATTATGTATGAAATAGGTCATTACTTTATTAATTTCGCCATTATGAAACAAAACAAAGAAGCATTTGTGCCCTCATGAAGATAAAAACAATAGGGTATCCTTAGGATTATAGCCTCGTGATATTATATGGTTTGAGATCGTCAAAGATTTCCCTAAAAAATGGATCTCGGTCCTTCTGCCGGCGAGGATTTGGGATTTGGGGGAAAGAATGTATCGAGCAGACAACAAAATTGAATAATCTTCTACATAAGATCTCAAGTATTCAACATTTCGCAACAAGAACACGATTCAAGTATGTTCCAATTTATGCTTGTTTTCTTAAAAAAAAAAAATATCAAAAAAACAAGTTCACTCCAATTTGGAACCTGATCTTACCATATGGGCCATACAAAGTGATTTTGTCAATACCATTCAAGTGGAATGTAATAGAATGGATATTCTTATAAAATATATTAATTAATATCAATAGTTTAGAAAATCGAAATTTACACAAATTTACCTAATTGGAAAACAGAATTTATGAGAATATGTACAATCTTTAATTAAACATTCAAATAAATATTTAGATGGAATCAGTATTGTTAAATTCAGATTGGGTGATTGATCTAGATATATAAGAAACTGAAAAATTAATAGGAAAATTGGGTTAAATGAAATTGAATTGGGATTGAACTGAGTTCAATTGTAGGGGTCAATCCGAAGTTAACAACACTTAATAGAATTGACAAAGAGACGATTTCTTATATACCGCCTATTATATCGAGATTAGTGTTTAATATATCTTACTTTTAAGTGAAATTAGATTTATATGTGTTGCATTAATTATTACAAATAAACCCGATAGACTGATAAAAAGTTTTTACCTATGAAAGAAGTAAATAATAATCAATTGAATGGTGGATTTGAACAATGATGCAACAAAAAAAATTTTTTTCCCCTGCTTCGATAACTAAAATATTCACCAGTAAAAATAGTTTTACAATACAATGTGTGGATCTTGCTTCCAAATTTGGAAAAGCCTTGGGTGGACAACAACTATCGGATGATTTATGTCGAGTAGGAAAACAATGTGGAAATAGTGTTGCTGAATTTCGAGGACATGAGGCAATTACAAGAGAAAATCCAACTTGACCGTCAAGTCCCGTGGATGAGAATAGCACCATCAGAACTAAATGGCACTACGATAATGACCCGTCTAGGGTAGGTTATATAAACAAAAGGGCAATTACTCATCATGATTCCAGTTATAGCGACCACAGAGGAATTCAATCTGTTTACTCAAATGGCCAATTGGGTGAAGAAAATAGGATATGTGGTGGACCTTATCCTTTGAAACCCTCTGTTATAACCACCTTACCCTGTCACTTCTAGACACGAAGAAAACACCTTCCAATATGTAGATGGAAATAATGATGCAGTTAACACCCAACAATGAGGTTGTTTGCTACAATGTTGTAGCAACCCAACAGAAACACAATATTCAGGCCACTCTGGAGCAACCAATAAGAATCTCGGTATGGAATAGGAAGCAAAAAGTTTTTCTCCAAGCTCTGGAGTTATCAACCTGATGTTGTGGCTTTCTTAGAGACAAAAATGGATGCGGACTCAACTTATTCCTTTTATTATATAACTGATTTGGATAGATATGCTTGTCTTGAATCTCAGGGAGCTAGAGGGGGGATGTTAATACTATGGAGGCTAAAAATCATGGAAGTTAACATTGTTAGGTAGTCTTTCAAAGCGATATATTGCCTCGATAAAGTTTAGCAATGCTTCCTTATCTTGGTATTTGTCCATAATCTATGCATCTATAAAATATCCCGGATGAGACAGCAGTTCAATAGAGTGGGGCATGACAGAGTGGCATATGAGAGCTCGAAGATCATTGTCAAGGAACTCGACCTCGACACTTGGTAGATTGGCATTTAAGTTCTTAACACCTGATGAATAGGCATTAAGAAGCTTGACATCTAGATAAGAGACTGAGCAGAGCAGAGTATGTTCGAATTGGGCACTTAAAGGGTTCAGCAATTTACCATCCGATACTAAAGTTCGTCATAGTTGAGCGGAGACATCTAAATCATCTTGACAAGACCTTGTAAGCCCTGAGTCGAGCTTGGGTGATGGAACCTGAGGTTGACAATCTATTAGCTCCCTAAAGGTATTAAAGATTTGCCCTTAAATCTTGGTTGTCATCTTCTTCTTATAGTACATAAGGTGTTAGGTTGGTGATACCCCGTATTACGAACCGTAACCAAGAATAAACAAGAACGGTCACTAGATGGAGCAAACTTGCAGAAAGCTAAAAAATGATTAATACGGAAAAGTGCGAAAGAGCAAAAACAAAGAATCAAACAATAAGCAAAACCCATGAATAGCTCCAGAGGATATGACGCATCAATGGAACTTCTGAAGACTTATGACTCAATTCAATATAACATACGAATTGGTTTGAGGTTACTCGCCACTTAACTTTACTTAAAGGAAAGGATAAGAGTGATGCCAAGAGTAAATAAACAATATTTACACAAGGAAGAAAAAAGTACTTAAAAAGTATATACTAAGAATGATTTGATGTTATCACAGTTACAAGTATAAGGGTATTTATACCCATAAAATAAAGCAACCTTCCTAAATAGGGAAAGATAAAAAGGGAATTTCTTAAGGAATTAATGTACAAGATACAAAATAGTAAAAATGAATAGACAAGAAAAACAATCATTAATGCAACGGATTCTACACATGATACTATACACGTAGCGATGCTACATTGGTGAGGTCGTTAGAAGATGCGAATAAAAAAAGTACGGACAAATGAGCTTATTCGAGTAGGGATAGTTTAGTCAATTCGGACTCTCTCTCTCTCTCTTGACTTCTTGGCAAGGAAGATACCAAGTAATTGGTCGGCTCGGCACTAGAGAGTAATCAACTGTAAGCCCTACAACTAATTACTTGGGTTTCAATCAGCTAAAAGATCCGATCGAATCTAAATTATGAGTAAAACTAGAAATATTAGAAAAATAATCCCGTAAGTTCGAATTTAAGAAAATAAGCAATAAAATAAAAGAATATAAAAATTTCAAATTTTAAGTATATAACTCATTATTTATCGAAAATGCGGAAAATGTATTCTGATAATTAATGAATCGCTAGAAATAAATTATATGTATACTAAAAATCATAGAATGACCTAAATAATATTTAGGAATATTTATTTATATTATATATGAATTTACATATATGTAGAAATACATATAATTACTTAAAATACGCGTAGTGTGCTAAAATAATACTAAATAATTAAAGAAAATTCATAATTAATTAAGAAAAAATTTCAAAAATCAGAAAAAATAAGGAATGGTCCAAAATTGGGTCGTGGCAACTGGGGGAAATAAGAAGAAAATTAGCCAATTAAATTAGAACAATAAAAAAGTCAAATTGGAAGAAAATAAGGCAATTGTCTAATCAAATTAATGTACAATAATTTCCCTAAGACTCTATAAATACTTCAAATTTTTCAAAAGCTTATTTTGGATGTCAGGAATTTTATAAAAATAGAGAGAGGTAAAATTGAGAGAAAATTAAGGTTTTACAAAAGTTTAGTAAAAGTCTGTGCAGTTAGGGCTTGTAAGGAAAACCTAAACCCGACGAGCAGCTGGAAGTGAACGGCCACTATCACCACACGATGGTGGCAGCGCCCAAATGGGCTGATACACCCATGACCACTGACGGTGGTTGGAGCCACCCAAATCAGTGAGTTCGATTTCAAGTCCGATTTTGTATAATTTTGTAAAAAAAGTAAATATTCGTAGAAAATTATAAATTTTGTTATTCTGGAATATTTTTGTATGTAGTTTTTAGGAAAAATATTATTTTGATGAAAATATGTCCCGTGATATATGATCCTTAAGAAATCATATAAAACCAAACATGTTTCGATTTAGAAATAAATGACCTTGGAAGTGTAGTTTTGAGCCCAAAATTTTTGTGTAGACTACTTAGATGATATAGAACAGTGATATGAAGCTCGTTTTCAAAAATTAATTTTTGAAATTTTTAAATAATTTTTAGGCCTTAAAATGAGGCATAAAATAGATAATTTATGATTAATTAAGTAACTAAATAGTTAATTACTGATTAGTTGAATAACTATATGTTTTATGATGTTGAAATCTAATGAGGTATGATACTTATAGCATTTAAGGTGTTAGATATAATTATTAGGCTAATTATATAGTAAATAAGTAATACAGAAAAATAGTAAATTTTAAGTTAATTTTGTAAATTAGGGTAATTAGGTGTAAAATATGATTTAGGATGAATTTAGACATTTTGATATGATAATTGATGTTGGGAGATGGTAATTAGAGTGATAAAAATATTAGATGTGTATTGTGTATATAATACGTAATAGTACATAATACATAATTATTAGAAATATAATAAATAGAAAAGATTAGGATAAAAATTAATATTATATAAATAATAGAGATATATAATAAATCTGATAGAAAACTTAAATTTATGTAATTATATGAAAAATGTAAAAAAAATTTACATCAGGAGTAAATTCGGTACACTGGTAAGGATTTAAGTATACCGGATATAATAAAATACTGACTAAGGGTAATTATGATATTTAGGATTTCTATAAGCAATGTGATTAATTTCACATTATGAGTTAAAACATATTTCTAGAGTTTGAGTATAAAATAGTACTTAGAAATCAAACTAGAATCTAATTTAGAAATTGATGCGAAAACTGAACCCGAACCTAACCCCAAACCTAGAATAATTATAAAAAATTTGAGAACCTAGATAACTGAATATATTAAACACTAAACAAAACATAACAATAAGCTTTATAGGATAAAACTAACTTATAATAGTTATATGAAAAACTAAAACCACGTTTGTGTTATAGGGATGATCGGCGATGGCCTGAGCGAGTTGGACCTCGAGTGAGTAAGCGAGGAGTTCCGGTAAGTTGGGATTAATACGATGCTATATTTTGGAGGCTTGAGATTATGCTTAGTTGTGCTTGTTAGATAATTGATTGTGTGCATGTGCTTGATTATGAGTGATGCTATGATTCTGTTTGTTGTTCTGGCTGTATAGTATGATTTGTATGAAATGATTGATCACCCTAAACTGGATCTAATCAAATATACGACCCGTAATCATAATCGAACCTGCATGGTAACTCATTAGGGAAAACTTAGGATTCTCTAGCCAAATACCGACCCCTTCAAAAGGGATAACGCAGGATTGCATAATGGTCCCTTCTTCATCCTCAGTTGAACTAAGTAACAGAAAAAGAGGTCGCGGCAAGGATGAAGTCAATGGTTCGAAGGTAATCATGGGAGAGCAGTGTTTCCATTGTATAAGCCTGGATTTGGTCGTGAGCTATTGCATTAACGGCAACTCCTTAACCCGAATTAAAGCGGGTGCAATTTTTCTAATCTCACGACGGGCCGGACAACATCGTGCGATGGCATTTGCTTGAATATGCATTGCACCTAATAAGTTGATTGATAGCCTTGTTGTATTTACGGTATAGTTTTAAGTTCTCCATCCTAACTTACTGAGCTGTGATTGCTCACATCCCTATAGATGTCATGCAGGTGCTGGCTAAGAAGCGGTTTACAACTACTTTGAAGCTAGCAACTCCTAGATCTTAGGGAGTAAGGTTAAATATTTGAAGAACAAACATATATTTTTAAGGTCTAAGTTTTTATTTTAGAATTTTTCATTTCTGAATAATGTAATAACTAAGAAATATATTATGGTGAAATATTGTAAAGTTTAATTGTAATAACTATATTTCAGTGTATATATATATTTTCTTACTTTCTTAGGTAGATGATTTATTTAAATTACAAACTGTTTATTCCAAAGCGGGTTAGTCGAGGATGCCTTATGTAGATCAGGTCTAAGATAACGGTTGTAAGGCCAACTTCTATCTTAGAATGGTTTACACGGGGAGATTGTTACGACTCCACTGCTTCGGGGCGTGACATCAACGACTCAGCATACTGTAGAAAAATGGGCAATCATACAGCACGGTATGAAGAGTGACTTAGTAAGGTAGTACTTAACCTCAGCAGTGGTTGGTTAGGCTTTTAGCAAAATAGACAAATTATATGGCTAGTCAGGTTGTTGTCTTGCAAGGATGCCGATGTAAGCAAATGTACCTATCGGTTTATAATATAACGGATATAAGTTCGAATGTCAATCCCTCAAATACTCTGACTACTAGTATTCATTAAGTTTCTATTATTTAACTAGTAAATTAAATCTCAAGAAACTTAAATAAGTAAATATAATTTACTACTAAAACTAATTTAAAGATTAATTAAGAAGCAATTCAAGAATTAATAAAAAAGCAAATTCAATTGGAAATTAATTCAAGATTCAATATTGTACCTAGATCTTACTTCTCTTAGATCTAACATATGATTTGCTTAACAATAATTTAATTTATTCTTTAATCATTCTTGACAAAAAGAATTCTCTACTAAAATTAATCACTTTCTTCAGCCAATTAACTCTAACTCTAGAATCACCTATTAGAATATCTTCTTAATAGTATAACCTAAGATTGCATTATTGAACATCGAATTCTGTACGCTTTAATTCAAAATTCTAGAAGAATCTTGCAAATTATCTCTAATAATCCTCATCAACTATGCTTAAATCTAATCTTATAAGAAATCCTTCAATTCTCTTATAAGATATCAAACTTTTAAATTACTACCTATGAAAATAATAACCTAAATCATGAAGTAAACAAACTGAACTAAGAAAAGACTAAAGAATTAAATAAATCATATACTAATCATATCTTATGAATAGATCTAGGTTTCACAAGACTTAGATATGGGAGATCTACTCACTATACATCTCAAAATAAAGATATAAAAACAAAGAGTAGAGAAAAATAAAATAATGAATCATAAAATTTAAAGAAAAATTGAATCTTAAAATCTTTTTTGTGCCTTACTTTCTTGAGTATCTTTAGCTTGAAAAACTCTTTACAATTCGTGTTAAAAAGTTCTTTTTTTAAACAAACCTTAATAAGGCTTTATATAGGAAGAGATAAAAAATAAAATAGGTCAGTTGGAAAATACATGACCAAAAATATGATCGTGTCTTTTGGTCATGTCTTAGGCTGTAACAGTTGAAAATAAGTCCAAATTCACCTGAAAACAGCATAGTTATATTATTTGGCTATGTTGATTTTCAAACTTTTATAACTTGCTTATTTTATCTCCGATTTAAGTGAAATTTGTTTCAATCTTGTTATTTCTCTCATAAATCATTTCGAAACCTAGAAAACAAAATTTTACTCAATTAAGTATCATTATCTAAAAATAAGCTCAAATATTAAGAAAAATCATAAAAAATGACTAATTAAAATATGCACAATTAGAAACTCATTAGATGTCAAGCAAAATCGAAGATTCTTTCAAGGTGAACTTAGCTTAGACACACTCTGGATTGCTTAAAATTAGGTTAGCTGAGCAAGTGATCATGTGAGCCGAGTTATTGCTTAGATATTCTTTAAGTCGATAATTAGAAATAATTGATAGGTACAGAAAAGTTTGGCTCAAGTGAGGTAGTAGGTCAACAATCTGGATTAGCTTGACCTCTTTGGCTATAGGATAGAACCAAAGAATCTGTTTTATGAAACCTTCAAAACCTCAAGCTCATGCTCAAGTCGATGGCCTAGTTGTTCGATTCCTATCAATACCCTTACCCTATTGGTGGGAATAAGTTTTGAAAAATTAATATTGGAAACTTACCCAATGACTCTGAATACATATTTAAAACTTATCCAGTCAAATAAAGTCTAAGTGAATATCTTATAATATAGAGTTACGTGTTCTCCCCTAATTCAAATCCCATTAAGGTCATTTATCTTTTTCAAATTATATCTATTGTTTGTTTTTCATTTAATGGTTTTCATTCCGTTCTTGGTTTTTTATTTTTCTTATCTTTCCTCAATATCTAATAAATTAAATTTCATTTAACCAAAGTAATGGCAAGTGAATAAATTCTCATTATATACTATTCAATTATTGGCATTATTAATATCTCAATAGTTTTGGTCTTGTTGCATGAAAAATTAGTAAACAATGATATATATATTTATATATTTCATATTACTCAATGTTTTGACATTTTTTTCAGAGTTATTATTAGGAAAATGAATGGGCATTGTTAAAGAGTTGATTATCTATTTATTTATATTGAAAATGATTTTTTTTAACAAATGATATTCTTTTTTTTCATACCATTACTCAATCATGCAAGGCATCTTTGAAAAATTATAAAATACTTATCATGATTTTGTGTTCTTTCCGTACCACTACTATTTTTTTGTTTAAATACTTCTCATGATTTATTTTTTAGATAACGGAACCTCCACAAGTTTTTTTGGATTAATTCCCTTTTTTATATATAAATTGATAATATTAGGAAAATGAACAAGCATTATCAAAGAATTGATTATCTAATTATTTATATTGAAATTTTTTTTTTTGAACAGATGATATATTTTTGTTCATAATATTACTCATTAGACGATCTTGCAGAGGGATCTTTGAAACATTATAGAATACTTGTCCTTATTATATGTTGTTCTTTACATACCACTTCTTTTTTTATTTAAATACTTCTTGTGATCTTTTTTTTTTTTTTTGTTGATAATGGAACCTCCGTAAGTTTTGTGCATTAATTTCCTTTTCTGATAAATTGATAATTAAAGTTCAATATATATATATATATATGTATGTATGTGTATATGTCTATATATTCCAATGAGAAGGTAAGAAGTTCATTCTTTTAATTTTTACAAAGTGTATTAAGTATCCAAGGTGATTTTGTCAAAAAGTTTAATCTACATTATTATCAAAACTTAGAAAATGTTTTGGGTACATTTATAAACAAAATTTTATTGTATATATATAAGATATATTATCCATGTAATAAAAAGCAAATATTCTCGTAGATTTAAATAAGATAAATTCGAGCCTCTTTAGTGTAAAGTCTTAGCCTTATGTGGTTATATCTGTCCATGTAGACATGAATTTGAACTATAACATGAATGTGTTTGTGCGTAATACTTATGCTGTAGGACTGTACATTTCCAGTAAATAAGATGCTTTTCGTTTGGATGCTTAAGATTATTTGGAATACGGCATATGTTTCGGATGAGGGTTATATATGATAAATTACTTTGTGTATGAAGATGAGCAGGACTCTTATGTTGGCTGTTGGGCTAGCAATTTCTTATTAATTGTTTTTATGTTACTCGGAAGACTTTGGTTGATGATAAACTTAGAATTGAGTTTTCTCCTTATTTTGAAACTCGTAATTTGCTAAATAGAGTTTATTTGAAGGGAAAAGAAAAATATATATCTACCCACTACTTGTATATATATACATAATGCACAATATGAAATGTAACTTTTGGCTTTGTTAAGAGATTTGATGAATAACTGAATAAAGTGATTTTGTATTTAGTAAAAAGATTATAGATTTCATCGGGAAAAAATTAAAAAAAGATTATAAATTTCAATAAATTAAAGAAATATATAATGAGTTAATCGTGTCATACGATTTTACATAATAACAATAAAAAATATTTAATAAATATTGTACATCAAGTATTATATATACATAATATATAAATATTAATATAAATAATAACAATAATAAAAATAATTTTTAAATTTATTATTACACATAATTTATATTCGGTGTAAACCTAACGTGTATAACCGGAAGGTAACAAGAATGGATATTTCAAACTTCTCTCCTAGTCAAACGTAGCATTAATTTCCGTCCAAAAAAAAAAAAAATCTAAATGTCGAGTCCAGTATCTCTAAATCACATTCTCATTCATTGAATTTCTGTTCCATTCCAACTCGGATCGCGTATTCTCGTGAATGAAAAGCATGTACCACAATACCGCTTATTTGAAAGGAAAACGACGTGTGAATGCACGGTCACATCACGTATAGAAATTCTCGATCGATATAAAGCGGCGGAGACCCACATTTCAAGTGCCATAAATGCATAGCCGAAGGGCGTCGGTAGTTGGGTGCTTGCGGTTTGACCAAGAACTTCACATTCGTCCAACCACCGCATTTAATTTTTCACAACTGCCGTTTACATTTAGTCCACCACTAACCTCCGTTGTTTTTGGAAAATTCTACGGTATGGACTACTCAGTAAATCGTTTCAATTTCAAATAAAATAATATTATTAATAGTAAGAAAAAAAAAAAACTGTCCGACAGTTTATTTTCGTTATAAATGGACATAATTTTTAGTAAAAAAGAAAAAAATATACATAATTTATTATAAATCAGGTTAATTTAACCATACCATAGAAAGCTCTTTTCTTCTCAACTTTGCTACCAATGTTCGCATAACAAAATCACGATACAGTTAGCCTATGTTATCCGGCTTTAACATGTTCTATTAAAACTTATAATACACGTAACACTAGATTTAATTAGTGCTTTGCTATACTATACAATATGTAGTCTTCATGAGGATGCTTGCGTATCCGAAAAACATCCATCTTTTATCTTTCAAAAGCGTTTTGGGTGCAACAATGGAAGTCTGCTTGCAATCTGGTGTAAAAGCACCAACTTTATTAAATTGCTAAATTTACCACCTCAACTTTGTTAAATGTTGTAATAATTTATACTATTCAACCTAACTCAATTTATTTCTATTTGTTGATGTGGATGGAATCAATACATGACACCACAAATCTATCATATATCAACTAATCTCATATGGTGTAATTTTATTTTTGAGGGAAAAAAATATTTTTTAATTCCAATTAAGTAAACGCTAAAGTAAAGACCATTGCATGCTCAAAAACACAATTCTTCCTATGGCTATTTAGACAACTTATATATATATACAAGGTTTTTTCATGCAACATTCCATGTGAAACTTGTAAAAGAGTGAATGGGATTTTAAAATGCAACTTATAATTTTTCGCAAAAGATATGGTCTACTTTGATTCAATTTTTCTTATTTGATTTAATTTTTAATTTAGAAGAAAATACTCGATTTTTAATCTATTCCCTAATTACTTTTGAATCATATAAAGATTATAAAAAAAAAAATTAAAACATTCTTGATACTCATATCAAAATGACATTCTCAAACACATTTTACAATTGAAAGACGCACTTTAACATTGATTTCGAGTACATTTTAAAATAGTTTTTTTCCTAAAAATCTTCATATGATTAATAAATAATCATAGAGTAGATTAAATTTGAGTATTTTCTTCTAAATTAAAAATTGAATCAAGTGAGAAAACTTGAGGCAGAGTCGACTCTTTCTCTTGTGAAAAATTACAAGTTGCACTTTAATATTGATCATAAGTCCCACATGAATTGTTTCATAAAAAAAAATCCCATATATATATATATATATATATATAGGTTATTTTAAGTGATTATGTGAAGAGTAGTGCTTATATGCTTAATATAGTTTATGCTATGCTTAGATCTTTATAATGTTTAGTTGAAATTAAATATATATATATATATTTTCCCTTAAAAAATTGTGCCACATAGTAATATCTCCAATT
Organism: Lumnitzera racemosa; assembly: GCA_024138005.1. Classification (NCBI taxonomy): domain Eukaryota; kingdom Viridiplantae; phylum Streptophyta; class Magnoliopsida; order Myrtales; family Combretaceae; genus Lumnitzera; species Lumnitzera racemosa. Next base: position 8,239,337 of record JAMXBC010000007.1, read on the forward strand.
ACCACATAATGCTACGTGTCAACCGATGCCACATAGGCAAATGGAAACTAACAAAAAAAAAAAGTATGATTTGTTAGTTTAGGTTGCTGCCACATATTAACTCGTGTTACATCAATAAATAAAAGCTAACGAAATTTGGTTAGATAGTATAAATAACTACAAAAACTTTAAATTTATCTTTTCAATGTTGGGGTAGTAAAATTGCATATCTCCATGCTTTACGTAGGGGATGGTCACAAGAGACAATTGCAAAAATACTAAGGTCATCAACGATATTCTGTAGAATGGGATAAAAGGGAAGAGATAGAGTACATTTGGTCAAGTTGGTAGAAGACTTCGTCTCCTAAAGAATTGGGGGATCTTAGTTTGATTAACCATGAGATAAAAAATAAAGTATGTGCTATTAAGTGAATTTAGGAGCTAAGGTAAAAAAAAGTAGTATGAACCGCATTAATGAAAGCCAAATACAATAAGTTATACAATGAAGTGTAGTCTTACGATTATGATTCAAATAATACTTCTATATTATGGTTGATTTCAAATTATAGATTGTTGTGATGTGTTTTACGAATTCCTTAAGCAATTTAAGATAAATTCATATATTAAGCGTTATTATCGAAAAAAAAAAGTGTAAATAAAATTATTACATTGTGTAATGGATGGTTTAGAGTTGATAAGTTTATATGGATTGATTCCTTAGATTAAGAATTCGATCCAATATGCTCTAGGCAAGAAAAATTAAAAAAGAAAAAATAGGTGTAAAAATGGCCGACCACGTTGAAATATGGTTAACAAATGGCAAATTCAACTTACCAAAATTTGTAGTTAGATTTTATCAAATCGAGGATACGGGAAAACGATTGATTACATACGGAAACTAGTTGATCTTATTATATTGAGTTATTCTAAGGATTCAAATGCATGATCAGGTTTTGTCAGTATAATTAAGTTACTGATTGATTATTTCATGCATAATTATAGGATTTTCATTGAAGACGAGTTATTTAATGAAGTGAATCTATCTACATAGGTTGTTGTATCTTACAGCTTGTTTTTATAGATCTAAACAAACAATCTAATAACTATATTGATTGTTGTTGCAGCTTGAGCTGAGGATGCCACTAATCAAACAAGAAGATAATGGGTTAGATTCCATTGCTAACATTCATAATGAAGTGGGCAGTAGATTTAATGCTGTGTGGTGTGTTGGTCCATTTGTTATTATAACTATACTGTATTGTACATACATAAACGAATTTTATCGATAAGTGTTCTTGCAACACAATTTGATACTAAATAATAAAGAAAATTTTAAATTTTTTTCACTAAATTATTATGGGTGCTTGATACATTTCATAAAAAGTTAAAATGAACAAATTTTTAGCTTTTCTTAGACATATATTTCAATTATTAGATGTCAGTTTTTACATAGTGAAGTTTGTATATAAAATTTGTGTAAGTTAATTTTATATTTAATGAAAGCAAATCACAAGAAGTATTTAAGTAAAAAATTATAAGTATAATGAAAATAACAACACAATATAAAGAATAGTGTTATATAATTTCTTTATAGTTAACGACTTTGCCAAAACACTTTTTTTTCTTAAGCATAAAAGTTATAATCGGGTCATATTAGTAATATGGGATATCACTGCAGAATGTTTGGCCGAAGGCTTACATGAATGGTTAAGGTTGTACATAATGATTTAGTTTTTAGTTCAAGGATTTGGGGATCTAGATGGATTGATGGATTTATTGAGACTTATTTAATGAATATAATTTTATAATTACCCTTTAAATTGCAATTTATTATGAATTATAAGTTTGTTAACAAATGGTGATTTTGAGAGTCTTTTGAAAGACGAAATATCATGATGTTATATTATGAATCTTACTTATAAATCTCCAAACCCCATATGTCGTTATTGAGTATAGGAACATGAGGTAAAGTTGTTCACCTGGATAGTCTTCATACATAACGTAGACACAATTATATTTCCGAATATTCCACTTTTTCTACTAAAAATAAATTATATTTGGTTCAGTATATGGACTATTGCTTGCTAGTCTTAACAAAATCAGAAATTGTGGGCAGAATTACACATTCATTTTAGGAGCTTCACTCTCTATGCATTACCTAAAACTTAATTTTCCTTATTTAAACATTACGTGTAGCTTACAATTTTGAAAAGAAGAAAAAAGAAATTATATATATATATATATATGATTATCCTTGACAAGTGAAAATGTATGCAAACAAGTAACCGGTTATTATTGGGCCTAATTAAATAAGCGTCTATTTGGTATACTTGGGTAGATACGGTTTCTGAAACAAAGTAAAACTGTATTTCATTTATTTCCTCAGGGTGTATTTATTCTTCCTTTCCTTTTTAAGGCGTGTGATTTTTTTTTTTTTCCTCAAAAACTATTGTGTTACAACTTTATGGAACGAGTTCATTACAAAAACAGTATTTATATCGCTAAATTAAAATGATTTTAATTATCACATATTATATAAATTAAGTACATGTCACGTGTTAGTACAATTTTTATTGTTTCGCTAATTAAGTACATGTGAATCGCATATTACATCATTGTTAGTGGAGCGACCCCCAAAACAAAAGAAAAAAAAAAGATAGTATATTTAGTTTAGTCTATATTGACCAATATAAGATATTTTTATTGCATACACGAAATCCCCATATTGATATAATGGCCGGAAATGTTATTGTCAATATTTGCTTAAAAAAAGGGGAAGCTGAAATATTCATTATTACTTCTTTATAAAAGTTGTTGGTTTTAGTTTTTCTCTTTGTATATTTACTAATAGAAAAATTGTAAAAAAATCATAGTGTTGTTATGTTTTTATAATTTATTAACCTATAGTTAAGATCATTATAATCTAATAGTATTAATACTAATTTTTTATTGGGATGGATTTAATTTAAATTCCTCATCTTCCATATTAGGGTATGGTGGGCCAAAAAATTTTATTAATCTGTATTTTATTTTATTTTTACATAATTATTTGACATGTATTATTCTTTATTAAGTGGTCATTGACTCATTAGTACCCAGTTAAAAAATGGCCAAGATATGTAAGTGTCCAATATATGATTCCGAATCGATATATACAACTCTATATAATGGAAAAACAAGCAAACAATATAATATATAATAAGATCTTTTTATATATGAAGAGGGTTTCCATTCCAATTCTAAGACACGAGAAAAGCTGATGATTTGTGGACGTGTTGATGACACTTGACATGTAAATAATGATATAATAATGGCAACCTAATTGCATGAAGAAATGAATCGTTGAGCAAATAGAGGTAAATTGTTATTTATTTTGACTTTTGACATTTGTCATCCACCGCCCCATCAAATGAACCCACTATACAACTTGTCGCTATTTGCATTTATATTTATATATTTATATTTATTTTGGGGATATATTATAAATACACACCCAAAATTATTCATGTGAGTGTTCGTTTTCCTCGCGCTTTAAGATAGTATTTGATTCTACAATTTATATAATACTAGACTGAATAAAATTTTTTATCTTATGTTTCCTTTATAGATTTATTTGATGATAAAATAAAAAATAGGTTGATGGATCAAATAAAATGTATAAATTTTATCCTATCTAAACTATGGTACAAAAATGAAATTCATTAGACAAAAACAAAAAATATTTTACATTTCCAAAAATAGCTTATATGTTATAATATTAAGTTAATAAATATTGTTTTATTAAATATTATAAAAAATTATTTATTTTATAATATAAATAATTAATTTTTTAGTATAAATTTTATGTCCAATATTATACAAACCAAATAATATACAATAACCTTATACCGTTCAATTCACCTTGTACTTGTCTTGTTTAGTTCTTTTTATTTAGTCAAGTTTTTATAATTAAACACTACCTAAAAAATAATTTGTACAAGCAAATATTGATACGACGATGATGTTATAACATTAATATGTATGCGGTTTAAATATAATGTAAATTGATAAAATAATTAAACAAAAAAAACTCAAGAATATCGCTCAAATCATTTTATATTGTTTTGTAAATATTCAAATTTAACATGAAATGAAAGTTGGTTTAATCTGACAATATTTTAGAAATAGTTTCTAATTCTTTTATAATAATTTATAATTGTTTAATTTTGAAAAAGAAAACTAAATTAAATTAAGTAACACAAACCCAAAAAAAAAAAAAGAAAAGAAAAAAAAATCCTAAACACACACAAAAAGAAAAAAAAAAAAGAATTTTCAGGGAAAAAAACTCAAGAAGGACAAAATACAGCATCCAATTAACCAATAACCGATCCAAATAAAAGATGAATTGACATAGCTAATAAGTATATTCATAGTTTACAACATTTAAATGATATCTCAGACTTTAGTAATATCCAAATTAAGGCAACAGACAATATAAACCTTGTCACGTTCCAAAAATGAAGGTTTGACAACTACACTGCATGCATACTTGTGCCTCCATAAAAGCATGTGATGTTCAAAATGACTTCTAAATTCACGTGTATATTCTGCTTACATAATTCTTCCAAATTCTTTTATTCATAGATCCTTCTTATTCATAAAATGTCGAAAATCCACAATCAAAATCTATTAAACAACCTAAATCTAAACTAAAACCACCCTAAAATTTCATAACCATCTTGCTACGCTAACTTCACTCCTAATCCCACTGCAATGGCCATTCATGCTTATCACTTAAAATATAAATTCCTAAATAAGTGAGAAGAAATACCTTGAAGAAATCTATAACATGCAAACTCAAACACATCCCATACCATGCATATAATTCTATATGTGACAATTAATATCGACTAGCACAATCAATTAAATTAGTAGTACCACGTATCCTTCACAAGATATACATGAAACTAGAACCCTATGGTCATTTCCAAATCTTGGACGTTAATGTGCTCCTTTGAATTGGTTTTGAAAATGTGGAGGGAAGCCTAGAGTAATTTTTATACAATATAAGTCTTGTTGTTTATAAGTTTTACAGGAGAGAATTGTTCTCATCCACATCTAACAAATAACACATTTAATTTCCAATTAATAATTAATTAGTGTTGGCAATTTTGGACTTAAATACAATGGATCCGAACACGATACAATACAGTTTAAATGGATTAGTATATATAAAAATTTGATACAATCCATTTAAACACAATTAAATTCTTGTCCAGGTTTAGCTTAAGTCTTTAAATCTAGACTTGAACACGAAACACATTATATATTCTTTCGTATTTGCATTTTATTGTACGAATCATTTCTTTTTAAATTAAAGATCTTAATTAAAAGTATAAAATATTTTTAGTTATGTATTTTTCTTACTGTACCGTAGTTTAAATAAATAAAAAATTACGACCTCATATGTAAATTCTTTGACTATCTCCCTAAAAATCTAAAAAACAATGTAATAAATTTAAAAATGACCATCGATAGTAATATTAATATCCATTTAATCCATTATTCCATTTAATTTAGTAATGTTATATAACTTAAATTTTTGAATTTTTTATATTTGGTAAGATTTTACTTTACTAAAAATTTTTATTTGGATTATAATTTTTTATTAGTATAAAGATATTATGTCATTTATTTTTATAAAATTTAAATATTATTATCATTTTTCCTTTTATATCTATATATATATATTTTATAAACTCAATTATATTTTTTTAATCGATAAACGATATTAAATCTAAGATAAACGAGATACAATATGATAACATGAATCATTAGCTCTAATATAAATGAGTTTAACTCAGATACATGATACACTAGATCACGGGTTAGATTTTCATACACAATTAATAAATGAGTAATATCATGAATTTAAGTTTTTCAAATACAAATCCGTTTAAATACAAAAACGGGATATGATAAAATAACATAAATCATCAACCTTATAATTAATCATTTTGTCTATTGATTCCATTATGCACATTCATCAAACAAAAATGGTTTATATATTGGATTTTGCTCACAACTTTGAAAACAACTTGCATATGATTCACCTCTTATAAATTTACATTTATATAATCAATCTACAACTTATTTTCATGATCATCATTTGCTTATGTCTAAGACACTTATTATAATTAATTGAATCATTTATCTCATTTTTCTATTAATTAGGTTGACTAAATGACTTATATAGTCAACCTATTTAATTTTCTGTTAACCTATAGCACCACCGGATTGGCCACCTTATACAGCAAATTCACTATAGCACTCCCTAATTGGCTACCCCATGTACTTAATCAATTACTCCACTTAAACTTACATTCTCTTCTTGAAATTGAATCATAAAGCTTCTAATTTACAACTTTTTTGAATAATGTTCTTTATTCAATATGTCACTTAATTCATCATTTACTCTAAATTTTCAAGGTCTTATTTAAAATCTCCAAATTTCACTTAATGACTCTTTGCTTATTTATATTCTCACAAAATTCTCATTTTGGATCAATACTCTCACTCTTTCTTTTAACTCAACAACCAAAACCTAATATTATAGATTAAATTCCTACATGTGAAATATCGATCCCCAATTATGATCTTATACCTAATGGTTCAATTTTAGATACTAATTACTACTTTTAACTTTCCAAGTCATATAATTACGTTTATTATTATAAAGTTCCTATGCTTTGTGTTTATAGTCATTGTTCTACATATTCAAATTTCTATATTAAGAATTAAAAAGGTCTAAGATTAGAAAAATTGTTTGACCTAAAGTGCTTCTTACCTTCCTCACTCTCACTTATGACAACAAATATTTTTCTTACTACAGTAAGTCATGAGAAAGAACCTAATATGGTTCGCAACTTAATCTAACATAATCTTATATTAAGAAATTTTTTAGTTTTTTTAATTATATCCACTCTTTACAATTACCTTCTTTTTTTTCTTTTTTGGTTTAGATACCCATAATATTTTCAATATATGTAGATAATAGATATTATTATTTTTATACCACAATTATTTACTTTATCTATAAAATTTGCATGTTAGAGCTACTTAAAACCCAATCTGTTCATTATCATCCTATTTATTTCCCCTTCTATCTTTCTCTATGTATGTGACATATGGCATAATATAAGTAGGGGTAGAAACCTCTTTTCATAGGGATTATAGAATAGATTTATAAATCACCATGATAAGGGTAAGGTTGAAATGCTCTCAAAATTATTTTAAAAGTAAGAGGAAGATAATAATTTCACCTTTCATATTTCTAGGATTAATTATTGAGCCTAACATAAACCTTAAGCTCTCTTTGTGAATAGGGTTTCATATTAATGGTAAAGCATAAAAATTCTTGATATCTAGGTAAGTCTTCCCCCCTCCTTCCTTCGATACTATTGATTACTTCTTTCTGAAGAGTAATATATTTTGAGCTTAAGATGCTCCTATCATCATAGAAACCAAAGACTACAACCATATGACAAGAATGCAATAGAAGGTAAGATATCATTATGTTCTCATTGTTGTTTCTATTTAAATCGAAAGAAATTTAAGTCTTTTGTGATCTTAGGAAATGTTTACAATCAAATAACGCATCGAGGCTTTATTCTTGCAAAGATCTCGATTTCCTTAAGGGTCTAAGCTAAAACAATCAATGTCTTTCCTCGTTTCCTAAAAATTCTAAACTCAGAATTTTAATTTTAGGAATTCAATTTGATTTAGGATTTAGATCAATACTCAAGATTAAATTTGCATTCAACTTGATAATCTCATCAAATATGAGCAAACGTGTAAAAGTTGACTTTTAATTGAGTTAGAATGTTTGGAAACCTTAGAAATTTCATAAGACTAACCTAAAACAAGAATTTAGGAAAAAATGTCTCAAGAATCATGATTTACTAGTCAAAAACTTAGTCAACCAAGAGCCTTTAAGACCAACAATCGACTTCCCACCACACCTTTCCTTCTCTAATTCTTAAATTAGCTTCTCATGGTGATCTTAAGATTAGTTTTGAGTATTCTAATGGAGATAGGTTGAATCACACAAGTTTTGATCAAAAGATGAAGTAGGAAACTTAATATTAGATTTAGGATTTTTAATCAATAAATGGATTTGATTTTAACCTATATTTATTAGATCATTTGTGTTAATATCGATATACGTTTTATCAAGTTTTTGGATGCTTTAGAGGAATGCAGCTGTTATTTGTTGATAGCTTATGTTAGGATAGTAGAAACTTGACTAATGAATATTTGACATAAATAATTGTCATGTTGTGATATGTGTATTGCTATGAACAAGCGTATAATGTGCTATGTATCTTAATGGTAGGTAGATATAGTTGCTAAATTTTTTTATAGTAACTTAGTAGATCGTGATAAGAGGAAATCACATCAAATATGCTAAATGAAAGGGGACAATGTTGCAATAGAGACGTTAGTTCATGGAATAGGACATTGATTAGATTGTTACTGACTTAATTGCTAATGTTCAGTCGACAAATGATAAACTCGATATAAGATGATTTTGGCAAGTACTGTGCTATGATTTAGGTTATGTCAACATCAAATTACGTGTATTGGTTGATACAGTTTAGGAAACCAACATCTGCAAAAGTTACTATCCTGTGTCGATTCCATTATTGTATATTTGGGACTTTGGTCCGATGTGTTATCATGTTTGGCGGTCGAAAGTTATTCTGAATTCTAGTTGTCAAAATTGTGTTGATTTTGCAAATCTTTTACTTTGAGATAATCAAATTGTTATATGTCGTATTTAGCAACTATGTGTGTGATTGTTGCATGTATGTTTAGTAGCTTGTATTAGGTTTCAAGACTTAACTTATTTGGGATTTTAAATTTTGAGGTACTTGCTTAGCTTAGACTTTTGGATTGGGATAATAAAATGTTGACATTATTTATATAAGCAATTGTATTATAAAATTTTGAAATTTATATAAATAAATTGAGGTTTAATAGCTCGTTCTAAACTTTAGATGATCTTATTGATGTAGAAATATCGTCGAGCTGATAACATTCTGCAATTTCGAGGCATTACAAGAGGTTTTGTTAATGTATCGCTTATGCATTTGTTAACGGTTTAAATGATTTTATGTAGTCTAATATTAATTATTAGAAAAGCAAGTTTATAGAAACATGAAAAATAAAAATCTTATTTGACATCTCATTAAATATCTTGGGATTGGAAGCTATCAATGTTAACCAACTAAATAACTAATCAACGATTTTAAACTAAATTAATTTAATCAAATTCCTTATTATATTGTTATATAACTTCTATGTATCCATGACAAGGTTCGTAGCCTCATGATTTAATTTGTTACGTGTTTTACTTATTTCAGATTTCATCAAAATTAATGGTATGAGAAAAGAAAAACGAGAATACGCAAGCAAGGATAAAATATTGAATTAAATCTAAAATTCTCCTAAAACTCAGCTAGTTCCCAATATCAGACAACCCTTACAGAAGGATTTGGCGTTGGAATGGTAATAAACATCATTATCGTTTTAGAAAATGGTTATGGCGCATGGATTCAAAAGAAAATTAACGGAAGACGTATTTGCGTTTTATATATATATAATAAATAAAATTATATAGTATAATTAAATATATTATAATATTAATAAAAAATATTAATATTAGGAGAAAAGAGAGAGATGGAGGTCTGAGGAAAAAAATAGGGATAATAAGAATGTTGGGGGAGAGAGAGATGAATGTGAAATAGTAGCAATGGCAGAGAAATAGACAATAACGGAGAAAGAGAGAATAGTATGAATCGGAATGTGAAAATAGCAGGGAGAAGAAGAGTAAACGAGAAAAGAACGAGAAGAATTGTTTGAGAAAGAAAATTTAGAAAGTGTGATAAATTTGTTTATAATATAATATATTTATAGTTAATTTAGTATTAAGTTATTTTATTATAAATTATAAAATGAAAGAGTTAAATAATAATTAAAAAAAAAAGATATTAATAATGATTATTTAAATTTTGATCGACTTTAATAATATAGTTATCGATGATTAAACAAATAACTAGTATAATATTTTATATAGTGTGTGTGAAGGAAAGTTTAAAATGTGGGGGGACATAAAGAGTCATGCATGATCAACTGTTGAAGTACCCCCTCTTCAGGGAAATGGAAATTTAATGACATCTTTTGACAGTTAGTAAGGTGAACATATTTTCAAAACACAAAATTCAACACCAGATCTCTCTCTCTCTCTCTCTCTCTTTTCCCCCACCTGTCCCTTTCCCTATCTTGTTACTTTGCCAAGCTGGGACCAAAACCAGATAAAGCTAATAAGAAACCGGAGAGATCCTGGTTGCTGTAAATTTAGCAACTTGTTTTTTGAGGTCAGGCCACACCACCTTCTTTCTCTCTCTCTCTCTTTCTGCTACATAAAGGGTGGGTCTACTTTTCTCTACCTGTCCTATTCATTTCTCTGTCGTACATAAGCTTCCTTTGTTTGCGTTGTTCAATATATTTCCTGAATTCACTTTCTTGTCTTGAGCAAATAAAGTACAAGCAGTGATTTCCTTAAGCCTTTTCGATGGTTTACCCAACTGGGTACGTGGGAGGATGAGTTTTTGAGCTTCCTTCCAATCAAAGTTCTATCCTTTTGGTTACATATTGAATACCGTCAGAGATAGGACGGGCTTTTTCCTTTTTTCCTCAATCAAGTCAATGTTGTGAAGTATCAAGCTTTATCTATGATTGAGCATCTTTGTTTATGTAATAAGAGCTGTGAAGTATTGATTCAGTCTTTGGAGGTTTGTTCCTTGAATCTCTGGTCTGTGATAGAGTTGTCAAAGTGATAATTTTCTGGATCGGGTATTGATTTTATCTTTCTAGTCTTGAGATTATTAGAAAGTGGGGGGTGGGATTTCATTTATGTTGTGGCGTTTTAATCCATGGGTATGAAGAGTTGTCAAGGATTTGTGATTGAGTTGAGCTCATGAACTGTCGAACATTAGATCCTACTACGATTTGAATTTCTTATCTTTGCATTGGTTTGGTGCATTTTTAATTTGGTGGAGAAATGGAAAAAATTAGTCCTTTGAGTTTTTTGGGATTGGCTTGGCTTTGTGTTCTCCATTTCTGTGGCATGGGGAATGCAGGTGTCCAGAATATTGGCAGAATATCTCCACCATTTCGAGGGGCTCAAATGAATTGGATTGATCGTGATGGGAAGTTTCTTCTGTCGAACGACTCAAATTTTGCTTTTGGGTTTATCAAAACCTCTGATGTCTCCCTATTTGTGCTTGGTATTGTTCATAGCAGCTCTAAAACTATGATCTGGTCCGCGAACAGTGATTCACCGGTTTCAAATGCTGACGATTTTGTATTCGATAAAAGTGGCAACGTGTCTTTAGAGAAAGCGGGAAGTGTTATCTGGTCGACTGGAACGAGTGGAAAAGGTGTTTCCACAATGGAATTACGAAATTCAGGAAATCTAGTTTTGCTTGGAAGTGACGATGCAGTTATCTGGCAAAGTTTCAGCCATCCAACGAATACCCTTTTGTCGAATCAGAATTTTACAGAAGGAATGAAGCTGGTGAGTCGTGGATCCAACAACTTAAGCTATACTCTTGAAATTCAGATGGGGAATATAATTCTTTCTGCAGGATATCAAACGCCCCAGCCTTATTGGTCGATGGCAAAGGATACCAGAAGAATTATAAATAAAGCTGGCGGGGAAGCCACTGTGGCAAAATTGCTTGAAAATTCATGGAGGTTCTTTGATAAAGATGGTAATTTTCTTTCTCAGATTCCCATGCCAACAAGCACAAATGTAAATGCCACATGGATTGGTGTCCTTGGAGATGATGGCATTTTGTCTTTCACCACTTTGTCAAGTGTTGGATCAAGTGGTGCTCAATCATTAAAGATACCGAGTAGTTCATGTAGCACACCAGAGCCCTGCGATCCATATCAGGTTTGTCACGAATCCGACAGTAACAAGTGCAAATGCCTTCCTGCTCTATATCCAAACTGTTCATCGGGGATCGTTTCTCCTTGTGGTCAGTCACAAGGTACCACAGATCTTGTCAGCGCAGGTGACAAGATAACCTATTTCTCCATTGAATTTGTTTCACCATCGATGAAATCTAGCCTGGACAGCTGCAAAGCTTCCTGTCGGGGAAACTGTTCGTGCTTAGCCCTATTCTTCCAGAACAGTACCGGGAACTGCTATTTGTTAGATAGTGTTGGAGCATTTCAGAACTCAGACGAGAGCTCTGGGTTTGATTCATTCATAAAGGTCTCAACTAACAGTGTAAGCGGGAGGTCTGGAGGGGGCGGAAGCAAGAAGCATGTCAAATATACTGTCGCCATAATTATTTCAACAGTGATGGTCATTCTTGGGTTACTTTATGTTGGATACTGGTGCCATAAGAGAAGACAAAGGCTACTTGAGAGTCCTCAGCAGTCTTCTGAAGAGGATAACTTCTTGGAGAGCTTAGCTGGGATGCCAGTCCGATTTAGCTACAAAGATCTTCAAACTGCAACCAATAACTTTACTACGAAACTTGGGCAAGGAGGTTTTGGCTCCGTGTACCACGGGGTTCTCCCTGATGGAACTAGACTGGCTGTGAAGAAATTGGAAGGTGTTGGGCAGGGAAAGAAAGAGTTCAGAGCTGAAGTCTGCATCATTGGAAGCATCCATCATCTCCACTTGGTCAGGCTGAAAGGATTCTGTGCTGAAGCATCCCACCGGCTTTTAGCTTATGAGTACATGGCCAAGGGATCACTGGATAAATGGATCTTTAAGAATAATCCAGAAGACATGCTAGACTGGGACACAAGATTCAACATAGCGATAGGAACGGCCAAAGGATTGGCCTACCTGCATGAAGATTGTGATTCGAAGATTGTTCACTGTGATATAAAGCCCGAGAACGTGCTTCTCGATGACAATTTTCTTGCTAAGGTCTCTGACTTTGGATTGGCTAAACTTATGACCCGAGAGCAAAGCCATGTTTTTACTACCTTGAGGGGCACACGAGGATACCTTGCACCGGAATGGATAACAAATTATGCAATATCGGAGAAGAGTGATGTTTACAGTTATGGTATGGTGTTGCTTGAGATCATTGGAGGCAGAAAGAACTATGACCCTGCGTTTACTTCAGAGAAATCCCATTTCCCATCCTACGCATTTAAGATGATGGAAGAAAACAATATTAGGGAAATCCTCGACTCAAGACTCAACATCGACGAATCGGATGAGAGAATTTTTACTACCATCAAAGTGGCACTTTGGTGTATTCAAGAGGATATGCACCTTAGGCCACCAATGACGCGAGTTGTCCAGATGCTCGAGGGTCTTTGTCCAGTTCCTAAGCCACCAACTTCCTCTCCATTGGCTGGTCGCTTCTTTTCTGGTTTCCTCAAATCATCAAGCGGGGAGGCTACTTCCTCTGGACTGTCAGACTACAATAGTGATGCCTATCTTTCAGCTGTTCGACTTTCAGGCCCGAGATGAAAATCAATTGGAGAAGTTTTCGCCCTTTCTTCTCGTTCAAAGGTTGTACCGTCACACATCATGTGGTATATATCTCTTTGTTACTCCAATTTTGTAGTAGTAGTAGCCGTCTCAGTTTGTCTTTGATGTTTTTAATCTCCCACACTCCGGTATGCTGTGTATATAAACATCCCTACTTGAAGAGTTCAGTACAGTGCACTTAAGTAGATGCATCTTTTCTCTTGGCTTTGGAAAGATTGGCCAATGCTTTAGGTTTCCTATGTTCTGTTACCTCAAAGCTCGATTCTCTGCCAAAAGTTTTATTGCTTAATGTTGGTCGATTAATGCATGTTTTAATGTACAGTGCACTTAAAGTAGATTAGCCAGTGATCTTCAGTTTTGTCAAATTGGATTACGATGGATGAAAGCGTGAGAAATTTTCAAAGAGCAGGAAAACTTGCCTTACCAACCAATTTATCCAATTTTACACTCCACGAGACCCTCTTCTGCACCGTAGCCGGCAACCTAATTGAGTATGGTCCACCCACCCCCATTAAATAAGTCAGCAATTATTGACAACAAGCATTTAACGAACATAAACTAATCAGCAATTATTGAGACAACAAGCATTTAATCACACCAAAACTTGCACCAAGATGAACTGACATTTTCATGTTTTCACGAATAACTTCTATAAGCATGTGTTATCTGTAAACAATACAATATTCTTTATGGATTATCTCACGACCATTTTCAATTTCATCGTTACCATCTTATATTACTAAAGAGTTAATCTCGCATTTGGGACAAAACTTTTAAGAGTTTTAATGCACTACCCAATCAAACTTTTTGAGATCATTTATATCCATTAAAATCTGTTAAATAAAAATACTAGCCTATCGATACGTGACACGTATCACTGTTATTATAAATTATTAATTAATATTAGAAAAAAAGGTTTAAAGTGAGTAAACATCCAAAGCACAAGTAGCCCAAACTCATTTTTAAGTCCCTTTGCAATTAGCTAATGCCAATCTCAAGTGCGGGTGGATTTTTTGTTTTTTTTTTGTTTTTGGGTAAGCAATCTCGACTGTGGGTTGTTTCATGTAAATTGAGTTGAACATATAATACGAGCAACTTGGGACTAAGCACATTCTCATATTTGAATTGTGACTTACAGTTTCTACAAGGGAATGAGTTGATTTCAATTTGGTTTTTCTCTTTTGATTTAACTTTCAATTAAAAAAAATTCTTAATTCTTAATTTACACTATGATTACATTACAAAGATTTCGATAAAAACAATTTTAAAACATGCTTGAAATCCATATTAAAGTATGATTTATGTCGTCACATATTGCAAGACCCTATCTTGACCTCCTGACTTTGTCCTTTAATTTGATGATGTTTGGGTCATAATTTCTAAGAAAAGTTTGCATATCAAGTTAGTACTCTTGATATAATATTATGCTTGGTGGATTTCCTCAAACAAGAAGCATGATTAATGAGATTAAACTTGAAGAAAATTTATGCAAATAAAACATGTATTCTTTTCAAATTTTCTTTAACAATCAAAATGCCCATTCTGACATGGATTTTATGTATGTGTTAGAAATTATTAGGTATCTTTTATAAATTTTGATGATAATAAAAAGAGAAGAATACTAATGAATTAATAAGTATGTAGGTATTCAAACATATTCTCAAAAAATTTAAAATTGTAAATTGAGTTATTTTCATAAATTTATTCAGAAGGTTTTAATTTGTTGAAAAAAAAAGTTGAAAAATCTTCAAAGGATGTTTCAGAAGTTTTTATAAGAAGAATTGATACAGTATTTCAGATATTTGTTCAAAGACTTCGAAGAAAAGAAGACTAATACTCTTTAAAAAGTTATTCAAATAGTTAGTTTAGAAGAGTAACGTTAAAAATTAACATATATTAGATTTGAAATAAATAAGGCCTAAATCTACTAGATTGGGTGTGTTAGAAAAATATATTTAATCCCGTTTTACTTAAGATGTAATTAAGAATCCATGGAGATTATTTTTTTAAGCAAACGTATATTTGGATAAATCAAGATAATATCTCACATTGGATAAGGATAAGTTTGGTTTTGAATCTTATGGGATTTTAATTTTAAAACTAAAGCTTACCTAGAAATTACTTATTAAGCATATCTTACCATCAATTTTAAATCTAAAACTTATCTGAAAATTGTTAATCAAGTATATCTTATCAAGCTCAGAGGATTAGATTTGAATCTCAAAACAACAACATCTTCTAAAGAATATCTATCGATTATCTAGGCGTTGAAAAGGATAAACATAATTTGAAGATAATTCTCAACATATTTAGCCATTGGAATATTCAAGTATAAAAAAAAAAAAAAAGAGAGAGAGATTCAAAATTTTAAGCAAGAATCTAAGAAGCAAAAAATTACATGTTCAAAAGAAAAAAAAAAGAAGTAAGAAAATTTTGGAGAACTCTCTTAACTTTTATTATTGATTCATAACAATATATATATATATATATATACATACATTAGTATTGGAACAAGAAAGATTTATTTTATAAGGACTTAATCTCCTAAAGATAAGTCTCTCTCAAATCCTAACATCTAATCTTGTCAACATTATGATTGAGCAATACAACGTGAAAAACATAAATCATACCAAAGATATCTACTACTATCAACTATTATTTCTTATACCTTTCCTCCAACTGAGGAATAGCTATCTATTATTCCTAACTTGCATAACATTTTATGGAACATTTTCCTCGGTAGAACCTTAGTTAGAAAATTAGCTTCTTATCTTCTCATAGGAATATATTTAAGCTTAACATCCCCATTCTTTATTTCAAATTTAATAAAATTCCTATCGATATGTAAATGTTTCATTCTCCCATGTTGAATGAGATTTTGTATTACACTTATTACAGATTTGCTATCACTAAGAATTGATGTTTGATTCTAGCTTATTTCCAAGTCTATCAATAATCTTTATAAGCAAATCACTTCACATAAACCTTGAGCAATAGCTCTATATTCAACTTTAGTACTACTACAGGTAACCACTTGTTGTTTTTTGCTCCTTCATGTTACAAGATTACCTCATACTTGTTCTTTTCCCTTTCTGAAGTACTGTAGGAAAATCTAGATCTCCATTACTTACTTGAACACATTGACTCTAATCATTTCGATCTCTGGCCTTATTACACATGTCACTTGCTTGTTCCTATTTACATTCACCTAATGGTTCTTCTCTTAATTCTGACTTGTCTTTAGAATTGATTAATTGATCAATGTGAGTAAGTTTGGGTTGTCTTGATTAAACCTTCAATTTAGGATAATGTTTGATAGGTTCTTGGCCTCCATTTTGTTGATGCTGAAGAACATTTCTAGGATGTGTATCATGATAGACTTAGGACTAATGTCAAGGAATAACGGCAAGCAAACACCATCAGCTGTGTTATTACTATCTAGTTATTTGGTAGACAAGTAGTATGGCTCATGCTAAAAAAATATGACATCAACCGACATTAGGACACGCTTAAAAAGAGGGTAATAACACTTATAACCTCTTTGGAATGGAGAATATCCAATGAAAGTGCACTTAAGTGCTTTCCCTTCTAATTTATGCCTTGTAAGAGAGTGGTGCAATACATAAGTTGTATACCCAAATACTTTAGGGGGTAAGGTATTGAATAAGTGTTTGAGAGGAATAGTTATTCTAAGAACACTTAATGGAGCTTGAAAGTGCAAGACCTTTGAAGGTATTTGATTTATAAGATAGGCTACAATCAGAACCGCTTCCCCCTAAAGATAATGTAGCATAAAACTAGTCATCATAAGAGATCAAGCGGTTTCAAGTAAATGCCTATTTTTCCATTCGGACACTTCATTTTGCTGTAGAGAATATGGATAAGAACTTTGATGAATAATTCCGTGCTCATTTAAATAATCATCAAAATCCTTAGAAAAGAACTCCTTCTTATTATCTGATCTTAGAATTTGTACTTAGGTTTAGAATGTATTTGTCATAAATTTATGAAAGCGTTTGAAGATCAAACATGCTTTTGAATTTTCTTTTAATAAGAACACCCAACAAAATCTAGAATGATCATTAGTAAAGCTTATGAATCATCTGTACCCATTTAATGTAGTGACTCGGGATAGTCCCTAAATATCGGTATGAATGAGATGAAAGGGTTTCAAGGAAGTGTGTGGATGGGATGGATAAGACTTTCTTGCAAATTTTGAAACTATATAATGCTCACATCTTAAATCACTAAACTTGTTATTCAAGAAAAGCTTTAGGTATAAATGACACATGTAATCAAAATTAGGATGTCCCAAGAATTTGTGCCATAACATAACATCACTTTTTTTTCAAAATAGAAAGAAATGACCTAGATTGAAAAATAGGAAATCTAAACTTTACTGGATCCTTCAAGTAATATAGCCCCTTTACTTCCTCAGCATTGCTAGTCGTCTTCTCCAAAGATTGGTCTTGAAATACACAATGATACATAGTAAATATCGCATTACACTTCATATCTCTTGTCAGCTTACTAATTGATAACAAGTTAGGTTTCAATTTTGGAACATATAAAGTTCGTATAAGTACAAATCACCAAGCTAGACAAACCCTTTACCAAGAGTATTACACAGTTGCTATTTGTTATCATCACCTTGTTCTTTTCAAAATAAAAATCCTTAAACTTAGCTAACGAATTGCACATGTGGTCCATAGCCCTTGCATAAATTATCCATTGATAATTCTCTAAACTCTTAGAACAAGATAGCTTTTTACCTTTATGAGCTATAGGCACAAGAGGAGTTTGAGACATCTTGACCTCTTTCTCACACTCGTCATTAACCTGTGATGAACCTAAAATCTGTTTAAGAATTTTAATTTGATTAGGAGTTAAATTCATACTCGATGGAAGGCTCTCATTGCTAGTTGCATTAGTTACTTATGCCATCTTAGATACTCCTTTGAACTTTCTTTGTCTATTATCTTAAAGTATTCCATAAATCTTCCAACATGTTTCTTAAGTATGGTATGGCTTCCAGTAGTGGTCACACCACATTTTTTTCATGAATAGTGTCTTTCCTAGTCACCAACGTTGATGTGGATGTGTTTTAATTAGGAGCAGGCATTATGATCATCACATGCCTTGTAGTCTCTTCCCTCTTTACCTCAATTAAAGCTTCCTTCAGAGTTGGAAAAGGATTTTGGCCTAAAATTCTGTCTCTAACCTTGTCATTCAAACATACGATCCTTCTCTTACATCTTATGGAACTTGATGCTATCCTTAAAGCATGACCAATCAGCATCATAGAATAAGTCTAATTCTTACCATAACTCCATTAGAATATTATAATATTCAATTACAGTATGAGTACTTTGATTGGTGAGTCGTAGCTTAGCTATGATCTCAAAGCATTGTGACGCATTTTCAATGTCTGAGCACATTTCTTGTACAAGATCCCATATCTCCTTAGCCGTATTATAAAAAAGATAAAGCCTTCCAATTTTTGGCTCCATAGAATTGATAAGTCATGACGTAGCCATTTCATTTTTTGTTTCCCATGAGTTGTACTCATTAGACTCTCTTGATGGAGCTTGACATATACCTATCAAATACCCCATCTTGCCCCTTCCATGAACTACAAGCTTAATAGATTGGTACCATTCTTTGAAATTCGTCTCATTCAGCCTGTGTTAGGTTATTTGAAGAGATTCATCACTCATTGATGCAATCTTATCAACCTGAACTGGGTTAATTAGGGCTACGGGTGAAATCTCCAATAAGTTCCCATCTTGGTTAAAACACTTAGTTCCATTTCAAGATCAATTTGGCTTCGATACCATGTTCAAAAATAAAAAGAAGTAAGAAAATTTGGAGAACTCTCTTAACTTTTATTATTGATTCACAGCAATATATATATACATTAGTGTTAGAACAAGAAAGATTTATTTGACAAGGACTTAATCTCTTAAAGATAAGTCTTTCTCTTAGATCTAACTTCCAACCTTATCAACATTATGAGTAAGTAATACAACATGAAAAACATAAATCATACCAAACATATCTACTACTAACAACTATTATTTCCTACATTACACAAACATTATATTTAGATTGTAAGCAATTTCTACAATCTGAAAGAGCATAGAAAGATTTTTAGATACTTTTTTAGAAAGTTGAACTAAACGGATCTCTTATTAATTATTACTTGTGTTTTTATTCGAAATTATTTGAGATTCATATTGTTGTTCTCACTTACTTTTTGTAAAATTTATTTGTTGTTTAAGTATTAAGAGAAGTTAGATTGTACTCTGTAGATTTGTAATTAGCTTAAATTGTAGAAAAGTTAGATAAATAGAGCAAAGTGTAGTGAAGCCTATGTGTCACAAGTGCTTGTAAACTTCTCATAATTTTGATTTAGTAGATCAAGTAAAATGGCACTGATGAAGTAAACTGGGTCTCCAATAGTGGAGCTGCAAGAGAGTAGTAGGCACAAGGCCAAAACTTTATAAATCCTGAACGTAATATTCTCCCTCCTTATCTCTTTTAAATTACGCTATTTAGTTGTGTTATTTGTACTAAATTATTAAAGTACCGCTATTTATCAAATTAAGTTATTAAGAGAGGTATTTTCAGCTTATATAGAAAAAGTTTCAAAAAGTTTAAAGATATTATTTCAACCCCACCCCCTATTGATATCTTAAATGGGACCAACAGAAATATTTTTGGAGAAAATTTTATATGATTTAAACTTAATAATGGAGTAAATTAAGGATTGAACATTTTTTTTCTCAATTGAAAGTTAAATTAAGTAAGAAAAATTAAGTCAAAGTCAACTTCTTCTCTTATAAAATTGCAAGTCACTGTCTAAGTACAAGAAGATGTGCTTAGTCTTGTATTGCTCATATCTTGTCTCCAAATTAATATATAAATTAACATGAAATGTTCAAATTGGTATATAAATTAATATGAAACAATTCATACTTAAGAAAAGCATCGACTAATCGTAAGAGGCTTAGGGTAAGTTGTCATGCCCTAAAAAAGTGAAGTCGTAATAGTCTCGCCGTGTGAACTATCCTAAGGTAGAAACTATCCTAAGGTAAAAACTATCCTCATAGCTACTATTTTAGACCTAGGCGTACTCGACTCTACCCCTTTAAAGTGTCCAATTGGATACCTATTTGACATAAACCTGTAGAGTAATCCTTTGAAATAATTTGTAATAATAAACTTATCATTTAACCTTGTAAAAGAGTAGTAATAAATCCCACAGGTACCTGTTATTTCATATACAAACCAAAATATTGAAAACTACTAAGTTTTTTGAGGAGTCTTGTATAGTTTTCCTTAAAAGACAAAAAGTTAATACTAAGGGTAATAACAGACCATTTCTTATTGTATCTTGCTCCCTATCCCAGTTTACTAGGGTTCTTGTGTTGGGTAGGCACTTATAAGCCATTTGGAACCTGCAAAACAAATTATAGAGGAATTAGCGACAACTTATTCAATAAGTAGGGTGGAGACAAAAGTATGCACTCAGTACATCACAGTAGGGTTTTCAATCAAGTTGGTTAGATGCAATGTATGGACAAGAAAATGCCATCGTATGACATTATCTAGTGTATTGTGAAATCAGAGAAATTTCACCTACTCTAATCTGAGTTGAGGAGATTGACGTTACATACTCATGGATAGAATCCAAACCGGAGCTTATGCAAGAGAGAACACCCTCTTCTGGTGACCACTTTCGAACCACTACCCCCAACCTTACCGCGACCTCCTCTTTTGTTACTTAGTTCGATTAAGGGTGAATAAAGAACCATTTTAGCTATCCTCATCAAAGGGAGTCCGTGTTTGGCCCGATAATCCTAATAATTACCCTTAATGGGTTGCAATGCATATCAAATTAGATATTAAGCCAAATTTGAGTTAGTTCATCTTTTTAGGGTGGTTAACTAAGCTTAAACAATTTAATAATAATATTCACAAAACATTCATATCATGAAGTTTAAGTCCCATTATAGCAAATCGAAACCTAATCACAAGCATTGCATATGTATCAATAGCTAATTACAATCACAAGCCAATACAAACCAAAGACCTAAAATATTCTAAAATAATATCCGAAAATGTTGTAAAACATCGATCCCACTTACTTATCCTGACGCTCACTTCGAAAAACTCGTGTTGTTAATAGTCTGATCATTGGGAGACCCTATATATACAAAATCTAAATTCAATTTTTATAATGGTTACGAAAACATTAGGGTCTTATCTAAAGCGATTATATATATATATATATATAAAGTATATTATCATTTTCCTTATATAATAATGTATAGTTTCATTATATCAATCAAGTTAAGTTATTAAGTATTAATAATGTAAGCAATCATTCTATTACATATAATGTATCGTTCAAATTATATCAAAACGTACTTTTAGTTGTTTAAATCACATTTCGATTATGATAGAGTTATAATAGTACATAAATCAATAATATTGTAGAATATTATCTAGGTTATATTATCTAGATTTATCTGACTTTAGTAAAAATAGTGTCGTTAGACTTGTACAGACTTAATGACATGTATTACAAGTCTTAATTTGTAAAGATGACTTTTAACAGGTAATTCGAGTTTTTAATACAGTTATACGTATTTAATCAAATATTATCGTACTATACATAATTTATGTTATTAAATCATATTTTACCTAATTGATCAATATAACTCATAATATAGGTATTATCTAACCTTAATACCTCTATAACGTATTCCAGTTAATGAAAATCATTAAATATATTAAAAATATAATTTTTATCCAATATAACCAGTA
Source organism: Lumnitzera racemosa (assembly GCA_024138005.1). NCBI lineage: Eukaryota > Viridiplantae > Streptophyta > Magnoliopsida > Myrtales > Combretaceae > Lumnitzera > Lumnitzera racemosa. The sequence continues at coordinate 8,261,718 of JAMXBC010000007.1, forward strand.
ACAAATAGATAGTTTTTATTCAATTATATATATTATATTTTAACCTATTATTACTAGAATTGAGTATTGGTTCGTTATTTAAACTATTTTACTATAGAAATTCATAATAAATAGCTCAGGTTACTAAATAATTTCCCGAAAATTTATATAGACTCCTAAAAATATGTGGAATTCAGCTAGTACTTGGTTTCAAGTTTTCAATCTATTACCTATATATTCGAAATTATGATTTTACTCCTAAATTACACTTAATTACCTAAATATGATTCTTTTTGTATAAAATTATTTTCAACCTATCCTAACATCATTATACTTCATTAGAAATCAGTATAGGTTGATTTCACTATTTAATTTCATAAATCCTATTTATTTAATATTTTCAACCTAATTTCGAGCTATTTTAAGGCCAAAAAATACACTAAATATTAAAAATATTTAAATAAAAAATCAGGCTACATAGAGATTATCTATATGTTATTAGTATCTTATACAAAAATTTTAAGCTAGAAACTATATTATTTAGTATATTTATTTTGAATTTTAAATTTCGGATGAATAGTATATTTGTTAAGCAAGTATATCAAATATTCCTAATTTTGTTAAAATAAATTTATGAAATGAAATTACATCTAAAATAACCTAAAAATTAATTTTTCCATATTTTTCTTAATTAATTTAATATTTATTTCAAAAATAGAAAAAAACAAGACAGAAGTTCGGAACTTGAGTTTATCGGAGTTTCGGCCACTATTGGCTGGAGAGAGGTTGTCAGCCGGCTTAGTTGGTGGTGGCTCTATTAGGTGGAGGCAGGCCTCCACGTCAAGTCATTGAATGGTCGGGGAACTGTTTTAGCTCGATCCTTGTTTTATTTTTGTTCTAATTTTTTCTATTTTCCTTTGATTTTTTCTGATTTTTCCTTTTTGTAATTTGGTTTCCTAAACATGTATTTGTTGTAGGGGAGTCTTATTTATAGTATTTAGGGTCAGATGGATTTTTTTCTTAATTATTAAGTAATTTATTTTAATATTTTTCTTGAAAAACAAAAAGTATGAGGTGGTAAATTGTTGATGATTCACTTTTGAGTCATCATTTCCAACTGTTGTTGAAGTGGTACGTGGATTCCAGTTGTTCCCACATCATTTAGATATTTTTTGGTTAAATTTTAGTGTAATTTTAGTAATATTTGAATTATTTAAGTATATTTAATTATTATATTAATATATGTATATATATACTATATATGTAACACACATAATGAGTAATTATATGCATATAATCATGTTTCTAACATGTCTTTTATTTTTAAGATATTTTTCCTAGTTAATTTTTGTAAATTTAACACTTATTATATATAATTATATAGTTTTAGGTTAATTTATATTGATTATATATACTGGATATTCTCATAAAAATAAGTGTATACTCATACAGTATATTATACTATATTATTTTCTTTTATTACTTAATAAACTTATTTCTAAGTCCTCGTTGTATTCCGAGTTTAGTTTTAGGGGTTTCGATTATTTTTACACTATATTAAATAATCATACTTCTAAGGGAAAAATTGGAATTTTGGGTAATTACTTTCAAAATCTTACTTCATCAAATCACTTCAACTAACTTTTCTATCTTAATCGTAAAGTTTGGATTCAATCAAATAATTTTTCCCGAAAGCCCAAAATTTAGGTATGGTTGTCGTAAACTTAATTTTAGCGTCTCACATGAGCAAATTCTCACTATCTTGATTATATTTTTGAAATTTTATTATATTTTTTACTCCCACGTATACGGGGATTCCCTAATTAGGGTTATCATATTTCTTGTAAATTTTTAGCCTACTCGATTTATCAATCCTAATCGTACAAGAACAGGGCTTTGTCGTAATATTCAGATATTCATGTCTTGATTGCTAATTTATGTGATATTACATAAGTTAAGGCTTATTATGCTTTGGACATTTAAAGACTTAAATTCTTTTTCTAATATTAATTACTAATTTATAATAAGAATAACATAAGTTACGTATCGATAGGCTAGTATTTAACAAAGCATAATAGAGTTAGTTATAAATGACCTTAAAAATAAGTACTTAATTGGAAGCAAAATTCTAGTACAAGTGTGATATTTATCCTATTATTAAAAGTAGCACTCATTTAAAGAAACTTTTATTTATTCATAACGTGTGTCACGTAAAAGCATATTTTTACTTATATAATGATAAAATTGATAGGACCAAGCTAAACTCATAGCATTGAGACTAACTCTTGGCTATAGTAGAGACAAAACAAAAAATTATGAAATTATAAGATTTAAATTTGGAATATCAACACATAAATTGCTAAAATCAATGGACTAGCAAATTTAAATATTGTGATTAGATGTTAACAATTATAATATTAACATATATACCATATTTGATTACTGAATTTTTACTAGTCTTTTTGGAGACATTTGATAAAATTAGAACAATACAAAAAATATTACCATAGCCCTTGTACAAGGATGACTTGTACAAATCGAGGAATGGATTAAATTTTCCTTACCTCAAAAAAGAAATTTTTACCAATTTAGATTTTTTCTTTTTTGACTTCCCTCAGTATCAAAACAAAGCAATCACCTTCTTTTAAAGCATGAAGTATCCTAACTAATTAATTAGATTTTTCCATTCCTAAACAATATTATTTGGTTAACTTACTTTTTTATGTACTAAACATTACTCTAATTAAGATGCATATCTTATATCATACGTGAAGGTTGAAGTTAATTTCTCATGGAATTGATTAAATTAATTTTGCATTTTTCAAATTTGAACCTAATCTAACATACATTTTACACAATATAAAATACATGTTTGATGATCAAAAAGTCAAGAGCACATAAAACAATTAATATAATAATATTATAGATCCATCAATCTAAATTCCAAATAATTAAGTCCAATTCATGATTATGATAAACAAAAAATCTATGGGAAGAACAAAAAAATTTATAACTGAAGGAATACATGAATATATAATAAAATGTAAGTCGAAAATTCACTTCATACAAGCCATTGAAAATATATGCACCTACTTTCACGTACTTTTTCTATAATAAATATAACCAAATCTCCTAAAAGTACCTAAAAAATACGAGATTAAATATATTTACTTTAGAATATCAAATAAAATGGTACAATGAAGATAATAACAAAAAATAGAATAAATACTCTAATTTTTCTACACCCCCTTAGAAACTTTGGAAGTGATATCTATTATTCCGAGTTTGTAAGCTTTGGAAGTGATATGTATCATTCCGAGTTTGTACAATCTACTAAGTTGCATGGGTAAAGTTTTTATCAAAATGTTAGCTATTTAATTATAGGTAGTAACATGTTGCAATTTAATTTCTCCTTCTTTAATCTTTTACTCGATAGACTAATAATCTAATTGAATGTGATCCATATAATCATGTTTTATATAGGATTTTTCATAATGCTTAGATTATATTTCCTATCATTGACAATAGTATATCCTTAAATTGCATGTTTATATCATGTAATAGTCATTGACGCCAGTTAACTCCATAAATTATATGAGTAATAGCTCTATATTCAGCTTCAGCACTATTTCTAGCAGTCATGGTCGCCTCTTCTCTAAATTACAAGATTATCATACAATTTTGTACAATATCTTAAGGTAAAGTTACTTTTAACCACACTACAAAAGCCTTAATGTTTTGATTTTGAGTATTTCTTATAAATAGAGCTTTACCAAGGGTTTCTTTGAAGTATCTCAAGATGTGATTAACTCAATTCATGTGATGGTTAGAAGGAGCATGCATTGCCTAACTCACAAAACTAATAGATTAAGCTATATCAAGCTAAGTTAAAGACAATATATTAACCTTCTTGCTAGTATTTGATATTAACCTTATCTATCAGTTAATCATTTTTTGGAACAAAACGTCTTTAATATTAGGGTAGTAGAGTATTCATGGGTTTACAAACAATTTGCTTGTCTCCTTAAGTAAATCTATATAGTACAATATTACTCCCTTTAAATAATGAAGGCCCCTTCTTTAATTTGATAACTAAATTTTTTCCATCAATCTACTTTAATGTGTTGTCAAAGAAAAAAATTCTTAAAATTAAAGGATGAAGATGGCAGTTAAATAGAGGATGATTCAATGCCCATCTTAGTAAATAGAGACATAAACAAATCTCTAGGCAACGCAGTTACAACATATGAGATTAAGGGTGCTACATTTCAATTATGAGTTCTTAACATTCAATTTCTTAGGAATTTTCTATCAGCATTACTAGTATATTATTTTCGAGTAGTATATGGTAGAGACAGTCCAATCATTCTTCAATACAAATTTCATACTTGTAAGCTCCACAACCAATCACTCAAGGTTTCAATTAGCTGAAAGATCTGATCAAACCTAAATTATAAGTAAAGTTAGAAATATTAGAAAAAATGATCCCGTAAGTTTGAATTTAAGAAAATAAGCAATAAAATAAAAGACTATAAAAATTTCAAATTTTAAATATATAACTTGTTATTTATCAAAAATACGTAAAATGCATTCTGATAATTAACGAATCGCTAGAAATAAATTATATGTATACTAAAAATCATAAAATGACTTAAATAATATTTAGAAATATTTATTTGTACTATATATGAATTTACATGTAGGTATAAATACACGTAATTGTAAGCCCCAAAATTAGCCATTAAAGGTTTTGATCGATCGAAGGACTCGATCGAGCCTAAATTATAAAGTAAAGCTAAAAATATTAGTAAAATGATCCCGTAAGTTTAAATTTAAGAAAATAAGCAATAAAATAAAAAATATAAAAATTCCAAATTTTAATTGTATAACACGTTATTTATCGAAAATGTGTAAAATGCATTCCGATAATTAACGAATCGCTAGAGATAAATTATATGTATACTAAAAATCATAAAATAACTTAAATAATATTTAGGAATATTTATTTGTACTATATATGAATTTATATGTATGTAGAAATACGCGTAATTACTTAAAATACGCGTAATGTGCCAAAATAATACTAAATACACGTAATTGTAAGCCCCAAAATTAGCCATTAAAGGTTTTGATCGATCGAAGGACTCGATTGAGCCTAAATTATAAAGTAAAGCTAAAAATATTAGTAAAATGATCCCGTAAGTTTAAATTTAAGAAAATAAGCAATAAAATAAAAAAATATAAAAATTCCAAATTTTAATTGTATAACACGTTATTTATCGAAAATGTGTAAAATGCATTCCGATAATTAACGAATCGCTAGAGATAAATTATAAAATCATAAAATAACTTAAATAATATTTAGGAATATTTATTTGTACTATATATGAATTTATATGTATGTAGAAATACGCGTAATTACTTAAAATACGCGTAATGTGCCAAAATAATACTAAATAATTAAAGAAAATTCATAATTAATTAAGGAAAAATAAAGAAACATCAGAAAAAATAAGGAATGATTTAGAATTAAGTCATGACAGCTGGGAAAAAATAGAAAAAAATCGACCAATTAAATTAAGACAACACAAAAGCTAAAAATTAAGGGATAAGGCAATTGTCTTGTCCAATTTATTGCACAATAAATTCTATAAACGTCTATAAATAGGAAAAAAAATTCAAGGAACTCCTTTAGACAATTATGGATTTGATAAAAATAGAGAGACTCGAAAATTGAGATAAAAACCAAGAAAGAAAAAGAAAAGGAAAACTGTGCAGTTAGGGCCACAAATGAGAACCCAGACCCGACCGGCAGCTGGGAGTGGACGGCCACCACCACCACATGGTGGTGGCAACGCCTAGGTGGGCCGACACACCCATGGCCACCGACGTTGGCCAGAGCCACCCAAATCGGTGAGTTCGATTTCCAGCCCGATTTTGTGTAATTTTGTAAAAATAGTAAATATTATTATAAAATTATTAAATTTGTTATTCTGGAATATTTTTGTATGTAGTTTTTATGAAAAATATTATTTTGATGAAAATATGTCTCGTGATATAGGGTACTTAAGAAATCGTGCAAAACCGAACATGTTTCAGTTTAGAAATAAATGACCTTAGGAGTGTAGTTTCGATCCCAAAATTTTTTTCTAGATTACTTAGATGATATAGAACAGTGCTATGAATCCCATTTTCAAAAATTAATTTTCTAAATTTTTAGATAATTTTTAGGCCCTAAAATGAGGCATAAAATGGGTAATTTAGGGTTAATTAAGTAATTAAATGATTAATTACTGATTTAGTGAATAATTATATGTTTCAGGATTTTGAAATCTGATGGAGTATGATACATGTAGCATTTAGGGTGTTAGATGTAATTATTAGGCTAATTATGTAGTAAATGATTAATAAGGAAAAATAGTTAACTTTAAGTTAATTTTGTAAATTAGGGAAATTAGGAGTAAAATCTGATTTAGGATGAATTTAGATATTTTGAAATGATAATTGATGTTTAGGGATGGTAATTAAAGTGATAGAAATATTAGAAATGCATTATGTACATAATAGGCAATAATGCATAATGTGTAATTTTTGAAAATATAATAAATAGAAAATGTTAGGATGAAAATTGATATTATATAAATAATAAGGATATATAATAAATCTGATAAGAAACTTGAATTTATGTAATTATATGAAAAATGTAAAAATTTCTCACATTAGGAGTAAATTCGATAACTAGTAAGGATATAAGTGTACCGGATGAAATAAAATATTGACTAGGGGTAATAATGATATTTAGGAGATCGGAAAGTAATGTGATTAATTTCACATTATGAGTTGAAACGAATTTTTAGGGTTGAAATATAAAACATTACTTAGAAATTGAACTAGAACCTAATTTAGAAATCGATGTGGAAACCGAACCCGAACCTAACCCCAAACCTAGAATAATTATAAAAGACTTAAGACCTAGATAATTAGGCATATTAAACCCTAAACAAAACCTAACAATAAGCGTTATAGGATAAAATGAACCTATAATCATTATATGAAAACTGAAACAACGTTTGTGTTATAGGGATGATTGGCGATGGCCTGAGCAAATCGGACCTCGAGTGAGTGAGCGAGGAGTCGAGGTAAGTTGGGATTAATACAATGCTGTATTTTGGGAGGCTTGAGATTATGCTTGATTGTGCTTGTTAGATAGTTGGATGTGTGCATGTGCTTGATTATGGATGATGCTATGATTCTGTTTGTTGCTCTAGCATGTATTGTATGATTTGCATGAAATGATTGATCACCCTAAACTGGACTTAATCAAATATATGACCAGTAATCATAATCGGGCATGCACGGCAACCCGTTAAGGAAACTTAGGACTTTCCGGTCAAATACCGACCCCTTCGAAAGGGATAGTGAAGGATTGCAAAATGGTCCCTTCTTTATCCTCAGTCGAACTAAGTGACAGGAGAGGAGGTCACGGCGAGGGTGAAGACAGTGGTTCAAAGGTAGTCGCGGGAGGAGCAAGGTCTTCATTACACAAGCCTGGGTTTAGTCGTGAGCTGTTACATTAACGGCAACTCCTCAACCCGGATTAAAGCGGACGCAATTTCTCTAATCTCACGACGGGCCAGACAACGTCGTGCGATGGCATTTGCTTGCACATGTATTGCACCTAATAAGTGATTGAAAACCTTGTTGTGTGTATAGTATAGTTTTAAGTCCTCCGTCTTAACTTATTGAGCTGTGGTTGCTCGCATCTCTATAGACGTCGTGCAGGTGCTGGCTAAGAAGCGGCAATAACTACTCTGAAGCTGCAATAACTACTCTGAAGCTAGCAACTGCTAGATCTTGGGGAGTGAGGAAAAATATTGAAGAATCAACACATATGTTATTATTTTTCATTTCTGAATAATGTAATAACTGAATTATAGTGATTATATATAACTTTTCTCACTTTTTTAGGTAAATGAATTATTTAAATTACAAATTATTTACTTCAAAGCGGGTTAGTCGTGGACGCCTTGTGTAGATCAGGTCTAAAATAACAGTTGTAAGGCCAACTTCTATCTTAGGATGGTTTACACGGCGGGGCTGTTACGACTCTGTCGCTTCGGGGCGTGATAGTAATTACTTAAAATAATATTAAATACTTACAGAAAATTCATAATTAATTAATAAAAATTAGGAAAAATAAGGAATAATCTAGAATTAGGTCATGGTAGCTGGAAAAAATAAGAAAAAAACCAGCCAATTAAATTAGGGTAACTCAAAAGCCAAAAATTAAAAGATTTGGACAATATCTTATCCAATTTAATGTACAATAATTTCCCTAAAGCTCTATAAATAGTAAAAAAAAAAAAAATTTGAAGCTCATTTGGACAGTTACAAATCAGAGAAAATTAGGAAGAGGCAAAAATTGAGAGAAAAATTAGGGTTAGAAAAAAAATAGGAAAAACTGTGCAATTAGGGCCTTTAAAGGGAACCCACACCAGACGAGCAATTGGGAGTGGACGGTTACCACCACCACATAGTGGTGGTAGTGCCCAAACCTGCCAATAAGGCCACAGCGGCCGGCGGTGGTTGGAGACACCTAGATTGGTAAATCCGATTTCTAGCCCGATTTTATGTAATTTTTTGTTAAAAATAGTAAATATCATTAGAAAATTATCAATTTTTTTTTATTCTGGAATATTTTTGTATGTAGTTTTAGAAAAAAATATTATTTTGATGAAAATATGTCTCGTGATATAGGGTCCCTAAGAAATTATGCAAAACCGAGTATGTTTCGATTTAGAAATAAATGATCTTAGACCGCTTAGATGATATAGAGAAGTTCCATGAAGCCTGTTTTCAAAAATTAATTTTCAAAATTTTTAGATAATTTTTCGGCCTTAAAATGAGGCATAAAATGGGTAAATTAGGGTTAATAAAGTAATTAAATGGTTAATTACTGATTTAGTAAATAAGTATATGTTTTAAAATGTTGAAATCTGATGCAGTATGATACTTGTAGCATTTAGGGTATTAGATGTAATTATTAAGTTAATTATGTAGCAAATAAGTAATATGGAAAAATAGTACATTTTAAGTTGATTTTATAAATTAGGGTAATTAGGTGTAAAATCTGATTTATGATGAATTTAGACATTTTGAAATGATAATTGATGTTGGGAGATAGTAATTAGAGTAATAAAAATATTATATGTGTATTATGTACATAATAGGTGATAATACATAATACATAATTATTAGAAATATAATAAATAAAAAATATTAGAATAAAAATTGATATTATGATAATAATAAAAATATACAATAAATCTGATAAGAACCTTGAATCTATGTAATTATATAAAAAATGTAAAAAATTTTTTATATTAGGAGTAAATTCAATACATAATTAAGGATTTAAGTGTACTGGATATAATAAAATACTGACTAGGAGTAATTATGGTATTTAGGATATCTAGAAGTAAAGTGATTAATTTCACATTATGAGTTAAAACAAGTTTCTAGAGTTCGGGTATAAAACAGTACTTAGAAATCGAACTAGAATCTAATTTAGAAATCGATGCGGAAACTAAAACCGAACCTGAACCTAACCCTAAACCTAGAATAATTGTAAAAGACTTAAGACCTAAATAATTAGGTATATTAAACCCTAAACAAAACATAACAATAAACGTTATAGGATAAAATGAACCTATAATAGTTATATGAAAAACTGAAACCATGTTTGTGTTATCGGGATGATCGACGATGGCCTGAGCAAGTTAGACCTCGAGTGAGTGAACGAGAAGTCGAGGTAATTTGAGATTAATACGTTGTATTTTGGAGGCTTAAAATTGTTATGCCCCAAAGTCGCAGAGTCGCAACAATCCCGCCGTGTAAACCATTATATAATAGTAACTGGCTTCACAGTATCTAACATAGACATGATCTATACAAGGCGTCAACGACTCCTCGCTTTGAAGTAAACAGTCCGATTAACAATTAAACTATAATTATGATAAATAGTATACATTTCTAATAAACATTTATAATTATATATAAGTCTACAGAGCTTCATAGGAAGTTTTACATAAACATAATAGTTCACTAGATTACATAACAACTATCAGTCTTTCATCCCTAATTACATGGTCACTCTAGTTACACATTATACTAAGTAACTTGATCCTCACACCCCTGGCTTCAAACGGACTAACCTCTGGGTAATTATAAGGTGGCATAGTACTTGAAGTGTTTAGAAATTAGAATCTGCAAAAGGATCTATAAGGGTATGAGCAACTACAGCTCGGTAAGTTGAATTGGAGACTCATGAATGCATACAAGCACAAACAGGGTTATCAAACAATTATTTTCATGCAATGCAATAATCAAGTGTCATCGCACAATGTAATTCAGTCGGTTGTGAAATTAGAAAAATTTCACCCGCTCCAATCCGGGTTTAGGAGTTTCATGTTATGCAGCAGCTCATAACCAAACCCAGGCTTGTGTAATAGAGATCTCGCTCCTCCCGTGACTACCTTCGAATCATTGACTTCACCCTTGCCGCGACCTCTTCTCCTATCACTTAGTTCGACTAAGGATGAAGAAGGGACCATTTTGCAATCCTGCACTATCCCTTTCGAAGGGGTCGGTATTTGGTTGGAGAATCCTATGATCCCCTAACGGGTTGTAATGCATGACATTTTCAGTTATTAGGGTCGACTAAGATTAAATTCCATTTAGGATGTTTAAACAATTTTATACCAATTCAATCAGTTACAAAATCAGTCACAATACAAATTCAGCACGAATTCAGATACATCAAACACATGCGTAAATTACTTGCAATCACAATCATATATAAGCCTAAGTCTCCGAGTACTACAAAACTTATACTCTATTACAATAAGCAATAACCCAACTTACTTGGAATTGCTCGATCGCTCGATCGCTCGATCCCTTAATTGCAAGCTGATGTGTCTCTAGGTATCCTATAATACAAATAGGTCTTTTTAGTACTTATAATTTATGATTTCATATTCTAAGTTATATTTTAACTCATTTTTTTTCCGTGTATACCCATTACGTCCTAATGATTCGTTGTATTCTATTTCGGTGTTCGAATCCTAAATGAGATTTTAAATTTTGATTCCTAAGCCTTAAATATGCTCGAATCCTAATGTGAAATTAATCACATTAAGCTCGAGTGTCCAAATATCCTATTGGGTTGTAATTTGGTATTTTAAACTATTCGGTACACGCTAACCCTAATTGCGGTATCGGATTTATTCCCGATGTGTGAAAATCTTATATTTTGAAACATTTACTTAAAATTAAATGTTATTTCAGATTTATTATTTTTCTGATTTTTATTATAATATTATCTAAATAACCCTATTTTTTTAGATTTATTAATTTACAATTTCACATATTACTAATTTCTTATATTAATTACCTAATTTCCTAAATTAACCATACCTAATACTCTAAAGGCTAGGATTAGGGTTCCACATCAGAGATTAACATCCCAAAAAATCTAATTAATATCTAAATTAGTAATTAACATCTTAATCACCTAATTAACCCCAAATCACCCAATTTTTCCATCATTTTAGGGCTAAAAATTAACTTAAAAATTTTGAAAATTAATTTAAAAAAAATAGCTTCATAGCACTGTTCTATATCATATGAGCATCCTATAAAAAAAAATTAAGCTCCAAACTACACTCCTAAGTCTATTTATTTTCTGTTCTAATCATGCTCGGTTTTAAATAATTTGTTAAGAACCCTATATTTTCAGACGTAATTAAACTAAATCAATATTTTTCCCTAAATCTACATACAATAAAATCTCAGAATAACAAGTTTCATAATTTTTTAGGCAAAACAACTAATTTTACCAAAATTATTCAAAATAGGGAAATTTTAGAGACTAACCGGTTCGAAGCTTTCTGATCGTCCAAACCCAGTCCAAGCCTGTTGGCCGGCCTAGACGTTGGGGCTAGAGTGGTGTGGTGGTGGCGGCTCGGTCCCAGGTGGTGGTGAGGTGTAGGTTTCTCTCACTACACGAATTTGCACAGTTTCCTTTTTTTTTCTGGATTTTCTCTCGATTTTTTCAATTTTCCTATTTTTCCCTAATGCTAAACTGTCCAAATGACTTATGGAAATTTTTAGCCTATTCATAGACTTTTTTGTAATTATTATGCATTAATGAGACAAGACTTTGCCCAATTTCCTTGATTTTTTGCTTTTATGTTGTCTAATTTTAATTGGTTGATTTTTCTTTTACAGCTCTTAACTTGCCACGACCTAATTTGGATTATTCTAGCCTCTTTTGATTTTTTTTCTGATTTTTTTCATAATTAATTTATAATTTTCTTTAATTATTTACTTAGTTTTTGGCCAATTTAGGTAATTTCGCGTATTTTTATCTACACGTAAATACATGTGGGGTATATGTGAACATTCCTAATTATTATTTTGGTTATTCTAAAATTTTTAGTATACATATAATCTATCTTTAGTAATTTATTAGTTATTTGATTACACTTTTCGCATTTTCGGTAATTAGTACTTATTATGCTTAAAATTTGAAAATTTTATAGTCTCTTATTTTATTATTTATTTTCTTAAATTCAAGTTTACGGGGTCATTTTTACTAATATTTCTCTCATTAGTTTATAATTTGGGTTTGATCGGATCCATTAACTGATCACCTTAAACCTTGGGTTCTAAGTTCAAGCCTACGGTCACTTGGCTTAACTTTAGGGCTTATAAAGATTATGCTTGGTTGTGCTTATTAGATTGTCGCATGTGTGCATGTGCGCATGTGCTTGATTATGAGTGATGCTATGATTCTGTCTGTTGTCTTGGCTTGTATTGTATGGTTTGTATGAAATGATTAATCACCCTAAACTGGACCTAATCAAATATACGACCTATAATCATAATCAGACCTACATGGCAACCCATTAGGAGAACTTAGGACTCTCCGACCAAATACTGACCCCTTCGAAAGGGATAGCGCAGGATTGCATAATGTTCCCTTCTTCATCCTTAGTCGAACTAAGTGACAGGTGAAGAGGTCACGGCGAGGGTGAAGTCAATGGTTCGAAAGTTATCGCGGGAGGAGTAGTGTCTCCACTGTACAAGCCTAAGTTTGATCGTAAGCTGTTGCATTAACAGCAACTCCTCAACCTGGATTAGAATGGGCACAATTTCTCTAATCTCACGAAGGGCTGGACAACTTCGTGCGATGACATTTGCTTGAATATGCATTGCAACTAATAAGTTGATTGAAAACCTTATTGTGTTTATGGTATAGTTTTAAGTCATCTATCCTAACTTACTGAGCTATGGTTCCTCACATCCCTATAGACGTCGTGCAGTTGTTGGTTGAGAAGCGGTAAACAACTACTCTAAAGCTAGCAACTGCTGGATCCTAGGGAGTGAGGAAAAACATTTAAAGAATAAACACATATTTTTAAGGTTTAAGTTTTTACTTTAGAATTTTTCATTTCTGAATAATGTAATAACTAGAAAATATATTACGGAGAAATATTGTAAACGATATTTGTACTAACTAAATTATAGTGTATATATGTATTTCCTCACTTTCTTAGCTAAATGATTTATTTAAATTAAAAATTGTTTACTTCAAAGCGAATTAGTCGTGGACGCCTTGTATATATCAGGTCTAAGATAGCGGTTGTAAGGCCAACTTCTATCTTAGGATGGTTTACACAGCGAGGCTGTTACGACTCTGTCGCTTCGGGGCGTAATAATACCCTCCTTCCATTAATCTTACAAGCATTCTTCATATTTTTGAATTTGCATCTCTATAGAAAGTAAGACACTATTGCCCCATTAACAGTCTCGCCTCAATTCTAGAAGTCGTAATAATCCCATCGTGTAAATTAACCTAGGCTAAAAGCTAACTCTTTAATTGCTAATATAGGTATAGTTGACACAAGGCGAACGACAACCCAATCAACTTTAAAAAAGTCAAATAGGTATCTGTAGTGTATAAGACCTGTGGAGTAATATTTAGCAAAATACATTTCCTTGTACCTATAAATAGATTAGTTTATTATACATCTTAGGTGCATCCAGAGTCTAAAGTTTTCAAAAGAAAATATATATCTCTACAAGAGGACTTCATTACATATATAATAATAACAGCGAACTAATGAAGACTATAAGGCTTCCTAGAAAGATCTTATAATCTTCTCATAAAAGAAAAACAAAAGAGAGTTGAGCTTCATTTTATTCATTAAACTTCTTCACTTCACTCCCCATCTCGTCAAAAACTAACCTATAGACAAGCATAACGAGACTTTTTCTGGTACTACTCTACACCTAAAAAAACAAGCTATAAGCATGTAAGCTCAACTAGCTTAGTAAGAAGGGGCGAAGTCATAAGAAGGGGCGAAGTCGTAAGAAGGGACGAAGTCATAAGAACACATTAATAAACAAGGTTGTTCAATCATTAATTATATGTAAATGCAACAAACAAATGATATAGCATCTCACAATGTTTAACCGGTTCATTGTGAAGTTAAAGTAATTTTGTTTACTTTAATTTGGATTCCAAAGAGTTTTAATATGACACTATCAAACTAAATTTGGGCTTGTGCAATGGAAAGTACTCTCCTCCTTAGACAACATTTTAACTACTGATCTAAACCTTGTTGCAACCCCCTCTTCTGTCACTTAGTTCGATTAAGGGTAAGAAAAGGACCATTTCTACTATCCATAACGAATGCGTCTGTATTTAGTTTGACAACCTTATCGTTACCTCTATAAGGTGATTATGAATATTAGGTTGGACGTTTAGTCAACTTAACTTTAGTCCAGATTATTAGGTGACCAATTAAGTTCATATACGCAAGATATAAATATGTTTATGTAGAAAGTAGCACTTGGAGTTCAACTCCTAATCAACAATTAGTATTTAAAGCACATACATAAATAATCTAACTACAATCACAAATAAGCATTCTTACTCCTCTAAGTATCTCGATATGGTACTTCAATATGCCATTAAGCATTGATCTCAACTTAATTGGATGTATTATCATGTGCTCTTATACGTTGCGTTCGTGATCTTCGTTAATAATCCTTAGAAAGTAATACATAACTTCAGTTTTAAATTCACATTTGAAGTAAGAACTTAATTTCTTTATTATGTAGGTATACATCCTGACATAAGCAAGTTCTTTAGTTATTTATTTAACTTTTAGTTAACTTGAAATAGGTTTTGACAAAGTTTTTGACTAAGGCTTAGCAAAGTTTTAGACTAAGGCTCAACTAAGTTTTTGATTAAAGTTTTGACTATGTTTTTGACTAAAATTTTAACTAAGTTTCTAATTAAGGTTTTGACTCATTACTGTAAGTTAGGTTTTTACTTAAAAAGTTCCTAACTTACGTTCTGCTCCAATATAGTTATAAAGTTTCAATATCAATTACTTTCTGACCCAAGACCTATTTTTAGCATAATCAAGTTATTCATTTCTAAAGTACGTTTTAATCTTCTTTCTGATATAGTTTTTAACTCTTTAGCCACTATCACAACTTACTATTTAACTCATATACAAGCTTTTTTTTACATTTTCTAGAATTTTCATACTTTGTAACATCAGCAAATATCTACTAAGAACTTTAGTTATATATATATATATCAATACCTAATGTTGAGCTTGGTTTTTAACCCTCCCGGTTCTTTTTATAAAATTAAGTCTTCTCTAAACCAATCAATACTAAACCCTATGCGTTTAATGTTGATCCTTGACTAGGGTTTAAAGAAGATCATTTTTTCCAACTTGAAAAGATCTGGAGTCACCACCCGACTGAAATCGGGAAAAAAGGGTTAAGTTATAACCAATTGGGTAGATTGATTATAACTTAACCCTTTTTTCCCGACTTCAGTCGGGTGGTGACTCCAGATCTTTTCAAGTTTTACCCAATTGGTTATAACTTAGCTACCGGTCTATTGATAAAAAAATCAAGTTATAAATACGGTTTTTTAAAAACTAGAGATATGGATTGGGGGCTAATTTATCAAACTCTAAATGGGTACCATTTTTAACTTTCCGAATTTAACTTCGCTTTTCAAATATACCCTTTTTAATTTCTAAAAAAAATGTAATTATGATACATGCGACTAAATTGATTAATTTACATAAATATCTAAAAATAGAAAAAATAAAACTTTCCATATTTTAAGTTGCCCTGTACTTATGTACGAGTGTCTACGTACCCGTTATTTGAGATTGAACTTTCGTAATTCGTTTATAAAAAACTTTAGTGGGTGGTTTGATTTTATTTTTTGAAAAAGGGTCACAATTACATTTTTACCCAGTTCAATTTATTCAAGGAAATTCTTTTAAAAGGTCCGAATTGGTGTTTTATTTTTTGAAACTCTAAAATAGTCCTAATTTGGAAAAATGTTTATTTATTTTCACTTATTTTTAGAAAGCTTAATTTTTCTAAGTGTGAAAGCGATTTTTGTTTACTAACCTATTTATTTATTTTTATTTTTATTATATTATCTTATTTATTTTATACTCAATTTATCTACTTCTATTGAAATAAATAAATAGACTACTTCATTTCTTTTTTTTTTTCTTCTCTTTCTTTTTTTTTTCATTCTTTTTTCTTTTTTTTTTTCTTTTTCTTATTTATAACATTTACAAATAAACAAATGAATAAATAAATAAAAAAGAAAAAAGAAAAACCAGGTCAGCTCGGATTGACTCGAACGGCTTAAATCGACTCATTTTGGCTTGGATTGGCTCGTCGGCTTACTTTGGCTTGAATCAACTCACGTCGGCTTAGATCTGCTCGGTCGACTCACTTTGGCTTGGATCGACTCGGTCGGCTCACTTCGACTTAGATCAACTCGATTGGCTCACTTCGGCTTAGATCGGCTTGGAGTTGGCTCAGTCGGCTCAAGAAATCTAATGGTGGTGGTTTTCATAAAAACACCGTAAGGAATGCTATCATAGAGAGAGAGGAACCGTGCTAGAGAGAGGTAACTTCGATTTTTGCTTTTCGGAGTGTGTAGGAATGTATCTACCATACTTAGAAGTGAGTTAGCAAATGACGTGGCGATGACGTAGCCCGTGACGTAGCGATGACATGGCAATAAAGTGAGAAAAGAAAATAAAAGATACATTTTGCACTTTCCATGGATTGAACTCAAGATCTTTAAGTCATGTGCAATATTGAGTTTAGATGCTTATTCAACTGAGTTATTCGTTTTCCTTTATTTATATATGTAATTAATTGTACATATAGACCAAGTTAGACTGAACTAAATTCAAATCTAAGCCTGGACCTAACAGTCTTTTATTCAAAACTATTGAAATTGAAATTAAAATTATATTTTATTTAAACAACCTAAAAATTTATTATTTTTTAAATACCCTATTTTATTTTGTGACTTTTCAAATTTCTTTTTTTTTTGTATTTTTTCTAAATTTCTTATTTTTTTGTACTTTTTCCTATTTTCCTATTTTTTTTATATTTTTCTAGAATTTCTATTTTTTTTTCAAAATTTCTTCATTTTTTTGGTGCTTTCTTTAATTTTTTATTTTTTTAAAACTTTTTCTAATTTAGGACACCATAACCTAATTTGAAAAATAAGAGAAGCGGGGAGGGAGTGGGCAAAAATTAGGTATCTATACCCAACATACTAAATATTCATTTATACTAATAGTTTTTACAAAAAATCACTAAGCTCTCTTAGAAACACTCATCCAGCACACTGTTTTCATGAAAATAAATTTTCCTCCAAAATCCGACAATATGATTTTTGAAATACAACCACATAACATCAAAATTCATCATCTTAAGAGTATAACCATGAAATTTCAGGTTAAAACTATTATTGATTGGTCTTTTAATTACCCATTTGAAATTTAGTGCGTAGGACTTTTTTTTTAAGGACTTTATATCTACACTCAAAATTTTGAAAATCTGATAAAATATTTAAATTCCTCATTCAAGAATGCGTAGGGAAACCAAATTTCATAAGTTTTTGTGATCATTTGCTATGTTTCCCTAACGAAATCGAAAGAGTTTAGCGACTTGCCGAAAACTCGTGCTTCGGCTACCGTGAGGAGAGGAGTGTGTGTCAGCCCACTATGTCATTGGCCACTCCTTCAAACCATTACTTTGTTTCACTCCTAACTAGTCATCTTTTATAAGAGTACGTAAAACTCCGAATTTACGACTAAATTTTCTAAATTTTGTTTTTCCCTTTCTCTCTCTATATTTTTCACTTCTATAATTTTTTTCAAGCTAACAAATGATCAAAGTTTGCTTTAGATTACAAGATGTACTTTTATATCTTCAATGGAGTTGCTTTTGATTTTTTTTTTCTTGCTAACTTAACATGTGTAAAAGGCATGATGAGGTGTCAAAATGGTAATCTCCATTCCGTGCATTCTAAATCTTATTGCCACGCCTCCTACAATATACGAAATGTCTTTAGTAATTTTATGTTAATTTTATTATATTTTCCTTTATTTATTAGGTAATATTTATGCATTGTTGGGTATTTATAGTAATTATGGGTATATATATTTATATAATAATTATACACAATGTATATACATATTTTTTATATAATATTTTATGTTCATTATTAATTATATTATTCTTATGATATATCTCTAAATATTCGTTAATTTTCGAAATTTACGCTGCATGTATCCAATAATATAATAATGATATAATAAGTTCTTACTATTTTAGCTATATTCTTAATAATTTAATATATTTTAAATTCCGAGCTTATAGGATTTCCTCAACTAATGTCCCAAGGTCATACGTAAGTTTTTATATCAATTAGGTTAGTTTTACCGATACTTTAAATTTATTCGCTCACTTCCTATTTACTAAATACGAGGCTCACACCTGAGTCTTTATAATTCATTTTTAAGGTTATCTCAAGAGTCTTGGTCAAGACATTAAAACTAAATTATAGAGCCTTGTTTCAAAATCTCAAAGTGCATTTGTCTTCAATAAAGTCCTTCATGATAATATCGTAATTTCCTACAAGGCATTTCGCTTTCTTAGAATAAAGCAATTTAGTAACAAAATGTTATGAACCCTAAAATTTGAAATGAGTACAACTTTATGACGTGTTGAGTGAGAGTTTTTGAGAGTGATCCTTGTTAAGCATAGTTGTTACGATACATAGGTAACATGGGTTATGGAGTGCATTATGTCGGTCTCTTATTGAGTTATTGTCAATGGGAAGCTTATAGGTTAGGTTAATCTTTCTAGAGATCTTAGATAGGATAATCCTTTATTAGCTTCTATTTATTTTAGTTATAGATTTGTTATCAAGAATATTAAAAGAGCTGTAATGAATAGTTGTTCAGAGGGAATGAAAGTTAGGTGAGCGTGCCCTATTGTGTTTCATTTGCTATTTACTTATAATTCCTTGTTTTTGTTGAGGCCACTATTGAGAATGTATAGGTATTGTGAAGAATACTATAGGACTATTATGGAGACTTAGGGTAGAAGATGAGTTTGCAAAAGACAAGTTTATTCTTCAGTAAACTTGCTTCACTAAACTATACGAGGGATATCTACGTGGCACTAAAGGTTCCTCTATATCGATCCATGTAAATATTTAAAACTTCTTACCATATGAGGTATAAATAATACTAAGACACTACCATTTGTAAATGATAAAATAGTTTCAAGCTAAAATATTATAAGAGGTGCTTACTGTCAAATGCTAGTAAGGAAATAGCTACTAAAGTGGTAGCGAGTGTTATCCTAAATTCCCAACTTACTCAATAAGTTGTTTCAAGTTTCAAACAAAATGATGTAGAGAGGTGAACTCCATGGTGGTACTATACTGGTGGAGGCAAACTAAGATGAAAGGAAATCACTAAAAGAGATGGGATAAATTAACCTTACCAAAAGCAAGAGAGAGTTTGGGATTTAAAGACCTTATTGATTTCAATTTAGCTCTTCTCACAAAAATGACATGGAGGATTGTTAATCATGCTGATGCTTTTTAGGCAAGAGTACCTAAAGGCGTCTAATATCCTAACTCTTGCATCTAAAGGATCCCATGATTTATGGGAGTAGGCAAGTTTTTTTTACATGTAAGGGATTTTTTTTATTAAAGAGTACATTCTTGCAAGTTGGAGACGGTTCATCTATTCGAGAAGGGGAAGATAAGTGGACACCAATCTTGATGGGGCACATATCAGTTATTTGGTCGAATTTGTCTTTGCTCGAGTTGCGGGTTTCTAATCTAATAAAGTCTTCTTTAAGATCTTGGAAGGTGGAAGAGCTTTATAAATGGGTTGATGAGAGCACAACAAGAGCCATACAGAATGTGTTAAATAAATAATAAAACGTTCAAGTAGTTTATATAAAGAATAAATATTATGTTATGTTTAATATTTTATTGACACCCTAGCTGAAACGAAATGCATGATCTTGTAGATGTTACTTGATGCTGCTGTATCATTTTCGTTATAAACCTACTAGCAACGGTTGGAATGAAACGACTTCATCGGCTAGTTTGCCTAAGGATTAAAACCTAAGAGTTCTCATGATAAGTTGCATAAAATCCTAGGTCTAAACCCCACCAGATAACCCCGTATGTAATTTGCTTTCTATTTTCTATATACTTTTCGATTTTACATATTTTTTATATGATTGTAGAATGTGCTTTTTCAAAGGTTTTATGTTTTGTTTTATTTTATTTTATTTTTTATTTCTATTTCTATTTCTTGTGCTTTTCAAATCCGATGTGCTTATAAAATGGAAAGAAGCTGGAGTAACCCAATACCTTCCATACTCATTCACCTCCATTCCATTTGCTAAATGAACATGACGATGACCTCATCAGCCTCTCTTCCCTCCTCCTCTTCCTCCTTATCCTTTACATTCAAATTCCCCGCCATTTTCCAACGTCCCTCTCGTTGGCCCTCCCACCTCAATCCTACTAATCGTGATTCTGGTATACCACACTCGCCTTTTATCTTTATCTTTATCTTCCATTGATTTTCTATCTCTTCATTCTCATGTTACGAAACCCAACATCACAACTTTAGCATGCCAATGCCGTATATTCGCATGTTTTCGGGGCAGTTTGGTTTTATATATTGAAAATGGAAATTCCTATCCCCAATTTGTCTATTTGAAGGCTCTAGTAGTTAACTCAAGACCCATCTTACAATTCATAATGTATAATTTATTCAATTACAGGTATCAAGGGGATCGTCTGTGGTATGAGAAGGAGACCTGGGCTTATTTCGATCGCCTCTACGCCGTTTCTAGTTCGTCTGCCGGAGTACATGGTGGGACTCCCTACCCAGGCCGTGGAGTAAGTTTTACTTTTGAGCATAATATGTGGTTTTCTCAGTTGAAGGAGCATGTCTACTTTGTTATAAGATTAATTTGTACGCTGTTATCTTGAATCTTAAAGGTATGTGTTTCTTTGAGTTGATGGATGACAGTGACTCAGTCATGGTGTTTTGAGACAAAAATTCAAGGGTTCATATAAGTTTCCGTCCCCTTTCTTTTGTTAAGGGAGGTGCAAAGCTGTAACTGGATTGAATACTTCTGAGATCGTGTATTCACTTGAAGTCTCATGCACCAGTTAAGATTAGCTTGTGGAATTTAGTTGCCCAAAGAAATATCTTGTTGGGGTTTGGACCTAGGATTTTATGCATTTTGCCATGAGAACTGTTGGGTTTTAATCATTAGGCCAACTACCCCATGGAGCTGTTTCATTCCAATTGTTGCCAACAGGTTTATAACGAAAATGATACAACAGCAGGTGCTGATGGTAATATGTACAAGATTATGCATTTCATTATAGTTAGTGCGATGGATATTAGTCATTTATTTTATAAGCATTTAATCTCAATGACTGAGGTAAAGGTCGATACGTCTATTTTTCTTGGGTAAGTGGTCAATCTGCTTTTGGTTAAAGTATATGAGGTAGTCATTTTCTGAAAAGATTGATATATGGTAGTTAGGACTTTAGGTGACTCAAATTATCAAGTGGAAATAAGCCTTAGGCAATTCATTGATTGTTAACCAATTTGATTAATTGGATTCAAACAAGTTATACCAATTTATTCCTTATATAGTATCTTCTTATATCTAAGTGAAAAGATTAATAGATATTTATAGTTATTTCCAATATATGGCATCTTGTTATGTCTTCTTAGTGAAGCTTCTTTTATTCGGCTTATATGATTATGACAGTGTCTCTAAAACTGGAGTATATACCATTAAATTCATATCTATTTCACAATTAATAATTTCAAATTTTCAATCAACAACGCATATTCTAAAACATATTTTAGAAGCATTCTAGGGTAACAGAACTTTAACTGGTGGTTCATGCGGTGAAATCAAAGGTTAGGTACCAATATGGATGCACTAATAAGGGAAGAAGTGAGGAAAGTAGTCTCAAAGGCAAAGGCAGCTGGTGTGCTTCGTTTAGTATTTCATGATGCTGGAACCTTTCAAATGGATGATAGCTCAGGTACTTTATAGTTGAAATGGGGCTTTCGAACTTCAAATGTTGAATCCACTCTACAATATATTGGTATATTCCTAATAACTCTATTTGATGATTTTTTAGCTTCTTTCAAATAATAAAATACAAATTCGCAGGCCTCTTTCTGGAAAGACCAGACTGTGGCAGGAAGTTCAATTCTGTTCATGTTCCTATTTTATTTAATCATTCTTCTTTATTCCAAGTGTGTTTTAGAAATGGTCCCTTTTCTACTGCTCTAATCACTCTAGAAGCACCTAATTTCCTGCTGTGTAGCATATTGCATCATTAATTGTTCTTAGTGTTCCTGTGTATTAAAGTAGATCCCTGTCCCTCATGCTTCTTATCTGCAGAGCCATTTCACATTGCAGTTCCAATATTCAGCTAAAGCACGGTTAACTTTATTATTTATAAATGTCAATCAAATATCTCACCCCAAACACACACACACAAAATAAAAAAAGAAAAAAAATTAGTAGTGTTGTGCTTGTATATACATATACTCAGGGTCCCAACTTATCGGGAAAAGTCCTGCTTCTGTCAAGTCGATCAGCCATCTTTCAACTTTGTTGCATAATTCTGGCAAGGTCCTGGATAGAGAAAATGGATCTGGGAACCCAAATGACAGATACAATTCTACCAAAATCGAGGAAAATTAGAGCATTTTTTGTTTATCTCAAATTTTAGAATATTAAATTTTCTTTTTACCTCATGTTATAAGTTGGTAAAATTAAATAATGTGTGGCAGGTGGCAGGTAAGGTTAGTGTAATATTGATTGTAATCACCTACCACATCTATTTTATCTATAAATAGTTTATCTCCTGTACAACTTCATGATTATGAAAATAAGATTTCTACTTCTATATTTTTTCTACACATTTATATAATTACCCCCCAAAATTGACATTTATGGTACCTGCTTAGATACCTACTTCTGTGCAACCCATGGTGGGGTTCAAATGCACATGTTATATACTTGTGCAGGAACTAAATTACATGAAAATAGAGTATGTAGGAATATATTATAGTTCCATCCTGTCTATCTAGTCTACTCAGTGACCTTCCATGGGTCTTTCTGCTGACTCCACTTGTTTCTTGTGAATCTAATAGCCGATATGCTTACATATAACAGATATAATTGTCCGTACTTCTACTGACTGCTGCAAACTCTACTAAACATACACTCTTTTGGGGTTGATATGTGAATAGTGAACTTGGATCAAGGAATTATCAACTATTCAGGGAATGATCAAGTTTGCAAAGCTGGTTGAAGATACTGTTGGTAAATCACTTAGTGTTGTGCGTAAGCAGGAGAAAAGCACCTGATCAAAATCATCTAATTTATAAAATAATTATTGGTGTAAAGAATTTTGGTAATCTAGCTAGTTGATAACACCATTAGTATGGTTGACAATGTCAGATAATACTAGTGATCCAATTGATAACACTTAAACTGATTACATCTTCTAATGGTCCAATTATAAACACTATTAAATGACAAAGGCAACAAGCAGACCAAGCATGTAGCAGCATAGATATTCCACCATAAAATCTAGTTGAATTATTCTAATGTTTAGTACATGTATCCCTCATCAATATCTGTTCTTGTGAATGAGTCAAGACTATCGTTAAAAGCATTTTTTCAAGTGCATTACTTAAGAAACTGTAGCCCCACTGATCATACTCTTATGCCTCTTTTTTATTTTATTTATTTATTTATTTTTGGGTGATGCCATCAAGCCTTGATTAGTCATGCAAAACATCAAATGAACCATTGAATGAAAAAGCATGCAAAGAATTCATCTTACATATATGGTTGAGTGAATAGACAAGCTTGTATGTTTGGTAGATTTTTTGTACTTTGTTTTACCTAGTTATAAATTTGGCATTGTTTATTGCAGGAGGTATGAATGGTTCGATAAGGTATGAATTGGAAAGGCCCGAAAATGCTGGTCTAAAGAAACCTGTCAAGGTAACTGTTCTTTTTTTCATATTCTCTTTTATATTCTTTGCAATTTCTGCACCGTTGAGAATCTTTAATAGACGTTGTGTGTTTGTAAATGCTCAGTTTGCTTGCTTCTTTCTGGATCACATACTGCCTTGGACGTAGTATAAAGAAAGTTAATTGTTGCACCTTCACTGTCTAATTCTTCAGTAGACATGTTCTTTAGGTACTAGAGAAAGCAAAGAAAGAACTGGATGATAAACAAGGTAAAATGATTCTCTTCTTTCCTGTGCTTTCTGCCTTTTCCCCCCCTTTTTTTGGCGACACTAGATGTGTGCTTAATGTGAGATTCCTTGCTAACATCCTGGGATCCTTTTATTCAGTTTCTTGGGCTGATATGATAGCTGTGGCGGGAGCTGAAGCAGTTTCTATATGTGGAGGTCCGAGTATTGCAGTGAATTTAGGCAGGCTTGATTCAATGTAAAGTCTAATTTGTTGGCCAAGAATGTGTATATGTACATATACATACGAAAGACCAATTTGCTTGAATGAGTCATATTTATAATTATAAGTTGGAACAGCACATCCATAGTGTTATTTTGTTTCCTTAGCCTTTTCCCTGCCTCTTCATACAGCATTCTTCTGCAAAACTGTTGACCCATTTCTTCTTATCTCTCAAGGAAGCCTGACCCTGAAGGAAGACTCCCTGAAGAATCTCTCGATGCTTCTGGTTTGAAGCAGTGTTTTCGGAGAAAGGGTTTCTTGTGAGTTAAACCAATTTCTGCCTTGTACTTGAGGATGAAGATTTATATATCTTGTGAAGCGAGCTTATCCATCATAATTTAGTCCTGAAATTCTGCTAATGCTTGGTCTCTTCCTTGTTGCTTTTTGCTAGAATCAAGGGGATGCCACATGCCACGTCCCTTTATAAAGTGCTTAAAAAATATAACAAATAGCTAAAAGATAGAACAGATATTAATTTTTCTGTTCTAACACTGACCATTGGTATGAGAATTAATCATGATTATTTATCTGGTTTTCTCTCTGTCCTAAAAGTTTCTTTACTTTGGTTACTCTGTGATCTTATAAAACATGAGATATCCAATGTAGGTTTTTTTTTTTTTGTGTGGCAATAGGGACATTTCTATTTTATATGGTCCTTGTTTTTTTTTTTTTCTTTTTGGCATTAGCAGGATACCTTATGACTAGATTTTATTTAATTTTATCACGCAATTAAATCTGTGTAACCTGCATAAACTTGCTTCGGCTTTGATAAAAGAATTCTATAGTTTGTGGTATTGAAAAACTATTCACAGATTCCTGTCTGAATTTTTTACAAACTTAGAAAATCCATCTTTTCAAACTGCATATGTGCATGCTAATTTTTATTCATTTATTTTTCAATCATTACACATCCTAACTTTCTTTCTCTGCACATTATAGAATATGGAGTGCCATCAACTGCTGGAATATCCGAGAATCACACTTAATGAATTTTTGTATCAATTTTATTTGCTGAACTGCCGTGTGCTTCATCTTGTTACATTCCCTGGTTATGGGCCTGTGATTTTTACTACTTCTTTTCTT
Source organism: Lumnitzera racemosa (assembly GCA_024138005.1). Taxonomy (NCBI): domain Eukaryota; kingdom Viridiplantae; phylum Streptophyta; class Magnoliopsida; order Myrtales; family Combretaceae; genus Lumnitzera; species Lumnitzera racemosa. The sequence goes on from JAMXBC010000007.1 coordinate 8,287,773, forward strand.
ATTGTTTAACTGAGGAGAAAGCTGTCTGGCTGTTTCCCTCACAGGGTGCAGGAACTGGTGGCATTATCTGGGGCTCATACCCTTGGGAGCAAAGGTTTTGGAAATCCAATTGTATTTGACAATTCATACTACAAAATACTTATGGAAAAGCCATGGATGTCTTCAGGTAAAAAATGAACATAATTCTAGCGATCCTTTCTTCCTTGTGCCTGTTTTGTCTGTTTTTCTGGTGCTAGCTCCAATGAATTAACTATGACTGGTAAGTCATTATACATTAAAATCTAGAAATAAATTGCATTTTTACCACCACACTGGCAAGAACAGATTGGTTTATTTGGATGTAGCTGGGTTGATAATAAGGTGCATTAAGCTGAGCGAGTGAGAAAGATGACTTGAAAACATACAGTTGTTTGAAATCAGTTTTAGTCTGTCAGCTAGAACACGACAGGTGTGGAAAAGAAAATGAAAAATTGAAGTGCCATGTCTGAAGATGCTATATTTTTTCCTTAAGAGACGAAAGCTGTACCTTTACTTCTCCACTACTGCAGTCTTTCCATCCTGTCTCTATTGTGAAAATTTCAAGCCTGATTGAAGTTGCTGGGATTTTTGTCCAAATAATCTGTTTGCTTCTTTGTTCTAAGCCACTAAAAGGCTTGATTTCATTATATGGCTGGATTTCCTGCCTTTGACCTTTTGGTTTCTATCCTTTGTTCATCTATTCAACGTGAGTACAGCTGGCATGTCTAGCATGATTGGGCTTCCTTCAGATCGTGCACTGGTTGAGGACAGTGAATGCATAAGGTATGTTCGTATTATTCTTAGTTTGTCTATGGGTGGGAAATTTCATTATTGTTTTAACGTACACGAGTCATTATGCTACATTTGCGACTTAGAGGCTCTTTGGATAGTTATTTCTGATGCTGTAAGACACTAAAGAAATTTAAGAAAATTTTTGCTCTGTCATTTCCAACTTTGAACAGTCTTCCAAAACCTTAATGCCCATTGTCAACTTTGCACTTTCAAAACCATTTTACTTGTTGATTCTTATATCTCGTGTAAGAGTGAGAATCGAACAAGTAAAACGGTTCCATAGGTGCATATTGTTTAACAATTATGTCATCTGCTTTGTCTACATCTTATACCTTGGACATGGTAAGAATTTATCATTTTAAGGAATAGGATCTTCTTGCTATTGAAGGATGGATTATATCCTATTTGTGGTCGAATTTATTTCTTCAAATCGACGAGTTGTTGTCGAACTACCATGCTAATCCAACAAGTGAAGTTTACAAATTTCCATAATTTACTCGTGTAAAGGATGCCCAAGGTGATGGCTTTATTTGATGTCGATACATGGGATGCTTGTTAAAGTAGTACATAAAGTTTTCTAATGTTATCGTGCAGGTCGCTAAATATTTTTATTTATGCAGGTGGATTGAAAACTATGCAAATAATCAAGATATGTTTTTCGAAGATTTCAAAAGCGCCTATGTCAAATTAGTGAATTCGGGTGCTAGATGGAAAAGCTCGTAACATTCTACATCCAATTAAAATTTTTCGATTATGTTGTATAGCAGGATCACACGAAATTTGTAAGTTCATTTGCTAGAATTCCTGTACATCCTTTGGCAAAAATTGAATATCGAGATTGTAAGATACATAATTAATTGTCCCTAAAATACAGTCAAAATGCTCCTTGGTAGTATTTCTACCAAACACAAGCAAGCATTTAGGCAGTAAAATTAATAAAAAGAAATGTCTGGCTTAAATGTTTAATTATGATTTGTGATTAGTGGATACATCATCAAGACTGCGTTATAGGGACAACAAATGTTTATAGTTTATACAAGTCTGATGAGATCCAATATTTGTTGTCCCTAAAACGTTATCTTAATGATTTTCCTATCTTTCACAACCAAGCATGAAAATAACAATAATAAATATATATATTTAAATTTTTTTAAAGTATTTATATTATAATATTGATAGAAAATTTTATACATAGGTCCATTTCAACCTGTCTTGAGTTATAGTTGACGTCTATAAAGTTCCAATAAGCAATAGATTGTATATTGTCCTAAAGTCAAGCCCCTTTTTGAGATCGTTCACTCCATGTTTCAATTGACAACCAAAGGGGGTACTATCAACTTCTCTTAGAGTGTAAGTTTAGGCTAAGGAGGGAAGACCAAGGTAAACAAAGGTCTATGAAGGATAAGTCTCATTGTTTTAGTCAATTGCATGATCCTTGGATTCTAGTGTCACGATTGCTTCCATGACACTTACTCTCTATGCTTAGTAGGCAAATTTCCTCTTCATCATGAGTTTAAGCTAAGGACTTCTTACATTAAACTCCATTGGTAAAATCTTAGAGATGACATTATGCGGGAATTAGCAACCTAATTGCAATTAACTCTTTTGAAACAATTCACCTTTTTTTTTAATTGACAATGACAAGATTTGACGACCATTTTAAGAGTTACAACATTGGTGATGGGAACCAACCATAACTAGTAGCCATGATAACTAGAACCAGTTAACCATTGATTAACAATGATAGAAGAATTTAGGTAGGACGATTCAATAAGTGCTTACCAAGACTGTTGAAATGGAAGCCTAAAACAAAGAGTTACAGGCTAAGTTGAACGAGCTTAAGAGACAAAAAGAGGGTTAACATGCCTTCTTTACTAGACGCCTCCAATGCCAAGAGGGAGCAAAACCCACTGCTACTTAAGTAAAATAGGTTTGGTGCTCCCCCTTTAACTTCCAATCGTATATAATCAGTAAGTGTGATCTACAATACATTATGGTTATACCCTTACTAGCAATGAGTAGATCGTTAACTCTTAAGGGAGTGTAACCCAATCCATAGCTTATGGCTATTACCTTACTGATGATGTCGACTTGATTAAGCTAAGGAAGATAATTAAGAAGCTTTTTAAGATGCAAGAAAGCAAGGTTATTGAGGGTGCTAGCCAAATTGCTAGCAATAACATACCCTTTACTAGGGGGGTCTAGGATAAACTCTTCCCTCCTAATTCTAAGCTCCCATAACTAGATTAGTATGATGGTATTGATGACCCAGATGATCACCTACTCCATTCCCATAGCTTAATGAACCCACATAATCACAAAAATGCCATCATGTATAAAGTATTCCTTGAGACCTTGAGGAAGGTTACCTAGATTTGGTTTAACCATCTTTCAGACAACTCAATTACTTCTTTCGATGAGCTTACTCGTCCATTTACTCTACATTTCTAGGCTAATAAGCTCCTATCTAAGGACATATTGTCCTTACATTTGATTTACCAAAAGGATAGAGAGACCGTTTGTGTTGTTTAGCTCAATAATGCCATAGTCGAGATCTCTCAACTAGATAAGGGAGTAGTTGTGCATATCGCTTAGTTAGGCATCTGGCTTCTAAGGGACTTCTTTTACTCTTTATCAAGAGTAAGTCGAAAATAATGGTAAAGTTCTAGCAAAAAGCCCAAAAATATATGGACAATGAGGATAATGTTTATGCCTAATATGAGGTCGATCAGGAGAGATTGGTCAAGAATAAGGATAAAGAGATAAATTAGGGTTTGGTTAAGGATTGACTAGGGGGTAAATCATCCAGCCATAATGATGAAGGAAGCTTCGGAAAACGCCCACCACCTATCCCTACCTATGCATGACATACTCCCTTGAATAAACTTTTAGCAAATGTCTGCATGGATGTTCATGGAAGGAAACTCCCACCTTAACTAAGCAAGCAATGCAACAATGCCCACTCAATGAGTAGGTGATGGAATTACAGGAGAAGAGGTGGAGATAGGACACCTCTATCTTTTTCTTTGACGAATATCTTGAGGGGAATGAAACCCCCACCAGACTCCTTAGTGATTGTCGAGGTCCTTAAAATAATTGTAGATAGAAGCAATTTTATCGAGATCCTATTCAAGCATACCTATGACCAGACATAGAAGAAGTTGTCCTATAAGATGAAGTGCTACTATCATGAGTTCATTGGCTTTAATGGTAGAATTATCCAATCGATTGAGTTATGATTCATGTTTGTGTTTAAATAGACTTATATTTGAAATAAAAATCTTAGTTCGTAATGAGATTTACTTATTTATTAAATTTAAAAACCTAAACTAATTACTTGATCTATTTAATAAACATGTGTTATGTACATATTGAACCCATTTTCTAATTAGAAGAAATTCCAAAATCGATCCTAACAAAATTAAAGTTTGCTAAAAAATTACAAAGAAACAAAAGTGTTAATAAATTTAAAGTTTACAAAGACAAATTGCATAAACTTTAAATAGAATGATTTACAATGTCTTAGAAAGTATTGACGAAATCCAATTAAATATAATAATATAAATCATTGATTTTGCATTGAAACATAAAAAAAATTTGATTGAATTAACAAGATTGATGCAAATCAATACGAAGAAGTGATAGATACGATATTACAATAAGTAGTGTAGAAGTATGTCCCATGCTTCAAAAAATGGTCTCCTGAATTTACTCAACATTTTCAAAAATGGTCTCTTCGAATCTGCACCGCACTTTTAAAAACCGGTCTTTTAGGATACAATGTGGGTTTACACGTCCTAAGTTGGTCTCGTAAGAGCATTATAGACCTAGACTTTTAAAATCCAGTCTCTTAGGGCACTAAAGAGGGTTTCTTTTTTTTTTTTTTTAGCCAAAAGGGCACTAAAGAGTTTACACATTCAAAATATAAGGATCTAATTTCAAATGGCCTTTTTTTTTGTTTTTAATCTTGATAATTATACCGGTTAATATTGTATTTAGTATCTAAACTTTACAAAATGCCACATAGTACTATTATGATTTGATATATATTTTTACACATAACACTTGCTGGCATGCATGAAATGTAACATGACACTACTAAAAATTGATACGTATTCTTATTACGTGATAGTATCATGTGACAACTTTGACATATAACACAACATGTTAATTTTTGAACTGATAATCCAAATGTCAACATAACTATTAGTATCGGCGACTCTATATATATAGCATACTTTTCTACTAAACACATTGAATAACCTATAATATATATGTCTTTTTATCTCAATATTTCATGTGGGACATACAACATGATGACAAGTGGTTTGAATAAGAAGTTGCAGTTTCAGTTTTTGTAAGAGAAAAACTTAACTTTGACTTGATTTTTTTCGTTTAATTCAACTTTTAATTAAAAAAGAAAAATGCTCAACTCATAATTTATCCTATAATTACATTTAAATCATATGAAGATATTTTAAAATAAAAAATTCAAAGCATACTTGAAATTTATGTCAAAGTGGATTCTTCAACCACAAAATATTTTTAAAGAGCTCACTTTTGACATGAATTTCAAGGATATTTTAGAATTTTTTTTTCCTCAAAAATTTTTATATAAAAATAATCATAGAGTAAATTATGGATTAATCAATTTTTTTTCTAAATCGAAAGTTAAATCAATTGAGAAAAATCTATTCAAAGTTGAGTATTTGTCTAGAGAAAACTATAACTTATTGTTCAAATCCCTTGTCTTTATGTGTATGTCCCATATAGAATGTTAGAGATGAGAAGACTTATATATATTATTAGCTATTTGATGAGTTAAGTGGAAAAATGTGTTATTGCATGGTTTATATTAATAGTTATGTTGTCATTTAGTTTGTTTGTTCAAAAATTAATATTTTTCTTTGAAAAAGCTACCACGTGTCGGTTCACTACATTGCCACATATCCATTTGTGCTTGTTAATGTCTCATTTTTTTCCCTTTTCCTTTTTAAAAATATAAAATAGTAATAAACAATGAATAATAAAAAAATAATAAAATAAAAATAAAAATAAAATTGAAAAAGAGTAAAATGAATATATATATATATATATATATACATGCGCGCATAAGTGGTGAACCAAAACTCAATTACTTTTTAGTATGGTTAGAACATGAATAAAATAAGCTTTTAGGTTGATTAAATTCATAACATAGTCAACATTAAAGAAGAAGAAGAAGAGAGAGAAAAGATTTTTAATAATTGGCTTGTAAAAATAAAAGGATTACAAGTGGGATTACCTTATATTTAATGGAATTCCAAGTAAAGTTTATCTATGTAATTAATGTAGTTTAAATTAATGAATGTACTATTTTGTTGGGTTAGTGGTTTAGCCAGCAGGAGTATGTGTATTCAAAAGGTGGGTGATGGGTTGAAACTTCATTCTAAGCAAAACGCCTGTGCATGTGCCTGGCACGTGAGGATCGGGTCAGACATAGTACGAAAAAACAAAAGAGAAAAGGGGAAAAATAAAAATAGCGCAAAGGTAAATAGGACATGGCTAGAAGTGTCCTGTGGAGTACGACGTGTAGAGGACACATCATCTTCTCCAGTAGCACAGGAACAAGCCCATCCGCCATTGATGGTGGACAGAAACTTCGAAAATTCATCTTTTTCACTCTAGAAAGACAAATCGACACTCCAAATTGCTTTAAAACACATTTAAACTGATTATAACGAATTTAATCAAACATTCGATTGAAAATCCGACAATAATTTTTGAATTTAAGTCATTGAAAATTGAAAATTGACCCTTGAACTGCTCCAGCGGTTACAAATCTTTCTTCTACAAATACCTATCTCGACTTCATGGTCAGAGAGGATTGAAGGGACTGGAAACATTAAAAAAAAAAAATCCGGCCTTTTCATTTCTTATTCTGTGGACTCCTGTGAAGGTCAGTTCCCTACAGTTTCAAATCCAAGTTTTTCATTTTGTACTCCGAATTCATGGTCATGAACGATTTCAGGGATTGGAAAAACAGATCTTTCTCCATGATTGACTATCAGCCAAATACTTGTAGATATTGTTTGTAAATTGTCTTGTACTGTTAATTGTTCTTATTATGTTGATTGTGTAGCTGCCAAAGTGTTTTTGAATCCTCAATTTCCTATACTGTTCTGGTAATCTTTTATAAATAGCACCAAAATCGGATTAGTTGTTTGATTACCATAGATATATAGATTGGTCCATTGAAAGTAATAAGATGTTGTGTAAATTAGAACTCCATTTTTCTATTGTTCTCTTTTTTTTTTTACAGTTTCAGGATTATCTTTTCTTTTTATTTTTGATTTAAGTATATTTAAATTTGAACTATTCAACAATCTCTAAATTTAAGGATTAAATTTAAAATATAAAAATAAACGATGAAATAATTAAAAGGATTGGTTACATAAAAGCAAAGAACGAAATCGTAAAATTTACCAATGATTTAAAATTGCTAAAATAAATAAAAAAACCATTTTATTTATGCTAATAAATCTGTGTGCAATCTTTTTTATGGTTTATCATTTTCCTCCCTTAACAATATAAGATATCCAAAAAAAAAAAAATGTAAATTGCAAAATATATCATGTTTTATTTGCTTTTGTATGTATCTTCCATGTGACTTGTAACTATAACCTTGGATAAGATGGTTAGTTAGTATTAGAAGTGCTGCATGCTTCAAATTTTAAGATGTCGTTATTTTTATTTTCTTTCCATCAATAACTTACCTTTAAAAAATGAGATTAGAATTCAGTTTTGAGAATTCACATCCATTTATGTTATCTGTTCATTCATTGTCATACTCATTGCTTTCTTGTATTTCTATAGTTTTTGTTTTCTTAATTGTATCAATTTGTATATATGATAACAAATTTTAATATTGCTTCTATGGGAAAAATGCTGGATTTAATATCGAAAATATATATCCTTCATCATTTTAATCTTGACTTTGAAACTTTTTTTTTTATTTAATGTATATATCATTGGAAATCTTATTATAGACATTTCTAAGTACTTTCTACAATTTTACATCAATATCATTACATCTTAGTGTTGAAAATGTACACATAGTCTTTTCTTGTAGATTTCCTGATTTTGTGAATAATGATTTTAAAAACCAATGCGGATAATTAAAATACAAGTTTTGTACGTTGAAAAGATATAGTTTTATGGAATTAATTACGTGATTGTTCATTATTTTAGAATGTACTATCTATTATATTTTTTATGCGTTATAATTTAGCTATGTCTCAATTACATGATCTCATTTTGTCAAATTCTGCAATACTAATATATACAATAGTAGAGATTTTAAATAAAGAATATATTAGATTCATTCCAATAAGAATTCCTTGTAGTACAAGTCAGTAAAGGAAATTATCTCTCTATATAGAAATCACTTCTCTATAATATGGAACGATGGTAAATGCTATTTTGTTTTCATAAAATTGTTAGGCATTTTTTTTTTCATTTTACCGTGTTATAGCTTTTATTTTATGGGAAATTCTACGGTAAAATTGTGTTATCGTAATATTATAGTAAATTACACTTTAATTCAATAAATCATGTTACAAACGATAGAGTGGAAATTGTGAATAGTTTTTTTTTATTAGATTTCAATAAATCATACTTATCAATGATGAAAATAAAATTATCAACAATTTCATGTTACTGTTTACAATATAATTTACTGAATCAGAGCGTGATTTATCGTAACTTTATAATAACACTACATTATCATAGAAAATCTCTTATTTTATTAATTTTTATGCATAGCCTATGTTCATGATGATGGTGAAATTTCAATAAGATAGTGTTGTATGTAAATATATGTTCAATACGTATGAAGTTAGATTATTCATAACTTATAACACAGATTACATTATTTCATTAAATGTAACACTAAATTAGATATGTGGTAATCGTTGTCCATTTTCTACTGATATTTCCATTAAAATGTGTTTGGTTATTGAAGTTGTTACTAATTCTATAATTATACTACTAAATTTCAATTGATGTTGATTATCGATCTAATTATTTATCTATAAACGCATGCATATTGTATGTCATGTTTACATGCCATATCATATTGTAAAATCGTGTGCCCAAACCGCTACAATATCTTGTCACAATAATTTTTATTAATTTATCTATTTTATTATTATTATTATTATTATTATTATTATTATTATTATTATTATTATTATTATTTTAATAAGGTTAAACTGCATTTATACCGTATCCAAGAAATATATTCATTAATTCATGAATAATGGTATCAACTTTACATGGCCTGTCATATTATTTGATTATTTCTACAAAATATCTTGCCATTTGCGATGCGGAATATTAGAGGATCATAATGTGAATATTTCATGTTTTTTGAATATTGTCTTTCATGTTTATGATGATTTTGGTATTTATTTATTATTTACTTATTTACTCGTTTATTTATTTTATTAACGAATTCTATTAAATAGTAAATAAAGTTCATCCAACTTTTTTCCAATAATTTTATAATTTATAAATTTAGATGCCCTTTTCGACTTTAGATTAGCAGTCTTAGAAACCCTGAATTTCAATCTTTGATTTGGACTAGTAGCCTTATCAGGAATCTATCTAACCGCAAATTTTCAATCATTTTTCACCAATTCTTATTTAAAATAATTATTTTTTTTAAAAAAAATCTTTTTAGTTTCTCATTGAGCTATTCGCATTATATTGACTAAATATAATATGAATCAAAATTAAAAAAATAGAGATGAAAATTTAGGTTCCATAGTACCACGTTAGCAAGTAATAAATGTAAATACACATCGATTCGTACTAATAAAATATGGTAATTTGTATCATGTGTCCATAATAGTAGTGTTAACGGAGTTAATTATGATAATATAAATAACTGTGAAAAGTTTAACTAGATAGCAAATTAAGATATTAAATTGAGTAATTTAATAAAATTTAAATACCCAAATGCAAAATTAACTCATAATTATACATTGAACTAAGCTTTACCGTGTCACGTGGTCATATGCTCTATTAGTCTACTAGATGCTGATGTGGTGTGGAACTAGTGAACTTTCATGCAATTATGACTGCAATAGGTTAAACGGCTCTCCATTTGGGATTTCCATTTTAGGAGATTTAGAGGATCGTGATCGCTACAATTACCTTGGATACGATCTGATACTGGCACGGGGTGTGATGGTAGTACTAATGACTATATGATTGATTACTTAGGATAGAAGAAGTTTACACAAAGACATGATATTTCCAATTATAGGACCTTGTTTTATGTGTTTAGATTATGTTTTGAGGATTTCTTTACCAACTTTTCGATTATGATTTGAGACATTAAATTGAAAAATTTGGAGATTTTACATGATTTTGGTACAGGTATGTGGTAAGCTTTTGCAGCCTTTCATTTTGGAGGGTGACATGCACTATTGACAAATTTTAAAAAATTTAAAAGATTTAAATCCCATATATATTGTTATGATGACACAATAAGAATATAGTTTTTCTATATGAAACCGGATAGGTACATTCTTTCGTTATTATTTTTATTGATTTGTTTTCATACTCAGTGTTAGGTGTGTGCACTGGTTTTTTTTTTTTTTTTTTTTTTAAATAGAATAGAATCGAATCTAATTATATGGTTTAATTTATAAATCTTTTTTAGCCTAATTAAAATCTATTTGATGAATTGAACTATTTATGTTAAATTTTTACTAAATATTTTTATTTTTTATAACATATTTTTCTTTCTATTAAATTTTCATATATTTTTTATTAATTTTTCATACATTTATCATAAGATCTTAACAAACCTAATTTGATTGGACGGGAATAAAAGACTATTCCAAGTATATATATACATTTAAAAGTAATATGAAAAAGATAAAAGAGATATACTAAAAGATTAGAAAAGAGATTACATGGAGTATTAAAATTGAAATCTTAATTTAAAAACATATAAAAAAAGAATAGTTTAGAAAAGAAAAATTTTTAAATGTAACATTTTACATAGAATTCAGTCTAACTTAAAAAAGAATAAAATACGAAAATTTTAATAAAATTTATGAAGATTGATTAAAAAAATTAAAAATAAAAAACATAAATAATTATATAAATATTTTAATTTTTATTATTTAATTTGATTCGATTTAAACTCTTAAATTTACAGAACTCTATATACTCGATTATTAACGTCACCCAAATGATATTTCATAATATGCATACTGATCGAACAACGATAAGCCTCACACAATACATCATGTAAATTTCTCAGCATGTCTACGGAAACGAAAGACAAGATATTCGATTTCCCAAAGCCCTTCACCGTGCGTTACTGTTACACTGATATGACAAGTGAACTTCACGCATTGGCTGGTACCTAAGTGTAGTACGCTTACAGCTATATGTAGTAGCTATCGAGGTTCTGTAGTACGAGGGACCTGATGAACACGTATATACAGTCGTATACGGTTGAATAATGTCGTGCAATCAAGCAATTTCCAGCCATCGTCTTCCTCAAGGTTGGAAAAGCTTATTACCACACTTGCATTTCCAGGAGACAAGGTAATAGCCACCACCACCACCACCTTCATGGTTTGATGTTCCAACACCTTTTCTTTGAGGAGGCTGAACCACTAAAGTAGCTATGCAAGGCCTGCAACTTAAACACTTGTTCATACATGCTGGAGGCCTTGAACCCACCAATTCTCTTCTTCTTCTCATTGTTTCCTCAATCCTATTGTCTTCAGACTGAAACTCAACTGCATATATAATATACACAAAAAGAAAAAAGAAAAAAAAAGAAAAATTGGTGTTTAAGTATTAATTGTAAATTAACTATCATTGAAAAACTTTGAAAGTTAATGATTTCTTTGTTATAATTTAGAAATTAATAATGGACGAGATAAAGATCCTATTATTGCATGATTTTTATACTAATTCTGTACTTCATGGAAATTATTCATTATTGTTCTCATCGTTTTACGTTATATACTAACATTCCAAAGCTGTTAAAGAATTCAGGGATAAACAAATGCGTAAAAATGCTCGATTACTTTCTTCTTTAAACATTAACAAGTAATTCGGCACATCTACCGTATGTTAGTTGTTGTATAATAATTTTACAATTTAAAGATGTTAAAATTTGCCCAAGCTAAGTTGAGGTGAATATCTAGCTAGACAAAATTCCTTTGTATCTTTTATAGTTATAAATTACGCTACTTTTTTTTTTCTTTTTTTTTTTTTGGATCCCAAAAATTAAAAAGGTTCTAATATAGGCAGATCCAATTAAATGAATTAGAAAAAAAAAAAGAAAAAAAAGGGCATCACAAACTAAAACCAAATCAGTTTGATAAAAGTTTTACCTGTAATGTGAGGAAGACAGACGAGAATAATACAAAGGAGTAGAGTAGATTTGAACCCATTTTGGCATTTGCTTGATGGAGCCATCAGACAATAAACGTTATAGATGCCCATATATGTATTATTGTTTCTCGCTACTCTGCACCTGCACCCTACTATAAATGCCGAGAAAGGACAAGGAAACTTAACGAACGAACGAACTAACTAACGAACGAACGTAGACTGTAGAGAGACAAAAATGGGATGATCGTTTTGAGCGTTAAGAAGTAAGTGAAGAAATTTTAACACTTGGGAAGACCGTACGATGCGTTAATGCAAGGAAAAAAAAAAAGCTTCATGTGTAGTCGACGTAGTGCGGTGTAGTGTTTTAACTTTTAGTGGGATTTTGTTATATGTTTTAAGCTGAAACTTTAACCTCCTGGCCCTGAAATTTATTTCGGCTTGGTTCACATCAGACAGTTTAGAAAATGACGTCTTGAATAGCTCCAAGACCGACCGAGACCAGTCGGGAAATTTTCTTACTGTATAATTCGTGAACTCCTTGGCTTTTTTTCCCACGTCGTATTACCTGGAAAAGGTAATTCGCCATGACTGACCATGATGGGACTGGCTCACCGCAATTTACGGATCAGAGTTATGACCGTCAAAAGATTTTCCCATATATTATTATTTATTATATGAGGAAATTTTGGCATTTATTGTTCTGTATAAATACGAGTGAAATCATCAATTATTATAATCATGTATGTATCTAAGTATAGTTAGTATTTATATACATCACTTGTGTAGGTATAAATCTGTTACCTCATGACTATGCTACTGTTACAAGACCAAAATATAAAATTAAATGAGCATCAAAACTAAACAGGAGACGAGCAGAAAAAACAAGCTGATCAGTAGGATGAAACTTCTTTTGTCATAACACAACACGATTGGCAATACACTTAAAAAAAAAAAGGAGGAAAAATCATCATTGAGAGTATAAATAGAAAGAAACAGATGTCAAAATGATAATCAAGATATACCCCAAAGGCCTGTGATTGTTCTTCTATACATTTCTTCAAGCCTTACCCGCTCGGAAGTCAATCGATTCCTTTTCCATTTTTGTCTTGTTGACGTACACATACATTGAGACTTATATAATAAATTACTGAATCATTTATTAGCAAAATACTCTTGCTGCAATAGAATCGGACCACATAGTATCTATTAGGTAATTAATGAAACGTTTGGTTAATTTTATAAAGATAGAACAGAATAATTGTTTTGTTTTGTTTTATTTTTTATAGCAAACTTATTTCTATGTTTGGTTGGTCAAATAATTATTTTATCAGAATTACTATTACTATAATATAAAAAACTAGGATTCCTTTATAAAACCAAAAAAAAAAAAGAAGATTTTTTCTAATATATTTTCATATCTATAAATAAAATCTCAAATGAACTATAAGAAATAATTATGTGATGAAAAGTATTTTGTAACCACAAGTATAAATCTAAACGTGTTAAAAATCTAAGTATAATTCTAAGTTTTGTTGTTGTAGGGAATAGGAGATTGTATAAAAATGGATAGTGGAGTTGATCATTTAACTTCAGTTCTTGAATCGTTGCATGCATCGGACATGATTAATGATAGATTACAAACACTTTTTGACGAGCAGTAATTGCAATAGGTGGTTTATAAATAAAATTTTCTATTCTTAATTATTGTGAATATTTTTTTTCTTTCCAAAATCAAGAAGTTAGAATTGAAAGTATACTAAAGAAAAGAAATATTGCTAACTCTTTTGCATTTGATTGTAAATAGTAAAAGTCATTCATTAGGTATAAATCTGTTAATGTTTGATTATACTACTGTTATAAGACCAACATATAAAATTAACTGAGCATCTAAACTAAAAAGGAGACAAGTAGAAAAATAGACTGATAAGCAGATTAAACATCTTTGTCATAACACGATTAGTAATAAATATAAGAAAATCAATTTGATTGTTGTTTGTATTGCTTTGAAAGAGAAAATGATGAAGAGAAAACAAGTATGAAAAATATGTGTATTAATCCTCCTTAATTAATTTAATTAATTCTAAACTATTAACTATTTGTAACTAACAAAACTGCTGCTAATTATTGTCAGCTATAAACTAACTACTTAACATCTATAAGCTAGAGCATAAGCATTTTGAATGCCCAGCTTGAATAGGAAAGGTTTAAAGGATGAAGGCGGAAGAACTTTGGTGAATATATTAGTAAGTTGCTATGAAGTGCAAACAAGCAAAAGTGTGGTAATGCCAGCTTAGAGCTTTTTGCGAACAACATGACAATTCAACTCAATATGTTTTGTGCACTGGTGGAAAACAGGATTGTATGCTATGTACATAGTAGACCAATTATCACAAAACATCAACATAGGTTTTGTCATGAGCATAACCAAAATCCTTAAGCAAATACAACAACCATTGAAGTTCACAAACTATGGCAGTAAAGGCGTGCTACTCAACCTTTGAGGAAGACTTAGAAACTGTTGATTGTTTTTTAGATGTCTAAGAAATAAGTGCGTCTCCATAAAAGATGCAAAAACTAGTTACAGATCCTTGGAGTCATGGCAAGTAGCCTAATTAGAATCACTATAAACACGCAACTTAAAAGAAGAAATAGAGGGGAAAAACAAACCTTGACTAGGAGACCCTTTGAGATAATGAAGAATACGATGATTAGCTTGGAGATGTAAAACAGTAGGCTTGTCAAATAATTGAGAGAGTTGTTAAATTTGGACGAATGTAAGCAAGATATAATAAATTTCCCATAAGTCTTTGAAAAACTAATGAATCAACAAGTAAAGGAGAACCATCGTCTCTACTCAATTTAGTAAAAGTCACCATGGGAGAAGAAACAAACTTAGCTCTAATAAATCATATATCCTTGAGAAGGTCTAGGCAATATTTCTTTTGGCAAAGATTAATGCTCTTGCTACTGCATATACTTTAAGCCCTAAGAAATATTTAAGCTCTCCAAGATCCTTAGTCTTGAAAGTATCATGTAGATATTGCTTAATAGTGTTAATGGCATCCATTAAATCACTTGGTATAAGAAAATCATCCATATTGATAAGCAAAATAAGGAAATGATTATTAGTTTTTTTGAAAAAAAAAACTATAATTTGCTATAGATTGCTAGAATCCGTAAGCAATAAGTGCACGGGTGGTCTCGTTCCATTGGTCACTTGCCCGTTTCAATCCATATAAGGATTTGAGAAGTTTACCTACCTTAGAAGAGTTCAAGGAATGAAATCTTTCGAGTAAGGTCATATAAACTTCTTCATGAAGATCTCCATGAAGAAAAGCATTTTTAATGTCTAATTGATGCAACAACCACCCTCGTGAAGTAGCAGAGATAACAACAATCGTACCAAAGTCATCTTAGCAATTAGACTAAAAGTGTCAAGATGGTCTATACTAAACTATTGTGTGTAACATTTAGCTACAAGTCTTGCTTTGTAGCGTTTAATACTACCATTAGCGTTGTATTTAATTTTATAGACTCACTTGCATTTAACCGAGTGTTTGCCTTGAAGCAAATCAACAAGCTCCTAAGTTTTATTAGCTTCGAGTGCTGAGATTTTAGATTGCATAGCTTCCCTCCATTCATGAGACTTCATCACATCATTAAAACTCTTAGGCTCAAAAGAATTATCAACAACATAAGTAAAAGCTTTGTGTGAAGGACTGAGATGTTCATTGTTGAAAATGGAGGCCAAGGTATGAGGAGTCTTAGTAGTACAAACATAGTCATTCAAATATACATGAGGTTGTTTAATTGTACCGGATCTTCGGATTGTAGGTTGACTATCAACTGAAGGACATGTACCAACAAAATTTTCAATATATGCTAAATGGTCATGATAAACAATGCCATCAGGCATGTTGAGTAAAACTATATCAGTAGAAGAATCATTGTAATACTGAGTATGGAGAAAAGGAAAGACGGTCTCATAAAAGATAACATCTCGCGAAACCAAAACTTGTTGCCTCTCTAGATCACACATATGATAACCTTTTATTCCTTAAATAAAACAAAGAAACACACATTTGATAGCTCGTAGATCAAATTTATGCCACAATCGATCATGTGTAGAAGCAAAACATAAACATCCAAACATTCAAAGTTTAGCATAATCTAGTGTTCCCTTGAATAAGACCCGATAAGGACTTTTATCATGTAAAACAGTAGTAGGAAACTTCTTGATTAAGTACACTGAATGCAATATACAATTCTCCAAAAATAGAAAGGCAGCCCTGCTTGTAATCATAAGGCTTTAGCCACTTGATGATGTATAATTCTACAAGATTCATAAAAATCAAGCATATTAAACTCTTGCCCATTATCTATCCATATGCACTTCACTTTAGCATTAAATTGAGTAATAACATACGTTAGAAAATTCTTCTTTAAAGTACGAGTTTCTAACTTAAATCTCATAAAAGAAAAAAGACCCTAGGTAATACAGTTGAAATCATTCACAACAATAAGAAAGTAATGCTTATTATTCCTTATGGAAACTTGCAAAGGCCCCTATATATCAAAATGCACCAATTCAAAAGGAATAATAGAAGCTATGGTGCTTATAGGAAATGGTAATCGTTTTTTCTTTGCCAAATGATAAACATTACAGGGATCATCTTTAGTAGTTACTTGGACTTCTAGATACAATCGAAATACTAACTTTAACTTCTCAACTGGAGTGTGTCCTAATAGAAAATGCTACAAACTATAGCTATTACTTTGAATAGTACTACTACTTACAAGACTACGTGTACGATTTATGTTCTTTAGAACTTCTTTTGAAAAACAATATAATCCTCTATCCTCTTTAGCATATCCAATCACCACGTAGTTTTACATTTCCTATACAAAGCACTTGTTTGCAGTGAAAATAAGTCAACAATTGAGTCGAGAAGTAAGCTTGTTGATTGAAACCAAGTTAAATTTGAAACTAGTAACACAAAAGACTTTATCAACTGTTAAGTAATCATTTAGCTTCATTGTGCCAACATGTGTTACTTGCACCTAATCATTATTAGGAAGCTGTATATAGTAGAAACTAATTTAAAGGTAGAGAGATTGTCCAAGGAACAAGTGACATGATCATTAGCCCTAGTATCTATTATCCCACTCTATTTGAAACAAGAATTAACAAGAGAATAACAAATACATTCAACAGCTTGAGTGGATGACTAAGCCTCTACTATCTAAACATGTTCTGACTTATCCTTTCTAAGCAACTGGATAAGTTGGTTATATTGATCCTTTGTAAAATGGAAAGAATTGCTTATGTCACCTATTTGGACAGATTCTACTTAATTTACTCTTCTTGAAGCATTTGTTCTTTGATCAACTCTTACTTTAAAACTTGGTGGAAAACCGTGTTTCTTACAACACTTGTCAACAGTATGGCCATTCAAGCTGCAAAAGGAACAAATAGGCTTCCTAACATTATTATTACTGATAAACTTCCATTGTATCCTTGATTTAGGAACAAAAACACTTGAATCATTAAATCCTTATTGTACACTAGATTACATTTGCCTTTCTTGTTTTGTGACCAATGAGAAAGCTTGATTAATATCGAGCAATGGATCCATGAGAAGTATTTGTGTCTTAACTAAAGCAAATGAATCATTCAATCCTTTAATGAACTTAATGACTTGATTGGAATTTTGATATGTTTTCATTGTGCTCATGACAATACAATCATCATGTCCTTTGTAAATAGGAAAAGGCCTCCAGATTGCCAATTCATCCTACAAAATCTTAAATTTCGTATAATATTAAGTAACACTAAGTGAACCTTAATGCATATTATCAATTTCTTCTTGTAAATCAGAAATGCGTAAGAAATCTCCTCGAGAAAAACAATCATGCAAATCTTTCTAAACATCAAAAGCATTTTCTATCCTAATTATGCTCTAAGCTATAGATTTGGACAAAGAATTCACTAACCATGAGAGCACCATTATGTTACACCTTTCCTATGCTAAGTATAACTCATCATTCTTATCAGGCTGTGTGATGGATTTGTTTACAAATTTTAGCTCATTCTTCGACAGTTAGGCTTCTCTCATTTCTTGACTCCATGAATTATCTAGTTAAAGTTGTAGACACAATCATGAGCGAAGGATTCTCGTTCAGATGCAAGAAGCATGGATTAGACATTTGTTCGTATTCTTTCTCCATTGTGCATTCAAGGAGGAAACAACTTTGATACCATATAAGAAAATCAATTTGATTGTTGTTTGTACTAAGAATGATGATTCCCATTATGATAGTTCCTCGTATGGGACTAAATACAATTGGAATAATTATATTAATACTTGCATTGACTCTTATTTTTGTTACTTCGTATCTCAGAAAAAGAAATGATTTGTCAACCTTAGGATTGCTCATTTCATCATTTAATTTAAGTTAAGACATAAGACTCAAATCCTTCTGAAATCAAAACAAGTATGAAAAATGTTTGTATTAATTCTCCTTAATTAACTCTCTGTTCCTTCAAGTATTTATAGGTTTGATAAATAACTAAGAGCAACTAAACTACTAACAACTTCTAACTAACTAAACTACTAACTACTTGTAACTACCAAAACTGTTGCCAACTGTTGCCAATTGTAAACTAACTACTTAACATCTGTAAACTAATTATATACAAGCCTTAAAAAAGGGAGGAAAAATCGACATTGAGAAGTATAAATAAAAAGAAACACATGTCAAAATGATAATCATGATATACCCCAAAGGCCAATGCTTGTTCTTCTATACATTTCTTCAAGCCTTACCTACTCGAAAGTAATTCGATTCCTTTTCCATTTTTTATCTTGTTCTCATATACATACATTGAGACATATATAATAACTTAGTGAGTCATTAATTAGTAAAATACTCCTACTACAATATAATTAAACCACGCTGTGCCTATTAGGTAATTAATGGCACGTTTAATTGATTTCTATGGCAAACATATTTGTATGTTTAGTTGGCTGGGTAATTATTTTATGAGAATTGCTATTACTATAAAATAAAGAATTAGATTCCTTTAAACAAAATAAATACCCATTTGATTTTTTCTAATGTATTCTCATATGTACTCATAAGACCTTAAATGAACTATAAGGAATAACTATGTGATGAAAAGGATCATGCAACCATAAGTATAAATCTAAATTGTGTGAAAAATCTGAGTATAAATCTAAGTTTTGTTGTAGTAGGAAATAAGAGACTCTATGGAAGTGGACAGTGGAGTTAATCGTTTAATAATTCATTATCATACAATCATAGGTAACTTCAGTTCTTAAATTGTAGCATGCATCGGACATAATTAATGATAAAAGAGGTAGGGTGTTTAAGCACGCAGCCATAGCCTAGGAAATTTAAGCATTTAATGGAGCAGATATTCAAAGTAAAAGAGGATACACAGTTATGGTTCTTACCCTTTGATAAGAATAAATGGACATTGGCTCATGAAGGTTTCTATTGGTTTGGATATATGACTTCCAACATTATCGAAAGTTACAATGCCCTACTAAAAGGTTTTAAAGGATTATCCTTGACTTCACTTGTGAAGAAAATATTATAAAACTGTGTCGGCTATTGGGAAAGAGGAGTCGAGCAATTAAGGAAGGGAATGACCGCTGGGCAAGTATATGCGAGGTATGCTACGAAGAAGCTGAACACATGGTCCAAGTGAGCTCCTGCTCATACCATCAAGGCTTATAGCTTGGAAAACAAGATATGGGAGGTGAAGACTAGTTGGCGATGTGAACCAAATGGTGTGATAAAACGAAGCAGCCAAACACACATTGTGGACACGAATAGGAAGACGTGTTCATGTAGGAAATGGCAAATTTTCAAAATCCTGTGCTCTCTTGCAATCAAGGCACTAAATTCATCTAAGTTACTATTGGTAGGTACGTTAGGGGAATGGTATAAGTGGTTTCATCAGTTGGATGTGTACAACAGATACTTCTTTCTAATAGGCGGTGAGTTGAATTGATCCCGTCCCCATCCCCATTATCCATTCCTCATACCTAACAAATATCTGAAATTTGGGTTGGGAAAATCAAGAAAGAAGAGATACCATATGGAGATGAACTTAAGAGAGCTTGTCGATAAGTGTAGGTGCAACACGTGTAGGATGGAGGGACACAACAGGAAGAGGTGTCCTCAACTTAATAGGAACAATATGGACCGAGGCATATTGTGTTGTTTTCTTCTATTATAATATATATCATATTATTTCCTATTTTCCTATGTCAATGACTCAACATCTTTGCTTTGTTTTGTAGGTTAGATGGATCTAGGGTTGGTGACCCTTCTGTATTGCATGGATAGGCTAAACATCGATCGCAAGATGTATAGGAGTTCCGAGTATGGCTTAACAGTTGTTGATTTAACAAAATATAGAGTTTTATAATTTTCTAGAATAATGATGTAAAAATCTAATCTTTTAAGCATCGAAGCACATTACAGTACGTCGAGTTAAGTCGAGCATACGGAAGGATACTGCATAAATATCACTAAATGATTGCATGGTCACTTACCTAGAGGATGCAAAGTTCCTTCGCAATTTCACTGCTATCATTTATCTAGATCGATCATGACTTTTTTACCACGTTAGTAGAGAGATGGTGACTTGAGACCTATGCTTTCCACATGGCTCATAGGGAGATGACAATCACACTGTAAGACATAGAGATACTATTTGTTCTCCATGTGGATAGAGCCACATTAACAGGGCCTACCCAATTAGTGGGTGCTGAGGTAGCAAAAGGTTTGCTAAGGGACTATCTTACAAACAGTATTAGCAAGGAGGGGGGGAGGGGGGAGGGAGGGAGGGGTGGTGGAGGAGCTAGTCATTCTTGGTTACAAGGAAGATTTAGCACACTTCCTAAAAGGTGTAGATAAGGAGAACTTTCAAAGGCATACCCCGTGTATACATTCTACAGTTGTTGGCATGTTTTCTGTTTGTTGATAAATCGTCATCACTTGTCTACATGATGTTCCTCCCCTTCTTAGAGTATTTCTCGTATGCCGTGACGTTTAGTTAGCTTGCTTGGCATTGCTGTATCGTTAGTTGTATGGAGTTGCACAATCTAGAGCACAAGAGATAAGAGACGTCGTTATACTGTTACAGATATGAGCATGGGATAGATTCCCTCACATTATACCATGCAACAAGACTGCGTTTGCTATCTGTGAGGGGCTACCATTGGTCGTCAAGTGAGCTGTATCATGCACGTTGTCAATATTTATCGGACTGATTTGATTTATAAATGAATCGACATATATGTAGTTCTTCAATGTTTTATTTCAATGTTATACTTGAATACAAATATTTGTATTATTAATGCACTTTCCTTTTAAATGCATTATAGGTCGTGTGGGAGCCGTACCTAAATGATCTTATTGATCTCTTACCTTCCTTTTATAGTGTCGGTCAAGCTATTTGGATAGTTAGGGTACCACTGATCTGCTTCTAAATTGTGGAGTTTTACTTTCTCAACCATGTCATCTAACAATTTGGAGGATTCCAGATGATCCTGATAAATGTCAACATGAGTGAGGAGTTGCACTGAATCGATCTTAGGGGTAGAACGGAGATAGATTGGTTTGTCACGCATCAAGGCTATATAATGACCTAAGTAAATCGCGAAATGTGAGCAGTTCATCCTCAAGAACTGCGGGGTATTGTTCCGGCTTACTATAATTGGTATAGGGAGCCTATTTCCACTTATCTTATCATTTTGCGTAATGCATAGTGCATAACTATAGTATTAATTGATTGACGTAATACAGGCAAATAATATATGTTGAGCGAGACTATCAGACAATTTAGGCATTGCACATCAGATCATCGATAGTAGCTTTTACCATCTTGAGGAGCACAACGGGTTAATATTGTTTCCCGACTATCCAACTAAACTTGACCCTATACCCCCCCCCCCCCCCCCCCCCTCGCTCACATGCTGGTGATAGAGTTCATACGAGAAGACATCTACTAGGCCGAGCATGTAGTTGGGAATAGCGAGACAATGACATGACATCGAGATCTCACCATTCCATTAACTTGGGTAAGATTGGTAATAGTGCACTACCTACTGATGCCTCCAGTGTTGACCCTAGCTTGTACCATAATTCAGGTGCTCATGGTAGCATCTCTTCCCAGCAAACACTACCAGCTCCTCATAAGTAGCATACCGGTTGGCCTTAGACATCAGACATGAGGGAGGGTGTCACCCAACTACCACCATCACGATCTAGTCTAGTTCCTCTTAAAGAGCTTAGCAATACTTTACCTCATCCATCGGTGCCTCAGCCATTTGAGGGAACGTCAAGTCACAGGCCATCATTACTTTCTCATTTTGAGAAACAGCTAACAAGATCTAGGAAGAAGTAATTGTAAATAACCACTTTTGTATTACCTAGTTAGTTGATTATGTATTTTCAACACTTATTATTCACTTTGTACAAGGATGTTGTAAATGATGTCATGCATTGGATTACCGTTCGCTTGATATTGATCATTCACTACAAATACACTTTGTAATTTTGTATTTGATTTCACTAGTTCGATTGTGTTGGGTAGTCTATTAGATTATTTATAGATATACTAAGTTGTAAATTAGACCGATCAGAATTCATGTGCTTCTATAATGTACTTTCAGGTTTTAGGTTTATTATTGTTATGAGGCTATTTGGCTCTGTATTTAATGTGTATTTTGTTAATCTGCATGTGTTTAGGGAATTGTTTAAACAAATAAGGAAGGGTGAATATGTAACAAAGAAGGTGCAAGGCTTATTTGCACCTTCACTACACCATTATTGTAATATTTTTCACTACCACCCCATTTTCATCCTATTTTTTGAACAATATCCTATAGAGGTACAAAACTTGATGCCATGGTGTATTCCAACATGAAAGCCATCCGAGAAAGGTACAATATTTTCTCTATAACACTTTCTTAAATTTCTGGTATGACACTTCAAGCAAGTTGGGTACCATAAGATCCTTTACTCGTCATGGACCCTTACCAAAAAATGCTGAATCACTGGCTGTTTTTTATTGTTGGTCTGCGAAAATGCAATTGAATGAAGATAAAATCTCCTTTCCAATTTCACAACTGTTAATTACAAATACTGCTCCCTTATTTTTTAGATCTGTATGCAAATGACAATAGGATGTTTGACATTCGTTGTCGATTTCCACCTTCTCTCAAAGATATACATGAGGCCCTACTTCAGGGAAATGTAATTAACAATCGCTCAAAAGATTGAGTACGGATTTGGAAATCAATATTTCCACCAAAAGTTAAAGCTCTTGATTTGGAGAATCTTTGATTCTTCGCTTCCTATTGCAATTGAGTTGAGGAAAAGAAATATTGTTGATTCTGTTAAGTGTTCCAGATGTGGTGACCCTAATAAAACCATGCAGCGTGCTTTTCCCTCTTGCCCTGGTATTTAGGCTCTCGTTAATTTCTATCAAATAGATCCCTTGCAACTGGAAAATTCTTGGAACTCCTTTATTAACTGGATTAAATCAAATTGTATAATTTCACGAAAAAACCATTCTAACCCTTCTCCTCCAAAACAATTCATATTTGGTATTATGCTATGGAAAATTTGGTCTGATCGAAACTCATTGTTCCATCAGCACTCTCCTTTGGTCATTAATTTATGGTTTGTAATTACAATATAGCTAATGAACATTCGGCTTATCTTAAAAAGGAGCAAATAGATTTTTATCTCTGAAACATTGCACTTGAATTGGAACCCACCTGACCTTGGATGGGTACAATTAAATATTGATGGTTCGATCACCATGTCAAATGGTCAGAGGCTACTGTAGGGGGTGTTACTAGAGATTACACTGGAAGATGGCCCTACGGTTTTTCCGAGAAACTGAGTTTACTTGACATTTTAACTACTAAACTTTGGGCCATCTATTGGGGGATAAATTTTTGTCTTGGATTAGGCTTCTTCGATGTTAAAATATGCACTGATTCGGTTGCACGGTTGTCGCCTTGATACAAAATCAATCCAATGTTAAATTATCTCGTCAAAATGTGTTGCATGCTAGTAGGGTCAAGCTCTTTCAAATGGAGCAATGGGAAATTGAAATTGTACCATGAGAGCTCAACTCTGTTGCTGACTCCCTAGCTGGTTGGATGTGGGTAGAAGATAGTGATTCTGCAAATTTTGCTGCCCCGCCTAATTTTTCCGGTTGCCTTTGCTGAAAAATGATGTTTATAGCTTTGGTCTGCATACGAGAAAAAAGCCTCCTCTAACTTTGTCTAATATTATGTCTTCTGCCTCTGCTGTTCGACCTAGAGCTACAATGCTCTCTATCTGTACCTCCCAGAAGTTAGTTTATCCTGACTTTTGTTTTCTATTACTATTAATATATTATCCTTGCCACTGAAACAAGAGGGGTAAAAAAACAAAAACACTTAATTAAATTTTGTGATGTTGGGGAGATGTCTTTCAAAGAACTTTACTATAATGATGGTTGCATTTTCATTACATTTTCTACAAGAAGATAAGTCGTGTTATCTGTTTTTCATATGTATATGCGAATGCTTAGTTGCGATAAATTAAATACTGCAAGAAGTTCATTGCGAATAACCATATTCTTGGATAGTCATTTCTTATTAGAAAGAAAAAAAGATTGGATGATATTAATATAGTATATATTTTAATAAATGATATATAAATATAAATGATATAATATAATTTTAAAATATATATTATTTATATTTCATGTGTTGAAATTTTATTAGAATTTTTTTTGTTAAAATTTTTTTCTTATGTAAGAGAGTTCGGACATGTGAAGATTCAGTCCATTGTCGTCGTCCATCATACATTTCAAACACCATGAACTGCAGGAAAGATTCAATATAAGGTGCAAATTAATCAAATCGAAGTCCGTCGTCACCCAATGGGAAGAGTATTCAATATAATATGACGCGATTTATTATTTGGCTGAACCGAGGCTCTTCTCGTGAGTTCATAAGTAAATAAATAAATAACCGTTGAGAGTAAAATCATTTGGATCGTACATAGACATGAAAGACAGTGATGGGAAGTGTAATATGACTACCCAATGCAAATTTGCCATAAAAGGGATTAATGGACCAGGCAAAAGTGTCGGTTTTGTTTGACGGATTATTGTTCTTATGCTCAACAATCAGTTTTCTCACTTTTGTCTGTCAGTTTCTGAATAAAGGGCCAACCAATGCTATTCTTTTGAGACAAAGGCCACCCATATCCCATTTAGAACACTGGTCGAGTTATTTCCTGGGGTTCGATTTTACATGTATCTGTCGAACCTGTGATTTTTATATATCATCTTGATGTAACTGTTTAAAAGTTGAGTTTTCCATCTACTGATTGCGTGATAAGTTTCAAAGACTCCTATAACGAGAGAATCACGTCATTTTTTCCATTTCTTTTTGTCTTATCTATTTTAGTCCATAAATGAAATTTGGCAAAAAGGACGATACCCAATTCCCACCCAAATTAAGGCTTACCATGCAAAACCCATCATATAGGACACCAAAGTACACATGAACAAATAATGAGCTCACTGTTTACACCGCGATTTACTTGCAGAGCCATGTGAACACATCAAAGTAAGCACGAGCTGACAACGAGCTATCTTCTATATTGCTAACTGCTCGACAAGTCATACAGTGCCTAATTCAAACAGATTGACCCAATCATTGAGATTGGTTACGCCAACCATCCAATATCAACTTGAGCCTTAATTCGCTCTTGATCGAGTACCAGCCAACCCCTTCGTTGATGTCTTAACTTGATTGTAGCGCCTGCTCTCCACTGCTATTCATTAACGGACATTTGACATCCATAAAATGGCTAGCAGACTCGACAACCTCTATAAGTATCAAACCTTTGTACTGCAGAGTTGGTTGCCTGGCCGATCACAATTGATTGCTTGCAAAGTAGCTCAGTCCCTACTACGGTATATATTGTCTATCAACGACCAATACAAGCAAACCTTAGATTGCTACGTGTCTAGATAATTTGCATAAAAAGTGTTAAGCACCCTAAAGTTAGGGCGGATCTCTCTTTCTTTATTTTTTCTCTCTAAAGTCCACTTTCATCTTCGGTAACACTCTTACTCTCTTTACCTAATTTTGACATACTACCTACACCTTTCATATTGTATATTTAGGATAAGCACTATCCCTTGGGCCCTTAATACTCGCTCCTTTTTTCTCTTAATTCTCTTTGTTAACTTGAGTATCTGAGGGATTTGTGGCCACACTTATAGGAGGTTTTTTTTTTTTTTTTTTTTTTTTTTTTTTTGCAAGAATAAAGAGTAAGAGGCAAAACTCGAACCCATTTCACCTAAACTCGACGCAAGCCCACTTATCTTAGTTGATTCAATCACAACCGATAGATATTTTCTTAATTTTTTTTCCTATATGTCTATATATATATATATACGTATATATAATCTAATAATTAATATATATCTAATTAGTGACAATGTAAATACTTTTTTATAAGGTTTTATGTTTTTATATTAAGGATCCACTTATTGTAAACTAGTTGACACTGTACTTACTTTGAAGATATTGAAAAATAGTAGATAATTTAAGTAAATAAATCATTTATTGAACTATTTGAAAAAAAGACAGTTTTTTCTTATATAATGTTTATCATTTCTCAAGTAAAAGTAAATACATATCTCGAGAAATTAATCCAAAAAATTCTCTTTTTTATGTAATGTTAGTAAAAATTTTCTATGGTCATTTGATCACACTAGCTAATAATCTGTCAAGTCCTACATCATAAGTACAATAGGAACATAGATAATTGTAACCATTTGATTGACTTACCAGCCTTAACTGTTATAAAGGAAGATGTTACCACATCAACCCTATTGTTGAAGAAGAAAATCAATATATATGCCATTCACTAAGATACCTTTGTGAAACATAACAAATTTTGAACTGTTAAAAAAAATAATAGGATAAATAGTTAAAAAGAAAGAGTTAGATGGTATTTTTTAGGATTAGAAGGACTTGAACCTTCATGATTTCTAAAGTTTTTGTATATAATTCTATTGTAAATAAATGATCTTATTATTGATCCATTTTGGCAATTAAGAAGTTGCATCCTTCGAAATAAAAACTAGCTAATCCGTAGGTATACCATGAAGTTATAAAGGTTGTACCCATGAACTAATCCCCTAAAGCAAAACTGGCATAGGAAAAGAGCAATAAACTGGACTAACCTACAAAAATGAAACAGTCCCTACATAGCCCATTTGTTGTAACTTCCAATCCACTTCTCCAAATAGTTTTTTTTTTAATTAACTTCTACGTCTTTTTATTTTTAGACTAGTAAAGGTTAATTATAATATTTTAAAATATATAAGACATAAATAACTCTTTCACTTTAAGATAATAGATATTTATATGCTTTAACATGATCCTAGATGCAATTATGTAAACTATGCATTCATAAAAGAAAATCTAAAAGCGTGTAAATATATATATAATTGTATAGCAAGGTTGTTATAATTGACTAATCATGATTGGATAACGTATCGATCAAGTTAGAGAAGTTTTGAGCTAATGATACATAAAAGGCTATTAAGGAAGGGGCATAGGAGGAAGAATAAGCAAACCTAATGTCTCAAGTGCACACGTGTAACTACTAATCAAGCTCAACATTCTTAATCATTCTTGGATCGTTCTTGGTGAATTGGTTGCTTTGGTCCTTGGTGTTGCTATTTCAACTGAGTTTCAATGTCTTTCTCAATATTGTCAATGCTAATTATGCTACAAATATGAAGAGTAATGGGTTTGTAATTACACATATTTTATTTAGTGATTTTCTTTAATTTTTGAGTTTATTTTTAGATAATAATACTTAATTGAGTAAAATTTTGTTTTCTAGGTTTTGAAATGATTTATGCGAGAAAACGAGAAAATAGAAGCAAATTTTACTTAAATCAAAGTTAAAATGAGTAAGTTATGAAAGTTTGAAGATCAACACAATCAAATGATACGATTGTATAGTTTCTAGGTAAAATTAGAGTTGATTTTCAACTGTTATAGCTTAAGACATGACTAAGAGATATAATCATGTTGTTCCAGTTTTTTTTAGAAAAAGACAAAGGTAAAGTACAGTTAAAGACATGACTCAAAGAAATGGTTAGGTCCCTGGTTGTGTCTTTTCCAATCGACCTATTTTTTCTTTTTAATTCTTCATATATAAAGCCTTGTTAGGATTTATTTAGGAGAACATTTTGGCATGAATTTTAGAAAGTTTTTGAAGCCAAGAACAATAAAAAAAAAATAAGGAAAAGAGAAGATTTAAATATTTAATTTTGTTTGGATTTCATGATGGTTTTTTCTATCCTTTTTTATATTTTGTTTTTAGATTCCTATTTTGCAATATATAGAGAGTATAACCTTAGTATTTAGGTTTTGTAGAACCTAGATCTATTCATATGATATTATAATTACTTGATTAATTTATTTATTTATTATTTTATTGATTCAACTATGTTTGCTTCATGATTTAGGTTATTATTTCCGTAGGTAATAATCTAGAGTTTAATATCTTATAAGAAAATTGAGAGATTTCTTCTAGGATTAGATATAGGCATAGTTGATAAGGGTTATTGCAAGATTAAAAATAATTTGCAAGATTCTTCTAGAATTTCAAATTAAAATGTAGAGAATTTATTATTCAATAATGAAATCTTAGGTTATGCTATTAAGAAAAGATTTTAATAGGTGATTTTAAGGTTATGGTTAATTGGTTTAAGAAAGTATTTAACTTTAGTAGAGAATTTTCCTAGTTAAGAAAGATTAAAGAATAAATTAGATAATCTTTAGGAAAATCACATGTTAGATCTAGGTAAAATATTGAATTTTGAATCAATTTTCAATTGAATTACTTTCTTGTTAATTCTTGAATTGTATCTTAGTTGATCTTTAATTTAGTTTTAGTAGTCATTTAGATTTACTTCTTTAAGTTTCTTGAAATTTAATGAGTATTAGTAGTTAGAGTCTCTGAAGGATCAACATTCGGACTTAATCCATTATATTATAAACTAATAAGTGCACTTAACTATATCAAAGAGGTACCCTTATTTATAGAATTTGGGTCTAATGTTAACCGCAGAATGGTCCTCAAATGGATAGGGGAGATGGTTTGTTGATGAAGATAGTTGGATCACTTTTAACAATCAATGACTAAGATTGAAGCCTCTATTTCTTTCATAATACATAGACATTAGGCATAATCAAGCTTAAGTCCTCATAAAATTTATAAGATGAGCTCAACTTCTTTAAAATAAGCTTAAGGCTTATTAAGATTGTAAGAAGTCTAAAGGAGTTCAAATGGACCTCTTCTAATCTTATTTTTCATGTTTAAGAAGGCTAGTAAGGTTGTGAGTAGCAAATTGGCCTTAAGCCTTATTCTTATCCAACTGAGCCTACCCTACCCAAACATCCCATTAATTAGGCTCATTTCACATGACCCTACCATTAGCTTTACATTTTACTTTTATGACTAAAAGTGTCTCTAGTAAAGTTTCAAAGGTTTTGAGCATTTCATTAAATCAACTTCCTTACACTGTTGTAAGGCATTTGTATGACGTTGAACTTATTGCTTGATTATTTATTACATTCATGAAACTTTTTTATTTTTAACTTATCAAAGAGTTGAAATAAAGGAAACTTGCATTTATGTCACTAGCATGAAATTTATCTCTTAGTATGCTTCACTTTGCTCTTGTACTAATCTTGTTGTTACCCTTCGGCAAGCATTAATTTACATATGTAGCAAAGAATAGATGACCCAAAATTTATAATAATTTCTTTATTTGTTAATTGATAAAGAGAAACAAATTTTCTAAGTGTTGATTAATGTTCTACACTTCAAATAACTCCTTTATGGATTTTAGATAGTGAAATACTTTAGTTTTAATTTATTTCAATTTGATTAAGCTTCCATAAAATGATTTTTATTCAACAATGATCTTGTCATCTCTACTAGCTTAGTTTAAAGTGTTATATATAATGATAAGTGGTACAAAGTAGCTTTAGAGTGATAACATTTGGGCCTTTTTAGAAGGGTTTTGTTGTAGCTCAAATTTAAGTTGGTATTTGTACATGTAAAAGAGAGAATGTAAGGCTTTAAGGGGTGCTAGGGCTAATTTGATATATCTAGTCTGATACTTAAGTAAGATAAGTGTTTTATGTATAAAGAGTGGTAGAGAGTAGTGAAAAGTGATAATGCTTAGAGAGTTCTTACAATAGTAGATTGTTCGTATTTGTAGAGCTTTATCTATTAACTACATGTAGAGGCAACTATGCTGCTATTGACATGTAGCTTTCCTTGAATTTAGTTATGTGCAAATCTTTGAGCAGTTGACATCAAGATATTTGTTGAATCATTCATGTCATTGTCTTGACATTCGAATGTTTAAACTTAATGGATTAAGCCTTAATAATTCGATCTTAGAGCATCTTAGTTAACAAAGGTCCAGTAAGCTATTAAAGCTCCTAAAAAAGGTTGGCAATTAAAATGCCAATCCAATTGTACTAGTAAGATAAGGACTATTGTATGAAATGGCTAGGTTTGTGATCACTAGACTTGATGTAACTCCTGAATTAAATTAATGCCAAGCATTTAATTTTGGAATGCAAATCTACTATCAAAACCCCCCTCCCCCACCCAATTCCCATGGTCAAAGCAAATAAGCAACTAAGCTTGTGATATTCTCAGAGTTATATAATTGCTAATTTGTTCCATGGTACTTTAGCGATTTTGTTTTATTTATCCATGTCAAACTAGACTCCTAGGAAGCTCAAGCTTTAGACTTAAGGATAGTGACATTTCATTTTCCACATTTTTGAGTCACGTATGATAGATGTTACATCTATAATTATAATGCCTATACATTTAGTAACTATTTGGGAAATGCCATCTATTAGATTAATCCTTGCTATGCACATCCATCATCAAAGATAGAAGAAATTAAATCCATTTCACATTGCAAAAAACCACCATTCAATCACCTTTCTTAAAAACTCTTAGCCACTTTTTTTCTTTCTTCTTTTTTTTTTCACATTTTCTGAAGCTTCTTTTGCAAATCTCTCACATACACTTGTAACTAAGTTTTTCAACACCCATGACTTCCACACTTAAGACAACAAGAATGGTACGTTTAAGGATCAGATATTCTTCCGAGATTGCCTTTACGGATAGTTCCCCCTAGCAAGACGATTGGGTTAACTTTAACCAATGGTGGTGATAGTCATAGTATAATAAATAGATACTAAGAATTGGCTAAAATAGAAGCACTTCCATAGGATGAGCATCGCGATGACAATGAGGATAGGAAACCCTTTGTTTATTTCTTTAATAATATTAAATGTGGTATAAAGGCTCTAAAGGGCATTCAGAGCTGCACCAGGAAGGATGATGTGGTGAAATATAAAGATTACTTTGAGAGGTTCCTTGATGCTTAATGTAGATACTCCATTTTCGCCCCTTGTAGTTTTAGTAATTTTTAGAATAAGTAAAATGGCCCTAATTCAAAAATAAAAAAATTAAAAAAATAAAAATTTTGAACAATGAAAAATAAAAAAAGAAAAATAGGATTTTTAGGAAAATAAAAGCCTTGGGTCTTTTTTAAGTTTTTTTAATCATTTAGAGAATGCCATTTAATTTCAAGAATCAAATAAAGTCTAAGTAAAAAGAAAAGAAAAGAGAGTTAGAAATTTTAAATAATAAAAAATAGAGTAAATAAATAAATAACAAATCAATTTCTTGTTAAAGTTGCTAGTTCCCTAGATATGCTCCTGCTTAGATTATTTAAATCAATAGAGTACGACTAAGTTTCAAATCAATTTCTTATTTAGGGTTACTAGTTCCTTATAGATGCCCTCATTTAGGTCAGTCAGTTTAGAAGAACATGACTATATTCCAAATCAATTTCTTATTTAGAGTTGGTAGTTCCTTAGAGATGCTCTTACCAAGGTTGATCAATTTAGAAAAGCATCATCATGGTTGCTAATCTAGCTAATTTGACAAAGCGCTACCATTTGGGGATTCTTGCTAGCTCATAGGGATGCTCCTTCCGTTCATTAACTTTTAAAGGTTATAGTTAGCTCCTAAGGTGTTGTACCCATTTGAAAAACCAACTGTTGTGTCTTAGCTAGCTCTTAGCACACCTTTTCTCTCTTTAAAAATATCTTTCACCTTTCATCTTCCTAAGGTAAGTTTATCATTAAGGTAAAAATGGTATCTCTTTTTATCTTTATGGCAAACTTTTACTTAAACTTCACCACAAAGAGGGATAATTATAGACACCCCATTTTTTTGCCTCTTATAGTTTCAATAATTTTAGAATAAGAAAAAGGGCTTTAGTTTAAAAATACACAAAAATTAGAAAATTTAAAAAAATTGAAAAATGAAAAATAAAAAGAAAAAGAAAAATAACATTTTTAGGAAAATGAAAGCCTTAAGTCATTTTTATTTATTTTTTAATCATTTAGAAAAGGTCATTTAATTTTAGCATCGGGCAAAGTCTAAGTTAAAAAAGAAAAGAAAAGAAAAAGAGTCAGAAATTTTAAATGAGAAAAAAAAAGAGCAAAAAAAAAAATAACGAAAAAAAAGAGATCATAAAAATAAGTAACGTCGAAATAGGTTTTAGCATTAATAATATTTTAGTAGCTTCTCAAGATATGAATGTTATGATGATTAAGATGACTAAGAATTTCAGTGTTATTGTACAAACACTTAAAGAGCAAATGCATGTAACGACCAACAATGCAAGATAGCAACTAGATACTTATGTTGAAGACTCGAGGAGATAGGTTAACACCCATACCTCAACCAAGTCCATTGAACAGTTAAGGGCACAAGTGACTATTTTAACTTGGGTTGTAGAGAATGCTTTTACCCCTACGCCTGCCTCCGTACATGTTTCTACACATACGGAACATCTGAAGATACTTGACCCTAAGGCATTCACTAGTGTAAGGGACACTAAGTTGCTAAAGAATTTTCTATTCGATATGGAGCAATATTTTACTACTATGAGGACAACTAATGAGAGAACCAAGATCACCATGGCTGCAATGTACTTGGTTGGTGATGTCAAGCTATAGTGGTATACCAAGTGTGAGGAAATTTAGAATGGTAATGCACATCTAGATACATGGGCTGAGTTGAAGGCTAAGTTATGAACTTAGTTTTTCCTTGAGAATGTGGAGTACAATGCCTAAAAGAAGTTGAAGGAACTTTGACAAGGTGATGATATCTAAAAGTATGTACGTAAGTTCTCGACATTGCTGTTGGACATTAAGAGTATGGCTGAAGATAATAAGCTATTATATTTCTTAAAAGGATTGAAGCCCTATGTTAAGAATGAGTTGCAGAGACAACAAGTTACAAACTTGGCTACAACATAGGTGACATCTAAGTACTTAACTGACTACACTTATGGAAATAAGGGGAAGAATGTGTTAACAAGGCACGAGGGTGGAGAGCCGATCAAGATGAGTAAACCCAAGAGTGTGAGAGCCCCAAGTCCAAGCAGTAGTAGCAGGAACACTGGAAGAGATCAGAGGAAATCCTATAACTTTCACCAGTTTAAAAAGAGTAGGACAATTACTGGAGGTATGAAGCCCTCATTCTTATGTTTCTTATACAATGACCCACATAAGGTTGTACTCAATGCTATGGCATGAAAAATAGAGAGTGTGTACTAGGGTGAAGAGTCGGGGAACGATGGTGAAGATCAACCCTGAGTGGGCGCATTAAACATGTTGTTGCTTGTTGAAAAGAGTTCCTCAATGCAACATAAGCCCAATACCAACAATGAATTGATGTATGTCTAATTGAACATCGATAGCAAGAGTGCCAACACAATGGTAGACTTCAGTACTATACATAACTTCATTGATGTGCTTGAGACATAAAGATTAAAGTTAGTGCTTGTAGAAGACACTAGCTAGATTAAAGCTATCAACTCTAAGGTCTGTCTTGTCCGATGAGTTATAAGAGGAGTAAAGGTGAAGGTTGGGGATTGGAGTGGAAATCTCAACTTCATGGCTGTTTTATTGGATGACTTCAACATAGTCCTTGGATAGATTTCTTAAGATAGGCCAGAGTTGCTCCCATGCCCACAATAGATTACTTATTATTCATGGGTAAGAAGCTATGCTATGTGATGGTTTAAAGAAACAGGGTTAGTAACCATGGAAAGGAACGAAAGAATATTGGGGCTATGATGCTATCAGCACTCCAATTGAAGAGAGGGCTCGAACATCTGAGCCGACTTTCTTAGTTGCCCTTAGAAAGAAAGAAGAAGTGGGAAAAACTGAGATACCAGTGGTAATAGAGAGGTCTTGAAGGAGTATAATTCTATGATTCCTAATAAGCTTCAGAAGGAGTTACCTTCCATACAGTTAGTGGACCATGAGATTGAGCTAATTCTTGGTGCTAAACCACCTACTAAAGTTTCTTACAAAATGTCACCTCTTGAACTTACTAAATTAAGGAAGCAATTGGATGAGTTGTTAAATGCATGCTTCATTCAATACTCAAAAAACCATATAGGTTCATACTTTATTTCAAAAGAAGTAAGATGGGAGTTTGAGCTTGTATATTGACTATTGTGCTAGTGAAAAAACCATTACCTAATTCCTCTAATTGCTAACCCATTTGATCAACTTAGTAGGGCCAAGTACTTTACAAAGCCGAATCTTTGCCCAAGCTATCAAGTTCACATTACTGAGAAAGATGTGCCCAAGATGATGTGCATAACCCGGTATGACGTTTATGAGTTCTTATTGATGCACTTTGGTCTCATGAATACCCTTGCAACATTTTATACTTTAATAAATAATGTATTTCGTAAATATTTTGACAAGTTTGTAGTCGTCTACATAGATGACATTGTTGTGTATAGTAGGACAATTTGAAGCACTTACGAATGGTTTTTCATAAGCTGTAAGAGAATCATTTATATGTGAAGCACAAGAAATGTGCCTTTGCTTAAAAGCGCATCAACTTCTTGGGCCATGTTGTTGAAGAAAGGTGGATCTAGATGGATTTGGTTAAGGTGGAAGCAATCAAGCAATGGCCAGTGCCCAAGAAAGTAATAGAGTTGCGGTCCTTCCTTGGACTCACTAATTATGACAGAAGATTTGTTAAGGGATATTCTCGCCGAGTTGCACCCCTTATAGATCTATTGAAAAAAGACCGAGCATAGTTATGGGATGAGGAATGTTATAGTGCCTTTGAATAGTTAAAGTGTGTGGTGAAGAAGGAGCCAATCTTTGCACTTCTTCGCATTTCTAAGCCTTTTTGAAGTCCACATAGATGCCTCAAACATTGCATTAGGTAAAGTGTTGACACAAGAAGATCATCTAGTGGCATATGAAAGTGGGAAGTTAAATCAAATAGAGTGTACGTACTCAGCCTAAGAGAAGGAGTTACTTACAATCGTTCATTGTCTAAGGACCTGGAACTACTATTTACTAAGATTGATGTTTGTAATGAAGACAAACAATTCTATTGCTAACTATATCTTGACTTAACTAAGATCTTGGCTAAGTAAGCTAGATGGAAAAAGTTCCTTGCAAAGTTTGATATGGAGATTAAGTACCGTAGCAAGCGGACTAATTGGGTGGTAAATGCTTTGAGTAGGTAAGTTGATTTAGCTTCCTTAGTGTGGATTGTACACCAATCAGCGAGTCAAATCTTGACTTCAATTCAAGAGCAGATCAAGCAGCATATAGGCTAATACCTATTGCCAAGATTCTCAAATAGTTGGTTGAGGAAGGGAAGACTCCATGATTTTGGGTAGAAGGTGACCTCATCTACACAAAGGGATGCCAGTTGTATGTCTTGAAGGCGAGTAACTTAAGAAGGAAACTCATGAGAGAGTGCCATGATACTCTGTAGGCTAGACACTCTTACTAGTAGAGAATACTTAGCTTATTGAACTAAGGCTATTATTGGCTAGATCTCAAGGAATGGATGGTTAAGCACCATACGGGCATATTTTATGGGAGTTAAACTTCCTATTTCGTGATAAGTAATATTACAGTGGTTTTGTTTTGGCTTTCATCGAGCTACTTAAATGCTACCCAGTATATCTAATGAGTAGATAGTTCTTGTTAACTTGAAAAGACTTGTGTAGGTAAAGCTTAGGGGAATGACTACTAGAGAAGGAAATTGTTGCAAGTGAGGCAACTGTGTCATGAGCCCTAACTTGTATGGGTTAAACTTAGAGGAGCAACCAAAGGGAAGACATCGTTATAAAGGGTAACTATGTTGTGAGTTGTCTTGTAATAAGATCTACCCAAATATTTCATCAGTATACATAAGTATACCACCTTACTATTGGGCAACTCAGTAAGAGGCGATCCTGGAGGATGAAGAGATGGGTGAGGGTGAGAGGAAGACTAAAGAGACCTTGTCTTAATAGAGATGATCATGGGTAGAGTTTGACAATAGGTGGAGGAGGGTCAGCAATTTTTTGAAGGGGGTAGTGACGATAGTTTATCCTCATAATGAAGGCGTCATGAATTTAGGTGAGGGAGAATATTACGATTTGAGTATTTGAGGGCGAGTAAAGGTGTTTAACTTAGGCATATTATGTAGCGAATGGTGTTAGCGGGCAGTTTGTTTGTGGGATGCAGTACTCTTTGAAGGAGGGTTTAGCCTCCCATAAGCAAACTAGTTAGGAGCTAATGTTGCTTTCTTAATGATGGCCATGACAAGCTAAAATAAATTACAATGTTAAGCCTTCCAAAACATATAAAGGCCTATGACAATGCTAAAGAGCACTCTTGGAGAGGGATAGGCTTGGAACAATCCTGGGGTAAACAAGAAAAGAAGGCTAGCTCACCATTCAGAATACAAGTAAATATGTGAAGGAATGGATGGTTGAGTGTTGCATGAGCACCTTGTAGGAGTTGAAACTTCCATCACGTGACATTTAGCGCCTTTTTTTTTTCCTTTTTGATATGCGAAGTGCCATGTGTTAGCCATTGGTTAGTTGACATAAGCACTTTCCTTCACTTTCTTTTACTTTCCCTAGTTTTTTCGTAACTTTCCTCCTTGAGCAACTTACTTTCAAGCTCCTTTCTGTACTTTTTTCTTTGCGATTTCACCAAGTTAATGGTGCAATTGCAAAAATTTACATAGCCTACTTTGGATTGATACTCAAAACTCATCTTGATTCAAATATTAAGGGGGTTTAAAATGAGCATTGAAGATAAAAAAAAAAAAAATTGAATACTTAGATTTTCCTTCCTTTTGATTTTATGTGAATTGAGCTTGTTCAATGTAATTAGAAGCTTCTAAAAGGAATTTTAAGCAAAAAAGATTATCCAAGGATTGTATTTGACAACTTATTTTAGCCAAAATCATGCAAAATTGAATTAACATCAAATCAAACAGTCAAATATCCATTAATTTGAAATTTCAATTTTAATGTGAAATTGGACTTTCCTAAGCTTTGTTGAGCATTGATCATGTGTAGAAGAGGAGCTAAGGACTCATCTAACATCAAGAATCACTTGACATCCTCCATAAAAGTTCGAATTTGAACTTTCTCTCTCTACTATGCCTTAGTGCGTAACCTTCTCTCTCTCTAAGAGTTCTTCGACCACAACATTGGTCGAAGAAACCTAATACGATAATCGAATTCCTTACGGTCGAAACTTCCAAACACCACCAATATTAGCTTCAATTGTGACCTCTAACCTACCTAGCCACCATCGAAGGTTTTAATCACGACCCCCCTATGAGAAATCTCGCCACTACTACATCTGTTGTAAATACCTTCACAATTGAGACAACTACACTTGAAAAGCCTGAGTTAACGCTCCTTTGTCCTTTAAGAAATGCCATGACCATCGCATGCAACCACCTTCTCAATACCCCAACACCAATAACCATACAAACAACCTCCTTACATCGAAGCACTGCTCCTCCACCTCTATTCCCTAATCAAATGCACACAAAAACATCATTTCCTACTCAAAAATCTGATTAAATTATCCCAATCCGAGCCTTTACCATCAACCTCCTTCTCGTTCCTTCAAGAATAGGCACATGCCTTGTAGGTGACCGAGTCGATTGACCTAGATTTGATTCAATAACCCGCGCCCCTACTCCATACTGACCTAAGTGCAGCTTACCAGGCCTGATCCAGTTTTGTTGTCATTTTTTTTTCCTTCTTCATTTTATTTAAATTTACTTATTTAGTTACTTTAAAAAAAAAGGAAAATTTTGCTTCTATTATATACACATGGAAAAGTCATTGTTAAGAAAAAATAAAAATAAATTATCCTTCTTTTTTTCCCTTTTCTTTCTTGTGCTTTTTCTTTTTTAATATTTAGAAATTT
The DNA here is from genome assembly GCA_024138005.1 of Lumnitzera racemosa. NCBI lineage: Eukaryota > Viridiplantae > Streptophyta > Magnoliopsida > Myrtales > Combretaceae > Lumnitzera > Lumnitzera racemosa. The sequence goes on from JAMXBC010000007.1 coordinate 8,326,457, forward strand.
TATTTTCAAAATAAATAATAAAAAAATGACTATATGAAAAAATGTGTTTAGTCACTTAGAAAAATCCTTCTTTTTTTTTCAAATAAACAAAGTAAATGACTTTTTTTTTTTAAATTTAGGACTTTTTTTAGAATTTTTTTTCCAAAAATAAACACTTGAAAAACTAAGACCCCTTTTTAGAAACTTTGCTCAAAATAAAAAGAAAATGGCTAAAAGACATAAACTTGGTCAATTTTCAAAAATTAAAATAATTCAACAAATTAAAGTTTTCGAAAATAAATTATGGAGTTTGATATATAATAGCGGGTACATAGACACTATATAATTACGAGGCGACTTAAAGCATGTAAAAATTTATTGTTATACTTTTGTAAATGATTTTCAATTTTTTGTTTTCATTTTTGTAAGTAGATATATTTTTATTTATTTATTTACTTGTAAATATTAACTAGAAGGGTATTTTGAAAGTTAAATATTAAATTCAAAAAATTAAGGTGGTACCTGTATAAGGTTTAATAAAATAACCCATAAACTTATGATATTTGGTTTCTTGAAATGTTTTCAAAATCACAACCTAGTGGCTAAATTAGAATTGATTCATCTAATTGATTCTAATTTAATCATCTTTCTCGGTTTTATTGGGTGGCAACTTTAAGTTTTTTAAAAAAAAATAAAGAAACTAATTTTTTCTTAATTTTAGTCGAGGGTTTAAATTAAATGAGTATAAGGTTAAGTTTAAATCAAGTTAAGAAAAATAAAAACCGAAAAATCTAGGGTCGACACTTGGAAGCTTAGGAAACTAAGAAAAGACGAACAAGTCAAATTTTCAATCAAAAGGAATGCCATATTTACCTAAATATTTTTATTTTGGATTACACCCCTCTTTTTCTGATTTTATCAAGGGCTCCTTCAATTATTTCTATGTTTCGCCAAGTGTGTTCTTGCTGAATATGTATTGAGCACATATAGAATTTTAACAGCCTTTGAAATGATTGATAAGGTAATATTAATGCATTTGTTTGTTCCTCCAGATCACAAGCACATTATGTTGTAATAATATTGGAGATACTAGCTGAGCTGAAAGGTTAGCTCTTGATTGTATATATCAATTTAGGATATTAGTAGAACATTTATGGATAAGTGAACATAAGTGTGTGAGAAGTTATTTGCAAGGATTGACTGGAAATTCAAGATTGTATTGGCCATATAGTTTAATGGACAATGTTAATGGTCGAGGCTTAGCATTAGGAGTGGAGCTCATAGTACTGAAAAAATTATAATCAAATGTTAAGAATAGAACTAATAAAAATTAAGTTGCCTATGGAGTAAAAGTGGTGAATGAATGTTGAGTAAATCCCATAAGAGGTAGTATTAGCTAAGGTTCAGTTTGACGAGAATTTAATTTAAGAGACCTATGATGATCAAGTTCAAAAGCTATTCCATGCAGTTTATGTAGATTCAAAATTGGTGTTTTAGATTATAAACAAACACTAGACCAAGTACTATTAGAAGATAAGGTAAATAAGCCCACGTATCACTCACTAATTGAAAAGTACTTGGTGTAATTATCAACTACACCTACACTATACGAGTTAAGTAGACCGTCTAGATTTTAGCTAAATTGTTTGAGATGATTTACTTACATGTTTATGTCTAAACTAATTTTCTTATTTGTTATGAACTTATGATGCACTTGTGATGCTCATTTTCCTATAAATCAAGCATGCTTCTTATTTGTTTCAATTAACTAATTATATTTTTGTGTCTTTTTCATTTTTTACTTGTTTATCTTTAGGGCTAGTCCATTATAACTTAAGGTTGCATTTTGGTTTCAAAACAGTACATGAATAGGAGAACACAGTACAAGAAGAACAATAAAATACAAATTTCTTACACTATGTTCAATTATTGGGTAGATATTTTTGTTAAGCACAATTAGTACTACACTTAAATAGTGACTTTGATGGTTATACTATATATCTTATCCTATATTTATTTTGCCGACATTTCCCTCATAACATCATTCATCTCATCATCATTGCACTACGACCACCACCATAATGCCTCCATCATTATTGACTCTTTGCCACCGACATATTACCATTCATGTTGATAATGGCATGTAGTGGTCCATCAATAGTAGTGACAATGATGTAAGGGTAGTGGCCATGCAGGGCTATAATGGTAATGATAGTATGATGTAAAGAAGCGTTATAGATGCAACATTGTAGTAGTTTTAAGGTAGCGGTGAAATTACAGCTATAGTTGTGATAATATAGTTTAATGGTAGTTACGGTATCAATGGTGTATGAAGGATTTCAATGTAATAATATCAATGATAAAGGTGATAGAGTAATGGTGGTGTAAGTTCTAGTGATGGCATGGTAGTAATAATATGGTGATGGTGGTGATGACTTGGTGTTAGTTTTTTATTGATGGCAGTGGTATTGCCATGTTGGTAGAGATAATGGTGATGATAGTTATGGTGGTGGTGTCATGATAATAAATATGGTGGTAATAATAAGGTCAAACTAGTGATGGTAATGTAGTGGCAGTAGTAATGGTGAGTTTTGATAGTGAAAAACAAAATAGTGTTAGATTTGGATTTTGTCTAAGAGATTTTATTTTATTTTACCCTAAAATTTCTATACCACTACAAGGAAGGACATAAATCTTGAGATTTGTTCAGCAAGTTAAGGGGAGTTTGACCAATACCAAACTTATTTTGTAAACTATACAAGGCATAATAAGTTTTGTTCTATCTAGTTTCTTAAAAAATTTGAGAAGTTAAGACTACAAAGATAAAATTATGTACTTTAGACGAGTAGATAGTTGTTAACAAAAATAGGTTTGAGAGTTATGTCTTGGCTTCTCCCTTAGTTAGGATGGATTTCCTATCCTTACATAGCATTGTTTAGGTTGCTAATCCATCCACTTCATTCAATAGGTTACACTACTTATAGCCACCAATTATAATTCTCGACAAGTACTTTATTACATATATTTATTAATAGATTTTTATTAGTGCTTTTGATATTTTTATAGGTATTTTGTGGATAATTGGAACTTAATGAGAAAATATTCTGATGTTAGGTTTTGGTTAAATATTTGAAAAGAAAAAGAAAAAAAAAAGTCTCATTTGTTTTGAAGTTGAATCGAAAAAGTTACAGATTTTTGAAGATTAACACAATTAGACCACAAAATCAAGTCGAAGGTTATGTCGATTTATTTAAAATATTAACAGAAAGGCGCATAACCATTTGACATGGTCACATCATGCTATATTGAAATATAAGATAAAAGGTATGATCATCATGTTACATGGATTTGTCTTATTTAATTGAAGCCCAATGTTCCAGCCCATGCTAGAATTCAACTGAAATTAAACCCACATGTCAATTAAAATGGAATTGAAGGCCTGCAAAGACAATCGAATTTCATGGCCATGAGTCCCGCAACGACGAAATTTGATCATCGAAGCCGTGCCAATTGTCCAGAAATAAGCTCCAGCTATGCGAAATTTCCGAAGGCCGTACAATTGTCCATAAACGTCCCACTCACAATCCCTGCTATGTTCCACGAGCTAAAGTTAGAAATTCCATGCCACATTTCATAATTAAAGAAGCCATGCTTCTTGTTAATATTCCAACCGTGTATATTTTAAGCGAGTTTGAAGTTGAAGATTTATTTTACAAAGATACGTGAAAAGATATTTTTAGATATAAAAGATACAAGATTTTATGGCATATAAATATATCTTAAAAGCTTGTAAATATTATCATATATTCATTCATATTTTAGAGTTTTAGAAATACATCTTTTTTTTTATTTGTTTCTTGATGCTTTAGATTAGTTCTTTTTTATATTCAATTATTGAGAATTCTAGTTTTATATATAATTAGTTTTTTCTTTTCTTTTCAATCTATTGATTAATTGTGATCTAATTACACATTTTTTTATTGCTTTGAATTAATATTACCGGTATATTAATTTAATATTTGATTTCATGTGTAGACATAGAGAAATGATGAATGTGAATAAATCTAGCGTAATTAGAAGGAGTTAGTATAAACTTAAAGATAAGTTATAGTGATTTCTCTCAATTAGGGTGAAACCTATAATAGAATTCACAAATCATTAATTAAATTTTAGGGTTTTTAATCAAGAAAAGATTCTGGTTAGTTATTCTAAGGTTCGGTACTAGTAATCTTAAGAGGGATGTTAGTATATTTTAGGAATTCTTCCAATCTAGTAAATTCGGATGGGATTGATATGTGATTCGTTATTCTAAGGTGATTAATAATTAAATACTGAATTCATGCATTATCAATATCTTTAATTTTTATTTATGTTGCATATTAGTTTAATTAGTTTTAATTTAGATTTAATTTTCTTGAATTTATTTTTTGATTAAAATTATTAGATTAGATATTAGAAAAAGGGTAAAGTACTAGTAATCACATTAATTTCTAAGAAATCCACACTTGGACTCGAATTCGTATTCGCTATACCATGACATGGTTGCATGACAACTCATACCACAAGAACTTTGTAGTAGCAATTACCAATGTAGCCACAAGAGTGATTATTGTAAGAGGTGAAAGCCAACTATTAGATGGCATTGATCGAGGTGCTAGCATTGATTAAAGATGAAAAGAGTAGCGAGTAAGTTCTTTTAAGGATTTCTCAATATATGCATCTTCCCGAACCATTTCAACTGCCTAAACCATCGATCAATTGTGGTAGTGCTTTGTGGTTGGTGAGAGTGTGAGTATGTGTGGAGTGTGTGCTAGTTGTGGTGCAATGGTTTGTTGATTATTGGTGTGCTTAAAGGTTATGGTGGTGTAGTGGTTCTGGAAGTGTGGCTCTGTTGTTGCGCGCCCTTAGCTTCACCGCGGCTTCACCATTTGGTCCAGAGTAAGGGTGGGTTATGGTGTTTTTATTTTCTTTTATATAGTGTAGTTTTTTATCCTTTACGTGGGTATTGCTTTCATTGTCGTTTGGAGAATTTATGTCCTTTATGGATTGGGTTCTAGACCTCTCAATTTGGTTATTAATTGCCCATTGGCGCATGATTCATTTGATCAACTGCAGGAACTTTGGAGAACAGATTCTACTGTTCAATTCATAAATGATAATTCTTATATCTTCGTTCTATGCAGATAGCTAAATTTTTATTTTTTATTTTTTTAAAAATTACTCCTTTTTTTATTTTTTCTCCATTTTTTGTACTTCATACTTTTGTTACAATTTCTTTAATTTTTATAACTCCTAAATATTTTCGTAACTGTATTTAGAGTTCATAAAATGCCATGAGTTTGCAAAATTAAATAAAGTCTGTAATTTGACTTTAAAAGTTGGTAACTTTACTTAATATTTAATATTTCGTACTAATATATAAGTATACATAGAATTGTAATATTGACTATATTATGATCATCCTATCTCAACTACTCGTTATTGAGTTCTAAATTCATACTTGAAATCTTTGAAGTTACTTTTTTAATTTTAGTTAAGAGCCAAATTATATAGTTTTGTCTTTTCAGATATTTATTCGAATTTTCGCGAAGTGATTTTATGGAGTTTGGACACATCTACGGCTTCGAAAGGGTTCCTAATAAAGCTTTTCTTTGGTGCTTCACAAATTTCATGACTAAAAATACAAGAAAATGAATATGAACTCCAAGCGCTCTCTCTCTCTCTTTCTGTCTCTCTCTCGGCATCTATCCATAATTTAAAAAAGGAATCCATGTGCTATTTTGGTACTGGCGGATCCGATCCTTGCTCTCCGGTGGAACCAAATATGGATGCCTTCCAGGTGCTCCAGATTAAATTCCTTTAAACTTAACCGTATTGGCAGTGGCGATTAAACTCTCAGTCGACGAGCGACAGATCAGCTACCAAAGTTAAGTACATCCGTCTTAATCTACATATCAATGGCCCACCTCATTCCCTCTTTAGGAGAAATGGCAGATATTGACATCATCACGAACTCGATAGCTCTGGTCATTCTCGTTATCACCTCGGTGGTGAATCTTTGCATCGCATTCATAGGAGTACATATTTTTCTTACAGGTTCCATCATCTATCTCTCTATGGTTTGTTGCTGTACGGTCTTCGCACTTCTATCTATAAAGATTATGTTGCCATCTATGTATGCTATCAGGAACAGGGCGAGCTTTGAAGCAATTTGAAAAAGCAAGCAGTACAACAAACCGACTGGAAGATTATCTGATCTGATGAGTTTTTCAGTCGTGTCTATTTCTGGTTCGCCACAAGTTGTATTGGGACGGATCGGACTAAAGTCATACTCCCGCTTATATCTGCTTGACCGATATATTACTCTTTTGTGCGTTCATGATTCCTTATTATCTGCGCATGCTTCATCTATCGTTCATAATTGAATTCGAACGCGGTACTTTTCGCGAAGATGAGAGCGATTATGAATGGTCAGCTTCAATGTGGTCCTTGCCGCTCAAGCGAGTGTAAGAAAAATAGAAAGATATTGGATTAGGCTGCTGATTGAGACAAGGAGGAGGCCGTTCTTCTTTGACATTCATGATAAGGGATGCAGGAAATATGTCCATCATCATGCAAAAGAATATTGCTGCAAATTTTTTATTTTTTTTATTATTATATTGCAATGCAGATTCTAATGGTCCTTACTATCAAACAGCAAGGGATGCTCTTAATCTGTTTGCAAGAACAAGGAAAATAACTGATTGGCTTAATAAAGTTGAGATTCCCTATCTCGGTCCTGAATACCCGTCATTCACTGATGGGCGGTGGCGCGGACGCTCCTCAGAAACATTGGGAAACAGGGGTTCCGCATGATTAGCTTCGACGCTACTCAATTCAACCGATCTAGACTGTTGTTTATTGTTTCTATTTTATTTTGTTTCATTCTATTTTATCTTTTTTATTGCAACTCAAACACTCGATGTGTTATTAAGTGCCCAACCTATAAGCCAAATAAGTCGGGTCTCTCTCTAACCTGATAATTAATATCACCTCCTCATCGGTTGTATATTTTATGACCTCGATTTGAAAATATATATGGTAAGTTCAAGTTTGACTTTATTAGTTGGATTAAACTTAAACTTATTACAAATTTTTTCTAACCACTATTAGATATGCTTATGTTCAAATAAATTAAAAATACATTAAAAATTATATTAAACTCGATTATACTTGTGAGCTTGGCAAGTTTAGTATTTCAAAGATTGAGCTCGACTCGATTTAATACTTGACTAGCTCGATTTCGAGCTTAATTTGATCATTACCAAATTGAATTGGAATAAAACTCAAGTTGAGTTTGAGTAATTTGCAAACCGACTTAATTGATTTACACCCTTAGATATCACCATAACTATAAGGTTTTTCCTAAACTCTAAACAACTTTCTAAATTCTTTTCTTTTCTTGTCTATTTCTTTACGAATTTCTGCCACTTAAAAGTAGATTTATATAACTTTTCCCCTGTTGAACACATAATAAAAATACAATAAGCGTCCGATTATTGTAAAAGTAATAGAATACCCATGCCCAAATTTTGAAAAGTAAGAAAAACTTATAGTAGACTTTATTTGTCCAATAGTAAAAAAGTTTCACGGTCCATTCGCTTTACTGTAATTTCATTCTCCTTGTAAAATCACTATTTTATAATAGAATTACTATTATAGCGTTTAATTAGTTTTTAACCCCACAATAGAAATTTCACAAGTAATTGATATCGTAGAAAATTTTGAATTCCTATTTGTAACCTACAATAACAAATAGTTATCTATTTCTTACATCTCCTAACTACCTTTTATATTATTCAACCTCCATTAATCTTCTTCCCCTTACTACTACCTATCTATGCCCACACCAAACTAGAGCCAAACTAGTACACCACCACTAACGTAGAACCATACACCACTATAGACCTATCCACAACAACGAACCTATGCGCTACAACCATTATAGCAAATCCCTTTACAACCATGGACCCACATGCCACCACCACTACAAACAACATACACCTATAGAGATGCACCAAATCAAGTTCATACCATGCACACAACCATGCACCCATATGCCACCACCACGACAAACAACATGTACCCGTAGGGATGCACCAAAACAAGTTCATACCATGCACTAAACCCACACATAAGGATTTAAGATCCATATCAACTGATCTATTGCCTTTAAGTTAAGATCCATATCAACTGATCTATTGCCTTTAAGTTAAGATCCAATAGATCAGTTGCAAGCAAAACAAATATTAATTAAAAAATGAAAATAAAATGAATTTTTATGTTTAATATCTTGTGATTTCTTTTATCTTAATTGATTATTAAATTTAGCTATTTGTCTTTGTCTTCTTCACTATTTATTTCATAGTTGTTTTTTTTTTTGGATTATTAGCCTTTTTGACATATGGTGCTTCTATTTGTTCAAAACCAAGTATAAAAATTATTGAATATTTTTCCATAAGCTAAGTTTTAAAATATTATAGGTAATATAATCATTCTAATTTTATTACTCGTATATTTCTTAGATGTCTTTAGTTTAAGTAAGTATTGTAATAGCTATTACAATTTTATTTTATTCTTAATGAATAGTAATGCTATTATAGTCTTATTGCATATAGTGAGGTACACAAATAGAGATATTTAATGTTACACGTTACAACTTCTATTTGCGTACTAAGTACTAAATTAGGCTTTGATAACACCTTGGGCTAGGCTTATTTTGATAATAAGTCCTTTTATTGATGCTCTCTTTGCATTCAAGATTACCTTCAATATTCCACAAGTTTCATATAAGCTTCAGCTTTTCTACTTTTCAAGAATTCCTAAAACAAAATGGTTAATACTATCAAAGTCACAAAAGTTGAAGAACGAATTGATAGTTTCATGAATTTTAGAATTAAGTGAATGCTATCACTATATAAAACAAGAAAACTTCAAACGACATTAATGAACTTTCAGCTCAAATGGCAACAATAGAGATCTTGTTATCTTTATCGGCTTAGTTTAAAGCATTGTGTATAGCTTATATATACAATAATAAGAGGTGCAAATGCTATTGTGGAGTGGAGTGGAGTGTAGCTTTAGAGTGATAACATTTGCACCTTTTTTATATGGATTCTATTATAGTTGAAATTTAGGTTAGTATTTGTAACTTGTAAAAGAGCAAATTTAAGGCTTTAAGGAGTATTGGGGCTAGTCTGGTAAGGCTCGTCTAGTGTAGCTAATTCGATGTCTGAATAAGATAAGTGTTTTGTTTATAAAGAGTGAGAGAGAGTAGTGAAAGGTAATAATGCTTAAAGAGTTCTTATAGTAGTGGATTGTCCGTAATTGTAGAGCTTTGTCTAATAACTAAATGCAGAGGCAATTGAATTGTTAGTGAATTTCCTTGAATTTAGTCATGTGCAAATATTTGAGCAGTTGTCATCAAGATAGCTGCTGAATAGTTCACATCGTTGTCCTAACATTTGAATGTTTTAACTTAATAGGTTAGGCCTTAATAATTCAGCCATAGAGGAGCTTAGTCAACAATGGTCTAGCAAGCTATTAAAGCTACTAAAAATAGTCGACAGTTAAAATGTTGATCTGATTGTATTAGTAAGATAAGGACTATTGCATGATACGACCAAGAGTGTAGTCATTGGACTCGACATACCTCTTAAACTAAAACAATACCGAGCATTCAATTTTAGGATGAAAATCGATTATCAACATTTGCCTTCCGATTTCGATGGTCGATTACTCGAGCACAGGAGTAGTGTTTAGCAAATTTATTGCATTGGTTAAAGCAAGCAAGCAACCAAGATTATGCTATTCTCAAAGTAATGTAATTGCCAATTTGTTCCATGATACTTTAGCTATTTTGTTCTATTTATCTCTGTTGAACTAGACTCTCAGGAAGCTTAGGCTTTGAACTTAAGGGTAGCAACTTTCCATTTTCCAATTTTTCGAGTTGTGTGCAATAGATGTTACTTCCATAATTATAATGCCTACACATTTAGTAATTGTTAAAAAGATGTCATCCATTAGATTAATCCTTGTTATACGTATCCATCATTGAAGGTGGAAGAAATCAAATCCATGTAACAATCACAAAAACCATCATTTAATCATCCTTCTTAAAAACTCGAAGCTAGTTTTTTCCTTTCTTCTTCTTCTTCTCCACATTTTTTGAAACTTCTTCTAAAAATCTATCGTGCACACTTCGAACTAAGTTTTTCAATATCCATGTTTTCCACATTCAGAACAATAAGCATGGTACATTCAAGGATGAGACACTCTTCCAAGCTTTCCTCTAAGTATAGTCCCCCAACAAGGTGATTGGGCCAGCTTCAACCAGTACTAGCAATAGTGGTTTGGCATCTAGTTACAGTAGTACAATAAATAGATACGAGGAATTAGCCAAAATAGAAATACTTCTACAAGATGAGTATCTCGATAACGGTGAGGATCGGAAACCAATTGTTTATTTGTTCAATGATATTGAATATGGTATAAAGGCTTCAAAGGGAATCCAGAGCTACACTAGGATGAATGATGTAACAAAATATGAAGATTACTTTGAGAGGTTCCTTGATGCTTGGAAGCTTAGGAAAATAAGAAGAGATGAACAGGTTGATTTTCCAATTGAGGGGAAATTTCATATTTACCTAAAATATTTTAATTTTGGATTACATCTCCTCTTTCTTATTTTATCAAGGCCTTCTTTAATTACTTCTATGTTTCACTGAGTACGTTCTTGCTAAACACATATTGAACACGTATAGAATTTTAGTAGCCTTTAAAATGATTTGTGGAGAAGTAGAGATTAGGGTTACCGTCCAATTGTTTAGGTAACCTTTTATGATCAAGTTCTACAGTGATGGTAGGTATTATGCAACTGTTAGATATAGAAGGAAGTTTTTGGATGGGTTGGAATCTAAGGTACATGATTGGAAGGATAAATATGTTTCCATAAGCTTGGAAACAAATTTGGGATTTGGAATAAATGGATCGAACTCATTCGTGTTGGGGACATCAAATTTTAATCCAATAATGCAAGGGCTGCCTAAAAAATTGAAAAGAGATGACATAAGTGGTTCTATTGGAATGCCAAAGTAATTATTTGACGATATGAAAGGGGAGTGTCAATCTTCTCAAATGATGAAGAGGAAGGTACGATTTGTTCTTCCTGCCATACTGAGTTGAGCTAGTTAAACTGATTTCGATCAATTGTTTTCATAAGGGAACTATTCTCTAAGCTTTAGTTAATATAGTCCTATAAATACAATTTCCCATAATTTCAATTTTTGTTGCTAACATTTATTTATTGCACAGATGAGGGCTAAAGAGGTTGATCTAAAAAAGTTGTTGGCCCAAGCAAAGGCTAAGAGAAAGAAGCTTGACATGCGAGTTGTCAAGGCTACTAGAGGACAGGAGCTCCTCCTAAGAATGTCAAGAAAAAGAGGTGCCAACTAAGCCCAGGCCAACCCTAACCAAGAAAGATAGTATATATATACAATATTAGGTCGTCTACTCTTGCGTCGACTAGGACCTCTCCAAGGGGGTAGAAAAGGAGATATGGGAAGGATGTATAGGAGACCCCTACTTCTAAATGATCTAAAGATTATATCTCCTCAAGCTTGACTCTTGACATCAATGGCAACTACCGTGAGCAAACATATTAATGATGAGGAACGCATTTTTGCTATGCTACTAATATTGGGGCCGTACAACCACTAAGTCTTATTCAGGAGGTGGTCGCTCTTGATATCCCTACTACTGATTTTGTTTCTTCGAGGAGGATGTTTATGACTTTATCCCCTTATGGGATAAGAGAATACTCAACATTGACTCCTCACTCAGGGACAATATGAAGTCTCTAGCCTTGACAAGGGTAACTAGTCTACCCTAAGACCAGTAAATCTTATAGAGGGATGAAGGAAATGACTATCACCAAACTCTATGATATATGTTTTTCTCTTTTGCTAAGATGCTTATACATGCCGAACTATATGCAAAATTGTTGAGCCATCTTTATTAATATAGATAAATGGGCACATTATGATAGCCTTCGACAAGGTTGAGGTAGAAATGCAAAAGGTAAGTGCCGTTCTTACCACAAACATGTTCAACGTAATGTAAATCTTACATGTGTTAACATGTACAAAGAATCTAGGAAACCTAGAATGTATCCAAGGCTCAGATAATTGTCGCCGAGAAGGATAGGATTAAGATTGAGATGGAGGTCAAGAAGCTTTAAAATCTTTTGACCTCTAAGCAGAGCGACCATAAGCAGGTTGTGGAGGAGTTCTTTCAATGAATTTGTGAAATGAAAAGCTTAGAGAGAAGGTAAAGGACTTGGATTACCGAGTGATCGAGAAGAAAGAAACATTTTGCTCATTAAGTGAGTCCTATACTTCTCTCAATGAAAAGGAGCAAGCATTGAAGGAAGTGTTAGATAACTAAAAGACAACTCCATGCATGAGTTTATTTTGTGTGATGATTGGCATGGTCAACATGAGGATGACCTGTGTTGTCTGAAAAGACTTAATATTTGATATCTATGTTCCCAAAATTAGGTTAGAATATTAAGTATTTTATCCATTAACCCTCTGAAGCATGTGGACTTGAAAATAGGTCATTAATCAAATTAGGTCGAAGCCAATCCATTAACCATAACTAGGTCAGGACACAATTAAGAGAGTTATATAATCATGAAAGCATTTAAAATGTAACACCTTATCATATTATTAAGATAGTTTAGTGCCCAAATTATAATATGGGTAGAAACAGACAATGATCAAACATACTAACAAAAATAAACATTAAAAGTGAATATACGAGAATAAAAGATAAACGGTTGATAAAAAGAGATCACTCAAAATATAACTTCAGGTTTTCAGCATTCCACACTTTAGGGATTATCTACCCATCTATATCTTAAGCCAATATGTTTTATTCCCTATAGCTTCTTGGATCCGAATTAGGTCTTCCCAATTTGCAGCGAGTTTTCCTTAGCCATTGCCTTATTGCTTCTAGCTTATAGCATATTAAATCACTAGGTTGAAAAACCTTATGCTTCACTTTCTGATTATAGTACCGTACATTATGTATTGATACACTACAATTTTGGCTCTTGTAATATCTCATATCTCCTCAATGTTGTCCAAATTGGCTATAAGGCTAACCTGTTGGCCAAATCATCAAAGCCTTGTAAACTTAGAAACTCTAGTTTAATGGGAAGGACAACTTTAAGCCTAAATGCTAACTTGAATGGGGTTTCACTTATCAATGTTCTATGGGTAGTCTTATACTTTTACAAAATATTAGAAGTTCTCAACCCATTTCCCCTTTACTTGGTCCTCTCTGCTTTAGATTGTACATTATAACCTTGTTTACAACTTCAACTAGACCGTTAGTCCACGAAAGCGCAATCAATGTATAATTCAATCGTATGCCATGCTTTTCATAAGAAGCTTAGAACTTATCGTTGTCAAACTATAGACCATTATCAATTACAATAATGTAAGGGATTCCAAACCTTAATATGACAAAATTGAGTACAAATGACTCCACCTTCTACTCAGTAATCTTAGCCACAACTTTGACTTCTACCTACTTTGTGAAATAATCTATCGTAACCAAAATGAATTGCTATTGCCATGGTACTTGCAATTGTCCCTTCTGCACCTATTGTATGAGATTCCTTAAGCTTGGCTCCTAGTCATTCTCTTTCTTGACTTGTTTGAAAATATCCACAAAGGGGGCAAAAATTGCCATAAGCATCCCTGCATCTTCTTCTCATTTAAAGAGGGCATTAGCCACCTTACTCTTTCTTTCAGTCTTATATTTGATTTTAAAGTCATACCCCATCAATTTGCTCACCCATCACTATTAAGGTGAAGCTAAAATCCACTACTCCAATAAGAATTTTAGGTTATAGTGATCAATGTGAATAAAAAAAGTTAACCCATAATTATGATCTCTAATGACAAACGCTTTAGATAGCCTTATCGTCTCTTTCTCATTTGCTATTAGATGCACATGGTGTTGAGCTAAGGCTTGACTAAAAAAGGCTATTGGTTGTCCCTCTTGCTATAATATTACTTTAATCCCCTTGTCGAATGCATAACACTTAACGACAAATGCTTTACAATGTTCCTCAACATTGCTATTAAAGGAGCTACTATAGTGCCATAGTTGCAAACAAATTTACAATAGTCGATACTCTTTGGTTTTGGCCAAATTGGCATATCTTCAACTTTAGTAAGGTCTGCTTCCATTCCTTTAACAAAGATAATATATCCCAAATAAGCTACTTGTTCTTATCCAAACAAATGCTTTGTCTTTTTTAGAAAGATTATTCTTTTTCCAATAGTAAGAAGACAATTTGCAAGTGTTGCAAGTGTTATAGCCAGGAAGTATTGTATATTAAAATATTATCGAAAAAACTAGTACAAACCTTTGCAAATATGGTTCAAACACAAAATTCATAAGTGCCTAAAATATAAGGGGTGTGTTAGTAAGCCCAAAGGGCATTACTAGGAACTGGAAGTGCCCATGATGAGTGCAAAAAGCAATCTTCTCAATATCTTCCTCAAACATGCGCACTAAGTGATTTCCCAATCATAGATCTAATTTAGAGAAATACTTCGCCCTATGTAACTCCTCGAATAATTCTTCAATTACGGGAATATGGAATTTATCTTTTATTGTCTTCTTATTTAAGGCTCTGTAATCCATACAAAAATACTATGTGCCATAAGATTTTTGTACTAAGAGAACTAAGGATGAATATGGGGAATTGCTGAGCTGAATCATCCCTCTAAACATCATCTCCAAGCACTGTTTCTCCATTTCATCTTTCTAGCCATAAGGATAATGATGTGGTATGCTAAAATGGGTGGAGCTTTAGGCTTAAATCGAATATGATGGTCACATGATTGGGTTAGAGGTAATCGTTAGGGTTCTTGGAAAAGTCTAAATATTCTTCTAAGAGTTGGTGAAACTCCTTTCAATTTCTTCACCTACTACTGCCATTTTTAACGTAGTAATGGAGCTCTTTACCCTTCTTTCTTCTTATATCTTCACATTCCCACCTTCCATTCAAACATTATGTACATCCTTATGAAATCTCGTTGTATCAACCTAACTTTCTTAACCAATTAATCCCCAAAACCACATGGAACCTATAAGCCTGCAAAAAATACAAATCTAATAGAAACGAATAATCATCAACTTGAAGTGAAATTGTACACACCTGAACTCCCTAACTTCTCCCATTCACTATTACGACTCGAATCTGGTCCTTAGTTTCCTTAAGCAGCCTTAACTGGATCACTAGAGCTTCATTAATGAACCTATGTGTACTGCCAAAATCAATAAGTATGATAATTGGTTGCCCTAACATAACCTTACACACTTGCATTGTTTAGGAATTTCGCTAACCTATCAATGCGTACAGAAAAATTGGCTCTTCTTTCATCCCATTCTTCTCTACTCATTAGCTTCACATTCTAGTTTTTACTTGCATTTTAACCACCCTTTAACATAGGTCTTGCCATGATCTTTGGCTTAAGTGTTGGTATTACATCATCTTTCGAAAAACATCTCTTTTCATACAAACATTCCAAACTCATAGCCAAAGGTAAGTCTCTTGGGTGATGAAGCAGTACTTCTACCATAATGGCATCCTTTAATCTACTAGTAAATATGGCAACTTCCTGTTTTGGTGTCAAGGTACTAGACTGTGCTACCAATTGTTCAACTTTCCATTGAACAGACTCTACACTTCTTGTTTGTCACAATTTTGCCAACTCTCCTGAATAATCCTCTCGGGGGGCGGCAAAGTGTAAGTGACACTAGTATTTGAAATCCTCCCGTGTCAATGGAGGCCTATCTCTTTTGAATCATAACAACCAAAGTTGCGCATCCCCTTTAAGAAGATAAAAGGCTAATGCCACTTTATCTTCTTCAACTATCCTTTGGTGTTGAAAGAAATGCTTGTAAAGGCTTATCTACCTAACAAGATTAGCTACACCGCCATACATTGGGAAATTAAGGCATGTATATTTAGAGACAATATTTCCCACTACTTACACACCATTAACTTCTATTTAGCCTCTAACGGTAGTACGACTGTATGCTTCATCTACATTTTGTCCCTTGGTTCAAAGCTCCATCAAGTCACATGATAGATCTTAGAGTTGTTTTGATAATTCCTAATATCATGCCTCTTGCAACTTCCTTTCTCATCCTCTATCCTACTAGTACATTTGAATGAAAGCTTCAAATTGCTTCTGTATTGCTTGTGGATCACCCATTTTTCCTTGCTATACCACTTTGTTATAGGATCGAGTATTAGGTGAATATCCGTGGCATCTCCAACAGCTGCATCCTTTCCCTTGTTACTCTTCCTAGAAAATTTACCTATTTTTGTAGATGGTAGGGATGCTTAAGAGAGGACCCTGGATCTCTGAATTAAAAAATAAGTCATGATCAGTTATAATGTCTATAGTACATGTTATGTCAGCATGTATTTTTGTTCTTATGTCAGTTATTGTGTGTAGATGTTGGTGGTTATTTTCTCTATCATGTCCCTAATGTGTAGTAAGTGGTAGAGGTCAACTAAGGGACAATCATAGTTGTTTATTTGCACTGCATAGAAAGTCATTAACATTAGTTGTAAGTTTCCTAAAACTTATTTTTTTCAATTCTAAGATCTCTTAAGCATCCCTACCATCTACAAAAATAGGCAAATTTTCTAGGATGAGCAACATCGATAAGGCCATAATTGCTTAAGCAGTCCAAAGTGAAAGTTACTTAGAGTAGGCAGTCTAAAGCAGGCCAATGCAGGCGTTGGCTTTCAAAAGGGGGTAGTATTGTTACAATCTCACATAAAAAAATAACTTAGAATACATGTAACACTTAAGTCTAGAAAGATCTCCTACCTATCAAACTGATCTGTTGGGTTTAGCTTTTACCTTAAACTTGAGCGTTAACATTTGGTGCTCTCATTTGGAGGTCAACCCCATAGAAGGAACGACTTGGAAAAGAAGCGACTTAAAAGAGGACTAACACAAAAAGGAATAACACAAAAAGGAATGACCTAGGAGGAGACTACTTGATGAAGCAAAGTATGAGTCACCTAAAGTAAAAGTTACCTAAAACAAGTAATCCAAAGTGTACTACTTAAAGTGGGCAATCCAGAATAAGCCAATCTAGGTATTGGCTTTTAAATGAGAGTAATATTGTTACAATCTCACATAGGAAAATAACATTAACTAATTAACTAAGTGTAATACTTAAGTTTGAGGGGTTCTCCCACCTATCATACTAGTCTTTTGGGTTGAGCTCTTCCTTCAAACTTTGATCATAACGGAAGGCATCATAAAAGGGATACATACGAAGTTAAGATTTCCAATCAAATTGTAAGTTTAAGGAGGCATTGCATGCCCTCAACATCAAAGTTGAGAAATCATATCACCAACGAAATTTCTGGAGGATTGGAATGAAAAACGATGTAGGTAACTTCACGGCTAGATGACCTCTATGTGCCATGAAATGATGGTCAAGCACCAAAGAAAATCTAAACCTCCGCACCCATTGCTTATGCTAGAATGGAGCGGAATTATACCACCATGGACTTAGTGACATCCGTTATGGTTAGTGATGGATTGCCTAGCGAAGTTCGCTCTTTTTCGCCAGTATTTATTGATTACGTACTTCCTTCAATGGTTAGCTCCACTATCCCTTAAAGAGATCATATGAATATATGAAGTACTGGAGACTAAGCAGTTCTTCTCACAGAACGAAAGGTGAAGGAACGTTTCCTTGGCGATAATGTGTGCTTTTTGTCACAATTTTATGTGCGCCAAGTTCCTCGTCAGAGGAACCGAAAAGGGTGATTCTTTTTTTTTTTTTTGTTTACTTAAAAACCTTTAGATTGGTTGAAGGAACACATAAGAACGTTAAAAATCTTTCTTAAAGGAACCAAAGGATGTAATACGCGTTAACCAACCTTAAAATATATATATATAGTGAAGCTTTATATGACATCAATTGTTACTTCTTAAATATATGATATAATGATGATATATAACTAGTAATATCATTTCTTCAAGATGCAATATAATAACAATATTTTGATCTTTTTTTTATATATATAATTTATAACTATGTAATATTTATTAATTTCAAAAGTAAAAAATTAAAGGGTAAAATAGTAAGTTTATTAAAACAAAAAGTTTCTTAAAATGTTGATATCATTTAAGAACAAGAAACAGCTTCCTCCAATAAAAATCTAAAATTCATTTCTCAATTTTAGAAAAGAGCACAACAAGATCTTGAAGCCGAATTAAGTTTCAATGCGGCGTACCACTCTAGAACAGTAGGGAATCTAATAAACATAATATGTCCGAAGAGAGTCGAAACAAACAAATTAAATCTAAGTGAAATAGCGCATTGCATTTTGAAGACATTATCTAAGCTCGTTTGCACATTTAAATGTTTGAACCTAAGTAGACAATTTTGACCCCCTTGACTCTTTGTTTTCTCTCTCTCTCATTTGATTAGTTCCACAAAGCTAGTATAAATACTTGAAATTTCTTTTTTTTTTTTTAATACATAAACTTTAAATTTATTTATTTTAACACCCCAACCTTTTAAATGAGAAAATTTAGTTTATTTTAATAAGAAAAATAAATATCTCCAGTGTAAAAGCCATTATTATAAAATAATAATATAAATACGTCAACTTTCATTTTATGTCTATTTTAATATTTAAACTTTGTTTTCCGTTTCATTTTAGCACTTCAACATTTTAAAATAAAATAAAATAAATATTTTTTTATATCAATCATTACAATAGAGAGATTAATTTTTCTCATTTAAAAAATTGAGATAATAAAATGAACAAGTTTAAAGTTTATATACTAAAACGAAAAAAATGTAAAAGTTCAAGTGCTTTTAATAACGTTATCCCCATTAGATCCCAATCAAGTTTATAAGAATTAACCTAAACCTACTCCAAATCTTTATAAATAGGACCATGCCTTTGCTGTTTTCACTTCACATTTCCCCACAGAAAAATCACTCTCAAAATGGAGTTCTCCAAGCATTCTGTGCTACCAGTACCGCTACCCTAGCCCACGAAAATCTTCAAGTGTCCATCCCTTCGTGTTTAAGAAGTCTCCCCGCAACCATCATTTTGCTGAAATCCCATCTCATCACCATGCGATACCCTTAGTCTAGTAACGTTTCATTGATTTACAAAACTTGAACATAAAGTACTATCTTCAACTCCATACGGAACGAGTTGAATACATATGGTTGATTCAAGCATAGCATATGATAACCGTAAAGTCACTAAGACCATGCTGTAACGATTTTATTAGACTAAGATGATATATTAGTCTATACTACTTGATGATTAGGCATTATGTTCAAGGGTTGAATGTGAATTATCCTTACCTTACCATTTCTAGTCATGTCATAACCGTGAGTCTTTAAACCTGACACAAAAGGATCAAACAGTTTGAAGCTTATGACTGCAAAATTAGACGTTACAGAGATTCTTGATCTTGGACATTCGTGCATGCAAAAATAAAACATTTCTTGTTTCGCCTATAAAATTTAAACTGAGAAAATCTTAAGAATCAAAGCTGCATAAAATATTGCAGGATTTTCTCATGCTGTTTGAAAATCTGGTAGAATATGTCTTCTACTCATCAAAACATCGATATATCCCAATTAAGGCGTGGTACAAACCTCATTCATGCCACTGATTAAGGAGGTGGAGATTGTTCATGTAGCAGAGGAGTACAGGGAAATGAAAATCAACACCACCTGTCACTATAGCAAGAGAGTCTGCAATTGCACCTGATTATCCATATTCAAGTTTGGTTCATTTCATGATGAAAACTAGTAAATGTAGTGCAGTCTAGAAGATTAGAAACAGCTCAGAGATTATAAAACTAGAAAGAAACCCCAAAGTTTACCATGAGATTGCCAACCAGCTCAAGAAGTAAACTTGGCCTTAAAAATCATGTATTAGCAACTTTAGGCACAGAACTAAGAAATTCTGAGTGATTTTTAGTAAGGAGATATCTTTACAACTGAGGCAGACAACTCAAGGGTCTGTTTCTAGTACAGCATGCCATAACACCACGTTTACATTTGCCTGCTTTCAGAAAAGAAAGGTTGAATAAAGGATATTTCCTGGATCAATAGAATCAACCATACTAACCCTCCTGCTCCCAGATGTCCACAAGAAAATCTACCATTTCCTGTCAATTATCCAAGAAGACATGAATAACACCATTGATGCCCAAAACAGAGACAAATCTGTAAAGCAACAGACTTACAGAAAGAGGAATATGTGGGGGGAATGGCTTCTTGGTCCCATGTAGACATTCATATTTTGCATTCAAGCTACATGAAGTTATTACAAGGAAAATCAAACACGAATTACAGAATTCGATAAGTTCTTCAAAGTGCAAATTTCAATCTTTCAGTTAGTATCATCTCCAGAAGTATTCTCAGAAAATGACTTGTGTGTTGAGCATTATGGAAGACCATATAATGATGATGATAATAATAATAAAGGAACCTTAAAGTCACCTTATTTTTGGTTCTCGTGCTTGTGTATGATTCTGAGTTCGCTTATTCGCTGTCCACTGCTGCCTTGTCTGTTTCCAAAGAATAAGACCTGCATCAAACAATGTTATTGAACATAACAGCATCAAAAGAAAATGAGAGGAACAAAGGGACAGTATCAAAGACACTATGAAAGAATACGTATGTTTCTATCAGCAACTTGCCATGGTTAACAAATTCGTTTGGGTTGCTTGGTTCACCAGCAGCACCATGAGCATCAAGAGTCTGGTTGGGTGTGCTCATAGGTGACATGCTCCGTTGGGACTGAGCCAGACTATTGTCCATCTCGCAGGCACTAGTGCTCCAAAAGTCATCTGACATACTGGGCTTTTTTAAAGCCAGTCCTTGGATTATCTGTCCCCTTGCAGGTTGATTAGCAGAGATTACCGATGGTCGTTTAGTACAACATCCAAGACAACCTCGACTCTGTTACAAGAGGTTTGCCAATCAACAAGATTAGTGGCAACCAGCAAAAGTAGATAACTGGGAGAATAGATCTAGCAAATGATTCAAGAGCAGAGAAGCAGAACAAATAGTTCATCTGCCAGTAAACACTTACAAAGTAGTAAAAATCTAATAACAAGCTTTTTTTCCATTTTTTTTTGGGGGTGGGTTGGGGGGGGTTTGGGGGGTTGTGGGGGAGGGGATGAAATACTATGAAACATATGAATAAGTTATAACAAGCTTAACACCATGCTGCAATCTATCAGCAAACTGCTCAGCCTACAATTTCTTACCCGATGAGAACATCTCTTCACATAGCACATTAATCTTTATATTGTGCCTAATTTAGATCACTCTCCATTACTAGCAAACGAAGTGAAAGAAATAGATAATGCCATAGAACATAAAACAAAGCCACTTGCAGAGATTCCAGTCTATTGCAAAGTTTGATAGACAAGATAATATAATTCTGATCTATTTTGTATAGATACTATTACTCCCATGGATAGTTGAGACAGAAAAATTCAATCAGTGGAACATACAATTAATTAGATGAAAAACTTCCACTTAAAATTTCTCTTCTTTACTAAAATAACCTTGTGACAGGAAACGATCTAGAGTCAACTGTCAGTCAATATTCAAACACAAAGCCCTAAGTTTGAAAAAAGATAACCTCTTACATTGAAGAGAGCCTTCCACTTCTCCTTTAATTTTTCCATGATAACACCTAGAAAAGCACAAACATAAACTCCAGAAAAACCTAAAAATGACCAGAAAGACTTCCGTCTCAAGCATCCCTCAAGCCATGGCAACAACAAGCATCTCAAGTGCATACTTACTCAAGAGGCATGATGTAATAACAAATCTACACAGAATATAGAGCCATCCAAGAACAAAGCTTTCAAGGAAAGAATGGGAAACAGAAGCCACATATGGCCTCTAAGTTCATGAATTCTCAACTCTCAAGCTCACTTTCAGAACAAGAAAGCCCAATTCACAAGATTCCAAACCAGCTGGAAAGTTAATGCGAATCCTATACTATGGAAATCAAATCTCCATGTAGTACTTTGTACACCCAAGAAGGTTGGAATATTTTACAGTCATAAAGCACTATCATATTAGCGGCAATATTCCCATCTCATCATGTAACCAGACCAAAACACATATAAATTCTCCTGGTTACATAAGCCTCGATAAACAGCATTACTTAACTTTCTAAATCCCAAAATGGATCCACAATACACATTCTAAGAAATTATCTCCTCATTAACAATGCCCCCAAATTTCAAATCTTTGCCTAGAAAGAACAAAGGAAAAAATTTAACGTCCTTGTCAATATAGCCACTGAAGAAACAACGCTTATCAAATAATCATTCCTCGATTACATAGCTTTTAGATAGTTATCATGGACAAAACAACTACATTAAATTTAGCAAAAAATAAACAAATATATCGCTCACTATACCCACATTTTCTCTTCTTTTTTTTTTTTCTTGTTTAAATTCCACCTTATAAATCATATAAAAAAAAAAGAAATAAAAAAAACCACTGACAAGCAAGACCAAAATCAAATATTACTCAACGATTCAGAGATATCGAAATGACAGTATAATGGTGACATGAACACAAGACAGGGTAGAGGAACCAAATAAAATAAGTAAAGAGAAAAAAACATACCCAATGCATTCAAATAAATGAGAGATCCAAGGAGGAAAGTAGCTATAAAAATATAGCATTTAAAGGCATCTAATCAGCAAATAGATAATCCGAGAATGGAGAGACATTCTGACCCTGAATATATAACAAAATCAATATCAAAAAAGAGAGGAAAAAATAAAAGGAAACTAAATATTTGCCGTTGTTTTGATTTAGAGAGAGGAACAAAATCTTTACGTGGAATTTTCAACTGCGAGTTTGGGATAGGGTTTGGTATTACCTCAGAAACGACATTTTTCGGCGCCCAGTGGTTTGGCTAGTGATGAATCCAAAGAGCAACAGTTTGCCCTTTTTGTTTCTTCTTATTTATGTGGAAGATCTTTAAGACCTTTTGTTTCTCTTTTTTCAATTTTATACTTCTCTTCGGAAGAGGATGATATTTCTCTTGTTTTCATTTTATAAGATTAGTTTGTATGAGTATATAAAATGGAAACTAAGGGATAGTTAATAAAATAGTTTTAAATTTTATTAAAATGTTATAATAAGTTAAAATTGTATTTTTCTTTTATGGGAAAGATAATAGCTTTACTTGATTCATGTTTCATTTGTCTCAAAACTTTTAGAGGATAGCTTTTATTACATAAGTTGGTATTTCAAAGGAACTTTTATATTCTATTTAGTGTACAAGAATGAACCTTAAATGGAATTACAATTCTAAGGTTTAATTCCTTTCCAATGTTTGAAAATACTTTTAGAAAGGTAAAATTGTCCCTTTATTTAATCGACAATTTCTATTTCAAAGGAGATTCGATTTCACCTTTTAAGAGAAATGTTTTAATAATACTAATATAACATGTGAATCAATGAATAATATGTAAATATCGGTAAAATTTTGATATGTAGAAATAGAATTAGTGCTTTTAAAAAAATACATGACTTCATTATCAAATGTTTAAATATATTTAATACTTATACATCACTCATGGATACATGTAGTATATTAGAAAGTAAATTATAATTCAATTCCACTCTCGTTAATTGTCATTAATTAAAACACTTATTTAATCTTTAATTAGATTATAATATTTAATAATTAAGAGCATTTTTTATAAATAATACTATACACATACCAATATATTTCATTATGCAAATACAAGAGGAAAAAAAATGGTTTGATTATAATTAATTTTTTCCATATCTAACAAGTAGAAAATGGGTATTCACTTACTAGTAATTTAGATCTAATCCATAAAATTTCTTAGCGAGTCATCTAAAGCATATATCAAGAGAAAAAAAAAAGATTTTTTTTTTTGGTATTTTCACATTTACATAAAAGATAAAATATTGTATACACATTAACAAATATCTTGAATGACCTATTGTCACTTTTAATTTATTATATAAGGAGAAGCATGAAGGCGATGACTTCAATTCTACATCGCAATCTCTTATGTAATAATGTTTTAGGCATGGTTGACTTTAAAAGTTTTAGTCTCCTAATTGAAGACATCAACTATTGCTTTAAGATAATAAGAGTTTGAAGTACATCTTTTTTGTAGAAAGAAGCTAAACATGAGATATTGAAGATAGCCTAAGTTGATTAAGGATTATAATTTAGAGATTTTGTATCATCAAGGAAAGACTAATGTAATAGTCAATGCACTTGGCAGGAAGAGACAAATAAATGCAACAGCTTTAATTACAAGTCTAAAATAAATAAAAGAGGATTTAACAAAATTGGACATTGAGGTGACAATGAAGAAAGTTGAGACTATGATTACCGGTATGAGGATACAACTATCATTGCAGGCAATCGTAAATGGCAAGAGGCCTAGCTTAAGGTGAATCTAGATGGTATAATCCGATATGGGACACAACTCTAGGTGCCAAATAATCTTGATATAAAGTAGAAAGATTTAAAAGAAGCCCTTTCTTCTACTTATTTGATCCATCTTAGTAGTACAAAAATGCATAAGGACTTGAAAAAATACTTATGATGGAACGAGAAATTACAAATTTTGTAGTTGATCTTGCTTCATGTTTTACTTGTTAACAAATTTGAATTGTGCATCAAAGGCTTATTAGTGAGCTATAACCTCTACCCATTCTTGAGTGGAAGTAGAAAAATATTACTATGGATTTTATAGTAGCCTTGTCCCAAACCATTATTAGACATGAAATGACATGGGTAATTGTTGATAGATTGACAAAATCAACTTACTTTGTACGTTTGCTAATTAGATGTTCCACAAAGAGGATGACATAGATTTGCATCAAGGAAGTAATCCAGTTACATTGGTTATCAGTACATATAGTGTCAAATGGAGATCGTTGATTTCTCAATAGATTTTAGAGGAGTTTGCATCAAGCTTTTAGCACCAGATTACAATTTAATACTACCTTCCACCTTCAAATGAACAAACAATCAAAAAGGGTCATCTAAAGTTTGGAGGATATGCTTAGAGCCTATTAATAACTCTTATTTTAAATACACTTTACATAGTGATTTTATAGCATTTTTTTTATATTTTTTGTTTTTTTAAAAGAAATTAATACTTAATTGAGTAAAATTTTGATTTCAAGGTTTGAACGTGTTCTTTGATTAAAAATGAAGAAAAAAATCAAGTTTCACTCAATTTGAAGTTCAAATAAATGAGTTATAAAGTTACACAGCTTGGGATACAACCATGTCCCTTGGTCATGTCCATACAATAAGAGGAAGTGATAATTTTTTGTCAGAAAATTACACAACCTATGTATCCTTAAGTTATGTCCCACTAAAGATGGTTTTTTGACCCAAGGTCAATGAGTTACGCAATCTGAGAACACAACTATATCCCAAGCTATGTTTGGTAACGAAAAAAAAAACTTCCTAATATATTATATAGGGATTTATGAGGGTTTTGAACATAACTTTTCATATTAAAAGTAGAAGAGACTTAAAGGGAAAAAAGAAAAAAAAGGTAGAAGTAATAACCAACTTTAAGATTGAAGAAATTTTTTATCGACAAAAGGGGTTTTTCATGTTTTACTTCTTGATTTTGCTGTAATTTTTTTCTAATTTCATCATGATAGTTTAAGATTCTTGTATTTAGGATTATGGAATTTAAGGTTTCATGTGACTATTGGATTTATTAATAATTTTCAATAAAGTTTTTATCTTTCTTGATTCAATTATGTGTTTTTATTGTTAATTGATATTTCTAAAGTATCAGTTTATGGTATTATACATGATGATTGAGGAATCACATGAGTAATGGGATCTAGACATAATTGAAGAGAGTTACATGTGTACTTAGAGATAGGATACATAATTCTTCCAGAAAGTTATTATTTTTATGTGGGAATTTATTTTACATTAATGTAATTCTAAATTATATTACTAAGTGAAGAGATGTGGTAAATAATTTAAGGTTAAGGTTAATATGTTTGAGAAAGGTGTAAACTTCAATTGCAAATCCTCTAGTCAAGAATAATAGAGATAAAATTAGATAGATTTTAAGCGATCACATGTTAAACACTAGGGGAAATAATTCTTAAATATATTATTTACCTTTTTGAAGTTATTCTTAATTTTATTACTTCCTAATTACTTAGTCAAGTCTCATAATTAGATTAGTTTGTTAATTTTGATATTTTTAATTCATTCAACCTATCACGATTTTTTCGTTAGATAATAGGGCTAAGGCTAATATTAGTACTCAAGGTCTTTAAGGGATCAACTCGGACTTATATCTGTTATATTATAATTTGATAAGTACACTTGTCTCATATTACCTATACTTTAGACTTTAAAGGTATATGGATGATCACTTGCCCTTTGCTAAATTTACTTATAATAATACTTATTAAGCTATCATACATATGGGACTGTTTAATAAAGAAAATGCAAATCTCTAGTCTACTGGGATGAAGAGGTGAAAGGGCATTATTGTGTTCTTGATGATGGAGAATGAGTGAATGATGTGTTCTTGTTATAAGGGGTATGTGGAATTTTGATTTCAATGTTCTTGTAAGTTTGCATTGATTGTGACTAACTATCAAGCTTCTACAAATGAAATT
Source organism: Lumnitzera racemosa (assembly GCA_024138005.1). Taxonomy (NCBI): domain Eukaryota; kingdom Viridiplantae; phylum Streptophyta; class Magnoliopsida; order Myrtales; family Combretaceae; genus Lumnitzera; species Lumnitzera racemosa. The sequence goes on from JAMXBC010000007.1 coordinate 8,353,271, forward strand.
ATCTAATAGCCTTAATTGGTGTTAGTTTCTTGTTAGAATATTAAGGATATTAAAAATAACATGTGCTAATGGGTTTAAGCAAAAGTACTTAAACTTACTCTCTTTATAGGATTAGAAATATAGGTTAATAGACTTGACTATGTTCAATCTACATGTGCTAGTTTCTTGTTAGAATATTAAGGATATTAAAAATCACATGTGACCATGTGTTTAGGCAAAAGTACTTGAATTCACACTCTTTATGAGATAAGAAGTATAGGTTAATTGATTACGTTCAGTCCACATTTCTAATTTGAAGACCTAACTTGTCACAGAAGTTAAGTGTTTAATGGGAATCTACTACTGACTAAGGAGTTTCTCTATGGAGAGAATTCCGTCACCCCGTGACTAGGAATGAGTTATAGTGAGTTGGGTTAAATCATCATAAACGTTACTTAAAATAACTATAGTATTTGTATTGCATTGGAAATCAAAGGGTTGAACACCATAACCTTATGATCTAGAGTTCCAAATAGTTTTCATCACCTTTATAGTCTTATTCTTGAAATTACCAACTCTTGTTAATTGATTAGACTTACAATAAAGTAGAGAGCCAATAGTTTAGTACATAGCCAAATCCTTTCCTATTGATACAATCATGACTCACCATTCTATACTATAATCATGACCGAGTACATTTGTTACTCAAACTTGCTAAAAATTGCTTTTAGCAAATTTAACGCTATGGCATTATTTCTCAAATGTTTTGAATCAAGCTTTTTACACCCTTATTGAGGAAAGAATATAAAAATTAATATTAGATTGGTAAACTACTCTAATACTAGGTATTTTTAATTCTTATAGTTAGAGTAATGTAGAGAGTCAAAGTTTGCATGTATATAGCTATTTTGTGTTGATTTTATTGATAGTTTTGTTTGCAAAGTTACAAACATTATTGAGTTGTTGAAAGATAATACTGATTTGTTCCCGACTAACCTTAAGTTAAGTTAAGATTGTGCTGCTATCTAGATATATTTGTATCTATTACAATTTATACTTTGGAGGTTAAGATGGCTTGCAAAAGGAGTTGAGTGTGAAGTTTTTACTATTGAGAATTTTAAAGTATTAGGTTTCTTGGGAAATGAGAGTTGTCAATATTGCATGCAAAGAAGAGAAGTAACAAAACTTAAGCTAGCAATGTAAGCAAATAATTTTAAACTTAAGCCAACCCTAATTCAAATTGTATAACTCAACTAGTTTGGTGAGTCAACATTAGAAGGCCCCTATAATCTTATCTAAATTTTTCTTCAATTACACTTAACTTTAAAAATAAATTGGGTATCAAATGATGCAATTTGCTTTCACTTATTCCCTTTCTCTTTGAAGGATAAGGTGAGAAATTGGTTAGATCATCAACCTTAAGTCTATTACTTCTAAGGAGTAATTGGTTTAAAGGTTTCCATCCTATGTCTTAATTGGGAAAACTACAAAATGGAGGAATGATATTATGTTGTTCAAGCAAATAAAAGGAGAATCATTGTGTGAGATATTGAAAAAGTTCAAGCATTTGCTAAGGAAATGTCACCAACATAGATTGCCTGTTTAGATTTAAGTTAACACATTTTATAATAGATTGGGATATCAATTAAGAATGACACTAGATGCAACAATAGTAGAACTCTTATGAACGAAAGTATTGAAGAGGCTTACAACCTATTAAAATAGATATCAACGTATGCCTTTGGGTGACAAAATTAGAGAGCCCATCCTTAGAGAGTAACGAATGCTCAAAGTAACGAAGAAGCAAGTGGTTACGAGATTAGGTAGCATCACTTATAGCTTAATTATCACATATAGGGAAAATAATACACCAGCCTGTAGAAAAGTATGGTGGAATATGTCATGAAAACATTGTTTGCCAATTGATAACTCCTTTGCCCTTGCAAAACTAGAATAGAATGAAAATGTTAGTATGCTAAGAGAATACAATCAAGGGGTTAGGAATTATAACTGATATAAACACTTACCATTCCAGCTAGAGGGATCATCTAAACCTACCTTGGGAGAAGACAAATGTACGGGATTTAATAGATTTCATGCAATTGTTACCCTTACACTTGATTGCAAAAAGAAGAAAGAATGGAAGATTTCATGCAAAGTTTTATAGAGAAATGTGATAGGAGGATTAGTTAAGAAACTATAGTTCAAAATCTAAAACTCATGATGGGATAACTTAGTGAAACTCTATTAAAGAGGCTACAAGGGAATTCACTAAGAGACAATGAGATAAATCTAAAGGACCAAGCAGGACTATTTGATGGTAAAAGTAAAGAGGCGAATGCTATAAATAGGGAATTTTATAATTGTGGACAATTCAAATATGAGTATAATCTTAAGGTAGCACTTGGTTAGCATAACTAGATAGTATAAGGAAAACTAGACAATGTAATACAAGAAGAACATGATATTATAACCCTTTTGTACAACTTTGATGTGTGTAGTATTGGATACATGCTTTTATAATTGAAAAAATTAAATAAAAAATAAAGAAATCGATTATTCATAATATATGTTATAATTATAACTTTGATAATTTGTTATAAGGTTACTTTTAGAATTTAAAGATATATTTATTTTATACTATATGAAATAGATTTATGTACCACCATTTATATGGTACCAAATAAGACATAGTTTTTGTATAGAATTTAAGGTTAGCATAGCTTTAGTATTTCTAGGTTAGTTTTATCTCATTTGTTTTTTAATTTAGAGGCTTAGAGACATGTTGTAAGCATCGAAAACATGGACTATTTACTGGTTTTGGTGCATTCAAGATTTAATGTACTCTAAACTTTCTTTCGTGACTTCAATGATTATTATGTTTTTCTTAATTTTTTTTGCTTTTTATTATTTCTACGAATATAATTGGCTAAATAGATTTTAATGGCATTATTGTGTTCTTGATGATGGAAAGTGCATGAAAGATGTGCTCTTGCTATATAGGTATGTGTTTATGCAAAATTTGGTTTAGATGTTCATGTAAGTTTGCTTTAATTATGTAACAACTCTAAAAGGGGATGTCATGCTACTTATGCACCCGTTACATGATAATTACCTTACAAGTTAGAGGTTGTAAGACTTTACTTACAAGTCTAGGCTTTATTAGTAATGATAGTATAAATAATTACATAAAATGAAAATAACTACATGGTTCAATTCTTTAACAATCTTAAGAAACATAGAGAATCGTGATCCCTTAGCAAGTAGTAAAAGACGAAGCGGTTAAAGCAATTCTAAGTTCTAAATAAAATTTTCTTTTACTTTAGCTACTAAGAGTACCGCCTATGATTTCTAAAACTAGCATGAGGTAAAATATTCTACATAACTGTAGTGACAATATGGAGTAGTATAGCTTTCTTTTGCACCAAGTCTTATCCCATCCCGAGCTTATATAGTTGGTTTACTAAAGCAATGTATTGGGGGGTGATCAAAACAACTATTTAGTGAGATGGGAGTCTAATGTTCTCATTAATACACATACACAAGCCAATTTTCAACCATATGTCATGTATGAGCAACCATTTTCAATGCAAATACTTTATATAATCTCTTGGGAACTAGTATGAAGTTTATGGTCTAAACACCAACGCCCACCTAAAGCAAAACCTTGCTTAGGCTAGGGATTTAATCACTGCCATCAATGCTCAAGAATCATCCAAAAGCATCACTTAATACCTCATCAATATTGCAATTTCAATATCTTAATTAGACATTTTATAAGTTCTCTTAGCACAACCCTTTCTTCTTGGGTAGGAACTCATGGCTTCGTTAATCATGCAACAATCCTTAAGTCATTTAGTTCGCGAATGGTGAAACAAAATTTCACTCCTTCTCTTTGAGTAAATTCCCTTCATCTACTGTATAACAATGATGGCATTTAACAAATGTAGAGGAAAGTTATGCAATGAGTAGTCAATTTTAGTTTAACCACATATACTTAGTGCAATTTATTCTCAACGATCAATGAATATAGTGTAATACATTGGCAATCATATAAGATTATGGAAAGTAAGGACAATTCAATTACACTAACCGGGTATCATAATATATTATTACCTTTACCATATATTCAAATGGCATCCTTTAATTACAATATTCGAACACCATAATCATCTCAAACAGCCAAACATGCCTTTCAACATCATAATACTCATTATAACAATATTCTAATTCAATTCATGGGATTATTACAAATCAAGGATATTTTGGTTGTATTGTACGAGTACCACTACAATGCCAAACAACCAATCATATGTGTATAAATTTTAGTACTCTATAAAAAAAAATCTCCATTCTATTCATAAAATTTATTGAATAATTCTCAAGACATTACAATACTCCCATTCGATTATGGAAAGGATGATAGAGGTATTGTAAACTTATATAAAAATTCCATGGTTTAGTCATGGAGGCATCCATAATATAGTAAGTTGTGTAAATTATAAAGGGTTACTGATACAATAAGAAGGGCTCAAACGAACAAGGGACTAGGAATAGAATTTAATAACATGAAGGGAAAGATGTCACATCTCAGCTTAATACGGAATGCACTATCATATAGGAATACATATTAAAAACTTAACTCGACCTGCTTATTTATCAAAGATAACTTTATTTATGTGATAATGAGGGTACTACAATGGAGTTTAGCTGGATATTTGGTTACAATTTATACGTACTACGTATTATTTACATCAAAACATAAACAATTTTCTTTTTCTTTTCTTTTTTTCATCTTCAAAATAGTAAGACTTCAACCTTAGTACAGATTCCATTCAAAAGTTGCTGACTCTAACTAATGCTCTCAAAATGCATCCCTTCTAATGTTGAGCCCTTCAACATTCTATTAACTTAAGGATAAAATATTTTATCCCTCAACTACTAAAGTTAACTGAGAGTGGATAACAAATAATACCACAACTTAAACATTTCAATCATAACCAGCAGGTTCAACTCCATACATACAGTAGCTAGATTAAGTATTAATTACTAATAATACAACATGCTATGCTCATGCACATGGCATGTATCAATATTGATATCCTATGCCCTTTAACTCACTCATCTAATTAGTCAAGATAACTAGGCATCTGGATACAATGTCTAAAACCATAGAGGCAACAAGGAGCTACCTGAGAGTAGGACTCCTAACTCTGTTTTTACCAAATTAGACTAAAAAGAATAGTTTACTAAATCAAACTACAAAAGTAGTCAGGTTATTCAAGCAATAAGAATCTATATGCTTCCAAAACTAAGTTCATGAAAGCTATAGTTTTTCTTACTCACTTGAAAGCCTTATTTTGAAATTTTAAACTCATAAGTCTCTTTTGTGATATGTCATGCTGTGCTATGTAATAACAACTTAAGTATATTATTCAGCACAACCACTCTTTATGTTTTATTCAACTTAGTCATCTGAGTCTAGTTTTTAGTCTCTTCTTAGTAGAAATCTAATATTTTACTCAGGGTTCACTTATATGAACGCTCAAAAAATTAGGCTAACAATAACTCAACTCTCTAAGTTAATATAATCATTCATAAACACGGCATCAACATTTAACACAGCAGCATAACAGTTTAATGAATATATAGCTACCATCATTCAAAATCACCACATTAGCATCCACTATAGCAGCATATAAGTTCAATCAAAATATAGTCATATTCAATTGATACAGCATTAAACAGTACATAGTGTTATGAGTAGCAATATATTTACTCTAAGTATAGGTTAGATCCACTTACTAAGGCTCAATAGTACGGCAAAATCCTAAATTTTATAATGTGATCCTTTCTTACTTATCACACTAAGGAAAGAATAAACATGATCTCCAAGTCAATTATAAGTCAAACTCAAACTCTTATAAGCTTTCACTATTGCATTTTTAGACTTTATTTAATCTTATCTCTTACTCATTTCTTATTTGATTTCAATAAACTTTGTATTGTTACAGTCGTTGTTTTGAGTGCTATTAATATATCTTAAGAAACAAGATTAATCACTATGGTTACAAGCTTAAAAATACCTTTTTTTGTTATTGACTTGGTCATATATTACCATAACTTTGTAATTAACCCGAATAAACTTTAATCCTAAATTAACTCATAAAAATCACACTTTCCAAACTTTAACAATATCTATTTTATACCTAAAATGCTAATCTCATAGTATCTTATAAAGTATCATAATAATACTATTTACTATTTTACATATTAGGTTAACATATAAGCTTATATTAGGAAAATTCGTAATAAAAATATACAAGCCCAATTAATTCCATAAAAAGTCTTATAGATTCACAAAAATATGTAATTTAATTATTAACCATCAATTATGCTAAACTAGCTATTATCTATTTTTACAAAAATAGCAATTTTAGCTCGAAATTATGGAAAATTAAGGAAAATAAAAAAATTTATGTGTGAGGTAAAAACTATGTGTTCCAAATATCCTCATAAACTTTTAGAAGTCAAAACATGTAGGGCTTATGCATTAATTTTATCAAAAACCAATTATTTTAATAAATAATCAAAATTGCCAGTTTTATTCAAAATAAATATAATAAATAGTAAACATGCTTATTTAAAAAAATTATTCCTAGCATAATTAAATACATATATTAAGATATACATAAAAATTGAGCTCGAAACAACAATTTTTAATATTTCTAAAAATTCAATTAAAATTCATCCAAATAAGGCAATTTCTTAAGCAACCCATATTTTTACTAATTATTTAATTAAAATAAAATTACTACATTAATCTATATCTAAAATAATCGCAAGAACAATTTTTCATAATAAAATTATTGACATTTAATATTTTTAGAACATTTAATAAGATACAAGTAGAATTTTAGTTCACCTTAACTAATCGTCTCAAGTCACCCCTTCCGCCACTGCACTTTATTTGCTCGACTTTTCTTATAGTGGACCTTCTAACTCTAAGGTGTCTTCAAGTCAGGTTGTCAATAGCCTAGTGAACCACCCTAAATTAGCTTGTACCCTGTTTTGTGTTTTGTTTATGTTTTATTTTTTTTTCTAATTTCCTAAAATTATTTTCTTATGTTTCCAAGTCCTTAAAATATTACAAATGAGTTTTAGGGTCTTATTTATAGGTTTTAGAATTTTTACATGTTAAAAAGTGACTTTCCACATATCAATCCAATATTTTCCTAAGTGTCTACTAGGTGTCGTGTATCGTTTTCTTGTTATTTAGGTGTTAACTCATCACTTCAAGTGATTCTTAAGCTACTACATCATCTAATGACTCACCGAACCATTTTCTAGAAGATTTACAATTACTTTATATTAATTTACTTTATTTTTATAATTTATTATTATATGTATATATTTAATACATACAATATATATTCTATGTAAATACATGTATATTATATATAATTCAATTTTATTTCCTATTTTGATAAGTTAAATAACTTATCTCTAATTTTTCGCTATATCTTAAAGCTTGAATTTCACATTTTCAATAATTATCAACTTTATTAATAAATTGATATTTTTCTTAAATTAATTCTTTTATATAGCTTATTTCAACAAATTGACTTTATTAGGGTATTTTTTTTAACTTTTCTAGTCTTATTGTAAAGTTTGAACTAAAACGAATAACACTATCTAATGTCTTAAATTTAAGGGCTTAGACTTAGGGTTATTGTATTAACTCGAAATACTAGGGTATCACATCGAACCACCAGTTTCATAAGATCAGAAAAACTAAACAAACATTTTTTATTAAGATGCTTTCCAATTTGAATAAAATCGGTGAGGGCAATCTCCCTACCACCTTAACATTATTCATAGTGCCATTTGAACGATACCTTCCAACTTTCTATACCTTACATATAAACATCTTTGGAAACTCAATTTCATAGCATAAATAAACTTCCACAACGTCAAAATAATACCATAACACATTTATTTTCATCAATCAAACTATAATCAAACATAACAATGTAGTAATTCATCAAATTTTACACTCACTTCAACTCTTCATCTATAACTTGCAGTAATTCTCTTAAAGTCACAAAGGATTAAGTTTGTCATCCAATATTCACGAACAACAAGAATACTATGGTATCTAGCGACTACGCTTACTCAAACTTTATTAGGATTAAGCTTATGTACTATTTCCAACAAAACTTTGAAGTTTATTATTTTAGGTTCAGCTCCAACTCGACTCGAAACTAAAAATATATTTTCAGCTATTAAGCTCTTGTTGTGAAGTACAATTTGCAAGGATCACAATGCAACCTTTGGTTTGTGATTTGAATGAGAAATGAAGAAAATATAAAGATTTAAGTATCGTAAAGTTTTCCTTCTGGAGGAACTTGTTTTAGAAGACAATAGGTGCAAATGAAGGTAAGGAGAGAGAATATAATGATGAGGTCCATGTTTGGAAAAGAGAAGAGAAAGGAATAAATGAGGTTTCATCCAAAACCTTATTACGTCTCAAAGGAATAAGAATTGTCGTTTATGGAATTATTTGAAAGCGGGTTTGATTATTATATGTAATATCAAACATTCTTAATTATTCAACCCATGCAATTTTATGTATAGCCTAAATAAAATATCTTGGACCTAAACATGTACTTAAATTTTATAAATTATTATTTATTGTACATTTTAATTTTTTTTCACCCTAGTTACTTACAATAGATTTTATAGGCTTATTTTAGGTGGTCAAAAGATTGAATATTCCAAATGTCTCAACAAGATTTTCAAACACACTTCATGTTCAATATTTTTATGCCAAATTTACCTTCCAAGGATATTTCATATACACTTCTACTCCTAATATGTGTTGAATCTACCATTTAGGGGGGTTTTAAATATTATGTAGGTCCATGTTTAGGGTATCAAGTATACCATTTAGATAGATTTTTAAATACCCTTTTATTGGTATTTGGTTATCAAAATAAATTATCTATTAACTCTATTAATAGGGTTTCATAAATTGCATATGACCATTGGGTTTTTGCGAATGAGATTACTAATGGCCTTACTTGATGTTAGGTCCTCGTTAAAGTATCTAGGGTATAGGTTAATAAACATGACTGTATTCAATTGATATTTCCAATTAGAACACTCGACTTGTAACAAGAATAAAGTTTTTAATGTGCTTTAGATGAAATTTATTCTTGATAGAGGAATTACATTATAGAGAGATTTCATTGTTTGTGACTAAGGATGGTTTCTAGTGAGTTTCTTCAAAATCATCATAAACGTCGCTCGATATAGCTCTAAGACATGCATTATATTGGAAGTAAGAGCATTGAACACCATGATTCCATGCCCTTATGAGTGACAGAGTCTTGAATAGTTTTCATTATCTTTATAGTTTTTTTTTTTAATTACCAACCCTTGTTAATGATCTAGATTAAAGTAGATAGCAATAGTCTAAAACTTAGCAGAATTCTTACTTATGGACATGACCTTGACTTACAACTTTATACCAATCAGGACTAATGTACTTGCTAATCAAACTCACTAAAGGTTGCTTTTAAAAAATTTATACATTGTAGTATTATTTTTTCAAGTGTTAGGAAAGACAATTTGTAGGTATTGGAGTAAGAGGGCTATTTATAGAGATCACTTAGGAAAAAGAAGGTGGTTTAGAAGAAATTGCAATTAGAGAGGCTTGATTCTTAGGAGAAGAATGGTTTTGCAAATTTACTTTTTTCTGATAAGTCAATTTGAGAAACCAAGCTTGCAAAAGCAATTTTTTTTTTTTTGAAAAGTTAGCACTAGTATAAATTACTTTAGTTACCTTTATCATTTCTTGTAAAGTAGCATTACTAGTAGAGTCCTAATTTTCTTGAAAATGTGCTATTAAGGTGATAGGATTTTATCTAGCAGCTATAAAAAAGGTAGTAGAAGATAGAACATTTTTTTTTTTTACCTTCAGTCTTTATAGAGGCATTAAGCTTAAATGAAAGAGGATAGGTCACATCACCAATTGGGTAGTCCTTATCTTTAAGCCTTACACTAGTATTGTTGCTAGAAACTGTTTTCAAGACCTCTGTCTCTCTATAACCTAATACCACTTTAGAAGGTGGTTTCATGGAGGAAGGAGGAGGTTTACTCTTCTCATGATGAAAATATCTTGGAAATCTCGAAGAAAGTCCCTTTAATAGTTTTCCAAAAGAGGAAGTGATGCGAACCATGATCAAGAATAGACAAAGTTGGTCGTTAGATGGGTCTAAACTTGCCGAAAGCTTGAAAAAAGGGATGATAGGGGAATGTGCGAAAGAATGAAAAATCAAATGAAAAGTAAGCAAAACCCACAAACAGCTTCAAAGGATATGGCATACTAATGAAATTTCTAAGGATTTACGGCATAACTCGATATGATACACAAATTGGTTTGGTGAGGTTACTCATTACCTAGTTTTACTTAAGGATTATGATAAGAGTAAAATAAGAGCAACCAAAATAGTGTTTACGAAGGGAAGAATATTCAGTCGTATTGATGATAAAATCGATCTTTTCAGCTACAAATACAAGGGGTATTTATACCCGAAAGTTGGAGTAACTTGCTTAAAAGAGAGAAGACAAAAAGGGTATTGTCCTAGAGAAATAATGTACAAGAATACAAGAGAGTAAAAATGAATATTCAAGAAAAACAATGATTAGTGTAGTAGATTTTACATGTGGCAGAGATACATTAGCGAGGCCTTTAAAAGATATAGATAAAGTGTACAATCAGATTGCTTATTTGAGCAACGGGTAACTTATAAATGTATAGAATTACACATTTATCTCTACCAAAATGGCACATATTCATACATATATTAGAACAATTATTGCAAACTATGCTAAAAAATTGATGAATACATGTTTTGTGTCAACTATTCAATAATCTCAACTAAAAGATAAAAAAACTGAGCGTAAGTGGTCAATATGTTTTACTGGTTTTGAGTTCAAATTCTAAAACAACTTTCAAAATTAAATGGCAGTACAATTTCCTACTTCCAATATTTAGGACTGTCATCTTTTCAATCAGCAGCTAGATATCCATGCATCAAAATAGTAGCAGCTGCAGCAAGATCAATTAAGAGCTCGCCAAGTAACCAATTTGCAATTGAGCCTTAGATTCTTAAAAGATCCAAACACAAGCCAAGTTAACACTAACAGCTCAATTTGCTGAGTATAGAGCTTCATTATCACTAATTTTTCTTCTATTTGTTACAGGCAATGAAAATACTCTACAGGAGACCATGAGTGCTAACATGGATGACAGTTGTTAAACAATTCTAAAGCCGAGAGTGACTTCAGCACAAAAGTTAGATAGTTAAAACTGCAGTAGCCATCAATATTCTAACAAGGAGATTTAAAGCTATCACGGCCGTGATAAAGGACTAATAATGAGATCAACTGAGACTCATTACAGTCGTGATAAAAAGAATTTGAGTGTTTAGCACTCGTCATTCCCTCCATCACGGCTGTGATCAAAGGAGTGATTAAGACGGAACCTATTTTTCCACCTCTCTATTACAACCACGATCAAGGGAGTGACCGAGACGGAACCTATTTTTCCACCTCTCCATTACGGTCGTGATTAAGAGAGTGATTGAGATGGAAGCTTTTTTTTCCACCTATTCATCACAGCTGTAACTCCACCTCAGAATCGTGTCTAACAATTCTAACCCAAGACTAAGCAACTGAATTCACAAATACGAGCAACCTACACTTCTTCAATCTATGATAGCAACACATCATTCAATTTCTAACTAACAACAGCCACTAAACAAACAAAGCAATCCATGATAGCAACTTGTAGCAGCCATAAACTTTAGCAACTAGCAGCCCTAACCAACAACTAAGCTGAAATAGAGACCGAGAGCAACAGTTAAATGAACAGCCCTTCACGTAAACAACCCCAATGCCAAGCAACCAATCTGAGAGCCCCTTGTCCAATCACACGATGAGTAACATACTAAACTGAGTTGTAGTTGCAGTCCAAATGCAACAACTTCAAATACAAACAGTAGCAACTTGAACCAAATACGCACTAGTAGCAGTTGATCTACAAGTAAAGCACCAAACCGAACACCACATGAGCAGGGCATGAAGTAGAATTAATTGTTGATATTACAGCAGGCCACTTTTGTTTGGGAAGATATAATCTAAGTTGAGCAGCCCATCATCATATTCAATTGTTGTATACATGGAGGCCTATGATAGAAACCACTTTCATCCATTTCCAAATGAAGAAGTGTGAAGTACTATATAATACTTGCTCATTTATCTTAAGAGGCATATCTCTTAGGTATCAGAAATTTCCTTAGGCAGCAAATATCGGTTAGGCATTAATTTTAATGGGTTGATGTTAAAGGAAGAGCCTACATGTGGGGGCCATTGTTTTATTTTAGAAAAAAATTAGAAGCCTACGTGTAGAGGAGAGAGGGAAATTTTCCTTTGAAAGGGAGGAGAGCCGAAACAGAAGAAAAAAAGGATAGGAGCCAAAAAGGAAGATATAGCAGCTGGGGACAAGAAGAAAATTCCAGAGCTTAGGGATTTTAATTTTTTTACTTAGTTTACTAGAGAATAAAAACTTTATTTTCATTTTATTTATTTCGTTATGTGTTGTTTAATTTCAAGACTTTAAATCCTTGTATTCTAGCTCGCTAGAGGACCACCCCAGATTCCAAATGAATCGGGATATGCCGATTATTGTATCGGATGTTAGGATTGAATGTACTGATCGAGCTATTTGCTTTTCCTTTTTATTTCTATTTAGATATATCTTGATTTATTTAGGTTTTGCAATATGATTTAGCACTCAATGTAATTGGGTTTTGTATTGATGGATTCGATGAATTGAAGTGTTCGTGTCTTATTCCGATGTTGATTTTGAATATTTTGGTATATTTTTATTGTGTTCATTGTTTAGATGTTTAGCACGTGGCTGTTATTTTCTTTAGATAGATAGAGTTATAAGATATCTAGGAGGGTTTCGATAACTCGCGTTAAACATAGCTTAAATTTGTGAAAAAGCTCATCATAGGGATATGCGGGTTTTAATTAAATTCATAAACTTACACACTTAATGCGGTTGGAAGTATGGTTTGGGTCATAGGGACATGCTTAAACCATATTTCTAACTAGAATAATAAATTTGGTATGAATGGATTATTATTTACCAGATAACTATATATAAATTGACTTAATGAGTGAATTTATGCTATAATTAGAATTCCGCTACTCCAGGAGGTGGGTAAGTCCTAGTGAGTTTAGTTAAATCCTTTACAGTCAATTTTGAATATCGATTTAAGACATCCCATCGATTTGAATAAGAATAGATTTACGAATCCCAGTTTGATCTCTTTATCTCCTAAACACAGGACCTTCATAGTGCAGCTAGAACATTTAGTTTAGTGTTCGTCTTGTTTTTTATCTTTTACCTACTTTTAATTTAATTATTGATAGCTTAGCTTAGGGAAAAACTCATATAATTTAGCACTTAGCATCTCGCTACCTATGGAATACGACCTTAACTCACCATTTGTACTACATCTACCACCCAATCCACTTATCGGTTCACATATTCGTGTTTTTAGTGAATCAATAGCTAAGGATTAGTCTGGAGTCCCTCTCTTGGTCTCTTGACAAGGGTGACACCGAGTAATTAGTTGGCTCAGACGTGAGTGAGTAATGGTGAATGGAATAGCTGTTATCTTGGCAATCTACAATTTGGCACACTTTAGAGAGATGTCTAGTCATTCAGCTCAACATATAGAGTGACTCATTAAAGAGATACCCAGCTTTGGCAAGAGTCGGCTAGAGTAAGAAGATTCGCCTTGTCAACCCTTCCAATCCTTGAGCTCAGCTGTTGGTCAAAGGCTTAGTAGCCTGATTCTTATCAGGAAGATAATGAAGGTCTACTCAATCATTTTGAAAATTGTGATGTTTTTACAACACAATCTGTTGAAAGAAACTTGCACTAAGGATAACCAGCAAAAACTAGTTGATAACTTAAGAGAACATAATGCTTTATGAAATTTGGGAACACTTAATTAGTTCAAGAGACGAGGAGTTAGATGTTTAGATATTAAAAGGTTTTATTTCTCCTAAAAGAAGTAATATCTTAGGGAGCAAGAGAGGGAGCTTGAAAGAAGGGATAGGGAAGAGAGTTTTTAGTTTGTTATTTTGGATATTTTAAGTTTAAATAGACTTTGAGCAATTTGCCATTGGCTTATGAATTCAAAGATACTCTAGGAACTTGATCATGCGATAAGAGAATATGAAATTATTTATAGTATTGTAGATTTGCAATAATAAGAGGTTTATTAAATTTACATAAAATAGTATAACTACAATAATTTGTGCTAAGTATTAGAGAACCAACTTAACTAATGAAAATCACAGGAGTCCTTAAATAATAAGTAATCATTGGTCCTCCTTAGAGGATACAATTCTTTAAGTTTATTATTATGGTTGTTGTTGTTGTTAATGAAAGGAAACTACAATAATGTTTGATATTTGTTCTTAATCTCAATTTCATTTTGCATGCGATTTGCTTTTCATCTACTCCCCATTTTATATATTTCGTTCAATGATAAAAAAATATTTGCTTATATAATTTTTCCTTTTTTGGTGGAATTTTTTAAAAGAAATTCTAAAGTTCTTTATTGTCATAATTTCTTTCACTTAAATAAACAAGAATTTGAACAAAGTTCTATTACAAATCTTTGAGTGATTGAGAAAAAAAAAAAAAAAGAGACACTTAGAGGTACATGTTAAACGCTGTTGTTAAGAGTTTTACATATCTTATATTAAGTTTGCTAGAAATTGGTGTAAACTCTCTAATAATACATATAACTAAACTGATATTAAGGACAAAAGTAGCAATTTTTTTATTCTTGATAATCATACAAGATTAAAGACGTTTGAAATGATGGTATTCTATTGTTTCAATATGGTGCATGAGAGAATTTGGAGAAGAAAAAATGCAAAAAATTCATGTTAAAATGTTTGAAAAAACAAATATATAATTAAATATGCATTCATCAAATTCCAAGTGTTGCAACATTTGCTATGGATATATACTTTGAGAATAATTTGTTATTATAATTTGTTATTCACCATTAAATTAGGTTTTTAATAGGTATATACCCATCTTTATATTGTCTATAATGAAGTCATATAACTCTTGAAATTGAACAATTACACTTATCAACTTAGAATATCTAAAATGCAACAATTCATGATAAAGTTCAATTAATCTAAGGATCACAATCATGATCACGGCTACAATTTTAACTATGATCTTCATATAGTTACTAAATGATATTTAACAAAAGGATTATAACCATGATCCTGACTATACTTCTCCAAGCTCTCACAAAAATTAAATTGCTAAAAAATTCACCAGTAAGATCATGCTCATGATTCTACTCGTACTTCTCTAATTATTTACTTTCACCATCAACTTATAATTGGCAATCTACATTCAAAATCCTCCACTAGAATACCAAATATGTAACATCCTTCCAAATTATAAAAACACATAAAGAACGATATCTATAGATTTGAATCACTCCTTAGTACAAGTTTCTTAAAGTTATAACAAGACATAAAATGGCTCATTTTCTTGAACCTATACACACTTTGTATTATAACTAGAGTAACCATATACATTTTCATTGTCCTAAAAAAGTAAATGGATTTCTAATAATGCTTTTATAACCTCATACTTATTTTGGATCATTAAATATTTACGAGAGATATACCTTGGAACTCTTACTAGAAGCAACACCACTTATGTATTCAACTTGGTGGAATATATTTAAAACTAATTCAAATTTCTAACACAAAATTGATTAATTACCAAATTTTTCAAAATCTCATTCTCTAAATTACTAAATCACAAGTTCATAGGTCATTGTCGCTTATTATTACCTCTTAAACTTCTATAATGGTGATTTACTATGCAAAAGTAAGGTTCCCATTACAATAAAATAGTTGGATTTTAAACCTATTTAAGCAGATATCACTTTAGCTTGCACTCTTGATAACATTTTTGTTAATGGGTTCACTAAATTATACTTAGTCTTAACATAAGTTATGATTATAACCCCACTCTCAATCACTTCCATACATACTCATGTCTTAACCTAACATGTTTAGACTTTGCATTATAAATTTTGCTAGAAGCATGTAACATGGTAGATTGGTTGTCATAGAAGATCAAAATGGTTGACATTGATTCCAGCTACAACTCTATTTCCAATAACAAATTTCTAAGCCATTCTATTTCTTTTTTGGTTGAAGCTAAAGCTTTATTTCTTGTAGAATGTGTGATGCAATTTATTTCTTGGAACTCTAAGTTAATATATCCCCACTAAGGTGAATATCCATCCAGAGACATATAAAATATCATCCACACTTGTAATCTAACTTGCATAAGAGAATCCTTCTATTACAATAGAAAATTCACCATAGTACAAACATAATTTCTTCGTTTTTAATAAATATCTAAATAATCTAGTTATTGCTTTCCAATTATTTGTACTAAGCCTACTAATATCTTAGGATAATTTATATATAACAAATGCAATATCAAGTCTAGTGCAATGTGATGCATATATTAAACTACTTATTGCACTAGCATACTCTAATTGTACTACCATCCTATCGCCATTCTCCACTAACTTCACATATATGGTGTACTGTATTCCTTAAATCTTAACTGTTTAAAATTTTCTCAACATAATGAGATTAACTTAAGGTTATCCCTTCATTATATCTGACCACTTTAATACCTAATATCATATCTACCTTACTCATGTCTGGTTTTCCTTAGTCTCTTTAATACCTTTTATGTTATGAGAAAATCACCCATGTAAAGACAAACTATTATCCATATTTGTTAGTGAACTTAAAATAAATGCACCTATTAACATTATTGTGCTTAAAGCCATTAGTTAAGATTACCTCATCAAATTTTTCATCTTATTGCTTAGGAGCTTGTTTTAATCTATACAATGACATCATCAACTTACAAACTTTCTTCTCATTCTCAAGTATAACAAATCCTTCCAATTGTTTGATGTAGACTTCTTCATCAAGATCTCTAATTAGAAAAGTTATCTTGACATCCATTTAATAAACTTAAAGGTTGTAAATAAATGCCAAGGATATAAGTGTTTTGATTGAGGTCATTCCTATAGAAATAACATAAGTATTAAAATAACCGATACCTTTACATTGCTTATACCCATTTGCAACTAACCTAGTCTTAAAAGTTTGTAGTAACTTGTAAGTATTGAATTTCCTTTTGAATACCTACTTTCACCCAATATCTTTTGATCTTGGGGACTAATTAACTAGAACCCTAGTGTTGCTTAACAAGATGGATTATGTTTCATCATTGATTGTCTCTTTTCAAAAGGCTATATCTCTAGATGTCAATGCCTCACTATAAATCACAAGATCATTATTAATATGCAAAATCATAAGTACTTTATTTATAAGTAATTCTCAATTTTTTTACTAGAAAAGTTAGAGCTTGAAAAGCAATGAAATTTGAACCAAGACCATTTTCTTTCCTAACTCTTTAACTTCTTCTTGGTTCTACACTTAATGCATCATTTAGACGTTTTCTTGAACTATCACTTAATGATCCATTAGTAAATATACTTTCTACATTACTATCATGTTGACATTTATTTTCAATAAATTCAACATCTCTTGTTTCTACAATCACATTAGATTCTAAACTAAGATGCAATAAGCCTTAGAATTTTGAGCATATCCAACAGAGATGCCCTTAAGTCCTTTAGGTCTTAATTTTGTTCTTTTAAGATCAATGACCTATACATTTTAAGATAGTTCAAATTTGATTTTTTTTTTCTTTTCCAAACTCTATAAGGTGAAAACCCTAACTTTTTAAAAGCTATTTTATTGAAAATATGATGTGCAGGCACTAATACTTCTCCCCATAAGTTATATGATTGTTCTGCATTTAAAATTAAGGAATTTATCATATCTATTAAGATGCAATTTTTCCTTTCTACTAAGCCATTTTGCTATGATGTATTAGGTGCTATCACTTGATGAATTATACCATTTTCCTCTCAAAATATGTTGAACTCATTAGATAGATACTATTTGCCTCTATGACTCCTTAGAGTTTTAATTTTTTTGTTCTGCAGATTTTCAATTTCTACCTCATCTTTGTTTTTAAACAAGTACATATATGTATATCTAGAATTATCATCAATACAAGTGACAAAGTAACGTTTTCTGCCTTTAGTCAATATACCATTCAATTCACTTATATCAAAGTACATTGAATCAAGTAACTCGGTTTTCCTTTTTATTTTAGGAAAAGGTTTCTTTACATGGACTATAAAACACATTTACCTTCTAGTTTATTTTCATTCATAGAAATATATTTATTATTGTGCACGCATATCAAGTAATTATAATTAAGGTATCCTAATCTTGCATACCAAATATTGTAAAGATAAAAAGTATAAGAAAAATTGATAACTTTATTCATATCAAAATTCAACTCAAATATGTAATCATTGTTAAACCTAAAGTTCATTATTTGATTTTGATGAGAACAAAACAAAAAGTATATAACTAAACATGTTGTTTTTGAAGGGAATAAAACAAGAGAATGATTAAACTAAGTATTATTTGATTATATTGAGGTAATTGAATCTTTTGAGTGGTGATCAAATGATCTTGAAGTTAGATTGCAAAGAGTATTTGTTTGTTGTGTGTTAAAAGAATTTTTAGGTAATATTTAGTCTACCGGGTTGACGACTCAAGGAAGAACTAGGCTGATAGTATAAAACCTTAAAAAACACAAAGAAAAGCTCACTGACCTGAAGGAGTCGGCTTGTTGGTAGAGTATTTTGTTACCGACATGCTGGTAAGTTTGATACAATTAACCATTGGAACATTTAATGCACTGTAATGGGAAGAATTGAATGGGATAATATAAATGCTCAATAACTCGACAAAGGATAGAAGATAACTGATCTTTTGCTGCAATATTTCAACATTCTCTTGTATTCTTATTATTTATAATTCTCGTTGTCTCTTGTATCATAAATTGTTAATACTTAGAGAGATTTAAAGTGTAGTGCTTGTGAGCTATTAGTTGTAAAGTATTGAGAGTTAAAAACAATACACCAATAATTCTTGAGATTGAGTTTTGTATTGTGAGTTGAGATTGTCATTTGTGTTTAGAGTTGTGAGTGTTTGTGTAATCAAGTTTGTGTTTGTATAGCTCTTGGAGCTTGGATTGGGAAATCGACAAAGTGGTATGAAGTCTTCGATTGGAGGTATTGTATGTCCGTAGAGACTAAGGGGTGGTCCGAACTCCACGTTATATTCGGGCTTGATCTTCTTTATCCCTATCTCTTTTAATTTTCGCACTTATTATTGTTTTATTATTGCTTTGATCACTCTTATTATTGCATTTAGTTTTTTATATTCGAAAAAGAATTGTAATTTATCCTTAAAAACTCAATTCACCTCCCTCTTGAATTTCGCCTAGTGTTCTTCAATCATAACTATGCCCTTTCCCAAGATATACATCACTCTTGATAGTTACAAATTTACCAAACTCTATTTACAATTTTGAATCATCCCTTACATAACAGACCAATAAATATTAGAGTTTTCTTTAAATCAAGAACATAAAACAATTGAACTAAAGACTATTGAATATGGGGTTCATTATTTGATTTTGATGAGAATAAAACAAAAAGTGTATAATTAAACATGTTAATTTTGATGAGATCAAAACAAAGTATATATCTAAACATGTTGTTTTTGAAGAGAACAAAACAAGTGGATGATTAAACTAAGTATTATTTGATTATATTAAGTTAATTGAATAAGATTGATTAATTTGCTTAATGATTAAATATATCAATTAATTCTACAAGATATTTAATCTTTTGTGTGGTGATCAAATGATCTTGAAGTTAGATTACAAAGTATATTTGTTTGTTGGTTGTCAAAAGTATTTTCAGGTGATATTTGGCCTACCAGTATGATGGCTCAAGGAAGAATCGGACTAACGGTGTAAAGCCTTGAAAAATACAAAGAAAAGTTCATTGGCCTTAAGTAGCTAGCATGCCAATTCACTTGCTAGTGTTCATGTCGGTAATGTAATTTATTACTGGCTTACTAGTAAGGGTAAGGTATTACCATGCCGATAAATTTGATCCAACTAGCCGTTGGAGCATTTAATGCACTATAATGGGAAGAATTGAATAAGATGATATAAATACTCAACAACCCGACCAAAGACAAGAGAGAACTGATTTTTTGTTGCAATATTCCTTTATGCTTTTATTGTCTATTATTCTAATTATATATTGTACCTAATTTGCTAATATTTAGAGAGATTTGAAGTGTAGTACTTATAAGCTATTAGTTGTAAAGTATTGAGAGTTAAAAGTACTACACTAATAATTTTTAAGATTGAGTTTTTGTGTTGTGAGTAGAGATTGCAAACTGTGTTGAGAGTTGTGAGTGTAAAACTTGTGTAATCAAGTTTGTGTAGCTTTTGGAGCTTGGATTGAAAAATCAATAAAGGGTGTAAATTCTTCAATTAGAGACATTATGTGTCCATGGAGACTAGGGGGCAATCCAAACTTTATATTTGGGCTCGATCTTTTTTATCCCTATCTCTTTTAATTTCCGTACTTATTATTATTTTATCATTGTCTTGTTCATTCTTATTATCATATTTAATTGGTAATTTTGAAAAGAATTGTAATTTGTCCCTAAAACTCAATCACCCTCCCCCTCTTGAGTTTAGCTTAGTGTTCTTTAAAGATAACTTCTTTTCGAAGGTAAAATGAAGATCCACCATTCCAACTCCATGGACTTTTGCACATTTCCATTTTCCATCATAAGTTTTTTATCTTCAACTTCTTGATAACTCTTGAATTGCTAAAGATCATTGCACTCATGCATTGTTGTATCTAAATCAAGCTACCACTCAAAAGTTGTAATGGTTTAGCTATGTGAACAACCGTGATCATTTCAATACACATTCCATCAAAAGATTCAATCAACATCAC
The DNA here is from genome assembly GCA_024138005.1 of Lumnitzera racemosa. Classification (NCBI taxonomy): domain Eukaryota; kingdom Viridiplantae; phylum Streptophyta; class Magnoliopsida; order Myrtales; family Combretaceae; genus Lumnitzera; species Lumnitzera racemosa. The sequence goes on from JAMXBC010000007.1 coordinate 8,374,387, forward strand.
CATTTACTACATGACCTGCATTTTCTTTCTTTTGTTTCTTTAAAAGCCTATATTCATGTGCATATTGGCCTTTCTTATAGCAATTATAACATTTTTAGGATCTTTTTTTAAAAATAATTTTGGGATTCTTTCTTTTACACTTCTTTTTGCCAACATTATCAACATGGTTAACAGTGCTTGGATTATCTATTGAGTCGAGTTTTCTAGAAACTTCTTCAATGTAAAGGTGTTTAAGAATCATTTTAATTATGGAATCTTCTGCCATATATAGAAATTTCTCTCAGTAGTCATTCCAAGTAAATGGCAACATGACAATTATTGCTCCCACTTAAAACACTTAGGAATTGTTATCAATAGGTCTCAAGGATGATTCACCAATATTTATAATGTATGCACTTGTTCCATAATTAGACTATTATTTATTATTTTGAATTAAAAATACTTATCATTAAAAAATTATATGTTCCTTAATGCTCAATGTTATATTTCTCTTCAAGTGCTCTCCAGATTTCCAACGGCAACTTGATGGACATATAAAGATCATACAAGCTATCTAAGAGTGTGTTGAGTATGTATCCATGGTATGTAAACTCATCTTCTGATTGCTTTTTCTTCAATGCAACAATTCTGCATTTTTTTCTAAAATTGCTCTATACCTTGCATATTTATTTTATGGATTTCTTAGGTCGAGCACATAGGTTATGTTGAGGATAGACAAAAGAAACATCACTTTATCTTTCTGTTGTTTGGTTCCATCAAACCTATTAAGTTTGACAAACTCTTAGTTCATGACTCTTAAGACTGCATTCATTTCACTTGCCATTGTAAGACTTAAGATTATTAAAAATCTTCGAGTTGGGAAATAGGAAAGGAGACACTTAAAGGCACTTATTGAACCTTGTCCTTAAGAGTTTTACACATCGTATACTAAGTTTTTTAAGGATTGGTGTAAACTTTCTCATGATATAACTAAATTAATATCAAGAACAAAAGTAGCAATCTTTTATTCTTGATTATCACACAATATTGAAGAACTGTGAAATGATGGTATTCTATTGTTTTGATATGGTGTGTTAGAGAATTTAGAGGAGAACAAATGTAGAAAATTCATGCTAAATATCTAAAGATAATGAATATATAATCATACATCTATTCATGAAATTCCAAGTGTTGTAACCTTTTCTACGAACATGTACATTATGAATAACTTGTTATTCACCATTGGATTAGTTTTTGGTAGTTATAAACCCATCTTTATTGTACATAATGAAGTTACACAACGTTTGACTTGAACCATTATATTTACTAAGAGAAAATTACACTAGAGTGTATCAACATTTTAGATTAAGTTCAAATAGGAGATCAACATTTTAAGAAGTTCAAATAAAAATCAACATTTGATTTAATGATTCAAACAAAGGATTCGATTAACTTGTTACATTATTTGATACAAAGGCACTAAATTAGCTCTAACAAAGCTTTAATAAGGAAATATTATTATAAATAAAATGTAAAAAAAGTCAAAAAATAAATTACAAAAAAATAAATAATAGAAAGTTAAAAAAAACAAAAAAAATCAAAAAGGCTTTTAAAAAATTAAAAATAACATAATATTAAATAAATAAAATATAAAAAAGAAATTTAAAAAAAAAATTCCAACCACCTTAAAGGTTATGAGGTAGCCGGCGCCACTAGAAGGGGTTACGCTGCCCCTCCATCACCAAATACCCCTTAACCTTGGGGTAGTTGAAAAAGCAACCACAATTAAGTGTGTAGTAATCCATTTTTTAAAGTGGGACATGCAACTCACATTTAAAGTGGCGAGTAATAGGTAACTGCCACTTGCCCTAGGTAGTAGGGGGTTGATGACCACCAAAAAGCAAAAGAGCTTGAAATCTAATCAGGTTTAAATCGAATTGCACAATCCAATTAAAACCCAATTTGGTTTCAAGACTTTTCCCTCTTTTTTTTTTTTTAAAATCTTAGGTAAGCATAGCTACCCACTACCCTACTAAGGTCACGTGACTATAACCCTTGCTTTTCCCTAAGTAGGTGGTAGCTACCCACTACCCCAAATATGGGTTACACAATTAACTTTCACAAATGGGTCGCAACTTACTTGTTTGTGGCCACTTTTGCCACTCTAAGGTCGACGATTGCATAACCCTCCTTCAACTGGTAGTTGCCAATCATTCCTTAGTCTTAAGGTAGTCAAATTTTTTTTTAGTTTTTTTTTTCACTTTTCCTTTTATTTTTTGTTTTAATTAAATACTTTGATATGTATATAGTTGTATAATATATATAATTATATTATTTATGTTTTATTTTTTACAAATTTTTCCCAAATTTTTTATATACATCGATGTACATACATATATGTTATATACATTTAATACATTAACTTATATATATATAATTATAGATTAAATTATATATAAGTATATAAAATTAATTATGTCAATTTTTTTTTGCCAACTTTTCTTAGACATTTCATTTTTTTTTTGCTATTTTTCAAAAATTTTTATGATTTTTATTAGAATTTTATATACTCTTTTTTTCTTTTTCTTTTTTTTTTTTATTTTCAATTTTATGTCCATGTCCTTATTCAAATCAATCAATGCCAAGTTAGCACCACATGTCAAATAATGTGACATTTCGCTACAACTTAATGGTGTTATAATGGTAAGTTAATCGGATCCCTTGTTTGAATCACTTAATCAAACGTTAATATTTTATTTGAACTTCTTGATGTATTGATATTTTATTTAAACTTACCATTGAATGTTGATACTGTTTGATGTAATTCTCTCTGTTTATTAGCTTAAAATCTTGAAAGTTATAACAATTCATGATAGGATTCGACTGATCTAAAGGATTACGATCGAGATCACGACCATGATCTTGATTGTGATTTTCATAGTCACTAAATAATTTGCGATGCGACAAAAGAATCATAATCAAGATATCAACCATGATCCTGCTTGTTCTTCTTTAAGCCCTTAAAATTGAATTGCCAAAAGGATCATGGGTAAGGTCGCATCTGTGATTCTATCCATGCTTCTCCAATTGCTTGCTTTCATCATCAACTTATAATTACTAATCTATATTCAATAAGTTTGTCAACATAATTACTCTATAATATGATGTTAGATCTAAAAATAATTATAACGATTTCATTGTTTAATTATTTAGTTAATCATAATTACTACTATAAAAAAATTACATAAATATTCTAATTTTGAGATATGTATTACATAAATATTCTAATTTTGAGATATGTATAACTATCGACAGATATACATCTGAAATAAGGAACTCCAAAAAACTTTTAGGTTAATGATGTACACGTAAGTTAAGAGCGTATTCTAGACATATATATGTGTTATATTTGTAAAGGACCACATTTTTATTTGAAAGTAAAATTTTGGATTCAATGAAATCTAAAGAACAGCAATATGGCTTATCGAAGAGTTTGATAAGGATCTTCACTCATAGAACATTGAAAAATATCATTTATTTATTTATTTATTTTTACTAATAGGTACATAATTCCAGTATCAATGGTGAAATGACATTTTCATGTGCTTCCTTATCTGATTGTCATTCCAAAGGAGGCTATGTGGTTAGGATAGGAGGGGGATAACTTGATTTGGTACCAAGTACAGGAGCTTTAGTATCAGGAAAATGTTCAAACCCTTCCAATGGTTGAATTTTTCCATCTTTGTCAACTTCAATGGGATAACGCATCAAATGAGCTCGCATATCTGCATCACTAGTACTACTGCTGTACTGTGTCCAATTCTTGTCAGCATGTGCATTTACTGTTCTAATGCAATGTAAGCTCTCAGGATGATAGAAGGTTTCATCCATTACATCCAGGTGTTCATACCACAAATCAATCCTAAAATCAAAAATCCGACCCCTTGCGGGGCTTGTTGTTGCAATGTAGCCCGGCTGGAATGCTCCCATAGCAATTTCAGTATCTCTAGCACCACCCACAGACCTCGGGTTGATACTGGCTGATCCAACTATTATGTACTCATCATCAACTGCACTAGACACAATTAGTACAACTATCAACAAGTGAAATCCGCTCAAATAAGCCATGTGGAATCCTATGTGTTGACATGCTTGATTAAAATTAGCAACCTTGCACAATTAAACAAAAGTGGTGTACTCACCAATCATCATATTTCCATGAACATAAATCATGAACCGGCAAGCTTGTTGAGCTCTATGGTAGTCACTGTCAATGTCTGGATGTATTTCAGGATCAAATCTTTCAACAGATCCAGATCTAGATTCTTCAAACCATATAGCTTCTCGGTTTCCAAGGCAAAAGAATGTTAAATAATCTCTGGGATTTTTGTCTATTTTCCCCGTTCTTTCGAGAGCTTGGCAAATCTCTATATACATCATCTCCATTGTCCTTCTTTGCCAAAGTAATATAGATTGGACATAATTGCTCCCAGGAATTCCTTCTGGCCACATGGGAATCACAATATAGACAGCAAATCTTTCTTCCAATTCGATCTTACTTACAATCTTGAGGCAAAGCTCTTTCGGAATTAAATTGCAAGCACCAATTTGATCGATACCATCGTCATTTGACCTTTCCCCAGAAAATGAGCTTCCTATGAAATACTCGCTTTCAATATAAATGAAGTTTTTAGCCCGCCGAATCGCATTTATGTAAGCATCTTGTATGCTTCGTTCGATGAGACTAACTTTTCCAGTCATAAGACCTAATGCAGCTGCATCTTTGGGGGATTTAGGGAAGTTAGCAACGGCTAAATCATCAATGGACCGAAATAGCTGAACCGTCCATGTTTCAAGATCATCTGCTGGAGTGATTGCTAGTGGATGAACTACAATGTCCGCAATCTTATCTAATGGAGTCAGAAATTGACTCCCCACTTGCCTTTTCCATCTCTGTTCAAAATTATAAAGAACATCCCATGCAATAGGGCCTTCAAGGCGGCAATGAATGTCGTGCCAGGGTAGCCTTGGACCGCCTTGCTTTATTGTAGCGCCAGCAATGTTTGGTTGATAGAAATCATCTTTATGATCAGTATCCAGAGTTTGAAACAAAGAATGATCCTGTCTATCATATCTACCAGTACAGAGGTCAAGTCCACCAATAAAACTAACAATCCGCCTCTTCTTAACCTCTTCGTCTGACACCTCAGCATCAACAACTATTGCTTTCTGATGATGAGTAAAAGTTCCCGATGCCCTGCTTCCTTGAGATGTTCTTTGCGCACCATCTGGATTTCTAGGACACATCATGCAGTGCACGCTTGTGTTTCGAAAATAGTTTTGTGTTTCTTCCCCGTGGGTTAGCATTGAGCTATCCCTTCGCGATTCCTTAGGATGTCTATCATCCCAAACGAGCATGAGGACTATCACACCTTCGTTAGCCTTTTTCTTGAGCAGTTCCCCAAGTATATATGTCCCCGCGTCTTCTTTGTTACTCGCATGTCTTATTAACCTTACTTGCGTGTAGATGGACCACCCGGTTAAGTAGATCAAGTGTTTTGCATCATTGATGGCCTCAAAAATATCCTCCCAACATCCCTTGGGTGATGTTTTTTTACCAGACAAGGAGGTCAATCGCTTAAAATAATGCACATTGTGCGCGTCTTGGTACAAAGTTACGTTGCAGAATTGCCTTTGCGGGAAGAATGTGTAAGGCACTCCCTCAAAATCGCGCGATTTGATTCCCTGAGACCAGTTACTATCTTGAGAAGCACCAGAAAACTGGATTTTCACACGAATCCTTGAACGACCATGTACAGGATTGTGATCTTCATCTAGTATACTCACCCATGTATCCATAACATAACCTTTAACAGCATCCTCTGCGGGTATGTAGGCTCTTCCAATTAATGAACTTCGAGCAGGCTTTTCGCATAATATTGTGAATACAATATCAGTGACAACATGAGCACAATATATACGCATGGACTCATTCCACACTGGCCGGGAAATTTCACGTCGTAACACTCTCGTTGTTCCAATTTTGGCATTGTCCAAACTCACCACTACGTAGATGTCCGATCCAACAGCCTATTTGAAAACGAACAGCTCATGAAAGATTTTGCATTAAAATTGTATAAGGACCAGTAAATAGTTTGCAGATTGAATCGTGAACTCTACCTTAGGCCGGCATTTCAACAAATTCTTTGCTTGGGCTATACATCCTTTCTGCATTATGCATTGTCCCACAGTTTAGGGTTAGTTATAAACAAATATAAATTTATTTTAGCCGTATGCAGAGGGTATATATAATTCCTAGTTATGTATATGTACAATGAAACAAGTGTGTCATGTTATATTTAAATCTACGACCAATTAGTTTAAAACTTTTAAGATTGACTCAATTCTAATATTCTCAAACATGGTTTGATGGATTGATCCATATATACGAGAAGATTAAGGGTTAAAAGATTGAATTGGGTTTGACTAGAGACCTATTCTCAATAGAGTACCATGTGAAATTTATAAATTTTTCTATTACATTTTCACAATATTAAAATTCTTAGGTAAATATTTTGACAACTTGAACCTATCATGAAGACCACTCCAAGATTTAGAAAATGATGTTAAAAGTCTACTACATCATCCTAGACAAGAGGTACATTACAAAACAAAAGTAACAAAGTAATACATTCATGAAAAAGACACACCCTCTACTTATGCAAACCTTACATATATTAAAAAATTTAGTCTACTTAAAATATATTTGTAGTTTATGCATCTACAATACGTATGCACAAAACATTCATACATATATGTATATATATGCACATTCATATAGAAACATACATCGGTTACATAGCTAAGAAAGTAGGGAAATGAAAAAAAAAAAAAAAAACAAATTATTGTAATGGTTTGCGTAAAAATATTATATAGTGATAGAAGTGTCATCAGATTTTTTATAATCAAGTTATTGCACACAACATAATTAAGCCCTTATCTCATTTGATATCTTAAAATGACTGGGCTTCATTGCCATTAAACTTAAAAGGTATACACTTTAAGGAATAGAAAAAAGACACTAAAATTCCCCTCTTTCAATTTAATATTATTGATAACACCAAATTTGTTTAGTAAGTTTATAAGTACAATATTTAATGAAAAATATAACAGCAAATATATGGTCAATCATAAGGAAGCAATGAGCCAAGAAGGCGAAAAATGGAAATGTAGAAATAAGAAAGGAGGTGGAAGAAATGAAGTAAGAAATTCTTTAGCATTTCTTATGGATGAAAAGCTTGGGTTATTACTATATTTTGATTTCTTTTTACTTTCTTGAAAGAACCTAAAAAGTAGAAATATAATAATATTTTACATTCATCATTAACATTTAATAATTTTTAAAAGGTAAGTAAAAGGTATCCTTAAACATCTATCCTATATATTTTAAAGTACAACTTCATGGTAGGTATAGGATATTGAAATATCATACCCATACCCTAACTTATGAGAGCGAATCTCAAATAAATTATATTTGAGACCTATTCTTTAATCTTCAATATTCACATGGATTATATTCGATCGAGTAAGATATTATAAAGTATAGGATACAATAGGTTTATCCCTTGACCACTAACAACTTCTATTGGGTAAGTTTTGAAAAAATTAAAGCTAGAGATTATGTTGTAACCGCATTCAATACTTACTTATAACCTAATTAAAACTAGATAAAATAGGCTTTAGTTTTTGAGAGAGATAGTTGCTCACGCCTTTTTCCCCTTATTCTTTATGGAATTCCAATACCAAAAGGTGATCTCATAAAATAAAGAAATGATAAATTATATCAAAAACAAGAATATAGGTTAGTTTTCCAATGGGAAATTTATGCTATAAAAGCCTATGTTTTACATTTCACTTCGACGTCTATCATTACATTGTCTTTTGTCTTTCAAAATAAGGTCTATGTTTCCTAAGACAAATCGAAAAGGAGCTTCTCTCCATGCCATTAAACGTTTCAAAGTCTACTACTTTATTCTAATTGTTATTATTATCTTTTTTTTTTAAAAAAAAAAAAGATCTGTGTTAATAAAGAATTTGACAAGCAGTTCAATACATGTCCCAAAAGCTCCTATCATCATCATCATTATTTAAACATTCTTTGAAATATATGTCGTGATAAAAATACAAACATAGACATGATAAAAATACATATAGTATATAAATATAAATAAAATTTTCACACATGATAATGAAATAGATAATTTTCAAATCAATTATTTTTTATATTTTATACTCATTATTTATATAAAATTTTATTTGTATTTAAACATTATATGCATAAAACAGATAGCGTAACTTGTAATAATATTACTTTGTCAAACTCACGAGCCTCTTTGTAGCATAAACTTATCCCCTTTTCAACCGTGAGTCAATGAAAAGAGCAAAAACGATAAACGTACCTTCATGCAAAGGTCTAACCCGAATGGAATGCTTAAACTGTCAATCTCATATACATGCAAGTTGAGAATACCATGGAGAAGAAGTGGCATTTTTCTCCCTCCCGGAACACACAATTTTGGATAAGCGCCTGAAAAATGAGGAAACTCAACATGGATGTCGTCGGTCGTATACCTTAATGGGATATACCTTATAGCATTCCATACCAATAAATTATATCTTTGCTTACAGGGAAACTTTACTCCTCCAATAAGATTCCACGGTGCTGATCTTTATCCTCCTCCTGTGATGAGAAATGCTTTCCTTTGGACTCATGGTTTGTTCTTCTCTAGTAAATGCACTTTTTCTTTGGCAGAAAGTAAAGAGAAAATTCTCATGGCTGCTTAATTAAGAGTCAAACGCCAAGGATCTCCTGTTATTACGAAAACGTTAACGGGAGCTTTAGAATCAAACAGACTCGGAACACATTCGGCTCTTATTTTCTCGTACTGCCAAGTATTTTCCATTTATTAGCAGTTAATAAAAGAAAATTTTATGCTGTTGCTTTCCCTCTTTCTTTTCTTTTTTTTTTGTACTTAGATTATTTTTCATATTTTTTCATTAATGCCCCAAAAGATGAATCAAGTTGACCTTTTTATATATATTTGTAGTTACCGTAAGAAAAATGTATTATTGGATTCCACGAGGAAGAGATGTTGGTTTATTTTAATAATAAACTATATAAGTTTATTTGTGTTATTAAATAATAATTGTGTGATAAAGTTATTATATTAAAGAAAGTTCAAATAAAGTAATCCAATATATTTATGGACTTTAATGTATCATATAAAGTGTAGATTTATATGTGTAGAAATTAAGGATATTATTTCCTACTTTATGATGAGTAGAATTATAAATAATAATAAAATGGATAATAGATAGTTAACCCTAATAGATATACTATATAAGACTATGGTCCTCAAATCATATATATTATTCTATTCTCCTTAGAGTTCTCATCAATAGAAGGAACAAGAGAAATAATATACGACTAGGTTATTACTTAATCAATACTATGGATTCAAATAAGTTTCTGCATGTTCTAAATTGTTCTTTTACTCTAATTTTACACATGAATTACTCCTAGTATCTTCAATAAGGATTTTCTTTTCTTTTTTTCTCTAAATTTATTTCTTTCTAGATTAAGCTAATGGGAAAAGGAAAAAAAAATAGTTAAAAAAATTCCCTAAAATACAGATCTTAGGAAAATATTCTTCGGAATATGACACCCAAGAAGCGATTTTGGTTGACTTATAACCCCCTCATCCTGTCTTCTTCCTCTTCCAATTTCTTTGCAGAAGCTTTCTCTCTCTCTCCAAACTCTTTCGCACACCACATCTTCTTTACACAAATCAATTTTCCTCTCATTTTTTTTCAAAAAAATTGTAAATTTTGCAAGAGAATGTAGTGAACAACAATCTTCAGGGAAATTTTTCAAAAAACAACGCTAAAATCTCGCAATCTCCTTAATTTCTCTCTCTAAAAGTCAACGAACCAAAAGGTAAGATATTTTCCTCTTTTGATCAATTTTATGAATATGTAAATGAGTGAAATATGTTTTTTTTTTTTTACAATATAGTAGTGTATTGTTGTATAGATCAAAATTTTTAATATTCTAAATTTTACGCATTAGTTTATGTATATATGTAACATGTGTTGTGAGTAGACTTAAATAATAAAAATACAACTGTTTGAGTTAGTTAGTTTTTCTATGAGTAAAATAGTAAAGGAATAACCAAATTTTGTGAGGAGCATGCTTGTTATATTTATTTTGTAACTGCATCAGTGGGTATCATAACTGTATGGCTGTATACATAAGATATGGATTGTTTGGGTGTTGTGAATTATATCGAGTTGATGTGACACATAGGTAAGAATGGATAACATAAGGGTAGTGTGTTACACTAGAGGAAATATTGTGGAAGGGGAAAATGGGGCGTGTTACAATAGGCATCTAACAATAGTAGTTGGGGTACCAATTGGAGTAACCCATGAGTAATTGGTTGGCTTGATATGTAATCAACTCCAGATTGACATGATGACTCGCCAAAGTTGATTTGATTCACTAATGTCCCCTTGTAGGAGGGAGTATGGACATGTTTTGTGTTGTACCTATGAACAACTATTATGATGCACAACGATTAATGGCATCATCATTGGGAAGTGGTGTAGTTAGCCGTTCAGTAGAAATATATATTGAAGTTTATAAAATCAACAACCCCCTAACTGTTGAGTACAATTATGGAGGATATGATGGGAATATAGAATTTCAAGTAGAAAATCAAATGTTTCAATCTCAACTGGTTCAATACAATAATATACCCACTAGTAGTAGCATACCCACGATTGAAGCCAATAAGGACATGAATGTAGAGCATGAAGAAGCCTATGCAGACATTAAAGAAGACTCAAATGATATCGATTATAATCTTGATATCGGTCAAAGTAAAGAGTGGCTCTACAAAGTTGAAAAGGCTGAAGGGTTAAGCAGGTGGAACGATTGGAGGTACGAGTTGACCACAAATATAGATGTAGTTAGAATGTTAAAACCGGTGCCATTTTATACGGCACCAGTTAATGGTTGCCTTATATCGTCTAATGAAAATGTAGATGATGGTGAGTGGAGCTTCAACAACGAATTCAAGGTAGGAATGTAGTTCCAAGAGAAAAGAAAACTTAAAGATAATAATGAAAATGTATCATGTTCTGAACGATCACAACTTTGTGGTAAAGGAGTCGAAACCTACTCTATGGGCAATTAGATGTGCTGATTGAGAGAAAGGATGCAAATGGAGACTATAAGCATGCAAGAATATGCATGCCGGATGCTTTGTAATAACTAAGTTCATAAGGCTACACACCTGCTTGAATCTTACTCTTAGTCAAGACCATCCTCAATTGGATTCAATTACTTTGTCTATTTTTATTATTAAGGAAGTACAAGAATCACCAAATATTAAGGTGAAACACATTCAGCCCACCTTTTGTAAGCAATATGGTTATATTATACACATAAAGAGAGTTTGAGAGGCAAAACGCAAGGTGATAGAGCAAGTTTATGAAAGATAGGAGGATTCATATACTGTGTTGTGACATCTTTTAAATGCCATCCAAGAGGCTAATCTAGGTACCATAGTAGATTGGAGGTGGCAAAATAGTGATGTGTTTGATTGCCAACGTTTAGAGTAAGTACAAGTTACTGGCAACAATTATATTTTCTTGTACAACATTACATGGCTGAATGGTCTAATTAGCTGATTTTGCAAGTCATATGGATATTTTACTCCCAAGACGACATTGGTAGGCTCCTTGCTTTTTACTTCGTTGGGAGTGATATATGGATTGCATGTGTAACCTTGATTTGCTTCCACTTAGTTGAGTTATATTTCTCATATTAGGTTATGCAACAATTTAGCGAGATGCAAAGGATTCTCACCCCTACTGATACATCCAAATAGCTACACAACATAGACTTATATGGTTGGATAAAGACAAATTGGATTACCATTCATGCTAGCTGGTTGCAACAGTGGGCGAATTGCCATACTATGATTGTCCCTATAGTACTACCACCTGGTGTAGCTCCAAACTACAATGAATGTTACTAATGGGTCACTTAGTGATACATTAGCTAATCAGGTGCCTCCTAGGTATATATGGCACACATTTAACTTCATTCTCCTTGATTGAAAATGTACCTCCGCCTTTATATGCTAATTAATCCATTTTCTTTTTTTAGTTTTTTTTTTTTTTTTGTTAATCACATGCAAGCAGATTTCATTGACGGGTTGCCTCAAATGTTATATAAGGATATCATGGCAAAGTAGGAAGGCGTACATGCTATCACTCAACAACTTAGGGGTATCCACTTACACGATGAACTAAGGTTGATACGAAATATGGAGTAACTTGGCTCTCCACCCCATGATCCTCAATAAGGAGGGTATCAACGTCTGCAAGGATAGGGTCAAGGGTAACGACAAGTTGAGATCACCGTTAAGGACGATTTGTCATCATCAAAATGTACTAGTCTCCCTTACAACATTTTCAGTTCCTAAATTGCGGTAAATTCCTTGAGGAGTTTTCGAGTATAACACTTGAATTTAAGATCAAGAATCATCGCAACACATAATAGGTAAGGAAAGAAATGATAGTAATCCTGGAGTTTGTTGACCCTTGCAAACACGGTAGATTGGTGCATCAAATCACCAAAATATCTTCTCAACACATTCGATACGTTGATAAGGTGGGAAAATATAACATTGCTCATGAGGTAGTAAAAGCCAGACAAGTGGCTTTTTTTTTTTTTTTTGTCTCATGGATACTCCATTTAGTGGTGGGCATTGGGCTGAATCGATATAGAATTAATCTCGAACCATTGGTATACGGGTTAATAATATGGTGAATCATGAATAGCCCGTGAGCCGATTCACTAGATCCAATGGTCTAAAAGCCGGTTTGAGGCTCTTGAACTATTTTTTTTTTAATTTTGAATATTTAAAATTTTATTAATTTCTTTTTTCTAATATATTAATAATTTATAATAATATGATCTCCTTTCTCTTTTTTTTAGTTTACTAATAATTAATAATTTCTAATTTTTTATTAATTTCTGACTTAATGCGATTCTAACTTTTTTATTTTTTTTCCCTCATATTTTTTTTCTCATATTCAAATCCTTAATATTTGATAAGTTTTACAAAAATAATTTATATCAACCAAAATTGAATTTTCTATATATCCTTAACATATAATTAATTTATAATTAGTCATCTATCATTAGTTTGATAATATTATTTTTAAAAAAATTGTTTTTCATCAATGTAAATAAAGTAGTTTTGATATATAATGACTTATTAGATATTATCAAATTATTATTTTTTACTTAGTCACATTTCTATTCTCTTTCTCTTTCTTTTTTTTTTTAAAAGGTGAACCAGTTGGGTCAAGCAGTTTCACCCCCTTAAATCACCTAGGCTCTTAAAGCCTGGTGATTTGTTAAAGCGGTTCGGCCCGCCCACTTTCAAGCTGAGCCAATTCCGGCCAGTTCACGATCCGGAACCGGCTTCATTGTTACCTTTTTTAAATTGATTTTGTAGTAAAAAAAAATGCAAAAGTTGTAAAATTTGGAAGAAAAATACAAAAAAAAATTTGCAAAAACCAAAAGAACCCAAAAATTGGAACATTGAAATATTAAAAAAAAAAAAAGATGAATAGGAGATTTGAACATCAAAGGATAAAAACAAAACAAAACAAATAATAATAATAAGAGTAAAAATAATAATAAAAAAAAAAAAGGTTAACATGATAGGCACCTGCGGTATCTTGTAGACATACGATGTTCAGAGGGCACCGCCTAGTCATAATGCTATAAGTAGCAATTTTTTCCTTGGCTGGATCATTGAAGGTCAATTGCAAAATCACTGTAAAAACATTATTCCTATTTATATCCAAAATATAAGTTATCGCTGGTAGTACAAATCTACAAGATATTAGTCAGCAAAAAGAAAAATAAGGAGCAAAACCTACAAGATATTAGATACTACAATCAAGGACTTCTTTTATTTTTGACGACATGGCTTTAGCAGCGTATATACTTCAAATTAAAAGAAAAATGAACCTAAAAGATGATGCATTAGCATGTGATGTGATAAAATAAAATTTTTTTGAGATAAAATATCTCATAAACAAGAAATGCAACAATAAAGCGCGAGGCAAAACAAGGAACAAAGAAAAGCAAGTAACCAAGCCTAATAACTAAAAAATACCATTTATATGCCTTCACATCTTCTTCTTCTCATTAATTGGACTCTTTTTATTCAGTTTAATCAAAATTGAATTCAGGTAAAAGTTGAAACACCCCCCCTTGTGTATCCCCCATGTAGAACACAATAAAAAGAGTCAAAGGATTGCACAGTTTTGCAGAATACTAAACAAGATCGCAAGCATTACAATGACGAAAATAGAGAGCATCCTCAACCCAAAAACATATCATGAACAAACACGGAGAAGACAATATCTAAGCGAAAAGCATGACTAAACACCTTAGGAAAAAGACATTCTAGCACAACAGTATTTGACCTTCATACACAGAGCAAGGACTTTTAGCAGATGGACGTAATAGAGTATCAAGTAATAGCAATGCAAATCCAGCGACCAATTCCAAGAAAATTCAACTAACCACATGACATCATATTGTTCCATTGGATTGGACCATTTCATTAACAAAACCTATCTAAATTAACAAGCGAAAAAAAAAAAAAGAAAAGAAAAGAAAAAACTTTGACATCGATAGATAAATCTAATACAAGAACAATATTATTAACGCATCATTCTAAAATACGACCAAACCCATGACATAATTTTCAAATAATTTTTGAGTTTCAAATATACAGTTTTGGTTATTTAATTGGTATTCATAGTCCCTCAATAAAATTATAAATAGGGGAGTGGTATGTTTCTGGGCAAGTAAACTAACAAATGAAACTAATAATCTAGGAAGATTATATATATATATTTATGGTCTTCAACGATGCTCAATCCAGTCAACGAAGTGATGTAGTCGACCTAGTCTTCACCAAGATGAACTCATCGGACCTAATAGGTTACGGGTTGGACCTACTTGCTCCAGTCCCTATTCTAGAAGACCTATTGCCAATCCGATTAACTTATTCGGGTTTCCGAGCCTCATAGCTATGCAATTCTCTGGATTCGTTCTTGGCCTATCCAGGTTGTCCATTCAAGTCAAGGTTCACATCATTAGGTCCTCGTACACCAAATATGATATCATTCAAGATCATCACATTTGTAAAAGTTATCCATTTGTATGAGTATCTGAGTTGGAACGTGCCTGAAATGAAGATTGTAAAGTGAAAAGTGAAGATCGTGAAGAACAAGAAAGGAGATCCGAGAGAAACACATTCAACTAACATAATCGTGCTAGATACAGCCATTTGAAAGGATCGTGTTGCAGAAGTCAGTTTCATCGACAAAAAGAGATATGACCTTTTGACCCCACTGTGTCTAAGGCTGTGTCGATTTGCAACATCCAATATTGTTTAAAAGTTGTGTGTTTTTTTGTTTAGTTTCATTTTAATAGTGTTGTAAAGACTTTTAAATGTATCTTTTTGCGTTTCAAAGAGTCACTAAGCATTAGGAAATGAATAGAAATGGTGACTTATTAATGCAACGGTTGTGATTGTTGTAATTGTACCAATTATCTATGGCCCTATAAAAACCTTGAATTTTGTAATATGAGAATCAATAGATCAAATAATGATTTCATTTTTATAGAAAATTTGCGTATAGAGAGAGAGAGAGATCCACTTGAGCGATTTTCTCGAGAATGTTTTTTTTTTTTATTATTACCACTTCATTGGGATGACAAATAGCGAGGTGCAACTCTAATCAATCTAAGATTGTCCAACAGATTGAAGTGAGTTTCCCAGTTGTTCGTACTTGTAGCGCTTATTGGCTTATCGTGTTCGATCAATTTGTTCTTAGGACAATGATTCTTATCAATAAGAGTATTCAACGAGTTGTGGTGAATCAAACAATTCCTTTTACGTGTTGCACCTTAGGCTTATCATATAGGAGGATTCATCTCCAAGAATTTAATTTCCTTTCATAACTCGTGTGCAAATCATAACCTGCTTCCACCTCTTCACTACGTCAATTGTATCCAGCATTTTTGCACTACAAGATTCCATATGTTTGTTCTCAAGAAATATTTATCAAAGAAGCAACCATGGATTTGAAGATAAATCCAAAAAGAAGCTAGAGGAACGATATCATTCAGGATCATCAAACTTGTAAAAGTTATCAATTTGTACAAGTATCAAAGGTGGAACATGTCTAGAATGAGGATTTTGGAGTAAAAAGTGAAGCTTATAAGAAAAAGGCAGGAGATCCGAGAGAACCGACATGATTGTTTTGTACACGGCCATTAGACACGACCATGTTAAAGGCCATGTCAATCCGTAGGAGTTAGTTTCATCTACAGGAAGAGATACAACCTTTTCACACAACCATGTCTAAGGTTTAAAAGTTGTGTGGTTCATGTTATTTTGTTTATTTTCATTCTAGAAGTGTGGTAAAGATCTTTTAATGTATATTTTTGTGTTTCTAAGAGTCACAATGCACTAAGAAATTAATAGAAATGGTGAGTTATTAATTCTAAGTGTTGTGATTGCTGTAATTGTACTAAGAATTATGTTTGTCCATCACATTATAAAAACCTCGAATTGAATATTGTAAGAATTAATTTCCTTTTTACAGAAAATCCGTATAGAGTTAAAGAGATCCTCTTAATTGATTTTCTCCAAAACACTTTTCTTATCACCACTTTCTTGGCATGGCAAATAGCAAGTGCAACTCTTATTAATGTGGGATCCGACGAATTGTGACAAGTTACCCAAGTTGTTAATACTCGTAGTGCCTATTAACTTATCGTATTCACGATCATCTTGGTCTTTGAACAACGTTTCTTGTCAATCTAAGCGTCTAGTGGATCATGGCGGATCAAATGATTCCCTCTATGAGTGGAGCCCTAGGCTTATCATATAGGAGGATCGATCTCCAATGACTTAATTTCCTTTCTTAATTATGCAAATAACGATCCTAATTCCGCCTCTTTACTACGGCAAAATCCACGAGGCACTGATATGCGTACAAAAGAATAATTATAGTAGATCCATCTTGAGTATTTTTCTCATGAATGGTTTGGAGTGAAACGGTGATAAGCACGGTCGCATTTGTAGTAGCGATAAACAAGACATTATGTCCAATCCTTCTTAATTTAAGCGTGTTATTTTCTTATCATCACTTTGGAATTATTCCCAATACAATAGGCGATATATAATAAAACAAAGAGCAAATCAAATGCGAAAGAATGAATCAACAGGGGTTCCGATTCATTTCCTCACCGTAAAGCTTTCATATTCGACTTCAAACCCTTTTCATACGATAAAATATAACGAATCAATTGCCTTATACTATAGTGCGAATTAATATGCAAACCTTGAAGCATAAAAAGAGAAGAAGATTCAACGGTTTGACATTTGACAAGCTCTACTTACGTAAACGACATTGTAGAGAAGAGATAGTAAAAATTCACTAACCGAGTTCGCAAATGAAAGCACCGCATTCGGCTAGAGATGTCACATCTTTCACCAGAGATATAGCAGCGGGTTCGCTGGAGGGAGAAATGGCATTGAGGGCAGGGATGAATGTGGAAGAGGAGAAGACATGAATGGGTTAGCGATTTTGTTTACTAAGAAGGATAAAGATTGGGAAAATGCAATTATGATATGGCTATTTTTTGGGGGAGAAAACGCAAAGAATGGTGGAATTGCTTATCACTTAGTCTTTTTTGAAGGAATTCCTACTCTTTATTTATATAATAGAAATTCCTTGGTATAATACAAAATGTAACCAAATATGGGAGTAGTCGTTCTATAAAAAATAAAGATAGAATAGAATGACAGTTCCACCAACCAAACATGTTCTGATGCATTATACATATATAATTTCACCCACATAATATTTAAGTAATTTTTTATTAAATGCAAGTAAATTATTACAATAAGCAAATGCTTGACTTAATAGTTATAGCAAATTCTTAACTATTAATTATAGTACAATTTAATAAAGTTTGAATATTATGATCCTTTTTTTTCTCCTTATTTTTAATTTTTTTTTTAACTAAACTTGATCATAAATTAGATTTATGAGTTCCAAATAAAATTAAGATAAAATTTTTTAATATTATTTTCCACATTTTCTTGCATGATGGTCAGTAATACCTATGTAAAATGTTGAAAATTTTTAAAAATCATAAATTAGATAGGCAAATAAGCCCATTTCAAAGGCACACCATCGAATAGGTGGCTTAGAGAGTAAAAGGCACTCAAGAACGTAGGAATGCTAGTCTTTGGCGTGCGAAAGCACGAACAAATAAGGCACGTAATTGTTATGCATGCAGGGACGCGTGCACGGTATGATTACTAAGCCTCTTACTTAGGTGTTAGAGTTATAGCTCATATCTTAACCCTCAGGGAGCTAGCGGCAAAGTGAATCTAGGTATAGAAAATAGGAAGAGCAATGGACAGAGATTAAAGTCTAAGTACGTGTCAACAAAGGGAAATTTGGGTGCCTAATGAGGCTAATCAAAAGGGCCAGTTGACTAGTTAGGTCCTTTATCAATCCATCATAACGTGTGTAACTTGCGCATTTTCCCGTATCACGTTTTCTTAGTATCTTCCCTAGATGTGTATTAGGTTTGAACTTCTATAAGATCTAGAGAATAAAAGAGAGCCATAAAAATCCGTGGAATGCAAGACGACAAAGGCCAATCAAGTAATTAAGGTGGCAATTAATTGCCCTATGAAAACATATGATTCTTGTAGTCTTTTGTTTAGTTTTTTTTTTTTTTTTTTTGTGGCTAACTTATTTCCATTAATATATGTTGGGGTTCAGGCTTCCTTGGACTCTATGTATGCTATGTGCATATCATATAGAATGAAAGATAATTATAGAAATATTACGGAATCAATTAGTGGAAATAGTGCTGTGATTAATAGTGAATCCGTTTGCAATCTCATTCGAGGTTTTTTTAACCCTATTGCTTTGAAGTTCTCCAAATCAATTAATTTCGTATGATAAATTTTCTCTCGTTTACTTGTTTCTCATATGGGTTTATTATCTCTGATCTATGATGATAAATCTATATAGTATCCTTAATTCCAGTTAAGATAGTTTAAGTTCTAGTAAACTAACATTAAATCCAAGTATGCGACAATCGAGTATTTTCATAGCTTGTGGTTTAACCATTGAAAATGACTCTTAAGTAAGACATTAAGGCATTTGATAGATGCAACAATTATATGTTGTGGCAAGTGAGAATATGAGAGATCCCTAAAAAGACAAGATTAAAAGAGGCTTTTGTTTAGTGATCGGAATCCATAAAGGATGATGAATTGATAGAAATCAATGAAAATGCCTTAATGGTGATCTAACTAAGTCTACCTAAAATAGTGTGTTAGAAGTTGTACGTGACTAAGACTTTAAAAACTGGATTGTTAAAGCAAAGATTGTATTTACTTTAAACAAAGTAGGGGTCATTAGTAAAATAAGATATTTTGGAATGCATATTTTTTATTAACTATTCGAAAAATATTGAAATTAAGGTTAAGATGTGTTGGAATTCCTACTTACCTCATTGCCAGTTTAGCCTTTCCTACTTACTACTAACCTAACTGAGCTTAGGGCCGATCACTTGAGGCTAACTTCGAGGGCTCAAAGGCTTAGCCACTTAAGTACTCAATAAGTAGTTGATTAAGGCTTCCTTTCTCATTACTTGTCGGGCTACTTCTCAATTACTCAAGCCATACAGCTTTTACCTAAGCTCCAACCTAAGCAAGCAACTCGAGCCATCTGAGCTCCCACCTTATCCCCTTGATTTTGAGCTAAGCTACCCTGATAAGATACCAAAACTATCTACCAGATGTGCCCTAAGCCAACTCAATATGAAGCAACTATAACATCTGTACTCTTTTGTCTGTTTCCACTAAGTGCCCACCAATACTTGAAGGGCATGTGTTCTAACAATGGGTAGTGGCACTCTCCAATGAAGATTCTTTTTCCTATTATTCCTTTTATACCCCAAATTTCTACACATGAATTTCTTCTTTTTAGTTCTACCCTTTTAGTCTTTTCTTTTCTTTTTCTAATTTTTGGTATGTTTCCCCGGTTAGTAGCTACATAAGGGCCATATAATTGTACAACAGACATCTTTTAGTCATTTGAGAATTCTCCAATATAATTCCTTTTTCATAAGCTTGTGCTTCAAACTCCTCTCACACTCTTATCTAGTTCTCTTTAGTAAAGAATTAGTGGTGAGTACCCTCGCCTCCACCCTCGTTAGTAATATCGAATGGCTAGAGTGAGCCCATTTGCAAGCCTTGGTACCTTATATCCTTAGCTTTGCTTTCGGTTATTATTAGTGTCCATCTTCCATTTTCTTATCTATGAGAAGACCTATCGATACACTTGGTAAGCCATAATAGGGCACATCAAGATGAAAGCCGAAGCAATCATTGGTGGTAATCTCCACGGGCATCATCCCGTGCAAGACCACGATTTACGATAAGGAAGTTTTGTGAGTCTGTGACGTCAAGAGCAATATGTTAAATAAGAACCGGTCAGAACATAAGATCCATTAGGTTGTAGAAATATTTGTGAAAACTGATGAAGATGGAATGAAATAACTAACTCATAACGTATGCGAAAAAAGAATCCAAAGCTAAAAGTTGAGTTTAAAACACCGTATAAGGGTGGAGGCGGTGAGTTTAAAATCAATTTAATTTACAATTATGTTCTCCGCACTTTAATCATATGCTAAGCCTATAAAGTCGATTAAGTAAAAAAAAAAAAAGTAATTATAACCATTTGAGACGCTGAAGGATCTTATCCGTTGATATTATAAGAAGTTTTCCAAGGATTAGGTTGAAACACAATTTGATAAATGTAATACGTGCCGAACTTTAAGGTAAAGGTGATGTACTTGTTAAATTAAATATCCATAGTAGAATCCACAAATTTGAGAAGACGATGTTAATTACAGACATGTATTTATCTCGATATTGCATAAATCTTGCTCCTCGGTTAATTCTGCAGCGAACCATGTTAAGTGGTTAGAATTGAAGGAAGATAATCAGATTTCTTTCCCATAACTGGAGCCGTCGTGTCAGGGAAGCGCTCAAACTTTGGCAATGGTTCGATAGAACCAGTATTGTCAACTTCAATTGGATATGGAAGTAAATGAACTCCCAACTCTTCAACGTGTGCATCATTTGTGTAGGATGCCCAATTCCTGTTTGCAATTTCGTTCACTTTGCGGATACACCGAAGTCTTTCGGGATAATCGAATGATTCATCAACCTCACCAAGATGTTCATACCAGAGGGCCTTCCGGAATCTGTAAACTTGGCCTCTCGCTGGTTGTGTAGCTGCTAGATGTTTCGGTTGGTATGCTCCCATAGCAATCTCAGAATCTCTTGCTCCATCCATTGATCGCTGATTAATATTGGCAGATCCCAATATTATGTACTCATCGTCCACTGCAATGAAAATAAGTTAGATAAATATTTGCAAGTATAAACCACTTGTCTATATAGGCCAAATTCATGTATTCTGAAGATTAACTTGCCTATCATCATTTTAGCATGGACATAGATCATGAATCGCCTGGCTTGTTGAGCCCTACTGTAATCACTGTTAGGCTCCGGTTTATCCTTGGGTTTGTATTCACCGATACTTTCGCTTTCTCTGTTGCCAAGGCAGAAGAATGTTAAATAATCTCTAGGATCTGCCTTGAGAGGCTTTCTTCGAAGAGCTTGGCAAATATCAGTATACATCATCTCCATAGTCCTCCTTTGCCAATCTAGTATTGCTTGTACAGATTCACTCTCAGGAATCCCCTCTGGCCACATCGGTATAACTATGTAGACCGTAAATCTCTCACCTGCTTCGATTTTGCTCACGATCTTTAGGGAAAGCTCCTTTGGGATCAAATGGAGAGCACCGATTTCGTTAATAGAAATATCCTTGTCGTTTCGCCAAGAGAATGAGCTTCCTAGGAAATACTGATTCTCGATGTAAATGAAATTCTTTGCTCGGCGGATGGCGTTAATGTAAGCATCTTGAATGCTTCGATCTATGACGCTGTCTTTTCCTGTGACAAGGCCTAATGCGGCTGCCTCGTTTGGATTTTCTGGTAAACCAATAGCAGCCCCACCGTCTATAGACCGAAATAACTGAACATTCCATGTTTCTTGATCATTATACGAGGTTGCTGGCAATGGAGAGACTAACTCATCAGCTGGGACGAGATATTCGCTTCCCACTTGTTTTTTCCATCTGTGTTCAAAATTAGTGAGGACATCCCAAGCAACTGGACCTTCAAGACGGCAATGGATGTCGTGCCATGGCTCTCTTGGACCACCCTTTTCGATGGAAGCACCTGGGAAATTAGGTTGATGAAAGTCATTTTTATGAACATCGTTCAAAGTACTAAATAAGGGATGATCTTGAGTATCGTATCTGCCATCACAAAGATCAATCCCACCAATGAAGCTCATAATCTTTCTTTCCCATGGCCTTCCATGAGGTACCCCCGTGTCGACCACAACTATCTTTTGATGGTGAGTAAACATTGTTGAAATCTCTGTTCCCTGAATTATACTCCTGCCATCATCAGGATTTCTAGGGCACAGGACGCAATGGACCTTTGTGCCCCGAAAATAATCAGCAGTTTCTTGATCATGAGTTGCCATTAGACCATCCCTCTTGAACATCTCAACAGAAGTTCTATCGTCCCAAACAAGCATGAGAACAGTCACGCCCTCATCTGCCTTCTTCTTCAAAAGCTCCCCAAGCTTCAAACCGAACCCTGTTTTCCTAGAATCCCTAATTAGAGCGATCTCGGTGTAGACTGACCATCCTGCGATGTAAATTAGGTGTCTCGCATTCGTGATTGCATCAAAAATATCCTCCCAGCATCGAGGAGGCGGCTTATTTCTTCCACCGAACAAAGGAACCGGAGGGCTAAAACAATCGAGAACGTGAGCATCCTGATACAAGGTAACTCTACACCATCGATGTTGTTTAAAGAACGTACGAGGAACACCCTCAAACTGGTCGTTCCTGATTCCTTCACCCCAGTGGAGGTCTCGAGTGGCATCAAAGAATTGTACCCTAACATGAATCTTAGAACCACCATGAATGGGTTTACCCGCTTCGTTTACTATATCAACCCATGTATCCTCGATGTTCCCCATCACAACTTTCCACACGGGTAGATGAGCCCTTCCGATTAGAGTTGCGCCGATCGGATTATCGTCTTTGATAGTGAATATTATATCTGAGATGAAATGAGCACAATATATGTAAAAGGATTCATCCCAGCGGGGTCTAGAAGTTTGCTCTGTTATCATTCTCGTCCTCCCAACTCTTGCCTTGTCCAAGTCCACTGTTGCATATAGGTTGGAAATTCCAATCTGCATGATGGTTGTTGAAACAAAACAACGTAATCACTAAGAAAATATAAGACAAATAACCAGAATAACTTTTCTAAACAATTAATATAGATTTACATCCTCTAAAGTTTTTATTTCTTAAAATTTTCTGAAATTATAAAAGTATATATTATTAATGTCTAGATTTTTTAAAAAATAGAACATTAAAATGATATCACAAAATATTTTTCAAAGAACTTTTTTTACTTTAGCAACTCTAGGAAGTGTATCCATTTCCGATTAATGTACCTTACGCTGGCATAGCATCATTCTTTTGAATTCAGAAAGGCATCCTTTCCCTAAACTTTGAGTTCCTGCATTCTACGAATTCCATGTGGCAGATAATGAATGAAATGGAATCTCAAAAGATTCAATGCAAGACAATGGACAGGTAAAAATTATTTATGATGCTAAAGAAGTTAAATTGGAAGTACGTTAAAAGAAAAAAAAAAAAAAACACATCGTTAGGTCTGGGCTATGAATCAATTAAATTCAAAAGCTAAAATTCTTAGATATCTTGTGTATAGCATGAAGCATTTAGTCAATGATGATGACGTGTTTCCTCTACTTTCATCCTTCCACATTCTTTTTTTCCAGATATTTTTCCCTTATCCGAAAAGGACAGAAAAGTCATTACATGAACCGAAAACATTATCCAGCTAATTAAACTAGCATAAGTGGGATTATTATTATTTCTTCACACTCGATTTTTTTTTTTAACTAAACATCGGATTTTTCTCTTCTACACAAGTAAATCTCACTTGCGTATCAAGCACGCAATCGAGGCAAAAGTGCAGGCAACCCCAGCCGAATATCACGGAATTGCATTAAGCTCCATTGAATCAAAAACAAAACATACCTGTTTCTGGAAATTAAGGGGTGGACACCTTATAAGAAAACCGAATAAAGCAAATCAAATTGGATCAAATCAATCCATCTAGTTTTCATTTGATTTTAGTTTGAAAATTTTTCAAATAAAAATATTTAATTTAATTTTAGCTTCATATGTCTTCAAACTAAAAGGGGAAGAAAAAAAACAGTCACCCTAAAGCATTATAAGTTGTGGACACATTGTATACATACATTTATATAATATAATGCGATGAATAATTATTTAGATATCACATAATCTGATTATAGATATACAATTATATACAGCATACACGTAGAATTATAAATAAATCCTCAAAGCTATTGTCAAGTGACAGTAAACCCTTTGAACTCCCAAATGTTATATATCAAATTGTCGGTAAAAATCAAAAACCATTATTAAAATAACTATAAATAACAGCATTTTTTAATTAGGAATGACAATTTAGGAAATATTTAGACATTGTTAAAATTCATACGAGATAAAAATACATACGTTTTGAGAGTATATAGCGTACATACGTACTGGCCAATATTTTCCAAGGTTATATAATTGCAATTCACCCATATATTTTACTTTTCCTAACAATCACGTAATCACGAGGGATAATGAATAAGATACCTTATCTCGACGAAGGTTGAATCCTCCGAAGCCGAATCGTAGCCTGTCGATCCCATATATATGCACTTGGAGTGTGCCGTGGAGGTGACTTGCCATGTTTGCCTTTTATTAATTTTATGTCACCTTTGAGTCAATCCAGACTAAGTGAAAAACAACCTGAAAAGGATCATACCAGGAACATCAGCATGTGACTCTGACATCAAACGGACAGGAACCAAGAGAAATTACCCGTGAAAAATGAAAAACCAAGCGTATTGAACGGTCTTGAAAGAAAAAACGGGATGATGCTATTCTTATAATGGAGGCTGGAGAGCGTGTAGTGTAAGAACCAACAACACACATTTGTTGTATCCTTGAAGGAAGAGACATTACTTATTCTTGCAGTTCAAGGCAGAATTAGTTCCCACCTTTGCTCGGAAGGAGCCTGGTATAAATTTTATAGCCATAGAATGGAATAAACGTCCCATCAGAAGGGAATTTCCCGCATAAGTACATAAAGAGGATCTCTAAGGGTTTGTTTAGATAAGTTGTTTAATCTACCACATCAACAAGATGGATTTAAAATGATATAACAGAAAAAACTTTTTTTTTTATTAAGTAAATATTATAATTATTTATAAGAAAATATTTTATTATCATCATAATTATAGTGTATCTTATATATATTAAAAAGACCTTATTAATAATTTAACTTACGGTAACCTCGAAAACTTAATACCATAGAAAAAAATCTTTTAAAAAATAATTAAAGGTAATTAGTATACTTCATAAGAGGTTAAAAGAAATAAAAATTTAACCTTTTTTATTATGCATATATACAAAATAAAATTTAGCTATTAATTTATAAGAAATTAAATTAATATATAGAAACTTATGTAAGTTTTGTTTTTAGTAAAAATATATCAGAAAAAATATTTGAGTATGAAATTATTACTAAAGCAAAAAGAAAAAAAAAACAGTAAATTAAAATAGATATAAGTATTATACTATCTCTTTTCACGATAACTTTATCCGATTGTCTCACTAGCAATGCTAAAAAAAAAAAAGAATATCATTTTAAATATAAATTATAACCTAATCGATTGTTCAATAAATCACATTCATTTTTACAACATTAATTATAAAAAAAAAAATGAACTAAACAAAATCATACAATTGGTATTATTTATCAATAGTCTATGTAATTAGACCAAAATATTTATAATATGAACAATATAATTATTATTTATGGTGTATTACTAATAAAAATTTTAGAAAAAGAAAGTTTAATAAATATAAAAGGACAAATATCTTTTAAGCAATGAATGCATATAGAAAAAGCAAAATGATAAATATGAGAGTTTAACCTACAACCTCATATTTATAAAACTAAATGCTTAACAACTAAGTTATATGTAATTTCATATTATATTTACTCTTTAAAATATATATTTAATATATACATATTTTTAAATATTAAAAATTAATTCCCCACCCCACCCCTCCCAAATCCATCTTTCCATCTTTGCACATTAGTATGTCAAAAAATTAGTTCTTTAAAGTAACTCTCCATTTTATAAAAAAAAATACTTAATAGAAGTTACTTATCTATTTTTTTAATTCTTTTTTGGACCCCATATTATTACTACTTTTTAAACAAATACATAAAATAAAATATGTTTAAGATAAATATTGAATTATGTAAAATTCTTCCATTAATATTTCATATTATTTTATGATTTATTTATTATTATATAAAAATTAAAAAAGAAAGAACTTAATAATTTAAAATAAAAAGAATCGTTATCCCTGCGTGTGTATTGCATCTATAGATCAACGCTCAATGGCTTGTAATTGAAAAAGAAAAAAAAAAAAAAAAAAAGAAGTTAAAATTCATGAGCAATTTTGGTTTCATCCCAACGGTGGAAAGCTTGCAGGGACACTTTATCTTACTCAAGTTAAATTAAAAAAAAAAGAAAAAGAAAAAAAAAAAAGAAAAAGAAAAAAAGAAAGAGTAAAGAAACAATGGCCAAAAGGCCTGAAAATCTGTCAGCAGTGCTTGCTAAATATAATGGTTAAGAAGATGTTTAGCATCAAAATATTTGTCAAACATCTCTTATAAATATACTTTAATTTTATGTCCTCTCTACCATTACAAATTGTTTCCTCTTTTTTCTTTCTAATAATCGGATTGGATTATGAAATAAGTGTTTTTCTTTAAAAAAGAAAAAAAAGTTGAAAACATAAGTTAAGCCTAAAAATTTGTTTGTCCCGAGTGACATCCACATCTGTACTGTTGTATTAAGAAACAAAAGCCGGCTCATACGTTCATGAATGTCGATGGTTTTGCTCCATTTGCACTATTAACCCTATAATAATCTATCCCATAATGAAAACTGCCTCTCTCTCTCTCTGTCGCTCTAAAAGGAGAGAAAATCTCGAAAACTCACATTTTTTAGAGAATCTTCATTACTAGTCTAGTGATTTTGTTGTTTCTGTTACATTAGCTTTCCATATGTCACACGGTCATACATCTCTCGTGCAATCATCACCTACGATCATCGTTCCAAATCATCATTATATCTTCCCTTTCCTGCAGAAATCTCTTTTACATTCCACGTAAAAAAATCTGTCTTACATTTCTTTATGGCTTATTACATCAATTTATCATCAATCTAAATCTGCTAACCGAATATTGTGCTCTGATCTCTGTTGGGTGCAAAATGATATGACAATGATGTGAAGTCAAATATGATATTAACAATGAAATATAGATGCTAAGGTGTTATATGAAAAAGAATTGATGATTGCACCCTACCAATTATCTCAAAAATGAGTACATGAGAAAAATTATAGGAACTCCATTGGCGGTGAAGATCCAGGTGGTGAAAATGAAAAACAAACCTAGCTTTGGACAGATCACTCGTGAAAGCTTTTCACGAGTAAAGTTGTGTAAGAATTGTCCCTGGCTCAATCTTAGCACAGGGTTAGCTAACTACTGCTTCAGTATGAAGCAAATCTCTAAATGGCAGCAAGTTAACGAGATAAGGCTCCAACTTTTGTTTTTCTTTATGGAAGAAAAGTTCCACTACTAAATGATTAATAATTCTATTTTTAATACCCCTCATAAATTGCAATTTTAAAGCATCTTCTTAATTGCTCCAATTTTTCTACTGTTATGACTTTAGTAAATGTATCTATAGATTGCTCACTAGTTATATAGTGATGCACAACTCAACGTGCTTTATCAATCTATGAAATACTAGACTTTTTCCTATCATAGTTGACATATTATCACAATGAATGATCAATATAAGAGCTTCTTGACTTTAATTTAAATCCCATAAATTTTTTCTTAGACATATTACTTCACGCTCTTCATTTGTAATAGTAAGATATTCTACTTAGGATAAAGATAACAATAATGTCTTTTATTTCTTTAATGACCAAGATACAATATTTGATCCCATTGTAAGAACATATCCAAATGTGCTTTTTTGACCATCAATAGATCCGGCTCAAACGTTATATGCATATGCAATAAGCTTGAAATTTTTATTTTTCATATAATAAATGCCATAGTTTAGTGTCTTGCAAATATCATAATATCCTCTTTAGTTATTGCACAATGTAATTTGCTCAAGCTTTGCGTAAATTTAGAAATCAAACTGACTAGATAAACAATATCCTATTATGTTTGTTAGGTAAATTAGAGTTCTGACCAAACTCCATCTTTGCATCAACTTTTAGTGCTCTATCTTCAAACTGCAATTTCTTGTTCATTATAAGCAGATTAGCAATTGACTTGCAGTTGATTTGAATTTTTTTTTAATAAATCTTCCAAATATTTGTCTTGAATAATAATTATTTCTCCTTTGGATTAATAAACTTAAATTCTAACAAAATATTTCTTATGACCCAAGCCTGACATCTCATATCCTTTTACAATTGTAGTTTTAAATTCATCCAACATAGATCGACTTGTATACAGATGAAATCATCTATATGTAAACATATAATAAGAGAATCTTTTGTGTTTTCTCTTTTTATGTGAGGTGAAGGTTCATTTTGACTCATTCGAATACCCCTTTTTTTTTTTTAATAACTATCAATTTTGCTAATCCATGCACATGGTGCCTATTTCAATCCAATTAATGCCTTATATAAGTAATAAATTTTTTCTTGTTTGCCTTTGATGATATCTCCTTTAGGTTATTCCACAGCAACCCCCTTTTTGTAACTCTCCATATAAGAATACGAATTTAACATCCATCTAAAAAATTGGTAATTCCAAATGAGTTGCTAAAGGAAGAAAACTTTTGACTTTCTATGCATGTAATTAGGGCAAATAGTTCATTAAAATCAATACCTTATTGCTGTAAATATCCTTTGACTACAAGATGAGCTTTATGCTTTTAGCTTTAGCCATTTTCTATATATTTGGTCTTATAAACTCATTTTAGTCTAATAACATATTTATTTTCTGAAAGATCAATAAGTTCCCATGTATGATTCTTCTTAAAGGTTGTCATTTTTTCATCTATGACCTTTGCCCACGTTTCTTTCTTTGTAGTTTCTTCATAATTTTATGGTTCACATGTAAAAAGTGCTAATTCACATGATTCATAAATATCATGCTAGAATTGTACTATCTAATTGGACATTCTATCTTTAGATAAAAATTTTGTGCACTTATTGGTGCAAATGTGCTTAGACCATCACTTAAACTAGGAGTATTAGGAGAACCTGAACCTAAACTGAATTAAGGATTTGGTTATATAACAATGGATCATGGAGGCAAGATTCTTTGAATAGTCAGTGCTTTCTCTTTCAATCCTACGATCCATCTTCATGAAAGATAACATCTCATGAAATAATGAACTCATTCGCCTTTACATTAACAAGAAGTTCCTTTCAATTCATCAATGTAACCAATGAAAATATATTTTTCTCATTTCTCATCAAATTTTTCTCTCTTTTTTAATGGGATGAGAGAACATGCACATATCCAAAAACCTTCAAAAGATTGACTTAAGGTTTCCGTTTATGACAAGCTTGATAAGGAGTCTTACTAAGAACTTCTTTTGCTAGAGATCTATTTAAGATATAAATAGCAATATTGACTATTTCAGCTAAATAGCTAGTTAAAATGCTAATCCTTATTAGCATACTTCTTGCCATCTCCACAATAGTATGGTTTTTACACTTTACAACACCATTTTACTATAGAGTATGTACAATTAGTTGCCTTTCGATTCTAACCTCTCTGTGACAGTTTTGAAAATCATTAGATGTATATTTACCTCCATGATCAATTCGTAAGAGTTTGTAACTTATGTCCATTTTGCCTTTCAACTATAGCTTTAAACTTAAGAAAACTAGAGAAGGCTTCTAACTTCTACATTGAGAAATATATCTACATCATATTAATATAATTATCCACAAACAACATGAAGTATCTATTTCCCCATTTAAAGATGGTTGTTCGTGTTAGTCTAAATGCATCATATTAAAGTGGAGCTTTCAATTCATTGGGAATGGAAAGTAGTGATTTTTTCATATATGCGTCCTTCATATACTTTTTTTCAAAAGATGAAATATTTGGTACACCAATCACCATGTTTTTCTTTTTTAGAAATTAAAGTCCCTTTAAACCTAGATATCCATATCTCAAATACTATAAATGCAACTCATTATTTTTCACACTTTGCAAAGCAAATTCTTTATTAAGAGGTATGGATAGAGTAAATACTTTATTCATGCTTATTTTTACTTTAATCACAATGCAATTACTCATCTTATCAGTAATAATGCGCCCATCATTATCAAAACTAACCTTATAACCTCTTTACAATAATTGGATAACACTTAATAAATTCTGAATTAATTTAGGCATATAATGAATGTAATTAATAAGTTTTGAGTTGCTTTCTTTTGTGTTGACATCAATGACTCATTTTCCTACAATCTCATGTGTCTTGCCATCTCTAAGTTTTACTTTTGATGAAAACTTACAATCAAGCTTAACAAATAACTATTTGTTCTAGTCATATGATTATTGCAACCACTACCAATATTTTAATTAGTCTCAAATGATTGCTAAACATTCATGCAAGAATAAACTCGCTTACGTTGATTCTCATCATAATAATTTGCATATTTATCATCTTCTCAATCCTTATAATAACAATCCCTTACTAAATGATTGGGATTTCTACATCTTTTATATCAAAAAGACAGTGCATAGAATCGTATCCATTTTTCCTGGCATAATTGGGCTTAAGCATATTATTCATAGCATTAAATTCTCTTAATCTACTATGACCTGAGAACTTTAGTATGTACCACATCCACGAACATAGTTAAGGGAGCTACCATCACTATTTCCATCCTTTTCTTACCAATTGCATTGTTATTGAAATTAACCTTCAAATGGAAGGTGATAGGAATTAGACCTGATAAGGACCACTCACCTTTTCTTGAGCTTAAGGATTAGCAACCATGGTTCATTGAGCTCTCAATTATCAACCTTCTACAGATGAAGCCAAGCTCTTCTAAAAAACTAACCTATCTGGATACTAAGCACCTACCAAAAGTTTGCTATCTCTAAAGTGAAGAGTTGTTCACATTTTGACCTTATCAAGGTCAAGTCTGTAATCAACACATACAACTCAGCCACAGTGTTTTCAAGTTAACCATTTGGGCAACTAGCATGAGCGTCGAGTCGAGCTATAACCTTCCTTCGTTTAGAACCTAATCCATTGTACCAATCTACCATCCACAAATTGATATGCATCTTTTGCCTTTTTGACATTGTATTATATATTATAAGCATATACCCTTGTTCATTGTCATTTCTACCCTTGTACACACATTGTATAATACTTTTAGCATCAAATCTTTTGGTAAATGTGCATTACTCTAAGAACTAACCTAAATAGATTGTATAAATACTCATCTTGTAACCAACCATAATCGTCAACTAATGAATATTCATCTTTTTCTTCTTGACACTTGTGTCTTGTATATGCCTTAGATAACCAAGCCTGAGATACTCTTATCTAACTCTTGAGCAAGGTTATTGGTGAGTACCCCTAAGACACCATCCATACTCCATATCAAGTAGTGTTTTAGGTTCGTATGATGAAAGTAGCATGTCATATATGTTCTCTTGCGCATGAGTTTTGCTTATGCATATACTTCCATTTAGATTTAGACCATCTTGTAAGTTCAGACCATTTACGTAATTGTTGGCATTTATATGTTCATCCATGGATTCGCTTCATTTTATATTAGAGCTTTAGTAACAACGGCTTGTTGTTAGAGCTACAACTGTTTTGTTGGTGTTGTGCTAAGTGGTAAAGATGTGTTCTAGGTGTATTTTGTGAGTCCTCAAGCAGTAAAGTGTGTTGGTGCTGTATGTTTAAATTAGTGATTGGAGTTAAGTTGTTGGATGCTCAATTTAAAATTAAGCTTTAAGTTGTGCAATGAGTCAAATAGTATAGTATCTTGTATCATTGCATTGCTTGTTAGCTATTTTTGTCATTTGGGTAAGGTTTTTGTTGTTGGGTGCCCTTATCAAAGTATTGTTGATTGGGTTGTCGTGTTGGCTTAGAAAATGACTTATTTAAGCATAGATGTGATAGTAGGAGATAACAAGAGTGATGTTCCACACCGCAGCTAGCAGAGTACTACTACCCCTAGGTTTACAGATGACAAAATTAATAAACTCGCCACCATAATGGCTAAGTTGACTTAAGCCATTAACAGGGTAATCGCTACCCAACTTATTAAAGTTACTCTTATGAACGTCCAAGCTCTTCCCTAATGGATAATAGGGAGCAGGGTACTAAGCTAATAATATTGCCCAGGATAATGTTACATATCCAAGATGGATCAGTCAAGGTGTAAGAGTTGAAAAGAGAGCCCGTAGGAGAATTAACGTAAGTGATGTTGAAGAAAGTGAAGAAGAAGAGTACTGTGAGATAGAAGAGAGAGGACTCCATCATACCCGAGGTCTTAAGAATGTAAAACTACAAATGGTGACCTACTTTAGGTCTCGTAATGTTAATAACTACCTTGATTAAGAAGATAAGGTTGAGAAGATCTTTGAATGCCTTGATGTGATGATCATGCAAAGTTGAGGGTAGTTATCCTTAAATTCACGGGGAATGTTGCTTTATGGTGGAAAAAAATTTTGTAAGCCAATCGATAAAGGAAAGGAGAACCTAAGATTAGGGCATGGCAAGAAACAAAGCAAGCTTTGAGGAGAAGATTTATTCCCAACCATTACATGCAGGATACCTTCAAGAATCTACAAGAGTTGAGGCAAGGTGGGAGTGTAGATGATTATGTAAAGGAGTTCCAAATGCTTACGATTCAATATAAGGTTAAGGAACTAGAAGCTCAACTAGTGTCACTCTCCGAAGCGGTAGAGTCGTAACAGTCTCGCGGTGCAAACCATTATAAGATAGAAGCTAACTATACAGTCGCCATCTTAGACTTGATTTACATAAGGCATCTACGACTAATCCGCTTTGAAGTAAACAGTTCATAAATAAAATAAGTTATTTACCTAAGAAAGTTTGAAAACATATACATATATTAAGATTCAAGTATTATAAGTAATGCTTATAAGGTTTTATTGTCTTATACTTCTTAAGTAATACATTATTTAAAAATGAAAGATTCTAAATAAAAGCTAAGATCTTAAAGGTATATATGTGCTTCAGATGTATTTCCTTATTCCTTAGAATCCAGTAGTTGCTAGTTTGAAGGTAATTGAAATCTGCTTCCTAACTAATACCTACAACAAAGTCTTTAAGGATGTGAGTAACTACAACTCCGTAAGTTAGGGTAAAGACTTAAACCATACAATAACCACAAACAGAGTTATCTATCAAATCATTAGGTATAATGCATGTTTAAATAAATGCCATTGTACGATGTTTTCCGGCTTGTCATAAGATTAGAGAAATTGTATCTACTCTAATTCGGGTTGAGGAGTTTCCATTAATGCAACTGCTTACAACCAAACCTAGACTTGTGCAAGAGATACCGCTTCTCCCGCGACTACCTTCGAACCATTGACTTTACCCTCATCATAACCTCCTCTTCTATCATTTAGTTCGACTATGGATGAAGAAGGGACCAATTATGTTATCTAGCGCTATCCCTTTTAAAGGGATTAGTTTCCACATCGATTTTTAAATTACGTGCTAGTTTAGTTTCTAAGTGCAATTTTATACATGAACCTTAGATACTCGTTTCAACCCATAATGTGAAATTAATCACATTATTTTTTTGTATTCTCAACATTTTTTTTGGTTTCTAACTAATATTCTAGTCAATGTGGTATATCCTAATCTTGATTTAACTACCAAATTTACTCCCAATTTGAGAAAATTTTACATTTTTCATATAATTACCCTAATTTAAGTTTCCTATCAAATTTTATATATATTCCTATTATTAGTATAATATAAATCTTTATTCTAATATTTTATATTTATTATATTTCCAATATTTGTATATTATGTATTATTACCTATCATGTACATGATACACATCTAATATTTTTATCATTCCAAATATCATTCCCTAACATCAATTAACATCTCAAAATATATATAAATTTGTCTTAAATCAGATTTTACTCCTAATTTCCAAAATTAACTTAAAATACACCATTTTTTTTACCTATTATATATATACTACATAATACCCTAATAATTACATCTAACACTCTAAATGCCACGAGTATCATACTTTATGAGATTTGAACATCCTAAAACATATAATTATTCCCTAAATCAGTAATACTCATTTAGTTACTTAATTAACCTCAAATTACTCATTTTATACATCATTTTAAGGCCTAAAAATTTCTTAAAATTTTTAAAATTAATTTTAGAAAAATGGCTTCATAACATTGTTTTATATTACCCTAATAGTTTACAAAAAAATTTTGAGCTCCAAACTACACTCATAAACTTATTTATTTTTAATTCTAAACATATTCAATTTTGTTCAATTTCTTAAGCACCCTATATTTATAGACATGATTAAACTTAATCACTATTTTTTTTCCTAAATCTACATATAATAAAACATTAAAATAACAAATTTCATAATTTTCTAGGTAGAATTAATAATTTTAATAAATTTTGCAAAATCAAATAAAATTTCAAACTCACCTGGTTCTTGAGCTTTTGGCCATCAGCACTAGTTAAGGGTATATCGACCGGTCCAGGTGGTCTAATTGGAGTAGGGTGGTGGTGGTGGTGGTGGTGGTAGTGGCTCGGTTCCAGGTGGTAGTGACTCGATTTCAGGTGGTGGTGATGTATAGGTGCAGTTTACTAGCTCCTACTGTACAGATTTGGGAAAAAAATTTATAAACCTTAATTCCTCTTCTTATTTCGACCCTCTCTAATTTTTGTTCATTCCTAACTAACCAAATGAGCTTCTGACATTTTCTTACTATTTATAGAGGTGTAAAGCAAATTATATGCATTAAATTGGACAAGACAATAACTTATACTCTTCCATTTTGCCTTTTTTGTTGTATTAATTTAATTGGTTGCTTTTATTTATTCAATTTCAAATTGCCACACCTCACTTTTGGACATTTCCATAATTTTCTTGAATTTATCTTAATTAATTATAAATTTTCTTTAATTAAATAACCTTATTTTAGTTTATTTCGTGTATTTTAAGTAATTACGCGTATTTCTACCTACAAGTAAATATATATATGGTATAAATAAATATTGCTAAATATTATTAAAATTATTTTATGATTTTTAGTGTACATATAATTTATCTTTAACGATTTGTTAATTATCGAAATGTATTTTATGCATTTTCGATAAATATACTTAAAATTTAAAAATTTTATATTTTCTTATTTTGTTACTTATTTTCTTAAATTTGAACTTATGAAATCACTTTTACTAATATTCCTATCTTCATAGTAGAATTTAGATTGAATCGAACAGTTTGCTTTCTCACCCTAAATTCTTCAAACTAGACTCCGAGTAACTGATTGTAAAACTTACATATAGTGTCCAAGTTTATTACAAGACTAAAGTATGAAATTGGCAAGGTACCAGATGTACAAAGGATAGACACTCTTGAAGATGCCATCTAAGTTACTTAGAGGATAGAGTGCCAAGGACACCAAGGGTACTCTTGAGCTCCCTTAAGCAAACCTCAACTTACTAAACATATTCCAAGTAGACAAACCAAATTGAAACCAAGTAGTCTAGAAGCCGTTAAACCTAACCTAAAGTTGTAAATTGTTGAAAGAGAACCACCAAGGAAGTTTGAGAAGGGATAATCTTCGTGACAAAAGATCGGTAAGATAAAATGCTTCAAGTATTAAGGATTGGGCCACATCGCCACCTAGTGCACAAATAAGAGAATAATGGTCATTAAGAGCAAGGTACCTACCATTGAAGTAGATAGTATTAATGAGGAGGTTGAGGAATTGAGAAAAATAGTATCAACCAAGAGGAATCACCAGGGAGGGATGATTCTAAATACTAAGGAAGGAGAGTATTTGAGTATGGTAGTGAGAGGAACCATGAGTATTGCCCTCTATCTCAAGGACGAGCAATGAGAGAAGTTATTCTATATTGGGTACAAGGTAAAGGGAACCTTATGTGCAACGATTGTCGATAGTGTAAGTTGTACCAATGTTACGTTTGTAACTATGGTTAAAAAGTTGAAATTATTGACCATTTCTTACTTGAGGCCCTACAAATTATACTAACTTCATGAGAAGGGCCCCTTAATGTCATGAAGCAAGTCGTAGTACTTATCACTGTTAGCACTTATCAAGATGAAGTGTTGTATGATATGCTGTTAATATGTGCCTCATATATTTTACTAGGATGACCATATATGTTTGATCGAAGAGTTATATTTGATGGGTTTAGGAACACTTGCTTGTTTGAGCATGAAGGGATTAAGATAATTTTTTTAAAAACAATTTGAACTTACATAGCTAACAAACGTTAATAGGAATTACATGTTCAAAATCCTTACTCTAATACCACCTATAAATCATAGATTTCACATAATTAATCATAAATTTAAGATCTTAAATAAAATAATTCTCACAATAAACATACCTAAAGCTAAGGATAAGCGGGTAATCTTATCGTACAAAGTATCCACCTAAACCCGATTTGATTAGGTAGGTTCTAGATGAATATTTAAGATCAAATGGTAGGTTCTGGGTAAAAATTTCCCAAAACCTAAACCCATAAGGTAAAGTATGGGAATAAGATTAGGGTATCCTATACTTATCTTAGAATCTATATTGTGAAGTATATAAGATACAGGTTCTAAAGTTTCATGTACCCATGCAATAATAATAATTAAATAAAATTAATAAATAAAAAAAAGAATCATTTCATTTGTATAGACTTAAAAAAATAACAAAACCTTACCCATGAGAAACATAATAAACTTGAGTCCCATCCTCCCTATTTTTTTCTTAATTATATTTTCTTTTAACTCTATCTTTCTTATTTACTAAGTCCAAACTCTATTAAAGTTTTAAAAAAAATGAAAAAGAATCTGCATAAAACCACTTAGATAAGATATGTTATTATCTTACTTTCTTTTGATGCAATGATTTCTCTATATTAGTTTTGAAGAAGATCTTGTAATAGATTTATAGAACACTTTTCAAGTTAAGATTTTGTCTAGATTAATGTTTGTATCTTTTTTTCCTTGTCTATTATTAGGGTTCGTATTAGATTTAACAAAGATTTAGTCTAGAGATTAGGATTTAGTAGTTTGTGATGTATGAAGCATCATTATGGATGTTGACTATGAATTGAGGATTATGATTTGTCATCTATGAATATTCTTATTACCAAAATAAGTCAACCCTCTAAATGAGTCGAATATACAATAAATTGAGATTTTACTACAATTGGTATGCTTAGAAAATAATGATCAAAAAAGAAAAAGAAATTAGAGGAAGGGAAAATAAATAGAGACTATCTATATTAAAATCTATTAAAAAATTTTGCAGATTTTGCAAGGTATAGAATATAAGGTGGTTCCAAAATATCACAGGATAGAGTATGGGTAGTAAAGTTTAGGAACCTACACCTATAAGGTGGGGTATAGGTAAAGTCTCATACCCTACCCACTCTATATCTACTCATCTCTACTTAAAGCAAAAGATATGTCCATATCTTAATCATAGTGAAAAAATGATATTTCTTTAGTATAAACCAACTTCTCTTCCTTAACTCTGTTTCTCACTTTAAGTTATGGAAGTTTTTTACGAAAATTAATTCTATGACCCTAATAGGCAAAGAGATGACCGATTTATATTTTTTTGACTTCTAGATTAGTACATCCAATTAGCAACCAAATAAACTAGTTA
This sequence comes from Lumnitzera racemosa, assembly GCA_024138005.1. NCBI lineage: Eukaryota > Viridiplantae > Streptophyta > Magnoliopsida > Myrtales > Combretaceae > Lumnitzera > Lumnitzera racemosa. Next base: position 8,412,815 of record JAMXBC010000007.1, read on the forward strand.
TATTTAATATTGAACGCATTATTAGGCAATTATTTATATTTGAATAATTTTAATTATTCCATAAATTAGTCTAGTCTATAAATTAGACAGTTAAATAATCAACCATAATTTATATAGGTAACTTTCCATTATTAAGCTACATTATTTGAAAATTTCCAACAAAAATCAATAACTATAACTCTTTATTCTTATTTCTTTACCTTTTGAGCCAATGACTAACTCAAAGCTTGGAAAAATAATATTTATCATGAACATGCTTTAATGAATTTTGGTCACTAATATTTTGTATTGAAACCTTCTCTTGCAAGACAAATAACTAGGATTCTTTTTGTTGGTTCTCAACTTCCTCATGGACTAACATGATTAGATAAGTTATTTACTACTCTACGAGTAAGTATACTGCATAAGAGTTAAGTTAAATAAAAAATAAAGTGACACCACTCAAATATTAAAAATTTAAATTCATTAAACTAGTTTGTGCTATAAGAACCCAAATAAATGTTTTTCACACGACAAATCCTCTCCCCTATCAATTCTAATTTTTTTTCAATTTTCAACTCCTTTTCAAAATTTCCTTAATTTCTTGTTTACTCAATTTTTATGCTGTTCATTTTAAAATTTTATTGTTGTTGTTTTTTTTTTTATTATTATAAAAAAAACTAAAACAATCTAAAGCTTGTACGAAAATTAAATGTATAAACTTGTACTTTCTTGTATACTTAATAAATATATCAAATGTGCAAAATAAATATTATGTTAAAATCTTTTTAAAAAAAATTACAAAGGTTGTTAAAGTCCATACAACAATAGTATGAATATAGAAAAATTCTTTCCAAAACAAAAGAAGTCTTGAACAGAACATCAAACTTTTAGTTTCCATTACAAAAAAGTACACTTTTAGTCTTTAATATATGGATAGTTTTTTATTTGAGTCCTTAACTTTTTCTTCTTCTATTTCAATTCTTAATATTTTTAAAACTTTATAAAAATAGGACTTTCATTAAATAAGTTAAAGTTTTTGTTAAATCCATTATATGTATAAACTTTAAATTAGTCCATAATAATTAATTTAAGAATCATAATATTAAATATATATATATTACATATATACTAAGAAAATAATATTAAATATACTTACTTACATGATATAATGATAAAATACAAAAAAATAATTAAAACTAAGAGAAAAGGGGTTGAAAGAAATCGTACAAACTCCAACCATCTTGAACAACAATCCCAAGGTTTGTCAAAAGTTGATACATATCAAAGATGGATTGAAAAATTAATTAATTCGATAAAAGTCTTATATTTGTAAGGTTTTGGAAATATAGAAAACTCAAGTAAAAGAAAAAAGGTTAAGATCTCAAATAGAAAAGTAAGTAAATATTGAGAACTAAAATTATATTTTGCCCCTGCTATTCATTATTTAATTAGTTCATTCAAATACTTGTACAAATATTTTAATTCTAAGAATTTTCAAACATGTTTAAGATTCATGAGGATATTTAGATAAATTGCTCTTAGTATAAATAGAATTTATCAAAGATAAAATATCACATTAACATCAATAAATGATGATGTTTCCTATTAATTAATGTAGTTTTTTTCCCTTAAAAAATTGAGAATATATTAGAGTAAAATAAAGCTCAATTGAGGACATTAAAATAATAAAGAGTTGCTTAAAAAGAGTTTGTTTTCTATATTGATTTGATGACGAAAGACAGTATTAACTATCTTAGAATAATAGAAAAATTTATGATAAAGTTTAATTAAAAGAGTTAGAATTAGTTAAACCAATATGATATATTATTTTACATTGTTGAATACATAGTTATGATCTTGTAATCTAATTGGCATAAGTACCTCCTTTATAGGAACTAAATAGGTTTATTTCATTCTTCTCTTGCTCTTATGAAATATATGGTGTAAAAAAATCATTGAAATGGAGAAAAAGATGCTAAATCTAGAAATTCTAGTAAAATCTTTTTGTTATTTATCTATGAGTAATTATTAGCCTTTAGAAGTCAATAATAAGGTAATATGCTATATGCACTTAATTACAAGAGCAATTTAAGGAAAACTTTTGTGTAGTTTTCTTCATATTTTTAATCAAATAGTTTTATAACTAATATTTATGATGACTGTAAAACATCAAATTGATGACTAGAAGTGTTGGTATATTATGATCTTGAAAGATCATTCATATTTTATTTTAATACTCATGGTATGATTTAACTGAACGTATTAATGCTTATTGCATGATCTACCTAATTTCAAGATGAAAACTATTGTCCATTATAAAAACCAACCTCAAGAATTTCTAGATTTACATACTTAATACTCTACTCCTTGTAACACCATCATTTATAAAAAAAAATGACAATTATAGCAGAAGCCCCAGGTTTTCTTCAAGTGTTTTCTAATGGAAATATAAAGCGTTTTGCACCTGAAATCGTCCCAACTTGTGTTCAATCACCCAGTTTTATGTATCAATTCAAGGATATTACAATTGATAGATCAAAGTGTATAATTGCAAGATTATTTTTACCTAGAATTTTAGAATCATCAAGCCAACTTCCAGTTTTAACCTATTTCCATGGTGGAGGGTTTTGTATTGGTTCCACTACATGGTTTGGCTACCACCATTTTTTAGGAGACCTTTGTGTTATGTCTAAATGCATTATTTTTTCAATTGACTATCGTTTGGCACCAGAAAATCGTCTTCCTATTGCTTATGAAGATTGCTATAGCTCATTGAAATGGCTTGAGAACAATAAGAGCTCTGAACCATGGCTCAAAAAGGCAAATCTTTCTTATTTGTTTCTTTCAGGAGATAGTGCTGGAGGGAACATAGCTCATAATGTTGCTATTATGGCAACATTAGAAAATAGCTTTCAATTAAATATTAAGGGATTATTATTGATACATCCTTTTTTTGGAAGTCAAAAGAGGACTAAGAAAGAGTTAGATACTGAAAAAGCTAGTTGTGTGGCAATGAATGACATGTTTTGGAGTTTAAGTATTCCTAAAGATAGTAATAGAGATTATTATGGATGTAATTTTGAGAAGATAAAGTTGTCTGAAAAAGAATGGAAACAATTGCCATCTATAATAGTTTTTGTAGCTAACCAAGATTTCTTGAAAGAAAGAGGACTAATGTATGTGAAGTATTTAGAAGGTCAAGGAGTTAAAGATGTCACAATTGTTGAAGCTGAAGGAGAACATGTGTATCATTTATATCATCCGAAATCCAAGGTGAGCCACTTGCTTCAAAGGAAGATGAGTAATTTCATAAGTGTTCATTGTTCATAATTCTTGATAACATGTTATCATCGTAAAGGCAATGAATTAGTGGTAAAACATTTATAGATGGAACTATAAGTTTGTAAGGTTTCATTTCAACTTTTGTTGTTTAAGAATAAAGCTCAATAAATTCAATTGAAATGTTTTTTTCGAGTGATAAGTTTGCTAATATTTTATAGCAATCTTATCATATCATTATGATAAAGAGCTATCATTACTAAGTTGTGTATTAACTTGGTGATGTATGAAAATGGATGAACGTTTTTTCAAATTTAAGTTTCATAATCGATTACATACTCTTCATGAATATATCTCATGCTTAAATTACTCTTATTTGTTGAGACATTAATTTTTCATGTCTAATCTTGTTAATGAGTTTTGAAATCAAATGTTATAAATCATTGCTAATGTATCAATAGATCTAGATTTAAAGCATAACTCATATCAAATAAATTAAAAAAAGAGAACATTTGAAAATTTCCTAAATTTTAGTTATTGGCTTTATACAAAGTGTTTTGTACACATTTTAATATATGTCACTATTTGATATCAATAATTATAAAAAATTATGGTAATAGCTCAAGTAACTTTGCTAAGATATTGTTGTAAAATGGTGAAAGTACAAGATTGAATAATAAGTATTAGGTGATGGTGGTTACTGACTATGTTGTTATTTTTTTTTTTTGGCAAATAACTTCCATAATTTTCTACTTTATTATCCTTTTTAGAGAAAAATTTTCCCCCTCCTAAAATATCTTATATTCCTAAGATTTATAAAATTTTGAAAATGACCATGAAATAAGGTGATAAATGATTTCCCTTCTCTTAAAATTGGAAAGCAATATAAGCAATTTTGTAAGGGCTAATGTTATATGTCTACATCCTTTTTTTGGCAATTAGAAGATGAAAATCTAATATGATATAATCACATGTTTATCATCTTCAACGTTATAAGTCATAAGGTTTTTGCAAGAAAACTCTTTGATAGCTATGAGGTGAACTAGAAAATTCCACCTAACCTTTTATCAAAAATAATGAAAAATTAGCTAGCCAATTTACTATATGATTTCCTTCTCCTTACACATAAATAAACTAAATGAAGTAAGGTTACTTTAGCATGTTCTAACAACTTTCCACCAAAATTTTCAAAGGATGATTTCAAATTAACTACAATCTTAAACAGTCAATCACAAATAGTATATGTCATCAAAAATAGCCTAAAGCTCGTATAATACAGTTATGCAAATCTCTATATTAATATCAAACTCATAAACTTGGCCCACATGCAATCATGTAACACTATACCACCACTTATAACATTTGGATTTTCTCTCGACATATTCTATTGAAATCTAGTCTAAGTCAATGTTGTGCACTACACCATTCTTAAATTCATTAAGTGCAATTCATCAGAATTAATATGTATTAAGTATCAACTATTCCATTCACTTGATCATATTAAGTGATATAGCAAGTCCTAACATACTATTCACACATGATGAAATAACAAGGTGTAATAATACAATAGAGAGATAACAATGAAATTAACACGAGATAAGTAAGAAATATAACTCCGTTTGAATTTCACTATGTATATCTTCATAATGTACGATAATAAATCCCATCGTCTCTCTCAAGTCATTCCGAGAAATGTATGATAAAATACTTAAACAAACTCTACTGTAAATGAAAACACAATGGTACAGATATTAATGATTAGGTGTTTATTTGTAAATTGATGTTCTGAATGATGATTTTCTCTCCACAAGTTGTGATATATTTATATTCTTTCTATTAAAGGACACGAATCTACATTTTCAAGGCACCACCTGACGTTTTCCACATATTGGTTCATGTAAAAAGGCTGAAAAGAACAGTTGTACCCCTTCCATCACGCCCATGAGTCGAGAAGTGATAGTTTTGAAAAACACTATTCTTCACTAATTATAGTTGTAATGAATGTTGTGAACTCCTCGTCACTTTATTAAATTGTATCACGCCCGTGACTCTGTCCTTTCTCATCTTCTTGCTATATAATCACAGCCATGATTGACAAGGGGATCATCAATGCTTCCTCAATCATGGTCGTAATTAACAACGTGATCAGGGGTGTATTTTCTATTACTTCATTATTATGCCCGTAATTGATACTTCTTGATACCACTTCACTAATTTCTTCTCCTCACAACCATGATTAACTAAAAATTCGTTGTTCTTATGTATATTTAATCCTAGATTTACTCGAAATCAATATTTTACACAAATTAAGTATCAAAACTTAAGATTTAAATCACAATTATGATTAATTCTATGCCTAAACCTGCCTTAAAAGTGTAAATTAATTTACACTTATCAAACCTACAAAGAATGCTAACTAACTTTTAATAGTGTCAATTTACCCAAATCTAGGCAAATAAAATCAAAGATTTATTAATTAATTAAATTTTAAAAATGAATCTAATAAAATGAATTAACTAGGATATTCAACATCTACAAAGGATTCAAATTCACATATAAGAAAGGAGCATTATTCACAATTTTTATACATGGGAGAGCTCCTTATTGTGATAAAGCCAATGTCAAGAAAGGCCCTTAGTCCCCGGAAGAAGATGCAAAACTCAAGGATTACATCCAAAAAAATGGCATCGGGGGAAATTGGATCGCCTTACCTCAGAAAATCAGTATGAAAGTAAAACTCTCTTATTAGATAATTGAAAAATTAGTTAAATGTGAGCATAGTATCCTTAACAAGTTTAGAATTAAGGAAATTAAGCTTTAAGTGGAATTATTTCTTGAAAGTGAATAAATACCCACGATTAACCAATTTATCTTTTCTATCACTAGATAAGTGACAAACTAAATCAATCTTTATAGGGATCAGCCCTCTGGACCGATCACTAACAATTGAGCTAAAGGACTCCAAGGACTCACTCAAAGAATACTAGCTTAAAGCCATATCTGAAATGGGGATTCTTATCCTAACTTGATCTCTTACTAACCTAACTGTTACACCCTCTCTTGTACTGAACCTACTCCTACCCAGCAACTATGCTTTATTCTAGAAGACAAGTTAAGACTAGTCAAACTGAGTTCTCGAGCCAACCATAGACATCCGAGCCTAACTCAAATTGTCTTCCCTACAGTAGGACCGATTGGTCCTGACCTTAATCCAAATCAAGTTAGTCTTTGACTGAAATTCTTTTCTCTCTTTTTTACCCTTTTGTACCAAATTTTTAATATCTGGCTATTATGTAACACGTATCTTCTAACATGACATTCTAGAAAGATTATTTACTTTTCCATACTAAATATTATTTGTCTCTTTTATCCCTTTTAGTATATATTATGTAACCTAATTGTAAGGATACCCCTTTTTGTCTTTTCATACGTGTAAAGTAACCCTAGTTGGCGAGTATATAAACCTCCACTTATTTGTACGCAAAAAAAAAAAAATTAAAAAAAATCATCAATATAGACATCATTCACATTTCCTTTTAGCAACCTTAGTATTCTCATTAACCTTCAACTCTTATTTATTCCCTTTAAGAAGGAGTAATAAAGAGTAATCGTTTAATTTAGACCAATGAGTCACATTTGGCAGATTGTAGGCCGAGTAGGATCAAGTGGTACATTATATTCATTCGATAGCTACCCAAACTTTGCTAGCTTTTCTTTGTTTCTTTTGGTTCGCTTTGTTGTAGTGTTTCTTTATGTGTCCAACCCCGAAGGTGCATCAACTTCACTGGTATCAGAGCATGGTTCTGAAAGGAAGTATGTGAAGTTACAATGACGTTTTAGTTCGTTTTCCTGTTAGTGGCTACTATATTTCTTTTGTAGTTGTTGCAATGTTTGTGTAAAGTAAGTTTGGTATGTAAACTGTATAGTGAAGATTTGTATGTTGATAAGTGTGATTTCATTGTTACTTTGTTTTTACCATGTTTTTCACTACGAAAGTAAAGCAAGTTCGTTTCAACTCTATTCAAGTTGTTATTGGGTATTAAAATTGTTAGTTTGTTAGTTAAGGTTTTAGGAAATACGAAAGCATTATTTTCTTGTATATTATGTTAAATTTGTTTTAAAGACACTGTATCATGTTAAATTCGAGTGTTTAAGGTATTATTAGTTATCAGAGTAGTGGTGCTTAACCTGGTCGTAATCATAATGGTAGCAATAACCTTAGGTCAGTCTATAAAAAACTTGACAAACTTACTAACCTTATTGAAAGTCTAGTCATAACAATGCAAGTTAATAGGCAATAGCCTCAAGGTATGTTGCAGCACAACCTGCTTGAAAATACTTAAGAGAGAGGTTATAGCCAAGGTATCGAAGCCCATCACCTAGTTCGACCACCTCGAGCTAGAGAAGTTGCAGACCAAGCTGTTAGATAAAGAATGGAGTTAGAGGAGATTGAGGAAGATGATGAGGAACTAGATGTTAAAGAATTTAGGGAAGAAGAAGAAGAAGTTGACTATGATCGAGTGTAGGAACAAGGATGCCAAGCTCTTCAAGGACTAGACAATGTTAAGGTTCAAATCCCACCCTTTAGCGAAAGTAGAGATGCTGATGAATATTTGGAGTAGGAAGAGAAAGTGGAAAAGGTGTTCAACTATTATGGATATATGAAAGCTACAAAGGTCTGCCTTACTGCCCTTGAGTTCACTACGTATGCCATAATGTAGTGGAAAAATCTAAATGCAACCAAAGCAAGAGATGGAAGACAAAGTATAAGGACCTAAGATGAGATAAAAAAAATTGTTAAGAGGAAGGTTTGTACTTAAGACCTACTTACGAGATACACTTGCAAAGTTGCAAGAACTCCGCTATGGAGGATGAATAGTTGATGATTATGTGAGAGAGTTCCAGATGCTTATGATCTAAGCTGACATAGATGAACTTAAGGCTCGCACAATGTTAAGGTTCATTTTTGGACTTAGATATGAAATTCACAACATCGTAGAAGTGCAAAGGTTTTATACCTTAGAAGAGGTGATTAAGATAGCGTAGAGGGTCAAAAAGTAGAGGAGAAGTGTTCCAAGCCAACCTAAGCCAATACTCTCCCAAACCCCTGTTTTGCGTCAACCTATTCAAGCTGAGCCGAGGAGGCTATACCAAGCTGTGGAAATGAATGACTGATCTAATAATAGCCAAGCAAGCTAACAGGGTTGAGTAAGCTAGTCAAACAGAGTTAAGACTGCCGACCCTAAGAACATATGAGAAAGGACAGACCTCCGGATAGAAGACCAGTGAGGTGAAGTGCTTTATATGTTTAGGTTTTAGACACATACATGCTGAATGTCTAAACTAATGTATCATGGTGCTTTAAGGAGATGTAGTATATAGCACCGACAAGAGTGAGCTCAAGGAGGAAAAGGATGTTGGAAAAGCCGAAGTTAAGGAGGAAGAGAAGACCTATGTCTATGCCAACCAGGGAGAAGTGATGACCCTTTTCCTAAGACAAGTATTGAGTTCCTTACCGAACTTAGTGGAAGACCAGATAGAAAATTTATTCCATACAAAGTATACCATCAAGAGACGATTGTGCACCATTATAATGGACAGAGGAAGCTATACTAACGTAGTTGTACAATCCTTTATGCAGAGGTTGGGTTTATCGACCTCAAAGCATTTTCGACCTTATAAGCTACATTAGCTTCATGATAAGGGTACTTTATACATAACCAAACAAGTGATCATACTGTTCAGTGTTGGGAATGTATACAAGGATGAAGTAGTATGCAATATTGATGTGTTACTTACAATGGATATAAGAGCACCTACACCTTTGTTAAAGATGAAAAGAAGATTGTGTTGCAACCCATGACCCCCTCCCAAGTAAATGAGACCCATTACCAGCTGACCCAAGCCAGTAAGAAGGCCTTAATAATGAGCCGAAGAGAGCTCTGAGTTGCTGAGACGGTCGATGAGCCAATGTTCTAGTTGGTTAAAAGATTATTAGAGATGAGAGATTTAGAGGGTATTCCTAATGAGATCCGAAGCTTGCTAAATGAGTTTTCTAATCTGTTTCCCAAAGAATTGCCGAAAGGATTATCTCTAGTTTGAGGCATTGAGCACTATATTGATCTACAGCTAAGTGCTACCCTATCGAATCGACCTGCATACAAAATGAACCCTTGCTGAACTGAAAAGATATGTGGACGAACTCATAGAGCAAGGATATTTAACGGAAAGCATGAGCCCTTATTGTTCCAGCTTTACTTATCCTTAAGAAGGATGGAACAAGGCGCATGTACATCGACAGCCAAGCAATCGACTGAATTACTGTCAAATATAGATACTGATACTGAGACTTAATGATATGTTAGATGAGCTTCATAGCGCTAAGATATTTTCAAAGATTAATTTGGGAAGTTGCTACCACCACATTCGCATGAGACTGGGTAATGAATGAAAGACTGCCTTCAAGACTAGGCATGGTCTCTACGAATGGTTGATAATGCCGTTTAGACTTACCAATGCTCCAGCACATTCATGAGGTTAATGAACCATGCGATGCACCCCCTGATTGGAAGATGTATGGTTGTATACTTTGATATCATACTGGTATACAATATCGACCTGAACAGATATGTTCAACATCTCCGAGCAATATTTGAAATTTTGCAAAATGAGAAATTATATGAGAATTTGAAGAAATGTACGTTCTGCCAAGATGAAGTGATTTTTCTTGGGTTTATAGTGTTAGGGGAAGGAATCCAAGTAGATGAGGAGAAGATCCGAGCTGCTTTGAAATGGTCGATGCCTAAAACTGTCACTGAAGTTTGGAGCTTTCATAGCCTAGCTTCTTTCTATAGGCAATTTATTAAGAACTTTAATACCATAGCCGCCCCCATTGACCGAGCTGACAAAGAAGAGTAAAGGATTCAGATGGAATGACTAAGTTGAACAAAGCTTTAGAGAAATCAAAGAGAAGTCACTTCGGTGCCTGTCCTATCAATACCAGATTTTAACAAGCCTTTCCAATTGGAATGTGATGCATTAAGAGTTAGAATTGGTGTCGTCCTAATACAAGAACGATAACTCGTTGCCTACCATAGTGAGAAGCTTAGAAGTGCTACCTTGAACTATTTTGTATACAATAAGTAGTTCTACTCTCTTTTTCATGCCCTTACTATTTGGCAACACTATCTACTGTCATGAGAGTTTGTTATTTATACAAACTATGAGTCGCTAAAGTATCTTGAGAATCAGAACAAACTCTTGAAGAGGTAAGCTAAGTGGTTAGAGTTCATGAAAGGATTCCCGTATGTCTTCCATGACAAGAAGGAAGTGTGAATGTGGTTGCTGATACTCTGTCGTGACGGCAAACCTTACTGACCACTTTATAGACAAAATCATTGGGATTCTCACTCAATACTAAATAGTACGATCATGATCCTCATTTTAGCCCTATCATAGAACAGTATAGGGATGGAATTGTTGTTAAGCGATATTATCTTAAGGAAGGCTATTTGTTCGAGGATTGAAGGCTATGTATACCAAACTGTTCCACACATGAGTTGTTAGTCAAGAAAGCTCATAGTGGTGGATTATTTGGTCATTTTGGAGAGACCAAAATAACTAATTTGTTGAAGGAAAACTTTTACTAGCCTAATTTGGCCAAGGATGTCCATAAGGTAGTTAGTAGTTGTGAAGTGTACAAGCGAGTTAAGGGGAAAAGGGAGCCATATGGAGAATACATGCCCTTACCAACACTAACCTCACCTTGGGCCAACCTCAACATAGACTTTATCTTAGGGCTACCCCGGACATCCAGAAGGATAGACTTTATCTTTGTTGTAATGGACCATTTTAACAAAATGGTACACTTCATTTCGTACCATCGAACTAATGATGTGCTATATATTATTGATATACTTTTATAAGAAGTTGTTCGACTACATGAAGTGCCAAAGACTATTGTTTTAAATCGAGATACAAAATTCTTGAGCTATTTTTAGAAGATTCTTTAGAGAAGACTTAGAATTAAACTTAAGTTCAGCTCCAATAACTACCCTCAAACTGACGGCCAGATTGAAGCGATGAGCAAGACGCTAGGCAACTTACTCAGAGATGTCGTAGACTAGAACATGAAGGATTGGGATCTATGCCTACTAGTTGTAGAGTTCGCATACAATCAAACTGTCCACAACACCATTAAAAAGTCCTCATTTAAGGTTGTCTATGGCCTTAATCCTACTATTGCCTTGTATATGACTAGCACCCAACAACTACTAAAGAGAGTCAATCTGGAGTTGATCGAGCCTAAGAATTGCATGAACTACACTAGTTTATAACCAAGAAGATCGCTAAGTTCAATCAGAGACAACATGAGATTAGTAGCCGAGGCTGCCAAATTGTCACTTTCTAGCCAGGAGACATAGTATGGATTCACCTCAACCAAGAATGATTCCTATACTTGAGACAAAGCAAGCTACCTCTCCAAGCTGATGGTCCATTCAAGGTTATGAAGAAGGTCAACCATAACGCTTACCAAATCAAGTTACCTGATGACTGTGGTGTCTCCCCCACTTTCAATGTGTCCGATCTCATTCCTTACCAACCAGCAGAAGAAGACCCTATGAGAGCCCTAGAAGAATGAGTAGAAACCACTTTAGATTTGAGGACAAATCTTTCGGACCCTTAAGCAAATGATAGGAATTAGTCCCTTATATCAATCACCTGCAGCCAAGCTAGAAGACTCTAAGGACTCACTTAGAGGATATTAGCTCAAAGTCATATCCGAGACGGGGAGTCTTATCCCGACTTAATCCCCTACTAACTTGATTGCTAGACCTTCACTTATACTAGACTTGCTCCTACCTAGCAGCTATGCTTTATTCTAGAAGGCAACCCAAGACTAGCCAAGCCAAGCTCCTGAGCTGACTACAGACATTCGACCTTAACTCAAACTGCCTTCCCTGCAATAAGACTTATTGGTCCCCAACCTAATCTAGATCAGGTTTGCCCCTAACTATAAATTCTTCTCTCTTTTTTTCCACCCATTTTATACCATATTTTTTACATCTAGTTATTGCATGACACGTATCTTTGGTAAAATATTCTAAAAGGATTCTTTACTTTTTCATACTGAATATCCTTTGTCTCTTCTATCCCTTTTAGTATATATTTTGTAACTTAATTGTAAGGATACCCTTTTTTGTCTTTTCATATAAGTAAAGTAACCCTAGTAAGTGAGTATATAAACCCTCACTTATTTGTATGCAAAAAAAAAAAAAAAGAATCATCAATATAGACATTATTCACGTTTCCTTTAAGCAACCTTAGTGTTGTTATTAACCTTCAATTTTTATCTATTCCCTTTAGTAAGAAGTAATGGCAAGTGACCCTTTAGTAAGAAGTAATGGCAAGTGACCCTTTAGTTTGGACTAATGAGTCACATATGATGGATTGTAGGCCAAGTAGGATCAAGTGGTGCATCATATCCATTTGGTAGTTACCCGAACTTTGCTAACTTTTCTTTGTTTCTTTCAGTTCACTTCGTTGTGGTGTTTCTCCATATGTCTGACCCTGAAGGTGCATCAAATCTTTTCTAGTTCCTAAATTTTAATTGAATTAAAGAGTATATTGCCATGTCTTCTTTAATCCGAATTATCCAATTCTTAGTAAACAATTAGAAAAGATTTCACATGTCAATCCTACTTAACATTTATTCCTTTAAAGTCAAAATACATGCTTTAGTGATTAGGAAATTAAAAACTTCAACAAACAAGATTTGTTAACCGATAATCCAACAATCTAATTAATAATATCAATAAAATAAAAAGAATAAAAACAACATGTAATGAGTTCTAATCTTTAATTTAAGATCACATACTGCTCCTATTATTTCTAATGTTGAAATCTAAAAAATACTCTAAAAGTTGTTCTTATAACCTAATTATAGTTAAATGAAAAGAATAAGAAGGAATTATGATGATGAAGGGTTTTTTTTTTTTTAATTGTCTTTACAAGGCCTTTTATGGAAATACAAGTGTATTGCAACTTTTGAGTTTCAAATCTTTCTAAAAATAAGAAAATTCGTAAGGAATGGCATGTTCACACCCTAAATCATGGCCTTAATCCTACTTATGATCTTTTTTTACTTCAAAAATCACAAAATAATTGAAATATGAGAAACATGTCCAAGAATATGGTCTAGTTCCTACCCACATTCTTCTCGACAACCAAATTTTTCCTTAATTCTTTGTTCTTTTGCTCGAGATTTCAGTTCAAGGTCATTATTCATAGATGTGATCCTTTCCTATGCATCAAAACTTCTTCAAATAAATCAAATGAAGCCTAAAATCAAAATATAATCAAAGGGAGTATCGAAATCAATACAAACACCTAGAAAATCTTATAAAAGTATTGTTAAACCAATTATAAAGCGTGTACGTTTGTACACTCATAAACTAATATTTAAGGGGTATTATAATCCAACCCCTTACTAAACTAGTTTCCTTATCAATTTTGTTATATAAGTTCAAGACTACCACTAAGCAAGGACTCTCCCTTTGTAGTTGGTAGATTACTCTGATACCATATGTAACTATTCGACAAGAATTCCTCCTACCGAGGTATAATCCACTTTAGCATAATATGCTACACAATTTTGTTCCACAGTATAGTAACTTCCCAGAAGGTTACCTAGTATAGAATTGACTTAATCTAAGTACGCTTAATTTCGAAGTTTCAACATACTCTAAGCCGCTATACCAAAACATGGCTCAATGGTTATAGTTGCACCACCTAGTATTTAAGAGGTATTATACTAAAGTTTCTATAAAATCCATGGGAATGGTAAGGATAAAGCCATATGCAACCTCGAAAGCAGATTTACCAATAGCACTGTAAACAAATTAGTTATAGGCGAATTCCATGACAGTAAGAACAAATCCTAATTACTAATATTCTTCCCAACTATAGCTTGAAGTAATGCTCTTAGGGCTTGATTGACCACTTAAGTTTGTCTATCCATCTAAAGGTAACTACTAGAAGTAAACATGAGCTTAATGTTCCCTAAAAGAAACTCAGGAACTTAACAATGCTGTGTAGAGCTCCATGTAGTCTACAACTTCCTATAAGAAAAACTCAATAATATAAAGCGCATCATCGATTTTACAGCATTGATTAAAATGCATCATCCTATTGAATGTCTAGGATAGATATTTGAAAAGATCTTAGTACGATAGAGCTCATCTAGCATGTTGTTAAGCTAAAGTATTAGGTATAAAAACTTAATGGTGATTTTATTAACAACTTCACTATCAATACACATGCACTATGAACTATCTTTCTTAGGTATAAGCAGGGTAGTTACTGTACACATACTCATACTTTACTTTATATATCCATGATCCATCATCTTGTCTACTTGTTTCTTAAGCTCAATTACCAACTCCAAGCTATACATCTATATAGTGTTTGATCACTCAAATTGAAGGTAACCCTTTAGGTAACTCCTTAGGAAAAACATCTCTAAAATCTTCAATCAGTATCTTGACCTCGTTGGGTATCAATTCTAAATTTCTTACTTCCAGTAGTTATCTAACCAACAAAAATAATGCTTCATCTAACCTTAAGGTTTGGATAAGCTCACCTTAAGAGAGAACCAACAATTTCTTTTTCTAAGCCTAAGCTAATAGCAATTAAGCCTCACTTACTTGCCTAGATGTCATCAATTGGAGAATAACCTACCACCCATCCTTTGAGAAGGTATATAAGTATTCTTATACCCTTCATGTATGACTTTATAGTCAAATAACTATGGACACCAAGTAAGATATGTGATGTACGCATCATGACAACATCACAAATGATCTCATCTTGATACTTTCCACTAATTAACAAAGGTATCTTCACTTGCTTTGTCACAAGTAAGGCACCTTTCTCATCCAATCAATGCAATTGATAAGGTCTTAAATCATTGCAGGTTGGCTACTTTAGTTGTCAAACTAAAGAGGTAGAGACCATATTAGTGCAACTCCTTCCATCAACTATAAGTGCACAAAAATTCCCTTTCACCATGTAAGTAATGTGAAATAAGTTCTTCCATTACTTATTTTAAAGCTTGGACTAATATCGATGCCCTTCTCAACACTAAGTTCAAGAGTTTCCCTTGGTCAACAAAAACAACAACTCTTCTCCTCATTCTCTTCTTTTGACTTCTCCTCCTAAAGCTCCATAGATGAACACATGAAAACTAGCATTCACACAAACTAAGGTGGGTACTAACTACTAAATGGTTAGAAAACTAAATGGAGTCAAAGATGAGCCTAGCTCATATACAAGTACGCGGATGTTATGTACCACGTACCTTACATGAACATAAGGACCAAGCTTAATATTACACATAAGCTAAGCCTCAAGGTCAGTCATTACTATCCCTTAACTCAAAGGGATAAATGCAAGTGCCATTCAACTTGAGTAAGCTAAGCTAGTACAATAAGAAGAGAAGGTGATTGAAGAAGATGAATATTCACTAATTGATTTGATTGTGTAGACACCTCGTTTTTGCCTCCCTTTTTATTTTTTGATTTTTAATTTTTAAAATAGGTTAAAGGGTCCTAAATTAGGAAAATTAAAAAAAAAAAAAAAGAAAATAGGAAAAATCACAAAAATAAGAAATTTAGAAAAAAAAATGCAAAAAATAGAAGTTTTAGAAAATAATAAATCTTTTAGATAATTTAATAGAATATAACTTTTTTAATTTTGGTAAAATAAAGAAAGGATCATTGGGCTTAGGCTTAGATTTAAAAATGGCCCAAGTTAAGTTAATCTATATGTGCAATTTTATTGTACATATGAATAAGGAAAAACCAACAATCCAACTGGATAAGCACTTGGACTTGATATTGTATATAACTTAAAAATCCTAGTTTTAATCCATAGAAGGTGCAAAATACATTTTTTATTTTCTTTTCTCACTTCTTCGCTAAATCATCGCCACCTCATTTACCAACTCACTTCTAAGTGTGGTAGACATACTCCTATGCGTGTTGGACACACGCTTACACACGTAGCTTTGTGTTTGGCATCACATGTTGTCTAGATTTGCCCAACCCAAACATGAAAGAAAATTGTATAGCATTTAATATTTTTCATCCTTAACTTAACCATGATAACTATAAATAGGGGTTTATTTTTCATTTTTAAGACACAACAAAGCTTTGAAATACTTTAGAAAAACAAAAATCAAAGCTTCTTCTTTCTAACACGGTTCCTCTCTCTCTTTAGGATAGCATCCCCTACGGTGTTTTTGGACAAAAACTACCATCATCAGATTTTTTGAGCCAATACAAATCGATCTGAGCCGATCAAAGCCGATTGAAGCTAACAGGAGCCAACCCAGTCAAAGAGAATAGACTAAAGCCAACCAGAGTTAATCGGGCCAAAGTGAGCCAACTAGAGTCGATCGAGCTAAAGTGAGCCAGCCCCAAGCTAAAGTGAGCTAATTGAGTCGCCCTTAAGTCAACCAAGTCAATCTTAGCTGATGTGAGCCGTTCTTAAGTTGACCAAGCCACCTGAGTCGATTTGAGCTGCCTCTGAGCCGTCTGAGCCAATCCAAAGCCACTCTGAACAGATCGGGTCTATTGTTTTTTTCTTTCTCTTTTTAATTTTATTTATTTGTTTATTTGTAAATGTAATAATAAATGAGAAAAAGAAAAAAAAAACGAAAAAGAAAAAAGGAAGAAAAGAAAAACAAAAAGAGAAAAAACAAAGAAGTAGTCTATTTATTTATTTTTTAGTTTAATAGAAATAGATAGGATGAGTAATAAAATAAATAAGGTAATATACTAAAAATAAAAATAAATAAATAGGTTAGTGAATAAAAATTGTTTTGACACTTAGAAAAATCGAGTTTTATGAAAATAAATGAACTTCTTCCAAATTAGGACTATTTTAGAGTTTCTAAAAATAAAATACCGATTAGGGCCTTTTAAGAGAATTTTCTTAAGTAAATTAAATTGGGTAAAAGCGTAAATTTGACCTTTTTTCAAAAATTAAAATCAAATCACCAGCTAAAATTTTCATAAACAAACTATGGAAGCTTAATCCCAAATAACGAATATATAGGCACCCATACGTACGGGGCAACTTAAAATATAGAAAGTTTTATTTTTTCCATCTTTATAAATATTTGTTCAAATTAATTAATTTAGTCACATGTGATATGATTAGTTGTTTAAAAACTAAAAAAGGGTATATTTGAAAAGCAAAGTTAAATTCGGAAAGTTAAAAAGTGGTATCCATTTAAGGTTTAATAGAATAGTCCCCGGATCTAGACCTCTAAGTTTAAAAACTGTTTTAAAAATTGGTTTTCTCGTTAGACCAGTAACTAAGTTATGACCGATCTACTCAATTAGTTATAACTTAATTTTTTTTCCCGACTTCAATTAGGTGATGACTCCAAAGCGTTTTCAAGATATATAAAAAAAAAGAACAAATTTTCTTTAAACTCTAGTCAAGGGTCAGTATTAAACAGGTAGAGTTTAATACTAATTGGTTTAAAGAAGATTAATTCATAAAGAACTAAGAGGAGAAAACCGAGCTCTACAGCTTGGCAACTCTATTGGGGACGTCAAGAAGGCTAGCCAATTGAAAACTTTCTGAAATTAAAATTGCTTTTCAAAATACCCATATTCTTTAGTTAGTTGTTTATTTATTTATTTAATTGTATATTTGTGTATTTTTTATTAACTTCATGTATATATTTTTCTTTGATTTATTTTGCGTATCACATACGTCGAGACATGAGGAGTTCAATTGTTGCATTAAAGATGCGAGGTAGATGTAGTCAGACCTAAGTCGTCTTAGGACTTTAGGAGGGGGGCTATTGTGTAGGCTTTGATGCTATAGAGTAACTACTACTCGAAATTGATTAGGCCACCCCACTTAAGCTCATTGTGATCAATGAAAGTGTTTTCTAAAAAACAAATGAGGTCATAAAGCTTAAAGACCTTTTAAAACCCACCTTAATTGTATAAAATTCCATTCAAGCTTGAGTTAATACACTACCTTTAAGAATTGCAATCTTACAAATCATTTAAGAATTTTAGTGTAATCAAATTTTTGAAAATAACAGCAAGGTTGCAACTTAAAAAGTAATGTATTAATCTAAACTATCCTAACATTTACATATTTCCACATACTTTCTTTTGTTGTGTTGATGATTGATTCTTGTCCATCAAATGTGTAGATCTAGAATGGTAGACAACTAAGCAAACAATCAAGGGAATGATAGGTTACAGGACATCTCTAGGATTCGTGAACAAATGCTGAAAGATGAGATTGCCTACCTGAAGGAAAAGCTTGAATGTTCTGAGGCTCACAATTGGGCCTTAAGATCCCTTCTAGCATAGGTCAATGGGGATACCTATGAGATGATAGAGGACCTTAAGGCTCGTATACAAG
Organism: Lumnitzera racemosa; assembly: GCA_024138005.1. Classification (NCBI taxonomy): domain Eukaryota; kingdom Viridiplantae; phylum Streptophyta; class Magnoliopsida; order Myrtales; family Combretaceae; genus Lumnitzera; species Lumnitzera racemosa. The sequence goes on from JAMXBC010000007.1 coordinate 8,431,532, forward strand.
ACTTAATGTAGGGTTTTTTTTCCATTTAATAGAGCCTAGAATAAATATCAAGTTTCGGAATAAATGTTAAGTTCTTTGCCTTTATTTTTGTATTCCGATCTTTGTCAAAATAATAAAGTTCTCTTTAGTTCATTGTTATTCATTCTTTAATATTTCTATCTTTGTAAATAGTTCTTCAATAAACATTTATTTAACAATTATTCCTTCTCATTTAGGGAGATGTAAATAAAATCCATAGTCTTGTAAACTAGAACCTTAAAAATCACCATCCTTATTTGTAAATAATTTTCTTGTTTGCTGTAAAGTAAAACTTTATCTTTCTCTCTCTCAAAAAAGAAACAAAAAAATAAAAAGAAACAAAAATTGAAAAAATAAAAATGAAAAGAAAGGTTACTAACGTCTACAAATCCTTATGGACTCAAAGAGCTAACACAAGCTCAGGCCATTGGCCCACTTATGTAACTGACCTAAATACTTGGTTTCTAAACCATATAAGGCCCCTTGACTTATTAAGGAAGCCAATATGAGCCCCTTAGCCCATTCAACCCAAACATTAGTCCCTTAGCCCATTCAATTGAAACACTAACCTTGAGCCTATTCAAGCAACTTACCTAAACATAAGCTACTAAGCTAGGTAGCTAATCCAAACACAAACTACGGCCCATTAAGGAAATTGACCTAAACACAACCCTCAACCCATAAAGGTAACCAAGCTAAGCCAAAACCTTCGGTCTATTTAGAAAATCAAGCCCAATCATAAACCAAGCCAACATACAAAGTGAAATACTAAGGAATGATTTGATAAAATAGGGGCTAAAGTCGATCTTCACCTTGGGCAAATAAATATATATTCCTCCTTAAGAAATTGGTAAATCACTTTTAAAAGGTTTAGAATGACAAGAGGTAAACTATATTCCATACACTAACCTAAAATACTTTGACAGTTTAATGACAAAAGGGTGAAGATACTTTGGATTCATTCCTTAAAAAAAGGTTCACTTTGAATGAGATACGTAGATTAAAATGAAATTTGGCATTCATTTTCAAATCCCAAACACAATTACCCTTTGTTAACCCCATTAGACTAATTTAGAGAATTTTCAAATTTAAACCTTGTCAAGAGCCACCCTACAATGAGGCAATTCAGAAGTTAGGGTCATTGATTAGGAGATAAGGGTAAGATTGGTTTATGCTTACTTAAGTAACGTTAATTCAAAAACAACTTTTTTTTAATAAATTATTTTTCTCTAAAATGAAGAAGAGCTAATTTCCTTTTCAAGAACCTCAAGCCTATAGATTTAGGGCCTTCAATCATTTAAAAAGCAAAAACTTGACAATAGAGACAATCACTCGTAAAGCCAAAAGAAGAGAGAGAATAGTAAAAGATAATAGAGCAAATCAATTAAAAAAATGAAAGAAAGAAAAAGGGGACAAAAGAATTAGGCTTGGGTGCAAGATAAAATCCCCAAGAAATATGTCATATCCTAATAAGCCAACAAACTAAATCAAAAGGCAGGGAACTCTAACCCAAGAAGCCCCAAGAAACATAGGCCCTAAATCACACTCTAAAGCTCGAGAAATCCAAAATCTCCATATCTACTATGACATTCTAAAGCCTCTCTTACTTATACTGAATCACACAAGGCTTTCCTATCTACAATACCACCCTTGCACAAGTAAAAGCTCTTCCTATCTTAAAAGATAATTTATCTTCAATAAAAATTGTTTTTAAAACTGGGGCAAGCATACTTTTAATTTTTCCCTAAGGTTCTTGACTTGTATACTTGAGATTAATAAAAGCATTTCTTTCAGGCCTTCTCATTAGTCTCTTTGAAACCCTTGGACCAAAATCCCAAATTTATAATGTTGAATCGAAAAAGACCTAACGGATTGATGAAGGCGTATTACATGCAAAATGGACTATAATTTTTTGAACTGTAGCCGAGAGTGAAATCTAAACTGAGAGCTAGCAAAGAAAACCTCTTCAACTAAACTAATCATGGGTTACCTTTTCCCTAAGAAAGAAATGACTTAAAATCACAAAAGTCCCATGAGAAAGCCCTAGGGTCAAGAGCACTGAGAAACTCTACATAATTACCAAGGATAGGGGTAATTATAAGCTTGTTCCTTAAATAAAAATTTGTACCCATTGGAAAAACTTTCAAAAACAAATAAAAAGAAGAAGAAAGAGAATGTAAAGGCTTATTATAAGATTTTTGTCCAATCCATGTTGGCTCGAGTAGCCAAGTTTTCAACTTAGGTGATTTCCATTTCCTTTTCAATTTAGTCACACTTTTTTAAAATTGACCTTAGTAGTCTAGACCATTCTTCCCTAATTGCAAGTCTTAATATCCTTTAACTCCTTTTTAAATTAAGGGGTTTATCTCTAATGCATTTTTCATAAATGGTTTTTCAAAAATTTTCCTATAAATAATTTTTACAAGATAAGAAATCTTTTAAAATCAGTTACTTTCCTTACTTTACTTCTTCAGTCCTTCATCAACTTCCCTTAGGGTTCCAACCAGCCTATAGGGCGCTGTCTCATCTTTTATTTTTAGGGTTCAAGCCAACTTTATAGAGCGTTGACCTACTCTTTTATTCTTTTTAGGGTTCTAACTCGCTCAAGGAGCGCTTTGCCTACCTTGGTTAGTCAGCCGATTAGAGCACGACCAAGTTCTCTCATTCTTTTAGGGTCTTAGCCAACTCTAGGAATGCTTACCCATTTCATTTAGTTTAAGGCTTTAGCCAGCTTAAGAAGTACTTTGCCCGCATTAATTAATTAGCTTATTGAGGCATGACCAAGTTCTTTCATCCTTTTAGGGTCTTAGCTAAGTCTAGGAGCGCTTACCCATTTCATTCAGCTCAAGGAGCATTTCGCCCACCTTAGTTAGTCAGCTTATTAGGGCGTGACCAAGTTCTTTCATTCTTTTAAGGTCTTAGCCAACTCTAAGAGTGTTTACCCATTTCATTCAGTTTAGGGCCTTAGCTAACTTAAGAAGCGCTTCACCCGCCTTATTTAGTCAACTCATTAGGCCACAACCAAGTTCTTTCATTCTTTTAGGGCTGTAGCTAACTCTAGGAGCACTTACCCATTTCATTTAGTTTAGGGCTTTAATCAGCTCAAGGAGCCCTTCGCTCTCCTTAGTTAGTTGGCTCATTGGGGCATGACTAAGTTCTCTTATTCTTTTAGGGTCTTAGCCAGCTCTAAGAGCGCTTACCCATCTCATCCAATTTAGAGCCTTAGCTAGCTCAAGGAGCACTTCGCCTATCTTAGTTAGTTAACTCATTAGGATACAACCAAGTTCTCTCATTCTTTTAGGGTCTTAGCCAACTTTAGGAACGCTTACTCATTTCATTCAATTTAAGGCCTTAGCCAGCTTAAGGATTGCTTCGCCTACCTTGGTTAGTCAACTCATTATGGCATGACTAAGTTCTCTCATTTTTTTAGGGTCTTAGCCAGCTCTTGGAACACTTACCCACTTCATTTAGTTTAGGGCCTTAGCCAACTTAAGGAACACTTTGTCAACCTTAATTAGTCGGCTCGTTGGGGTACGACTAAGTTTTCTCATTCTTTTAGGGTTTTAGCCAGCTTCAGAAGCGCTTACCCATTTCATTCAGCTCAAAAGCACTTCGCTTGCCTTGGTTAGTCAGCTCATTAAGGCATGATTAAGTTCTCTCATTCTTTTAAGGTCTTAGCCAACTCTAGAAGTGCTTACCCATTTCATTTAGTTTAGGGCTTTAACTAGCTTAAGAAGCACTTTACCCGCCTTGGTTAGTTAGCTCATTGAGGCACAACCAAGTTCTCTCATTCTTTTAGGGTCTTAACCAGCACTAAGAACGCTTACCCACTTCATTCAGTTTATAGCCTTAGCCAGCTCAAGGAGCACTTCGTTCACCTTGGTTAGTTAACTTATTGGGGTACAACTAAGTTTTCTCATCTTTTTAAGGTCTTAGCCAACTCTAAGAGCGCTTACCCATCTCATCTAGTTTAAGGCCTTAACCAACTCAAAGAGCACTTCACCTGCCTTGGTTAGTCAACTCATTAGGGCACAACCAAGTTCTCTCATCCTTTTAGGGTCTTAGTTAGCTTTAAGAGCACTTACCTATTTTATTCAGTTTAAAGCTTTAGCCAGCTTAAGGAGCACTTTTCCTACCTTAGTTAGTCAGCTCATTGGGGCACGACCAAGTTCTCTAATTCTTTTATCGTTTTAGCTAGCTCTAAGAGGGCTTACCCATTTCATTTAGTTTAGGGCTTTGGCTAGCTCAAGGAACGCTTCGCTTATCTTAGTTAGTCAGCTCATTGGGGCATAACTAAGTTTTCTCATTCTTTTAGGGTCTTAGCCAACTCTTAGAGCACTTACCTATTTCATTCAGTTTAAGGTCTTAACTAGTACAAGGAGCACTTCTCCTACCTTAGTTAGTTAGCTCATTAGGGCACGACTAAGTTTTCTCATTCTTTTAGGGTCTTAGCCAGCTCTAAGAGCGCTTACCTATTTATTCAGTTTAGGGTCTTAACCAGCTCAAGGAGTGCTTCGCCCACCTTGGTTAGTTAGTTCATTAGGGTATAACCAAGTTTTCTCATTCTTTTAGGGTCTTAGCTAACTCTAAGAGCGCTTACCCATTTCATCTAATGTAAGGTTGTAATCAACTCAAGGAGTGTTTCACCCGCCTTGGTTAGTCAGCTCATTAGGGCACGACTAACTTTTCTCATTCTCTTTAAGGTCGTAGTCAGCTCAAGGAGTGTTTCGCCCGTCTTACTTCGTTTCGTCAGCTCATAAGAGCATGGCCAGACTTCAATTCTTCTTTCCATCTTTTGGCCATCTCTTAGAACGTTACCCCTCTCTTCACCAAATCCCTAGTAGACCGAGCTTACAATAACTAGCTAGCTATTGCGCTTTTTGGAATAAAATCTAGCCTTAGGGTGAAAATAATGTCTCTTTTGTTTTTGTAGTAAAGTTTTGCTCCAACTTCACTACAAAGAGAGGCAACTGTAAACATCTCATTTTTGCCCCTTTTTTTATTTTTTAATTTTAAAAATAAGTTAAAGGGTCCTAAATTATAAAAAATTAAAAAAAATAGAAAAAAACACAAAAAATAAGAAATTTAGAAAAAATGCAAAAAAAAAAAGAAAGAATATTTAAGAAAAGCCAAAAAGAAAAGAAATTTAGAAAAAAATCATGATAATTTAAAATTTAGAAAAATAAAAAAAATAAAAGATTTAGAAAATGATAAATCTTTTAGATAGTTTAGTAGAATATAATTTTTTTTTTTAATTTAGGTAAAATAAAGAAAGAGTCATTAGGTCAAAGTTTAGATTTGAATCTAGCCTTAGTTAATCTAGTTCATATGTGCAATTTTGTACATATGAATAAGGAAAAACCAACAGCCTAACTGGATAACCACTTGGACTTGATATTGCATATGACTTGGAGATCCCAAGTTCAATCCATGGAAAGTGCAAAATGTATTTTTTTTTTCTCACTTCATTGCCATGTCATCGCCATATCACAGGCTACGTCATCGCCACATTATTTACTAACTCACTTCTAAGTATGGTAGACACATTCTTACCCGTGTTGGACATACTTCAACACACTACGCACTCGTTGGACACACTCCTATATGCGCGGCTTTGTATTTGGCATCACATATTATTCAAGTTCGCCCAACCTAAATATGAAAGAAAATCGTATTGCATTTAATATTTTTCATCCTTAGCTCGACCATGATAACTATAAATAGGGCTTTTCTCTTCATTTTCATGACACAACAAAGCTCGAAACACTTTAGAAAAGCAAAAATTGAAGCTTCCCCTCTCTAGCATAGTTCCTCTCTCTCATTTAGATAGCATCCCCTACGATGTTTTTTGATGAAAACTACTACCATCAGATTTTCCAAGCCAACACGAGTTGATCTAAGCAGTTGTGAGCCAATCAACGTCGACCAAAGCTGATAGAAGCTAACCAGAGCTGATTGAGTTGATATGAGTCGAAGAGAGCCGATTAAAGCCGATCGAAGCCTAGCGAAGCTAATTGAGCCGAAGTGAGCCAACCCCAAGTCGAAGTAAGCCAACTAAGTTGCCCCTAAGCTAATAGAGCTAATCCAAGCCGAAGTGACCCAACCGAGCCTCCCCGAGCCGATCTAAGCCACCTCTAAGCCAATCCGAAGCCAATTCGAGTCAATTAAGTCTATTTTTTTTTCTCTTTTTCATTTTATTTATTTGTTTATTTGTTAAATGAGAAAAAGAAAAAAATGAAAAAGAATAAAAGGAAGAAAAGAAAAACAAAAAGAGAAAAAACAAAGAAGTAATCTATTTTTTTTTTAGTTTAATAGAAATAGATAGGATGAGTAATAAAATAAATAGGGTAATATAATAAAAATAAAAATAAATAAATAGGTTAGTGGATAAAAATTGTTTTGACACTTAGAAAAATCGAGTTTTATAAAAATAAATGAAAATAAATGGACTTTTTCCAAATTAGGACTATTTTAGAATTTTCAAAAATAAAACACTGATTAAGATCCTTTAAGAGAATTTCCTTGAATAAACTGAATTGGGTAAAAGCATAAATTCGACCTTTTTTCAAAAATTAAAATCAAATTACTTGCTAAAGTTTTCACGAACAAACTATGGAAGTTTGATCTAAAATAACAAGTATATAGGTACTCATATGTACGAGGTGACTTAAAATATGGAAAGTTTTATTTTTTCCACCTTTATAAATATTTGTTCAAATTAATTAATTTAGTGACATGTCATATGATTAGTTGTTTAAAAACTAAAAAATGGTATATATGAAAAGCAAAGTTAAATTTGGAAAGTTAAAAGGTGGTACCCATTTAGGGTTTAATAGGATAGTCCCCGGATCCAAACCTCTAGCTTTAAAAACAGTTTTAAAAATTGGTTTTCTTATTAGACCAGTAGCTAAGTTATGATCAATTCACCCAATTAGCTAATACCGGTCGGTTTAATGAAGATTAATTTAAAAAGATCTAAAAGGAAAAAACCAGGCTTAACAAATTAGATACAAAAATGAAGTTTTTATAGTTGCCAATTAAGGTAACTTAACAATGTAGTACAATCTCCTAAAAGGGCAAAACATTGGAAGTAGGAATATGTAATAGTTTACAAGGGTAAAAAGGATAAAATGTGAGTTGTTATACTTCTGACTATCATACAATATCAAAGGATGCATAGCACTCTGTAACTAGTAGGTACTAATCTTAAGAATTGACTCTATCCTTAAGCTAGTGGTTTATTATAGAATAGGACAATGGCTTGGTTGGAGGTCGGAATACCTGTCGACAAGTTTGGCATTATACTAACCGAACTAATGGGAAAGTTAACTCAGTTGCTTGTCTTGTTCCCGATTGGATAACCACAAGTTAGTATAAGGTTCACTAGGCTTGGGATGAGTAAGGACAAGGATTAAGTTCCTCTACTAGAGAGATAGTGTAAAGCTAGTAGAAGCTCAAGTATCTGGTTAGGTTGGCTTATCGAACGAGCTTAGCCTCCTTGTCCTAAACTATTGTTGGAGGGCTAGGTAGACTATAGTGGCCAACTCATGAGCTCAAGACTAAGTAATAAAACCTTATATCTTTCCATTTGGGTTGTTTGAAATTTGGGATCAAATCTAGCTTAATTTCATTTTGCTTGTTCTTAGGGAGGTATAGGTTAAGGTCAACAACAATGAAGGAATTTGAGACCCCATACTTGCCAGGCAAGTCTATCCTATAGGTATTCTGGTTGATATAGATACCACATTTTTTGTCTAGTTTAAAAACCCTTATATTTTGGAAAAGGCTAACATATTGAAAAATACCAAAAAATTGAAAAATGTAAAAAAAAAAAAAAACTTGAAAGTGAGAAAAGTAAAAAAAAAAAAAATTACAAATGGAAAATACAAAAATCAAAAGAAAAAATAAAAGATACAAAAGAAATTGAAAAATAAGGGAACAACCTAAAAAGTTCAAAAACAAGAGAAAACCAAAAAACAAAAAAAAAAAAAAAAAAGAGAGAGAGAGAAACCTAAAAATCCAAAGAAAAATAAAAAATTAGAAATTAAAAAAAAAAGTAATGTGTAAGAGTTCATTTAGGTTGATTCAAGGTAAAGACATTTTTCTAAGGTCTAAGATTTTTTTTGGAGTTAAAATAGACATATGTGATTTGATTAAGTTAGGAATTCTAAACAAATAGGGACATTTATTAAAATTTAATTTTTCTAACCTAACTTATGTAAACCTTACAAATTTTTAGATTTGAACTTGAAGTCAATCATGAGAGTTAATGGATAATCCTTAGAACCACATATGATAAGAATGGCTAAAAACCCTAAATAAAATGAATAAACCTTAAACAATAAATTTGAAAATCATATCTATAACAAAAACCCTAATCATATGATTAAAAACCCTAAACCCTAGTTGTACACATAAAACCTTAAGCTCTAATGTGCGAGAAACTCCAAAGCGACTATAAAACCCTAATAGATGTCTAAAATACTGATTGAATGTCTAAAATCCTAACTTAACCAATAAACCCTAATTATATAGCTAAACTATTTACTAATTATAAATAATTTAGCTAATCACATTAAAACCCTAGCAATTCCTACTTTTATGCGATTCACTAACAACGAATGGTTTCAATTATTAGAGATTCATCAATAATTTAGATAATATAGGTTAATACATTTAATTAGGACAGTTTAGTATAACGAAACCCTAAGCAAACCCTTAATGGTGCTTATGTACTTAATTACAATTGAATGTGCTAATTACACCTTAAATCAATAGCCAACCCAATGCATCTTAATTAATAAATGGATAAGTACAATTAAGAAGAAGATCCAAAATTATTAGTAGGTAAATCTCCTCAATTAATGGCATTTAGTACTTTGAGGAGACAAGAATCATACTTCATTTGGTAGCAAATCAAATAATAATACATATTGTCCCATAAAGGGAAGTGTACTTTTTGCCCAAAATAGAAAACTCGTATCCCCTCCCTCTCTCTCCATTGCTAGCTACCCTATTCCCCATTTCCTTCATTCCTTTCTAAATTTAACACACATAAAACACCCTCAAATTCTCTAAAAACCAACCTCACAACACCTACCCCCTACCCTTCCTCTTGAAAACACCACATCCTCCATCGCTACCCTCCTTTCTTGATGAACACCAACCCATTCTCACTATCTCTTCCTTCCTTAGTCCATTAACAAGCACAACTACCCCTAAGTGCACCTTAATTCAACATTCACAAGGAGAAAGTAAGGGGTTCACAACTTTAATTACTTATATACCATAGGTTAGTGCCACTCCATTTCTTATTTTAAGTGAGCTTGTATTAGTGTTTCTTGAGAGTAGAAGCCTAGGATAGTTAACTAAAGATTCAAAATTATAAGTTCATTTGGTAAATATTAACCATGGAAGCTTCATGTCACCATTTAATGTAAGGCAAAAACTATGAGTGCTATTAATACTTAAGAATTGTGTCCTGTCAATATCTTAGCAAAACAATGAAAAACATCTTGGAACCTTACAAACAAGAGTATGCCGCCATTATCCTAAACCCCTTCCCCATCCCACTTTGAAGTTTCATGATAATCCCTAGTCAAATGTAATTAATTAAGGTAAAAATGCATTAGAGTGCATTTTATCAAGAAGCCAAGGTAAAACACCCCATTAATGCCCTTGACCACCACTTTTAGGAATCATAGTAAGCTGTAACTTTTGAGTCATTATCTTAATGACATGATTAATTAGTGTTAATTAAGATTCAGTACATAACTAGTGTAGACATCTACTTTTTGCCCCCCTTTTTATTTTTTAGATTAAGTTATAGAGTCCTAAATTAGAAAAAATTCAAAAAAAAAATAAAAAATTAAAGAAAAACCCCTAAAGTGGAGAAGTTTAGAAAAAATAAGAATTTCAAAAAATACAAAAAATAGGAAAAAGTAGAAAAAATAAGAAATTTAGAAAGAATACAAAAAAATGGAAAATTTAGGAAAATATATAAGAAATTTGAAAAGTCATAGAAAAATTTAAAAAATGAAGAATTTAGAAAATAATAAATATTTTAGTTACTTAGATAGAGTAGATTTTTAATTTAATTAGACTCAAAATAAAGGACTATTAGATTTGGGCTTAGATTTAAATTTAATTCAGGCTGACCTAGTCCATATGTGCATATATAAATAAGGCATAGGCCAATAGCCTAATAACAAAACACATGGACATTGCAATTGGGATTAATTGTAGATCAGGGGTTCAAGACTTACTAAAAGTATAGAGAAATGCCTTTTTGTCATTTTCTTTTTAAACTCCTTGCATTGTCACATGTTAGGCTGTCATTGGGCCACGTATCTAATTATGACACGTAACTCCTCATGATTGGCCATGACAACAAATTTTCCTTCCCCCATTTTTTTATCCCCTTTCCTTTTCTTCCCTTCACTTTCTTTTTAAAAAAACAAAACAACAACTAAAAAAGAAGGCAACATTTGAAGCAGGGGAGGAATTCATTTAAAAAAAAAAAAAAAAAGGGAACACACAACACCAAAAGAAATTTTTTGAAAAAACAGTAGAAGGGGGAACTTAGATTTGGAACATAAACACACAACTCATTGGGGGGCTTGTTCATCTAAAGAAAACACACAGCACATATGTACACAATAGGAGCAAGACACAAATAAAGGGGGGAGTTGTTTTTTCCAAAAACATATACACATACATACATAAGAGCTAATCCTCTCTCTCTTAGCCTGGGCACTCTCTCTCTCCACTCTCTTTCTCCGTCAGCCAAACACACTACATACAGCAGGACCCACTTCCTCACTTTCTCAGCCATCCTCTCTCATCTTACCCTACAACCACCTCATCCCCACATGTGCACACGCTCAGCTACACCCTTACTCTCTCTCGGCCTATTGACCCTCGATTATCTCTCTCTTCAACCCCTCTCTTGCTTTCACCGATCAGACCCGCACCCTCCACCATTTCTCTCTCTTAAACCCCTTACATGCATAAACTCCACTAAGCCACACTTTATCTCCTTCCTCATATGACTACCACGCAGACTACCCCCTACACACGTATGACTCACTCACTAAACACACGCTAGATCACCCACGCATAACCTCCATCCTCTCCTCAAATCATCACCAGGTGCTGCTTAATCAGCAGCCACACTCCAACCCCCTTTCGCATAGACCACCGCCACAACTACCGCCGCTGACTAAACTAAGCCACAACATTATTCGTGCACCCCCTAAGGCCAATAAGTACGGCACAAAACCGCCCTCACCCGCTTAAAATACGCCCTTAAACAGCCTCTGCTGCGCTGCATTAATCATAGGAAGCAACCCGGATTCGACTCAATCAGAACCGACCCGACCTGAATTGAAACCCGATCTAGAGCTCTAAGTTCGACCCATTAGCCGACCCGAAGTCCGAATCCGAGTCGTACCCATCGACCTGCACACAATTTGGTCCATTTCCCATTTTGGTTTTTGGTGTTGTATTATTTTATTTATTTGTTTTTTTTTTCATTTTATTTGTTTGTAAAGTAAATGTAATTGTAATTAACAAAAAAAAAAGAAGGAAAAAGAAAAAGAGAGAAAAATCGAAAAAAAAAAAGAAGAAAAAAATGGGGAAGTAATATTTTGTTTAGTTTTATTTTCACATTTTAGCAAAAAAAAAAAAGAAAATAAAAATAAAAAATAACAATAAAAAGTAAAGGAATAATAAAAAATAATAAAATTGTTTACCACTTAGAAAATTGATTTTCCAAAAATAAAGTAAAAAATAAATCAATCATTTTTCAAATTAGGATCATTTAAAATTTTCAAGAATAAAATTCAATTTAAGACTCTTAGAAAATTTCTTTAAATGAACTCAAAACGGGTAAAACATGTAAACTCGAATGTTTTTTTCAAAAATTAAAATTAATCAACTCACTATATTTTCAATAAACGAACTATGAAAATCTGATCCCGAATAGCGAGTACGTAAGCACCCATATGTCAATATGGAGCGACTTAAAATATGGAAGTTTTATTTTTTTTTTCCATTTTTAGCTATTCGTGTAAATTGATCAATTTAGTCGTATATATCATAATTAGCTGTTTTAGAAACTGAAAAAGGGTATATTTGGAAAGTGAAATTAAATTCAAAAAGTTAAACAGTAATACCTGTTTAGAGTTTAATAAATTAACCCCCAAACCTAAATCTCTAGTTTTCAAAAAAGTCATTTTATAAATTGGTTTTTAAATCAATAGATGGGTAGCTAAATTATAACAAATCCTCCCAATTGGTTATAACTTAACCCTTTTTTCCTGACTTCGGTCGAGTGGCTCCAATAGCTTTTCAAGTTGGAAAAAAATGGTTTTTCTTTATACCTTAGTGGAGAATTAGTATTAAATGAATAGGGTTTAGTATTGATTGGTTTAAAGAAAGTCAATTCCATAAAAGAATTGGAAGGTGAAAAATCAAGCTCAAGAACTAGCAAAGTTTAATAGGTTAATAATCACTTAGAAACTTAAATAAGCTTGAAATGTGATCTAGGCTTTTGGAAATCAATTAGAGGCCTAATAATTAAAAGACATCAAACCTAGACACTTACTAAAAATGGGATATTTTATGGGCTTGTAGTGGATTTAGGCCCAAAAGAGTAAATAGAATTGCATTTAAGGCCTAAGGATGTGAAATAGGCCCAAAACTCATTAAAAAACCCAAAAACAAGGCCCATGGCCTTAGAATGAGATTGAACAGCAACCTAAGGTGAACTTTAAAGAACTAATTAAAGGCGCATTAAGCCTAATAGATCATTTAGAAAACCCCTTGTAGGTCCAACATAGAGTTTATACTTAAAACTAGTAAAAAAGGGCTATTTTGACTTATAGAAGTGAACTTAAGGCCCAAATCAACAACCATAAGTAATATTATGAAATTTTTACTTAAAACACATAAAATAAAAGCTTAAGAACCCATATAAGAGACCTAATAACAAAATTATAAACCTAAGCCCAAAACAAGGCACCAAACCTACAAATAGTCAAACCAAGCCTTTAACTAATGAACTTGAACAACCCAAACTGAACTATTATAGGTCCAATCTCACCAAATGACCCCATCACATAATAGAACACTCAAAAAGAGAAAAATCAACCATAAGAACATGAAATCAAACTTAAAATGAAGAAGATATGGCCAAAATAATAAATAAGGAAAAATTGAGTAAGATAGAACCTTAGTAAAGTAAATACCCATTACTGACTATTATTATACTCTTTGGATGATTTAGACTTAGACGTCAACACTACTACAGATTACTAGGATTTTTAGATGATGGTAAGTGAGTATTCTTACCCTTGTCTTACCTTGCTTTTGCTTATAGTGTTAAGTAGTAAAACTTATATGATAAATGAAAATTAATATGCTTGGAGAATTATCGGAAATGTGCATGTGCTTGTTCTTGGTTACTTTTGCTTGATAAAATATCATGAGATATCCAAATGTGTCTCGATTGCTACATTAGCTAATTGACTAGATTTTGGAGTGTCAATTATTTATTGCTTAGTCACCTATAAATCTGACTTATTTACTATTTAACTATTAATAACTAGTCATGCATTACATTCTCTTACATAAATAAATAAGGGCATCAGCACTACACAACATATAAGAGATCATGTATGTTAGATTCATATATTGTGTTTGCGTCTTATATAATTGCTATTGTATGATGTATTCGCACAACATGTTTTTACCTTAACTTTTGGGAGATACGAAACTCTGGGGAGAGCTACCCTTCACTTAAAGCCGAGCCATGTTACTACTTAGGGGTAAGGGATACTGTGTGAGCTCTTCACAACCATACCTAAGACAAATAGCAAATATGAGAATTAAGGGATCACATATTTTAGATTAGAATCGGTTATTGGTACCTAGATCACGATGTGCTTAAATACTTTCCAACCTAAGCAACGGTAAGTATGAAAACCTTGCTATATGCAGTTACCAATCGACTATATATACTGTTTGCATTACATATGCTTGTACATGTGATAACATGAATTTATTATACATATTCTATGAGTATTTTGCACTATTTTAGATATTTTTTTAGCTTAATTCATTTAAATTTCATTTTCGGGTACTTAAAGAGGCATTTTATGAAGTTTCAAGGATTTTTATTAAGTTTCAGACCTTAATTAGAAAAAAAATTGTTGATCAAGGATTGAAGCGGAGGAATTTTGAACGAGAAACGAAGTCTAGAAAGGAACACAACTAAAGACCATGGCCGTGATTCCTGCATGTGTTCCCTCTATCATTCAATTCCATTTAATTTTGAAGATTTTGCATAAACAACAAGTACACAAGCTTCATGGTTATGTATTTCACCTATGGACTTGCAATGATTTTTAAATATTTTATTTTTGCTAGGTTTTCTTTATAATTCTAAGTCTACTCCTTATAAATAGATGCTTGGCCTAAGGTTATAGAAAGAGCCCTTTAAGTGCAAAAGTCAGTAGGGTAAAAGAATCATAAGGGGGCTTCTCTACTCTTTTTTTTTATTTTATTATTATGTCTTGTTATTGTTCTTATTTATTTTTTTTAACGTTATTTTAGTTATTTCGTTATAGTAATCTTCACTCTTCCATCTTTAACTTTTCAATTAAATTTTTTTATTATATGAGTTACATAACTTGAATAATCTAAGGATACAACTACTAAAAATAATTACATACTTCTCCTACTTAAGGTTCCTCGTGAAATTGACACTCTAACTTAGCGACCCATCAAGTTTTTGCCACCATTTCCAAGGAGGCAATAGAGTAAACCAATTAAGAATTTAGCAAAAACCTTAGATTTTAAATTATTCTAACATATTTGTAATATTTCTTTCCTTAGTTATTTTTGGTATTTTTCCTTCCTTATATTATTTTTAATTTCTGAATTCTTTTGAGTTAATGACCAAGAGTAGCAACAATAATCTTGTAGAATTTGATCCGGAGATTGAAAGGATTTCATATTATCTCCGTTAGAGAGTTGATGAAAACTTGGATTTAATCAATCGAGATTTACTACTACAATTGAAAGAAGAGTCAGAAGATTTGAAAAATAAGTAACAAGATTGAGATTGAAAATATGGCATTGAAAGGCAACAATAATGATGAAGCTAACAAATTCCTTATGGAGTTTACTAAACCAATGGTGACTAAAGCAGAGTTTAGCATCACAAGGCCTATGATCCAAGCAACAAATTTCTAGATTCAACCCAATGTTATCCAAATGGTTTAACAATTCATTTAATTTGATAAATTAGAAGACCCCAACAACCATATCTTAGGTTTCTTAGAGATTTGCAATAAGTTCAAGATCAATGGTGTCTTAGACAATGCAGTAAGATTAACGTTATTTCCCTTCTTTGTACAAAGGAAGGCCAAGCATAGCTTAATTCTTTACCTAGAGACTCTATTATAATGTAGGATTCTTTTGTAAAAAAGTTTATATGAAAATATTTCCCGCCCACTAAGATGGCAAAAATTAGGAATAATATTTCTGCTTTTACTCAATTTGATGATGAGACCCTTTACGAAACGCAAGAGAGGTTTTAAAAGTTATTGAAGAAGTGTCCACATCATAGACTACCCCAATGGATTCAAATTCAAACGCTCTGTAATAGACTTAATTATTCTACATGACAGATGATTAATGCCGCAACTAAAGGCACTATGAGTGCTAGGATGTCAGATGAGGCCTAAAAGCTTATTGAAGGAATGGCGATGAGTAATTCATAATGGGATAATGTGAGATCTGAAGTCAAGGCGTCTATGAAAATTGAAGTTGATTTTATGACTGTATTAATTGCTTGGGTTAAGAATCTGAATAAAAAGATTGATGGACTAATGAAACTAATTAATTTAGTGCAAGATAAAGTTTTAGCTAAAATTGAAGATGTAAATTTTATTACTAACCATTTTTTGAACAATCCTTTCAACAATAATTACAACCTAAGTTAAAGAAATCATCTCAACTTCTCTTGAGGTAGCAAGCAAAAATAGCAAAATTGAAATGTGTAACCTCAAAACAAAGCCTCCAGTGTTGAGGAGTTGCTGAATCGATTCATCCAAAATTCAGACATGTACTTTCAAGCTAACGAAGCTACAATGAGGAATACCGAAGCATCATTAAGAAACTTGGAGAACCAATTAAGACAATTGGCTATGACAATTACCAAAAGGCCATAAGGAAATTTGCTTAACAACACCAAGCCAAATCTCAAACCGGTAGGTTTGAAACCAAAATGAAGAAGAAAAGTTAACTATCGAGCTAACAATGTAAAACAACAATGCTCCTTAGGAGGTAGCCTAAGTTTCATCTATTTTATTTTTAGTATTCAATTCATTTATTTTGTTTATTTTGTATTGTTTCATTAAGTTAGTTCAAGTATCAAATTTTTACATTAGTTTTTCTCTTACTTTGAACAATTTTCATATAAAGTAGTTATTGAATTTGTTTATGCAAATAGTAATTATTGAAGTAGTTATCCAATTTGGTTGTTATTTGATTTATTTTTGTACTTCAATTCGTGTCAATTTTGAGTTTTTAAAGTAATTTCAATAACCAAGTCAAGGAAAATCAAAGTAGCATTGAATTTACATAATTACGAGAAGAACGTGACTAAAGTCCATGGCAATAGACTTAGACAATAGTCCTCTCAAATTTAATTTCAAGAGGAAGTGGAAATTTTTGGATGATAAGTCCACAACTTGGACCATGCTCGTGGTCCTTAACCATAGACATGCCATGGTTTGCAATATTGATGCAAAGGGAAAGAATAAGGCTATACTCCATGGCCATGATCCTTGCTTGTAGTCTCTTATGAATTTAAATATCACGGGTTTTTCTTCTCCTTTTTCTTTCTAAACTTACTCTCTCTCTCTCTCTAAAATACACGTTTCTTTTAATATTCTCTCTACATACACATCAAAAACTCACAAAACCTCAACAACGTGCATTTCGAATTTAAGGTATGTACATCATCTCTACCCATTTATTTTCTTAAATTTATGGTTAGTTTGTATAAAAATAGGATTTTTAGTTAGAGTTTCATGAAGAACACTTTGATTAGCATGTGTAGAAATCTTGATTTCTAGGAGCTATTCAACATATATAATTTGATGAAACATGTTATTTTCTCATTGTTTTGCTAAAAATCGCTTGAAATTAAAGATTAAATTCATAAGAATGTGAGAATTGTTTTCCATGTTGAAGGAATGTAAAAGAAAGCAAGGGAAAGTAATGGAATCCATGATGTTAATAGTTGTTCTTGGCATGTAATGTGCACAATTCGTATAAAAATATAGAAATTTGTTGTGAATTGGATTTATGAGCAATTCATAGAATTCATGGATTTGCAATATTAAGTGAATTGTTCAACATACTGTAAAATTCATGATTAATGATATGGAATTTGTTGTTACAATTGCACATAAAAATAAGAATGTTAGAAATTGTTAACAACAAGTTTTAAGGATTTGTATATTAAGTGCTAATGTTCATGTTAATAGAGATTATGAATTAAAATATGATTTAATATTGAATTAATTCTATAATTTCACTAATCCATGACTTTAAAAATTAGCATTTCATTATATATTGTTTTGCTAATTCAAGATTTCCTATGTTGCTTAATTTGATAAACTAGCAACAAATTAGGAATGTTTTTTTAGTTTTATTAACTTCTTAAATTAGCCATTACATAACATGAATCATTTCTTTTTATCAAAGTTGAATTCCTTTTCCTTTTTTGAATTCAAAATCATGCTGAGAATAAAGCATGCCACACATAAGAATTTAAGTACCTTCCTTACACATCTACTTCTAACGTTTCATCACTCTTGACAACAAAAGAGGTATCTCTGTCTATCTAAGAAGGAAATTTACTAAACTACATATTTGAGCAGGGATTCGTTAGTTTAAGCTAGCAACGATGTTGAGGTTTAACAATTAATTGAGTTTAGAAGATGGGACTGACTTTTAAAAATCAATAAGTCGGTGTACAAGGAACTGACACTAGAGGTGCTTAATACACTAAGTTTAGCATTTGATAACATAGAACTTGATAGACAGAATACTCTATACTTTAGGTGCAATGGTCAGGAGATAACCATGTCATTTGATGAGTTAACCATTAAGATAGGTATTTATTCTATGAATTATGTTAAGAGTCAAGGGTATATGGAACTACCATATAAGCTTCCCCAAGGTGTTTATGAATCTTTTGTTTAGGCTAATCAGACTAATAAGGAAGGGAAAGCTTATGACCTAAGAAGGTCTAAGGCTTCCAACCTGAGTCCTACTCTTAGATTGGTTCATTACATACTGGCTAGGGGTTGTATTGAGAGAAAGAATAGTTAATGGATTGTTAATGAGAAGGATATTCTATACTTGCATAATTTTGCTAATAGATGAACCCTAATTTTAGGTGTTAGGATGGTTTAGTTTCTTAAGAACTAGGCCAGTAAAGGTCATTCAGGTTTTATTTTTACAAGTCCCTTTGTCACCTAACTAACAAGAAATACCCTTTGTTTCCATAGCATTCCCTACATACTAGAATTGGATCCCCTTGCTCCCTTAACCTATGACTCTATCAAGGTCATGAAGCTACTTCTAGCACCTAAGAGTCTACTACATAAGCCTTCTGGCAAGGCCATATCCTCATCATCCCAATAGCAATCTAATTCATCGTCTTCTTCAATATTTGTCACACTTAAGAAGATTACGATGAAGATACTAAAGAAGTAACTAATCTTGACAAATAAGATTGATCAAGCTGAGGTCAGACAAGATGCACTCTTTGCCCATTTAGAAGTCTAGCCACCACCATCACTACTTATTCCAACCCTTGACTCAAATATGGAGCCAATAGAAAAGGGGGAAGATGAAGGAGAGGATGAAGAATGATTTTCTATACACCTTTCACATTTTTTATAAAGATTCGGTTTGAATTTCTTTTTTATTTTGGATGATTATGCTTATAGCGTATTTACTATTGCCCTTTCTTTTTATTTATTTGTTTAATCTTTTAACGTTTTGTAAGTTCTATAGGGTATTAACACTTCAGTACTTAAATTAGTAGTTTTATTAAGTTTATTTTATTTCGCTAACTTCTTCTTTTCATTTTTTCTAGTTAATTCGTTTTGGTATATACAAAGAAAACCTTGTACCTAAATGAATTGATGGAATTTAGATTCTGAAGTTTAGATTTTTCTTAAGGATTAATGCTAAAACCAAATAAGTCTTAGTTCTTTTTCTTTGTCATTTTTATTTTTCTTCTACTTGTATTTTGATTTGCATTATTATGTACACTAAGGACAATGTATAACATAAGTGTGGGGAAAAAGGATTTGTTATATATGTTAATACTTTTAGATACACACTTAAGCTTTTGAAATTTTTCTTTAATTAAAAAATTTTAGAAATTTACACTCCCTGTATATTAAGCAAGGAAATTTTTTTTCGAATTTGTCCAAAACCTTTATGAATTTAAAATACTTTGCTAAATTTAAGTGATTAAATCTTTATGATTTAAAGTTCCTATTGCTTAAGCTTAGACTTAAATTGGGGATTAGGATAGACATAGATAGATTAAGGACTAGTTATTTTGATTTCTAAGCATAATTCTAAAGAACATTTATTTATCCCTTTTTTTCAAAATTTTTTAGACTGGATGAACAAAAGGAGATTTGTTCTTTGAAAGTCTTTTGAAAAATCAAAATAATTGGAGGTATTGTTGAATTGATGAAAAGAATTACTAAAAATTGGTAAGGATTAATCCTAATCGATCAGAAGAGCAAGACTCCTTCTTACTACCAATTCACAAAAAGAAAATTAATTAAAGTTATTAAAGATTAGCGTTGATCCCTCAAAATAGTGAAGTGCCTTCCTACTAACAATTGTTAAATGAATAAAATGGCTAAATTTGTAAGGATCGACCTTAATCTATCATAAGAGCAAGGTTTTTTTCTCAATGTTAATCATCTTCAATAAAGAAATTCAATTAAACTTAAATAACCTTCTAATGAAAATTGAAAGAAGTAAAGAGACAATCAAATGATAAACCAATGTAATATGCATTTGGTCTAGGTTTTCAATTAAAAATAGTAAGGGAAGATCTCCTTACTCTTGAGTTAGAGTGAGAAAATCTCTATAACTTTTTTTTCTTAGCCGATCGATGTTTATTTTATTCTCTAGTTTAATTTTTGTTTAAATGATATGGCTCACTTTGAATTATCTGGATTTCAGTAGTTCTTAAGACTTATTATGTAAGTGTTCTAAAGGCATTATTGAGTTAAGGAAAAAAGATGATTCAGAAAGGATTTTTGCTAAGCTATTCAAATTTAAGGGTGTACTTTTTTGAAGGATAGATTGTAATCACCTTATCCTTAAGATGTTTTTGTTTTGTTTTGATGTTTTGCTTAAAGACAAGCAAAAGCTTAAGTTTAATGGTATTTGATAACATGAATTTAGCATACATATTTTATATGTATTCTGTGTTACTTTAGATATTAATTTAGTTAATTTTATAACATTTTGCGCTTAATATATTTAAATTTCATTTTCAGGGATTTCGAAAAGCTATTTTATGAAGTTTCAACGATTTTTATTAAGTTTCAAAGCTTAATTGGATAAAAGCATTGATTAAGGATTGAAGCAAATGAATTTTGAGTGAGAAACGAAGCTTAGAAAAGAACACAATTGAAAACCATGGCCGTAGTTCCTACTTATGTTCCCTTTGTCATTCAATTCTATTTAATTTTGAAGATTTCGGATAAAGTGTAAGTACATGCTCAAGCTTCACGGTCGTATACCTCACCCATGAACTTTCAATGATTTTTAAATCTTTTATTTTTATTAAGTTTATTCTAGGTCCACTCCTTATAAATAGATATTTAGGCCTGGAGTTGCAAAGAGAGTCCCTTGAGTGCAAAAGTCAATAGGGTAAAGAATTACAAGCGGGCTTCTCTTCTCTTTTCTTTTTATTTTATTATTATTTCTTTATTTTAAGTTCTTAGTAAATTGATGTTGAAGCGTATGTTAGAAGGTAACTTTTATTATGAATGAAATTTGAACTATGATTTTGTATATTGTGATCTAATTGTATTATCTTTATTGTCTACTTTAATTCAATATACCGGTGATTAAATTATCGCTAGAGTTTAGTGTAGAGTTTGTAAAAGCATATAATATAATTGATTGATACAATTAGGCAAAAGTAGTGTAAATATCCCATTTTTATGGCCCTTTATTTTTAATTTTAATTATTTTTTATTTTTATTTTTTCATGTATAAAAAATACCAAAAAATAAAAAAATTTGAAAAATAAAAGTGTGAAAAGTGTCCAAGTTAGGTTAATGAGTTGTTTAGGGGTGAATCAAGCAATAATAAAATATGTATGCAATTTAATAAATTTTAAGTTTTTGAAAAATTGGACTTCACTAGAAAAAATATATTTTTAGAAAACTAGTAAATATTTGAATTCATGAAAGTGGGCTTTGAATGATTTTAACTAGACAAATGAAAAAATAAGACTCCAAATTTATTAAACTAAAAAATATCTGGAAAGATTCTTAACATATATATTTTAGGTCTTTTAAATGTGATTGGTTTAGTTTAAAACAAGTTAGAGAAAATTGGGCCAAAGTTTAGAAATAAAAGTTAAGGTTAGGCCCAAATTTGAAAGGCTTATAAATAAATGAATTGCATAATATGTTAAGAAAAACCAATAGCACAAATGGTAAGGGCATGTCTGTATGATCGCAACCTAAAATGTTTCCAACTTTAAAACCTACATTTGCACATAAATTCTTGCAAAGTTTAGTTAATTTTTCATGAAATTGAACTTTATATACAAAATAGACCAACTTGTGCAAAATTACTAGAAATGCATGAAACAATGTTGTTTTTAAATGAATTTTATGCATTTTATATACTACGTACAGGTGCATGGGGGCTACCATGGTTTTAATAGCCTCCACCATTCAATCAAGGAGACTAATGTGAAGAGCGTTGGTAAATTTGGCCTACCGATCAATTAGGGGCCTTGCTACCGACCGATCGATATGTCCTAAAGCATTAGGGGACAACTGATCACTTAAATGATTGATAGTTGGAGAGGTTGGCATGTGAACAGAAGCTATAGGGGTAGATTTAACTATACCAACCAATTAGTAGAAGAAATTAAGGTCAAGGTTTTCCAACTAAACCTTAACCCCTTCTAAACGATGTGTTTCATAAAAGATGAAACAACCTAGAGCTAATACGTATCTACCGATTGATTAATAGACCCTTCCACTGATCGATCGGTAGCCTAAAATTATATATACTCACAAATGCTACCGAAAATACGAGCCTCAATTAAGGTTTTAATAGCATTAGGCTTAGTTTTGCAAGCTCATTGTCTGTTTTCTTATTGTCATGACTTGTTTATGATATTTGATGAATGTTTTGTGATTTTAATGCACATTTAAGTTTGTTTATTAAGTATTGAGTACATTATCTTCATCTAATCTCATGTTCACTTGTTATCATCTCGTTCACTTGTTATTTAATGGAGTTTATTATTATTCTTGTTTTGTTTATTGCCAATATTGTTAAATCTATAAGTGGCTAAATAGTTATTAGTGGGTTTGTGATAATATAGATGTTGTAGATGGTATAACCTTGTAGTTATGATATAGGTATGAGTATTTATTTGGGATTTTGATGATTGGTATTTCATTTGATTTCTTAAAAGGGCTTAATAATGAAATTTTGATTGAGTTTCCTTGTGATTATGAGACCGAGAGGAGATTAGTCCTAAGAAGTGCCATTTGAGAGTTAATAGGTTTACACAATTATGAGACTAAGAGGAGACTAAGTGTTCTCCATTGATTTCACATTACGTTATGTTGTTCTAGTAAATTAAGATAGGTCATCAGACTAAGAGGAGATTGACTCCCTCGTTTCTAGGATTAGAACACTTAATTCATGATAGGAATTAAGTGTTTAGCTGATTGTATAGGAAAATGAGACTGAAAAGAGATTTTTTGCCACATATTTGAGTTAAATGCCCTACTAAGGATTGAACTCAATAGAAGTCCGTGTCAAAACCCAATTAAAAACCATCCTCGATATCATAATGATAGACCCTCATCACTACTTCGAAAGCATGTCACAAGCCTACATCTTTGGTATTCTCAAATTTGATATGCGATTCACCTAGACTAGAGTAGCAAGTAGAATCTGATACTTAAATAAGCTATTTTTCCCTGAGGAATTTGACTTGGTAAATATTCACTAGTATAATTACCATAGACGATCTAGCACATTGGTGGGTTAAAGGTTTGACATAGTTTCAAAAATTTCTACTCATAAAATTCGTGTCGATCACCCATCAATTTTTAGCACTACTGCTATGGAAAAAGGCAATTGTGCTAATATCAGATTAGTTGAGAACTCTAAGACTAAGCCCTAGTGTAGTTTTAGTATAGCGTAGTATACTTAGCAACTTAGTATAAATTCTATTAAATTTGAGTAATTGGTTGTTAAATTGCAATCTTTGTTTGTTTTCTTGTTAAATTGAGTTAATTTCGTTAGTTTGTTGTTGCTTTAAGTAGAATTGAAGTTAAAGTTAGAAACTTTCTCGTTGAAATTGTTGATCCATACTGAATTTTTCTGTAGCTAATTTGTGTCAAGCTAAGAAGTGTGCTATTTAATTCTTTGTATAAATATTGGCAGGTTGTAGTTTTGGTGGTTTGGTTAGATTGGAAATGAGTAGAAATTAAGATTATTGACTTATATGCAAAGAGGGGTATGATAATTAGTGGAGAAATTTAACCCTGAAATAAACGAAACTTTTCATCGTAAGATTAGGAAAAGAAGGAGAGAGGAGTTAAGAGAAATGGAGAATCAACTAATATCCCTGTATAAAGGTAATAGAAATGGGGTTAACGAAAATGGAGTTAATGGACAAGGAGGAAATAGAAATGGGAATGGTAATAATCAAGCTTTGTGAGAATATTGTGTCCCCAACTTGAATGAGGTTACATCACCTATTACTTAGTCAGCTATTCAAGACAATAATTTTGAACTTAAACTCGCTTTGATTTAGATGGTATAACTTAATCAATTTGGTAGATTGCCATCCAAGGACCCTTATGAACATATTCATTTTTTTTTCTGTAATTTTATGCTACTTTGAAAATGAATGGGGCATCCAATGATGCAATTCACTTGAGGTTATTTCCGTTTTCATTAAGAAATAAAGCTAAGGGTTAGTTAAACTCTTAACAACCCAATTTTATCAAAGCATGGGAGGAATTGGTCTAGAAGTTCCTATCTTACTTCTTCCTACCAAGTAAAACAATGAAAATGAGAAATAATATTGCCATGCTTAGACAATTTGATGGAGAATCACTTTTTGAAAGTTGGGAGAGGTTTAAGGAGTTATTAAGGAGATGTCCTCACCATGGTTTACCTGTGTCGAGTATTCTAAACACTTTCTATAATGGTCTTGGAAATCAATTAAGGATGATAACCGATGCTACTATAAGGGGGAGCATAATGAACAAAAGTGTTGAAGAGGCATATGATATGTTTGAAAAATTAGCTTCGCATGCCTATGGTTGGCATTTTGAGAGAGCTCAGCTTAAGAAGGTAGTGAGTGTAAGTTAAGAGGAAGAATTAAGTCATCTCAGCGTGCAAGTTGCATTGCTTACTGCTTAACTTGCTCAAATAGAAAAAGGCAAACGGGTTAGTGCCCCTAGCAAAGGCAAGCAACCTTATGAGTATGGTAATGCATGTAGTGGAGTAAGGCATATGAACATAGATTATTTAGTTAGAAATCCCTTTACCCCATCAAAAGATAGTCAAGGGAAACAAGTTAACATAATGGGGAATTTCAATTAAGGACAAAGAAACTATAACCCTTACTTAGATAATTACTAACCAGGCTAAAGAGACCATCCAAATTTAGCATGAAGAGGTAATCAAGGAGGAGGATTTAACAAAGGATTTTAAAGACCTAAGATGCAAGTTAGTCTACACCAGTTATTGCTTCTGCCTCTACTCGTAGAAAGTTCAAAGAAAGAGACCATTGAGCAATTATTGTAGGATTTCATTTAGAAGTGTAATGTAAGAATGAATGCGCAAGAGGCAACAATGCATGGCATAAATAGATGGATGAAACAATACAATGAGAATATGATCAAAAGACTCCAAGGACAATTACCTAGCAACACCAAGCAAAACTTGATAAATCAAGCTGGAACATCCAATAGGAATAATAAGAAGGCTAATGTAAGGCAAAAGGAGTTTTGTTTTACTGGGAAACAAGTGTTTCGAGGTGAGTATTTGAACATAGAAGACCTTTTTCAAGAACAAGATGAACCTGGTGGAGAATGAATATTTATAAGAGAGCAATTAATGGTTATGATTAATGTAGAAGAATTTATAGAAGAGGGGCTAATAGCTTTGATTGGTCCTAATAATAGAATTGAGAAGGATCCAAGTGAAGAACAAATTGAAGAAGAAGTACCTAGTGATGATGACGTATATAATTGGGAGACAACTAGAATGAGGGAAGTTAGTGAGGGAGAGGATCTTAGCATATGTGAAGGCATGAAAATGGATCAAAATTAAGTAGAAGAACCCTAAGAAATTTGAATCTAAATAAGAGGGAGAAGTGAGATTAGAAGAGAAACCTAATATTAATGAATTCAAAATTGTGAACATCGTATTTAAGGAGAAAGGTGCTAGTAGTTTCCAGCTTCCTTACAAATTGGACAATCTAAGGAGATTTACAATGCCATGTACCATACTAAATAAGTTTTTCTAAGAGTGCTTTTAGATACTGGAGCATCAGATAATTAAATGTTAGGGAGAACCTTGTAGGAATTAAGATTGGATAATTTCATGAAGACAAGCCCGTATTACATCCAAACCATCGATAGAGGTTGGACCACACCTTTAGGAGAACTTCACTTCATACCCATTAGTGTTAGGCCATGTGACTTCCTGGTTGACTTCGTAGTAATGGACACAAAAGATGAGGAGCAACCCTTGGTTTTTGGAAGATCATTCCTGGATACTTTAGGAGCTATACTAGACATGAAAGAGATGGTGATTATCCTAGAAAGTAGAGAAAAGAAAGTAATGCTCAAAGCCAAGGAATGACTTCAGCAATTAAAGGAAGGAGAACGAGAGTTGGATTAAGAGAAAGGATTTGAACAAGGTAATCATATGAGGACGAAGAAGAATTATGAGAAAGGATAATCGAGCATGAGCTGGGGAGCTGAAGGATTTAAGTCCCAGAAGAAGTATGATGACCCACCTTGAATTTATATCAAAAAGCTAAGTTGAAGGCATAAAAACAAGCGCTTGGTGGGAGGTAACCTGACCCAACATTTTTCTTATTTTTCTACTTAGATATATTTGAGTCCCTTTATTTTAAAATCTTTTTAGTTATGTCTCTTTTTTGTTATAAAGGCTCATGTGAATAACTGAAAGAAGTATTCAATCCATCAATTGAACTATCATCGATAAATCTAAAAGGGAATTAAGAATCCAGATCACACTAAGAAATCAAGGAACTTTTGTTCTAACTTTCTCTTTTACTTCCCATTTCATATGCATTGAATTGTAAGACATATACATTTGAATTAAAGTTGAGGATACGAAAGTTAGACATAAATCTTGAAGCTATGTGATTCTGAATGGGATTAGATGACTTAATTAATTTTATCCCTTCTATGCACCTAAGAAATATTCTTTTTTTAGAAGTTTGATCCATTTTCCTTTATGCTCTATAATTTAATCTTTGAGTATGTTATTATTTATAAAGTTCGCATGAAGAAAGTAGAAAGAAGTGATTAAGGCTTTGTTTTGAAAAAATTCTCTTGTAAATAATTCGTGAACATTTTTCAAAACTTTGTAATCAATTCATGACATCTTTGCTTTATTTAGTTATGCCAAATTTAAGCATGGTTTAAAGATTTAGAGTTAGGGAAATGTTTTGGCTGGGTAGTAGATTTTTGTATTTTCAGAAGTTGACCTGTATATATACAATATTCATTTGAGGAATCGAGTGTTCTGTTAATGTTATATGAATCGAAGTGGGTACTAGATTTTACCCGAATGTTGCTTAGTCAATACATAATGAATACCTGAAAAGAAAGAAAAGAAAAGATGAAAAAGAAGAATACGATGAGGATTAAGAAAAGTCATTACATATTAGAAGCATAACCCCATCATAAAAAGAAAATATACCTAAGAAAAAAATATAAAAAGTGAAAATCGAAAATCTAAAAAGAGAATAATGGGCATAGTATGAAATTTATTCTAAAGTCAGGAAGGCGAAGTAAGGTATGATTCAGCGATCACTATTTGTTTGCATGGTATTAGCATACTTAAAAGACCAATAATGAAGAACATATATGCGAGCCGATCGATTAAACACTGAGATCGTACACTTATTTTGAAATTTTAGACTTGATTTCAAATTTCCTAAGCCGAACTTAAATGGGAAGTTAACTTTTCTAGGCATTGAGTCATGAATTAATTATACAGTATTTGATTTAGCACAAGTGGAACAATTTCAACATCACTTCTAAAGGTTTTTGCACCATATCAATAGCATGCAACTCTAAGCTTTTTATGTATAATATACACACAATTTCACCCAAACATAAAGGAAATGCACACTTGTCCTATTATTTTCTGAATCACTTGATTTTAAACTTGCCTAAGGACAAGCAAGGTTATAAAGTTGGGGGTAGTGATCGTGACTCAATATCATTTTAAAATCTGTATTTGTCTATAAATTCTTGAATAGTTTAGTTAATTTTTGATGAAATTGAACTTTATGCACAAAATGGACTAACTTGTGCAAAATTATTAGAAATGCATGAAAGAATGTTGTTTTTAAATGAATTTAATGTATTTTATATACTATGTACAGGTGCACTTGGGCTACCATGGTCTTAGTAGCCTCCACTATTTTATCAAGGAGGCTAATGTGAACAGTGTTGGTAAATTTAGCCTACCTACCAACCGATTGGTAGCTTACTACCAACCGATTAGTATGCCCTGAAGCATTAAGGGATGATTGATCGCTTGGACGATTGATCACTAGAGAAGCTAGTGTACTAACAGAAGCTGTATGTATGGATTCAACCATACTGATCAATCGGCACCAAAAGCATCAATCAATCAATAAAAGAAACTAGGGTTAAGGTTTTTCGACTAAGCACTAACCCCTTCTAAATGCTGCATTCCATAAAAGAGGAGATAACCTGGAGTTAACACGTGTCTACTGATCAATTGGTAGCCTAAGATTATATATACTTGCCAATGCTACAAAAATGTAAGCCATAATCAGGATTTTAGTAATATTAGGTTTAGTTTTGCAAGCTCATTATCTATTTTCTTATTTTCATGACTGGTTTATGATATTTGATGAATGTTTTTTGTGATTTTGATGCATATTTAAGTTTGTTTATTAAGCATTGAGTACATTATCTTCATCTAATCTCATGTTCACTTGTTATCTAATGGAGTTTATTTTTATTCTTGTTTTGTTTATTACTAATATTGTTAAATCTATGAGTGGCTAAATAGTTATTAGTAGGTTTATGATAATATAGATGTTATAAATGGTGTAACCTTGCAATTATAACATGGGTATGTATATTTATTTGGGATTTTGATGATTGGCATTTCATTTGAATTATTTAAGGAGCTTGATAATGGAATTTTCATTGAGTTTCCTTGTAATTATGTGACCGCAAAGAGATTAATCCTAGGAATTACCCTTTGAGAGTTAATGGGTTTGCACGATTATGAGACTAAGAGGAGATTAGGTGTTCCCCATTACTTTCACATTACATTATGTTGCTCTAATAAATTAAGATAGGTCATGAGATCGAAAGGAGATTGACTCCCTAGTTTCTTGGACTAGAACACTTAATTCATGATAGAAATTAAGTGTTTAGCTGATTATACAGGAAAATGAAACCAAGAAGAGATTTTTTACCACATAGTTAAGTTAGATGCTCTACTCAAGATCGAACTCAAGTGAAATCAGTCAAAACCCAATTAAAAACCATCCCCAATTAAAAACCATCCCCAATATTTAAATGGCATACCTTAACCACTACTTCAAAAGCATGTCATAAGCCTACATCTTTAGTATTTGTGTTAATTATTTCTTTTTATCCTCATTTTTAATTTTAATGGCACTTCTCATATTTGATATTCAATTCACCTAGATTAGAATAGCAGGTAGAATCCAGTACTTAACTAGTAATTTTTTCTTAAGAAATTCGATTTAGTGAATATTTACTAATATTATTATTATAGAAGATTCAATACCTTAGTTTGCTAAGGGTTTAATATGGTTTCAAAATTTTCTATTTATAAAATTTACATCTAAAAATCTCCGGTGTTTGTATCAATGGCCCGTCAGTCTACACAGGAGTGGTTATGTTCAAATTTTACTCTTTTCCAGGATGTAAGAAATAGCTAGAGAGGTCAGGAAAATAGAGGGAAAATATTGTAAAAGTCAAGAACTTGATCTCAACAAAATTTATGAAATCTTTATCTATTTTTTTGTAGATTTAGTTGGAATCTTGTCAAATGATTATCGAAAAGACTAAATCTTTGAAATATTTGTGCTAATAACTTTAAATAAAAGATTTGATAAAATTGAATCAAACCAAAAACACCCATCCATAGCAGGCCAAATCTTCCAAACAAAATTTGAAGCTTCAAACATGATGCAAATCGAAATGCTTATAAAAGAAGCTCAAGAAATATAAAGAAACACCATTTTTTTTTTGTTGAAACTCAATCAACAACGTACATACATAAACCTTCCATCCTTTCTATCACTAAAACTTGAACTCCACTCTCTCTCTACCGCCCATGAACACATACACCATTACCGCACGAGATGATCATCACACGAGCATCACTAACACTTGAGCTTCAAATTTGACCAACCTTGCACCTAACTGCGGCTTGTAGATTAACTTCCAAGCTAAACTGTAACAACCACCATGGCACTACTTTGCACCACTCTTAAAATGCCATCCCATCCAAAATTAACATCACGAATGAGTTTCTCATGCCCCAAAACCTCAAGAACCAAATTTAGACCACCAAAAACCAACCTCCATCTCATTACCCGACAACCACTGCAACTATTCAATTTCAAAACACCAACAATGGCCACAACGACTCGAGGCGCTTATCTTGAACTTACTTTTGCCAATACCTTTATCATGAAAGTCAAGTTTCTCGCTTGATTCGATATGAAGGAGTTGTTGAACGAAATGGGTATAGAAGGGGAAGACGAAGGAGGAGGAAGAGAGTGCTAAGACCTAACCAAACCTGTGACTGGAGCTGTAAGACCCGAGCAAACTCGACCAGCATGCATGCCTAGTACCTCTAATCTGACTCGGGTTAAGCTAATAGGAGGTTGTTTGCTTTTTTTTTTTTCTTTTTTTATTTTGTGCTAGTTTTAATATTTATATTTTATAAAAAGTATATATAGTAACTTTTAGTTTGTCTTTCATGCAGGTTGTTAGTTTAATATAAACTGTAAATTTTTTTATATAGTAACTTTTAGTTTGTCTTTCATGCAGGTTGTTAGTTTAATATAAACTGTAAATTTTTTTTATATAGTAACTTTTAGTTTGTCTTTTATGCATAATACTAATGTGATATTAGTTTTGCTAAATTTGTGTAATCGAGGACTTGACATAAAATTTTACTAACATGAGTTTCTTTTGTAGGGCTTCGCATTAATTTTTGTTGGTTAACTATTTTCCATATTTTCATGTTTTTTTTCATAGAAATTGCATTCTCTTACATATTTTAGAAAATTTGTCTTTTTAGTACAATATGTCACAACTCGTAGGGGTAATCAAGTTGTGTAGTATCACCATGTAATAAGGGAAGATCAAAGATCAAGCACCCTTCTTAATCAGGAACTTTCGACATACTACATAAGATGTTTCAAAATCTCGACTTCCTCTTGAAAGCCAATATTAAGTAATAGCAGAGCATTTTATATAAATTAAACCATATTATCTCAATCTGGCATAACATAAATAAATATGGGGCTATAAGGTTTTCCCTAACATAAGTCACACAAACCCAAAATAAAATAGTACTAGTAGTCTAAGCGACTTATCATACTAGAACATTTAATTAAACTTAAAGAGACCAAATAACATTTAAGTGACAACTCATGCTTTCTTCTTCTTCTCACCATTCCCAAGCAGGTAAGACTAACCTTGGGCATCCTGGGACCCGGCACCAATCAAAGATTTTACTACAACAACAAACTATGAGGGGGTAAGCTACTTAGTGAGTAACCTTCGTATCTCACCGAAAAACAAAAGACAAGCAAGTGAACTAACACGCATATGCAATGCAAGCAAGCATATGAAATGCAACATCATACATAGTTTCTCGACAACTGTGCAAAGCACAATATTACGCTCGTTGTTGCTCGAATTAGGAAGTATTTAGGCACGTCAGGACCTAGGTCTTTACATCTATCATCTAAGCATAATCATCTCTTGTTCAATAAACCCAAAGCTATGGACATGGCTCGGCCTTAAGTAGAAGATAGAACTCCCTAAAGCCAAGTAGATCTCAAAAGTTGAGGCAAGAATATATCGCACAAGTATGTTACAAAACAATACACATAATAATAATAATACTTTATCCAACATGCATGATCTCCTGCTCCATTACATAGTATTAATGCCTGTAAATATGATACATAAACGTGTAATGCATGGCTGGTTTTTATTAAGGTCTAATAGTTATTATTCTAATTTGAAGGTGACCAGCCAAATATAACAAACAATCCAAGGCGTTAATTACTAATGTAGCATCCAATTGTAATTCAGATGTATTATCTTTTAACAAACAAGTACATCCAGATTAAACACATGCATATGATCCCAACTGCAAGCATATTCATTTCTTGTATGTACATAATTAAATGGTGCTTTACATTATAACCACAAGTAAAATAAGAAAGGGGTTGATATACTTACTTTGTCATGGAATTTAAAAGTCCTAGTAATCCTTGACTGTGTCAAATTGAGAGTCCTTATCACTTGAAGAATATATTTAAAGTATGTAAATATTCTACTTGTACTAACTATCTAGATTTTCTAGCTCTAGATCCTCGTTTTAATTGTTTTCGTATTTTAAGCATAGTTTCTTCGTTTTAAATCCCTTTTTTGTGATCTTATAGTCATTTTTTATTGTTTTTTAGTGTTCTTTCATTTAGTGAGGTCATTGTTGAGCTTTTAGGTCAGAAAGGTTTCAGTTTGGGCCCTATAAGTTCATGGGCCTAAAGGATAAGTTTGGTCACTTTAGGGCTTAGCCCTAGTTTTGGGCTTTGGGATTAGCTTTTGATCTTGAGTCTTATACTTAATATTTTAGGCTTCTTTTTAAGTATTTTAAGTTTTTTTTTTTTTCTGCTCAGCACTTTAAATTTTTTATCTTAGGCCTTGGTGTTTCTCTTATGGCCTTGAACAGGCCCTTTTCTTAAGTTTAAGACTTCAACTTATTAAAGGGCCTATAATAGATGTCTTGGATAGGTCTTCAGATTTAGTGGGCCTCTTGAATAACTTATTTTGAGCCTTTTATTATAAGGTCCAAATCTACTCATCCTCGTATTTAGGTCTTAAACTTGGGTCTTTTGAGGCTTTTTAGGCCTAACTTGCACTTTAGAGCTTTAGACCTAAACCTACTTATCTTTTTGGATTTAAGCTCAACCTTGGCCTTAAGTTTAGTCCATTTTAATCAACTTTAAACATCCGATCATGGTTATCAAAGCTTCCCCTAATACCACTTTTAAGTCATTAATTACTAACTAGGCTAAGTTAGGGTCTTAACTCATCCTTAACCTACTTAACTTAGTTAATCAAGTCTTAAACCATACTTAACACCAAATAATCATGTTATTAAGCATTAAAATTTATAGATTTGAATCCATCATGCAAGTGCTATCTAATGTGGGGTTTGGGGGATTTTCCTTCACATATCTCACATATTACATGTTTTAGTGCTTTTCCCTCATCTTAGTTATGTTTTCTACTAATATAAGTTGTATATTTATCAAATATGAAGAAAAGCAATTATAATGCCCTAACAAAGGTGGCGACATGCATTTGAAACAAGGGTTATGGGGTTATTTTTTGATAATTCATTACTAAAGTTCACTAACTATCACTTACACTACATGTTGATGTTACTACCTAAACTACTTAGTTTATTTCATGCATTATTCTAGCCTAACTTTTATTGTACTTTCTTAAAACACTAAGCTATACATATACATAGTAATATAAGACTATAAAATGAATCTTAAGGAAAATCAAGAAGGAGTTCAATTTAGTACTTATCGGAGTTAGGTGTATACTACCTCCTTTTGTGTGTATGTGCCATGAGTTTGTGTATGCATATATGAGTATGTGTGTATGTGTGTCAACCAACTAAAGGAGAGAGTAAGGGTGGCGTAAGTCTTGGTGGTGGTGGTGCTAAAGTAGCCGACGATGGTGGTGTATGGAGTAACCGGTGGAATCAAGTTGAGAGTGTTTTTGGAGTGAGTTTTTCAAAGTAATTTATGAGGAGTGTTGAATGCCAAAAATGAAATGAAAGCGGGCATGTAGGAGAGGGAGATGACCAGCACAACAAAGTAGGAAGGGGACAAAGTGTATATTATTTAGGAAGTGAAGGACATGGTCCAGTTGGAGACCATGTACTAAGTTACCTTTTTGCCTAATTTGGAAAGATCTTGTCTCCCTAAAAGATGTGATATTTTTAAATCCATTAATCCCCTTGTATTTTAGTCCTTAATCAAGTTTGACTTGTTGTTAATTAATATGCAATTAAGGTTGGTTACGATAGGGTTTGTTTAGGGTAATTGGTGGTACTTAAGCATAATTAGGCTAGTTAAGTGTAATTAAGGCATGTTTAGGGTTTTGTTATGCTTTAACACTATACTTTAGATAATCTAAGTATTTTATATGTGTACTTCAGGTTTCCTTCGGGTTTGACATCCATTTATGGTTATTTGATTTGTATACATGGTTGGAACTTAGGGTTTTAAGTGATTGGTGAATTAGATTACTTTTGGTGATTGATTTAACCTTATAATTAGAGTTAATTTGTCATGTTAAGGTATTTGGTCATTTAATGAAGACTCATCAATCTTTTTAGGGTTTTGTTATCATTCTAGGGTTTCTTAAGTATTATGGTTTCTAGGGTTTTACTCATATAGCTAGGGTTTTAAAGTCATAATCCTTATAGAGTTTTGGTTTAACATTTGAGGTTCGATTCTTTTACTTAGGGTTTCATTATTATGTTCGAGTAAAACCCATAGGGTTTACACAATAGAATTACATATTTAGGGTAAAATTATATACTTCTTGTGAAAAATGCATTTTTTTGGTCCAAATTGCATAATAGGGATAGAAATTGCATATTTGATTTACATTTATTTTTATTTTTGCATTTTTTACTAAAAATTTCTAGTTTTAGGAAAGCTACTTAAAAATTTCATTTTTTTAAGAAAATTTCATCTTTACACAAATTGCATATTTTACAAAAATTACATATTTTAGAAGAAATTACATACTGCATATTTTTACAAAAAGTTGCATTTTTAGGGTACAATTATATCTTTTCTCAAGATTTTTTTCTGTTGAAAATTGCATATAGGTTCCATATATTATAAGATTTAGATAAGATTCTATGCTTTTCATTAAATTTGTACTTTCTATTCTCTAGAAAAATTATTTGTTCAGTTAGTATTTTTTTCTCATAAAATAAAAAATCTTAACTTGAGATCTTTTCAAAAATTAAGTTTTAAGGTTTTATTTAAAAATGGGAATAAAAGTTATGTTTTTAGGGATTTTTCTTAATAAAAAAAATGGAGAAAATACATAAACCTAGCTAGTTTTCACAAAGAAAATTTGTCAACATACTAAATTTTTTCTTTGAAAAATCAGAATTACATTAGTTTGATCCCGATTGGCAAGTACATGGCACCTTCGGGATAACCATAAAATTTGGGGAAATTTTTCTTTTTTTTAGTTTTTAGAAAAAACTCATAAAAAAATCATTTTCAAGCATTTTTATATTTTTGCATATTTCTTGCATTTTTAGAAAATTATAAAAATAAAGGCCCATTAGTTAGCTTTTTTCTAATTTCTACGTGGTAACTCTATCTTAATAGGTTAGCCTCCAAGCTTAGTTTTCTAGTTTATTTTTTTTTAAATTAATTATTTTTACAAAATTTGCAGGTAAAAGACCTGATAAGGATTTTTCTACCAAAAAACCCTAATCTTACGCTTTTACCAATTTTATTATTTAGCGACTCCTAAACTATTTTTAAAAAAATAAAATATTTTTTAAATAAAAATATTTTTTCTTAATTTAATTTCTAGTATTTTATATTAAATAGGCATAATATAAAATAAATTAAGGAAAGGTCAAAACAAGGCTCAACAAATGGTTGACAAAAACATTTAGTAGTTCGATTTTTCTAAATTAGGGCACCCTAATTGTAGGATTTAAGAGTGCCATGTAATCTTACAATGCTCTCTTTAGAAGCAATTTGAGTAAAGAGAGTTTCAAGATTAGATATTAGCTAAAGACACAAGTTTGGTTAATTCGTAATAAGAATTTCCATAGTCTAATATTGCAATTCTAATTGAATAAGTCACTCAGAATTAGGTATTAGATGACATTAAGGATTTACTAAGGAACAAGTGTCTTTCATTTAACTTAATTGTGCTTATTTAGTTGTTTTAATTATTATTCTTGTTAATATTCTTATTTACCTTTTTTTTTATTTTAGTGGTTTCATTATAGCAATCTTTACTCTCCCACCTTTAACTATTCAAATAAATCTTTTATTGTATAAGTTAGATAACTTGAATAATCTAAGGATACAACCGCTAAAAATAATTAGACATTATTCCCATAAAAGGTTCTTTGTGGGATCAACACTTAAACTCATAATCAATTTTATCTATATTATAACTTGATTAGATACACTTGCCTACACTATAGCCTTACTTAGCACCCCATCAACATACATTCATATGTTTAATAAATGACTTACTTATTATTACTTAATGGTATGATAGAAGGGATTGCTTACTAAGCTGGATGTAGCTTAACCCTCAATAGTATTTTTTGTAGGTCATACTAAGATGAAATCGAGCTAGGATTCGAATGCATAGTGCTTCACCAAACTGTGAAGTAAAAGGGTAGGTTTAGAAAAGCAAGTAGGATAATTGAATTAAACTTTTAAAGTGTCGAATAGCTTATGATTCTTGAAATTTAAATACCCTTTTTTATTGTTTAGAAGGTGATTTCAACTCTTTATGATTCTAGCATGCTGTGAATTATTGGTCACCCATAGATATTTTATATTAAACAAAAGTATGTGATGAGATTACATATGATTAGAAACTTAAAGCCTTACAACCTCTTATTTGCAAGACAATCTTTATATTATGAGTGCACATATAATATGAAAATTTTAGACAGTCTTACTTGGTCCCCTTTTGGGGCTCTACAATTCAGCTTGCTCATTTTGATATATATTGAGCTGAAAATTCAATTCTCCTTTTTCCTATTTAGACTTATATTAAACATAACCCGTTTAATATAAATTTCTAGACTAAATTAAAAAAAGTTTGATTTTTTTTTAAAAAGAAATCTTTGTCTAAAAATGGAGTTGCCACCTAACTTGATCAAGAAAGAGTGAAATTAAAGTTCATGAGCGGATAGGCTTTAATTTCAGCTACTAGTCTACGGGTTTTTTATAAAAAAAGAATTTTAGTAAAAGGAAACCAAAGAATATGGATTTGAGAGCCAACTTATTAAAACTTTTACAATTACTATAAAAGAAGTCTATAAAATAAATAATTAGGCCTTTAATTTTTCATGAGCCATTTCAAAATAAAAAAGGGGATTTCTATTTGGAAAAATTAGTTTTTCTTTTTTTTTTTACATTTTTTAGAACCACTTGAAGTACTTACATACTTGCTAACTAGGATCAGACCAACATAGTTCTAAAATATATTTTATGAAAACTTTAGTGGGTTGGTCTGTTTTCTTACAAAATATTCTACTTTAAGTTGTTAAATGTTCATTGATTTGTGAAAATTTTTTTTTGTCCAACTTTAAAAAACAATCTTAAGAATTTCTAATCTTGAAAATAGTCTTGTTAGAATTTTTGTTTATGAAAATTGCTTTTCTTAGTGCAAGAAAATTTTTTATAAAGAAAAGATCCCTTTTTAATTTTGAAAGCATTCCCTTAATAATAACCAATATGAACATACCATCATATGTTATAAGTATATTAAATATTAACCATCACATAATATCATACATTACTATTAGATTACACATATACATAAGCATGGATATCAATATATTACAAATACACAAGTGATCAACAAATTATGTACATATTTACATATTTTGTCTTAATTCAATTACAAGTGTTATGTACATTAGCAACACTACAAACTATTAATATGTAAATATATCATATTATCACTTTGTTATATTTTACAAGATTACAAATTATGAGCTTACATTATAGTTTTATCATTATGTCATATTATTCAATTAACTTTTGTTATCCATCTCAAGCAATTAAATAAAACTACACTACATTAACATTATTATTATCATTTTCCCATTACATTATTAATTTACAAATTGCAAACTATAACATACTAGTAATTATAAAGTTCGGCAAAACATTGATTTTATACATGTTGTCACATTCATAGTTCTTTTAGCTGAATGTCACATTCATAGTTCACATATCATATGTTACATAATTATTTAATATATATATTATATGTCACATATTGTAAAAATACATATTTTTATCATTTTATAGTTTTATATTACAAAGTATAATTTACAAGATATTATAAAGTTAAAAAACCTAATCATGTCACATTTCACAACTTGTTGCCATATTATATATTATCATGTAAATTACACAAATTGCATTTAATTTAATAAATTAATTTTACAACATGGTATATTACTGTACAAATCGCATAAACAATTTATTTTATGAATCATAGATCAAATTTGCATCAAACAAGCAATAATAACATGTAAAGGATTAAGAGCTTACCTCACGCGCTGTAAAATAGACGGCCAACTCTTGGAGAGGTGGTGATGGTTCCCAATTCCAGACACTTCGATATTCGAAAACTCTTGTCGAGCTTAAATTTTTCTCGATTATTATTATTTTCATTAACTCGATCTATATTAAACCCTGTACTAGTTTAATATAGACTCTTGACTAGGAATTAAGGAAAATAGGTTTTCCATAAATTTGAAAGAAATTAGAGTTGCCACCTAACTGAGGTTAGAAAAAGGGTTAGATTAAAACCAACTGTATTGATTGATTTCAATCTAGACACCAGACCACGTGAAAACCAATTTTGAAAATGGTTTTTTAAGAACCATATATTTTAGATTCGGGAGCTATTTTATTAAACCTTAATCGGGTTCCACTTTTAACTTTCCAATATTAATTTTATCTTTCAATAATACCCTTCAAAAAAATAATATCTATTCACATACAAATAAGTAAGTAAAATTGAATCTACAAAAAGGATAAATTGAACACAACTCTCTACAAAAAGTGGAAAAATAAATTTTTTCGTATTTTAAGCTGCCATGCAGTTTCTTACAAATGCCTATATATTTGCTATTCTGGATCAAATTTTCATAATTCATTTGATAAAACTTTTCATGTGTTAATCATTTTTTTAACTTCAGAAATTAGTCGAGTTTACGTTTTTTTCTGTTTGGTTTTATTTAAAGAAAACTCTAAAAAAAGGGTCTAAATTTTAGTGATTTATTCTATTTTGAAATTTAAAAACTTTTATAATTCATTTGATAAAACTTTTCACGTGTTAATCTTTTTTTTTTAACTTTAGAAATTAGTCGGGTTTACGTTTTTATCTGTTTGGTTTTATTTAAAGAAAACTTAAAAAAAAGGGTCTAAATTTTAGTGATTTATTCTATTGTGAAATCTAAATGAAACCTTAATTTTGAAAAGTGTTAATTAAATTTTTATTTTTTAACATAATTTTTCTAAGTGGATAAACACTTTTTATTATTTCTTCTTTTTATTATTTATTTTTAAATTTTTTTTATTATTATCTTTTTTTACCAAAACATGCTAAAATAATAAAACAAAACTTTCCTTTCTCTTTCTCCTTTCTTTTTTTCTTGTCTTTCCTCTCTTTTTTTTTTTCTATTTCAATTTTTTTTAATTACAATAAAATAAAATACTAAATAAAAGAAGAGAAAAAGAACATGAAAGAAAAAAAAATACAATAAAACAATACACAAGAGGAAGGGAATCGAACCAAGCTTAGAGAATGAGCAGGTTAGGGGAGGTCGAATCAAGTCTAAGTGCAGGCTAATTTTTGAACTTAGGTTGGAGTAAAGAGAGAAAGAAAGAGAGAAATAGAAGGAAGAAGAAAAAAGAGGGTACGGATCAATTTAGGTTGTTGTGTGCGCCTAAATGAAGGGGAAAAGGCATATTTGTAAGTTTTTTATTGGAGAATATGGGGCTAGGCAAAGCACCACCACATTTGGTGGTTGTTTAGTGGTTGTTTGAAAGTTCACCATGGGTGGTGGCAATGGTCAATTCACATGGGGGCTTCTAGGTGTGAATGAGTGGTTGGGTCTTGGGTTTTAGAATACAGCGAAGTCAGTCGTGTGCTTGGTTTTAGATGGGGTTATATAGTGGTTCTAGTTTTGAAGTGGTGGTTATAGAACTTAAGGTTTGGGTTAGCGGTAGTAGATGTAGTGTTTAGGAGCACAACAATAAGCTATAAGGCTTAGGTTCAAAAGCTCTCACTATGGGAAGCTTAGTAGTAGTACAAAATCAACTTAAAATGACTCGAGCTTGCACCAGTTCTAGAAAGAGAGTCGCGATTGGCCTAGAGAGAGAGAGCTTGATTGTATGTGTTTGAGAGATGATTGATGATGGAAATAGAGCTTAAAGATCATATTCATATTGAATGAAGCTTGGTTTGACATGGAAAGGATCATTAATAACCAAATCGACCATCAATGCAAATCCTTAATTTTTAGTTTTTTCTTGATTTACATGGTCGATTTTAGTACCTAAATGAATGAATCTAGTCTCGTTTTTACATCTAATTCGAAGAAGGCTATGTAGAGTACAAAATCAAATTAAGAAATCGTATGGTTGCATATGAAATTTGCATGATAAGTCGAGGCAAAGTGAGGTGAGCAAGCTATCTTTAAAAGAGAAAATAAGGGGAAAAGAGAGAAAGAGGGGGAAGAAAGGTTGTTGACCTAGTGCCACATTCACCACATAGCCCAATAAAAATTTGCCATGTTTTTTAGATATGTTACATAGCCCAATAAAGGCTTGCTACGTGCCCAACAAGTGTTATGAAAAAGAAAAGGTACATATGCACCTCGTAGGATTCAAACCCCTAAACTCTTACTTCTTTTCATATGCTAATCTAAGCTCCTAACCATATGGGCTGTTGGCCCATGCCCTATCACTTATTGCAACTAAATTCTATTTAACCAACAAGGCCACCTAAGATAAAAACCATCTAATTAAAAAATAAACTAAACCAAACTCAATGACCCAAACATAGTTTTAAATTCTTATTTTTCTTGAAAACCACTTGTCTAAAAATATTTTGCTTTCCTAAAATTCTACTTTTCCTAAAAACTCTATTTTCCTAAAAAAGTACATCCTTCTTTTTTTTTTCTTTTTCCATTATTTTTGTACTTTTATGGAATTTTCTATTTCTTTTCTTTTTTATTTTTATATTTTTGTGTTTTTTCTAATTTTCAAAATTTTTGTAATTTTCTAAATTAAGACCTTTTTTCCTTAATCTAAAACAAATTCCTGAAAAAGGATGTCTACAACCCTCAACCAATTTCTAGAAATCTTAGGTGCAATATCCCCAATTTTCTTAAGAAACAAATAACTTCATGAGCAAACCCTAGAATTGTGTATTCTTGATTCAAATTAAAATTAAATTTATATGGAATATAACCAAATGAAATTGGTTGATGGATTTTGATCCTTAAAGTGTGGGGAACATCCTATATTTTTTGTTTGCGCATGAGGTGGAGTTTTTAGAGAGAGAAAGTAGTAATTTCTTAAATGTAAGAGCTTATTAAATGTTTGTGTGTGTTGGAATAAATGCTAGGAAGTCCTATTTATAGTTGGGCTAAAGAAAAATCCTTATATAATAAAATAAATGAATCTTTATTTGCATTTTTATTCATAGAAGCACAAATGGGATTTTTATTTTTTCCTTTTTGATCTAATTTTATCACTTTTTTATTGATTATTTGGAAATTAAATATGTAAAACTATCCTACAATGTCTTATTACCAATTCTATATCTTTAATTCGTTATGGGTTTGCATAAGAGTGATTTAATTTACCGTATGAAACAAGGGTACATATATTATACACGTAAGAGTTACCCAAATTTGTTATTTTTTTATGTACTTTCTTTTAATAAAAATTCAAAAATTGGATATGCTCAAATTGTACTCTTCATAACCTTTTTATTCCATATTTTTTCAAGATTTTAGATGCACAAAAATTTATTGAAATCAAGTAGAAAAATACGAATATAATTTACACAAAACTTATCATGAATAACTTATTTCTCAACATTAAAGTCAAAAATAAGAAAGGAAGGTGATCAAAGGTTGACCATGCCATTGGCTATATGGTGCCCCATCACCACCATGTGGTGAGCAACCATTGGTGCCACATAGCAGAACCATAGGGTGATATATGTTACCTTCTTTTTCTTTTTTTTCTCCCTTTTCTTTTCTTTTTTTCTTTTTCCTTTACTCTAGTTGACACTGCTTCTTTCTTTTGACTTTATAATTATAATTTTTTTCA
Source organism: Lumnitzera racemosa (assembly GCA_024138005.1). Lineage (NCBI taxonomy): Eukaryota > Viridiplantae > Streptophyta > Magnoliopsida > Myrtales > Combretaceae > Lumnitzera > Lumnitzera racemosa. The sequence continues at coordinate 8,473,587 of JAMXBC010000007.1, forward strand.
AAAACACTCCCTAAATGATACCCAATTTCATAATTAAATACCTTTAACTTTTGTAATTGAATACCTCTCTTTAACTTGATATAGAGTCTAATAAATATATATTCAAAATATTTTCAAAATTTATCCAATTTGACTAAATTAGGATCCTATTTTTTACTTGTGTTCGAATTTTATTAAAAACTTCAAATTGCCATAAAATGATTATTTTAATTCCAATTAAGGTGCGTTTTGTGACTATGGTATTTGAAAATGCGTGATTTTAAAATATTTCAAAATAAGTAAGGTAAACTAAAAAATTAATATTTCAGTAAATACCCATTTTTTGTTTAAAATCTCTAATTTGATTAAATTGCGTATAGTTATTTTGACTCTAAAATTATTTTCACCCTAAACCAACTTAAATGGACCACTACACTTTTGATGATTTTTTTATTCTAATTTTTTGAGGTTTTTTTATTCAAATTTTTTTTCTTAATTTCTTTTTATGTTTTCTAGAATTTTGAAATGAAGATAAACTTTAGGCATAAAAAAATGAGGTGTCTACAATATATTTTGAAAGTAGACATTTTTAAGGAGATCGCGGTCTCAAATCATACCTCAATTAGAATTAAAATGACCGCTTTATAGCCATTTGAAGTTTTGAATAAAAGTTGAATGTAGGTAAAAATCGAGCTTCTAATTTGGTCAAATTGGATAATATTTAAAAATATTTTAAACATATATCTATTAGGCTCCACAATAAATCGAAGAAGGAAGTGAAATTTCTAAAATATGGATAACTAATTAGGTACTTATGAGGTACTTTTGAAAAAAGAAAAAGAAAAAATGGAAAAGAAGAAGAATCAACTAATAGGAAGAAAATGGAAAAGAAGAAGAATGTTTGACCACCATGTAGCATTGACCTGGCATCACATGGTAGTTAAATGTATGCTAAGTCGCACTGCTCACAATGTGCCACATGGTGTATAGTGTCAAACTTTAACCTAAGCCTTCTCCTTCTCTCTCCCTGGAATTGATACAAAAGCTTAAGCTTTTGAAATGCAATAAAAATAGCAAGTATATCAGAGTTTTTTTTTTTTTTTAATTTCACCCACTTTTTGGCCATGAAAAATTTATGAAAAAATTATGGAATAGTAAGTGTACGAAAAATACTATTTAGTAATGTTTAATTTTTATATTTTTATTAATAGAAATTTGCCCTATAATGGCCATAGGTGGTTGAGTAGGCACTTGAGAAACATGTTCTTATGACACTGGTGGCGTAGATACTTAATTTCTCTCCAAAAATGTTCTTAATAGAGCATTGTTTACCTATATTGCCATAAGGTATCTCTTTAGTATAGTTAATCAGTGTATTTTATCTTAGAATTTGTAATGGTACCGCTCTATTCATTAAGGGTCATCCCCTGCGCCTTTATCTATTGAAATTAAAATTTCCAACATCAAGTTTATTATAATTAATTCAGATCACAATTTACTCATTCCAATCCTTTATTTAGATAAATTAATTTTATTACTTAGGAATGTAATGTCCTTATTCAGTTCATTCATTATAGAGCACTCCTTTTAATTGTACTACTAAGATTGGGTTTAAATAACATAAAACACATAATTAGTTCTGCATTTCATAAGTTCTCCAACTACATATAAAGTTCAATTACATAATCTTTTGAAATTACATACAATTCTTCCAACTACCACATTAACATCTATTACAACTTCTAATCAAGTGCACACATAATATAATGCATAGAAATCTTACTACAAGTTCTCTCTCAAAATATATAAGGCTACACCATCTGAAATGCTTCTTAGGATTAGAATGTCCATATCTAGTGATGCCTTGTAAACGGTTCTACTTTATCATCATCATCTAATCACCTTGCCTATCGAGGTCTTCTTTAGAAGTATAAATGAGGATCCCATACTTGGGTCGAACAATGAACCTTGGCTAGAAGTCCCTTGGTACAACTTGTGGGGTAACTAGATCCTAAAAGGGTCAAGCTGGAGGCTCTTCCCTCTTGGGGTTCTCTCTCAACAATAGGTAATATCTCGATATCATCATCATCCCCCTCGAAGGCATCTAAAGTATGTCAATGATGTACAGCTCCACATATGGGAAGATGACGACAGGAATGACAGGTAGAGGAATCCCAAGTTGCCCATCCAATTGAATCGCTCTAAGGTGATAACCCATAAGTTACGTGTTACAGAGTATCCATGTCCCAACTAATGCTAATGCATAAAGCTGGGTGCATCCATCCTCTAGCCATCTTGAACTAGGAATACAACTTTAGCTTCAATACCGACTACTTCTTCCTTCTTCCCTCTCCATCAAGTACATCAGCTTCACATCTGAGAGGACTAGCCTAAGCATCTTAATCAATATGTCTCAATAACAGCTCCTCCAATGGAGGCTCAATCCTAATCTCCAAGATATCCAAACATCTCTTATCCTACATAACTCTCCAACTAGTGCCATGTCTTCGCAAATGATTCTCAATCTACAACAAAATGCAATGAAGGTTTCACCCTTATGCATATGAAGGAAAATTAAGTTATAGCGAACCGTAAGTGCATTCCCCTAATCAACATAAAAGTTTGTTAAGTATTACCTAGACTTTTAAGATTCTCTTATCTATTCAAACGTTTAAAAGTCTTATCCTAATTTTGCCCCTTTCTACCTTACTTAGTAAGTAATCTTAGCATTTAAGGTTAGGTTTTATTTTATCTTATTATTATTTTAAATTAAACCTCGTTCTAATACCACTTAAATCTATCACTACCCGAACAGTATCATTGTCGTAGTAGATCGCCGTGTATCATACAAAGATCTACAATCAACCCCCTTGTTAATCATAGGCCTTCTATACAACACACAAGGCTCCTTCCACTCTATGTTACCATTAGGCATATGGACGAGCAATATCAAGCATATTAACTAAAATTACTAATTGACTTCATAAATTACCGAAAATAAAGCACGGAACTTAGAATTCCAAGACAAAATATTACTAGACATAGTAAGTCCATAAGAGTTTGCCATATGCCTATCTAATTACAGAATCAAGCTAACTAAAAGAAATAAATAACTACTGGTCATACTATGAACTTCTCTTTTTACTCTCTGAATCATACAGCCCCGTCCCAGAACAAGACTCATCTTAGGCATTCTTCAACTCGGATTGATAAAAAGGTGGTCCTGCGTCAAAAGAAATCTATCGGGGTATGAGTTTACACTTAGTGAGTTGATCCCTTCATCATGCCACACAACAATTTATTTAAATGCTCAAATATGTGAATGCATGAAACACTCAGAATGCTAAAAATATATATATATAGTGACCTAGGAACTGCATGCAACTTATAATTATGCCCCCTATAGTCGAGGTTAGAGATAATTAATTAATATAAACCATTAACTGGGTTCTAACACCTAAGTTTTTATTCTACTTGCACCAACGTGGTCAAATCAATTCAAACATATACATAATATAAACAGCTTTACTTTTCATATGGAAAATACACTTTTGTTTTCAAAATCCCAAATCTAATGGTATGATGGCCTCCACAATCCACATTACACACCCTAAGCAAAAGTTACAAGACACAGCCTTTCACTAATGGTTAGTGTCCCTTAGTGCCTTGTCAGCTCGAAAGTTAGGATAAAAACTCAATAATATATAAATGGCATAACCATTGTCTAATCCCTACAGGAGCTCCCACTCCTGTGAGTCTTTTCTCACCATTCACATAAGGTGACAGTCAGTATAAATATGATACAAACATGAGAAATGAATGACTTATTGAATTCCTTAATCGAATAATTAATTAATCCAATTTTCATTATGATCAGACAATTTCATTCCATACAACCATACATAACTATCATCACAAATAATTCTAATTGTTATCTAATTAGCAAATCATAGAGTTCAATCATAATATCATGTACATACATTTCTTATATCCCACAAGTATTCAAGTTCATTGTAAGAATTTAAGTGCATCTATACTACAAATAAAACCAAGTATGAGGTCATTAAGAATCACTCACTCGGCCATAGCTGATCAGTCGTACTAGTCCGATGGTAGGTTGTCTCCAACGGTAGAGTCCCTACATATCGCAAATACAATATTATAAGAATTCAAAAAGAAATAATAAAGCTAACCTAAAAATTTTTAAGTTGCATTTTTAACTTAGTTCTTATATTTCTTCCGGTTGTACTGAAACTTTAATTGCTTATAACTTTCTCATTTCAAATATGATTTTTATGATTTTATAGTTCATTTCCATTGTTTTTTAGTGTACTTTAATGTGGTGTGCTTAGATTTTTGAGATGGGACCTGCAGTGCTGTCTACGGTTCCGAGTAATAAGATTACTCATGGTTTGGTGTTCTTTTAAGCTTAATTTGGTTCTTGGGCTATTTGTTATCTTGCATAATCCTTTGGGCTTAGGCTTGGAACTTTGTTTTAAGCTTAAATCATCCATCAAGGTCAGATTTCTATTCTTCCCTCATGAACTTAGTACTATCTAAATTTTCTTAGACTTTTAAGTGAGCTTATAAGGTTAATATGAACTTGTTTTTGTTCAAACTAAAGTTGGTGAATTTGTTGGGCTTAGGGAGTTTTATGTGGACTCCTTATAGTTCTCATAACAACTTTTCTTGAATGGTTGAGGTGTTGTTAAAATTTTGACGAAGACCCAACTAAAAGATTTAAGCTTGTTTTTGGTGTTTTAGGCTCAGTTTTAATATTTAGGCCTTTAACACTTATCAAACTTACCTTAATTGGTCTTTTCACTTTGTTTTATTGCATTTTTAAATGTGTTTTCTTATAGCTCCGGATTTGGTCTGTTTGGTTTGTGGGGCATCCAACTTGGTTTCTCTAATTAGTTCATCATTTCCTCAAGTTTAAGTGACAAAAAAAGAGTCTACACTACTTGTACTCTAACTCTAACTCTAACTCTAACTCTAACTTAACTTCTTCTTTACAAGAAGATTATTTGGCTAAATTACCAAGTAAAATTCATAGATCACATACTTATTATAGGTACTACACCTTAGTTTAAACGTTTAAGGGTTGACTTCTAAATCAAAACATCACGTAATGGTTTTTCCTTCATCTAAAACTAGTTTTGAGCATGTGAAACCAAATGGAAGCAAAAGTGACACTTAAATACCCTTCCAATGTGCTACGTCCAGCATGTTTCTCCATCATTAATGTGCTCGTTTCATGATTTTCTCAAGTCATAAATTTCTATTCTAAGTTATAGGCAAGAATCTTATATAATACTAAGTTTAGCATACTTATATTCCAATATTTATGTAAAAGATTCATAAGCTTAACACCTAATATAAACTAACTATAATATCACCTTATATACTTGGTAATATCCTCATAAAAACATATAATCTCCTAGGCATGACTTTCTAAATGTACTCCAATTTAGAAACTTACTTTTCCTAAATAAGTATGGATAGTGGATGTTTGTACCTAAGTATCCTCCCCTAATCCTAGCTTCACCTTCCCTTTTTGTGAGCTTCTTAAGTTGTCAAGCCTAAGTGTTTAAGGGTAGGTTTTAGGGTGTCCTAAAGTTTCCTAAGGTGGTCTTTTAAGTAGACTAAAATGGAAGAGCAAGAAGGGCACTTTGTGCCATGAATGTATATATGTCTATGTGGCGACAAGGATAGAAAAGTGGGACTTGGTTTTCTTTTGTGTTTGTAAGTTAAATGTACCTGAAAAGTGAGAGAGAGTGAGAGGATTTTGAATGGGAAGTGGCTGGTTGTGTTGGGGTGTTACACATCTCCAAAACAATGTCTTTTTGTTGCTTCTAAGTTAAAAATGAAATGATTAGATGATATAAGCAATATGGGGCCAATAGTGTTTGTGAAAGACAAAGGAATTGATGTTTGAAAGACATGGAATGACTTGCCATTCCCTCTTCCTCAAACTAGCTAAGCTAAGTCCTTTAGGGTTATGGATTTGTCACATCACTTGTTTTAAAATTAAATAGATAAGGTAGTTAGATAGCTTATCCATATATAGTATTACTTATGGTAGGGTAGGGGAATTGTATTATCTTAAGCTTTTGAAGGGTTATCAAATGATAAGTGCATCTAACTCTCATGTGATAAGTTATTTAATGAGATTGGTGGATTTACCTATCTATAAGTGACATAGCTTGTAAGGAGATGAGGAAATTAGCTTATATTCAATCTATGGAGAAGTGGCATATGATAAGCCAATCTAAATCTCATTACTGTCTTTAGTTTTAATAAATTTTAAATTGAGATTGAATTGAATTGATCGGTTATAAATTTTATATGTATGGTTCTTATAATAATTCATATATTATAATTTGCTTCTTAAGGAAATTATAGTTTTATAGGGTTGAGTAAAATTGTTTAAGTTTAAATTTTCAACTATTCATTTTAGGTTTCAAAATTCTTAAGTATTCATAACCCATCATAGGGTTTAGGGTTTTGGGTGATTTAAGATCCATTATTCTCGTATTCGGATTTTTATTGACATTAAACTTTTGAATTGAAAGATTAGGCTCTTTTTCTAAATATAGACTTTAGTTCTTAGTTTAGTTGATTCTTGAGAATGATCGAGAAGTACTCTTAGTTGATTAAATGTTCCTTAAAGTAGCAGGGTTTACACTCAATGAGCTGCCTTTACCTTTGATTTCCATTATCTTATACAAAATTACATCCAATTATAGCTAAAAAAGGAGAAAACCAGGATACATGTTAGAAACTAGCACAATCCATTAAGATTTGATCTTTTCCTTACATAGATGTTTCTTGGGCATCACTCACAACTTAGAGCTGTAAATAGAGGTCTCTTCTACATATTTAAACCACTTCCATGCATTGCAAACATCTCCATTATGGCAATTGCAAGCTTTTTATCTCTAGAGAGCATTACAAACATTTCCATTATGAAGTTGAAATTTCAATATCTACTCTTTCTCTTCAATGTCTCTCATCATAGACTAAATCAAAGAGAGGCAAAAATAATTGGAGATTTCTTTATCTCTAGAGATCAAAGTCCAATTGGTGATTTCATTTGATTTTATGTTGGGTGGGAGTAATTTGAATTTGAAGATAGGAAGGTAATTTTAGAGTTTGTTAATGTCAAACTTAAAGTTTTTAGAGAAATTGGGAGTTGTGTCATTGGGTTTTCCTTAAATTGAGGTGAAGGTTTTGAAGAAGGGTGTCTTAGGAGTTCAAAACCGTTGACCTTACCTCAAGAGCCAGTAAAAAACCACCTGAACTAATCATCGGTTCATCATTCATTGTAAGGAAGTTCTTGATTCCTATTTAATATGCATTATTTTGTTTGAAAAAATTTAAAAAAATGAAGAATAAAAGAAATAATAAAAATGTGTTTCAATCTTGTGTTGTCATGATTTCACTTGAATGATGTGTTTTTGTATGATGTTTAATTTTAAATTGCTTTATATTATGTTTGTTGATTTTTTTGGACTTTAATAATTGCCATGATTACACTTTAATAAAACAACTAGCATGTTTAGGTTTTAGTTAATAAATAAATTAGTGTCTTTTACCATGTTAACTAAAAAAGCATGTTGAATTAAATAAGCTTGTTTTTACATGATGACATTGTTAAAAAAAATTAAAAATTAAAAAAAATGAAAAATAATGCACTTGTTAGTTAATTAATAACTTAGCATGTTAATAACTTCATTGTTGTTAGTATGTTGTCCTAATAAATTGTTACATTTGCATGTTTCAATTTACATGAGTTATTTCAATAACCTTAATTAGATGATACACTTAGCTTGCATGATTAGAATATCCTTTATTGTGAATAATTTATCTTGTTATGTGTCTTCTTTGTATGTTATAGCTTATTGTGTATTGTTTAGTTTGCATGAATAATTGGTTCTTTCTCAAATAAAAGGGTTTTTATTTCTTTTTCAATAAAGTTTTTTCTACACAAAGAAAAATTGTTTTTTGTAAATTGGCTATTTTTCAAAATTTAGGAATTTCTTTGGAGTTTTTGAAAAGAGAACCAAAAGACAATTTTTTCTAAATTAATAAATTTAAAGTGATAAGAGTTTTTCAAAAATAAAATGAATCAACAAATTAAATTTTTTCTAAAATTAAGAACAACATAGGTTTGATCCCACTTTAAAGATATGTAGGCACTTCGAAAAGCCCAAAATAAATAAATAAAAAAAATTCTTTTCCTCCTTTTCTGAGTTCCTTTTTCCAAAATTTTTTCAAAAAATAAAATAAAGCCCCTTTTATTTCAAATAGTCTTATTAAAAAAAATAAAAGAAAAGGAAAGATTAAAGGCCCATTAGTTATTTCATAAATCTTTCCTTAGAAATCTTTATGTTTTAATAAGATAGCCCCTAAGCCTAATTAATCTTTAGTTTCTTTTTTAGAAGCTTTTCTTAGAAAAACCACAGGCTAGTGATTGAATTTAAGACCTATTTGACCAATGGACCTTAGTTTCATTCTTTTCCCAACTTAAGTTGGGTGGCAACTCCATTTTCAAAAATGTTTTAGAAATTTTAGTTTTTTCTTAACTCAGTTAAGAAACTTTAGTCAAATGGGCTTAAGTTGATTAAAACTAATTTTAAAAAAAAAAAGAAACCAAATTTTTAGCTTGAAGGTTGATCTTACCTTTAACCTTAAAAGATCTGTCTGCCCTTGGTGATAGCTTACTTATCCTCAAACTAAGGAATCGATCCTTACTCAAATGGATCCATACAGATCGCCGAGCATGAACTCTTTGACCTTTTGTACTTAGCCTTTCTTTTTTATCTCAAAGGCAGCTTAAGTCAAGTGACTGACCACCTTCCGATGCATTGCCCTTAAGGCCTCGAATGGGTCTACTATTATCCGATCTTCTATGTAGCTTGGTAAGGGTGCTAAGTCAAGGGGATAGTCAAAATTGAACTTGTAGACAATCTCAAATTAGGACTTACCTGTCATACTGTATATAGATCCATTGTAAGCGAACTCAATTACTATTAGGCATACATCATAATCCACCATGCTCCTTCCTACTATAACTTGAAGTAACAAGCTTAAGGTCTAGTTGATGACCTTGATCTATTCATCTGTTTAGGGGTGGTATGACGTGTTGAATAAGAGCTTAGTTTTGAGGCATTTCTAGAGGGTCTTCAGGAAGTGTTTAAGGAACTTCAAATCCCTAGTTGACAGTATGGTCCTTGGTACTCCATGCAACTTAACCACTTCCTATAAAAAGAGAGAGCAAATAGCCAAAGCATTGCTAGTTCTATTGCAAGTCACAAAGTGAACCATCATGATGAACTTATCCATGACTACTATGATAAAGTCCTTCCCATGGGACATTTTCAATAGTCTAAACACAAAGTCCATACTTATATTAAACTATGTCTTGGTTAGGACAAGGAGTGATAGGTATTGGCCTTGCTTGGCTTGACTCTTGATCCTCTTACATGTAGCATATCTCACTGAGTACACATCTCTTATCATCCTAAGCTAAAAGAACTAAGACTTCAATGGTTCTTGCATCTATTTCTTGCTAAAATGGCATGATAGTCCTCCTTCTTATGCTTTTTTACCAACAATTCTCGCATAGAATAGGTTAGGATACATAGCTTACCTTCGTAGAATAGGTATCTATCATTCCTATGATAGTCATTAATAGCTCGACCATTACATCATCGTGTAAAGATCAAACCAAAGTAGGGTTCCAAGGCATATAAGTCCTTAATGATAGAAAATCCTAACATTCGGCTATAAAGGTTGATTAAGAGGGTATGTTGCCTTAAGAAGGCATTGGTAACTACATTACCCTCGCTTGTCTTGTATTTCACCATGTAAGAAAGTCCCTCTATGAACTTAATCCACTTAGCTTACCTTTGGGATGGTTTAAGCTAGCTCTTTAAGTATCTCAACGATTCATGGTTTGTATAGATCATAAATTCTTAAGGCAACAGGTAGTGTTGCCACATTATTAAAGCTCAAATCAAAGAGTTAAACTCCTTGTCATAGACCAAGTATTTGAGAATAACTCTTCGGAGTTTCTTAAAGTAGGTAATAAGTTGGCTTTCTTGCATCAGTATGGCACCTATGTTAATGCCAAATGCATTGCACTCCAGCTTACATACCTTGTTAAAGTTGGGAAGAGCAAGGACAGGGGCAGTAATCAACTTTTCCTCTACTTCATAAAAGCTCTTCTACTTTATTGTTCCCTACTTGAACTCCACGTTCTTCTTTAATGGCTTGATCAAAGGAGTTATTATGGTACTAAAGTTCTTGACAAAGTGATGGTAAAAGGAAGCTAGTCTATAGAGGCTTCAAACTTCTACAAGATAAGTTGATATTAGCCACTCAGTGATAGCGTAGACTTTGTCTTCATCAACTTAGATTCTTCCTTCACTAATTACAAACCCTAGGAAGATCACTTTAAGTCGGCAAAAGTCACACTTCTTCAAGTTCCCACATAACTTCTTAGCTCAGAGCATAGATAATACAATTTGAAGATGTTCGTAATGTTTCTCCAAGTCGGTACTATATACCTATATGTTATCAAAGTAAATAACTACAAACGTACCAATTTGATCTTACAGCACATGATTCATTAGTCTCATGAAGGTATCAAGAACATTGGATAGACTGAAGGATATCATAAGCCATTCATAAAATTTGTAGCTCATCTTAAATGTGCTCTTCCATTCGTCTCCATCTCGTATTTGAATATGATGGTAACCAAATTTGAAATCAATCTTAAAGAAGACTTTAGCTTCATGTAGCTCGTCAAACATATCATCAAGCTTCAGGATCAAATACTTGTATTTAATGGTAATCCTATTAATAACTTGACTATCAATGTATATCCTCTAAGATCCGTCCTTCTTAGGTACTACCAAGGTAAGTATAAGACATGGACTTAGGACTTCTCAAGCATAATTGTATCAATCATCAATGTCGTCAGACTCAAACCAACCCATCTAATTCAACCCAATTTAACTAAAATTAGCCTTGAAGAGGGCCAGTCTATGTAAAAGCCCATTTTTTAATTGACTAAGATAAACCTGCTCGACCTAAGTAGTTCAATCATGAACCAGTTGACGTAGTCAGGTTGAGAGGGTTTGAATGCACACATATTAAAAAAAAAAAGGAAAAAGAAAAATGAAAAAGCAAATAAGCATAATAGAACCAAAAAGTTTAGGAGGAAATATCTTCACTAGAGTAAGAGTTTAATATTAGGTTTTACTTTTTACTTTTATAGACTTGCTTTTAATTTTAGTTTTATTTTTTGTTTTTAGTTTTAGTCTTTCACTTTCAAATTTTAATCTGTACATTCCGCCTTGCAAACATATCACCAAAACCTTAGCTTTATTCCTCTTAAGATCCCTATTCTCAATCTCTCAAGTTCAACAAGTAAGTTTCGTTCTTTTTTTTTTTTCTTTTAATTCCTAATGCTTTCTAATTTTTGTGAACTATTTAATAATATATTGTTGGATGTGTATGCTGATTTTTTAAAATATTCCATGCTAATGTTCTTCTCCTATTTGTGTGTTTTAGTGTTTCTCCTATTTGCGTGTTTCTAGATTGCTAGTTTAGTAGTTCTTATTTTTTTATTCTGATAAAAAATAGAAACATAGCTCTTACTCTAGTAGTAAAAGTTCCCACTTTGATACTTTTAGTTTAATAATCAAATTATATGGGTTTGTCCATCACTGTCTTAACTCTTGAACACATTATATTAATTGTTTTCTGGATTCTTTAAATTTTTACATTATCGATGGGGAACAAATCATGGCTTATGTCCTACCAAGTTTATGTTGTTTTGGATTTTTCTTTGTAAGACTTTTTCTCCTAGAAAAAAGCAACCAAAAGCTTTGTACATGATGAATATAAAAGCAAAAACTATTTTTGTAGTCAAGATTTACTTTATGATATTGGTATTTAATTACTTTATTCAACAATATCAATAGCAAAGAGGTTTTTCTTCCAAACTATCATTTCAAAAACAAATAAATACACAACTGACAAATTATACTTTAATAAAGTTCATACATAGTAATTGATAGAAGTTTCATAGGTAAGGGGCTTAAATAAGGTTTGGAAAAATGTAACTTAATGAAAGTTAATACTTCACAAATCTATTTTCTAGTTCCTTTTAGAAGCTAGTAAAACTAGTTCAAAAATATTTAAACTTCGACATCTTGTGTGAGTGTTCATAACATCTAAATTTAATAACCATTTGTTAAATTAGATTTGTATAAATTAGTTCCTAAATCTTCTATCCCACTATGTCCGCATCAAATCACAAAATCAAAGTTATTCTATCGATCTAAAATCCTCCAACTTAACATTCAACCTCCTCAACTACATCGAGCAAAGCACCATATGAAACCAATCAAATGGCTTGGCTTAACAATTTACCTCAAAATGCTTGCAAACTTTTATTACATTCTTCTACATCTTAACTATATTTTGGAAAATTAAATTTAATAACCATTCCCAACTCAATTATCATATTAGTACAATTTTTTTCAATTCAAGTCTATAATATATACTTACTAGTTACCACATGAATTATTGGTGCATTTGTTTCTATAAAATGCTTTCTATGGTATTCTTTTTCTTTTTATATATTGGTTACATTCAAAACTTTGTAATTACTATAAAGGCAACTAAATTACTCTTTCATGTTAGCATTCTTAATGAATAATTTCGTAACATATTGGATAAACTAGTTCCATAGGACTTCACATTAAATTTTTGATGAACAATGTATATTTTAGAGGTTTTCACTATGTAAGAAATAATATTTATAGTGGCTAACATAAAGTTCTTGCAACCTTTTTTGTTTAAGGGAATAGAGAGTAGCCAATCATCTTTTGCTGTAGTTTGTATAAAAAATGATCCTGCTTGGGAGCATTTTAGTATATCTACTTATGATAAAGGGAAGAAGGTGTTTACATGTCTTTATTATGAATCTAATTATTATGGTAGAGAGATTAATAGGATGAAGTATCATTTGGTTGGGAGTTGTGGTAGCATAGTATCTTGTAAAAAGGTTTTGAGTGAAGTTTAAGAAAAAATAGCGGCATATCTTAAAGCCTCTAAGCAAAAGGATCAAGACTTTGATGAAGCTCAATATATTGAAATTGAAGACAATGAAGATAAAGAGTTGGATATTTCGTCAAAGCTTCCAAAATAGAAAAGAAATGCAGGTATTGATAAATATATGGTCAAGAACACTACTTCATTGTCCTAACCAAGTATCAAAAGTGCATTAGCTAGAAAGCAAGCTATTCAAAGGGCAGATATTGTATGCTATTGCGACAATTGCTAATGGATATAAGGGGTCGTCTTATCATGCCATGCATATTCAATTATTACGAGATTGCAAAAAGGAGTGCTGATTGTTTATTGATTCTTATGGAAGCAATTAGGCTAAATTTGGATGCACAATAATGAGAGATAGCTAAACAAATCAAAGACAGAGGACTTTGATTAATTTTTTAGTATACTGTCCTATTGGGATGATGTTTGTGAAGTCGATTGATGCATCAAATGTTATTAAGGATGCCCAAAATCTTTGCAATATGTTCTTAAAGATTGTTGAATGGGTAAAACCATCTAATGTAGTGCATAGAGTAACCACTAAAGCAAGCAACTATGTTGCAGTTGAGAGATTGCTACAAGATAGATATGATCATATATATTAGTCTTCTTGTGCAGCACATTGTTTAAATTTGATGCTAAAAGACATTGATAAGATGAATCATGTAAATGAACTTATAAATTGTGCTTCTATGGTAACCATCTTTGTCTATAATCATATTTGCTTATTGTCCTAGTTAAGAAAAAGAAATGATTGGAAAGAAATTGTTCATCTAGGAGTTACTTAATTTGTAACTGTTTTCGTTACTTTAAAAAGTATTTATGAACATAAGCACGAGTTGCAAGCTATAGTAACAAGTAGGCATTTCACAAGTTACAGGCTATCCAAATGTGCTACTAAAAAAGCTTTTAGTGCCATTTTTATGGATAATAAATTTTGGGAAGAGTGTTTGCTTATGGTGAAAGTTACAACTCTCATTGTAAGATTTTTACATAATGTTGATGCTAATGAAAAGCCTTCTCTTTGTGCTGTTTATGAAGGCTTCTCTAGGATTCATAAGGGGATCGTATTCCTTTTTAAAAATAGACAAATATTAGGGGAAAATACAAATAATTCTCCTAAACTTTGAGTTAGGTGCAAATTAATGCCCTAAACTTTTAAAGTATGATTTTTAACCACTAAACTTTGATAAATTGGAAAATAAGCCCTATAGGTTGAGAACAACCCCCTTAAAATTTGATTTTGGTACACAAACATCTCCTAAACTTATTAAAATGTGCTTTAAGAAATCCTAAACTTTGACTCTAATGTGACATTTTTTTTAACTATAAAAGGAAATGTCTTTTATATTGTTAATTTATTAAAGTTTAGGGTGGTTAAAAACCACACTTTAAAAGTTCAAAGGATCAATATGCACCTAAATCAAAATTTAGAGGGGTTATTTGTAATTTTCCCCAAAAATTATATAGTCCTTACATCAAAATTATAGATAAGAGGTAGGAAAAGCATTTTCATCTCGGTCTCCATGTTGTTGCCTATTTTTTGAATCCAGCTTTTGCATATAATGAAACTTTTAAAGAAAATATAAAAACTATGTAAGGCCCTTTCAATGTTCTAGAAAAGATAAGCATATATAGTGAGAGTGATAATGCACAAGTGATTAAAGATATCACATTGTATTGTATAAGGAGAAAAAGTTTTGGTCGAGATATGGTTATTAAATCAATTAAAGCAACATAACTTAGCAAGTGGTTTCTATAATTTGCAATTATTTTCCTTATATTTAGTTTTTTTTTTCAATTATTTGACTTAGTTTATTGAATTATAGATGACTAGTGGAGCCGATTGGTCATAGTGCTCCTGTTTTGTAAAAGATTACTATTCATATCTTAAGTTACATAGCTTCTTCTTAGATATGTGAATATAATTGGAGCTTCTTTGAGCGTATCCACACAAATAAAAGAAACAAATTAGAATACCAAAGAATAAATGATCTTATCTATGCAACATATAATTTGCGTTTGAAAAATAAGTATGTAAATTGTTTTATGTAATGAAAAATACCTAATTCATATACCTTTTAAATTGAATGTGCTAATTACTTCTTTGTTTGCCTTTTCTCCTTGGGTTTCTAGGCATTAACATAAGAAAAAAAGTTATGATCCAATTGATTATGATTACATTGATAGGATGGATTTTTGGATAGCAGAAGAAGAAGATGAAGAAGAAGAAGAAGACTTAGCTCTTGAACTCGATTTTGATGACATTATGGAGCAAGCAACATATAAAGATGATGCCACTCTCATTAGAGTTGACAGTTTTACTTAAGGTTAGTGATATATTTCTAAATTATTTATTATTTAATGAGTATTGTCTAGAATACAAATTTTCCTAACATTAGCTATTTTTAATTCCTTTTAGATGACAAAGAGACTGAAGCAAATTTGAACTTAGAATCAATTGGAGATCAAATCAATGTTTTATAAATCCTTGAATTAGATGAAGAACACAATGTTACTGATTAAAATTTAGAGCTTAAATTGTTAACCAAGTTCATGGTTTTGAGCTTTGGATATACAATGCTAGTGCCTTAATACTGTTCTTCAAATTAGTTTAGATTTTGGATTATGTGGACTTGTATATCATTTAAAGCATATGTTTTATGTTAATCTAATGGCTAATGGATGGATCTAAACAAATTATGGATTTGGTTATGTAATTTTACATTTATTAGTCTTCTATAATAAAAATATGACTTATATTTTCATTTTTTTCTTACCTTAGTTCAATCCTTTGACCCTTGACCCTCTCATATGGCCGATCAACCCCCTAAGCCAGGTTTGATAATATAGTTGATCATCAACTTATCTTTAGAGCTCAGCAATTTGCTCTGAATTCATTCTATAGGCGGGCTTATTTAATAGAGCAACCCTTAGTGGTAAGTCTATAGAATACTCAATGCCTTGGATTAATGGTAGTCCTTTTGGCATCTCATTAGGAAGCAGGTCAACAAATTCATTAAGTATCTATTGTACCACATCAAATAGCTTAATCTTTTATACCTTCATCTGAAGTAGCCTTTATATTAATAAGAAGGTCGAGGCATTCGTCTTCAATTTTTTCAATAGTTCAACCTATGATATAACCAAGCTATTTTTTTGAGCTTGTGTCAACTGATCTTGCATACCTCGAACCTTATTTAGACTAATGAGATTCAGCATAACTTTCCTTTCTTCATGCTCAAAGTTATAGGTATTCTTAAACTCATCATAACGAACTCTCCGATCAAATAACTAAGGTCGACCTAATAATATGTATAATGTGCACATCGATAGTACATTACATTACATTTCATCATGATGGACTCTTGTGGAGATTGGTATAGTAACTTGTTGGTTAACATGAAGCACTCCTTTCCCATACAACCACTGCAACTTATATGGCTTAAGATGGGGAGTGGTCAGCAATTCAAGCTTCTGCACCATGCTTATCGAAGTTATATTGGCATAGCTTCCATTATCTACAATGATAGCACATAGTTGGCCCTTCACTCGATACATAGCATAGACTAAATTCTCCCTTTTCTCGTCTCATTTGAACTGGTCATGCTCATAGCTTACAGATGACCATGTTCAATAACTTACCTTACTCGACATCCACTGTACCTTCTTCTCCTTTAGGGAACTCTTCATACTTAGTACACTACTTCGATCCCTCGACTTCCTCATCTATGCTATTGACTTTAATGGTCGACACGTTAGCTTTAATGACAACTATCCATCGGTTAAGACATTGAGTGGCCATGTGACCAAACCATTAACATTTAAAGCATTTGATTTTACTCATCCTCCGTCTTGAGCTTTATCCCTTCTTGAACCTCTTTGGTATCTCCTTTTCAATAGGTTAGGTATCTTCATTCTTGCTTGGTTCCAATCTCATAAGTCTACTCAAAGTAAGTCGAATTAATTGAGTTTGGCTAGGTAGAGTACGAGAGTAGCCTTATCGATAAGAATTAGACTATCGGACCCCTAACCCATGCTCGAGCTTAAGGGTTAGAAAGTATGGCCAGACGAATTCTTTTCTTAAGACTCACTGATGGGAATCAAGCTATGAGACTCCTGACTCGTAGCTGAGCTCGAGGACTAAAGGGACTTGCATGATAAATCCTTATGTTCTAACCAACCCCTGTCGAGGTCGAGTATCTCCTTGTCGAGTCACCTCTAATGTCATACCGTATGACTACCCATTATTGTGTGGTATGTCGAGTTGATGATTACTCTCTATTGCCAAGTTGATAATTACTCTCTATTGCTGAGTTAACTAATTACTTAGCATCTTCCTTACCGAGAAACTGAGAGAGGGAGACTAGACTAACTAGGCCAACCCTGCTTGGACAAACCCATCTATCCATACTTTTTGTCCGCATCTCCTAATAACCTTGCTAATAGAGCATTGCCACGTGTACGGCAACATGTGTAAAATCTGTAACACCAATGATTGTTTTCCTTGTATATTCATTTTTACCCTTTTGTAGTCCTTTTTGTCTTTTTCTCTTTAGGCAAGTTGCCCTAGTTTACAGGTATAAATACCCCTATACTTGTAGTTGTAAGAAGATCATATTATCTTCAATACAATTGAGTACTTTTCTTCCTTGCGTAAATACTGTTGTTTACTCTTAATATCACTTTTATCTTTTCCCTTAAGCAAGGCTAGGTGGCGAGTAACCTCATTGAACCAATTCATACATCATATCGAATTGTACCGTGAGTCTTCGGAAGTTCCATTGGTACGTCATATCCTCTAGAGCTGTTCGTGGGTTTGCTTACTATTTTCATTCTTCATTTCTTACCCTTTTTATATCTTTCCCCACTAACCCTTTTTGAGCTTTCTGTAAACTTGGACCCAACGACCGGTCTTGTCTGTTCTTGATCACGGTTCGCATCATCTTGGTATCAAAATAGAGGTTTTGTGTAAGTCATAGTTAGTTTTTCTTAAATTTTATTATACTCTGTTTTGTGTGTGTGAAACAAAGCAACATTGTGTTCGTTTAACTGTTGTGTTGTTAGTTGTTCACTGTCTGAAGTATTTGTGTGAATTTGAATCTACGAGGAAAAATGACAGATCCAAGCACGAATGTTAATGCTAGTGATGACAATAAAGTTGTCCACCATGAACGACAATCTTAGGGAACTCTTAGAAATACTGATGAGAGACTTGATAAAGTAGCTAAACTCTTAATAGATCTGACTTGAGTTGTTCATAGCCTATCTAATCAACCTACTAAGGCCATGCAAAACACTTTACAAGTTGCTTAACTTATTAGAGGTTAAAACCCAGGTTAACCAATTCGAGGTGGAGGAGTAGGCAAATGAGTAAGGTAAAGGATAGAATTAAAAGAGTTAGATGAGGAGGAAGAAGAGTATTTTGAAGAGGAGCATGTACGAGTCCCCAGAGCATCCAACCATATGAAGCTTCGAATTTCGAGTTTCAATGGATTTAGGAATGCTGAAGAATATTAGGATTGGGAAGAAAAGGTGGAGCGTGTATTTGATTACTATCAATATGAGAATTATGAGAAAGTGAAGACTGCTGTAGTTAAATTCTTCAAATATGCCACCATGTGGTAGAAGAATTTTCAGGTCATGAGAAGAAAAAAGGGATACTGAAAGATTAACACCTGGCTTGAGATGAAGGGAGTGCTTAAAAACCGATTCGTACCGGAAACTTATCTCCAAGATGCTTTCACTTAGCTTTAGGAGCTGAGATAAAGATACCGAACTATTAATGAATATGTTCAAGAATTCCAAATGCTTATGATAATATACGAAGTGAAGGAACCACCTACCCGAACAATTTCAAGGTTTGTCATTAGGTTGAGAGGAGACATCCGAGATATTATGGAGCTCTAATGATTTGACGTAATGGATGAAGTTGTTAAGATTGCTCAGTGAGTAGAGAGGTAAAAAAGGAGCTGAGGAACAACCAGAATGCCAACTAGCCAACTAGGACAGGCAAGTCATCAAACTTTGCCAAGTACTGAGTCGAGTAAAAAAGCCAACCTGAAGATGTAGCGTTGACTCGAACGTATGAGAAGGGGCAAGGGTATGGCAAGAAGACCAGCCAGATCAAGTGTTTCAAGTGTCAAGGGTTCGAACATATGGTTGCTCAATGCTTGAACCAAAGGACAATGGTCATTATGGGAGACATACCAAAGTTAGACGTAAAGAGTATGGATGAGGAACCCGAGGAGGAGGTTCTTGTCAGGAATGAGAATGCCAAGAAAGAGTTGATTGAGGAAGATGTATATGCCGAGGACTTAGACTAACTACTCATGGTTGTTCGATGCACTATGAGTATGAAACCTTCACAAGAGGAGGAGTAAAGAAAGAACTTATTTCATATCCCCTGCAAGGTAAATGATCAGACGTACGGCCCCATCGTGAATAGTGAGAGTTGCACCAATATGACGTCAACCAATCTCGTTTCAAAACTGAGGTTATCGACTGTTGCACACCCAAAGTTGTATAAGTTGCATTGGTTGAGTGAGAAAGGAGCCTAACACATCACTTGGCAAATGCTACTACCAATTACTATCGGCAAATACTACTGCCGATCAGATTCTTTGCAACATACTGCCTATGTGTACATCCCACGTGTTGTTAGGAAGATCGTGGCTATTTAATAGGAGAGTCATCCACGACAGTTATAGGAATACTTGCATGCTCGAAAAGGATGATTAGAAGATTACGCTAAATCTGATGCTATCGAGAGAAGTTCACAAGTTACAGACAAAACTTGTTTACGGATTGAAGAAGGCTTTGGTAATGAGTAGAGGTAAGGTCCAAGAGGCCATTAATGCCAATGAGTCGACCTTCCTATTGGTTAGGCGACTACTGGAAATGAAGGAGTAGAATGATTTACCCTAAGAGGTAAAGGAACTGTTGGATGAATATGTCGACCTGTTTCCAAAACAGTTGCCAGAAGGGTTGCCCCGACCTGAAGCATAAAACACTATATTGACTTAGTACCCGGCGCTATACTGCCGAATAAGTCAACTTATTACATGAATCCCGAGCAGGCTTCTAAGCTTCAATGTCAAGTCAATGAGTTACTAGAAAGAGGATACATGAGAGAGAGTCTCAGCCCCTATGCTGTGTCTACACTTTTAGTACTAAGAAGGGATAGAACCTAGAGGATGTGTGTTGGTAGCTGAGCGGTAAACAAAATCACAATCAAGTACAAGTATTCAATCTCAAGGCTAGAAGACATGTTAGATGAACTAAGTAGAACTAAAATTTTTAGCAAGATTGATCTCAAGTCTGGCTACCATCAAATCTGCATGAGGCTTGGAGGCGAGTGGAAGATTGTGTTTAAGACTCTACATGGACTTTATGAGTGAATGGTCATGCCCTTTAGCTTGTCGAATGCCCCAAACACCTTCATGAGACTTATGAACCATATGCTAAGACATCTCATTAGAAAGTGTGTCGTGGTGTACTTCGATGACATCCTAATCTACAGTGCTGACGTACTGAATCACTGTGAACACATCATAATGGTCTTGGATATCCTTCATGCCAAGAGACTATTCAGCAATTTGAAGAAATGTTGCTTCTGCTAGGTAAAAGTAGTATTCTTGGGCTATGTAGTCAGTAGAAGAGGCATGCAAGTTGATGATTAGAAGATCCGAGCAATTGTTAAGTGGTTGATCCCTACTACTTGTACCGACATGAGAAGTTTTCATAGATTGGCTTCGTTTTACCAAAGGTTCATCAAGAACTTCAGCACCCTCGTCGTGCCACTTACTAAATTAACGAAGAAAAACACTAACTTCCAATGAGGAGAAAGAGAAGGGAGGACTTTTGCTAAGATTTAGAAGAGGTTGACCTCCACCCGATGTTAGTGCTACCTGACTTCAACAAAATTTTTTAGCTAGAGTGCAACGCGTCAGGCATTGGAATAGGCGCTATCCTGATGCAGGAAGGCCAATCAATTGCCTTCCACAATAAGAAGCTCTAAGGACCCAAGTTAAATTACTCTATGTATGATAAAGGGCTCTTGGCATTAATTCGTGCATTGCAAGTATGGCAGCACTATCTACTGCCGAGAGAATTTGTCATATATACTAACCACGAGTCACTGATATACCTCTAAAGTCAGACCAAGCTATCTAAGCGGCAAGCTAGATGGGTTGAATTCCTTAAAGGATTCAATTTTATAATTAAATACAAGCAAGGGAAGAGCAACATAGTTGCAGATGCTTTTTTGAGGAGGCATGTGCTCTTGTCAGAACTACAGACCAAACTGTTTGGCTTTGTGAGTATCAAAAAACAATACTACTAAAATCTACACTTTGGACCAATAATTTCGAGATGTATGGATGGGAGAACAGTAGACGAGTATTATGTACAGGATGGCTATTTGTTCCGAAGAGGAAAATTGTACATACCGACTTGTTCCTTACGGGAATTATTAATTAGGGAAGCCTACAGTAGAGAACTCTTTAGACACTTTAGAGAGAGAAGGACTTATAAACTAGTAAATGGCCAAGAATGTAAAGAGATGTACACCGAATGGTTGAAAGCTATGCTATGTGTAAAAAAGCCAAGTGCCGAGTCGAACAAGGGAAAGTGATGCCCCTACCTATTTTGACGAAGCCATGGACTGAACTAAGCATGGACTTTATTCTCGAACTACCGAGATCTACCAGAGGAAAAGATTCTGTAATGGTCGTTGTGAATTGGTTTAGTAAGATGGCACACTTTGTGCTCTGCACCAAAACTAATGACGCTTCGACTATTGCTTTTCTTTTCTTACAAGATGTTATGTGGATATAAGGTGTACCGAGAAATGTAGTCTTCGACAAAGGCTCAAAGTTCTTAAGCCATTTTTGGATAACCCTATGGCATCGGCTAGGAACCAAATTACTTTTCAGTACCTCCTGTCATCCCCAAACTAATGGCCAAACAAAGATGGTTAATCATACTTTAGGTATACTGCTCCGAGCTGCAGTTAGCAAGAACTTGGTTGATTGGAACATCTGTCTGCTAGTAGTCAAGTTTACTTATAATCGAACCATACATGACACCACTAAGTAGACCCCCTTTGAAGTGGTATATGGATTTAATCCTGAGTTGCCCCTTGACTACGCCCTTGTACTCATATCCAAGCAAGAGGACCTCGACACCTTGGCTAAAGCATAATTCCTTCAACACATCTATGATAAGGTCACTTGGCACATCGATCAAGCTACCAAAAGAATGCGCGAAAAGACCAAAGGTTGGTTGACCAAATAATTTCAGTCGAAAGACTTGGTACGGTTACACTTCAGTAAAGAAGAGTTCCTGAACAAAAGGAAAAATAAATTATCTATGAGAGCGGAAGGACTTTTCAGAATCCTCTAGAAAATCAACGACAACGCCTATAAGTTGAAACTACCTGAAGACTATAGGGTTTCTGATGCCTTCAACATCGCCGACCTTAGCGCATATCACCTTGATGGAGAACTAAGTGAACACTATTTAAATTTGATGCCAAATCCAAAACAACCCGGAGGGAATGATGGGAATCAAGCTATGGGGCCCCTGACTCGCAGCCGAGCTCGAAGACTAGATGAACTTGCACGACGAATCCTTATGTTCCAACCAACCCCTGCTAATGCCGAGTATCTCCTTACTGAGTCACCTCTAATGCTGTGTCGTATGACTGGCCATTATTATGTAGTATGTTGAGTTGACGATTAGTTTCTATTGCCAAGTTGACCAATTATTTGGTATCTTCTTTGCCAAGAAGCCAAGAAAGGGAGACCAGACTGACCAGGCTAACCCTGCTCGAATAAACCCATCCGTCCATACTTTTTGTCTGCATCTCTTAACAACCTTGCTCTTGGAGCATCGCCATGTGTACAGTATTATGTACAAAATTTGTAACACCAATAATTGTTTTCCTTGTATAATCATTTTTACCTTTTTATATCATGTGCATTGCTTCTTTAGGAAATGTCATTTTTGTCTTTTCCCCTTTGGGCAAGTTGTCCTAGTTTGTGGATATAAATACCCTTATACTTGTAGTTGTAAGAAGTTAGATTACCTTCAATACAATTGTGTACTTTTCTTCCTTGCGTAAACAATGCTGTTTACTCTCGGCATCACTTTTATCCTTTCCCTTAAGCAAGGTTAGGTGGTAAGTAACCTTATTGGGCCAATTCTTGCATCATATCGAATTGTACCATGAGTCCTCAAAAGTTCCATTGCTGTGTCGTATCCTCTAGAGCTATTTGTAGGTTTGCTTACTGTTTTCATTCTTCATTTCTTACCCTTTTTATACCTTTCCCCACTAACAGTTTTTAAGCTTTTTCCAAGCTTGGACCTATCCAGCAATCGACCTTATCTGTTCTAGGTCACAATTCGCATCACTTACTACTAAAGAGTTCAAGCTACTACAATCTGCTAACCTAATGCCTTGGCCAAGCTAAACCTTCTAGCACTCATCATTCATCTCCAGTTACCAACTTGAATTACACTTGAACATTAGCTCGGCTCATTTGATCATCAGTTTAGCCAATCTAAATCTGAGATATACTAAAAGTGTCTAAGGTAAATTTATGTTAGGAGAATTATCTGCTCATTTAGGCACAGCTAACCTACCACTCTTATTCGACAGAAACTAAACCGATCGTACAAAATTGTCTTTTCTACTAGAAAATCATCCATCTGCCAAGGGCCACATGTCAAAGTGTATAACAAAATCTTCTGTATAAGATACTTATTCTTATTATACTTTCAATTGTACCCTTGTTATTCCTCTTACATTACTTCTTTTAGATAACACCCTTTGTAGTCCTTTTCATTTTAGGTAGGTTGCTTTAGTTTTTAGAGTATAAATATCTACTGTACATGTAGTCGCAATCATCTTATCATCTCAGGTTAAGATGATCAGGGATGAAAGAAAGTAGAGCAAAAAGCAAAAAGAAATCAAAATGAAGAAGCCCATTCCCATGTAAAAGCGATCAGAATTTGAATACGCTACGTTTTACTGGGATGAAAGGAACAACGAAACTTTACGACAGCTTTGTTATACATGTTCGCTTGCATCATATACATTGGTATACCAGCCGCTTGTTCTAAAACTTCCAGTTCCAATCGAAACATATAGATTCGTAAATGGATTTAATAGAGTGCTTTCAAAGTGAATGGTAAAGGGTTCAAAGTAGCAAGCAAAGAAGCTATATGCCTAATCCATGCAGAGTAGGCGCTCTATTTCGATCTCATCATTCCCCTTTTTGGTTTATCTACATTTTAGGAAATTCATACACCACATTGACGAAGCAAAAAATAGAGTAGAATATCCAGTATGTAGAACATGGTACTCAGTAGAAATTCACAAATTAGAAATGTTATGTTGACAATGTGGCATTTCTTCTTAAAATAATGTCCAAAGTAGTATATACTAAATATACTTCTTTTTCTGTGAACATTACTTTTGTTAGCTTATTTTCTTACTCCACTTTTATCCTAACCCTTAAGTAAGGCTAAGTGGCAAGTAACCTTACCAGATTATCTTGTGCATCATATCAAGTTATGCAATGAGTCATTGGAAGTTCCGTAGTGCTTCATATCCTTGGAGCTGTTTGTAGGTTTACTTATTTTACTTTTCCTATTCTTTTACGCGACTTCCATCTGGTTCTTCAAGCTTTCTATAAGCTTAGACCTACCCTTGCAATCAACTTTATCTATTTTTTATTTCGGTTTACATCACTTGTTGTCTCCAATGCTTAACTTTTAGGTAGCTTAGATAACATCTTCTACTGTATCAATTATTTGCATATCCAAAACTTCACTAATGTCAAACTTTAATCCTCCGTTGAACCAAGGTAAAGTCTAGGCTTTAAGTTCCTTGACTTCATAACAAATCATTAACACTTGAAACTCCTTTATGTAATTATCCACACACATTCCACCTTATCTGAGCTCCTGTAACCTCTTAAAAGTGTCTTACATATAATGGTCCAACACAAATCTCTAGCACAAAGCTCGATGCATCTTTTGCCATGTTTGGACCTTTAGTTCTCCATCCCTTCGTCGATTCACTTTTAGTTTTTTATAATTCCACCGTAAGGCAACAAATCTAGTAAATTCAAGTGTAGCCAATCGTACTTGCACTTGCTCATTTGCTTCATGATACTTGAATATCTTCTCAACCTTATCTTCTCGTTGTCAGCATTATCGAACCTAGAGTAGGGAGACATTTGCAGTTTGACATTCTCTATCGCTTTAATAGTTCGAGTAACCCTTTCATTGACCTCATAGTACTCCTCCTACTTACTTTCCTCAACTTCATCCAATTCAATTCTTCGCCTCCACTCATCTCTCTATAAAAACACTACAATTCCATCTTGCATATTCATTATCACCTAGGTTACCATGATCAGGCCGGTAACCAACTTACCCTCATTAAGGTTAAGGAATAGCTAGAAAATTAGTAGAGGCTTCTTTAGTAACTCAACCTGTAGCCATTCTATCGATGGCACAAGTCAACTCAGCCATCATGGTCGTGAGCTCATCTAATTTCTTATCAGTGGATATTGGCGTAGCGAAGGTGGTCCTAATATGGTAGACAATGCCGCTCTCTTTGTTGCCAACACCTATTATGCTTAAAAATCAACACCTAAATACAGTACCAAATATTACTATGAGATAAACATAAACTCGATACTTCGAAGATAACCACTCAACACTAGTCACAACTCACTATAGTACTATGTACAATACAAACCACACTCTATTTCAATCAATTGAAACAAGGCCGTCCCTTCTAACTCAAAACTTTACTACAACAACTGATTCACTACTTCGAGTTATACTGCTACAACTACAACAACTAGAATAGCTACTGCACTAAGCTTAATCAGATGGTAATCATAACTAGAACACTAAGTCTTCACTATCTACGATAAAGCATAGAACCATATATATGTCTTGTACAGCTTCATAGCCTCAAGATAATATCACACTCATAACAAACCGCGAACAATATCAGTAACTCCAACATTGAACATTACCAAAGCTCTAATATTAATATGATGCGACTTCGTAAATGAAGACACGGAAACTAGCAATTACATGAACTTGGGTAAGTCCTAACCATGAGATAGTTAGAAAATTAAATGAGAGTCGAAGGTAAGTTGTGTTCATGTACATGCACATGGATGTTACACACCATGTGCCTTACACAAACTTGAGGAATAAGCTTGATATTACATACAAGCTAGGCCTTAAGGTTACTCGCCACTATCCCTTACCTTAAAGGAATATATAAGAGTATCACTTAACTTGGGTAAATCATGCTAATAGAAACAAGCAGAGAAGATGATTGAAGAAGATAAATATTTACCGATTAATTTGGTTGAGAACAAAAATGGGATTTTTATATTGCGAATTAGGGCAACTTGATAATGTTACCTAAAAAGGAAAAACACTAAAAGTAGGAATATAATATTGTTTATAAGAGCAAAAAGGATAAAACATGGGTTGCTATACTTTTGATAGTTGTACATGTTGAACTTAAGGCTCATTATTTAATTTTGATAAGAACAAAATAAACACTGTATAATTATACATGTTATTAGTTGCTTATATTGAGTTAATTGAAAAACAATCGCTATCTTGCAAAACAATTATAAACACCAATTAACTTTATAAGATATTTAGATTTGAAAGATGTGTAAGCATTATTGAAGTTGAATTATATATTGTAGATGTTCTTTGTTATGTTTGAAAGATGGAAATAGGTGAATTTGGCCTATTGGATTGACGACTCCTGAACACTATCAACTTGATGGTGAGGTAGCCTACATAAGAAGATGGAATTGCTTTTGATCAAGATACACTTATCAGTGTTCATGCCGGTTGTACATTTGCTTACCATCATGCTAGTAAGAATAAGGTCTTATTTCAACTAGCCGTTAGAGTATTTAATATACTATAACAGGAAGAATTGAACAGGATGATATAAATGCTTAATAAGTTGACCAAGGACAAGGGAGGATTGATCATTTACTACGATATTTCAACATTCTCTTGTATTCTTATTGTTTATTATTCTCATTGCCCCTTGTACCCTAATCTGTTAATATTTAGAGAGATTTGAAGTGTAATGCTTATGAGATGCTAGTTGCTAAGTATTAAGAGTTAAAAGCACTACACCAATAATCTTTTAGATTGATTTTTGTGTTCAGAGTTGAGATTGTATTTTGTGTTAAGAGTTATAAGTGTGAAACTTATTTAATCAAGTTTATGTTTGTATAGCTCTCAGAGCTTAGATTGAGAAATTAATAAAGTTGTATGAAATCCTTGGTTGGAGGCATTGTATATTTGTAAAGAGTAGGGGATACTCTGAACTCCACATTATATCTGAGCTTGATCTTTTTATCTTTATCTCTTTTAATTTTCACATTCATTACTATATTATCATTATCTTAATCTTACTCATTATTGCATTTAGTGCTTAATTTCGAAAAGAATTGCAATTTGTCCTTAAAACTCAATTTACCATTCCTCGAGTTTCTAGTGTAGCTTTTCAATACATTGTTAGATGATGCATGGCACTCTATAGTTGGCAACTACTGATGCAAAGAATATACTCTATCCCTAGGTTGGCGGTCTGCCATAGGTAGGGATGGTAGTTTAGCTACTGGAACACCCTTGTTGACAATCCTTTGCTTCGACTGCCGACTTGGTTAGAGTTAAGAATACTTGTCAATACGTTTGGCATTGTGTTGACTAAGCTAATGGGAAGGTCAGTTGGGTTGTTTGTCTTGTTCCCGATTAGATTACCATAAGTTGGTATAAGGCTACATTAGGCTTGAACCATGTCTCAATGATATATAACCAATATTGGTAGTTTTCCAGAGAGATAATCAAAGAATCTAAGTATAAAAATTTGTAATAGTTAAAAAAATGTCATTGAAATATATACAAAAATAATTTAGTTTATTATATTATTTATAAAACTCTTTATATAGAATAGAATTTCTACAGTTTTTTACTTCTATGAGCTACTGTGTCAGCAACTTACCCATTTAGTGACTTTAGCACTAGAAGTAATGTCCTTTGATTTCACCAGTTTCAACTTGTGCTACATAACACAAAAATTTGATTGCATACTGTCAATTTTGAAGCTATCTTAGATAACCACATACTTAAGATATCACGCACCATTTTCATAACTTAAGGATAGGGAGATTGGTCAGTATTCCAATAACTTAAAGTACCTAATTCAACTATCATATGCTACTCTTTATACAAATATTGCTTTAATAAAAATTCATTGTCACCTCTAACTATATGTTTACTAAAGGAAATAGCAATTCCATACCTCCTTTGTTCCTTAAAGGCCTCCCATTACTTTATTCACTTCAATGAATGGCAATTCTTTAGAAATTGTAATTAAATAAAATTAAGAATGGGGATTTCATACTTTAACCTTGAAATTACCATTATATTTGAACAAGACCTTGTATACCCTCTTCTTTCTTCTTCTTCTCTATAACACAAACCACCATATACCACTACCACCAATGACCATTACCACTACCATTAGCAACCAGCTTCGCCTCCATCGATAACCACCATAGCTATAGACAACCACACCCATAGACAACAATAGATAATCATCGTGTACAACCACCAAAAACCTGATCAACCAGCATAAACGCCAATTACTAATAGACCTACTTACTCGTTGAAGATACCTAAATCCTAATGCTATTAAAGAAACTCAACTCTCCATCTAATTTGCACAAACAACCACAATACGTAACCACTATGAACTTGATCAACTATTATAAATACCAAACATTAGCAAACCCACTTACATATTGAACCTTAACCCTATTCCAATGTTAAAGAAACTCAAATCTAAACTCAATTGGTAACTTCTCAACTTCAAAGATGCGAAAGAGATAGATGTACACAGATTGATGGATTGCATAGAATTTTAAGGGGCCATGATGACGAAATTTGCTTGCTAAAGGGTAATAGATTGATGGATTATTCTTTCAATGGATTATGCATTTTCAATGAAATATACATTGATTGGTGGTTTGTGCCTTCTTGACCGGAAAGATGTATAGAAAAAAGGATAATAGAGTAATTTTATTTCCATCACATGTGCATTACTTATAGCTTATTTTATTAAAGCAAACACCATATTGTAATAGTTATTAAGGGTTTAATCTACTTCTTTAGAATTGAAATTCTATTCTCTATGATTTCACGCGATGGATCCATAAGTGTTTGCATACTTTTAACGGATTGAAATTTCTGGATAAAGTAAAGATCATAAGCACCATAGCAAATGAAACAAATTTAAATCGAGTTTACGTATTTGTAAAATGTAAAGTTACTAATATACCTATTCATCATAATGGAATCCTGAGCTTTTCAATTATTGCCACAGATATATGGAGTTATACTTTTGTCATCATTCTTTACATATTCATGAAAAAAGAGAAAATAATACTTTTTTAATTTTCAAAATATTGGTTATTTTGAATTTAAATGGGTTTATGGTCAAACTTATGACATACTTACTAATCTTATTTAACAAATGGGTTCGTAAACGGGTTTGTGGTTGAATCTAAATTGAGGCATGAATTTGGTTATGTTTGAGCAAGTCAGACTCTTTTCTGTCTCATATCGGCTTTTTCTATATACAAATTTGTTTATAATTTTGTTGTGTCATATTTGATTTCAAAATTTATGTGCTAAAGTGTTAGCCCTAGAGTAAGGGATTAAGAGATAGAGACATAGGGAAAAAACATGAATGAGAGAGGGAAGATTTGTAGTCCCTTAATAGTTTTTGAGCTTATAGAAGCTTAATTGTATTTTTTTTTTCAATCTATTCAAATCATATTATTATAATTGGTAACTGATTTAAAAACATAAGTTTTTACTAATTTTAACATGTAGACTATCGATTCTATCAAAATTTATATGAAAATAATTTTATGTTTAAATTAATTTGGAAGAATTTCTTAAAATTGTAAACTTAAAGAATTGTATAGGCAGAAATGCAATTTTGATAACTATGCTTTTTGAAATTTTTATTGCTTAATTTTCTATTTTCATATTTTCATTTCTTAATAGAGCTTATCTTGTTCTTCTAAGATCCTTTGTAAGCATGCTACATTAATGTTATATGATAATAAATATTAAATCATATATTTTTTTTGTTTAATGCTAAGCACCATTTTAGGATTCTATGGCTTATTTTTAACATGTTTTAAAATGTTCTACCGAAGAGAAAAAACACGTTTTAAAATGTGATTACTCAAATTAAAGGGTCTTACGATTTAACCACTAACTTTACAAAAAAATTCGAGGCATTTTGCCACTTGTACCGAGACAGAAATAAAATTTTGGTTCAGAAAAAAAAAAAAAAGTGACAGAATAGGAACTGTGGCAAAAAAATTAAAATAAAAAATAAAAAATAAAGCACAAGGAAATTACATAGGACAGATTACGATTTACATTGAAGTTTAAAGGGCAAAACCGGAAATGACTTGAAAATATCGGGCTCATTGGAAGATCGCACTGTACATAGGCAGCTTATCAGATCCAGGAACGAAACCCTATCGCAGTCTCTCTCTTCCCTTCTTCCTCGAAGAGGTTTTGCTTAGACGCGCTGTCTCTCTCTCTCTACCTCTCTCTTCCTTCCACGGAGACTTGTTCCTTTGGCTAACGTTTTTACTTTGCAGCACCTTTCTCTTTTACTCCCTATTTGTACCCCCGCAAAACCCTAAACCCAATTCCTCTTTCTCACTATCACACAGGTACATGCGTTTCTCAAAACCCTAATTTTCACTTCCCCGTCATCCTGTCTCTCTCTGAGTGATTTTGTACCTAAAATTTGGTCTTTATTACTTAATTGAGCATTTCTCGTCTTGGAATATATAAACCCTGACCTTTTTAGGGTCTCGTATTGCAGAAATGGGAGACGCAAGGGACAACGAGTACGAGGAAGAGCTTCTCGACTATGAGGAAGAAGAAGACAAAGCCCCCGACTCCGTTAATGCCAAAGTCAATGGCGAAGCCGCCAAAAAGTAAGTTTGTGATCTTTTCTCGTGTATTTTGCATTCTCAATATTAAATTACAGTTTCGATGTGAAATTTCGGCGAACAAGAGAATAAAATAGGGAGAAAGAGATTAATACTTCACTTGAGTGCTTCCGGTCAATACTGGTTGATCAAAGTTGTTGCTTAGCATGTTTAGATTTTGTTTGTGTGTGTGTGTCTTTTTCCTCTTGCCCTTTCTCGTGGAGTTAATAGCTATAGTAGGATATGGATATTTTGAAGACGATTTGATTTGGTGTATGAATGAAATTCGAGTGCATGATGCATTGAAACTTCATCTAACAGTTTTAGGTTTGTTTTATAATTTCTGGGACAGGGGCTATGTAGGAATTCACAGTTCGGGATTCAGAGACTTCCTTCTGAAGCCAGAACTTCTTCGTGCCATAGTTGACTCAGGATTTGAGCACCCTTCTGAAGGTAAATATTCTCTTATATGCCATTTAAGGGCTCACATGTGGCCAATCTCATTTCTCCCCATTAATTCAGCTGAATAAATTATTCCATTTCTTGCAATAAAGGTTTAAAGGTAATGTATTAAATGAAAGTAGATGGTATTAATATATATATTTATATTTATATTTATATCTCTGGATGGAGTAAAATCTTGATAACTAATTTACTACAACTCAGATATGGTTCTTAGGTTTAAGCCTATCTGAGAAGTGTGCAATCTGAAAGTCTGCTCGTATATGAAACTTCTATATTCTAGGACTTCAAATTCTTTTTGCTATGTGGATACAATTTGTTGACATCTAAAATGTAATAACATGAGGGTAATATTTAAATACTACACCATTTGATTGAAAACTTGAGTGTGTGTACATGTACAGTTTTTCTCCTTTGAATGATTGAACTTAGGTATGCCATTTTATAGGCTTTGACATTTCTTGCCTTTTAAGGGCCTTTTGGGCTCATCATTTGGACATCTTTTTTGGCTTCATTTTAAAACTAGGTGTTTGAATTATAAAGATGCCAAAAGAATAAGAGGACAAACTGACATGATAGAGGGAGAACAATACGGATCAGATAAATATGAGATGTTTGATGAAACGGACAGACCTATATGCAAATATGATTAACAATTATCATGAATTGTGCTATGATATGTATGAGGTGAGTTCTTGATGGACTTCTTTAATGAAGAGAGGATATTTTCAGCTGTGTTTCATTTGGGGTATTTTCAATTATGTTCTCCTGTTGTTGCCTTAAGAGGCCACTCAACTACAATTTTTCTTATAGAAGAGGTAATGTTCAGCTACTGTTTCCTTCAGAAGAGGTTGCTGAGTACATTTGAATAACTATTTTCATGAATAGAATGCTCTTT
Source organism: Lumnitzera racemosa (assembly GCA_024138005.1). NCBI lineage: Eukaryota > Viridiplantae > Streptophyta > Magnoliopsida > Myrtales > Combretaceae > Lumnitzera > Lumnitzera racemosa. The sequence continues at coordinate 8,506,158 of JAMXBC010000007.1, forward strand.
CTCTGTCCTCTGCTTTGCAAATGACTTCATCATCTCTATTTCTTGCCCCAGAAAAAAACAAAAAAATGGCTTCATCTTTTGCTTGGTTTAATTTCATTGCTTTGTCTAATATATTCTTTTCTTGTCTGCAGGTAACATACTAGCATCACATTCTTGATTTTGGAGAACTTATTGGTTTGGTAACCTTTCATTTGAAAGGATCTGGGAGATTAATTTTACTTATCACTGTTCCTTCGGTCAAATTTCTGTGGTTCATCAGTGCAACATGAATGCATTCCTCAAGCCATATTAGGCATGGATGTCATTTGTCAAGCAAAATCCGGGATGGGTAAGACTGCTGTTTTTGTCCTGTCGACTCTGCAGCAAATTGAGCCTGTTGCAGGTCAAGTTGCTGCCCTGGTCCTTTGCCATACAAGGGAACTAGCATATCAGGTTGGTTTAAGATATGTTTTTAGATTCTTTATGTTGGGTCTCTTCTTTTCTTTCTTTCTTTCCCTCCCACCTTTTCCTCTGTAGTTTAAAAAATCTGGATTCTTGTGAAGTAATGCCTTTTGTTAATACAAGGAATATTGATTGTTGTTTGTGCTTTCTTAGATATGTCATGAGTTTGAGAGATTCAGTACATACTTGCCCGATATCAAGGTTGCTGTCTTTTATGGTGGGGTCAATATCAAGATCCATAAGGACCTCTTGAAAAATGAATGCCCTCATATTGTTGTCGGAACTCCTGGAAGGATTCTGGCTTTGGCAAGAGATAAGGACCTCTCTTTAAAGAATGTGAGGCATTTCATCCTTGATGAGTGTGACAAGATGCTCGAGTCTCTAGGTATACTTTTTTGTAGTTATTCTTTTAATACCTCTTCTTTAGACTGAACTTTTTGACTACTATTTGTTTTACTACTTGCGTCTGATTATATTCTGATTTGTCTTCACTGATTAGCCTCCTTTTATATGCATTTGCAGATATGAGAAGAGATGTGCAGGAGATATTCAAAATGACTCCTCATGACAAACAAGTTATGATGTTCTCAGCTACTCTCAGCAAAGAGATACGTCCAGTTTGCAAGAAGTTTATGCAAGATGTAATTACTGTCGCCAATGTCTCTTCATTTAGAACTTTTCCCAGTTACCTATGTTGGTTTTTAATAACATAGTATTAGAATTCACTGCTTCCTTATCACTATTTGTTGTCATCACCCTTGTGTTTCCATTCAGCAATATGGTTTGACTTGCTGCTTGAAAGGAGATTATGCTGTTTGTGTTCACATCAACCGCTTCTAAAATTTTATCTGAGATCAATATGCTGCTGCGTTTGATCTGTTCTGCTAGCCTTTGGTCCTGTAATAAGTCAGTTTTGTTACTAATTGTATTATTTAGAGGAGTTAGGGCTGCCTCTGGAGGGCTTTGCTGGAATTGACCTACTTTTGCATAAAAATCTCAGTGCAATTATTTGAAGTTCCAGCTAGGAGGCATTAAGTCTGTTTTCCTATTATCTTCATTAGAGGAGCTAGGGTTCTCCTGGTTTGCTGCAAATGGGCAAGCTTTGTTTAGAAATGCAACCAGCTGTGAGGTTCATCTAAGGAGATCTACAGCGTGAGCAAATGGGTCTTCATAGATGTTTCATAAAAAAAAAAATTTGTCTCTCTTTTGTCATATTTAGAGGGGTTGGGTTGAGTTGCTGGGGGTGGTGACTTGAGATGGGCAATGTTGCAAATTTTAAATTGCAAGCAAGGAGATATCGGCTGCACCAGAATCTTGGATTCCTTGGAACTACATCTATATTCAATTTCATAGTGGATTCCATAAGCTTGAGGAAAGCACCTAATTGATTTGCTATGACATTTGTTACTTTCAGCCAATGGAAATATATGTGGACGAGGCAAAGTTGACCCTGCATGGTCTTGTACAGGTAACACATGCTTGGGTAAACTATTATTTTTTACTTTGTTTAAAAGTTTTTTTTGTTCTGTTGACTAACGCTGAAGATTATTGGCAGCACTACATCAAATTAAGCGAGGCAGAGAAAAATCGCAAGTTGAATGACCTCCTTGATGCGTTGGACTTCAATCAAGTTGTTATCTTTGTCAAAAGTGTGAACAGAGCTGCGGAGCTGAACAAATTGCTTGTGGACTGCAACTTTCCTTCTATATGCATCCATTCTGGCATGTCACAGGAAGAAAGGTGTGGCTATAAATTTAATCCTCTTTTTGTCCTTTATCTGTGTATTATCTTTACTTCTTCTATGTTGCATTTACCTCTATATGTAATATCTGTCTATATATGTTTTCTTTCAGGTTAAGTTGTCCTTGCTTTATTTAGAACATCTCTCTTTTGTTGAGATTCTTGTTATCTACTTATCTGAAAATAGCCATCTTTTATATCCACAGTAACGGCAAATTTCAGTTTACATAAAACATAGCTAAGGCTAATTTGCCAGCTATTTATTTTGTTTTTTCACTGTGAAATTGTCCTGGCTTTCTTTAGAGCTGTCTTTCATGTTGAGATGTCTGCCATCACTCATTTTAAAATAGTCTGGTCTTAGGCTGTCTCATGCTTGCTTTAATTTGCATATGTCCTTGGTCATTGTGCTGGATCCCTTATATAACTGTGAAAGATTTAAAAGAAGATAATTCATGTTATTTGGACTTCATTTAAAGCAGCACAAAATTTCTCCATTCTTTTCACCATTTTCTTTTGGTTTCCCCCAAAAATATTTTCACCATTAGGTGGCTAAACTTCTGGAGTACACTAGTAAGGTTAATAAAATTCATACAGGCTGCTACTTAAAATAAGCACCTTTGGCCATCATTCTTCTCAGTATGAACTGCAACGAGGTTGGAAAAGTTTGCTAATATATGAACTCTGGTTTGTATTTTTAGTTTTGTATCAAGCATCAGTGTGTGTACATGGTTGGAACATATTTTTTTTTATATATGTATATATAGCTCAGTCTCTGTGTTGAAACAAAACATGTGGTAGCACCACCAGTTATTGTGACATTGTCAATGTTGGTCATGGGGCTTTACATCACTGAATAAGCACTGAACATCTCTTTATCATTGAATTAAATTATGATTTTTGGTGTTAGTCATGTGTACATCAAAGAACAAGCACCAAACATCTCTTTCTCAGTGAATTAAATTATGATTTTTGGAGTTAGTTGTGTGTACATTATTAATTTATAATTTTCTCAGAAATAAGTGGCTTGTTATATTCTTGTATTTTTTTTTTTCTGCTGCAAAAAATGTTTGGTACTAGATTTTTATTTTTGGAGCAAAAATTCCTTTGTTAAAACCCAAATGGCCTTTCATAGGTTGACCCGCTACAAAGGTTTCAAGGAGGGGCATAAAAGGATTCTTGTTGCCACTGATTTAGTCGGTAGAGGAATAGATATTGAGCGTGTCAATATCGTCATCAACTATGATATGCCAGATTCTGCGGACACATATTTACATAGAGTAAGTCATTTTGATGTTCAGATGTTTGCTGACCCTGAGCTGCATGTATTGTTTCTGATATTCCCTATTGTTCCTCCTTTACAGGTTGGCAGAGCAGGAAGGTTTGGAACAAAGGGACTTGCCATCACATTTGTTTCGTCTGCATCTGATTCAGATATTCTTAATCAGGTCAGACATCCAGTGTTAATATGCTGTTCTGCTTAATTTTAGAAGGTTACTAACCGTGATTTCGTGGATGCAGGTTCAAGCAAGATTTGAGGTGGACATAAAGGAGCTTCCTGAGCAGATTGATACATCCACATACAGTATGTTTCTTCTGACTTGACTAGCTGCCCAATTCTTTTACTGCCTTCATGATACAAGTCACACGTTGATTTCACTGAATGCTACATATAAATTGCTACAATTTTTCTTGTTGAAAATATTCTGCATTTGCATATTTTGGTTTGAGTTTTATTTTCATTTAACCCCTTTTCACAAAAAGAGAAAAGAGATACTTTAAAATGTGTTTCCTGCAGGTTAGGTTTTCATAAGATTGTACTTACATATGGCTTTGTCCTTTGCAGTGCCATCTTAAGAGTACGGTTGTCATTAAGCAAAATCTATGCTGGTTGGATGAGAGTGGAGCTAGGAGCAATGTTTCTTGTTTGATCTCAAAGTAGAATTCTTGGATGTGGATGAGCATGGCACTTCCTTGAATTCACCATTGAAAAGGAGTTATCATAAAATTGAGCCTTGAGTGAAACCTCAAGTTAGTTTTATTTAGATCTGACATTGGAGTTGCTTAATGGCCATGTAACATTAACTGGATTGCAGGTTACGAATAGTTTTTTTTTTTTTTTTAATGTTCGATAGATTTAATTTCTCCTATTTTAGGGCTATTGTTCTCTTTGGGTTAGCAGCTTCAGCCTGCCAATTTAGTTTTGCTGCTACCCATGAAGATCCTTTAGATACTGGTTCTTCTGCAGGATCAAACTAGTGGACCATTTACTTTTATGTATTAATATGAAGTGTGCTTTTTTCAAAATGGTAATTCGTGGTTATAGATGGCTGTCACAATGACTATTTGCAATAAACTAATCGCTGGGCTCCGGCAGTGTAGGTTAAAGAACTTTTTGGAAGCACTTGTTAGAGATGCGGGTGATTGTAGGACCATCCAATTTTAAGATTTTATCACCAACTATTTTCCCTATGAGAGATTTATATTGCAGTTTTCTTAATATTCCTGGATTTTGCTATTCTTGTGTGCATGACATCTGCGGTGTGACCTGGTAATTTGGACGCGATGACCTGGTCGCTTGAAATATGCATGTGGGTACACCTGCGCACTCTCACATGGGAACTGTTTTGATCGCTCTAACTTTTGCTCTCTCTTGTGAACGGCGGGAAAGTTTTTAACTTTTGTGCAGTGATTATGGGATCAAAATTAAATTTTGTTGCATTTACTTTGTTTTCATGTCAAAAGTGGCTTGTATTAAAAAAAAACCTAAATTTGTGATATGATTCTTGTAAGAAAACCTTAGTCTTGGATTCACTTATATTACATTAGGGTTGATAATTTATATTATTATGTCATATTTTGTTTGTCTTGAGTTTGATATTGTTTATCGACTGAAAAATTGTAACTAACTCTTTAAAATATATATATATATATATATATATATATAGATATCGAGGAAAAAGAAGGATGATAAATTTTATGAAGGCAAATGATAAAAGTACTTTCATACTTGGTAAAAAATTATGAACTAAACAAAAGTTTTTAGTAAAGTAAAATCTTATTAAATATTAAAAATTTAGGTTATATAATATCATTAGATTAAGTGGAATAATAGATTAAATAGATATTAATATTATTATCAATATTGATTTTTAAATTTATTATATTATTTTTTAAATTTATTATATTATTTCTTAAATTTTCAAGGGTAATGGTTAAAAGACCGGTGATTGAAATTTTTTACTCATTTAAAATATAATGCAGTAAAAAGAATGCATAGTTAAAAATATTTTATATGTTTAATTAGGATTTTAAACTTAAAAAGAATGCAAAAAAAAAAAAATACAATATGTCTTTTGTTTGGCGTTTGGTTTTAAAAGCTTAATCCGAATTTAGATATGAATTTAATTGTATTCAAACAGATTTAACCTATTTAAATCTCATGTTAATTTTTCTTATATACTAATTTAAATCTTATTTAAATCTATCGTTTCTAGATACTAAATTACTAGCCTCGGCTAGTCCACAGCGAGGGGTTAACCGGAGAAATATGTTGCTTATCTTCGTTTGTTGGAATCTTATCAGGGATTACGTTAAGTGACGCATGGTCGAGATTGGAATTTGAGAACTTTGAAATGAGTTTTGCTCGCAAACATAAAGGTGGGTTTCTTAAAGCCCCTACTTTTTAAGATTTTTGCAGTCATATAACGTTTCGCTAAGTAACTCAATGGGTTGCTGTTTAGGGTTGGGAAAAATTTCCGTTATTTAAAATGAAAGATTCGCATCAACGGTTCATTCCAGTCTATTAGGCATACAACTTTTGCAAAATTTCGTCATGGTATCACAGCTCGTAGCGTGGTAGTGATCTGGAAACTTGGGATATTGCATCTTTAAGAAAGAGCCGGTGGATAGTAATGATGAGTTTATGATAAGAATAATACACATCTCTTTGACAGCCAAAGAGAAGGATATGCTTATTTAACTACTAATAGAAAGAATCATGCACAATTTCTTACATTAACAAAACATGGGATGGAAAAAGTAAGAGCTAAACCATAATAACTGTAACAAAGAGAAGTAGGTACCATCGTCCTTACTGGTCTGACATGGGAAAAACTCTCTCCAAGAAATTAAAGAAGCGTCGAGCATAGAGTTTCGGCTCCACTGCGGAAATTTTGAGAGGGTCATATTTTAAGGACTTGTAAGCATGCTCTGCTTTCTTCTTTATGTTGTACTCCTGCAATATATCGATTATTCCCATGTAGAGAACAACATCATACACCTCAAAAAGTTCAATTTCTTTTGAGTCAGTCTCGTCTTGCATAATCTTGCGGTTGGCCTGAGCTGGCATGTTCACTCCCAGCTGCACCCGCAACCTACACCAGATTATAGGAAGGTTGCTATTAAACCTACGCTGTCTAGCTAGTACACCCTCTTCATCAAACTTTAGACCTGACATTCTTGAATGCAGCCCATTAAGTGGCAATGAAAAGTAAAACTTCACAACTAAACTTTGGTGATGTGCTTGTTTATTTTTGCCAATGTTTCAAAGGTCAATGCACTCCAAAGAGAATAAATGTGAATGTGTCAACATTTTTGGCCCAGGGGGGTTGGACTGGTAATTCATGAAGTATTTATAGGCATTATAAAGAGAGAGCAGAGTACCTTGATAAGGAAAAACATCGGTCATCCCTCTGTATTGGGTTGCAACTTGTAAACATGCACCAGTTTGTAATGCCGGAATAACTAATTTATAGGTCAAATTTCCTAAAGATGGATCTCTCTCACCCAAACCTAAGTCATCCTGGTTCTATCTTTATGCCAATCTTTACTTTCATCTTATTAAACAACAGGTCAAGGCATAAGTTACTGTAGCCATTATTATAAGAACCACTAGCCATGATTTATGGTAAGGATTGAGTTGTCCTAGCATTTAATTTGATGAAAAACCACCCCTTCCAAATACATTTATAGCTAGCGATGCTTTCTAACATAACTGAAACCTCCTCACGATTTGTTTTCTTATTGAGGATATATCAATCATGTCACAAAGTTCAGCACAGATAGGAACTGATGAGGGAAGCCAGATTGGCTTCTGAAGTTTGAGGAGTGTGCATAAGAAGAGCAGCAATAAGATCACTCTGTTTAACAATTTAAAATTGGTGATCGGATTAAGGTGCTACAAAATCTAAATCTAATTTATGATTTTAATTGAAGCACCCATATTTTAGTAAATACTGAATGCAAAAGTCAGTTGGCTTGAAGCTCACCTTCCAGTACCAGGAAGCAAAAGATCTACTTCCTTGTCACCTGCTGCGAATGCTCTGAGTGGATTTCCTCTGATGTGAGGACCTGGTGTGGTGCTAACTGAGGGTTCATGTGTCACTAAAATAAGGCCTGTTGGAGGAATTAGCAGTTCTCCTTGAGAGTTTGCACCTGGAAGATGAAGAAATCAGCTACAAACTGATTGAAAATGTTGCCAGGTAGTAAAATAACCACGTGTTAAATGCACATACACCCTATATACTAGTCCCAAAATGAAGAAAGGTATTCATTTTCATATATGCTGTGCTTTAATGTCATAAAAACCACCATTTTGAAAGATTTCAAGATAACACACATTGCTGTCCGTCCAAGTGGCATGAATATTGCGATGAATATGTTTCTGGGAGAACAACACTTTTAGCTGCCAATACAGAGCTAACAGCAAAAATGCTATTGCAGCTGTCCTCTGACCCATTCTCACGAATCAGATCTTAAGTAAATTAGAGAAGAAGGTTTACACTTATGTTTTACTAAAATTTCCATTGTGAATCACACATATTTTCAAAAAACCTACAGCTGATAGAGCATGCATGTTAGTTGATTATTTTCAGTAGGCAAAGAGAGGGAGAGAGGGATAAACTCCATAGCAGTTGATACATTCGAAATCTCATTTACTGAGATTACTTTATTTTTTCACAGTTTGCAGCTAGCAGAATCATTCAGTTTTGATAAATTACAGAAACTTTAGCAGAATAATTCTCAAATCCTCTGTTTTTATAAATTCTTAACCAAATATACCAAATTGGCGAACAAATCCCTTGATCCAAACAATTTTTCATCATATCAATTGTTTCAATCAAATTCCATTTAGTCAGGACCGTTGTAACCGAGTAGCATGAATATTAATATCTTTTAAATGGGATGGACAAGGTTCGATTTCTCCCTCTCCCAAAGCTGTATATGTATAGTTGGCTAAAGGAAAAAAAAATCAAAATCCCGTTTAGTTCTAATTCTGCATCATATCAATTGGGGTTAAAACATTATTCCTGGTTTCTACCTATAACTCAATATACGAACTCTTGTTTGTACCAAAAAGTGAAGTTTAAGTCTAATAAGTACGTAGCCCCTATATGTGGAAGTTCTATTCTAACTAACTAAAATATCAAAAACTAATTAACTAACTGAAATATCTAGAAAGCTCTAGACACTATTAAATTAAACACTTAACTTTATTTCTCTCTCTCTTTTTTTTTCTTTGGATAAACAAATAATTTCATTAAAGAGGAAGAGTAGTACAATTATACACGACGGGATTGGGTAGTACAACTACACAAAGTAATTACAAGAGTGGAACAAAATACTTAGTTTACTTATCTTTAAAGTAATCTAGTTTTTTATGAAGCACCTTATTATTATAATTAGATATTTTAAAGTTTTGATAGGAAAAAGCAGAAGTAGATGAGGAAAATCTAATAGAATCTAACTAGAAGACCCAATACTTTCCAACCAAATATATTTGGTTAATGTACTTATGTGAAAGACTAAGAATAAATCATATCATATTGCCAAGAGTTGAATTTGATATATTTGAAGAAAGTATCTTGTCATGGCAACAGAATTTCAACATGACTATTTTTCTAACGAAAGTTTCTGAACAAAGTTCTTTCTATAGGAATGAAGTTTGTCAAATAAAAACTATACACAACTTGGCTTTCCTTAAGGACAGAAGATAGTTGAAAGAAATCTATGCGCCTCATTTGTTTAGAAAGGAGTATCTATTGTCAGTAAGTGCATATGCTAGAGTCCATTTGGATTTAAGTTTCTATAAGAAAAGACATTTTTGTTTGAAAGGATCTCATTCTATCAAAAAATATGTTTTGAAATAGGAAGAATTGCATTTTCGTCATTAGTCAGTTAATTCACAAAGATTTGTGATAATTAAATTTCTAGCCATTAAGATATGATCATTCTATAATGGACAAAGCTCAATCCCTATTTAAACAGAAGACAAAGAACAAAAGTAGCAGTGAAAAGAAGAATTACATGTGATGCACATGACTAGGTATTGCGAGCAAGAAGTGTTCTTTGAGAGATCAAAAGCTTATGAGATATTCTGCTAGAGAAAAGCTCAGGAAATTTTCAACTACTGTATATAAGCGTTTGTCTTTTCAAAGGAAGTATCTTGAGTGGCGAGTTGGAGTGAGTGTTCAATTCTAATTATTGATTTAGGCTTAGAGATTTAGTATGAAAAGTGAAGGCGAATTTTTGAAGGGTTAAGCATTAGGACTAAGGGAGAGTTAGAAAAACCCGAGGAAACAGCAACGGATACAACAAGGATAGCTTCTATTAGGTGCTGCTAGAACCATCAAGGCTAAATGATTCACTTAAACTTGCTTTTGAAAGGTGATGGTGGACTCCTATCTAATTGAGATGGTGGTGCAAGTGGAAAGGATGTAGGTAGGAGACTAGACCTTTATATATCCGAGCTTTATCTCTCAACCCTACTCTTACTTTCTTTATTTAGTATACTTATCCTATCGCTTGTTCTATACTTGAGTGCATATCCAAGAGGTTTAGCAGAAGCAAGCAGATGCGCATATCTTTGGTATAGTATTAGGTGCTTCTTCAATATAATCTTGAAGAGGACTCGATTCAAAATTGGGCTTCTATGGATCCATCCAGCTGTGCAATAGACACACATCAAGAGTTCTCATACATTTTGGGGATTTAAGGAAGACTCGAACTTAATTCTCACCTTATAGGCAGAAGTTTGAAATAGTGAACAATCATCTTCTTGGAACTTTCCATAACATTGAGTTCTTGTCCTCCTAAAATGTTGGTGGAAATGCCCCAACAAAGAGTAAGAAAATAGTAGAAGAATGGATCTGAAAATAAAATAGTTCAAGTCCTATATCAATTGATCATTTCCCAACATCAATGGACTAATCCAATAAAACAGATACCAGATTTACTATCCAAGTCTACCACTCTTACAGGATGATTGAAGCATTTTTGTCTAATAAATACTGGACACGTATATTATACAATTACCTAAAGGGTTTTATCATCTTGTGGAGGGTTTTGGAAAATAAAGGTTTAGTAATAGGATAAACTATTAAAACATGTAAGAGACATAGAGATGTTGTGAGGACCCTTAGGGTCTAATGCAAGAGTTTTTTATAAAGATAGGCTATAATTACATCAAGGTTTAACTTTAAGCTCGTATCTTATCAAGTTGGTTATGGATAAACAAATGTTATATCCAAAAGAAGGTATCATGAAGTATGTTATTCACATATAACATGGTTTTGGTGGATGAAACATGAAGGAGTGAAAGCAAGGCTTCACAGCTTGAGCTTAGCATGAAACTTTAGAAGGGAAAGCTCTTGCATTGAGTGGGCCAAAAATAGAGTACATGGAGTTTAAGTTTAGTAACAAGTGGAGTATGAGTGAGTGCATTGTGAAATTAAGGGTATAAATTTATCATTAAAAAAGTGCTTTAAATATCTCAGAATAATGCTACAAAATACTGATGACATTGGTAGAAATATGACATACGAGATTCAAGCAGGATAAATGAAGTTAAGAGCTCTAGTATTCTATATGACTATAAGGTGCCTATAAAACTTAAAGCAAGTTCTATAAACCACTAGCTATATGATAAAAGGTGCTCTATAGGTTTGAATACCGGATTGTAAACTATAAGTAAAAGACAAAATAATGGAGATAAGAATACTAAGATGGATCAATATATATATAGGAATACATTAAGAGATGAATATAGTGTAGAGAAAGTTTGAGTAGCAACCCACAATAAGAAAATAAGGGCTGCATTGTTGATACAGTTTAGCCATATGGAAAGAAATGTTAACCATTAAAATAAAACAGCAGCAGGGAAGACTCAAAAAAAGTGGAGGAAAACAATTACATGATATGACATATAGAAGACACAACCAACCCACCTAGTAAGATTGAGGCTTGAATGTGTTGTTTGCTGAAGTTTTTATCATCACTTATTGTTTGAATTATTTAGACTTTACTTTATTATCATCTTAACAAGTGCAAATAATTTATGCAATACTCGCAGATTTCAAATAGCCACCCTTCATGCTTATTAAAAGGAGATAGGGAAGTTTTTTATCCGAGAAGCTCCACAGATGAGATAATCTAGTAGAACTTTCATTGCATTGTACAGTCGTGAGGTTGATAGCAGTTTTTCAGCAGGGAAATTGCTAGAATAATCTAGCTTTCTAGAGATGTGAATGTATACCTAAATATCCCACAATAATAAATTTAGTCAAAGCAATTGGCAAGCAAGTAAGAAGTTATAACAAAGGCTACATCATTTCCACAAGCAAAAATGATTTCCAAAGCAAGCAGCTTCTTAACTATATCAACAAAATAAAATTGATACCGACCATTGCTGGTAGAAAAAATCTCTTCAGCATGCCTTGTATCAGGTGGATAAAGCTGAGCTTTCAGAGGCTCTGGAGCTCTGAAATGCAATCCCAACAAAAGGCTGTAATCGATAATTTGTTGAGATTCCAAGAATCTGCAATCTAGATAAAGTTGCCTGCAAATGAGATAAAATAATTTCCACAGATGATCAAGACACAATATTGGATTTCTTTTCATTTCTTTTCTTCTACTTTTTTTTTTCCTTTTTTTTTTTAATTCTTTTTTGGGAATAGCAATCAATGCAGTTAGAAGGCTGTGAACAAGATATGTTAAAAAGCTTTCTACCGTATTTTAAAACTTGTCACTCTGAGAGCCTGAGAACATGTTATCTAAATCATGAATTTTGTCTTAAAATTTTAAAACGATTTTTCAATAGCAGAAAAATTATGAACTGAAGAAGCAACAACAATTTTCTTCAGTCAGAATTTTCTAGTCCAGATGCTAGTGTGTATCGGTAATATGCATAACAACACATTACATCATATTTTTGTCTTGCTACCTTTCTATATTTCATAGGCTAATAGAACTCTCCCACTTTTTCTTCACCTAATCTTGCTTTAATATGAAATTGATGGTAATGTTATGAACTTTGCATGTGATGGATGGTGTTGGCATACAGATCATGCCAATACTTTCTCCAGGACAAATAAAACCACTCCCAAATAATATCAAGTCATTACTGCAAATGCCAGAGAAACTCAGCATAATTAGTCTATTTCTCTAAGTGGAAGTTATGAAAATTAAATTTAGGCTTAATTGGTTGCTGGTTCTCTTAAACTGTTGCAACAACATATCATGTTGGTGTTCTGAAATAAGCTGTGAAAAAGTGGGATTCCTTAGTCTGGTTCGCCAGAATTTGATGTTAGATAATTAGAGAAACTATTTCCAGCTTATAAGGCATAGATGTTCCACCTAAAACATAGGAAAGGATGCTCCAACTAGAAAGCAATTTTCAGATCCATTACTATGGGTGTTCATGGTGATGCTTGGGTTGAGATTAATTGCAACAAATTGTAGGTTAGATAAACTGTTTCTATAACACCATAAACTTTTATAATTAAGAGGTCGAAACCTATTTAAAAGCTTCTTTTTTTCTCCTCTTTACTCTTGACCTTTGCATGCTACTGTAATGGGTTTGAGTCTAGAATCTAGCCAAAAGGTCATTAACAATTAAATTAGAAATCCAGATTTTCTTTTTTTTGGGGGGTTCCTCCCTTTGCTGTTGGAACCTGTAATGGTTAGTGTTTTACCTGCTTGTTAGAGAACGCTTCAATCTCTTGACAGTAAAATGTAAAGAAGTACATTCTAACTTATTTATTATTATTATTCATAAAAGAGTACTTATACAAGCCTTGGAAAAGACTTTTTCTTTTCTAGAACAAAGACGAGACATTATCTATTCTAGATTAAAGACCCAACAATAATCATTAGATGGAAACTAACTCTGAACCATTTTTCTTTTACTATTAAAATATTGATTAAGGAGTCAATAGCAGTTACAAGACTCAATAATAAGTTGCAATAATAATCCTGGCTCGTGTACACAGGAGCAAACATCATTGTCAATATATTTGCATGGCATTTCTACAGTAAGTTGCAATGTTAAACTATGTAGAGAAAATGTATGATAAAGTAACTTCAAAGACTTCACAGCATTTGAAGATCAGACTATTTTCACTCTTCAACTCTTTTATGTTTAAGAGAATTGAATATCAAAACAGTTGCTTACTTGAAGAGAGACCCACGTAATAATTTGTCCATTTGAAACTCATATGTCAGATCAAGATCTTTTAATGTAGTATCCTCACTGATTTTCTCCTTATCCGTACATCTTCCTAGAATTGATCCCTTTAGATCATATCGCCGATGTATACGCAATTCAGTACAGAACATATTACCCATAACCACAAAACGCACCTGGAAAAAAAAGAAAGCAAAATATGAAAACAAACCCTATATGAGCAAAAGGGACAATATTTAATCAGACCAGGACCTTCAGACTAGGTTGCAGATACCTTTCTTCCACCTTTCAACTTTATCCGATGGACACCGAAGAATTTTGTGATGAGAGTATTCTCATGCTTTTTTACATGATCATAATAGTTTTGCAGCATCTTGAGAAGAACCTAAGCAGCAGTAACCACAATGTAGTGGAAGTCACATGCAAAAGTAAAACATAGTTTGGAAAATGAGAAAAACACAATTGGCCTCAAATAACTACTCTATCAACACCTATCATCATCAAGATGTATGGAGCTAAACCAATGTTTTACATGCATCATTGGTGAACTTGTTTTAATTCATTTCTAAAAGGTGGAAGCTTCAAAAATGAAACTCATACACCTTATTTCAAATATCTGAGGCAATTTTAATTTGTTACACACTAGTTTTGGTCATTGAAATTGTCTTTATGTTCAACATATTCCCAACTCTTTCTGAAGAGTTGATGATAAAGGTACTCAATGTTGGCTAGATCAGTAGCTATCATTTAGGAAACTAAACGTTTGAAACTAGAATAAGTTCATTAATTAAGAGAGTAGATGCTGGAGAAATTCCAGTGAGTACACTAAAGAAAGAAAGTTTTTCAAATTCAAAGAACTAAATGGTGTTGTACAATTTGGCAAATTTTAAGTTTGAAAAGTTCAAGTTGCTTTTAGAGATTTATTGGCAGGAGATTCATCTTGAAATTTGTGCTAAACTTGTGACTTTGGCAGAACCAAAACACAACAGAACAAGCTGAACTCAAAGTTAAAGGAATACCTCTAATAAAAATTTAAAGAATATTTCCTGCTAGCACCTACTGCTAGACTGAAGACAATCATTGCAAGGTAGAAGCATTAACAAAGGCTTATCCTTACACTATAAGTTTGTCTGTGGCAACCTCCATGCAACTACCAGCTCTGAAGTAGCAGCAATATCTATTGAATGTATGCCAAGAAAGTGCATTTTGCATCTCTTGACGTAGAAAAAGAAAATGAACAACCATGCCAAAGCAGTCCACCATGGTGATCTTTTTTCCTTGAACACCCTGGGAGGGCATTTCTCCAGTAAGTTGCAATGTTCCTATATCCTTCATTAGAGAGACGATTCATTTTTATTATTCTTTCTTTTTCTTGTTATGTTTATTGTATTCTTCACTCTTTCCTTGCTGTCACTTCGCTGTTATTGTGCATATCTTACCAACTACTAAGCAGCTTGGTTCCTAATAAATACATTGTCCATCATGGACATGACTTCATGTTTATTTAGATTGCCTTTTTATGACATACTATGTTTTCTTCACCCAATATCTAAGAGGATAACTCAAAATGCACAAGCTGCTGTTACTGTCTTGAATGGGTCTCTTTGACATTATTGATTTGAAGCTCTCCAGCAAAGAACAAATTTAACTAAATTCTATGTTCACAAGTCAAATGTTGAGCTCGAAGAATTTAATTTCGCTTTTGTCAAACCTTTAGCTCATATTTTTTCAATGTCTTGATTACGAATTTCCCGTCCTGAGAATGGTAAAATATACTGCCACTTTTTCCAGGAGAAGGAAGCTCTTTTAGACCATCATCCCCGCATGACATCATGAACTCTGCATTATCTAGCTTGAACATCTCTCTCAAGTTCCTGAAGATATAAGTCCTTGGTTACTGAGAAGCCTATAAAACCATGACAGTTACATAATTAAAGTTCTGTACAATATTTCATAGTTGCATGTGAGATTATTAAAAATCCTGAAAAATAGACAAGAAGTTAACCCGGGCAGCCATGGGATAGCATGCAATAGATAAAGCATTTGGATCATCTGATAGTGATAGGCATGGTAACTTATAACAAACACTCAATTCCATCCAAGAAAAATCAATTTTCATGAGTCCACTGCCTGGATAGTTAAAACAAGATGAAGTTGAGAAAAGATTGAAAATAAAAATTTAGTTATCCTCAAAAGAGGACACCCTTGATGAATAGAGTGGAAATTCTTGTTTCTGCTGTAGAGAACCAACACTTAAATTTACATGGGCTTACTATATTTACTTTGTGAGACCATCATCTTTCCACCATAAAATGTCAACTATTGTTAATGCCAGATAGCAAGAGTTTGAAAACAACATGATGGAGAAGGGAGATGTTTTTGTGATGCATTATTATTTGTCAGTAAGACTCCTTTCATGGAAAAATTAGCACAGAAAATGAGAGTTATAATAACCACTAGCTTTTTGAGGTAGGTGAAGATGGGTGGTGATGGCAGCAGCAGACAACTAATAATTAACTACAAGAGAAAATTTTCATGTAAGATAAGAGAATGTGAATTTTGCATCCACATTAGCAAAAAAAGTGGACACTAACAAGGAAAACTAGTGGAAGAGCCTCATCATCTCTAACATCATAGATATTACTAGGTAAATTTTATTGGATGACGGTCAACTGCCCTTTTATTTATCCACCATAAAAAATAAAAGTCTACAGCTCCTGTCACATATATCAAGTATGTAACAAATATAACAGAATCAGAAAATGAAATAACAGCAATATTTTAGTTTTTATTCCCTGGTTAATTAAAGGCAAAAACAATCTTGGTCAGCTGAATGTAATTTCTACATAGAATAGGCCAAGTTCTTTCAAGGAAGCACGTGTCAATTTGATTCTCAAAGTCCTTAAAAAGCTTCACCTAAGATACATGAAATAATTGTTGCAAGTGCCTAACTTTCATTTCTTTGCAATTTATTCTCTGAATTTCTTTGTGAACAAGCGTCTGAGCTTACATATTTTAAGATGCAAAAATACGAAAATTTTGACGTGATAAGTACTTGTTGTGGGCCTGAGTTGCCTGAGTTTGGGATCTACTCAGGGTTTGATTAACAGCAAAACCATTGATGATGGCTTTGCCTTTCTCAAAATTCTAACCTTTCTTGGCAAAACCTATGGTGAAATTAAGGTTAGGGTAGGGTCAAGGTGGACATTAGATCTCCACTTCCAATCTAATTGCCTTGATTAACCCTGCGCTAAATATTGACGGTAGCCAATTGGCTGACACAAAAGGAATCTAACTAGCAACTCTTGAAATTTTCTTTGATAATCCTTTACTGACCAATTCCAATTCAACCTCATTAATTCTTCTGACTGATTATACCTCAAAGAAAATCCAAATCTCAAATTACAAAGGCTTTAGATATTTGCCTATGTTGAGTGGGGTTGTTGTACAACCCTACAGTACTCCAACTGCACCTCATCGATAAGATGTAATGAAGACAACATGACTCAATCAATCTTTGGTGTCCCTTAATTGAAGAAAATATGCTGACATCTGCTTTTAACTGAGATGATCTTAGCATCATCGAAAGAAGGAATCTCCAACCTAATATAGCATGGAATGACGGTGGGGTGTTAAGTCATTTGTCACCTTACGCTGCCATTGGAGGCAATTTTTCATGTGCTCACGACTGGGGTGGCTACTTGCATGCCTCGACATGCCTATACCCAAGTTGGAAGGCTGGATCTTCATGTGCTACTGCCGTGGGTAGTTTTTTTTGGATAAATCACTACCTTGGGTAGTTGTTCACTTGCTTCCAAGCATTGAAACTTGGTTGCACAACTTCGCATGGTGGAAATGGTTAGGTTGTCAGTTGCACAACCATCAAGGTGCTCCCACATTGATCTTGCTGCTCTTGCTAATGGTGAAGTAGGTCGCCATTGCTCCAAGGCAGAGCTTCGTCGGCAGGTCATCTCATCCATGTACACCACCAATGCCAGACACCTTACCTTCTCCATTTCCTTCTCAACTTAATCCTTATCTCTTACTTTGCTTGGGCCTCTTGCATAAAAGCCATCAACTATTTGCTCAAACTCGTGAAATCGCTCATGACTGATGCTTTAATACCAAATAGTTGTTTGCCCAAGTTTCAGATCTAGTCACCGTCGATTAAAGGTAAAATTGTTGATAAGGGCTTCAACTTTGGTCAAATTCCGAACTTTATTGGCGGAACCTATGGTGATATTAGGGTTAGTGTCAAGGGCTGATTAAGAGAATTATTCAATCTCCTAGACTGTAAAATAAAAGAAAATAAATTTGCAAATTTTTTTTATTTCTTAAATCAATAGCTACTTTATACCAGCCACATGACCTATCTTGCCAAATAAAAATGAGTGTAATCTAACAACATCTCCTAATTATAACATAAATCTACAAAAACAAAATAATGTTATGTTAGGTTTGTAGGAATGATCCAAAATGGAATCAATTAGAACGGAATTAAATGAAATTGCAAACAGAATGATAAATCTATTTTAGCATTTGAAAATATTCTTGAAATCATCGATTCCAATCCAAAGTTATGTTTGGTTGTAACAAATTTGGAATGGAATAGGATGTATGTGTACGGATATTTGTCAAAAATGCCAATAATTTACTTTATATATGTGATGGATTAAAGGTTATATAGGTAAATTTCTACTAAAGAGGAAGGAATGGAATCGTAATTATGCCTTCTTAAAGACGGAATTGAATTCTCCCTTAAAGTTGGAATCTTCGATTTGAAAAAATTGTGATTTTGGTTTTAAAAGAGTTTCCAAACTTGAAAAACGGAATGGAAGTTGAAATTGCAATTCTATTCTAAGTCTATTTCGACATATACAAAGTGACATAAGAAGACAAAGATAAATATATTATTTTCTCATTCAATAATTCTAGGATCAAGTTTCTATCAATGTCTCAAATAAAATATAAATGATTTGATAATATATGAAAGTTAAGGGACTTAATTCAAGGTTTTAAAAACTTAAATTAAATTGCAAATTCCAAAAGTTCAAACACTAAATTACACAAATGTCAAATGCTTGTAAACCACCCACTCCAAGGTATGTATATACAGTTAGAAAGTATATGCATATGCATAAACACTAAACTGTGTCCAAAATTTATTTAACATTGTTTGAAATTTTCATTTTATGGAATATTATCTTTTCCATTAATAAAACTTACATGAACAAAGAAGTCTTAGAATGATTTTTACTTTTCAAAGTTTTAAGAGATATTTCGCTTTTAGATCTTCTTTGGCTCAGGTCCAGCTCATAATAGTACATTCCTCAATTTGGTTTCCTTGTATGATCCAAGACAGACTGCTTCAACCTTCATTGAGACTAGATATAATGCCCTTTAATCCATGCTTCTGTCTTACAGTAACCTTAAAAACCCATTACGCAAAATCAAACTTAAAGCAATTACATGCATAATGACAACTTCACCTGAAAACCATTGGGCAATAATCTTTCCAGTAGAAATCAACTGAGTTGTGTGGGGGTGTAAACTGAGAGCCCTTTCTGGGAAAGTACATCCTTATTCTGGCTCGATCTCCAAAATCAGATGGTCGAACTTCACGTGCAGGGACTGGTGTGATCTTTCCAACAGTGTACCTGTCGATTGAGACTATATTTTATAAAGCAATACTACTACTTAGAGAAGGAATTAACATTAAGAGAAGATAGGAAATTGTGATTATGATATATGAAAAAGAGCATTTGTGGCCCAATTTTTTCCAAGGTATGGTGCTAACAAACTAGAAAAATGAAGCCATCAAAGACATGTCATTATCATGTCATTTGGAATTAATCATAAAGGTACCAAAGACAATCTATGCCCTGCCTTTAACCTGTTCCTCAACTTTTTCCCTATTTTACTGGGTTTTAATAGGATTAATCTTGACAATAAGGATATGCAAAAAAGTACAAGCAAATAAAGATCAATAGAAGAAATAAGCAGAGAAGGTGCCTCATGAATCAGGATGATTCCTCTTGGGGAAGGACAGCAGCAGCTGGTGTATAGTGTATAGTATAGATTGTCTACAGTCAAAGGAAAAGATAAATACCTAAAAAAAGAAATGAAAAATACAGACTATTTAGCACATCATATTACCTGATACCCGTTTGCAGATTGAGCATTAAATGGTAACTCTGATGGCTTGTTGATATATCCTCATCAGCCCTCATATTTACTTCATCCTCATGAGGTTTCTTCTTCTGGTTCCTTTTATGCAATAATTCTGCGTAATTCCTAATTTTCTCTTTGACTAGAACTCCTTGCATATATTCCCTTTCGAAAACTATTGAATTATTATCCTGTTTATTTTCAAGTGCTATGCCCTTAACTCTGCATGCGTATGATGATTCCTGATGAGTAAACTCTCTATCAGAGTCAAAAACAACCGATTTTTCTTCTGATGATGTAGCCCTATGGGTAACCCCACCTGAATTCAACAATAAACCATCAAATGGAACATTTTCAGAAAGACTACGACTTATGCTTGATCTCGCAGCCCTGAACTCCTCCAAGGCAAATGATGATCCACGAGATGACAAGCTCCTCCCATCATCTTCAAACTTCAAACTGCACCATTTTCTTAAAGATGGGTGCTTGATTCCAACAGGATAATAAGTCCCCTTCCCATCCTTCAAACCCTTAGTCCATGATCCAAAATAATAACTCCCATCTGCGAATCTATATAATCCTGGCCCATGTATAAACCCATTTGACCAAGAACCACTATAAAGATCGCCGTTCACCCATCTCATTATACCCCTACCACTCATTTTACCTCCTTTGAACCTTCCAACGTATATATTGCCATTACTCCAGCTATAACTTCCATTACCTTCAGGTACACCTTCCTTCCACATACCTTCATAAATATCTGAATTTGCGTACTCTTTCCTACCAACACCATGCCGAACATTCATTCTCCAGAATCCAGTATAAACAGAGCCATCTATTCCAACAAGTGTCCCGCACCCATGGAGATAACCCCCTGACACATCACCCTCATATTTAGCCCCCGAGGACCAAACAAGGATCCCTTTTCCAGTTATATTTCCATTTGCCCACTCACCCTCATAAACTGATCCATCCGACCACGTATATCTCCCTTTCCCATGGGGCAGGACCCCCTTAAAGTCACCTGTATAAACATCTCCAGTGGAAAAAACCTTTTCATCGACCCTGTAAAACAGTTTAATTCACTTAAAAAATAGCATCTTCGCAATACTTTTTTCAATATGGGACGTTCCAAATAAAGCAATGACATCTCTGCTTCCTCATTACATGACATGATCAAAGAGCTAAACAGTGAACTATTCCACAATTTAATATCATTAAGCTTAAAGTAAAAAAAAAAAAGAAAGAAAAAGACCTATCAATCCAAAAGGTTAATCAAAGAAGAATTAAAAGAAAAATCGATCGACAAGATGAGTAGTGAAGCTTAAGCTTACCTTACGGAGACGTCCATTTACGAGTTATGAGCAAAACCCAGAAACAGATCTTCTAAGTAAGTAGGTGAGACATGAATAGATCTGATAAGATACTTTGCTTTGCTTATGCAACGTTGAAGCTAATTGAATGATACTTCAGGATGGTGTGGTGATACTCATGAGGAAGAGAGAGAGAGAGAGAGAGAGAGATAGAAAGACACACAGAAAGTGTTTTGATGTTGTGTCATGTCCGTTATGAAACGTGGTGACAAGACAGCCGAAGAAAACGAAAAGAGAAGTAGGGAATTTCGGTTTCAATGGGTTTGCGTTCGAAGATCTTTTTCCTAGTGAAAGTGGGGTTTGTGGAATTTTGTGTATACAGTACAGGGGGGAAAGAACGAAGAATGTCAAAAAAAAAAAAAAAAAAAGGAAAGGAGCAAATAAAGCCTTATTTTTGTGGAAGAAGGGAATAAAGTTCATCAGACATGACACCTCACATTAAATGTGTGGGAATGCACAATGTCAAAGGTAGATAAAACAACAATGCGTCATTGCCTTTCCTTTCATTCCCCTCTAACCTTCCTTTGAAAGCCGCATTATTATTATTATTATTATGTATTTTTCGATTTCAACATTTAACAAAAAGCTGTGGCCGCGCTTCTTCATAACTTTTATTATAACTACATTATATTGAAATTCAATTTGACTTCTTTTTTATTTTAATTTTAATTCATCATATTTAACTTTGATGGTAGGGTATATCATTATGGTAGTATTTGCTTGCACTTTTAATGGTCTAGCAGTCATAGATAGGGGTAAATCTAGAAAAAAACTCCTTATGGTGTATAGTGAGGAGAGTGGTTGAAAATTGAATAAAGATTAAGGGTGAATACAAAGATAAGTTGAAAGAGAGAGAGAGAGTCGAATCCTTTCACTTGAGGTTCTACATCTTATTTACATGGAGGGTAGTTGACTTATTGGGTCATGTGGCACTTGAGGATTAGGTTATATGTATTCCGAGGTAAGGGTGTCATCGATGCAAGAAAGGATAGCCACTTTTTTGTTGATTGGTAAACCTTAAGGAAGGAGCTTATCACATCAGAGTGGGCAATTACTATAGCTTAGATGACTAAATCCTTAGATCGTACCCCAAGATGTCATGTAACATTTAATGAGAGAAGAATGGAGAGCTACATTTTATCTGACAAAGTGTTCCCCCAATAGCACTCAGGAAAGTAAGCATGGCTCAACTTAATGGTTAGGCAAAAGTCATTGAGTTGCGAACTTGATCATGAGAGGCTTCTCAAGTACTCAGACCTCGAGCCTGAAGGGTTCGGTGGCTGGTAGTTCTCATGGAAAGCATCTAACGTCCTTCTCTACTTGAGTCTATGGATGAGCTAAGAGCCCGGTGTGTACTCGGAGGTCCCTTAACACCTTGCATGGGCATCTAGTGTGGCTAAGGATTGTCTTCATTCTGACTTAAGTTGGCTTATGTACTTGGTGGTAGTGCTACCCTTTAAGGATGTGTGAGTCCCTTAGGGATGCTAAGCTATCTAAGTAACTTGGGTTTAGGCCTTGAGAGTGTCAGGCCAAAAAAGGGTTATCAACACTTTCCCTCTACTCTCCTTAGCATTGAAGTGATGAGGAGAGTATTGTGGATCTAAGCTCTGGAGGCTGAAGCCTGCTCCTAGCAACCCTCGGGAGGAACAGTGGTTGACCTTAGATGGTTGGAAGAAGGTAAGTTGCCAAGTGTCTGTACGATATGACTATTGAAGGGAAGCAATTTTAGGTCTTTTATGGGGTGATGTCTTTTCTTAAGCACAGTGGCAGTACTTGGGGAAGAGTACAACATGCGAAATAGTTAACATGCCTTAGGAAAGCCATAATTACGAAGTGATTGCTGCATCAATGGTGATCCTTGTACCATATGGCTTTGACCATTAAATGGGATAGTGAAGACATGTGGATGACTTAACCTTTTCCTTTGCTACATATATAAAGGCTCAAGGTAGGGGAGGTGGGTGGTGGGGCTTCTTCCTTATTTTTGTTTAAACACTCTATTTAGTCATTTCTAAACTTCCCTAAAAGTGTTGAGTGACAACTTCTCTTGCTATTGGGAGTTGTAAGGGATGTCTAAGTTGAAAAGCATCAAACTCTAGGGGTAAGTGCATAAACTAGGCTCATGTCCTCACTATAGGTGAGTAAAATCTTCAAGTACTGATTGAAGGGTATAAGAGGTTTCCCTATGATGTGGGAAGGCTCCCAAGTATTGATCGAAGGGTATTTGCGAGCTACTTGATCGGGTCCTTCACTAAGTCAAGTGAGTTCGGGCAATAAAGGTCCTTTGGGAGTACATCTTTTAGTCATGGTGGCACAACACTACTGGGGTGCTTACATGTGTAAGGTTATGTCAGTAGATGCTTGTATGTTGCCATTAAAGTACTTATGTATACATGTCATCTACAATATTTTTAGCAATAGGGAGAGAGTCTCTTGTGGTTTGAACATGCTTGATTGAAGGGAGCGTGGGAGGTCCTTGAGGCTTTCTTGAGCCATGGAAGCGCGATTGTTGTAAGGGGGATGAGTGCACTCGAGCTTGTCCTTGAGTAAGTTTACGTACTCTTATGGTGGTGGTTCCATGATAGCTACCACGGATACTTACAAGTGTGATCTTTGGGATCCTGCACAGGAGATAGGCAAACTTATTTTAGGTAGCCTAAGCGAGGGAACTCATATGGGAGGCCAACCAATTTGATAAGTGAGGAGTTTGTCTTGAAGCTATCAGCATTGGGCGTAGATTCCTTAGGAGTAGTGAAGGAAGAGCCCACCATTGCGTATTGCTAAATGAGACCAAACTTTCACCTAACTCGAATAAGCTACTCAAGTTAGTTGAGCAACGAAACTAAGGAGCCTATGAAGTGAAGTAATTGAGTTAAAGCCAAACGAAGATGTGTCAAGATTTTTTATCTTTTCTTTCTCTTGTTGTACTTTTTACTTTTGCTTGTACTTGGAGCTGGTATACCAACCCTTGAAGCTGAAGCCTTGTAAGACTTTAAATGATTTGAATGATTAAATTGTGTTTTGCAACATGTTTGCTCCCTTAATGCTTGTTTGCTATTTCATTCTGTTGTCCTACAACTCGAATCCTCACATCCAAGCTATGGTATCGAAGCGATCCATCATCATAACATAGTTTAGAATAGTTTTTAATCAAGTTACTTTAGTGCTCAGTGTTGCTCGCCTTTATTGGCATATTGAATACTTAGGACATTCATTTAGACACTTAAGGTAAACCTCTGTGCTTTGATTTAATTTAAAAACCTTGGTTGAGTAATGGAGGTTAAGCTCGAAAAAATTTGGATATCTTATTAGCAAAGCTTAATCACTAAACGCTTGTCAAGGTGACGTGAAGATTGACCAGATGTGATGGATGGCGTGCTGAAGGCTTTCGAGGAGTGTAAGTTACTTCATGGGCATGTACGAGGGCTATGTTAGCGATTCGTGTGTTGAGCAGATCTAGGTCATTGGTTTTCTTGTCATGACACAAGGGTACCTATAGGAAAAGGAACATAGAGTGATGGTTTACGTCTTCCTTACTCCAACATATTAGCAAGATATTTTGTGTAGGGTCCATTTCCAGCTGCCCACTCGAATGCCTCGTCGTGTCTCTTATCCTAAGATAGTACGTAATATAAAAGATCTTCCTCACTAATGATGTAATTGGTAGTCCCCGAGCATGTTTTAAAACCCTATTGTAAGCTTTAACTAGGTTCGATGTCATGTATTCAAACTAATAGCCTCCATCATGAGCAAGTGTCTACTGGTCCATCAGTAAAGGGTGAAACCAATTTAGGATGTTAGTCTTAAGACGCAAGACCTTCTCTATGCACTTTTCAAACTTCTGCAACTTAGCTTGCATTACACTAAAAGTGGCCCACTTCTTTCATTGTTGGTTCTTGTGAACCTTATTGAAATTGCTTACAATGTGGTGTATACACCAACATTAAACCAAAAAGCGGGGTTTCATACTCCATAGAGTATATGTTCCTCCTACTGTCATATATAACTGCTCAATCGAACATCCTTGGTTGTTGTAAGCCTTAACGATAAGCTAAATAACCATAGAATCGAATTTAGTACACAAAATTTAGGGTAACTGGTTAAAAGATCCAGTCAAACGTAAATTATAAACTAAAGCTAGAAATATTAGTACAAGTGACCCTATAAGTTTGAATTTAAGAAAATAAGTAATAAAATAAAATAATATAAAATTTTTAAATTCTAAGTATATTATTTGTTATTTATAGAAAGTGTGTAAAATGCATTTCGATAACTAATAAATTACTAGAAATAAATTATATGTATACTAAAAATCATAAAATGACCTAAATAATATTTAGAAGTGTTTACTTATACCCCACATGTATTTATGTATAGGTAGAAATACGCGAAATTACCTAAATTGCTCGAAATTAGCTAAAAAATTACTAAAAAATTAAAGAAAATTACAAAAAATTAAGGAAAAATCAGAAAAAATCAAGGAAAGAAGGAATGAACCTAGTCAAGTCGTGGCAATAAGGGGAGTAAGAAACCAAAAACAAGCAATAAAAAAAGCAAAATAGAAGAGACATAAGCTTTGTCTTATCTTAATTAATACACAATAATTCCTACAAGGCCCTATAAATAGCAAGAAAATTTACAGAGCTCATTTGGTCAATTGGAAATTGGAAAAAATTGAGAGAACCGAAATTGAGAGGGAAAATTAGGGTTTTAGAAATTTTGTCCCAAATCTCTACAGATAGGGCAAGAAGGTCGAACCCACACACCACCACCACCTGGAACCAAACCACCACCACCTCGAACCAAATCACCACCACCTCACTCCAAACCCACCGCTTGGATCGACCGACACATCTGAACTGGTGTTGGAGGCCAAAAAGCTTTCGAACTAAGTGAATTTCATATCTCCTTCAATTTTGCAAAATTCCTTAAAATTGTTTATTATACCTAGAAAATTATGAAATTTATTATTTTGATATTTTATTGTATGTAGATTTAGGAAAAAATGGTGATTAAGTTTAATCATGTCTGTAAATATAAGGTTCTTAATAAATTAAACAAACCGAGCATGATTTGAATTAGAAATAAATAGGTTTAGGAGTATAGTTTGGAGCTCAATTTTTTTCTGTAGAATGCTTAAGTGATATAGAATAGTGCTATGAAGCCATTTTTTTAAAATTAATTTTCAAAATTTTTAGCCTAAAATGATGAAAAATGGGTAATTTTGGCTTAATTAAGTGATTAAATGATTAATTACTGATTTAGAAGGTAATTAGATGTTTAAAAATGTTAATCTCTGATGTGAAAACCTGATCCTAGTCTTTGAAGTGTTAATCGTAATTAATATAGGAATTATGTAGTAATTGTAGGAAATTTAGGAATATGTGAAATTGGGATTTTAATAAATATAAAAAATAGGTTAAATTAGATAATATAATAATAATATTAGTACAAAATAAATCTGATACAAAAATTAATTTTAGGTAATTAAATAAAAAATGTAAAATTTTCTTACGTCGAGAGTAAATTTAGTACCTCAATTAGGATTAGAGTGTACCGAATAGGTTAAAATACTAAATTAAGACTTAGTATGATATTAGAATACTCAACCTTAATGTAATTAATTTCACATTAGGATTCAAATGTATTTTGGATTACTTGTAGTTAAAAACAATTTATAACCAAAACTAAAATTTAATTTAGAAATTGAACCCCAAGCTAATGTAGAGTCAATCATTAGTAAATAATAGGTATATATAGAGAAGTAAGTTAAATTATAACTTAGAATATGTATCATCATGGTACAAATACTAAAAAGATGTATTTGTATTATAGGATACCCGAAGACGAACCAACTTGCAATTAAGTGATTGAGCAATTGAGAATTTCAAGTAAGTTAGGTTTATTATTTCACCGTATTTGAAGTACTATTTTAAGGTACTCGGAGACTTAGGATTGTGTGTGATTGTGATTATAAGTAGTTTTATGCATGTGTTTGTGTATCTGACTTCGTGTTGGAATTTGTGTTGTGATTGATGATTGTAATGACTGGATTTGTGTGAAATTGTTTGAACATTGTAGACACTTAATTTTTACCCCCCTCCCCCTTATTTTTCAAATTAGGTTATAAGGTCCTAAATTAGAAAAAGTTCAAAAAAATAGAAAATTAAAGAAAGCCCCAAAAAAATGAAAAAATTTAGAAAAAATAAATAGGAATTCTAGAAAAATAGGAAAAAGTACAAAAAAATAAGAAATTTAGAAAAAAAAAAAAAGAAAATTGAAAAGTCTCCAAATAAAATAGGGTATTTAGAAAATAATAAATTTTTAAGTTGTTTAAATAGAATATAATTTTAATTTTAATTTCAATAGTTTTGAATAAAAGGCCGTTAGGTCTAGGATTAGATTTGAATCTAACTCAGGCTGACCTAATCCATATGTGCAATTAATTACATATATGAATAAGGAAAAACTAATAGTTCAGCTAGATAAGTATTTGGACTTAATATTGCATATGACATGGAGATCCTGGGTTTAATCCATAGAAGGTGCAAAATGTATATTTTATTTTATTTTCTCACTTTATTGCTATGTCATCGCCATGTCATGGGCTACATCATCGCTACGTCATGGGCTACATCATCGCTACGTCATGGGCTACGTCATCGCTACGTCATTTGCCAACTTACTTTTAAGTATGGTAGACACATTCCGACACACTCTGGTACATTCATACATGCGCAGCTATGTATTTGGCACTATATATTGCCCAGGTTCGTCCAATCCAAAATTGGAAGAAAATCATATTACATTTAATTTTTTCCATCCTTAACACAACCATGATACCTATAAATAGGGGTCTACTCTTTATTTTCAAAACACAACAAAAATTTCGAAACATTTTAGAAAAACAAAAATTAGAGTTTCCTTTCTCTCTAGGATAACATTCCCTACGGTGTTTTTATGAAAACCACTACCATCAGATTTCTCGAGCTGACTAAGTTAACTTCAAGCCGATCCAAGCCGAAGTGAGCCGATTCAGCCGATCCAAGCCGAAGTGAGCCGACCGAGCCGATCTAAACCGAAGTGAGCTGATCCGAACCATCTAAGCCAATCCAAAGCCAATCTGAGCTGATTCGGTTTTTCTTTTCTTTTTTTTTTGTTTGTTTATTTATTCATTTATTTATTTGTAAATGTTATAAATGAGAAAAAGAAAAAGAAAAAAAAAGAACGAAAAAGAAAAAAGAAAGAGAAGAAAAACAAAAAAAGAAAGAAAGAAAGTAGTCTATTTATTTATTTTAATAGAAATGGATAGAATAAGTATAAAATAAATAAAATAATATAATAAAAATAAAAATAAATAAATAAGTTAGTATACAAAAATCGTTTGCACACTTAGAAAAATTGAGTTTTCTAAAAATAAATAAAAATAAATCAATTAGTTTTCAAATTAGAATCATTTAGAATTTCCAAAAATAAAACATCAATTAAGACCTTTTAAAAGAATTTCCTTGGATAAATTGAATTGGATAAAAACGTAAATGCGACCCTTTTTCAAAAATTAAAATCAAACCACCCAGTAAAGTTTTTTTATAAACGAACTACAGAAGTCTGATCTCAAATAGTAGGTACGTAAGCACCTGTATGCAAGTATAGGGCGACTAAAATATGGAAAGTTTTATTTTTTCCATTTTTAGATATTTATGTAAATTAATTAATTTAGTCGCATGTATCATAATTAGATGTTTTTAGAAATTAAAAAGGGTATATTTGAAAAGCGAAGTTAAATTCAGAAAGTTAAAAGTGGTATCCGTTTAGGGTTTAATAAATTAGCTCCCGGATCCGAATCTTTAGTTTTTAAAAACCCGTATTTATAAAAAGAACCGAGAAGGTGAAAAAATGGTCTTCTTTAAACCCTAATCGAGGATCAATATTAAACAGGTAAAGTCTAGTGTTGATCGGTTTAGAAAAGACCTAATTTTATAAAAAGAACCGAGAAGGTGAAAAACTAGGCTTGATAAACACCTTAAATTGTCATGCATTGCAACCCTTTAAGGGATTATTAGGATTCTTTAACTAAACACCGATACCTTTGAAAAAGATAGCACTGGATAGCAAATTGATCTTTTCCTCATCCTTAGCCGAACTAAGTGACAGAAGAGGAGGTCGTGGTGAGAATAAGAGCATTGGTTCGAAGGATCGTCTTAGGAGGAATAGTGTCTCCATTGTACAAACTTGGGTTTGGTTGTGAGCTGTTGCATAACATAAAAACTCCTAAATCCAGATTAGAGCGGGTGAAATTACTCTGATTTTGTAATGAACCAGACTACGTTGTGTGATGACACTTGCTTGTTGCATTGCATGAAAATAATTGCTTGATAATCTTGTTTGTGTTTGTATATATTCATAAGTTTCTAATTCAACTTACTGAGCTGTAGTTGCTTATACCCGTATAGATCCTTTTGTAAGTCTTGATTTTTTATTTCTCTTACTAATATGCTGCCCTACAACTATCCAAAGGTTAGTTCTTTTTGAAGCCTGGGGGTATGAGGATCGAATTGCCTAATAGTTAATGTATATCTAAAGTTTTATTAATATCTTTAAGACTGAAAGACTGATATTTGATATGTAAATCAGCTGACTGTTATGATATGATGTAAAATCACCTAAAAATTCTATAGTAATGTACTTGTAATCATATATATATATATATATATTGACTCGAAGCTTTAATATTTACTGTAATTTTAGTTAAATTCTTAATTGAACTGTCTACTTCAAAGCGAGGAGTTGTTGACGCCTTATATAGATCATGTCTATGATAGGTACTGTCACGCCCCAAAACGGCAGAGTCGTAACAACTCCGTCGTGTAAACCATTCTAAGATAGAAGTTGGCCTTACAACCGCTATCTTAGACCTGATCTACACAAGGCGTCCACAACTAACCCGCTTTGAAGTAAACAGTTTGTAATTTAAATAAATCGTTTACTTAAGAAAGTGAGAAAATTTATATATATACACTATAATTCAATTATTACATTATTCAAAAATGAAAATTTCTAAATAAAACAAAACTTAGACCTTAAGAATATATGTTCGTTCTTCAAATATTTTTCTTCACTCCCTAGGATCCAGCAGTTGCTAGCTTCAAAGTAGTTATTTGCCGCTTCTTAGCCAGTACCTGCACGACGTTTATAGGGATGTGAGCAACCACAGCTCAGTAAGTTAGGATGGAGGACTTAAAACTATACCATAAACACAACAAGGTTATCAACCAACTTATCAAGTACAATGCATGTTCAATCAAATGCAATCGCACGACGTTGTCCGGCCCGTCGTGAGATTAGAGAAATTGCGCCCGCTCTAATCCAGGTTGAGGAGTTGCCATTAATGTAACAGCTTATGACCAAACCCAGGCTTGTGTAATGGAGACCTCGCTCCTCCCGCGACTACCTTCGAACCATTGTCTTCACCCTTGCCGCGACCTCCTTTCTTGTCACTTAGTTCGACTAAGGATGAAGAAGGGACCATTATGCAATTCTGCGCTATCCCTTTCGAAAGGGTCGGTATTTGGCCGGAGAGTCCTAAGTTCTTCTAATGGATTGCCATGTAGGTCCGATTATGATTATAGGTTGTATATTTGATTAAGTCCAGTTTAGGGTGATCAATCATTTCATACAAACCATACAATACAAGCCAGGACAACAGACAGAATCATAACATCACTCATAATTAAGCACATGCACACATCCAACTATCTAACAAGCACAACCAAGCGTAATCTTAAGCCTCCAAAATACAGCAATGTGTTAATCCCAACTTACCTCCACTCTTCGCTCACTCATTCGAGGTCCGACTTGCTTAAGCCATCGCCGATCATCCCTATAACACAAACGTGGTTTCAGTTTTTCATATAACTATTATAGGTTTGTTTTATCCTATAACGCTTATTGTTATGTTTTGTTTAGAGTTTAATATGCCTAATTATCTAGGTCTTAAGTCTTTTACAATTATTCTAGGTTTGGGGTTAGATACAGTTCGGTTTCCGGATCGATTTTTAAATTAGGTTTTAGTTCGATTTCTAAGTATTATTTTATACTCAAACCCTAGAAATTCGTTTCAACTCATAATGTGAAATTAATCACATTACTTCCCGATCTCCTAAATACCATCATTACCTCTAATTAGTATTTTATTCTACCCGGTACACTTAAATCCTTATTAGTGTACCGAATTTACTCCTGATGTGAAAATTTTTTATATTTTTTCTTTAATTACATAAATTCAAGTTTCCTATCAGATTTATTGTACATTTTTATTATTATCATAATATCGAGTTTTATTCTAATATTTTCTATTTATTATATTCCTAATAATTATGTATTATGTATTATCACCTATTATATACATAATACATATCTAATATTTTTATTACTCTAATTACTATCTCCCAACATCAATTATCATTTCAAAATGTCTAAATTCATCCTAAATAAGATTTTACACCAAATTACCCTAATTTACAAAATTAACTTAAAATGTACTATTTTTCCATATTACTTATTTACTACATAATTAACCTAATAATTACATCTAACAGCCTAAATGCTATAAGTATTATACTCCATTAGATTTCAACATCCTAAAACATATACTTATTCACTAAATTAGTAATTAGCCATTTAATTACTTAATTAACTCTAAATTGCCCATTTTATGCCTCATTTTAAGGCCTAAAAATTTTCTAAAATTTTCGAAAATTAATTTTTGAAAATGGGATTTATAGCACTATTCTATATCATCTAAGTAATCTACACAAAAATTTTGGGTTCAAAACTACACTCCTAAGGTCATTTATTCTTAAACCGAAACATGTTCGGTTTTGTATGATTTCTTAAGGATCTTATATCATGAGATATATTTTCATCAAAATAATATTTTTTCTAAAAATTAAATACAAAAATATTCTAAAATAACAAAATTCATAATTTTATAATAATATTTAATATTTTTACAAAATTACACAAAATTGAGCTGGAAATCGAACTCACCGATTTTGGTGACTCTGGCCACCGTCGGTGGTCATGGGTGTGTCGGCCCACCTGGGCGCTGCCACCACCGTGTGGTGGTGGTGGCCGTCTACTCCCAGCTGCTCGTCGGGTCTGGGTTCTCCTTTGTGGCCCTAACTGTATAGTTTTCCTTTTCTTTTCTTTTTTTCTAATTTTCCCTTGAATTTTCGAGTCTCTCTATTTTTCTCAAATCCCTAACTTTCCAAAGGAGTTCTCTGAATTTTTTTCCTATTTATAGACATTTAGGGAAACTATTATGCATTAATTTGATTAGACAATTGCCTTATCTTCTTCCAATTTGACTTTTGTGTTGTTCTAATTTAATTGGCTAAATTTTTTCTCATTTTTCCCAACTGCCACGACCTATATCTGGATCAGTCCTTATTTTTCCTTATTTTTCTTATTTTCCTTAATTAATTATGAATTTTCTTTAATTATTTAGTATTATTTTAGCACATTACGCGTATTTTAAGTAATTACGCGTATTTCTACATACATGTAAATTCATATATAGTATAAATAAATATTCATAAATATTATTTAGGTTATTTTATGATTTTTAGTATACATATAATTTATCTCTAGCGATTCGTTAATTATCGAAATGCATTTTACGCATTTTCGATAAATAACGAGTTATATACTTAAAATTTAGAATTTTTACATTCTTTTATTTTATTACTTATTTTCTTAAATTCAAACTTACAGGATCATTTTACTAATATTTCTAGCTTTACTTTATAATTTAGGCTCGATCGGGTCTTTTAACCAATCGAAACCTCGAATGACTAGTTGGTGGGCTTACAAGCACTATGAGGCTAGTTACCATTATAGAATAGTTTACACGGCGAGACTGTAGTGACTCTACGACTTTAGGATGTAACAATCGTCCAAGTAGAAGGTGGGATGCACTTATGGGCAGCACATCATAAAGCACTTCATCTTGATACTTGCCTATACAGATCGACATAGACACTTGTTTATTCACTTGTGGAGCTCTCTTATTACTAAGCTAATGAAGCTTGTAAGATTTCAAGTAGGACATGATCGGCAATTTCAGTTACTGGACCATAAATGCAAAGGCTGCATTGGTGCAGCTCCTACTGTCAATGATCAGCACGTATAGTGATTTGTTTACCTTGCACCCAATATAGAAGAGATTTTCTCTCTGCTCGTCTTTAGGCAAAGGATTGATACTCATTGTCCTCTTCAGCACTAGAGCAGTCGACATGAAGTTGCCTTCTTCGCTGTAGATAACTTCCTCCTTGGACAACTCAACCTCTCCATCTTCCTTCAACTCCTCTACTTCCTCATTAATATTATCAACCTCAATGGTCGACACCTTGCCTCTAAACACCATTGTTCACCTGTTTGGACATTGAGTGGCCATATGTCCAAAGCCTTGGTATTTGAAACACTTGATTTCACTCGTCTTCCTCCCTGAACTTTAGCCTTTCTCAAACTTTTTTGAGGGTTCCTTCTCCTCTACTTAGGTAGTTTGAGCAAGTCATCGGGTATCAATGACCTTACTTAGTTCCATTTGTATAGGTCTACTCAGAATAGATCGACTATTACCAGAACTGTTGTCAAGTGGTCGGAATCTTCCTGTTTAGCACCTTTCCATCCTCTGGGCGACTCGGATTGCATCATCAAGCGTTCTAACGGCTAAGGTTTTCAGGACATCCTTAATCTCATAATTCAATCCGTTAATGAATTGAGACACAGTTTGGTCTTCTGGCTCTACAACTTTGCATCAAATCATTAGCATTTAAAACTCCTTAACGTAAGCGTCTACACTCGATCCTCCTTGTCTCAATTCTTGCAGTCTCTTGAAGGTATCCTGCAAATGATAGCTCGACACGAACCTTCTTCACATAACTCTCTTCATTTTGTTCCAACTCCTAATCTCTTGCTCTCCTTCCCTTCTTTTAGTGGCTTGAAGGTTCTGTCACGTCCCGAAGCAACAGAGTTGTAACAGTCCCGTCGTGTAAACCATTCTAAGATAGAAGTTGGCCTTACAACCGCTATCCTAGACCTGATCTACACAAGGAGTCTACGACTAACTCGCTTTGAAGTAAACAGTTTGAAATTTAAATAAACCATTTACTTAAGAAAGTGAGAATATATATATATATATACTGAAATTCAGTTATTACAATTAACGTTTATAATATTTCACTGTAATATATTTCCTAGTTATTACATTATTTAAAAAAGAAAAATTCTAAAATAAAAGCTTAGACCTTAAAAATATATGTTTGTTCTTCAAATGTTTTTCCTTACTCTCCAGGATCCAGCAGTTACTAACTTCAAAGTAGTTGTATGCCGCTTCTTAGTTAGCACCTGCATGACGTCTATAGGGATGTGAGCAATCACAGCTCAGTAAGTTATGATGGAGGGCTTAAAACTATACCATAAACATAACAAGGTTATCGATTAATTTATTAGGTGCAATGCATGTTCAAGCAAATGCCATCGCACGGCTTTATCCTGCCCATCATGAGATTAGAGAAATTGCGCTTGCTCTAATCCGGGTTGAGGAGTTGTCGTTAATGCAACAACTCAAGACCAAACCCAGGCTTGTGCAATGGAGACGCCGCTCCTTCCATGACTACCTTCGAACCATTGACTTTACCCTCGCCGCGACCTCCTCTCCTATCACTTAGTTCGACTAAGGATGAAGAAGGGACCATTATGCAATTCTGCGCTATCCCTTTCGAAGGGGTCGGTATTTGGCCGGAGAGTCCTAAGTTCCCCTAATGGGTTGCCATGTAGGTCCGATTATGATTATAGGTTGTATATTTGATTAGGTCCAGTTTAGGGTGATCAATCATTTCATACAAACCATACAATACAAGCCAGGACAATAGACAGAATCATAGCATCACTCATAATTAAGCACATGCACACATCCAACTATCTAACAAGCACAACCAAGCATAATCTCAAGCTTTCAAAATATAGCAACGTATTAATCCCAACTTACCTGAACTCCTCGCTCACTCATTCGAGGTCCAATTCGCTTAGGCCATTGCCAATCATCCCTATAACACAAATGTGGTTTCAGTTTTTCATATAACTATTATAAGTTGGTTTTATCCTATAATACTTATTGTTATGTTTTGTTTAAGGTTTAATATATCCAGTTATCTAGGTTCTCAAATCTTTTACAATTATTCTAGGTTTGGGGTTAGTTTCGGGTTTAGTTTTTGCATCGATTTCTAAATTAGGTTCTAATTCAATTTTTAAGTACTATTTTATACCCGAACTCTAGAAATTTGTTTTAACTCATAATATGAAATTAATTGCCTTACTTCCAGATATCCTAAATACCATAACTACCCCTAGTCAGTATTTTATTATATCCAGTA
This sequence comes from Lumnitzera racemosa, assembly GCA_024138005.1. NCBI lineage: Eukaryota > Viridiplantae > Streptophyta > Magnoliopsida > Myrtales > Combretaceae > Lumnitzera > Lumnitzera racemosa. The sequence continues at coordinate 8,541,782 of JAMXBC010000007.1, forward strand.
CACTTAAATCCTTAATAGTGTACTGAATTTACTCTTAATGTGAGCAATTTTTACATTTTTCATATAATTACATAAATTCAAGTTTCCTATCAGATTTATTGTATATTTTTATTATTATCATAATATCAATTTTTATTCTAATATCTTCTATTTATTATGTTTCTAATAATTGTATATTATGTACTATTACTTAGTATGTACATAATACACATATAATATTTTTATTACTCTAATTACCATCTCCTAACATTAATTATCATTTCAAAATGTCTAAATTCATCCTAAATCAGATTTTACACCTAGTTACCCTAATTAACAAAATTAACTTATAATGTACTATTTTTCCCTATTACTTATTTACTACATAATTAACCTAATAATTACATCTAATACCCTAAATACTACAAGTATCATACTTCCTCAGATTTTAACATCCTAAAACGTATAATTATTCACTAAATCAGTAATTAACCATTTAATTACTTAATTAACCATTTAATTACTTAATTAACCATAAATTACCCATTTTATACCTCATTTTAAGGCCTAAAAATTATCTAAAAATGTCAAAAATTAGTTTTTGAAAATGGGTTTCATAGAAATGTTCTATATTATCTAAGTAGTCTACACAAAAATTTTGGGCTCAAAATTACACTCCTAAGGTCATTTATTCTTAAACCGAAACATGTTGGGTTTTGCATGATTTCTTAAGAATCATACATCAAGGAATATATTTTCATCAAAATAATATTTTTCCTAAAAAATAAATACAAAAATATTGTAGAATAACAAAATTAATAATTTTATAAGAATATTTACTATTTTTACAAAATTACACAAAATCGGGTTAGAAATCGAACTCACCGATTTGGGTGGCTCTAGCCATCGTCGGTGGCCATGGGTGTATCAGCCCACTTGGGCGCTGCCACCACCATGTGATGGTGGTGGCCATCCACTCGCAGCTGCTTATCAGGTTTGGGTTCTTCTTATAAGCCCCAACTGCACAGATTTTTGCTAAATTTTGTAAAACCCTAATTTTTTCTCAATTTTGCCTCTCTCTATTTTTCTAAACTTTTTGACATCCAAAATGAGCTTCTGAAAAATTTGGAGTATTTATAGAGCTTTAGAGAAATTATTGTGCATTAATTTGATTAGATAATTACCTCATCTTCTTTCAATTTGACTTTTATGTTGTTCTAATTTAATTGGCTAATTTTTTTTTTCTTATTTTCCCCAGCTACCACGACCCACTTCTAGATCATTCCTTATTTTTTCTAATTTTTCTTTATTTTTTCTTAATTAATTATGAATTTTCTTTAATTATTTAGTATTATTTTAGCACATTTTGCATATTTTAAGTAATTATGCGTATTTCTACCTACATGTAAATTCATATATAATACAAATAAATATTTCTAAATATTGTTTAGGTCATTCTATGATTTTTAGTATACATATAATTTATCTTTAACGATTCGTTAATTATTGAAATGCATTTTACGCATTTTGGACAAATAACAAGTTATATACTTAAAATTTAAAATTTTTATATTCTTTTATTTTATTGTTTATTTTCTTAAATTCAAACTTACGGGATAATTTTTATTAATATTTCTGGCTTTACTTATAATTTAGGCCTGATCGGATCTTTCAACCGATCGAAACCCTAAGTGACTGGTTGTGAGGCTTACAGGTTCTTTCACCATAAGGTGGCATAGCCAGTGAACTCCAATACAGCTAGCCTAACCTTTGCATTTTCGGGCACTTCATGGCATTCAAACTGCTTTTCAATCTAATTTACCTAATATAGGTCGTCTTTAGTATCACCACTTCCAGAAAAACTCGAAATACACATCCTCAATCCCTCAACTCTAGGGGCTCGTACATTCCTTTCCCCATGTTTGTAGTACTTCTCTGCCTTGTCACCACATTCTGCTTTCTCCTCAATCTCTTCAAGCGCTACGTCTAGCGTCCTTACCAATTCCTTCAACTTAGGGTGGTCAAGCTAGGGCATTATCTTAGCCAAGTTGACCATTGCTTCGGCTTTGCTCTTTACGTTCCATCGTAGGGATATTTCTAGCTTACTGTCTGTCTTCTTAAATGACAGTCACCAGACAAGCTACCAAATTGGTAAGCCTATCCAAGTGGTCACCCATTGATTGAGGTAAGAAACTTCCTTCCTATCCTTGACAATGTCAAGTATTACTTTCTTGGTTTAACAAAGTCCTTTGCACACTTGAATTTTACATTGATTTTACTTCACAATGATAATTTCCCAACAAACACATAATCAACCACACTCTGTTTTGGCGTATCGAAAATAGGGGAAAATAGAGTGCAAAACACTTCTCACTACTAAACTTCAAAGTTAATAATAGAACTATTATCATACGAAAGTAGTGACAAACTATCAAAAGAATGTAGTAACAGAATCTAGCTTTGAACGTAGCCAAGCTCTAATGCTAAGATGATACAGACTTTTGGATAAACACACGAACCTAATATCACGCGTAACCAAAGTGGGTGGGTCTAAGCTGCAAGATGGCCTGAAAAGAAAATGATAGTCAGGGGGAGCAGGGGTTCCCATGTACTGATGCTGGATATGACACACCAAGTCACACTTAATATGATGCCCAAGTGTGGCCGAAGGTTATTCGCCACTAGTTTACGCTCAAATGAGCTAGATAAGAGTAGCTCAAGAGCAAGAGGATACTTAGCTCAAGAGATGGTAAAAAGTCCAGTGTATTCTTATGTATATATTGATGTTACAGCTGTTATATTATGTGTCTATTTATAGTGCCTTGTTAAGCCAAATTCTATGTTACAGAAAAGACAAAAGAATTCCTATTTGCTAACTAAAGGAAGGATAATGTACAAGAAATCGTGACATTATGTGTGGCGAACATCCTCTATTAGAAAGGATGGTACGGTTGTCAGAAAGGACATTACGATGGCGTTTGTGCGTTTTTATTCTGAGATTCTAACAACATTGTGAGCTAAGCAGGGGCGGTCCTTTGATTAGGTCTATTTGGCATCTACAATTTGGTGCCCTGATGGCTGGGGCTAGGTTAGGGGAATGGGTCAAAGGCAACTCACATTCAAGTTAGCTTCGGATGGTTGGCCCTTCACAGTTATCAGCTTGGTCTCGGCACTCTGGAGATAGTTGTTTTTCCTGGTTTGGTGCTTGGACTGGGGTGTGGGGAGGGATTGGCTCCAAGTGTATGCTAATCACCTCAGTAGCTTCCTAGATGGTGTAGAGAGCAAAGTAGCTTGGCAAATTGGACTGGGGCGAGCATTGCTCCTTAGCACTTAACTCACTTCAGACAGCTCGACAGACTACCTGAGAGAGCCTTCAAGTTCGGGAGCATGTAATCAGACCTTATTCCCTATCACACAGGCTAGAGGGATTATGCATTTTGCACCATATATGTTGGTTGCAATGACTAACTTATGACAGTATTTTCTATATAAAAGTATCCCAACAATAGCAACTATGGGCCTACAGAACTTTCATGCCTTTAAGATATAGATTCGTGGATGAACACAAGATCCTAATATCACAAGTAACCAAAATGGTGGGTTCGAGCTATAAGATGGCTCAAAAAGTAAATGATAGTTGAGGGTGAGCAGGGGTTCCCGTATACTGACGATGGATATAATGCTTACACGAGCTCGGATTACACTTGATATGATGCATAAGTATGACCAGAGGTCACTTACCATTAGTCTATGCTCAATGGGCTAAATAAAAGTTGCTCAAGAGTAAGTAGAAAAACACTTAGCTTAAGAGTGAAGTAGCTCAACAGATTGGACTGGGGTAAACACTGCTCTTCAGCACTTAACTTACTTTGGACAGCTCAACGAACCATTTGAGAAAGCCCTCAGGCTCGGGAGCGAGTGATTGGTCCTTAATCTCTATCACTTTATGTATGAGCCAAAGGACCATCAAACTTACTGTAGCTCTATGACCCCTAGTTCCCTTGACCTACTTCACATCCACTCAACCTTTGTCTTAGGATTGCTCATTAAGGAGTCTTCGAAGATCATTGTACAATCCCAGTTACCATAGATTGCTTTAATAGCCTTTACCTTTTTTGACCATAACCTTCTGTTGGTAACTATATACCCGAATCGCCTACTAATTGTGTTGCGTAATTGACAAATTTTGGTATTGAAGTCTTCTTTAAAGACATTTGGAAACTTCCTTACCATCATATTAGAATCAAACTACAGATGGTCTTGGGTTATTATTAGATTCAGGCATGTATGAGGTCCCACTAGTCTTGTTATGACCAACATATCCTCTAACTTTTTCTTACATGCCTTCAGTCTCTACTGGCATCTGCCCTTATGCTTAGTACATATGATTGAATACTTACTCTTTTTGGATTCCACTGATCTAAAGTCCACATGATGCTTGATGTGTTAGTGCTTTACAGCTTTCACCAGTTCTTTATTTTCATTGAATCTCATACTTATGTATAAGTCTTCACTAGTTTGTAGGTTACTAAACTCTTTGTTAACACTCCTATTAGATTGCACATTTCCATCGTCTTCACCCTTGTTGAAGAACGGTATCATATCCTTAACAATAGATTTGATTGTTTGAACCTCTAGAGGATGACTCGATGCTGGCGTTGGCTCCATTGAGCTTGGGCTAGTGGCATAAGGGTGTCTAAGTAACATCTCTAACATATAAAAGAAACTACTACCCATCACAGGAATAATGGGAGATGCTGAAGGCATCTTGGTCTCAATACCATCGTTGTAGTCGTCATCATCATCCTCTTCATCCCCATTTGACTCATAATCATCATTGTCATCATCCTCTTCTTCATCATCTTACCCTTCCATTTGTTGAACCATTCGGTCATGTGAAACTTCCTTTTGAAATATCGATCCAACTACCTCATCAATTATAATATCATCATTCTAAGCAGGGGATGACATGGGTAATGGCTCATCTTCATATTCAACTAACTCGATGAATTGAGTTGGAAGCATATGTGCCACATTTACTAGGGGGTCTCCTTTTAGTTCTACGGTTCTCACATATAATTGCTGAATGTGGGTTTGTCCAAATGCTTTCACCATCTCAAATAAGTTTTTGACATCGTTGTTATCCATGATGGCAATCAAGGAGTAAGATATAACTCCTAAGTAAGCATCCAGATGTCAGTATAATATCTCAACTCCACCATCACTTGCTTCAATCCCAACACTTCAGCAAACCCTTTGCAACAATTCTAAGAAGTTCTCATTTGTCATTAGTTTTAACATCTTCATTGGGTCTCAGTTGTAGTTCGGCCCCGAATTTTTCCTCATAATATTTCCATGGGCATAAACCATAAATTTTACCGTAGCTTTCATATTCGTGCCATTATTCTTACCTTAAACTAAATAATTCCTTGTTTTAAAATTTACATTTAAATGACTACCTTATGTGCAATATGCTATAGGTTGAAATTTTGACTCCACATCGAGTTGAATATGTGCTAATGTGTAATTTACAAAAAAAAAAAAAAAAAACTAACTATGAGTCTCAATATTGACTATTACATAGAAAAAAAAAACTAAAGAAGGATGAAATCATACATTCATATTAATATGCATTACATAAATTTATTATAACATTTCATTGAACACTTTATGTACAATATGTAACATGCTTGAGTTATAACTCCATAACGACTAATATGTGTTCTAATGTGTAATTTATAAACAAATTACCTAACTACGCATTTCAAAGTTGACAATTACATACACAAACAAGATCAAAACATAGAAATCATAAGTTCACATATACATGAAACCTTAACATAGAATTTGTCTAATTTGCATGTATATGAACGACTTGTGTAAAAAAAAAAAAGGAATTAGACGGAGTTTGGGGTTATTTACCTTAGATTTCAAATGAAGAAAATGCAAAAAAAATAAAAATAAAAAAGACTCAAATATGCTAAATTTAAGCAAGAGCATGCATGGAAGTTGAGAGAGAAGAGAGTTTTTGTCTTCTTTTTTTTCTTTTTTTTTTTTGAGAATGAGTTACGAATGATAAAATTGACTAGGGAAGGGGTTATATTTTAGGTGTAGTGAAAGCGATTTTTTCTTTGATATTGTAAATAAGAAGGCTCTTTCTACAAGTATGTCTTCTTCTATAGTATGTTAGAAAAGAAGGCACACTTTAGGAAGGCGCGTTTTACTTAAATTGCAAAAATAAATGAAGGCGAATTTTTGAAAAATGTCTTCATTACCCCAAACATGATATTTTTCTCCTAAGCACCTTTTTTCGAATTTTTTATGCGTTCCTCGCAAGTTCAGCCTTTGCATCAACCTCTAAGTTTGGTAAGTGTCTAGCCATATTTTTGTTTTCCTTATTTTATTTTATACTAAGCCAATACCACTAAATATAAAATACTTGATATTAAATTAAGGATAAACATTTTTTTTTAAAATATTTTCAAAGTTACTAACCAGTAAAACTAGTAAAAAATGGATTAGGATTTCTTAGGTAGAAGAAACCTTAATCAGGTCTCTATCTTACTAATTTTCTAAAAAAAAAAAAATTTAGAAAACTTTAACCAAAGAACTCGGTCCAAATGCTAAATTATTAAGACACTTGTCACCATGTAAGAATTTAAGAAAATTAACTAATAGGCCTTTGTTTTATAATTTTTCTTAAAAAAAAATGTGAAAACATATAAAAATGTGAAAAAGAATGAATATGAATTTTTATTATTTTTATTACGAATTTTCTCTAAGAAATAAAAAAGAAAACAAAATATTTTACAAATTTTAGGATTGTCCTAAAGGTATCTGTGTAACCGTTAATCAAGATCAAACTAAATGTAATTATAATTTTAGAAAACCTTAGAAGTTGATTCATTTTATTTTGAAAATTGACTAGATTTACATTTTTAACCATTTTATTTTTTTATTATGAAAAATCCCTAAAAAACCTAATTTTTTTATTCCCATATTTTAAGAGGCTTAAAAATCATAATTTTGAAAAAACCCAATTAACATTTTTATTTTATGAAAACAACTAAGTGACAAAAATAATTTTTCTAGAAATCTTCGTAAAATGCCTAATTTTTTAAACAGTGCAAATTTAATGAAAAATATGTGATTATATCCAAATATTCTAGAATATATAACTTAGATGCAAAATTTATCCTAAAGATACGAATGTTGAGAAAAGTATGTAATTATAACCTAAAAATGCAATTTTTTTTAAATGAAACTTTTTGTAAAAAATATATGATTTCTCTAAAGTATGTAATTTTTCTGAAGATGCAACAACCTTAAAGATGCAATTTTCTAAAATATGCAATCCTTGTAAAAATGCAATATGCTAAAATAACGTGATTTTTTATGATGAATATACAAATTATGTATAAAATATTATTACATGAGAATTAATATAAGGACCTAGAAAAAGACTCGAGTTAGTACTTTTCTTATAAATAACTAATTTTTCAAAATAAAAAAAATACTAAAATAATAAAAACTAATGATTAAAAAAATATGACTAAATGCCTGCATGAAAATTAAAATAATCCAGTATTCTTAAATCTAATAATAATAAAAGATAAAAAAAAATAACCAATTTTAAAAAGAAACACAGCAACCAAATGATTAGTGCCTAAAGACTTGCATAAAAACAATTAAAGTTAGTGTGAGATCTAATAATAGAATAAACTACTTAAACTAAAATAAAGAAATAAAAATAAAAAAATGAAATGAAACAAAAGATAAAATAAACTAAACTAATATGACACATATTGATAATACACATGATAAAACTCAAACTATAACTAATGATAACAACCAAACCTACATAAAAAGAAAAACTAAGATGGTATAATTAACTATTAAACAAAAATAATAATTTTTCTTTAAAAAAAATTAAACTAACAATTATAAAAAGAACAATTAAAAGTTAAAGTCTAAAACCTAGCTTAATACTCATAGGTCGGATTTGTCTAAAGGGAGTCAACGTTCGGGTCGGGTTGGTATTAGACGGTCCAACCTAATCGGGTTGGGTTAGGTCAGTCACACCTTCTCCAATAGTAGTAGTAATTAAACATCCTATAACATGTTTTAAGCACTAAAACGAGTGGGTGATTTGAGTTTCATGGGAAAGTTATTACTAAAACTTGGTTTATTGTACGTGCTACAGCTTGGATTAGTGATTTGGGTGGTTCTCGTTGGTGGTCAATGGCAAGGATTGGTGTTTGCCCAATAATAGGAGTAGTAGTGTCGCGCAACTGGGTTCTTGCATATGTTTGTTTACTATGCGTTTTGTACGCCTTGGTGTGTGTGTTTCGATAGTAGAGGGGTAGTAATTGCATGCATGGTGGGTGTTCGCTTGAAAGTAGGTTGTCAGAGTGTAGTTGTTTGCAGGTGCATCTACTACAACAATAAAGAAAAGTTTTGTACCTTAATAGGGCCCTTTTTGAAAAATATTACAAAAAAGGGCTCGAGATGAAAGTTATTATGTAAGTTGGGTGGGGAAGACGCATGTAAACATTATGCCTTTAGAAAGCGCATACTTTCATTGCCCCTTTGGTTAAAGGAGAAGGCGCATGTCGTTGATGTGCCCTCCTAATTAAACTAAAGGCAAAATGGTCTATATAGATACCCCAGTTTATGTGATCAAAACCATAAACCCCTAAATTTCTTGACCTAACCTCTGAAGTAGACTCGAGTATATTAAATAATTTAGGAGTTGACAATGCTAGTGAAAGTGAAAACCCTAAAAGAACTAGTCAATCGTGTACAAAACTTTTCTACCCTAAATGCATATAAACACTAAAGATTTCATTCAAAAGTGATAAAAACCCTAAAATGATAACCTTAAAGACATATGAGCACTAATTTTTCATAATATACCCTAAAACCCTAATTGATAATATAACCTTTATATTTTGCCAAATCATTAACGAAAGATTAGAGATAACTTTCAAACATTTATATATATTTAAAATCCTTAAGTAATCCTTTACAAACTAAGATAATGTATCATATATCACATTTATCTTTGTAGACACCTAATTTTTGCCTCCATTTTATTTTTCAAATTAGGTTATTGGGTCCTAAATAAGAAAAGGTTCAAAAAAATAGAAAAATAAATAAAGCACCAAAAAATGAAGAAATTTAGAAAAAATAGGAATTCTAGAAAAATATAAAAAAAATAGGAAAATAGGAAAAAGTAAAAAAGAAAAAGAAATTTAGAAAAAATACAAAAAAAAAAGAAAATTGAGTAGTCATAAAATAAAATAAGGTATTTATAAAATAATAAATTTTTAGGTTGTTTAAATAGAATATAATTTTAATTTCAATTTCAATAGTTTTGAATAAAAAAGAAAAAGAAAGAAAGTAGTCTATTTATTTATTTTAATAGATATAGATAGAATAAGTATAAAATAAATAAGATAATATAATAAAAATAAAAAAATAAATAGGTTAGTAAAGAAAAATCATTTACACACTTAGAAAAATTGAGTTTTCTAAAAATAAATGAAAATAAATCAGTCAATTTTAAAATTAGAATCATTTAGAATTTTTAAAAATAAAATCCAATTTAGGACCCCTTATAATCTTTTCTCAAATCAACTCAAAATGGGTAAAAACGTAAACTCGGCAATTTTTCCAAAGTTAAAATCAATCAACCCGCTATATTTTCATTAAACGAATTACGAAAGTCAAATTTCGAATAGCGGGTACGTAGGCACCCGTATGTAAGTACAAGGCGACTCAAAATATGGAAAGTTTTATTTTTTTCATTTTTAGATATTTATGTAAATTAATCAATTTAGTCGCATGCATCATAATTAGATGTTTTTTAGAAATTAAAAAGGGTATATTTGAAAAGCGAACTTAAATTCAGAAAGCTAAAAGTGGTACTCGTTTAAGGTTTAATAAATTAGCCCTCGGATCCAGATCTCTAGTTTTTAAAAAATAGTATTTATAACTCGGTTTTTTAATCGATAGACCGATAGCTAAGTTATAACCAATCCACCCAATTAGTTATAACTTAACCCCTTTTCCCGACTTCAATCGGATGGCAACTCCAATTCTTTTCATGTTGGAAAAAATGATCTTCTTTAAACCCTAGTCGAGGGTCAATATTAAATGAGTAGGGTTTAGTATTGATCGGTTTAGAGAAGACCTAATTTTATAAAAAGAACTAGGAAGGTGAAAAACCAGGTTCGACAATCTTCTAAGTATATAATTAAGATAGTATTACATAGAGTTAGAGGTGTAGTTGAAGCTTAGCTTAAATATAATGAACCTTAACACTCTAATTGATACTTTTCATACTAGTTATATTAAGTAGCTTACCAAATGATGTATATAGGATATAAATACCTAAAGTAAGATCTTATCATCTATTTTTACTAATTAATTCACCAAATGCTTCATTTCCTTTCATTTCTTTAATTTTTCTCTTAATTTTTCTTAATTACTACATTATGTATACTAAATGGCATATACTTTTAGAAAGTTAATCAAGTCAATACATGTTGACCAAGGTCAAAAGGTTGACTAAGTCAACATTTAGAAAAGTCAACATAAGACACTAATGCTTTAGAAAATATCTAAGCCATCTCATGATTTCTTTTCTTTTCTTTTTTTTTTTTTAGATTTTCTTTTCTCCTTTAATTGCCGTCCACTTCTTTTCCTTCTAGACCCCACCATCTTCTTCATTTCAAACACAATACAAGACAAAAAGAAACAAAGCTAAACCCCACTCCATTACCATGACCATCCCCTTTCCCTTTTACTTTCAAAAATTTCCAACTTTGTCTCCATATTTCAAGAACAAATTAAGGTATGTAATTATGTTATTATGTATTGCTTTATATTACTTATTAGTTAGGTGATGAAGTAGATTACATAAGTAGATATGTGTTATGTATAACCATGTTGAAGAAGGCATAAAGTTTCTACCTTTAGGTGTAGAAGGATAGAAATCATGGTGAAGAGGAAGAAGATGCATGTGTATATACCCTTAAGTATATGTACATAAGGACATACTAGAGGAATATAAGTATGGAGATCTTTATACATAAGTATTTACTATGTACATAACCTAAACTAAGACAAATACTAGCTATACATACCTATACCATGCTAAATACACTCGTAAAACGCAAAAAGAATGAAATTAGGGAAGTTTTCTTAAGAGGAAAATTTGGCGTATGAAATTTGTATAAAAATACGTATATGACTGTATAGGTATATGAGTATATGTAGAAGTATAAATACGGTATAAATATATGTATAAGTATACTAGTATACACATAAGTATAGTAAAGTTTTAAGTATATAGTAGTTTATGTAAAGTATACATAAGACACTTAGGTATGATATAAGCATAATGTAAGGCATATGTAATTAAATGATGAGGTAAGCAATGATGCAATTAAAAGATGACATAAGCCATAATATAAACGAATGATGACATAAGCCATGACATAAGCGATTGATGATGTAAGTGACAATATAAGCATATGTTTATAAAATAAAAAATAAAAAGAGTGCATAAGAATTAAGTACATAAATTAGTAAACCCTAATATACCTCCTAAATTAGATTACACTTAAGTACATGAATTAGTAATAGCAAGGTAAAATTCTCTAAGTATAAGAATGTAAGGGTTAACTAAATCATTAAGTATAAACAAAGGATATAAATATAAGCAATAAGAATAATTAAGTTTCCATAGTTAAAATTTCTATAAATTTAATCTATATCGTAAAACACGGGTCTTAATGTCCAAAGCAGACATCATCGTGTGAACGTACTTCTGAAAATGATGAAAAACGACTATAATTTCATAAATATCGGAAATAGAACAAAAAAGTTACATACGATTAGTGATAAAGTCTAACTGGATAAAAGTTAATAGTAATCTAAGTAAAATTAGGTAAATAGATATTTAGAATTACTAGTTAATTCACTTACTTACTAGCGTTATTATATCGTAATGATTAAGTGATTTCGAGGTGGGCGAAGATCTTCCAATTGATTACTACGACTAGAACGAGTCGTCATGGCCGAGTGAGTATTAACCTTATGATTCCATGCTTGTATGTGATTTTGGATAGTGAACTTAAATGTTATTGTTAATTGACAACTGTGTGGGGTCGGTAAACGCTTGTGTAAGTTATTATGTGTTGAGTTGTGAACTTACCTTAAGTACGGATAATACTTTGTTTGTTGCATGGTAATATAGAAATGATTGTGTATACTATTGAATGGTCACAGCATAATTTAGACTTAATTATACTCAGCTTATAAAAAGAAACTAGAACATGTATTGCCATGCATTGCATAGACACAATTCCGGCCATCACATCATACGGAGGTAAAGAAAGGCCATTCGAGGGTTGTTATTATTAATTTATTGGTTTTATACTGTGTACTCGTACAAAATGACCTTACCTTGACCTGCGGGAATATTAGGCGTTGGAGGCGCTCACTGCCTAGCTAAAGGTCGAGTTTAAAGGCCTCCATTTAGGGGGGTAAGTGTGGACTACGGGGGCCTACTCACAATTATACTAGAACTTGGTTTTTATGAAAATAAAAGACTTACTTGATTTAAGTACAGAATATGGAGTTCCGTAGTAAAGTTAGTTCTAGTATAATACTCAGATCTAATTGGTGGCGTATATACTCCAACCCTGATTTTGGAGGGCGTTAAATTTGAGTTACGTTTATGAACTAGTTAACTATATGTAAGCCGCAAAGTTAAGCCAATTGACTATAGGATTGAACTTAGAACATAAGGTTTTGGACGATCGGTAAAGGAATCCGATCAAACCCCAAATTATAAACTAACAAGAGAAATATTCGTAAAACTGATCCCGTAAACTTGAATTTAAGAAAATAAGTAATAAAATAGGAGACTATAAAATGTTCAAATTTTAAGCATAATAAGTACTAATTACTAAAAATGCGAAAAGTGTAATCAAATAACTAATAAATTACTAAAGATAGATTATATGTATACTAAAGATTTTAGAATGACTAAAATAATAATTAGGAATATTCACGTGTACCTCACATGTATTAACGTGTAGATAAAAATACGCGAAATTACCTAAATTGGCTAAAAACTAAGTAAATAATTAAAGAAAATTATAAATTAATTATGGAAAAATCAGAAAAAATTAGAAGAGGATAAGATGAATCAAGATCAGGTCGTGGCAGGTCCAAATCTACAAAAGAAAAATAATCTAATAAAAATTTGACAACATAAAAGCCAAAAATTAAGGATAATGGGCAAAGTCTTGTCAAATTAATGCATAATAATTACAAAAATTGTCTATAAATAGCAAGAAAAATTTAGAAGCTCATTTGGCCAGATACAAATCAGAAAAAATTAAAGAGAGGCAAAAATTGAGAGAAAAATTTGGTTTAGAAAAAAATTAGAAAAAACTGCGCAATTAGGGCTTTCAAAGGGAACCCACACCATACAAGCAGCTGGGAGTGCATGGCCACCACCACCACACAGTTGTGGCAGCACCCAGGCCGGCCGACAAGGCCACGGCGGCCGGTGGTGGCCGGAGCCACCCAAACTGGTGAGTCCGATTTCCAGCCCGATTCTTGTGTAATTTTGTAAAAATAGTAAATAGTTTTAGAAAATTATGAAACTTATTATTCTGAGATTTTATTATATGATTATTTAGGGAAAAATAGTGATTTATTTTAATCACATCTGAAACTATAGGGTCCTTAAGAAATCGTACAAAACCGAGCATAATTCGGTTTAGAAATAAATGACCTTAAGAGTGTAGTTTCAAGCCCAAAATTTTTGTATAGATTACTTAGATGATATAAAATAATGCTATGAAGCCCGTTTTCAAAAATTAATTTTTGAAATTTTTAGATAATTTTTAGGCCCTAAAATGAGGCATAAAATGGGTAATTTAGGGTTAATTAAGTAATTAAATGATTAATTACTGATTTATTGAATAATTATACGTTTTAGGATGTTGAAATCTGATGGAGTATGATACTTGTAGCATTTAGGGTGTTAGATGTAATTATTAGGTTAATTATGTAGTAAATGATTAATAAGGAAAAATAGTTAACTTTAAGTTAATTTTGTAAATTAGGGAAATTAGGAGTAAAATCTGATTTAGGATGAATTTAGAAATTTTGAAATGATAATTGATGTTTAGAGATGGTAATTAGGATGATAGAAATATTAGAAGTGCATTATGTTCATAAAAGGTAACAATATATAATATGTAATTTTTAGAAATATAATAAATAGAAAATATTATAATGAAAATTGATATTTTGAGAATAATAAAAATGTACAATAAATCTTATAGGAAACTTGAATTTATGGAATTATATGAAAAATGTAAAAATTTATTACATTAGGAGCGAATTCGGTACATTAATACGGATTTAAGTGTACTGAGTAAAATAAATACTGATTAAGGGTAATGATGGTATTTAGGAGATTGGGAAGTAATGTGATTAATTTCACATTATGGGTTGAAACGAATTTCTAGGGTTGGAATATAAAACACTACTTAAAAATCGAACTAAGAACCTAATTTAGAAATCGATGCGAAAACCGAACCCGAACCTAAACCTAACCCCAAACCTAGAATAATTGTAAAAGACTTAATACTTAGATAATTAGGCATATTAAACCTTAAACAAAACCTAATAATAAGCGTTATAAGATAAAACGAACCTATAATAGTTATATGAAAAGTTGAAACCACGTTTGTGTTATAGGGATGATCGACGATGGCCTGAGTAAGTCGAACCTCGAATGAGTGAGCAAGGAGTCGAGGTAAGTTGGGATTAATATGATGCTGTATTTGAGAGGCTTAAGATTATGCTTGGTTGTGCTTGTTAGATAGTTGGATGTGTGCATGTGTTTGATTATGGGTGATGCTATGATTCCGTTTGTTGCTCTAGTATGTATTGTATGATTTGCATGAAATGATTGAATACCCTAAATTGGACTTAAGCAAATATATGACTAGTAATCATAATCGGGCATGCATGGCAACCCGTTAGGGGAACTTAGGACTCTCCGGCCAAATACCGACCCCTTCGAAAGGGATAGCGCAGGATTGCAAAATGGTCCCTTCTTTATCCTCAGTCGAACTAAGTGACAAGAGAGGAGGTCGCGGCGAAGGTGAAGACAGTGGTTTGAAGGTAGTCGCGGGAGGAGTAAGGTCTCCATTACACAAGCCTGGGTTTGGTCGTGAGCTGTTGCATTAACGGCAACTCCTCAACCCGGATTAGAGCGGGCGCAATTTCTCTAATCTCACGACGGGTCGGACAACGTCGTGTAATGGCATTTGCTTGCACATGCATTGCACTTAATAAGTGATTGAAAACCTTATTGTGTGTATGGTATAGTTTTAAGTCCTCCGTCCTAACTTACTGAGTTGTGGTTGCTTACATCCCTATAGACGTCATGCAGGTACTGGCTAAGAAGCGGCAAATCACTACTCTAAAGCTAGCAACTGCTGGATCCTGGGGAATGAGGAAAAATATTTGAAGAACAAATATATATTCTTAAGGTCTAAGTTTTTATCTTAGAATTATTTTATTCATTTTTTAATGATGTAATAACTGGATTATAGTATATATATATAGATTTTCTCACTTTCTTAGGTAAATGCTTTATCTAAATTACAAACTGTTTACTTCAAAGCGGGTTAGTCGTGGACACCTTGTGTAGATCAGGTCTAAGATAGCGGTTGTAAGGCCAACTTCTATCTTAGGATGGTTTATACGGCGAGGCTGTTACGACTCTACCGCTTCGGGGCGTGACACTATACGTATTGTTTGGCATTCTATTTAATCATTCATTCATATGTGTGAATATAATGTATTTATAACTTGCTTGTGGTATAATTAAGGGTTTTGCTCACTAAGCTTAGGTTTACACCTCCTTAGACTTTTGTTGCAGGATAACTTGTTCATAGAGGCTAGCTAGAGGATGCTATAGGTTAGCTTGGGTACTTGGGCAAAAGTGAGCCATCCTGTGTATTAAGAGAGAACAGTATTTGTAGACGCTTACTTATGTACTTTTATTTTACCAGTAATATAGACCTAGATATACTAAATTACTGTGTATTGTAAACTTTGTAGTTTAAATTTTATATAAGTATATTTATGTGATGATATCGTATGGATCTGTATGTTCTTTAGAAACTAATAGTTGTAGAGCCTTATATATTGTGTGAAGAGTTCATGATTGGAAGGATAACGAATCAGGTGTTCTTCATGTAGTATACGGTATATGCCACGACTAGGCCGTCCTCAGTTCGTGACAAAAACTCATTCTAACCTCTTTCACTTTTTAAAATCTCCTTTACTCTTTGATTTTCACTCTCTAAGCGATAATGCAACACTATTTTCTCTACTGATCTACAAGTAAGACTAGTCCCCTTATTTTTCCGCATTTATTTTTTAAAATAATTTATAATAGCTAGAGAAAATTAGTGTACTATGTTTATGTTAAGTATATTGTTCACGAGCTAGTCTGTAGTTAGATAAATCATGGCGATAACATAAGAAAGTAGGAATGTTACCCATGAAATGCAGTTGATTTTACCTATACATTGATTAAGCAATCTTACACTTGCATGTCTAGTATGTGATAAAACACTCAATCAAGAAGTGAAATTGTGCGAGTGCTACAAATTGCGTGAAGTTATATAGGCTTAACTCATTTTGGAATTGCTAAATGAATAGGTTGAGAATTTTTGTGTATGTGGGAGGGAACATCGAGAATGGAAGTACCAGTCTACAATATAAAAGGGAGTCAGTGAAAAGTTGAAGATGAGGAGGATTCGGACTTTAGTTATTTCCTCTAATAGATCTGTACGAGTATTAGGGTTGATCCTCCTAGAGTTAAGCTTGTACATTAACACCTTTATTATTATCAAGGAGGTGTTTCATACACTTTGATGGCCATAAGGGATGATGACGATGTGGAAACTTGATTGAAATGGATGAAGCATTTGGAGAAAACCGGATACAAGAGATATATGTTAATGGTGTTGATCATCCAAGCATGAGTATTGACCATAACATTTTATAGGGAGACACTTCTAACTACCTTCTACTACAGGTCTAGCCAACTTTGGACGACTTCCCAATATACGAAGGATATGAAATTTTCCGATGGACTAGCCCATCCTTGAGGAGAGCGGTGTGAATGTGCAAATCGATGAAGAGGCGCTTGATGTAGAGGTTGGGTTAATCTTAAATGATGAATCAAGCTACGACCCTGATGAAGAGTTGATTCCTATGGGACCTAACAGCGATGATGAGGGGGATTAGTTGTGATACGAATTCATGGATAAACATATGATCTTAATATTACGTGTAACCAAAAGGGTAGGTTTGGTCTGCAATATGGTTTGAAAAGTAAATGATAGTCGAGGGTAAGCATCTGTATACTGACGATGGATATGACGCACTAATGCCTCATACAAACTTGGGTCACAATTGATATGATGCATAAGTATAGCCGAAGGTCACTCGCTACTATTCCATACTCAATGAGCTAGATAAGAGTAGCTCAAGAGTAATCGAAAGGACACTTAGCTCAAAAGGGAATAAAAGTTTAGTGTATTCTTTCTATATATATGTGTTTCGTTCTGTGGCTATTACAGTATTTATAGTATCCAGTTAAGGTAAGTCCTAAATTACAGAAATTACATAAATTGATCCTTACTTACTAAACAAAAAGGAGAATAATTTACAAGGGAAGCAAGAAATCATGCAAAAAGAACATCCTTTGTCTGAAAGGACGATATAGGTATCAGAAAGGACAGTGCACGCGCATTCGATGTTAGAAAGGATAGTGTGCATGCGTTTTTACTTAATCTATGGTCTTAATAACACTGTGAATCAAGCAGGGGTAACCCCTTGATCGGGTCTATTCGGCGTCAGTAGTTTGGAATTTTGACTATTGTAGCCGGACATGGGTTGGCTCAAGGACGACTCTCATTCGGGTTAGCCTCAGATGGTCGGCTCCTAGCAATTGTCAACTCGGCTTCGGCACTATGGAGATGGCTCTTTTCTTGATTAGGTGCTTAGACTAGGGTGTTGCTGAGGGATTGGCTCTGCATGTTGGCTGGTCACCTCAACAGTTTCCCGGATGGTGTAGAGAGTGAAATAGCTCAACAAATCAGACTGCGATAAATACAGCTCTTCAACGCTTAACTCACCTCGGACAGCTTGGCGAACCATCAGAGAAAGCCTTCGAGCTTAGGAACAAGTCATTGATTCTCAATCCCTATCAAGTTGGAGGCTAAATTGAGACTAGTAGAACAAGTCATAGTAGTTAAAAACACGATAGATGATGCAGTCATGTTAGATTATATATTAAGCAGCATCCCACACGTACCTCAGTTTCCTACATACTGGGGGATTTAAATGTCTCCCCAATACAATTAGCTTGAGATGATAATATCATCAATTAAAGATCCAGTTCCATACATGAACATTGGTGGGGTAGTGGTTATGTAGCCTTTAAAGAAGGCAAAGAGCATTAATCATGATAGCAATCAGGCTATTGGGTCTTTAACCTGCAGCCGAACTTGAAGACTGGAAGGCTTGGCAAGGCAAATTCTCCTACTCCAACTGACACTTGCTGAGGTAGAAATAAATGAATATTAAAGTTCTGTACTACAAATTATAGCATAAGTAGTGACTATAACGCTAAACTGAGATAGGCGTTAGTCAAATTTAACTCCAATGATGAGATCATATGGAGAAATTGGTGGTTTGTTGAAGTGATTTAGATTGAATGAAGAGGAATCTTTGAGTTAATATAGAGTTGAGATGTAAAGAATATTGATAGAACTGATTAGTGGGATATATTAATATTGTGGATGAAATTCCTAAGAAGTTTGTTGATGAAGTTGTGTTGTAATCAATGAGATGTGATGAAGTGATGAGATTCATGAACAATAATGGAAATCAATTTGAGTTTTGGAATAAGAAAGATATGGTGATATGTACTAAAAATTATGGTGAATTCGAAACTTATAGGATTTCTGAGATAATCTGAGCTTGGTGCTTAGTATAAATATGAGGTAGTATAATAGAAGTGAAATAAAGCATAGTATAGAAGCGGATTCTAGAAAGACAAGACATTGAGAGGGAAGAGTTAGAAACTGATTCAAAAATGAATTAGAACCTATACTAGAGATATGATCAAAACCTAATTCAAAAGTAAATCTTGTATAGAATGAGAATGTGGTATAGGAGATGATAAATGATGACAATAATAAGGAGTCTGATAATGATAAGGTATATGAAATGATCGTTATTTTTATTTTCCTATGGAACAAGTGGAAATGATACTAAATTAATTAGAAGACAAATGTGGTGGAATTCTTTTGAATGAATAGTTGTTATAAGTAATTTGAATTATGGATATGGTATAATATTTGATCATGTTTCCTGAAAATTAGAATTGATCCTACGTTAGTTATTCATATCTCTTAATGGGTGTAATTGTGCTTCTCGACGAAAGTGTATTCTTTTGGACATGTGCAAATACAATGACGATTGACATATTTGTAGCTAGGAGTGTAAAAAGATTAAATGTATTTTTAGTAATCAATCTTAGAAGCCCTTTACATATGTAAGAACGGTAGAAGAAATAGTGCTATGAGGCTATAATCAAATTAAGAATTCTTAAGCCTTTAGTGAATCATAAATTGAAGAATTATAGTTTTGAGTGATAATTAAGTATGAGTGAAGCCAATGAATCTGAAATGGATAATGAGATCTTTATGTAGTGCTGAGGTAAGTGGAATTATATCGTTATATGGTACTTATAATTGGTTATAGGAGATGGATAGTTATTAAACGGTACATGAGAAATAAAGTAAGACTATCAAGTAAACTATAATCGAATATATATCTAGGTACCCTCAAATAGTAGTAGGATGAGTGACAAGTGATAGTAGAAATAGAATTAAGATAAAAAGTATAGAGAGAATTAGGACTTTTAATTGAAAGGTTTCCTAGCTATTACAAGATCAATCTAGAAAGGCATAACTCTCCAAAAAGTAAATTTTATAAGACATTTATTAGTAAACTAATTATGATAAGGAATGTTGATCACAGATAGTATTTAAGGATTCGAGCTTAAAGGAATTAGAAGATAAGTAGTGATTTCATTGAAAGACTCTTTCTTGATTTTCATTAAATGATGATAAATATAAATAAAAGAATTGGTTGATGAGTACCCTTACTGTAGAATAAACAAATGGATGAAATGCAACTACAATAATGATATTGAGGTATTCATTCCCTACAAGTTAGAAACTAATTAACAGAAAAGGATTTAAGGTGATTAAGATTATCGTTACATGTCAGTTTAGAATTTATATTGGAGAAAGGATATTAATCTACAGAATCATAAGATATGATGGAAATGAAATTTAAAAGGAAAGTTACTAATGGTAGTTATAAGAAGTTTGTTGATATCTATAAAGAAGAGACTAAAGAAAATACCAATAAGTATTAGATCTAGTAGTAACATATAAAGATTTACATTCATTCTGAAGATTATTTTGTAGATATTCGAATTTCATGATTAAGTTAATCAAGAATCAAACTTATGGTCGAAACTTTGTATTGGATGTTGTAAATGAGACCTTAAGAGTTAGAGGAGTAACCATCAATTTTTAAAATAATATTATATTGGAATGATATCAATATAGGATTAGTGCATAAATTGTATTCACAGAATTGAGAGAAACGAATGCATACCAACTATATATGAAAACGCTTGCTATGATAATTGTCGATGGCATGTTGATATACAAAGTTTATATGCATGGAAATACTAAAGTTAAGTGATCAGAAGTAGTACACAAATTTGAAGATAATATGATTTTCAAAGAAGATAATACTTTTTCACGAAGCTCATTGTATTTAGAGAAGAGATTTCGGTGGATATTAAAAATATTGAATTAATGATTAGAGGAAAAATTCATTGAGGTAATCCAGTATACAAGGAAGCTATGAAGCTACAATGCACTTCATATTAGTAGTTGCAATAGGTAATCTAACAGGGACATGGCAAATATGAAATTGTCAAATTGTTATTGTTGAGTCTCATGTCATGTTGATTTGATCAGTGTATTCTGTAGTGTTATGTTTTGTCAAGTAATTAGTTCTTCTTAATACTGTCTCTTTTGCTGAGTCTGTCAGTCAAAAGTTATATTCATTCTTCTCAAGTCGAGTCAAGTAAAATCAAATTGAGTTGTTAACCATCTCATTTAAATCCGAGATGGAGAAAAGTCGAGATTTGCCAAATTTGCTTCTATTGATTCTATGCTAAGTTATATGAAGAACAGATGAGAAACTATGACAGTAGTATAATTATTTTGAGTGGAAGATTATGGATGAGAGGAAAGGTGATGATATGAAGTGAATTTAGAATCGCTAATGATCACAAATAAAACTTAAGAAACAATCAAACAAGAAATAAATGGAGAATAAACCAATAAGAAAGTTTGCGAGATCATAAAGCTAAGTCATAAGATGGTACAATACGATTAGAGGACTACGGTAATGAAATAAGCCTTGATTGATACTAAGGAAGGGAATGCAAAGGAAGGAAAATTAAGAGATCGAGCAAAGGTCCAAGTAGAGAAGAAATGGAATGTTAATCAAGAAGCAATTCAAAAACTTAATCAGTAAACTATATAGAAGTTTCATTTGAAGATAGTTCAGTAGAATGGAAGATAGGTTTTAAGGTTATGAAATAAACCCCAAAAATACTAGATAATTAGGTTCAGAAGTTCAAGAGTTGAGACACGGAATAGATAAAGATATGACCAGACAAAGGTTTAGACTTAGAAACTAAAGTAGAACTTAATGTACCGAAGACAAAGTATTACTTGTAGTTTCTTCGATTTTTATAGTAGTAATAATATATAAGTTATCAATCTTAGTAAGTAAGCAATAAATAGAAATACAGTAGTTTTGAGGACGAAACTATTGTAAAGAGGGTAGAAATGTAAGCCCAACAACTAGTCACTTAGGGTTTCGATCGGCTAAAAGATTCGATTGAGATTAAATTACAAGTAAAGCTAAAAATATTAGTAAAATGATCTCGTAAGTTCGAATTTAAGAAAATAAGTAATAAAATAAAAGAATATAAAAATTCCAAATCTTAAGTATATAACTCGTTATTTATCGAAAATACGTAAAATGTATTCCGATAATTAACGAATCGCTAGAGATAAATTATATGTATACTAAAAATTATAGAATAACCTAAATAATATTTAGGAATAATTATTTATACTATATATGAATTTACATGTAGGTAGAAATACGCGTAATTACTTAAAATACGTAAAATGTGCTAAAATAATAATAAAAAAATTAAATAAAATTTATAATTAATTAAGGAAAAATGAGGAAAAATCCAGAATTGAGATGTGACAATCTGAAATTGAAGAAACAAAATCAACCACTTAAAATTTAATAAATAGAAAGTGAAAAAAAAAAGAGATAAGGTACTTGTCTTGTCTCATTAATGCACAATAATTTCCCTAATACTCTATAAGTAACAAGAAAAATTTTAAAGCTTATTTGGTCAGTTTGGAGAGTGAGAAAAAAAGAGAGAGGCAAAATTGAGAGTAAATTAGGGATTTAAAAAAAATTACAAAAAATCTGTGTAGTTAGGGATCCTAAGGAGAACCTAAACCCGACGAGCAGCTGGGAGTGGACGGCCACCACCACTACATGGTATTTGTAGCGCCCAGGTGGGCCGACACACCCATAGCCACCAACGGTGGCTGGAGCTACCCAAACTGGTGAATTTGATTTCCAACCCGATTTTGTTTAATTTGGTAAAAATATTAAATATTCTTAGAAAATTATGAAACTTGTTATTCTAGAATATTTTTGTATATAGTTTTTAGGAAGAATATTATTTTGATGAAAATATGTCCCGTGATATATAGTCCTTAAGAAATTATACAAAACCGAACATGTTTCGATTTAGAAATAAATGACCTTAGGAGTGTAGTTTTGAGCCTAAAATTTTTGTGTAGACTACTTAGATGATATAGAACAGTGCCATGAAGCTTGTTTTCAAAAATTAATTTTTTTAATTTTTAGGCCTTAAAATGAGGCATCAAGTAGATAATTTAGGGTTGATTAAATAATTAAATCATTAATTACTGATTTAGTGAATAATTATATGTTTTGGGATGTTGAAATCTGATGA
The DNA here is from genome assembly GCA_024138005.1 of Lumnitzera racemosa. NCBI lineage: Eukaryota > Viridiplantae > Streptophyta > Magnoliopsida > Myrtales > Combretaceae > Lumnitzera > Lumnitzera racemosa. The sequence goes on from JAMXBC010000007.1 coordinate 8,565,051, forward strand.
AGTATGATACTTATAGCATTTAAAGTGTTAGATGTAATTATTAGGCTAATTATGTAGTAAATAAGTAATAAGGAAAAATAGTAAATTTTAAGTTAGTTTTGTAAATTAGGGTAATTAGATGTAAAATCTGATTTATGATGAATTTATACATTTTGAAATAATAATTGATGTTGGGAGATGGTAATTATAGTGATAGAAATATTAGATGTATATTATGTACATAATAAGTAATAGTACATAATATGCAATTATTAGAAATATAATAAATAAAAAATATTAGAATAAAAATTGATATTATATAAATAATAGGGATATATAATAGATCTGATAGAAATCTTGAATTTATGTAATTATATGAAAAATGTAAAAATTTCTCACATTAAAAGTAAATTCGGTACAGTTGGGTGGAATAAAATACTAATTAAGGATAATGATGGTATTTAGGATATCTAGAAGTAATGTGATTAATTTCACATTATGAATTGAAACGAGTTTCTAAGGTTCGGGTATAAAATAGTACTTAAAAATTGAACTAGAACCTAATTTAGAAATCAATGCGAAAACTGAATCCAAACCTAGCCCCAAACCTAAAATAATTGTAAAAGATTTGAGAATCTAGATAACTGGATATATTAAACCTTAAACAAAAGATAACAATAAGTGTTATAGGATAAAACCAACCTATAATAGTTATATAAAAAACTGAAACCACGTTTGTGTTATAGGGATAATCAGCGATAACTTGAGTGAGTTGGACCTCAAGTAAGTGAGCGAAGAGTCGAGGTAAGATGGGATTATTACGTTGCTGTATTTGGAGGCTTGAGATTATACTTGGTTGTGCTTGTTAGATAGTTGGTTGTGCGCATGTGCTTGATTATGAGTGATGTTATGATTCTGTTTATTATTCTGACTTGTACTGTATGATTTGTATGAAATGATTGCTCATCCTAAACTGGACCTAATCAAATATACAACCTGTAATCATAATCGAACCTGCATGGCAACCCATTAGGGGAAACCTAGGATTCTTCGACTAAATATCGATCCCTTCGAAAGAGATAGCGCAAGATTGCATAATGGTCCCTTCTTCATCCTTAGTTGAACTAAGTGACAAGAAAGGAGGTCGCGGCGAGGGTGAAGTCAATGGTTCGAAGGTAGTCGCGGGAGGAGTGGTGTTTCCATTGAACAAGCCTGGGTTTGGTCGTAAGCTGTTGCATTAATGGTAACTCCTCAACCCGAATTAGAGTGGGTGCAATTTCTCTAATCTTACGATGGGCCAGATAACGTCATGCGATGGCATTTGCTTGAACATACATTGTACTTAATAAGTTGGTTAATAGCCCTGTTATATTTATAGTATAGTTTTAAGTTCTCCATCCTAACTTACTGAGCTGTGGTTGCTCACATCCCTATAAACATTGTGTAGGTGTTGGCTAAGAAGCGGCTTACAACTACTCTAAAACTAGCAACTACTGGATCCTGGGGAGTGAGGAAAAACATTTAAAGAATAAATATATATTTTTAAGGTCTAAGCTTTTATTTTAGAATTTTTCATTTCTGAATAATGTAATAACTAAGAAATATATTATGGTGAAACGTTGTAAACGTTAATTGTAATAACTAAATTATAGTATATATATATATATATATATTCTCACTTTCTTAGGTAAATAATTTATTTAACTTACAAACTATTTAATTCAAAATGGGTTAGTCATGGACACCTTGTGTAAATCAGGTCTAGGATAGCAGTTGTAAGGCCGACTTCTATCTTAGAATGGTTTACATGGCAGGGCTGTTACAACTCTACTGTTTCGGAGAGTGACAATACAGAATGAAGTGTGCCATCTTACTAAAGTAGTCCATTATAACAAATATAGAATCTTTCCCTCTAGATGTCTGGGGTAATCCTAGGACAAAGTCTATGCTGAGGTCGGCCCAAGGTAAAGTTGGTGTTGGCAATAACATGTACTCTCCATGGGGTTCTCTCTTCTCCTTAGCTCGCTTGTATACCTTACAACTCCTAACTACCTTATGGACATCCTTTGCTAAACCAGGCCAATAAAAGTTTTCTTTCAATAGATTGGCTGCCTTGGTCTTCCCAAAATGACCAAATTATCCTTCGTTATGAGCTTTCCTGATCAATAGCTCATGCGTGGAGCAGTTTGGAATACATAACCTATGGTCCTTGAATAGATAGCTGTCCTTAAAATAATATCCTCCAATAGCTACCCCTTCTCAGCAATGTTCAATAATGGGACCAAAGTGAGGGTCAGTAGTATACTGCTTGATGATAAGTGAGAATCTTAATAATTTTATCTACAAAGTCGTCAATAGAGTTTGTCGTAGTGACAGAGCGTCGGCGACAGAGCGTCGGCAACAGAGCGTCGGCGACCACATTTGCTCTTCCCTTCTTGTGTCAAATTACGTACGAGAACCCTTCCATAAACTCCAACCACTTGACTTACCTCTTTGGAAGCTTATTCTGACTCCCAAGATGCTTCAAAGACTTATGGTCTATATAAATAACAAACTCTCGTGGCAGCAAATAGTATTGCCAAATAGTAAAGGCTCAGTAAAGAGAGTATAACTTTTTCTCGTACACAGAATAGTAGGCAATGGGTTGTCACTCCTGCATCAAGACAGTACCAATTCTAACTTTCGACGCATCACATTCTAATTCGAAGGACTTGTCAAAATCTAGCAATAACAAGATAGGTGCTGAGGTGAGTTTTTTTTTTTACCTCTCTAAAGCTCCGTTCAACTCTATCATTCCACATGAATCCTTTACTCTTCTTTGTCTACTCAGTCAATAGGGTGGCTATTGTACTGAAGTTCTTAATAAATCACCTATAAAAAGAAGTTAGGCTGTGAAAACTTCAAGGATTAGTGACATTCTTCAACATCGACCATTCCAAAACAACTCGGATCTTTTCTTCATCTGCTCGGATCATTTCCCTTAACACTACAAACCCTCAGAAGATCACCTCCCTCTGGAAAAATGTATATTTCTTCACATTACCATACAACTTTTCAGTTAGCGAAATGTCAAACACTTCATGAAGATGTTGAACATGGTCATTTAAGTTAGCACTATATATTAATATGTCATCAAAGTACATGACCGCACATTTTCCAATTAGAGAGCGCATCACAAGGTTTATTAATCTCATGAATGTGCTTGATTCATTAGTAAGTTCGAATGGCATATCCAACCATTCGTAGAGCCCGTACCTAGTCTTGAAGGCAGTCTTTTACTCATCTTTGGGACTCATACGAATCTGGTGGTAGCTAATTTGTAAATCAATCTTTGACAATATCTTGGCGCCATGAAGCTCATCTAACACGTCATCAAGCCTCAATATTGGGTATCTATACTTAACAGTGATTCGATTTATTGCTCGGCTATCAATGCACATGTGCTACGAACCATCTTTTTTCAGAATGAGCAGAGTTGGTACAACACAAGGGCTCATACTCTCACTTACATATCCTCGCTCTATGAGTTCATCCACCTGTCTTTTTAGATTGGTAGCCTGCTTAGGGTTCATTCTGTATGTAGATCGGTTTGGCAGAACAGTGCCTGGTTACAGATTAATACAATACTCTATGCCTTGGATTAGAGGCAGTTCTTCTAGAAACAGGTCGGAAAACTGATTTAGCAAGCTTCGAATCTCTTCTGGAACATTCTTTAATTCCTTCATTTCCAACAATCTACTAACTACTAACTATAGAAACATAGGTTCTTTAGCTTCTTCAACAACTCAGAGCTCTCCTCAACACATCACCAAGGCCTTCTTCTTATTAGCTTGGGTGAGCTGGTTATGGGTTTCATTTACTTCGGACAAGGTCATGGATTGCAATATAATCTTCCTTCCATCCTTAACAAAGGCATGGGTATTCTTACATCCATTATGAGTAACACGTCAGTCGAACAACTAAGGTCGTTCAAGCATAGTTGTGAAGCTCCCATAAGGACGACATTACAAATTAATTCATCCCTGTACACATTCCCAACACTAAACGGTATGGTCACTTGTTCAGTTATGTATAAAACACCCTTATCATAAAGCCAATACAGCTTATAAGGTTGGGGATGCTTTGAGGTCGGCAGATCCAACCTCTGTTCAAAGGACTGTGCAATGACATTTATATTGCTTCCTCCTTCCACAATGATCGTGCACAATTGGCCTTTGATGGTACGCTTGATATGAAATAAATTCTCCTTCTAATCGTCCTCAAAGTACAGCAAGGAACTTAGTGCTCATCTGAAGACTAAGGTCATTACTTCTCCCTTGTCGACATAGACACAAGTCTCCTCTTCGTCTTTGGCTTTAGTTTTTCCAACATCCTCTTCTTTTTTAGGCTCGCTCTCATTGGTATTATCCACCACATCTCCTCAGAGCATTACGACACATTGGTTCAAACATTCAGCGGCCATATGTCTAAAGCCTAAACATTTAAAGCATTTTACCTCATTGGTCTTCTGTCCGAAGGTTTGCCATTTCTCATATGTCCTCAAGGTCGGCCTAACCTCGGCTCGGCCCTACTGGTTTGCCTGGCTGTCATCAAATCAATCATTCCTATCCTTAACTCTATATGGCTTCTTCAGCTCGGTTTGAACAAGTTGGCGCAATACTAAGACTCATGAGAATGTTGGCCCAAGTTGGCTTAAAACACTTCTCCTCTACCTTCCAACCCTCTGTGCAATCTTGATGACCTCTTCCAAGATATAAAACCTCTGCACTTCCATGATGTTGCGAATCTCATACTTGGGCCCATAAATGAACCTCAACACTATATGGGCCTCTGGTTCTTCGATGTTGGCTTCGATCATAAGCATCTGGAACATTCTGACATAGTCATCAATAGATTGGCTTCCTTGGTAAAGCTCCTGCAACTTTGCAAACATATCTTACAAGTAAATTTCAGGTACAAATCTTACTCTTAACAACTTTTTCATCTCATCCCATGTTCTAACACCTCGTCCTACATCCCGTACTCTGGTTGCATTTAGATTCTTCCACCATATGGTGGCATACCCAGTAAACACTAGCACAACAAGTCGTACCTTAACAACATTTGTATATCCGTAACATTTAAACACCATCTCGACCTTCTCGTCCCACTCCAATTATTTATTTGTATCTTCACTTCTACTGAAGGGCAGAATTTAAACCTTAACATTATCTAGCCCTCGAGGAGCTCGATGTCCTCATCCCTGTACTTAGTAATAGTCAGCTTCTTCTTCTTTCTCCCTAAACTCTTCTACACCTAACTCCTCTTCATCTTCCTCAATCTCCTCTAACTCCAGTCTTCGTCTAGTAACTCCTCTAGCTCGAGGGGGTCAAACTAGGCAATGGGTTTGACCAACTTAGTTATAACCCGTCTCTTAAATATTTTCAGGCGGATTTTGTGGTGGCATACCCTAGGGTTGTTGCTTGTTAACTTGCATTATTGTAACTAGACTCTCAATAAGGGTTGTGAGTCTATCATGTTTGTCGTCGACGGAACCTAAGGTGTTATTACCATTATGACCACGGTCGGGTTAAGCACCACTACTTTGATCACCAATAACACCTTGAACGCTTGAATCTAATATAATACAATACTTTCTAAATAAATTAATAATTTACTGATAACTTTAGTACCCAATAGTCACTCAAACAGAATAGAAATAAACTTGCTTTGTTTTTGCAAAGAGAAATAGAGTAAAAAAGAGTAACAATGAAGCTACGCTTGTTATCATACAAATACACCGTAGTAGCTATAGAAGGAACACAACAACCACTAATAGTAAAGCGAATCAAAACTTCACTACAACTTCACACACTCCCTCTTGAAATCGTGCTTTGATACTAACGAAGCTGATATGCCTCCGGAGTCAAACACACGGAGAAGCACCACAACGAAGCGAACCAAAAACCAAACAAGGGAAAAGCTAGCAAATTCTGGATAGCTACCGATTGGATATGACGCACCACTCGATCCTACTCGGCTTATAATTTGCTGGATATGATACACCAGTTCGAACTGAAGGGTCACTCACCACTACTCCTTACTAAAGGGAATAGATAAAAGTTGAAAAATAATGAGACCAATAAGGTTGCTTAATGCGAATAATTTTGTATTTATTAGTTGATTTTTTGCATACAAGAAAGTGGGGGTTTATATACCCATCCACTAAGGTTACTTTACATGTATGAAAATACAAAAGGGTATTCTATAACTAGGTTACATAAGACATACTAAAAAGGATAAAAGAGACAGAATATTCGGTGTGAAAAAGTGAAGAATCCTTCTGGAAAGATCATGCTAGAAGACACATATCACGTGGTGGATGGGAGTTAGGATTATGATACAAAATAAGCGAAACAAAAACTGCTAGCAATCAGAGGTTAATGGGAATCAGGTTACCAGGCCTTTGAACTACAGCCGAGTTGCAAGGACTAGAGGGGTTGGTATGACGAATCCTTCTATTTTAATCGACCCCTACCAAGGCTAAGTACTTCCTTGCCGAGTCAACCTTCATGTTGAGCCGTATGACTGCCCATTTTTCTGTAGTATGCCTAATGGAGGATTATTCACTAACGCCAAGCCAACCAATTACTCGGCATCTTCCTTGCGGCTCTGGACTGATTAAGCCGTCCCTGTTCGGACAAGCCATCTGTCTGTACTATTTGTTCGCATCTTCTAACGACCTTGCTAATGTAGCTTTACCATGTGTACAGTATCATGTGCAAAATCCGTTGCACCAATGATTATTTTTCTTGTACATTTATTTTCACCCTTTTATATCTTATATATTACTTCCCTAGGGAAATGCCCTTTTTGTCTTTTACTTTTTAAGCAAGTTGCCCTAACTTATGGGTATAAATACTTTTATACTTATAGATATAAAAGACATCAAATCATTCTTAATACACTTTTGAGTATTTTTTTCTTCCTTGCATAAATACTATTTGTTTACTCTCGGCATCATTCTTATCATTTGCCTTAAGCAAGGTTAGGTGGCAAGTAACCTCACTGGACTGATTTGTGCGTCATATCTAATTGTACTATGAGTCATCGGAAGTTCCATTGGTGCATCATATCCTTTGGAGCTGTTCGTGGGTTTTTGCTTACAGTTTGATTCTTCATTTTTCCCTTTTACATTTTCTCTATTAATCCTTTTTTTTTTCAAGCTTTCTACAAGCTTAGACTGATCTAGCGACCAGCCTTGTCTGTTCTTGGTTATGGTTCACAACATCTTGGTATTAGAGTAAAGGTTTTGTGTGAACTGTAGTTAGTTCTTCTTGAAGTTCTATTAAACTTTGTTTTACGTATGTGAAACAAAGTAAGTTACTGTGTTCATTTGACTACTGTGTTGTTAACTGTTAACTTCCTAAAGTATTTGTTTAAGCTTTAAATCTATGAGGAAAAATGATTTAGCCAAATATAAATGTTGGTACTAGTGATGATAGCGGAGTTGTCCACCATGGACGATAGTCTCAAGGAACTCCTAGAAGCACTAACAAGAGGCTTGATGAGGTAACTAAATTCTTAGTAAATTTGACTTAGGCTATTCATGTGTTGTCATGCCGACCCACTGAGGCCGTATAAAACTCTCCATAAGCTGCTTAACTTGTTAGAGTTCAAAACCTAACATGACCCGTTAGAGGTGAAGGAGTTGGCAGACGAGTTAGGCGAATGATAGACCTAAGAGAGCTTGATGAAGAGTATTTTTAAGAAGAGAGTATACAAATCCTTAGAGCATCAGACCATGTGAAGCTTCGAATTCCAAGTTTCAATGGATTTAGGAATGCTGATGAGTATCTGAATTGAGAAGAGAAGGTGAAGCGTGTGTTTGATTACTATCAATATGAGGATTATGAGAAAGTGAGAACTGCTACTGTTGAATTCTCTGGGTATGCCGCCATGTGGTTGAAGAATTTTTAGGCTATGAGAAGATAAGAGGGCTACTGAGAGATTAACACTTGGCCCGAGATGAAGAGAGTGCTAAGAAATAAGTTCGTGCTGGAAACCTATACTTTCACTTGGCTTCAGGAGCTGAAACAAGGAGGCCGAACTATTGACGACTATGTTCAAGAGTTCCAAATGCTCATGATTTGCCATGAAGTGGAGGAACTACTAGCTTGAATAATCTCAAGGTTCATTACTGGGTTAAGAGGAGACATTCGAGAGGTCGTAATGCTATAATGATTTGACACCATGGATGAGGCCGTTAGGATTACCTAGTGAGTAGAGAGGCAAAGAAGGAGTCGAATACCAATGAAGATGCCGACTAGCTAACCTAGACAAGTAAGTCACTGAACTCTACTGAGTACTAAGTCGAGAAGGAAGGTTAATGTCAAAATCGAGTAGAAAGGCTAACTTGATGAAGAAGTGATAACTCGAATGTATGAGAAAGTGCAAAGGTCTGGCAGGAAGACCAGCCAGATTAAGTGCTTTAAGTGCCAAGGGTTTGAACATATAGCTGCTCAATGCCCGAATCAACGGACAATGGTCATCAAAGGAGACATCCCAAAGCTAGAAGTGGAGAGTACGGATGAGGAACTCGAGGAAAATGAGGTTCTTGTCGAGAAAGAGTTGATTGAGGAGGACATGTTTCCTAAGGACTTAGATTAGTTACTTATGATTGTCCGACGCATGATGAACGTGGAACCCTCGCGAAAGGAGTGGAGAGAGAATTTGTTCCATACTACCTATAAGGTGAATGATTAAATATGCACCCTCATTGTGGATAATGGAGGCTGCACCAATGTAGCATCATCCGATCTTGTTTCAAAACTGAAGTTACCGATCATTACACATTCGAGGCCGTACAAGTTGCATTGGTTGAGTGAGAAAGGAACATTACACGTCATTTGGTAAATATTACTATCGATTACTATAGAGAATTACTTCAACCAGATTCATTGCGACGTACTGCCCATTGCGCTTCCCACGTGTTGCGAGGAAGACCGTAGTTGTTTGATAGGAGAGTTATGCATGACGATTACAAGAACACTTATATTTTTAAGAAGGACGACCGGAAGATCACACTAAACCCGATGCCATCGAGAGAAGTTCATAAGTTGTAAACGAAACTTGGTCGTGGATCAAAGAAGGCTCTGGTAATGAGTAGAGCCGAGCTACAAGAGGCCATTAATGCTAATGAGCCGACCTTCATGTTGGTCAGGTGACTATTGGAAATGAAGGGGCAGGGTGAGTTACCCTAGGAGGTCAAGGAGTTGTTAGATGAATATGCCGACCTGTTCCTAGAACAATTACCTAAGGGGTTGCCCCCAACTTAAGGCATAAAGCACTGCATTAACCTAGTATCCGACGCTGCACTACTGAATAAGCTAGCTTATCGGATAAATCTTGAGCAGGCTTTTGAGCTCTAACATCGAGTCAATGAGTTGCTAAAGAGAGGTTATGTAAGAGAGAGTCTCAGCCTTTATGCTGTGCCTACACTTTTAGTGGCGAAGAAGGATGGAACGTAACAAATGTGTGTAAATATCCAAGCTATGAACAAGATTACGATCAAATACAGGTATCTGATCCTAAGGCTAGAAGACATGTTGGATGAACTCAGTAGAGTCAAGATTTTTAGCAAGATTAATCTTAAATCTAGCTACCATCAAATTCGCATAAGGCTAGGAGATAAGTGGAAGATTGCGTTTAAGAGTCGACATAGACTTTACGAATGGATGGTCATGTCCTTTTGCTTGTCAAATTCCCCGAGCACTTTCATGAGATTTATAAACCATGTGTCATGACATCTCATAGGGAAGTGTATCGTGGTGTACTTTGACGACATCCTTGTTTACAATGCCGATATATTGAGTCACTATGAATATCTCAGAGTAGTCCTAGATATCCTTCGTGCTGAGAGATTATTCGGCAATTTAAAGAAATGTTGCTTTTGCTAGGAGAAAGTGGTATTCTTGGGCCATGTAGTCAATAGAGGAGGCTTATGAGTCGAAGATAAAAAGATCCGAGCAATTATCGAGTGGCTAGCTCCTATTACTTATGCCGACGTGAGAAGTTTCTATGGACTGGCTTCATTTTACAAAAGATTTACCAAGTTAACAAAGAAGAACACTAACTTCCGATGGGGAGAAAGGGAGGAGAGAAGTTTCGCCGAGATAAAAGAAAGATTGACCTTCGCCCTAGTATTAGTACTACCTAACTTTGACAAAATTTTTTAGCCGGAATGCGACACATTGAGCTGGAATGCGACACATTGAGCATTGGAATAAGTGTTGTCCTGATGCAGGAAGGCTAACCAATTGTCATCTATAATGAGAAGCTTTGAAGACTGTAGTTGAAGTACTCCGTGTATGACAAGGAACATTTGGCACTGATTCGAGCAATGCAAGTATAGCAACATTATTTATTGTCGAGAGAATTTATCATATGTACCGACCATAAGTCACTGAGTGTCACGCCCTGAAGTGGCAGATTCGTAACAACCCCGCCGTGTAAACCATCCTAAGATAGAAGTTGGCCTTACAACCACTATCTTAGACCTGATCTACACAAGACATCCACGACTAACCCGCTTTAAAGTAAACTGTTTGTAATTTAAATAAATCATTTACCTAAGAAGGTGAGGAAATTTATATATATTTACTATAATTCAGTTATTAAATTATTCAGAAATGAAAAGTAATAACATATGTGTTGATTCTTCAATGTTTTTCCTCAATCCCTAGGATACAGCAGTTGCTAGCTTTAGAGTAGTTGTTTGCCGCTTCTTAGCCAGCACCTACACGACGTTTATAGGGATGTGAGCAACCACAGCTCAGTAAGTTATGATGGAGGACTTAAAGCTATACCACAAACACAACAAGGTTTTCAATCAACTTATTAGGTGCAATGCATGTACAAGCAAATGCCATTACACGACGTTGTCCGACCCGTCGTGAGATTAGAGAAATTGCGTCCACTCTAATCCGGGTTGAGGAGTTGCCATTAATGCAACAGCTCATGACCAAACCCAGGCTTATGCAATGGAGACCTCACTCCTCCCGCGACTACCTTCAAACCACTGACTTCACCCTCGTTGTGACCTCCTCTCCTGTCACTTAGTAAGGATAAAGAAGGGACCAATTGCAATCCTGCGCTATCCTTTTCGAAGGGGTCGGTATTTGGCTGGAGAGTCTTAAGTTCCCCTAACGGGTTGCCATGTATGTCCGATTATGATTACTGGTCGTATATTTAATTAAGTCTAGTTTAGGGTGATCAATCATTTCATACAAATCATTCAATACATGCTAGAGCAACAAACAGAATCATAGCATCACCCATAATCAAGCACATGCGCACATGCACATATCCAACTATCTAACAAGCACAACCAAGCATAATCTTAAGCCTCTAAAATATAGCATCGTATTAATCTCAACTTACCTCGATTTCTCGCTCACTCACTCAAGGCCCGATTTGCTCAGGCCATCACCGATCATTCCTATAACACAAATATGGTTTCAATTTTTCATATAACTATTATAGGTTTATTTTATCCTATAACGCTTATTGTTATGTTTTGTTTAGTTTAGGGTTTAATATGCCTAATTATTTAGGCCTTAAGTCTTTTACAATTATTCTAGGTTTGGGGTTAGGTTCGGGTTCGGTTTTCGCATCGATTTCAAAATTAGGTTTTAGTTCAATTTCTAAGTAGTGTTTTATACTCCAACCTTAGAAATTTGTTTCAACCCATAATGTGAAATTAATCACATTATTTCCCGATCTCCTAAATACCATCATTACTCCTAGTCAGTATTTATTTTACCCAGTACACTTAAATCCATATTAGTGTACCAAATTCACTCCTAATGTGAGAAATTTTTACATTTTTCATATAATTACATAAATTCAAGTTTCGTATCAAATTTATTGTACATTTTTATTATTATCAAAATATCAATTTTTATTATAATATTTTATATTTATTATATTCTAATAATTACATATTATGTATTATTACCTTTTATGTATATAATACACTTCTAATATTTCTAGCACTCTAATTATCGTCTCTAAACACCAATTATCATTTCAAAATGTCTAAATTCATCCTAAATCAAATTTTACTCCTAATTACCCTAATTTACAAAATTAACTTAAAATTTACTATTTTTCCCTATTACTCATTTACTACATAATTAACCTAATAATTACATCTAACACCCTAACTGCTACAAGTATCATACTCCATCAGATTTCAACATCCTAAAACATGTACTTATTCACTAAATCAGTAATTAACCATCTAATTACTTTATTAACCCTAAATTACCCATTTTATACCTTATTTTAAAGCCTAAAAATTATCTAAAAATTTCAAAAATTAATTTTTGAAAACGGGCTTCATAGCACTATTCTATATCATCTAAGTGGTCTACACAAAAATTTTGGGCTCGAAACTACACTCCTAAGGTCATTTATTTCTAAACCAAAACATACTAGGTTTTGTACGATTTCTTAAGAATCCTATATTACGAGACATATTTTTATCATAATAATATTTTTTTCTAAAAACTATATACAAAAATATTCCAAAATAACAAGTTTCATAATTTTCTAAGAATATTTACTATTTTTTCAAAATTACACAAAATCGGGTTTGAAATCGAACTCATCGATTTGGATGGCTTCGGCCACCGTCGGTGGCCATGGGTGTGTTAGCTCACCTGGGTGTTGCCACCACCATGTGGTGGTGGTGGCCGTCCACTCTCAGCTGCCCGTCGGGTCTAGGTTCTCTTTTGTGGCCCTGACTGCACAGTTTTCCTTTTCTTTTTCTTTTTTTTTTTTTCTGAATTTTCTCTCAAATTCTTGAGTCTCTCTATTTTTCTCTAAAGCTAAACTATCTAAATGAGTTTTGGAAAATTTCCCCCTATTTATAGACGATTTTTGTAATTATTATGCATTAATTAGACATGACTTTGCCCAATTTCCTTGATTTTTGGCTTTTGTGTTGTCTAATTTTAATTAGTTAATTTTTATTTTGCAGATCCTGACCTGCCACGACTGATTTGGATCATTCCTGATTTTTCCTAATTTTTCTTGATTTTTTCTTAATTAATTATGAATTTTCTTCTAGGTATTTAGTATTATTTTAGCATATTTCACGTATTTTAAGTAATTACGCGTATTTATACCTACATGTAAATTTATATATAGTATAAATAAATATTTCTAAATATTATTTAGGTTATTTTATAATTTTTAGTATATATATAATTTATCTCTTGTGATTCGTTAAGTACCGGAATGCATTTTACACATTTTCGATAAATAACGAGTTATATACTTAAAATTTGAAAATTTTGTGGTTTCCTATTTTATTACTTGTTTTCTTAAATTCAAACTTACGGGATCAGTTTACTAATATTTCTAGCTTCACTTTATAATTTAAGCCCAATCGGGTCTTTCAACCGATCGAAACCTCGGATTGTTAGTTTTGGGGTTTACACTAAGGTACCTCCAAAGTTAGACTAACTTATTGAAGTGGCAAGAGAAATGGGTTGAATCTTGAAGGATTCAATTTTGTAACAAAGTATAAGTAGGGAAAGAGCAATGTAGTTGCAGATGTTCTTTCGAAGAGGTATGCGCTTTTGTTAGAACTGTAGACCAAATTGTTTGGGTTTACAAGTATCAAGAAATAATATTTCGAGGATCCATACTTTCGACCCATAATTTCATGGTATGTCGACAAGAGTACGATAGATGAGTATTATGTGGAGGATGGTTACTTGTTCCGAAGAGGAAAATTATGCGTGCCAAATTGCTCACTAAGGGAGCTATAAATCAGGGAAGCTTACGGTGGAGGTATCTTTGGACATTTTGGAGAAAGAAAAACTTGTAAATTGTTGAATGGCCAATTCTTTCGGCTAAGAATGATGAGAGATGTGCATTGAGTGGTCGAAAGCTGTGTCGTATGTAAGATGACCAAGTGCCAAGCCGAACAAGGGAGAGTAATGCCCCTACTTATCCTAACGAAACCGTAGACCGAATTAAGCATGAACTTTGTTTTCAGATTGTTGAGAACTACCCGAGGTAAAGATTCTGTAATGGTCATTGTAGATAGGTTCAGTAAGATAGCACACTTTGTACTTTGCATCAGCACTAACAACACTTCGACTATTGCGTCTCTTTTTTTTGCAAGAGATTATGCGGATACATGGTGTGCCAAGAAGTATAGTCTCCAACAGAGACCCAAAGTTCTTGAGCTACTTCTGGAGAATCTTGTGGCATCAGCTGGGGACGAAATTACCCTTCAGTATCTTATGTCACCTTCAAATTGACGGCTAAATGGAGGTGGTTAATCATACTTTGAAGTCACTACTTTGAGCTACAGTAAGTAAGAACTTGGCTGATTGGGATGTCTGCTTGCCTATGGTCAACTTTGCCTATAATCGAACGAAACATGACACTACTAAACAGACGCCCTTCGAGGTAGTCTATGGGTTCAATTTTGAGTTGCCCCTCGACTACGTCCCTATACCAGTACTCGTGTAAGAGGACCCCGATGCATCGGCCATGGCACAATCCTTTTAGCACATCTATGATAAGGTTACTTGGCACATCGACTAAGCTGCTAAAAGACTATGAGAAAAGACCAAGGTTAAGACAGCTAAACGGTTTTAATTGAGAGACTTAGTGTAATTGTACCTTAGCAAGGAGCGATTTCCAAACAAGAGGAGGAACAAATTATTTGCAAAAGCTGAAGGACCTTTTAGAATCCTTTAAAAGATCAATGATGGTGCCTATAGGTTGGAATTGCCCGAGGACTATGAGGTTTCTAACGCCTTTAATATTGCTGACCTCAATCCTCATCACCCTAATAGGGAACTAAGCGAACACCGTTCGAATTTGATCCTAAATCCAAAATAACCCGGAGGGGATGATGAGAATCAGGTTATTGGACCTCTAACCCATAGCCGAATCCGAGGACTAGAGGGGTTAGCATGACAAATCCTTCTATTCCAACCGACCCTTGCCGAGGCCAAGTACTTCCTTGCCGAGGCCAAGTACTTCCTTGCCGAGTCACCCTTCATGCCGAGCCGTATGACTATCCATTTTTCTGTAGTATGTCGAATGGAGGATTATTCACTAGCGCTAAGCCAACCAATTACTTAGCATCTTCCTTGCCGAAAAACTGAGAGAGAAATGTCGGACTGACTAAGCTATCCCTGCTTGGACAAGCCATCTATCCGTACTTTTTGTTTGCATCTTCTAATGATCTCGCCAATGTAGCTTCGCTACGTGTACAATATCATGTGCAGAATCCGTTACACCAATAATTGTTTTTCTTGTATATTCATTTTTACCCTTTTGTATTTTATACATTACTTCCTTAGGGAAATGCCCTTTTTGTCTTTTACTTTTTAGGCAAGTTGCCTTAACTTATGGGTATAAATACCCTTGTACTTGTAGCTATAAAGGACATTAGATCATTCTTAATACACTTTTGAATACTTTTTTCTTCCTTACGTAAATACTGTTTGTTTACCTTCAGCATTACTCTTATCTTTTGTCTTAAGCTAGGTTAGGTGACGAGTAATCTCATCGGACCGATTTGTGCGTCATATCGAATTATGCTGTAAGTCCTCGGAAGTCCCATTGGTGCGTCATATCCTCTGGAGCTGTTTGTGGGTTTTGCTTACTGTTTCATTCTTCATTTTTTCCTTTCACACTTTCCCCATTAATCCTTTTTTTTTCGAGCTTTTTGTAAACTTGGACACATCCAACGACCAGCTTTATCTATTCTTTAGTTATGGTTCACAATAGAAGCCAACTTGATTTGGATCAGGTCGAGGACCAATTAGTTCTTCTGAAGAGAAGTCAGCTCGATTCGAGGTCGGATGCCTGTGGTCGGATTGGGAGCTTGCCTTGGCTATTCTTAGGCTATCTTCTGGGATAAAGCATCAATACTAAACAGAGGCGGATTTGACACAAGTAAGGATTTGATAGGCGAATTGGTAGGAGACCAGCTCTGGATAAGAATCCTCATCTCGACAAGAATCCTCATCTTGACTATAGCCTAGAGTTAGTATCCTTTAAGCGAGTCCTTGAAGTCTTCTAGCTTGACTTCGTGTGATCGATTCAAGGGGTTGATTCCTATCACAATGAGCCTAGAGTTTTGAGAATGAAGTAGGTCTTCTCAACTTTCGAGTTGGGTTGTGCATGCATGCACGCATTCAAGTTTTGTCGACCTGTAATGTGTGTAGATGGCAGATTTCTATGTGGAAAGTACGACCATCTACTGTTGATTGCTTGTTTTATGAATGGAAATAACTGTATTGTTCCATTGATTGCTCATATTGCACCTTAAGTACTTATGATAGCATCTCTCCTTAGCATACCCTGCTAGCTCCTCGTAAGCGATGCATTGGTTAGACTCAGACTTTAGACATAGGGGAGGGTGTCACCCAGCAACCACCATTACAACTTAGTTCTATACCTCCTAGAGACCTCGATACTCTTCCTTATCCATTAAAGCCTCATCCATTTGAGGGAACGTCCAATCGAAGGCCATCATTGCTCACCAAATTTAGGAAACACCTAATAAGATCTAAGAAGAAGTAGTTGTATATAACTAAATTTGCATTACCTAGCTAGTTTATTATGTATTTTCGTCATCTGCCCTTCATTGTATATAGGACTGTTGTAAATGACATCATACATTGGTTTGTTATTCACTTCTTGTTTTTTGTTCACTAAAATTATCCCCTTTAATATTCTATCTCGTTTGATAGGTTCAGTCATGTTGGGTAGTCTATCGGACTATTTGTAGACGTACTAAGTTATAGATTCTATTGGTGGGAATTTATGTGCTTTTGTGATGACCTTGTAGGTTCTAGGCTCATTTGTGTTTTTAGGTTATTTTGCTCTGTCTTCGATATACATTCCGTTACTTTACATATATTCAAGGCATTTGTTAAATAGAAAAGGGGAGGGTGGATGTTACTAAGGAAGGCATAAAGAAGTATCACGTCTTCTTTGTATTTAAAAACAAGGAAGGCACATTACTTGCACGTACCTTCTTCGTTATTAAAGGCACAATATTTGTATGCACCTTCTGTAACGACTTAGTTGAAACTCCTCCTATCGAGGTATTGTTTGCTTTGGTATGGAGCGCCATACAGTTTTGTCTACTAGTGTAGCAATTTCTCAAAAGGTTACCCATTTTAAGATTGCCTTAAGTTGAGCACGCTTAACTTCGGAGTTTTGACGAGTTTCGAGCCGCTACACCAAAAAGCGCCTTAATCATTAAAGTTTTGTTACTTGACATATAAAGGATATTACATAAAGTGCCCATGCATAAGGCTATCGATAGTAAAAGATATTTGTCGATAGTGATGTGCTCCATTCTAGTAAAAACTAACTCATTCACAGTAAAACAATAACTAAACATAGTATGGCTAATGGTAAGCTAAATTGTCGACAGTTGTGAGCTTCAATCAAGTAAAACCTAACTCCATTGCAGTAAAGATGACTGACCATGGTAGGTTCTCTATCATTGATGGTTACTTGACCTATCAATAGTAACAATACACTATCAACAGTAACAATACACTATCGACAATTTTGCTAAAAATTATTTGATATATCTTATTTAATTTTTATATATCTTGTTTAATTTCACTATAAAATTTAAACATGTATCGTATAAAGTTTTGCTGCATATGGACAATGGTATGTCTGGGTTTCGTTCATATGAATTGTGCATGAAATTTACTAAATTATATGAATTATGTATAGTTTCACTAAATTCTAATAATTATAAAATTAATAAGTGAAATAGTGAAAATAACAACAAATTTTCCTTTTCTTATATAAAATGTATGAAACATTCAATTACTTCTACTTTATATGAATTTCATAATAATTATGTAAATGATAGATGAAAAAAAAAACTATATAAATAATAATTTACTATAAAATGAACAAGAATTTAAGCAAGGGGAAAATATTTTGAAAAAAGGGAGATAAAAAAAAATTAATACATCAGTGTAAAAATGGGGGAGACATATTGCAAAAATAGATATATTAATATTTAATTGTAAAAATGGAGAGGGATAATGTAACCATAGAAAATTTACAGATCAATGTCGTGATTTATACCTTAATTTTGACACTTTTTGCAATTATACACTTGAATTTTTAACTTGTCTTATTATATACCCAATTGAAAATTTAGTTATTACAATCTATATATCAATTAACTATAATTTATATTGTTAGTTTATTTGACACAATTAGCCAGCGAAAAGGTTGTCGACAGCTTTAGGAGGCTTGCCTAACCTCCTGTAGGTGGTTGTTAACCACCCTTTAGGAAACTGTAAGTCGTGATTCACTTCAAAAATATTTGCTTCACAACCTACTAGCAAATATTTGTGACCATCTATAACTTTATCGGGGTTACATGACCCCCTAAAACCATAAACAACCATCTCTTTCGTAGATTGTGTCAACGGAATTAACGATATGAATTAGAGTTAATTAAGATGTAAATTATGACAACTAAATCTTTAATTGGTATATAATTGACAAGTTGAAACTTCGGGTATATAATTGCAAAAAGTGATAAAGTTGATATGTAAATTGTAACATTACCTTAAAATTTACATTTAATTGTAGGGAATATTAATTAAATAAGAAAAAAACAATATATAAAAAGGAATGTTAAATAAATAGCAAATGGGAAAATATAAAAAAGAAAAACATAAAAAGGAATGGGATTATAATTAAATGGAAAAAGTAATTAAATATAAAAATGGAAAGGGGAAGGTAACCTACTGATCTTCTACCGTTAGTGAGTAGGATACTTTAAGTATTACCGTAGAAAATTCATTTTACTTTTGTTATTTTAATGAAATTCCCATATTACCGAACATAAGTTGTTCTATATATATATATATATATATAAATGGCATTATTGTCACAAATGTTTAAATTGATAAGTATGAACTAACTCCATTTGATCACGTTTAACTTTGGTTTAATTTCTATATGTTTGAATTAACCACCGGATTAAGATTGGTTGATTTCCTCTGAGTTAGGTTTAGACTTCATTATTTGTTGGCTTACTACAAATTAACACAATGTTTACTCTTTGTACAGGTTTATATCACGAAATTGCAATGATTAAGGTTTGCATCAAATAAATCTGATATTAGATCTCACTACTATTTCATTTGATCCATTTACTAGAAGAAGAGTTTATTCTCGAAAAACGCTTATAGAGCTAGTGCCGTAATATTACTCTTCAAAAATGTAGGTTCGATCTCTTTCCTCACAAATAGTACCTAAGAAAAGTAATTTATTCTTAATATAAATTTACAAAATTTGTATTCCCCAAAATAAACCAACACAATTATAAATCGTGCCATCAATTTTTATAGCTTAATGTACAAATTTCGGGATGGATTAGCTTTAACTCCATACTCCCTATTATTTATAATAATAGTTAGTAAAAAAGAAAACAAGAAAAAAAAAAAGAAAACAGAGATGATAAAACAAGCCATAAACTTCAATTAATTTAAAACCGACAAGCGAAGTCATCAAGCTACCAAGCTCGGGAAACTCTCACTCCTATTCGCAATTCATGGTAGGTAAACATCACCTACAAATTTAATTTCTCGTCGCATTAATATAAAGAATGCTGGAGAATTATAATAAAGAGAATTAATATTTGAAAATAAGTTTAAATATGAAATTAATATTTTAAAAAGTTTGAATAAAAAATGAATATTTTATAAAATAATTTAAATATTTTTATGAAATTATTATTATATTATGATATTATAATAACTGGATACTTTATTAAAGTAACTTTTTTAAAAGTTGATTTTTTATTTAAAATATTAATTTTTTATTTAAAATTATTTTCAAATTTTCCCTAACCAACGTATATAATTACCTAAACATAGTAAACCATTCAATGTATTTCATAAGTACCATTTCCAAAAAATTTAATTTAATTTAATTTGGATAGTAATGGAATTACATTCGTCGTGTCAGTTAAGACCAAGACTTTTTGTGTCTCCCCACTTGCGCTTCTGCTTCGTGCTCATCAGGATCCGCTCATCTCCTTCCTCTTCCTTGTTAACCAGCACAGCTTCTCCCCTTCTTTTTACTTCTTCTTCTTCTTCCTCGCTTAGTTTGCTTTCCAACACCTTTGATGAGGTATGGACACTTCCTTAGTACAAAAAGTCATCCTCTCTTACACTTACGTATCCCTATGGATCGTCCTCTCATTCACGGTCGTCGTCTACAACAAGTACATCCTCGACCTCAAACTCTATAACTGGCCTTACCCTATTTCTCTCACCATGCTCCACATGTCCTTTTCTTCTTTCCTCGCCTTCTTCCTCGTAAAAATCCTCATGCTCGTCCATCCCATCACCATCTCCACAAACCTCTACTTCACCTCTGTTGTCCCCCCAGGAGCACTCTACTCTCTCTTTCTCTCTCTCTGGCTATCAAACTCGGCCTACATTTACCTCTCCGTCTCCTTCATCCAAATGCTCGAGGCCCTCATGCCAGTAGCTGTATACTCCCTCAGTATCTTGCTTAAGAAAGTGAGTTTTAGGGGTGCAACGATGGCCTCCCTGGCTGCAGTAGCTTTTGAGGCCACAAGGTTGGTTCTCATACAAATACTATTGACGTCTAAAGGTATACGATTCAACCGCATAACTTCACTTTACTGCATTGCACCATGTTGTTTAGTCTTCTTGTCTGTTCCTTGGGTGATCATGCAATTGCCATCATTGAAAAAGAGCTCGAGCTTTCGGTTTCGATCTAGCTGTGTTCGGGACGAATTGCTCGTGCGATTTTGCATTAAACGTGGCCCTCTTTTTTGCTTGTCGGGAAGACGTCGGCATTGAAGATGAATGTGGCTGGAGTGGTGAAGGATTGGCTTCTGATTGCCTTCTCTTGGTCTGTGATCAAGGATTGGCATTTTTGGGTGTGGCCTACCATAATCATTCTAAACTTCAGGTTCTGAAGGCTAAAGAAGGGCACGCAGGCTGCTGAGGAAGCGCGGAAGTTGTTGGAGGATAAGAATGGAGAAGGTTTGGCTCCGGGGGAGAAGAGGGGCTCGCAGGATTAGTTATAAGCATTTTTTTCCCTATGTTATGTGATACTTTAGGAATTTAATTTTATTTGGGCAATTTTTTCGTCGGGTATGTCTTCCTGTGTGACGGTAAGGATTTGAAATTTCATGTTTGGCATGGAGTCCAGGGAATGAATTGTGTCTCTCTCAGGTTAGCTTTGGTAATTTCATCATCTCCTTGTTTATGTATTTGAGCTTTTTTTTCCTTCCCTTCACTATTTCGGTTTTTTCTTTGCTTGTTACGTAAACCCAGTTCCTATTTTATTCGCACATGAATATAACTTAAGACCTTTGTTGTCATCCAAGCCAGATGGCATTTTGGGAAACTGGATTTCTTTCTTATCACCTTATATTCAAGAGAATCTAACTTGGATTAAGTAAGAGTGCATATTCGATCTAGAAACCGATTCGGTTACTCTGTTAAGCTCCTAAACGTCAATATGCAGGCTCTGTGGCCAGCACAAGCACTCTAAATAAAAGACAAAACGCGAAACATTATGATCTAGGCAATCGAGTTCATGAACTTATTAGACCTTTCTCAATTTTACACTTAAAAAAAAAAAAAAAGGGAGAAAATACAAAATATCACAAATTAACCAAATTTTCATTTGTTAAATTTACCATCCCTTCTTTCATCATTTACATTCACTCATCACTCTTCGATCCATGAGTATTTACATTGACCTAATAAGTAGAAATCAGGATAAATGTCATAAAAATATCTTTCGCTGTTTAGCAATTTATTATCTATACCTTATATTTCTGCAATTCATTGTCTGACTTTTGGAAGTTGCAAACAGTGTTTCTACTAAATTGTAAATATGTCAATAGTGTATAAAAATACTATTGTAACTTCCAAAAAATATAGATACTAAATTACACAAAAATAAATAATAGACATTAAATTGCTAAAAAACAAAATTTAAAACACTTTTATAGCATTTATCCCATTAAAAATTTAATTCAGTATTCATATTCTACAATTTTATTTAAATTTCAAATATAAAATTGAAAACACAAATAGATTTTAAATAGTAATTTTCACATTATCCATCAACAACACGGAGCAGTAGGCATCCCATTAAAAATTTAATTCAGTATAACATGGACCAATAGGTCCGTGAATAATATCGGTGTCACAAAGAAAATTTTAATTCTTAGAAATGAATACACCAAGGAAAAAAGAAAAGGAAGGGGAAAAGAGAGAGAAAGAGAGATAAACAACCACATTTTCCATTTATTGAAGCAAAGGGAATGTTGTTGTAGTTGCAGCGCGGTCAGGCTACAATTAACTGATGCTTGTGTTACGGATCTCCCGAAATGGGCCATTTTTGGGAGGTTCCTCAAACCCAAAGACGAAAGCCCAAGCCCATTAAAAGCTTTTAGATGATGAAAATCTCTAGAATGTTCCAGAAAAGTCCAGAATCTTGTATAGGAATAGGTGGAGGTAGGTGAAGGTAATAGTTGGGAATTAACTGTAACCATTAGATCGAATTGATCTTAACCATTAGATTGTAAAGACTTTCTGTATATATAGTGATGTTCCCCTCGGATGTAATACACAAGTTATTTGAGTGAATACAGTATACTAGCAGAGTTTCTCTCTCTACTTTTTCTCTCTAATATTGTGAGTGTGTTACAGGCTGACTTAGCCTTCCTTAGTGAGGTCAGGAGCGCTAAGTGCCGCACGGGGTCGAGCGACGGAATCTGCCCGTGACACTTGCTTGCAGGAGTCGTTTATCATTATCTCCATAAAAGTTAAACATCGCATAGCCACGACAAGCGAGGCTATGCTTTTATGAAACGCAACCTGCCATCTACATGCAAACAGTCAGAATTCGACTGCTCTAATATACTCATCCTGACTATCCTCTTTTCTGTGTGTTGCACCGAGAGCTTCAAAGCAAAAGACAATCTACATGGGAAAACCTCCTAGGAAAAAAGCAAATATGAAAAAGTCATGGCTTTAAACTGCCACACCATGGTTGGTGAAGCCTAGGCATGATATGCACTCTGTCCTGCAATATGCCTTTTCGCAGGAGGAGGGGAATCTAAAGCAATCGTGCAAGTCCTCTCTCATCCCCAATCATGCATTGTCAAATGCTTAATTGTTTCTTCCACAGTATTACTCTAAAATCACCATTGCCGGAGTTCCCATCAGAATGATAATAGCATTAACCTCCATGATGCATATATACGGTCCCTGCAGAAGTGGGAAAAAGGAAAATAACTTAATCAGCCGGCAATTTGCAGTTACAAATTCTACACTACGGCATCAATTTGCAAATGCCTTTGCTATTGTTTTCACTACTTTGTCGGAGGGAGACGATATCTACCAGCTTCCTCAATGGAATATGTACTTATCCTCGCAAAAGAAAGTGAAACTAAAGATCCATTACCTTCCTCCATCCATCATCCTTGTGACCGTGATCGATTCCAAGAGCTTAAGAATTCATTATCACGATTTCCTTCAATTTTGTAATAAATCCAACAATGTAAAACCTACTATGAATGCAGAGAGAAATAATAATAATATACTAACAGGGAGCAGACCCTCTGCTAAGATGCAGTCACCATTGATATGCCTTCCTTGGAGGCATTTTTGAATCCCCCATAGTTTGTTTCAGTCCACATTAAATCCGTAGAAGGTAGTTAATGCATGTATCAAAACAAGCAACCAGAGCTTATAGCACGCAAAATCCCTTCCACTGAATACTCAATTCAATCAACAAAAGAAGACTTTGATGGATGTCAGTGTAATTTGCACAGCAAGTTGTAGCAGATAAATTTGTTGCAACTTGAGGTAGATTTGTCAGTTCAAACTCATGAAATATCTCGATGGGAGAAATCAAGTGTGGGACCGTGGGTTTGGCAGGAAATCACCCAGCTTATATTTGGCATTCTTACAGAAGCTCCTTGACTTTCCTTTTTCACTTGGTATTTGGGATGCAACAAGATTCGATCAATACAAATCTGCTACCAAAAGTCTCCACAAGAACATAAACCATCTTTGAAATGATGAAACCGATTTCTGTCTCTCACCACTATTTCTCTGTTATAAATTTTGGAGATGAACTTTGTAGCAGAGTGACAGTCGCCACAAACACGCAGATTCTTATAAATACGAATTGGGGTTCCAGGGGCTGTCTTTAGAAGAGCAAATGCGATTGCCAACTTTTCACTATGCTGATTTACAGCATCTTCCTTGTCTTCTTCACCAATATCAAGCAGCACATCTGATATAGAGGGAAGATATCCAGCCCTTCTCATCTCTCTGCCCATCTCATCTAGCATTTCATAAATTTCCTCAAATTGAGAGTGTGATTTATCTCCTGCTACAAATTCATAAATCTCATTGTCCAGCTCAATCATGGTGCTTCCTGGGATCTTTCTCATCCCTTTGGAATTCATGACCTCTCTAGTTATAGTTTTCTCATCCCAACGTGACATTTTTGCATATAAGTTAGAAAGTAACACATAATTAGAATCATGCATGGGTTCTTTCTCGATCAGCTTTGTGGAAATTTTCTCCCCAAGTTCGAGTTCACCATTTGCCCGACATGCAGTAACTAAAGTTCGCCAAATTACAGAATTTGCTCCAAATGGCATTTCTTCAACAAACGCAATGGCTTCTTTTATGAGACCAGCCCTACATAACAAGTCTGCCATGCAACCATAATGCTCCACTTTCGGTTCAATTCCAAACTTCTTCTCCATCAAGTTGAAATATTCTTTGCCTTTTTCAACTAACCCTGAATGACTACAAGCAGAAAGCAGACCAATGAATGCAACATTATCCGGTTGAACACCAGATTCTATCATCTCTTCAAACAAAGAAACAGCCTCCAATCCATGGCCATGAATTGCCATACCATCAATCACAGAGGTCCATGATACAATTGTCTTGTTCTCCATCTTCCTAAACCACCTCATTGCACTATCAACTTCCCCGCACTTGGCAAACATATCAATAAGAGCATTCCAAAGTTCAACACTATCCTGAAAATCCTCCTTCAGTACAAAAGATTCAACCCATTTCCCCAGCTCGAGTGCACCCAACTGTGCACAAGCTGACAAGACTAACACCATAGTAACCTCATCTGGCTTAACCCTAGCAATCTGCATTTTCCTAAACAATCCAATAGCCTCTCCACACCGCCCCACACGCACATACCCACCAATCATTACACTCCATGAAACCGACTCCATCTTGGGCATTTCATCAAACAACTTCCTTGCAAACTCAATCCCCATCTCACCACCACAACAACAGTACATATGAACCATAGTATTCCCCACGTGAATATCCTCATGAAACCCAAATTTGAACACCGACCCATGGAGGGATTCCCCCAGCTTCAAGTCCCCAATACTAGCACAAGCCTTGAGAACAAATGGGTAAGTGAATTTATTGGGCAAAGTTCCAAACTTCAACATGAGTTTATAAAACCCAATGCCATCCGAACCCCTGTCTCGAGCATACGCTCTAATAATAGTATTGAAAAGGAAAGCATCGTAAAGGGAAGTATCGGAATCTGGAGAAAAAGCAATGGAAGATGCATAGTCGATTGAGTCAAGATGCGAAGAAGTGGAAGCGAATTTAGTGATGACTAATGGGTTGCTAAGGAGACCCAATTTGAGGATGTGCGCGTGCAGTTGGATGAGTTTAGGAATGGAATTGCAGGATTCTAGTAGAGTTAAACAACTTTGTTCTGCTGCCCTCTTCTTGCTGGGAGAGGAATTGCTAAATGTTCCTCGTTTTGCGATTGAATTGTTGTTGATTCTTCTACTACGTAAGAGCTTGAAGTTGGAGGGTTGCATTTGAAGTGCAACTTTCCAACCGAAAGGCCTGCTTTCTGTTTTCCGATCCAGAAGTAAGTTAACCACTGTTTAGATATCTAACCAAATCACAACCAAGGTCCCGCCGCTTTTGAATTTCGATGTTTGGTTCCTTCGTAGAATTTTTCAGAAAACATTGTACCGGCAAGATATGCACAAGTCCTGCCCGCCAGAAACAGGTTTATTTATTGTTTATTAAATAATAAATTAGTACATCAAATTAAATTAATTGTAGCTAATTAATTAATTGGCAGGACATTATTATGACTGGCAGACGGGCGGCTGTGTGTGAAAAAAAAAAAAAAGAAGAAGAAGAAGCCAAAACTAACATAATAAAATTAAAACACAAGTAATTATTAAATGTCTTTAAAAAATTACTAAATGTCAATATGAAAATATCTAAAGGAAAATAAACATGATAAAGACACTTTAAAAAATGGCCAAAGAAAAATAATATATGGAAGATCCACAAAATCATTAATTAAGAAAAGAAGAGAAGTATTTTCTATGAAAATCATTAGGGACCCGTGAAAATCAAAACCAGAAGGAATAAAATGGCGGAGGAATGGGAAGTTTATTTATTATTATTATTATTATTTAACTATTAAGAAATGATTCAAATCTTAATTTATTTCAATAAGAAATTAGAGATAATATCATTAGATTATAATAGTACTAGTAATGGGAAGTTCATTTACAATAAACCATTACATCCATAAATTTTGACACATATAAACTTTTAATTATAACAAATATAGAAAAAAAAATTAAAAACATATTTTTGGCATAAAAATAGGTGGTAAGATTCCATATTCAAATTTTTCACATTTTCACCTAGGAAAAAAGTAAGAAAAAAAAAATTATTATACTACAAATCTACATCACATGTCGTAACCGATCACGAAATTTCTTCTAACAAAAAGAACTAACAGTTTTAATCTTTAATCACATTCAAGGCATATGAAATAAAAAGGTACAATCTTTAAAACAAAAGAAATATAAAACAATGTGGTAAAACAAAAACAACCCTATAACTAGAAAACAATCGATGATATAGAAAATAAAGTAATGCCATGCTTTTTGCTACCGATAACAGCAAGAGTTAATCATAAAAGAGGCATGGGGATGGAGTTTCTGTTAGAATGAAATTTGTGGAAAAACCATAAAACCGAAATGAAATACGATAATTCTATGCAAAAATAAATAAATAAATAACATTTACCAATTCTAGAATCATGGGTCATAAGGCCCATTAAACGAAGACATAATAATGCACATTTTCTCGCCTTGGGAGTCAAGCTCACTATTGCGAAGCCGCCAAACCTTGTGACGACAATGTTAAGGATTAATTAGTGTACTTCGGAAACAAACGGAGAAGTTGCAAAATGGAGAATGATTGAAAGAACTGAAGGTGAACAGCCATACTTAGAAAACTGTTCAACTTACCATCATATCGACCATTATTATACATATTTAGTATGTTAAGGATAAACCCCTTAAAAGAATTCAGTAATAAAGCATCAAAATTAAAAATTTCATTAATGCAACGTAGAGATTTTTTACCACGAATAGGATTATCGTCCATCCCTATGAAAAGAAAAAACATTCCTAATAAATAACATAATTGCAGCATTTAATAAAATTTCGTTCCTTCCGTTGGTTTTAGGATGAGGAAAAGACTCAAAAGTGTATAATTTAAAATACGGTACCGATAGGATCATTAGCTATCACCCTTATGATAAATTGATAAAAACTTTGCAACATAAAATATAATAATAAGTCCATATGACATGTAAGAATTTACTCGAAAAATAAGTAATTTTTGCTTGCTTTTGTGAAAAAACTGTTGTCGTATTACACTCTCTCCTCTTCCCTTCCATTCATCTTTTTCTTTGCAAACCAGTTCTTTAATATGAAAGAGAATTATTCGGCCAAAATATGAAGAGGATTGTTACACGATGAAGTTAAAGTAGTTATCACATGTCCAATCCCATTCTTTCTTATTTCTAAGAAAAGATATGAAAAATAAGATTAGAATAAATAGATTTTTTTACGTTGTTATCTTTATTTTTTATATAAAGGGTTTTATTATCTTTCTTACTCTTAATTTATATTATTTTAAATGTAAACTATTAAACAAATTATAAATTCAACTATTCAAATTTTAAAAAATAAAAATAAATAATAAAAATAAGGGATGAATTAATTTCGTTAAAATAGAAAACACAACCTTAGAATTTTTCGAAATAAATTCTCGGTACCCCGTTACAATGATGCAGTTGGAGTTAGTGCCAAAAGAAAAAGAAAAAGAAAAAAGGTAATTATGGGCTAACCAATAAACGTGGAAATGCGAGATGACATTGTGAGTGATGTTGAGGACTTCCAATTACAGTTATGAAAAAAGCGATCATAGAAGTGGGACAGATTTCTAGTTGAAGGACACGATGCCATTGACAAATTATTTTGAAAGTATAAACTTAAAGTAAATTACAGAAAGTGTGGAGTTAAATGAAAGTTATAATCATTACTCATCTTTCTCGCTTAAATACAATAGATAATAGCTGTTGATAGCGCTTAAATACGGTAGATAATAGTTGTTGACATCGTATTTTGGATATTCACTTCTTAGGTTCATCTCAACTTGATAGGGCTTATAGTCTATAATAAGCAACCCTCAGCTTAGGCTTAAAATACCGCCTATCTAACTATAAGAGGTTTTTAACGACTAAAAGACTTTTAATAAGGCTAAAAATTAAGTCAAACAACTAACTTCTATACTTATGGACCAAGTTAAACATTGTGACATCGCTCTCCAATACTTACGTATGTTGTTCGTTCTCATCTTTAACTACTAGCACTACTCTTCTATAAATATGAGGCCAACACCTAACGGTAATCTATTTAATATTTTTCGCACTTGAGTCTACATATTGTTTTTGAGTACTCTTACTCTCTCTAAACACTAGCCTAACTTGAGTATTAGAGTAGTTACATTAAATAATGTCCTGACACCTCCTCACTATGTTATCTTTTATAGGCTCATTCGATCCCATAAAGCCTAATCTCTCTCAAATCCATACCGGCAAATATTTTAAGATGACATTTGGCACCATCTATAAGAAATTGATTCAATTTTCTATCCAAACACACTAAACACTCTCCCAAACACCATCTCTGATAGACATGTCTTGTGTTAATAATCATAAGAACCACCAATTGGTGAATAACCAACTTGTTGAGAAATACCCCATACTAAGGGAAACATTGGAGAAGCGCTTGGTTGAGAAGTTTACTACCTAAAACAGGTTACTTCGCACTCACCTTAAGGAAGCCGAGAGACACGGTACATAAACCTACCCACTAAAAGCTTATGATGCATGTACTAGGTAAAATAACCACCAACAATAACAGTAGAATGCTAAGGAATAGCAACTTGATCCCCCAATATAGCAATGCTTAGCAAGGTTTGCAGCTACCTGTGGTTGAGCCCTAGTTGGCAATGAGCAGGTGGCCGATTCCTATGGAGCATTGGTACATTTTATAGTACGCGGAGCTCATCCGATAGAAGATGCTAACCTCAATGAGATTAGCACAATCTTAAGAAGGATTTTTGAGTAGAAAGGCAGCTGATGATGTAAGGCTAGTTGCTAGTAATAAAACCCTTCTCACCAGGGGTATCTAGAATGAAGTGTAGCTTCTTAATAGCAAACTTCCTACCTTAGACTAATATGATGACATAAGTGACCTTGATAATTACCTTCTCGACTTTTGCACCCTCATAAACCTTTATGGTCGTGGTGATGCCATTTTATGCAAGGCTTTCCCAAGTACGTTGAAGAAAGCAGCTTGTACATGGTTTTACCACTTCCCGAGATCTTCATCGGTTCCTTTGTTGAGCTAACACGGAGGTTTAGTCTCTACTTCAGGGCTAGCAAGCCCCCATCTAAAGAAATATTGTTCTCGTACCTGATAAGGTAGAGTGATGAGGAGACTTAGTGTAAATTTGTGGCTCGGTTTAATAATGCTGTAGTCGAGATCCATCGGCTAGATAAGGGAGTAGCCGTACACGCTGCACAGCTTAGCATTCGACCTTCAGGAGACTTTTTTCGATTGCTTGTGTAGAATAAGTCGAAAACCCTGGCTGATTTTTAGAATAAGGCCCAAAGATACATGGATCAGGAGGACTAAATGCAATGCTAATCGGGAGAGGTTGAGTGGAAAGGACAAGGCGAGATTGTCCATTTCAAGCTTAATTTTTCGGTTTCTTATTTTGATTTCATTTCCCTTAACTTGATTTAAACTAAACCCTATGCTTATTTAATTTAAACTCTCAACTAAAATTAAAGGAAACCCAATTTCTTTATGTTGAAAATTTTGGAGGCACTACTTAGTAAAAATGAAAAAAAAAAATGAATAAATTATAATCGATTAGGTGGATCGATTCTAATTTAGCTACTAGTCTACGTTTTGAAAACTTTTAAAAAAAATTCAAGAAATTAGATTTCTTGAGTTTGGGGGCTACCTTATTAAACTCTTAAGGGTATTATTATTAATTTTGTAAAATTAGATTTAATTTTTAAAATTACCCTTTTTAAACTAAAGCTTAATCACCAATAAGTAAGTTAAATTGTATTTATTTTACAATAATAGATAATTCAAGCTATAATTTAAAAAAAAAAGGGAAACTAAAGTTTTTGCAAATTTTACGTCATCCTAGAAATGCTAACGTCATCCTAGAAATGCTAACATATCCGATAGTTAGGATCAAACGTTTATAGATTATTCTAAAAAAAACTTTAACGGGTTGGTTCTTTTTATTAAAAAAAAATAATTGGGCTAGATTTACTTTTATTAATCGTTTTATTTTTATTAAGAAATTCCCTAAAAGCCTATTTGTTGTTCCCAATTAAAAAACCACAAAGACCTAATTTTAAAAAAGTCTCAAATTAAAATTCTTCTTATTATTTTTTTAAGAAAAAACAACTAAGTGATAAAATTTTTCATTTTTCAAGAAAAACCCTAAAGACCTAAAAATGCACTTCTATGAAATACGTAACTTTCATAGAATATATGTCTAAATCATAAAAAAGATATCTAAAACATGAAAAAGATGCCTAACTATTGAAAAGATGCCTAAAACATATAAAACATACAATACGATCCTATCTTATCTTAATCTTCTAAGATATGCTATCTAAATACAAATTTCATCTTAAAGATTAAAAATATGCTATCAATTTTTCTAAAAAAAATGCAATCTCATCTAAAATGTGCAATTTTTGTAATAGACGGATTTTTATGCTGATTTTTTTTTTTTGGTTTGGGGGGGGGGGGGGGGAGGGGGGTATGCAATCTATAATAAATATGAAAAATATGCAATTTATTCTAAACATATAGTAAAAGTGAAATTCTAATAATAAATATACAAGAATTAGAAAAAATATTCACATAACAACCTGCAAAAAGCTCATGTTAATGTGACTAGCTCATCAAACTCTAATCATGTAACCTAAAGAAAAAAAAAACCTAATACAACATGCTAAAATTGCCAAGAATAATAAATAAAAAATTTAACTAATACTAATGAATAAGAACTTGGATAATAAATAAGTCTAAGTTAGTATAGGCCATTAATAAAAATAAACTATAAACTAGAAGCTATTAAACTTAAAAATAAATAAAAAATAAAACCGATGCCAACATGGGTCACACCAGAGGAGAAATTGGATATGCCAATCAAGGTCACCCAAGTGGGTTAGATTCGAGTCATTACCAAAATCCAAGTGTAGCATTGCCTTAGCTTCTCACGACAAGTTTTAGATACCAAATCAAGCGAGGATTTACACTTTCACGAGAAAGTTATTGGAAAAAATCGATTTGGCATAAGCGCATTAGGCTTTGGCGGTCATTTTGATGGTTTTTGAATTTGAGTAGTGGTGGTGGTTAGAGTCGATGGAGAGAAGATTGGTTTAGGTCTTGGGTTGGTGTTCATTATGTTATGATATAATATTTTATGTCTGTTTGTTGTTGGGTTAAGAAAGAGTACGATGACCATAGAAGGTGGTTTATGGAACATTGACTACCGTTGTAGTGTTTGGTTTGGTGAATGTGTGTGGTTGTGTGCTAAGGTAATGTTGTATGAGGGTGTAGCGTTTTTTTTTTTTTTTTTTTTTATGATGAAGTCTCAGTCTCTCGTTGCTTAATCCTTATTTATAGAACTCGAAAACAAATCTCCAAGATAAATTCAAATATAAATTGATAAAAAAAAAAAACAATTTAGATTTGAATCTTTACAAATCTTTATTGGATTTAACATTATCGCTTTAGAATTATTTCGAATATTCATTTAGCTATGATTCTATTAAATCCAAGCGATAATAGCCCTAACAACTCAATCCGATTTGTTTTTTATTAGGATTTTAAAATATGTAATTTCTTCTGTTGATCTTTCGGATTTTTTGTTATATTTAAATAAATAAATAATTTAATGATCGATTAAATCTACCTCTAAATCTAAACTTAACATAAAGTTGAAATTTAAATGGACTAAAGCCTAATAATAAATTAAATTTATCCTAAATGAGGTGTAAAAAAAATTCCATGACCTTAAATTAAGTATCCTAAAAATGACCAGTGGCTAAAAATATTTAAAATTTTTTATTTTTTTTTTTATTTTCAATTTTATGAAGGACCCTTTCTTTAGATAATAAATTATGAAAATATATGAGTAAAAAATGGAGTGTTTACAACTATTTTTTTTTTTTTTATGATGAAGTTTAAGTAAAACTCTATTACAAAAATAAAAGAGACATCATTTTTTATCTTGGGGATGACTTTGTCCTAAGAAGGGGCGATAATTAACTAGTTATCTTAGGCTTGGTTTATTGGGAATTTGGTGATAAAAAGCTCGAAAAGAAAAGAGGTGAGAGTAGTACTCCTATGAGTTAACAAAAACCCTAAAAGAACAGCGCTATGAAGCCATTTTTATAAAATTAATTTTTGAAATTTTTAAGTTAATTTTTAGCCCTAAAATGATGGAAAAATTGGGTAATTTTGGGTTAATTAGGTGATTAAGGTACTAATTACTAATTTATATAGTAATTAGATGTTTAAGGATGTTAATCTCTGATGTGGAACCCTAATCCCAGCCTTTGGAGTATTAAGTATAGTTAATTTAGGAAATTATGTAGTTATTGTAAGAAATTAGTAATATGTGAAATTGAAAATTAATAAATCTAAAAAATTAGGGTTATTTAGATAATATTAGCATAAAAATCAGAATAATACTAAATCTGAATTAAGATTGAATTTTAAGTAGTTATATAAAAAAGTAAGATTTTCTGACATCGGGGATAAATTCGATACCCCAATTAGGACTAACATATACCGAATAGTTTAAAATACTAAAATTAAGACCTAATAAGATATTTGAATACTCAAGCTAAATGTAATTAATTTCATATTAGGATTCGAGCATATTTAGGACTTAGGAATCAAAACTAGAATCTAATTTAGGGACTAAACCTCGAAATAAAGTAGAATGAATTATTAGTATATAATAAGTATACATGGAAGACAGAGTTAAATTATAACTTAGAATATGAATCCTCAAAATATAAGTACTAAAAAGACCTATTTGTATTATAGGACACCTAAAGACTAATCGGCTTGCAACTAAGTGATCGGGCGATTGAGAAATTCTAAGTAAGTTGGGTTATTACTTATTGTAATAGAGAACTAGTTTTATGGTACTCGGAGACTTAAGCTTGTATATGGTTGTGATTATAAGTAGTTTACGCATGTGTTTGATGTATCTGAATTCGTGCTAAATTTGTAATGTGAGTGATTTTGTGATTGATTGAATTGATGTGAAATTGTTTGAACACCCTAAATGAAATTTAATCTTATTCGACCTTAATAACAAAAAATGTCATGCATTGCAACCCGTTAGGGGATCATAGGATTCTCCAATCAAATACCGACCCCTTCGAAAGGGATAGCGCAGGGTTGCAAAATAGTCCCTTCTTCATCCTTAGTCGAACTAAGTGACAGGAGAGGAGGTCGCGGCGAGGGTGAAGTCAATGGTTCGAAGGTAGTCGCGGGAGGAGCGAGGTCTCCATTGCACAAGCCTGGGTTTGGTTATGAGCTGTGGCATAACATGGAAACTCCTCAACTTAGATTGGAGCGAGTGAAATTTCTCTGATTTCACAATGGACCAGACTACGTTGTGCGATGACACTTGCTTGTTGCATTGCACGAAAATAATTGCTTGATAATCTTATTTGTGCTTGTATGCATTCATAAGTCTCCAATTCAACTTACTGAGCTGTAGTTGCTCATACTCTTATAGATTCTTTTGCAGGTCCTGATTTCTGAATACTTCAAGTATTATGCCACCCTACAATTACCCAAAGGTTAGTCCTTTGAAGCCAAGGGGTATGAGGATCAAGTTACTTAGTATAATGTGTAACTAGAGTGACCTTGTAGTTAAGGATGAAAGACTAATAGTTATTATGTAATCTAGTGAACTGTTGTATTTGTGCAAAACTTCCTGGGAAGGTTTGTGGACTTACTTATAATTATACATGTGTGTTAGAAATTTGTAATATCTATCGTAATTGTAGTTGAACTTTTAATCGGATTGTTTACTTCAATGCGAGGAGTCATCGACGCCTTGTGTAGATCATGTCTATGGTAGGCACTGTAAGGCTAGTTACTATCATAGAATGGTTTACACGGCGGGACTGTTGCGACTTTGTGACTTCGAAGCATAACAGAAATTAAAAGGAAAGTAGTGCCCTTGTAGGCTGGTAAGAACCCTAAAAGATACTAAAAGGAGGGTAGGGCCCCTGTAGGTTGGCAAGAACCCTAAAAGATACGAAACGGAGGGTAATACCCTGTGGGCTGGTTAACCTAAGAGATACAAAAAGGGAGGTAGTGCCTTGCAAGCTAGCTAACTTAAGTGAATGAGTAAAGTGCTTCTTGAGCTAACTAAGACTCTAAAATATATTAAAAGGAGGGTAGCGCCCCTATGAGCTAACTAACCTAAATGAATGGGCAAAGCGCTTCTTGAGCTAGCTAATACCCTAAAAGATACTAAAAGGAAGATAACACTCTATCAGTTGGCTAACCTAAGTGAACGTCTAAAGTGCTCTTTGAGCTAGTTAAGATCCTAAATTATACTAAAAGTAGGGTAGCGCCTTGTAAGCAACACACCCCTCTAAACCAGCCTATCACCTAGGTTTATTTTGAGGTACGGCATAGAAGCCTCCTACAAAAGCTTGCTAAGATGAAGGGTAACCCTAGTCATCAAAACTCAGATAAGTATTGTCAGTTACATACCAACAATGACTACACCACTAATGAATGCTTCTAGTTAAAGAATGCAATCAAGTATGCTATTCAATGGGCTTCTTTGGTGAATACGTGGTCTAGTAGAGAATGAAGACCATTCCAATGATGATGAGGACATGGTACCTCAAAAGTGGTGAATCGAGGGTGCCTGAGCAGAGTAGAATGATGACAACTGCAATGATTGAGCCCCCAATGTTGTCATAAACATAATTGTTGGGAGGCTACACCAAGCGAATTGGTCGAATACCAGTAGCTCGGTTAATGTCCCATCCAAAGTGCTGGCTATCAGAAAGAAAAGACAAAAGATTGATACTTTAATCTCCTTCTTGGATGAAGACTTAGAGGGGGTAAATACCCCTCGTCAAGATGCCCTAGTCATAGGGGCAATGATTGTAAATTTTGAGGTCTTCAAATTATCGTAGATATTAGCAACTCCATTGACATCCTCTTCCTATATACATACAAAAGGATGAGGAGCAAGTTGCCCATTGAGATGAAGCCTTATCACCATAATCTCATTGGTTACAATGGAAATACCATCCGAGCTAAGGGAATCATTAGCCCCAACATGGGACATAATGATGACGATAACGTCACATGACAACTAGTGGAGTTTATTCTTGATTAACTGCCTATTCCCCCTATAACGCTCTCTTGAGAAGACTGAGTTTGAACATGTTTGGGGTCATCACTTCATCTCTTTAATTGAAGGCCAAATTTCCAAACTCCATTGGGGTAAGAATTTGTAGATGTGACTAGAAGCTCTCCTGAGAGCTCTATGTTAAGGCTACCAAAGTTGATGGGGTCTTTACTCTAGAGACCAGCCTATAGGAGAAGCTGGTTGAGAGAGGTAAGCTAGGTGAAAAAATTGAAGAGGTGTAAATTGGCCCCTCTCCTGACCAGACCACTAAGGTCAATTTTGAGACCCCTTTCGAGGTGAAGGACGAGATACTTGCCCTCTTGTAGGTTGACTCGAATAAGTTTGCCTGGTTAGCATTGGACATGTTTGGGATCTCCCTTGACTTGACAACCCATAGCCCTAACATTAACTCCACCACGCGGCCCGTCAAACAGAAGAAGAGGCACTTTGTACCGTAAAGATAGGTTACCATTAAGGAAGAAGTACAAAAGCTGCTCAAGGTTAGCTTCATAAGTGAAGAGAAGTATCTAACCTGGCTAGCCAACGCAATGCCTATCAAGAAGAAGTTGGGGAAGTGGCGCATGTGTATCGATTATATCAATCTTAATAAAGCCTGCTCGAAGGCCTACTTCTCTCTTCCCAGGATTGACTAGCTGATCGACTTTATGTTTGGATACTTCTTGTTAAGCTTTATGGATGCCTTGTCGGGCTATAACCAGATTAAGATGAACCCAAAGAATGAAGTCTATACCTCCTTTGTCATTGATTTTAACACATATTGCTACACTATCATGCCCTTCAACCCAAAAAATGCTAGGGCAACATATAAGTGAATGGTGACAAAGTTTTTCAAGCCTCAGCTTGAGCATAACATGGAGGTGTACATCGATGATATGATAATCAAGAGCAAGTAGCTTGGTGATCATGTTAAGGACCTATAAGAAGCTTTTTACCAGATAAGGAAACACAACATGAAGTTGAATCCCTAAAAGTGTATATTTAGGGTCGACTTTGGCAAATTCCTTAACTTCTTTGTCACCTAAAGAGGTATTAAGGCCAATCTTGAAAAGATTCATGCCATTAAGGATATGAAGCCCCTTACCTCAGTCTAAGACATATAGAAGCTCATCGGCATGGTGGCTGTGTTGGGTAGGTTTGTCTCCAAGAATGCAAATAGATGTGTTAAGTTCTTTAAAATCCTTAAGAATCCTAAGGGTTTTGAATGGACTCCTTAGTGTACGGTAGCTTTTAAGCAGCTATAAGACTTCCTTACATACCCTCTAGTCCTCTCTAAGCTTATTTTAAAGGAGGACCTATATCCGTACCTCGGCATAAGCGACTTTGCACTCTCATTTATACTTATCAAGGCAGAAGTGAAAGAGCACAAGCCTGTATACTACATCAGCCATATACTCCAAAGGCATGAGGCTAGGTACACTCGAGCAGAAAAATTTTGTTTAGCTGTTGTTATTTCGACATATCAGCTAAGACCCTACTTTCAGGCGCACCAGATCATTGTACTCATGGACCAGTTATTGCGCACAATGCTACAGAAGTTGGATACTTCTAGATGAATGGTGAAGTACACGATGGAGCTAAGTACGTACGGAATCCAGTACCAGCCACAAATGGCCTACAAGGTACAAGTGTTGGCTAACTTCATAGTTAAATATACAAGAGAGGAGAAAGCGCTATTAGGGGATGACAAATAGGTATGCATTCTCCATGTTGATAGATCATCTACCTTAGGAAGTGGTGGTTTAGGTCTCATACTAACTAGAATGTACAAGATCACAGTTTGCTACACCTTCAAGTTCGGGTTCAACACTAGCGACAACGAATTTGAATATGAGGCACTGATAGTCGGTCTCAAGTTGGCTAAGGAGATTAGCGCTAAGTACTAAGTGTTCTCGGACTCTATACTTGTTGTCCAGTAAGTCCAGAGTGAATACGAGGCTAAAGACGATACTATGGTAAGATACTTGGGGAGGATGAAGAACCTTTTAGCTAAGTTTCCTTCATGGACCATCATAAAGATCCCTTAACTCAAAAACTCAATAGCAGATTAGTTATCTAAGCTTACCTTTATGGGGATACGAAAGCCTAAAGAGAAGGATGAGAATATCTTCATTAAAGACTTTCCAAAGAAGAGCATAACTCTTAGTTTAGTAGAGGTCTTCAAGTTGATAGCATCAACCTTAGAGCCGAGCTGCATGGAAAATATCTAAAGTTATTTGGAACAGGGCATGCTCCTCGAATATATGAGAGAGGAAAATAAGCTAAAATCTCATGCCACCAACTATACGTTGGTTGATAGTGTTCTATACCATAAGGAGGTTAACCTCCGCTTACTCAGATGCCTTTGAGAAGATGAGGGCCTACACATCATGGAAGACCTATGTACTGGAGTGTATAACAACCACATTTAATCCTAAGTCCTTTCCATCCGAGCTCTGTAGCTCAGTTATTATTGGCTAACCATGAGGCAATATGTTAAGGTCACAGCTTAAAAGTACCCACAATACAAGAAGCATGCTCCAGTCAATTACACCTCTAGCAACAATCTCTAGCCCCTGATTAGCTCATGGCCGCTTCCCTAATAAGGTATTGACATCCTAAGTGCCTTCCCCAATGCCTTGGGAGGCCGGCAATTCATCATTATCGCTATTGACTACTTTACCAGGTAGATCGAAGCTGAAGCCATAGTAAAAATTACATAGAGGAGTGTTGAATCCTTTGTTTGGAACAACATCCTCTCATGATTTAAGGTCCCTTACACTTTCATTATAGATAATGGGTAGTAATTTGACAACCTTAAATTCAAAGAATTCTACGCCAATCACCACATCATGCTGTACTTCACATTGGTCATCCATCCCCAATCGAACAGTTAGGTTTAAGTAGCCAATTGGGTCATCTTAAAGAGCTTAAAGAAGAGAGTCGATTGAGCACAAGGCACTTAGGTAAACAAGCTGCATAACATTTTATGGAGGTATAGGACCACCATTGCACCTCCACAGGCAAAACCCCTTTTTGCCTGGCGTTTGGATTAGAGGTAGTCCTCCCCATCGAGCTGGAGCTTCCTAACATTCGGACTCAAAGCTTCAACGCCATCCATAATGAGTCCTCAACAAGCTAGTGTTGACACTATTGAAAAAATCAGAGACCTCGCTGCAACTCGAATAATTGCTTACCAACACTGAGCAACCAAATACTATGATAAAAAGGTTAGACACAAAAAGTTTAAGGTTAGCGACCTGGTTTGTCGGAAGCTAGAAGTCACTGGTTCACAAGAAGGATAGGGTAAATTAGCTCCTAATTGGAAAGACCCAGTCAAAGCTAGAGAGAACTTAGGGAATGAAGCCTATAGATTGGAACGACTGGATGGTGAGCTCATCCCGCACATATGGAATGTCGATAACTTTTAGCTTTATTTTGATTAATGTACAATCACGTAAATTATTTAAAAAATTATGAATGAAAGCTCCATTTCTCATATGAGCAATCTACATATACTTTTTTCTACCTTTTTCTCATATTATCATACAAATTCCTAGCCCTAAAGGGTGAGTGAACCTATTAATTAGGCAGGTCAGAATGCCATCGACTTAACCCCCTTCAGGTAACCTTTATAAGGGGAAACGCCTCTTACTTGAGAAACTCCTACTAACTAGGTAGGTCAGAATGCTACCAACCTAACTCCACTTAAGTAACTTCTATAAGGGAAAACACCCCTTACTTGAGGAGCTCACACTAACTGGATAGGTCGGAATACCATTGACTTGACTCTCTTTAGGTGACCTCTGTAAGGAGAAACACCCCTTACCTAAGGAACTCCCATAAATTATGTTTGTAAGGAGAAATATCCCTTACTTAAGGCTCCCACTAACTGGAAAGGTCAAAACGCCATCAATCTGACCCTTCTTGTACAATCGAGGAACTCTTCATGTGCAAATAACTTTCAAGTGTT
This sequence comes from Lumnitzera racemosa, assembly GCA_024138005.1. Lineage (NCBI taxonomy): Eukaryota > Viridiplantae > Streptophyta > Magnoliopsida > Myrtales > Combretaceae > Lumnitzera > Lumnitzera racemosa. The sequence goes on from JAMXBC010000007.1 coordinate 8,604,966, forward strand.
AGGTTACAAAGAATCGAGCAAAAAAAGTGAAAGACATTAAACAAGAGTTGAAGTACATAAAGTAATTACACTGAGCAAAGAAGTTCAAATTCCATTAATATAGTAAGGATATACAAAATTAAGGTCAGCATCTCGACTTAATGTATAAGATGAAGGGAAGGGGGATAACTATTACTTTGGATTAGTAAACTCTGACGACTTTGAAAATTTTAACGCTTCAATCTGCTTAGAAGGCTAATCTACTGATGGCCCCTAAGATGACTGGCCTTAAGTTGTAAAAGGAGGGGCTAAAGCCTACTGACTTGGACTAGTAGGAAGATCACTTCAATCTTGATCTTCCTGAAAAGCACTTTCAGGGGTAACCTCCAGTTGAGTTGCTGGGGTCGAGGTGGATGCAGAAGTGTCTTGATTGACCTCAAAAGTAGAAAAGGGTGCCTTAGACTGTGGCAATTGCTTATGCCTAAGACTATTGCACCTCCAACAATGAACTTTGTACTTAAGCAACAACCTAATTTAGTGAAGGGGACTAATTTTGAAATAAGTATTTACACTTGCATTTCTAAATATTCTAGATTATGACAAAATCCTATCGAATAGAAGATCTCTAATCCCCTTGTCCATTCTTACATTCATTGATGAAACATAATAACCTAATATTAAAACTATTAAGGTTTATGTTTTCAGTTCTCAAGCTTAAGACTTGAATAAGGACAATTCGACAACAAAAGCATTAAAGACTTTGACTTACCATAGAATTTGCGGCTGCGAAAGGGATGCAATTTCTCTTAAAAAGATTATCATTTGTTGCTAAATGTTGTGATAATAACACTTCTACACGTGGTGTTTGATCTCAGGAACCACATTAGTAAACTAAATAAGCTTTCATATATTCATATTTTGTTTAGTATAGGAAGCTTCACTTGCAATGTGCAACTGTGTTGACCTTAACTGCTATCTAAAATATCATAACTTTATCGAATACATACCGTCCCTCAAATGTGGCCAAATAAGAATGTCCTCGTTGGCATCTTTTAGTTAAGAAATGGATCTAATAGCCTAGAATTTCTCCTCAAGAACTAAATTTACCATACTCTCTAATTGCTAAATTTTATTCTCATGATCAACTAAGAGTTGATAATTAAGTATGTATTCACCTACTGATCATTAAGGGGATGCAATTCAAAATCAGCATTACCTAGAGCCTAAGCATCTTTTCATACCAACATTCTATCTCCTTTTCCAATTTGCTAGCAACTATTCTCTCCAAGATCACTTTCTTCCCTTTATGAATGCTCTACCAATAGCATGAGGCTCTTCCCCTTACCTTAAGAGAGATAAATTCTATGTCAAGGAAATATATGCTCTTTAAAATTTAAGTCCATAGAGCATTAGGATTCTTTATGATCCTCTAAGTTGTTTTAGCTAGCATGGCATTATTAAATAACCCCAAGTTTTTGAATCCTAACCCTCCTTTGTTTTTGGGATAAGAGATATCTTGTCATGATTTCTAAGGAATTTTTTTTTTCCTGGAATGATCCCCACTCCACTAAAACTTAGCATTAAGGAAGTAACTTCTTAACACCAAGATTTAAGGAATTTAAAAATGCTCATGTTAGAAATGGTGATAGCAAAGCCTATTTATTTGCTTAAAATCTCTCTTCCATCAAGTGACAATAAAGAATTACTCTAATTTTGAATTTTGGTTCACAATTTATCCTTAACATATCCTAAAGCCTCTTTTTCCAATTTACCTTAAATCATGTGGAAGTCTAAGTACTTTTCCTGGTTACTGAGTCACAATAATTCCTAAAATCTCATAACATGTCTCTTTAAGTTCCCTTAGGGTATTCTAACTAAAGAATATAAAGAATTTTTGAAAATTAATCACCTAGTACAAAGCATGGCTATAAGCATCTAAGATAAAGTTTAGATTTTCCAAATTAACTTTGTTAGCTTCTATAAATAAAAGAGAATCATTGGTGAAAAATAAATAGGTAATTTCAGGACTCTCTTTCTTGATTCTAATTCCCGTTATAAAACCTTCTTCCTTAGCCTTATTTAGAAGCACAAATTGTGTCAGCTATAAACAAAAATAAATAGGAGAAAGGGGATCTTCTTAAACTTCTAGTAGGTAATTTTTTATTTTTGTTAACTCTCTTACCATTCACAACAAGGTTATAGGAAATGAAAGAAACACATGTCATTACCATTTAGTGAATACTTGACTAAAACACATTTTTAGTAACAGAATCTCTAAGAACTCGCAATCCATTTTATCATGAGCCTTAGTCACGTCTAGTTTAATTGCATAATCAAAATATTTACTCTGTTTGTCTAGTTTTAGGAAATGAAAAGTTTCATGGACTATAATTACATTATCTTGGATAAGTTGACTTTGAATAAATACACTTTGTAATATGTTCGCTAGGATTTTGAAGATAATTTTATAAGTGAAGTTAGAGAAGCTGATTGGACGAAACTATAAAACTAACTTAGGACGCCTAATTTTAGGAATCAACACTAGATAAGTTTCATTGAAATTAATTGTCAAAGTACTTAACACAAAGCCAGCTTTACACCACAAGAGCCATTGAAGAACCAAGAAAAATCTAAGACATTATAGTTAAGTAGTTTCACAATTAATTTTAGGAGTCAATGCCTTCATCTTCTATCCAAGTGTAAATGAAATTTGTAGACAAATCTAAGACATTTATAGTAAAGCCATCTTTTTGCCACAAACTCAAACCTCTTGAAAGACTAACTGGATCGACATAAAATATGTTTTGATATTTGGACCTCCTCTTAAAAACATCAATCTTATTTGTTTTATTCCTTTTCTCCATTAAGAAGATGAGCTTGAGTTCGAATTTCAAGATAGACATTTTAGCTCATCCACTGTCGAAGGTTGACTTGAACCATGACAATTCTAATATAGACCAACCACCATGGCCAATAAGAGTTACATCTTTCATTTCTTCCATACGGAATTCCACAAGGTTTAAATCCATATCTAACTTCCCTTTTCTAAGCCTGTGCTTTCTCATATGTGTTATCTCACTCTATTACTTCTCATTACTTCTACCAAACTTTCCTTCCATATCGACATTTAGCTGATTAAGTTTGCCTTTTTCACCTCTAGAATCTTCATCAACAAAGTTAGTGTCAGGAACTCTTTTTCTTTTGATGCATAGCTTATTTATTGCTTATTCTAAACTGTTTACGTTCTTACAATTAAGCATGATGTTAAACATGTTATAAAGACTTCTTGTGATCATGATATTTGTTTGATAAACAACAGTAGTTAATAATAGGAATAGATCTAGCATCATCAAAATCACTAAATCTATGTAACTATTATACAAAGGAAAATATGCAACTTAAAATGTCCAATTAAAAAAGAAAACTATCGATGCCTAACTCGTCACTCCTTTCTATTGTAAAAATCGTCTATGATAGAACCTATATCAATCTTTTTTGCAATAATATATTGAGTCATAATATATATTTAATTAGAGAAATACACTAAAACCACATGAACTTTTTTACTAAGTTCCTTAATTATAATAATAAATATATAATACAATATATGACACATATCATGTTACATGATATATATATATATATATATATAAATGTGGTATGTGGTGTAAAATGTCACATATTGCAAATTATATGTATGGTATGTCTATAATTTTATTCATAAATATAATATAGTTCATTATATAGCCCAAATCATTTACAATATGATCGGTATTTATATAATATTTTAAAAGTTAGCTTTCCTAAAATAAAAAAAAAGTATTATGTAAAAGTTAATGATATTTGATTATATGAATTAGAAATTGCTTGTAATAATTGGAGTGAAACCTAATCTAGAAAAAGAGGACTTTCATGGAAGCAAAAGATAAGACAAAAAGACATCACGATATAATTATACAACGAAAAATTAGTTATAAGTGAAAGAAAAAATAATTCACTATATACGATAAAGATTTATATGCACAAGAGGGCAATGACAGTAACATCCATGTTCATGTAGCTATGGTAAAAATTGGTGTTTCGATATTAAAATCTCTTGCACCTGGAAAGAAAGCATCACGGCTCAATATGCATTGGCTTGAACTTATGAATATCATATAACAGTTAACACCATAAGAAAAAGATTAGATCATTAAAAAATTATTCTTTTGCCAAATAGTTAGGTAGATTATTGATATATTTTTAGAAAGTTATAAATATTGCTGAGTTTGATCTTTTAAATCGGATTCAAATAAATTTAAATGTGAAAGTTTTATTCTTTATTAAAAAGGAAAAAGTATTTTTTTTTTTTATGATCTTTGTGAAACTACACAAAAGAAAGATGAAAAAAAGAAAAAGAAAAAGGAAAAAAGATTATGTTACCTCAATCAGCAGCGGAGCACTTGACGTCAATCTTCATTGCAAAGGAATGGTGTAATTCCCTATTGTAGCCGGCATTGATGGTTCGACTAATTTATTGATGGGTCCCTTAAACGTAGCTATATCTTTTACCTTATGGACTAATTAGGCTCTGGTCCAACAATCCATTTACAAATAAACAAACATAGCCACTTTAATCTGACGCAAATGCAAAACAGGGCTGAGTGGGCCTAAGGCCCTTTCGGCCTCCTCTAGGCCCCGTTTATAATTATCGATATGTACATATTTGTTTTGCTAGTTAAATTTACTCTCTTAATTCAATGTATAATAGAAGTATATTGTGTATAATGAAATGTGATTACAACAATTAGATGTTCCCTAAAGCGGTCTGAACTGAACTAAGCACCGGATCATCAACAGCCCCAGCAATAAATAGAAAAAAATATATAAAAAAAGATTGTAGTAACTATCAAGATATCTAACTTTTCTAAAGGTATAATGGTAATTTGACACAACCTAGCTTCTTGTCTTAATTATGATTTTTTCCCTTCATTTTGTTTCCCTTTCTTATCTACAATTATGATAAGGATCGCTTACGTCACTTTTTTCCGCTAATTGTTATTTTCCCAGTTAGATTTCTTTTCTTCTTTATACCCCCTCTTTCCAAATATAAGGTTTTCAAGGTCAAAGGTCTCACAATCGAACCGATATTTTTAAAACTCTTAAACACTACCGTTTCTATTATATCCCAATATCCCTTTTATAAACTTGTTAGGTTGCTATAAGAAAATGATTTACTTTTAAAAGTTATTGTGCTATTAATTTAGAAATGTTAATTGAGCTCATCCCTTTTTGAATGGTTGGTTTACAGGTCGATAAGGGAATAAACTAAGTTTAGCCTAATTTAATAGGTTATAATAAGAAAATGTTTTACTTTTAAAAGTTTTTATGTTATTCACATATACATGCTCAACGGGCCAATTTAGAGTCATCGATTTACGAGTCAATAAGGGAATGACTCGGGCTCAGCCTTTGCTTAAACCTAGGTTTTTTTATTTTTTTATTTTTTTTACCTTTTCAAATTTTCCTTAATTATTATAAATAATTTGTGAATTACTCTTTTTTTTTTTCAAATAAATTTAATACTTTATGTTGTTGATAATGAATAAAAAATTTTATTTTCTATTCATTTATTTATTTTTTCAATCTTGATATAATTCATTTAGACCATATAAATATGAATACATAATGTTATATTATATATAGCATAATATATAGTATATATGTGTATTATAATATATATATATATATAGTATATTGATTATTATAAATTACATGTGCTATATGCCTGTTTGCATTTTATATATATATATATATAGTATATTATATATTATTTATATATATTTTTGGGATTGGCTTGGCTTTGAACAATTGAACCAAATCGCTAATTTAAGGGTGATTCAACCTGCTGATTTGGTGGCCTTCTAAACTGGCTGGTTATAATGGTTGAATTGCCGAATTGGCTAGGCCTTTAGAGCTTGATGGACAGATTTTAGACTAGTTCACAGTTCAAAACCAGTTTTTGTACATTGCTATATTCATATAATATATAATCGATATATAAAAAATTATACTGATAATAAGTATCATTTCTCAATTTATCTATATCATTATAAAGTTAAAATTTCACAACCACTTAGTAGATTCGCTAATATAGAAGACCAGACAAATGGTAAAAATAGAAACTATAATGAGAGTTATATATTTTTCGATTTCCATATTTTCATTGTTGGAATTCAGCTTCTCTACTTGATGTGAATCGCTTGTAAGTTAAGCATTTAACTTGAGATTCAATGAGTCAACGGAAGTAATTACTTTACAAGAAAAGAACTTTATTGTAATTTTAGGGTTCTTATCGGTATTTGAGGATATGGACGATCTTTCGCTAGATATTATGCATTGATGAAATCCCTACTACATTGGCTTCGATTGATGAATGGTTTTATTGGTCATAATGCAAAATAATAGATAAGAATAGTTTGATAAAGAGCCTTAAAAAAAAAATTCAATATTATGATAAAAAATGTCTCTAATAATAGTCCTACTAATTAAGATAAACCTAACAATAATTGAAAAGAGTGGAAAATAAATCATAAATCCAATGGTTTGTAAACCATTCACGATAAGATATCATGATTGTAATCAGTGTTTCTAATAATAGTCTTATAAAATATTTATATGATAATTAGGATAAACCTAACAATAAATGAAAAGAATAGAAAATAAATCATTAGTCCGACAATTAGTAATCTATTCATAATTAGGTATCGTGATTGTGATCCAAATGATGCCTCGAACAATTAGATCATGCTTCATCTAAAAGTTATAGTAGGGTTTATGCTCAGGTTTTATGGCCATGAACCTAGTTGTGTTTCTCTTAGCTAATCACAACTATGCTAACATACCCTAAATAAGCCTGTGATCTTCTTCCATTAGCTTATGCTCCTTATTGATAAAGCAATTAACCTTCATTCCTTGATTTATCTCATTCCCCTTAACCTCTAATAAAGTTGTAAACTCTTTAGAGGCTATAAAATGCAATTGGAATGAGTTAATAAACACATTCTTCCTTAGATGGCGAAGCTATGTAGTCCTATGGCTTTAGCTCATGCAATTAGACCAATAGGTAAATGATTCTTGTCACTACTTAGAGTAAAAAAATATTATATATAAGAAAATAAAAATTGTCGGAGTAAAACTAATGTGAAGGTAAATTGAAAGAAAGAAAAAAAAAAATTATTGGAATAAATCCTAAACTATTTGTGGCAAGTTAATTTAATACGTTCCTTTAATGGGTGGATTGATAATACATGTTTTTTAATCCCCCTAACATTAGACCATTTAGGATAATATTAGTACATGATATTGTTGGATATTCTTCCTTATTTCTACATAATATTAAGGTTTATGAGATCAATTTAATGAACAACATACAACACGTAAATAATAATTAATTTTAATACTATCATTCCGTTATTATTTATATTCAATATTTTCTTAGTGATCACATAGCATACCTAATACCTTCCAGGTTAGTTGAAGAAATAACAAAAAAGCATGCTCCCCCTAGTACCAGTTCAGCACTTAAGAACCCATGATTTGCCTATTAACTTTTAAATTGCCAAATTCGTATTTCCTCCGAATCCATCTACGTACACACACGCACATACCCATGAAGCGAGCCAACACCAACCCCAACATTATTTTATAAATCCTCTCCTCTCCATAGCAGTCACACCAACAGAGGGGAGAGAGAGAGGAGGAGAAGAGAGCGGCTTGTTCTTTTCTCTCTCTCGAAAAAACGCATACCTTGTTTACGCCGCCTCTTCTCTCTAACGATTTTCACCTACTTCTATTCTTTTCGATTTCCATTCACCCTTATTCCTTCACTTCATTGCAATCTGATTCACCTGTGCCTTTCTTGCAATAATATTTGAGTAAAAGGATCCCTTTCTTTGCCACACCCATTTGATCCAAAGACAATCTTGTCACCATCTATTGCATCCGAATTAACCAAAATCATGTGATGTGTCCTCGAGGTTTCACTAAACACGAGGTTTTGGTTCATTTCCTAGGAAAAATCGAAACTTTGGTTTCATTGCATAAAGGGGTTTTACCCTTTTCCTAAGTTTCAAAACAAGTGTTGTTGTTCTTATTTAATTTTGTTTAGGTTTGAGTAATGGGTCGAAACAGTTTACAGCTTTTTGATAATAATAATAATAATAATAATAATAATAATAATAGTTATAGTAACAGTATAGATGATGCTCTCTCTATTACTGGTTTAGGGTTTCAATGGAGTTTAAGAGATGTGGATGCTTACCCTGTAGGAGGCCTTTTTGCTAGTGTTGGCCAAATGGGAATGAATTTTGGGGTCTCCCCAAATTCTCCGAATCCCCGGGATACAGGTAATGGTGGTGGAAACGGTAGTTCTGGAGTTGGTGGCATAAAGCTGCCCTATCCGGATTTGTTAGTGAAGTATGTGTCATCTCCCGAGGGGATTCGAATTGTTGGTGTTCCTGAAGAGGAAGTGTTGGAGGAGAAGGAAAAGGGTGGCCTTAAATTGAAAATTAGGGTTAAAAACCCTTCTTTGAGACGGTTGATTAGTGGGGGCATTGCGGGGGCAATTTCACGGACGGCGGTGGCACCTTTGGAGACAATTAGGACTCATTTGATGGTTGGAAGCAGTGGGCACTCTACTACTGAGGTTTTTAGTAACATTATGAAGACTGATGGCTGGACAGGATTATTTAGGGGGAATTTAGTCAATGTGATTCGGGTTGCACCAAGCAAAGCCATTGAGGTATACTAAATGATTACTGCTGCTTTTTTATATTGCTTTGTTGAATATTGTAGAAGATGAGTGCTGATTGTTTTTCCATTATCAAGGAATTGGGTATCATATCTATATTTAAGATAGCTGTATAGTGATTGCACTTGGTCATGCGATGTTCTTTTTGTTGAAAAAATGTTCGCTTATACTTTTATCTTTTGAAGGGGATGCTTGCCTTTTTGGGATTGTCATTTTTGTCGGTAGAGTTACTGCTGTTGTCCAGTTGGCTGAATATGAGCATGTGAATTTGAGTTGTGCCATGGATTCTAGTTTTTGGTGCTAGGAGTTGCAGGTTTGGTCCTATTTGCTTTTTGGTTACCTCCTTGAAAAGGATGTAGAGGAAAAAGTCATCCAATTGGATTCACGTGCTGCTTTTATGCACATTGCATGTGTTGCTGAGATTTATTTTGGCATTGAATAGTTTAATGGTTCTCTTCTATAATTGGTGAAGTGATAACTGATCTGGGATTTGTGGCTTCCTTCCACAGATTGGCAAGAGAAAACATGGAGCATGTTGCTCTTTCTATTTCCTTTTTCTACCTATCAAGTATGCTGTTTGCATTTTTATGTGACAAAATTTTAATTGTCATTCTGTGGTGGAGAGGTATGACCTGAATGTAATTTTACTGCTTAACTGGGCTTTGACGTGAGTCAAAGTGTTCACTTTTCTCTGAGCTTGTTGGACATTACTCTTGGAATGAATTGCCTTCATTCTACTTCTAGTTTCATAGATGGTGAAAACTTAGACTAGATGGAAAGTAGAGAGAAATTTACCATGTCAGCAAGCAGAGATTAAAGTTATTCCACTTAGTGCTCTCTCAAAACCATCCTGATACTGGTTTATATGATAACCATTTGCTCTGGACCTTAAACAGCATCCTTTTCTTTTCTTTTTTGGTAAATCATGCAATTGTTATTAGTGAGAATTTTTGAAGTCAGTCATTTTTCACATTTGATGATATAAGTCACATGATATCTGTAGAACACTGCATTAATGTTTTTGAAGTTTTCATTTCTTCTTAGAAATATATTTGGCATATGCACTTTATTTTGTTATATGGGTAGTAATTAGGGTGCTTGACATGCAAATGTGATGCTTAATTGATTCTAGAAAGCGTTAAACCTCTGGCAGTGTGAGTAGCTGGGATCCAATTGACAGAAGGATTGCAGGACTTAAAAGTAAAATAAGATTCTTTAAAGTAGTTTTGTCTGTGTTCTCTCAACAAAGTTGGCATAATTTTGTTCTTTTGTATGTGTCATTAGAAATTGAGCATCATTTTCTGTAGGTCTTCATTTCAGGAGAATATAATGCTGATATATGTCATTCTTTCTCATTGGTTCATGCAAATCCTATCAATGCAGGAAAAATGGATAGAAAGAGTTTTAGCATTTCATAATGTTGAATTTAAAAGAAACGCATGTTGAATTTTTCTTTTGGGTGATGGAGGGGTGCGATCCTAGGCACCAGAACGTCCTATACAACTTATTCATAGATTATGTCCAAACTTGCATGTTGTAAGTGGCCATAAGGAGTGAATTTGGTGGGAATGGATCTCCAGAGACCATGCAATTTGTCATATCAGTGTCTGAGTTTTAATCACGTGGTGGATTCCTTGGTTACTTACCTGAAAGGAGTTGTAGTTAATTGATTATATTTGGCTTAGTAAAAGGTTATTTAGTTGTATTTTATTTTTCAGACACAAGATGCTTTCTGGCATTTTGGATGGAGGTAGTAGCTTTCTCGATCTGTTGAAGCCATCATATATGGCACTCTTGCTGCTGTTGATGAGTTGTGAATTTTCTCATCTTATTTTGCTGTTTGGTTGAAAATGCATGGGGACACTTACACGTAGACATTTGCTTGGGTCTTTAAATGAGTTTGAAATTAAATGCTCCAATCTTTTTCTCAGTGTACTTGGTGAATTATAACCTTGCAATTTGGTTCTTATGAGGTGTGCTTAAAGTTTCTGATATTTTCCATTGCAGCTATTTGCTTACGATACAGTTAATAGGAAGCTTTCGCCAGGACCTGGTGAACAGCCAAAAACCCCGATTCCTGCATCTCTAATTGCAGGGGCATGTGCAGGTGTTAGTTCGACAATATGCACATATCCTCTTGAGCTGGTCAAAACTCGTCTTACTATACAGGTATGTACATAACATTTAAGGACCATGAGTTTCCATATGATATTCACCCATAGCTCAATATTCTTTCTGTGAATGCTCCAGAGAGGTGTTTACAACAGTCTTGTCGATGCGTTTGTGAAAATAGTTAGAGAAGAGGGTCCTGCAGAACTTTATAGAGGGCTTGCTCCTAGCCTTATTGGAGTTATCCCATATGCTGCTACCAATTATTTTGCCTATGATACATTGAGAAAAGCTTATAGGAAGATCTTCAAGCAGGAGAAAATAGGAAATATAGAGACCCTTTTGATAGGCTCAGCAGCTGGCGCTATCTCAAGCAGTGCAACTTTCCCATTGGAGGTCGCTCGAAAACACATGCAGGTTGGAGCTCTAAGTGGAAGACAGGTTTACAGGGATGTGTTCCATGCGCTTGCAAGTATACTTGAACAAGAAGGGATCCAGGGTCTCTATAGGGGTTTAGGTCCTAGCTGCATGAAGTTGGTTCCTGCTGCAGGCATATCTTTCATGTGCTATGAAGCGTGCAAGAGGATATTGGTCGAGAATGATGAAGATGCATAGATGGGATGCTCAAATTGAAACAAAGTCTTTGAAGACAAGAGCGAAAGGGGAGAAGCTTTCTATGCAAACTGCAAGTTTTATGGTCCGTGGTGATTTGTTTTTTCTATTTTATAGGAGGGTTTTAAGTCACTTGATCTCCAAAAGTTAAAACCACGTATACTTTGATTTTCATTTCTTTTTGTGAAGGTATGAATGGATCAGTACACTTCAGAAAAAAGTGAGTTATCCAATATTATTACCTGTTTTGCGGATTTAGGTGATTCTTTTCCAGGCTGGTGGGTCTAGCCAAGGAGAGCTTGTAGTGTTCAATTGCAAAATGTAAATATGCAAACCTCTGTCTGTTACAGAGCTGAAAGCAATAATTCCTGCTAAGAAACTTTGTGCAGTTGGGACAATGATGTGTGTTGCTTCTTTTCTGATGTAAAACTTCACTGTATTCAGACGCCATAAGCGTGAGCCCTTGATGCATTCGAAACATGCACACAGCGTATGGTTTTATGCTTTCTTTAGAGCGCTCTATATTCTACTTCTTATCCTGAGGTTGTGAGGCGGGGAGGATAGATGCAACATGCTAGGTGATGAAAACAACAGCGTGAGGCTAGCTCATGTGCTTAATTGAGGAACAGTTTGCTTGTACTTATGGCGCTCATAGTCCACAGGTGGTTCTATAGTTTACAATCTGAATTTCCCGAATGTTACACTAATATAGCAGTAGTTACTGTCAATGTACAAAAATAACTTTTTTGGGCAAAAATTTTCACTTCTAAAGGCCTTCGTTACTTATGCTTTACAATAACTAAGAATTGAACCGAATCTTATGCTTTACAATGACTGAGAATTGAACTGAATCGAGAATTAAGTCACACCAAACCATAAAATATAGTTTTCTTGGATTTCAGTGCGGCTTGTGGTTTAGTTTAGAGAGTCTAAATGGTTTTCTTATTAAAAAATAAAAAAGGCGCAATACTTTTTAAAAATAAATTTTGAATTAGTTTGATTCAAAATCTTGATCATTAACTGTTTTAACAGAATCAATTGAAATATGGTTTGGTTTGACTTTATTCTGCTCTTGAGCAAATCGGACTTTAAAGTGAAACAAACCTAACCTAACTAGAACACTCCTAACACTAAGGAAACACAAGCGTTTGGATAATAAATAAAATAACCGATTGATAAATTGTGTGAACCGAAATCATCTTCGATTTTTATTGTTCATGAAACGGGTATTTCAGTCTTTAGATCTCGTCAAATGGGTAACGTGGATCATTGGCGTCACAGAAATGGCGTATCACGCCAGCCCATACGAAAATCCACGCGCTTGAAGTTATATTAGTTAGGAAACAATAAATAGACGTGCAGATAAGAATTAGAATGGATAAGAAGAATTAAATATGATAAGTATAAAGAAAATTAGATAATATAAGTTTATTGTATTATATTTAATTTACATGGTATTGGACAAAATGTTTATATTAAAAAATTAATCATTTATATTATAAAATAAATAATTTTTATAATATTTAATAAAAATAATATTAATTAACTCAATATTATAATATAATAAGATATTTTTGAAAATGTAAAATATATTTTATTTTTTTTAAATGAATTTTTTTTATACTATAGTGTAAATGAAATAAAATCTAGATTTTTTTATCTAATTATCAAATAAAATTATAAATTAAATATGAGATAAATATTTTTATCCAATTTAATACCATAAAAGTTACGTAACTAAAATTATCTAAATTATAAAAATCATTGCGGTAGTATAGTGGAAAATGATAGGCCCACTTCCAATGGTGAGACAACAAGATGGCCGCCGACTTCAATTCCCTTTACATGAGCTTATAGTTATCTCAATTTTTTTTTTCCCTTCCGTTTTCTTTTCTTAATTATTTGTAATTAAATGCGATCAATACCTATTACAATTGGAGGAATCAACTCATGCAAGAATTAAAAGTTAGGTTTTCCCAATTCTAATGAAGAATAAGTTTTTCTATTTCTTTTATTAAGGATTTCCTTATTCCTCTTCTAGATTGTGTGTTTAATATAGTTATAAATTATTAACTGTTGAGAATATTGAATTGATAGATAAGTGGTAAAAATTAAATTTTTGAATATTCATGTTTTCTTGATTTGGTTCATTGACCATACATGGATGAAAAATTGAATAATAATTATAATCTTTTTTAAAAATAGAAAATATAAATATAATCTAATAATTTTTATGTATTATATAAAAATATGTTACCAATTATTTAAGCAATACAAGGTACCAAAAACACATTACTCATTATATATGATTTGTTGAATATTGCATGGAAAAAAAAAGCATATATAAAGTGATTACGTGAGTATTATGAAAAAAAAAAAAAGAAGAAAAACTCTATATTTCTCTTACACATACTTTATATCATAGCTTTTATGTGCTTACTATGAAGTGTATACAATAGTTGCATAAGATTTCAAATAAAAAAATGTTTTTTTTTTTTATAAATAGATATTAACAAGGATGGGTTAGCTTTATAACGACTTGTAACACTAGTATAATGCCTATTAATATAATTATTTATTAATAGAAAAAAGGTAATAATGAAAATAATGATGATGATAACGATGATGATGATGAATAATGATGATAATAATAGGATGATATAATAAATAATTGTGGAAATATATTATATGAAATTATTTTCTTGTTATGAAAGACAAGTGTTTCTGAAATTATATAAAAGTAGTTAAAGAGCTTGTATAATTCATAAAAAGGATGAAAATTTGAATAACGATTATAATTTGTTTTAAGAAATTAAAAAATGTACATGTAATTTAAATTTTTGATGTATTATCAAGAAAACACATTAAAAAATTATTTAAGCAATATAATGAATAACTCATGCAAGAATTAAAACTTAGGTTTTCCCAATTTTAATTAAGAATAAGCTTTTCTATTTTTTTCTTAATTTCATTTGTTATAGATTTCTTTATTCCCCTTCTAAATTGTATGGTTAATATAGTTATGAATGAGTAATTGTTTGGAAGATTGAATCGATGGATCTGTACTAATAATTAAACATTTGAATGTTTATATTTTCTTGATTTGGTTCATTGAACATATGCTATTCTTTTTTTTTTTTCAATGTAAAGAAATATATTGAAACAAATGGAAGAGTAAACTCGAGTTCACAACCAAGAAACCAACATAACTACAAAACCAACTAGCTTATGCCAATTGCATCTGCAATAGGATTGAATATATGCTTTACAATTTATACGTTGCATGTTACATTGGACAAAAATTTGGAAAGAGTAAAACTGATTCAATCAATTCTATGACAAAATGAACTAATGCAAGATTATAAGTAAGGTATAGGAATATGCATTGTAATTGAGTCAGAGTTTAAAATAGAAAACGATTAATTAACTAAATAATCTTGGTTAGGCTGATATAGTAAATAATTATGGAAATAAATTATATTAAATTATTTTCTTGTTATAAAAGACAAGTGCTTTCGAAATCATATACAAGTAGTTAAAGAGCTTGTGTAATGTGCAAAAAGGATAAAAATTTGAGTAATGGTTATAATTTTTTTAATTAACAAATGTAATATAATCTAAAGTTTTGATGTATCACTAAGGAAACACATTAAAAAGTTATTTAAGCAATATAAGGAATAACTCATGCAAGATTTAAAAGTTAGGTTTTCCTAATTCTGATGAAGAATAAGTTTTTCTATTTTTTTTCTTAATTTCTTTTGTTATAGATTTCTTTATTCCCTTTGTAAGTTGTATGATTAACATAGTTATGAGTGATTAACTATTTGAAATATTGAATTGATGGATCTATGGTAACAATTAAATATTTGAATATTTATGTTTTCTTGATTTGTTTCATTGAACATATGCTTTAGAATTTATATATTGCATGTTACATTAGGCTAAAAGCTGAAAAGAGTAAAACTAATTCAATCAATTCTATGACAAAATGAACTAATATAAGATTATAAGTAAGGTATAGGAATATGCATTGTAAGTGAGTCAGGGTTTAAAATATAAAATGATTATTTAACTAAATAATCTTAGTTAGGATGATATAATAAATAATTATGGAAATATATTATATTAAATTATTTTCTTGTTATAAAAGATAAGTACTTCTAAAATTATGTAAAAGTAGTTAAATAGTCTGTATAATGCATAAAAAGGATAAAAATTTGAGTAATGGATATAATTTTTCTTTAAAATTAACAAACGTACATATAATTTAAAGTTTTGATGTATTATCAAGGAAACACATTAAAAAGTTATTTAAGCAATATAAGGAATAACTCATGCAAGAATTAAAACTTAGGTTTTTCCAATTCTGATAAAGAATAAGTTTTTCTATTTTTTTTTTTTGTAATTTCTTTAGTTATAGATTTCTTTATTCCCCTTATAGATTGTGTACTTAATGTAATTATGAATGATTAACGGTTTTGAATATTGAATTGATGGATTTGTGGTAGTAATTAAATATTTGAATATTTATGTTTTCTTGATTTGGTTCATCGAACATATTGCATGTTACATTGGGTTAAAATCTGAAAAAGGTAAAACTAATTTAATCAATTCTACGATGAAACTAACTAATATAAGATTATAAGTAAGATACAGGAATATGCATTGAAAAATGAGTGAGGGCTTAAAACAAAAAGTGATTAATTAACTAAATAATTTTGGTTAGGAATATAAATACTTAATTAACTAATATGAGCAATTCACACTTTGGGAGGAGGTGATTGCTACATTAATAATACTTTGAGAACTCAAAAGGGAATGGAGAGGAAGTAATTAATGCGGTTGTTGGGTGTTAAGGTATTTCTTGGATTTAAACGTATAAGTAAGCATCACTTATGCCATAAGGTAGCGATAATAGCTGACAACCAGGGCATGACTAAACTTGGAGGCATTTTGTGCTGAGGTAGTGACAGTAGTTATGCTTGAACAATACGCCCCATGAAAGTGATGGTATCTATGTTATTTAAGGGGATTATGTCTATTACTTGACACTAAAGACAACAATAAAAGTTAGGTCATAACTGTGCCTAAGCGTTGTACACATAGCTATATCATGGTTTTGAGAGAGTTCTTATCAAGGGGATTGTTTCTGAGACCCTATAAAAATTGGTTATCAACTTATAATTGGTTGGTAAAATATAGGGTAATCATGCAAGCTGATCAGTTAAGCCCGAATTTTACGAAGAAGTTAGAAATATTATTAAAAATGATCTCGCAAGTTCGGATTTAAGATAACACAGTAATGAAAAAAATAAATATTATTTTTATATAATAAACGTATTTTTTTCGGTTATTTATAAAAAAAACACAAAAAACGAGTTTTGATAATTAATAAATTATATATGTATAAAAAATAATAAAATAACTTAAATTATATAGGAGTATTTATTTCTATTAAATATCAATTTATGTGTAGGCATAAATACCCGAAATTACCTAAATTAAATAATATATACTAAATAAATATAGAAAAGTTAATAAAAAGTTCAAAAAAATGATGTATTGTATGGGAGATACTGGAATGTGACGTGGACGTAGTAGCTTGATAATGTAAAGTAGGTGTGATCAAAAAGCATTTTAGATGAGTTAACAAGGGATTAACTTCATTTAATGACACATAGACTAGGAAAGAAAAGTCCATTGACTCATACCTTGCTTATGAATTCAATATGAGCTTTCCTAGATTCATTTTTGCCACTCCAGTACATGGGAAAAATAGAGGGAAGCTAGGGAGAGTTAGGTTAGTATTTTAGTAAATTATGCAAAATTAGAGTGTTTTAGGGCTAATTTGTTGCTTAACCATCAACCTAACATTTGACATGAAATTGCCACTACCACCATTGGATGGGGTACCCTATGCCCTTTTAGGCAGACAACTCTATGGTGGCCAACATTGGTTGGAAAGCCACTTTCTGGTAAGTATTCCTTTTTGTTTTGATTTTTATAAAATTATTAAAAATAGCAAGTTTTGTCCAAAAATAATGACAATTTATATTTTGGCATTATTTTGTATGTAGTTTTTTTAGTAAAAATATTGTTTTGTTTAAATTAAGTTTTGAAATATATTGTTCTTACAAATTGCTAAACCCAAACTAATTTTGCTTTTGATTTCAAAAATCAATTAATGTTGTTTTGGTCTCAAAATTTTTTTGTACACTACCTATGATACATATTAAATTATAATGAAAATATTTTCTTGAAAATTATTTTTCATATTTTTATCTAATTTTTAGGTGTTAAAAACCCTAATAGATGGCTATTTTCCTAAATCTACTTAATAATTTTCTAAGAAACTGAGTTGGATTTTGACCTATTGAATATTTTGATATATTATGGTGTTTAGTAATGATGAAAGAACCAATTTGTAGTGTTGAGAGTATTAGATTTGAGTATTGAGGGCATAAAGTTGATATTAACAATATATGTGAAGTGCTTAAATAATGAGATTAGGTTAGATGGTTCAAATTAGAGTGATGATGGACTATATAGTATGGTTGGATTTTGATCTTGAATAGAATTGTGGGGGAGTTATGTAGAAATATAGGTTAGGTACGAATCATGACCTAATTCAGGTGTAAAATAAAAACCAGAGTGTATATTAGTATACTAAGGAGTTGAACAAAACTCAAATTAGAGACTAAATTCACTTGAGTTAAAGTTAGTTAATCTCTATAGAATAGGTTGGTAGGTGTTTTAGAAAATTATGAATAAGGTCTAATCAAGA
Source organism: Lumnitzera racemosa (assembly GCA_024138005.1). Lineage (NCBI taxonomy): Eukaryota > Viridiplantae > Streptophyta > Magnoliopsida > Myrtales > Combretaceae > Lumnitzera > Lumnitzera racemosa. The sequence goes on from JAMXBC010000007.1 coordinate 8,623,241, forward strand.
GTTAAATTAGAACCTGATTCAGAGGCTAACTTAGAGACACATTCATAGTCTAAATTAGAGGTAAAATTGAAAGTTAAATTAGAACCTAGCTAAAACGAGAATAATTAAAAGAGACTTAAAACTTGAGTAATTAGGTATAGAAAAACCCTAAGCTAAAGATAATAGTTTAAGTTACAAAATAAAGCTTATATATAGTAGTAATATAAGCACTAAAATAACATTTATATTATAGAGATTATCGATAAAGGCCTGTTGCGAGTTGCACTTTAAGTGAGCAAGCGGGAAGTCCAGATAAGTTTGAAATCAATATATTATTGTATTTTGAAGTACTGTTTTATAGTATTTGGAGGTGTACATGATTGTGCTTGTTAGGTATCTTGATTGTGTACGTGCCTGTTTATATGTGTTTTTGAGTTTAGTTGCATGATTTAAGCTTACAGCTCTAGATTACGATTGTTTGAATTACATGTATTATAACCAATTAGGGGATGCTTAAGATTCTCTGACTAAATACTGACCCCTTTGAAAGCGATGTTGTGGGAGCATGATGGTCTTTTCTTCATCTTTAGTTGAATTAAGTGACATAAGAGTAGGTTATGGTAAGGGTAAAGGTAAAGGTAATGGTTCGAAGGTAGTTGTGGGAAGAGTTGTGTCTCTATTGCATGAGCTTAGGATTGGTCTTGAGTTGCTAAATGAATGCTAAAACTCCTTAATCTAAATTAGAGTGGGTGTAATTTCTCTAATCTTATGACAGACTGGATAATATCGTATGATGGCATTTGTTTGGTGCATTGCATTTAAATAATTGTTTGATAACCTTGTCCATGCTTAACATGTAGTCTCATGTCTCTGTTCTAACTTATTAAGCGGTTAGTTGTTTACATCCTTATAGATATTATTACAAGTGCTAGCTAGGAAGTTGCACTATAACTACCTTAAAGCTAGTGACTGCTGAATTCTGAAGAGTAATGCTATAAAATTGAGGTTTGGATATACATTTAAAGTTTTGGTTCTTATCTTTGAATTTTCTAATATTAAACTATATATTACTTAAGTAAGATTAGGTATCTAAATCAAGTAAACATTACTTAGGATATTTGAATCTTAGTATGTGTTTTTCATACTTTTGCAAGCAAATAATATTATTACTCTGTGAACTATTTACTTCAAAGCAAGTTAGTTGTGGACGTGTTGTGTAAATTAGATTTATGATAGCAGTTGTAAGGTTAGCTTTTATCCTATTTTAGGATGGTTTATATGGCGGGGCTATTATAACTCTCCCTCTTTAGAGCATGATAGTTTCCATTACTTGACAGTGAAGACGATAAGCGATGTTAGGTAGCAATGATTATCATGCACTATGCTAGTGTAATAACTATGAATAGTTGTAGGAGTGCATGTGATGTGTTGAGATGCTTAAAAGAATTACAAATACATTCTCAAAATTGCGTAGCCTACCAAAGATATAATTTCTATTGTTTTGCTACTAAAATTTGACTTATTTAAGAAGAAGTTTGTTAGGTCTATAGAGTCTCAAGAGCACTCTAACAAGTGTATAGGAAAGTATCTACTAATTCATAAGGATGAACAAATATTTTTATGAATTTTATGAATAAATGAAATAAATGACCTTTTTGCACTTTTTTAAATAGATTTTATGAAAATAAGAAACTAAAAGATATGGATGAATCTTGAAATTAGATATGACACATAAATTCAATAGGTTGATCAATTCTAGGACTAATATTACTATGATCGAAGATATAATCAAAGATCTGTAGGGCATATAATGATCATAGAAAATTGGGGTTTGTTGAAGACGATCTAATATGATGCATAAATCTTATTGACAAGGTGTTAGTGATAATCTTTAGGAAGATTAACAAGAACAACAATTAGGAGATAAAACTTACTAAATTCATATTGTGAGAAATATTAATGTTTACATAGTCTCATTGTAGCACATAGCATAGCCATTTTATATGCATGAGAATAAGATTAAACCTAAGTTGCTTGAACATGTCAACACACCCTAAATCTAATGGTTGTTAGTAGGATCATTTGACAAACTTTAGATTTAAGCTTTCATAGCTCGATTGGCTTGAGGGGAAAAAGCATGGAGCACTTTGAATTTCTCACTACATAGCACTTACTTGATGCACTAGCTTGACCTAGCACCTTCGTGACTCTTAGTTTTGCTCGCAAAGCTAACTTTGGATTTTCATTTGCTTAAAAACACTACCTTTTAAAGTTTTTATCCAATTGCATCCTAGTTTATGAGATTATTAATACAGCAAGATAGTTTGTTTATGAACCTAGCTCAATCGAGAAGCTTACCTTGGCACTTGGAGATATTGTTAAGAGATTACTCTCTTTGGACTTATCGCTAACAAGTTTAGGGATAAGTGTTGATAGGTTATTTCTAATGTAGATCTCTAAGCCTAAGACTGAGCTCTTCAAAGAATGGGCTAAGCTTGAGAACCTATAACCAATCTCCATGGAACTTAGTAGAGCTTAGAATAGGTCTCTATATGAGGTGCTTAAAATTAGGTATTTGTATAGAGAGCTCATGAGCAAGTCTTCACTATAATTAGAAACTTGGCAATTGGTTACATTGAAGCTCACATTCGTTAGGTCAATACCTTAAAGCCTATCATATCTAATAAACCCTACAGGTAGGGGGTTCCTTACTTTTTAACTCTTAAGTTTACATTCTCTCTCTCTCTCTCTCTCTCTCTACATTTAAACATCATCTAACTTAATCATCGGAGTAATTGCACCGAAAGGACTTTTGGCAACTCTTTGAGTTTACATTGCTTGTTTTTGCAAGTTGTCCTCTACCTCAAGATCCTTACCAAAATCCAATAACAACACAAACTTAACTAAACTCTTACTTGTTAAATTTATTACTTTAATAATTTTATCTTGAAAAAAGATGATGTTGCAAATGTTTCATTAGACAAAAAGCATAAGTATAAAATAATTAGAGGTGAGGTGATAAATTTGATAAGAAAAAGTTTGATTAAGTATGAAATTTAACAATTTGAAACTTTAGGTAGAAAAAAAAAAACTACAATATAAATAGTGATTTGAAGATTTTCCCTAGTTTGATGAGCTTGTAATCAAAGATATGATGCAACCCTTTATCAATCGTCATTGATTACTCCCTAACTTGGAATGAATATAAATTAACCTAAAATTAGGTGGATCTCAATCAATCACACACACGCACACATAACAAGGGAGGTAAGGGTATGGAGAGGTGGTTAAGTAGGGAGAGAGAGATAGAGACGAAGATGTTATCATGTTAAAATTGAGTAAGTGAAACCCTTATAGAGTGGTGGGTGACTGCTTACCACAATACTTAGGTTAGGCGACCTACAGATAGGGGTCGGTTGTGATCCACCATTCCATCCAATTTTTGGACACCTTAAGGCTAAAGGATGGTGGGTGACATTTAGGTGGGGGTTTTGTCGTGCACTACGAGCTGTTGTCGGCTATCCCAAATCATAAGGTAGGTGAATTTCTATTTTCTTTTATCTTAATTAATTTTATTTTTTTTAGTTTCCTTTAGATTTTCTTTATCTGAACATCAATATTTTTTTAAAAGAATGGTTCAGTGTTGCATGAAAGTTCCTTGAAGAAAAATTGAAATTTCCATTTATTTATAATGATGAAATTGTATGATCACCGCTTTTTGTATTAAAATGGAGCATAATTTACTCCTCCGTTCCTAAGACATGTAATATTTAACTAATGGAAACAAAAAAAACCAAGACGTCGACACAAGAAATTCCTTCCCAAGAAATTTAAAAAATGATAGTATATCCAAGTTCAAAGATTATCTTATTTAGATGAATGATTGATGATGCTTTTTTTATCAATAATTTTGACCATGGTTTTAGTGAATTAGGTGGATTGTTTTAAATTTGGATTTATTATTTATAACATATATTATTTTTCTTGCATTGTTAGTTCTATTTAGGTATACATCCATTTTCTTATTTGTTTATTCTATGTGATTATCCCAATTAAATTTTCAATTACTTTCCCTATTTTTTAACTTATTTTGTCTTTTATTATTTCTTGCTTCCTTTACACGGTTAATTTAGTCATGGATTTCTACGAGTTTAATAATTGGCAATTAGCTTGAGTACACAACTGCAACTACCACAAGTGTTTTGCCTTTACTTTGGCTTACTTCATGTAGCGAGATAGTAATATTACAAAATAATGTCATAATGTAATATTATGTAATATCAATTTAGTAATATTATGTACAGTTGCACTCAATTACTATTACTTCAATATTATTTTTCTTTCAAAGCTCCCATTTACTTACCATAAGTGAAATTGAAACAACAAATTAATTAATAAATTGTGTTATTTCTTTATGAATTATCTTGATTGTGAATACTTACGATAGTAATTACTAATGAAAAATGTGTAATTTCTTAATTTAATGAATGGAGCTTCAATCAAAAGAAATTTATGTTATACCTTTTAGCCTATAACATTTCGATTCCCATTAATATTCATCAAAATTAAATACTGATTATCATTGAATACTTATTGCTACAGTAGCGAGTCATTCATTACTAAAGACCTCAAAATGCTCAAATAATTTCATATCATTCATTTTTTAAAGACTTGAATTGCACAAATAATTCTACAAGACTCTTTCTAATTTTTTTTTTTTAGCCAATAGACTGTTTCTAGTTTAAATTTGTTTAATTGCAATATTATTTTGCCATTTATGAACCGAGATAATTAGGCTGATTAACTCTAAATGCTTACACTATTAATGTTGATTGTTTCTATTTTATTAAAAGTATATTAAATTAGTTCTATATTTAGAAACATGATGATGAATTATTCATTTTTGACAATAATAATTGCTTAGATAATTAACTAATTAATACATTTTATCCCTTCCATTCAACGCTTTCCATTTTAGGTATGTTTAAATGTAGTGTTATTTTTCCATAAATAATTTATTCGCAACATAGGTTCAAAAGTGATGATATTAGCAAAAATCTGAATATTATTATAAAGCTTTAAATTTCAAAGTCTATTTTTTTCCCCTTTATTCAACGACTTCAATATTCACATTATCTTATTATAAAAAAGAAGAAGCAATTTATCTTATTTTCATATGGGAAAGGCATCTCAATAAAATTGTTGTCACTTTCAGTCATGACATCTCAATAGAGGTTAGAATATAGTCTTTTAAAATATCATAATTTTATCATATAATACTTTAATATATCCACGTTTCCACATTCATTTTTCAATTTCAATATATGATTTTCTTACCGATTTATCACGATCAAGTTTTTTTTTTTTTTATAAGTAATTTCTATGTCATACAAAAAATTTTTGATCACTTAATTGTTATTCAAATTTATTTTATTATTCAAAATAATGGTAAATTCATGACCAATATTTAATGATTGCATTCATATATTTAATTAGAAATCTCAATAAATACTGTTTTTTTTTTTCTAATTTATGTTTTCTTCTTAAGAATTTTTATTTCGTACAATGTTTCAATTGTGTAATATTAAGCGAATAATATCTTTATATGTATATATTAAATGATTTGATTGCTTTTAGTTGATGTTAATGATGATAGAAATACTAATTATTTAATTTGAGTACACACATTGCGGATGCATCGTTAGTTATAATTAATCAAAATATAATATAATATAATTATTCAAATCATTCAAAGAGTATGCACTTGTAATGTGAGTGCATCGAAATATACTAATTGAAATTGCTCAATTTAATTAAACAATAACGGTTTGATTAAATGAGGAAAAATTTGCCATTGATTTCATTATGCACCATTTCTCTGTATTTTAACATTGAAAGTTGTATGCTACATAAGGTTTGGAAGCTAACAAGAAGAAATGGCTTAACAGTAAAGGAGAAGATATAGTAATATATAAATTTTGATTATAAGTAATATTATCAATGTTTGTTATTGGATGCAAGTAAAACGTGGATGCATTATTTATGCTTTCATGAGGAAATATGTTGAAAATTTCCACATTTACAACGTCAAGAATAAGAGTTATCGATGCCTGTGTCTTAAAAAGATACATATATGTGAGAGTTATCTAAGAGAATTACTTAAAAAATAAAATATCGTTGCCGTGGAAATATTGTCTAAAATTTTATTCGTCTTCTAAACGAGAATGTTAGTCGGGTAGTGGAAGGAGACGGTTAAGGAAAAGTAGGAAGTATGAGTTAGTGGGATGCATAGGTTATTATGATAATGATAAACTCTTTTCCAGTGATTTTGTATTTGAAATGATATAGTAATTATCGGTTATTCCATAAAATACAAATGAAGAAAATAATGATAGCACCAAAACGCGTTAGATAAGGTTTGTGGAGATTTTAATCTAAGGGATTATTATTACATAATATAGCTATATATTTTTACTTTTCACTATTCTCTAAGGTAACAAAAGCGATACGATACACATCCAGTCCAAATCAAATTTGGAGTAGTTATAAGAGAATATACACTAAATCCTTAGCTAATCTGAAAAAAAAAAGAAAAAAAAAAAGGAGATTTATCTCTGTACTTTCACAACGAAGGTTGATGCCCCTATATAAATATTAAAAGCTTGTTGCTATTCTTCTCGTTTATTTTCTACTCATACTCACGTCACACACGGAAAGATGGCGAGCCAGTTTAGATTCATACTTGTCGTTGGTGTTCTTATATGGTTATCGAATTCTGGGACTTGCTATGGTTTACGAGGAACAGGAAGGAAATTAGTTCGTTCAGGTGTTCATCGTGATGTGCATAGACAAGGAAACTCTACGATCTTCAATGTCCTAGATTATGGCGCCAAAGGTGATGGAAGAAGTGATGACACACGGGTAATCATACTTTCTTGCTTTTTCATTCAAAAATTGGAGGAAAAAAAAAATAATAATTATGGTTTCGTGTGGAATAATTGACTATTGACGAAATATTATGTTTTCTTTTGTCATTGTCCTCACAAAAGAACACATGCTTAGAGATTTGTGTTATGATATCAAAGGTTGCTGGACATATATATATATATATATATATATATAGCAACAGAATAAGTCTCTATTAAATTTTAAGGGGAAAGAAATCGAATTTTTTATATTACTTAATTGATAATAGAGTTTGTGTGGAATTAAAGGAGACTAGAATACTATTCACTACTGAGATAGTTTTTTCCAACATAATTATTTTCCTCCTAATTCTTTCCTCTTCAAATTTTTTCCCCTTCTGTTTCTTTCTCTCATACCAAATAAAGTGTAAATGCAGACTGATAACATAACATGAAGACACATAATTTCACTATGAAAATTGAGAGTTTGGTTTTAACTTATTTCCTCCATGCAAATAAAATCCACACTACACTTTTCATAGTTTTTGTTTTTTGATTTACGGAGAAATATAGTTGTCAAGAAACTACCGCTTCCCCCACTAATTGATACCTTATCCGCGTTGCCTATTTTTTAGCGTTACTTGTGCCCTCGCAATGCTTCTCCCAAGAAATAAAAAAAGTTTTATTTACTTAATGGATCGCGTTATATTTTGGTAGAATTTTAATGTATCTACGCTAATAAGGAAGAATTAATCTTTTTGGTATAACACATTCATTTATTATAAATCTCGTGTCATATTTTCATAGGATTATAATTAGTAAATATCAATAAAATTTTGATATACTTAATTATGGGATATATAGTTTCTAAAACAACTATCACCATGTTTTGTACATATTATTTACTAGTGAATGACTCCAATTGATCAAAATGCATAATAAGGAGTATATTCATACGATTTTGCACTTATCGACAAAATACAATCAAATCAAAGCAATTGGATGTTTGACTTGGACCTATATGACATGACTAATCAATAAAAATACCCTAATACTCTACCTTTGTCATATATTCTTAGATCGTATTGATTTGACTCTATAAGTAGGACTACCACTTTATAGCATGTTGCCGCCAGAAGTAGAACCTCGTATTTTTTTTAGAAAATCTCCTAATTTTTTCAAAGCAACTAGACAGAGGGGGAAATTCTAGTACTTTCCCATATGACTTTTTTTCCTAGCTCTAGAAATTTAACAAAAGTAGACATAGAAACTGAAATCATTATATCCTAAAATGTATTGCTATTTGTCTTTATTATTAATAATATAGATTAGGCCCACAAGAGGGGAAAAAAAAAACGAAATATAGCATGTAAAAAGATTACAGACATATAAAAAATGTAAAAATTGCTTTATTGTATGTTGATAGTTAAAATTATTAAAGTATATATCGGATTTTTTTCTATTAAGTTAAAACTGACTATATCACTTAATATAATTTATATAATATGGAGTGATAATTTAGTGGGTTGTTCTTATAGTGGAGATGCTTCTTCAAAATTATTCAATAATCATGTGATCCCATGCATTACAGTTGAAGAAAAATCAGAGTCCTGTTCCATTTGAAAGTAATTTTGCTGGTGTTACTAATTATTTGGGATGGCTCAATGCAGGCGTTCCAAAAAGCATGGGAGGGAGCATGTGAAGTAGAGGCATCAACAGTGCTCGTGCCTTCAAACCATGTCTTCCTACTTGGACCAACCGAGTTTATTGGATCTAAATGTAAACCCAATATCATTTTCCAGGTATATCGATCTCAACATATGATTAAAACAGAATTCTTTTCCTTTCTTTCTCTTTATGCAATAATCCCGAGTCATGCAGTGGCTTATTTGTTGAAACCTTTTTAACAGCTTGATGGCACAATTATGGCTCCACCAGATCTTCAATCCTGGGGGCATAATAATGTTCATCAATGGCTCGAGTTCAGTCATCTGAATGGAAGCACTTTTCAAGGGATTGGAATCATTGATGGAAGAGGTTCGGTTTGGTGGGAGCAATCCGCATTTGAAGAGGATGACGAGATGGAGCGTAGTGATTCAGTGGATGAATTAGAAGAATATGATACGGCAATGCAGGTGACTTTGTTGGATCCCGTCGCACATTGTTCAATTTCTGTTCGATCAATTGCTAGTCGCATATGAACTTAACCATGCTGTACCTAAATTTATGCTACAGGTGAAAAGCGATCTCAACCAGACAGGACGGATAACAGCACCATGTGTAAGGACTAATTGAATTTGAAAAGAATCTTGTGATCAAGAAATTCAACGATGTATCGTAACTCGTATACTTTGGTTGCGCAGGCACTGAAGTTCTCAAGATGCTCCAATCTTACCGTCTCTGGCATCAGAATTCAGAATAGCCCAAAGGTTCACCTCAAGTTTAATGCATGTTCTGGACTGCGTGTACACGATATAAGCTTGTCGACTCCAGGGAATACTCACAATACGGATGGAATCAATGTGAAGAACTCTCATGACGTTATAATCCACAGCAGCAGGATTGCCTGTGGTAACTTTTTCTGTTTGATTTAGAACGCGTTCAATGTCCAAATTTCGCGAAAAAATAAGCTCACATAATATGGTGGCTTTTGCAGGAGATGACTGCGTTGCAATAGAGTCAGGGTGCAGCAACATTCACATTTACAACGTCCAGTGTGGACCGGGGCATGGAATCAGTATTGGTAGTCTAGGCAAAGGCAGCAAGAAAGCTTGTGTCTCCGATGTCTCGGTTCGAGACACCAGAATCCACGATGCAGAAAATGGTGTCCGAGTAAAGACATGGCAGGTACTACTTTCAATCCATTCTTGACATTGTCTAGGATTCTCATTAGTTCATTTTTCCTGTAGTCTCTTGAACATGAACGAAACCAATGGAATGCAGGGTGGATCAGGCTCCGTGAAGAATGTTAAATTCTCGAACATCAGAGTATCTGCAGTTAGATTCCCAATCGTAATCGACCAGTACTATTGCGATAAAAGCCATTGCCATAACGAAACATCAGCGGTGGCCGTGGACGGCATCACTTATGAGAATATTTTTGGGACGTTCACAAACCGCCCTATGCTCTTTGCCTGCAGTGACAGTGTCCCTTGTGTTAATTTGACTTTAAGAGGCATCCACCTCACACTTGTGGAAACACACAACGACCATGACCGCATCCAGGACCATCACAAGGATGACCACATCCAGAACCATCATGGCATGGATGACCACCGCCACCACCACCAGCACCATCATCACCACCACCACCATCACCACCACCATGGCCATCACCATGACAGTCATCATCACTATCACCATCGCCGCCACCTTGGTTACGACCTTGATATCCATGATCGCAACAACCAACGTCATGCTCCGTTCTGCTGGCAGAGCTTTGGCAAGTTTACCAATCCTAATGTTCCACCAATGGAAGATTGTATAAAGGTTGCGCAGCCAGCAAACACCCATTTTATTTTTCGGGAGGAAGACTCATGTTGAGTGGAACTTGGGTAGCTTTGAGTAGGCAACGCATGGCGGTTTTATCGACCCCCGTTCTGCACATATTTAGTCATAGAATACATCTTACTGCATTTTTGCTATAGATCAGTTCTTCCATTTTAGGTAGGTTATGAGTTATGGCATGCAGGAGTGTCTGCATAGAACCTTTGGAAATCAGTGTCTTCCATTTTCATTGATTTGGTCCATGCTAGATTGCTCATTGTTGGAGAAATGAGTTTCTTACTATAAATCACTTTTATTTCAGATGTGTTAAGCAAGCAGGTATAGAAGTTAAAAGAAATCATCGTTTTTGCATTTTAAAATTCAGATTGGTACACTTACAGCATTCTCCTAATGAAATTGCATTATTGCACCAAAAAAATTTCCTTTCCAAACTCAAATGATTGAGTCACGATTTGCTGAAAAGCTTAAATTAGTAGATATTAGCGGAGCTTTCGCTATTTTTCTTTTCAACAAGCCTTTATTGTTACAGTGACTGATGACTTAAATTAGCATTGTGTTTGTTGTTTAACTTCATCGATGCATTTAGTTAATAATTTTAAGTCGCATCATATGGTCTGACAACGCATATCCTTAGTAGTTATTTGCTAGGCATATTCGCTTGCACATTTTTAGGACTTGATTTTTAAAAATATTTTAGGGATTAAAAGATTTGGACAAGAGGATTTAGAGGGCATAGGATTGCAAAGCCTTACATTTCATTACGATGAGTAATGACACATAGTGGATTATCTTGCCGTTTGGGTTTGGGGTCATGATCTTGTAGTACAAACTTGTTAGAAGAAATAGTTATAACATTATGGGAAAAATAAATGCCACCCTTTAATATAGTATCTGAGACATAAGATGTTGTATAATGGAATTCATATATTATATTATAAATGAGACCAAAACTTAAACTCACAAAATAGAAAATCTCTACCAACGTTAGGTTACAACTTAAACTTATAACTTTGGATATGTACTTTAAAAGAACCATAAATTATGTCTCCTAAGTGATTTTTATTATAACAAATCAAATTATGTTTTCCTAATGGGTTTACTAAGTATACACTTTAAAGTTTTTTAAGTTATACTAGAGAGTAGAAGATGAAATAAAAGCTTGTAAAAGTTGCAGTTAGGACTTATAGAAGTTTCTAGTAACAGAAGTAGCAAATATGATGAAGTATGGAAGTAGAAGAAAATGTAGAAGAATAAATAGTGAATGTAGATCAAAAGTTCATCCTAGATTTTAGTTTTATTGGTCTAAATGTTGACGTTTTCTTTTCTTTTGCCTAGATAACACCTTCATCATTCAAGACCAAATATTCCTAGATTAGGTCAAGATGAGATGACATCTTTATCATTACCTCGTACATATATATGTATATTTTTTAATTAAGACCTAACTTCATCAGTTGGATAAATTTAGGAAAAGCATCTAACTAATTACAATGATTATTAGATAAGCTATGAATTGGATTTTGTAGATATGGATTAAAATTTGTTGGAGTGTTTTGAAAGATCAGCCAAAGCAACAATTAAGAGCTTCAACATCTAATTTTGTTGGATGATCACAAGATTTTTGAGCTCATTCTAGATTAAAATCAACAATAAGATAAGATAATGTAAGATGATTAAGAGGAGGATTTAATGTGCAACTTAAGTGGATACATAATTGGTGATGTGTGAATTATGAAGGGTAGTAGGATGAGGATTGCTTTGAGTGGCTTGTATTCCTTTCTTGGCATAGATTGCAAAAAGCCCTCTATGTTTGTGCTAACGAGGGCTCTCAAATACATAACTTAGCAAGGAGAGATTGAAAGAGAGTAAAAGAGTGTGTTTGATAGTGTTTTTGGTAGGAGCACGAACAAATAGCTCTTAACCTTGCCATTAGGTAGCTACAGAGTAACCTTAAAAAATTTGTAAAACAATCTTTATTTCTTGTAATCTTGATTGAAAGTTAGTGCCGTATTGTCTACCTCTTTATGCTTGATGTTGTTTAATTTGATTCTTAAATAGAATATCTTTTAATAGTGTGCTCCATCGGTAGTTTCATTGGTCATATACGATATTCGTTCAGTTTAGGATTTGATCGTATCTTTCATGTATCTTTCTTTGTTAATTCAATCTTTATCCTACGTAACCTTGATGTAAAGTTAGTTAGAGTGAATGAGTGAAAAGAGAGAGAAGATGCAATATCGTTAGCTTCTTGTCTTATTTATATGCCAAGAAGCTTAACTATTAAGAATACATGTCGTTTTGGGATTCGAACCACTTTATCACTTGGTTAGCCATAAACATACTGGCGGTCACGTCTGAATGTTGGGATGCTAATTTGGACTATTTGTAGAAGAAATCAAGTTTTATTAGTTCATATATGAAGCCTTATCAGTTCTAACTTTTGATTAGTTTAGGACATGGATCATGTTGAAGCCAAGCATCTCAATCAAATCTAAGACTTAATTTGTTGGATTATTTTCGTAACATCAAGAATAACAAGATAATAAGGAATTTTTTTTTTATATGTTTATGAGACTACATTATATGGAAGTCTACATGAGAAAAATTAGATGGAGCTCTTCAAAACAATAATCTATCAATAGCTCTTTTGCTTATTTTTTGATGCTTCACATAAGTTTGTTAGGTTCTAAACATTGGAGGAAGCTCAAAAAAGGGCTAAATGGTTTCTAGAACAAATAACAAGAAAAATTCAAAACTTTAGATCTCATTCAAGCAAAACAAAATCATTACTCAATTGTTGTTCTTTGTTCGCTATATGAAATTATAAAGTAGGAGCTATAAGTATAAAGTAGAAACATTGGGATAATGAGTTTCAAAGAATGTTATGGTAGCCCTCTTATAACTTTTACTTGAGGTAGAAGCCTGAGATAGAGTATGGAAGTATTGATGCTTTGTTTGAGTTAGTTATATTTCTGTTTGTTTGTTATATTTATTGCACCACATTAGCACATGACCTAGCATTTTGTATAAATACATACTGAAACCATTGTATGAAGAACAACATAAATTGAAATATTTTTGCATCATTTAATACTTCTCTATTCTCATTTTCTCTCTTGTACCTCCATTACTATCTTACTGATGAAGACATGGAGCAATGCATGCAACTTATTGATTGAAATTTAACATGGTATCAGAGCAGCATTGACATCCATAAGTCCTTCTTTATGAATTTTTTTTTCAGTTCCTTCGATCGATTAGGAAAATGGATAATCAGTTAAGGTTAGCGCAAGGTTTGCAATTAGACCACATGAATGAGGATCCATTATTCTTGTGTGGCTCCGATCATCCTCGAATGGTGATTGGGAATATCATCTTTAATGGCACCAATTTTCTTGCATGGAGCAGATCTATTAAATTAGATCTTGGAGCCAAAATCAAAATAGGATTTATAGACGGTAGTATGCTGAAGCTTGAAATTAATTCTCTTAATGTGAATAAATGGATTAGGAATGATTATATGATTTGCTATTGGATTTTGAATTCGATGACCTCAAAATTAGTATAGAATTACCTTTATGCATAATCAACTTTGGAGTTATGGCTTGAAATTATAGAACAATATGGCTAGAGCAATGTTCTGCTTGTTTTCCAAATTCAATATGAATTGAGTAACATTAAACAAGCAAATCAATCTGTTGCTATATACTACAATAGGCTGAAAAGAAGCTGGGATGAATTGAGTGCTCTTTATAGTTATCCTATTTATGATTGTAGTATCTTAGTTAATTATACTTGTCACATGAGGGAAAGAATTCAAGAATATGAATCATATAGTCGATTGATACAGTTTTTGATGGGTTTAAATGAGGGTTATGAATTTGTACGGAATCACATTCTTTTGATGGAACTTGCTTTCAGTCAATAGAGCATACTATCTTATATAGCAAGTAGAGAAGCAAAAATTATTGATTGTGCCTTTATTCGATAGTGATGCTTCAGGCTTTATGACAAAGTGTGTTGAGTTTTCTAAGGGTGTTAATGATAAGTGAAAGGGGAAATTAGGTTTAGGCAACGGTATCAAATTGGTTTGTAAGCATTGCACGAAGGATGAACATACTATTGAGAATTGTTTTGAATTGTATGTTTATTCGGAATGGTACAAGGGTAAAAGAGGAACGAGAGATCAGAACAGAATGGTTCGTATAGCAAAACAGAGAGTTTATTTCAAAATGTCAATTCTTATGCTTGTGACTCTCCTTTAGATCTTGATCATAGTGCTAATCTTATCAATGAGAAGCAGCTTGATGCAGGATTGGTGCAGTCTATATGCTGAGAAGTACTTTAGATTATGCAAGATAAACAACAAGGACATTTGGCTTATACAAGTGAGTCTCTTTCATTACATTATTCAAACCTTTGTTGTCTAACATACAAATACTATCCTAACCTATTTTAGTAACCTTACCAGATGGACAAACTAAGAATGTCCATCTTGCAGGATCTGTGTACATAAATAAAGACCTAATTCTTCATAATGTACTGTATGTACCAGACTTCAAATATAATTTGTTGTCTATACATTGCATCCTAAAAAACCACCATTTAGTTGCTAAGACTAATTTTGATCTTTTCATTTTCCAAGACCTTCACAAGAAATAAATTACTTCAGCTAAGGCTTGTGGTGGATTGTATATTTTGTTTGCATAAAATAGATCAGGTTCTCTCAATGATTCTAATTCATTTCTTGGCTAGTCTTGTAATAATAGCTTAGATATATACATGTTACATTCTAGGCTTGGATACTTGTCTTTCTCCAAACTTAAACATCTTGTTGATTGTAAACATTTGAATTCTTCTAAATTTCTTTATGATACTTGTTTTCAAGCTAAACTTGATCGATTACCATTTGAAAGGAGTGAAAATCATTTAATAGAGCCCCTTGCTTTGTTGCATATTGACATTTAGGGACCATATTCATATCCATCTTTATTTAGAGCTAAGTATTTTCTCATAATTTTAGATGATTGTACTTATTCTGTGTAGACATACTTGATGAACAATAAGTCTCAAGTGATTGTTTGCCTTCATAGATTTTTTAGAATTATTGACAATCAATTTATTACTCGACTTAAGAATGTCAAATCTGATAATGGGTTAGAATTCCTTTTGTTTAACTGCCAAACACTTTTCCATCACTTTGGGTTAGTACACCAAACATCCGTGGCTCATACTCCTTAACAAAATGGTTAAGTAGAATGAAAACACCATCATTTTATTGAAACAGCGAAAGCTCTTTGCTTACATGCCAACCTATCTAAAAATTTTTAGGGGGAATGTGTGCTCATCGCCACTTACCTTGTCAACTTGATGCCTACATCCAAATTAGCATGGAAGTCTCCTTATGAGATTTTACATAAACAAAAGCCTAGTCTCACTCATTTGAGAACCATGAGATGCTTATGTTACATTGTTGATTATTCTAGACAAAGGGATAAGTTTGATCCAAAGGGCATCAAATGTGTTTTCCTAGGATACAAACACATATGGCAAAAAGGGTGATAAAGTCGATGATATGGAATCAAGGCAAATAAAATTAAGTTGATACATCGTGTTTTGTGAGAATACTTTTCCTTTTAAGGAAGTTGCTCCTTCTATTGATAACATTATTCCACATCTTTTATCTACGGATTCTTTTCACCTTTCGTTGGCTACCAATGAGTTATTCTCATCGTGTTTTGATAACAATGCTCATAACTATCCTTCATCTGATACTGCTTCTGTAATTCCATTTATTCCTCTTTCATCACATTTGAGTAGATCCACTCGTGTTCGAAAACAGCCAGCTTGGTTAGAGGATTACATTTATTCATTCCAGGAACATTCAGTTGAAGTATCTTCTACTACACATACTATGCCATATCCACTTTTTGATACACATACACTTTCCTCTTTTCCACCAGACTATACATCATCATTAGCACAAGTTTTAGCAATCAAAGAACCCTTTTCTTATTCTCAAGCATCTAAAATACCTGAATAGATTAATGCTATGAATAAAGAGATTGAGGCATTAGCATTAAATGACACTTGGGAAATCACTGATTTACCCAAAGATAAGAAAGCCATTGGTTCTAAATGGGTCTACAAAATTAAATATAGACCAGATGGTACTGTGGAACACTTTAAAGCTTGACTAGTGGGAAAAAGTTATACAAAATTAAAAAGGATTGATTATCGTGACACATTTTCTCTTATTGCTAAGTTAGGCATTGTTAGGATTCTAATAGCTTTAGCAACTGCATGTAATTGGCCCCTCTTTCAAGTAGATACTAATAATGCGTTTTTACATGGTTTTTTGGATGAGGAAATATACATGTTGCCACCACCAGGTTATTCTAAGATGAGTCTTAATAAGGTTTGTCGTCTTAAGCTTTCTTTATATGGTTTGAAACAAGCTTCTATGCAATTGAATTGTGAGATCTCTCAATTTTTGATCAATCGTGGGTTTCTTCAATCAGTTAGTGTTCCTTCTCTTTTTACGTTTCAATCTGATGGTGATTTTCTAGTTTTGCTATTATATGTTAGTAATATGATTTTACCTGGCACCTGTGTTGATTCCATTAATGATTTGAAGCAAGCTTTACATAACCAATTTACCATCAAAGATCTTGGAGTTTCTCTTTTTTTTTTTTCTTAGTCTTAAATTGTGTTAGACAGATATTGGCATGTTTCTTAATCAACGAAAATTTATTCTTGATCTTTTGGACAATGCTAGTCTTACTGGATGTCGTCCAGTTACTATACCTTTGCCATCTGAGGCATTTTTACACAAGGATGAAGGTGATCTCTTGGATGATCCTCTTCCGTATCGTTGCATTGTTGGGCGCCTTTCATATTTGACCTTGACAAGGCTCGATATTAGTTTTGCTGTTAACAAACTCAATCAGTTTGTTTCTACTCCATGTTGACCCCATATGTAAGCTACAACTCAGTTACTCAAATATCTTAAGGGTAGCTTTAGTCTTGGTTTTTATTATCCTACGAGTAATTGTCTTACTTTACAATGCTATACTGATGCTGATTGGGTATCCTCTTCCTTTGATCGCAAATCCATTTTCGGTTATTGCATCATGTTGGGTAGTGCACTAGTTCTTTGGAAATCAAAGAAACGATCTACCGTTAGTACTTCTACTGAGGTGGAATATTGAAGCTTGGCCGTTGTTGTGAAATATCTTCTTTAGACGTCTTATATTTTAAGGGATCTTCATGTTTTTGTTCCTCATCCTATCAACATTTTTTGGGACAATAGGTTCGCAAATTTAATTGCCAAGAATCCTTGTTTTTAGATGTTGATCTTTCTGATGCTGTTTTCAAGTTAGGGCTTCGTACAACTCCTACTTGAGGTGGAGGGGGGAGAGGACGGGGGGTGGGGGGGTGGGGGTTTGGTGTGCTGTGTAGAGGTATTGATGCTCTATTTGAGTTAGTTATATTTTTGTTTGTTTGTTATATTTATTGCACCATATTAGTACATGACCTAGCATTTTGTATAAATACATACTAAAAACCATTGTACAAAGAATAATAGAAATTGAAATAGTTTTGCATCACTTAATACTTCTCTGTTCTCATTTGCTCTCTCACATCTCCATTGCTATCTCAATGATGAAGACATAGAACAATGCATGCAGCTTATTGATTGAAATTCAACATAGACCAATGACAAATTTAGAGCTTCTTGTTATAATGTTTCTCTTATATTATAGTGTAAAACCAATTTAGGGAATGGATTCTAGTAATGAAACTAAAAGAGTAGATTGACACACAAGTATCAAACATTATAGTTGTGTGATTTTTTTCCTTCCCTAGTCTATTTGCTATTCTACATTTATATTTACAAGAATTGTGCTTAATTTTTCTGTTTGTTTAATTGACCAAATTCTACCATAGATGAATGGCAAAAAAGAAAGGATATTTGAAGAATCTTGTAAATGTTTTAATTAAACTAAAAAACCCGTATTGAGTTCTTAGGCATGTGCTTAAGAAAGAATCTTGTAAATGTTGTAATAATCCATTTGAAGGCTTTTCCTATACTCAATAATGATCCTAAAGTAGTTTTGGCCATTTAACTAAAAGAAGTTCCAAAGTAATCCACAAGCAAGTACAAGTTAGTAGGCCTCACAACCCATAAATTCCCCATTGTAACTACCTAGTTACGACTTAGTCCTAAAAAAACCTATAACTGGCCTATAGGCTGAACCATTCTAAGACCTAGCTCTTTCAATTTTGGGATGGTTCTAAGCATAGTAACCTTTTCTATTTATTTTGTTTCTTTGTATCTATCAAGACTAGAGAAAACATGGTTAGGTTTAACTTTAAATTGGTCTGGTTTAGTTTTGAGTTGTATTTGTTTTCTTTGTCTTTTTTATTTCATTTTATAATCTCATTCTTTGGACATATTTTGTTATGTCTTATTTATGTTTTCATTTAAAATGACTTGTTTCCAAACTAATCATACCCTATTATTTAAAAAAAAAAAGCGTGTATTTTTCACTGCTTGGTTACAAACTATATATCAATAGATATAAAAGTTAGAGGTTTTTAAAAGTCAGATTATTTATATTCAATATAAAGTAGAAAAATAAATTAAAGTAAATAAATAATGTAAAGTTTGAATGGAGATTTTCCCATACATGTTAACACTTTTTCTTTTTTCTTTTTACAATAATCTGGTTTGATTATATAGAGTATTTAACTAATCCATTTCAAACGATATGCAAAATAATAAATAATAAAAATAATAATAAGAACAATTGTACTAATACTAAAATCTCAAAAATAATAAAAAATGAGTAAAAATAGGAAAATATGCTTAAAATAATAAAAATATCAATTATATGATTTAAATAATTATTAAATTATAAATATATTAAGAAAAAACTAAAATTAATATTTTATAATTTTTAAATTAAAATAATAAATTTTGTGATATTTTTATATCATAATTCAAACTGCGAGTCACAACGTTTAAAACGGACCTCGCTACAAGAAAATATGTTCGAGAACGATCAAAATGGACTATAAGTTCATAACGATCCAAGTTAAAACGAAAAAGTTATACGCGATTCGATAAAAAACTCGAATCGATGATTTTACGTGAGTCAATAATTGATTTAAGTAAACAGAACGGTTTAGTATGCTAGTTTAGGTATTTAAATCCTTAAACTTATTACTTTCTATATTCCCTAAATGTTAGGTGATCTTGAGATCGAGACCGATTTACCTTTAGACTAATACAATCTTTAACATCATTTATGACCAAGTGAGTACTCCCGATAACTCTATACTTGTTTTGTGCTTGCAGTTAGTGTACATGAATTAAATATTAATAACTTGATGCATGGGGTTTTGGGTTACGCATGTGATTGATATTGATTGATTACTGTGCAAAATACTATTAAATAATGTAATAGAATTGATTGTTACATTATTTGAATAATTTATTGATAATGTTTGACTATCTCATAAATTGACTTAATCATAGTCAACCTAAACAAAATTAAACGGTTTATGCATAAAGCACAAACATTGCATATAATGTTCCGACCGTTACCTTACGTGGTTGGTAATGAAGGGCTTTGGAGGGATAGATTCTCACATGATTTGATTAGTACAATGCAGAAGCATTGGTACAACAAGACCCTACCCTTAGCTCCTGGGTTCTATTGGCGCCGGAGACACTAATCGTGGGTGGTTGGGGGTTATGTCTAGAGACCACCGCTGTAGGGTGTGAGCGTGGATTGCATAAGTTAGCTCACTGTTAGACTTGGATATTTGTATATTATTGACTGATGGAAGTAGAAACTTGTTTAGTGAAATAGGGAATTGATATATATAATGATATAAGGTTAAAAACCCAAGTGCTAGAGCTTGGTTGTGATTGGTATCGATGTATCTCCAACCCTTACTTCGAGAGCGTTAAATCCGATGTTTTATGCAGTACCGATCAACTACATATATACTGTTTAGCATACTGTTTGTTCATACATTCATATGTTTGATAATAAACTGGTTGATAGCTTGTTTGCTGGTATAGTATGAGGTTTAACTCACTAAGTTTTTGTAGCTTATTTCCCAATAGTTTTCTCTTGCAGGTTGCTAGATGATCGGTCATGGGTTAAGAACTGAGGGTTGAGTGTCAACATCAAGATGCATAGAAGTTAGACTCTGAGGACAGACTATATGGCTCATTGGAATTATTGTATACTACATTTAAATTTTATGACTTTAGTAAGTTTGAGTTTTAGAACTTTACTACCTAGCTTATTGGATATCTGTAGTCACATATATGTGGTCGTAAGTTAATTAAATAAATAAATAAATAAATAAAAACTTTAGTGATTAATTATTTAGAATCTTACAATCTTTGACTTACAAGATGATTTTTAAATCATGGGTGCATATATGATATAAAAATTTTAGGCAATCCTACTAGGCCTCCTGTAGGGTCATGACAATAATTCTTAACTTTACTGTGACCTCCTCTCTTATCACTTAGTTTGACTAAGGGTAGAGAAATAATCATTCTAGCTATTTTCATTGAAGGAGTTTATGTTTGGTCTAAAAATCCTAATCATTACCCCAGTGGGTTACAATTCATGTCAGATTAAAAGTTAAGTTAAGTTTTGTCGAGTCTAAATTTTTCTCGATTTTTATAAGTTTTATCTAAACCAATTAATATTAAACTTTACTTGTTTAATATCAATCCTCAACTAAGGTTTAAATAAAACTAGTTCTTTTTTTTTTAATAAATGAATCTTGTAAGCTTTTGGAGTTGCCACTTGATCGAGGTCGGGAAATGGTATTGGTTTAAACCAAATGGGTAGATTTGATTTTGACTTATACAATGGTTTATGCGGGAAAATCGATTTAGAAAAGGGCTTTTTTGAAAAACCAAAGATTTGAGTTCAGGATTAGGTTTTTAAAACCCTTATGAATACCACAAACTTTTCAAATTTGGATTTAATTCCTAAAATTACCTTTTAGAATAACAACTTAATTTATTGAAATTACATTTAATTAAATAATTTTAAGCTAAAAAAAGGAAAATTATTATTTTTTTTTCATTTTGTACTAAATTGAGTAATTTGAACTAAAAGTGAAAAAAACTAACTTTTTTCGTTTTTTACATAATCTCGGAGGTGCTTATATATCCGCTATTCGAGAGCAAGTGTACATAGCTCTTTTTTCTAAAATGTTAGGAGGTTGGTGATTTTTAATTTTGAAAACTTGTTAGATTTACATTTTTATTCATTTACTTTTGAGAAGTTTTGAGAAAAAAGTCCTAATTTAGGAAAAGGAGTTTATTTTATTTTATTTTTATTTTTTTAGAAAAATTTTTTCTAAGTCATAAAACAATTTTCTTATTTTTTCTTTATCTTATTTTATTTTTTTTCTTTCATCATAGATTTTTTATTTAAGTTTTAATCGAAAAAATAAATAAAAATTTGAAACTAAACTACTCTACCTTCTTTCTTTTTCTTTTCTTTTCTTCTTCTTCTTCTTTTTTTTTTCACTTTTTTTTTTCATGTATAGGTTTATCTTTACAGAAAAAAAAGGACCAAGCAAAGCCACATGCCGATCGAATCGAAGTTTGTGTTAGTTCAATGTTGGAGCGGGTTAGTTCTTGGAGAAGAAGAGAGCAACAATGATGTGTAGGGTTCCTTAGGACATTGTCAGCGTCCAAATTGAGTGGGTGAAGTGAGTTTTATGTATGTTGAATTAGACTTTGTGTGTTGGGGCGGGGGTGGTGTTCATGGTGGAATGCCTCGATGAGTGGTGGTGGTTTGGTAGTTCGTTGAAGTTGGGTGGTAGCGGTAATATTGGTTAAAGCTCGGTGGTAATTGTTGGGTGTATGGGATGGTGAGGCTAGACATTTTTAAGGGTATTGAAGCTATTGGTGGTGTTAGTTTGCTTTGAAAACCACCGAGATTAGCATATTTTAGAGAGAGAAGGAGAAGCTCTTAAGTTAGAGGGAGAAAGCTTTGATTTGAGATTAGGAGATATGTTTCAAGTGATTGTTGATGTCGGGATGTGAAGCTCGAGGCTCATTTATACAAATCAAGCTTGGAAAGTCACAAAATGGATTTAAATTTAGGGATGAAGCTTAATGGGTGTTGACTGATTTAATCTGAAAATTAAATATGAATTTTCGTTGGAAAGGTCAAAGCATGTTTATGAGTTCCAATCTTACTAAAAACACATTTTAGAAGCTTCGAATTTTATCAATAGGGCTTGAATTAAGCTCGGGTTCATTGTGTGCATTTAAGTCTTTTTCAATTTTTGATTCCAATTTTGACCCAATAAATGAATGTTTTCGGGCAATATATTGATTCAAATTCAAAATATGCTATGCATATTACATGATTCTATTATTAATTTGGATGGACTCATGTAGTAAATATTCGAAAAGGTGGCTCAAATACGAGCTACTGAGTTGTTTTTCAAATGAAGGAGCTAGGAAAGGGCAAGAAAGTAGGAGAAAAGGCCAGAAAGAGAGAAAACTTACCTTGACACATGTGGAACATGCGAATGTGCTTGAGCTAGTGTGTATGCCACATGTGCTTAGGAAAAAATTAAAAGCAAGTGCTTACATGCCTACCGCTCGAACTAAAGCAAAGGGCCTTCGACCATGTTTCGTGGACCCAGCTTTAGCCAGGTCCAATCCCCATTCCTTTTTCTTTTTTAAATATAAATAAATAATAAAATAAAAATAAAATGAAATAAACACTGATCTTAAAATTAAGCTCTAAACTACTTAAGTCTCTTGTTTTCTTTCTAAAAATCTATAGTTCCTAAAATTTTTGTATTTTTCGATATTTCTATTATTTTGTGATTTTCTTAAATTTTCTCTCTCTATATATTTCTACTTTTCTAAATTTTCTATTTTTCTTATTTTTTTCTAAATTTTTTATTTTTTGTGTTTTTTCTAATTTTTCTAATTTTTTCTAAATTTTCTTTTTAATTTTTTTTCTAAATTTTGATATTTTTTTTTTCTAAATTAAGACCCTTTATCCTATTCTAAAATTTTAAAATAAAAGAAATTAAAAATGGAGTGTTTACAAGTTTGAGTTAATTTGATTTTGGAGCAACCAACCAATTTAGATAATCCAACCAAATAGAGTACATAGAACAATCAAAGCATGGAGCTCAGCTTCCATAGCAGCAATCAAAGTAATATTTAGACACCTACATAGTATATGCATAAATAATTACATTACAGTCATATGCTAGAAATATACCAAAGACTTTAAGTATTTTAAAATACTCTAAAATATTATAAAGTATTAATTTCACTTACCTAGAGTTTCTATTGGTCACACGCGTTACCAATTTTAGGCTTTCCTTCGTTGAACCCTTCCTATATTACAATTAATGGTATTAGGATTTATACAAATTATAAGAAAACAATAATTTATTTATCATATTTTAGATAGAGTTTTTTACTTTATATTGAGAATAATTATGTTTAATAACTAAGAACTAGGGTCATTTAAATAAGTCATTACCAAGGTTACCTTTCGAGCCACTTTTTGAGTTTTTTTTTTTTCCTGAATTACCTTCTGAGTTGTCTCATGTTCATAGTTTGTAGTAGGAAACCCTCTTAACTTACTCTTTAAGTCATTTTTTTTTTTTTAATATAGAATTCTTGTTAGATAGCCTTTTGGCCTGCTTTTTGAGTCACTTTCTATCCCTGCTGTATACTTTATAAGCCTATCAAATTCCATACATTTTTGGTTTGTACCATTTCCTTCTCAAACCAGATTAATACATAATTCCAACTTTCGTTCCCCACACCACTTATATGTTCACATCATTATTTTAGTCACTCAGTTTGCATTTTGTCCAAAAATAGCTCATCGTGTTTTTTTTTTTTTAACCTTTTAAATTGTCCACTACAGTTTCCTCATTTCTTGTCAATTTAATGAACATTATACCGCCATTCGTCAAGATGGCTTTTTAAGAACCAATTAAAATACGCTGAAAATTCCAAATTTAGTAATATGTCAATAACAATGTCCAATATATAAACTCTTCCCATTTATGTATCGTACTTCAAAAACCGAAATCAATTAGTTGAGGGCATCAATAGTTTAGACTAGAAGCTAAATCCAACTAATACTCGTCTGCTATTCAGTTTTTCTTTGTTCGTTGTTGTTGTTTTTTTTTTTTTTTCCCCCCATTAATTAACCTCTACCCAGTGCATGTACACAATAATTATTAGGGGACAATTTTCATTATCTATAAACTCCCACAAACGAATAGCTTCTCAAGCAAAACACCTCTAAACATGCACAATTAGTGAACTATTCTGGGCTAGTTTTTTCCTTTTTTTTTTCTTTTTTTTTTTTTAGTTTTTCTTTTTCTCTTCTTCGGACAAGGATTTAAGACAATCTCCTTTAAAAGATAAAAATAATGTGCGAAGTACATGTGCATTTACAGTATGAGACTGGGGATATCCAGTCTTACTAAATAATAAGAATAAAACAGCAACTTAATCCGTTTATGGATAATCCATTGACAAATAATCACTAAAATTATAAATTAGCATGAAGAGAGAGAGTTTAATTCTTACCATTTTTAAATCTCTGTGATGGTCCAAGATGGAAGCCCGTTCTATGAAACAATTAGTCAACTTTAGCTATATTTTGGAGGAAGTTGTCGTTTCTATTATCCACCGGAGAGCTCCAAGCCTTCCTCAAGAAAAGTATTTACTTTCGTTACATGCAAGCTGGTATGTAGGATTTCAATTAGCACTTTAGTTTTTTTTTTTTTTTATTATTTTTTCTCTAAGAAATCTTTAATTGTCAGGAATTCGAATCCCATCTGACATTCGATGAACAGTATTGCTATAGTTAACCTTTTAACTATACCATTATTTTATTATTCTATTTCAAATACTCATATTCACAAGTCACTTTAAATAATTTTTATGGCTCAATTGCAAGCTAAATCTATCGCATGCTATGGACCATTTGTCTCTCTTTTGCAATTCCATGTATTTATTTTTCATGTTTTAATTTCATTTTATAAGTTTAACCTCTCTCTCGGAGTTGCCACACATGAAGCTTCTTAATTCCATTACATTTATACATTGATTGGCAATTATTTATTATTTATCCAACCAATGTGGGTATATTATGTGCATATTGTGGGGTTTGATAATTTATGGATATATATGTGTATATACGTATGTATTATAGTGAATGAATTATTTGATTATCTTTACCTTTCCTAGGATTCACCCTCAAAAACTCATCAATTTTCGGAAGTCGAATTTGACATTTTTGATATACGACGAGTGACATTGTTATAGTTAGCTTATCAAGGGTATCGTTCCACTACCTCACAGTGAAGACGATAAGCGATGCTGGGCAGCGGTGATTATCATGCACTATGGTAGGGTGATAGCTATGCATTGCTCTTGGAGTGCTCATGATGTGCCGAGACGCTCAAAAGACTTACAAGCACATTCTCAGAATTTCGTAGCCTATAAAAGGTATTGCTTCTATTGTTTTGCTAATAAGTTTGACATATTTAAGAAGAAGTTTATTTGGTCTGTGTAATCTCAAGAACACTCCAACAAGCGTATAGGAAAGTATCTACTAATTCATAAGGATGAACAAATATTTTTGTGAATATTATGAATAAATGAAAGAAATATCCTTTATGCATTTTTAATAGATTTTATGAAAACAAGAAACTAAAAAATATGGATGAATCTTGAAATTAGATATGACACATAAATTCAAGAAATGAACTTAGGTTGATTAATTCTGGGACCGATATTACTATGATTGAAGAAATAAGCAGAGGTATGTAGGGCATGTAATGATCATAAAAAAGGGGGTTTGTTGGAGAAGGTCCAATATGATGCACAAATCTTATTGATAGGGTATTTGCGACAATCTTTAAGAAGATTAACAAGAACAACAATTAGGAGGTAAAACTTACTAAATTCATATTGTGAGAAATAACAATGTTTACATAGTCTCGTTGTAGCACATAACATGACCTTTATATATGTGTGAGAATTAAATTAAACCTAACCTACCTGAACAAGTCAGCATACCCTAAATCCAACGATTGTCAATAGGATTATTTGACAAACTTTGGACTCAAGCTTTCATAGCTTGATTGGCTTAAGGGGAAAAAGCATGGAGCAATTAGGATTTCTCAATACGTGGCACCTCTTCGATGCACTAGCTCGACCTAGCACCTTCGTCACTCCTAGTTTTAATCGTAAAGTTAACTTTGGATCACCATTTGCTTAGTAATATTGCTTTTTAAAGATCTTACCCAATCGCATCCTAGTTTATGAGATCATTAGTACAGTAAGATAGCTTGTTTATGAACCCCACCTTGATCGCGAAGCTTGCCTTGGCACTTGGAGATGTTGCTAAGAGATTACTCTCTTTGGACCTATCGCTAACAAGACTAGGGATAAGTATTGATGGACTATTTTTGACGTAAACCTCTCAGTATAAGATTGAGTTCTTGAGAGCATGGGTTGAGCTTAAGAACCTATAACCAATCTCCATGGAACTTGGTCAAGCTTAGAACATGTCTCTATATGAGGGGCTTAGAAGTAAGTAATTTGATGGAGAGCTCATGAGTAGATCTTTGCTATAATTAGAAACTTGGCAATTAGTTACATTGAAGGTCACATTCGTTGGGTAGATACCCTAAAGACTATCATCTCTAGTAAACCCTACCGGAATAGGGTTTCTTACTTTTTCACACTTAAGCTTACATTCTCTCTCTCTCTCTCTCTCTCTCTCTCTCTCTCTCTCTCTCTCTCTCTCTCTACATTCAAACATCATTTGTCTCAATCATTGGAGTGGTTACATCAAAAGTAGTTTTGGCAACTCTTTGAGTTTACATTGCTCATTTTTGCAGGTTGTCCTCTACCTTAAGATCCTTACTAAAATCCAATGACAACACAAACTTAACTAAACCTTTACTTGTTAAATTTACTACTTTAATAATCTTATCTTTAAAAAAGATGATGTTGCAAATGCTTCATTAGACAAAAAGCATAAGTATAAAATAATTAGAGGTGAGGTGACAAATTTGATAAGAAAATGTTTGATTAAGTATGAAATTTAGCAACCTGAAACATTAGGTAGACAATAATAATAATAAAACTACAATGTAAGTAGCAAATTTAAGATTGTCCTTAGTTTTATGAACTTGTAATCAAAGGTTCAGTGTAACACTTCGTTAATTGTCATTGACCACTTTCTATGCTTGGAATGGATATAAATTGACCTCAAATTAGGAGGGGGGTGGGGTTAGGTAGGGTGTGGGGTTTGTTGTGTTTAGTTGGGAGAGAGAGATGTAAACACTATCAAGTTAAAATTGAGTAATTGAAATCCTTATAGGATAGTGGATCGCCACTTACCGTAATACCTAAGTCAGGTGACCCACAAATAGGGATTGGTTGTGATCCACCATCTTATCCAAATTTTGGACACCTTAAGGCTAAAGGATGGTTAGTGACATTTGGGAGGGGGTTGTAAAGTGCGCTATGAGCTATTGCTAGCTATATCTCAATCATAAGGTAGTTGAAAATTCTTTATCTTTTCTTAATTAATTTTTATCTTTTTCTTTTCAATTTTCTCCGGATTTTCTTCATCATAGTTTAGTGTTGCATGAAAGTTCCTCGAAGAAAAATTGAAAGTTCCCCTTATTTATAACGATGAAATGGTATGATCAACACTTTCTTTACTAAAATGGAGCATAGTTTTCTCCTCCGTTCCTAAGACATATAATATTTAATTAATGGAAACAAAAAAAGCCCAGATATCGACACAAGAAATTCTTTCCCACAAAATTTCAAAAGTGAAAGTATATCCAAGTTCAAAGGTTATCTTATTTAGATAAATGATTGATGATGCCTTTTTATCAATAATTTTGGCCCATGGTTTTAGTGAATTAGGTGGATTGTTTTACATTTGGATTTATTATTTGTAACATATATTCTTCTCCTTGCATTGATAGTTCTATTTAGGTATATATTCACTTTCTTATTTATTTGTTTTATGTGATTATCCCAATTAAAATTTCATTTACTTTTCCTATTTTTTAGCTTTATTTTGTCTTTTGTCATTTCTTGCTTCTTTAGCCATGAATCTCTAGGAGTTTGAAAATTGGCAATTAGTTTGAGTACATAACTACACCTACAAATGTTTTGCCTTTACTTTGGCTTACTTTATGTACCCAGATAGTAATATTACAAAATAATGCTATAATGTAATATTATGTAATATCAATTTAGTAATATTATGTAAGGATGTGCTCAATTACTATTACTTCAATATTATTTTTCTTTCAAAGTTCCCATTTACTTAGTATAAGTGAAATTGAAAGAATAAATTTATTAATTAATTGTGTTTTTTCTTTATGAATTATCTTGATTACAAATACTCATGGATAGTAATTACTAATGAAAAGTGTGTAATTTCTTAATTTAATGATTGGTGCTTCAATCAAAAGAAATTTATGTTATACCTTTTAGTTTATCACGTTTCGATTTCAATTAATATTCATCAAAATTAAATACTGATTATCTTTGAATACTTATTGTTATGGTAACCAGTCATTCATTTCTAAAGACCTCGAGATGCTCAAATAATTTCATACCATTTATTAGACTTTAATTGCATAAATAATTCCATAAGACTCTTTCTAATTTTTTTAGCCAATAGACTGTTTCTAGTTTAAATTTGTTTAAATGCAATATTATTTTGCCATTTCTGAACCGAGATAATTAGCCTGATCAACTCTAAATGCTTACACTATTAATGTTGATTGTTTCTATTTTATTAAAATTATATTAAATTAGTTTATATCTAGAAACATGAATTATTCATTTTCGACAATGACAATTGCTTATATAATTAGGTAATTAATACATTTTATCCCTTCCATTCAACACTTTCCATTTCCGATTTGTTCAAATGTAGTGTTATTTTTCTATAAATAATTTATTTGCACCATAGGTTCAAAAGTGATGATATTTGAAAAAAAATTGAATATTATTATAAAGCTTTAAATTTCAGAGTCTATTTTTTTTCCTTTATTCAACAACTTCACATTATCTTATTATATATATAAAAAAGCAATCTATCTTATTTTCATATGGGAAAGGCATCTCAAAAGAATCGTATTCACTTTCAATCGTGAAATCTCAATAGAGGTTAGAATATAGTTTTTTAAAATATCATAATTTTATTATATAATACTTTGATATATCCACGTTTCCCCATTCATTTTGCACTTTCAATATGTGATTTTCTTACCAATTTATCATGATCAATTTTCTTTTATAAGTAATTTCTATGTCGTATGAAAATTTTTTATCACTTAATATTTTGTTATTCAAATTTATTTTACTATTCAAAATAATGGTAAATTCCTTACCAATGATTGTATTCATATATTTAATTAGAAATCTCAATTAATACTGTTTTTTATTTATTTATGTTTTCTTCTTAAGAATTCTTATTTCATACAATGTTTCAATTGTATAGTATTAAGCGGATAATATCTTCATGTGTATATGTTAACTGTTTTGATTACTTTCAGTTTTATAATTGATGTTAATGATGATCAAAATATTAATTATTTAATTTTTTTTATTTAATTTGATTATACACATCACAAGTGTATTGTTGGCTATGATTAATCAATATATAATATAATATAATATAATGTAATGTAATTATTCAAATCATTCAAAGAGTATGCACTTGTAATGTAAGTGCATCGAAATATATAAATTGAAATTGCTCAATTTAATTAAACAATAACGGTTTGACTACATAGAGGAAAATTTTTGCCACCGATTTGATTATATACACACTTTCTCCATATTTTAACATTGAAAGTTGTATGCTACATAAGGTATGGAAACTAACAACAAGAATTGGCTTAACATTAAAGGAGAAGATACAAGTAATACATAAATTTTGATTATAAGAAATATAATCAATGTAAATTTTGATTTTCTTTTTAGTTTATTATTGCATGCAAGTAAAACGTGGATGCATTATTTATCTTACTTGTTTCATGAGAAAATATGCTGAAAATGTTATTAATGGTTGGACTATCCTTTGAAGGTTGTTGTTTTTTTAATTATAATAAACTCGCCCATATTGCTTCTAATTGTGACTTATATATTGTGATGCATGTGTTTAAAAAGATATATATATATTTATATTATTAAAGTCATTTAGAGCTTAAGTAACCTTCATTATAAAAAATTACTATTCAATCCCCAATCTAAAAATATATAACAATAAAACTAATAATAAAATTAAACTTTTAAAAATATAAAAATAAATATATTCGTCAATTCATCATTTTCTCTTCCATTCCGTTCCCATTACTAGAAACTTGATAACTGTAAATCTTATCTTTTTCTTTCTCTCTCTCCTACTTTAATATTAATCTTATCTCTTTCTTTATCTCTCCCCTCTCACGTTTGTATAATTATCGTCAACCACTATATATATGTGGAATAACCCTCTTATTATTATTTTTTTTTGTCAAAGATAGTTTCATTTTTCTCTATTCTCCCCTCTACTCTCTTTTTGCGCTCTAACTAAATCAACATAGTGCCATGCCTTCTCATTGTGCATTAACCCATGGTCTTTCTTTGTGCTCCATCATTGAAGCATTTACCATTAACACATAGAGAACGAAAAAAGGATTCATTTTGATTCTCTTTCTAAAAGAAAATTTCTATCAATTAATGTGATGGAGAGAAATGGTAACTCTTATTTACTATTTTATTCCATACCATTTTTTCAATTTTAATTGAACCAAATGTTATCGCTATCATGACATTGCTAAGAATCACTAAGGTTGTCATTAAGGATGTTGTTGTTTAGGCTTTGGTATTGAAGTTAGTGAAGAACGTATTAAGGAATAAGTAATTTAAAATCAGGTAATAGATCATCTAGCCAAGTGCATCAAGCAAATAAAGATGAAGATTTTTTTTTAACATTCTCTAATTTTTGTTTTGTAAAAATTTATAATGATGAGGCATGTTGATTCATGTAAAAAGATTCATCAAGTTAATTGATAGTAATTGCAAATTTAACTCTACTGGATGTGGATGATGAATTCACATTTTTGAATTGTACATTTATCTTGAAGTAATAAAAATATCATGTTCCTACCCTTAAAAAAAATGGATTTAGAAATTTTAAAGGATTTAATTGACTTAAAGGCTATAAGTATGGAATTTACGTAGTTGGTAGATTTCTAATCATTTCTTTTGTACCAACTTCCTTTAATCCATTCCATGATTAAATTTTTCTACAATTAAATTTTCAAAAAGTGATATCCTTTTTTTATTGTCATTTGAAAAAAAAAAAGGAAAATAAACTAAATAGTTTTCAACAAATGTAAGGAATTTACATGGTTGATGGATTTCTAAATCCTTTAAATAGTAATATTGTATGCAATTCTTTTTAACTAATATTAGACTATCTTTTAATACACTATTATTTTTAGTACAATTTTCTTAATTCCATATCACTTTAAAAATGAAGTTTCTACCAAGTTATTTATTTCACTGTCATATAATAGTTGTTACTTACTTTAACTTTTGACATCACGTTCAAACCTCAAAGCTTACTATATGATTTGTTGATAGGAAATAAATATAATTTCAATATAACTTTCTTTGTAAGATGCTTATATGAATATTATTGTGACTATATGCATTCTTTGAGCATGCTATGTGGATAAAGAAAATGTATTTATAAAATCATGCTTTTGCGAAGACATAAGCCTTCATCATGGTAGTCAAATTATCTCAAATTCAACATTATTGTCTTTAATTTCCTATAACCAACCATAATAACAAGTTAGACTAGTTTATTGGGCATTGATTTTATTGATTAATTTTGTTAAAAGGTTTAAGCTTATATATTTGCTAATTTAAATTTTCTAGTTTGAAAGTTATCACGAATATAAATATGATAATAAAGTTAAGATCTTTTGACCAGTCAGGGTTACCTTTTTTTCCTTCTTTCAACTATAGGTTTTTCATATAGTTTAATTCAAAAATTATGTATGCATAAGTTATTATTATGATAATGATAATCTTTGTTTCTGTGATTTTGTATTTAAAATTGTATATAGCAATTATCGGTTATTCCATAAAATAAAAATGAAGAAAATAATGATAGCACCAAGACGTGAAGACGTCAGATGAGGTTTGTGGAGATTTTAAACTTATGGATTAATATTATAATACAGCTATCAAAAGATATATTGGTAAGGCAACAAAAGTGATACAATACATATCCATTTAGAGTAGTTATAAGAGAATATACACTAGATCCCTAGCTAATATAAAAATAAAAGATTTATCTTTATACTTTAACAATCAAGGTTGATGCCCCTGTATAAATTGTAAAGGGTTAAATCTAAATCCAGGCTTTATATTCAATAACTGAAATCGATTTGACTCTTTAAACTAAGGTAATAGGTCTAGAGAGTCAATGCTACATATATATATTTGGGATAATTAGGGGAGATTTAGTGTGGTGGGCTTGGAGTAGGGCCTATTAGATCAACGATCAATTCAACCTTTTTTGGTTTGGCTCACACTAAAATATAAGACTTTTTTTGGGTTTAAACCTATAAAAAGAGTCCACTTAAGATCTATTTATAAAAGGCTTTAGTCTTAACCATTGATTATCATCACGATCTAATAGATGTGATCAACTATTATTTCTTATAAATACCTCATTCACTTCCTCATTTGGGGAAGAGATAAATTTTAACTAACATCATTATTCTGTTGAAATCTTACCTCAAAGATTAGACACTTAAGCATCTTAAGAATATTACCCCATTCTTCATAAGCTTACAACTGCAAATGACCTTAGATGGTGCTGCATACTTTATGTAAAGAATGGTTTTGTTGCATGAGAATGTAACGCTATTTATAGATGCGAATATATAAGCCAAGATTCCTAATCATAACTGCACTTCATGTGGAAAGCAAGTTTGACGATTGCTTGAATAAAAGGATGTTCACTAATTAGAATCTCAATGTAATGTTACGTTCATTATTCAACCCAAGGTGGTATAAGGTTATGCTAATTCATTTATTAGAATAAAGGCATATTTGAATGTAGGCCTCAAGACTAGCTTCGTTTACAACTACACTTAATTTTATGTGATCAAATCATTAACATTGAATTTCCTTATTTGAAGAAAATGATTACATGACCAAAATCTCATGCCCTTGACATGGCATTAGTATGTAAAGAGTCATTGGAATGGAACATGATTCTTACAACAAAGGGATTAGTTTCTTTGATGCTATAGTTCTCTAATATAATTGACAGCCATTTAAGGTAACTAGACCCTTTGATTAATTGAAAAGAAAAGAATTTACAAATATAAGACATAGTCTATACATTGATGCTAGTTGGTATAAGTTTGACTCCAAAGCATATAATGATGAACTTGACTTATAGGTATGACCTGATAAGAGCATTGTCTCTCGGGTGCAAACAAGTTATGACAATCTCACATACTTATTATGCTGCCTAGTTGATTCGAATGTTTCTTGTTATCAAGTAGTTCATACAATCCCATTGATAAGCACATTAACATATTAACACATCAATCCAGGTAATACCTTGGTAAGCTATATTGCATATCGAGTAGTGAGAAGTACCCCCTTGACTAATGAGAAAAGAATTATTGATCTCATGTAATTAATGGCACTATCGCATGTATACATAATTGAATACTTCTCAAAGGGGGTCCTTAGTTATTATCGATAGCAAGCAAAAGGCTTACCTTAATACATGAGATGGCATAAGATACCCCCCTTAGATCATTGAGTCTAAGTAGTCTCACAATTATGTCTATTCTACAAGAAGCCCTTTAGATCATTGAGTTTAAGCAATCTTGCAATTATGCGTATTCTATAAGAGATCCTTTGATCAAAAAGTCTAAGTAGTCTCAAAATTATGCTAATTAATAAAGTTCAAGTTCGTGATATTTAATGCTAATGTGACCAAGTTGAGCCTTTGCTCCTTACCATACAGTATCGTTTTCAAAAAGAAAAAAAAAAGAGATAATAAGGTAACCTCATTACTTTCCACTAGATAACATCGCTACTTAGTTGATGCAATGCTTTGAAGTGCGCAAAGTTTTCAAGAACAGAGTATGCTCAAACTCAATTGAATGCCTTCTTTAGCAATTATTAACCTTTTCCATATTACCATTAATAGATGTTTCTTGCAGTCTATCAAGACTTTATAAGTTGCTAAAGGGATCAAAATAATCCTATTGTATTATGTTTCAGCATGTTGTTATTAAGTGAAGAGTTATTGCTTCTGAGCATACGATAACAAGACATCTTCATAAAAGCAAATGGAAGCACCGAGGAAATAAAAGAATACAAAGATCAATAAATCGATTTCATTACTATTAACTCTCCATATTCAATCATAACTCATATTTACAAGAAAATGGAGTTACAATTGTATGATCAAAAAAATTACAATGGAGAGCTTAAGACAGTATCCATTAGTACAAGTGGTCAACAATAAGTGTACATAATTATTCCTATGCAAAATGATATGTCACTGTGAAGTTTCGTCAATACGGTCCATTGAAGCTATCACCATTTGTAAAGATCAAGGGACTATTGCACTAGATTCCTAATGATGTCATGAAGGAATGAAGAATACTAAGACTTATTGATCTGCTCTATCGCTATGTGTTAATAATTAGAGAAAGGAAATTATAGATTGATATGATATTTGAGGAGGCTATCCTTGCATTATTATTGTTGTTCATGCTACTTGCTTCATATAACACTCTGTGTGTACATTACTTGATTGGTGAGTGTATGTGATGCCCTCTTTGTGAGCAATGCTTGATGTACATGTATGCATGAGACCTAATGTGTATGTGCTTGTTATGCTTA
The DNA here is from genome assembly GCA_024138005.1 of Lumnitzera racemosa. Lineage (NCBI taxonomy): Eukaryota > Viridiplantae > Streptophyta > Magnoliopsida > Myrtales > Combretaceae > Lumnitzera > Lumnitzera racemosa. The sequence continues at coordinate 8,658,665 of JAMXBC010000007.1, forward strand.
ATGTGCATGTATTTGGGTGCTTAATGTGTGCACACATACTTAGAAGGTTGGAGTTTTTTTGTTTTTACATGAGACTCTTTTGTATGAGACTGCACCACTTCTTCATACGGTCCTTACATATTGAATACCTTGACACCATCTTCACTACATGCTACTAGTTTTAAAAGTGGTGGAATGATCCATTGCGATTTCTACCACTTGGGGGAGGGGAGGAAACATTCACCTGCAAGATAAGAAAAAGTAAGAGTTATCAACGAAAGTGGTAGCAATATTCAAACTTTATGATCAATCAATATTACTGGCCAAGAAAGGATTTGATTTAACAAACTTATGAGAACATTAAGTTTTAAATAGAAAAATAAAGTAGAACAACAAGGATAGTTCAAAATAGACTACATGTGTCGTATCCTATTTTTTTAGGCGATCTTGTGCAAATATTCATGAACAAGAATTCAAGCCGAGGTGATTGGTTCATGCAAGAGGCAATTAAAGAGTACAAGCATTGGTCCAAGCAATTAAAATATAAGCAAGTTTGTTGGTACATATTACTACACATTTAATTTAGATTGGGTTGACACATAACGCTCATATCTTATTGACGATGCTGTGGTGACAACAACAATGTGAAGTTAGAATGGGGAATATACGTGACTTAAAAACAACTATAACTGATTGTAAGTTTTTCCTATCCACAAATCTTGAAAAATCTCATATGAAGGTCTCAATTTCAATTTCATGATGCAACAGTGCAAAGCGTGCTATACACATTTAGGCTTTGTATGAATATGTTCGGTTCAATTTATGCATAATATTAGTGGATTCCGTAGTATTCCTGATCTAAACATGCCATTTAGTTCACGAGCAGAGAGTGCTAATAGCTTGATCAGGCTTGAAACTGGGGCAACGACAAGTGCAATGCACAATTTTGAAAAAGGAGCGCAATGGCTTTGTTTATTGAAATCTAGATTCTTTTCTTCTTAGTGCTTTAATTTTGACTTGATAAGTAGTTAGTTTTCTTAGTGCTTGATTGAGATGAGAAACAATATGTGAAAGGAAATTTGGTGATGTAGAACTTGTATGAAACATGCTTAAGGGGCCAAATGCCATTCACAGACCTATAGTTTTCGAGGGAAATGCAATTCAATGTCAAGCGATTAATTCTTTGAAGTTATCTACATAATGTAGATAAATTTAATGCAGTTTGGATATTTCTGAGGTACTAAAAAACAGGTAATTTGTAAATACATTGATAGAAACAAGATTGAAGTACTACGACAGTAGTCTACTCAATAGTTTACTATAAACTGAAGCGACGGTAGCCATGAACAGATTATGTGAGACTTGTAGACACAGATGTGGCATGAATTATTGCACAAGAATGATTGTAGGGCATGATCAGGATAATTCAAAAGGGCAGAGGGTATCGAACTTCATAATTCATAGGTAATATTCCAGAAGCCACACATCACAGTCACATGTTGAAGCAAGTTTTATAAAAGAGGATTTGTTCGTTGTGTAAAGTAGATACTTAGCATGTGAGGATTTGTCCAAAACAAGAGGAGCCACGACATGAGCAATTTGCCTTGCCAGTTTATAAGTTTAAATTGAGAAAAAGTAGAAGTGGAAATAAGAGATATGGTGCTAGTGATGAAGGGGTTATTGTTACTAGTACAGAGAGGGAGAGCGCTATTTCTGGAGAAGATGCTGTTCACTATATATGCTTGGCAGAGTATGCAAACGATAATGAGCTTCAGAAGCTTCAATATTCTCGTTCTTTCCATAAGGAATGTGCAAATAAATGACTGAAAATCAATGCATTGTGTCTTTATGCAAAAGTGAAGTTGCTATAAGTGCAAATGGGAAAGGCATTGCTTCTAATGCAATCTAGTGGGGAAGAAAAAAAAAATAAAAAACTCAATGCAACTTGTATGTACATATGGATGACATATTGTCCCTGGTCATTGAACTAGAGGGTATTTGGTAGTGAACTAAAAGCACATTCATTTCTTTGAATCAAAGCACCCAAAAAAAAAAAAAGTGTATATACCAACAGCTATGTTACTTATGAAATGTTAGCATTGGGGAATGTTACGATTTCAGGAATAATCTGAAAACAAGAATGTTGAAAGCAGTACAAGAATTGAAAACTGAATAGGTGATTTGTGAAGGTGCGGGAGGTGTAGATGTTGCTATGTGCTTCAAAGCTTAAACTTAGTACTCATGCACTTGTTAGAATAACAATGATAAAACAAGGTGTAAGTTCAAATGCAACTTATAAAAGAAAGGTGTAAGCAAGACATTGGTACATATGACATGAAGCAAATATTAAATCGATTAGCTTTATTCATGCGCATGGCACTAGAGAGAGATCAATGTGAACAAAAAATACACATAGTATTTCCTGTTCCATCCTAGTTCTAACATAGTCACAGGCTCAACGACAAATCAAGTGAACACAATATGAATAGCCCATTAATTGTAAAGAAGAATAGCAGAAGATTTTATCAAGAGAGACATGAACAACTCATAGAAGTGTATAGGATAAGAAGCAGGGAAGCTACCATGACATCCAAGATGAAGCTCGTACAACATTTCAAGATAAAGTGTGTAATAAAAAAAAAAAAAGCAGGGCAAACTAATAACCTTATTGGGCTTCCTTTTTTCGGGTTCCTCACCGGCCCTCTCTGGTAGCTATAGTAGTTTTCGGTTGTTGTAATAATCAATTATTCTTCTATCTAGTATCCCTCATTTTTGTTTAATGAATCAACATTCATCGAGACTATAACAATAGTAAATAATTTTTTTTTTTTTTTTTTAAAGAAAAAGAGGGGGATGGTAAAGAATAGTATAAAGAGAAGTGAAGTGGAAAAAAGTAAAAGAATCAAAACTTACAACTTGGAAACATAGTCATTTAATTAGTAGTAGTTCATTTCTTCTTCTTCGGTCTTTTCTTTGATGGCTTCTGGCATTGGTCTTCACGGCTCTTGGCTCCATTGCTTCTCCTCTCTCACTTGCCTCAAAAGGCTATTGTTGGTTTCACCATAGCTACTGGTTTAGTAGCTTTATTCTCCTCCTCTTCTCCTCCAAGCATGGCTTTGAATCTGTCACAGCTTTTGGCTCTAAGATCTTCCAGCTCCAAGTTTCCTTTTGGTTCTAAGCTTTTCCAAGCACGGCTCTGGATCTACCGCAGCTACTGGGTTCCACTAATCTCCACTTCTTCTTTGGCAACTTTGACACTCCACTCATTTATTCTCTAATGGTGTTCAAATGCTGGTCTTTGAGCTACAGCGATGGTGACAGTAGCTAGAATAGTATTTTATCCTCAATTTTCAGAATTTCGATCTTTAGTCTTTGGTCTTCAAGTGAAATATGGAGGATAGGAGAAAGAAAATGTGTATGGGCTGGAAGGAAATGAAATCAAAGACATGTATGGGTTGGAACGAAATGAAATCGAAAGAAAGATGTCTGGAGTGGAAGAAGATGAAATAGAAAAAAATATATATACGAGGAAGTAAATGAAATCAAAAAGGAATATGGATGTAAATAAAAGTAGAGGGATGCAGATAAAATGAAATGAAGGGAGGTCAAAGGATAATGTGCATAGAGATGAGTGTATGAAGATGCTGCTAAGGATTGAAATGTATGAAGGAAAAAAGAGAGAAATGAATGAAAAGCTGTAAAAGGAAAAAAAAAAAAAGAAGTTGAGAAAGTTAATGAATAAAAATTAGTCTGTTTTGAAATGAAGAAACAAAAAGGAAGAAAGGACTAAAAGAAAGCTTATGTAAGTGTTTATGAAATTAAATGATATGAAGGATGGAGGAAAAGAAATGAAAGCAAAAAAGGTTTGAAGGAAATAAAAATACAGAAGAAAGGAATGACTACCGTGTTTGGAGTTGAGAGTGCAATGAAGAAGGGGACTAAAAAAGAAAAAAGGGGCAAAGAATAATGGAGTTTGTCTGTTATGAAGTGAAAAGAAAGAAAACGGAAGTTATGGAAGAAATAACAAAGTTGAAATTGCAACAACTGTTGAGGAATCGAGGTCTGTGTAAGTCTTTGTTGCTTTTTCGGTTAATGGAATGGAGCTGAAAGGAAATGTATGTGAAGAATATCAGGTGGAATAAGGAATATCAGCCGTAACCTCTAGGATTGAGAAAAAAGAAAAAAAAGGAAAAGAAGAAAACGAGTTACTTATCCAGCTCATTGCACGAAGGAGGAATAAGGGATATGCTATCTTTTGTCCTTATCCTAGCTGAGGTGAGGTGGATGAATGAGGTATATTAAAGGAGTATTGCCCATTAACACTGCTATTTCAATTATTGCACGTCCGCCATTATTTGTGATGTTGCCATTATTTATCTTGTATGTACTTCATGGTGATTGAAATCAAATGTCAAACATGGGGTTTGCACTTGGCCATGTCTCATGGATGTATGCAGGTTCGAACTTCTATTAAATATTGGAAACTTGGTCTGACATTAAATTTGGATGTACATGAACATATTATTGTCAATGCTCAAAGGATGTGCTTGTGATTTTTCAAGAGTCCCTCCTTTATTATCATGCCGAACTAAGTTGATTGCCTGATATGTGTGGACTTCATGTATAAGGGCTTGTATATGAGTAAACAGCCGAATCATCCTTTATTTATAAAAATCGAACAGCCGAAATAATTCAAAGGCTATTGCGTCCGAACTGATGAAGTGCGCAAGTATTGGTTTTTCCATCATGTGTGCCTTCATAGAAGATATGTCTATTATGTGGGGGTTTACTGTTATTTCACTAAATAGGCGTGAAGGAAAGGAAGCAATGGTTACGATATAAAGCACGCTCTCTCTCTCTCTCTCTATATATATATTTGAGTCATCATAAGATGCGTTTCTGGAGGAAATCTCAAGAAAAAAAAAAGAAAAAAAGAAAAAGTCCCAATCAATGGAAAGTAGTTGGAAAATCAAAAGGGATTCGACCGATATGGACTTAGTTATGCATATACTGGTCAGTATTTCATGATTAATGGCAATGAGGAGGTCCTGTTTATCTTATGGTGTATAATGAAATTGCATAAAGCTTAATGAGATGACCTTAGTCACTTGATCACCTACATGCTTGTGTTTGGGGTAGTACAACTTAAACAAAAGTGGCACATGCAATGAGATGGTGCTGCGAAGTCGTCCACTAGAAGAAAAAAGAATAATAATTGCAGCGTTGGCCCTTAAACTTCTACATTAGAGATTATCAAGGGAACAAAAATTCTTAAATACATATGAATGCATCGATAGTAGTGCAATTGTTCCATAGCGTATGCGCTAGGTTGCGACTTAGCCTTTTGATAGGTTTATTTGATGCGTAAATCCCTCTGACTCTATCCAAAAGACTTTGATTAAGTGGCAAAATATAGAGGGTTAAATTTAAATCTAAACCTTAAACCAAATAATCGAAATAGATTTGACTTTTTGAATTAAAGTAATAGGGACCTTCCTATCTCTCTCCTCTCTCCCTTCGACCACACACATATGCGTACACGTATGTAAACACATGCATATGCATGCATGCACACATACAGAGACAGACATAAATACATAGAGATACATTGTCACATAGATACACACACATGTACAGACAAAAACAAACACACACAAAGAAACATAAAGATATATAGACATACAGACAAACACACGTACATACACATGCATATGTATGTACACATACATACACACGCACATGCATACTTTTACATGCACACACACAGACATACATACATAGATGCATGCATACATAGGCACATACACATAGACACATGTAAATATACACATACACAAACACATGTATACACACGTACGTACATACAAACACATAGATGCATAGACATACATATAGACACATACAACACATACAAACGCATGAACACACATGCGTATACACACATCACACACAAACACATATACGCAGACATACAAATATACGGACATGAACATGCACAAGTATACAAACACACACACACACATACATACACATACACACATACACTTAGACACACATACATAAACACATATATGAATACGTACATACATATACATATACACATACACATACACACATATGACATACATACACATATGCTCATACATCGACATACACACACATACGACACACATATATTGTAGATACTCTATTTTTGCTCCCTCAAAGTTTTCATTTTTGTTTCTTAAAGGGTCTTAATTTGGAAAATAATAAAAAAGAAAAAAAAATAGAAAATTTTACAGGAAAAAAATGAAAAGAAAAAAAATCAAGAAGATTAATTGGTTAGAATCTTGATTAAATAGTTGTTGAAAAACGTGAATATGATATGATAGTGTTAAATCCAATTAAATCAAGATTTATAAGATTTAAATTTAATTGAAATTTTTATCAATTTAGATTTGATTTGATCCAAAAGATTCATTTTTGAATCTTATAAATTGGTATCACATCTTATGAAGAAAGGGAGTTCAATTACACACTCACTACAAGCCTATCCACACTCACTTCACACGCTAACGAACCCAGTTAGTGCCTTTCAGCCACTTTCCCGTCTTTAATCCAAACCCTCACCACCCAATATAGCCCCATTGACCATCCAAACCTACTAGGCTAACTCTCTTCTTTGACCTCCACTCCTCTTAGTCAACACAATAACCAATAACTCAATAGCAGATACGACCTTACCCAAATACATAAGCCACAGTACCTCGACCCTCTCTCTTACCTATAATCTCTCTCTCCATTGACCCACTCACTATACATTACACTAACTAGCACCTAAGATCAATTACTAGCCCATTTAGCATAGCCCCCACATTAATTGCCGATACTGACCAGTGAACACCTACACTTTCCATCCATGTACGGCTACATCCTAACAACATCCCAATCCTATGTCGACTTCAACCAAGCGCCATAACCCCTTCTATTCTCACCCAATTGATGATCGAACATTGACTCCATGCTAATAGCAAACTCTAAAAGCCAACCTAATACTGCACATGACCCATTCATCAACTGTGGTACAATCTATGACCCAAGCTATGACCAACAAGCCCCACAAACACGGGGATACTGTCCTTGCCTCCTGTCCAACATAACATGACTAGTACCGCCCACCGTGCAAGCCAATAATAGTAGACCCAACATCAAAATAGCCATCAGTAGTATCCTCAATCTTGAAAACAAACAACAGTCCCTTTTTCCTCTTACCCATCATCCTTCCAATAGCAAAACCATAAGCCAACAACCATCAACCAGAGCCCCAAACCTACTCCTTTACCGACAGCCACTTACTTATGCAATTGATCACTCCCTCACATACCTCGACATTCCACACGTTAAACCCCAATCGCATCACATAACTCAATTTGATTACCTTTCTCTACACCAATCACCTACGATAGCATAGACTACAGTAGTAGTGACCACATCCACAGTTGTGACCCATGCCCATAATAGTCGCATCTGGCTTCTAGTCTAACCTGCAGTAGTACACGTGCATTTACCCAGACCTGAATCCAAATCTAGATGCAAGCTCCTTAACCCTATATGTGTGTTTTGGTCCAACTTGTTTCTATTTTCCCTATTTGGTTATTTCTCTTGTATTTTATGCATCATTATATTTTATTAGTTGTTTGTTTATATGTTAGTTATTTATAAAAATAATAATAGTAATAGTAAGAAATAAAAATCACTTAGAACATTGCTTTCAAAAAATAAAAGATAAAAAAATTTTGTGTTAGTGCTTTTCTTCTAGATTTTTTTTTAGAGAAAACAAAACTTCAAATTAGGACCCTTTCCTTTACTCAAAATAAATGAATTAAAATATAAACTTAGCCAATTTTCGAAAATTAACATTCACCAACATAGTAAAGTTTTGAAATGAACTATGAACATCTGATCTCGATTAACGGGTATATAAGCATTTTAGGGGTGATATAAAATTTGTAAAAACTTAGCTTCTTTTTAATTTTTTAAAAAGGATAATTTTTAAAAATAAGTTTAATTATAGAAAATTGATAATGGTATCTATTAGGGTTTAATAGGTAGCCCTCGAATTAAGAAATCTCTAGCTTTTTCTTATCAATTTAAAATCAAAGATTGATAGCTAAAATCCAAGATTGATAGCTAAAATCCATCCAATTAATTACAATTTTTCCTTTTTTCTTGACTTCGGTAGAGTGGCAACTTCAAAAGATTTTTAATTTAAAATAAAGAAAAGAAGGATCAGAATTTTCCATTTTTCCTAATTGAGGATTAATATTAAATGGGTTAGGGTTTAGTATTAGTTGGAAGAAGGGAAATGAAATCAAAATAAGAAACCAAAAAATTAGGCTTGATAGCTTAGTGACTCTATTAGGGACCTTAAAAGAGCTAGCTACTTAAGTTTTCCCAAATTAGGATTATTTAAACAAAAAAATACTTGATTCGATTATTTTATTTTATTTTTTGTACTACTATGTTTATTGCAGCTCATATATGGGGTTATTTTGGGGATTTTATTTTACTTTATTTTTCACGTCATAAATGTGTGGTAGATACGATCAGAACTAAGTCATTTTAAGACTTTAAGAGGGGAGGTCATTGTGTAAGCTTTAGATGTTGTGAGACAACTACCTTTTGGGGTCGATCGAGCTCAAGTTTAGATGTGACCATACAACCGTTACTTTGAAAATATGGGTGGTCATAAAACTTGAGGACTTTTATAATCCACCCTTTACATGCATGAAAACCTTTTTAAAAAATTACAAAAACCCATAATGTGGCGGACCCAAATGGATAAGTGTAATTGTGATGTTGTACTTTTCCTTGTATTTACATGTATAGTCCCTTTGTAATATTTCCTTGTAAATATTCTATAATAATTCCATGTAAAGTTTATGATAGGCTTTGATTATAATTTTACTTTTTTAGATAGATATGGCTAGATTAAGTTAAGCCGCTTCAAAGGAAATCCATGTGCATCTATCTCATTAACCTAAAAAATTACTTTAGACATGCTTTTGTATTTTCAGCCCAGACATAAAAGAATTCCCTAAAAACAAGATTGGGCCCATCCTGTTCCTATAGAAGATTCCTGAGAATATTACCTTAGTGCGGGCATTAATACATCTATGGGAACCCGAATTAGTTACTTTTTGCTTAGGCCCACACCAATTGAGTCTAACCCTTGAAGAGTACTCTTAATTGTTATGAGTACTCTTAATTGTTATGAGTCCCTACTATCACAGATGATATCTATGTCTTGGATTTAGAAACTGCCATATTGAAAATCTTCAGTAAGCTGCTAGGAGTAAAAAAAAAAAAAAAAAAACAAGATAAATCGGGTTTTGATTCAAGGGAAGACCATCCAGATGGAAGACGTCATTTACTGGTTTTCTACTGAGCTGAAACATAAAGATAAACAAGATTTTTTTGTGCAAACCTAGAAGCTTGGCACCAGCATCGAGTCAATGCCTATATCTTGGTAGTCTTTAACACCATCTTATTCCTTGATGAAAGACGCTGGGTCCACTTTAGAGTTGCAGAAATCGTAACCCAGTTTCTTGAAGGGAAGATACACGTCCCTACCCTCTTAGCTAAACAAATCTACTCATTAAATCATCTTAAAAAGAAGAAATGTAGAGATCTGAAGACCACTATGGCTCTACTTGTGGTTTGGTTCATTAACTACATAAGGAGCTACCAACTCGATTTCAACTGGGTTGACTTCACGTAACGATTTGACCTTATCAAGTCTTTTGAAGTATGAATTGAGCTACTTGAAGACATAGCTACTTGTTACTAGGTTCAATACTTTTAGGATATGAAAGCTGAAGAGCTACTTTGGTCGCCTAGTTGGTTTGCAAGTAAGGAAATGGTAAGAGAGTATGTAAGTTTCAAAGTAATACCTCTGATCGGCTTTAACCTCTGTACCAGACACATTCTAGCCAATGGACTCATTCAGGACATGATTCTTAAGCCATCCTTAGAAGCTGTCTCACTTACTTTCATAACCCTAACATGTTAGTGGTGACAAAGTGGCCAAACTTCTAAGCATTCAAGCTCTTTGGTGCAAAAGGAAGACTACCCTTACTACTAGGGGGATATTGGTTAGAAGTTAAACAACTAAAGGACTTCTTGGTCACCAATTGAAGAAGCTAAAAGATATGAAAGAGACAAATGAGAAAGAAGAAGTCTAAGTTGAAGCTGAACCTGAGAAAGTAAGTGAAAGAGAGCAAGAGTTGAAAACCTATTATGAGGATTATCATTAGAGGATAAAAGCATTAGAAGCACAACTAAGAAAGATTAAAGACAAGGAAGTGGAGTCTCCTAAGATTCGGAAGAAGAAGAAGACTCAAGATGAGCCTAATAGCCATAAGAAGAATAGAACATAGTTTATTTTATTTATTTCTTTAGGAATTCTTTTTTGAATGAAATAATTGATGTAAACCTTTACAATTGCAAAGATTTAACAAAAACTAGTTAGGTTCTGCCACATTAAGGGTCTCTTACCAATTTTAATTTTCATTGCATCCATATGCCATCCATCCTACATCTATACATTTAATAATCTCTTAGAAAAATGCAATACGTACTAACTTTTTATTCTAGTATTCCCATTAAGCAGATTCTAAGGTAGCTCCTAAATGTTAAATCTTTCAAAAAAGTCCGATCAGAACGTGTTCCTAGACTAGAATGGCCATCACTCAAGGAGGTGAAATGACCCTAAAATCATTGACCCCATTGAGCTGAGATTTTGTTCTTTAGAAAGAGCTATGGAAAAGATGGTAGAACAGATGAGTTTGCTAATAGACAGCATCGCTTTACTCCAGGTTATAGCACCAGCTAATGAGGAAAGTTCCAAGGCTTATTATGGGAAGAATAATAAGGCTCTCGAAGTAGAGGATAATTATCCAAGAGACTCGTTTGAGTCAGAGGGAGTTTACCTGAAAGTCAACTTGACATTTGAACTCGACACATATGTAGCCCTAATTAACATAAGAGTAGCTAACTCAGGGCCTAGTGTAGATAGTTTGAAAGAGCTAAAAAGAAAGCTAACTTTGTAGATAACTGAGAAGATGAGGGCACTTAGAGGATATGATGGATTTGAATAGGCTAGGATCATTGAGTTTTCTACATATGATGTCGGAGCCTACTCGAGAAGTTTAAGGTAACTGAGTTCCAAAAGTACAATGGGACGGGGTGCCCCAAGCGTCATACTAAGTTGTACATAAGAAAGATGGGTAAATATGTTTAATGCGATCCACTTATGGTGTAGATGTTCCAAGATAGTTAGATCGGTTCGGCCATGACTTGGTACATCCAAGCTAACTTAAACTAGATGAATGCATAGGAGAAACTCGCTAGGGTATTTTATGAACAATATAGGTTCAACGTAGAGGTAGCTCTGACCATGATAGATTTGGTTGCCTTATGGAAGAAGAATAATGAGTCATTCAAAGAGTATGCTTAGAGATGGAGATCTTTAGTTGCAAGGGTATCCTCTCCTACAACTAAGAAAGAGCTCACATCATCTTTTACTAATACTTTAGAAAGGCCTTATTTCTCTCACTTGATTAGGTAAGCCTCATTTAGTTTTGTTGAAGTAGTAGTAGCAGGGTATAGGATTGAAAGCGCCATCTCTATTGGAAAGCTTTAAGAGTTATGAAATAGAAGGCCATCCGATTCGTCCTCCATTTATAGACCAACAATTGGCAAGCCTAAAGAATCTACATTCAGTGTGGTAAATTCAAACGTTAGACCAAATGCTTAAGTTTCTTTTAAGGTGAATTTGCCTCCGATTCAACATTAGTTCAAAAACTAGGCTCAGGCTAATAAGGCCTCCAGACAATTTATTAAGATACTAGTCCCTTTAAGTCAGGTCTTTGAGAAGTTGTAAGAATATAATGTGATCCGGTTGAGTTCCTTAGTAATCGATATAGGCCGAGAATTTATGATCTTAATCAGAAATGTGAGTATCATTGTAGGCATGTTGGGCATTCAACTAATTCATGTTAGAGATTGGATAATAGGATTCAAGACTTGATAGACGAAGGGTAATTATAGTAAGACTTTATGGAAGCCCTAGCTCTAACAATAACCGCCTACCTAACCATGTTTAGTTATCGGTATGATTTATGATGACTTCACCATCAACATGATTGATTCAAATAAGAAGCTTAGGGTTTTTGAGTTCCACATAAGCAGGCAGGCCCCAATAGCTAAGAGGTACACCTTTACATACTGATAGTTCCAGAAAATTATAAAGCTGCCTCGTTTAACTATTAGGTGGTAAATCAGGAGAAGTCAGGTTCTTTAGGAGAGGGAATTACTCGATCTGGACTGATTTACTACCCAAGGAAGAGCATGAGAAGGAGAGTCTACCGAAAGAGGTGAATGATAAAGCAATTGAACATGTAGAAGGACTGTCCGCCTTTACCTAGATGATTAAGTTGAGTGTATACAAGATCATGGAACAACTCAGTAAGATTCTGATATAAATATCATTAATGAGTTTGTTGATTGCATCTGAACCCTATAGAGAAGCCTTATTTCGCACCATAAGGGAGGTTAATGTCCCTCATGAAATACCAATCAAGAATATGGGACTAGTTACTAATTCCATCCTTGCCATGGACCAAATTTCTTTTTCAGCAGAAAAGTTAAGAGGAGAAGGGAATCAGCACATGAAACCTCTCTTCATCATGGTAAGGAGTAATAATATAATCATTACTAGAGTACCCATTGATAATGGGTCATCATTGAATGCTTGCCCATTCACTACCCTGGATTTGTTAGGCATTGATACGACTGCAGTTAAGCTTAGTTCTACTACAGTTAAGGCCTTTGATGGGTCCAGAAGAGAGATTATAGGGGAGATAAATTTACCTGTAAGTATTGGCCCTCAAAATTTCAGTATCCGATTCCAGGTTATGGACATCCCAAGGTCTTAAACTAACTCTTAAGAAGACCCTAGATTCATGTAGCAGGGGCAATACCTTTAAGCTTGCACTAGAAAGTAAAGTTTATCTCAAATGGTTAGGTGATTACACTTTTAGGAGATTAAGACTATGAGATTTATAAGGAAATGGCCATACCTTATATAGGAAGTGAAGGGCAAGAGGAGTATGGTTTATCATTGTTTGAAGAAGTGTACATGATTACCAGGCCCAAGAGAGAAAAGAACAAGAAGGTAGAGTTTAAGGAAGGCCAGATTGATACTTATGGCCTTAGTTATAACCTAACTCTAGAAAAAGAATTTCAAAAAAAAAAAAAGAGTGAAGATAAGAGAGGTGACAAGTTGTACCATGCTCCAATGACCTTCCCTTTATTAATTGAGACATTCATTCAGGTAGAGACTCAAGCCCCAAAATTTGACGAAGGAAGATTAGCAAACTCATCTCGCAAGTTCCAACACCATCTGAATAATTGGTTCTCTACCTTTGTGAATGGTAACCGGTCTTCCCTATGGTAAAGGGTGAACCTTATTTTAATATTCCTTGAATTTTTATTTTCAATAGTTATTGTTCCAAAGGTATCATCGAACCTTTTCATTCAATAAAATATTAGTTAGTTTCTTGCCTTAATTTGTGCTTCACCTTCATGCAATAAATAAAAAATTAGTTAATTTCTTTCTTTTGTTTCATTTCTCTTTTACTCACATACACTTTTCTCTATATACTTTGCCTAAATCCAATGATTCAAACAAAAACTAGGGATACCTTTCGCAAGTAGATAATGAGAATACTGATATCACTTTTGGTCCTACTGGGTTAGTCATTAGGAGTGATGTTGATGACTACAATGATATCCAAGAGAAATGTCAAAAAAAAGAAGAAGAATTTCTATTGATGAACCGATTGAAACAATCATTTTAGGGGATGGGGATAATCTTAGGAATTTGAAGATTAGAGGGAGTTTAAAAGAGCAACAAAAAACATAGATGATTGCGTTGTTAACCAAATATCAAGATGTATTTGCTTGTTCTTATGAGGATATGCTTAGGTTAGACTCGACAATCGTAGTCCATCGTCTACCCACACAAGAAGACACCAGGCCTAAAGAGAAAAAGTTAAGAAGGTTTCGACCTAATATCCTTTTGAAAATCAAGGAAGAGGTTAAGAAATTGCTTGAAGTTGGATTCATTGAGGTATCTAATTACCTGGAATGGGTAGCCAACTTTGTTCTACTAATGAAAAAGAACGGAAAGGTTAGGGTATGCATGGACTTTTGAGATCTTAATCAGGCAACAACCAAAGAAAAATTTCCTTTGCTTTATATCAATGTCTTAGTGGATAGCACAGTTGGGAATCATCTATTCTCATTTATGGATGGTTTTTGGGATACAAGCAGATTTAGATGTACGAAGAAGATAAGGCTAAGACGACCTTTATTACAACTTAGGGCATGTTTTGCTATAAGATGATGCCCTTCGGGCTCAAGAGAGCAATGGTTACAATTTTTCATGACATGATACGTAAAAAATTAAAAGTGTATGTTGATGATATAATTGCAAGATCTAGAGAAGGGGAAGATCACATAGAAAATTTGAGGAGGTTGTTCAACAAATTAAGAAAGTTTTAGCTAAAGTTGAATATAGAAAAGTGTACTTTTAGAGTAACGTCAGAGAAATTGTTGGGCTTCATAATTAGCCAAAGGGGCATTAAACTTAATCCCGATAAAGCCAAAGCCATAATTTACATGCCTCCTCCATGAATGCTCAAGGAAGTAAGAGGATTGTTGGGTCATTTGAATTATATAGCTTGATTTATATCTTAACTAATAGATGAATGTTGCCTTTTGTTCAAGCTGTTGAAAGAGAATACAAGGGTTGATTGGGATGAGGAATCCGAAGAAGCTTTCATAAAAGTTAAAGAATACATTATGAACACTCTAGTGTTAGTAGCTCTTAAACCTGAGAGGTTGTTGTTCTTATATTTGACCATATTGCTTGAATTTATGGGATGCATGCTTAGTTAGAAGGATAAAGAAGAGAAGGAGTAAGTTGTTTATTATTTGAGCAAGAAATTCACAGAAGGGGAATAGAAATACTCAAAAATTGAAAAAAAAAAAACATGTTACCATTGTTTTAGGTCATTCATTGGCTTAAACAATACATGCTATAATATTAAATTGAGCCGATTACATAACATGTTCCCTTGAAGTATTTGGCAAAAAAACTGGCCCTCATCAATAGAATTTTGAAGCAGTAGATGTTATTATCAAAATTTGACATTAAGTATGTAAGCTAAAGTTTAGTTAAGAGGCAAGCCTTGGTAGATCGATTAGCAAAGAGTCCCCCTGAGGATACCCCTCAAGAAGTACAAGTTGAGTTTCCTGATGAAAATATCTTGGTGGTTGAAAATGATTCTGATAGCGAAGAAGTTGAGAAACCCTTAGGTTAGAAAATGTTCTTTGATGGAGTAGCAAATGTATCGAGATATGGAATTGGGGCAATACTGATATCCCTTAAAGGTACACAATTCCTGATGGCCATAAAGCTCATTTTCTCGTATACTAACAATATTGTAGAATATGAGGCATGTTTTCTGGGACTTAAGATGGCACTATTTAAGTAGATACGGGAATTAGAGGTATATGGAGATTCTTCCTTAATCATAGGTTAGGCTTGGGGTGAATATAGGATGAAAGACCCCAAATTAATACCTTACCACTAGTACTTGGCCGAACTGATGGATAGTTTTGAAGAGATTACATTCACATATGTACTAAGGGCTCAAAACCAATTTGTTGATCCTCTGGCCACCTTAGCATCTATGATTTAGATATAAGGAGGAGTGGAGATCTAGCCACTTAATATTGAAGTTGAAGAAAAGCCTACGCTCTACTTGACAATTGAAAGTGCATTTGATGAAAAACCTTGGTATTAAAATACCAAAACATTTTTACAACATGGCACATACCTTGAAGAGGCCGAGAAAAAGGAAAGGAAGACAATTAGAAGGTTAGCTGGCCAGTACTTGATAAGTGAGTTTATCTTGTACTGATGATCACTTGATGGTATACTTCTACGGTGTGTAGACAAGAGGGAGGCAAAAATGCTAACGAAGGAAGTGCATGAGGGAGTATACGACCCCCATATGAATGGCTACATGCTTGTTAAGAAGATTATGGGATTCGGATATTATTGGTTAACTACAAAGGGAGATTGTATTAAACATATCAGGTACTACCACTTGTACTAGGTTTATGCAAACAAAGTGAATGCTTCACCTCAAGAACTATATACACTTGTATTGGGGGGAAGCTTTGATTTTATCTCAAATAAATGGTTTGGAGTTGAGGGATCCCATAAATGCTGATGCAATGAAGTTGTATTACCCTTGAAAAATTAATGGAATTTTCGCTCAGATCATGAAATACGAACAATCTTCATATTATTGTGGTCTTATTTTCATTTTCTACAAGTAAAGTTTGTATCCTTAATGGTTGTCGATATTGGGTAACACCCCTAGCTCTTTTCCCGTTCCACCAAAAGGCCTTACTCTTTGCCCTAATGGAAATAAACCTCACACACCTTAAATACGAGAGAAAATGAACACTTAATTTGGAACGATGTCAATTGATAAAAATTCTTTTAATACTCTATTATGATTTACCTTCCCTGGAAAGGGGGATTTGTTTCCTATTTTTCAGGATTAGGCCATATTTAGAAAAAAACAAAATATCTAATGGTAGATAAGTAGTACTCACTTAAGAAGGAAACCCGTTAAGTTTGGGATCAGAAATTTAAGATGTAACATCCTTGCTCAGATGATGACGATATTTCACATATTGGGGTCACATTCCTTAAATTCGTTACTAAGTAGAATTTCACTACGTTAAATTGTTGGTTCTAATTGGTTTGCTTAAGAAAAGATTTAACTGTTTGGGAGCTATCGATAAAGCCAAGTAAGTGTTTTTGAGCTTTTATCATAACAATGAGTTGGTTTCATTTAAGACATTGCATTTGCATTTATCCTTTTCTTAGGATGGTAGTCAATCTCTAAGCCATTTAACCCTTATTCTCTCTTAAGGCTCCAATCAGCTCATACAGCATCAACCTAACTTAATTCTCATTTAGGGTTTTAGCTAGCTCAAGGAGCATTTTGCTCGATTGCCTATATCAATCAGCTTAGAAGGAGTATGACTAGGTTTCCTATCGACCTTTCAATTAAGGTTGCTAGTCCCTTAACGACACTTCCGCCTATGTCAGTTAGCTCAGAGGAGCACGACTAGGTTTTATGTCGACTTTTTTAATTGGGTTGCTAGTCCCTTAAAGACGTTCCTACCTATGTTAGTTAGCTCAAAGGAATATGGCTATGTTTTGTGTCGACCTTTCAGTTAGGGTTGCTAATCTCTTAGAGATTCTTCTGCTTATGCCAATCACCTTAGAGGAGCCCAATTAGGTTTCATGTTGACTTTTTAGTTAAGGTTGCTAGTCCCTTACAAACACTCTTACCAATGTCAATCAGCTTAGAGCAGCATGACTAGGTTTCATGTCGATTTTTCGGTTAGAGTTGTTAGTCCCTTAGAGACACTCCTGCCTAAGTTAGACGCTTTTATCTAGGTTAGTCAACTCAAAAGGTCACAATTAGGTTCTCTTTTAGAGTTTTAGTTAGCTCAAGGAGCGCTTCGCCTGTTCAATTAGGTTAGTCAATTTAGAAGGGCATGATCGAGTTCTCATTAGGATTTTAGCCAACTCAAGGAGTGCTTTGCCTATTCATTTATGTTAACTAGCCCACATGGGTGCTACCTTCCTTTTAAGTAACGTTTAGGGTTCCTACTAGCCTATAGGGGCGCTATCCTCATCACCTTTCTTTTCAAGCTTTTTATTACCAAATCTCCTAACAAATTAGGCCTAGGATAGCTAGTTAGTAGTAGAGCTTCTTAAGAGTGAGACATCCTTAAGGAAAAAATGGTATCTCTTTTGTTTTTATGGTAAAGTTTTACTTAAATTCTGCTACAAAAAAAAAAAAATGCTGCTGTAGATACCCTATTTTTGCTCCTACGTAGTTTTCATTTTTGTTTTTTAGAGGATTATAATTTGGAAAATAATGAAAATTGGAAAATGATAAAAAGACAAAAAAATAGAAAATTTTCAAAAAAAGAAAATAAGTCAAAAAGATTAATTAGATAGAATCTTGACTAAATAGTTGTTAAAAAAATGTGAATATGATACGATAACGTTAAATCTAATAAAAACAAGATTTGTAAGATTGAAATCTAATTTGGATCATTACCAATTTAGATTTAATTTGATTTAAAAGATTCGTTTCCGAGTCTTATAAATTGGAACTACGTCTTGCGAAAAAAGGGAGTTCATTTACAAACTTGTTACTAGCCTATCCACACTTACTCTACATGCCGACAAACCCAGCTAGCGCCCTATAGCCATTTTTGCGTCTTCAATCTAAACTCTCATAACCCAACATAGCCTCATCGACCATCCAAACCCAGTCGGTTACTATCTCTTCTTCAACCCCCTACTTAACCCCTACTCTTCCTTATCAATATAGTAACTAATAACCCAACAGCAGACATGCCCTTGCCTAAATATGTAAGCCACGGTACCTTGACCCTCACTCTTACCTACAATCTCTCTCTCCATTGACCCATGCACTGTACAACATGCCAACCAGTACCCAAGATCAATCATCGGCCCATTCAGCACAGTGCTTATGTCAGTCGCCGATACTGACCAACGAACACCTATATTCTCCATCTACGCATGGTCACATCTTAACAACATCCCAATCCCTTATCAACTTCAATTAAGCATTACAACCCCTTGTACTCTCACCCAATTGACGATTGAACATCAACCTTACGCTAACAACAAACTCCAAATGCCAACCCAACACTGTACATGACCCATTCATCCATTGCGGCATGATCCATGATACTTAAGCCATGATCAACAAACCACGCAAACACGCAACCACCATCCTCTTCCCCCTTGTCCAACATAATATGACCAGTACTGCCCACTGCCTAAGCCAATAATAGCAGACCCAAAACTAAAATAGCCATCAACAGCGCCCCCCAATCTTCAAACCAAACAACAGTCCCTTTTTCCTCTCACTCATCATCCTTCTAGTAGCAAAACCATAAGCCAATAGCTATTAACCCAAGCCCCAAACCTACTCTTCCACTAATAGCCACTTACTTATTTGATTGATCACTCTCTCGCATACCTTGACATTCGACATGTCAAACCCTAGTTGTAGTACACAACTTAATCCGATCACCTCTCTATACACCAATTGCCTATGATAGTATAGATTGTAGTAGTAATGACTACATCTACAATTGTGACCTACGCCTACAACAGCCATGTCTGGCTTCCAGTCTAACCAATAGTAGCACACACCCATCGACCTAAACTCGAATCTAAGTTTAGATCCAAGCTCCCTAACCTTATATGCGTGTTTTGGTCCAGGTTGTTCCTATTTTCCTTATTTGGTTATTTCTCTTGTATTTTTTGCGCTATTATATTTTATAAGTTGTTTGTTTATATTATATTTTATTAGTTGTTTATTTATATGTTAGTTATTTATAAAAATAGTAATAGTAATAGTAATAGTAATAGTAATAGTAATAGTAAGTAATAAATACTACATAGAAAATTGCTGTAAAAAAAAAATTGCAGTAGGGCTTTTCTTTTAGATTTTTTAGAAAAAAAAAACTATGAACCCTTTTCTTTACTTAAAATAAATGAATTAAAACATAAACTTAGCTGGTTTTCAGAAATTAACATTCACCAATACACTAAAGTTTTCGGAATGAACTACAAATGTTTGATTCTGATTAGCGGGTACGTAGATATCTTCGGAATGATGTAAAATTTATAAAACTTAGGTTTTTATTTTATTTTTTCAAAAAATATTTTAAAAAAGATAATTTTGAAAAATAAACCTAATTTCGAAAAAAATGATACTGGTACTTGTTAAGGTTTAATAGGCAGTCCTTAAATTCGAAGATCTCTAGCTTTTTCTAATCAATTTAAAATCTAAAACCAGTGGCTAAATTATACTTACTCTATCCAATTAATTATAATTTCTCCTTTTTTTTTTCCCACTTCAATCGAGTAGTGACTTTAAAACATTTTCAATTTAAAATAAAAAAAAGAAGAATAAGAATTTTCTATTTTTCTAATCAAGGATTAATATTAAATAGGTTAGGGTTTAATATTAGTTAGAAAAAAAGAAAATGAAATCAAAATAAGAAACCGAAAAGTAAAGCTCAATACATATACACGCGTATGCACACACACACATACACATACATGCATGTACACACATGTACATATATATGTATACGCATACGTACATGCACACATAGATAAATGCAAACATACGTATGCATGCATACATGCGCACATATATGCACATATACATGTGCACATACATACATACATACACACATGTGCACATCTAGACACATATGCACGCATACATGCACACATGCAGGTACACATAAGCGCTCGCACATACATACACACAAACATATGCATGCACTTACACACACACAAGCTTGTGTAGACACACATGTGCATATGTATACATACATAAACGCACGTGCGTACACATGTGCACACCCATGAACACATTAAGGTACACACATACACATGCATATGTACGCACGCACACACATGAGATTACAGATGCATACTTGTCGTTGGTGTTGTGATATGGTTGTCGAATTCTCGGACTTGCTATGGTTTACGAGGAAGGGGAAGGAGGTTCATACTTGTCGTTGGTGTTCTCATATGGTTGTCGAATCCTGGGACTCGCTATGGTTTACGAGGAACGGGAAGGAAATTAGTTCATTCAGGTGGCCATCATGATGTTCAGAGACAAGGAAACTCTACGATCTTCCATGCCCTAGATTATGGCGCCAAAGGTGATGGAAGAAGTGATGACACACAGGTAATCATAATTTCTTGCTTTTCATTCAAAAATTGGAAAAAGAATAAAAATAATTATGGTTTCATGTAGAATTGACAATTAACCAAATATTATGTTTTCTTTCGGCATTGACGTCACGGAAGAACATATGCGTAGAGATTTGTGTTAAGATGTCAAAGGATGCTGTACACGAATATGTAGCAATAGAATAATCTCCATTAAATTTTAAGGGGAAAGAAATTAAATTTTTTAATTGCCTGATAAGAATCATTGAAATAGTCATTTTGGATTATGTGTTTGTATTGTATTACTCAATTGATACTAGAATTTGTGCGTAATTAATGGTGATTAAATTGATTCAATAATAAGATAATTATTTCCAACGTAATTATTTTCCTCCTAATTCTTTCCTCTTCAATTTTTTTTTTTCCTTTCTCTTTCTTTTCGTCATACCAAAGAAAGTGGAATTGCAAGCTGATAACATAACACGAACACACATAATTTAACAATGAAAATTGTAAGTTTGGTTTTAACTTATTTCCTCCTTGCAAATAAAATCCACACTAGACTTTTCATAGAATTTGATTTAGGGAGAAGTATGTTTGCCGAGAAACTCCCGCTACCCTGACTAATCGATAACTTATAAACATTTCCTATTTTTTAGCGCTACATTTGCACTCGCAATGTTTCTCCTAAGAAATAAGAAAAGTTTTAAAGAAATAAGAAAAATCCTTAAATTACTTAATGGATCGCATTATATTTTGGCTGAGTTTTTATTGTATCTGCGCTAATAAAGAAGAATTAACCTTTTCGACATAACACATAAGTTTATTATAAATATTGTGTCCTATTTTCGTGGGATTATAAGTAATAAATATCAATTAAGATTTTCATAGACTTCATTGTGGAATGTATGATTTCTAAAACAACTATCACCATATTATATATAAAAAATTTAGTACCGTACCATGTATGTTTGTATAAGATGTGACGTATAATAACTCAATAAATCTTTTCTCGATGGCATAATCCCAGGAATTACTACTACGTCAGGCTTACTGGACGACCATTCCGATGACGATGAAGATTGGGCTCCTCAAAGGTGGCAAGTCGAGTGAACTCGAGTAGAGAAGAATGTATGACCAAGCCCCCAATGACGTGATTAACATAACCATTAGAAGGCCATACCTAGGGTGTTAGGCAAGGATCAGCGGTTCAGTCAACACCTTGTCTGAGGTGTTGGCTATTAGAGAAAAGAGGTAGAAGGTAGATATGTCAATCTCTTTCTCTAACAAGGACCTAGAGGGGGTAGAGACCCTTCATCAAGATACCTTTGTAATAGGGGTGAAGATAGTCCATTTCGAGGTCCTTAAGATTATGGTAGACATCAGTAACTCCATTGACATCCTCTTCTTGCATATAAATGAGAGGATGTAGAGCAAGTTGCTTGTTAAAATGAAGCCCTACCATTATAATCTCATTAGCTTTAATGGGAGCATTGTATGAGCCAAGGAAATCATCACCCTTGACATGGAACTTAACAATGACAACAATGTTGTACGACGACCAGTGAAGTTCGTCGTGGTCGATTGCCCATCTCCTTGTAACGCTCTCTTAAGACGACTAAGCTTGAATGTGTTTGGAGTCATCACCTCATCCCTTCACTTGAAGGCCAAGTTCCTGACCCCCATTGGGTAGGAATTTGCAGTTGTGATTAGAAGATCTCTCAATAGCTTTATATCAAGGTTGCTAGAGTAGATGGAGTCTTCACTTTGGAGATCGACTCACATGAAAGCTAGAGGAGAGAGACAAGCTAAGTGAAGAAATAGAAGAGATATAGATCGGCACTTCCTTCAACCATACTACTAAGGTCGGGATTAAGACCCTTTCAGAGGTGAAGGAGTAGATAGTTGCTTTCTTGCAGGCTAATTTAGATAGGTTAGCCTAGTTGGTGTCAAACATGCTTAGGATCTCCTCTGACTTAGCAACCTACAAACTCAACATTGACTCTAGTATACAGCTTGTCAAGTAGAAGAAGAGGCATTTTGCATCAGAAAGGCAGGTCGCGATAGAGGAAGAAGTGTAGAAGTTGCTTAAGGCCGGCTTCATCAGAGAGGAGAAGTATTCGACCTAACTAGCAAATGTAGTGCTGGTTAAGAAGAAGTTTAGAAAGTGGCATCGTGTCAATTATGCTGATCTCAACAAAGCCTACCCAAGAGACTGCTTCCCTTTCTTTTAGGATTGATTAGTTGGTTGACTCCACTTTAGGACACACCCTGCTTAACTTTATGGATGCCTTCTTGGTCTACAATCAAATCAAGATGGATTTAAAGGATAAAGTCTATACCTCTTTTGTCACTGACTTTGATATGTATGGCTACATGATCATGCCCTTCAGCTTAAAAAATGCTGCAACGTATGGTGACAAAGTTGTTCAAGCCTTTGCTTGGGCGAAACATAGAGGTATACATCAACAAAATGATAGCAAATAGCTTGGTGATCATGTCATGGACTTACAAGAAGCCTTTGACCAGATGAGAAATATGACATGAAGTTAAATCCCCAGAAGTACTTATTTGGGTTTGGCTCTAGTAGATTCCTTAGCTTCCCAGTCACTTAGAGAGGAATTGAGGCCAACCTTGAAAAGATATAGGCTATTAGGAATATGAAGCCCCCTTCTTCGGTCTAAGACGTATAGAAGCTCACCAACATGGTAGCTACATCAAGCAAATTTAATAGGAATCAACCCCTTAGACCAATTACATATAGCTAAGCTAGAGGATTTTGAGGACATACTTAAAGAATACTATCTCAAAGCCCTATCTAAGACGGGAATTCCAACCCCGACCTCTATGTTTCCCACTATTGCCGACTTGACTACTAAATTGTCACCTGTACGAGACCTATCAAATAGTTGTGTGATGACATAACATCCGAGCAAACGGCCTCTAAAGACTATCTAAGTTGAGCTCCCGAGCTACTTACCAATGTTCAAACCTAGGCCAAGTTGAGTACTCTCTAGCAAATGACTGACCGAGCTTTGACTTAATCTAGATTAGGTTAGCCCCTGACTGTAAATTCCTTCTTTTCTTTATTTCCTCCAATTTGTATTACAATTTAGAATGACTAGCCACCATATGATACGTATCTTCTAGCCTGACATTCCAAAAGGATTCTTTACTTTTCCGTATAAGATATTCTTTGTCTTTTTTTTTTAAATCCTTTTTAGTATGTTTTATGTATCCTATTTGTAGAGGACTCTTTTGTCTTTTCATATATGTAAAGTAACCCCAGTGGGATGAGTATATAAACCCCCACTTAATGTATGTAGACAACAATTTCATTATCAAAATTTATACAAGTTTTCTTTTAAGCAACCCTGGTGTTCTCATTACCCTTTAACTCTTATCTATTCCCTTTAGTAAGGAGTAGTAGCGAGTAACCCTTCAATTTGAATCGGTGAGTTATATTCAGTAAATTGTAGGCTGAGTAGGATTAATTGGTACGTCATATTCAGTTGGTAGCTACTCAGACTTTGCTAACTTTTCTTTATTTCCTTTTATTCTCTCTTAATTGTGGTGTTTCTTTATGTATCTGACTTGGGAGATGTATCAAGATTTGTCTCTAAGAGTATAGATAGATGTATCGAGTTCTTCAAAATCTTGAAGAATCTTAAGGGTTTTGAGTGAACTCCTCAATGTGCAACATCCTTCAAGTAGTTACAGGACTTCCTTGTATACCATTCAATCCTCTCTAAGTCTGTTCTAAGGGAGGACTTATATTTGTACTTGACTGTTAGAGACTGGGCACTTTCTTTTGTACTAATTAAAGTAAAAGGCAGAGAGTATAGGCTTGTATACAGCATCAGCCACATACTTGAAGGGCCTAAGGTTAGGTATACTAGAGTAGAAAAATTCGCTTTAGTTGTAGTCATCCCAGGCCTTACTTCTAAGCATACCAAATTATTGTATTTACAGATCAACCACTGCACACATTGCTACAAAAGCCAGACGTATTTGTATGGATGCTGAAGTACGTGATGGAGTTGAGCATGTATAGAATCCAATATCAACTACGGATGGCCTATGGGGCACTAGTACTAGCCGACTTCGTATTTGAATATATAGGAGAAGAGGAAGAACCACTAAGGGATGATAAACAGGTATAGACTCTCCACGTTGATGGATCATCTACCTTTAGGGGTGAAGGTGTGGGTCTCGTATTGATCGAGCCACATAAGATCTCAATTTGCTATGCCCTTAAGTTTGGGATTGATACCAACAATAATGAATCCAAATATGAGGCGTTGATAGTCGATCTCAAGCTGACTAAGGAGATTGGCGTTGAGTATTTATGAGTTTTCTCAAACTCGATACTTATCGTCCTTCAAGTCCAGAGTTAATATGAGGCTAGGGATGATACCATGGCAAAGTACTTAGAGAAAGTGAGGAGTCTCTTAGTTGAGTTTCCTTCATGGACCATCACAAAGATCCCTTAGTCGAAAACTCAACTGTAGAATGGCTGTCTAAGCTTGCCTCTATGGGGATACAGAAGCCCGAGGTAAAGAACAAGAAGATTTTTATAGTGTACTTGCCAGGGAAGAGCATAACTTCTAACTAGGTTGAAGTCTTAAAGCTTATGGCAATACCATCAAAGCTGAGTTGGGTGGACCTCATTTGGAGTCAAGTACTATAGGGGAGTCAACCGGGGGAGCCAACCTTTCCCTACTTAGATGCCCCGAGAGGTCAGTAATATATCATTACGGCCAGTGACTACTTTACTAAGTGGGTCAAGGTTGAAGCTGTGGCTAAGATCACCTAGAAGAGTGTTAAGTCGTTCGTTTGGAGCAATATCCTCTCTAAACTTAGGGTCTCCTATCCACTCATCATGGATAATAGGTGTTGGTTTGACAACCCTAAGTTCCTAGAATTTTGTGCCAAGCACTACATCATACCATACTTTATGTCGGTTACCTACCCTCAATCGAATGGTTAAGTGGAAGTAGTTAATTGAGTTATCCTTAAGAGCTTGAATAAGAGGGTAGATAGAGCTCAGGGTGCTTAGGTAGACGAGTTGACTTATGTCTTATGGGGATATTAGACCACCCATTGTACCTCTATAAGCAAAACCCCTTTTTGCTTAGTGTTTGTGTCAGAGGCAGTCCTCCCTATCAAACTAAAGCTTCCTAACATCTTGACTCAAAATTTCAACGCTATCCTCAATGAGTCCTTACTATAAGCTAGCGTCGACACTATAGATGAGATATGTGACATCGCCGCATCTTGGGTAATTGCTTATTAGCACCGAGCAGCCAAATATTACTATTAAAAGGTCTGACATAAGGAGTTCAAGGTCAACAACTTGGTTTGTCGAAAGCTAAATGCCACAGGCTCATGAGGAAGATAAGGCAAGTTAGCCCCCAACTAAAAAGACTTGTTTAGAGTAAGAGAGAGATTGGGGAATGGAGCATATAGATTGGAAAGATTAGATGGCGAGCCCATCTTACGTACTTAGAACGTTGATAACCTTCAGCCATATTTTGACTATGTACAGTTATAAATTTTTTTCATGAATATGAATAGAAGTTCTATTCCTCATAAGTATCGTCTACTTTTTTACTTTCTCTCTCTCCCTTACTCTCACACTAATTCTAAGCCCTTAAAGTGTGAACAAACCCATTATCTAGGCAATTTGGAAAGCTACCGACATAACCTCCTCGAGTAAACCTTAATAAGGGGAAACACTCCTTATGCAACTGAGGAACTCCTACTATCTGGGTAAGTTAAAATACCACAAACCTAACACCTTTGTATATCTTCAACAAAAGGAAACACCCCTTACATAACTAAGGAACTCCCATTGTTTAAGTAGGTTGGAATGCCATCGACTTAACCTCCCTTGGGTAACCTCAGTAAAGGGAAATACCCTTTTCATCATTAAGAAACTCCCAGTTTCTAAGTAGGCCGGAATGCCACCTACCTGACCCCCTTGGGTAACCTCAGTAAAGGGAAACACCTCTACATAACTAGGGAACTCTTCTATAGATACACATAAGATTTTATCCCTAAATTAGCTCTACGATTGACTGGCTAGGCATAAACACGCAAATGCCTAAGTGTCAGGCTATGCTACCAAATAAGTATAACAAACTAAATAAAAAAGTGAAAAGTATTAATAGGAGTTGAAGTACAAAAAGCAATGTAAATACACTAAATGTAGAAATTTAAATTCAATTTATAAAAAAAGGGATTTACAGAATTAAGGTCGACATCCTAACCTTCTATACAAAAAGAAAGGAAGGGGATAACTACTTATTGTCTTAGATTAGCAACTTTGGGAGTCTTAAAAAATCTAATGCTTCAATTTGTTTGGAAGGCCGATCTACTGATGGCCTTTACTCTTGAGATGATTAGCCTAGGGTAGCAAAGGGAGGGGTTAAGATCTACTAGCTTGGGTTAGCAAGGGGATTAGCTTAACCTTAATCATCTTGGGAAGCATTCTCAGGAGTGATCCTTGCTAAGTTGTCGGGGAAAAAGTAGAAGGAGATGTTTTAATTGATAAGAATTAGGCTATTAGGCCTTTGACCTATAGTTAAGCTTAAGGACTAGAAGGACTGGCAAGGCAAATTCTCCTGCTCCAATTAACTCTTGCCAAAGCCGAGTTTCTCCTTGCTACCAATTGACTCTATATGCCGAGTCATATGTTGCTCATCTCTTAGAAGATGTGTGTCGAATTGATAAATGCCGAGATATTTGCTAAACCTCGCATACTTATGCATTCATGCTCAAGACGACTACTTGCTTGGCATCACCTTTACCAAGAGGCCAAAAGAATGACCTAAGACTAATCCTTAGTCACCCTTGCTCAGACAAGCAATCTGACCATACTCTTTTATTCGCATCCTACAATGGCTTACGTATAGAATCTACTATACTAATAATTGTTTTTGTTGAATATTCATTTTTACCTTTTTATATTTTGTATATATTACTTCTTTAGGACAATAACTTTTTGTCTTTTCCCTTTTTAGTAAGTTGCCTTAAATTATCGAATATAAATATCCTTTGTACTTATAGACATAATAACCAAATTGATAATTAATATACGGATATCAGGGAAATGCACCTATCAGTTTTAATATAGCGGAGTGAGTCAGAGTCGATCCTTCTAAGACTTTGAGTACTAATATTAACCTCAGCTTTATTATCTAAACTAATTATGAGACTTGATTAAGCAATTTAGAAAGCGATAAAACTAAGAATGACTTCAAGAATGCAAATAACGTATTTAGGAATTATTTCCCCTAGTGTTTAACATGTGATTGTTTAAAATATATCCAATTCAATTTCTATTATTCTTGACCGGAGGGATTCGCAATTAAAGTTAATACCTTTCTCAAGCCTATTAACCATAATCCTAAATTATTTACTGGAATCTCTTCACTTAGTAATATAACTTAGAATCGCATTAATGTATAATGAATTCCCACACAAAGAACAACTTTCCAGAAGAAAAATATATCTTATCTCTAAGTATATATGTAATTCTTTCCAATTATGTTAAGATCTCATTATACATGTGATTTCTTAATCATCATGCATAATATCATAGATTGATACTCTAGAAATATCAATTAACAATTAAATAACATAATTGAATCAAGAAAAGATAGAAACTTTATTGAAAATTGTCAATCAATCCAATAGTCACATGAAACCCTAGGTTCCATAATCCTAAATACAAAAGTCTTAAGCTATCATAATGAAACTAAAAATGAATTGCAGCAAAATCAATAAATCAAACATGAAAAACCCCTTTTGTTGATGATAAATCTCTTCAATCTTGAAGTTGAATGTTGCTTTCGCCTTTCTCCTCAAGCCTCTTCTCTTTTGAATGTCCAATTACGTATGCGAAACCCTAATATGTCCTTTTATAATGTATTGAAAGGTTTCCGTTTCCGTCACCGTCACCAAACACAGCAGACACAGCCTGGGACACAGTCGTGTCCCCAGGTCGTGTAACTTTCTGACCTCAGCATATTTTCCTGGATGGACGCAGTCTCACACAGCCTGGGGACACAGTTGTATCCTAGACTGTGTAACTTTAAAACTTCATAACTCCTTCATTTGAACTTCGAATTGAGTGAAACTTGATTCTTTTTCTTCATTTTCAATCCAAGAACGCGTTCAAACCTTGAAATCAAAATTTTACTCAATTAAGTATCAATTTCTTTAAAGAAAACCAAAGATGTAAGGGAAATACAATAAAATCACCATGTGAAATGTATTTAAAATAAGAGTTATCATATGGTGAACATTTTTACTCTCGTAAACACTACTTGTTTACTCTTATTCACTCTTATCCTAACCTTTAACCAAGGTTAGGTGGCGACTAACCCTTAACCAAGGTTAGGTTATGCTGTGAGTCCTCGGAAGTTCTACTAATATGTTATATCCTTTTGGAGCTATTCATGGGTTTTGCTTACTCTTTTATACATTTCCCTATTGTCTTTTCAAGCTTTTAGTTAGCGTGGACGCATCGCTGCAACCAGCCTTGTCTATGTACTGTTATCTTTGTGTGTGTCTTCCTATGATTACAAATGTTGTTATTTATAGCAAGTCCTTAACCCTAGTAGCAAAACTGTAAATAATGTACAAAGCCTTAAATTTTAAAGAATTAGGCCCATAAATAAAATAAAGAAAATATATATAAGAATACAAAACTGTGTATTTAATAGAAGTTTGCATGCAGTCACTTGACCTGTCCTAGAAGGAGCAAGATCTGAACTGGGCGAGGTTGGCAATTGGATGTTTAAGTTTGAGGAGAAGCTTTTGAAGTCTTGCAGTGCTTAGTTAAACACATGCTCTACCTTCTCTTCCCATTCTAAGAATTCATCTATACTTCCAGATCTATTGAAGCTCGGAATCCAAAGCTTTATATGGTTAGATGCTTTGGGTGCTTGAGTTTGCTCTTCTTCTTAATACTCTTTCTCATCCTCTTTTCCCATGTCTCTTAAGTCAATTCTTCTCTTCACTCGTCTACCTACTCCTCTACCTCAAACTTATCGAGTTGGGTTTTGACCTCTTGCAGGTCAGGTAGCTTATGGGGCGTTATGCGTGGCTTCAATAGGTCGACAAGATAACGTATGAATAACTTGAGTTAAATTCATTAGGAGGTTAGCCACCTCATCAAGTCTCTTATCCGTACGTCTTGGAGTACCTTGAGACTGTTGGCTATGGAGGGCAACACCACTATTGTCTTCCTCAATGCCAGCATTAACACTCGGGTCCATCATTTTCTTGACTAGGTGTTACAACAAACACTAATACAACACAACAGCTAAACGAACATAGTAACTCAAAACAAACTACTACAACTCAAGTGAAACTTGGCTTTGATGCCAAGATTATGCAAACTGTGACCAAGAACAGATAAGGTCAGTTATTGGGATAGGTTTAAGCTTGCCGAAAGCTTGAAAAGATAATGGGAAAACACACAAAAAGTACGAAAGAGTAAGCAATACTCTTGAATGACTTTAAAGGATACGATGTATTGGTGAAACTTTTGAGGACTCATGGTATAACTTAATATGACACACGAGATAGTCCAGTGAGGTTACTCTCCACTTAACCTTGGTTAAGGGTTAAGATAAGAGTGAATAAGAGTAAACAAGCAGTGTTTATGAGAGCAAAAATGTTTAGTATATTAATGATCAATCTAGTTGTTACGACCACAAGTACAAGGGATATTTATACCCGATAAGTTAGTGTAACTTACCAAAAAGGGAAAAGACAAAAGGGTATTGTCCCAAAGAAGTAATGTATATAAAATATAAAAGGGTAAAAATGAATATTCAATAAAAACAATGATTGGTGTAGTAGATTCTATACGTGGTAGAGATGCATTGGTGAAGTCGTTGGATGATGCAGATAAAAGAGTATGGTTGGATTGCTAATCTAAGTAGGGGTGATTGAGGATTAGTTTGACGTTGTTCACGTAGCCTCTTAACAAGGGTGATGTTAAGTAAGTGGTTAGCTCGGGCATGAATGAATAGGTACGCGAGGTTTGGCAAATATCTCGGCATTCATCGATTTGACACACATCTTTTCAGAGATGGGCAATCATATGGCTTGGCATATAGAGTTGATCGGTAGCAAGGAGAAACTCAACTTTGGCAAGAGTTGGTTGGAGTAAGAGGATTTGCCTTGCTAATCCTTCTAGTCTTTGGGCTTAGCTGTGGGCCAAAGGCCTAATAACTTAATTCTTATCACTTGACTATCCCAGGCAGTAGAAAAGGCATCTTAGATTGTGTCAACTGCTTGAGCAACTTCTCTTTCTTTTGTTTATGTTGCCCTATCTCCCATTGAGTTGGAGGGTCTAGTCAACTTAGAAAGTTAAGGTTGAGCTCAGGATGATGGGAAAGTACCTTATTTCGGATGACCCGAGTGCACTTAGTAGAGAGATCTTCTAACTCCTCCAACCATTGGTCCATCTTGTAGAAATCCTTGATAGCCTTATCGACAGTGACCTCACTAAGCACTTCCCTTATCTCCAATTTAGAGATGATCTCCTTCATCTCTAAGGTCTCTCTCTATAGCTCCTAGATTTTCTACTATAACCCAACCTTTTAACCGGTTAGCTCCAGTGAAATAGCTTTAGCATTATTACATTTAGATGCCTTCATCGCCAGCTCGGTCTTTAGCTTAGAGTCCGATACCTTCAACTTAACATTTTCCTTTTCAAGCTCTTCCTTGGCCGTCCTCTCCTCGTTTAGTTTTTGAGAAAGTTGAGCCTTATCTTTTGTTCGTCCTCCAATTAAGTCCTAAGTGTGCAAGCCTATTTGGTTGTATCTTCAATAGCGACTTGACTTTACTGTGCCTCTTACAACTTTGCCTTAAGCATAGTCATTTGTACATAAGACCATGGTAAGTGCTGGTTATCCTTACTAAAATTTTCCAAATATATACTAGAGTAGGACTTTGCCTCCCTTAAACACTTTTGTATACTAAACACATGAAGTCTCTTTACCTTATTCAATAGAGTATTGTAGGTACTGAACTGAAGTAACACTTGGCCATGGTATTGTAAAAGAAACACACAAACTATGAAGACTTACATGTTGAATGAGTGAGTTCAAGTGAGCCGTCATCTTCATGGGAGCATCCCCTTCCATCCTTAATAGGTCTTCGAGGATGGCTTAGTCACCAGGAATGTACAACCCCATAGATGCCTGGAGGCTGAGGCTCCAGTGGCAAACATAATTTCATTGCCACAAATCTTTCACTTTGGCCTTAGGAGCCTCCCCGTAACCTTCTTGTCTCTGATTCATTCCCCCGAAGGCACAGGTCCTCATTCTGGGACTCGTATAGTGCATCCTTGAACGAGTTCGGCATTATCCCCAAATATCGAAACTTATTTAGGACTTCATAAAAGGCATCCTCAAGGTCTTAGGCACACCTATAGAGATGACTCGGTAGTGTTGCCCTTGGCAGTGTTGGAGCCATTACTATTTTGCCTAGTTGTCTCTACCATCACCCCTATCAAAGGGGGCAAGCATCATTATGTCTATCTCTTTAGCATTAGTAGGTTCATCCTCTATTGATATAAACACAGAGGTAGAGATAGAATTGATGGAGGGAAGGACCATGCTCACAGGCTTGATAGCCAATGGCTCTATAGAGAGACCAATAAGAGGAATCCCCTAGGATAGAGCAGTTGACTCGACCCTATTAGTCTCTCCCACCGTTGGTCTCGGCCCCATGGCCTTGCCCTTGGGTTGGTTGCTTAGGTGGTCGGCTTCGCCTTAGCTTGGCATTACCTAAGTAGCTTGGATGTGGACTCATAGGGTATCTCCTTGGCTAATTTCTTGCCTTCAAATTATCAAACAAACTATTAGCACAAAGAAAAGTACAATACGATCATTTACCAACTTCGTTGTAACTAGCACAGATAAGGTAGATCCCTCCCCTTTCTTTAAGAAGACATTCGACAAAGTACAATTCTACACACTCATGCTAGCATTATTAAAGAAGCTGTTCATAAAAAATGAGTCTGTACCTTCCATTTATTTCTTCACTAATGTTGGGAAGAGCTCTTTAGATTGGATACTTAAAGTATCTCTCTATTGCTTTTGCGGTATTTATCTCTTGACCATTTCTCAAGGCCATGAAGGCTTTTATCTCTCTTGTGGTCTTGGCATCATTAGGACCTAGCTCCTTCTGACTTCCAGTTTAAATTGAGGCAGTCCATTATGTTCAGAAGTTTGCTTGATCTGGTAGTTCCATCACAAGAACTTGTCTTACTAGCCTTTAATAGAATCCGCCAAACCTTCGATCGACTTCCTCCTTGGATAATTCTGGAGGTATGTTCATCCATTTAGACTCTTCCCCATATAGAAGTGGTTGAAGAGTTCTAGAGTTGCCCTTATTATCAAGTATTCATATGGCCCTTGGAATACCTTCAATACCCTCCACCCATTGGAAGGGACTCGTATCGGACTACATTGGTGGAAATCGAAGAGTTCCTTCTCGAAGTCATTGAGGGGGAGGTTTATCCCATACTCCAAGTACTTTTCAAACATTGCAAAGCACCTACCCTGTAGCAAAGGTACCCTTTCTTCTTTCATTGGCAGCTTTACTATCCAGCTTAGAGTCTATCCAACCATGAAGTTCGCTATAACCTAATTAATGGTAGAAGGCTTAATCTTATTGATCTAACCACATGGACCCTTTTTTATTCTTCGCATTGTAAACAGATTAGTGGTCTCGGATAAGGGATTACACACATAAACATCCCTTAGGATGGCATTGATAAGCCTTGTCTTGTCTAGTACCTTAACACTCATTCCGAAATCATCATCCCATTGTGTTAGCAATGAGGCTTCATCCTCTCCTTTATGGGGAAGGTCACTCCTTATGGCTATGGAGTTTATCGTTATGTTGCATTAGATGGCATCTCACTTATGTTTGCGTTACCGTTAGTCAGCATTTTGTCATTGAAGAAGTGAAAAAGAAAGAGAGCTTTGAAGAAATTTGATGAAAAGAAAGAGTTGAGTTGCATAGATTGTAGTAGGGAAGTGAGAGAAATTGCAAAAGAGTAATCTATTGAAGTAACTACGGTATTTATAAGCCGAATGCTTTGGAAAGTGAATTAGTGATTATAAGGATTTATATAAGTACAAATTCCTTAAAACATTGTGATGCAGACACGTGGAGATGGTTTTGATTGGATAGATGCATTCAAAAGAAAAAATGCATGTAACTGTATGCAAGACCATGATGACAAGATACCTATCATGTCACATCACATTAACTATACCATGAAAGCACGATAGAGTAAAAATTAGAAAAGTTACTTTCACAAGAAGTTTTCCTAAGGCCCCTTCAACTTATATGTTATTGAGAGAACTTCTTCAACACTCCAACAACACTACACTTTGGTATGGATGGATGGAAGCCACCTAGACACTAGTTAGCTCAGTTAAGCTAGGTTATCCCAGATCATCTGGTGCTTCTGCATACTCATCTCTACTATGTGCGCTTACTATCAAGAGTGCCACACTTCGGATTAGAGTACTTAGCTTAGCCTATTTAGTATTCACCTTAACTTACCTTACTCAATTCGGCCTTATACATTATCAATCTGGATCTCCTCTTGTATCTCCCTTACCCTAATCAAACGAAGGGCTAACAACTCGATGTCCCTTGACAATTAAGGAGGTCGGACCTCCTATATCCCACATCGGAGCTAGAGTACCTATCTTAGCCTAGGTAGCAACATGCTCAAGTTGACCATTCTTATTTGATCCATATGTCCCTTAGCTCAAATGTTTTTGCCTCAGCTTTTCGTTAGATCGGATTCTAATTACTACTACAATGATACCTAGCCAGCATAAGCACCTTAAGACTAGATCAACCATACGCTTAAAGAACCCATTTTTCCCCTCTCCTTACCTTCACAATGATAATGAGGCTGTGTAGGTAGAGAGGGGCGAGGCGGGTGAGGGAGGGGAGCTGGGTAGAGGGGATGAAAATGTTGATTAAGCCTTTTAGACCTGGACCCATACGCTTATGCCAACCTGATTGGGTTCATAAGTTGTACTTCTTTAGACTCAGCCTTGTCATCTTAATTGTTGAGCTCAACCTAGGCCCATAACGTAGCTTATAACGTAGCTTATCTAGCTACAATAGTCTCCTATTGCTAGAAGACTACGGATAAGGTCGAATAAGTAAGTCAATAAATATATCTTACATTTGTGGACCACATCGGACATTGCGGCTCCATTACCCATTGCTTGTAGATGTGACTTTTACCTACTAACTCCTTTCCAACTGTCGGCTCTACTCCTTCATAAATACAAGACCATCAATTAATGGTAAACCACTTGATACTTTACATACAAAAGCTTACTTTTTACCTTCAAGTGCACGTATTTTCCTCGCACACCAATCTCACTTAATATTGGAGTGGCTATGGTAGACAGTACCTTGGTACCCCTCACTATTCTTTATCTTGTAATCTCATACGGTTATGTGAAGGCCTATCTTAACTAAATCTCTATCAGCTAATATTTAGAGACAATAGAAACTAAAAGAGTAAATTCATTTACAACGATCGATCATTATACTTGCACGATTTTTCTCCTTCCTTAGTCTACTTGTTATTCTACGTTTACATTTACAAGAATTGTGCTTAATTTTTCTGTTTGTTTAATTGACCCAATTCTACCATAGATGAATGGAAAAGAAGAAAGGATATTTGAAGAATCTTGTAAATGTTTAATTAAACTAAAAAGTCAGTATTGAATTTTTAGGCATGTGCTTGAGAATGTAAATGATGTAATAATTTATTTGAAGGCTCTTGTAGTACTCACTAATGATCCTAAAATAGTTTTGGCCATTTAATTAAAAGATGTTCTAAAAAGCAATACACAAGCAGGTACAAGTTAGTAGGCCCCACAACCCATAAATTCCCCATTGTAACTACCTAGTTACGGCTCAGTCCTAAAAAAACCTATAACCGGCCCATAGGTTGAACCACTCTTAGACCTAGCTCTTTCAATTTCGGGATGGTTCTAGGAACAGTAACCTTTCCTATTTATTTTGATTTCTTCGTATCTACCAAGAGTAGAGAAAACATGGTTAGTTTTAACTTTAAATTGGTTTGGTTCGATCATTTAGCTTTGAACTGCATTTATTTTCTTTGTCTTTGTTATTTTATTTTATCATCTCATTTTATTGGACATATTTTGTTATGTCTTATTTATGTTTGCATTCAAAGCGACTTGTTACTAAACTAATCATACTCTATTATATCAATAGATATAAATGTTAGAGGTTTTAAAAGTTACGTTATTTATATTCAATAAAAAGTAGAAAAATAAATTAAAGTAAATAAATAATGTAAAGTTTGAATGAAGATTTTCCCACACATGCTAACACTATTTTCTTCTTTTTCTTCTTCTTTTTTTTTTTTTGGTTATGATAAGCTAGGTTGATTTATATAGAGTATTTAACTAATCCATTTCAAACGATTTGAAGTATTAGATAGAACCACATTATAAAAAGAGCTACATTTTATGATTTGCCTCAATTTATTTTGGTTCGCTCAACATCCCTAAGTTTTTTTCTAAGGAACTATCATGTTTAGATCTATGGATAAGCACCTATAGAGGTATCATTATAATATTTACTAGTGAATAATAAAACATTGAGAAAAAAATTTATGCTAAGGAAATTTACCCAATCCAACAAAACAATAAAGATAACCTTTTGATGACTTCATACAATCAAATGGATTTGCACCAATTTAAGGGAAAGAGTGCTTCAGCACTTTATGTATTCATTGTCCGTGTTTGATTTTTGATGAATACGACATGTGTTTCTTATTATATGCTATTGATAGTTAGGGACACGTGTTAGCTTCTGGTTGGTCAATAATAATTAGCTTAATAAAATGATACAATTAAATACATTTAGTTAAACAATATTTTAAACATATTTAAAAATTGTTAAAAAAAAAAAGAAAATTGTTCAAACTCTAGAGATACTTTGCCAACTATTCTAAGTTCAAGGGTAGTCAGCTACCATTAAAAATCCTATTGCTTTTCCAAGGTAAATCACCACATTAATAGTTAAGAATAAAGATCTATCGGTACTAATGTGCCTTATGTTGGGGGGGGGGGGGATGGGAATATCTATGCTATTTAAACTATTCTTTTCTTTTCTTTCCTTTTTTTTTTTTTTTACTTTAAAGAAAAATCTAGCATTCACTTTTTCACATATTAGAATTTCATTGTTAATTGCTCGTGATCATGGCTCAAAATATATAATTTTTCCTAACGTAGGAACTATACTTGAGCATAAATTAGAATAGAATCTGATCAATCGTTGTACTAAAGTAGTTTGATGCACAAAATGGACCAACCATGTTAAAATTGTACAAAACTGTTAAAAAAGGTAAAAACTTTGCTTAAATTGTATTAATTCAGCATGTAGATGCACAAGGGTTACCATGTATTGAGTAGCCTACGTTGGTTGATCATCTCTCGAGAGCTAAGAAAAGAAGGAAAGAAGAAAATGGACATAGGTGATATAACCAATTGGTTCAACAAACTCAAGGTAGTGTGATTTTATATCTACTAATTGATCGGTAGGCCGATGTAGTAAAAAGCTGCATCTTATAGCTTGCAAGAGGGATGCCAAATTTCATTCTTTTCGATTCTTTTCTTCTTTTCAAGTTAAGGTTTCATAGTTTAGGTAAATTTTAGGTTAGATTTAGTAATTTTTGATGGATTTCAACTCGGGAATGTTGGGAAAACATCATTCTAACATGGATTAAAGATTGTTCTTCAAGGTGTTTTCTCTATTCTACTAGATTTCTCATGTATTGGATGTTGTTCATCTCCATGTTCTTGTTACACTTGATGAGGTCATGAATCTTCTATGGATTATTTGTTGCTTATTGTGCTATTTCTTAGTATTGTTAATGGGTTATTAACTCTTATTTATAGAACAAATGTTTCATGTGTAAGAGTACTAGTAGATAAGGATTTTATGTTAAATCATTGATTCTAATTATTTATGTAACTAACTAGTGAGGATTAGGACTACATATTCTAACTCAACTATGGTTTACTTTATTAACCAATTATTGATTCATTTACAACATGGGTTTTTAAATAGCACAATGATTATACCTTTTAATGATCATGTGTTTGGTTCATAATCATATTTATATTGAGAGTTGAAATCCCATGTTTAGTGAAAATATGTTAGTTCATTGTTGTAATTATATAAATATCAAAACTTAATTGTTTTGCTAAGATAAGTTACGTCAAATATGTAGCTCTAATCCTTCTCTCGAAATAACCTAGTGAATACTCACTAGTATTATTATTGCTTACGATCTAGTGCACTGGTTAGTTAGCATGACACATTTTCAAAGCTATTATTTTCATCGATTTCTTGTGTCGCCTATTAGTTTTTGACACCATTACTGGGAAGAAGCATGTTAAGTTAATATTAGATAGATTGGGAACTTTAAGACTAAGCTTTTATTGCTAATTTTAGTTGGTAAAATAGTTTAGTGTAGTTCTTGCTTAATTTGTGCTATTTAGTTATTAATGTTTCAATCTTTGATTGTGTTCTTATAATTTTGAGCCATTATTGAGTTGCTAAAGTGATAAAGTTTTGAACTTTCTTATTAGGATTGATTGTTTTAGTATTGGAATTATCCCTATCCAATTTAATATTGAGTTAGAATAGTGCTAGAATTATTACTTTATTTATAGGTTGTAGTTTGGAGGATTGGTTTGATTTGAAAGGAGTATAGTTTAGAACTTTGTGCTAGGATTCCTAGAGTTAGGAATGAATTGTTGAGTTGATAAGTAGTATAGGTGATAGTATGGATTGGTCTTTTCCTTATGAGCTGACATGGGAAGTAAAATCATTTACTCAGTATGAAGTGAATCATTAGGTAAGACATAGATGAGATATAATGACTAAAGGTAGATGTTCTTATCATGAATGTCCAAATGGAGCACAATTATGAGTAGTCTTTAATGGATTAGGAGATCATGATAAGATGATGTTAATGTTGGCTATTGGAGGGCCATTAATGAGCAGGCCAGTGAAAATGGTATTTTTAATGATTGAGGATTTAGTTGGTAGCTTAGGTAATGACCCTTATGTATCTCATTTAGTATTATGTATAGGTCATGTGGGATTAGTTGAAAGAAAAAAATGTCAACAAAATAGTCAGAAATCAGTCTAGATGATTATAATGAACAGTGGTTTTACCAACAAAATGAGCTGATACGTTAAGAAGATGTTGTAAGTCCACTTGCAACTCTAATAACCCCAAGTTATGGGATAGAGGAACTAATGGAAAAGTTATTGAAAAGGTTGAAGTAGAAGTGAGTTGAGAGGTATGGAAAGAAAGAATTCATAATCCATAAACTAGAGACTCAGTTAGTACTATTAACTAAACGCTTGACTAATTTGGAAGGGAGTAGAAAGTCAGGTAATACTTAGGAAGCTCCCCAATGCAGAGATCAGAAAGAAGCCCCCTTAAGTATAGGAAGTCTAAAACCTACAATTTACCTAAAAACAGATAAGGATGCATTGTAGGTAGTTGAGGAAGAAGTTTAAAAGATGAACCTATAGTAAAAACTTATGAGCAATGGCTAGTTGAACAAGTTTGGACTAAAGATGAGGAGGATGAGATTACTTTTAGGAATAGAAGAGATGTTAGAACCAGGATTGAGTCTTTGAGGGAAGAAGACAAAATGCATGTATCTAAGGATACAGAGGTTGATGGTGATCCTCTAATGGCAAATGAGGTGTTCATAAGATAAGAAAGACTAACCTAGGAAGCTGCAATTGAGAAGCTTGCCTATTTGACCATAAAGGCATTTGAGAGGCTAGAGCGGAAATTTAATGATGCTGTAAGTACCTTTAAACTCACTAAGTAAGTATAGAAAGTAAATATAAGGTTAGAAAAGAAGGCTGAGATGAGGAATACTCTAATTTTACATCAAGTAGAAAGAAGGAAGTGGTAGAATTGGAGTACACCCATGTAGTGGCTGAGCTTACTATCAAACACATATACCATCAATACCTTTCCCAAAATGGTTAAAGAAGAGTAAGGAGGATAGGCAACTTGATTAGTTCATAGAGATGTTTAAGAAACTGGAGATAAATATTCCCTTGGTTGAGTTAGCGCAGCAAATACCTCACTATGTGAAGTTCCTGAAAGAATTGTTGAGTAAGAAGAGAAGGATGTATATGCAAGAGACAATCATATTAGCTTAAACATATACAAGAGCTATAAGAAATATCCTTCCTCCTAAATTAAACGATCTTAGGAAGTTTGTATTAGCTTGCACTATAGGTAATAAGCCTTTTAGGAATGCATTTTGTGACATTGATGCTAGAGTTAATATAATTTCTTCAGCTATGGTTGAAGAGTTAGGGTTAGGGAAGGAAATGAAGAAGTCCAAACAAACCATACAATTAGATGACTACTCTATTAAAAGACCTAAAAGGATGAAAAAAAAAATGCACTTACAAAGATAGATAAGTTCTTGTTCCGTATATATTTTGTAATGTTGATATGGATAAAGATTCAAAAACTTTAATCATCCTTAGGCATCTATTCATGGCCACTACTAGAACTACCACTGATCAAGAAAAATAAAGTAGTTTTGAGTTGAAATTATTATCCTATTCCACTCTAATTAATGGATATTTACTTAAATAGCCTCTAATCGAAAATGCAGTTTTGTTGTATTCATAAATTGAAGGCATTTTTGATAAATATCACTATATACAGACTCAATTCCATTATGAATATGTTATATGAAACATGTTATAGCAATGGAATTAACGATTCCATTTGGTGGTTAAAATAATAGGAATGAATTTCTCATTTCAATTTTGTTTCCATTACATTTCATACAACTTTGATGATTCTTACATATTAAATGTGACATTATAGAGTTGTGGATAAGTTTTAGGATGCTCTATCCTAACTAGTTTTCAATTTTATTTGTAGCTTCCATGTAGTCTTAACTATCAAATTTCCATTCACATAGTCATAAAAATATAATTCATTATATATGGTTTGTATTTATTTAAAATGCATTCATTTTAGGTGTTTGTTGAATAAGTTGATATTTATTATATTTTGATATGCTTTAGCTTATTTTAGTACTAACAATATTATTACTCCATTTAATTATTATTTACTAAATCTCTTGTTTATGAAGTCTATGATGTCAATATTTTGTACTACCTAGTAAAAATAAAGGCATAAAACAAAAAGAGGTTAAATATTTAACAAGGACATGAAGGACTTTAGATAATTATTGAGGGCATATTTAGAAAACTCATAACCCTTTAAAAGACCCTTATATACATGAAGCCTTCTTTTCACTCTCATTCTCATATAGTGATGGGAACCAAGCTACAAGACCCTTGACCTATAGCAGAGCCTAAGGATTAGAGAGGCTGGCATGACGAATCCTTATATTTCAACCAATCTCTGTTGAGGCCAAATACTTACTTATCGAGTCACCTCTAATGCCATATCGTATGACCGCCTTTTATTATGTGGTATGCCGAATTGACGATTACTCTCTATTGTAGAGTCGATCAATCACTTGGCATCATTGCTGAGAAGCTTTGAGAGAGATTCCAGACTAATTAAGCCATCCTTGCTCAGATAAGCTCATCTTTCTGTACTTTTTGTTTGCATCTCTTAATGACCTTGCTAATGTTATGTCGCTGTATGTACAATATCACATGTAAAATCTATAGCACTAATGATTATTTTCCTTATATATTCATTTTTGCCCCTTTGTAACATATACATTGCCCCTTTAGGAAATTTCCTTTTTAGCTTCTTCCTTTTAAGCAAGTTACCGTAGTTTATGGGTATAAATACCCTTATACTTGTAGTTATAACACATCGGATTATCTTCAACATATTCTTTGAGTACTTTCTTCGTTGCGTAAATACTATTATTTACTCTCAATATCACTTTTATCCTTTTCCTTAAGCAAGGTAAGGTGGCGAGTAACCTTATTAGACTAATTCATACATCATATCAAATTATCCTGTGAGTCCTCGGAAGTTTCATTGGTGCGTCATATCCTCTAGAGCTATTCGTAGGTTTTCGCTTATTGTTTCATTCATTATTATTGCTCTTTTCGCACTTTCCCCACTGATCCTTTTCAAGCTTTCTACAAGCTTGGACCCATCCAGCGACCAACCTTGTCTGTTTTTTATTACAGTTAGTATCATCTTGGTATTAGAGTGGAGATTTTGTGAGAGCTGTAGTTAGTTCTTCTTGAGTTCTGTCTAACTATGTTTTGGGTGTGTGAAACAGAGCAAGTTACTATGTCTACTTGACTATTGTGTTATTAGTTGTTCACTTTTTAAGGTGTTTGTTTGAATTTTAAATCGATGACAAAAATGATAGACCCAAACATGAATGTTAACACTGGTGATGATAATAGAGTTGTCTACCATGGACGACAGTCTTAGGGAACTCCCAAAAGCATTGATGAGAGGCTTAATGAGATAGCTAACCTCTTGGTAGTTTTAACCTGAGGTGTTTATGCACTGTCTTGCCAACCCACTAAGGCTATGTAAAACACTCTATAAGCTGCTTAACTTGTTAGAGGTTAGAACTCAGCTTGGCGGACGAATAAGGTGAAGGATAGACCTAAGAGAGCTTGATGAGGAGGAAGAAGAGTATTTTGAAGAAGAACGTATACGGGTCCCCAAAGCATCTGACTATGTAAAGCTTTGGATTCCGAGTTTCAATAGATTTGGAAATTCTAAGTCTCTGGATTGGGGAGAGAAGGTGGAGCGAGTGTTTGATTACTATTAGTACGAGGATTATGAGAAGGTGAGGACTGCTGCTGTTGAATTTTTTGGATATGCCGCCATGTGGTGGAATAATTTTCAGGCTATGAGAAGAAGAGAAGGGAGCTGAGAGATTAATACTTGGATTGAGATGAAGAGAGTGCTTAGAATCAGATTCGTGTCGGAAACATATCTTTAAGATACTTTCATTTAGCTTCAAGAGCTGAGACAAGTAGGTCGAACTGTTGATGAGTATGTTCAAATGATGCAAAGTAGAGGAACCACCAGCTCGAACAGTCTCAAGATTTGTTACTGGATTGAGAGGAGACATTTGAGATGTTGTGGAGCTCCAATGATTTGATACAATGGATGAAGTTATTAGGATTGCTTAGTAGGTAGAGAGGCAAAGACAAACCTGAGTAGCGACTAGAGTGTCGACTAGCCAACCTGAACAGGCAAGTCATTGGACTCTACAGAGTATCGAGTAGAAAAGTTGACTTAAAGATGTAGTGTTGATCTATACGTATGTGTTATGCCCCGAAATCACAGAGTCGCAACAGTCCTGCCATGTAAACCATTCTATGATAGTAACTGGTCTCACAATGCCTACCATAGACATGACCTACACAAGGCGTCAACGACTCCTCGCTTTGAAGTAAACAGTCCGATTAACAATTAAACTACAATTATGATAAATAGTGCAAATTTCTAATGACATGTACAATATTATATATATAAGTCCATAGAGCTTTCCAGGAAGTTTTACATAAACATAACAATTCACTAGATTACATAATAACTATTAGTCCTTCATCCCTAATTATATGGTCACTCTAGTTACATATTATACTAAGTAACTTGATCCTCACACCCCTGGCTTCCAACAGACTAACCTCTGGGTAATTATAGGGCGGCATAGTACTTGAAGTATTCAAAAATCAGAACTTACAAAAGGATCTATAAAGGTATGAGCAACTATAGCTTAGTAAGTTGAATTGGAGACTCATGAATGCATACAAGCATAAACAGGGTTATTAAACAATTATTTTCATACAATGCAACAATCAAGTGTCATCGCACAACGTAGTCCGGTCCGCTGTGAAATCAGAGAAATTTCACCCGCTCCAATCCGGGTTGAGGAGTTTCCATGTTATGCAGCAGCTCACAACCAAACCCAGACTTATGCAATGGAGACTTCGCTCCTCCCACGACTACCTTCGAACCATTGACTTCACCCTTACTGCGATCTCCTCTCCTGTCACTTAGTTCGACTAAGGATGAAGAAGGGACTATTTTGTAATCCTACGCTATCCCTTTAGAAGGGGTCGATATTTGGTTGGAGAATCCTATGATCCCCTAATAGGTTGCAATGCATAACATTATTAATTATTTGGGTCGACTAATATTAAATTCCGTTTAGGGTGTTCAAACAATTTTATACCAATTCAATCAGTCACAAAATCACTCACAATACAAATTTAGCACGAATTCAGACACATCAAACACATGTGTAAACTACTTACAATCATAATCATATATAAGCCTAAGTCTCCGAGTACTACAAAACTAGTACTCTATTACAATAAGCTATAACCCAACTTACTTGGATTTGCTCGATCGCTCGATCCCTTAATTGCAAGCTGATTTTGTCTCTGGGTGTCCTATAATACAAATAGGTCTTTTTAGTACTTAAAATTTACGGTTTCATATTCTAAGTTATATTTTAATTCATTTTTTCCGTGTATACCCATTACGTCCTAATGATTTGTTGTACTCTATTTCGTGTTCAAATCCTAAATGAGATTTTAAACTTTGATTTCTAACTTTGATTTCTAAGCCTTAAATATGCTCGAGTCCTAATGTGAAATTAATCACATTAAGCTCGAGTGTCCAAATATCCTATTGGGTCGTAATTTGGTATTCTAAATTATTCAGTACACGCTAACCCTAATTGCGTTATCGGATTTATTCCCGATGTATGAAAATCTTACATTTTGAGACT
The DNA here is from genome assembly GCA_024138005.1 of Lumnitzera racemosa. Lineage (NCBI taxonomy): Eukaryota > Viridiplantae > Streptophyta > Magnoliopsida > Myrtales > Combretaceae > Lumnitzera > Lumnitzera racemosa. The sequence continues at coordinate 8,703,452 of JAMXBC010000007.1, forward strand.
TTTTCTTAAGATTAAATGTTATTTTCTGATTTATTATTTTTCTGATTTCTATTATAATATTATCTAAATAACCCTATTTTTTTAGATTTATTAATTTACAATTTCACATATTACTAAATTCTTATATTAATTACCTAATTTCCTAAATTAACCATACTTAATACTCCAAAGGATAGGATTAGGGTTCCACATTAGAGATTAACATCTCTAAACATCTAATTAATATCTAAATCAGTAATTAATATCTTAATTACCTAATTAACCTCAAATCACCCAATTTTTCTATCATTTTAGGGCTAAAAATTAACTTAAAAATTAAAAAAATTAATTTTTTAAAAATGGCTTTATAGTACTGTTCTATATCATATGAGCATCCTACAGAAAAAAATTGAGCTTCAAACTACACTCCTAAGCCTCTTTATTTTTCGTTCTAATTATGCTCGGTTTTGAGCAATTTGTTAATAACCCTATAATTGCAGATGTAATTAAACTAAATCAATATTTTTTCCTAAATTTACATATAATAAAACCTTAGAATAACAAGTTTCATAATTTTCTGGGCAAAATAACTAATTTTACAAAATTACTTAAAATCAGGAAATTTAAGAGACTAACCGGTCCAAAGCTTTCTGGCCATCCAAACCCAGTCCAAGGATATTGGCCGGCCTAGACAGTGGGGCTAAAGTGGTGTGGTGGTGGCAGCTCGGACCCAAGTGGTGGTGAGGTATGGGTTTCTCTCCCTATACGAATTTGCATAGTTTTCCTTTTTTTTTTCTTTTTTCTAGATTTTCTCTCGATTTTTCAGTTTTCCTATTTTTCCCAGATGCTAAATTGTCCAAATGACTTCTGGAAAAATTTCCCCCTATTTATAGACATTTGTTATAATTAATATGCATTAATTTGACAAGACTTTGCCCATTTTCCTTGATTTTTGGCTTTTATGTTGTCTAATTTTTATTGGTTGATTTTTCTTTTGCATATCCTGACATGCCACAACCTAATTTGGATCATCTTATCCTCTTCTGATTTTTCCATAATTAATTTATAATTACTTAGTTTTTGGCTAATTTAGGTAATTTCGCGTATTTTTATCTATACGTAATTACATGTGGGGTACATGTGAACATTCCTAATTATTATTTTGGTCATTATAAAATTTTTGGTATACATATAATCTATCTTTAGTAATTTAATAGTTATTAGATTACACTTTTCGCATTTTCGGTAATTAGCAATTATTATGCTTAAAATTTGAAAATTTTATAGTCTCCTATTTTACTACTTATTTTCTTAAATTTAAGTTTACGGGGTCATTTTTACTAATATTTCTCTCAATAGTTTATAATTTGGGTTTAATCGGATCCTTTAACCGATCGCCCTAAATCTTAGGTTCTAAGTTCAATCCTACGGTTACTTGGCTTGGCTTTAAGGCTTACAGTATGAGAAGGGGTAAGGGTTTGGCAGGAAGACTAGCCAGATCAAATGCTTCAACAGCTAGATTAAATGCTTGAAGTGCCAGGAGTTCAGACATATGATTGCTCAATGCCCGAATCGAAGGACAATAGTCATTAAGGGAGACATCTTGAAGTTGGACATAGAAAGTATGGATGAGGAACCCGAGGAGGAAGAGGAGGTTCCTACTGAGAATGAGAATACCGAGGACTTGGACTAGCTACTCATGGTTATTCAACACACTATAAGTGTGGAACCTTCATGAGAGGAGGAGTAGAGAGAGAACTTATTTCATATCACTTATAAGGTAAGTGAACAGATGTGCGCCCTCATCGTGGACAGTGGGAGTTACACCAATTTAGCATCAGTAGACCTCATCTTAAAATTGAGGTTGTTGATTGTTGAATATCTGAAACTGTACAAGTTGTACTGGTTAAGTGATAAGGGAGCACTACACGTTACTTGGCAATTACTACTGCCGATCACTATTAACAATTACTCCGACTAGATTCTCTGTGGCATACTACCTATGTGTACTTCTTACGTATTGTTAGGAAGATCGTGGTTGTTTGATCGGAGAGTCATCTATGACGGTTATAAGAATACCTATATGTTCAAGAAGGATGATCGGAAGGTCACGCTAAATCTGATGCCGTAGAGAGAAGTTCACAAATCATAGACGAAACTTCCTTATGGATCGAAGAAGGCTCTAGTGATGAGTAAAATCGAGCTCTAAGAGGCCATTAATATGGATAAATCGAATTTCCTGTTTGTTAGGCGACTATTGGAAATGAAGGAGTGGGATGATTTACCTTAAGAAGTGAGGGAACTGTTGGATGAATATGTCGACCTATTTCCAGAATAGTTACCTAAAGGGTTGCCCCTAACTTGAAGCATAAAGTACTGCATTGACTTAGTACCTGGCGTTGTACTACTGAACAAGCTAACTTATTGAATGAATCCTGAGCAGGTTTCTGGGCTTCAATGTCAAGTCAATGAATTGCTGGAAACAAGATATGTAAGAGAGAGTCTCAACCCTTATGCAGTGCCTGCACTTCTAGTGCTGAAGAATGATAGAACCTGGTAGATGTATGTTGATAGTCGAGCCATGAACAAAATCACAATCAAATACAGGTATCCAATCCCAAGGCTAGAAGACATGTTAGATGAACTGAGTAGAGCTAAAATTTTCAACAAGATTGATCTCAAGTCTGGTTGCCATTAAATCCACATAAGGTTAGGAGACTAGTGGAAGAATGCATTCAAGACTTGAATAGACTTTACTAGTGGATGGTCATGCCCTTCGACTTGTCGAATGCTTTAAGCACCTTCATGAGGCTTATGAACCATGTGCTGAGACATCTTATCTAGAAGTGTATTGTGGTGTACTTCGACGACATCCTGATCTATAGTGTCGACATGCTGAGTTACTGTGAATATATCAAAGCGGTCTTGGATATTCTCCGTGCTGAGAGATTATTCGATAACCTAAAGAAATGTCATTTTTTTCTAGGAGGAAGTAATGTTTTGGGCTACGTAGTCAATGGAGGAGGGTTCCAAGCCGATGATGAAAAAATCCAAGCAATTGTTGAATGGTTGACCCCTATTACTTGTACTGACGTAAGAAGTTTCCATAGGCTAGCTTTGTTTTACCGAAGGTTAATCAGGAACTTCAATACCCTTGTTGCACTTTTTATTGAATTGATGAAGAAAAACATCGACTTTTGATGGGGAAAAAGGGATGAGAGGAGCTTTGTCGAGATAAAGAAGAAATTGACATCTGCCTTAGTGTTAGTGCTCCTCAACTTTGACAAAATTTTTAAGCTAGAGTGCGACTTATTAAGCATTGGAATAGATACTGTCCTAATACAGGAAGGTTAACCAATTGCCTTTGATAGTAAGAAGCTCTGAGGACGGTAATTAAATTACTCCGTATATGACAAAGAGCTCTTAGCACTAATCCGAGCACTGCAAGTGTGGCAGCACTATCTACTATCGAGAGAATTTATCATATATACTAATCACGAGTCACTGTGGTACCTTTGAAGTCAGACCAAACTATCCAAGCAACAGGCTAGATGGGTTGAATTCCTTGAGGGATTCAATTTTGTGATCAAATATAAGCAAGAAAAGAGCAACGTTGTTGTAGATGCTCTTTCAAGGAGGCATATGCTCTTGTTAGAACTGGAGACTAGACTATTTGGTTTTATGAGTATCAAAGAATAGTACTCTGAGGATTCACGCTTTGGACCAATAATTTTGTGATGTGTGGATGGGAGGATAATGGACGAGTATTATGTAGAGGATGGCTATTTATTCCGAGGGGGGAAACTTTGTGAGCCGACTTGTTCCCTACGAGAATTATTAATCAGAGAAGCCTATAGCAGCGAACTCTCTGGACACTTTGGAGAGAGAAGGACCTATGAACTATTAAATGGATGATTCTTTTAGTTGAGAATGCGAAGAGATGTGTACTGAGTGGTCAAAAGCCATGCTGTGTGCAAAAAGGCCAAGTACTGAGCTAAATAAGGGAAAGCAATTCCCTTACCCTTTTCAACGAAGCCATAGATTGAACTAAGCATAGACTTTGTTCTCGGGTTATCAAGAACTGCTAGAGGAAAAGATTCTATAGTGGTCATTGTAGATTAGTTCAATAAGATGGAACAATTCGTGCCTTGCAATAAAACTAACGACGCTTCGGCTATTGCTTCTCTTTTCTTATAGGAAGTTGTGTGGATATACAATGTGCCGAGAAGTGTAGTCTTTGACTGAGACTTGAAGTTCTTAAGCCATTTTTGGAGAACCTTATGGCGTCATTTGGGAACCAAATTACTATTTAGCACCTCATGTTACCCCTAAATTGACAGCCAAACAGAGGTGGTTAATCGTACTTTGGGTTCATTACTTTAAGTTACAGTAGGTAAGAACTTGGTTGATTGGGACATCTGCTTGCTTGTGGCCGAGTTTGCTTATAATTGAACTTTACATGACACCACCATGCAAACCCCATTGAAGTGGTCTACAGATTCAATCCCGAGTTGCCCCTCAACTATGCCCCTATACCTATACTTACATAAGAGGACCTCGATACCTTATCCAGAGCACAATCTCTTCAGTACATCTATGATAAGGTCACTCAATACATCAACTAAGTTACTAGAAAAATGCGTGAAAAGACCAAGGGTCGGTCGGCTACATAATTTCAACTAGGATACTTGGTATGGCTATACCTTAACAAAGAGTGGTTTTCGAACAAAAGGAAGAACAAGTTATCTGCAAGGATAGAAGGACCTTTTAGAATCCTCTAGAAAATCGGTAACAATGCCTATAAGTTGGAACTACTTGAGAACTATAGGGTTTTCGATGCCTTTAATATTGTCGACTTTAGTCCATATCACCCTAACAGAGGATTGAGTGAACAACATTCGGATTTGATCCCAAATCTAAAACAACTTGGAGGGAATGATGAGAATCAAGCTACGGGACCCTTGACCTACAACTGAGCTTGAGGACTAAAGGGGTTTGACACGATGAATCCTTATGTTCCAACCAACTCTTACTGAGGTTGAATACTTTCTTGCTAAGTCACCTTTAATTCCGTACCATATGATTGCCCTTTATTATTTGGTATGCTGAGTTGACGATTACTCTCTATTGTCAAGCCGATCAATCACTCGGCATCATCTTTACCGAGAAGCCGAGAAAGAGATTCTGGACTGATTAAGCCATCCCTACTTAGACAAGCCCATTTGTTCGTACTTTTTGTCCACATCTCTTAACCGCGTTGCCATGTGTACAATATCACATGTAGGATTTGTAGCACTAATGATTATTTTCCTTATATATTCATTTTTGCCCCTTTATAATATGTACATTACCCCTTTAAGAAATGTTCTTTTTATCTTTTCCATCTTAGGCAAGTGGACCTAGTTTGCGGGTATAAATACCCCTATACTTGTAGTTGTAATACATCAAATTATCTTCAACATACTCTTTGAGTACTTTCTTTCCTGTATAAACACTATTGTTTACTCTTGGCATCATTCTTATCTTTTCCTTTAAGTAAGATTAGGTGGCGAGTAACTTCATTGGACCAATTTATGTGTCATATTGAATTGTCCTGTAAGCCTTTAGAAGTTCCATTAGTGCGTTATATTCTGCGGAGCTATCCCTGGGCTTTTACTTATTGTTTCATTAGTTATTATTACTCTTTTCGCACTTTCTCACTGATTCTTTTTAAGCTTTCTACAAGTTTAGACCCATCTAGCAACCGGTTTTGTCTATTCTTGGTTATAGTTCACACCATGTAGGGTTTTCTCTCCTCTCTATAGTAACATTAGGCTCCTAGCCATACATGTACCAAAGGTAAAGGTAAGACTCACTTTCTTTTAGTTCTACTTGTTTCCATGCATTATTAAGGATTTCTTACATTGTTAATGTAAGAGAAAGAAGTTTTTTAAGCGTTAGAATGCACCATGAATTTGTAACTTTGAAGGACCACTGTTAATAAGTGGGTTTTTCAACGTGAAGGGGTTTTCATCATGTTTCAACATGGTTGATCCCCATATATGAAGGTGAAACATTCAAATAGGAAGGTAACACATGAAATCTTTTTCTTTCATTATAAAAACTTGGGTAAGTTATGATGTTTGACACAAAACTTATATGTTTAGTTTAGATCTTGATGTTAATGAGTTAAAACGTAGTAAAATATGATTTTTAATTTATGATTTTGTGTACAGTTGTGTCGTGATAATTTGAGAAAGGAATTATGAGAGTATGAATGCAAATCTTAGAGAACACAAGAGAAACGTAATCGAAGTAAAGGATTCATGGTTAGAAAACACAATTATGCTTCTGGCTGTAAGGCTTGTTGAAAGGTAAGAAGTCAAAGCATGGGTATGATTTGGAGAAGAAATTTAATGGCGAGAGGTCCACGATCAAAGATCACATCTATGATCTTAACCATGATCTAAAAGTGTGATGTCTAGAAGGGATCATAGCAAGGATCACAGCTATGCTCTTCTCGGTAATCTTGTTGCTTTGAGTTAAAAGAGAAATATGGTCTAGAACATGGCCATACTCTTACCCTTGATTCTTATAAACACCTTTTCCTTCTAGTATTCTTCTCTAGTTTGATTGTTTTCGACTTAGTAATCCTATAATAACAAGTTAGTGGACCTACAGAGGACATTATAATAGTACTAAGTTAGTTTGTTCTTTTGTTTATAATATATTACTCCTTTGATAGTTATGGACAAATTAAACCAACTCTTTTAGGTACATGACACATGCTTGTTATGTGTGGTTGTTAGGCTAGCAAATTTAAAATGGACCAATAAAAATATCCAACTTTAAATCATTGTTTGTTACTTGTGTTTATATCGCCTTAAGAGCTCATAGTGATAGATCTCTAGGGAGTACCTTGATGATCTATGTGACACATTATTCCTATTGGGGTTTTGCATGGAAAGGATTTACGGTAGATTTAAGGTTATTAGGGTACGAAGTGGTAGTTCTTGATACCAATTAGATGGGCTTGTAGTAGTAATTCCTAACTTAGGATTCTTTAAATGGGGTTGAGTAGCAGTTCCTAACCTAATAGCTATTTATACCATGTGCTATGGTGTAAGCTTGGTCCTAAACAATCTTGTGTCTGGTTAATTGCCTTTAACACAGATAATTAATTGGCTATATGTTTGTTATTGCTGTATTAAATGCATATGTATTTATCTTGCTTAGCACATGCATATGATTAGTGTTATGTACTAAGTTTAGGCTCATTCTATTCTTTTTATAGTTGCCGGTAGAGGTGTTCATGGTTTAGTTTAGTTTAGTTTAGGTGTCTAATTGAACCCAACTACATTTAAGACAATTTGGTTCAAACACTTAATGAACTAAAGCACTTTTAATGGTTTAGGGTTTTGGACCAAATTGTTTCAAGTACAGTTTGATTCGGTTCGGTCCGAATTGTTTTTTAAAAACACCATTTTCTTTTAATATTATTAATAGTTATCAAAGTTTTTGTTTAATATTAATATACAAATTAAGGTACATTATGCAAAAATAAAAACCACATAATATTATTTTATAGCAATATTGCATCTTAAATGAAGTGAAGGTGTGTGAGTCAGTTAGAGATGAGAGACAATGGTGAAGGAAAATGAGTGGGTTGTAAATGATAAGAATAAAAAGGGTAATGACAAAAATAAAAAAGATTAAATTGAAATGTTAATGAGATTTAAAACTAAAAGAATATTGCGTACTTTTATTGTTTAATAAGAAACGATTCGATTGGGATTCAAGTGGTTTAGTTTGGTTCAATTCTCTAAATTAAACCGTGAACCATTGAGATCTTCTTTGGACTAAATCGTAAATTGAACTAAAATGTAAAAAAACCAAAATATAAAAGAACCACATTATGTGGTTTGGTGTGATACGGTTTAGTTCTTGGTTTAATTCAATTTAGTTTGATGAATAGCCTTAGCTACATGTATATTTGATGAGTTTATAGATTATGATGAACTAAGAGATGTTTGCTGCTATTATTGGGATAAGGAGAGGGGTGATTAACATTACTGTTACAAAGATAATGGTAGATTGTGATATTTTCAAGTTTTCAGTTTTAAAATAGAATTATAGTTGAGATTAGGATGATTTTTGAGTGTCATTTGGTTTCACATTAAATTATGGAGATACATCATCTATGAACATTGGTGGTTACACAAATATATTTTATAGATTTTAGTTGATTATTAGAACCTTAGCATGCATATGGCAGGTTGTAGCATCTAAGTCTAAAGCGGTAAATATTTATTCCTTGGTGTGAGGCATTGCAAAACAAAAGGCTACCAACAAAGCAAGTTGTGTTAGCAACATGACCGAAACTACAGTTATTAGCCATAACCATGCTACGTGATTGCCTAAGATCAAGTAAAGTAGCATGCACCAGGTAGAGACCAGAGTGCTAAAAACAATGTATAAGCAAGAGCACCCTTTGAATGCGTAGGCAATATTCTTGAAGATGGGTTTAAATGTAAATAGGGACTAAATTAGATTGTATGGTTAACATTTGCCCGAATTCGGTAGGTATATGCAAAAGTACTTACTATCTTTATGGGGAAGATGGAGTTGTGGATAATTAACTTGAAATAATCAACACATTATACCCAAAAGCAGCTTGCACATGATAATTTCCGATGATAGATTTTCATTCTATCTAGAGAGTCACAAGCATCTACACTAAATCAATTCTCAATAGAGCCAGTTTTCATTGAGAAGATCAAATTGAATGTCATAACTATGATCAAACGATGATGAATCTTAATAAATAATTAGCTCTAGGACAACCAGGCCACCACCACTTTCCTCTTAAAACCTGTTTCTTTCTGCAGTTTGTCACAGTACTTTGTAGGAGGATCCACCTTTTCGGCTGGGCTTGATTATGAAGAAATGAACTTTTCTTTTTTGCTGAAATTGGTAAAGATACAGAACTTGCTTTTTCTGCCTCGTATGCTTAATAGAAGGTTAAAGAATAACATTTCTTTTGCATTGATATCTATTCTCATTCAAATACTTTTTTTCCTTTCAATTACATTTAGCATCAGGAGCACAACCCTGACGACCGAAATACTGCAGCTCTACACTTGGAAGATCTCAGGTCAGACTTACTTTGTATGCTTATATCTCTGTCCCGTAAGTCAGTTATTAGATCTTAAAATAAAAGAAGAGTGCATAGTGCATTTTAATTTCCAATTACATATTCATTCCTCTCAATAACTAAACATCACAAGGCTCCCGATAAACTTCCATTTACTAGGCAGGAGTACATTGTTTGTTCCATTTCTTAGAAGTGGCTGTGTTCGTGAAAAAAGTTCAAGTTTTTTCAAATTTTACTTTTCCATCTTCTTCACTGGAATGGAACTGTGAAGGAAAAGCAGATATAATACGGAAAAAAGAAAAAAAAAAAGTAAAAAAGATGTGATTTTATCCATATGGATGAAGAAAATGTTAAAAGAACTGAACTTTCACTTTTCTGTTGTCCACAGGCAGCAATATACTTCATAAATAATTCATGCACCCACAAAAGAAGGAACAAGTTGATGGAGTCAATTTCTCCTCTTTATCATTTTCCTCAGGAATGAGAAAGGGCAGGGCAATACATAGTTCCAACGTCTACTTATCTGCATATTAGGTCTGATTGTTTTCCAGTATCACAAATTAAGAAAAACGGATAAGGAAGACAAATTGCTGATTTTCCTCTGTCAATTTTCTCGTTATTAGTTTTACCAATGAGTCAAATCATTAAAGAAGTGACGGTTACAATAGCAGAAAAGATGGCAAGCTTGCCTCCAGTGTCTACAGAGTGTTGCATCTACAGGGTACCTGAGAAGTTCCGCAAGGGGAACGAAGAGGCTTTCACACCTCATATCATCTCTATAGGCCCTTTTCACTGCGATAATGTAGAACTCAAGCCAAAGGAAGAACTCAAATTAAGATACTTAAAGGGCTTTCTCCAGAGAATAAAGCCAGACCTTGTAGCCTGCGTCCGAATGGTGAAGGAATCAGAAGAAAAAATCCGCCAATTCTACCAGGAGCCAATAAATATCAGCAGCGACATGTTTGTGCAAATGATTCTACTTGATGCTGTTTTCATTGTTGAGCTTTTCATGAGGAATCACTCCCATGAGATGAGGGATGAAAATGATGAGGTCTTTCAGAAGCAGTGGGTTGGCAGTGGCATTTTCCATGACATGCTACTACTTGAGAATCAGCTTCCGTTTTTCGTTCTTGAAAGTTTGTATGAACTGACAGCCCTCAGAACCACGATGACCTTCCTTAAACTTAGCCATGAGTACTTCAAAGAACTGCATGGACATGAACTACTGAATCCAAGAATCCAAGTCGGACATCTAGTTGATTATGTAAGAGCACTGCAGCTCCCGTCTTTTGCACGCATAGCAACAACGTCTACAGGCAGAGGCAAGTTTGAAGCAGCTCGTAGTGCTTCAGAGCTCCGAGAAGCTGGAGTCAAATTCAAGAGGGGAGAAGGAATCTCTGTACTCGACATAACATTTAGAGATGGCACATTGGAAATGCCACACATAATAGTGAATGAGTGGACCGAGACATATTTCCGAAACATGATTGCGTATGAGCAGTGCCACCACGAGTATAAGTACATCAGCAGCTATATCATCCTCATGGATAGCCTTATAAATACATCAAGGGATGTGGACATTCTCATTCGCAACAGAATAATACAGAACCAACTTGGCTCCACAGAGGATTTGGCTACATTGTTCAATACCATACACAAGGAAAGTGTGAGGGAAGCGAGCAAGTTCCATTATTCTCATCTTTGTGGAAATCTGAACGCGTACAGCCGAACCTGGTTGCACCAGTGCATGGCAACCTGGTATAGATGGAAGATCATTTTGAGTAATGACTACTTCAGCAACCCCTGGGCAGGGGTCTCTGTGATTGCTGCAGTGTTTCTGCTTGTTCTTACTGTTGTACAAACAGCTTGTTCCTTAGTGGATACTTACGCTGGTGATGCCCGAAGGTTATTCAGGCAAGGACATCCATAATTGTATTTATTCCTTTTGGAATTTTGGGATACGTCAATTGAAAGTCCTCGGTGTTGTGGCGAAGTTCAATTTAAACCTCCATGTTTGTACCAAAATTTAATTATGTTTTTTATATCTTATGTTAGTCAATTGTGTCCTTTTATGTTTGCACTGCGAATGACTTCAATCATTTTCCTGCTATCATACGTTTCCTCTCTGACATAGTGTATATAACCGAGTTGCAGAGCATCCAGCAAATGCTTTACATTTGAGTTGCGATGCTTTTCTGCTTCGATCTTTGCATCCGCTTCAACCCAAATAACTCATAGGTTAGCTCAACCAAGGGTGGTGGTGGAAGTTCTCCTATCAGGGGAACGAGTTCTCCTTGGGACTTGCGAACGTTGTCCGGTACAGCGTATGTAGAGTAGTCCGATCGCGAAGGGGACAACTTTTCGATCTTCATGTTGATGGCTCCTATCAGTTGGCGATGGTTGTTGCCTCGGACAGACGGTGGCTCATGGAGATCATTCACGTCTGATTTTCCATTCTTGCTAACCATTTAAGCACTAGGAAACCTGAAGAACACGAGTGGTTAAAGAATTTTTAGAAGAATTAATGGTAGGGTTAGTTAGGAACAAATCTAGTTTTCCCAAGAAGATTAGACATCTTAGATGAGGTATCATCTAAATAGAAACGAGCATAGAAAAGACTATGGGAATTTGTTAAATTCAACAGGTGATCTTAAGTTGTGACAGAAGTTCGCAAAAATCGATATAGTTAAGTCTTCTTGAGTACATCTCATATGCCGATGGGATTTCAACTTTGGGTGTATTTCAAGTAAAGCTCAACCTTGGTGATATTAGTTTAAATTCTAATTGAGCATGAATGGAATTTTAGTTGAGTTGGAGTAAAATTTAAATATCAATATTATTTTAATTAAAAAAAATATTCATATATTTCTTTTTTTTTTTTTTTAAAGAAAACAGAATTTGAATGAACTTAATGAATTTGGATTCAAACTTAGTAAGTACTAGTCCAAGTTAAGATTAGGATAAGAATTCTAATATTAATCGAATTTAAATCGAATTCAAACATGACATTAACATTATGTATTTTTAATTTAGACTCGTTTGCTCCCAATTTTTTTTTTTTTTTAAAAAGAGATGATTTCTCGGGTTTTTAAATCGATTAAATCAGGATTGTGAATATGCCCCTTGCCTTTGATCTCCTTGTCTTCTCTTCTTTTTTCGAGGTTTGTCTTGTGTGATATTTCACAGGCAACTACTAGATTTAGTAGTATATTAAAGTATCCCTATTTGGAGTCCTTATGGACCTTCGATCAAGAACTTCCTTTTAAGGTTCTTGACGGATGAGAGACGTCTTTAGCTTTTTTATTTTTTTAGAGTTCTTTATTATAGATCTCGAAATGTCATGTTTTATTTATGTTTTTATTTTATTACATAACTTAAATGTGTGCATTATAGATCTTATAAATAATGTAAATAAATATTAAAAACCTCTATTTATGAATTTTACGGATAAAGTGGAGAGGTTTTTAGAAAAAAATGATTCTTAAATTGTTAATATTGTATTTAGAAATTTTAAATAGATGCTCACAAATAGAGATGCTCTTGTGTTTTTTTTTTTTTTTTTTTTTACTCGCCCCAATTTTGGGCCAAATGAATGGCATTAACTTATTGGTACCAACCCAGTCCAGGCCCGCCTCAGGATCAGGATAGCCATGGTTACGACCAGAAATATAGTGAAAAACTTTTGGCTTTTTAAGCCTTTGATCATCGACTCATTCCAGGATCTTGTTTAACTAATCAAATTGTGTGAGGTGTCTACTCGGAGTTTAAAATTAATTCTGTAAACCGAAGCGATTTTTGTCTTACTTGGACTCCTTCGAATAAGACATACCAGCGTTTGGTGAAAAACAAATATATATAGCCTTTGTAAGTAGATCTTCAACTGTGGTGTGAAAGCGAATTGATAATACAAATTCACAAGCTATCATTCCACATTTATAATTAGGAAATAAGAATATAAATTCACGATCTAATATTCACGTTCTAATAGTCTGGATGGTGATAGATAGTTTCTCCATTATTTTCTCCAACTAGCCTCACCGATCACTTTCTTCTGCTATCATATACTAATATATTGTTTAGTAACAAAATTATATTGCAAGTTGCACTGTTGATTGCTTCTCTTATTCAAATGAATAGAAGGGTCTATCGCTTTGTGCATTCAAGCACGTAAATTCACGTATTTTACTCGTGATCTAGACATCGTGGGTAATATCGATCTAGAATTAACAACAAACCGGTTTGATTATTGAATATGTTTAATAATTGATCATATCCATTTTAATCTAATTACAAATTTCATTAAAGTACCAAAAATACACATTTTTCATATTCAAGGGTTGCTATACAGGTTTGTAATCGAATTTTCATTAGATTCCATTTGTACCATTGGGCCCTCAAGCTTAATCTACCAGTTTAAAAGTAGACTAGGTGAGAATAGCTCAAATAGATTAGGAAAGTTTACGACAGGCATAAACTTATCTTAAGATTCTCTCCACAAAATCCGGAGTCAAAGGTAAAATCTTGAGATTATTATCTCCTTCTACAAATAGCTTTACTGATACACTTATAAATAGTAGATCAAGGTTATGAGTAAAATATTCTAACTCTTATGCCTTGTTCATTTAAGAAGAATTGGAATTTTATTCCTCCTTTATTCCTTATTACAGTATTTACTTAGTTTTTTATTTTTAAATCGTAATTTCGTAGAAATCCCTATTACTTAAAAGAATTATGATTCTTTACAAAATTTTATATTTTTTCCAAAAATAACATCATACAATTTAATGATAACTACCATTACTATTATTATCGCCACTACCGGTTGCCCCTACCAATTGCCATTGTTACTATTATCATCACTACCATTGTTATCATTATCATCGCCGCCATCACCACTACTACTGCTATTGTTGCTATTGCCATTACCCATCGCCACCAATGCTACTATTGCCATTACTACCCACGGTTGCCAAGGCTGTAGCCATCACCACCTTCAATACCTTTGACTACCACTATCATCACAACTACCATCGCCATCGTAAAACTACCCCCCTAATTGCCACTATCAACAATCGCCGTTGTTACTACTATTGACCACTACCATTACCACAGTTTGTAGCCATCGTAGACCATTATTGCCACTTGTGCCCCAGCAACCGACTACAACTACGACTACGATTACCATTATTACTACCACCATCTGTTACTTTAGAATTACTTAAGAAATAAAATGGACTAAGGGTAATTTAATCATTAAAATTTTATCATGTGTTTATTTTTAAGTTGTTCATTAATCTAATTAAACAAAGTAATAATTATTACATTCCTTAGGAATTTCAATTCCATTCCCCCCTCACTCTATTCAATAAAGTGAACAGGCTATTAATCTCTCTCACTTACAAATTGTATACTCTACTTTTTATTACTAACTTAGGTATTAAAGTAGTTATGATGGAATCACCTCTAGTGCCTATCCTTAGCTTATAATGATCATTTTGCAAGCTATCTCTAACTAAGAGTGTAATCAAATCGAGATGAATAAATATAGTATTGGGCTAGAGCTAGAGCTTGACTTGAAAACTCAAAACTAGAGCTTATCTTGAGTTCAACTTGAAAATACATATGAAAAATTCAAGCTCAACTCTATTAGCTTGATTAAACATGAACTTTTTATAAGTTTTTCCTAACCAAAATTATATTATCTTATATTTAAATAACTTAAAAATATATTAAAAATCATACAAACTTGATTAGGTTTACAAGTTTGACGAGCTTAGTATTAAACTCAAGCTTGACTAGATTTACTACTTGAATAGCTTGACTTAACTATCACAAAATAAAATTCAAGTCAAGTTTTAGTAGTTTGTAGACCAACTTGGTTTATTTGCACCAATATCTCCAAACTCAACCGCCCTATCAAAATTTCATAATAATTGTGAAACCACTTAATTTATGATTCTTACATTCCTTAAATAAAAGATAAATTTATATGTAACAATATCTTTCAATATGCATAAATGAATAAAAAAATAATAGGTCATATAAAATGATATTCATATAAACCCTTGAGTTGGTAACAACCTTAAATGGCATGTTTAGTTGACTTTGTAAGGACGGCATTTAATAACTATTCTTTCATTATAGACTTACTCTTGTGTTTGATTGGCTGAACATCTATTCCAAGAATTATTATTACTGTAAAACGTGGAATTATAATTTCTTTACAAAACTAAGAGAATAATTTTTTTTTTTCTAATCTTTTCCAATATATTTTTATGTGATCTAACAGTAACCTTAAAAATAGTTATCACTTTTATATTCTCTTCTTTAAGTATCGAAATTCCATTCTTATCTTATTTCATTATTCAAACAAAATAATAATATCCTCAACTATTAATGTGCATCTTTCAAAGGCATATTTTGAATAAGATGCTAACTCATATGCTATTAATGTACCTTTATATATATATATATATATGTTTTCTAGTGTTAATGTGCTTCTTGTTTATTAAGGCATAATATTTTTTATTTTTCTCTTGTCTTTCTTTCTTTCTTGCCCAAATGAAGGGCTTAGTTGGCATTAAAGGTATAAATTAACCAAGTCGGTTTGCAAGCTACTCAAGCTCAGGCTAAGTTTTATTTGAATTCAATTCGATAATAGTCAAGCTTAGTACAACTAGCTCGAGCTTGACTCGATTCACTACTTAAGTACTTAAGCTTACACTCGAGATCATGGGAGCTCAAGCCTTAATGCTAATGGGTGTTAGTTTCTATGGGAACTTTGCGAGCTTAGTATTTTAGAGGCCAAGCTTGACTCGATTCACTACTTAATAAAGTCAAACTCGGGCTTTAAAATATAGGCTAGTTAGTTTAATCAAGTTTGGTATAATTTTTAATATATATTAGTAATTTATTTAAATATAAGTGAATTTGATATTGATAAAGGAAAATTTATAAAATGTTCAAACTTAATCAAGTTTATTGAATCGAGCTCGACCTTAATATATATATTTTCACGTTGAGCTCACGCTTAAAATTTAAAGTTTAAAGCTTGAGTTTCAAGTTTTTAAGTAAAGTTTGAGCTCAAATATAATATTATTCAGTTTGACATGAATTGATTATATCCCTAATTGGCATTAACTAATTGCTACCAATCCACCTCATGATCAGGACATCCATGGTTATGAATAGATAGATGGTGAAAAACTTTTGGTTTTTTAAGGCTTTTATCATCGACTCATTCTAAGATCTTGCTCGATTATTGTATAAAAAACTAGGTAGTCTTTGCTGAGGCGCCTATTTGGAGTTTTAAATCTGTAAATAAACCTGAGAGATCTCTATTGAACTTGGACTCATTAGAGATGTTCATACTAGCGTTTGGTGGAAAACAGATAGGCATGCAAGTGCGCTCAAAAGGTTCTAAGGTTCACTGTTTCAAACAAAAATATTTAAGGTCACCGATCTTCTATACTAAAAATTACTATCCTATGTAAAAGGATAAATAGTATATAAATATTAATCAAATTTTAATATATTTAATAAAGAAACTTTTGTTTTAAAAAAATATACTGATTATATTTTTATATGTTAAAATTTTAGTTTTATTAATTGACCTCATTTGTTAATATTATATATAACATTTACTAAGTTACAAGTATCCTTTGCCAACAAGAAAGCACAACAGGTGAAGGCCATCCGTACCAAAAGTGTGATAAGCATTTGCAATGACTTGAACCCTTTTGTTTTCATTGCTAAAATTTATGGTAAAGCACCAGAAAACAAATGAAATTAAATAGATAAGATGTGATGAGCAACTTCCTCTTTACATTTGCATAGAGGCATAATCGAGCTGTTTCAAACACAGGAAAAGGCAAAGGTACTTTGCTCCTAGTTCCCCTCCCATCTCCATAGGGTTACAATATACTGCTTATAGTGCTGAATATGAAAAAATCCATCTTAGAAATTACGATATAACGTGGTTCCATTACCTTTCATAGATGCAATAATGTATTTATTTATTTGTAATTGAAGATAAAAGACTTGGGTCTCTGATTTTGCAGCAAAAGTTCTATCGAGGAGACGACGAGAAATGGCTTACCAGAGCAGGAAACGAAAAGAGAAGATCTGGTTTCCATTGATATCGAGAGCCCTAATGTGGAAACTGGCCTTGATTCTCTGGAAAGTTCCATTAAAAAGAAGTTGGATGGGTTGCCACCTCTTTCCCCGATGTGCTGTATATGTAGAGTTCCAGAAAACCTTCGTCGGCATTCCGAAGAAGCATACACACCAAGAGTAGTCTCAATTGGACCTTATCACCGTAAATCAAAGAACCTAATGGTTATGGAAGATCAAAAGTTGAGGTATGTGCAAAATTTCATCAAGTATAATAGGAAGACGAGCTTAAGAGAATATCTTGAAGCTATAGAGAAGTGGGTAGACAAAGTCCTCTGCTGCTATGATGAACAAATTGATTTGAAACCAAATGAGTTCAATGAAATGATCCTTGTGGATAGCATTTTCGTCATTCAACTTTTCTTGCTTTCCCGTATCCCCAAATGGAGAGAACCAACTGATCCTATATTTAAGAAACCATGGTTGCTCAATGATGTACGCCTTGATATGACATTGTTGGAGAATCAACTACCGTTCTTTGTGTTTGAAGGTGTATATAATCTGGCCTTTGGATCCCATCAGAGACACACTTTGAGCTTGTTAGACCTTGCGTATGGATTCTTCAGGCCAACAATGAAAAAAGATGAATATCCAGAAATGATACGTGAAGCAGAGGTGCAGCATTTTTTTGATGTCATTCGCTTGTCTTATCTACCTCCCGTGAGAAAAGAACCAAACGCAGATCATGCAGAAGTAATATTTATTCCCACTGCGACTCAGCTGGATGCAGCTGGGGTAAAGTTCAAAGGGGTAAAAGCAAGTGCTTATTGGACATAACATTTGAAAAAGGAATTCTAGAGATCCCACTCTTACGTTTGTTCCCCACGTCAGAGTCTTACTCCAAAAACATGGCCGCCTTCGAGCAGTTATACTATCGAGATGACAGCTGCCTCATCGATTACTTCAATTTCTTCGATCACCTCGTCGATACTCCAGCTGATGCAAAGGTGTTGATTGAGAAGGGAATAATCGAGAACTGGCTAGGAAATGACGAGGCAGCAGCCGATCTACTGAATCGCTATTGCAGAGATACTTAAATGTATACAAGAAATGTCTATTTCTTCCGTCTTAGGAAGGATCTGGTTGCACACTGCAGAAAACGTTGTAATGTATGGAAGGCGTCTCTGACACGTAAATACTTTACAAACCCATGGGCATTCACTTCACTGACTGCGGCAACATTCCTCTTGATATTGACAATTATCCAAACGGTTTGTTCCATCATTCAGGCAAGTAGCCTACTTTCAAATGTACATAAGTGTTTTCATAATAAGCAGCCTATCTTGTTCTCATTGAAACAGTTATGGCCACGCTTCTATCTTTTGTGTCTTTTTTTCTATTTTTATCTTTTTTAAAATTTTATGATTTACGATCAATTATGTACTCTATTTTAATCTGTTTAAAGATATAATCTAATTATTATAGTGAAGATGGTGATTGATTAAGAAATTTTTTCGCCTTAACATTGTGATTTTATGAATTAAAAAAAAAAAAAAGCATTCTACTTTTAAAGAATAAAAAAACATAAATATAGTAAAAAGTAAACAAATTTAATCTTATATAAATCTAGTAGGTGCCCAATATTATAAGAGGATAGAAATATGCGTATACTATGAAACCAAAAGATAAGACGTGGCGAGAAAAAAAGTACCATAAAGGTGAAAATAAGATAAACCAAAAAGATATGGCCAACTAGACTCACTTTAGAAAATAGTACTTGAAAATATTGCAAGTAAATAAAAAAAGAAAAGAAAATAAGTTGAACCAAACAAACATGGTGACTAGACTTACATTACAAAATAGTATTATATTAATTGAAAAAAAAAATAGTATTTGAAAATACTACAGGCATAAATATCAATTTATTTATTTTTAATGACAATAAAATATATAACAAATTTGGTATAAGGAACTTGCATAAGTTTATGTTATGACAAAATTTCAATTCAATTCCTACGATTCTTTGATTTTATGAGTTGTTTTCTAATTAAAATTCATAGAAAATCTTTTTTTTAAAGCAAAATCCAGTTGAATCTTGATGATACGTTATAAGGTCGATAAACCCAAAGCTCAAATTGTTTCTCATTTCATTAGAGGACTGTGGTATGAGATAGGCTCCATTCTAGAGGAGCAAAAGATTGATACATTGGATGATGCGATCCGAGTTGCTTAAAGGATTGAAAGATGGAGGTGATAAGGTTTTATTAAGCTCCTCTAAGCAAATCTCAACCTAGCCAATCTATTCAATTAGAGAGAGAGTAGGATTAAGCCTAAAGAGAGGTAATTCAAATTTTGGGAAGGAAGACTAGTGAAATTAAGTATTTTAAGTGTTAAAGGTTTGGACATATGGCCGCATAGTATCCTAACAAAAGGACCATGGTTATTAAAGAAGTGCTGAAGCAAATAGTATTAATGATGAAGATGTTAGAGAGCAAAAGAAAGAGTTTGCTGAGGTTACACTTGAGGAGGAAGTAGCAATCATTATCGAATAGGGAGAGTCCTTAAATATTACTATGGTATTAAGGAGAGTAGTGAGTTCGAACCCATCAATCGAAGATGAGCAAAAAGAGAACTTATTCAACATTAGGTCTAAAGTCAAAGATCAGATGTATGCTTTGATTATAGATAGTGGTAACTTCACAAATGTGATTTCCTCATCTAGGATGCAGAAACTGAAGTTGTCAATCACTTTAAACCAAAAACTTTTAAGTTGCATTGGCTGAATGAGAAAGGTGTTTTACATGTGACCTAATACGTTGTAACGCTACTCTCTATTGGAACCACCTAAGATGAGGTATTGTACGATATGTCCATATGTGGATCACACATCTTACTAGGTTAACCTTGGTTATTTGATTGAAGAGTCATGTTTGTTAAACCTTACGACCTTGTATCGGGTTAGAGATACATAAGTACAACTGAGTCAAGCTTGAAAAAAGAGTCTAGTGATGACCCATACATGAAATGAGGCTAGAAACCCTGGCATTTTTACAAATCCATAGATTATTGGAGCTAAAAGACAAAATCCAATTACTTGATGAAGTGAAGAAGTTGATTAATGAGTAGATGAACTTATTTCCCGATGAGTTGCCTAAGGGGTTGCTACTATTTTGAGGCATAAAGAACTACATTGATTTGCAGCCTCAAAATTGCGTTACCTAACAAGCCCACATATAAAATCAACCTTAAGCAAGTTGTTAAGCTCCAAAGATAGGTGAATAAGCTCATTCATCAAGATTATGTTAAAGAGTAAGTGCGAGACCCTTCCTTTGCAAGGGGAAAGGGAAAAACAATCCCAAAAATACCACACCTTAGAAAATAATCCTAAGTTTTATGGCACTTGGGTGATTTTAGGCTTAATAAAATTCACCTCTTCAAGAGGCTCTCTACAAGGTAATTTTATCAAATATTTCCCTTACCTAACTTAAACCCTTATATTTTACAGTAAACAATCCAAATACATATAGCTTAGTCAAACACCTATAAAGTGAAGCTAAGTTTAATCCAAAGAAATCTAAAACCACTAAGCTTTACAACCACACCTAATCTTCTTTAGAAGATCCCTACACAATCCATACTTACACAAACAAAAGTTCACCACTGTTAAACTTCTTAATACACATTTAAGCTAAAAACTATTTAATATAGTTACTATCAATTGTTAAGAGTGACAAGCATAATCTTTGGTGAAAAAAAAAATTTAGGAAAATGAAAGTAATTAAAATAAAAGTTAACAATATGTACAAAGTCAATTACAATCTAATTTTTCAATAACTATAAATAATCAGAAGTTACTATTGCTTACGTCATTTGCATGCATGGGCAATCGTCTATGTGCATAGGTACGTGTCTTCCATGTATCTATATCAGGCTAAGGCTACACCTTCTGACCTTCTTTCAATAATGTGATCTATGCTTTATCCTTTGAGAAGGTATCGGAATGGGTATAGTGCATAGGGACCAAAGTAGGGTTACTTGCGTGATCCCCTTGCCCATGCCTACATCATGATCTCTAGGTCATCTCTTAAGTAGAGTAGCAAGAGTTTGAATCTGACTGCTAAAAGCCTCCTTAAACAGTGTATGAATTTAGAAAGGAGGTGCTATAAGAGATGCGGGGGGCGAGTAGAGTAAAGGGGACTAATCATCTTGAATCGATAAATTGACCTATCTACATCCTCAACCTCTATCTCATCCATGTCCACATCTTCGACTTTAACCTCCATGTTGTGGCTCGTACGATGGGGAGTCCTCATGCTCCATATTCAAATTGAGCACAAGTAGGTCACTTAGATGGATGGCCTTAAGTTACTGGACAACATCATCTACCTTGGCTGCTTATCCATAATATCCTCATATGACATCCAAGGTAGCTTATTCTTGAAATCTGCTTGCAAGTAAAAAATAACAATGTGATTAACATATAACGAAACAAATAAATGAGTAATAGTAAGAAGTAAGAATGGATATGTACCATGTATACCTAAGAGGCTTTGAATTTGTTGATACAACGGTGAATGACTTGTTGGTACCAAGGCACATAGTCTAAATTTACATCTAGTGATGGTCGAATATGAACAATTCGATTCCACTGGTCCACCTACTACTCTAGCTAAGTCGCATGGGTAGTGGCCTAGTTGATCTCTATCTGACCCTCAAGTTGACATTAGCTCACATTTATTCACCAACATACTAATATCATAATAATATTCAAATTTAAGCAACTCATCTGCACTTTACTAAAAAAATATCTTCTTAATATCCTAATTTCGGACTATCTTACGCAGTAGAGTGCTTACATAATGTAGCCACTTTAACTAATGTAGTATAATATATGTCTTAATGCAACTATATTTTACAATTATGGAAACATAGAAGTGAAAAAAAAAAAGGGGGGAAAGGACATTTTTTTACTCACGTGTAGAGAGAGAAAGTAATGGAACTACGAGTATTTGTTGAAGATTTTCCGAAATTGATATCAGGAAATGATGTATGTGCAAGTACGAATCAAATCTATAGTCGATTTGAGAAAAAAAAAAAAGGGTAAAAAATAACCATTTTGTGAATGAGGTGTGCAGGGGATTTTTTCTTTTAGAGTGAGAGAGCTGTTCCTGTTCGTGGAAATGAGAAGAAGAAGGAGATGCGGCCAATATAACCCACGAGGAAGTCGCTTCTTGAAAAAATGAAATAGACTTGATTTCTGCTCAAATATAAATCCTTTTTTTGAGAGGAGATTTCAAGTGTGGTACTCTAAGATTATTTTTCGAGGGGCTGTATTTTTGTAAATTTTTTTAACTTTTTTTATTCCTTTTCCCTCCATTGCAACATCTCCGTTTCAAAAATTAGAAAAAGAATTTTCCTAACAGCTATGTTATTGAAATTCAACTAAAGAATATCCATCTAATCAAGTTATATTCCAATGAAAAATGAACATCGTAGGCCTAATTATATTTTGGGTAGAGAGCAGAATTGTTTAAGGCTTTTGTTTTATGCGTAGAAGAATTCGAACAAGGGACGCATTGACCAAGCCATTCATAAATTGTAAATCTAAAACAGATTATACACAGATATTTTCATAAATAGAGGCCTTTTCATCAAATATCACTATATATACATTCCACCTCATTCCAAATGTGAAACTTCACCAAATTGTCTATTAACTCATAATCGGTCGGATTCCGGAATGATATGTAAAATTTAGAAAATGATCATGAAAATTAATTGATCAAACCTGAATTTTACAACGAAATCAGAAATAGTAGTAAAAGATATCTTGTAATTTTAGAATTTAGGAATATAAAATAATTAAATAATATATTAGTAGATTATACGATTATTACCTTTATTGAAAACGCGTAAAACGAGTTTTGATAGTTAACGAATTGTTAGAGATAAAATATATACATATTAAAAATTATAAAATAACATGTAGAATATTTAAGAGTTTTTATTTATATTAGATATAATTTGCATGTAAAGAAATGTACCCGTAAGTTCTTAAAATACCTAAGTAATACTAAAATAAATATACTATTATGTATTAAAAATTAGAAAAAAATATAGTGGCAGTATATGAGGGACTCCTAAGTGTCGTAGAGGTAGCTAAAAGGATTTGGTATATAGCTAAAGCAATTTGGACATTTAGGCATTTGAAATTTGGACAATACTCTATACGCTTGGCGATGGGAAATTTATTTGACCGATCTAGCACTTCTATAAATTCATGAAACCACATTCTAAGTTCATTTTAGCATCTCTGGAGTTTAGGAAAAGTCAAGAAACACTTAAAGCTAGCTTAGGGGATTTTTTTTTTTTCCTAAAAATTACAAAATAATAATGTAAATAGCAGCAAATTGGATATCAACACCTAAACCAAGACCTGATGTTGGACAGCCATCACCGCTTGAAGGAGGACCACCCATCTAGTGGGGTCGACAACCTTAGGGTTATCGGAGGTGATGACAAGGCCAGTTTCGGTGAGTGTTCCTATTTCCTCCAATTTTCATAAAAATATAAAAAATAGTAAATTCATTTAAAAAATTATGGAAATTTTCATTTTCGAATATTTTTGTATGTAGTTTTAGAGAAAAATATTAGTTTGATTAAATTAAGACCCAAAATATATCACCTCTAATAAAGCACATTTCGCTTTTTTTTAAAAAAAAACTTTATTGATGTTGTTTCAGCCCCAAAACTTTTCTATGAAACACTTATTATGTATATTGAATTATCATAAAAAAATTTTCCCGAAAATTATTTTCCATATTTTTATTCAATTTTTCTATCCTTAAAATCTTATTTAAAAGATATTTAATAAATTATAAATATTAATTTTCTAGAAAATTCATTTGAAATTTGGGTGATATTCTAGCACATAGTAATGTTGAATGATGTTTAGAGATAAAATTTGTAGTGTTGTAAGTATTGGATTTGAATATTGAAATCTCTGGGTTAACATTTATGACATACGTAAAGTCTTCAAGTAATGGAACTAAGTATAGTTAGCTTAAACTAAAGTGATGATGGACTGTAAAGTGTAATTATATTCTAATCTTGAATAGAATTATGGGGAATTATGTTAAAATATAGAATATGTTTGGATTAGAAATTAATTCAGAAGCTAAAGTAGAGAAAGGGTGTATTGTGGCACATTAAGGTTTTGATCAGAAACTAAATTGTAGACTATATTCACTAAAGTTGTGGTTGGCTAAACTTTGTAGAATAGGTCAAAAGGCATTTCTAAAACTTATGCATAAAGTGTAATTAGAAGTTGAATTAGAACCTCATTCAATGGCTGATTTAGAGATTAGGCAAAAGTAGCAAATAAAAAAGTTGATTCAAAACTGAATCAAGGACTATGTACATTTGAGTTGTGGATAGTCAACTTCGTAGAATAGGTTAGATGGTATTGATGAGGCTTATAAGTTAAGCCATGGTCAGGAACTAAAACAAGAATTGAATCAAAGACTGAATTAAGAACTAAATTAGAAACTAAATAAAAAGCTGAATAAAAAACCAGTGAAATAGGAAATTGAATACAAGAGACTTAAAACCTGAATAATTAGATACAATAAAACCCTAAACTAAAGATAATAATCTGAGTTACAAAATAAAACCTATATATAGTAGTTATATGAATACTAAAACAACATCCGTATCATAGGGGCTATTAGCGAAGGCTTGTCATGAGTTATACCTTAAGTGAGTAAGAAGAAAGTCTAAGTAAGTTTGGGATTAATACGTAACTATATTTTGAAATACTGTTTTATAGTATTTGATAACTTAAGATTATACTTGGTTGTGCTTGTAGGTAGTTTAGTTGCATATATGCCTGTGCATATGTGTTTCTGAACTTAATTATATACTATTGGATTGCTACTCTAGTTTGCAAATATTTGTATTGATGACATTAATTTATTGCCTTAAACAAGACTTAATGATATATGACTTGTAATTATAACTAAACATGTATTATAACCTACTAGGGAATACTTAGGATTCTACGATCAAATACTGACACTTTTGATAAAGATAACACTGGAGTATAATTGGTTTTTTTTTTTTTTTTTTTTCATCCTTAGTCGAATTAAGTGATAGAAGAATCTTGTTGTGGTAAGGGTGAAGATGATTGCTTGAAGGTAGTTGCAGGAGGAATAGTGTCTCTACTGTACAAGCCTAGGTTTGGTCATGAGTTGTTACACATGCGTTGAAACTTCTCAATCTGGATTAAAGTGGGTGTAATTTCTTTAATCTTACGACATATGGACAACATTGTACGATGGCATTTGTTTTTGCATTCCATTGAAATAATTATTTGATAACCTTATCTATATTTGATGTATAGTCTTATGTCCCGTCCCAACTTATTAAGCGGTTGGTTGCTCACATTTTTGTAGATGTTTTGCAGGTGCTAACTAAGAGACTATACTATAACTACCTTGAAGTTAATACAAAACTAATGAATAGTTAAACTTCTGAAGCCTTTGTACTTATCCACCAACCTTATGATATAGAAACATGTACTTATTGAACAACTATGTTATTGATATTATAAATAACACTCAAATTATTTGACTTTTAATATATGTTTTAAGATTTCTGTTAGCAAAAACATATTATCTTCGAGTGAACTATTTATTTTAAAGTGGGTTAGCCATGGATACTTTATATAAATCAAGTCTATCATAGTAGTTAAGTAGTCAATTTCTATCTTAGGATGGTTTGCACGGTAGGACTGTTATGATTTTACTACTTTGAGACATAACATCAAATATGACACAACTAAGCATAATACTAAAGCAGAATTAATGATTTCGTTGTAATGTTTCCAAACACATGAATGGATTGGTTATCCCGCCACATTCCATTTCATTTCACTGCAGATCATTTCCATTTACCAAGTATGATATAGAAGTACAAATGTAATAGCTGTACATGCATATCCGAATCTAGAATAGAGCATATTGAGAAGTGGAAAAGAGAAGTAGATCTCTACTAAAAATCGTTCTTTCTCTTCTTAGTGGAATCCCTCGTCATGTTTCTCTTCAACTTGTGAAAGGGGGTCCTGAAGTAAACTGTTAGCTCCTCGCGTAGACTGGACAAGTAGATGTTTCTCGTCCGAAAAACAGTCCCTTTGCTAAAGCTATTGAACAGTGCAACCAATATCTCCTCATTCCCAAGCCAGTTATCAATGTCGATAATTTTCTTCCTAATGAGTAGCTTCGCATCAGCATGGGTTTTGATCAGGCCTGCCATGAATGTAACTTAATCTATGAAATAGCTATCATCTCTATAGTAGGATTGCTCAAAAGCTATGAGGTTCCGGATCAAAGATTCAGTTGCTGGTAATAGCTTGAAGCAGGTGATTCTCAAAACACCCTTCTCAAATTTGACATCAAACAAGAAGTTGCTTCTCTCCAATCTGAACCTGACTCCTGCTGCTTGAAGCTCTGTTGCGCTGGGAATGACTTCAATTTTTTTCCTGCCATCATATAATTCCTTCCGAACGGAGGGTAAATAATGGAGTCGGACAGCATCGAGCAAATGCTTTAAATTTGAGTTGCGAAGCCTTTCTGCTTCGGTCTTTGCGTCTACTTCAAACCCAAAGAACTCATAGGTTAGCTCAAGCAAGGCGGAAGATCTCCTATCTGAGGACAAAGAACGGCAGTTGATTCTCTAGCAAACTCAGGTCTCTACGAATGTCGGTAAGCATCCACTGTTTTTGTTTTTCGAATAAAAAGTCATTTTCAGCCCTCTTGTCAGCAAAGCGATGCAACAAGAAAAGCTCAACAATGAAGGCACCATCTAGAAGAACCATTGTTGTGAAATCATCGCTGCTCAGATCAATCCTTTCGGAGTAACATTGGCGGGCTCGTTCTTCCCATTTCTTTATGGCTTCAATGCACTCCTTCAAGGTTATATCTGTCTGCCCCAGTAAACCTTGCAAGTATCTCCACTTGAGCTCCTCAATAGCTTTTCTGTCTTTACCATGATAAAATGGTCCAATTGAGACAACTCTGGGTGAGAATGCCTCTTTGTGGGTCTTGCGAACTTTCTCGGGAATAGTGTATATACGGCAGTCTGAGTACATGGGGGACAACCTTTCAATCCTCCTGCTTATGGTGCTTATCAGTTGGTGGTGGCTGTTGTCTTTGTCAAGCGGTGGCTTATACCGGTCTGTCATTTCTGATCTTTTATTGGACGAATGACTGCTAAAACAATATTAGAAGAATCAATAATCTTCCTCCTCGTTAGGATAAATAAATTTTCCCAAGAAAATTAGGCCACGTAGATAAATTATTATTTTAGTGAAAAAAGAGAACAGGAGTCAGGACAGACCTTTGTCAAATGGACAGGCGATGTTAAGCTGTAGCAGAAGCCCACAAAATCGATTTAGTAAGTCTTCTTGACAATAACTGCGTCTCATATGCCGATAGGGTTCTAACTGCTGATGGAATGAGAGAGTTTCTTGGGCTTCTGGAATGGTAGATAAGCATTTGATAAAGTTTGATAAGCGACCACTATATCATGTTCCTAGGATGCCAAGTTACATTTACTCTGGACGGCTCTAATATTTAAGTCCTTGTTTCATCTTAATATAGAAGGGCATGATTGGCACCAATTAATTGCTATCAGTCAATGCAAAACAGCCCCATCTCATCAGTAATGCAATGCTATGGCCAGATAAATTAAATAATAGAAAATTTCTTGCCATTTGAAGCCCTCATCTTTGACTTATTCCTAGGTACCTTTTGGTGAGTCATCTATCTATTCGGAGTTTTAAACCTGTAAACATAAGAGGTTTTTGTCTCTCCCGGACTTATTGGAACAAGACAAACTAGCTTCTAAAGGGAAAACAAGTAATGAATCCAAAAGTTGCTGAAGTTCATTATGGCCTTCTGAATAGTTCTTCAACTATGGTGTGAAAGCGAATTGATACACAAACTCACAAGCTAACATCCCTGTTCAGTAATTAGGAACTTGAGAGTACAAATTCACAAGGAAATGTTTCTGTTTTGGTAATTTCGATGGTGGCAAATGGGTTATCCATTATTTTGTCCAGCCTCTACATATACTCTAGTCTAGTAGTCCCATCAATCATTTTCCTCTGCTGTCCTATTCCGATATATTTTAAGTAATAAAGTTTTTGCAAGTTGCCATGGTGATTGCGGATTAAAATCAAATATGGAGAACTACCTATTACTTGTGCGAGTCATTTCATAGACAATTGTTAAAATCATAAGTTAAAATTACGATTTTACAAGTTTATAATTTTATAATGTTTTTCTTAATTAAAATGATTATAAAATTGTTTATATGAAAACATTTTATAAAATTAGGAACTTTAATGTACAAATTTACGGATTTTATAAAATTTTACCAATTTTATGAATCATAATTTTGATAACCATGATTTCATACATATACATCATCCATCACTTTCATTGTTCGGAATATATGTTATGATAGGAACATAAATATAATCTAGTTGTTTCTGGTGATTTCAATTTGACATTTTATTTTATTTAATTGAAGCTGTAAATAACACTCTTAAACTTTTATATAGATGCATATATATTCCTTAATTTTTAAATGTCACAAATAATTCTCTTTATTTTGATAAATTGATAAATAACCCCGAAAAATTATAAATAACAATTTCAAACTTTATCCTTGGTATAGAAACACCCGCTCAAACTTATTAAAACTTACTTTTAACACCTTGTAGACTTTGAACTTAGTTTGTTTTTCAACTAAAAAGTGTCTTTTATGTTACCCAATTTTCAAAATTTAGGGGGTTCGTTGCTCTATTTGAACATTTAGAAAGTATATTCACGCATGGTTCAAAGTTCATGGGAGTTATTTGCAATTTCCTCTTTATTTAGTTCATGAGATTGGAAGGTTTTTTTTAATGAGTCCCAATGCTATCTTATACGAATTTCATTCATAGAGGATCCATTGCATATCCATAACAAGCAAGAAGAAGTTAAAAATTAGTTTATCTAGTTTAAAAATAGCTTATAGTAGTTTAGGTGATTAGAAGTACCCTCCAACGACCCCTTAACCCCTTTTAATACAAATATTATGACAGGATCTTAACAACTTGGTAGTAAAGCCATCCATGATAGGTGATTCACTCCAAAAACCATTGACTACAGTCCTTCAACAGTATACAGAAGACGAGGCAGAGTTGAAAGCAAAATGAGAGAAAGCAGCAGCCATGGAAAAGAAAGAGATGGCAGAAGGGAGAAAAACTCTGCTCGACTACTAAGATTAATTTAAATTACCCCTAAACTATTAACTTCTGAATAACTTTCTCGCTTGTTTATTAGTGTTGTGAAACCACTTATCTGCATAACCTTTGCAATCATTAATTTCCCTAAATATAGAACTTCCAATCTTATAATATTTCTTAAATATGCATAAATGAATCAGAAAATAACAAAATGATAAATATTTTCCTATCATAAAAGATATTCTAAATAGACCTTCGTGCTGGTCAACAGGGAGCCCTGATATAATGTAGCCTCAACTTGGCAGGTAATAGGTATTTCTAATAAAATGCCAACCACTTGCCAGTCGCCAGCTTTGTCTCCTCCATCGTTTGTGCCATAAAACAAATGAGCATTTGTAACATAATTTCCACTGAGACACATGGGTTTGCATCTAGGAAAAACTAACTTAGAGCTACTTGTTTTTTGTACACCCATGTACCAAGTATTCTTGGCAACAGAAAAAACAAGTTCCTGGACTAACTATTAAAGGCCATTTATCAATTTAGTAAGGGTCGGCATCGGAATTAATGAACTTGTAAGCAGTTAAGTGTCACAAGAATTTATTATGACTTGACCCCCTTTTTTTGCATTGCAAATTTATTGGAAAGCACTAGGGACGGGTGAAATTGATATTGGCTGTAATGAGCAGCTACATCTCTGCAATAGGATAGGGATACGATGCTCTTTCAAATGTAGAAATTATCTCAAGGCATATCAAGTGGTGGAAATTATCTCATTATTCATTACACGGAGAATAAAGATTAGAGTCATCGAAAATGCACGAGTTCAAGTGATATACAAGACTCCTAACATCTCAGATCAAGTAAATAAGTGGCTATTGAAATATTGAAATCAAGCAAAGGAAGTGTGAGTAAAGTCTTTTCAATAGATAGCATTAAGGTTCCCATTGAAACAATACTTGCCTCAACTAGTAATCACTAGCGGGTTTACGACGCACACAAGATCATAAAAGAAAAGAAAGATGATAGGCATACGTGCATATCAAAACAAGCAAAAGAAAAGAAGCAAAAACACATACAAGGAAAATGGAGACAGAGAAAGTTCAAGTATACCCATTTAATTAGCAGGTCACATGCAAGCATTCATGGACAAATAAAGAAGGATAAGAACTATACTGTTTATCCCAAAAGCTATGTGCTGAGAGATGTTAAGTAGACTAGAAAGAAAAAGTTAAGGAGAACGCATGTGCAACAGCTCACAAGAGCTTATGGTGATCGACTTGTGCAACACAGCAGGTAACACGAAGCTTTTGCCTTGAACGAAAGTCACAGTTGCATGTTGAGCTGATCACAACAACTCCAATCCAAGCAAGAATGAGCAGAAACAAATTGGACAGTTACAAGTCAAGTGCAACTCCAAGAAGGGAAACTATCTTAAACCATGGAAATGAGCTGAGACTTCATGCCAACCCAAGTTCCTTTTCACGACCGTCGAGTAATCCACAACGATAACGGACAACAGTCGAGCTACTTAATAGCAAATCCGTTCTAACTGAGTTCCGAGCCACTCCGGTGTAATAGCAAGCACGACCGGCATTGAAGAAACTTCCAGCAGCTACAAAGCAAAGTCGGAACAACTCTAATGAGTTGTAAGACAAGCAACTCGAGTGCTAACCCGATTAGCTCCTTGATAAACAGAACCGAGCACTAAAGAACAACGGCTGTAGCAAGGCTCCACACTGACCAACAAATTGGCTACATATTTAGTTGAGCTTCCAACTCCAATTCTCAATCGAATAGAGTCAGCCATTAAGGACTAAGTAAGGGCAGATATCTTGAACCGAAGCTCAGTAGCAGCTACATGACTGTCAAACTACTACTAAGACCGCAATTGATTTCACTAAGCAACAGCAACGGCACGAGGGAGCTGAACAGATGTCGAACAGCTCATAAGCTCGAGAAACACCACAAATCTGAGAAACCAACATTGAATGAACAATAGTAGCCTGAAGCTTCGTCTTTCAACCATCCTATTTTTTACGGTTCTAATTTTCTAGATTCATCCGTTGATGGGTACTCTATTCATTAGTATATTGCGAAAGGAAGTTTCAAGCAAGCCTTTGTAAGGAATTCCATTCAGCATTCGAAACAAAAGAAATAGGTTAAAGAAGAAAAAAAAAGAACAAAGAGAAGAAGCCCAAAAAGCTTACCAAAGTCGCAAGTTTATTTCCTTCCTCCTTTCTCAAATAGGAGCTGCACTTTCTAGACTCTTGGAGCTAAAAACTAAACCCTAATGAGATGTATGTAACCCTGACATATGAGTATTGTAGTGCTTTACTAGTAAGCGAGGAATGTTTGTTGAACTCTATCAAAGTGGATGCACACAAAAGTGGTTTTAGCATAGATGAGTTGTGATAGATTGCTGACCTCTAGCCCCCTTACTCGTGGGCTCCTCTGAAGCCTTTAGTCTCTCACTAGAAGAATTCTCTCTTGTCAGTTTGCTTAGGACGAGACATAGTATATAGATGAATAGTGGACGAACTCCTTGAGAACTTAGCTCGTAGATATCCTTCTCTATTCTAATCCTTATTTTGTAACCAAACACTTATGCATTGAGGCCGATCTGACAAGTGCCGAGGCCAAGGTCAACATACACTAGACCCTTCTCCTCCAACCTACTAGAATTGAATATGCCATGGCCAATCTACCAAGGCGAAGAGCCCTACTTACCAAGTGTTTCTCTTTCAACTTATGCAACAGTTGCATTCATCATTCATCTTGGCAATTCTAACTACCATCTACCTGCAATAGCCACAATTTCAGCCCAACTCAGATTCTCTATACACACCCATTGGTGAGCTTCCATATGTCTATTACTTTTCTAACATTGTACTTAATGCGAACCAAGGCCAAGTGCAAAGGTGATCGTAATGATAGGTTTAAGCTTGTCGAAAGCTTAAAAAGGTAATAGGATTGTGTGAAAACAGTAAAGGTAAAATAAGCAAACCTATGAATAATTATGAGGATATGATGCACTAAGAAACTTCTGAAGACTTATGGTTTACCTTGATATGACGTATAAAATGATCCGCTGAGGTTACTCACTACTTAGCCTTACTTAAGGATTAGGATAAGAGTGAAAAGAGTAAATAAGCTAACAAGAGTAAATAAACTAACAAGAGTAAATAAGCTAATAAGAGTAATGTTTACAGAGGGGTATATTCAGTATATTAATGACAAGATGATAAGATAATGCAGCTATATGTATAGTGGGTATTTATACCCGAGAAACTAGGACAACCTACCTAAAATGGAAAAGACTAAAAGGGTAATGTTTGAAAGGAGTAATGCGTAAAGAATAATAAAGGGTACAAATGATAATTCAAGTAAATTAATGATTACTGCTATAAATTCCTTCACGTTGGTATGGGATATGTAGTAATAGCATTTCAGGGATTCTTTTAGTAGAAACAAATAAAATAGTATGGTTAGGATAGAGGGCCAAGTAGGGGTGTCGAGTAGAGGTGCCAGGCAAAGCTAGGCTCATCCGAAAGGGAGTGGCTATGGATATGTGTTAGAGCTCTTAGTTTCTCGACACCAATGTTTCTGATTTGGAGGTTAGCTCAATCATGGCTAAATAGGTATGTATAAGCGGTCGGGTTATCAACAAAGCATTTAATTAGTTAGCATACAACTTTCGAGAGATTTGTGGTTACTTAACTCGGTATGAGAAGTTGGTCGATAGCAAAGATCAGCTCGATCTCGATAAGGGTCAATTGGAGTAAGAGATGCCTTGTTAGTCCTTCTAAGCCTTGGGCTCGATTATAGGTTAAAGGTCCAGTAGCCTGATTCCTGTTATTCCCTCTTAGTTGATTTAGATTTAGGATCAAATCCGGCTAGGTTTCATTCAATGCTCCTTAGGGGTAGTAGGGACTAAAGTTGATAATGTTGAAAGCATAAGAGACTCCATAATCTTCAGGTAGTTCCAATTTATAGGCATTTTCATTAGTCTTCTAAAGGATTTTGAAAGGGCCTTTAACTTGAGTAGGCAACTTGTTCTTTTTCTTACTTGAGAACCTCTTCTTATTCAAGTGTAGACATACTAGGTCTCTAAGATGAAATTGTGTTGATTTCCTTCCCTTAACTCTTTTCCACATTTTCTTGGCAACTTAGTCAATTTATTGAGCAACTTTCTCATACATGTACTGTAGGGATTGCATTCAAGCTCTTACATCAGGGTTGTCTTATTCGAACATGAGCATAGGGGTGTGATCAAGGGGGAGCTTAGGATTGAAGCCATAGATGACTTAAAAGGGAGTTTTCTAAGTAGTGTCATGCATTGTACGGTTGTAAGTGAATTTTACCATGAGCAAACAGACATCTTAATTAAGTAAGTTCTTCCCTACTGTAGCTTAAAGTAGTGATCCTAAAGCAAGATCGACCACTTTTATCTAGCTATCTGATTCACTTAAACTATATATAAAAATAAATCGCAAATACTCTAATAAGTATACTAGGTCAGAATCAAGTAATAAAAAGTAAGTAAGGTTGTCAATCCCTCAAGGACTAAGAAATTATTAATCCTATGATAGTTCTTATCAATATTTAGGCAATAAAATTGAATTGTAAATTAATTAATCTAATAATTACCTTAAAATGATCAAAAATAAAAGTATGATAAAATATCTAAAATTAAGCAATCAATTGAGAATATGGGAAAAACAGAATCCACCTTAGTTATACAAATCAAATTGTCATCATGTTACATAGATCAATAGTAATATGGTCATTCAAGTCAAATTATCATGCCTTAAAATTAAGAACTTAACCTCTAATTAATCGATCAACTTTCGTATCTCCTATTAATGGTGGACTCTAAATTATGATGATACACCTCCCAATGCTATGATCATCTAATATCCTAAATCAATTATCCCTAATGTCTTAGCAACTAATTAACTCAAAGCATTGCATTAATCCCTAGACATTTTCTAATTAATCTAACTAATGTCGCTCTCACATTAGCTAATCAGTTTAATTAAGAATTTCTAATAAACCATATATCAACTCCCATATCAATAGTGGTTTTGATAATTATAACTAATTAGATAATTATAATTGAAATTATAGAAATTGCAATCATGAATTATCCATATATCTATTAACCCTATAACATGAATACAATTATCATCTCAGCTATCGAAGGTTTCATCAATTTCCCACAAATTAAACTTAACTAGCCATGGAAATTAAAATAAAAGCACAGATAACAATTGAATTTACAAAGAAGTTCATGTTTAGAAATACGAACAAATTATAGAATTGCATAAATATAAATAGAATAGAGATCACCAATTATGTAATTATGATGATCAAACTTCAATTGCAACTTCAAAGATGATCTCTACAGCAAAAGCGAAGTCTTCTCAACGATCTACGAAATTCAAAAGAAAAACTCTTTAAAACTATCTACTAATTGCTTCTAAGACTCTCTAATTCAAAAGAAGAAGAAAAAGTCCCTCTAAAATATCAATCACATGGCTAATTATAGAGAAACCAAGAGTTGGCTTTCGAATGGATATCATCTTCCTAAAGGCTAACCATGAAGGCCAGTGGTGTTAAACTCCAAGGCCGTCAATGTAGAGTGTAGGCAAGCTACCTTCAATTCCAAAGTGTCATAGATCGATTCGGGCTTAATTTAGATGTGTAAAATTCCTTTAAATTGATCATATTTTCACTTTGAATCCTCTAAGACCTAAAATATCTAAATGAGAAAACTTAAGTATTATTTCTTAATGATTTCTATAAAATCAATAATAATTCTACATAATTTACACATTAAAACATGAGTAAATTATGCCTTTATGAACTCCCATACGCTTGAAATTTTGCTTGTCCCTAAGCAAAATAAATAGAACTAAAGAAATCTATCATTGAAAATACAAATTTTCCAATTGCAAAGTTAAATATCTGATACTTTACACTTTTGGACTCACTAATTCATAATGCCTACTGCTCGAACCATATTGAAATATGTAATCAAAGTACAACAATTGAAATTAATTAGCCACTCTAGAGAAAACAAATTTTAATTTAAGCATTTAGCCTAATATTTCTATTTCAAAAGCAAATACTTAGTCCTAGAAGGAAAAATACTCACTTAAACTTCATAGCTATTAAAGCATATGATATCTGCTCTATCCTTAAGTTTTCTTCCTTTTTATTACAAGCCTAAAATCATTTCTTGAATTGCATTCAAAATTTCCATGTTTCATTTCCATTTTTTTTTCTTTTCCTCTTTTTTTTTTTCTTTTTCTTTTTAGTTCAAATACTAAACTTTGCCTTTCCGCCCTTCTTGTTATAGTGATTGCATTGAGTCGACACATCTCAAGCTTATCACCCAAGTGACCAAGTTTTAAAGGGACCCTTACAGACTTTTCCTCACTCTAAGATTCAAGTTAGGATACTCTTAGCTCTATTACTTGAGTTATTGAAGTAAAGACTCTAATTTCATAATTTTTTGAAAGCTTACTAAAATTTTTCAGACTTCTTTTATAGGAATCACTTAACATAAAGCTTCACTTACCTCTTTCACTAGGTGTTAAAGTGCTATTAGAATAACTAATAAGAACATATACTAACTAACTTTTCATAGAAGTAAACCTATTTACTTTCACTTAAGGACTCAACCGACTCTTAAACTTTAAATTCTAAAGCTAAAAACTAGGTAAATTAGGTTCCTAAAGATTTGACTAATTAATTTTAATCAAGTACAAAAATCACAACAATGGTGAGTAAGGCTCCTTAGTTAATCAATTAGTCAAGCTAATCACAATTAGATGCTATCAACAATTTTTCTTTGTATAATCTCTAGATTTCAAACAAGAAACTCAAAATTTTAAAAAATTGGCTTAAAAATTGCTAGATACTTAAGAACAAATAAAGTTCAAGCTAATAGGAAGGTATAACCATTTATAAACAAAAACTAGCATTAAATGTCATGATATTCAAAATTGATATTCAATTCAATTTAATTCAAAATCTATTTCCTATATTTCCTTCCCCCTATTTTAGAATAGACAATGTCTACATTGTCTCCAATTTAGTATACAATAGGAAATAGAATAAAATAAAAATTTTCAAAAAATGAAAAATTGGTACTTCCTTAGATTCAAATTTTCAGTAATAAGGAGAACTCCAATCATGTTATCATTAAGAGGGGCATGTATTTCAGATTAGACTTGTCTCTACCAACATGAAGAAATACAAAAGAGCAAATATATGATAAAAGTGTACTCAAAAGTATAGAGTAGAAACAATTATCTAGAGTTACCCAATCAAATGGGTAATAAACAAAAATATCCTAACAGCAAAGTAAAAATAAAAGAAAAATTAAAAAAAAAAAACATAGAAAAACATTAGAAAGGCACGCAAGGCTCTAACTGTCTCTCGCGGTGTTGCTAGTCTCCTCATTAGAAGTCTCGTAATGTAGCTGCTCTGCAGCTACTGGTTGGAAACAAGAGATAGTGGGCTTTAACATATTAAACATAATAGTTTAGAACTTCTTGTTGTTCTTCCTTTCTTTTCAAATTTCATCCTGGACTTTTCTAATTTTTGCACTCAACTGCTCATAACTACCAACTAGAGGAAGAGGATAGGAAGTAGAAGCTTTAGTAGCAGGAAGATTTTTAGGAACATCCTCTTCATCAATTGGATTTGGCTTATTGTTTATCTTAACTAATTTCCAACCCCTAAATGGTACAGCTGAGATAGGTTTACAAGGAATACCCTCATCTCCTTTAGGTTACTAAAAAATCCCTATACCTTTCAGTAATGCTATAATATAACCACCACAAAATATAACCTAAGTCTTGGTATCATCTATTTGTTTATAAATGAAATTCGCTATTTTTACTCCTAAA
This sequence comes from Lumnitzera racemosa, assembly GCA_024138005.1. NCBI lineage: Eukaryota > Viridiplantae > Streptophyta > Magnoliopsida > Myrtales > Combretaceae > Lumnitzera > Lumnitzera racemosa. Next base: position 8,740,890 of record JAMXBC010000007.1, read on the forward strand.
TGAATCCGATACCCATAAATCAAGTTGTACAGATAAAACATATCAAAACTAGTTTCCTTGCTAAGGCTAGTTTTCTTATAGTTGATAATGTGGGCAAGAATGTGGTGAAGCACCCTGTGCTCCACTGCTAAAAAAGTAGTGGCAAGTGCTTTAATGGTACAAAATCATCCCATCTTAGTTGAATCAACTGATACTAGAATTGTTCAGCAATCATATCACTGGGCCAGGAGTTGGGCAAATTCACCTCTTCCTCATCATATAATCCCAAAAAATAACTAATCTGATTTAGTTTGATCACATGAATCTCTCCATAAGCCTAGAAGGTAATAGTGGACATTCTCCCATCACTCTCCAACTATAAAGTAGATAAGAACTCGATGGAAATATTTTTGAAAGTTGGTTCCTTTACCTCAAATAATCTGAACCAAGTCTTATTTAGAACAATCTGTTGGATCTTGTCATCCATCCCATATTCTTACAAAATAGCCTAATGCAAGCATTGCTGGTTTATGAATGTAATCCTTTGTAGTTTCTTCTTTCTCTCTTTTGCATAATCCTGATGTGGCAACAGATCTTTACTCAAACTCCATGAGGATGAAGCGTCATCCATCTTTTGTTTCTTTCTCTAAGGTTAGAGTTTCTTGGGCGGCATGGTGGAGTTAAGAGTCAGATCTGAAATGAGAAAGAGTGGGTGTAGGTATAGAAGACTAAGAGAATGAATGTATGCGAGATGGAATGAGGGAGTGGTAAGAGTGTGTGTGAGAGTGGTAGAGAAAGAGAAAGGAGAAGAGGGAAGTTGGGGGAGAACAAATGAGTGAGGAGAGATAAAATGTTGAACGGTCGTGCTTTATATCAACTTGTATGTTAGCCATCTTCATCTTTATGCGGAGGCGTACATGGTTGGCGTATGTAAGAAGGCCAACTGCCTTAAGTTAGCAATGCTAGCCTTCAAGATTTTTTTTTTTCATAAATAGAAATAAAAATAAAATTAAAAGGAAAAAGGAAAAAAATGAATTGAGTTAGACATGGGATGCCTCCCATGAAGCACTTAGTTTATAGTTGCTAGCTTGACTTTTCCGATCCTTATTATGGGTTCAAGCCTACCACAATAATGGTATCACTGTCTATGTTTCCCCCTTCAAAATAGTATTTAAGAAGGTGATCATTTACCTTGAAAGTGTGATTGTCTCCTATCTTTAACTCAACTATACTATGAGGAAAAACATTAGCTATTTCAAATTACCTAAACCATTTAAATTTTAACTTACCTGGGAACAACTTCAATCGAGAGTTGTATAATAAAACTTTTTGACTAGCCATAAACTCCCATTATTAGATGTTCCTATCATGCCATCGTTTGGCTCTCTCCTTGTATATCTTAGTATTTTCACATGCTTCTTCTCTAAACTCATCCAACCAGTAAAATTAGAGCTACCTCTTTTCACCTACAACTTGTAAATCAAAGTTAAGGTATTTTATGGCCTAGTAAGCCTTGTGCTCAAGCTCTACGCGTAAGTGACATGATTTACCAAAAACGATTTTGTATGGAGACACTCCTATAGGAGTTTTAAAAGTTATCTTACAAGCCAACAATGCATCATCAAGTTTTAACGACCAATCTTTCCTAGACGCATGGATAGTCTTCTCTAACATAAGCTTTATTTCCTTATTGGACACCTTAACCTGTGTACAAGTTTATGGATGATATAGGGTAGCAATTTTATGAGTGACTCCATAGTTTGATAACAATTTTTCAAACTATCGATTTCAAAAGTGCAATCCCCTTTTACTTACAATAGCTTTGAGTACCTAAAATCTAGAAAATATTTTCTTTTTCAAAAATTTAATTACCACCCTGGCATTGTTAGTTTATAAAGCAACTGCTTCTACTCATTTTGATACATAATCTACAGCTAGAAGTATATATTTGTTTGAAAAAGATAGGGGAAAAGGACCCATGAATTCTATTCCCCATACATCAAAAAGCTCAATTACCAGAATCCTATTTTATGGTAATTCATGTCTTTTAGAAATATTTCTTGTCTTTTAGCATTGAGCACAAGACATAATATAGTTCCTACAATCACTAAACAAATTGGGCCAGTAAAATCTACAAGATAAAATCTTAGCTGTAGTTCTTTCCACACCAAAAAAGGCCTCCCACTTCTTTAGAATGACATTATTGAATTATACTAAGTTATTTGATTTCAGGCACACAATGCCTAAAATTAAGCAATCAATTGAGAATTTGAGAAAAAATGATCCACCCTAATTGTGCAAATCAAATTTTCATCATGTTATATAGATCAATATCTATACAGTTATTCAAGTGAAATTATCATGCCTTAAAATTAAGAACTTAACCTCTAATTAATGGGTCAACTTTCGTATCTCCTATTAATAGTAGACTCTAAAGTGTTGTAAATAGGTTCGGGGTTTGTTCGGTTGCGTAAAATTCCTCTAAATTGATCTTACTTCCACTTTGAATCCTCTAAGGCTTGAAATATCCAAATGAGAATACTTAAGTACCATTTCTTAATGATTTTTATGAAATCAATAGAAATTATACATAATTTACACTTTAAAACATGAGCAAAATATGCCTTTATCACTATTAATTTGGGGATAACAAGAAGTGCTGAATAACAGTTTAGTCCTCATTTGACACCATAGAGTCTTCTAGAAAAGGATTAGAAACTTTAGATCTCTGTCTAAGACTACACTTTTTAACACGTCGTGTAACCAAACAATTTCTTATAAAAAGAGAGAAGCAATAGCCAAAGCATTGTTTGTCTTAGAGTAGGGTACAAAGTGTGCCATCTTATTGAATATATCTATGACAACCATCATAGAATCTTTACCTTAAGCAATTCTTGGTAATTTGAGAACAAAGTCCATGCTTAACTTAGTCTGAGGTTAGCTTAAGGATAAGTAAAGGCATTGCTTTCTCTTGTTTAGCTTGGCATTTGGCTCTCTTGCAAGTAGCGTAGTTCTCAACAATTTGGTACATGTCTTGTCTCATTCTCGAGCAAAAGAACTGTCCACTTAATAGCTAATATATTCTTTCCCCAAAATGGCTAAAGAGTCCTCTAAGCTTCCTTAATAAGTAATTCTCTTAACGAATAGGTCAACACACATAACTTTCCACCTCAAAAAAAGATAACCATCCTTCGCATGTATTCATCTACTATTCTTCCATCAGCACAATGCCTAAGTTAGGTTTGAAATGTAGGTCCTTAAGATACTATTCTTTGATGTTTGCAAACCCCAACAATCGATCTGCAACTCAGTTAAGAGAACATGTCTTCTTAATAGACGACAATGACGCTGTTCTTGCCTGGTTTGTACTTTATCATAAAGTTGAATCCTTTTAGGAATTCAACCTACCTTGCTTACCTCTTCGACAGCTTGGTTTGACTTCTAAGGTACCTCAAGGACTCATAATTGGTATAAATGACAAACTCTCTCAGCAATAGATAGTGTTATTACACTAGGAGCACTTGGATAAGGCTTAAGTGTTCATTGTCATATAAAGAGTAGTTCAATTGATGTCTTCTAAGTTTCTCACTATGGTAGGCAATTAGTTGACCTTCTATATTAAGACAGCGCCTATACCAATGTCTGACGCTTCACATTCCAACTCAAAAATCTTCTCAAAGTCAAGTAAGGTTAATATAGGTGCAGAAGTCAAACTTTCCTTCACTTTAACAAAACTTCTTTCCTCTATTTTTCCTTACTTAAATTCAATGGTCTTCTTTATCAGTTCGGTAAAGGGTACAACAATGGCACTGAAGTTTCTAATGAACCTTTGATAAAAAGATGCTAATCTATAGAAACTTCTTATCTTGATATAAGTGGTTGGTGTCAACTGCTCGATAATAGCTCGAATCTTCTCATTATCTACTTGTAAGTCACCTCTACCAACTATGTAACCCAAAAATATCACTTCCTCCTAATAAAAACAATACTTCTTAAGATTGTCAAATAACCTCTCGACTTAGAGTACATCAAGCATGTAATGGAGATGTTCATAGTGGCTTAGAAGGTCAGCACTATATATAAGGATATCTTCAAAGTATACCATGACACACTTCCCGATCAGATTTTTTAGTACATGTTTCATCAATTGCATAAAAGTATACGGGTTATTTGATAAGCCAAAAGGCATTACCATCTACTAGTAGAGTCCATGCTAAGTTTTAAATACAGTTTTCCACTCATCTTTTAGCATCACTTAGATCTAATGGTAGTAAAAAATCATATCAATCTTGTTGAAGACTTTAACTTTACTCAATTCATCCAATATGTCATCCAACTTAAGGATAAGATACCAGTACTTGATGATGACCTTGTTTATAGCTTAGTTATTGATGCACATTCACCAAGTATCATCCCTTTTTGGCATAAGGAGTGCTAACGTAAAAGATGGCTTAAGTCTTTCCCTTACATATCCTTTTTTTAGTAGTTCATTAACTTGCCTTTAGAGCTTAGAAGTCTGCTTAGGATTCAATTGATAAGCTACTTATTCGATAAGGTAACGCTAAGCATTAAGTCAATGCAATGTTCAATGCTTCTAAATAGAGGTAACCACTTAGGTAACTATCTTAGAAACAGGTCGGCATACTCATCTAGTATTTTTCTTACCTCAAAGGGTAACTCAGTTTACTCCTTTAACTCTAATAGCCTTCTAATCAATATAAAAGTCGGCATGTCAACCTTTATAGCTTCTTGAAGCTTGGTTCTACTTAGGATTAAAGTTTTCTTGGATCTTAGAATAATTTTAGCTTATAGCTTGCTAACTTGACTTAGCATCATAAGGTTTAAAGTAACTTTCCTCCCATCCTTCTCAAATACATAGGTGTTCTTAAATCTATCATATATAACTCTTTGACTAAAAAGCCAAGCTCAACCAAGCAGCACATAAGATGCAAACATAGGTACTACATCACAAAGAATCTTGTCAGAGTAACTCCCTATATAAGTCGACATCAATACTTGTTGAGTAACATGTAGTGCTACTTTCTTATTTAGCCAGTGCAACTTATACGACTTTAGACGTGTAATAGTCGATAACTTTAGCTTCTTGAACAAGTTGGCTAATATTACATTGCTACGGCTCCCACTATCTACTATGAGTACGTATACCTAATTGTTCACTTTGTAAGTGATGTGGAATAAACTATCCCTCTACTTCTCCTTGGGTAAGGGTTCCAAACTCATTGCACATTAGACAACTAGAGTCAACTCATCTAGGTCCTTGGTGAACATATCTTCCTCGACCAGTTTACTCTCCTTAGTGGTTTCCTTTTCGAGGAACAACCTCTTGTTCAAGTTTCTCATCAATACTGTCCACTTCAATCTTTAGGACATCTCCTTCGATGACCATAGCTCATCAGTTCGGATACTAAGTAGCCATGTACCCAAACCTTTGGTATTTCAGGCATTTGATTTGGCTCATCTTCCTCTTCAATCCTTATCCCTTCTCATATGATCTTATTGGCACATCACTATCGAGTTGGCCATTCTGTTTTGCCCTAACATCTACCCTTTGGGACAGCTCGGTATTTAACTGAGCTGGGTAACTTCCCTAAATAGGTCAGTTAGAATGACTATGTTGGCTCATTAAGGGTTGAGTCGACACTCGGCTCTTTCTCTACCTCTTTACTTGTTAGGCTATCCTTATAGCCTCGTCCAATGTGGTAAACTATTGAAATTCCATAATGTCTTGGATATCACTTTTTAGTCCAATAAGAAATCTAGACACTGTTTATGCTAATGGCTCTTCTACTTTGTAGCAAATCATGAGTATTTGCAATTCTTAGATGTATTCATCAACGATTTGACCTCCTTGTCTCAACTCTTGAAGCCTAGCAAAAGTATCTTGTAAAAATGTATCTGAGACAAATCTATTTCTAAGTATCATCTTCACTTTAGGCTAAGCATTTACTTCTCCATATCCTTCTTATCTTCTCATGATTTAGAAGTTCTTCCACTACATGATGGCATATCCTGAAAACTTAACAACAGCAGTCCTCTCTTTTTCTTGGTCATCATATTGGAAATAATTAAAAACACATACAACCTTCTCCTCCTAATCTAGATAATCATCCATACTTTCAGACCCATGAAAGCTTAAAATTTGAAGCTTCACATAGTCAGCAACTTAAGGTGCTCGAGCTCACTCTTCTTCTTCAAACTCCTCTTTTCCATCATCATCTAAATCTCCTAAGTCAATCCTTTTTCTTACTCATCCTCCTACTCCTTCACCTTAAACTTATCAAGCTAGGATCCGACCTCCAATAGGTTAGGTAGCTTATAAATTATTCTACATAGCCTTAGTAAATCCATAGTCCATTGCATGACTGGCTCTAGTCAAGTTAACTAAGAGGTTATCCACCTCATCTAGTCTCTTGTCTGTGCTTTTAAGGGTACCTTAAGGCTGGCGATCATGGTGGACAATACTACTCTTATCATCCTCAATACCGGCATTAACACTTAGGTCTATTATTTTCTTTGATAATTTTGGTGTTAATCTTCAAATTCTGAGATACAACTAACACTATTCTCCAAACTAAATAATGCACACACTTTCCATACAAACATCTAGTTAACTCGTAAACACTTTGACTATACTATTGAACAAATCACTGTATATAAACTTGCTTTGTTCTCAGATGTCCAAAATAGGGCAAAATAGAGTTTAATCAAGAACAAACTGCCACACTCTATTACTTACTCAAACACTTTAGTGATTCTCTTCATAACTTTAATACTACTACAACAAATATTACTTTACAAAACACAAATACAACTTACTTAAATGAAACCTTCACTTTGATACCAAGATGATGGGAACCAACGCCAAGGATAGATAAAGTTAGTCACTGGGATAGGTCCAAGTTTGTTGAAAGCGTAAAAAAGGTGATAAGATTGTGTGAAAATAATAAAAATAAAATAAGCAAACCCATGAACAGTTTCGATAATATGATTCACCAAGGAACTTCTAAAAACTCATGGCATAACTCGATATGACATACAAGATGGTCTAATGAGATCGCTTACTACCTAACCTTACTTACGAGTTAGGATAAGAGTCAAAAGAGTAAACAAGCTAATGAGAGCAATGTTCACAAAGGAGTATTTATTGATGACCAGATGATAAGATAATGTGGCTACATGAATAGCGGGTGTTTTTACTCGAGAAACTAGGGTAACTTGCTTAAAATGGAAAAGACTAAAAGGGTTGATGTGGTTTAGCATAGATAACAATGACGTCCTAATAAGGAAGTAGGTCTAGACCTTAAGATGATCCAAAGGATAAATGGTAGTCAAAGTTGTGCAGGGGTCCTTGTGCATCGATGATGGATATGATGCACCAATGCCTCACACAAACTCGAGTTGCACTTGATATGGCATATAAGTGTGGCCAAAGGTCACTCGCTACTAGTCCATACTCAATAGGCTACATAAGATTAGCTAAAGAGTAAGTAGTAGAATACTTAGCTTTAGAAAGTATGTTTGAAAAATGAAGATTATATTTACTGTTATGGCTATTACAATATATAAGTATTTATATGAACTAATTAGGGTAAATCCTAGGTTAGAGTGAATTATAAAAAAAGGATTCCTCCTAGTTAGGGAAACGGGACAAATTTACAAGGGTACTATTGTAATTTAGTAAAAAAAAAAAAAGAACATTTGGTGGCAACAAAGAATAGTAAGGATGTCAGAAAGGATAGTATGCATTTCGTTTGCTCATTCTTTTGTTCTTTAGTCTTAATGACATTGTTGGCTGAGTAGGGTAGGCTTTGAATAGGATAGGTTGGCATCGGCAATTCGGCTAGTTTAGATAGTTAGGACTGGAAATGGGTTGGTTTAGGGGTGACTCATTTATCAGGTTGACCTCAAGAGGTCACCTCTAGAAAGTGTTTTGATTTGATTCTTAGACTAGTGTGTTATGGAGGGATTGTCTCGATACGTCAGCTGGTCACCTTACAGCTTCTTGGATGATGTGGAGAGTAAAGTAACTTGATAGGTCGGATCATAGGATACGCCACTCCTTGTCATTCAACCTACCTCAGATAACTTAGTGAACCATATAAGCAAGCCATCGAGCTCATGAGTGTATGATTAGTCCATGATCCTTATCATCCCCTTCAAATTGTTTAAGATTTAGGATCAAATTTGACTTAACTCCATGTTGCTCGTCTTTGGGAGTATATGAGTAGAGATCAACAATGTTAAAGGAGTTTGAGACTCTATATTCTTCAGGTAGTTCAATCTTATAGACATTAAGATTAATCTTTTCAAGCACTTTGAAGGGTCTATCTGCCTTAGGAGATAACTTGCTTTTCCTTAAGTTAGGGAACCATTCCTTACTGAGGTGGATGCAAACTAGATTACCTGGTTAAAATTCTCTTTTCTTCTGTCCTTAGTCTCATCTTTCAAGCTTGATAGTAGCTCTGCTTAATTGTTCAATGACCTTTTGATGCATAGCTTTGATGGCCTTGACTCTTTCGACAATTGACTAGTCGTCATCTAAGCTCAGAAGGGGTATTTAGTCCATTAGAAGCTCAAGGTTGAACCCATAAGCGACCTCAAATGGAGACATATTTGTTACGCTATGGGTACTCTTATTATAGGTAAACTCTATGATTAGCAGGCATAGATCCAAATCAACCATGTTCTTATCGAGCTTGGATTTTCACTTTATCAATTCTTTTTTATAAAATTAGGCCTTCTTTAAACCAATCAATACTGAACCCTACTCATTTAATACGATCATTGATTAGGGTTTAAAGAAAATCATTTTTCCAATTTGAAGAGGTATTGAAGTCGCCACTCGACTAAAGTGAGTAAAAAGAGTTAAATTATAATCAATTGGGTGGATTGGTTATAACTTAGCTACTGGTCTATCAATTGAAAAACCAATTTATAAAACGGTTTTTTGAAAGCCAGAGGTCTAAATCCGGGGGCTAATTTATTAATAACTAAACAAGTAGCACTTTTTAACTTCCCAAATTTAATTTTTCTTTTCAAATAAACCCTTTTTAATTTCTAAAACAACTAATTATGATACACATGACTAAACTGATTGATTTACACAAATATCTAAAAATAAAAAAAAAAATAAACCTTACATATTTTAAGTTGCCTCGTGCTTATATACGGGTGCCTATACAACTAAACTTGGGCTTGGTTTTTTACTTTAGGCTTTATTTTTAATAATTTTGGGCTTCTTTTAAATATTTTAAATGGGCTTTTTCTGCCCAATACTTCAAAATTTTAAAGTGAGCCTTGGTGATGTTCTTATAGGTCCAAATGGGCCTTTTTACTAAGTTTAGAGTCCTAAATCACTAAGAAGGTGATGGTGGGTGTCTTGGATGGGCCTTTGGGTTTTGTAGGCCTTCTAAATAACTCTTCCTTAGCCTTTTAACCAAGGGTTTAGATCTAGTTATCTAGCTACATGGGTTCTTAAACTGGTTCTTTTGGGCGTTTTATGTCAAGTTCACTATTTAGGGCATTAGGTTCAAGCCCACTTGTCTTTTTAGACTTAAGCCCAATATTGGACTTAAGTTTATCCCATTTTTAATATGGTTACAGATCTATCCATTATGGTTTTTTAGGTTATTAACACCATTTATATGCCTATAATCACTAACTAAGTTAGTTTAGAGCATTAACCTAACTTTAGCGTACTTAACTTGATTAATCTAGTCCTAAACCATACTTAACACTAAATAAACATGTCATTAAGCTATTAAAAAAAAAGTTCTAGATCTGGTAGGTCAAAGAAAGTGGTAGTCGTGAGTTGCTATTAGGGTCAAAACCTCCATTTTCATGCAACACTTGATTTTTATGATATTTTGGCTTAAGTAACCTATGTTTCTACTAATCTAAAACCATAATCATTTCATAAAACTGTGTAAAAGTGTACTGAGGGGACAAATATGGGGTGGCATGCATAGAAAACAAGAGTCTCATCAACCAACTTGAAAATTTTCTACTAATAATTACACTACTCTACATAACTTAACCTATTTGTGTTATAACTTCTACTAAAAGTGGTTTTTCTTGTACTTACCTTTGGAGACCTTCTTGAAATACATTATAATTTCTATGGAGTTGCTATAAAATAAGTTTTAAGAAAGAAAATATTAGTAACTGTCATTAGTTTGTAAGAAATCTAAGGAAAAACCTAACTTAAGTTCTACCGAAGCAAAGTACGAAAGGCCTCCCTTTGTGGTTGTATGCTATGAGCCTTGGTGTGTATAAGCGGGTATGAGTGTGTCGAAAAACAAGTAGAATGTATATGTGAGGCTTGGGACTTAGTTTGGAGTGATTTGGAGTAATGGCAGTGAAGTTATGGGGGTTGGCGCTAAGGTGGTCGGTGGTGGTCGAGAAGAGGAAGAAGAAGGAGTTTAGGCTTAATCTTTAAGAGGAAGTTTAAGGGAGTTTTTAGATATGTTTTAGGGTTTGAGAAAATGAAAAATGAGGGAGGGGGATGGGGATAGCAGGTCGTTGAAGTGAGGAGAGGTGGAGGGACAAGTGGTGAGTAATTTGGGAAAACAAGGATAAGTACCAAATGGAGACCATGTACTTCATGTGCCTATTACCAATTTGGGTATGATCTTATCTCCTAAGAGTACAAGATATTTTAAGAAGGGATAAAAGTTTGTCTTTTGGTCATTAATCATGTTTGATTTGTAGCTAATCAAGATGTAATGGGGTTAGTTAGGGATTAGGGTTTGATTAGGGTAATTAGTGGTGATTAGTCATGATTAGGCTAATTAGGTGCAATTAGGATGTGTTTAGAGTTTGGTTGGACTTTGAAACTATAATTTAGCTATTTTAAATTCCCTACACGTGTACTTAGGGTTCCCTTAGGGTTTGTTGCTCATTTATGGTAATTTGATCTACATATAAGCTCGAAAGTTAGGGTTTAAATTGCTTAATACTACCGATCACTTGTATTAATCGACTCAACCTTATTATTAGTGTTTATTGGTGACAATAAAGTATTTGATTAGATGGTCATTTTAAGGTTTCAATAACGTTCTTAGGTTTTTCAAGTATTAGGGTTCTTATTCGTTTAGTTAGGTATTTAGGGCTTACTTCAATTAGGGTTTACTTCAATTAGGGTTTTGGTCGAACACTTAGGATTTTATTTCTTCACTTAGGTATTATTATCCTGTTTAAGGTGGTTCTAGGGACGTTCTAAGGACTCTTTCATCCGATTCCACTTTTAGGTTATCAAAATTTCATGGGGTTTATATTAGAAGTCCTATTTCTAAAGATAACTTTCAACGAGTAATCCGAGTTTTAATACAGTCATATGTATCTAAATAAATATTATCATATTATGTATATTTTATGTTATTAAATTGTATTTTACCTAATTTATCAATATAACCCTATAATATAGGTATTATCCAAGACCAATACTCTTATAAAGGATCCTAATCATTAAAATATCATTAAATATATTAAAAATATACTTTTTATCCAATCTAACCAATAAACATATAGATAGGTTTATTCAATTATTTATCATATTTAAACTTATTATTGCCAAAAATACGTCCCGATTCATAAATTAAGTCATTTTACTACGTAAATTCATAATAAATAGTTTGGGTCATCAAATAATTCCCAAAAAATTTCTATAGACTCCTAAAAATATGAGAAATCATTACTTAGTTTCAAGTTTTCAATTCATCACCTATATATTCAAAATTATAGTTTTATTCCTAAATTATACTTAATTATCCCATTATGATTCTTTTTGCACAAAATTACTTTCAACCTATCCCAATATCATTATACTTCACTAGAAATCAGCATAGGTCCATTTCACCATTTAATTTCATAAATCCTATTTATTTCATATTTTCAACTTATTTTTTAGCCATTTTTTGACTGAAAAATACAATAAATATTAAAAATACTCAAATAAAAAATTAGGATACATAGAAATCATTTATATATCATGTACATCTTACAAAAAAAAAAATTTGAGCTAGAAACAAAATCTTTTGATACATTTATTTTTAAAGTTAATATTTAGATGAATAGTAACTTTCTTAAGCAAGCGTATTAAATATTCAAAAGTTTACAAAAATAAAAATATCAAATGAAAGCACGTATGCAATAACATAACTACAAAACTTTTTATAATTTTTTGGGTGGAATTACTATTTTTTTAAAATTATCAAAAAGCAGAGCGGAAACTTGACCTTAGTGTTTTTGGGTACTCTGGTGGCCTTGGGTGGTGGAGGCTTGTCAGATCAGCTCAACACTGTATAGACTGGTGATAGTTGATTGGGTTCCACAATATATTCACTTTTGGGTTAGATTTTAGCTTAGTATGCCTTTTGCTTTGTTTTTTTAGTACTTTTTCTGAAATTTTTTTCTATTTCCCAGAATTTTTTTCTCATTTGATTTTAACCTCAAATTAGCTAAACTAAGATTATTTTTCCATGTTTGCTATTTCTAGGGAAATTTGCCACCTAAATTTTTCTTTTATTATTTTTTTCTTAGTTTCTTTATATCTAACCAAGCATGATGTGTTCATTTCCCCTCAATATTCTTTTCACTCAGCAATTTGAAGATTTTACAGCAAACGACGAACACTCTCCAACAAATTCCAGGCATGTTTTGGCCAATTGGATGAGTCTTGTAAATATTTTGATTAAATAGTATATTATATATGTTAGTATTTGGTGATTTTATTAATATACGAGTACATATATCTTACGTATATATCACATGAAACGTATATTTATATTCATATAATTATTTTTCTAACATATCTTCTATTTTTAAGATATATTTCTCAATTATTTTCATGAATTTAACACAGAATATATATAATTAAATAATTTGTGATTAATTTAAGAGTATAATTATTATTTACACTAGGTATACTTATAAAAATACGTCTATATTCATATAGTAAATTATACTATATTATCTTATTTTATAGCTTAATTAACTTATCTCTAAGTTATCGCTGCATTCGAAGCTTAATTTTAGGGGTTTCGAGTAATTCGGTTCTATGTTAAATAATCATACTTCTAAGGGAAAAATTAAGATTTTGGATCACTAGTTTCAAAATCTAACTTTACTAAGTTACTTCAACTAACTTTTGTATTTTTGTCATAAAGTTTGGGCTCAATCGAATAAATTTCCTTAAAGGCCTTAAATCTAAGCTTGGTTGTTCTAAACACAATTTTAAGGGCTCACATTTTCAACCCCCCCTAAACAAAGTTCTGTCCTCAAAACTTTTAATCTAAACATAATAACTACTTATTTCTTGATAAAACCTATTATTTATCGTTTTCTTTGAATAGTTTTGAGTAATGATTCTGCATCGCTAACTTTGGTTCCCAAGTTAACTCTACCATTGGATCGCTACCCTATTGGACTTTCACGTAATTTACATCTCGATTTCTTAACTTCTAAATTCAGTTTTCCAAGGTCTTAATCGGTCTTTCTTCAATGGTATAGTCCTCTTGTAAGTCCACTAGTTTCGACTCCATGATGGTATCTGGATTCTTCACAAACTTCCATAGCATTGACACATGAAGTGTGTCGTAATATCCAACTAAACATGGTGGTAAAGCAATTCAGTATGCAACATTTCCAATTCTTTCCAAAATTTCAAAAGGTCCAATATATCAAGGACTTAGCTTTCCCATAGTGCCAAAACAATGATTTCAAATCACGGTATATCTTATTCCCTCCAGGATGCAATGTGTAACCCGTGTCATGTGCTTCAATCATTATTTCATTCTTCAGCTTTGAATCACTAGGCACATAAACTCTATTCTTATATGTTAATACACCTTCAACGTCAATTTTAAAGTTAGGTACACCTCCTGTATTCAACCTTTCCTTGATTTCCTTCAATCTTTGGTCTTCATCTTATTGAATCTTAATTCCTTCCATCAAGGTTGGTTGTATTACTAAACTCATCAACTATGCTTCAATTTCATGTCATCCGAATTCAATTTCTAACTTTTCAAATTCTTTGATCAATTCATGTTGATTAGTAAGTAACGAGGGCACTTGTTCATAGTTCTCACGACTCAACGCATCTACTACGACATTGGCTTTACCAGAATGATAACTGATGGTTAAATCATAGATTAGTTCCAACCAACGTCTTTGTCTTAAGTTCAACTCCTTCTGAGTAAAGAAATATTTCAAACTTTTTATAATCTGTGTATATCTTATAATGTTGCCCATATAAATAATGTCTCCAGATCTTCAAAGAAAATACTATAGTCGCTAATTCTAAATCATAAGTCGGATAGTTCCTCTTGTGAGGCCTAAATTGTCTAGATACATATGCTATCACTTTCCTATCCTAACTCATTATACATCCCAGTCCACTCTTAGAAGCATCATTATATAACAATAAGATCTACTTAGATCTGGTAAAATAAGTACTGGTACAGAAATCAAACGATCCTTTAATTCCTAAAAACTTTGTTCACATTCATCGCTCCATTCAAATTTAACATCCTTTTGTATCAATCAAGTTATAGGCTTAGTGATTTTAGAAAAATCTTTTATAAATTGCCTATAATATCCTACCATCCTAAGAAAACTTCTTATTTATGTTAAAGTCATTAGCTATTTCCATTCAGGCACTGCTTTGAACTTTTCAGGATTGATTGAAATTCCTTCTCCTGATACAATATGTCCTAAAAATGATATTTTATCTTTCTAAAATTCACACTTACTCAGCTTAGCATACAGTTGATTGTCTCTTAACTTTTGTAAGGTTAAACGTAGATGATCAGCATGATCTTCCTTAGTCTTAGAATAAATTAAAATATCATCAATGAACACTAAAACAAATTTATACAAATAAGGTTAATAGATTTGATTCATCAAATCCATAAACATAGCTAGTGCATTTGTTAAATCGAAAGGCATTACTAAAAACCCGTAGTGCCTATATTTAGTTCGAAAAGCTGTCTTTGTTACATCCTTTGACTTAATTTGTAATTGATGATATCTAAATCTTAAATCAATTCGTGAAAATATAGTGGCACCATGCAGTTGATTAAACAAGTCATCAATCTTGGGTAGTGGATACTTATTCTTAATAGTCACATTATTTATTTCTTGATAATCAATATCCAAAATCATGATTCCATCCTTCTTTTTCACGAATAACACTGGCGCTCCCCAAAGAGATACAATAGTTCATAAAAATCCTTTGTCTAATAGGTCCTGAAGTTTCTTCTTTAACTCTTAAAGTTTTTTCGGCAACACTCAGTATGGAGCTTTTGATATTAGTTCGATTCTTAGCACTAATTCTATAGAAAAATCTAACTCTTGTTGTGGTGCTAATCTAGTTAATTCTTTTGTAAAGATAACAAGAAATTCACTCACTACTGGTATTTCTAATACTTTAGGGGTTTCCTTCTTTCCCTCTATAGCAAATATCTAATAGAATTTCCATTCTTTAATAATTTCATTCACTTCTTCACTTACTTCTATTATTGATAATCTTAGACTTCGCTCACCCGTTTTTCCTTGAAAGATGACCTTACTCTCATCTAAGATTATGTTCTTATTTTGGCAATTTACTTTAGCTCTTTGTTTGGACAACCAATTTATTCCTATAATAACATCATATCCCTTAGTTGGTAACACTATAAGTTTTATTGGGAATTCTTGTCCTTGGATTTGAATTGTCCATTATCTATTATTTCCCATGTTAGCACTTGTTCTCCTATAAGTGTTCTTACTCTATATGTAGATTTAGCTTCACTTTTCTTAATTCCATTTCCAAAGACAAACTCCCGACTACGAAACGAATGTGACGCTCCAATTTTAAACAATGAATAAGCAGCTTATCCATTTACAAGTATGTTTCCTAAAACAATTACTATTACTATAGTTATCTACCTCTTAAGTACCAGACTTAAATCACATATTTTTCACAATTCCTAACACTATCTACGTATATATAAATTTGCAACTAACTTACTGATAAGTAAAAGTTATGAGTTAGTTTTGCGTACCTATTACTAAACCTTAATTAGTTCCATTAATATCCATTTCACCATTTGAGCCATCATGAAAGTATTTCTCCACCATTCATTAATATCCTCAATATGCTCTTTTGTTCCCTTGATCACAAACACCCGAGCTAGCACAACAGTTGTCTCTACTCCTCTAGATTTCTTTTGCCTGGTTTGACCACAATATCTAGAGAAATGTTCTCTCATTCTATATCTATAGAATTCTACTGTTCCCATCTTTAGATATTCTCTTGACATATGATTTAGAACACCATATAGAAAGCATTTTCCCCTTAACTAAGCGCATTGCCTAGGGAAATGCTGAGCTCCTTACTTCCAGCATCTCACATTTCTTGCTTTATCATAAAAACTAAATCCAGTCTTATTTGAAGTAAGGCCACTAGTTATAACAGCTAAATTCTTTCCTTTGTGGCCTAAGTTATTATTTGCACTTGGGAATGTTCTCTTGAAAATAGGCCTGTATTGATTAAATCTCCTTAGTTTCTTACTCCACTCATTTTGCATAGCCAATCAATTATTCTCCAATTCATGTGCCTCTCTCTACAATTTGATGATAAGTGGTGAATCCATAATCCATTAACTTGCATCTCATTATAGTATCAAATCCATTAAGAAAAATATCCTTCTTCAGCTCTTGATTATCCCTATATGACTCAAGCACATATTGCAATAACCTGTTAAATTCATTCTCATATTATGCCATACTCATAGTGCCTTTCTTCATTTCCATTAACTATCGAGTCATTTGATTTTGCATATTGATAAGGAAATATTGTCTCATGAATACCTCTTCAAATACTTGCCATGTAATGGGGCCTAGCATTGTTCTTGCTATTGAGTCCTACCAGACTTATGATCCCATCTTTAGCAAGAAAGTTCCATAAGAGACTTTTTTATTTTTAAGAATCCTAAATGCCTCAAAATTGTGCTCAATTTGAGCTAACCAATCATCAACTAAGGTAAGCTTACCCATTTCACCTTCAAAATACCAATTCAGTTTCATAAACTCGGGAAGTATACTTATATCTTGGGGTTGAATTGCTTTAAGTTCAACCTTTGCTAGCCTTTGGTTCATCACATTTCTACCTGTGATCAAGTCCTAGATTAAAGCTCCATCATGTTCGAAGTAAGTGATGGTATGTTATTTCTAGGTGATTCTAGTAGATTAGGAGGTTTAAGAGGTGGTACTTTTCCTTTAGGTCAATTATTTCCATTTCCATTTCCATTTCTGTTTCTATTTCTATTTGATTCCTTTGCCATATTCAAATTCAAAATTCACTAATTATCAATCCTGCACTCATAATATGTGTATGTGAAGTTAATATTCGACCTAAGCTATTCATATTTACAAATAGATTAATATATGCATATGTGAAGTTAATATCCTACCTAAGCAATTTATATTCACATATAGATTAATTATTCTCTACATCATCAATACACAACTACAGATTTTCTCATCAAAGATCTCAATTAACATAAAACCTGTAATACTTCATCCCTATATAAGTAATGATATATTCATATATTACTCGTTACATACTATATGTATATTCAAATACATATTTGTATGTTATGAGCTCATTGCGTTTCACCTGTAACATTATGTCATATTTATGGTGATATCTCATATAGATACTAAATAATAAGGACATGTACTTTACAATAGTCATAGGATAATCAAAACTTCACATTCAAAAGATCACATTACTTTATTTACAACATTAGATTACACATCTAATTGTTTATTTACATCATTTGTATATTTAGTAGTAGCAATATTTGAAAGTACATCGATTACATTCAAAAAGTCAAAAGTATGTCAAAATTTGCTAGGGAGACCTAGATACATTAAGCAATTAGGTCAGGTAATATCAAAAACCCTAAACTTACCTTCCTACTATCCTCTTAGCTTTTAGTTACTTATACTATTTGATGTTACTTTATCTTCTAAGGTAAACCAATCTTCCATTCCAATCTCATCAGACCCTGACCTAATTTCCACTACTTCAGTGGTATCTGGTATAACTACTACTTCATGCACCTCACTCTCACCGTCTTACGCTCCCTCTTCTAGTTCAGGCTCCTCTTCCTCTAGATCTTCCTTAAGATCATCATCATTATTTAATCTTACATTTGGTTATGCTTCTTGAGGTAGATTCTTAGGTAGTATCATAAGGGGTTCAGGCTCATAGGATTGCAATGGTACTTTTATACCTGTAATTTCATCTAAGGGGTATTTAGGAAACTAATCAACTACACTAGGGAGATAGTTTCTAAAGATATGTGGCACACTTGGAGGTAACTCATCAAAACCTAGATGGTAATCCTTACCTCCACCAAAGCTAGAAAATACAGTATAAGGATCCTCATAAATAAAACTCCCTTTTCGTAGAAGTACTTCTTCTCATAGGCAGCTATAGCAATATACTCATTATATGCCACTCTTAACTCATCCCTCATTATTCTCCATTCATCTTGCATACTAAAAGACATTCCACACTTATAACTTTCGATAATCTCATTGATAGTATAAAACATCCTCTAGTCAACCATATTTGGTAACAAATTCTGCATCTAAATTCTATACTTAATAGGAGTCTCATTTCCTTCCCATTCAAAATTCTATCATGCATGTAATAAACCGCTCTTATAAATCTGAAATAAGAATTTAAAGTTAGTTTATAAATCATTTTACATATATACAACCTATGCATGTATCTTATGAATCTAAGTCTTTTATATTCATTATCAACCCCACTTTCGGTAATTCTATTATCTACTCATTTTAGTTAAATGCATCTAAGCTTGGTTCTTTTAGAACCATGTTCTTATACCAACTCAAAACTGTCACACCTCGAACAGGAGAAATTATAATAGTCCCGCCATATAAACTAATCTAAGATGGAAGCTGACCTTACAACTAATACTATAGATACAGTCTACATAAGAAGTATACGATTCAACTAACTTGAAGCATCTATTCTAATATCTAGGAATAACCAAACCTATAGTATAACTTTACAAAATACCTATTCTATATAACCTATTGTTTCATAATATCTTAAATTTACAATTAAAGTTATAATTTATAATTAAAGTTTACAAAAAAACTACAGGTTTTGTGGACTATTTATAATAAGCTAGGAAACTAGTGGGTATCCTAGGGAATTTCTAGTTCGTTTTCTCAAAGCTTAAAATAAAAGTCAAAAGCCTAGGTTCAATTGATTCTTCATTCCTTACTTTCCCAATCAATAGCATACTAACCAGGGGGTAGGTATATCTAAATATTCTAGTCATCATTCAGTACCTGCAAAAGAGTTTATGGGAATGTATGCACAACTAGCTTAATAAGTTAGATAAAGTCAGAAAAGTATCAAACAATTATAGGTAAGGTTATTGGTTATGATGAAATGTAATGCAATCAATCATATGAAACATCGCACAATGTTATCCAGCCTATTGTGAGGTTAAATAATTACATCGGCTCTAACCCAGATTGAAGAGTTTTATCGCAACTCAAATCATACCAAACCCGAGCTCCTCTCGTGACCACCTTTGAACCATGGCCCCTACCCTTGCTGTGACCTTCTCGCTTGTCACTTAGTTCGACTAAGGATGGGAAAAGGACTATTTTAGCTGTCCTCGCCAAAGGAAGTCAGTATTTGGTTTGACAGCCTTAATCATTTTCCCTAATGGTTGTTATGCATGTGTAGTTTCATTGTAGTCAAATAATTATTAGTTGTAATTAGGATGACCAAACAAGCTCATACAATTAAAAAGCAATGCAATTATGTAGAATAGCACACCAAGGAGATTAACTCCTATCACAACTGATTACCAAACACATGCATGGCATGCGCATAAGCAACTTATTACAAACACAAACAGAAGTACTCTTGAACCTCCATAAACTTTAATACAGCATCCTAACAAACAGTAAAGCTACAATCCCAACTTACCTGTTTAGATGCTCACTATGGAAGACTTGAGTTGTCAATAGTTTGACCACTAAAGAATCCTATATATACAAAACCTAAATTTAGCTTTCGTAATAGTTACAAAAACATTAGTGTTTTATCTAACACAGTTATATATATAATATATTATCATAATAATATATAGTTTTAATGATATATATGATAGCTACTCTAAAACAGTTATATATTTATCTTATATTAATGAAATATAAGATAAAATGATAGATGAGAAGAAGATAATCAATTATCCCTATTGAAAAGATGAGCTAAATAAAAGCTTTCTCCTAACAGAGAGTAAGCCCAAACTATATATTCTAAAAATTCTATAGCATTATCTAAATAACATATAAATTCTATAAGATCATTACCATTATTGTCTTTTACTTTTTGAGACATTATTGTACATTAATCATTGAATTTCTTGGTATGTAATGTTGTCCTACTAGAAGCATGAGGTACCTTTAAACCTCTTTTGAACCAATAGCTCGCAACTTCGGGTTTCCAACCTATATACCTTAAAAAAACTATTAACAACAAACCCTTGAAATCATTTCATGATAATACTTTTCTTTTCTTTAACTTTCAATTATTCTCATTTCATATTTTGCTATTAAATCATAATGATATTGTAAGCATGCATTGAAAAACTTATCTTGACATTTATCCTTTTCTAATTCTATAATAAGATTTTTTAAATATCTAAGAGTATCTTTTATACATATTTGATTAAATTAACAATTAGCTATAAGAGTTTTATAATAACTAATATATTCTTTTAAACCATACCTGATTAAATAAGAAACATAAAATGTGAAAGCATAAGCATGAAACATGTACCACTACAGGCAACTGAGCCAAGGTTAGTAGGGTATTATAACATTAAATATTAACATTAAAAAATAAATAAAGCATAAACCACTACAGGTGGCAGTGCCAAGGCTAGTGGGACTTTATAGCATTAAATAATAAACTTTAAAAGAGAAACATTCAAAAAGAAGTATTAAAAGAGAACCACCATTGGTGGTATAACCAGCTGATTATGGGGTATAAGCATAAAACACATAAACATATAAGATGTTAATAATATAGATCTTATGGAGTTACACCCATTCAACTGATGGAAATTCCCCACATAAGATGAGCATAAAAAATTAATAAAACAGAACTTTCATTTTATTAATCTTGAAAATATTTATAAACAAAGAGCATTACATATAGATCATTTGCTTAAAAGGGGGACATATAAGAATAAACATTGAAGGTGTATGATCTTATACCTTAAGACAGAAGCATATGTACGCTCCTTAATTTTGGTTAGAAGAAAGAAAGAGAAGAGGAAGTTATATATGGAAGGAAGGTTAGAACATTAGAAAGTAAAGGAGAAAAAGATAAATGGAAGGAAGGTTAGAAAGGATGGAAGAAGATTAGAAGAGAAGAGAGGAAATTCGGATAGAGAGAATGAGGTGAAATGAAGATGCCCCTAGAAGTGAGGGATGAGGTTTGTTTTATAGGAAAAGTGGCCCCGACATAACATTGTTCATGAAAAGTGAGAGTGAGTCATTATGACAGACAATTCATTGTAGAAACAGTGAAAAGTAGGAGAATAAAATCATTGACATCATTGGTGACATCATCGTGCACTTTATACATGTGAATACGTATTCTATCAGTATGATACAGTGCAAAAGAGAATACATATATTAGAAAAATTCATTACATCATTTAGGGATCTGCTAAATCTATCAAGTAGTAATCATCTTCATTGGTATTGCCACAGTGATGGGAGGTCGATTTTGAAGCTAATCCACTAGTTGATTCATTGAGGCTTGATAAGGCCTTCTGCAAAAGTTACTTCATTTGTTTTGGAGACATTATACTGGCCATGGAACTCATTAGGAAAATTTTGTCATGAAGGAATGGAGTAGCAACATTTGACTGGACCATTGAAATTTTGTTCTTGTTAATCCATTCCAAGATTGCATTTTCTTCAATTTTGTTCCATAACTTAAATCCATCCCACCATTCAACCATGTATTTTCTAGTTAAAATGGTAGTTTTAGATTGATTGTCTTGTCTATATTCGTAAAACCAAGTCATAACCCAAGAGATACTAATGTGCATAAAATATGACATCTCTTTTTTGAAAGATTGTTCATGGTCTTTAAGAATATAGGTTTTCATAAACAAATTGAAACCATTATGGGCCTTTTCATGTGCAATTTCATTAATGGCTCAAAATTCTTCCCACCAGTATGCAAACTAGTAGGGCAGGTTGTTAGAAGAACATTTCTTGAAAAAGATGAGCTAAGTATGGGATCTTCTTAGATTCATTTGATAGAATGCATTCCACCAGGCTTACTTATAATCAAAATAATTATAAGAAATCTGGTAATTTGGTTGTGGATCCATTGGAGAAATTTTGAATTTAATGGGCAATGCTGGGTGACTAAACCATTCATTAAGGTTGATGACCTTACGAATTCTAGCAGTAGAATAACTTATTATGCCATTGTTTTCAAAATGTTTAAATGAAATTGAGCCAGCTTCACTTAAAATTATTTGATAGAACTCAATGGGCTTATAATAATCATAAGGAATATAATTAAAATTTTCAAAAAAACATTTTCTTTGCAAAATTGTAAGGATCTTTTTCATACATACCATTTTCTACAGAAAAGATACATTTGAAAACTCCTTTTTCAAAAAACATTGATCTTTGAGGGACTACTTTCTTCTCAAAGGAAGATGCCACCTTTGTTATCTAAATGTTTTGGTTGGACATTTTCTTTGGTGGAATAATTTCATCCACTTTCTGAATTTCTAAACATTTTGATTGCCAATAGGTGTCATTTAGTTATAAAGCAATACCTATTGCTATTAGAGAATCCATTTGTATCTCAAGAGTCTCTAGAATCTAAGATATTTCATTTTGTTTTTCTTAGATATACATTGCTAAAGACTTGAGGAATTTTATGTCTACTAGGACACTAATTCCACATTTAGGGTATTCTAGAGAGACTTTGATTGGAATTGGTGACATTTTGTGCATTTTTACAAGTTCTTCTTTGGATATTGCTTGAACATTGGAGTTTATTTGAGGTTGTTCATTAAGAGTCATTGAGGAAGAAAATTCTTCCTTAATTATTAATGGAGCATTGGGTTTTGAGGCTTTGAGCCATGACCAAATATTGGTTAGGCCCTTCTTTGCTGTTTCCTTCCCCTTTCCATTGTCTCTTTTAGGAGGCATCTCCCTGCAAAAATTCATGGGTAAGGAAGTCAACAAAAGAATTGGATGATCCATTAACATGCTTTATTTCGAAATAAAAGACAGATAAAATTGATTTCCATCTAGAAAAAATCTATTTAGAAGCAATATTTTGAACATCCTTTAATAAAACATTTTTTACTGCTTTACAATCAATTCGTAAAAGAAATTTTTTATTTAACAAATCTCCTTAAAATTTAAAAATAGTTAAAACAATTGCCAAAATTTCTTTCTTGATTGTTGAATAGCTCTTTTGACATTCATTTCAGTATTTAGAAATATATTAAACAACATTTTCTTTATCATTTTGTCTTTGTTTTAGGATCCCACCAAATCCAATATCAGATGCATCAATTTCCACTATTTTGAAAAGAGACAGATATGCAATATGAAGATATGGAATTTCTTTAATTTTTTGCTTAATTTTATCAACAAAGTTAGTGTGACATTCTGACCATTTTAGGGGATTCTGTCTTAATTTTGGTATAGTGGTTTACACAAAATATTAAGATTAGGAAAGAAATCTGCAACATAATTTAACTTCCTAAAAATCTTTGGAGTTGGTTCTTTTCCTTAATTTCATTAGGAAATTTAGAAGTAAATTCAATTAATCTTTAGATCGGAATTATTGTGCCATTATGAATGTGAAGCCCTAAGAATCTAATTCTAGTTTGGAAAAGACTAATCTTAGATGGTGGCACAACTAAACCATTTTTTCTTATAATATTGACAAAATATGCTTAAAATGTTGGCCAATATTAGAAGAAAATATCAAAACATGATCAATATAAACAATTATGAAATTTAAATAATCATTAAAAATTTCATTCATTTTCCTTTGAAATTTAGAGGGAGCATTTTTTAACCCAAAAGGCATTACATTCCATTCAAACTGACCAAAAGGGACAGTGGATACAGTTTTATACCTATCAAATTCTTTAATCTGAATATGCCAAAATTCAGATTTCATATCAAAATTTGAAAATATTTTAGCATTTTGTAGTCTATTAAGTAAATCTTTTTTATTTGGTATTAGATACCTAATTCATTTTGGAGCATTGTTAGAAGGTTTATAATTAATTACTAATCTTGGTACACCTTTTTCAATTTCAGCATTTTTATTGACATAAAAGGCTTAACCATTCCATGGGGACTTGCTTTTCCAATTAATTTTTTATTAATTAGATCACTAATTTCATTTTTACAATGATTTAAAACTTTGTTATTTATTTGTGAAGGTCTTCCTTTAGTTGAAGTATTTTTCTCATTAAAATCATTTTCATATGGTAAATCAATAATGTGTGATTTATGTTTCCAAAAAGTATTCGGTAGAGTTGAACAAATTGAAGATTTTATTTCTTATTTTAAATTAGAAATCTTTTTCTTCAAATTTTCATTGGAAAAGTTGAGTTTCAATTTTTTTAAAGTCAAGGTTATTTTTCAAAAACATTAAGTGTTTTTCTTTACATTTAATTAAACAATTTAATTTAGAAATTGAACATTGTTTTAATTCATTTAATTGTTTTGAAACAAAATTGAAAACAATTTTCTTTTTCAAATAATATGTCTCAATTCCCCTATCTTTGGCAAAAAAAAGGTTGGATTAAATTGATAAACGGTGTTCCTAAAATAACATTTTGCTTTAAGTTCTTAACAAGAATAAAAGCAATTTTATAAGAAATATTTTCCTTTATTATTTGAACATTAGGTAGTTTAAATATTTTCCTGATGCAGTGCTTAGAGCTTAGGTTGTTTTTTCAAAATGTTTTGTAGGAATTAACCCTTCTCTATTACAGTTCAATTCAGCACCAAATCAAATGATTTAGTGGTTTCTAAAGTAAGTTCATTGTTTACTTTAGTTGTAACTTACATTCCATTTTCTTGTCATTATTTCAACAAGTTGAAAAAGATAATCATTTCCAAAAATATTTTGAACATTGTCTTTATTTGAAGTTTCTGCATTATTGTTAGTTTCTAAACTATTATCAAAATAATCTTGAATAATAATTTTTTTTAATTCAACAAATCCTTTTGCAAATTTAATTGCATTAGTTTTAATTGTTTTATTTCTTGTTTCTGAATGTTGATTTCACTATGAAGATCACTTATGGAAATTGGTTTTTTGTGCAATTTTTAACCTCTTTCAAGAATATCTTTTAGATTATATGGTAAATTAGGTATAAGTGAAAATGTGTTTTTATTAACATTTTATATATATTGAAAATTTTCATTATCATTAGACATTAAATCTATTTTATGAAAAATTTCTTCTTCTTTATTAGTTAAAATATTTATTTCATTTTCATCTTCAGAAGAAGATGATGATTCTATGTCATTAATTTGAATTTCATCATCACAATCATCTTTAGATGTCAAAAATTCATCGTATGTTCATTAAGATTCAATTCATTAATCTTATTACTGATCTTATAGTAGTTAGCTTTATGACCAATTTTTATACATTTGTAACATCTTGGTTGCTTATGAGATTTTTTCTTATATATTTTATCTATTGGTTTCTTCATTTTGGAATTTTTTAAGAGATTTTCTCTTCCAATTTCTTTTAGGTTTTTTATACAAACATTATGAACATTGTGAGTGTTTTGCATTCTTTTTCTTCTTTTTATCTACAAAAGAAGGATCATATTAAGCATAGAAATCAATAAGACTTTGGCGTTTCAAGCACTGTTCATTTTTCAATTGATTTTTAAGCCTAATTGTAGTGCATAACATAAGATGCTAATTTCCCATGTAACAATTTATCATAAGGAATTTCACCATTATATTCTTCCCAGAGTTTTTTTCTTAACTTGTTTTCCTATTAACTTAAGTAAACCAGCTAAGAACTTTTCTTTTTAGAAGGGGTGATTGTAGTAATTCCTAAGGAAACCTCTTTGGAAAAAGATGTCTTTGTATTGATGGAATTCTCCTAACGATTTACATTTCATATTGGACAGAAGATCTAGGATTTTGTCCCTAATATATGAAGGATCTCTTATAAAATGTTGACTTATTGAAAATATTAAAGTATTAACCATATCTTGAATTGGTTCATCATTTTCATCAAGAATTTTAATTCCATTTTCATTAGTTTTATATGAAGTTAAATATTAATTCGTTGTTCCTTAGTGAGATAATTATCTCACCAACTTTTTACTTATCTAGTAAAACTAGAAATTAAAAGGAGTGCTATTTGATAATTAGTAATATCTAGAATAGTTTTATTAGTATTAGAAAACATTATCATTTGGTTAAGAACATTAAGAATTTTTTATTTTGAGAATCCATCTATGTTCCATTCATAAGTGGATTCTACAGAATATCTGTTTTGATAATTATCATTTTTTTCTTCAAAAAGTATATTAGGAGGAGTTGTTCTCCTATAATACAATTTTTGAGGTTCTTTCCAATTAATTTTATTAATTTCTTCACCATTAGATTCATTAATTTTCAAGTCTTTTAAAGAAATATTCATTGAATCATTTCCTAAATCCTCTTCAGTTTCATTAAGAACATTAATTTTTTCTAAAAGAGCATCACTGATGACAATACCCATTAATTTTGATGTATTAATTGGTGTTTGCATTTTTAATAAGTCGATTGGTTTTAATTCTTCTTCTTATTTCATTTTGGCTTTTAACATTTTTTTTTATCTTTTAAAGCTTTTAAAAATTCATTACTTAGCTTTTTACATTTATTATTTTTTATTGCTACAATTTTTTCTTGAGTTTTATTTATTACATTCTCTATTCTATCTAATTATTTTCCTATTGTATGTAGATGTTAATTTGTGAAATTGTTTTGATTTGTTACTTTTTTAATTCCCTAGCCTTCTTCTGTTGCATTTTTAAAAGGCACAAGTATTATTTCAGTATTTTTGTGCATTGTTTTTATATTACTAAGTGGTGGATGCTTAGATTCTATAATTTGTCTATCACTTAATTTTCATTTAAAAAATTGGCTTACACCATTAATTTCTTTAGGTTTCAAATAATATTTTTCAAACTATTCGAAGAAATGTATTTGAAATCCATTTTGGTACATGAAATCATAATATCCTTCTTTTACTTGCATCTTGATTTACCAAAGGTATCAAAATACCATTTTTTAATCTTTTCATTTTTTGGTGAATTAAACTCTTTACATAGAAAATCCCTATCAGGTTCAAAAGGTTTTTCTATGATATTGAGTTCTAGATCACCTATCATTAAAGCAGATTATTAGGTCGGTAAATTAGTTTGGTTATACCCGACTTATTATTAATTATTCTAAAAAGTGAAGGGTTATCTTGAACATTAGGTTGAACATTGCGTTGAATATTAGATTGATCATTAAAGGGTGAATGAATTACTGGTAGAGGAGGAGGTAAATCTACTAATCTCCTAGAAAAAGAAGACATTAACCTTATTTCTAAGGTTTTCTTAGGAATATCTAAAGATCTCCTAGCAAAGTGAATTGTTACTTTTCCATCAAAATGTTGGATAACATTTGAAGATTCGGTATTATAAATAGGTTGCTTTGGAAGTGGATTATCTACTTCCCATAATTCAAATAAGTTTACTTAAGACCATTGGATCATTCTAAGTGTTGTGACATTGGTTTTAGTTAGGTCTGTTTGAATAAAAAGAGTTTGGTTTTTCATATCTATTTTATATGCTTTAGACCCAAAAGCTTTTTTCATTAATTTAAAATATATTTTATAAATTACAACCATTGGTATTATTCTTTCCAACATTTTATAATTATGAGTTTTAATTTGAAGAATTAGAGAATTCATTATGGTCCTATCCCTAAGACCAAAAGTAATATTTAGATGACATTCAAATTGAATTGGACTAGTATTGAGACTAATCTCAATTGATGCACGTGCTGACCTTTCGTAATCAAGTTCCTTAGCATCTCTAAGGACCAAAACAGAAGTATCTAGACCTAATCTTGTAAGAGATTTACCTCCTATTTGAATTAGACCTATATGCATATAATTCCATCCTTTAGCATATTTTTTAATTGATTCAGCATTTAAAAGTTTTATTGTGGTTAAGCCTTCGAAAATGGGGATATCTTTTTCTTCCATAGCTATTACATAATCATTCTTACCGAAAATTTTCTATTTAGCCATTTGATATATTTGATAAGAGAAAGTCTTTAGAATCTTCCAATCATCTATTACTTTACCAAAACCATTCATATGTATTTCATCCCTATTATTTAGCATAGATTTTTCTAATTACTCTAAGGGAGCAAAGTTAGAAGAGGATATAGTTCTTCTAAGTCAATTCATAATTTTCAAAAGAGACTATATTTACTTTAATCTTATAAATCCAATACACAAGACTATTTTAAGCTCTATGTTGTGATTTTCAATTTATGACCCTTTTGCTATCCTTAATCAACTTAAGCGGGATTTACGTTAGGCCATAGTAGGCTTATCACAACACAAAGGATTTTACACAAGAATCATCCTAAGTGATTGATGAATATAAGATATAGATTTCACCAAGAAAATTATTTTTAAAGAAAATTAAAAATCACTTACAATATTATATACTCGTCTCTTGACTCTAATACCATGAAGACACCTAAGAGAAATTACTCTAAATGATATATATATATAATATTATCACAATAATATATAGCTTTATTATATATATATCGAGTTAAGTTATTAATTATTAATAATATATGTAATTATATTATTACGTATAATATATCATTTTGATCATATCGAAACATACATTTAATTGGTTAAATCACATTTCAATTTTGGTAAGTTTATTTTAATACATATATTCCAATAATATTATAGATTTATAGATTATATTACTTAAGATTGTTTGATTTTAATAAAAATAGTGTTGTTAGGTTCATACAGACCTAATGATATGCATTATAGATCCTAAATCTAAAGATGACTTTTAATAGGTAGTTCAGGTTCTTAATACATTTATATGTATCTAAATAAATATTATCATATTATATGTATTTTGTGTTATTAAACTATATTTTACCTAATTTGTCAATATAAACCTATAATATAGGTATTATCTAACCTTAATACTCCTATAACATATTCTGATCATTAAAATATCATTAAATATATTAAAAATAAATTCTTTATCCAATATGACCAATACACATATAGATATTTTTTATTCAATTATTTATTATATTTAAACTTATTATTGCCAAAAATATGTTCCGATTTGTAAATTAAGTCATTTTACTACGTAAATTCATAATAAATAGCTTGAGTCACCAAATAATTCCCAAAAAATATCTATAGACTCCAAAAAATATAGGGAATTCATTCATCCCTTGGTTTTAGGTTTTCAATTCATCACTTATGTATTTGAAATTATGGTTTTACCCTTAAATTATACTTAATTACCCAATTATAATTCTTTTCACACAAAATTACTTTCAACCTATCCCAACATCGTTATACTTCACTAAAAATCATTATAGATCCATTTCACCATTTAATTTCATAAATCCTATTTATTTCACATTTTAACCTATTTTCTAGCCATTTTTTGACCAAAAAATGCAATAAATATTAAAATACTCAAATAAAAAAATTGGGATACATATAAATTATCTATATATAATGTACATCCTACACAAAAATTTTGAGCTAGAAATAACATCATTTGATACATTTATTTTGAAAGTCAAAATTCGGATGAATAGTGACTTTCTTAAGCAAATGTATTAACTTGTAGAATTTTACAAAAATAAAAATATCATACGAAAACATGTATGAAATAACATAAAAAATTTTCCATAATTTACTAGGTGAAATTATTATTATTTTTCAAATTATTGAAAATAAGGCAAAAGTTTGACCTTGGTGTTCTTAAGTGCTCTAGTGGATGTTCAGGGGGAGGGGGGGCATAAAGGTGGGTGGGGTGTTGTTGGACTCCCTTGGTACGGCATGAACTAGTGGTGGATGGTCGGGTTCTGCAATAGATTCACTTTTGGGTTGGGTTCTAGCTTAGCACGCTTTTTACTCTGTTTTTATGATACTTTTTTTCTATTTCCTATAATTCTAACCTCAAATTAGCTAAACTGAGACTATTTTACAATATTTGCTATTTAGAGGGAAATTTTCCACCTAAAGTTTTCTTTTGTTATTTTTTCTTAGTTTCTTTTTATCTAACCATGCATGATGTGTCCATTTCCCCTCAATCTTCTTTTGACTCAACAATTTGGAGCTTTTACAGTAAGCCATGAACACTCTCCAACAGGTTCTAAACATGTTTCGGCCAATTGGATGAGTTTTGTAAATATTTTGATTAAATAGTATATTATATATATATGTTAGTATTTGGTGATTTTTTTAATATATGAGTATATATATCCTACGTATATATCACATGAAACGTCTATTTGTATTCATATAATTATGCTTCTAACATATCTTTTATATTTAAGATATATTTCCTAATTATTTTCATGAATTCAACACATAATACATATAATTAAATAATTTGGGGTTGATTTACAAGTATATTTGTTATTTATACTGGGTATACTTATAAAAATACATGTATATTCATATAGTAAATTATATTATATTATCTCAATTTATAGCATAATTAACTTATCTTTAAGTTCTTGTTATATTTCGAGTTCAATTTTAGGGGTTCAAGTAATTTGGTACTATATTAAATAATCATACTTCTATGAGCAAATTTGGGATTTTGAATCGTTATTTTCAAAGTCTAACTTTATTAAGTCACTTTGACTATCTTTTATATCATTATTGTAGAGTCTAGGCTTAATCAGATAACTTTCCCTAAAAACCCTAAATCTAAGCTCGGTTGTCCTAAACACAATTTTAGGGGCTCACACAATATACAAGTATTTATATGACCTTATTAAGATAAATCCTAGGTTAGAGTGAATTACAAAAAAAGGATTCCTACTAGGAAGGGAAAGGGGAATAATTTACAAGGGTGTTGTTGTAATTGGGTAGAAAAAGAATATCTGGTGGCAGCAAAGGACAATATGGATGTTAGAAAGGATAGTGTCGTATTGTTTGCTTATTTTATGGTCCCAATGATAATGTTGGTTGAACAGGGAAAGCTCTAAACAAGATAGGTCAGCGTAGGTAGTTCAGCTAGTTTAAACAGTTGGAACTGGAAAAGGGTTAGTTTAAGGGTGACTTGTTTTTCAAGTCGGCCTCGGGAGGTCAACTCCAGAGAGTGTTTTGATTCGATGCTTGGATAGGTGTATTGTGGAAGGATTGGCTTAGTGATAAAGGCATGTGTTTCATGTTTTAATGTGCAAATTAGATAGAATTATTGTTGATTTTATAGAAATCATTAAGAAATAATACTTAATTATTTTCATTTAGACATTTTAGGAATTAGAGGATTTAAAGTGGAAATACTGACGATTTAGAAGAGTTTTATGCAAATGAAGAATCCTAAAATGAGTTATGGCACAATTGAAACTCAAGGCCACTGGCCTATTAGCTGGCCTACAATATACACAGGTAGCCTTTGAAGCCTATGCCATTAACCTTAAAGGTTAAATACACCATTGGCTTTCAGGAAAAAGAAGCCTTGCGTAAGCCAGCCCTAATTTTTCTTATAAATAGCCTTATGTTTCACTATTTGAGAGACTTTTTTGGAGACAAACATACTTTCCTTAGACTTAAAGAGTCATAAAACAGTCATTAGATAGTTCTTAAAGAATTCTTTTGTAGAATCGCTTGGATCATTGAGAAGATTTTGCTTTTGCCGTAGAGACCAAGTTTTGGAGTTGCAATTGAAGTTTATCTTTTCCAATTATAGAATTGGTAACATTTGTTTCATTTATATTTATGTAATTCTATGAATTATTCATACTTTCAATTATGAATTTCCTTGCAATTTCAATTAGTAGTTGTTCTTTTATTTCAACTTCCATGGTTAGCTAAATTTATTTGTGGGAGTTGATGAAACCTTGGATAGCTAAGATGCTAATTGTGTTCATGTTATATTAATAGATATATGGATGATTCATGATAACAATTTCTTTGATTTTAATTATAGTTGTTTAATATATTATAATTGTTAGAAACCCTAGTGATATGGGAGTTGATATAGGGTTTGTTAGAAATTCTTGATTAATTTGATTAATTAATGTGGAAGCAGCGTTAATTGAATTAATTAGAGATTATCTAGAGATTAACGCAATTTTTGGCAATTAATTATTCACTAAGACATTAGGAATAATTGATTTAAGACATTGGACAATCATAATATCAGGAGATATATGATTGTAATTTAGAGTCTACTATTAATTGGAGATGCGGGAGTTGACTGATTAATTTGGGGATTAAATCCTTAAGTTTTAAGGCATAATAATTTCACTTGAATGACCATATATCTGTTAATCTATATAACATGATAACCATTTGATTTGCATAATCTAGGGTAGATTCTATTTTTCCCACAATTTTCAATTGATTGCTTAGTTTTGAAAATTTTATAGTTATTTTCTTTTTGATAGTTTTAGTATAATTATTAGATTATTTAATTTATTTTTTATTGCTTGAATATTGATAAGAACTACCATTAGTTTAGCAATATTATAGTCCTTGAGGAATTAACAATCCTACTTGCTCTATATTACTGGATTCCTCCCCAATATACTTGCTGAAGCATTCATAATTTAATTTTTTATATATAGTTTAAGTGAATCACTTAGCACATCGGCTAGTCACCTCAGTAGCTTCTTGGATTATGTAGAGAGTGAAGTAACTCGATAAGTCGAACTATTGGATACACTACTCCTCATCGTTCAACTTACCTCAGATAGCTCGATGAACCATCTGAACAAGCCCTCAAGCTCGGGGGCACATAATTGGTCCATGGTCCTTATCATCGGTAATGTCTAAAAGGAGTAATGTATAAAGGATAACAAAGGGTACAAATGACAATTTAAGTAAATTAATGATTAACACTGTAAATTCTTTCATGTCGGTCTAAGATACGTAGCAATAGCATATTAAGGATGCTTCTAGTAGAAACAAGCAAAATAGTATGGTCAGGGTGAAGGGCCGAGTAGGGGTATCGAAAAGAGATATTAAGTAGAGTTAGGCTCATTCGCGAAGGAGTGGCTACGGATATATGTTGGAGCTCTCGGTACGAACATTGCTAATGTGTAGGTTGGCTCCATCATGGCCAAGTAGGTGTGTATGAGAGGCTAGGCTATCAATAAAGCATTTGAGCAGTCAACATACGACTTCGAAGAGATTTGTGATTACTCGGCTTGGTATAAGAAGTTGGTTGGTAGCAAGGATTAGCTCGACCTTGGTTGGAGTCAATTGGAATGGGAGAATTTACGTTGTTAGTCCTTTTAGGCCTCGAGCTCAGCTATAAGTTAAAGGTCTAGAAGCCTGATTCCTATCAATACTAATTACCTTTTTCATCATTTGTCCTATTTACCCCTTATATACATACTATAAATCTCTTTCTTCTTTATCTTTTTTTGTAATTTTTCTTATTTGTAATGTTACTTAGAGACTTACTATAGATAGTCTCTTTTCTTTGTAGCCAAAACATCTTACATCCCTTTTGATATTGAATATATTGGTTCTTGTGAGATATTGCGCTTCGAGTACAATCTCTTTACACTCTTATCTAATCTTGTCGAGTAGCTCAAGATTAGTGGTGAGTAGACCTTAACATTTGCTTATGTGTCATATTAAGTGAAGTGTTGAGTCATGTTATATTCATTGGTAAGCCACATCCTTCGAGCAACTTCATGTAACTACTACGTTGTGTTTGCTGACCATCACATCCTATTTTTCTTCAATATCTTAAAGAACCCATTTTGTTCCCATTTCCTACAGTAAGTCCTACTGATTACTAAGCTCTTAGGCATATCATATGATCTTGGTATCTAAGCTTGAGGTTATGGTCAAAAGTTGTGTTAAGATAGTTACTACTAGTGTGTTTGTTCTACCATACTCTATTTTCCACTCATAACACAAAGTAAGTTCTTATTTCACTGTTTAAGTCATATTTCCTAAGTTTGTGTTGATTTCCTATATGAGTAAAGTATTTACTGAAGCTTTATAGTGAGGATGTCTAATCCTAGTGTTTAAGGAGAGATCAATGATACTAAAAGTGATGCTCAAGGCTATGGTCATATTACCCAACAAACCCTACAAACTACTGATGAGCAGATACAACACTTTGCTATTATTATGGCTAATCTAGCTATTTCCATACAAAGGGTCATTGAGACTAAGCCATAAGAAAGAGTTGTTGTTGAATAAGGTCGAGAAGTGAGAGAAAGGCTGAAAAGGTGGATGGATGAGTAACAAGCACTAGAACCAATTAATATGAACCAAGATCTACCTTAATATGTTGACATAGTTGCCAGAAGGAGACGAGAGTTGGATGAAGTTGAGGAGTATGATGAGGAGAAGCGATGGAATTGAGAAAAGTGAGCTTAGACCTTCTAGAGGAGCTAAGCATCTTAAGGTGTAGATTCTGACCTTTAATAGGTCTAATTGTGATGATGACTACCTAGACTCGGAGGAGAAGATCAAGAAAATATTTGTTTTATGATTATGAAGATGATGTTCATATTCAAGTGGCTGACAGGAATTTTCTAAGTATGTAGCAATTTGGTGGTAAAAGTTGTAGAATGCGTATTAGAGAGCTCGAATGAAATCCAAACATGGAACGAGATGAAAAGAGTTCTGAGGAGAAAATTTGTTCTAAAATCCTATGAACAAGATACTTTTCAACGACTTCAAGACTTGAGGTAAGGCAACAAATCAGTGGACAAGTGCATCCAAAAATTCCAATTGCTAATGATTTGATATGATGTCGACGAACTCAATACCAGAACTATAATGTAGTTCATTTATGGGCTTAGAACTGAAGTTGGTAATATAGTGGAGTTATAGAGGCTTAGGACTCTAAATAAGGCAATCCAAATGGCATAAAGGGTCGAAAGATAGAGGCAGAGTCAAATTAGCTGAATGACAAGTAGCCAACTAGAATTGCCTACCCAAAATGGTATGTTGAGCCGACTTGGAAACAACTGAGCTCAAAATAATTCCAAGGTAAACTATCAAGGATAGGTGCCAAGCTGACCTAATGATGGTTAAGGTAAGGGTAAGGCCAAGGAACTTAAGCTCTAGAGGGACCAAGGTTAGAGCTCTAAGAGGAAGACCTGAGAGATCAAGTGTTTCAAATGTCTTCGCTATAGATACATGGTAAGTGAAAGTTTGAACTAATGTGTCATGACCATCAAAGGAGACAAGCCCCAGTTTAAAGTGGAGAGTATTAGTGAAGGAGAGAATGAAGAGAGGGTCAATCAAGTGTTAAAAGGATTTCAGAAAGACCTCAATGTCATGACCCTACTTGAAGTAAGAGCCGAATACTACTTTATCTTTCGATGGACTCTAAGTACCTTTGTGTCTGATAAGAACAAGCAAAGGGAGAACCTCTTTCATATGAATTGCTAAGTGAATGACAAGCTCTACACATTAATCATTGATGGAGAAAGCTATACTAATGTCATAGCACAAGGAATAGTGAAGGCCTTGAAGTTGCCAACTTACTCGTACCTTAAGCCATACAAGATTCATTAGTCAAATGAGAAGGGAGGTCTACTTGTTACCAGGCAAGTTAATGTATTCATTATTATTGGTGATAGATATAAGGATGGGGTGTTGTATAATGTCTTACCCATGTGTGCTTCATACAAATTCTTAGGTTGTCCTTAGCTGTTTGATTTGAGAGTGTTGCATGATGGGTATGAAAACACTTATATGTTCCAAAAAGATGGGAAAAAGATTATACTAATCCTAATAAGCCCCAAAGAGGTACAGGAGTCACAAGGGAAGATTGCTTAATCACTATAGCAGAAGTCCCTAGTGATCTCTTGAGCATAATTTTCAAAAGATATCAAGACGGAAGAGTGTGTGTTCTTGTTAGTACGGAAGCTTTTAGAGTTAAGAGAAGCCGAAGGCTTAGCTGCCAAGGTATAAATATTATTATAGGAGTATGCAGATCTCTTTCCTGCCAAGATGCCGAGAGGTTTACTACCTATGAAAGGCATTGACTATTGCATTAATCTTCAGCCTAAAGCTATTCTTTTGAATTGACTTACCTACATGCTTAACTTAAAGCAAGCAACCGAGCTAAATAAACAAGTAGACAAGTCAATTGATCATAGATATGTTCGAGAAAGTATAAGCCCCTTTGCCGTGTTAGTAGTCTTGGTCATGAAGAAGGATGTCACCTAGAGAATATACATTGATAGCCGAGCAATCAATAAAATCACTATTAAATACTGATATCTAATTCGGCAATTGGATAATATGCTAGATGAGTTGCATGGTGCCTACATCTTTTCAAAGATTGATTTGAAGAGTGGCTACTACTAAATACGAATGAAACCAAGAGATGAACGGAAGATTGCCTTCAAAACGATGGACAATCTGTTCAAGTGTATCGTAATGCTATTTGGTCTAACAAACATACCAAGCACCTTCGTGTAACTCATGAACCATGTTTTGAGGTCTTCAATTGGTACATGTGTAGTAGTTCCCTTAGATGATATTTTTAGTCTATAGTACTGACTTCATTTCTCATATTGAGCACTTAAGATCTATGTTTGATATCCTCCATACTGAGAGGTTATTCGATAATTTAAAGAAATGTGTGTTATGTCAAAATGAGGAGGTATTCCTCTAATATGTTGTTCTTAGAGGAGGTATCAAACATGATGGCGAGAAAGTTCAAGCTATTCTTGAATGGTCGACACAAACCACTACAGTAGAGGTTAACAATTTCCATGGTTTGGCTTCATTCTATTGGAGATTAATTCGGAACTTTAGTTTCATAACTACATCACTAACCAAGTTGATTAGGAAAAACACTGAATTCGAGTGGTCTAAGAAGGCTCAAAAGAGTTTTGATGAGATCAAGTCTAAGTTAACATCAACTTCGATACTTGTCTTACTAGATTTTAAGAAAGTTTTTGAACTAGAGTGTAACACATTTGGAGTTGACATTGTAGTTGTTCCTATTGAGGAATGCTACCAATTACCTATTTTAGCGACAAACTTAGAGGAGTTACATTGAATTACTCGGAATATGACAAGGAGTTCTATGCCCTTGTCCAAGCACTTTAGAACTGGCAGCATTACTTACTGCCGAGAGAATTTGTCATCTACACAGACTATGAATCTGTCAAACATCTTAGAAGACAGCATAAACTTTCTCAATGTCATGCTAAGTGGGTTGAGTTCTTAGAAACCTTTTGCTATGTCATCCTATACAAAAGGGGAAGCCCTAATATTGTGGCCAATGTACTCTCTCATCGGCATGTTCTTATTATAACCTTACAAGGTAAGATACTTGGGTTTGGCACCCTACCTAAGTAATATGAGCATGATCCGTATTTAAGCCCCTAGTAGCCAAGTGTAATGTTAGAGGAGTTATGCATGGGTTCTATTTGAGCTAAGGCTTTCTGATGAAAGGTAAGCAAGTTTGTATACCGAGTTGATTTGTTAGAGAGTTACTTATCTAAGAAGCTCATGCTAGAGGTTTAGCCGTCTACTTTGGTGAGAAGGGAACGGTTGAGTTGTTGAAAGAACATTTCTGTTGGCTTGGGATGATGAAGGATGTATGTTGAGTTCTTGAGAGATACGAGGTATGCAAACATGTAAAGAGCAAAAAGGAGCCGTATAGAGAGTATACACCCTTACCTATACCTAAACAACCATGGACTAATCTAAGTATAGATTTCATGTTTGGCCTACCCCAAACATTAAGAAGGCATGACTCTATTATGGTGGTGGTCAATCGGTTTAACAAAGATGAGTCATTTCATCCCCTGCCATAAAACCAATGATGCTTTATTTGTCGCTAACTTTTTTTGCAAGAGATTATGCAACTACATGGAATACTAAGGAGTATTGTGCCTGATTATAACTTGAAGTTCACGAGCTTCTTTTAGAGAACCCTATTGAAGAAGCTTGGTATTAAGTTCATGTTTAATACTTCTTGCGAGCCGTAGATAGATGACTAGATAGAAGTTGTAAATAGGATAGTTGGTAACCTCCTTTCGAGTTACTGTTAGGAAGAATCTACATAATTGGGATCTATGCCTATTTTTCATTGAGTTCGCTTACAAATACTTGACTCATAACTCTATAGGAAGGTCACCATTTGATGTCGTTTATGGACTTAACTCAAACTTACCCTTAGATATGGTTATTAGCCCAACCTCTTTAGGAAAAAGTCAATCTAACCTACAATGCTCCAAGGAGTTCCAAAAATTGCATCAGAAGGTTGCCGAGTAACTATCCAAGACCATGGCCCGACAAAAGAAATAGGGAAGTCAAGGAAGGAGGCAAGTCATTTATAGCTTTAGAGACCTTGTCTATATTTACCCCAATAAAGAACGTTTCTCAAGAAAAAGGATGAATAAGCTATTCCCCAAATCAAATGGACCTTCAAAATCCTTTGACATGTTAATGACAATCTATGGGGTATTCCCTACTTTCAATGTCACCGACCTGACCTCTAATTTACCAAACAAAGAAGAAAACCAAGATTTGAGGGAAAATCTTCAACAACTTAAGGGAACTAATGGATTTCCAATCTTTGGCCCTCTTACCCCCATGTGCCTCCGAGCCCTTCAGTCTCTCATTAGAAAAATTCTCTCTCATCAACTTGTTGAGGATGAAACATAGTATACAAAAGAACAGAAGGTGAACTCTATGAGGTTCTACAAAAATTGGTGATCAACGTACAATTGGTCAATTAAAAAACGGTTTTGTAAAATTTAGAATGATCGCATATCTATCTAATCAAGCCTAAATTTTACAATGAAGTTAAAAATAGCAAAAGTGACCCCATGAATTTGGATTTAGGAAAATAAATAATTAAATACTACAATATTAAATTATAAATATCTTATACATTATTTATCAAAAATGCGTAAAATAAGTTTTAATAACTAGCAAATTGGTAAAGATAAATTATATGCAAATTAAAAATTATAAAATAACAAAAATAAAATTTATGAGTATTTATATGTACCGTATATATATTTACGTGTAGGTAAAAATACGCAAAATTGCTTAAAACACTTGAGATATGTTAAAATAGTACTAAATAATCAAAGAAAATTCAAAAATAATTAAAAATAAATAAAAATGGAAAAGTGAGGAGAATTCTAGAAATGATGCATGGCATGCTGGGAATGAAGAAAGAAAATCAACCAATTAAATTAGACCAAATAAAAAGTGAAAAAGGAAGAGATAAGGGGCATGTAGTACTTTGAAAATTAAAGTTAAACCCTAATCAACACTATAAATTTAGAATAACCCATCCAAACCCTATTTTGGTCAATTGAGAGCTTTGGAAAAATTATAGAGAGGAGAGAAAAGAAAATAGAAATTTTTTTAAAAATAAACAAAATATAGTACAAATAAGGCAATAAAGTAGAAACCAAACTTGACAACCACCTAGGAGTAGACAACCATCACCATTAGACATTAGAGGTAGCACCTTGGCCGACTGAAAAGGTTATGGTAGCCAGCGGTAATCAGAGACATCAATGCCGGTGAGTCTGATTTTCCTTCTAAATTTTCTTTATTTATTAAAAATATATGAAAAATTATAAAATTTAGTAATCTAAGACAGTTTTGTATGTAGTTTTTAGAAAAAAAATATTATTTTCATAAAATTAGGTCTTGTGAAATATAGTCATTAAGAAACTCACAAATTCGAACTTATTTTTTAGTTAGAAATAAATTACCTTGGTAGAGTAGTGTTGAGTCTAAAATTTTTGTACAGACTGTTTAGAGTGTTTATAATGATGCTATGAAGAGATTTTTAAAAATTAATTTTTGAAAATTTAGATAATTTTAGGCCTTAAAATGATATGTAAAAGAGTGATTTTTGGCTTATTATGGTAAATTAATGATAAGTTGATGTAAATACTAACATAACATGTAATTAAGAGTCTTGAGATGTAATGGTGCTATTTGTAAAAATTAGAATGTTAATTGTATATATTACGCATATTAGGCAATAATAATAAATGCATAATGGGTAAAAGTATGTAATTAAGCTAATTTTGTGATTTGGAGATTAAATTGGTATAAATTCTAATTTAGGGAATAATTAGACATTTGATATATTATTTGGTGATTAGAGATGATATTTAATGTATTAGAAATGTTAGATAAGTGATTTAGATATGAATTACGTAATAACACATAATATGTATATATAAGAAATTAATGAATAGAAAATAATAGGTCAAAATTTATAATAATAATATACAATAAATCTAATATAAAATTTACATTTAGGTAATCATATAAAAAATGTAAATTTTTATTACATCATAACGTGCGGATTAGAATACCAGTTAGGCGTTAAATTCGAGGTTAGCATACTTTATTGAAATGTAATTAACTTCACATAATGATTTGAAATGAGTTCCTAGGGTTTATGTATAAAATCGGTAATTAAAAACTAAACTAGAACCTAATTTAGAAGCTGAATCAAACCTTAGCCTTAAATTAAGACTAACTATAACAAACTTAAAAACTTGAATAAGTAAGTATAATAAAACCCTAAACTAAAGATAATAATAAGCGTTATAAAGTAAAACCTATATAAGGTAGTTATATGAGTATTAAAACAACATTTGTATTACAAAGATTATCGGCGATGGCTTGTGTAAGTCACACTTTAAATGAGCAAGTAAGCAGTCTAGGTAAGTTGGCATGGATATATTATTGTATTTTGGAATACTATTTTATAGTACTCGGAGACTTAGAATTATACTTGATTATGTTTGTTAGATAGTTAACTCTGCACATGTCTGTGTGTATATGTGTTTTGGGATTTGATTATATGATATTAGTTTGATGTTTTGGATTGAAATTTTTGTGATTTGAAAGAAATGTTTAAATACCTAAAATCAAATCTAACTAAATATATGACTTATAAGTTAAACATGGACCTACATTGTAACCCAATAAGGGAAAAGTTTAGGGTTCTTTAGCCAAATATTAACCTCTTTGAAAGGGACAACATTAGATGGCATAATGGGTCACTTCTTCATCCTTAGTTGAACTAAGTGATAAAAGAAAAAAAAGGTTATGGTAAGGGTTAAGTCAATGGTTCGAAGGTAGTTACGAGAGGAGTAATGTCTCTATTGCACAAGCCTCCATTTGGTCGTGATCTGTTGAAATGTGCATTAAACTCCTTAACTTGGATTAAAGTAGGTGAAATTTCTCAAATCTCATGACATGCTGAATAACATTATGTGATGGCATTTGCTTGTACATGCATTTCATCCAACTAATTTAATTAATAACCCTGTTTGTGTTTGATGTATAGTTTTAAGTCTCTATCCCAATTTACTTAGCTGTTGATTGCTTACATCCCTATTGATGTTGTTACAAGTACTAGCCAAGAAGCAGCCATATAACAACCCTGAATCTAGCAACTATTAGATCCTAGAGAGTGAGGGTATAAAACTGAGGATTTGTTACACCCTTAAAGTTTAGGTCTTAACTTTAAGTCTTTTAATATCGATTTTTGTATTACTTAAGTAGATTATGATTAGGCTACTAAATCTTGTAAACATACTGGGATTATTTTAGTGTAACTATGTATTTTCATAATTTCATAGGTAAATAACAAGTTTAATTATGAACTACTTACTTCAAAGTAGATTAGTTGTAAACATTTTGTGTAAATCAGGTTTAAGATATTGGCTATAATATTAGCTTTTATCCTTAAATGGTTTCATGATGGAACTATTATGACTTTACCACTTTGGGATGTGACAATTCTAAGTTGGTATTGAAGTGTAGTTCTAATGAACTTGCTTTGAAGTGTAACAATGAAAAGAAGTAGATATCATAAGAGCATATTGAGAGTGGGTAGTAATAAGTGGGTTAGAAGGAATTGTACTATGAATTATAGAATGAGCAGTAACTATAACATTGAACAAACTAAGATAAATACTAATTGAACTTAAATCCAATTATGGAATCGTATGGAGAACTGATATTTAGTTTAAGTGATCCAAGTAAAATGATGGGGATTATCTGATCCAACATAGAGTAAAGATGTGAAGAATATTGTTAGAAATGGTTAGTTAAGATATGTAATACTGTAGATGAGATTATTGTGAAGTTTATTGATGGGTTGTGTTGTAATCGATGAGATAAATAGATGGTAACAGAGATTAATTTGAATCTTTTAGTATAATAGAGATACTATACTATGTGTTGTTGTTTAAAGATGGATGGAAAGTAATAGATTATGACTTAAGTGATGCTAGTGAGGAACTTTTAGTAAGGGTAAAAGAAAAGGACCTTATCCTGTTAGTACGACTCATAGTCTGACTTACATATTATGTATCTTAAGTTAATTACACTCAAAGGATTATTGATTGGTTTCCAAATTTCCTGGATCAATTAGAGTAGATTATATACAAAATAAGAATACGATATATGAGATAGTAGTTAATAATAGTATTGAAGAGTCTGATAATGACAAAGTATATGGAATGATTAATATTTTTTATTTTCCTATGGAAGTATAAAGTACTAAATCAATAAGTAGAAATGATATTGAATTAATTAGAAGATAAATGTGTTGGAATTCATTTACACAACGAATTGTTATGGGTGATTTAAATGATGGACACAATATGAAAGCTGATTATGTTTTGTCAGGAGTTAGAATTGATTCTATCTTAGTTGTTTATATACATAGACATTCTACTAATATGTTAATGGATACTGTCGAGCTTGGTTTTTCACCCTCTTGATTCTTTAAAAATTAAGTTTTCTCTAAATCCGATCAGTACTAAATCCTACCCATTTAATACTGATCCTCGACTAGGGTTTAAAGAAAAACTATTTCTTTTTTAAAATAACTTTAAAGTTGCCACCTGACCAGAGTCAGGGAAAATAGTTAAATTATAACTAATTAAGTAGATTGGTTATAACTTAGCCATTAGTTTAACGGGAAAAACCATTTTTTGTGAAACGGTTTCTGAAACTAAAGATCATAAATTTGGTGGTTAAGAATTTTAAACCTTTACTGGTATCATTGATTTTCCAAAATTAGAATTAAACTTAAAAATCACCTTTTAACTTTAAAAGATAGAACTTGGTTATTGGTAATCATAATTGGATAAAAAATAATCTAAACTCAAGAAAAAAAGAAATTAGTTTTTCTTTTTAATTTTTATTGTCGCCTACATACCCGCTATTTAAGATCAGACATACGTAGTTCTTTT
Source organism: Lumnitzera racemosa (assembly GCA_024138005.1). NCBI lineage: Eukaryota > Viridiplantae > Streptophyta > Magnoliopsida > Myrtales > Combretaceae > Lumnitzera > Lumnitzera racemosa. The sequence continues at coordinate 8,784,503 of JAMXBC010000007.1, forward strand.
AATGAAGCTTTAGTAGGTTAAGTTGATTTTAATTTCAAAAGCATGTCGAATTTACGTTTTTAGTTCAATTTGGTTTATTTAAGGAGATTTCTAAAAAATGAAGGTTTTAGATTAAACATTTTATTTTTGGAAAATCTAAAAGGGCCCCAATCTTTCAAAGGGATAATTTATTTTTATTTTCCTTAGAAAATACATTTTTCTAAGTGATAAAAAAAAATTCCTTATCTTTCTTATTTTATTTTATTTTTGTTATATCACCTTATTTATTTATTACTTATTATATTTTATCTACTTTTATTTAAAAATAAATAAATAAAACAAAATTACTCTTTTTTTTTTCTTAATTCCTTTTTTATTTTCTTTTCTTCTTTTTCTTTTCTTTCTTTTTTCTTTTTCTTTTCTTCTCTTTTTTTTTATTTGATTACATTTATATGGATAAATAAAAAAAAAATGAACAACTGAAATAAAAGAAAACAAATCAAATAGAAAAGGGGTCGAATCGAATGTTGGATTGAGCTTACGGGTCAGAGCAAGGGTTAGGGCTTTGGATTCGGGTCGGGTCGAACATTGAGTTCAGGTCGCGAGTTAAGCCATTGAAGAAGAAACAGTCCTGACTTGTCTTAGGTTGCTTCGGGTGGTTCGGAGAGGAATTTTAAATGGGAAAGTCCACTTTTGTGTGTTTCTTATTGGTGAACCTGGGTGTAAGAGTAGCGCCTTGGCCTAAAGTGGTCCTTTAATAAGTTTTCAAAGTGATGGCCAACAGTGGTCTTAGAGTCTTCGACGTGGTGGTTGCTGGAGGTTGGTTGAAGGTTGAGTCTTGAGTTATTGAAGATGCTGGAGGTAGTGGATGTTGTGGATTTACTCAAAAACCACCGTAGGGTGGTGGTTTTTTAGAGGGAGAAAAGAAAACTCGGAAGCTAGAGAGAGAGAACTTAGAATTGAACTTGTATAGGGTGTTTTCGATTCATGCCGCCGCTTGGAATGCTTCCTAAGCTCCCTTTTATAGCTTTTGAAGCATCGATTATGAATGGGAAAGTCCAGAAATGGATTAATTGCAAAAATTCGATTTAATGGGTTTTTACTGCATTTGACTTGAAATCATTGCTTCTAATCTTCATTTTGACTTGTCAAATGAGTGAATTTAGATGAGAAATGGATACCAATTCGTAGCATCCTAAGTCTTCTTTTGACCTTCTCATTTAATTTGATAAAATCTTGCAGAAAAGTGCATTTAAATTGGATCCAAAAAGGATGTTTCGCGTTGTCTTTTCCTTTTCTTTTCGTCCTGTTGTAGTTTGAAATAAGGACAATAATGGCTTCCTCATTTGCATTGGCTAATAGGAATCCGACACATGGCACGTTTAGGAGAAAAGAAAAGAAAACACATTCTAATGCACTTCACAAGATTTGAACTTAGTCCTTTTTTGCACACGGGATGCGTCTTTTGCTAGCTATGCTAGTGCTAATTCTCAATAAGTGCTGTGTATTGCGAGTCAATATTGGACACATATGGCCTAGATCAAAAAAATAAAAATGGTACAAAGTACCTTACACGTAGATCAAACCTAGAATCTACTTGTTCATTCAAAATGCGAGACTAATGACTTAACCAAATGGGTTGTTGGCCTGTGACCTATTTTTTTTTACAAATAAACTATATTAAATTATGAACCAATCCTAAATTAAACCTAAAGATCTTAATACAATTTTGAATTTCAAATAAAAAAGGTTCTTTATTTTGAATGGTACGGCTATTAAAAAGTTTTCAAATTTCTTATTATTATTATTTATTTTGTTTTTTTTTCTAGATTTCCCATTTTTTAGGTATTTTTCCAATTCTTATTATTTTTGTGCTTTTTCTTTTTTTTTTTGTATTTTTCTAAAATTCTTATTTTTTCCAAATTTTTTAGGTTTTCTTTAGTTCCTTTTTTTTTCTCCTAATTTAGGGCTTATTGAGAAAAGAAGAAATAAAAATAAAAGAGGCAAAAATTAGGTATCTATAGATACAGTTATGCTTCTTGATAAATGTGTATTCTTTTGGATATGTACATATACTATAATGTTTTATATACTTATGGTTAAGGGTGTAAAAGGATCAGATATGTTTTAGGGTAATCAATATTGGAAGTCTTTTACTTATGTAAGAATAGTTGTAGAAACTTTAATATGAGGCAATAATTAGGTTATGAGCTCTTAATGAATCATGAATTGAAGACTTATATCTTTCAAGTTGTAAGCAATTGCAAGTGGAGTAAAATAAGTATGAAGTAGATAGTGGGATCTTTATATTATGTTGAGGTAAAAGGAGCAATATTATTATATAGTACTTATGTCCAGTTATAGGGGATGAATAATTATTAAATGATACATAAGAAATTAAGTAAGATCATTAGATAAACTGTCATCGAATATGTATCAAAGCATCTTAAAATAACAATAGTGGGGTGAGTAACAATGAATAGTGGAAATGGAGATTAAAGCAAAAAGTTCCAAGAGGATTAAGACCTTTAATCAAAAGTTTCTTAGCTATCTCAAGATTAATGTAAATAAAACATAACTCACTAGGAAGTGAATTTTATAAGGATATTCTCTATTGGGATACTTATTATGATATGATGATAAGGAAAAATAATTTAGTATCATATTACATAAAGAACTAGAGGAGACAAAAGATCTCAAGAGGTAAAAGGGAGTATGGAAAAAAAAATCTCAAAGAAAAGATAGGTTATCTGAAATTATCAAGTAATATGATATCTTTAGATAAGATAGATAAGCTTCTTAGACTAAGTAATTAAAGAGAGGAAGGGAATTTTTGAACCCTTGGGATTTTAGAATATCAAAGGTTGGCTTATGGTGCAACATACTAAAACTAGTAGTATGAATAGGGAAAAATTTGGAAGCAAGGCAATAAAAAAAAAGAAAGATATTAATTTGAAAAAGATGTAGAAAATGACTAAAATGGAATCCATAAAAAAAAAAGCTACTAATGATAGATGATGCAAAGTTTATTGATATCTACAAGTGAGAGACTGAGGAAAGTAACAACAAGAACTAGATCTACTAATAATGTATAAATACTCAAATGTATTTCTAAAGATTAGTTTGCAAATAGTTGAACTTTATAGTTAAGTTAGCTAAGAATCGAACATATAGTTGAAATTCTATATTGGATATTGTAAATGGAATATTAGGAGTTAAAGGAGTAGCCATATTTTTCTGGAGTAACATCAAATTAGAATGTTACCAATTTAGGATTAAGATGGAGGAAGTTTCTGATGATATGGACATTATGATTTTCTAGTGATGTCTCTTAGTTAAGCAATGCGTAGACTCTATTTACAGAATTAGGAGAACCATATGCATGCCAACTGTATATGAAGACACTTATTGTGATAATTATCAATAATATTTTGATTTAAAAAGTATTTATGGATGGCATTATTGAAGTTAAACAACCATAAGTAGTATGCCAAATTAAAGAAGTGTGACTTTTGGACGAGATAATACTTCTTTCATTAAACAAGTTATCTCTTAAAAAGGAACTTCCATAGATACTAAAAGTGTTTAAGTGGAAGTTGAAGAAAGATAGCTAACAATCATTACAAAAAAAAAAAAAAAAGAAAAGAAAAAAAAGATGAAGAAGATCTTTGAGGTAATCGAATATATGAGAAAGGTATGAAGCGATAATGTATTTCATATGAGTAGCTATAATAGGTAATTCAACTAAGAAGTGGTGAATTTGAGATAGACAATTCATTGGTTTTAAATCTCATGTCTTGTTAACTTTATCAATGTATTTTGTTATGCCGAGTTTTGTCAAGTAATAAGTTCTTATTAATACTATCCGTCTTACTAAATCTGTTGGTCAAAAATCAGATTCATTCTTATCAATTCGGCTTAGGTCAAATTGTATTGATCTAAAATGTCAGCCATCTCATTTGAATCCAAGATGAAGAAAAGTCAAGATTTGCCAAATTTACTTATGTTGATCTTGTGCTAAGTTGTATGAAGAAAGAAATGAGAAGTCACAACAACGACATAGTCATTGTGAGTAAAAGATTATGGATGGAAGGAAGGGTGATGATATGAGGTGAACTTAGAACCACTAATGATCACACGTAAAACCTAAAAATTAGTAAAATAAAGAACAACCAGAGAGTAAACCAACAAGAGAATTCGTAAGGTTATAAAGCTAAACCATAAGATAGTATAATACAATTAAAGGGTTGTAGTGATGAAATAAGATATGATTGATATCAAAGTATGGAATGCAAAGAAGGGAAATAGGATTGAGAATTTAAGGGACAAACAAATTAGTCAAAGCAATGGTTCAGATAGAGAAGGAGTAAAAACCTAATCAAAAGATAATTAAGAAGTCTAACTAGAAGAAAATTCAATAGAATTGGAGAAAAACTTTAAAATTTTGAAGCAACCTAAAAGAATATTGGATAATCGAGTTCAGAAGTTAAAGAAATTGAGATATAGAATATGTGAAGGTATAATACGGTGAAGGTTTAGATTTGGAAACCAATTTGGAATAGAACGTAGCAAAGACAAAGTATTACTTGTGGTTATTTTTATTTTTAGGATAGTAAAAGAATATAAGCTGTTAATTTTGGTTAATAAAGTATTACGTAGATATATAATAGTTTGAAGGATGAAACTATTTGTAAGGGGGGTAGAATGTAAGGTTTTATAAAAATTGTTTATTAACTCATAATCGGTTGATTCGAAAATGATTTGTAAAATTTAGGGTGATTATGTAAATTATCCGATTGAGTCCAAATTTTACAAAAAAATTAAGAATATTAGTAAAAGTAACTCCATGAGTTTGGATTTAGAAAAATAAATAATAAAATATTATAATACTGAATTATAATTCTATTATCTATTATTTATCAGAAAAGCATAAAATGAGTTTTGATAACTAACGAATTAATATAGATAAATTATATGCATATTAAAAATCATAAAATAACATAAATAATATTTAGGAGTATTTATTTGTACCATATATATATTTATGTATAGGTAAAAATACGTAAAATTACTTAAAATATCCAAAATATATTAAAATAGTATTAACTAATTAAATAAAATCCATACATAATTAAAAAAATGAAGAAAAATATGGAAAAGTAGAGGGGAATTCTAGAAATTAGGTGTCGCATGCTGGGAATGAAGAAAGAAAATCAACCAATTAAATTAGGTCAAATAAAAAGTGAAAAAGGAAAAGATAAAGGGCATGTGGCACTTAGAAAATTAAAGTCAAACTTTAATCTATACTATAAATTCAGGATGACCTATCCAAACCCTATTTTGGTTAGTTGAGAGCTCTAGAAAATTATGGAGAGGAGAGAAAAGAAGAGAGAAAATTTTTGAAAAATAAACAAAACATAGTGTAAATAAGGCAATAGAGTGGAAACCAAACTTGATGACCACCTAGTAGTAGATGCTAACCGCTATTGGATAGTAGAGATAGCACCTAATCCGGTTGATGAGGTTATAGTAGCCAGTAATGTTGGAGACATTAACGTCGATGAGTCCAATTTTTCTTCTAATTTTCTTTATTTATTGAAAATATAAAATAATTATGAAAAATTATAAAATTTAGTAATCTAACATATTATGAAAATATTATTTTGATAAAATTAAGTCTCATGATATATAGTGCTTAAAAAACCCATAAACCTGAGTTTATTTTCAATTTATAAATAAATAATCTTAATAGTGTAATTTTGAGTCTAAAATTTTTGTAAAGACTATTTAGACTGTTTGTAATAGTGTTATGAAGAAATTTTTCAAAAATTAATTTTCTAAAATTTTAGATAATTTTTAGGCTTTAAAATGATACATAAAAGAGTAATTTTGGGCTTATTTTGGTAAATTAATAATAAGTTGATGTAAATATTGATTTAACATGTAATTAGGAGTCTTGAGATGTAATTTACTATTGTATGACGGTATTTGTAAAGTTTGGAATGTTAATTGTGTATATTATACATATTGGGCAATAATAATTATGGAATAATGGGTAACAGTATACAATTAAGCTAACTTTGTGATTTGGAGATTAAATAGGTATAAGTTCTAATTTAAGAAATAATTAGATATTTGATATGTTATTTGGTGATTAAAGATGATATTTATAGTATTAGAAATGCTAGATAAGTGATTTAGGTGTAAATTATGCAATAATACATAATATGTATATGTAAACACCCAATTTTTACACCTTATATTTTTATTTTTATTTTTCTTTCTTTTCTCAATAGGCCCCTAGTTTAGGAAAAACACAAAAAAAAAAAATAGGAAATTAAAGAGAACCCAAAAAATTAAGAAATTTAAGAAAAATAATAATTTTAGGAAAATAAAAAAAATAAGAAAATACACAAAAAATAAGAAATTTAGAAAAATATCAAAAATAGGAGGAACCACAAAAAAATAAGAAATTTAGAAAATAAGAAAATTGAAAAATTTTAGAAAAATTGCAAAATTGGAAAAAAAAAAGATTTTAGAAAATAACTTTTTATTAGGGTAGATTTTTAATTTTGAAATAAGTTTAGAAGTTAGACCGTTGAACGTGGGCTTAAATTTAAATTTAGCCTAAGTTGACAAGTCCATATGTGCAATTAAATTTCATATATGAATAAAGTATTAGCTAACGGCCTAACGAATAAACATATAAACTTGGTTGGGGTATTAAGTGCGAGGTTTTAGATTTGAATCTTGGCAAAGGCAAAGAGACCTTTATTTTTGTTGATTAGCACACTACCACATGTCAAGATCTCATTGTACCACAGGTCCTGACACGTGGCAACATCGGGTTGGATAACTTGTGCTAACATGGCACCATGTGGCATGTCATGTCAGCTGCCATGTGTCACTATTGACACGTTGCAACTTTAGGTTGGTTGAGTCGGCTGATGTAGTGCAACGTCAGCCGACTTTCCCTTTCTTTCCCTTAGTTATCCTCCATTTTCTCCCGATTTTCCTCCTTCCTTCTTAAGCAACAGCCTGACCCCCTCACTTTGGCCTCCGATTTCGTACTTCTTCCTTACTGAAGTACACCAATTAATAGTGCGAATTCATCCTAGGCATAGCCTACTGTGAATTAACATAAGAAACAAGTCTAGATTTAATTAAAAAATCTATTCAAATCGAGCTTCAAAGATTGGAAAAAAAAAAACTATATTTTCGGCCATTCCCATTAACTTTAATTCTAGCTTTCCTTTGTTTCTAGGCTAATTTTGAGTATAAAAATGGGTGTTGAGGGAGTTTATAAGCATACACAATCATTCATAAGCTTTAGAATCAACTCCCAAATGCCCTCTCTCATTCTCAGAATCTTTCTATCTTTAACTCACTCACTTTCTCTCTCTTTAATTCTCTCATCCACTCAAGTCCGACCTAGGAGCACTGCCTGTAGCTCAAGCTACCCATTCCAACCCTTCTTGACCATCACCATACCCCCTAGCAGTCCCGCCAAGCCCCGCCAAACAACCATAAGTCAAACCCTCACCACTACCACCACGACTCACTCGAACCACCATTCCCGACCAACCTAGGCTTAAACCCACCCCCACAGCTAAGCTCGTTTAGTTCCTTAACCTTGAAACTAATCATCCACTCACCTCTAACAACCCCCAAGTGAGGAGAAGCTCCGCCACTGTCGATCGCCACTTACCTAAACCACCTAATCCACCCCTAACGGTCATAGCATCAATCTTACCCCCCTTAAACCCAATTAGAAAACCATAAAAATCCCCTTTCCCAGTCGATTTAGAGTCTTGAACAAGCCGAATCACGTCGTCATTACTATTGCTGTGGAAGCTCAACTTAAATCCTATAGAGTTGATCCAAACCCAACTCGAAATTCGACCTAGCACCCAATCCAACTCGTGTCCCCTTTCTTGGTTTGAAGCTTTGTTTCTGTTTCTATTTTTGTTTTTTTTTTCTTATTTTCTTATTATTTAGTTGTTATTTTTTATTTATTTATTTTTTTCTTCCCAAATGTAAATGTAGTACTGAAAAAGAAGAACGAAAAAAAGAAGAAGAAGAAGAACTTTTTTATTTTATTTACTTTATTATTTTTCTTTCTTTTCTCTTTAGGCCCTAAATCAGAAAAAACACAAAAATTAGGGAATTAAAGAAAAGCTAAAAGAATTAAGAAAAAATAAGGATCATGAAAAAATACAAAAATTTTCAAAAATAAGAAAAAACACAAAATATAAGAAATTTCATAAAGAAACCCTAAAAAGATAAAAAGTTAGAAAATGAAGTTTAAAATTTAGAAAATTACAAAAAAAAATAGAAAAATTTTTAGAAAATAACTTATTATTAGGATAGATTTATATTTTTAATTTTAGTTTAGAAGTTAGGCTATTGAACTTGGACTTAGATTTAAATATAGTCCAGGCTGATTAAGTCCATATGTACAATTGATTGCACATATGGACACAGCATAGGCCAACGGCCTGATGGTTAAGCATATAGACTGGGTATAGGATTTGAGTGTAAGGTCTTGGATTCAAATCTTGGCAAAGGTAGGGAAGCCTTTTTCTTATTTTTTGGCTATCACATTGCTACGTATCAAGATCTGGTTACGCCATGTATCCTAATATGTAGCATCATTACATTGGACGGCCTTGCTAACATGGCGCTATGTGGTATCTACGTGGCATGCCATGTATCACGTGATGACATGTTGTAAGTCAAGGTTCATCGAATCGGCTGACGTGGCGCTATATCAGTACTTTCCCTTTCTTTCCCTCAGTTTTCCCCCATTTTCTCTCGATTTTCCTCCTTTTTCCTTCTCAAGAATAGCCTACTCTCTTTACTTTAGCTTCAATTTCTACACAAATTCCACACACATAGACATAGTTTCTTGCATCAACTCATATTAGACACGGCATGTTTCGAATTGGTCTTAGGAACAAGTCCATATTCAGTTAAAAGAACATTTAAATTGACTTTCAAAAATCGAAAAAAAAAACTAAATTTTCGTACATTTGCATTCAAATCCAATTTCAAGTTTCCTTAGTTTTTAGGTGAAATTCAAGTATAAATAGGGCTTAAGGACGTTAATGAAGGCATACAACCTCCGAATCAACTCCTATACTCTCTCTATCCCTTCCTAATCACTTTCTCTCTCACCAATCTCTCTTTCTCTTTAGGTTTCTCTCTTTAGCTAACTTCGGGCTCAACTACCACCACGGTTGTGACCCCTACTCCATCAGCTCCCGAATATGACTACCCTCAGCTACTGCCGTAACCCTTAGCCACTCAACCAAACTGCCACCCTTAAACCCTAACTGCCGAAGCTTACCCCCCTTAAACCACCACTTTTAGCTACCTTTGGCCAAAACTAATCCTACAGTCGAACTCCTCACACTCCAAAACCTTTACCCCCATCGACCACTCATGACCGACAACTCTTTCCAACACCACCCAAGTTCCAACGCCAACCGCCACCTCCGACTACCTTCTAAACCACCACCAAACACCATGACACTCGCCCCCCCCCCCAAGTCTAATCTAAAACTTACAAATTTGCCCTTACCCCCAAGAAAATTTGTTCGAATCAACTTAAATCGCTCCCATTAGCTGCCGCTGTTGTTGAAGTCAATGGAGCCTGACTCGACCCGACTAATTTGACGCGACGACCTAGACCTAACTTGATTGATCTGAGTCAATCGACCTAGGTCCGACTTACGTATCCAGTTGTGTCCGTCCGAAGTTCTTTTTCTTTTCTTATTTTTGTGTTATTTTGTTTTTTGTTTATTTATTTAATTATTTTTTTAATTTATGTAAATGTAATAATAAAGAAGGAAAATAAAAATAAATAAAAAAGAAAATAAAGAAAGAAAAGAAGAAAAAAAAAGAAAAAAAAACGTAACTTTATTCTTTTTTGTTACTAGTTTAAATAAAGATAAATAAGCCATAATAAATAATAAATAAATTAACTAAAAAAAAAAGGGGATACATAAATAAAAAAGAAAAATAAGTAAAATAAGATTAATTACTTAGAAAAATTGATTTTCTAAAAGTAAGTGATAATTAATAAACCCTTTTCTAAATTAGGACTATTTTAGAGTTTCCAAAAATAAAAAACCGATTATGACGTTTTAGGAATTTTCTTAAATAAATCAAAATTGAGTAAAACGTAAATACGATTGCTTTCAAATTAAAACAAAAGCAATCCACTAAAGTTTTACGAAAAAGAACTACGTACATCTGATCCCGAATAATGAGTATGTAGGCATTAACGGGACAATGATAGAAAAAAAAAAACCTAATTTTCCTTTTTATTTAGTTTAGATTATTTCATTTGTCCAATTAAAATAATTAAATTGAGTTTCATCTTATAAAATAAAAGGGTGATTTTTAAAGATTAAAGTTAATTTTAAAAAGTCAATGGTACCCGTAAGGGTTTAAAAGTCCTAACCCCTGGATCTAGATTCTCTGGTTTTCAAAAAGCCGTTTTATAACTTGGTTTTTTAAATTGATAAACTGGTAGTTAAGTTATAGCCAATCCACCCAATTGGTTATAACTTAAATCCTTTTCTCGACTCCAGTCGGGTGGTGACTCCAAATCTTTTCAAGTTGAAAAAAAAATGGTTTTCTTTAAACCCTAGTTAAGGGCTAGTATTAAATGGGTAAGAGTTTAATACTAGTCAATTTAGAGAAGACTTAATTTTATAAAAGAACCGAGAGAGTGAAAAACCTTTACTCAATAGCTTAGTAACTCTACTGGGAAAGTTAAGAAGGTTAGCCATTTGATTTTCCAAAATTAAGATTAATCTCTAAAATCACCTTAAATGCAATTTATTTACTCATTTTCTATTATTGTGCTTATATCATTTGCAGGTTTGTTTTTATGTATTTTTTAGGGGAAGGATTTATTTTACTACATCATGAATGCATGATAAATACGGTCAAACTTGGACCATCCTAAGACCTTAGGACGAGGAGCCATTGTGTAAAGTTCCGAGCATAATGGGGCAACCACCGTTCGGAGCCGATTAGGCTACCCCACTTAAACTTCGATGTGACCAAGGAACCGTTTCTTTGTAAACGTGTAAGGTCACAGAGTTTAAGAACCATTAGAACCTACCTTTCTTGCATTACATTTTCATGGGGTCAACGAATAACTAACAAAACAGCAACGTTATATGAAAAAGGAAAAAATGACAAGATCTAGAGTTTCTTTCCTTGTATTCTTCTTAGAATTGATGTACATAGGAGGTCTTGTATATTTTCTTTTCTTTCCCTTGTAATTTACGCTTTCTTTATAATATTCCAGAAATGGCTAACTCATCCAATGCTAGGGTTTTTGCTAAAAAGATTCATGTCCACAAACCTACAAACCCAAAGCCCATACTCAGCAAATGGTTTCAAACCTTCAACCTAAGAGAGCAATAGTTTATTACCAATAAAATTAGACCCATACTCTAATTAGCCAAAGTGAAGGTTAACATTACGCTAGTAAGGGACTTAGTCCATTTCTAGGAGCCCAAAGAAGTGGCTTTTCAATTTGGACCAAATCTAATTAGCCTAACTCTAGAGGAGTACACCCAACTACTCCAAGCTCCTCCTTTGGATGAAATATACGTCCTAGAACTTAGCTTCAGCCCAACCTACATTTTCTCAAAATTCTTAGGGATTTGTAAGACTGAGATAAATGAGGCCCTAGATGACTACAACAAATACGCCATCAAGATGTGAGATCTAGTCCATTAGGTCTAGAATGAGCTCGGCTCTAATAAATAAGCTCTATTTCTTGGAAATTGGAAAGAAAACTGAATCAAGGCCTATGTGCTAGCAGTATTTGCCACTATCTTGTATCTAAGTGAGTCTCTTCTTATACACTTTAGGGTAACAGAGTTAGTGGCTTAATTCTGGGAAGGTAAGTCTTACATTCTTACCTTACTTACTTAATAGATGAGGAACCTTAATTTCCTTAAGAAAAGGAGCTATGGAGATCTTAGGTCTAGCATGGCATTATTAATGGTATGGTTCATCAGTCACACCAAATGCTTTGGGTTGGACTTAATAAGGGGAGCATTTGTGAATAAGATTGACCTTATTGATTCTTTCGTCAATAAGATCAAATTACCAGAGGATATCCTTACCTTTCTTTAGATAGAGGTTCTACGAGATTTTCGAGTAGAAGACATACTGTGGATTGCCAGGTGGAGCAATTACACTAAGGTCATACTGATTTGTAAGAATTACCATGCTGTGCCACTGATCGGAATGAGTTGGTGTACAAGTTATTACCCAAACAACATAGTAAGACAATTTAGAGGAATCCATGACATAGTTCGCAAACCTTCATTAGAGCCATTCACTTTTAATCTCGAAGGGCCTCACTCTATAGAAAAGACATCCAAACTTCACAAGATCAGAGCTTGGTAAGACACTCAGACCATAAGCCCAAATATCAATCTGAGTGAGTTCATAGGAGAAGTAGACAAACATCGGGTTACCAAAAAATACCTATGCAATCAACTTCACAAAGCGGGCGCAATACGATATTAGGTACTAGAAGTCCTTCAACCCTCCCCTGTACGCCTTAGCTCTGAAATGGTGACTTATATGGACTAAGTTAAAGCTCATATGGAGGTCCTCTATGATGAAAAAGACATATGGGAAAATCTATTTAGAGAGTTTAGGCAAAGGTCGGAAGCCTTGGAACACCAGCTGAAGATGGCATAGAAGAAGATTCATGAGTTTAAGGAAGCGACTAAGCATGACCAAAAGAAGGAGAAAATGACATCTAGCCTACAAAAAAAAAAAGAAAAAAATTAGTATATATGAATTTGTACTATCTCTTATGTAATAAAACTCTGGGAATTCAAAAATAATAAATAACTTGCCATTCTATTAATTATTCGTCGATTCCCTCTTTTCCATCCGTGTAGCTCATTTACATTTCATTCATTTGCATTGTTTCAAAAATTAAAATATTTGTGTATTAACTTATTGAGAAGTGGTTTTATCCAAGTAACCAAGATAGCTCCCAAACGTCAAACCTTCTAGAGAAGTCCTATTAAAACTTACTCAAAAATCAGAATGGCCAGTCAAGGAAACAACCATAACAACACCAACAATGGCAATGGTAACCCCGAGGTTATTGACCTTACTGAGTTGAGGTTCTAATCTTTAGAACGAATAGTGGGGAAGATTGTAGATCAATTGAGCTTTCTTACTGACAGCATCTCTCTACTTAGGTCCACGGCTCCATCGAATAAAGAGAGTTCCAAAGCCCAACATGGAAAAAATACTAAAGCTCTACCCTTCGAAACAGAAGAAGCCTACCCTAAAGTTAATCAGGGCTTCGAATCCTTTGAAATAGAAGAGGTATTTTCAAAGGCCAACCCAGCTTCTGAGCTAAATACTTACTCATTCCCAATCAACCCAAACCTTGAAGCTAAACAGGATAAATTGAAAGAGCTTAAGAAGTAGTTAACTCAACAAATTACCAAAAAAATGAAAATGCTTAAGGGGTTTAATGGATTTAAGCATGCTAGCATAACAGACTTCTCTACTTATGATTATGGAAGCTTCTTGGAAAAGTTTAAAGTACTTAACTTTGAAAAATACAACGAGCCTAGATGCCTTAAAATACACACTCGGCTGATATACGCAAGTTGGGTAAATATGTACAGTATGACCAGCTCATGGTCCAGACCTTTCAGGATAGCCTGATTGCCCCTACCTTGACCTGGTATGCCGAGTTGGACCTAAATCAGGTGAATATATGGGGAAAGCTAGCCAGTGTTTTTTGAGCAATATAGATTTAACGTCGAAGTAGTGCCAAACATGATGGATTTGGTTACCCTAAGGAAGAAGCACAATGAATCCTTCAAAGAATATGCCTAAAGGTGGAGGTCCCTAGGTGCAAGGGTGTTTACCCCCATGACTAAGAAAGAGTTTATTGCAACTTTTATTAACACTCTTGAGAGGCCTTATTTTGTTCACTTGATCGGACAAGCTTCTTTTAGCTTTGCATAAGTAGTGGTAATAGGGTGTCGAATTGAAAGTACCGTTTCCTTTAACAAGTTGCAAGAGATAGTAGATAGAAGACTACCCCCTACTAAACCAACCACCAACAAGCCTAGAGAATCTACTGTTAGCATGTTTAATTCGAATGCTAGGCCTAACTCCCGAGTCTCTTTTAGGGAAAATCCCCCACCAACTCAACAATAGTACAGAAGCTAACCACAGGTTAGCAGAAACCCGAAGCAGTTTACCAGAATACCCGTTCCACTCAGTAAGGTACTTAAAAAGCTAAGGAGAGATAATCTGCTCCATTTCGAGGCCCCTAGCAAAAGGTATAAGCCAAGGTTTTTTTATCCCAATGTAAGATATCAGTATCATCTAAGGCAGGTAGGTTATTAAACTGACTCATGTTAGAGGTTGAAAAACAAAATCCAAGGCTCAATTGATGAAGGTACAATATAATTGAATTTTGTAGAGGCTCCTTCTCCAAACGTCAACAATAACTCCCTACCAAACCATAAGTCCATCATCAATATGATATTTGACCACTCAAAGCCTGCCATTAACATGATCAGTCCTAACCAAGAACCTAAGGTTTATAGATTCGATAAAAAAGAAGATCTACAAAATAAAAGGTGCACTTTCCATGTGCCTGTGCCCCCCTAAAATTATAAAGCTGTCCCCCTTAGCTACTAGGCAATAAACCAGGGGCAGTCAAGCTCACTTGTAGGGGGGATCACCTGCTCCAGTAAAATCTATGATATGAGGGAAGACCTAAAAAAGAAGGTCGTGTTGGAAATACTAAGCACCGAACAAACTAAACATAAAGAAGGATTAACTACCTTCACCAAGATGATCAAGTCTAACAAGCATAAAATAATGGACTAGCTCACCATGACTCTAGCACAAATATCCATGAGTTTGTTGATGGCATTGGACCTACATCGGGAAGCCTTATTCAAAACATTGAGGGAAGTCAAGGTCCTTCGTGAAATCCCAGCTGAAAGGATTGGCTCGTCACCAATTCTACCCTCACTATGGATCAAATTTCCTTCTCCATTGAAGAATTAGGCGAAGAAGGTAACCAGTACACAAAACCTTTGTTCATAATAGTGAGGATAAATAACATCATCACAATAAGAGTCCTCATCGACAATGGGTCATCTTTAAATGTTTGCCTTCTAGCTACCTTAGATTTATTGGGCATTGATACAACCGCTATCAAGACGAGTTCAACAATTGTGAGGACTTTTAACGGGTCTAGGAGAGAAATAATAGGGGGGATCGACTTACTAGTGGTTATCGGACCACAGATGTTCAAAATCCCATTCCAGGTTTTAGACATTCCAAGGTCCTTCAATCTTTTATTAGGAAGAGCTTAGATACATTCAGCAAGGGCCATACCGTTAAGTCTTCATCAGAAAGTTCAATTCATCTCCAATAGCCAGGTCATCATAATCTTGGGTAACTAAGATTATGAAATCTACAAAGAGATGGCTATACCCTATGTTGATATCGAAGGGCAAGAAAACATTGGACTCCAAATGTTTGATGAGGTATGCATGATCACCAATCAGTAGAAGGAAGAGAGGCTGAAATTCAAACAAGGCTAGTTTAGGACCTATGGGCCAGGATACATTCTGACCCCAATAGAAGAGTTGCAAAGAATGCAAGCCAGGGGCAAAAAAAATGACAGGTTATATCACACTCCAATGACCTTCCCTCAATTGTAAGAAACTTTCATCTAGGCTAAAGTACATAACTCAAAGCCTATCAAAGAGGACACCTCCAGTAGAAATAAAGGGGTTAGCCCCTCTGACAAGTCCTGGTACTTAAATAATTGGTTCTCCATCCCTATGAAAAGAAATAAGTCTTCCCTAGGGTAAAGGATGAATCATGATCTAGTATTTTGTAGAATTTTGCAATAAATTACCTTTGTTCTTCAAATGATTGTACCCCAAAGAAAGTTCCTTTAAATAAAATCAGTCTCTTTTTTCTTTACTCTTGCCTCACTTACACTCTCCCTTTTACATACTTTTCTGTTTTCTCCAAATGCAATGATCCAAATAAAGGCTATGGATACCTCGCGTAGATGGTTGATGAAAATATTGATATCACTTTAGCCCTACGAGGTCAATTTTTAGGAGTGATGTCAATGACCATAATGACATATAAGAAAGCTGGCAAAAACATGAAATAAGCAGAATTTCCATTAACGAGCTAACCAAAGTAATTAATGTTAGGACCAACGATAACCTTAAGGCGTTGAAGATTGGGGGAAATTTGAAAGAAGACCAAAAGGCAGAAATGACCACATTACTATTCGAATACCAAGATGTATTCACCAGGTCTTATGAAGATATGCTTGATTAGATCTATCGATCATGGTCTATCATTTACCTACATAAGAGGATATTAAACCTAAGAAACAAAAGTTAAGAAGGTTCTGACCAAGTATCTTGTTGAAGATCAAGGAGGAAGTTAGAAAATTATTGGAGGTCGGCTTCATTGAGGTATCTGATTATCCCGAATGGCTAGCCAACATAGTACCGGTTATGAAGAAGAATGGAAAAGTCAGAGTGTGTGTGGTCTTTCATGACCTTAATCAAGTAACCCTTAAAGATAATTTTCCTTTGCCCCATATTGATGTCTTGGTTGATAATACAGTTGGAAACCATATTTTCTCTTTCATGGATAGATTTTCAAAGTATAACCAAATTCGAATGGCTAAAGAAGATAAAGCCAAGACAATGTTCATCACAACTTGAGACATGTTTTGCTATAAAGTGATGCCTTTTGGACTTAAAAATGTCGAGGCAACTTATCAAAGGGCCATGGTAGCAATCTTTCATGACATGATGCATAAAGAGGTTGAAGTATATGTTGATGATAAGATTGCTAAATCTAAAGAAGGAGAAAATCATATGGAAAATATAAAGAGATTATTTAATAGGTTGAGAAAATTCCAACTAAAGCTCAACCTAGAGAAATGTACTTTTGGAGTGACTTCAAGGAAATTATCAGGTTTTATAATCAGCCAAAGGGGCATCGAAGTGGACCCTGATAAAGTCAAAGTGATAGTTAACCTGCCCTTACTACGTACACTCAAAGAAATTAGAGGTTTGTTGGTTCGTTTAAAATATATAGCCTAGTTCATATCCTAACTTACAGACAAGTTCCATCCTTTGTTTAAGTTGTTAAAAAAGAATGCCAAGATCAATTGGGACAAAGAGTGCGAGTAGGCCTTTACAACAATAAAAGAATACCTCATGAACCCTCCAATTCCGGTAGCTCCAAAACCTGAGAAGTTTTTATTCCTATACTTGACAATATTACCAGAGTCTATGAGGTACATGCTTGGCCAGAAAGATGAGGAAGGGAAGGAATGGGTTGTATACTACTTGAGCAAGAAATTTACTAAAGGGGAGCGGAAATATTCAGAAATTGAAAGAGCTTACTGTACTTTAGTCTAGGTAATACATTAGCTCAAACAATATATACTCTACTATCAAGTTGAATTGCTGACTCAACACGATCCCCTAAAGTACATGGCAGACAAACCGACACTAATTAACAGAATCTTAAAGTGGCAAATAATGCTATCAAAGTTTGACATTATGTATGTGAACTAGAATTCAGTCAAGGGGCAAGCTTTAGCAGATCAATTGGTAGAAAATCACTCTTATAGCACTCCCTAAGAGATACAAGTCAATTTCCTCGATGAGGATGTCTTAGTGATTGAGGGAAACTCTGATAAAGGAGAAGATGACGAGCCATCAAAATGGAAAATGTTCTTCGATGGTATAACCAACGTGTTTGGGTGTAGAATTGGGGCAATACTAATATCTCCTAAAGGTACTCAATATCTTGTGGCCATAAGGCTCATTTTCCCATGCACTAATAACATTGCTGAGTATGAAGCGTACATCATAGGACTCAAGATGGCCATAGATAAAGACATTCAAGAATTAGAAGTGTATGGATATCCCTACCCTTCTTTGGATAGAGGTTATACAAGATTTCCGAGTAGAAGACATATTATGGACTATCAAGTAAAGCAATTACACTAGGGTCATACTGATTTGCAAGAATTACCATACTGTACCACTGATCAGAATGAGTTGGTATACAGGCTACTACCTAAACAACATGGTAAGACAATTTGGAGGAATCTAGGACATAGTTCACAAACCTTCATTAGAGCCATTCACTCTTAATCTTGAAGGGCCTCACTTCACAGAAAAGAAATCCAAACTTCACAAGATCAAAGCTTGGTAGGACACTCGGACCGTAAGCCTAAACATCGATTTGAGTAAGTTCATAGGAGAAGTGGACAAACACCAGGTTACCAAAGAATACTTATACAATCAACTTTACGAGGTAAGTGTAATGTGACATCGGGCACTAGAAGTCCATCAAACATCCTCTGTATACCCTAACTCTGAAATGGTGACCTATATGGACCAAATGAAAGCTTATATGGAGATCCTCCATGATGAGAAAGACAAATGGGCAAACCTATGTCGAGAATCTAGACAAAGGTCACACGCCCTGGAACATCAACTGAAGATGGGTCAAAAGAAAATTCAAGAGTTTGAAGAAGCGGTTAAGCATGACCAAAAGAATAAGAAAATGTCATCTATCCTACAGAAAAAAAAAGAAAATTAGTATAGATGAATTTGTACCTTTTCCTTTCTTTTATGTAATAAGACTTTGGAAATCCAAAGATAATAAATAACTTGCCGTTTTGTTAATCATTTGTTGATCCTCTCCTTTTCATCCATGTGATTCACTTGCATTTCATTCATTTATAATTTTTCGAAAATTAAAAAGTTTGTATGCTATCTTGTTGAGAAGTGGTTTTAACCTAGGTCGCCGAGATAGCTCCTAAATGTCAAACTTTCTAGAAAAGCCCTATCGAAACTCATTCTTAAACCAGAATGGCCAACCAAGGAAACAATAACAACAACAACAACACCAACAATGGTAACCCTATGGTTATTGACACCACAAAGTTGAGGTTCCAATCTTTGGAACGAATAGTAAGAAAGATTGCAGATCAACTGAGCTTTCTTACTAACAGCATCTCTCTACTTAGGTCTATGGCTCCATCAAATGAAGAAAGTTCCAAAACCTGATATGTAAAGAATATTGAAACCTACCCCTCGAAACAGAAGAAGCTTACCCTAAAGTCAATTAGGGCTTCGAATCCTTTGAAACAGAAGGGGTATTTCAAAAGGCTAACCTAACTTTTGAGCTGAATACTTACTCATTCCCGATAAACCCAAAGCCTAAAGCTGACTAAGGCAAATTGAAAGAGCTTAAGAAGCAACTAACTCAACAAATTACAAAAAAAATGAAAATGCTCAAGGGGTATGATGGATTCGAGCACGCTAGCATAACAGACTTCTTTACCTAAGATTATGGAAGATTTCTGGAAATGTTCAAAGTACTTGACTTTGAAAAATACAACGGGACTGGATGCCACATGCTACACACCTGGCTGTATTTACGCAAGATGGGCAAGTATGTATAGTATGATCAACTCATGGTCCAAACCTTTTAGGATAGCTTGACTGGCCTTACCTTAACTTGGTATGCTCAGTTGGACTTGAATTAGGTGAATACATGGGAGAAGCTGGCTAGAACATTCTATGAGCAATATAGAATTAATGTCAAAGTGGCTCCAACAATGATTGATTTGATTGCCTTAAGGAAGAGGCATAATTAATCCTTTAAAGAATATGCTCAAAGGTAGAGGTCCTTAGCTGTAAGGGTATTTACCCTTGTGATTGAAAAAGAGCTGACTGTAACTTTCATTAACATTCTTAAGAGGCCCTACTTCGCTCACTTGATCGGACAAGCCTCTTCTAGCTCTACAAAAGTTGTAGCAGTGGGGTGTCGAATTGAGAGTGCCCTTTCCTCTGGCAAGCTGCAAGAGACAATAGATAGAAGATAACCCTCTGCTAAACCTACCACCAGTAGGCCTAGAAGAGCTATTGTCAGCATGGTCAACTCGAATGCAAGACCTAACTCCCGAGTTTCTTTAAGGACAAATCCCCCGCCAGTTCAACTATAGTATAGATGTCAACTGTAGGCTAGCAGAGGCTCTAGATAGTTCAACAAAATACTAGTTCCACTCAGTCAGGTGCTTAAGAAGTTAAGGAGAGATAATCTGCTCCATTCTGAAGCTCCCAGTGAAAGGTACATGCCGAGGTTCTTTTGTCCCAATGCAAGTTGTCAGTATCATTTAGGGCAGGTGGGCCATTTAACTAATTTATGCTGGAGGTTGAAAAACAAAATCTAAGATTTGATTAATGAAGGTACAGTACAACTGGATTTTGTGGAGGCTCCTACCCCAAACGTCAACAACAACCCACTGCCAAACCATAGACCCATCATCAATATGATATTTGACCACTCAGAATCTACCATCAACATGATTGGCCCAAACCAAGAACCAAAGGTTTATAGATTCTACAAAAAAGAGATCCCATAAGTTAAAAGGTACACCTTCTACGTGCTTGTGGCCCTCGAAAATTATAAAGCTGCCCCCTTAAGTACCAGGCAATAAACTAGAGGCAATCAAGCTCACATGTAGGAGGGATCACTCGCTTCGACAGAATCTATGATCTGAAGGAATACTTGAAAAAGTAGGTCATGCTGGAAATGCTAAGCATTGAACAAGCTAAACATGAAGAATGATTAACCGCCTTCACCAAGATGATCAAGTCTAGCAAGCATAAAATAATGGACCAGCTTACCATGACTCTAGTACAGATATCTCTCATAAGTCTATTGATGGCATCAGACCCACACGAAGAAGCCTTATTCAAAACATTAAGGGATGTCCAGATCCCTCGTGAAATCCCAGCTGAGAGGATTGGCTTTGTCACCAATTCCATCCTCATCGTAGATCAAATTTCCTTCTCCATTGAGGAACTAGGCAGAGAAGGTACCCAGCACACAAAGCCTCTGTTCATAATAGTGAGGATAAATAACATCGTCACAACAAGATTCCTCATCGACAATGGGTCATCTTTAAATGTCTGTCCTTTGGCTACCCTAGATCTATTGGGTACCGATACAACTGCTATCAAACCAAGTTCAACAACAATAAGAGCTTTTGATGGATCTAGGAGAGAAATAATAGGGGAGATCGACTTATGAGTTGATATCGACCTATAGACATTTAACATCCCATTTTAGGTCTTAGACATTCCAAGGACCTTTAATCTATTATTGGGAAGGCCTTTGATACATTCAGTAAGGGCCATAACGTCAACTTTTCACCAGAAAGTTAAGTCCGTCTCCAATAGCTGAGTCATCACAATTCTGGGTGACTAAGATTATGGAATCTATGAAAAGACGGCCATATCCTATATTGGTATAGAAGAATAAGAGGACTTTGGACTCTAAATGTTTAATGAGATGTGCATGATCACCAATCAGCAGAAGGAAGAGAGGCTAAAATTCAAAGAAGGCTAGTTTGGGACCTATGGGTTAGAATACGTTCCAACCCCAATGGAAGAATTGCAAAGAATGTAAGCCAAGGGCAGACAGGGTGACAGGTTATATCACGCTCCAATGACCTTTCCTCCATTGTCAGAAATTTTCATTAGGGCCAAAGCCCAAAACTTAAAGCCCACTAAAGAAGGCACATCCAATAGAAATGAAGAGGTTAACCTATTCAACAAATCCTAGTACTTGAATAACTGATTCTCTATCCCTATGAATAACAATAAGTCTTCCTTAGGCTAAAGGATGAATCATGATCTAGTATTTTGTGGAATTTTGCAATAAATTACCTCTGTTCTTCAAATGAATGTACTCAAAAGAGAGTTCCCAAAAATAAAATCAGTTTCTTTTCCCCTTTACTCCTACCTTATTTACACTTTTCCTTTTACATACTTTTCTTTTTCTCCAAATCCCACAATTTGAATAAAAGCCATAGATACCTCGTGCAGATAGGTGATGATAATATTGATATCACTTTTAGACTTACTGGGTCAGTTGTCGAGAGTGATGTCAATAACCATAATAACGTATAAGGAAGCTGGCAAAAACATGAAATGAGTAGAATTTCGATTGATAAGCCAACCGAAATAATTATTGTTGGTACCAATGACAATCCTAAGGTGTTGAAAATTGGGGGAAATTTAAAAGAAAATCAAAAGATAGAGATGACCATATTACTATCCGAATACCAAGACATATTCGCATGGTCTTATAACGACATGCCCATATTAGACCTATCGATCATAATCCATTACTTACCTACACAAGAGGATATTAAGCCTAAGAAACAAAAGTTAAGAAGGTTTCGACCAAATATCCTATTGAAAATCAAGGAAAAAGTCAGAAAACTATTGGAAGTCGGCTTCATTGAGGTGTTTGATTATCTCGAGTGGATAGCCAACATAATACCAATTATGAAAAAGAATGGAAAAGTCAAAGTGTGCGTAGACTTTTGAAATCTTAATCAAGCAACCCCTAAAGATAATTTTCCTTTGCCCCATATCGATGTATTGGTCAATAACATAACCGGAAACCATATTTACTCTTTCATGGATGGATTTTCCGAATATAACCAAATTTGAATGGCTGAAGAAGATAAAGCCAAGACAACGTTCATCACAACTTGGGGCATGTTTTGCTACAAAGTGATGCCTTTCGGACTCAAAAATGCTGGGATAACTTACCAAAGGGCTATGATAGCAATCTTTCACGACATGATGCATAAAGAAGTTGAAGTATATGTCGATGATATGATTGTTAAGTCCAAGGAAAGAGAAAATCATGTGGAAAATCTAAGGAGATTGTTTGATAGGTTGAGAAAATTCCAATTGAAACTCAACCTAGAGAAGTATACTTTTAGAGTGACTTCAGGGAAATTATTGGGTTTTATAATTAGCCAAAGGGGCATTGAAGTAGACCTTAATAAAGTCAAAGCGATAGTTGACCTACCCTCGCCACGCACACTTAAAGAAATCAGAGGTTTGTTGGGTTGTTTAAACTACATAGCCCGGTTCATATCCCAACTTATAGACAAATGTCGTCTTTTGTTTAAGTTGTTAAAAAAGAATGCTAAGATCAACTGGGACAAAGAGTGCCAGTAGGCCTTTACAAAAATCAAAGAATACCTCATGAACCCTCCAATTCTGGTACCTCCAAAACCTAGGAAGCCTTTATTCCTATACTTGACTATATTACTAGAGTCCATAGGGTGTATGCTTGGCCAGAAAGATGAGGAAGGGAAGGAACGAACTGTATACTACTTGAGCAAGAAATTCACTGAAGGGGAGCAGAGATATTCAAAAAATTGAAAGAACTTGCTGTGCTTTAGTTCGGGTAATGCATCGGCTCAGACAATACACACTCTACTACTAGGTTGAATTACTGACTCAACACAATCCCCTGAAATACTTGGTAGACAAACCAATCCTAATTGGCAGAATCTCAAAGTGGCAAATGCTGCTTTTAGAGTTCAACATTACATACATGAATTGACATTTGGTCCAAGGGTAAGCTTTGGTAGATCAATTAGTAGAACATCCTTTTGATAGCACTCCCGAAGAAGTACAAGTCAATTTCCTTGATGAGGGTGTCTTAGTGGTTGAGGGAAACTCTAATAAAGGAGAAGATGACGAGGCACCAAAACAAAAAATGTTCTTCGATGGTGCAGCCAACGTATCTGGGTGTAGAATAAAGGCAATACTAATATCCCCTGAAGGTACTCAATATCCTGTAGCGATAAGGCTTGTTTTCCTATACGCTAATAACATTGCTGAGTATGAAGCATGCATCATGGGACTCAAGATGGCCCCAGAAAAAGACATTCAAGAATTAGAAGTGTATGGGGACTCCTCACTCATTATTAGCCAAGCCCGGAGAGAGTACGAAACTAAAGATCTTAAGCTAGTGCCTTATCACCGGCATTTGACGAAATTAATGGAAAATTTCAAAGAAGTCACCTTCAATCACGTGCTAAGGACTTGGAATCAATTTGTTGATGCCTTAGCCATGCTAGCATCTATGATCCAGATATTTGGTGGAGTCGAGATTTAGTCTCTTACTATTGAAATTGAAAATAAGCCTACCTTTTGCCTAACGATTGAGGGTATGAACAACCAAAAATCGTGGTATCATGATGTTAAGACATTCCTACAATAAAGTACATACCTTGAAAATTCTAAGAAAAAGGATAGAAAGATGATTAGGAGATTGGCCACTCAATTCTTAGTAAGCGAGTCCACCTTATACCGATGCTCATTTGACGGTACACTCTTAAGGTGTATAGATGACAAAGAGGCTGAGTATTTAATGAAAGAAGCGCATGAAGGAGTATGTGGCCCTTATATGAATGGATACATGCTGGCGAAGAAAATTATGAGGCTAAGGTATTATTGGTCAACAATGGAAAGTGATTGCATCAAACATGTTAAGCATTGTCACCTGTGCCAAGTTTATGCAAATAAGATAAATGCCTCGCCTCAAGAACTACATGCCCTCTCAGCACCATGGCCTTTTTTAATGTGGGGCATAGATATCATTGGCCTAATCACTCCAAAAGCGTCCAATAGGCATCACTTAATGTAGGTAAGTGATGGATTATGATCGATAGGTCTAATATGGGCATGTCGTTATAAGACCATGCGAATACGTCTTGGTATTCGGATAGTAATATGGTCATCTCTATCTTTTGATTTTCTTTTAAATTTCCCCCAATTTTCAACACCTTAGGATTGTCATTGGTACCAACAATAATTATTTCGGTTGGCTTATCAATCGAAATTCTACTCATTTCATGTTTTTGCCAGCTTCCTTATACGTTATTATGGTTATTGACATCACTCTCGACAACTGACCCAGTAAGTCTAAAAGTGATATCAATATTATCATCACCTATCTGCACAAGGTATCTATGGCTTTTATTCAAATTGTGGGATTTGGAGAAAAAGAAAAGTATGTAAAAGGAAAAGTGTAAATAAGGTAGGAGTAAAGGGGAAAAGAAACTGATTTTATTTTTGGGAACTCTCTTTTGAGTACATTCATTTGAAGAACAGAGGTAATTTATTGCAAAATTCCACAAAATACTAGATCATGATTCATCTTTTAGCCTAAGGAAGACTTATTGTTATTCATAGGGATAGAGAATCAGTTATTCAAGTACTAGGATTTGTTGAATAGGCTAACCTCTTCATTTCTATTGGAAGTGCCTTCTTTAGTAGGCTTTAAGTTTTGGGCTTTGGCCCTAATGAAAATTTCTGACAATGGAGGAAAGGTCATTGGAGCGTGATACAACCTGTCACCCTTTCTGTCCTTAGCTTACATTCTTTGCAATTCTTCCATCGGGGTTGGAATGTATCCTAACCCATAGGTCCCAAACTAGCCTTCTTTGAATTTTAGCCTCTCTTCCTTCTGCTAATTGGTGATCATGTACATCTCATTGAACGTTTAGAGTCTAAAGTCCTCTTATTCTTCTATACCAATATAGGATATGGCCGTCTTTTCATAGATTCCATAATCTTAGTCACCCAGAATTGTGATGACTCGGCTATTGGAGACGAACTTAACTTTCTAGTGAAAAGTTGACTTTATGGCCCTTACTGAATGTATCAAAGGCCTTCCTAATAATAGATTAAAGGTCCTTGGAATGTCTAAGACCTAAAATGGGATGTTAAATGTCTATAGGTCGATATCAACTCATAAGTCGATCTCCCCTATTATCTCTCTCCTAGATCCATCAAAAGCTCTTATCGTTGTTGAACTTGGTTTGATAGCAGTTGTATCGGTACCCAATAGATCTAGGGTAGCCAAAGGACAGACATTTAGAGATGACTCATTGTCGATGAGGAATCTTGTTGTGACGATGTTATTTATCCTCACTATTATGAACAGAGGCTTTGTGTGCTGGGTACCTTCTCTGCCTAGTTCCTCAGTGGAGAAGGAAATTTGATCTACGATGAGGATGGAATTGGTGACAAAGCCAATCCTCTCAGCCGGGATTTCACGAGGGATCTGGACATCCCTTAATGTTCTGAATAAAGCTTCTTCGTGTGGGTCTGATGCCATCAATAGACTTATGAGAGATATCTGTACTAGAGTCATGGTAAGCTGGTCCATTATTTTATGCTTGCTAGACTTGATCATCTTGGTGAAGGCGGTTAATCATTCTTCATGTTTAGCTTGTTCAATGCTTAGCATTTCCAGCATAACCTTCTTTTTCAAGTATTCCTTCAGATCATAGATTCTGTCGAAGCGAGTGATCCCTCTTACATGTGAGCTTGATTGCCTCTAGTTTATTGCCTGGTACTTAAGGGGGCAGCTTTATAATTTTCGGGGGCCACAAGCACGTTGAAGGTGTACCTTTTAGCTTATGGGATCTCTTTTTTGTAGAATCTATAAACCATTGGTTCTTGGTTTAGGCCAATCATGTTGATGGCAGATTCTGAGTGGTCAAATATCATATTGATGATGGGTCTATGGTTTGGCAATGGGTTGTTGTTGACGTTTGGGGTAGGAGCCTCCACAAAATCCAGTTGTACTGTACCTTCATTAATCAAATCTTGGATTTTGTTTTTCAACCTCCAGTATAAATTAGTTAAATGGCCCACCTGCCCTAAATGATACTGACAACTTGCATTGGGACAAAAGAACCTCGGCTTGTACCTTTCATTGGGAGCCTCAGAATGGAGCGGATTATCTCTCCTTAACTTCTTAAGCACCTGACTGAGTGGAACTAGTATTCTGTTGAACTATCTAGAGGCTCTGCTAGCCTACAGTTGACTTCTATACTGTAGTTGAACTGGCGGGGGATTTGTCCTTAAAGAAACTCGGGAGTTAGGTCTTGCATTCGAGTTGACCATGCTGACAATAGCTCTTCTAGGCCTGCTGGTGGTAGGTTTAGCAGAGGGTTATCTTCTATCTGTTGTCTCTTGCAGCTTGCCAGAGGAAAGGGCACTCTTAATTCGAAACCCCGCTGCTACAACTTTTGTAGAGCTAGAAGAGGCTTGTCCGATCAAGTGAGCGAAGTAGGGCCTCTTA
This sequence comes from Lumnitzera racemosa, assembly GCA_024138005.1. Classification (NCBI taxonomy): domain Eukaryota; kingdom Viridiplantae; phylum Streptophyta; class Magnoliopsida; order Myrtales; family Combretaceae; genus Lumnitzera; species Lumnitzera racemosa. The sequence continues at coordinate 8,811,557 of JAMXBC010000007.1, forward strand.
AGAATGTTAATGAAAGTTACAGTCAGTTCTTTTTCAATCACAAGGGTAAATACCCTTGCAGCTAAGGACCTCTACCTTTGAGCATATTCTTTAAAGGATTAATTATGCCTCTTCCTTAGGGCAATCAAATCAATCATTGTTGGTGCCACTTTGACATTAATTCTATATTGCTCATAGAATGTTCTGGCCAGCTTTTCCCATGTATTCACCTAATTCAAGTCCAACTGAGCATACCAAGTTAAGGTAAGGCCAGTCAAGCTGTCCTGAAAGGTTTGGACCATGAGTTGATCATACTATACATACTTGCCCATCTTGCGTAAATACAGCCAGGTGTGTAGCATGTGGCATCTAGTCTCGTTGTATTTTTCAAAGTCAGGTACTTTGAACTTTTCCGGAAATCTTCCATAATCTTAGGTAAAGAAGTCTGTTATGCTAGCGTGCTCGAATCCATCATACCCCTTGAGCATTTTCATTTTTTTTGTAATTTGTTGAGTTAGTTGCTTCTTAAGCTCTTTCAATTTGCCTTAGTCAGCTTTAGGCTTTGGGTTTATCGGGAATGAGTAAGTATTCAGCTCAAAAGTTAGGTTAGCCTTTTGAAATACCCCTTCTGTTTCAAAGGATTCGAAGCCCTAATTGACTTTAGGGTAAGCTTCTTCTATTTCGAGGGGTAGGGCTTCAATATTCTTTACATATTAGGTTTTGGAACTTTCTTCATTTGATGGAGCCATAGACCTAAGTAGAGAGATGCTGTTAGTAAGAAAGCTGTTGATCTGCAATCTTTCTTACTATTCGTTCCAAAGATTGGAACCTCAACTTTGTGGTGTCAATAACCATAGGGTTACCATTGTTGGTGTTGTTGTTGTTGTTATTGTTTCCTTGGTTGGCCATTCTGGTTTAAGAACGAGTTTCGATAGGGCTTTTCTAGAAAGTTTGACATTTAGGAGCTATCTTGGCGACCTAGGTTAAAACCACTTCTCAACAAGATAGCATACAAACTTTTTAATTTTCGAAAAATTATAAATGAATGAAATGCAAGTGAATCACATGGATGAAAAGGAGAGGATCAACAAATGATTAACAAAACGACAAGTTATTTATTATCTTTGGATTTCCAAAGTCTTATTACATAAAAGAAAGGAAAAGGTACAAATTCATCTATACTAATTTTCTTTTTTTTTTTTTTCTGTAGGCCAGATGACATTTTCTTATTCTTTTGGTCATGCTTAACCGCTTCTTCAAACTCTTGAATTTTCTTTTGACCCATCTTCAGTTGATGTTCCAGGGCGTGTGACCTTTGTCTAGATTCTCGACATAGGTTTGCCCATTTGTCTTTCTCATCATGGAGGATCTCCATATAAGCTTTCATTTGGTCCATATAGGTCACCATTTCAGAGTTAGGGTGTACAGAGGATGTTTGAAGGACTTCTAGTGCCCGATGTCACATTACACTTACCTCGTAAAGTTGATTGTATAAATATTCTTTGGTAACCTGGTGTTTTTTCCACTTCTCCTATGAACTTACTCAAATCGATGTTTAAGCTTACGGTCCGAGTGTCCTACCAAGCTTTAATCTTGTGAAGTTTGGATGTCTTTTCTGTGAAGTGAGGCCCTTCAAGATTAAGAGTGAATGGCTCTAATGAAGGTTTGTGAACTATGTCTTAGATTCCTCCAAATTGTCTTACCATGTTGTTTAGGTAGTAGCCTGTATACCAACTCATTCTGATCAGTGGTACAGTATGGTAATTCTTGCAAATCAGTATGAACCTAGTGTAATTGCTTTACCTGGCAGTCCATAATATGTCTTCTACTTAGAAATCTTGTAGAACCTCTATCCAAAGAAGGGTAGGGATATCTTCTAGTAATTTGATCTTATCGACAAAAGAATCAATAAGGTCAATCTTATTCACGAATACTACCCTTATTAAGTCTAACCTAAAACAATTGATGTGACCGATGAACCACACCATTAATAGTGCTATGCTTAACTTAAGATCTCTACAGCCCTTTTTCTTAAGGAAATTAAGGTTCCGTATCTACTCAGCAAGTAAGGTAGGAATGTAAGACTTACCTTCTTAGAATTGAGCCACTAACTCTGTTACCTTAAAATGTATAAGAAGAGACCTACTTGGAAACAAGATAGTCACGCATACTACTAGCACATAGGCCTTGATTCGGTTTTCTTTCCAATTTCCAAGAAACAGAGCTTGTTTGTTAGAGATAGGCTCATTCTGGAACCAATGGACTATATCCCATATCTTGATGGCGTATTTGTTGCAGTCATCTAAGGCCTCATTTATCTCGGTCTTACGGATCCCTAAGAATTTTGAGAAAATGTAGGTTGGGTTGAAGTTGAGTTTTGGGACATATATTTCATTCAAAGGAGGAGCTTGGAGCAATTAGGTGTACTCTTCTAGAGTTGGGCTAATCAGATTTGGTCTAAATTGAAAAGCCACTTCTTTAGGCTCCTAAAAATGGACTAAGGCCCTTACTAATGTGATGTTAACCTTCACTTTGGCTAGTGAGAGTATGAGTCTAATTTTGTTGGTAATAAACTGTTGCTCTCTTAGGTTGAAGGTTTAAAACCACTGGCTGAGTATGGGCTTTAGGTTTGTGGACATAAATCTCCTTAGCGAAAACCCTAGCATTAGATTAGTTGGCCATTCTTGGAATATTACAAAGAAAGCATAAATTACAAGGGAAAGAAAAGAAAATATACAAGACCTCCTATGTACATCAATTCTAGGAAGAATACAGGGAAAGAAACTCTAAATCTTGTCATTTTTTTTTTGTTTTTATATAATGTTGCCCCTTTGTTAGTTATTTGTTGACCCCATGAAAATGTAATGCAAGAAAGGTGGGTTCTAATGGTCCTTAAACTCTGTAACCTTACACGTTTATGAAGAAACAGTTCCTTTGTCACATTGAAGTTTAAGTGGGGTAGCCTAATCGGCTTTGAACAGTGGTTTCCCCACTATGCCCGGAACTTTACACAATGGCTCGCCATCCTAAGGTCTTAGGACAGCCCGAGTTCGACCGTATTTTTCATGCATTCATGATGCAGTAAAATAAATCCCTCCCCTTAAAAATACATAAAACTAAACTTGCAAATGATATTAGCACAATAATAGAAAATGAGTAAATAAATTGCATTTAAGGTGATTTTAGAGATTAATCTTAATTTTTGAAAATTGAATGGTTAACCCTCTTGAATTCCCTAGTAGAGTTGTCAAGCTGTCGAGCTTAGGTTTTTTAAACCCCCCCCCCCCCCCCCCCCCTGGTTCTTTTATAAAATTAGATCTTTTCTAAATCGATCAATATTAAACCCTTACCCATAAAAACCAAGTTATAAAACGGGTTTTTGAAAACCAGAGAATCTGGATCTGAGAGTTTAGACTTTTAAACCCTTATGGGTACCATTGACTTCCCAAAATTAACTTTAATCTTTAAAAATCACCCTTTTTTTTACAAGATGGAACTCAATTTAACTATTCTAATTGGACAAATGAAATAATCTAAACTAAAGAAAAAGGAAAATTAGGTTTTTTTATTTTATTTTATTATTATCCTATAAGTGTCTATGTACCCGCTATTCTGGATCAGACATATGTAGTTCTCTTTTGTAAGACTTTAGTGGATTGGTTTTGTTTTAATTTGAAAACAATTGCATTTATGTTTTACTCAGTTTTGATTTGTTTAAGAAAATTCCTAAACCGTCCTAATCGGTTTTTTATTTTTGGAAACTCTAAAATAGTCCTAATTTAGAAAGAGGTCTATTTATTTTCACTTACATTTAGAAAATTAATTCTTCTAAGTAATTAATCTTATTTTATTTATTTATTTTTTTATTTATGTATCCCTTTTTTTTGTTTACTTAATTTATTTATTATTTATTATGGCTTATTTATTTTTATTTAAATTAGTAACAAAAAAGAATAAAGTTACCTTTTCTTTTCTTCTTTTCTTTCTTTATTATTACATTTACATAAATAAAAAGAAAAACAACAAAAAAAAAAAACACGGAAGAAAGAAAAGAAAAAGAACTTCGGATGGACACAACCGGATACACAAGTCGGACTTGGGTCGATTGTCTCAAATCGGTTAGGTTACCTTTATGTCGTTAGGTCAGATTAGTTGGGTCAAGTCGAGCTCTAGTAACTTCAACAGCAGCGGTAACTAGCAGGATCAATTCAATTTGATTCGGATAGATTTTCCTAGAGGTGAGGGTAGACTTGTGAGTTTTGGATTGGACTTAGGGGGGGTAGGTTGAGTGCTATGGTGTTTGGTGGTGGTTTAGAGGGTATTTAGAGGTGGCAGTTGGTGTTAGAGCTTGGGTGGTGTTAGAAGGAGTTGCTGTGGTCGATTGGGGAAGGGGTTTTGTAGTACGAAGAGTTCAGCTGTAGGATTAGTTTTGCCCGAGGGTGGCTAAAAGTGGTGGTTTAAGGGGGGTAAGCTTCAGCAGTTAAGGTTTAAGGGTGGCAGTTTGGTTAAGTGGCTAAGGGCTATAGCAGTGGCTGGGGGTGGTCATATTCAGGAGCTGATGGAGTGGGGGTTACGACTGTGGTGGTGGTGGTTGAGCTCGGAGTTGGCTAGAAAAAGAAACCCAAAGAGAGAAAGAGATTGGTAGAGAGAGAAAGTGATCGGGACGAGATAGAGAGAGTATGGGAGTTCATTTCGAGGTTGTGTGTGATTGTGTTAGATCCCTTAACATCATTTTATACCCGAATCGATCCCAGAAACAAAGGAAAGTTAGAATTGGATTTAATGAAAAATGCTCGAAAACCTAGTTTTTTTTCAGATTTTTGAAAGCCGATTTGAATGTGCTTTTGACTGAATTTAAACTTGTTCTTAACACCAATTTGAAGCATGCCATGTCTAGTGTAAGATTGATGAAAGAAACTATGTGCTTATGTATGGAATTTGTGCAAAAATTGAAGCTAAAATGGAGGGAGTGAGCTATTCTTAAGAAGGAAAAAGGAGGAAAATCTGGAGAAAATGGGAGAAAACTGAGGGAAACTGTTGATGTGGCGCTACGTTAGCCGACTCGACAAACCCCAACCTACCATATATCATCATGTGACATGTAGCAGCTAACATGGCATGCTGCATGGATGCCACGTGGCACCACATCAACAAGGTCGTCTAATCTAATGATACTAGGTGTCAGGATACGTGGCGTAACCAGATCCTGATACATGGTAGTGTGCTAGCCAAAAAATAAGAAAAAGGCCTCCTTGCCTTTACCAAGATTCAAACCCAAGACTTCATACTCAAGCCCCATACCTAATCCATATGCTTAACCATTAGGCCGTTGGCTTATGCCTTGTCTATATGTGTAATCAATTGCACATATAGACTTGGTTAGCCTAGGCTAAATTTGAATCTAAGCCTAAGTTCAACAGCCCAACTTCTAAACTAAAATTAAAATTAAAAATCTATCCTATAATAAGCTATTTTCTAAAAAAATTTCTATTTTTTTTGTAATTTTTCAAATTTTAAACTTCATTTTCTAACTTTTTATCTTTTTAGGGTTTCTTTTTTAAATTTTCTTATTTTTTGTGTTTTTGCTTATTTTTGAAAGTTTTTGTATTTTTCCATAACCTTATTTTTTCTAAATTTCTTAATTTTTTGGGTTTTCTTTAATTCCCTAATTTTTGTGTTTTTTTTTTAATTTAAGGCCTAAAGAGAAAAGAAAGAAAAAATAATAAAGTAAATAAAATAAAATAAAAATACATGGGGCAAAAATTAAGTATCTATAGGGTGCAAGGTGAACGAATCACTATGTGCACTGATAATTGACAGTGGGACCTGCACCAATGTCACCTCTGTATTTATGGTCCAGCAGTTGAAATTACTGACCAAGCCCTACCTAAAACCTTACAAGTTTCATTGGCTCAGTGATAAGGGATCCCTACAAGTGAACAAACAAGTGTCCGTATCGATCTGTAAAGGTAGGTATTAAGATGAAGTGCTTTATGATGTGCTGCCCATGAATGCATCCTACCTTCTACTTAGAAGACCATGGATGTTTGACCGAGCAGTTATATACGATGGTAGGAGGAACACATGTTTAGTGGAGCATGAAGGGAAAAGGTTGAAATTAAGTCCCATGATTGTTGAACAGGTATAAGTTATGCAATCCTAGCTTAACCAAACCTTGAAGAAGGAGGCTTTGGTACTGACCTGAGCCGAACTGAAAAGAGAAATAAAGTTAGAGGGACCAACCTAGCTGCTTGTCAAGAGGCTTCTAGATATGAGACCCGGTAATGAAGAGTTGCCAATCGAGGTAAAAACACTATTAGAGGACTTTGCCAACTTGTTTCTAGAGGAGCTACCAAAGGGTCTACCCCTAATATGAGGTGTCGAGTATGTGATTGACCTATAACCAAGTGTTGCACTGCCAAACAAGATTACCTATAGGTTGAACCTTAAATAGGCTGCCAAACTGCAGAGGCAAGTAGACGACCTCTTAAAGAAAGGGTATGTACACAAGTCTCTAAGCCCTTGTATTGTGTTAGCCCTGTTAGTGCCAAAGAAGGATGGTTCTTAGAGGATGTGTATGGATAGCCGAGCCATCGATCGAATCACCATTAAGTATAGGTATCCTATACCCAGGCTTAATGATATACTATACTAGTTAAGTGGAGCAAGAGTGTTCTCCAAGATCAATCTCAAATTTAGATACCATCAAATTCAAATGCATAAAGGAGATGAGTGGAAAATTGCATTCAAGACGCGACATGGTTTATATGAGTGGCTTGCAATGCCATTTGAACTATCCAATGCATCGAGCATATTCTTGTAACTTATGAATCATGTACTTCGAAAATTCTTGGGAAGGTTTGTCTTGGTTTTTTTTTTATGACATTCTAGTATACAGTCTCGACTTGGAGACTCATTGAGAACATCTCCAACAAGTGCTTGGGAAACTTCGAGCTGTACAGCTCAACGTCAATCTCAAGAAGTGCGACTTTTACCGTTCTAAGGTGATCTTCTTAGGATTTGTTGTGAATGAAGGTAGCATTTGAGTTGATGAAGAGAAGATAAGAGCAAACATAAATGGCCTGAGCCGACCTGTTCTACCGATGTGAGAAGTTTCCATAGCCTAGCATCATTTTATCATCAATTCATCAGGAACTTTAGTGCGATTGTGGCCCTACTTACCAAACTCTAAAAAAAAAAAATGTTGAATTCAGATGAGGTGAGAAAGAGAGGAGAAGTTTTGAGGAAGTGAAAGAGGGGCTAACTACACCCCTCGTCTTAGCTCTACTAAGCTTCAACAAGATATTTGAAGTAGAATATGACGTATCCAGACTAGGCATAAATGTTGTATTGATGCAAGAAGGTTAACCTATTGCTTACCTCAATAAGAAACTTTAAGGAGCTACACTCAATTACTCTGTCTACGACAAGGAGTTTTACTCCTTAATTTGAGCCCTAATGGCGTAGCAACACTATCTACTGCCAAGAAATTTATGATCTACATTAATCATGAATCCTTAAGATATCTAAAGAGCCAACCAAAGTTGTCCTGGAGACAAGCCAAGTTGGTTGAATTCATGGAGGGTTTTTCTTATGTTGTAAAATACAAGAACAAAAAGAACAATGTAGTGGCCAATACTCTATCAAGACGACATGCCCTCTTGAATCAACTATAAACAAGGCTACTTGGTTTTTCAAACATCAAGAATTTGTATGCTGAAGACCCATACTTTGGTCTTATCTACGCCCGTTGAGAGGAAAGACAAACACTAGATGACTATCATAGGGAGGACAAATACTTATTCAAGAAGAGGAAGCTATATATCCTAACCTGTTCCATATAAGAATTATTGGTGTGTGAAGCTTATGGAAGGGAATTGACAGGATACTTTAGCTAGCGCCGAACTTATGAGGTACTATCTTTTAGATTCTTTTGGCCAAGAATGAAGAGAGATGTCCAATCCATGCTGGAAAGATATGCAACCTGCTGAAAAGTGAAGAGTCAAGCCGAACAAGGACACTACTAATCCTTGCTAATCCCAACCAACCATGGTCCAAATTGAGTATGGACTTCATGTTAGGATTGCCTAAGACATCCCGTGGCACATTTCGTGCCCTATTCCAAAACTAATGATGCTTTAGCTATCTCTTTTCTTTTCTTATAGGAGGTGATCAAGCTTTACGGCATGCCCAGGACTATAGTCTCGGATCGTGACCTAAAATTCATGAGCCACTTTTGGAGGACACTTTAGAGGCAATTGGGAACCAAGTTATTGTACAGCATGTCCAGCCATCTACAGATAGATGGGTATATCAAAGTTGTCAACTAAACTGTAGGAACTTTGTTGGGGGTCGTTGTTGGACGAAACATGGTAGATTGGGATATGTGTTTACCAATCATTGAATTCGCTTACAATCGGATTGCCCACAGTGTCACAAGCATGTCTTCATTCGAAGTTGCCTATGGGTTTAACCTTAAGCTCCCATTAGACCAAATACCATAGCTAAGGACTAATGATAATCGACTAGCTACGGAAAGAGTCAAGCCATCAGAGCAATGCAGTAGAAGGTTGTGGAACAACTGAGCCAAGCTAAAGCTAAGCTAGAGAAGTGGAGCAAAGGATGAAGAAAGAGAGAATTTTAGCTAGGCAATTTAGTCTGGATACATCTCAGCAAGGATCGGTTCCCAAACTTAAGGAAGAGCAAGTTGTCTCCTAAGGCTGACGGATCATTCCGAGTATATGAAAAGATCAATCCCAACGCCTATAGGATTGAATTACTTGAAGGATATAAAGTCTCAAACTCTTTCAACATTGCCAACCTCTAACCTTACATTCTCGAAGACGAGTAACCTGAACCTAAACCATATTTGATCCCAATCTCAAACAACTCGGAGGGGATAATAGGGATCAAGGTCTGATTACACGCTCCCGAGGCAGAAGGCTTTCTCAAGTGGTTTGCCAAGCTGTCCGAGGTGAGTTAAGTACTGAGGAGTAGTGCTTACCCCAGCTTAATTTATCAAGCTACTTTACTCTCCATGCTATCTAAGATGTTACTGAGGTGATCAACCAGCATGCCTAGCCAAACCCTCTACTAAACCATAGTCCTAACACCAAATTTGAGTACAACAATCTCCATTGTGTCGAGGCTAACCAAGACTATCAAGAGCCAACCCTCTAAGGCCAACCCAAGATGAGCTATCCCTGAACTAACCACAGTATTGCCCCTTCTAACGCTGAATAGGCCTGAACAGAGGCCCACCCTTGCTCGGACCACAATATTATCAGAATCATAGTAAAAACATGCACGTACTGTCCTTATTGATAATTGTACTATCCTTTTTGATAAATGACATTCACTACGCACAATTTCGTATCTCTTTGTATAGAATTTCCCCTTTTCTATTTAGCAAATAGGAATTCATTTTTTGTAATTATTTGTAACGTAGAACTTGCCTTAACGGGGTATTATAAATAGTCACATAATGTAACAGCCGAAGACATATATAGAAAAATACACTGAACCTTTTTACCTTCTCTTGAGTTAAGTGTCCTCTTGCTTACTCTTGAGCTACTCTTATTTAGCCTATTTGAGCCTGGACTAATGGTGAGTGACCTCTGACCATACTTGTGCATCATATCAAGTGCGACCTGAGCTCATATGAGGTATTGGTGCATCATATCTATCGTCGATGCATGGGAACCCCTGCTCTACCTCAACTATCATTTACATTTCAGGCCATCTTGCAACTTGGACCCATCCCCTTTGGTTACAAGTGATATTGGGTTTGTGTATTCATCCATGATTCCATATCAAGACCCATACGAACGAAACCAAATAAGACCACTAAGACCCTTCCTGCTTAGACTACCTGAGCAAAAGAGAAGGAACCCCTAAGGAAGTTTGAGAAAAGCCAGAGTTTAGGAAGGAAGACGAGTGAGATCAAGTGTTTCAAAGCCAAGGATTTGGACACATGGTCACTCAGTGTCCAAATAGGTGAACAATGGTGATCCGAGGCGAGGTGCCAACTATTGAGGTTAATAATAATGATGAGGTCGATAGTACTGATGAGGAAGTAGAGGAGCTGAAATAGGACGGATAGACTGAACTATTCGAGGAGGAAGTTATCTACAGTGAGGAAGGCAACTTTATGCCGACCACTTTAGTGTTGTGGCAAACGATGAGCGTTAGTCCCATACCCAAAGATGAACAAAGGGAAAATCTCTTCCATATTAGATGTAAGGTAAATGAATCACTGTACGTACTGATCGTTGATAGTAGGAGCTGTACTAACGTAACCTTTACATTTATGGTCCAACAATTGAAATTACCAACCAAGCCCCACTCAAAACCTTATAAGCTTCATTGGCTCAATGATAAGGGTACCCTACAAGTGAACAAATAAGTGTTTGTATCGATCTGCGTTGGCAAATATCGAGATGAAGTGCTTTGTGATGTACTGCCCATGAGTACACCCCACATTCTACTTAGACGACCATGGATGTTTGACTGAGCAATTATATATAACAAAAGGAGGAATACATGTTCTGTAGAGCATGAAGGCCGGGGGATGAAATTAAATCTTATGATTGCTAAGCAAGTAAAGGTCATATAGTCTTAACTTAGCTAAACCCTAAAGAAAGAGGCTTTGGTAATGACCTGAGTTGAATTGAAAAGAGAAATGGAACTTGATGGATTAACCTTTCTACTAGTCTGAAGGATGTTGGAGATGAGGTTCGAGGAGAGGGAGTATTCCATTGAAGTGAAAACATTACTAGAGGAGTTTGCCGACCTATTTCCAAAAGAATTGCTGAAAAGTATGCCTCTAATCCGAGGTGTTGAGCATGCAATCAACTTATAGCTAGGAGTCACACTACCGAACAAGATTGCATATAGGCCGAATCTTGAATAGGTTGTCAAGTTACAGGGGCAAGTAGATGAGCTAATGAAGATGGGGTATGTGCATGAGTCCCTTAACCCTTGTGCCATTCTAGCCTTATTAGTGCTAAAGGAAGATGGTTCTTGGAGGATGTGTACAGATAGATGAGTGATCAATTGAATCACCAGCAAGTACAAGTATCCCATACCTAAGCTAAATGACATGCTGGATGAGTTAAGTGTAGTAAGCGTGTTCTCTAAGAATGACCTCAAATCCGAATACCATCAAATCTGAATGTACGAAGGTGACGAGTGGAAAACTCAATTCAAAACGCGCTATGGATTATATGAATGGCTTATAATATCATTCAAACTGTCCAACATGCCGAGTACATTCATGCGCTTAATGAATAATGTGCTTCAAGAATTAATAAGGAGGTTTGTTGTAGTTTATTTTGATGACATTTTGGTATACAGCTCCAACCTGGAGATTCACCAAGAGCTTCTCCGAAGAGTCTTTGCAAAACTCCGAGTTGAACAGCTCTATGCAAATCCGAAGAAGTGTAACTTTTGCCAATTCGAGGTGATCTTCTTAGGTTTGTTGTGAGTGGAGGTAGTTGTCGAGCCTGGTTTTTCACCCTCTCAGTTCTTTTTATAAAATTAGGTCTTTTCTAAATCGATCAGTACTAAACCCTACCCGTTTAATATTGACCTTCGACTAGGGTTTAAAGAAGATCATTTTTTCCAATTTGAAAAAATTTGGAGTCGCTACCCAACCGAAGTCGAGAAAAAGGGTTAAGTTATAACTAATTGGGTGGATTGGTTACAACTTAGCTACCGGTCTATCGATTAAAAAACCAATTTGTAAAACAACTTTTTTAAAAACCAAAGATTTAGGTTTGGGGGCTAATTTATTAAATCCTAAACGGGTACCACTTTTTAACTTTCCGAATTTATCTTCGTTTTTCAAATATACCCTTTTTAATTTCTAAAAACATCAAATTATGATACATGGACTAAATTGATTAATTTATATAAATATCTAAAAATGGAAAAAATAAAACTTTCCATATTTTAAGTTGCTCTGTACTTGCATATGGGTGCCTACGTACCCGCTATTCGGGATTAGACTTTCGTAATTCATTTATAAAAAACTTTAGTAGGTAGTTTGATTTTAATTTTTGAAAAAGGGTCACATTTACATTTTTACCCAGTTCGATTTATTCAAGGAAATTCTTTTAAAGGTCCAAATTCGTGTTTTATTTTTTGAAACTCTAAAATAGTCCTAATTTGGAAAAAGGTTTATTTATTTTCACTTATTTTTAGAAAGCTTAATTTTTCTAAGTGTGAAAATGATTTTTGGTTACTAACCTATTTATTTATTTTTGTTTTTATTATATTATCTTATATATTTCATACTTAATCTATCTATTTCTATTAAAATAAATAAATAGACTACTTCCTTTCTTTTTTTCTCTTTTTGTTTTTTATTCTCTTTCTTTTTTTTTCATTCTTTTTTCTTCTTTTTTTTTTCTTTTTCTCATTTATAACATTTACAAATAAACAAATGAATAAATAAATAAAAAAGAAAAAAGAAAAAGTAGGTCCACTCGGATTGGCTCAAACAGCTCGGATCAGCTCACTTTGACTTGGATCGGCTCGGTTGGCTCACTTTGGCTTGAATTGGCTCACTTCAACTTGGATCAGCTTGGTCAGCTCACTTTGGCTTGGATCAGCTCGGTCGACTCACTTTGGCTTGGATCGGCTTGGAGTTGGCTTGGTCAACTGGAGAAATCCAATGGTGGTGGTTTTCGTAAAAACACTGTAGGGAATGCTATCCTAGAGAGAGAGGAATCATGCTAGAGAGAGGGAACTTCGATTTTTGTTTTTCTAAAGTGTTTTAAACTTTTTGTTATGTTTTGAAAATGAAGAGTAGACCCTTATTTATAGGTGTCATGGTTGTGTTAAGGATGGAAAAAATTAAATGCAATATTATTTTTTTCCAATTTTAGATTGGATGAACCTAGACAATATGTGGTGCCAAATACATAGCTGCACATGTATGAATGTGCTGGAGTGTGTCGGAATGTGTCTACCATACATAGAAGTGAGTTGGCAAATGACGTGGTGATAACATAGCCCGTGACATAGCAATGACATGGCAATAAAGCGAGAAAAGAAAATAAAAGATACATTTTGCACTTTCCATAAATAAAACCCTGGATCTCCAAGTCATATGCAATATCAAGTCCAGATGCTTATCCAATTGAGTTATTGGTTTTTCCTTATACATATATATAATTAATTGCACAAATGGACCAGGTCAGCATAAGCTAAATTCAAATCTAAGTCTGGACCTAACAGTCTTTTATTCAAAACTATTGAAATTGAAATTAAAATGATATTCTATTTAAACAACCTAAAAATTTATTATTTTCTAAATACCCTATTTTATTTTGTGACTTTTCAAATTTCTTTTTTTTTTTGTATTTTTTCTAAATTTCTTATTTTTTTGTACTTTTTCTATTTTCCTATTTTTTAATATTTTTCTAGAATTCTTATTTTTTTCTAAATTCCTTCATTTTGGGGGGCTTTCTTTAATTTTCTATTTTTTTGAACTTTTTCTAATTTAGGACCCTATACCTAATTTGAAAAATAAAAAGGGAAGGGGGGATTATAAATATTAAGTGTCTACAGCTGCCCCTCTTTGTGGTAAAGTTTAAGCAAAACTTTGCCATAAAGATAAAACAGACACTATTTTTTCCCTAAGAGTGGATTTTATGCTAAGAAGCGCTATAGCTAGCTTACTATCCTAAGTCCAATCCATCAGGGATTTTGAGAAGAAAAGGGGGGCGAAAAGATGAAAAGAAGGATCGAAGTTTGGTCATGCTCGTATGAACTGACAAAGTGAAGTGAAACGGGCTAAGCGCTCCTTAAGCTGGCTAAGACCTTAAAAGGAATGAGCAAATTTGGTCGTGTCCTGATGAGCTAACTAACCAAGGTGGATAAAGCGCTCCTAGAGCTGGCTAAGACCCTAAAAAGAATCAGCGAACTTGGTTGTGTCATGATGAGCTGACTAACCAAGGTAGGCAAAGCACTCCTAGAGCCGGCTAAGACCCTAAAAAGAATGAGCAAACTTAGTCGTGCCCTGATGAGTTGACTAACCAAGGTGGGCAAAGCGCTCCTAGAGCTAGCTAATACCCTAAAAAGAATGAGCGAACTTAGTCGTGCTCTAATGAGCTGACTAACCAAGGGGGGCAAAGCGCTCCTAGAGCTGGCTAAGACCCTAAAAAGAATGAGCGAATTTAGTCGTGCTCTAATGAGCTGACTAACCAAGGCGGGCAAAACGCTCTTAGAGCTGGCTAAGACCTTAAAAAGAATGAGCGAACTTGGTCATGCCTTGATGAGATGACTAACCAAAGTAGGCAAAGTGCTCCTAGAGCTGGCTAAGACCCCAAAAAGAATGAGCAAACTTGGTTGTGCCCTGATGAGTTGATCAACCAAGGCGGACAAAGCGCTCCTAAAGCTGGCTAAGACCCTAAAAAGAATGAGCAAACTTGGTTGTGCCCTAATGAGCTGACTAACCAAGGCGGGCAAAGCGCTCCTAGAGCTGGCTAAGACCTTAAAAAGAATGAGCAAACTTGGTTATGCCTTGATGAGCTGACTAACCAAGGTAGGAAAAGTGCTCCTAGAGCTGGCTAAGACCCTAAAAAGAATAAGAAAACTTGGTCGTACCTTGATGAGCTGACTAACCAACACGGGCAAAGCATTCCTAGAGCTAACTAAGACCCTAAAAAAGAATGAGCGAACTTGGTTATGCCCTAATGAGCTGACTAACCAAAGTGGACTAAGCACTCCTAGAGCTGGCTAATACTCTAAGAAGGATGAGTAAACTTGGTCATGCTCTAATGAGCTGACTAACCAAAGCGGGTAAAGCGTTCCTGGAGCTGGCTAATACCCTTAGAAGGATGAGCAAATTTGGTTGTGCCTTAAAGGTTAGTTGTAACCTTAAAAAGAATAGGAGAAGGATTAGAGCTCTAGGAGCTAGCTTGAATCCTAAGAGAAAGACGGGACAGTGCCCTAAAGGTTGGCTAGAACCCTAAAAAGAATAAAAGAGGGATCAACGCTCTAGGAGCTGGTTTGAACCCTAAGAAAAACGATGAAGGATTGAAGAACTAATGTAAGGCAAGCAACTAGTTTCAAAAGACACTTTTGCTTGGAAAAGTATTTATAAAGAGATTGTTGAAAAACAATTTATGAACAAGGAAAAGAGTAGGGATAAGCCCCTTGATTTAAAAAAGAGTTTGAAGGATATTAAAAACCACAATTGGGGAAGAATGACTTAAACTAGAAAAATGACGACCTTGGAAAGGAAACGGATGACATGGATTAAAAACTTGGCTATTTGAGCCAACAAGGATTTAGATAAAAGATTTTGTGATGGGCCTTTACTTTCTCTCTCTTCTTTTTTTTTTTAATTTTTATTTTTACTTTTTTTTTAAAGTTTTTCCGATAGGTATAAACTCTTATTAAGGAACAATCTTATAACTAACCCTATCTTTGGTAATCATGTGGAATTTCTTAATGCCCCTGTCCCTAAGGCTTCTCTTAGGGCTTTTGTGATCTTAAACCATTCCTTTCTTAAGGAGAAGGTAACTTATAATTAGTTTAGTCAAAGAGGTCTTCCTTACTAACTCTCGGTCTAGATTATACTCTCAACTTCAATTCCAGAAATTATAGTTCATTTTGTAAGTGATACTCCTTGACTAACCCGTTAGGTTTTTTTCGGTTTACCCTTATGAATTTAGGATTTTGCTCCAAAGGTTTCAAAAAAGACTAATGAAAAGGCTTGTTTTGATAGAAACACTTTTATTAATCCCGGGTGTACAAATCAAGAACCTTAGGGAAAAATTAGAAGCATGCTTACCCTTGTTTCAAAAAAAATTTTTATTAAAGATAAATTATCTTTTAAGATTTTAAGAGCTTTTACATGTATAAAGGCGGTATTGTGGGTGGGGAGGCCTTATGTGATTTAGTATAGGTAGGAGAGGCTTCAAAGTGTCAGTGTGGATATGGAAATTTGGGTTTCCAGGCTTTGGAGTATGATTTAAGGCCTTATGTTTTCTGAGGCTATTTAGGCATCAACTCCTGGCCCTTTTGACTTGGTTTGGTTGCCCCTATTGGGATGTGAAACATTTCTTGAGGCTTTTTATCCTATACTTCTGGGCCTAATTCTTTGGCTTTTTTTTTTCTTCTCTCTTTTTTTCTTTTTGTAATTGCTTCACCTTACTGTCTCTTATTATTTTTCTCTTTCTTTTTGGCCTCAAGAGTGACTATTTCCATTGATGATTCAAGGCCTTAATTCCACAGATTTCAAGTGTATGGGCTTGAGGTAGTTGAAAAAGGAAATTGGCTCTTCTTCATTTCAAAGAAAAATAATTTATCAGAAATAAAAGTTTTTTTTTTAATTAATGTTATTTAAACAAGCATAAACCAATCTTACCCCTATCTTCTACTCGATGACCCCAACCTTCAAATTGCCCCATTGTAGGGTGGTTCTTGATAGGGTTTAAATTTAGAAATTCTCCAAATAGGTCCAACGGGGTGAACAACAGATGATTGTATTTAGGATTTAGAAGTAAATGCCTAACTTCACTTCAATCTACGTATCACATTCAAAGTGAACCTCCTCTAAGGAATGAGTCCAAAATATCCTCATAATTATATCACTCAACTCTCAAAGTGTTTCAAGTCGGTATATAGGATATAGCTTTCCTCTTCTCATCCTAAACTTTTCAAAAAGTGAGTTACCGATTCCTTAAGTAGAAGTCCGCTTTTTTATTTTCCTAGGATCAAGTTTTACCCCATAGTTTCTCAAATCATGCCCTAGTATTTGATTTTGTGTTTTAGTTCAATTTATGATTGAGCTTGGCTTTTTAAATAGATCAAGGGTTTTAGCTTAGCTTGGTTACTTTTAGGCATTGAGGATTATGTTTAGGTTGGTAGCCTTGATGGGCTATGGTTCATGTTCGGATTGGCTAGCTGACCTAATGGCTTTGTGTTTAGGTAAGCCGGTGTTAAGGTTAAATGCTTAGCCAAGTGGTCTATGTTTGGGTAGGTTACCTGAATGAGCTTAAGGTTGGTGTTGGCCAAGTAGCTTGTGTTTGGATTAGATGGTGATAAAGGGCTAGGTTTGGTGCAGGTTGAAAGCCAAATGTTTAGGCTGGCTGCTTGAGTAGGCCAAAGGGCTCATGTTTGTTCAAGGGGCTTGTATTTAAGGTTGAATGTGCTAAGGGACTCGTATTTGGCTTAAATGGGCCAAGGGGCTCTTACTTGGCTTGAATGGGTTAAGGGGTTCGTATTCGGCTTCCTTAATAGGTCGAGGGACCTTGTATGGTTTCAAAACCAAGTATTTGGGTTGGTCACTTGAGTGAGCCAAAGGCCTCAGCTTATGCTGGTTCCTTAGGCCCATAAGCATTTATAATTGTTTGCAACTTTTATTTTCATTTTTTTTTTGTTTTTCTTTTCAATTTTTTTTAGAGAGAGAAAGGCAAAGTTTATTTTCAAAAAATAATTTACAAATAAGGATGGTGGTTTTTTTTTTATATTTCTTTTTTAGTTTCTATTTACAAGTCTATGGATTTTGTTTATATTTTTCTAAATGAGATTGAATGGTGCTTAAATGGAAGACTATTTACAAAGACGGGACTTTTAAAAAATGATGAACGGTGAACTAAAGAGAGCTTTATTATTTTTGAAAAAGGAAGACAAGAATACAAAAAACAAAGGTAGAGAACCTAAACTTTATTCAGGAATTTTATTCTAGGCTCCTTAGACTTGAACTGGAAAGACCCTACATTAAGTCTCATAAACGGGCCTTAAGGTCCTCTATCATCTCATAAATTTTCCCAATGACCTTAGCCAAAACGGACCTTAAGGCTCGATTGTGAGCTTCAAAACACTCGAGCTTTTCTTTTGAATAAGCGATTTCATCTCTTAGCACCTGCTTGCGAAACCTGGAGGCCTCCAGTGGCCAATTACTTGGTTGATCATTCACTCAGTTGTCTACCATCCTAAGTCTACACATTTTATAGACAAGGATTAGTCATCAGTATAATGATAGAAAAACAAAAATGTGAAAATATGCAGATGCTAGGGTCACCTGGGTTAATATATTACTTCTTAAGTTGCAACCCTACTATAATTTTCAAAAACTTGTTTGCAAAAATTCTTGAATGATTAGTAAGGCTCTAATTTCTCAAGTTTGGAATGAAGTATATGCAATTAGGGTGGGTTCTGAAAGGTCCTTAAGCTTTGAAACCTCACTTGTTTTTAGAAAACATTTTCATTGGTCACATAAGCTTAAGTGGGGTGGCCTAATCAACCCCGAACGGTGGTTGCCCCACTACATCCGAAACTTACATAATGGCCCCTCTCCTAGGTTCTTAAAACGGCCTGGGTTTGACCGCATCTACCCTGCATCTTTGATGCGACAAATGAAACACCATGCTTCGGTATATGCTATTTACAAAATAAATATGCTAATTAAAACAAATATATACATGAAGCAAACAATAAATAAACAAATCAATATATAAAGAAATAAATAACTAAACAATGCGGGTAATTTAAAAAGTGATTTTAATTTCGAAATGTTTTTAAGTGGTTAGCCCTTTTGACAGTCCCCAGTAGAGTCGCTAAGCTGTCGAGCCTGGTTTTTCACCCTCCTAATTCTTTTTATAACATTAGATATTCTTTAAACCGATCAGTACTAAACCCTACCCATTTAATATTGACCCTCGACTAGGGTTTAAAGATCATTTTTTCCAACTTGAAAAAATTTGGAGTCGCTACCCGACTGGAGTCAGGAAAAGAGGTTAAGTTATAACCAATTAGGATTGGTACCATTATCAGTGATGATTGTTTCAGGAGTCCCGTACCAAGCCAGATGTCCCTCTTGATGAATTTAACTATGACCCCTTTGTAACATTCGAGTATGACGAAGCCTCTACCCATTTGCTGAAGTAGTCGATGGCAACTAATATGAAGCGATGCCTATTAGATGCTCTTGGAGTGATAAGTCCAATGATATCTATGCCCCACAATGAGAAAGGCCATGGTGCTGAGATGGCATGCAATTCCTAAGGCGGAGCATTTATCTTATTTGCATAAACTTGGCATAAATGACAGTGCTTAACATGTTTGATGCAATCACTTTCCATTGTTGACCAATAATACCCTAGCCTCATGATTTTCTTTGCCAACATGTACCTATTCATATGAGGGCCACATACTCCTTCATGTACCTCTTTCATTAAATTTTCAGCCTCTTCATTAGCCACACAACTTAAGAGTGTACCGTCAAATGAGCGTCGATATAAGGTGGACTCAATTAATAAGAATTGGGTGGCTAGTCTCCTAATCATCTTTTTGTCTTTTTTCTCGGCCTTTTTAAGGTATGCACCTTATTGTAAGAACACCTTAATATCATGATACCATGGCTTTTGGTCATTTATACCCTGAATTGTTAGGCAGAAGACAGGCTTGTCCTCAATTTCAATAGTAAAGGGCTGAATCTCGACTCCACTAGATATCTGGCTCATAGATGCTAGTGTAGCTAAAGTATCAGCAAATTGGTTATGAGTCCTTGGTATGTGATTGAAGGTGACTTCTGTAAAACTTTTCATTAATGCCATCAAATGCCTGTGATAAGGCACCAGCTTAGGATCTTTAGTTTTGTACTCTCCCCGTGCTTAGCCAATAATGAGTGAGGAGTCCCCATACACTTTTAATTCTTGAATGTCTTTCTCTAGGGCCATTTTGAGTCCCATGATGCATGCTTCATATTCAGTAATATTATTAGTGTATGGGAAAATGAGCCTTATGGCTATAGGATACTGAGTACCTTTAGTGGATATTAGTATTGCCCCAATTCCACATCCAAATATGTTGGCTGAACCATCGAAGAACATTTTCCATTTTGGTGGCTCGTCATCCTTTCCTTTATCAGAGTTTTCTTTGACTACTAAAATACCCTCATTAAGAAAATTGATTTGTACTTCTTGGGGAGTACTATTAGAGGAGTTTTCTACTAATTTATCTGTCAAAGCTTGCCCTTTGACTAAATTTCGGTTCACATATGTAATGTCGAACTCCGATAACAGCATTTGCCACTTCAAGATTTTGCCAATTGGAGCCAGTTTATCTGTCAAGTACTTCAGGGGATCGTGTTGAGTCAGTAATTCTACCTAATAGTAGAGTGTGTATTGTCTGAGCCGATCCAAGTTGAAGTGAGCCGAGCCGTTCGAGCCAATCCGAGCCAACCTAGTTTTTCTTTTTTTTTTTTATTTATTTATTCATTTGTTTATTTGTTTTTCATCCTCCTGGTTCTTTTTATAAAATTAGGTCTTCTCTAAGCCAATCAGTACTAAACCCTACCCATTTAATATTGACCCTCGACTAGGGTTTAAAGAAGATCATTTTTTCCAACTTGAAAAGATTTGGAGTCGCCACCCGACCGGAGTCGGGAAAAAGGGTTAAGTTATAACCAATTGGGTGGATTGGTTATAACTTAGCTACCGGTCTATCGATTAAAAAACCAATTTGTAAAACGGTTTTTTAAAAACCAAAGATTTAGATCCGGGGGCTAATTTATTAAATTCTAAATGGGTATCACTTTTTAACTTTCCGAATTTAACTTTGCTTTTCAAATATACCCTTTTTAATTTCTAAAAACATCAAATTATGATACATGCGATTAAATTGATTAATTTACATAAATATCTAAAAATGGAAAAAATAAAACTTTCCATATTTTAAGTCACCCTGTACTTGCGTACGGGTGTCTACGTACCCGCTATTCGGGATCATACTTCCATAGTTCGTTTATAAAAAACTTTAGTAGGTGGTTTGATTTTAATTTTTGAAAAAGGGTCACATTTACATTTTTACCCAGTTCAATTTATTCAAGGGAATTCTTTTAAAGGGTCTGAATTGGTGTTTTATTTTTTGAAACTCTAAAATAGTCCTAATTTGGAAAAAGGTTTATTTATTTTCACTTATTTTTAGAAAGCTTAATTTTTCTAAGTGTGAAAAGAATTTTTGTTTGCTAACCTATTTATTTATTTTTGTTTTTATTATATTATCTTATTTATTTTATACTTAATCTATCTATTTCTATTAAAATAAATAAATAGACTACTTCCTTTCTTTCTTTTTTCATTCTTTTTTCTTTTTTTCTTCTTTTCCTCATTTATAACATTTACAAATAAACAAATGAATAAATAAATAAAAAAGAAAAAGTAGGTCGGTTCGGATTGGCTGGAACGACTCGGATCAGCTCACTTCGGCTTAGATCAGCTTGGTCGGCTCACTTCGGCTTACTTCGACTTGGATCAGTTTGGTCGGCTCACTTTGGCTTGAGTTAGCTCACTTTGGCTTGGATCAGCTCACTTCGCCCTGGATCGGCTTGGAGTTGGCTTGGTCGGCTCGAGAAATCTGATGGTGGTGGTTTTTGTAAAAACACCGTAGGGAATGCTATCCTAGAGAGAGAGGAATTGTGCTAGAGAGAGGAAACTTCAATTTTTGTTTTTCTAAAGTGTTTAGAAGTTTTTATTGTGTTTTGAAAATGAAGAGTAGACCTCTATATATAGGTGTTATGGTTGTGTTGAGGATGGAAAAAATTAAATGCAATATGATTTTCTTCTAATTTTGAATTGGATAAACCTGGACAATATATGGTGCCAAATACATAGATGCGCGTGTATGAATGTGCCGGAGTGTGTTGGAATGTCTCTACCATACTTGGAAGTAAGTTGGCAAATGACATGGCGATGACGTAGCCCGTGATGTGGCGATGACATGGCAGTAAAGTGAGAAAAGAAAATAAAAGATACATTTTGCACCTTCTATGAATTGAACTTGGGATCTCCAAGTCATATGCAATATCAAGTCTAGATGCTTATCCAACTGAGCTATTAGTTTTTCCTTATTCATATATGTAATTAATTGCACATATGGACAAGATTAGTCTAAGCTAAATTCAAATCTAAGTTTAGATCCAACAGCCTTTTATTCAAAACTATTGAAATTGAAATTAAAATTATATTCTATTTAAACAACCTAAAAATTTAATATTTTTTAAATACCCTATTTATTTTGTGACTTTTCAAATTTCTTTTTTTTTTGTATTTTTTCTAAATTTCTTATTTTTTTTGTACTTTTTGCTATTTTCCTGTTTTTTATATTTTTCTAAAATTTTTATTTTTTTCGAGATTTCTTCATTTTTGGGGGTTTTCTTTAATTTTCTATTTTTTTGAACTTTTTTCTAATTTAGGACCCTATACCTAATTTGAAAAATAAAGGGGGTAGGGGGGGGGGGGGGGGCGGTGGCGCAAAAATTATGTGTCTATAATAGCGTCTAAGTCAATGAAGAGAAAATAAGAGCGATCATAAAATAGCTTGAGCCAACCTATTTTGCAGACGTAAGAAGTTTCCATAGCCTAACATCATTCTATCACAGATTTATAAGGAATTTCAGTACGATTGTGGCCCCACTTACCAAAATATAAAAAAAGAGTGTTGAATTCAGATGGAGAGAGGCTTAACATTGTTCTATCAAAGATTTCTAAACAAATTTGAATACAATTGTAGCCCTACTTACAGAACTGTCAAAAAAGAGCGTTGAAAATAGATACGGAGAAGCTTAACATAGTTATATAAAAGATTTATAAAAAAAATTAGTACGATTGCGACCCTACTTATCGAACTGTCAAAAAAGAGTGTTGAATTCAGATGGGGAGAGAGAGAGAGAGAAGAGGAGTTTTGAGGAGGTGAAATAGAGGCTAACTACAATCCTTGTCTTATTTCTGTCGAGCTTCGACAAAGTATTCAAAGTAGAGTGTAATGCATTCAGACTAGGCATAAGTGCTGTGTTGATGGAAGAAGGCTAACCTATTGCTTACTTCAGTAAGAAACTTTGAGGAGAAATACTCAATTAGTCTATTTATGATAAGGAGTTTTACTCCTTAATCCGAGCCCTAACGATATGGCAACACTATTTGCTGCCTAAGGAATTTGTGATCTACACCGATCATAAATCCTTAAGGTATCTGAAGAGCCAACCTAAGTTGTTTCGGAGGTAAGCCAAATGGGTCAAGTTGATGAATGGTTTTTCTTATGTCGTAAAATACAAGAATGGAAGGAACAATGTAGTGGTCGATGCCCTATCGAGACGTCATACCTTCCTGACCGAGCTGCAAACAAGGCTCCTTGGTTTTTCAACTATAAAGAATTTGTATGCTGTAAATCTACACTTTAGTCCTATATATGCCCAATGTAAGCAAGGATGGACATTAGATGACTATTACAGGGAAGACAAATACTTATTCAAGAAGAAGAGGTTATGTATCCCGTACGTGAGGCGCATAGAAGAGGATTGACTGGATACTTTGGCCAACGTTGAACCCATGAAGTACTATTTACAGGAATCTTTTGGCTAAGAATGATGAAAGATGTGTAGTCCATGTTGGAGAAGTATGCGACCTGCCCAAAGGTGAAGAGCTAAGCTGAGTAAGGACATTACCTACCTTTGCCCATCCTAATCATACCGTAGTCCGAGCTAAGTATGGACTTTATATTAAGATTACTGAAGACGTCTTGAGGGAATGACTCCATCATAGTGGTTGTGGATCTATTTAGCAAGATGGCGCATTTCATGCTTTGCTCCAAAACTAATAATGCTTTAGCTATCTCTTTTCTTTTCTTATAACAGGTAATCAAGCTTCATGGCGTACTTAGAACCATTGTTTCAGACCAAGACCTTAAGTTCATGAGCCACTTTTGGAGGATACTATGGAGTTGAATGGGAACCATGCTCTTGTATAACACGTCCTGCCATCCAAAGACCAATAGGCAAACCGAAGTTGTCAACAAAACTGTGGGAACTTTGCTACAGTTTGTTGTTGGATGAAACGTAACTGATCAGGATTTGTGTTTGCCAATCATTAAGTTCGCCTACAATAGGACTGCCTGTAAGCCCCAAAGCTAAGCCAATTGATCGTAGGATTGAACTTAGAACATAAGTTTTGGACGATAGGTTAAGGAATCCGATTAAACCCCAAATTATAAACTATTGAGAGAAATATTAATAAAAATGACCTCGTAAACTTGAATTTAAGAAAATAAGTAATAAAATAAGAGACTATAAAATTTTCAAATTTTAAGCATAATAATTACTAATTATTGAAAAGGCAAAAAGTGTAATCTAATAACTAATAAATTACTAGAGATAGATTATATGTATACTAAAAATAATAGAATGACTTAAATAATATTTAAGAATATTTATTTGTACTATATATGAATTTATATGTAAGTATAAATACGCGTAATTACTTAAAATACGCGAAATGTGCTAAAATAATACTAAATGCTTAAAGAAAATTCATAATTAATTAATAAAAAATCAAGAAAAAATAGGAAAAATCATGAATCATCCTGAATTGGGTCGTGGCAGCTGGGAAAAATAAGAAAAAATTCGGCCAATTAGAATAAGCCAACATAAAAGCCAAAAATCAAGGGATAAGGCAATTTTCTTGTCCCATTTAATGCACAATAAATCCCCTAAAGCCCTATAAATAGCAAGAAAAATTAAGGAACTCATTTGGAGAGTTAGAAATCAGAAAAAAATTAGGGAGAGACGAAAATTCAGAGAAAAATTCTGTTTAGAAAAAAAATTAGAAAAACTGTGCAATTAGGGCTTTCAAAGGGAACCCACACCAGACGAGGAGATGGGAGTGGATGGCCACCACCACCACACGGTGGTGGAAACGCCCAGGCAGGACGACAAGGCCATGGTGGCCGGCGGTGGCCAGAGCCACCCAGATCGGTGAGTCCGATTTTCAGCCCGATTTTGTGTAATTTTGTAAAAATAGTAAATATTATTATAAAATTATGAATTTTTTTATTCTGGGATATTTTTATATTTATTTTTTAGGAAAAATATTAGTTTGATGAAAACATTCCTCATAATATATGGTCCTTAAGAAATCATGCAAAACCGAGCACATTTCGGTTTAGAAATAAATGACCTTAGGAGTGTAGTTTGGAGCTCAATTTTTTTCTGTAGGATGCTCATGTGATATAGAATAGTGCTATGAAGCCATTTTTTTAAAATTAATTTTTTAAATTTTTAAGTTAATAAAATGATGGAAAAATTGGGTAATTTGGAGTTAATTAAGTAATTAAATTATTAATTACTGACTTAGTGAATAAGTAGATGTTTAGGGATATTGAAATCTGATGGAGAATGATACTTGTAGCATTTAGGGTGTTAGATGTAATTATTAGGTTAATTATGTAGTAAATAAGTAAT
Source organism: Lumnitzera racemosa (assembly GCA_024138005.1). Classification (NCBI taxonomy): domain Eukaryota; kingdom Viridiplantae; phylum Streptophyta; class Magnoliopsida; order Myrtales; family Combretaceae; genus Lumnitzera; species Lumnitzera racemosa. Next base: position 8,836,788 of record JAMXBC010000007.1, read on the forward strand.
ATGGAAAAATAGTACATTTTAAGTTAATTTTGTAAATTAGGGTAATTAGGAGTAAAATCTGATTTAGGATGAATTTAGACATTTTGAAATGATAATTGATGTTTAGAGATGATAATTAGAGTGATATAAATATTAGAAGTGTAATATGTACATAAAAGGTAATAATACATAATAGGTAATTATTGGAAATATAATAAATAGGAAATATTATAATAAAAATTGATATTGTGATAATAATAAAAATGTACAATAAATCTGATAGGAAATTTGAATTTATGTAATTATATGAAAAATGTAAAAATTTCTCACATTAGGAGTGAATTCGGTACACTAATAAGGATATAAGTGTACCGGATGAAATAAAATACTGACTAGGAGTAATAATGATATTTAAGAGGTCGGGAAGTAATGTGATTAATTTCACATTATGGGTTGAAATAAATTTCTAGGGTTAGAATATAAAACGCTACTTAGAAAATCGAACTAGAACCTAATTTAGAAATCAATATAGAAACCGAACCCGAACCTAATCCTAAACCTAGAATAATTGTAAAAGACTTAAGACCTAGATAATTAGGTATCTTAAACCCTAAATAAAACATAACAATAAGCGTTATAGGATAAAACGAACCTATAATAGTTATATGAAAAACTGAAACCACGTTTGTGTTATAGGGATGATCGGCGATGGCCTGATCAAATCGGACCTCGAGTGAATGAGTGAGGAGTCGAGGTAAGTTAGGATTAATACGATGCTGTATTTTGGAGGCTTAAGATTATGCTTGGTTGTGCTTGTTAGATAGTTGAATGTGTGCATGTGTTTGATTATGGGTGATGCTATGATCCTGTTTGTTGCTCTGGTACATATTATATGATTTGTACGAAAGGATTGATCACCCTCAACTGGACTTAATCAAATATCCGACTAGTAATCATAATCGGACATGCATGGCAACCCGTTAGGAGAACTTAGGACTCTCCGGCTAAATACTGACCCCTTCGGAAGGGATAGCGCATGATTGCAAAATGGTCTCTTCTTCATCCTCAGTCGAACTAAGTGACAGGAGAGGAAGTCGCGGCGAGGGTGAAGAAAGTGGTTCGAAGGTAGTCGTGGAAGGAGCAAGGTCTCCATTACACAAGCCTGGGTTTGGTCGTGAGCTGTTGCATTAACGGCAACTCCTCAACCCGGATTAGAGCGGGTGAAATTTCTCTAATCTCACGACGGGCCGGACAACGTCGTGCGATGGCATTTGCTTGCACATGCATTACACCTAATAAGTGATTGAAAACCTTGTTGTGTGTATGGTATAGTTTTAAGCCCTCCGTCCTAACTTACTGAGCTGTAGTTGCTCACATCCCTATAGACATCGTGCAGGTGCTGGCTAAGAAGTGGCCACAACTACTCTGAAGCTAGCAACTGCTGGATCCTGGGGAGTGAGGAAAAATATTGAAGAACGAACATATATTTTTAAGGTTTAAGCTTTTACTTTAGAACTTCTCGTTTTTTTTAATAATGTAATAACTAGGAAATATATTTCGGAGAAACATTGCAAACGATAATTGTAATCAATAAATTATCGTGAATATATATATTTCCTCACTTTCTTAGATGAATGATTTATTGAAATTACAAACTGTTTACTTCAAAGCGGGTTAGTCGTTAACGCCTTGTGTAGATCAGGTCTAAGATAGCGGTTGTAAGGCCAACTTCTATCTTAAGGTGGTTTACACGGCGGGGCTGTTACGACTCTGCCGCTTCGGGGCGTGACACTACCTACAGTGTAACAAGCATGTCTCCATTCGAGGTCACCTATGGGTTTAACCCCGAGCTCCCAATAGACCAAGTACCTTAATCGAAGCTTGATGATGACCGATCAACCATTAAAAGAGTTAAGGCCATCAAAGCCATGCATTAAGAGGTTGTAGAGCACTTAAGCAAAGCTAATACTAAGCTCAAGAAGCGAAGTTGAGGATGGAGGAATAGAGAATTTCAACTAGGTGATTTGGTCTAGATATATCTCAGCAAGGAACGATTCCTAAACTTAAGGAAGAGCAAAATGTCTCCTAGAGCCAATAGACCTTTCAAAGTGCTTGAAAAGATCAATCCTAATGCTTATAAGATTGAATAACTAAAAGGATATGGAGTCTTAGACTCCTTCAACATTGTCGATGTTCAACCTTACACTCCCGAGGATGAGCAACTTGGAGCTGAACTAAATTTGATCTTAAAACTTAAACAACTCAAAGGAGATGATAGGGATCAAGGACTGATCATGCGCTCTTCAGCTTGAAGGCTTTCTTAGAGGGTTCATTGAGCTATCCAAGGTTAGTTAAGCACTGAGGAGTAGTGTTTACCCTACTTCGATCTACCAAGAAACTTTGCTCTCTACATCATCTAAGAAGTTGTTGAGGTGATTGGCTAACATGTGGATTCAACCCCTCCACAACACCCTAGTTTAAGCACTAAATTAGGAAAACAGCCATCTCCATAGTACCGATGCCAAGTTTGACCTGAATGTAAGCCATCCTTGAGCTAACCTTTGTTTAGCCCCAACAATCAAAGTTGCCTAACTGCTAATGCTAACTAGATCTAATTAAAGCCCACCCCTTCTCGGCTTGCAGTATTATTAGGACCACAAACTGAGTAAAATGTACATGTGCTATCCTTTTTTATATCCATACTGTCCTTTCAGATAGAGGATATTCTTTTGTACAAATATTTGCTTTCCCTATAAATTATTTTCCTGTTGTTTAGCACATAGGGATCCATTTATGTAATTTTTTTGTAATTTAGGACTTATCTTAACTGGGTACTATAAATACTCACATAATATAATAGTGGCATCATCATATTGAGAATACACTAAACTTTTACTTCTTCTTGAACTAAGTGTCCTTCTGCTTACTCTTAAGCTACTCTTATCCAACTCATTTGAGCATGGACTAGTGGCGAGTGACCTCCAACCACACTTGTACGTCATATCAAGTATAACCTCAGCTTATGTGAGTCATTGGTACGTCATGTCCATCATTGGTACACCAGAAGCCTTGCTCATTCCTAAACTATCATTTACTTATTTAGCCATCTTACGATTTAGACCTAACCCTTTTGGTTATGCTGCTATTGGGTTTATATGTTTATTGTCATGCCCCGAACAAGAAGAGTCATAACAGTCATAACAGTCCCGCCGTGTAAACTAATCTAAGATAGAAGCTGACCTCACAGCTGTTATCATAGATACAGTTTACACAAGGCGTACAACTCAACCAGCTTGAAACGTCTGTTCTGACACCTGTTAATATCCAAACCTGTGGTAGAGCTTTTACAAAATACTTGTTCTATATAACCTGTTGTTTAGTATCACAATAGTATTTAAACAAACATTTCACGTCCAAGGGTAAAGTTTACAATCAGAGTTTATTAAAAACCACAGGTTTTGCGTTCTATATACAATAAGTTAGAAAACTAGTGGGCTCCCAGGGAATTCCCATTTAGTTTTCCTCAAAACTTAAAGATAAAGCCAAAAGCTCGGGTTCAGTTAAATTCCTCGATCCTCACTTTCCCACACAGCAGCACACTATCCTGGGAACGGTGGTACCTGAACATCTTACCTTCACTCAATACCTGCAAAAGATTCTATAGGGATGTGAGCACAACTGGCTAAGTAAGTAGGACGGAGTCAAAAGAGTACTGTACAATCACGAATAAGGTTAATAATCATGATGAAATGCAATGCAATCACTCCAATGAAAACATCGCACAGTGTTATCCGGTCCACTGTGAGGTTAGAGAAATTTCATCCGCTCCAACCTGGATTGAGGAGTTTCATCGCGACTCAAGTCAAACCAAACCCGGGCTTGTGCAATGGAGATCACCCCCCTCCCATGACTGCCTTCGAACCACGGCCCCCAACCTTGCCGCGACCTCCCCGCTTGTCACTTAGTTCGACTAAGGATGGGGAAAGGATCATTTCAGCTATCCTCATCGAAGGAAGTTGATGTTTAGCCTAACACTCTTAATCGTTTCCCCTAACAGGTGATTATGCATGTCCAATTACATTTTAGTCGAATAACTGTTAGTGTTAATCAGGGGTGACCAACAAGTTCACACAATACAGAATCCATGCAAATATGCAGAACAGCATACTAAGGAGTTAAACTCCTGTCACGATCGAGTATCATTCACACATACAACATGTGCATAATCATCTAATTACAAACACAACTAGAAGTACTCTTGGGTCCTCGAATACTTTAAATAGTACCCAAACAGCGGTGAAGCTACAATCCCAACTTACTTGTTTAAATGTTCGCTATTGCTGACTTGAATTGTCAACTGATAACTCTAATTTTAAACATATTTCATAGGGTGATTTTATAGTATTTTCCGCACATTTTTGGTTTTCTTTAAAGAAATTGATACTTAATTGAGTAAAATGTTGATTTCAGGGTTTAAACGCGTTCTAGGCTTGAAAACAAAGAAAAGGAATCAAGTTTCACTCAATTCCAAGTTCAAACGAAGAAGTTATGAATTTTTGAAGTTGTGCAGAAAATTTGCCTAAGTGCAAAAAGTTACACGACCTGGGACACGGTCATGTCCCAGGCCGTGTCTGGTGACGAAAATAGAATCTTGGTAATACACATATAAAAGGATATCTTAGGGTTTCAAAAGACATGAGAGGCATTACAGAAACGGAGAGACACAAGAGAAGAGAAAGAGACTTAAGAAACAACATCAAGAAAGAGGCAGAACAACATCAAGAAAGAGGGAAACAACATCAACTTCAAGATTAGAGATATTGTTCATCAATAAAAAGGGTTTCCATGTTTTATTTTATATTATTGATGAAACTCGTTCTTAGATTCATTATGATAGCTTAGAATTCGAGTATTTAGGATTATGGAACCTAGGGTTTCATGTGATTCTTGGATTGATTTAGAAATTTCAATAAAGTTTCTATCTTTACTTGATTCAATTATGTTGTTAATTATTGTTTGATATTTCTAGAATATCAATATATGATATTATGCATGTTGATTGAGAAATTGCATGTATAATTAGATCTTTACATACTTGGAGAGAATTACATGTATACTTAGAGATAAGATACATGTTTCTTCCGGAAAGTTAATTATTTGTATGGGAATTCATTATACATTAATGCAATTCTAAATTATATTACTAAGTGAAGAGATTCCGGTAAATAATTTAGGATTAGGGTTAATATGCTTGAGAAAGGTATTAACTTTAGTTGTGAATCCCTCCGGTCAAGAATAATAGAAACCGAATTGAATATAGTTTAAGCGATCACATGATTAACTCTAGGGGAAATAATTCCTAAATACGTTATTACTTTCTTGAAGTCGTTCTTGATTTTATTGCTTTTTCAATTGCTTAATTAAGTCTTTTAATTAAAGTAGTTTGTTAATTTTAGTATTTTTAATTAATTCAACTTTCATAATTTTCCGGTTAGATAATAAAGCTAAGGTTAATATTAGTACTCAAAATCTCTGAGGGATCGACTCGGACTTACATCCGCTATATTAAAACTGATAGGTGCACTTGCCTCATATCATCAACCGTCTTTGGAAGGTTCTAATTACACAAAAGGTCCAAATTTAGTTTTCGTAATAATTACGAAAGCATTAGGGTTTAATCTAAAATGGTTATATATATATATATTATTTTCATAATATACAGTCATGTTATTACTATATATTGAATTAAATTATTAATTATTGATAATGTACATCGTATATACTATTACGTATTATATATCGTTTTGATCGTATCGAAACGTACTTTTTATTTATTAATTCACCTTTTGATTCTGGTAAGGTTACCGAAATTTGTATATTCTTGAATATGATATAATTATAGGCTAGATTACTTAAGGTTATCCGATTTCAACAAAACTAGTATCATTGAGCTCGTATAGGCCTAATGATACGTTTTACGAGTCCTGTTTCTAGAGATGGATTTTAACAGGTAGTTTGAATTTTTAATGCAATTATACATAATTATATAAAAACGGTCGTATTATGCGTAATTTACAGATTTAACTTATATTTTATCCAATTTGTCCTTATATTGTAAAAATATAAGTATTATTCAATTCTAATACACCTAAAGTGTATCCCGATTAGAAAATATTAATAATTATAATAAAAATTTTCATTAATCCCATATGATCAGCAATCCTTTATATAGCTTTTGGTTAATTCGTTTTAGCTTATTAATATTACAAATACACCCCAACTAGTAATTTAAGCTATTTTACTTAATAAATTCGTAATAAATAGTTCGGATTACCCAATAATTCCCCGAAAATTTCTATGGACTTCTAAAAATATAGGGAATTCAGTTATCACTTGGTTTCAAGTTTCCGACCTATTGCCTATATTTTCATATGATGATTTTACCCCTAAATTTGATAAATTCTCCAATTATAATTCTTTTAGCACCCAATTATTTCAATCTGACTCTATACTATTACTATTTATCTTAGATTAGTACATGTCCATTTCATCAATTAATTTCATAATTTCCTATTAAATTCATAATTTCAGTCTATTTTCGTGCTAATTTCAAGCCTAAAAATTCAATAAATATTAAAATTATTCAAATAAAAATTTAGGCTACATAGCAATTACCTACATCTTATGTACATCCTACACAAAAATTTTCAGCTAGAAACAACATTATTTAGTATATTTATTTTACAATTATATATTCAGATGAACAATAGATTTCTTAATAAAGTATATTAAATATTACGAATTTTTCAAAAATAAAAATATCACATGAAAGAATGTTTAAAATAACCAAAGTACAATTTTTTCATAATTTTCTGGGTGAATTTACTAATTTTTAAAAATTCTTGAAAAACAGGGCAAGAATTTGACCTTGCTGTTCTTGGTATCTCCGGCAGCCGTGGGGTGGTGGGGGTGTGTCAGAATGCCTAGACGCTGGGGGTACTCCTTGGTGGTGGAGTGGCGTAATAGCAGATCAAAGGAAACCTTAAGAACTAACTTTGCTCAGTAATTGTTCTGTTTTTCTTTTTTATTTTCTACGATTTTTTCTAATTTTTCTTTCCAAGTATTTCTGATTCCAAACTGCTAAAATTTTCTTATCTGAAGGTGTTGGCTTTTTATAAAGTCTCTAAGTCGGTTAAGGGATTTTTTTAATTATTTTAGATTTTTCTTTCTAGTTTCTTTTTGTTTTTCCTAAGCATGAGGTGCCCTAATGTTGTGAATTTGCTTTTTGAATCAGCATTCCATCCTATTTTCCTGCCATGCTTCATCGTCCAGCAAATCTCCAATGTATTTGATCAATTTTATTTTTTTATTTTATTAAATAATTGCTTAAATATAAATATTATATGTTAGAATTAGTTATTTAATTAATATACAAATTTATACCCTATGTAAATAACATGTGAAATATATAACTTTACTCACATAATTAAGTTTCTAGCATATCTTTTATTTTTAGGATATGTTCTAAAATTAGTTTCATGAATTCAACACAATAAATATATAATTACATAATTTAGGGTTAATTTACGGGTATAATTATTATTTATACCGAGTATACTCGAAAAATTGCGTATATTTTTATATAGTAAATTATCCTACATTATCTCATTTTGTAGCTCAATTAACTTATTTCTAAGTTCTCGTTGCAATCTAAGTTCAATTTTAGGAGTTCCAAACATTTTAATGCTTTATTAAATATTCCAATTTCTAAGGGCAAAATTGGGGTTTCGGGTCATTATTACTAAAATCTAACTTCACTGTAATATCTCGACTAACTTTTTCATTCTAATCGCAAAGTTTGAGCTCAATTGGATAAGTTACCCTAAAAGCCCTAAATCTGAGCTCGATTGTCCTAAACTCAATTTTGGGAGCTTACATTTATCCACAAATCCGTATCAACAGTGGTCTCTCTTTGTACGCGATTTTTGAGAATATGGTGATGGCTATGCCTTAGTAGTGGTGTTTGGTTGAAAGTTGGGTTGGGGTAGTTTATGTTGTGGTTTTGTTAAGTAGACAATGAATTAGATAAGGAGAAAGTTGGGGCATCATTGTGTTGGGTTTGTAAGTATGAATGGAAGAAAAGAAGGTAAGTCCCACATGCTTAAGAAAAAATCTGATTACCTCTTTATAAGTGGTATCAAAAGTCCATATGATTGAAATGACATTTGTCAAAACATGAAGAGATTGAGGGGTAGGGCGATGTATCTACGTATTTTCTGTGTCGATGATTTGAGGCTATGCATGTCAAATTTCAACTTAATAAAGGCTAAAATAAACATTTGTTAGTTTGACTTTATTACATGCATACAAATTCTACGCATGTTAAAATTATTTTTTTATCATATTTCAACAAAAAATTATGAACAAGCTTAAAATTTATTATAAAATATGAAAATATACTGAAGTTAATAATTTTATGCCATTACCCTATATTTGGAGACACTGATATTAATTCTTTATTAGTTAGTTGTTCATTATTGAAAACGCGATATTTTTAAGTTTTAACTTTTGTGTCAAACTATTTATTATATCTAAATACTAAAACTTATTAAAAAAATTTCTTTATTTGTTTATTTATTATTATTTTTCTTAAAGTTTTGGAATGTTCTATTTTATTTTTTCTAACGAATTTGATTTCTCTCTAAAATTTATTTGATTAATTATCTATAAAATATAAGATTCAAAATTTTAAATTTTCATAGAATATAACACCAATCATATTCTTTTCTTTTATTTATAATGGGGTATTACAGTCTCTATAATGAAGACTTGCACAAATAAAAGTTTGCTACTGTTAAACTCCTTAATACATATTGAAGCAAAAAACCATTCAATGTAATTACTATCAATTGTTAACTGGCGAGCATAATCTTTGATGGATAAAAAGTTGGGAAAGTAAAAGAAATTAAAATAAAAGTTAACAAAATGTGCACAAAGTTAATTACAATCCAATTGTTCAATAACTATAAATGATTAGAAGCTACTACTGCTTGCGTTGTTTGCATGTGTAGGTACACATCTCCAGTGTATCTATATCAAGCTAGGGCTGCACCATCTGACCTTTGTCAAATTATATGATTTGTGCTCTATCCTCTAAGAAGGTACTAAGCAGGGTGTAGTATATAGGGACTAGAGTAGGATTGAGTTATGTGATCCTCTTGCCCATGCCTATGTCATGATCTTCAAATCTTCTCTTAAATGGAGTAGTAAGAGTCTGAATCTAACTACCAAAGGCCTCCCTAGATGGTGTCCGAAACTAGAAATGAGGTACTATAGGAGATGTGGAGGGTAAGTTTTATAGAGGGGACTTGATAAGAATTGAACTACCGGATCTTTAACTCAAGCCCGAGTACGAGGTCTTAAGAGATGAACAAAGCGGATTCTACTATCCCAACCAACTCTAACTAAAGCCGAGTTGCTCCTCACTATCAACTAACTCCATATGTCAAGCCGAGTAACTTATTATCTCTTAGTAGTCAAATGTTAACCTGAAACCTACTCCACTGACAGTCCGAACCCTCACATGTTTGCTTAGCTATGATTTTGAAGACCTTCTGCTTAATAGTATTGGTGTTGAGAACCCTAACATACATCCATGGTCATGTCTTATAAGAAGGATCCCCAAGTCTTCTTGGTACCTCTGCTTAGCGACCTCCATCCTAACCATACCATTCATCTATTTCTACCAGAGGCATCTCCAGTAACCTATTGCCACATCTTTAATCCTACACGAAAGGATTCTATTACATTAATCATTACTTTTTTTTTTAATTTTCAATTGTATCCCTTTATTATTCCTCATACATTATTTCTTTTGGGCAATACCCTTTTTATCTTTTCTATTTTAGCTAGGATGCCATAACATTTCGAGTATAAATACCCTTATAATATGTACCCGTAATGATCTTCTTATGCATTTGGTAATGAATAGACTCCTTCCTTTTATCTTTTCCATTTTAGGAAAGAGTTCGAGTACCACGTACTACCACTATTTGAAGTTTCAGATTTCGAGATTCAATAATTTAAGAAATGTTGATGACTATCTAGACTGGGAAGAGAAGTTTGAGCAAGTTTTTAATTATTAGCAGTATGAAGACTATGAGAAAGTGAGAACTGCAACTGTTGATTTCTCAAGTTATGCCACGATGTAGTGGAAGAACTTCTAAATTATGAAGACACAAGAAGGATATAGGGAAGTTAATACTTAGTATAAGATAAAGAGGATACTTAAAAACAGATTCATATTAGATACTTATTTGATAGACACTTTTGCTCGGCTTCAAGAGCTGAGACAAAGAAGCTGTATTGTTGATGAATATGTCTAAGAGTTTTAAATACTCATGATTTGATGTGAAATGGATGAATCTTTAGCCCAAACAATATCTCGGTTCCTTATTAGATTAAGAAATGACATCCAAGATATCGTGAAACTTTAGCAATTCACTACATTAAACGGGGCTATAAGAATAGCCCAATGAGTAGAGAGACAGAGAAGTAACAAGCTAAGTCAAACCCCAATGAGCTGACCAATTCAACATAGCTGATTAGTCCAACTGAGCTAACCCACTCAAGGAAGTTCCCCAGCTCAGCAAAGTGTCAAGCCAAGTAGAAGAATGGATGTCAAAGCTAAACAGAAGGGCCAACCAACTGATGATGATGTGCTATTGAGAACTTATGAGAAGGGAGAAGAACTAGAAGGAAGACGAGACAAATCAAATGCATTAGATGCCAAGGGTTTGGGCACATGGTCGCTTAGTATCCAAATCGAAGAATTATGATTATTGAAGGACATGCCCTAAAGATTGAAGTAGACAGTACAGATGTGGAACTGAAAGAGGAAAAAAAAAATACAGTGGAGGAAGAGATTGAGGTTAATGTCGAACTAATTGAAGAAGATGTGTTTGTTGAAGATCTAGAGAAGTTAACTTTAGTCATCCGACGTAAAATGAGTTTGGAACCCTCTATTGAGGAGGAGTAGAAAAAAATTTATTCCATATCACATACAAGATAAATGAGCAGATGTGTGCACTAATAGTAAATAGTAGAAGTTGTACTAATGTTGCATCTGCTAACTTAATTAAAAAGCTTAAGTTGTCGATTAGCTTACATCCAAAGTCATATAAGTTACATTAGTTAAATGAGAAGGGACTACTATATGTCACTTAACCAGTATTGCTACCAATCTTTATTAGAGTTTATTTTGATGAAATTCTTTGTGACATTATAGACAACCTATTTTTAGCCCCTTTTATTTGTATTTGTATTTTGAAATTTTTATAATAGGGTAAGGAGTCCTAACTTAGGAAAAATAAATACAAAAAGTAGAAAATGCAGAAAAATACAAAAAAAAAATAGAAAATGAAAAAAAGTAGAAAATTTAGAAAAAATAAAAAAAATAGAAAAATTAAAAAAGATATAATATTTAAAAAAATCATAAAACTAGAAAAAATTTGGAAAAGTCAGAAAAAAGTAGAAGATTTAAGAGAAAATTAAAGAATAATAATAATAAATAACGAGAATAATAAAAATTTGAAGTCGTTTAATAAAATAGGAATTTTTTTAGCTTTAGTGTTTTTAAGGCCTTAATTAGAGAGGGGTGCTGGGCTTGGACTTATAATCAAATCTAGCCCAGACTGATCTTGTCTATACGTGCAATCTAATTACACATATGAATAAGGTATAGGCTAATGGCCTAATAGTAATACAGTTGAACTTGACATTGCATTTGGTTTAGAGATCTTAGGTTCGAAACTCACTAAAGGCACAAAGCCTTTTGTTTTTTTTTTTCCTTCATAAACACACACCACTACATGTCAAGAAATTACTAAGTCACATATCTTGTTGTGACACATGGCTCTTAGTGATTTGACCATGAGCTAACATAGTGCCATATGGCACCACATCAACATTACCATCCATGTAGTGTAGTACGTAGCATGACACATGTCACCTAACACGTTGGTTGCCTACGCTACGTTAATTGCTATGTATTACGTTAAGATACGTAGCTTGACATCATAGGACCATGTGGTTGATGTAGCACCATGTCAGCGCTAGTTCTTTCCTTCATTTTCTTACACAAAAACAAGCTAGACAACTTACTTTCAAGCTTATGTTAAGGCTTTTTTCTTTGCGATTTCACTGAATTAGTAAGGAAATTACGAAGTTAACATGACTTACTTCCAATTAGACCTAAGAGCACATCTAGATTCGACCATTTAATGAGTCAAATTAAGCTTTGAAATTCAAGAAAAACCTTAAAACTCTAAATTTTCCTTCCCTTTCCTCTTGCGTGATTTGAGCTTTTGCATTAAATTTTTGAAGCTTCCATGGACATTTAAGGTAGGGATGAGGCTTAAGGATGCAGTGTTGACAAAAATTAACACCGATTTGCACCCAAAATCAAAAGATCAAATTATGATTTATTCTCCCTCACTCAATCTAATTTGTTGTCTTTTCATAATTATCCGAGCTTGAAACAGTATAAAAAGAGCTCCTCATCTATGTTTCGAGCACGGTGGATGACCCAAACCCTCTCTCGAACTCCTTATCTCTTTCACTTAAGCTTTCTCTCTCTCTTAACCATTGGCCCCTTCTCTCTCTCTACAACTTTCTCTCTATTTAATCATTATCAAGCTATACCATCACCACACTTAAACCCCCCTAAACCCTAGTTTCCAAACGCGACCAATCTCAACGCCTATCATAACCCCTAACTACTTTACCCATCCCCACTACCGAGAAACCCTCAACCACCACACCTTGACCGCTTTGAACCACCATATTAGGTGGTTTTCAGTCTACGTCACCACTATGGCTATACTCATAGCATCCCTAAACCTAAGACCCAACCATCCTTTCCCTTCCAGTAGCCACTACTAATGCTACACATAACCATCGCTATTGGCCACATTCAAACCACCACTAAACTACCCCTTTTGGCCACAGCATTTTATTTATAGCCCTATTCCCTAATCTACTACACATAAAAACTACCTTCCTCACTCGTTTTGGCCTCTCGAATAGCCTGCAACAAAGTGGCCATCGCTTGGAACACACCTCTTTGCTCGTGCATGTATAGGTCACGTAACTTGACTCGAATAACCAGTTAACCCTTTGCTCTTGAATCAAGTTTGGTCTACGTACTCTTTGGTTCGGCTGTTCTTTGTGCTGTATTTTTTTTCTTTTCTTTTATTTTTTTTTTTGTAACCACAATTTGTAATTGTAATAAAAAAAAAGAAGAAGAAGAAGAAGAAGAAAGAAAGGAAAAAAAAAAAAAGAGATGAAGAAGTCTACTTTTCCTTATTGATTTCAATATTCTTAATAATAATGGAAAAATAATGGATAAATATATAAAAAGATAATAAAATAAATAAAAACCATTTTATCACTTACAAGAGCATTTTTAAAATAAAAATAAAATGAACCTTTTTAAAAAAATTAGGACCTTTCATAGTCTTTTCAAAATAACAAATCAAGTTTAGAACTCTTTTAAAAAAATTTTCCTTAAAATAAAAATCTAAACTAGATAAAAATGTAAAATAAACTATGTATATCTAATTCCGAATAACGGGTATATAAGTACTTACGGGGCGATGTAAAAAACAAAAAAAAACTTAAAATTTTCTAATTTAGTTTAATTTATCCAATTTAATAAAATAGAATCCAATTTGTTAACTAGTGATTGAATTTCATTTTAAAATAGGTAATTTTGAAAAGTAAATCCAAATTTGAAGAGTTAATAGTGGTACTTATAAGGGTTTAAAATAGTAGCCTCCTGAACTTAATCTTCTAGTTATCAAAAATTGTTTTTAGAAATTGGTTTTTTGAATGGACCAGTAGTTGGGTTAAATTGGTCCACCCGATCAATTTAACCTAATTTTCTTTTTCCCAACCATGGTTAGATGGCTACTATAAAAAAATTTCAAAATACGTTTAAAAACAAAGTTTTTGTTATTTCCTAGTTAAGGATTAATATTAAATGGGTTAGTATTTAATACTAATTAGGTTAAGGAATGTTATAAAAATCGAGAAAAATTCAGGCTCAACAGACATACTAACCATTTGTGCATCTCACATTTTGCTAGATAGACCTTAGCTTTTTAATTGAAGGGTTATGCGTGATGGATTCAAAAATACTTATGTACTTGAAAAGGATAGACGAAAAATTACTTTAAACCCCATGATATTGAGTTAAGTTAGCAAGCTGTAGGCTAAACTTGCTCAAGAACCTAAGAAAACCTTGATTATAAGTAAAGCTGAGCTTTGAGAAGCTATTAAGGCTGACATGCCGACTTTTCTATTGATTAGGCAATTACCAGAGTTGAAAGAGCAAATTAAGTTATCTCTAGAGGTAAAAGAGCTACTAAATGAGTATGTCGACTTGTTTCTTGAACAGTTACCTAAGAGATTACCCCCTTTGAAAGATATTAAGTTATCCTTAGAGGTAAAAGAGCTACTAAATGAGTATGTCGACTTGTTTCTTAAACAGTTACCTAAGAGATTACCCCCTTTGAAAGGTATTGAACATCACATTAACTTAATACTTGCTTATTGGATGAATCTTGAGTAAGCTGCTAAGTTTTAAAGAAAAATCAATGAACCACTGGAAAAGGGATATATAAAAGAGAGTCTCAGCCCATATGTTATACTGACGCTGTCATAACCCTAAAAGAGGCCTAATAGGATTACCTAAAATTTTCATATCATGTGTATACCCATGATTTGAAAATCGCCTTGCAAGTCAGAAATTGCAAGACTCTAAACAATTAATTACTAAAGTTTCGATTCTTAATTTAATTAACTTACTACAACATATATGTGACTATGGATATCTGATAAGTCACAATCCATCAGAATTATAGAGAATCAGTATCTCTTACCAAATATTAAGATAAGGTAGTAAAGTTCTAAAACTTACACTTACGAAAGTCATAAAATTTGAATATAGTGTTAATAATTATATGTAATAATTCAAACTGTTTACATAGTCTATCCTTAGATTCTAACTTTTAAGAACCTCGACATTGATATTCAACATTAAACTCTTATCTCATGCCCAATTATCTAGCAACATGCAGGATAAAACTATTGGGAAATAAGCTACAAGAGCTTAGTGAGTTATCTCTTGTACTATACCAGCAAACAAGTTATTAAATAGTTTATTACCAAACATATGAATGCATGAACAAAAAGTATGCCAAACAATATATATACAATCGACTAGTGCTGCATACAACATCGGATTTAATGCCCTTCGAAGTAAGGGTTAAAGATATATCGACACTAATCACAACTGGGCTCCAACACTCGAGGTTTTTAACCATAAATTTAAATTACATATTTTATGAAATACGTTTTCCTTTTAAAGGAATCTAGTAAACATAGAATCTCAAGTCTAGTGGTGAGGTGGCTCCCGTAGTCCACATTTACACCCTACAGTAGTGGTCTCTAGACATGACCCCTAGTCACCCACGGTTAGCATCTTTAGTACCAAGTAAACCCGAGGGCAGGGTCTTGTTGTACGAATACTTCTACATTGTACTAATCAAATCATGTGAGAATCTATCCCTCCAAGGCCTTTCATTACCAACCACGTGAGATGATGACTGGAATATTATATATAATGTTTGTGTTTTATGCATAATCTATTTAATTTTGGTTGAGTTGAATATAATTAATTCAATTTATGAGGTGATTAACCATTATCAACAAACCATTCAAATTATGCTACAATTAATCATATAACTAAATCTTCAATTATCACATTTAATAGTATTTTGCACAGTAATTAATCAATATTTGATATATGCATAACCCAAACCCCCATGCATTAAGTTATTAATATTTACTTTAGGTATACTAATTACAAGCACAAACAAATATAGAGTCATCAAGAGTACTTACCCGACCATGCACTACTCAAAGATTGTAGTAATCTGATGGCAAATCAGGGTTAAAGTCGTGATCACTTAACAATAAGGAAGACGGAAAGTAGTAAGTTCAAGACTTAAAAACTAATCTAGTATGGTAATCCATACTATTTACTTAACGTAGTTATTAATTTGCGTGAAATCGTCGATTTGAGCTTTTTATTGAATTGCGTATAGCTTTTTTGATTTAGCTCGGATTTTTATGAACTTGTAGTCAATTTCGATCGTTTTCGAGCATATTTTCTCATAGAAAGGTCCATTTTGGATGTTATAACTCACAGTTTGAACTATAATATAAAAATATCACAAAGTTCATTATTTTGACTTAAGAAGTCATAAAATATGAAACTAGTTTTTTTTTTTAGTATAATTACGATTTAATAATCATTTATATCTTATGCTTTGTAATTTTTTTATTTTGAGTATGTTTTACTACAATTACTTATTTTTGCCTATTTTTGAGATTTTAGAATTATCAATTCAAAATTTTCTACTTAATTAATTAATTAATTAATTATTATTATTAATTACAAAAATTAATTATTTTATAGTAAATGTTGAGTGATAGCATATGGAAGAGCCACGTATTATATTTGCGTATTTTTATACATATAATATACTTATGTACTAAAATATCTAAACCTTAAATATATATCTATATTATATGTATGATTATAAATATACATGTATTTGTACTTTTTATACATATGTACATACAAGGTTATGTTTATGTATATATATATATATAATACTAAATACCATTAATAGTAGTATATATATGTATTATACATCCAACCATATATATATACATACAAAATATACAAAAAAAAAATTATAAATAAAAAATAATAAGTATATATACATAAATATGTATTCCTTTATACACATATACATATATATTATATAATATAAACTACTATGTTCATATGCACATATATTCCAATTTACACATACTAATATATCTTAAAAAAAATACTATGTACATATACATAATCACGTGTGCATACATATACATAAACAAAATACTTAGTATATATATATATATATTATATACACATCAAGTACATACTTTATACTATATATAATATACATATACATTTGCGCCTACAAAAATACTAAATATAACAAATACCTAATATACATGTACATATTATATGATATACATATGTATAAATAAAATAAATAAACTTATCTAATTATTTTAGTAAAATATTTGATTAATTTCCTTTAGCTTTCTTCTTCTTCCAATTGTTTGTTTTTTTTTTTCCTTTTGTTCTTCTTGGTTTTGTATATGTGTGGCTTTGTTTCTTTCTCTTTTTGTGTTTGGAAATAAGAGTGTATGCTTCTTTTCTTTTTATTGTTTGTTGTGTTAAACTAGATAGGCAAGAAAGAAAAATTTACTGTGACTAAAAGGGGGAAAGGAAGAAAGATCAAATGAAGATTTAAGTGATGTGGCTCATTCTTATCCAAGGCTTTATTTTATCCTCATTTTTAATACATGTTGAAATGATTTAACCACATAAGTGGCGCTCACATTATTTTGGAAGCTAGACAAGTCAATGAATGGGAAATAGGGAGAAGAAAAAGGAAAAAGAAAAAGAAAGGGAAAAGAAGGAAAAGGAAAAATAAAAATAAAAATATTAGATTTTTCTAAATACAAAAATTATAAATTTAGTATTTATAAAATAATATTAAAATTTATTAATTTAATTGTTACCCATTATGTTGACAATATTTACGAGTTATTTTTACGTATTCATTAAAAATTTTATGTAATTACGTGATTTAGTTGATAATTGTAATCAACTATGATTATATCACTATTAAGTAATATTTATTCATTTTATAAGCTTAAAGTTATAGTTTTAGGGTTTCGATTAAGTTTAGGTTCGATTTCGAGTAATTGCATGTATATCGAATTTAGAGTTTTTGTACGCAATTTAGATTTCAATCAATTTTCTAAGGTTTTTACTACTTATAATAATTCAAATTTATAATTTATTAAATTTTTATCTTGTCCTTATCAACTCCGAAAGTTATTTACAGTATTCGAGCTTAATCCTATACTCAAATAGTTAAATTTGTAAGGTTTATAAGCGCTCCTTGTACCAAAAAAGGATGGCATCAGTACATGTGTATAGATAGCAAAGCTATGAACAAGATCACGATAAAGTATCGGTATCCTATTCCCATATTGGACGACATGTTAGATGAATTGAATGGAGCTAGGGTCTTCAATGAAATTAATCTTAAGTCTAGCTACCATCAAATCTGGATAAGGCCAGTAAATGAATGGAAAATTGCATTCAAAACTTGGCATGGTCTTTATGAGTCGATGGTTATGTCTTTTGGCCTATCAAATCCCCTAGGCACCTTCATGAGACTAAAGAACCATGTGTTGATAAACTCAATCAAGAAGTGTGTTATGGTATATTTGATTATATCCTTGTATACAGTGCTAACTTGCTAAGTTACTTTAAGCATTTCTGTGTCGTGTTTGATGTGCTTTGAGTCGAGAGGCTATTCAAAAATTTGAAAAAGTATTGTTTATGCCAAGAGGAAGTGGTTTTTTTAGGATATGCAGTTGAAGGGGAAGGCCTGCAAATCAATGACGAGAAGATTCGAGTTATTGTTGAATGGCTAACTCCAACCACCTGTACTGAGGTAAGAAGTTTCTACGGATTAGCATCCTTTTACTGAAGATTCATGAAAAACTTTAGTATCATTATTGCACCCTTTCCTAAGTTGATAAGGAAGAACATCAAGTTTAAGTGGGCAAGAGAGAGGAGAGAAGTTTCGTTGAAATAAAAGCAACATTGACTTTTGCACCAATATTAGCTTTGCCCAACTTTGAGAAAATTTTTTAGATTAAATGTGATGTGTCAAGCATTGGTATAGGTACTGTCTTGATTTAAGAAGGCCGACTAATTGCTTACCATATTAAGAAGCCGAGAGGACTTCAATTGAACTACTTAATGTATGACAAAAAACTCTTTGCCCTTCTTTGAGAGCTTTAAGTATAGTAGCACTATCCATTACCGAGAGAGTTTGTTATTTGTACAGATTATTAATCTTTGATGCTTACAAACCCTAACGGTTTGGTTTGCAACTTGGTAAGAAGAGCATGTCTTCTTGATGCAACATCAACAACTCTATTATTCTCACCTTGTTTGTATTAGATCACAAAGTTGAATCCTTCTAGGAATTCAACACATTACCCTTACCGCTTCAAAGAACAACACCCTTAGGATCGCTATTTTGGTCCCATATTTGGTTGATGTGCCAAAGGAAGAACAATCGATTAGTATCAAATGGAAGATGGGTATCTATTCTAAGGAAGTAAGTTATGTGTGCCAACTTATTCTTTAAGAGAGCTACTTATTAGAGAAGCTCATTCTGGTGGACTTTCTAGATAGTTTTGGAGAGAAGAGGACGCATGAGTTATTAAGTGGAAGGTTCTTTTCGCCAAAGACGAGATGTGCATCAGATTATTGAGAGTTGTGCTACTTGCAAGAAGGCTAAATACCAAGTTGAACAAGGAAAAATGCCTTTGCCTATCCTAACTAGACCTTAGACCTAATTAAGCATCGACTTTATCCTCGCATTGTAGAGAATTACCTAAAGCAAAAATTTTATGATGGTTGTTGTAAATAGATTTAGTAAAATGGTACACTTTGTGCTCTACTCTAAAACTAATGATGCTTTAGATATTACTTCTCTCTTTTCGCAGGAAATTATTCGTTTGCATGGCATGTCGAGAAGTGTAATCTTAGAAAGAGATCTAAAGTTTCTAATCCATTTCTAGAGGACTCTCTGGTGCTGTATAGGGACTAAACTACTATTCAGTACTTTTTGTTACCTCCAAACCAATGGCTAGATAAAGGTAATCAATCTTCCTTTAAGATTGCTACTATCGAGCTATAGTAGGGAAGAATTCGATTGATTGGGATGCCTATTTTCTTGTAATGGAATTTTCTTACAAATGTACTATAAACAATACCACTAAATAAACAGCCTTTAAAGTTGTCTATGGTTTCAATTCATAGCTACCCCTTGACCATGCCCTTGTACCTATGTTTGAGTAAGAAAACCTTGACGCAATAGCCCAAGCATAATCTTTGGAGTAGATCTATAAGAAAGTCATTCGACAGATTGACCAAGTTGGCAAGAAAATGAGAGAAAGGAGCAAAGGAAGAAGTTAGCATCTCTTCAACTAGGAGATTTGGTGTAGCTACACTTAAGCAAGGAGAAGTTTTTGAGCAAAAGAAAGAATAAGTTGTCCATTCAAGCTGAAGGTCCTTTCAGAATACTTTAAAAGATTAACAATAATGCTTATCAACTAGAATTACCTGAAGATTATGGAGTCTCTAATGCCTTCAACATTCTAAACCTCAATCCTTATCAACCTGAGAGAAAATTGAGCGAAGACTGACTGGATTTGATTCCCAATCTAAATCAACCAAGAAGGAATGATAGGAATTGAACTACCATACCTTTAACCTGAGCTTAAGAGTGAGGTCATAGGATACTGGCGAAATAAATTCTACTATCCTAACCAACTCCTATCGAAGATGAGCTACTTCTTACTACCGGCCAACTCTATATGCTAAGTGGAGTAACTTCTCATCTCTCAATAGTCGAATGTTGACTTAAAACCTACTCCATTACAGTCTGACCTCTCACATGTCTACTCGGACTTGACTGTGTTAACCTTCTGATTGGTAATATTGGTGCTGAGAACACCAATATACATCCACAGCTACATCTTCTCAAAAAAATCCTCAAGTCTATTCGGCGACATCCATCCTAACCATACCATTCATATGTTTCTACTAGAAGAGTCTCTAGTAACTTATTGCCACGTGTCCAGTCTCAAGTAAAAGGATTCTACTGCACTAATCATTGCTTTCTTTGAATTTTCATTTGTACCCCTTTATTGTTCCTTTTACATTACTTCTTTTAAGCAATACCCTTTTGTCCTTTTCATTTTAGGTAGGATGCCCTAACATTGCGGGTATAAATACCATTAGAATATGTAGCTACAACAATTTTTTTATGCCTCCGATATTGAATATACTCCTTCCTTTCATGAGCATTACTCTTTATTGCTTACTTCATTCTTATCTTAATCCTTAAGTAAGGTGAGGTAGCAAGTACCCTCATTGAATCAACTTGTGCATCATATTGAGTTGAGCTATGAGTCCTTGGTAGTTCCTCAATGTATCATATCCTATGAGCAAATCAAGGGTTTGCTTGTTTTTACTATCATTGTTGTTCACATACCTTCCATCTTCATCATCTAGCTTTCTGCAAGCTTGGAACCACCTCACTACTATCATCCCTATCAGCACTCAACGTAACGTATTGGGGTTAATTGTCTTGAATTTGCAAACTAACCTATCTATATCTTTTAGCCACTATCCCATCCATGTCTACGTCCTTAACGTTGCTCCCCATGCTGTGGCTCATACAATAAAGAGTCATCATACTCCATCTTTAGATGGGGTATGGGTAAAATCCTTCTATGTGAGACTAAACACGTATAGAAACAAACGAATGATACGGTTAAGATTAAGGTACTGAGCAAACCTAGGGATCCTTTTGAGAAGACATGGCTATAGATGTGTGTTAGGGTCCTTAGCACCAATACTGCCAA
Source organism: Lumnitzera racemosa (assembly GCA_024138005.1). NCBI lineage: Eukaryota > Viridiplantae > Streptophyta > Magnoliopsida > Myrtales > Combretaceae > Lumnitzera > Lumnitzera racemosa. Next base: position 8,858,415 of record JAMXBC010000007.1, read on the forward strand.
GCAGAAGGTTAACACAGTCATGGTCGAGCAAATGGGTGAGGGGTCAGATTATCAGTAGAGTAGGTTTCAAGTTGGCATTTGACTAATGAGAGATAAAAAGTTACTCGGCTCAGCATATGGATTTGGTCAATAGTGAGGAGCAGCTCAGCCTTAATAGGAGTTAGCTAGGACAACAGAATCTACTTCGCTAGTCCCTCAATACCTTGTGCTTGTGCTTAGGTTAAAGGTCCGGTGATTATTAAGTAGTGGCCCAGTTGATCTCCATCTAGCCCTTTAAACCGATATCAATCCATATTTATTCACCAACATACTAATATCATAATAACATTCAAGTTTAAGCAACTCATCTACACTTTACTAAGAAAATATCTTCATAATATCCTAATTCTAAACTATCTTACACAATAAAGTGCTTATATAATGCTTCCACTTTGACTAATGTAGTATAATATATGTGTTAATGCAGTTATATTCTACAATTAGGGAAACATAGAGGTGACAAAAAGGAAAAAAAAAAGTACCTTTTTCTTCCTCATGTATAGAGAAAGAAAGTGATGGAACTACAAGTATTTGTTGAAGATTTTGCAAAATTGATGTTAGGAAATAATATACATGCATCTACAAACTCAAATCTAGACAATTTGAGGAAAAAAAGGTAAAAAGTTAGCATTATGTGAGTAAGGTGTGTGGGTTTTTTTTTTTTTTTTTTTTTTGCCTTTTAGAGTAAGAGAGCTATGTCTGTTCGTGGAAATGAGAAGGAGATGCAGCTAATATAACCCACGAGTAGAGTCGATTTCTATTTGGAATGGAATAGAGGTGATTTCTGTTCAAATTAAGTAGCTTCTTCAAGAGAGGACTTCAACTACAATACTATGAGATTTTTTTCGTAGGAGCTACATTTTTGTAATTTTTAACATTTTTTAATCCTTTTCCCTCCATTGCAACATCTCCATTTTGAAAATTGGAAAATGTATTTTCCTAACAGTTATGTAACTACAATTCAACTAAAGAATATCCATCAAATCAAATTATATTCCAATGAAAAATGAACATCGTAGGCCGAAGTATATTTTGGCTATAGAGCAGGATTGTTTAAGGTTATTGTTTTACATGTAGAAGAATTCGAACAAGGAACAAATTGACCAAGCCAATCATAAATTGTAGATCTAAAATAAATGATACACATATATATTTATAAATAGAGGGTATTTTATGAAATATCACTATATGTAGATTCCATCTCTTTCCAAATATGACACAACTAAACATAATACTAGAATGGTTGGCAAAAAATAAACAAATAAATAATACTACAGTGGAATTAATTATTTCATTGTAATGCTTCAAAACACATGAATGGATTGGTCATCCCCATCACATTTCATTGCTGCTCATTTTTTATCACTAAATGTGATATAGAAGTACAAATGTAACAGCTGTGCATGCATATCTGAATCTAGAAAAGAGCATATTGAGAAGTTGAGAAGAGAAGTATGCCTTTAGGAAGTAGATCTCTACTAAACATCGTTCTTTCTCTTCTCAGAGGAATCCCTTGTCATGTTTCTCTTCAACTTGTGAAAGGGGGTTCTAAAGTAAACTGTTAGCTTCACGCGTAGACTAGAGAAGTAGATGTTTCTTGTCCAAAAAACAGTCCCTTTGCTGAAGCTATTGAATAGTGCAACCAATGTCTCCTCATTCCCGAGCCAGTTATCAACATCGATAATTTTCTTCCTTCTGAGTAGCTTTGCATCAGCACGGGTTTTGATCAGGCCTGCCATAAATGTAACGTAATCTATGAAATAGCTATCATCTCTATAGTAGGACTGCTCAAAAGCTATGAGGTTCCGGATCAAAGATTCAGTTGCTGGTAATAGCTTGAAGCAGGGGACTCTCAAAACACCCTTCTCAAATTTGACATCAAACAAGCAGTTGCTTCTCTCCAATCTGAACCTGACTCCTGCTGCTTGCAGCTCTGTTGCACTGGGAATGACTTCAATTTTTTTCCTGCCATCATATAATTCCTTCCGAACGGAGGGTAAAAAATGGAGTCGGACAGCATCGAGCAAATGCTTTACATTTGAGTTGCGAAGCTTTTCTGCTTCGGTCTTTGCCTCTACTTCAAACCCAAAGAACCCATAGGTTAGCTCAAGCAAGGGTGGAAGGTCTCCTATCTGAGAATGAGCTTTGAAAACAAAATCGTACAGATCATCAAGGACAAAGAACGGCAGTTGATTCTCTAGCAAACTCAGGTCTCTACGAAGGTCGGTAAGCATCCACTGTTTTTGGTTTTCGAATAAAAAGTCATTTTCAGCCCTCTTGTCAGCAAAACGATGCAACAGGAAAAGCTCAATAATGAAGGCACCATCTAGAAGAACCATTGTTGTGAAATCATCGCTTTTCAGATCAATCCTTTCAGAGTAACATTGACGGGCACGCTCCTCCCATTTCTTTATGGCTTCAATGCACTCCTTCAAGGTTCTATCTGTCTGCCTGAGAAAACCTTGCAAGTATCTCCACTTGTGCTCCTCAATAGCTTTTCTGTCCTTACCATGATAAAATGGTCCAATTGAGACAACTCTGGGTGAAAATGCCTCTTTGTGGGTCTTGCGAACTTTCTCGGGAATAGTGTATATACAGCAGTCTGAGTACATAGGGGACAACCTTTCAATCCTCCTGCTTATGGTGCTTACCAGTTGGTGGTGGCTGTTGTCTTTGTCAAGTGGTGGCTTATACCGGTCTGTCATTTCTGATCTTATATTGGACGAATGACTGCTAAAACAATGTTAGAAGAATCAATAATCTTCCTCCTTGTTAGGATAAATAACTTTTCCGAAGAAAATTAGGCCGCTTAGATAAATTATTATTTGGGTGAAAAAAGAGAACAGGAGTAGGACAGACCTTTGTGAAATGAACAGGCGATGTTAAGCTGTAGCAGAAGTCCACCAAATCGATTTAGTAAGTCTTCTTGATCATAACTGCATCTCATCTGCCGATAGGGTTCTAACTGCTGATGGAATGAGAGGGTTTCTTGGGCTTCTGGAATGGTAGACAAGCATGTGATAAAGTTTGATAAGCGACAACCATATCATGTTCCTAGGATGCCATGTTACATTTACTCTGGACGGCTCTGATGTTTAGGTCCTTGTAGCATTATAATATAGAAGCGCCTGACTGGCACCAATTAATTGCTATCAGTCAATGCAAAAAAGTCCCATCTCATCTGGAATTCAGTGGTATCGCCAGATAAATTAAATAATGAAAATTTCTTGCCATTTGAAGCCTTCATCTTTGACTTTTGGTGAGTCATCTATCTATTCAGAGTTTTAAACCTGTAGACCTAAGAGGTTTTTGTCTCCCCTGGACTAATTAGAACAACACAAACTAGCTTCTAAAGGGAAAACAAGTAAATATCCAAATGAATCCAAAAGGTGCTGAAGTTCCCTGTGGCCTTCTGAATACTTCTTCAACTATGGTGTAAAAGCGAATTGATACACAAACTCACAAGCTAACATCCCTGTTCAATGATTAGGAAATTGAGAGTACAAATTCACAAGCAAATATTTCTGTTTTAGTAATTTCGATGGCAGCAAATGGTTTATCCGTTATTTTGTCCAGCCTCTACATGTGCTCTAGTCTAGTAGTCTCATCAATCATTTTCCTCTGCTGTTCTATTCCGATATATTTTAAGTAATGAAGTTTTTGCAAGTTGCAATGCTGATTGCAGATTATGATCAAATATAGAGAACTGCTGTTACTTGTGCGAGTGATTTCATCCATACACATCACAAATCACTTTCAGCGTTAGGAATATATTTTACGATAGGAAAATAAATATAATCTAGTTGTTTTCAATTATTTCAATTTGAAATTATCTTTTCTTTGTTTGAAATTACAGATAATACCTCTAAACTTTGATTTAAATATATATACTCCTTAATTTTTAAATATCACAAATAACCTCTTAAATTTTGATAAATTGACAAATAACCCTCAAAAATTGTAAATAACAATTCTAAACTTTGGCCTTGCTATAGAAACACCCCCTCAAACTTATCAAAATTTACTTTAACACCTTCTAGACAGATATAAACTAGGGTTCAATCAGCAACAATTCAGCAATTTCTAGATTAGAATTGAACAGTTACTTGCTAAGATAAGTGCAATCTTACAAAGCAGTCACCCTCGAGTAATTTCCAAGCCAACCACAACAGAATACGGAAGTCTCCTTTCCCTTTAATCCGGTTTCTCTACTTCACTTTGTGGCTCGCTAACTAACTAATTTCTTGACTTCTTATTCTACTAGTTATACCTTTCATGTGTCAAGCACAATTACAAAACTACCATTATTGAATCTTACACTACACTACACAACAGCACATCACACTTACAGCGCATCACAGTACACACACAATCAACACGCTACAATAGAAAACACATACTCTATTCTAAGATCGTGTCATAGACTTGAACTTAGTTTGATTTATAACTAAAATAAAAATGTCCTTTATGTTACTCATTTTTCAAAATTTAGAAGGTTATTTAATATATTTAAAAGTTTAGGAAATATATTCAGGCACAGTTCGAAGATCATGGGACTTATTCACAATTTTCTCTTTATTTAGTTTATGAGATTGGAAGTTTTCTATAATGAGTCCCAACGCTATCTTATTCAAATTTCATTCATGATAGATCCATTTCATACCCATAACATGCAAGAAAGTAATTCAAAATTAGTTTATCCGGTTTAAAAATAGCTTATAGTAGTTTAGGAGATTAGAAGTACCCTCCAACGAGCCCTTAACCCCTTTTTACACAAATATTATGACTGGCTCTTAACAACTTGGTAGTAAAGCCATCCATCATGGGTGATTCACTCCAAAAACCATTTACTACAGTCCTTCAACACTATACAGAAGATGGGGCAGGGTTGAAAGCAAAATGAGAGAAAGCAGCAGCCACGAAAAAGAAAGGGATGGCAGAAAGGGGAAAAACTTGCTGCCCGATAATTAAGATTAATTTGAATTACTCCTAAACTGTTAAAATTTAATTTCTAAATAACTTTCTCACTTGTTTATTACCGTTGCAAAACCACTTATCTGAGTGAACTTTGCAATCGTTACTTTCTCTAAATATAGAATAACTTTGAATCTTATAATATCTCTTGAATATGCATAAACGAATCAGAAAATAACAAAATGATATATATTTTCCTCTCATAAGAGATATTCCAAATAGCCCTTCGTGCTGGTCAACAGGCAGCCCTGATATAATATAGCCTCAAGTTGGAAGGTAGTAGGTATTTCTAGTGAAATGCCACGCAAAAAAACAGCTTGCCAACCACTTGCCAGTTGCCAGCTTTGACTCCTTCATCGTCTATACTATAAAACAAATGAGCATTTGTAACATAATTTCAACTGAAACACGTGGGTTTGCAGCTTGGAAAAAGTAACTTAGAGCTACTGGTTTTTTGTACACACATGTACCAAGTATCCTTGGCTACAGAAAAAACAAGTTCGTGGACTAACAGGTAAAGGCCATTTATCCATTTAGTAGGGGTCGACATCGGAATTAATAAACTTGTGAGGAGTTAAGTGTGACAAGAATTTATTATGACTTGACCCCCTTTTTTTGCATTACAAATTTTTTGGAAAGCACTAGGGAAGGGTGAAATTGATATTGGCTGTAATGAGCAGCTTCCTCTCTGCAATAGGATAGGGATACGATGCTCTTTCAAATGTAGAAAAAGGCAAACGTACTTCCTCCTAGTTCTCATCCCAACTATTCACCAGAAGGTCAGTCTGCTGCTATGCTGTAAGATTCTTAGGTTGACAAAAATCCAACAGGTTCACTTTATCCTTCCTTATACATGCTGTTAACATTCCCATCTGCTTATTGACACTGTACTCAAATTTTTTCTTAAATTACATATGATAACATATGACAGCAGGTTTGCTTTATCACTTTATGCTCATGTTTATATTTCATTTGAGGTAAAATGAGGAATAGCATATAAAGAATGCATGTAAACATCTTCAACACATAACTATAATATAATATCAAAAGTAAAGATACTCCGATTGGCTTCGTCAAGAATAAGTACCCTAACAGGTCTGGGATCCCACATTGAAAGCTAAACTCTGAAGCCAAGACGCAGATCCTGCTCCATTCAATTTAAAATCACTAATCGAACTTTGATATTTTTAGGTAAGTTTTATGCCTATAAATAGACCTTCATGTGGTAACTGACATACTTGATAAGACCAACGTTGTGTATTTAGTAGCTAGAAGTACATAATCCAATCTCTCTTAGCCACAGTAGCATCGGTCTTGAGCATATTATCTAACTCTATTAGTTTCAGTCTCGCCAGTTCAATAAATGTTACCTCAGTCTTGTCATTTTCAGTCTGCTTCTCTAGGTTTCTGTTCAAGTTCTTCCATAGAATTGTGTATGTAGAAATTATGAAATCTTTCGCAAATTTCATCAATTCATGTGGAAGATGAAAGAACAAGGATAAGCATCAATACTAGAGAATAAGCTTAATCCCTATATTGTTACACAAGATCCAAAAACAGATAAATTGCATACCTGATTTCAAGCTAACAATAAACCTACAATTAGTTATATCCGTAAATCTATACATTCTGACACTCCCCCTCAAGCTGACATTATACAGCGAGCTTGCCTATCAAAACTTCAAATTGTGTCTCTCTCAAATCTTTGGTCAACATAGCTGCTATCGATTCAACAGTATGAACATAATTCACACATATTTGCATCATCAACTTTTACCTCTAGAAAGTGGCTTTTTATTTCTATTTACTTAGTTGTATCGTGTAGTACTAGATTATGCACAACAGCAATTGTTGCTTTGTTGTCCTAGTGAATTAAGCTGGGCTTCTTCTGTTGCATCTACAATTCTTCTAGCACTCTTGACCACACAACTTCACAGATCCCTTGAGCAATTGCTATAAACTCTGCAATTACCCTTAGCCACTACTTAACTCTGTATTTCACTCGGTCAAATCACCAAATTTTCCTTCACATTAGTATAAAAACCACATTTGACCTCCTATTTGTTACACCGCCAGCCAATTAGGCTTAAAGGCCTTCCAGATATAGTGAAAGGCAGAAATATCTCATCTTTTTTGGTCACGAAGGTATCTCATCTTAGTTCCTGTCCCAATTACATACCAGAATGTGACTGTACTAAAGCTGCAAAACTATTAGCTTCAAACAGAAAATCAAACTGATACCCATCTGCTCATATAATTTATTTTCTTCTTCTTGATCTTCTTTCTAATTCAATAAGTAGAAACGGTTTGAGTAATTGAGAAAACAAGAAGATGAATGCATGTAAATATGTTCACTATGCAACATCCTCCTGAGGAATTACAACATAATGTGGTTTCATTACCTTTTATTGTTGAAATAAGTATTTTTTTTTTATTGGATTTAAAGACTTCGTCTCTGATTTCACAGCAAAAGTCCATCAAAATGATGAAGAGAAATGGCTTACCAGGGCAAAAATGGGGAAAAAATGAACAGGTTTCTATTGATATTGAGAGCCTTAATATAGAAATAGGCAATAATTTCCGGGGAAGACAAGATAACCACAATTATTCTGTGGTAGCCTCCATCAAAGGGAAGTTGAGAGGGCTGGCTCCTCTTTACCCTGAATGCTGCATATATAGAATACCGGGTAAGCTTCACAGGAATTATGAAGAAGCATACACACCAAGAGTAGTCTCAATTGGACCTTATCACCACAAAACAACAAAGAAGCTAATAGCTATGGAAGATCACAAGTTGAGGTATGTACAAAATTTCCTTAAGTATAATAGGAGAAAACGCTTGGAAGATTACGTTGAAGCTACAAAAGAGTGGGAAGATAAAGTCCGTCGCTGCTATGATGAAAACATCGATTTGGGAGCAGATGCATTCACTGAAATGATCCTTGTGGATAGCATTTTCATCATTCAACTTTTTTTTCTTTACCGTAACTCAAGATGGAGAGATCCAACAGATTGTATATTGAATAAACCGTGGATGCTCAATGATGTACGTCATGACATGACATTACTAGAAAATCAACTTCCGTTCTTTGTGATTGAAGGTATATATAATCTGGCCTTTGGATCCCATCAAAAACACACCCCAAGCTTGTTAGAGCTTGCTTATGGATTTTTCAGGCCAACAATGAAGATAGATGAATATCCAGAAATGATACATGAAGCAGAAGTGCAGCATTTTCTTGATGCCATTCGCTTGTCCTATTTACCTTCCGTGAGAAAAGCACCAAATGAAAACCAAAAAGAAATCGAATTCATCCCCACTGCAACTGAGCTGGTTGCAGCAGGGGTGAAGTTGAGAAGGGGTAAAAGCAAGTGCTTATTCGACATAACATTCAGAAATGGAATTCTGGAAATCCCGTGCTTACATTTATACCCCAACTCAGAGTCTTACTTCAAAAATATGATCGCTTTTGAGCAGTGTTACTATCGAGATGACAGTTACCTCATTGATTATTTCAATTTCTTTGATCACCTTGTCAACACTCCTAATGATGCAAAGTTGTTGGTTAAAAAGGGAATAATTGAAAACTGGCTTGGAGATGATGATGCAGCAGCCAATCTACTCAATCGCTATTGCAATCATACTTACCTTTGGACAAAAAATGCCTATTTTTTTGGTCTTCGGCGCGATCTGGTTACATACTGCAGAAGACCTTGGAATAGATGGAAGGCAACTTTGAAACGTGATTACTTTACCACCCCATGGGCAGCCCTTTCACTCTTTGCGGCAATAATACTGTTGATATTAACAATCATCCAAACAGTCTGTTCTATCATACAGACAAAGTAGAGTGTTAGTATTCAATGTCTTGATCTTCTCTTAGTGAATGAAGTGGCTACCTTGTTCTCTTTGAAAGAAATATTCTATAAGATGAAATGTAACCAACCAGACTGCATTACAAAATAGCAGTTGAATACTGCAACCAAATGTATGGATTCCATCAAAGTAATTTTCACTTTAGTCTTTACCAAGCATACATGCTCATCCCTAATATAATATCATGAAGACAATTGCACAGTATGCAAGTCTTTTTCCTTAGATGGAGGACTATGGGCTTGTATTTCATTCATGCACATGAGGTAAGCTCCTTAAAAATAACCAGACCAAGAGCCCAGATGTATGTTTCAGGAACATACTGAAGGACACGGAACATCATGATAGGGATGTTTATACAAAGAACTTCTCTCCTTGTTAGAGCAATTAATTACAGTATCATTACTATCCCATTTCTTTCAATCTTCTCTTTGACATGGTAGAGTATGATCCATGGCTCAACTGTTTCTATAATAAATTCAATCCTCAAAGAAAAAGCTAACAACAATAGACAGTACATAAATTTTTAATAGGTCCTCCTTGTTCCACATCATGCACGACTAGACCCAAATTATGTTTCTTTTTCTTTTTTTCCTTAAAGATATTGCAATATTTCATGCTTTTTAAAATGAAATGAAGAACTAATGATGCTAAAACATCATGTAGCTGGCTAAATACCTGGAAGGATACTTCAAAGTCGGCTAGCAAAACAAAGGTTTCCTGATGATTTTTTGTTTTTTTTTTTCAATAATAAAAAGTGACAATATGAGAAATGGAAGGATCCCCGAAGAGAAACAATCATAACACCCTCCAGGGTGAAAGAAAGATAGCAAAACAAAAGCCTTGATAAAACAATCAGTAGCACCATCTAGGGTAAAGTAAGAACAAAAGCTAGAAGTCACTAGAGCAAAAACCAGCTAGAGAGCACTACAAGGTAACTCTTTAGGTCCTAACACGTTATCAACCCTTCTTCTTCCTATTCTTCTCAGCATGAGCAACTCAAGAAGACATTTTACGATTTGCTAAATCAAAAGAAGGAGAAGCATCATTAAGGAAGCCAACCAACATCATGTTGAGATAGGAGTCTGACCTAATAGATTCATTGGAACTCATAGCCTTACTTTCAAGCTGCCATCCATCACTTGCCATAACAGTAGCATTCTCAACAGCTTTCACTTCATCCATGGTCTTTGTCACCAAGTTAGAATTTTCATTTGAAGAAGGAGAAACCTAAGCAATCATGTTACCTACAAAGTTTACCAATCACGTCGTATTCATTGGCACTTTTGAGAGTTGAAGATAGAGGGCCATCTTCCTTCAAAGTACAAGCACTCATATCATGATCAAATTACAATGTGGGCAACTAAGGAGCTTCCATCAGTATTCAACTTTAATAAGGACATTCCTACCATCAACACAGCAAACTAAGATTTGAGTCTAGAAATTCATCATTGGCTTGCGTCTCAACATATACCCAAGCAAAACTTAATCTTTCTTGCTTAGCTATTATAAAGTCAACAAGTGATGATTTACCAAGTTTGCTCACAACATAATTAATACCTTGTTTATGATAAACTCCATTAATACATTCCAAAGCTTAACCCATACAAGTAAAGAGCTAGGAGCTTTGTTTGCAAACAACATACCCATTTCCAACGACAAAGGATAAGGTAACAATTGGCAAAGTACCAAAGGGTTTCAAGAACTCTCATTACTTGCCTGTTGTTCCTAAACTAAAAAGGAAAGTACCTCTCTCATTATTCAAAACCTTGAGCAAACCAAAAGAATCCCATTCTCTACATGAGCAATCTTTTCTACTATAGGAAAAGGACATATCTTATCAAATAACCAACCAACTATTGTATTTTTGACTAGACGAGCTCTAAACTCCACTACTTCTTTGGGTAGTGCCACAACAAGGTCCTCCCATCTAAGATAGGAGGATAAAAATTCAAGAAACAATCAAATTCCACCATAAAATTCTAGTTTAGGTATTATCACACCCCAAAGCGGCAGAGTCGTAATGGCCTCACCGTATAAATCATTCTAAGATAGAAGTTAGCCTTACAACCACTATCTTAGACCTGATCTACACTAGGCGTCCACAACTAATCTGCTCTAAAGTAAATAGTTTGTAATTTAAATAAATCATTTACCTAAGAAAGTGAGAAAATATATATATATATATATATATATACTATAATTCAGTTATTATAATTAACGTTTATAACGTTTCACCATAATATATTTCCTAGTTATTATATTATTCAAAAATAAAAAATTGTAAAATAATAGCTTAGACCTTAAAAATATATGTTTGTTCTTAAAATGTTTTTCCTCACTCCCTAAGATCCAACAGTTTCTAGCTTCAGAGTAGTTGTAAGCCGCTTCTTAGTCAGCACCTGTACGACGTTTATAGGAATGTAAGCAACCACAGCTCAGTAAATTAGAATGAAGAACTTAAAACTATACACAAACACAAATAAAGTTATTAAGCAAATCATTTGGTGCAATGCATGTTTAAGCAAATTCCATCGCACGACATTGTTCGGCTCGCGTGAGATTAGAGAAATTACGGGCGCTCTAATTCAGGTTAAGGAGTCACCGTTAATGCAACAACTCACGACCAAACCCAAACTTGTGCAATGGAGACACTGCTTCTCTTGTGATTACCTCCGAACCATTAACTTCACCCTTACTGTGATCTCCTCACCTGTCACTTAGTTCAACTAAGGATGAAGAAAGAACTCATTATGCCATCCAGCGCTATCCTTTTCGAAGGGGTAGGTATTTGGCCGGAAAATCTTAGGTTTCCCCTAATAGGTTGCTATACAGGTTCGATTTAGGTTTACAAGTCATATCTTTGTTAAGTTCAATTTAGGATGATCAATCACTTCATACAATGCAAGCTAGAATAATAAACAGAATCATAGCATCACTCATAATCAAACACATGTACACAACTAACTATCTAACAAGCACAACCAACCAAATATAATCTCAAGCATCCAAAATACAGCATTGTATTAATCCCAAATTACCTGAACTCCTCGCTTCGTCACTCAAGGTCCTACTCGCTCAGGCCATCACCGATCATCCCTATAATACAAACGTGGTTTCATTTTTTCATATAACTATTATAGGTTGGTTTTATCCTATAACGCTTATTATTATCTTTTGTTTAGGGTTTAATATGCCTAATTATCTAGGTCTTAAGTCTTTTATAATTCTTCTTAAATCATGTTAAGTTATATTTTAGTTTTCATATCAATTTCTAAATTAGGTTTTTAACTCAATTTTTTATTAGAGATTTATATATACGCCCTAAAAAAATAATTCCGACCCATAATGTGAAATTAATTGCATTATTTTCGAATATCCTAAATATCGTTTATAGTCTCTAACTAGTATTCCAGTCTATGTGGTATACTTGAATCCTAATTTAATCACCGAATTCACCCGCATTATAAGAAAATCTTACATTTTTTTATATAATTACCGTAATCTAAGTTTCTTATCAGATTTATTGTATATTTCTATTATTATCATAATATCAATTTTTACTCTAATATATTCTATTTATTATATTTCTAATAATTGTGTATTGTATATTATGTACTATTACTTATTATATATATAATACATATTTAATATTTTTATCACTCCAATTACCATCACCCAACATTAATTATCATTTCTAAATTTCTAAATTCATCTTAAATAAGATTTTACACCTAATTACCCTAATTTACAAAATTAACTTAAAATTTATTATTTTTCCTTATTACTTATTTACTAGATAATTAACCTAATAATTGCATCTAACACCCTAAATGTTGCAAGGATCATACTTCATTAGATTTCAATATCCTAAAGCATATAATTATCTACTAAATCACTAATTAACTATTTAATTACTTAATTAACCCTAAATTACCCATTTTATGACTCATTTTAAGGCCTAAAAATTTCAAAAATTAATTTTTGAAAATGGGCTTCATAGCATTGTTCTATATCATCTAAGCAGTCTATAAAAAAATTTTGAGCTCAAAACTACACTCCTAAGGTCATTTATTTCTAAACTGAAACATGCTTAATTTTGCATGATGTCTTCAGGACCATATATCACAGGATTTATTTTCATCAAAATAATATTTTTCCTAAAAACTGCATACTAAAATATTCTAGAATAACAAAATTCATAATTTTCTAAGAATATTTACTATTTTATAAAATTATACAAAATCGGGTTGGAAATCAAACTCACCAATTTGGATGGCTTCAGCTACCGTAGCCTTATTGACCGGTCTATGCACTGCCACTACTATGCGGTGGTGGTGGCCGTCCACTCCTAAGTGCTCATCTGGTGTTAGTTCCCCTCTAAGGTCCTAATTGCATAGTTTTCTTATTTTTTTCCTAACCCTAATTTTTCTCATCCAATTTTGATGCTCTTAATTTTTTTTAACTGTCCAAATGAGCTCTGTATTTTTTTTCCCCATTCATAGAGCTTTGTAGTAATTATTATGCATTTAATTAGATAGGACATTGCCTAAATCCCTTAATTTTTGCCTTTTATGTTGCTTAATTTTGATTGGTCAATTTTTCTTCTTCAATTCCTAACTTACCATGAATAAATCCACATCATTCTTTATTCCTCTGATTTTTTCTTGATTAATTAATAATTTTATTTAATTATTTAATATTTTTTAGCCAATTTAAGTAATTTCATGTATTTTTATTTACACATAAATACATATAGAGTATATGTGACCATTCTTAATTATTATTTAGGTCATTCTATAATTTTTACTATACATATAATCTATCTCTAGTAATTTATTAGTTATTAGATTATACTTTTCACTTTTTCAATAATTAACAATTATTATACTTAAAATTTGAAAATTTTATAATCTCATATTTTATTACTTATTTTCTTAAATTCAAGTTTACGGTGTCATTTTTACTAATATTTTTAGCTTTACTTTATAATTTAGACTCGATCGGATCTTTCAACCAATTGAAACCTCGAATGGCTGGTTGTAGGGTTTATAGGTATGCCTCTAAAAAAGACTCACATTCAATAGCCTCTTTAGAAGGAGCAAGTGATGGAGAAAGGCAAAGCATAGAAGGATAGTAAGAAGGCAAAGGAGGAAAAAGTTGATCTTGAATAGATGGAGAAGGAACAAATGGGAGCTTTTCTGGTGAAGATGAGGAAGGAAGGTTAACAATAGAAGGGAAGCACAAGGAAATCTAGACAAAATGTAGAGGGCTAAAGTTGTTATATTAATTATTAAGCTAAGCTCAATATTTATTTAGGCTTGACTTCTTAGGCTAGGTGGTAGAGTCTAAAGAGTTTAGTTTATATTTGGGATGACTTAGGGAGAATTGGCTTAGTGGGTTAGGAATGGAGATCGTTAGACTAATCCATCCAGATCCAATCTTTCTCAATCAAGCTCATGCACTTATAAAAAAGATTACCAACCTTAAGCCTATTAGCTTGTTCGTTCTAGATAATCATGAGTTGAGCAAGCTCCATCTAATCCGTTGATCAAATAAATGATTAGATAGTTACCATCTTACCCAAGAGTTTACAAATACCTAGCTTTTCCTTCTCATTCGAAACTCTTAGAGAGAGAATAGAGAAACAAGATTGCTTTGCAAAATCTCTACTCTCTTAAATCAAATAAGCAATTCAAGCAAATAATTAATCTCATTCACTTAAGTTACAAGGTGAATGCTTGAGACCCCCTAAGGCTATTTTATCTATCACTTGTGCATTTGAGATACCGAGATTACCTATTCATCCTCTTTACCTTGTTCTCACTTAATTATTTCTTCAAGTGACAATCCCACTTCACTTCTTTAAAGCTACATATAGTGCATTACTCATGCAGCACGCATGTAACTACTCTAGTCAAACCCTACTTTTACATTTTAGCAACTCTATTAGAAAAGAGTAATTGGTGTAAACCTAATAGCCAATTGATGAATTAGGAATTTTAACCTACTCTATTAGAGAGAATAAAGCAAAAGCAAGAGGAAGACAAGGGTCTGATGGAGATAAAAGAGAAATTAAGTAATGGACATGACCCTGACTTCAAAGTGGATGATAGAGGTATACTAAAGTTTAGAGAACGAATATGTGTACCACAAGATGCTGACATAAGGAAGCAAATTTTGGATGAAGCACACATTACAGGTTATACTATGCACCCAGGAGGAAATAAAATGTGCCAAGATCTAAAACTTATGTATTGATGGAATGGGATGAAGAGAGAAGTGGCACAGTATGTATCGGAATGCATTACATGCCAACAAGTTAAAACAGAACACCAAAGACTGGGTGGATTATTACAACTTTTAGAAATACCGAGATAGAAATGGGATCATATGACTATGGATTTTGTGGTAGCATTACTAAGGACTTAAGTTGGATACGATTCCATTTGGGTAGTTGTAGATAGACTGACGAAGAGTGCATATTTGCTACCTTATCAGACAGATGATTCAATGGAAAAGATGGCTAAGCTATATGTCCGAGAAATAATAAGGCTACATGGTGTTCCTGAGAGTATTGTTTCTGACCGAGATAGCCGGTTTGTATCCAAATTTTGGGAAAGTTTACATAGAGCTTTGGGTACAAAGTTGCAATTTGGTATAGCCTATCACCCACAAACAGATGGGCAGTTTGAGCGAACAATTCAAACTCTAGAAGATATATTACGAGCTTGCGTGTCAGATTTTGGAGGTGATTAGGATAAATATTTGCCGTTTATAGAATTTGCCTACAATGATAATTATCATGCAACCATACAGATGACACCTTATGAAGCATTATATGAGAGGAAGTGCAGATCGCCACTGTATTGGGACTACGAAGAGTATGCCATGATTGGACTAGACATGATCAATCAAACAAGTGAGAAGATTAAGATTGTTCGACAACGAATGAAAGAAGCTCAGAACCGTTATAAGAGTTGGGCTGACTTGAAGAGAAGACCATTAGAGTTTGAAGTTGGTCATCATGTTTATATTAAAATAAGCCAATTCAAAGGACTCAGACGGTTTGGTTTAAAAGGAAAACTAAGCCTACGATACATTTATCCATTTGAAGTGTTGGAGAAAGTTGGCAATGTATCTTACCGAGTAGCTTTACCTCCAAGTTCATCGGGCTATCATAATGTATTCTATGTATCCATGTTAAGAAGATTCATTAAAAACCCGAATGCGATAGTGGAAATAGAACCAGTGGAGTTAACGAGAAATTTTCAACTAGTGAGACAACCCATAAAAATATTGGATAGTTGGGTTCAAAAGTTAATGAATAGAGATATGGAGTACGTAAAGATTCAATGGAATGAAGGTCTAGACTTGGAGATAACTTGGGAACCAAAAGTCGCGATGATGGAGCAGTATCCATGGCTTTTCTAACTTTCAGGTTAGTAAAAGTATGCAAATTATTATATTTAGTCATTTAAGTGAAAATTAGATATACAGAAGTTTTGAGGACAAAACTTTTTTGAAGGGGGGTGGAATTGTAAGCCCTAAAGCTAAGCCAAGTGACCGTAGGATTGAACTTAGAACACAAGGTTTAGGGCGATCAGTTAAAGGATCCGATCAAACCCAAATTATAAACTATTGACAGAAATATTAGTAAAAATGACTCTATAAACTTGAATTTAAAAAAATAAGTAATAAAATAGGAGACTGTAAAATTTTCAAATTTGAAGCATAATAATTGCTATTTACCGAAAAGGCGAAGAGTGTAATCTAATACCTAATAAATTACTAAAGATAGATTATATGTATACTAAAAAGTTTAGAATGACCAAAATAATAATTAAGAATATTCATATGTACCCCACATATATTTACGTATAGATAAAAATACGCGAAATTACCTAAATTTGCCATAAACTGAGTAAATAATTAAAGAAAATTATAAATTAATTATGAAAAAAATCAGAAAAAATAAGAAGGGGAGAGAATGATCCAAACCAAGTCATGGCAGGTCAGGATCTGCAAAATAAAAATTAACCAATTAAAATTAGACAACATAAAAGCCAAAAATCAAGGAAATTGGGTAAAGTCATGTCTAATTAATGCATAATAATTACAAAAATTATCTATAAATAGGGGAAAAATTTTTAGAACTCATTTGGAAAATTTAGCATTAGAGAAAAATAGGAAACCTAAAAAATTCGAGAGAAAATCCAGAAAAAAAAAAAAGAAAAGGAAATTGTATAGATTCGAGTAGTGAGAGAAACCCACACCTCACCACCACCTAGGACCGAGCCACCACCACCACACCACTCTAGCCCTACCATCTAGGTTGGCCGACACCCTTGGACTGGATTTGGACGGCCAAAAAGCTTGAACCAGTTAGTCTCTTAATTACCCCGATTTTGAGTAATTTTGTAAAATTAGTTATTTTACCTAGAAAATTATGAAACTTGTTATTCTAAGGTTTTATTGTATGTAGATTTAGGGAAAAATAGTGATTTAGTTTAATTACGATTGAAAATATAAGCTTCTTAACAAATTGTTCAAAACCGAGTATGATTAGAATGGAAAATAAATAGGCTTAGGAGTGTAGTTTGGAGCTCAATTTTTTTCTATAGGATGCTCATGTGATATAGAACAGTGCTATGAAGCCATTTTTTTTAAATTAATTTTCAAAATTTTTAAGTTAATTTTTAGCCCTAAAATGATGGAAAAATTGAGTGATGTTAGGTTAATTAGGTGATTAAAATACTAATTACTGATTTAGATAGTAATTAGATATTTAAGGATGCTAATCTCTGATGTGGAAACCTAACCTAGCCTTTGGAGTATTAAGTATGGTTAATTTAGGAAATTAGATAATTAATGTAAGAAATTAATAATATGTGAAATTGAAAATTTATAAATCTAAAAAATTAGGGTTATTTAGATAATATTAGAATAGAAATTAGAAAAATAATAAATCTAAAATAACATTTAATTTTAAGTAAATATCTTAAAATGTAAGATTTTCTCACATTGAGAATAAATCCGATACCTCAATTAGGGTTAGCATGTACCAAATAGTTTAGAATACTAAATTAAGACCCAATAGGATATTTGGACACTCGAGCTTAATGTGATTAATTTTACATTAGGATTCGAGCATATTTAAGGCTTAGAAATCAAAATTTAAAATATAATTTAGGATTCGAAACCCGAAATAGAGTACAACAAATCATTAGTACGTAATAGGTATTTACGAAAAAAATGAGTTAAAATATAACTTAGAATATGAATCCATAAAGTATAAGTACTAAAAAGACCTATTTTGTATTATAGGACACCTAGAGATAAATCAGCTTGTGACTAAGGGATCGAGCGATTGAGCAATTCTAAGTAAGTTGGGTTATTACTTATTATAATAGAGTACTAGTTTTACGGTACTCGGAGACTTAGGCTTGTATATAGTTGTGGTTGTAAGTAGTTTATGCATGCGTTTGACGTATCTGAATTCGTGTTGAGATTATGATGTGAGTGATTTTGTATTATGATTGAATTTGTGTGAAATTGTTTAAACACCCTAAATGAAATTTAATCTTATTCGACCCTAATAACAAAAAAAATATCATGCATTGGAACCTGTTAAGGGATCATAGAATTCTCTAACCAAATATCGACCCTTTCGAAAGGGATAGCACAGGATTGCAAAATGATCTCTTCTCCATCCTTAGTCGAACTAAGTGATAGGAGAAGAGGTCGCGGCGAGGGTAAAGTCAATGGTTTGAAGGTAGTCGCGGGAGGAGCAAGGTCTCCATTGCACAAGCCTGGGTTTGGTTGTGAGCTGCTGCATAACATGAAAACTCCTTAACCCGGATTGGAGAAGGTGAAATTTCTCTGATTTCACAACGGATCGGACTACGTTATGCGATAACACTTGATTGTTGCATTGCATGAAATAATTGCTTGATAACCCTATTTGTGCTTATATGCATTCATGAGTCCCCAATTCAACTTACTGAGCTATAGTTGCTCATACACTTATAGATCATTTTGCAAGTTCTGATTTCTAAACACTTCAAGTACTATGCCGCTCTACAATTACCCAGAGGTTAGCCCGTTTGAAGCCAGGGGTGTGAGGATCAAGTTACTTAGTATAACGTGTAACTAGAGTGACCTTGTAGTTAAGGATAAAAGACTTATAGTTATTATGTAATCTAGTGAACTGTTGTGTTTATGTAAAACTTTCTAGGAAGCTCTGTAAACTTATATATAATTATACATGTTTATTAGAAATTTATACTATTTATCATAATTATAGTTTAATTGTTAATCGGACTGTTTACTTCAAAGCGAGGAGTCATCGACGCCTTGTGTAGATTATGTCTATAGTAGGCACTATGAGGTCAGTTACTATCATAGAATGGTTTACACAGCGAAACTGTTGCGACTCTTCGACTTCGAAGCATAACACTACCTTTGCCAAGAAACCAAAAGATAGACCCCAGGCTAATCGGTCACCTCTACTCGGACAAGTAACTTGACCTTTTGTTTGCATCCTCTAACAGCATCACCAATGCACCCATGTTACGTATACAATACCACGTAAAGAATCTACTATACTAATCATTGTTTTTCTTAGATATTCTTTTTACTCTTTTGTATTCTTATATATTACTTCTTTAGGGTAATACTCTTTTTGTCTTTTTTTTTTCCCTTTTAGGTAAGTTACCCTAAGATCTTAAATATAAATACCCCTTATACATTTAGCCATAAGAGATTAGACTACCATTAATATACCGAATATTTTTATTCTTCTTCTTCTTGTAAACACTAATTGTTTAGTTTTCATTTTCCTCTTATCCTAACCCTTAAATAAGGTTAGGTGGCAAGTAACCTCACCGATCCAATTCGTACATCATATCGAGTTATGCTGTGAGTCATCGGAGGTTCCATTAGTACATCACATCTAGCAAAGCTGTTTGTAGGTTTCCTTACTTTTCATTCACTTTTGTTCTTTTGTACATTCCCTATCACCCCCTTTTTCAAGCTTTTAGAAAGCATAGACCTATTTAGCGGCTGACCTTGTCTGTTCTTGGCTACGGTCCTCATCAAGGAGAGGGAGTGATTGGTGAGAGAGTATTTAAGCGCATGGCATGTGTAAGATCAAGTGTAGGTTGAAAACTGTGGGGATGTATAGTGATCATATTTGTGGAGTTGGTTTTTTGTATTGTATGTTGGGGAATGTAAAAACGTAACAAAACTTTAAAATTGAATTTCTATTTATAAGCTACACACTTAAATCTATTGAATCTTTTTAGATGAAGTTTAATCTTAACAAATCATAAATACGAAAGATACAATAACAAATCTTAAATACAATAATCCCTAATTTAGATTCATTAAAGATTCAATTTAGTTTTTAGAAACCCTTTATTAATTAGGCTTTCTATCTTTGGGCCTAACTCAGTCCATCTTAATTTAACACATAATATGCACTAAACCATTTAAGAAATCCTAAGTCTATTTAGCCTAATATAAATTAGATAAAAATCCATTTTATATTGGACTAGACTTAAAAATATTTTAATGAAGCTTAATTCTATAATGATTTAGAATTTATTAAATTGAATGTATACTATTATCCGATTTGACCCTAAATAACTTGTCCTGACTCGACTTAACTCGATATGATATGACACTTTTTTTTTTTTCAATTTTCGTTTTTTATATACTATTTTTTAATTTTTAATTATTATTTTTTTAACCTAGCCCAATAAAAATACTAAAATAAAAATGGCAAAAAATGAGGTGTCTACACTCTTGCTCTACTACTTGCTTCTACGCCCTCTACTCTAAGGACCTCTTTTATAACATGGAATGACTTGGATTGCACATTTATATGAAGGAAATACAAGCTAAGTCATCTATGGGAGTACTGAAGCTAAAACTCCCATATCATTAATGTCATAGCAACTCAACTCTTAAGTTCTAAGCTTAAGCAATGCCTTAGTACATTGACTTCCATGCCTCAAGCACAAGTAATGCCCTAGCATCTCAACTTCTACACCTCAAGCCCAAGCAATACCCTCGCGTCTCATCTTCTATACCTTAAGCCTAAGTAATGCCTTAGAATCTAGGCTTCTACCCCTTAAGCCTAGGCAACACCTTGGTATATAGGATTCTGTGCCTCAAGTCTAAGCAATGCCTTAACATCTACATCTTACATCACTATTGCCTTAAAACATGGGATGTCTTCAATTAAGTTCACTAAAAAGTGACTTCTGCAATTAAGCAGCACTTAACCGAACATTGTTGTTGATTGGTAAGGGCATGGACTCCTAAGAGTACGATGAAAAGATAAGCTTGTATAATACAAACTGGTAAGAGCATTGCCTCCCATGCACGTTACAAGGTGTTGTAGCTAAGTAAGACAATTCTAAGTAGTTGAGTAGTAGGAAATATCCCCTTAACTAATAAAAGAGAACTATCAATCTTAGACAACAAATGCTATTATTGCTACTTTAGCATGATCGAATACCTTCTTGAAAGGGATCACTTAAATATTATTGCTGCAAGTGGGAGCTTTTGCTTTGATGTGCGAGATGACTCTAGAAGCTCCTTAGATCATAATAATCTAAGGAGTCTTATGTTCATGACAACCCTCCAAGTGGCTCCTTAGATCACACAGTCTAAACAGCCTTAAATGCTACAAGCTTAATGACCTACAAGAATGCCAATTGTAATGACTTCTGTTGGTACTGCTAAGTGAAGGCATTGCCTCCTAAACACAAGATGATTTGCACATATTTAAATGACTTTTGCTACCAAGAGAATTTCAAGTGGCATCATGAAACGAATAGTTAACAAGTTCATCAAAGCATAAAGTTCCCCATAGCGAAGGAATAATCACTCAAGTTGCTACTTGGTCTCAATGAAACATGTTAGCAACTGGAGGAGGGATATTAATAGTTGTAGCACAATACTCATCTCCATATGTACTTAAGTAGGTAATACACCCACGTAAGTACTGATCTCATCCCCCTTTCCCTGACCGATACATTAATGATAAGAGCAACGTCAACTACTTCATTGGGATCCATTTATTTCTTTAATGTCATCATCATCACCACCATTTCCATCTTCTAAATATAACAGGGATTCCTTACAATCCACTAAGCTTAGATCACCGTCGTTAACCTCAAGAGGCAGTCAAGTTACCCTCTATGTTAAACAGGGAAATAAAACTCCTTAGAATTTACCACAAAGAACTTTATTTAAGAGCCCGATAGACTTTCATGGTATTCTGTTAGAAACCAAAGCAATAGTAATGTTGGTTTAACCTCAGTTGTGCAATTTCAAGAGCTTAACAACATCTTCAAATGCTAGAGTGGCTCTCTCTACAAAGTAATAAACATGTAGGTTTGAGTACTCTATTAGGAGATGATATCCTAAGCATAATCCTTTATTGCTCGTATACGAGAACTTTCATTGAGCAAAAGTAACAATGACATGATGGATCCTACGCCCACTACACTCTTGTCTAGCTCATTACAAGAATTGCAATTGAGTAAAAGTAGTGATGGCATGAAGGATCCTAGCCTTCTTCAAGAGAGCTACATGCTTAGGATTCACATTAACATACTCCAGTTAATAGCTCCATCTCAATGAAAGAAATTTCTTAATAAAAGCAAATTGATTATGTCCGAAAGGTAACTCCCTCTTCTTATTCTTGGAATGGAACAAGTTTTCTTCAATGGTAAAAAAGTCCTTGCTTAAAGCTCCCTACAAATGAAGCTCTCGATGTGCAAGGCCTACTAGGACCTATCGCTCATGAGGCTCGTTATGGGCAAATCATGCTACTCTCGAGGCTTACTACGCTCTAAGCCCGCTTACTCAAGGCCTGTAGTGCTTGAGGCTTACCGAGTCTTCTTTGATGGTGATCCTAAAGTCTCCTCAAGTCTCATTATGGGAGAGGATCACTATGCACGAGTGTTACCTGGCTTGAGGCTTGTTATGGTCTTCTACATTAAGAGCTTGTTGTATAAGATGCTCACTACGCTTAAGGCTTGATCAGGCCTACTACGCTTGAGGTTTTCTCACTCGAGACTTCTTCATGTAAAGTATGTTATACTTAAGGCTTGAACAAGTAAAAGTTTTGTCTTGGTCCGAGTGGGGATAGCATTTCTCTTCTGCATGTCCATGGAGTTTTGAAAATTCCAAACATCTCAGAGATAGATAGAGAGGTAGGAATTTATCGAACGAACCGCACTCCTTCATATACGTCAGGAGCTTGTTTAAGGCTTGTTGTGTTGAAGCCTGCTAGGACTTGCCATGCTTGAAGTATGGTCGTTTGAAGTATATTCCCTACAAAGGAATCGATAGGCCTACTTTTCCTCTTGAAGTGGATATTAAGATTGACTAGGGTCAATTAATTATAATACTACAACTACAACAATAATGGAAAAAATTAGCAAGATAAGACATACATGGTATTCAAAGGGAAAATATAATAATAATTGAAGTGGAAATTCAAGTAATGGGAGAAGGCCCACCATACTTTTAATAGTGCTAAGTATTGAATGTATTTTCATGATATCTGTGGAAACTTTGGATACTCCATTACAAAGTAATGGCCTACCATAATTCTATTCCACTTGTATGTGGAAACTACAATCTAGTAGAAGTGGTAATAGCATAGAGGACTGCAGTCTTCTTTAGAACAGTCACATCGTATGGCTTCTTTACAATGTATACTACCTAGTCATCCCATCTAGATGGTGACTCCTTCAGGAATGCAAATTAGGTATTAGAGAGATAACTCTCTCTTATTGTTTCTAAAGCGCAACACATTATCTCTCCTGATAGTATCTTTAGAATCAACACGAAGGCTCGCACTTGATAAGCTGGAGGCTACCATCATTATAAGGTGTTGCATAGGCTTCTTAGTGCTTAGCTTTCATAAAATGTGTCTTCAAACGTAGTCCTTTCTAGTCACTTATCCTAAGGACTTAACACTGCTGGTGGGCATTTATCTCGGTACACCAATAAGTCCATCTTCACTACCTTTGCTCTTCAACTTGGATCAATCTTCATCTCTTTTGCCAGTAGAGTGCAAAATCACTCTACTCTCTAATTGGAGAAACGAAGCTCGACAATTGCAAGTCCTATCACTATTGCCAATGCAAGTCAAATTCGCTGCTATGCAATAAAAGGACTGTCCAATTCGAAGAGCTACCATTTCAATGATGAAGTGTCTTTGTCTTCTATTTCTTGTGATTAAAAGACAAACCAAAAGGGGAACTATCAAAATTGAAGCAAACAAGTAAAGAAAAAAGGACTGTACAATGTCTATTGACACGAACAAGTAAAGAAAAAAGGACTGTACAATGTCTATTGCCGTGTCAAGAAATGATATCAAGGAGAAATTCAAATGAAAAGAAAAATGATGGAGTACATATGTTCATGTACGTATCAAGTGTTCATATTATTAGTAAGGTTAATGAGCATATAAAGTGAATGGAAGTGTATCTATGCAAATTACGATGAATACTCGTGTCAATACGCGAGGATCCTAATGCCAGCATAGTCAAGATAATTTCGAAGAAGAGTAGGAGTGAAGCACCTTCAAGATAGGATATTGAGGTGTCAACCGAGATGGGGTAGGACTATCACATCTACTTGGCTATTTTAATTTGAGAGGGTCCACGCAGTACTTTGAAGAGGGACTATATATATATAGAAGTTGACTTTGCTCTAGATGATATCTTCTCAACACCATCATGGAAATTAAAGACAAGTGTCAAAGAATAATGTAAGTAATATAAGTTGAAGATCTAAGCTAAATTTGCGAATGGCATTATAAGAGCCAAGACACATGGCTAAGAAAGAAGATAAAATAGGCGTATATGCATGTACAAGAGTCAAGGGGTCCGAATGTGGATAATCCTGGAGTCCTTCAAAGGATGCAATCATACACTTAAATCATTTCAACATTTCTAGAGGCTTCGAAGTCAAAAGATGAACCTGACCATGGCATTTTCAAGGGCAAATAAGGAGCGGATGGGAGTTAAAAAAAATTAAATTAAATTAATACTGCTGCGACTTGCTCGTGACAAACCTGCAGATGTTCAAGAGGAACAAAGATCGAAGACCACTGCCATCACTGCTGTTCAAGTCATAGTTAAAAAAAAATAAAAAAAAAAAAAATTCAGTAAAAGTGTTACAATTGAAGAAAGTCAACAAACCAATATATATATATGATTATGAGAACACATGCGCAAGAATGTCAAGTAAATATGGAGTTCTACTACGAGTGATTGATGCCGCAATGATATGAACAATAAATTACACGCTGAGCACACAAGGATAACAATAGCACTAATACATCCAAGGTGAAGAGGAAAGGCTACTTGGAAAATCAGTAAATCTAAAAAGCTGGAAATTAAGATCACCAAGTCTTATTATACATTAGATGAAGCCTTCAAGGAACGTATACATACTTTGTTGCTATGCGATTTGAGGAAAATCAACAATATTATTGAAGTATTTGCTGTGCATTCTATTATGGAAATTAAAATAACAAACTTGACGAGAGCTAAGTATGGAAGGCTAAAGCAGGGGAGCAATATATGCATGTACATGATATATATATATATATATATATATGAAGAAGTTAGGAAACAGAAAAAAACGGGAATTTTCTTTTTCATATTTCAATAACAACAACAGCAATTGAATAATTTCCTCCACATGAATTATTTGCCCAGCATTGACAGCATCGTCGAATGAACTAAAGCCGACGAAGCTTATCATGTCCATAATCTAATTGTTGGCCCTTCGTCATATCACGGTAGCAAATTTTCAAGTAGCCCATCATCGATTCAACTCTACGCTAGCAATTACATCAAGAAAGAAGCCAACAATTAAAGTACGTATTGCGTAAATGCAAGTAAAGTTGATTTAAGGGAGGATCAAGAAAGAACGATCTCAGGAAACTTATCACAAACCGCACGATGGCCCATGAAGCACGCTCGATTTATGGAAAGAAGCTGGAAGAGAAACCAAGCATGGACTTTTCTTTTATTAAAAAAAAAGGGGAATATGATCACAACAACAATGATGGCAAGATACGGAAGATTCCATCGCTGAATAATTTCACAGTTAGAAGTGGAAGATCAATAATCTATGCAAGAAGTCAATGTCTTTGAATTCATAGCATAAAGCAATATCATATACAGTTAAATATGCCACAGTAATTGACTTTATCGGAGCTAGTCGATTTCTACATAGCTCCCAAATGATACATGAAGAAGGATATTACCATTCTCACTGAAAAGATTCATCGAAAGGAGACTATCTGATTAAAGTTTGTATCACCTGTCAAAGGAAAGCCATGCTGCAAAAAACAAAAAAAGGAAAAAAAAAATCATAGAAATAGAGGAAGGGAGGACTTATTACTTAGGCTTGTTATTATTATTGTGAGAAGTGAAGAGATATCGAGAACATATATATGAATATTTACAGTCGATGCAATGGAGTTTATATGGAGATAAATAATTGAACTTAGGATTTGATAAGGAAGGATGGTTTTGATAATGTTTAAGTCTGATTTAGTGATGGGATATGATGGAATTCAATTTGTTTGAGCAAGATTTGAAAGACTAGAAAAAGATTTAAAGAAGGTTTGATTTGATTTTACTACAAAAAAAATTCCAACCCGTGGAGAGGATGTGGCAAGAGGTTGCACGAGTCTAACTTAAGTTAATCTTGGTATGTCATCTAATGTGACTTTTGAAGTAAATTAATAAAAGAAAAAGGAGTGAAAAAAAAAAAAGATTTAAGTCTTTACTGAATAATTTGACTTTAAGTCACTTAGATGTATATATCGTACATTGTCAACAAAGATTACTGGAAAAATATCATCCAATAATTATAACGTGGAAATTTCACATTGAAATCCTCCATATATATAAATCAAATGGTGACTCATCTTAGACATCTTTAGAACTTTTGAAACTTAATTATATTAGAGGAATCTTGAGAAGAATAAAAAGGAAAAGAAAAAAAATTCTTAGTAAAATGATTTTGGCCTTAATAGGGTGTTGTTGATCATGAAGTTATTAAACCTGTCGAAGAATTCCATTTCCTTCAAAATGAGTGAGCACATGATATATAATTTACCAACTTACCTAGAGATGGCCGAAACTAGAAAATGGTTGAAGTTGCTCATACAAAGCTAATATGTGGTGGTTAATTCAATGGAACAAAAAATTCACATACATTAATTTTATTTTTTTTAAAAAAGGTGAATAGAGCTACACAAAGACAATCATCCACTAAAGAAGATCCAACTAGTATATTGCCTTGGAGGCAATATTACTCTAGCATGCCTAGAGTGACATCGCAATTAGACAATACTGTAAGTTTGTACACTAAAAATATACAATGAATAAATTTGTAGCACTATAGCGTTTGACTAAATGGAGTCTTTAGCTATGTGAGCACACTTAGTGGCATAGCAACTCTTTATAATGCACATGCTTCAAGTAGTAACCTAACTATTTAAAGTAATTGATGCTCAAAATACTTAGACTCCATCCAAAAATTTTGGTTAGGGGGCAAAATGTAAAGAGTTAAAATTATTATATTAATTGTTGGGCTAACCTCAATATTTATTTGGGCTTGATTCTTTGGGCTAGGTAGCAGAGTCTAAAGAGTTTGACATATATTTAGGATTATTTAAGGAGAATTGATTTGGTAGATACGAAACAAGGATCGTTAGACTAGTCCATTCGTATATAATATTTCTTAAGTAAGCTCATACACTTATAAGGAAGCCTACCGACCATAGGCCTATTAGCTAGCTCATTCTAGATAATCATGAGTTGAGCAAGCTCCACCTAATCCACTGATCAAATAGATTATCAAACTGATACTATCTTGCCTAAGAGCCTCTAAATACCTAACCTTTCCTCTTCATTCGGAACTTTTGGAGAGAGAATAAAGAAACAAGATTGCTTTACAAAACCTTTACTCTCTAAGATCAAATAAGCGATTTAGACAAAGAATCAATCTCATTCACTTAAGCTAGAAGGTGAACGCCTAAGGTCCTCTAAGGCCGCCTTATCTGTCACTTGTGCATTTGAGATATTGAGATTACCTATTCCTCTTCCCTGCCTTGTTTTCACTTAATCATTTCTTCAGGTGACAGTCTTGCTTTGCTTCTTTGAAGCTACGTGTAACGCATCACTCACACAATACACTTGACTACTCTAGTTAGACCCTATTTCTACACAAAACATCTTTATAGTTTTACCCACTTAACTAGGCTTGATTAGAGGAGGAGAAATCGGCACAAGCATAGAGATGGTAGAACTAAGCTCCTGCATAAGCACACCATCAGAAGCAACTAAAGGAGAAGAGGGAGTCGCTGGCTTAGCTAAAGGTGAAGACTACGTCGGCAAGGTAGAAGCAAGTAAGCCAAGACTTGGTGAGGGATGATTTCAAGATGGGAAAGGAGGCATTCATCACGAATAGGGATCTTCGATGTAAATAAATGCAAGGAAATGCCATGGAAAAGGGGAAAACGAAGCCACCAAAGATGAAGGACGTTCGATTAAAGAGGATAGCAAAAGCCAAAGAAAGAAGCGCTTCAATTGTTAGAGAAAAGGGATGGCTAGCGAGAAGATTAACCACCTGAGAAACTGCGATCGACTACTAGTCGGCTGGAGACAATGGTAACTAACAAGCGATACCATTGAGGGAAGACCAACTACAGGTAAGACTAAGGAAGAGTTGGCACACCAAAACCTTATAGAAGAAGAAGGTAGGAAAAGAAACTCAAGCTATGTTTAGGTAGGTAGAAATCAACAAAAAAACTAAGGAAATTGAAGGAAATTATGTGTTTGGTTGGAATCAGAATAAGATGTAAGGCATTGAAGTGAGTGGAAATATTTCTTCCCTAAAACCTAAGGAAATTAGTGGAAAGCTAAGAAAAAAAAAAAAAAAACCTACAGTGAGAGTAATTGGTAGGCCCCTTCAAGTAGATGTTGTCATAGCAACAAATGAAAGGGTTAAATATAATAGAGCATCCATAGAGATGGATGCTGATGGGGAACTTTTGAATTCTTTTGAGATGGAGTGTATAGATGGGTCTAGGCACAAAGCTGATGTTGAATATTAGTTTGTTCCACCTACATGAATGCAATGCAAAGTATTTAGGTTTAGTAGTAATATATGCCCTTTTATGGAAAGCTTAGAGATAGTGAGCTCTCAAGAAGAGGAAGGAAATGTTGGTAACCTAACTGTTGACCCTAGTCCTAACTCATAAAACCCAGCTTTAGTACCTTAAACTCAAGGAATTAAATTAGAGAAGAAGCAAGAGGTGCTTCTTAAGCCTACAGAGCCTACAACTCCTAACAAGGGGGAAGCTATTAAATACTCTATTGTAAATATGAGATTCTCACTTCTGTGGCTCTACATGAACCAAATGACCAAACTCCCAATGCTTCTAGCCCAAATGAGGATGATCCTAGCTGCTTCTTAGATAAATCCTCCTCTCCTTTAGAAACAAATTCTAGTCCATCTCCTTCTCGTGTTTTTGACTCCCTTAGTGAAGACACAACCTATACAACAGAACAAGGAGGTGCTAAAGTCAATAAATATTCGAAGGAACATGCAAAAACTAAGTGGGGTGAAGTCTCTAAGAAAAAGAAGTCAGCAAAAAAGAAAAAGGATAGAGATAAAATTAGTGGTAAGGTTGCCACTTCCTCTAAGAGTTGATGTTTTGTGCTTCCCCCTCCACCACACCAACCCCACCCCACTCCTTTCCCTCTTTCTTTTTTAACATATATATGATAGAAACTTGGAATATACAAGGGTTGAATGACCTGACTAAAGGTAGAGTTGTAAATAAATTTTGAAGCAAGAAGAACATCTCTCTTTTGGGGTTGCTAGGAACTAAAGTGAAAGACTATAATTTCCAACGAATTAATAGTCGTTTTCTTCCGCTTTGGAATGTAGAAATAAGAGTTGTTAATCATATTTGGATTGCTTAGAAGCCAAATATTTGGAATGTTTGGAATATGCAGCACCTCAATGACGGTTACACTATATTTGTCTCCTTTGTCTACGCCGCAAATAGTAAGCTAGGACGAAAGTAGCTTTGGGAGGATTTGGTGAGACTTAGAGCTTCCATTACTAATCATTGGCTGATCATGTGGCACTTCACTAGAGTAGGTCTACAGAAGAAAAATTTGGAGGCTTAAAAGCTGTTTCTAGTGGGATGGAAAGTTTCAATAACACTTGTTATCTTTTGGAAGTAGAGGAAGCTAAAACTGTTGGGCCTCTACTTACTTGGTCAAATCAAAATAGCTCTAATCTTGTAATTAGATGACTTGATCGTGGCTCGGTGAACCAATAGTAGATGACTATTTCAAACTTTGGAGATTCGGAATCTAAACCCAAGCATTTCTGATTACAGCCCCTTTGTGATGATTATATCTTTGAACACGTGTGATGATTATATCTTTGAACACGTATTTGAGGAAGAGATCATTTTTCAAGTATTTTGATTTCTGGAAACGCCATCCGTCCTTCCTCCAAATGGTGAAAGATGCATGGCATGTAGACTTTAAAGGTACGGCTATAATCAAATTTTATAAGAAGTTGAACCACCTCAAAGAGCACTTGAATGGCCTTAGCACTACACATTTTTCCAACATATTGGATCGTGTTAAAGATGCCAAAAAAAGAGCTGGATAGGATATGGAAGGTGAAGAGGTTGCATCCGACGGTGGCAAATTAGGAGTTTGAAAAATCTTATTATTTAAACTTCTATGCATTAAATGCGTTGGAAGAATTCTTTTTAAGACAAAAAAACTCAAACAAATTAGATATGTTGACACCCCATTTTGCCCCTTGTATTTTTTTTTTAGAGTGTCTTTTAAAATAAAAGGGATCCATATTTAGAAAACACAAAATAAATAAATAAATAGAAAACCTAGAAAAATATAAAAAATAAAAAAATTTTAGAAAAAACCTAAAAAATAAAAAAATTTAGAAAACCCAAAAAAGTAGAAAATTTAGAAAAAAACACCTACACAAAAAAGAAGAAGAAGAAGAAATTAGATAATTTAATCAGAATAGGAAATTTAAATAGCTTTTAGGTCTTAAAGTAATAAAAGAAATGTTGAGCCTAAGCTTAGAATTAAATCTAGTTTAAGCCAACTTAATCCATATATGCAATTTAATTACATATATAAAGAAGGTATGGGCTAACGACTTAATAGTAATACACTTGGACTTACACTTATAATAACCTAAAGGTCTTGGATTCAAATCTTCCAATAAGCACTTTATGCTGTTTTCTTTTTGTATGAGTTAGGATACATGTGGCGTAAAGTTATTGGGTCACGAGTTCCATTCGACCACGTGGCTAATGTGGCACCTACGTGATGCCACTCAACATCTTCTTGCTCTCTCTTTCCTTTCCTATTTTTTCTTGTGTGAACACAATGCAGTGTTGCCACTTTAAGACCATCTTTGATTCATTTTTCTCCCTAATTTTACCAAATTAATGGTGAAATCACAAAATAGACATGGAATACTTCAAATCAATACCACACAGTCCTTTAATGGGTCAATTTAAGCTTTGAAAATCGAAAAAAGTTTGAAAACCCAAATTTTCCTCCTAATCAAATTTCCATGATTCAAGCTCCTTGATGCATTTCAAAGGTTCCACTTAACAATTTGGCAAAAATGAATTATTTGGACACAGTTTTGATTAGTTATTAACTCCCATTTATGCCGAAAATTGAAATCAAATTCTATTGTGTTCCTCTCATATTCAATCTATTCAATTGTGATTGATTCATTCTAAGTTTATTCAAACCTGGATTACTATAAAAGGACCACCTAAGTGCTACTCCTATGATCATCAAGTTTCAAAAAACACCCAAAACACTCACTTAATCTTTCTCTCTCTAGGCCATCAGTTCCCCAATCTCTCTCTAGGTTTTTACTCAAAATCTTAATGATTTATGTAAGACCAACCATATAGCTAGCTTCTATGAACTTCAAACTCTCCAACACCACCAACCATACCATTAGCCATGCCTTTTAACAAGCTCAGCTACCTCCCAGGGTTTCGACGGCCCTACCACCTTCAAAAAATACCACCACTACTTACTTCGACTCCAAACCAACCACATGACCAAACTCGACACACTCAAAAACCCCTAACCTAGCCTCTATCATACACTCAACAACCACTACCAATGCTAAACGTCGCCATCACCAACCATGCAACTATAAAATGCCACCAAACGTGGTGGCGTTTCACCTACCCCTATCTTCCCCAATCAAAAACTCACAAATTTTCCTTTTTCCCTCTGTTTCGGTACATACAATAGCCTGAATCGATCCCTACCCTCTTCTTTCTTCTTCTTCCTCTTTCTCTCTCTACTTTGACTCGAATTTGAAGACCGACCCACGCTTTGACTTGATCCGACCGCACTGACAGTATTCCTTAGTCTGATTCCTCTCTTATTCATTGCATTGTATTTTATTTCCCTATTTATTTTAATTTTTTTCTTCTTTAGATGTATTGTTCTATTATAAAAAAAAATATGAAAAGAAAAAAAAAGAAGAGTGAAATAAGTGAAAGTTTTATTTTACTTTATTGTTTTATCTTAGCAAAAAATTAAATACATAAATAATTTATATAAATAAAAAAATAATACAAAAAAAAGAAAATAAAATATGTTTATCAATTAGAAAAACCTTTTTTTTTTTCCAAATCAATAAAAACAAACTAACCCCTTTTCAAAATTAGATTTTCTTTAGAATTTTTTAAGAAAATGATAAAAGTTAGGACCCTTCCTCTTAGGTGTTTTTCTTAAATAAAACAAAAATGGTCAAAATATGTAAACTTGGCTACCTTTTAAAATTAAAATGAATCAACAAATTAAAGTTTTCAAAAACAATGAACTATGGAAGTCTGATTCTGAATAATGAGTACGTAAGTACTCGGATGTAATTACCAAACGACTTAAAATACAGAAAAATCTATTTTTTTCCATTGTAAATAGTTAATTCTTTTATTTATTTATCAATTTTTAAATAAACATGATTCATTGCTTTCTTTATTTGTAAAATAGAAATTGTAGATTCTAATTATAAGGGTATATTGAAAAATGAGTATAAATTCAAAAAGCTAAAAGTGGTACTCGTTAAGGTTTAATAAGTTAACCCACAGACTCTAATATCTGGTTTCAAAAACCGTTTTTGAAATCGATTCTATCAAAAGATAGCTGGCTAAGTTATAATTAATTAACTCAATTGATTATAACTTAACTCTTTTCCCCAAGTCTCTTCTCTTAACTTTTAATTGAGGATTAGTATTAAATGGATGGGGGTTTAATACTAATCGAGTTAAGAAAAATCAATAAAAACTAGAAAAATCTAAGCTTGATAGGATAAAATTGGGAGATACAAACAATAAGTACTTTTTCAATCTCCAAAAGCAGCAACGGTACAAGAACATTTTTGCGTAACTTGTGGATGATCAAGGAGAAAGAATGGAAAGTGCTGAGAACATATACTAAGACGTTGGCCATTAGTTTCTTTCAAAATATGCTAGTGGACTCTTCATCAAGTGATATAGATTTAAATAGACTTGACACTCTTAATCTATGACACATTTAAGTGGAAGATCAAAGGTTCTTAGTGTACCCAGTCACCAATTAAGAGATAAAACACATCTTATAGGTCCTATCCAAAGATAAAGCCCTATATCCTGATGGATTTGGCGCCAACTTCTTCCACGATGCTTGGAATTTCGTGTATAGCTATCAAAGCACTTTTGTTCTTGCAAGGATGTTGAGGGAGCCTAACTCTAACTATATCTCTCTAGTTCCCAAAAAAAAAAATCCTTCTTCCTTCTCATATTATAGACTTATTACTTTGTTGCAATACAGTGTATAAGTGCATCTCTAAGATACAAGCTAAAGGGTTGAAGATTGTATTATCCTATTTGGTGAGCAAGGAACAAATGGTCGTTATTAAGTGAAGGAGAATAGTAGATAACATTCAAGTTGCCTAGGAACTACTAAAAGGATATTATAATGATAGTAAAGGATCAAGATGTGCTATTAAAGTTGATTTAATAAAAGCAAATGATCATGTAAGGTAAAATTTCCTGAAACATCTTTTGAGGAAGTTTGGTTTTCCTAACCAAGTCACTCAGTAGGTCATGGTTTGTGTCACTATGGCTACGTTCTCCATCAACATAAATGGAGAACTTATAAGATACATCTCGCTTCAAAAGGTTTAAGAAGGGTGGCATTATTAATAAGTGTATTTTTTATTCTTTTCTCTCATGCCTTTCCTTGTTCATGGTTTGATATTCTACATGTCCACTAGGTAAAATGATGATAGGATACGAATAGCACACCTTATGGATAGCGTCCATAATCTAAAGAAAGTGAAATTCTGGTCGATAAAAAAATATACTTAATAATAATGCCACCCTCTAGGGGAGCTTTCTATCTAAGGTTCTCCGTATTTATTTGGGGATTTCCTACCTCTGCATCTTGGTCCGACAAACGACGTAAGAGCACTCCATCGTAAGATTTCTGATACAATGTTTTCGTTTCAAAGCAATCCTATTTGATACAAATTGTAGCTAAGAACAAACAAAGCCGATTGTAAGGATAGATCTAAGCTTGTTGAAAGCTCAAAAGAGTGATAGGGAAACACGTAGAAGAATATAAAATGAAATGAAAGTAAGCAAAACCATGAACAATTCCAAAGGATGTAATGCACCAGTGGAACTTCAAAGGACTCACGGCACAGCTCGATATGATGTACGAGTTGTTCTGATAAGATTACTTGCCACCTAGCCTTAGTTAAAGGTTAGGATAAAAGTGAAATAAGAAACAAGAAATTATTTACGTAAGGAAGAATATTCATTATATTGATGATGAGCTAGTAATTTGCGACTACTTATATAAGAGGTATTTATACCTTAGAATTTAGGGCAACTTACCTCAAAGGGAAAAGAAAAAAATGAGTATTACCCTAAAGAGGTAATATACAATAATACAAAAGGAAAAAAAAATATTCAAGAAAAACAATTATTAGTGTAGTAAATTCTTTACGTGGTCTTATATACGTGGCAGAGATGTATTGGTGATACCATTAGAGGATATGGATAGAAGAGTACGAACAGATC
Organism: Lumnitzera racemosa; assembly: GCA_024138005.1. Classification (NCBI taxonomy): domain Eukaryota; kingdom Viridiplantae; phylum Streptophyta; class Magnoliopsida; order Myrtales; family Combretaceae; genus Lumnitzera; species Lumnitzera racemosa. Next base: position 8,893,523 of record JAMXBC010000007.1, read on the forward strand.
AGTTATCCGAGTAAGGATGACTAGGGATTAGTCTATGGTAGCTCTCTCAGCCCCCCAGCAGGAGTAATGCCAAGAAATTGGTTGACTTAGACATAGTAAAGGAGATGTGTGAGGGTTGGCTGCTTTCTCAGCATTCTATAAGTCGACACATAACTTCCTAGAGGTTGGTAGTCATATGACTCGGCATACAAAGTTGATTGACAGTAAGGAGACACTCAACTTTGGCATAAGTCAGTCGGTAACCAGATTCCTATTATTCCTTCCAGGTTGATATGAATGATCCTTGATTAGCTTTCCGTTAGGGTGATATGGATTGAGGTCAGTAATGTTGAAGGTGTCAAAAACCCCATAATCCTCGGGTAACTCCAATCTATAGGTGTTATCATTGATCTTTTGGAGAATTTTGAAAGGTCCTTCAGCCTTTGGGGATAGTTTGTTCCTCCTTTTGCTCGAAAAGCTTTCTCACTTAGGTGTAGCCACACCAAGTCTCCCCGTTGAAACTATTTTGTCGTCCTACCCTTAGCCTTCTCTCTCATTCTTCTAGTAACTTAATTAATTTGCCAAGTAACTTTATTTTAGATGTATTGAAGGGAATGTGCTCGAGCTCTTGCATCAAGGTCTTCTTGCTCGAATATAAGTACAGGGGTGTAATCGAAGGGTAACTTAAGATTAAAACCATAGACAACTTCGAAAGGGGTCTACTTAATAGTGTCATGTACTGTTCAATTGTAAGTGAATTTGAACATTGGCAAGTAAACATCCCAATCAGCTAAGTTCTTACATACTACAGCTTAGAGCAATGATCCCAAAGTGATTAACTACTTTTGTTTGGTCATCAGTTTGAGGATGACAGGACGTATTAAATACTAATTTGGTCCCTATCTGACACCACAAGGTCCTCCAGAAATGGCTTAAGAACATAGGATCTCTGTTGGAGACTACACTTTTTAGCACGCTGTATAACCATACAATCTCCTACAAGAAAAGAGAAGTCATAGCCAAAGTATCATTAGTCTTAGAGCAAGGCACAAAGTATGCCATCTTACTGTATCTATCTATGATGACCATTACAAAATATTTGCCTTAAGCAGTACGGGGTAGTCTAAAAACAAAGTCTATGCTCAACTTTGTCCATGCTCCACTTAGTCCAAAGTCTCTCGAAATAGGCAAAGGCATTGCTTTCCTTTGCTTGACTTAGCATTTGGCCTTCTTGCACATGGCACAACCTTCAATAACTCGGTACACATCTTGCCTCATTCTTAGCCAAAAGAAACGACCATTTAACAGCTCATAGGTCCTTCTCTTCTTAAAATGTCTAAACAGTCCTCTATTGTAGGCTTCCCTAATTGGCAGCTCCTAAAGTAAACAAGTCAGCCCGCACAATTTCCCTCCTCGGGACAAGTATCCATCTTCTAGATGATATTTGTCCACTATCCTCCCATCGACACATCATGAAAGTATAGGTCTGATGTGCAAGTCTTTAGAATATTGCTTTTTGATACTCGTAAACCTAAATAACCTAATCTGCAATTCAGTTAAAGGTACATGTCTTCTTGAAAGAGCATATGCAACTATATTGCTCTTTCCTTAGTTGTATTTTATCATGAAATTGAATCCTTTAAGGAATTCAACCCATCTCGCCTATCGTTTTGACAACTCGATCTGACTTTAAAAGTACCTTAAGGACTCATGGTCAGTATAGATGACAAATTCTCTCGACGATAAATAATGCGGCCATACTTGGAACGCTCGGATAAGAGCCAAGAGTTTTTTTGTCATACATAGAATAGTTTAGTTGAGTTCCCCTAAGCCTACATTAGGACAATGCTTATTCTAATGCCTAATGTGTCACATTCCAACTCAAATATTTTCTCGAAATCAAGCAAAGATAGCACAGGTGTAGAAGTCGATCTTTCCTTCACCTTAGCAAAACTTATTTCCTCCTTTTCTCCTAATCTAAAGTCGATGCCCTTCTTCGTCAATTCAATAAAGGGTACAGTGAGAGTTTTGAAATTCCTTATGAATCTCTTGTAGAAGGAAGCTAATCCATGGAAACTTCTCACTTCGACATAAGTAGCAGGAGTCTATTGTTCGATGATTGCTCGGATCTTCTCGTCGTCCACTTGTAAATCTCTTACACTTACTACATAGCCTAGGAATACCACTTTCTCTTGGCAAAAGCAATATTTCTTTTGATTGCCAAATAATCTCTTGGCATGGAGGACATTCAACATGGTACAGAGATGTTCACAGTGACTGACATGTTGGTACTATGAACTAAGATATCGTCAAAGCACACCATGACACACTTCCCCATTAGATTTCTTAGCACATTATTAATCAATCACATAAAAGTGTTTAGGGTATTCGACAAGATAAAGGGCATTACCACCTACTCATATAGTCTTCCATTCATCTCCCAATCTCATGTGAATTTAATGGTAGCTAGATTTTAAATCAATCTTGCTGAAGATCTTAGATCTACTCAACTCATCTAACATATCTTCTAACATGGGAATAAGATACCTGTATTTGGTTATTATCTTGTTCATGACTCAGTTGTCAACACACATCCACTAGGTTCCAACCTTTTTCGATACTAGGAGCACTAGAATAGCATAAGGGTAGAGACTCTCCCTAACATGTCTTCTTTCCAGCAACTCTTTAACTTGTTATTGGAGCTTAGAAGCTTGATTGGGACTCATCTAATAGGTTGGCTTATTTGATAATGTGGCAGTAGGTATTAAGACAATGCAATGTTCTATTCCTCTAAGCGATCGCAATCCTTCCAGCAATTGTTATGGAAATAGATCAGTACATTCATCCAACAACTCTCTTACTTCCGAGGGTATTTCACCCCACTCCTTCAATTCTAATAAACACCTGACCAACATGAAGATTGGCATGTTGGCTTTAATAGCCTCTCAAAGCTTGACTTTACTCATTATCAGAGTCTTCTTTGATCCACAAGTAAGTTTTGTCTATAGTTTGTTAGCTTCACTTAGTAACATCAGGTTCAGCATAATCTTCCTGCCAGCCTTCTTGAATACATACATATTCTTGTATCCGTCATAGATAACTCTTCTATTAAAGAGCTATGGTTAGCCAAGCAATACCTATGAAGCACATATGAGCAATACATTACAGAGAATCTCGCCAGAGTAATTTCCTATAGTAATCGATAATAGTCCTTGCCGAGTGATATGTAGTGCTCCCTTCTCACTTAATTAATGTAACTTATACAGCCTTCGGTGCAAAATATTCGGCAATTTCAACCTTGTGATTAGATTAGCCAACGCCATATTGGTGCAATTTCCGTTATCCACAATTTGCGCACTCATCTGATCATTTACCCTACAGGTGATATGAAACAAGTTCTCCTTTTGCTCCTCCTTAGGTAAGGCTTCCAAGTTCATTATATGTCAAATAACTAAGATCAACTGATCTAAGTCTTCAACAAACACATCCTCCTTAATCATTTCATTCTCCTTAATAGCTTCTTTCTCGGTAGTTCTTTTCTCCTCCTCAAGTTCCTCATCAGTACTTTTCACTTCCAGCTTTGAAATGTCTCCCTTGATGACTATAGTCCTTCAATTCAGGCACTGAGCAGCCTTATGTCCATACCTTTGGCATTTGAAACACTTGATTTAGCTCGTCTTCCTACCAGATCCTTGCCCCTTTCTCATAAGTTTGGGTCAGCGCGTTACCTTCTATTCAGACCTTCTGGTTAGTCCTGGCATCCCCGTGACTAATTAGGTTAACACTCAACTGACCTTGGTAGTTTCCCTGTATAGGTCGGCTTAACTAAACAGGTCAATTAGTTAACATCCTTATCGGCATTCGGCTTCTTCTCTATCTTTCCACTCGCTAAGCTATTTGTAGTACCTCATCCAACGTTGTAAATTGTTAAGGTTCCATAATGTCTAGGATATCACTCCCCATTCCAGTAAGGAATCTTGAGATGGTTCGCCTTGAAGGCTCCTCCACTTCATAGTGAATCATAAGCATTTAGAACTCTTAGACATACTCATCAACAATTTGAGCTCCTTGTCTTAGCTATTGAAGCCGAGTAAAAGTATCTTCCAAATAAGTTTCCGGTACAAATCTATTTCTGAGTATTCTCTTCATCTTAGGTGAAATATTGATCTCTCGATAACCTTCTCGCCTTCTCATAGCTCGAAAATTCTTCCACCACATGACGGCATATCCAGAGAACTCAACAACAGTAGTTCTCACTTTGTCATACTCGTCATAATGGTAATAATCGAAGACTCACTCTACCTTCTCTTCCCAATCTAAGTAGTCATCCTTATTCCTAGACCTATTGAAGCTCAGAATCTTAAGCTTCACATGGTCGGATGCTTAAGGTGCTCATGCTCACTCATCTTCTTCATATTCTTCCTCGTCCTCCTCATCCAAATCTCCTAAGTCATCCTTCTTCTCACTCGTCTGCTTACTCCTCCACCTTGAACTTTTCAAGCTGGGTTCTGAACTCTTACAAGTTGGGCAGCTTGTGGGGTGTTAAGTATGACTCCAGTAGGTCGATAAGTCAACGCATATATAGCTTGAGTTAAATCTATTAAGAGATTAGTCACCTCATTAAGTCTCTCGTCCATGCTTCTTAAAGTACCCTAAGATTGTTAGCCGTGGTGGATAACACCACTATTGTCATCTCCAACATCAACATTAACACTCGGGTTCATCATTTCTCTAATAGGTTCAATTCTTAAACTCTTCGATTAAGTTTCAGCAAACACTTCCACAAATTAAGAAATTAACAATCAATAAATACAATAGTTAAATGAACATAGTAACTTGCTCTATTTTATACATACAAAATAGTGTAATGTCCTATAAATCAATAATCAAGACATAAGCATCTAGATATTATGACAAAGCCCTATTCTTGTACGATTAAGATCAATAATTGATCTAGGGCACTTAAGAAAGCAAATCAAGTTAGAAACTTATGAGAAATAAGGTATCCCTAATTAAGGAATTCTTGTACGCTTAGAAGTAAAAAATATAATAAAATATCAACAATATAATCAAAATAGTGAGAAATAACTTTATATAAGACCTTAAAATCATATTTAGGGCATCGTACCTAAATTTAAGGCTTTCAAGAAAACATATCCAACTACGTTCAAACTTTACAACTAAGTTGAAAAAGTTAATTGAAGTGACTCAATAAAATTAGATTTAAAAAAAAAAGACCAAAAATCCAAAATTTAGCCTTACAAATGTGATTATTTAATATAGTATAAAAAACAATTGAAATCCCTAAAACTGAGCTCGGAATACAATGAGGGCTCAGAAAAAAGCTAATTAGGCAATAAAAAAAATAATATAGCATAATGTACTTTATGAGTATACATGTATTTTTATGAGTATACCCAATATATATAATAACTATATCCATAAATTAACCTAAAATTATATAATTATGCATAATAAGCAATAAAATCGCAGAATTAATAAGGGCATATTTTATTCATATTTTAATGAGTGAATTATAATTGGTACTTAAGTATTATCATTTGAATATTTCAAGTATTGGAAGATTTACAGTGGAAATACGGATAATTTAGAGAAGTTTTATGCAAATGAACGGAACCGAAATGAGCTATGGCATGATTAGAATTCAATACAACCAATCTACACTTATATCGATGGCCTTTGGAGTCTACACCACCGGCCTTGGCACTTATACTGCCGACCTTTATGGAAAAATTAGCTTTCAAAAGCTAATGCTAATTTTCTCTATAAATAGTCATGAGTCTCGAATTTTAGGAGAATTTTTCTTTTTTTTTTTTTTTACAGTTAGATAGTCTTAAAACAATTAGTAGATAGTTCTTAAAGAATTCATCCATAGAATTGATTAGATCATTGAGAAGATTTTTCTTTCATTATAGAGATCAAGTTTTGGAATTATAATTGAAGTTTATCTTTTCAAATTACAGAATTAGTGACATCTATTTTAATTATATTTATGCAATTTTTTGAATTATTCATGCTTTCAATAATGAATTTCTTTGCAATTAAAATTAGTAGTTGTGCTTTTGTTTCAAATTCCATGGCTGGCTAAATTTATTTGTAGGAATTGATGAAACCTTAGGTAGCTAAGATGATGATTGTATTCATGTTATAGGATTAATAGATAAATAGATGATTCATGATTGTAATTTCTATGATTTCAATTATAATTGTCAAATTGATTATAATTGTTATAAACCCTAGTGATACGGAAGTTGATATAGGGTTTGTTAAAAATTCTTGGTTAATTTGATTAATTAATGTGGAAGCAACGTTAATTGAATTAATTAGAAATTATCTAGAGATTAATATGATATTCAACGATTGATTATTCACTAAAACATTAAGGAGAATCGATTTAAGCAATTAGACAATCATAATATCGAGAGATATATGATTATAATTTAAAGTCTACTGTTAATTAGAGATACATGAGCTGAATGAGTAATTAGAGGTTTAAGTCCTTAAATTTTAAGATATAATAATTTCACTTGAATGACCATATAACTATTAATCAATATAATATGATAACAATTTGATTTGCATAATCTATAGCGGATTATGTTTTCCTATAATTCTCAGTTGATTGGTTAGTTTTAAATATTTTATAGTTATTTTCTGTTCGATAATTTTAGTATAATTATTATATTAGTTAATTTAATTTTGATTGCTTAAATATTGATAAGAACTAGCATAAGATTAAGAATTTCTTTGTCCTCGAGGGATTGACAACTACTTACTCTATGTTACTTGATTCTAATCTAGTATACTTGCTACAGTGTTTGCAATTCAATTTTTTTTATTTATATAATTTAAGAAAATCAAGAATTAAATAGGAAAAATATCTTAAAAATAAAATATATGCTAGAAACATGATTACATGTACATAATTACTCATTACATATATGATATATACGCATATATTACCAAAATCATTAAATATTAATATAAAATATCAAAATAGCTTAAAATATTATTTAAAAATTATATAAAAATAAGAAAAAACCTCAAATATGATTGGATTAAATGTGGAGCAACTTAAAAAGGATCAGCAACTTCATTAAAAGCAAATTTATAAAAAATTAACACCTCTTACTATGTGTTTTCCAAGGAAAATAATAAAATAAATTACTTAATAGTTAAGAAAAAATTGAAACTGACCTAACCCACTATAAATAAGATACTAGGACTTAGATTCCATGTTTTGAAACCTAAAAACACTTAAGAAAAATTCAAAAAAAATTTAGAAAAAATAGGAAAAAACAAATCAAAGACCAAGCCTACCTAGTTTCCAAACCAAACCTTAATTTGCTGTAGTACCCTTCCACCACCATAGAGCACCATCAATGCCCTTGCTGGCCAATGTACCCCCACCAGCCAACGGTAGCTGGAGCACCGATGAATAGGTAAGTTAATTTTCTACCCTGTCTTTCTTATAATTTCTAAAAATATTAAATTAAGTTAGAAATTATGAAAATATATATATATATCTAGGTTATTTTATATGTACTTTCTTGTTGTAATTTTATTTTTGTAAAATTATAATTATTTTATGTACATGCTTAAGAAAGTCATTATTCATCTGAATTTTGACTTTGAAAATAAATAACCTAAACGATATAGTTTCTAGCTCAAAATTTTTGTATAGAATACATATGATATATAGGTAATTTTTACGTAGCCTGATTTTTTATTCATGTATTTTTAATAATTATTGTAATTTTAAGCCACAAAAATAACTATAATTAAGGTGAAAATGTGTAATAAATAGGTTTTGTGAAATTAATTAGGGAAAACTAACCTATACTGACTTTTGGTGAATTATAGTGATGTTACGATAGGTTGAAAACAATTTTGTGTAAAAAGAATAACATTTGGGTAATTAAGTATAATTTAGGAGTAAAATTGTAATTTCAAGTATATAAGCGGTTAATTGATAACATGAAACCAATTGATGATTGAATTTTCTATATTTTTAGGAGTCCATAGAAATTTTTAGGGGCTTATTTGGTGACCCGAGCTATTTATTGTGAATTTACGTAGTAAAATAGTTTAAATTACGAATCAAGACTCGTTATTAGTAATAATAGGGTAAAATGTGATAAATAATTAAACAAACCACTATCTATATGTATACTGATAAGATTTGATAAAAGCATATTTTGAATATATTTAATGATATTTTGATGATTGGGATATGTTATATATATTAAGGTTAGATAATATCCATATTATAGAGTTATGTTAACAGATTATGTAAAATATAGTTTAATTATATAATACGATAATATTTATTTAGATACGTATAACTATGTTAGAAATTCAAACTATCTGTTAAAAACCATCTCTAGAAATAAGACTTATAATACGTGTCAATAAATCTGTACAAAACCAACAATACTATTTTTACAAAAATTAGACAATCCTATATAATATAACCTATATCTTTATAATATTTTAAGAATTTATGTATTATGATAACTCTACCATAATTGAAATATAATTTATTAGATTAAAAATACGTTTCAATACAATCGAAATGATATATTATATATAATTACATATATTATTAATAAATAATAACTTAATTTGACATATAATAAAATTATATATTATTATGATAATATACTTTTGATAAAACCGTAATGTTTTTGTAACTATTACGAAAACTGAATTTAGGTTTTGTATGTATAGGGTCTTCTAGTTATCAAATCGTTGATTACACGAGTTTTTCGTAGTAAGCGTCATGATAGGTAAGTGGGATCAATGCTTCGCAACATTTTGGGATATTATTTCAAAATATTTGGGGACTTTGGTATGTATTGCCTTATAATTGTAGTTAGCTTTTTGTATGTATGCAACACTTGTGATTAAGTTTTGATTTGCTATGATGGAAGTTGAGCTCCATATTATGGTTGTTTTGTGAATATCGTTAAGTTTGAATTTTTTGAACTTAGTTGATTACCCTAAAAAGATGAATTAACTTAAACTCGGCTTAATACCTAACCCGGTATGTATCGCAACCCACTAAGGATAACAATTAGGATTCTTGGGCTAAACATAAACTTCCTTCGATAAGGATAGCTAAAATGGTCTTTTCTCCATCTTTAGCTAAACAAAGTGATAGGAGAAGAGGTCGTAGTAAGGTTTGGGGCCATGGTTCGAAGGTAGTCACGGAAGGAGGGTATTCTCCATTGCACAAGCTTCGATTTAGTCTTGATTCGTGAGTGCACGATGTCAATCTCCTCAACCTAGATTGAAGCAAGTGAAATTTCTCCAATCTCTCAATGAACCAGATAACATCGTGTAATGGCATTTGCTTGTATATGCATTGCATCTAACCAACTTAGTTGAAAACTCTACTTGTGATGTACTGAATGTATAGTTCTATCTCCGCTATACTTACTAAGTAAGTTATCGCTCATTCCTCTATAGTTTGTTTTATAGATTTCAAATGAATTACAAATGCCTACATGACACCAAAACACTAGTAAACTGGGACGGGGAATGAGATGCAATAAGAAATAGCTGGTTATTACTCTTAATATTAAGTTTTTATCTTTTAAGGAAAACTATACAAAACTCCTCAAGGGGCTTGGTAGTTTCCTATATTTTGGTCTATGTGTAAAATGATAGGTACTTGTAAGATTTATTACCACTCTTTTATAAGATCAAATTACAAATTTAGTTTTAACAAATTATTGCAAAAGATTACTCTACAGGTTTATATCAAACAAATATCAAATTGGATGCTTCAAAAGACTAGAGTCGAGTACGCCTAGTGTAAACTAGGTCTAGGGTAGCAGTTGTAAGGATAACTTCTATCTTAGGATGGCTCATATTGTAGGGCTGTTACGACTTCACCTTTTCGGGGCATAACAAATAAAGTATAGATAGAACTTCGAAACAACTACTCCAACTTAAACGAAATCTCTGCTTTAATTCCAAGATAATATGAACTGTAACTAAGAACAAACAAAGTCGAAAGCAGGGATGAGTCTAAACTTATTGAAAGCTTAAAAGAGTGATGGGGACATACACAAAGAATTGAAAATGAAATGAAGGTAAGTAAATCTATAAACAGCTCCCAAAGATATGACGCACTAGTGGAACTTTTGAGGACTCATGGTACAGCTTAATATGACGCATGAGTTGGTTTGGTGAGATTACTCACCACCTAGCCTTACTTAAGGGTTAAGATAAAAGTGAAATGAGGGTAAACAAAACAGTGTTTATGCAAGAAAGAATATTTAGTATATTGATGATGAATAGGTAATTTGTGGCTATCTGTACAAGGGGTATTTATACATGAGAATTTAGGGCAATTTGCCTAAAAGACAAAAGATAAAAAAGGTATTGCTTTAAAGAGGTAATGTACAAAAATAAAAAAGGATAAAAATAAATATTTAGGAAAAATAATAATTAGTATAGTAGATTCTTCCTGTGGTCCTATACACGTGGCAAAGATGCATTAGTCATGCCGTTGGAGGATGTAAACAGAAGAGTACAAGTAGATCAATTATCCTAGCAAGGGTGATTGAGGATTAGTCCAAGGCAGCTCTCTCGACCTCCCAACGACAGTGATGCCAAGAAATTGGTCAACTCTAATACAGCTGAGGAGGTACACAAAGGTTAGCTACTCTCTCGACATTCCACAAGTTAGCGCATAACTTTCGAGAGGTAGGTAGTCATACGACTCGACATACAAAGTTGGTTGGCAACAAGGAGAAACTTGGCCTTAGCATGAGTTGGCCAAAGAAGAAGGATTTGTTTAGCTAGTCCCTCTAGTCCTCGAGCTCGGCTGCAAGTTAAAGGCCTGATAGCCTAATTCCTATCACTATCTCTCTTAACCTCTTTATTCTAACTATGAAAGTTTTTACTAGCATTTGAAGGAAAAAGGAGAGAGTGAAGACTTTCATTTCCACTGGAGATGTAAAAAGGTGAAGCTAAATCACTTGTGTTTTGATGGTGATGTTATGATCTTTGCTAAAGGGGATGCACAGATGGTGGAACTTATTAAAGAAGCTAAATCATTGGCAGTAGTACTTCTAACTCAAGTGTTTAAGGGCAGAATTGAGATGGCTAGTGTAAGTCCCATAGAAAAAAGAAATTATCCAATGCAGAATACTTGGATAAACAATTGAAAGGGTTATGTTTTAAGTATGATCAGCCATTTTTAGCTAATCACCGCTATCTAAATAAGAAACTTAAGCTCCCAATTATGGAAGAGGGTGCTATTGTCGATGATTAAGGAGAGGAGATAAGCACTGCGCTACAAGAGGACGTAGATCCAACCCTAATTAATGGTCCAGGTAAAGAACTTAATCTTTCTATTCCGATGCTTAGAGGATTTAATGGACCCTGCACAATGAGTTTTAAGGCCACAACTTTATTTTACAATCAATGGCTAGGGGGTTTTGTCACTTCCTGTTATTGCCACTCATGCTTATAAAATCACATTTTGGGATGGCCAAACTATTATTTCGAGTGGAATGTGTAGTAATGTGAAATTGATGGTGGGAGAATTTTTAATTGTTGTTGACTGTTATGTGGAGTTCGGGGATTGGATGTGATTTTAGGTGTAGCATGGTTGCAGACTTTAGGTGAAATTCGTGTGGATTGGCGGAATATGACAATGAAGATTCCTTTAAAATAAGGGGACTTCAAGTTGGTCAGAGATCCAACACTATGTAAATCATTTATATCGTATAAGTCCTTGGGGAAGTTAGATGAAGTGGAAGACTACGGTTTATTATGGGTACTAGAGGGTACTGGTCAACAAGTCGATCAAACAATAGATGAGCAAATTGAGTCTTTGCTAGATGATTTTCTTGATGTATTTGAAGAGATGGTTGGGCTTCGCCTATTAAGAACCATGGATCACAAGATTCCCTTAAAAGAAGGGCATGGTTGGGTGAATGTGAGGCCATACCGATACGCTCATGTGCAGAAAAATGAAATTGAAAAGATGTTCCAAGATATGCTGTTAACAAGAATAATACGTCCACGTACAAGCCCGTTCTCTAGTCTGGTTATATTAATCAAGAAGAATGATGGGTCTTGGTGGTTCTGTGTTGACTATTGGGCTTTAAATGAGGCTATTATTGCTAATAAGTATCCAATACCAGTTATTGATAAATTGTTTGGCACTAAGGTATTTTCCAAGATAAAACTACAAGCTGGTTATCATCAAATTCGAGTTGCTTCTGAAGACACTCATAAAACAGCCTTCTGTACACACTAAGGCTACTACGAATTTCTAATGATGCAGTTTGGCTTAACAAATGCTCCGGTAACTTTTCAAGCGATCATGAATGACATGTTCTGACCCCATTTGTGGTATTTCGTTTTGGTATTCTTTCACAACATCTTTATTTATAGTTCGGACATGGACTCTCATCTCCATCATTTGAGAATTGTGTTAACGTTGATGCGGGAACACCATTTTTCTGCAAATAAAAAGAAATGTTCTTTGGGGCAGCCTTCTTTGGAAAACCTTGGTCACGTAATATCAGCAGATGGAGTGAATATGAATCTGTCAAAAGTAAAAAGTTTTGTTAAGTAGCCTGTTCCTACTACCCTCGTTAGGATAAATAAACTTTCCCAAGAAAACTAGGCTGCTTAGATATATTATTATTTGAGTAAAAAAGAGAACAGGAGTTAGGACAGACCTTTGTGAAATGGACAGGCGATGTTAAGCTATAGTAGAAGTCCGCCAAATCGATTTAGGAAGTATTCTGGATCATAACTGCATCTCAAATGCCGATAGGGTTCTAACTGCTGATGGAAAGAGAGAGTTTCTTGGGCATCTGAAATGGTAGATAAGCTTGTTAAATAGTTTGATAAGCAACCACGATGTCACGTTCCTAGGATTATATGCTGCATTTACTCTAGACGGCTCTGATGTTAAGCCCTTGTTGCGTTTTTAATATAGAAGGGCCTGATTGGCACCAAACAATTGCTACCTGTCGATGCAAAACAACCCCATCTCATCAGGTATGTAATGTTATGGCCACGTAAATTAAATGATGAAAATTTTTTGCCATGTGAAGCCTTCATCATTTGACTTATTCCAAGATCTCAATCAACAATAGGTGCCTTTTGGTGAGTCATCTATTCAGAGTTTTTTTGTACCTGTAAACCTAAGAGGTTTTTGTCGCACCTGGACTTATTGCAACAAGACAAACTAGCTTCTGAAGGAAAAACAAGTAAATATCCAAATGAATCCAAAAGGTGCTGAAGTTCACTATGGCCTTCTGAATAGTTCTTCGACTATGGTGTGGAAAGCGAATTGATACACAAACTCGCAAGCTAACATCCTTGTTCAATAATTAGGAAATTGAGTGTACAAATTCACACGCAAATGTTTCTGTTTTAGTAATTTGGATGGTAGAAAATGGTTCGTCCATTATTTTTTCCAGCCCTTAACCCCTTTTTACGCAAGTATTACGACTGGCTCTTAACAACTTCTTAGTGAAGCCATCCATCATGGGTGATTCACTCCAAAAGCCATTTACTACAGTCCTTCAACAGCATACAGATGACGGGACAGAGTTGAAAGCAAAATGAGAGAAAGCAGCAGCCATGAGAAAGAAACAGATGGTAGAAAGGAGAAAAACTTGCTGCCGGCTATTAAGATTAATTTAAATTACCCCTAAACTATTAAGATTAATTTCTAAATAACTTTCTCTCTTGTTTCTTAGTGTTGTGAAACCACTTGTCTGCATGACCTTTGCAAGCATCACTTCTCCTAAATATAGAATAACTTTGAATGTTATAATATCTCTTAAATATGCATAAATGAATCAGAAAATAACAAAATGATAAATATTTTCCTATCATAAAAGATAGTCCAAATTGACCTTCGTGCTGGTCAACAGGCAGCCCCGATATAATATAGCCTCAACTTGGAAGGTAGTAGGTATTTCTAATAAATTGCCGCCCAATAAAACAACTTGCCAGTTTCCAGCTTTGTCTCCTCCATCATCTATGCTATAAACAAATGAGCATTTGTAACATAATTTAAACTGAAACACATGGGTTTGCAACTTGAAACAATTAACATAGAGCTACTGGTTTTTTGTACACACATGTACATAGTATTCTTGGCTACAAAGAAACAAGTTCTTGGACTAACAGGTAAAGGCCATTCATCAAAGTTAGTAGGGGTAAACTTGTTAAGAATTAAGTGATTTTCATACAAATATGGGTTCTTTTCCCAAATTTAATAAAGAAAAGGATCTCATAAGAAAAATATTACAATTATAGTATGCCTTCACTTTTTGCTAATTTTTATACTAAAAGTGCAAGCATTATACTAAAGGCATAGATAATGCTTGCGCCTTCCATGTCCACATTATAAATACCCCATTCCGCATGGCTTAGCTTCATTTCCACAATATTCACAATCTGAAACTTAAAAAACTCAGAAGAAACAGGAGCAAATAGAAGATTAAAGTACCCATCCATTTTTTTTACGTTGGTAAATGTCTAAAATAGGTAATAATCTGTAGTTTACATTTGTGATTTTTTTAAAGTAATAATCCATACTGTACATTGGTATTCTTTAAAAAAAAATGGTGATATATTATGTATACTGAGTAGTCACACATGTACTGTAAGTTCTCTAATTTATTGATATTTGATGAAATTTTCTTATATTTTGTCTAGATTAAGGCATTTTGTTGTTTGATAGATAAGTTGTACGAGTATGGGTATGGAAAATAATATTGTGTGTTTTTTTCCAATTGTTATATATATATATATATATATTTGGGTGCTCACACTGTGTTTGATAGAATCAATGAGTTGAAGTTAGGTTGTAGATTATGCAATTTAACGAGATGGCATTATGCATTTTGTTAAGTTGTCACTCAATGTATATTTGAAGTGTTTTATGTTATCTAAATATTCGGTTCATGGTGGTATTAGTAGGGTAGAAATAGTAGATTATGTAAAAGTTATTGTATATGCAAATGGAAACATTCTAATGGGTAACTCGGGGATTAGAATATTATAGAGAGCCTATTAAGAAGCTAAAGATTGGGAAGAATTTGAATTTCTCTCATTCCTTTTGGAGAATTTGTGGATGTGCTGGAGTTAACTTAAGTGGTGTTGAAATCATGCATAAGCATCACTTTTTCCATGATGCTGGAGTTGCTTATAAGTTGACAGCCATTTGAAACGATGATAATGTTGAGAATTTCATTGAGATGGTTAAGTTTTTTTCTAGAACAAAGTATTTAAGAAGTATACATACGGTACAGTGAGGAATTAAGTGCCCAGGGAGAGCATGAAATAAATGAATCATACAATCCAATTGTTTTGATACCCCATGTGTAGTCTATAATGATTGGTGTGGAGCAAGCAAATGTGAATGTGTCAAATGAACCATACATGGATTTCATCGAGTATATGCATATCAATATCTTAAAGGATCAGCTTGATGAATCATTAGGACCTATTATTGAATAAGAAGAGTCTTATGATCTGTATATGGAGAGAATGCACATCGACACAAATGTTGATGATGAGGGATAGGAGGAGGCAATTGGAGATGGTGATGGTGATGGGGATCATGTTAGACTCGATGATGACGATGGTGAGAGTTATGAGAATTTAGGAGAACCTCAGGTGAGACCAAATGTTGGTGCCAGTAATGTGTCGATTCGACTACCTTACGATGATGGCCCAAGTAAGCCCTATTGTCCCATTCATGTACCAATGTCGAACAGTTAGTTTGTGGACCTTCTATAATTAATGAGCCAATGGACAGGCTTATGAGAGATGATATTCCATCTACAACAGCCAGTACGATGGTAGTAGGTATGTGACATTCGAGAGAGTTGTCAACGAAATGTGCAACAACATCAACACATCTGGTGACTTGAGTGTTGGCATGCGTTTTAATACAAAGAAGGATCTCATAGATACAATGAAGTCGTTCCACATAAGGAACCATTTTGATTTCCATGTTGAGATATCGAAGTTACCTTTGAATAGACCCCTTCTGTCGCAAAAGATTTAAAGGCCTGGTTAACTTAAGGATAGACTTCTTCTTCTTCAAGGGGTGGGGCTTTAACATTCTTTCCATATTAGGCTTTGCAACTTTCTTCATTCAATGGTGCTGTAGACATGAGTAAGGCGATACTATCAACAAGGAAGCTCAGCTGATTTGTAATCTTTCCTACTTTTCTTTCCAAGGAGTGGAACCTCAATTTAGTAGGATCAATCACTTCTAGGTTTACGTTGTTGTTGTCATTTTTGTTGTTTAGGTTGTCATTTCCTTAGCAAGCCATCTTGGTGTGAGAGCGAGTTCGAATAAGACTTCTCTAGAAGGTTTAGTGTTTGGGAGCCATCTTTGCAACCTAGTTCCAAATTACTTCTCAACAAGTTAGCATAAAAATATTTTTAAAAAATTAGAAGAATAAATAAATAAGCAAATAAATGTATAGAAATGCGAAGATGTATAGTACATGGATGTAAAGGAGCAAAACCGACAAATAACCAACAAGATGGTAATTTTTATTATTTTGTAGCTTTCGAAATTCCTTTTTTCATTATTTGGAAAAAAGAAAGAAAAATACATTGTTTCACAAGAAAAGTATTCCTATCTCTAGACATTCTTTTGGCACTTGTCTAGTGTTCCCTTTTTCTACTTACCGGGTCCTACTGGTGCTTCCTTCCTCTTTTCTAGGTTAGGCTCTTCTATTTCTTTAATTTCTTTGAGCATTTTCTAAGTCTTCCTCAATTAATGTTCTAAGGCCCGAGAACACTATCTTGATTCTCAAAAAAGATCCTTTCACGTGCCCTGCTCTTCAAAGTTCACTTCTACACGAGCTTATACTTGATTTATGTAGGTCTTAATTTTAGGATCCAGTTTAACTGGTACAGGTTGTATGATTTCTAGTACTCAGTACTAGATCTCTCCTACCTTATGGAACTTATCATACAGATATTCTTTGGTGACCCTATGTTTGTCCACTTCTCCTAACCACTCTCTTAAATTGATGTTAGGGCTGATAGTCATCGTTTCCCATAATTGCTTGATCGCCCGAAGTTTAAACATCTTTTATGATAGTTGAATCTAAAGTTCCTCAAAATCCAAGGTTGTGACATTCGGTAGGGGCCTATAAACTACATCTTGAATTTCTCCAAATTGTCTAATCATATTGTTAAGGTAATAGCCTATATATAATTTCATCCCGATTAGGGGTATTGCTTGGTAATTTTTATATTCTAAGATTATCCTTTTGAAGTTACTCCATCTTGCTATCCATAAGATATCTACAACTTACTAATTTCATAGCATTTCCATCTAATAAGTGGATTTTTCCTCTAGGAGATGGACCTTGTTGATAAAAGAGTCAATCAAATCAATATTATGGGTGAATTCTGCTCGGATCAAATCAACCCTATAATACTTCATGTGACTCACAAACCAGACTATTAGTAATGCCATACTAGTTTTTAGTGCGCCATTGTTTTTCTCTTTTAAAATATTGAGGCTTTTGATTTGTTCTATAAGGAAGCTTGAGATGTATGATTTTCCTTCAAGAAATTGGCTTACTAATTCATCGACCCTAAAATGGATAAGGAACTTTCCATTAAGGAATATGAGAGTCCTAAATGTAGCTAGGATAAAAGTTTTAATTATGTTCTGTCCCCAGTCTTTGGGATTACCACAAAAGATGCCCTATTTGTTAGATTTAGGCAAAGTAGTGAACCAAGCCTTCAAGTCTTCTGATTTGATGCAGTTTCCATTATAGTTCTTCAAGGCCTTGTTTATTTTAGTTTTTCTAACCCTGAGGAATCTTGAGAATGCATTTATTAGGTCAACTTCCAAATTCACAGTGTATATATCTTCTAAGGAATGGGCTTAAAGTAGTTAGATATAATCTTCAAGTGTTGGACTAATTAGGTAAGGCCTAACTCGAAAAGTTGCTTCCTTGGGTTTACAGAAGCTAGCTAGGACCCTAATTAGATTGATCTCAATTTTTGCCCTAGGAAGTGATAGAATGGGCTTAATCTTACTAATGATGGTCTCTTATTCCCTTGGATTGAAATGTTGAAGCCATTGGTCCAAGATACGCTTGGGGTTGATAGGCTTGTCAACATACTTTTCTCTGAAGTGGATAGAGTTAGATGAACAAACCATTTCTTAAGCTAAATTACAAAGAAAAAAATTATGTTTCAAGATTAAAAGCCCATTATTTATAGTAAAACAAGACCTATTTACAACAGTTTAAAATTATAAGGGAAATTAAGGAAACTCCAAGCTATTATATCTTTTCATTCTTATCTTACTTGATTATTTGTTGACTTCAAATGTCGTAAATGCATAAAGGGTAGACTCTAAAAGTCCTTAAGTTTGTGTGGTCTCATTTGTTAAAAAACACTTTCATTGGTCACATTAAGCTTAAGTAGAGGTAGCCTAATCAACCTTGAGCAGTGGTTACACCACAACACTTAGAACCTACACAATGGTCTAAGGTCCTAATACAATCTGGGTTTGACCATTTCTATCACACATTTGTAGGACATTAAGTAAATCCCCCTAAAAAACAAATAAAACTAAACCTACAAAAACGTTAGTATAGTTGTAGTACAAATAATAACGAATGAATAAATAAATAAGTAAATAATTTACACTCAGTAAGGTGATTTTTAGAGATTAATTCTAATTTCGGAAAGTTGAATGGCTAACCCTCTTGACGATTCCCCAATAAAGTCGTCAAGCTGTTGAACATGATTTTTCTCTTGATTTATAAATTAGTCTTCTTTAAACTGATCAATGTTAAACCCTACTTATTTAACACTGATCTTCGATTAGGGTTCAAACAAAACTAGTTTTTTATATTTTGAAAATATTTTAGAGTCATCGCCTAATCGGAGTAAAAAAAAAAAAAAGAGTTAAATTATAACCAATTTTGCTCCTGGTATTTTTTATAAAACCAATTTTACAAGTGGTTTAGTTTTAGGTTTTAATCAAAATAGTAACAAACAACTAGAATAATAATAATGAAATAGAAAATAGAAAAAACAAAGAAAACTAATATTTTAGAGTCATCACCTATATTCTTTTTCTTTTTTTTGTTTTTTTTTTCTCTTTCTTTTTTTTTCTTCTTACAATTACATTTATTTTTTACAAATATATATATATATATATGTACACACACACACAAAGCGAATAAAACCAAATAGAAAATGAGGGTTATGCTAAAGGAGATAAAAGTGGGCATGGGTCAGTGCAAGATTCAGGTCGACTTGGATTAGTCAAGTCAAATGGTTGGATCAAGTCAAGTTAGCGAACTTCAACTGCAATAGTCAACAAAGCGTAATTTCGAGTGATATTAATGATAAAACGATCAAGGAAAGGGGGATTTATGGCTATTTTATTGGGTTTATAGGGGGTAAGGAGGATGCTGCATCCTATGGTAATCAGTTTGAGGTAGTTGGTCATAGTGCGACCGATGGTAATGGTTGAGTAGTTATAGTCGACTTAATTGGGGATGCAAGGGGGATTGGTTAGTGGTTTTAAACCTAGGGAAGCTTAATGGTGATGGCAAAATGTCTTGATGGTAATCAAATGGAGAGAAGAATGTAGAGAGAGAGAGAGAGAGAAAGAGCTAATGGCGAAGAGAGAGAGTGATCGGAAGAAAGAGGGAGAGGCTAGAATTGATCAATTCTTCATATCTTGCTGCTTAATTGAGACCTTATTTATAGTTTGGAGGATCAATTTAAGCTTGGTAAGTTTGGAGATTTTGATAATCACTTAAATAACATTAAAGAGTAGTTCACCCGAAATCAAGTTTTTAAAAACTTCAAGCTTGATTTTGGTTGCATAAATGGATGAATATGGTCGAGTTTTTTATTCCAATTCATAGTAGGCCATGTCTATTTTGCAACTCCATCATCAATTTGGAGAAATTGCAGTAATAAAAGGATAAAAAATCATGTTGAGGTTGACTGACTATAAAGGAAAGTGTGAGAAAATTTAAGGAAAATGCGAGAAAGGGGGAAAAAGAGAAAGGAAAATGAGGAAAAAGGGGCTGATGTGACACCACGTTAGTCACATAATCTAATAGGGGAATGCCATATGTCCTATCATGATACATGGCAACTGTTGTAACGTGTTAGGTGACATATGCAATGCTATGTGTACGTTACATAACTTAACACATGGATATATAGCATAATGAGATCTTCATACATGGCAGTGTATGTGTATGTTTGAAAAAAAAAAAAAAAACAACTGCAAAAGGCATTTTTTTTGCCTTTGGTAAGGTTCGAACCCAATGTCATATCCAAATACTTATCCGTTAAGCTATTTGTCTGTACTTATAAGGTCAACTTGAACTAGATTTAGATTTAAGCTTAAACCCAATGCCCCTCACCTAAAAAGAAAACAAAATTATTATTGAAACACTAAAACTTATCTAAAATTACTAAATTTTCTTATTTTTTATAAATTTTCTATTTTTGTAATTTTTTCTAAAAGTTTTATTTTTATATTTTTTCTAACTTTTAATTTTTTTTACAACTTTTTAAATTTTCTACCCTTTTTGTATTTCTATTTTCACTTTTTTTTGTAATTTTTCCTAAATTTTCCATTTTTTGTATTTTTTTTCCGAATTTCTTATTTTTTTGGTTTTTCCTAATTTTCCATTTTTTGTATCTTTGTAATTTCTTATTTTATTTTGGGTTTTTCCTAAATTAGGATATTTTATCCTATCTTAAAAAAATTTTCAAAAAGGGACAAAAATTAGGTATTTACACTTATATTACTAACATATAGTTTTGTTTGATAAGTATCCATCTATGGTTTTGAGGTCTATCGTTATTCTTTTCTTTCTATTGTTTAATTTTGTATGGTGGTGTAGTGTTTGATTAGTAGTTATCCGTTCTTGACTATATCTTTATACTACAAGTTTCTTATTTATCAAACTTTGATGAGGAATATTTTAGTTGTTCTGTTACACTTGTTATACTTTCTCTTGTTATGTTATGTGTAATTACAATTTTACTCTTCTTATGGTGCCTAATAAGTTACAAATTATTGGATTAAGAAATCTCCTTACACTAATCCTGACCTACGGGTCATAAGATTTCATAAGATTTCCTACCCCAATTACTATGTTAGCATCTTAGCACTACCTATTAATTTGTTATCTATCTTATCTCTTATTTTATATCTTATGATATAAGATCTATGTATTTAATATTTTACCTTCTATTATAATTATGCCAAAACTTCCGCTTTAATCAGATCCCAAGTTTTCCCTAAGGTCATTCATTTTCATATTAAATTTTTTTATAGTTAATACATATTTATTTCATTCTTATCCCAATTATGTGATTCTTTCATTCTATGATGTTGTGTCGTTGTTCTAAGCATCAACTTTATATTTCATGTCACTAGCACAAACATTAATAGCATCAGGTTTGGCAAATGTTAACTATTCTCTATCTCAAATTCAAACGAGATAGTTAATGACTTAAATGAGCTTGACTTGACTAGAACTAGTATGACCTTTGACCAAGTACACTCACGAAACATCTTTGATTGATATAACTTAGATTTGTTTAAACATAACAGAACTTAAATAGAATAATAACAGAAGACTCAATCAAAGAGATTTAAGGACCATCAATTTGCCAATCCCTTTATGTTTGCTTAGACGTAGCAAAGTACATATGAGCAATATTACCCCGTAATGGTTTAACTTCATAATTATCGTTTTTCTTTTCTCATAATATACTTGATTAGAGATTATGAATTTGAAGTTTCTTTACTTTTATCATTAGGTTTTCACCACAAAGTTTGAAGTTAATCAAATGATTACTTGGTAAATCTTTTATTTCTATAATTTAATATAATTATGACATACATTTATTCCTTACTACCCCATGTGAATAGTTATAAAAATTTAATTAATCCAAGCATGTGTTTACTTCCATGAGCTAGGGTTTGTATTTTATTCAAGAGTCTTTACTTTATGACATCCTAATCATAACATACTATGATCACTCTAAAATTGCAACTAACTAAATTGATGATCTCTCCCTAAACTTATTCTTCAAACTTTGTTACGATTGGTATCCTTCTCGAGTAGTGTAACTATATCTTGAAATTTGAGGGTTTATTTTTAGTATATGTCATATTAGAATTGATTGGTTTGATGGTGTAGTTAAGATATTAATTATATTAGGGTAGAATCTTCTCTTAATTTAATCCTTCAAAGTAGAGGGTGGTTATCTATAATTTTGATCTAGATTATTTTCTATATATATTTATACATTCTTCTTATTCTCTTACCAAGTTAAATTTTGGACTCGTTACTTAAGTTGATATTATCCTACTCATGTGATATATCATAAGAGTAGTAAGTTATCATCCCATAAGCATTATATTGTCATCTTTTCACAAATTAACATTATAGCCTTACAATTTTAATGTGAAAAGTATATTCCTTACCTTTCACCACATTATTCCACTATTTACTCATGGTAGGTTCATATTTGTTATACTTTTTACACAAGCTAACAGGAACAAATTTAACATTTATATAACTATACATTCAAATTACATACTGCTAAATAATTGTACCACAAAGACATATAGATTTGATCATTTTCATGTTTAGTGCATGCTTGGTTCCCAAATATACCAAATATAATTTTAACTTTATTCCACCAGACTAACAATCTTATTCAAACTAATACCTTATGATTAAAGCCAAAATATAAAATAGATTATTAGAATATCTCCAGAATTAGGAATATCATCACGAGGTAGATTGATTCGTAGTATTAAGCTTATCATGTTGAATAATCCATTATATACTACTAGGTTTCCTAACACAACCTTCTTCACTACACAGACTATACAATTATCATAATTAATATTTGTTGTTATTTTAAATCCAATTCAATTGCCCTTTACAATTCTTAACTTTTTTTTTTCTTTTTATAGTTCTTGGATTTTCATTTGATAATATACTACCATTAGTTGCTGGAATATTTATAATTTCTTTTGTCTTCCTCTTAACACCTATAATATTATTATTCTAGATAAGCTTTTCCTTTCAATTCACCTCTTGACTTTCTAAATCTATTCTGCCTCACTTTCTAATTGAACTATATACCTTATAATCTTACTAAATTCCATACTTCATGCCTACATTCCAATGTTTTCTACCATAATTGTTTAACGTCTAACTCCAAATACACCTTACCGACTCAAGTTAAGATAGTCAAGTCACAATCTTTTCCTATTGAGTTACATACTCTTCTAGCCATACCAATTTGAATGTTATTCTTAACCATTTTCATTTTAATCCTATATATTTAGCAATTACCCATACTCTACACTAGTTATATATCGATAGTATCAATCAAGTTACTTAATATGTGATAATGTTGTTTTACAAGTGTAAACATAATATTTTTGACACACATGTATGAAATATAATCAATGTAAAAAGTTAGCATATTAATGTACTTTTTGTTTAAAAGGATAACACATGCATATAAATATATAGTATGTAATTATTCACAATCATGTATTTTAACTCAACGCTATTTACTCATATAAATATATATATATATCTTTTGGCAGCAACTCCTAACCTATATGTTTTATAAATATCTCGAATATAAGCCTAATACTTATCTAATAGAATTAAATCATAACACTTGATAATGTACACTTGGATTTACCCCTTTTTAAATCTTAAATTTTTAGCTCTTATGAAGAAATATACACAATTTATGTAAAGTTTCCAGTAGAAATTATTTTGAAGTGTAATTTTCCATTTGACTTGCTTTTGGAACCTCTTTTCATATATTATTTATATTTTGTAAAGAGTAAGACATTTAAATAATTTCATAGTGAGTTGATTACTTATCTTGAAAACTAACAAATCAACGTTTCCCGTTTACATTAGTCTCAGTAACAAATTATATTTGATTTCTAAGGACACTAAGTTAGACTATCAATTATATATATCTTTAAGTATCTTTTGTATTAATCACTATCAACACATTATATACTTTTATTTCCACAGCAACTAATTATTGAGAATCATCATTTAAAGTTTACTACGATTTTTTTACAATTATTAAATTTCACCGGTCCATCTCACAATCATCTATTTCTTTTTTTAGATAGACTCCATTACACTTCTAAGTTAGGTCATACCTCTGAGATTATCTCAAGCTCACTCCCTTCAGCAATTTCTGACTTACATTTTATATCTTTAGTTATCATGTTCTCATCTACTGAACCTTTTGAGTCATATTCTAACTTGCTTAAGATGCTTTTTAAACCATCAAATCATCTAATTTCACTACCACTTCCCTTGGTTCCACACTTTACCAAAATAGTTCAATATCTCAAAACTCATTTACAATCATGATATTAGACATACAAACTATAACACCCCAGAAGAGGGCCTAGTAGTTTTGTCTAAAATCTTCCTATCATGTGTGCACCTATGATATAAAGACCACCTTACAAGTAAAAGATTGCATAGCTCTAACTAGTAAGTTTCTAAGGTACTTATTCAATTTACATACATCTGCTTAACTACATATATATCTACAACTGATTTAACAATCCACAATCACCAAAACCATAAAAAGTCAAAATCACCTACCAAATAATAAGAAAAGGTATCTATATCTCGACAATCATGATGACACTAAATACCTTAAAAGTTTAATTCAACTATAACACTTGCTTTTAAACTTATATTCTACTTTCTTAACTCAATGGAGCACTTTGCACTCAAATCTTAGCCCAACCTTAGCTTTGCAAGACTTACAAAAGAAATTATAAGGAGGGTAAGCTACATCCAACTTATTGAGTAACCTTCATATCTTACCATCAAACAATAACAAGCAAGTTATTTATCAAACATATGAATGCATGTACAAGCATATGTAATGCAACCAGTGTATACAATCAACCGTTTACTATATACAGCATGGTTTTAAGGCCCACCATTGCTTAGGTTGGAAAGTATTTAAATACGTCAAGACCTAGGTATCTATGTCCAATATGAAATCTCCTAATAATATAACCACCTTCAGCAGTAGACACAACTTAGCCTCAAGCAAAAGGTAGCACTCTCTGGAGCTAAGTAGTTCTCAAAGGTTAAGGCAAGAACACTTTGCATAAAATACGTCGTACGATAAACAATCACAATATATAATGTCTATATAGATCCATTCAAGCATGATCCCCCCCCTCTACTATGTAGTGTTGATGCCCTTAACTTATGTTATAAGATTTAATGCATGTTCAGTTTAATTAGAGGCTAAATATTTATTAATTCAAGATTTATGGGGTGGTCAAGCAAGTATATTCCAAATACTCTAATGCTCTATGTTCTAATGGAGCAGACAAGGGTATTTAAAATATCTTAAAATATTTTGCAAGCATAGTTCAACCAAAACAGGCATACACAAGTTCCCATATACCCCAACATGCATCAAGTTCAATTATCATATATAATTAAATAGTGCACTACCTATAAGCACAAAATAGAGTAAAATATGATGTGGTATACTTACTCAGCCTTAAAGTCAAGTATTTCCAATAGTCTTCGGTAGTCTCAAACTTAGTATCCTAAATCACCTAAGTAAGGTAACTAAAGTAAATAAGACTCATCTTAAATGTAATTTATTCACTAACCTCACTACAATTTCCTTATTTTCGTTTATTTCGTATCTTAGTCATAATGTTCTCATTTTAAGTCGAAATTTGATGTTCTAATACTCAATTTTCATTTTTGTCGAGTGTTCTTTCATTTAGTGAAGTCTTTTTAAGTTTTTTGGATGTATAAGAATTTAGTTTAGGCAAAACAAGTTCGTTAGTCAATAGTGTTAGTTTAACTACTTTAGGATTTGGGCTTAATTTTGAGTATTAGGCCTTATACTTAACCTTTTGGGCCATTATTTAGGTATTTTAAGTTTAAGTTTCTAATCAAATTCCATAACCTTTAATTTGGGCCATAATGTTACTTTTGTGGACCTAAATGAGCTCTTTTTATTAATTTAAGGCCTTAGCTTACCAAGGGGCCTATAAGGGAAGGCTCTTATGGGCATTTAGACTTAATAAGCCTTTTATATATTATTTTATGAGGCTTTTAATTTAGAGTTCAAATCTAGTCACTAGGTTATTAGGCTCTATTCTTGGTTCTTTCAAGGGCTTTTAAGCTTATCTTGCATTTTTCGACCTTAAACTCAACTCTACTTATTATTTTGGGTTTAAGCCCACTAAAAGCTTTAAAACAAGTCTATTTTATATTAGAATTCAAATCTAACTCTCTTCATTTATTAGGTTCTCAATCATATTTCTAAGGCTTTAATAACTAACTAAGCTAGTTTAGGCTTAATTTGCATTTTAGAACCCTAAATTAATTGTAACTTATTCCAAAAGGCCAAATATCCTAATGGGTCCACTAATTAACCCATTTTACTAAGTGTTTCAGACCTGGTTCATTTCATTAGTAGAGTTTCTAACACTATTCCTAAGGCCTTAATCGCTAATTTAATTAGTTTAGACCATTAACTCATCATTACTTTATTTAACTTGGTTAATTACATCCTAAATCATACTTAATGCTAAATAATCGTGTTATTAAGGTAATAAATCAAAATTTACAAATTTGAAACTTTCATGAAAGTGGTGGCCAAGTAAGGTTCTTCTAGGCTTTCCTTCAACTTCTTCAATCCAATACTTATTCTAATGTGTTTACTTATTTTAATCATATTTCTACTTGTTTTAAGCTAATAACATATCAAGGAAGGGGCAGCATGGATGATACTTAAGGTTTCATGGAGTTTAATCAACATCTTTTCAAGTTATCTACATAAAACTATCTCCTATATCTCTAATATACAAATAGCAAACTAGCTAAGTACATGAATGAATGTGTAATTATAAGGCTCTAAAATGATATGTACATGATTATAATATATTTATATAGTATTTATAATCTTAAACTCTTAAGATATCATAGGTATAACATATGTGAATAAGAAAGTCAAGTTGGGTGAGTTTTACTTTAGGTTAACCTACACGAGTTTAAACTTTTCCACTAAAAAACGAAGTCAAAACTTATTCCCTTAAGAGCAAATGTTTGTTGGCAAGAAACTAAGGTATGTTTTTTATCTCTTGGTGGTGGTGGCTTGTCATTTGGTAGCATATGGTGGTAGTAAAACCAAAAGGTGCTAAGGTGCACAAAAGGGTGGGGGGTGGGAAGTTTGTGTATGCAGTTTCGATAGCTCCTTTTGTTTCCTTCCCTTTTTTCCTTTGGTTTTTGTTTGGGTTTTTTTGAAGTGTTTTCTAAGGTTTTCTATGCGCGAAGAATGATATCAAATGAGGGCATCAGAGGGGTGAAATGGCAAATATTAAAGGTAGATTAAGGGAGACAAGAATGTTATTGTACCTTATTTACTTTTTGCCAAATGAGGGAGGATCTTGTCTCCTAAAGGATAAGTGTCCTTTAATTCCCAATTAATCATTTGTCTTTTGTTCTTAATTTAGTTTGACTTATTACTAATTAAGATATAATGAGAGTTGGTAGATGGATTAAAGGGAGATTAAGCTAATTAATCGCGATTATATCTAATTAAGCAATTTAAGCCTAATTAGGGTGTAACTAAGGTCTTTCCATATTTTATCACTTTAATTAAGTTCATTGACCTATATTACTTCATTTATTAGAGTCCTTTATTACTCTGGACTGATTAGGGTTTTTGGATCGTATACTAGGTTGGCGATTTAGGGTTTTCTAGCAATTGGAGAAATTACTTGCGATCAGTGAATAGTGTAAGAGTATACTTAGGGTTTATTAGTTAAATTAGGGTTTTGAACTTTCAATTAGGGTTTTACTCAGTCTATTGATATTTAATAATCATTTTAAGGTTTTACGAACGATTAAGGTTTTAGGTTTTTTGTCTCTTTAGGGTCTTTCGACTTATTACTTGGGATTTGTGACTTATTATTTAAGGTTGAATTGTTTTATTTATGGATTTTATTCTTACATCATTTTATTATTATATCTTAAGCGATTCTAGGGATTACCTACTAAGTCTTATATCTAACTCCAAGTTCGAATCTAAAAGTTTATGGGATTCATATCGTCTCTCCAAGTATAATGTTGGCATTCCTAAGGAGATATTTTTATATAATTACTTTGGTTTCATACAATTAATCATTCTTAGCTTATAGTTAATTATGATGTAAAACCCGATTAGTAAATTAAGGTGTAATTAAGTTTTTTAATCTTAATTACTCGTACACTTGACATTAATTAAGTGTAGTTTAGGGCATAATGTGCTAAATTAACTTAGTTAAGCCTATTGGTTCATCTTGCCTAACTAGTTTAAAGAATTAAGACAATTATTATTGTTTAGGTACGTTTTAGATAGTAGATTAGGGTTTTAGGGCAATTAAGCGATTAGTCTCCGATTAATGAATAGTTTTACTATTTAATTAGAGTACGATAGTTGGATTAGGGTTTTTAACTTTAAATCAAGGTTTTACAATCATTTTAAAGGTTCATAAGTATTAGGGTTCCAATAAGGATTTTAGTGTTCAAATATTCATTTAAGGGTTACAGTATTCATTTTAGGGTTTTGAATTCATTATTAGGGTTATCTATACAAATATTCATTTTTAGTTTAACTTACCCTTTATCAATTTTAGAGAGCTCTTATGGGCTTCAACTATCAGTCTCTTTCTCATTAGGGTTTAGGGTTAGTTCCGTTAGATTAGGTTAACCTTAGGAGTTAACATTAATTATTGGCATTTGTTTATATGATTTAAGGCTTTTGAGTGTGGGGGTCAACTAAAGTTTGGATTGCCATTTAGAGTTTTAAGAGTTTGAGTTCACATTTTTGAGAATAGTCTTTTAGGTTCAGGATTAGTTATCTTACCAATACTAAAGTTATCTTTTAGGAAATTTTATTAACTTCCAACCTCTTGTTTAGGAAATTTGTGGGGTTTATACAAACCTAATACATTACCTTTACATTAAATCAGATTTACCCAAAATTCAACTTTATAGACAAGAAGTAGATCTTTAAGCAATTAATTTAGGGGACATTTCCAATAATGCATATGACATATCCATGTATACTTAGTTTACACTTATCAGTTTAGTATATCTAAGCCTTTCTTCTTTCTTAATATTATTTAACTAGTCAATTTCCAACAACCTTAGAAATCATAGTTCATATTCTATAAAGGATTCAATTCTCGTTTTGATCAGATCTTACTTAAGCTATTATAAATTCCTTGTTACTACTCTATAAATTCATAAGTTATCATCTTTTATAATTCAAACTGATATTAGCATATCTTATCCTTTCTTTGGTGTATATATGTAAATAGTAAATATAACGTATAGTCTAAATCTTTTATGTTCAATTTAGGTCTCACTCTCAATGTTTCCCTATGATATCTAGCAAATTTTACTTACGATGCTTTCAAATAAGTTCTTAAGAATCACTCTTTAGGTGAGTTATTAAAAATAATGCTTTGATACCACTTAAAGCTATTGCTTTCCAAACTAGAAAGTCGTAACAGCCTAGTTGTATAAACCAACCTATGTTAACCACCGACTACCTTAGTTGCAAATGTAGAGGTAGCTTGCATAAGGCATTCACTACTCTACTATTTAGAAGCGTCTCATTCAGTATGTAGTAGGAAAAAACCTTTAGTATAACTCTTTAAAATAGCTACTAAAATAGTTTTATAGCTTAAATATCTAAGGACAAATCAAGTTTTATAAATTGTATGAAAAATGAAACCTTGAATTTACTAAAAATTTCAAGAGCTTACTTTGTTACAAAAAGATATATGATCTACAAAAATTTTATTAAAAGCCATAGGCTTACAGAGTATGAAATAAACCTAATTAGTTGAAAACTGGGGGTCATCTAAGGAAACTCTACTAGTTTTCCAAGAGGTTAATGCAGTCAATAAACCAAAAAGAAATCAAAACAAGTAGACTTGAATCTTACTCTCTGACCCCGTTCTCCAATCTCTTAGAACTTGAAATAGTACTAGTGAATCTGCTAGAAATTTACAAAACAGTTATAGGGGAATAAGTGATAACTGTTTTAGTAAGTGGGACAAAAACAATAGCAAATATCTTATACAAAGTAACTGGGATTTTCAAGTAAGTTTAACTATATGCAATGCATGTTTAAGCAAATATTATTATTTCCGAAAAAAATTAAGTTTTTTTCAAATTTTACTCTACCATCTTCTTTTTCGGAATGGAACTGTGAAGGAAAAGAAAATATAATATGGAAAAAAGAATAAAAATTAATAAAGATGTGATTTTATCCATATTGACGAAGAAAATATTAAAAGAACTGAACTTTCACTTTTTGTTGCCCACAGCCATCAATGTATACTTCATAAATAATTCATACACCCCAAAAGAAGGAACAAGTTGATGGAGTCAATTTCTCTTATTTATCATTTTCCTCATGGGTGAGAAAGGGCAGGGCAATACATAGTTCAAGGCAGTACACAGTTCCATTGTCTATTTATCTGCATATTAGGTCTGATTGTTTTCCTGTATCACAAATTAAGAAAAATGGATAAGGAAGACAAATTGCTGATTTTCCTCTGTCAATTTTCTCTTTATTCAGAATCGGTTAGTTTAACCTATGAGTCAAATCATTAAAGAAGTGTCGCTTACGATAGCAGAAAAGATGGCAAACTTGCCTCCAGTATCTACAGAGTGTTGCATCTACAGGGTACCTGAGAAGTTCCGCAAGGTGAATGAAGAGGCTTACACACCTCATATCATCTCTATAGGCCCTTTTCATCGCGATAACGTAGAACTCAAGCCAAAGGAAGAACTCAAATTAAGATACTTAAAAGGGGTTTCTCCGGAGAATAAAGCCAGACCTTGTAGCCTGCGCCCGAATGGTGAAGGAATCAGAAGAAAAAATCCGCCAATTCTACCAGGAGCCAATAAATCTCAGCAGTGACTTGCTTGTGCAAATGATTCTACTTGATGCTGTTTTCATTGTTGAGCTTTTCATAAGGAATCACTTCCATGAGATGAGAGATGAAAATGATGACGTCTTTCAGAACCAGTGGATTAGCAGTGGCATTTTTCATGACATCCTATTACTTGAGAACCAGCTTCCGTTTTTCGTTCTTGAAAGTTTGTATGAACTGACTGCCCTCAGAACCACAATGACCTTCCTTAAACTTAGCCATGAGTACTTCAAAGAACTACATGGACATGAACTGCTGAATCCAAGAATCCAAGTCAGATATCTAGTTGATTATGTAAGAGCACTGCAGCTCCCGTCTTTTGCACGTGGACCAACAACGTCCAAAGGCATACGCAGGTTTGAAGCAGCTCGTAGTGCTTCAGAGCTTCGAGAAGCTGGGGTCAAATTCAAGAGGGGAGAAGGAATGTCTGTACTCGACATAAAATTTAGAGATGGCACATTGGAAATGCCACACATAATAGTGAATGAGTGGACCGAGACATATTTCCGAAACATGATTGCGTATGAGCAGTGCCACCATGATTATAAGTACATCAGCAGCTATATTATCCTCATGGATAGCCTTATAAATACATCAAGGGATGTGGACATTCTTGTCCGCAACAGAATACTAGAGAACCAACTCGGCTCCACTGAGGATCTGGCTACATTGTTCAATACCATACACAAGGAAAGTGTGAGGGAAGCGAGCAAGTTCTACTATTCTCATCTTTGCGGAAATCTGAACGCGTACAGCCGGACCTGGTTGCACCGGTGGATGGCAACCTGGTATAGATGGAAGATCATTTTGAGTAATGACTACTTCAGCAACCCCTGGGCAGGGGTCTCTGTGGTTGCAGCAGTGTTTCTTCTTGTTCTTACCGTTGTGCAAACAGCTTGTTCCTTAGTGGATACTTACGCTGGTGATGCCCGAAGGTTATTCAGGCGAGGAAATCCATAATTTTATTTATTCCTTATAGAATTTTAGGATACGTCCATTGGAAGTTCTCGGTGTTGTGGCGAAATTCAATTTAAACCTCTATGTTTGTACCAAAATTTAATTATGTTATTTACATCTTATGCTAGTCAATTGTGTCCTTTTATGTTTGCCCTGCGGATGACTTCAATCATTTTCCTGCCATCGTACGTTTCCTCCCTGACATAGGGTATATAACCGAGTTGCAGAGCATCCAGCAAATGCTTTACATTTGAGTTGCGATGCTTTTCTGCTTCGGTCTTTGCATCCGCTTCAACCCAAATAACTCATAGGTTAGCTCAACCAAGGGTGGTGGTGGTGGAAATTCTCCTATCAGGGGAATGAGTTCTTCCTGGGACTTGCGAACGTGTCCGGAATAGTGTATATAGAGTAGTCTGATTGCGAAGGGGACAACTTTTCGATTTTCATGTTGATGGTTCCTATCAGTTGGCGGTGGTTGTTGCCTCGGACAGATGGTGGCTCATGGAGATCATTCACGTCTGATTTTCCATTCTTGCTACCCATTTAAGTACTAGGAAACCTTAAGAACACGAGATGTTAAAGAATGTTTAGAAGAATTAATGGGAAGGTTAGTTAGGAACAAATCTAGTTTTCCCAAGAAGCTTAGACCTCTTAGATGAGGTGTCATCTAAGTAGAAAAGAGCATAGGAAATACTATGGAAATTTATTAAAATAAACGGACGATATTAAGCTGTGACAGAAGTTTATAAAAATCGATTTAGTTAAGTCTTCTTGAGTGCATCTCATATGCTGATGGGATTTCAACTTTGGGTGTATTTCAACTCCACTCGATGTTGGTGATCTCAGTTCAAATTATAATTGAGCGTGAATGGAACTATAATTAAGTTTGAGTCAAATTTAGATATCAATAGTATTTTAATTAAAAAAATACATATGTATATATATATATATTTTTTGATAAAATGGGCAATCTAAGTTGAGGTTAGAATTAGTCAAATTCAAGTTGAAGTCAAACATGACCTTACCATTATATATTTTCAACTTAGACCATTTACTCCCATCTAAAGAAATGAGACGATTTCTTAGGTTTTTGAATCGGTTAAATGAGGACCGTGAGTATGCACCTTTTGACCTCCTTGTCTTCTCAGGCTTGTCTTGTGTGATATTTGACAAGTAACCACTAGATTTAGTAGTGTGTTGGAGTATCCCCATTGGAGATCCTTAATACGGACCTTAGATCAAGAACGTCCCTTTTAAGGTTTCTGATGGATGGGAGAAGTTCTTAGCCTTTGTTTTTTTGGAGTTTTTGGCTAAAGACCTCAAAATGTGATGTTTTATTTATTTTATTATTTTTAGTGTTATGTTAGTTTAAATTTGTGTATTGTAGATCTTCTAAATAATGTAAATAAATATTAAAGACCTCTATTTAAGAATTTTATAGATAACATCAAGAGGTTTTTAAGGAAAATGATTTTTAAATTGTTAATATTGGATTTAGAGATTTTAAATATGTCCTTACAAATAGAGATGCTCTTATGTCTCATTTAGTATTAGATAGCTGTGAGTTTAAGTCCTTGTCGCACTTTAATATAGAGAAAATTTTTTAGGCCAAATGAAAGGCATAATTGGCATTAACTAATTAGTACCAACCCAGTCCAAAAATATAGTTCAAAACTTTTGGTTTTTTAAGCCTTTCATTGAGTTTTATATTAATACAGGTTTTTTTTCGAAAAATATTATGAGAAAGGGCTCATTTAAAAAAATACGAATATAATATACTAAAGACGTATCAAGTAAATGCACCTTCAGTTAGTTGTGATTTTTACACTGAAGGTACATGCAGTGAATGCACCTTCGGTAGCTTAGTATTGTAGAAATTGAACTAAAGGTGCATCAACTTAATAAGCCTTCAATCTAAATTATGATATTAAAGGCACATATTTACACGAAAAACGCATCCACTTGATGCACTTTCAATTCAATTTCTACAAAACCGACTAATTTCCCCCTGTCCGAAACAATAAAATAATGTTTTTCGAACCCTTGACTTGCAAACTGAATAGAAAGTTTGATACAGTAATCTATTACATAAAATGATAATTGGTAGAATGCTTCAACAAATATGGCAAGTGGGAGAGAAATAAGTACATGGGATGATCATCTAATGACCATACGAGTCAGATAAAAGAAAAAATAATTGTAAATTGTAAAATTAAGATAAATAAACAATGTATTGAATTGCAATATATGATGAAAAGTGAATTGTATTTTGAATAATCAGTATATACACAAAATTTGTGATGAGTTAATGACAACATCAATACAATGGCAAAATAAAGGACAAAACAAAAACAATAGACTAAAAATATCTATTGACGCTTATGCCATATAAAGGTCCTCACGGCATTGCAAGAAGTGAATGTCCCCGTCTATTATGTGTCTGAGTAGGCTTAAGTGATGGATCATCAAGCTCAAGTTCCCTAAGAGGAACTAAGTCGGTTAGATGGCCTAAATGTAGTTGAGTGACTACTTTACGTATTGATGGCTGAATGGGGGTAACGAGTTAATTATGAGGAGATAGTAGAGTCACGAGATTAAGATGTTCTTGAGAGTCACATATGAGCTAGATCCAGCCCTGGAGCTAGATTTGGCTCCCAAAGTGGAGGCAACAATTGACCTAAGGTATGTGTTGAATTGCCTGCTAATATTCCCTAAGTCTACGGAATGATGAGCATGTGGTGGGATATCATCACTAAAGTCTACCTAAAGACATACCGCTCGAGCCTTGCCTTCTCGAACTCTAGCTCCATCCCTAAGTGGTACATAAGGAGCTAGCATCTCATCGTTAACAAGTGGTCCCTATACCCCGACTTGATCCATATGGAGTGGCTCATGTACGCCTTCTTACTGTAGGTAAAGGATAAGGCTCCTTTGCTGCTTAACGAAGTCAAGTGCCTTATCTACAATACCCAGGGCTATATGATAGCTATGTGCTAGTCTAACACTCCTAAGCGAGTCCACTTGAAATAAGTAAAGAAAATAGATGTTGGTACATATGGTAACAAGTATAAATGAGTGAAAAATAAAATAATGGAAAATTTTAGAGGTACGTACCAATTGACAAATGACAGCTCTGTAGTATGCAGTATAACATCGAGTAATCTATCTATACTACGGCTAGTAACTTTCATCGACCCCTCAAGAACCTTAGATGTATACTATGAATCCATATCTCTATCCTTAAGCTTAGATGTAAGAAGAGTGAATATTGATCCAGTCAACATTCGTCCTACTCTAGAGGTCCAGCTAATAGAGCTACTCTGAAGTATCGACCTCCTGTAGAACGGGTATTGATATCCACTAAACTACTGGACGATATGGTCTGAAAAGCACCACTTAATGATGTGGAAAAATATGAGTGGTAACCGGGCAATCCAAAATGTGTCGCCCAGCAATACAAAAGTGAGACAGCAACTGCAATAACTCCTTTGTATAAGGCTCCCAAATAACCTAAAGGGGAGACGAAAAAGAAAATAAAAATAAACAACCAGTCAAACAACGATGGTTATCACTTACGGCCAAGAAAAGGATAGTAAAGAGGATAACTTATCATATCATACCTGCTGCATCGTCTACATGTCAAAAGTTGTGCGATATGCATTGGATGCTAAGTCGTATCCTACACTACTCTCCATCTGGCCGCTAATGGCCAATCCTCGTCAATAACAAACCCATGTCAACTAAGAGGGGCAACATGTAGGAATCTATCCCAAGCCCAAACCTGCAATAGAATCGCGGCTCTCCTAACTCATGCATGTCAAATGACAAGGCAAAGCACAGCTATCAGGACAATCATGCCAAGCACGTACTGCCCCAACTAAACTACCAAGCTATTAAGAAGTCCTCAAACAATGGCAGGAACATCAGGTGAATAAGGTTGAAAGATTTATCTGTAAATATGAATCCTTCCATCAAGCTAAGCATGCACGCATGTACTGTCGAACCGTCTCGTTGTCTACTCGATGAGGAAGTATTCGGAAGTGCTCTCACAATTACATCAAAGATAAGCAAGTACGCTTCATTCAATAGGCCCACACCCAGTAGCCTTTCTCCTACATCAGCCCGACTCTCCTCATTATCCATCTCTGTTCAGCCCACCACTGTGAATCCCTCAACTGGAAATCTAAGCTGGAACTCAACATCTTATAGTATGATGGTCGCCTCTCCAGTAAGTAGGTGGAACGTGTGTATCTTGGGCCTCTATCTCTTAACAAGTACCACAATCAAATGTCAATCCAACATAATAAATGGGAGGTGTACAACTTCCCAAAACTCAACCTCCCATATGCGCGGCTCTACCGTAGGATAAATAGGGATATCCCACTCATCCTTGCATAAAGACATCTCACTGTACCACACTCATAGTACATAGGCCGCCTCCTAAACAAACATTCAATTAAGTTAGCAAGTGACACATCTTTGATAAGAGAATTGATTGTAAATGATAATGACATTACTCACCCTACCCTCTCAAATAACCTGTAAATGCTGACTAACATGCCTTGCAAGTATGTGTAGATCAATTAGTCTCGACTCCATCTACCCTGCAATCACATACAAACATGTTTAGTACATAAAAAAATAATAATAATATAATCATTACACTTATGAATATATTATAATGTAATGCCTAAATAGAAATGAATATGTACCAGCCCTATTAATCTCCAAACACCTCATCCTATTATGTCCTTCTCACCCACATGCACTGCATCTAGTTTTGTCCAACCGCTCTCGAATGTCCATCTACATGTGATATCGCTTATGCTTAGGTTTACCTTTCTTTTGTAGTGACTCAATGTTCGAGTGGAGATAAGGGAAACTAACTTACAACCAGTTTAGCTCGTCACTAATCAAGTAGAAATGAGTTCAGTAACAATCTATCTAGTTTGCCCACTTATACCATGGTCCTATTGCTAATTTGCTATCCACTCTCATATTCGTTGCGGCAACACATGCATGGGAACATTGGATCCTATATATTTTCCACTTCTGACAAGTGCAAGTGCGGCTCCTAAAGTTAATTGTATATGTTGTTCCTCCTCCCTTTAATCCAATCTTCGTCATTCGATTACCAGTTAAAACCTCTAAAATACTGTTCTGCAAGCTAAATGAGATGACTTTATGTGCACTTGCTCACCCCCACCCCTCCTCCAAGTATATTTCTTGCCAAAATCGATTGCCTCCTTAGCGTCCTTATGCCTCTTCTCTCAATAGGTGACATAGTTGTAAAATATCTTCTTCACTAATGTAGTAATAGGTAATCTATGCATGGATTTCAAAACAGATTTATAACTCTTGACCATGTTTAATGTCATGTATCCAAAATAGTAATATTCATCATATGCAAGAGCTTACCTGTCCAAATCAATATTGTCAAACTACACAAGAGCGTTCTCGTTAGCTTGGGCTAACTTCTCCATGAAACAATTGAATTTCCTTTATTGTACCTAAACACTTGCAAACCAAACAAGTTTCTTGCACAATTGTTTTTTTGTGGATTGTGTTGATGTTATTAGCAACGTACCTCAGATAGTATCTCCAAATTATAAATGGTAGCTGCCAGCCTATTGATGAGTCCTTATATACAGAATCAATACTAGATGCATTTTTAGATATAAGACATAAGGTTTCTCCCTTCTGGCCGACTATATGCACTTTAAGCTTACATAGGAACCACCCTCATGTTTTTGCTAGTTCTGTATCAACAAGAGCAAATACTA
The DNA here is from genome assembly GCA_024138005.1 of Lumnitzera racemosa. NCBI lineage: Eukaryota > Viridiplantae > Streptophyta > Magnoliopsida > Myrtales > Combretaceae > Lumnitzera > Lumnitzera racemosa. The sequence goes on from JAMXBC010000007.1 coordinate 8,931,335, forward strand.
ATGGAACTATTGAATTATCCCCATCCATGCTACAATCTACCAACAACTTATACCCATATTTTCCGTATAAGAATGTGTCATCAACACATACACTAGGTCGACAGTATTTGAAGGCTTCTATGTACGACCTAAATGTCCAGAAAACCTATTTGAACTGGGACTGACCTCACTTTAGCGAACTATTGTAACCCCAATCCACTATTGTCCCCAGGTTAGTCAACTTCATTGCATTTAATAGTCTCGGCAACTCATTATACAACTTCTCCCAATTACCATATACCATCTCAACAGCCTTTCGCTTTGCCTCAAAAACTCTTATATTGCTTATTATGTACCCGTACGTAGTTTACACGTTAGCTACAAGATCAATTATCTTAACATTAGGGTTGTTTCGTATACTATTGATGAATAGAATAGCCATTATGTTACTATCAAGCTAAGGGTGATTCTGGTTCATCATCAAGTTCACATAAGTGTGCAGACCCTCTACTTTCTTCAAGTAAGCTTATAGCCTCCACTTACAACCCTGTTCACTTTTGTTATAGTAGACCGCATATATTGTCGGCTGCAAAATGTCCACATGAAAATTGCAATGGTTCCTAAGGTTGAATGACTTAACCGCATCTATGAGATCCTTTTTCATGTTGAAATGCATAACGACACTTAAGTTATTAGAGTTGACGATGTTGCTGCACATCTAACTAATATTTTTCTCAAATGTTATGTAGCCGCTACCTCATACTAGCTGTTGTAAAATGGGGTATGATCTCTCACAAGCTTGCTAACAAATTCGTTTATTTGTGAAAAGTTTTGAAACTGCCTGTTGGATAATACTTCACCAGTTTGACGGTAGGGCTTGCTTAGGTCGTCGTAGCGAAGTGCCCGAACTAGCACATTGTTCCCAACAACATGTGGTATCACTTAGGCCTCTCCTAAATCCTTAATGTGGTTATCTTCGAGGCCAACAACATCTTCATCACCATCCCCATCATCCTCATCACCATGTACATCCGCTACATTCTCCCCATCATTGACATTTATGTCCATGTGCATTCTCTTTACTTACGGATCATAAGACTCTTCATGTTTGATAATGAGATCCAATGCTTCGTTAAGCTACTCTTCCATGATATTCACGTGCTCGTATTCAGAGAAATCCATGTACAGTTCATTTGACTGATCCACATTTGTTTGCTCCATATCGGTCATTGTTGAATACACATTGGGTTCCAAAAAGGTTAGATTGTCTAGCTTATGTATTTCATGCTCACCTCGGGGTACTCGATTCCCCAATGTACCTTACGTACACCTCCTAAATACTTCATTTTCCAAAAGATTTCACCATCTCAATGAAATTCTCAACATCCTCATTGTCCTTAATAGCCATCAACTTGTAAACAACTCCAACATTTTGGAAAAGGGGATGCCTACACATGAATTCAATGCCACTTAGGTCAACTCTGACGCATCTACAAATTCTCCGATCGAAATAAGAGAAGCTCAAGTCCTTCCTAATTTTCAACTTCTTAACGGGCTCCCTATCATATTTTGACCCCCAACTACCCATCACTATATTTTCGTTCACATAAACAATACTTTCATGTAATTTGCCATTTCCATCTTAGTAATGTCACGATGAACTGAATATTTAGATGATATAAAAAACTTTATCTATACACCGAGCAATAACTTTACAAAATGCACTTAGTCATTTTGTTAAGTTGTGTTGCCAACACAAATACCTAATTTTGACTTTTCAATTCAACCCAACATAATAAAAATGCCAAATACACACACACACAACAATTTCTACTTATATTCCAACATTATTCATACCCACATTCATATGACTTATGTACCTCAATACAAAAAATTCCTAAATTTAGATAACATAAAATAAATTTTCATCAAATATTAATAATTTACACAACTTACGGTACATCTATGGTTACGAAATCTATGTAATTAAGTATCAAATTTTTTCTAAAAAAAATATTGCATAATTTCAATTATTACCCAAATAAAAAATAAATAAATAAATAACATTCCTATCAGTTATAAACTGTTACCTATTATAGACGTACACTCGCGTTAGAAAATGGTTCGGTACTCCAACTATGGGTTTCCTCAATTTTTCTTTATGTTTTGAAAATTTCAGAAATTGATATAGGCAACAATGGACTCTGGCCATGTGGATTAGGCTTTATATAGGTAATATATTGAAACATCGACTGCAAGCATTTTCAATATAAAAATCACAACTAATAAAAAGTGTATTTATTTAATACACCTTTAATATACCATATTCGTATTTTTTTTAAAAACAAAAAAGGAGTTATGTAATATTTTTCGAAAAAAAAAAAACTCATATTCATATAAAACTTCCTTTCATCATTGGCTCATTCCCGGATCTTGCTCAACGTGAGCTGTCTACTCGGAGTTTAAAATTAATTCTGTGAACCGAAGCAGCTTTTGTCTTACTTGGACTCCTTAGAATAAGATTCACCAGCGTTTGGAGAAAAAACGAATATATATAGCCTTTGTGAGTAGTTCTTCAACTGTGGTGTGAAAGCGAATTGATAATACAAATTCACAAGCTATCATTCCACATTTATAATTAGGAAATAAGAATATAAATTCACAATCTAATGTTCACGTTCTAATAATCTGGATGGTGATAGATAGTTTCTCCATTATTTTCTCCAACTAGCCTCACCGATCACTTTCTTCTGCTATCATATACTAATATATTTTTAAGTAACGAAATTATATTGCAAGTTGCACTGATGATTGCATCTCTTATTCAAATGACGAGAAGGGTCTATCGCTTTGTGCATTCAAGCATATAAATTCACGTTTTTCCTTATGATAAGTGATTTAGGAATATCTTTTTATAATTGGAAAAGAAATATCACCATGTTTTTTCTTTTATTTTTTTATTTAGATATGTAAATTAGGATATATTGTTAGATTTACTAAATCTTATCAATCCATTACTTTCTACAACTGATTGTGGTGATTTTAAACTACCATATCTTGTGAATCATATTTAGATATACGTGTTTAACTCATTGTGATCCGAATATCATGGGTAATATTAATTTAAAATTAACAACAAACTAGTCTGATTATTGAATATGTTCAATAATTGTTCATATCCATTTTAATCCAATTACAAATTCATTAAAATACCAAAAATACACATTTTCCATATTCAAGAGTAGTTGTACAGGTTTGTAATCAAATTTTAGTTAGATCCGGTTTGTACCATTGGACCTTCAATCCCAATCTACAAGTTTAAAAGTAAACTAGGTGAGAACAACTCAAATAGATTAGGAAAGTTTATAACTGGCATAAACTTGTCTTGAGATTCTCTCTACAAAATCCATAGTCAAAGAAGGGATCTGAAGATTAGTATCTCCTTCTACAAATAGCCCTACTGATACACTTATAAATAGCAAATCAAAGTTAAAAGCAAAAGATTCCAATTCTCAATCTCTCTCACTTACATGTTATACACTCTACTTTTCATTACTAACTTAAGCATTAAAATGGACTCTGGTGCCTATTCTTTGCTTATAATGATCATTTTGCAAGCTATCTCCAACTAAGAATATAATCAAATCAAGAAGAACAAATACAGTATTGGGTTCAAGCTCGAACTGGACTTGAAAACTCAAAACTCGAGCTTGGCTCAAGTTCAATTAAAAAATATATGGTAAATTCGAGCTCGACTCTATTAGTACAATTAAACTTGAACTTTTTATAAATTTTATTTAATTAATATGAAATTTGCTTTATATTTAAATAAATTAAAAATTTGTAAAAACTTGACTAGACTCATAAGTTTGATAAGCTTAATAGTAAACTCAAGTTCAACTCGATTTACTACATGAGTAGCTCAATCTTGAGCTCAAGTTAACTATCATCGAATTGAATTTAGGTAAAACTCAAGTTGAGATCAAATAGTTTGAAAACTGATTTGGTTTATTTACACCCCTCTCTCCAACCTCAACCACTCGATTAAAATTTCATAATAATTGTGAAACCACTTAGTTTATGATTCTTACATTTCTTGAAAAAAAGATAAATTTATATAAAATAGTATCTTTCAATTTGCATAAATGAATAAAAAAAAATGGGTTAGTATTTATTTTCCTATTGTATAAAATGATATTCATGCAAACCCTTGAGTTGGTGACAACCCTAAATAACATGTTTAGTTCACTTCGAAAGGATGGAATATAATAACTATTCTTTCATTATAGACCTACTCTTGTGTTTGATTGACAGAACAACAATATATTCCAAGAATTGTTGTTACTACAAAACGAGGAATTACAATTCCTATTTTTTTTTAATCTTTTCCAATAAATTTTTATATTTATTTATGTGATCTAAAAATAACTTTAAAAAATAGTTATTGCTTTTATATTCTCTTCTTTAAGTACCGAAATTCCATTCTTATCTTATTTTAATATGCAAACAAAATAATAATGTCCTCAACTATTAATGTGCATCTTTCGTAGGTATATTTTGAATAAGATGCTGCCTCATATGCTATTAAGTTGCCTTTTTTTTTATTTTCCTAAGTGTTAATATGCTTCTTGTTTATTAAGCATAATATTTTTCTTTTTCATTCTTTCTTGCCCAAATGAATGGCTTAGTTCCCATTAGATTTGGTTGCCCTAAGGAAGACGTACAATGAATCTTTTAAAGAATATGCCTAAAGGTAAAGGTCTCAAGCTATAAGGGTATCTACCTCCATGACTGAGAAAAAGTTAATTTTAGCTTTTATCAACACTCTTGAGAAAGCTTACTTCTCTCACCTTATTGGGCAAGCCTCTTCTAGTTTTATAAAGGTAGTAGCAGCAAGGTATTTGATTGAAAGTGTTGTCTCCACTGGCAAATTACAAGAACCATCAGACAAAAGACCACTCTCAACTAAACCCACCACTAGCATGCCTAGAGAAGCTACTGTTAGCATGGTTAATTCAAATACCAAGCCTAATGCTCGAGTCTCCTTTAGGGCAAATCCTCTGCCAACTCAACAACGGTTTAGAAGCCAACCACAAGTCAATAGGGCCCCAAGGCAATTCACCAAAATACACGTTCCTCTCAGTCAGATACTTGAAAAACTAAGAAAGGATAATCTACTCCATTTTGAGCCTCCTAATGAAAGGTACAGGCTGAGAGTTTTTTATCCCAATGGAAGGTATCAATATCATTAGCAACAAGTAAGCCATTCAATAGACTCGTACTGGAGATTAAGAAATAAATTTCAAGATTCAATCAACGAAGGCACAGTCTAACTAAACTTCATAAAGGCTCTAATTCCAAACATCAACAATAACTCCTTATCTAACCATGGGCCCATCATCAACATGATACTTGACAACTCAAATCCTGCCATCAACATGATTGATTGGAATCAAGAACCCAGGGTCTATAGATTCTACAAACAAAAGGAGAAGCAAATTCTAAAGACCAAAAGGCACACCTTCTATGTACCTTTAGCCCCTAAAAATTATAAAACTACTCCTCTCAAGTACCAAGCAGTAAATCAAGGGAAATCAAGTTCACTCGTAAGGGGAATTACCCACTTTGTTAGAATTTATGACCTAAAGGAAGACCTAAAAAGAAAACTGTACTGGAAAGGCCAAATAATGAACCAACTGAATATGAAGAAGGATTATTTGCCTTCACCAAAATAATCAAGTCTAGTAAGTATAAAATAATGGATCAGCTCGCTAAGAATCCAACATAACTATATCTCATGAGTTTGTTAATGGCATTTGAACCGCATCAAGAAGCTTTATTTAGAACTTTGAGGGAAGTTAAAGTCCCTTACGAAATACCTACTAAAAGAATGGAGTCTATCACCAACTCTATCCTCACCAAGGATCAGATTTCTTTCTCTATCGAGGAATTAGGTAAAGAAGGCAATCAATACACCATGTCTCTCTTCATAATAGTGAAGGTGAACAACATTATCATATTAAGAGTCCTCATCAATAATGAATCATCATTAAATTCCTGCCTTCTTGCTACCCTAGATCTATTAGGCATTGAGACAACCACAATTAAGCTAAGTTCGACAACAATCAGGGCTTTTGACGGGTCCAAAAGGGAATTTATTAGTGTGATCAACTTACTGGTTGATATCAGCCCATAGACTTTCAACATCCAATTCTAGGTCTTAGACATCCTAAGGACCTTCAACATGTTATTAGGAAGACCCTGAATACATTAAGCCTGCATCAAAAAGTTAAGTTCATCCCAAATGGCCAGGTCATAACAATTCTAAGTGACCAAGATTACAAAATATGTAAGGAAATAGCCATACCTTACATTAGCATCAAGGAGCAAGAGGATTTTGGGCTCCAAATGTTCGAAGAAGTGTATATGATTGCTGATCAAAAGAAAAAAGAGAGGCCAAAATTTAAAGAAGGCTAGGTTGGTACCTATGGGCTCGGTTACATCCCAACTCTAATGGATGAGCTGCAAAACATGCAACCGAAGGGCAAAAGAGCTGACAGATTCTATTACACCCTAGTAACCTTTCCACTATTGTCAGAAACTTTCACCCAGGCTAATATCCAGACTTCTAAGCCTACCAAAGAGGATGCCTCCAGTAAGAATAAGATAATTAGTCCATCCTATAAGTCCTAGCACCTGAATAATTGGTTTTCCATCCTTATGAATAGAAAAAAGTCTTTTCTAGGGTAAAAGATGAATCACTGTTTAGTATTTTATAGAGTTTTGTAATAATTCCCCTTATTCTATAATTTTGTACTCAAAAGAATTTCTGCTAAATAAGAACCAGTCTTCCTTCTCTTCACTCCTTCCCTACTCATACTCTTTCATTTACATACTTTTTACCCAAATCTAATGCTTCAAATAAGGGCCATGGATACCTCGTACAGATAGATGATGAAAAAATTGATATCACTTTCGGCCCTACTGGGTTAGTCGTCGGGAGTGATGTTAATAACTAAAATGATGTGCAAGAAAGTGGCAAAGACATGAAACGAGTAGAATTTCCATTGATGACCCCAAAATATTGAAAACTGGAAGGAATTTGAAAGAAGAACAAAAGGCAGAAGTGACTGTACTACTATCTGAATACTAAGATGCATTTGCATGGTCTTATGAAGATATGCCCGGATTAGATCCATCAATCATGGTCCATCACTTACTCGTACGAGAAGATATCAAACCTAAGAAGTAAAAGCTAAGAAGGTTCTGACTGGATGTCATGTTGAAAATTAAGGAAGAAGTCAGAAAGTTACTAAAGGTCGGTTTCATCGAGATACTTAATTATCTTAAGTAGGTAGCCAAGATTGTGACAATAATGAAGAAGCATGGAAAAGTCAGAGTGTGCGTAAATTTTCGAGGCCTTAATTAAGCAAACCCTAAAGATAATTTCCCCTTGCCTGATATTGATATCTTGATAGATAATACAGCCGGGAACCATCTTTTCTCATTCATGGATGGGTTCTCTAAATATAATCAGATTTGAATGTCTAAAGAACATTTATTACAACTTAAGGTACATTTTGCTATAAAGTAATGCCTTTTAGACTTAAAAACGTTGAGGCAACTTACCAAAGAGCTATAGTTGTAATCTTTATTGACATGATGCACAAAGAAGTTGAGGTATATGTTGATGATATGATTGCAAAGTCTAAGGAAGGAGATAATCATGTAGATAATTTGAGGAAATTATTTGATAGGTTAAGAAAATTCCAATTGAAGCTCAACCTAAAGAAGTATACCTTCAGAGTAACTTTAGGGAAATTATTAGATTTCATAATTAGCCAAAGGGGCATCAAATTAGACCCTAATAAAGTCAAAGCAATAGTCAACTTGCCCCTTCCACATACTCTCAAAGAAATCAAAGGTTTGTTGAGCCGTTTAAACTACATAACTTGGTTCATATCTCAACTCACAAATAAATGCCATCTCTTGTTTAAGCTATTGAAAAAGAACACTAAGATAAACTAAGATGAAGAATGCAAGCAAGCCTTCACAACGATTAAGGAGTACCTTATGAACTGTCCAATTTTGGTAGCTCCTAAACCCGAGAAGCCTTTATTTGTATACATGATAATACTACCAGAATCCATGGGGTGTATGCTCTGTTAAAAGGATGAAGAAGGAAAAGAACGAGCTGTATATTACTTGAGTAAGAAATTTACCAAAGGGAAATAGAAATATTCAAAAATTAAAAGAACATGCATCAACTTGAATAATATATGCTCTATTACCTGGTCAAATTGCTGATTCAACATAATCCCTCAAAGTACTTAGCAAATAAACCGGCCTTACTCGACAGAATCTCAAAGTGGAAAGTATTACTATTAGAGTTCAACATTACGTACATAAATCAGAATTCAATCAAGGGCCAAGCTTTAACAGATCAATTAATAGAGAATCCCTCTAATAATACCCCCCCCCCCCTAAGAAGTACAAGTTAAATTCCCCGATGAAGATATCTTGGCAACTTATGGAAGTTCTGGTAAGGGAGAAGATAATGAACCACCAAAATGGAAGATGTTCTTCAATGGGGCAGCTAATGTGTTTAGGTGTGAAATTAGGCCAATACTAATATCCCCTAAAGGTACACAATACCCTGTAGCTGTAAGGCTCCTTTTCTCATACACCAATAATATCACTAAATACGAAGCATGCATCATGGGACTCAAAATAGCCCTAGATAAAGATATTCAAGAATTATAAGTGTATAGGGATTCTTCACTCATCATCAGTCAAGCTCGGGGAGAATACAAGATGAAAGATCCTAAATTAGTACCTTATCGGTGGCACTTGACCAAATTGATAGAGAAATTTAAAGAAATCACTTTCAATCACATATTGAAGACTTAGAATCAACCTGTCGATGCCTTGGCTACTCTGGCATCTATGGTTTAGATGTCCAGTAGAATTGAGATTCAGCCCCCTTACTATTGAAATTGAAGGTAAGCCTACCTTCTATCGAGCCTTATTTTGATTTCCTCAATTTAACTTATATTAAGCTCAATCCATTTAATATAAATTAATCGACATTAAACTAAAGAAAAGAAAATGTTTTTTTTAAAAAAAAAATAGAGTCGCAAACTAGTAAAAAAAATAAAATTAGGATTTTTGGATGAGAAAACCCTAATTTAAGCACTAGTTTGCAGAGATTCTAAAAAAATTAATTTTTAGAAAATTGAACCAGAAAACCAGGTTCGGGGGCTAACCTATTAAGATTAAATCACCATGTGAAAATTAAAAGAAATTGATAGGTTTTTTTATAATTTTTCTAAAAATATGAAAAATATACCTAAATTCACAAAAGTAACTAAAAATGATTTTTTTATTAATTTATTACGAATTTCTAAAAAAAAGTAAAAAAATTTTCTTTTTTTTAACGATTGCCCCGTAAGTACCTATACCCATTAATCGAAATCAAACCAACCATAGTTCTTTTTTTTTTTATAAAATTTTAATGGGTGGGTTATTTTTATTTTGAAAACCGAGCCAGATTTAAATTTTTTATCAATTCATTATTTAAAAAAAAAACCTAAAAAATCTAATTTTTCTAAATTAAGCAAAAACCCTAACTAAATAATTTTTTTATTTTTCCAAAAAAAACCCTATATGTCAAAATTATATATATATATTAAATAATTTTTCAATAAAAAACCTAACTTAACTAAAAAATTACAAAATAATAACCAAAAAATCTATACTTAAACAAAAAAAATTGATAAAAAAATAACTAATCAATAAAGCAAATTAATAAAAATTTCTAAAATAAATAAAATTAAAAAAATATATTGAAAATTTACCTAATGTCGGTTTGTCAATGTTGGTTGAGCGTGTGGGCGAGGCTAAGCGAGTATGGGCAACAGTTAGGTTAGACTAAGTAAAACCTGGCCTAGTGTAGGCAACGGCTAAGTGAGATTAGGCATGTGTAGGTGATGGTTGGGTGAGACTAGGTATGCGCTGGCGAGCGCCTGGGCGAGACTGGGCATGTGCCATACAAGTGAGGGTAAGTACTAGCTGATTGGGTAAGTGACACCGGGCAATCACACGGGCGCTATGGACGATGACTATAGGTGATTGGGTGAGCACATAGGCACTATAGGTGACGACCGTGGGCGACTACGAGTACTGGTAGGCAAAGGAGTAGGCGATACTAGGCGAGTGAAGGGAATGACTAAGCGAAGGAGTAGGCAATGAAGGAGGTGTCTTAGGTAAGGATATAGGCAATGTGGACGACGACTGAGTGGTGCTTAAGCAATGTAGGTAAGTGAGTGGGGCGACGATTGGGAGGTATTGGGCGGTAGTTCGATGAGTATGTAGTAGTGCTGGGTAGTTATGCAATGGTTGTAGCGCAGCAACTATGGTGGTTGTGTAGGGGCTGTGGCTCGGTGGTTATATAGTAGGTGTGCGATGGTGTGTATGATGGCGCGTAATGGTGTTGGGTGGTAATGCGTGGAGTTAAGTGGCGGCATATGGTGGTGTTTTTGAAGGAGTGTGGTTAAGATTCCTTTATATATATATATATATATAGATAACCCTAAATCCCTATCCAAAGCGCTATTTTATATGCTCAAAATTAAATCTTTCGTATCGAAGATACGGAAGATACAATTGCAATTCTTCCAAGACTTACCCTAACTTCTAGAAACCTTAGTTAGCTCAAGCTTTTCTTTTAAGGCCTGACCTAATTCAATTTAGCCTAATAAATTAATCTTGATTTTGAGCCCCTAAATTGGATAAATACTTATGCTATACTCGTCTAGCCCAAAACTAATTAATTCAGCCCATCTTGTCACCTAATCCAACAACTCAAATTAATCCAACTTGACACAACTCGACTCAAGACTCAACTTGCTATGACCTAACTTGATTTTCTTTTTTCTATTTTTTTTCATTTTCATTTTTATTTTATTTTTCTATTTATTCATTAACCTAGCTTAATTAACAAAAATAAAAAATAAATAAAAATAAAAATTTGGCAAAAATGAGGTATCTACAATTGCCCGTCTTTATAGGAAAGTTCAATTAGAACTTTGCTATAAAGACAAAAGAAATACCCATTTTTGCCAAACCCAACTTAAATAATGTAAAGAGGATAGATCTCTTCGAGATTTTTTTTAGTTAATCATAAGAGGATAAATATCTAAATCTCTTCAAGATTTGATTTGGTTGATTCGAAGATGATAGATCTCTTCGAGCTTCATTTTGGTTAATTCGAAGAGGATGGTTTTCTTTGAGATTTCATTTGATTGATTTGAAGAGGATAGATCTCTTCAAGATTGATTTTAATTGATTTGAAAAGGACAAATCTCTTCGAAATTTGGTTTGGTTAATCCGAAGAGGATAGATCTCTTTAAGATTGATTTTAGTTGATTTGAAGAGGATAGATCTCTTAGAGCTTCATTTTGGTTAATCTAAAGATGATGGATTTCCTTGAGATTTCGTTTGATTGATCTGAAGATGATAGATCTCTTTGAGATTGATTTTGGTTGATCCAAAGAGGATAGATCTCTTCAAGATTCAACTTGGTTAATCTAAAGAGGATAGATCTCTTTGAGATTGATTTTGGTTAATCCAAAAAGGATAGATCTCTTCGAGATTGATTTTGGTTGATTTGAAGAGGATAGATCTCTTTCAGCTTCGTTTTGGTTAATCCAAAGAAGATAGATCTCTTCGAGATTAATTTTGGTTAATCCAAAGAGGATAGATCTCTTCAAGATTTGACTTAGTTGATCCGAAAAGGATAGATCTCTTTGAGATTTCTTTCGTTGATTTGAAGAGAATAGATCTCTTAAAAAACTGATTTCACTTTGGTAACCTAAAGAAGATAGATCTCTTCAAGATTCGTTTCAACTTTAATGACTAATCTAAAGAGGATAGATCTTTTCAAGATTTGTTTCGGTTAATTTAAAGAGGATAGATCTCTTTGAGATTGATTTTGACTTATCTAAAGAGGATAGATCTCCTCAAGGTTAGTTTTTGACTTGTAACCCGAAGAGGATAGATCTCTTCAGGATTGGTTTTGGTTAAGCTAAAGAGGATAGATCTTTTCAAGATTGATTTTCCAAAACTAGCTCAATTCCTCTAATGATTTCTTTTCAAAGACTCTTAAGGTTATTTTTTCTAAGACTAAAGGATTTTTCAGGTAGCAACTAATTGGCATGCTTATATCGACTCTCAATATTCACTCATTCAGTCAGCAGAATTTCTCCAGGGGACTATACTTGCTTCTTCTTTCTCTTCTTTCTTTTCTTTCTACTTTTGTTTTCTTTTCTTCTTTTTCTTATTTCTATAAAATCTTCTAAACTTTTGAGCCTTGTAACTGTACCATGCTCATGCCTTAAATTCACTTTGTTTGATTTCCATTTCCACTTTCCAAGTCCTTTGAGCAATAAGTCTCTTTTCAAAAGAAACAAGATTAAATTATTAAGAACATTCGATTTCAATTCTTTTGGTGATTCAAATTCATCGGTAAGTGTTTAGTATTTAAGTATATGAGGCTTATGGAGTGTTTGTTGGTTAATGACCATCCAAATTCAAAAACATTCACGAATATCAACTTTACTTGTAAATGATAAAAGATTAAGCATAAACTTATTCAAGACAAATTGAAATATTTATTGAATCTTAGTTTTTATGGATAATACAACTTGATCGCATTTGAATTCACTAAAGCCTTTAATTTCGGGCCATCCATCTCTGTCAACACTAATGCACCTCTTGAGAATACCTTCTTCACCAAATAAAGGCCTTCATAATTCGGAGCAAACTTGCCCTCAAGGTCTTTCGCATTCGGTAACACTTTCTTCAACACTAAGTTGCCTTCTTTAAAATACCGCGGGTGTACTTTCTTGTTAAAAGCTCGAATCATCCACTATTGGTAGCATTGACCATGACATATCACTACAAGTTTTCGCTCATCTAAGAGATTTAAATGTTCCATCCGCTTCTTTACCTATTCCATTTCATCAAGCTGAGTTTCTGTCAATACTTAGAACAAAGGTATTTCTACTTCCACTAGTAGTACCACTTCAGATCCATACACTAACGAATATAGGGTTATACCAGTAGAGGTTATGACTAAGGTTCTATAGGCCATGAGAGCAAAGGGAAGTATCTTATGCCAATCCTTATATGTGATCGCCATCTTCTCAATGATTCTTTTGATGTTCTTATTTGCTGCTTCTACTGCTCCATTCATTTGAAGTCAATATGGAGTTGAGTTTCTGTGATTAATCATGAATTGGTGACACACTTCATCCATCAACTTGTTATTCAAATTAGTTTCGTTATCTGTAATAATGGACTCGGGTACACCGTGTCTTGTAATAATATCTCTTTTCAAGAATCTGACCACTTCTTCATTTGGTCACCATGGCATACGACACTACTTCTACCCATTTGGTAAAATAGTCGATTGCGACTAAAATGAATCTATGCTTGTTCAAAGTTGTTGGTGAGATTAGTCCAATTATGTCAATTCCCCACATCGAGAAAGGCCAAGTAGCCGATAATACGTGCAATTCTTAGGGAGGAGCATTGATCTTATTAATGTACACCTAATACAGGTGACAGTGCCTTACGTACTTAATACAATCTGATTCCATTGTCATCCAAAAATACCTCATTCTCATGATCTTCCTGGCTAGCATATACACATTAAAGTGAGAACCATAAACTCCTTCATGTACTTCTTTCATCAATTTCTCGGCTTCTTCTTCATCCACACACCTTAGCAGCATTGCATCCGGTGATCTCTTGTATATCATGGCTTTACTTAATAGGAAATGAGTAGCCAACCTTCTTAAAGTCTTTCTGTCTTTTCTATCAACATCTTCAGGAAACTTCCCCATTTGAAGTAACCTTTTGATATCACGATGACAAGGTTCTTTTGATTCCTTCTCTTCAACTACAAGAAAAAAAGCCGGTTTTTCCTCCACTTCAATCTTCAAAGGCTGAATTTCTATTTCATCTGTAACTTTCACCATTGACGCTAACGTAACCAATGCATCAGCAAACTAATTCTGGATCCTTAGCATGTAAGTAAATGAAATCTTTTGGAATTTTTCAACTAGCTTTCCTAAATGCTAATGATAGTGTATCAATTTCTCGTCCCTCGTCTTATATTCTCCTAAGATCTGGAGAATTATAAGGGATGAATCTCCATACACTGTGAGCTCTTATATTCTTGTAGCTAAAGCCATTTTAAGCCCCAAACTACAGGCTTCATATTCTACTATGTTATTAGTATATAGAATTGTCAATCTCACAGCTACAGGGAAATGATTACCTTCTAGTGATACCAATACTGCTCCTATACCACATCCGAATACATTGGCTGCCCCATCACAATACATTTTCCATCCCAACTCCTCACTACTCAATTCACTTGCCATCATCACATTTTCATTAGGAAATCGTGCTTCTAAGCCATCATCCTCATCTTCTAATAAGTATTCTACCAGTTGATTAGCTACTACCTGCCCCTTGACTGAACTCTGACTTACGTATTTGATATCAAATTTAAAGAGTAACATCTGCTACTTCAATATTCTCCCAATCAACGCTGGCTTTTCTACTAAATAAATCAATGGGTCATGTTTCATCAATAACTCTATTGAGTAATAGAGAGTATTCTACCTGAGCCTGTGCATCACCTATACTAAGGCACAACACGTTCTTTCCACTTATGAGTATTTTTGCTCGCCTTCTGTAAACTTCTTACTTAAATAATATATAAGATGCTTTTTTCTTTCTATTTCGTCTTTTTTCCCTAGCATACACCTTATCGATTCAGGAGAATTGTCAAGTAAAGGATCAAGGGCCATCCCGATGTGGGAGTAACCAATACCGGTGGATTCATAAGATATTCTTTGATTTTAGCAAGGGTTTACTCATACTCTTCATCCCATTCTATTGCTGCATTCTTCCTCAAAAGCTTAAATAATAGCTTACGTTTATCAGTAAGCTATGATACGAACAAAGTAATGTAATTCAATCTTCCCAAAAGTCCTCAAACTTCTTTTGCAGTCTTCGGTACATACATGTTCATGATTGCCTTGACCTTATCAAGGTCCACTTCGATTCCTCTTCTACTGACTACAAAACTCAACAATTTTCCCAAAGTTACTCTAAAAGTGTATTTTTCAGGATTTAGCTTCAGTTAAAACTTCCTCAATCGCTTACATAGTTTGTATAAAATATCTACATGATTTTTATTCTCCTTAGATTTGGCAATCATATCAACCCATAAACTTCGATTTCTTGATGCATCATGTCATGAAACAAAGCAACCATAACACCCTAGTAAGTTGTCCCAATGTTTTTCAACCCAAATGGCATCACGCAATAATATAATGTTCCCTAGGTGGTAACAAACATTGTTTTAATTTTATCTTCTTTTGCCATTTTAATTTGATTATACCCCAAGAAACCATCCATAAACGAGAAAAGATTATTCTCAACCATGTTATCTACTAATACGTCAATATGCGACAAAGGAAAATTATCCTTTGGTGTCACCTAGTTTAAATCGCGAAAATCTATGTAGACCTTAACTTTCCCATTTTTCTTTAACATTGGCACCACATTGGCTACCCATTTAGGATAATCCAATACATCTATGAATCTGACTTCTAACAACTTCTTGACTTCTTCTTTTATTTTAAGGAGTAGATCCAACCTAAATCATCTAAGCTTTTGTCTTTTCGATTTAATTTCCTCCTTAGTTGGTAACTTATGAACCACATTAGACAAGTCTAAACCGGGCATATCTTCATAAGACCAAGCAAAGATATCTAAGTATTCTGATAACAATTGTGACAACTCCTATTTCTGACCATCTGCTAGATTACCACCAATTTTCAAATTTTGTACATTTTCCTCTATTTCCAAATTAATCAAACCCATTAGTTTGTCAATAATCGCTCTACCCTATTCATGTCGACATCAACTCTCCTAAATTTCATTTAGAGTCTCAATATCATCTTTGACGTCTGACCTACCAAGGCCGAAGGTGATATTCGTACTTTCATCATTTATATGTGCGAGATATCCGTTACGTTCATCGTTTTTATCAAATCTGGAGAATAAAGGGAAAAAAAAAAGACAACGAATAAATAACAAGGAAGAATTGATAGAAAGAAAGGAATGAATTTTATTGAATGAATTCAAGTTATGTGAACAAGAGGTCTAACTAATCAAACTAATTATCAAAATCGAATGTTCCTAATTGATCTAATTTTACGTTTCTAAAGAGACCTATTCATGGAAACGGAAAACCAGTTACGCAAGGGAACTAGTACGTCAACATATTCTCTCTCATTTGAATCGATGCTGCATTGTTGAGTTAAGACCTCAGATAGACCGGCTTCTTCAGGTTCTTAGACGCTAGCTAATGTTGGGAATGTCTAGTAGATGTCCAGAAAGTCCATGTGAGCATAGTACAGCTGATCCCCTCTCTTGCTCCTAGTTTTCGCCTTCATTTCTTGAATCTCCTCTTTAGTAGGCTCATACCCAAGCCTAAATGTTCCAATCTGCTGCATAAGTTGTTTCAAACGACCCTGTGCCGCCTGTTTTGCTTCTTTGATTATACCAACTTCGTCGAAAATCTGTAACCCTGGCTCTTCCAACTCTTCATCCTCGACATAAGGAATAGTTGTTTCTTTGTAAATCTCGTAGTCCTATTCCTCGAGAATAGTAACCAACTGTCCGTCGGTTATGAACTTCACTTTCTGATGTAAGCTAGATGGAATTGTCCCTATTAAATGAATCTACAGTCTTCCTAATAGAAGGTTGAAAGTTCATGGTATATCCAGAACTTGAAAGGGAATAGTGAACATCTGCGGGACAATCTCGACTTGTAACCTAATTTCCCTAATTATCTCTCTTTTATATCTATCAAATGCCCTTACTAAAATCGAGCTAGGCTTTATCTCAATCGCCTCTACACTAAATAGATTTATTGTCACTAATAGGTACACGTTCAATGATGACCTATTATCTATCAAAACTTAAGCAACTACTTTTCCCATACACTTAACCACTATGAAGAGGGGCTTTGTATGTTGGTCTCCTTCTTTACCTAGCTCATCTAGCGAAAATGAAAAAACCTGATCCACTACAAATATTGAGTTTACCACCAATCCCAATTCTTCTGTAGAAATCCCTTCAGGTATTTCAACTTCCTTTAGAATTTTGATTAATGCCTCCCGATGGGTATCTGATGACAATAGTAAACCCATTAGAGAAATCAGGGCTGGCACCTTGGTTAGTTGATCCATTATCTTGTATTCATAGTAACATTTTAATCTTTATCATCTATATCTTCAAAGATTTTTCAAGAAGCCTCTTCCACAATGGATTTCTTCTTAGCATCCTCATGCTGATCATAAACTCGTCACAAGTGAATAAGCCCACTGACCATAGGTGAGGAGGCTCTAGTTATCTGATTCATCGCCTAGTAATCTAGAAGTGCTGCTCAATAATTTTCTAAGGCTATTAAGATATTGAAAGCAATCTTCTTGGGTTTTCCCAATTCCTCAACTTTCTTAGTCTTTCCATCATATTCAAAAACCAACGGCTTAGGCTCATCTCTAATCATCCCTATGATCTCAACCACATTCTTAGCTTCTGCAACAAGTTTGTCTTCTTCCTCAAATTCTGGACCCCATCCAATAAGTGAGTCATCAGCATATATAGCAGGTGAGCCAATGTAATCTACCAAATACTCAAACTTCCCTAACGGTTCCTTTATGGTGTCAACCATCAGATCTTTAGCTTTATATCTCTTTCTAAGCTCCTTCTGAATACTTCTCTTTCGCGGTTTTAGATTCGTCATAGCCATGATATCAACCTTCTTTATCTTTCCTTGCTTAAGCAGCTAATATATCATCGATCTAGTTCAAGTCTTATCCCGGAGATTCATATTCTGCAAGTGTCCGGCCTTCCTTAGATTCCACTCTATCTCCTCAACAGTGATAAGGAGGTTGTCTAGATCAATCTTTGGTTCAGAAGCTTTAGTAATGATCATATTGATCGAATTTCCATTATTCGGCAAAGGATTGTTACCCAAATTAGGAGTAGGAGTCTAGATGAAATCTAATTGAACTAATTTGACGGCAATCAGATCTTAGATCTTATGCCTGAGTCTCCAACATTTGATCTATAGAATGCCCCACTTACTTAAGATGATAATCACATCGAAGCTCCGGGTTATAATCCCTTGGTCTTTGTCCTTCTCTCGGTATTTCAAATGTTAAGAGATTCTCCTTCCTTAATCATACGAGAACCTGACTTAGAGGAAGGGGAATATGTATGAATTGTCTTCTCTATGGGCAGTTGTTCTGATTTAGACTCAGTGAGGGATTAGATCCTCTAGTCATGGCTACTGAGGCTGTGGGTTTGATAAGGTTGCCAATATTGACGACGCTGACAGTAGTTTCCTTGGCTTTGTTGAAAAATTTTAAGGGAGGTGTCTTCTTTTGAGCTGCTTTAGGATTAAGGAGCCTCCTAATAGCAATGGCTTCCTCAATTCGGCTTCTTAAGGTTACAATTTCTGCAAAGTTAGAGGTAGGGTACCCAATTAGGTATTAGTAATGCGGGCTTCTAAGAGTATTGATGAAAGCAAAGGTCAGATGCTTTCCAGTTAAGGGAAGAGTCACTCTAGCCACCATACCCCTCCATCTCTGAACATATTCTTTAAGGTTTTCATTGTTCTTTTTTTGTAGATTATTCAGATCCCACATGGACAGAGCCACTTTGATGTTGAACTTATACTAGTTGTAGAAGGCCTGTGCTAATCTATCCACAGTATCAATTTCATTCAGATCTAGTTGGGAATATTAGGTTAAAGTAGGCCCAATCAAGCTGTCTTGAAAAGTCTGGACCATCACTTTGTCATACTTTGTGTATTTTCCCATTTTCCTGATGTACAACTCAGTGTAGAGCTTTGGGCAGCCAGTCCCATCGTATTTCTCAAAATCTGAGCACTTTGAATCTTTTTAGGAAATCATTGTCTTCATAGGTCAGCAAACCGGTCATTCCCATCTACTTAAACCCATTCACTGTTTTTAGGGTTTTCATCTTCTCGGTTAACTTCTACATGACTTTTCTTTCCATCTCGCGGTGTTTCTCTTCAATCTCCTTCCTCCATACCTCAGCATTAGGAGTTGATTCTTCGTCTTCCAATTCAATGGGGAGGGGTCATTTCTGTATTTCAATTTGGGTTAGCTTGAGATCTTTGTTTGTAGTTAAGGTTCCCAATAGCTTGAATGAGAGCCTGAATTTGTTCAGCCATCTCATTCATGTTTTCTTCCAGAGTCGCTATTCTTAGGTTGGGCTCGATTTGACTGACATTTCTAGTACCTTAAGTTGACATCCTACCCTTAGAATGAGTGAATATTGAGCTTCTAGTTGAGTCTGCTCGTTTAAACGCTATCTTCAAAATCCTACGTAAAAACCTAAGTTTTAGACTTTTTGATGAATTAAAGGTTTTTTTTTTCTTTTTTTGTGCTTTCTTTGTGATTGATTTTTTTTTTATTTTCTCTTTTTTCTTTTTTCCTTTTTATTATTATTATTTTCTACTTTATTTTTTTAAACGACAAATAAATAAATAATAATAATGATAACGGCTACGAAACTGCGTACTTAATGAAAATTCTATTCATTAAAGTTGCAAATTTATTGATCACAAAACCCAACTTATACAACAAAGTAAAAGAAAAGAGAATAAAAACTCCTAACTAATCTTTCCTAAAAATCTTAAATCCTATATCTACAAGAGCCGTCGGATTTGACTAGGACTAGCTTCATTAACTTCCCTCACATTCCTTTCTCAGATCTTGCTCCTCAAGAATTGATTCTCTTCTATTAGTCTCTCATTCTTCAACTTCAGCTCCTTAACGATTCTCTTACTTTCTTGGAACTAGGCTTCAACTCTAGCCCGTATGGTATCTCAATAGACTTGCTCGGTAGGTAAAAGATTTGCTGGTTCTAGCTTGTGTCTGAATACATCTGGTGCTTCATACCGTGTCTTTCCCATCTTCTTCAATTGATCATAGATTAACTACTTAGTGGCTCAGTATTCTCTGACTTTGCCCTTCAAAGTTCCCACATTGACTATTTTCTTAACTTCCCTTTCGTTCCCATAACTTTACAAGTTATACTAGTCGTTAGATCAGATTAGTTGTAGGTAGGCAAGGATCTTGATAATTTATCGTGACGACATTCAAGGAGTCTCTATAAGCTATCTCTTGAAGTGGGCCCAGCTATCTGGTGATACAAACTGGGAAATATCTAATACAGCCCATAATACCGATAAGGAGGACTCCTATATAATCGGTGCACCATAAGATTGCTTGAGTGCAGTGGCTCTATCTAGCTGCCCACATAAAGTCTGCTGCTGATAACCAATACTCATCTGTTAAATTGAGCTTCATCCAGTACCTTAAGGTAGTGGTAAAGTCATCAATTAGATTCATATTTTCTATTAGGGATTTTCTAAGAAGATTCCCTCCATGCCTTTATATATGACTAAGAAACCATAAGGCAAGGATTATAGGGTTAGCCGTAAAGTAACTATACCCTTACTTCTTTAGGTGGGCAAGTGTCCTGAACTATTCCGCCAATAGTACCGGCATATAGGATTTACCAGCGATGAATTAAGTTACTAACCCGGTGACCTTATAGTGGACTTGACCATATCTAAAGGGAAATAGCACCATTCTAAACACTACTACAATAAAAGCATTGACCCTCTTTTCGGTCCACAATTCATACCCTCCACAAAAGATCTAGCGATATCTTTGGTAGGCATTTGGGCTTGAAAACCACTCCACTAGTTTCAAGATGCTGAGACATTTTTGGCTCTCTAAAGATAAGAATGGGGCTAAGGATAACTTCTTAACTCCCAATAGTGTAATGAAAGCTTTCTCAGGCTAGACTTTGAGATCAGGGGTAGCTATGCCTGCTTTAAAGGGCAAGGCACTGAGTAGCCACAAACACTCTTCTATAGTGGGTACCAGTACATGCGGGCCGAAGTTGAAAGCTATAGAGCCTAGATCCCAATAATAGATAAGGGCCTGAATTAGAGGCCAATGGAGTTAGACTCACATGAGGGATATGACTAGCCTAGTCTTCTTGCGAATGAGGTCTTACTTGGCAGGCAGGAGCTGATTTAACTAATCTTTGAGGATGGCCTCAAGGAAGGAGTACTTATCCAGCTGAACTTCATAAATGGGCTCTAGACCGACACTACCCTAACTCTCCATATCTATATTATAAAAAGATATAAACAAAATAAAATGCGACAATTATTTACAACAAGGCCACTAAATTTAGAATAAAGTTGGAGACGATGTTAATAATTTTGCAGCTTTTCCAAAGATTTTCTTAGAAATTGCGTAGCCTTTCACTGATTAAGGAGCGATAAAAAAAATAATATACATATAACATAAGAAAATAAAACATTCATAGAGATACGCGCATAATCAAACATATAAAATGCAATATGTTACACACAGATGTAATGCAGTAGGGGTGGGTGATTAATAAATTATAGGAAATACAACGAATCCGCAATTGGGACATATCCTTATATATGACGAAGTGTGAAATAGGATTTTTTTAGAAAAAGAATGACGTTTGGAAATACTCACATACAAGGGTTACTGCCCTTTTTGGAAGAATAAGATTAGGCCAACTGCGGATTGATTTGGCTTTTCCCATAATTTAAGAATAATTATCCTTTTCGCAAAAAGGATGAATGCAAGAAGGTGGGATCTACGAGTCCTAAGCTCCATAGCTTCAAGGCTTTTCTGAAGAAAAATTTAGTGGGCTACATTGAAACTTGAGTAAGCTCGCCTATCATTGTAAGGCAAGGGTAATGACCCCAATGACCTAAGGTTATACAATGGCGGCCCATCCTAAGTTCCTAAGGTAGCTCAGGTCCAACCACATCTATGCACACAAATGGTTACCGAAAATAAAACACACACCCCTCCCCCCACCCCCTCCTAATTCCCTTAGAAGGCCCATTAGGTCAGGTTTTTTTCTTTTTAAGACCTACATCACTAAAAGATAATTAGTACAACTATAATACAAAAAAAAAAATTTAAAAAGCACATCAATAATTCTTTAAATTTTACATGGCTAATCTACCAAGTTTCCTAGTAGAGTCACCAATTCTGTCGAGCTCTATTTCGATTTCCTTGATTTAACTTATATTAAGCCTGGCTCGCTTAACACAGATTACTCGACAATAAACTAAGGAAAAGAAAATATTGTTTTTTTAAAAAAAATGAAGTCAACGATCGGTTCAACCGGTAAAAAAAAATAAAATTAGGATTTTTTGGTAAAAAAACCCTTAATTTGACCACTAGTTTGTGAAGATTCTAAAAAAAATCAATTTTTAGAAAATTGAACCAGAAAATCGAGGTTAAGGGCTAATCTATGAAAACTAAGTCATCATGTGAAAATTATAAGAAATTGGTGGACTTTTTATAATTTGTCTAAAAATATGAAAAATATATCTAAATTCACAAAAGTAACTAAAAATGAATTTTTTTATTACAAATTTCTAAAAAAAAGGAAATTTTTTTATTATTTTTAACGGTTGCCTCGTAGATGCCTACGTATCTGCTAATTGAGGTTAAATCTAACGTAGTTCTTTTTCTTTTTTTTTTTTATAAAATTTCTTTAGGTAAGTTATTTTTATTTTAAAAATCGAGCCAGGTTTAAATTTTTTATCAATTTATTATTTAAAAAAACCTAAGAAATCTAATTTTTCTAAATTAAGTAAAAACCCTAACTAAATAATTTTTTTAAAAAAAATTTTCAATTTAGATTTTTTTATTTTTCAAAAAAAAAACCTTATATGTGAAAAATTATATTTTAAAAAACCTAATTTAACTAAATAATAACCAAAAAACCTTCACTTAAACAAAAAATAAACATGTTAATAAAAAAATAACTAATCAATAAAGAAAACTAATAAAAATTTTAAAATAAAAAAAATATTGAAAATTTACCTAGCATTAGATCGTCGGTGTTGGTCAAGTGTGTGGGCGAAGCTGAGCAAGCGTGGGCAACGATCAGGCGAATATAGGCGCTGGTAGGGCAAGACTGGGCATGCATTAGCGAGTGCCTAGGCGTACACTGGGTAAGAAAGGGCAAGTACTCAGAGACTGAGTGAGCGACATTGGGCGATCACACGAGTGACACTAAGTGATCACGCGAGTGCTATGGCTAATGATTGTAGGCGACTAGGCGAGCACATGAGCACTACTGGCGATGATCGTAAGCGACTACGAGTAATAATGGGTAAGTACCGGCGTAACTAGGTGAAGGAGTGGGCAACATTGGGCGAGCGAGGGGCGTGACTGGGCGAAGAAGTGGGCAACGCGACTAATGTCTCGAGTGAGGATCTAGGCAACGTAAGCAACAATTGAGCGGTACTTGGGCGATGTAGGCGAGGGAGTGGGGTGATGACTGGGAGGTATTGGGTAGTGGTTCGATGAGTGTATGGCGATGCTAGGTAGTTGTATGGTGGTTATGGTACGGTGGTTGTACGATAGGTGTGTAATGGTGTATATGGTGGCACATGATGGTGTTGGGTGGTAGCACATATAGTTAAGTAGCGGCGCACAATGGTGTTTTTGAAGGAGTGTAGTTCAAATTCATCTATATATATACATATAACTCTAAATCCATGGCCAGCGTGCTATTTTATAAGCTCAAAATCAAATCTTCTATATCGAAGATACAAAAGATACAATTGCGATTCTTCCAAGATTTACCTTAGCTTCTAAAAACCTTAGTTAGCTTGGGCTTTTCTTTTAAGGCCCGACCCGATTTAATTTAGCCCAATAAATTAATCCTAATTTTGAGCCCCTAAATTAGATAAATACTTATTCTATCCTAGTCTGGCCCAAAACTAATTAATTCAGCCCATCTTGTCACCTAATCCAACAACTCAAATTAATCTAACTTGATACGACTTGACTCAGGACTAAACTTGCTATGACTTAACTTAACTTTATGTTTTCTATTATTTATTTTTATTTTATCTTTCTATTTTTTCTATTTATTCATTTACCTGGTTCAATTAACATAAAAATAAAAATAAAAATTGGAAAAAATGAAGTGTCTACACCTTTTATCTGGCAATTAAAGGTACAAAATGACAAAAAACCGTGATATCACGATATTAAAATGTTCCTATAACAAGGTACATACCCTAAAGAGACCGAGAAATGGATAAAAGGACGATCAACAGATTAGCTACCTAATTCTTAATAAGCAAGCCCACTTTGTACCGGCGATCTTTTGACAGTATACTTTTAAGGTGTATAAACGAAAAAGAGCCAAGATTTTGATGAAAGAGGTATACGAAAGAGTATGCGACCTTCACATGAACGATTACATACTAGCCAAGAAAATTATGCGGCTCGAATATTACTGGTCAACAATGGAAGGCAATTGCATCAAACATGTCAGGTACCATCGAGCCCTATTTCAGTTTCCTTAATTTAACTTATATCAAGATCAGACCGCTTAATATAAGTTACTTGACATTAAACTAAGGAATATTTTTCTTTAAAAAAATTGGAGTGGCTTACCAATTCAACTAGTAAAAAATGAAATTAGAGTTTTCGAATAGGAAAACCCTAATTAGAACTCTGATTTAGGGATTTTCTAAGAAAATGATTTTATAGAAAATTAAACTAGGAAACAACCAAGTTCGAGGGCTAACCTATTAAGACTAAGTCACTATATAAAAACTAAAGAAAATTTGATGAGCTTTATTTTTATAAATTTCTAAAAAATACTAAAATATATACAAATATGCAAAATGTAACTAAAGTGATTTTTTTATTATTTTTTATTATGAAGTTCAAGAAAAAGGAGAACAAATTTTTTTTTTTTATACAGTTGCCTTGAAAGTACCTATGTACCCATTAGTTGGGATCAAACCAATGTAGTTTCTTTTATAAAACACTTAGTGGGTGGATTTCTTTTATTTTTCAAAAATTAAGCCAAGTTTATATTTATTTACCCATTTGTTTATTTAAAAAAAAAAAACCTAAGAAATCTAATTTCACGAATTAAATAAAACCCTAACTAACTAAATCTTTTTTTTTTTTTAAATCTCAGTTAAGATTTTTAATTTATTGAAAAAAATCACTATATGTCAAAATATATTTTTTCTAAATCCTACATGCAAAATCTACTAAGATATGATCTAAATACGTATTTTCATATGTATCTTTTCTAAATCTCAATCATAAGATACATTAAGATTCGATCTAGACAAATATCTTCATATGTATCTTTTCTAAATCTCAACTACACGATACGTTAAAGATACAATTTAGATAAGGATATGATCTAGATACGTATCTTCATATATATCTTTTATAAATCTCAACCGTAAGATACGTTGAAGATACGATCTAAATACGTATCTTTATACGTATATTTTCTAAATCTCAGCTACAAAATACACTAAGATACGTGTATAGATACATATTTTTTCTAAATCTTTAATACAAAATACATATCTCGATACATATCTTCTTCGAAGATACGAATCTCGCAGACACACTTATTTTTTCAAAAATGCAATTTTACTAAAAATGCAATTTAACTAAATTTTATTAAAAATTGGAATTATCTAAAAAAAAAGCAAACAATATGGAAATAATAACAATAAATAAACCTATACTAATAAACTAATAAGTAAAAATAATTGAACTAACTAATTAAATAAAATAAATAACAAAATAACAATTTTTACCTACACATCAAGTCGCGCGTAATTGGTGTCATGTTAATTTGATCGTGTACATTGTAGTAAATCACATGTATCATATGTTGGATCATGTGGGCATGGCAACAGTGGAATGCGTATCAGATTATGTGCGTGTGCCTTGTTCTACCGCATGGACGTATGCTACTGTGTTGTATGTGTGGGTATAAAGCAATGGCTGATCCTTTGTTGGCTTCATGGTCATCGATGTAGAGTTGTTCAAGCATGCTTTGGTGAGCTGTGCGTATTATTCTTCGGATCAGGCAGGGGGTATACAGTATAGGGAATCAATTATTGATTGTGTTGGCTTGTGATTTGGTTTGTCGATCTGGGGGGCTGCTATATGTTGGCTTGTTGTTTATCAAGGAGATACAGGTGTGTTTGGTCAAGTAATTGAAGGAGGGTCGGTATGGATTGTGGATTTAGGTCAAGGGACATGGTGTTATGTTATTGAGGTTGTGTGTTTGCTCAGCTATTATGAATTGAGGGGCAGGGGCTCTGCGGTAATGTAGAGTAAACGTAGTAGGCCTTCGTTGGTGACGTGGAGCTTAAGCATACAGGGGATCAGGGTGATGTCGATGAGTGAAGTTCATAGGCGTGTTGAATTATGTTACATGGATTGAGGGGAACATGGAGTGCTACTTATGGCTTATAGAGTTTGGTTAGTGTTTGATTGGAATTCGATTGGGGCGTGGAATTTCAAGCGTATGTTGGATTGTAACTACTTGTTAAATAAGGGACGTCTACGTGTTTGCTTCAAGCTTGTGTTTGTGCGTTGTCCGGGAGCTTGTGTTCAAGGGAGTAAGGGGGTGGCTAATTAGGTGTTTGGCCATTCAATGTGCGTCATCGAGTGAATGTAAAGGGGGTTGTGTTTATGGAATGTGGGGGTTCTCAAAAAACGTCCCGAACTTCATCAATAAATTCCTATTTATAATGTCCACTTATTGAATCTTTCGTATTATAGATTTGATCTTAATAAATGAAAGATATGATGGATACGATAAAGATTCAAACTAGTTTCTAGAAAACCTATTTAGACTTTTTATTTACCGAGCCCGATCCGATTCAATTTGATTTATCCCACCAATAGTCTACTTAATAAATCCTAAGTATATTCCAGTCTAATATAATTTAGATAAAAATCTATTTTATATCGAACTGGACTAAAATTATTTTAATCAAGCCTGATCCTTCAATGACTTAAGATTTATTAAATTGATTGCTCCCCATTATCCAATTTGACACTAAACAATCCAACTCGACTTGACTCGATACTACTTGACTTGATATGATTTAACTCGATATGATTTGACTTGTTATAATTTGACTTGATACAATTTGACTCAATACGATTTGACTCGACTCGATACAATTCGACTTGACTTGATACAATTTAACTTAACTTGATACGATACGATTCAACTTGACTTGATACGATACGATTCAACTTGACTTGATACGATACGATTCCACTTGACTCGATAAGATATAGATACCATTTGATTCAACTCGACTCGACTCGATATGACTCGACTTGATACGATTCGATTCGACTCAACTTTCTCTTTTTTTTTCATTTTAATTTTTATTATTATGATTATTTTTGTTTATTTATTTATTAAGCTAGCTCAACTAAAAATGAAAATGACAAAAATGAGGTATCTACAGCTATCCCTCTTTGTAGGGAAATTTGGTTAGAACTTCGCTATAAAAACAAAATAAAGACAAAAAAGATAACCATTTTTGCCAAACCCTACCTCTAAATTGACCAACTAAGCTATGTTTTATAAAGGATAACAGCCTATCTTAAAAGGACGGTGCAAAGGAGCTAGGGTGCCTATCTTGGAAGGATAAGACAAAAATCATTAGGGGTCAAATTGACTTGTTTTGGTTTGGTGGATAATCTAAAAAGGATAGATCTCTTCGAGATTTCCTTTGGTTTAGTGAATAATCCAAAGATGATATATCTACTCAAGATTTGTTTTAGTTTGGTGAATAATCTGAAGAGAATAAATCTCTCTGTGATTCTCATTGGATAATCTAAAGATTTCAGATCTCTTCAAGATTTCCTTTGGTTTGATTAATAATCCAAAGAGGATAGATCTCTACAAGATTTGTTTTGGTGGATAATTCGAAGAGGATAAATCTCTTCAAGATTTGTTTTAGATAATCTGAAGATGATAGATCTCTTTGAGATTTCAAAAAACTTTGCTTTAGTAGATATTCCAAAGAGGACAAATCTCTTCGAGATGTCCAAGAAACTTTGCTTTAGTTTAGTGCGTAATTCGAAGAGGATAGATCTCTTCGAGATTTCCAAAAAACTCATTTTGATTCTCCTAAATATCTATTTCAAGGTCTTTTATGATCATTTTACCTAGGAATGAAGAATTTCTCAGATAGCAACCACTCGGCATGCATACATTGACTCTCAATATTCACTCATTCAATCAGTTGAATTTCACCAAAAGATCATGCTTGCTCCTTTTCCTCTTTTCTTCTTTTTTCTTTTTTCCTTCTTTTTTCTTTTTCTCTTTTTCTTTCTTTCTTTTTTTTCTTCTTATCTTTCTTTTTTTTATTTTTTTTCTTTTTTCTTTTTTCTTTTTCTTTTTCTTTTTTATTTTCAATAAAATCTTCTTCATGATTGAAAACTTTTGCCGTTGAATCTTGTAACCATACCATGCCTATGCCCATGCCATGATTTTGCTTTTCTCGTCACCAAGTTTCAATTTCCACTCTCTATGATTCCTAAAAGATAAATCTCATTTTGAAAGAAATAAGATTAAATTATTAAGAACATTCGATTTCAATTTATTTGGTGATTCAAATTCATTGGTAAGTGTTTGGTTTTTAAGGCTAAGAAACTTAATATACAAGGGTTTATTGGTGAAGTGTTTGTCGGTTGATAACCACCCGAATCGAGAACATTCATGGATATCAACTTTACTTGTAAATGATGAAAGATGAACCACAAACAATTCAATAAAAACTGGAAGCTTTATTGAACTCATTTTTTCATGGATAATACAACTTGACTGCATCTGAATTCACAGGTCTCCTTAACTCCGGGCCATCTATTTCTACCAACACTAATGCACCTCCTGATAACACCCTTTTTATCACATAAGAGCCTTTATAATTTAGAGCAAACTTGCCCTTTGGGTCTTTCGCATTCGGCGATACTTTCTTTGACACCAAGTCTCCTTCCTTGAAGTATCTCGAGTGCACTTTCTTGTTAAAAGCATATATCGTCCGCTGTTGGTAGCACTAACCATGACATATTGCTATAAGCCTCCTTTCATCTAGGAGGTTCAAATGCTCTATCCGTTTCTTCACCCACTTTGCTTCATCGAGCTAAATTTCCTATAACACTCGAAATGAAGGTATTTCTACTTCTACTGGTAGTGCTACTTTAGTTCTATACACCAATGAATAAGGTATTGCACCTGTAGAGGTTCTGACTGAGATTCTATAAGCCATGAGAGTAAAGGGAAACATCTCATTCCAGTCTCTATGAGTGATCGTCATCTTCTCAATGATACTCTTGATGTTTTTATTAGTGGCTTCAACCGCCCTGTTCATCTAAGGTCAATATGGAGTTGAGTTTCATGATTAATCTTGAATTTGTTGCACACTTCATCCACCACCTTATTGTTCAAATTTGATTCATTGTCTGTAATAATAAACTCAATTATACCGTCTCTTGCAATGATATCTCTTTTCAGGAAGTTGACTACTACTCCTTTGGTCACCGTAGCATACAATATTGCTTCTGCCTACATGGTAAAATAGTCAATTGCGACTAGAATGAACCTATGCCCATTTGAAGCTGTTAACGAAATTAGACCAATCATATCCATTCCCTACATCAAGAAAGGCCAAGGAGCCAACAATACATGCAATTCTTGAGGAGGAGCTTTGATTTTGTTAGTATATATCTTATACAAGTGACAGTACCTCACGTGCTTGATACAATTTGATTCCATCATCATCCAAAAATATCCCATCCTCATGATTTTCCTAGCTAACATATATTCATTCATATGAGGACCATAGACTCCTTCATACACCTCTTTCATTAACTTATTCGGCTTTTTCTTCATCTACACACCTTAATAACATTATAACTAGTGATCTTTTGCACAGCGTAACTCTACTTAACAGAAAATGAGTAGTCAATCTCCTTAAAGCTTTTCTGTCTTTTCTATCTGCATCTTTAGGGAACTCCCCCATTTGAAGTAGCTTTTTGATATCATAATACCAAGGTTTCTTTGATTCCTTCGTTTCAAATGTCAACCAAAAAGCAGATTTTTCTTTCACTTCAATCTTCGAGGGATAAATTTATATCCTATCCATGACTTTCACCATAGACGCTAATGTGGCCAATGCGTCGACAAATTGATTTTGAGTTCTTGGAATATAAGTGAATCAAACTTCTTAGAATCTTCCAATCAGCTTGCTTAAATGCTCATGATAAGATATAAACTTCTCGTCTTTTGTTTTATATTCTCCTAAGATCTGGAGAATTATAATGGAAGAATCACCATACACTTGAAGCCTCTGTATCCCCATGTCTAACGCCATTTTGAGCCCTAAAATGCAAGCTTCATATTCTGCTATATTGTTGGTATATGAAAATGTCAATCTCGCTGCCACAGGAAATGTTTACCCTTAAGTGATACTAACACTACTCCTATCCCACATCCGAAAACATTGGCTACTCCATCAAAATATATTTTCCATCCCAATTTCTCATCATTCAATTCATTTGCCATCATAACATTTTCATTAGGAAATTGTGCTTCTAAACCATCATCCTCATCTTCTACTAGGTATTTTTCCAATTAATCAACTATCGCCTGCCCTTTGATTAAACTCTAACTTAAGTACTTAATATCAAACTCAGAGAGTAGTATCTGCCACTTCGAGATTCTCCCAATTAGTGTCAGCTTTTTTGATAAATACCTCAATGGGTCATGTTTTGTCAACAACCTTATTAAGTAATAGAGCGTATAATGCCTGAATCTGTACATTACCTACACTAAGGCACAATACGTCCTTTCCACCTTTGAGAATTTTTGTTCACCTTCTGTAATTTCTTGCTTAAGTAGTATATGGCGTGCTCTTTCTACCTATTTCATCTTTCTACCCCAGTATACATCCTATTGATTCAGGAAGAATCATCAAGTAGAGAATCAATGGCCTTCCTAATGTAAGAGTGACCAATACTGGTGGATTCATAAGATACTCCTTGATTTCAGCAAATGCTTGCTCACACTCCTCATCCCATTCTATTGCTGCATTCTTCCTCAAAAATTTGAAAAATGGCTTGCATTTATCAATTAGCTACGATACAAACCGAGCAATATAATTCAACTTCCCCAATATTCCCAGTACTTCTTTTACAGTCTTTGGTGTAGGCATGTTTACAATTGCCTTGACTTTGTCTAAGTCTACATAATCCCTTTTCTACTAACTACAAAGCCCAACAATTTGGTCAAGGTTACTCCAAAGGTAAACTTTTCCAAATTTAGCGTCAGTTGAAATTTCCTCAACCACTCGAACAACTTATCAAAATATCTACATGATTTTCATTCTCCTTGGATTTAGCGATCATATCATCTACGTAAACTTTGATTTCCTAATACATCATTACATGAAACAAAGCTACCATAGTACGTTGATAAGTTACCCCAGCGTTCTTTAACCCGAAAAGCATCATACGATAACAAAACATTACTCAAGTAGTAATGAAAGTAGTCTTGATTTTATCCTCTTCTACCATTTTGATCTAATTATACCCCAATAAACCATCCATAAATGAGAAAAGATAATTTTTGACTGTATTATCCACTAATACGTCAATGTGTGACAAAGGAAAGTCATCCTTTGGTGTCGCTTAGTTTAAGTTACGGAAATCCACATATACCTTAACTTTCCCATTTTTCTTTAGCACTTGCACCACATTAGCTACCCATTCAAGGCAATTTCTTCATTTCTTCTTTTAGTTTGAAGAGTATATCCGATCTAAATTGCCTAAGCTTTTGTCTTTTCGATTTAATCTCTTCCCTTATTGGCAATTTGTAAACTACAATAGACAAATCTAAATCAGGCATATCTTCATAAGGCTAGGCAAATATATCCAGGTATTCTAATAACAATCGTGACAACTCCTGTTTCTGATCATTCGCTAAATTACCACTAATTTTCAAGTTTTGCAGATTTTCTTCTATCCTTAAATAATCACAACCATTGGTTCATCAATAATCACTCTTCCTTATTCAATTTGATGCCAACTCTCTTGTATTTTGCTTGGAGCCTTAATATCATCTCTAATGTCTGACCCACTAGGGCCGAAGGTGATATTGGTACTTTCATCATTTACATGCATGAGATATCCATTACATTCATCATTTTTGTCGGATCTAAAGAGTAAAGGAAAAAGAAAAATGATAACAAATAAATAACAAGGAAGAATTGATAGAAAGAAAGGAACTAATTTTATTGAATGGATTCAAATTGTTAGAAAGAAAAGGGCCTAACTAATCGGACTAATTATGAAATCGAAAGCTCCTAATTAATCTAATTTTGCTTTTCTGAAAACACCTATTAATGGGAATGAAAAACTAGTTACATAAGGAAACTGGGAAGCTAATGTCTTTCTTCCCATCTAGACCGATGCTACATTGCTGAGCTAAGGCTTTGGATAAATTAGCTACTTCGGGTTCTTGAACACATGCTGGTACTAGGAATGTTTGACGAATTTCTGGAAAGTCCATATGAGCATGGTACAGGTGATCTCCTCTCTTGCTTCTGGTTTTGGCCTTCATTTCTTAGATTTCCTCTTTAGTGGGCTCATATCCGAGCCCAAACGTTCCAATTTATTGCTTAAGTTGTTCTAAGCAACCTTGTGCCCCTTGTCTTGACTCTACAATCATGTTAACTTCATAAAAAATCTGCAATCCCAGCTCCTCAAATTCTTCACTCCCGATATATGGCATAGTCGTTTCTTTGTAAATCTGGTAATCTTGCTCTCCTAGAATAGTAACCAATTGTCCATCAGCTATGAATTTCACCTCCTAATGTAAGCAGGACGAAATTGTCTACTGCATGAACACATGGTCTCCCCAACATAAGATTAAAAGTTTGCAATATATTCAAGACTTAAAATGAAATAATAAACATTTATGGATCAATCTAAATCTGCAACCCAATTTCTCCAATTATCCCCCTCTTTGAAGCATCAAAAGCCCTTACTGAAATTGAGATGGGCTTTATTTCAACTAAATCTACTCCCTGTAAATTTAATGTTGCTAGTGGGCATACATTTAGTAACAACCCATTATCTATTAGCACTCGAGCAACCACTTTCCCTACATACTTAACTACTATGAAGAGGGGCTTTATGTCTCAGTCTCCTTCTTCACCTAGTTCATCTGGTGAGAACGAAATCTAATCCATTG
Organism: Lumnitzera racemosa; assembly: GCA_024138005.1. NCBI lineage: Eukaryota > Viridiplantae > Streptophyta > Magnoliopsida > Myrtales > Combretaceae > Lumnitzera > Lumnitzera racemosa. The sequence continues at coordinate 8,964,635 of JAMXBC010000007.1, forward strand.
CAAATATCGAGTTTACAACCAATCCCAGCTTCTTAGTAGAAATCCCTTTAGGCACTTTGACATCCTTCAGAATTTTTATTAAAGCTTCTCAGTGAGTATCAGATGACAACAGTAAGCCCATTAGGGAGATCTGGGCCGATACTTTGGCTAGCTAATCCATAATCTTATACTCACTGCTTTTACTATCTTCTTGGTAACATTCTGATCTTTATCATTCATATTCTCAAAGATCTTTTGAGAAGCCTCTTCTACAATAGTCTTCCTCTTAGCTTCATCATTTTAGTCATAAACTTATCCTAAGCGCGTAAGCCTATCAACCATAGGTAATGAAGACCTGGTTGTCTGATTCACTATTCAGTAATCTAAAGGGGCTGCTTTGTAATTCTGTAGAGCTATTGGGACATTGAAAGCAATTTTCTTGAGCTTGCCCAATTCTTCAACCATCTTAGTCCTCCCGTAATACTAAAAAATCACTAGCTTAGGCCCATCTCCAATCATTCCAACCATCTCAGTTCTCTTCTTGGCTTCTATAATAAGCTTGTCTTCTTCTTCAAATTCAAGACCCTATCTATTGGGTAGTTCATCAGCATATATGGCAGGTGAATCGACGTAGTCGACCAAATATTTAAACTTTCCGACAGCTCTCCTAAAGTGTCAACCGTCGGATCTCCAACATCATACCTTTCCCTAAACTCCTTTTGAGTACTTTTCTTTCGTGGTTTTAAAATTGTCATAGCCATAATATCAACTTTCTTTATCTTCCTATCCTTCAGCAATTGATATATTACTAATCTAGTCTAGGTTCTATTTCTGAGATTCATATTCTACAAGTATCCGGCCTGCCTCAAATTCCAAGCTATCTCCTCAATAGTGATGGGGAGATTATCTAAATCAATCGCTAGTTTAGAAACTTCAACTATGATCACGTTAATTGAATGTCCATGATCCGGTAAAGGATTGTTGCCCACGTTGGGAGTGGGAGTCTGAATGAAATCTAATTGAATCAATTTTGCATCAATAAGATCCTGGATCTTATGTTTAAGTCTCCAGCACTGGTCTTTATAATGCTCCACTTGCCCTAAATGATAATCACAACGAACCTCCGGGTTATAATCTCTTGGTCTTTGTCCTTCCCTTAGTATTTCAAATGTCAGAAAATTCTCTTTCCTTAGTCGTACAAGAACTTAGCTTAAAGGAATGAGAATATCGGTAAACTGTCTCCTTTGTGGGCGGTTATTCTGATTTGGATTTGGTAGGGGAGTAGACTCTCCTATCATGGAAACTAGGGCAACAGGTTTGACCGGTATTATCAATACTTATATTAGCTTCTTTGGCTTTGTTGAAAAATCTTACAGGAGGAGTCTTCTTCTCAATTGTTTTAGGATAAGGAAGCCTTCCAGTAGCAATAACTTCCTCAATTCGGCACCTTGATGCCACAATTTCTATAAAGTTGGATGCGAGGTATCCAACCGGATGTTGGGAATATGGGCTTCTAAGAGTGTTGATAAAAGTGAAAGTCAAGTCCTTTTCTGTTAAGGGTAGAGTCATCTTAGCCACCATACCCCTCCATCTCTAAGCATATTCCTTAAAACTTTCGTTGGCCTTCTTTCATAGATTATTTAAATCCCACATAGATGGGGCCACTTCAATGTTGAACTTATACTAGTTGTAGAAAGCTTGTGCTAACTTATCCTAAGTGTTAATCTCATTCAAGTCTAGTTGGGCATACCAAGTTAACGCAGGTCCAGTCAAGCTATCTTAAAAGGTTTGGACCATCACCATGTCATACTTCGTATATTTCCTCATTTTTCTTATGTACAACTTAGTATGGAGCTTCAAATAGCCAGTCCCATCGTACTTCTCAAAATCTAGCATCTTAAATCTTTCCAGGAAATCATCATCTTCATATGCTGGCAAGTTGATCATCCCCATCTGTTCAAAACCTATTAACCATTTCTAAGGTTTTCATCTTCTCCGTCAACTTCTGCATAAACTTTCTTTTCATCTCTCAGTGTTTTTCATCAATCTCCTTCCTTCATATCTCAACATTAGGAACCGATTTGACATCTTCCATTTCAGGGGAAGGGGTCGCTTCTACATTCCGATCTAGGTTGACTTGAGATCCTTGTCTGTTATTGAGAATCCCAATAGCCCGAGTAAGAGCTTGGATTTGTTCAACCATCTTGTTCATATTTTCCTCTAGGGTAGCGACTTTCGGGTTAGGCTCAATTTGACTAACATTTCCAATACCCTAAGTTGACATTCTTGCCTTAAAACGTGTAAATATTAGGCTTCTAACTGAGTCTGCACACTTAGACGCTATCTTCGAAATCCTAAACAAAAACCTAAATTTTAAACTTTCTGTTGAATTAAAAATTCTTTGTTTTTTTTATTTTATTTATTTTTATTTTATATTTTTTTTGTTCATTTTTTTTATTTAAAAGTCAACTATCAAGAAAAAAAAATGAGCAAAAGACTACGCAATCAATAAAGATTTTCATTAAGCTGCAGATTTATTAATAATCATAAAATCTAACCTATACAATGGACTAAAAGAAAAGAAAGAAAAAACTCCTAACTAAACTTCCTAAAAAAATTCAAATCCTATATCTACATGAGCCAACGAATCTAGTTAGGATGGGTTTTATCAACTTCTCTCATAAGCCTTCAAATTGTAACATCTCATTCTCAAATTTTACTCCTCAAGAATTGATTTTCCTCCAACAATCTCTCATTCTCTAGCTTTAACTCTTCGATGATTCTTTTACTTTCTTAGAACTGGGCTTCAACTCTAGCTTGTATGGTATCTCAGTAGGCCTACTCGATATGTAAAAGATATTCTAGTTCTGGCTCGTGTATGAATACGTTTGGAGCTTCATACTATATCTTTCTAGTCTTCTCTAACTAATCATAGATGAACTACTTGGTGGCTAGATATTCTCCAACTTTGCCCCTTAAAGTTCCCATATTGACTATCTTCTTAACTTCCCTTTGTTCCTATAGCTTCACAAGTTCCGCTAATCATTGAATCAAAGTAGCCATAGGTAAACAAGGATATTGATAACTCAATGTGATAACGTGTAATTAATCTCTATAGGCTATCTCTTGCAGTGGACCCAGCTGTCTAGTGGCATAAGTTGGGAAATATCATGTACAACTTGTAATACCGATAAGAGGAATCCCTGCATAGTCGACATACCCTAAGACGACTTGAGTGCAGTAGCTCCATCTAGTTATCCACATAAAATCTACTGCTTACATCTTGTTGATGACTAATACCCATCCTTTAAATTGAGCTTCATTTGGTACCTTACGGTGACGAGCAAAGTCATCAATCAGGTTCATATTTTTAGTCAAGGACTCTCTGAGAAGATTCTTCTCATACCCCTGTATATGACTAAGAAACCATACGATAAGGATTGTAAGGTTAGCTATGAAGTACCTATGCCCCTGCTTCCTCAAGTGGGTAAGTGTCCTGAACTCATCTGCCAATAATGCCAATATATAGGATTTACCAATTAAGAATTGAGTTACCAGCTTCACTACCTTATAATGGACTTGAACATATCTGACAGGAAACAGTATTGTCCCAAACATTGCTATGATAAAAGCGTTAACCTTCTTTTTGGCCTACAATTCATATCCCCCTACAAAAGATTTGACAATATTTATGGCAAGCATTTGAACTCAAAAACCATTCTACTAGTCTTAAGATACTAAGACACTACTTGCCCTTTAACGATAAGAATGGCACCAGGGCTAACTTTTTGGCTCCAAATAAGGTCATGAAAGCTTTCTCGAATTGGGCTTCGAGATCTAGGACAGTTATGCCTGCTTTGAGAAGCGAAGCACTAAGTAGTTACAAGTATTCTTCTATAGTGGGTGTCAACACATATGGATTAAAATTGAAAGTTGTAGATTCTAGATCCCAGTAATGGATAAGGGCTTAAATTAGAGGCTAATGGAGTTGGACCCATATGAGGGATATTACTAACCCGATCTTCTTGCAAATGTGAAATTGCTTAGCAAGCGGAAGCTGGTTCAACCAATCTTTTAAGATGGCTTTGGGGAAAGAATATTTGTCCAACTGAACCTCATCAACAGGCTCTAGATTGACACTGCCCTAACTTTCCATATCTAAATTACATAAAAAAAAATGAAATGATGCAATTATTTGCAATGCAACCACTAAATTTATGATAAAGTTGGATATGATATTAATAATTTTGTAGCTTTTTCAAAAAAATTTCTTAGAAATTAGATAGCCTTTCACTCACTAAGAGGTGATAAAATAAAACACATATAGTATAGGAAATGAAAATAATTGAATAGAAACAAGCATTAGAAAAATCAAATAAAATATATATATATATGTAGTATGCTACACACGCATGCAATGCAATAAAAGTCAGTAATTAATAAATTATAAGAAGTATGATAAATCTACAATCAGAAAATACCCTTATATATAAGTAAGTTCAAAATAAAATTTAAAACAAACTAAAGCTCATAAATACTTATATAAAAAGGTTACTAGTTTATTTTTAAAATTAATTTCCCCCTTCTGAAAAAGAAAGTTAAACCGACCACAGGTTAATCAGGCTTTTCCTATAATTTAAAAATAACTACCCCTTTTCCGGAAAGAATGATACAAGAGGGTAGGGTCTACAAGTCTCAATCTCTATAATTCCAAGGCTTTCTAAAAAAAAAAAAAAAAAAAAAAAAACTAGTAAGTTTGCCTATCACCGCTAGGCGAGAGTAAAGACCCTAGCAACTTGAAGGTTACATAATGGCGGCTTATCCTAAGTTCTTAAGGTCGTCCAAGTTTGACTACATTTAAACATACAAATGATTATTAAAAAATAAAAATAAAAAGAACACCACACCACACCACACCACACTACCCCCCCCCCCCCCCAAATTTCCCAATAGAGCCCTTTAGGCTAGGCTTTTTCTTATGGCTTGCATCACTAAAAACTCATTAGTACAACTACAATACAAAAAAAAAAGAAAAAAAAAATAATACAAAAGCCCATCGATTAATTTTTAATTTTTACATGGCTAACCTACTAAGCACCTTTAATGGAGTCGCCAATTCTATCAAGCCCTATTTCTGTATCCTTAATTTAACTTATATCAAGTCTAGCCCGCTTAATATAAGTTACTCGACATTAAATTAAGAAAATATTTCTCTTTAAAAAAATTAAAAAATTAGAGTCGCCAACCAGTTCAACTAGTAAAAAATGAAATTAGGGTTTTCTAATGGGAAAACTCTAGTTTGAGCACTAATTTGTGGATTTTCTAAGAAAATAATTTTTTAGAAAATTAAACCAGCAAACAATTAAGTTCAAGGGCTAACTTATTAAAACTAAGTCACCATATAAAAACTAAAGAAAAATTGATAGGCTTTATTTTTATAAATTTCTAAAAATACTAAAATATATATAAATATCCAAAATATAACTAAAGTAATTTTTTATTATGAATTTCAAGAAAAAGGAGAATTTCTTTTATTTTTTTATACGGTTGCCCCAAAAGTGCCAACGTACCCATTAGTTGGGATCAAACTAACGTAGTTCTTTTTATAAAATATTTAGAGGGTGGATTGCTTTTATTTTTCGAAAATTGAGTCAAGTTTACATTTATTAACCCATTTATTTATTAAAAAAAAAACCTAAGAAATCTAATTTCACGAATTAAAGAAAATCCTAACTAACTAAATCTTTTTTTTTTTAAATCCAAGTTAAGATTTTTAATTTATTGAAAAAAAATCACTACTTATCAAAATATATCTTTTCTAAATTCTACATGCAAGATCTTCTAAGATACAATCTAGATACATATCTTTTTTAAATCTCAACCATAAGATACATTAAGATACAATCTAGACATGTATCTTCATACATATCTTTTCTAAATCTCAACTATAAGATACGAGATAGATACAATGAAGATATAAGATAGATACATATCTTCATACGTATCTTTTCTAAATCTTAATAGTAAGATAAATTAAACATACGATCTAAATATGTATCTTCATGCGTATTTTTTTCTAAATCTCAGCTACAAGATACGTATATAGACACATGTTTTTTCTAAATCTTAAATGCAAAATACTTATCTCGATATGTATCTTCTTTGAAGATACAGATCTCATAGACACGCTTATTTTTTCAAAATGCAATTTTACTAAAAATGCAATTTAACTAAATTTTATTAAAAATTGGAATTATCTAAAAAAACCAAGCAAACAATATGGAAATAATAATAATAAAAAAACCTACACTAATAAATTAATTAGTAAAAATAATTGAACTAACTAATTAAATAAAATAAATAACAAAATGACAATTTTTACTTATGTGTCAAGTCGTGCATGATTGATGTCGTGTTAATTTGATCATACACATCATAGTGAATCGTGTATGCTACGTATTGGATCACGTAGGAGTGGCAATAGTAGAGTACGTATTAGATTGCGTGTACGTGCCGTGTTTTGCCACATGGACGTGTGCTACTGTATTGTATGTGCAAGTATGGAGCAGTGGTTGATCCTTTGTCGACTTCATGGTCGTCGGCGTGGAGTTGTTCAAGTGTACTTCGATAAGCTATGCGTGTTGTTCTTCGAATTAGTCAAGGGGTGTAAGATACCTAGAATCAGTGATTGATTGTATTGGCTTGCGATTTGGTTTGTCAATCAGGGGGACTGCTTCATGTTGGCTTGTTGTTTGTTAAGGAGATGCAGGTGTGTTTGGTCAATTGGTTGAAGGAAGGTCGACATGGATTGTGGATTTAGGTTTGGGGACGTGGCATTATGTTATTGAGGTCATATGTTTGCTCGACTGTTGTGAATTAAGGGCCAAGGGTTATGTAGTGATGTGGAGTGAATGTAGCAAGGCTTCATTGGCGATGTATGGCTTCAACATGCAGGGGATCAAGGTGATGTGGATGGGTGAAGTTCGTAGGCTTATTGAATTATGTTGCATGGATTATGGAGAATGTGGAGTGCTGCATGTGGCTTATGGAGTTCAATCAGTGTTTGATTGGAATTTGATTGGGGTATGGAATTTCAAGCGTATGTTGGATTATAGCTGCTTATCAGGCGAGGGACGTCTATGTATTTGCTTCAGGCTTGAGTTTATGCGTTGTCCAGGAGCTTATGTTCAAGGGAGTGAGGGGGCGGCTGATTACATGTTTGGCCATTCAATGTGCATCGTTAGGCGAATGTAAAGGGGGTTGTGTTTATCGAATGTAAGGCTTCTCAAGAAATGTCCTAAACTTCATCGATAAATTCATATTTATAATGTCCACTTATTGAATCTTTCACTCTTTTAATTATGAATTTGATCTTAAAAAACAAAAGAAACAATGGATACAATGAAGATTCAAACTAGTTTCTAGAAACTCTATTTAGGCTTTCTATTTATTAGGTTCGATCTTATCCAATTTGATTTATCCCAATAGTCCAATTAACAAATCTTAAGTCTATTATAGCCTAATATAATTTAGATAAAAATCTATTTTATATCGGATTGGACCAAAATTATTTTAATAAAGCCCAATCCTTCAATGACTTAACATTTATTAAATCACGCTCTATTATCCGATTTGATACTAAATGATCTAACTTGGCTTGACTCGATACTACTCGACTCGATATGCTTTGACTTAATACGATTTGACTTAACTCGATATGATACGATTCGACTTGACTCGATATGACATGATTCGTTTGATTTGACTCGACTTGATTGGATTCGACTTATTACGATTCGATTCGACTTATTACGATTCAATTCAACTTATTACGATTCGACTCGATACAATATGATTCGATTCAACTCAACTCAACGTGACTTGATTCAACTTGACTCGATAGGATTCGACTTGACCCGATACGATACATTTCAACTCGATACGATTCGATTCGACTCAACTCAACTCTCTTTTTTTTTTCCTTTTTTCTTTTAATTCTCATTTTTATTTTTTATTATTATTTTCTTTTCTTTTTTGTTTATTTATTTCTTAACCTTGCTCAACTAAAATAAAACGAAAATGGCAAAAATAAGGTGTCTACAAGTACTATTACTTATGCCAAGTTTATGCAAATAAAATAAACACTGTGGCCTTTTTTATTGTGGGAATAGATATCATTGGACCAATTACTCTAAAAGCATCCAATGGGCAACGCTTAATACTGGTCGCTATTGATTACTTTAGCAAGTGGGTTGAGGCCTCATCCTATTTGAGATATCTTGGCTCGATATGAGACTCCAAAACCAATCATCACCAACAATGGCACTAATCTTAACAATAAGCTTATGTTAGAGTTATGCCGATAGTTCACGATCATTTACAGAAACTCTACTCCTTATTGACCCTAAATGAATGGGGCCATTAAAGCAACTAATAAAAACTTCAAAAGAATAATCAAGAAAATGGTTGTTGCATACAAGGACTAGCATGAGATATTGCTCTTGGTCCTATATAAGATATCAAGAGGAGGGAAGGAGGATGAATTGATATCTTTAAATTTTTGAAACTTTTTCGACGAAAAATAAATTTACCCTTCTTAGCAACTTATAATGATGAACAGTGATATTTTAATAATTCAACTCGTGATAATAAATTAAAAGAGTAAGAAAGGAGAATATCAGGTAAAGATTTTATAGAGCTTCGGCCTTCTGCTTAGTACTCTCTTCCAACTCCACTGCTAAAGACCTGTTCTACTTCACCGATACTATTCCACTTGATCTACTAAATAAATTCACAAAAAGATTACAAGCATTCATCATACACGGATTTTACAATACTCTACTCTGCCTATTTAGTTTGTCTATAATTTAGGCTAATACAAATCTACAGAGTACAAATTGGCTTCTCTTTACAACAAAGTTTAGATATTACAAGTGAGAACAAAGAATACAAGTCTCAAATAATGTTTGTTGTATAATTTGCTTCGGTGGAACTTTCGGAAGAAGTATCTAAAGGACTTTCTGTGACTTTTTAGAAGGTAAAATCTGATCAAGAGATTTTGTTTTGTGAGAACTTTTTCCAAAGTAGTGTCTATTGACGTTTTGAATCCTTTCTCTTTTTATATTAAAATTTTCTAATGGCTAATTTTTTTAAGATTATCTTTACTTTTGTATTTATCTAACCATTAGTTGTTAAAAATAATCCTTGGATATTTTGAGAAGATCTCAGTCATTTGAAATTCAAAAACAACTCTCCTTATCTTATTTAGATCAGATATATTTCAATCCATAACCACTAGATTAGCTTCTAATTTGATTTGGACAAAGAGATATGCTTTATAAGCAACTTCAGGATAAGATTCATATTCAAGATTTGGAATTCCACAAAATTTGAATCAACCTTATCCTTATCCCTATCTGTACATATCCTAGTTTATTTCACTAAAAAATCACCATAGATCTTGATTCCATCTTTAGTGAAACAAAATTAAATGTATTTCCCTAATACACCTAATCTAGTAGAGCAAGGTCTTGTTGAATTCGAATCTAATATGAATTAAATTCCATATCAGCTTTCTGAATGACCTTTTGAAGAGTATCAATGCTTCCTTTCTTTGAAGTTTCTGAACAAGCTTCTAAATGAAGTGCTATACCACTTATACTTATAAAGCTTCTACAATTCTTTTTGAAGATTTTCAGAATATTCTCTTTTTCAATTATGTCAGACCTTCTAAATAAGTTTCTGAAGACAACTTAGTTTTGCTAATTTAAACTTTCTGAGAATCCTTCTGTATACCTACATTCTCAATGATACATTAGCATTTATCACTTTTTGTTATCATCAAAATATATGAGAGATATCTAACAATTGTCATTCGCACTTATGGCTTATCGAACTTCCATCAGAACATCGATTGGGGCAACACCCTACTCTTTAGCATATGACACTGAAGCGGTGTTACTAGTAGAGGTTGAGATCCCGTCTCTCAGAGTACTATCACTAACCCAGTTGGACAAAGCCAATTTGGTAAAGAAACGCATCAAGCAGCTGAATTTGATTAATGAGAGAAGATTGATAGCCCTATGTCAAAATCAATGTTACCAATAAAGAATGGCTCGGGCTTTTAATAAAAGAGTATGACTTTAGAACTTTAAATAGGTGATATGGTGTTGAGAAAGACTCTCTCCAATGCACAACACTCCAGAGGAAAATTTTCTCTCAATTATGGAGGCCCTTATGTCATGAAGCGAGTATTACTAAGAAGGGCTTTAATTTTGTCTTAAATGGATGGTCCATAATTGAGAGACCTATAAATGTTGATACTATAAAGTTGTACTAACCATTCGAAATCAATGGAAATTTGTACTCAGAACACATAGATGCCAATCGTTTTGAATGTTATTATGGTTTAATTTTCATTCTCTACAAGCAAAGTTGTTATCCTTAACAGATGTCAACGTTGGATTCATCATCCTCTCCAGTAGAAGGTCTAACTCCCTTTCTCCATTTAATCGAACCCATATATTGAAAACACAAGAGAAGTTGAAAAGTGAGATATAGAACATTGGTAATTGACAAAACTCTTTAAAATACTTTATTACAAATTGATCCCTCTTGACGGGGAGATTTTATTATCTATTTTTCAATGAACTATGAAATCTAGATAAGCAATCACCTCAGGCAGATATTTATTAGTCAAGAATAAGAGTTTTAGTTCATAAAAGTTTTGGAAAGACAACCAGTCAATGGACAAAAACAGTAGGTGGCATTTTGTAAAGAGCTGGCAAAGTCTTAGAAACTCTGTACAGATATCAATTGGTTTGATAATAAGTAATCAAAAAATTGAATTCATTTTGAAGAATGAGTTTCAGTTTTGATAAGGCTTTTCAAGGAAAGGTTTGACAGTTTGGGTGCTATTAGTAAGACCAAGTAAGTACTTCCACACAATGTTAGCACATTGGTTTTTGAACATTGCTTTTGCATTTAGACTATATGACCAATATTATTTCCCCTAACAATCTTTTGAGCTAGCCCATGAGGCACTTACCTTTTGCACTATCTAGCCAGCCTTTAGTATACTACCCCATCTTTCTTTTTTAAGGTTCTAGCCAACCTTTAAGGCATTATCCCATCTTCCATTTCTAAAGTTCTAACCAGCTCTTAGAGCGCTAACCTACTCTTTTATTCTAGGTGACTAGCTAGCTTTTAGGATGCTGTCCCATCTTTCATTTTTAGGGTTCTAACCAGCCATTAGGGCGCTCTCCCGTCTTTTAGGGTTCTAGCCAACTTTCAAAGCGCCATTCCCTCTTTCATCAATTTCTTCTAGGGTTTTTTGCAAGCCCATAGAGTGCTTTCCTTTACCAATGTCTATCATGCAAGCCTATAGGCCATTTCTTCTAAGTTAATTTAGGATTACTACTCTCCTAAAGATTCTCCCACCTAAGATAGTCAACTTAAGAGAGCTCTTTCAGATTTTTCTTGAATCGATTCCAAGTTAAGGTTATTAGTCCCATAGAAACACTCTTGCTTAGGTTAGTTAGCTCAGTGAGACACTACCGGGTTTCAATTTAAGGACTTAGCCAGCTCAAGGTGCGCTTCGCCCCATTCACCTAAGATAGTCACCTTAGAAGAGCATGTCTAGGTTTTTCTCAAATCAATTCCAAGTTAGGGTTACTAGTCCCTTAGAGACGCGCCCACCTAAGTTAATAAGGTCAAAGGGGTACAACTAAGTCCGTTACATCCCTTTAAGGTTTTAGCTAGCTCAAGGAGCACTTCACCCATTCACCTAGGTTAATCAGCTTACGGGGTATGACTAAGTCCTTAACATCCCTTTAAGGTCATAGCCAGCTTAAAGAGCATTTCACCCATTCACCTAGGTTAGTCAACTTAGAGAGGCACAAACAATTTTTCAAACCAATCTTTCTAGCCAGCTTTTAAGGCAGTAGAATTTCCTAAACTCACTCGACTAACTCTTAAAGCACTTCCTCTCTCTTTTACCCTTCACTAAATCCCTAATGGATTAAACCTGAGATAACTAGCTAGTTATAGCACTTCTCAAGACAAATTCCACCCTTAAGGCAAAAATAATATCTATTTTGCTTTGTGGTGAAGTTTTGCTCAAACTTCACCACAAAAAAGGAGTAACTGTATACACCTCATTTTTACTTCGCTACCCTCCATGTCTCCTTTCTATTTTTTAGGATAAGATAAAGTAGCCTAATTTAGGAAAAACCAAATAATAAGAAATTTCAAAGTTTGATATATTTGATCGTAAGATGTTTGTGGTATTTTCTAATCATCCGTTGCCTTATCAAAATCTTTCATGTGTATTTTATCTCTATTATTTAGCATAATTGTTCTAATTGCTCAATTGGAGCAAAGTTAGAAGAAGATGTAGTTCTTTTGAATAAATTCATATTTTCAAAAGAAACTAATTTATCTAATCTTATAGATTTAAATTACAGGACTAAATTAAATCGAAATATTGTGATTTCCAATTTATGACCTTTTTACTGCCCTTAAACTCAAAACTGGATTTACACTAGGCCTTAATAGGCTTATCATAATACTAAGATACTCCACAAATGATTCGTCCTAAGTGATTAGTAAATATAAGATATAAATTTCACAAAGAAATCATTTGACATATGAAAATGCAAACTAACTTATCAGACTATATACTCTCCCTTTGACTTTGATACCAACAAGCACCTAGGAGGAACTACATTAAATGATAGCTAAGAAATATATATGAATTATTTATTAAGGAATAGATATGAAAATGAATTGAGACTGGAGAGTATATATATTAGTTAATTTCTTCTAAAATATATATCAACTAAATAAAACTTTTCTCTAAGTAGAGAAGAAGCCTAAACAATATGTAACAAAAATTCTATTGCATCTTCCAAATATTGATTATATTCAATTAAATCATTTCTATCATTTTTTTTTCTTTTTGAGACATTTATCATTATATTTATATTTATAATTCTTAGTACGTAGCGTTATCTTGCAGGTCAACGGGAGGCCTGCAAAATCCTCGCCTTTTCTTCTGGATAGTCCTAGTTTCCAGCTAATATACTAAAGAATTTTTATTTAAAATTTTATTAATAGTTTAATATATATTCAACATTTCTAAGTAACTAGATATAATATAAGTGAAAAGCTTCTAAAAATTCCATTGCATCATTTAAATAATCTAAAAATTCTAATAAATCATCACCATTATTATCATGAACTATTTCTGACATAAATCCAATAAATTAGTATGTATTGATTATAGGTATGTAACATTGTTTGTGTTTTCCAGTTGATATACCTTAGAACTTATAACCACCATAGTCTAATATTACTATCAATACCAAATGACGTTTAATACCAATCACTATTGTTTATTAGAGTATAATATCATTCAAGAAATTCTATAGCATTATCTAGATAATCATACACATATATATGAACAAAAAATTGTGACATAAACAGATATATGGACAAAGTATATAAACAAACCACCATAGGTGACAATACCAAGACTAGTGGGGCTTTATATAAGATATGAAACCTCCAAAAGGCGATAATACCAGCCGATTATGGGGTGTTGTACAAAATAAATTAAACAAATCTTCATGGAGTTATACCCAATTTAATTGAAGATTCCCCTTACAAGATATAATATAAGAAAAGAGATAATCAAACTGAAATTTTACTAATTTAAAACAGTTTGTATAGCATAAAAGAGCATATCATATACAAATCTTTAAAGAACAATTCAAATATTGAGAGCTAATGGTATTCTACCTCAAGATTGAAGCAAACAATACACTTCAAAAAGGAAAGTATTTTATTGAAAAGGAAATTGATTGATGGAAGTAAGATCGAAAGTAGAAGAAGGAGATATGTAAGAAGAAGAAGAGAAAAGAGAAAGTAAGAGATGAGATGAGAGAAGAAGGGAGGATTAGAAGAAATCTGGAGAGACGAAAAAAAGTGAGAGAAAGGTTATGTGTATCCAAACTTGTGTTTCTGAATAAGGGAGGTTTTGTTTTATAATTGAAGAAGCCGATTACTATTTTAAACAATGTTATTGTGGTCAACAAGGTACTATAGAAATAGTGAAAGTATTGAGAAATTTTACTGTAGTGAACCATAATATGTCAAATGGTACTATCTAACATCCTTGATGACAATATTGTGCACTATAGTACATGTCTACAAATACCGTATTCCTACTATATTTTTATAATGCAAAATTACGTCTGAAAACAAAATTACATTTATTGTTCAAGGATCACCCATATCTATCCCATAACAGTCATCTTCATTTATGTTTCTACTGTAATGAGATCTTGATTCTGATGTCGAATCTAAACTTAATCCATGAGTTGATTCATTGATGATAACCAATGCATTTTCCAGGACTTGCTTCATTTGGTCTAAAGAATTGGCACTTACTAAAGAGGACATTATAAAACTTTTATTCTAAATGAATGGATTTGGACTATTTGTTGAAATAATCAAAGAATTAATTTTGGTTGCAATCCAATTTAGGATTGAATGTTCTTTAAGTTTATTCCACGTTTTATAATTGTCTCACCATTTGACCTTAGACATTCTGACCAAATTGGTTGTATTTGAAATTCAATTAGGTTTGTAATCGAACCACCAGGCTATAACCAATGATACATCGATATGTAAGAAATAAAGCATTTCTCTTTAGAAAATTTTCTCATGTGGTGTCAGCTTATATTTTTTCATGAAAGTATTAAAACCATTTCTGGTATTTTCATGAACAATCTCAAAGATTGCTCTAAATTGTTCCTACTAGTGTGTAAACTAGTTGGGAAGGATCTCAGCAGAACAATTATAAAAAAATATAAGCTACGTATGTGACCTTTTTGCACTCATCTAATAGAAAACATTCTCCCAAGCCTGTTTATAATCAAAATAATTATAAGTAACTCGATAATTTGGTTGAGCAGAAAAGGTTCTATATTGAATTTTATTAGGGTTATCAAATAGGTTCACCATTCTTTAAGACTAAATACCTTTCAGATTCTAGCCATAAAATAACTAACCATTCCTTCCTTTTCAAAATGTTTGAATGTTATTAATCCAGTTTCAATCAAAATCTTCTCATAAAACTGGATTAGTTTATAAATATCATAAGGGACATAAAAGAAGTATTTTGCAAAAATTTTCCTTGCAAATTCAAAAGGATCCTTTTCAAATAAGTTTTCTTCTATTGAGAAAACATATTTGGAAATAAGTTTTGAAAAAAATTTGAACTTTTGAATTGCTAGATTTATAATTGGAGATGCTAAGGACGATACCTTAGTAATTTATATATTTTGATTTTTCCTCTATGTATCAACTTTTTAAGGAATTTCAAGAAGCACTGGGGTTTCATTTTTTGCTTGCAAGGCTATTGAAATTGCTTTTAGCAATTCTGGAGTGATTACCATATTGGCTAATTAGGACAAATTTTCATTAGATTGTATTTAAATATTGGAAGAAATTGGTTTAGAGGTCTTTAAAGAGGATTCCTCTTTAATTTTCAATGGATTGTTAGATGATTTACAAACATCTAGCCATCATTTGATATTGGCTAACCCCTTGTTAGGAGTTAACAAAGCTTTTTCTTTTCCTTTATCCTTCTCTTTTTTAAGAGGCATTTCCCTACAAAAATTCACAAGCAAGGAAATTAAGAAGGAAATTTAATGATCCATTAATATGCTCAATTTCGAAATCAAATACAAAAAGAATTTATTACCATCAAGAAAAAATTTGTTTAGATGCAAAGTTCTAAACATCTTTTATTAAAACATTTTTAACAGCTTTACAATCAATACGTAAAAGAAATTTTTTATTTAACAAATCTCCTTAAAATTTGGAAATCATTCGAACAATTGCTAAATTTTTTTTTAATTGTAGAATAATTGCGTTGACATTCATTCCAATTTTTGACATAAATTAAACTATGCATTCTTTATTTTATTTTTTTTTTTTGCTTTAGTATTCCTCCGAATCCTAAATCAAAAGCATCAGTTTCTACCACTTTTGGTAGAGAAGGATCTATAATGTGTAGATAAGGTATTGTCCTTAATTTTTTGTTTGATCAATTTGACAGCATTTGAATGTTCAATTGACCATTAAGGAGGATTCCTTTTTTTTTAATTTAAAATATAATTTGGTTTATAAAATTATATAAGTGTTTGAGAAAAAATTTGCAACAAAATTAAACACTAGACATTTTTTCTAATTATAAGAAATTTTGATATTTTGAAAGTTGTCCAAATTAACAAAATTAATCATTAATATAATATAATTTAAATGGTGACAAAGCATTTAAAATTTCATACTTATATCTTTGAAATTTGAAGTGAATTTTTCAATACAGAATGGTATACTTCATATGATTGACTAAAATTGGAACTTAAAGGCAATTTCATTATTATCATCTAATTCTGAATGGCATTTATCAATCCAAATGGTATCACTTCATATTGACTAAAAGGAACTATAAAGGCAATTTTATACCTATCACAATCCTTGATCTGGATCTACCGAAATCCACATTTCATATTGAATTTGGAAAATATTTTAGCCTTATGCAATCTATTTAGTCAATCTCCTTTATTATGTATTAGATACCTAATCCATTTTAGAGTAGTATTAAGAGGTTTGTAGTTAATTACTAACCTAGGGACAACTCTTTCTATTTCTGCATTTTTATTAACATAAAAAGTAGAACAGCTCCATGGAGATTTACTCTTCCAAATTAAATTTTTGTTAAGAAAATCATTTATTTCATTTTTGCAATGATTTAAGACTCCATTATTCATTTGAAAATGTTTTACTTTAGTTGGAATATTTTTCTCATTAAAATCACTTTCATAAGGTAAGTCCACAATGTGTAACTTACGAATCCAAAATGCATTTGGGAGTGTTGAACAAATTAAATTCTTTATTTCTATCTCTAAGTTTGAAATATTCTTTTTAAGGTTTTCATTATTGAGTTGAGTCTCTATTCTTTAATACTCAAGATTATTTTTTAAATACATTAAATGATTTTCTTTGCATTGAATTAAACAATTTAATTTAGAAATTGAATTGTTTCTTAATTCATTTATGTATTTGATATGTGGTTTTATGATAAAATTGAATACAATTTTTCTTTTGAAATATTGTGTTTCAATTCCATCTTTATTCATAGAGAATTATTGTATTAGATTAATGAATGGAGTACTTAAAATAACATTTTTATTCAAATTTTTTACAAGTATAAAAGAAGTTTTGAATGAAGCATTATCTTTTAATATTTCAGCATTGGACAATTTGTAATTGATGTGTAATTTGCTACCAAATGCAAAACTTAGAGCTTATGTAGTTTTTTCAAAATATTTTGTTGGAATTAACCATTCTCTAATGTAATTTAAATCTGAGCCAGTATCAAATAATGCAGTTGTTTCCAAAACAAATTTATTATTAATTCTGATTGTGATATTAATAATCCATTTTCTTGTTGTTACTTCAACAAGTTGCATTAGATAATCAGAATTATCAAAAATTGGTAAAACATTTTCATTTGAATTTTCTTCATTTGAAGTTTCTCCATTGATTATTTCAGGGTTATTTTCTTGAGTTATTATTTTTTGTTTTAATTCAAGAAAATCCTTTTGAAGTTTTATTTGTATTTTTTTTTAAATCTTTTATTTCCTGTTTTTGAGTATTAATTTCATTGTGCAAGTCATCAATTGTTATTGATTTTTTTTGTTTGCTTTTACCTCATTCGAGAATTTCATTGAGATTATAAGGTAGATTTGGTGTAAGAGTTAAATTAGGTTTGTTAACATTTTTTATGAAATTAAGTTTTTCATTATCATTTGGTAATTCATCAATATTGCGAAGAATTTCTTCCTCTTCATGTGTTAAGATATTAATTTCATTATCTTCTTTAGATGATGAAGATGATATGGATTCCATGTCATGGACTTGAATTCCGTTATCACAATCATTTTCTGATAAAGAAGGTTCATTATTGCAGAATATTTACAAGATATTATCTACTATTTGTTCATCAAGATTCAGTTCATTAAGTTTATTATTGATTTTGCAAAAGTTTGCTGTGTAACCAATTTTTTTACATTTATAGCATCTTAATTGTTCGTATGATTTTCTTTTATATTTTTTTATCTTTTTTCTCCTTTTTTGTCTTTTCAAATTTTTTAAAATATTTTTTCTTAAAATTTCTTCAAATTTTTTGATGTGAACATTGAGAACATTGTGAATAAGAAGATTTTTTTTTCTTTTGCTTATTGTAGGCAAAAAAAAGGATCATATTGAGTACAAAAATCACCAAGACTTTAGCGTTTTAAGCACTGTTCATTTTTTAATTGTTTTTGCAATCTAATTGTAATATGCAAATTGGTTCCAATTTTATTTACATAAGATGCTAATTCTCCATATGAAAAATTATTATAGGGAATTTCGCCATTAATTTTTTTTCTGAGTTTCTTCCTAACTTGTTTATCTATTAATTTTGGTAAACAAGCTAAGAATTTTTCCTTCTAGAAAAGTTGATTGCAATCATTCCTAAGGAAAACTCTCTGAAAGAAAATATCCTTATATTACCTAAATTCTCCTAAGGATTTGCATTTCATATTTGGATAACGGATCTAAGGTTTTATCCCTAATATGTGAAGAATCTCCTATGAAATGTTGATTGATTGAGAAAATTATAGTATTGACCATATCTTGGATTGGTTCATTATTATCATGTAAGATTCTTCTTCCATTTTCATCAATTTTGCATGAAGTTAGAATATTAATTCGTTGTTCCTCGATAAGATAATTATCCCACCAATCTTTTAATTGTCCAGTAAAACCAGATATTAAAAGGAGTGCTACTTGATAATCAATAACATTCAGAACAATTTTATTTGTATTGGAAACATTGTCATTTGATTTAGTACATTAAGAATTTTGTGTTGTAAGTATCCATTAATATTCCATTCATATGTGAATCCTATAAAATATTTGTTTTGATCATTATCATTTTTTTTTCTTTAATTAGTATATCAGGAGGTGTTGCTCTCTAATAGTATAATTTTTATGGTTTTTTCCAATTAATTTCAACATTTGATTCATTAATATTTAAATCTTTTAAGGAAATATTGGACATTATATCATTAATTAATTCATTATCAGTTTCATCCAAAATGTTGATTTTTTTAAGGTATATCATCAATGACAATACTCTTTTTTATGAGAGTTGGTGTGTCTATATTCAAAAAATTAATTGGTTTTGAAGATGAAGTTTCTTCTTTTATCATTTTATTTTTTAACATTCTTTTCCTATCTTCTAAAGCTTTTAAAAATTCATCACTTGGATTTTTTGGCATTTCAAATGGTATAAACAAAGGTGTATTTTTATTGATTTTATTGATAATAATTTTCTCATTGATTTTATTTATCTCATTATTGATTATATCTTCCATTATATTAATTGCTTACCTATCGTATGTAAATGTTCGTTAGTGAAATTATTTTGATTTATTATTTTTTAATTCTTGAGCCTTTTTCTTCTGTAACTTTTTTAAAAGCCGTAAGAGTTATTTCTATATTTTTATGAGTAATTTTTATATTACTAATTGGTGGATAATTTGATTCTACTATCTATCCATCACTAAGTTTCCATTGAAAACACTCATTAAATACATTAATTTCTTTAGGTTTCAAATAATATTCTTCAAACCATTCAAAGAAATATGTCTGCGAACCAATTTCATTCATGAATTTATAATATTTATCTTTTATTTGTTGTTTAACATTATTGAATGTTTCAAAATACCATTTTCTAATTTTTCTCATTTTTAGGTGAATTAAACTCTTTGTTTAGAAGAATCCTATCTAATTCGAAAAGTTTTTCTAAAACATTAAGTTTTGGATCACCTATTTCTAAAAGTGAAGGTTCCCCATGTTCCATTTCATTGGTTAGTTGGTAAACTGATTGAGTTATACCTGACCTACTATTGACTATCTCATAAATGGATGGATTATCTTAGACATCAGGTTGTATATTTGGTTGAATGTTAGATTGAACCTGAAATGGCGAATATATTATTGGTGGAGGATGAGAGAGGTCTACTGATCTCTTAGAGGAAGATGACATTGACCTAATTTCTAGATGTCTCCTATGTTAATCAAAAGATCTTCTATTGAATTGAATGGTGACTTTACCATCAGGGTGTTGGATAACATTTGATGGTTTGATATTGTAAACTAGTTGTTTTGGAATTGGATTTTCTACATCCCAATGTTCAGGTAGATTGACCTAAGACCATTGAATTATTCTTGGGATAGATACATTAGCTTTGGTTAGGTTTATTTGGATAAAAAGAGTTTGACCTCTTTTATCCATTTTATAAGCTTTAGACCTTAAAGCAATTTTCATTAATTTTAAATATATTCTATATATTACAACCATTGGTATTGTTCCTTCTATCATTCTATAATTATGGGTTTTAATTTGAAGAATTAAAGAACTCATTCTTATTTTGTCTCTAAGACTAAGAGTAACAGGGCATGAAGCCCTATTTTGATTGGAGAGCAATAGGAGCGCATGGCACGTGCCCTATACATAACTAGTGCGCCCCCCACCCCCCAAGACCATAGACACTACACTTTCTCTCTCTATGAATTTTTCTCTCTCCAGGAATATTGTTGTAAGCTCCGTACTCGGTGAGTAAGAATCGAGCGAGTAAATTTAGGGTATCGATGAAACTACCGGATTAACGTAAAAACTTACGTATAGGCTCAAGATATTAGTTGAAGTAATTACATAAGTTTGGAATTTAAAAATATAATAAAATATTAAAAACATAGCTAAAATAGTAAGAATTTACTATATCATTATTATAGTATCGGATACATGCAACGTAGGTTTCAAAAATTAACAAACACTTAGAGTTATATTATAGGAGTAATATAATTAATAGTGGACATAAAATATTATAGACATGTATGTACATATTATATAATTATTATGTAAATATATATACTCATAATTATTATAAATACCCAAAATCAAGTATAATTCACTAAATAAATTAATAAAATTGGGAAAAAAAGATAAAAAAATTTCTTGCATAGATAGGAAACATGTTATTGTATGGCATGAAGTTTGAGAATGCATTAGATGGGATTTTGGCTTCTTGACACTTAAGTATGTCCATTTACACTCGTATTAAGGTTAGGAAAAATACAAAAGCAACTCCATTGAAGATATAAAAGTCAATCCTATAACATGAAGCAAAGTTTGGTCATTTGTTAGCTTGAAAAAAATTATGGAACTGAAAAATATAGAGAGAGAAAGGGAAGAACAAAATTTGGAAAATTTAGTTGCGAATTCAAAGTTTTATGTGATCCTAAGAAAGACGACTAACTAGGAGTGAAACCAAGTCATGGTCTAAAGGAGTGGCCAATGATAAAGTAGGCCAACACACCCTGCCCTCCTCATTGTGACTGGTGCTTGGGTTTCCGATAAGTAGCTAAACTCTTTCAATTTTGTCAAAAATTAGAAAAAATAGTAAATGATCACAAAAAAATTATAAAATATGGTTTCCCTTCATATTTTCACATGAGGAATTCAAATATCTTATTAGATTTTCAAAATTTTAAGTGTAGATATAAGGTCCTTAAGAAAAATGTCCTGCACATCGAATTTTAAACAAGTAATTGAAAGACCAATCAATGTAGTTTCAACCTGAAATTTTGTGGCTATACTATTAAGATGATGAGTTTTGATGTTACGTAGTTGGATTGCAAAAATCATGTTGTCAGATTTTAGAGAAAAATTCATTTTCATCAAAATAATGTGCTAGATAAGTGGTTCCAAGAGAGCTTAGTGATTCTTTGTAAAAACTGTGGTGTGATATATGATTATTATCCTACAACAGTTTGAAGTGGATTACTATGATATAAGAATTGATTATTTTTAAGTAAAAGTTGGCATATGGTGAATTTGACATTTAATCTTTAAGTTACTATATAAGTGTAAGTGAGTATTTAGTACATTAGGAGTTAATATATATATATATATATAATTGAAGTTCTTAGTGGATATTTGTTGATGTTATAAAGTATTAAAAATGCTAAAAATACAAGGTAAGCTTGTGTATGAGTTAAATAGTAAGTGGCAATAGTGGTTAAAGAGTTAGAAACTATGTCAGAAAAAAAGATCAAAATGTACTTTAGGAGTAAGTAACTTAATTACGTTAAAAATGGGCTTTGGGTCAGAAAGTAATTGATATCAAAACGTTGTAACTATACTGGAGTCAGAATGTATGTTAGAAACCTTTTTAAGTAAAAACCTAACTTATACTAATGAGTCAGAACCTTAGTTAGAACTTTAGTCAGAACCTTAGTCATAACCTATCTCAAGTCAATTGAAAGTTAGATAAGTAACTAAAGAACCTATTAATGTCATAATGTAAACCTACTTAATAAAGAAAATGAGTTCTTACTTCATATGTGAATTTAAAACTAAAGTTGTATATTACTATTTAAGGATTATTAACGAAGATCGTGAATGCAACATATAAGAACACGTGACATTACATCTAAGTAAGTTGGGATCGATGCTTAATGGCATATTGAAATATCATATTAGGATACCTGGAGAAGTAAGAATGCTTGTTTGTGATTATAGTTAGATTGTTTATGCATATGCTATGTATGTGCCTCGAATATTTATTGTTGATTGAGAGTTGAACTCCAAGTGCTGCTTTCTACTTGAACATATATCATATCTTGCGCATATGAACTTAGTTGGTCACATAATAATTTGGACTAAACTTAAGTTGACTAAACATTTAACTTGACATTCATGATAACCCAATAAGGGTAACGATTAGATTATTAGACTAAATACCGACACATTCGTTAAGGATAGCAAAAATGGTTCTTTTTCCACCCTTAATCGAACTAAGTGACAAGAAAGGGGGTTGTAGCAAGGTTGGGATCAATGGTTCGAATATTGTCTAGGGAGGAGGGTGCTCTCCATTATACAAACCCGGATTTAGTCTAATAGTATCACATTAAAACTCTTTAGAATCCAGGTTAGAGTAGACGAAATTACTCTAACTTTACAATAAACCAGTTACATATTGTAAGATGCAATATCATTTGTTTGTTACATTTACATATAATTAATGATTGAACAACCTTGTTTGTTAGTGTGTTCTTATGACTCTATCTCTTCTTACTGAGCTAGTTGAGCTCACA
Organism: Lumnitzera racemosa; assembly: GCA_024138005.1. Lineage (NCBI taxonomy): Eukaryota > Viridiplantae > Streptophyta > Magnoliopsida > Myrtales > Combretaceae > Lumnitzera > Lumnitzera racemosa. The sequence goes on from JAMXBC010000007.1 coordinate 8,987,897, forward strand.
TCCCTATAAATTGTTTTACAGGTGCAAATTAGTACCAGAAGATGCCTCGTTATGCTTATCTACAGGTTAGTTTTGACGGGATGGGGAGTAAAGTAAAGGAGTTTAATGAGTAGGAATGAAGCTCAAGTCTCTTTTGCTTTCTTTTGTAGGAAGATTATAAGGTCTTCCTAAGAAGCCTTATAGTCTTCGTAAGCTCGTTATTACCATTATATATGTAATGTAGTCCTCCTGTAAAGATGTATAGTTTCTTTTGAAAACTTTGGACTTTTGATATACCTAAGATGATGTAATGAACTAATCTATCTATAAATATAAGAAAATGTATTTTTTTTTTGTAAAATCACAAGTTTTATATATTACAAATACCCATTTAACTACTTCAAAGCCGGTTGAGTTGTCGATCACCTTATATGGACTATACCTATGTTAGCAACTAAAGGGGATAGCTTCTATCTTAGGTTGGTTTACACAGCGGGACTATTACAACTCCTCTAGTTTGGGATGTAACAATCACCTTCTACAGCGGTTTTCGACGAAAACCGCTACCACCATTGGATTCCTCATACCCAAAAAGCCCACATTCGATACTCCGATCCGATGTTCCAAGCTAACTTGAACTAACCTAAGCCAACTAAAGCTAACCTGATTTGCTACCTTTTTTAAAAATTTAGTCATTTATTTAATTTACTACTCATGTATTTGTAAATGTAATAAGGAAAAAAAGAGAAAAAAAAAAAGAAGAAAACCAAAAAAAAAGGAAAGAGAAAAAGAGGAAAGAGATAGCAAAGCTCGAGTTTTTTATTTTTCCTTATTATTTTATTTTTAGGTTAAGATTTAAATAAAAAGAAATAGATAATAATAAAAAGTAATAATAAAATAAAATAGGTTAGTAATAAAAAAAAACATTTTGACACTTCAAAAAATCGGTTTTTTTTTTTTTAAAAAAATAAAAATAAACAATCCTTTTTTCAAATTAGGACCTTTTCTAAAATTTTTCATAAAAAAAAAAGATTTAGGACACTTTAAGATCTTTCTTAATAAAATCAAATCTACTTAAATCATAAAATCAACATGTTTTCAAAATAAAAATGAATCCAACACAGTAAAGTTTTTATAAAAAGGAATTACATACATTTTATCCCAAATAGTGAATACATAAACACGTATGGGACTAAGGTAAAATAAAATAAAAAAATTTTAGTTTTTCCACTATTATTTAATTTAAATTTCTCCTATTTAATAAGATAAGGTCCAATTCATTAAATTAATGATTGAGTCTCATTTTATAGGATAGTTTTTAAAGGTGATTTTAGAAATTAAATCTAAAATTAGAAAGTTAATAATACCTATAAGGGTTTAAAGAATCTAATCTCCAAACTTGATCTTCTAATTCCTAAAATTGTTTATAAAATTGGTTTTATCAACAAGAGTAGTAGTTAAATTATAATCAATCCACCCAATTGATTATAATTTAACTCCTTTGCCCAACTCCTGTCGAGTAACGACTCAAAAATACTTTCAAAGATAAAAAGAACCGATTTTTTTTAAACCCTAGTCGAGAATCCGTATTAAACGAGTATAGTTTAATATTGATGGGTTTAAAGAAGATTAATTTATAAAAAACTGAGAGAAAACTAAGTTCGACAACGTTTTACTCATTATATATTCAATACCAACCTTTCTTAACTGTTTCTCTATTAATGTTTTTTCTTCGTTCTATAGCTTACCTAGATGTGTAGTAGAAGAAAGGCTACATTGGTGTAGTGGAGATGAAGCTAAAATTAGAATTAGTGGAGCTAATCCTCTTAATATGCTCAGTGATGTAACACAAGTAAAATACTTAGTAAGAAATAGAATAATAGTTACTTAATTTATAGTAAGGAAAGGGAAACAATTTAATGATATAGTATTCATATGTACCTATATGCACATTCATAACCAAGACTTAACAATGCTATTTGTAATAATGTGAATATATGAATAATGGGAAATTAATATAAAACTTTAATGCTTAAAGAGAGTTAAAAATATATAGCATTAAATAAGAAGAAATAAACAACTAATGAATTCAAAAGATTAAGTAAACTTAAGTAATAGATCATAATGCCACTTGGAACAAGTACAAAACATTCAGGAAATTGCACGATATAAAGAAACTGGAGAACTAAATACTAATGTCAACATTAAGGCAAAATAGGAACTCGCTTCACTAAATTACTTATAGTAGGTATTGACATGGTAATCAATAATAGTTACCAATTCAAAGACTAATGATTAATAATATTGGTGAATTGAGTAAAATATTAAAAACACAAGTTGGTACTCCCATATATGTTGGCATGTGTACGTATGAAATGGGGTTATTGAGTTTTTCTTTTTTCATGGTTAATTAAGGTTACGTCTAGTGTATTGATATGTCAATTATGTTGATGCGTCATGTCGAGTCATACCACGTAAGATAAGTCAAATTATTGGTCTCATCTCTTCGAGTTGGTCATCTGTGTTACTTATTAGCCCCATGTTTATGTGTATTTGTACCAAAATGTATAATATGAAAAATTCTTCAATACTAAAGAACTAAAGTGAGAAAATATGTAGAGTGGTAACTAATGAACTAAAGACTAGAACACAAATAATAAAGAATCCTAATAATAAATAACAAGCAAATTAATAATATATATCAAGCCTTGAGGAGAGTAAATTATAGATGATTGTAACTTGGATTACTATAGTACTAATAATAAGGAATGGTAACTAAAGAGATTACAAGGAATAACGGAATGTACAAAATTTAACCTACTAAAGCTTACTAGAATAAATTAAAAAAAAATGACATTAATCTTAAAGGACACAAAAGCGTTGATAGTAGATGAATCGACTACACTAAGATCTACAAAGGAAATAATTAATTCATATGGCTTAACTAATTGAAAAAATAATAATAATAGTATTAATGGTCATAATAAAAATTTTTCTTACAATCTAATAATGAGCTAGGGATAAGTGAAGGAAATGAGTTGTCATTGAGTAAAGTGCAGTAGCAGTTTATGTGGGGTAACTAGAGAATTGTTGAGATTGAATGTTAGAAGTAGAGCAAATTTGAGAAGTGAGTGCTCTGTCTTGGAATCATAAATCTACTCAAGGAATTGTAATGACAAAAGGGTAGTGCGACATGATGACAAGTCATGCGACAAGGCTAAAGACTAGTATTGGGATGTAATATGATAAGGGTATACTGTTGTAGAGCTCAAGTGATGGAGAGTTGACCTATTGATGTTAAGAATATTGGGATTGTCAAGGTGAGACTTTGCAAGGTTAATCCCTAATGTAGATAGATGAGAATTGAGTAAACAAAGGAGTAATAAAAAGGGAAGTAACTGAGTGCCTTTGGAATCGGAGATGGAATTTATACAAGAAGCAAGAGATTTAGGATGTGAATATGACAGTAATAGTTGTATCATAAGCTAACAAATTAAAAAGGTAAGGAATTATTATGAGTCAAATGAAAGAAGCCTTAGGTGAAGCTAAAGGACATGAATAATTTAGTAGATAGTGTTAGAATTTAATTTGACAATGAGAAGGAGCTTTGCTAACTAGGCAACTAACTAAACAAAGAAAGATAAACAAAAATGCTTGACTCAAAGAAGAGGAAGAATGGGTAATGATTAAGGTTGTAATTAAACTTGATAAAGAAGTAAAGAAAAGGCAACGTCATAAGAGTATAAAGGACAAAGATTAAACAGGAGCTAGAGGAAAAAGATACAAGGAAGGAATACTCGAAATTGTTTTAGAATTTATGTAAGAACTTTCAAAGGCAAAAGTTTTGTTCAGAGGGGGAAAAGCTATTGTTGAGACTTATTTTGTTTTTTTTTTTTTTTTAATTTAACCTATACTAAGTACAACTCACTTAATATCAATTACTCGATATTAAATCAAAGAAAAATATTTTTCTTTGAAAAAAATGTTTGAAAAATATTTTAAAAAATAAATCAGAGTCACTAACTCATAAAACTAGTAAAAAGTCAACTTAAGTTTTCGAGTGGGTAAACCTTAATTTAGCTACTAATCTACAGATTTTTTTTAAAAAAAAAATTATTTTTCAAAAAATTTAATTAGAAAAATAAGCTTAGAGGCTAACTTATTAAGATAAAAGTCACCATGTAAAAAGCTCTAAAAAAAATTAACTAATGGACCTTTATTTTTATAATTTTCTTAAAAATGTAGAAATAAGCAAAAAAAAAATGTGAAATGCATAAACATGAATTTTTTAATTATTTTTTATTATGAATTTTCCTAAAAAAATAAGAAGAGAACAAAATAATTTACAATTGTCCTGAAGGTACTTATGTACCCACAATAGCCTACTTAGATGTTGAGCATGTCTAACACTAAGTTGCCTTACCCATCTTCTCGACTTGATCCAAGTCAAGTTCACTAATCCTATTTATACCTTCTTACCATTACCAAGCTGATCAATTAGTTTTCAAGCTTATTTGAGGACTCAAGCATCCTTGTCAACAAAGACTAACTAAGCATGCTAACTGCTATTTTTGTTAGAGCTTCCAATCGGAGGCAACATGTATCTACGACACTTGATCCAATGATGATGACCTCCTGATAGATTCTTTATTCCTTTTGTTTGTTTTATCCTTTTTGCAATATACTAGGAATTTTCATGTAACTAACAATATAATTTACCCTTTCTAGTCATTTTCTCTTTCTTGTAAACCCTAGTAGCTGGGTATAAAAACCCACTCTTGTAATTAGCCACAACAAATTGAATGAATTTTTACAAATATTACTTCTTCTTCTCTAAGAGTGCTCCTCTTCAAAAACCCCAGCTCTTCTCTAACTTCTTTGGTAAGAGTCATTAAACCATTGACCAATTGGTACATCATATCCACTTGATTATACTTAGATTTTTCCAACTTCTCTTCATTTTAGTTCCAACATAGTACACTCTCATATGTTTAGCCCTGAGATGCATCAGCTTCGCTGATATTAGAGTACGATTTTCATGAAGGGGTGTGTAAAGTGTAGTGATGTTTATGTGAGTGTGTTGACAAAAGCAACTGTATACTTCCATAGTTGCTAAAGAGATTGTATGTAAGGTTGTTGTACTAGAGCTAAGTATGTTGAAGCTATTAGTAGTGACAGCTGAAGTTGTGGGTTGCTATGAAGTTACTCAAGCTATTGAATGGTGACTCTAAGGTTGTTTGAATAGTAAGTAATGTTAGGGTTGTTGATTGATGGATTAGTAAGGGGTAATAGAAGGAGCTCTCTTATCCCATATTTTGATACTTGTAAACAAGGTACGTGGGTTTTAGTGTTTGAAGTGTGATTTAGGTAAAAAAAAAAAAAGTACTTCTATTTTGATACGGTGTTTGTCTATATGTGATTGAAGACGTTAGATCGAGTGTTAAAGCTATTATTGGAGATAATGAAAGTAGATGCCAAGGCTGAGGCTAGCATTGAAGTCATACTCCAATGCTTGTTGATGAGAAACTTAATAGACTTACTAACCTAATAGAAAGCTTAGTTATTGCCACAAGGGACAATAGACAACCTATTATTGTCGAATGGAACAATGTTAAAGCCAATGAGGCTTAAGATCAAGGTGATGTCCATGTAAACCACCCTAAGAACAAAATATCCAAGCCATTAGAGTAGAGAGACTAACAAGATAAAGACTTAACTTAGATGATGTTGAGGAAGTAGAAGAGGACATGGAAGATGACAAGGAATACATTGAGGTTGAGGAATGAGGTTACAGAGCTACTCGTTGCCTTAACAATGTTAAGGTCTAAATTTCAACCTTCTTTGGAAGTAAAGATGTGGATTAGTACCTCAAATGATAAGATAAGGTTGAGAAGTTGTTCGATTGCTAACAATATGCCAAGAATGTCATGGTTCACCTTGCCACCCTTGAATTCTCTAGTTATGCCACCATATAGTAGAAGAGCCTAATTACTGCCAAGAGAAGAGATTGTTGATGTAATGTTAAAAACTAAGAGGAGATGAAGAGGTTGCTAAGAGGATGATTTACTCTTGAATCTTATCTGAAAGAAACTTTCAAGAGGTTATAAGAGCTTGGATAATGTAGTTAAACTATTGATGAATATGTAAAGGAATTCCAAATGTTAATAATATGAGTTGATGTCAATAAGCCTAAGGCTTACACCATTTTGAGATTCATCTTTGGACTCAAATATGACATCTACAACATAGTAGAAGTATGGAGGTTTTACACTTTAGAAGAGACCATCAAGATTACCCAAAGAGTTAGAAGACAAAGGTAGAGCATTTTGCTCCAACCTAACCTAAGCCGACCTGTTCCACCTGGTTGAGCTATTCAGTCCAAGTATAGAAGATTAGTAAGAGTAGATTCTAAGAGGAAGGAAGAAGCAGATACTCGACCTCTTAATAACTGAGTTGACCTAAAGGGCTAGCTTATTGGCCAATCTATTGAAAGGAAGCTTAAGAGGGGAGGCATCCAAACAAAAGACCAATAAGATAAAGTGTTTTATATGCCTGGGTTATGAATACATAGTTGTTCATTATCCTAACCAATGTATGGTGGTAATGCAAGGAGATGATGTGGACAATACTAATGATGATGAGCCGGAGAAGGATGTGAAGGAGAATAAAGAGCATAAAGTAGAGCCTGAAGAAAAAACTTCATCTATTCTGATTAAGGAGAAGTCATGAACTTAGTGTTAAGAAGGGAATTAAGTTTCATATTGAGCTCTAAGGAAGATTAAAGAGAGAATTTCTTTCATAACAAATACAAGATTAAGGGCCAATTATGCACTATCATTATAGATGGAGGTAGCTGCACCAATGTTATCGCTCAATCACTAGTATAAAGGTTGGTGTTGCTGACCTCTAAGAAACCTTAACCCTATAAGTTACATTGTTTACATGATGAGGGTGCATCGCATGTAACCAAGCAAGTGGTAGTGCCATTCTCTATTGGTGACTTATATTAAGACAAAATGATATATGATGTCTTCCCTATAGGTGCTTCACATTTGCTCTTGGGTAGATCGTGGCTATTTGACCGTCATGTTCTATATGATAGGTATAAGAGCACATATGCATTCACTACGGATAGGAGAAAAATGGTATTGCAGTCAATGACCCCTGGTTAGGTGAATGAAACATATGACTAGCTCATTGAGCTACCAAAAAGAAAGCCTTAGTATTATCCTAAAAGGAACTGCAAGCTACTAAGAGAGTCGAAGAGCCTATGTTTTTGTTGATCTAAAGACTACTTGAACTTATAGACTTAGACAATATACCTGATGAGGTCAAGAGATTGATTAATGAATTCTCTGACTTGTTTCATAAGAAAATACCTAAAGGATTGCTTCTTACCCAAGGGATTGAACATTGCATTGATCTAGAGACTAATACAACCTTGCCAAACCAACCCGTGTATAGGATGAATCCTGAGTTGGCTATTGAGTTCAAGAGGCAACTAGACGAATTAATTAAGCATCATTATGTGATCGATAGCATGGGCCCATATGTTGTGCTTGCTTTGCTCATACTCAAGAAAGATGGTTAATAGCACATGTACATTGATAAATGGGCTATTAACCACATTACCATGAAGCATAGGTACCTAATATTGAGGCTTAATGGCATGTTGAATGAGTTACATGGTGCCCGAGTATCCTCTAAGATTGACCTAAGAAGCAGCTACAATCAAATTTACATAAGACCAAGAGATAAGCAAAAGGCTGCTTTCAAAACACCATACGGTCTCTATGAATGATTAATATTACCCCTTGAGTTGACAAACGCACCAAGTGCAATCATGAGACTCATGAACCATGTAATGTAACCTTTGATCAGTAAGTGTATGGTTGTATGCTTTGACGACACTTAAGTGTATAGTATTGACCTAGCAGACCACATTTAACACATTTAGGATGTTTTTTACATACTCTATGCTAATAAACTATATGGAAATTTGAAGAAGTGCACCTCTTGTGTACCTAGTTGTCTTCTTGAGATATGTAGTATTTGGTGATGGAATCCCAACTGATGAGGAAATGATCCCAAATGTATTGGAATGCTTCCCTCCAAAGAATGTTACTAAGGTGAGAAGCCTTCATGAACTTACTTCCTTTTATTTGTAGTTCATTAAGAACTTTAGTAATATAATGGCCCCCTTAACCGAGCTTACGAAAAAGGAGATAGATTCTAATGGGAACTAAAGTATAATGCCTTAAGTGTCAGTATTAGTACTATATTGATGTAAGAACACCAATCCATAGCCTATCATAGTGAAAAGCTCAGTAATGCTACCTTAAATTATTCAGTATATGAAAAGGAGCTTTACTCTCTCTACCAAGCTCTAACTATATCGCAACATTGCTTATTACCTTGAGAATTTATCATCTACATAGACCATAAGTCCCTAAAACACCTCAGTAATAAGCTCTCAAGGAGGTACAGTAAATGGCTTAAGTTTATGGAAGGTTTCTCCTACGTCATCAAGCACAAGAAGGGTAGTGCCAACATGGTGGCAAACACATTCTTATGATAGTAAGCTCTACTTATTACCTTTGAGACAAAATTGTTTTATTCTCTCTCGTAATCAAGATATATGCTCAGGACCCTCAGTTCAGACCTATTGTTGAGAAGTGCAAGAAAGGATTAGCAATTGGTGGATATTACACAAAGGAAGGATATCTATTGAAAGGCCGATAGCTATGCATCCTCAACTGTTCTATTCTCAAACTGTTAATAAAGAAAGCCTATAGTAGAGGCTTGTCAGGACACTTCAACAAGACCACGACTACCAATCTTCTTAAATAGAACTTCTATTGGCCTAATATAGCTAAGGATGTCCATAAGGTTGCTGATAGCTACGAAACTTGTAGGAGGGCTAAGTAAAGAAGAGAGCTACACAGAGAGTACATGCTCTTACCCACACTAAGATTACATTAGGCAAACCTCAACATGAACTTTGTCTTATAGTTTCCCTAAACATCCTGAGGATAGGATTCAATCTTAGTGATTAAGGATCATTTCAGCAAGGTGACACACTTTATACGGTACCACTAAACTAAAGATGCTTTATGTATTGTTGATTTATATTTTCAAGTTATGGTCAAATTATGTAAAGTTCCTAAGTCCATTGTTTCAAATTAGGATACAAGTTCTTAAGTTATTTTTGGAAGATATTATAGAAAAGATTTAGCACTAAGTTCATGTTTAGTTCAAGTAGCCATCCTTAGATTGATGAACAAACTGAGGTGATGAATAGAAATCTTGGTATGATACTCTAAGCTATTGTTTAGATATAACCTTGAAGATCAAGATCTACTTTTACCTATTGAGAAGTTCACATACAATCAAATGGTTCATAGTACTACAAGAAAGACCTCATTTGAAGTTTCTTATGACCTTAACTCAACTATTCCTGATGTGAACCAGACTATAGGGTAATCACGAATCATAACCAATAAATGAGGGAACATCCACTTGCTATTTCAATGTACTCATGATGATAGAAATTGAGATAAGAATAAATAGATTAGCTGATGTACTCGCAGAATAATCAAAATATCAACATATAATAATAGTGTTTGCAATAGAGAAATCTCATAAAGAGAATAATATATCTCAATGTTAATAGTACTGAACTCAACTATGTTACAGTGTGGAAAGAAGACTTTAAGTACTAACATAAAACTAGGTTAAAGGATAAAATCATGATAAGATAAAATATAGGAAATAAACTCTCGTAAAATAGCATGGACCATAAGAAACATGGTATGGACTCTTTTTTTCATGAACATACGGTGTATATATGCCCACGGAATATGGTACATTTTGTGTTGGATCTTTCCCTCTGAATGCATGGCATATATTGATTGTTTTATGATTTACAGGGCGTGCATTGACCTTTAGGATTGAATACATAGTGTATATTTTCCCTGTTTCACCAATACATGGTGTGTATTTGATTTTCATGGATTTTGGATCCATGATTACTTCTCCATTATGTATACAACATGGAATATGACAACTTGTACGCGTACCTACCCTTGCTCATAAACATTTCCCATGATCTTTAGCTTATAGGATACCCACTCTACTTACATCAATTCCATTCGATTTAATCGACTCCCCAATAACTCCTGAGGAGAATTAGTCCAAGGTTGACTAAGCTTAAGATATCCATAAGTTGCATTGGCACATGGTTGAGTAGATTGCCAAGTTTAACGAAAAGGAGCATCAAATTGGTAGTCATGGCAAAAACTGTCTAGCTATCAACTTCAAATCCAAGTGACCTAATTTGGAATTATCTTAACAAAGGAAGGTTCCTACACCATAGGAAGAATAAGTTATCACCCTAAGCTAATGGACTATTTAGGATGTTGAAGAAATTTAACCAACATGAAGAAGAAGAAGAAGAAGAAGAAGAAGAAGAGAAGAGTAGAAGATAGCCGATAAAAGGAAGAGACCCCATAAATTTGACATCAAATCTCCTAGATCCTTAGGAAGATGATGGGATCTATACCCCCAACCTTTGACTAGAAGCAAAGTTAGAGGACTCCAAGGCCTAACGCAACGTATCCTAGCTTGAGAACTTCTTAGGGATGAAGATCCTCCCCATGATTGAGGTCTACTACACTTTGTTCGACCTAAATAATGGACAATGGTCCTAATTAAGATAGCTACCAACCTCTTTCATTACAGGATGGTTAGTCAAGCGTATACCGCTCTATTAGGAAAGTACACTTGTCAAGTAAGAGTATAGAGAACTACAAGAGTCCTAGGTTATTAATCCTATAAGGATTGAACACTTACACACTTGTTCTAATTACTCTAATATATATAGAATTGCAATATTAATGATGAATTAGATGAAAATAAGAAATAGAAACTAATAAAAGATGAACTTATAATGCAATAATAAAATAAAACTAACTAAACATAAATTAGGATATTTAGATTCTGATCACCGTGTGTCTAACATGTAAGATCTTTAGGTTCTTAATAAATCTCTTATTCTTATTAATTCTAATCTTAATTACATACTATTTGAATCACTTCTAGGATATGACTTCTTATAATAGCATTAAGAATAGGAATCTCGCACAAAACAAGAAATAATTTTTAATTTTGGAAGAAACCTATAAATTATCACTAGGCTTATAACAAATCCCTTCAATTACAGTAGATCTATTAATGTATTAGCCTAGTGACTTCAATACATAAAATTAGATAAATTAAGATAAGACTCTAAAAATAACAACTAAATCCAAAATAAAGCACACAATTGAATTAATAAAAACAAGATTGCATTAAAATAAAGCAATTCATGTACACTACATTATTACCTCAATGATTCACAGATCTAGATATCACTGCTTCTAAGCTATAATCATAAAAAAGATAACAACTTTCATGATTAAAAGATTGTTTCTATTCCCTATTCTCTCTTTCTTCTACATTCTCTCTTTTAGATACAATTATCTATCTTCTATTTATAATGTCTAGATGGAAAAATCTCTAAATGGCAAGTATATCATAGTAAACTGGAGGTACACGATAATGACCACGAGAGTGGTGGCTAGGTGTAAACAACACCTTACAATAATTCTTGCAAGAATTGTCTTACAATTAATTATAAAGGGAATACTATTAGGGAACACAACTATGGTGTGCAACCGTGGTCGTCTTCCATACTTGTTTCTTAAACAAATACTCTTCGATACTTGCCATCTTCAAATTATCTTTCAAAATAGATGAAATTCTTCTAAAAAATCAACTAAATTCTTGTCTATTTGACATATCACCCCCTAAAAGGAAGGAAGTTGAAACCTCTGCCAATGATGAACTTGTTAAAGAGGTAAAGAAATTAAAGACGCAAGTTCAAAAATTGGTTGAATCTTAAGAAATTGTTGAACAATGTCTAAAAAGATTGTTCAAGAGACAAAGTCTAATAATGGAATTTTGTAGCAATCTTACTGACCAAGTTAAGATAAAAATTCCTCCACCAATGGATGAGGAATTGATTGATGTGGCCAGAAGGATGTACCTAATAAATGGTGGCAAAGAGGAGGGAGTGACATCCAAGATTTAGGAGGAAGAACCTTCTAAGGGTGATGGAGAAAACAAATTGATCAATGTGGATTCCAAAGATGAAACCAATGCAAAAGATTTAGATTTCTTTTAGGATTTTTGAGCTAATTATTTTGATTGGATGTTTTTCTAATTTTGCAATTTTTTTGTTTAATTCCAATAAGTGTTTAGTGTGTTAGATGTTAAATTTCTTTTCAATTTTCATGTCTTTAGTTTCATGCTAATGTTCTTGTTTGTCCAATTTAATGAATTAATAAAATTTTCTTTTTCCACATATGCTCTTATCTTTCTCTTTTGAGTATGTTAATTTAGATCTTTGGCACCGACAAATTCCAAAAAGTTACGTTAAATTCTCACTAGACAATTTGAGCAAATTCCAAATATTCAAGGGAGTATTGTTTTTCTTATGTTTATATTTACTTCTCTACTATTTTGTTGCAATAATTTAGACTTAAGCACATTGAGAACAATATACTCAATTAAGTGTGGGGAACGGGTATACTACTATTATTCAGAAATAATCGTTTATTTTGATCCTCATCCACAACCCCTCCCTACCCCCCACCCCCCAAATAAAAAAAAAATGCAATTCCCATTTATCAAAGGAAATAGTATTTGTACTAAATTTTTCCTAAGTCACTATTGCATATGGAACACATTGTCAGAATTGAATAGCGAAATTTCTGTAGAGCGAAAGTTACATGTTATCTAGCCTAAGATTCTAGGACATTAATTAATTGATCATTGAAGTTGAGCTTTAGTCATGTACTACTTCTAAAATTTACTTAGATATATGTTTATCCCTTTTGATTTTTTAGAATTCTATAATTCTACGTAAATAAGTAAATGAAACTAGGCTCTTGTAATTTACTCTTAAAAATTCAATTTGTTGAGGGCATAGTTAAAAGTAATTGATCAATAGTGATGGGTAAGGACAAGTTTTGATCTCTTAAAAGAGTGAGATTCTTTCCTACTGCCAATTTAATAATAAAAAAAAAGGTTAATGATGAAAAATTAATAAGAATTGACCTTGGTCCCTCAAAAGAGCAAGCTGCCTTCCTGCTACTAATGAAGCTTCAGTAATTAATCAAATTAAAAAGCCTGTTAGTAGAACCTTATGGTAAGAGAATGAGCAGGGGATGAGTAGATACAACCTATATTTACTCTTGATTGTGGTGTTTGGTAGAGTTAGGAGAGATTTGTATATATCTTAGCTAAATGGAAAAGAGTCATATATGGTTTTTGCTTGACTAAATAAAAATTGGACTAATTCAGGAAGAGAATCCTTGATTAAATAATATAACTAAACATTGATTTACATGAATTTACCATTGAATTTTAGTATTTGTATCTAGGATGCATTGAAAAAGTAAATAAGGAAAAGAGAAGTGACTAGAAAATTTTAAAGGATGCAAAATCTATTTCTGGGGTTAATTCAATTTTTTTGTTATGATTCCTAAATAATAGTAGCTTACCTTGGAAGTTCTTCGCCTAATTTCTCCTTATCAATTATTGCTAAGAATAGATTCATTTGCTTAAGGACAAGCAAATGTTTAAGTGTGGGGAAATTTGATGAGTGTAAGATTGCACTCATTTGTCATGCTATTTTCCTAAATATTTTGAGCTATTTTAATCTAATTTAGTTGAATTTGCTATTGGCTTAAGTTATTTTTTTATTTCAGGACTCGATTGAAGTGATATGTCAAATAGATAAGAATTTAGTTGACTTTTTAGAAGAATTTCATCTATTTTGAAAGATAATTTGAAGATGGCAAGTATCAAAGAGTATTTGTTTAAGAAACAAGTATGGAAGACGACCACGGTTGCACACCATAGTTGTGTTCCCTAATAGTATTCCCTTTATAATTAATTGTAAGACAATTCTTGCAAGAATTATTGTAAGGTGTTGTTTACACCTAGCCACCACTCTCGTGGTCATTGTCATGTACCTCCAGTTTACAATGATACACTTGCCATTCAAGGGGGGATCCTCTCAAAAAAATTGGATTATATATTTTCTCACCACTCAGTTTTAGCCAGTAATTTGCATGGGTAACACTGCAAGCTAGTTCACAAGGAAGAGTATAGAACTGTGGTGAACAAACAAATTCCTTATCATAAATCCCAATCAAAACCCTGAACTCAATGATTTGAAGATTGAATTTAGTGTTTCAGAGTCAGGATGAATTGTGTTTCGGGCTCTACAAGCAACTTGGTCATGTTCCAACGACATGATGTTTAGGAATTTAAAGGTTAATTCTTTGTAAGCCTACTCTTGAATTGCAAATAACCTATCCTAACCCCTTCTCTCGACCATAGCACGGATCTTAGGTTCCATGTTTGTAGGTTTCAATACTTCCCAATCAATGAAGCTTGAGCAGGAAAAAGTCTTTTTAGATAAAGCTTCATAATGGTTTTGGTGATCGGTGTTATCAAATTACAACGTGTGTTTTAGGTGTAGTGATAGTGTAGTTAGAAGATCTTCTAATATTTGGTTGGAAAAGTACCTACAAGTAGCTCAACAGGTAGTTCATGTTGCCATTGGTGGTGGTTGGTTTTTCTCTTTTTCCCTACACTTAGTTGATGGACTAGTGTTTAGGAATGTTTAGGATGCAATAGGTTTACTCAAGACATAAGTTAATTTAAATACTAATTTCCTAGATTATTAATGCAATTTTAATGAAGCAACTAAATTTTGAGCAAAGTTGCAATAATATCTTTAATTTAGGGAATTAGCAAGTTAAGAGAAATCCTTGAATATTGATTGCATCTTAGTAATAGAAAAGTAACTTAAGAAGAGGAAAATGGATTTTTTGTGAGAGAAGTTCAAAATAGGAAAATGCACCTCATTTTCTTAAAATAAGATTTGGGTACATCTTATTTTATTGGAAATTGGAGTACAAGGGCATCACCACATCCATGCTTAGTGGTCGTAGTGGCCACTAAGGTCAACTTCCTTCAAAGTTTTCAAAAGTGCAACTTTTTAATGAAAGGAACACAAACGTAACCATGGACGTGGTCATTGACTTTGGTTCTCTTATACTAAATTTTGAGCTAAACTTCGTATTTTCCACGTCCTATAAGTATATGGCTAAAAATAAGGTATGGGTTTAGGCTGTAATCATCTTGTAATTCAAAACGAGAGGAATACGAATGAGACCATAGGCATAGTCTTGGACCGTAGTCCTTACTGTTCTTGGACTTACCTCTTTTCCTTAAATTCCATGCTCCAATTTACAATCATGACTCCTTCCAGTCTCTTTCTTAATCATTACAATGCCTTGTTTTTCATGATTGGTCCTGAAATACTTAAGAAAAATCTAGAAACCACTAGTGTAGACTTAGTGCAAAATCAAAAAGACATAAATTGGAAAATTTAGCGAAACAAGAATCAAACATACTTGGGTTGCCTCCCAAGAACTGCTTTTGGTTAATGTTGTTTGCTTGACAAGTTAAGAACAAAATTACCCATTTTCTATGATCTAATGGAGTTCATATTCGAGGTTATTCTTCTTTCAAAACTCTTCTCCTCGGTATATTTTGAGTTGGTGGCTATTTACCTTGACAGTTCCCTTCTTAAAACTCGAGAGTTCCACTGCTCTATATAGAAATACCTACATCATAGTATAAGGTCCTGACCATTGAGATATAAGCTTAACTAAGAAGAACTTCAACCGAGATGGATATACTAGAACTTTATCTCCAACTTAGAATTATTTTCCTTACCTAATCCAAGTTGTCATGAAATCGCTTGGCTCTTTCCTTGAGTTCTTGTAAGCTATTTCTCACCACTCTTCTAGCTCATTCAGTTAAAATTTCTTGTTGTCACATGTATGCTCAAGATCAAGGTTAGCACTTTTTATGCCTCGATAGTCCTTATGCTTAATTTCCACAAGTAAATGACATGCTTTATCATAGATAAGGTGACATCAAACAATGTCTTATATATAGTTCTATTAGCCCAAAGAGTATCATCGAGCTTCTTTAATATGTCTCTAGGGTCGTACACATGGAGAAACACCACAATAAAAAGAGTCAAAGAAAATAAAAGAAGATTAGTAATTCCAGGTAGCTACTGACTAGATATGATACATCAATTGATCTTGTTCGGCCTACAATTCGTCGAATGTGACTTACCGATCCAAATTATAGGGTCAATCGCCACTACTCCTTACTAAAGGCAATAAATAAGAGCTAAAGGGGAGAATGAGAACACTAAGGTTACTCATAAAAGGAAATTTATAATAATTTGATAATATGTTGATTGATTTATGCATACAAACATATGAGGATTATATACTAGCACTACTAAGGTTACAAGCATATATGGAAAAGACCAAAAAGGGTAATTTACAATTTGAAATGCATGAAATATACTAAAAAGGATTAAAAAAAGAGAGAGAATATTTTGTATGGAGGTTAAGGGAATCTTTCTGGAATGTTGTGCCAGAAGACACACATCGTACGGTAGTTGGTGGTTTAGAGTACAATACAATTCAAACAAAGTAAAGAAAAGATTCTACAATCAGAGCCGACTTAATCTAGTTTAGGTTGATGCTTAGTCAATCAAGGATGTCTAGAATCCCTTTTAGGTATCTTACAGTTTGGCTTGGGCTAGGGTCAAAGGTTGGTCAACTTAGGAGCTCGACTTGAATAGATGTTTGAAGTTAGTATACATAGATGCTATCTACGTCTTAGTAGGAGCTCAACGATAAGTACAGTCGCTTGGTAGGTCGGCCTGTATGCTCAACAACTTTGAAAACCATGTTAGCATACATAAGAGCTCAACGCTTGAGTCGATAATAATGTGAAAGATGGAGATCAAGATAGGAATCCTCATCCTAGATAGGCTTCGAGCTAGTATCCTCCATAGGTTCTTGGAGTCCTCTAGCTTAGCCATGTGTAATTGGACCAGGGAGTTGATTCTTATCATTCTTAGACCAATCTCTATAATTATTCTCAATGGTCTTTTCTAAATTTCATTTAAGGTCCCTATTTGCTGCTTTAACTTGTCCGCTAGTTTAAGGGTAGTATGGAGTTGCAATTCAATGCTTAACTCCATATCATTTCACATTTTCTCTAGTTAAATGTTGCAAAAATATTGGGGCACTAAATCTAGAAAACAAGCTTCTTAGGAACCATTTTACTACCCTAGAGTCATTAGTTGGTAAAGCCTGTGTTTCCACCCACTTAGATACATAATTTATGGCTACTAGGATATATTTATTTCCATTAGAATTTGGAAATGATCCCATAAAATCTATACCCTAAATATCGAAATTTTCACATACCAAAATTGAGTTTTATTGCATTTCATCTCTTTTAGATATGTTTCTAGCCCTTTAACATCAATCAAAATGTTTAACAAACTTCTAGACATCTCTAAACAGTGTTGGCCAATAAAAACCACATTCAACAACCTTATGAGCCATTTTATTTACACTTAAGTGGCCCCCAGTTGGTCCTAAATGATAGTATTCTAGAATTTGCTAACCATTTAAGTGAGAAACAAATCTATGGACTATTTAATCTACACCAATTTTAAATAAATTAGAGTCTTCCAAAATATAGCTTTTAATATCATGGAAAAACTTTTTCTTCTGTATAAAATCTAGTCTTAAAGGAATAATTCTAGTAACTAGATAGTTAGTTATGTCAACAAACTAAGGAGTTTCCTAAGGACTTACTTAGTAGAGCTTCTCATTTGGGAACTCGTCATTGATCTCCTATTCATTGAGTTTCTCCAATGAAAGGTTTTCTAGGCGCGAAAGATGGTTAGCTGCCAAATTCTCTGCTCCCTCTTTGTCTCTAATCTCCAGGTCAAATTCTTGGATTAAGAGAATCCACTTGATCAATCTCAGCTTAGCATTTGTCTTATTCAACAAGTATGGCAAAGCATAGTGATTAGTGTAAACAATAACTTTAGACAGATAAGATATGACCTGAATTTATCAAAGGTACAGACTATTGTTAGGAGTTCCTTTTCTATAGTGATATAATTGCCCTAAGTTTTAGTTAGCATCTTGCTAACATAATAGATCAACTGGAAATGCTTTTCCCACCTTTGACCTAACACTAACACTATAGCATAGTCATTAGCATCACACATTAGTTCAATTGGTAAGCTCCAATTCAAAGCTAACATAATTGAGGTATGAGTCAATTTGTCTTTCATTATGTTGAATGCATCTGAACAATCTTGAGAAAATATATATAGAGTATCTTTTTCTAATAATCAAGTTGAAGGTCTAGTTATTTTAGAGAAATCTTTAATAAAATTTTGGTAAAACTCAACATGTCTTAGGAAACTACGTACAGCTCTAATAGATGCGGAAGGGGGTAAGTTAGCAATAGTGTCAATTTTAGCATTATCGAATTCTTTGACTTTCCAAGACACCTTATGTCTTAACACTAATGCCTCTTGTACCATAAAATGACATTAAAACTAAATTAGTCTCTTCACATCTAGCCAATACTTTTTTAAGGTTCCTAAGGAAATTATCATATGAGTTCCCAAAAACTGAGAAATTATCCATAAAAACTTCCATTATGTCCTCTATGAATTCATCAAATATTACTATCATGCACCGTTGAAAAGTCGCAAGTGCATTACAAATACCAAATGGCATTCTCTTATACATAAACATACTATAAGGGCATGTAAAAGTAGTTTTCTCTTGGCCCTCTAAGGCAATAGGAATTTGAAAATAACTAGACAAACCATCTAAAAAGCAATAAGACATATGACATGATAAATGTTTTAGCGTCTGGTTAACAAATGTTAAGGGGAAACAATCCTTTCTTATGGTGTCATTGAGTTTTCTATAATTGATATAAACTCACTAGCCCATAAGCGCTCTCGTCGAAATCAGCTCATTCCGCTTGTTTGGTACTATTGTCATGCCTCTCTCCTTAGGTACAGCCTATACAAGACTAACCCAAGAACTATCAAAATTAGGATAAATCATACCTACGTCCAAAAGCTTCATTACTTCTAACTTGACCACTTCCTTAATGTTTAGGTTCAAATGTCTTTGTGGTTGTACTACCGGTTTGTAACCTTCTTTGAGTAAGATTTTATGCGTCGAGCCTGATTTTTCGATTTCTTTTATTTAAAATTGATTTCTCATTTTTTGATTAATACTAAACCCTAACCCATTTAATATTAATCGTCGACTAAAGAAATTGAGAAATTCCGGTTTTTTATTGAAAATTATTTTTGGAGTCGCCACCCGACCGGAGTTGGGAAAAGAAAAGAAACTGTAACCAATTGGGTGGATTGGTTACGATTTAGCTACCGGTCTTTGATTACAATTTTAACAAAGAACCAAAGGGTTCCGAATTCGAGAGCTAACCTATTAAACCCTTAATGGGTACCACTATCTATTTACCGAAATCAGGATTATTTTTTAATTATAATAGTTAAAAAATAAATAAATAAAATCAAAAGAAAAAAAAAAGAATCTAAGTTTCTACATATTTTATCATCGTCCCGAAGGTGCCTACGTACCCGCTAACCGGGATCAGACGACCGTAGTTCTTTAAAAAAAAAATCTTTAATGTGTTAATTGATTTTAATTTTGAAAACCAACCGAGTTTACATTATTATCTATTTAATTTTTAAAGAGCCCTAATTCACTAAGTTTTTTATTTTATTTTATAAAAACTCTCTAAAAGTCTATTCTTTTAACGAGGTTTTTTTTTATTTTATTTATTTACAAAATAAATTTTTCTAAGTGAGAAAATCCTAAAAATATTCCTAATCTTAAAAATTCCTAGACTAATATATATACATTATTATTGAACAATTATCTTCCTAAATAGATTAGTAATATTACGTAACTTATTGAATATATGAAAAACTAACACTAATAAGTCATCTAAACCAATATAGTCATATACACATATACTACATCAAATAACTAAGGAAATAATAATATAATGATAATAATGATAAATAAATAAATAAATTAAAATAAGAAAACTAAGATTTGAAAAAAGTGAACCTGGCTTGTTTTTGCACGATAATGACGCAAAGGGAGCAACGACGCTATTGGACTATGGAGTGTACAAATCGACGTCGGGGCTTGCTGTTGTGGATTCGTTGCGAAGTCATAGTGGTGGAGAAGCGGTTGTTGTTTTTGGATGGTATGGACAACGACGGTGTTCTGACGATGTATAAACGACTGCAACTGTCGCATGTGGATCTGCTTAAGCATTGTTGTCGCGCGCGCACTGCTGTATTCGAAGTAGAGACAACGCTACTGCAATTGCTGACAAAGAAGAATCCGTTGTAAGTTCGGCACTGGACAATCGTGATCGAAGGATGAGCACGAGTATGGCTATGCTGCTGTCCAGTTAATCATGATATTGGTGTTGTTGACTTGCATGCTGTTGAGCTGCTTGTTCGGATCAGGTATTTCTGGATTTCGACGAAGATCTAGCATGGAGTTTGTTGGCTGTGGACTAACTGCAGCTGCTGTTGTTGCAGTTGAGCTGCAGGGGATCCTGTTCTTTTCTGTTTTTGTTTCTCTTTTTTTGCTATTTTTCTTGTTTAATTGTGGTAGCATGATGCATCCTCCGTTGTTAATCATATCATATCTTATTGTATCTAGATTCAAATTTTATTCAAATAGACAGAAAAATAAAAACATAGGTGCCCGCTGAGAGTCGAACACGTGACCTCCAACTAAATCCACCCAAATACTCCGTTGCTTATCCATTAGGCCGTTGACCTGTATCTTGACATTCATTACCATTAAATTATATTTAAACTATCCAATTCCTTAAAATAAAATTTTTAACTAAACTAAAACTAAAACTAAAACTAACACTAAAACTAATTATAAATTACTTTCTAAAAATCTACGAAATCTTTATGATTTTTCCTTTTCTTATTTTTTTGGTATTTTGATCATTTGTTAATTTTCGTTTTTTTTTTTTACTTTTTTTAATTAAGACCCTTTTGTAAAAATAAAAATTAGGACTTCAGAGGGGCAAAAATTAGGTGTCTACATTATGTTTACAAAACGAGGGACTAATTCCCTTCATGTCAGAAATCTTTTATGCGATTACTCTCTTATGACCCCTTAGCACATCGAAGAGTTTATTCTTCTACTAGGTAGTTAGTCCAGAGGAAACTATCACTAGCAACTTTGAGTTTTCCTCTAAGAATACATATTCCAAATACTCTGGTAATTGCTTTAGCTCTAAATCCAATAGCTCTTTAATAGACAGTTTTAGTTTCGCTTCCTTCACATGCTCAAACCATTCAATTCTTTGCTCCTGAATCGAAGGATTAATTTCTAGCTGAGCTTCTACTTCAGTTATATTCAGATCACTAGATTCCTCATTAGGAATTCCACTCGTCAAGCATGATTTCAAAGGGTCTTTAGAAAATAATTCCTATAAAGTATTAGATATAGAATAATTAGTGGAATTAAGGCTGAAACATGTATCATCCTATTCAACATATTTTCTCATTGCTTCTTTTATTTTAATTACCATATCTTCTTCTCCTACCCTTAATGTAAGCATCCTATCACTAACATCTATGATAGGTCT
Organism: Lumnitzera racemosa; assembly: GCA_024138005.1. Lineage (NCBI taxonomy): Eukaryota > Viridiplantae > Streptophyta > Magnoliopsida > Myrtales > Combretaceae > Lumnitzera > Lumnitzera racemosa. The sequence goes on from JAMXBC010000007.1 coordinate 9,009,569, forward strand.
GGCTATAGCTAAGAAAGGTCTACCTAAAATGAGTGGTACATCAATATCCTCATTGATATCTAATATGAAAAAATCAACTTATAACATAAACATATCTATTTTAACAAGCATGTCTCCAATTATGCCCCTAGGATATGTTACTGATCTATCAGCTAATTGTTAACTCATCCAATTTGGTTTAGGTTCGCCTAAGCCTAGTTGCTTAAATAACTTATAAGGCATTAAATTTATACTTTTACCTAAATCAGCTAATGCTTATTTATAGACAAATTTCCAATGAGGCAAGGGATAGTAAATCTCCTTAGATTCTTTAGCTTTGTAGGAAGCTTATTTTATATGATGGCTGAGCACTCCTCACTGAGCATAACCATGGACAATTCTTCTAGCTTCTTCTTGGTGGAGAGCAGCTCCTTTAAAAAAATTTCATATTTGGAAATCTATGACAACACTTCCATAAAAGATAAATTAATATGTAATTGTTTGAATAAATCAAGGAACTTACCAAATTACTCATCTGTGCGCTCTTTCCCTAACCTTTGAGGATATGGAATAGGTAATTTATATTCTTTGATCGTCAGGGGATCTGGTTCTTCTTTAGGTGGCTCAAAAGTTCTTGTAACTTTATCCTTCTCCTCTTCTACCACTAGTTCAGGGTTGACTCGTGTTTTTTCGAGTTCCCTAGCAACTTGCAACTCCTTTCCACTTCTTTAGGTTACAGCTTGTAGCGAAGATCCTAGTTATGTTCCAATTGAAATATTGACAAGCTATTCTATGTGCCTTTCATTGCTTAATAGTCTAGCATTGCTACTTATTATGTATCTAGTCAACATTTCTTCCAGTTTAAGCTTTTTTCTTTTAGAGGGTAAGTTTGGAACCCATAAGGAACATTAACACTCCTTAGTTAATTTGCATAAAAATAATCACCTTCATGAGAAAAATACTCCCTACCTTATTCTCCACAAATGTTATAAGGCAAGCATTGAAAACCCCATTGATTCATACTGTAATAAGGTAGTCTCTAATAATAAGGTGACACATATCCTCCTAGGTTAACTACATCGGACATTATAGAATGTTGTGCTAATATATGATAGGAATCTAACCTTTTGTTTAGTACATCCACCATCGCTGCTAAGGTTATGGTAGATTCTACATCCTTCATTACTGATATCTTCCTACTGAGTTTATTACCTTTCCAGTGGTAGTTGTTCATGGTAAGCTTTTAAATAAAGTGTAAGCTTTACTAAGTGCCTTTGAGTTTAATGTACCACCTGTAAGTGTATTAATAAATAACTTAGTACTGAAACTCAATCCCTTGTAAAAAGTTTGTATCTGCATCCATAATGGCAGAGCATAATTAGGGCACTTTCTAAGCAACTCCTTAAAATGCTCCCAAGCATCATAAAATGTTTCCTTGTCAAAATGAGTGAATGACGAGATATCACTCCTAAGTTTAGCTATCCTATCTAGAGGAAAATATTTTTCTAAAAATTTTTCTAATAGTAAATCCCAAGAAGTAATAGTCTTTTTGTAATGAGGCTAACCATTTTCTTTCTTTTCCTTACAAATAAAACGAAAAAAAACATCAACCTTACTGTGTCATCCATAAATCCTTCTATTTTGAAAGTTGCACATATCCCTAAAGAGCTTACAAGACGCACATATGAGTCCTCCTCTAGAGAGCCTTCAAATGGCAACTGCTCTGAACCTTTGAGATAATGATCAGCGAGATCAAAAAGTCATATACAGTGATAGCTGGTCTTGTAATACTCAAGTTGCCTCCATTAGTCAACAGTTTAATATAGTCGAACATAGTTTTATATACTTCGTCATTATTGGCCATTACTCCAAATTTCCTCAATACAAAACAAGAAAATTTCATGTTAGATTTTAGGTTAGTTAATAGAAAGAAAATATAAAAATAACAAAAATTAAAATGATAGAGTAATAAAAGAATGAACTTTCATGATTAATAGTCCTCAACAACGATACCGAAAATTTGATTAGGAATATACCACTCTAATAAGCAAATGTATTTGTTAAGTAATTATGTAGAATTGCAATATCAATGATGAATTTGATGAAAGCAAGAAACGAAAACTGAAAAAAAGATTAACTGATAATGCAATAATAAAATAAAACTATATAAACATAAATTGGGATATCTAGATTCCAATCACAATTAGTGTAATATGTAGGGTTTTTAGATTTTTAATGAATCTCTTATTCTTATTAAATGGAGGAATTCAAGTGCAAATCTAAGGTCTTTAGATTTTTAATAAATCTTTCATTCTTATTAAATGGAGGAATTCAAGTGCTAATATAATAAGAATTGCTTCTCCGTTAGATTCTAATCCTAATTACATCAGACCTGAATCACTTCTAGAATAGGATTCCTTAGAATGACATTAAGAACCCCACACAATAAGAAAAAACATTTAATTCTAAAAAAAAAACTATAATTTATCTCTAAGCTTATAGTGTATATCTTCAATTATGGTAAATTTATTTACGTATTGGCCTGACAACTTCAATACATAAAATTAGATAAATTAAGTTATGACTCTAAAAATAATAACTTAATCCAATATAAAATGCACAATTGAATTAATAAAAACAAGAAAATTGCATTAAAATAAAATAATTCATATACACTACATTGTTACCTCAATGGTTCATATATCTAGATATCATTACTTCTAAGCTATAATCAATGAAAAGATAATAACTTTCATGATTAAAAGAGTGTCTCTATTCCCTATTCTCTCTTTCTTCTACGTTCTCTCTCCTAAATATAATTGTCTATCTTCTATTTATAATGTCTAGATAGAAAAATCTCCCAATGGCAAGTGTATCATGGCAAACTAGAGGTATATAGCCATAACCAGGGCATGGTGGTTAGGTTGAACAACACTTTATAATAATTCTCATGAGAATTGTCTTGAAAATAATTACAAGGGGAACACGATCGTAGTATGCAACCATAGTCATCTTCCATGCTTGTTTCTTGAACAAATTCTCTCTGATCCTTGTCATCTTTAAATTATCCTTCAAAATAAATGAAATTCTTATAAAAAATTACCTAAATTCTCATCTTTTTGTCATATCACTTCAATTGAGTCCTAAACTAGAAAATAACTCAAATCAATAGAAAAGTCAACTAAATTATATTAAACAAGCTCAAAATATTCAAGATAATAACATGATAGATGAGTGTAATTTTCCACTAATGAATAGCAAACCTCAGGAAGCTAGATGACCAAACCACTGATAACCGACCCAAAAGCTTAGCAAGTCCAGCACCAAGCTATCCTACCCATCTTCCCAACCTAATCCAAGTTAGGTCGATTGATCTAATCTATAACTTCTCATCATTTTCAAGCTAATCCAACTAATTGTTGAGCTTCTTTGAGGACCCGAGCTTTCTTGTCACCAAAGACTAGCAAAGCATGCTAACTACTATTTTTGTCAAACCTTCCAATAAAGAAGCAACATGTATCTATGGTGCATGATCCAATGATGATGACCTCTTAACAGATTCTTTATTCCTTTTATATCCGTTTTGCTATAAATTAGGAACTTTATGTAACGAACATTACAATTTACCCTTTCTAGTCATTTTCTCTTTCTTGTAAACCCTGGTAGCCAGGTATAAAAAGCTACTCTTGTAATTCGCCACAACAAGTTGAAAGAATTTTTATAGATATTACTTCTTGTTCTCTAAGAGTGTTCCTCTTGAGAAACCCTGATACTTATCTAACTTCTTTAGTAAGAGTTAGTGGCAAATGACCCTAGTGCGTGTCTTGTACATATCAAGAGCTCATTAGACCATGTTGATCGATTTGTATATTAGATCCACTCGATTGCACCTGAATTTTGCTAGCTTTTAATATATTAGATCCACTTGATTGCACTTGAATTTTGCTAACTTTTTTTCACTTTAGTTCCACTACGGTGAGCTCTCATATATATGGCCTTGAGACGTATCATTTAGTGACTACAATCTCTTATTGATTTGATTTAAGTGGATAGAAGAGTGAGACTGTTGTGGAATTTAGAATCCCCAATAGTAGAGTTGGAAGATTGTAGTAGACACAAGGTCAAAGCACTATAATTTCTTTGCTTGATCTTCTTCCCTTTCTCTCCTTTATTTTCAATACATTTTATTTTTGCTTGTTGAATATTGTTTTACATGTCATACTTTCTTAAATAATGAAAGGGCTATTTGAAATTGAAGAAGTTTAAAATTTTTATAAAGTAACCAATTCACCTTCCCCCTCTTGGTTACTTAAATCGAGACCTATAATTGGTATCAGAACTTTACTCTTTTAACATATCAAGTTCAAAGATCCAATGGTGGAAAACAATATTTCAGTAGCTAAAAATCATGCTCCTTACTTCAATGGAACCAAATTTGCTTACTACAAACGTAAAATGGAATGGTACACCTAAGTAACTGACTTATTCTGGGGAAATTTATCAAGTTCAGAGATGCTAATATTGGAATTGATGTTGAACCAATTCTTATATAAAAAGAGAAGTGATAAGCTAAAAGAGTAATCAGGCTAAGAATCTTCTGCTTATGATAATAGCTTCATTTCAATACTATTTAGTTTCCTCTTGCAAGACTACAAAGGGTACTAGGGATATGTTGTATAAAACACATGAAGGAATAAGGACACACATATCAACTTACTATAGCAAGAATATGAATTATTCAAATTTCAATCCGATGTGATGAGAACCAACTTTATGGTCCTATGATTCACTCCTAAGCCCAAAGACTCAATACTCTTGTCTACCAAACTCTTTCTCAATAACTTACTCTAGAGTAGGCCAAGAATCTGTAGTTGATTAAGTTACATGAATGCTCAAGCTCCAACTAGATTTTATAATCTCCTAAGCAGTAGAAACTGACCTCTTAGCTGACTTGAACAACTCAACCGGTCACACCATCATCTCTTCTAAGATGCTCCTATATACCCTATGTCATCATATGAACTATTTGAGAACCTCCAATTTGCTACCATCTCCGTACAAAAACTATTAGCGCTTCTTAGAAAGGCATCCAACTCCTAGATGATATGATGTCTCTAACACTACGACCACCATACTATTTCTCAAAGGATATTCTTCTTGTCATTTTTCTAATTTTCCCATTCTAAACACTTCTTTGTTGGATTTTTTTTCTTTTGTACACTTTAGTCATTACTTATTTTATCTTATAGCCCTAATAAGGCCACTATCAAAGCCTTGCTTATACTCAGTCAAAATCATCTTTTTATCATCAATATTGAATATTCCTCTTCCTTTGTTTTTGCATGTAAGCTCCCAAGCTTCCCCAAATTCAAACTTACTCTTATGAAACCCTTTATATGTTCATATATGTAGGCGTATCATCTTAGCATCACAATTTTAATGACAAAAAGTTGTTATTGGAGCTATTGTCACATGTTCTTGTTGTTGTATGAAGTTATTGAGCTAAGTTTTGTAGAGTTGCTAATGTTGTAGGTGTTTTAGAGTATTGGTTATTAAGTTTTTTGTTATTTGAAGTAGCATGCTTAGTTTTGTGAGCTATTTCAAAGTTTAGAAGTGTTATAGATGTTGAATCTAAGTATCTATAGAGGAGTAGCTGATGTAGAGAGTTACACTCGTAGTAGAAAGAGATAAGGAAATAAAATTCCCTAGAGTAGAGATCAGCAAATTAGAGACGTAACCATTGTAGTTACAAATCATGCCATTACATTACAACAAATGGTGGAGAATAAACCTTTCAAAGCAATTCTTGCAAATGTTGAAGCTCCTTAAGCTAAAGAGCACGTATATGTAGCTTGTAATGAGAATGTTAGAGAAATTAGATGTAGTAACCAAGCTTGTAGACCGATTAAATTTGGTGATGCTGATGAAGATGCTAGAGGCTACTTTGAGGGTTTTGGTGTACAAGAATTCTAGGCTCCCTAAGGCTTGAAGAATGTGAAACTATAAGTTCCGTACTTCTTTAGAAGTGGAGATGCAAATGATTACCTCAATTGGGGGGATAAGATTGAGAAGTTATTTGAGTGTCATGATGTAGAGGAGAACCTAAAGGTAAGACTAGTCACCTTTGAACTAATTGGCTAAATGAGAGATTAAAATTTAGCATGAAATAAAAAGAATTGTACAAAGAAGGTCTATACTCGACTGCTTACTTTAAGATGTGTTCAAAAAGTTATAAGACTTAAGATAAAGAAGAAGTTGTGTAGATAAGTATGTGAAGGATTTCAAATTCGCATGATAGATTTTGCGAAGTTAATGAGCTTGAAGCCCGAACTATTACTTATTTCAATAGAGGCCTAAAGTTTGAGATAGCTCTATCCTAGAGGTATAGAAGATTTATACACTAGATTATAAATTTGAGTTGCTCAAAGGTTTAAAAGATGAAGGCAATAGGATCCTTTTCGAGCACCCCCGAGCTAACCTCAACCTAGCCAATATGTTCAGTCAAACTCCCAAAAGTAAGTTAGATTCGAGCTGGTAGGAGCGATAAGGTAAAAGGAAGGAATGAGCCCAAAGAAAGGCAAGAAGAAGTTCGAAAATTAAGAAAGGTCAGTATTTGGGAAGGAATACTAGTAAAATTAACTATTTAAGTTTCAAAGGTTTAGGCACATGCCGCCTAGTGTCTCAATGGAAGGATTATGGTTATTAAAGGAGAAGTGCTAGCTTTTGAAATAGATAGTACTTATGAGGAGGACATTAGAGAACAAAAGGAAGAGTGCATCGGTGTCACATCTAAAGAGGAAGTGGTAAGCTTTAATGAATAAGGAGAGTTCTTAAATATGACTATTGTATCGAGGAGATAATGAGTTTAAACCTCTAAGCCAAAGATGAGTAGAGAGAGAACTTGTTCGACACTAGGTATAAGGTGAAATGTCAGTTATGTGGTTTGGTTATAGATAGTGGTAGCTACATAAATGTGACCTCTACATCCATGGTGCAAAAACTAAAGTTACCAACCACTTTACACCTAAAACCTTACAAGTTGCATTGACTAAATGAGAAAAATTCTTTATATGTGCCTTAATGAGTCATAGTGCCAATCTCCATTGGAGCTTATTAAGACAAGGTGTTGCATGATGTCTTACCCATGTGTACGTTACACATCTTAGTGGGTTTACCTTAGTTATTCAATTCAAGAGTCATGCGTGATCATAAATGCCTTTGAGCATGAAGGAAGGACGATCTTATTAAGCATTATGACTCGTTGTCAGGTCAGAGACATGCGAACACAATTGAGCTAAGCTCAAAAGAAGAGTCTGATGAACCAAGTCGAGTCAATGCATGAAAAGAGGTGGGAAACCCCAATGTTTTTGCTAACCATATATCATTGGAGCTGAAAGACAAAATCCAATCATCTAATGAAGTACAAAAGTTGATCGACAAATACATGTACTTATTTTCAAGGTATTGCCAAGGGGTTACCATCATTTCAAGGCATAAAGCATTATATTGATTTACAACCTAGAGCTTCATTGCCTAACAAGCTTACATATAGAATGAATCCTAAGTAAGCTATCAAGCCCTAAAAACAAGTGAATGAGCTCATTTAGTAAGGCTATGCTAGAGAGTCTTCGAGTCCTTGTATTGTACTATCCCTACTAGTGCCTTATCAAAAATGAAGAGATATGTATGTATCTACACATATATATATATATATATAATATATATATAAATCTTAGAGACTCTCTTATGGCCTCTCTAGAAATTCTATATGTATGAAGATATGTATATACATATATATATATATATATATATGTATATCTTTTTAGAATCTTGATACATGCCTTCTTCATAAATGAAAACTCAACCTTTAGAATTAAAATTATTATTTCTAAATATAAAAAATATTTTCATTTTATCCTGGTTTTAAGAGTTTTTCATATAGAAATATCTCTTTACTTTTTTGCTTTTATCTATTTTTTTTTTTTTTGTGAGTTTTATTAATTTGCAAATAAAACCTTATCTAAGTCCTAACGAATTGAGTGTAAGAGCCCTTCAATTGCAACATCTCCATTTCAAAAAATTGAAAACGAATTTTCTTATCAGCTATGTAATTACAATTCAATAGAGAATATCCATGTAATTAAAATGTTATATTTCTAAAAAAAAAAAAAAAAAAAAAGAAAAAGAAGAAGATATAGGCGTAAGTATATTTTGGCTTGAGAGCATGATCGGCTAAGGAATTTGTTTTACACGTAGAAGAATTCGAACAAGGAACACATCCATGAAGCCATTCAGAAATTGTAAATCTGAATATATATAAACAAAACATACACACATAAATTCCATTTTATTTTAAATATGACACAAATAAACATAATTTTAGAATCGAATTAACAATTCCATTATGGTGTTTTCAAACACATGAATGGATTAGTCATCCTATTACTTTCCATTCCATTTTATTTCTGAATACTAGGCGTAGCATAAAATACTAGGATCATAGCAGTACATGCATATCCGAATGTAGAAAAGAGCACATTGAGAAGTGGAAAACAAAGTACGGTTGTAGGAACTAGATAGATCAATTAAACATCGTTCTTTCTCTTCTCAGAGGAATCCCTTGTCCTGTTTCTCATCAACTTGTGAAGGGGGGTCCTAAAGTAAACTCTTAGTTCCTCGCGTAGACGAGAGAAGTAGACGTTTCTTGTCCAAGAAACAGTCCCTTCGCTAAAGCTATTGAAAAGTGCAACCAATGTCTCCTCATTTTCGAGCCAGTCAGGAATTTTAATAATATTCTTCCTTGTAAGTAGCTTTGCATCATCACGGGTTTTTATCAGGCCTGCCATAAATGTGATGTAATCTATGGAATAGCTATCATCATTGTGGTGGGATTGCTCAAAAACCATGAGATTCCGAATCAGTGTTTCAGTTGTTGGTGATAGCTTGAAGCAGGGGATTCTCAAAACGCCCTTCTTAAAGTTGACGTCAAACAGGCGGCAATTGCTTTCCCCCGGTTTGAACCTTACTCCAGCTAATTTAAGTTCTGTTGCACTTGGAATGGCTTCAATCTTTTTCTTGTCACCGTATAAATGCTCCCGAGTGGAGGGTAAATAAAGAAGTCGGACAGCATCGAGCAAATGCTTTACATCTGAGTTACGAAGGCTTTCTGCTTCGGTATTTGCATCCCCTTCAAACTCAAAGAATTTATAGGTTAGCTTAAGCAAGGGTGGAAGTGGAAGATCCGTCCGAGAATGAGCTTCAAAAGCCAAACTGTACAGATTACAAAGGACAAAGAACGGCAGTTGATTTTCTAGCAAACTCAGGTCTCGACGAATGTCAGTCAGTATCCACTGGTTTTTTTTTTCGAATAAAAAGTCATTTGGATCTCTCATACCATCAAAATGACACGACAAAAAAAGCTCAATAATGAAGGCACCATCTAGAAGAACCATTTTTGCGAAATCATCACGCAGATAATCTTTTCTGGAGTAACATTGACGGGCTTGACTCACACATTCCAGCACAGTGTCAACGGAGTCCTCCAAGGGTCTCCTTGTCCGATCCAGAAATCTTTTCAAGTATCCCCACTTGTGCTCCTTAATATCTTTTCTGTCCTTACCATGATGAAATGGTCCAATGCAGACAGCTCTGGGTGAGAATGCCTCTTTGTGGGCCTTGGGAACTTTATCCTGAATAGCGTATATACAGCGTTTTGAGCACTCAGGGGGCGGCCTTTGAAGCCTCTCTCTTATAGTGCTTATCAGTTGGCCACGGCTGTTGTCTTCGTCAAACCGTGGCTCATGCTGGTCCGTCATCTCTGATTTTTTATTGGAAGAATGACTGCTAAAAAAATAATGGAAGAATCAATAATCTCCCTCCCTGTTAGGAATGTAAGGATAGAATAAATTTTCCCAAGAAAATTAGGCCGCTTAGATAAATTATTATTTGAGTAAAAAAGAGAACAGGAGTTAGGACAGACCTTTGTTAAATGGACAGGCGACGTTAAGCTGCAGCAGAAGTCCACAAAATCGATTTAGTAAGTCTTCTTGATCATAACTGCATCTCATATGCCGATAGGGTTCTAACTGCTGATGAAAAGAAAGAGTTTCTTTGACATCTGAAATGGTAGAGAAGCATGTTAAGTAGTTTGATAAGCCACCACTATGTCATGTTCATATTGCATTTACTCTAGATGGCTCTGATGTTAAGTCCTTGTTGCATTTTAACATAGAAGGGCCTGATTGGCACCAATTAATTGCTACCAGTAAATGCAAAACGACCCCATCTCGTCAGGAATGCAATGGTATGGCCAGATAAATTATTGCTACCAGTCAATGCAAAACGGCCCCATCTCGTCAGGAATGCAATGGTATGGCCAGATAAATTATTGCTACCAGTCAATGCAAAACGGCCCCATCTCGTCAGGAATGCAATGGTTTGGCCAGATAAATTAACTAATGAAAATTTTTTGCCATGTCAAGCCTTCATCATTGACTAATTCCAAGATCTTAATCAACTATAGGTGCCTTTTGGTGAGTCATCTATTCAGAGTTTTTAAACCTGTAAACCTAAGAGGTTTTTGTCGCACCTGGCCTCATTAGAACCAAGACAAACTAGCTTCCAAAGGAAAAAACAGGTAAATATCCAAATGAATCCAAAAGTTGCTGAAGTTCACTATGGCCTTCTGAATAGTTCTTTCAACTATGATGTGAAAGCGAATTGATACACAAACTCACAACCTAACATCACTGTTCAACAATTAGGAAATTGGGAGTACAAATTCACAAGCAAATGTTTCTGTTTTAGTAATTTGGATGGTAGAAAATGGTTTGTCCAGCCTCTACATGTTCTATAGCCTAGTAGTCTCATCAATCACTTTACCCTGCTGTTCTATTCCGATAAATTTTAAGTAATAAAGTTTTTGCAAGTTGCAATGCTGATTGCAGATTATAGTCGAATATAGAGAACAGCCTATAACTTGTGTAGGTGATTGCATGTATATACATGCACCACTTTCATTGTTAGGAATATATTTTATAACAGGAAAATAAAATACAATCTAGTTGTTTCCAATGATTCTATTTAAAGTCATCTTTTATTTATAGGGAAATAGCAGATAATTTTTATATTGACAATAACCTCTAAAAGTTGTAAATAACTACTCTAAACATAGAATAATTTTGAATCTTATAATATCTCTTAAATATGCATAAATGAATCAGAAAATAACAAAATGATAAATATTTTCCTGTCATAAAAGATAATCCAAATTGACCCTCGTGCTGGTCAGCAGGCAGCCCCGATATAAAATAGCCTCAACTTGAAAGGTAGAAGGTATTTCTAATAAATTGTCACCCAATGGGACAACTCGCCAACCACTTGCCAGTTGCCAGCATTGTGTCCTTCATCGTCCATGCTATAAAACAAATGAGCATTTGTAACATAATTTAAACTGAAACACGTGGGTTTGCAACTTGAAAAAAGTAACATAGAGCTACTGGTTTTACCAAGTATCCTTGGCTACAGAAAAAACAAGTTCGTGGACTAACAGGTAACCACTCCCGACATTGTGTCTAGTTACGGTGATTGCAATCTATTTAGGTATTTTTGTGAGCTCTTTTTCCACCACCAATAGCATATGAGATATTTAAAGAGTTTTTCCTTCTAAGAAACTTTAAAAAAGTAGTTTTTGCCAGGTGGTTGTTGGTGATTCAAGAAGAAGAGAAGCTAGGGGATAGTACAGGTCCTTCTTCTTCTTCCTTTCCCTTTTGCTTTTCCAAACAGCTAAGAGAGAGAGAATTGAGGATGTGAGGAAATGAAGGAATGAAATAGAATAAGCCATTAAATATGTCTTGTATACTAAGCATCCTAACGCAAGTTTACTTTAGTAGCTTCCTCAAGAACTTTGCTAAGAAACTCCAGCTTAACCTTCTAGAGTGACTTTCTTGGAAAGTTAACTGGAAAACTTGTTGAAGTTAGCTTAAGCAACTTCCCAATTAAGCTTACAAAATGACTTCCTTAGCAAGCAATCTAGAGAAGTTAAGGGTTAAGTTACTTAATGATCACGTAATTAGGAGCTAAGTTATGCATAATTGTGCACATCCTTATTCGTGTTTGATATTATCCTTATCCACAATTGATATTATCCTCATCTAAAGTTGATCTTATCTTCACCCGCAATCTATTTTATCCTTATCTATAATTGATCTTATCTTTTTATCCATTTTCATTCTATCTATTTCCATTCTTATTCACTTTCATTCTTATCTACTCTCATTTTTATCTACTTTTACTCTTATCCACTATCATCCTTTTCCGTTTTAAAACTTATCCATATCCGTCCTTATCCACATTCATCCTTATCTACCCTCAACCTTATTAACTTTCATCCTTATCTATTATCATCTTTATTCATTATTATCCTTATCCATTCTCATCTCCATCCACTTTTATCCTTATCTATTTTAATCCTTATTCACTTCCATCTTCATTCAAATATATTGCTCGATAGCTAAGAAAAGAAGGGATACTTACCTTGTGTTTAGGAAGAGGGAATGTAGGGGAAGGAAATGGGGGGTAATTGTTTCCTTTCCCTTGTTTGGTTTAGAAGGGAATCTAGGAAGGAAAGGAAACCAAGAGGAATTAAATCCCTAAGCTTTACCCAAATTTATTATTCCCAATATTGGAGAGAATGAGAAGGGAATGAAGGGAAAGCTTTCAAAATTACCAAATTATCCTCTACTTTTACTTATGTTATTATATTTTATGTGAAAATTAGTAAATCTATCATTTATCCTATTTTGTCCTTGCTAATCATTAACATTCCTCATATTTTCCTTCCTTCCTTAGAAACACTGAAACATCATCACTAAACTTACCATTATTTATCCCCATAGATGGATTTTCATAACTTTTACAGCAAAGGCCATTGGAATCCTTAGCATTCTTTGTAATTGCTTTTTAGACTACCAATCTAGCTACCAAATGTCATACAAGATGATCGGTGAAGATTGAACAATGATTGTAAAACCCAATCTAGCTGCTGAATGTCCTCACCTTTGCCAGATGCAACAATAAGTACAGGAATGAAAGGATAAAAATGCACATGAGACTTGGGATTATCAATGAAGTGAGAATGACTTTGCCTCATCACGATGTTATAAATGTATGATCATATTCAAGCTGTTGCAATTAAATATGACAAATTATGCTAGCCAGACTGAATCATAAATTTAAAAAAGGAAAAAAATGCAAATGGTGTAAATTGGTTTTAGACTAGCAGTAATTGTTGATGAAAATGTTGATTCAATTTACAATGGAACCTAAAAGTAAAGTGGTGAAGCTTCCTTCATAATCATAATATTATACCATGTACAAAGAACACGTTCCCTCTATAAGTTAGTGTCTTGTCTTCAGCTCCAACACACCATAGATGGCCCTGCAGCTCTAGAGCTCCTTTCATTTCTGCTGTCTCCCAAATAAACTTGAAAAGCCCAAGAACCCTGTCCAACTGCTTCACCCCACTCCAAACTATATTTTTCTGCTCCGATGTTAAAATTCTTCCCATATACAAATGGAACCTCTTTGCTTCATCATCTCCCACAATCCCACCACAAACATCTACCTCGATGTCCATTATACATCCAAAGAGATAATACAACAACAGAGTGAATAAGCATGGAGAAGAGTGGCCTAGCGTCTTGGTAAGCTTCTTTTGCACGAGGCTTTCTTGGTGTCTATAATCCTTAAACCCAATGCTTCTATCAACTAACACATTTTTTATTTGAGACAATCCTTCTTTCATCGCTTGAAGCTTCGTCACATAAAAGACCAACGACTTCTCATTTTCCAAGCACTGAATAAGGTCACAGAACATCTCAAGAACATCTTCCCACTTGTGTAAATTAGAAAAGTTGACTTCTTTCGTAGGTGCAAGCCTCATCCACGAAGCAGACTCATGATCATAAGAAATGACAGTCTCATCCAAGAACCTCAGACAGCTAGATACTATCTGCTGGCCCATTTTTGTTGCTTTGTTTGGACATTGACGGTTTAGAGAATTCAGCTCAACCTTCAATCCATTCAATATCTCATCAATAGCTCCTGTCCATATCCGATGCTGTGTGACTTGAGGACAAATCGTGAGGCGTACATGTTTCCTTTGCTGTGCAGAAATGTTGAGGAAGCCGCTGACTCGAGTCAATGAATTGAAAACCAAGGCTTGCCTTTCGCTCAATTTACTGAAACAACCAAGGAATTCAGACTCCTTCCCGTTTGATGTTAAGCCCATCACACTATTCTTCAATGATTGCTGAACAGAGCGAGACCCGATAAAAACCCTTGCAAGAGACTTGAAAGTATGCATTTTGTGCTTCAAAAGATCATCCGCAATGATGGAACCATCACTCACATTAATTAGCCTTCCATCAACACAATCTACACCCTTTAACAAATTGGCTAACTTTGACAACTTGGGGTAGTTCTTTTCATACCATTTTGTAGGTAACTCCTCTTCATATGTTTCTGCTAAACCGTGATACCTTAATGCTTTCAAATGAATCACCCCCTTTATTCTAAAACCAAAATGGCTTGCACGGTCTAGATAGTATATTACTTTTTTGCATGACATTGTGGAGTACTCTACATACATTCTGAATCCCCGCAATAACTCCAGATAGGGAGCAGGTAAAGGGCAGGTAATTATACTCAGTGATACATATTATCGAACGGGTGGTGGTGTAACATGGAAGAAGTTGGTTTGTATAAGACTTGACTGGAAATTTTGTGGAATGAACTTAAACTCCTCAACTAAAATTTAACCATTACTTGATAAGAAGAAACAGAGAATTGAAATGAAAAAAACTGAAGAATCAAAACTAGAGTTCTTCTTGATTGGATTATATATATATATATATATATATATATCTATCGTATCACGGGATATATATATATATCGTATCACGGGATTACGTATCAGGCGCTTAATTGGCTGAGAAGATCAAAAGATTTTCTATCCCTCGTCGACTTGTTTTGTAATTTCCAACCGAATTAAAGAGACCGGAGAAAAAGATTGATGGCTCCCTGTTAGCCTCAGCCCCTGTCAGCAAACTCATGGGACGGAAAATGAAAAGAAAAGCGAAAAAATAAAATGTTAAACAGAAGGAACGTTATTATGTGTGAGAATAAGAAAGGAATTAGAAATTATTTTAATCTACAAGTTATACCGACAATATTAAGATTCAATTCGTTGCAAAGCTTTACGGGGCATGACTCGTAATTTAATAATTTAAAATATACGAGCAATGTTACATTAGTGATGTGTATGTAAATTCAAAAATAATAAATGGATAAGACTTAATTCATAATATTCGCATTATGTGGAAAAGAAAAAAATAAAATTATATAAAAAAAGTTTTAATATAATAGTTAAAAAATATCCATAGTAGAAAACTATACACCAGCATTTTATATTTGATAAAAGATAATTCAAATGAAGCAGTAATATACTTAATAAATGTATATTCTTTAAAAGGAGAGAGGAAAAGGATTTTTTTTTTTTTAACCAAAAGAGTTGAAGGATATTAAAAATAAAATGTATAAATATGTATAAGAAATTTGGTCAAAATAGAAAAAAAAAATAATAATAAAGCGTAAAATGTAAGAGGGACTATATAATGGAAACTAAAAAGATGAATGTCATTTGAAAAGAGAAAAACAATTGTAGTTAATTTATACATGGAAGTGAGAGAACAAATTAAGTAAAAAAAAAAAAACAAAAGTAGAGTAGAGAGAAGGAGGAAAAATTAGAATTGAAAAGTAGTGAAGGAGAGAGAAAAACTATATGGAAAAAGAAATAAATTTATCTATAATATAAGATATTTATAATTTTAAAAAATTATTTCAATATAGGTATTTTTATTAAATAATATTGAATTAGGGCTTAGTAGATAATTTTCAAAAGTGACAGTTACATAAAGCCCTTGAGGCTCTAATAATATAGATAAGAGATGTTTATATGTTTTTGCAAATGTAGATCACCATAGTATTACAATTTTAGAAATATTAATATTCAATAATTTGATATAGAGATAAACTTAATAACAAATGTTAATTAAAAACCAAATTAATTAACTAATAAAACTAATTAAGAAAGTAAGGGAATGATCATATATCCTTACATGAGGAAGTGAAAGTGCTTCTAAGATATGGTACAGCGCCTATAGCCGATGTCAAGATAAGTTAAGTCACAGTCGAACATGATACTTGGGCTATTAGATGATTGAAATAATTTAAGTTACATGTCACCATTAACTATAACTTTTGGTGTAGTGGTAAAACACTTGATCCTACAATCGATATCAGAGCCAAGGTCGTAGGTTCAATTCCCAACAGGAATAATGTTGAAAGGAGATTGTTAATAATGCTATATGCGTGGCAAAAGTCAAGATAGTAAAAGTCAAGCCAATAAATATTAATGGACTTATTTCGATCAATTAACTTAAAAGTTTCAAACTTATATTAATAAGGCATTCACAATCATAATCTTATAAACTAAAGCCTTAACATCCTACAATTCATGTGGAACACTTACATGAGGTTTTATAGTAAGTATGTTAGATTAGAGATCCATTACTAGCTCCTCATCCTTGATTTGTAGGAGATATAAGGCTGAGCAATTTTAGGAAGGGGATCAGCATCCCAAGATTTAGAATAAATTCTATAGGATTCAACTAGCAACAGTTGTACCATGTTAATATAGGATGCAATCAACTTTGATGATTCTTTATATCAAGAACAAGTTTCTTGCAACAACCCTTAATAAAAATAGTATTTTTTTTTTATGTGTTTTTAGCGAAATTTGAGGGATATGGACAATTACTCAAGCATATTATGCACTAAGAGTAATTGAACTAGCATTTAATGTAGATGTTATTACACACAAATAAACTAAATGAGATGTTCACCATACTCCAATATTATTGAATCGATAATAATAGAGATTTTGAGAAAGAATACTCAAGAATATATTTATTACCAAGAATAAGGAAAAGAATGTGTTTACAACTCTAATAATAGTCTTTAGGATTAATTAAGGTTAAGAGTGTAATTAAAATGAAACTAGATGGCCTAAAACAAAGAAAAACAAAATAAAAAAGCAAAAATAACTCAAATCAGTTATACTTAAACCAGTAAACTGGTTCCAAAATTGTCTTAAGATTGGTCTCAACTAATATTCTGTGCAATTAAACCAACGGAACAATTATGTAATTGGTTTTGAAACTAGTTCAACATAACATTCTGTTTCTTAGAAGGAACCCATTGGTTGAATAGTGACGCATAAACCAATCATACGGTTCTTAACAGTAGCCATTTCTATTGTAATTTCCTTGCTTTATTCAATTGGCTCCTCACCTTCTCATATTGAACCATCCCCACACCTCAAATGCTTAACAAATGACCAAAAACTACAACAAATAGATCCTAAACCTCTTAATAAAATTAAGTTCATCCTCTTTCATTTGATCTATCATGAACATTAACACTGGATTTTAAAGTCCTCCCACTCTGGTCCGTGTAATTGATCCAATGGTAGTTTATTCCCATCACTTACCTTATCTATCGAGCTACTCCTACATGGTCTCTATTTGAATTCCTGGCTTAGGCTGACTTAACCAACTTAGTCAAAAGGATTAGGTCCTTAGGAGCTTAGAAGTCTTCGGTCCTTAGGAGCTTAGAAGTCTTCATTCTTATTAAGTCAAATTGATAACTAGTAGCTCGACATTGTCTCTAGTGAGGTTGATAGAGCTTTTAGACACTTGACTTAAATCTTGTTGAAGGTAACTAAGCTACTAGAAGCTCGATATAGGCTTGGATGTTGAATTGGGCTTTAAGAGCTCAACATATGTCTTGGAGAAGTCAGCCTGAACCTAAAGACCCATATCCAAATAACTTATCGACATCATTGAATCTCTAAGTTAAGTTTAGTTTGTTAGCTTGCTAAGTTTATTTATGGATGGATAAAATAAGCATCTTGATAATGGAATTGAGAATTTACTCAATTCATTATTTCTTTGGGTTTAACACAATCAAAAAATGATTATTCACTTTTCATTTAACAATTTGAAGTGAATTTGAAACTGTCTTACTCTATTTAGATGATGCCCTTGTTGTTGGAAATGATCTAACAGCTATGACTCGTATGGAACAAGTTATTCATCATGCTTTTACTATAGAAAACTAAGTAATCTAGTTTTCCTAAAAAGAAAGATTTGTTGAATTGTTAGAAGGTTTCATACTTAATTAACATAAGTTTTTATTTGATACACTTAGCTTGTTAGATTGACAAGGCCAAACCAACTAAAGTTCTTTACCACAAAATCTTTGTCTTGAAAATTTTACAAGAAACAAGCTAGCAAATCCTTATTCCTCTCATCAAATTATTGGTTAATTGTTATATCTTACACTTAAGCAATCTCGTATCTATTTTGCAGTGCAACAATTAAGTCAATTTGTCGCTCAACCACATTCTTCTCATTTACAAGTTACAATACATGTTCTGCATAACTTAAAAGGAAAAATTGATAAAAGGCTCATTTCGTTGTGCTTCTTCTTCCTTGTCTCTTACCATTTACTATGATGTTGATTGAAGTTCATGCCATATTGATTACAATTCTTTATATTGTATGCTTGTTGGGACATCATTGATAATATGGTATTGACTACTAAAAAGTTGTTATGGATATCTTATCTTCTTCGTGATTTGTGTGTTCCTATTCTCCTCCTAATTACTCCTTTTTTCGAAAGCAAATCATTAGCATGTCTTATTGCCCAAAGTCCTTACCTACATGGGCGAACTAAACATATATAAGTCAATATTTACTTCAATATTGACCATGTTTCAATTGGTTTTCTTAACATTTCCCATGTCCCTTTGACCAAAGCTGTAGGTAAAGCATAGTTGATTTCTTATTGCTCTAATTTAGGTCATCTTACTTTCCCAACTTGAAAGTGTAGAACAATTTGTTCATAGAGACCACCATCGTATGACTATTCATCAAAAGATATCACTTCACATATTTAGTAAAAGTGTAAACCTATTGTAGTAGAAGTAAGAATAATGACGATAAAGATACCGTTGTTTCCAAAAAGTAAGAGATCCAAAACAAGTTCATGAATACCGTTGATATCTCATTGGAGTAGCAATGGAGGCGATTATAACAAATTCTATTTATTTTTCTTCTAAAGCCATAGCATTAGTTTGTAGTAGAATTATCTTTGTAGTTTTGAGTTTATTTAGTTATAGGTCACGCGTTTACTTGCCAAGCATGTACATCGAATAGATAGTTGAAAATAACAAAATACAAAATCATATTTTTGTATGGTCAATTTCGTCATTACGTACTACTACATTAATATTCATCATCAACCTTTCATATTAAAGATTAACATCAAGATGAGATAAATTTTTCCTATTTCCAATCGTTAAGAATGATGTCATCTAATAATTTTAAGGCGTAATAGTTGCTGGTCTTGCCATGGACTAGCAAGAATTTTCTAAAGTCAGAATTTTTGTTGAAGCATGACATTACTTACAATTTTAAACAGAGGTACATATATCTCTTCCACAAATCTCTCATATTAAACTTCAAATCGGAGGAATTTCAAGTTTGTACATCCCACCATATGCCCTTCACTTTCAATCAGTTATAGCTTTATTTTGTCAAAAGCGAGAATATTAATGTGGTAAATTCACCTCCATTTTTTGTAATCTATCTTTTCAAAGCAATTGCTTAGTGTGGAATTAGATAATAAAGGAGTAAAACACATGTCATCCATGAAATCAAAGGCAATGTTCACTCCAAATTTTATTTCAACAAGTAATATTAGTAATTATGAAATAGGCAGTACAAGGACCATGCATACAAAATACTAATTTTGGTATCTATATCTAAGAAATAATGCCAAATGGAGTAATAAGCTAGTAGCTACGATGCAGTTATCCATAATAGTACGTAAAGTATATGCTATCCTACTTCTAAGACACACGTTACAATCTTCAAGTTTTACTATCAACTACAAAGTGAATTTTGTTATAACCAAAATGGCTGTAACTATAACACTTCACTCTCTACTAGATAATAAGACTCAAAGAATTGTAATGCCTACTTACAATCTATAACTAATGCCCCAACTGATCTGCTTCTCCCGCTAAATGCCTTTTCAGTCTATCAATATATTTAGATATATGGTTTATTGATGGATGGTATGATTGATCACTGTGGGAACGCCAAAGAGAAGAGGAAATTTCGTCTGTAAAGTTAAAACCTTTAAATCCCCAGCCTTTCGACGAGCCATTTAGAAACTTCTTCGGTCTCTTCAGGGATTGTGTGATGTCCTAACCTGCACATTCATACCAATAATTATTACAGACTTTGAAAATCCATAAAATGAAAGTATATTCTTTTTCATTGAAAAAAAAAAAATCCGGAACACAATCAATACCCATTGAAAGTTTTGAAAGTGAGATCACAAAATCCAAATGAAATTAATCTTTGTGCAGACTTCTCTCCAACTTGAAATGGAACAACATCATCACCTGAAAAAGGATATGTTATCGTGAGGAGAGCTTATAATATGCTTCCAATTATATGAAAAATTAACGAGAACAAATTTTTCTTAATATTGGAAAGATAAATAAATAAATTATTGTTTCCACTTTGCTTTCAATTCAAACCAAGATGATGACCTTCCTAAATAATTCAAGTATTGACCTTGGAATAACCTAAAACAAATCTAGTGGGTTGGTCTCAAACGGGCCATTCTGGCTAGTTAGTTTTCTTTTTTTCTTTTCTTTTTTTTTTCCCCTCATGGGGTGTGCATCGTTGTACATTTGGCTAGATTTGAGGCTGGCTTTCGGATAACACCACACCATAGCCTACCTTAAACTTGCAGTCTTGATACTGCATGTTCAAGTGTTAGGATACTACCTGTTTCTTCTTCTCTCGTCTATCCTTCTTTCCCTTAGGGGTGTTGCGATCGTGTAGGGAATTAAATCAAGAAAGTGTTTAAGAATATGTCTATTTAACATCACAAGATAGGTTTCAATTCTAAATTTTGAGTTTGTCTCCCATATATGATAGGATATAAGTTATAGTCATTATTGAGCTTGAAACTATTTTAATATATAACTTGTATCGTGCGTGGATGGAAATCTTAAAATTTATTGCTCCTTGTGACCCATTGCTCACCTTAACATGGGTAATATAAATAATTTTGTAACACAATGAAAATATTGAAGAATTAAAATTACCTGCCAATAAATACTTGCCATGGTCCTGAGTATAGGATTTCATGCTTTAGTATTGCTGTGTATTATTTAAAATCATCTTTATTTATTTTGTGTTTGGTATTTAGTTTCAAGGAAGTTGGGGGAAAACTTTATGCATTTGTTAAAAAAATAAAATAAAATAAAAAGAAGGAAGGAAAGAACGAAGGGTAGAAAGGAGAAGTGAGAGGACTTGGAGAAAAGATTTGGACTTTTGGTATCAAAGTTAGGGTGAAATTGGTAGTACATGAGAGTAGATAAAGATATTACTGTTGTCCTAATGATTAACAAGTCAATAACACTAAAAAATTTAAAAGTAAGAATATAATTTTTTACTTCATATTTTTGTTTTTACTTTCCTCTATTTGTTTTTCTATCTCCTATCAATTTGTTTTTACCTGTATGTACGTCTCACGCTTTAGTCTACCTGTGCCTGTACTATTTATTTGTAAATTCCAATTCAAATAGATGATGTTGTTTGATAATTTTTGGTATTAGTCCATGGTGCTTGAATGTTTGCTGCTCCTGTAATTTGGTCATGAGTGTGATTAGATAAAACAGAGCAGGATGAAGATGAGCCTTCTCCATAGAACAAGATGATTGGAGTAAGAAAGTGGTCGTCTGCTGTCAAGCCATATATATATATATATATATATATATTGTATGTATATATTTAGCCCTGCAATTCAACCTTACCCATCGAAGAAGTTCATTTTTCTTCATTGGTCCAAAGCATGTGATCATTGGAACTTCGATAATTTCCCTTCCTAAGAAGAAAATGAGTTTTGTATGCTTTTTAATCGGATGGCTAACATTAAATCACCACGACGTCCCAACATCCACTCTCCCAGCATACTTTGTCCGACATTCCTAGTGGCACTGTTAGCGTGGGCCCTCTACCACATTCCACTGTCCTTTAATAATTGTAGTTAACTTTTGTAGGATAAAATAGAACAGTACTTTCATGTCTATAACTCCGTTGTTACATCTGTTTTAGGAAAAAAAAGCATTATTCAATAGAACTCATGATTAAATTAATGAATAATTATTATTTTGGTATTTTTCTAGTCTGTTTATGAGATTTATATAGCCCATTAGCTATATCTATTGCTAACCATTATATAAATTAGACGTAATCCAATCTTGACTACAATAAATTAATATGTATCTTATTATATAACATGTATCATTTCAAGTGTAATCAAATAAGGTGATAAATATCATTTTTTTTATTTTATTCTTTAAATGACAATTGTATTTTTATTTTATCCCACTTTGTGAATCAAACATACTATTTATATCATTAACAAGGAAAAGTTATCTAAAACTATAGCATTTTCATCGACCTTTTTCCTTTTTTTCCTTTTATTTTTTAAATAAATTTACGCTACGGAACAACATAGGTTTACATGCAATCTCAATGAGGAATCTCCTCGTACCTTGAGGCAAGTAGCACCCATACAACCTGCGTACGAAGTGCTGTTTAATTTAATGGAAAGAAGTAAGCAACTTTCCCAAATCTCTTTAGGTTTCCTGGACATACGGAATACTTGGACCTTGGTTTGGTGCATCGGCTATGGTGGTTTTCAACACTAAGTATTCATTCCGCTCGATTATAGTCAGCCAGTCCATTTTCTGCTAATCAACTCTGTATCGCCTAACAAGCTAACATGGGCTGGCTCATAGCCGCGAGTGTTCACTACTGATGGGTTTCGGTTTCGGTTTAAAATGTTATAGCAGCTGGGTCCTATTCCTAGTGGACAGGCTCAGGCTCATTTTATTGGCTAAGCCCCCACCTGTCCAATTCCACATCTTCAGCCTTATTTTTGTTGAAAAGACAGCAACATAACAGGACATACCAATTCATGACCTATATATAAAAAAAATTGTGCGTGTAATGTTGCATGAAATCTACACTTCTTCGGTTCCATGTCCATGTAAGAATTTGATACACGAGACAAGAATAATAAAAGCTTGTCCCAGTTACAATTCAGTAAACATGATATTTATCTCCATGTACAAGGACGTTTCCCTAATATTTTTTTCAATTCAATAATATATCTATAACAGGGGTTGGGAAGGAGAGGGGGGGGTGGAATCGAATACATTCCATCCCACTGAAAGAATCATTATTCATGCCATACAAGGTACATGGGCTTTGGCTATCCTAACATTTTTTTTTTTTTTAATGTATAAGAACTAACAATACCTATAGTACCTGAGTCAAAGGCATGAGGCATACATAATTATACATTTAACACCTCAAGTAGTACCTGAACCATGACATAGCAGAATAGGTAAAGATGTCGCGATCCTTGCAGCATCGATACACCCTCCAATCCGTGTCCTCAAGGATCTTCAGTCAAGCAGCAAGTAAGATCAATTTCCACCTTCTTTTTTTTTAATAGAGAATTACATTTTTATCTCCTCTATATGTAAAGATAGTACAGACCTTGGAGACGGAAGCCAACCACTAAGACCAACGATAACGCTTAAATTGACAGGATATGGATTTCCATTCCCAAATTTCCTAGAAGTACAACATGTTGCCGAATACAGAGCAACCGCGGCGCCCATGCTGAAGCCTCCGATTCCAAGTTTAACTGATAAGTCGCATTCAGTTAATTAATTACTGCAAAATCTCAGGTGTTGATTCAAGTTATATTATTCTCTCCATTTCACTATATATAGGATTTTGATCATCCCCATTTACATTCCCTCAATTTCTATCATACCGTCACATATAATCAATATTTAAGATCATAATGATATCACGATATAGTTAAAAAACTATTAATCTCAACCATTAATTCATAAATCCATAGAAATTGAGCAAATGAAAATGAAGATTATCTATTTCCCTAAATCTAAGTCATCTTATGTGTAAAAACGAAAAATTATACCATTAGAGGGTTCAGATGACAAAAGATTGACAACATGAGCAGCTGAAGCATCCAAATCCTCTAGATTACTTGATGTTTCATCAGAAATATCTTTGACATCAAACCCTATATCACATAATTATAAATAGCTGTTATTATGCATATTGATTTTGAAAGGTGACATTCGTAATGTTTTTTGTAGTTAGTAGCATAATACTATGTCATGACACATGGTTTGATAAAAAGTGGATATCCTTCTAAGATTATCATTTGAAATTGAGAAAGTAGCTTACAGGCTGTGCAAGGAAATCCACCAAGCATAGTCACCGGACGAGTAGGGGCGGTAGGGCAAATCCATTTAATCTGCAAGTTATACCGACAATATATTAAGATTCGATTCGTACCGCCTTATGCAAGTTTTTACCTAGCACAAACAATAATAATTATATATACAATAACGTTTAAGATGATTATGCGTTTGCAAACGTAGATCACAATAGCATTAGATTCAATAATTTGATATGGTTGTAAAAACCAAATCAATTAACAAATTGAGCAAATAAAACTAACTAGAATGTAAGAGAATGATCATATATCCTTACATGAGGAATTGAAAGGGCTTCCAAGATTTGGCACCAGCTGCATTAAAAAAAATATATAAAACAAAAAAGAAATTAATATAACATGAGAGAACTCATCCTTACAGCTCTCTTTATGTCCTTTGTTAAGTGGACCAAAAAAATATAAGGTAGAATTTCACTTGTTCTTCATAATTTGATGATGAAGCCCCTCTCTCTCTCTCGTTCAATTTGTTAATTTTCCCGTTAAGGTAGTTGTACTTTTTCTATTTTACGATATAACTGTCTCTTCGTTGCAATGATAACTTTAATCATGTTATTGTCACAATAACAATCGATAAAATCAGTTCGTTTTGTAAGGGAAAAAACATTTGTTTTCCTGTTCTACTTATTAGCTAAAAATTAATTAGATTATTGCTAAAACAAGGACTGAAAAATTAATTAATTTAATTGGTTATAATCAATTAGTAAATAATGATTTGTAATAATAACGGTGTAAGCATATTATTTCTCACTCGAATATTAGTACAGCTACTATTTAATTCATTAACTTCATCGACACCGTATGTTTTTGTTTACGGAGAATTATTCTGCACTCCCGGTACATTGTACTTTAAAAGTTTAAGAATCAATCCTTCATCGATATTGGTTATTTTCCGTCTTCTTCTTTTTTTCTTTTGCCTTTAATTTCTTAAATTTTCTTAATTTTGTTCTTTGTTACGTGGGTCCTTTCTTTTCTTTTTCTTCGAATCTTCCGCATTCTATTCTTTTATCAATTCATTAACCAAATGCGGTAAAAAGTCCTTGATTCTCCCCACGCCTCGGGCCCATATAATATAACATATTTTAGTAAAAGAGGAGCAAGCTACAAGCCTATACTAATGACAAGCCTCAACTTCACATTCCTTATAACTCATTCAAGAGAATCGTCTTAGTTTATTTTCTCTTAATTTTTATAATATGATATATAATGAATTCATTTTCTAAAATCAATATTGATATTGCAGTAAATGATTAAATATTCTAAAATCAATATTTTCCCTTTTTTTTTTGTGATCGAGTTTAATAGAAGAAACGTTTGCCCACCTTCAATATATTTTCATTTTATTATTATTATTATTATTTGTGCTTTCAAATTCAAGAAAATGTTTTTGTCAAAGATGAGGCCAGCCACAGAGAAAAGCAATGTATGATTTTGTCTGGGTTACTAAGGTCCACAGCATCAATTCTCCAAAATGCCAAACTTATTAAAGGGATCGGAATCATATGGGGAATCCATATATGTATGTATGTATGTATGTATAGTCAATTGTAATTTGAATCTTAAAACCATGCATGCCCAAAACGACAATAAAATTGACATCATTGGAAAGTCCCTCCTAGTTGGAAGGATAGGGATAGGCCTAAAGGAGGCCACCAATATTCTTAAATAGGATGTGGACTGTGGGCGACGACAACCCCATCATCGTCACCTTTTTGCTAAATCACGAAGCAGAAAGGAAAAAACTTAAGATTTGTAACTGTAAAGCCATGCAGATCTCTATGGACGGGGGGTTTGATCTGTCCATTCCACCAATCACTATTCCTATGATTACTGTCCTAAATTCTACGCTTGAATGTTGAAAACTCCATCTATTCGTTTCCCATGGGATTGCCGTTACTTTTCTGTCCACATATTTCCAAAAAAAGAAAAAATTATTATATTTTATTTACCTATATCTATATTATTAAACCAATTTTTCTCGTTTGAAATTATCTTGTATCTTAAATAATATATAATTTTTAAATTCTAAGAGCTAGTAAAAGTTAGTTTGTATACGTTGTTTTTTAAACCATAATTTTCTAGAGCAAAGAACCTATATTTGCACTTCTAAAATATATCTAAGATATTGAATTTATTTTATTTCAAAATTATATTGTAATCATTTTATGGTTAACCTTGAGCAGTTTGATCAAGCTTTATATTTAAGGGCATACGGATCACATATGCATATTCCTCAATATTTAAAAAATTAAAAATAAATAAAGATGCCATTTAAATTCTAACCAGCTGTCATCAATATCCTAGAATTCTCCAGCCCTTCCAGAGTTTTCATTTGAAGAATCCGAAAGATATTGTAAATGACTGAATGAATTCCACATGTTAATATGGCATCAAAATTATTCTAGTTAAAAATGTGTCTATTTACCATGTTACCTTTATAGATAATCAAATTAGTATTTGTTTTCTTTTCTTTTTCTTTTCTTTTTTTTTTTTTTTTGTTAATCCATCATTATATATTCATCATATTCTTCCCCCAACCTAACCCACTTCAGTTGAAATTCAACCCATCCCATAAACTAATAATATCAAAACCTAGTGTTAGAACTTATGAAACCTGTAAACATTTTGGATCCTTCATATTTGAAGCTAAAAAATAAGAGAGTCCAGAACTCTTAATTCATAAAAAATTGGTTCCCCTTTTGAAGTTTTTCAAAGATTCCCAATGAATTAAAAGTTAGAAGCTTCTGGTTTTAGATCGTCATTTCGATGGTAGCTTTCATCTTACTATGAAAACAATACAAAAATTGGATTTTCTAGAATCTTATTATAATAAATAAGTTGAACAAGAGACTCTCTAATAAGAATTTAAACCCAGTCGAATTCTACTCTATTAAATTAATCAAACAAGTTTAATCGAGTTTAAGGGTATAAAATAGGCACAAAGAATATAATATATGGCAAAAGGACAAGGGGAAAAGTATAATGAAAATCTCAATTATCGACATTAAATTCTCTCAGGATCACTAGCATTTGTGTGCTTTATTTCCGGAGTCTACCCTTCATCCTTAACAACAATTTAGCTGTCCATCTTAGAATTTCCCTAAACTAGCCAGCTTAAGTTGGAAAAGTCTGAGCAAAAGTACAATATAATACCTGGAGCCCTTGTCACCCAAGCCATGTAACCAAACAATTGTTGCTTGGTGCCTTCCTCTAGGACAAACCACATGTATTCTTCCAAAATCGAATCCCCTTCTGGTAGACGAATTACCTGTAGAAAATTGCACAACATAACACCTCAAGAACACAATTTCTACTCTTATCCAAGAAAGAAAATTTTGGTTAAGATGAATTTTTTGATCAATGGAAGTACTAGTTCTTGTGGCGAACAAAATGCGGCTCGGTTCATTTCTGATAATGATCATAAACATATATATGAATTCATGGGTAACTTCGGATCGAGATGATAATGAGCATAAACATGTGCATTTCTGGACTCTAAACCGACCAATAAGAGGCAGATTACTGACCGGCGCTTGTTGAACTTGAACGACTCATACTTGAATCAAACTGAATGTAAACTAGAATATGTATTATGAGTTTGCTGTGGATGATGCAACATAAACTAACAATGCGTCCTATTTATATATGAAATCTTTGGCGGAGAAATGGAATAAGACAGACAAGTATAGCTGCCATGCAATGTGCTTACACCAGTTATTACCTGCCTGAAACAACCCAAAAATTTATCGGAAAGTGAAAGGCACTAAAGGAAAAAAGAAAGGGATGAAAGAATACAAACACACAAAAAAACAATAGAGAGAAAAGTTTGATATGGTAAAGAATCTCAATAGCCAGGCAAGAAGATAATGAGCTGACATGTATAACTTTTTAAACTCAAGAGTGCATAACAGAAGAAGAAGAGAATTTATGCTTGGAGCATTCAGGACAAGATGGCTCTTTCCTCAACATTCACCTAATATATGCCCCAAAATTTTATGATTGGAAGATGCCTGCAATAGCTAGCAAATATAAAGATTCAAAAGACCCCTCTCTCTCGCTCTCTTTCTCTTTCTCTCTTTCCCTCTTTCTCTAAGAGGCCGTATCCATGTCGAACCTCACGGAGAATTTTATTGCTCAAGACAAAATTGCATTTGTAATGACGAGAATATCTAAATGTGACAAAAACAACATGGTACATGGAACGACACTCCATCCAATGTACATTATCAGTTCACTTTTTGACATTCTTAAATCGTGGAATATATGGCTGGTGAACATCTTGGAGATTTTAATACTAATCCCATTCTTGCCTCTTGTGATCTACATTGACTTAAACATGTCAAGATCAAACACACGTTCATCGAATTCCGTTGTATCCCAGTGCATATATATGCCAAGAGTACAAACATTCCTGTCACTGGGAGACAGAACCCACGTTTTTACAACGCCGCCTATAAAGTGAAAACAATAAGGCCACTGTCTCAAATACCACCCTGATTCTTAATTTATATACAAAGACTCTAGGAAAAATCCTTAGGACAAGCACTCGATGGTAGGACTAGCAATCTTCATTTACAACATGTGTTGGTAACTATTGGAAAAAGCTATATATCTCAAAGAACATCCACTTTTCTTAAGCTAGAGATTAGCTATATCGTTTTGAGTAGGAATCTCACATCCGCTGGTACAAAAGGGTCATATGGAAAGTAGCAATAATTCAGAGCTCATTAACCATTTCTAATCCAATATTGACTTTGTTCATCGAATGGATTCCGCTTTCTTGTTTCTTATCGAATTCCTATTCCTTTAAAGTTATTGGCCGCCTAGCTAGCTTTGATTTATCCTTTATTATAAATTTATAAAATATCAACTCTCCACTCCATCCACAGGTTATATATAAACGACTTAAATGGGTGAATATTAGGTTTAGTCATATCTTTGAGACCTGGAGACGTAGCTTCGTTTGACGTGTTAAGTAAACACCGTGGGTGGTCTCAGAAAGATTTCGAATTCAAAATGTTAGAGAGCATTGACTTTTATTTTCATCTGTTGTAATTTAGTACCATCATGATAAACTAAATTCGAATCTTTTACCTCTAAAATTATATATCTAATACCTGGGAGGGAAAAAAAAAAAAACTTAAAATATATGAAATATGACACCGGGAAGTTTTTACTTTGTAGAAAGTTCCATCATTCTATGAGGGAAATACAGGCTCAACGTGTAGATCCGAAATGGGGTTGCTGGTGATGGAGACGTGACGAACAGGGAGGGTCCAGAGGGAGGAACAAATACGAAGACAGTTGTAAAGTTTGTAACCACACATTTCTGCCATTCATAACATTAATATTAAAATGATAAGAGATTTTTATATATTTACCGATCCACCGTGAACTTAATTAAGTAAATATCAATTAAATAAAAATAACTACATAATTATCATTGTAAAATCGTATCTAAAATATGCAATTTTTGTTTTGTGTGTATGTTGCATAATCTATGTGCCATTTACATCGTTTGCAATTTTGCATATAAAACATACAAAATACACATAAAAAAAATCACATTTTGCAATGTCTTTATAGAGTTTAAATTACATCTTTAAAATAAGATTTTATATTGATATTTATATAATTAAAATTATATAATTTCTTTTTATATAATTTTATTTATTAGAGATGATAGATTTGTATTACACCCAAATAACTTTTCATGCAAACATTTGTTTGTTATTCTTTACGTTAAAGAAAAGGGACATTGGAGGAAAATTTCATGGTACTGTACATATCCACTGCAATTGCTGGTTGTACGTTGCATGGACGCGAAAATTGAAGGGACGGAGATGCAACGGGTAAAGCACGAAATATGCAACAGAGAGTCATAAATTCTTATTATTTAAGCCCATTTGTTTCAATGAAAACTTATTGTAAATAGAAAACATTTTCTATTAAAAATATTCTATATTCTCATTTTTTTTATCATCTTCATAAAAACTTATAAAAAAGAACTTTTCGCTTTTTGATATGAAATTAATATAAAGTATAGTCATACTTAAATAACTATATTACAATTCTTTTATTTAAAGTATTATAGCATGTAAATTAATTTTAATATTCATTATTGTAACCTCATTGGTTTATATTTTAAAAAATTTTCAACAAGTGTTTTAAGTTTTTTTCTTTTTAATTGAAGTCCCTTCATATTTCTAATTTATATGCCCATTCTAAAAAAAATTAATAGAAATCATCTTTCAAAATTTAGACAATTTACGAAGATAATTCTAGGAAACGACCATCTTCGAAAATGTATGTTGTTTCCTGAAAGACAATAGGATTTTCCCTTTAATTGAAAATTGTTGTCCCTTGAAAATGATTTTTACTTAAACGGTCATTTTCAATCTAACAAACAAAAAAAAATAAGGGAAGTATTTTGTAAAAAAAAAAAAAAAACAAACAAACAGGGCCTTGATCTTTTTTCTTTTTCTTTTTTCCCCTTTTCCATAGAGAATGAGCATAAGCACGCGATGAAAGCTTCATAGACTTTTAACCTTCTTTTTTTTTTTTTCCATAGAGAATGGGCATGAAGCATGCAACGGAGCTTGGTAGATTTTTTTTAATTATTATTTTTTTTTTCCACACAGAAAAGCATGAAGCATACAACGGAGCTTCATAGATTATTATTATTATTATTATTATTATTATTATTATTATTATTATTATTATTATTATTATTATTATTATTATTATTATTATTATTATATCCATACAGAATGATTATTGTTGAAATGGTCATGCGGGTTTTTGGTTTATTAATTTATTTTACAAGATTTCGTTTTCTTGACGACCTTGGGTTCTTTGTTTTTTTGCCCCATGTTTTTCTTTCATGTGGACAGTACAAGATGTCTTCGTGAGCGGCCCTAAAAAATTAAAAATGAAATCCTTACAAAAAAATTTTCCCTTCAAAAAAG
Source organism: Lumnitzera racemosa (assembly GCA_024138005.1). Classification (NCBI taxonomy): domain Eukaryota; kingdom Viridiplantae; phylum Streptophyta; class Magnoliopsida; order Myrtales; family Combretaceae; genus Lumnitzera; species Lumnitzera racemosa. The sequence continues at coordinate 9,041,065 of JAMXBC010000007.1, forward strand.
GAAAGAAAAAATAGTTATCTTTGAAAAAAAAAAAAAAGAAAAGAATGATAAAGGTTTATTCGTGTTTCCTTTTATTTCTTATGCCAATACTAAAAAGAAACAAAAAAGAGAAAATCTTTATGTTATGGTTTGTTTATTAAATTATATCTAGACCCCTTTTTTTTTATTGCCCAGCTATCTATAACCCCTTTTTGTTTTGCTTTTATGCAGTACACGAAAAACTTCATTTATGGTGTGCCTGTTATACCGAAAATGTTCTTATTGTTATTTTAATTTTTTTTTTTTTAATTTTAACAATTAGATATTATGCTACTCACAACTCAGTTGCGTGATTCAACCCTCAGTGGCATAGGATCATGGAGTTACATGTTTTCTCATAGTTTTGCTTATTTCCTTGCTTGAAGCTTTAAAACACTTAAAAGTAAGCATTTGGCATATTAATGCTAACTTCTTGGTAATAAGCCTTTTCATATCGGCTTATTCTAAGTCCATTGTACCTATACAAATTCGCAATATCAAGGCTCACTTCCTCGTAGTTAGGGAAGGGATTCCACTATTTTGATGTATTAAGATTCACTTTCTCGGAGTAAGATTCTCTACACCATAATATAACTGTTGTATGTTTTGCTTATTTCATTGTAAGTTTGCCTATTTCACTGTCCAAGTTATAAAATATTCTCTAATTACACATCCAGCTTGTTAAGGTTAGCTTTATTAAGTAGGCTGTTTCAAACTGTTTTCACAATATAGAGGGTTTTGATCTCGCTTCTTTGCAGGTGGACATTTTTCACCAAATAAGACTGATTATACCAAAGGGAGGGCTTTCACTCCAATTTTGCTTATTTACATGCATTTTTGCCATGTTAAGGCAAATATTTTCGTAGCAAGGTTCTTCTCACTACATTTAGGTTGTTTTAGTTTTCGCTATTTTACCATATAAAGGTTAATTTACTTATAATAACACTCTTTTTACCATAATAGAACTATTTTCACCATAGAAAGGACATCATGGTTTTACCTACATCACTACTCCAAGCGTTAAAACTCACTAAACATGATTTTTTATTGAACTTAAAAGAAAAATAGATAAGACCCATAAACAATTAATTAAGAAAAATATAGTATTTTATAGAATATAACACATACACCATGTTAAGGCTAAGGCTAACATTATTAAAGCAAGACTCTTTTACTACGCTAAAGACCTTTTTCATTTGTAGGAAAGATTTATACCATTTCATTATATCAAGGGTCGCCTCCTAACTTTGAGAGTTTATTGAATTATCGATCCTGTGATATAAATTAATAAAATATTGAAGTTTTTTGACCTTAGGAGGAAAATATACTCAACGTGTAGGTCCGAAACGGGGTTGTGGGTGATGGAGACGCGACGAAAAAGAGTGAGATGGCTGATTTTAAATAAAAAAAAAAATACAGTTGGAAAGTGTGAGCACATTTTTTGGTCATTCATAACACATTAATATTAAAATAATGTCACATGTGCAAACATTTGTTTGTTATTCCCTACGTGGAATAAATAAGTAAGAAAAGGGGAAGTGAAAGACCATCTCTGTTTTAATGGTATAGGGAATAACAGCTTTTTCAACACTTGCATCCACCTTTTCTTTTAATATAATGCTTTTTTTTTTTTTTCTTTTTATGGCCAATTGATTCGAGCAAATTATAGTTGCACGTGATTGTAAAATTTGTTACTCGTTATATACACGGCATAGTAAGATATGCATATCAATGATTGGAAAAGGAAAAACAATTTAAAGATTCATGCATATCTTAATAGAAAGGAATATTCTAAATCTCTTCTATGGAAGATTTGCAAAGACAACTGGTTCATTATTTCTTATATTATATAAAACTTCAATGTAGTGCAATTGTACATATTGATGGATTCGATTTGTTATTATTAGTAATATTTTTTCTAAAAGTTTTTTGAAAATTGAAAATTACATTCATAAAAAGATTAAAAAATAAATAAATATGTTTTCAAATATATATATATATATATATATATATACACAAAAAAAAACCGACCTTTTTAAACAAATATATAATACAATAAAAAATAACCACCTAGCTCCATAAGGAACCAACTTTTCTATTTCCATGAGTTCTATGCGGAGTTCTATACACGAAAATGACTCAATGCAAATATAGTATTTATTAAACATCTTGAGCAAGGTTTATAGCCATGTAGGATTGTCGACCATTATGGGCAGACCGGGACTATAGACTAGCCTATGCAAGGTGGACAGCATTTCCGTTACCGGTTCGATCGACCTCTTTCATCAAATGCTTCAATAATAAGATTTTAACACGTAGAAATGTGGATTCATCGTCATTACTATACGTCTAAATATTATTAATATTAAATAGCTTGTTTACAACATCTTTAACTTATGGGGTGACAAAAATAACATACCAGCTTCTTTCATCCCATAATATCGCCATAATAACAAACTTGTGAAATTTTCTTAACGTTAAGTAATAAATCTCTATTGGCCCAGAACAAAGAAAAAAGCACGAAATCTCTTACATTCGATTCATTAAGAGGATATATCAGTTTTAGGTTGGACTGAGATATACAGAGTTTGAGCTCACGTTGAAGTCCCAAATTTAAGACTCATGTTAATCGTGCTTCTCTTGAAACCAAATGATAGTCGACAAATTTGAAGTCAACTTAATTAAATACATTTTATTTTGTTTCTCTTTTAAAGAGAGAAATTCTGGAAATCAACCTATTTTGTGAGCTTGATTTGATTTTGGTGTTTTGCTTGCAATCTCTTGAAGTCCGATATGTTGAAACTTGGACTTTGACTGAATAAACTATATGCTAGCAAGTTTTGTTCATTATTTACAACTCTTGATATAAAATCTCCACTGGTTCTCTATCGAGGTTTAATGAATCCTCCTTGAGTCGAATCTGATCGTCTTCGAATACCTGAAAAGAGTGCAGAACATTATTTCTCAAGCCAACCCATGAAAAACATCATAAATACGAATTAGGCGAGAAAAGCTTCTTTATTAGATATTATATGCACTCATATATACACGTAATGGATAAGAATTAATAAAGTTTAAATAGATGGTAATAGTAATGAATAGTTTTTTTTTTTTTTTTTTTTTTTTGAAAAAGGTTAAATAGTAATGGATATAGAACTGTATATTCCAGTTCCTTACTTACACTTTCACACCTGGTAGATAATACCAATTAAATTTTTTTTTTTTTTTCTTTTCTCCTTTAGCCGCAGAGCATCAACTTGTTTTAGAGGAAACAGTTTCTAGGAAACATGATTGCCAATGTCAAATTATAAAAGACTCCACGATTGACTTCATAATTTTATCATATATATCAATTATAAGCTTTTTGAAAGTCCTTTTGCAGGACTTTCAAGTTACAGACGTTTTAAGGATAATGAATAAATTTACAAATTATAGATATTTTATGAATTTTTATGTAAATTTACAAAGTTAAAATGGATTTATGAACTTAAATATATTTATAAAGTTTGTGATGTTGTTAAGTAAATTTACTTTAATGTTCTCAACAAAATTACTGTAACGGATGTTTAACTTGAGTTATTGTTAAACACATTTTACGAATTAAAAGCATTTCAAGAACTTGACTGTCTCTACGTTACTCAAAAACAAAAGTAGAAACCAATGGCAGTTATGAATGTATGTAGATTTACAACATCCAGAGTAATCTAGACTAATTTTAAGGAGAAAAATTTGCTTATTACATGACAATAAAAGTAATCATGAATTTCCAAAAATTTAAAAACATTACGATAAACTTACTAATTGTGACGACAGCTTATAAACTTACAATATTCTTGGAATTGTTAGTCACAAAGCTTTGATTGAAATTGCAAACTTTAGGGACCATTACAGAGATTTAGGCATATGTGTTTATTATTATTTTCTTTTTAAACCAACGAAAGATCAAAATTTTACTTAAACATCAATGTTTAATACATGACAGTTCTTTCTGATCTAAAACAATAAAACTTCTATAAGAGGAATCTAATTTGAAAAAATAGGCCCTTAATTTTATAACTTTTCTTGCTAAATACTTTGTTGCCTTATTTGTCTCCCTGCTGTAGTTGTGTGATGTAGAAGTATTCAATTGTTGCATTTTGGATTGAATAATCCTCTAGTTCATACAAAGTAAATTCCATCTAAGTTCGCAAATCTTAGAAATCCACAAACTTTGAACAGATCTGCACTAAAAAAGATTAAAAAAATAAATAAATAAGATTAATGGTTTAGATACATCAACAACATTCTTCAACGTCCAACATCTCGAGTGCATACGAATCAGCATTTTCCAAACTAAAGGATCTTTACCTTTTCTCCTTAACCAAAGTTGGATGAGAATTATATTAATCTTCAACGCTACATTTTACAATAAGAATCAAAAAACATCATTTTGCTCCAAGAATATCCCATAAACGAAATAGATTACGGGCATAACAAAGTAAAAAGCTAAAAACAAAACCTTAAAGGCTGGAAACTTTTCTTTTTAATCCCTCACTTCCCTTCAAGCATCACATGATGTCTTCAATACTTAGCCCAAAGTGGTAATTAGAGGGTTGGGAGAGACAACCACCCAATATACGAAGGAAAAAGGTTCTAAAAAGTTTTCAAAGGAATTTGAGAGTGGACGAAAGAAAAAAAAAAAACAAAGAAAAGGATTTTGATAATGGGGAGACAAGTAGAGGAAGAAGAGATATAATTGGGGGGGGAGGGGAAAGATGAAAGAAGAGAAGGACTAATAGGGATCAATAGACCAAGAAGATTGATCTCATTTAGTAATTACATGAAGAGCGCGCTAATCATTATTTCACGGATGGGTACGTGTTTCATGATTTTTCTAATGGAATGTCAACTATGCATGCAATGAGGTTTACATGGTGTTGATGGGCTATTTTCGTCCTAAGCCCGGCAGGTCCAGAAAGAGCTCTTGGCACCACCACAATAATATAGGACTTTTACAACGGAATGGTTGATGTGATGTGGTTTTTATCTTCATCTCTAGGAAAATAACACATTTTTTTTATGGCTGTACATAGAGGTACTTTATTAATTTTTGCCTCTACAAAGAGGTAATTTATAGTGGGGAAAATTAAAACCACCTCTATGTGGGCGAGTTAGTAAAAAAAAAAAAAAAAGCAACTAAATTAGAAAAACCGAAAGAGAAACAAAAGAATAAAAGAAAGATAAGTCAAACCCTATCTCTTCTTTCCTCTCTTAATCTCCACTCTAATCTACCTCACAAACTCTATTCTTTCCCTCTTTCAATCTCCTCTCCACTATTTGCTTCTCTAATTCTCCATTTTAAAAATACTTCTTTTACTCTCTTATTTTGTTTGATTTCACATAGTTGAGTAATAGAAAATTCTGATTTACTTTTTTATTTTTTTCTTGTTAAGGTTTTTGAAGTTTGGTTTATAACTAGGTAAAATATAGTAAAATCAACTGCAATAAGGTTTGCTTCCACGACCCTTTCTTGTTCAATATTTCCATTATTTAGGTTACATTATGCTATTTAACTTGTACAATTGGTTGATGGTAAACCCATCATTGTCTCTTCAAACTTTGGATGTATTCTATTTATTTTGGTTCCATGGTCCACATACTGTCAAATTTCTATGTTTCTACATGCAAATACAACAATGGAGCATGTGGGTCATATGGGTCAACAAAAGAATCAATGGGTCCGTTAAATATACTTTTCTTTGGCCACTCAAGGCATTAAGCTATTTCAATTGACATTTTTTCATTCTGATGTGCACATTCCTCCATATATGATATACTATGGGACCGATTATAGGTTGCATTTTTTAATTTTTACATACGAGATGTTGCAACTACCTCAATGATTGTTTGAATCACTAAAAGCTAACAAGGCATTTTGCAATTACATATATCACATATGTTGAATAACTCACAGTAATTAAGTTATTTAGGTTACAATTTTGTTTTCTTAGTTTGCATCGGCATCTCACTATTTGGCTTGAATTGATGTTTGGTAAAGAGTTTATGTTATGAGGGAGCTAGTTTTACTATTATTTAAGATAACATGAGAACATAATCTCATATACATTGGCATATCAAGATCTTTGCCATTAATTTGATCACCAATGGCTCAAAATTTTTATTGAAAAGAAAATTATGAAATAAGTGGAAATACTTAGGGGTAGTTGATGAAGCATTAGCAGACATTTTGCTAATGTAACATCTCATCATGAGCTATTTTTTTGCTTAGGAAGAAAATGCCTACATTCTTTATGTTTGAACTTTTTGCACAAAGGAGTAAAATCAGTATTGCAATTGAGTTCATGTATGGTATTTGGATTGATCATAAGGAAATCTAATGCTTTCCTCTTTTTTATGTTGAATTTTTGTCCCTTTTATATGTCCAGATCAACCACCTGAGCTAAGTCTAACAACATTAATTTTAAAGAAGTGAAGTCCCACAATTCGTTTATTTTCTTTAGGAAAAAGTACAAAAAATTCCCTAACATTTACTTATATATAAAAATCAATCCTTAACCTTTCATTTAGTCTATTTTAGTCCTTAACCTTTTAATAAATTTGCAAAAAATTTCCTCCATTAATTTTTCCATCATGTGTGGTCATGTTAAGGACTAAAATAGACTAAATAAAAAAGGTTAAGGACTGATTCGTATATACAGGTAAACGTTAAAGATTAATTTATGTATACGAGTAAATGTTAGGGACTTTTTTATACTTACACGGACTAATTATATACTGATACAGGTCCATAGTAATGGAAAATTTAACAGAGTTAATAGAATAATTTATTTGATATGACTTGAAAATGTTGAAGACTAAAATTAACTAAATGAAAAGTTAAAGACTAATTTCTAAAAACGTGAAACGTTAAAAACTTTTTTTTTATTTTTTCCTTTTCTTTATTATGGAAAGTGAAGTAACTATTCGGAATATGCACACGTTTTGGAAATATCCTTAAGAACATGTTTAATGTTTTCCTTTATCTAAAATCCCTTTGCCAAATAGCGTTGGTGGCTAAATTAAAATAAAAGGAGATGGATCAACGGTATTACTTGAGTTGCATCTTCCTAATCCTAATGCCCAGATGTGTAAATTAAGCTACTTCCTTTTATCTAAGATATTTTTTTCTAAAGCCATGTTATCTGTTTCCTATATTGAAAGGAACATTTTAATATCTAGTAGATTCCAAGATAGAGAATTATACATCTATCATTGCCTAAAAATATCTAAACTCGGTGAAGTTGGAAGCACAACACTAGAATCCAAAATGCTTAATCTTCTCCTATTTTAGCCTCGTAAAAGATTCTTTCTTTTTTTTTCCCCCCCTTTCTATGGCAAACCTCCATAAAAGAAGTTAAAATCCAATTAAGAAGTGTAGAAACTGGAGATTCATCCCTTTGAGTGTTTCTCCAAACATGTCATTGGATAAATGCAAATCACTTCATTTTTGGGTTGGTTATGGTTGAAGATTAGATTTGTCGATCCAAACACTCAGACAGTCTTTTGTGCTCATACGTAATTATATATTACAGTTTTTGCTAGTATTTTTGCTTAATCTATAGTCACCTTGACTTTTTTTTATATTGGGTCAACTTGTTGATTTCTGTTTCTTTTTCTTTTTCTTTTTCTTTTTCTTACCTTTTTGGGTGCCTTCTGTTAATTTCTATTGATTATGCAGATTTTTGTTTGGCCTGTTCAGCAGCATATATCTATCGTATCTGCAAGTGTTGTGATGACAATCCAACAGACATAAATATGTGCTGTGTTTCAACACATGTCCAGTGAGTTTCAGAATGGAAAAAGAAATTATTAGATATACGAGGTAGATATCCAAATTAAAAAAAAAAAAAAAAAAGAGCAGTTATTTGCTCTGAAGTGGAACTAGATTACCATTGGCTACTAATAAGTTAGTGAAGTTTGTGAACCTGAAATATCTGGCCTGTTCTACATAAATGATTTACTTTCTATGACAAAATATGCCTTCATGCTAATGCCATTGTAGGTGCGCAAGAAACCGCTAAATAAAAAGTAAAGAGGAAGATATTATCACAGTAGAGCCAAACTCCTGTTCTCTATAAGTATGCAAATGCTTATTCCCTGTGAATAATGTCCTGAGTTCATTTTCCTAAAGGAAAATTGGAATATTCATGTTTTATATGTGGTTCTCTTTTTTCTATGTATCACACTTTATATAGCTTAGAGTTATTAAAATTGTAGGGTTATATCAATTCAAAATATGTTGATTGCACTTAAGGAAATTCACCAAGGATTGTATACGATTCTCATATTTGTAAAATGGTAGCAACGCTTATGCCATGTGGTTAAATGTTGGCCATTCAATATGTGCTTTATAAAATCATCCTCTTGGTTGGCTTGCTGTTTATATCCATGTAGTTAAATGAGATAGGAATTTAGATCACTCCAAGGAAAGGAAAAAAAACAGACCATTAGCTACTATTGGAGAAAGGATTTAATCCAAGATCCATATGCCTAACCGGCTTAGTATACAAGAAACTAAAATGGTTGATTTCTGTGTGTGTGTGTGTGTTTTTTTTTTTTTTTTTACGAGATTTGATCGTATAGTCATATAACTAAGTTAAACTAGATTTAGGAACTCAATGATGAACTCGAGAACCTAAGGAAAGATTAATATGTTAATCTTATACCTAAAGAGAAATAATCTCATATAGATAGAGTTAGAGTCCGAGCCTTTGATTTTTTATATAATAGGAAATTTGATAGCAATAAGCATAATAATACAAAATCTATATAGCTCATATCTAATACTAAATTCGTGAAAAAAAATTTTCACTTTAGTTCTTTTTTAAAAAATTACGTTGTATAAATATATATTATTTAGAATAAGGGTTAAAACCTCGTGTCTGAAGATAAATTTATTATTATTTAGCATAATAATAAAAATTTATTATTAAATCCTTATTGATAATAAGTTCACAAATTCCTATATCGTTTAACTACATGGATATGTTATTAAATGTCAGTCTTAATGCATTGATTCAATAACAAATTATTAATTTAAATACTTTGTTTAAGATCTTCATATATTATTAGAATAATAGATTTATTTTATCATTTCATTTAATCTATCTTTCAGAATAGATAGGAGTTGGATGAACAAGCTTAGAACCAGTATTGAGTACAAAGGAGTCAAAGAGTTCCTTGATTTTGCATGATCTAGCCATAAAAAGAATGCTTAGCTGATAAATAACTTATTTTTTTGTCTTCGACCCCTTCAGTCATTACAAACACCTCCGATCAGTCCAATAAGATGTGTCTATTTATCTATCTCTTAACTCGAGATGAGAATAGGTTTGAAAAAGGATCTTAGAGTGTCTAGGGGTGGCCAAGAGTAATAAGAATCAAGCTATTGGGTCATTGACCCACAATCGAGCCTAAAGACTAAAGGGACTGGCAAGACAAATCCTCCTGTTCTATCCAGTTTCTGCCGAGATCGAGTATCTCCTTATAGGCCCATTCTGCATACCAAGCCATATGATTGCCTATTTCTCACATATAGTGTGCCAAAAATTAGAAGGTCGAGACAACAACCAATCCTCATTCTCACTCATACATGACCAATCACTTACTCAGCATCGCCTTTGCTAAGATGACAAGAGATATACTTTGGACTGACTAAACCACCCCTGCTCGGACAAATAAGCTAACCATACTTTTTTTGTCTACATCTTCTAATGGCATCACCAGTACCGCATCGCCACGTGTACAGAATCATATGTAAAATCCGTTACAACAATAATTGATTTTCTTAAATATTCATTTTTACCATTTTGTACCTTGTACATTACTTCTTTAAGAAATACTCTTTTGTTTTTTCCTTTTTGGTAAGTTGGCCTAACTTATTGGGTATAAATACACCTTGCACTTGTAAGCCGTCAACAAATCATCATTAATATACTAGATATTCTTCCTTTGCGTAAACATTATACTTGTTTACTCTCATTTCACTCTTATCATATCCCTTAAGTAAGATTAGGTGGCGAGTAACCTTACTGAACCAACTCGTGCATCATATCGAGTTGTATCGTGAGTCTTTGGAAGTTCCATTAGTACGTCATATCCATTAGAGCTATTCGTGAGTTTTGCTTACTTTTTTAGTCGTCATTTATTCTTTTGTACCATTCCCCATCAACTCTTTCAAGCTTTTAGTAAGCTTGAACCCATTCAGCAACTGACTTTATCTATTCTTGGTCACAGTCCGCATCATCTTAGTATCAGAGTGGAGGTTTCATATAAACTATAGTTAGTTTTTGAAGTTCTGTTATACTCTATTTTACGTGTGTGAAACAAAGCAAGTTACTTTATTCATCTTAGCTACAGTAATTACTAACTATTTAGTTTTTGGTTTAGAGAAATAACGGATCCAAGTGTAAATGTTGGTGCTAAAGATGACAACAATAGAGTTGTCCACCATAGCCAACAGTTTCAAGGAACCCCAAGAAGTACTGATGAGAGACTTGATGAAGTAGCTAACCTCTTGATAGATTTGACCCAAGCTATTCATGCATTGGCTTGTAAACTTCCTGAAGCCATGCAAAATACCCCACAAGCTACTCAACCTATTAAAGATCAAAACCTAGCTCAAAAAATTCGAGGAGAAGGAGTAGGTGAACGAGTAAGACGAAAGGTAAACCTGAAGGAACTAGATGAAAAGGACAAGAAAGAGTATCTTGAAGAGGAGCAAATCCGAGTCCCTAGAGAATCCAACGATGCGAAGCTTCAAATTCCGAGCTTTAATGGATCTGAGAATGCCGATGAATATTTAGAGTAGGAAGAAAAAGTAGAGCATGTTTTTTACTATTATCAATACGAGGATTACAAGAAAGTGAGAATACTTGCTATTGAGTTCTCTGAATATACCGCTATGTAGTGGAAGAATTTCTAGGCTATGAGGAGATGAGAGGGTTACCGAGAAATTAATACATGGCCTGAGATGAAGAGAATACTAAGGAATAGGTTTATGCTGGATAGTTATCTATTGGATACTCGGCTTCAAGAGTTAAGACAAGGAAGCCGAACAGTTGACAAGTGTGTTCAAGAATTCTAGATGCTCATGATGTGATGTGAAATAGAGGAACCACCAGCGCGTACAATCTCTAGATCCTTACTGGGTTGCATGGTGACATCTGAGACATTGTGGAGCTCCATTGATTCACCACAATGAATGAGGCCATTAGAATAGCCCAACCAATAGAGAGACAGAGAAGGAGCTAAGTACTGCCCAGATTACCGACTAGTAAATTAGGGCAGGGAAGCCACCGAACTTAGTCGAGTGCTAAGTAGTCCTAAAAGATGGATGTCCAAGCTGAGCAGAAAGGCTGGCTCGATGAAGATATGTCGACATGAACTTATGAGAAAGGACAAGGCTCTAGTAGGAAGGCAAGCCAGATTAAGTGCTTCAAGTGTCAAGGGTTCGGACATATGGTTACTTAGTATCCAAACCAATGGACAATGGTCATCAAGAGAAACATCCTAAAGTTAGAGGTAAACAGCACTGACAAGGAACCTGAGGAAGAGGAGAACCATACTGAAAAAAGAAGATGTAAAGAAAGAATTGATTGAAGAGGATGTGTTCACCAAGGACTTAGACTAGCTGGCCTTACTTGTCCAATGCACAATGAACATCGAACCTTCGTGAGAGGAGGAGTAAAGGGAGAATTTGTTTCATACCACCTGTAGAGTAAACAATCAGGTGAGCCCACTAATCATTGATAGTGGAAGTTGTATCAATGTGGCATTAACCAATCTAGTCACAAGGTTGAAATTGCAGACTATTGTACACTCGAGGCCTTACAAGTTGCATTGGCTGAGTGAAAAGGAAGCACTACATATTATTTGGCAAGTACTATTGCCAATTACCATCAAACATTACTCCGACGAGATTTTATGTGACATGCTACCCATGTGTGCTTCACACGTGCTGCTTAGCTGACCATGGTTGTTTAATAGGAAGGTTATCTATGACAGCTACAAGAATACATATATATTCAAGAATGATGGCCAAAAGATTACACTGAACCTGATGCCGTCGAGAGAAGTTAACAAACTATATACTAAACTTGCTCAAGGATCAAAGAAAACTCTGGTGATGAGTAGAATCGAACTCCAAGAAGTGATCGATGTTGACAAGTCAACCTTAATGTTGGTCAGGTGCCTACTGGAGATGAGGGAACGAGGTAAACTACCCTAGGAAGTAAGAGTACTACTAGACGAATATGCCAATCTGTTCCTGGAAGAGTTACCCAAAAGGTTGCCCTTACTGCGAGACATAGAACATCGCATTGACTTAATACCCAGCACCACCCTGCCAAATAAGCCTGCCCACCGAATGAGTCCCGATCAAACTTCTAAACTCCAACGATAAGTCAATAAACTACTAGGGAAAGGTTATGTTAAGGAAAGTCTCATCCCTTGTGCTATGCCGATGCTTCTAATGTCGAAAAAGGATAGAACCTAGTGGATGTGTATAGAAAATCGAGCTGTGAATAAGATTAATATCAAGTACAAGTATCCTATTCCGAAGTTGGAAGACATGCTAGATGAGCTGAGTGGAGCGAAGGTCTTCAATAAGATTGATCTAAAATCTAACTACCATCAAATTCGCATGAGACTAGGCGATAAGTGGAAAACTGCATTTGAAGACTCGACATGGATTATATGAATGAATGGTCATGCCATTTGGCTTGTCAAATGCTCCGAACACTTTCATGAGACTGATGAACCATGTGCTGAGACATTTGATAAGGAAGTGTATCATGGTGCACTTTGACAACATCCTAGTCTATAGTGCCAACAATCCAAGTTATTGCAAACACCTCTATGCTATATTAAATGTCCTTCATATCAAGAGTCTATTCAGCAATCTCAAGAAATATTGTTTTTGCCAGGAGAAAGTGGTATTCTTGGGCTATATAATCAATGGAGGAGGCTTATGAGTAGATGACGAGAAGATTCGAGCTATTATTGAGTGGCCAACTCCCACTAACTGTATCAACATGAGAAATTTCAATGGACTGACTTCATTCTACAGAATATTCATTAGGAATTTCAACACCCTCACCGCACCACTTACTAAGCTAACGAAAAAAAAAAAACACCGACTTTCAATAGGGAGAAAGAGAGGAGAAGAGCTTTACTGAGATAAAAGAAAGATTGATCTCTACCCCAGTGTTAATTCAACCTAACTTGAAGAAAATATTTGAGTTAAAATGTGACGCATCAGACATTGGAATATGCATTATCCTAATGCAGGAAAGCCACCCAATTGCCTTCCATAGTGAGAAGCTCAAAGGACCTTAGTTAAATTACTCTGTGTAAGATAAAGAACTCTTAGCACTGATCCAAGCACTGCAAGTATAGCAACATTATCTATTGCCGAGAGAGTTTATCATCTACAATTACTATGAGTCTCTAAGGTATCTCCAAAACCAGATGAAGTTGTCTAAGCAACAGGCAAGATGGGTAGAATTCCTTGAGGGATTCAATTTTATAATAAAATATAAACACGAAAACAGCAATGTAGTTACCGATGTTCTTTCAAGAAGACATGCACTTCTGAATGAACTGTAGACTAGACTATTTAGGTTTGCAAATATCAAGGAGCAGTATTCTGAGGATCAATACTTTGGACCCATAGTTACACAATGCGTTGATGGAGGATTAGTAGACAAGTATCATGCAGAAGATCGCTACTTGTTCCAAGGAAGAAAATTATGCGTACCGACTTGTTCACTACGGGAGCTACTGATCAGGGAAGCTTACAATGAAAGACTATTTGGACATTTCAGGGAGAAAAGGATGTATGAATTGCTAAGTAGTCAATTCTTTTGGCCAAGAATACAACAAGATGTGCATTGAATTATTAAAATTTGTGCTATGTGCAAAAGGGCTAACTACTGAGCCAAAAAAAGGAAAGCAATGCCTTTGCCTGTTCCGACGAAACCATAGACTAAGTTAAGCATAGACTTTATCCTCATATTACCACGAACTGCCCAAGGTAAAGATTCTGCAATGCTTGTGGCAAATCGATTCAGTAAGATGGTGTACTTGTGCCTTGTGCCAAAACTAACGATACTTCGGCTATTACTTTTCTTTTCTTGCAAGAGATTGTATAATTACATGGTGTACCGAGAAGTGTACTCTCTGATAGGGACCTAAAGTTCTTGAGCCATTTATAGAGGACATTGTAGCATCAAATAGGGACCAAACTACTTTTTAGTACTTCTTGTCACCCCCAGACTAACAGCCAAACAAAGTTGGTTAATTACACTTTGAAATCACTGCTCCGAGCTATGGTAGGCAAGAACTTAGCCGATTAGGACGTTTGCTTGCTAGTGGTCGAATTCGCTTATAACCGAATAATGCATGACGCCACTAAGCAGACCCCCTTTGAGGTTATCTATAGTTTCAATTCCGAGTTACCCCTTGATCACACCCCTGTACCTATACCCATACAAAAAGAACTAAACACAAGAGCCAGAGCACAATCCCTTCATCACATCTATGATAAAGTCACTCGGTATATCAACCAAGCTACTAAAAAAATGCGAGAGAAGGCTAAGGGTAGGACAGCTAAGTAATTCCAACAAGGAGACTTGGTACAGCTACACCTCAGCAAGGAACAGTTTTTGAGCAAGAAGAGGAACAAATTATCTACAAGAGCTGAAGGACCTCTCAGAATCTTCTAAAAGGTTAATGATAACGCCTACAAATTGGAGCTACCCAAGGACTATAAGGTTTCTGACACCTTCAACATTGCCGACCTCAGTCCATATCACCCTAATAGAGAGCTGATAGAAGACCATTCGAATTTGATCCCAAATCTAAATCAACCCGAAGGGAATGATAGGAGTCAAGCTACTAGGCCATTGACCCACAGTCGAGCCCAAGGACTATATGGATTGGCAAAACGAATCCTCCCACTCCAACCAACTCATGCCGAGGCCAAGTATCTTCTTGACAACCCATTCTACATGTCGAGCCAAATGATTGCCTATTTCTCGCAAATAGTGTGTCGAGAATCGGAAGGTGAAGATAACAGCCGATTCTCATTCCCATTCTCACTTATGCATGGCCAATCACTCACTCGGCATCACCTTTGCTAAGATGATGAGAGATATACTCTAGACTAACTAAGCCACCCCTACTCAGACAAATAAGCTTACCGTACTTTTTTAGTCCGCATCTTCCAATAGCATCACCACATGTACAAAATCATGTATAGAATCCATTACACTAGTGATTGATTTCTTTAAATATTAATTTTTATCCTTTTGTACTTTATACATTACTTTCTTAGAAAATTCCTTTTTGTCTTTTCCCTTTTGGTAAGTTGCCCTAAATTATTGAGTATAAATACCCCTTATATTTGTAAGCTGTCAACAGATTACTATTAATATACTAGATATTCTTCTTTTGCATAAACACTATGCTTAGTTACTCTCATTTCACTCTTATCATATCAAAGCTAAGTGGCGAGTAACCTCACCATTACGTATCATATCGACCTGTGCCAACTGCCATGAGTCCTTAGAAGTTCCATTGGTGTGTCACATCCATTGGAGCTATTCATGAGTTTTGCTTACTTTTTCCTTCATCATTTGTTCTTTCACGCCATTCCCCATCAACCCTTTCAAGCTTTCAGCAAGCTTGGACCCATCTGGTGATCGAACTTATCTCCAAGAAGGGGAAAAGAACCATACTTACAGAATACAATACAACAAAGAGTTGTATGCCGTGTTTGAGAAGGATGAATAGCTCTAGAAAAAGAATCTATCGATTCTATCCCTATCAGTTAGACCGTAAGTGCAATGATTTACTTCACAGGGGAGTTCTTAGTTCACGTCCAGGATAACCTAGTTGCAACAAGGAAAGAAAAGAATAGAAGAAGCATCTGACTCCTTCATGCATGCTCCACTTGGCTTGGGGGAATACAGCTCAGTTGGTAGAGCTCCACTGTTGCAATTAGGTCATTGCAATTATGGGTTAGATGTCTAATTGTCCAGGCCGTAATGATAGTATCTTGTACCTTAAATAGTAGCTCACTTTTTCTAAGTAATAAGGAAGAGAACTAAAACATGCTAATAAAAGACTCTACTGAGACAAAAATAGGCTATCAAGAACGTATAAGAGGTAAGATGAGAAATTGGTCAAATCTAGTATGGATTGTACATGGACAATAGTTGAAGCCGGTAGCTCTCCTAGGGTTCCCTCATCCGAGATCCTAGGGGAAATGAATCAAGTTGGCTCTTGCGAACAGCTTGACACGCTATCTCCCTTCAACCCTTTGAGTGAAATGCAACAAAAGGAAGGAAAATCCATGGACTGACCCCATCATCTCCACCTCATAAGAACTATGAGAACACCCTAAGGGTGCCTTCTGCATTCAAGGGTCGCGGACTGACCATAGAATCCTATTCAATAAGTAGAACGCATTAGTTATTCGCTCTTAGGTTAAGCAGCAAGGGTTGGAGAAGGGCAATCACTCATTCTTAAAACCAGCATTCTTTAGACCAAAGAGCCAAGTGGGGGGGGGAGCTCTGAGTTCCCAATTCTCCAGTACCTATATCCCTCGAAACCACAAGAATCCTTAGTTATAATGGGATTTTAACTCATCACCCTTTGAGATTTTGAGAAGAGTTGCTCTTTAGAGAGCACAGTATGATGAAAATTGTAAGTTGTGTTTAGGGGGGAGTTATTGTCTATCATTAGCCTCCATGGTAAAATCAGCCAAGGGGCCAAAGAGGCAGTAGTTTACCCTATAGCGAATGTTAGCGATTCAAGTCTACTTATCTCCAACTCATGAACTTAGCCAATAGAAAGCAATATGATAGCACTTAGTTTCAAATCATCTTATGATGGAAAGATTTTGTGTCCTTGCGTAAAATGTGTCAATCGTTCTTTGCAAACATATGAAGATGCTACAATGCATTTAATTTGTTATGGTATTCTAAAAGCATATACTTGTTGGATTTCTCATAGGGAAGAGCTATCAAGCAATGTTATTACATCTACTTCTTCTCTTCTTAACTCTTATACTTGAAGAACTATACCTGATGAGCAATGTAGTTCAATACATATGAATCCATAGGGGGCAAATGACATTATAGGATCACTAAATGATGCATTTAGTATACATAATCAAGAAAATTGGATAGGTAATCAGCAAGCAGAGACTAAACGATTTGATCACAATGAACCACTTGATAAGGGTAATGATGCTTTTTTAGGACTTAATGTAGAGCATGATGCAAAAGGATCTAGTCATGGAACAAATAAGTTCAATTAACTGCTTAAGGAATTTAGTGATGAATTATACCCTAGATACCCTTCATCCTCAAAGTTATCTTGGGTATTACGTTTATGCCATTTGAAATGTTTGAATGGGTGGTCGACTAAATCATTTAGCATGCTACTTGAGCGTTTAGGTGATATGCTACCACAAGTAGGTACATTATCAAGATCCCATTATGAAGTCAAAAAAATTATTAGTGATTTAGGTTTGGGCTATGTGAAAATACATGCTTATCAAAATGATTGCATGTTGTTTTGCAGTAATAGAGCGAACTTAGATGCTTATACTATTTTCTATTCATCACATTAGGTTTTATAAAAGGGGAAAGATGTGAATTATGAAAACGATTCAACTGTTAGTTCTATAAGTAAAAAGAAAAGGCCAATGAAGGTATTAAGGTATTTTCCTTTAACACCAAGGTTGTAAAGGCTTTATATTTCAAAAAAAAATAAAAAAAATCAAGTAATATGTGGTGGCATGAGGACGAACACAAAAAGGATAGATTATTAAGACATGTTGTTGATAGAGAAACATGGAAGGCTTTTTATGTTCGTTATCCAAATTCTTCATCAGATTCTCACAATGTAAGACTTGCTCTTTGTAGCGATGGATTTAATCCATTTAGGACAATGACTACAAAATATAGTACATGGCCAATTGTGTTGGCTACTTATAATTTTCTGCCTTAGATTTGCATGAAACAAACCTCTCTTATTTTATTAATGATAATTCAAGGTGAGAAAAGCCCCAACAATGATATAAATACTTATCTAGAACCCTTAATAGAAGAGTTATTGCATTTATGGGAAGGTGTTGAAACTTATGATTCTTTCACTCAAGAGACTTTTCATATGTGTATTGCACTAATGTGTATGATAAATGACTTTCCTACTTATGGAGACATATCTAGTTGGAGTACTAAGGGGAAATTTGCCTATCCTAAATGTTCTAAGTCTACAGATGGGAAATGGTTATACAATGGGTGGAAACATTGCTACATGAACCATAGTTGTTGGTTACTAGAAGATCATCCATTCCATTACCAAAACGATTGTTTTAATGGAAAAGAGGAGATGAGAATAGCGCCTAAAATAGCATCAGGAAGTGACATATTAAGACAACTTAATATTGTTCGATTTACTTTAGATAAATTTATAAAACCTAAAGTGAAGAAAGCCAAAAAAAAGAGGTCTAATGATGAGAACACAAAATTTGAGCTTCCTATATCAAGTAATATGGGTGAGAAATCTAGTGATCCTAATAATTGGTGGAAAAAAAAGAACCATTTTCTTTAAGTTGCTTTATTGGGAGCATAATTTATTGCATCACAACCTTGATGTGATGCATATAGAAAAAAATGTGTATGATAATTTAATTGAAACTTTGTTGAATCTTGATACAAAATCAAAAGATAATCTAAAAGCTCGTCTTGACTTGGTAGACCTTAGTAATAGACCTAGTCTACACCCTCAAGTGGTTGAGAATAGTAGAACACGATTACCACCCGAATGCTTTACAATGGCTACAAAGGAGAAGGAAACTTTCTATCAAATTGTTAAAGATGTCAAAATGTTGGATGTTACGCATCAAACATATTTAGACCAAATTCTCATTTACATAATCAAACTCAACAAAGAGATGAGGATAATCAATCAATTCCTCCTTTACAATTTGAATCACAAAGGGAAACTCAAAGGGGAATCGAAGGAAAAAGTCAATCTGATGAAGACACTACTAAGTACATTGGTACATGTTTTTCTTTTAATATATATATTTGCCTAGTCATAGATACTAGTAAACAATCAGTGATTTTTTTTCTTTTTTGTATTGATATATTTTAGAATTTATCAAAGTAAGTTCTTGTTGTTTTCAATTTCCTCTTTTGAAGTTTCTAATTTGCTCTAGTTGTAGCTATGCTTTTCTGATTTCTTTGGGATGTGTTGTTGGTAGACATCGATAGTGTGATGTTGTGATGGTGTGGATGTAATGAGTATTGTTATGGTAATGTTATCGTGTTCTCGTTAGTTGTTGGTGATTATTCATGGCTAAGGAAGTTGTCTAGCATCAGGTTATAGTATTCTTGATGTAGGAAAGACAAATTTCAAACATGGTTAGAGAGTTGTACGTATGTATTAGAAGAGGTTGATGTTATCGCAGCAAGGAGTGGTGGTAATTAGTTGTAGTTCGTGTAATACTTCCTTATATAATTTCTTTTTAGAGTATATATTTTGAAAAATTCTTATGTTTGTCATAGAACTTTCATCTTATGTCTCTATTTTACTTCATACATTTTGATTAAGTCTTGTATATAAGTTTTATTTACCTATGTAAGTATTATGTTTTCGCTAAAGAGTCTGTCTTTTTCTTTCATACAAACAAAAATGGAAGACGATATAAAAAGAGAAGGAAAACTACGATGTCATTTCTTTGGAACATGGATGGGGAAGAAAGAATTTATGTAGAAGTTGATAATCAAAGAGTACCCTGTACTCGAGAAGGAGCTACACTTAGTTCCTTTTTAGGGACACTTACAATAAATGGAGCATATGCACCTTTGAGTATTATTAGATGGGATAAGCCAGAGTTTAGGCCATTTAAAACTCATATGTTTGAAAGTAATTGAGATATTACATTTACTTCATCTTGTATAGTTATAGTAAGTTAGTACATTTTTATTGACAATTTCTTCACTTAAAGTTATGAGTAGTTGAGGTTTATGTATCCTCCTAGAACTAGAGATTAGATCTTAGAAACATTAAATAAAAGATGGAGAGATTACAAAATTACTTTAAAAGGAACATTTTTTGATCCAGATAAAAAAACATATGAAATGATGAAGAACATTCCTGAGGATGTCAGACCAGATCAATGGTGTGTTCTTTTAAATGAGTGGACGAAACTAGAATTGCAAGTTATTTATATATACATTCAATAGATGATGGTTTACTGAAATATTGTTTTCTAATATGTCATTAAGTTTTCTTTGTTATTTAGACATTAAGCAAGAAAAATACTATCAATGCGAAGAAGCAAAACAATGCTCACACAACCAGAAGAAAAAGCCATGCAAGGCAAAGAAAGTAAATAGTAATGTTGTTATTTATATATTTATGTATGTTATACTATTCATTTTCATACTAAATAAGTACGAACATGCTACGGTTTTGATCTTAGGAAAAGGAAACCAAAAAGGTACCTAATAGAGTTACTATGTATGAAATAACACACAACAGGAAGGATGGTACCTATGTTCATGAAAATGCAAAGGAAAAAATGGTAAAAGTTGTATTTATGTTATCAACCTTTTCTAATTATTCTTTTTTATTAATTAATCACTTAAATAAATCAAATTACTTTTTAGGATGTTCTAAGGATAATGATTTCAACTCTTATTATAATTTTTGTTCTTAATTATAGGACAAAGCTTAAGAACTTCAACTACAGCGTATTGATGATTCTAATAGCACCCCATATGAAATTAATGAGGAAATATTTAGAGAGGTGATTGGTCCTTAGCATAATGGTAAGGTGAGAGGATTAGGTTTTAGACCTACACCTACAAGATTTTTTAGCTTATTTAGATCCAATGTCAATAAAGAAAGTTCTACAAGTGTTGCTAATTCAAATGAGATAACTCAACTAAAAGAAAAGTTATCAACATTAGGACAAAAAATACGATGCTTTAGTTAAGTTTTTGGTAGAGAAGAACCATGAATATCCATGGGGAAAATTTCGAATGGCAACAACCAGGTAAGAGTTATATTTATTTTTCATTTACTTTATTTCTCATTTTTCATTGTTTTTTGTAAATTTCATTAATTTGCTTTTCAATAACAAGCTGGGATTAATGGAAATGGTCTAAGCATATCTCCTTCTCCCAATATTTTCTCTCATTCAAGCCATCAACCTTATCTATCTAGTCATACAGTTTGAGAGAGAGTTTTATGCATTATATATATTAAGACTTATGCCTCGTACCATTTAGATATTTTATCTTTTTTTTTTTAGAAATACTAGAATTTCAGTTAAGTTATTAACAATTTTAGCACATAAAACCTTTTGACATAATGTTCTCATTTGTTATTATATGGATATCGATGTATGAGATGTCTCTTTTGATGAATGCCTTTTATCTTTCAGTTTTATTTTTACATTATTTTTATGCAATATTATCAAATGAATTATGCTAAGAGAATTAAAATTAACACATAAATCATACCTATTATATTAGGTCGACAATTATTAGAGTTAAAATTTTTTTAGTCATCCAATCTACCTCTTGTCTAAATTTGGTATTAACTAGTTATAGTGGTCTTATCCTCCAATAAATATACATCAATATACATATAAAAATTAGGCACTATAGAGTTATGGTTGTTGTTATTGCCTAAATAGCCACCCTAAAAAAGGTGTTAAAATACTACGTTAAATTTTGCGGTAGTTCAAACTACCTCCATGTTAAATGATCTTAAATTTCTCCTACAAGATAGGGGTAGTGTAAATTGCCAGTAAGAATTTAAAAAAACTGCCGCTACTATAAATAGGCTATCCCAACAATCATCAAAACTGCCTCTACAATGTAGAGGCAATGACATTGATAGTGCCCTTACGGCGATTCCATGAACCGCCTCTAATATTAAAAAAAAAAAAAAAAAAAAAAGAAAAGAAAATCGCTACGAAGGGTCTAATTTATTTTAGTGGACCCATTTCCGACCTCTCTCACTTCCTTCTAACCCGATCATATCAATAAGAATTACGCTTATATACTTAGCTTAGTGAGCAAATACCTCAGGGATGTCTCAAAGCTACAGGCACCATAGACATACTCTTGAGTAAAGCTCGAACTTTGCAATAAGAGCTCAAAGTTGGCTAAAGTAAGGCTTGTAGAACTAGCCAAAGAATTCGAATGCTTAAATAGGGACAAAGAGTGTAAATAGTTCGATAATTATTATTAAGTAACCATCAGCTACCAACTTCCTTAAAAATAAGAAACTGCCTAAACAATTAGGAGACAAGATACTACTTTCAAGTAGCCATTTGACTCATCTATAAATAACTCGAACTAGGAGACAATAAGCTTCTTCTGAACCCTCTCTCATCTTACGCTTATATTATCCCTTCCTTTCACTTCATATCTTAACTTAAGTATTGAAATGGTGATGAGGATAGCCCCAACATACCCTAAAGCCATTTTCTTTTGATTTTGCATGTCACAAGCCCATTTCAAATTTAGAAAATCAACACATGGATTACATAAGATTAATTATGTGGAGGGTTGATATTATTTTTAGTTTGTTTACTTTATTATCATTTTATTATATTTTGGGTTTTATGATTTGATGGGTTTGTGCAACAGCTACGTTCTAGGCAACTAGCTTAGGACCCAACCAACTTAAAACCTAGATATAGAAGGTAATATCTTAGAAATAGAAGGTTATAATGTAAACATAGAAGATCATTGCTAGGTGTAGAAGATTAACGCGTGATTATTGTTATCAGCAGTTCAAATAACATATACCAATATATAGCAAAATGTTAGAGGTGGATAATTGATATACAAAATTAATATTTGTAAATGATAATATGCTTGTGGAGTGTAGTATTTTCTATATACATGAATGATATTATATTTAAATTGAACAAGGTACAATGCACCTGTAAAATAAGAAATTAACAAAAATTAATTCGTAAAATAGTTAGTAATGTAATTTTGATAGTGAATTATTAATTATAAGTATACATCATCAGTAATAAGTTTTGGTACATATATTAAACTAACTAATAGTAAAATAGGTAATCATACTCATAAGATATACTTTAGCAAAACAAAATACACATAAACAGAACACTATTGGCATGGTATTTTAATGGAAAACATCAGCTTACTCCACCTAGCTCTTAAATTATACAAAATAAGAAGGAACGGATAAGATTATGTTTCTCATTCTTTAGCAAAGCAACTCTAGAATTATCAATAAGTAAGAAAAATTGCTCTCAAATTCTTGGAAAATCTTAGCAACTTCATCAACCAAAACCTTCAAGCATTAAGTTTCTTTTGTAAATTTAGAATTTAATCAGCAAACAATTTTGAAATTCAAGAAAGTTAACACCAATATAGGAAAAATTAGAAAAAAAATTTGTCACATTTAGCTTTTGAATCAAACATAGAGTTGGAAGTGTACCACTTTAGGTGGTGGCAAAGTTGGTTGATAAGGGTAGAGACAAAGATGGCCATCAAAATAGTTGATGAGGTTAATTTTCTACTCAATTTTGAAATTTTCTTTTAAAATAGTAAATTTAACTTAATAATGACAAAAAAGATTATTTTAGCATTATTTTAGATGTAGATTAACTTACTTTTTTTACAAGCATAAAAATTTTCACAGATGTAATAAGTCCTTAAGAAATGGCTCCATTAAGAACCAAGTTTAATTTGCTATTTGAAACCCTTAGTGATGTAGTTTCAAGCTAATTTTCGATTTGAAAACTCATAGGATATATTAAATCCACATGTCGATAATTCTAGTTTCTTCACGTGTTTAGTATTTTTTATAAATTAATCTCCGTTAATATGGCAATTTTAAGGGGAATTTCAACCAAAATTAAATTATTTGATTTTACCAGAACTAATTGATGATAATAATTAATTTACCTTTTTGGAACTTTATTGGGATGTTAGAAGTAGTTGTTATTGGTTTTATGTGAGATTTTGATAAAGATAACTTAACTTCATAATTGGGATGCGATTATTTGTACTCTTAGAATGCTTAATGGAGTCCTTTAGGTTGATGTTGATACCTAATGTAATCTAATCTAATCAATCTAAGAATTGGACGTAATGTCAAATTTTATTGCTTAGTGGAATACTATTAAAGGATGATTTCGAAGGGTGATAATTCTAAAACTTCCTTTGCTAATCAAAGCTTGAGTTTATATTATATTTGGATGGTGCTTTCAATGATGATCATATTGGTGTATAACGTGTAAAACTTAGATGAAAAACAAGTAAATTATAGGTAAATAGGAGTTGATAAAGTAAAGATAGAAGGTGAATTATATAAACTAGATTGTATGCATTGTACTTATACTAATTTATTAATGTTTAGGTGATCTTGCACGTATGGAATGACTTGGGATATGTCTCTTTTTGTGATTATGAAAATGTTCAATGCATGAATTGTTCGTTATGCATTGTAGTAAAAAATGTAGACCATGCAACGATGCTTGTTAGCTGTTAGGTCATGTGTAATCGCTTAACATTATCCCTACTGGTGAATTTATAATATATTTATAAATGGAAGTTATGTGTGACTGGCTATGTTATGGTTGTGATGTGTTGATATAGATTAGATTTTAAGTGTAACCAAAGGAACGTACTAGTAATACTAATATGCAAAATGGGTGTAGAAAGTGCTCATTCTTTGTGGCCAAATGGTTGAACTATATCCACCACTGCATTCCATTGCATATCCTTATGGATTACTCATCATTACCATTATTTGTAAATATTATCGACTACTAGCAACCTATTTTATGTACTAACTAAACAATTCGAATAAACTAAGTCCCAATCACCACTCAAGTTAAGTTTGTGGCATAATCTTTGAATCAACCCAGTTAATTTGTGGCAAAATTAACAAATCAACCCAATAATGAGCAACTCATTAGGATTGGTCACCTAGAATTGTTTATGGTGGTGTAAAGTACATTTAAATGTCTCTTAACAACAAAAGAAGTCTCTTAACAGCAGAGGAAGGCTTAAGAAAGGGCAAGAACTACTAAAAATAAGCTAGAGAGCTATTTTAAGGTATTATCATGAATTAAGTATATTATAATTATATAATAGCTCAATTTAGCTTGATGCACATTGACCTTTAAATGATGATTTATATTCAGTTTGGAAGTGGAAGAATGTGTTCTTGCAAATTGTAAGTAGAAAGTTAACTATTCTTGACAACAAAGTATTCACATGGTACAATATATGCATACCTAAAAAGCATATAGTTTCTTGCTTGTTTCAATTTCACTCAAATTAGCTAGTAAAAATAACAAATCTCTATGGATGAATACCAGCTACTAGATAAATTCTATAACTGTTAGATTTGAAAACTCAATGATCTCTATAATTCAAATTATATTTTTTAGTGCCAATTTACCACTAAAAAAAATACTCTTCAAAAATTGAGAGAGTGTGAAAAAGGGTATGAGCTAGATATCTCCATGATTTCATTTGCTTGTGGAGTTCATTGTGTAGAGTTGATTTTCCTTATACTAGAGATTGTTGAATTCATCTACTAATCTATAATTTGAGTATGTTTAGTAATAGTTGTTGCAAGGTCTTTTAATTCATTTTAAGAATATTTCTTGTCAAATAATGTAAAACATGAATTTTAGAAATAAAAGAGAGGAGATAAGAAAATAAAATAAGATAAAGAAGTTAGTATTACATGTTATTAACTAGGCTAGTTAGGGGCATAATGTTCTCTTAAGTTCCTTAAAACTCCCCCATTATCCCTCGTGTCTCCCTATCAATAATCCTAACCTAATTTTTTCCTCTTAGAAGAAAAAATTGTCCAAAAGGTCTCTCGAACGTCAAACCAAGTTTGGATTTGAGGCCTTAAGCATTAAAAGTCAAAGAAAACATCAAGAAAACGTAAGGGAATAATGTTAGCATAAGTTATTTCATTATTCATCTTTGGACCCTCATTTTTCCTTCAAGAGGGTGTTGAGAAATCAAAGAAAGATTCATTCTTATAGTGTTTGCTATGCCATAGTTCGGTTGGAACATTTCTTTGCGAGGAAAACTTAAGGGAATGAAGTTTTTGGCAAGTTTCTTGTACGATTGATGTAGAAATTCATTTCCTTCAAAGGGTAAAGTGTAATCATGAAGAAAAGCTATTTTTTTTTTTTACAATGTCTAAGAGGTTGGGGTTTGATTTAGGGTATTATTTCATCAATGGAACAAGTAAGTTAATCTTAAACTTTCATTTCTTAATTAAAGTTTGTTTCTTTAATAAGTTATTGTTATGAAACTCATGTTAATTAGTTATGGAGTGAGTGAGGAATGTTGAGATGACTTTAGGACATTAACAACATCTTTGGAGTAGGAAAATTCAAGTTTTGTTGGGATTTGTGTAGAAGGAAAAAAGAAAAATTCAAAGTTGTTTTACTGGAGTGACATGACCACCTAACATGGCAATGTCAATAGCTATGTCTAACTAGGGGAAGACTAGAGAGTGACATAACCAACTAATATGGCCATGTCAGTGGTTGTATCGAACCTGTAGGGAGTCAATGAGTTATATGGCTAAGGGGTACAGCCATGTCCCATTATAAACTCCTTTCCCTTTTTTTTTTTCTTTCCTGTTCCTACCTAAAAGCTACCCAGCATACCATTTGATAGAGAAGTGGAGTTCAAAATAGACCTAGTATCAAGAATTGCACACATTTCAAAATCGACTTAAAGAATGGCATCTACACAGCTAGTAAAGCTAAAGAAGCATTTGCAAGAGCAACAAGATAAAGGATTTATCACACCAAGTTTGCTGCCTTAGGGAACCTCGGTTCTTTTTGTGAAAAAGAAAGATAGTATTTTGCAAATGTACATTAACTATCGTGATTTAAACTAAGTGACCATATAGAATAAGTATCCCCTTCTAATGATCAATGACCTCTTTGATCATTTGCAGTATGTACAAGTCTTCCCCAATATAGATCTGTAGTCAAGCTACAACCAAGTAAAGGCTACTTCAAAGGATGTAGAGAAGAAGGCATTTAGGATTATATATGGGTTATATGAATCCGTAGTGATGGCTTTAGGCCTTACTAACTCACAACAACGTTCATGAATCTCATGAAGAGAGTTTCAGAGAATAACTAAGAGGTTTGTTATAGCATTTATTGATGACATCCTTATCTACTCTAAGAGAATTGAAGAAAATAAGTAGCATCTAAGGACTACTCTAAGGAAATTGAGAGAAATCATATGCTAAATTCAGTAAGGGTAAATTTTGACTTAAGTAATTAGCATTCTTAGGTCACATTATTGATGCATCTCTAGGGTCATATACACAGAGGCCACACCACAACGAAAGAAAACAAAAAGGAGATTAGCAAATCCGTGAGTTACATAGATAGATATGATACACCAAGAAGATCTTACATGATCTATAATTCGGTAAATGTGACTCATCGGTCCGAACTATAAGGTCACTCACCCCTACTCCTTACTAAAGAGAATAGATAAGAGTTAAGAGATAAACAAAAATACTAAGGTTGCTCAGGAAAGGAAACTTATGATAAGCAATAATGTAATAATATGTTGTCTATGTATAAGTAAATGGGGTCTATATACTAGCCTCACTAGGGTTATAAGGCATACATAGAAAAGAAAAAAGAATAATTTACAAATGGAATACATGAAACATACTCAAAAGGGCAAAAAGGATAAAAAATATTATGTACAGTAAAAGTATGAAATCCTTCTAGAATGTTATGCCAAAAGACATGTATCAAGGTGCGATTAGAAGCTTGTAATGCAGTTAGCTAAGTTGCAATGAATTATGAGGTCACTTAGCAATTGTAGGATCCTACTTAGATGAGGTCAAAAGAGAGTCAACAATCAAAGCTAACCTAGTCTAAGTCAAGTTAGAGCTCAGGTACTAAAGAATGTTCTGATCCTCTCTTGGTCGAGTGTCTCAACAACTCAACTCGGTCTGAAGTTTGAAGGTGGTTGGCTCGAACACAGTCTAGATTATGGTAAGAGCTCAATAATGGTCATGGTTCCTTAGTAAGTCGGCATGACTGCTTGGAAGCTTGAAAACTGTGTTGGCACTTACAAGAGCACAACACTTGGATTGCCAATAGTGTAAAAGATGGAGATCAAAATAGGAATCTTCATCTTAAATAGTACTTCGAGCTAGTATTCTCCATATAAGTCCTTGTAGTCCTCTAACTCATCTGCATATAACTAGTCCAAGGAGTTGATTCCTATCAATTATAAACATGGATGGCAAGATAAAAGCAGTAGTTGATTATTGAAGACTTACCACAATGTTTGAGATTAGAAGTTTTTTAGGTTTAGCAAATTATTACTAGAGATTCGTCGAAGAATTTTCAAAAACAGTAGCACCCTTGACCCAATTGACTCATAAAGGAGTCAAGTTTGAATCAAATAATAAATGTGAAGCAAGTTTCTAGCAGCTAAAAATAGACTTTTGATGGCTCCAATTTTGGCATTACCTCGCAGTAAAGAAGAATTTTTATATATAGTGATGCCTCCATATAAGGGACTTGTTCTCATGCAAGATAGCAAGGTGATTGGTTATGCCTCCCATCAACTCAAACCATATGAAAGGAACTACCCAGCACATAATGTAGAGTTGGCAGCTATGGTACATGTACTAAAACTCTAGAGGCACCACTTAGTGAGAAAAAAGTGTAAGGTATATACAAATCACGAGAGCCTTAAGTACTTCTTCACTTAGAGGGATCTGAATATGAGGCAGAAATGTTGGCTAAAGTTGATAAAGGACTACAACTTAAACATTCAGTAACACCTAAGTAAAGTCAATGTGGTAACTGATGCAATAAATAGGAGTAGAAAGGGAAATATAGTAAGCTTGATTACTTCACAGTGACATTTACTTGAGTAAACGCACTAACTTGAGCTAGAAGTTTTAACCAGGGAAGTGAGTGTCAAATTGTTAAGCCTAGGAGTATGGCCTACTTTGATAGACAGAATCAAAGTGGCACAAGCTGAAGATCAAGGTATACAAGAGATAAGAGTCAGAATAGAGGCAAGAAAGGTTCCTGAAGTTACAGTAGATGCTGAAAGAGTTTTGAGATTTAAGAAGGAGTTTTGAGATTTAAGGGGGAGTTGTATGTGTCAACCACAATTAGAGTTAAAGAATAAGATGTTAAAAGAAGCTCACTACTTGGGTACACCATACACCTTGGGAGCACAAAAACATATAAGGACTAGAAGGATCACTATCAGTGTAACAATATCAAGAAGGAGACAGCTAAGTACATGTCCAAATGTCAAACATGCCAATTGATCAAGATTCAGCACCAAAGGCTGGCTAGCGAGCTGTACCCCTTACTAGTAGAGGAGATCCTTTGGAATCTTTTGAACTAGTGGAGTCAGCTACAGGATACTTGGTTGTTGAATGTGCACAATAGGGTAGTTATTTAGCTGGACTAAATAAATATTTAGCTATAATATATTTGCTATTTATACTTGGCGTCAACCTTCTATTAGTAGAATCCAATATGGTTAGTAAGATACTTAGTGATCTTTGCGTAATGTTATTCCTAGTGGAGTCCCACGCTAAGATGACTTAGTAGATTTAAGGCTGTTATTAGGGTGTTAAGGAGGTCTTAACACTGATACCTATATTGTATCTATATATTGCTCGATGTTAGGGTCATAAATTACCCAAAATCTTGAGATGCCAATACTATATTGGTTGATAGGCATAACAATTAAAGATAATAATCATTTGCTCTACATTTATCATTGATAGCCGTTTATGTAAGTGAAATGTGATTGCTTAATTATGCACACGTGATTTATGTATCATGTTCTAGGCTTTAGTTCACCCCTCGAGGAATTATGCTTTTTAGCTGATGGCTTAGGTTATGAGGATTCTATCAATTACTATTATAATGACACCAGCTATGACTGTTATTATTTTAACGAGGATAGAGATTACTACTACTTTGAAAATGGATCGGGTTACATGTAGAATAGATGATAGGCAAGGCTTATATGGAGTTGAGACTTAGTTTTCATATCTAGTTAAGTTATGTTCCATGGGCATTTATTTCCCTTATTGAATTCTTGGGTAGAGTTGCTTGTGATTCCCTTGGTTACTTATGTTTTGGTTAAAGCATTGAGACTCCTAGATTGATGTTTCTAGCATTTGTGATTATGTTAAGCTATAAGCTCTCCAGTAATGTTGAAGAAGTTTGAAGAAGTTGTTACTGAATGTTTGTGTATTTGGAGTTAGACTGGAATAATGATAACTCCCTTATTCATGTTTGTGGTATTTAGTTATTGTAAGTTGCCAAATTGTATAAACGGTTAAGGAAACTAAACAGGTTGCAAGATCCTAAATGACTTAATGTATCTACCATTAAGGTTGATACGTAGCAAGGTTATGATTTCAAGTTCTAAGGCGTTACAATAAACTCAGGGCTTTCGTGTCGAGCATAAAAAGTAGAACCAAGCAGCTAATTGAACTAGCATGTTGTTTAGCTGAATGAAGAGTAGATATGAAAAGTCGAATTCCATTATATTTCATCAATTTAATTCTACTTCTTATCGGTATTTCATTTTCTATCCTTATCTTACTGTTAGTAATGTTATTGCTTAAGAGCATTAATCCTCAATGGATAAATTCACGAAAAAGGCTAAAATTTTCCTATAACCTAAAGACATTGATTACAACCAACCATGAGATTTTATGTGATTGCATAGATTTTTAAATTTTCCAAAACTTGCTCTTATATTCAAGGAATAAGACATAACTTCTTATTTACCATTGAACTTACCTAAAACATGAGCCATCCATCCCACACTCTTTAGTTTCCAAATATCTTATATATCACTATTACACATAGGTTACTAATTTAGTAAAAGTATCCTAGAAATATACTTTAGTACCACACCCTTTCAAAAAAATACTGTATATGTAATAATTCATATTATTGAGTATATAGCTTTTAAAAAAGAAATACGATTAAAATGAAAGTTCTTATTTTCATAAAAGTATAGTTACATAGTAACTTTCTTTCTTTATCCGTTAAGCCAACTTCACTTGCAAGAGTGTAGTTGCATCAAGGTAGGTGCATAAAATATAACTCTTATTATTTGAAAATTTGAACAAAAATTATACCTAACTCATTAGTAGTTAATCAATTTTAGTAAGCATATAACCATTTAAGTAACTCTAACATATACTAAATTGCCTACTAAATGATAAAGAAGATAGTTGAGAAAAGAATTGATTGGTTCAAACAATCAAGAAATGAAACCCCATATAATTATAAGCATTGTTGATAAATTGGATTTCAATTCATTTTTGGACGATTCAAGCATACACCTTAATTAACTGTATTATGCAAGTATTCTTTTCAATGAAGTAGTGCATGTGATGATATATTACTATTAAAAGAAAAGAAGAAAAGAAGAAAAAAAAAATAGGGGCTCCACAAAAAACTGTAACATGTAGATTGTACAAGAAACAAGTTACAGGATGTTTCAAAAAAAAAAAAAAAAAAGTTACAACTTGAGGTTTCAATTCCAAATTTCAGTGTTTGAATTGGACTCATGTTCGTAAAATGGACAGCCTCATGGAAATGGAATGTTGGAGTGTGTCTAGTAATTTCAATCAAATCTTCCCAGGAAAAGAAATTCATGTCGTCAAAGGCAACCTGGAACATCGGGAAGAAGCATGGGATGGGAGCGTCTCACCATTGATAGAACACTTGGTTTCCCTCCATGTAAGACTCAACTTCCATCATCTTCTTCATAAGCATGGAAGCCTTCTCACGGGCCTTCACCGATCCCCTAACTGAAAGATCAGCCAGCACTGTCGAGAACTCAGCAACTCTCATGGCATCCCTCACACATCCCTCGCTTTCATCAAACAGGCGCATCAGAATTTCCGCTGCTCCTTCCTTGCTCAACATGCACCTTCCTTTTAGCACTTCCACCATAGAACTAACCATCCCCTCTGTCTTCCTCAACGAATTTATCCCTTCATCAAACCTCGCAAGGAGACCAAGAATGACAAGGGAAGTTCCCGCCAAATCCTCTCCGTCTGCTCTCTCCACGACGCCTAATAATATGGGGATTGCTCCTGCTCGTACCGCTAGGGTGCAGTTCCCATGAAACTGCACAAGCTCTGCGAGCGAGCTCAAGAGGTGATGTGACTCTAGGCTGCAAGGTTCCGAGATCGCCTTGACTAAGACTTGGACAGTACCCGCCACTCCGAACTTGGCTTTGTTCTTGTCTAGCATTGCCAAGCTGCATATTAAAGAGGAAACCAGCCTACTGGATTCAGGAGAGGTTGGGGAGAGAATCATGGAGTTGAGGTGGCGAATGGTTTCCATGTCAGCGAGGGTTTGCTTTAGATCAGGGTTTAGGGAGAGGTTGAAGAGGATGGACAACGATAGCGTGTGAACAGCAGGAGAAGGAGACCCGGAAAACGCAAGTAAGACAGATATAACCCCATCAGTTTGAGCGAGCAAGCTCCTGTTCAGAGGACTGACCTTAGTAATGGAGGCAAGCGTTAGGAGTGCTTTTTGCTGCCTTTCCTCAGAGTTGGTTCGAGCATCTGATATACATTGTGCGATGCTCTCGCGAATTCTAGATGTGGACATACCTTCACAGAGAGAGAGAGAAGTACAAAGACAATACTCAAGAGCAGCGAAACTCGTAGGATTTGATCGATAATCTCCGGATGGGACGGTTAAATTAAAGAGATATAAAGTTCATTAACGAAGGAGGAACATTGGGATTGTCTTCAAACTTTGGCATTATCTGTTTCTCCAGCTCCACATATATATGCCGGCGTTCCTTCCGCCATTGCATAGATTGCCTCTTCGTTACTTTCACTACCTTTTAAATAATTACGAGGTGGACGGCGACAAATCGTACCCTTAGGAAATCATACAAAATATCACAAATACAAATAGAGTATATCTATATATTATTAAAGGGAAAAATTTTTTTTTTTAAACTATCTAATAACTTTTTTTTTTATCTTTATGAGTTAAATGTTAATATAGTATCAAAAAACAATCTCATGAGTCCAACATTTAAATCAATTAAACCCAAACCAAAAAATGATCCAATAGTGAATTGAACACTCCAAACTCAACTCCATTTCTTAGATCATGGATAATGTGTTATTACCTTACACGGTCAACTTAATTTTATTTTCAAG
The DNA here is from genome assembly GCA_024138005.1 of Lumnitzera racemosa. Taxonomy (NCBI): domain Eukaryota; kingdom Viridiplantae; phylum Streptophyta; class Magnoliopsida; order Myrtales; family Combretaceae; genus Lumnitzera; species Lumnitzera racemosa. Next base: position 9,074,410 of record JAMXBC010000007.1, read on the forward strand.
AATTTAAAAAAATATAAAAAAAAAAACCCCAACAATTTCCCAATACTTAAATCCTCACTCTTTTTCCTTAATACTAATTTTTGTTCTCTTTTATTCATCTAATTTCGCAATTTCATTCATTAAATTAAGCATAGCACCTAAAGGGAAAATAAAAAGAAAGAAAAAACTTCGATTATTTAAGTATTGTGAGATGAAATAAAAACTTAAATGATAAAAAAAGTGTAATTATTCAATATAGTAGAAACGAAATATGAATATTACATTAGTGAGTAGTTATAAATAATTCATTCATTTGAATGTAAGTAACATGTATTTTAATATGAATAGTTTTAATTTTTTTTTTTCTATTAATGCATTTTAAAGGAACAAGTGCTCAAATTTAAAGGGTACAAGCACTGGGAAAAAGAAAAACATTTTATAAACACTCCCACATAATAACGCAGTCACAATTAGTTGATGTGGCGAGTTATATAGTAAGTGATCAGCATATATAGCAGTCAAATTGAGAGATTCAAAGCTCTTTCATATACCGAACGAAAGCCCCCAGTCCAAAACCCTAGGTCCCGAATACCTTCGATTGAGTAATATAATTCGTGCTTATCCACCAAATCGAGTAACCATTAAAGATTCCCGATCAAGGAGAAGAAGCAAGACAACGAGGAGCACGGAGCACTCCATCTGCTTCACCTAGGGACATCTGTTAGGCCTACTACAATGGAGGCCTAGCCTACCAAAGAATCTGCCCACTTAATCAACAAGAAACCAGCGACATCGTCTAACGCCAAGGCTATCTCAAAAATGATAGCCTTCTCGAACACTTCAACCACTACTCAGATGTCCACGTAATTGCTTATCCCTTTTTCTCTCTTTCTTAAGTCTCTTCGATTTCTTTAGAATAGCTAGGGTTTGTGATTTCTTTTATGTTATCTAGTGGTTTTTAAAAGTGATTTAAGAAAAAAATATATATGTTTGGAATCTTATATGTCTACTGATACTAGAATTATCAAGTATTTCGCTGTGTAAGGTTCTAATCATTGTCTATGGTGTATAATGTGTGTGCGAGGTAACAAGAGAACGCAACGAAGGGTCCCCCTTTAACAATTGTTCTTTTGGTTATTTCTGTCATGGGTATTCTGTAATCTTTAATACAATTTTTTAACCATATAAAACTATGTAATAGTGAGGTGACTTTCCACCCATGCTTTACATAATCTTTCAAATACTTAAGCCTATTATTCAACCTCTTTTCCGTTGTATTTCTCAACATAGTCATGACAGATTTCGAACACTGACATTGTTTCTAAGGTCATATTCTAGAAAATCTCATATAAAATCACAAACATCTATCCATGTAGCATCCTTAGGTAATAAATATTCCAATTGTACTATCACTTAGAGGCACCTTTTCGCCTTGGCAAAATATCTTTCTAGAATTAACACCAAAGGCTTGACCACAGGGTAATTGCCATAGGATTCCAAAGGTAGTGGAATATTATCCCATTCACTCTCGACTGCTTTCTTCAAGAGGAAAATATGAAAGACAAGATGTATACAACAACCCTCCGGTAGTTCAAGCCTACAAGCCAGTGGATTGATTCTATCTAGGACCTTAAAATGTTCAAAATATCTCCTTTAAAGTTAGACAGTCTATTTTCCAAAGATATTTGGCGATAAGGTTGAAGCTTGAATAACAATAGTCCCCCACTTCCAAAGTTTTATCATACCTTTTCTAATTTGCCAAAGATTTCATTCTCTATTGAGCTCTAGATAAACTAACTTTCAACATTCTTAATATCTCTCGTTCCATAGACTTAATAGCACTAAGACCCCTATTGTAATATAGTATCTTGAGTGGGTCTTAAACATACAAAGCTTTGAAAGATACCATCTAAAAGCATATGTGATTAGTCATATTGAAACAAACTTTGGCCCATGGCAAAAACTTAGCCTAATATTTTGGTGTCTTCATGATAAGAGATCCCAAGTATTGCTCCAAACATCTATTTAAGACCTCAATTTGACCATATGTTTGAATATAGTAAGCAAAGTTTTTTCATAATGTAATGTAACTATATTAGAATAACTTCGGTTACAAATGCATCAAAAAAATCCTATTGCAACCACACATAGTTAATGTAAGAATACCATGAAGCTTAACCACAATATCTACAAATAATCTAGTAACTAAAGCTATAGTATAAGTAGCTACTAATTGCACAAAGTGGCAATACTTCATGTGACGATCCACAACAACCATGATAATAGAGTACTATGAGATAATGGTAGCGCTGTTATAAAATCCATAGAAATTCCCCCAAAAAAAAAAAACTTATTGAGGAAGAGGATAAATTAGTTGTACTAAGGACATTGTCAAGTACTTAATTTGTTGACAAATGTGACATTGCTTTAGAAACTTCTTAACATCTAGTTTCATTCCCTTCCAATTAGAAAGCACTACTAAAACACTTGAAAGTTTTCAAAACCCCTTCATGACCCCCAATATCTATATCATGAAACTCTAAAATGGGAGTAGGAATGACGAAAGAAGTGTTTGGAAAAAAATTCTATTACCAAAATAATCTATATCAAGTATCAATCATAAAGGGAGTGACTTCCCCTTTAAAGACTTCTCTCATAACTCCTACCACTAAATATTATGAGGTAATTTGTTCTTTAATAATGTAATACCACCTTAATAAGGCATTCGCCACTTTATTCTTTGGCCTTGGTTTGTATTGAATCTCATTATCACAATTAAGTAACTTGACTAAATACTGTTGTTACTCATGTGCTTAAATTACCTAAGTTGATATCTCCTTCAAACTCTTCTAATCCATATGTATAATGAAGTGTTTTCCCAATAAGTACTATCTCCACTTCCTTACTGATTTAACCATAGCTGCCAATTGATGTACATATGCACTAGCTTATTAGTAGCCTTACACTAAATTTTTGGCTAAAATATGCAATGGGATTGGATCATTGGTGCAACATTACATTTATGCCTACTCCAAATGCATCCTTCTCTATAGGGGTATGCACAATTCACTTTAGTACAGTCCACCTCTCCTTACTAAATCGAATCTAATATAATGGTTCAATTTATTTATTTTTAAATCAAACTTAACCATACAATTCAATTTATAAATTTTTCAAACCTAATTAAAACTGATTCGGTTGAGTTCAAACCATTTATGTTAAATTTACACTAAACATTTTTTTATCTCCAAGAACATATTTTCCTTTCCATTATACTTTCATGTGTTTCTAGTTAATTTCTTATATATTTATCATATGTAATGATAGTTGACAAAAAAATGCACACGATCATAACAAAGCCAACTTGATTGAATGAAGATAAAAGACTTTATTTCAACGAACAATTACAAAGAAGGAGAAGTAGAACTACTCGCCCGAAAGCAATATAAAGAAGACAAAAGAAACACACCAAAAATTGGAATAAAGATGAGAAACGTGTAAAAAGCACCAAGATCAAACCCTTAATTTAAAAACATATAAAAAAAAAGGTTAATTTATAAAATTAAAATTTTTAAATATGAAATCTCAAATGGAATTCACTTGACTTAATTTTAATAATTGACATAAAAATAAGATAAAGTAAAATAAGAAATAAAAAATTTGATGAAATCCATAAACATTGATGAAGGAAAAAAAAATACAAAACAATTGCATAGATTTCTTTTGTTTAACCAAATAATTCGATTCTATTCTATTCAAAACAGTCCAAACTATTTATATATAATCAAACTAAACTCAAATCAAAGGGTTTTATAAAATAAAACCAATTATTTGATTTAATTCATGATTCGATATGCAATTTGCTATTTTTTTTTTTTACCCAACCTTACTTCTCTACTATAAAAGTCTTTGAAAATTAGGTAGGGGTAATATAAGTGTTGTAGCTATCCTATTTCAACTTTTCAAAAGATTTAGTAGCTTCGTGACTCCATTCAAAAGCATCTTTTCTCAACATATTTGTTAAAGGAAATGTAATGTATGCATAATCCTCAACAAAACTTCTACAATACCTAAGAATGCTTTGAAAACTCCTTAATTGCTTTACAAAAGTAGGATAAGACCATTCATTCATAGTTACCATCTAATCCAAATCAAGAAGCGCCCTTACACTTGAAACAATATGAACCAAGTAATCTATTTTTTATTAGCTAAAAAAGCACTTCCTTCTCTTTAAGAAAAATGATATTGAAAAGCTTTCTCCAAATGCACCAAATGTTCTGCAGTTGTCTTGTTGTAAAATCAATATATCATCAAAGATTACAACAATAAATTAGCGCAAACAAGGTCTACATATGTTTCTCATCATTGCTTGAAAAGTTTATGGCACATTAGAAAGACCAAATGACATCACAAGAAACTCTTAATGCTTGTTGTGAGCCTAAAAAGCTATCTTGTGTAATGTAATGAATGATATGATTGTTAAAATTGCGATTCTATTGCTCATTTGAATATACAAAATCGTAAAAAACCAATAAAATTATAAGCTTATGGAACTGTATTTCAAAGTTCATAACTTTACAAAAAGTTTATACATAAATATTTTCACATCCATTTTAATAAAGAAAAACATTATAAACTCGTAAAATAATATTTTTGAATCACAACTTTAACAACTATGTATACATGCAAATTTGACAACATCTTATCCTCAAATCCATCTTTGATAAAATTGTAGCACACCCCAATTCATCATCTTTCATCAATAGTAAGAGTGGAAAACTTGTCTAATATAGCAACTTGATTTAACGCTTTCTAGTCAACACAAAATCTCCATGACCCATCTTTCTTTTTAACCAAAAGTACAAATGAAGAAAATGGACTTATACTTAGTCTTATTACTCTACTCTCTAACATCTCTTTAACAAGTTTCTCAATTTATACTTTAGGAAAATAAGGGAATTTTCTATTTCTTGTCCTTCAAATGAATATGACATTAGACATTTCAAAGAAGTGTCAATTATAGTCATGAGCATATATTTGAATCTAACCAATAGTACCTTGATGGCATTATTGTTAGTGGTACATTTAGATGAATCATCTTTTTAAATGTCAAGCCTAAATTTTCAGTTTTATTTTTCTTAATCCAATTAACATTAAACTCTACCAATTTAGCATTAATCTTTGACCAAAGATTAAGAACAATTTGGTTTTCGTTTAAAAAAAATAAAAAGTTTTAGAGTCGCCACTCGATCGAGGTTAGGAAAATACGTAAGTGATAACCAATTTGGTGGGTTAATTATAACTTAACTACTAGACAATGAGAAACCCAATTTTTGAAAAATGATTTTAGAAACCAAAGATTTTAGATTCGATGCCTAACGTATTAAACTCTAAACGGATACAACTTTAACCTTCTGAATTTAAATTTATTTTTTTCAAAATACCCAATTATAAGGAAATAAATCTATTTTATAAATTTTTATTTTTTATTATATATTTTTTTTTACCATTAAAGAAAGAAATGTTTTATTCATACACGAAAAAGAAAAAATTAAAAAGTAAAATCTATCTATTAACAAAATGGAAAGGGGGGGTTGGGGTGGTTGGGGTAAGGGAACAAAAAATTTTTTATATTTTAAGTTGCTCAATAGTTTTCTACAGGTACTTACATACTCAATTTTCAAGATTATACTTTCGTAGTTCGTTTCTAGAAAACTTTTAGTGTGCTAATTGATTTTAAGTTTGAACATTGTTAGGTTTTGGTTTTTATCCACTTGGTTTTATTTAAGAAAAACTCTTTTTATGGGTCATAATTTAGTGTTTTTTTTTTTTTTTTTTTGAAAACTTAAAGGGTAATGGTTGCATTTGGTACCTATACTTTGCCTCTTCTTTCAATTAACTACCTGAACTTCAAAAGTGTTAATTTAATACATAATCAAACTTTTCTATGTCATCTAAACTACACATACTAACTTTGTTAACTATCGTTAGATGAAAAGACAGTTAAAAAAATTATAAAACAACATGTGCCCTTATATATATTTAAAAAAAAAAGAAAACTTATGAAAGTGAGTTTATTGCATGTAGCATCTCTTTATTTAAATAATTATAATTTATTTGGGGAAAAAACTTATTAATTCAAAAACAAATGAATTAATTTGAAATATGATTAAAATGAAAAATTTATTAAAACCTTTGTCCTCCATCTCTATCTTTATCTATCTATCTCTCTCTCTCTCTCTCTCACCTGCGAGCACCACCATCATCTTGGCTCTCAGTCACCTACTAGTAGACTCACCACTTTTGTACACAACTCACTGTACTTATGGTATGGAAAATAATTTTTTTTCCTCCCCTTTTCTCACATCAATGGCATCATGTATCGATTTGCAAAGAAGAATGATAAGTTTCAAACTACAATGGAATGGGAAATGCTTTGATTTGGGGATTCAAGTTCTTGACTTGATTTTTTGTAGTTTGATTTGAATCATATAATTAGGATTTTAGTTTTGGGGCTTTTGATTTAGTTGTAACAAGTGTGTTTGGATGTCTTTCTAGTGATGTAAAATGAGTTGGGTGCAAAACTAATTCTACTATTATGTTATTTTTGGGGAAGATGGAAAAATCAAAAGAAGAATGGAAATTAAATTAAAAAAAAAAAACCAACAGGAGATTAATGTTTATTTGGGTGTTTTCCAAAAGTGGTGTAAAAAAAAAAAGTAATCTCATCTGTGTACGTCTCTACGTAATTGGAAGAATATAAAAGACAATTAGTTATTTTTTATTTTGGAACATTTGAAGGTAGAAGAAGATGTTTGGCTATAAAAAATTTATAAAAATAAGTAGAAGAAGATGAAGGGATTTATAGTGGTAATTTTCTTTTTTTTATAAAAAAAGAACAATAGTTAATTAAATGATATATTGTGCTTTGATTCTAATAATATGTTAGATTCATTGAAAGATGATGTTTTTTTTTTCCTTTTAAATTAGTAACATGTGTCACATGCTTATTCATGTAAAATACCACCTGGGAACGAGTTAGACTCCATATGGCTTTGTTTTTATTATATTAGTATTATTTGCAATGTGTCAAGTCATAATTGGTCCTTATATCCATATATGCTAATAGACTTTAATAGAGTTAAGTTAGGTATTGTTGATAAGACTCTTTAAACATAGGCTCCTCAATCCCGTCCAAATCTAACATGCCTTACCACTTAGGACTCGTCACTATGGGCCCTAACCCTAAGCTCAACTCAATCAAGCCCAAGAAACTCTTTAACAGCTAGAACACAAAAATAAGGATAAGACACAAAGTCAATCACTATTTCTGATATAAGTGGGACACGTTGGACACCACATGCCCACTTTCTTGTACTTGCGAGAGAAGATCCTGCCTACTAACTGTCGTCCAACCACCAGCGCCACTTTACTATAAATACCAAGTCATCACCTAATGATAAAGTTCTGTACACTCTGAGCACTAAGCTTACCTATTACTCTAAAGTACTTTTACTCTCTGAAAATTCACTACTGACTTAAGCATCAGAATGGTCATACTGGATAACAGCCTAGCATCCCCTCACATTGTTTTGTTTTGCAGGTTTACCATACGTAAAGCTCAATTACTATAGGCAAACACCTTAAGATAACATTTGGCATCGTCTATGGCAAACTGAATTCCTACACCAAAAACCATAAACACACTAAACACATTCCTCATACGTAACTTTTGGACATCTTGTCTCACCACTACGAATAAGAAAATTGCCGGTTAGTAAACAACTAACCCACAAGGAATCATCCCTTCCTAAGGGCAGCACTAGAGGAGCACCTAGGCATACTGAACGCCTAGCTGAGGAGTATGCTACTCAAAACAGGCTATTCCACGCTCGCCTTGAAGAAGCTTAGAGGTGTAGCGTACAAACCTACCCCCTAAAGCTTTGAATGCTCGCACTAGGTAGAACAACACCCTACAATAGAATAGCAAAGATTAGCAACTTGATCCTAGCAATAGCTAGTAAGGCCTGCAATTACCTACGACTAAGCTCTGGCTGGTAACAAGCAAGTAGCTGACTCGCAACGAACATCGGCTCAATCAACAGCTTGTTGAGCTCACCCAACAAATGAGCTTCGCATAATGGTGAGGAGGCTCTCTGAGCAATAGGGGAGCAAGGCCGCTTACGACACTGGGCTAGTTGCCAGTAATAAGTCCCCATTCACCAGGGTCGTCCAGGACAAGGTGTTGCCTCCTAATAGAAGACTTCTGTCCTTAGACTAGTATGATGACATAGGTAACCCTAATGATCACCTCCTCATGAACCTTCATGGTCATGGGGATGCTATAATGTGTAAGGCTTTCCCAAGCAACCAAAGGAAAGCAACTCAAGTGTAGTTCAATCACCACCTCAACAATTCTATTAGCTCCTTTGATAAGCTAGCGTAAAGATTCACCCTCCACTTTAGGGCTAGCATGCTCTCGTCCAAGGACACGTCATCCTTATACCTCATAAGGCAAGGTAAAGGCAAATCCCTATGCAACTACGTGGCCCTGTTCAACAACTCCGTGATCGAGATCCCTTAGCTTGACAAGGAAGTTGCTATTTATACTACCCAGCTTGGCATCAAACGTTCAAGAGACTTATTTTGGTCGCTTGCGAAGAGCAAGCTCGAGACCCTTGTCAACTTTTCGAATAAAGCCTAGAAGTGCATCGACCAGGAGGAAAATATTCGTGCTAGGTGCAACATCAATCGAGAAAGGTCAGGTGGGCTACTAGATAAGGACAAATTATTCGTGAAGGATTGCCTCGAAGGAAGGGCGCCGAGTAAACCCGAAGGAGAGCTCGAGAAAAAAAGAAGTGTTGAGCAATACGAGATCCGCTCCCTCCTCCCATTTACATAGAATATACCCCCCCCCCCCCCCCTAAATAGACCCATTGCTCAGGTCTATTCTAAAGTGAAGCATCGAAATTTGCTCTAAAGGCAACAAAAAATGCAAGGAAACCCTAATTGTCAAAACTCTAATAAGTACTGCCAATTCCACGACAACCACAACTACATCACCAACGAGTGCTTCTAATTGAAGAACACCATCGAATATTCCATTCAATGAGGCTTCTTCAATGAATACGTGGCCCATCCGAAGAATTACGATCATTCCAATGATGATGGAGATAGGGTCAGAGATGATGGATCGAGACTGCCCACATCAAGTAGAACAATGACCGTCGCAACGATTGTGCCCCCAATAGGGTTTTTAATTTAATTGTGGGGCCGCTGTACCCCAGGAACCGGCTAAGCACTAGCAACTCAGTTAACGCCCTATCAAAGGTGATGGCCACAAGGGAGAAGAGGCAAAAGCTGAACACTTCCATCTCCTTCTATGATGAAAACCTTAAAAGAGTTTATATACCCCATCAAGATGCTCTAGTAATAAGGGTGAGGATCTCAAATTTTAAGATCCTAAAGACTATGGTGGACATCGGTAGTTCTAACAACATACTTTTCCGACATACTTATGAGAGAATGAAGACAAAGCTGGCAATGAAAATGAAGTCATACCACCATAATCCAATCAACTTCAACAAAAGTACGGTTCGAGCTAAGGGGATCATCACATTAGACATGAAACTTGGCAATGATAACCACATGGCGTCATGACCCATAGAATTTTTCATAATTGACTACTCCTCTACCTATAATGCGCTCTTCGAAAGACAAAGCCTAAATGTGTTCAGGGTGATCACATCCTTCCTTCATTTAAAGGCGAAATTTTCAACCCCGACCAAGGTAGGAATATGCAGGTGTAATTAAAGGCTCTTACGAGAGCTATACGTTAGGGCCGCCAATGGAGATGGTGTCTTCACTCTGTAGACCAGCCCATAAGAGAAGCCGGCTAAGAGGGGCGAGCCAAGGGAAAAACCAAAAGAAGTCCAAATCAAACCCTCAACCGAGTAGACAATGATAGTCGAGATTAAGACCCCCCTCCCTTAAAGTAAAGGACAAAATCACCACTCTCCTACGGGCAAATTTAAACAGGTTCACCTATTCGACATCAAAAATGCCTAGAATCTCACCTGACCTAGCAATACATAGCCTCAATATCAACGCTACAACACAGCCTATCAAGGAAAAAAGGAGGCATTTCGCTTTAGAAAGGCATGCCACAATCAAAGAAGAAATAGAGAAGCTGCTTAAGGCCAGTTTCGTGAGGGAGGAAAAGTACCCAACCTAACTAGCAAACATAGTGCTAGTCAAGAAGAAGAAGAAGAAGTGGCGAATATGCATCGATTATACCGACCTCAATAAAGCCTGCTCTAAAGACTGTTTCCCTCTCCCTAAGATTAATCAACTCGTTGATTCCACTTCGAGATACAGCTTGCTAAGCTTTATGGAGGCATTCTCAGGGTACAACCAGATCAAAATGGATCCGAAGGAAGAAGTCCATACCTCCTTCATCACTTATAATAGTACTTACTACTACATCATGATGCTATTTGGTGTGAAAAATGCCGAAATCATATACCAACGGATGGTGACAAAATTATTCAAGCTCTAGATCGGACGCAATATAGAAATGTACATCAATGATATGATTATGAAGAGCTAAAAGCTAGATGATCATGTAAAGGACCTCCAAGAAGCCTTCGACCAAATGCTCACATATGACATGAAGTTAAACCTTCAGAAGTGTGTCTTCAAGGTGGATCTAGTAAATTCCTCGGCTTCTCGGTCACTTAAAGAGGTATCAAGGCCAACCTCAAGAAGATTACTACCATCAGTTTGAGACATATAGAAGATCACCTGCATAGTAGTTGCATTGAGCAGGTTCTTCTCAAAGAGCGCAAACAGATGCACTAAGATCTTCAAAATCTTGAAAAATTAAAAAGGTTTTGAATAGACTCCAAAGTGTGCCGTCGCTTTTTAGTAGCTATAGGACTTCCTCACGTGGCCACCGATCCTCTCCAAGCTTGTTTATAGGGAAGACCTACTTTTGTACTTGACCATGAGCGACCAAGTGCTCTGTGCTAGTCAGAGTAGAGGGAAAAGAACACATGCACGTATACTACGTCAACCATATACTCCACAGGCTTGAGGTTAAGTACACTCGGGCAAAAAAGTTCGCCCTGGCTGTCTTTATCACTGCATGATGGTTAAGGCCTTGCTTTCGGGCGCACCTAATAATCGTACTCACAGATCAATCGCTATGCACCATGTTGCAAAAGCCTGATGCATTTAGATAGATTATAAAGTATGCGATGGAATTGAGTGCATATAGAATCCAATATCAGCTACAAATAACCTATAAGGCACAAGTGTTGGTCAACTTCGTGGTAGAATATATAAGAAAAGAGGAAGCACCGAGCATTTACGAATCTTCTCAAACTCTATGCTTGTCATCCAATAAGCTTGAGGCAAATACGAAGCTAAGGACGATACAATAGCTAGTTACCTTGAGAAAGTGAAGAGTTTTCTAGCTAAATTCCCTTCATAGAACATCACAAAGACCCCCGACTTGAGAATTCAACATCAAATTAGCTATCTAAGCTTGCCTCTACTAGGATACCAAGCTCGAGGTGAAGGATAGGAAAATCTTTATAAAATACCTACTAGAAAAGAAGATAACTCTAGGCTCGACTAAAGTTTTGGAATTGACCACAATAGCACCAAAGTCAAGCTAAATAGATCTTATCCGGAGTTATTTGGAGTGGGGCACGCTCCCAAATGACAGGAGAGAGGCAAAAAAGCTCCGATATCATGCCACCAACTAAGTCATGCTCCGATATCATGTCTCCAACTCCAAATAAGCATGCGTCATTCAGTCATGGACCCAACACCAGCCCACAGCTATTCCTATAATGGGGTATTGATATTCTCGGTACCTTCTCGAAAGCTTCGAGAGGACAATAATTCATAATTATTGCCATTAACTATTTCACAAAGTGGGAGGAAGCTAAAGCGTTGGCAAAAATCATAGAAAGAAGTGTTAATTCTCAATTGATTCAAGGTCACCTATGCTCTCATTATGAACAAGAAGCAATAATTTGATAGCCCTCAAGCAATTCTAGTTTGTAGGCGTTGTCACTGATTTTCTAGAGGATTCTAAAAGATCCCTCCGCTCTTGCAGACAATTTGTTTTTCCTTTTGTTTGGAAACTGTTCCTTATTGAGGTGTACCCATACGAAGTCTCCCAGCTGAAATTGTTTGGCCGACCTACCCATCCTTGGTCTTTTCTCGCATTCTTTTGGCAGGTTGGTCGATGTGCCGAGTGACCTTGTCATAGATGTACTAAAAAGATTGTGCTCTGGCCGAGGCATTAGGATCTTCTTACGCGGGTACTAGTAGAAGGGCGTGGTCAAGGGGCAACTCGAGATTGAATCCATAGACCACCTCGAAGAGAGTCTGCTTAGTGGTGTTATGTATGGTTTAGTTACAGGTGAACTCGATCATTGGCGAGCAAACATCCCAATTAGCCAAGTTCTTGCCTACTGCAACTCGAAGCAATGACCCTAAAGTACGATTAACCACCTCTGTCTAACCATCAGTTTAGGAGTGACATGAGATACTAAAGAGTAATTTAGTTTCCAGCCAACGCCACAAGGTTCTCCAGAAATGGCTTAATAACTTCGAGTCTCTGTTGGAGACTACACTTCTCGACACACCGTATATCCACACGATCTCCTTTAAGAAAACAAAAGTAATAGCCAAAGCATCGTTAGTTTTGGTACAGGGTACAAAGTGCACCATCTTACTAAACCAATCCACAACAACCATTACATAATCTTTATCTTGGGCAATTCGTGGTAGTTCGAGAACAAAGTCTATACTCAATTCAGTCCACAGTCTTGTCGGAACAGGTAAGGGCATTACTTTCCCTTATTCGGCTCGGCACTTAGCCTTTTTTCACACAGTACAGCTTTCGATAACTCGGTGCACATCTCTTTGCATTTTAAGCTAAAAGAATCAACTATTCAATAGTTCACAGGTCTTCCTCTCTCCAAAGGGTCCGAAGAGTCCTCCACTATGGACTTCCCTAAATAATAATTCCCCTAGATAACAAGTCGGCACGCACAATTTCTCTCCTTAAAATAGATAGCCATCCTTTACATAATACTCGTTCACTATCCTCCTATCCATGCATCGTGAAATTATTGGTCCAAAGTACAGACCAAGCTGTTTGGTTCACAGGTCTTCCTCTCTCCAAAGGGTCTGAAGAGTCCTTCACTATGAGCTTCCCTAAATAATAATTCCCCTAGATAACAAGTCGGCACGCACAATTTCTCTCCTTAAAATAGATAGCCATCCTTTACATAATACTCGTTCACTATCCTCCTATCCATGCATCGTGAAATTATTGGTCCAAAGTATAGATCACCAAAGTACTGTTCTTTGATACTCGCAAAACCAAACAGCTTGGTCTGTAATTTTGATAAAAGTACATGTCTTCTCGAAAGAGCATCTACAACTATGTTGCTCTTTTCCTACTTGTATTTAATTACAAAATTGAACCCCTCAAGAAATTCAACCCATCTAACCTACTGCTTTAACAACTTAGTCTAACTTCGAAGGTACCTCAGCGATTCATGGCCAATATATATGACAAATTCTCTTAGCAGTACGTAATGCTGCTACACTTACATTGCTCAGATCAATGCCAAAAGTTCCTTATCATACATGTAGTAGTTCAGCTATAGTCCTCGGAGCTTGTCACTATGGAAGGCAATTGGTCGGCCTTCCTACATCAAGACAGCGCCTATTCCAACACCCGATGTATTACATTCCTGTTCAAAATTTTGTCGAAGTTAAGTAGTACTAACATCAAGGCAGAGGTCAATCTTTCTGTTATGTCGGCAAAACTCTTCTCCTCCCTTTCTCCCCATCAGAAGTCAATGTTCTTCTTTGTTAGCTTGGTAAGTGGCACGATGATAGTGTTGAAATTGTTAATAAACCTTCTGTAAAATAAAGCCAATCTGTGGAAATTTATTATGTTGGCACAAGTAGTAAGAGTCAACTACTCGAAAACTGCCTTAATCTTCTCATCATCGACTCACAAGCCTCCTATACTGACTACATACCCCAAGAATACCACTTCCTCCTACCAAAAGTAACTTTTTTTCAAATTACCAAATAGTCTCTCGGCACGAAGGATATCTAGGATTGATCTAAGATGTTCACAATAACTCGGTATGTTAGCACTATAGACCAAGATGTCCTCAAAATACACCACGACACACCTCCCTTTGAGATGTCTCAACACATGGTTCATAAGTCTCATGAAAGTGCTCAGGGCATTCGACAAGTCGAAGGGTATGTACATCCACTCATAAAGTCTATGTTGAGTCTTGAACACAATATTCCACTCGTTTCTTGGTCTCATGCGGATTTGATGGTATCCAAATTTAAGATCAATCTTACTGAAAATCTTGGATTCACTCAACTCATCCAACATGTCTTCTAGCCTTGAGATCGGATACCTGTATTTGATCGTGATTTTGTTCACAACTCAGCTGTCAACGCATATCCGCTAGGTTCCATCCTTTTTCGATACTAGCAGTATAGGCATAGCATAAGGGCTAAGACTCTCTCTCACATAACCTCTCTTTAGCAACTCATTAACTTGACGTTATGGTTCAAAAGCTTGCTTGGGATTCATTCGATAAGTTGGCTTATTCGATAATGCAATACTAGGTACTAAGTCAATGCAATGCTCTATGCCTCAAGTTAGGGGGTAACTCCTCAAGTAACTATTCAAGGAACAGGTCAGCATGGTCATCTAGCAACTCCTTAATTTCCTAGAGAAGCTCACCCCACTCTTTCACTTTCAATAGTTGCCTTACCAAAAATAGGGTCAGCTCGTCAACATTGATGACTTCTCAGAGCTTGGCTCTACTCATCACTAGAGCTTTCTTCAATCTGCAAGTGAGTTTCATCTGTAACTTGTGAACTTCTCTCGACAACATCAGATTCATCATGATCTTTCAATCATCCTTTTCCAACATATATGTGCTCCTATAGCTATCATGTATAACTCTCCTGTTAAACAACTACAACCTACCTAGCAACACGTGGGAAGCATACATAGGCAGTACGTCGTGAAGAATCTAGTCAAAGTAATTACCAATAGTGATCAGCAATAATATTTACCAAGTGACATGTAATGCTCCTTTCTCTCTCAACTAGTGCAACTTCTATGGCTTAGGATGTATAATAGTGGACAGCTTCAGTTTTGAAACAAGATCAACCGATGCCACATTGGTGCAACTTCCACTATTCACAATAAGAGCACACATCCAATCATTCACCTTGCAAGTGGTTTGAAACAAATTCTCCCTCTGCTCCTCCTCTCGTGAGGATTCCACGCTCATAGTGCGTCAAACAACTATAAGTAATTGCTCTAAGTCCTTGGGGAACAAGTCCTCCTCAATCAGTTCTTTCTTGGCATTTTCCTTCTCGATAAGAACCTCCTCCTCCTTAGGTTCCTCATACATGCTCTTTACTTTAATTTCGAGATGTCTCCCTTAATGACCATCATCCTTCGATTCGGGTACTAAGCAGCCATGTATCCAAACCCTTGACACTTGAAGCACATTATTTAACTGGTGTTCCTGCCAAACCCTTATCCCATCTCATACATTCGGGTCAGCACTACATCTTCAAGTTGACCTTTCTACTCGGCTCTGACATCAACTCTTCTACTTGACTCGTTACTAGACTGAGCTTGGTGATTTGCCTGTCCTGGTTGACTAGCTAATCATTACTGAGCTCCTTCTTTGTCTCTCTACTCACTGGGCAATCCTAACAGCTTCGTCTATTATGTCAAATCGTTAGAGCTCCACAATATCTCAAATGTCTCATCTAAACCCAGTGATAAATCGTGAGACTTTTCGGGTTGGTGGTTCCTTTACTTCGCATCTTATCATAAGCATTTGAAATTCTTAAACATTTTCATCAACTGTCCAGCCTCCTTGTCTCAGCTCCTGAAGCCAAGTGAAAGCATCTTGGAGATAAGTTTCTAGCACAAATCTATTTCTAAGCACCCTCTTCATCTTAAGCCAGGTGTTAATCTCTCGGTACCCCTCTCTTCTTCTCATTGCTTGAAAATTCTTTCACCACATGATAGCATATCCAGAAAATTCAACAGTAGCAGTTTTCACTTTCTCATAATCTTCATATTGATAGTAATCAAATATACACTCTACTTTCTCTTTCTAATCCAGATACTCGTTAGCATTCTTAGATTCATTAAAACTCGAAATTCAAAATTTCACATAGTCGAATGTTCTGGGGACTCGTACACACTTCTCTTCAAAATACTCTTCTTCCTCCTCATAAGCTCTCTCAAGTTTATCCTTCGCCTCGTCCGCCAACTCCTTCACCTCGAACTAGTCGAGCTGGGTTCTAACCTCTAATAGGTTGAGCAACTTGTGGAGTATTTTACGTGACCTTAGTGAGTCGGCAAGACAGGGCATGAACAACTCGGGTCAAATCTACCAAGAGGTTAGCTATCTCATCAAGTCTCTTGTTAATACTTCTGGGAATTCCTTGAGATTGTCATCTATAATGGATAACTCTACTGTCATCACCAAGATTAATATTTATACTTGGGTCTATCGTTTTTCTACAGCTCACACGAAACCTCCGCTCTGATAACAAGATATTGCTAACCGTAACCAAAAACAGATAAAGTCGGTCACTAAATGGGTCCAAGTTTGCAAAAAGCTCAAAATGAGTTAATGTGGAATTGTACGAAAGGGTAAAAATGATGAATGAAACAATAAGCAAAAACCCACAAACAGCTCTAGAAGATATGACACACCAAAAGGAACTTCCAAGAACTCACAGCACAATTCGATATAACGTATGAATTAGTCTAATGAGGCTACTCGCCACCTAACCTTGCTTAAGGGAAAGGATAAGATTGATGCCAATAGTAAATAAATAGTATTTACATAAGGAAGAAAGCACTCAAGTGTATTGAAAGTAATTTGATGAGTTATAGCTACAAGTACAAGGATATTTATACCCGTAAGTTAGGGCAACTTGCTCAAAAGTGAAAAGACAAAAAGAACATTTTCTAAAGAAGTAATGTACATAATACAAAAGGATAAAAATGAATATATGAGAAAAACAATCATAGATGCTATAGATTCTATATATACTACTGTACACATGGCGATGCTGTATTGTCAAAGTTATTAGGAGATGCGAACAAACAAGTACAAACAGATGGGTCTATTTGAGCAAGGATGGCTTAATCAGTCCAGTTTCCCTCTCTCGACTTTTCGGCAAAGAAGATGCTAAGTAATTGGTCAACTTGGTACTAGAGAGTAATCATCAACTCAACATATCACGAAGCAATAGATGATCATATGGCATAGCATTAAAGGTGACTTGACAAGAAAGTACTCGACCTCGATAGGGGTTGGTTGGAACAAGAGGATTCATTGTGTCAACCCCTTTAGTCTTCAGGCTTGGCTACGATTAAGAGGTCCAATAGCCTAATTCCCATCAAAACCTGTCTAAATTTACCCGTAAGAGAGTAATGATTTCGTCCTTCACCCAATCTGGACTTCTTTTGTTTTTTCCCCGGCTTATCCCGTGGGCTAATCTCCAGAGTGAAGATGACATCTCCTTTGGTAGCCCTAATGTATAACTCTGGCAAGAGCCTTTGATCATACCTGCATATTTCTACTTCGATCGAGGTCGGAAATTTGGTCTTCAAATGAAGGGAGGATGTGATCACCCTGAACGAATTCAGGCTTGGTCTTTCCAAGAATGCATTATAGGAGGAGGGATAGTCAATCACGACAAAATTTATGGGTCATCACACCATGTGGTCATCATCACCAAGTTTCATGTCTAACGTAATAATCCCTATGGCTCGGATTGTACTTTCATTGAAGCCAATTAGATTATGGTAGTACAACTTCATTTTCACTAGCAGTTTCTTCTTCATCCTCTCATAAGTATGGAGGAGAAATATGTCGATGGAACTACTAGTGTCCACCATAATCTTTAGGACCTCAAAATTTAAGATCCTTGGCCCTATTACCGGGGCATCCTGATGTAGTGTATCAACCCCTTCATCAAAAAAGAAGACGGAAGTATCCAACTTGTGCCTCTTCTTCCTTACAGCCATCAACTCGATGAGGTGTTAACCGAGCTACTAATGCTCAGCCGGCTCCTAGGGTGCAGCCCCCTCATAATTATGTTAATGACACTGTTTGGGGTACAGTCATTGTTCTGCTAAATGTTGGCGTTCTTAGTCTATCACCTCCGAAGTACCCTGTCTCCATGATCATCGGAACTGTCGTCATTCCTCAAATGGGCTACATATTCATTAAAGAAGCCTTGCTAAATGGCATACTCGATGGCATTCTTTAACTGAAAGTACTTATCGGAAATGTAGCCATGGTCGTCGTAGAATTGGTAGTACTTATCGAAGTTCTAAAAACTAAGGTTTCTTCGCATTTTCCATTGCATCTAAAGTAAATTCTGATACTTCACTTTACTTCAAAATAGACCTAAGCAATGGGTTTATTCAAGTGGGTACATTCTGTATAAATGGGAAGAGGGAGCAGATCTCGCATTGCTCAGCGTTTCTTCTTTCCTGAGCTTTCTCCCTTAGGTCTATTCGATACCCTTCCAGAGAGGAAATCCTTTACAAACAATCTGTCCTTATCTTACCTCCCACTCAACCTTTCTCGATCAGCATCACTCCTAACGCAAATATTATCCTCCTTGTTGATGTACTTCTAAGCTTTATTCTAGAATTCGGCCAGGGTCTTAGGCTTGGTCTTCTCAAGCAACCGAAAGAAGTCTTCCGAAGGTCTGGTGCCAAGCTAAACAATACGAATAGCAACTCTCTCGTCCAATTGATGGATCTCAACCACTGTGTTGTTGAACAAAGCCATGTAGTCACGCAGGGATTCACCTTCACCTTACCTTATGAGGTACAAGGACGAAGTATCCTTGGACGGGGGCTTGCTAGCCCTAAAGTGGAGACTGAATCTTGGCGCCAACTCATCAAAAGAGCTAATAGAATTGTCAACAAGGTGGTTGAACCACACCTAAGCTGCTTTCCTCAAGGTGGCTAGGAAAGCCTTGTACATTATGGCATCCCCATGACCATGAAGGTTCATAAGGGCGTGGAAGTGAAGGAGGTGATCATCAGGATCACTTGTGCCATCATATTAGTCCAGAGACAAAAGCTTGCTGTTGGGGGGCAACACTTCGTCCTAAACGCCCCTAGTGAAGGGGGTCTTGTTGCTGGCGACCAACCTAGCATCGCCAACGATCTTACTCCCTTATTGCTCAGAGCCTTCTCACCATTACGTAGAACTCATTGAAGTTGACATCATTTACCAGATGAGCTCGGTGTACTACTGATTAAGCTGGTACTCCCTACGAGTTGGCTATTTGCTCATTACCAACCAAAGTTCGGTCATGGGTAGCCACAAACCTTACTGGTTGTCACTGCAATAAGGGATCAAGTTGCTAGTCCTTACCAATCTACTGTTGTTACTAGTGGTTGTTCTGCCCATTGTAAGCATCCAAAGCTTTAGGAGGCTAGTTGTATGCTACACATCTCAATTTCTTTAAGCTAAACGCAAAGTAGCCTATTCTAAGCGGTTAACTCTTCAACTAGGCGCTCCTCCAATGTTGCCCTTGGTAAGGGTTGATTCCCCGCAAGTTGGTTGTTCACCAACCAGCGATTTTCCTATTCGTCGTAGTAAGACATGATGTCCAAAAGTTACGTATGAGGAACGTATTTAGTATGTTTGTGGTTTTTGGTATAAGAATTCAGCTTCCTACAGACGGCGCCAAATGTAGTCTTAAGGTTTTTGCCAGTAGTAATTGGGCTTTGCCTGTAGTAAGCCTGCAAAACAAAACACTGTAAAGGGATACCAGATTGTTGTCTGATATGGCCACTCTAATGCTTAAGTCAATAATAAATTCTTAGAGAGTAAAGGGTGCTTTGGAGTAATAAGTAAGCTTAGTACTCAAAGTGTAGTGAGAGTTTATCGTTGGGTGGTGACCTGGTATTTAAAGTCAGTTAAAGGACAGTTTGTAGGAGAGATCCACTACAGTAAGTATGAGAGAGTAGGTCGTGCTGTCCGATGTGTCCTACATATACCAAAAGTAAGTGTCAACTTAGTCTCTTATCCTTATCTTGTGACTTCTAGCTATTAAGAAACTTCTTAGGCTCAATCAAGCCAAACCTAGGGTTAAGGCCTATGGCGACAAGCCTTAAGTGATGATGTATGTCAGATCTAGACGAGCCTAAGGAGTTCATGTCTAAAAAACCATGTCAACAAGTCCTAATTTTGAAAAAGGGTTTATTGATAAGTCTTTATTTTTTGAAAACATTTTCCTAAGTGATAAAACTTTTTCTTAATATATATATTTTTTTTAGAAAACACATTTTTTATTTTCACAAATATATATTTAGAGAAAAAAAAAAGGCATTGAAAAAGTTTACCAAAGTAAAATAAAGAAGAGAACATTTTTTATTTTATTATTTATATGTATTTAATTTTTTTCATATTTTTTATTTTATTTATTTAATAAATGGGATAAGAAATCGTATCAGGTGTGCAAGTCGAACATAAGTTTAGAGCAAGTCTTCAAGTCGAATTTGAGTCCAGGTTGAGTGCATATGCAACTCATGTGCATTAAGTTGGAGGAGTGGTTTCAGGCGATGGCCAACATCTCATAAGCTTTTTTATGGGCTAAAAGGAATGGGAAAGAGTACTTTCATGTGCTTTTCATTAGTACAAGTGAGTTTAATGCAAGTGCAATGGTATTTGGTAGTGGTTTAAGTGATGGTGCAAGGTGGCCAATTGGTGGTGATGGTTCTCAACGGTGACAAGGCTACGTTAGGGGGAGAAAAGGGTATGGTTAATGGTTTCTAAGGGTGTGAAGCTAGTGGTGTAATTGGCTTTGGACAAGGAAGGGTAAAGCTAAGGTTTTCAAGATGGTGGTGGCAATTCGAAACCCTATCGACTTCTTAGTAGCAATATCAAGCACGATCAAGGTAATTGGCTTTGAAAGCTAAGGATGTTGGAATGCTAACACAAGCAATAACTAAGGTCAAAAAGTATCAAGCTTGATCAATTTCTAGACAGAGGGGTAAGGTAATACTCGAATCAAAGAGAGAAAACTTAAGAGAGAGTGATTAAGAGTGCCAAAGTGAAAGCTAATGCTGGGAATGGTATTTTAGGTATCCCTTTATACTAATCCGAACTTGAATAAGTTTGGCAATCTCCATTAAAGGAGGATTTGAGCATCTCGAATTTCATGTTTAGGGGTAATTTTGTGATCAGATTTAAACATTGCATTGGATGAATCTAGACAACTTTTATGTTTAATTCAACAGGGTCCCATATGTATCTTCATGATTTTACTATTAATTTGGTGAAATCATGAAGATACTTGATTATATAAAAAATCATGAAGATACTTGATTATATAAAGAGGAGAGAATCAAGCTGGCTAGGTGGGTGTCTAAGGATTTAGCTAATGAAGGGGGTGAAAAAGAAAACATGTTTTGGACTATTAGAAAAATAATGTTACATACAATCTCAGTAGGACTCGAACCTGGTTCTCCTATATGCGTATGTATGTCCTTTACCATTAGGCCAATGGCATGTGCATCATCTATATATACAATCAAATTGCATATATGGATTAAGTTAGCTTAGACCAATTTTGAATTTTGAATTTGGCCAAGCCCAAATAAGCTTAAATGGTATTTTTATTTAAAGTTCATGTCAAACCCTCGTTATTTACTTTTACTATTCTAATATTCTAATATCCTTTATGTTTCCATACACCTTCCATTTTCTAGCATTTTCTTCTTCTTCTTCTTTTATTTTTACTCAATTTTCTAAATTTTCAATTTTTTTTAGTTTCATAATTTTATATTCCTTTAATTTTTTTTTATTTTGCTAAGGTTTTTATTTTATTTTTTTGCATTTTCCAATTAAGATTCTTTTCACTACCTAAAACAAAGTACAGGAGAACAAAAATAAAGCGTCTACATCAAGCTACCAACCTAAAGCAATAAGTGACATCACTTTATTAAACTAATTTGCACAACATGAATGTTTAATCCTTCTTAGACTGATATCAGTATTCTCTTACAACTCCACTTGACTCCCCCTCCATTTAAGCTTCATTTTTAGTGCAGAATAATCTACGATGATAGGCCCTAAAATTGTCAACCATCATATTCATAAAACTAATTCAATACCTTGAATCTGCAACAAGTAAAAATTCTTAAGAATTTCCACATTTTGCAACAATAAGTATACCTACTTAATACCTCCAAACATACCAACTTATCATCAATCCCTATCCCAACCAAAAACTACAGTATAATAATTATCAAAAGATTCATTTGCTTAGCCATGCTATTTTGAATAAAGTTGTGTGTGCTTCCAAAGTGAACCAAAATTGAAACCATCATATTATGAATATGTCCCTTTAAATTTAACATCCCAGGAGCCAAAGAACCATAAATAGCATAATAACTAATATTCAATTACATCCTGACATTACCTCGAATGCGACATCAAAAACATAAATGATTTACATTCAATAGATAGCATTATTTACAACAAAAATCCTTCAATAGACTTCGATTTTACCCCTATTTGCATCTTATATGTATTATCTCAAATGGTGATGCCTCATTAAGCTTCTTCTTGACCTAAGAATAACACATATATCCTCTCAACTCTGCAAGCTAAGTAAGAGTAGACAAAAACAAAATATAGCACTAAACATACGACTAAGTAGGCATATAACATATATCGCAAATCCAGCATTAATTCTCAAAACAAATTGAACCAAGTCGAGTCCTTGTTGGTACAAATGATATGTGCTATGCTTATACACGTGATATACACTAATACTTAGATCTACCTAACCTATATTCAGGTAGTCAGCATTACTGGCAATCTAAATGCATAGTCTAGAAACCTGGATGGCAATAAAGGTGCTGCTTAGGAGTGGGATGCCCAATTCTAATTTTATTATTTTGACCATAAGGAGTTCCCATATTACTCAAGCAAATGTAATTCTATATGCTTTGAAAACCTAGCTTTTTAAACTAAGTTCTTTATCTGTAAAACTATGATTTTACAAAACCTGACATATGGGTGCTTTTCATGTTATGACATGAATGCAACAAGCAATATATCAATCACCAAACTACGCATAAACACTAACTTCCATGTCGAGTATAATTTAATTAACTTAGCCACAATTTAATGTCCTACCATTATAATCTAGGGAAAAAGTCCCTAACGTTTCATGTTTTTATGAATCAGTCATTAACCTTTCATTTAGTCCATTTTAGTCCTCAACCATTTCAAGTTGTATTAAATAAATTACTTCGTTAAACTCTGTTGAATTTTCTATTACTATATCAACATATAATTAGTCCACATAAATACAAAAAGGTTTCTAATGTTTACATGTATATATGAATTAATCCTTAATCTTTCATTTAACCCATTTTAGATCTCAACATGTCCATACATAATGAAAAAGCTAACAAAAGGACTTTTTGCAAATTTATTAAAGCATTGATAACTAAAATGAACTAAATAAAAAATTAATGACTTATTCATATATACAAGTAAATATTAGAGACTTTTTTGTACTTTTCTCTATAATCTAAAACCTTACTTAGAATTCACTTAAACGAACACCCAAAAGTAGAGTCATCCCTTGTCAATCCTAAGCCAAAACATATCCTAGTCAACTCTTGCTCAAGAAATGGGCAACATCTCCCAGATACAGAACAAGACATTCATGGAAACCAACAACAATCTCACATAAGTTAAATTAGTCAAGTAGACAACAAAGCAACCACATCTTGTAACGCATTGAGTAGATATAAGTCTACTCTTAGACGCATAGAAGTCTACATACCATGGTCTAGCAGTATCATAGTCATATTCTTCAAAGTGCTATCTCCTTCGTCGAGCTCACCTAACAATGTGATGTCATCCATTAATACTCATTTCCCTTCTCTTCTTTTTTCCAAATAGTTAGGTGGATTCATCGTTTAACTTTTAGAATATAAATATTGATTCACTTATTTATTTATCAGCAAGAATGTGTGTCGATAATAAGATAGTTAGGTATTTTGGTTTAGGTTCTTGGTTCAAAGTTTTGTCTTGATAAATCGGTATAAATTTTTTTTTTTTCTCGTTTCTATTTGTGGTAGTTATAATAGTGAGTGTAGTGATCATGGGACCCTATCACATTGCATACTTCTCCCTTAGAAGTGAGTGGATATTGCATGTATCATGCTTTACTTGTATCATTTACGTAAGTTGTAGGTAAAAGTAGACGTGCATTATGAATGAAAGATTGTCTTTATGCTTTTAACAATACATCCAGAAAATAATTTTGAACCATTTGTAATGAAAACATACGATGCTAAATAAAATACAAAATGATGTGAAGGACTTCTATGTTCCAAATTGAATTTGATTTCACATCATGAAGATCATAATTTAATTCAAGTATATGTTGGACTTTAAAGTAATCGAATTAGGAAATGAAGAAAAACTTTGATGGCACAATCATGATGCCAAATCCCATTTACACAATAATAAAAAAAAAAATTAACAAAATCGAATTGCTATGATATTTTACCAATGCTTATTGTTAACTCCTATAGGAACTTATGATGGTAGTCGATATTAGCCTTGGGAGGAACATGATTGAGGTCTCCCCCTTTCTATTGATATGTGTGACGCATATTATCAAACTCGATTTGTTGCTTTTGATAATCTTTTTCTTTTCATCTTACTGGACTTTAAATAGAAGAGGATGGCAGTGGTAATTTCCTTCAACAATAAGTAAATGAAGGCAGTATAAGATGCTTCCTCGTTAAGTTTGGTGATTTGCAGTAGCAGACAAATAGATATTAAAAAAAAAACAAAAAAAACCATTTAATTCTTACACTTAGTAATAAATTATATAGTTATATTAACAATGTACATCCTTATCAAGTTTCCCCAACAAGCAAGTGATCAGAATGTTGTCCCCAGTCGTCATGCCATGAATACACGTGAACGTAATGAATATCAATCAATATCAGCTAAGCAAATATACGATCTGCAAATAGTCTTTTCGATTAGTTAATTATCTCATCATTTTAAAGTCACCGTGAATACTGCTTTCCAACCGCTAACTCAATCATATAAATCATATAAAGAGCATGCCGTTCTAATGTTCGAACATGATGGCACAATATTCATTTCTACATCCAAATATATCCTCAAGAATCATGACCAATCATGTTAAAGGGCACCAAACGAATATCATCAAATCAATATCAAACATGCCAATCTCAACACTTCATATTAAATTATAGTGTAAGCACTTCCTATAGCAACCAATCATCAAGTCATTAAGTCCAAAATACACCTAAGCAGCTTATTCAAACAACGAGTGGTTTACATTGTTTAGCAACCCGCATCACAAACACCAAGAAGAGAAGGGTATGTTCACATGTTATGATGCATACACTTGCTAACACCTTCGGTGCTTCCAACTCTAGCATACACCTATATTAGTCTCGATGTCACCTATAATGTACAAAAGGACCCCATGTTACTCTAAAGTCCCTACTCAACTTTATCTATAACACTAAACTTTTAACTACTTTAACTTTTTTTTGTTTCTTATTCAAATTTTACGTTCTTTATATCTTTGTGACTGTTATTCCAATTACTTTTAAAATATTAGAAGCCTTAGAACTAATTAGAACCTCAAAATTATAATAATACCCTTTTTTGTTGAATCTCTTTATCTTACATTATGGGAAATTCCATAATAGAGTTATAATACACTAAATACACTTTGAATGCCAAATTTTCCCACATCTTTCTTGTCATACCAAAAGCTATTATTAAGCATAAAACACTAAAAATCCTGACTTTTCTTATATTGGCTTCATTTTATCTTAATATGCATGAAAAAAGCTCATTTTTATAATAAGTATCAAATAGACTACAATCAATCTATGAAAATTTGTATAAACTTATATATATATATATTAGTTCTACAAAATTTGGATCTCAAATTCCCTTATTTACTATTTTTATTGATTTATCCGAGAATCTGCTAATCACTAAAAATAGCAAGATAATTACTTTTTTCAAAAAAAATATTTGTAAAAAAATTATATTTAATATATTTAGGCTTTTGTGAATAATATAATGAGCCTCATATAATTATTTGGTTAGAAGATAATTATTTTAATATTTTTTTAAAAGCGGCAGATTTAAAGAAACATATGTAATAATTATTTAAATCATAGTTTTTCAAAAATAAAAGTTATATTCATAAACTACATGCATTCAGTATTGTGTGTGTACAAAAATTCGATCAAAAATAATATCGTTTGATTTGCTAAAAGCTAATTTAAATTTCACCAAAATTATGGCATTTATTAAGGACCATATATTTAGACCCTTCAATTCAAAAATCTAAAAATATCACATGGAAAATCATGTAAAAATATCCTAGAATACTAAGAATCATAAATTTTGGATATCGTTTGGTATAAAATAAAAATTAGAAAAAAAAAAAGGTGAAAATCTCTTATCCACTTTCAACCACCTTCGGCCACCCTCGACCGCGATGATTGTGTCAGCCAAAAAGTAATTGAGGGCTTATCTTGAGAAGCCAAAACCTTAAGTTGTCAGAAGTAAGGAAAAGGGCTTCAATCAAAAGGGTTAGATTCATTAGGTTCTCCATTTTCGAGCAATTTCAATGTTTTGCTTGTTTAATTCAAATCTTATTTGTTTATCCTTTATAACTAGGTACTAAAACATGGTTTAAAATCAAAATATGGGTTTAGAAATAATGTACTCTTTCTTGGATGAATTTTGATGGTAGAATGCAATTGTTTCACTAAAAATTATGAGGGTTTCATGTAAGTTATTCTTTTTGAAAGAGTGTTGCAAAAGAAGATGAGAGCAATGATGATGGGAATAGGTATGGAATTTTCATGGAGGCCAAAAAGGAGAGGAGAGGAGAGTGATTTACTTTGATTTGATAAGGTTTGATTATAAATCAATGGAATTCGTTGCTAAAATTAAGGAAATTGACTATAATTAAGGATTACCTTAACTCTCAAGAATTTTTTATAAAAAATTAACAAAATTTTGGCTCCCTAGGGTTTAGGTTCCCACAACTTCCATGCTAATGAGAGGAGAAAATATGAGCTTGATCTTAGTTTGGCTAAAATTGGAGTGATTCTGGTCCATTTGTAGTTTAGTCCCTTCCCTATTTAATTATCTTGGCCTATCCCTCGAAATACAGTAAAGTTTTGGGACTTTACTTTCAAGTTTCCGACTATAGCAATAAATCTTTAAATAACTAAGTTATCTTGGCCTATCTCTCTAAATTTAGTAAAGTTTCAGGACTTAACTTTCAAGTTTCCAACTATAACAATAAATCTTTAAATAACTAACTCATATATTTCTCTCCATAAAATCTTTCTACACTTAATATTTTTAAAAAATAATTTTATATATTTATTTCATCTAACTTTTTAATCTTAATCGTAAAGTCTTATCAAAATTATAATGGTTTCCCAAAAGCCCTAAATTTAGTCACTTAAGTATTACAAGTTTTAACTTAAGTTTCTAGAAACTAAAGACTAATATATAAGTTCTATAAACATTAGTACCCAAATACTTATGTTAACTTATGAAAGTGACTTAAATTAACCTTAATCTATTAAAATACTTATCAATGAGAGGTCAAACCATAAAATAAAGAAAGAATGTTAACAATTGGACAAGCGTAAAGATGAGATCCTTGTCAATTGGTTTCTTTCCAACTAAAGAGTTCAAATAAAGCATAAATTATCATAGAGGCAATGTCACAATTTATGCCTTAACTTTACCACTCTTCCCAATTATACACCTAAAGTTTCAACTTGTCTAGTTATACATCCAATTGAAAATTTAATTATCATCACCCATGCCTCGGTTAACTATAACTCACACCATTAGTCTAATAAGTATGATCAACCAATAATATGGACATTTATGACCTTAAGGGAGTTGTGTAACCTCACTAGGGCCATCGATAGCCATTCCATAACTGTCAGTAGGTCTCGCAATTCACATTTTTTACCTTAAGGGATCGTGTGACCCCCCTAAGGCCATGGATGGCTATTTTATTAGTTAATCGTATTGATTAGATTAACAATACAAATTAGAGTTAATAGAAATATAGACGATGATAACAAAATTTTTAATTATGTGTATAATTAGACAAATCAAAATTTTAAGTGTATAATTGTAAAAGTGACAAAGTTAAGGTATAATCTATAACATTAACTCAATTATTGTTATATTAGGTCATTTCACTACTGTATGATTATTGTCCTTATAATTTCAAAAAGGGAGACAATAACGTTAATAAGATTCTACTAGAATTTTCAACAAATGCAATCGTAAGGACAAGATTAGTCAAATCAGTAAGATTTAGTTAAAGTTGGTCTCCTTAAGCAACCTAAACTTATAAAACAAGTGAAACACAAGGATAAGGATATAGTGGAAGCATGAAGTTGGCATGGTGATGATGATGCCAATCTGTGCTCAAAACTTAGTGAAGATCTAATTAAAATAACTAACAACTAACAAAATGCTTCTTTATAATCATCATGTCTTTTCATCATCTTCAATTATTGTCCTTAAAGTTTCCTAAAGAGAAAACATGCATCTTCACTAAGCAGCAAGTGGAAGTACTAAAGAATCTAGAAACAAAGAAGCAAATACAATAAGTTAAGAGATCGGTCAAAAATTGTTTAATTAAACTTATTAAAGAAGATAATCAAATTCACCTATTAAATAGCCTACCTTTTCCTCCACTTACCAACCAGACTATGCACTCCCTTTCTCCGTGCATTCTCACATCACTTTCAAGAAAAATTTCCTTTCCTTTTCACCCCGTATTCACGTAACAACCATCCCCTCCACCACCTCCCCCCTCTCTACCACCCCCACCCCACCCCTCCCCACAACATGAAACATTCTAAATCCCACTTTTTGCAACAAATAATGAATCATCATTTATAGATCTTTGTTTTTTCATGCATTGTTGATAGTTGTCATGGATGATCCTCTACTTTGAGCAATCAAGTGTTCTAAGGTGAGGTACATGCTATTCATTCAACTCAATTGGCATCTGATCACCACATTAATGCAACAATAGAAAGTGTTGACACATACTTTCCTCTTCCTTACCTACAATCTAACCATTACCCCTAGGATATACTATTACTAGTTGGTCTCCCAGTAGATGGCTAGTTTGTGACCGTTAGTATGCATGAGCTGGACAAGTGTATATCATTGGTTACTAGATCTTCGCCCTAGCAATCAGATATTGAAGGCATATGTCTAAAATTGACCGTAATGAAGGATAATTTTAGTATACTACCAAAGGATGATGATGACATTACTATCCAATGCCACATGCTAGTACATATTGTGTGGATGATTGGCGGGATACTATTCTCTAATAAATCATCAAATCTAATATATCTGATATTCCTCCCTCTCTCTCTCACCTCGTAGCAACCGGACAGTATGCATTGGAGGCTACATGGTTAGTTTTATCGCCAGTTCTATATCGTATCATGTATAGATGTTATTGAGATCAATGAGCCATTGGTAATACTTTATTTTTAGGCATGAAAGCACTCTACACATTTCTCCCCTGTGTCGCTAAATCAAAAATTAGCTCAAGTCGACCAATGATGAACCAACGAAGAGCTACATTTGATGTTATCTAGCTACTCATGCATGTAATGAGTCAATAGTAGGATGCCTTCAAACACCAAGTTCCAAAGTGAGTTCTTATCCCATTGACTTAAGTAATTTCACCTTTTAACTTATTAGTTGATGAATATTCTTAATTTATAGATTTCAGGTAGTTTGGATCCCCTATATGCATTATTATATTGCTAAGTTATCCTCCTATATTCAAGCTGGTAACGGTATGTGTCTAACATAGGTACAACTTATCTAGTGCAACATCATGGAGCCCTATTTCCTAGATCACATCACTCTACAATATAGTGGGATCTAAGAGATACTAGTGTATTCAGACACATCTAGTGAGCTTCGCAAGGTAGACCTAGGAAGCCAGACCAAAATGAACTAAGCTACCACTCATGCAAGTCAGCTAACTCGATGGGCTAACTATTGAGACAAGATCATTCAAATTCGACCACATCTTGGAGTAGACAATGCCACAACCCCAGCCATCATAACTAGTTCAGCAGGTCACCCAAAGATATATTGACAAATCTAAGACCACGGTGGACTAAATGGTAAGTATTCGCGTTACTAATTCTATTGGCTCTTTTCATTTGTACATTATATGTTAACCACAAAGATTATTGTTTCATGCAAGCAGATTTTATACACCGGCTATGCCGTATGAAGATGTTTTTACTAAGGCACTAGAGGTGGACAAGATCGTTGATCAATTCAGAGGCATCATTCTGGACAATGCACCCACAACAAGACATAATATTGAGTGTAGTAACTCCCTACTACTCATGCCACCGTAAGGAGGAAGCCATTGAGGACAAAGACATCAATAAGGTAGAGGGCAAGGATGCATATGAGCTTAGATGAACATTAGATATAATCTCTTACCCCTAGCATTACCCTCCTTATGCATCTACTACAACGACTACATTCAAGTATCAAACACCTATAGGGAAGAGCTCTAACACCCATACTTAAACAACTCCTACTTCATTGAAGAGGCAACCTGGAGATTACAGTTGTCATATAAGTGAGTGGCTCACGCAGGTTAAGCTCACTCCAATACCTATGTACGTAACCTTTCCATCCAGCTCACTAAGTACAAGTTGGGTAGTGCACAAATTATAAAGCTAAATCCAAATAAGATGATTCAACCTTAATCTAATACAAATACTTAGGAAATGCAAGCCTATATGAACCAGTGGCAAAGACAATAATACATGCTCATTATTTGTAGTTGATGAACATATTGTACATATTTTGTAAATGCACACTAAGTATATGAACTAATATAACTTTTCCATTTCTTATGTAAGTTGTTTTCTATAAGTATATTATTAATTTTTTATTTATAGTTGTAAAAATCTATAATAGTTAATGAGCATGTGAATAACTTGTTAGTACGTTATTATAATTGAGAAGTCTAGATATCGTCGTGTTTTTAAGTTTACAAGATGTTGAGAAGTTCGGAGATATGGTTGGGAAGTTAGGATAGTGCTAAAGGTTTTATTTTACAGGTGTTGATGAGTTTGGTTTACAGGTGTTTAATACTATAATTTTGGGCATTTTTCAAAGTTCTATGGATTAGTACGAATTATTGCTAAAATCGGGTTTCCAAAAACCGATGATAGCATTCTTGCTTAAATCAACTCTTTTTGCAAAGCTACTTCCTGTGTTTTACTTAAAATTGGATTTTGAAAGCTAATTTGTTACTTTTTAAAAAAATCAGTTTTTTAGAAGCCAATTTTAAACCAAAAATCATGTTTCCATCACCTGACTCGGTAAATTCTTAAACTGGACATGGGTAACCCAATTTTGAGTATAATAATTTTGGAATTATTTTTCAAAGAACCTTATTTTAAGGATTGCTTTTAATAAATATAATATTATTTTTCTTTTCTCATGAGCTTTCATATTGAAGTATTCCGCTTGTTAATCATTACTCTAATAAAATATAGAGATCATCAATATCCTGAATACTTTTTAGTCTAAAAAAAAAAAAAAGAAAGAAAACTCTATTATATGTTTCAAAATTAATCGTCCTTTGTAAAGAAGCAAATAAATTTAACCTTTAACAAATATCTACACTACGCGATAGATTTTTTCCTACAAGAATATGAACTCCTCCTCCAGCAATGAAATTCTCTTCATTCAATTACTTGCTTTCGGTGGCTTGCCTCGACAAATAGCGACATTGCTTTTTTCGAACATTTGAAAACCATGCGCTAATTAGAATCATCTTCGCTTGCCGCTGCAAATAGTAGCAATATAGCTTTTCCCTACACTAGAAATTCGTGGATTAACTAGACATCTTCTTTACTTCCAACACGAACGGATGTAAGAGGAAAGTTAATGCACCTTCTATCCTATTCTATATTGATCCATTCTTTTGGAATGCTCCTATTTATTTGAGAGATAATTACATCCCAAAAACATTAATTAAATGTGAATTCACTCTCTGCCTCAAAGGATGATGTGAACAGTTTGATAATATTTATGGTTTCAAAAGTTATAGGAAGTTGATGGATTTAATTTTAATTAGCCATTTGTAAGCTCATCTCAAATCTGTAGTTCGTAGCGACATGAGGAAAGCAAACCCCCTTCAACGTGGAAACGAAAAGTAGATCGCATTGAACAAATCACAAGCGATTATGTGCGAGGGCTCACCCTGATAGAGATCTCATAGCCATAAATAAGGTACCAACTTACCCATAGAAAAATAACTAGCTGCCAAGGATCATGTATTTCGGGTGAGCAAATAGACTGTAAGTATAGTAAAGAGAGTCATAAGATAAATTTTAATTAAAATATTTTCACAATCTACTCTCATGGGATGAGATATAAGTATGATATTAGAATACCTTGTACTAATCCTGAAACATATACTCTTAAAGTACACATAGTATAAATTTCAAAAAAATATATACCTCATCTTGCAATAATAATTGAATAATCTCGATAAATAAAAAATAATAATAAGAAAAACATAACCTATAATATAACTCTAATACGCTTTTCTATTTACTATCTTGTTGCCCTCTCTTCTTCTTCGTCTTCTATACTTTCTTCCTCTGTTACTAATCTCACTCTAGTAAATTATTACAAACATCTCAATTTTTAACTTATCGTCTAATATGTTTTTTAAAGTTACTTAGCACAAGATTTTTCTATTCTATAAATAATAATTTTATGATTTGATAAAAATTTTATTTTCATGACTTAAAAAAAAAAAAAGAATATTAGCATAACTCCTTTTAATTATAAGAATATTTTCTATTCTACCTATCAAAATTTTATATTGTTATGATTAAATATATTTCAAATATAAAAACCTTTCAAATTATTACTATTTCATCTATTAGTATAATTACAAATTTGATGTTGATTATATATGTACATAATATTTCCAAAGAAGATAAAAGTTATATATATATATATATATATATATTCCAAAAAGTATCATATAAATTATACAACAATGATCTACGATACTATAAAGTAGATTCCAAACACAAGAATTTTAAAACTTACACCTATATGGCAAAGTAAGCGTAAAGTGTTTTATCCTACACCTACATTAGGTATCTACTCATAGACCTGAGTAAATGTCGATTTCAAACCGTGAACCAACCCAACTCAAAAGTCAGTGAGTCAAGCCACCTTAGCGAATCACCTCACCTTAAAGGACTCAAACGATTTAAGAGAGCAAAATCACCTAACCTAACAAATCACAAATCGTCAAACCGACTCGCTATTAAACCGACAAATTAACTCGATCGATTCACCATCTTAAAGAAAAAAAAAAACACTAAATCGAAAAAAATAACTTGATAATATCTAATAAGTCATCATATATCAAAACTACCTTATTTTCAATGATAAAGAATAATTTTTAAAAAATAATATCAAACTAATAATAAATAACTAATTATAAATTAATTATATATTAAAAATAAATAAAAATTTTAATTTCAATTAATATAAACCATTTTTATAAAACTTATCAAATATTAAAGATTTAAATATAAAAAAAAGATAAAATTTAAAAAAAAATAAAATCACATTTAATTGAATATTTATAAATAAAAATAAAAATTATTAATTATTAGTAAATTTTTTAAAAAAAATCATATTATTAATATATTAAAAAATTAATATAAAAAATTAAATATTTAAAATTTAAAAAAATATATCTAAAAACCTCGAACCAACCCCTAAACTACCGAACCTAATAAAACAACCCAGAACCCACTCTTAAACTACCGAACCTAACAAAACAAGCCAAAACCGCCAACTAATAAGCCGATCATGGTTCACCAAGTCAGTTCAGTTCACCGAGTCACCAACCCGTGTGAACTAATACTTCCAGACCAGTTCAGCCCAATGCCCACCACTACCTACTCATATTAACCCTTCCGGTGTAAGTTATCTCAACGAAGCAGATGGAACAGAAGGCCCCAGCGACCTTGCTTCGGGAAGAAATAAGCTTCTCTTCCAATGGCGTGCGAATGCCTAATCAAACTTTATACCATAGCACCAGATGACTATATCACACTGCAGATAATATATGATTCCCATTATAACATGTACTTCACAGTCGACAATATTACCATCAGTTACCATGAGTAAGTCATCCGCATGCATTATAATTACGTCTTCCCAATTTTTAATCAACATAAGACCGTCACTACAGATAATAGAATAAAGTACTACACCTCATGCCTCCCTCCATTCTCTCTCACCATATCCATAGAACCAATTCATAAGTAGTCACCAGGTAATTACTGGAAAATACAGTGCAAAACTTCATCAGATTGTTATAAAGCTAATATATCCCCAAAAAAGCGAGAAAAAGCAAAAATTGATTAGTTAATGAGTTCGGATGGAACACCAGAAGCACCATGAGCCTGTAACTGACAACACCAAATTTCACCTCCGTCCAGAGTCAGGAGAACCATCCTCATAGTTTACTAAGCCTCTGTTTCCATCGGGGCTCCTTGAGGATGACCTGGATCTGACTCTGGTAGCCCGTTTAGGTGATGGAGAGTCTACAGATGACTTCGAAACCGACCGGCTTATACTCCTGGAGGATGATCTCTGCCTTTCTGACCGTGGGGGAGACCGAGATCTAGATACCTCAACAGGAGAACGGTTGCGAACAGGGCTATAGCTGGGACTATATCTCCGGCTTCTGTAGCGAGGACTCCGTGAAACAGAAGGGCTCCTTCTGCTTCGGTATCTGCACGCGAGAACAATGAAACTTGAGACAATATTTAGAGCCAAAGAATATCGATACAAGGACAGTAAGCAAAGACAACCGATTAGAGAAGCAGCTGAATAAATTCCCTAGCATGTTTCCAAAAGATACAAAGGGTTAACATGTTATGCATGATTCTGGCACAAAAGTTAAAATGGACATCAGTGATAAAATAACAAGATACTTTCAGGCCTCAGATACCTTAGAGGACTTCGTCTTGGTGGGCTTCTGTATCGCCTGGGAGAATACCTTCTATAGCTTGAATACCTGGAAATGTACAGCAGAAATGGTCCAGATCAACCTATAACAAAAGTTACATCTGCAGAAAACTAAAAAAGAGAGAGAATACATGTAAATTTAAATTGACAGGACTTCCACATGCCTGTCACGATTGTAGCGATAAGTCCTCACAGGAGAGCGATCAGGAGAAGG
This sequence comes from Lumnitzera racemosa, assembly GCA_024138005.1. Taxonomy (NCBI): domain Eukaryota; kingdom Viridiplantae; phylum Streptophyta; class Magnoliopsida; order Myrtales; family Combretaceae; genus Lumnitzera; species Lumnitzera racemosa. Next base: position 9,109,900 of record JAMXBC010000007.1, read on the forward strand.
GGTCCTGTATCTACGAGCATAAGAATAGCGTTCACTAAATCCACGTCCCCTTTTAATGCGCTTAGGAGAACCATCAGGAGAAACACTTCTTGAGAAACTCCTATGGCGAACAGATGGCGGTGACCTTGCTGCCCTACGTAAAGGAGGGCTAGGACTCCGAGAATAGCTACGACGATAGTTCCTGCTTGGTGCCCTAACAGGACTGCGGCTAATGCTTCTCCTTGAAGGAACCCTACCAGAACTTCTACTTATACTTCTCCGTGATCGGACTGGGCTTCTGCTCAGGCTTCTAGAAGCTCTCACAGGACCACTATTCCTATTTCTTCTTGAAGCAGCTCTTGGAGGGCTTTCACTTGGGCTCCTTTGAGAAATAGACCTAACTGGACTCCTACTAATGCTTCTTCGAGATTCCAAGGGGCTCCTGCTGATGCTTCTACCTCCTCTGTCCCTCACCGGACTCCTACTAGGGCTCTGACTCCTACTCACACTTCTACCCTTTTTGAGCCTTACTGGACTCCTATTGATGCTCCGAGAAGGGCTTCTGCTAAGACTTCTTTCCCTTCTCGTCCTAACTGGACTCCTGCTGATGCTTCGAATAGGGCTCCTGCTCACACTTCTTTTCTTTCTGCCTCCTACTGGGCTGGTACTACGAGATGGAGCCCTACTTCCACGTCTAGTAGGACTTCGAGTAACGCTCCTACTCTTTCCTGACCCTTGGCGGAGGCTTGCACTTCTACTAGAAGGCCTATTTACACGACACCTTGGACTTGCACTTGGGCTCTTGGTCATATTCCTTCGGGGACTAATGCTCATACTTTTACTTGCACTCCTCCGAGGACTCATGCTACGACTCCTGCTCAGCAAAATCAACAATGGATGATCAGATTCAGAAAGCCATGCGACATCATTAGATGATCTTATTCAACAGTAAAGGGGGAGATATGGACCTCGATTTTCCTGGATGATCATCAACTACATCCGGTCGTCTATCCTGACTTCTGTCAGAGAGACCATCAGCTTCAACACCATTGTTCTGCTTTTCTCCATTTTCCTTATGCAGGTCATACCCATTATCCTCGTTCAGATCATCAATGTCATTAGCATCCCTTCCCAACGCTGCTGGAGATACACTACCAGCTAAAAGCAGTGCAGGGTTAGCAGTTAGCATAAATTAGTAAAACCACAAAATCATGACAAGTTCAGTTTTGATGGCATAAATTTTCACAATCTTTATTACAGAGACATATTTACAAAGTACAACCATGATACATCTGCCACATATCAACTTAACACCAGCTGGACTCTGCACTTTTGGATTAGAAAGATTTGGTCCATTCAGCTAATGCAAGAAACCAAATACAATATTACTGTTGTTTTATCACATGTCCAACTTGTAAGACCTTCAATAGAAAATCAGGCAACTAGCAAGAGAGCTAACACAAACCCCATCCCAAAAAATCAAATATATTTCTTTTAAATTAAAAAACACACATATACGATGTTTATGTCAGCTTAAGCTGCCAAGTTTCTCTTTTAGAAGGATCTTTTATTTTTATTACGATAGCAATACAGCACATATCAGCTCACAGTAGGAAACAATGGTAAGGCCCAAGAGTTATGGCAAAGCAGATAATATATCAGCACTTACCAGCTTTTCGAGAAATATCTTTATTTTTTTTGTCTTTTCCACGTATGCTGATGATATCATCTTCACTGCTACTCTCACTCTCACTTTCTGAGTCTGTAAGATCATTGGAAGTCCTAAAAAATAAAGAAATAAATAAAAGGAAGATCTTAATAAAATTACTGGAATATAATAATCAATCATTTGGAAAATCTTTACAGACAGATAAGCCCTCAGTAAATATTATGAGAATAAGACAATGTATATCAAAATGGTTGAGCAAGAGAAAGAGAATAGCGCAACATCATGCACAGGAATGCATCTAGGAATCTGAAATTTTACAAATTAAGCCAAGCCACAAATGCATACATGTTCAAAAAAGGAACAGAAAGAAAATAAATTTAATGCAAATGCACAGAACAACAAAATGCAATCTGAAACATAGAGATACTAGATGTTCATGTATTAGAAGAATATTTCTGATTGCAAACCTCCTTGGTTTCCGCTTCACTCTCCGGTCCCGTCTCTTCCGCTTTCTCTCACGCCGCTTCTCCCTTCTTTTCCCACGTTTATGTTTGTCTCTTTTAGATGATCTTTTTCTCCTCTTACGCCTGTCATCACTTGAAGAGCTAAGTTCAGATGAAGATGATAAATCTGATTCAGACTCACTGTCCGATTCAGATGTCTCTGATTCAGTATCAGATGAACTTTCAGTGTCTGAATAGTATCTCCTTCTCTTCTTCCTCCTGTCTCGATAAGATTTCTTGTATTTCCCTTTTCTTTTTGACTCAACGCTAGCATCATCCTTGCTCATTTTCAGCTTATTTAGCTTCTTCTTATCTATCAAAAACATCAGGAAGATAATATGATGTGAGAACACATCCAAAGACCTAGAAGCAATAAGCATGCGAAAAAAAGATATACATGGGTTGATTCAACATGATTTGCCCTTGTCATATTCATACCTTCAGATAATTCACCGCAGTTTATAATTTTCACCGTTACAGTTGGCTTGCCTTCATCATCGCCCACATCTTCAATCCTCTTTAATAGATCATATCCTTGCACAAGCTTCCCAAAGACTACAGATTTCCTGGAAACCAATGTCAGAATAACAACATAAAATTAGTTTTTTTTTTTCTAGTGTTAAAAAGAAAATATACAAAATAATAGTTACTAGCTCCTCCCCTATAAGAAAGCTAATATAAGTTGTAATGAGATATGTAACAGAGGAACAGACATTATAAACATTGACAAGCTTCAAAAACTGAAGTTTATTTATAAAAATTAAAAAGAAAGATAGAAAAGGGAAAAAAAAAAACCTATCAAGTTGAGGATTTGGCTTGAAGGTTATGATGAATTGAGAACCCAAAGTGTCCCGATGAGCAATGGGCATGGAAAGAAGACCAGATTCATCATGCTTTAGCCTGGGGGATTCATCTGCAGCATTCCAAAACATAGTAATCAACCGACTAAAATCCAAACATTAAATTTATTATATCAAAGATAACCCTTTGTAAGGTTAATATATTCATCATATTCAAACCCCTTCAAAACTAATGTTCTCTGTTTTTGGCTGGTGTTCTACATTAGCAGTTGATAATGAACCAAAAATATGATTGCTTCAGCTTAATAAAATCAGTGGCAGCAACACCAGCACACAAGCAACAATGTCCACTATGAAGCAGCACATTAGAGATACAAACAGCCAAACAAGCAGATATATAAACAACCAAGGCAATGTTACAATTTTACATATCAATGGAAAAGTTTTACAGAACTAAATTTTTTCCCTTTTTTTATTCAAGGCATAATTAGCTACTAGACTTAAGTCTGTAAGGAAGTCTTCCAATTACAAGTAGCTAGTCTATGAAGTAATCTAGGTGGATAGCATTTCCTTTCTCCACACTAGGCTGTAATTATATGAACATGATTCCCAGGATTTCCAGAGGAACAAGGAGCTATTTCACAGAAGTGCACCACTGTGAAGCAAATATGTGGCTTTAAATGATAGTGAAACTTCGAAAATCATCAAAAGAATAGAAAAAGGATCTTCAAATGAATTGCACCCGTGAGTCCTCTGTACTGTTCCAAGTTCCAACAGGCACACATTTTTTAACCTTCCCCAACATTGTATGAGAGCATGATTTCTAGACATTACCAAGTCATAAAGAACACAGGATGAAATGTTTCCAGCCAACATATAACAAAGTTACATGATATTAAAAAACAAAATTCAACATATGAAGTCTCTTGGATGATAAACTTCCTTAGCAAAAGAATTGCTTGTGAAAATAGATTTATCTTTCCAGATGTTCAAATAAGGCCTACAGAATATTGAAGCATCTATTCTCTGTATAAACAAAGAAAAGAAAATCTGCAACTTGCATTAATTCACTGTCCCTGCAATTGATTTCATCGTATAACCAAGATTTGAACTAACCTGGGAACTTATCACCATAAATGCTTTCGCCTCCAGTTCCTGCCAAAAAAAAAAAGGAAAAAAAAATTACAGACATCAACATTATTTTTTGGGTAAGGGACAGACATCAACATTCTGCTTCCAAAGCAAAAGAGAGACTCATTCTACAGCATAAAATGATCTGTAATAACATTTGCTGAAGTCAGAAACCCAGGTTGTTATTAGAATGCCACTGCTTTTCCACTTAGGATGAGATTTAAGGTCCAAATCTGGTAGGACTTTTCTTGACATCACAAGAAACCAAAGCTCAACAACCACCCAAATCAAGCAATGCAAATCTGGAATTCGATCCCATTAGATCAAAAACCAAGATGCTAACAAGGCAAAAAACCAACGTGCCAATGCCTTGGACACTGCTGGTAATTGTAATTGTATCAGTTTTAGTAAATATCCAGAGAAGGGTAATTCCAGAAAAATCACAACATGCAGATGTCAACTCATTTAGAGAAACGCTCTGATACCATTTTTTTGGGAGTTGGGTTTCATCGGGGTGGTGTGGGGTGGACAGAGATTACACAATAAACCAAGCCATAAATTATTCTAATACAAGATTTAGAGTCCTATGTTGCGCATCATATGAATCCCAAAGTCACCGGTGCAGGAATGCTCCACTGAATGGATTTATCCTGTCGAAATTAGTTCCACAACCATTTGATCTACGAAGTTAAGCTTGACGATCAGTATGAAAATTTGTACTTAATATTTTAACACTCTCCTTAAAGTGCAGGCTTAAACATTGACAAAGGCCCATCACAATGTAAATAATTAAAAGGTGAGCCTAGTAAAAAATGCAGGGAATTGAATTCAGACGCTCACTTTGATAACATGTTAGCTCCAAAACTATGCGACTGAAAAGCTTATGCTTGTAAATCAGTGTGGACTATTATTTATACTTCAACACATACAAAAAGCACGTGTGCAGTACATATATGTCTCAAAGTATCTGCGCACACTGTGTGGAGTTTTCTATATCATTTTCACCAAATTCATACATGCCACAGCAGAATAATTAAACATTGTTAAACAGACATCAAAAGCTCACATGTAGAAAATAAAATTGTGACAAATAACAGAGAAAGCAAAGTTCTGTTGAATAAACTTGATAAGTTGACAAGCTACATGAGTGCTCAACTAATAGAATGAATAGCAACAATAGATATATTTAATTATATATCATAAATTATGCCCATAATACATATGTTTTCCCATTTTCACACAAGTTTTCTTATAGTTGAGTTTTTTATACACATTTTGACAATATCCAAATGATACCATGAAAGAATTTAAGTTAAGACATATCACAGATTTCACACTGCCATGATTAGGAGCAAAGTGCAGTTGACTTTTAGACTCAGCAAATAAAATTAAAACTTGGCAAGGAGGACAGTTGATGCCCAGGTATTCATGACTACACTTTAGGAAGTAATAGAACAAGTACCCTGCAAACGGTATGCCATCCACATTCTCTCTGTTAAGTTTCTAGACCACCTATCTTTATCAGACTCTCTACTTTTCTTTTAACACTTGTGTTGCTCCTTGAAAACGGGTGGAAAATGGAGCATTCAACATGGATGCAACAGGAAAAAATTTAAGTTTCTTAGGTATCATCTTATTTACGTTCCACAGGTATCAGAGGACACAGTGAGCCAACAAGTGCTAAGTAAATGACAGTGATGAGATCATCTGGGACCAAATGTGAAAAGAAAATTTCTTCACTGCACTACCTAAAGTACTTTCAACAGTTACTCCATTAACTCATAGGTTACAATCATCAATAATCATAAACTCACCTCATGATTAATAAAGATTACACAATCCAAATATATCAGACCATAAATGCTTCCCTGAAAGAGTGGTATAAAGAGAAAAAGGCAGAGAATAAATCTTCATGTTTTAGCAGCATTGCGAAAAAAGTATCACATAACACAGTTGCTCTCCCAAATGAACAGGAAAGTGAATGGAATCATGATTTTCAGAGGGAAACCAATTTCTGATTGTGAAATCTATGTATACATTCAATCTCGCCCTTTTGCCATATATACACTCTTAGTTCTCAGCTCAATAGAAGTTATAAGTTAGAAACTTGCAAACTTGAAGAAAGCAATTTCCCATGCCACATATTGCCTACCCCCAAAAAATTAACATAATCGTGCCTCAATTAAAACGAAATCCCATGTACAAGCATTTAAAACTATGGAATGACAGTTTCCTGTCTGCTAATGCATATTGCCTTATAAATTTGAACATACTTGGTTTATCTAGCACACTCATCATATGAATACCCAAAACAACAGAACATAAAACTTGCATAGAAAAGGTACATGCATTCCAAGCCGATGACCTTAACCATCAGGAAAATTCGGTTGTAGGATCTTACCATCTCGTTTCTGAAAATCCCCTCCCTGCAAGAATAAACATCAATTAGCAATCCACTTGAAAACAGCAACATAAAAGCTAGCATGGAAATGCATGGTATATTTAAGCTTAGAGAAAATCAAAGTGGACAACTTTAAGTACAACCTCAAAACTATATCACATGAAATGCAGTCGTGAGCATCATCCCTGTATCCTACAGAATAGAAAAGTGTAACTAAAAGAAAGACCACTTCTAAGCGACATGCAGTGGTAAAGCTAAGCATATACACCGAATATAATCTCGGGAAGTTTCTCTTCTTAAAAAGTGAACAAACCTGAGCCATTGAACCTCTGATGATTTGGTGGAAAAAAGAGCCCTTGAAGTGCAACGGCTTTCCAGTCTTTGGACCAATTCCTTTCTCCCCTGAAACCAGAGAAAAAAATTCATTTCAGAACTAGTCGGTCTTCACCGCTCAGAGGGGTCGCTATGTATGAAAAGAAAGTAATCACATGTCATTCTCTCATATCGGCACAGTGTACTGCCTGATATTGCAACAAATTAGCATCACTGCCCATTTCAATAAGGCTTCTAAACTTCACATTTTCTTTTCATTTTTTGATGTATTCATAAATACTTAGATCTAAAGAGATGGGATGATATGCCACTAAATTTTTATTTTTTACCCCAATCTAAAGAGATGAAATTATTTCACTGTATAATTTTCTTTTTTGGCAGTGAAGAGCAGATTACAGTACATGTTAGATGATACTAAGTTTGAAATTGGATATTGGCAATAAAGAATATGGCAGTTGGCAGGATACCTGTACATAAAGCCCGAAAATTTTCCGCAGTCTTTGGAGCAACATCAGGAAAGAGCTGTAGAATTAAAACTTTGCACTTCAATAAATTGAAATTAAAAAAGAAAATTTTGATAAATAAGAATTTGTTACAACTAGCAAGCAAAACAACCTGAACTCCATTGTTCATTGCATTTAAAAAAAAATACCTCAAAAACCATTCTTTCAGCAGGGTCCCCATCAACAGATATGTCCATAAAAACCAGAGGGCTCTTCTTCTTTGCCATGTAGCTCAAGCAACAAAATAGCAATTCACGCCAGTGCAGCTAATCCAAAAGTCTGAGAAAGAATAATTACAAATAAATTAATGCCATCTGCCAAACAAGACAACCCAATTGGTCCAAATCAAATAATCTTTCCCTCAATTTCACATGGCATCAGTTAACAAAAACTACAGGAGAGACTCCACACTAATTAGCTGTAGCTAAGCACATAAAGTAACTCCATAAAAATGAACTGAAAAAAAAATAGCCTAGTAAACCAGAAACACAACTGTATTCCAATAATATTTGAATTAATAAACTAAATGAAAGACTTTTTTCGCAAACTAGAATCCTGCATCCGCTGCTTCGATAAACAAGCAAGCCAAAAACATAAATCTCGTCAAACTCATATGAAATTGTCAGTGACAGATACTTGTGGCACGAAAACAAAGCCCTAACCATCCTCATCGAAATGCCCTAATTCATCATTCCAATAATAAAATCTCCAGTTACACGACCACAACACAGTGACGTGGAAATAAGACAATCGAACACAAAAATACAAGAAAAGAGTAATAAAGAACCCATAAATGCTTAAAAGCACTAAAACCCTAGCTGACTTTCAAGAACCCTATCCTGCAATGCAAGCGGACGTCAAAAGCAATGGAGAATACAGATCTATTCACTCCAACACATACTGAAACCAATAGTTGCACGAACCGAACTGGAAAATTACACAGCAAATTACAAATGCAGCAAGAATTGAAATAGTATAGCTATAGATCGGGGGAAAAAAGGAAAAAACGTAGAAATCGATATCATTTGACAATTTAACCAGAAATTAGGCAGGCATGCTTGTCTTCGTGTATCGGCGGAATAAAAGAGAAAAACCCTAGAGTCACCTGAAAGCAGCTGAGCCAGGACATTCGAGTGTGTGTAATGAGAAAGATGACCGTGCGACCGATAACCTAAGCTTTTATATCACAGGATAGCAGCTTCTTCACATGCTGCTAAATTCCAATTTTGGCCCTCTTGTTGTTGCCTAGCGGATTAGAAATTTTTTTCCTCTATTTTTCTTTTTCTTTTTTGTTTGCCCAAGTAACACAATGGATTGTATGTCTTTGCGTCAATTGTTTTTGTCAATTTTTTTTTTTTAATTCTTTCATTCAACCAAGTAAAGAAAACATCGATTCCCCAAATGAATTTTTCGGTAAATATTATTTATAATTTTGCTTCATTTGAGTTTACTGGCATTCTTTATACTTGCATTATAAAATCACATTATAGATATAAAAATAAAGAAAAACATAACTCGCGTCCATCGAATTAAAGAAAAAAAAAAGGAAAAACTAAATTCCATTGTTTCACCAAAATGACTTTTACACCAATGTCATTTATTTCCTTCTTTGTTTATTTTATTCAGCAACCACATTTGGTGTAAAAATTTACATATAAAGTTATTGATAAAAAAAAAATGAGATCTAATACCGGGTAGCAAAACCTATTGACCTAAAATTTACTATAACGTACATGGTTAAGTAGATTTACAGGCGGTGTCTTCGAGAAATTAAAAAAAATCAAACCCCATTGAGTCACTAAAAGAATTTTCTATAAATATCGGTTACAATTTTCCTTTGTTTAATTTTAACGGCATTCATTGTACTCGCATTACAGAATCACATGAGCAATTAGCAAAAATATGAAAACATAACCCGCCTCAATCGATTATAAATTACCGAATCCCGCTGTTTCTCCAAAATAATTTTCTTGCCAATATCTTTTATTTTCTCCTTTGTTTGTTTTGACCAGCAGTAACATTAGGTGTAAAAATAATTTAAGAATGAAGCTATTGATAAGAATGACAAAAGCCAAGACGGAGTAGCAAACATGAAACCCATACTCATTTGGCATGGTATAATAGACAACTCAATAAAATAGAAGACTCGAGACAAGCGAGTTCCTACGGAAACCACTAACAATAAAACTTAACATGTCATCTCAACCTAGGAAATAACTAGAAAGTTAACCAAAAGAGCACAATTATTATCACTTTGATTAAGTTAATTACCCGACTACTACTGTTATGTAAGGAAATGAAATAAGATAATAGAATAAAGATATCAGTTTGTATCAATTGCAAATTAATATACCCCCATTAGGCTAATATCCAAAAGGAAGCCTAAATCTAATATTAAATACAATAGTAAGCTTTAAGTAATAATGCTATAATAGCTTACTGAACCAAATAAGTTAGCCTTAGGAATATTGAACTATCATCTGCATAGGATTTCAGTGAAAATGGGAAACGATCAAGTAAAAACCTAACAAATACTGTACAATCATATCCAAAAGTTAAGAAACAAGGAATGTAAAACATAAGTAGGCATGATGGTGGAGATGGATCTCGATTATGATCATAGTATGATGTTAGCATAAGCAATGGCAATAGTGGAGGAGAATATGTAAATTAATATAGTTAAATATAGAAGGATTGATAGAAGATAATTTAGAGGGTTTGGTGGTTGGTATCAAAGGTTGAGCAGAGATTAGCTTAAAGGTTATAGCAAAGGTATGATATCCTGAGCTCATTTTAATGGCATGTTAATAACCTTCGCAATCAAAGTTTAGTTACTGGCAAATATAGTAAGCTACCTTTATGCAAAAATACAAGATGTGATAGTGTCAAGAATGAAATTATTTGTATAAGGAGTGAAAAGTGAAACCTTATAAATTAGCAACTAAGATGCTAATGCCTAAGTTTAGGGGTTTCATAAGGGTTTACCATCTAAACTTGCAATTCATAGTGAGCCATAAAAATATTAGTCAAAATGACCTTATGAAAGTCGATTTCGAGAGTGGAATAATAAGATATTAATATAGTTATTAACCAAAAAATAAAAAGATATTAACATGGTTGGGGAATATTGGGAATTGAGGTTCAAAACGACATCTACAAAAGTCAAGAAGGGCACGGTAGCATAAAAAGGAACCATGGTGTCAACGACATCAAGCTAAGAAGCAAAGAAGAGAATGGATCATGAAGTCCACGAGGAATACGCCTAAAAAACATAACTGTGTTGTTGGCCGTAGACTCCTCTATGCAACGAATTCTTGCAAGAGTAGAAGATCGATTGGAAACAAAAGAAACATGGGCCAGTTTACAAGTGTGAACTTACCCTTGGCCATGCTAAATGAGTTACTCTGGTTTCTATTTGCAATTATTTAGTTACATATTTGTCCTTAACTTAGGGTTTTTACTATTTAAGGGGTTGTTTTCTTATTTTAGAGAGTTTTTTTATTGGTCATTGTTTGTTTAGATGGAACTCCTCAAGAGTAATCTTTTGAAAATCTTATTTCATAATTATCTTATTCAATTTATTTTGATTAGCAATAAATTGTGGTGACATTATTATCATTAAATTATAATGCACTATAAGTCATATCATTTTATTGATAACTTGAAAATTGGATTGAAAGTAATATCAATCCAATTAGCCAATTCTTTATTATCTATTTGAAACTTCATATCAAGATTTAATCTTTATCAAACGAGCAACCAAAAACAAGAGCGATCCGCATCAACTTAGTATTAGAGTAACAGTTGCGACAAGGGAAGTTGAGATCTTTCCTATTGTCATTACATGGTGGAGGGATTATTTATGATTTATGATAATCATCTTTACAACATGTTTGGCGAGCAAGATAGTTTAAGGAAACCACAAATTTGCAGAATGGGAAGCATAAAGGCAAGATTACCCTGTTGCATCTCAATTTAGAAGCCTCCTGTCGTTTATCACAATTGTGAGAGGATCTTATCTATGTGTTAACTAAACAAAAACAAGATATGCAAAATACCTTAAGGGATATTTCTGACTAAATTCAAGCATTGTTACAAGATCGTGTAGACCGTACTACAAAGGATGAAGAAGTGAACATCAAAACGAAGCCAGACTATGCTATGGTGTGGGTTAAAAGATGTAATATGAGTTTCAATATGAAGAGTTTGACATGAGAAGAGATGTTATACGATCAAGAGTTGTACCGGGCGAAGAGACCATCAAGTTAAAAATTCTATCTTTTAATGGCTTAAGTAATCCTGATGACTTATTGGATTAGTTAGATAAAATAGAAAGAGTTTCTGAATATTACAAGCAAGAGATCCTGAATGAGTACATCTAGCTACCATATAATTTGGAGGTATGGTGGTTTAGTATATAGCAATTTAGGAGGGGTACTGATTGATTAAGATAGATACCTAAAATAAGCCAAAAGAAGCCATGAGAAGTAGATTTATACCGAGGCACCTCGAATATGAGCTATATATGAGGGTACAAAGGTTGAGGTAAGATAACAAATTTGTGGAAGAATACATTAAATAATTTGAGGTGGTTATGATTAGAGCGAAAATTATACAAGATGGTGGATAGGCTATGTCACGCCCCGAAGCGGCTGAGTCGTAACAGCCCCGCCATGTAAACCATCCTAAGATAAAAGTTGGCCTTACAATCGCTATTTTAGACTTGATCTATACAAGGCATCCACGACTAACCCGCTTTGAAGTAAACAGTTTGTAATTTAAATAAATCATTTACCTAAGAAGGTGAGGAAATTTATATATATTCACTATAATTCAGTTATTACATTATTCAGAAATGAAAAGTAACAACATATGTGTTGATTCTTCAATGTTTTTTCTCACTCCCCAAGATCCAGCAATTGCTAGCTTTAGAGTAGTTGTTTGCTGCTTCTTAGCCAACACCTGCACGACGTTTATAGGGATTTGAGCAACCACAGCTCAGTAAGTTAGGATGGAAGACTTAAAACTATACTACAAACACAATAAGGTTTTCAATCAACTTATTAGGTGCAATGCATGTGCAAGCAAATGCCATCACACGACGTTGTCCAGCCCGTTGTGAGATTAGAGAAATTGCGCCCGCTCTAATCCGGGTTTAGGAGTTGCCATTAATGCAACAGCTCAAGACCAAACCCAGGCTTGTGCAATGGAAACCTAGCTCCTCCCATGACTACCTTCGAACCACTGACTTCACCCTCGCCGCGATCTCCTCTCCTGTCACTTAGTTCGGCTAAGAATGAAGAAGGGACCAATTGCAATCCTGTGCTATCCCTTTCGAAGGGGTTGGTATTTGGCCAGAAAGTTCTAAGTTCCCCTAATGGGTTGCCATGCATATCCGATTATGAATACTGGTCGTATATTTAATTAATTCCAGTTTAGGGTGATCAATCATTTCAGACAAATCATACAATACATGCCAGAGCAACAAACTAAATCATAGCATCACCCATGATCAAGCACATGCACACATGCACACATCCAACCATCTAACAAGCACAACCAAGCATAATCTTAAGCCTCCAAAATATAGCATTGTATTAATTCCAACTTACCTCGACTCCTCCCTCACTCACTCGAGGTCCGACTTACTCAAGCCATCACTGATCATCCTTATAACACAAACGTGGTTTCAATTTTTATATAATGATTATAAGTTCATTTTTTCCTATAACGCTTATTGTTATGTTTTATTTAGGGTTTAATATACCTAATTATCTAGGTCTTAAGTCTTTTACAATTATTCTAGGTTTAGGGTTAGGTTCAAGTTCGGTTTCCGCATCAATTTTTTTTTAAAATTAGGTTCTAGTTCGATTTCAAAGTCCTAATTATACTTGAATCTTGATGTGAAATTAATCACATTAAGCTCGAGTTTTCAAATATCCTATTGGATCTTAATTTAGTATTCTAAACTATTCGGTACACACTAGTCCTAATTAGGGTATCAGTTTTATCCCCAATGTGAGAAAATTTTACTTTTTTTATATAATTATCTAAAATTCAATCTTAATTCAGATTTAATATTATTCTAATTTTTACTCTAATATTATCTAAATAACCCTAATTTTTTTAGATTTATCAATTGCCAATTCCACATATTACTACTTTCTTACAATAACTACCTAATTTCCTAAATTAACTATACTTAATACTCCAAAGGCTAGGATTAGGGTTCCACATCAGAGATTAACATCCCTAAATATCGAATTACTATCTAAATCAGTAATTAATATCTTAATCACCTAATTAACCCAGCCGTCCAAACTCGGTCCAAGGTTGTCTATCGGCTGGCCTAGACGGTGGGGCTAGAGTGGTGTAGTAGTGGTAACTCGGTCCCAGATGGTAGTGATGTGTGGGTTTCTCTCACTACTCGAATCTGCACAATTTCCTTTTCCTTTTTTTCTGGATTTTCTCTCGATTTTTTTAGGTTTCCTATTTTTCTCTAATGCTAAACTGTCCAAATGAGTTTTGAAAATTTTTTCCCCTATTTATAGACGATTTTTGTAATTATTATGCATTAATTAGACATGATTTTGCCCAATTTCCTTAATTTTTAGCTTTTATGTTGTCTAATTTTAATTGGTTAATTTTTCTTTTGTAGATCCTGACCTGTCACGACCTGATTTGGATCCTTCCCGATTTTTCTTCATTTTTTCTTAATTAATTATGAATTTTCTTTAAATATTTAGTATTATTTTAGCACATTTCACGTATTTTAAGTAATTACGTGTATTTATACCTACATGTAAATTCATATATAGTACAAATAAATATTCTTAAATATTATTTAGGTTATTTTATAATTTTTAGTATACATATAATTTATCTCTAGCGATTTGTTAAGTATCGGAATGCATTTTACGTATTTCGATAAATAACGAATTATATACTTAAAATTTGAAAATTTTGTAATCTCCTATTTTATTACTTATTTTCTTAAATTCAAACTTACGGGATCAGTTTATTAATATTTTTAGCTTTACTTTATAATTTATACTTGATCGGATCTTTCAATCGATCGAAACCTCAAATTACTAGTTTTGGGACTTACAAGCTATGTCTAAATTCTTAGATGGACTACGTTATAATATTATATATGCTAAGTTGTATAGGGTTACATGTCTTAAAGAGGCAATGTAGATAGCTAACACTATTAAGCGACAGCAACATCAAAGAAACTATAAGGGCTGGGTAACTTCTCAAATTACTTCTTAGCTTGCTTGGATTGAAAAGACTAAAACTGAGAAGAAAGAGAAGGAAGGAGCAAAGAATGAGGACAAGAAAGAATAAAGAGGCAATAATATAGTTGTTTCTAAACCTACTAGCAAAGGGAGTTCTAATTCTTGAGGTAGAGTGAATAGGAGCAAGGACGTGAAATGTTTTAAATGTTTAGGTGTTGGACATATAGCTACTAAATGTCCTAATCAAAGGGTGATGTTGGTGTTTAAGGGGGAAGTAGTTACTGATGAAGAGAAGGAGAACAAGGAAAACAAGTTGTTTATTGAAGAAGCCATGAGCAAAGATGGGATTGCACTTTCTATTTACGGAATGTTAGGGTAAGGTATGAATATTATGTCATCCGATAATGCTGAGCAAAGATAGAATTTATTCTTTACTCATGGTCAAGTGAAGGATAAGGCTTATTTATTAGTGATAAATAGCAGAAGCCATACAAATATTGTTTCAATTACTATGGAGCCTGCCCTTCTCTCCTTATCATTAATCGTACACTCTAAATTAGTATGAAGAGAAGGGCAAGCTCCATAGTAACAAACAGTTTAAAATTCCTTTGAGAAAAAGGGCATATAGGCATAAGATACTTTGTGGTGTAGCTGCCATAGAGGCAACACATATATTATTAGGAACGCTGTTGATGTATGACAAGAAGATGATTTATGATGGGTATAAAAACAGTTATATGTTTGTCCATGAAGGTCAAAAGATCATTCTTTCGCCTATGACCAACCGAGATTAAGAAGGAACAGTTGTCTCAAGGAAGGTTTAAGAAGGAACTAAGAAGTTCATTTGCATGGAGTTCTTTTCTTTTGTTCTGCAAGTTAAAGCCGAAATTAGATTCGAGGGCAAATCTTCATCACCCTTGAGGTAATGATGGGAATCGAGGTTTGAAAGGACATCCATAAAGGCCAAGAAGTCTACAACAGCATGAGAAGGAATCAAGCCAAGAAGCAAAGAAGAGAAAGGATTGTAAAGGCCAAGAGGAACATACTCAAGAAATACTACCATATTGCTGGCCATAGACCCCTTTATGCAATGAATTCTTACGATAATAGAAGACAGATTGAAAATACAAGAAACATGGGCTAGTTCACGACCATGAACCTGCCCATGGCCATGCTAGATAAGTTATTCTAGTTTTTTACTTACTATTATTTATTTACATATTTGTCCTTAACTTAAGGTTTTACTATTTAAGGGTTGTTTTATTGTTTTAAAGAGCTTTTTTATTGGTCGTTGTTTCTTTAGAAAGAAATCCTCTAGAGTAATCTTTTGAAAATCTTATTTCATAATTGTCCCATCAATTTATTTTGATAGGCAATAGAATATGGCAACATTATTATCATTATATCATAATACCTTGTGAGCCATATCAGTTTACTGATAATTTGAAAATTGGATTATCAGTAATATCAGTCCAATTAGCTAATTCTTTGTTATCTATCTAAAACTTCATATCAATATTTGATCTTTATAAATAAGTAATTAAAAGTTAGAGTGATCTGCATCAAGGAGTTAAGTATATGTTAAACAACTAAACTGCAAAATTCGAATCATGGAAATTAGCAAGATCTTAGAGATATATTATTTAAATAAGAAAGCAAATAAAAGAATATAAAACAATAGTTAAAGAGCATGTAAACTTGTTAAAAATATTATTACATGAAATAGATACTTGAAAGCTAGTAAAATTATATATATATTATATACATACATAATATACATAATATTATATATACACATTAAGAGCAGGTCCAAATTTATTGAATTAGCATAAGCATCAAATGTAGTACCTTTCTTGCATAGATATGGTATATTATATATGTAAAAATGCATAAACACTATTGTCATGAGGCCAAAAAAAAAAAAAGAAGCATTTAAATATTAGATGAATCAATTACATGTAGAATAAATATGAAGTTATTAGTCTGATCCTCAAATGTACATAAAGGAAAAGTGAAGCTAAAACAAATACTATAAATATATTGATAGGGATAGTGGGCTAATCACTCGGTCTCGAGCTCAAAGACTCGCCAATATGGTTCGTCGAGCTATTTTAAAGGAGTTGAACCCTGAAGAGCAATGCTTAACACACCTTAACCTATGGAGCTATCCCATTCCGATCTCTCTTTGTCTCATTACGAAGACCCGTAAGGTAGTCAACCTAATTACCGAGCTAACCTCTTATTGCTACACCAATCCTAAGCTAAGCTCCGAATCTACCCTTTGTCGAGCTAACACACTTCTAAGGTTGAGCTGTCCACTTCCAAGCCGACCAGCTGAGGTTGTTCAAAAGAATGGCTGCCTACTGGACTAACCCTTCATAAGCCTTAAAAAAGAGAACTGCTAAGCTGCCGAGCAAGCGACCTGACCTACTTTGCTTAGAATCAGTTCTGCTTAGCAAGTAGTATCATCGGGACCATAAGCTAGACTATTGATACATGCCCATTTTTCTTTTTCTAACATCCGTGCTATCCTAGTTGTACTCAAATATTTCTTCTTCTTCTTTTTGTTTGCTTATGACTTTACTCTTATAATTTATTCATCTTTTCTTTTTTAGTAGGAATCCTTTTTATAATTTACATTTACTTAGGACTTACCTTAATCGAGCCATATAAATACTTGTAATATGTAATAGCTGCAATAGTAAATAATATTAAACTTTCAAACATACTTTCCCTTGTAAGCTAAGTATCCTTTGCTTGCTCTCGAGGTAAATAGTAACAATGCGAAAGTGGAATAACTAAAAAAGACATAACACAGCGAGTTACCAAGGAGGAAGAGATCATTTATAGTGAGGAAGGTAACTTTATGCCCGCAACCATGGTGTTGAGGAGAGCAATAAGTGTAAGTCCTGTGCCAAAGGATGAGCAACAAGAGAATTTGTTCTACATTGGGTATAAGGTAAATGGATCTTTATGTACATTGATTATCGAAAGTGGCAGCTGCATCAATGCAGCATCAGCTTTCATGGTCCAACAACTGAAGTGCCAACCAAGCCCTACCCCAAGCCTTATAAATTGCACTAACTTAATGACATAAGAGCCCTACATGTGAATAAGCAAGTGACTGTGCCGATTAGTATTGAAAAATATCCAGATAAAGTGCTTTATGATGTGTTACCTATGAGTACGTCTCATATTTTTCTAGGACGACCATGGATGTTTGATAGAAATGTGATATAAGATGGAAGGAAGAGCACATGTTGAAGCCATATGACTGCTAAACAAGTTAAAAACATGCAAACTCAACTGAGTTGAGTTCTGAAGAAAGAGGCTTTGGTGATAACCTAAATTGAGCTGAAGAGAGAAATGAAGCTTAGAGAGCCAACCTATCTACTGGTCAGAAGGTTACTTGAGATGAGAGGGTTAAATGATGAATTGCTAACTATCGAGATGAAAACCTTACTGAATAAGTTTGCCAAACTATTCCTAGGTGAACTACTAGAAGATCTGCCCCCAATCTACGGCATTGAACATGTAACAAATTTGTAACTAGGAGTCGCATTGCCAAACAAGCCAGCCTATAGACTGAATCTAAAACAAGCTTCTAAGCTACAGAGACAAGTAAACAAACTATTATGGAAAGTATATGTATGAAAGTCCCTAAGCGTATGTATTGTGCCAGCTCTATAAGTACCAAAGAAGGATGAGACAGAGAAGGTATATGGATAGCTGAGCAATCAATTGCTTTGCCATCAAGTACAGATAGCCTATACTAAGACTTGATGATATGCTTAATGAATTGAATGGTGCAAGAATATTCTTCAAAATTGATCTCAAATCTGGAAACCATCAAATCTAAATAAGAGAGAGAGATGAATTGATGATTATGTTCAAGACCCGCAATGGATTATATGAATGGCTCGTGATGCCATTCGACTTACTAAATGCTTCAAGCACTTTCATGAGACTAATGAACCATGTGCTCCGAGAATTAATTGGAAAGTTTGTTGTTGTACATTTCAATGATATTCTTGTCTATAGTCTTGATTTAGAGACTCATTGTAAGCACTTCTGAGCAGTTTTCTTAAAACTTCGAGTTGAGAAGCTTTATGCTAATTCAAAGAAATGTGACTTCTACTGACCTAAAGTAGTATTCTTGGGGTTTGTTATGAATGGAGGAGGTATATAAGTAGACAAAGAGAAAGTAAAGGTGATTACTGAATGGCCTGTGCTAACCAGTTCAGCCGACATGTGAAGCTTCTACAACCTTACATCATTTTATTACTGATTCATAAGAAATTTTAGTACTATGATGGCCCTACTTACCAAGCTGTCGAAGAAAAATATAGAGTTCAGGTAAAGAGAGAAGGACTAAAGGAGTTTTGAAGAAGTGAAGGAAAGATAAATTACTACCCCTGTCTTAGCTCTACTAAACTTTGACAAAGTATTTGAAGTGGAACATGATGCATTTGGACTAAGCATAGGACTCGTGCTGATGCAAGAAAGCCGACTTATTAGTTATTTCAGTGAGAAGCTCAAAGGAATCAAGTTCAACTACTCTGTATATGATAAGGAGTTTTACTGTTTGATTTGAGCTTTAACTATCTGGTAACATTATTTGTTACCGGAAGAATTTATTACATATACTAATCATGAATTTTCGAGATATCTAAAGAGCCAACCTAAGCTGTCTCAAAGACAAGCCAAGTGAGTTGAGTTTATGAAGGGATTTTCCTATGTTGTCAAGTACAAGAACGATAAGAACAATGTAGTGGCCGATACCTTATCAAGATGGAATTCCCTTTTAATCAAACTACATACTAGATTACTTGGATTTTCTATGATTAAGGACTTATATACTGAAGATCTGTACTTTAGCCTGATTCATGGTAGGTGTGAAGATGGTCAAACACTTGATGACCATCACAAGTATGACAAATACTTATTTAAGAAGAGGAGATTGTGCATCCTGACCTATTATATGCAATGGTTGCTAGTGCATGAGGCACACGGTAGAGGATTGTCTGGACATTTTGGTAAACACCGAACTCATGAGGTACTAGCCTCTAGATTTTTTTTTGCTAAGAATGATGAGATATGTTCAAGCCATACTGGAAAGATGTGCTACCTGTAGAAGAGTTAAGAACCAAGTTGAACAAGGACAAATATTTACCATTGCCGATCTTGATGAAACCATGGCTTGAGCTGAGCATGGACTTTATGTTAAAATTGCTAAGGATTTTCTAAAGGAAGGACTCCATCATAGTGGTTGTGGACTAATTTAGTAAGATGACACACTTCATGCTCTATTTCAAAGCTAATGATGCTTTGACTATCTCTTTTCTTTTCTTGTAGGAGATCATTAAGCTTTATGGAGTACCCAGGACCATTGTTTCAAATTAAAACTTGAAATTCATAAGCCACTTCTAGAAGACATTATGGAAGCGAATGGGAACCGAATCGTTATTCAGCACATCTTGCCATCCACAAACGGACGAACAAACCGAGGCTATCAAAAGAATTATGGGAACTTTGCTCCAAGTTGTCGTTGGTCGAAACATGACTAATTAAGATCAATGCTTACCCAAAATTGAGTTTGCTTACAATAGGACCATACATAGTGTCAAATCACCTATAGATTTAACCCTGAGCTTCCACCGGACCAGACGCCCCCTTCTAAAGCTAGAATGATGATCAATCAATTGTAGAAAGATCTAATGCCATCAAGGCAATGCACTAAAAGGTCATAGAACATCTAAACCGAGCTACTACTAAGCTTAAGAGATAAGGCTAAGGACGGAAGGATAAAGAATTTCAACCTAGTGATTTAGTTTAGATCTACTAATGTAAAGATCAATTCCCGAATTTGAGGAAGAGCAAGCTATCTCCAAAAGCCAATGGACCGTTTAAGGTGCTCGAGAAGATAAATCTCAATGCCTATAGGATTGAGCTGCCTAAAGAGTATGGAGTCTTAGACTCCTTCAACATTGTCAACCTCCATCTATATATTCTTGAGGTCGATCAACAAGAAGCGAAACCAATTTGATCCCAAATCTTAAATAGCCTGAAAGGGATAATAGGGATCATGGGCTAATCACTCAATCCCAAGCTCGAAGACTCACCAATATGGTCCGCCGAGTTGTTCTAGGAGAGTTGAACCCTAAAGAGCAATGCTTAACACACCCCAACTTGTCAAGCTATCCCATTCCAATATCTCTCTATCTCATTTCTAAGACTCGCCAGGTGGTTGACTTAATTATTGAGCTAACCTCTTATAACCACACTAATCTGAAGCTAAGCGCTAAATCTTCCCTTCATCAAGCTAACACACATCTAAAGCCAAGCTGCCTACTTCTAAGCTAACTAGCCGAGGCCAACCAAAAGACCGGCTGCCCATTGGACCAACCCTTCATAAGCCCTAAAAAAGAGAACTACTGAGCAACCGACTTGACCTGACCAACTCTACTTAGGATCAGTTCTGCTTGGTAAGCAATATCATCGGGACTACATACTGGACTGTTGACACGCATCTCTTTTTCTAACATCCATATTAACCTAGTTGTACCCGAATATTCCCCCCTTTTTTTGTCTATTTACAACTTCACCTTTATAATTTATTCCTCTTTCCTTTTTTAGTAGAAACCTTTTTGTAATTTATGTTTACCTAATACTTACCCTAATCGAGCCATATAAGTATTTACAATATGTAATAGCCACAACGGTAAATGATATTGAACTTTCAAACATACTTTCCCTTGTGAGCTAAATTTCCTTTGCTTGCTCTTGATTACTCTTATCCAGTCCATTATGAGCATAGATTGGTGGTTAGTGCCCTCAAGTCACACTTTGTACGTAATATCAAGTGTAACCTAAGCTTGTATGAATTGTTGGTGAGTTATATTTACTGTTGGTCCATTTGGACCCCTGCTCAATCCTCAACTACCATTTATCTTTCGAACCATTTTGTAGTTTGGATTGAACCTTTTTTTTTTAGCTCATGTGATATCAGTAGTCGTATGTGACCCATTTCCTGGCGATCCATATCATATATTATCCATTGAATTATGATACTTAGATTAGGAACACTTAGACATGACCTGGTCAAATAGAAGTTGTGTCTGAGATTTTGTCAAATTACTGTGCTGAGAAAAGAAATCCTTGGACACTAAATAAGTTAAAGAATAAGAAATCATCATGGCAAGTTCCTAAATGTGTAGAAATTTGCATTAACTAGTATACCAATACCTAGTTAATTGGGACACATGTTAGTTATAAAATTTGGACAACCAAAACTAGCTCTTCCCTTATTGGATTCAACGTGTAGCAATTATCTAGCAAGTAATGAGAAGTTCATCAAGTTGTTAAAAAAGAAACACATGATTAAATAAATGATAATAACAAATCCCAACCAAAAATCTTTACAACGAAGCCATTTCCTCCTTACCCCAAATTAATCAAAGACGAGCGAGCTAAATAAGACCAATAACATATTTGAAGATGAAGTAAAACAACTTAGCATCTAGAAATTCTTCATAAGAAAGTTTTGAAACAATTCAAGGGAATTCATACCTTAAGTATTGTTTTACTTCTATTAGATAATGGGCTCATAGTTTTTGGTAATATGATGTTTGTTAGTCTGTTAAATGAAAAAAGATTTAATATTAATTACATGCTACGTATAATGTATACATGATATGTATATACTAATAAAATGTTGACACGAATATTAATAGAAGAAATAGTTTCCAAATTTTGTTAAATTTATGAGATCCAACTTCACATTATAATACATAGTTTTGGAAACTCTTTCTTTTTTGTATTCTTTTTTTATATTTCATCATTAATGTATTTCTTTTTTTATTTTTCAAATTTTACATAATTTTGGAAGCAACTTTTTATAACAAGAGAATAACTTGACATGACATATTTATTATTATTATTATTACTATTATTTACCTTTCTTTTTATTAATAAATAAGTATACTAGTAAACATCATGCTCATGCTATATATCATTATAAAACTACCACATCCTCTTTGATATATAACTATATAAAGAAACATATTTTTTTTTATTTAAAATCATGTGTAACTGTTATATACATTTCATAGTAAGCCTAGAAGGACTCTCATATGAAGTATGTGCCAAAAAAATATTGAGTTTTCTTCTCTTTTTTTTAATACTCATGCAATCACTTTATTTATACTTAAATAATTTTTAACATATAGACTATATTTACAATTTTTATTTTAAAAAAAGATTATAATCATTATTCAAAGTTTTATTCGTACATACAGGCTTCTTAACTAGTGATTGATAATTGAGGATGTAAATGGGCAAGTTATAATAAAATATCTGATCTGCCCAACCTATTAAAAACCCTATAGAGTATTACTTGATAAGATTGTAGGATGGGTTGTATGATATGGTTAAAAACCCATTAAGGTTATAGGACTAGTTTTGAGATTTAAGAAAAACCTATTGGGAGACCCGTTACTCAATAAAAATAATATATTAATAATATAATATTAACTAAATAAAAAGTAAAACTACTAAAGTATTTATCATTATCCTACATTCCTAACCTTAGTTTCTTCTCAAATCTCCGTCCGTCTCTTTTATCTCTACGTATATGCTCTCTTTTGCTTTGTATTTTGATGTTCTATAAATATATTAAAAATGAAGTATAGCATGTTTTTATGGCTTCTCCTCTAATATATCCTTATTAGATTGCACATGTTTGTAAATATAAATAATGCAAATCAATTTCCCATGTAATGAATAATAAAGTAAAAAATAGTTTTTTGGAAAAAAATAAATAAATAAACGGGTTTGGTGGGTCATGAAACAGATAACCTATAAAGGTAATGAGACGGATACGGGGTATAGGGCTAAAAATCTTATAGAGTTTTGATATAGCCCTTGGAACCTTATTAGGACAGCAGGATAGGTCTTAGATTTCTACGACCCATCCCAAAACCTACCCTGGTTACATCCCTATTGATAATGTGGTTGTAAGTATCAATTTAAGAATATCTAAATGTGATGTCATATGTAAATAAGATCATTCGTGTAAACATTTATAAATTTATGGCAAAAATCGTACCTATTTAAGCAATAGTTTAGTTGAATATCAAGGCTTAGTTGAATTAAAAGATATAATTTTATGTATTTTTGTCACATCTCCTAGAATAATTTGTATTAGAATGACATTTATTATGTGAATATTAGTCTAAATAGGTAGCTACTGATTAAAATTTTGTCTAATTTCATTAAATTGCAAATTTATGCTTATTAGGGGTAAGCAAAAAAACTGACCAAACTAAACCAATTTATAAAGAACTAAACCAAACAAAAAATATGATTTTTTTTTAACAATTTGGCTTTAAAAATTCTCAATTTGAACCAAACCAAATAATTATGGTTGATTTGGAATGATAAACCAAACCAATCAATAAAACCCAATCAAACTATTTTATAAAAAATAATAATATTTTACTCGCAATTAAATATAATATAGCACTTAAAAATTTTTTAATTTACATTTATTGAAATATATATATATATATATATTGAACTTTTGATTATCATATTATATAAAATATACACATAGTTTGATTCAAAGTTTATATTATATGCTATTTTTATAAATAAAATGAGCTATTAGCAAATATTTGAAATATTTTAGTTATATGAATATTAACTTCATCAACCTCCATTATGATATTTAATACTTTTTATTATTAAATAAATTTGATACTTTTCATATGAAATCACGTGTTATATAAGTATACTTTCTTAAACTAGAAGATATGGTTTAATACGTAATCAAATCGAACCAAAGTGAATTTTTATGGTTTAGAAAAGTCCATAATCTAAACCATACGGTTTGGTTTTAAATTATAAAAATCTAGATCACATTTTTATGGTTTAGTTTGGTGTAAAGGGAAAATTGAACCAAAATTAATTCGCTCCCACCCCTAATGCTTACCATATGCATGTTAATGACCGTAGTATATAACAGTTGAGCACACTTGAATTAAAATGCAACACATAAAATGTCGATCTTAACTAAAAGTTAAGAAGAAGTTATATAGAAGTTTGTTTAATGGTGAAGTTAAGATGATTTGATGGTAAAAAGACCAACACTATTACTTAATCATGTTAAATTGTCTTAGGAATGGATATTTATGACTTTATTACTCTATTTTTGTGAGGAAATGATGGCATGTAGACTAAAATGTAGAGATAAATCAAAATGAGGTAGTGAGCAATAGAGTTAGAAGATAAGTCAAAGGATATCCTTGGTAAAGAACTCTAAATCTAAAATAACTTCGGGGCTAAGCTAGAGGATTTCCCTTGTTAGAACTCTCATCTAAACTAACTTAGAGGGTATGTTAGAGGTTTCTCAAACAAAAACCCTAAGGTTGAAGTGATAGAGAGTAGGTTAAAGGGTTCTTAGCTACCAAATACAACACAAACTAGTTTATGAAGCTAAGAGGATGGCTCGAAGGGTAACTTAGATGGTATTTTGGGTAAGAACTTAATTAAATAACCTAAATTCTTAACCACTAAATATACATATTCTTTAGTATAGGCATAACAAACTTAAAATATGTTAAATAAATTATTGTTGGCTTAACCACTAATTGTAATATAGGAAAACCAACTAAAAAAAGTCTGACATCTGCACCTAACATAAGTAACTACAATTCCAAGTAAGTCAAATTAATGACTTACAATATTTCGGAGTATTATTTTAGAATACTTGAAGACTTTAGTATTTTTTTTTTCTTTTTGTAGTTGTAATTAAAGTTGTTTATGCATGTATAGTGTATGTGATTAGATATTGGTGTGCTATTATAGGAGCTGAGTGTTGTGTTTATGATGTGTCTCTGAGGTCGGCAGTAGTGTAAAAGATGGAGATCAGAATAAAAATCCTCATCTTAAATAAGGTTTTGAACTAGTATTCCCCATGTGAATCTTTGCAGCCCTCTAGCTCAGTGACTCGCTGAAAACGTGAGTGCGTAAACTGATAAGTGTATCAAGTCGTGGAAGTAGTATAAACGATGAGTCAAGGTCATATTTCACAAGAAGCTAGGTGTTAAGTACTAAATTATTCGAGTTTTTCCCTAAGTTAAGCTATCAATAATTTAATCAAAAGTAAGTGAAAACTGAATAATAACGTAAACACTAAACCAAATGTTCTAGTTGCATTATAAGGGTCCTAGGTTTAGAAGATAAAAAAAAGAAGAAGATCAAACTAGTATTTGTAAATCTATTCTCATTTCAATCAATATGATGTTTTAAATCGATATTCGAAATTGACTGCAAGGGATTTAACTAAACTCATTAGAACTCGTTCACCTTTTAAAGTAGCGGAATTCTAATTATAGCATAGATTCACTAATTAAGACAATTTGTCTATAATTATCAGGTAAATAATAATCCGCTTACACCGAATTTACTATTTTAGTTAGAAATATGGTTTAAGTATGTCCCATGACCTGAATAAAACTTCCAACCACATTAAGTATGTGAGTTCATAAATTTAATTAAAACCTACATGTCTTTATGACGAGTTTTTTTTTTAAAATTCAAGTTACATTCAACATGAGTTATTGAAACCCTCTCGAATATCCTATAACTCTATCTAGTTTAAAAGTAATGGCCATGTACTAAATAACTAAACGATGAACACAATAGAAAAATATAAAAACACTCAATATCAACATCAGAATAATATACGAACACTTCAATTCATCAAATCTATCAATACAAAACCCAATTAAATTAAGTACTGAATCATATCGCAAAACCCAAATGAATTAATATATATTTAAATTGATATAACAAGGAAAAGAAAATATCTTAATTAGTATATTTTTGAAACCTAATACAAAAATTAACATATCTCGATTCATTTGGAATATGAGGTAGTCCTCTAATGAATTAAAACAAAATAATTTAAAGTCCTGAAATTAAACAAAACATAATTAAATTAATAAAATGCAAAATAAAATTTCTGGTCTTTACTAAAATAAAACAAAAAAAAATAAAAATCCCTAAGCTGCTTAAATTCTCTTCTCGTCCCTGCTGTCTTCTTTCTTTTTCGGCTCCTCTGCCTTCCTCCTCCGGCTATGTGTATTCTCCCTTATATATCTTCACTCCTCCCCTTTTCTATCTAGGCTCTTCCCTCCGTTTATAGGTGACTGGGCTTTTCTAAATATAGCCCACTGGCTAATTCATGAGCTGGGATATTCCTTCTCACGTGGCAGGATCAGGCTTTCCTTTACATGAATTTCTAACCCTCCACGTGATGTATAAATCGGCTAAATATAGCAATAAAGTTCAAGCCCTGTCCTAATAACTAATCACTTTCCAAGCTTTCTTCGAGCTGTTTTATTAAAGGAGACCCACACTTGCTAACTTCATCCTGTTCTTGGTCCTTGCTCGTTGGAGTGTTCACGTTTGCTGAATTTTTTTTGCTTGCGCGGGCTGCTGAAACTTGGAAGTTTCGGGTCCAGCTGCTGACTTGTTGATATTCTACCCTCCAAGCTGCTGATCGGTGGAGCTTAATTCTTGGCTAGGAGTTGCTGGAGGGGCTTAGCATAGTCCATTCAGCTGTAGCTACTGTCCTTGTTGGCGTGCTGCTATTGCTTCGACTTGTTGCTGCTGAAATTGTGTAGTCTCGGCTGTTTGGATGAGCGTGGAGTTCGGAATTCCCGCTTTTGGCTTTGGTTGTTGTCATGTGAACTCAGGACTTGGCGCTATTGAAGTGAGTGCAACTATTTTTAGGCAAGGGGCTGTCTCGGCTGCTGCTTGGAATTGCTCGGCATTAGGTTAGTTGCTGCTCTCGGAGAACTCTTCGTATACCGCAGCTACCGGTCGGAAAGCGCTCTGTTCTACTGCTGCAAATTTGGGACGCAGCTGCAGCAATTTGAGTGGATCACGGCCTGCTAAAATCAAGAAGAAGAGCGTGAACTGCTGCTGGGAAGCTTCTCGGCTTGTTTGGTTGCTGCACCGAAGCCTGGACTTGTTGCTGCATTCCATCTGGGCGCGGCCATCATGCGGAGCTGGAGTGAAGCTGCTGCGGTTTCGTGGTGTGGAGCTTGGACTGAGGATCCTGGTTCTCGGCCTGTTACAAATTGATGGAATTCTCCATCAACTTGTGCACGTGTGAAGAAATTGCCTGCAACTGTCTTTGGCTAGAGACTCTTTGTTATCATGGGTGCTCGGATTAACTGCTGTTTGTGTTGCTTGCAACATGGTTCACGTGAATGTTGCTGCAGATTTCCTGAAAAATCACGGCCTGCTGCTGTTGCAAACTGCAGCTGTCACGTGGACCAAGCAGCTGTGTGTAATTTGGAGAGCACAGTTGCTGTTAATTGGATGCCGTGACCTGTTGCGCTTGGAGTTAAGAAGCTGCTGCAATTTAAGCTTGGTTCTGGACTTCATAACTATTGCTCATAAACCTGTCAAACAACCAAAATGGAGTAACAAGCCAAACAAAGATAAGGCAAGTTGGCATCCAAAAATAATTGTAAGATAGAAAACTAAATTGCGCAATTGGTAAGACTAAAGATGCAGCTCGGTTCATCTTTTTGCTAAAAGCAGGAGTTGTTATAATTGGAGATTGAGTTCTAGTCTCTTGGTGCTGCTGTTCGGTAATGAAAATCAGGTCGCTGGCACTTGGATGAAGTTCAGTAGCTGCCTCTTGCATGTTTGTGCTAGGAAATGCTAATTGCATGGACTATCTTGCTGCTTTCAGTTGCTGCAGCTGTTCGTCTTGGAGTTGTGCCGAAGCTTGGACCAATTTGGAGGAGGAGTAGCTATTGGCGCGTGCTTCACGAATTGCTGTTCTCGGCACTACAGATCAACACGTATCCAAGGCCTGCTGCAAGTCATGGAACTCGTGTGCTGCTGTTGTTGTTCGGAAATGGACAGCTGCTGGTTGGAGTTTTGTAGCTTGCTGCAATTGAAGTTGAAATGCTTTAGTGGTCGGCCAGCTGTTGTTTGAAGTGAATGCGGCTGCTGACTGAGAACTGCTACTGTCACATGGAGCTTAGCCGTACTTGGTTCTCAGCTGCACCAAATAAGTTGTGCTGAACTTGAAATGAAACAGAAGCTGCCTGGCTTTAGTAATTTACTGCATTGTTCAGTCAGGATGTGCTCAGTTGGTCTTGGCTCGATTGGCATTTGAGTTTGCTACTATCATCTGCTAGGAATTCAGTTGCAAGCTGCTGAAGAGCTTGGAACTCAAGTGCTTGAAGTTGTAGTTCTTGTAAGCTGCTGTTGCATTCAAGTGGCTCTAAGTTGGTCATAGCTCAGCATTGGAGTGTTTTGCCACAGGGGTTGCTGCTATCATTTGGAGTTCTTAGCTTGCTATTATTCTTAGATAAGAGCTGGTTGTGTTTGATTTGCTTGGAAAATCTGTTATAAAAATAACAACATAGAGAAAACCAATAAGTTTATTTTAATGAAAACCAAGCACAAGCAATTGATTTAAGTATGTACCCTTGATAGCATGGCTAAATAGCTAACTGAAGGATTCTTTCTTCTATAAATTGCATAAACTCACCTATAAAAAGGTATATAATTATGATATGAATACATGAGTTTATACATAGCTATTTGAGTCATATTTTAATCCTTTTTCTCACTATTTACGCAACTAACTAAGAAAATTGTAGTTTTTATGATTTCTAAGCATAACTTACAATAAAAATATCATGAAATCCATAAATATACAATAATTAAATAAAGATAAATGTGCAATTTTACACATTTGTCACTCAGCTGCGTGTAACTAGTCTTAGGAGTTCATTCTTATCATTTTCCTGGAGGTAAGAAGGATTTGTCCTCAAATCTAAAGAGGCTTCTAGCTCTTACTTTGTTCTATCATCTACTTGGTCTTCTTCTGGTCGGTGGGAAATTAAGTCAGATACATTGAAAATGAAAGAAACACTATAATTCTCGGGTAATTCAATTCAATAGGCATTGCAGTTGATTTTCTTCAAAACTTTGAATGGACCATCAATTTGTAGAGATAGATTGCTCTATCTTAGGTGTGGAAATCTTTCTTGACTAAGATGAATCCATACTAAGTCACACTGTTTGAAAGAAATAGTATGACGGCCACGACTACCATTTTCTTATTGTCTCTGATTGAACTTAGATATCTTCCTCGCTATGGACTAGTGTTGTTCTCGTAATTCTTAGGCTTAAGTGACTCCGGATTGACTCTCTTCAGCAACTACAGGAGTGCCGGTCAGATCTAGTGGAATAGTGGGATCAAAGCCATAGATAACCTCAAAAGGAGTCTTCCTAATGGTACTATAAACATTTCGGTTGTATATTAACTCCATAACTGGCAGACACAAATCCTAATCTTTTAAATTCTTTCCTATGACAACTTAGAGTAAATTGCCTAACATCCTATTCACCACTTCAATTTGGCCATTGGTTTGAGGGTGGTTATTCAAATTGAACACAAGTTTAGTTCCAAATCTTCTCCAAAGTGTCTTATAGAAATGACTCAAGAATTTTGTGTCCTGATTTGAGATAATGGTCTCTAACACTCTATATAGTTGAATAACTTCTTACAAAAACAAATTAGAAATATATAAAGCATCATTAGTTCGATTGCATGAGATGAAGTATGCCATTTTATTGAAGCAGACCACTATAACAAAGATTGAATCTTTTCCTCTGCATGTTTGGGGCAACTCTAGGATAAAGTCCATGCTAACATCGGCCCAAGGTGAGGTCAGTGTAGGTAAAGGCATATACTCTCCATATGGCTCTCTATTCCCCTTGGTCTTCTTATACACTTTGCAATTACCGACCACCTTGTAGACATCCTTGACTAAGCCAGGCTAGCAGAAGTTCTCTTTCAATAAGTCGGTTGTTTTGGTTTCTCCAAAATGACCAAGTAGTCCACTACTATGAGCTTCTCTCACCAAAAGCTCACGTATAGAATAGCTCGGTATTCATAGCCTTCTTTCATTGAATTGATAGCCATCCTTGAGATAATATCCTGCAACAACAACTGCTTTTTTGCACTACTTAAGAATAGGACCAAAATGGGGGTTGAAGCATACTGCTTAGTGATAAGGGAAAATTCCAGTAATTTCATCTACAGGATGGTTAGTAAGGTTTTCTTACGTAACATGGCATCTGCGACCACGTTGGCACTACCCTTTTTGTATCGAATTGCATAAGAAAAACCTTTTATAAATTCTAGCCATTTTGCTTGCCTTTTCGAAAGTTTGTTCTAACTTCCAAGATGTTTTAAGAACTTATGATTCGTATAAATCACAAACTCTCAAAGTAGCAGATAATATTACCAAATAGTAAGAGTTTGGAAAATACAACTTTTTCTCATACATAGAATAGTTTAGTGCAGTACCATTGACCTTCTCATTATGGTAAGCAACTGGTTGATGTTCTTGTATCAAGACTGTATCAATGCCAATGCTCGATGCATCGCATTCCAATTTAAATGGTTTATCAAAATCTGATAGAGCCGAGATAGCGGTAGTAGTGAGCTTCTCCTTGATCTTCCTAAAGCTTTATTCAACTTGGTCATTCTAGCAAAATCCATCATTCTTCTTTGTCAGCATAGTTAAGGGGGTTGTAATTGTATTGAAGTTTTTAATGAATCACCTGTAGAAAGAAGTAAGGCCATAAAAACTTTGTACTTCAATGACATCCTTTGACGTCAGCCATTCTAAGACAACTTAGTCCTTTTCCTCATCTTCTCGAATTCCATCTCCAGATACTAGATACCTAAAAAAGACAACTTTACCTTGATAGAACATACATTTCTTTAAGTTTCCATACAGCTTCTTGGCACATAAAATGTCAAAAACATCTTAGAAATGTTGAATATGGTTATTCAAGTCAACACTATATACTAATACATCGTCAAAGTACACAACTATACATTTTCCAATCAGCGAACACATCACATGGTTCATAAACTACATAAATATGCTCGGTGTATTAGTGAGTCTAAATAACATAACCAACTACTCATAAAAACTATGCCTCATCTTAAAAGTAGTCTTTTATTCATCACTAGTCATGCGAATTTTATGGTAGCTACTTCACAAATCAATCTTTGAAAATATGCGAGCACCATGTAGCTTATCTAACATCTCATCAAGCTGTTGATAGTAATTCGATTGGTAACTCAACTGTTGATGCATGTAAGCCCTGCAATCAGCTACTCAGGGTTTGGTTCATAGATTTAGAGTGATTGAACAAATTATTTGATCTAACCTAGATTTTACGACAAAGTTAAAATTATTAGTGAAAGTGATCTCGTAAATTTGAATTTAGGAAAATAAATAATAAAACGATTAATTAATATAATATTGATTTTTTAATAAAAATTGTCTATTATTTATCGAAAACGCTTAAAACGAATTCCGATAACTAACGAATTGATAGAAATAAATTATATGCATACTAAAAATCATAAAATAACTTGAATAATATTTAGGAGTATTTATTTATACCATATATGTATTTACATATAGGTAGAAATACGCGTAATTACTTAAAATAAGCGAAATAGGCTAAAATAATATTAAATAATTAAACATAATGCATGAATAATTAAGGAAAAATCAAGAAAATTATGGAAAATATGAAAATCTTCGAAAAGTGGTCATGGCAGCTTGGAAATGGAGAAATAAAATTAACTAATCAAAATGTAACAAATAGAAAGTGAAAAAAAAAAAGATAAGATAAGGCAATTGTCGTATTAATTTAATGCATAAAAAACCTCTAAGGCCTATATGCATACCCAAAAATTTACAGAAACTCATTTGGGATGTTTAGAATTGTAAAAAATTAGAGAGAGTAGAAAACAAAGAGAAATTTAGGGTTTTCAAAAAAATTATAAAAATTTGTACATTGAAGGCCTCAGAGGAGAACTCCAACTAGAAGAACACCTGAGAGTAGATAGCTACCACCACCACCACAAAGTGGTGGCAACGCCTAGGGTAGCCAACAAGACCTTGGTGGCCGGTAGTGGCCAAAGCTACTAGTTCTGGTGAGTCAAATTTTCTCTGATTTTACATATTTTGTTAAAAATATTAAATATACTTTAAAAATTATGAAATTTGGTATTATGGAATGTTTTTGTATTTAATTTTCAGGAAAAATGTTATTTTGATAAAAATATATCTCATGATATGTGGCGTTTAAGAAATCATATAAAACCAAATATGTTTTGGTTTAGAAATAAATCATCTTAAAAGTGTAGTTTTGAACCCAAAATTTTTGTAGAAACTACTTAGAGATTATAGAATATTGTAATGAAGCCTTTTTTCAAAAATTAATTTTTGAAATTTTTAGACAATTTTTAGGCCTTAAAATGATGAATAAAAATGAGTAAATAAGGGCTAATTAGGCAATTAGACAGATAATTACTGATTTAGTACGTAATTACATATTTTAGGATATTAAAATCTGATGAAATATGATATTTGTAGTATTTAGGGTGTTATATGTAGTTATTAAGGTATTATGTAGTAAATATATAATAGGTAAAAATGGTGAATTTTAAGTTAAATTGGTAATTTAGGGTAATTAGGTGTAAAATTTGATTTGAGATAAATTTAAATATTTTAAGATGTTGATTAATGTTGGGAAATGATATTTGGAATGATAGTTTTATTAGATGCGTATTATGTACATAGTAGGTAATAATACATAATATGAAAAATTGGAAATATAATAAATAGAAAATATTAAAATAAAAAATTGATATTATATTAATAATAGGAATATATAATAAATCTGGTAGAAAACTTAAATTTAGGTATTTATATGAAAAATGTAAAATTTTCTCACATCGAGAATAAATTCAGTATACTAATAAGGATCGAAGTGTACTGGATAGAATAGAATACTGATTTATGACCAAAAGTGATAATTAGGATACTCAAGCCTAATATAATTAATTTCACATTAGTGTTTGGATCGCATTATTAAGAATTATGCATAATACTTGTAAGTAGAACTAATTTAGGACCTGAATCGAAATCGGATTCAGAACTCGAATCTTAAACTAACCTATAATGAATTGATAATACATAATAATATATAAATGGAAATCTTGGTTAAATCTTAATCTAAAGTTGATATATAACATAAGGATATAAATACTAAAAGAATATTTATATTATAGGAGACGCGGAGACAAGTTGACCTGCGACGAGTTAAGTGAGCGACTTAAGGATTCCAAGTAAATTGAGATTAATACATTGTTATATTTCGGAGTACTAATTTGTAGTACTCGGACGCTTGAATTGTACTTGATTGTACCTGTTAGATAGTTGGTTATATACATGTATCCTAAGCTACTGATTATGATGCTAATTTGCTGTCTGACTTGTATTTATATGATTTGTATGGAACGATAGATCACCCTAAATTGGATCTAATCAAATATATGACTTGTAATCATAAATTAGACATGCTTAGCAATCCATTAGGGGAACATTAGGATTCTCTAACAAAAAACTGACTCCTTTAAAAGAGATAGTACTGGACGGCATAATTAGTCCCTTTTTCATCCTTAGTCGAACTAAGTAACAAGAGAGGAGGTCGAGGTAAGGGTGAAGTCAGTGGTTCGAAAGTAGTCGCAGGAGGAGCGGTGTCTCCATTGCATAAGCCTGGGCTTGGTTATGAGTTATTACATTAATGAAAACTCCTCAACCCAGATTAGAGCGGGTGCAATTTCTGTAATCTCACAATAGGCCAGACAATGTTGAACGATTACATTTGCTCGAACATGCATTACACCTAATAATTTAATTGATAACCTTGTTTATGTTTACTATATGGTTTAAGTCTCCACCCCAACTTATTAAGCTGTAGTTGCTCATATCCCTAAAGACGTTATTACAGGTGCTAGCAAAGAAGCGGCTCATAAGTACCTTAAAGCTAGTAACTGCTGAATCCTAGAGGAGTGGAGATAATAACCTGAGGAACAATTATACTTTCAAGTTTAGATTCTATCCTTACAGTTTTTAGTAATATGTATTTATATCTAAGTAGATTATGTTTAGGCTATTCAATCTTGTAATATACTTAAAATATCTTAGAGTAAACATGTATTCTTTATAATGTCATAGATAAATAACATGTCTATATATGAATTGTTTATTTCAAAGCGGGTTAGTCATGGACGCCTTGTATAAATCAGGTCTAAGATAACGATTGTATGGCCAGTTTCTATCTTAAAATAGTTTACATGACAAGACTATTACGACCCTGCTGCTTTGGGGCATGATAATGCATATGCACCACAAACTATCCTTCTTTAGGACAAATAGAGCCAATACAACACAAGGACTCATACTTTCCCTTATATAACCTCACTTTGTTAGCTCATCATCTTGCCTTTTCAACTCGAGAACCTACTCAAGATTCATTTTATAGGTAGGTCAATTTGATAAGGTTGTACCTGGTTGTAAATCAATACAGTGTTTTATGCCTCAGACTGGGGATAATCTTTTAGGCAACTCTTTAAGGAATAGGTCGAAAAAATTCATTAATCAATCTTCAGATCTCATTTGGTACTTCTTTTAGTTCTCTCATCTCCAGCAATCTTCTGATTAATTGGAACATAGGCTTATCGACCATCTCAGCAACTCGGAGCTCTCTTCAAATCATTACTAATGCTTTCTTTTTGCCAGCTCGGGTGAGCTGGTTATAAGTCTCATTCACCTGAGTTTGTATCATAGGTTACAGCACAATCTTCCTTCCATCTTTGATAAAGGCATAGGTATTCTTATATCCATCATAAGTAACATATCGGTCGAACAATCAAGGTTATCCAAGCAACATATATGAAGCTTCCATGAAGATGACATCACATACCACTTCATTCTTATATACAGATACTTATTCATTAATGTATAGAATACCCTTATCATGTAACCAGTGTAGGCTGTAAGGTCGAGGGTATTTAGAGGTCAACAATACTAACATCTATATGAAGGACTACGCAATCACATTAGTACAACTCCCTCCATCCACAATAATGGTGCACAATCGTCCCTTAATAGTACACTTAGTGTGGAATAAATTTTCTCTTTGATCTTCTTCAGAGCTCAGCATTCACCTCAAAGCTAATGTCATCACTTCTCCCTAGTTAGCATAAACATAGGACTCTTCTTCCTCCTCAACTTTAATTTTTCTAGTATTCTTCTGCTCCTCTAGCTCACTTTCACTGGTGTTGTCTATTACATCTCCTTAGAGCACTATAGTACGTCGGTTTAGACATTCAGGAGCCATATGTCATAAACCCAAGCATTTCACCTAGCTTATCTTCCATCTAGAGGTTTATCCTTTGTCATATGTCCTCGACGTGGACTTATCATATGCTCGGTTCTTCTAGCTTACTTAATTATTATCAGGTCAGTTGTTTTTTCTTCGGCTCGAGAAGGTCTCCTTGGCTCAACATAAGCAAGTCGGCGTAAAGCAGGAGCTCTAGAAAAACCAGGCCCAAGTTTACTCGAGACATTTCTCATATGCTTCTCAACCCTCTGTGCCAATTTAATGGCTTCCTCTAGTATATAGTGTAAGCCCCAAAGTTCAGCCAAGTAACCGTAGGATTGAACTTAGAACTCAAGGTTTAGGGCGATCGGTTAAAAGATCCGATAAAACCCAAATTATAAACTATTGAGAAGAATGTTAGTAAAAATGACTCCATAAACTTAAATTTAAGAAAATAAGTAGTAAAATAGGAGACTATAAAATTTTCAAATTTTAAGCATAATAACTGCTAATTACCAAAAAGGCAAAAAGTGGAATATAATAACTAATAAATTATTAGAGATAGATTATATGTATACTAAAAATTTTAGAATGACCAAAATAATATTTAGGAATGTTCACGTGTACCCCACATGTATTTACGTGTAATAAAAATACGCGTAATTACTAAAATTGGCCGAAAACTAAGCAAA
Source organism: Lumnitzera racemosa (assembly GCA_024138005.1). Taxonomy (NCBI): domain Eukaryota; kingdom Viridiplantae; phylum Streptophyta; class Magnoliopsida; order Myrtales; family Combretaceae; genus Lumnitzera; species Lumnitzera racemosa. The sequence continues at coordinate 9,146,449 of JAMXBC010000007.1, forward strand.
TAATTAAAGAAAATTATAAAATAATTATGGAAAAATCAGAAAAAAATCAGAAGAGGATAAGATGCATCAATATCAGGTCGTGGCATGTCAGGATAAGAAAAATAAAAATTAGCCAATAAAAATTGAACAACACAAAAGCCAAAAATTAAGGAATTTGGACAAAATCTTGTCAAATTAATACATATTAATTACATCAAATGTCTATAAATAGGGAAAAAATTTACAGAGCTCATTTGGACAGTTTGGAAAGTGAGAAAATTAGGGAGAGTAAAAAATTCGAGAGAAAATCCAGAAAATAAAAAAAATAAGAAAAACTGTGCAGTTAAGGGTTTTAAAAGGCACCCACACCAGAAGAGGAGCTGGAAGTGGACGGCCACCACCACCACACGGTGGTGGCAGCGCTCAGGCCGGCCGACAAGGTCATGGTGGCCCGCGGTGGCCGGAGCCACCAAAACCGGTGAGTCCAAATTCTATCCCGATTCTTGTGAAATTTTGTAAAAATAGTAAATATAATTATAAAATTATGAATTTTGTTATTCTGGGATATTTTTGTATGTAGTTTGTAGGAAAAATATTATTTAGATGAAAAAATGTCCTGTAATATAGGGTCCTTAAGAAATCATGCAAAACCGAGCACATTTCGGTTTAGAAATAAATGACTTTAGAAGTGTAGTTTCAAGCCCAAAATTTTTCTGTAGATTACTTAGATGATATAGAATAGTGCTATGAATCCCTTTTTCAAAAATTAATTTTCGAAATTTTTATATAATTTTTTAGGCTCTAAAAAGAGGCATAAAATGGGTAATTTAGGGTTAATTATGTAATTAAATGATTAATTTCTGATTTAGTGAATAATTACATGTTTTAGGATGTTAAGATCTGATGAAGTATGATACTTATAGCATTTAGGGTGTTAGATGTAATTATTAAGTTAATTATGTAGTAAATTAGTAATAGAAAAACATAGTAAATTATGAGTTAATTTTGTAAATTAGAATAATTAGGTGTAAAACCTGATTTAGGATGGATTTAGACATTTTGAAATAATAATTGGTGTTTAGAGATGGTAATTAGGGTAATAGAAATATTAGAAATGCATTATGTGCATAATATGCAATAATGCATAATGTGTAATTATTGAAAATATAATAAATAGAAAATATTATAATAAAAATTGATATTTTGAGAATAATAAAAATGCACAATAAATCTGATAGGAAACTTGAATTTATGGAATTATATGAAAAATGTAAAAATTTGTCACATTAGGAGTGAATTCGGTACACTGATATGGATTTAAGTGTACCGAGTAAAATAAACACTGACAAAGGGTAATGATGGTATTTAGGTTATCGGGAAATAATGTGATTAATTTCACATTATGGGTTGAAACTAATTTCTAGGGTTGGAATATAAAACGCTACTTAAAAATCGAACTAAAAACCTGGTTTAGAAATCGATGCGAAAACCGAACCTGAACCTAACCCCAAACCTAGAATAATTGTAAAAAACTTAATACCTAGATAATTGGGCATATTAAACCTTAAACAAAACCTAACAAGAAGCATTATAGGATAAAACGAACCTATAACTATTATATGAAAAGCTGAAACCACGTTCGTGTTATAGGGATAACCGGCGATGGCCTGAGCAAATCGGACCTCGAGTGAACGAGCGAGGAGTCGAGGTAAGTTGGGATTAATACGATGCTGTATTTTGGGAGGCTTAAGATTATGCTTGGTTGTGCTTGTTAGATAGTTGAATGTATGCATGTGCTTGATTATGGGTGATGCCATGATTCTGTTTATTGCTCTGGTACATACTGTATGAATTGTATGTAATGATTGATTACCCTAAACTGGACCTAATCAAATATACGACCAGTAATCATAATCGAGCATGCATGGCAACCCGTTAGGGGATTTAGGACTCTCCGGCCAAATACCGACCCCTTCGGAAGGGATAGCGCAGGATTGCAAAATGGTCCCTTCTTCATCCTCAGTCGAACTAAGTGACAGGAGAGGAGGTCGCGGCAGGGGTGAAGACAGTGGTTCGAAGGTAGTCGCGGGAGGAGCAAGGTCTCCATTACACAAGCCTGAGTTTGGTCGTGAGCTGTTGCATTAACGGTAACTCCTCAACCCGGATTAGAGCGGGCGCAATTTCTCTAATCTCAAGACGGGCCGGACAACGTCGTGCGATGGCATTTGCTTGCACATGCATTGCACCTAATAAGTGATTGAAAACCTTGTTGCGTGTATGGTATAGTTTTAAGTCCTCCGTCCCTACTTACTAAGCTGTGGTTGCTCACATCCCTATAGACGTCGTGCAGGTGCTGGCTAAGAAGCAGCAACCAATTACTCAGAAGCTAGCAACTGCTGGATCCTGGGGAGTGAGGAAAAATATTGAAGAATAAACACATATTTTAAGGTCTAAGTTTTTATTTTAGAATTATTTTTCATTTCCGAGTGATGTAATAACTAGGGAATATACTATAGAGAAATGTTGTAAACTTTAACTGCAATAATTGAATGATAACATATATATATATATATAATTCCTCACTTTTATAGGTAAATGATTTATTTAAATTACAAATTGTCTACTTCAAAGCGGGTTAGTTGTGGACGCCTTGTGTAGATCAGGTCTAGGATAGCGGTTGTGAGGCCAACTTCTATCTTAGGGTGGTTTACACGGCGGGGCTGTTACGACTCTGCCGCTTCGGGGCGTGACATATAGAATCTTTATATTTCCATAATATTGCAAATCTCATATTTAAGTTTGGAAATGAATCTTAACACTATGTGAGCTTTGACTTCATCTACGTCTGCTTAGATCATTAACATATGAAATTCTCTTACATAGTTATCAACAAATCGACTTCCTTGGTGAAGTTTCTACAACTTTACAAACATATCCTATAAGTAGATCTCAAGTACAAATCTTCCTCTCAACAATCTCTTCATCTCCTATGTCTCCACACTTCGTCTTCTTTCTCTCACTCTAGTCGCATTCAAATTTTTCCACCACATGATAATATATTCAGAAAATTCAAGTACAACAAGTCACACCTTAATGGCATCAATATACCAATAATAATCAAACACTTTCTCTACTTTCTCTTCTCACTTTAAATATTCATCTGCATATTTACTGCCATTGAAGCTCAACGTCTCCACTCTGGTGCTTCATAATATTTTACCTCTGCTTCTTCCTCTCCATATTTTTCCATATTTACCTCAACATACTCCTCAATCTCTTTTAACTCTAACCTTCATCTAGCAACTAAGTGTGCCACTCCTCCAACTAGGTAGGGTTGAACTGAGTGGTTAACTCGACTACCTTAGCCATATCATCTCTCGTAAACATTGTTAGGCAGGTCACGATGAGGCACACCCTATGCTTGCTATCTGTTGGATTACATTATAATAACTAAACTCTCAACAAGATTGGTGAGTCTATTATGCTTGTCATCAATTAACCCATAGGTATTATTGTCATTTTAACCTTGGACAGCATGAGCACCACTACTCAAGTCTCCAATAAGACCATTGAATACTTAAGTTCAACATAATGTAATACTTCTTCGATAAGCTAACAATATAATACCCAACAGACACTTCTACTCACTTCCTATAATCCTATTAACACACTTTAACAACCTAAATACCCAATACACACTTGAATGGCATATTCAACACGATCTACAGTCCCTAACCATCAATCCACCACATTCACTCATTGTTTCATGAAACCAATGGCTATCTGCACCGTTATAACCACAAATTTCGCCGTAGAAATCAACCACCGCTCCAACAAACCCAATCACACCACTATCCACCATCCATCACAACACATGATACCAGTACACAATCTCAACCACCAACGTTGCAACCCAACTGTAAGCTCATAGCCATAGCTACACACCTATAATTGAACTGTTGCACTTTATTATGCACTCTAAAACTACCGATTGCAAATTTTGAGAAACCCAAAGTATAAACACAACACCACCTTACGACATCGTAATTGGACACCACACTCTAATGACCGCTATTAACAAACCCATAACCTCACATTCAATTTCGTACACTTAATATACAGACATTGAAAATCATGTATTTCAAATGGTAGGAGTCTTATTCTCAAGTTAACAACAGCAAATAAGGAAACTAATTCTTAGATAAAAATCCCAATAGCCTTATGATAACCCACTGCTACAATAACCACGCACATTTACTAATATGAAGAGCAAAGGTTTAGATTCAATACTCTCTTCTTTGATGCTTCAAGCAATACATAACATGAAAATCATGAAATTTTAACATTAACACATAATACTCTTCTTCATCATTTTCATTTTCTTTTTATTTCTGTTTTTTCCCCTTTTTTCTATATAACAAATCAACTACTGCTAACTTACTTCATGACACTTGCCATATCTATGTGATATCATTTTCTCTTGATTTGACTACCTAGGTGAATCAATACGTGGAACCCCAAGATATCATCAGTCAATAAAACCCAAATAACACCATATAAACCAATGGACCAGCACTTCCTTGATTATCTCATAGTAACTTCAATACAACTATAATAGCTACAGAGAAGACATAATAGCTACTAACATTAACACCAACAAAACTCTATGATACTTCATACACTTCATCTCAGAATCGTACTCTAATACAGTGAAGCTAATGCGTCTCTAAGGTTAACAATAGTGTAAAAGATGGAGATTGGAATAGGAATCTTCATCCCAAATGAGGTTTCAAACTAATATTCGCCATGTGAATCCTTGTAGTCTTCTAGCTTGGCTGCGTATGATTAGTTCGAGGAATTGATTCCTATCAGTTTATTTTGTGTATACTATTTTGTTTAGACTGCTTGAACTTGATTGATCACCCAAAAATGAACTAACTTTAGCTTAGCCTAACTTTTAACATGACGTGCATCACAATCCATTAAGGAAAATGGTTAGGGTTATTGGGCCAAACACAAATTCTTCAATGAGAGTAACTAGAAGGTCCTTTTACCATTTTTAGTTGAACTAAGTAACATGAGAGAATAAGGTTGGGGATAATGGTTTGAAAGTAATATTGATAAGAGGGTATTATCCATAACACAAGCCTCGGTACGCTTTGATTCGTAAGTGTGTTATGTTAAGCTCGTCAACTTAGATTAGAGTAATGAAATTTAATCTTATGATGAAGCGAATAACATTGTATGATGGTACTTGCTTGTTATTGCTTTTGCATCTAACTAATTTGATTGAAAATCTTATTTGTTATAATTGAAAGCATACTTTTGTTTTTGTCCTATCTACTAAGTAAGTTGTCACTCATTTTCTTATAGATTCTTCTGCAGGTTTAGAGTTGAATGCTAGAAACCTAATTTTAGATTGGCAATAAACAAGGCTGGGAAAGTAAGGATAATGAAGACATTACCAGAATTTTCTCTTTTGTAGTTTTTGCCTTTTGAGAAATCTAATTGGGCCTTATTGGACAACTTAGTAGTTTTCGATTGTTGGTCTAAAATTTATTTTTAAGAACTTATGTATTAGTTAACTTTTATTCTAAATGTAAATTTGTATATTTATTTTCCTTACAAAAAAGCACTAGAAATTTGCTTCAAAAGTCATTTTGAAAGATTATACCATAAGTTTATACTAAATAAATATTGAATTTGATGCTTCAAAGTGATTGAGTTGGGTATGCTCTATGTAAACTATGTCTATGACAATAGTTATGAGATTGGCTTCTATTTTATAAAAGTTGACATGATAGGAATGTTATGACTTCACATGCTTAGGGCACGAAATGGATATTGGGCTTGAGCCTTATAGATACCTCATTTTTGTTAACCTTTTTATATTAAGTTTTTATTTTTATTTTTTTGGGTTAGGTTTACAAAAAAAAAAAATTAAAAAATAAAATACAAAAAAAAAATTAAAAAATTAAAAGTTAAAAAAGTATCAAGAGTCCAAGTTAAGCTAATCAGTTATTTAGGGTCGAGTTAGGCAATAGTAAAAAATATACATACAATTTAATAAATTTAGAGTCTTTAATTTTTTGAGCTTCATTAGAAAACTACTTTCAAATTGACTAATAAAATATTTGACTTCATAAAATGGAATTTTGTATAATTTAAAAAAAAAAACATTTTGATTAGACTAATTAAAATAAGACTCAGGATTTATTAAATTTGAAAATGGTGTTAAAAAAATCCTTAATATGTCTATTTTAGGCTATTTGAATGTGTTTGGATTAATTCAAAATAAGTTGGAGTCAATTGGACTTTGGTTTGGAAAATAAAATTAAAGTGGGACCTAGTCTAGAAGGCTTGAATATGCTTTAAGTACATAAGCTATTGAGAAAATGAGTACAGCTTAGTTAGTAAAGGTATGTAAGTTGTCTTAAAGGGTTGCGAGTTTGAATCATACGTATGCCTAGGTGGTTTATTTTTGCACCTGGTCTATGTTACGTGCAAGGCAGGTGACGCATTCTTCTCCAACAATCAAATTTGGTTTAGATAAGGAAGAAAAGCTCCAACAACCTTCTAGATGTCAAATCTTCACTATATTTCACCAATTTTTTACTATTTTTATACAAATTTGAATGCAAATCTATAAAATCATTTTCAAATTTTTTAAAAAACAAATAGATTTGCATTAATAATAAAACTTTAAAGATTTGATGAAATCAAGTGAAATCCAAGTTTTATCTATGCATGCTACATGCTTATCGTGGGCTCAAAACTAGATTCAAAACACATATTTACAAATAGCAGGACTCAAGAAGGAGGGGGCCCATTGATTTCATTGTACCCAAAAATCACACAAATCAAACCCACAATAACTCTCTCTTTAAAACTCTTAACTTGCGAATTGCCTTTCTCTCTCTAAAATTGCAACTTTCACAGCCATTCTGGAGAAGAACCAACATACTAAGAAGGACTACCATGCCCTCAGTAATCAAACCTAACCCTTTTGTAGACTGCCATGATCCTTAGCTAAGTACACAACCAAACCCGAACCACTATTGTTGGTTACCTTGTAAACCACCACCAAGTACCACTCCTTGTATAAACATAATCACACTAACAACTTCCTCACATCCCTAAACCTCGAGAACCACCTTTACTTCACATTGAAACCCTCTTAGCCATGACCTTTTAACACCACTGGCGTCGTCAAATTTCAAAAACCACTTAAACCATGACCAAAACCCAAGTCAGTGGTACTAAACGACTTTTCAATAATCACTTTCTCACAAATATTCGATTTCCCTTTCGTTTTGATAGTCAAAAGCACTTGTACGAAATTGGACAATAGCTTGTGGAAGGTAAAAGGAAGAAGAAGGAATGAGGAGGAGAAAAATCCAACTCAAACCCAGCAAAGCCTCCCAGGCCACCCCATTTGGAACCAAATCTAATTCAGCTATTGTTATGGTTAGTTTTTTTTTTTTTTGGGGGGTTTTCTTTTCTTTAATTTTAATTGTTTTATTATAAATAATAATAATAATACTAAAAACACAGCATTAACTTTTTTTATGTGTAGGTCCTTGTTTTAATTTTAACTTTTTACTATTATCAATTATTTAGTTATTTGTTAGTTTTTTTTTGTACATGTCATGATATCTTATTTGTTAAATTGCATGATAAGTTTATTTTCATATAGTCATTAATTGGAGTCCTTTTGTAGGTTTGATATCAATTTCAATGAATTGGTAATTTTTTTTCTTTTTTTTTTCATGCTTAGGACTGAAAGTTGCATATTTGTCATTAAATTGCAATTTTTTGGAACGTTTACTTCTTTTTAGAAAAATTGCATCTTTTTGGTATAATGACATATTTTTTCTCAAGATTCATATTTAGATTGCTTGTCTTAGAATATTTCGATAAGATTGCATATTTTAGTTAGATTTGTGATTTTTTTTTTTTACAAATTAGCCATTTAGGGATTTTTTTAGAAAAAAATCATTTTATCACTTAGTTAGATTTTTTATAAAATAAAAAAAATTTAATTGGCATCTTTTCCGTAGTTAGATATATTTTCTATAATTTAGACATTTTTTCTATGATTTAAAATCTTTTTTATGATTTAAACATTTTTTTCATAGTTTAGTCTTATTTTCTATGATTAGGCATTTTATCAATAGTAATTACATTTTTCCATAAAACAACATATTTTACATGATAATTACATATTAGTTTATTTTCATGAAACTCACATCTTTTACTTTTTTATATATTTATTTTTTCATTTAGGTGCTTTAGGATTTTTTTAAAAGTTTTTTCACATAGTTGGTTTTTCCTAAAATAAAAGTACTAACTTGGAGTCTTTTAAGAATGAATTCTTTAGGTTTTTTTTAATTTGGGAATAAAAATTAGTTTTTTTTTTTAGTTTTCTTAATAAAAATAAATTGTTTAAAAAATGTAAACTTAACACATCTTCAAAAATAAAATTTTTCAACCCACTGAAGCTTTTTTAAAAATGAGAACTATGATTGGTTTGATCTGATTAGCGAATACATGGCACCTTTGTAGCAACAGTAAAATTTATAAAATATTTTTGTATTCTTTTCATTTTTAGGAAAATTTCGTAATAAAAAATGATTAAAAATTCATTTTTATACACTTTTACATCCTTTGCATATTTTCACATTTTTTTAGAAAAATTATAAAATAAAGGCTCATTAGTTAGTTTCTTTAAATTTTTACATGATAACTTAGTCTTAATAAGTTAGCGCTCGAATTCAGATTTTTTAATTAAATTTTTGAAAAATTAATTTTTTTAAAAAATATACTAGTGTTTAGATTGGGGTTTTCCTAAGAAAAAGAAAACCTTAATTTAACTTTTTACCAGTTTAATTAGTTGACTACTCCAAGTTATTTTTAAAAATATTTTGTTAAACTTTTTTAAAGAAAAATATTTTTCTTTAATATTATGTTGAGTAATTTATATTAAATAAGTTGGGTTTAATATAAGTTAAATTAAGGAAAATCAAAATAGGGCTCACAAGCTATCTTAAGCCTATCATTTGGTGCTATCATTAAGAGGCTAACTCTATCGAAAGGGTGACTTAGAAAGAGAGTGACCTAAGAGAGGATTACTTATAAAACGAGCAACCTGTGGAGGATTACTTGAGAGAGGACTACCTACTAAAATAAAATGTAAGCCACTTAAAGTGAAAGCTATGATATCCCATAAATTAGCAATTGGGACATGAACATGAACATTTGAGTATCAGAGTAAAGCTTTGTCCTTATATGATTAGGGTCAATAATTAATTTAGGGCATTCGAAAAATTAAACCGATTAGGTTAGAAATTTACGAGAAACATGATAACCCCTATCAAGGAATTTTTGTATGCTTATAAGTAAAAAATATATCAACAATATAATCAAAATAGTGAGGATTTACTTTATATGAGCCCTTAAAATCGCATTTAGGACAATTATACCCTAATTTAGGAATTTGAGGAAAACATATCTAATTGAGCCCAAATTTTACAACTAAGTTAGAAATGTTAGTTAAAGTAACCTAGTAAAATTAGATTTCAAAGATAATATCTTATTCAAAATAGTGTAAAACTTGTCGGAACCTCTAAAATCGAACATAAAATGTAACGAAGATTTAGAGGTTATTTAAGCTATAAAAAGGAGTAATATCACATAATATACTATATGAATATATGTGTATTTTTATCAATATACCTGGTATATATATATCCGTAAATTAACTATAAATTATATAATTATATATAATAAGTGATAAGTTCGCAAAACTAAAGAGAAAATATATCATAAAAATAAATAGTATGAGAAAAATATAATTAAATGAATATGATTATGCATTACATGTACTAAATATATGGGATATATACACGCATATTAGCAAAATTACTAAATATTAATATTATATACTTAAAATACCAATATTTTGTTAAGAAAATTATCAAAACCTATCCAAATACTAAGGAAAAATATTGGCATTACTCGACATTAGGGAAAAAATGAAATAAAAAAAAGGAAAAAAATCTTAGAGACCTAAAATTAGTATAAAAGGATCCTAGGACATCAATTAAGACATTAGCAACTTAGGAAACCAAAAGAAAATTTTAGAAAAATTATAGGAAATTAGGAAAACAAATTAGAAAAATAGAGCAGCATACTGATGTAGCATGGTTCCCAAGTGAAACCATGATGTGCTATGTAGCCCTGCTACCCCCTAGTAGAACCACCATCAACTAAGGTAGCTGACAACCCTTCACCGGCTAATAATGGCCAAAGCACCAACAAACAAGTTGGTCAATTTTCTGCGCTATTTTTCTTATAATTTCTAAAAATATTAAATTAAGTTAGAAATTTAAAAAAAAATTATATCTTGATAATTTTAGTTATAATTTCATGTCGTAATTTTATTTTTGTAAAATTATAATTATTTTATGTACTTACTTAAAAAGTTACTATTCATCCGAATTTTGATTTTCAAGATAAATACATTAAATGATGTGATTTTTAGCTCAAAATTTTTATATAGAATACATATTACATATAGTTAATTACTATGTAGCCTGACTTTTTATTCATTTATTTTAATAATTATTATATTTTTTTAACCACCAAAATGACTACAAATAGGGATAAATGATGAAATAAATAAAATTTTATTAAATTAATTAATGAAATTGGCAATTACTAACCTTTGCACACTTTTAGTGATATTGGGAATCGTTGGAAATTATTTCATATAAAAACGATATTATTAATGTAATTAATCATAAATTTAAGGGTAAAAATGTAAATACGTGTATATGGGCGATAAACCGATAGGATGAAACCACATACTAACTAAACTCCCCTAATTTTTGTAATCTATAGAAATTTTCGGAGAATCATTTGATGACTTGAGCTATTTATTACGAATTTAATTAGCAAAATATCTTAAATTACAAACCAGTACACATTTTTAATAATAATAAGCTAAAATGTGATAAATATCAAAACAAAACCTATACATATACATGCTAATCAAGTATAGTTAGAATGGAATTTTTCCGTATTTGGTACTAATATATGACACGGGTTAAGGAATATGCTTGTTAGGATTAGAAATTATAAGTGTTACTAAGCTATTTTAGGAAAATTTTGTAAAATATAGCTTATTTATTTATATGAATATAATATGATAATACTGATTATAGAAGCATATAAGTATACTAAAAACTAGAAATACCCTTTAGTAATTATCTCTCGAAATAGAACTCATAAACGTATCACGATTTATACCTCAACTTTCTCACTTTTTACAATTATACACCTAAAGTTTCAACTTATCTAATTATACATTCAGTTAAAGTTTTAGTTGTCATAGGTTACACCTCAATTAACTCCAATTTATATTATTAATTTATTAGGCATAATTAGCTAGCCGGAATGCTGCCCACAGCCTCATAGAGCTTGCCCGACCTCCCATAGTTAGCTATCGGCTATCCTTTGCTAAACTTTGAGTTACGATCCACTTGAAAAATGTTTGTCATGTAACCTAACATTTGTAGCCATCTATAACTTTATGGGGGGTTGCATGAACTCCCTAAGGCCGTGGACAACCATTCATTTAGCAGATTGTGTCGATGGGACTAACAGTATGAATTTGAGTTAATTAATGTATAGACTATAATAATACAATTTTCAATTAGGTGTATAATTAGATAAGTTGAAACTTCAAGTGTATAACTGTAAAAAATAGCAAAGTTGAGGTATAAACTGTGACATTACTTTAATATTAATATATATATATATATATGCAGCTTTACTGAATAATTGTATAAATAACATCTTAACCAAATACTATATAAAATCCTAACATTTTTGTAAATCTTATAAAAACTAAATATGAGTTTTGGTATATATAGAACTTCCAAGTCAGTGAAGTCTTGATATTTGGAGACTTTGATATGTATTTGCTTATGAATGTTGTTAGCTGTTTGTGTGTATGCAGCGCTTATGTTTGAGACTCAATTTACTGTGATTGGAGTTGAGCTCTATTTTGTGGTCGTTCTATGAATATTATGCTTAAATTGATTGAGCTTGATTGATCACCCTAAAAATAAACTAACTCAAACCCGGCTTAACACCTAACCCGATATACATCGTAACCTACTGAGTGTAACGGCTAGAATTTTTGGGCCAAACATGAACTCCTTTTGATGAGGATAGTTAAAATGGTTCTTTCTCCACCCTTAGCCAACTGAGTGATAGGAGAGGAGGTCGCGACAAAGTTAAGAGCCATGGTTTAAAGGTGGTCAGGGGAAGAGGGTGTTCTCTATTACATAAGCCTTGGTTTGGTTTCGATTCGTAAGTGAGTGATGTTAAGCTCCTCAACCCATATTAGAGCAATTGTAATTTCTCTAATCTCACGACGGATTGAATAATATCGTACAATGGCATTTGCTTGTACATGCTCTACATCTAATTAACTTAGTTAAAAACCTTGCTTATGATGTACCAAATGCATATTTCTATCCCCACCCCATTTATCGAGTAAGTTGTCACTCATTCTCTTATAGTTTGTTTTGCAGGTTTCGAATGGATTATAACTATCTACTCAAAACCAGACCACTAGCAAATTGGGATGGGGAGTAAAGCGTAACAAGGAATGGTTGATTATAGTCCTTAGCATTGACTTTTTTAACTTTTGAGGAAAACTACAGAGGACTCTTCAAGGGCCTTGATAGTTTTCAATATTCTAGTCTATATATAAAATGATAAGTGCTTACAGGATTTACAAACACTCTCTTGTAAAGTTGAATTTCAAGTTTATTTTCAAAGATTATTCCATAATCTTATATCAAATATGTATTGAATTGAATGCTTCAAAAGGATAGAGTAAAGTACACTTAGTGTGAACTAAATCTAAAATAGCAATTATAAAGTTAGTTTCTATCTTAGAATGGTTCACACGAATGGACTATTATGACTTCACTTTTTTAGGACGTAGTAAAAGTTACCTAAAGTAGGTAATCCATAGTGAAAGCTACTTAGAGTAAGTAGTTTAAAGTAGGTCGACATGGGTGTTGGCTTTCAAAATGGATGGTAATATTACAATCTTACATGGAAAAGTAATGTGGACTGAGTGTAATACTTAAGTTTAAGGGGTTTTCCCACTTATCATAATCATTTTTTAAGTTAGGCTCTTCCCATAAACTTTGGTCATAATACAGGACTATACTAATTACTATACCTAAAAATAAGATAATTAAATTGGTGATTGTTGTATAATGTCTTATAAGCATGCATGTGAGTTTGGTATGGCACTTGCATGATATTTTCGTTGTGGCCACTGCATTGAGCGTTGTCCCTCATCTTTTTGAGATTTTCATATTTTAGTTTTTAATGTTATGTATGAGTAGGATCCATAAGTGGACTTAAGGTGCAATGTTGTGGTAATAGCTTATTCGAATATGATGATTCATAGAAAGCTGGATAGTGATTATGGAAGTCTCTATTAAGACTTTAATTTCTTTTTTGTTGATGTAAAAACTTACATTGCTTAGCTCATATATGTGCTCTTTATGGTTTTTCATGAATGTGAAGTTTATCTTTTTTTGGAGATAGATAAAGTTTTTTAAGAGTTAAATCTTAAATGTGGATTTATAGTTAGTGTATTGAGCCTTAAATCGAACTAAGTTAGGTATTTCTAAAAGTACTTCTAGGTATCTTCGAGGTATTGAAGGCCTCTTATTTTATTAACAGCCATTGCTTTAGAACAGTGGATAAAGCTCTTTCTAGATATATCTTTTCCATCAAATATAGAATCATTCTTTGATGTACAACTACTATTTTCATGCTCCGTGGTTATGCATACTATTTCTTTGTAGTTAAGGAATTATTCATAATAATTTTAAAAAAAAAAATTCACTTGATGAAGTATCCATTTTTTCCAATCTTAGAGAGAAGCTACGTAAACTATCTTTCTCTCTTTTTTTTTTTTTTTATAGTTTTCTCCAAAGAAAATAAACTTTTCAAGGTTCAAAGCGAGTACTAGATCACTAAAAGCTGAATTCAAACGAAAAAAATTATATAATAAAATAAAGTTTGTGTTTAAAGCTGGGACAATGAGCGAATTCAGTTAAGAGTTAGATGCCTTTTAGTACATTTCCTTCGTATTAGATGTTTCATTTTATGTATATAAAATAATTCGAAACACTTAACATAAAAATAAAAAAACACATAAAAATCAATACTAAAATAATTATAGAGGAATCCAACTGTACTTTTTTTTAAAGATTTGTAACGTAAGCTCTCAATTTCAAGGATAGTAATGATTAATCACATATGACATAAATATAATGATGTACTTCACTCTCACGCATGGTGTGAGTATGCTGTATGTGACCAGACCCTATTTTAGGTTATGACATTTGCAATCAAGTATCAAATTTTTTTATTTTTTTATTTTTTGAAAAATTTAATTTTTAGTCTAAATAAATCTTCTTAAACACAATGTGATAAGATAACTATCAAAATATACCATGCTAACGTCATTGCCATTGCGGGAAGATGATGTTGTTTAGAACACAATGTAAAAACCTAAAAAAGAAAAGTTGTAACATTTTAAATTTAATTTCATGAAAGAGGAGCAAAGGAATAATAAAATTATACAACGTTTTGCTTCAACCGCATGCATCTTTCTACTAACAAAACAATTGCTCAATGCTTGCTCTTAACTAAAGAAAAAGATGAATCTTGTAATTTGCGAGATGGGGATGGGAAATCGCTCAAGAACACTTTTTAACTAATGTAAATTCAATCGTTGATGTAAGAGTATCACAGGAACAAGCAAGTAAAACATGGGAGTAGAGGGAATAATTGTCCGATGATTCAAATTCAGTACGGTACGAGGAAGTAAATTTACGAAAGCTTTTATTGTTCTCCGAGATGGGATGCGACATCGTCTTGGATTCAATTCCACAAATTTTATCTATGCCATGTCTGCCGGATCATTAGTACTCCTCTTTGTCGCTGGTAGCTCAACAGCACCGTGAACCGGTCCATATTTTTCACCGTCACCCCATACAGCATATGCTTCTTCCCCATGAGCTGCTTCATCGCCAATCTCCATTTCCTCTTCACTCATCCTTAGAGGAAATATGAATTGAATCAGAACACAGATGACGCTTGTCATCATGATATTCAACGCAACTATAAAGAAAATCCCAAGTATCTGAACTCCTATTTGTCGAAACCCGGCATGGATTCTTCCCATCTGGAACCCATAAAACAGCCCAATGTACTGATCATCGTCGCCATAAAATAGACGGTTCAGCTTAGGTTCTGCAAACAACCCCGACAGGAGTCCTCCAAGGCTACCGGCTACGGCGTGTGTGTGCAGCACCGCCATTGTGTCGTCGACTCTCTGGAGGAGGGCGGATTTCTTGTGGACAACCATCATCGTAAACCAAGGGATTGAGCCGGAGAACAGCCCCATTAGAATCGCTGCCCATCCTTGAATAACACCTAGTAATATTGTGTAACCAACATCATAAATCAATTCTCACTCCATGAAAAATTCCCAAAAACAAAGGATGGTAGGTTCTTACCAGCTGCCGGAGTGATGCAAACCAGGCCAGTGATCATCCCTTGAACTGCACCGATTACAGACGGTTTTCGGAAGAAAATAACATCAAGAAACAACCATGTAAGCAAGCTTGTTGCAGTGCAGACATGGGTGTTCAAGACGGCCAAGGATGCGTCGATGTTCACGGCATAAGGGTCACCTCCATTGAACCCAGTCCACCCCATCCAAAGCAGCCCTGCCCCGGCTAACATCAGAATAACGTTGTTAGGAGGAAATCTCTCTCTGTCCTTGGTTAGACGAGGACCAACCTGAAACCCACAGAAAGGAAATCTAGGATTCAATTCCTTCACATCGTTCTTTCTGACAGACTTCAGAAAATGCACATCGCTTATCTAGAAATGATGTTCGGCATCGTCTTTCTATTGCTTTTAACATGTTGTGTTAAATTGGAAAATGAGATTCACAATTTATTTCATGCGGTGCAAGATCTAGTAGTCCACCATAAAACTAGGATTGTGATATCTTACCCAGTATGCTGCTGTAAAACCAGCAACTCCAGAAGATAAATGGATCACATAACCTCCTGAATAATCAATCAGTCCATTCTTATAGAGAAACCCACTGGGACACCATATGCTGAACGCTCCTATGGTGTAGGAGAAAGTAAGCCAAAGTGGCACGAAGAGCATCCACGCATAAAAATTCATCCTCCCCAACAAGGCACCCGCGATCAGTATCAGAGTGATGGCGGCGAACACAAACTGAAAATATACCATGGTAGCAGTTGGAAACTTCAACTGATGGAATGCCTGTGTTAAGAGATAATCTTGTCCAAGTGCATCGCCAACTGTACCCCAAAACGGAAGAAGTTTTTTGCCGAAAGACATTTGGTAACCCCATATGACCCAACATACCAAAACACAAGCAAAAGCATAGAGCGACATGAAGGCTGAATTCACTGCCCATTTCTTCTTCACAGCACCGCCATATAGAATCATCAGCCCCGGGACACTCTGTAGACCGACCAGAGTCGCTGCGGTAAGCTGCCATGCGTTGTCCCCTTTGCTGAACCAAGCGGGATTCGCTTCATCTGGTATTAAATTCGATGGAAGAGGAGGAATAGTGGAATTCATTCTGTTTTCCTCTTCTCTTGATTCAGAAACCTACACCGGAGAATGTACAGTGAGTGAAGTTCTTATAGCTCCTACATAAGAGGGCTTTCTATATATATACATACATACATACATACATATATATATATATATATATATTTAACGTTGGAGTTTGGTTGGTTTGATTCTCACGATAAGCTGTCACAAAGATGGTACCCCGATTATGTTCTTTTCTAGTGCTTTTTTACAATGTTATTCTCTTTATCTGTTACACCTATTACATTGTCCTTGGACGCTTCGCTGCGTATGCTTTTAAGGCGAGTAGTCCAAGCGGGTGAAGCGATCATTTCGAAGCGTTTGCACATTTTGCAGGAGTGTTTTGCTGCTTCCCTTACTTTCCCACGGTAAATCAATCTGACCCTCATGAGGTGCAAATAAGAACATCATATAGAAATTTTATGCATGATTCGACGGCTAGGATTTGCCTAAATGCCTTACCAGTTGCATGAATCTAATTGTGAGGAGAATCTAGAGGCGAATTGGTTTTCGTTGGAAAGAGATTCGGGATTAATACATTACGAGTCCTTTATTTTCAAGTCATCATCTAAATACTCTCTCTCTCTCTCTCCTTATATTATATATATATAATATATAAATATAATATAATTAATTAATTATCTTGTGTTATTTTATTTTAATGTTAAAGACATTTTCCAATAAAAGTTACATTTCTTGAGAATAACAATTTTTCCGAGTAAAAATTCCTTCTTTATTTTATATTATATGCTATAGACATCGGTTATAATATATGCCATTCTGCAAATCAACTAAGAAAATAGCTCTTACAATTAATAAAGTTAGAATTATAGTTTCATTCCAGTAGACCAAATACAGCATAAGTATTTTATGTTTTGAGTTAGTCGTTCAAATTTTTATGGGAAAATAAAATTACACATCAATATTTTGCCTACTTTTACCAAACATTTTGTTTGCCAAAAATAAAACATGAAAAAGATGAAAATATAAATACATACTTATACCCTCTTTTTAATTAAATGCCTAATGAATTCCTATGAAGTTGAACTTATTTACCTTTTATTTTATTCATTTGTATAAAAATGCCAACTAAAATATCATTTCTAATGCATAAAATATATAATTATTATTTTTTTTGCATTTTTCTCTTAGAAATATGTGAATCTTCACTTCCCATTTCTAATACACCAATTATACCACCTTCATCATAGTGATAAAACAAAAACAAATAAAATGCAAATAAATTAAATTTTGAAATGCTAAATTTCAAGCAGATACAAATTAGACATAAAATAGATATAAATTAAAAAAGGGAATCAAAAAAATATATAATATGCTATATATATATGTATATATATTATGTTACAATATATATGCATACTAATAGAAAAAGCACCCGTATTATAATGTGTTTAATACTTATTTATACAAAAAAAAGATACTTATACATATATATATATATATATATATATATATGCCCATAAGGTGTCAACAATAAAAAAGATAATTAAAATGAAAAGGGAACTGTATTATGGGTGCATAAAAAGTTATGATAATTATACAATAACTTGTCTCTCATTTTTTTTTTCATAAATTTACAGCTTTTCTCTCATATCTATCTAATTATCTTAATTGTAATTTTCATTCTAATTATAGTGTGTTCATACTTATTTATTATATTGCCATAATATTTTCAACCATAATATTTCTATAAGTTGATGAAGGAGAAAAAAGTCAAAGTGTTGAGTTGGGAATTCTTTTAGTAAAAGAGTAAGGTAGTATGAGGAGATAGAGATGGTATGCTGGTTGGGATGGTTATTTAGAAAATTTACTATAATATCTTGTATAGTTATTCTTATGGTATTGAATAGTATAAACTTTTAAAGCTATTTAATGGAACTTTATAGAGGCAGTTATACAAAGCCTCCTAAGCATAAATAATTTATATAGCTAATATGTTCTATATAATCACTTATGTAATAATCCTATTATATAAATAAATACAAACACACATTTATATAAGAACATTTACCTAATGTTATACACTATGGTTAAGGCTTAAAAAAGAACCAACCAAAAAGCGAACCAAATTGAACCCAAAAAAGCAGTTCGGTTTGGATGTATACTAGTTCACAGTATGGTTCGCAAAGAAAAAAATAAATAATAATCAAAGTTAGCTTGTTGGCCAAGTCAATCGATGAATGTCATGCTAATTGCTAAGTAGCAATATAAATTTGACATATAAAAATATAAATAGTATTTTTTAAAAAATTACATTCTTTTATTATTATGTGTCAAATTTTTATTGTTATTACACGGAATCTATCATTTTAAATGGCGTGTTCGCATTATTAAATCTTTTTTTGCTGCTTGGGCCATCCCAGGTAGATTAGTTTTGTGAGAAATGGAAGCCTTATACGGCTTCGTGATATAAGGTTTGTGGAGGCCGAAGGGACTCCGTCCATTGCCGCCTCCATCGGCACAACACATTGAGCAGCATCAACAGCACCACTGGCAGCAGCCGAAGCTTATTGTTCCGGTTAGTAGCATGTTGAATTTGGGGATACCGGTTCCCACTTTATTTCCTAGTATTTTACGAATTGTTGTATTGTATCTGAGGTCGCAATTGCAATGTAACAGTCATACTTTCTTTCGTTTAGGATTTACGTAAGCAACGTTAGCTGCTATTGTGATTTGGCAATTGATGTTATGGCTCCATTTATGATTTGTTAAGGCTGGCCACTTCATGTTGATCATTATCCATGAATGTTGTTTGGTCTGTTGCCAAAAAATAAAATAAAAACATTACCCTAATTCAAAAGTAACGATATTTTAAAGCAAATGAAATATTAGTTTTTAGTTATTCTTTACATTGCTTCTTGTTCAGTCCGTATATGAATATGAGTTTGCATTTGTCCAAGTTTCTCTCTTTTGCATACTAATCGGGCTTCCTTTAGTACTTTAAACTATATGCCAAGCTTTGTAATTATTCATTTGGCCAATAAATTTTTGCTCTTTCCATACATTGGGTTTTGTTAATTTCATACCTGGTTTCTATTTATTTTTTGATTATCACTTTTTTTTTTTAAGTATCTCAATGAAATTTTAAAGTTTTGTGGATCCATTAAGTAACATCACATAGCGATAATGGTTTAAACTACATATTGAACTTGATTGAACCATTTTCTTTCTTTCAGGTTGGAAATAATTATAAAGCAACCTATATGATTAAATTTGATTCAAATGAAAAAAATTGAAATGTAATATTATGTATCGTTTGATAAGGGAAAAATAGAGGCAAACCATATTACTCTTAATTATAGTATGATGACACAATATAAATGAAAGTTATACCTCTATATGTATCTGTCTCTATATATTAAAAAAGAATCGCTATATAAATATAACACATTTTAAGTCCAAGAATTAAAAAAAAAAAAAGAGAGAGAGAGAGAGTGAAAAAGAGAAAAAGAAAGGGTTAAGGAATTGAGCATGTCACATAATGGGATAAGAAAAGTTGAACAATTATTGGTTGTATTACCAAATGACTAAGCATGAGGACATTGTGCTTCTACTCATATTACAAACTTAATATTGCAATTATTAAGGTGAAGTATATCATATAATAAAAATTTATATAAAGTAAATATTGAAATATGAGAAACATTTATTTTTTATAAATAACTTTTCTTCTTCCTAACTAGTTTATTGTAGAAAGTAAACTAGCTGTAAATATACACGTGTTGCACAATTCACTTAAATGTTGAAAATTCATAATGATTGAATAGAGTTACATTTCAAATTATTCAGTTGAAACCCCTAATTGATCATATTGCTTCAAATGTGATTCAATCTAGTTCAATTCAGTTTCAAAGGTTAAAAAACAATTAGCTTTTCTAACCACATTTCATTTGTTCATAATCCACATTTGTCGTTATAATTTTTACTTGTATAATTTGATGAAGATTTTAGGTTAATAAAAATTTAACAAATGAACTACAATTGCATATACACATTTTTAAAACAACAGAATTATGGCTTTCCACTCAAATTTTGTGTAGATTTCCTATTAGACTTGGCAAAAAAATAAAAAAACCTTTATTAGATTACTTACATTATTATATAATAAGCAAGTTAAGAGGAGAAAAGTAGTATATATCCATAGAATATCAGGGTTTGTTGGTTTGAGGAATTAGCAAAAGACTAATGGACCGGAGTAGAACTATAGGAGCATAAGAAATTGAGATTGGGATAAGAGACAAGAGGAAACTTAGTAAAAATGTGGACTAAAAGTGAGGTGTAGTCTAATGTGAATGCTAGCATGCATGAAAGTTCAATGAAGTAACTATTGAGGCTTAAAGGACTACAAGTCAATGTCTTAAGGGTTAAGATTGAGTCTCTTCCTTTCTTCCATATTTTTTCTAATATTAAAAAGGTTGTCAAATTGAACCTATTTATTAGCATGTAAAAATCTAACTATATGATTTTTTTCTCTAAAAAAGTTCGGTTTGGTTTTATCCCCAATTATGAATCGTTTGAACCTTATCGAAACCAAATTTTGAATTGAATTGAACCATAAAAGACCACATTTTATAGATTTATTCAATTCAATTTGATAATTGATTCGATTCGGTTTGGTTTGTTCCATAAACATCCTAATCACAATCAAGCATTACATTAGAACTAATCTACATGTTTAATCGAAAAACCTAAATTTGAGTAAAATAGATGACAAGTATTGGATTAGCAAAATTAATGAGCATAGATCACTTTTTTTCTTAGTGAACCCATTATAATTTTATACATTTATTGTAATACCCTAGAACCTAAAATGCTATAGCCTGCCACGTGTCCCTAGTCTTTACCGACATGTTAAGATGTCTCAAAAAACCTGGTATTTCTTCACATACATACTGCTGACGAGTAATTCTCATTCCGGTATACGAACACCTGTAACACAAGAAAACGACTAAAAGGGGTGTCGGAGGGTGCTCCGGTATGACCACTCCAATTTCTAAGTTAGTTTTCTAGTCACGTAAAGAGAGATATTAAGTAGTTATAGTGTTGAAAGAATGGAAGAGGGTCCTTATACTTGAGGCCTTGGCTAGTATTTATAGTAAGTCTATAAGGATTGTCCTTGGATCAGGCTTAGATATTGGACCAAGTAATATAAGCCCACATAACAATTATCCAAAAATGCCTTTCAACATTTACCCCCTACTCTATTTGGTGACAAAGTTAAAAAATAGAGTATTTAGGGAAGTTAATTTAGTGGAGATTTTTAGAAAAATTTGTAATCCCAGCCTAAAGAGGCTAGAGTACTGGAAGAAGCAAAGGCTCGAAGAGGTGAAAAGTGGGAGTAGCCGAAGTGCTCAAGGTAGCGAAGGCTTAAAAATGGGCCTAAAGAGGCCGAAGTACCCGAAGAGGCAATAGCACCTAAGGAGGTAGAATCGCTTAAAGATGGGAGGGCGCCTGAAGAGACTAAAGCACTTGGAGAGGCCAAAGCATTTGGAGAGACAAGGAGCCCTTGAAGAAGCCAGAGCACCTAAGGAGACGAGAGAGCTTGAAGAGGTGGAAGCGAAGAGGCGGAAGCGAAGAGGCAAGCGCCTAAGGCCAAAGCGCTTAGAGAGGCTAGAGCGCCTGAAGAGATGGGAGTGCCAAAAGAGGTGGAAGCAACTGAAGAGGCGAAGAACCCTTAAAGAGGCGAGAGCACCTAAAGAGACAAAAATGCCACAAGAGGCGAGAGTACCTGAAGAGGTGAAGGTACTTGAAGAGGTCGAAGCGCCTAGAGAGGTGAAGAGCCTGGAAAGGTGAGAATGCCTAAAGGAGCGAGTACCTGAAGAGGTGAAGGTGCCTAAAGAGGCCAAAGCACCTAGAGAGGTGAGGAAAGCATGAAAGTCCCCCACATTGAGCATGATCAGTGTTAAGTTGTAAAATAGGCTGACTAGCCTTTGGCCTATTAAAGTATAGGACCTGGGAATTAGCACTTTGTGATTTGCTTGTCACCCATAATATGTAGGGTTGAGAGCTATTTAAGAGTAGCCTGTTAGCACATTACGTTTGCACGAGCATATAATGGGGGGTTTTCTTTGGCCCTCAAAGAAATAATAAACGAATCATAAACAATAGTAATGGAACTGTACTCATCTTCTATCAATGTGAGGCATCGCGTAAGTAGGTGCTCTGAACTAAGCAGGCTTCATCATCGCCTCATATTAGCTTGTCAATACTTAATGTTGGGAACCAAGGTACATAACTCGACTATTTAATAATTTGGTGTAGCAAATGGAGAAGCCCTAGGAATAAGAACTTGGTTAGGCTCAAGTGTATTGGGAGAGCTCAAATTGTTCGCAAAATGCGCTAGATAGATGCTTTTATGAGCTTGGTAAAATGGCTTGAATGCTTTGCTATTGTTTCACCTTAGGTTTGCTATAAATTAGGTTGTGTTTGGCTCCATCTTGCTTGACCCATCTAACCATGCGCTTAGGAGTAGCTCGGTTGTTTGTTGAAGGGAAGCTTAGGTCGGCAAGGGACTAAAAGTGTCTGGAGCTGGGGCTTGTTTCAATTAGGCACAGCTATGACTAGTTCCATTGGACTTAATTCAGCTCTACACGGCCATGAGGGAATGTTCGTCACTCAAAACATTGTTTGACGCACAACTTTTCAACGGACCTGCTATAGCTGCGACTATAAACACACTCGTGTTTGCCCTTGTACTTGCTACAAGTCGGACAGTGATTGCTCAATAATGAACTTCTGTCAAAGCTCGCTACTGCAGTTATGGATAGCTTCACTTCGTTTGAAGGACTCGGCCATCCTTTTAAGTCACTCGGCCATGCTGTGTAGTGGTGCAATTGAGTTCCCTAGCCTAAAACTTCTCGGCAATAGCTCACGGCTGTTTATCCATTGTTGTAATGTCTCTCGGCCACTCGGCCATTGTTGTAAGCCAACAAAAATGCTCTCGACAGCACGGATTGTGGTAACTCAGCAAGTGGAGTACGCTGTTGCTATAAAACTCGGATTTCATATGTATTCATTAGCTTAAATCAAGCGCCATAGTTGCGGCAATAGCCAGACTTTTGAAGTAACGACTTATATGTCTCAATGCTGGCATCTATCTCTTAGAGTTTGTCGAACACATCGGTGTAGCGAAGTTAAGCTCGAAGCTTTTGTGGTTTGCTACATGAGGTCTTCATTCCACAGAGCATATCATTCATTGGGAACAGGAGTTGCTCAACTCGACAAAAGGAGTTTAGCTTGATGATGAGGCTTGGTGTGCTTCAGGGAAATGCCATAATAGTACGGCAACAGGTGTGACATTTCAGCACTACTAGTCCCTGCCTCGTCACAACTTCTCGGCTATACAGCATCAAAGATTCTGGGCAATTCGGCGTGAGTTTCTCGGCATCATGGCTCATAGCAGCTTGGTTTCTCGGCATATGTCATTAATTGGTATTGGAGTTTAGTTAACTCATGCTAACAGCTTTGGTCAACGTTGGAGCTCAGACACGGAGATTGATGGTTGTGTTACGTAACTGAAATTGTAGCTTATGCTGTGACTTAAGACACAGTTGCTAGTTTTGCTCGACTTGCGCGAGGGTGTCATAACTAATAAGGAAGTCAATGGCACAGAATAATGTGTTGCATATAGCTTAAACAGTGGTGTGCACTGTTCAGGCCGAGGCGCATCTTAACGGAGCTTGGTCAATATCTACACGTGAGCTCGGAGACTTATGGAGAAGGCTCGGCATCAACTTTAGTTCAGCTGTTTGGATACAATAGCTTGGAGAGAATTGAAAATAGCTCAACTTGATTTCTTTAAAGTGTAAGACGATTGTCGAGTGAGACTGGAGTTTGGACCTATCATCCTCAAATCAGAGTTGCTCAGCATACTGTGTGACGAATATCATGAGTTGGCAGGGTACAAAAACTATTTGATAAGTTGGCAAAGCTTACCCGGGGCGATGGATAATTGCTCGACGAATAGTTGACTTGGACAGACTTGGCCTCTAGGCTTTTATCATTGGTCGGCATTGGAGCTTAGTCGGTTCTCGCTAACGGCTTTAGTTGGCGTTTGCTATTTGACATTGCCCCACAAAGCTTGACATGGACCCAAATATTAGGTTGGTTGGATAGATAAGATGCTCTCCAGTTGCTTGTAACTTTTAGCTTGGGTTGGTGAAAATTAGGCAAGGGACTTGGTGGCTGAGTCCAAAGCTTGGACAGTGCCTTAGTTTATGAAGAGCAAGCTCAACTCAAGAACTTGACTCTCGACTGTAAACTCAGTCAAAGTGAGCTTAGAATTCTTATAGAGAAGATCGCCGCCACATCCTTTTAGCACATATGGTGGCTCGAATATATTTGAAGCTCGGTGTAAAGAAAGCTTTGTTTTCATGAAGTTCGACATTCATTGTTCTGGAATGTGGCTTTGGTTCGGCATTCGATCTCTCAGAGTATGAGCCGCCATTATTGTAATGAGCTTGGATTCATGCTTGTACAACAAACTAACTCGCAAAGAGTACTCGGCTCGTAAATACATCAAAGTTACTCAGCATAGTGTGCTACACGACCATTGGATTCATTTGGTAGCCGGCATCTTAGTAACTTGCAAGCCGATAGAATTTGCTTAGCATGGCATGATCTACAAATCGGAGCTCAGCCGAAAGGTGCTTGAAGAAGCTCGGATTACTTGGCAAAAATCCACTTCTCGGCAACTTAAAGGCCGATAGAATCAGCTCGGCAATTTGTCTTACAAAGTGACGATATCTCGAAAATACTTCAATTCTTGTCGAAGAAATTATAAAATAGGAACTCTCGGTGGAGTAATCCGGACAGCAACTTAAAATGTTCAACAACAAAGTGGTTATGAAGATCAATATACAGGTGGTGCATGAATATACAGTTATCCCCCGAAAGGCACCGGTTATCATTTATAAAAGATGGTACTGCAGTTACTCAAACACAAGAACTCGCATGAAGTAAGCAATTGTGATTATATAAATTCACAAATTCCTAAAACATGGATGCAACATCGTGACTATGCTATCCAAAAAGAAAAACTTTTCAAAATTTTAAAAACATATGCTGGACGTATCTACATGTTGAATGATGTGAGTCGAATTATAAAATACTTTCAAGCAACAGTGGAAAATAATTGTTACAAGACCAAACCAGCATGAAGTGACGGTGGTTTTCTGTAGAAAGCGGTTATGAATCATCCGTAGCTATCATTAATAGCATTTAAAGCTGCAGTCCTCTAG
This sequence comes from Lumnitzera racemosa, assembly GCA_024138005.1. NCBI lineage: Eukaryota > Viridiplantae > Streptophyta > Magnoliopsida > Myrtales > Combretaceae > Lumnitzera > Lumnitzera racemosa. The sequence goes on from JAMXBC010000007.1 coordinate 9,172,437, forward strand.
AAGGAAGAAAAGAAAATGATACTTGAAGCCATAGTCCTTTACGTACATTGATTGAAACATTAGCCTACCTCGAGATATGAACTAAGGAGATATCAATATCAAAAGGGAAGAGCAAAAACCTAACCAGATGGTAAAAGCCGTAGCGATCAATTGCTCATTCTCACAGACGGCGCCAATTGTTGATAAGTGATTATTGTTCTAGTATACGAACACCTGCAACACAAGAAAATGGCTACGGAGGGTACTCAGGCGTAGCTACTATGATGCCTAAATTAGTTCTCTAGTCACGTAGAGAAAGATATTAAGTAGTTATGGTGTTGAGAGAATGAAAGAGGGTCTCTATACCTGAGGTCTTGGCTAATATTTATAATAAGTCTATGGGGATTACCCTTGGACCTGGTTATTGGACCGGGCTTAGATATTGGATTAAGTAATATAAGCCCATATAATAATTATCTAAAAATGCCTATCAACACATACCAATCCTTAAAACTTGTAGCATTTCCACAAAATCTCATGGATATCTATAACATCCTTAGATCACAAATAGTACTGAATGGTTAGCATTCTCAACTTCTTTTATTAATTAAAGATATGTTCAAATATATTACAATAACAATGGTTCTCAATAAAACAAAATAACAACTCAACCTCTTATTCTAACCAAACTCGATAACTAATGTACTTCCCATTACAACAACAAGAAAAGTTTCAAATGATTTCTCATGACCAAAAGTATAACTAAAATAAATAACTGAAGGTCTACTAACTTTTTTAGTCAAACTCACATTCTTACTCAGACTACACAAAACTATTTATATTCTCATCATAATAATAGACACAATAGTTTGTTGCATTACCTTAATGTTCAAGTCACCATATCAAACTTCATAAATGCCCTGACGTATACTTGCACCTAAAAATTAAAGAAGGGATGAGCCAAAACTTAGTACGAAATACACAATTACATGTGCATGAGCAAATAATAATGATGACATCACATATATGGAACAAGTATAGATATACAACAAACATCGGTTTATTATCTTTTATCTAGGTTTGCACATAACATAGTTTAAAGTCATATGCATCTAACTTTAAACTTTAAGTAACTCATGACTCTGATCAAGCAATATATATAGATAGATAAATATATATATACCACATAGTATTGGTGTGGGTTATTGATAAATATATATAATTACACATTTATCTCCACCAAAATGGCACACATCCATACATGTATTAGCACGTTTATTACAAACTATGCTTAAGAATTGATAAATATATGTTTTGGGTCAATTATTCAATAATCTCAACTGAAGGATTAAAAAAAAATGGAGGAGCTTAGAGAATAGCGATAATAGTTTACGAGAGAGGAAAATAGGAGTAGCATTAAGAAAAATAGAATAGTAGTTGGAGTTTATTATTTAGCTAGTATTGTTGAGAATATAAATTTTATATTTGTTTTACTTTATTAATTTTAGTATATTTTCTTTAATTTTAGGACTTTAAATTATTTGTTCTAGCTCACTAAAGGATTACTCTAGGTTCCAAATGAATCGATATTTACTGATTTTGTATCGGGTTTCAAGATTGAATATACCGATTGAAGTGTTTTCTTTTCCTTATTATTTCAATTTATATATATTTTGATTCATTTGGGTTTTGCGATGTGATATTGTACTTAATTTATTTGGGTTTTGTATTAATGAATTTGATAAGTTGATATGTTTTGTGTATTATTTCGATATTGATATTGAGTACTTAGGTTTTTTTTTATTGTGTTCATTGTCTAGTTATTTAGTACTTAGCAATTACTTTTTAGCTAGATAAAGTTATAGGACATCCGAGAGGGTTTCGATAACTCATGTTAAACATAATTTGAATTTTTGAAAAAGCTCGTCATAGAAATATGCGGGTTTTAATTAAATTCATGAACTCACATACTTAATGCAGTTGGAAATATGGTTTAGGTCATGGGGACATGCTTAAACCATATTTCTAATTAGAATAATAATTTTGGTGTAAGCGGATTATTATTTAGCCTATAATTTTAGATAAATTGCCTTAGCTGGTGAATTTGTACTATAATTATAATTCCGCTACTTTGGGAGGTAGGCGAGTTCTAGTAAGTTTAGTTAAATCCTTTTTAGTCAATTTCATATATCGATTTAAGGTATTACATCAATTCAAATGAGAATAGATTTACGAATCCCAATTTAATCTTTTTTATCTCCTAAACCCGGGACTTTCATAGTGCAGCTAGAATATTTAGTTTAGTATTCATCTTTTTATTTAGTTTTCACTCACTTTTAGTCTGATTATCAATAACTTAGCTTAACTTAAGGAAAAACTCAAATAATTTAGTACTTAGCACATGTCTCCTAGCTCCCTATGGAATATGACTTAAACTCACTGTTTATATTACTTTCATGACCTGATACACTTGTCAATTCACACACTCACGTTTTCAACAAGTCAGTCAAGTTTTTTGTGCCATTGCTGGAGAACTTTAGCTTTGCTAATATTAGATTGGTAGTTGATACCTTAAACTAAGCCTTCTTGATTTTCGTTTGTTCCTTTACCTTTTGGTAGTTTATCTTAGTAATAGCTCCATTAGTTTAATTAATCTACTAATTCTTAATTGATAGCTTTTGTATTAGTAGTTAATTTAGTGAAATATTGGTATATTTCCTCTTTTTTTTTGTCTTCTAGCAGCTATAATAAACAATTTGATAATTTGCTTGCAAAATATAGAGTGAGACATAAGGTAGCTACACTTCATCACCCTTAAACAAGCGGTCAAGTAGAGTTGTCAAATTAAGAGCTAAAGTGAATCTTAAAGAAAACTATCAGTGCATTAAGGAAAGATTGGTTACTTAAGCTTGATGATGCACTTTGGGCTTACCAAACTGCTTATAAGAACCCAATTGGTATATCTCCATATCACATGCTCTTTGGCAAGGCTTGCCATTTGCCAGTAGAGTTAGAGTAGAAAGCATACTGGGCAATAAAATTCCTTAATTTTGATAGGCAAGCTATTGGGAACCACAGGTTACTCTAATTAAATGAGTTAGATGAGTTTAGAAATAAGGCCTTTAAGAATGCTCATATCTACAAGGAGAAAATCAAAACGTGGCATGATAAGCAAATCCTTAATTGAAAGTTCAAGGAAGAACAAAAAGTGTTGTTGTATAGCTCTCATATGAGGTTATTTCCGAGTAAGCTGCGGTTTAGATAGTCAGGAACCTTTGTGGTCACCAAAGTCTTCCCCTATGGAGTTGTGGAGATTAAGAAGGATGGTAAGGAACCTTTTCAGGTAAATGGTCACCAACTTAAGTGCTTTTGGGAAGGGGAAACTTTAAACAAGAGTGAGAGAGGGTTGGATCTTCATGATATAGGATAAACATAAAAAAACAAAAGTTTGGTTGAAGACTATAAACCAAGTGCCGAGTGGGAGGTAACCCACTATTGAGTCTCTTTTGTTTTGTTTATGTTTACTTTCCTTTCATTTCCTACATTTGTCTTTATTTCAATTTTTCTTTTGTTCTTTTCGGATGTTTTCTCATGTTCATGTTTTTATGTTTCCTCCTTAGCTTACTTCCTTTTAGACTACTCTATTATAATTTCTCTTGTTCCCTTTTGTGCAAGTTTGCTCGATTGAAGTTTTGGTGCACAAAGAGATGACTATGTTGCTGGCTTGGAGCATTTATAGAGTGGTTTTGGTGATATCTGAGAGCTTTACAGCATGGAGTTAACTGGAAACTTGTATAGATGTGGCTAGCTCATTAGCCAATACTCTAAGGGAGTCCCATTCTTTCCCTCCCTCTTATTTCATCCATATATGTTATACCAAACAATGAGGACCTTGTTTGTCTTAAAAGTTGAGGGTAGATTTTATGCTAAACCACAATTGGGGGTTGTGTTAGCTGATGTCTGATGGGGTAGTTAGTGGATTTATATTGATCTGTAGTGTGCTAAGTTGATTTTCCATGGTTTTTTATGTGCTGGTACATATTGTACTTATGTTGGCTACATATGACTTGATTGCATTTTGATCCTTGTGCTTATTATGTGAAAATGACAATTGATCCATGCTATTGTTAGCATTTGCTTCATAGGCACCAAAATTTTTTAAAAGTTTAGAACTTTAGTTGCATTTCTCATAAAAAAAGAGCAATTTTTTTACTTAATTTTTCTAAATCTTTGCCCTTTCAACTTGATCTTGAGTGGGACACTCTTCACTTTTTTAGAGTTAAGGCATAAAATCATTGTTTTGTTTAGTTATACTTTATTTGGATTGAGATTTGATAACTTACAAATAAGGCAATGTCTTTGATTAAGGATTAGGTCTTTGCATTTTTAAGCTAATTACTATGTATGCATATTCTTTGAAGTTCCAAGAGCCCAATATGATCATGTAAATCATAGAAAACTTACGCTTGCCTTGAATGTTTTTTCTTGAATACAAAAAGAACCTAAGTTAGGGGTAAAATAAACCCCAACTAAAAGATAAATATTAAAAAAAAAAAGAAAAGAAAAAGCAAAAAAGAGAGTAGAAGTGGACATTTGGGGTGCCCAATAAACACATAGGGCATCTCTTTGAATGAACAATTCTTAGAAGGGTTCATGAGCTCTTACTGTCTAACTTGTGAAAAATGTGAGGAATAAAGAACTCCCCAATGTAAATAAATCAAATAGGGGATACATGTGTGTTTAAAGTCAAAAAGAAAAAAAAAAGTGAAAATTGGAAAAACCAGGAAGAGCAAAGTAAAGGAAGAGCTTATAGTTTGCATCATTTACTTGGTGGCATCGTGCTTATGATATGGATTAGGAGTACATACATGAATGTTTAGTGTACAAAATGTGAGGATTTCCTCTTAAGTTGATGGATGCTGTATTTGATCTTTAGTAAGAAAATTTTGGTTTAAACTTGGTGATCCAACTCTATTAAGCAAGTGATTAGTGTGTTAAGTCTATTGATAGTGATTTATGTGCATGTTGATTGATTAAGTAGTTAAAAGGCAAGAAAAAGTTGCTTGAACTTGATTCAGAGTAAGGGGAATGTAACTAGTTCAAATGAACCTTATGGTTTTGGTGCCATTATGAAGTAAGTGTTGATAATGGTTGAGTGTGCTTGCTTTACTCATGAGAATTTGGTTTTGGAAGTGATATATAGATTTGCTTGAGGACAAGTAATGGCTTAAGTTAGGGGTATTTGGTAAATGCGTAAAATTACATATTTATCTCTACCAAAATGGCATACATTCATACATGTATCGGCACATTTATTGCAAACTATGCTTAAGAATTGATAAATACATATTTTGGATCAATTATTCAATAATCTCAACTAAAGGATAAAAAAAAGGAAGAGCTTAAAGAATAGCGATATTAGTTTATGAGAGAGGAAAATAGGAGTAGCATTGAGAGATATAGAACAACAGCTAGAGTTTATTATTCGGCTAATATAGTTAAGAACAGAAATTTTATATTTGTTTTTTTTTATTAATTTTAGTATGTTTTCTTTAATTTCAAGACTCTAAATCATTTTGTTCTATTTCATTAGAGGACTACGCCGGGTTCCAAATAAATTGAGATTTGCCAATTTTGTATCGAGTTTCGGGATTGAATATACTGATCGAGATATTTTCTTTTCCTTATTATTTTAATTTATATATATCTTAATTCATTTGGGTTTTGTGATGTGATATTGTATTTAATTTATTTAGGTTTTATATTGATGGATTTGATAAGTTAATGTGTTTTGTGTATTATTTCGATATCAATATTGAGTATTTGGGTATTTTTCTATTGTGCTTATTGTCTGGTTATTTAGTACTTAGTCATTACTTTTCAACTAGATAGAGTTATAGGACATCTAAGAGGGTTTCAATAACTCGTATTGAACATATTTTGAATTTAAAAAAAAAAACTTATCATAAGGATATACGGGTTTTAATTAAATTCATGAATTTACGTACTTAATGCAGTTGGAAATATGGTTTGGGTCACGGGGACATGCTTAAATCATATTTTTATCTAGAATAATAATTTCGATATGAGTGAATTATCATTTACCCTATAATCATAGATAAATTGCTTTAGCGGGTGAATTTATGTTATAATTATAATTCCACTACTTTAGGAGGTGGGCGAGCTCTAGTGAGTTTAGTTAAATCTCTTTTAGTTAATTTCGAATTCATATCGATTCGAATGAAAATAGATTTACAAATCCTAATTTGATCATTTTTATCACTTAGACCCGGGACCCTCATAGTATAGCTATAACATTTGGTTTAGTATTCATCTTGTTATTTAGTTTTCACTCACTTTTAGTTCGATTATCAATAGTTTAGCTTAGGGAAAAACTCAAATAATTTAATACTTAATACCTAGCTCTCTATATAATATGACCTTGACTCACCATTTGTATTACTTCCACGACTTGATACACTTATTGGTTCACACACTCACGTTTTCAGCTAGTCAATCAGTTATCCCCAATACCCTAGTAACCAAGTATCTAGGTAACAACCTAAATTTATCCAAATCATTTCCAAGTAAAACTCCAATTAAGATACTGTCGCGTAAGGATCATCAAGGTGCTACCCTAAGGTTTGATTCTCTCATCCCTTAAGCCCGGCTAAACATATGCAACACAATTTATTTAATGTCCAATAATTATTTAATCTGGTTATACTGCTACCTTAACACCATAAACATAAGCATCCTGTACTTGATTTAGCTACAACTCTAGGATTTAACTCTATCACACTCCTTGAACTCAACATAGCATATATACTAAAACTTAAATTATGACCTATACTAATGCTAGAACAATACCTGTACTTGGACTCTAAACTTTGTTAACAACCTTCCTTAACTTAACTACTCAACTATTACTTGCAACTTAAGTCTACTGAGGTACCTAGGGTTACTAAGAGAACGAATTGGTTCATAAAATGTTTTGGGTGAAGAATCATGTTTAGGAAAACTTTGAAAAGGATTTAGGATAGAAGAGCATGCTTAAACAACACGTAAAATCCAAAGGGAACTTTGTTGTATGCAACAAGGGTTATGGCATCCAGATGTTACAACTTGTAGTGTCCAGACGCCATGATCAATGGGAGTAGACTACTCCCTGGCATCCAGATGCTAAAGGGGGGGCATCTAGACACTGGCATGCAATTTGCAATTTTTTGCAAACTTTAACAATGTACACCCCCCTTCAACACAACACTTCTTTGACACATTCAAAAACCGCCATTATTCGGCATGTTATCCCAACAACAATACAACTCCATAGCCCTCCAATCATACCTCAAACAAAAACAAACATACAAGGCATAGTTAGCAAATACCTACATTTGAGATCTTAGATCTATGCCTTCACCACTATGAATTAGTTGTAAGACTCCCAAATAACCATCCCAAAAATGTTTTAGATGTTGTCCTAATGAAGAAAGTGAATTTTCTTGAAGAGGCTTGATCAATGACTTAATAAGAAAAAGATCCTACAATTTTACCTTAATCCGTTTTTTGTTAAATCTCCTTAGAATGGCACAGATTCGCTTTCCTTATTTTAGAACTCTTGCAGAATCCATAGGTCACAAAGCTATAAATGTAGGAAAAGAGAGTGGAAAAAGGGTTTCAAAGAGTTGAAAAAAGACTTTAAATACCTAGCTTTGGCAGAACAAACTAATGCCTAAACTGCCCTCGTCAAATGTTACCAATATTGACCATACCCTTAGATTATAATATTAAAATTAATCCTTTTTTTTAATTTAATTTTTCTCTTCTATTTTTTAGGTTTTACAATTCTCCCCTCTTATAAAAACTTTCCATCTCAAAATTTTGTCCAAATCACTAACATGAAAAATTCTTATTACTTCCTTCTTATTTCTTCTTACATCTCCCATGTACCTTTCCTTTTGATTGATTACTTCATTATGTCTCAACATAATTACTCACATTACGATTCTCAAGATTTGCCCTTTCGTTTCTTCCGTAGCTCTCCCATTACAAAACTAAATTTTCAAATCCTCAATTAGTCTCTTATATCAATTAATATTTGAGATTCTCCATGAGGTCCCTTAATTAATTACAACTCCCCTTAGTCTCTAATATTGAGAGTTCTATCTCTTTCATTACTCGGTATACTTGATCTAAGATACTTAAGTATGGATAATTTCCTATTATCACCCAGTTTTAACTAGTATCTACTGCAATAACATTTGTAGATTTATGTTTATACAACTTTTATTTGCAAAACTTTCTTATTCTCCTTATTTCTCTCATTTTACAAATTTTCCATTAATGTTCTACCTCTCCATATGCTCTATTCAATTCAAACTTAGGCTTCCAACTACTATATTTAGGATTTTTTTATAATTGCATCTACATTTAACATAAAGTTCCCATCTTATAACTTGCATGCAACTTTCTTTTATTGTACTTTACTTTTTTTTTACCTTTACACACCAAATTATTTTTACACTTGAAATCTGCCTTTTGTGCATTTAAGCATTTATCTTATTACAAGATTGAATTCTTATACCTCCATTAGTTTCTTAAATTAAATATTTTATATTTTTCTAAGAAGCTCTCCAAATTTGCTTTGCCATACTCTCTTCAAATCTCCAATTATAATCCTTAAATTTTCTTTATATTGCATTAAAGTACTCTGGTGTCCATCTACAAAGTTCTTATTTGTTCAACTTCTTATTAACTTACGGTCAATTATGAGACTATTAACCTCTACTTTAGCATCCCAAAGTTAGTATCCTTCACTCCATTACCTCGAGTTTTAATGTCTTATTATTATAATGTGGCAACATAATTGACAACGACATCCTCTTAGTCACTTACTCTTTATTGCTAACAACACCATTGTTAAAGATCACTTTGCTATTCAGTTTCTTTATCTGTCCTAAGCTTATTATTATTATCAAGCTATTATTATTGTCCTTATGAACTTATTTTCGTAGTTGTATCAATTGTTTTAGTATATTCATTAGACTTAGGGGTTATATTATCATTACAGCGTCCATCGTCAATGTATTTGGGTGTTTACCTGAAGCTTGTGTATTCTTTGTACGATTTAGTTGAGTTCAATAAATTCTATTAAGTTTAGCATTATTTTGTTATATTTTAACAATTATATTATTATTTCTTATTATATTTAATTCTTAAAGGGGGTATGACTTGATTAAACTATTTATTTGTTAAACCTATAACTTTTGTTTGTTAAAGAACGTTTCTTATTTTCATTGTCTTTAATTAACATTGGGAATTTTATATCTTCTACAACTCAACATAGCTACACATATGAATAGGGTAGATGAATATCAACATGATGCTGAAATGACTTGACAGAACTATTCTAACACCTGGACTTAATACAGTCTGATAGACTAACTAGATTTGTATGGACTCAATAAAATTGACACGATAGAGTATGTCATAAGAAGAAAGACATATTCATTAACTCTAATAAAAGTGTATATATACTAAGTTTTCATAGATTTTTTATTTAACCTATTTTAAATTAGTTTTATATTCTATATTTTACTTATCAATTTTATTATCTTTAGTAATTTGCAATTAACTGTGTTTGCATAATACAATTTTGTATCATAATTGATTTTGATGCATTACTATTCACTTCGTATGGTTTTATGAAACGATTTAGTATTTGGGAACTTTTGTGTATCCATTAGAGTTTTGTTATTTATTATGATGATTACTATTTGTTTATTTATTCTTTTAGTAAGGCTTTTGTGTTTGCAAAGATTTTCGTGTCTTACTTGTTTGCTTCATAATTCAGAGTTTTCTCTTGTCCATTTTAAATCTCTAACATCCTTATGTCTTTTATATCGGTATGCTCATTAACATTATCATAATAGACGTTTTGGTCAAATAAGAAGGTGCTTGATTAACATAGCAAGTGTCTCAATCCATTCTTCAATTTATTTAATCTTGATCATTACTAAGGTTTATGAATCGCATATATATTTCTTAGTATGCAAATTATTATATATGTTTGACTGTATTATGTGTGTACTTAGTCATAAATTTATTCGTGGCATCTTAAATCTTTTTTCTATGATAACTACAGATTACTATTTATATTTGAAGTTATTTTTCGACCTATACTCAACTTTTTAATTATCATACTGAGCTTATCGGGACAAGCTTAACTAAATTACACCATTACCCTCGATCTTGCAAACTCTTCTAACACTACAAATTCAACACTTGACAACCTTAGAAAACAAAAGCAACAAAAGAAAGGCAACCAAAAAGAAGGTATAATTAGACCAAGTAAATAAATAGATATTCAAATACATAGGCAAACATAATAATATAGCAAACAAAATATGAAAGGAATATATAGAAGACAAATCATGTATATAAGGTAAAATAGCTAAGGTAATGGTTTACTATGGCTCTAAATAAACCCTCTACTTTACCCATTTTCATCATCTCATCTTCCTACATATTATTTCGTAAAGATTTATAACCTAAACTTCTTTATGATTTATCAACCTAAGTTATGTTACGATTTACTATTGTAATTTCTCTATGATCCAAAACCTAAGTTCCAATACCATTTTAATTATAACATCTCAGAATCCGGAACGCTATAACCCACCACGTATCCCTAGCCTCTACTAATACGTCAAGCATATCAAACAACTTGCTACTTCTTCATATACATATCAATCCTTAAAACTTGTAGTATTTCCACAAAATCTCATTGATGTTTGTAACATCCTTAGATGAAAATAGCACCGAATAGTCAGCATTTCCAACTTCTTTTATTCAACTAAAGATATGTTCAAACATATTAATAACAACGGTTCTCAATAAAACAAAATATAACTTAACCTCGTATTCCAACCAAACTCGATAACTAACATACTTCCTATTACAACAACGGGAAAAGTTTTAGATGACTTCTCACGACCCAAAATATAATTGAAATAAATAACTAAAGATAAACTAACTTTTTCAATTAAAGTCACACTCTTACTCAGACTATACGGAACTGTTTCCATTCTCTTCATAATGATAAATATAATAGTTTACTGCATTACCTTAATATTTAATCACCATATTAAACTTCATGATGCCCTGACTTGTACGTGCACCTAAAAATTAAAGAAGAGATGAGTCAAAACTCAATATGGACTACACAATCACATGCTCATGAGCAAATCATAATGAAGGCATCACACATATAGAACAAGTATAGATATGTAACAACCATCAGTTTATTATTTTTTATTTAAGTCTACATACAGCATAGTTTAGAGTTATATGTATCTAATTCTAAACTTTAAATAACTCATGACTTTGATTGTATTACTAGCCTAACCTTACCAACATAAGCAAGTATCTTGTACCCGGTTCAACTGCAGCTTTGTGATCCAAATCTATCACACTCTTAGAACTTGACATAACATAAATACTAAAACTCAAATCACAACCTATATTTATACTATAACAACACCTGTATTTAGTTTTTAAACTTGATTAACAATGCTCTTTAACTTAACTACTCAACCGTCTTACACTTGCAACCTAAGTCTATTGAGGTACTTAAGGTTACTAAGAGAATGAATTGGATTGTAAAATGTTTTGGGTGAATAATTATGTTTAGGACAACTTTGAAAAAGATTTAAGATAGAAGAGCAAGCTCGAAAAACACGTAAAATCCAAAAGGAACTTCACGGTACGCGACAAGGGTTGTGGCATCTAGATGCTACAACTTGTAGCATCCATGCGATGATTAAGGCGAGTAGACTACTCTTTGGTACCTAGATGCTAGCATACAGTCTGCACTTTTCTGTAGACTATAGCAACGTACACTTCCTTTACTACAACCCCTTCTTTGATAATTTCGAAGTCCACCACTCCTAGTAAGTTATCTCAATAATAACATAACTCCATAACTCTCCAAAAACCAATCAAACACCTAAATACAATCAACACTCAACCTATAACTTATATTAACAATCACACCTTTAATAAAAACATACATACAAGGCATGGTTAGCAAATACTTACCTTTGAGATCCGAGATCTGTACTTCCACCACCACAAATTCATTGTAAGACTCCTAAATAACTATCCTAAAAATGTTTTAGATGCTACCCTAACGAAGAAAGTGAATTTTCTTAAAGAGGCTTAGTCGATAAGTTAATAGGAAAAAGATCTTAAAATCTTATCTTGATCTGTTTTTTGTTAGATCTCCTTGGAATAGTGCGGATTCCCTTTACTTGTTTCAGAACTCTTACGAAATCCTTAGGTACAAAATTGTAAATGCAAGAATAGAGGGTGGTAAAAGGGTTTCAAAGAGTGGAAAAAAGACTTTAAATATGCAAGGTTCATAGAACAAACTTATGCTTAAATTGCCCTCGTCAGATATTGCCAATACCAACCATACCCTTAGCTTATAGTATAAAAATTAATCCTTTTCTTTTTATTTTCTTATTTCATTTTTAGATTTTACATTTATACCTAAGTGAGAATGAGCATTTGAGAAAAAGAGCATGAGCTTAACAAGAAAAGAAGTCCTTTTAATGTGTTCATGAAATATGAATATGCATTTCATATTCGACACTTCGTGTGAACAAACCTAAGTGCAACAAAACAATAAAACTCATTCTTTATCACATATGATAATATAGACATAATACGGTGCATATTAAAAAAAAAAAAAGATTTAGGACATTAGTAATGTTTGTTGCTTAAGAAAATTGATTAGAATGATATAGTAACATAAAGTTTATAATTCCTTATCTATTTATTATAATACAGAATTTCATAAGTTTTTTTTATTATATTACCTTTTTGGTCATTTCCAATAGATACCATTGTTCAAAGACTCACTAAATGCTTGTTAAAATAAGATACTCTCTTTCTCACTTTTATTTTCCTCCTCTTTCGCTTTTGTGTCTCTCTCAGTTTGTGTTATTACCCTCATAATTTTCTAGTCTTTTCTTTTTCTTTCTTCCTTATTCTTCTTAACAATGATGATGATAACAGTTTTTGGATTTTGCTGATAAAGGTGAATTTTTGGTTAAATTATTCTTCGTTTTACTAGTAAGTACAATGTTTATGTTCGCTCTTATATTCATTTATCTATATCTTTTGTTGAGCTAAGAGTCCTTTTGTATGATATATTGAAAAGCTTTTCTTTTGAGATTAATAGTAATGTAAAATAGTTCTTATACCTATTATTTCCACATAGTATTATCTTAAATGGATGATGGAAAATTTCTATCCTTTGATCCTTTTAATTGAAGGCACAATTGTTTTCAAATGCATATTATAATGGACTTCCATCCTCAATTCTCTCTCTATTATAATTGTGTTCCTTGTTTCAATATTGTCTATAATGTTTGAGTTGTTTTTTTTTATCCCTTGTATATGTTCCACTTATAGAAGTCATGGATGATAACATCTCTTATATATTATATGACTTTTCTTTTGTCCTTTTTCCTTTTTAGCTGTTGATTCTTTTCCTAAATAAAAGTATCTTTCTATTGCAGTTATGACATTCACCAACTACCCCTCTCTATAGCTCTCTTTCGAAATTTAGTTTTCCTTCTCAAATTCAATTAATAGGTAATAAAATTGTTTATCTTTTCTTGGATCCTTCAGTCATTTATTTCTCGCATTTTTATTCATTCTATGAAATTTTATGGTGAATTCTTAAATTTAGTCAAATAGATATAATTAATTTATTTATTAGCTATAAATTCATCAAACTTAACTTCTTCTATCCCTTTGTACTAATGTTATATGGTTTTAGGACTAAAATGAAAAAGAAGTGTAAAGTTTTAGGATTTAAATTATATTTAAGTGTCTTATCTTTTGTTAATTTCATTTTCATAAGTTGATTTTGGTTTCCTTATTTTTGGAAATTTAGTCAGTTACCATGCACGCAAGATGTTGAGTTTCTATATGCTTATGTTTGATTTATCTTATTTTGTACATTTTGTATCCATCATTATTTTGTAGTCCTAAATGTTTGATTATTGATGTAATGTGTTAATAGGAGATGTTCATCTGGAGCTCAAATGGCCTGGAACGAGCTCTTAAGGTCCATTATTGACCTGTCTTGATATGTTCTGATCTAATTTGACTATTTGGATCTAAGTCCATGACCCTTGTTCAATAAATGAACATCTTGAGCAAGCTTAAGACCAAAGATGCCTTGAAGAGCTCGGGTTGTAAGGAAAAATTTTGGAACTAGCCAAAGCAAACACTACATAACTAACTTGTAGAGTTTGAATATTTAAGCTAAGATAAAAGGTGTAAAAAGTTTGACAGTTATTACACTAAATAACCGCTAATTGCCTTACTCTCTTAAAAATAAGAAACTTCTTAAATAGATAATAAGTATGTAGGGAGTAGTTAAAGACAGTGCAAGCGTTGTCCTAAGCAATTAGTTCAACTAGCATATAAATGGCTTAGAAAAGTCAGTAATAGGTTTATCTGGACTTTCTTTATCTTACATACATATTCTTTAATCCTCTCTTTCATATACCTTGTACCTAACTTAGCCATCGAAGTGGTAATGCTAAGTAGCTCTAGCATCCCCCCGCCTTATGTTTGTAGATTATCAGTTTGTAGTAGTTCAACCTAAGTCCTTTTCAAAGTTGGAGAATCAACATAATGTAATCCTTTGCTTGCTATTGTGAATGTGTTTGAAGTTAATCTTTGTTATTTTTTTCATCATAAGTTTGTTAATAATGCACAATGTTGGAAATGTTTCTTTTTTATGGGGCTTTGTGCTAGTACCTTTTTTCTATAGTTTTTCTTTGATATTAACTTTCATTCTTAGTAATATTGTGATGATAACTTAGGTTGGTATTTTAAATAAGAGGTTAGAAATTAAAAATTCATGATTTGATAATAGAAGTCGAAAACAAAATAGAATTAAGAACTTAAAATTATAAATTTATTTATTAAATAGATGCAATAAGTTAAGGAAAATTTAGAATAAACTAACTGATAATAAAAGTAAATAAGTAATAAAACAAAAGTAAGGCACATGATGAAGATTCATGTCTATTGCATGGAAAACAATATTATGGCATGTTATAGGAAAATATTCTGAAAATATGAAAATTTGGTATCAAAATATGACAAAATACTCATAAAAATACCCTAAAATGCAAAAAATTATCTAAACCACCTTAACAAATGCAAAAAATGTTCAAACATGCTTCTAAAATATGTAATAATTTTTGAAAAGTAAGGAAACATGTTTGGGAAAAATCTAAAAAATAACAAAAAATTATAAAAATTAGATAACTTCTTCAATAATTCAATAAAAAATATCTCAAAGTTTCTAAAATTAGTGAAAATATTATTCAACAAGTATCACCCTTCCAGTAACACGTGGTGAATTTCTGAAACTTTTTGAATTGTAAAAAAATCATAAAAAAAATTAAACCTACCCCCCTTCGATCCTCAACCATAAATGCCACCTTATTCTTCCAACTTTCCCTCGCAATGTTGTTAGCTCCCAAAATTGATAAAGAAGGGTCACTCTCCATAATTGAGAGCTTCTAAGGTAGGCTAACAACTCAGTAGTGGTAGGAAGTGGCCGAAGGTGGTGGTTCTAGGCATTTCGAGCAGTTTAGTATAAGTAGATTTATTGTAAGTCCTCTAGTTATAAATCTACTTATACTAATTTTTCTAAAATTAATTTTGCGTGTTTAGTATTTTTTGTAATTTTTGCAAGTTTATGCTTATTTTACTAAAATATACTAGTTATAAAGAAAAATTGTAAAACCTTATTTATCGACTTTCTAAAATTCCCAAACTTTCTATATTAAATATGACCTTTTGGTTTCATATATGATATTTATTAAAGTATCTCCTAATTTTCTTGCTATTTTAGTCATAATTTCGCTTAAATTATGAATTGTACTATCTCTTCTAGAATAATTACTATCAGTATACATTATACGTATTTAAGTTTCATTATGACTTTATCTTAGTATATATAATACCTATTTTATTTGTACCAACTTATATTGAATTTTCCGTACTAATGACCTCCTAACTTTTGATCTAATTTCTTAAAACATACATGTACCATGCATTATAATAACCTCAAAAGTTGTTTTTAGTATTTCTTCTTAATAGGTAATCGTAAATCCCTTTTCTTTTGTAAAAACGGGTCAAAAGAGATTCATACGATAATCACAAATTAACCAATACCTTAACTCATGAGCATAGCAAGTATACCTAATAAAAGACTTTTTTATAGGGTTTCAACAAAAGATATATAAAGGGATTAAAGGACCTATAAGAAGGTAAGTGGCTTGCCTCACGGTAGTTCTCAAAGTGCTAATAAGAGGTAGTAAATCGTTATATTGCTTGTGATTGTAGATTAGTTGAATTTACGTATGCAGTGAATGTTGATGTAACTATGCCGTTTGATAATCTTTGTTGCTTGACTTTATAGTATTCCGATCTGATAATGATTGTTGTTTGGCCACTTAATTAACTGGACTAATATAATATTCGACTCTAAAAACTATACATGCATAGCATACTGACATTTTGCATTTTCCCATTAGCACCTTACATATGACTAGGAAATAGGGAGTTTCTTTCTTTCAACCATATGGAACTAAGTGGCAAGAAATGAGGTCGCCGTTTAGGTTTGAAAGTATCAAGTAGATTAGTATAGAATGGATATAGATGGGATGAGAGAAAGTTGACTGCACATCCTACTTACTAAGCGATGAGTGATAGTAAAACTCCTTGAAACTTAAACTAGAGTGGAGTTATTTTCTTAAGTCTTATGACGTACCAGTCAACGTTATATGGATGGCATTTGATATGTTGCGTCGCAATACACTTTAAAAGGATTTGTTTGTTTTGCTTTCTTATGTATACACTTATTCCTTACCACTTATCAAACTATGGTTATGCTCACTTCCTTAGACCTTTTTGAGGGATATCGAGGATTTTCAAAGAATCATACCATGGACAGTTTAGGTAAGCTGCACTAAGGATGGTAAAGTAAATGATAATGGATCATCTTTTGAAAAGTTATAAACATTCAAAAAGAAATATCAATGCTTTGCAATAAAGAATAAAGATACATTATGAAGTAAAATAAGAATAGTGAGATATTCTATCCCTCATGTATTGACAATTGCTTTTACAAGAAGTCTTATGTGTAATGAATAATTATGAGGTCAAGACATATTGCTTTGATCGCATAGATATTTAATACATATGGCAAGACTATCAGTTTTAAAGTATTTGTGCATGATAAATATCCTTTAACCATTTGTATCTTTAATTTTATCACCTAGATGTTTTCATTAATTAAAATCACCTTCTTTTAATTATGTATTTATGTAAAATGGTACTTAAGGAGATGTTGTGACATTTGCATGACAACCTATTCATGACTTAATATTGGATAATACTATTCTTACCATATAAATTGCATTTGCATAATCTCAAGGGTTTTGCCTCTTTTTTTAAAAGCATAATATTTCACAAACTTACCATATAAATTGCATTGCATAATCATAAGGAGAAGCTGCAACATTTTCAATATAATGTTTGTTGTTTGAGAAAATTTGATTAGAAAGATAAACCACACTAAGTTTGGGATCTCCTATCCATGTCCTTATGCAATCGAAAAAAAATTATATGATAAAGATATATATTATTGGACGAAGTCTTCCAACGTTTTTTTACTTGATAATTGATAAAAGAATAAATTTTTTTGTTATGTTTAATTCTATAAATAAATATATTTGTATACAATTACTAAATTTGTTATTAGGCAAAAAAGAAAAAACTAAATTTGTTAACTGATTTTATATTAAGTATACTTCTATATATTTAGATAAATCTAATTCATTAAATCAATTAATAATAAAAATAAAGATTTGTAAACGAATTTGAAAATGTGGATTTTTTTTTAAAATGCTTATCGTTTATCCATTCTTTCTCTCTGTCTTGTTTTCTGTAGCACTCCTCTCCAAATGCCACCCAAAAATTGACATTATGTTATAGATTCCAAGTAGAAGTAAGGTTTTGCAATTGCAATACAAAAGGCTTCTTCACGACGTTCACGACACAAAACTGTCGAGCTGAGCAAAATCATAGAGGCAACAATGGAGGGTTTGGTGAGACAGAAAAAGGAACCATGGCGAGTCCTCGAATTCTACAGTGGTATTGGGGGCATGGTACCATTTCCCCTAACCCTAACCTCTGCAAAATACATGCTTTAACTAAAATTTACTAACCTCGGTAATGCTTTGTCAGAGGTATTCGCTGATAAAGGCTGGGATCAATGCAGAAGTAGTGGAAGCTTTTGATATAAATGACACTGCTAATGATGTCTATCAGCACAATTTTGGCCATCGACCTTACCAGGTTACCTCTATTTTCTTTTTCCCTTTCTGTTGTTTAAAGGATAATCGCTTTTATGTTGGCCCCCCCAAAAAAAAGATGATCACTTTTAGCACAAAGATTGGAAGTTTGTGGCTGAAATTAGCCTTTGGAATCTGGATGCCCATGTTTCTTGTTTCAGCATTGTTTGGCGCTGCCCCAACTCACTAATTATTTCATATAGTGCGGTCTCATGTAAATTCACTGATTGATAAAAATTTTGAAACCATTTACATTTCATGACAGAAGGATTTAAACATACTCGCAGTATTTGTTAGATCGTGAAAGAATGTGAGATTTGTGTAATGATCACCTTGGTGAGATTTGTGTAAGATCACCTTGCTTCTTTTGGGGTAAATAAACATCACGGTACTTTTTATGAGTTTATGAGTCAGATGTGATTTGGGACTCATTCAAGATTTTTGCAACTAAATGTAGCAATTTTGAAACATTAAGGGGAACTTTATGCATTATTTTAAAGGATAGGGGCAACATTGAACATTATCTGATGAATGTGTTGAAGAATGTATTTAGATAGGATCTTTTGGGAAGTACCAAACCTTCTGAAACAATTGCATTCTTTTGAAGGATAGTTTTTTTGCAATCACAACCCCAATAGTAAGTATAGTAATTTCCTTTTTTTTTTATATATTTAATGTAACTAATAGTAAAAATTGTATTCCGTTTTTAAATAGTGCAAGTTATATTGACATCTGCGAAGACCACCCTAAAATATTTTTATGGTACACTTAACATTCTTATTAGACCGACTTGACTTACTACCTTTTTCTTTTTACATGTATCCAATAATATGGCCTATTGAACCATCAGGATAACACTATATACTCGAGTTGGGGATTTTTGGTCTATTGATCCTCCATCTAGAATGTTAAATTCCTTTCCCATTAGTGCAAGCAAACACAACCCCTAGGCACATCTAGGAACATCCTTTTCAAGAGGGGTCCAAGCGTGCATTTAACAAAAATTTGGGGTTATTTGCAATTTCAACATTTGTTGGTTCTAGACAGAATTTACCACTTTTGAATTATTGGAAATGGGAGGGTGATAAACTTACAAATTACTCATGCCCATGACCTATCGATTTTTCATTTTTGGGTGGAAATTTGAGGATGATTAAATTAGGCTCTCCCCACCCTCAACCCCAACAATAATTTTCTATGAGGAACTATTTAGATTAGAATGTCCGGTTTGCTTGCATATCCTGTCAATGGCTGGGTTGGATGATGTTTGTCTGGCAAGATATTCTTGGCTTCACAAGATTCAATTGGGCTTTATCCCAATTATTTACCTAGGCTAGCCGTTAATTCCTAACAATTCAGTAAACATGACCATGACTTTTTGGTGATTCTCATCATATATAGAATTACTCATTGGATGAGTAAGTACTTGTCATATGCTACTCGACTGCAACTAGTCAAAACAGTGTTCTTCTCTGCTTGAGAAAGTAGAAAGAAAGTACTCAAATTGGAGAAATTTCTTGGGAATGGTTAGTTGTGGTGAAGAAAGGTGCACATTTTCTATTACCTGGACATGCTCATTCCCCTGTGTCATACCAGTGTTGACGCAACATGACATTGATATGGGTATAAGATCCCAATTTGAGGCCTCAAAGTGAAAGTGGACACTTTGTGGTGGATGGACATTCTTGTTTAGGTTGATCATGAATGCCCTAATGTTTAGTTTGGGGTCATGAAGGTGCAAGCACTTGCCATATTCATTGAAGCAGAGGCATTAGCTAAGGTATTGGGGAGGGAGGAAGGGTGATACGCAGCTTATAATTTATAGGGATTTAGGGTTTTGTTTAGTTTTTTAGCTTTATGTATGCTGTGAGGTTTTAGCTTGGTATTTGATTAGTTATTCAGATAATTAAAGTTACTAAAAACCAAATGGGAAGAATGACTTAGGTCTACACTTCAATAATTTTAGAATATTTTATACCCCAGACGTATAGCCATACCTGTGTCTGATATTCCATGTCATTTCCACCAAGTTCCCATATCCTCAAATTTACAATATGATGAGTCTGACACTTAGATCCTTACCTGAATCGGATCCTTATAGTCAATTCTGGACAACAGAGAGCACATTAACTAAACTATTCTGGTATCAAAAATGTAAACCAATGAAGGAAGCAGGCATCAGGGCCAAAGACATTTAGGTCCGCTTGCAAATCCTGTTAAAGTTCAAATTTTAATGTGTGGGTAGGATTATGTTGCCAGGCAAGACATTCTCAGCTTCTTGGGATTCAATTGGCCTGCACTTTAATCAAGCACCTAAGCTTGCCATTAATTTCTCGACCCGTTGGTAATTAGAAATTTCTTGGAATGGCGGTGAAGATGAGAGCAGAATAGCTAAACAAGCCTGCTATTAAGACTGTAAACTATGAAAGGAAGGAGGCTGCAGGGCCAGAGACATCATAACATGGAGTAAAATGCTTTACTTTAGCGCATTTCATATTTAAGTGTGGACCAAGGTGGGGGTTTATGGTCACCGTGGGTGAAAGCAGACAAATTTCTAGTACATTAAATCTGGTGAATGCTTCTGAACATGGATGGAAAACTAAGGCTAAGGAGCTTTTGGGAAACACACATTTCTCCTTCATTTGATGCTCAGTACCCCAATGGATCAATTGTGGATTGATTGTGGGTACAGAGCAATCCATGCATCAGGTTTCCCTGAGTAGACTAGCAATCCCTCTGTCATTAGGGACAGGGAATGGCAGGGTCACGAGGAGAATTATGGTAGGTAGTCAGCATTTGAGTGGCATGATCCTAATGCTCAAGTGAGACTAAATTTAGTGGCTTCTCGGGGAACTCGACTCCATGGCTGGGATCTCGATTAGAAATGCTGCAGTGCAGCTTCCTTGGGAGGATCTCCAATATGGTGGCACAAGGCAGTATTTTGTAGGGCCATATATCTAAAACCTTTAATTTAAACTTTGATGATCCAGGCATAACGTATAAGCTGGATAACTCCAAGAATGGGCTACTGGCAAGTAATATGCATTATCTGCATGGAACACTTAGGGAGTAACACTGTTTATTTGAGTATGAGTTTGTGATGGATGTTGAGGAGACCATCAGACAGTTCATATGCACTACGAATTTTGTTGGATGGATGGATGAATGTTATAAATTACGATTGAATCTGGTGTCTGGGATCAGATAACCATTGATTTAACACATGCTGGAACAAATTATTAATCTGCATATACATTTTCAAACTTACCCAAATCTGGGTACACTCATAAAATTGCTGCATGATCATGAGCATTAAGCTGCTGTTTCCTTCCTAAAACTGCTATGCATAGATTGTTTATAATTGTTCTTGAAGGGAATATTTCTGCTCATAATGTCAATCCCTCCTTCCAAAAAGCACTTGAGTTCAAGTGCAAAGTTCAGATTCCTTAACTTCCGTTTCATGTTGCTTCTCTTGTGGTTCCTCTTTGTTCAGTCATTGGATTATCACAGTTAATCCCTTCACTTTTATTTTCTTTATCCCTGCTCTAGACACTCTGTGAATGTTTTTGAATTCATGCTTCGTCCTTAGTCTTATCCATTTGTTGTGTGAGTATAAGATTTATGCTGTTTTTATGTCTAGTGGATAATGTGATTCCACTTCCTCCCCTGTAGAATCATGTAACCAACTCCACTTCCTCTTGGGTTCAGGTTCTAGTGAATTTGATTATGTTGAGCATTGCTCAAATCTGCATTGATATGTTATAATTATAGTTGTTAAAATCGCGATTTTACCAATACAGTTTTACGAGTTTACAATTTTAGGTGACTCTTCCGAGTTAACTCAAATGTAAAATTTTCTTTTTTGTATAAAAATTTACGTTTTTAATCGAGTTTATATATAAACTCAATAGAAACTTATGTTTTTTACTGAGTTTTCCAATTCTACATATCTAAGTTAAATAGACTAAAAAATTAAAGAAAAAAATAATATAATTAACTTTTTACAAGTCATCAACTATTAAGGCGTTACAACATCTATCCTATTTGAATTTTTTACCTTTTTTTCTCTCTCAATCTCTTATATTATGTTCATAGTTTTTATCTAAGTTTCAGTACCAATAACAAAGTTTGTAAAGAAAATTATATATTTTATTTTATACAATTAATAACTTAAAATAAGTTGAAATGTTTGGTTCTTTTTAATTTATAACTTTTAAAAAAAATTGAGAAAAAATTTAGCTTCAACTCTATTTGTTCTTCTTCCGAATATGTTAGATTATATATTAAGAATTTTTATGGAAAAAAAAACTTAATTTCTTCATTTTTTTTCCTTAAACTTTTATTATGTATTTTAAGTTTTGAATAACTGTTATAAGTATATCCATAATTTTTTAAAGTTATTTTACTTAAGTTGTAAAAATCTACGTTTTGATTTTACGTTTCGATTTTAAAGACTTTCTAACGATTCTAGGTAGAATCGCGAGTTTGACAACTTTCTTACAATCTTAGTTAACTTGCTTCATTTTAAGTAATTTTCCTAGTTTGTTACTTTCATAGGAAGACCAAATCTTAGGTTGTAGCATGAGTTGAATTGGTTCAAAGATAACACAGGATAATCCTTCTCCAGTTTAAAAGCCTCATTTGCACGTTGCCTTCTAAATGAAGTGAAGCTACTGCCACCTTTTCTGCTTCAGATGTGAATTGGTGGCAGAATAAAACTATCACACTTGATCAACCAACCTGTGGGGTTAGCATTGCCATCAAACCTTGGAAATGCAACTTAGTGTCATGAGGAATTATGTTCCCATGTTGCTGATTCCTGGGTCATGTAAAACGTCCATGATTATGGCATCCTTCTACAGGTTTTGGTGCGGATTGTTATAAGTGAATGCTTCAGGTTAACAACTCCAGTGGTGTGGCCAACTCCTGATGTTTCGCTTCAGCTGCTGCATGCCTGTACATGGACAGAAACTCCTCAAATTGCTGTTTTAGTGCCCAATTCTCCACCATAACAACCTTCACTGATACCATTTTGATATAAAATCTCTCATGGGTTGGGTTTTGGGACCTTGTACAGAGAAATCTCCTTCTAACTTATATTGGCAGGAAGAACTCTTTCCTTTACCTTCTTGTCTACCTGTTTTGGTAATGACACTTAGAGCTCATTAGAAGAGAATTCTTGGATATAAAAGAGCACTATTTCTGAGAAATTCTTGCAATATCTATATTTATCTTCTTTTTCTCTGCTATTCTGAAACATGTCCCTGTAGTGAACTGCGGATTTTAAAATATAGGAGGCATGCACAAGGTAGCACAAACATAACTGTACAAGAACTGCCCTATGAGAGCACAGTATGGATACAACACATGAAAGCACATGTATTCCACATATGCTGAATCAGATTATTATTAGTTTGCACCCACATATATTTTATGACCTGCACGAACCTAATTGCACGCATAGAATTACATCATTAACATGAGCATCAATCTGCTGTTTCTCTTTCTCAATCTGCTATGCATAAATTGTTCATAAGTGCTCTTTATGGGAATACTTTGCTCCTAACAGGTTGCAACTCCTGTTCTTGTTTTATATCTTTGAAATCTTCCAATAAAGTACCCAAAAAGAAGTCCCATTGATGTATTTTTGGTATTGTTGTATCTTTTCAGGGCAACATACAAAGTCTGACTGCTGCTGACCTTGATGCCTATAAGGCACACGCATGGCTTCTTTCTCCACCTTGCCAACCCTATACTCGTCAAGGTTATCTATTTTATGTTCTTTTTGGTGCATCTTCATGTTTTGTCGCAATACCTCATTTTATATGTTTTGATTAGGTAGGCCTACAAAAACACTCTGGTGATGCTCGGGCCTTTTCATTTCTCAGGATACTTGAACTTATGCTGCAAACATCACAACCTCCTATGATGTTATTTGTGGAAAATGTTGTTGGATTTGAGGTATGCCCTTGCTTGTACTGCCATGTCTCTATTTTTCTAGATTGTTATTCACTAATCCTTTCTTCATTTCTTTTTCTTTTTGCAGTCATCTGATACCCATGAAAAAATGATTGAGGTTTTAACTAAAGCGGATTTTGTCATCCAAGAATTTATTCTAAGCCCAATCCAGTTTGGCGTGCCCTATTCAAGGCCTCGCTATTTTTGCTTGGTACACTCTCTTCATCAGCATTGGTGATTGTGAATCATTGTGACATATAGTTCTATTTTTGACCTCATATTTTTGTACTAATTGGAAGCTTATCCTAAGACATCTAATGGTGAGAATGAATTCACTGGATAACTAAATTCAGCGGATTGTATAAAGAAATTGCTGTTTTTCCCCATCACATTATTGTAGAAGACATAATCAAAATTTTCTTCCTCCATCTAGGATTTCTCTTACTTGTCCAGTAGTATCTAAATTGTAAAGCTTGACTTCTTCGTGCCTTCCTCCCTTTTTTGCCTTATTAAGGAAGAAAAATGGAAAGCTTAATGAGTTGGCTATGACTTAGTCATTAGAGCATGGGGGAATTTTTCTTTTGTCATGTCTTAATACAGGCCATTGTTCCCATCTTCTTGCAGGCAAAAAGAAGACCTAAATCCTTTTTGTACCAACACTTGAATTTCATGATTCTTCAATCTCCTGTTCCATTAATTTGGTCGGAGCATGATTCTTTAATCAGTGAATGTGGTTCTCCTAAAGAGAATGATGAATTGGATGAGTCTTGTGAGCCAATAGATCGATTTCTTGAATTTAGTACTGCTTCTGGATTTGAAAATCTGAAACCTGGCCTTGCTGCCGCATGTGGTGTTCCAAAAGATAGTGTTGACTGTACCAAAGAAGATGATGAAAGAAAAGGAAATGCTCTTGATCGGTACCTTGTTCCATTAAATTTGATAGGGAGGTGGGGAAGTGCTATGGGTATCCTTAACTATTTTAGTGTTTCTATAACTGCTTGGGTTTTCCATGAATAAAGGAGGGAAAATCTTTCTGTTTCCAATTAATATATTGTTTTGTGAATGTTTTCTTTCTGTCAAGGAATCCTTTGACCAGAGTTAGATGTTGTCTATCCTGATTCAAGGCGTTGTTGTTGTTTCACCAAAAGTTATTCCCGATATGTAAAGGGTACCGGTTCTCTTCTGGCAACTGTCCTGGTAAATTAAATCTGTCAACCTCATTATTGAACGATAAAGGCTTCTATGTCAAGATGACGAATTTTAGCTTTTCCAGCTATTATAACTTCTCCTGGTATTATGAAGTCTTATGCTTAAAGTATTCTTTAGTTTTGAAAGACCTGGTTTAAAATGTCATCTATGTGCATCTGAATTTTTTTTTTTTTTTACCTTGTAGAGTTTCTTTTCATTTTTACTGAATTAAAAGTTCAATAATATGGATGGCTCCATAAAATGGAAATAATGTCAAAACTTTGAAAAAACACTACTGGTTTTTGGAATGTAAGCATTGTGCTTTGTGCCTTCTTATTCAATGAAGTTTTAGCATCTGCAGTGAGTTTGTAGATGAAAAATTCGTTTGGGACTAACTTCTGAAATGATCCATTTGCAGCCAAAGATGAAGTGTAAGGCATCTTCGTTGAAGGATCAGGGCCTTAGATATTTTACCCCTAGAGAGGTGTGTCTTAGCTGTTCTATTTGATTAATTTCTCTGTTAAGTTGCATATCATTTCTATCCTTGAAGCTGAAAGAGGGTTATTCTTGGTAAATTAGGTTGCAAATTTGCATTCTTTTCCAGAGGATTTTGATTTTCCACCGCATATTAGCCTTAAACAAAGGTTTGCCAATTTCTTACCTTGTATGATCTTCCCTTTTTGTGCATGATAATGAACTCATGGTGAACACTGCTCTTAACTAGTAACAAATAAAAGTGAAACTCATGGTGAGCACTGCTTGCAACAAGTAACAAAAGAAAATGACCCTATTGAAAAATCGGATCTGAGGATATTTTCAGGAAAGAAGTCTTTGTTTTGGGACAATTCTATATTTGATATCTAATGCCTCCAATTGATGTAAATGTTGTTGTTAGGCATATGCATGATACTTTTGGTTTCTTAACTAATTATCTTTCTGTCTTTGCTATATGTGAATTGATATTTGCTTTTCTGAACACTAGCCTTACAATTTTATATTGTCTCCTCAAGACACAATTTTAGCACGGTAAGATTGTTATGTGCAAATCAACATGGCAATGAAATGTTGCCACTAAAGAGGTGGAGCAGCTAAGAGTTGAGAAAGGAGATCTTTAGGTATGATTGAGAGTAGAGTAGCTGAGAGGTGTGAGAGAGAAACCTGTAAGTGTGAAACTATTCCTATGGCTGAAAGATGCAATATCCTATTATCTTATTTCTTCTTGTTAGTGCCTATTCCATAAATTGCTCTTGAAGAAAAGAAATGTTAAAACCATGAAACTCTACAAGAAGTCAAGCCACTGACCCATCCCCGAAGTGCTTAATAAATGAATTATTGAATACCAAAAACAATTTGTTTCCATGGCATGTATTGAGAAGATCATTGAGGGAATCCATGCATGTAATTCTTCTTCCAGAACTTGAAGCCCCACCTAAAAGAAAAGACACCATGACTCAGATTAAGCAACCCGGCTCCAATTTGTGCACCAAAAAAGAAATAGATACCAGAGAAAATGACAAAATATTTCCAAGGTTGAGCACAATAGTATTACGGGAGGTCTATGTAGTTGCATTACTAGGAGAAAATTGTGTGAATGAGGAAATAGTTAATAGTTTTGGAAATATGGAATTCGGTATTTTTCTCTCCCCAAGTATGAGCAATTAGTTTTGTTGCTGACTGAGTTCTGGGTTCAACTGTAGGCACAACTTGCCAGGATAAGATATTTGATTTTTGGCTTTCTACTTGTTACTTATCAGCATTGAGCATCAATAGCAACTTTAAGCAGATACTCTTCTTCTTCTTTTTTTCTTCTAAATAAATAATATAAGTTAAATTGATTTATTTTATTTTACCATTTATTTATTTATGAGTTTTGATGCAATAAATGAATGCATAATATAAAAAATCATTTCTTCATTGATTTTTTTGCTTTTTTTTTTATCATATATTAAAAAAAAAAGAAAAAAACCTCTACTTACCCCCCAAAATGAATGCACAATGAAAGTGATTCATGCTTTGAGGCTTCATTCTTAGTAACTGCTATTGTGACAACGGATTAATCTTATGTTTAGGAGACAATTGAAAACATTATTTTTAGCAGAAACATTAGTATTTTATCTTATTGTCCAATGTGTGTGTGTGTGTGTGTGTGTACATATATATATATGGCAGAATTGGCTGCTGTTTTAAAAATTTTGTATAATTCATTTTCATGAAGAATTTCCTTTTTTGGTTACAGATATGCTCTGCTAGGTAACAGTTTAAGCATAGCTGTGGTGGCACATTTGTTTCAGTATTTGTTTGCTGAAGCATCTTGATGTCAAGAGTGCATTTGCAGAATAGACATCCTTCCAGATTTTGCACATCCCAATTTCGGTCAAAGGACTTGAGAAATTGATGGCTCACAACTTCTGAATTGCAGTTCGCTGTGCTTCTCTACTATCTTTGCCTGTTGTTAGACAAGGCATACAGTATCATGGTGAAGCTTCAATTATCGAAGGAACATTTTGAAGCTTTGCTGCTTTGTTTTCAGTCTACGAGATGAAGGTTAGGATTCTGTAGCATATCATGCAACCGCTAAGGGATT
This sequence comes from Lumnitzera racemosa, assembly GCA_024138005.1. Taxonomy (NCBI): domain Eukaryota; kingdom Viridiplantae; phylum Streptophyta; class Magnoliopsida; order Myrtales; family Combretaceae; genus Lumnitzera; species Lumnitzera racemosa. The sequence continues at coordinate 9,200,601 of JAMXBC010000007.1, forward strand.
TTGCTCTGGAATTCAGTATTCCATATCCCCTTATTTGCGCCTGAGTTCAGATGCATTCTGGAGGGACGGTGTTAGTTTAAGCACCTAAGTTCCAACGGAGACTCTTCAGCGGTAAAAGAAAGAAATCAGATTAGTTGTGCCTTTTTTTTTTTTTTTTTCCTTTTCCCCAATGCCATATGGTTGGTTGATAGTATGTGGAGGTATGTTCTTATGATGTGTATTTTGTTGTCCGTATTGCCTAAAATACATAATGACAGTTAACAGAAATGGTTTTTAGAGGATTTTGAGTTTTCTCTTTAATTGAGCTTCCGGAAACTTTGCTAGACAACAAGGAAAAAAAGAAGAAGAAACTTGCTAGACGCACTAAAAGATCACAGAGAGCAACTAGGATTATAACTAAGTCAGAGTTAGGATCATATTGTATTCAGTTTGAGTTTGATTCAGTTTAGAATTTTTAAATTTGAGCTTTGTTTGTGGTTTTATTCAAAAAGCTTGATTTTGATTTTGATTCGATTAAGTTTACTTAGATTTGATTTATGTGTTTATCTAAAATATATTTTTCTTTAATTAAAATAATAGTACTATTCAAATTCGACAAAACAAAAGTTTGAATCGCATAATTTATAATAAAGTTATAGTCAGATTTTACTCGATTGCATGCGACTGTAGATAGAGGTAATCGTTTTGGTGGGAAATCGAGCTTAGCATTCTGATAAGGATATGGTTTCACGCAACGCAATGCTAGAAGGGTCAGTCGTGCAGATCTTTTTAATATGCTGTGAATGAGATGGATAATCTCGTCGACTAAGATTCTCGGAGCGATTTGTCTGGGTCTGGGCTCTCTCAAGGATGGATAAGGTCTTGTTTTAGCTGCAGACAAAAAACTCTTTCAATTCCAAGGTAATCTTCGTAGGCACTAAATTCAAGGTGCGAAGATTACGTTCTGTTTTGAATCTTGTCCTTTTTAACAAGTCAAGGTGCGAAAATTATGCTCTTAAACTTGGGTAATTGGAATCGAACTTCTTCTAATCCAATCTTATTATATTTTAACGTGGACGAGATCGATCGGTTTAGAGCATAAATAACGGGAGTTGCCCCATTTCCTAGGAGACACAGGGTTACTTGATCAATACAGCATGTTAATTGCAAGTTGCTTAGGGTGGGTGGGTTGCTTCTCAAAACAACTGTAAGTGTTTTACTTTTTTTTTGTTTTTAAATTTTCATTGTATTTATTGGGATCCAGAAGAAAAAAAAAATGTTTAAGTAATTCAACTACCGTAACTCGTTGGATTGGCTAGTTGATTTGCCCTTAAATTAAGGGTTTGATTCGATGGTTTGAGGCTAGATTAACTTTAAAAATTTTAAAAAATATACATAATATATAATATATTATATATATAATGTAAACAAATATATAATGTATGTAATAATATATAATAATTAATATGCTATATATATATATATTATAATATGAGAGAATTACAATGAAAGATATTAACATTTGAAAATAAACTTAAATAAGCGATTAACATTTTGAAAAGTTCAAATAAAATATTAATGTTTTATAAAGAGATTCAAATATTTTTATGGAATGGTTATTATGTTATAGTCTTATAATAACCAGATTTCTTATATGTTTATTTTGTAAAACGTTAATATTTTATTTAAACTTTTGGAAACCTTGATTTCCTATTTTAATTTATCTAAAAATATTGATCCTCTTTCATGTAATTATCCTATTATAATATACATATATACTATATATTATACTATATAATATACTAATATCACGCATTTATGTTCATACGATCTAAATAAATTATTTAGAGATTGAAAAAAAAATTAGACTGAAAATAAAATTTTTTATTCATAAGTAACAATATAAAGTTTTAGATTTAGTTAGAAAAAAAAGTTAAATAGTCCATAAATTATATACAATAATTAAGAGAAATTCAAATAAAGGAAAAAAAAACTCTCATCATTCAAAGGCTAAAAAATTGGCCATAAACCTAGTTGAGTCAAGTTCACTTATTTATCGACCCGTAAACCAGTGGTTGAAGGTCGGTTCTGAATTAGATCAGCCCGATAAATACTTCGTAGTTACAATACCACCGTCAGGTCATCTCTCTTCTGTTAACTTATTGAATAATGGTTAAAAGTTGGATTTTCATGGTTGCTTGCAATTCAAATCGAATAGGAATTGCCTTGTCATGTAACTTAATGGTCTCTCTACGGAATATTTTTAATATTAGTTACGAACAAAGTCGCAAGTGCGTGGTCTTTTATCGGGTATATCTTATTTGTCAGATCTAATCTGTATAATGCGACAATTATTCTATAAAAAAATCTTCCATAGGGTATTGAGTTGGATTTTGGGACTAAACAAGAATTTAATGAGCTGAATCTAATAAAAAGTAATAAAACGAATTAAGATTAATGCCTATAATACGTAGAAAGATGTAAGTGGATAGATCCGTAGAGTACCCTACTTGATAATTTCCTTATATTATAATTCTTTATAGATTTTGGAACATGTTTCAAGAACAGGAATGGTCTGACTTAGGTTTTGAAAAATCATATAAAATACCGGGTTGAGCCTGGGACTTAATAAAACTTTGCCCAGAATTCATATTGGTTACACCTCTAATTATTAGTTGGTGTCATAGACATTAGTATAGAAAAAAGAAAAACCACAACTGACTTTTATTGATTGTCAATTGTATGGCAATATACCTCTTCAAATTTTGAGAGGGAAAAAGGAAAAAGGAAAAAAGAAATTCATTGAATATATATAATTACTGTACTGCTCATTAAACTTAAGAATATCTTCATTTATTTTAACATCTAATAAAATGATACCGACCACTATAAAATACATATATACCATAACATTAATTTGTATATTCTTATTTTTTGCGAATATACTAAAGCTCGCACAAAATAACTCTCGCTTCCAATACGTCAAAAGGGTATCATCGATCTTTCTATGCTTAAGAACACACAATCTTCACTCTTCACTCTTCACTCTTCACTCTCTCTCTCTCTCTCTCACTCTCTCTTTTTATATATATATATATATCTCCGAGCCAGTAGCAAGTATTTTTGCATCAATGGCTGTTATGCGAGACGAGGGTTTCGGAGACTCAACATTACTGCATCATCAATAACAGGCCCACACAAAGAAGAGAAGTCATCGCTTCTCATTGTGTAAAACGTGCTGTAGAACATGATCCGCGTACGCGTCGACTCAGCCTTGAATTTCAGGACCGCACGTTTGTATCCACCTTTGCCCTCGGACTCATAAGGCACTTTAACTGTGGCCCTTCCGGCGAATGCCTCGACGATCATGGAACCTTCGCAGGCGTTGTTGGCATCTCCAACGGCGAACGACAGGGTATATGTTTTGCCAGGGATGGTTCTCACTACTTGGGCAATGGCACTTTCTTTCCCCGCCACAAGTTCCACTGCTCTTTTGCCTTGTGGGACTGCGAAATGGTTGGAGTCTATGTACTTGACTGCTTTCAGGGACTCAACCATCCATCCTGGAAGAGGAGAGTGATCATCTTCGATATTAGGAGGGATAAGGACTCCCCAGGATGTGTTGGGGAAAATATAAGGACCTTCCTCAAATCCACCATTCTTCAATATGTTCTCTGCACCAAACCAAATATCTCATGAATTCATGACAAAAGGGTCTAATTTCTCAAAATTCTCTGACTTATGCAGCTGAAAAGTGGATTTTCATCCAAATTTTCAAATTTAGCTTGTAGCTGTCTGTCCCAAGATTTCATAACATTTATGACACGTAGTCCTGTGGAGTCATGGGGTAGGTGCATCTTATTTAATAATTTCAAATCAAACCAGATTCTTGTAAACCAAATTGGAAAAAGCCTTACAAATACTGACATGTAGGTATAGAAGCAGTGGTCCACATGGATGGATTTCAGTATTTAATGATATGCACTACCCAATTGATGATATTTTATCTCTACGTTCCGATACATAAAATGGCGGAAAATACTTACTATTGGTTAATCTAGGTGGATACAGAGCTCTGATTGCAACAGAGTCAATCAATGGTCCACAAGCTGGGTCTTCCTCAACACCAGGGTTGTGAATAACAATCTCTGCAATATCCCTCGTAGCTTTCCAAGCCCATGAATGAGAGTCCCAACCATTACTGCCATAAATCGTTTGCATCGGAAGCACACCCCAATCGGGTGCTACCGATACGTTCAGTTGCTCCTCTTGAGCACAGGTTCTAGCTGCACTAAAGGTTATCGCATAATACATCCCTTTTGTCACCCTAAGCCTTTGCTTAATGGAAGCCTCATTCCCTAGCCTAACCGCAAAGGCTCCTTCAGGCACCACAAGCAACATGTCACCTTGTTTTTGTCCCGATTTTATGTACTCCACAAAACCAGAAATTTCCCATTTCGGTATCGCGTATTTCCCAGTCACCACTGTTCCTTTCATGTCCGAGGGCTTAGGTCCCGTCTCAAAATTGCCGTTCGGTACTAGTCCTGCATTGTTAGGTTAATATAGGATTAATTTCATCAAAAAGTACGATTTTTACGGTACATTGAACAGGCGAAAGGACCAATGCTCTAGTGGGTCCGAGTAGGCAGCGACATACCACTCTTTCGAATATTAAGCTGGGCTTTACATTTACAGCCTACTGCCTAACAAGGACAGTGACTTCAATACTAATTTAAATCGTAGGACATGAACAAAAAAACTGAAGTCTAATTTAGGAAACCATACTACACACGGAAAGGGATTAGACTGGAAAATGTTCATTAAAAATGTGAAACTTAGTCTAAATTAAGATAATTTGTCCAATTTCTCCACAAACACTTGCTCTTTACACTTGAGAGAGCCAATATAGTTCAAGATGCATCAACTTTAATTCATTGTGATGTACTGTGATTCTAACTAGGGAAATTTGTGCAGGTCAATAATTGAGACGAAGTTAACATGTCGCCTGTTTTATGATAAACTGTGAAAAGATAAATGCTGCTAATGTGGCAGGGCCGCTGTGGTACCAATTATAGGTAACTAGTGACATATGCTAGAGTCATGCACCATGTGGAGACACTGCCACCCTGCATAGCCAGCTTTAACATTGGCCCGTCCCAACACAAGAAAGGACTGATGAGCGGGAACCCATAAAAAATAAAAATAAAAAAAAAATGCAAAAGGACAAAATAAAAAACAAAAAAAAAAAGAAAGAAAAAATCTCAAGCTCTTCCACCACAAGTTTTGAACCTTGTAGAGTACACAAACTTTAATGTTAAAAACCCATGTGAAAATTATTGGAACATGAAACACGAAAAATGACATAAAACAGAGGGAAGACCAACTCCTTCCTAGTTCTGCCCAAGTCCAAGCATTTGTATATGTAGAGACTCAGGAATATCCTTCCAACGACAGGATTAGAGAAACTATGATCAATCACTTTGTAATCTCTAATCTTTTCTTCTTCTTCTTCTTTTCCTAGAATCTAGATGAAGCCTTATTATGTTAAATGGTGCTCATTCGGGGCATCTGTTAATGTCATAAAAAGAAACCCTTATACATTTATACGCATTTACTTCTTGGTTTCATTATACATCAGCCTTGCAACGGAATCCTTTTTGTTAAAAGGAAAAAAAATTTCTTCTATCCATCTAGTGTAACAACTTAATAAATGGAGGTGACATGCACTTGATATGTAAGTAATGAACTTTAGCTAAGTAGTGTTTTAAAACGAACATAACGCGATCAAACTTTTAGCATAAAAAAGAAAGTAAAATGTAATTTCATGATCTGATATCGAATAATGCAATCCTGGTGAGGGGCTTATTTTTGAGATTATACGTATGAAAATGTACATGGAAAGGAGGTTCATGTCTTACCATCTATGAAACCCCACGAAAGGCGGAAGGTGGCGCAAAACACAAGCAGCACCCACAATGAAGTGTCTGTTCTTCTCATTGTGAAAACTCTGTACTGCTAACAAGAGAGTAAAAGAGGGCTCAAAATAGATAAGACGGTATACAATGTAGTTGCAGTTGGAGAGCGGGGGCAATGGAAGCATGGACTTATATGCATGCCCGCACGCAAGAAAGCCCTCCGATTTCAATGAAATTTCTACATTGCCACTATGAAAATAAACAACGCTCTTAGGGTCACATGGTGAGAGCGAGACTTTTGACCCGGACCCCTTACCAAACCCACCCTCCCTCCCCCGGTTATAATCATGACATTATTTAGAGATTTATATGTTTTCGGTTGGAGACACAAGGAGTTAAGAACCACATGGTTTTTCTCCCGTCTAGCGATGCAAGCCATGCGTGATACGGTTCTAGCTACCCGCTATTTGATGATGTGGAGGGCATTTTTGTCATTTACTAATCAAATCACGTCTGTGTACAACTTTCATACGATGCTTCTTACCTATAGGATACAACTCCTCATATTTTAGTATATATGTTAAGAAAAAATTGGTATTGGAATTTACCTAGTGACCATTAAGGATTAAGATCTACCATAAAACCTGTAACTTATAAAATATATGGATCTCAAACACTATTATGTTTGGCAATTTTATGGAAAGTAAAAATTAGAGGAAAGTTGAAATTAAAGAGTTTCATTATTGTATGGAAATAAAAGGAAATTTGTAGAAATATTTTTTTTTAAGTTGTTCGAATTACCCTTTATACAGAAGTGTTGGAATTGAGTGATAGTAGCACTTGTCTGAGAGAAAGAGAGAAAGAGGAAGAGAAACAGGAGGGGCAGAGAGAGAGAGAGAGAGAGAGAGAGAGAGAGAGAGAGAGAGAGAGAGAGAGAGAGAGGCAACATCAACATATTCCGCCATATTCCGCCAGTAGACAAAGAAGAAAATGATGAACAGCGTTTCTATTCAAGGTACTTTTGTATCTTCACAATATTTTCGTAAAATTCTCTTTAAATTTTGGAGAGAAAAAGTTTGGGCTTTTGAGTGAAAATCTTTCCATCCATTTCCTCAAGATTTATCTCTTTTCCTCTTCTTTTGAGTTATTCAAACACATAGTCGTTGATTTCCATAGGTTTGTATGTATCCAAACACAATGAAAATATTATGAAGAACTTGTAATTTCTTTTTTTACTATTTTTTTTTAAAGAATTTCATTGATAATTGATGTTGTTTTAAGATACAAATTATAACAAAAAGAAATATAATGAATTTCAATAAAAACAATAAAATAAATCGTAATAGCAACTTAAATTGAAGACTTAAGATAGGCTTGACTACTTAATCAAGCGTTGATTGAAAATAAGGGAATGTAAGTTAGGCCATCTTGATTAAGTTTCCATTACATCAGTCAAATAAAATCATGTAAGTTGACGGTGTCTCACGTACATTGATAAACCAAACAATACCCTAGATTTTGTAATCTATAATAATATACCGAGCATATATTCTTGGCAAGTTCCAGTGTGGATATATATAAGGCCTTTCAATGTACCTTTTCTTGTCACGACATACTCTGAAAGTTTGAAAACAAAATCCACCTTGTGACATTGAACGTGCGTTCTGAAACTCATCTAGCTATGTAGATCCAACAGATGATGAAGTAATCACCCTTAATCTCATTTCAGTCTTTTTCTTATATTTTTATATTTGGTTAATTACTTAATAGGGCTGTTTATTAGTTATATATGAAAAGTCAAACCCGTAATTCGATCTGTTTAATAAATATATTTCTTGTCTTGTCTGAATTCATTTATCGATTAAAACGATATAAATAAATTTATAAAATACTTATAGATGCAGTAAGACTGCAGAAATGAAATGAAATAGTCAGAAAAAAGTCTTAGTGAACTGAAATTTCATCAATTATAGGAAATTTCAAAATTTAAGTTACAAAACATCACTAAATTAAATTAAATAATGACTTAAATTGATATTACCAATAATGTTGATTTCTAAATTCATCACATTGTGTAAAAGAAGAATCTATATATAAGTTTGTAGCTTTTTATTTATTTAAATTACGATAAAATAAGAAGAATATATCGTTAAAAGTAGGGAATTTTATACTTTTAGTTGAGATTCCTCGCTTGGAAAGAAGAGAGTTGTGCAACAAAATACAAATATGGAAAAATATATAGCGTGCCTTATGTCAAGTCAAGGAGCTACATACAAAAGCCGAAAATAACTTTGAATGGATTTAGACGGGTCTAACCTGCACGTATCTCGTATCGATTTTTTTCATATATAAATTTCTTTAAATCGTATTGTACTATGTTTGATTTTGCGAATCAGGTCTCAAATTACTAACCCTATTACTTAATTTGTGTTACATAATGAGGTGTATTCATATGTTGTTTCCATGTGTATATGTATACTTGCTCTCTTTATAATGTTATCGCAAACGTCTTTCTTTTAATCATAATTGAACTCTTAAGGTTGAGTGTATAACCTTATTGTATAAGGTATTTACTATAATCTTACTCCACTAGGTAGATTCTAGGTATGTAAAGAGGGTCACATAATAAGTTTCGAATAACAATCTCTCAGAACCTTTTCTCATAGAGCAAAGTATAGATATAATGTTAGGGTACCTTATATCCACTTCGAAACTTATACTTTAAAATATATATGGTATAGATGATAATATACCTTATACCCACCATATGATATCAATTGAATAATACTAATAAATAAAAAATTAATACTATTACATTTTTTAACTTTAAACAAAATAACAACAAAAGCCTTACCTATAATAAAATCCTAAGATTTTATGTTCTTGTATATATTCTCTCTCTCTCTCTCTCTCTCTCTCTCTCTCTCTCTCTCTCTCTCTCTCTCTCTCTCTCTCTCTCTCTCTCTCTCTCTCTCTCTCTCTCTCTCTCTCTCTCTCTCTCTCTCTCTCTCTCTCTCTCTCTCTCTCTCTCTCTCTCTCTCTCTCTCTATTATATCATTTTTATGTTACTTTCTTTCTCTTTTATTAGTCCTAATCTAAAAGGTATTAAAAACATTTCAGTTTTTAACTTATCGTCCAATATATTTTATTGAAGTTACTTAACACATGGTTTTTGTAATCTGTATATTACAATTTTATAATTTGATAAAAAAATTTATTTTAATATTTTGAAAAGAAAAAATAAAAAAATAATTTAGCATAACCCAGTTAAAGTTAAATGTCTTCAATTGTAGGAATATTCTCTATTATATACACCATAGTTTCATATTATTGCAGTTAAATGTGTTACAAATATAATAACTTTTCAAATTATTACTATTTGGTTTATTAATATGGTTTTACGTTTGATATGATTATGTGTCTACATAATATTTCGAAAGAATATATCGTTAAAAAAAAAATACAAGTTTCATAGAGTACTTTGTATATTGTAGAAATTATAAAGTATATGGTATATAATGGTTTTAAGATTCCACAAAGTAAATTCTGAATATAAAAATTTTATAACTTATACCTATAGAATAGGATAGAAATAAAACGTGATATCTTACTCATCCTATACTTACTTACTCTTACTCTTAACCGTATGAAACGAATTGACACATTTATTTATATCCTTCCATTGTCTGTGTTTAATCGTAATTTTTGTAACCATAATTTGAAGGATACTCTGCGGACAATAAATTTCAATTATATGGAGAAAAAGACAGCCAGCAGGAGTGGGGCTGATTTTTCTGTTCCTAGCTAATCTCGATGGTCTTCTACAGGTAACAGATATATCGAAGATATGTAAATACATTTTTTTTTTTTTTTTACGTGAACTTAATTTTTTATCTTCAGACTTCACCTTTTTATTTTAAAAAACATGTTTTGAAATCCCTATACAAGCATTTTGTCCTTCATAAACCAAAAAAATAAAAATAGAAAATAACACTGATTATTATAAGATATTCAAATAATATTTTTCTCCAGATGCTATCTAATATTTATAGTTTTAACATATATTTTTTAATTATTTATCAAGGTAAAATAATAATAGAGTTTAAAAATAATTTTTAAAAGTTAAAAAGGAAAAACGCGTGTAAAACAAAAATATAGAGCTACATATATAATTTATCCCGAATATAATACCCATAAAATTACATCTTTCTCATCTTGATGCATTCCTTGAAGAATGCTGAGGGTATAAATGATTATAGGGTGTAATCATTTAGAGAGATGGAAGTAATGCACATGGACATGGCCTTTAATTCCACTTTCCCTTTTCAACATTATTGCAATATAATCGTGTCCGATTTTGCTTGCAAGGTGTTCAACATCCATAGAGGTAGGGGCAGGTGTCTGATCTGACTAAACTAATTAGGGATTGTTATGCGTATATGTCCATGTTGTAGAATAAGATTTTCGATAAATTAAATGTATCTACGAGATTTTTCTGAATGTAACATGTGCACTGAAGGGGGATAATGGTGCTTATTAGGCTCTAACCTTCCAGCTACATGATTATTCTATAATGTTCACAAATCTGAATGGGAAAAAGAAGAAGTGTCGAGTCTAAGGTATGAAATACTAATTACAGATTGTCGCTTACAATGACATGATTTTAGCTTTGTTGCCCAATCATTCCATCTAGATTTGGAGCGTAAAATTATTAATTGCAATCTTAAGTGTCTGATTACTTCTCCCTTTATTTTTTTTCTTTTGATTTTCCATTGTTTTATGAAGATAATCTCTTTGAAATACATACATACATATATATATTTATAGAAAACAAGAGAAAACGTAGATATATTCACACAATTACAATTGTGTTTTGTTTGCCAATTACAGGTATTCTGTAAAGAATCTAGATGTAATTCTAAATCCGCATGATCTAATAAATTCTAGAATAAATATGTGAAATTATAGAATGGGTTTTATTTTCAAGTTTTCAAAACATACTCCTACATAGTAGGGCAAGCATATAATCTCTCACCTATCCATGAAACCATCCTTTGTACCACGTATTGACAATGTCCCTATTCTTACAAAGTAATTTGTACACATCCTTCAAAACTTTTAGTAACCATAGTTAAATACAAAAGATCCATAAATATTCTAAAGTTCGTGCTTATAGGCCCACCTATTGTAAGTCACTCATTTGAGAACAAACTTATGTTCTTACCATTAATTTATAAGGGATTTTAAAATCAATTTATTATTATTATCATTATTGTTTGTGATTAGAAGGGAGAGGCGAGATTTGGATATGATCAATCACATTGCAAGATTAATGTCCATTCCATTAAGAGAGAGTTGTAAACAAGTCGAGTTGTGATAATATAGTATTGAATTTAACTTGAGCTCAACTAGGAAATTCAAAGCTCGAATGCAACTTGAAGTAATATTCAACAAGTTTGAATTTGACTCGATTAAGCTTATTTTAACTTGATAATTTGAAAAAAAAAATTATAGGTTTAATTAAAATAATGATAATATTGTTTAAACTTAACTAATATTCAAACTTGACTCGAGTTCAATTAAGCTTATGAGCTTATCTAGTTAAACATTATAAAGCTTGAGCTTGACTCAATAAACTACTCAAGTAGCTCAAGCTTAAACTCAACTTGCACCAAGTTGAACTCGTGTAACTTACAAATAGTTTTATCTCATTTATACTTCTACATTAGGGTAGAATGGCCTTGACAAATAGCTATTATTTACTCTTCGGAAATCAAAATCATAAACATTATAGAAATACAATATGCAATTATAAATGTAAAATATATGGTTTTAAAACATCTAAGAAACTATTTTAAAATAAAGAGTAAGTCACTAGATTATTTATTTAAAAGGTGATATGGCTCTTTCTCTCCATTTTTATTTATGGCAAATCAAACCTCTTTTTCCCTCTCTTAATAATGGCACCACCCCGATATTTAAGGAGGTTCGTATACTCAAATTTTATGAGAAAACAGGGTAAGGAAACACTTCTTTCCTTTCCCTTTGTGATTTATTCCTACTTTGGACCATGCTAAGTAGGGTATTGACTTAAGAAAGAAGGTTGTAAACTTAGATCACTTGCATGTAGTGGTCATATATAATGTTGGTGCGTAAAATTAAGGTTTTTTTATGCATAATTTCCCATTTTGAGTTAAAAGAGGTTTGTAGTTGTTCCCTTATTTGGAATTTAGCGAAAAACTAGTCAAAAATCCAATTTAGGTCCTTTTAATCAATAAATCAATGTTTAAGAAATTGAAGTTAGGATTTCTTATTGAATTGCTATAGAAACCCTAGGATTAATTCATGGTTAAAATTGAAGGGCTTGTGATGGATTTTTATCAATTGATTAATTGTAAGAAAATAAGTTAGTCTACATATTATAACCTAAAAAAAAAAATCAATTGATTTATAAAATACATGAGATATTCAAATGATAAGCATGAAATATTCAAGACATAGAAAAGAAAATCAAATGACCTTTTTTATTTTTTATTTTTTGCTAATTGTATTACATAATCATATTACTTGCCAATTGGAAAATTACACAAATTATAAAGAAGTATAAGATATATTTGTTAAATTGACCAATAATTCATAAGTTTGGGTTACTCATGTTGGATTAGTTGAGTTAGCTTCATCGCTATTGTTGAAGGATGTTCTGTATGTTCTATCGTTTAAGTTTAACTTAGTTTGTGCAACTAGAGTAATGTCAAATGATGAACATTGCATTTTTTTTTTTATGAAAAATGGCTGCTATATTCAGGATACTCAAAGATGGAAATTGATTAGATATGCTAAGATGTTAAATGGACATGAAAGATTTACTTCATCATTGGTAAGAAGTTCTATTATTTCAATTAACTCTATTGTATACAATAGTTAGCTTTGGCATTATAGGCTAGATCATATTCCATTTAGTAAATTGAAAATACTTTCAAAGGAATGAAGACATTACTACAGATGATTTGATTACTCCATCTAGTATTTGTCATTTTTCTAAGTAGAAGCGATTGTCATTTCCAATAACTGTAACAACTTCATCAAGTTGTTTTAACTTGGTTCATATGGATATATGGGGTCCTATGCCTATATTTATTGATACGGATCGTTAGAAAAGGGTGACACATAGCTGTTGATATCGCATGAGCTAAAAGGTGGGTTCGAACCTCAAGACGGTTTGAAAACTAAATGAAAGTCAAAGGTTGAGCAAATGTTCTTGCGTATTGATAATATATATGACACACCAATGCTTCATTTGAGCTCAGATCACACTTAATATTACTTACAATTGTAGTCCAAGGGCACTCGTTGCTAATCTACGCTCATAATAAACTAGATAAGAGTAAATGAAGGTATGCAAGGAATACTTAACTGGCAAGGGAAAGTATGTATGAAATTCAATATCACTCATGTTACAACTATAACATGTTGCAAGTATTTATATAACCCAATTAGGGCAAGTCCTAGATTTACATAAATTACAAAAAGATTCCTATTAGAAAAGGAAAAAGGAATAAATTATAGGGGTAAAGTTGTAAATAGGCAAAAAGGAGTATTTAGGTACAAATAGGATAGTATGGATGTTAGAAAAAGAGGGCGCATGTGAATTGTCCATTCTGTAGTCCCGATGATATTGCTTGTTGAGCAAAGTTGATCAGGTCGGATGCTTGGCAGTTCGACAATTCAGTTATTTAGGGCTTGGGGAAGGTTGGTCTGATAGATGGCCATTCTTTGGATCAACCTCAACTGATCGGCTTGAAAGTATTATAGCTTGACCTCAAAGATGTATCAGCTTGGCAGCATGTAAGTTCAATGCTTAGCCTTAACTGGTATGTCATAAAGGGGTTAGCCTGGCAATAAGTTAGGCACTTCGAGGGGCTTCTTCAATGAGATAAAGAACAGAGTACCTCGGCAAGCTGGGATGAAGAATGCATTGTTTTTCAAAGTTTAGCTCTCCTTAAATAGTTCAGCAAACCATATGGACGAGTCCAAGTTCGAGAATGAGTTATTGGTCTATGATTTCTATCATCCCCTTCGAGCTGTTTGAGATTTGGAATCAAATTTAGCTCAGCTTCTTGTTGTTTGTCTTTGAGAACATACGGATGGAGGTTGGCAATATTAAAGGCGTTTAAGACTCCATAATATTTGAGTAATTCAATCTTATAAGCATTAGGATTGATCTTTTGAAGCACTTTAAATGGTTTATTGGCTCGAGGAGATAACTTACTCTTCTTTAGACTTGAGAATCAATCTCTATTGAGGTAGATCCAGACTAACTCACTAGGCTGAAATTCTTTACCTTTTTGTCCTTTGCCTCACCTTTCAAGCTTGGGGGCAGCTTGGCTTAGTTACTCTACGACCTTCTAGTACATCATCTTGATGACCTCTGACTCATTAACAACGGACTAGTCTTCTTGTTTACTTGGTAGTAACGTTTGATCTAGTGGAAGCCCAAGGTTGAATCCATAGGCAACTTCAAATGGGGATTTTCTTGTGATGTTATGTGTGGTTTAATTATAGGCAAACTTGATTATGGGTAGGCACACATCCCAATTAGTCAGGTTTTGTCCAATAGCAACTTTGAACAAAGTTCACAATGTTCTATTGACAACTTCGGTTTATCTATTGATTTGAGGGTGGTAAGTCATGCTAAATAGTAACTTAGTTCCCAGTCGCTTCTACAACATTCTCTAGAAGTGGTTCATGAATTCTGGATCTTAATCAGATACGTTTGTTCTGGGCACACCATAGACTTTGACGACCTCCTACAAGAAAAGAAAAGAGATAGTAGAAGCATCGTTAGTTTTGAAATAAGGCATGGAGTGTACCATCTTGCTAAATTGGTTCATGACTACTATGGTAAAGTCCTTCCCTTGGAACATCTTCAACAATCCTAATACAAAGTCCATACTCAACTAGAACCATAGTTTGGTTGGGATCAACAAAGGTAAATATTGCCTCACTCAGCTTAGGTCTTAGCCTTTCTAACTTCTCTAGGTAGTACATCTTTCTAATACAACTTAGATATCTCTCATCATCCATGGACAAAAGAATCTAGAGGCTAATACCTCATGAGTTCGGTGCTTGCTAAAATGCCTAGATAATCCTCCACCATGCTCCTCATGCACAAGTAATTCTCACATAGAACAGGTTATGATTCATAGCCTTCTCTTTTTGAGTAGGTATCCGTCTTCCTTGTGATATTCATCAAGTGTTTAGCCATCTTCACATTTAGCATTGTTTGGGCCAAAGTTTGGGTCCTTAACATATAATTCCTTAATCATAGAAAATCCAAGTAGCTTTCTTTATAGTTTAGTCAAGAGGGAATATTGTCTTAATTAGGCATTGACTACTACATTGTTCTTTCTGTTCTTATACTTGACAACATAGGAAAATCTCTCCATAAACTTAACTCACTTAGCTTATCTTTAAGACAACTTAGGTTGGCTCTTTAGATATCTTAAAGTTTAATGATCAATGTAGATCACAAATTATTTGGGTAATAAATAATGTTGCTAGACAATCAGAGCTCGGATTAAGGAATAAAACTCTTCATAGTATATAGAGTAGTTGAGCATGGCTCCTCTAAGCTTCTTACTGAAATAGGCAATAGATTGGCCCTCTTGCATCAACACGCTCCTATGACTAGTTTGAATGTGGCACATTGTACTTCAAATACTTTGTTAAAGCTCAGTAGAGCTAAGATTTTGGTAGTAGTTAGCTTCTCCTTTATCTCTTCAAAACTCTTCTATTCCTTCTTTGCTTACCTAATAGGAATAAACTTTTCTAGAGTGATTATGTGCAGTCGAACTAAAGGACTCCAAGGACTTGTACAGAGAATATTAGCTTAAAGCCTCATTTAAGATGAGAATTCCTACCTTGACCTCTATGTTTCACTTTACTACCGATCTGAATACCAACCTCTAACGTGCGTTGACACAAGTTTTGAAATTGCCGAGCTAAACTCATAAGCTGACCAGCTACATCCAACCCTATTGACTGCAATCTCAGCTGAATATCCTCTAGTGACTGATTGATTGAGCTTTGACTTGATTTAGATAAGATTAGATCTGACGGTAGACTCTTTTTTCTTCATTTTGTTTGAACTGTTCTATATTTCCGAATGCCAATCACCATGTGATACATGTTGTAAGCCCCAAAGTTCAGCTAAGTAACCGTAGGATTGAACTTAGAGCCCAAGGTTTAGGGCGATCGGCTAAAGGATCCGATCACATCCAAATTATAAACTATTGAGAGAAATATTAGTAAAAATGACCCCGTAAACTTAAATTTAAGAAAATAAATAGTAAAATAGGAGACTATAAAATTTTTAAATTTTAAGCATAATAGGTAGTAATCATCGAAATGCGAAAAGTGTAATGAAATAACTAATAAATTACTAGAGATAGATTATATGTATACTAAAAATTTTAGAATGGCCAAAATAATATTTAGGAATGTTCACGTGTACCCCACATGTATTTACGTGTAGATAAAAATACGCGTAATTACCTAAATTAGCCTAAAATTAAGTAAATAATTAAAGAAAAATACAAAATAATTATAGAAAAAATCAGAAAAATCATAAGAGGATAAGCTGCAACAAGATAAGGTCGTGGTCAGCAAGAAAAAAATTAACCAATAAGAATTTGATAAACAAAAAGCCAAAAATCATGGAATTGATGCAAAATCCCATCAAATTAATGCACATTAATTTCTAAAATTGTATATAAATAGGGGAAAAAAATTTCAGAAGTCCTTTGGTCAGTTTAAGATTTGAGAAAAATCAAAACACCGAAAAAATCGAGAGAAAATCCAGAAAAAAAAAAGGAAAACTGTGCAGTTAGGGGTTTTAAAGGGAACCCACGCCAGACGAGGAGCTGGGAGTGGACGGCCACCACCAACATACGGAGCCACCCAAACCGGTGAGTCCAAATTCCAGCCCGATTCTTGTGAAATTTTGTAAAAATAGTAAATATAATTAGAAAATTATGAATTTTGTTATTCTGAGATATTTTGTATGTAGTTTGTAAGAAAAATATTATTTAGATGAAAACATGTTCCGTAATATAGAATCCTTAAGAAATCATGCAAAACCGAGCACATTTCGGTTTAGAAATAAATGACCTTAAGAGTGTAGTTTGAAACTCAATTTTTTTCTGTAGGATGCTCATATGATATAGAATAGTGCTATGAAACCATTTTTTTAAATTTAATTTTCGAAATTTTTAAGTTAATTTTTAGCCCTAAAATGATGGGAAAATTAGGTAATTTGGAGTTAATTAGGTGATTAGGATATTAATTATTGATTTAGATAGTAATTAGATGTTTAGGGATGTTAATCTCTAATGTGGAAACCTGATCCTAGTGTATGGAGTGTTAAGTATAAGTAATGAAGGTGTTATGTGGTAAATGTAGAAAATTAAGAATATGTAGAATTAAAAATTAATAAATATGGAAAAATTAGGTTTAATTAGATAATAAAATAATGAAAATCAGAACATAACAAATCTGAAACAAAATTCAATTTTAGGTAATTATATGAAAAATGTAAAAATTTCTCACAATATGAGTAAATTCGGTAACTATTACGGATTTAAGTGTACCGGATGGAATAAAATGCGGACTAGGGGTAGTAATCGTGTTTAGGAGATCGGGAAGTAATGTGATTAATTTCACATTATGGGTTGAAACGGATTTCGAGGGTTGGAATCTAAAACATTACTTAGAAATCGAACTAAAAACCTAATTTAGAAATCGATGCAAAAACCGAACCTGAACCTAACCCCAGACCTAAAATAATTATAAAAGACTTAATACCTAGATAATTAGGTATATTTAACCTTAAACAAAACCTAACAATAAGCGTTATCGGATAAAATGAACTTATAATATTATATGAAATACTGAAACCACGTTCGTGTTATAGGGATGATCGACAATGGCCTGATCAAATCGGACCTCGAATGAAAGAGCGAGGAGTCGAGGTAAGTTGGGATTAATACGATGCTGTATTTTGGAGGCTTAAGATTATGCTTGGTTGTGCTTATTAGATAGAGAATGTGTGCATGTGCTTGATTATGGGTGATGCTATGATTCTGTTTGTTGCTCTGGCACATATTGTATGACTTGTATGAAAGGATTGATCACCCTAAACTGGACTTAATTAAATATTCGACCAGTAATCATAATCGGATATGCATGGCAACCCGTTAGGAGAACTTAGGACTCTCCGGCCAAATACCGACCCCTTCAGAAGGGATAGCGCAGGATTGCAAAATGGTCCCTTCTTCATCCTCAGTCGAACTAAGTGACAGGAGAGGAGGTCGCGGCGAGGGTGAAGACAGTGGTTCGAAGGTAGTCACGGGAGGAGCAAGGTCTCCATTACACAAGCCTGGGTTTGGTCATGAGCTGTTGCATTAACGGCAACTCCTCAACCCAGATTAGAGCGGGCGTAATTTCTCTAATTTCACGACGGGCCGGACAACGTCGTGCGATGGCATTTACTTACACATGCATTGCACCTAATAAGTGATTGAAAACCTTGTTGTGTGTATGGTATAGTTTTAAGTCCTCCGTCCTAACTTACTGAGCTGTGGTTGCTCACATCCTTATAGACGTCGTGCAGGTGCTGGCTAAGAAGCGGCAACAACTACTCTGAAGCTGGCAACTGCTGGATCCTGGGGAGTGAGGAAAAAAATTGAAAAATCAACACATATGTTATTACTTTTCATTGCTAAATAATGTAATAACTGAATTATAGTGATTATATATAACTTTTATCACTTTTTTAGGTAAATGATTTATTGAAATTACAAACTGTTTACTTCAAAGCAGGTTAGTCGTGGACGCCTTGTGTAGATCAGGTCTAAGATAGCGGTTGTAAGGCCAACTTCTATCTTAGGATGGTTTATACGGCGGGGCTGTTACGACTCTGCCGCTTCGGGGCGTGATACATGTCTTCTAGGACAACATTCTAAAAGGATTCTTTACTATGATGTATTGAATATTCTTTGTATTTTTTACATGTTTTAGTATATTTCATGTATTCCAATTGTAAATTACCCTTTTGTCTTTCGTACATGCTTGTAATCTCGACGGGGCTAGTATATAAACCCCATTTGTTGTGTGCAAACATCACTACACTTTTTGATTATCAGAATATACAAGTTTCTCTTTTAAGCAACTCTAGTGTTCTAATTTATCCTTAACTCTTATTTATTTCCTTTAGTAAGAAGTTGTGGTGAGTGACCCTATAGTTCGAACTGGTGAGTCATATCCGGTAGATTATAGGTTAAGTAGAATTGATTGGTGTATTATATTCAATTGGTAGTTGCTTGGACTTTTCTAATCTTCTTTTACTTTCTTTCGATTCACTTCATTGTAATGCTCTTTCATGTGTTTAACCCTGGATACTCATCACTACTTCAACTTAACATTTTTCTTTGAGAAGTCGTTGAGTAGGGCTACAATAATATTGAATTTTTTTGTAAATCGGCAATAGAACGATGCTAAGTTGTGGAAGCTTTGCACATTAGCAAAGTAGGTCAGCATAGGCCAATAAGTAATTGCCTTCACTTTCTCATCTTTGACTTGTATATCGCTACCACTTATAACAAAGAATTTTGAGAAAGCAAGATAAGCGCAAAAAGCTAACTAAAGGCAAAGGAGAGAGAGAGAGATGAAGGGGGGATTTCATTCATTGGCTAAGGTACGAAGTGTCAAACTCATCCATGCACAATAGTCTTCAATAACAAGTAGGTCTTTCAAACCCTAGAAAGATTACTTCAGGTTGGCAGAAGCTACATTTCTTCAGCTTTGCATAAAGCCTCTTGGCTCGGAGTTTTGAGAAGACTGTTTAGAGATGCTTATAATGAGTCTCCAAGTCAAGGCTATAGATTAGAATGTCAGTGAAATATACAACAAAAAATTTTCTTATCAATTCTCAAAGCACGTGGTTCACCAGTCTTATGAATGTACTCGACACATTTGATAATTTGGAGGGCATCACAAACCATTCATATAATTCATTGCAGGTCTTGAACGCGGTCTTCTATTCATCTCCCTTTTACATTTAGATTTGATGGTATTTGGATTTGAGATCAATTGTAGAGAATATTCTTGCTCCATTCAATTCATCGAGCCTTGGTATAGGGTGTCTATACTTGATGGTAATGCAATTGATTACTCGGGTATCTACCACATCCTTTATGTTCCATCCTTCTTTAGCATCATTAGAGCTGGCACAACACATGGGCTTAGAGACTCTCGTACATACTCTTTCTTCAACAATTCGTTCACTTATCTTTACAGTTCGGCAGCTTGTTTTGGATTTAGTTTGTAGGCAGGCTTATTTAGCAGTAGACTCTTCGTTGTAAGTTTATTGGATGTTCAATGCCTCAGATAGGAGGTAGCCTTTTTGGTAGTTCACTTGGGAACAGATTAACAAACTCATTCAATAAGGTTTTCACCTCAGCAAGTAACAGTTCTTCATTTGTTCCTCTCATCTCAAGTAACCTTTTGACTAGTAGATAGGTCAACTCTTCAAACTTCATCTCTCTCTTTAGCTTGACTTGGGTTATTGACAAAGCTTCCTTCTTCAAAACTCGACAGTTTGCATGCTTTTAACTTACTCGGTAGTCATAAGGCTTAACTTTATCTTTTTGCCCTCATATTCTAAGGAACATGTGTTCTTTCTTCCATCATAAATCACATTTCAATCAAAAATCCATGGTCATCTAAGAAGAATACGAGAGGTACTCATAGGTAATACATCATAGAGTACTTCATCTTGGTAGTTTCCAATATAAATTGGCACGGCTACTTGTTTATTTACTTGTAAGGCTCCTTTATCACTAAGCTAGTGTAATTTATAAGGCTGGGTGAGATTAGCAACTTCAATTGCTAGACCATGAAAGCGGATGCTGCATTAGTATAGTTGCCACTGTCAACAATCAGTGCACACAATGATCCATTTACCTTATAGTTGATGTGGAACAAATTCACTCGTTATTTGCCTTTTGGTGTTGCACTTATACTTATCACTTGCCTCAGTACCATGGTCGTAGTCATGAAATTCCCTTCTATACTGTAGATAATCTCTTTCTCTTTAAATAGCTCACTTTGTGTGGTCTTTTCTAATTCTTCCACTTCCTCATCAGTATTATCTACCTCAATGGTTGGCGCTTCTCTTCGGATTACCATGGTTCTTTTGTTTAGATATTGAGCGACCATATGTCCAAGCCCTTTATGCTTGAAGCACTTGATTTAACTTATCTTTCTTCCTATCCTCTGGCCTTTCTCGAACTCCCTTAGGATCTCTTTTTCCTTTGCCCGAGTAGTTTGAGCAGGTTGGACCTCAACAACTTTACTTGTTTCTGATCGCACAGGTCTACTTGGAATGGGTTAGTTAAGGGAAGGTAGATTGATAGGAGCTCGGAATCTTCTAGCTTGACACCTCTCGATTCTTTAGGTAGCTCGGATTACCTCATCAAGTGTACTGATGTCCACGATCTCTAAAATATCTCCAATTTTATACTTCAATCTACTAATGAATTAAGATATAATTCAGTCCTGGAGTTTGACTACTTCACAATGGATCATCAACATTTGAAATTCTTTTACAAACGATTCAACACTTAATCCTCCTTACCTCAACTCCTGTAATCTTTTGAATGCATCCTGTAGATAGTAGCTCGTGTAAGCCACTAAAATTGTGTTTATGACAACCAAGCCTAGATTTATGGCCTTTAGAGAAAGTTATTCAATTGAGTCCAAACTTTACGATTAAGATATAAAAGTTAGATGAAGTAACACGGTAAAGTTAGATTTTGGAAATAATGATCCAAAATCCCAATTTTACCCATTAAAAGTAGGGTTATTTAATATAATACAATAATGCTCAGAATCATTAAAATCGAGTTCGAATTGCAACGAGAATTTAGAGATAAATTAATTAAGCTATAAAATGAAATAATATAGTATAATTTATTATATGAATATACGCGTATTTTTATGAGTATACCTGGTATATTATACCCGTAAATTAATCCTAATTTAGGTAATTATATATATAATGTGTTGAATTCATTCGAATAATTAAGAAAACATATTATAAAAATAAAAGATATGTTAGAAACTTTATTATATGAATATAGTTATACATTACGCATGATATATACTCTTATATTACTAAATAACCAAATATTAATAAACTATACCTAAAATACTAAAATAATTGCCAAAATCATTCAAAACTAAGAAAGAAATTTAGTTTAGCTCCAGAAATCACCATGGCAGCATTAGGAAGAATTTGCATGATGACTCAAAAGGGGAATTGAGGCGAATTAGCTACCTCCTACTTGCACTAATGGAGGATTAAAAGAAAAAAATTTTCCAAGCGTAAGAGGCTTCTATAAATAGTGAAACATGGATTTCTAGTTCCAATTTAGAGTTAGAATCCAGAATAAATATAGAAGGAATTTATGGAAGATAGAAAGAAATTCGAAAAAAATTAAGAAAAATAGAGGAAATTTCGTGCTAGGTTAGAACCCAAACCTACCCTGAATCTGCTATGAAAACCAATCGTCCCCAATTAGTCCACCCACAGCGTAGGCCGTCTGACATACCCTCAACCATTGCCGGCCACCATAGCATCCAAAAATAGCCAAGTCAAAATTTTGCCCTATTTTTCAATAATTTTTTAAAAATACCTAAACCACCCAAAAAATTATGAAAAAAAATTTAGTTAAGTTATTTTGAACTTGCTTTCAAGTGATATTTTTATTTTTTAAAAATTTGTAATATTTAATATACTTTTTTTAAGAAATCTACTATTCATCCGAAATTAGAATTGTAAAATAAATATACTAAATGATGTTATTTCTAGCTGAAAATTTTTGTGTAAGATATGTTTGATATATAGATAATTTCTATGTAGCCTGAATTTTAATTTAAATATTTTTAATATTTATTGCATTTTTAGCCTAAAATAGCTCGAAAATAGGCTGAAATTGTGAATTAAATAGGAAATTATGAAATTAATTGATGAAATAGACACTTACTGATCTTTGGTGAATAATAACAATGTTAGGTCATATTGAAATTAATTTGGTATAAAAGGGATCATAATGGAGTAATTTAGGGGTAAAATTGTAAATACGAACATATAGGCGATAAGTCGAAAACTTGAAACCAAGCAACAGCTAGGTTCTCCATATTTTTAGGAGCTTATAGAAAATTTTGAGGAAT
Organism: Lumnitzera racemosa; assembly: GCA_024138005.1. Classification (NCBI taxonomy): domain Eukaryota; kingdom Viridiplantae; phylum Streptophyta; class Magnoliopsida; order Myrtales; family Combretaceae; genus Lumnitzera; species Lumnitzera racemosa. Next base: position 9,223,787 of record JAMXBC010000007.1, read on the forward strand.
TATTTGGTGACTCTAATTATTTATTATGTATTTACCTAGTAAAATGGCTTAAATTACAAGTTAGTACTTATTTTTAGTAATAATAAGTTAAAATGAATTAAATAGTTAAATAAAAACTACGCAAGAGGTTGTTGATTAGATTGGATAAAAAGATTATTTTTAATATAATTATCGATATTTTATGATCGGGATATACTATAGGTATATTAAGGTTTGTAATACTCATATTATGACGTTATATGGACAAATTAAGTAAAATACAATTTAATAATATAAATTAAGTATAATACGATAATATTTGCATAGATACATATAACTGTATTAAAAACTTGAACTATCAGTTAAAAACCATCTCTAAAAATAAGGCTCGTAATATGCGTCGTTAGGTCTATATGAACCTAACGACACTGATTTTATAAAAATCGGACAATCTTAGATAATATAAACTATAACTCTATAATGTATATGTTTCATTAACCCTATTGGAATTAAAACATGATTTAATAAATTAAAAATACGTTTCAATATGATCGAAAAGACATATAATATACAATAGTATGAATTATGTGTATTATCGATAATTAACAACTTAACTAGATTTATAATAATAATAATACAACTATATATTGTGGAAATAATATATATATATATATATAATCGTTTTAGATCAAATGTTAATATTTTCGTAATTATTACAAAAACTAAATTTAGATCTTTTGTATATATAGGATCTCTTAGTAAATAGACCGTTGACTACTCGAGTCACTATAATGAGCATCTGAACAAGTAAGTTAGGATTGTAGTTTCACTACTTGCTGGGATATTATATTAAAGTATCTAGAGATTTAAAAGTACTTCTGGTTGTGTCTTTAGTTATTTGACTGTGTGCATACCGTATGTATTTATGATACTCAGTTATGATAGGAGTTGAATTTCTTGGTATGTTGTTATACATGTTCACATTATTTTTGTATTATATCAACTTGTTGGCCACCCCCGATTAAAACTAATGTTTATTCAATTAAAACGAAACTGGATATGCATAATACCCATTAGGGGAAACAATTAAGAGCGTCAGACCAAATATTGACTTCCTTAGATGAGGATAGCTGAAATGGTCTTTTCTTATCTTTTGTCGAACTAAATGACAGGCGAGAAGGTCGCGATAAGAGTAGGGGCCGTAGTTCAAAGGCAATAATAGGAGGAGGGTGTTCTCTATTGCAAATGCTCGGGTTTAGTCTAATTTAAGTCACGATAAAACTTCTCTATTTGGTTTAGAGTAAATGTGATTTCTCTAATCTCACAATGGATCGGACAACATTGTGTGATGTTTCATTTGATTGATTACATTGTCTTTCATCATAATTAATAACCTTGATAGTAATTGTCTGGTACTTTTCGGATTTCATCTTACTTACTAAGCTAATTGTGCTCACATCCCTATAGACTTTTTTGTAGATATTGAGTGACGATCAAGATGTTCCGATACTGTCAACCTCAAGTTAGTGTGTTGATGACTAAGAAAGTGAGGGACGAAGAATCAACTAAACTTAAGCTTTTGACATTCCTTTTATCTTTCCGTTGAATTTTGAGGAAACTAATTGGGAATTACCTAGGATGCTCACTAGTTTCCTAATTTATTGTATATAGACTGTAAAACATGTGGTTTTTGATAAATGCTGATTATACTCTTTAACTTTGGAAGTAAAACGTATGTATAAATACTATTGTGTTATGAGATAGCAGGTCGTATAAAACAAGTATTTTGTAGAGTTATCACAGGTTTGGTTATTAACAGTTATTGGAATGGATGTTTTAAGCTGGTTGAGTTATGTACGCCTTGTGTAAATTGTATCTACGATAATAGCTGTGAGGTCAGTTTCTATCTTAGATTAGTTTATACGACGGGACTATTATAACTCTTCTTGTTCAAGGCCTGACGGCTCGAAACAAATCTTCTTTTCATGACTCTTTTCATTTCATCCTAATCCCTTATCTCACGTTTTCTCTCTCTTTTGCGGGGGCTTGTAGATTCTCCTACCATAGAGTTATATAGCCCGTAAATTCCAACATGGCAAGTCTTACTTTAGCATTCTTAAGCACCTTATGACACTCGAATTGCTTCTCAATCTTATTTACCTGATTCAGGTAGTCTTTAGCATCACCACTCCTAAAAAAACTGGGGATATGCATCCTTAATCTTTCCACTTTAGGAGCTCGGAAATTCTTCTCCTCGATTTTATAAGACTCTTCCTCCTCATCACCTACTTTCTCATCCCGTTCTTCGATCTCGTCTAATGCTAGCCCTTGTCGTGCAACTCTATTCACTCCTCTAGTTCAAGTTGGTTGAACTGGGGCATTAGCTTAGTTGTATTTGCCATTGCCTTTCTTAGGTAGCTCATTGACTTGGCCTCTATAGGGGTCATTTCAAGTTCGTTACTTATCTTTGTTTATGGTAGTCACCAAGCTAATCATCAAGTTAGTAAGCCTATCCAGTTGTTCATTTACAGATTTAGGTGTGAAGCTTCCTTGTTGGCCTTAGCCATTATGAGCACCACTTTTTTAGTTACCAAGGTTTCTTGAACACTAGAATCGAATATTGTTGTCTATTGCAATAGATTAACAATTGAAACACAACTCATTTTTTTTTTTATGAATAACAACAACAAAACAACACTAAACACACCAACAACTATTACACCCAACGCATGTTTAACCAATATAACATTCATACTCTGTTTTGCGAACAAGAAATAGGGGAAAATAGAGCACTAATTTTCTTTATCACTTAACACTTCTTTAAACCCTTATAATAACAACGGATAGTTTCTACAACACATTGTAACGAGTTACTCAAAGTACAAAGTAACAGAAACTTGCTCAAACGTAACTAAGCTCTGATATCAAGATGATATGGATTGTCGGGAAGGGGTAATACACAACTACCACTATTACGTATACTAAAAGGGTAGGTTCGAACCTCAATATGATCCAAAAGCTAAATGGAATTCGATGGTTAAGCAAGGGTCCTTGTGCTTCGATAGTGGATATGATGCATCAATGCCTCTTATTAGCTTAGGTTGCACTTGAAATTACGTACAAGTCTAGTCGGAGGACACTTGTCACAAATCCATGCTCACAATGGACTAGATAAGAGTAAATGAGGGTAAGCAGAAGATACTTAACTCACAAGGAAAAGTATGTTTGAAATTCAATATCATTTATGTTACTGCTATTATATGTTACAAATATTTATATGACTCAATTAGGGTAAGTCCTAGGTTTACATAAATTACAAAAAGATTCCTACTAGAAAAGGAAAAAGAAATAAATTACAAGAATAAAGTCATAAATAGGAAAAAAGGAGTATTCGGGTACAAATAGGATAGTATGGATATTAGAAAAAGGGGGCCTGTATCAATTGTCCAATTTGTAGTCTTGATGATATTGCTAATTGAGTAGAGCTGATTGAGTTGGATGCTCAACAGTTCGACGGTTCAGCTGTTTAGGGCTTAAGAAGGGTTAGTCCGATAAATGGCCATTTTTCGAATCAGCCTTAGTTGATGGACTTGAAAGTAAGGTAGTTTTGCTTTGAAGATGTGTTATCTTGGCAGCAAGTAGGTTCAGTGCTTGGCGTTAGACTGGTGTGTCATAAAGGGGTCAACTCAACAACAAGTTGGGCACCTCCGAGGGCTTCTTTAATGAGATGGAGGACAAAGTACCTTGGTAGGTCGAGATGGTGATTGCATTGTTCTTCAAAGTTCATCTCCCTTTAGCCAGCTTGGCGAACCATATGGATGAGTCCTTAAGCTTGGGAGCGAGTGATTGATTTATGATCTTTATCATCTATTTTGCAAAATCAACATTATTTCTTAATTGTTTTCGACAATTATAATAGAGCAACTTAGATATTTTTAATGAGATTTAAGTCTGAAGCAAGAATTTTATTGCAAAATTTTCTTAGTTTTGAGCATACATAATTTAGGATTAAAGTCAAGTGCATACGCACAAATAATGGGCAAGAATTCTATATTCCTAATCTTTTTGCTTCTAAAGGGATTATGTATCAAAGGTCATGTATGAAACCCCTCAACAACATGGCATTGTCGAAAGAAAACATCAACATATAATGTAAGTGGCAAGAGCACATCGATTATAATTTGGTTTACAACTAAAGTTTTGGGGTAAGTGTGTTTTGCGTGCAACTTCTCTAATAAATAGAACTCCCAATAACATGACTCCATATTAGCTTTTTTATAAGCATTTACCTTCTTACGAACAGTTGAAGGTGTTTAGATGTTTGTTTTACGCATCAACACATGATAAGAAAAGGACAAAAATGGATTCAAGAGTTATAAAGTGTGTGTTTTTATGATTTGTTTTTGTAGTTTAAGGAAATAAGCTCTTTGATAGTTAACATCAACAAATACTTGTTTCGAGAGATGTAACTTTCTATAAAGAGGTATTTCCTTATCTTAATGAAAACATTCCTTTTGATGCTGAAGATATCTTTCTTATCCATCTTTTTCTGAATAACATCTTGATTACACTTCATCATTAAATGCTAGATTAGATGTTTCAGAATCTAGTTCATTACAATCTGATTATACTTAGCCAAGAAGATTCATTCGCATTAGTAAAGCTCCATCCTATCTTTAAGATTATATTTCTCCTAGTAATTGTAAGAGTCCTTACACTATTTCCTCTATTTTTTCACATTCATGTCTTACTTCCAAGCACTTTGCATTTGCATCTATTGTTGATAATAAAGAACCAATGTCTTTTGGATAGGCTATTATTCATAAAGAGTGAAGAGATGATATAGAGGCTAAATTATTTTCTGTAGAAAAGAACAACACTTTGGAATTAGTAGATTTAGCACCTAATAAGCAACTTATTGGTTGTAAATAGGTGTACAAGATTTAATAAAAAGTATATGGTAGTATTAAACAATATAATGCTCGTTTAGTCATAAAAGGTTACACCCAACAATTTGGAATAAATTTTCTTGATACATTTAGTCTTGTGGTGAAATTAACAACTATTTGAATGTTCCTCTCTCTTATTGCTTGTCATAATTGGTTTTTATATTAATTAAACATTAACAATGCTTTTATTCATGGAGATTTAGTGGATGAAGTATTTATGTCGTTGCTTGAAGGTTTTCAAACTGAAAGTAAAAATAAGATTTATCGCTTGGTTAAATCCTTATATGGACTTAATCAAGCAAATAAGCAATAGCATGCAAAGTTAACCACAACATTGTTTTCATATGGATTTCATCAATCTCAAGCCGATAATAGTCTCTTTTTGTAGAACAATGATGGGAATTTTTTTGCTTTGTTAGTTTATGTTGATGACATAATTGTTGTAAGTATATTTGTGGACCAAGTTCATCGCATAAAAGTGTATTTACATGCTACTTTCCAAATTAAAGATTTAGGGGAATTGGAAAATTTTTTGGGTTTATAATTTGTGAGAAACAAAGAAGATATTAACCTTTGTCATAAAAAAATATTGTCTAAATTTGTTGGAAGATACAGGTTTTATGGAATCTAAACCAACTCTTACTTTGGTATCTTGTTGAAGATGAGGCTTCTTCACATCTTACAGATTTGACCCAATACAAGAAGTTAATTAGATGATTACTATATCTCACTCATATTCATCTTAATATAACATTTGTTGTACAACTCTCATAATTCCTAGACTATCATACTTGGAAAAATTTGACTGCGGCACATCAAGTACTTAGGAATCTTAAGTCATCTTCAGCTCAAGGCTTTTTCTTTTTTCCTCCTTCCAAATCTTCTTTAAGACGTAAGGCATTCTTTGATTCCGATTAGGCTTCATGTAATGATATTAGAAAATTGGTAGTTGGTTATTGCATTTTCCTAGGTAAATCCTTAATATCTTGCCAATCAAAGAAGCAATCAACAATATTAGATCATCCTTTAGAGGTTGAATATCATGCATTGGTGATAACAATGTGTGAAATACAGTGGCTTTTGTATCTTCTTCAAGATGTGAACATTAAACATGATAGCCCTACTTTGCTATTTTACAACAATTAGTTTGCAATTTATATTGCAAACAACCTAATATTTCATCAACATACCAAATAGAAATAGATTATCAAGTTATCCGTAGAAAGTTAAAAGCTAGAGTTATCACTTTGCTACCTGTGAAATCATCTTACCAAATAGCAGCTTCTTATGCAAAAGCTCTCACCATTCCTTCTTTCAAAGAGTCTATTAGTAGGCTCGGCATACATAATTTGTATGCTCCAGCTTGAGGTTTGGAGGATAGGGGATAAGAGGGATATTATGACTATTATAAGTATATTTAATAATTGTATAGTACAAAGAGTAATAAAGCTTTGTAATTGTTAGTTATATGATTGTTAAATAGTTCTTAATAACATTATAAAAGGCATTGTACATGAATAAAATATTCACTCATTCAATTGAACAATTTTTATGTCTTCTTTTAACTCTTTGTTCTTCCTTATTCATCTTCTTCTTTTATATAAACCTGATAATTACTTGTTTACCATCAAAATTAAAAAAAAAAATTTATCGAAAGACTTAACTTATATCGCATTTACGTATGTCGTATCTTTAAAATGGGACACTAGTATAATATTAATAGTGTTGCATCTAGGATGCGATATGATGTCAAAAAAATCAATTTGAGATCCTACTATTTCTTGCATAATTGTTTGTGAAGAAATAAGAAAGAATAAAAAAAAAAAAAACTATTTAAACCTAAAAAGAATTCCTAATACTAATATATTGTATTTATTCAATGCGATAATGGCTTAATACTAATATATCACATTTAATAGTGCCCATATCACTAATCTTCTATTCAATATCTTTTTAGTTGGACCAAGCCTATTACATTTTTTAGATACGATAATCTGCGAGTATTAATGTGACATTTTTGAAATGCAATATAGATTTGATAATACTTTTCTATTATCGTATTTTTTAAATACAAGATTTATATTGTTATTGATACTGCATTTTAAAGATACAATATAAAATTGGTATTGCATTCATATGTAATTTTTTTTTTAAATGTTGGTAAACACATGTCTTACCTAAAAAAAATAGAGTTTGAATTTGATTTATCTCGCTAGAAAATTAATATTTATATTATTAAATTATAATAATTTTAGCAAATAAAATTAAATAATTTGTAAAGTACAAATATCTACTTTCGTCCTATGCGTTTCCATCACAAAAACTGGAAAAAAACGATTACCTTCCAACAGTGCGATACGAAAGTCTACCAGACCACTCTACTAAGATTGAAAAAAGGGACCCAAACTGTGTGTGTGAGAGAGAGAGAGTAAAATTGATTATAAGATTTCGAGGAACATATCACGAGGAGCGTGGGCCACGATAAGGAATATGACCTAACAATTCACATACATCCACAAACTCCATGATCATGGGCTTCCATGTGGGCCTCTAGGGTTCTCATAAAATATTACCATGGGTAGGCCCACTTAAATCTCAGCCTCATCTACATCTGGAAAACCCTATTTGAAGGGACTCTTGTCCTTATTTTTCTCTCCCTTTTTTGCCCTTTCGTCAAGATAGACTGCCTACTTGCATTATTGAGTGTGCCCTAATTTCATTGTCTCCATGCATGCTTACACCATTCCTTTTTCCAGCCAAATGGCAACATTGTTCACTTAGTATTGTGAACTATGCGTTTTTATGGATGGTTTTAAGGATTATAACTTGTCGGCTATAAAAGAATAGGGAATGATTAGTCCAATACATCTTTAGTAATGATGACACTGAGGAATCCACCATGCACTTAGGAACAAAAAGGACCTTTGAGTCGATATAAGAGTTATGATATTACAAAAATAGAACTATTTATTAATATTATTATTATTTGAAAGATGAGCACTTACAAGGAGATGAAATCTTAATATGGGAAATACTATTTAAAAAGCTGCATAAATAAATTTTCTACATTTAGACTACTAGTTGTTTTTCTATAGCAACTTATCAAAGAGCAAAAAAATGTCATCATAATTAGGGAAAAAAAAAAAGAATTGGATGGTCACATAAAAAAATAATAAATTCAAAGTACAAAATGTGATCTCTATACTTTTTAGGAGTGTAAATGCTCATTCTCTATAGTTACAAGATATTATATGTACTCTATTATTCGTATATTTTTACCATTTTTTTAACCAACCATTAATTATAACAATTGAAGGGGGTGGGTGGGGGAACGAACTTGATTTATCCTATAAGGAAATCAATGTTTATGAAGTTTTAATAAATAAATTGAATCCTTGTGCTCGTATAGTTTTAACTTACATTGAAAGATTTTAGGATAGATATGGAAGAAGATTCTATCATGTATACTATCCTATGAGATAAGTCTCCAAAACTTAAGGTTTATAGGTAATGAAAATTTTTATATTATTATAGTTGATTTTATCACAAAATCTTTGCTTGAAAATATACTAAGTTTCCAATTTATTATTTATATATTTAAATTATGAACTTTTTATTAACTATTTAAGTATTAGGTTTGTTTTAATGAACATACTTTTCTAGCCATTAAATAAATAATATATTGAGGATTAAGTTAAATAAATAAATAAATATGTATACATCACATCATATCAATTAAGCCTTTGTTTGGTTCATCTGTTTTTCGTCTTATTGACGTCTTATTCTTATCTATTTGAATTTTTATGTTTGGCAAAAATAAGATATAAAAAATATGGAAATGTATTTTTTTTTCAAAAATACAAATTAAAATAATTATTTTCAATATATAAAATATATTTTTTCAAAATTTTTTTCTTAAAGGTAAGCAATTTTCACTTTTTGATTCTAATACTTCAATCATTATCTTTATTATAATTATAAAACAAAAATATATAAGATAGAGATAAGACAATTTTTCAAATATTAAAGTTTAAATAGATATAAATAAGATACATATGAAAAAAGGATAATTCAAACTGACCCTAAATTCGATTGTACTTGTTAAGGATAAGATGTATGTATGAATGATATCTTTTACGGTAGAGTAAGTTAGAGGATATCTTAATACTTCTAATATGTAAGTACATGTTTCTTTTGTTTAAAGTATACGCTTTTGAATAGTTATAAGATGGTGTAGAAGTAAGGGTTTGATCAGAGTGATCATGTGTATACTACGTGAGTAGTGAGCAACATATGACTTCAAAGAAGTGAAGCAAGACTATTACCTAAAGGGATGATTAGGTGAGAATAAGATAAGAAGGAGGAACATACAATCTTAATATTTCAAATATACAAACAATAGAAAAGGCAGCCTTAGGGGACCTCAGGCGTTTAACTTGTAGCTTGAGCGAATAAGATCAATTTTTTGCCTAAATTGCTATTTGATTTTTGAGAATAAAGTTTTCATAATGGAATATTGTTTCTCCAATATTTCTAAGGGTTTTCAATGACGAAAAAATATTGAGTATTTATAGGCTCTTAGATATGATAGGATTTTTCAGATCATCTAGGTGATTAACAGATGAGATAGAGCTTACTTGATTCATGGTTACTTGCCAATTAATGAGCCCAAGGCCAATAGTCCTCTTTATAAGTGTATGAGCTTGCTTAAAAAAGATTGGAGATGAACGAACTGTTCCAACGATTTCTATTTCAAGCCTACTAGGCCAAATTTCCTTGAATCATCCCAATTTGGATTGGACTCCTTAAACCCTATTACATGAATCAAGAAATCAAGTCTAAATAAATAATGGGTTTATCTCAAAAACTATTATAACAATTTTTAGATTTCTAAAGATGGTAATAGAGATATTACTTGGTAGCATTATTGCTAAAAATTTAGAATCAAAATCTACTGTAGCATCTAATATCTGTTTTAAAATCCACTAGAGAATACAAAATTTTATAGATTCTAAGATCCAACAAAGTAATATGGTTCTTTAACTACAAATAGCGAATATAACATTTTCTTTTCTTTTAATTTAATATCCATTTTCGTAGTCCAACATTAGTTAATATGGTATCTTCTTTTCTTTTCACTACTTTTTTACTACAACTCTAACAAGAGGTGGATAATAGTCTTCGAGTAGATATTGTACATTTTGGCGCAATGTAAAACGTGGAATGTATGGATTATCATGCCCCAAACATGACAAGGCACTCCAACTTCGCCGCCTTATCATTATTGTCCCGTAAGTACTTGCAAAACTTTAGAAAGATCTATGCTCTCTGTATGTTCTCTATTCAAAAGTTTTTGTACGTAGTTGAAATGTTTTGAAACAACGTTATACATTAGGTGAATGAAGTATAACAAATAAAGTACAACCAAAGGAAACGTATAGGGCTTTTATAAAGTTTTGGGAAACGTCAAATTCTATAGGGATACATTTAAGTTTCACAAAATTCACCTCAAACTCATTCTGGTTGTATTCTTAAATGTGAAAAATTCTAAATTAGGTTTGAAGAAAGATTGTGATAGTATATTGCATTTGGAATTAAATTTAGGTTGGTCACAAAGGTGAATCTAGGTATTTTGTTTGCCCTTAGCAAAAAAGATTTAATAGTATAATATATAAAGTGGATCAATAAATGATGTAAATATTTATAAAATTTTAAAATATATCGAAAGTATTTTCTGAAAAAAATATTAATTATATTTTCGTACTTCTATGTAGCGTATTATTATTGATTAAACTATTCGTAGAGTGTTTAGATGACGTTGTGAAGAGTTCGATTTGGAAGTTAGCATTTCAAAACGAAGGTCGATCTTTTTAGCCCTGTCTCTATGTAACAGTATACATGTCAAATGGAGTTCTTTCATTTCCATCCACGATCCTGACCCCTATGCTTTTCCTAACTCTCGCTTCTTCACACAGCCATGCATGTGGATGCTTGAAAACGGAACGATGAGAACGCGCCCAAGGACGATGTTGACGGGAATTGGAATGTTTTGTTAAAACAACGAAATCTCCAGGAGTAATACATACACGCGGCCGCCCCCCCAACCCCGGGGGTACTTCTTAAAGTAATAAAATGTGAGATTTGTCATAAATTTTCTATTATTACTGATTTATAAACATATTTATAGAGACACATGCCAACAAAAAACTTATTTAATTATTACACAGATAAAGTCGATTTATTATGAAATATTTTGAAATAAAAAATAATTGTCTGACAAGCACTGAGTATTACCGAGTATTTGAGCCAAAGTTCTTTTACGTTGCTTTGTTAGAAGAAGAATCACTACGTAACTCCGCAACTCCTCAGATTGAACTCGGATAAGGTATATTTATGAAAGCAAGAAATACAAATTCTCCTTAAGACTTGGATTGGAAGTAACCACTTTTCGTCTTTAAATTTTACCAATAGAGATTGTTATTGTTTATTTTGTCACATAAATATCTGCAAAATAAAGAAAGAGGGCCATGGAGAGAACACTGAAGGGTGCTTAGTATGAGCACTTTAGTACCTAAATCAACATGATGATTATAGCTAAAAATTTTAGAGAGAGGGAGATAGAGAGAGTCCATATTTGGAGGAGATATATCTAAACTAAGTTATTGAAATTGAATCTTCATTTTGAACTAGTCAGTTTGGGCTTAAGTGTTTATGTTTAAAAAGGCTTGTCAATAAATGACCGTTTATTTTTTGAAATGAAGTATATAAGGAATAAAACATTTATGTCTTGAGAATGACTATAAAACAATAGGCTAGAATTTTTTTTTTCAATATTTACTTTTGTGTAAGTTTTTATTGCAAAAAAATGCACATTTTAATGTTTACTTCACTCACTAGTTGAAGTATTAATTAAATAGAGCATATAATTAAGAGTACAAATTTACCCCCAATTTTCGATGAGTAATTTCACCAATTAAAGTTTTTTTTGTAAAGATATGATGGTCAAGTAAACTTTTATTCCCTCTAAGAATAAAAAATTTAACTTTTTGTAAGATATTAACTATTTCTCGTACAGAAGGAATATAAAAGGTATCGAGAATAAATGTTCCTTTCATACAATCTAAGTAAATAGAGATGCAACTGGGCAGATACTTATAAGATACCTAACTCATCCAACTCGTTAAATGTACTATATTAGACAGGGTTTTGGGATTCTTTCTAAAAAACTATAGGGTTTAGGTAGGGTTTTGAGACAAGTGTCTATCTTGTTGGAAAATTGAATCCAATTAAATGTAATAACTATACTTTGTTGAATAAAGCTAATAAAGCTTAAGTTGTCATAGTCTGTAGGAACTTATTTAGAAGCCCCAGTCTTTAGGAATTTGTTATTCATGTAATTTCTTTCCTATTTTTTTGGGAACCAGCTTTGATTTTTCTCATTCGGTTGCTAATTTCTTGCGTTTTACTATTGTATGTACATGCTATAAATAGGCCTCTTTATTGAATGAATAAATCAAGTTTTAATCTATCTTTTCTACTCTTCTTGTCTTATTCTAAATTAATAGTCGAGCTTGGTTAGAACAAAAGTAGTAGTTGTCTTTTTGCTTCTATCGTAATAGAAAATTTTGTCCAACCCACAATTCCTTGCTTTGATGGTCATTATGACCATTAGAGTATGCTAATGGAAAATTTCCTGAGATCAAAAGAATATTGTTAGGTTGTCTTTGATAGAGTATCAAAAACAACACTAGCAATGTCAAATGCATGGAAGACAGAAATAGAAGGGATGAAGTTGAAGGATCTTAAGGCAAAAAACTATTTGTTTTAGGCTATTAATCATTCAATCTTAGAGACAATTCTTTGCAAAGATACCTCTAAGCATATTTGGGACTCCATGAAGAAGAAGTACGAAAGATCAACAAAGACAAAAAGGCAGCAACTTTAAGCACTCCGTTTAGAATTCAAAACACTTCGAATGAAGTTTGGCGAATCAATCATTGATTACTTCTCGCGGACAATGGCAATTATCAACAAGATGCAGATTCATGGCGATAAGACAGAGGATGTTAGTATTATTCAGAAGATTCTTCGATCTATGACACTAAAATTTAATTTTGTTGTTTGTGCTATTGAAGAATCTAAAGATATTGACTCACTTTCAATTGATGAATTATAGGGTTCTTCATTAGTTCATGAGAATAAAATCAATCAACAGGAGAAAGAGGAGTAAGCTTTACAGGCTTCAACAAAAAATCTTTCATTTGTAAGTAGAACGGACAAAGGATGAGGAAGAGGTAGAGGCAGAGGCAGCAATAGTGGTAGAGGTAAAATTAAGGGCAATAATGACTGGAAAAATCAATAAGAACACCAAAATAATCCATATCCAGGAAGAGGGTAAGGATAGGGCTGGAACCAAAAATCAAAGTCAGTTGACAAGTCTAATGTTAAGTGTTTCAGATGCCATTGGTATGGTCATTACCAGTCAGAATGTCGAACCAATCTATCCAAAGGAAATGGTGAAAAATCTCATTTTGCAGAAAAGGAAGAAGATGAAGAAGTGTCCTTACAAATGGTTTGTCATATAGAGGAGACATCCAACAAAAACTTATGGTACCTCGATTTAGGTTATAGTAATCATATGTGTGGGGATAAATCAGCATTTTCAAACTTGGATGAGTTATATCGTGATAACATGAAATTTGGCAATGATTGCTAAATTCTTGTTATGGGCAAAGGAAATGTAAAAATTCAAATCAAAGGAAATGTTGATAAAGTTATCTCTAATGTTTTGTTTATTTTAGAATTAAAAACGAACCTACTTAGTATCCGGCAGCTTCAAGAAAAGGGATATTAGATTTCTCTCAAAGGCGGAGTATGTCAAATTCAAGATGCAAAGTTAGGCTTAATTGCTCAAGTTAATATGACGGTGAATCGTATGTTCTCACTTTATCTTCACAATACATCTCATTCTTGCTTCTCAACAAGGTTGAACGATGAGGCATGGTTATGCCACTTTCGCTATGGGCATTTGAATTGTGGTGGATTAAAAACACTACAACAGAAGAACATGGTGATAGGTCTCCCTTAGATTACAACTCCTTCTTAAGTTTGTGAAGAATGTGTTGTTAGCAAATAACATTGTAATCAATTCCCATAAAGAAAGTCTTGGAGAGGAAAGAAGGCATTGGAACTTGTTCATTCCAACATTTGTAGGCCAATAACACCACATTCTAATGGAGGTAAAAGACATATGATTACCTTTATTGATGATTATAGTCGTAAGATATGGTGTTATTTTTTGCAAGGAAAATCTAAAGCCTTTGCATCTTTTAAAAGCTATAAGGCACTTGTTGAGAAAGAAGTTCGTAGCCTAATAAAAGTTCTTTGCACGAATTGTGGTGGAGAACTTAACTTACATGAATTTGAAATTTTTTGTGAGAACCATGGAATCAAGAGACAACTTACAGCAGCTTATATACCCCAGCAGAATGGTGTATGCAAGAAGAACCATACCATTATGAATATGGTGTGAAGCCTTTTAACAAGTGGCATTCGAAAAAACTTCTCGCTTGAATTAGTTAATTGGACCATTCATATATTGAACAGAAGTTCCACACTTGCCATTCAAAATATGACACCAGAGGAAGTATGGAGCAGAAGGAAACTTGCTATAGATCATTTTCGGATTTTTGGGTGTATCACTTATGCCCATATTCCAGATGAGAAGAGGAGGAAGCTAGATAACGAAGCAGAAAAATGCATTTTTCTTGGTATTAGTGATAAGTCAAAAGCCTATAAATTATACAATCCTAATACCATGAAAATTATCATTAGCCGTGATGTGGTATTTGATGAAAAAAGCACCTAGTCATGGAATCAAAATGGTGTTAAAGAAAACATTCCAACAGACTTTGATGATGATGAGATAGGGTAGCAGCTTATTGATAATGTGCAAGACGAGGAAGTTACTCAAAATGTTCCAGTAGTTGATCAAAGCCCACTTGTAGCTAAATGATAAAGGCCTCAACGTATTTGAAGAAGACCAGCACAGATGACTGATTATGAAGTAACTAGAGTTGACCAAGGTGATGGCCTACTTACACATTTTGCTCTGTTTTCATATTGTCGTCCTAGCACTTTTGAAGAGGCTATCAAAGAACCAAAATAGAGAAAGGCTATGGATGTAGAGATTGCTGTCATAAAAAAAAAAAAAAAATACTTGGGAGCTTTGTGATCTTCCAAAGAGTCATAAAAAAATTGGTGTAAAGTGGGTTTATAAGACAAAGTTGAAAGAGAATGGTGAAGTTGACAAGTACAAGGCATGGTTGGTAGCTAAGGGTTATAAGCAAGAGTTTAGTATTGACTATAAAGAAGTCTTTGCTCCAGTTGCAAGGCATGATACAATCAAATTGGTGATTGCGATGGCAGCTCAAAACTCATGGCCTATCTTTCGGTTAGATGTGAAATCAGCATTCCTCCATGGAGATTTGAAAGAAGAGGTATTTATCGATTAACCTCCTAGTTATGAGAAACCTGAAAATGAGCGTAAAGTGTATAAGTTAAAGAAATCTCTATATGCATTAAATATATGCATTAAAACAAGCTCTATGTGCTTGGTATAGTAGCATTGAGACTTATTTTTTGAAAGGTGATTTTCACAAATGTCCATATGAGCATACACTTTTTGTTAAAATAGAAGAAGGAAGGAAAATGCTTATTGTCTGCCTATATGTAGATGATCTTATATATACTGGAAATAATACTCATATGTTTGAAAAGTTTAAAAAGCCTATGATGATTGAATTTGAAATGTCTAATCTTGTCATGATGCATTATTTTCTTGGTCTTGAAGTAGTTCAGTCTAATGTTGGAATATCAATTTCCCCAAAAAAATATACAAGGGAAATCTTGGATAAGGTTCAAATGAAAGAATGTAATCTCGTGGGAGCACCTGCTGAATTCGGTTTGAAGTTAAACAAGGATCATGAAGGGAAAAAGGTGGACAACACTCTTTATAAGCAGATTGTAGGTAGTTTGATGTATTTAACTACAACAAGACTTGATATTATGTATTTTGTAAGTCTGATTAATAGGTATATGGAGAATCTAGCAGAAAAGCATCTCTTAGCTGCCAAGAGAATCCTTCGATATTTACAAGGAACTAAAGATTGTAAGGTGTTTTACAAGAAGGGAACAATGTTAGATTTGATAGGATTTATTGATAATGATTATACAGGAGATCAAGATTATAGAAAAAGAACTTTAGGTTATGTTTTCATGTTGGGTTCAGGAGCTATTTCATGGTCATCTAAGAAGCAAACAATTGTTACTTTATCATTTAGTAAAGCTGAATTTGTTGCAGCAACTTAATGTGCTTGTCAAGCTATTTAGTTGAAGAAAATTCTTGAAGAGTTACATTTAAAGCGAAGTGGACCTACTGCAATTCATTGCAACAATAGTTTAGCAATAAAACTGGCAAGAAACCTAATTCTATGTAGAAGAAGCAAGCATATAGATGTGAAGTATCATTACTTACGAGATCTCAACAATGAAGGAGTAATTGATCTCATCTTTTGCAAAAGTGAAGACCAGATTAGTGACGTCTTTACCAAACCTCTTAAATTGCCATTGTTCTCAAAATTCTAAAGGTTACTTAGTGTTTGTCCAATTGAAGAGAATGATATAAACTGATAGTCAAAAACATCATTTTAAGAGAAGGAGTGTTGAATAAAGATCAAGTTGTCATAATCTGTAGGAACTTATTCAGAAGTCCTAATCTTTAGGAATTTATTATTCATGTAATTTCTTTTCTATTTTTTAGGAACTAGTCTTTATTTTTCTCATTCGATTGCTAATTTCCTATGTTTTATCATTGTATGTACAGCCTATAAATAGGCCTCTTTATTGAATGAATAAATCAAGTTTTAATCTATCTTTACTACTCTTCATGTCTTATTCTAAATTAATATTACAACAATAATAATAAATAATTAAAAAATAACAGCTAAAAAGAAAACTCTAGTAGCATATGATTTGTCTCTCTCTCTCTGGTTGCTCTCATCTCCTTCTCTTAAGTTTCGATCTCTCTTCTCCCTCTAATGTGACTAGTTCACAAACCACCATCTCTAATGCTGTCATAAAAGGACAACATTTCAAGTAATTGTGATGCAAGAAATTATTGAGATGTTAAGGAATTAAAAAAAAAAAAAAGATGTTAAGGAATTGAATTAAAAAGATATAAGATGTTAGCACAGACACATAATTTTGATGCTGGAAATTGAATAATTTAAATTGAAACAAGAGTACATGACTTAAAGTAACTTATAATAATAAAATATAATGGATCAAAAAGAAATAAAGAAAGGGAGTAGCGGCTCCAAGAGCCATGTTTTCCATTGAGTTTGTCAAGCGGTTTCAAATAGCCCTATATGGTAAAGGAACCGGTATTCAAAATACCAAATCCATCCCCCATTGTATCCTTACAAGTAAATATAATAATAAATAATTAAGAGAAAATAATTATTCTAGTTTATTTATATTCTTTCGAATGAACAGTTATTTTTATATAAAATAATTTTATGGTTTTATTTTCTATTTTGATAAGATTATTTTATTTAATAATTTAAATTTAAAAATAATTAAATAAAAGATAAAACGATGGGTGGTATCCTATTAAGAAAAATCCTCCTACGTGGAATTGTGTCTGACATACAGAGTAATTGGTCTCAGCAAAAGTAGACTCCACGGTGGTAATTTGAGTTGGCAGGAGGAGTTTGAAAATTTTTTCCCCATCGAGTCGGTGTTCACGTCAAGTAATACATGATTGAAAATGTCACATCCAACGTTACACTCAGTTGTACTATGTCCTTTAGTGTCTTCAATGTATCTTTGAAATCAGTTTCTACCCATTTTGTCATCCGGTCCAGAAAATCTTAACCCCCAGTAAATTGTTGGAAACTGATGGGTGTTTAGATGGATGGAAAACCAGTAAGATTAATCACAAATGAAGAAATCATGATGATCAACTAAATCAACAGATCATAACTATATCTAGTTTTCTAGAGAGTATATTAACATATCTCGATACAACTAAATCAACAGATCATATAATTGACAATTTCAAGAAATGCTTAATATCATTTTGTATAGGAAATACTTAATATGAAATATTCGAAAAAAACACATCCAATATGGTTCATATATTTTAGAATTTTAATAAATACTTATTAAATTGACATTGTTGTTAGACCTACAAGTTTTTTGTTAGTATCTATCACTTAAAATACTTTAGATAATACTGATAAAAGTGTTTATTAGATTAAATACACAAGTTAAATATCACTTGAAACACAATCAAATTTCTATTTTTTTTTTTTTGGAAAAAACCACTTTTTTTTAAAATTAATATTAGTCCAAAGGAAAATACTTCATTTAAACAAGAAGTCTACATTGTATATAGACTTGCTACATGGGACAAGAAATAGTGACAGCATTATCAATGGACGCATGTGATGTTCTTTTTTTTTTTTTGGGCCAACCGACACTTGTAATACGAGTTAGCTTGATGTGTTCAACAATCTTCTCGCCACTTGATCTTATTGACATGTTCACATCCTCAAGCATTCTATCATCGGGAGTCGACGATCTGTACAACACTAATAATAGGTTACATTTGGATTGGAGCAACAATTAATATTCCTCTTAAAATAGGGAAGTCGATATTTACTTTGGACATATTTATATTAATCGCACTCCGATGATAGACCATTAATTGCTAAATTACTTGTTCGGGCTAAAACTGGTCCTTACTATCTGGTCAATATTATCTTCTTTGTATCGTTTTAGTTTTATCGAATGTCTCACATTAATACCTCAGCTTCTAACGGAATAAAACAAGTGATCAACTTGTACGTCATAGGTGCAAATAAAAAATTTCTTGACATTAGTCATCAATTAACTTTTACTAATATGGCACTTACTTTCCGACCTTGATAGGTGCAGTTGGAAAAAGAAAAAAGAAAAAAAAAAAACACAATTATAATTGTCAATTCATCTTACGTTGATAGAGAGGAAATAAGATGATGAATCATATAATGGTATTTATTCCAAATTCATTTTTCTTTCTTTCTTTCCTTTTTTTTTTTTTTACTTGAAACTTTGCTAGAGAATATCTATTCTAAGAACCTTTTTATATTCCATCTTAATAAGTGTTGATAGTAGAATTTCAATCTTAAACCTAACCTAGCAAAATATTCACGATAAGTAAGATCCTTGACCTTTTTAGAACTCAAACAAAAAAATTAAGTATTATAATCAAGAAATCAAGTATAGTCCCAATGGATAACCTCTTATGTACTTTAAGGGCAAATTACTTTATGGCATTATTAAAGTCTTAAGTAGGAAAAAACAAGTACAACACCTTGGCACCATCTCTATGCTTAGACCCCAGTTGCGAAGTCCTTCGTCTGAGAGCATCAAATCGAAGACGGCAAACCTTAAGCCTCCCTCATTTCGATACTCCATTTAAGTCCCAACTCCTTTTTGTATTGGAAGGGTGCTCTATGACTCTTTGAAGACGGTCTCGCCTTTGAAGCCTAATATATTCCTCGCTTTCTTACTTTCGAATTCATCGTCATCTATGAATAGCAACCTTCAACATCCATTTAGTTATAAGTTATTCGTTATTCGTCAAGCCCTTTTAGGTGGATAGTAAGTCTATTAGCTCACTTTACGATTTAGACTTATCTAAATAGTTTATTGGCAAAGATTTAACACCAACAATAGGTAATAATATTACTTTCTATCAAATAGTATTAGTTATTTTTTTTATAAATATAAAATGAATATTGTAATTATTTAACAATTTTTCCTCCTATTAAAATTGCACAAGCACTGTGCCACTATCCCATAGCCATCAGTAGGATTTCTCTCATCCTCATTACCATCATCATCACATTGTCTCCTTTACAATTGTGACATTATCGTTGTAATAAGAATAAAGTCCTTGGATTGATCGCTAAAAGTTGAGTTAGAGGTTTGCAAGCCTTATCTAACATGTCCTAACTTGAGGAAAATCATAAGATGAAGATTTCTACTTAGTTCGAGACCTATTGCCCTTTTGTCGAGTTGAGTACCAAACGTTTATTTAGGCTACAACAACCTTTGACTTGGCTTGGCATAGGTTGATTAAGCCGACCTCTTTATTGTTTTCCCTATGCTTAGGCCTTCCAAAGCTCGAGTTGAACTATCTGTTCAACTAACCCGATTTGGTATAAGTCGATTGATCCAACTTGCCTACAATTCTTTCCATTTTTAAATTGTTTACCTATGTTGCAGAGCTATTAGAAGATTAGAACACTATTCTTGCTAAAGATAGATTGGATATTCTTCTTTACACTTTTTGTTAGACTAGTTTACCAAGAAACGACATGTGTTCCACTAGACGAACTACAAGGACAATTTTATGATAGAGATTCCTTTTATTTGTCTTGATTTTACCCCTTTCTAGATGTATCGTAGGTTTCTATTGCATTTCTTTTGTATTTTTTAACCATTTTGTAATTTCATGACGTAATCTTAGTGAAGCCAAGTATATAAGGCCCTTTTGTACAATCATAACCATCTTCTTCATTATTGAATATACTTAAGTTCTTCTTGAGAGGTTCTTCTTGTGATTATATTAGTCTAATCATTCCTTTAGCAAGAGTAGTGATGAATATCCCTAAAAAGTACTTGTACGTAATATCAAGTAGTTGCCAAGCTGTTAAGGATTCATTGATGAGTAATTTTACCTTCATCGAAACTCCATCTACTTTGTATTTCTACTATACCAAATTAAGTCAATACAACATAATTGTGATGTTATATCTCTTAGAAATTTACTTTTTTACCAACATATGTCCTACAAATTAAAAATATTATCTCTCATCTCACAAATAGGTAAAAGATTTATTTTACTATATATCCCTGGAGTAGCTCTTACTCTTTCACATATTAGGAGTAAAACCAAAGCAAACTTTGGATGTGAAAGACAAAAGGATTTTTGACTTTTTTACACCCTCCTGCCCTCCCTCTTCCTATGGTTTTAGAACCACGTATCATGGGAAGGTATTCTCTTATTACTTTTATTATGTGATTACCAATAGCTCTTGGCTCTCGTATACATACGTTCTTGTTTACATCCTAGGTAATCAATGTTAGCAAATTATTCTTTGATATTGCAAGCTACAACTTACTATTAGAAAATTGAGCACAAGATTGTAAATTAGTAGCAATTTGTAGTGACAATTGTAATTTTAGTAGTAAGTATGTACTATAACATATTTTATAATTATAGCTAACGTACTCATAACGCGCTTTAAAATTTGGTATATGAAAGTTGTTGCAATTTGTGCACAATATGGCAAGATATTTTTTATGTATTTATCGATATTATTTATAAAGGCAAGTATTTATTTTATTTATATACTTTTTTCCTAGTATATATTTTATAATAAAATCCCATAGATAATTAAAGTATGTATGGAATTACAATAAATGTGTATTATTAGTGAGATTCCATTACATTGTATTATTTAAAAGTTATCCTTGGTCGGATAAATATCTAGAGGGGACATAAATGTTTATACCAACATGTTGTATAACTAACATCATTCTCATGAGATCGAGGGAAAGATATCTGAGTTATACAAGTAAGTGCTCAAAATTAAATAGGTATACTGGATATGACTTACTAATAGAGAACACTGCATGTTTAATGTTAGTAGTCTCTTCTCTAAATGAACAAACGTAAATAATCTCTAGACTCGAAACCTTCATATATTTTATGTGTTTTAATACTGTTAAACACAGTATTTATTTAGATTGTAAATAATACAGTTATTGGGTACAACATGAAATATAGAAAGGATAGTGATCAGTTAAGATAGAATTCATTACTCTCTTAAATTAGGGAGTCAATATCTAGAGTCACTTAGTTAAGATAATAGTGACTTGTAAGCTCATGATCACGATAAGTATTATTAAGTCTATTTTATCTTAGAAATCAAGTAAAATGATTAAACATTGATGACATGATGTACAAGGTTTTAATCAGGACATCATTTGATAAAGAGGTTTAATTACATAATAATTGGTTCATAGTGGTTTTTCATTTGCATTTTTTATATTACATTAATGACCAATAACTGTTGCTAAATGGTTATTTTGGTTTATGTTTATACATTACCTCCGTGTATAGAAACCTAGATGGTCGCATACTATAACATGATTAATGTAAACACAATTTTGATAAGAAATTTTAGTAGATACTAAAATTTTTCAATATTTATTTCAAAGCTAGAATAAATTGATCTGAAAAAAAAAATGGAAGTAATTTATTTTATTGCATAATATATATTTGTGATTAAGTACCTTTTAAAGATTATATATTTTATTATTGCCTTTTAGTTTATAAATAGATGAAATTTATTAATTCCATATTTAATTGCTACTGAAAGGTTCATGGTAATTGAAAGGATATGAAATTTATTAATTTTATATTCAATTGCAAATCGAAAAGTTTATGGTAATTGAAAAATCGTTTGTCATTAATTCCATATTTAATTGTTATATAATTAAAATGTTGTCGCAATTGAAAAGTTTATAGAATGAAAGGTCTCTTTTATTAATTTTAGTTAATGTTTAAAAAAGAGACAAAGAGTAAGAAAAAGAGTCATAATGATGATGATTTTTTTTTAGAGAAACAACTTAAGAAAAGGCAAGAGAGAGATATATAATTTTTTGTTCCTAATTTTTCTAATTCTAATCCCAGTTATCTACTAATATAAAAGGAATAAAATTTATTCTTATTAGTGTGTGTGTGTGGATACCGCTAGAGGGATTTCATTTCGAGTCCTTGTGGTGAACACATTTTGAAACAATAAATTGAATTTAGATTTCAATTGAACTCTATTCCTCAGAGGAGACGGTACTTCTCATCAGAAAAAGGTAGTTTTATAATTTTATTAATATATATTTTATTGCATGTTACACATAAATCTTATGATAGGTTTTGTATTATTTTTGTTTTTCTGCTGCATTAAACCTAACTGTGATATCAGAGCAACTTGTGTAATATGTAAAACATATGTTGGTGTAGGTTTAGATTTGATTCATAGAATAATTATTATGATCTTTATGGCATTAATTTATTCATGTTTACATTACGGATTTAATGTGAAACATGAGATCTTTTCTTTTTGGATCAAAAGCATCTATATCTTTTATAAGTATAAATTGTTGTTTGATATCGATAGTATTTTTTTTAATTCATGAATCAAGAAATTTCATAAATAAATTTTTTTATGAGAATTTGGTTATAGTAAACCAAGTGTGTACATCTGGATTATAATAATTATTTTGAATCAGTCGGTTAACATAGTTTATGTTATTTGTAGAGCTTTTATTGTTTGCACATGATCATAGGTCTAGACATGAATATTTTTGTGTGAATATTTATGAATTTATTAAATATGGCTTGTGTATCTTTCAGACGGGTTGAGTTTGAAAAACAATGTAATTTCTTTTCTTCTTTTTTTTTGTGTACCCATAGATAAAATGTAAATTGAGTGTTTATGGGTTTGTGAACCCAAAATTCAAATTCCATTTATACTTTGTTTTCTACTTTTTTTTAGAAAATTAGTTTTTGTACTAGAAATGGAAGATTAGAGGTATATCTTTACTGAAGACATAGAGAAGTCCAGAAGGCCAAAGAGAAGCTACATCTGAGTTAATGGATTTTGGTCTCATGACCATCTAGTGTAGGCTTAGTCTTGGTCTATTTTTTAGCTAGCCCATGATCATTGCATTATTGTTTTGTTATAGTTGTTTTATTTAATTTATGTATGTAAGTATTGTTCATGATCGACAATAGTATACATGATTGGTGAGACATTATAAAATTCCCTAAATATATTAAGTCAAGTTTCAAGAATGTTGCTTTCCAATTATAAATTATAAAATAGTCAAGATTTCATATGAGTTGATACAACTTAGTTGTAAGCTCACATTAAATAATTGTAATTTTTATAATTTATTACTAAGTTGATTTAAATTGAATTGTTGATTTGTTAGCTCAGTTAAGGTTAACAATTTAATGAGCAAGTATTAGGTTTTAAAGTTATACTTTAAAAAGTAACTCAATAGGAAATCCAAAAATTATATAGTTTTATGATTGCCAAGTTTATTAAGGCCTACCTAAAATAATGTAATATATAGATACAACTTAGTTGTGTGCATATTATTTTATTTGGGATTTTGGATCCACTAGAAATCTTTCTAACGGGGTTTTCCGAATTTAATAGAGGGGGTTATTAGATTTGAGTAAAATAGTGGGAGATAATTTAAAAGTCCTTTTATAAAATAAATTCATAAACCCTAAACTCTACATTATTTTTATAGATCTAAAATGGCAAATAGTAACAATGACATTTCGCTATGATCTATTCTTGATAAAGACAATATACTCGTTGAACCAAATTTCATTGACTAGATGAGGAAATTAAAAATTGTCCTTAGGCTCGAAAGGAAATTATATGTCCTAAAAGAGGAATAAATTAAAGAACCGAGCAAAGATACCACCACAGAATAATATGAGCAATATCAGAAATACTTAAAGGACTCTATTGATGTCCAACGTCTTCTACTATTTGCAATGTCATTTGAATTGCAGAAGTAACATGAAAATATGTCAAGACAAATATATGCTAACTTGTCAGAGCTATTCCAAGAAAGTGCTAGGGCCAAACGGTACAATACGTTCCGGACCCTATTGAATTGTAAGATGGTTGAGGGAGCCAAGTTGAGGCTCATGTGTAAGCCTCACAACTAAGCAATCCGAGGTTTCGATCGGTTGAAATACCCGATCGAGCCTAAATTATAAAGTAAAGCTAGAAATATTATTGAATCGATCTCGTAAGTTTGAATTTAAGAAAATAAGTAATAAAATAGGAGACTACAAAATTTTCAAATTTTAAGTATATAACTCGTTATTTATCGAAAATGCGTAAAATGCATTCCGATACTTAACGAATCGCTAGAGATAAATTATATGTATACTAAAAATTAAAAATGACCTAAATAATATTTAAGAATATTTATGTGTACTATATATGAATTTACATGTAGGTATAAATACGTGTAATTACTTAAAATACGCGAAATGTGCTAAAATTATACTAAATAGTTAAAGAAAATTCATAATTAATTAAGAAAAAATCAATAAAAATCAGGAAAAATCAATAATGATTCAAATCAGGTCGGGGCAGGTCAGAATCCACAAAATAAAAATTAATCAATTAAAATTAGACAACACAAAAACCAAAAATCAAGGAAATTGGGCAAAGTCATGTCTAATTAATGCACAATAATTACACTAAAGCTCTATAAATAGCAAGAAAAATTCAAAAGCTTATTTGGATAGTTAGAAATCAGAGAAAATTAGGAAGAGGTGAAAATTGAGAGAAAAACCAAAGAATAAAAAAGAAAAGGAAAACTGTGCAGTTAGGGCTTCAAAGGAGAACCCAGACCCGACGGGCAGTTGGGAGTGGATGACCACTACCACCACATGGTGGTGGCAGCGCCCAGGCCAGCCGACAAGGCTACAGCGGCCGGCGGTGGCCGGAGCCACCCAGATTGGTGAGTCCGATTTCCAGCCTGATTCTTGTGTAATTTTGTAAAAATAGTAAATAGTTTTAAAAAATTATGAAACTTGTTATTCTGAGGTTTTATTGTATGTAAATTTAGGAAAAAATATTGATTTAGTTTAATCACGTTTGAAAATATAGGGTCCTTAAGAAATCGTGCAAAATCGAGCATGGTTAAAACGGAAAATAAATAAGCTTAGCAGTGTAGTTTAGAGCTCAATTTTTTTTTTGTAGGATGATCATGTGATATAGAATAGTGCTATAAAGTCATTTTTTAAAATTAATTTTCAAAATTTTTAAGTTAATTTTTAGCCTTAAAATGCTGGAAAAATTGGATAATTTGGAGTTAATTAGGTGATTAAGATATTAATTACTGATTTAGATAGTAATTAGATGTTTAGGGATGTTAACCTCTAATGTGGAACCCTAATCCTAACCTTTGGAGTATTAAGTATGGTTAATTTAGGAAATTAGGTAATTAATATAAGAAATTAATAATATGTGAAATTGTAAATTAATAAATCTAAAAAAATTAGGGTGATTTAGATAATATTAGATTAAAAATTAGAATAATATTAAATCTGAATTAAGATTGAATTTTAGGTAATTATATAAAAAGTAAGATTTTCTCACTTCAAGGATAAATCCGATACCTTAATTAGGATTAGCGTGTACCGAATAGCTTAGAATACTAAATTAAGACCCAATAGGATATTTGAATACTTGAGCTTAATGTGATTAATTTCACATTAGGATTCAAACATATTTAGGACTTAGAAATCAAACTAGAACCTAATTTAAAAAAAATTGATGCGGAAACCGAACCAGAACCTAACCCTAAACCTAAAATAATTGTAAAAGATTTAAGACCTAGATAATTAGGTATATTAAACCCTAAATAAAACATAACAATAAGCGTTATAGGAGAAAATGAACCTATAATCATTATATGAAAACTGAAACCATGTTTGTGTTATAGGGATGATCGGCGATGGCCTGAGCAAGTCGAACCTCGAGTGAGTGAGTGAGCGAGCGAGGAGTTGAGGTAAGTTGGGATTAATACAATACTGTATTTTGGAAGCTTGAGATTATGCTTGGTTATACTTGTTAGATAGTTAGATGTGTACATGTGCTTGATTATGGGTGATGCTATGATTCTTTTTGTTGCTCTGGCATGTATTGTATGATTTGTATGAAATGATTGATCACCCTAAACTGAATTTAATTAAATAGACGACCAGTAATCATAATCAGACATGGATGGCAACCCGTTAGGGGAATTTAGGACTCTTTGGCTAAATACCGATCCCTTCGAAAGGGATAGCGCAGGATTGCAATTGATCCCTTCTTCATCCTTAGCCGAACTAAGTGACAAAAGCAGAGGTCGAGGCGAGGGTGAACTCAGTGGTTCGAAGGTAGTCGCGGGAGGAGTGAGGTCTTTGTTGCACAAGCCTGGGTTTAGTCGTGAGCTGTTGCATTAATGGCAACTCCTCAACCCGGATTAGAGCGAGCGCAATTTCTCTAATCTTACGACGGGTCGGACAACGTCGTGCGATGGCATTTGCTTGCACATGCATTGCACCTAATAAGTTGATTGAAAACCTTGTTATGTTTATGGTATAGTTTTAAGTCCTCCATCTTAACTTACTGAGCTATGGTTGCTCACATCCTTATAGACGTCGTACAGGTGCTGGCTAAGAAGCGGCAAACAACTACTCTGAAGCTAGCAACTGCTAGATCCTAGAGAGTGAGGAAAAACATTTGAAGAACAGACATATATTTTTAAGGTTTAAGCTATTATCGTTGAAAACGCTAATTGTAATAATTAAATTCTATTATATATATATATTTCCTCACTTTCTTAGGTAATAAATTACAAACTGTTTACTTCAAAGCGAGTTAGTCATGGACGTTTTGTGTAGATCAGGTCTAAGATAGCGATTGTAAGGCCAACTTCTATCTTAGGATGGTTTACATGGCGAAGCTATTACGACTTTGCCGCTTTGGGGCGTGACATCATTTACTCAAGATGATAGAGTACATAGAGAGACTCATGAGCTTAGGCTCCAAGTTAGATGAAAACTTGGCCATTGATCTGATATTAGCTTCTTTACCAGATTCTTTCTCCCAGTTTGTCATGAACTATAACATGAACGGAATGGAAAGTTCTCTGATAAATTTTCTTGCCATGTTGAGGATAGCTGAAAAGGACTTAAAGTCCAAGTCAAAGATGCCTTAAGAGTTTCTCTCTATTGGTAAGTAAAAGAGGAGAAAGGTTAATGAAACTAATAATTTCAAGGATAAGCTAAGTAAAGAAAGGTGAGTAATTCAAGCTCAAGAAGGGGGCAACAAAAGCCCAATTTTGATGAGAAGGAACCAATATGTTTCCATTGTGGTAAGAAGGGTCATTGGAAGAGTAATTGTATTTAATTCAAGAAAAGATATCAAGTGAGAATAATACCTCAGATATCTTTATGATTAAATGCAATCTTTCTGTTTCTTCTGCACAAGTCATAGATATAGGATGTGGTTCTCACATCTATGTTAATTTACATGGTCTAAGTGAGAGAAAAAACCTATCCAAAGGAGAAATGAACCTATGAGTAGCTAATGGAGGGAGAGTTACTGCTTTGGTTGTAGGAATCTATATCATTTTTTTGCTTAGTAGGCTTGTATTTGAATTAGAGAAGTGTTATTATATTTCTAGTTTCATCAAAAACATAATTTTGGTATCATGTTTAGATACCAAGGGATTTATTTTTTAGTTTAAAAATAGAAGTTATTCATTTTATATGAATGGAATATTTTATGGTGATGGAGTATTAGTTAACGATCTTCATATTCTTAATACTAGTAAATCTGTCTATTGCATTGAGACTAAAAAACAGAAAACGTATGATTCAAATTTGATCTATGAAAGCTGCCATAAAATATACTTTGTTACTTACCACTAGTTTAGAGTGTTGGGTGCACAACCTAGCAAAGTGCATTTTGTGGCATCTTCTTCTTTTTTTTTTTCCTTGGCCAACTATAATAGATATTATAATTGTTGGGGACAAAGGAATTAAACTTGATTCATTATATCAGAAAATTAGAGTTCAGAACATCAAATTACAGCTGTCTAGTGAATTTGCAGCAATTTATTTTGCAAACTTTATTTTCCAATCTACTGCTTACAGTATTAAAAAAATCACTGAAATAGATTCTTACAGAAAATAGAATTGGTACTATAAATTAACAATTGGAGCAATTACCCATAGAAAAATCTCTTCTGATTTACAGTTCCTTTCATTAAATTTTCTTGTAGTGGCTGTTGACTAGATCAATTATTTTCGATCGCTGGTTATTGTTTTCCGCTTTCAGTAAATACAATTATCAGACCAAACTAGCTAATGGATTATTGATAAAAATAAAGGTATAATCGGACCTTGACTACCGATCTGTTTTCATCACCCTCTACTAAATTTCGGATTTTCCCTCGAAATGTTATTCATCTGTCGCACACGTTATCCAAGAAGTAAAACAATTTCTAGCGCAAACTCTTGTAACTAATTTTTCTCATATATCCTTACGAATTACCCCCTCCTTTTCGTCCCGCATATAAATCTCATTTCCCAAGCAGCGAATTATATAAAGCTAACACAATAGATTAACACACGGGTATTTTTCGATAGAAATTTATACTATGGGTTTGAATATACAAAAGCAGAAAGTTAGAACGAATTTTATGGATTAAGAAAGAAGTTAAAAAGCAATTTATTTACTTTTGTCAACCGTGTGTGATAAAAGATAGGAGAAATTCTATGGTACATAATATCATGGTATATCATATTATTATCAATGGCCATGATTTATTAAATTTTAGTACAAATAAAACTATCGACAGTTTTTGTTTTACCATTTATAGTATGATTTATTAAAATTAAGCGATAAATAAGAATAAAAAAGTCAAATATGTTGCATCAGGAGAACATTAATTATAAAGAAAAACAAAAATCATCCAGAAAAATGATTAGGCATAAGTCTTTAATGTTTTTTTTTTTTCTCCCTTTAAAAGTTCCGTAAAGAACTATTGGGCAATGATCTTAAATGAAATTTACTCCATCTTACGTATACATTCTTCCATAGATGCCTTTTCCTTTTATTACCAGTAGTGGCAGCGCCTATATACATTGAATAAATTAATACACACACACACATATATATATATATATTTATATGTCCATCATCAAGGTGTTTAGTTAGATATGTGTATGTTCCATTGAGATAGCCAGACGGAGAAAATTGATGTAGATCCACACATCTTGTTTGACAAGAACGAGATAAAATGAGAAAAGGGCATATAATGGGGATAAAAAGAAAAAAAAAAAAATTCCAGTCCCTATATTTGGCACGAAGCTCCAATCTCAAAACAACATAATATCATTTATCAAACAGTTCACATGATATCGACATGTATAATGCTAATAATAATAATCTAATTATTAATATTTATATCTTATTTATGCAATTTAATAGAATTTGTTAATATTTATAGCACGTTTAGTTTATAGAATAAAGTGAGGAGGAAATAGAATTGGAATTCTGTAAGAAATGAAATAAGGGTATAATATATATTATTTTATTTAGTTAGATTTATAAATAATTTAAAAATAGATATATAATATAATTTTAATTATTAAATTATCATCAGTTTATTTTTTTTTCCAACTTATCTTAAAGTAATAGGTGGTGATAGTGGTGAAAAATCGTAATTATTTAATTTAATTGAGGAATTACTATTATTTGATTTAAGTAATGGAATTCTTGTGGAATTATGATTATATGGTAAAATATTAAGTAAACGTGATGATGATGATAAAATAAAAAAAAATAAAAATTCAATTCCATTCCATGTATTAATTATATCACTAGAGTGTGATAAGACACCTTATTTTCTAAGGAATTTTTAACAAGTTACAATGGGTCCCTTGTTCTAATTCAATTAACTTAAAAGGTCGTTTAAGCGAGTGGTCGAAAGCCTCCACATGCAAATATTTAATGAATGTGTCTCTACAGGTAAGATTGAGAGCAACATGTACACGATGGTTTCCGAAAGGGACAGTACGCCAAATCTCTACGATTAGTCAATTATTAAAAGGTGTTGTTTGATGGTCTTAGCCCTTTTGTGAGGTCTCAACTCTGTTTCTACGTCTCCCAGTATCGTTTTAATTTTTGAGATGACGTTACCTAGTGGTTATGATAATAAGCTGGTCCTGAAACCATAACCAAAACGTTTTCTTGATGGTTATGAACTTGGAGCTGACCTTTTCTAATCAAATGTATGACATAACCTAAATTTAATGTCGTTTCCCGGTGCACACAATGAGATTGTTTGTTAGCATCTTCGACAAAACCGTTGAAGACTTATTTCCCTCGATGAAATAATTAAAAAATGATTAATATGAATATTATCTTATCTCCAGAGGTAATTAATTGTGATAGTTGTTAAGATTGGTATTATAACTATCTCATAAAAAAATTTAAACTTATAAATATAGTATAATTATTATATTTATTATTTGATAATCCTTTCTCATTTATGAGTTAGGATTTTGATTAAAACTTACTATGTAAATTAGAACCTATCGTATAAATCACTCTATAAATATTCAAACATACAATATCTCTTACTCGGATACCATGTTAAGATTAGTACTGTAATCAAGATTATTGTAATATAATAATATAATACATTAGTTTTTAAATCAGATGGATTTTGTTTGATTTATCCCATTTTATTCTAAAAATTTGTGCTCATAGGTATAATATAGACTATTATATTTATTACTCGGCAATAATATTATGACTTAGATAAGATTGTATAAGGCTCTGCAATTTGGCTCTAGATGGATAAATAATTTACAATTTAATATAATACATTAGACTACATTATTTTGTAGGAATTCAGAGATAACTAATAAGATAACCTTACGACCAAAAACCTATTAGATAAATTGTAGAGAATCGTCGTGTGATCTTAACGATGTGTACAAAAGCATGTTGACGTCATTGCTAATGAATCCCTCCATCTACTATTCGCTGGCAACAACAATCTGTTGGGCGGGGGATAGGGGTAGGGAGTTGTCGTGGGCTCAGAATGTACGAATGCATGCATCAAAAACTTTTCACTAGCTAGTCCCGTTAAAACGTACAGACTTAAACGCTTACGTACGCAAGTTAGGGAAAGTCAGGTCAATCATCCTGGTCTCTGCTCAATCATCACTGTATAAAGAAACTTTATATCTAAAGGGGGAAAAGAAAATCGTACCCGATTACCTAAACTTAAAGGCACTTTTTACCTTCCCCCTCACTCTCAGGATGTCCTTTAATCAACCTAATAGTCACGTGAGTAAAAGGCGGGTATAAGCTGCCACCTATGACCTATCCCTCAAAATTCCATTACTATGAGCTGGACCACCATTAAATACTCATGATGTTTTGGTAAAAATTAGATTGAATATTCATTATTTCAGTTTTGATAAGCGATCGACCAATATGTCAAGCATTTGTAACATATAATTTAAACAAGCAATAATTATCCATCAGAAACAAATCATATAATACAAAAAGTAACAATTCATCATATTTTCGCTCATCGTGACATAATCAACTATGTATAATCCTTCAAGATGGGTTCCTCATTCAACTAAGTTCATCTTAATAGTAAGATAAAGTTTTTATTTACCATTTAGTTCAATTTTGAATTCTAAACTATTTAAAGCGGTTAGATTTTGCAAAACAAATTCCAATTAAACTATTTTAAATGATTTGCATTGCTAAGGAAAAAAAATGAAAAAACAAAAGGAGAAAAAGTTCCATTTTGTGTAGGAGAGACTCCTTCCACTTTCTATATCATTAATTTTACTAGGGAAAACTACACTTCTAATCTTAAAACTTTGCCACTTTTTCTAATCATATAATTCAACTTCTATTTTTTTTTATTTCAATTTTTAAACTTTCCAAAAAATTGTGAAAAAAATTATCCATTAATGAACTGTTAATTTTTCCATTAATAGATGACTTTTTTACAAACTTTTGGAAAGTTTGAAGATTGAAATAGAAAAAAAAATTAAAGGACTTAATTTGGTAAAGTTTAATGACTAAAAGTATAATTTTTCTTTTTTTTTTCCAGTAAAAAAAAGAGTTATAGCGTAATAAATCAGAATAGTTAATTGTGTTGTTACATAAAAATTGATAAAAAAATTATTTATCTCATCATAAATATAATTATTATTTGATTTTGCTATTTACAAATGTATAATAGTATTCTAACTAACTTTACATAGTATCATTAAATTAAATATAATAATTATTTGTGATCATTATTATTTATATAATTTACTAATTAGAGTAAGTATTAAATAATTTATATAGTTACTTTGATAATATTAGTCTCTCAAAGAGATAGACCTAATTTAAATTCCTCCATCCCAAATTGTTGTAATATGGAATGTAGTTGGTGATAAAAAAAAAAACTATTGTTATGTGTAAATTTTAAAAAATTATAAAATTAAATATCATTTGATTCTATTAAACATATCAAATCAGATAATTGATTGTTTGAAGTATTTATTCATCAAAATGGAAAAATTACATCGAAAGAACCAAATTTTTTTTTCCTATTTTTTCGTTTTAGGATTTTATATTTTCATTTTTTCTTCATTTCAATACCTAAATTCTTAAAAATGAACAAAATTAGTATTTTTGTTTTTCTACATTTTAAATACCATAAAAATTATGTCATAAAAGAAAAAATATGTATGTATATATGTATATATTTATATAAGTGTAAGTTGTAAATTAAAACACAAATAATATATAGATCTTAAAAGAAAAAAAAGGGGAAATTATATTTTACACTTTTAGTCCTAGAACTTTATCATTTTTCTAAATGATTCTTTACATTTTTATTTTTTTCTATTTTAGTTTTCAAACTTTCTAAAAAT
This sequence comes from Lumnitzera racemosa, assembly GCA_024138005.1. Lineage (NCBI taxonomy): Eukaryota > Viridiplantae > Streptophyta > Magnoliopsida > Myrtales > Combretaceae > Lumnitzera > Lumnitzera racemosa. The sequence continues at coordinate 9,257,387 of JAMXBC010000007.1, forward strand.
TTACAAAAGAGTCCTTTCTTAAAGGGAAAACTAATGGTTCACTAATGAAGGATTTTTTGAAAATTTTTAGATAGATTGAGGACTAAAATAAAAAAATAAAATAAAAGTTTAAGGACTCAATTAGAAAAAATAGCAAAGTTGGAGGATTATAAATATAATTTTACATTTTTCCTAAGACTTGTTTATTTTTGTCTATTTTCATCAAATTGTAACTATTCCTTCAATATGGGATAATCTAATATTAATATGTCTTACATCATGTTTGGTTATTGGTAAGCAATAATGATAGAACGAAGTAAATCATGCTTAAATGACCATTCCTTATAAAATGAAATCATTATTTCTTTATTTGGTCGGTGTAAGCCCTAAAGCCAAGTCAAGTAACCGTAGGATTGAACTTAGAACCCAAGGTTTAGGGCGATCGGTTAAAGGATCCGATCAAACCCAAATTAGAAACTATTGATAGGAATATTAGTAAAAATGACCCTGTAAACTTAAATTTAAGAAAGTAAGTAGTAAAATAGAAGACTATAAAATTTTCAAATTTTAAGCATAATAACTGCTAATTATCGAAAAGGCGAAAAGTGTCATGAAATAACTAAGAAATTACTAGAGATAAATTATATGTGTACTAAAAATTTTAGAATGACCAAATTAATATTTAGGAATGTTCACGTGTACCCTACATGTATTTACGTGTGGATAAAAATACGCGTAATTGCTAAAATAGACCGAAAATTAAGTAAATAATTAAAGAAAAATACAAAATAATTATAAAAAAATAAAAAAAAATCAGAAGGAGAGGTCTGCAACTGGATCAAGTCGTGACTGAAAAGAAAAAAAATTGGCCAATAAAAATGTGCCAAACTAAAAGCCTAAAATCAAGGAAATGGGCAAAAATCACATCAAATTAATGCACATTAATTACTATGTTTGTCTATAAATAAGGAAAAAATTCACAGAAGACATTTGGACAATTTGTAATATGAGAAAAATAGAAACACAAGAAAAATCGAGAGAAATTCCAGAAAATAAAAAAAAAAAAGAAAACTGTGCAGATTAGCAAGGTGAACGGGAACCACCACTCACCACCACCTGGGACCGAACCACCACCACCACCCTACCCTAGGACCAGCGTCTGGACCGGCCGACAGCCTTGGACCGGTTTTGGACGGCCAGAAATCCTTGAACCGGTTAGTCATTTACTCATCCCGATTTTTATATAATTTTGTAAAATTAGTTATTTTGCCCAGAAAATTATGAAACTTGTTATTCTGAGGTTTTATTGTATTTAGATTTAGGGAAAAATATTGATTTAGTTTAATTATGTCTGGAAATATAGGGTTCTTAAGAAATTGTTAAAAACCGAGCATGATTAAACCGGAAATTAAATAGGCTTAGGGATGTAGTTTGGGGCTCAAAATTTTTCTGTAGAACTCTCACATGATTTAGAACAGTGCTATGAAGCCTTTTTTTTTAAAATTAATTTTCGAAAATTTTAAGTTAATTTTTAGCCCTAAAATGATGGTAAAATTGAGTGATTTGGGATTAATTAGGTAATTAGAATGTTAATTACTGATTTGGATCTTGATTAGATGATTAAGGAAGTTAATCTCTGCAGTGGAACCCTAATCCTAGCTTTTAGGTACTAATTATGGTTAATTAGGGAAATTAGGTAAAGAATATGAGAAATTAGGAATATGTGAAAATATAAATTACTAAATTTAAAAAAATAAAGTTATTTAGATAATATTATAATTGAAATCAGAAAAATAATAAATCGGAATTAATATTTAATTTTAAGTAAATATCTTAAAATGTAAGATTTTTACACCTCGGGAATAAATCCGATATCCCAATTAGGGTTAGTGTGTACCGAATAGTTAGAATACCAAAATTACGACCCAATAGGATATTTGAATACCCGGGCATAAGGTGATTAATGTCACATTGGGATTCGAGCCTAATTACGACCTAGGAATTAAAATTAGAATCTAGTTTAGGAACCGAACCCCGAAATAAAATACAACGAATTATTAGTACGTTGTCGGTATACATGAGGAAAATGAGTTACATTATAAATTAGAATAAGAATCCATAAAAATAAGTACTAAAAGGACCTCTTTGAATTATAGGACACCCAGAAACAAATCAGCTCGCAATTTGAGGATCGAGCGACCGAGCAAATTCATGTAAGTTGGGTTATTGCTTATTGTAATAGAGTACTAGTTTTGTAGTGCTCGGAGACTTAGGCTTGTATATGCTTGTGATTGTAAGTAGTTTGCGCATGTGTGATGTATCTGAATTCGTGCTGGAATTTGTGCTGTGGGTGATTTTGTGACTGATTGAATTGTTGTGGTCTTGTTTGAACACCCTAACCGGAATTTAATCTTAGTCGACCGTAATAACCGAAAACGTCATGCATTGCAACCCGTTAGGGGATCATAGGACTCTCCAACCAAATACCGACCCCTTCGAAAGGGATAGCGCAGGATTGCAAAATGGTCCCTTCTTCATCCTCAGTCGAACTAAGTGACAGGAAAGGAGGTCGCGGCGGGGGTGAAGTCAATGGTTCGAAGGTAGTCGCGGGAGGAGCGAGGTCTCCATTGCACAAGCCTGGGTTTGGTTGTGAGCTGCTGCATAACATGGAACTCCTCAACCCGGATCGGAGCGGGTGAAATTTCTCTGATTTCACAACGGACCGGACTACGTTGTGCGATGACACTTGATTGTTGCATTGCATGAAAATAATTGTTTGATAATCCTGTTTGTGCTTGTATGCATTCATGAGTCTCCAATTCAACTTACTGAGCTGTAGTTGCTCATACCCTTATAGATCCTTTTGCAGGTTCTGATTTGTAATCTCTTCGAGTACCATGCCGCCCTACAATTATCCAGAGGTTAGTCTTTTGACGCCAGGGGTGTGAGGATCAAGTTACTTAGCTTAATGTGTAACCAGACTGACCTTGTAGTTAAAGGATGAAGACTGTTAGTTATTCTGTAAATTAGTAAACTGTAGTTCTTATGTAAATCTTCCTGGGAAGCTCTGTGGACTTACTTATATGATTATCTATGTTTAATAGTAATTTGAGTTACTCATCATATTTGTAGTATAATCATTAATCGAACTGTTTACTTCAAAGCGAGTGGTCGTCGACGCCTTGTGTAGATTATCTCTATAGTAGGAACTGTGAGGCCAGTTTCTATCATAGAGTGGTTTACACGGCGGGACTGTTGCGACCTCGCGACTTCGGGGCGTAACAGTTCTCGGTTGGTATCAGAGCGAAGTTTTAGTAAACTCGCTTTGAAGCGTCATACCTTAAAAGAAATAGACATTATAGGAATGTTGAGAGTGGGTAATATTAAGTGGACGATAAAAGATTGTATAACATAAATAACCTTAATCTTTAACATAGGAAATATGACTTGGTTTAATTATAATTACAGGGTCGAAGGGGAGAATTAGTTCATAGTTGGATACGGTTTGGATGGAATGGAGAAGTATCTCCCATTGATTATAGGGTGAAATTACAATGGCTATTGATGGAACTAGCTGATTGGAATATATTTAAGACGGTTGATGAGATCATCAATAAGTTCCATGATCGGATGTGCTATAGTTGGAAGGATGAGTGGGCATGGATGGAAATGAGCTTAGGCCCCCAGTATAATAGATACACTGCTATAGCCGCTTTTGAGCAGAGATGGTTGGAGAAAGAGGGAATTATAACCCTGATGATGCCCTTACGGTATTTTCCTGCTAGGTTAGAGGATGGGAGACCATACCCTGCCGGTATTGCACACATCCCTGCTGATATCCCATACATTCCTAGACAGTACCCACTAGGGATCATTGATTGGTTTCCATAGTTTCCCGAGCCTGCTGGGGATGGTATAGAGATACCATTGAACTTTAGTCTTGAACCTGAACCTGAAATACCAGGACCACCACCAGAAAACCCACCTCCAGTTGAACCCCAAGAGGATGAAGTTCATATAGAGGAAGACCCTGAGGAGGACCCAGAAGAAGAAGAAGATCCAGAAGAAGACCCTGAAGAGGAGCAGGAAAACGAGGGTGAACCTGGTGTAGACCTACATGCTTTGCTCATGCAGGTGATTGCAGACACTGGGATAGCTGGAGTAGGAACTGGTAATCCAATTGAGTCGGACGATGATGAAGTACAGGAGGTGATTGTGATTCCTGAGACTCCAGAGATAATATATATAGACTCTGCATCAGAGAGTGAGCATGAGGACCATTCAGTTGGAGGCCATATGGATTATGATCCCTTTGATGAGGTAGCTGCTACGGATTCAGAGGAGGACTAGTTTAGTTGGATGACTGACATGTTTAGTTAGGTAGATTTTTGGATATGATCCAGTAGCAATTTTGATGGATACTGATGTATTTTAGGACCTTTTGATGTATTTCGACTTTTGATGTATCTTTTTGACTTTTGATGTACTTTTTAGCTTCTGGATCAAGTTAGGTGTATGTTGTAATTAAGTTTGATGTAACCTTTTGTCTTGTACAGTTGTAAAGATCGAGTCTGTAGTAGATGATGTAAGTAATGATGTAATCGAGTTGTAAATTCGATGTATGTATTTGAAAGATTATCGAGTTGTATCTTTTGTTTTAAAGTTGTAATAGTGATGATGTAAGGTCGAATGAAATATACAGTGAAAGTTAGATTTCTAAGTACGTTGACTCTAATACTATTGTCATTACTATTTGATATGAGTACATATTGCAAGCATTTATTTATTTATAAATATTCTCTAAACAAAAGTAGGGATAACTTATAGATAGATATGAATGCAGGACTATAAGTTAAACTAGTAAGTGATTATGGCTGAAGCTGGAAACGGAAGTAATCAAGGAGGAACTGAAGGGAATCAAAACCCTCCACCACGAGCACCATCACCACCAAGAGAACAACATAGACAAGATTTACCTCCACCGCCTCCACAAGAAAATATGCCTATTGGGCAAATACTTGCCAGTATGCATACGATGATGAGACAGCAAGGAATGTTGATTCAACATCTTATGACTGGTGGTAATGTGGGAAACAGAAGACCCCAAGAAGTTGAACAACGAATAGAGCGACCTCAAGAGGTTAATAAACTTCCTGAGTTTATAAAAGCCAACTGTTATTTTGAGGGGGAGATGGGTAGGCCAGATGTGGCTGATGATTGGTTAGCCCAAGTTGAACGGAGTTTTGAGGCTTTTAGAGTCCCTGAATCCCAAAAGTTATCTTATGGTACATTCATGCTAAAGTTAGCTGCAAGAGTATGGTGGGACTCGAGAGCAAGACAACTTGGAAATAACATTGATTGGCAACAATTTAAGGAGGAATTCAGGAAGGAGTATTTCCCTCATAGTGTCCAAAATAGAATGGTGCGAGACCTATTTGAACTAAAGAAGGGAGGTATGAGTGTAACCCAGTATGAGACTGAGTTCAACAGATTGTTACAATATGTACCTGGTTCATACCGAGACAATATAGAGTTGAAGAAAGATTTATTCCTTACTGGATTTGACCCCACAATGTGTTGCAAGCTGCTGGATTATGGTTTTACCACTTACAATGAAGTGGTAGATAAAGCAAGGCAATTGGAAGATAATCGTGTGAGGATGCAAGCAATGTGGAGTCAAAAGATTAATAGAGGTTATCGACCAGGACCATCATTTAAGAGATCATATCCTGGTGCCTCTAGTAGCAATTCTGGACTGAAGAGAAGGAGACCAGTAACTCTGGCTAGTAACCCAGCGCAGTCACTACCGAGTGTGAGTTTTTATGACAAGGATGGTAATGTCAAATGCTGGAAGTGTGGTGCAAATCATTTTCCAAGAAATTGTACTCAGCTAAAAGGGAAATGTTTTATATGTGGAGATCCGAACCATGTGCTGAAGGCATGCCCTAAGATGAAATTGGTGAAGTGTAGTAAGTGCGGTAGAAAGGGTCATTTCTCCAGATACTGTCCACAGTTTGTACAAGGAGCTAAGCGAACAGAAGGTTTTGATAATACCACTGCACCTGCTCGTATCTTTGCTTTGGAGGATATGGAAATTGAGGAAAATGAGGATTTTTCGGATTTTATGGAAGAGTACTACCATGACGATGTTGAGGAGCTCATGGGAGTGGAAGAAAAAAATGATGAAGGACTTGTAACTGGTATGTACTCAGACTATTTATTTTAAGAATAATTCTAAGTGTGAATTAAATTGAAATCTTTGCATTTTAAGATTTATGAATGTTAGTGTAGTTGGTAACCATAGTAATAGTACATTCCAGGACATGTGCTGATAAATGGACAACCTGCTTTTGTGCTGTTTGATACCGGTGCATCACATTCCTTTGCAAGCCAGAAATTTGTACATGAACAAGAAATTAGTGTGGTTACTGTTAATGTAACTTATAAAGTTAGAACTCCGACTGGGGAGAAAGTAACAACCCGAGAAGTAGTAGCAGATGGTAGAATAAAAATCCAAGAGAAAGAGTATCCTATAAGTCTTGTGATATTACCTTTACAAGGTTACGATGTAATAGTGGGAATAGATTGGTTGTCTAAGAACAATGCCATTATGGAGTGTAGGAAAAAAATTGTCGATCTTAATGATGGAGAAACGATATTTCAAGGAAAAGCCGGTGGAAGTAGGTTGAATATATCAGTGATGGAGATATGTGATTAACAATTTGAGACAAGAGTAAAGGAGGATGATTGGACATTTTGTTGGGTGTTTGCTGTGGACGTAGAGAAGGAAATACCCAAGGTAGCAGACATACAGGTAGTGAATGAGTTTTCAGATGTATTTCCGGAGGATTTACCAGGGTTAGCTCCACCCCGAGAGTTGGATTTCAATGTAGAATTAGTTCCTGGAACTGAACCTATTTCGAAAGCCCCATATCGGATGTCACCCATAGAACTTCAGGAACTAAAGAAACAACTTCAGGAGCTATTGGATAAAAAGTTTATTAGACTGAGTGTCTCACCGTGGGGAGCACCGGTATTATTTGTGAAAAAGAAGGATGGTATTATGAGATTGTGTATAGACTATCGGGAGTTAAATAAAGTTACCATTAAGAATAGGTATCCGCTACCTCGCATTGATGATTTGTTTGATCAACTCCAAGGTGCAACTGTGTTTTCTAGAATAGATTTGAAATCAGGATATCATCAGTTACGAGTTAAGCCGGAAGATGTGCATAAGACTGCATTTAGAACTCGATATGGACATTATGAATTTTTGGTGATGCCATTTGGCTTAACGAATGCTCCGGCTGTATTTATGGACTTGATGAATCGTATATATCAACCATATTTGGATAAGTTTGTTGTGGTGTTTATTGATGATATCTTGATTTACTCAAAAACCAAGGAGGAGCATGCGGAACATTTACGATTGGCATTGCAGAAGTTGAGAGAGAATCAATTGTATGCCAAGTTAAGTAAATGTGAGTTTTGGTTGGATAGGATTGCTTTTCTAGGTCATATTATATCTGGTGAAGGAATCTTTGTAGACCCTGATAAAGTGAAAGCAGTAATGGACTGGAAGCAACCAACCACAGTGACTGAGATAAGGAGTTTTCTGGGTATGGCTGGATACTATCGACGGTTCATAAAGGATTTTTCCAAAATCGCTAAACCATTGACTCGATTAACCCAGAAGGATGTAAAGTTTGAATGGAGTGAAGAGTGTGAAATGAGTTTTCAGGAGTTGAAGAAACGACTGGTTACAGCACCAGTGTTAACATTACCTGATCCGGATAAACCTTATAATGTGTACAGTGATGCTTCACGAAATGGATTAGGTTGTGTATTGATGCAGGATAGAAAAGTTGTTGCATATGCATCAAGACAATTGAGGCCACATGAGAGGAATTACCCGACTCATGATTTAGAGTTAGCAGCTGTAGTGTTTGCCTTGAAAATTTGGAGACATTATCTTTATGGGCAACGGTACGAGATGTACACTGATCATAAGAGTCTAAAATACTTCTTTACTCAGAAGGAGTTGAATTTAAGGCAAAGAAGGTGGTTAGAACTGATTAAGGATTATGATCTGAATATAAATTATCACTCTGGAAAGGCCAATTTGGTGGCAGATGCATTAAGTCGAAAGAGTTATGAACAGGTTGCTTTACTGTTAACACCTCAATATGAATTAGTGCATGAATTTGAAAGGATGCAAATTGGGTTTGATTGGTGTGAACCTAATAGCCAGTTAATGAACTGGGAATTGCAACCTACTTTATTAGAGAGAATCAAGCAAAAGCAAGAGGAGGACAAGGGTCTGATGGAGATAAAAGAGAAATTAAGTAACGGACAGGACCCTGACTTTAAGGTGGATGATAAAGGTCTAATAAAGTTTAGAGGAAGAATATGTGTACCACAAGATGCAGACTTAAAGAAGCAAATTTTGGATGAAGCACACATTACAGGTTATACTGTGCACCCGGGAGGAAATAAAATGTACCAAGATCTAAAACTCATGTATTGGTGGAATGGGATGAAGAGAGAAGTGGCACAGTATGTATCGGAATGCCTTACATGCCAACAAGTCAAAGCAGAACACCAAAGACCGGGTGGATTATTGCAACCTTTAGAAATACCACGATGAAAATGGGATCATATTACCATGGATTTTGTAGTAGCCTTACCAAGGACTCAAGTTGGATACGATTCTATTTGGGTAGTCGTGGATAGATTAACAAAGAGTGCACATTTCTTACCTTATCGGACTGGTGATTCAATGGAAAAGCTGGCTAGACTGTATGTTCGAGAAATAATAAGACTACATGGTGTTCCTGAGAGTATTGTTTCTGACCGAGATAGTCGGTTTGTATCCAAATTCTGGGAAAGCTTACATAGAGCTTTGGGTACAAAGTTACAGTTTGGTACAGCCTATCACCCACAAACAGACGGGCAGTCTGAGCGAACGATTCAAACTTTAGAAGATATGCTACGAGCTTGTGTGTTGGATTTTGGAGGTGATTGGGATAAATACTTACCGTTGATAGAATTTGCCTACAATAATAGTTATCATGCAACGATACAGATGGCGCCGTATGAAGCACTATATGGGAGGAAATGCAGATCGCCACTGTATTGGGATCATGAAGAATATGCCATGATTGGACCAGACATGATCAATCAAACGAGTGAGAAGATTAAGATTGTACGACAACGGATGAAGGAAGCTCAGGACCGTTATAAAAGTTGGGCTGATTTGAAAAGAAGACCCTTGGAATTTGAAATGGGTGATCATGTTTACATTAAAATAAGCCCATTCAAAGGACTTAGACGGTTTGGTTCAAAGGGAAAACTGAGCCCACGATACATTGGTCCATTTGAAGTGTTAGAGAAGGTTGGCAATGTATCGTACCGAGTAGCTTTACCTCCAAGTCTATCAGGCTATCATAATGTATTCCATGTATCCATGTTAAGAAAATTCATTAAGAACCCGAATGCAATAGTGGAAATAGAGCCAGTGGAGTTAACGAGGAATTTTCAACTGGTGAGACAACCCATAAAGATCTTGGATAGCCGGGTTCAGAAGTTAAGGAACAGAGATATGGAGTACGTAAAGATTCAATGGAATGAAGGTCCAGACTTGGAGATGACTTGGGAACCAAAAGCTGCGATGATGGAGCAGTATCCATGGCTTTTCTGATTTCCAGGTTAGTAAAAGTATACAAGTTACTGTATTTAGTCAATTAAGTGTAAATTAGATGTACAGAAGTTTTGAGGACAAAACTTTTTTGAAGGGGGGTGGAATTGTAAGCCCTAAAGCCAAGTCAAGTAACCGTAGGATTGAACTTAGAACCCAAGGTTTAGGGCGATCGGTTAAAGGATCCGATCAAACCCAAATTAGAAACTATTGATAGGAATATTAGTAAAAATGACCCTGTAAACTTAAATTTAAGAAAGTAAGTAGTAAAATAGGAGACTATAAAATTTTCAAATTTTAAGCATAATAACTGCTAATTATCGAAAAGGCGAAAAGTGTCATGAAATAACTAAGAAATTACTAGAGATAAATTATATGTGTACTAAAAATTTTAGAATGACCAAATTAATATTTAGGAATGTTCACGTGTACCCTACATGTATTTACGTGTGGATAAAAATACGCGTAATTGCTAAAATAGACCGAAAATTAAGTAAATAATTAAAGAAAAATACAAAATAATTATAAAAAAATAAAAAAAAATCAGAAGGAGAGGTCTGCAACTGGATCAAGTCGTGACTGAAAAGAAAAAAAATTGGCCAATAAAAATGTGCCAAACTAAAAGCCTAAAATCAAGGAAATGGGCAAAAATCACATCAAATTAATGCACATTAATTACTATGTTTGTCTATAAATAAGGAAAAAATTCACAGAAGACATTTGGACAATTTGTAATCTGAGAAAAATAGAAACACAAGAAAAATCGAGAGAAATTCCAGAAAATAATAAAAAAAAAAAGAAAACTGTGCAGATTAGCAAGGTGAACGGGAACCACCACCCACCACCACCTGGGACCGAACCACCACCACCACCCTACCCTAGGACCAGCGTCTGGACCGGCCGACAGCCTTGGACCGGTTTTGGACGGCCAGAAATCCTTGAACCGGTTAGTCATTTACTCATCCCGATTTTTATATAATTTTGTAAAATTAGTTATTTTGCCCAGAAAATTATGAAACTTGTTATTCTGAGGTTTTATTGTATTTAGATTTAGGGAAAAATATTGATTTAGTTTAATTATGTCTGGAAATATAGGGTTCTTAAGAAATTGTTAAAAACCGAGCATGATTAAACCGGAAATTAAATAGGCTTAGGGATGTAGTTTGGGGCTCAAAATTTTTCTGTAGAACTCTCACATGATTTAGAACAGTGCTATGAAGCCTTTTTTTTTAAAATTAATTTTCGAAAATTTTAAGTTAATTTTTAGCCCTAAAATGATGGTAAAATTGAGTGATTTGGGATTAATTAGGTAATTAGAATGTTAATTACTGATTTGGATCTTGATTAGATGATTAAGGAAGTTAATCTCTGCAGTGGAACCCTAATCCTAGCTTTTAGGTACTAATTATGGTTAATTAGGGAAATTAGGTAAAGAATATGAGAAATTAGGAATATGTGAAAATATAAATTACTAAATTTAAAAAAATAAAGTTATTTAGATAATATTATAATTGAAATCAGAAAAATAATAAATCGGAATTAATATTTAATTTTAAGTAAATATCTTAAAATGTAAGATTTTTACACCTCGGGAATAAATCCGATATCCCAATTAGGGTTAGTGTGTACCGAATAGTTAGAATACCAAAATTACGACCCAATAGGATATTTGAATACCCGGGCATAAGGTGATTAATGTCACATTGGGATTCGAGCCTAATTACGACTTAGGAATTAAAACTAGAATCTAGTTTAGGAACCGAACCCCGAAATAAAATACAACGAATTATTAGTACGTTGTCGGTATACATGAGGAAAATGAGTTACATTATAAATTAGAATAAGAATCCATAAAAATAAGTACTAAAAGGACCTCTTTGAATTATAGGACACCCAGAAACAAATCAGCTCGCAATTTGAGGATCGAGCGACCGAGCAAATTCATGTAAGTTGGGTTATTGCTTATTGTAATAGAGTACTAGTTTTGTAGTGCTCGGAGACTTAGGCTTGTATATGCTTGTGATTGTAAGTAGTTTGCGCATGTGTGATGTATCTGAATTCGTGCTGGAATTTGTGCTGTGGGTGATTTTGTGACTGATTGAATTGTTGTGGTCTTGTTTGAACACCCTAACCGGAATTTAATCTTAGTCGACCGTAATAACCGAAAACGTCATGCATTGCAACCCGTTAGGGGATCATAGGACTCTCCAACCAAATACCGACCCCTTCGAAAGGGATAGCGCAGGATTGCAAAATGGTCCCTTCTTCATCCTCAGTCGAACTAAGTGACAGGAAAGGAGGTCGCGGCGGGGGTGAAGTCAATGGTTCGAAGGTAGTCGCGGGAGGAGCGAGGTCTCCATTGCACAAGCCTGGGTTTGGTTGTGAGCTGCTGCATAACATGGAACTCCTCAACCCGGATCGGAGCGGGTGAAATTTCTCTGATTTCACAACGGACCGGACTACGTTGTGCGATGACACTTGATTGTTGCATTGCATGAAAATAATTGTTTGATAATCCTGTTTGTGCTTGTATGCATTCATGAGTCTCCAATTCAACTTACTGAGCTGTAGTTGCTCATACCCTTATAGATCCTTTTGCAGGTTCTGATTTGTAATCTCTTCGAGTACCATGCCGCCCTACAATTATCCAGAGGTTAGTCTTTTGACGCCAGGGGTGTGAGGATCAAGTTACTTAGCTTAATGTGTAACCAGACTGACCTTGTAGTTAAAGGATGAAGACTGTTAGTTATTCTGTAAATTAGTAAACTGTAGTTCTTATGTAAATCTTCCTGGGAAGCTCTGTGGACTTACTTATATGATTATCTATGTTTAATAGTAATTTGAGTTACTCATCATATTTGTAGTATAATCATTAATCGAACTGTTTACTTCAAAGCGAGTGGTCGTCGACGCCTTGTGTAGATTATCTCTATAGTAGGAACTGTGAGGCCAGTTTCTATCATAGAGTGGTTTACACGGCGGGACTGTTGCGACCTCGCGACTTCGGGGCGTAACAGTTCTCGGTTGGTATCAGAGCGAAGTTTTAGTAAACTCGCTTTGAAGCGTCATACCTTAAAAGAAATAGACATTATAGGAATGTTGAGAGTGGGTAATATTAAGTGGACGATAAAAGATTGTATAACATAAATAACCTTAATCTTTAACATAGGAAATATGACTTGGTTTAATTATAATTACAGGGTCGAAGGGGAGAATTAGTTCATAGTTGGATACGGTTTGGATGGAATGGAGAAGTATCTCCCATTGATTATAGGGTGAAATTACAATGGCTATTGATGGAACTAGCTGATTGGAATATATTTAAGACGGTTGATGAGATCATCAATAAGTTCCATGATCGGATGTGCTATAGTTGGAAGGATGAGTGGGCATGGATGGAAATGAGCTTAGGCCCCCAGTATAATAGATACACTGCTATAGCCGCTTTTGAGCAGAGATGGTTGGAGAAAGAGGGAATTATAACCCTGATGATGCCCTTACGGTATTTTCCTGCTAGGTTAGAGGATGGGAGACCATACCCTGCCGGTATTGCACACATCCCTGCTGATATCCCATACATTCCTAGACAGTACCCACTAGGGATCATTGATTGGTTTCCATAGTTTCCCGAGCCTGCTGGGGATGGTATAGAGATACCATTGAACTTTAGTCTTGAACCTGAACCTGAAATACCAGGACCACCACCAGAAAACCCACCTCCAGTTGAACCCCAAGAGGATGAAGTTCATATAGAGGAAGACCCTGAGGAGGACCCAGAAGAAGAAGAAGATCCAGAAGAAGACCCTGAAGAGGAGCAGGAAAACGAGGGTGAACCTGGTGTAGACCTACATGCTTTGCTCATGCAGGTGATTGCAGACACTGGGATAGCTGGAGTAGGAACTGGTAATCCAATTGAGTCGGACGATGATGAAGTACAGGAGGTGATTGTGATTCCTGAGACTCCAGAGATAATATATATAGACTCTGCATCAGAGAGTGAGCATGAGGACCATTCAGTTGGAGGCCATATGGATTATGATCCCTTTGATGAGGTAGCTGCTACGGATTCAGAGGAGGACTAGTTTAGTTGGATGACTGACATGTTTAGTTAGGTAGATTTTTGGATATGATCCAGTAGCAATTTTGATGGATACTGATGTATTTTAGGACCTTTTGATGTATTTCGACTTTTGATGTATCTTTTTGACTTTTGATGTACTTTTTAGCTTCTGGATCAAGTTAGGTGTATGTTGTAATTAAGTTTGATGTAACCTTTTGTCTTGTACAGTTGTAAAGATCGAGTCTGTAGTAGATGATGTAAGTAATGATGTAATCGAGTTGTAAATTCGATGTATGTATTTGAAAGATTATCGAGTTGTATCTTTTGTTTTAAAGTTGTAATAGTGATGATGTAAGGTCGAATGAAATATACAGTGAAAGTTAGATTTCTAAGTACGTTGACTCTAATACTATTGTCATTACTATTTGATATGAGTACATATTGCAAGCATTTATTTATTTATAAATATTCTCTAAACAAAAGTAGGGATAACTTATAGATAGATATGAATGCAGGACTATAAGTTAAACTAGTAAGTGATTATGGCTGAAGCTGGAAACGGAAGTAATCAAGGAGGAACTGAAGGGAATCAAAACCCTCCACCACGAGCACCATCACCACCAAGAGAACAACATAGACAAGATTTACCTCCACCGCCTCCACAAGAAAATATGCCTATTGGGCAAATACTTGCCAGTATGCATACGATGATGAGACAGCAAGGAATGTTGATTCAACATCTTATGACTGGTGGTAATGTGGGAAACAGAAGACCCCAAGAAGTTGAACAACGAATAGAGCGACCTCAAGAGGTTAATAAACTTCCTGAGTTTATAAAAGCCAACTGTTATTTTGAGGGGGAGATGGGTAGGCCAGATGTGGCTGATGATTGGTTAGCCCAAGTTGAACGGAGTTTTGAGGCTTTTAGAGTCCCTGAATCCCAAAAGTTATCTTATGGTACATTCATGCTAAAGTTAGCTGCAAGAGTATGGTGGGACTCGAGAGCAAGACAACTTGGAAATAACATTGATTGGCAACAATTTAAGGAGGAATTCAGGAAGGAGTATTTCCCTCATAGTGTCCAAAATAGAATGGTGCGAGACCTATTTGAACTAAAGAAGGGAGGTATGAGTGTAACCCAGTATGAGACTGAGTTCAACAGATTGTTACAATATGTACCTGGTTCATACCGAGACAATATAGAGTTGAAGAAAGATTTATTCCTTACTGGATTTGACCCCACAATGTGTTGCAAGCTGCTGGATTATGGTTTTACCACTTACAATGAAGTGGTAGATAAAGCAAGGCAATTGGAAGATAATCGTGTGAGGATGCAAGCAATGTGGAGTCAAAAGATTAATAGAGGTTATCGACCAGGACCATCATTTAAGAGATCATATCCTGGTGCCTCTAGTAGCAATTCTGGACTGAAGAGAAGGAGACCAGTAACTCTGGCTAGTAACCCAGCGCAGTCACTACCGAGTGTGAGTTTTTATGACAAGGATGGTAATGTCAAATGCTGGAAGTGTGGTGCAAATCATTTTCCAAGAAATTGTACTCAGCTAAAAGGGAAATGTTTTATATGTGGAGATCCGAACCATGTGCTGAAGGCATGCCCTAAGATGAAATTGGTGAAGTGTAGTAAGTGCGGTAGAAAGGGTCATTTCTCCAGATACTGTCCACAGTTTGTACAAGGAGCTAAGCGAACAGAAGGTTTTGATAATACCACTGCACCTGCTCGTATCTTTGCTTTGGAGGATATGGAAATTGAGGAAAATGAGGATTTTTCGGATTTTATGGAAGAGTACTACCATGACGATGTTGAGGAGCTCATGGGAGTGGAAGAAAAAAATGATGAAGGACTTGTAACTGGTATGTACTCAGACTATTTATTTTAAGAATAATTCTAAGTGTGAATTAAATTGAAATCTTTGCATTTTAAGATTTATGAATGTTAGTGTAGTTGGTAACCATAGTAATAGTACATTCCAGGACATGTGCTGATAAATGGACAACCTGCTTTTGTGCTGTTTGATACCGGTGCATCACATTCCTTTGCAAGCCAGAAATTTGTACATGAACAAGAAATTAGTGTGGTTACTGTTAATGTAACTTATAAAGTTCCGACTGGGGAGAAAGTAACAACCCGAGAAGTAGTAGCAGATGGTAGAATAAAAATCCAAGAGAAAGAGTATCCTATAAGTCTTGTGATATTACCTTTACAAGGTTACGATGTAATAGTGGGAATAGATTGGTTGTCTAAGAACAATGCCATTATGGAGTGTAGGAAAAAAATTGTCGATCTTAATGATGGAGAAACGATATTTCAAGGAAAAGCCGGTGGAAGTAGGTTGAATATATCAGTGATGGAGATATGTGATTAACAATTTGAGACAAGAGTAAAGGAGGATGATTGGACATTTTGTTGGGTGTTTGCTGTGGACGTAGAGAAGGAAATACCCAAGGTAGCAGACATACAGGTAGTGAATGAGTTTTCAGATGTATTTCCGGAGGATTTACCAGGGTTAGCTCCACCCCGAGAGTTGGATTTCAATGTAGAATTAGTTCCTGGAACTGAACCTATTTCGAAAGCCCCATATCGGATGTCACCCATAGAACTTCAGGAACTAAAGAAACAACTTCAGGAGCTATTGGATAAAAAGTTTATTAGACTGAGTGTCTCACCGTGGGGAGCACCGGTATTATTTGTGAAAAAGAAGGATGGTATTATGAGATTGTGTATAGACTATCGGGAGTTAAATAAAGTTACCATTAAGAATAGGTATCCGCTACCTCGCATTGATGATTTGTTTGATCAACTCCAAGGTGCAACTGTGTTTTCTAGAATAGATTTGAAATCAGGATATCATCAGTTACGAGTTAAGCCGGAAGATGTGCATAAGACTGCATTTAGAACTCGATATGGACATTATGAATTTTTGGTGATGCCATTTGGCTTAACGAATGCTCCGGCTGTATTTATGGACTTGATGAATCGTATATATCAACCATATTTGGATAAGTTTGTTGTGGTGTTTATTGATGATATCTTGATTTACTCAAAAACCAAGGAGGAGCATGCGGAACATTTACGATTGGCATTGCAGAAGTTGAGAGAGAATCAATTGTATGCCAAGTTAAGTAAATGTGAGTTTTGGTTGGATAGGATTGCTTTTCTAGGTCATATTATATCTGGTGAAGGAATCTTTGTAGACCCTGATAAAGTGAAAGCAGTAATGGACTGGAAGCAACCAACCACAGTGACTGAGATAAGGAGTTTTCTGGGTATGGCTGGATACTATCGACGGTTCATAAAGGATTTTTCCAAAATCGCTAAACCATTGACTCGATTAACCCAGAAGGATGTAAAGTTTGAATGGAGTGAAGAGTGTGAAATGAGTTTTCAGGAGTTGAAGAAACGACTGGTTACAGCACCAGTGTTAACATTACCTGATCCGGATAAACCTTATAATGTGTACAGTGATGCTTCACGAAATGGATTAGGTTGTGTATTGATGCAGGATAGAAAAGTTGTTGCATATGCATCAAGACAATTGAGGCCACATGAGAGGAATTACCCGACTCATGATTTAGAGTTAGCAGCTGTAGTGTTTGCCTTGAAAATTTGGAGACATTATCTTTATGGGCAACGGTACGAGATGTACACTGATCATAAGAGTCTAAAATACTTCTTTACTCAGAAGGAGTTGAATTTAAGGCAAAGAAGGTGGTTAGAACTGATTAAGGATTATGATCTGAATATAAATTATCACTCTGGAAAGGCCAATTTGGTGGCAGATGCATTAAGTCGAAAGAGTTATGAACAGGTTGCTTTACTGTTAACACCTCAATATGAATTAGTGCATGAATTTGAAAGGATGCAAATTGGGTTTGATTGGTGTGAACCTAATAGCCAGTTAATGAACTGGGAATTGCAACCTACTTTATTAGAGAGAATCAAGCAAAAGCAAGAGGAGGACAAGGGTCTGATGGAGATAAAAGAGAAATTAAGTAACGGACAGGACCCTGACTTTAAGGTGGATGATAAAGGTCTAATAAAGTTTAGAGGAAGAATATGTGTACCACAAGATGCAGACTTAAAGAAGCAAATTTTGGATGAAGCACACATTACAGGTTATACTGTGCACCCGGGAGGAAATAAAATGTACCAAGATCTAAAACTCATGTATTGGTGGAATGGGATGAAGAGAGAAGTGGCACAGTATGTATCGGAATGCCTTACATGCCAACAAGTCAAAGCAGAACACCAAAGACCGGGTGGATTATTGCAACCTTTAGAAATACCACGATGAAAATGGGATCATATTACCATGGATTTTGTAGTAGCCTTACCAAGGACTCAAGTTGGATACGATTCTATTTGGGTAGTCGTGGATAGATTAACAAAGAGTGCACATTTCTTACCTTATCGGACTGGTGATTCAATGGAAAAGCTGGCTAGACTGTATGTTCGAGAAATAATAAGACTACATGGTGTTCCTGAGAGTATTGTTTCTGACCGAGATAGTCGGTTTGTATCCAAATTCTGGGAAAGCTTACATAGAGCTTTGGGTACAAAGTTACAGTTTGGTACAGCCTATCACCCACAAACAGACGGGCAGTCTGAGCGAACGATTCAAACTTTAGAAGATATGCTACGAGCTTGTGTGTTGGATTTTGGAGGTGATTGGGATAAATACTTACCGTTGATAGAATTTGCCTACAATAATAGTTATCATGCAACGATACAGATGGCGCCGTATGAAGCACTATATGGGAGGAAATGCAGATCGCCACTGTATTGGGATCATGAAGAATATGCCATGATTGGACCAGACATGATCAATCAAACGAGTGAGAAGATTAAGATTGTACGACAACGGATGAAGGAAGCTCAGGACCGTTATAAAAGTTGGGCTGATTTGAAAAGAAGACCCTTGGAATTTGAAATGGGTGATCATGTTTACATTAAAATAAGCCCATTCAAAGGACTTAGACGGTTTGGTTCAAAGGGAAAAACTGAGCCCACGATACATTGGTCCATTTGAAGTGTTAGAGAAGGTTGGCAATGTATCGTACCGAGTAGCTTTACCTCCAAGTCTATCAGGCTATCATAATGTATTCCATGTATCCATGTTAAGAAAATTCATTAAGAACCCGAATGCAATAGTGGAAATAGAGCCAGTGGAGTTAACGAGGAATTTTCAACTGGTGAGACAACCCATAAAGATCTTGGATAGCCGGGTTCAGAAGTTAAGGAACAGAGATATGGAGTACGTAAAGATTCAATGGAATGAAGGTCCAGACTTGGAGATGACTTGGGAACCAAAAGCTGCGATGATGGAGCAGTATCCATGGCTTTTCTGATTTCCAGGTTAGTAAAAGTATACAAGTTACTGTATTTAGTCAATTAAGTGTAAATTAGATGTACAGAAGTTTTGAGGACAAAACTTTTTTGAAGGGGGGTGGAATTGTAAGCCCTAAAGCCAAGTCAAGTAACCGTAGGATTGAACTTAGAACCCAAGGTTTAGGGCGATCGGTTAAAGGATCCGATCAAACCCAAATTAGAAACTATTGATAGGAATATTAGTAAAAATGACCCTGTAAACTTAAATTTAAGAAAGTAAGTAGTAAAATAGGAGACTATAAAATTTTCAAATTTTAAGCATAATAACTGCTAATTATCGAAAAGGCGAAAAGTGTCATGAAATAACTAAGAAATTACTAGAGATAAATTATATGTGTACTAAAAATTTTAGAATGACCAAATTAATATTTAGGAATGTTCACGTGTACCCTACATGTATTTACGTGTGGATAAAAATACGCGTAATTGCTAAAATAGACCGAAAATTAAGTAAATAATTAAAGAAAAATACAAAATAATTATAAAAAAATAAAAAAAAATCAGAAGGAGAGGTCTGCAACTGGATCAAGTCGTGACTGAAAAGAAAAAAAATTGGCCAATAAAAATGTGCCAAACTAAAAGCCTAAAATCAAGGAAATGGGCAAAAATCACATCAAATTAATGCACATTAATTACTATGTTTGTCTATAAATAAGGAAAAAATTCACAGAAGACATTTGGACAATTTGTAATCTGAGAAAAATAGAAACACAAGAAAAATCGAGAGAAATTCCAGAAAATAATAAAAAAAAAAGAAAACTGTGCAGATTAGCAAGGTGAACGGGAACCACCACCCACCACCACCTGGGACCGAACCACCACCACCACCCTACCCTAGGACCAGCGTCTGGACCGGCCGACAGCCTTGGACCGGTTTTGGACGGCCAGAAATCCTTGAACCGGTTAGTCATTTACTCATCCCGATTTTTATATAATTTTGTAAAATTAGTTATTTTGCCCAGAAAATTATGAAACTTGTTATTCTGAGGTTTTATTGTATTTAGATTTAGGGAAAAATATTGATTTAGTTTAATTATGTCTGGAAATATAGGGTTCTTAAGAAATTGTTAAAAACCGAGCATGATTAAACCGGAAATTAAATAGGCTTAGGGATGTAGTTTGGGGCTCAAAATTTTTCTGTAGAACTCTCACATGATTTAGAACAGTGCTATGAAGCCTTTTTTTTTAAAATTAATTTTCGAAAATTTTAAGTTAATTTTTAGCCCTAAAATGATGGTAAAATTGAGTGATTTGGGATTAATTAGGTAATTAGAATGTTAATTACTGATTTGGATCTTGATTAGATGATTAAGGAAGTTAATCTCTGCAGTGGAACCCTAATCCTAGCTTTTAGGTACTAATTATGGTTAATTAGGGAAATTAGGTAAAGAATATGAGAAATTAGGAATATGTGAAAATATAAATTACTAAATTTAAAAAAATAAAGTTATTTAGATAATATTATAATTGAAATCAGAAAAATAATAAATCGGAATTAATATTTAATTTTAAGTAAATATCTTAAAATGTAAGATTTTTACACCTCGGGAATAAATCCGATATCCCAATTAGGGTTAGTGTGTACCGAATAGTTAGAATACCAAAATTACGACCCAATAGGATATTTGAATACCCGGGCATAAGGTGATTAATGTCACATTGGGATTCGAGCCTAATTACGACTTAGGAATTAAAACTAGAATCTAGTTTAGGAACCGAACCCCGAAATAAAATACAACGAATTATTAGTACGTTGTCGGTATACATGAGGAAAATGAGTTACATTATAAATTAGAATAAGAATCCATAAAAATAAGTACTAAAAGGACCTCTTTGAATTATAGGACACCCAGAAACAAATCAGCTCGCAATTTGAGGATCGAGCGACCGAGCAAATTCATGTAAGTTGGGTTATTGCTTATTGTAATAGAGTACTAGTTTTGTAGTGCTCGGAGACTTAGGCTTGTATATGCTTGTGATTGTAAGTAGTTTGCGCATGTGTGATGTATCTGAATTCGTGCTGGAATTTGTGCTGTGGGTGATTTTGTGACTGATTGAATTGTTGTGGTCTTGTTTGAACACCCTAACCGGAATTTAATCTTAGTCGACCGTAATAACCGAAAACGTCATGCATTGCAACCCGTTAGGGGATCATAGGACTCTCCAACCAAATACCGACCCCTTCGAAAGGGATAGCGCAGGATTGCAAAATGGTCCCTTCTTCATCCTCAGTCGAACTAAGTGACAGGAAAGGAGGTCGCGGCGGGGGTGAAGTCAATGGTTCGAAGGTAGTCGCGGGAGGAGCGAGGTCTCCATTGCACAAGCCTGGGTTTGGTTGTGAGCTGCTGCATAACATGGAACTCCTCAACCCGGATCGGAGCGGGTGAAATTTCTCTGATTTCACAACGGACCGGACTACGTTGTGCGATGACACTTGATTGTTGCATTGCATGAAAATAATTGTTTGATAATCCTGTTTGTGCTTGTATGCATTCATGAGTCTCCAATTCAACTTACTGAGCTGTAGTTGCTCATACCCTTATAGATCCTTTTGCAGGTTCTGATTTGTAATCTCTTCGAGTACCATGCCGCCCTACAATTATCCAGAGGTTAGTCTTTTGACGCCAGGGGTGTGAGGATCAAGTTACTTAGCTTAATGTGTAACCAGACTGACCTTGTAGTTAAAGGATGAAGACTGTTAGTTATTCTGTAAATTAGTAAACTGTAGTTCTTATGTAAATCTTCCTGGGAAGCTCTGTGGACTTACTTATATGATTATCTATGTTTAATAGTAATTTGAGTTACTCATCATATTTGTAGTATAATCATTAATCGAACTGTTTACTTCAAAGCGAGTGGTCGTCGACGCCTTGTGTAGATTATCTCTATAGTAGGAACTGTGAGGCCAGTTTCTATCATAAAGTGGTTTACACGGCGGGACTGTTGCGACCTCGCGACTTCGGGGCATAACAGTCGGCAGAATGATTATAAAGAAAAATGATTGAATAGTTAATAAAAGTACTAGAATGCCCTTTCATACAACTCATAATTACTTTCATGTCTATTGAAAATAAAATGAATTTATAGAGCATGTGCAAATTTATATATCTAATTAAATTATTAGAATAGAAATATATTGCGAACATATTATATATATATTTTATTGTTCACATATAAATTTAAACATGCATTCACCACTATACAAATATATATATGTATACATACACACATACATACACAACACATAACTAAATTCAATTTAAGAAATAGTCATTGCAAGTGCATTATAAACCCTCATTTTATAACTAGTATTTTATCAATTATTATTAAATTAAATTATATCGAATATTGCAATGCAATTAACACATTTTCATTAATTTACCATTAGTGTGAAAAAAAAAGTGTTTGTAGAATAATATTGCTACAAGGATAAACAGATAACTTGCTTAATAGAATAACATGTTTGTGCATCATTGTAAAAGTGACAAACTCCATCCATTGAATATTCCCTGTAAAATGCATTAAGTATCGATTGTATAAGTAAGTTGTTTGATATAAATTGAAATATCAAACTTTGCAAAAAAACCTATTTAGTTTTGCAAAAGTACCTAACTCTATTCATATAACCTGCTAAACAAAATAACTAACTTGTTTCTTCAAACATTAAGAATTTATTATCAAACATTACAAGGTAACTTGTCTTCCACCTTGATAAATCACTTCAACATAACAAAAAACAAAACTATTATAGATGTTGTTCCGTAAACAAAAGTAAGAAGTTCATAAACTTTTGCAAAGCTTGAATGATTCCTTTGTGCTCCTAGAATTCTCCTTACATATAATCCAATTGGACCTTAGGTAGGATGTTGAAAAGTACAATCATTTGTGTAGGCTCCTTAAGGAATTTTTTAAAGCGTCAATTTTTTTCATTGCACTTAACCTTGGATTTTTTGCACAAAGCTATTCAAATTCCAAACTCTCTTTAATATACTTGTTAGTGCTACTCATTACATCCTTGAATTTTACCTATTTCTTATGTTCCTTTATAAATGTTTTTAGCAACAAATAGTGTCTCTACAGATGAGTGCCCATTGAATAAATGCCTCCATCTTTTTGGGATAATATGAGTTGTTGGAAATATCTCTTCCATATTTGAAAGTGGTGGTACCTCCTTTGGTGTATCATTTATCAATTCTTCCTCCCTATCTAACTCATCCTATTGTGCGTCTTCGCTTATAGCATGATCTCTAGCATAGATCTCTAACAACTCATTAAAATAAGGCTTTTTGTCTCAAATGGAACTACGTTTTCATGACTTCAAAAAAAGAAATGTATAATAAGTTTCTTTTGAAAAACAAATATAATAATACAACAATATATCTACTTACTCACAGATAAATGTGTCTTTAAACTTGATCTTTTGTAATAACCATATTCATTGCGGGATCCCATTCGAAGCCACTACTGCAATTTCCATAAATCATATCATAGATAATGCTCTAATCCTTTTTTAAAGTTTTTATACATGATTCATTGCGTGGTTTAGTTTTTAAACTATAGTCAGGAAGCTTGGCACTTAGCATTTTTTCTAGTTCCCTAAGATATCCATTTTGAAACCTGTATTTGCATTATATGTCCTTAAATTATGTAGCTGGGTCATTAATGGCTAAATTCTCTCCATACCTACTTACAATAAAAAGAAAAAATGACATTCTAATAACAATAGAAATGGATCAACATATAAAGTATATAACAACTTTAATATCCAATAAGAATATTCCATTGCTACAACAATAATTACAATTACCATTACAAGTATAAACTAGTTGGCAATGAATAATAAAAAAACATACTAACTTATTACATAACATAAAGGAAAAATAAACATCAATGATGGCTGTGTCTTGATCCCCACAACTAATTAAACATTTGATTAGCGAACTATTGCCTCCAATTATTCCAAGCATTATAGGCCCTAATGTTAGGATTAGGTCATCTTGACTTTCATTAGTGTTCTCCTCTTTTTCATCTAGGTGATCCTTGAGTGGATCATATATCATTTCCCTTCTAATGAAGTTGTGGAGAAGACAACAAGCTAGTACAACTTAATTGTGAATTCTAACCAGAGCATCTTTCAATTATATTGCAAGCTAATGCATGTGTCAAATTAAACGACTCCTCTGGAGTTCTTAGCTGAGACCTTATGCCATTCATAAAATGATATCTTTAACCCTTGTATGGTGCAAGAAAGCCCTCACAATTTGGATAGCTTCCACCAACTAGACAATAACATCATATATTCAAGAGAAGAAAAATCAATCATAATTCATACATAATGTTTTTAGAGGTTTCTTTTTTTTTTTTTATAAATAAGAATTATCATGTGGCACTTTAAGCCCATTATTCCTACTAATTGCATCTAAAAGAACCTCATTGTCAACTACAACCCTCCCAAGTAAGAAGTGCATACACAAATTGCATATTTGATATACATACACCAAGCACAACTTTAGCAATCTCATTCTTGCAAGTTTTATTTATCTTTGAATGGAACTCTAATTCTAATGCATGTCTATCTAAGGTACCTAAACAATTCTACATAGAATATATATGTAAAATTCAAAATTGTGATTCAAATTTCATATTATGTATTTCTAAAATAACCTAAGAAAATTGTCATTTTACCTTAAAGAACTTCCATCAATCATCAATAGAATTCCCTAGAATGAGTTTAGGCTTAATAGGTAATTTCGCAATCTAATATCAACATTTGATACACTGAAAATATCAACTAATAGTTTCTTCTAACCTTTTAAAAGTATGCTTGATAACTCTATTTATTATATAATGAGCAAATATAAACGTTACAACTTACTTTTCAACAAGCTTAAAGAATGCACGTCTATCCATTCGTCTACTTAATACAAGTTATATAATCACCATAAACAAGACTCCAAACAAAATGTGTTTTCTATGAAAGTCCACTTCATATTATCTAATTTGAGGCCAGTATGAATATAAAGAGGAGGCGTAATATAACAAAGTTAACTTGGAATGAAAAATTCTACAATATTGTAGCCACAAAATGTAATGAGTAGCAATCTTTTTTTTTTCTTGGATCATTAATGGTTAAACACAAATTATCAATTATTCAAAAAATATAGTTCATATTTATATGGAAAATATAAGGTATCATACTAATACGTAATAAAAATATAGGAGATATTAGTCATCAAAAGTATGTCATCTTCGAAAAGATAAAAAGAAAGTTAAGATGCTTTTGGTTAATTTGATGCGACAACTCACAAAACTCTATTATATTGAAAATTAGAAGTTAATGGAATCAAGGTATATAACTGTTTCACTTTGCCTAAACTAGTCTTCTTATATTCTTACAGGTTCCATGATCTAGAATGCATATCTTTGAGGGCTATTTTGATTGATCCTTGCACCATAATGAGTGGGTTTTGCAGATATATTATTGTATTATTTGTGCTTATTACATTGCAGAAGACACCCAATAGTTTCAAAATCCTTAAGCATATTGTAACTTTACCCTTTCGATATCTATCTTAAAGCCTGAATGAAAAAAATACGGCTAATGGCTGTTGTGTAAATGCATTATATAGAAGTGTCGAAATCAATAGAATTTTTTTTTCTTATTTTATACTATATTTTTCTTCACTCCACACATCATCTTTATCACCTGACACCACCTATCACAAAGTTATAATAAAAAAAAAAAGGATAAGAACTTTGTAAACATGAAAACAATTGAACAAGAAATATAAAAATATGTCTTTTAACAATTCCTATCATGATATGGAAATGTAACAAGAAAGAAATTGTCATATTGTTCTTACCTTTATTATAGATTTTAACTAGAAAGATTATAAGCAATCAAGATATGGAAATGTAATAAGAAAGAATTGACGGAAAAAAGAGAAGAAAAATGAAAGATCAATTAGCATACCTAGACAACTAGACATGAGATATTAATTATGAGAAAGATGAATATGGAATAGGAGAAAACTATAGTAAATGATACAGTGCCCGTAATGGACTTTTGTTTTTTAAGAAGGGTAACGTTAAGATGATATGATTATGATAGCATTATTCTAAGAAAAAATTATCAATGCACATTGGAATTACTATTGCTTAGACCCTTTGAAGAACTGTTAATTCTTAATTTTTAAGAATGGAAAATTCTACGTTAGTGTTATACAAAATGCATCCAAACATGGGAATAGTCATTCTATAAGGAATATGTATGGAATAAAATGGCAATTCTACCAACTAAATATGCAATTAGTGTATAGTCTTTTTTGCAAATGGGAAACATACTTACATTTGCTTAAATGGAGGCTTGAAAAGTAAAAGTTCAACGTATATTCAAATAATATGATATATATATATATATCTCAAAATGAAGGGGGTTACTTAGTTAAAAACTAAAGCATAAAATTGGTTTGGCTTCAATTTTGCCCTAAACTAGATCAAGCTCTATTTTGTCCATCTTTTTAAAAGGCTAAGAAAATCTCTTATAAAACTAAATATTTTATGACTTATTGAAATAGATAATCCTAAGTTCTCAAATTTTACGATAATGACATTATTTTCTAACCCATGTAACCATTCCATGTTTTAATAAATTTCATATTGTAATTTGGCTCAATAGTTATCAAACATATTATAAATTTGCGTTTTAAAGTTATATTCGATCTTATAAACCTATTTGAACTTATTTCCAGTTCTTAAGTATATATCATGTATTTTGACACATTCAAACCCAATAGAATCAACACAAAGCTTATTTAAGATGTATTGATATTAGTATGCTTGTCTAAGCATTATAAAGTTGATATAAAGTGTGTATAAATAAAATTTGAAGTGTGGTTTTATCGCTAAATGATATAGTGATTAAAATTGGATCTCTTGTAGAGGCTTTTGGGACATAAAGATGACTTAGTAAAGGTTAGCTAGCGTTAAGGAAGAGGTTGGCTGCAAAACAATATCAAATTTTGTTTTCAACATAGTTGTAGAGGTTCCTTTTTGGTTTTTACACTTGTTTGTATGAGTTTTTGCTTTGTTTTCAATATAGCTATAGAGGTTCCCTTTTTGGTTTTTATGCTTGTGTGTATGAGTTTTTAAGTTGTGGATTGGATATAAATGATGAGAGAAAAGATTTGTTCAAGTACCAATCATGTTTGGCATACAATAGAATTTGTAAAAATGGCTAGTAGTATTTTAAAAATTGCCCACTATATCTATCGTAGAATTTATATTTTTGAATATAAAAAGTAGCAAGAGCTTTCTCAAATGATGGTAGGAATGTACATAAGATTTTGTGGCAAGAGCTTAGCTTGGCTGATTACTTAATGTGGGGAAGGCTACAAAATGCAAAACTAGAAACAAGATCAATTTTAATAAGAGTTATAATATGTACATGAGAAAACTTGGTTATTATGTTTTTAGGTTAAGTTTAGATTTGATTCAGATGGTAGAACCAAGTGGTGAGCATCGTGATGGTAATAGTTGATGTATGAGATCTTTTCAAAACAAACCTCTTACAAATATATTAGATCATATAAAGTAGTAGAAAGTTGGTGAGACTAGGCAGGGTAGTATACGTAGGGATTATGTACCAACTAACAGAGTACATCAATTTTATCTTTAGTTAGAAGATTGAAAGTGATCTCTTAAGCAAATCAACTAAATGTAACTACATCAATTAACAAGAAATACAAAAGTCATAAATCAATAATTAAATACATCAAAGTACAACTACGCTATCATTTGAATTATAAACCAATCTATTTAGTATATACCAAGATTAAACAAAGAAGATTTAATAAGTACTACTTAACACATATTATGTACATATAACATGCAAATACCAAAAGTTATCGACAGAACTATAATGAAATGAATAATTATCAAATCAATTACCACAAATGATTTGCATACGTCATACATATTAACTTTTATTGGTATTTACACACTATAATACATAACACATAGCATGTATTACCTATTGAATCTTATCTCTTTAAAATTAATTAAACTTTGATTATGTTCATAAGAATAAGCTTCACATTCAAGTTGTAGCAATTTTAACTACAACAATACTTTCTCTCTCTAGTTGATGGCCTGCAATTATTATTCAACAATAAAAAATTTTCTCACAAATCTATCATTCCTAATTAACAATAATTTACCTGTATATGTTTATATCTAGAAAAATCAATACAATTGACTTTGTGCTATACTTATGTGAATGTTAAACATATAGAATGGAAGGAAATATGCTTAAGAAAGTTCGAGTGCATAGATAAATAGAAAAGGCAAGAAGGAAGTATAAATTAAGCTAATAAAAGAACTTCATTTGATTGGCTAAGAAAAAACAAAAAAGAACTTCATTTGAGCGCCAACTCAAGCGGTCAGGATGAAATCCAAAATGGAGAAATATGAGAGAACCAAAGGAGCTCATTTAAAGGGGACTAATGCCATTGAACAACATTAGCAAGCTTAGAGCCTCTATGCTTAGGCCACACTTCATTTGAATTGCATCCTTAAGCATTTGAAGGAAGTGGTCGAGGAAAAGAGAGAGAAAACAAGCTGCATTCTGATGGGGATTTTTAGTCATCCCTAAAGTGTGAGAAGTACATATTTCAGTTGAACCATATATATGGTGTTCAAATGAAACCTTTAATCATTGCAGTTTCTATAGATAAGGCTTAGTTATTATGAGAAAAGGAAGCCTACATTTTTTCGGGACAATATTTTTCGTTATCTCTCCTAAGTTTTCTTCTTTTATGTATACAAGAAGTGCATTCTATATTGTTTTAAGAGGACATGCAATTTGAGTAATCATGAATTAGACTTTATTGTATGAGATATTAAGTTGGTAGATTGAGTTGTTTATTTACTAAAGATTTAAACTGATGATTTCTTTGATTGTTAGTTTGTCAAGTATGTGTTAAAATATGCAGAGCGCTTATAAGATTGGTTCAAGATTTCGAAAGGATCTCATTCAATTGATTTTACGGTATTCTAACTCAAATTATTGGTTAGATAAGAACTACGCACTATAATTTGGTTGGTCTTTAGCGAGTTCATTGGTTAATTATTTTGTAATCTTATCTATGAGTGGAATTGACCTAATTAATTAATTCAAATAATTTATACTTTAAAAGGGAGTGATTATTATGTTTAAGTAAATCATTTGAACTAATTAAGAAATTAATTAGTCAATATTGTGTAAATTAGTAGAATAATTGTTAAATATCAAATTCTAATATACTTCCTAGTAATTTTCACCTTATTTTGAAAGCTCGACTCGGAAGGCTGGTAAGAAATGTAAAGACTATTTCATACTCTAATCTTACCGATAACAAGTCATTGACAAAATGTTAGACTATATCTATAAGGGAAAAGGATACTTTTAATTCTTAACTTTTATTTGAGTCCTTAATTTTTTTATTTTTTTCTATTTGAGTATTTAGCATCAACAAAAATTTACAAAATTAGACTTTTTTTAACACATTTACTTTTTCTTATCGGGAAAATGACTTAAAGATATAAATTGGAGTGATCATGACACTACGTACAATTCAGCCATATGTGGTATAAATATGAAGTGAATGAATAAAATAATAGAATCTTGACCATTTAAGAATATCCAAATAATTTCGTAGAATTTTATTCATATCTTAATTTGACATGAAATGCAATCGAAACTTATTTGATCATAATTTTTGAGGAAGAAACATCGTTTTTTTTAACTAATAATTTATATTTTTGAATATAAAAAGTATCAAATCAACTCAAATAAATCTCCTTACGCTAAAAGGAACGGGTAACATGCAACACTACACTAATCCATAATTATTCCTATGAACTCTTTAGAATATTAAAATGATTCGATGGATTTTTATGTTTCGGCAGAATTTGACATTAAATAGCAATATATGGATTTATTCCGCTTACCACGTCTATTTTTCCTTTCTCTCTCCTTTTGTACTCCTCTCTGTCGTCCTCTTTCCTTATTCTTTTTTTTTAAGTAAATTTACTTTCTCACATTTTCATCTCTTTTTTTATTTTTTTTTCCTCCCCCATATATAGTGCGAAATATGTCACCATACAAAAAGAGACAAGCCTCATCATTTTCATATATTTTTATCAATCTTTTGATATAAAGGAATTTTAAATTAATTAATTAGTGCGATTAAGTGAACCTTTCTTCTTCGTGACCTACAAGATACCACCCGTTCATTAGGATATATTCCTATTTCTTTGAAGTTTCAATGTATTACTATAA
This sequence comes from Lumnitzera racemosa, assembly GCA_024138005.1. Taxonomy (NCBI): domain Eukaryota; kingdom Viridiplantae; phylum Streptophyta; class Magnoliopsida; order Myrtales; family Combretaceae; genus Lumnitzera; species Lumnitzera racemosa. Next base: position 9,287,850 of record JAMXBC010000007.1, read on the forward strand.
ATAATTGATCTATATATGTGTGGATCCTACAATTTACTTTTCTATATATGTATATAAATAACACAGCATATGTATAATGACATGGATGGAAACATCCAACGAAGATTAAGGTTTTGTCCATTTGAAGTTCTGTGCGTGGAACCTCCATACAGTAGAGTGAGAGTGACAATGGCGGACGATTCGTAATTAGAGCACCAACCAATCCCGTTGTGCATGCCCATGCGCACAGAGAGAGCGAAGGCCAATAATGGAGATGGTTGCAGAGGACAGATTTTGATATCCCTAAATTCTGAATCTTAGCAGGTTAGAGATTGATGATGGGGACAAAACCGAAACTTGCCTACGTGGTGATTCCTGGACCAAGTGAAAACTCATCAAATGCTTTTTTTCATCATTATCTGAATGTTCCGTGCATCCCTCGGCCTTCTCCCTATTTCATTGCATTATGCACACACAACACAAATAAAACAAAACTAAAGAGAAAATTTTTTAATGATAATTGAATTCAAAATCTTAAAGGGCAAAATGGTATTTTTATTTCCCCTTTACTAATATAAAATTATCTATTTAACCACGCACATATATATAGATATATAGATACTTAATAGATATTATACTATATAAAATTATAACCGTTACATGTTGTATTGCATGTAATTACTATGATTGTATAATATTATGAATAGCTAAATGTTACATCAAATAAATCAAAACTTATATAATACTATAAACATAATTTCGTATTCAACAATATTATGTAATTATTTTTGTATATGTTGATGATTTAATATTTTTGGAAATCTTAAAGAGATTCTAAAAGGTAATAAACTATTTGAGAAATAATTTAAAATAAAAGATCTTGGAAAAATAAAGTTTTATCTTAGTACGAAGATAGAATTTTCATTGATCAATCATCTTATATAAAAGATATTATGTTGTTTAAAAGATTTTACATGAACAAAATACATCCATCGAGTAACCAAATGATTGTTTGCTTACTTATTGTGAGAAAGGATATTTGTCAACCTCCAGCTAACAATGGGTTCTAAAGGACCATATCTTAGTGCAATTGGTGCACTAATGTATTCTGTTAAGAAGACTTGATATAGCTTTTGTTGTCAATTTATTATCTAGGCTTAGTTCGTGTCCTAATGAAGTCACTTTTGATATCTTCTAAGTACAATTGATGTGGGTATATTATGTGAAGAATGGATCAAGACCATAACTCATTGGTAATGCGGATGTTAGGTATTTTCTCATCCATGCATGGCATATTCTCAAATAGTATATTCATTTACAAGTGGTAATACGGTTGTATCATAACAATCCACAAAATAAGTACTTATTTGCCATATTTACAAATCTAAAAAAACAAAAAATAGAAATGAACGAAATCGAGAATGTGTATGGTTGACATCCATTGCTTAACAAAGCTAAGAGACATGTGGCCAGCCTTTCAAAAAAGGGATTCCAATCGTATATAGGAAGTTAATACTACATGCATAACTTAGTTGAAGGAAGGATATACTGAAGGAAGAAATAACAAAACTCATAACTTTCTAGAGATGAAGAGCCCTTTGCCACGCCTTTTCTAGCCTCTCCTTGTTTTAGGTTACCTATCATTATATTTGCATGCTTATAAATAGACAATTAATGTAACATGTGATAGATGATAAGAAGAGATAGAAAATAAGAACTTCATTATCTTTATATTTTATTTCTCATTCTCTATTGCCTGATTTTATAACATGCACTTAGATATTCTCGCTCATAAAAAACTTTGGCACTTATTACCTTTCAAGTCTTAGTTTCTTTACTTTTTTTCATTTTTTTTTATTTTCATTACAAATATTCATACTTATATTGTTGTAAATTGCACATACGTAACACATTGTATGTAATATTTTTATTAAATCTTTTTTCTAACAATAGAGTTAGATCATATTCATGATCTTACCACATCTTACCACCCTTAAGTAGACATCCATTAAATTCTTATATATTTAGTCTAAAACAAAAGTGTTAATATAATTAGACTCCAACATAACCTTACCATATACTTATACAAGGCTGAATCCAAAATTGGGCTTGAAACCCATTAATTAGCTGGGTACAGCTCTTTAGACTAACGCAAGGTTATCAATTTGGTGATTCAACATAAAACCGCCAGGGGTTCTATAGATTTGGAATATAGAATTGAAACGTAAAAATATAAGTTTTTATAACATCTATAGTTTATTTTAGTCATAAGGAAATTTCTCTAAAACCCAATTCTATCTTTCACTCAAATAATCGAATATAGCAAAAAGTATAATGATATGAATATATGATGAAGTGAGTTTTATAAACATATAAATGGAAAGGAAACCATATAAGAGATAAGTAGAGTACATGTTCATAAGATATCTTAATGTATCCACACACTTCACTCATAACAATCTTTAACACGTAAGGTGCTAACAAAGTAACTACAACAACTCCTAATCAAGAGAAAATAAGTCGACTATAATACAAACCATCAACCACAAAAGCTAGAATAGAAGTTACAATATAATAATCTAAAATAACCAACTTGTATAAATCATCAACCAACCCATCATCATTAAAACTGTCACCACCATCTCTCCCATCACCATCACTATCATCATCATCGTCATCTTCATCATTAATGGGAACTTCATTATGGGTATTATTACCAATGATTTCCATATCTTCTAATTCTAAATCTCTTGAAGTACTCACTCTTACTTCATCTTCAATAACATTAGTATCAATATCATGAATCTCCAAATCATTTGGAGTCTTACTTCCATAACTCTCTAAATTCACATCATCTTCATCTTTCTCTTTACCCTTTAGACTTGTAAGGACATCTAATCAATCTACATTTGATGAATGAACTAAACTTTCTTCTTCAACTATTCAATCATCATGAGATAAGAGAGCTTCAATCGTAAAGTTAGCAGTGACATCAATTTTTCTAGTTTTCCCATCTTTCGGTTTCAGGTTATGCATTACAAATACTAAGTTGTTCATCTTTTATTGGTGCAACTTGTTTCTCTTTTTCGTATGAACCTGAAAATTGAAAAGGATATATACAAGATCGATATATCTTTAATACATATAATTGAAGAAAAATAATAGAATTATTTTCATCATACCATTTCAAATGCACTCTAATTACACTCACAACCAACAGAATTACAAGTCAAGCTTAACATGTGAATAGGAAATTTTTGCAGTTCTGGGCATTCATTTCCATTTGAATCCCACCATTTTCTAGAGCTTTTTTATCTTTTGCTAGCTTTGAAGCTTCAATACTAAATAGTTCTTTAGCATCCTTAAATTGCTTAAGTTGCATATCTATCTTGCATCTTTCAACTAGATTAGAGACAATATGCTTTATACAACTATGGAGTCCAATTTCAACTTCAACATCAACTTTAAAGTCAAGACTATAATAGTAATGGGAGCATGGTTGTTAAAATTAAGAGTAAAAAATACGATTAAATAAGTTTATGATTTTATAATGTTTTACTTAGTTAAAATGGATGCAAAATCATTTATATGTAAACTTTCAATAAAATCATGGACTTTTATGTAAGATTCTACAAACTTATTATTTTACCAATTATGTACGATTTTATAAAATATTATTAATTTTATGCATTGAAATGAACAGTAAAAACACAATTTTGACAACTATGAATGGTGGTTTAAATAGTATGCTACGGCATGTAAGGGTTTATGTAGTTGGAGCTCCTATCTTTGGTTAATAATTTTCAATATAGGTTCATAACTAAATAAAATGATAATGAGATTGTTTAGCAAATTGAACTTTATAATGAACATTACAAAAAAAAAAAAAAATATAGTTAATAAGTCAAGAATAGATATTATTACCTTCTCTTTACATTACTTAAATTTGCTTTAATCTTTTCCTTAGCATAATCCATTTTCGGATAAATGAAGCTTATAGCTGGTTCTTCATCTGAATCTACTAATCTGAGCATTTTAATAAAAGGAAATGCAGCTTTTAGGAAAATAATAACATTCTTCCAAAATCTACTATCTAAAACTAGCTGTTGAATCCTCTTTTCATCTTATATGCTCGAAAACTTACAAGATTTCCAATGACTTGAAGTGAACATATTCATTAGTGCACCCTTCAACTCACTAAGGCAATCCAAGTCAAATAAGAAGTGGCAAACCAAGTTGCACCAAGCCTAATTAAGTCTCCCCTTTAGTGTAATTCCTTAATATTCAGATAAGTACAATCTTAGAGTAGATATAAGTGGTGATTCACCTTCCCTTTGCAATTGTTTTATGATGAATCTTCAAATGCTTCTCAAAATCCTCTAATATCAAATCAATGCAGTGTGCTACACATGTACAGGGTGCTGCATTAGACATCCCAAACTTAGAGAACATACTACTATCAATACTAAAGGATAAGTATATAGAGATGTAATTCAGAGTCAAGAAAGTTCAACAACATAATGGAGGAATTTTATGGTATGAATATACTTTACAATTACAATAAAATGCCTCTACTAATTGGCAAACAGGAATAACCTATGAACTTGACTCATACAAAAATCAAGAAAAAGAAGTAGTCTACACCTTGACTTATATAAGAAAGTTCAGCAACACAACTGAAGGACTTTTACTCAACTCATAAAAATTCGAGAAACCAAAGGAACACAAGAAGTAGTAAACACCTTGATTTGGATTTACATTAACTATCATAGCAATAAGAAGCATATAGTCTTGAGTCTCTTGACAAAGAATGAAGAAGAAAGGGAACCCTTGTGTGAGTGGAACTTTATAATATAGACACTAGAGAGTATACAAAGTGAAAGGGAAAATGAGAAAACATGTATAAGCTAGGCCAACTAGAAATTTTACATTTGAATGAGCTTAAGTCATTACATGACACAAACTCGGCAGACACGCAAAGACATTCACAATTCTAGCAAGTTGACTTGTGACTCTTACCTAGATTTTATCTCTAAATGACTTTAAAAGCAAGTTCATTCGAGGAATGTTGGTAGAAATGTAAACTCATGCGTTTTTACGTCTTGACATGCAATTTTGACAAAACTAGACTAATGTGATAAGGTTTAAAGTATTGAATTCATGTATTCTGTTAAGCTTGATTTTTTCTCGATTTTTATTATTTTCTTTAACTTGATAAATATTAAACCTGACCTGTTTAATATTAACTCTTGACTAAAAGTTAAGAAAAAATTAGTTTTTAAATGTGTTTTGAAAATCTTTGGAGTCACCACCTTACCAGAGTTGGGAAGAAGAGTGGATTAGGTTAAATCGATTGAGAAAAAGGTTTTGAAAACCAAAATATTGAGTCTGAGGGCTAATTTTTTAGACCCTTACGAATAACACTATTAACTTTTCGAAATTAAATTTGATTTTTAAAATAACCTTTTTAGAACAAAGTTTAATCAATAGTAAATTGAATTTTATTTTACCAAACGGAACAAATTAAGTTAGAAAATGGCAAACTAAGTTTTTCAAATTTTATGTCGCCTCGAAAGTACTTATATATCCGTTAATTATGATCGAATGTATGTATGTTTTTTTTCAAAAATATTAGCAGGTTGAATTATTTTAATTTTAAAAAGTGATTCGAGTTTATGTTTTTAACCTAATTCAAGTTATTTAAAGAAAATTTCTAAAGAGTCTTAAATTTGGTTTTATTTTTTTTGACAATTCTAAGAAAGGTCCTAATTTCGAAAAGATTTATTTTATTTTTATCTTTGTTGAAAAATGATTTCCTAAGTGGTAAAATTATTTTTATTTTTATTCTTACTTATTCCATTTTTTAATTCCATTTTATTGCTTTAAGTTTTAATTAGGAATGTAAAATAAAAAATAGAAAAAAAAAACTATTTTATCCCTTTTTATTTCTTTTTTTTTCTTCTTTTATTTTTCTCTTTATTTATTTTTTCTTTTTTTCGTTCTTTTATTTTTTTGAGTTACAAAAATAATACAAGAAGAAATAAATAAATAAGTAAAAAAAATATAGAAAATGAAAAAAAAAAACACAAGTTAAATAGAATCGAGGTGAACCAATGGAGCTAGGTGCATAAATCTAGGGTTAGTGGGGCAGGCCTTCAAGTCAGGTTAGGTCAATTGACCCAATCATGTGCTGCATATGTACATAGCAAGGAAGAAGACAACGGCGTTGGAAGGCATGACGACGATGGTTTCAAGCGGTTTTAAGCCATATTATGACAAGGAAAGGATAGCTTCATGAGAGTTTAATTAGAAAATGGGGGGTTGGTGAAATGCCTCAACCGTTGGCGGCTGTTTGGGTGGTTTTTGAGGTGGATGGTGGTGGTGGTGTTCGGGCGCGCTTGATGGTGACTGCTGGGCACGAAAGTGAGGGTGTGTCTTAGTTTTTAGGATGCTATAAACTTTCATGGCATTGGTTTCGTCTAAGGAGCAATGGAGGTGTTATTTTCAAAGGTAGCCACGTAATAGAAAGGGTTTGTGTAGGAGTGGTTCATGTGTAAATGCAATTGTATGTGGGCAAAGGAAAGTGGGCTATGGGTGTGGTTCGTGTGTTGTTTGGTTTGGTAGATGAAGGTGGTTAGGCTTAGTATAACTGAAGATGGGGAGTTTGAGCTTTCACTTGGTGGTTTGTTGCTGACTACAATAGGGGCTTTAGGCAATTGGTTTTAAAAGATGGTTTTCCACAATTGGGGATTAGATGGTGAGAGAGAGAGAGAAAGAGGTTAGGGATTAAGTTAGTTAGTATACTATGGAGTCAACCGAGAGGGGATTTCGATGGGTCTTTGTTGTTGTGTGTTGCTGTCGAGTGAAAGTGTCGATGAGAGAGGGAGTGTCAAGAGTGGGCTATTTGCGTCACGTGAGTATGGTTAGGTTTCGATGAAGTTGTGGAGTTTAGCTCTTGTATGGTGGTGTGCTGTTGGGACATGAATTGAGAAGGGGGTCATGTATTGTGAGTGAGTATTTCGGTAGTCGGTATGGTTGTTGTTGGTCAAATTTGGTGTAGTGCTCAGTAGTTAGTCGAGGTAAAAGGTTGAGCAAGAGAGTGCAGTCGAAGATGAAGCAAATTGTAGCAATAGAGAGAGGTCAGGGATTGGTGGGTGGGTTTTCATGTAGGCGCGGATTAAGAGAGGGGGAATGGGTTAATGGTGGAAGGCTTGGCTATAGTGTGTATAGAGTCATAGGTTGAGTAGTGGCAAGAGAGAGATGGTAGAAGGAAAAGGGTCGAGTGAGAGAAATGATCAGATGGTTTTTTTTTTTTTGTTTTTTTCATTTCCCCCAAAATCAATCTTTACGGGTCCTTATCCATTCAATTACGAAAAAGTTTAGGAATTAAATTCACAATTTTTCATTTAACAAGTTTGACTAAATTGAATATGAAATTAATTAAATTTGATGACTAATAATGGATTTTGTGAAGCTAGTTCTTGTATAGGAAGGAGAAGGAAAGAAAAGGAAAGGAGGAGAAAGAGAAAGAAAGGGCATGTTGGCATTACATCAGTCGCGTTACCCAATTGAAGTCTGCCACGTGTCTTAGTCAAATACGTGGTCCATTGGTTGACCGACACATGACAGGTGGGTTTTTAGCAAAATAAAAGGCACTTTGTACCTTTGGTGAGATTTAAACCCCGCATTTATGGCTCCAATCCTAAGTTCAATTAAAGTGTGGAACCGTCAGGTTGCTGGCCTGTACCTTGTTCATATGTGTAATTGAATTAGGCGGCCTGATCCAGATTAACTCCTAAGCCTTGGCCTAATATTCCTTTTCTCCTCTTATTATTTAAGACCCTTAAAAAAAAACTAATGCTAAATCTAACTATCTATTTAAACTATTATATTTAAAATACCTATAAAAAAATTTGATTTTTTGATTATATATTTTCCTAGTTTTTCTACTTTTTTATTTTTTTTCTAAACTTTGTATTTTTCTAAATTTTATATTTTTTGTATTTTTTTCCTAAATTTTCTACTTTGTGTTTTTTTTTTGTTTATATTTTTCTATTTTTTTTTTAGTTTTTTATGTTTTTTCCCCTTAAATTAAGACCCCTTACCCTATTTTAAAAATTATATATATATATATATATATATAAAGAACCTACAGGGTAGGAGTGAGCGCAAAAATGGGGTATCTATAGTTATTCCTCTTTGTGGTGAAGTTTAAATAAAATTTTACCATAAAGACAAAAAAAGACACCATTTTTGCCTTGTAGGTGAAATTTCCTTAAGAATCGCTATAGCTAGCTAGCTATCATAGGCTTATTTCATTAGGGATTTGGTGAATGCTGGAAGGTAAAAGAGTGAGGAGGTGCTTTAAGAGCTGACTGAGAAACTAAAATATGATAATGCCCCTATAAGCTAATAAGAACCCTAAAAGAATTTGAAAACCTAGTCGTGCCTTTATGAGTTGATTAACTTAAGCAAATAGGCAAAGCACCCCTTGAGTTAGTTAAGACCCTAAATGAGAACTTAGTCGTGATCTTCTAAGCTAACTAACCTAGATAAATGGGTAAAGTGCTTCTTGAGCTAGCTAAGAGCCTAAATTGAAAGCCTGGTCATGTTTCTTTGAGCTAACTAATCTAGATAAATGAGCGAAGCGCTCCTTGAGCTGGTTAAGATCCTAAAGAAACCTGGTAGTGCCCTATTGAGTTAACTAACCTAGGTGAAAGTGTCTCTAGTGGATTAGCAACCTTAAATTGGAATCGACTCAAGAATAACCTGAAAGTGCTCCTTTAAGCTAACTATCTTAGGTGAATGGGTAAAATACTCCTTCAGCTAGCTAAGACTCTAAATTGAAACACCTAGTCGTGCTCCTCTAAGTTGATTAACCTAGATGAATGGGAAAATCATTCCTTGAGCTACCTAAGACCCTAGAGAAACCTGGTAGTGTTCTATTGAGCTGACTAACCTAAGCGAGAGCATCTATAACCTTAAATTAGAATCGATTTGATAATAACCTAGGAGCACTCCTCTAAGTTGACTATCTTAGGTGAATAAGTGAAGCGCTTCTTAAGTTGGCTAAGACCCTAAATTGAAACCTGATTATGCTCCTCTAAGTTGACTAACTTAGGTGAACGGACGAAGCACTCCTTGAATTGGCTAAGACCCTAAATAATTTGCAAGTCTAGTTGTACCCCTATGAGTTGATTGACCTAAGCGAGTGGGTGAAGCACTCCTTGATTTGATTAAGACCCTAAAGAATTTGCAAATCTAGCAATGCCCCTATTAGCAGACCGACCTACGTGAATGGATAAAGCACTCTTTGAGCTAGCTAAAGCCCTAAAGAATTTGAAAGTTTAGTCATGCCCTTATGAGCTGACTAACCTAAGTGAATAAGCAAAATGTACCTTGAGCTGGCTAAGACCTTAAAAATTTTGAAAACCTTGTCGTACCTCTATGAGTTGACCAATTTAAGTGAACGGGTAAAGCGCTCCTTGAATTAGCTAAGGCCTAGTTAAAAGATTGAAACCTGGTGGTGCCTACTAAGCTAACTAACCCAAATAAATTAGTAAAGCACACTTTGAGCTGGCTAAAACCCTAAATTGAAACCTTGATGAAGGGAATTACCTTATGGGCTTGCTAAAAGAAATTAATGAAGAGAAGCATCCTATAGGCTTACTAAGACACTAAAGAAATTGATGATGATGGGAAGTGCCCTACGAGCTTTCTTAAAGAGAAATTGATGAAAGGGAAAGCGCCCTATAGACTTGCCAAAAATTTAATAGAAAATAATAAATCGAAGTAATGTTCTATGAGCTTACTAGAACCTCAAAAAGGATGAAAGTGGGGGACAACGCTTTAAAAGGTAGTTGTAACCCTAAAAATGAATGAAAGAGGGGATAAAACTTTAAAAGGTAGCTAAAACTCTAAAAGGAACAGATTGAAGACGGGATAATGCTCCAAAGGCTAGCTAGAACCTTAAAAACTAATTAAAAGAGAGGAAAACGTGCTAAAAATTGGCTAGAACCTTAAAATGATTGGATGAAAGATGGTATAGTACTCTAAGAGCTGGATAGAACCATAAAAATGAATTAAAAGAAGGAACAATGCTTTAAAAGCTGGCTAGTACCCTAAGAAGAATGAAAATCGAGACAACGCTCTAAGAGCTTACTAAAAGCCTAAAAAGAATGAATTAAAGAAGGGACATAAATTGTTTGTAAAAAAGTTCTCAACTTGAAAACGTTTACAAACCAAGAATTTGGTGAAAATCATTTAATGACAAAAGAGCTGGCCAACACCTTTTAGTGACTTAGATTAATGTAATCAGCTTAAAATGTGTAACTACATTGAAAAGGAAACAAATGACCTGAATTGAAAGTTTAGCTAATTGGGCCGACGTGAACAAAAAACTTTTGACTAGCCTTTACTTTCTCTTTATCTCTTTTTTTTTTTATTTGTCTCTTCTTTTTTTATTTTGAAAGTTTGCTAACTTAAGTATTTTAACCAACCCTTTTTTTTTTCCTTTCTTTCTTTCTTTCTTTGGTAACCTTATGCGGCATCTCAATGTCTCTTGACCTTGATGTTTAGTTTCTTAGTGAAGCCTTATGAATTTAAACATTCATCTCCTAAGGAAAAGGTAACTCATGATTAGTTTAGTCGAAGAGGGCTTCTTACGAACTTTCGGTTTAGATTACTCTCTTGACTACAATCCCAAAAATTATAATCCATTTTACAAGTAAAATGCTTTGATCAATCTGTTAAGTCTTTTTTAGTTCAATATGAGGAATTTAAGCTTTTGGTCAAAGGGTTTCAAAAATGACTATTGAGAAGGCTTATTTTGAAAGAAATACTTTTATTCAATCCCAAGAGTATAAGTTAAGAGCTTTTAAGAAAAATTAAAAGTATGCTCGCCCTAGTTTCAAAAATAATTTTTATTAAAGATAAATTATCCTCTAAGATTGGAAGAGCTTTTATTGAGTATGGGTGATATTGTAGATTGGGAGGCCTTGTGTGACTTAGCATAGGAAGAAAATTTTCTATTTGTGGTTTTGAAGTGTGATTCGAAGTGGATATGAAGGTTTTGTGATTTTGGGCCTGGAATGTGATTTTGGGCCTTACATTTAGGCCTAATTTTATGGCCTCTTTTCTTCCTTTCCCTTCTTTTTTCTATAATTTTTTTTATTGCCCCATTCATTCATCACCTTTTTTTTTTATCCCTTTTCCTTGGGCCTTTATTGTTGAGTCTTTAACTTTGAGAGATTGAAGGCCTTAAATCCATGGATTCTAAGTATATGGACTTGGGTGCAGTAAGTATAAGCTTAAAGTGTTTGAAAGGTGTTGATTCTTCTTAATTTTAAAGAAAAATAACTTAACAGAAATAAATGTTATTTTTAAATTAATGTTACTTAAGTAAGCATAAACTAATTTTATCCTTTTCTTCTAATTAATGACCCTAACCTTCAAATTGCCTCATTATGAAGTAGTTCTTAACAGGGTTTAAATTTAAAAATTCTCCAAATTGGTCAAACGGGGTTAACAAGAGATAATCATGTTTAGGAATTAAAAATAAATGCCAAACTTTATTTTAATTTATGTATCACATTCAAAATGGATCTCCTTTAAGGAATGAATCCAAAATATCCTCACCATTATGTCACTCAACATTACGAGAGTATAGAAAATAAAGAAAGAGGGCTTAATGTTTATTCTTAACATTTATTCTAGGTCACTTTGCTATAAATAAAAAAAAAACCCTAAACTAAGTCTCACAAACGAGTTCTAAGGCCTTTTAGCATTTTATGGCTTTCCCTAATAACTTGTCCAAGAAGCGCTTTCAAGGCCCAATCGTCAGCTCCAGAGCATTCAAGCTTTTCCTTTAAGTGAGCAATTTCAACCTCCAATAGTTGCTTATGAATCCTAGGGAGGTATTATAGCTATCGAGCTTGATTTTTTTTTGTTTTATAAATTAATCTTTTTAAAACCAATTAATATTAAATTCTATCCATTTAGTATTGACCATTGATTAAGGTTTAAAGAAAACCGATTCTTTTTATCTTTGAGAAAATTTTGGAGTTGCTATCTGACTAATGTCGGGAAATGGTTTAGGTTAAAACCAAAGAGATAAATTTAATTTTGATCTTTGTGTGGATAAAAAACTAATTTTAACGAAAAGGTTTTAAAAACCAAATAGAAGAGTTTTGGGGTTAGATTTTTTAAACCCTTACGGATACCATTTACTTTTCAAATTTAGATTTCAATTTCTAAAATCGCATTTTAAAAACTATCCTATAAAATGAAAATCAATCATTAGTCAACCAATTTTAGATCCTATTCTATTAAATTAGATGAAATCAAACTAAATTGAAAAAAAAAAAAACTAATTTTTCATATTTTACCGTCATCTTAGAGTTATCTATGTATGAAGTATCTACGTACTTCCTATCTGAGATCAAACGTACGTATTTCTTTTGCAAAAATTTAAGTAGTTTGATTGATTTTAATTTTTGAAAGAAGATCGGATTTACATTTTTACTCAGTTTAATTTATTTAAGGAAAATTTTTCTCAAGGTTCTTAATTTATTTATTTATTTTTGGGTAAAATTCTAAAGTAGTTTTAACTTAGAAAATGATTAATTATTTTTATTTATTGGGAAAAAAGATTTTCTAAGTGTTAAAATGATATAAATATGTATTTTTATTTTTCTCCTTTATTCTTTTTTATTATTTATTTATTTTTACCTTATTTACATTTCAACCAAAAAATAAAATAAAAAAGAACTAAACTATTCTATCTCTTCTTCTTTTTTCTTTTTTTTTTATTATCTTTTCGAGCTTGTTTTTTTTTTTTTTTTGGTACATTTACAATACAATAAAATAAATAAATAAAAATTAAAAAAAAATACAACAATTTAAATTACAAGAGGGCAGACTAAGAATTAGGGGCGGATCAAATGTGGTTCTTCAAGCGTGGATCATGGATTTGGGTCGGGTTGTTTGACCTGATACATGCAACACATATGCATTGTAAACAGGACACAATAACGACGGGTGACGTTCGACGGGTGGCTTTGGGCACTTTCTCAAGAGCATAAACCCGTTTTCATGATTATTATATTGGAGATAGCGGCTTTAGTAGTGGTGCTTTGGTATAGGGTAGCTGTTCGAGGGTGGTGGAACAGTAGCCATCAGCAATGGTGTTTGATTCAAAAGCATAGTGGTGTATGATGATGGCAAGAGTAGTTAAAGTTTCACAGTGGTGGTTCGGTTAATATGTAGGTGATGGCTGTCGAGAGTGGTTGGTGGGTTTGTTAGGTTAGTTTGGTCAAATGTCGTGGTTGGGTTTCGAAAGTGGACGAAGGTGGTGGGTTAAAGACGAAACAGATGAGTCAAGGATTTTTGGTCGTATGTGTGTGGCCGTGGGGTTGTTTTGTAGATGTGGTCGAATTGTGGATGCTCTGGCAAGAGAGAGAGAGAGATTAGGGATAGGCATGTAGCTGAGAAAGGCATCAGTTGAAGATGAAAGGAGGTGGAGGGTTGCATGGTGGAGTATACATGGACTGTGTTTTGATGCGGATTGGTGAGAGCTATCCACCTTAGTACATACAACACGTGTGTATTGTGAATGGAAGGAGACAGGGATGGCGAGGTTGCTGTTGGCATAGGGATTGTTGTCGTTGCTGCTATGGGTTGTTGATGGTGAAGTTGTAGAAGTGGTGGCTTATTGCTACTGTTGTAAATTGCAGCTCACATCGAGGGTATTTGGGATGGAGCTCGTGTATATGATGTGTGTCGTGAAAGAGAGAAAGGGCGGCTATGTAAGCTGAACGTGAGTGGTTTTGTATAGACATTGGACAGTGGCTGTATACAACGTTGATAGGTTATTGTTGTTCTTGTGTGAGACGGGGAGGAAAAGGAAAGGAAAGAAGAGAAGGAGGAGGAAAGATGTGTTGTCATGTCTTGATACGTGGTAGTACATTGTGTATGTCTTGTGAAAAAGAAAAAAAAAAGGCATTTTTTATGGTGAGGTTCGAATATTTATCTGTCAAGTCTAATTTTTTTATTTTTATTTAAAATTGATTTCTCATTTTTTGATTAATACTAAACTTTAACCTATTTAATATTAATCATCGATTAAAGAAATTGGAAAATTTTGATTTCTTATTTAAAAAAATTTTTAGAGTTACCCTCCGATTGAAGTTGAGAAAAGAAAAAGAATTGTAATCAATTGGGTGGATTGATTACGATTTGGCTACCAATCTTTGATTTCTATTTGAATGAAGAACCAAAGGGTTCTGAGTTCGAGGACTAACCTATTAAACCCTAACGGGTACCACTATTTATTTATCGAAATTAAGATTATTTTTTTAATTATAATATTTAAAAAATAAATAAATAAAATATTAAAAGATAAAGAATCCAAGTTCTTATATATTTTATTGTCGCCTCAAAGGTGCCTACATAACCGCTAGTCGGAATTAAATAATCGTAGTTCTTTCCGAAAACTTTAATGAGTTAGTTTTTTTTTATAAAAAAAATAATTGATTGAATTTGCGTTTTTATTAACCATTTCATTCTTATTAAGAAAAATCTTTAGAAACCTAATTTTTATTCCTAATTATTAAAAAAAAACCTAAAACCCAATTTTTAAAAAGTCACAAATTAAGATTTTTATTTAAAAACAACTAAGTGATAATTTTTTTTTTTAATTTTCATTTTCAAACAAAACCCTAAAGACCTAAAAATGCAATTTTTATAAAATATGCAATGCTCTACATGATGAATCTTTTATATAGAAAAGATGTTGAAAACATAAAAAATAAAAAAAAATCCTAATCATAGAAAAGATGCCTAACCATAGAAAAGATATTTAAACCATAGAAAAAATGTTTAAATTATAGAAAAGAAACCTAAATTATGAAAAAAATATCTAACCATAGAAAAGATGTATAAACTATAGAAAAGATGTTGAAACTATAAAAAAGAATTCAATTAAAGATTTTTTTTTTATTTTATGAATATCAAAATGATTTTTTTATCTAGAAAACCCTCACATGCTTAATGCAATTTTTCTAAATTAATACAATATGCAAAGAATGAGACTTTGTAAAATATGAGATTTTATAAAAATGTCATTTTGAAAATATGAAATCTAAAAAAAAAAAACTAAAATTTAACTTAACATATGTTCTCTAGACACTAATACTATAACTAATTACTAACAATTAAAGACATGATAAAAATTAAATAAATTAGTACAAGTCTTACAAATAACTGCACATATACTAAATGAGATAAAAATAGATGAAATAAAATAAGCTATAGACAATAATTAAAAACCAATATTATGTATCTGTAAGGCAAAGTACGTAGAGCCGATGAAAGGGAACAGATTGGATCCCTAGTCCTATCATGCGCACAACTATAGAATTGGTCAAGGAGTGGGTTTAAGCATATTTTTAACAAATGTGTAATTGTTTTTTTTGTCTCGCACCATGCAACCCCTATATATAAAACTCAAAAACAAATCTTTTGAATCCAATCGAATCCAAATTGATAAAGATCCAAAATAGATTCGAATCTTATAAATCTTGATTTTATTAGATTTAACGTCATCATTTCAGATTTGTTTTTTTTTTTTTTACAACTATTTAATCAAGATTCCATCAAATTAATTTTTTCGATTTTTTTCTTTTTTTTTAGTTTTTTTTTTCTTTTTTTCCAACAATTTTCTTTTTTTTTTTGTTTTTTTTATCATTTTTCAATTTTTTTTTATTTTCTAAATTACGACCCTAAAAACAAAAATTATAACTACTATGGGCAAAAATCAAGTGTCTATAAATTCATTAGCTCATATATTGTTTATATATGCAATTAACAAAATTAGCTTGAACTAGATTTGGATTTAAGTTCAAGCCTAACGCCCTTCTTCTAATTTTGATCTAAATTAAAAGAAAATCTATTATAAAATTATTATTTATCTATATTTCCTAAATTTTCTATTTTTTTCTCTATTTTTTGTGACTTTTTCAATTTATGTATTTTTTTTTATTTTTTCATAATTTTATGGATTTTCTATTTTTTGTACTTTTTCCTTATTTAGGACCCTTTATTATATTCTAAAATTTTTGAAAAAAAAAAAAAAGAGGGGAACAAAAATGGGATGTCTATAGTAGCTTATCAATTCTTTGATTATTTACTTGGTTATCCACCTTTTCAAACTTAAGCATAGACAAGAATCAATTGTCAATAAGAAGAATATACGTAGGAACATATATATGTAAGTTACATCTTGTTAATACATTACTCTTTTAAATTGCAAGCCTACTATTGAAAAAAAAAATGATTGAGTTTCTAAAACCTTTTAATATTAGAAGGATTGCAACTTTTAAGAGTAGTGCATTAACTCATATTTTAAATGTATGGGGTTTGAATGGGTTTTAAAGGTTCTTAAGTCTTTCAACCTCACGCGTTTTTTCAGAAAATGCCTTCATTGGTCACATAAAAGCTTAAGTAGGGGGTGACCTAATCAATCCCGAGCATTGGTTACACCACAACACTCGAAGCCCACATAACGGTCTCCTTTCCTTGTCCTAGGGTCTTAATACGGTCTGGGTTTAACCGTTTTTACCATATAATTATGATACAAAAAGTAAATCCACCCCTTCCCCCCCCCAATAATAATAAAAAAAAAACTTAAATAAATTTAATCTTGTAAGAATTGTTAGTGCCATGTAAAAAATAAGAACAAATAAGTAAATAAATAAATTACATTTAGTAAGGTGATTTCAAAAATTAATTCTAAATTTGGAAAGTTAAATGACTAACCCTCTTGACATTCCCAATAAAGTCGTCATTTTGTTGAGCTTGATTTTTTTCCTAGTTTTTATTATTTTCTTTAACTTTATTAATATTAAACCATAACTTATTTAATATTAACACTTAACTAAGAGTTAAGAAAAACTTAGTTTTTAAACATGTTTTGAAAATCTTTGAAGTTGCCACTCAATTGAAAACCGATTTTGAGAAATAGGTTTTGAAAAGTAGAAGATCAAGTCTAGAGGCTAATCATTTAAACCTTTACGAGTACCACTACTAACTTTTCGAAATTAGTTTTGATTTTCGAAATCCCTTTTTTTAGAGCAATGTTTAATCAACAGTAAATTGTATTTTATTTTACCAAATGAAACAAATTAAGCTAGAAAATGGAAAACTAAGTTTTTTCAAATTTTACGTCGCCTCAGAAGTATTTATATACTTGCTAATTAGGATCAGACATATGTAGTTTTTTTTTCGAAAACCTTAGTAAGTTGAATTATTTTAATTTTGAAAGGTGGGTCGAGTTTACGTTTTTAACCTAGTTCGAATTATTTAAGCAAAATTTCTAAAGGATTCTAAATTTGGTTTTATTTTTTTGAAAATTCTTAGAAAGGTCCTAATTTTGAAAAGATCAATTTTATTTTTATCTTTGTTGAAAAATGATTTCCTAAGTGGTAAAATTATTTTTATTTTTTTCTTTCCTACTTATACCATTTTTTTAAAATCCTATTTCATTGTTTTAAGTTTTAATTGGGAATGTAAAATAAAAAATAGAAAAAACAAACTATTCGTTCCTTTTTTTAATTTTATTTTTCTATTTTTATTTTCTTTTTTGTTTTGCCTTTTTTTTTTTTACTTACAAAAATAATAGAAGAAAAAATAAATAAATAAGTAAATGATAAAAAATACAAAAAATGAAAAAAAAAAAAAACAAAAACAATGGAGCTGGGTGCATGGATTTCAAGTTGATGGAGTATGCCTTTAGGTCGGGTCGAGTTAACTGACCTGATCATATGCTACGTACATGCATAGCAAGGAAGAAGACAACGACATTGGGGGGCACGATGATGGTGATTTCATGTAGTTTTAAGTCATATTTTGATCATGAAAGGATGGTTTCATGATAGTTTCAATGGGGAATGGGGGGTTGGTGAAATGCCTCAATTGTTGGTGGTTGTTTAAGTGGTTTTTGAGGTAGATTGTGGTAATGGTGTTCATGTAGGCTTGATGGCGGCTATTGGGCATGAAAGTGAGGGTGTATCTTAGTTTTTAGGATGCTACGAACTTAGCCATGGCATCGATTTTAGCCAAGGAGCAATGGAGGTGTTATTTTCGAAGGTGGCCACACGATGGTGAGTTTTTGTGTAGGAGTGGTTCATATGTGAATGTGGCTATGCATCGGCAAGGAGAGTTAGTTGTGGGTGCAGTTCATACATTGTTTGGTTCAGTAGGCGTCAGTGGTTAAGCTTAACACAACTGAGGATGGGGAGTTTGAGTTTTACGTAATAGTTTATTGGTAACTACAGTAGGGGCTTTAGGCTGTTGGTTTCAAAAGATGGTTTATCTCGGTCGAAGATTGGGTAGCGAGAGAGGTTGGAGATGGAATTGGTCAGTATACAATGAAGTCAATTGAAAGGGAGTTCAGTAAGTCTTTGTTGTTGTGTGTTACCGTTAAGTGAGAGTGTCGATGAAAGAGGGAGTGTTGAGGGTAGGCTATTTGCATCATACGAGGATTGTTGGGCTTAACTGGAGTTGTGGAGTTCGGCTCCTGTGTGGGCGGTGTGTTGTTGGGGTGTGGATCAAGAAGGGGGTCGTGTATTGTAAGTGAGTATGTAAGTTGTCAGAGTGGTTATTGTTGGTCAAATTGAGTGCAACAGTTAGTGGTTGGTCAAGGAAAAGGGTCGAGTAAGAGAGGACAATCAAAGATGAAGCAAATTATGGCGAAAGAGAGAGGGCAGGGATCAGTGGGTAGGTTTTCGTATAGGTAAGGATTGAGAGTGAGGGAGTAGGTTGATGGTGGAAGGCTTGGCTATGGTGTGTATGGAGTTGAGGGAAAGAAAAGGAAAGGAGGAGAAAGAAAAGGAAAGGGGATGCTAGCACTACATCACGCAATTGGAGTCCGCCATGTGTCTTAGTCAGACACATAGTCCATTGGTTAATTGACACGTATTTTTCCAAACTTTCTTTTTTTTTTGTATTTTTCTAAACTTTCCATTTTTTTGTATTTTCCTTAGATTTTCAACTTTTTGTGATTTTTTTCCAAATTTTTTTTTTGTATTTTTCTAAATTTTTTATTTTTGTATTTTTTCCCCTAAATTTTCTACTTTTGTGATTTTTTATAAATTTCGTATATTTTTTTATCTTTTGTGTTTTTTTTTTCATAAATTAAGACTCCTTACTTTATTCTAATTTAAAAAAAAAAAAGAAAACAAAGGAAGGCGAAAATGGGATGCCTACATATTTGAAATAATTAAGGGAGATTTGGTATAGGTAGCTTAGAGCATAACCTGTTTGATTGACTTGCCTAATACTAACTTTTCTCAATTTGTCTCACACATTAAATAAGACCTTATTAGGTTGAGAATCTACATAGGAACTTAATTTGAAGTCCATTAAGGAAAGAGATCAATTTCAACCATTGATGATCATCATGATACAACAAATAAGATTAATGATTAACTCTTATAAATATCTTACTCTTTTCCTCATTTAGACAAGAGCGAATTTTGGCATAAACATCATTACATTGCTGAATTCTTACCTTAAAGGACTAAACACCAAATTATCTCAAGAATACCACTCAATTCATCATTTGTAGTAGAGTTTGATATTTTTGAGCTCATCCACTTATCACAACTCATATTAGAGCCTTGTTGAGATTACCTACTTGTAATTCCCCTTAAATACTATGAAACGAAACTTTAATCGCTTTTAGTGTAATAGCTTGGAGCATATTGGAAATTTAAAGTTAAGCGTATTCGGATTAGATCAATCATAGGATGGATAATCTTTGAAAAGTTGTTGCACCATAGGTAATACTTCAGTAGGAAGAGTTATAGTTGGGTTGTTACACTGCTTCTCCTTCCTACCATTACTCACTCAATCATCCCATACATACAATGAGGTCGTTTCCATTAGCTATGTGTAGTGTGATTGTCAAGCAACATATACATGGTCCCCACATTTATACCCTTACGTATTCAATATGAAGATTCAAGTAATGGTAATTTATAAGAATGTATGGAAATACTATAAATTTAACAACAATATTAAAAGATAGTTATCAAAGAAGCATTTTGGAAAGTAACTATTTCAATAACCATTTCTTATTTTTTTTAAAAAAAAAATAACATATTGCACAAATTTTCTAATCTGTAGGCAAAAATAAGCAAAGGTTTCAAAACTTATAACTAAATCTACAATATAATTCCTATTTCTTTATTTATCTAAACTCTTAAATACATATAAGACAGTTTAAAGTACTCATTTTACACGTCAGATTTACTAAGGAAAATTCTAAACATGATGCTATAAGGATGTCCTTTAAAATATGAACTTTACTAACTCTTTATTAGTTTCAAAGTGGAAACTAAGCTCATTGCTTTTTATGGTGTAAAGGGCTAAATTTAATATTGAGCTTTAAGCCTATTGTTTAAATGGATTTGACTCCTTAGGCTAAAGTGATAGGGCTTAAGGAGCCAACCCATAAATTGTTAGGATAATCAAAGGAGATTTAGCATGGCAAGCTTGGCATAGGGTCCGTTGAATCAATCCATCCGATCTAACATTTCTCAACTTAGCTCATACTAATAGAATAAGATCATTTGAGCCTAAGTCTATAAAGGAGGCCCATCTCCTAGTCCACTAAAAAAGAAGGGACTGATGCTAACCCTTAATTATCATCAAGATCTGACGGATGAGATCAAAGGCCATCCTCTACAAAGACCTCTCTCTTTCCTTCATTTAAATAAGAGAGAATTGATATTAACGCTGTTACTCTGTTGGATTCTCACCATAGAAGATCAAACACTCAAATACCTCATAAAACATGACCTCATCCTTCATCATTAGTGGAGTTTGATGCCTTTGAGTTCCTCTACCTGTCACTGAAGTGTGAGAGCCTTGTTGAAATCGCTTACTCGTCTTCCTTACTCTTCTCTCTTGGTCATCCCATATGAGTCATTTAAGTCATTTCCCTAACTACATATAGCGCGACTTCATACGTAACATACATGTGATCCCTACATCTATAGTTGCACCCCACACATTTTTTGGTGACTCCACTGGGGAGGAAAGACTTGATACTTACATTATGGTACCTTTAAGGCGAAGATAACCCAATCCTACTTAAGGAGCTAATCAAGAGCAAGATGCTACTATTGTGACTCATGACTAGAATCGACCTCCAGTTAGAGACACGAGCCAAGGAGATGGCACGCAAGAAGGCATCCTTGATAATGCGCAATTGACACGTAAGTTGCGAGAAACTAATCGAACCCTAGGCGAACTCATGGTGATGTTCACCCAATACGCGCTTGCTTTAGCTACCTTTACTGTTGCATAAGACGAAGCAACTTCCTTGAATCCTTCTAATGTAGTGTAACAAAACACTCTACTTAACCCTCCTACCATCAACAAGAATGTCACTCTTAGAGTTTAGCAACAACTTCCTGTTGCAAAACCCACAACTACACAAGATTCATTACCTAAAGTAAGAAACCAGGGAGTTCAGATTGGAGGCTCACCATCCTCACGTGCTACACCATGTGTCACAATTATTGACTCTGTACAACCAACACCGGTGAATCCAATGTCAACAAGATCTATACCTGTGAATCTCACGCCTATATACCCTACTCTTGCGATGTCATTGAAGGTAGAAGCGTCGACTTAGAGAGGGTCGTTTGTGACCAAGGAAGATTTGGACATGTATTTAAAGGAGATACAAGCGAAATCTGTAGTTGGGATGCTGGAACTTAAGCTTCCATACCACCAACGCATTGCTGTGACATCGTACCCTAAGGATTATGTCAGCCTAAAGTTCATGTTATTTAATGGCAAGAAGGGAAGTGCTAAAGAACATTTGCTAAAATTCATCGAGACATTGGAAGCATATGGTCTAGATGACGATTTGAAATTGAAATAATTTTGTAAGTCACTTACCGAGAAGGCATACACCCAGTATGTTAATCTTCCTCTGGGTTCAATAGATTCGTAGGATAATATGTGTAGGATGTTTTTGGAGAATTTTTTCTCTACTGAAGAAAGGGTTACCCTTACTAACATGAGAAGGATCTATCAGAGGTCCAAGGTCCAAGGAAGATCTCATAGACTATATTGAGCGCTTTAAAGAGCGTTCGCTAGATATACAAGATGTTTGTAATGAAAGGGAGTTGGTTAAGATCTGTATCTAAGGAATGTTTCCTGAGTACATGGTTTACCTCAAGAATCTTTCCTTGACTTCCTTTGCTGTATTAGTTAAAAATGCACGAAGGACTAATAACTTAATGGTACGACAAAGAAATGAAGTTGAAAGATTCAACAAGCGTTCTTCATCTATAAATGCTGCTCAAAGCAAGTCATCAAGGGGAACAAAGAAACAAAGAAATGATAAGCCCACTGACCCTAAGCTATCTTTAACATACCCTTATCCTATGGCCAAAGTGTATCAAATACTTGACCAGTGGCTCCATGATGGGAATATCAAGCTCTTAAAGGTCAAGTGCCTCTCTACAAATGAGGAAAAAAATGACCCTAAGTATTGCAAATTTCACCAAATCATTGGTCACCTAACTAAAGATTGTTCCACTTTAAAGAAAATATTTAATGATCAAGTTGCACGCGGTGAGTTGATCATTGATAACAATAATGTTAGAAATGATCCACTTTCCGCCCACAACAATCGAAGAGGTGCTATCAACACCATTAGCCGTGATCCCATTGTGATTGAAATGATTGATGCCCAAGCTCCTAGAAGTGACGAAGATAAGGGAAAGTTAATTGAAGCTCAAGATGACGAATACGTGCCTATTGTTGCAGCATTGTTAAAGGCAGCTAATTTTAGGAATTTCTTTGATCTCTTAGGGTTCAATGAGAAAGCTCGACTTACTGTAGCAGCTGCACTTACGTGGATCTTTGAAGGTCAATATGTGGAGTGTAATGTAGTGTAGCCTGTAAAGAGGATGGCCACGGCACACAAAAATGCGATTTTATTTACCGATGTAGACATATGTGTGGAGAATTGCAATCACAATCACCCCTTATATGTGGAAGGTGTGCTTAATGGGTGCCCAATCAAGCAAACATTCATTGATAATGGTTCTTCACTAAATATCATGCCAATGAATACTTTTAAGGCTACTAGAATTGACGTTTGACGACTGGTTAAGCAGCCTATCTCAATAAATGGATTTAACCATACCCCTGCGGATACTCTTAGTCATGTTAATGCTGATCTCAAGGTTGGGCCTACCCATGGTAATACTACCTTTCATGTAATCAATACGCCAATCCAATACCATCTGCTCATCGGTAGCAAATGGTTGCACGATTACAACTTAGTCCCATTAACATTTAGTATATTAAGGGTCATTAGAAAGGGAAAGATGTGTTCATTCCAACTACCAAGAATCCTTTTGAGCAACATGAATCATACTTTACTGAGTCGGCTTACTTTGATGAATTTGCTGAGGAGGGTGAAACCGTAAAAACCAAACCTTCTGGTGTTCCATTACCTACATGGGAAGAAGTTTAAGAAGGCTAGCAAAAGAAGAGAAGGATGCATGGATGTCGTGGGGGAAGGAATAAGAGCAAGCAGGCTAAGGAAATTGAAATCTTCATCTGAAAAGACGAAAGAAAGGTCTATCGCTTATGACGATCTAAAAGGTTTGAAGAGATATATCTCTCTTCTTCAGATCCCATATTGATACAAGAATTCTAAACTGCCCCACAACAGCTACAAGACCAAATGAGGCCATAGGTTAAGGAAATAGAAGAATTGGATCTAACGCAACTAAGAGAGCTGCAGCGGGCAATCTTCATAGGTAGGAGCCTCCTATAAGAAATAAAGGGGGCATATTATTGAATTGCTAAAAGAATACAAAAATGTGTTTGCATAGACCTATAAAGAGATGTTAGGATTAGACCTTAATCTCATAGTACACAGACTAAGTGTTGCTCTAGGAATTACACCTGTTAAGTAAGGACAAAGGGTTTTCTGCCTTGAAATTGAAGTGCAGATCAAGCAAGAAGTCGAGAAGTTATTACGAGCTGGATTCATATGGCTAATTCAACATCCTACTTGGCTTGTTAATATTGTCCCTATAAGGAAAAAAAGAATAGACAGATAAGAATATGTGTGGACTTTCAAGATTTGAACAAGGCTTGTCCTAAGAATGGCTTTCCTTTACCAAACGTCGATACTATGATATATGCAATTGCAGGACATGACTTGTTCTCATTTATAGACGGATTCAATGGTTACAATCAAATTAAGTTGGTAATTGGGGATGCAAAGTGTACCGCCTTTCTTTATCATCACTACTCTCCTGGTTAACTACAAGCTTTGGGGAACTTTCTCTCGTGCCATCGTCTTTACTCCCCTCCAAAGAGTCCCCTCTCATATCATCACCATCATCTCACTCTGACATATCTTCATTCATGACATCAGTGCCATCTTGCTAGGTAGACTGCTCTAAATCAACCAACTCACCCCTTATGTTTTAACTTCCAATCTCGGTAGTGTTATGATGGTCTCCAGATTGGGATATCTTATCCAAACCGTATCAGTTTAGGAAAGGGCGAATCATAACAGGGTAGATTTTGACGATCCAACATCATTCAATACATCAGAAATCCTTCAATTAGAGCTTAGCTTGCCTGGTGTTTGCTTAATCGGTATGTGATCGCAATCTTCTACATCTTATATAAAGGAACACAAGAAAAAGAGAATGTGAGAAGGATATCTACATGTAGAAAATATTAGAGAGTAAAAAGTTATAGCTAAAAAAAAGGGGGGAGGAGGCCTTAAGGAAGAAATGTTATACCTCAAAGGTGCTAGTACGCTTCACTTGCCTTACGATAAGTAGGAGAGGGTCATTACCTTACGTTTTCCCCTGTACCTTCTTAGAAGACTTCTCTTCATCCTTTGGAAGACATACATAAAAGTCATACTTATGTGGGACTATTTCGAAGATGTCATTCTTTATGGTTGAAAACACATACTTTTTAAAATGCTTTACGCAGTCGCCCCAATATATAAGCTACCTAGTTGAAGCGGCTCTAGAGCGGTCAATAGAAGGGAAATACAATTGCCTCACCTCTAATCAGATATCCTTAAAGCTACTAGGATGCAGGTCTTTACAACATTTGTCAAAGTTTTCATTAATCTTTATTTCATGGGGGATACCCTAATCGTACCCCAGCTAGCGCGCAACTTGATGAGGGGGATAGGGCATGACTTTCTTTTCCAAGAAACGACTAGAAGGCCCTTCCTAGTCATGTAGTGAAGGGATGCCCCTAGGCGTACACCATAGTATGAATCCAGCATCAATAGTAGTAATTTTATCCTAAGCATCCACTATAGTCACCTATCCTTGTGATCCCGAGGGGTAAAACCCTTCAAACCATTGGAACCCGCTTATTCTTTTAGTGAAAGGACGAAAAGTGAATTCCCTTTCGTTATCAATGATCTCGAACAACTTTGATTCTAGCCTCCTATCAACCTACGCCCAAGCTCAGGGCTTTAGAGGATTTGGTTTCTTCATAGGCCTATTGAAATATCTTCTATAGTACTCACAAAGAAACAAGTCCAAGAATATTAAGTTTGCATGAGATATCACTACATAATTTCCTTTGGAGAGCACCGAGGCTTCATAATAAAGATCCAAGCGTTGATACAAGGAACCCAGATAAAAAGGACCTAAAGCAAATCGCTTTCCATAAGCGATAAGAATAGCTGGATGGAAGAATCGTGGGCTAACTCCATCTTTTGGACCTCCAAGAAATATGTACAGAGATATCCAATAAGTTAAGAATGCCTTAAGCTTGTACCTATAAGGAAATAAGAGAATGAATGAGTTAAGTATGAATAATAGTTCGAGCATGAAGAATGATAAGGCCACGAAATATATGAGTACTTACCCGCACTGAAAGCAAGGACCTTCTTTCCCAGTCCCATTCTCCTTGAAAAAGTGCTTAAGCCATTGAGAGTATGTAGCCTCCTTCCTAGTATTGATGGCCACTTTCAAGTCATCCTCTAAGGCTACTAGTGTTTCTTGATAATACATAAGCTTTTGAAATATTAGTAAATCCCAAATCATGAAGTTGTAATAACATGACTACGTCTTCTAGGGTTGGGGTGATCTCGCCCTACAAGGTTATGAAAGTATGGGATTGAGTACTTCATTGAGTAACAAAGGCCCTCCATAAGCTCATGTTGTTTATCTTGCCAATCAACTTTGAGGAAATAAATATCGAGACATAGACATCTACTTTCAATAATTTGCTCACGTACCTTGAATCATTCAAGATGTAGTCTACCCATTGTGTCCATCCTTTTATAGGTTGTTGAGGGTGTATGAACTGATTCTCAAATAATAGGAGTTCTTTCCTTTCATTCCTTAATCGTAATATGGAGCTCCCCTCTAAAGGCTCCCTTTCACATGGCTTTGGTTCTTACTTGATGAAGTGTAATGAGCCATCTATACGTGGCTAAGTACACGAATTTCAGTTCTTCATTTCGACCCAAAAACTGTCCTTTGAAATAGTCACATTTGTCCACTTGTCCCAAGGTAGATGAATTTTGAGCACTCAGCCACTTGAAAATGATAACTCATTGCTTCCTTTCTTCTTCTTGGTCTTGTTGCTAAATGACTTGTTCATGGCAGAATCTTTACCCATCTTTCGTTTGACCCCTAAAGTGGTCGCAACACCAAATGTAGTTCCTACCACTTGGGGGAGGAGAGAAGAAGTGAAATAATGAGATGGTGCCGTAACTTGCAACATATGGTAAACGAAGAATGATTAGCATTACAATAAAGTGTATAGTGTTAGACAGTGCTGCAACCTGCAACATATGGTAAACGAAGAATGATTAGCATTACAATAAAGTGTGTAGTGTTAAACATATTAATACTTCAAAGAGAACTCTATTTATCAATGAAGGTATGTGGATTTGAGCAATATCATGAAACTTTAAGTACACACTCAATCATCCATGAGGCAAGCCCATATGTTGAGGATTTTCTGTTACCTTACAATGCCAATACAACTTAAACTTAGTGACAGAACAAATGATGCCTACAATATGGCAACAAAACTAAAATGCATCATAAAGGCACATATTCTTCACATGCTACAAGCTTACATAGTGCATAAAGGAGATATTCCTAATGGATCGTGGCAACTTATCAACAAGGATACAAGGACACACCAAGGCATGGTTACACATATACTATCATGCTACCATTTTCAAGAGGGCCAACCAAAGATCACATAGTCTAAGTTTCAATACAAAGGAAATGAATAGAAATATAAATATATACATACAATACAAAGCCGACAGCATCTTGAAGGTCACCTATTATGAATTTTTCATTTCTTCATGTGGACAAACATGGTGCATAGACACATGATGATGACCTTTGGAGCATAATGGAATTTTGGAGGACATATCATAGCCAACATCTCAACAACAATTTTATGTCCATATTGAATCAATAGCCCCCGAGATTCAATTCCATCCAATACAAACCCGAGGTTACCGAAATTTACGTAAATGGCTCTGAACTTCTTCGATTGGCTACTTCTTTACGGTTGATTTGGGGACTTCTTCAAATCCCGAACATAGCCTCCACACGCTCGACTATTGGACATTGGATCAAAAAACAATTGTTGGACATGTGATTAACTTTGGCCTGCTTTTGGAATTAAATATTTGGCCTGGACAATCACGTGAACCGAAATAATTCATCTCTTTCTAAATTCGCAATTGGAAGCCTACACATACATGTCCAACGTAAAGACAATGGGAGGTCGTATCTCGGATGAAGTTGAGGTAGTGATTTCCAAGCAAGGCCCAAGTGATAATGATCAATGAAGTCCACTTGTCAACGAGTTAATCCACCATCCAATTGCAAAATAAAACCCACCTTGTCAAGTTGAACGTCCACGTTTTAGGTTGTAGTTCAACTTCGTCAATATCGAAAAAGGAATTTGCCTCATCATGTTAAACATCCACGCTTCAAAGTATAGTCTAACTTCGTAAGTATCGGAGAGGAATTCACCTTACCAAGTCCAATGTCCACGTTCCATATTTGTAATTGTGTTTTTCAAAATCAGCCATGATGAATTCCTGATTGTTCAACTTCGTAAATACCAAAAGCCATCAAATAACATCCCCTTCTTTTTTTTTTTTTTTTAGTTTCTTTTAGTTAACCGTTTGTCTGTGCTTGTATGTTTAAGTCGATGCGAAATTAGACGCGTCAGTGGACTGCATTAATTGATATCTATTCTTTACAAGGACGGTTGAAGCTCGGAGGTGTTCAAGGGGATTATGGATGAAGACACGGTCTCGTAGATTAGAATGGTGATTTCTTTTTCCGATTGATGCAACCTTTAGCAAACTTGTCGGCATGGAAAGAAGGTATTTGATGTTTGCCGTATCTTCACTGATGTTGGCCGCTAGCGTGTGTACGAGATCTAGTCTAGTGATGGTTATGAGACTCGCTTCCAAGCCTATGAAGTATTTTGTTTCCGTGTTAAGAGAAGATGTGCTGCCGAATAAGTATACTTGTCGGCATCGCGAGCTTGCGAAGTGAGATGAGGACTAAAGTTTTGGTCGTTGGGAACTCGATATCGGGGGATTTTTTTTGCTCGGATTGGTGATAGAGAATTGATCTTATTTACTGATATATATTCATATATATAGGTAATCACATATTACCTATTTTTTTGGGAAAGTATTTTGATTACGGAGAAAAGGATTCGAATTCTCGGCTAGCCAACTTAGACCAAACTCTGTCTAAGTGTCTGCTTCTAATGACAAAGTGAGTGTTGATCAAGTCCAAGACTGCTGAGAAGGCAACAGATAATGTAGTGGATGGAGCGGCAGCAAAGGCCACCCCCCCTATTGATGATATTCTTGCTGCCTTAATGAAATTATTTCAAAATAGTGATACGGTGGCATTCCCATTGACAGATCTGTTGGTTACTCTTTGCTGAAATTGTGGAAGCTATTAAGCCATAATACATAAGAAAAAGAAAATGAAATATATATACAAATGTCTTCTACAATGGCGACTAAGTGATGCTAGAAAGGGTAGGAGTCCTTTAGCTGAATTTGTCCTCTCAATTGGCTGCTAAGTTTCGCATATTTGTCTACCTTAGAGGAACACACAACAAAGAGAAGAGGAAAAAGATGTACTCTACAGCGAATTGTCGCTTGCTACGATTGAGGGATTGTCCGATTTAAGAATAGCCAAAAAAGCAGGACACCTGTCTGATTTTTAGTGGAGACGGTTGAAAAAAGGATGATAATGGTATCTCGTCCTTTGTCTTCTTTCTTTTTCTAATGAATATGCTGCTAATGATCTTTTGTGTAAACCCCTTTACGGCTGAGGCAACATCTATAAAGTGCGTTGCTGGAACATGCATATTCTCATGTGCAAATTTATATATATATATATAAAAGAGAGAAGGAGAAAAAGAAGAAGGGGATAACTATATACACGGACATGGCGCTAGACCCCCAGGCAATACTCAGTTTCGAACCTCTCCGTGATGACTAGAACATCATTTGCAGATCCTTCACCAATCTCTCAGATGATATCCAGTAAATGTGATTTCTCACCTAGTGGACAACGAGGAATAATGCATGGCTTCATTGGTTTTGAAGATGCACATTTAAAGAAATATATATATATATAGAAGGATAGGATGTGGTGTTGCGGAATTAGATCGTTGAGGTATTGTTGAAGAAGTGAAATATATATGTGTTGTTTCCAAGCTAAGCAAAACTTGAAGGAAAGCTCGTGTCTCCTCTTGTTAGGTATTTCCTCTCGTTGGGTGACTCAATGAATTATGGAAATTCCAAAGCGGTATTCTTAATGTCCTCTTCGTCAATAGATGGTAAATGGATATACTTTTAAGGTCTCATGGTGCCCTTGTTTTGGAGGAAATGTAATTGTTAAAAAAAAAAAAAAAAAAAATTGGTTGATGGAAAACACTATAGCCTAAGTGTTTTCGCATTGCTATTTGCTCGAGAAAGGTGTTGTGATAGAATTCTTAGGGTGATATCACGATATGGTATCTCCAACCTTCCATGAGATTGATATACTCTAGCTAGCAGTATCATGGCTATAGTAATGGCCATAAAGAAACAATTGAAGAAGAAATGGCATAATATAGCTCATAAAAGAATCGCGCTTTGTGGTTTTAAAAAACATGTGTATCGACTTCTTATTAACAAGTTACTCAAATTCACTCTCGTCAGCTCCAATGACAACTAATTGAAATTAATGAATCCACTTATTATGTTGTTGACTCTTTTGTATGAAGCAACAATATGTGTGACAAAATGGACTGGCTATTAATTAACTATCCTTATTTCATGCTTCAAGATGCAGAACATTATGCTATTAATCAAATGGAACATTATATCAAGTTTCATGAGAAGAATTCTACGATACGAGAAGAAAACCAAGTCAATATTGGTGCATGAAGGTTAGCTCAATAAGGCCTGTGGAGTTATTCACAAGTCCAACTCATGGAACAAATAGTTTCATATAGACTGAATTGAAGGGATGAGTCAACTCACAAAGAAGATCTATTTCGGAGAGACAACTTAAAGAAGATTTATTATAGAGTATTGTCTTGGGGGCAATATACAACCTAATCTAACTGAGGCATGATATACAGTTAAGAGGTGTTGCGGATTCGCGCGCTAAGACAAATCTCAAATTAACTTGGCAGTGATATAGCTATTTAACAGTGCGCATGTACTTGAGTCATCTAAAAGGCTTACTCAATGCCTAAACCCCTTCGACTTTGCATGAAAGACTTTAGTCAAAAGGCAAAATATAGAGAGCCAAATTTAATATTGGGTTTTAAACCCATTGTTTAGATGAATTTGACTCATTGGGCTAAGGTAATAGAGTTTGAAGAGCTAAGCCCATAAATTATTGGGATAATCAAAGGAGAATTAGCATGGCAAACTTGGAGTAAGGTCCATTGAATCAGTCTATCCGATCTAACCTTTCTCAACTTAACTCATAGTAATAGAATAAGGTCATTTGAGCCTAAGTCTACAAAGGAGGCCCATCTCTTAGTCCGTTGAAAAAGAAGGGATTGATCCTAGCCCCTAATTGTCATCAAGATTCGATGGATAAGATTGAGAGTCATCTTTTATAAATACCCTTCTCTTTACTTCATTTAAAGAGGAGAGAATTAGCATTAACGCTGTCACTCTGCCGAATTCTCACCATAGAAGATCAAACATTCAAATATCTCAAGAAACATTACCCCATTCTTCATCATTAGTGGAGTTTGATGCCATCGAGTTCCTCCGCCTGTCATTAAAGTGTAAAAACCTTGTTAAGATCATCTACTCTTCCTTTCTACCCTTCTTTTTTGGTCATCCTATATGAGTCACTCAAGTCATTTCCCTAATTACGTGCAATGCGACTTCACATGCAGCATGCACATGATCCCTGAATCTGTACCCGTATCCCACACACATGGTAACAAATTTATTATTAAGATTTTAGTATATGGATGGTTAAGCATCACAAATTTGTGAATCGACCACTAAGAAGATAAATCATTTGTATGATTATGCGAATGAGATGGAAAGATATCGACAGGTGAATAGAGGAAGAACGTGGCAGAGAGAGGTGCTACAGGAAAAACGAAAAAGTGGAAACAACGGTGAGAAAACTGACAAAATAAATGGGGGAGGAATATGGTGAAGAGAGAGGTGAGTGAAAACTACTTATGGCAGTATGGGCTTGGAAATTGAAAAGAAATACAGAAGTTAGGGAATTGGATTAAAAAATGTGCGTGAAGTAAAGTTATTATCTGCATCGATTAGTGAAAAATGTCAATCATTTGCTTATTAGCACCAGTTTCTCAAATTAAATAAAGAAAAAGTAAAGCAACATCACAAATATTCAATACGTCGTATAGATGAAAGATGAATAGACCAAATATTATTGACGTAATGGAAATGCATTCGTTTGGTATTGTTTTATCAACCTAACGTTGTCAATCTACCAGTGCCTTGCACCTGGGTTAATCGCTATAATCACCAAAAGGATATAAAAATGTAATACCATCGAACATATATTAATAAGAGTTAAATGCAATTGAATTGTAAACGTGGCTAATGGACTTCGGAATTAAGTTGCGTTATCGTTATCTTGGAGTTAAACTAAAAAAGTGAAGATGCGAAGTGGCATGAGTGGTCTAAAGGCAAAAAGTACGTGGGTATGTTACGGGTTTTGGTCCGTAAATGTGGAACGGTGAGAGATATACAATAAGTTAATATTTATGAGAGTCCAATAAATACTTCTCTCTTTCTTAATATTAATAGATGTAAATACGCTTGATTTGGAATTACAAATTACCATAAAGTTGTCTCAAATATCTAATACTACTCAAAATTACAATAAGTAATTTAAGATTTTCTTTTTTAATTGTCATGGATTCTCTAATATTTCGGTTCCCTAAATTCTCTTTGCAGAAAGCACCGAGAATATTTTAAATTACAACTACAATTTCGGCGTTCGAAATTCATACAAGTAGTAAATTACTACCTTTAAAACCTTTTAAACGGTGAAAAAATATTTCAACGGCAATAATACACTGTATGAATTGAAAAATAACATGCAAATACAGGTAAAATATTTATATATGAAAACAGTATCGATATCTTTTAAAAAATACATTTACTCATTATTATATATTAAAATTTTATTAATATTTATACATTACTATCGATCCACATATATATTGTATTAAAATTTTATTGATATTTATACTCTATTCATTAATTCATATGATATATTAATATTATTTAATCTTTTTTTCTACATCGAGCGATCCAACGGCCAATAAAAATTTAACCAGATTTTGATGTTTTCGAAGATTTGAAGATTAATATGAACATGTTGAACATCAAGGAACAATTTAAAATTGAATCTACAATTTCTAGAAAAATCATTCAAAAGTATGTATTTCACTTAATTTAGCCACTCTTGAGGATCAATCATCTTCACCAAGAAATACTGAGTACTACTCATAACATTAAACACATATTCAAGCATATTTAAACCCATATTTAATATTTTATGGAAAAATGATTTTTCACAATATGTATTCTTATCAAAATAAATTGTTTAGTAAGATAAACCATAAATATACTCAAGAATACTTTAAATCTCATCATGAACATCACGAAGAATACTAAGAAAACTTAAATCCATATTCAAACTCATCACTAAATTTTTTGGAAACAAAAATTAATTTATAACGGTTAATACATTAACTTAATTTACTTATGAAATTCATGAATGAATAATTTATAAGAACAACTTGAATCTCGAACGAATATCAATAAGAACAACAACAACACTCAATTTCATATTCAATTCACATTCAACCACATTCATCATTTTCAATCTAAACCCATCCCATTCCAATTTTTTTCTAGAATTTTCCAATAACTTACCAATACAACTACACTAAATCATCTTAAAACTTGTATGAACATATTTTTTATTCTACAAACATTTATTCAACCAAAATTATTATAAAATGCTTACACCCTCAATGAATCATCTAAAATCATCATTTTCACAATCTTTATCACTTGCTAAACCTCATAACAAACTAAATCATTATGTTTTATGGACAAATACCATGTACTCACAATCCTAATCTAGCGATTTTATATCAATTTTACTCCTAATCAACGTTTAAGTAAACATATATCCTTTTTTTTTTTCGACCACCAAGTAAACATATATCTTAGATTCAACAAATTAGCTAGCATAAAAATTAGATAACCGCATCAAGATCAAAATTTCACCTCCAAACATACCTATATCTTTGGGCCATCATAGATCAAACACTAATCAATAACAACTCATCAATTTTTCACTTCAAATGCATTCTACTACACATTAACATATAGGTGTTGCCAACTGCAAATATCTATGCATAGTCATCTAACTTCAAATCTCAATCAATTCCACTTCAATTGTAACTCCTAAACATATAATAACTATATATCTACTTAATTAAATACTAAATCAACAAAACCTACCTTTAATAGTAGCATCCAATCTTTAAAAATCTTAAATAAATCCTCAATTAGTTATAATAAGCCATCGGCATTAGAAGTGGGCCATACATACAGGTGTATTAAGCTAACACAAGGATGGATTGAAACCAAGCTATGGTTCAAACCTAAATGGTAGTTAAAGTTAAGCAAACTTGTACATTGGCTATACATATGACGTACCATAGCTACACACAAACTTAGTAGCCGAATTGATATGATACACAATCAATTTATAAGAATTACTTGCCACTACTCCTTACTCATGGAGGTAGATAACAGTTAGTGAACTTAGCAACTAAAGCTTGCACAAGAAGAAAGGGGATATTCATTAATATTAAGGTAAGAATGTGTTAGATATCTCTTATGGATTTTTGTGATAACAAAAAGAGATAAGAACGCTAATGAATTAACAAGTATGCAAGTATTCAGAAGGTTTAAAATTAAAAATTGAGGTACATTCAGAAGGTTTGAATTGATTGGATATAGACCAGTCTGAAAATCTTTCAAAAAGTATTTCAGAAGCTTTTATAAAATAGACATT
This sequence comes from Lumnitzera racemosa, assembly GCA_024138005.1. NCBI lineage: Eukaryota > Viridiplantae > Streptophyta > Magnoliopsida > Myrtales > Combretaceae > Lumnitzera > Lumnitzera racemosa. Next base: position 9,322,517 of record JAMXBC010000007.1, read on the forward strand.
GGTACAACACTTCAGAAGCTTATTCAAAAACTTCAAAAACAAAAGACTGATATTCTTCAAAAGCTTGTTCAGAAAGTAAGTTTAGAAGTATGACGTTGAAAATAGCTTTAAATTATATTTGAATTAATCAAGCCCTAACTCCACTAGATTTGGTATATTAGGAAAATATACTTAATCCCGTTTCACTCAAAATAGAATTAAGATCCATGAGGATTTATCTTTTAAGCGAAAATATATTTGAATAAATTAAGATATACACAAGAATGAATAAGGATAAGGATAAGGATAAGGTTGATTCGGATTTTGTGGAGTTCCAAACTTTGAGCATAAGGCTTATCCAAAAGTTGCTAACAAAAGTATATCTTTTTAAATTCAAATTAGAAGCTTATCTAGTGGTTACAAATTGATATATATTTGATCTAAACAAGATGTTGAGAGTTGTTTTTTAATTTCAAATTACCAAGATCTTCTAAAAAAAATCCAAGGAATTATCTTTAATAACTAATGGTTAGATAAAAGATAATTTTCAGATTTTTAGCCATCGAAATATTTCAATATAAAAGAGAAAGGATTCAAAACGTCAAACACAACTTTGAAGAAAAAATTTCATTACACAAAAAAAGCGTGATCAGAGTATCATAGAAAGTCCTTCAGAAAAAGTCACAGAAGATCCTTCAGATATTTCTTCAAAAAGTTCCACTAAAGCAAACATCACAATATTCGTTATTTTCTCTTTGAGAAAAATTAATTGAGATTTATGCTTTTATTCTCATTTATAATTTGCAATTCTTATTTGTTGTTTGAGTGTTAAGATAAATACATTTGAACTCTGAAGTTTTGTATTAGTCTAGATTGTTGAAAGACTAGATAAGCAAAACAGAGTGTTGTAAAGTTTATGTGTGATAAGTACTTGTAATCTCTTTATGATTTGATTTAGTAGATCAAGTGAAACAGCAATAATGAAGTAGACCGAGTTCCCAGCAATTGAGTTGGAAGAGAGCAATAAGCAGTAGATAGAAGGTAGAAGGCAGAAGGCAGAAGGCAGAAGGCAAAAAGCAGAAAGCAGAAAACTAAAACTTTATAAAATCTTTGTCTAATATTCTCCTTCCCTACTCTTTTAATTTGTTTTATTAATTGTTGTGTATTGAATTATTAAAATATCACTATTCACCATTATAAGTTATTAAGAGCGATAAATTTTATTTTATATCGAAAAAGTTTCAAAAAGTTAAATATATCAATTTAGCTCTTCTCTTGATATCTTATACAGGACCAACAAAATGATTTCAGCTTAAGTATTTATAGTCATCATTCTAGGGATAAAATACAAGATGATTAATTACTAAAAATGATAGGATGCCAAAGCAGGAAAAAAATATGTTTAATAATACGTAAAAGGGGTTAAAATTGACAAAAACAAAAAAAAAATTCTTAGAAATAGTACAATGTACGCAAATATCAAAGACAAGTGTCAAGAGTTGCTTGAGCACAGTATTTACGCGAAATAACAAACTTCATATAGAAAGAGGCTAGGACGAACTTGCATAAACAACTTGGATTGTAGTCGGGATAGGTTGGACAAGCTATTGGCTAGTTGGCTGAGCTGTTTGGGTGCTCAAGATGGTTATGCACTTCAATCTAAAGCAAAGTATAAGGCCAATTGGGATATGAGAAACAGAGTAGGTTAGGCTAACACAGCAAAGATAACTCCTTAGGGATAAGTCGGAGAGTGATGATATGTAGTACCATATTCTTTAAGCCTTTAGTTTAGACACAAGTAATGGGTTTTAAGTTTTAATTTCTATCAAATTAAATCTATTGGAATCTCCCAGAATCCTTACATTAAACTATAGCATGTCTATTAGATTTATGCTAGCTTAAAAGATCTAAAGGAAAATGCTTATATTACTCATAAAAGTACTAGGCTCAACTTATTAAGCTCCTGCAAATGTTAGATCCACTTCAACCCCCACTCAAATCCTAAGATTAGAGATAATACACTACTTATCAACCTAAACTTCAATTAAACTTAAGCAATTACATCTGTCCATATTAATTTATATATTTTTTAAGATCTTTTATAAAATTTGAAGCTTCTTTTGAATAATTGAATTGATTGATTTGAGAAAAGGTAAAGCTCCAATGGCTCCTAAGGTTACATTACGCATAAGAGAGGGACTTTTTAAAATTTAAAGACTTCTTCTTAATTTGATATGAGTTAAACAATTTGATCAATCCAAATGCCTACTTTTATAAAACTTAGGGAATCTAAATCACTAATTTACCCTTATTCAACATAAGTAATGGTTATGGTCAATTTAACAATTTAGTAATTCATCTCCTTATCTCTAATCTTGAGTAAATTAAAAATATAAAATACCCCTTTTACCCCTGGCTTCAATTACTTAAATTCCTTTTAATTAATGAAGAAATTGTAAATAACCCTCTTATACTTTAATTTAGGTGTAAATTGATCTCTTAAACTTTTATAGTGTACTTTAAGACCTCCAAAACTTTAATAAATTGATAACATAAAGAATATTTCTTTTGTTAATTAAAAAAATCACACTATGGTCAAAGTTTTTTTAGTCTTAAAGCATATTTTAATAAGTTTAAAAGGATATTTATGTATCAAAATTAAAATTTAAAGGAATTATTTTCAACCTATTAGGGTTATTTGCTAATTTATCAATGTTTAGAGAATTTTAAAATATACGTTAAAAGTTTAGAAAGTTAATTTATACATAAGTCAAAGTTTACGAGGATTATTTACATTTTCCCCTTAATTAACTTATTATTTTTTGTTGACCTTGACTATTAGTGTTAGTAAGATATTAAGACTGCTCTTATAACATATGTTGACGATGACAATGTTAAAGGCTTATGACCATGGTGCAAAAGTGAGTAGTTAAGCATAACTCCAATATAGTAAAGCATAAGTAGAGGAAAATTTATTCAATGTTAGATGTGTAGTGAAGAGTCATATATGTGCTGTCATTGTAAACAGGGGTAGTTGTATAAATTTTGTAACTTCATTAATGAGGTAATTGTAACTATCAACTAGTGGATATCTACATCCATATGAATTACACTAGTTGAATGAACATGGATTCGTGGATGTCAAAGACAGGTGTATTTAACTCTATTAAATGGAACCCAATATTAGGATGGATTTTCGTGCAATGGAGTATTGACAAGTGCATCACATCTATTATTGGATCGTCTAGGTTATTTGATCGAAAAGCAGTATATGATAGATACTCCTTCCAAAAGGATAGCAAAAGGATAGTCTTGCGTCATGATGGGTCTTAAGGAAGTTAAGGATACATAAGTCAAGCTACTTGATATAAAAAGGAAGCATTGTTTATGGTATGGGCATAATTGATGGGGATGATTGTTGGAGGTAAGTGAATGTTTCTCTTATGGATTAGACAGGTGTTAATAATTGATAGTTAAGTTCCTATACCCCCTAATGGTGTAACATCTATCGCAAGTGTTTGCAAATGTATTCTCCGAGGAATTGCCTAAGGAACTACTTCCTATGAGAGGCATTAATCATGGTATGGACTTAATACCTAAGGCATCACCACCAAAGCATCTAGCTTACTATATAAATCTACAAGAGGCTTGAAAGTTGAAAAAACAGTAAGAATAGCTATGTCTGAGAGAGTATGAGTCCCTATATCATACCAATGCTTCCACTGTAAAAAAAGATGGCTCCTAAAGTGTGTATTGATTGAAGACATAAAACTGCATCACCATATCCAATTTTATAAATTAGATGACATGTTTGATAAGCTATGCAAACCTTAAGTATTCTCTAAGATTGATCTAGTAAGTGGGCATCACCAAATTTGCATGAGGTTAGGTAATGAGTAGAAGATAGCATTGAAGACTAAACATGGTATATAGCAGTAGGCGTTCATCATGCCATTTAACCTAACCTATACACTAAGCGCATTCCTTACCCATGAATTCTGACTTACAAGACTTCATTAATAGTTTGTGATTATATATTTGTGCATAGTCGTGATTTAGACAATTAACTTAAACATTTAATATCAATGTTGATGGTGTCAAAGTATGAGAAATTATATAGCAACCTTGAGAAATGCGTCTTTTGTCATAATAAAGTTATATTCTTAAGGTTTTATACTGTTTGAACAAAAAATATAAGTTGATGATGGGAAGGTTAAGGCTATCTTTGAACGGCCTATTCCTCCAAAGTCCATATTAGATCTAAAAAGCTTCCATAGGCTAGCTTCTTTTATAAATGGTTTGTCAAGAATTTTAGTATTATAGTAGCATTGTTGGTAGAACTGAGTAACAAAAGGGTCGAGTTTAAATGGATTGAGAAAGCACAGTATAGTTTTAATGAGATTAGGGTGAAACTCATTACTATACGAGTGTAAACCTTAGGAAATTGTGGAAAGGCCTTCAAATTAGAATGTAAATGTTACATTAAGCATTTGAGATAAGAATTTTTTATGTTGAGGAGTGAGAAATTATATACCAACCTTAAGAAAATGAGTCTTTTCTCATTATAAGGTTGTAGGGTTTATAGTTTCTAAGCAAAGATTACAAGTTGATATGATAAGATAACATAAAGGCTATCCTTAAAGGGCCTACTCCAAAATCTACAACAAATGTAAGAAGCTTCAATAAGCTAACATCTTTCTATAGATGGTTTGTAAGAATTTCAATACTATGGGATTGTTGATAAAATTACTTAAATGAGAATTGAGTCTAGCTAGATTGAGAAAGCACAATCTAATCTTGATGAGATCAAGGGGAAACTTATTATTACACTAATGTTGAAAATTTTTTCAACTTAGAGTGTAACACTTCTAAGGTTAGTATAGGAGTTGTAACAATGTAGGAGAGACATCCAACTACCATTTCAATGTGAAGCTTAATGGAGCGGTACTCAATTATTCTATCTAAGAATTATACTCATTAGTAGGAGTGTTCATGATATGGTGGTACCACTTATTGCCAAGAGAATTTACTATTTACATCAGGCATAAAGACATACTAAATAGGTTGAATTTTAAGAGAGCTTTGCCTATGTTATCTAATGTAAATAGGAAAGTCCTAATATGGTTTTAGATACATAGACATGTAGGTAATATCCTTCAATTCAAATTACTTAGTTATGCTTTACTAATAGATCAATATGATTTGATTACTTACTTTGCTTCTATTATAGCAAAATGTATCTACGAAGTAATTGTTGATAAGTAGTAAATACTATATTATTGACGGTTACTTGGGTAAGATTAAAAAGTCATATATACTTAAGGTTTAATAGGAGAATTGTTGGTTAAGAAAGCACATGTGAGGGGATTATTAGGATACTTTGGTGAAAAAAGAACATATGAGCCATTGAAAATGTATTTTTTTGGGTTAAGTATGATAAATGATGCACACAAGGTAATAGAAAAGTGTATAGTATGCAAGAAGACCAAGAGTGAAAAAGATGCCTATGGTATACATATCTCATTACTTATTCTATCATGAGTTCACATTAGCATGGATTTCACTTTGCATTTACTTAGTTACTCTAAAAGGAAAGACTCGATTATTGTGGTTGTAGAATGGCCTAATAAAATGTCACACTTCATGTTATGCCATAAATGAGATAATGTAATGTTTAACTAACTTTTTCATATAGGAAACTATAAGGTTAAAGGTGTTCCTCATAGCATATTTTTTCAAATGGAAACATCATATTAATTAGTTTCTTGTGGAAAATAATATGGAAGAGGCTAGTTGGCAAGTTGTTGTCCAATGCATGTTATCATTGCCAAAATGATGGCCAAACTGAAGTAGTAAATGAAACTCTAGGTGCATCACTTAAAGCTACTTTTGGCAAGAACCTTAAGGAGTGAGATTTATACTAACTTGTTATAATAGGTCTAGGCATAGTTTCATTGTCAAGATGACTTTTGAAACCATTTACGAATATAATTCAACTATCCTTATGGACTTATCACTTAGACCAACTTTTAAGGAGTTTAGTCTTGTAGAAGTTGACAAAGCAAGGCAGCTTTAGAAATCATACCAAATGGTGAAATAATTTGATTAAATAAGTGGCAAAATAACAGGAGTAAGGCAACTAATGAAGGAAACCATTTTCAGCTAAGCAACATGGTTTAGCTACATTTTTTAAGGAAGTGGTTTCTAAGATTGAGGTCATAAAAGCTTACACCAAGAGTAAATTGATTTTTCAAGATATTATAGAAAGTAAATGATAATGCTCGCAAATTAGAGTTACCAAGTAATTATATAGTCTTAGTTATTTTTAATGGACACTAATTATTGCCTTATGTCCAATAGGTAAGAAAACTAAAGACCAATCTTATTTGAGAGTATATCTTCATTAGGTCCAGTGAAATGATAAGAATAAAATCACAATAGGTCTAGTTACATATGAAAAAGCTATGGGATTACAAAATCTAGTTTAAAGGTTGCATATAGATTTGCCGATTGCAAAATCTAGTTCAAAGGTTACTTATGGATTTGCTAATAACCAAGGAACGACGATATCTTCATAAATTTGAACTGCCTAATATGTCCTTTTGAGGACAAGTATTACTATTAAGTTCTATACCGAGAATAATGGAAGGCTGAGATCAAATTCTATAAGTCCAAGACATACCATCTAAACTGTAACTTTCTTTGGACGATACGTCCATCGACATAGACCACATAGTGTGGACAAGCTTCATCCAAACGACATATTATTTTCCATCCAGACAACATGTTAGCAACCGCCACTAGATATACTATTGTGCAACTTATAAAAGGTACCATTTTGTGCCTAAAACTTATCTAGCTATTATTCAGCTAGTAGCCTATTGCCATTTGAATGACACAAGTTTTCTACAATATTATTATTGTGTGTTAATTCATTACTTATGGTTGTTAATAATTTTTGTAAACAATTATGCCCTTAATTAAACATTGATAAGGTTTTGTTTTGTAATAAACATCTTTAGTGAACTCAAACATAATTTCTTTCATTAAGTACTTCCTCTATCAAATCTAGCTCTTATAGATCATAGATTACGGGAAGCAAATTGCTAAGGAGATTCATGCATCATATCAAAACAAATAAGCATTGTGTGACCTTTTATGGATACGTAATATCCACTAAAAGAATGTTCCATTACAAAATACTTGACATAAAAAATTATTTAATATCTTTAGTTTTAGTGTTAATTAAGAATTTCTTCTTGGAGATTACAAAAATCTAAGCACACTGCTATTGCACCCTTCCTAGCTGGTATACTCTAAGTCACTAAGTATTTCTTAGACACTTTAGGCTCTACTTTCCTCTAAACTCTCTTCACCTTAGAAGTCTATGCAATACTTATAATCCATAGCTAATAGGCCTTTTTTCAGCTCATATACAGTAAAATAATTACCAAGATCCTATATTTTATGATTGAAAACTGTAGTGAAATCACTAAGAGTCCCTCCCTGTAGTAGAAACAATTTCTGAGGCCTATCTCTTCGTTACTACAAGGCCTCCACAAGCTACCCCCATGTAGCCAAATCTCACTATAACTACAATAACCTATATGATTCATCAAGTGAAGAGATTAAATCCTTATTAGACATGTAAAACCCACAAAATTTAATATAAAAGCAACTAATAAAAATGTATTAAGGGATGGTAAATAAGTAAATATACATTATAATCGATTGTAGTCTAATAAAAAGATAGGAGGCTATTTAAATGAAGAGGAGAAACCTTAGGTCATTTCTCTCATCATTTGGAAAAGCATCTTCTCTTTTTGTCAAAGCCTCCCTTCTAGGGTAAGAACACATGAGCAAATAACAATTTCAAGAAAAAGGTAAGACTTGTTTTCTTAATTTATGGATTATGATGGAAATGCATATAACCATAGCCCTTCTATTGGAGTTTTGCGAATCAAGATCCTTTGATGTTTATTGGTTATAAATTAAGCAATCCATTAAGGTAAAGATATAATTTATAACTAGTGCTTAGTTTTTCATGTAAGAGATTGTCAATAAGAAAATAGTTGAGTTCTTTTATCTTTGTTGAGGGTTTTGAAAAAAAAAAAATAGTAGCTTTTGGACTTTAGGTTATGGTGCAAGTTTTACATAAGTGTTTATTCAAAAGACCTGATCAAGTGATCGATCAAGGTATTTTGTTCAATCTTGACTATTGTTGTTGTTAAATCTTTAGATTTATTGTTTTTTGGAAAGTATACCTAAGTACTTTCCGATGTTAAGGGTTTTGGAGTGCTAGGATTGTGGTTGTAGGAGTTTAGTGAAGGTTGTGGTTAAATAAAAGAGAAAAAGAAAAGGTTAGGAAGATCATGGCAAAGTGATCCCAACTATGAACCTTACTGGACGTAGGTTGTGTGTTTTAGGCATAAAGGAAGATCATGGACAAGATCACACTCAGTGATCCCATCGATGAACCCTACAAAAGTGTGTAGAAGATTTGTTATTTAGGTCATTTAAGTATATGACCAAGGTTCAAGGGTTCCATCTCCTTTTAACTTGTATAATTAATATTTTATAAATCCTAAGTATTTGTTATTCCTAATAAATCTTATTTAGGGAACTATTAACTTAGATCATTGTTCACACAATAACTTTAAGTTAGAAATGGACTACTTAATGATGGGGTTACAGAATTAGATAATGAGAATAGATTACAAAAAAGTGTTTATCTTTTATATATACTCAAGAGTAAAAGTTGATATAAGTTATAAGCTAATGGTTTCTGTTGTTGCTTAGAAACCAGGTACGTAACACATGTTCATTAATTATGCTTGTTAGATTGGAAACTTAAAATGGGCTAGTTTCATATATTACAAAAACTTGTTTATTACTTGTACTAAACTTGACCTAAGAGCTTAAAATGGGCTAGTTTCATATATGACAATAAACTTGTTTATTACTTGTACTTGACTCGACCTAAAAGCCCAAAATGGTAGATCCCTAAGGAGCACCCTAACCATCCTTATGTGGAGCTGTCCTTAGTAAAGTTGTACCATTAGATGGGGTTTATAATGGTAGTTCACTACATAGATTCTATATTCTATATTATATTTTTCATAGTATAAGTGAGATCATGAGCACTCATATGTTGCTTAACATACTAAATTGAAAGATAATTAATTAGATGTTTCATATTTGTTCTTGTTGCATTAAATGCTTATCTTATGTTTATTGTGTAGTATGTACATGTGAGTAGTTTACATACTAAGCTTAGGTTTACTTTTTTGTTTTCTCTTATAGCTACAGTTATACAAGACAAGATGACTAGTTTTATAAAAGAGACAGTTTAGCATTAGTATCAAGATAGGATGAGTGGCAAATATTTCTATTTCAATTAAGATGATCAATAGCGATAGGCATGTGATGTTTGGTAGGTTAATGGATGTTACTTATGATTAGAGAAGACCAACTTTAGAGATTACTAAGTTTGGTTGACTATATTGACCTTCATTTACAAGTTGGAATCTGACTTGATGTTGGAATGTCTCACTGTGAGTCATTCTATTTATATTAAATATGAAGATTTATTTACATGTTGCTATTGGCAATTAAATAGATATTATTGGGTACTGTAGAACAATAGTTAGAGCCTTAACGTATTGTTAGATACTAGAAACACATGGCGATGTATAACGTCTTAAGTTTGAGGCTCTACATCCAACACCTCCCATCTAATATTATCCATATCTACCCATTATATGGCCTCACTTAGCCTCACTTAGACCGGCAATACTCAACTACTAACCGTTGTTGATCTAAATTAGATGAGTACATAGGCTAATAAGTCCATAACATATATTTCATGCAATATGTAGAAAACACTTCTTGAAATCTAAAACCTAGTTTGTTATTCTCCCGTAGCCATAAGATGTAACTAATAGTTCTCATTTGACTTAGGAACTATTGCATTTGTAACAATTTTACCTCTATCATTTTACTTCCAACTCTAATTCTAATTCTTAAGGCACTTTGCACCCATATGGCTCTTCTCTTCATGATGATAATAAATAATGTCCCAACCTCTAAATCTTCCTCTAAAATTATTACTGCCATCATCAATCTCTAACAATCAAACCATCTACTTCCCTATAGCTCACATACCCCATCTCCTAGTCTAACTAATCCATGCTTGATAAATTTTTATCTTTTCAATTGACAAGTTCTTGTGATAAATCATAATCATTTGAAATTTGCGAAATGAAGATGGTGGAGTGTAGTAAGGTCATGCCAAATCTTTAGCCTCAATCTTAGCATCATTATTTTTCAAACCATTAGTTATAAACATAAAATTTGAAAAAGAGATTGTATTACCGTCCACTCATTTATTTGGAGTGAATATAAACTACTTGCAAGACAATTCATCATAAAAAAATAGTAGCTCTAAGGTAATGTTTAATTGTAGGAACTATATAATGTAAGAAAAATTGGACAGTAATATATAAAAAATACCTAATACTGCAACCTTATTTTACAACGTTTGACGTACACATTGTTGAATGCAAATTTTTGTAGTTGAAAAATTAAAAAGAAAAAAGAAAAAAATTTAACCATTCATAATCTAAATGATAATAGAGTTGGTAATTTCAAAATTTGTGTCAAGTTAGTTTTGAAATTTTAAAGATATATTATCTTGCACCATATAAAATAGATTTTTATAACATTAAATATATGGTGCAAATCTTTTAGTTTTTGTCCAATGCAAAAGTTCTCTGACCAGTTAAATCTTAAAAGATAATGCTTCATGATCTCAATGTCATAACGGTATTCAGCATATTAAATATGTACATATCTTTTTCGCTCAAGCTTTTAGATTAACCGATCATAGATCTGAACTTTATCCCCCGACATCAAGCAACCGCAAAAGCACTTTTCTATATAAACTTTGTTCACATAGTTCTTTTCCTTCGATTTTTGATATCAACAAAATTTACAACAAAAATAATAAGGGTAAATTGCCCGAGATCATCCTTTGAAAACTTTTATAATTACATAGACAATTCAAGTTTTAAAATTGAGCATTTTCTCCCTTAAACACATATAAGACCAACATTTTTTGCTTATAAGACAATACATGTGGCAAGAACTTTAACTTAAGTTTCCGCATCAAAAAAATTTACTACTATGTGAGGTTTTATATATATATATATATATATATATATATTTTAATTGCATTGCATTGGTATATATGTTATCATATCATGCTAGTTCTAGCAACTAGCATGCAACTATAGAAACTGAAGACCTTCACAAAAGTTTTCAATATGAATTTATTATGCATATTATTAACTATGTGCTTTATTTATAATGATGCTAAAAAGATTTTGAATAAAGAAATAATATTCATAAAAAGAAGATCCAAACCGAAAGAAGGAAAAGGAAAAGGTACACTGGAGATTTTCTGATATTCACATTAGAATTTCATTAAATCAGTTAAATTTAGATTGAGTATTTCAAATCATTTATATCTATTCAGAATTAGATTATAGATACTATAAATGAATAGTTAAATCCAATAAACAATATTATTCCTTTTATTCTTTGAAAAGAAATATAAAACAATAAGGTGTTTATTGTACATAAAGTAAAATTAATCCTTTTATTCTTTTACAAGAAATAAAAAAATATAAAAACAGAAAAAAGAACAAAATAGTTTTGTTTATTTTATCCTTTTATATTCCTTCTATTCTTATTCTTCTTTTAATTGAATGTCATTTATTTTTATTTTGCTCTTTATTTTTCATATGAAAATTCCAAATTAAGGTTTTTGCAACATATGCTGCCATGTAAGCAAAATTTGCAGGTCTTGTATGTGTTTGAAGGGAGAAAGCGCTCACTTCACTTTTAAAAACTTAGGATGTCCATGCAATCTTAAAATTTCTAAGATTGCTCTCCACAGAATACTCAAATAATAATAACAATCATATTTATCGCGGAATAATACAAGAACTTTCCCTGACAACTGCCAATTGTGATATATCGGTTTGAGTTGTGCGACCAATTCTGTTATTTCTAATAATTGTTGAGCAGACCGTATTCCTCAATATAAATATCATGACTGAACCCGCAAATCCCTAACACACAAACACACCCCACAACCCCGAAAAAAAATAAAATAAAATTCCCCGGGTGGGTTGTGTGGATTAAAAAAAAAAAAAGAAAAAAATAAGAGGATTAGACAAGTACGAGGCCTACGTTATTCTGTGTTTATAAGAACGTTGCACCTATTTGTTGGAAAACATACAGAAGATATTCGAAATAGAGACAGGCTTTTTGTTCCGTAGGTGTACAACTCCAGATACAAGAACAGAAATATATAACCCAGAAGGCCATAATAAGAGAGAGAAATGGCAGAACGCACAAGGAATAGTGCAATGTTTGATATGGAACATACTATGGATGTGGATGACTTAGGAAATAAGCCAATGGTTAAAGTAAACAATAAGTTGTAACTAAGATCATAAAAGGTTCGAATTCAGCAATAAATAGTATTTAATAAATTCAGTACATGCTCAAAATAATCACTTTTAATTGATTAATTTTTTGAATAAATGAAAATATTCAAGAATCCCGAATCCTTCGCCCCAAATTTATCTTTTCAAAACAATCTTATTTTCAAGCCCTTAGATAGTATTTAATTATATAATTTCCATGATACTAAACTGAATGAAAAAATTTTATTTTACGTTTGATTTATAAATTTACTTGATGACTGTATAAAAATTAAACTGATGAACTGAATAAAATATTTAAATTTTATCCCATTTGAATCACATACAAGAATGAAATTCACTAAAAAAAATTTTACATTTTCAACAATACCGCTCCATATTATAATATTAAATTAATAAATATTATTTTTATTACATATTAAAAAAACATTTATTCTATAACATGAATAATTAATTTTTAATATAAATTTTATATACAATACTATATAAACCAAATATAATACAGTAAATTTACACCATACAATCCTTTTTATACTTATTTTATCCGATTCTTTATTTGCCTTAATCCTTACAAACAAAAAGGCAACCTTAAATAGGTTTCATTTGCAATGCAAAGTAACATATTATATTGCAAAAATATAGTGAACTAAATTTTAATCAGGTACACCAAGACTGTAAATTCCTAGAACTGATGTGATTCCAGGGAATTTCAGATACATTATTAGCCACAAGAACTACAAGGCTGTTATTAGCAGTTAGAGAAATAACAGAAAGACAACCGCATTTAATACTTGCAACAATTTTTATAAAAAAAACACGGATCTGGAACGGAGTGGAGGATTGGCACCTGCTAGGTGCAAATAGATGGCATACATGTGACTGGAATACAGACCTTTTGTATGACTCAACTGATCCCATGGTAAGTTCCTTAAGGAATCGTACGCTGATACAGAGGCAAAGCTCCCAGAGCCTTCCGTTCGGCTCTCTCCTTCTTTACCTGCCCAAAGAAAATAGAGCCACAGAGAGAGAGAGAGAATGAAAGTTAAAGCGTTTCCGGCAAATTGAAGAGATGTAAGTTTTCTTCTTTGAAAGACTTCTGAGCAAATCCGGTTCAAAACATTATTAATAATATAACTTCAGGATCTAGGTGAAGTGCTGGCTACTTAATCACTTTGAAGAACTCCCAAAGAATAACCTACCGATTAAGCTCAAAACAATAAGTTCATTTACATGTATTAACTAATTATTCAAGGTTCTCTCCCCTCACAGCATGTGAATCGAACTTTCCTTCCTCTTAAGTCATGAAGAAAGCAATATAAATTAAAGAGCCACAATTCTACGCTCCACATAATATAGACAAGACCATTAGGAAAGCAAATCATTCATCAATGAAATGAGGTCAAACACGTTGGACCAATTATCGTTGAGCTTTAAGACTTGGACAAACTCAACAAACACTACTTCTCTAAGAAGGCTCATTTCTGTTCTTTCTATGCGCCTGTGGAAGCGTAGATACAAAACAAGTAAATGTTCCCAAGGATGAAGCCCCAAATTGCTTTCTAACACCAGCTTGAGATCTAGTCCATTTAATAGGTTTTTCCCCAACTCTAGCTGCAATATAGAATCATCCCACTTTAAACCATTATGACCAAAAACTAAATCAACCCCTCATATATTATCTTCCATTGGACCAAGCAACTACTCACTGCTCACATCAATGTCCATCAAAGAAATGAGTTGACCACAGCCAATCAATCACTAGGAAAAAGGGTGTGCAAATCTATGCTGATGGCTACCTTTTGAAGCAATGTAATTCACTGAAAGCAGTGAGGCCACTCCTATGTCTCATGGATAATGAAAACAAAACAAGCCTCAAGTTATTTATATGAGGCTATGAATCGACTGAGGAAACTGTGGATAAAGCATTTGGTATAAATCCAGAAAGTACTTCAGAAATTCAGAATTATAAATATGTAATAACTGTAACATCATCTGCATTCTACTAGCTGCTTTTTATTTCCTATGAAAATCCTAATGTGAAATTTGACAAGTCACTTCAAGGCTTCATGCTAACAGAAAGAGGCTAGTTTCTTTTCCTCAACAAATGGATAAGATTATAGATTAATTGTACAGATACAAGTATTCATAATTTGAATTTACTATTCGATTGAGTGCCTTTCTTCTTGGCATGCATATTTAACCGAGTGGTGGGACTTGCAACGAAAATTCCTGCTCCAACTCTGTAACTACAATACAACTATTCATGATAAAGATCATATACTAATTTGTAGTTCATATTGAAGTGAAACAAAGTGGAATATGTTTAACCTAGCGAGTAAACCAACAATTTTGAGTCTCAATAAATTTATTTAATTCCTCTTTTGCACTTCTAAAGATAAAAACAAAAACTAGACCACCTAAGGCAGATTTGATGATTTGGTGATTATTAAATATAATCAAGCTCTGAAAGTTTGACATAATTGATGCAATGTGGTTTAACTCATTCTTATAATGGATGTTCATGAAAGCAATAAGACATTGCATGGTTCAATGGGAGATAACACAGATGAGAATGACTAGTTTCTGATGTTGGAGACCTAACATAATATGATGTTCCAATAGCAGCAAGGTTTGTAAAACCAATCAAAAGGACTAGTCACAGAGCTCTAGAATAAGGTTTGGGGCTTCAGCTTCAATAACAGTACTTGCCAAGGAATTAGAAGTAGGTATTAAGGATATTAACAAAGATAATGATGATGATTACGTCAGCATAGAGATGCTATGAAGATGATCAATATGATGATTAAATGGAATTATTTCAGACACATTTTACTTTTTGCTTTCTTTGCTTTTTAATTTTGACAAGTTAGACAACTTTAGATGGCACAGCATTAGACACGTATATGTTATGGCATACTTTAATATATTAGATTTATTATCTCAAATGATATGAAATTTTACTATTAAAATATATAAATTAGGTGCTACCATTGCTGAGGAATGCTCATTTTTGTGCCTGGTGCATTGGGCCATTTTAAGGCCTAGTACCTCAAGCATTTCACGAGCAACTCCATTGAGACTGACTTAAGAAGCTGCATCTAAAAACACCTACTCAGCCTGATACTAGGGGAGGAGCTTATGGCTGTCTTCATGGTGGACTTTAATTTACAATGGATATTGTGAGGGGGAACTCACATCCATTAAAGCATTAGAAAAAATATTTATTATTTTGTGAAATCAAATAATAAAGCCTGATGAAGACACCATGTTTTTATCAAATCTCATCTTATTGGATGAGATCTCGGATTGTATCAATTGCCTCAGAGTGTGCTCCCACACCAAAAAGCTAATATTCAACTTTGAGCAAACCTGCACAAGTTGTGCACTAAGCACATAATGTTTCACTCAAACAATCTCAAATCACCAGCTATATCAAAACTTGTCAAGATATTTAGGACAGATGCTAAAAGGAACAAGCTTCATTATGAGTATTCTATCTTATTCCCTCGTTCTTTTTAAAAGGCCAATGGCCATTGTTATTTTAACTTGGCTAAAGTCAAATTCTATAAGACATAGGCTAAGGTAACAAAGATTGACCTACGAGCTTGGGAGCTCTCTGTGGTATGGAGACAAAGAAAAGCTCCTTTCCTTCCTCTGTGTTTTTTGGCCAAGTTGAGCTAACAGGCTCAAGAGAAATTAGAAATATTTCATTGATAGAGAATCCAGGTCACCAGCCTACAAGACAAGCTCTTATAACACAGTGAATAACCTTTTGTTAATTTTCAGGTTGTTGCTCACATCATATTTGACATTTTCTTATATATAATTTTGCACAGGGTTTTATATGCTCTTGGTGTTTTTTCATGATATTTTCACAATATACAAGGTAGAACTTCAAAACTCATTAAATTCAGCAAAGCACTAATATTCTACTTGGAATATGCGTTTAGGCTGTCTATGAAATGGATAAACCTCAATGAAGCATAGTATAAAAAGTACTTTAATGAATGCTTTGAGTATTTGCATATTTTCATGTATGTTATAGACACTCAATTTACTGCTTCAAATTACTTGAATAATTACTGATTGACTGGTTACATATCCACAATTGCAATGTTTAAGGCTTATCTTTCAACCTTTCATATTTAAAAATAATCAGAGCTAATTACATAATTTCAGTGGCTTAAATTCAGATAACAAAACAGAATTGCCTTTCTTTCATTTGAACATATAAAGCACCCAAGATTTAAATTTTCAATTTTCCGTTTAGATTGCTTTTTCTTCAACCCATTAGGAGAACCCAAATGAAATGGATATAAAGGAATCCAAATCTGCCAAATCACTCATGTTATGATCTTCTACATCCTAAGTCTTCCCCCATATCAATGCAGGTTATGAAATAATATATCTTCCTCCCAGTGTCTTACTAGAAGCTTGTTTTCTAACCAAAAAATAAATATTTTAAGACCGAAGACTAAGTTTTAATATTGAATTCGGAAGATTCCATTCTTTAGTGAGCCAAAAATTGGCCTGGGAGCATATCATCGAAAGAAAATGCATAAGGGCAATTCAAAACTGATTTTCATCAATGACTGCTGAATGTAAAAGGATGTCAACCACCAACATGCATCAAACTAGATATGCTTTGTACTTCTTAAAGAACTTACAAGAGCCAGCATTCCTTGTAGGTAGCTCCTAAATGGTGTTTGCATAGCCTGCAAGCAGCAGAAGGAGATATGACATTGACAATGTATCCCAATCTTTTTACCATCCCTATATCTGATAATCGTAGATTGATTTTCAACAAGTTTATCTTGACATGTGGAATTGAATTTCACAAGGTAAATGTATCCAAATCACATCCAGAGTTCCAAGTTAAATAAACTTGGTCCCAGCACCAAGCTCCCATATAAAACCACACAATTCATTAACCAAAGGATGCAACTCGTTTCAGTAACTCTTATTATCCTAGATGTTAATACATCTAGGATAACAATAATAAACAAATGGAATATACATTATCAAAGACAATATTGGACTATACTGTACCTGTAGATCCTCGGGGAGATACTCGTGCTTCAAGGAGAGGTCCATGGCACGCTTGAGCCGCTGGTTTCGTGCATCCACTATCTCTCTCGGTAGTCTATTAAGAGCCTCCTGGACGTCCAAATCATAGTATGGATCATACAGGTCATCATACCGAAGCCCTGATTATCAGCGAGACCAAGCAAGGTCCAACACTTAAGAAGGTACATACATAAGCAAAATAAACCCATAATTGAATATTCAAAGACAGCATTATAACTCTGAATACATGAAAATGTCTAAGGATAATCCTAACATTCTATCACATTAAAAAAGGAAAAATTTTCAACTCATACAAGAACTACAATATATAATGCAAATACCATCAGCTGCGGGTTAAGATTTTAATTAAATGAAAACAATATGAACATTATTAACCTGTGGGTCTAGTGAATCAAGCTCAAACAATACAATCTCGAGCTCAAGCTCCAAAATTCGACTGGAACTCAATTGAGCACGACACAAATTCAGCCCAATCGAGCTCAATTTGTCATGCCAGCACGTTGAAACTACTCCTGCTCAAGAAAGCTACAGCTTGAGCTTGACTCTAATACACTTTTGTAGCCCACTTCATGGCCCATGCCCTCATTCAACCCTATCACACAAACAATAACCCTTACTTCCCATACATTATCTATGAGAAAACTCTTGGAAGGTACTCTCTGACTCTCTCTTTTCTTACTACTGTTCATATCTCCCTTAGGATTTGTAATCGATTCAAAGTCTTTACAAATACTAACACTTTTTCTTTGTAAATCTTGCAAGGCATTGAGGATCTCGCACTTCAAGTGCACAAGCAACCGCAAGAAAGCAAATAGAAGGAGGAGAAAGTGAATTTCTAGGGTTCAAGATGGTACCTCGTCTGTGCTTCTTTCTATTTATATTTTTCTTATCTATTATTACATTTAGTTATAGATATGTTGTACAGTTGTAGATTGGTTAATTTTAACTTACAATCTATTGTATACTGTAAACTAATATAACTAAATAGTTTGCCTAAGTCTAATACGTGTTGTATGCTTAAGTTTTTATATGGTCTTTAAAATATTCTAATCTCTCCGTTATTCTTTTGTCCGGACCATGATGACCTATCAATCCATGTTGCATCTTCTGGTAGTAACGTCTCCCACTAAACTAGTACCCACTCAATAGGCTGATATTGTCTGATGATCTGTCTAGTAGACAGTATGGCTAAAGGTTGCACCACCGGATGATTCTCAGAGGCACTATAGTAGGCAACTCCCCTTCAGCTTTCCTTAATAAGGAAACGCGAAACACAAGATGGATTATCCATCTTAGGAGGTTTTCTTCCATATGAGGTAGTAAAAGGTGTCATCTTGGTACTTGTATGAAAATTGGTGTTAAAGCAATATTTAGCCCAACATAAGTACTTAATCCAATCAGATGGATAATCCATCACAAATGACCTCAAGTAACGTTCCAACAATCTATTAAGCACCTCAGACTGCCCATCAGTTTGTGAGTGATAGGCTGAGCTCATTTTAAGAGTTACACCACTCAATCTGAAAATCTCCTGCCAAAATTGGCTAGTAAAAACCCAATCTCTACCAGTTATGATGGTTTTATGAATGCCATGTAACTTAATAACCATTTGAACAAATAAGTTTGCTACTTCTTCTGTTGTATAAGTAGCCAGTAAGGTGCCAAAATGTATGTACTTCGTTTGCCTATTAACTACTACCATTATAGCTGAGCAACCTTTCAAAGTAGATAGACCTGTAATAAAATTCATAGCAATTTCATCAAAAACCTGATTAGGGATGTTCAATGGTTGAAGAAGGCAAGCAAGTGAATTAATCATATATTTAACCTGTAGGCACACACTGCAACTCTTAACAAAATTCTCATCATCCTTTCTCATTCCTTCCTAGAAGAATAAAGCACTCAACCGCTTCAATGTTTTCAAAACCCCTGTATGCCCATTAACTGGGGAACAATGAAACTACCTAAGCAGTAACATTATAATGTCTACTTTAGTAGGGATAAAAATCTAGTTTCCCAAGAAAAAGAAGCCATCCTTTATAGTCAAAGGATTTTGATACTAATACTTTAGCCATAAGACAAATTCAAAGGAAGGCAATGTAATAGTCATGTACTGACTTGTCTCCTCAAATTGTCTGGACAATGGGTCAACAACTTTATTGTCCACCCCTAGTTTGTACTGTACCTCATTGTCATAGCCCAAAAGCTTGACCAAATATTATTGTTGTTCTGGGGTTTGACTTGTTTGAGTCAATATCTCCCTTAAACTTTTTTTATCAACACAAATAACGAAATGCCTTCCCAACCAATAATGTCTCCACTTCTACCCAGCTTCTACCACGACCACCAATTCCCTTACATAAGCCCCTGCTTTATGCAACCTCATGCTTAACTTCTTGCTAATGGAAGCAATAGGTTACGATCCCTTATGCAACACAGCTCCTATTCCAACATTAGAGGCATCCGTCTCTACAATAAATAGTGCTTCAAAATTGGAAAGAGCTAACACAGGGGTCCTCGTCAATGCTTCTATGAGGCGGCAAAATGTCTATTAAGCCTCCTCAATCCATGTAATTGCATCCTTTCTCAACAGATTAGTAAGAGGTGTAGCGACTTGGACATGCCCTTAACAAATCTTCTATAATAACTAGAGAGACGCAAAAACCCTCTCAATTGTTTCTAAGACTAAGATGTAGGCCATTGTTTGATAGCTTCAACTTTACTATCATGTGGTTGTACCCCTTGTCTTGAGACAATGTAGCCCAAATATTCAATCTTCTACTACACTTATTCCTCTTAGCATAAAACTTATTGTCTTGAAGCACTTGTAGCACCTTGACTAAATGGTCCTTATGCAACTCACAAGATTTACTATAGACCAATATGTCATGAAAGAACATGATGACAAACTTCCTCAAATGTGATATAAAAATATTGTTCATGATAGTCTAAAATGTAGAAGACGCATTAGACAATCTGAAGGGAATAACTAAAATTCAGTGTCCTTTGTTTGTCCTAAACAATGTTTTATGAATATCTCACGGAGCCATCCGTATCTGATGATAACTAGCCTTTAGATCTAATTTGGAAAAATACATGGAACTATACAATTCATCTAATAGCTAGTCAATAGTGTGAATTGGAAATTTGTCCATTTAGGTCACTTGATTAAGGGTTAGATAGTTGATACAAAAACACCAAGTGTCATCTTTCTTCTTGACAAGTAACACTAGTGAAGAGAGAGGACTTGTACTTGGCCTAATCACACCCAAGACCAACATTTGCCCCACTAACTTCTATATTTTAGACTTTTGGGGCGAACATTTATTGGTCTTGTTGACCTTGGAGGTAAATATGATGTCAAAGGTAACAGTGATTATGGGATTTTAAGGATTCTTAAAATCTGCCCAAATAGAGTCTATCTCTATATTGCTAGGTGTGTTTATAGAAAATACCTCTATCTCAGCCTCCAAAATACAGAAAAATAACACATTCTCTTATGCAATTAATTTGTGCAATTGAGGAGAATATATTAACTTTGACGGAATAATATTGTTGCCTATCAACTTTATTCTTGTACTATCAAAAGAAAATTCCATGATAAAAGCATTATAATCCATTATAATAGAGCCTAATTTGGTAAGCCACTATATGGCCAATACAATGTTTGGCCCCTTTACTGGAGAAACATAACAATCAACAAAGAACAAATGTTGCTAAATGGTTAGCTACAACTCCTTGCAAATCCCCCGACACTCCAAATAATCCTCATTCCCTACCACAACTCTAAGCTTGGGAGTAGCTAGCAAGGATAGCTAATTTAAGTTGTCACACTACATCAGTCTAATGAAATTATGTGTACTCCTTGAGTCCAACAAAATAGTCACTGTCTTCCCTTTTACAATACCTTCCATGGGAAATGTATTTAGAGCTAAAGCACCTGCTAAAGCATAGTAACTAATCTTCATGTTCTCATCCTCCCCTTCAATAGTGAAATGTAACTCTTCCCTGACCACGTCCTCCTCTTCCTCTTCAGAATTCATCATGATCATGAAATCAGCCTTACAAATATTGCTCTTTATGAAACTTTTCGTCATAATTGTAACATAAACCTTTTTCTCTCTTAGATAACAATTCAAAAGCCGACATCTTTTTGATTGGAATGGGTGGTTTGCAGATTGGTTGAGGTTTTGAAGGGTTTGTAATGGGTGGAGGATTAGGTAACAGCAGCGTGGTCTCATATTGTGAATATTGAGGTGTTTGAGTGTTTATCTGGGTATTGGAATAAAAGGTAGGTTTATATGTGGAAGGTTTATTGTATTGATTGTTTTGTGGTTTATAACATGGTAAAAGGTTTAGATTTTGAGTTGATCTTCTTGTAATTTGACTCAATGAATGGCTTCTATCAATGTTGCTATCTGTGTCAACTGTAATTCTTAGCTATTCACTGGTTTCAAACCAAAAATAAAGCAACTTTATAATAAACTGTCTGACATGCTAATAACCAAATTACAAAGAGACTCAAAATCATTTATATATTCATCAACAGAACCCTTTTGAGTCAATTTTGTTAACTTCTCCTGATAATCTTCAAACTGTGATGGCCCAAATCACAATTTCAAAGCTTCTAGAAATTGTGGCCAAATGCTTAACAGTTTATTATTATGCATCCAAATATACCACTGCACAACATGCAACTCTTATACAAAGGATGCTAATTGTAATCTGTTTTCCACCGTTACATTATGATATTCAAAGAATTGTTCTGTTTTAAAGATCCAACTAGTAGGATCTCCTCCACTAAACTTAGGTAATGCCAATTTGATTTGAATCATGTTTGAAGTATTATTTTCATGTGACACATGATGAGAAGATGATGAACTATTACTTATTGGCAAGTTCTGATTCTCTGTCTCTTGAGACTGTTTATGTATTGTACTTTTAAGACTTTGCAACTGTATGAGTACATTTTTGAGTTGCTCATCCATCTCATCGTGAAATCCATTCATTTCTGCTGTCAATTTCTCCAATCCAAGCTTATTACCGTCCACTTGCTCCTACAACTGAAATACTTCTCTTTTATTATTCACCGTTGTTGATTAAACAAGCTAAGATACACTCCTGTAGCCCACTTCACGGCCCAGGCCTAAACTTAACCTTATCACACAAACAAAAACCATTACTTCCTGTACACTATATGTGAAAACTCTCGAAGGTACTCTCCAACTCTCTCTTTTCTTACTACTATTCGTATCTCTCTTAGGGTTTGTAATTGATTCAAAGTCTTTACAGATACTAACACTTTTTCTTTGTAAATCTTGCAAGGTATTGCCGATCTTGCGCTTCGAGTGCACAAGCGACTCCAAGAAAGGGAAGAGAATAAGGAAAGAGTGAATTTTTGGGATTCAAGATGGTTACCCCGTCTGTACTTCTTTCAATATATATTTTTCTTATCTATTGTTACATTTAGTTACAGATCTGTTGTATCGTTATAAATCTGTTACAGATCTGTTAATTTTTCCTTACAATCGGTTGTATACTGTAAACTAATAGTATGTCTAAGTGTATTACGTGTTGTATACTCAAGTCTCCATGTAGTCTTTAAGATATTCCGGTCTCTTACAGACTCGATTGCAGTTAGATCAAAAACAAGTAAACTAATTAGCGACAGACATAAGCTCTGTGGAAAAATCAAAATTTTGGAAGTAGCACGTACGAAGTTACTACGAATATATGCAATGTTAGGAAATGAATAAGCAAGTTTTTCCGTATGCAAACAATTGAAACATTGAATTTTGAGAATGAGAATCAGAGATTGATTCATAGAAAATGAAGCTGAATATTAAGGAGGACTGGAAAGAAGAATATTTCACCATATCTGCGAAGGCGTTGGGAAAGAGTTTTCTTGTGTTGTGCAGCAAACCAGTTCTTCTTTGGATCGACCAGCCACCGCAAGAACGAAGACATTTTAATTTTTCACTCTATTTCCCTCTCCACCGTCCCTATGATTCTGTCTCTCCCGCACCTTAACAATGATAATGGTGGCAATGAAGATGAAGCAGACGCTGCAAGCAAAGTTCTCGAAGGATCCAGTCTTGGGCCGACGGCTTTATTGGATGTTGGGCTCCGAAGTCTATGCTACGAAACAAAGTAAATGATTATGCTCTAAATAAATAATAAATATTTTTAAAATTTATTATTACTATTATCCAACCTTCACCCAAATCTAAGTTAAAATAAAATTTAATTTTTTCGCCAAAAGTTTAAATAAAACTTCGATATCAATTTTCTCTACATGAGCTTATCAAATGACTTACTTCATAAAACAAAAATGGACATGTTCTATTTATTTTTTATTAGTTATTTTATTGATATTTCCATGGAAATGACTTTATTTATGGACATAAAGTACGACTTCGATCTTCAAATACTATAAAGTCCTCAAAATTTTGCTACCTCAAGTAAAAAATCTTATTGTCCTTATGTTTTTTCGTTACGTATTAGTAGCTAGTACATGTTGTCTTGTAAAGTTTTTCATCCTTATTGTGTGAAGCAATGTTTTTATTTGGAAGCATTTAAGAGAAAATGAATAATAATCAAGGGGGCTTTATTTGTACTTTTATCCCGCTCGGATTGAGTCGGTATTGAAATTTTATCGATATATTGAACCTGATTGCTACCATCATAGAATGGTTCTGAACAATATATTAACATAGAAGTTAATATTATGGAGATGTAAGCTTTTATGCCTTCCTTTCCTTTTTTTTTTATTTTTTGTTTTCCAATCTCTTTTTAAATAAAAGTTGTCAGAACCGGATAATTTTGTATTAATTTGCTAGTAATGCAATTGCCTAGTGAATTGAGACTATCCTTACCTCTTCCATTTTTAAATTTTAGCAATACAATTCTTTGCATATTATTTTCCTTAGCTTTGTCTTTTTACTGTAGGTTTTGTCTACCTAGTGATTCCACAACCAATAAACCCTCAAATTAACCTTGATTTCATTCATGTAAAGAATTATCCAGACTTATGATTGGGATTAGGATTCAAGAAATTGTTTTTTATATAGGCGAATTGCTAACCACATCTATATATGTTTTGAATCATCCATGAAAAGCCCCTATATATTGTATTAAAAATGTAGATGGCAAGCATACGCTTCAAAACTTAGTAAGGAGGACAAGTTCCAAGTGAGGCGTTCCATTCAAATGTACCTACCCCTGAAGTTTTGCCGATAGACGTGTTAGCTATGATTTATTAGCCTATAGACTCACTGGCAGGTCTCTAATACATAAGATACATAGACACGTATTCAGCTATATCTCTATTCACATTGTTCCACCCAATAATATCTTTATTTTCATATTCCCCATGCTACATCTAGGTTTAGTAAGCCTGCATCGAGTTGAACCGGTTCGAAATTGGTATTAAATTACCGGTTTATGAATTGATGATATAGTGAATCGTGATCGATTCGTGAACTAGCAGTTTTAGATCGATTTATTAAATTTGATTATTCAAGAGTCGATTAGAGGTCTTTGGATTATTTTATTTTTTATTTTTTTATTTTATTAATTTCTTTTATATATATATATATATATTAACAATTTTTAATAGTGTGATCTCATTTTACTTTTGATTTTAAGTATAATAATTTATTAATAATTTTCAATTTTTTATTAATTTCCAATTTAATGCAATTTCTACTTTTTTATTTTTTCCTCATATTCAAATCCTTAATATTTAATAAGTTTTACAAAAAAGACTTACATTAACTGAACTTGAATTTTCTATTTATTCTGAATACATAATTAACTTATAATTAGTTTGATAATATTATTTTTAAAAAAATTATCATTCATTATTGCATATCGTAAATAAAATAGTTTTAATAAGTAATAACTTATTAGATATTATTCAATTATTTTTTCTAACTTAATGCTTTCTCTTTTCTCTTTCTTTTTTCTTTTCAGGGGAATAAACCAGCCGGACTGACCTACTGGTTCAATGGTGAGTGTGCCCAACAATTCATTAGAGCGGTTTAACCAGACTATTATCCAGCTAAGTCGATTCACTGTTTGAAACTGGCTCTTACTCAAGTTTACAATATAGGAATACATTAATTAGTGAGTTTCGTTCAAAATCTCATTTTTCAACTTTGCATTTTCTGGTACTTACAATCGATTTTGCATTCCTCATTACCCCTTTTAGGTCTCTTCAAATTTACCTTCATCAATCTATTGTTTGATCTTCTATAATCCTACACCTCCTTCTTAAGCAGCTTTAATTCAAGTGGTGAGGGTTATACTATTAAATTGGTTAATTCAACTCTAACCTATTGTGTCAAAATTTTCATGTCTAACCTCTAAATATCTTTTATAGATTGTTTTTTGAGATGTCATCAGGATAGCATTAAGCTTCCTTGATTCTTCCAGCTTAGAGCATATCTAGCAAAATTAGCTTTCTTGAATGTAGTACAACCAAATCATAGTCCTTGATTAATTATAAACACTTCCTATGCCTCATTTTTAACTTTTTCTTTTTGTGAAAATATAACTTTAAGTTTTTGCAGTCAATGTAAATCTTATACTTTTCATGCAGGTAATGTCTCCACAACTATGATGCAAATATTAGACCTATTAACTCAAACTCGGGAGTCAAATAATTCTTTTATAATGCTTTAGTTGTCTTGACGCATAAATAGTATAGTCGCTTGTTCATTGTTTTAGGGAAAAGTTGACACACACACACACACACACATATATATATATATATATATATATGTTACGTAGAATTTCTCAATCTATAAGTGTAATATAAGCAAAAGCCGAAGGCAGCCATCGGGTGCAACTCATAGGCCTAAATGAACGAGCTTGGCCAACCAAAATAAGGAGAAAAAGCCGACAACAGTAGTAACATCGGTTGATGTTGATCAATTTTATGCTATTTGTTAATGGAAGAGTAAAAGAAGCCATTCCATCGAAGAAGAAAAACCACCCGTTTAGGACTAGAATTTCAGCAGGAAAAACATCGGGAAATCCCAATCGATATGTCCACAACCGTGAGCACAGATAAGTTCAGGAACATGGCAAGAACATTGGCAACATAAGCAAGCAGATCCTTGTTTCTAAGATAGATCAAGATTTGCTGGGTAGTGGTTCCAGTCTGATTTTTTCAATTTTTGTTGTCGAGGGAGATGCGGCAAGCAGCAAATGGTATATACAATTGCTGCAATATTCATTTCTACACAACAATTGGGAAGCTGAGCACTTGAATTTAATCTATGTACATTAGCTCTTGCATCCCATTTTCCTACCGGTTGGCCAGCTTAACAAAGATTATCAGAATCGCCTAATTCCTAGCACATCAGAAGCAGTGCTTCACGTGTACGCCCGAGCAGACTTAGTGCGGTTGCAGCTATGTGGTTTCCAGTCAGCCCAGCGATAGCAAGTTGTTCATTTGGGGAAGCCTGCTCTATGTAATTATCGGGTAGTGCGATGGGTCGCCACTGCAGGAGTAAGCAGAAAAGTTAAATTCATGACTAAAATGATTAATGGTACTCCTTTCATTGTATGTATTGGCTTGTACAAGACACGATTCATTTTGAGGTAAAATGATACGGAAAAAACAACGGTCAGTGCAACAAACATGATGATGTTAAACGAAAGGAGAAGGAAAAGGAAAAGGAAAAAAAAAAAAAAAAAAAGAAAGAAGAATAAACTTTTGATAGTAAAACCTTTATTCTCCCATCAAGCTGTCCATCGAGTGCAAGGAACTGGGCGACATGAGATGCAAAACCTCCTATAGATCCTTCCTCCACAGTAACCAGAAAAGCATGGTTCTTACACAACTGGCGTAGTAGTGCCATGTCAAGTGGTTTGCAAAACCTTGCATCAGCAACAGTCACCTCGATCCCAAGCTTTGAAAGGAGGGACCTTGCTTTAAGGCAGTTCTGAACCATCGATCCATATCCAAGCAAAGCTACATCTTTTCCTTCACCTAGAACTCTTCCTTTTCCAATCTATTTCACAAATAGTAATCACCAATCAATAAAATATCTAACATGGACAATGCTAGAAACATTTCATGTGCAGAAGAGACTGCACCATCTATGAAACCATTTACTTAAAAAAGTTTACATAATATAGCTACAATTTCTTTTTGTCTGACACAATGATTTTACAAATCTATAATCATTATGTTTTCATAATGGTCACTTAAACAGATCGTCCAAGGTGACAGGTTTTTTAAGCAAATTATATTCATGTGGCACATGATCTGAGAAAAGATATGAAGTGCTCTAGTATTACCTCTAAGGGCATACCACAGGCTATAAATTTGTCCGACTGAATAGTGGCTCCTCTGGGATACCTGAAGCAAATTGGCCGATCATTCACTAAGGCTGCAGTTGCAACCATGTCCGATAGCTCCTTCTCATCAGATGGTGCCATAACAATCATGTTCGGCAAACATGACATAAATGTTATGTCAAATGACCCACATTGGACAGGGCCATTTGAGCCTACCAGTCCAGCACTTGTAATGATGAATCGGACTGGGATCCTTTGCCGGTCAACATCATGAATGACCTACCGGTGTAAGAAGAAAACAAACCCTCACATAAATGATAGGACAATCACACACAAAAAAGCCATAAGCATGCAAAAATATCACATTAAATATTGAAAAGGATTGCTGCTAATATTGATAATACTCATAACAGAGTAAGATGATCTCAAAAAATAGATAAAATAATGTTGAGACAGATAGTGGCGGCCCTAAGATTTTACCTTAAGGAGGGACTGGATTGCAAATTGTTTATATTTGGGTAGGATAGAAGTTGAATAATCAATAATTTTTTAAAGACAATATTTTACAAGTTTTCCAAGGGTGCTATCGTTGTTGGGGGATGGGAGTTGTTGTCAGGACCTGCCCCTCTCTTGTCTACCACTGAAGACAGGCAATAACGAATTTTTTTAGCAGTACACAAATAATGCTGTATATAAAGCACATCATCAAGAACAAGAAAGAATGGCACCTGGTCATAAGCTCTCTGTAAATATGCAGACGGGATTATACAAAAAGGCTTCAATCCTCCACAAGATAAACCGGCAGAAAATGTAACTGCATGTTGCTCAGCCATTCTTACATCGAAGAACTTGTCCGGAAATTTTTCTTGAAAGATCCGAAGTGATGGTTCTTCGTCCACTCCTGCATGAACTGCGACAATGTCTTTGTCCTTCTCCATTTCCATAACTAAAGCCTCAACAAAGCAATCAGCATATGTTCTTGGGTAGCCTTGACATAACCGAGCATCAGGATTATGTGGTCCTACAAAGAGCGAATACAATAATAAACATCAAGTAAAACCTTAAGAAAGGAAAGATGCAATATGAGTCAAACTCCCACATAAAAGCACTTGTTCCACACACAGAAAAGTTGTTTTTCTCGTTTATTTTACCTTCTTACTATTATTATTTTATCTTTCCTTTTTTTTAATGGGTAAAAGTCAGCCGAAACATTGTTGGTGCAGGGCATGTGTACGAAGTCCGCGTGCAAGATATGTCAAGTACATATTATCATGATATGCAGTTCATCTTACCTTCCCAGTTCTTCAGCGTTTGTTGGTAACTTTCTGCTCCATGATTCTCCTCTGTTATAACATGAACCAAAACAGGACCCATGGAATCCAACGATGCCACTTCTTGCAAAACACAAACTAAATCCTCAATGTTATGCCCATCGACTGGGCCAATGTAATACAGTCCCAACTCTTCAAAGAGGGTTGATCCTGGTGGCCCCATCATACCACGTGCAAACTCATCCACTTTGGCTGCCCATGCATGCATGCCTATACCAATTTTCTTGGTAAGACCCTGACAAAATAAAAATGTTAGATGATACATATTCAGCCTAAAAGATGTCATATGCAATAGAAATTACACCAGAATTATAGCATTTTTTATTTTATCCTGCTCCTTAGTATTACTGTTAGGTGTCGGTACTGTTAACTCTGCCCCAGAAAGGATGCTAACATGTACCCACTCCTTTTAAACTACATGTTTTCCAATCTTATTATTTATTATTATTTTTTGGGAAAGAAATAGGAGACTAGATTTTAAACCCTAGTACCGTGACAAGAAACATGAATCAATATTTATTTTCACCCGTAGACATGTAATTTCATTCAGACAAACAATCAATGTTAAGCCCAAGTGTGTTTACAAGCAGGAGAATATCATACCTTCGCAATTTCTCGAAATTTCCGAAAGGATTTGCTTGACTGAAGTTTACTCAGGGTACTAGAGAGAGCATTAATAGAAGTCTTCAGGCTTTCATCAACTTTTGGGTGCAATGAGTGATGGCTGTCATTTAGAATCACTATCATATCTGTGTCCAAATAACCAGCATTGCTCATTGCCTCATACACCTGCCCTGCCATGGTGGTTGCATTGCTTATGATGGAAACTACACGTTCACGCTTGCCTTTTATATCTCGAGCAATTGCCATGCCTAAATAAATATAATTCAGAACATTTCAAGATCACCTTTCATTTGGCCCAAAACAAACAAAGGTCACCTTTCATTAGTTGTAACATAATTAATTTACAGGTAACATGCAAAAGACATACTTTCATTGTAGTTGCAACCAGGGGCAAAAAATAATAAAAAGTAACGCTAACAATTTGAGATTTGGACATAATATAATTTAAACAGGTTAGTATATAGAAAAATTTGATACAAAACATAAACAAGTTAGATCCGTTTAAACATAACTAAATTTGTATCCAAATTCCGGTCAAGCTTCCAAACCCAAACATGGGACACAAAACACACTATATATTATTTCTTATTTATATTTTGTTATACAAATTATTCCTTTTTAAGTTAAGTTTTTATTAAAGGTATGAGATATTTTTAACCATATATTATTATTACATTGTAGTTTAAATAGGTAAAAAATTACAAAGTTATGTGTAAATTCCTTAACTGTTTCTAATACAAACTTAGGGTTCTAGCAATTAAAATTCAACAATTGACAAATTGAGATATAGAACTTGCTAGTTGTAATGAACTCAACCTTACAAGGCTGCACACCACAATGGTACTTTGCAGGTCTAGCAAGCTCTGGAAGAGGAGAATTCTTCCTTCTACTTAAGTTTTCTGACTTCTCACAATATTTTTCCTTAACTAACTCTAACTAACTCCCTTCACCTCCTACTTATACTTTTCTCACGTGTAGGCACAATTACAATACTACCCACCACAACACAACAATCACAACACAGTATACACACACACAGACCACTACACCACCATACAGTATACACACACAGACTACGCCACCGCACTACCCGATACATATTATACCACACAACACAAACACATAACAACACACACATTATCTTCTCTTATAGGTTTGTATGCCCTTGGAGTCGTATCAATACTCCCTTCGGAACATTGTCTTTGCCCTCAGGGACGAAATTTGGAAATTGCAATAAAAAGTCAGAAGTGTTGAACGAAGTAGTGTCGACCACCGATTTCCCCTCCCACTATACTAGGACTTAAGGAACTTCCAAACCATCACGAACATCAAAACAACAACCCAAAATTTTGTGTAGATAATTCTAATCATCGATGTCATCAACAATCAACTCCTTGAGAAGAGTAGACAGAACAGAGAAAGTACCATGCGATTTCTTGAGAAGAGACACATGAAACACCGAATGAATTCAACAATGTGGAGAAAGTGCCAAACGATAAGTGACATTACCTACTCGAGAAAGAATAAGAAAAGGGTTATAAAATTGTGGAGTTGACTTTGAAATATTCTTGACTCCCAATTTAGAATTAAGGGGTAGCCTTAAGCGAAGGAAAACCCAATTTCCCACCACATATTACACTTCACGACAATGCGGATTGGCCACATTACAATTGTGTAGTTGTGCTTTCTCCAAATTACCTCTCAATCGCCATAGAATGTGATCATGAGACACCAAAGCAGCTAAAATTGCTAGGTTTTGCACTTCACCGAAAGATAGATAGGAAGTAAAGGAAGGGGACATCCATAAACTATCTCAAAGGGTATCATCTTAGCTGAAGAGTGATAGCTACTGTTGTAAGAAAACTTCACAAAAGAAACCCAAGTAGCCAAAGTATGAGGTTGCTCAAAAGCAAAACAACATAAATAAAACTCTAAACTCTGATTGAGGACCTCAGTTTGACCATTCGTTTCCCAATTATACGACGTACTAAAATATAGACAAGTGCCTTGTAAGTTAAACAATTCTATCCAGAAAGTACTTACAAATAAAGGATTATAATAAAAAAACAACAGTGTGAAGGAACCTATGAAGATACACAATCTCCTTCATAAACACTTCGACTACTGTTTTGGCATTATAGACTGTTTTGGCATTATAAGGGTGCTTTAAGAGAAGGAAATGAGTGTACTTAGAAAACTGATCAACCACAAACAAGATAGAATCGAACCCTTTTAATTTAGGCAACTCCATAATAAAATCTAGAGAAATATCATCTCAAACAACTTAAGGAATGGATAACGGATTGAGTAGACCAGTAGGAGACAAATTTTGAACTTTCTTACGTGACAAAACACACAAAAGCAATAAAAGTAGCAACATCGTGTTTCATGCCCACCTAATACAAATGCCCAGCAAGCCGACAGTATGTTTGGACATATCCAACATGTTCCTTAATCACGGAAGCATGAAACTCATGCAAGAACAAATGAGTCCAAGAAGACTTGACAAGAATTACCAATCGACCTTTATAGTGTAAAGTGTCATTGATCAATTCATAACCAACACTAGTGTCTTTCTTGTCCTTAAGCAGCTAAATCTTAGCAACCAAAAATGAGTCTTAAAGAACATCTCGCTTTATAGCAACACTATCTATCCAACTGGGACCTAAAATGCCCATCAAATCAAGCTTCGTATCAATGTGCGAAAGAGCATCAGCAGCTCCATTGGCATTACCAGCTTTATATTGAATGTGAAAATCATATCCCAACAGTTTAGCGAGCTAATGCTATTGATTTGGAGTAGTTATGCGTTGGCGCAATAGATGAAGCATACTCTTTTGGCTCTTCGAAAAATAAACTTTCTACCAAGTAAGGTCGCCAATGATTAATGGCTAATACCAAAGCCATTAATTCCTTCTCATAAATCGATTTAGATAAAGATTTGGAAGAAAGGGCTTTGCTAAAATATGCAATAGATCTTACATCTTGCATAAAAACCGCACTAAGACAAAGATCGAAAGCATCACACTTGATAACAAATGGCTTTTGGAAATTGCGTACAATAAACAGAGGAGCTTGCATCAAAGCTTGTTGTAATTGTCT
The DNA here is from genome assembly GCA_024138005.1 of Lumnitzera racemosa. NCBI lineage: Eukaryota > Viridiplantae > Streptophyta > Magnoliopsida > Myrtales > Combretaceae > Lumnitzera > Lumnitzera racemosa. The sequence goes on from JAMXBC010000007.1 coordinate 9,355,464, forward strand.
AAAAGCCAAAGTTGCACCCTCATTCCACTCAAAAGAGTCCTTTTTAAAGAGGTTAGTGAGAGGCCTAGCTATCTTGCCATAGTCTTTGATAAACTTCCAATAATACCCGGGTAGGCCATGAAAACCCCTAAGTGCTTTTAAGGAACAATGAAGAGGCTAACTCAATACACTTTGAACTTTAGTCGGATCCATAGTCACACCATCAGCTGAAATAACATGTCTCAAATATTTTAAAGAAGTTTGCCCAAAAACATACTTCTTTTTTTTGGCTGAAAAATGGTTATTTCTCGACAACTTCAATTCAATACGAAGGTGATCTAATGCTCATTCATAAGAACACAAGAACAAATTTGCATAAATATGAACAAAATACTTCATTAATAGTGGATTGAAAAGTGACTGGTGCATTAGTAAGCCCAAAGAGTATCACCAGAAACTCATAATGATCTTGATGAGTTCTAAAGGTAGTTTTGGGAATATCATCATCGTATACACGGATTTGATGATAACTAGAATGAAAATCAATCTTAGAAAATATAGATGCTCCAAACAATTCATCTAAGAGTTCATCAATAATTGGTATAGGATATTTATTTAGAATAATAGCACCATTCAAGGCACGGTAGTTAACACAAAACCGCAACAATCTATTCTTCTTCTTGACAAGGATTACGGGACTTGAAAATAAGCTTACACTCACTCTAATAATGCCCGCTTTCAACATATTGAAAACCATTTTCTCAATCTAATCCTTTTGCTCTTAGACATAATGATATTGGCCTCAAATTGGTTGCACCGATGCCTTCTTTTAATGGAATTCTATGATTTGTGACACGAAAGGGCGGCAAATCCTTAATTTCTGCAAAAACATCAGCATACTCCTCCAACAATAGACTCAATTGCCCTGATTGCCCACTTAACTCAGCACCGAAATTCCAATTAGCCACTTGCACTAATAAGCTACAATATTCCCAATTAGCTCAACTCTCGAAAGATAGCCTTCACTTTATGTAACAAAGGATCACCTAACAACACATGCTCTTTATTATTTTGAGAAATCTTCATATACATTTTTCCCCAATCAATTTTGATTTCCCTAAGAGTTTGAAGCCAAGCCACACCAAGAATTATATCAACAACTCCTAACTCAAAGCTGTAACAATCAACTACCACATCTAAAGTCCCCACTAGTAATTTTAGATCTAAAAGAACTCTACAAGAGCGCACTATACTACCATCACCAAGTTTCACGTTAAACTGCATGGATGGATCAACAATCAACTACAATTGATGAACTAAATCAGAGGAAATAAAATTGTGACTTGCATCATTATCAACAAGTATAGATACTGAACATCCCTCTAAACACCCACAGAGCTTAAGTGTTTTAGGTCCATTAAATCCGCTAAGAGCTAACAATGATAATTCCAACTTAGGGGAAGACTTCTTGGAATCCTTATCATTCAGATGTGGCTCTAGCAACTCCACCCAATGCTCATCCAATTGGTACACACCTTCTTCAAGAATTAACACACTCAGGGTCTTATTTGGATATTTATATCTTGGTTGAAACAGTTATTCACATTTAAAACATAATCCCTTACTTTTCTTATCCAAATATTCAGCATACGTCATTTATTTTGGTCCTCGCTGTTGTGACTAAGGATGCAAACTACTACTACCAACGATAGTACTAGAAGATCCCACAAATGTATTGCCCTTAGTAGTCATGGTTGAACGCTGTAGCCCACCTTAAGGTTGTAAAGTTGTTTTAGCCCTTACTAGACTCAATGGCAACTTCCAATTCAAAGTGGAATGTTGGCTCACAATTGGTGGGAGATAAGTAGCGTACTGAGGAGCATATGGGGAAACTGTAGTATTAGTTATGCAACTTTCATTTGATAGAAATATTCCGTGAGTAAACTCTTTTTCAACACTCAATGCCAACTCCACCGCATCAACTAAGGATACCGGTCTCAAAGTTTGTACTCCCAACCGAATGTCCTCTCTAAAACCACCTAAAATATATCCTAATAGCTACATTTCTATTATGTCAGGAATTTACGCTGTCAAATGACTCAAAAGACTCTAAAAATGCACTCAATGTTAATGTAGGCTGAAGATTAGATATGGTAACAAAAGGATTTCCATCTCATAATCCAACATATTGTGTCAAGAATTCTTGTTAAAACAATTCCCAATCAAGGCATGGAACTTGTTTCTTTAACATTGTATGCTAATACACAATTCTACCCCTTAATCCCAAAGTTGCAACAACAACCTTATGATCCTACTCGATATTATGAACCTCAAAGTATGGTTCCATCAATTTTAACCAATGCATTCGATCCTCACCTTCGAACAACGGTAATGCTACTGTTATAGGTGAATTTAATCAAAATTCCTCTTCCACATCAATTCTAATAACCAAATCAACAATCTCTCTCTCATATCGCGATCCAATTCTAATTCCCAAAGTTGATTCAACATGCTCCTTTCGTTTCTCATTCACAATCGAACTCATGCTTAGGGTTTTTTAAGGTTAATTGAATCAATGCCAACGTTACTTACATTCCAGAAATCGAAGCCCTTAGTGACAACACACCGACTGACAAATGTCTATTTACCATCACAATTTGATGTTGCAATTCACCAACATTGCTTTTAAATTCTTCTTTTACAAAGCTAAAACCTTGCTCCAAATAACTAACTCCTTGCTCTAATTTTCAAAGATTTTTTTCTAAATTCTCAACCCTAACATCCATTCTAGTCATCTTGAAATTATGTGGAGATGTACGATTCCCATAGATGGTGCCAATCGATACAAACTTAGGGTTCTAACAATTAAAACTCATCAATTGACAGATTGAGATATAGAACTTACTAGTTAGAATGAATTCAACCTTGCAAAGCCGTACACCAAAATGGTACTTTGCAAGTCCAAAGAATTCTTCCTTCAACTTAAGTTTTTTGACTTCCCAGTATATTTTTCCTTAACTAACTCTAACTAACTCCCTTCACCTCTTACTTATACTTTTCACATGTTTAGGCACAATTACAATACTACCTACCACAACACAATACACACACATACACATACACAAACACTACACTAGTACGCACACACACGCAAGCTACACCACCAAACCACCCAATACATACTATACCACACAACACAAATACAAAACAACACAAACATTATCTTCTCTTATAGACTTGAAGTAAAGGTTTGTACACTCTTAGAGTCGTATCAGTCTCTCTTGAAAATTTAAGAAACAATGTGATAACTTGATAAGACAACATAATGTAGTGATGTTATACAACATAGGTATTCGAATTTTTTACATTTGGTAAGATTTTACTTTAACAAAAACTTTTGTTTCAAATGTAACTTTTTATTAAATATGAAGATATTATGTTAATTGTTTTTATAAAATTTAAATATTATTATCGTTATTTTCTCTTTATATTTCTATATATCTTTTATAGATAAACTTATAAGTTTTTAATCGATAAACGAAATCAAACCATAGATAAACGAGATATAATATGATAACATAAATTAGAAACCCTAATATAAACGGATTTAACCCTTACACGAGATACATTAAGTCACTGGTTTAAGTTTTTATACACGATTAATTAACGGATCGTACCACTAGTTTAGGTTTTTTTTTACACGAATCCGTTTAGACATGGAAATGAGATATGGTACGATAACATAAATTATCAGCTCTAATAAACAGTTTTAGAAAGATTCCAGTTTTTGCACCTAACCCAAAAAGCTCAGCATTTACTGATTAAAAAAAATTGGATTTTACATGCTGTTGGTTTAGGTCCAATAGTGAAAAATCTTGTGACTATTGAAGTATTAGTAAAAGGCTGACAAATATGCTGTTCATATTTATGAAGATGATAGAGGGAGATGATCAAGAAAATGCTACCAATTCCAGCAGAAACACTACTGCAGCCATGGCCTGCACCAAATGGATCATATTCACTTTCAAAAGGAGAAGTGAAGGCTGAAAGGCCATGCTTCTGTCTCAACGTACACATAAGAGACCGTCTTCCAGTGAGAATCTTGTGTGCATATGTCTGCCAAGAAAAGTTGAAAAAAAAAAAAAAAAAAACTTTAAATACAGTGCATTAGCAAAGCAAAAAGGGACAATATCCATGGATTACTCTCTCTCCCCTTGTATCTCTTTTGACAGGAGAAAGCAGCAGTACAAAACTAGTATACTTCATGAAGGTCAGCTAGACTTCCATTGAGAGTGTGACACATATAATGTTCTTACTTGTTCTCCAACATCCCACAATATCTTATCAGCTGGAGCATGAAAAACATAATGTATTGCAACAGTCAGTTCCACCGCAGCTAAACTGGCTTTCATAGGTTTTTGTATTTTTGATAATACGGAGGACAATTCTGAACGGATCTCATTGGATAATTGCTTCAGCTCCTGTCCAATTTTTCAAGAGAGAGTAAAGAAAGCACATCCCAGACAGTCGGTAGGAAAAGACAAGGATAATAAATAAATATAAAAATGTCCCATTAATGATACCCCGAGCACTTGATGAAGCCCCAAAAACAGAAATCTTTTATATTTCCAAAGTTGATTACACATTTAATGAAAAGGAAGTACACAAAAGGGTGAAAAGTTTCTTTTCTGGGCATCTTATTATGTACTCAAGGCACATGTTAACATTATCCATATTAAAATTGACCTTTATACTCAAGTTCTTCAGGTGTATGGGGTTCTCAACCACATCCAGAATTCGTGTTGATGCTGAATCAGGAAATGAATCATCACTATCAGATGAATAGCACGCGTGAGGTGAAAATTTCTGCATCCATAATATTCAGACATCAAAAGTTCTGATCAGCACTCACAAAAAAATTAGCCAACAGAGGTAAATGAATTTCTATCCAAAATAGTTTCACTTGGTTAAGAAACCTATCAAAGTCCTTGACTAAATTTCCTCATCAAAATATCATATGGTGACAAAACATTTATTTGGGCATGGGGACTAAGACTACCAAAGTATCAGTCTTCAAGAAAACTAAAATCGGAGTTGTTGAATGTTGTAGAAATATTCAACTGAAATTGTGCAGCAAATGTTCAATCAAAGGTCGCCATTTAGTTTGATTTGGTCTGTCCTCTGAAACAAAATCCAGTTCATTTTTTTTTTTTAGTGACCATAAAACTTCATTTTGCTCAGTTCAGTCTAGCTTAGTTTGGTTCATAAATTGAACCATACTTTACAACCTAAGAAAATTTGCATGCATGATATGTAATCTCATATCATAAATGCTAAATTTTTTTTAATGACAGGTTGATGAAGTTAATATTTATGCAATTAAGAAATTTTAGAGGTGTTTTGATAATTAATTTTATTCATGAAGTAAACATATTATCTAAACTTTTTTTTGGGTAAGGTGAGGTCATATTAGCTAAAGTATGAATTGACCTCAATATGTATTCTATTAGCCAATGGTTATCAAAGTCAAACATATATTCGTTTTAAATACCACGACAAAAGAACCTATTTTTGGGATGAAACGATTAATTTATTGATAAGAAAGGTAGACTACACGGCCGTCAAATGAAAGGCTGGTGAACACAGCAACTCAAATGTATTAGAAAGAAAGAGTATACGAAAAATAACTATGCGAAACAAGATTAGACTCATCTAGAGCTTCAAGAAAGCTTAGCATAGGCAATGGCTTGATTGGCTATAAAGCAGATTGAGGAAGGGTGTTTCCAAGGCGTACACTGTTGCAAGTCTTCCCATATACAATAGATGATGGCTGCCAGAGAGAAGCTCTCTATGTTTGAATTCGAAATTTCAATGATGAGGCTGTTGCAATTAAGGTAGTTATTAACTCCCTGCCATGTACAAAAGGAAGATGGGTACTCTAGCTAGTCACAAACCATAGCCTACACTTGTGTGGAGAAGCATTGAAAGAAGAGATAACAGTAGTCTTCAACACTTCGAGCACATAGATAACATGTGGTAGAGGTTGTACTGCCCCATGTATACAGTCTATAAGCGTTTGGAGCCTTCTCATTCAAGCTAACCAAAGGATAAACTCTCTCTAGGGATAGAAGACTTGTTTGAAACAACCATATAGCACCGGATGCTGGGTGTTTGATGAAGATCCACAGGTTTGTCCAAACAGGTCCATCAAGCAGTCTCCAATCATTCCCCTCTATTATGTAAGTGATAAAAGCTGCATGGTGATTCCATTCCATAGAACCAAACGCAACCTTAGAGTTTGCCATGTTATTGGTGAATGATCCAATTATAGAAGAAGATTTAGGAGGAGAAGGGCGGGAAGATGGTTTTTGGTGGTGGTTTTCAGCCTCCACTTTTTCTAAAACTTCGTTAAGTTCTTCTAATGTAGTATTTCCATATAAGGAAGTATTCTCTAAATGCCTTTCGTTTGTTGCAGACAGGGTAGGCTTAGTAAAGTTACTGAGCCTCTGAAGCACTGATTTGGACAGTTTTTGAGGAGCACCAGTCTCCAAATTACCACTTTTAGCTAAATCAGTGTGCCTCTGATTGTAAGGTGAATTAGTAGCTTTTGCTTTTACATCGGTATAGGCAGTCCAGGTACCACATTGAGAGTAGCTAAATCTCTTCCTTACCACAGTTTTCAGAGAAGCTTGGGGGAAATGACTTCCCAATGTCTACTGGCCATCCCTGAAGGACCTCTTTGACAAGCCACACCTTGTTGGAGGGGTATTAGAAACAAAGAGAGAGGAAAGAAAGAAGGAAAGAAGAGTGTTTGGAGTGTTTCAATGTGGATCCCCAAGAAAAGTGGTTTCTTAGGATAGGTTAGGTGGTTTTCTAGAGAGAAGGAAGAGCATTTTTTTTTTTTTCCCCTCTTAACAAAGGAATTTTTCAAATCATACCGAAATATCATTTGGTTTCTTAAAATGGTTCACTTTGGTTTTGTCAGTTTGGTTTGGTTTGTTCCTTTAGACTAATTGTAATTTTTCGGTTAGGTTTGGCTTAGAAATTTTCCAAAACAAATTGGAGAGGGAGAAACAAAAAACCCATATTTTCAGTTTATGCAGAGAATAAGGACATATTGTAGATGCATTAAATAATTCAATTTCATATCTAGTCAACAAATCTGGAATCAACAATTAATTTGCTACAGCACATGACAAACTATTATTCTTAGAAGCAAGAGGAATTGAGCATAGTTATATCCTTAACAATGATAGACCAGAACTTGTCTTGAGGTGCAAATCCAAACTTACTTTTCAGCAATACAGAGACAAAGCATAGAATGATGGGAGGAACAAGGGAAACTGAAAGGGGCAAGTCCATGATATACATTGCATGTTATGAAATTCTTCTGATATCAAGGATATGTTTACTTCAAAGGAAACATTCTTTAATATTGCTGAATAAAATATAATCGGTTTAGTTAGTAACAATCTTATTTGAATGAAGCTATCCTATTAAATAGGGAAAAAAGAAATTTATTTTTTATATTTTATTCCAAAAGAAAAAGAAGAAGAAGAAGAAAGAATTATTTGGGCAATGAAGAAGTGAGAATTACTATCCTATATTCTTCATCACTTTAAATTCAAGCATTAATCACGACCAATTTCCTATGATTGCTGTCACCATTCACCACTCTGACCACAAATCACGCTAATGAGCAATGGGCAAAGAATAAAGATACTCTCCATTAGCAGCACAATAGTAGACGATTATATACACTCTGTTACAACAGACATTGAACAATACCACATATCCTTTCGGGCCAAACAAGGAAAACAGAAAAAATTAGAAAAGAACAGACACCATGTCTATTTTTTTTTTTTTCTTTTTAATCTTTTTGGACCCGACAGCATTTGCCGAAAGCAAGCAAGATCTTTCCCATTACTCACTGAGATAACACCAACAAAATTCCCACAATTCCCGGCACCCACAATACGATATTTAGAGACACATAACTTCTCATATATAGAAAGTACAATCAAGGACAACATTAACCGTAACTAACTATAATTCATATAAAGAGAAAGAAAACTGAGAACATGCATATGTACCTTCGGAGCTGAAGTGCAAGAATAACTAGGGCACACTCTAACTTTAGTAACATCAAACCCAGGACAACTTTGGAAGCTTGAAAGCTGCAACTTTTTCAATGAGAATCCAAACTTTTCCCCATTTTGTGAACAGGTACCAAATGGGTATCGAGCAGAAGCAGCACTCATCTAGATATCACCAACACCCACTTCCGTAAAATCGAAATATTTCAATAAAAAAGCAGAAATTCAGTGAAGGATTGCGACTTTAGAGTTCAATCAGCAAAACACAGGAGAGGGTTATCGGGGTGAATATCTCAACACGGTGAGGGTAAATTGTTCGGTTTAACTGCCAGATGAGACAGGAGGAAAAGTCTTGGACAAAGGAGAGACCAGAGAAAGTGTAATGAAATGAAGGAAAACTGAATTCGTTTATTGTAATCGCGAGAGATTGCAATAGACCAATAGAGAAGACGGAAGAAGGATCGCTCAAGAAGTGAGAGAGTATCAAAATGAGAGTATTGGTAATCTTAATAATCATTTATTATGGTCGGGACAGGGTGTCCGATTGGCGAAGATTTCACTAGGACATAGTTGGTGGAGCGTGGACGACGTCTTGGATCGTCCTTCGACCATATGTATGCGTGGCGAATCATATCATGCTATTTCTTATTTATCATATTTAAGCCGAGAAGATCTACAAATAGTCCACTATTTTACGTATGGTATGACAGTTATTTTCTTCTTATTAAAACCTTATCTCATTCTCTCGCTTTCCCCATCCATGTTTCCCATCAATTACTAATTCAATCTATTATTAAATTAAATGAATAAGTTTTATTTGTATCCACCTATAGTGAGTGAATAATCATATCGTATATAATATTTATATAAATCTTAATCGACTGAATATATTATTAAAACTACATCATAGGTTTTAAATAATAAATTTTCGGAATTCGTTCTCACAAGTTAAGATGCAAGTAAGAAGTTTGATATCATGTATCCATCTTAAAATCTATATTTCAAAGTCTTCACCCTTTTCTAGTAATTAAATAAAATTAATAATTAAAGAATACCGTTTAATTAAAATAAAGAAAAGTTCAATCTATCGAAAACGCTAAACTAAGCTTGTTAATCTCTTCATTTCCATCTTTCGTCTTTGATCTTTTCTTAATTGATGTTTTATTTATTTTCCTTCCCCTTTTGATAAATCCATCATCTAGTAAAGTTCATAAAAGGGATTGTTAGTTTTTACTTATAGCACTACCTACATGTCACAAAATACATCCATTACTTATTTTATATGATGGAAATTTTTTTTTTTATATTTGACAAAACATTTAGTATTATTACTAAAGCAAAAATTTATTTTCTTAAAGTATAGAGAGAATAGTTTACTGATGCATGTACTTTGACAAAGAACAATAATTTAGTTTGAATTTATATTTTGCTCCATTTCAATGTTATGTTTTCATTTTTCCATGATTAATTATTTGATCCTATATTATTGTCATATCTATAATTATTAAATTATATAATTTTACAAATCTTTTTAAATTTTAATAAACTTTATAAATCTTACATAAAGTATGTTATTTATCACTTTTATTTTCTAAAACGATGTGCTTGTTCCTTAAATATCTCTACAATGTGGTTATTATAATATTTTATTTATACAAAGAATGTTTTATATAATACTTCTATAAAAATTCATCCATAATAATAATGGTTAAAAAATTATTTAAGGAAAAAAAATGGGTAAAAACAAATGTCAGTGGACTCCATTCATTAGCATTATTTGAAAGATTGATTAAATTAAGTAATTGTTTTTGAAAAAAAAATTGATAAGGTTTGTTTTATGTTTTGAAAAAATAGCAATATTGAAATTTCTAAGAAAAATAAAAAAAAAATTATAGGTTTTACATGATAACCTATAGAATTTACATAGTAGAAGGTATAGTGTAGTTTTGAGGTGGCACAGGATAAGGTACAAGTAGTAAAGTTTCCGAACCTATATATTCAAGACAGGGTACATATAAGGCCCCATACTTTACCCATACTCGTTCACCCCGATCTTTATCGTCACTTAGTTCCATCTTTTGCCCAATGATTGACTAAATAATAGATGCCTCTTAAGAGCACTACAATAATTTTATAAACAATCAATTCCATCCCACTTACATTCACATACCTAAAGAATCACTAATGGTTTATTTTTCACTATCCCTTCTTCTCTCTCACTTTTTCTCTCTTGGCATTCCCTTCCTTTTCCCCTTTACCTCTCCCTGCAAAACTATACACCATACATCATTTTTTTTTCTTTGCATGGAAGTGAAGTCAATGAATTATGCATGTCATAGATGATCCAACCAAAGGTTAGTGCATTGTTTGTTTCGGGTATGTGAGTTTTGTTTAAAACATTCTTTGAGAAGTGCTTTTATATTCTATTTTGCAGTTAGGGTTTTGATTTGCTAATAACTCTCTCACTTGGGTAAATTCCTTCTTTTTTTTCAATTCACCTTTTAAAGTTAGGGTTTCGTTACTTATTCACTTAGGTTAAAAGTTTTGTTTTCAATTCCTTATTTTGCAATAAGAGCTTTGTTTTGCTCATTATTCGCCACTTATTCACTTAGGTGAAAAATAGATATGATATAATTTTTCTCATTCATTTGGTTTATGAATCTTATCACCAATTTCGTTGATCAATCCTTTAGAGAGTATTCATTGTATGAGAGAGAGAGAGTATGATAATTAGACAGTTTAATTGGATAGTTTCAAATCTATACATACATAGGCTTTGTTTTGTTATTTTTTGTTAATTGGTCTTTTATTTGCATATAACTGAGATTTTGTTTCTATTGAATACTAGTGTAAGAATGCTATTGTTTTGTTTTGATAAATAAGGGAGATTTAAGTTTAAGTTGACTAAGCTGTGTGATTTTCAAGATTTTTTCTTTCACTGTATTTAAGAATTAGAAGGTCAACAAAATGTTTTGATATAAAATGTTTTTCCATTGATTAGTGGAGTACCATCTATTAGCTTTAAGTGCTCGCAAATGTAGACTAATGTACTAGGTCAGCTTGGCCTTAAACTTGCTAGGATCACCAATTCGTGAGCTCAACCACGACTAAACCGTAACCGGACCGTTTGGGGGAAGGGGGGAAGGAGGGGAGTTCCAAGCTTGTTTGGCTATTAAACCGTTTTTTCTAATATTTAATTTTTTATTAATTTTTTTAAATACGTTAATAAATTCTAATAATGTAATCTTCTTTCTCTTTATTTTTTAAGCATATTAATTTATTAATAATTTTTAATTTTTTTATTAAATTCCGACTTAATGTAATTATAACTTTTTTTTATTTTTTTCCTCTTAAATTTTATCTTTTCCTTATATTTAAGTCCTTAATATTTGACAAGTTTTATAAAAAGGACATACATAACTTAAATTGAATTTTCGATCTATCATTAACACATAATTAATTTATGATTAGTTATCAATAATTAATTTGATAATATTATTTTTAAAAAATTGTCCTTCGCTATTGCAAAGAAGGTAATTTTGACATGCCATAATTTAATGGATATCATTGAATTAGTTTTTTCCTACTTAATGGCCTCTCTTCTCTCTCTATCTTTCTTTTTTTTTTTTTTTTAAAGGGGTAAACCAGCTCAACCGACTTACCGATTCAATGGTAAGCCGACCCAATAATTTATGAACTGTCGGTTCAAGGGATAGTTCAACCCAGCCTTCTACGGGCCGAACCAATTCATGATTTGAGTTGGTTTATGATTCAAAACCAGCCCTATGCATCGGCGTAATTCAGATGGCTTGGTGTTTGGTGTCATTGACCCATACTTAATTATATGACATCAATACTTACCTCACTACTAGCTAAGAAAAGCTTCTCAGACATGGTTCGAAAATTGTCAATTGTGCATAGACCAAGTGAGTCATTTTCTTTCTTTTATCTTTATGTTAATAAGATAGTATGCCATAGCAAATTATATATGCTGGCCATGGATTCTTAAATATTTGTTAAAAAATGTAAAAAGGATAACATAGTAGAAATTTGGACATGAAAATTGTAGAGAACCTCATTGAAGCTTAACTTACAAAACAGAGAGAAGAATGCTGCCAAATATGATGATCCTTGAGAAAGAATAAAGATTAATTCTTGATAGAAATTAAGGGTGTATCCATATCTAAGGAAAAACTTTTTTTTTTTCCTTTTTAACATTGAATAATGTTGAGTTTTAAGGAGATGATCAGATGCTGGGGTCGACATGGAATTGCCATCTTAAATACTTGTATTTTAAACAGTGCCATGTCATATTAAAGATGGAAAATGTAAAACATAATATTTAAAAAAAAAAAAGGAACAGAATAGTATGTAAAGTAAAAAATAAGATAAGGAAATCCGGAGCAAAAATGAGACATGCACCATGGTTGGAAATTGGATTCATTTTAAATGGGAATTATTTGGGTCTTTTCTTTATTTTTAATTTAGATTTGGTTTACTTCATATAATATTGACATGGGATGTATGTTTTCTTGCATATGAAGGTGTAAAATTAAGTGTTGTACATTTGATTTCAAATTCATTTTGTTGATCGTGAATTTTGGTATCCAAGTCGTGTTCTTCTAGGCAATATTTTGGTATAGATTTCGGTCTTTTCAATTTGATTCGAACTATTATCAATTGTTAAATTTTTTCTATTTTTTTTTAATGTTTGACTATAATGGTTTTTCCCCTCTTCGTTCCGGTTTTATCACTCAAAATTTTTTATTTGTTCATTGCATTTGATTAATTTATTTATTGACTTTGATGTCTTATGAATTATGCGCATAGGGTTGGTTGCTCTCTATTTGATTTTTTTCCCTTTCAATGGGAGATTACAAGATTTCATCATATTGAAATTTATTCGATCCCATTGACTTCTACTTTATCACTGTATCCGAATATGTAAAATTAAGAACTTTCAATCTCAGCCGAATTTGTTGTATGTACTATTAGTGTTAGACTCGGTTGTTTTTATGTTTCTTCTAAGGGTGAGCCGGTAACCATGCCATACAAGGCACCCATCCGAAATCTACTCGGTGTACAGGGTAAACACTTGGACTCTGCTCTATCAAGTGAGATCCTGGTAAAGGGAGTTATGAGATAAGTTTTGAGTAACAATTTTTTAGAACCTGTTTTCACAAGGTAGGATACAGGTATAACATCAGGATATTCTATATATACCCTAAAACCTGTATAGGGTATAGATTTCAAAATATCCTATATCCACTTTGTAATAATAATTGAATAATACTAAAAAATAAAAAATCAATACTATTGTGTATTTTTAACCTTAAAAAAATTAACAATAAATGCATACCTTAGATAGGTAAGAATTCATCAAGAGCAAGATTAAGCCTATAATATCTTTACAGGCTATCACTCTAAATATTACCTTGATGTAGGTTTTAATATACTTTTAGGAGCCTAAAGCAGTTGCATTCTACCTTGGCCCACACCAATTGAGCCTAACCATCGAGGAGTACTCCTAATTACTTTAGGCTCCAGTCATTATTGATGACATCAATGTTCCAAACCTTGAAGTTGCTGCACCAAAAATCTTTAGCAGGTTATCAGGAGTTAGAAATGCTGAGATAAACCAAATCTAAATTCAAGAGAAGACCATTCAAATAGATGATGTTATTACTTAGTTCTCTACTGAGTTGAGGTACAAAGAGAAGCGGGACATCTTCTGTGTAGATTTGGAGACTTAGCACCAGCATCGAGTCAATGGCTGTATTTCAGTGATCTTCAATGTCATCTTATTCTTAAACAGGAGACGTCGTGTTCACCTTAGAATTGCAAAAATAGTAGCTCAGTTCCTTGAAGGGAATTCATATATACCTATTCTCTTAGTTGAACAAATCCACTCACTGAATCACATCAAAAGAAAGAGACATAGAGATTTGAAGACTAACATGGGTCTAATCTTGGTTTGGTTCATTAGTCATATAAGGAGTCATCAACTTGACTTTAACAGAGCTGCTAAGTTCACACAACAGTATGATCTCATCAAGTTTTTTAAGGAACGGATCTAATTACCTGAAAATATAGCTACTCATTATTAAGTTCGATATTTTCAAAACAGAAGGCTGAGGAATTACACTAAACACCTAGATGGTACTAGAATGACAAGATGGTGAAAGAATGTGAAGGTTTCAATGCAGATGCCTTAATTGGCTTCAACACCTACACCAAGTATTTTTCAACTAGTAAACCTATTTAAAATGTGATTTAAAGGCATCATTAGAGCCTATTTCACTTGAATTTTATGACCCTTACACTTTGGTAGCTAACAAGGTGTCTAAGCTCTTAAGCATCAAATCTCTTTGGTGTAAGAGGAAGACTACCCTTACTATCAAGAGTATACCTAGTAAGGCTCAGAAAACTAAGGAGTTTCTCTGTCACCAACTTTAAAGGCCGAAGGATAATGGAGGAAGTGAAGGAGCAAGAGAAAGCCTAAATTAAAATCATACCACAAAAGCAAGAGAAGGAGAGCGAGAGTTGAAGGCCCACTGTGAGGAATATCACCAGAAGATAAAAGTCTTAGAAGCATAGCTCATGAAGGCTAGAGGCAAAATCAAGGAGACGGAGACTCCTAAGATTTAAAAGAGGAAGAAAGTACAAGTTGAATCCGGTTGCAGCAAAAAGAATAAAATATAGCTTTTTAGGAAATTTTTTTTTTCTTTGGAATAAGTTAGTAATGTTTTGCCCGTTTAAATTTCTTTACATTTGTGTGAAATAAATGTTTGCATTTGTTCATTTATTTTTCTTTTCTTTCCTTATCTCAAAAGGCAAGAAACAAAAAGAAAAAAAAAGGAAAAAGAAGATAAAATTTAAATATTATTAGGGAAAAAATTCAGACATCGGTATAGCATGTAATTAGATATCAAGTGCTATGGACGATATAGTTCAGGAAAAATTTAATTTCCCCATTACCCATAATTTATTCTTACTGCTCTCATATTTATATCTTATAACAAAAAGATACTTTCTTAGAATAGAAATTGTGCAAAACTGCTCTCAAACTCAAAGCCAAAATTTGGATTTAGGGATTAAGGTACAAGAAAACTGATGAATCTTCAAGAAAACCCAAGGATACAACAATATTAAGTAAGCTCTTCGCTTATCTACTATAGAAATTCATTTTTTTTTCAACGAGATGTCATAAAAGCAATAAAAGTTTTTGTTTTACAGCTTTAAAATGATTATAATTCGAGTTTTAAGTGTTTTTTTACCAAGGATTATGTGTAGGTATTATTTTTCCCTTATTTATTTAAAGAATTCTTAGTTTTGTTGTTTTGGCGTGGGCTTGGTGATAATGGTTGACGAAGTGGATGGGAATGATGGTGATATGGTTGTGGTGTATATTGTGTATTGGTACTGCTACAGAATGGTGTTGGTATGTACAGTGTCGGACATATGCATGTGCATGGTGAAGCATATATGAATTACGTGTGTGTTGACTGTATGCAAGTATATGTTGTATGTGTGGTTGTACATTGGTGTATGTATATTTAGTGTGTGTGTTTTTAGCATAGGCATGCGTATTAGGTGGGTGTTATGATGTATGGTGTGTGTATGTACGTGCACGTGCATACATGTGTATGCGTGTGTGCATACTTGTTTGCGTCTGCATGTGTGCATATGTGAGCATGCGTGTGTATGTGTATCTCTGTGTATGTAGATGAGTGCGCGCTCGTGTTTGTGTTTGTGTGTCTATATCTTTGTGTGTGTGTGCATGTGTTTGTATGTTTGCTTGTATGCATGTATGTTCGTTCATACGTGTATGTGTGTGCATGAGCGTGCGCGTGTATGTACAACGGCGTACGTGTGTGTGTATGCATACGCTTGTGCGTGCGGGCATTTTGTGGAACGCAAGAGAGAGCAAGGGATAAGAGTGAGAGAAGAGGGGGAAAGAAAGAAGGAGAGAGAAAATAATATTGTATAATTATATATATAATATGTATATATATTATGAATGTTATGTATATATATTAAATATATAATATAAAATAATGTATATAATACGTGATGTCCACATATGTACGTAAGGGTTGGTGTCTATATATTATGGGATGTTGAAAAGTATATAAAATGATATGAAAAAATATGTAGAGTACGGTTCGTATGGTTAGAGGTTGAGGTAGAAGGTTAAGTAAAGGGGAAAAGTGTTAAGTTGAATTTTAAATCTAGTATTTGTATTGGTGACCAAGTGTTGGGAGTTACATAGTGTTGGACCTCATTGAGATGGGAGTATTAGGTACAAGATACATGTTTGATGGTTGTATGTATCAGGCTAGTTTGTAAACCAAACTTAATTGATAGTGTTGCTTGTGTTTGGCTTGGGCAATCCACTAATCGGGTTTAGTAGTGTTGGTGAAGCACTTGGTGATCTTTGCATAACACTATCTCTAGTAGAGTCTCGTACTAAAAGGACTCAGATAGATTTAGAATGGTTTTTGGCACTCGATTGATTGAAAAGAATTCAACACCAATACTTATGTAGTATTTTTATATTGTGTATATGGGTCATGAGTAATCTCTAATCTTAGGATGTTGAAATTATGTTGTTTGTGGACTTAAATGATAAAATTTAAAATTGATTGTTTGTTGCACTTATGATGATACTTGTGTGTGTGTTTAACTTGTTACATTTATGTTCATGTGTATGTGTGTGGTATCCTGTATTTAGCGTTAGCTTACGTTATAGAAAATTATTGTTTTTTAACCGTAGGTTAAAGGTATGAAGTTTATAGTGGTTATTCTGCAAATGATACGAGTTATGATTATCTGTATTATGATGATGATAATGATTTCTGTTATTATGGTAAGGAGTAGGACAACGTAGTTCAGCTTTTAGGAGTGAACTGTTGATGATTATATATTATTATTTTCTGCTATACATATTTAGAAACTGTTGATTATTTGAGTTGTTTGTGACTCCTATAGTTGATGTTATTAGGTTATCACTTGTTGGAGTTGTGAGGCTCTAGTTTATTTACTTTAGAGTTATATTGTATTTAGGTTCATTTACTCGTGATAGATGGGTTCATTTACTATTGTTGTATATGGAAATTGAGTAATTGACATTTCATTCTTATTTAACTTTGAGATAATTAAATTGTAAGTTGACAAATTTCACGTAATTATTTTATAGATTTTAAATAAGTTGTAGATTTTTAAACGTCTGATATATTAGTAGAAGTTAGGGACACATGACAGATTATAGCATTCTAAGTTTTGAAGAACTACATAAATATATACTAAAGAACCCTAATATTATAAAATCCTATTATTATAATAATATGTAAATTGAATTGGGTACAAGGAAGAAATCTTCTAGATTTTCAAAGGAACTTGGTCCCTTGTAAGGCACGATATTAAGTTGAGATAAAGATCCAAACATTCCCCTACGTTTCAATTACTTGCCAGGGTGGATAACGTACTCCTTAATTGCATTAATTACTCGCTTCCGAACGTATAAATATGAGTTTTCCCCTCGATATAGGTCCCAGGTTTTATCTTGAAAAATCCGACGAAAGTTTACATATCAATACTTACGTTTGTTCTGCCGAGGAGGACCCATTTTGAGGATCTTTGCAGGTACAGGAATCTACGATGCTTTTGTACCATATGCTGTTATTCCAATTTCCTTAAAAGAGGTTTTTTATTGGTAATATTTTCTCATGTTCCTTAGCATTTTGAATCTTTCTCACCATCCTTTTTCTTTTATGCATATCATCTATATTATTATAACTATTCATTATTATTTTATATTTTAATTTTAATTATGATTATTCAGTATCTCATATTCCTACATTATCAATATCAATTGCTTTTCTATTTCCCCATATCCTGCAACTTATTTTTTTAATTCATGAAACCTACTTTAAATTGATCTTTTAAAATAGCAATTGCAAAATATGTAATTAAAAGACAAATTCTCTCTCTCTCTCTTTTTTTTTTCTCGTTTGCATTAAAGTAAAAAGAACAAAAAAAAAAAGGCAAATCAAATACTATCATTTACGGTAATTTAGTATGCCATAAATTATAAGATACAGTTTTGTTTTATTTTTATATAAGAAGTGTGAACGTCTGCTATTGTATTTTGTAGAGGAGAACTGAATTATATATGCTCAATGTCATATAGCTGGATGTAGCTTAGAAAACAAAAGTGATGATGCAAAATTTCTGGGGGCCAAATATACGTAGATAACAATTGTTTCAGTACGAAATTTCTTGCAATTCTTATTTTACTTTTTATTTTTTTTCACCCATATCCTCAATTTTTACTTCATGATTTCAGATTCTGTTAGTTGTAAACACATCTCACATGGGATGAATTGTGGTAAGAGTTAATCACCGGAATATTAATATTATAGTGGCCCCATTTTGAGAATAAACATCTCAATTGAGTTTTAAAACACATGAAATCACCAAAATACATGCAGCCGAGTAGGATAAATATCAATCTTTAAACGGGATCAACATGTTTAATTTCCCTTCCCGTACAAGTGGTTTTTTTTTTTTTTTTTTTGAAAAGAAGGAAAAGAAGATCCGAATATAATAAGGTTCCTTCTATTCGTTGGTTTGTACGCAAAATTTAGATAAAAAAAAAAAACATAATTGGATACAATCAATCATCATCATCATCATCATCATCATCATCATTTTATTATTATTATTATTGTCACATCTGGCACTTCTTAAACGTATTCCTTACCCTCATTCAGGATTTTTAGAATTTCCTTCTAAATTAAGGTGATTTACTTACACCTCTAGTCGTCATAGACTAAGAAACTAACATATGTAAAGATTTACATCACTTCATGCATAGTTTATCCCAAAGTACACGTAACGCAAAAATCTAAATGCCGGGACCAACGGAACAGAACATGGGATTCCTAATACAATCCATTGGAGTTTAATGTGTGTTTTATTGCCGAAACATGCGCCTGATTGTTCCATTTGTTGGAGCCATATATTTGGGATTACAGCTACATGTACAGCTAGGAGAAGTTTCCTTTGTCATTTGTTTCAAATTCTAGCAGCGAAATATAAAGCTTTGCCCAATTAGTCAGACTCTTTTATCTGGGAACAACTTATTTTGATCCAAATACGAAGAATTAGCAAAGGCAAGTGCGAATTTCACGAAAAATACTTTAGAGGTTATTTTATGTAAATCGCAACAACTCGAATCTTTTTTGCAGGATGTGGATATTCAAGCAATCTAATCGACATCGACTAGCCGTCTCCGTCTTCTTCTTCATTGCAATATTTTTTCAGCTCTCTCATGGGGATGTTGGCATCGCTGCTCAATACAGTGCACCATATGCACGTCAGTAATTTGTCATGCTCATACATCATCATAGTTTTCGCATTTGAAATTCGAGTATTTTCATTCAACACACTGGTGACCAATATGTAAACTAACTATATATATATATATTATTGCACAGCCACGGCTTGTTATGGCCATGATCCTTCCCAATTTCCATCAAGCTATCTATTTGGGGCGGCCGGTGACGGGATATGGGACAATGGAGCAGCTTGTGGTAGGCTATACTTGGTCAGGTGTATAAGCGCGGCAAGGCAGGGTACATGCAACCCTAGCCAATTAATTCAAGTTAGGATTGTTGATCAAGCAACAACTGCAGTTTCACGTCCATCCGCAGATGGCGCCACCATCGTTCTATCCACCACCGCCTTTGGAACCATTGCAAATGCATCAGCAACCTCTGTCAACGTGGAATTTTTGCAGTGAGTTTCTCCAATTCATTCTTTTTATTGACTATTGCAAGATGTTCTAACCCCTTGGGAGCGAAGATGGAGTTTTTCTGCCCCATCTTGTGGAAGAGAACTGATATTTGGCTTATTGGTTAGAATAAGTGGATAAGATATCTTATCGGTCATATGCTAGTTTCGCACACTCACTAGACTCTGACGTTACAAATATTCGTAAATCAGGCCCCGATCAATAGGTATAACATATGAGATTAAACTAAGGTGAAAGCCGATAGGTTTCAAGGATCCCCACACTGTAGTGCTATAATGGAGAAGGTTTTAATGGGTAGTATACTTCATGTGGAAATACACGTGGAGTATAACTATTAATCAAATTTAAATACATGGATTGATAGTGGGTGATTATTTAAAAATTCATAATTGATAGTTACACACTATATATATTTACAAGTGGTATATTGTAACGTTTTAGGTTAAAAGCAGTGAATAGTTGAGTCAATAAATATTAATGGGCCCATTTTAACTATTTGGCTTAAAAGTTTCAAGCTTAATTTGATAAACTATTCACAACCTTAACTTTATAAAATAGTATCATGACTCTTTATAATCCATGTATGACACTTAATCATGAGGTTTTATAATCTCTCTCCTTTTAAACACATGACGTCTTCGTCGCGAGACCCTACAAATGAGTCCAAATTTTCTTCCCTTTTCTATGTACAATTTGAGCCATCCATTACTTGTAGGTTATCTTGGAAGCATGTAAGGAATTATACTCTAGTGACATTCCCCACTTTCCTCAGACTTCTTCATTAAATTAGAGTTAGACTTAAATAATTGATCTACTAATAGGAGGTTTGTTTTGATACCATTTATAACGATTTAAGTTAAAAGTAGTTAATAGCTAAGTTAACAAATATTAATAAGCTCATTTTAAATACTTAACCTAAAAGTTTTAAGCTTGTGTTGATAAAACGCTCACAACTACAATCTTATAAACTATTACCATAATCTCTTACAATTCATGTAGGATATTTAATCATGAGGTTTTATAGGTATACTATACATTGAAATTTTTTTTTTTTTTTTTTTTTTGGCTCTAATGGGGCTCGGAAGATTACTCACTATGTGCTATATGCTATACATAAATGGTTTGTAATAAGTAATTAAAAATGACAATATGATACATGAGTTATATGTTAGGAAAGCTATCATGAGTGCTTATAGAAGCTATCACGTGCCTTTGATTTTACTTTTTTACTTAACGCTAAGCATTCTATTAGAAAGTTATACTGAATGATGCAGGAAGATGACACTTACAGGCACGTAAAATCACTTTCCTTTTAAGAGTTTTACGAACATAGACGAAGTTTGCTAAAAATTCCATAAATCTTATTAAGGTACAGTTAAGTGTGTATAAGAACAATAATAGCAATCTATAGTTCTTATTTACTATTAAACACATCATGCGCTTCTATTCTTTCACTCTTACAAGGGAATTTCGAAATCAATTTTTCAAATCTTTCAGAAGTGAAGATGGAGATTGCGTGATATTTTACATAATTTTGGAGGAAAATTTCTAGTTGTTAATAAATCTAGTTTAGCGAATATCTTAGGAATATATGGGCCATGTGAATTAGACAATTAAACTTAATTGTTAAGGAGGTACATAATTTTCAAAGCATTGATTATTCGATTCACTAAGAAGACTTGCTTTCTTCCAATCTATTTCGTGTGGTTGGGATCCAAAGAGGAGAATCTATCCTATTCCATCCAAGAATTAAAAAAAGAAGAAGAAGAAGAGAAATTCATGTCCTCTGGGCTGTGGAAAGAACAATCCTGAAATTGAAAACTTAAGAGGAGTACCTATAGGAAAATTTACAACCTTTAACCAGGGTGTAAGCCATCATTTATGTGTATATATATACATAAATAAAAATAAATAAATTGATATCACGTCGATTTTAATGTTTAAGAAACATATAATCTTTTCTATTTCTTTGTATCTCCTTAAATGCTTTTGCGTGTCCTTTTTGTGGAAATAGTTTTCTATCCAACAATATGGTTTTGAATTAATTTCTATTTAATTTTGTCATTTCAGTTTCTTTCTTATGATATTGTCATTCTTATTCACATTTGCAGGGTTTGATTAGAAAGATGGAAGGCTTTAAAATTGCAGGATGTATTGTTTCTTTCAGTCGTTTGCAGCGAATTGCATTGTAATAAACTATATAATTGAAATAGCTAATTATTTGCAATTTATTTTGCATATTAATATAAATATAAATATATATGTCTATGTCTAAGTATATATGTGTGTGAAGCTTTGAAAGTATTCAGTAGAAAATGTTAGCTGATCTTAATTACATAAAGGTAAAAACAGTAGTGTATGGATATGTCTTCAAGTTATATTTAATTTCATCTTAAATTATTAGTGGAGTACTTATTTCCGTTGTGTATATTAAAATTAAAGCTTTAGTCTCCAAAAACAAAATGCAACGGAAATATTGTATAATTGGATATTACGTGTACGGGCGATGGTCAAATCAAAATATACAAAAGAAAAATTCTAATCGAAATCGTGTAAAAACCAACAAAAGCAGACAACTACAGAAATACATATATTTTCAGAATAGCTCCACGGTATTGTTAATCGTGCTTTACGTATTTCATTTCTTCTAAGCCTAAAAGAGAGAGCTCCGACAATAAGCGGTAAATCAATTATGGGTGCTTTGCTTACCAGGCAACTGTTAGAAGCCTCACTTATGCTAAAAATATGAGATAAAACAATCTCTCTAGCACACATGATAATTGTTTTTAGGTTTTTAAAATTATAAGAGATAAAAACTATATATTTATATATTTTTAGGATTTTTTTCTATGAAACTACTAGAAATAAGAACAAGAAAATTTTTTGATACTACACGTGAGAATTGAAACATAAATGTGACCATTTCTAACCTTTGATAGTAGTTCACCTTCATCTAATCCAAATAGCAACCATCATTTACTGGTATCATGGAACAACAACTAGAACCCACTGAACAGCAAGAAGATATGAAATTCATCACATGATTTGACATAATTAATTTTCCAAAGCAAATATTAGTCATATATGAAGAAAGGGTTATGCACAAAAATAAAATATTGTGTGTTTTGTAAAGAAAGTAAAGGTGCATAGATATTTCTTTTGGATCGGAGGACGATCACCAAAAGAAACAAGGCAGCCGTCTAATCAATTCCTTTTGATAAATCAGATATAATTTTACAATGAGAATTAAAATTAAACTAGAAGGAAGAAAAAGATTGCCATAGTTCATAGATGAAGTGATAACATCTTGAATGAGAAGAGAAAGAGTCTCTTTAGGGTTTCAATTGTCAAATATATTATTGTCTTTCAATGTTTAACGGGCCTATTTATATCTAATTAACTAATAATAAAAGAATTAAAGTAAAAAATAAATAAATAAAACTATGTAAAAACTAATAAAATAATATAAAAAATCCCTCTTACTAAAAATGGAATGGAAAATTAATAGCCTTTCTTAAATAATTGCCTGAGCTAGGGAATTTGATCCTTATCATAGTTTATTTTATTCTCTTACCCCCTATACGAAGTGTTGTTGTGTATTAATCTGCTAGCGTAAAGAAAAATTCTAAATGGCTCTAAGATTACATACGCGCCATAAATCATATTGTTCCATTTGTTTCATCTAATTTTATTCATACTTCTTTTCCTTTTGCTTCACATGTTCATTGCCTTCTACTTTCACCATATTCTTTCTATTTTTATTTATCTAATTATGTGACTTCTTTAGCTAATGTTTTAACTACTAAGAAATCATCTTCTTATTCACAAGCTACTTAAGATGAGTTGTGGATAGAAGTTATGAATAAGGAGTAAGAAGGTTTGGAAATTAACTAAATTAACTATACTTGGGAAATTACTACTTTGCTACAAAGAAAGAAAGCAATTGGGTTAAAATGGGTGTCTAAGATTAAATATATATTTGATGGTAGTATTAAAAGTATAAGGCAAGATAAGTGGCAAAGGTTTATACTTAAGTGGAAGGGAAGGCTATCATGAAACTTTTTCTCTTATTACTAAACTTTGTATTGTCTGAATATTAATTGCAATTGCCACTACAGATAAGTGGCATTTGTATCAAATTGACATTAATAATACTCTTTTACACTAGTTTTTTAATGAGGAGATATATGATTCCACCACAAGGATATTTTAAACATCGTTAGGTCAAATATGTAGATTGGTGTGATTCTTGTCGAGCCTGAATTTTCAATTTCTTATTTTAATTTTATTTTTATTTTCCTTAATTTGATTTAAACTAAACCTTATGCCTATTTAATTTAAATCTTCGATTAATGTTAAAGAAAACTCGATTTTTTTATGTTGAAAAATTTTGAAGTCGCCACTCGATAAAATCGAGAAAGGTGATTAAACTATAATAGATTAGGTGGATTGGTCTATGTTTTGAAAACTTTTTGAAAAAAATTTAAGAAACTAGATTTTTTGAGTTCGGGGCTAACTTATTAAATCCTTACGAGTACGATTATTAATTTTCTAAAATTAAATTAAATTTTGAAAATCACCTTTTTAAATATTAAAAAAAATTCATTCACTAGTAAATAAATTGAATTGTGCTTATTTTACAAAAAAAAAAAAAGGGAATTTGAGCTATAATTTACAAAAAAATATGGAAAACTAAAGTTTTTACAAATTTTACGTCGTTTTGGAGGTGCCTATGTACCCACTAATTAAGATTATATGTTTGTACTTCATTCTTAAAAATACTTTAGTTAGTTGATTCTTTTTATAAAAAATAATCTCGTTAGATTTATGTTTTTATTAACCATTTTATTTTTATTAAGAAAAATCACTAAAAGACTAATTTTTATTCTCAATTAAAAAAAAAAACCCAAAAACCTAATTTTTGAAAATTTATAAATTAAAATTTTTATTTAAAAAAACAATTGAGTGATAAAAATTTTTCTTTTCAAGAAAAATTCTTAAGACCTAAAAATATGATTTTTATAAAATATATAATTTTCTACATGATAAAACTTTTATATGGAAAATATGTCTAACTATACAAAAGATGCCTAAATTATGGAAAAGAAGCTCAACTATACAAAAGATGTTTAAACCATGGAAAAATGGCTAATTATGGAAAAGATGTCTAAATCATGAAAAATAAATCTAACTATACAAAATATACCTAAATAATAGAAAAGATGTTTGACTATGGAAAATAGGTCTAAACCATAGAAAAGAAGTCTAAACTATATAAAAAAAGTCTAAATTATATCTTATATGTTTAGAGATTTACATCTACATATTTCTTTACCCCTCTCTTTGTTCTCATGGACTCAATTGAAGTTGGCTTGGAAATGTAGGCTTTGTGTTGAAATTTATGCAATGGATA
Organism: Lumnitzera racemosa; assembly: GCA_024138005.1. NCBI lineage: Eukaryota > Viridiplantae > Streptophyta > Magnoliopsida > Myrtales > Combretaceae > Lumnitzera > Lumnitzera racemosa. The sequence goes on from JAMXBC010000007.1 coordinate 9,380,770, forward strand.
CTTGAATTTATTTGCTCGATTGGGTTCATGCAGGTGTTGTTCATGGGTCTTTGCTTTCTTCTCCATATAATAAGGCTTGAGGGCACATTGCTTCTTACTGGAGATTGAGTATCTAATATGAATAATAAGAAGACATTACATATGCTAACAAAGGCAAAGAAAACACCAAAGTATTTAGAAGATATATTTAACAATTTGTAACAACTTTACTTGAATAATGAAATAGAGTGTACAATAAATTAGCTCATTGTACTTTTGATATAAAAAGAAGAAAGAAATAGAAGGGCATCATCTTTTACCCTGCACATTAGCCTTCAGCTCAAGAGCATTTCTAGAGCTCGAATATTGGAAACATTTCTTTTTCTTACATTCATATCAATACCACACATCAAGGTACAACCTTAGTTAGTACTTTAGTCATATATAAAATAACTACTAAAAGAAATTCATATCAAAAGGAAGATCATTTTAGTATCATCTCAAATTTGGGGTTATTTTCAACTTTTGACCTTTTTATCAAAGAAAATAAGACACCCTAGATTTGGGAGTGAAACTATTGTAGAATTAAGAGAGAGAGAGAGGTGGGGGGGAGGAAGGAGACAAATGGAGAAAGAGTACCTTTTGAGCTCCTCTTTTTGAACACTTAAGAAGAAAGGATATTTTAAGGGAGTGAAAAACATTATTGCTTGAGAAAATTGAGAAATAGCAGAAATGTAGGCCAAGCTTCCCATTGTAATCCTATTATTGGTGCTTTCATTGTTGCAATTCATGTTTGATTGTCATAACTGACAATATTAATAGCTTTATAGCATCAAAAGAAGATTTACAAAAGAATCACGCTTACATTGATAAGTTGGAAGACAGAATGCACAAGATGCAAATGGGGCAAGAAAATATGCAAGCATTAATGGCAGAGATGCATGAGAATATCAAAAACATGATGCAATCTTACAAACATAACGCTGGGAATAAGAGTTTTTTGGATCAAGATAAGGAGAATTCATCATCTTCTTATAGTAATACGTATGAGGCTTAAGTTTATGTTTGCAACATTAAATTGGGTTGCCTAAATTTTCAGGAAAAGATCCCTTATCTAAGATTTCAAGATCAATCAATCCTTTCATTTTCATGATGTTCTTGTGCAAGAAAGACTAAAAATGACATCTTTTGCTTTAGAGCTTAAGGCTTTAACTTGGTTTCATTGGTTGTTTGAAAATAAATTGTTGACTACTTAGGCAAATTTCTGGAAGAAAGTTGAAATGCATTTTGGGCCTTCTAAATTTGATGATTTTGAGGGAAAATTAACTATGTTGATGCAAATAGACAGTATTAATACATATCAGGCTAAGTTTGAATCCATCTTTAATCATGTTTTTTGCCTATTTGATAAATTTTTGAAAAATTTGCTATGTTTTTTATCTTTAACTAATCTAATGTGCTAAAGTGATAGCAGGTAGACCGGTAACACTTTTAGAAACCATGAGTTTATCAAAATTACATAAATTTAAACTTAATGCATTGTTACACTATACTACTTCTTCTTATCCTAAATCATCTTCTTATACTAAATCATCTTCTTATTCATTTCCAACCCTAAACCTTCATTTCTTTTTAGATCTACCCAATCTATTAGGTCTCCTTCCTCCAATCCTACCAAATCTATCTCTTCTATTGCTACAACTAAGAAAAAATTACCTGTTAAGAAAATGTTTTCAATAGAGTTGGCTTTAAGGAGAGAAAAAGGGCTTTATTATAATTATGATGAGAAGTTTCATCGAGGACATGTGTGTAAAGCAAAATTCTTATTGATGAGGTGGATGATAGAGTTAATGAGAAACATGAGAACGAAGAGTTAAGTGAAGAACTTTAGCAAGATACAGTTGATTCACTTGAGAATGATCAAGTTGAAATCAGCTACCATGCTTACTAAGACTCTAAGGTTGTAAGGTAAAATTCATGGTCATTTTGTGTCTATTTTAGTGGATTTAGGAAGTACTTATATTTTCATTTAAGGTCATATTACTAAATAGCTACATTTGCTTATGTCTCAACTTCTCAATTTTATGTTATGATTGGTAATGGAGATAAACTAATCTGTAATGGATTATGTTAGCAAGTTCCTCTCAAGATATAGGGGATTGAATTTTGGGTAGATTTTTATGTGTTGCCAATACAAGGAGTTGAACTTGTTTTGGGTATTCAGTGGTTAATCACTCTAAGCCTAATATTAATGGATTATTCAAAGCTTATAATTGCCTTCATAATAGATAATAAATTAGTGGAGTTGTAGGGTACTAAGGAAGTTTCTTTTAAGGAGATTGAGAGATCTAAACTGCATAAACTAATTCTTCAAGATAATGTTGCATGTTACTTTAGTCTTTTAGCTCAAATAAAGGATTCATCTATTAGAATTACCTATACTAAAGACATTAGGTCTTTGTTGGGCAAATTCTTAGACGTTTTTGTAACTCTGTCATCATTGCCCTTACTTCGTAATGTGCCATATCCATTTGAAGGATGAGTTACACATAGTTAATGTTAGACTCAATGGATATCCATATTTTCAAAAAAATGAAATTGGGAAGTTGGTGAAAGAGATGTTGGAATCAAGAGTTATTCACCTTAGTATAAGTCCATTTTCTTCTCTAATACTATTGATGGAGAAAAAAGAAGGATCCTAATGGTTTATGTAGACTATAGAGCACTTAATCAAGCCACTATTTGGGATAAGTTTCCAATACCCACAATATATGAGTTACTTGATGAATTAGGAGTTGCTATAATTTTTTCTAATATGGATGTTAGAGTAAGATAGCATCAAATCATGATGTATCTACAAGACATACATAAGATAGCATTTTTAGCTCATGAGGGCCACTATGAATTAATGGTCATGCTGTTTGGATTATCAAATGCTCCCTCTACTTTTCAAGTTATTATAAATTCAATTTTCAAACCCTATTTGTATAAGTTCATCATTGTATTTTTTGATGACACATTAATATATAGCTGTCTTATGGAAGAATATTATTCTTGGAGTTGGATTTGGAGTGCCTACGAAACCTTACATTTTTCCTTAAAGAAAGTTAAATGCTATTTTATCCAATATGGTATTGACTATTTAGGTCATTTTGTGTTAGCTATGGGAGCTAGGCTCGATCCATAAAAGATTGAAGTTATTTGAAATTGGCCATAGCTTGTTAATGTTATGCAATTAAGGGGATTCTTGGGGATTAACAAGATAGTATAGGTGTTTTATCAAGAACTATGCCACCATAGCTTTTCCATTCATAAATTCACTAAGAAGGACTCTTATGAGTAGACTTTAACAGCAAACGAAACCTTCAATAAATTAAAGGAAAAGATATTAACAGCTTTAGTTTTGGCATTACTAAACTTTTCTAGAATTTTTATTGTTGAAACATATGCTCTAAGTTTAAGAATTTGATGTACTGTCGGCCAGTGGTCCCATCACTCATGCCCGCCTCTGAGGCCTCCCATCCCTTTTCCAAAGAATTCTCTATCGGCAACCTATTGATGATGAGAAACTGTACATCGAAGAAAAGTGGTTGAACTCCTTAAGCTCCCCATATTGTCATATGTTGATTTGTACATTCGGTAGTGATGATGTTTACCATTTTCTTACTGAGGACCCTGTCTTAATTACTTTGACCAACTGCTACCGAAACTCTCTTGTCGAGTAACTAGAGATTTAATTAAACAGCTGAGTAGTTTTCTCTCGGCATACCACCATCTCTCTCATCCTAGCCTTTTTAGTATTGCAACATTTTGACTCTTCCCACCTGCTGTGCTTAGAGAATATTCATACGGGACCAATGTTGTACTACTAGTTATCCACTTCGTTTGACATTTAACTATTTTTCCATTTTTGGTTTGTTGTCCTGTTTACTCTTTTCGTATGTACTAGGAATGCCCTTTTTGTAAATACTTTCTTGTAATTTCTTTATTTGTAATGCTGCCCTAGGGACTTATTATAAATAGTCCTTTTCTCTTATAAGCCGGAGGTAAATTACATTGTAATATCAAATACTCTATTCTTGTGAGACAATTCTCTCTAAGTTCATACCGCTTACACTCTTATCTAATCTTGCTGAGTAGATTAGGGTTAGTGGCAGGTAGATCTTCATATCAACTTGTGCGTCATATCAAGTGAGGTGTTAAGTCGTGTTGTGTTCGTTGGTGAGTCATATCTTCTGAGCAATTTCATGTCAGGTACTTTTGTTCGATTGTAGATTGTTTCCCTATAATTTTCTTCGATGCTTTGAAGGACCCATTTCAGTTCAATTCTGCTCTGGTAAGTCCTAGTGATAATTAAGCTCTTAGGCATAATATATATTCCTGGTATTAAAGCTTGGGGTTGAGATTGAGAGTTGTGTAGTGTTAGTTTACTGTATCTGTTGTTCGAGATATTTGTGTATAGAAAACATTTGAATGAAGTATCCTTGCTGAAGCTTATATTGAGAATGTCAAACCCTAATGTACAAGGAGAGATTCACGATGTCGAGAGTGATGCTCATGGTTGTGGTCAAGTTAGCCAACAAACACCACGTACTATTGATGAGCGGATATAAGATCTTATTGCTATTGTGGCCAACTTAGCTGTCTCAGTAAACGGGGTTTTAGAGGCTGGACCACTCAAAAGAATTGCTGAGCAGGGCCGAGAAATGAGAGATAAGTCGAGGAGGTAGATGAACGAGCAAGCTCATAAAGCCTTTCTTCTGAACCAAGCACCACTGTGACATGCCGATAGAGTCGTGAGAAGAAGGTTAGAGTTGGACGAAGTGGAAGAGTGCGAAGAGGAAGAAGACCAGTATGATGGGATGGATGAGCGTGAGTTCAAAGTGCCAAGAGGTGCTGAGCATCTTAAAGTACAGATTTCGAGCTTCAATGGGTTTGGTAGTGCTAATGATTACCTCAACTGGGAAGAGAAGATAGAAAAGATATTTAACTTCTATAATTATGAAGATGCTATCCGCATTAGGTAGCCATGTTAGAATTTTTAAGGTATGTAGCAATGTGGTGGAAGAAGCTACAGAATGTTCATTTGAGGGCTTGATGTGAAGTCCGTACATAGAACGAGATGAAGAGAGTTTTGAGAAGTAGGTTTGTTCTCGAATACTATGAGCAAGATACTTTCCGATGACTCCAAGACTTGAGGTAAGGTAAAAATCTGTAAACGACTATGTCTAAGAGTTTCAATTGCTCATGATATGATGTGATGTTGACAAGCCTGAGACTCGAACTATAGTACAGTTCATCTTGGGACTTTGAGCTGAGATTAGTTACATCATGGAACTGCAGAGCCTCATAAGTCTAGATGAAACCATCTATATAGCCTAGAGAGTTGAAAGGCAACGATGGAACTAGGTTAGCCGAATGCCGAGTAACAGAACAATGATGTTGAGTAAGAATGGACTATCGAATAGAACGGGGAATGATAGGGCATCAAACGGATCCAAGGTTAAATGCTGAGGTTACATGTCGAGTCGACCAGACGAGGGCCAAGGTAAGAGCAAGAACGAGGAACTTGAGATCTGAGGAGACAAAGGTTAGAGCTCAGGATAGAAAACCTCAGAAATCAAATGTTTTAAGTGTGTTGGCTATGGACACGTTGCTAGTCAGTGTCCGAACCGCTGAGTCATGACCATCAAAGGAGATAAGCCTTAGTTTGAAGTAGAAAGTACGAGTGAAGGAGAGGAAGAAATGGCAATCAATCAGATGCTGGAAGAATTTGAGGAAGATTCAGGAGTCAAGATATCCCTTGAGGACGGTACCAAGTATTGCTTTGTTGTTTGGCAATCTCTCGGTACTTTTGTGGCTAATGAGAACGACCAGAGAGAGAACCTCTTTCATATGAATTGTTGAGTGAATGGCAAGTTATGTACTGTGATCATTGGTGAAAGGAGCTGTACTAACGTCATCGCGCAAGAGGTAGTAAAGGCCATGAAATTGCCAACTCTTCTATACCCTAAGCCGTACAAGATTCACTAGTTGAATGAGAGAGGAGGATTACATGTTTCTAAGCAAGTAAGAATGCCGATTACTATTAGTAATAGGTATAGGGATGAGGTATTGTGTGATGTCTTACCCATGTGTGCATCCTACATATTACTTGGCCGACCGTGGAAATTTGACTTAAGGATGTTACACGATAGGTATAGAAGCACCTACATGTTTCAAAAGGATGGGAAGAAAGTTATATTGACATTGATGAATCTTAGGGAAGTGCAAGAAGCCTAGGAAAAGGTTGTGAGATCTCTGCAGTGGAAGTCCTTAGTGATTTCTCGAGCTCAGTTTACACAAGAGGTCAAATTTGAGGATTATATACTCCTCTTGGTCAAGAGACTCCTAGAGGTTAGAGAGGTCGAGAACTTACTTGTCGAAGTGCTATAACTACTTCAAGAATTTGATAACCTCTTCCCATCTAAGATGCCAAGAGGATTACCTCCCTTGAGAGGAATTGAGCATTGCATCGATCTTCAACTTGGAGCAGCCCTACTAAATTGACCTGCCTATAGACTCAATCTTAAACAGGTAGTCGAGTTGAAAAACCAAGTTGATGAGTTGGTAGATCGTGGATATGTCCATGAGAGCATAAGCCCATATGTTGTCCTAACCGTGTTAGTACCAAAGAAAGATGGATTGTGGAGGATGTGCATTAACATCCGTGCCATCAACATGATTACTGTTAAGTATCGATACTTGATCCTACGGTTGGATGACATGCTCGATGAATTGCATGGTATACGCATCTTTTTGAAGATAGATTTAAAGAATGGCTATCATCAAAATACGAATGAGACTGGGAGATGAATGGAAAACAGCCTTTAAGACTCAAGATGGTTCATTTGAGTGGATGGTTATGCCATTTGGTTTAACTAACGCGCCGAGTACATTCATGAGGCTCATGAATCATGTACTTAGAACATTAATTGGCAAATGTGTTGTGGTTTATTTTGATGATATTTTGGTTTACAGTGCCGACCTTCTCGTTCATGTCGAACATTTGAGATTGGTGTTTAACATACTCCACATTGAGAAATTATTTGGAAACCTAAAGAAATATGCTTTCCATTAAAGCGAGGTTGTATTCCTCGGATATGTTGTTTCAGGGAGTGGAGTTCAAGTAGATGAGGAAAAATTTAAGGCTATTAATGAGTGACCTACGCTGAAAAGTGTAGCTAAAGTCAGGAGCTTCCATGACCTAGCTTCGTTCTATCAAAGATTTATCCGGAACTTTAGCTCTATAATTACACCATTGACTGAATTGATCAAGAAGAACGTTGAGTTTAAATGGATAGAAAAGGCTTAGAGGAGTTTTGAAGATGTGAAGTGTAAGATGATGTTTACTTCAGTACTTACCTTACCAAGACTAATGATGCCTTATTCATCGTTAACCTCTTTTTATAGGAAATTGTGCAATTACATGGAGTGCTAAGAAGTATTGTATTTGACTGTGATTTGAAATTCACAAGCTTCTTTTGAAAAACCCTATAGAGGAAACTCAGCACTAAGCTCTTGTTCAATACCTCTTACTATCCTAAGATAGATGGCTAAATTGAAGTAGTTAACGAAATCGTCGGTAGTAACCTGTGTGCTACTGTTGGAAAGAACTCTTGTAACTAGGACTTAGTTATGGACTTAACCCGAACTTACCCTTGGACTTAGTTAGCAGTCCATCTACATAAGGTGATAGTTAATTTGGCTTATAGTTTGCCGAGGAATTTCATAAGTTACACTAAAGAATTGCTAAGCAATTGACAAAAACTGTAGCTTACGGGAAGCCACAAAAGGAAATGAATCATTTATGCTCTTGGGGACCTTGTCTAGATCCATCTTAGCAAAGAACACTTCGAGGCACACTAATTTTCTTGTTCGATTGTAGACTGTTTCCCTTTAATTTTCTTCGATACATCAAAGGACTCATTTCAATTCAATTCTACCTCAGTAAGTTCTAGTGATAACCGACCTCTTAGGCACACTAGAATTGGAGTTGTACAACACCAAGATTCTCACCTAATTGCTTTTGTAGAAAATAGGTTTTCCTTTGATTATAGAAGATTAATGTTTATGTTTGAGAGTTAGTGACAGTTGTTAAAGCAGTTAAGAAGTGGCGACAATACTTATTAGGCAGCTCTTTATTATAAGGAATGATTAGAAGAGTCTTATGGACATCATGACATAGATAATCCAAACTCTAGAAGAACAACGATATTTAGTGTAGTTATTGAGTTTTGACTATGAAGTGCAATGCAAGCCAGGTGCTATAAACAAGGCTGCAGACGCATTATCTAGACATGGTGAAGAGGAGTCGCATTTTCATGCTTTATCTTTTCTTTCTTTCGATTTTATCACATTACCTAAGAAGGAATTTGACACTACTGACAGTTGGAAAGAGTTGCATGAGAAATGCGTACAAGGGCAACCACTGTAATGGTTGCTCACTTGTAAGAATGATTTCTTGTATCTAGGGCATAAACTCTTAATTCCCACCATTTGCCATTACTACTACTCTTATTACGGAATTTCAAGTGACTCTTGTTGGAGGTCATAGGGTTATCTTGAAGACATTCAAGAAATTGAGTACCATATTTTTTTAGAAATGAATAAGGAAAGAAGTTGAGCTCTTTGTTAAGAATTGTCACATTTACCAACAAATCAAATACTTAACTACTACATTTATGGGCTTACTTCAACCTCTACCATTCTTATTAACGTATTTGAAGATGTTTCTATAGATTTTATCATGGGATTGCCTAAATCTTAGGGATATTTAGTGATTTTAGCGGTAGTAAATAGACGCATTGAATACTGTCATTTTGCCCTACTTATTGGTTCTTACACAGCTATTTAAGTAGCTAAAATTTTTATAGATGTGGTGGTTAAATTACATGGATTCCTTGTTCTATAGTTTTAGATAGAGACAAGATCTTTACAAGTAAGTTTTGGTAGGAATTATTTAGACTCAATGGTACCTCTCTTTGAATGATTTGTTTACCATCTTTTGATGGATGGACAACCAGAGGTTATTTTACCTTAGGCTGAGTACTATTTTAATACTAGTTCTTAGATGATACCTTTTGAAGCATTATATGGGAGACCACTACTGGCAAAACTTGATCATGTTAAGAATCTTACAATGGTAGAAGTAGTGGACCATGAGCTTAAGAGTAGATATGAGATATTACATGTATTGAGGTCTGGCCTACAATATATGAAGGACTTAACTAATAATTATGGGTCAGACAAGAAGTTAGAGGTAGGTGATTTAGCCTATATCAAGCTTTAACCATATCGATAGTATACATTGGCCAATAAGCTTCCTTACAAAATGGGTAGACGTTATTTTGGCCCTTTTAAAGTGATTAAAACATTGGGCCTAGTAAGTTACAAAATGAAGATGCCTTAGGGTTAAAAAATTCACCTTATTTTCCATATTTTGGTATTGAAGAAAGTTATAGGAAAATCAGTGTTTTAAATACCTTTATCTTTTGAATCATATGATAATTTTCCTATGATTAAACCTATCACTATTTTGCACTCGAGCACTATCTTGTGACAAGGAAATTCTATACTGCGGGCACTTGCTTAGTCAGAGTCTTTACCTATGGAGGATGCTACATAGGTAGATGTTTAAGAGTTGCTTAGGGATTTTCCTCACTTTAACCTTGAGGATAAGGGCGCTTTTCTAAGTAGGAAGGAATTTGTTATGAATAATATGGAAATATTACATTGGCCAACAAAGATGTAGAAAATACCAAAGTATCTAGAAGATTACATTTAACAATTTGTAACAAATTTACTAAAATAAGGGAATATAGTGTACAATACATTAGTTGAGTATACTTTTGATATATAAAAGAAGAAAGAAATAGAAAGGGAACAGCCTTTACCCCGCACATTAGCCTTTAGCTTAGGAGCATTTTTAGAGCTTGAATATAGAAGCCTTTCTTTTTCTTGCATTCAGATCAATACTTCACATTAAGACATACAAAAAGAACCTTAGCTAGTACTTCAGTCATATATGAAAAAATTATGAAAAGAAATTCATATCAAAAGGAAGATCATTTCAGTAGCATCTCAAATCTTAGATTATTTTCAACTTTTGACTTTTGCGTTGAAGAAATAAGAAACCCTTAGATCTGAGAGTGAAACAATGGTAGAATTTAGAGAGAAGAGAAATGGAGTATCTTTGAGCTCCTCTATCAGTGCATTCAAGAAGAAAGGATATTTTAAGGAAACAGAATCATTTGAGAAAATTTGAGAAATAGTAGAAGTATGGGCTGGGCTTCCCATTGTAAGCGAATTGATATCTTTGTTGGAGCATTAGGCTTCTCCACGAACCTCAAATGCACCTTTACTTTGATCGAACCATCCATTTACTTGTAGCTTAGCGGGACTTGCTTTATTGGATCTAATCATATGTGAATTTGGAAATCAGTTGCATTGAGTTGGCCTTTCAACGTCGTGAATTGAAGCTGTTGACATGAATATGGACTCTTGCTGCTGGAAGTGGATGCATGATTTGATTGGTCCCTGAAACTTGGAGATGGGCTTTGGTTTGTTGATCCAGTCAACAATCGTTGCTACTGCTGCTAGAGACATGCATGTGGCCTTTATTCACTGTTGTGTATGGATGTGGTGAGTTGAACATATATAACAATGCCTAAACATGTGAATGGATGGATTGGCTTTTCACTTGGATCGTAGCTCACATATTGGACTAATGGCTTGCCTGTTTTTTTATTTTGTTCCTGAACGTGTAAGAATTGATTTCTTTTCTAATTTGCCGGCATGATTGAACGTGACTGAAGACTATTTGTTCTCATAATTCTTCCACTTAGAATAACTTTCATGTGTATTCTTGAATCTACACATGTTTTATTAGAAGTATAAAAATGCACTCATAAATATAGTATAAAGTGGTATAATATATATGACTTTTACACTTATGACATTAGTACAACCATTGCATCTTGTTACTGCAGTCAAATTAATTTATTTCTCTTTGCAAACTTAAATTGGAGCATTAAGGAAATAAAAATAGATTTGGATACTTTTAATTTTTTTTTTCTCTCAATTTGTAAACCAATGGTTGAGATTATCCATTTTTAAAAAATATCTTATAATGTCATTATGATATCATCTATTTTCTTATAATTTCAATTATAGATTATATATAACAATATCTTATGGGGGCAAATTAAAGAAATTTGAGAGAAAATAAGAGTATCCAATTTAAAAAAAAATCAAAAGAAAGTAAATTAAGAGTATAAATCAAGTACTCTTTTGCCTAGAAACATGATAATCGATGCACAAAGATAGTTTTAACCGCATCTTGAACCCAAAAGGCATCCTATTCGTCGTGAGCGATAAATAAACAATAACTAAAGGCACAAAACTTTTCATTAATGAAAAGTCAACCAAGTTTAGAGAGGAAAAAGATAAATGACACTAAACAGAATTCAAGGATAATAACATTAATCTAATGAAACCAAGCTAAAATTTGGATTAGAACCACTCACAACTTAATGGAAGATTAGATTGAGATTAGGTTTCGAGACTACTATAAATAGTAAGACAAAGGACTAAAGGTTATTAGAGTTTAGTAAATTGGGTGCTTCATCGAGTATGTTAGAAATTAAATTTTGGTCGGATAGTAAAGTATATGACTTTATTAGAGTGGAGGGAAGTAGTTGGTTATGTTGGCTTTAGGGCGTCGACTCTAGTAAGACAAAATGAACTTCGTCCAGTTGAACTTGATGCTCTAGACAGTAATGCTTCTTTCCTTAAGTTACTCTTATTCTATGGTCTTAATCTTGCGTTTCTCAATTCTCGAATGTTGGGCTACTTTTGTCCATTTGTGTCTACAATGACCATAAAAGAAGAAGAAGAAGATAATGACTTCAGTTTTTCACATGTTTAAATATGATATTTGTAGCTATTGTCCTGGTTTCTAAGTTTGGTTTTACTTTATAAGGTGACTTATGAATTGGTTACATGCGGCCATTTGTGAGTTAAATGATTGAAGTGATGTGAATTGTAGTTTAGACACTTGGGCTATTTATGCAGATAAGTGAGTCTTTAATACAATGGATATTCGGATAATATGAGTCATGGAATTAAAAGAGAAGCCGTCCACACGTTAAGTAGTTGTTATATCGGAGACAATTATGTACATGGTAGTGGACTTATGCTTTCAGAATTTTATTAACATACAGGACTCTTGAAATCTTGGATTAATGATTTGGCTTAAATAAGAGATAATAAATAGGATCGCTGGTTATCCTTTCGAGTCTTCTTAATAATGGAGTGATGACTGTTTACTTATTGTTGCATCTAGAAGTATAAACTCATGTTCATTTTCTATATAACATGTGGTTGTTTAGTGGAGCTGAACATAGGCATCATTGCTTATCCTTTTGAGTCTTCTTTTAAAATGTATCAGGTACTATAATTAGGACTAGAGAAGGAAGGAGAGCCTTTGGGCTCGAAAGAAGCATGAACAGTGTAGTTAAAGTGTCCTATCAGGTTTGGGCATTACATAATTTTTGTAAGTTAAAAGCTCAATTTAACAAAAATTTGGGTTTTAGATGATAAACAGTAAAAAAAGATTCATTTGATATTATATGCCATGTGTTACATATATATATTATATAAATATCAATGAGATATTGTTATATATTATTTAAGCAAATTACGGATAATAATTAATTTAAAAACTATTCATTTCATTACTTTTATTTTTATCAATATTTTATTAATATTTATATCCTACGTATGTTAAACACATGACTTGTAAGGAATCTTTTTTTTTTTCCCTAGGTTTAAACTGCTGAAACGCCTAAATCGTTTTTGCCATCATAGTGGAATTTCCATATTTAATGTCAAAATTCATTTACTTCTTCTACCCTTCCATCCTGAAAAATGATCGGTGAGTGAATTTGGGATGAAAGAACAATTGAATATAAGATGATTAGCACAAGAAGATCTTCTATTTATAATTACGACGAGATTGCATCCATATTGAAACATCACTACTAAATGGCATACGATCTTTCATCTACTAAAACAGAACAATGTCAAGGTAACATAATTAGCTTCAACATATACGTAATGTGATTCTAAAATTCCGCTAATCGCTAACACGCATCATCATAATGGTGCTCCGATATTGATTGGATACCATGAAAAATTGAGCACAGTCGATCAATATCTTACATCTTAAGGTAACCCTTAACTTACATACACCAATCACATCGACAAAAGTGTGGTCCTACGCATGTTGGACGATTGGGGCCGTACTTATTATCACAAAGATCTTCGCACGAGGAGGGTGTGCATTCCTCCACCAAAGGCTCAGTCGCAGCGCAAGGAATTTGTTGCGCATTGAGTCCGCTTGGTACTTCCAGGGGAAAAAAGAAAGAAAAAGATTGTTAATTGCAATAATTAAACATATGGGTAATAATTTGGAATTTAATCATATAATTAACTTAACGTTATGACATACCAGAAACCAAAGCGAGTATGAGAAACATGCAGACGAAAGAGAAGGCCTTCATCTTTTTGCTTCGTGAAGGCCAGGGAAAGCAAGATAAGGTTATATAGGATGAGCAATTAGTTGTTTAACATGTAGGATGTTCGATTATTTTTTTAATATATAGGATGATCAATTAGTTGTTCAATACAGTGAACGGAGCACGTCAACTTACTTAAAATAAACACAATTTGGCAAATATGTGGAAAACCTTTTCAATCACGAGAAATTTAGGTAAATAGATAACTTTACCTAAATTTTAGGTAAATTTAGGTAATTAGTTGTTTAATATATAGGTAAATTTACTATAAGGTGATTGCCATGAATGGTTATTCTAGACATTGATAATGGAGGGATACGGATCTACTGCGTATTTTATTTCCCTAAAATTTTATATCCAGGATGATATTTTCTAGAAACATAATGATATTTTTAAATAAAATAAAATAATATTATAAAATTTTTCTAAAAGATATGTGATAATAAATAAACAAATAAATAAAATTAAAGTGGATGTGATGATTCTAATGTATTCTAAAAATATATATTACAATGCTATGAATAAATAAACAAATAAATATGGAAGTTCAATAGAGAAATTATTGTTAGAAGTTAGAGATGTTTTGGTTTTAAAGAAATTGAGTAGACGGAAGTTATTTGAAAAGATTAATCATTTGGTGCGGTCTTACAAAAATATGTATCTACTTCATTGTGAAAAATGATAAATATCACATGAAAAATTGTAATTCTTTCAAATAATCTAATAAGTAATCTATTTTCAATTATTATATTACAATTTTAATAACGTAAAAATACGATCGAATCTCGTTTATCTTATTAAAAAGTTAGTATTTACATTATTAAGCTATAACATCCTTCACTTTTAAATTATTTATTATTTTTATAACATCCATAACTCAAGTGTAGTTTCCCTACTGATTTTTTCATTAGGATATATGTTTACACGTCGTTTGTTGCTATAAAGTCGGACATGTTTCATAGGAACCCAGAAGGAAAAGATGATCGTCATATTTACATGTTACAGCTTTCGCTCTAAGTATAACCATTTCCAAATATTATATCTATATTTATCTGTATTACTTAATCTCTAAAGAGTTTATGGTGTAATTTTCCTTATTCCCTTAAATACTCCTAAAGAATATTTCAAAAAACTATTAAAATATATGTTACTATAATCTATATTAATAATTTTAAAGGCAAAGTGGTAACTTTCCGTAATCTTTCTATCTTCCTCTCCACCATAATTGTTACATTATATCTGTCTATTCTCACTTTTAGTGTATTTACTTATTTTAATCCTTAAATTCTTTCAAATTGCTATAAATGTATTACTGATATTTATTGCCGGATGAAACTACTAATATGCAAGTAAGGATATAACCCATCAATGTTTATTCCCCTAAATATAGTCATTTTTACACCTATAGTAGGGCGTGTTGTCTGCAAGTACTTTCTATATTATTAAGCTAATAGCACATCACTTAATTATAAATATAGCTATATAATTAAGTCAATAGCACTTAATTGGCCGGTCTCTTCATCTCTAAATACATTGCTTTAATGTAATTTTTCACGCTCCATTTATCTCTTTTCTTTCTCCTACACCCTCTCTCTCCATGTTAGTACTCTTATCTATCTATAGCAATATTATCTATATCTAACTATTCATCTACATTATTTATATATATATCTACATTGTAAGACCTTTTCATCCTATATTTGTAATTATAAAGTTTTAACATAAGTTTTCATCTAAATATGTATTACTAAGCAATCTATCTATTTATATTATTAAATGAGACTTTATTTGGCTTTACATATCTAATTATAAAATTTTAATATGATTTTTCATCTATATATACCTTCTATATTATTAAGCTAACAAGAAATTGTTCGTCTATAAAATAAATTATCGTATTTTAGAGATTTCTTATTCTCATAACAATTTATGTATTAGTTTATACATACATATATATATATATCTACATGTATTTTCTTTTTGTTCACCTTCTTACATCAAGATAGAAAATAATGATCATAGCTCATATTTTGTTGCTGATTTACCAAATACTAATTTTAATCACATGTAATACGAATGCATGTTAATTAGTATTCATTTATTAATTATATAATATTTAAATATTATAGAAATGTAACTAGCATTTGTTATCACATACATAAACTTTTTTCTTTGCCAAATTATACACAAATTATATGCATAAATGTAGCAAGTCAACTGTAACTCTTTCCATGCCCATTTTGACACAATATACCTTAGGGTTTGCTCTTGGTATAGTTGTTTCCTAGGGGGTCTTCCATTGCTTCCTCATGTGAATGCTTAATATTGGAGTTCCGATAAACTTGCTATTGCACCAAAAGGTGTCTTAATGAGTAGAGTTTCATCACCTTTTATTTAAGGTATTACAATCTGTCCCTTTTACAGAAATGAAATCCTCATTAATTTCATTACACAACTCCAAGAACACACTAGGTAGGGACTTTGCCTTGTTGGTTGTTGAATTGCTTTAATACCATTTATAAGAACTTGACCAGAACTCACTCTATGGAGATATTATTCACTTTGTCATGGTATGCTAATTTTTGTAGTGAGTTTCTTTAATAGATTCTTTTCATTACTTTTATAAGATGTTCTACAATATATAGGAATACACATTTGAAAGCTTCCTTTGCTTTGCTCCTATGCCCTTAGGAACGAAGGAGATTTTGTACCCATGTTGTGGAAGAAAATTGACAATAGGCTTATCAATTAGAACAAATGGATAAAAAATCTCTCAATCATATGATAGTTTGGTTATTTACTTTTATTAGATTGAAAAGTTACAAATATCCTTAGATCAACCTTCATCAATATATTTACGATAGAAGGATAAACTAAGGTGGAAACTAATCGGTTTATATTAGATTTGATATGCAAGAACGGACCGAAATAGAATCATGATGCTAGATTATACTGTCATTCCTCTTATTTGGAAGTATATTTTGAAGCTAGAATCGCCAATTCTGTAATTTTGGCTTTAAGAGGAAATTCGATTTCACTTTTAAGAAGGTAAAATCGCAATTCCATTCTTACTTTATTAATTATGATTAGTTAACATTACTTTTGTAATGTTCAGAAAAATTATAATGTGCATGATTAATGGAATTTTCGATAAATAATATTATTTAAGCATTTAATATCATTCTATTTTGTGACCATCTCCAAATATAGAAAAAAATTTTCCATTCTGCTTTTCATTTTATTTTGTTTCGTTTCGTTTCGTTTCATTCCCGATTGTTCCATCATACCAAACATGGTATTAAAGTAATCCTCCATTGTAGTGTTCTAACAAGGGTTGAAAATTATTTATTATGGGTGATATGCTATATGGAATCCATTTGTTGTAAATAAGGGAAAAAAAATTGATATATGACTTACCATGTCAAGAAAGCTACAATGAGTGGTTATAGAAACTCTCACTTGTCATTTCTTTTTTCCCTTCTTTATGGCTAGGCATTCTACATCACGCCACTTCTAGTCTTTCATTCATAAAAGGGAGTTGTGACATCCTTCAAGTTTTTAAATCTTTGTCACATTTAGTACTTGAGGAAACACACTAGTGATTAGGTTATTGTCACATTTAGTATTTGAA
This sequence comes from Lumnitzera racemosa, assembly GCA_024138005.1. Taxonomy (NCBI): domain Eukaryota; kingdom Viridiplantae; phylum Streptophyta; class Magnoliopsida; order Myrtales; family Combretaceae; genus Lumnitzera; species Lumnitzera racemosa. The sequence goes on from JAMXBC010000007.1 coordinate 9,397,999, forward strand.
CTCTATTATTTTCACTTAAATGCCTAATTTTTTTTTCCACAAACAACATAATGCTTCATTCAAATAGAAACCATAGAGTTTAGGGGTTGACACCCCATATCAATAAATAGAAAGAACTAAAAAAAAAAAAAAGAGGGGGATGAAAACTCTCTAATTGAAACTTTAAAACCTCTCTTACTCTGCGAAGCCATTCAATGTGTAAATTTTTCTTTGTGATCAATATAAGAAAAAAAGGACATTAAAAAAATGTAACTCAAATGCTTAATATTTAACAAAATGGAAAAGTCTTTCGGTAGTTATTGCTCGAATCCATATAGTAATTTATTATGCCAGTAAAATTTGATTTGATTCTATAACAAAGCGTTGCCATCCTTATGCTTTAGCAAACTTTTGAGATTTATAAATGGCTAAAGTTTCAGTTTCTTCTATAGCAAAAAAAACATTGCAAGGTACTGCTTTAGCAGCCAATAAATCCTCTATATTAATTTTTCTAACAAAGCTAATACCTGCCTTCCTTATCCTAACCTCTATATTAGTATCACAATTTATTTTCACAAAATTCTTACCCGACAGTCTTCAAACGTAGCTAACTACAGCTCGTTGTGATAACACTATAGACTTAGTTTTTTGAAAACTAGAAATTTCAAAATGGATATTTCAATTCTATGAATAGTCGCCAATAGGTTTAGGATCCTTCTCTTTCCAACTTTGCCATAAAGTGATTGCAATTTTTGCAAGAAGAACATGTCCATGTACTTTATCACAAAAACAAACATCTGCAGTTTGATAAGAACCACTGCTCTAATCTATTAATAGTACAATCATCAACAACTTATCCTAGAATATGAAACCATTCATCCATGAACACAAAAGGATTACATGTTCTACATTTTCCTTATTTTGATAAAAAGCATGGTTAGGAGTTTAATTGATCTTCCATTTATAAAGATTATAATTTGTTAAAAGTGCATTAGAGAAGACTTCCTTTATGAAACTTGCCATTTAGTAAAATTCATGGACTTCTTTTCTTAAAGTGGCAGTGCATCCGTTTTTTTTTCTTTTATGTTGATTTGTGGTTGATAAAAGGTAAGTGCACCTATCAGTTTTAATATAGCAGATATGAGTCTGAGTCGATCCTTTAGAGATTTCGAGTACCTTTAAAGACTTCGAGTACCTTTAGAGACTTCGAGTACTAATATTAACCTTAACTCTATTATCTAATTGAAAAATTGTGATGGGTTGAATGAATTAAAAATACTAAAATTGATAAACTAACCTAATTATGAGACTTAATTAAGTAATTTAGAAAGAGATAAAACTAAGAACAACTTCAAGAAGGCAAATAACGTATTTAGGAATTACTTTTCCTAGTGTTTAACATGTGACCACTTAAAATGTATCCAATTCAATCTCTATTATTCTTGACCGAAGGGATTCACAATTAAAGTTAACATCTTTCTCAAGCATATTAACCTTAATCCTAAATTATTTATCGGAATTTCTTCACTTAACAATATAATTTAGAATTACATTAATGTATAATGAATTCCCATACAAAAGAACAACTTTTCAGAAGAAACATATATCTTATCTCTAAGTACACATGAAATTCTCTCCAATTATGTCAAGATCTCATTACACATGTGATTTCTCAATCATTATGCATAATATCATAGATTGATACCTTAAAAATATCAATTAACAATTAAATAACATAATTGAATCAAGAAAAAATAAAAAATTTATTGAAAATTATCAATCAATTTAGTAGTTACATGAAACCCTAGGTTCCACAATCCTAAATACAAGAATTTTAAGCTATCATAATGAAACTAAAAACGAATTGCAACAAAATCTCTTCAATCTTGAAGTTGAGTGTTGCTTTCGCCTTTTTCTTCTACTTCTCTTCAATTCTCTTCTCTTTTGAATGTCCAAAATTTATTTGCGAAACACTAGTATGTCCTTTTATAATGTATTATAAAGTTTCTTTTTTTCATCACCAGACACAGCCTGGGACACAGTTGTGTCCCCAAGTTGTGTAACTTTTTGATCTTGGCACTGAAAATCTTCCTGGATAGACACAGCCTGGGAACATAGTTGTGTCCCAGACTGTGTAACTTTTTGACCAAAATTCCTATTGTTTATATAACTTCAAAACTTCATAATTCATTCATTTGAACTTCAAATTGAGTAAAACTTGATTCTTTTTTTTTTTTTTTCGTTTTCAATTCAAGAACGCGTTTAAACCTTGAAATCAAAATTTTACTCAATTAAGTATCAATTTCTTGTAAAAAAACTAAAGATATAAGGGAAATACTATAAAATCACTATGTGAAATGTATTTAAAATAAGAGTTATTAGTGGTGACCATATTGTGTTACATCTCTTATTAGATCATTTTTTTTTTGGGTACCATTTTAGATAATATTTCTTATTGTATTTGGCCATTCTTTTACAAGCTAAATCCTGAATAGTCCATACCCTTCATATCCTCTTTCCCTATATCCAAAATCATTTCTAAACTAAACCTAAGTTTGTACGATCTGATAATCGGTTAAGAATTCTTATCTAATGAATGCTAGTCAATTTATCATGGTCTTAGTATTATTCAACATAAAACCATGACATACACTCCGAACAAAATGGGAGAGTTGTGTCCAACATATATACCTTGTTGAAACTTCATATGTATTGAGACTTTATGAGAACCTACCAAAAAAAGTTTTGGAGTGAATGTGTTATGATAACTGTTTATCTCATTAATAAAATGCTAATACCGAAAGATACCTCATGAAGTCATATTTGGAAAGCCTCCCACTTATGATCATCGTTGAGTAATTGGTTGCTTTTTTTTTCCTTTTTTTTTTTTCCTATCAACTCAACACCACAATAAAACAAATTTGATTAAAAAGGTGTTAAATGTATTTTTTAGGCTATGCAAGTGGACAAAAGAGATATAGTAGAAGTTTTCATGAATAATGATGTAATTTTCTATGAAAAGTAGTTTTGTTTTCAACAACTTGATGCGCATTCACTTGAACTTGGTTTCAATTTATTTTCCTATGTACGACTATTTGCAACCTTTTATAACAACTCCCCTCTATCCAATCATAGCAACCATCTTATTGATATAATAGAACAACAACTAGAATCCAGTGAGCAGGAACAAAATCATGACCATTCATGAGATAGTCTAATATGATGAATTTTTAATGGTGAAAACTAACTACATATAAAGAAAGAATAGTATGCAAAAGTAAAATATTTTTAAGTTTTCCTTTTTGTGTTTTGTAAAGAAAATAAAAGATATGGATATTTCTTTTAGAGGATGATCACAAAAGAAATAACCTATCTACTCAATTCGTATTAATAAGTTAGATATGGCGTTAAAATTAGACTAGAAGGAAGAAAACGATTGCCACAATTCATAAATGAACTGATAAGATCTTTAATGAAAAGAAAAGAGTCCATTTAGGGTCTTAATTATCAAATATGCAAAAACCGTCTATCAATAATAGACTTATTTATATCTAGATTACGATAACCCTAAGGTAGTTAAATAATTAACTAATTATAAAAGAACTAAAGTGCAAAAGTCTAAATAAGATAATATAAAAATACTAATACCTTAAAGTAATGAAAAATCAATAAATCTTTATAAATAATTGCCTAAGCAAGGGAATTTGAACCCTATCAAAGTTCATCTTTATCCACTAGAGTGAAAAGAAGTCTTAAACGGCTCCAAGATTACATATTCACCATAAATCATATCATTTTATTTGTTTAATCTATTTTTGTTTGTACTTCTTTTCCTTTTCTATTACGCGTTCATTAACCTTTATTTTTACCAAATTCTTTCCATCCTTACCCATCTAATTATGGGGCTTCTTTAGCCAAATTTTGATTATTGAGAAACCATTTTCTTATTCATGAGTAGCTTAAAATGAGTTGTCCTTAGGAGCTATGAAAAAGGAGTTAGAAGCTATGAGAAAGGAGTTAGAAGCTTAGGGAATTAATCATATTTAGGAGCTCACTACTTTGCCATAAGAAAACAAAACAATTGGCTCATATTGGGTGTTTAAGAGTAAATACAAAGCTGATGATGGCATTGAAAGGTATAAGGAATGACTAGTGGAAAAAGGCTTATACTCAAGTGAAAGTAAAAGTTTAATGTGAAATTTTTTATCTTAGTGGTAACTTGGTACAATGGGGATATTAGTTGCAATTGCTATTGCAAATAAGTAACCTTTACAACATGACATTAATAAAGCTTTTTTATATGGGTTTCTTGGTAAGGAGATATATATGATTCCAATACAAGGATATTTTAAAAGTAGCCTAGTTAAGCATGTAGATTAGCATGGTCTCAAACAAACATCATGATAGTAGAACTTTAAGATTTCAAAATTTTTGTTGAAAAAGATTTTTCACAGTCCAAAACTAATTACTTACAATTCATTAGAATAGATTCTTCTGATTTTCTTATTGTATGTTAATGATATGTTTCTTAGAAGCACTAGTGAATCCTCCATTGCTCTATTAAAACAACAATTGAATAATGCTTTTATTATAAAGGATTTAGGGTAACTTGATTTTTCTTAGGCTTCTTACTATGTGTAAGCCCCGTAATAAAGAGTTTAGGGTTTTGTTTGTGAAATTTAGGGTAGTCAGGTTAGTTGTTTGATTGACCCCAAAATTTTACGACGAAATTAAAAATATTAGTAAAAGTGGTTCCGTAAGTTTGGATTTAGGAAAATAAATAATAAAATAATACAAACTTACTTAAACTAACTATATACTCTCTCCTTGGCTCTGATACCATAACATGAGCACTCATAAAATAGATAAAAGAAGATAAACTTTTTTTATTCAAACAGACCTAATCAAAGCTAATGTCTTAGTCCCAAAAATGATTAAATGGTCTTAAGTCAATTTGCCTGAACATTAGGAAGTAGAAAACTCACTTTCAAAACAACCAATATTCAATACTGAATCTTCAAATGTGATTCAACACCTAGATGGTAAAGTCACCATCCAATTCAATAGAAGATCTTTTGATCAACTAAGTAGACCCTTAGAAATAAGATCACATCTTCTTTTAGAAGATCTGTAGATCTTCCAAATCTTCTATCAATAATTTATACACTATTCCATACTCAATCTAATGACTAACCAGATAGATAACCAACTATTAAGGATAACCCATCCATTTTAGGAATTGTTCATAATAGGTCTGGTATAATCCAACCAGTTTACGAACCCAATAAACTAGGACATGGAGAACCTTCACTTTCAAAAATGGGTGATTCAAAACTCAATGTTGTAGAAAAACCTTTTGAGCCAGATATAATTCTTTTAAATAAAGAATTTAATTCACCTAAAAATGAAACAATTAGAAAATGGTACTTTGAAACATTTAATGAGGTAAAAATACAAATAAAAGATTAATATTATAATTTCATGAATGAAATTGGGACTCAGATATATTTCTTTAAATGGTTTGAAGAATATTATTTGAAACCCAAAGAAATTAATACAATTAATAGATGTTTTAAATGGAAACTAAGTGATGGACAGATAAAAGAATCAAATCATCCACCACTTAGTAATATAAAAGCCATTCATAAAAATATTGAAATAACTCTCACTCCTTTAAAAAATGCAATAGAAGAAGAAGGCTTAGGAATAAAGAAAATAATAAGTCAAAATAATTTTACTAACCAACATTTACATACAATAGGAGAACAATTAAATAGAATGGAAGATACAATTAATACTGAGATAAATAAGATTAGTGAAAAACCCTTAAATAATAAAACCAACAAAAATACACATTTATTTAAACCTTTTGAAATGCCTAAAAATTCCAGTAGTGAATTTTTAAAAGCCTTAAAAGATAGGAAAAGAATATTAGAAAATAAAACAATAAAAGAAGAAACTTCCTCTTCAAAACCAATAAATTTTTTAGATATGGATACACCAACTTTAATCAGGAAGGGTATTGTCATTGATGATATACTTTCAAAGAAAATTAATGTTCTAGATGAAACAGATATTGAATGTCCAATATTTCTTTGAAGAATTTAAATATTAATGAATCAAATGATGAAATTAATAAAATTAATTGGAAAGAACCTCAAAAGTTGTATTATCAAAGAGCAATACCTCCTGATATTCTAATTGAAAAAAAAATGATAATTATCAAAATAAATACTCTATAAGATCTACATATGAACGGAATATAGATGGTCACTCAGAACAAAAAATTCTCAATGTTCTTAATCAAATGATAATGTTCTCAAATAATAAAACTATTCCAAATGTTACTGATTATCAAGTAGCACTCTTTTTAATTTCTGGTTTTACTGGACAATTAAAAGGATGGTGGGATAACTATCTCACTAAGGAACAAAGAATCAATATACTTACTTTGTGCAAAATTGATGAAAATGGTAGGAGAATATTAGATGATAATAATGATCCAATTCAAGATATAGTCAATACTTTAATATTTTCAATAACTCAATATTTCAAAGGAGACCCTTCTCATATTAGGGATAAAACCTTAGATCTGTTATCTAATATGAAATGTAAATCCTTAGAAGAATTTAGACAATATAAAGATATCTTCTTTCAAAGAGTTTTCCTTAGAAATGATTGTAAACAACCCTTTTGGAAAGAGAAAATTTTAGCTGGTTTACCAAAATTGATAGGTGAACAAGTTAGAAAGATACTCAGGGAAGAAAATAATGGTGAAATTTCCTGTGATAATTTGTCATATGGGGAATTAGCATCATATGTTAATAAAATTGGAACCAATTTGTACAATACAATAAGATTACAAAAAAAATTAAAAAATGAACAGCGCTTAAAACACTAAAGTCCTGGTGATTTCTATGCTTAGTATGACCCTTCTTTTTTCAATAAAAAATTAAAAAATAATAAGAAATCTTCTTATACTTCTTCAAATTGTTATCAGTGTTCACATAAAAAACCTCGAATAAATTTTAAAAGAAAATCTTTTAAAAAATAGGAAAATGAAAGGAAACCTCAAAATAAAAAATATAAAATAAAATCATATAGACAGCTAAGATGTTATAAATGTAAAAAAATTAGTCATACAGCAAACTCTTGCAAAATAAATAACAAACTTAATGAATTAAATTTGGATGAGCAAATAATGGAAAATATTTTACAAATACTTTGTAATAATGAATCTTCTTCATCAGAAAACAACGGTGATGATGGAATCTAAGCCAATGACATGGACTCCACTTCATTTTCATCAACTGAAGAAAATGATAAAATTAATGTTTTAACAAATGAAAAAGAAGAAATTCTTAGGAATATTGATCAATTGCCTAACGATAATGAAAAACTTGAATTCATAAAAAATTTTAAATTTAATTCAATTCATACACCTAATTTACTATGTAATCTTAATGAAATCCTTAAAAGAAGTAAAAGGAAACATAAAAAATTAATAACAATTAATGATCTGCAAAATGAAATTAATATCCAAAAACAAAAAATAAAAGGTTTGAAATTAATGCAAATAAAATTTCAAAAGGATCTTCTTGAACTAAATAAAAAAATAAATCAAGAAAACAACTTTGAAACTTCAAATGAGAAAAATCCAAAAGTTTTATTGATATTTGACAATAATGATTATTTAATGTATCTTGTTCAAATAACAACAAGAAAATGGCTAATTAATATTTCAATTAGAATTAATAATGAATTCATTTTGCAAACACCGGCGTTATTTGATACTGGTGCAGATTTAAATTACATTAGAGAAAGCCTAATTCCAACCAAATATTTTGAGAAAACTAGTTAATCTCTAAGTTCTGTATCTGGTAGCAAATTATGCATCAATTATAAATTGTCTAATGCTGAAATATTAAAAGATGAAGCTTCATATAAAACTTCTTTTATATTTGTAAAAAATTTAAATAAAAATGTTATCCTTAGAACTCTTTTTATAAATTAAATTCAACCATATCTTGTTGATAAAGATGGAATTAAAACACAGTATTTCAAAAAGAAAATTGTGTTCAAATTGATCATAAAACCATAGACCAAATATATAAATCAATTAAAAACCGATTCAATCTCTGAATTAAATTGTTTAATTCAATGCAAAGAAAATCATTTAATGTATTTGAAAAATGATCTTGTATTTAAAAGAATTGAAAATCAACTCAACAATGAAAATTTGAAAATTTCTCAATTGGAATCAGAAATAAAAAGTTCAATTTGCTCTACACTCTCAAATGCATTTTGGAATCGTAAATCGCATATTGTAAATTTACCATATGAGAATGATTTTGATGAAAAAAATATTCCAACGAAAGCCAAACCATCCCAAATGAATAGTGAAGTCTTAAACCATTGTAAAAATGAAATAAAAGATTTACTTAATAAAAAATTAATCAGAAAAAGTAAATCTATATAGAGCTGTTCTGTTTTTTATGTTAATAAAAATGCAGAAATAGAAAAAGGTATCCCAAGATTAGTAATCAATTATAAACCTCTTAATTCTACTCTTAAATGGATCAGATATCTAAAACCCAATAAAAGAGATTTATTAAATAGGCTGAATAATGCCAAAATATTTTCAAAATTCGATATAAAATCTGGATTTTAGCAGATCTAGATTAAGGAAAATGATAATTACAAAATTGCCTTCATTGTTCCTTTTGGTCAATTTGAATGGAACGTAATACCATTTGAATTAAAAAAAATGCTCATTCTAAATTTCAAAGAATAATGAATGAATTTTTTAATGATTTTATCAATTTCATAATAACTTATATAGATGATATTTTAATAACTTCATCTAATATTGATCAACATTTCAAACATATAAAATTTTTTATTAATATAGTAAAAAATAATGGCTTAGTTGTATCATCTTCTAAGATTAGTCTATTCCGGACTAAGATTAGATTCTTAGGATTTAATATCTATAATGGAACAATAATCCCCATCCAAAGGTCCATAGAATTTATAGAAAAGTTTTCTGATGAAATTAAAGATAAAAATCAACTTCAATGATTTTTAGGAATCTTAAATTATGTTGCTGATTTTTCCCTAAATCTTAATATAATGTGTAAACCATTATACCAAAGATTACGGAAAAACCCACCTCAGTGGTCAAATGAACATACTAATATAGTCAAATTAATCAAACAAAAAATTAAAGAAATTCCTTATTTACTCATTGCAGATCTTTCTTTACCAAAAGTGCTAGAAACTAATGCTTTTGATATAAGATTCGGTAGGATTCTAAAACAGATACAAAATAATAAAGAATATGCTATTCAATTTATATAAAAAATTGGAATGATTATCAATGCAATTATTCTACAATCAAAAAAGAAATTTTAGCAATTGTCTTAACAGTTTCAAAATTCCAAGGAGATTTGTTAAATAAAAAATTTCTTTACGAATTGATTGCAAAGCTATTAAAGATGTTTTATTAAAAGATGTTTAAAACATTGCATCTAAGTAGATTTTTGCTAGATGGCAGTTAATTCTTTTCGTATTTGATTTTGAAATAGAGCATATTAATGGATCCTCCAATTCTCTTCTTGATTTCCTCACTTTGTGAATTCTTGCAAGGAAATGCCTCCTAAGAAAGAAAAGGATAAAGGAAAAGAAAAAATTCCTTTAACCTCAAATAAAAGATTGACTAATATCAAATCATGGTTAGATGTATGGAAATCATCTAACACGCCTTTAACAATCAAAGAGGAATCTTCTTTTAGGACGTCTAAGCCAATATCTTCAAATAATCAATCCATCTCCAATATTCAATCCAATGATGTTCTTTTAAAATTAGCAGATATGAAACCTACTCCTAGATTGCTTAAAGCAATTTCGATGGTTCTACAATAAAAAAATGAGATTTCAATGTTGCCTGAAGTTCCTCCGCAAATAGAAACCCAGAGAAAGAATCAGAATATACAAATAACAGAAGTAGTAACTTTTGCAATAATACCTTTAAATCAAAGCTAAAAAATTTTCATAAAACCTATCAGAAAAGGACCTCTTTGAATTTGCAAGGAAAATTTTTACAAAATTTTTTTTATTATGTACCATATGATGTTTACAAGTCAATCCAGTTTTATGAAAAAGTCTTGACTGAAACTGGATCAATAAGATTTAAACATTTTGAAAAGGAAGGGGGTGATTAGCTATTCTACAGCTAAGATTTTGAGAAAAATCAGTCTGAAAGAATGGTAAACTCATCCAGCAACCCCAATAAAACTCAATATAGAACCTTTCTCAGTACAACCCAGTCATCGAGCTACTTATAATTATTATGATTATAAGCAAGCTTGGTGAAATGTTTTCTATCACATAAATCCAAAAAAATCACATACTTGGCTAATATATTTTGATAATTGTTCTTTTACAAACCTTCCCAACTGGTTTACATACTGGTGGGAATAATTTGGTGTAGTTCTTGAAATCATTCATGAAAACGCCATAGAAGGATTTAACACTTTCATGAAAGAATATAAACTAACATCTCATGAGAAAAATTTTCAAAAGGAGATGTTATATTTTGTTCATATTGGAGTATCTTGGGTCATGGCATGGTAGTTCGATTACAAACCCAATCGGACATTAAATACAACCAATTAGGTCAGAATGTATAAAGTCAAATGGTAGGATAATTTCAAAATCTGGAATAGACTTGAAAAGCATTCAATTTTAAATTGGATCAAAAGCAATTCCTCCATACTATAATCCAAGGTCTCAACCCCATAATATCACAATAGGGGGTTTTTAATTTCTTCTCTGGTAAGTATAAGTTCTCCATATCAAATGAAGCAAATTCTGGAAATAGCATTAGCAAATATCAACGAATCAATTCGGGAATCAAGTTCAGAATTGGACTTAACATCTCATTACAGTGGAAATACAAATGAAGACGATTGTTATGGGATTGATTTAGGAGATTTGTAAATATTGTAAAATAATATCCTTCAATGTAATTTTGTACTGTAAAGGTAGAAATACGATATTTGGATACATATACCATAATGCACAATATTTTCAACATCCACTATCTGATATACTACTGTTACACAATGCAATGTCTCAATAATTGATCATTTCTATAGTACCCTTTCGGCCATAATATTACTGTTCATAACAGTAACAGGTCGGAATTCTCCATTATAAAAGCAAACCTCATTCATCATTTGAGGCAGGTCGGAAAACACACACACAACCTCTTCTTCTCTCTCATCTCATCCTCTCTACTCTCATCTCTTCTCCTCTTCTCTCTCTCTCTCTTATCTCTTCTTCCTTCTCTTCCTCCTTCCACACAATATCTTTTCCTACTTCCGATCTTGCTTCCAACAATCAAATTTCTTAATCAAATACTTTCCCAAGAAGTATATTGTTTACTTCTCTCTGTTCTTGAGGTAGAATCATTACCTCTCAATATTTCCAAAATACTTTTAATATTTCTTTCTAGTATATGCTCTTATATTTTGTACAAATCAGTTTCAATTAATAAAATTTTAGTTTGATTATTTTTCTTTTATATTACATCTCGTATAGCAATACCTCATAATCGGCTGGTATTATTGCCTTTAGAGGTTTCATATTTGTATATAACCCCATTAGTCTTGGCATTGTAGCCTGTGGTGGTTCTATTTATACATTGTTTATATGTTTATGTCACAATCCGTTATTGATATTCATGTTTATAATTATTTATATAATGCAATAGAATTTCTTGAGTGGTATTATATTTTGATTGTTAATAGTAACTGGTATTAATTGTTCTCATATAATATTTATGTCTATAGATTATTCTATACTTATTTACAAGATTGTATTACTTTTCTTGACTGTTTTCATATATTGTATTGGTTACTTAGGAGAGTATAAAATATTCCGGATTATACTAATTAAATCATAAAATATTCTAATATATCAAAACATTCTTCAGTATATTGGTTGGAAACTGGGATCGATCAGAAGGACAAGTGAGGATTTCGAAGGCCTCTCGAGTTCTCAAACACACAAGACCATTTACTAAGAGCAATAAAATAATAATAAATGTTTAATATCTCAAAAAATTAAAGATAATAACGAAGAAGATCTAATTAAATATAATCAATTTTTAGAAGACGCAGTAGAATTTTTATTTTATATAATTTAGGTATATTCTCTATTTGAAGAAATGTTTTATTTAGCAAATATATATTTTAGACAATAATAAATTCTCTTATAAAATCTCTCTTATTAAACATATTTTTACCTGGAATCATGTGAATAAAGAAAAGAATATACAAAAAGGAAAAAGAAAAAATAGAGAAGCGGATATATAAAGGGAAATAAAAAGGTTGTACGTTAGAATTCAAAAAATAGTTTAGAGCGAATTAAATACTTATCTCTAAGGGCTTATATGCAAGTCTTAATCACTCCACTATGTCTCATGTCATATCATTTCTTAATTCTAAAGATATAAATATGGCAATGCTTTGGGTTATTTTCTAAATAGATGTAATAATTAATCTTGTTTAAAGCTTAGAGGGTGAGGTACCTCCTATTCCCCCCAATATATGATATAGTATTGCTAGTTCAATATATAATAAATGATTTTAGAATACTAGAAATTTAAATCAACCTAATTTTATATGTATATGGAAACTCATTTTTATGTCATAAATTATACAAAATACAATAAGATGAAAGACATCTAATGTGACACTCTTATCATAATTCCTTGCACTTTAAGTTTTTCTTTTTTTAAATTAATGTCATACTTGGATTTTGACATGATAAATGTCATATGAAATTAAATTTTATATTGGCATCATATCTTGAACTATAACGGTTATATATCATAATTAATTCAACTTTGGCAACACTACCAAAGACATTACATTTCAACATTTTTTTGTTTCCTAAGCAAATGCCTTTTATGTGAGAAAAGATTTGTGGCAACATAAATTCGATTGTGATAGTCATATACATGTAACGTGTGTGTTGCACTATATATGACCTTAATGGAGTAATGTGAATGACACATAGGGGATGATTAGGTAAGAATTAAATAGGTAGGAGGAGCATGCAATCTTAAAGAGCTTGAATGCATCCATGACAAGTAGAGAAAGCATTCAAGCATAAAGTCTTAATATTTTTATAAGAGGCATAATATTCTTCATTCTAATCACTTATGTGATCTTTGGAGATGGCAAACTGGTAGCACAACAATGATCTTCTTGATTCCTTTATGTGTCAAATGAGTGGAATCTAAGTATTTATTGAGTTAGGCATCAATGTTGCTCGTCAATTTGCATTGACAATCGACAACCAAGGTGAGTCTCTTCATTGACAGATTTCTTCATGGGTTCCTTTTGGATTTAGACTTAATGAAAACCTCTTTATATTCATGAGTCACTTTAAGAAGGGTTGTGGGTGAACAAGCCGATTTAATGATCCCTACTCTAAATATCATGTTAAATCTCCTAAAATCATCATGAACAGATTGAATTAGCTCTCTATGTCCAACAACTTTAGCTTAAAAGTTAAATATATATTATTACTTGACTTAAAGCCCAAAAAGTTAAACTTAGCCCTCTCTAACAATCAGCTCATAATGAATCATGACACACATGTACACTTTGTGGATAAATACCAATCATATTTTAACATGTGCCATATTTAAAAAATACCATCACATGTATAAGCATGATTGTATTTGCCTTTAACATGTACAGATACATGACATACATTACCTTTTTCCATGAGTTACAATACCATTGGTCAAGATTAGCGGGATGGTAAAATAAAAAAAAAAGAGTTAACTAAGGAATATCAAGACGAGTAAATGATTAATTGTATATAACATTTAGCAATATCAACTTTAGCTATGAGATTGAAAAGACACATAAATTTAGAGAGTGATTATTCAATTACGCTACATATGAATGTTGTCAACCTATCGCATTAGATTGCAATGTTTCCTATGATCAATATGACAAACATTCCTATATTTGATTCCTAATTCAATTCTTCAGAGGATGATTGTGCTAAGATATGATTGAGACTTACGATTTCTAATGTACTTATCCATCTCATTATTTATGTGATCACTAATTCTCTTACTGAAAATATTAAATGGGTGTGCGGAACACTTAATTATGACAACCTAAAATGGAAGAAAATGGGCTACATGTTGAGCCTAGCAGGGTCGAATATATTATATTTCTCATTAATTAATTGTAAAATATATTGTAGTTCCTTCATGAGAAGAATTTCAAGCAAACAGTCCCTTCGGTGAAGATTGAATATGGTGAAGAAATCACTTATGAGAAAGCTACAGCTGCTGTGAGGTGGTGTGTCAATTTTTGGGCAGCTTTACAGTCTAATCATGGCCATTAGCCAGCTGAGAATTCTGGGCCTAGTTTTTACCTCCTTCCATTGGTCATATCTCACTTCATATAATCTTATACTTTTAATTGAAATGTCTTGTGATTAAGATTTTATGATGCTAAACTTAATGAGAGCAGGTCATGAGTTTATATGTTTCTGGCCATTTGAATACTGTCTTCCATGTAGAGCATCGTAAAGAAATTCTTCGTTACATTTACTACCACCAGGTGTGTATCGAAAGGACTTTTTTGGGCAATGTAAAATGCCCCAACACACCATTGAAATGTTGGAAGCTATACGAATTTAAGATACAACTAAGAAGGAGATAGGTTAATAGATTTAATAGATATGAATAAGATGTAGATCTAAACAGGCTAATAGAAGATAATGACTAGTCATAAAAGAAAAGCGGTTGGTTTTACGAAAATTTGTAGAAAAAAGATAAAATCAATTTTGTATATTAAGCTTTTTTCAACATAGAAAATTAATGCTTTTCTTCAAAAGTATGTGCCAAGGTCATATCCTATCTATACCTTACTAAATGTGTTTTCTTTGTGTAGAACGAAGATGGTGGTTGGGGATTACACATTGAAGGACATAGTACAATGATTGGTACTGTCCTAAACTATGTATGTATGCGGCTTTTAGGGGACGGACCTGATGGGGGTTTGGATAATGCTTGTTCAAGAGGAAGAAAGTGGATTCATGATCATGGTGGTGCAATAGCGACTGCATCTTGGGGGAAAACATATCTTGCAGTAAACCATTTAACATACTTATTGCAGCTTTCTTTTTTAATTTTG
The DNA here is from genome assembly GCA_024138005.1 of Lumnitzera racemosa. Classification (NCBI taxonomy): domain Eukaryota; kingdom Viridiplantae; phylum Streptophyta; class Magnoliopsida; order Myrtales; family Combretaceae; genus Lumnitzera; species Lumnitzera racemosa. Next base: position 9,413,211 of record JAMXBC010000007.1, read on the forward strand.
AGATAAAATATCAATGGTTTTAATGGATCTATTGGAACTTTCTATAGATTATGGGTCTTTATGATTGGGATGGATGTCATCCAATGCCTCCAGAATTTTGGGTGTTTCCTTTCTTTATGAAGCCTTGTAAGCATATGATACCTTTTTCTTCAGCAGTAGAATTATGAACTAAATTGTTCAACACTTTTAAGGGTGGCAAAAGTGAGCTTTCCCATGCCACTAATTTATACTTTTTTACCAAAATGCAGCTGAAATGTACTGCTATTGCCGACTCACTTACATGCCTATGTCCTATTCGTATGGGAAGAAATTTGTAGGGCCAATTACCCAATTAATCAAACAAATTAGAGAAGAAATTTACAATGAAAGATATTACCAAATCAAATGGTGGAAAGTACGACACTTATGTGCAAAGGTGATTTTATTTGACTATTAAATCATCTATAACTTATATTACGATCTATTTTAGTTGATTTTAAGAAGAGAGTTGTCTTAAGGGTATATTTATGTTATTTTAGGAGGATGCTTACTATCCTCACACGCTATTACAAATTATCATGTGGGATACTCTCTACTTTGGGAGTGAGACTCTTCTTACATGGTGGCCCTTCAAAAAAAAAAAAGAGAAATAGCCCTTAAAAAGACCATGGAGCACATTCATTATGAAGCTGAAGACAGTAGATACATAACAATTGGTTGCATAGAGAAGGTAAAGTAGAAAGAAACATTAATTATACTATCATGATAGATTGTTTGGTGTTCAAACGTTGTCATCTCACATCATTGATAAGCCCTTAGCGATGCTTTGCTACTGGGTTGAAGATCCCAATGGGGATGCTTTTAAAAAGCATCTTTCTAGGATTGCTGATTACATATGGGTTGGGGAAGATGGGATTAAGATGCAGGTGAGTACTTATACTACTGTTGTATATAAAGAGAGGAGGTATATAATTCATAGTTCATTATTTGTAAATGTATCCTAAGAGAGTTGTAAGTTTTATACTTTTATGTAGAGTATTGGCAGCTAAGTTTGGGATTGTAGTCTAAGCCTCCAAGCTTTGCTTTCTAGCAACTTGTCGATGAAATTGGGATTATACTCAAGAAAGGGCATAATTTCTTATATATTATTTATCTCTATCATAATAGTAACAAATAACCCTTATAACTTAAAAGGTTGAATGCAATCCCTTTGGAGATTTAAGAAAATGTTCCGTCATATATCTAAAGGAGCCTGGACTTTCTCTGATAGAGATCATGAATGGCAAGTTTCTGATTGCACTGCAGAAAGTTTGAAGGAAAATTAAAGATATTATGTCAATAAATCTTGTCGAATTGTTTAGGTCTTGATATCTTCATGCAAAGATTTATTTCTAACTCACTCTTTGTTCTTTAGTGTTGTTTGCTATTTACTATGATGCCATCAGAAATCGTTGGAGAACCAATGGGACCAGAGAAAGTATATGATGTTGTCAAAATCATTCTATCTTTACAGGTAACTATTACTCTGTTATATAATTTCTTGATACTTATACCATACATAAAAGGTTAGATTATATTGGGAAGCCTTTTAGTATACAATAAGATTATGTTGATTCTCTGATGAGATTTGAAATTTACACATTAATATAGAGTAAAAATGGCGGTGTATCTGGATGGGAGCCATCTGGGGCTGGATCTTGGTTAGAGGTACTTCCAACATGTCCTAATAAACTTTTTGTTTGCTTAATTTAACATTGAAAAGAATTGTAAGCTGAATAGAAAGATTATTTCATGATGAAATTTAACGTTGAAGACATTATAAATTAAATAGAAAAGATTCTTTCATGATGATAAGCCCATCTTGATACAATAATGGGATTGAAATAAGCGTTTCTTTCCTTTTTGTTCAGTTACTGAACCCCGTAGAGTTTCTTGAGGATGTTGTCATTGAATATGAGTAAGTGATGCAGATCATTCATTGTGTAACACATTCATGACTTGAAATTATGTGTACTAATAATCTTGGCATGTTAATTAGGTATGTGGAGTGTACCTCATCTTCAATCCAACCATTACCGTTATTTAGGAAATTGTATCCTCAGCATAGGAAGCAAGAAGTTGACAAGTTCCTCATAAACGCTATTCAATACATTCAAGATAAGCAAAAGCCTGATGGCTCATGGTAGCTTTTTCCATGCATTATTAAATTATCTTGTAACAATTTTAAATTTGCAATAATTTAAAAAAAAAAATAAAACTTTTTAACCTTATATAATGACATCATGTAGGTATGGTTGTTGGGGAATTTGTTTTATATATTGCACTTGGTTTGCACTTGTTGCCCTTAAAGCTATGGGGAAGACTTATGATAATTGTAAGGCCGTTCGTAAAGGTGTTGAGTTTTTACTAAAATCACAAAATGAAGACGGTGGTTTGGGAGAAAGTTATTTATCATGTCTTGAAAAGGTTAGCATCTCTATTTCACTAACAGTGCTCTTTTAACCATTTCACTAAATTGGCAAGCCTTTTCTATAAACCTAGTTCTACTAAAAAGTCTATTAAAATACCATTTGCTTATAATAAATTTTATCCTTTAAAATGCTTCACTTATGCAATTGTGGTAGCTTTTTATTTTTGTAATTGGTAGGCTTACACTCCTCTTGGCCATACTAATTTAATCCATACATCACTAGCTATGATGGGTCTCATTCATTCTGAACAAGTAAGTTGCTTCAACATTATTTATTCTAAATTCGACATAATCACATTGAATATTATAAGATAAAGAGACTTAAGTTTAATGTGCTTCTTGGTTTAGGCAAAAAGAGACCCAATTCCTCTCCATCGTGGAGCAAAGCTACTAATCAATTCTCAATTAGATGATGGAGATTTCCCTTAACAGGTGATCAATAAAAATAATTAAAAAAAAAGAATAATTGTTTGTATCTTGAACGGTCATTTCTTATAGAGTATTTAATATTCAATATTTTATCTTTTTTTCTTTAACTGGTCATATATTTAGAGTTAAAACATGGAAAGAAAATATATCATCACAATACCTCCATAAAAAGAATATAGTCATAAATGAAATATGTATGATATTTACTTCATATTGACTAAAGAAGATTTTTGTAATGATAGGAACTAATGGGAGTGTTTATGAGGAATTGCATGGTACATTACTCTGCGTACAAAAATATCTTCCCAATGTGGGCTTTGTCAGAATACAAAAAGCATGTCATGCTACCCTTTAAGGTGCAGCAACATACCTGAATTTATCAAATGATAACAAGTTCAAAGAATTCTAGCTCTTTTTTCATTTTGTGTTTAGGTAAATGTTCATTATAAATTATGTATTGTATACCTAAGGAAAGCATTAGAATCCCTTAATGTATGTGTAACAGCCTAGGCCAAAAGTAGTGAATAACTAAGTTAACAAATACTAATGAGCTCATTTTAATTACTTGGTTTAAAAGATGCAACCATGTATTAATAAGGTATTCAATATCATAATCTTATAAACTGGTATTATAATCTCCGACAATTTATATAGAATACTTAACTATGAAGTACCACAATCTTCCTACCTCAAACATGCGACATCATCGTCCTGAGATCTTATAATTGGGTCTACATCTTCTCCCTTTTTTTTTTGTTTATGTATGATTCAGGCTATCCGCTACCTATATGTCATCTTAGAAGCATGCAAGGAGTCATACCCTAGTGACACTCTATACCCTCATTAGACTTCTTCTCTAAACTGAGTTAGACCCGAATTATTTACGTACTAGTAAGGGGTCTACTATGATATTATTTGTAACAGCTCAAGCCAAAAGTAGTAAATAAATAAGTCAACAAATATTAATGGACCCATCTCAATCACTTGGCCCAAAAGTTATAATCATGTACTGACAAGGTATTCAATATCATAACCTTATAAATTAGTATTACAACCTCTTACAATACATGTGAAACACTTAACCATAGAGTATTGTAGTATGTGCATCTAGGAAACTATGAATTCATTAATATAAATACATGAGAAACATAAAATTATGTAGTCCATCAAATAGGAAGAGATCCTAAACCCCTCGTGATGACAAATGAGCTTTGTACTAAGGCCTTATAACCTAGCAAGGTATAAACAATGTTTTTCCCTCAAATAGTTTGAATTCTCTCCTAATCAATTATGTAATATGTAGTTCGACAAATGAGCTTTGTAAAAAAGTCATTATTATCCAAGATGCCATACTTTGAATATACTTTTCATATGAATGCAAAAATATTACCCAGAACAATATGCCTTGGATTTACTTTTCATTATCAATACAATACTATATTTTCTCTCTTATATGTTGAACTAATTTATTTTTATTTTTCAACAGCTATTTTAGGGAGCCAATAAGAATTCCCTCACGGTGAATCATCGTCCAAGAAAGATTGCCTAGGTATCTACACCCTTGGACACATTTGCTTGAAACAAGAAATGAAGTTCCTTACTCACTTTATCTTATATATGTATATGCTATCATGTGATAGATTTGATGTGATATATCAAATTCAACTTATTACCCCCTCTACAGGACTAATGTACTAAAGGTATATGTTCTACAACAATAAGAAAGAAAGTAAATCAATGGAAATTAAGAATTATAATAGCAATAACTAAATAAAGTGAGTAACAAGTTGTGTTTACTGCTATTGCCCAAATTGGTGATTTCACTTTTAGCATTGTGTGAGTCCTTTCATATCTAATTTTATTCTTTTTTTCAATAATGCCATTTTGTTGTGATGTGTCTAGGTGCTAAAAAGTTATGATTAATACTATTTTCTTTACACTAAGTTGTAAACTAGGAACTCTCAAGTTCTTTTCCATGATTTGTATGAACTAATTTAATACGCCTATCATTTTCCATTTTTATTTTCTTAGCAAACTTTATAAATTCTTGAAAAGTAATATTTTTATGAACTAAGAAACCATCAATCTAAATTAAAAGTAATTATCTACTATCATTGAACTATACTCCTTTCTTCTCAAGCTTTAGATACTAGTTGGTCCGAAGAGATCCACGTGAATCGAGTCTAAACGCTTATTGAATTACATTCCTTTTTTTTTTTTTGCTTTAAAGGAAGATTTCTTTTGTTTGATTAAAGTATGACCATTTTGAAACATACTTTCATCTCTTGAAAAACTTGATAGTCCTCTAGCAAATAAATAAATAAATAAAAAGAAAATTTTGGTAGTGCTCTTGAAAAATGGTTGTCTTGCAGCAAGTGCTTAAGTTCAATAAAATTTACATGCCCAAATACCTATTTAAAACATCACGATTTAGAATAATGAAATAATTTTCATTATCTTGACATAAAATCTTACATGAAATGTTATATACCTTTTTTGACCTTACGCCGTTTAAAATCTCTTTTTTAGATTTTTAAGAAGAATTCCAGGACCTTTGTCACAAAGTTGATTAATACTAAAAAACATTGAACATGTAATACATTATTAATGTAATAAGATGCCTTGCCAGCATTACCAAAACCTATGATTTTCCCTTTTTTCTTATCTCCAAGTGTCAAGTAACCACCATCCAATTCCTTTAAGGATATGAAAATTGAGATGTCCCTAGTCACACATCCAGAATAACCGTTCCCTAGGTAACATTTTCCTTAGTTCTCCGTCGTAAGTCCCCATTTCACAAGGAAAAGAAATGTCTTGATTAAGGAATCCAGATCCACTTCAGTCCCTTATATGGAGAATTCATCCGATTTCTAGAATCCATTAGATACGAATTGAATTCTGCAATTTACCTACATGTAGATGTAATGTGATCATAAACTCCACAATAATTGCATCTTTTTATTTTCGAAAGGATTATTGCTATTGTTTCGTCTTCTATTGTATACTTTTCTTTAGATCTATGAGCTTTTTCTTGATTTCCCTCTGTCCAGTTTCTTTCCAATTTTCGATGCATGAGGCTATAAGCTTCTGCCAAACCCTCCTACCTTTCGTTTTCCTTTATCCTTTTGAGATTCAATTGTCTTAGACATGGCTTCTCTTTATTTTGTTTTTTTAGTGCGTCTTTTAGCGTTTCATTCTCTTCCATAAGAGTTTTGTTTTCAATTTTTGACTATTCATTTTCTCTTTGGTATTCTACCACAAGATCTAAGATTTCACGATAATTATCTAATATATCTTATAATGAGTCCTATAAACATCATCTCAGCATTTGCAATGAGGCAAAGGTTGTTTCTTTACTTTTCCATGTCGCTGTCATTACTTCCATCTTTTTTTTTTTTAATGTGCAAACATCTCTTAGACCTTTAACAACAGTATATTATGTTTTCAGGTTTGTTACATTCATGATGTTTGGTCACCTTTGTCTCATCTTCTCGTTCTACTTTATTTTTAGAGAATTTTCCCATCAGATTGAAAATCCATTTCAGAAAAATTTCTTTTGGCATTGCAATTGCTTTTTTAGAACTTCCGAATTGCTCATACCTTGAGCAAAATTCATCATCTTCTTCTTCTGAAGAATTTAATTTTACTAATTTGAAGGCAATGCTGTTTTTATTTCATTCTTTGTAAATTATTATCTTAGTTATGTAAGACATTGAAAATGGTATCAGGTTTTCAAGAGTTCGAGTGCTCAAGACTCCGACCTCCTCTATTGCTATCTTCTTAGCACTCCACAATAAAGGAAGAAATATTAACATTTTTTTTTTACTATTTTAACATCACTCATATCTCTCCTTAAGTATTTAGTTCATTTATAATATCATTCAATCTATCATATATTTATTGAATCTTTTCACTTAGGTTCATCTTGGAAAACTCGTAATCTTAGGTAAAGATATTCTTTTCGCTTTCTTTATCCAATAGTCTCCTTCGAGTGTGCCAACAAGAACTATCTCAAGTTTCTTTTCCGCTTGTACAAGTAATTGCACGATCAAATTATGTAGAACTTAAAGAACAAAATAACTGCTATGGAGGAAGAGTTAGGGTTTCTTGATGCTAGTGTATTGTTTGTAAGGAGTACTGTCGTGATTGCATGGTGGATCATGTTCTAGCCGAAGTCCATCTGTTAGCACTTTGGTCTGCTACAGGCCACTTGCCATATGTTAATGGGCCAAATCAGCATCTTAGGGCTACGCTTGTTTGAGAACCATTTGGTATTAGGATTACAATAATACATGATAGCTTAAATATAAAGTAAAGAGACATTCTTATACTGCTGAGCTGTCTATTTTGTTAGGATATTATATAGGAGAATATTCCAAAAGTTGTTACAACAATTCTATATATATACTGCATAAAGAAATCAGAAAAATATCAATGAAAAAAATACAAAAATATCAGCCCCAATTGAAGTTGTATTCGACTTCTACTCTGTATTCGGAGAAGAAATTTCCTTTGATTCCTATTCACCATCCCAATAACATTTGATTAGCTTTGAAATTTAAGGAAACCTTACTCCAGTCTTTCGCATCTAGTTCTTCTTCTCTCTTCATTTCACTCGTAAAAGCATAAATAGAAATGAAAGTCACTCATTTTAATGGGCCACACGTTTGGTTTCATTACCCTTATATATATTTCCATCCTCATTTCTTGTAGGCAATGTTTGACCTTTCAAATAAAGGAGATGTTGTAGGCTGTCCTTTAAGCAAAAAGATATTATTCGTTGTAATAATCTCTGCTTAAAATATATGATACTTTCTTAGAAAAACACTAAGACTTAAATGTATTATCTAGTGAGCATTGGCTTTAATACCAAACATTGATCTTAGATATATAACCAAGAGGGAAGCAATTGGGGTTGAATTTGTTACTTTAGTGAGGGAAAGCTTTTGTACTACTTAGATAGACTAGGTTAAAAAATTCATGACAAGTAATAAAATAACAAATGAATAAACAAGAGACAAGGTGAGAGAAGTAAAGCCCATATATATAGAGATTCCACCTTATACATATGTCCTTTTTTACTAGCATTACTAGTTCTATCGTTGAGAATCTACTTGGTAATTTAGGATCACGTATAGTGAGTTAATTTTCAATTTGCATCAAGCTTGACCTACTCAATCTAAATTACTTGATTAAAAATCAAAGGAAACAAATTTTTATTTAAGAAAATGCTTCTAAAAATAGTTGAAGTAGCTATCAACAAAAAGTTAAAAATAAAAAGATAAAGGTTAAGGTTGAATAAGTAGAACGATTTGAACTAAGCCATTAGTCACATTTCTAACCATGCCACTAATCTATAAGAAAAATAAAAGAACTTCATTTTGAAAACTAGAGAAATGATGGGTCTGAGGATACTTTTAATGTTTGTATTGAAGCTACTCATTAAGAGATTATAACATAAAAGTGATATTGTTATTCTAACTTGATAAAGAAGGGCCTTCTATTATTGAAAAAAAAAAGGAATAAGACTTCATTACTATTATTTTTCCTTAAGAAATTAGTTATTATTTTTTATGAGGAAAATAATTCTTCTTTTTTAAGGCTATTACCAAAAGATGTCTATACACTTACTAATTGGAAACAAATCGTCATAGTTTGTCTATTATAGAAAACTTCATTGTGTAATTATTAACTTTTTTAAAAAAAGAATTATAAGGTCCTTAAAACCTTCTACTAAATCCTCCTCCTTGATTGCCTCCCATGACAAGTTTGGATGGTCTCTCATTTGCACTTTGATTGAAATTCCCCCTTACATTGACTTGCTTTTCCTAAACCTCTCTTAATAGGGTAAAGGGGTTCCGACTTAAAAAGCATGACCTACCTCCCTCTACATGCAACAATACTTATAAGGCGGTTTACAAGAACTAGAAACTATTAGCGTGGTCTACTTTTTTTTTATTAAGAGGGTTGGGTAGTGATTGATGCAACCTATTCTCTAAGCTAACATAGGCTTTGTTTGGTTTATCTATTTTCTGTCTTATTGGCATCTTATTCTTGTTTACTTGAATTTTTATATTTGGTAAGAATAATAAATAAAAATAAATAAATGGAAATATATTTTTAAAATATATCAATTAAAATAATTATTTTCAGTGCATAAAATATATATTTTCAAAATGTTTCTCTTAAAAGTACACAAATTTTCATTTTCCAATTTTGATACTCCAATCACCATTTTCACCATAATTATGAAATAGAAATAGATAAGATACAGATAAAATACAGATAGGACAATTTTCTAAATATCGAATTTTAAACAGATGCAAATTAGACATTGATCAAATACAGATGAAGAAAAAAAGAAAAGAAGACAACCTAAATAGGCTCTTAATTCATCATCTTCATGTACACTTTCCAATCTTCTTAGTTGTGCTTTCTCAAAATGCTAACCATGATCATGAACTAACATATGTTGCAACATCTCATAAACCTCTTCAACACTTTCATTATAGTGGCCCTAGCAGTAGTATTAACCATCATTTTCAATTAATATCCTAGATCATTATAAAAAGTACTCTATACTTTGCACTAGTAGATCATGATGGGGACATTTCCTCACAGCTCCTTAAATCTCTCTCAACTTTCCAACAAAGATTCCCCATCAATTTGCCTAAACATCATAATATCATTTCTCATTTTTGCAGTCTTACTCAATGGGAAAAAGTACGACAATAACTTTTCAACAAGTTGATCCCTAATGGTAATGGAGTTTGGTGGTTGGGAATTTAGCTAACTTTTTTTCTTGTGTATTAATGAAAATGAGAATAACCTAAAGTGGACAGCATCATTAGACCCCCCATGAAAATGGGAATAACTTCTTTTCATTAAACAACCCATGGGGGGTCCTCGAATGATGTTCCACTAAGTTGATTGAGTTGCATCATTTGGATTAGAGTTGGCTTTACTTTGAAATTGTTTGCTTAAATAGTTGGCTAGGTAATTGATAATGCAACTTCATTCAAATTCAGGATACAATATTCCCATAGAGCTTGGTTATCACCATTTCCATTTCCATTTCCATGAGCTTCTTTCCCATTAACTTCATTTCCATATCTATGGTTAAAAGATCCTTACTGATTATCCATATTACTCAACCACTCTCATCTCTTTTCTCTTGTCCTACAATGAAATGTTCAGTCTATCTCAAGATTGTAGACGCCTCATTTTCGCTACCTTTTATCTTTTTATTAATCTTTGGCTATGTTTACCAAAAAAATCTAAAAGAAATTGAAAAATAGGAAAATAAAAAAAAATAAATAAAAAGTGTTTGACTCAAGTTAGTAAATCATTTAGGTTTAGATTAGGCAATACCAAAAAATATACATGTAATTTAGTAACTTCTAAATCTTTGAAAAATTAGGCTTTATTGTAGAAAATATCTTTTAGAAAATTCAAGTAAAAATTTGGATTCATAAGAATAGGATTTTGTTAAATTGAAAATTTAAATTTTGAATAATTTTAAGTAGATGAATAAAAAATAAGACTTAGAATTTATTAAATTAAATTTATATAGAAAAATCCTTAGCATGTATATTTTGAACATTTAAATGTGTTTGGATAATTTTAAAACAAGTTAGGGAGAATTAGGCTTAGGTTTGCAAGATAAAATTAAAGTTAGGCTTAATTTGAATAGTTTAAATGCATTTTAAATACATGAGTTGATGAGAAATGAGCAACAACTCAACTGGTTAAGATGCACACATACGTCTAAGAGGTCATAGGTCTGAAACTTTCATGTGCTAGTTACATGACAAGATTTTCTCCTTCCCTCTCCTTTTATACGAGAAAATTACGGAAAAGGAAGGAAAATTTTTCTATACGTCCCAACAACTAATTAGGCCAACCCCATATGAATTACATAAAATCCACTACCATTACCTATTTTCAAAAAACAACCCAAACGACTGCCAAAACCCGAGGTGTTTGTTCCAATCTAATTTTTGTTAATAACTTTGACATAAAAGTGCAATTTCTCACTCGTTTTGGTGATTGGAAGTGATGTATATAGTAGGGTAGTGACTTAGTGAAGGAAGAAGAAGAAGAAGAAGAGAAAGAGAAGAAGAAGAAAAAGAGGAAGATGGGGAACTTGACTCGACTAAGTTCGAGATCCAACATGCGTGCCCTACTCCCCCTTGGTCTAAATTTGACTCACAAGTGCTTTAGTAGGGCTTGGTCCTTTTTATTTATTTTCTTAATTTTTTATATTTATTCTCTTTTGGTTAGTTTATTCAATTAGTAAATTTTCTAATAAAATTTATACTAACTTTATTTATTTTTCTGCATGTCTTTATTGTCAATATTATTTATTTCTGTTTTGTGATTTTTTTTTCAAGAAGGCATTGTTTTAAGGAACAAAATATCTTTAAAAAGTATTGAGATAAATATTGCCAAAATTGATACCATTACAAAGTTACCACCTCCAACCTTAGTCAAAGCGATGCGAAGTTTTCTAAGACATGCAAAATTTTACAGAAGATTCAGACAAACCTTTAACTTGATTGTTGGAGAAAGATGCCCTATTCATCTTTTCGAAAGAATGTCTAGAAGAATTCAAAATTCTTAAGGGATTCAACATTCTTAAGAACAAGGTGGCACATGCTCCCTTAATGGTAGCACCATACAGGACCTTACCATTTCAACTCATGTATGATGTAAGCATTTAGGCAATAGGAGTGGTTTTAGGACATAGATGGGGAAATTACTTCTATTTAATCTATTACACTAACGTGACACTCATTGAAGCTTAAGAGAATTACACCGCCACTGAGAAGGAATTACTAGCAATAGTCTTTACTTTTGATAAATTCAGTTCGTATCTAATTATCTCTAAAGTTATTGTTTATATCAATCATTCAACTATGCTAAAATTGTTGAATAAGATAAATGCTAAGTCAAAACCAATTAGATGGATCATTTTGCTTTAAGAGTTCGATTTCAAAATCAAAGATAAGAAAGGAGTAGAGAATTTAGTTGCAAACCATCTATCTTGGTTAAAGAATCTAGTATTGGAAAAGCTAGAAGAGTATGAGATAAATGGCGAGTTTTCAAAATAGCAACTTTATACCCTCAATTAGGTAAGAAATTTGGAAGTTTTGTGGTTTTGCAGAAATTGCAAATTATTGAGCTATTAGCATTTTCCCAAAAGGACTAACCTATTAAGAGAAGAAAAAAATTCTTCTCTGATGTAAAGCATTATTTTTCAAAAGATCAATACTTCTTCAAAGTTTGTGTAGATTAGATGATTTGCAGATGTATGCCACATTTAGAGGGCTAGCAAATCCCATTGTCATTTAGGAGTTACCAACAAATAAGATTGCATATGATCATAGTTCAAAGTACATAATTTTTCTCAATTTTAAAACCCATATTTGTCCATAACTTTGAGGGAATATAGTGGATTTTGTAAAAAAATGGAGTTTATGTGCAAAATGGACCAACTTAGGCTAAATTGTTCAAAATACATGAAAAAGATTCATTTTTAATCCAATTTTATTAAATTTACCTTATGTATATTGGTGTAAGGGGTTTACCTTGGTCTTAATGGCCCCCATCATTCAATCTAAGGAGCTAAGAAGTGAAAGCTAGCAAAAATTAAGCCTACTGATCAATCGGTAGGCATGCACTAGCCAATTGGTATGCCCCTAAAGTATTAATGGTGAATCGACCACTAAAGGGATCGATTGGAAGAAGAGGATGATGTGCGAATAGAAGCATCTTGATGGTAGTTGACCATACCAACTGATTGGTAGAAGAGATTATGATTAGGGTTTTTTTTTTAGCTAAAATCCTAGCCCTTAAAAGCTTCATTTCATTTCATACATAATAGCCATACCATAGCCTACCATCTAGAAAATAATAGCTAGATTGGCTATATTGGTCATTAGTTCTTGAATTTTCTTGTTAGTTATCTATTAGATCTATTGATTTTATTGTTTACGATCATATATGTTACTCTCTACATCACTAATACCACCATATACGATGGGGTTCAACCTATCAATTGAATAATCACTAAAACTATCATAACCCGCAAACAAACTGTCTTCCAAACAAGACAACTACTACTCCTCAGGTAAAGTAACACTCATACATCTACAACAGCCCATAAATGCTACACAACTTTGATCTACACGAATGGAACTTCACAACCTTGCCTACTCCTTATTGGTGATAGTAATAGGAACAATGCTACATGACTCCAACACAACTTTGATAACCCAACAACTTCAAACACAATATAACCATACTAACACCTTAACAACACTTTCCTACTTAAACCACAACATACATCGTTGAGCACACAAATGCACTACTTTGAACCTTCAATAGTGCAATAGGATACTTCAAAGCTGTCTTAACCATAGCCTTGGGCCTTGATACTAAGTTTACTTAATGTGCCTAGGAGTTAGATATTCTTTAAGGCTTACCATGAAAATGATGTATCCTTTGAAGTAGCAAAGAAATGGATTAAACATAGTAATTATAAATAACCTAAATAGATATGATGCATCACTCGAGTCTTATACAACCTACCCTTGGCTTGATATGACTCATAAGTTTTAAAATAGGGTCCACTCACCACAAACACGTGCAATCGAGTTTATAAGAGTGTAATATACTTAGATTTCTAAACTTACAAGAAAAGAAAAAAGGAATATGTAGTATATTAATGGAGATGATGATGTGGCTTACAAAAAATGGCCTTACTTCTAAAAGAAGGAAAAGACATAAATAGTTACATCGAAACAAGAAACAAAACATGCCTAATTTAGACAAAAAAGGAGAATTCCGTAAAAGAATCTTCATTAGACGGCTTATACTAATGGTCTGCTAAACTATGTGCCATGCTGGCATTGGATAATCCTTTTAGTAGAAGACAACAACTCGTACAACTGTGGCTTCTAGAAACATGCAAGAGAGAGGCCTTTAGACAAGTCGAAATAGGTTAAAATGAGGTTGGATAGCTTTTTGAGTTGTTAGGCCAAGTTATTTGGACTCTCTAACTAGGTTAGCATGATTCTTTGTTGCAAGCTTGGCAACTCAAGCACATGTCAAGACAATCAAATAGGTTGGTAGTTGGTGAATTAGTATACTTCGTAGGTAAATAGTTCATCCGAGGCATCTTGGTTAGTATGAATTCTCCTTGTAAAGCTCTAAAGGCCTTAGAGCCAAGCCATTGTAATGGGACCAGAGGTTAGATCTGACGTTTAAGAGGTCAGTGTCATCCAACCACGGTGTGTTACATTTCCTCATGTGACACGTAGTAGTTGACGAGATAAGGGATAGCTTAAAAAAGGTTTTCTAAGTCTTAATTTTAAAAAAATCCATTTTTATTTTCTTTTTACTAATTAAAAGGTTTTCTAAGTAGTAAAATAATTTACTAAGTTTTTATTATATACTTTTCTTTATTTATTTCACTTTTTATTCTTATTTAAACTTACCACTCTCATTTTCTTTTTCCTTTTCAACTACAAAATAAAAATAAAAAAACGAGGCTAATATTGTAAAATAACTAAAAAAAACTAAATAATAAAATAAAAAAGAAAAGTGGGGCTTTGGATGTAACTAGGAATACGAGTTGGACCTAGAGTAGATTTCGAGTCAGGTTGGGTCAGTTGGATTCGTGTCAGGTTGGCCAAATCTGAGTTGGTTCCAAGTTTTCTTCAATTGCAACGACTTGAAGGAGGTAGTTTAAAGTGATCTGATGAACAAAACGAGCGAATAAAAGTTTTTTTTTTTTTTATGAATTTTAGATTGGGGATAGGGGGGATAATCTTGATGCTGTAGCTTAGGGTGGTTGTTTGGGTACGATGGCTAGCGGTGGTGGATAGAGTACTCAAATGGAGGCGGCTACAGTTTAAGAGAGGAGTGAGTCTTAGGTTTCTAGTTGCTACGAGTATGGCTATAGCACCGATTTTGGTTATAGAGTTGTAGAAGTAGTGTTTCAAGGAAGTAGTTATGGTGGGCTAGGGTTTGGTGGTGGTAGTTATGGAACTACTGCTAGGGGGTATGGCGGGGGTTAGTTGTGGTTAGGCTAGGGAGCCTAGGTTGTAGGTAATCTAGCTAGAGTGATGGTGTAGCTTGAAATTGGGTAGAGACACAGAGTCAAGGAGAGAGAGAAGGTAGTTAAAGGTTGCGAATACAGTGAGAGATTGGGGAAGAGATTGAGAGAGAGAGAGAGAGAGAGTTTCGATGTTACTGGTAATTGTATATGTTGTGAAACAAACTTAAGACCCCTATTTATACTTTAATAATGCTGAATTGACTTGGAAACCCTGAAATCAAGTGAATGCCAAAATGCTAAATTCCAATTTTTTTCTTGATTTTTGGAGCTCGATTTAACCCATTAAACAGCTGCATCTAAATGTGTTTTTTACCTCAATTTGAAGCAAGCTAAGTCTAGGATGAGAATTACTCACTAATTAGTGTGATTAAGCTTAGAATCATTGCAAAATATGAGGCCAAAGTGAAGGGGGTTGAGGTCGTTTTACTGGGGAAAATAAAGGAAATCATTGCAAAGAGGGGAGAAAGAAAGGGAAAATGCTAACATGACATGCCACTTGGCACCACATTAGCCGTCACCCAATCTAATGGTGCCACATGTCAAGGTATGTAGCACAGTGAACCCTTGATACGTGGCAGTGCCATTTGTGCATGGTGCGATAATGTGTCTTCTAAAAAAAAATAATAATGAAAGGCTTTTCATGCCTTTGCTAAGATTCAAGTTATACCTAATGCTACGCTCAAGTGTTTTACTGTTAAGCTATTGGCCTGTACCTTACTCAAATGTGTAATTGGATAAGGTCAGCCTAGGTTGGATTCAAATTTAAACCCAAGCCCAAATAGTTCCCTCTTTACTTTTTATTAAAAAAAAATCTTATTCTATTAAATTAAAAATTTATTATTTTCTAAATTCCTTAGATCCTCTACATTTTTTCAATCTTTTTATTTTTTATGACTCTTTAATTTTCTATATATTTTTCTAAATTTTTCCATTTTTTGTATTTTTCTAAATTTCTCATTCATTTTTTTGTGCTTTTTTCCTATTTTTTAATTTTTTTAATTTTTCTAAATCTCTTATTTTTTTGGGTTTTCTTAATTTTTTATTTTTTGCATTTTTTTTTTGTAAATGAGGACCCTTTATTCTAAAAAATTTTAAGAAGGGGGACAAAAATGGAGTGTCTATAGGTTTATTTGGCAAGACAACGCTAGGTACTAAATCAATGTAATGCTCAATACTTCTGAACGGTGGCAATCCTTCTAACAACTATTTTAGAAACAAGTTGGCATATTCATTTAGCAACTCTCTTACTTTTCGGGATAGTTTACCCCGCTCCCTCAACTCTAATAGTTGCCTGACCAACATGAAAGTCAGCGCATCGGCTTTAATAGCCTCTCGGAGCTTAGCTCTACTCATCATTAGAGTCTTCTTCAATCCTAAAACAAGTTTTGCTTACAATTTGTTAACCTAACTCGACAACATGAGGTTTAATGTAATCTTCCTTCCATTCTTCTCGAATATATAGGTGTTCTTGTATCCATCATGGATAACTCTTCTATCATAATGCCATAGTCAACTTAGTAACATGTATAATGTGTACATGGGCAGCATGTTGCAAAGAATCTCATTGGAGTAGTTCCCAATTGTGATTGATAGTAGTACTTGCCAAGTGATGTGTAGAGCTCCATTCTCTTTTAGCCAACACAATTTATACGGCTTCAGATGTGCGGTAGTTGGTAACTTCTACTTCTTGACCAAATGGACCAATGCCACATTGGTGCAACTACCACCATCTACAATTAGTATGCACAGTTGATCATTCACCTTGTAGGTGATTTGAAATAAGTTTTCCCTCTACTCCTCCTCGTGTGAGGGCTATACACTCATTGCACATTAAAGGACTAAGATCAATAAATCTAAGTCCTTGGTAAACACATCCTCTTCAATTAGTTTATTCTCCTGAGTAGTTTCTTTCTTGGCAAGAGCCTCTTCTTTGGGTTCCTCATCAGTATTATCTACATCAACCTTTAGGGTGTCTCCCTTGATGATCATAGTTATTCAGTTCAGACATTAAGCAGCCATATATCCGAACTCTTGGCACTTGAAGTACTTGATTTAGCTCGTCTTATTACTTGATCCTTACCTTTTTTCATATGTCCAAGCCAGCATATCACCTTCTATTCAACCCTTTTACTCAGGCCTGACATTTGCTCATTTAGTTACCTTAATACTCGACTAACTTAGGTAGCTTCCCTGTCAGGTCAGAATTCGGCCCCTGCTTTGCCTCTTTACGAGCTAGGTTATCTATATAACTTCATCCATTGTGATAAATTGTTGGAGTTCCACAATATCTCATATATCACTTCTTAACCCAGTTAAGAATCTGCAGACTATTTGTGTCGGTGGTTCCTCCACTTCATAGCGAATCATGAGTATTTAGAATTCTTGAACATACTTATTGACAGTTTGGCTTCTTTATCTCAACTCTTGAAGTCGAGCAAAAGTGTCTCATAGATAGGTATCTAATATAAATCTATTTTCGAGTATTCTCTTTATCTCAAGCCAAGTACTAATCTTTTAGTAGCCTTCTCGTCTTCTCATAGCCTAGAATTTCTTCCACCACATGACGGCATATCCAAAGAACTCAATAGTAGCAATTCTCACTTTGTTATAATCTTCATATTATCAATAATAAAAAACTCACTCTACTTTTTCCTCCCAATCCAAATAATCATCTACATTTCTAGACCCATTGAAGCTCAGGATCTGAAGTTTCACATGATCGGATGCTCGAGGCAGTCAAGCTTATTCTCCATCTTCATTGTACTCTTCTTCACCCCCTTCATCTATATCTCCCAAGTCAATCCTTCTCCTCACTCGTCTGCCTACTCCTACACCTCAAACTTGTTGAGCTAAGTTCTGACCTTTAGTAGGTTGGGCAGCTTGTGGAGTATTATGTGTGACTTTAGTAGGTTGATAAGCCAATGCATGAACAACTCAAGTTAAGTACAATAGGAGGTTAGCTACCTCATTAAGTCTCTCATCACTACTTGTTGGAGTACCTTTAGATTATCAGCCATGGTAGACAACACCACTGTTATCATCTACAACATTAGCATTAATACTCGGGTTTTTCATTTTCTCCAAAAGATTCAAGTCTCAAACACCTCGATTCGGTACTACAGCTGACACTACCTCTCAAAATCACACAGCACACATTCCCTTCAAACCAAAAGCTTAATGACTAGTAAACATAGCAGTTAAATTAACATAGATAAATTGCTCTGTTTTATACGCCTAAAATAGAGTATAAGTAAGGAACTTCAAGAATAAACTACTACAATCCAAATGAAACCTCTACTCAAATACCAAGATGGTGCATACTGTAACCAAGAACAAATAAAGCTAGTCATAAGGATAGATCTAAGCTTAGCGAAAGCTTGAAAAGGGTGTTGTGGAAATGCATGAGAGAACAGAAATGAGAGAAAGTAAGCAAAACCCATTAATAGCTCTATAGGCTATGACGCACCAAAAGAACTTTCAAGGACTCATGGTACAGCTCAATATGATGCATGAGTTGGTCCGATGAGATTACTCACTACTTAGCCTTACTTATGGGTTAAGATAAGAGTGAAATAAGAGTAAACAAATAATATTTACGAAAGGAAAATATCCACTATATTAATGATAATTAGATGATGTGCAACTACATATACAAGAGGTATTTATACCCAAGGAGTTAAGGTAACACGCCTAAAAATAGAAAAGACAAAAAAGGTATTGTCTCAAAGAAATGATGTACAAAGAATATAAAAGGGTAAAAATAAATATTCAAGAATAATAATGATTAGTGTACTAGATTCTTCATGTGGTCTTAGACACGTGGTAGCGATGCATTGGTGATGCCGTTAGAAGATGCAATACGATCTAGTTAGGTGGTTGAACAGGGATGCTAAGTAGGTGCAAACACATCCGAACAGGAGAAACTAAGGATTCATACAAGACAAGACTCTTAACCTTTCAGCAGTAATGATGCTAAGTAAGTGGTTAGCTTTGAAATGACTGAGCGGGTGTGCGAAGTTAGGTTGTTGTCAGGGCATTCTTTTAGTTAGCACATAATTTTCGAGAGATGTGCAGTCATTTGGTATGGCATAGAGAGTTAATCGACAGCAAAGAGTAACTTGGCTTCGACAGGAGTCAATTGGAGCAGGAAGATTCGCCTCGCCAGTTCTCAAGCTCAACCGTAGGTTAAAGGCCCAATAATCTGAATCTTATCATAGAGGGTTTACTTTTATTTACTCAATTGCTAGGGCCCATGCCTATCCTAAGTGCATCAAATATGTCCTTAAGAGGGGGCAAGGGGGCATATGCATATACATCCCTTGGGATGGTGTTGATGAGCCTAGCCCTATCCAGCGCCTCCACCACTATCTTAGTAGACTCGTCAAGTTGTGACAGTGATGAGACTTTGTTTACTCCTACTCTGGGGTGGGTGGGGGTGGGGAGATCACTCTATGTAGATTCAAATTTAGAAATGTTGTGTTGTGACGAATTAGAACCCGCCTCACCCGTATTAGTTGACATGATTACAAACGGTGATTAAGAAGACTTAAGTTTGAAAAACACTCGAAGAAAATTTGATGCAAAAGTGTGAAATTCACTGTAATAGAACAGAAAGATTATAGAAAAGTGATCTCTCATTGTGTTTGTACTATTTATAGGCCAAGAGTTTGGGAAATTGTACAAGCAGTTATAGGGATTTGTACAAGCACAAATCCCTTGGAATGTTGTAGTGTAGACAGATGGAGTGAGTTTTGATTGGACGACCACTTGTAAAAGGAAAAATGCATGTGATTGCATGCTAGTCTACCATGATAAGACACTTGTCACATCATATTAAATGCACAGAAATCAAGTGCACAAGGGCCAGAATTTGAAAAAGTTTCTTCCATAAGAAGTTTCCACAGGGTCCCTCTAACTTCCACTTAGTTGGCATGATAAAGGCATGGTGCAATGGCGTTTGCTTAATCTATGACAAATGTTGTTCAGTTAGACCTACTTAGAGCCTTGAATTGCTTACCTAAACTGCTGTGAAGGTGTCTCGCTTTAACACTCTAACTAAGGCTCCGTCTTAGTCGAGTCGTTAGCACTTCGCTTCAGGATAAATGCTTATACCTCGGTTCTTCCTTCAGCCCAAGTATTCACTACCTTAGACATCGCTGTCTCGGCCTTTTGCCAGCCTAAACCTACACCTTCAGTATGCCATCTCAATCCCCTTTAAGCCAGATTGACTACATGCCTGAGCAGCCCATATATCTCTTCTCTTTACTTTCACTTCAACAACGAAACTGTAGGGGGCTAAGTGTTGACAACGCTCCTTAGACATAGGCTTCTCAAGCCCATCCAGATCTAACGTGCCTCACCGCTTAGGGCTGGCTGTCTTGGGCTTAAACCCTAAGCCCAACTTAATTGAGCCCAAAAAGCTCCTTAATAGCTAAAATACCACAAGATGAGGATAAGGCACCAAGTCATCAACCACGTTTGATATAAGTGGGACACGTTAAACATTTGCAAGCCCACTCTCCCATACTTATAGGAGAGGATCTCCCCTACTAACTATTATCTAACTATCGTCTCCACTCCATTATAAACACCAGTTCACCACTTGACAATAAAGCTCTCTACACTTTACGCGCTAAAGCTTGCTTATTATTCCCAAGTACCCTTTACTTTCCAGAATACATTGCAAACTTAAGCATCAAAATAGTCATGCCAGACAACACCTCAAAATCCCCTCATGGTGTTTTTTTTTATAAGCTTACCATGTGTAAAGCCCAATCACTACTGACAAATATCTTGAGACAACACATACCTTGTCTAGTTATCCACATATTTTTATGTAATGGCTTCAAGTAATTAACCTTAACTCTGACTCTCAAAAAGCTTCGTTTAATCCTACCCAATTTCTCTAGCGTTTCTCATTCAACCAATGTGCCAATAGATGACCTAATTATCTTAGCATTATTAGTTGTCATTTGATCCCTTTTCAAACCATTGATTTGAACTCAAAAGGTAGTAGAGTTCGGGTCAATTTCATCTAAGTTACCGTTATTCTTCCATTCCTTCATAATAAACATAAAGCTAGGCATTGACCATAGCCCTTCATCTAAAACCTTCCACGTCATCTACAAGGATTCAAAATGCACCAAGAATTTATTCAAACCTAAGGATTAAAAGTAACCTCACCAAATCGTCCCAAGTTTTCCGTGGGATACCTACAACCATTGACTTATTAACCACTTTCTTAGCAAACACTCTTCCGATTAACATAATCTCCTAATTACTAGATCTACTTAAATCCAACTCAAGAATAATATTCTCCTTTGAGTCGCCATCACAAGCTTAGGATATTATTGGTTGCTTTCCATTGCTACGACCACCCATTTTATAAGCAAATTGCACAAGGATAACAACTCATATTAGCTAAATGGAAAGAGGCTATCAAATAAATAGATTAAAAGGAAATAGAAGCTATTAATGAAATGGGTACTGTATACTTATAAATGACACTAATGTAAGAAATAGTAATTGACTGATCTTTTTCATTTTTGATTTTGCATTTGGGTTTATGTAGGATGAAGACACCGATGCCATGGAAAACTTGAAGGAATAGGTATTAACAAATGGACTTGACACAACGACAATGAAGGATTCTACTCATATTAACTAGAGTGTTCTTCAATGAGTTGATGAAAATGTTATACCGTAGCTAAATGGAATGATTAGTGTATAAAGTTTATGATGGTGATGTAAATGTAGGGTGTTGATGATTTATAATGGGTATGGAGGATGAATTTGATGAAAACGATTTGTAATGAAGAGTGTTAATGTAACAAACGTAACAAACTTTAATGATTATGATTTAATTATGAGGAATATTCCAATGTACATCTAACCGAATCACCAAAAGATGGTGAAGAGCCTCTCATGAAAAGAGAGAAAAATTCACTTTCTAAAAGATAGAGAGAGAGAGAGAGGGCACCCTTTGCCTTAAATTATAGTTAGCGGACGCAAATTATAACTAGGTCTATTTATATATATATATATATATTGGGAGGACTGTGGTAGGTACAAACCAACTCCATTTTTTAAAGAAGAAATTCCCAATACAATGTTGCTTGGACGCATCACTCACACCCCCATCACTCTCTCTCTCACACACATATCCGCTCAAAACTTCATATATGATTTTCTGCCGAACAAAAACCAAGATCCATCGTTGGAGATCATAAATTCAAATAACAGGGGAAGTTAGTTTCCCAAAAACGGGTCTTGTGTCACAACACCACCTAATACAGACTCAAAGAAAGACGTGGGTTGAAGTTACCCGATCCGCTACAACTATATCCACCGCTGAGTTTCGATTTTAAATCTGCACAAATCTTTCTTTCAAAGATCTCCTCCTCTTCAAATCTTCTTTAATCCTTTACCTGCCATATTTTTCACCTAATATCACCATCCATATCTTCCCTAAACCAATGAAGTCCATTGAATTCCATATCCAAATCTTTGATCATTATTTCCCTTTTTTTCTTTTCTTTTCTTTTCACTTGCATCATCTGTCAAGTATATATCGTACAGACAGCCACCGATTCTCTTTCACCCCAAGTCAAACCAGTGTTTGCTGTAAACCCCTTCCTTCTTTTTTAACTTTACATGTATATATATTTTAAATTATCGTTGCCCTTTGGCAGGTTTAATACATCGGCACTTAAGTAACAAGAAATCATCGTTGAGGCACAAAACCAAAAAGACCATTACTTCCGCATATCAACAGGCAAGTCAGTCCCCTCGTCGCTTTCCCTGAGTAGGTCCCGTGTTCTTTTCCTCTCTTCGTCTTCTCTTTTCTTTTTACTTATTTTTTGTTTAAGTTCGTCACTATAATTCTCACATCTGTTTGGACTTTCTGCAAGGTCAGGTTGCTCCAATTTAAATTTCTTCTCGTCAGCGAAACACGAAGAGGTTTGAATGTTATTCATCAATTTCGCACTTCTCTCTTAAATCTTGCTTTTTTTTTTTTCTTTTTTCTTTTTTTTTTTTTCAGTTAGTTGCTTGCTCAAATTCTGACTCTTCTTCCACCAACAGCAGCAGGGAATTCGAGAAGTGGCTTTCTATCAGTCGCCGGCAGGGAAGCAATAGAACAAGCCGATTATTCCGTTTAACCTTCAACAGCATGTTCTTGGTCGTGCTGATCATGAGAGGTGTGCTGGCCGGTTTCTTAAACTCCCTCATTCCATATTGTATTTGAGTGTCTTAACTGTTCCAAATTTGGTGCTAATTGATTCCTCTCTAACAATCTCCACGCATGCATTCTTGATTCCCACCCCCCCCCCCCCCCCCCCCCCCCCCTTTTTATTTCATTTTGACATTCAATTCCATGATCTGAGTCCCAATTATTCGCCGATCCTTCATAGGTTCAATTTGTTAACAATCGGTATAAAAGCATCATACCCTCAATTATTCGCGATCGGAACTCCTCAACATCGACGATCTAGTCTACAGCATCACCTCAGGTTCGATTGCTCCTACCCAACTTTCTACCCATCTATGTACATACATACCCCGCTCTCTGTATACTTACATTGCTACTAAACATACTGTTTCCCGTTTCTTGATCGGCTTTCGGAAATGCGTCTTGACTTTTGCACGAGCGATAATCATCTTTACATGTCCCAAGTTCCAAAAAAATTCATTTTTATTATTTTTTAAATATATATTTTAAAAAGCAAGGTATAATAAGAAATTTTGTAATTAAGTATTTATATTATATTTGGTAAGTAAGAATCGATCAGAATAAAATGGAATGGAATCCATTTCTTTGTTTGGAAACAACAAAAATAGGAATGGAATCGTTGCAACATCATGTTTGGTTATATCATGTTTGGAATTGAGTAGAATACAAAAGTAATAATATTTGATGAAAATCTTATCGTTTGTGAACATGCTTATATGTATATTTTTTTATATATATTCTCATTTGGAATTATAATTTAAGTGATGCAATTTGCAAATTGATGATGCAATTAAAAAAAAAAACATGTATTAAGTAGTGCAATATATAAAATTTTTTTCATCATAAACCAACTTTTACATTTTTATATTAAGTAACCCACTTGGAAATTTTCCATCATCATCCATACAATCTCCCATAGATAAAACGAGAACATTTGTCCATGTTTTCTATATATCTTACATAAAATTAACCACTTATGTTTTCTATACCAAGCACTCGTAGTGTTTTTTTTTTTTTTTTCTTTCTAATGAAATCTAAGACCTAAATTTTATCAAAAAGAAAAAGTTGCAATAAGAATCATCCACTAAATGATTAAAATAAATAAATAAAAGGAAGGTACATGCTATTATGTATATAGTTATGTATAGCTTATATTCACTATTTGGTCATAAGTTGCTAGTCTATTTTATAGAAAGACTTTTCCTTTACTTTAACATATTCATGTCCCATTTTAAACACGAACAATGTATTCAATCCAATAGCTAGAGCACATACATACACATATCAATCTCTATCATACAAACTCAATACCCTGTTCATCCACTATACTTAACTCTCTTGAAAAATCAAAGCCAATTTCACTACACATTTCTGCACTAATTTGGCTAACACATGCACATGTACACCACAAGTCACTGTTAGTCAATAAATATTAGCAACACACAATAGGTTATCATTCATTGCCAATGATGGCATAACAGTATATCATTCATTAGCCAATAGAAAATATGATAATAATACATATATTGTATCATTCATTCTTATCAAACCAGAAACATGACAACAAAAATTGCAAGTAGTAAAAGCAAAAACATAAGGTATCACATGCCATCTCTCAGGTACACTCGCTAGTAAGCAATAACAAAAGCATTAGCCAAAATAAAAAAATTGGGGAGACCTAAGTCTACTATCATTTGTTATATTAAAGTCTAACATTGACAAAAATGATAACTATTGTCAACCTATCAAGAGAAAGGATAAGTTAGTTTATCACCAGTAAAAATTCAAAGAACTAGCAGATAGTAGTCCTAAAAGTCAATCACCATATAAAAAATGTCAGCCAAGAGTGACTTCACCTAGGCTCCCTTATCCTCTTCATTAGTAATTAAAAACACATCCACCAAATCCTAACTACATCTAATTCATCGTAAAGCACGGTTTCTCTCATTGATGGATAGTGATGGAAGACTCTTTAAAATATAGTTTGTCATTGATCTCTTTTTAGTAATTATAGGATGATCTTCAAGCATACGATTAAGTCGTTTGCATGATTCACCCTTCTAATTGCTCAAAATCTCCATTGATTATCTAAGCACTTCAACTATCTTATCAGAACTTTGAATTCTCCTTCTTTTCTTCTCATTTGACTTAATTTCACTATCTCCTACTATTTTAGGTTGAGTGGCACTCATAGGGTTGTTGCAACTGCCTATATTGCAGTCTTCATAAATATTTACATTCTCATCATCACTTAAGTTTAAATGGTGTTGTTGCATAGTCTCTTCTTCAACATGAATGTAGCCCTCGACATCTTTTCCAATAGCAAGATCAATACCAAAAATAACGCATAACTCATCAAAATACGGAAATAGTTTATTTCTGAATTGACCCACACCTTTGTGACTCTACATGATAGATAAGAAAATATTATCAACAAACACTTGTTAAATCAAATCTAGAATTGTTCAAATTGAAATAGGATTCTTTATAAGCTAAAAATTAAAAAAAAAATAAGGAATATGATATAAAGTTTGCTTTTAAACATACTTGTACATATGCATTCTATATAGGCTTCTCCATGACAACACATTTATTCACCAAATCCTAACCAAACCTACTTGTATTAGGCCTATAAAGCATGTCATAAACAATGTTAAAGTGACTTTTTAAAGTTTTCATTCGGGATCCTATATGAGGGCTTACCTTAAGACCACAACTTGGTAACCTAGCCTTTAATGCTTTTTCTATAGAAAAAAAAAATGTCTTAGCTTAAACCTACAGTCAACTTTATACTTTCCTGTATTATGTAACTCCAAGAGTACCTCCATGATTGCAGTATTCTCTTCATTAGACCATAACCACTTATTTTTACTAGAACCTCCGAAATTGCTTTCCATTTCTTATTAACTTCTTTATGAATGATAAAAATACAGTAGAAAATAACAAGGATGTAACTACTAAAAAGCACGCGTTAAGATGTACTAAAAATCATGAACAAAATAGAAAGTAAACCACTAATCAACAATGTTTCAACATAGATTTTCATTAGAAGGAAAAAAAGAAAAAACAAAAGTACAATCATCATAAAATTATTTATAATTTATTGCCTTCCACTCATCAAACATATTCCAAGCTAAACTATCTCTAAAGTAAGTCAATTCATAAGATGTGTCAATCATTACCATAATTTCAGTCAGTTCTTCAATAATATTTTGTTGAGACTTACATTCTCTCTCTAACAGATCTTTAGTCATTTCCTTTTTTGTTAGGATTTTGAAGAGACAACATGCGAAGATAATGAGATTGAAGCAAACCAAAACATCTTTTGATTATTTTGTAAGCAGATGAATGCTTCATGTTGAAAAATTCTTTAGAGTGGTAAGCCATCGGCCATCACTCTAATCATTTAAATGGTATTGTTTCCCTTTATATGAAGTGAGAAAACCTTCATAATGTGTATATCTAGCATCAACTAGATAATATTGACCTAGTAAGTGAAAAAAAAAAGGTTAATTGGCTAAATAGCTTAGTGAAATTATGAAGTGTGGTGATATATTTCCTACCTAATGATAACTTTAAGTCATTTCTTCTACATATTGCATCTCTCAATACTATACCATTTGTAGCTGATCCCTCCTAACCAGGTAAGACATATATAAACTACTCATCTGGTGAGCATATTGCTAATACATTTTTGTTGTAATTTCTACTTTTTGATTTCTATATTTAGGCTTATCCTCTAAAGAAACTCTTACTTTAATTTATGTTCTATCTATAGTTCCTAAGCATTTCTTCATTTGCAATATAATAAATTACAAATAATTATTTGTGAATGAACCTATGGTATTAAATAAATTAAACATATATCTAAGTACCTTAAACCATTTCTATATCACATCGTGTGAATCTTTAGTATACGGCTTTGGCTTCTTTAATAACAACCTATAGAGTCTTAGCATGGCTATTAAGACATTTTTAAACTGTCTACTAATTGTTTCCTCGAATCTCTTCAATTAAAATTTTATAACTCTATTCTTTACAAGATGAGCAATTATGTGAAAAAAACAATGTCACTTGCTCATCAATCATCATGGACCTTGTCTCTTCTAATCCCCCAATATTCTCAAGCATAGTGCATAATTTTTTAAAAGTTTTCCAATCCATTTGAAGTTGCCCATTGCAAGTAGTATCACTCTTATAAGCTAATTGAAAGATAAGTTCTCTTTAAAAAAAAAAAAAAAACATCATGCATGTGTTTTTTTATTAAAAGAAGAAACTCTTCAATGTGAAACAACAAAGAAGCATAATTGTTAAAAAAAAAAAACAACAACATATCACGTGTAAAAAGTTCATCCATTCTTCTAATACTGCAACAATTTTCTTCTTTCTCTTCAATCTCCTCCTAGCTAAAGTCGACCTTACCATGATTGTACCATAAAACCAAATCATATATACTATGATCATTATAACAAACCAAAAGAACAAAATTATCAACTAAAATGAAAACCATTACCTATAGCTTCTCGTGTACTCGCTAGTAAGGTAAACAATATGACTCAGTATAGCACCAAATCACAAAAGAAAAAAAAGGAAGCAAACAGGAAATACGACATAAAATATATGCTTCACGTTACGCCAACCTTCAATAGTGGTTAACATGCAAGGAAGTCTCAAAGAGCTAATTAGTTGTATCCATAAATTAATTAATCGAAACCAGTAACTCTAAGCAACTATATAGAATTGAAAATAGGATCTAACATTAAGGAATAAGTGCATGAGAAAGTGCTAAGACTTACAAACGTTCAATGTGACATATTTTGTTGGTAAAAGAAACCATGGTCATGTTGATAGGAAGACTATCAAAAAATTGGATAAGATCACAATATTTAAAAATGACTTGGATAATCTTGAATCTATATTGAATATTATTTTCAAAAATCCTAATATGTAGAAAGATTAGTTCTTGCATTAAAATTACATATATCCGTATGTTGAGGTTACTATAGTTAGCCATTTGTGTACAATAGGTATGCCGGTCGATTAAGTAGTCATCTTGAACTGATGCCACATTGAGGGATGTTGTTAGGAAGAGGCATGGAAGGAAGAACACAACCTCAATATCTCAAGTGTTCATATGTGATAGTAGGTCAAACTTAGTGTTTTTTATCATTATTGAATTTTTTTTAATAAATTATATGTTTGATCTTCTAAGTAATGATTTCACTAGAGTTTTAATGTTTGTCTCAAACTTGCAAATATTTTAAATCAATCAAATGAAAGAAAGAGCATTCGATTTATAGAATTTAGAGGTCAATCTTATCAATCGGATAGCTTCAAGATCAATAGTTGAGATTAAACTCTATCATGACACCTTATCCTCTCGTTTGAACTTAAATATACTTAAGGCTCATGGCAATTAAAGAAATCCCATTATTATTATAATTAAGCTTAAAAATGGATTGAGCCTCCTTAAGGCCTAATCAGGCCAAATGAAGCCTAAATGGGCTTAGAAGGATTGTTTTTGAATCTATTTTTCATGCATGAGATAACCGAATAAGTTCAAGAGTAAAAAATTCAGTTCAACAATCATTGTTTTAAACCTACCAAAATCTCTCCAACACATCTCTAATTGGACCCAATTTCCTAAACTCTGTCACTAATCCAAGAAATCAGTTAGTGGCATTAAATTGAATTAAAAGCCTAATTATTGAAATGATCCATTACATTTTGCTCCTTAATCAAATTCTTAAATAGAATCTAAGTATTTTGGGTATCAATTATTATTTTTGAATAGTCAAGTCGCTAATCAATGCATATGCATTATAAGGAGTTGCACTACTATTAAGTGTGCTAACAAAAAGTTTATTTTGGAATCGGACAATATAAATCTAGTGCTAATAATACAAATTTATTTATTATATATCTCAGTGGCACAAGCTTGCTACATTGTGTAGATGTGTGCATTGCTTTTAGCTTGATGAAGTGACATAACTCCAATGACAATATATTAAATAAACCTTCGATACTAATACTGGCTTCCTTCATGTAAGCCCGTTCTATTTTATTACGTGCATCATCAATCTTATCAAGTTGACTCCCATATTCCAATGCGACCTTGATTTTTGATTGATTTTCCATGATGTCGCTCCCTTGAGAAGAGCTAGCAAACCGAAAGATATCCTGCAATGATCATCTCCTGTTATTGTCATCATCTCTTTTTAGTCTTTTTTTTACCATATGAAGAATCCCATTACGAAGTGTCCACATATTATATATATATACATATATATATATATATATATATATATACCTTTACAACTCAAGATAAAATCCTCCTAATATTCACTTTGATGTATGCTTTATATTATTAGTTCACATCACACACATGCCAACCGAATAATGGGAAGATTGGACGCTGGTCAAGAGGGCATTTTGGTACTCATTAAGTCATGAATTGATGAACCCTCTCGGCTATCCAACATTATTTTACTTTAACAATTTCTTAAATGTTCGCTTCCTTCTTTCTTCTTCTTCTTCTTCTTCTTCATAAATGGAAGAATCTTGAATTTTCCTACCATATTTTAAATCTTTCAAGATCTCTTTGAGTTTATCAATATCGTTTTCCTCTAAAGACCAAATCTATCCATGACAATCTAAATTATTTTTTTTATAAATTAAGGAAAATTGAAAGAATGATAAATAGAAAGGATTTAAATCCAATATCATCACAATCTCCTGGATCTTTGAAATACCAACCAAAATATATTCCTTTTTTTCTTTTTATTTCATCATCATCCCTTCGACCGCATCCTGTAGTATAAAAAGAGAAAGAGTTTTAAGTTTCAAGTACGATTCTACATATACTTTATACTCTAATCATAGACATTCTCTATTATTTAAAAGAGTACAGAACATTTTTCAGATACTTCTTTAGAGGGTTGAACCGAACCTGATCATTCATTAATCTTTATTTCTATTTTCGTGCAAAATTATTTGGGACTTGTATTATTGTTCTCATTTGTAATCTGTAAAATTTGTTTGTTGTTTAAGTGGTAAAAGAAGTTTTATTATACTCCATAGATTTGTAATTAACCTAGATTGTCTAGAAACTAGATAGGTACAGCAGAGAATTATTAAGGCTAAGTATGGCATATATCCGTGAACTTCTTATAATTTTGATTTAGTAGATCAAGCAGAACAGAATTAAGATCTTTAGTAGTGGAACTGGAAAAGAATAGTAAGTAGAAAGTTAAAACTCTATAAATCTTGAGTTTGATATTTTTTTCCTTATCTCTTTTAATTTGCACTATTTAATTGTGTTATTTGTATTGAATTATTAGAGTACCACTATTAAGAAAGGTAATTTTATTTACATCGAAAGCTTCAAAATTTTTAAAAATATCAATTTATTCCTCCCTCTTGATATATTATACGAGACCAACACTAACTCGGTAATTGACCCAACAAAATAACTGCTGGTAATTGCAACCTAGGGAGCCCGTAGAAAATGGAAACCTCCGTAAATTGGTCTTCAATTATTGCCACCATAAGATGCCGTTTTTTAAACCATGCCAAAATATTACATGTAAGTCCACTTTTCATATTCATTTTCCCAATCTGTAGCTTATTATTATTATTATTATTATTATTTTCTCCAACCTTCTGGCAATTCTCCACGTCAAGAGGCCGCGACAGTAGACACCAAGGGCCTAGCGATTCGAATACGGCCATGTTGCTGTGTGTGTGAGCTCCCACATTGTGTGCGTCTGTGGCAGCTAGGCCAAGAATAATAGGTAAAAATTGTGATGATCAGTGATCATTTCTCGGATCTTGATCTTGCTTTTAGTAGAATTGCTCAGCGCCGTCATGGACATGGCTGGTTTTCTTCCTTTGCTTTACTTGCTTGCTTAGATACCCATGGCTTATCCCTTTTTTCCTCCTCCTCCTTCTTCTTCTTCATTTTTCTTTTTCCTGGATAATTTGTTGTGCTTTCTCACTTTAAGGCCAAGCTTCATTACTCGAAAGGACCTGGAGTTAACTTTGTATGTTAGCTCAAAATCCTAAAATCCAATCATGAATACAGGTCCATAATTAACCTTAGGTGTTATCGTAGATTCCTAATATTCAATGAGCCTATTGTTAACTTTATGTATTACCTCAGATTCTCAATAGCAATTATCATACATGACCACAACTAATCTTAGGTGCTATGTTTAATTTTAAGTGCTATGTTTAATTTTAAGTGCTATCACAAATTCCTAATATTAAGTATCATATAGGCCTGTAGTTAACCTTAAGTAGCGAACTTTTGATTAATCCTTATATTGTCATGGATTCTCGATCTTACTACTTTGAAGTCGAGTAGTGAATTATGTACCCAAGGAATCCGTATCCAACCAAGTCAGACATTATCCAGCTGTTAATCATCACACTTCTTAGTAAGGATCATAATAACTCCATTATTATCTCCAAACGTTATCAAAATACACATAAGGGTATGAAGTTCTCCTCCAGGCATCCCTATTCTCCTCAACATGTGGGGGTAGGTAGGGAGACATCACTTCTCTATCCAGGCTTTTTGCAGGTATAACCCCTCTTACTCCATAATACTAAGTACTGCTTAAGTGTACCCAATTAAGAGGATCAATTATGGAAGCTCTTCCATCTTCTAAGTGTTTTACAAGTCCAAGGCCTTCACTTTAGAATATAAAGGATCACTTGATTGTGTTCATTTAATTTGACATATTGAAGTATTAACATCTTCTCCTCTAGTTGATGGCATATCATAACAGGATGAGACAGTAACTCATGCAATCATTCGAAGGACAACTTCTCATCTTATCATATCAAGAGGTTGCTTCAAATCATTTAAGCTTGCTTTAAACATTTATGCCTGCCAAGCTTGTTGTAGACTTGTTTTGAACCTTCATGTCCAAGATCGCTTCAATCTCATGATTAGATAAAATGGTGTTGCGATTAGCAAGCCTACTGTGGGATTAGTTTGACCTATCACAACTAAGGTCATTTTGACCTTGTGATTGCATAAAGTCACAAAAAGGCATTGTACTTATCTTGTGTTTAGGAATGAATGCTTCCATTAACCAAGAGTGGCTACCATGAGACAATTACTTCTACCATACACAAATGTGGTCTACTTTGATCTTAAGGTATGCAAAAAGGCATTATGGTTGCTAAGCTTGCTATAGGATCACTTTGATATCATAGTAGAGATCGCTTTGTTCTTACGAATAATGCCATACAATGGGCAATGCACCCCTCGCATGCTTAAGAGCATAAGCTTTTTACCGAGCAATGTAGCTACCATGATATGACTGCTTTAATTGTTCACGAATAAGGTCACTTTAACCTCAATTTTGTAGATAAGCATTATAGTTGCCAAGCTTGCTGGGTCATTACTTCAACCCATCACAATTGAGATCACTTTAATATCATGAATAATGTTGCTGAATGAGCATTGAACCCACTATGTACTCAGTAGCGTATGCTTCTATTGAGTAATTATGGCTACCATGATATGATTGCGTTAATCGTTCATGGATGAAGTCACTATAACCTCCACTCTACTAATAGGCATTACGCTGTCAAGTCTGCTATGAGATCATTTTAACTGAAAAATCACTTCAATCTTCTGGGTTATGTTGCAGAATGGGCATTATGCCTACTGCATTCTCGGTAGTATATGCTTTTATAGAGCAACTATAGCTACCATGATATGACTATTTCAATCATTTATCGATGAAGTTACTTCGACCTCAGCTTTGTGGATAGGCATTATGGCTACCAAGCTTACTACAAGATCACTCCAACCTATCATAGAAGAGATCGCTTCGATCTCGTAGGTAACGTTGTAAAATAGGCATTACGCCCATAACATGCGCAGGAGCATATGCTTCTATTGAGTAACTACAGTTAGCATGATATAACTGCTTCAATCATTCATAGATGAGGTCACTTCAACCTTGACTTTGCTAAAAAGTGTTACAATTTCCAAGCTTGATGTAGGATTACCTCAACACATCACAACTGAGATTGCTTTATTCTCATGGATGAGAAACACTAAACAACGATGTTGGCTAAGTTTGCATCCTTAAGGGTCATAGTGGCAATGTTAGCTACATTAACCAAATTAGGTAGTAATATTAGCTACATGAGGTTCATTTCATGAAGATTATTTGTAAGGGATAGTAGGTGGCAATGTTTGTTATACTTAATCTCGCTCATGAATAGAGCACCATGGTGCTAAAAGGCACTTATCAAGAAGATACTTCAATTGCTTAATAGCAAAGGGTTATCACATCGCTACATTAGTTATGCCTAAGGATCATGAGCTTATGGAAACAATGTTGGCTCTACATAGTGTAAAGGTATCGTTCCAGATTTGAATGGTGAGGTGATGCTTATAGATAAGTGCAAAGAGTCATATAGAAAAGATATCACTTCTTGAATAAAGCTAAATTTGTTTCTTCCTTCTAGAGGATGAATACAAATGATGGATAGATTCTACCTTTAATACATAATCAAATACTTTTATAGAACTCTATTCTCTATCGCTATCCTTAGTCTCCATCATGTGAATGTCATTATCTTCAACAAAAATTTGCTGCTTTGTATTCTCTTTTGCAATATCCATCTCAAATTTCTATAGTCTGGGGAGCATGGGTTACAACTTTATGATATTGGCAATATTCAAGATCATTTTTCTCTTGTACAGTAGGCTCTCTATTTACTTTGGTAATTTGATATTCCTGTTCATGATCCATTTATCAAGAATTGCGCAAACTTCATATATCAAACATGGGAATGGCATAGCATTCTCAAAGAGTTCGTTCCTTATCCTTTTGTTGTCACTATGTCTTCTTTAGTTTGTAAAGTTCACATAAGGCCCTCACTTCCTTTTAAGCTCTCCTTTTTGTTTAGAGAATAAATTGTTGATCTTCCGAGCATGTTTTGCCAATGTTGTAAAGGAATTTAGTGATAAGTTCTCAAGATGGATATCATACTCGTTAACATGCCTTGGATGTAGATCTTGACAAGTTATTTCTCATCACATGTATCTTGGATGTCCAGTGAACATCTCTTAAAGCGTTCAATGTAATCCATAAGATCTTCCCTTGGGCGTTGCCTAATGTACCCCATATCGATAATAGTTACTTGCTCTTGAGTGTCAAAAAACTTTTATATAAATAGCTTGCACATGGTTCCTAATGAATCAATTGATCTTGGGGTAAGTTGGCATACCAACTTTACACCTTTTCCATTAGAGAATTTCAAAACTCCTTTAACTTAAGGTCATCATCAAGGTTATAGAAATTAAGTGTTTCTACAAACTTGAGGAGATGTTCCTTAGCACTTTCTTACTTTCTACTAAGATGGGACCTCATTTCCTCAATCACAAGTGATGAGCTTTCCATTGTATATATTTAGTGTAATGATTTTTATAGTATTTTTCTTGAAATTTTGGATTATTTTTTAAGAATATGATACTTAATTGAGTAAAAATTTGAATTTTAGGTTTTGAAATGTTCTTGGAATGCAAAACAAATAATTAGAATCAAGTTTTACTTAATTTTGAGTTAAAATGAAAAAATTATGAAGTTTAGAAGTGATATGAGCAGTTACATGACCATGTCAAAGCAAAAGAGCATGTTAAGGCAAAAAGAGGATGGTCTACATAAAGTGACACAAATAGAGTGACACAATTGTGTAACCAACCATGTCAAATAAGATTTAAAAGATTTTCAAGAAGATTTAAAAAGATTTGGAAAGATTTAAGTAACACGACCAACAAAACGATCATATTGTTTCATGTGTCACCTTACGAAAGAAGACTTTTTTAGATTTATTATAAAAGGCTTTCTCAGGGTTTTTGGCTATACTTTTTGACACGAATTTTTGAAAGACTTAAAGGGGAAAAACATCACAAGAGAGCATTTCACTACAAAAATCAAGAATTAAGAGATTTCACAACTTTTGTAGCTTTTCTTTTCATGTTTTTCATTATTTCAATTCAAGATTTCTTTTTTGCCAAGATTAGAGATTAATTTCCTTGTATGTAGGTTTTGTGGAACTTAAGATTATCATGTAACTTGGAGCTTTTTGTGGATCTAATGGAATCTTTGATTTTTATTGATTCAATTATGCATTCTTTGATTATAATAGATTAATATTTCTAGGGTGTTAATCTAATATTTGATATTATGCAAGAAAATCAAGAGATTGTTTGTATGATTAGATCTAAGCATAATTGATTAGAATTATTGCAACCTTAAAGATAAGTTACATGATTTTTTTGGATCTTGATTATTATCGTTAAGAGAATTCATTAATATGCTATTGAAAAGAGATTCTAATAAGTAATTAAAAGATTAGAGTTAATAGACTTGAGAAAGTTATTAACTATATTAGAGGATTCTCCTAGTTAATGAAATTAAAGATAGAATTAGGTTATTTTTCATAGAAGTCACATATGTAACTTTAGGGAAAACAAAATCTAAATACGTAATCATGTTCTTGAAGTTAATTCTTAATTGTTTGCTTCCTTGATTATTTTCTTTAATTTAAGTCTTAATTAGTAGTCTTGATTAGTGGTTAATTTGTGGTTTAGATTAAACTTTGATTTCTTGCATTTCAATTTATCGATTAAATAATAAATAAATAGTTATTAATACTAATAATCTTTGTGGGAATGACATTCATATTCACTGAACTATACTATAGAATTGATAAGTGCACTTGCCTTATACTAATAAGCATTTGATGAGTTGGGGGTAAGTGCTGCGGTAGTTGCAAAAGGTCCTCTTGTTACAAAATTGAGACCCCACCCCCTCTTATGGGGGGCTAGGTTAGTTTGTTGACATTGTCGAACATCTTCTAGGGTAATAGCGAGAGGGGAAAATCTTGAGGCTTGCACACTTAGTGTAGGTAAAGCCATCATAGACAATGCATTAGTAAGTATAACAGTAATGATAATTGTTTGTAGATTTACCCCATGCAAAGCAATAGTAGTTATAGAAGTAGCAGCTGTCATAACCAACACTAATAAAGTCATACTAGGTAGTACACCAATATGTGGCAATAGCAACTACCATACCTTGTAGGAATTGCATAAAAGCAGTAAAGAGTTGGTTGTTGATGCAGGTATTCTCCTATATGGCACATATTATAGGCAAATCGCCAACAATGAATGGTTACATGGGTCCAAGCACTTGCACGATCCCTAATGTTTGCATAGCCCCCGATGCTTGTACAATCATTTATGCAATCATGTCTTATGTTGCTTCGATTTGCATAGTCCCCTCATGTTAGTTCCCATGCTCTTAAGCATGTCCATTGTTTCTACCCTTCTTGCTTACAGGTGTCATTCCTTCTAGTCTCTCCTTTCTTGGTAGAGTTGCTAAATAATGTTTAGTAAGGTTACTATAGCTGGTTGATCACATGCAACAAGTGTGCCAATCGACCTAAGAGACGTTTTAAACTAATGGCACGTAGAGGGATATTGTTAGGAAGTAGCGTAAGAGGAAAACAGGTAAACTTGACATCTTAAATGCGTACTTATTATAGTAAATCAAACTTGATGTTCTCGATCATTTTTGAGTTTTTCTAAATAAATTGTCCGTTTAATCTTCTAAGTAGTGATTTAGTAGAGCATCAATGTTTGTCTTAAACTTACAAATATTTTGAATCAACCAAACGAAATGTGGAGCCTCGTAATTATAGAATTTAGAGGTCAATCTTATCCATCGGTAGTTTCAAGATGGATGATTAAGATTAAGCTCTATCATGAAGCTTTATCCTCTCTTTTAACCTTCGTGGGTTTGGATATAAGCTTAAATATACTTAAGGCTTATAGCAATTAAAGAAAGCCTATAATTATTATAATTAATCCAAAAGATCAACTAAACCTCCTTAAGGTCAAATGAAGTCCAAATAGGCTTAGAAAGATCATTTTTTAGTTTACTTTTCTTGCTCAAGATAATCGAGTAAGGTTAAGAGTGGAAAATCTAGTCTAGCAATTCCTATTTTGAGCCTACCAAGTTAAATCTTCCCAAAACATCCTTAATTGGGCTCGATTCCCTAAACTCTATCACTAGTCCAAGAAATTGGTTTGTAGCATTAAGTTAGGTTAAAAACCTAATTAGCGAAATAGCCCATTACAATATCCAATATATAAAATACTCACATGGAAAAGCCTAACAGAAAATGTTCTTCATCCTATTTACATCCAATATCTTAGTCCTTACTCTACAAAGAATATGCTACCATATATAATAGCTATAATGGCTTTAAAATGGTACATGTGTTATACCTACATATATTATAGCAAATTTCTATAATATATATATGTTAACATATCTGTACATGTAATAAAGTATGAATGCCCATTGTTCCATGATGGACAAGTGGTCCAATGTAGCAAGCAACTAAATGAAAGCCAAAAACAAGTTTTTTTTTTTTTTTCTTCAAGAGAACAAAGCAACAAAAGCAAGTTTTAGTTCCAACTTTAAAAATTAGTTTTCTAAAAGACTAAGTTTTCCTTATGGCAATATTATTGTTTTCAAATTAGTTTTCTAAAAGATCATATTTATATTATTATATTCCTTCATCAAATACTAACCATGATATCTGCCTTATTTTTAGAGAGCAACAATATTGATAAGTTGTAATATTGTCTCTATTCAATATACGACAAACACATGCATTTGAATATCACATATTAAGGTGTTGGTTGATTCTTCTTATTAGCAAACCGTATGCAATATGAACGGCAACAACTACAATTATCAATGAAAATCAAATCTTTCTTATGATAGAAATTATAATTATAGTCATAAAATACATATATTGTTATCTTAACCTAAATATGAAAATGCAAAATAATCCTAAATAGACTCCATAAAACCTAATGGAAAATCACATTTGCATATTTAAAGAAACAAATCATAAAACATACATGCCTAATTGAATAATCCTCAAAGGTAACAATTTTGAAGAGAAAATACAAACTAACAAATCAAAGCAACATCTTTCCCAAATTTTCTTCATAAACAAATGCATATACAAGACAAACATATATTTCTAGAAAACATTATAACATAAGTTTTAATTTTCATTTGCTTTAACAATCAAAATAAAACTTGGTTTATGTCTTTCCTTCTTCTGTTATTTTTTTTTTCATCATCTAAAGTAGAGGAGTGATTTTTTATGCCATGGAGTCCTTTTTTCTTTATATAGTAAGTTATTATTATTAAAAGCTATATATAGGTGAAGCGTATTTTTTTAATTTTACATAAATTCCTTGGAATGAAATCATGATTTCGGCTTTAAAGAGCCAGAATCAAAATCTCCCTTAAAACCAAAATTGGTGATTCGTAGGAATCGCAATTCCATTTTGATCTATTCCTTTGTACTAAAGGTGGCATTAGTTTTATAAATATGAGGTCTTGAGTTTAATTCTCATATTTATTATTTTACTTTTCCAATATGCATTTATTGCATCATTTTACTTCTTCAATATATATATTTATTACTTAAAAGACATTGTCCTTTTACATTTATCAAAATTTTCTTAAATTTTATTATTAATACACCATAGATAATAATTACATTATTCATATTATAAATATTCTAATCTTATCACATAAATTATTGATAAATAATACCATTTGTATGATTTGATTTAGTTAATTTTTTCTTCTTACAATTAATGTTATGAAAATAAATGTAAATAATTGAATAGTTGATTGAGTAATAACTTATACTTAAAACAATATTCCCTTTTTTAGCATTGCTAAAAAGACAATTAGGCAACGTTATCATGAAAAATGATAATATAATATTTGTGTCTATGTCAATTTACTTTTTTTTTTGTATTAGTAATTTTCTACTCAATTATTTTTTCTGATCTATTTTAGCTAAAAACAAAACTTACATAAGTTTCTGTATATCATTGTAATTTTTTTTTTGAAAAGATTAATAGTTAAATTTTATTTAGTATATATGTATAATAAAAGGGTTCAAAATTTATTTATTTTTTAACCTCTTATAAGTACACAATCACTCTTAATCATTTTTAAAAAGAATTTTCCCATCTTATTAAGTTTTAGGATAAATTATTCACAGGATTCTTTAATATAAGTAAGATACAATATAATTATGACAACAATTAGATTTTTTTTATCGATAATTTTAATATTGACTCAATTAAGATAATTCCAATGTCTCCAATAATATCATTTTGGGTCATCCCCACATCTATATATTGTTTTTCATCTTTATATGTGTGTTCATCTTATACAAGCATTTGTGTTCTTTGTATGCACAATTGTATTGCCAATAGTATCTTTGTTATATTCCTAAATCCATGGAAATTGGGTTATTGATCATCATGTAACTCATCATGCCTTGCTTTAGTTCCATAATTTATGAAGCCCAAATGCTATTGTGGTTTTTCTTTTTCTTTTTTTTTGAATTTCTAAACTTCAATTAGGAGTTAGACATGATGTTGGAATGTTTTGCATTGTTCTTATTTCACTCTTTTATATATAAGCTTCTATTCCCTCTTCAATCTTCTTGTGTTATTATTGCATTGAAACTTGTATCAAATTTGAATGTAGTGATCGCTTGTCCTCACATATATGTTTTGTCCCTTCTAGTTGCATTGTCTAGCATGGTTAGAGACATGGTCATCCTTTACCTTTTGTTTTACTTGTTTGCCGGCATATTCATATTCCACCCCCCCCCCCCCCCCCCCCCCCCCCTTCTCTTTTCTAATTAAAAGGAGTAGAATATAACAATATTTATTATTGAAACAGTAGCTCTTCGAATCATAGTCTTAACATCCATTGGTAAGTTCAGCTTGTACTAGTAATAGTGGTGTGACTTTTGTGATTTGTTAAGTCTGAATTTCTTCTCTCGAAGAATAGAGTTTTATAATGCCAAAAGAAGTGAAGAACAACCCAAGTCAAAGAAGACTTGTTGGGGCAATAAGATGAACGTCTACACTCAGTCTCAAGTCTTTAAGATTAGTGTTTGGATAAAACCATCTTTAAAGACACATTCTAGGACCGTTTCAAGCTTTAAGAAGTCTATAAGACACTACAAACTGATGGTAAGCTCCAATTTATTGAACATAAGCCTTACGTTGATTTCAGACATACCATTGCTTCAGAAATGAGAGGAAGGGAGTTTCCTCTCTCTAGCACCCAATGTGCATTCTTGAAAGAACCACTATGTAGATGAGATGATTGGGTATAGTACATTATAAAGAAGTTAGAACACATGGTTCTTTTGAAGAAGGCTAGAGTCCTCCATACTATTGCCATTTCACTCGGTTGTCGTTCCTACGTGAGTAAAATGGAAGAATAGCAGGTCATCATTTCTTGGAAGTGTATTCAGACCTATACATTTATCACTTCATTGGGGTAGATAACTCTAATACTAGAAGATGTGTCCATACTCCTAAACTTGCATAGCTTTGAGTACACTAGCATTACTATAACCATAATCTCCCATAAAGAGCGTATTGCTTTAAGGAGAGAAGGAAGGATAGGCCTCAAGTCTCAAGCCCAAGTCGTAGGGAGGAGTATCTTCATGTATGTTTATGCAAACAATTCTCTTTCTTTTGATTGTATCTTCTACACATATATTCATCTCTTGGATTTATAAGTATGATGAGTTTAGAGTTTTTGTCTCATTTTGGCTCTCTTATTTTGTGTTCCCTAGTAGGAGGAAGGTATAAGTCTATTACTCTTCCTCTTGGCCATAAGCATTACCTATGATGAGCGCTTCGCTTTAGCCCCCTTATACTTAAGTTCATTGTATTAGCGCATAGACTTACATCATTAAGCTTTAAAAGTATGATGAGCTTACAACTTTTGTCTCATTTTGGCTCTCCTATTTTATGTTCCTTTGTAGGAGGAAGGCATGAGTCCATGACTCTTCCTCTTAGCCATAAGCATTACTTATGGTGAGTGCTTTGCTTTGGCCCCCTTTTACCTAAGTTCATTGTACTAGTGCTTGGACTTGCATCATCAGGCTTCCATGCGCTTGAAAGGTCGATATGTGAATATTTAACATATCGACCTAATATATATTTAGCTTTTCTATAGGTAAGCAGTTCTAGAGACACTACTATTCTTACTGCAAATGAAGACTATAGCCCTACTCTTCCTAAAGCGCGAACATAGTTTAGGGGAGCGATTAATCAACCAATCTACAACTTATTGACATTGAAGGTGAATTTACATTCTGCCGTTACAGAGTAGATCACAGGCTATGAATATGGTAACAAATTTCATCCTCCAAGTTTGAAGGGTAAGGTAACCTCAATGGAATAACGAAAAAGTATGAATGATTCTTAATCAAGGTTTCTCTTATGGTGCACTTTGGGGAGCTTACCCTTCTTACTTGAAAACAATGACCAAGTAACTACTTCTTCAAATAAAGAGTCATGGTATACTAAACCTACTAAATTGCATGTCAATTTTGTTTTAACTAAGGGGTGCATTACCACATTATTACCAATGAGAGCTTTGAGTCTTATTGCTACTCACTATCACCAAGTGACTTTAGGAAGATTAACTTTAGGTTGCAACAACTACTCTTTCCTTTTACTAGTCACTCCAAGGTTGCTTCTACTAACTGGCTGACACATTGATCAAATTGCTTAATCATCTTTTGAACTTGTGTCTATGCTTGGGTAAATGATATGTTTTAAGCACCTATCGTATATCATTACAAACTCTTTCTCAAACTTCTATGGTCTAACTCTTAAGCCAATAGAGATGGCTAAGGAGCTCTTCTGTAGGCATTTGAACAATTACTCTCCTAACAGGGTAAAGGGGATGGAGATTGCTTTAAAATCTAAGAACAGTCACCTATTACCTCCACTAGTGGATCTTAGATAAACTAAGCAAGCATTTATCTAAGAGGTAACAAATTTATATACATCCTATTTTTTTTTTTGTGTGTGTGTGTATATGTATGTCTATATATATATATATATGTATGTATGTATGTATTTATATCTTCCTTTTGTTATTCATTTGACTCTATTTCCTTTTTTTCATAAGTATGGATTGGTTCTCCTCCAATAGCTAGTGCAAGGGAAAATGCCTATGTCTTAAACTCTATTCACTCAAGCAATCCGACTACATGAATGGTAGCTTTAGATGAGGAAAGTGATGATGAAGACTTGGTGAACTGTGAGGAATCTTTGATCTATTCTAAAGATGATTATGACATTGATGATAGTAGTGGTAATGAGGAGTTGAATAATTCCCCTAAAGCGCATAACATTACTACGTCATATAAGGAGAGAAGTAGGATTGAAACTCATATATTTGTACAACTACGCTATGTCGCCTTTGGAGGTAAACTGTATGCAACACCTATTAATGTCTCTCCATCCTAAGTTGCCAAAGCGTCTCATTAAGATAAGGTAGCAACTCCAAATGCTATTATTGCCTTAGAGGAGACCATATCCTTCCTTGGATTTTCTAATCCTTCTCATCTATTGGCACCCTTAGAGACCTTTGATGCTAAGGATAAAGATTTCTAAATTGAGTCTCTTATGTGGGGGACAAAGCTAGTCAATAACATGATGAAGATGTTGGGGAGGCTACACCATTGTTTGACAAGCCTTGGGAGTTTTTATCAAAGGCTAAGCTATAAATTTGGTTAGGTGTATCTAGGGTACTTATCTTTTGAAGTTTAAGGTTAGCAGGTTAGAGCCTATTACTACCAAGACTAAGAAATTGCTAAATTATTATGTTGCTATGAGGTAATAAGATGAGGTTATGGTAAAGATATAAGCATTATAAGGTGCAATTGGGAAAAAAGATCGTAAGGCAAAACAAATGTTAGGTAACACAAACCTCTAGTCCACAATAGGTTTAGACTATCACCCTTAGTCGAATTTGACTATCTTTGTTTTCTATTTATGTTCTACCCTCTTTTAGCATTTAATCTATTTACACTGTTTTGTAATTGAATACGTGAATTGAATAAATTTGATTGGTTTATATTTTCCTTTTATTGTCATTTACTCTAACTTTTTACTCAATACATTCAATGATAGTGTCAAGATCTTGAGAGGTAGTATTAGATGAGATATGTAAACCTTAGGAAAAACAGTAGTTGAACCTTAACTCAAGTCCGAGTATTCTAAATTGTATAATAAGTCGATAAGGAGTAATAATAAAAGAATATAAAGTTTAATAAATTAAATATAATACCGATAACAAAACCTTAGGAATTGATTGAAACCCTAAATCGCTCACTAAAACCCTAAAACTAGTTTACGCACCATTAATCAAAATTGAACCCAAAATTACTCGAAACCTTAAAAACATAAACATAAACCTAAAAAAATAGTTAAATATTACACAATAGCAATAAAATTATAGTCGAATGTAAATTTTAACTAAATCGCCTATTCGCGCGAAATTATAAAGAAATTGTTACAATAATTTATAAAAATTATAATTGTAAAGAATACCAATTAAATTGATAAAATTTCATAAAAATATGAAAATTAATTTACAAGGAGAATTGTTATAATTTATATGATTCAAAAAATTGTTAATAACTTTTATTTTCCTTCTCTTCAATTTCCAATTTATCTAATTTTTCTTCTTCCATTTCCAATTCAAGTCACCTCCTACACAAAACGTAAACCAAAATCAGCAAAATGAAAAAAAAAAAAAAAGATAAGCAGCCTACGTAATAAAATACAATTGCAAAGTGTTGCAATTAGCAAAGGCAAATTAAATATAAAGGGATTAGCTTGTCCTTTCTTCATAATTACTAAATAAAATATATATATATATATATATGTAATTATCCCAGTCGAAAGTGGACGTGAAAGTGAGGCGACTAAAATCTGGAAAATTATAAACCAAAACCTAGAAACAACACGTAAAGACTAGAAGAAAAGGAAAAAGAAAAAGAAGAAGAGGAAGAAGGAAGGTAAGAAGAAGAAAAGAAAAGAAATAGGTAAGTATTTATTTGTAGATGTATATTATATAGTATATGTATGTATAAATAAAGTATTTGTAGAGTATTTTCTTATAAATATAATATTGTATGTGTACACTAATACATAAATTGAGTAGTGTATGTATGTATAAGATTAGATATGTATACATGTATACACATATGTATATTATACATAAGTAGACGTGTTATGTATATTTTTTTTTTGGAATACATATAATGAGTATTATGTATTATATTAAATACTATAGTAC
Source organism: Lumnitzera racemosa (assembly GCA_024138005.1). Taxonomy (NCBI): domain Eukaryota; kingdom Viridiplantae; phylum Streptophyta; class Magnoliopsida; order Myrtales; family Combretaceae; genus Lumnitzera; species Lumnitzera racemosa. The sequence continues at coordinate 9,457,712 of JAMXBC010000007.1, forward strand.
ATATGTATGTTTTGTACCAAAAACATATGTGTATAATATTAACATACTTCCATAAGTAGTAATATGAGATATATAAATATATATAATATAGAGTATAAGTATTATAATATATGGCATAATATACATGTAATGTATAATATACATATTTTATGATAACTATAGGAATATATATATATATATATATATGCCGAATATATATAGGTATGTATTTATAGGTATGTATACATGTAAGACAAATATAAATGAATACATACATATATAATACATATAATGTATAGTATATATATATATATATAAATATATATATATAGAAGTGGTATATCGAATATGTATTAAAAAATATAATATATTTACTAAATCCATAAATATGTAAAGTCTATATGTATATACATATATATGATACCGTAATTTAAGATTTTTCAATAAAATAAACTATAAAATATATATGAATATAAATATATGTATAATCGTGAGGTACATAAGGAAAATAATAAATAAGAAAATGAGAATAGTGAAAATAATAAAGTTAAAAATCTCGAAAATAGGAAAATATACCCAAAATAATAAAAATATCAAATATATAATTTAAATAATTAATAAATCATAAATATGTTAAGAAAAGCGAAAATCAATATTTTATAATTTTTTAACTTAAATAATAATTTTGTAATATTTTTATCACAATTTACGTTACGAGTCATAACGTTCAAAACGGACCTCATTACAAGAAAATATGCTCGAAAACGATCAAAATGGGTGGATATGAGATAGGGGCGCTTTAAAATAGGCCATCTCAATTAACTTCTTTTGAAACCATTTAACCAAAAGCCCAATTTACAATACTAAACCTAAAAAGACCTAATAGATCGATCAGAGTGTATCACTTACAAATTGGATTATAATTTTTGGAATAGTAATCAAGAGTGAAATCCAGGCCGAGAGTGCGTAAGGAAGTCCTCTTCGACTAAACTAATCGTGAGTTACCTTTTCCTTACGAAATGAATATTTAAGGTCTATCCAATAAGCTCATTGTTACAAACTAGGGTGGATATGAGATACCCTACATGATTATAGTGTTTGCCTTTTAAATAGGAATTTGTATCCGTTAGCAAACTTTCAAGGAAAAAGAAGGAAAAAAAGAAAATGAAAAGACATGAAAATGAGAGAGAGAAAGTGGAGGCTTGTTACAAGTTTTTTCCATTCATTTTCTTGTCCATCTCATCCATAATAGTCAAATTTTTAATTCATGTTATAAACAATTTTCACCAAATTCCTTGTTTGTAAATTTCTCAAATCAAGAGTTTTTTTGAGTTGGCTATTGTTACTCCCCGAAGTCACAGAGTCGCAACAGTCCCGTCGTGTAAACCATTCTATGATAGTAACTGGTCTCACAGTGCCTACCATAGACATGACCTACACAAGGCGTCGACGACTCCTCGCTTTAAAGTAAACAGTCCGATGAACAATTAAACTACGAATACGATAAATAGTTCAAATTTCTAATAACATGTACAATATTATATATATATATATATAAGTCCACAAAGTTTCCTAGGAAATTTTACATAACATAACGGTTTATTAGATTACAGAATAACTACCGGTCTTTCATTCCTAATTACATGGTCACTCTAGTTACACACTATACTAAGTAACTTGATCCTCACACCCCTGGCTTCCAACAGACTAACCTCTAGGTAATTGTAGGGCGGCATAGTGCTTTGAGTGTTCAGAAATCAGAACCTGCAAAAAGATCTATAAGGGTATGAGCAACTACAGCTCAGCAAGTTGAATTGGAGACTCATGAATGCATACAAGCACAAACAGGGTTATCAAACAATTATTTTTATGCAATGCAACAATCAAGTGTCATCGCACAACGTAGTCCGGTCCGTTGTGAAATCAGAGAAATTTCACCCGCTCCAATCCGGGTTGAGGAGTTTCCATGTTATGCAGCAGCTCACAACCAAACCCAGGCTTGTGCAATGGAGACTTCGCTCCTCCCGCGACGACCTTCGAACCATTGAATTCACCCTCGCCGCGACCTTCTCTCCTGTCACTTAGTTCGACTAAGGATGAAGAAGGGACCATTTTGCAATCCTGCGCTATCCCTTTCGAAGGGGTCGGTATTTGGTTGGAGAGTTTTATAATCCCCTAACGGGTTGCAATGCATGATATTATTAATTATTTGGACTCGACTAATATTAAATTCTGTTTAGGGTGGTCAAACAATTTCATACCAATTCAATCAGTCACAGAATCACTCATAATACAAATTCAGCATGAATTCAGATACATCAAACACATGCGTAAACTACTTACAATCACAATCATATACAAGCCTAAGTCTCCGAGTACTACAAAACTAATACTCTATTACAATAAGCAATAACCCAACTTACTTGGATTTGCTCGATCGCTCGATCCTTTAAACTAAATCAATATTTTTTCCTAAATCTACATACAATAAAACCTTAGAATAACAAGTTTCATAATTTTCTGGGAAAAATAATTAATTTTACAAAATTATTCAAAATCGGGTCATTTAAGAGACTAATTGGTCCAAAGCTTTCTGGCCGTCCAAGGCCGGTCCAAGGTTATCGACTGGTCTAGGCGGTGGTTCTAGTGTAGGGTGGTGGTGGTGGTTCGGTCCCAGGTGGTGGTGAGTGGTAGATTTAGCTCACGTGCCCAATCTGCACAGTTTTCCCATTTTTTTTTTATTTTCTGGATTTTCTCTCGATTTTTTTAGTGCTCCTATTTTTTCAAATACTAAATTGACTAAATAACTTCTAGAAATTTTTCCCTTATTTATAAACATTTTTTTTGTAACTAATGTGCATTAATTTGACAAGACTTTGTATAAATTCCTTGATTTTTGGCTATTAAGTTGTCCAAATTTTATTGGTTGATTTTTCTTTTTCTGATCTAAACCTGCCACGACATGATCTTAATTAATCTTATCATCTTCTGATTTTTTTCTGATATTTCTATAATTATTTTATAATTTTCTTTAATTATTTGCTTACTTTTTGGCCAATTTAGGTAATTACACGTATTTTTATCTACACGTAAATACATATAGGGTACACGTGAACATTCCTAATTATTATTTTGGCCATTCTAAAATTTTTAGTATACATATAATCTATCTCTAATAATTTATTAATTATTTTATTACACTTTTCGCATTTTCGGTAATTAATACTTATTACACTTAAAATTTAAAAATTTTATAGTCTCCTATTTTATTACTTATTTTCTTAAATTCAAATTTACGGGGTCAGTTTTACTAATATTTCTCTCAATAGTTCATAATTTGGGTTTGATCGGATATTTTAACCGATTGCCCTAAAACTTAGGTTCTAAGTTCAATCCTATAGTTACTTAGCTTGGCTTTAGGGCTTACAGCTATGTTTCTCAGTTTACTTTCAACTCTCAATAGAGCTTAAGCGAGTCTGAAGGGTGCTTACCCTTTATCCGTTTTCTCAAGGATATAGCCAGCTCATAGTACACTGTTCCTATTCATATCTTCTTTAGCGCTTCAATCAGCTTATGGAGCGCTATCTAGGTTCATATTTTCATTTAGGGATCTAGCTAGCTCATAGAGTGCAGTCCCAATCTAAAGTTTCTTAAGCTTCCGACTGGCTCCCAAAACACAGTCCCAATTTTAATCTCCTAGGGAGCTAGCCAGCTCGTAGAGCGTAGTCCTAATCTAGTGTTTCTTAAACTCCCAATCATCGAACTCACAGAACGTTACCCAACTCAAAATTTCTTCAAGGGATTTAGTAAGCTCATGGAGCTCTATCCCAATTCAAAGTTTTTCTTCATTTTTAGGTCTTACCCAACTTAAGGAGCGCTTTGACTGCCTTGGTTAGTCAGCTCATTAAGGGTACGACCAAGTTTTCTTCATTTTTAGGTCTTAACCAGCTCAAGGGGCGCTTTGACCGCCTTGGTTAGTCAGCTCATTAGGGCACAACCAAATTTTCTTTATATTTTTAAGTCTTAGCCAGCTCAAGGGGTGCTTTGACCGCCTTGGTTAGTCAGCTCATTAGGGCATAACCAAGTTTTTCTTCATTTTTAGGTCTTAGCCAACTCAAGAGGTGCTTTGACTACCTTGGTTAGTCAGCTCATTAAGGGCACGGCCAAGTTTTCTTCATATTTTTAGGTCTTAGCCAGCTCAAGGAGCACTTTGATTGCCTTGGTTAGTCAGCTCATTAAGGGCACAACCAAGTTTTCTTCATTTTTAGGTTTTAGCCAGCTCAAGGGGCGCTTTAACCACCTTGGTTAGTCAGCTCATTAAGGGTACGGCCAAGTTTTCTTCATATTTTTAGGTCTTAGTCAACTCAAGGGGCACTTTGACCGTCTTGGTTAGTCAGCTCATTAAGGGCATGACCAAGTTTTCTTCATTTTTTTAGGTTTTAGCCAGCTCAAGGGGCGCTTTAAACGCCTTGATTAGTCAGCTCATTAAGGGCATGACCAAGTTTTCTTCATATTTTTAGGTCTTAGCCAGCTCAAGGGGCGCTTTAACCGCCTTGGTTAATCAGCTCATTAAGGGTACGACCAAGTTTTCTTCATATTTTTAGGTCTTAACTAGCTCAAGGGGCGCTTTAAACGCCTTGATTAGTCAGCTCATTAAGGGCACGACCAAGTTTTCTTCATATTTTTAGGTCTTAGCCAGCTCAAGGAACGCTTTGACCGCCTTGGTTAGTCAGTTCATTAAGGGTACGACCAAGTTTTCTTCATATTTTTAGGTCTTAGTTAGCTCAAGGGGCGCTTTGACCGCCTTGGTTAGTCAGCTCATTAAGGGTACGACCAAGTTTTCTTCATATTTTTATGTCTTAGCCAGCTCAAGTGGCACTTTAACCACCTTAGTTAGTCAGCTCATTAAGGGCACGACCAAGTTTTCTTCATTTTTAGGTCTTAGCTAGCTTAAGGGGTGCTTTGACCGCCTTAGTTAGTCAGCTCATTAAGGGCACGACCAAGTTTTTCTTCATTTTTAGGTCTTAGCCAGCTCAAGGGGCACTTTGACCGCCTTGGTTAATCAGCTCATTAAGGGCACGATCAAGTTTTCTTCATTTTTAGGTCTTAACCAGCTCAAGAGGAGCTTTGACCGCTTTGATTAGTCAGCTCATTAAGGGCACGACCAAGTTTTCTTCATATTTTTAGGTCTTAGTCATCTCAAGGGGCGCTTTAACCGCCTTGGTTAGTTAGCTCATTAAGGGCACGACCAAGTTTTCTTCATATTTTTAGGTCTTAGCTAGCTCAAGGAGCACTTTGACCGCCTTAGTTAGTCAGCTCATTAAGGGCACGACCAAGTTTTCTTCATTTTTAGGTCTTAGCCAGCTCAAGGGGCGCTTTGACCGCCTTGGTTAGTCAGCTCATTAAGGGTACGATCAAGTTTTCTTCATATTTTTAGGTCTTAGCCAGCTCAATGGGCGCTTTGACCGCCTTGGTTAGTCAGCTCATTAAGGGCTTGAGCTTTAACCATCTTGGTTAGTCAGCTCATTAAGGGCACGAACAAGTTTTTCTTCATATTTTAGGTCTTAGCCAGCTCAAAGGGAGCTTTGATCATCTTGGTTAGTCAGCTCATTAAGGGCACGACCAAGTTTTTCTTCCTATTTTAGGTCTTAGTCAGCTCAAGGGGCGCTTTGACCACCTTGGTTAGTCAACTCATTAAGGGCACGACCAAGTTCTCTTCGTATTTTTAGGTCTTAGCCAGCTCAAGGAACTCTTTGACCGCCTTAGTTAGTCAGTTCATTAAGTGCACAACCAAGTTTTTCTTTAGTTTTAAGTCTTAGCTAGCTCAAAGGGCGCTTGACCATCTTATTTAGTCAGCTCATCAAAGCACGGCCAAGTTCTCGTTATTCTTTTTTAGAGATTTTTGCCAATTCACAAAGGTACTACTCCTTTCTATTCTAACCCTTGTTAAGCATCTTAAGGTTCCTTAGGATAGAGTTGTTCTGAGGCAGAAACGGTGTCTTTTTTGTCTTTGTGGCAAAGTTTTGCTCAAACTTCACCACAAAGAGGAGCAGCTGTAGATACCTAATTTTTGCCCTTTCGTAGTCTTTATTTTTTACAAAAAGGGTCCTAATTCAAAGATAACAAAAAAAAAAATAATAATAATAATAAAAATTAATAGATAATGAAAATTCCAAAAAAAATAAGAAAAGGAAAAATCATAAAGATTTCGTAGATTTTTAAGAAGTAATTTATATTAGGAATAATTAGTTTTAGTTTTAGTTTAGTTAAAAATTTTAGTTTAGGGAATCATATAGTTTAAATATAATTTAATGGTAATGAATGTCAAGGTACAGGTCAATGGCCTAACAGATAAGTAGCGGAGTATTTGGGTGGATTTAGTTTGAGCAGGTACCTATGTCTTTATTTTTTTTGTCGTTGCAAAAGCAAGATTTAAAATCGAATTCATATCTAATCAAATCATATGAATATTAGTTAAATTAGATTTGAATTAAATTTGAATCTAATTTAATTAACAAATCAAATATAATTAGATATGATATGATACGATACGATTTGGTTTAGATTATATAAACACTTCACGTAGTCAGAAAAAAAAAAAGAGAACAAAACTAGCAACACGCTATAGACATTAGCATCCAATACCATACTTCACTATTGCACATACTGCTCCCCTGCCGAACTCCACTGTCGTCACAATTACACCATAACCAAACAACAATCAGCACAATTGTACACTAACTGCAGCATTAATCAACTGCAGTTGCTAAACTAGATCCGCAATCCATACATAGCTGCAGTTCGCCATACGGTTGCCTCAGCACGCCACACAGCAAGTTTAACAGGCCATCTCTTTCATCAAACAGCTGTAATGCCGGAACAGTATGCACGACGCTAAGCAATTGTCTCCGAATACCGCGATCACTTGCAACGATCGGTCACTGCACTACAAGTTCTGTTTCACGCCCATAACTAGTCTTCGTCACACAAAATGGACAGCAATTGAACAGCAACAGCGGCCATACATATCTAGACTTCATCGTCCACCACTCCAATCACATCCAGGCTTTAGCAAAACTCCCCGACACGCAGCAATCCCGCACCGTCCACTGCATCAGTGTTCTACCACTGAACGTACGAGGCCCTGCACAACTGTACCAAACAAACAGTTCAGGACTGGGGATCCAATATGTTCTATTTCATCAGCATTACGTGCTTTGCCTTGTAGGTACGTAATAGTGGTTTTTAATTATTGTCTATAGGTTGTCTTATTTATTTATTTTTTTCTCACTTAGTAAATGCGTAGTTATTTTTAAGACTTGTACTAATTTTTTTTTATCACGTCTTTAATTGCTAGTAATTAGTTATAGCATTAGTGTTTAGTGAACATATGTTAAGTTAAGTTTTAGTTTATTTATTTTTTTTAGATTTTATATTTTCTAAATGATATTTTTATAAAATCTCATATTTTACAAAATCTTGTTCTTTGCATATTATATTAACTTAGAAAAATTGCATTAGGCATGTTAGGGTTTTTTAGGTAAAAAAATCATTTTGATGTTCATAAAATAAAAAAAAAAATCTTTAATTAACTTCTTTTTTACGGCAAAACATTTTTTCCATAGTTTAGGTTTGTTTTCTATAGTTTAGTTTTCTTTTCCATAGTTTGGATTTCTTTTCTATGGTTTGAAGACATCTTTTCTATGATTTAGACATCTTTTCTATAATTTAGATTTTTTTTTTCTATAATTTAGATATCTTTTCTATGATTAAGGCATTTTTTCTCTGACTAGGAAATCTTTTTCTTTCTTTCTTTTTTTAATGTTTTAAGCATCTTTTCTATATAAAAGTTTCATCATATAGAACATTGCATATTTCATAAAATCTTTAGGGTTTTTCTTGAAAATAAGAAAAATTATCACTTAGTTATTTTTAAAATAAAAATCTTAATTTGGCACTTTTCAAAAATTAGGTTTTTAGGTTTTTTTTTTTATAATTAGTAATAAAAATTAGACTTCTAGGGATTTTCTTTAATAAAAATAAAACGGTTAATAAAAACGCAAATTCAATCAATTAATTTTTTATAAAAGAAACCAACACATTAAAGTTTTCAGAAAGAACTACGACCATCTGATCCTGACTAGCGGGTACGTAGGCACTTTCGGGGCGACGATAAAATATATAGAAACTTAGGTTCTTTTTTCTTTTGATTTTATTTATTTATTTATTAAATATTACAATTAAAAGAATAATCCTAATTTCAGTAAATAGATAGTGGTACCCGTTAAGGGTTTCATAGATTAGCCCTCGAACTTGGAGCCCTCTGGTTCTTCATTTAAAATTGAAATGAAAGACCGGTAGCCAAATCGTAATCAATCCACCCAATTGGTTACGATTTCTTTTTCTTTTCCCAATTTCGGTCGGGTGGTGACTCCAAAAATTATTTTCAATAAAAAACCAAAATTTTTCAATTTTTTTAGTTGAGGATTAATATTAAATGGGTTAGAGTTTAATATCAATCAGGAAATGAGATATTAATTTAAATAAAAGAAACAAAAAAAAAATAGACTCGACAGCGGGGAAGTGGATGCATTGTTGGTCCTTGAAACAATGGAGATAGGCTTTGGGTTCTTGAAATAGTTGACAACTAGAGACATGTATATAGCCTTTATTTATTGTTATTTGTATATGAAAGTGGAAAGCTAATCATAAGCTAGACATGTAAATAGATGGATTGGCTTTTTACCAAGACCATAGCTCACATATTGGACTAATGGCCTAACTGCTTCTTTATGTTGTTGCTAAATGTGCAGGAACTGATTTCTATTTTAATTATGATAAAAGATATGAAATTTTCCCACTTATCATACTAATTCAACCATTGCATCTTATTATTGCACTTATATCATCTAATTTCCATGTACTAACTTAAATTAGAGCACTAAATTCAATAAAAGCAAGCATATATACACACAATACACAAAAAACATAGTAATCAATAAACTAACTCAATTTTAGCCATATCATGAACCTAAAAAGGCTTCCTACTCATAGAACTCGATGAACAAACACTAATATATAGAAATTAAAGGCACAAAACTCTCCACTAATGGATAGATGGACGATGAGTTGAGAAATTTTTAAAAGAAGCCTCCTACATGATGTAGTTATCATATAGGATAAGATTATTTTATGTGGTCGCAGACATAAAACTTTGAGATTTTTTATAATATATTTCCCTTAAAATCTAGAATCAAAGATTTAGGTTATATAGGAGAAAATAAATGGAATCTATGATTATTGATTGTATACTTATCATTGCATTTAGATGTATAAGCCCATACGCTTCTTATGTATAATATGTGGTTGTTTTAGTATAGTTTGACATAATAGGCATCATTAGTTATTCCTTTGGATCTTGTGAGACTTCTTTTAAAACATTTCAAATCCATGAGCACGCTGCGATCAACACAAGAAAAAACACTAGCATATCAGGCACACAATTTTTAGACACATGAATTGCGTACCCAACATGTCTACTCTAATCCATCGGTGAATATAGAATCTGGGTAGAAATGATCAACGAGTGAATTTGGGAAGGAAGAACAATTGAATTAGGTTATTAAAGATCTTCTATTTGTAATTATGATGAGACTGCATCTAGATCAATAGATCACTACGATAGAGTACACAATCTTTCATATGCTAAAACAGATCAAAATCAAAGTAGTCCATTTAACTTCAATAGATATCTAACATGATTCTAAAATTCCACTGATGCTCAATATGCGTCATACATCATGGTCTTCTAATATTAATTGTAAATGACAAAAAAACCGAGTACAGACACCGGATATCTTTATCTTCTAAGAACATATAAGAAAAATAAAACCCTTAACCTACGAGATTATGTACACCAATCACATCGACAAAAGTATTGTCCTACGCATCCTGGACGCGAGGGGCCGAACCAATAATCACAAAGATTTTCGCACGAAGAGGGTGTGCATTCCTCCACCATAGGCTTAGTCGCAACGCAATCTGGTTGTTGTGCATTGAGTTCGCTTGGTTCTTCCGACAAAAGAAAAAAAACCACAAGGGAAAAAATATATAAAAAAAAAAGTAGTTATTTACAGCAAGTAAACATATTCCCAGACAATTTGGAGTTTTAAACATGTAAGACTTAAAACATTTTGACATACCAGAAACCAAAATGAGTACGAGAGTCATGGAGATAAACAAGAAGGTCTTCATACTTTTGCTTCGTAAAGGTTGAAGAAAGCAAGGTAAGGTTATGGGATGAGCAAGTTGTGGAATACAACCACCAATCAACTTACTTAAAATAAAAAAACAATCGGGTAAAATATATGGAAAGCTTTCTCCACTACAAGAAATTTAGACAAACTGAGAAGTCGGGAGCGGCATTATCGGTAATTTCCTAGTATGGGAAGGGGGGGTGGGGGTGGGGAAAGAGGTAGAAATCCGCAATTTAATTGCCGCATTAAGTGGAGGCCCGCAGTAATGTGATTTCCATGAGTGGTTATTCTAGACATTGATATCGGAGGGATACGGGAATTTCTACGAAATTTTATACATTTTTTTAAGGTCTGATCCTTTTTTTTTTTTTGGCGGGGGATCTCTTACTTTTAATTAAATATCAATTATATTTAAATAATTAAATTAATTATATTTTTAACAACTTAAATTTAATGAATATTAAATTAATTGTAAGATGAAGAATTGAACTGAATTGATCATGTAAAGATAAAAAACGAAACTATTGAATCCCCTAAAATTTTATATGCATGATGTTATTTTCTAAAATATCACATAAAAGACTTATAAATTTTTAAAGTCTTATAAGTAATTTATTTTCTTAATTATGTATTACTTTTGTAGCATTTGCAATATAAGTATGATTGCCTTATCAATTTGTAATACCCATGTGTTAAGTGTCCAAAGTAGATTGTAGAAAGTTATGTTACTAGTTTATAAAACTCTAGCGATGAATGATTTATCAACAAATGGTTGCAACTATTAAGTCAAGTAGTTAAAATAGGTCCATTAGTATTTATTGATTTGATTATTTACTACTTTTGACTTGAATATTATCAATGGTATTAAAGTCAACGCTATGCTAATATTGGGTTATGACTTCTAGCATACTTTCTAGATAACTTATAAGTAAAGGATGACTTGAAATATACAACAAAAAAAGAAAACATTGAGTATTTAAGGAGTGAAGATTGTGATACCCATATGTCAACTATAAGATACGAATTATAGAAGTTTGTAAGTATTAGTTTATAAGCCTTAATGGTAAATGCTTTGTCAATACATGATTGCAACTTTTAATCTAAATAGTTGAAAGGGACCTATTAATATTTGTTAACTTAGTTATTTATTACTTTTATCATGAGGCGATATACAATTTATGTATTAGGATATATTTTAACGTGTTGTTTATTGCTATATAGTTGGAAATATTTCATATGAATCCAGAAGAAAAAGACTATTCTTATATTTATTTACATGCTAATAATATTTAGAAATGGTTACTGCATGAGCTTTAAGTATATTCATTTCCAAATATTATATATTCATTCATTCATTTATATAATGACCAACTATTATGCAGTTATAACTAAAATTTGTTATCTTACATAAAGTTTCCTTTTTGTCCCAAATTATACATAAACTATATATATATATATATATATATTATTTATATTATTGAAGCCATGAAATTTACAATATAATCTTTTACCAACTTCGTGGCATGTTATTATTCTTTGTTCTTTCTTTTACATATTTGCATATTGTATTTGAAAATATACAAGTTAATGGGGAATTTTATGAAAAAGTTATGGTTTAAGAAAGTTGATACATATACATTAGCAAACACGCACCAGTAATATGGAAGAGAGAAATGTCACACCATTGTGAAAAAAGAATGAATATCACCATATCATTATTGTATTTATTTATTGTTTTACTTTCTATGCACCCGTAATATGGGTGTCCTTCTTGCTAGTATATATTTATATACATATACTATAACCAGCTATTTATTTATGTTACGTGTAAATGCAATTGTAGTCAATTGATGTATACCTAGAGAAAAATATAAGCTACAGTTTGTTATTTATTCCACAGGTACGTGTAATATTAAATAACTATAATATAGCACTTGTAACGGTTATGAAAAGTTCAGATTATGTATATATTTAAAAAAAAAAATCAACAAAATTTTGTTATTATTTGTAATAACGTACCATCGTTCATTCATACAATTGTCCATAGCTAACAGCCTGGATATAGGTTTCTCGACGTTTAAGTTAAATCTATATTTTTATCAACATCACCCATACCCTAAAAAGTATCAACTTAAACAGAAAATATTGATGATGCGGTTGAGATTTCTCTTTTCTTTTAGCCTTTAAATACCCGAATTTTCGAAGGAAGGTAAATGTAAACCTTCCTAATTTTATTCAATAAAAAGAAAGTATTGAAAGTGAATGGAAGGAATAGATACCATATCCAAATGGATCTAACTGAAAGAGACTTGAAAAGGAATAATCTAACCTTGTTTTCCTCGGTAAATTAGCTACAGAATCTGTTCTTGATTGCCTTTCTACAAATACTAGTGGATGTGCACCTCTAACCCTGCAGAAAAGTTCTTGTAAAAAGAATAATGAGATCCACTTTCTTCAAATATATTAGCTCTTTTAAAAGGCTGTAATCCAAAATAAAGAAATATTTTTTTAAAAGTTAATTCTTTTATAATCATTTTTTTTATCTTAACCTCAAGATAAACAAAGAAATATATTTAATATACAACATTATATTATTTTTATGTCCTTTATAAATGTCACCAAACACAAATCTCCAATTTTCTTTAGTCATACCACATCAAAAATATATCTCCATCAAAGATGTGATAGGAAAAGTACAATTCAAACATCAATTTCATTAAAATAAATGCCAGAATATATGTCGTTAAAAATTGAATATGAAGTAATTAAATATTTGAAGTACACGTGAGAGTGACTACTGTAGAAAGAAAGAGAAGTATATGAAAAAAATTTTCGGAAAATTTATGCAAAAGCTACAGAAAACCTTTAAAAAGCAGAAAATGATTTGAACCTATTAATAGAGAAAACCAAAAGTAGAATTCTCTAAAACACAATTTAACCGGTGGTAGTAGAAATGCACAAGAAGTTGCTGAGAAAAAAAAAAAAAGAAGAGAAAATAGTTTCTTCCAGTGGAAGAAGAGCATTCACAAAAATACACACATATATATGCATCTATCTGTCTATATCTATATATATATATATATGGGGAGACTCTAGCAATAAAATAAAAAATAAAAAATAAAAAAAATCAAAGTTATTTGATTGAAAGTGCACAAAGCATCATACTAGTAAGAAAGGCTATAAACTTTAAACCCATAATAAGTTCATCAAGATAACCTTTAAATAAATATGTTTCCTCTCATTCAAATTTAATAGATATTATACTAAATAATATATAAATATTTAGAGTAAAACCTTCTCATTCCATACAATTTCAAAGATTGAAGAAACAACATCAGGTTGCAAAACCTCTACTCTCATAAATCAAGCAAAATTTTGGCAAGAATAAATCAATTCTACTAAAGAAAAGTGAGATTGATGTTCCAGAGTTTTTTCACCAGTTATGTGCACATGAGTCACTGATACTGTCCATTCTTTCTCTTGGCCACTCCTCTTTGAAATTCAAGATTGACGCTAAGTGCATGCAATTATATCAATCGGATTGATAGATCCTCGTATCTGCGTTTATAATTTATTATTAATGTCATTTTAGTGCTACCAAATAAAAGGGTAGTTAATACTGTTTTATTTCATCTTTTAAGAATTGTCATTCTACGTATATATGATTCCATTCTACCAACCAAAATTTCCATTAAGGTTCTTCTACAGTCGAGTCATAAAATTTTTAATTTTGCACCATTTCTATAATCCTGAAGTAATCTCAAATGACATATTTTATCAGCTTTACCACATGGGGCTAACATGATATAAACTATAGAAATAGTCGCATTAAAACTGTAACACCATAAATACATTCAAAGAAAATAAATTAAAATTGAAAAACTTGGTAGGTTAGCCACGATGACATGGTAAGTGATGGCCATCATAGAGGTGGCTGGCCTCCTAGATTTGCTAGATATTCTAGTATAATGTGCGTTTCTGTTTTTATATTTAATTCTATTCTTACAATTCCAATATAATGTTTTGTCCTTACCATTTGTTAGGCATATTTATGCCACGTCAATGGCATGTGGTAAGAAGATTAATTCTAAATTTATCAAACTTGGATTCAAAGGTTGATTTAGCAATGAAAATGGGTAAATAATCAAAATGATCAACCAAGGTTAAATCAAAATTGAATTAAAATCAACAAAAATATTATAATATGATTCATATTTATTTATAAAATAAAAAAGTAATTTATATATTTAAAAATTGAAAGTTGAGAGTATTATACAGTTTATTTTTATTTTTATTTTTCTTTAATCTATATTTATGTTATAACAAATTAGTATATCATTTTAGAAAATATAAGAGAAAATAATATTTTTTAATCTAAAAAAAAGACCGTTGGATTCTTATATGAATCAGATTAGATCGGTTGGGTCAATTGATCAAACTGAAATTATTGTCAATAAAGGTCAAAAGAGTAACTCATATTAGTTTTATAAAAGGGTCACATCGAACAAGATTGAATCAGACGAGTCAATCTGAATTTAACAATATTGATTAATATAACATGAATACTAAACAATTATACAAGCAAAATTAAGGGAAAGCGCTTAATTGTGCGACTTTGGTAAGGTGGATAACTTGATTATCCCAAAAATTTCTATTATGAGAATTGCTAAAGAAATAGTAGTTAATATATGCAACATTAATGAATTTTATTGATTAAGTGGATTCTACTAAGATTAGTTCTACAAATTAATCTAGGATACTAAATGTAGTTTTCTCAACGAAAAAATTAGTCCTATATGATATTTGCTTTTCCTTGATTTAATTTTCTAAATGAAAATGAAAATTAATTGACCATGTGAAAGGGGGAAGAGCAAGAGTATTGCATAATTATTTATCAAAAGTCAAATCAAATCTCTGCTGGCTGTCACCCTATGTTTGGGAAGAGGGAAGGAATTAGGAAGAAAGGAAAGTAGAAGAAAGAGCATGGGAGAAATGAATTATAAGAGTATTTTATTCCTTGTAATGTATTTGGTTAATAAAAAGAATGAAAAATGGAAGGAATGGTAATATTGCTATAGACAAAATAAAGGATAAATTAACATTACCACTTATAATAACTAGAAAGAAAAGAAATAAATAAAAAGAGAGAGATAAATAGGTAAATCAATTCCTTTTTTCTCTTTCTCCATTCATTCTCTCCATTTTGAAAGGTAAAGAAAATGTACGGGGTCATGCAAACGAATCCTCCTCCCTTCCTTCCTCCCTTATTTTCCCCCCTATACCAATCTTCCCCATTCCCACTTCCCAAACATACTGTAAGGAGCACTGTCCTGATGATGGAGCCAGGCAAGGCATGTGGTTGTGAAATCATTATTATTATTAGTATTAATATTGATGTCCTTTGGCCGGCCAAGTGGTTGTGAAATTGTTTCGTGACATTCTTTCTTTTATATAAAACCATCACTGAATGAGATTTTAAAAACAGTACCATTTGTCTAGTAATGAAACAGAGATTGTCGCTTTAATAATTCCATGACTTACCACCGGGTATACTCAAACATTTTAATCAATGTTGGGGGGGGGGGGGGGGGGGGGGGGGGGGGGGATGTTTTGTGCTTTTTCTTAGCAAATAAAAGCAGACAAAAGAGAACCAGAGCACAATAATGATGTTCACATGAAAATTTGTCCTTCAATCACATGATTGATGCAAATGAAATATTTAAAGAAACAGAACGCATGTTACAAACATATCAAAGATGATAAATAAGCACGAAATAGCCATATCCTAGAGTTCAACATGATGTTTCTAACACAAGAGACCAACACCAACTGGGAATAACACGCTAATATGGTAAAAACTAACTCTAGCCTAGTCCTAGCACTGACAATACCACAACTCCCACCAGAACTACTCTTGATCGAAATCTTATTTAAAGTCTCGCAATTCCAAGTTAGGAAGTGTATCTTCAGTCCATCCCAGCAAAGTTACGGATAAGACTAATATCCATCCAAGGTGAACCATAAGAATGGATCTCTCAGTTGATATCTTAGATGGCTGAGACCTTGGGAACCTCCACAGGGAAATTATGGATCTCATCCATCCATGGATTCTTCTCCTTTGCGGGGTTTATGGTTCGCAGACCCTTCCAAACAGCACTGTTGCACTTAAACCCAGATCCGAAAGCTATCTGCCAAATTCTGTTTCCCCTCTTTACCCTCCCTTTGGCTTCTGTATATGCCAACTCATACCAGAGAGAGCTGCTCGATGTGTTGCCAAAGCGGTTGAGCGTCATCCTTGAAGGCTCCATGTGCCAGTCAGAAAGCTGCAAGTTCTTCTCTAACTCATCCAGTACGGCTCTTCCTCCAGCATGAATGCAGAAATGCTCGAAAGCCAACTTGAAGTCAGGGATATAAGGCTTCCACTTCATCTTGAAGAGCTTCTTTCCAACCAGTGTGGCTAAAAAGAGCAACTGTTCGGACATTGGCAACACAAGAGGGCCCAATGTTGTAATATTTGTCTTCAAAGCATCCCCTGCAACAGCCATCAAATCCTTTGACAACGAGACTCCAATTCTCCCAGTAGAATCCTCTTGTTGGTAGACGCAAGAGAAGCACCTGTCGTCCGCCCCTTTATGCGTCCGCACAGTATGGACTAACCGGTACTTGGACCTCCATCTGTCTGACCTCTTGTTCGAGAGTAAAATTGCAGCTCCTCCCACCCTAAACAAACAATTCGACACAAGCATTGACCTCTCATTTCCAAAATACCAATTAAGAGTAATATTCTCCATGCTAATGACCAAAGCATAGGAATTTGGGTGGACTTGGAGAAGATCCTTCGCGAGATCAATCGAAATCAGCCCAGCACTACACCCCATTCCACCAAGGTTGTAGCTAACGATATTACCTCTGAGCTTATAATGGTTGATTACCATTGCAGACAACGATGGGGTCGGGTTAAACAAGCTGCAATTCACGATCAATATTCCAATATCTTTTGGCTTCAAGGATGTTTTCTCAAATAGCTGATCGATTGCACCAAACATCACCATTTCAGCCTCCTTCCTTGCCTCCGCCATGCATGGATTCGGTGGCACTCTCAGAACGGCCTCGGGTAAATAGGTTGACTCCCCAAGACCCGACCTCTCGATAATCTTCCTTTGAAACTCAAGATTCTCTTCAGTGAAGGCACCCGTCAAACGCGATCTCTCCATAAAGATTTGCCTTGTGCATTTCCGCTCGTTATCAGGTTTATAGCACGAAAAATCAACAAGATAAACAGGCCGAGGACGGGTGAGGAAATAAAGAGTAGATAGGAACACGAGGAGGGTTGAACATAGGATGACTGAGATGAGATTGAATCGGAGATGTGCCCAGAGATCATGGAGGTCTTGGATTGAGAATGTGGATAGTTGTGCAGCAACGACAGCAACAAGAGGGGTTAGAAAGAGGTACATTCCATGAGTTATGAGATAATGGTAACCAAGTTTCACGTATTTCAATTTGACGGATTGCTTGAAATCAGGGAGTTTCTGGGTGTGTTGTGTTGGTTGGATCAAGGGTGTGTTAGGATTGGAAGATGACATTCTTCTTTTTAACTTATACAACTCTCTTCACTAATTCCCAAGTCAGTTCAAGAGTGAAATACACCTAGGAGCAGGTTTAGTGATGAGACTTTCATGGAGGTATTAAAAGATTGGATCTTGACTTTAGTCAAGAGAAAATAAAAAAACATGGGCTTTTAGGATTTTTTTACCCGAAAGAAAGTTGTCGTATAGTAAAGCACTGAACTTTTTCCCTAGATCAAAATCACTGAATGCTGCCACGAGTAAAGACCTCCCTGCGAATAGACGAAAAAACCCATCACTTAATATAACTGCGGTAGTCCTATTTTGGTTTCGGTACATCAAAAGTCTCAACATTCTTCTAGGAACAGATGAGATCTGGCGGGTTTATTACGAGGAAAGAGAAAAACAGACAGAGGATAAA
This sequence comes from Lumnitzera racemosa, assembly GCA_024138005.1. Lineage (NCBI taxonomy): Eukaryota > Viridiplantae > Streptophyta > Magnoliopsida > Myrtales > Combretaceae > Lumnitzera > Lumnitzera racemosa. Next base: position 9,475,936 of record JAMXBC010000007.1, read on the forward strand.
AAAAAAAAAAAAAAAACAATGTACATTATATTGCTTATTTGTGTACTCGTCAAGTAAAGTAAAACCTGAAGTCATATAACGATAGAGAACAGACCTCGTTACCGAACTTTGTGTCTTGCCTGAGGAACTATGCCGGAAACACAGAGAGAGAGAGAGAGAGAGAGAGAGAGACAGAGAGACAGAGAGCCAGAGAGAGCGAGAGAGAAATGATATGTTAAGAATAAGTTATTAATTAATAAGTAGTGCATGCACGTGACTTGTGAGTTGTGAGTTGCGATGGATCCAGATTGTCTTGATACGCCTGTGAGATTAAAATCCTTACACGTCAGCGACAGGAAACATTCAGTTTATTAAACGTTACCCCACACAGCTTCTAAGAGGCCCCTGCTTGTCTTTGGCTTGTGATTAGACTTGAAGTGATTCTCACCTCGTCTTAATCTCTGACAACGTCGAAGTGACACATTAATATGTCGAGCATTTATGGTTCGGCTTGTCTTGTCGTTTCTGGTTAGACTAAAACTAATTCTGAGGTCATTTCTATCCTACGGATTTTAGCATGGACGAGGAGAGGAATCAAGAACCACAAAAAGTGGAAGAAAAGAACACGAAGAAAATGAAAATGGGACGAATATGATTGTTTGGGTAAGGGAAGAATGGTTGTAAAAAAAAGTTAATTAAATATTTTTTTAAATATATTAAAATTCTCTTGAAAGCTTAAAGTTTGTTTTTATAAACAGTATTTACGTTATTTCATTGATTTTCCTTCATATTCCCTTCACACGTGGAAGAAAAAGTTACTGTAAGACAAAGAAAATTTTTTCTCTCTCGAATTCCTCTCCTCCCACTTTGCACTTTTTAGCAAACAAGGAAAAGGAATAAATTCCTCCCCAACTCGTCCCCTCTCCCTTTTTTTTCTCCATCCCGAGCACAGTGTAGAAGGTACGATCAACATATTAAGAATTTTTTTTTTTCTTTAACGATCTTCTCATTTTATTTCTGGATTCTTAAGGATAACTTTTTGCTATTTTCTTTTATTCTTTTATAGGCTCTGCAGTAGTTACTTTCCACCAACACCATTAATATTTTATCAAGCTAATTTTATTGTAAATAATCAATAAACTCATTACCAAGAAAATCAAACAAAAATACAAAACAACAATAATATACATATATTATTAATATTTAATTTATTACCATTAAAAAATATAATTAATAAATTTAATTATATTCATTGATCTAACAATGTCATGAATACCGAAAACTAGAAAGATGATCATTAATTTAAAACTAATAAAAGTTGAAGTACATAGCCAAAGATAATAATAATAATAATAATGATAATAACAATAATAATGAAGAATTAACATACAATTTAAAAACATCAATTATTATGGAAATCGCTACTACACATATTTAATTAAATTTATTTGTAATTAACAATGTTTTATCCTACCATAAAACCAAATACTGTTTTGGATGTATGTTACGTAGTTCACAATATAACTGCGTGAGATTTGAGGTGCCAAATCCTTAGTGTCCTCCAATTCATTATCCAAAATGTTAAAATTGAAATTGTAGCCATTCGACTTATTCTCAATAATCATATTATACAAAGTGTATACGCATTGATGATTTGTCTTATAACTTCTCGATCAAAAAAAATGCAAAGGCCCATTACCTATATGAAAACGAGATTGAGGCAGTGTCAAAGCCTATTCAACATCTTTCTTGTATCCTCTTGCCACTTAACAAATGCTTACTTCTTTGGACTATGCTCTATGAAATAGATTTGACAATTATTAACTACTCTAGGTATATACTGATTGTAAGATAATGTCTAAAATTATAGTTTCTATAATTATTAACTACTCTAGGTATATACTAATTGTAGATACATCCCTTACGATACCTAAAAAGTAGGTTCTTGGTCTGGTTTTGGTGCTAAGAATCCGGATGGGAATACCCTAATGGTACTTCTAAAGGAATATAATGAAAAATGCAAAACAACAATGCTAGGCCTAGTATAAGGCAATCATGGCTACTAATCTTATATAAACCCCTTTTTTCTTCTCATCTTAAATACATAAGTTTACCTATACTTTTAACACCTGCGGACTTACCACTACTAATATTTGATTTGTATTTTTTCTACTATTTTTGCTACAATTAAACTATTGGCATTAGGTTTTCATCACCATAAGTTTATATCTATAGATCTTGTTAGTTTGAAAATTGTGACTATTAAGTTAATATTAGTTTATCAATATTATTTAGATTAAAAGGTTTTCATGTATATATTGTTTTTATTTTTCTTTTTGTTCCCTCTTTTATGTTATTCCTTTTATTTCTAAAATTTTTAGAAATCCTATGAATCCTTGACTTATTAAAAAAAAAATTAACACTTATTAGTGAAAAAACCAATGTGACAATTTAAGTGTACATTTTAATTGACATGGCACTAACCTAATAATTACTTATATATATTTACATTAATAAATTTATTTGATTACAAAATACAATAACAAATAATAATATTGTAGTTTTTTTTTTAGGAAATATGAAAAATGGGAAAACATTTGATGTAGCTATAGTTTAGCTATCCTAAGGTTAAAAGGTGGTTAACAATCACAAAGGAGTTAGAAATGTTAGTAGGACTTCACCTATTACTATGGGCAGGTCATGTAGCCAACCAATCACCTTATAGTGGTTGTATGATCTACTTTAGATGGTAGATGGTGGGTAGTGCTTGATACCTAAGTTCTTGTTACTTTACATTTGTCAAACAACTATAAATTTACATTTCTTGTATCAGTAGAAATGCTAATAAATGTGTTGATTGAGCTGCACCTAAGATAGAGAATATTATTATACTTATTTTAGAGTTTGAATCCCCTTACTATTTTAGAATTTCTCATTTTATCGGACAAGCCTTATGTGCACTCTGAGCCTTGTTTCAGGTAGCATATTTTTCATCTTTAATAAAATGCTCCCTTTTTGGCCCAAAAAATAAAAATAGAAAAGGAATAAGATCACAAATCAAACAACAAAAATATCAATCCATGTAGTTTTTAGCAATAACCATGTCGTAAGTGTTGAATTGTTAACCTTAGAACAAACAAGAATTAGATAAGATCCCCTTTTTCAAAACAAATAATTACCCAATCTCGAGTACTAATTTTTAAAGTTTCTTTACTTTAACTTATACAAAGTTTGACTCATTTAATATAAGTTACTTAAGAGTAAATTAAGGAAATAAACATATTCTAGAAAATATTTAGAAAATTAGAATTGCCATCAACCTAAATTAATTGACAAATTAAGATTAATTGGATGGATTAATCCTAATTTTAGCCACAAATTTACAAATTAAAAAAAAATAGAAAAAATTTAACAAAAAATTTTGAACTCAAGTGCTAACCTATTAAACCACATGGACTTGTTTATAAAATTATTCAAGAGGTGTAATTCTAAAATTTCCTTTAGTTATTTTTTCTAGATAAATGGTCACAAATAAAGCTAACAAATGAAAAGACATATATATATATATATTCTATTTTTCAATATTTTGCATATTTTTGGTCAATAATTATTTATATTAATAAAACTTTCGTATATTGTCAAATTTTATTTAAGAAAAACCACTAAGTTTACATGATTATTTAATCTATTTTATTTAAGAAAATATTAGAAAACCAAAGTTCTTACTTTATCATCTTTAGAAAACTTAAAGAAAACCCTAACTTTTGAAAGTACTAATTATAAGTTTAATCATACAGTAAAAACTCTTTTCTAAGTGACAAATCAATTTTTAATTGAGTTTTTAACAAAAGTTTTCTAATTTATCTTATGAGTTATCCTTTGCCTTCAATTTACTTTGAGTTTGACAAAAACTTTATTCATTATGTTTGCCTTTTTATTATTTAATTTTTTTATTAAAATCTAATATGAGCCCCAATTGATCTTGTGAGGTAATCAAACTACAATTCCCAAAGCCTACAAAATGGTACCATCCTTAAACAAAATTTTCAAGCAATGAAATCTAATCAAGAAAATACAATTTTTATTTTCATTTTTAATTAATTAATTATTTTTAATTTTCTTAGGAAATTTATTTATTTTTACCCCTTACTAATTATTATTATTATTATTTTATTCTTCTCCTTTTCCTATGATTTATTCATCCATTATCATTATTATTTTTTATTAAAGAAAAATAAAGCTTTGGAGAAATAAACGGTCCAAATATAGTTACCATTTTATTTTATTTTATTTTTTCCTATCTAATGGAGTAGCAATGTTTATTGAATTTATAGTCATTCAAGTACGTGGTGAGATGATTGGGTCTTCGATTAACCTTCGCATTATCATGGCCTCTTCCATATGGCTGCCTATTGTCACTATGTCTCCAAAACTAATAGTTGAATGCCTCAAGAGATGATTAAAAGATGGCCCGTCTAATGTGTAGATACATGCATCGATTAGATCTTTCTTTGGTAAAGGAAAGTGATCTTAACCACCATGTCTCTTCATCTTTAGACATACTCCTTATATTATCACAATTTGAGAGGCTTACAAGTCATGGCAGTATTATTGTATGTTATAAGAAGATCTGAGATCAATCTCTACTATTAATCAGGAACCTTTGTTGCAAAATATAAGGCTTTTATTACAACTAATGTCTCTTTAGGAAGACAGGCATTAAGTAATATCCAAGCATTAAAATATCATTTAATTAGCATAAAATAGATTAAGAGATAATGATACGGTACAAGAACTTATGAATATGCCTATGACTAGGTCTTATTATAGCATGGATATGTCCTTTGAAACTATCGAAGAAAATTCGTAATGGGGTTTGGTGGTTTTTCTTTAAGATAGAGTGTTAACAATCTGTGAGCTACCTGAATCAATATAATGTACTACTCGAACACAACACAGCCAACAACTCATTAGATGTGACACATCAATCCAAAGTGATGGCTCGCTCTCAACAATCCTTGCTTAAGGGATTGATGAGTGCTATGGGCTTTTTCTCACAAAGGAGAGATACTCAAATAAGGAGCAAATTCAAGAATTCATTAATGATGATGAGGATTCTTTTTACAGCATTTGCGTTATGGGGTTATTTATACCTACATTGCTAAGGTAACATTACATCAATAGCATTTAGTAAAAAGGGTAAACTAACATATACAACTTTGTTACAAAAGAAAAGATGAATCTATTATCAATCTACAAAAGAACATTCCAGCATCAGAGTGTATGAATTAGGTAGTAAGACATGTATCACTTAGAGAGAGGACTAAAGATATGCTGCATAACAGTTTTTTATCTATGTAACTCACATTGGCAACACTTGGTTGGATGTTATGTATAATCGATAATCTAGTGGAGTAATGTTGAATACATATTACCAATTATATGTTTAAAAGTGAGAAATTGGAGAAGTAGCATGATTTTTCCTTAATCCTACCACAAATTAATTCTATGAGACAACAGAGAAGCATGGTTAAGATCATGGCCATGCCCCTAACCATAATCTTTTAGTTAGACATTATACTGAGTGACTCTATGAATATTACAATCAAGATCTTGATTGTGGTCCTCCAGATTGATTGTACGATGTCATAGGTTATTGCAATCTTTGAAATTTTGAGCTAGTAAGTGTAAGGGTTCAAGTCCAAGGGTTGTGTATGTTTAATATGAATAGTAAAGATGTTTTTAATTGCCATAAACTCAAGAAAACTAGTTATTTTCAAAGATCGTGTCTTACGAAAGATTACATAACTTAGAATTTGATGAATGGACGTCTAATTATATATTTGCCATTTTTAGACATTTTTGTACAATTTTTTTTTCTACTTTAAAATTTCTATCACATAAGATATCTTTTGTTCTTAATATCAAACTTAGTTATATCTTAGAGAGTCTACACCAATCCATAGTAAACTTAGTGTAGGATATGTAAGACTCTTAAGGATAGCGTCTAATACGTACCTTTAAGCATTTCCTTTATTGTTTCCTAATCATTGAAATATTTCTGACAATTCCTCTACTAGACGATCAGATATTAGAATTATTTGTAGAAACTCTTGAGGAGTTTTACCACAAGCAATACCTTAATCATGGTAGTAAAGACATGAAAGCAATGTTAATGAGAGAAGGCCTATTGGTAGCGAATGCAAGAGAATGGATGAACATTGTGATTGAATTGAAAAGGGTTCACACAATATGCTTTACTCAAGAACCGATCCTTCTTAATCTTGCTCTAATACTCTAAAAGACATTTTTGCTACTAAGTGGTATTTTGATTTTCATCGGTTTTCTTTAGTGAAGATAGAAGCTAATGCATGTGCTAATAGGGTAACAATCTAAGGCAAGTTAACAATGAGTCGTAACTATAGGGTTACTTTGACCCAGTTCTTTGAACAATTTATCCCTTAGACCATTGATGTATTTTCTCTTTTACTAAATTTCTTTTGGTAAAAAAAAAAATAATCATAAACTACTTGTAATATTTACAAGATATCTCATGATGATTATTCACATGTAAAATCTTTTTATTAGAAATGTAAACTTAGATGTATAAAATATTATAAAAGTAAAATGTAGTCGTTGAATGATCTATAAATGTGAATTTCTTAACAAAGTTACTTTTATATTTATGAGAAAATTTTTTGTTATTCACTTAATTTTTTTTCCATGTAAAACCTTATATAAAATTTTTGTTTAGGCCCTTTCCCTACCAACTACCTATTGAATTTCCATATCCAAATAATATAGGTATATGCAAGAAGACACATATGGAGTAAAGGTTGGGTTGTTGCAATAGAAATGGATAACACATAAGGGAGAGAAATGGGCTCAAGCATGCAAGCAGGACATGCACAGGCTCAGCTTAGCCACTTGTATATAAGCACATAAAGATATCCAATAGAAAAACGCGCACACGTGAGGCCTAAACACATAAGACGCAAAGTTTATAAGTTAAACAAGCATGAGCACACAGACATGTGGACCATTATTTTTTTTAATTTAATGTAAAAATAATGTCTAATTAGTTGATTTTGTAAATAAAATATTTTAATTAATTTACTTGGTTGTGTTTTACCTTAACTTATAATTGTCTTTATAATTATTTAAATAATTGAATAACATTATAATAAAATATGTGGGTTCTTATTTATCAATTTGTTTCTTAATAGATAAAGTGGGAGACTTGCATTAATTTTGTAATGATGAACATAATATGAAAGAAATTACCAATTAATTCGGAAAATAAAACATTATTCTTTTTTTTTTTACTTAATTTCTTTCTGATTGCCATATTATAGTTAAATTTTTAAACTAAAACTTGTTTCTCAAGAAATTTAATTAATTTGCGAAAATAATATTTTAAATGAAATTAGTAAGTCATTTAGTAAATTAAATAATCATGTAATTAAACATTATATTATTTATCTTGTTATTCCTTTAACAAAATGGACATTTAAACTAATCTTTTTATTTGGAAAATCCATTTATAAGAAAGGTAACTTAGGGAAGAAAACTAAAACTTCCATTCACAAAATTTTATATAATTTTACAGAGCAGTCAATGGATCATTTACAATAGAAAAAAAAAAAACTACATAAAGTCATGCAAATCATAATCCTACTTATCCTCATCCTCCTCGTCCTTCAATTGACGTTTGATGGTGATTTCAAGTTATCTGTCCCCATATCACTATAACTCAAAAACCAAGAAAATGAATGATCTCCATGGCATTGGTCTCATCATCTCTCCAATCCTTCAAGAACATATATGTTTTGGTGACGTTAGGGTTGAGCAAAAGGTAAGGATTAAGGATTAGCTTGCCTAAACTAAAAGCCAACTCAAATGCGACCATTGAAATCTAAGGTGTTAGAATATTCCGTACCAGTAGGGAAAGAATTAGCATCATTGTGTCTTATTTGACCTCCACATGAGGACACTAAATATGTCCTTTTCATTATCGTCCTCCTCTATTTCTTCTCACTATTGTACCTCGTATTCTAGGAGCTTACCATATTTGAGAGAGCACCATTGATTTTCCCAACATCTTAATTAATTTGTGCAATCTATTCACTCCATTTACAATGTATTTGTTGATTGAATGTTTGCTAGGTCATGGTAGATGGGATGGATGCTTGACTTTTTCCTTATGGAAGGTGTACAAGAGTTAAGCATTTTCTGCACATTAGCATCAAGTGCAACTGCTTCATCGTTGGCATTATTCATCTTAATGCTTTAATAAAATTCTCAAAGGAGATTGGGAATGGCAGTAAACTTATAACATAGATAGAACATAGTTCTTGTTGATATCAAAATTTGGTACAAAGGATATCTTGAACACAACATTTATGAGCACTTTATAAAACAAGAAAAAATTAAGTTAAGGGGGTGTTGGGGCGACTCCGACATTACCACGTTGATGCCTAAGTAAATAAGAGTTTACAAAGAGAGAAAACGTAAGGATTAGAGTACTAGAGTGTCCAAAAGAACATTTTGCTTGTCATTCAACCTCCTTTTATAATTGTGAGATAATTTGAATGTGGTAACCATTGTCTCCAAACCCTATACATGTGCTTTATTTGAATTTAGGACGACTCCTCGATTTTATAGGACGTAGCTGATGTCATGGTAGTTGGTGGGTAGTTATTTTAGCTAACTATTCACGCCTAATGTTAGAATTTGAACCTCCTAAAGCTAACCGGGTCAAAGTTTAATCTATAAGTGGTCGTTCTAAGCTAAGGGAGGTCATCCCAACTTACTCTGGTCAAGGTCTACTTGTAGGTATCCTAGTAGCTAGTTTTTCCTAAGTTGGTTCATACACTTGGTGAGACCTATAAGAGGTTGGGAGTAGAGGAGTGGAAAAATGTGATTAGATATCAAGTTGCGAATAGCTCTAAATAGATCGGTTTATGTCCTTAGAAAAAACCTCTATCAACATTTGCCCTCTGACTCCTCTTGATAAATATATTGAGAGGAGTGATAATGTTTTTCATTGACAAAAAATCTTAATCATACTTCTCCTGTGGCAAAGGTGGCCTCAGGCTATTGTACTATTATCTAAATTGTGGGCTTTAATTTTGACCTTCACCATAGAAGTAGGGTATTACTATTGGAGTGTCAACTTATTTCTTATTTGGCTTATTAGGGAAGTTTCTTATCTGCTAAATGAGATGCTTCACATCGAGCTACTAGGATTCATGTGATCATGTCAAAGCCTATGCACATCCTTTGAGAAGAGCAACTTCGTTGGGACCATTAAATGTATCATGTTTATGATTAATAAAGCAAACCATATTAATTGATAATTGTAAGGCATGTGGATCCCTAGAAATCTACTGCTAAATTCACCCCCTTGTATTCTCAACTTCTTTCTTCACATCCTCTTTCTCCTTTCTGCAAATTTTCACATCATCAATTTTGTTTCCTATAGCTTTTACTTTCCTTCAATCTATACATTGTGCACTTCGCCCTTGTTCCTTGTTTTTTAGAAATTGCATTTACAAGGTAAATTATGTCTTCAACTGATCCAATGACTTAACTTGTGCCCAACAATGGAATCAAGAACTATCCGTTGCACATCAAGTAAATGATTCCCTTCCTCCAGAAGAACCCTCTAGTATGATGAATCTAAATGTTGCTAACTGCCTATGGGATTTAACTAGGTATACTGGGTTGGTAAGGATCCATGCGCTCAAGTTGTAAAAGATTAGGAAGCTTCCATATGATGAGCATCCCATAGATAATGAAGTTAATTCTCCTGCTCTACCTTTGTACATTAGGATTCAATATGACATAAGTGTAAATGGTGTTACAAGCATGATAAGCGAGCAATGAGTTTCTAATTGTGCATATTTTATATGGTGATTTTTTATGATTTTTGATGATTTTCCTTAAAATTTGAGTTTATTTTTAGATAATAATACTTAATGGAGTAAAATTTTGTTTTCTAAGTTTTAAAACAATTTATGCGAGAAAACGAGAAGATAAAAACAAATTTCATTCAAATTGGAGCTAAAATGAGCAAATTATGAAAGTTTGTAAATTGATACAACCGAAGGATGTGACTGATTCCTTTCCAAGCAAAATTAGATCTGATTTTCAACTAGTACAACTTAAGATATGACCAAAAGAAATGACCATGTTCTCGGTTGTGTCGTTGCTATTTTTTTTTCAAAAAAAAAAGAAAGAAAGAGAAATAACATATAACACAGTCAAGTACACAATAAAAAAAAGGGTCATATCCCAAGTAGTGTCTTTTCCAATTGACCTAATTTTTTTTATCTCTTCATATATAAAACCTTATTTAGGTTTATTAAAAAGAGGAACAAATTACATAGGAATTTTGAAGAGTTTTTCAAGCCAAACATACTCACAAAAGCAAGGCCCAAAGAAAACTTCAAGATTCAATTTTTCTTTAGACTTCATGATTTTCTTTCTTACAATTTTCTACTCTTTGTTTTTAGATCATTATTTTGCAATGTATAATAAGTAGATTTTTTATATCTAAGTCTTATGAAACTTAGATCTATTCATGTGATATTATTAGTATTTGGTTTATTTAATTCTTTAGTCTTTTCTTGGTTCAACTATGTTTGCTTCATAATTTTAGGTTATTATTTTGCAAATAGTAATCTAGAGTCTAATATCTTATAAGAAAATTGAAAGATTTTTTTATAAGATTAGATCTAGGCATAGTTAATGAGGATTATTGCAAGATTAGAGATAATTTGCAAGATTCTTCCAGAATTTTGAATTAAAGTGTAGAGAAATCATTGTTTAATAATGCAATCTTAGATCATACTATTAAGAATAGATTATAATAAGTGATTTTAGAGTTAGAATTAATTGGCTTGAGAAAGTGATTAACTTTAGTAAAGAATTCTTCCAGTCAAGGAAAATTAAATAATGAATTAGATTATTTTTAGGAAAATCACATGTTAGATCTAGAGGAAATAAGATCTAGGTATAACATTGAATCTTAAATTAATTTCCCATTGAATTACTTTCTTGTTAATTCTTAAATTACGTCTTAGTTAATATTTAAATTAGTTTTAGCAGTAATTTAGATTTACTTCTTTAAATTTCTTGAAATTTAATTTACCGGTTAGATAATAAAGACCTAACGAGTACTAGTAATCAAAGTCTTTAAGGAATTGATATTCAGACTTATATATGCTATATTATAAACTAATAGGTGCACTTACTTATATCAGCGAGCAAGAATTCAACACCATGCAACTTAGTTTTCGAGATGCCTCCCGAGCCTGGTCAATTGAAAGACCTCAACCGCATAAGCGAATCATAGCACTAGGAGACTAAGAGTTTACCCGTTTTTAAAAATATTTCGAGGTTAGTTTGAAGTTGCCCTTTACTATATTCCAAAGGTCTTATTTTACATATCATTGTTTGTATCTTTCCATGCTCACCCTAAATTCATATAGATTACTTATGGCCTTTGAGTATATATGTGAGGATCTAGAGGTTAGGACTATAGTTACTCTATTAGATACTTCTTTACACTAAAAAAGAAAGAAGGTTGGTTTTACATGTGTGCTCGACCTTATAGGAAGCTTTTGGTAAGGTTAGAATCCTCAACCCACAAATAGAAGTAAAAGTAGGTTGTGGTCAAGTTGGTTACCCGATTAGATTTCCTAACCATTTAGAGTTAGCTGATCCAGTCGTCAAACATTAAGCTTTTACTCCCCAACAATCAAAGGGCTCATGACACAATCATGGAAACTTACAATAATAGATGGTTCCTCTAAGATGTAAGTGTCATAATTTCCAAATATTGTAATAGTACTTCATTTTTAATAGGAATCAACCTCCTGAACCGATTACACAACACTGAGTTAAAGGACTTCAAAGACTCACTCAAAGAATACTAGCTCAAAAACCTATCAGAATCGGATATCCCTATCCTGATCTCTGTGTTTCCCTTTCTTGCCGACCTAATTACTAAGCCTTTACGTACATTAAACCTGCCAAATAACTGTACTATGAGAAAATATCTAAGTAAACAACCTCAAAACTATCCAAGCTAAGCTCCCAAACTGTAAGCCCTAAAACTAAGCCAAGTGACTGTAGGATTGAACTTAGAACACAAAGTTTAGGGCGATTAGTTAAAGGATCCAATCAAACCCAAATTATAAAATATTGAGAGAAATATTAGTAAAAATGACCTCGTAAACTTGAATTTAAAAAAATAAGTAATAAAATAGGAGACTGTAAAATTTTTAAATTTTAAGCATAATTAAATTTTAAGCATAATAATTGCTAATTACCAAAAAGGCGAAAAGTGTAATCTAATAACTAATAAAATACTAAAGATAGATTATATGTATACTAAAAATTTTAAAATGACCAAAATAATAATTAGGAATGTTCACATGTACCCCACATGTATTTACATGTAGATAAAAATACGCGAAATTTCCTAAATTGGCTAAAAACTAAGTAAATAATTAAAGAAAACTATAAATTAATTATGAAAAAAATCAGAAGAGGATAGAATGATCCAAATCAGGTCGTGGCAAGTCAATATCTGCAAAATAAAAAAATAACCAATTAGAATTAGACAACACAAAAGCCAAAAATCAAGGAAATTGGGCAAAGTCATGTTTAATTAATGCATATTAATTACAAAAATCGTCTATAAATAAGGAAAAAATTTCTAAAACTCATTTGGACAGTTTAGCATCAGAGCAAAATAGGAAACCTAAAAAATTCAAGAGAAAATCCAGAAAAAAAAAACTGTGTAGATTTGGTTAGTGAGAGAAACCCACACCTTACCACCACCTGGGACCGAGCCACCACCACCACGCCACTTTAGCCCCATCGTCTAGGCCGATCGACAACCTTAGACCGGGTTTGGATGGCCAGAAAGCTTTGAATCGGTTAGTCCCTTAAATTTCCTGATTTTGAATAATTTTGTAAAATTAGTTATTTTGCCTAGAAAATTATGAAACTTGTTATTATGAGGTTTTATTGTATGTAGATTTAGAGAAAAATAGTGATTTAGTTTAATTACGTCTGAAAATTAAGATTCTTAACAAATTGTTCAAAACTAAGCATGATTAGAACGGAAAATAAATAGGCTTAGGAGTGTAGTTTGGAGCTCAATTTTTTTCTGTATGATGCTCATGTGATATAGAACAGTGCTGCGAAGCCATTTTTTTAAAATTAATTTTCGAAATTTTTAAGTTAACTTTTAGCCATAAAATGATAGAAAAATTGGGTGATTTTAGGTTAATTAGGTAATTAAGATACTAATTACTGATTTAGGTAGTAATTAGATGTTTAGGGATGTTAATCTCTGATGTGGAACCCTAATCCTAGCCTTTGGAGTATTAAGTATGGTTAATTTAGGAAATTAGGTAGTTAATGTAAGAAATTAGTAATATGTAAAATTGAAAATTAATAAATCTAAAAAAATTAGGGTTATTTAGATAATATTATAGTAGAAATCAGAAAAATAATAAATCTGAAATAACATTTAATTTTAAGTAAATGTCTCAAAATGTAAGATTTTCTCATATCGGGAATAAATTCGATACCTCAATTAGGGTTGGTGTGTATCGAATCGTTTAGAATACTAAATTAAGACCCAATAGGATATTTGGACACTCGAGCTTAATGTGATTAATTTCACATTAGGATTCGAGCATATTTAAGGCTTATGAATCAAAATTAAAATCTAATTTAGGATTCAAACCTCGAAATAGAGTACACCGAATCATTAGTACGTAATAGGTATACATGAAAAAAATGAGTTAAATTATGACTTAGAATATGAATCCTTAAAGTATCAGTACTAAAAAGACCTATTTGTATTATAGAACACCTAGAGACAAATCAGCTTGCGACTAAGGGATCGAGGGATCGAGCGATCGAGCAATTTCAAGTAAGTTGGGTTATTGCTTATTGTAATAGAGTACTAGTTTTATGGTACTTGAAGACTTAGGCTTGTATATGGTTGTGATTGTACGTAGTTTACGCATGTGTTTGACGTATCTGAATTCGTGCTGAAATTGTGATGTGAGTGATTTTGTGTTATAATTGATTTGATGTGAAATTGTTTGAACACCCTAAATGAAATTTAATCTTATTTGACCCTAATAACCGAAAATGTCATGCATTGCAACCCGTTAGGTGATCATAGGATTCTCCAACCAAATACCAACTCCTTCGAAAGGGATAGTGCAGGATTGCAAAAAGGTCCCTTCTTCATCCTTCGTTAAACTAAGTGACAGGAGAGGAGGTCACGGCGAGGGTGAAGTCAATGGTTCGAAGATAGTCGCGAGAGGAGCGAGGTCTCCATTGCACAAGCCTGGGTTTGGTTGTGAGCTGCTGCATAACATGGAAACTCCTCAACCCAGATTGGAGCGGGTGAAATTTCTCTGATTTCACAACGGATCGGACTACGTTGTGTGATGACACTTGATTGTTGTATTGTATGAAAATAATTGCTTGATAACCCTGTTTGTGCTTGTATGCATTCATGAGTCTCTAATTCAACTTACTGAGCTGTAGTTGCTCATACCTTTATAGATCCTTTTGTAGGTTCTGATTTCTAAACACTTCAAGTATTATGCCGCCCTACAATTACCCAGAGGTTAGTCCGTTTGAAGCCAGGGGTGTGAGGATCCAGTTACTTAGTATAATGTGTAACTAAAGTGACCTTGTAGTTAAGGATGAAAGACTGATAGTTATTATGTAATCTAGTAAACTGTTGTGTTTATATAAAACTTCCTGGTAAGCTCTGTGGACTTATATATAATTATACATATTTATTAGAAATTTGTACTATTTATCATAATTTTAGTTTAATTGTTAATCGGACTGTTTACTTCAAAGCGAGGAGTTGTCGATGCCTTGTGTAGATCATGTCTATTGTAGGCACTGTGAGGCCAGTTACTATCATAGAATGGTTTACACGGCGGAACTGTTGCGACTCTGCGACTTCGGGGCGTAACAAAAACTGACAATAAATGTTCGACCCCAACCCCAATTAACTGCTTTACAGTGAGATTGACTAGGCTTCAACCTGATCCAAGTCAGGTCAGCCCCTAACCATGAATTCTCTTCTTCTCATCTATTTCTACCATATTACTGATGTCCAGCTACTAATCAACATGTATCTTCTAGCACAACATTCTTGAAGGTTCTTTTACTTTCTGTACTGAATATTTTTTATCTCTTTTACCCTTTTTAGTATGTATTTTGTAACCTAACTGTAAAGATACCACTGTTTGTCTTTTCATACATATAAAGTAACCCTAGTAGATAGGTTATCAATATTGGAATTTTATCCAAGTTTCCTTTGAGCAACCCTAATGTTCTCATTATCCTTTAACTCTTATCTATTCCCTTTAGTAAGGAGTAGTGGCAAGTGACCTTTCAATTTGGATCAGTGAGTCATATCCAGGGGATTGTAGGCTGAATATGATCGATTGGTATATTATCTCTAGTTGATAATTGCTTGGACTTTTCTAACTTTTCTTTTTGGTTTGCTTCGTTGTGGTGTTTCTCCATATGTCTGACCCCAGACGCATCAGATCTTCCCTAAGAACAAAGCTTAAGTAGATAAGGGTGCCAAAGGTACCTTTAATGACAATGCCAAAGGCTTAGATGAGGGGATTGTTGTCGAGAAAAGTATGGGCTATTATGATCTTACCATGCTAAGAGAGGCTTGTGAGAGAAGGGACCTTCGCATCCACTTAGGGACTAAAGTGGTCTTCCTTGCTCGTGCTTAGCATGACTTTCATAGCTTCTTTAATTTTGTTTTCTTATTTTTTTTATTTGACATTTTAAGTGTCTTATTGCAAACATATCGCTCAAAGACTATAGTTTAAAAGACTTGTTTGCTAGCTAAAATCTAGCGGGTCAAAAGGAAGAGAGGATCTTAAAAGGGCCAACTAAGTCCCAAGCTAAAGTTCTTTAATCAAATTAGCATCGCCTTATAGTAGTTAGTTCCAAAGTTTGTAATCAAAGTTTGTAATGAAGGAGGTATGCACTTGAGTAGAGGGGTGCATCTTGATTTGATTGTACTTGGAAAAAGCATTCATGAAACTTAATAAGGCATATCCTAAGATCGAGTCGACCATCTAATCTATTTGAGGTAAAGGGAAACAATCCTTTAAGCACGCTTTATTAAGATAGGTAAAGTCAATACACATATTCCATTTCCCATTTGCTTTCTTCTCTAGTACACAATTTGCGAACCATATAAGGTATGACTCTTCTCCAATAAAATCTATCTTCAACAATTTCTGCACCTCCTTTTCAATCGTAGCTTGTCTTTTCGAAGCGAAATGTCTTTCCTTTTGTTGCATAACCTGCATGTTGGGATTAATATTCAACTTAGTAATGATAACTCCTTTAGGTATTCCTAACCTGCATGTTAGGATTAATATTCAACTTGGTAGTGATAACTGCTTTAGGTATTCCTAACATGTTAGAAGGAGACCAAGCAAAAATGTCCCTATTAGCTTGAAGAAAACACATTATGCACTCCCTTAGGTTGGTTAGCATACTAGCCCCAACCTTAGTCATATGTTCAAGATTATTATTGAGTTGAATTGTTAGTGTTTCCTCTGCAAGTTCTCCTCTTCTCCGCATGCGATTATTCGAATCTTACTCTATAGTGTAGACGTAATCTCTTTTCAAAGCCTTCAAGTATAGAGCTCGGGAGAGCTGTTAGTCTCCATAGCATATTCCTATCCTAGTAAGGGTGGGAATTTCACCTTCTAGTAAGCTATTGACACTATCATTCCAAACCTGTTGATGAAAAGTTAGCCCATTAGCCCATTATACCATTACAAGGTGAATCGCAATGTATTATCACAAAGTCGATTTGTTTTTTGACCACATTCTCATCATCTCCAATCAATGAGGTCAAGGCGACTACGTAATGTACTTTAAATAGTTGGTTATTGAATCTGTGTAGGTTGCACTTATAGGGCTACATTGTAATATTCTCGAGCTTGGGATTCATCTAATTAAATGAATGTTTAAAAATTATGTCAATAGAGCTCCCTATATCTACCATAACCTTCCTGACTTCAAAATCCGCCACTTGAGTTGTAATAACTAGGGTATCATTTTACATGAACTAAATTCCATACATGTCCTTCTTTGAAAATACAATCATATCATGAACCCTGTACCTCTTACCCCTTAAATTCAACATATGATCTCCTAATACGTCTAATGAATTTGCTATAGAAAAAATACCTCCTCCTATTGGTCCTCAAAAAATCACATTAATAATACCTTAAGGAGCTCAATTGTCCCCTCTTTCATTATCCTGCACCACAACTTCTCAATTATTAGGTCAGGCTTCCTCATTTCGAGTTTGTTGTTTGATTCTTCTCCTCTATGTAGGTCATTCAAGGTGTTCATCTTTATCAACTATGTTACGCCCTGAAGTCACAGAGTTGCAACAGTCCCACCGTGTAAACTATTCTATGATAGTAACTGGCCTTACAATACTTACCATAGACATAATCTATACAGGGTGTCGACGACTCCTCGCTTTGAAGTAAACAGTCCCATTTAAGTGTTCAACTACAAACATAGTAATCATCACAAATTTTTAATAAACACACATAATTATATATAGAGTCCACAGAACTTCTCAGGAAGCTCTACTTAAACATAACGGTTTACTAATTTTACATAACAACTATCAGTCTTTCAATTTTAAACTACAAAGGACACATTAACTACATTTTTATTGCTAAGCAAATTGATCCTCATACCCCTAGCTTCAAAAGAACTAACCTCTGGATAATCGTATAACGGCATAATACTTGCAGTAATCAGAAATCAGGACTTGCAAAAGGATTTATAAGGGTATGAGCAACTACAGCTTAGTAAGTTGAATTGGAGACTCATAAGAGTATACAAACATAAACAAGATTATCAAGCAATTATTTTTATGCAATGCAACAATCAAGTGTCATTACACAACGTAGTTCGGTTCATTGCGAAATCAAAGAAATTTCACCTACTCTAATCTGGGTTGAGGAGTTTCCATGTTATGCAAAAGCTCATAACTAAACCCAGGCTTGTGCAATGGAGACACCGCTCCTCTCGCGACTACTTTTGAACCATTGACTTCACCCTCACCGCGACCTCTTCTCCTGTCACTTAGTTCGACTAAGGATAAAGAAGGGACCATTATGCAACCCTGCACTATCCCTTTCGAAGGGGTCGATATTTGGTTGGAGAATCTTAATAATCCCCTAATGGGTTGTAATGCATGATATTTTTTATTATTAGAGTCAAATAAGATTAAATTTCATTTAGGGTGTTCAAACAATTTCATACCAATTCAATCAATCACATTACAAATTTCAGCACGTATTCAGATACATCAAACACATGTATAAACTACTTACAATCACAACCATATACAATCCTAAGTCTTCGAGTACTATAAAAAAGGACTCTAATACAGTAAGTAATAACCCAACTTACTTAGAATTTCTCAATCACCTAATCACTCAATTGCAAGTCGATTCGTCTCTGGGTATCCTATAATACAAATAGGTCTTTTTAGTTCTTATACTTTAATAATTCACATTATAAGTTATAATTTGGCTTATTTTTTCCATGTATACTTATTATTTACTAATGATTCATTCTACCTTATTTCGAGGTTCGATTCCTAAATTAGATTCTAGTTTTGATTTTGGAATCTTAAATATGCTCGAATCCTAATGTGAAATCAATCACATTAAGCTCGAGTATTCTAATATCCTATTGGGTCTTAATTTAGTATTCTAAACTGTTCGGTATACGTTAATCCTAATTGGGGTACCGAATTTATTCTCGATGTGAGAAAATTTTACATATTTTATACAATTACCTAAAATTAAATTTTGTTTTAGATTTATTATATTCAGATTTTTATTATTATATTATCTAATTAAACCTAATTTTTTATAATATTCCTAATTTTCTACAATTACCACATAATTCCTTCATTAATTATACCTAAAACTCCAAAGGCTAGGATTAGGTTTCCACACAAAGATTAACATCCCTAACCCTTTAATTACTATCTAAATCAGTAATTAATGTCTTAATCACCTAATTAACCCAAAATTACCCAATTTTTCTATCATTTTAGGGCTAAAAATTTTGAAAATCAAATTTAAAAAAAATGGCTTTATAGCACTATTCTATATCACTTAAGCATTCTATAGAAAAAATTTGAGTTCCAAAATACACTCCTAAGTCTATTTATTTCTAATCCTAATTATTTTCGATTTTGCTTAATTTCTTAAGAACCCTATATTTTTAGACGTGATTATACTTAATCACTATTTTTTCCTAAATCTACATACAATAAAACCTTAGAATAATAAATTTCATAATTTTCTAGGCAAAATAAATAATTTTACAAAATTATACAAAATTGGAGCAAATGAGAAACTCACCCGGTCTAATGGCTTTTGGCCTTCTAACACCAATCCAGGTGTGTTGGCCAGTCCAAGCAGTGGGTTTGGAGTGGGGTGGTGGTGGTGGCTCGGTCCTAGGTGGTGGTGGCTTGTAGGTTTGACTCACTAGCCCTAATTGCAGAGGTTTCCTTTCTTTTTCTTTTTCTTTTACTATAGTTTTTCTCTTGAATTTTGATGCTCCCTATTTTTCTTTGATTTCTAACTGTCTAAAGGAGTTTTGTAAATTTTGTCCCTATTTGCAGAGCTTTGTGGTAATTCATATGCATTAAATTAGATAAGACATTGCTTAATTCCCTTGATTTTTTACTTTTGTGTTGCTTGATTTTAATTGTCTAATTTTTCTTCTTTAACTCCTGACTTGCCATGACCAAATTTACATCATTCTAGATTTCTTTGATTTTTTTTTTCTAATTTTTCCTTAATTAATTAATAATTTTCTTTAATTATTTAATAAGTTTTTAGCCACTTTAAGAAATTTAGCATATTTTTATCTACACGTAAATACATGTGGAGTACATGTGAACATTTCTAATTATTATTTAGGTCGTTCTATGATTTTTAGTATACATATAATCTATCTCTAGTAATTTATTAGTTATTAGATTAAACTTTTCGCCTTTTCGATAATTAATAATTATTATATTTAAAATTTTAAAATTTTATAGTCTCCTATTTTATTACTTATTTTCTTAAATTCAAGTTTACGGGGTCATTTTTACTAATATTTCTATCCATAATTTATAATTTGGGTTTGATCAGATCCTTTAACTGATCGCTCTAAACTTTGTGTTTTAAGTTCAATCCTATAGTCATTTGGCTTAACTTTAGGGCTTACAAACTATAATTTTCTTAAAGTATCTCCTTTGAACAGTATCTTCCAGTGTGTTTTTCAAATGTATACACTCGTCTTATTATGCTCTCTATCTCCATGAAAATCATAATACTTATTAGAATTTTTTCTAATTGGATTACTCTTCATTTTTTTCTAGCAAATCTAAAAAAAACCTTGATTACGCACCTCCATCAAAATATCTGACATAGATCGATTGATAAGTATAAGTCACTCTACACTTTTTAGGTACATTTAGGCATAAATTGACCATAATTGTGTTTATTTCTCAAGTTCATGATACTTCATTATGTAATATATCAATTTTAGATGATTTATAAGCAAAGGAGACGAAATCTGACAAGAACAAAGAGATTTAGAGCTATCATGGGCGTGATAAAGAAATAATGCTAAAGGAAGATTAACTAAGACTCATCAAAGGCATGATAAAGAAAAAGGATTTGAGTGATCAGTGCTCATTACTTCCTCTATCATAGCCGTAATTAAGGGAGTAACCAAGGTACATGTTCATCACGGTTGTGAATCCACCTCAAAAGAATGATTACACCTTCCATCACAGCCGTGATGAGGTAGAATGTTTCGATGAAAAGATCACTCCTTGAGTCATGAGTGTGATGGGAGTAGACATGACTATTCTTCTTTAACTTTATCTTATGAACTGGTGCATAGAACAAGTCTTAACACCAAGGGGTGTCTTAAAATGGTGTATTTTGAGCCCTTTGACAAAAAGAAGATAAATAGATCACAGTGTTCAAACGAAAGGGGATGATGATCATAATCAATAACATCAAGAACATCATACCATAACACATTGCATCACATCACCAACCCATAACATATCTATTTATCCATCTTTGTATCCATTGTGTTTCCATTTTTAATATAGTTTCTAAGTGTTGCACTGTACTTTTTACGGAATTACTCAAGAAACGCAATGCGAATTCATCATTCGTATGTTGCAAAGTTTTCTAAAGTAGAATTCAAAACAGGGTTGTATTTTTCTACTTATCTTATTTTAATTTCTTTGTTAATTCTACATTTTGTTGATACGTTTTGTTTCTTCGTCATGTATAAGTAGTAATTTAGGATTTGTTACATCGACTTAGTATGATCAAGTGCATGGAATAGTAGTTTCTTGATGTTATTATTACTAATGAATTGAACTTAATTAATCTAAGTACGATGTAATACATGACATTGATTTAGGCTAGATTTCAATAGAATATGTCGAGAGACAATTTACTGAATAGATCTAATTCATTAGGACGCTTTACTCTCGATAATAGAGATATCATTAGGAAATTTGCTGTATTCTTAAGGAATTTGACAAATTAACATATCATTAATGTTATCCGAGTTAGTTGTTAATTCAGAAGATATTCTAATAGCCAGAATTAGGAGTAGGCATAAATAATTCTAAGAAGAATGCTTACATATTAGTGATTGCCTATAAATAAAATCATTAGTATTAAATTGAGGTGATATCACGCTATATGGTGAAGCAAGTCTACATGTTAAGTGTTGTGTCAACAAGCATTATTGTAACCATTGTTTTAGTTGAAATTAGTTTGTGGAGTAATGTAGTTTAGCTAGTAAATTAGATATTTTCATCTTTTCCTCACTTGACAAATTTGGTTGCTAAATCATAGGAAGATTAATTAGTACTAATATTTGTATCCGTTCCAAGTAGAGATGACCCTGTACTTACCTATGCTACGAAATGATAGGTACACTTACTTATTGAACCAAGTTAAGGATAGAATATAATTTTATAAATTTTAAAACTTAGAGCCTATATTTAGAGGCAATCATCAGTTGATGGAGGGTATAATCAACAAAAGTAGGAATTGGCCTCTTTTAATCTCCTAGAAGTCAATTGAGCTTACTACGAGCATCGAAATTTCCTCTTAACCTATCCTTTACAAATCCCTTGTCCTTGTTTGGCCCCATCTCATGCTTTTCTTTCCCCAACTCACTTTTAGCTTGCATCTAGTTTTCCTGACAAATAAACTTTTTTGACCTCTTGGTAAAGTTATCCAATGAGGTTGGAGGGTGCTTTGTAAGGGACCAAATGAAGTTCGAGTCTTCCCTGACTCCTTTGTAGATAGTATGTAATGCTACACTCTTATCATAGTTGGTGATCTCGATCATTAACTAATTGAACCTATGGGCATAGTCTTTGATTATTTCTCCTTACTTTTATCTTACCAAAGTCAGAAGTGAAGAATCTTTGGCTAGAGGATTACTCGTAAAAAAATATTGGTGAAATTCTTCAATCAATTGATCAAAAGAAGAGATGGAGGCCACCTTCAATGAGTTAAACCAATTGCTTGCAAATTTCCTCAAGGTAGAGAGGAAGCCCTTGCAAGCGACAACATTAGACAACCCGTAAAGTTCCTTCAAAGTTTAGAAGGTATTCAAATGATTTTCTAGGTCCTTCCTCCCATCATAAATGTCATATTGAGGTAATCAAACACTTAGTAATAAGACCTCATCTACTATGCTCTGTAGGAAGGGACTTACTTTCTTACTCTTTACGTCAACATCCTTCTTGGAAGTTCTATTAGTAGCTAACTTCCTGATATGCTCCTCCAAATCTTGCAAGTTTATATTTGCTATGACCTTTTGTAGCAACCAAGTGGTTACATATTCATTTCTTCCTCCCAC
Organism: Lumnitzera racemosa; assembly: GCA_024138005.1. Taxonomy (NCBI): domain Eukaryota; kingdom Viridiplantae; phylum Streptophyta; class Magnoliopsida; order Myrtales; family Combretaceae; genus Lumnitzera; species Lumnitzera racemosa. The sequence goes on from JAMXBC010000007.1 coordinate 9,498,955, forward strand.
AAGTACCTATACATATAGTATAGTAGAAGCATGCAACGGTGCTTATTGTTAGTACTTTTCCCTTGACCGTAGCTCTTATCCTTGTTGTAGATCATCCTTATTTACCATAGGAGCCTTCCCTCACAATCAATGTAAGGCTTCTTCTTGGGTTTTCAAATCAACTTATCGTCCCACTTGTCATAAGGAAGGGATAAAAGAAGAGGCAGCTTCTCTTTCATTGAACCTCTAACATAACTCTTTATTATTGGCTAAAACTTCCTTAAGTTCCATTGCGAATTTAGCATATAATGCCTCTAATTGTGCTATTCACGGATAACCATTCTCTTGCCCCAAATTCTAAGTCATCCAATTGTGCACTTTGACTTAGCACACCTTAGGGGTATGTTGCTGTGGTGACTGTTGTTCTTAAGTTGCTTAAAGGGTTTTACTCCCTTAGAGTATTGGCATCTCTCGATTAGTTCTAGCCATTTTGTAGTATTGGAAACAGATAGTGCCAATGTTGATGTCAGAATTTGGTACAAAAGACATCCTAGACAACACTTATGAGCACTCTGCAAAATAGGAAAACATTAGGTAAAGGGGGTACTGGGGCGACTTTAGTGTTGCCACTCCGATACCTAAGTAAGTAAGAGTTTACAAAGAGAGAAAAAGTAAGGATTAGAGTACTAGAGTGTCCAAAAGAACCTGTAGCTTATCATCCAACCTCCTTTTATAGCTGTAAGATAATTTAAATGTGGTAACCGTTGCCTCCAAAAGCCATATGTGCACTTTATTTGAATTTAGGACCACTCCTCAATTTTAGGGGACATGGCTAATGTTATGATGTCTAATTAGTGGTTATCTAGACAACAGAGCTAACCGTTCACTCTTAATATTAGAATTTGAACCTACTAGATTTGATAAAGTCAAAGTCTGATCTACGGATGGTTGTTTCGAGTAAAGGGATGTCATCCCAATCTGTTGTTGTCAAGGTCTACTTATGGGCATCTAAGTAGCCAATTTTTCTCGAACTAGTTCACATACTTAGTAAGACCTGTAAGATGTTAGGAGCAAAGGAATGGGAAATGTGATTAGGTTTCAGGTCGAGAATAGCTCTAAGTAGATCAGTTTATGTCCTTAAGAAAACCTTTATCAACAATTCTCACAAAGAATAGGAAAGGAAACAAGTGAAAGTAAATCTTAAGTTTTTTAATCATCTCATGCATGGTAGAATGTAAGACAAAGTTACCAAGCTATTAAACTAATATGTCCAATATATCCACAATGTTTTAAGGATTATGGTGTTGCCAATAGGTACTCTTGTATAGCTTCTATTCCTTATTTCTTATTCCAACAAGGGTAAGCTTAGGATTGAGAGCAAGTACAAATATGTTGTAATAAGTAGAGAGATGCTTCCTCAAGTTGTAGACCCATCAAGCATTTTAAAAGATGAATTTCACCCCGTTGGGTAGCCAAGATGTGGAATATGAGTCTTTCCATTATGGCATCTACCACAATCATAGATTCAATGAGCTTCTTTCTATAACCATGAAGGACATTAATTGTATAGCAAATCCCTACAATGTAAGAGTTTACAATTGTAAAAATTACGATTTTACCCATACAATTCTATGAGTTTACAATTTTAGGTGGCTTTTCTAAGTTAACTTAAGTGTAAAATCTTTTTATATATAGAAACTTACGTTTTATACTGAGTTTACCAATTCTACGTATCTATGTTGAATGGACTAAAAAATTGAAAAAAAAAATAATACAACTAGCCTTTTACAAGCCATAAACTATTAAGGCATTATAATATCTATCCTATTCCAATTTTTTACCTCTTTCTTTCTCTCTCAATCTCTTATTTTATATTCATAGTTTTTATCTAAATTTCAGCTTCAATAACAAAGTTTATAAAGAAAATTATATACTTTATTTTATACCTTTAGTAATTTAAAATGAGTTGAAATATTTGGTTCTTTTTAATTTATAGCTATTTTAAAATAAATTAGGAAAAAGTTTAATTTCAACTCTATTTGTCGTTTTTTCGAACATGTTATATTATATATTAAGAATTTTTATGGAAAAAAAACCTTAATTTCTTCATTTTTTTTTTAAATTTTCATCATATATTTCAAGTTTTAAATAGCTACTCTAAGTATATATTTCAATTTTACGTTTTGATTTTACAGACCCTCTAACGATTCTAAGTAGAATCATGAGTTTGATAACCTTGATGGTAGACGCATCAAACTTCAAGGTGGGCATGTTATCCTTTGATGTGCCCACATCAAACTCTAACTGGGCATGTGAGAACATGCCCATGTTAGAAGATTAAGCAAAAAATTAAAAATAAAAAATCAATTACCTCACAATGTAGGCATGTTAGTTCATGACATGCTTACATTATGGGATTAAGGGAAAAAAATTAGTTACCTCTGAACGTAAGCATGTCAAGATTTGACATGTCTACATCATGGGCTTAAGGAAAAAAAAAAAAAGCTTAACTATTTGACAACATGAATATGTCGAGACTTGAAATTCCCACATTTTGCACACAAGGACCAAAAAAAAAAAAAATTCAGTTAGGCTTAGCATGGTATGTTAAAGAATAATGTGATCACATCTTGCTTACTCTTATTTTTTTTCTTCATTAGTAGCTTAATGTGGCTACATTAATGCATAATGGTAAAAGAAATTTGAATCTTACGCTTCAATGTAATCTTGCTGAACGCTAATGTAATCCCCTCAACGGCCAATTTGATCATGTTGTGCCCAACTTTCAAAATTTTTTAACCACTTGACACTCAACGTGATCAATTTAGGATCAACTGGTCATGTTGTGCTCAACAACACACTCGTCCTATTCCTCTACAAAAGGCAAGTGGCCCCATTGCATCTCACTTGTAATTCCTCTTCTACCATTACCTTATACTGTTATTTCTAAGGGTGTTTATGGTTTGGTTTAAGGTTCAAACCACATTTGAAACAGTTCGATTCAAATCCTTAATGAATCAAACCACTTTTAAAGGTTTAAGGTTTTGAAAAAAATCGTTTCAAATGTGGTTCGATTTGGTTCAGTTTGGTTCAAACGACTTTTAAAAGCACTTTGTTATATTTAATAATACTAATAGTTATTGACACCTTTAACTAAATATTGGTGTTTAAAATGAGTAACATTGTGCAAGAGTTAAAACTAGATAGCATCATGTCACAGTAATATTGCATCGTAGGTAATAATAAAAACATGAAAATTTGCTTAAGAGATGAAAAAAGATAATAAAAGAAAAGAAGTAGATAATGGAAGCTGAGTATAATAAGAGAGACAATAAAAAAAATTAAATAAGGTTAAAATGAAATGTTAATATGTTTTCAAAATAAAAACTGTCACTTATTTTTTATTTTTGTATAAGAAGCAGTTTGGTTTAGGTTCAAACAATTTGGTTCGATTCAATTTGGTTAAGGTTTTGGTTTAATTTAGTTTGGTTTGACGAACAACCTTAGTTATTTTCACTTTCTAATCATCCAAATATATTCATTTTCTATTCGATTTAAGCTTTACTTATGGAACACAAAGGAACTTCTTGCCATCATGCTTGCTCCAAAAAACACCAATGGCAATCAAAACGCCATTATACTTGCTCACCATTACCACCTACCTTACTAGCCTATGAGTTTGGAGTGCATTTCCCTACAACTGCAATGCAATCTCAATTTAATGATGAGTATGCTACTAAACTTGCATTTTTGGGGTGAGATTATAGTTTTGATGTTTTGATGGAGATTAACAATTCTTATAGTGCTCTTTAAGCTTCTAGGTTTCTCCTACTTATGGAATTACAAAATGCCAATTATGTTGACCTAGTTTCACATTTTTTAGGTGAATGGAACCTCTAAAGACATAGAAGACAATGGAAACATCCTATGGAAGGAAACAAAGAATAGAATACACCTAACTAACAATCTACATGTTTGGACATCTTCAAATAACACCAGAGTACATCGATGACTTGTTTGATCGTAAAAATGGTCAATTAATGCCTAAAAGTAACTGTTGATCATAGTTGAACCAATTAAGATATGCTAACTTGCGTAAAGCCCGATGAGAGCGTCCTTAGGCTTCACTTCTTTCTCCTTGATACCTACAAAAAGCCCCATATGGGCATGACCATAGGGGCCCTCTGATACTTAAGTTAACAAAGAGGACCAAGAAAAAGGGAGACGAGCACCAAGGACCTAATAAGCTATGCTTGCCTAGTGTGTATATGGTGTGTCAAACTTCTATTCTAGAGAGAAAAGGGAGGGAAAAGTTCTTAGAAAGTGAGAAGTATCTCCCCCCTTTACTTCTTAGCACCTTTTATATGGGTTACCTAGACATGTGGTGATCAATGATTCGTCCGTACTAGGTGTCGGCAAATAGTACACCCTATGGTAGAGACTAAGCTTCACTACAGGCGGCATGTCATGGCTAACCAAATCACCAAATCTATAGCTCAATGATCTAGCAAGAGCAGGGATGCCAATTGTGCTGATCATACTATGGATGTCATATGCTCATTAATGAGTTGCAGTGGAGTGTAGGCGCCAAAGACAAAACTTGAGCCAGGATGCCAAGGAAGAGATCGGTTGATGTCTGATTAGAGGCAAGTTAAGCTTCGAGTCAATGATAGATGATCGGTGCATGCCAACTCAATGATTGAAGGCAACCTACTTAGACAAGTGCTGTTCAACTCGTTAAGCGGGTCACATTGCAGAATATAAGCTTGTGACAACTTACATGTTTCTTGAGTGGGCACATAGCCTCGTAAGGAGGTTGTAAAGTAATTGATTAGCTCGTAATTCATCCATATGATAGGCCGCGCTTATTAGGCCTTGGCCCAGACGAAAATTTGGTGTTAACACCTGTCCTCTCCACTCTCTTCAATGTCCAAGGTATGAGGAAAGTAACCCATGTAAGGTGACTAAGCTAAGGCTAGCTTGTCTATTCTTTAAAGCAAGGGGCCAGTTTTGCTGCTTGGAATTGTAGCAGAAAATTCCTTTAGTTAGGTTCATTTTACCATACATCAGGTTACTTCATCATTGATGTGACTAGTAAGCTACTCGATGTATCATGATGGCTGCCCTTAGAAAATGTAATGTACATTAATGGCTTGCAAAAAGTAGTTACGCACATAAGGTGATTTGTTATCAGGCCACGTCATGTATCTATGTATAGGGATCAACTAAGCCTTTAGCTAAGGGAGTGAGGCATATGGACGGTTAAGGTTTAACGTACGTCCTTTCATGAGTTCATGCTTTAAAAGTAGGAAAAACCATTCGCTTTCTCCTCTTCTTGGACTGTATAAAGGGGAGCTTAGGTCCTCATTTCTCACTTTGCTTTGTTTACTTAGAGAAGACTACTAAAATTTCTATTTGCAAGTTAATTGCCTTTTCTCATTTGCTTCTACTCTTTGTTAATGATCTACAATGGGTGGTCAAAGCACGATTGAAAATCAAAGTGAGTCTTCCCATCCTTCCATTTCAAGGGAAGTAGATGAAGGTTGTGATGGCTAGTCCCGAGTAGGGGATGCTAACCCCATTCCCCCTAAAATGACGGTAATGACAATGATAGCAGCAAAGGAAGAAGAGGGGGTGATACTATCCTCAAAGGAGAGGAGGGAATGTGTGTAGTGACGCCTTCAAAATGTGTACCCCTTAGATGGCGAAGAGGACAACATTGGGTAGTTGTTGCGAACAACTAACGCAAACGAGCTTACATGTTGTCAAATTCCTTATATGGTAAACAAGGAGAACTTAGGGCTGGTTAATTAGGCAATGGGAGCAGTACCTAGGTAGCGAGTAGAGGTACCAATGGGTGGGGAGCGAACTTATGACATAGGGGATGACCAATTGTTCGGCATTTATGTGAAGGCATTCAAGCTCGGTCTTCGACTCCCCTTTTTAAGATTACTTTTGGAGTTTTTTTTATACTTTAAAGTTTTGCTGAACAATCTTAATGCAAATGTACAGATTTAGTTGCTCACAATTAAGGAGTTGTGTACTTAGGAGTTGCAACAACTGACTATACAACCATTTAGGAATTTCTTCTACATGAAGAGGGCTGATAGATGGATATATGTTACCACCCAAGGCAAAGAGCTAAGTATTTTTGATAAGCCACCGAATAAAGTTAAAGGATGGAAGGAGTTCTTCTATCGTGTTCACATTCCCGAACCGCTAAATTTCCCAATCGAGTAGAGATGGCCTATTCATGGAAGGGAGTTGAAGTCTTTAGGAGATGATGATGTAATGACCAGTATTGAGCTATTGGATCTGGCAGGATGGAGAAAATTGAATCCTTTATCTATATGCCAAAAGCATAAGGATGGTTCGTTGTTGTTCGCGTTAGAGGTAGGTATTTGCTGTGTTTATCCAAGGAAAGGTGCTTGGTTATCTGCTACGTAACATTGCCGTTATCGATGGATTGGGGGGCATCAGTTAGCTTAATAAGTATTGTCAAGCCCTATTTTGGTTTCTTTAATTTGACCTATATTAAGCCTAGCTTGCTTAATATAAGTTACTCAATATTAAACTAATGAAATATTTTTCTAAAAAACATTAAAGTCGCCAACTAGTTCAACTGGTAAAAAATCTAATTAGAATTTTTGGGTGAGAAAACCTTAATTTGGCTATTAATCTACCAATTTTCTGAGAAAATGATTTTTAAAAAAATTAAACTAAAAAAGACCAAGTTTAGGAGCTAACCTATTAAGACTAAGTTATCATATAAAAGTTAAAGAAAAATTGATTGGCTTTATTTTTATAATTTCCTAAAAATAAACATAAACATACAAAAGATAATTAAAGTGATTTTTAGATTTTTTTATTACGAATTTCTAAGAAAAAGGGAAAGAAATTTATTTTTTATACGGCTACCTCGAAGGTGCCTACAAATCTACTAGTCGGGATTAAACCAATTGTAGTTCTCTTTTATAAAATATTTAGTCAGTTGTTTTCTTTTATTTTTGAAAACCGAGCCAAATTTACGTTTTTTAATAATTTTTTATTTTTTTGAAAAAAAAACTAATAGATTGAATTTCACAAATTAAAGAAAACCTAACTAAATATTTTTGAAAATCTTGATTAAGATTTTTTTATTTTTAAAAACACTACATGTTAAAAAGATATTTTTCCAAAATCCTACCTGCAAGATCTACTTAGATATGATCTAGATACGTATCTTCATGCTTATCTTTTCTAAATTTCAACCGCAAAATACATTAAGATATAATCTAGATACGTATCTTCATACATATTTCTTTTAAATCTCAACCGTAAGTCTTGACACAATCAAGATACGTATCTTGATACAATCTAGATACGTATTATATGTATTTTTTCTAAATTTCAACCATAAGATATATATTATTTCTAAATCTTAACCGTAAAATACCTATCTCAATATGATCTAGATACGCTCATTTAAAAAAAAAACACAATTTTATTAAAAAAATACAATTTAACTAAATTTATTTAAAAATTAGTATTATCTAAAAAACAAGCAATATGAAAATAATAAAAAAAACCCACACATAAAAAAAAAATTAGTAAAAAGAATTGAACTAACTAATAAAATAAATAAATAAAACAAAGCAAATTTTTATCGAATCAAGTCGTACGTGATTGTACACGTGTGATCGTGAAGTGTATCGTGTGTACACAATTGAATTGACCATGTTCATTGCTCGTGTGTGGGAAATCATGTGTGCAATCTTCATTGTGTGAGTAACCATGTCAATTAACCATGTCAATGCTAGTGTCATGAGTGTTGCTGTACCCAATCGGTAACATAACGGATGTGTGTATGTTAGGGAGTCATGTTCGTGACAGTGTGGACATACGGTTGTCGTACTTGGACATGTCATGCAAGTGTGGGATGTGCGATTGTGTATCCATCAACGTGTGTAGTGATCAGGGGGGTCGGCTTGAATGCTACTACATGGATGTGTGAATGCTGGCTTCGGTCAATTTGTGTCAAGACGTTGGTGCTTGTAGAACGTCATGTGTAGTGTACGACTACTGGAGTGGATAAGACTGTTTATCGGTAGGCGTAAGTGCTGGATGGTCAGGGAGGTCAATACGTGTGTAGAATTGTTTTGTGTTCTGTTGTATGTCAGCTACTGTAGATTAACGGGGACGTATAGATTAACGAGGACGTGTGTTCATTTTAGGGGCAGGGGCTATCGACATTTAGGGACATATGGCTGCTTGGTTGGTGCGTTTGTGGCAATTCGATTGTAAAGCAAGGGCATGTGGATCTGTATGGTGTTGTAGTAGGCTTCGGTTGATGCTGAGGTTGGTGATGAGCTATTGTTGATCAATGTGATTTCGATGTGCGATTGTTGAGTTGGCTTGCGTGATTTGGTTAGTGAAGTTATACGAGTGGTTAATTGTGAAGCGGGGGATGAATGTTCAGGCGATAGAGTGATATCGTGGAAGTGGGACTATTGTTAAAATAGTGAATATGTGTTGTGCAATTAAGAAAAATCTTCATTAATGTCACTTGACAATTTATAAACTTAAAATTGAATCTTTTGTATAGTTTTAAATATAGATTCGATTCCAACAAACTAAGATACAGAAGATATGATAACGATTTTTTTATTATTTGACTTAATTTCTAGAAACCTTATTTAGGCTTTCTATTTACTAAGCCCGATCTGATCTAATTTGATTTAGCCTAATAGTTCACTTAATAAATCCTAAATCTAATCTAGGCCAATATAATTTAGATAAAAAATATATTATATATTGAACTGGATCAAAATTATTTTAATAAATCTTACTTCTCTAACGACTTAAGATTTATTAAACACACATCGTTATCCGACTAAAGAATCCAACTCAACTCGACTCAATTTTACTTGACTCATCTCGATATGACTCGACTCGATATAACTGAATCGATTCAACTCGATTCGATGCAACTCAATATTAACTCGACTTAACTCGATATGATTCGACTTGGCTTGACTCGATACGATACGACTTGGCTTGACTCGATATGATACAATTCCATACAATTCGACTCTCTTTTTTAATTTTTAATTTTTTCTTCTTTTTCGCTTTTATTTTTTATTTTTTATTATACTCTTATTTTTTTGTTTATTTATTATTATTTTTTTAACCTAACTCAACTAAAATAAAATAAAAAATGGCAAAAATGAGTTGTCTACAAGTATCTTATCATTTCTTTAGTTCATTTTCTTAATGAGTTTACTCATTACTTTGTAGCTTCAAAATTGGCGATAGAAAGAGTAAGGGAAAAGCTGTTGGTTGTGCAAACAAGGCAACTTGAAGATGTATCGAGGCTTAAGAACAAGAAATAGCTTACACTGGAAGGGAAGGGGAGACTTCACATCGTCTTTCCAAAAAGTTAAAGACGAAGAGTTGGAGGTAGTAGACAATTCTTAAGGTTGTTCAGTAAGGCGATGGTGATGTAGTGATAGGAGTATCGTTGGGGACTTCAGGGATAGGTGAGAGGGCATCTAGTGGGAATGCAATTCAGGAGGTTCCGGCTAGGGTTACACTTGTCGAATAAGGCTCTATAGCAATAAGTGCTTGAGTGGATGCAAAATAGGTAAGTTCAAAGTGAACCCCTAAAGCTACCATTGTGGATGCTATCGAGATTCTAGACAATGAGTATGTTGAACCTTTGGTCCATCATTGGAAGCAAGTAGCCCCTGTTCAACTCATAGATCAACCTGCCCAAAGGTTTGAGCAATTACAAGCATGGTTTAGGCGATTGGTGAAGGGCAAGAACAAAGTAAAGGCCTTAGCAAAGTTGTTAAGGAGGTATTACGAGGTCAGCCACTCGAATGTATCTGTTGAAGTGCTTAGTCTTAATTTAAGTATTGACTATGTATCATCTTCGCAACTGTATGACTTGTTGGATTTCATGCTAATATACAATCTGTCATTTCTTCAATTGGAAGGAAGCAAAGTGAGGGCTAAAGTTGAGAGGCTTTGGGAGGCACTAGAAGAGGAGAACAAGATACGTAGCAACTTAGCTGTTGCCTTCAGTAACTTTGAACACCAACATAGGGAGGTCTTTGATCAAGAGGGTAAGTTAAAGGATGACTTGAAGGTGGCTAAAGGGTTCGGAAAAAGTATTACTGATAAGCTGACTGCCAAGCTGAAGGTATGGAGAGAAGAGTTGGAGAAGCTATGAACCAACTTTGCCAAAAGGGAGTCCAAGCTCCTAAAGGGCAAGGGGTTGTCAAATGAAGTCAAACGGGATTTATTTATGGAGACCTTAGATGACCCTTTGATCAAGAAGGCCATAATCATGGCTAAATATGCAATGGTGGAGTAGATGCGAAAACAAGTTCAGTAGAACATGCCTAATGCAAACTTATTGTTTTAACATTGGTTAGATGAACTTGAGTGATGCTTTTCCATGATCGGATACATAGAGAAACACCATAATGAAGCAAATAGAAAAAAAATAAATAAAAGAAAGGCTAGCAAAGTTCGAGTAGCTATTAATTGGATATGATACCCCAATCAATCTTACTTAACTTATAATTTACCGAATATAACTCACCAGTTTGAACTAAATAGTTAATGATCACTCATCACTATTCCTTGCTAAAAGAAATAGATAAGAGTTGAAGAGTAATGAAAACACTAAGATTGCTTAAAGGAAAGTTAGATAAAATTCTAATATTGATGATTGTTGTTTGAGTACAATTAAGTGGGGGTTTATATACCCATCCACTAGAGTTACTTTATAATATGAAAAGACAAAAAGAGGTATTCTTACAATTAGGTTACATAATACATATTAAAAAAGGTAAAAGAGACAAAAAAATATTTGGTATGGAAAGTAAAGGATCCTTTTGGAATGTTGTGCCAAAAGATACGTATCGATCAGTGGCTGGACATCAATAATATGGTACAAATGGATGAGAAGAAGATAATTCATGGTCAAGGGCCAATATGATCTTGATCAGATCGAAGCCCAATCAATTTCACTGTAGAGTAGTTAGTTGGGGTTGAGGCTGAACATTTGTTATTGGTTCGAGAGCTTAGCTTGGATAGTCTTAGGGTTACCTACTCAAATATTCTATCATAGCATAGCCGTTAGGTAGGTTTGGCAAATGTAAAGGTTCGACAGTCAAGTCAGTAGAAAAGGGAAATATAGAGGTCAGGATAAGAATTTCCATATCAGATAGGATTTCAAGCTAGCATTCTTCAAGTGAGTCTTTGGAGTCCTCTAGCTCAACTTCTTGTGATCAGTCCAAAGGGTTGATTCCTATCATCTACCTGGGGGTAGAAAAGATTTGTCCTCAAATTCGAAGTGGTCTCTAGCTTTTCTTTGGGGACATTTGCAGGGTCTTCTTCTACTGGTTAGTGGGGAATCAAATTAGACACATTAAAAGTAGGGGAGATACCATAGTCATCAGGTAACTAAATCTGGTAGGCATTGCTGTTGACCTTCTTCAAGATTTTGAACGAACCATCAGCTTGAGGAGATAGCTTGCTTTGTCTTAAGTGTAGGAATCATTCTTAGCTAAGGTAAATCCATACTAAGTCTCCTAGCTAGAAAGTAACAACTCGGTGGCCTTGGTTACCAATCACATGTTGTTTCTAATTGAACTTGGCAATATTCCTAATTACAAACTAGTGTAGCTCATGCAATTCTTGGGCTCGATCAACTCCAAATCGATTCTCTTAAGTAACTGTGAGGGGTACTAATTAAATCTAGGGGAATACTGAGGTTAAGGCCATAGATAACCTCAAATGAGGTCCTTCCAGTCGTACTGTGGACAATTTGATTATATGAGAACTTCATAATTGTGATGTGCCTAGGAGCTCAGTTATCATTAAGATTTACTATAGCAAATTTGAACCAATAGATCTTTTGAAATATCGAAGAAAGTAAAGTGAGTAGGTTTATGAACTGATTAGAGTAGCTAACGTAAAGCTACTCAGGGGATATGATACACTAATGAACACAACACGACTTGACACTTCACTTGATATAACGCACAAGTTGATGTTAAGGTCCAGCCCTCACTAATCCTAAGCTACTCGATAAGATTAGATAAGAGTATATGGAAAGTGAACTTCGAGAGCGTTGTCTCACAAGAATAATATATTCAATGTATATCTGTGAGGAAAGATGACTCTGGCTACAAGGAGAAGGGACTACTTACAATACGTCTCTAAGGCAACATCATAAATAAAGAAATTACAAAATGGCGTATACAAAAAGGAGATTCCTAGTACATACGAAAAAGGGTAAAAATGACAAAAGACAAAAATGGAAAAGTAGTATAATGTCAGACAAAAAAGATAGGTGGTAATGCAACATTGGCTTTGTACTAAGATGCTCTAAGCATAGCAAGTGAGAGGAATTAAGATAATGTAGCAACAAGGAGGTTGAGATGGGGAGAGATGCTGTAAGAGTTGGAAGGATGCCAAGAGAGGAGTACTCAACCATAGTGAGGGTAGCTTATGTTACTCAGCAAAGACTCTTGGTGGAAAAGAAGTCAGATCACTTGGCACAGTCTTCGGCTATGTAATAGTCAACATTGGTACTAAAGAGGGAGTAGAGCTAGGTGTAACCTTTTGGCGCTATCAAGGAATTCAGCTATGTTCCTTCTACATAGAGTTTCTCATCATTGGTAGGTTGATGAGAAAGAATTCTTCGGGTGAGGGATTGAAGGCTTCGGAGTCGTGCATAAGTAAGAGGACCAGTAGTTAGCAGCTCATCAATTCCCCGAGGTTGTTAAAGATTTTCCCTTAATCTTAGCCTTCTTCATCAAGTACATAAGGTATCAGATTAGCCACATTAAAAGTAGCAGATACATCTTATTCGTCAGGTAGCTCTAGCTCATAGGTGTAAGCTCCACAACTAAGCAATCCGAGGTTTCGATTGGTTAAACGATCCCATCGAGCCTAAATTATAAAGTAAAGCTAGAAATATTAGTAAACCGATCTCGTAAGTTTGAATTTAAGAAAATAAGTAATAAAATAGGAGATTACAAAATTTTCAAATTTTAAGTATATAACTCGTTATTTATCGAAAATGCATAAAAGGCATTCTGGTACTTAACGAATTGCTAGAGATAAATTGCTAGAGATAAATTATATGTATACTAAAAATTATAAAATAACCTAAATAATATTTAGGAATATTTATTTGTACTATATATGAATTTACATGTAGGTATAAATACGCGTAATTACTTAAAATATGTGAAATGTGCTAAAATTATACTAAATAATTAAAGAAAATTATAAATTAATTATTGAAAAATCAGAAAAAAATCATAAAAGGATAAGATGAATCAAGATCAAGTCGTGGCATGTCAGGATAAGCAAAAGAAAAATCAACCAATAAAATTTGGACAACATAAAAACCAAAAATCAAGGAAAATGGGCAAAGTCTTGTCAACTTAATGCATAATAATTACAAAAATTGTCTATAAATAGCAAAAAAAATTCAGAAGCTCATTTGGCCAGATACAAATAAGAGAAAATTAGAGAGAAGTAAAAATTGAGAGAAAAATTCGGTTTAAAAAAAATTAGAAAAAACTGTGCAATTAGGACCTTTAACGGGAACCCCCACCAGACGAGCAGCTAGGAATGAACGGCCACCACCACCATAAGGTGGTGGCAACGCCCAGGCCGGACGACAAGGCCAAGGCGGCTGGCGGTGGCTGGAGCCACCCAGATCGATGAGTCCGATTTCCAGTCCGATATTGTGTAATTTTGTAAAAATAGTAAATATCATTAGAAAATTATTAATTTTGTTATTCTAGGATATTTTTGTATGTCATTTGTATGAAAAATATTATTTTGATGAAAACATGCCCTATAATATATGGTCCCTAAGAAATCATGCAAAACCAAGCATGTTTCGGTTTAGAAATAAATGACCTTAGGAGTATAGTTTCAAGCCCAAAATTTTTGTGTAGATTACTTAGATGATATATAACAGTGTTATGAAGCTCGTTTTCAAAAATTAATTTTTGAAATTTTTAGATAATTTTTAGGCATTAAAATGAGGCATAAAATGGGTAATTTAAGGTTAATTAAGTAATTAAATTATTAATTACTGACTTAGTGAATAAGTAGATGTTTAGGGATGTTGAAATCTGATGGAGAATGATACTTGTAACTTTTAGGGTGTTAGATGTAATTATTAGGTTAATTATGTAGTAAATAAGTAACATGGAAAAATAGTATATTTTAAGTTAATTTTGTAAATTAGGGTAATTAGGAGTAAAATCTGATTTAGGATGAATTTAGACATTTTGAAATGATAATTGATGTTTAGAGATGATAATTAGAGTGATATAAATATTAGAAGTGTAATATATACATAAAAGGTAATAATACATAATAGGTAATTATTGGAAATATAAGAAATAGGAAATATTATAATAAAAATTGATATCGTGATAATAATAAAAATATACAATAAATCTGATAGGAAATTTGAATTTATGTAATTATATGAAAAATGTAAAAATTTCTCACATTAGGAGTGAATTCGGTACACTAATAAGGATATAAGTGTACCGGGTGAAATAAAATACTGACTATGGGTAATGATGGTATTTAGGAGATCGGGAAATAATGTGATTAATTTCACATTATGGGTTGAAACGAATTTCTAGGGTTAGAATATAAAACGTTACTTAGAAAATAGAACTAGAACCTAATTTAGAAATCGATGCAGAAACCGAACCCTAACCTAATCCTAAATCTAGAATAATTATAAAAGACTTAAGACCTAGATAATTAGGTATCTTAAACCCTAAATAAAACATAACGATAAGCGTTATAAGATAAAACGAACCTATAATAGTTATATGAAAAAATGAAACCATGTTTGTGTTATAGGGATGATCGGCGATGGCCTGAGCAAATCGGACCTCGAGTGAGTGAGCGAGGAGTCGAGGTAAGTTGGGATTAATACAATGCTGTATTTTGGGAGGCTTGAGATTATGCTTGGTTGTGCTTATTAGATAGTTAGATGGGTGCATGTGTTTGATTATGGGTGATGCTATGATTTTGTTTGTTGATCTAGAATGTATTGTATGAATTGTATGAAATGATTGATCACCCTAAACTGGACTTAATCAAATATATGACCAGTAATTATAATCGGACATACATGGCAACCCATTAGGGGAACTTAGACTCTCCGGCTAAATACCGACCCCTTCGAAAGGGATAGCGCAGGATTGCAAAATGGTCCCTTCTTCATCCTTAGTCGAACTAAGTGATAGGAGAGGAGGTCGCGGCGAGGGTGAAGTCAATGGTTCGAAGGTAGTCGCGGGAGGAGCAAGGTCTCTATTGCATAAGCCTGGGTTTGGTCGTGAGCTGCTTTGCATTAATGGCAACTCCTCAACTTGGATTAGAGCGGGCGAAATTTCTTTAATCTCACGACGGGCCAGACAACATCGTGCGATGGCATTTGTTTGCACATGCATTGCACCTAATAAGTGATTGAAAACCTTGTTGTGTGTATGGTATAGTTTTGAGTCCTCCGTCCTAACTTACTGAGCTGTGGTTGCTCACATCCCTATAGACGTCGTGCAGGTGCTGGCTAAGAAGCGGCAACAATTACTCTGAAGCTAGCAACTGCTGGATCCTGGGGAGTGAGGAAAAACATTGAAGAATCAACACATATGTTATTACTTTTCATTTCTGAATAATGAAATAACTGAATCATAGTGATTATATATAACTTTTCTTACTTTCTTAGGTAAATGAATTATTTAAATTACAAACCGTTTACTTCAAAGCGGGTTAGTCGTGGACGCTTTGTGTAGATCAAGTCTAAGATAGCGGTTGTAAGGCCAACTTCTATCTTAGGATGGTTTACACGGCGGGGCTGTTACGACTCTACCGCTTCGGGGCATGACAATAGGCATTATCTTTGATGCACTCAAGGATCTTAAAAGGTTAGTTTGATCTAAGGGAAAGCTTATTCGTCCCCTTCCCAAGGAAACGCTCCTTGCTAAGGTAGACCCAGATAAGGTCTCCGGGGCTATAAACCACTCGTTTCCTTCCATAGCTTCCCTGTTACTTATGTCGAGCCATAGTCTATGCCAGTTATTCAATAACCTTTTGATGCAACTTCTAAAATTCCTTTGTACGCTACAGGCCAGATTAACTTTCCCCTTATACGGCAGGGCTAATAGCTATATCTAAGGGCAAATTTAAGTTAAGTCCATAGAAGACCTCAAAAAGTGACCTTCCTATGGAGCTGTTAACTGATCAATTGTAAGCAAACTTAATAATAGGTAAGCATAGGTCCCAATCGTGTAAATTCTTCGCCATAGTCACCTACAGAAGGTTGCCAATTGTGCTGTGTACTACCTCGGTTTGGCCATCTATTTGAGGGTAGCAAGAAGTACTGTACATAAGCTTAGTATCGAGTTTCCTCTACAGGGATTTCTAAAAGAAACTTATGAACTTTGAATCATGGTCGGATACAATACTTCTTGGCAACCCATGTAGACACGTACAATTTCTTACAAAAAGATGATAGCGATAAATAAAGCACCATTAGTTCTATGGCAGGGAATGAAGTGGCTTATCTTACTGAAACGGTCGACTACAACCATAATTAAGTCATGTCTTCTTGGCGTTCGAGGAAGGGGTTGAGCATGAAATCCTTCCTTAGGTCAATCCATGGGTGCTTAGGTACAGGCAGGAGTATGTACTCTCCATATGGCTCTCTCCTTCCTTTTGCATATTTATACAGATTTCACTTATTAAGAACTTAACACATATCCCTCATTATCCTAAGCCAGTAGAAATGTTCCTTCAATATTTCAACTGTCCTCTTTTCTCTGAAATGACCAGCCAAGCCTCCAGCATGAGTTTCACGGACAAGTAGTTCTCTAGTCGAAACATTCGGTACACAAACTTGCTTGCCTTCATTAAGAACCTCTGACTCAAGTATAATCCATTCATAACACCTCCAACATTGCACTTAACCACTAAGGGCCCAAAATACTAGTCATGCTCATATTGATCGAGCAAGGTGTCAAATCCAAGTACCTTAGCTTGCATAATCATAATAAGGGTATGACGACTAGAAAGAGCATTGACTACAATGTTGGTGCTCCCTTTCTTATACCGGATGATGTAGCGAAAGTCTCCAAGAATTCAACCAATTTGACATTACGCCAAGAAAGTTTCTGCTGCCCATAAAGATACTTGAGAGACTAATGATTTGAGTAGATGATGAATTCTTTCTACATCAGCTAATGCTGCCAGTTCTATAGTATTTAGATAAGGGCATAAAACTCCTTGTAGTTGGCTAAGTAATTTAGGGCAGCTCATTAGAGTTTCTTATTGAAATAAGCAATTGGTCGATGCTCTTGCATAAGGACAACACCAATGCTAATGCCAAATGTATCATATTTTACCTCAAAAACTTTCTCGAAATCCAATAGGGCAAGTATTGGAGTAGACATTAATTTGGACTTCACATCTTAAAAAATCTTCTGCACTTTCTCCGACCACCTAAACTCAATGTTCTTCCTGGTCAATTTAATTAACGGCACAGTTATGAAACTGAAGTTCTAAATGAATCTCTAATAGAACTAAGCTAGACCATGGAAACTCCTGACTTCAACAGCACTAGTTGGCGTAAGCTACTCAAACATAGCTCTAAATTTCCCATCATCAACCCGAACTCCCTTCCCTAAAACAACATATTCGAGGAATATAACCTCACTTTGATAGAACACACATTTCTTCAGGTTACTAAACAATCTCTTGGCATGGAAGATGTCGAACACCAATCTTAAATGTTTAGCATGGGCGATGAGGTTGGCATTGTAGATAAGAATGCCATTAAAGTAAACCAAAATGCATTTGCTAATCAGTGCCCTCATTGCATGATTCATAAGTTGCATAAAAGTATTCGACACATTCGTCAGACTAAACAGCATCACCACCCATTCGAATAGACCATCCCATGTCTTAAAGGCCATCTTCCATTCATCTCCTAATCTCATTCATATTTGGTAGTAGCTACTCTTTAGATCTATTTTTTGAAAAGATGTGTGCACCATGCAACTCATCGAGCATATCATCCAACCATAGGATTAGATATCTGTACTTAACAGTAATTTTATTGATTGCATGGCTATCAATGCATATTCTCTATGACCTATCTTTCTTTGGTACTAGCATAGCTGGTATGACACATGGGCTCATACTCTCTCAGACGTATTCGTAGTCTACCAACTCATCCACTTATTTCTTCAACTCGATTGCTTGCTCAGGATTGAGCTTGTAAGTGGGTCAGTTTGGTTAGGCAACTGTAGGTTGGAAGTCGATGTAATGCTCAATGCCTCTTAAGGGAAGTAATCCTTTTGGCATCTCAACAGGAAATAGGTCGGCTTAGTCATGAAGTAGCTGCAGTACCTCGATAGGTAAGCTCTTGGCTTCTCTCACCTCCAAGAGTCTCCAGACTAAAAGGAGCACAT
Source organism: Lumnitzera racemosa (assembly GCA_024138005.1). Taxonomy (NCBI): domain Eukaryota; kingdom Viridiplantae; phylum Streptophyta; class Magnoliopsida; order Myrtales; family Combretaceae; genus Lumnitzera; species Lumnitzera racemosa. The sequence continues at coordinate 9,517,446 of JAMXBC010000007.1, forward strand.
AGTCCTCAACCCTGACTTCTTAGGCAAACTAAGCTTGAGAAATCACCAAGGACTTCCGCTAAAGAGATCTAGCAACCTTTTCTTGAGCTTCCCGTACTTCCTTGGGATTTATGGGTATAAATATTATTTTCTTCCCATCTTTCTAGAATATGGAGGTATTCCTATATCCATCTTGCAGTACCCTCGAGTCAAACAGCCATGGTTAGTTGAGTAATATGTGAGAAGCGTACATTAGAAGGACATCACACAACACTTTGTCCTTGTACCTATCACCAATGGTAATCAGTACCCTAACCTACTTAGCAACATGTAAGCCTCCTTTCTTATTCAACCAGTGAATCTTGTACGGCTTAGGGTATGGGAAGATTGGCAATTTCATGACTTTGATTACCCCTTATGTTATGACATTGGTACAATTATCTCCGTCAATGATCAAGGTACATAGCTTACCATTCACCTGGTAATTCATATAGAAGAGGTTCTATCTGTACTCATTCTCTTTTGCTACAAATGCACTAAGAGACTGTCGAATGATAAAATAATACTTAGCACCGCCCTTAGGAGGTGTCTCAGCATTAGGGTCTTCCTGAAACTCTTCTAGCATATGTTTAACTCTCAGCTCTTCCTCTCCTTTGCTCGCACTCTCTACTTTAAACAAAGGCTTGCCTCCCTTTATAGTCATGACTAAGCGGTTAGGACATTGACTAGCTATATGCCCATAACCAAGACATTTAAAGCATTTTATTTCTCGAGTCTTTCTTCCAGAACTTTGATCTTGGTCTTTCCAGACCTTAGGTTCGTTGGCCTTGCTCTTACCTTAGTCTTCTTTTGGTCGACTTGGTACTTACCTTCGACGTTCCACCTCAAAACTGTTTGATGCTCAATCATTTACTAGTTGGCTCGGCATACCGCTTCTGTTAGGTAGCATAGGTCGACTACTTAGCATCCAACGAACTTGGTTCAACCTCTGCCTTTCGACTCTTTGTGACACTTTGATGGCATCGTCTAGAGTCGCAAGACTCTGTAATTCCACTATGTTACCAATCTCAATCCTTAGTATAGAAATGAACCTAGCTATAGTTCGTATCTTGGGTTCATCGACATCACACCGAATCATGAGTAACTAAAATTCTTTAACATAGTCGTTTACCGATTGATTAACTTGTCTTAAATCATATAGACATCGGAAAGTGTCCTATTCATAAAGTTTGGTAATGAACCTACTTCTCAAAACTCTCTTCATCTCATTCCATGTTTGAATTTCACGTTAAGCCCTCAAGCAAACATTCTGTAGTTTCTTCCACTATATTGCCGCATATCTAGAAAATTCCAATATGATCACTCAAATACAGACAGCATCTTCATAATCATAAAACTTGAATATCTTTTCAATCTTCTCCTCCTAATCCAAGTAGTCATCAGCACTACTAAACCTGTTAAAGCTCGAAATCTATACCTTAAGGTGTTCTACACCTCTTGGCACTCTAAACTCACACTTATCAATCCCACTTCTTCTTTGTACTCTTCCACTTCGCCTAACTCCAACCTCCTTCTTGCCATTCTGTTGGTATGTCGAGGTGGTACTTAGTTTAGAGGAAAGGCTTTTAGTGCTCGTTCATTCATCTACCTTATATGCCTATCTCTTATTTCTCGACCTAATTCAACTACTCTCTCTCTTTCGGCCTAATCTCTAAGACTCTCTATATTGAAATAGCCAAATTAGCAACAATAGCAACAAGGTCTTGTATCTGCTCATCAGTAGTACGTGGTGTTTGTTGGGTAACTCAACTACGACCATGAGTATTACTCTCAGTATCGTTAATCTCTTCCTAAATATTAAGATTTAACATTCTTAAGAATGATGCTTCAGGAAATACTCTTCATGCAAGAAATCCTTACACGTACACATACCACACGAACTGTGAACTGCAAACTTGCTTTGCTCTTCTAAAAGAAAAATAGAGTATCTCAAATAGTAAACAAGTAGGGACTATCGCCACACAACTTTTGGCTACAATCTTAAGCTCTGGTCCCAAGATTATATAATGTACTTAGGAGCTTAGTTATCACTAGGACTTACCATAGGAAATTTGAACTAATGGGTCCTTCAAAATATTGAAGAAAGTATAGTAAGTAAGTCTATAAACTGATTAGAGTAGCTGACGTAAAGCTACTCAGAGGATATAACACACTAACAAACATAACATAACTTAACACTTCACTTGATATGACGCACAAGTTGATGTTAAGGTCTACCCGCCACTAATCCTGAGCTACTCGGTAAGATTAAATAAGAGTGTATGGAAAGTGGACTTAGAGAGGGTTATCTCATAAGAATAGTATATTCAATGTAGATCTGTGAGGTAAGATGATTCGAGCTACAAGGAGAAGGAATTATTTATATTAAATCCCTAGGGTAACATTACAAATAAAGAAATTACAAAAAGGATATTCCTAGTACATATGAAAAATAGTAAAAAGGACAAAAGACAAAAATGGAAAAGTAGTATAATATCATATAAAAAGGACAGGTAGCAGTATAACATTAGCTCCATACTAAGAAGCTCTAAGCACAATAGGTAATAGGAATCAAGATGTTATGGCAACAAGGAGGCCGAAACAGGGAGGGATGTCATGAGAGTTGGAAGGATGCTAAGAGAGGAGTACTCAACCATGGTGAGGGTAGCTCATGTTACTCAGCAAGGACTTTCGGCAGTAAAGAAGTTAGATCACTTGATACAATCTTTGGCTAGGGAATAGTCAGCATCAGCACTAGAGAGGGAACAGAGCTAGGTGTAGCCTTCCGGTGCTGTCAAGGAGTTTAGATATCTTCCTTCTACATAGAGTTTCTTATCATTGGTAGGTTGATGAGAAAGAATTCTTCGGGTGAGGGACTGGAGGCCTTAGGGTCATACGCGAGTAAGAGGACTAGTGGTCGGCAGCTCATTAAGTCAAGAATGCTTAGAGGTTGTAGACCTAATCTCTACATGAAGGATTGTGCAACTACATTAGTGCAACTTCTTCCATCCATTATGATGGTGCACAGTTGTCCTTTAATGGTACACTTGGTATGGAATAAATTTTCCCTCTGGTCTTCCTCAAAGTTCGATAAGGAACTCAATACTCATCTTAGTATTAGGGTCATTACTTTTCCTTAGTCAACATGGACACAAGTTTCCTCTTCCTCCTCGGCTTTGGCTTTTCTAACATCATTCTCCTCCTCAGGCTTACTCTCGCCGATGCTATTCAATACATCTCCTCGAAGCACCATAACACATCAGTTCAGACACTCAATAGCCAAGTGCTCGAAGCCTAGTATTTAAAGCACTTCACCTCGTTAATCTTCCATCCAAAGGTCTATCTTCTCTCATATGCTCTCAAGGTCGGCCTAGCCTCAATTTAACTCGGTTGGCTAGCTCAGCCTTACTGGCTTGCTCAGCTATTGTCAGATTGGTTATTCCCTTCCAAGTATTCATTGGCATCTCCACTTCTACTAAAAGGTGGAATTTAGACCTTAACATTGTCCAGTCCTCAAGGAGCTCAATGTTCTAGCTCCTATGCTTGATAATAATTAACCCATTCTTCTTCCTCTCCATACTCTTTAACATCAATCTCCTCTAACTCCAGTCTTCATTTAATAGCTCAGTCTACTACTCCTCTAGGTCTTTGCGATTGAACTGGGCGATTAACTAAGTTAACTTGGCCATAGTGTCTCTTAGGGGCATTTTCTAGTGGGTTACGGTATTGTACACTTTATGGTTATTGTCTGTTAACTTGCATTATTGTGACTAAAGTCTCAACAAGGTTAATGAGTTTATCAAGTTTGTCATCAACCGACCCTAGGGTATTACTACCATTATGACCATGACCAAGTTAAGCACTACTACTCTTGTAAACCCTTAAATTTTTCGACCTAACATCTGAAGTAAACTCAAGTATGTTAGATATTCCTAAGAGTTAACAAGACTAGTTAAGATAAAAACCCTAAGATAATAATCGAAGATTCAATTGCATATAAAACTTTTATACCCTAAATGTATCTAAACACTAAGGATTTCATCCGAAAGTAATAAAAACCCTAAAACTATAACTTTAAGGATATAAAAGTACTAATTCATCATAACTTACTATAAAACCTTAATTGATAATAATATCCTTAATATCTTGCCCAATCATTAGTAAAAGATCAAAGATAACTTTCAATCATTCATAAATACTAAAGTAATCTTTTAAGAACTAGGATATTGCATTATAGATCACATTCATCTTCCAATTATATAACTAGGTTAGTATTATATAGAGTTAAGAGCTTAATTGATGATTATACTACATATAATAAGTATTAGTACCCTAAATGGCATTTTTCATGATAGTTACATTAAGTAGCCTACCAAATAATGTATATAGGATAAAAACACCTAAAGAAAGATCCATTACCTATTCTTACTAATCATTTCAATAAACCCTATATTTCTTTTCATTTCCTTAATTTTCTTCCTAATTACTTCATTATGTACATTTACATTACATAGAAACTAAAGGAGTTGACTAAGTCAAATGTTAATCAAGTCAAAGGTTGACTAAGTTAACATGTTAAGAAGTCAACAAATATGTCGCTATCATCTAGAGTTTTCTTCTCTGTTCTTTAACTTTCTACACATTTGACACATGTAATCTTATCCCCTTTTTCTTTCTTTGCCATCTACTTTCCCCTTTACCTAGACCCCACATATTTCTTTTACAAAAACACAATTGAAGACACAAAACACTCTTTTTCCTCCACTTCCAAACCGTAAACTCCCTAGCCCTTTTCACCTTCAATCCTTTTCATAATTTCAACTTCAACTACTACCATAAACTAACATAATATATATACTTATCTTCCTTTTCATATTATGAAGGAGAAAAAAAGGTATGTTATTATGTGATTTTTCATTTTATGTAGTAGTTAGATGTATGAGTTAGATTAGCATGGGAACTTTTTTGTACTATGTACATATGTATTATTGAAGATAAAAAGCTCCACATACATGTTTATAAGTGTAAGAAATCCTTAGATTAATGGAAGAAGACCACATATACATACGTATAAGTATGTGTATACAAGAATACACTTAATGAATACATGTATGGATACTCATATACATAAGCATCATTTATGTACATAACCAAAAAGGAAGAATATACTAACTATACATACATATACCTTGCTAAATAAGCCCTTAAAGTGCAAAAATATGAAATTTGTGAAGCTTTCTTAAAAGGGTATACTAGACGTACGAAAATACGTATAAAAATACATATGTAACCATATGTATATATAGGTATATGTACTAGTATACATATAAGTGCACAAGTATACATATTAGAATATTGATAACATATGTATAAAGTACATAAATACATAATGATAAGTATACATATGTAGTAAATGACTTAAGTAATGATATAAGCAAATGATGACTTAAGTAATGATATAAGCAAATGATGACTTAAGTAATGACATAACCAATTGATGATATAAGCGATGACATAAGCTTCTAAAATAATAAACTATAAAATCATCTAAGTGTAAAAATTTAATAACTAATTAAATCATTAACTACTAAAATAGGATATAAAACTAACTAATAAGAATATTTAGGCTTCAATAGTTAAAATTCCAATAAATTTAGCCCATATCGTAAAACACAGGTTTTAACGTTCAAAACGGACATCACTGTATGAATGTACGTTCAAAAACGATAAAAAATGACTATAAGTTCCTAAATATTGGAAATAAAATGAAAAAATTACATACGATTAGCGATAAAGTCTAACCAAATAAAAATTAATAGTAATCTAAGTAAAATTAGGTAGATAGATATTTAGAACTGTTAGCTAATTTAATTACTTATTATCCTTATTATATCGTAATGATCAGGTGATCCCAACACGAACGAGGATTTTCTGACTGATTATTATAATTAGAGTAAGTCGTCATGGTCGAGTGAGTATTTACCCTATGACTCTATGCTTGTTTATGATTATAGATAGTGAACTTAAGTGATATTATTAATTGATTATTATGTGGGTTCAGGAAATACTTGTGTATGTTATTATGTGCTGAATTGTGAATTTACCTTAAGTACAAATAATAATTTTTCTATTGTATGGTAGTATGGATAATGATTACGTATGCGATTAGATGGTCACATCATAATTGGACTTAACTATACACGGCTCATGAGAAAAAACTGGTACATGCATTATATAGACATAATCCTGGCAGTCACATCACACGGAGGTAGAGACAGGCTACTTGGGGTTTGTTATTATATATTTATTGGTTTTATGCGGTACACTCGTACAAAATGACCTTACCTTAGCCAGCGGGAATATTAGGCGTTGCAAGTGCCAACTGCCTGGCTAAGGGTCGAGTTTAGAGGCCTCTATTTAGGGATGAGTGTGGACTATGGGAGCCTACTCACTTTTATACTAAAACTTGGTTTTTATAAAAATAAAGAACTTGTTTGATTTAAATACGGAACTTAGAGTTCCATAGTAAAGTAAGTTCTAGTATAATACCCGGATTTGACCGATGTCGTAGATACTCCAACCCTGACTTCGAAGAGCATTAAATTTGAGTTGTGTATATTAACTAGTTAACTATACGTATTGTTTAGCATTTTATTTGATCATTCATTCATATGCGTAAATATAATGTATTGATAACTTGCTTGCGGTGTGGCTAAGGGTTTTGCTTACTAAGCTTAGGCTTACACCCCATTAGACTTATGCTGTAGGATGCCTTATTCGTTGACGTTGGCCGAGGGATACTAGAGGTTAGCTTGGGGACCTAGGCAAGAGCAGGCTATTCAGTGTGTAGAGAGAACTGATTATACAGACTTTTACTTATGTACTTTTGTTTTGTCAGTAATATAGATCTAAATGTACTAATTACTGCTTACTATAAACTTTGTAGTTTAAATGTTATATAAATATGTTATGTGTCCTTTGAATATGTATGTTTTTGCAAAGTTAGTATGTTGTAGAACCTTGTATACTGTGTGAAGAGTTCTTGATTGGAAGGGTAACCAATCAAGGGTTTTTTATATAGTATACGGTGTCTGCCACGACTAGACCGTCCTCGATTCGTGACAACTCTAGTTGCTAATAATACTCTGTACATTCAAATCTGATATGGTTCAATACTTCTTGAACCAATTAACAATATACTACATGGAAAATACTACTACTAAACTACCCAAAACTTCAATTAACCCATTAACAACTTTAGTACCCAATAATCACTTAAATATAACAGAAATGAACTTGCTTTGCTTTCATAGTAAAAAAAATAGAGTAACAATGAAACCATACTTACTAACATACAAATCTTCATTGTACAACTTACAACTCCAAATTTACTCCACATGAACGTATGGCAATAGCTACGGAAGGAACATAGCAACCACTAACAGCAAAGCAAACCAAGACTTCACTGTAACTTCACACACTCCCTCTCGAAACAATGCTTTGATTCCAATAAACCTGATGTGTCTCTAAGGTCAGGCACACAGAGAAACACCACAATGAAGTAAACCAAAAAGAAATAAAAGAAAAGCTAGCAAAGTTTAGGCAGCTATCAACTAGATATGACATACTAATCAATTATACTCAACTTATAATTCGCCAAATACGACTTACCGGTCCGAACTAAAGGGTTACTCCCTACTACTCTTTGCTAAAGGGAATAAATAAAAGTTGAAGGGTAATGAGAACATTAAGGTTGCTCAAAGGAAACCTAGATAAAATTCTAATAGTGATAATTGTTGTTTGCCTACAATTAAGTGGAGGTTTATATACCCATCTACTAAGGTTACTTTATACGTATGAAAAAACAAAAAAGGGTATTCTAACAATTAGGTTACATAATACATATTAAAAAAGGTAAAAGAGATAAAGAATATTTGGAATGGAAAGTAAAGGATCCTTCTAGAATGTCGTGCCAAAAGATACATATCGATCAGCAGCTAGCCATAAGCTATATGGTCTAAATGGACGAAAAGAAGAGAATTCGCGGTTAGGGGTCGACTTGATCTAAATCAAGTTAGAGCCCAGTCAATCTTGTTGTAGAGTAGTCAGCTAGTGTTAGGGTTGGACATCTATTATCGGTTTAGGAGCTCGGCTCAAATAATCTTAAGGTTACCTGCTTGGATATTTTGTCATAGCATAGCTATTAGGCAAATCTGGCACATGTGAAGGCTAGACAACTAGGTCGACAGAAAAGGGAAACCCAGAGGTCAAGATAGGAATTTCTATCCTAGATAGGGTTTCGAACTAATGTTCTCTAAGTAAGTCCTTAGAGCCTTCTAGCATGGCTACATGTAATCGGTCTAAGGGGTTGATTCCTATCACTGAGGTTGTTGTTGGAGGTAGGCCAAGGTGGCGAGTCATCTAGTGACTTGTTAAGAGCTTCCAATAGTAGCTTAAATGCAGGCCTTGGCATAGGGGTAGTAGTGGTGAAGGTAGGTACAAGCAACAACAAGAGTAGTAGTAGGAACAGTAATAGGAGTAGTAGCAAGTCAAAGATGCTTAGAAACATCTTCAAACTTTATTTTTCTTTTTAGTAGCTAGTGTGGGCAATATGTGCCCATTTTTTTATTTCACTTCTTGTAATCTTTCTTTGTAGAGGTTGGGATGCCGTCCTCCCTTCATGTAATAAATTGAGAGCTAAAATAAATGAGATTTCCCTTAATTGGCTCTAATTTCATTTCTATTTCCCTTAGTTCTTACTTCTTATGTTTTTATTACGGCTACGTACTTGAACTCCATTCATTTTTCATTTATCTTTTGTACCAAAGAAGATGTTTTTCAAGCAAACTTGTATACTATGTTTCCTTATGAGATTAGATGAATTCTTCATCCTTGAGTAGGTGGTCTATGCTCGCTCACTGATATTTCTTCATAGGCCTACTTAATTTCTCGTTATGAGGATTCCAACATCAACCAGGGTATGTTAAACTTTATCCGCCCTAAGTGTCGAGATGTGGTCATAATAGGAACAATTTTTGAGCAGTCATAACCATAAGTCTTTTAGAGCCAAGTAAACAATCCTCCAACCAATCGAGACCTCAAAACATCACCTAGTGTCCAAGCTCCGATCTAACCCACATCGGGTTGGCTAATTCATCCATTCCTTTTGTAACCTTTACAGAGCTAACACTATTAGTTATTGAGTTGCCAAGGATCCAACACTCATATGAACAATTGAACACATACAATATTTAGTTCACCAACCAGAATTTGATACGTACCTTATGGCATAACATCTTAAAATGATTCCCTCTTCTATAAATTTTGCCATATAGTGACATTTTTAGCATTTTGGCATTTGTCTTAGGAATCTTTATATTTGATATGTAATTTGCCACCTTTTGTCTTTTGTTTGAAATGCAACCGTAAGGAGGCCATATAAAAGCCTCACTTACTTATAGCATAGACATCACTTTTTACATTACTAATATAAACATTCCCTTTGAGAGCACTTCCTATATCTTCTCTTCCCTAACTCTTATTTATTCCTTTTAGCAAAGAGTAGTGACAAGTGACCTTAGTTTTCACTTGTGTGTCATATCAAGTGAAGGTTAAGCTGAGTATGATTGGTTGGTGTACCATATCCAACTGATAGCTACTTAGGTTTTCCTAAACCCTTTTGTACTTTCTTTCCCTTTTATCCACTGTGGTGCTTTTTTATATGTACGACCTCGAAGATGCATCACTAACTTGATGAAGAAGGCTCTACATAAGCCCAATGCCTCAAGTTGTATGGTGAAGTATGCTTTAGAGCTTAGTGCCCTTAGGATACAATACCAAGTTAGGGAAGCATATAAGGCTCAAATCTTTGTAGATTTTATTATTACGTTCATTAGAACAGAAAGTTCCAATTTGAACACAAACCAACCAACCTAGAAATTATATGTAGATGGTTAATCAACCGGTGAAGGAAGCAGAGCAAGCTTAAGCCTTATAGGTCAGATGGGAGCTTGGATCTCTTATGCTCTAAATTTGGCTACTTAGTTAGTAACAATGAATTAGAATATGAAGCGCTATTAGCTAGGATGAAGTTGGCTAAGGAGATTAGAGTAAGGCGATTGAATGTATTTTTTGACTCCCAATTGGTGGTTAACCAGGTCGCTAGAAGTAGTGTGGCAAAAGATGAAAACATGATCAAATATTCGTAGTTGGTAAAAGAGTACAACTTAAACTTTGAGAGCTGGCAGCTGATGAAGATACCAAGGATAGAAAACTATGCGGTGGATAAATTAGTTAAGTTAGCCTCTATAGGCTTACTAAAATGGGGAGAAAGGATCTTCATTGAAAATTTGTCTAGGAAAAGCATTGAGTTGTAACCATAAGAATGTTTAGATATTCAATAAAAGGATCTAGAGTACTTTTGGATGGACCTGATCATAAAGTATTTGAAGAGCAAGACTTTGCCTCTGGACACCAAAGAGGCAAGAAACCTTATCTACAAAGTAAACAATTTTACACTGAGTGATGAAAATCTATACAAGAGAGGCATGCATATGCCTTACTTAAGATGTCTCTAGCCATCCAAAGTACAGTAGGTACTATTCGATATGCAATTTAGGGTATGTAGTAATCATATTAGAGTAGTGGCATTATATGTCCGAGCTTTGAGACTAAGTTACCAATGGCCTACAATGAGGAAAGATGTTCTTGGCTAGCTTAGACCTATGATCAATGTCAAAAGATTTCTCTGATTGAACAAGCCCTAAGCTCATACCTGATTCCGGTCACTAGTCCTTGGCTTTTTACCCAATAAGGGCTGGATATACTTGGCTTATTCTCAAAAACAACCAAGCAGAGGACATACATCATTGTAGCCATAGATTATTTTACTAAGTGGGTTAAGGCCAAAGCTATGGCAAGTATAATAGAATGGAGCATTGAAGTGTTCATGGTTAGTAACATTTTGAGTAGGTTTGGGACACCATATGCAATCACAATAGATAGTAGGTCACAATTTGATAATGACAAGTTCAGGGAGTTCTGTGAAACTCATAAGATTAGATTGTGTTATATGTCTATTACACACCCCTAAACTAATGGCTAAGTTGAGGCAACAGACAAAGTGATTCTACAGAGTTTGAAAAAGAGGATAAACCGAGCTGGCAGCAAATGGGCAAACGAATTGCCCAATGTTTTGTTGGGGTATAGGACTACTCAAAAGATTTCGACAGGTTACATGCCTTATCAATTGACTTTTAGGACAAAAGCAGTATTGCTAATTGAGTTACAAGTAGAGAGAACGAGAGTTCAAGCTTACAACCCTGAATATAATGATGTTGTCCTCTTAGCTAACCTAGATATGGTTCACAAGACACGTATGTTGGCTAAAGGTCATCTTACTACTTATTAGCAGTGAGTAACTCAGTACTATGATAAGCGGGTTAAGCATAAGTGCTTTAGACTTGGTGATTTGGTCTACAAGAAACTTAAAGCATTAGGAGCAAGGGAATGCTAAGAGAAACTCAGCCCTACTTGGGAGGATCCTATTAGAGTGAAAGGGGTGGTAGGGAACAAACATGCCTACAAACTAGAGAGTCTTGATGGATAACCAATCCCTAGGGTGTAGAATGCTAACAACCTTTAACCATACTTTGAATGAAGAATGTGAATGATAGATGCCTAGAGGATTGATGGAGGTATGTTTGTTTGTTTATTTGTATGTTTTATTAATGTTCAGATATTATTTCTTTTAGCTTATAACTTGTACGTAGGTAGACATTTATCCTATGTTGAAATGTTTGTCTCTTTTATTCGATGTGACTTCACCATGTTTTATGATGTAACTATGTTTCAAAAGGTTACAACCAATCAGCTGACCTTATTCCTTTCCAGTATTGCATATAAGGAAATGCTTATTTATCATCTAATGCTTCTTACTCTACTTTACTTTATTATGATGCTTGCCATTAAAATGTAACTTGATGAAAAATAAGGACATAATCTTCATATAAACTTTCCAATAAGAAAAGATCTTAAAAGTCTCTAAGCCTTATTAAAGGGCAATGAGCAAACTATAAAGCGCTAAATCCCTAAGTCCTATACTTAATGGGCAGTAGAAAAAGGATATCCATAGATTTCTAAGCCTTGAGAAAGGATGATGAGACCTAAAACCCTTAAGCCCTCGTAAGGGTGATAGGTATGATGGCTATTAATCCTCTTAAGGATAATGAGCTATGATATATCCCTAAGTCTTTGACTAACAATGAGAAAAATGCATTAAGCCTAATATATAGGCGATGAGCTATTGAAGGTCTAACTAGCTCTAAGTCCATATAGGTGACTAGCTATTAAAGATTGAACAAGCCCTAAGTCTAGCAAATAGATGACAAGCTATTTAGAAGCCCTAAGCTACTAACTAACAATGAGCCTAAAAACTCTAAACCTATCAAGGTAACCAGAAAACTAATCATATCTAAATAAATATTTCTCATCATTATAAAGTTTTTAAGTCCAACACATAGGAGTCTCGCTAAGAACTCCCGAGTTGCTAAACAGATAACATAGCAAGTTAGCCAACAAACGAAACAAATTGGCTGATTAATGCAACTATAAAAAAATCAGTAAGCAGTCATGTAAGTTCTTGACAACACAAAAATAAGTTTAAGAATTAGAACGAGGTAGCAAAAGAAGTCTTTCGAGGATATTGTTACATAAAACCAAGGTCAACATACCGACTTAAGAGCAAATTTCAATCATCGATAAATAAATAAGTGGGAAATGATTGAAAAAAAAAGATAAGGAAATCATTAATCTGAAGCTTAAGTAGTAAAGACATCCTAAACATTTGGGCCTTGAGTTAAATCTGGTTGAAGGTTAGCAGAAGGCTTAGGAGTTGACATTTCCAGGACTTCAAGAGCTTATCCTATTCTTCTATGTCAATGGAATCAACTACAGGGCTGCCTACACCTGCACCTGGTTGCTCCTCTACCGTAACCTCTCCCTTATTAGCCTCTTTAGTTAAGGCTTGACTACCTTGCGCTTGCTTGGTAAAGTTTAAGCAACTGAGGTCATACTTAAGATGGTGGATTAAAACCTCTCCTCAAGCTAAATTGATCCCATCCAAAACCTTTTGGTGCATTAAGCTCTTGTATTCTTCGCTCTCCCGGATGTCCTCATAAGCTTTGTTATAAACCTTTTGGTACACAAAGCTCTGCTTCTTTTCAACTTCAGCCATCTTGATCTTTAATTCCTTGTACAAACTTTGCAAATGAGTGTACCTCCTCACTATGTTTGTTCTTAAGGGTTTCAACCTCATTTTGTGTTACCTAGAGGTTAGTCATAAGTTAGTAGTTCTTCGTTTGCTCTTCCGATAAAGTTGTCTCCTACTCCTCCCAAACCTTAGCTTCTCTTTTGGCCTTTTCCTCGTGAATCTTTACTGACATAAGCTATCTTCTTGGCTGAGTTTATTTCGAGTAGCATGAGTTCTTAGTAGGTGGAGCTACTTGGTCAAAGCGCCTTCCAGAAGATTCTTAATGTGCATATGACACATCATTAATTCCTCAAGCGTTGCTTAGGTTCCTAACATGTTAGGCTCGTATGATGGTCGATACCTGTACAGTTAGGGTTATCTCATGGCCTCTATAAAAAAGCATACATAGGTCCTTGCTTTGCCATGCCAAACATCTAAATAACTTAGTAGGTATAGGCAAGAGCCAAGATAAGCATGTTTAAGGTGATCACATTGAGGGATAGAGTATTGGAATTGGGGAAGAGGTCGCCTTCGAACTCTTCCTTCAGGTTGTAATCGTGAGGCATACACAACGGCTCAGCAATAGTAGTTAAATCTCGAGTTGTGATCGGGAGGTGTATGTAGCCTTTAGGTCCTCCCCTTTTGTATCCCAATAACACTAGGCGAAAGAAGGGGGTTCGGGCATAACCTATCACTTATTTGTAGTGGCCTCACTGTAAAGGCACTCATCTACAAGAGGTTATAGGTAACTTTTATATGCATTGTCCCAGATGTCCCTGAGTAGATAAGGGCAGCCGCGATGACTATAGTGGCAAAAAGGGGTCTTTCCTCCACCCTAACTTGTAGACCAAGGTGCTCATGGGAATCTTCTACTTTGCATATCCTCTAGTTTACTTTAGGTGAAGTATCAACCTTCCTTTGTCATCAACAAGGCCTTAGCAACTTGGTGCTTTGGGTGGAACAACTGGATTAGTTGTCCCATTATTGCTCTGTAGAATAGAGGCTTTGGAAGGTGGAGTGGTGACCTTCACTTGGAGGTTAAGTGTCACTAAGACCCTTAAAGCTTGGAGCTTAGCTTTGCATGAGCATAAGGAGGTAGGCATAACTATCCCTTCGGGGTGGGTCGAATCAAAGTTGAGATAAGTTCTTCATAGAGAAGGTAAGAGGCTATGTTAGAGTCAAGAGTAACCATTCAAGTCGAGCACATTAGCATAATGTAGAAAGTAGCTACATGATTTTGTATCACTTAATTTCCTTTATAGATGTAATTGGTGTCAGTATGCCGACCTATCGAACCTTATATTCTATTATTTTAATGAAATAAAGTTCTCCTTTTCCGCTCATCATTTGTTGTTTTCTCATTGTATTTCTCCTTAATTCTTGTTGTTCAATTTAACTTAGAGTTGTGTTTAATAATTGTTATAATAATGCCTTACATCGACAAGTGTTTGAAGGTGAAAATTAACTCGACATTTGGAGGCTCAATATAGATTGATGCCTAAGCGCAATGCCCTATAATGTTAGTATAGGAACTAACTTAGTGATGCGTCTCCAAGGTTAGACATATGGAGAAGCACAACAACAAATCAACCAAAATAAATGGGAAAAAGGTTAGCAAAGTCCGAGTAGCTACTGAATAGATATGATACACCATTCGATCCTACTTGGCTAACAATTCACCGAATGTAACACACCAGTTCAAACTAAAGGGCTACTCACCACTACTCTTTACTAAAAGGAATAGATAAGAGTTGAATAGTAAGGAGAACACTAAGGTTACTTAAAGAGAATAATTCTGTATTGAAACTTAGATGATTGTCCACGTACAAGGTCAGTAGGGGTTTATATACTTGCCTACTAGATTTATTTTACATGCATGAAAAGATAAAAAAGTATTTTACAATTACGTTACATGAATCATACTAAAAAGGGTAAAAAGGACAAGGAATATTGAGTATGGGAAAGAAAGAATCATTATGGAACGTTGTGTCAGAAGATACGTATCGCCTGATGGTTAAATGTTAAGAGTATAATACAACAAATGCAAAAGCAAGAAGTGTTAGTAGTCAAGGGCTGACCTGATCTAAATTAGGTCGAGAGTCAATCAGTTATTAGGAAGTCAATTGAATTGGATTTAGGCGCAAGTAGCCGATTGGAGAGCTTAGCTTGGCTAGCCTTTCCTAAGTTACCTTCTGGATCAGGACTTTGCAGCTAAGTAGGAGCATGTTGGCTTTACATGAGGATTTGAGAGACAGGTCAACAAGAGGTCAGATTGGGATAGGAGTCCCCGTCTCAGCTATGGCTTAAAGCTAATATTTTCCATGCGAACCCTTGAAGTCCTCTAGTTTGGCTTCTTATGATCAATCTAGAGGTTTGATTCCTATCACTTAGGCAAAGCTTAAGGATGAAAATTGACCCAAGGTTGAGGGCTTAATGCAGATTGATGCCTGAGAAAGGTAGCTGTGGCGTTAGCATAGGAATTAACTTAAGCAAAGCTTGGGGATGAAAATCGACCCAAGGTTGAAGGCTCGATGTAGATTGATGCCCAAGGAGGGTGCCAGCGATGTTAATGTAGGAACTAAGCTTAAGGATGAAAATCGACTCAAGGTTAGGGGTTTGATGTAGATTGATGCCCTGTCACGTTTTCGTCGCGTTAATGTGAAGACTAATGAAGGAAAGTGTGTTTAGGGATAGAAATCAACCCAAAGCCACATTGTGGTGTAAGTAGACATTATGCAGACAAGCAAGAAGTGGGAGAGGAAGAGAGACAAGGGTAGGAATCTTCATCAATTCATTGCATTTAACCATGTTTACATGTGCTTTTAATTCTTGCTATTGTAACTTGAGGGAAGTAATGTCTTAGATTCTAAGAATTCCATGCCCCCAAAGATAGGTCATCCTTCCAATGTCTCAATCTTGTAAGCACCTTTTCCCACATCACTGATCACTCATATAGGGTCTTCCTAATTGGGGGGCAAGCTTACCTCGACCTTCTTTTAAGTCAGTAGACTTTAACTTTTTGTACACTAAATCTTTGGGGTAAAAAACCATGTATCGGACACTACGGATGTAATATTAGGCCGCTCATTGCTAATAAGCTGCTATACGTGCTGGTATAGTGTTGCGAACTTCGTTGATGGTGTCAAGGCTTGCCTGTAGGGCCATGTGATTAGTATTCACATTGAAGTATTGTATCTTGCTTGTAAGTAATTCCAACTTAATAAGAAAGATAGCTTTTACTCCAAACGTAAGATGAAATGGGGTTTCTGTAATCAAGGTCTTATGCATTGTTTGGTATCCCTAAAGTATGTTAGGAAGTTAGCCGGCCCACCTACCTCCTACTTATTCTACCCTCTTCTTCAGACTATTAAGGATTATCTTGTTGATAGTCTCAACCTAACCATTGGTTTGAGTATGTGCTACTAACGTATAATACGACATGATGTTATGCTTATTGCAAAAGTCCTTAAAATGATTGCTATCGAATTGCCTCCCATTGTTAGTGATCAACCTATATGGCACTCTAAAGCGGGACAGTATGTGGGTGAAAATGAGCCCTTCAGTAACTCAATCTATGATGGTCGTAATAACTTATGCCTCTACTTACTTAATGAAATAATCCACTACTACTATGATAAATTATCAGCCTACTAAGGCTTTCAAGAAGGGGCTAGGCACATCTAATCCCTATTGCTCAAATGGCCATGGGCTTATTAAACGGTGTAACTCCAAATTGGGGCGTAAGTAATCAGCACATACTTTTGGCAGGAGTGGCATCTTTAGACCATGGTCTTGGCATCCTCTTTCATTGTAGGCTAATAATAACCTAACATAAGCGCTTGAAGGTATAGTGCTTGTGACTAGATATGATTTCTGCAAATTCCTACATTGAGCTCCTTAAGGACCCAAGCGCTATCTTCCATTCAGAGGCATTTGCAGAGCTAGGTGCTATGCCCTCTTCTGTAAAGTACATCATTGATCATTGCATAGTTAGTTATAATATGTGTTACACCCCGAAGTCGCAAAGTCGCAACAGTCACGCCATGTAAACCATTCTATGATAGTAACTGGCCTTACAGTGCCTACCATTGAGATAATCTACACAAGGTGTCGACGACTCCTCGCTTTAAAGTAAACAGTTCGATTAATAATTATACTACAATTATGATAATTATCACAAAGTTCTATAAAACATAGATAATTATAAATAAGTCCACAGAGCTTCCCAGGAAGTTTTACACAAACACGACAGTTCACTAGATTACATAATAACTATTAGTCTTTCCTTCCTAATTACATGGTCATTCTAGTCACACATTATATTAAGTAACTTGATCCTTACACCCCTGGCTTCAAGCGGACTAACCTCTGGGTAATTGTAAGGCGGCATGGTACTTGTAGTGTTCACAAATCAGAACCTGCAAAAGGATCTATAAGGGTATGAGCAACTAAAGCCCAGTAAGTTGAATTGGAGACTCATGAATGCATACAAGCACAAACAGAGTTATCAAACAATTATTTTCATGCAATGCAACAATCAAGTGTCATCGCACAACGTAATCCGGTCCGTTGTGAAATCAGAGAAATTTCATCCGCTCCAATCCGGGTTGAGGAGTTCCATGTTATGCAGCAGCTCACAACCAAACCCAGGCTTGTGCAATGGAGAACTCGCTCCTCCCGTGACTACCTTCGAACCATTGACTTCACCCCCGCCGCAACCTCCTCTCCTGTCACTTAGTTCGATTGAGGATGAAGAAGGGACCATTTTGCAATCCTGCGCTATCCCTTTCGAAAGGGTCGGTATTTGGTTGGAGAGTCCTATGATCCCCTAACCGGTTGCAATGCATGACATTTTCGGTTATTAGGGTCGACTAAGATTAAATGCCGATTAAGGTGTTCAACCAGTTCACACCAATTCAATCAGTCACAAAATCATTCACAGTACAAATTCCAGTACGAATTCAGATACATCAAGCACATGCACAAACTATTTACAATCACAATCATATACAAGCCTAAGTCTCTGAGTACTACAAAACTAGTACTCTATTACAATAAGCAATAACCCAACTTACTTGAATTTGCTCGATCGCTCGATCCTCTAGTTGCGAGCTGATTTGTTTCTGGGTGTCCTATAATACAAATAGGTTCTTTTAGTACTTATATTTATGGATTCTTATTCTAATTCATAATATAACTCATTTTCCTCATGTATACCTATAATGTAGTAATGATTCGTTGTGTTCTATTTCGGAGTTCGGCTCCTAAACTAGATTCTAGTTTTAATTCCTAAGTCGTAATTAAGCTTGAATCCCAATGTGATATTAATCACATTATAATTAAACTAAATAAATATTTTTCCCTAAATATACATACAATAAAACCTCATAATAACAAGTTTCATAATTTTTTGGGCGAAATAAATAATCTTACAAAATTATACAAAAATCAGGTGAATAAATGATTAACCGGTCCGAAGCTTTTGGGCCATCCAAACCTGGTCCAATATTGTCGGCAGGTCCAGGCGATGGGTCTACTATAGGGTGGTGGTGGTGGTTCGGTCCCAGGTGGTGGTGAGTGGTGGGTTTAGCTTACTTGCCTAATCTGCACAGTTTTCCCTTTTTTTTATTTTTCTGGATTTTCTCTCGATTTTTTCGATGTTTTGATTTTTTTCAGATCTTAAACTGACCAAAGGACTTTTGAAATTTTTTTCCCTATTTATAGACAATTGTAGAATTTAATGTGCATTAATTTGATGGGATTTTGCTCATTTTCCTAAGTTTTTGGCTTTTAGGTTGTCCAAATTTGATTAGTTAATTTTTTTTTCTGATTTGAAGCTGCTACGACCTGATCTTACTTCATCTTATCCTCTTTTGATTTTTTTTCTAATTTTTTTATAATTATTTTATAATTTTCTTTAATTATTTGCTTAGTTTTTGGCCAATTTAGGTAATTACGCGTATTTTTATCTACACGTAAATACATGTGGTGTACACGTGAACATTCCTAATTATTATTTTGGTCATTCTAAAATTTTTAGTATACATATAATCTATCTTTAGTAATTTATTAGTTATTTCATGACACTTTTCACATTTTCGGTAATTAATACCTATTATACTTAAAATTTGAAAATTTTATAGTCTCCTATTTTATTACTTATTTTCTTAAATTCAAGTTTATGGGGTCAGTTTTACTAATATTCCTCTCAATAGTTTATAATTTGGGTTTGATCGGATCCTTTAACCGATCGCCCTAAACCTTGGGTTCTAAGTTCAACCCTACGGTTACTTGGCTTGGCTTTAGGGCTTACAATATAGGCTAGCTTCTTTACCTCAACTCCTTCCTCAAATAATGCCCCTGTCTTGAGGTATTACATAAAGGGGTCTATCTAGGAAGGCTCGGGGGCTACCTTTATCGTTTCAACGACTTGTTGCTATTGTACCTCTATACTTCTCTTGAGGAAATACTGTATCAAGATTGGCTTATCGCAGTCATGTGATGGATGGATAGCGAATGAAGCTATCCTAGATAGTTTGTTTGTCTTTACATTTTCTATTTAGGGGATCATGCTAACTCCTCGAGAAGCGAATTCCATGAAAAGACCCTACACTAAATGTAAGAACTTAGTCATTGTTTCGCTCTTGGTCTTGTATTCTCCCTTGACTTGCTATACAACCACTATGGAGTTTAAATGTATGTTGATTTTTTCCGGTCTAATGTCTTTAGCAATTTTCAGGCCGATAATGAGTACCTCATATTCACCTTCGTTGTTACTTACTAGGAAACCAAACTTTAGGGCATAAAGGATCTTTGTTCTATACAGACCTTGTAATGTGATATCGGCCTCACTTCCCCCCCAATAAAAGAGCCATCAATGTGAAGTGTCCAAATAAGTATGGTAAGCTCAAGTAGAAGCCTATCCACTCTAGTGTATTTTGCTATGAAGTTTGTAAGGACCTATACTTTGATTACTTGTTTTAGGCAGAATTAAACTCCATGGCCACTGTGCTCGAAGGAGTACTTCATCATTGAGCCTCAAGTATTGAGCCCTTGCAAAGCAGTTCTAAGTGTTACATTCATTAGTATGACAATTAGATGTGACTAGAAGTAGGGCCAGAGGTTGTGAGCTGCGATGACAACCATGAGGGCGAACTTTTCAATTGTGGTGTATCTAAGCTCGAACCCATGGAGGATGTGGCTGATGTAGTAGACTAGTTAGTGGTCATGGCCATCAAATTAGACGAGTACTAAAGATAATGCTTTATTGCTGACTGCAAGGTATAAGTACATTCTTCTTCGAGTATTGGTTTAGAGAGTATGGATAGGGTCGCTAAGAAGTTCTTTAGCTCTTAGAAGGCTCCCTGGCATGTTATTGTCCATTTAAACTTAGTAGGGTGTTTAAGCAGATTGAAAAATTTTATGCACTTATTGATGCTTCGAGATGTGAAACTATTGAAGGCTTTATCCTTCCTATTAATCGTTGGACCTCTTTGACCTTAGTTAAGGCTTGCATGCCTTAAACTGTTTTGATTTTGTTAGGGTTGGCTTCTATCCCTCACTCTGTGACCATGAAACAAAGAAACTTGCTCGAAGCAACTCCAAAGATGCACTTTTGGGGATTGAGTTTCATTTAGAATCATTAGAGGGTTTGGAAGATCTCTTGAAGGTCGTTAATGCGGTTTTTTTTTTTTTTTTTTTTTGCTCATGGTGATCATATCATCAATGTAGACTTCAATATTCCTACCTATTTTTCGCTTGAAGATGTGGATCACTAACCTTGAATATGTAGCTTCAGCGTTTTATAGGCTGAAGAGCATTACTTTTTAACAATAGGTCTTGAAGTCTATAACAAAGGATGTATCAACTTCGTCTTGGGGGGCCAATAGATCTGATTCTATTTAGAGTAGGCGTCTATGAAACCGAGAAGCACATGACTAGATGTCAAATCAATTAGTTGTTCTATATGTGGTAAGGGGAAGCAATCCTTTAAGCACGCCTTGTTGAGGTTGATGTAACCAACACACATGCACTACTTTCCATTTGCTTCCTTGATGAGCATTGTATTGGCAAGCCAAGTGAGGTATTTCTTATGTCGAATGAAGCCTACTTAGAGCAACTTTTACACTTCCTCCTTGATCGCGACCTAATGTTTAAGTGCGACGCACCATTCCTTTTGCTTAACAAGTCAGATGGTAAGATTAACATTGAGGTGGTGAGTAGCCTCCTATATGTTGATGATCTCTGGCATGTCTTTTGGGGTAGATACAAAAACGTCTAAGTTTTGCTTAAGGAATTCTGTTAGTTCGTCCTTGTTGTTGTCTAGCAATTCAACACTTATTTTGGTTATCATTCTAAAGGTGTCAAATATTTAAACCTCTAGGGTCTTTTCTATATGTTCAACCTATATTACTGAAGTAAGAGAGTTGGTTGACTTGATGTTCATGATATTGTTTCTAGATTGGGCTTTAAGGTAGAGCATCCTAGATAAAGCTTGATCACCTCTAACCTTGCTTACTCCAGTGGGGGTCATAAACTTCACTTTAAGACATTTTTAGTTAAGAAGCATGTCAAATTTTGTTATGCTTGGTCTATCAAGAATGGCGTTGCATGGTGACCATATGTTGACAACGATGAAGTCTATCAATTTGGTGGTGATGTATTCGTCGTTGCCTAGTTAATCCCCTTTGTAGGTACTGGTCTATTGCCTCCAAACCTTATAAAGCTGTATTTGTACAGTTGAAGGGGCTCATCAAGCTGTTCTTTCATTTGCTTGAAGGCGCTATAGAAGAGTATGTCTACTAAACTTCCACTATTAATGAATGTCTTCAAAACATTAAAGTACCTAATTTCAACATTTATGATAAGTAAATCGCTGTAAGACGGGTTAATTTCCTATTCGTCTACGTCAATAAAAGTTACTATTATGTTGATCTTTAGCTTCTTATTTTTTACAATGTGTACCTCATGTTTAGGTGTTAGGGTAATATCACTTAAGAGGAGACCGGGTTCACTGAGTATGGTGTTGACCTGATCGAGTCGTCCCCTTCGGTTTTGTTTTTCTATAGGCACATTGGCCTATTGATTATAATATTGCTATTGGTTATCTACTTAACGGCGTGGAGTTAGCCATTAGATTTGGTTTTTCTCATTTGTAACAAAGTAGTCGATGCAGCTTTTGTAAATAAGGGCTTCGACTGCATTCTTGAGATGGCAACACTCATTGATGTTATGTCCATATGCTCTGTAAACCCTAAAGCCAAGCCAAGTAACCATAGGTTTGAACTTAAAACCCAAGGTTTAGGACGATCGGCTAAAGGATCCGATCAAACCCAAATTATAAACTATTTAACAAAATACCAGTAAAAATGACCCTGTAAACTTAAATTTAAGAAAGTAAGTAGTAAAATAGGAGGCTATAAAATTTTCAAATTTTAAGTATAATAACTACTAATTACTGAAAAGGTAAAAAGTGTAATATAATAACTAATAAATTAGTAGAGATAGATTATATGTATACTAAAAATTTTAGAATGACCAAAATAATATTTAGGAATGTTCACATGTACCCTACATGTATTTACGTGTAGATAAAAATACGCGTAATTGCTAAAATAGGCCGAAAAATTAAGTAAATAATTAAAGAAAAATACAAAATAATTATAAAAAAATCAGAAAAAAATCAGAAGGAGAGGTCTGCAACTGGATCAGGTCGTGACTGAAAAGAAAAAAAATTGGCCAATAAAAATGTGCCAAACTAAAAGCCTAAAATCAAGGAAATGGGCAAAATCACATCAAATTAATGCACATTAATTACTATGTTTGTCTATAAATAAGGAAAAAATTCACAGAAGACATTTGGACAGTTTGTAATCTGAGAAAAATTGAAACACAAGAAAAATCGAGAGAAATTCCAGAAAATAAAAAAAGAAAAAAGAAAACTGTGCAGATTAGCAAAGTGAACTGGAACCACCACCCACCACCACCTGGGACCGAACCACCACCACCACCCTACCCTAGGACCAGCGTCTGGACCGGCCGACAGCCTTGGACCGGTTTTGGACGGCCAGAAATCCTTGAACCGGTTAGTCATTTACTCATCCCGATTTTTATATAATTTTGTAAAATTAGTTATTTTGCCTAGAAAATTATGAAACTTGTTATTCTGAGGTTTTATTGTATGTAGATTTAGGGAAAAATATTAATTTAGTTTAATTATGTCTGGAAATATAGGGTTCTTAAAAAATTGTTCAAAACCGAGCATGATTAAACCGGAAATTAAATAGGCTTAGGGATGTAGTTTGGGGCTCAAAATTTTCTGTAGGACTCTCATATGATTTAGAACAGTGCTATGAAGCCTTTTTTTTAAAATTAATTTTCGAAAATTTTAAGTTAATTTTTAGCCCTAAAATGATGGTAAAATTGGGTGATTTGGGATTAATTAGG
Organism: Lumnitzera racemosa; assembly: GCA_024138005.1. Classification (NCBI taxonomy): domain Eukaryota; kingdom Viridiplantae; phylum Streptophyta; class Magnoliopsida; order Myrtales; family Combretaceae; genus Lumnitzera; species Lumnitzera racemosa. Next base: position 9,541,159 of record JAMXBC010000007.1, read on the forward strand.
TAATTAGAATGTTAATTACTGATTTGGATCTTGGTTAGATGATTAAGGAAGTTAATCTCTGCAGTGGAACCCTAATCCTAGCTTTTAGGTACTAATTATGGTTAATTAGGGAAATTAGGTAAAGAATATGAGAAATTAGGAATATGTAAAAATATAAATTACTAAATTTAAAAAAATAAAGTTATTTAGATAATATTATAATTGAAATCAGAAAAATAATAAATCGGAATTAATATTTAATTTTAAGTAAATATCTTAAAATGTAAGATTTTTACACCTCGGGAATAAATTCGATATCCCAATTAGGGTTAGTGTGTACCGAATAGTTAGAATACCAAAATTACGACCCAATAGGATATTTGAATACCCGAGCATAAGGTGATTAATGTCACATTGGGATTCGAGCCTAATTACGACCTAGGAATTAAAACTAGAATCTAGTTTAGGAACCGAACCCCGAAATAAAATACAACGAATTATTAGTACGTTGTAGGTATACATGAGGAAAATGAGTTACATTATAAATTAGAATAAGAATCCATAAAAATAAGTACTAAAATGACCTCTTTGTATTATAGGACACCCAGAAACAAATCAGCTCGCAATTTGAGGATCGAGCGACCGAGCAAATTCATGTAAGTTGGGTTATTGCTTATTGTAATAGAGTACTAGTTTTGTAGTGCTCGGAGACTTAGGCTTGTATATGCTTGTGATTGTAAGTAGTTTGCGCATGTGTGATGTATCTGAATTAGTGCTGGAATTTGTGCTGTGGGTGATTTTATGACTGATTGAATTGTTGTGGTCTTGTTTGAACACTCTAACCGGAATTTAATCTTAGTCGACCGTAATAACCGAAAACGTCATGCATTGCAACCCGTTAGGGGATTATAGGACTCTCCAACCAAATACCGACCCCTTCGAAAGGGATAGCGCAGGATTGCAAAATGGTCCCTTCTTCATCCTCAGTCGAACTAAGTGACAGGAGAGGGGGTCGCGGCGGGGGTGAAGTCAATGGTTCGAAGGTAGTCGCGGGAGGAGCGAGGTCTCCATTGCACAAGCCTGGGTTTGGTTGTGAGCTGCTGCATAACATGGAACTCCTCAACCCGGATCGGAGCGGGTGAAATTTCTCTGATTTCACAACGGACCGGACTACGTTGTGCGATGACACTTGATTGTTGCATTGCATGAAAATAATTGTTTGATAATCCTGTTTGTGCTTGTATGCATTCATGAGTCTCCAATTCAACTTACTGAGCTGTAGTTGCTCATACCCTTATAGATCCTTTTGCAGGTTCTGATTTGTAATCTCTTCAAGTACCATGCTGCCCTACAATTATCCAGAGGTTAGTCTTTTGAAGCCAGAGGTGTGAGGATCAAGTTATTTAGCTTAATGTGTAACCAGACTGACCTTGTAGTTAAAGGATGAAGACTGTTAGTTATTCTGTAAATTAGTAAACTGTAGTTATTATGTAAATCTTCCTGGGAAGCTCTGTGGACTTATTTATATGATTATCTATGTTTAATAGTAATTTGAGTTACTCATCATATTTGTAGTATAATCATTAATCGAACTGTTTACTTCAAAGCGAGTGGTCGTCGACGCCTTGTGTAGATTATCTCTATGGTAGGAACTGTGAGGCCAGTTTCTATCATAGAGTGGTTTACACGGCGGGACTGTTGCGACCTCGCGACTTCGGGGCGTAATATGCTCTGTGATAGTCATAGATTTTCTTAAGTTTGCCGCTTTTAACGTCTTGAGAATATTGGGTATTCTCAAGAGTTGCTATCAAATCTCATACATGATTTCGTCAAGTGGTCGAGTTAGGGGTGTATACAAGGTATAGTCTCAAAATTTATGCCTTTGCTTTTTACGTTTTCTCATACAAGGGGTTGTGGTCTAGTATTATGAGGTCCCAAATGGTTCTTTGCTAAGATGTTGGTGCTATTTCCACTTCAAAGCGAGATTTAATGGTGCCTTCTTGAGCTATGCATTTCTCAATGACTTTCATGAGTTCATCCAAGGATTCAGGCTTAACCAATGATACTACATTGAAGAGCCTTCTATTAAGACTTATGCCTGTTAGGAGTGCCTGTAGAGCTATTCCTATGTCTAGCTTGGAAACTTATAGGTTCGTTTGGTTGAAGCGCTTAAGGTATGCTTGTAGGGTTTCATTACGGCGTTGCTTGACATTTTTAAGGATAGAGGAGTCTCTTCGCGGGACTCGAGAATTGAGGAAGTGTTGTTGGAACCTGTTTCCTAAGTCGTCAAATGAAGTGATAAATGCCTCGAAGAGGGTGTTAAACTAGAGCAAGGTAGCTTTCACTAATATGCTAGGGAAGGCCTTGCCAATGATGGCATATGAGAAGTTGTGGAAACTCATCATTGTTCGAAAGTAGACGAGGCAGTCGTCTAAATCGGTAATGCCATCGTAAGTTTTAAGATGTAGTAGCCTTACACCTATGGGGAGCGTTTCCTCAAGGATTGAAGAGATGAATGGGCTCTTTGTCATCGTAAAGCATAACGTTCTTGTGGACAATTTGACTTTCTTTTGATTGTGTACGCTAGAAGCGCGGGGGATGTATTTATTGCGCTTGTCCATGTTCATGTCTTCATAGTCTTTTAGCAATGGCCTTGGTGATAGGCTTTCAATCGGCTTGCTTGTTGCTATACGGTCGCCTTTTGCGTATGTTTTATTGCAATTGCGGTTCAACCGTTCATGCATGTCTTCATATGGTTAGTGATCGTGTTAAATCTAATCATGCGAATGTGTAAGGCATATGTTGCGTAGGTTGTCATTTTTGCTTGGTTGTGATGAAGAGTCAGCGATTACCTCATTGTTTGGACTTTTTTAGATATATGTTTTAGTAATGTCACATCTTTGTGCAAAGCTATAGTAGATTCATGGTATTTTATGTTTTCTTCCAACATTTGATGGATGAGTGACTTAAGCTGTTGGACTTCGATACTTTCATTTTGAGGTGAAAGTGTTTGATCACCTCGACCTTGTTGGGAGGTATTGCTATTCTTTACATGGCAATCTTGTAGGCTATTATTTTTGCTTTTAGCCATCATCATCATAGTGGCCTAAAACAGTAGGCACCAAAATGTTGATTGTGGTTGGACCAATTAGGATATACTGACTTACGTATAGTTCAGTGAGAATGGGCTTAAGCTTTGCCTCATGCTCATCAATACCTGCAAAAAGCTGCATATGGGCCATGACTACGAGGGCCCTCTGATGCTCAAGTTAGCAAGGAGGATCAAGAAAAGGGGAGATGTGCACTAAAGACCTACTAGACCATACTCGCCTAGTGTATCAAACTTTTGTTTTGGAGGATAAGGAAAAGGAAAAGTTCTTAGAAAGCATGAAGTCTCTCCCCCTTTTACTTCCTAACATATGGCTCCTTTTATATAGGTTAGTTGGATACGTGGCGATTAGGGATTTGCTTGTACTGATTGTTGACAGACAATGTACCATACAATAAAGACTAAGCTTCACTACAAGCAGCATGTTGTGGCCAACTAAACCACTAAATTTGTAGCTCAACGATCTGGCAAGAGCAAGGTTGCTAGGTGTACTAACCATACTATGGATGTCAGACGTTCATTAATGAGCTACAGTGGAGTGTAGATGCTAAAGACAAAAGCCAGGTTAGGATGCCGAGGAAGGGATCAGTTTATGTTTGATTAGGGGCGAGTTGAGCTTTGAGTTAATGATAGATGACCGGTGCATGTCGACTTGATGATCAAGGGCAACCTACTTAGACGGGTGTTATTCAACTCATCAAGTAAGTCACATTGTAGAGCATAGGCTTACCAATAGCTAGCATGTTTCTTTAGCGAGCATACAACCTCATAAGGAGGTTGCAAAGCAATTGACTAGCTCACAGCTCATCTGTATGATGAGCCTCGCTCGTTGAGCCTTAGTTTAGGAGAAAATTGGGTGTCAACAGTAACAGTTGAGACATGTCGGATGCTTTCATGTGAATCTTTGAGCATCTTATTTGTAAGGGCAAGATGCAGATCAAGTATTTAGGATACTTAGATGTAGGATACTTACCTAACACATAAAATTACTTTACCATTTAATTGTGTTTACTATTACTTCGTGAAAAAATACAAATTTTTTTCTAAGAAGACCTCTTTTTAATCCATTCAATTTTGATAAGAACCTTATACTTTAATGACATGTTTCAAGAAAAGGAACAAATTAATGAAATATAACAAAGACTCACCATGAAAGGAGATCGAAGATTTGAGTATGGATGAAGAATGATCAAAGCTTCAATACAAAAGATAAAGCATTTGATGGAGAAATAAGAATTATAATGGATCCACTAATAGAGCTTTTTACCACAAACCAATCTACATCTTCTTCTCTCGGAAGCACTATAGTTTCCTCTTTCACAAAGCTAAAAACAGAAAATCTCCTCAATAGGAAAGCAATATCTCATCAAAAAATTGCTCACTTTATACTAATGAAAGCCTATTATGAGAACATGATAGAAAACTGATTAAAATAATGTGTGAAAGAGATAATAAAAACCGATTAAAGTAATGTAGGAAAGGGGAAAAGAACTTGGGAAGAAAGAAAAGAATCCAACTGATATGGAATGGCTATAGCATGCAGTTTTAGGCATGTAGATAACAGACAGTTTGAAGTAGTTTTTACCAATAAACATGAAATCATTTTTGTTATAGTTTAGGCAGTTTTTCACCAATGCGTAGTGGAAAAATTAGCAATTTGGAGAACGTGGGAAGATATCTATTAATGAATTGATAGATACATCCAATTTGTGCTTTTAACAATTTAATTTAGTATTAGTTTTGTTGATATATATATATATATATCGAGAATTTAATTGTAATTTGAAAGTGGTTATTTAAGCCCTAAAGGGATTTAATAATATAGATATGGTCCAGTTATCACCTATATTCTACATAATCCCTTTGATTTCTTATGGCGCAATCGTTTAAAAGTGCCTTTGCAATATAGTTATAAGTTATAATGTTAACTATTAATAAAATCTCATGAATTATAGGATAAATAATCCCATTAATAGTAAAAAAAGTTTTATGAAAGTTGTCAACAATTTTCCTTTTTAAACCGTAAATCACCCTAAATTACAATAAGTAAGGCCTATTAATAAGTAAAATAAATGACTCTATCATATATAATTTTTGAGTGACAGCATTTAGTATTTATCTTAAAAAAAAAAAAAGAGTTCAAAAAGAGTTGTACATAAGGGTATAATCAAATTGAATCAAACTGAACAGTATTAGGCTTGAGCTCAAGCTTAAAAACTCGGAGCTCAAACTTAGCTTAAGTTCAATCGAGTTTTAAATTTAAAACTCAAGCTTCACTCGAAAATTTATATGATAGGTTCAAGCTCAACTTAATTAGCTTAAACTTTTATAAATTTTCCCTAACAACTATCGAATTTACATATATTTAAATATATTAAAATTATATCAATCTCAATTAAGTTCGCGAGCTTAGTATTTTAAAGATTAAGCTCAACTCAATTTACTACCCGTATAACTCAATCTCGAGCTCAGCTTGACTATCACTAAATCGAATTCAAGTAAAACTCGAGCCAAGTTTAAATAATTTGTGAACCGGCTTAGTTCATTTACAACCCTAATTGTGGATAGAGATATAATTAAATCGAATCAAGTCAAATTAAACAATATTAAGCCGAAGCTCAAATTGATTAACTCGAGTTCAATCGAGCTTTAGATTTTAAATTTGAACTTAACTTAAAAATATATATAGTAAGTTCAATTTTTCATAACAATTATCTTATTGACATATTTAAATAAATTAAAATTATATCAAATTTGATTAGACTTGCAAGTCTAGCGAGCTTAATATTTTAAAGCTAGAATTCAGTTCGATTTACTACTTAAGTAGCTTAAATTTAGTTCAACTATTACCAAATCGAATTCGAATAAAACTCAAGTTAAATTTGAGCAGTTTGCAAACTAATTTGATTTATTTACACTCTTAATTGTCCATAAGGGCAATAATATCTGTCACTTGCTTCAATAAGATATTTTCTCCGAGGGTTAGGATATCGCGATAAAAGAATTAATAGATTCATCATTAATCCGTCTTTATTTGATTATTGCGATTTTTCTAATTCCTGGAAGGGGAAAACACTTTCAAAAATGAACTGCGATATGAATTTTATAAAATTTTGGTAAATAATACTTTAAAAAGGCTGTAACGGTGCCTATTTCTTTCCGCCATAGGTGTGATCAGAAAACAAAAACGTCAAGAATTATTCGAGAATTGGTGATTATAGTAGTTGTCTATGTTATTTAAGTCTTAAGGGTTTTGTGTAATCGCAATGTTAGTGTTATAGGGATTTTTAGAAAATAATTTATTCATCAAATTACTAAAATATCCTTCCAATTTATTTTAATTACTTCCATCAGTTATATATATCCAAATGCGAGAATTATGATTTTCGAACATTATTTTCCGCTTCAGTATATACAAGTGTGACGCATTTTCCGGACTTTTTCTTTAAAAACTGCTATGTCATAATCTGTGTAACCTTAAAAATTTCTCAATTCATTTCAAAATGTTGGAATGACTAAAGTTTATGGTAGCTGTAATCTATTGATCATAGTTTGCTACGCAACATTAATGGAAAAAGATTTCAACTATTAAAAAAAAACAAGATCATTTTTTTATCTAGCTTGAAGCATGTACTGCTAAGAAGTTGCTGTTGATAACAAATGTTGTTACATAATGGATGTAGTTGAATAATCTTTATTAATAAAGTCTTAGGCATTTTTTACTATTTTATATATTTTTTAAAAAATAAATATTAATAAATTACTAAAATAGCTCTAACTTCTCATCGTAATTTGCATTCACTATAAAACTGCTTTTTAAACTGCTGATAGAATCAACAGTTGGAAATCGTTGGAAAACAAGGAAAATTCCTAGAAATCGCCCCTTCTTCATTAAATTATTTATTTATTCTTTTATTTGTTTGTTCATTTATTTACTATTTTATAAGCACCCGCGTATAAGTGCAGTGTATCACAGTCTGAGACTTTCTTTAACACAAAAATAAATCGTGCGGCACTTATAATCCTGCCTCTGTAGTAGTAAGCAAGCCTAACTCACACGTAACGCTAGCCAATAAGGCCTAAACCTGTAAGCAATACAACCAAGGAAAAAAGCCAACAGATTATAAGAGACACAATCACAAATGGAAAAAGGAATAGTACACTTTTATTAATTTCGACAGTAATACAAGGCTGCAATGTGTGTGCACGGGGTATAGTGTATGTAATAGGTGTCGTCGATTGTGATCAACCAACGTGGTGAATAAGAGCTTCAATTTAGAAGAGTACTCACACCCCTGTAAAGAGCTTTACGAACATTATTGGGCCTGGCAGGAGGAGATATTAAAACTGATGAAATAGTACTACTTTCTAAAAGTGGAAATTTTTAATAATAATAAGGTTCTAACTATACAAAAATAAAGTCCCCCTTTATGTTACAAAATGTATAAAAGAATGACCCCTTATTAGTATAAATATCTTACAAAAAGGGACCCTAACATCCTCCCCCACTTAATTCTATTGACGTCCTCGGCAATATGTACTGGAGCTTGGATCTGGTGGTGGAGGTCTTTTGGCTGGCAAGGTTGACTTTCTCTCGGATAAGGGCTTTAGATCTTCTTCAGTCTCCCAACTAGTATCTTCTTCTCCTTAATCTCTCCAATTGACCAAATATTCTTGTTGTTAAAAGAATGGCCCATTTTATTATCTTCTTCAGTGCAAAGATGTCTTCCATGGCTTGACTTAGGTTAAACTTAATCTTGACGTACGATCGTTTGGACACATTGCGAGATGGGTCTTCCATGTCTGGATAATATGGCTTCAAGATGCTGACATAAAAAACTGGATGGACCTTCAACCACGCAAGAGGCTTGACCTTGTAAGCTGCTCTTCCAATCTTCGATATGATAGGAACTAGACCAATGTACCTTTAGATCAATCTTCTATCCTTGTTCCTCAATGATCTGACCTATTCTAGAAAAAGCTTTATGAGGACCTGATCTCCAACATCGAACTCTCTAGGTCGGCAATTCTGATATGCTCATTTCTTCATTCTCTTGGAAGCCTTTTCAAGGTACGCTTTTGGTACTTCTGAACTTTGCTTCCAATCCTTGGTGAACTGATAATCTCTTGGGCATCTCCTAGTGTATGGTGTTGCCACTGTATGGGGTAACAGTGGTTGTTGACTCGTAATGATCTCTATAGGGCTCTTGTCAGAGGAAGAGCTCCGCTGGATGTTGAAACAGAACTGAGCGATATCCAGCAAGTCAACCCAATTCTTCTGGTTGGCACTGACAAAGTGTCGAAGGTATTCCTCCAGCAACCCATTGAATCTCTCTGTTTGTCGGTCACTCTGCGGATGATAGCTGAAGGTCATGCTCAGCTCGAAGCCCAGGAGTTGAAACAACTCTGTCTAAAACTTCCCTGTAAACTTGGCATCCCTATCACTCACAATATTTTGGGGGCACACCCTAGAATTTCACCACATGCTTGAAGAAAAGTTGGGCTATCTTTTCTGCGCTTAAACTCTTTGTAGTAGGAATGAAGGTGGCATACTTAGAAAACCTGTCAACAACAACAAAAACGGATAAGTGCTCCCCCACTTTTGGTAAAGAAGTGATAAAGTCCATGGAGACGCTCTCCCATGGTGAGAGGGCATAGGAAGTGGCTCTAAGAGGCCTACCACCTTCTGCCTCTCAACTTTGTCCTATTGGCAGGTTAAGTAAGTCTTCGTATAAGTCATCACATCTTCCTTCATATCCGGCCAGTAATAGCCCTGCTTCAACAACTCCATGTCCTCTGCCAGCCTGGATGTCCAGCTCACAAAGTATCATGACACTCTCTCATGAATGCCCTTTTCAAGTTGCCTGCCTTCGAGACATACAATCGACGCCCCTTTGTATAAATGAGGTTGCCTTTTACCTAAAATCCGCGCGTCTTCCCTTCTTCAACTAACTGCTTGAGATTTTTGGCTAACAAGTCTTGACCTATGTATTGCTTAATCTGCTCTTGAATTGAAGTCGAGATTTGACTCGCTGACTTGTGTGTAATCTATACTAAGGATGTTAAATCAACTCGCCTACTTAAAGCATCTGCCACCTGATTAGTCCATCCACTGCAGTACTTAATCTCCATATCAAACTTTGCAAGAAACTCTTGCCATCTAGCTTGTTTGGCTGAAAGCTTCGGTTAAGTCAATATATGGCTGGCAACAGAATTGTCTGTCTTCACTAGAAACTTAGATCCTAGTAAATAGTGTTTCCAGGTCCTTAGACAGTGAACAATTGCAAGTAACTCCTTCTCTTAGGCTGAGTACTGGTACTCTATTTGATTCAGCTTCCTACTCTCATATGCCACTGGATGGCCCTCTTGCAACAACACTCCACCTAATGCAATGTTTGAGGCATCCGTGTGGACTTCAAAAGGCTTAAAAATGTCAAGAAGTGCGAGGACTGGCTCCTCCATCATTATAAGCTTTAACTCCACAAAAGCACTCTGACATATCCCATCCCATAACCATGCTTGGTCCTTCTTCAATAGATTTGTGAGGGGTATAACTCGACGGGAACATCTTTTAATGAATCTTTTATAGTAATTTGCGAGTCCAAGGAAGGACCGTAACTCTGTTACACTCTTAGGCACTAGCCATTGCCTAATTGCTTCCACATTTTCCATTTCCATTCGGATCCACCCTTCTTCAACAATATGACCCAGGAAGTTAATGTACTTCTGGGTAAAGGCACATTTCTCACGCTTTAGGTACAAATGATTATCCTGCAGCTTCTTGAAAACCATTCGTAAGTGCTTCACATGGTCCTATAATGTCCTACTATATACAACAATGTCGTCTAAATAGACGACTACAAATTTGTCGAGATATTTACGAAATACATTATTCATTAAGGTACAAAATGTTGCAGGAGCATTAGTGAGATCGAAGGGCATCACCTAGAACTCATAAGCGCCATATCGGGTTACACACGTCGTTTTGGGCTCATCCCCTTAGCAATGCGAAGATGATGATATCCTAAGCGAAGATTCAATTTTGTAAAATATTTAGCCCCACTCAGTTGATCAAACAGATCAACAATTAGAGGAATTGGGTAATGATTCTTCACCGTCAACTTATTTAGAGCCCGGTAGTCAATACATAATCTCAAACTCCTATCTTGCTTCTTTTGAAATAGAATAGGAGCCCCGTATGGTGCTTTTGAAGGTTAAATGAAGCCTGCCTCTAACAAATTATCCAATTGCTTCTTCAATTCGGCAAGTTCGGGAGGCGACATTCTGTAAGGAGCTCTAGCGGGTGGTTTGGCACTAGGTATCAACTCAATCTCGTGGTCTACCGACCTTCTAGGAGGTAATTCCTTAGGGAGCTTGTTAGGCATTACATAATCGTACTCTTTTAGGATCCTCTCTATTTCCTCCGGTATCTCCATCCTTTTTGCTTCCTCTTTCTCTGTAAGGAAAGCTAAGAAAGTTAGCTCTTGATGTTTGAGGCCTCTCTTAAATTAGAGCACTGATAACATCATAGCCCCAATATTCTTCCCTTCCTTGCCATTGTTGTTTACCCTGTTCCTCTGAACTGTCACACAACAAGGCTTTTCACCCATGAATAACAAACAATTCGTTATGGGCGTGGGAGCAACTTTGGCTTGTCTCAAGAAATCTATTCCATGGACTATGTTGAAGTCATCCAATGGAACTGTTGTGAAGTTGAGATTTCCACTCCAATCTCCAACCCTTACTTTCACTCCTCTTGCAACTCCTTGGACAAGGCTAACCTTAAAGTTAACAGCTTTAATCTGGCTAGTGTCCTCAGCAAGCACTAACCCCAACCTTTCCACCTCAGGCACATCAATGAAGTTGTGTGTAGCATTGGAGAGTACCATTGCATTGGCACTCTTGCCATTGATGTTCAACTGGACATACATCAACTCATTATTGTTCTTGGGCTTACGTTGCACTAAGAAACTCTTTCCAACAGCCGACAACATGTGCAATGCGCCCATTCGGGGTTGATCCTCTCCATCACTCCCCAACTCATCATCTTGGCAGACACTCTCTACTTTTTGTGCCATAGCATTGAGTATTGCCCTATGTGGACACTCAGCTACTCTATGTGGACACTCAGCTACTTTGTGTAAGCCATTATATAAGAAACATGAGAATGAGGGCTTCTTACCTCCATTGGTTGCCCCACTCTTTCCGGATTGGTGAGAGTTATAGGATTTCCTTTGACTCCCTCCAGTATTACTACTACTGCTACTTGAACTTGGGGCTCCCCCACTCTTGGGTTTGCTCGACTTGACTGACTTTCCACCCTTGTATCTTGTCAACACATTCTTCCTTTTATTGTCATGAGTGTAGTCAGTTAAGCACTTAGCAGCTGCTTGTGCTGTAGCCAAGTTAGTAACTCGTTGCCTTTGCAACTCATTCCTGGAATAAGGTTTCAGTCCTTCTAGGAAATAGAATAACTTGTCATCTCCAGCCATACTCTTAATGTCTAACATCAATGTTAAGAACTCACGGACATACTTTCTAATGTCATCACCCTATTGAAGTTCCCTCAACTTCTTTCAGGGATTGTACTCAACATTCTTGGGGAAAAACTGAGTCCGGAACTCAGCCTTCAACTCAACCCATGTATCTACATGAGCATTGCCATTTTGGATATCCTTATATTTGGTGTGCTACCACAGTTTAGCATCACCAGTTAAGTACATTGTAGCCATGGTGACCTTTGATCTCTCATCATTTGTCCCCACAGCAGCGAAGTATTACTCCATATCAAATAGAAAGTTCTCCAACAACTTGGCATCCCTCACGCCAGTGAAAGCCTTAAGCTCAGGCATCTTTAGATGTCCTGCATGAGCAAGAACATGAACGAGGGTAGGAATAGGAGCATTTCCCACAACCCAAGTTAAAATAGCTACTTGTGCCTATAGCTCTTCAACAGTCTCGATTAAGGCACGAGTAGTAATTTGTCTTCTCACATCTTCTACTTGAGTCTCCAATGTTGTCTTGCCTCATCGGTCGTTATGTGCATTTCCTCTCTAAGGGTTTGCATTGTAACACCAAAATTCTCAGCCATCTCAGTCATCTTAGCATTCAGCTCTTGATGATTGGTCTCAACTTCAGCCACTCTTACTGACAATGGGACCAAATCATCTATCCGCTTAGACACTCCCTTAAGGATTTCCTCAAGGCTATCTAGCCTCTTGTTCACTTTCTCTTGTCGTGTCATGGTCGTTCCCGCTGGAATAACCTAGGCTCTAACATCAATTGTTATGGTCCGAGGCTCTCTTTAGCATAGAAATAGACCGTGCAGCGTTTACTATCATGCCTCTATAGTAGTAAGCAAGCCTAACTCGCACGGAACGTTAGCCAACAAGACCTAAACCTGTAAGCAACACAACTAAGGAAGAAAGCCAACATATTATAAGGGATACAATCATGAATGGAAAAAGAAATAGCACACTTTTATTAATTCCGACAGTAATACAAGACTGCAATGTGTATGTACGGGAGTATAGTATATATAACAAGTACCGTCGGTCGTGATCAACCAACGTGGTGAATAAAAGGTTTAATCCAAAAGAGTACTCACACTCCCGTAAAGGGTTTTATAGATATTATTGGGCCTAGCAGGAGGAGATATTAAAATTAGTGAAATGGCACCACTTTTTAAAAGTAGAAATTTCTAATAATAATAAGGTCGTAATTATATAAAAATAAAGTCTCCTTTTATGCTACAATATATACAAAAGAATAGCCCCTTATTAGTATAAGCATCTTATAAAGAGAAACCCTGACACAGTGTGTACCGCTAGTAATAAAACTATTCTCAAATTTCATAACTTATATTTTCTATATCTTAAATTAAACTGAATTCGAAACTATACTTTGAATAAATTATTTTGATTGAGTCCAATATATAGACAAAGCCCATCAATTGCAGCAGGTCTTTCATTGAAGTTTTGAAAGGGGACCTCAAATGGTGATGACAAGAAGACACATTTGGCAGAGCTTCCTGTGGTCCCCAATATAAGACGTGTTTGGTCTGAAATTAAAATAGAAATAAAGTTGCTTGTTTCTTTCCTCCCTCCCACGCTATTCCCTCACATAACATGTAAATTGGACAGCTGGTTCTAGTAACGAATGATTCTGGCACACCGTAGACAAAGTAAACGGCAGTACTGGGGCAGCAGCAGCAACAGAACGCATTAGTGTAAGTATAATGTGTTGACCAGTCCATAGCCTAAACAAAAGGATCTAATTACAGTACCTTACAAGGCCAAAAAAACACTCGTGCATGGAAGTTGGGGTTCGGAGACTATTGGATTTCGATGGATTAATCACGGCCGTTGGATGGTCTACCTAAGTGCACACATATCTTGGAACAATATTCGACTAGGGGTAATTTACAAGAGTAAAATAAGTGTAGATTTTCATATTGTGTGTTACACTCCTAAATTTTGATAATTTAGCAACATAAAAAAAATTTACTTTTTTGGTGGAAAAATACACACTAAATTCAAAATTTAAGGGGTATTAGAGCATATTTAGATAAGTTTGAAGGATGCATCAAAGTAAAAATTTAGAAAGATTATTTATAATTTTTTCAGATTATTTGTCAATATATTTATTAAGATTTAGAGGGATGACTTATATGTTTAGGGGTACATCTATACTTTAGTTAAAATTTGGGGGAGTTATTCACATGTTTTCCTAAATTTTAAGAGTTTTCTTTGTTCTAATGCCTTTTTTTTTTTCCCCCTAAAAGATAAATGGTATTATGTACTCAATGGAATCATTACAACAATTATCTCATCAATTCTTAAAGATAAATAAAATTCACTAGAATCGGCTTCTAAAATATCAATAAGAGTATATGGAGATTAATATAACCTAATAAGGATCAAGAGTCGACTAGCCCAATTATCGGATCAAGAGCCAAGAGATTGTAATTGAGAGTTAAAGGATGATGTGAAGACGTTTGTAGAAGGGTTTGGAATTTGTTATGAGATCTTTGATGTTCAGATAGGGTTTTATTCAGATGGACTACGAAAAACATGAAGAAGCGGAGCGACTTTAGTTACAAAACGAGGCGCTTCAAGAGACAGAAAGAGATACATGGCCAGAACACGGTGATGCTTTACGGATTGTTGAGAGAATGACGTCCGAAAGTTACACAAACATTCTAAATGGGCTTATTGAGTATTGACCATCAACACAAGCGTAGCATGTATTCAAGATCGTCCGATGAAGGAATTTTGTCAACTAAGAGATACACAGCACCAACATGGGGGGTTGGCAACCGTGTTGATTTAACGAATCCTCTTTTATTTCTCTTGAATTATTTATGGGTTTTCCATTGATTAGTTTTTTTTAAACATTCTAATCAATCTTCAATGACTTTTCCTTAATTAGTCAAAATATACACTTTTATTGAGAGTTTGTCTTTTACTTTTGTTCTTATTTATTCATCATATTGAATTATGGCAAACGTACCATTTATTTTATTCGAAATGTAATATAAAGTAACGTGAATATAGTGTGGATCTTGTTGATGTATAATTTCTTTCAAGGGTCGTTCATATCCGTTATTATATTTAATACTCAAACCCTAAAATTCATAAAAAGATCGAATCTTGATCATAAGTAGATTGTGAGATCATTGGATTGATTGTGAACCGATGGTTGTCAATTTGGTGCATATCATCTTTTTCTGGTATTAGAGCCAAGTTTCTGTGAAGGGGAGGTTAGCATACTTGTGGTAGCACACAAGGTTGTTTGTTTGCATAGCGTGTGGTGGTGTATAGCATGTAATGTGGTGGTAATGGAAGATAGTGATCTATCGTCGTAATAATTGAACTTTATTACAACAACATGTCATAGGACAGCATTCATGTAGTTGGTAGAGTGGGATGTTGATGGCAAAGGGTTATTAGCGATAATGGTGATGACATGTTAATTTAAGATATACGTTATGTGAGATAATTGCAACCTTGTGAAACGTTAATGCAAGGCTTAACACCCTTAAGGTGAGTAAGGAGGTACACATTAGAGAAAGGAAGAAAGGAAGCTCAAGATACTGGCCAACCAATAGAGATTTGGAATAACCTGATAGTAATCGAGCAGCGTAATACAAAATGGTCATTGGAAAATAAGGTTCACTAACTTGCCAATTCTAATCCATCTACAGACCAACTTGATGGCTATAACTAGATCAATTGGATGGCTATGCTTTAGGCCTACGTGTTTTTGTGTTTCCTTTTATTTTATCCATATTTTGTCTTTATTAATTATTATGGACATGGCACTAGGGTTCAATTCGATATAATTAGCCATGTATTATCTTAAACACTCTATCACTTTCTGTGGAGATTAATAAATTTTGCTACTTTTAGCCATTATGCTATGAATCTTATCAATCCTTTACACTTATAATCTATTGTGGCAATTTTTAATTCGATTATTTCACAGGTTATATCGGAATTTTCATGTTAATCATTGAGTTTTGAAGTTCATGAATCATATCATATTAAGGACTTCAACACTCATTTGTTAAATTAGACTAGTTAAAATAGGGATTAAACATTTAATTAGTTAAAATAAAGGATCAAAGTTTTCTAAAATAATTCCAATAAGGGATTTTATCAACTTTTCATCATAACAACATTAAGTTGATCTTGTGTGGCCACTGTTTACCATATGACATTGACATGGTGTTGATGTAATGCCTACAAGGCTATTATTGTAAAAAAAAAAAAAGAATATGAAATTATAAAAAGATAAAAAGAAATATTTGACAAAAAATAAAGGAAAATGAAAGGTAGTAAAAAAATTGAAAAAAAAAAGTAGAAAGTAGAAGTTAAATTATATAATTCATATATAAATATATGTATAAATTAATGCAATTAATTAAAAGAATAAAAAATTAAAAAATAAAAGAGAGAAATTGTGCTTTTTTTTTCAAAAAAACAAAAAGGAATTATCCCCTGAAGGCTAAGGGATGACTAGAGTAATTATGAAAACAAGGGATAGTTTGTGACCCATGAAAGAGAGATGGGTGGTTGGCACTAACCACCATTTTTTTCTATAAAAGATGCATCAATATAGAAACCTAATTTGGTTACTTCACTAAATAGTTGGTTAAATAACCTACTTTTTTAAGTTAGTCAAAATTCACCCCTTCTTTTCATAGCTGCTTCAGAAATCCAAGGTCAAGAGATGGTTGATAGCCACTAGAGGGGGGTTACACGACCCATCATAAGTGGTTAACCACCATCTTGTAGCCTTTTAGTGTTTAGTTCTATTTTTAAAAAAAATTTTGTGCTTTTTCTCTTTTTTAATTTTTTTAAATTTTTTTAATTAATATTATCTTTTTATGTACAAATAATTATTTAATTCAATTTTTACTTTCTACATTTTTTTCCTTTTTCCAAATTTTTTTAATTTCATATATATGTATATATTTTTGAAAAATTGTATAAAACCCTCTTAAAGTTAGACTCAAGTATAGATTGCCTCCCTAAACTTTCAAAGTGTAATTTTTTATCCTTAAACTTTCATAAATTAGTAAACAACTCTTTAGATTGAGAATAACCCCTCAAACTTTGATTTTAATGTATAAATACCCCCTAAACTATATGGTACTTAAGGAGTATTTACACACCAAAATCAAAATTTAAGAAATATTTATATACCGAAATCAAAGTTTAAGAGGATTATGGAGATTATTTGCCAATTTATAAAGGCTTATAGAATCAAAAACCACACTTTAAAAGTTTAGAAAAGAAATACATACCTAAGTCAAAGTTTAGCGGAGTTTTATGCATTCCCACCCCACCCCCCTCCACAAATGATGACCATATTAGATCAGCTTAATAGTGTTGTAACAATAAATTGACAAAGCCAAACATTGACCGTTACTTTAACGTTTAACTAATTAAAATTCTAATCCTCCATTTGAAGTTGTTTCAAAATATTGGTCCCTTTGGTGTAATTTTATAATCAACATATTTAGAAAACTTTAAGAAAGAAAAATTTAGGGCATCGAAATTCAAAACTTTTTATCTTTATTTTAATCTAAACCATGATCTTCTCTTATCTTACTTTCCCAAAAAATAAAGGTATAGAGTAACACACTCCTTAAAAAAAAAAAAAAAAAACTTAGAAACAGGCAACGGGAAAACATACTACATATATAGGCAGTGAAGGTGCTTTTTGAAAGGCGCCTTCTTCTTAAGGCACCTTTTAGATAGGTGCCTTCTTTTTATTGTGATAAATAAGAATACCTATATGTGAAAAGTGCCTTCAACTAAGATTATAATTGCAAGTGCCTTCCTTACGATTATAAAAGAAAGTGCCTTCACTGCAACTAAGTTTAAAATGCCTAATCATGATCAGAACCCATTCAAACATCCCATAAACAAACACTGCTTTCTTCTCTCTCACACATACAAACACCCATCCACTAATCCAATATTTAAGAGACTTTTTTTTTCACAAAATCCTTGATAGAAATCGAAGGTAAACACTTTCTTAACTCGCATTTTATCAATTTTTATATGATTTTCACACATTTCATGAAATTATAGAAAATCTAGGATTGTTATAAAATTTCGAGTGTTAGTGTGTTTTGCTCATATAATTGCAGATCTAATGTTGGAATTGGAATCCGATTATAACAGTATGTAGTTGCATGATTTGTTAGTAAAATGTATATAGCACATTCTGCAATATTAGAAGAATTGTTAGTTGATTGTGTTCAGCCTTACACTATAAGAGTTTGACAAAATGCTTGAGAAAAAGTTGTTTGGTTAAGATGATAGGTAGTGGAACATGGTCAAAATGCATAATGCATAATTTGCTAACCAACATGTTAATTATAATGTGAATAGGTTGAAAATGGTAGGCACGATAAAATTCATTGTGTTTGCCTACAAAAATATCATAAGGGAATTTGGGGTTAGAGTATAATTAAGACCTAGTCAAGATGTTGAAAGTAAGGATGAATGTGAACTTCTCTAAACTACTACAAAGACTTTACCAAAGTGTTGGAATTGATCCCGATGTTAGGGGTATTAAGTTATTATACAAGCATCCCATTAGAAGTGGTTTTGTATTCTATAATTGTCATTAAGGATGATGACGATGTGGAGAACTTATTTGAAATGGCCAAAACTGTTAGGCAAACTCACATTCAGCACTTATATATGAGGATCAGAAAAGCAAAAAGAGCTAGCCATCCATTAAGTGTAACTTGTCACGTCTATGTAAGATGATGATAACATAGTTGATGAGGCAATTAGACTAATCTTATAATAGAAGGTATCAAATGACCATATGCTTCAATGTATGAGAGGCTTAGATGATGAACATGACAAACAACGATGATGGTGATTATGAGCCCAAGGCCATGTTAAGTGGGGTATTCAACTGTTACAGGACCATACCCTAATTACATTGTACCCACCACATTTGGTTGAGACATAGGTGTAGGAGGAGAGTAACTAAGACAAATCGGATTATGACCCTCCAGATCTACCTAAGCAAAGTGGATGCACGAAGATGAGAGGACTTTGATGACAATAACAATGGGGCCAGCCAAATGATAGCACTATAAGGCTATCCGATGCCTCAGCATCTTTCAACTATTAAGACATAAGGAGAATATTGGGCCCTCCATGGAGCTCCTTCTAGACTTCACCTATAGACATGCAACATGATCCTCATTTCACACCTTCGGCTCCATATAAGAAAGGGAAGAGGTTTGTGAATTCCTCAAGTGAAAGTTCTTCCCCAGATCCTAAAGTCTATCCTCCTCAGTTTCTCAAGCCACCCTAAAAACATATACCAACACAGGAGTCACAAGCTCCAGCCATTGGTGAGAGAACTAAGTCAAGGTAAGGTTCGGCTTCTCGAGTAGCTCGTGTTTTTACTAGAATTAAGAGAAGAAATGATTAGTTGTATTCATTTTTTAATTTTGTATGAATAACTAAACTTGGCATTTTTATTGATGTACATTTTATTATAAGTATGTTTGTTCATATTTCATTGTGCATTTTGGCTATCTTACACTTAATTGTTTAATTAGAATTGTTGATAGCGATGTTTGGAGTTGAAAATGTAGGTTGTAAATGCATGGAGAAGTGTTGAAATGGGCAATGTGTGGTGAAATTTAAAGTTGGCAATTTGAGTTTGATGTAAGGTTTTGTGTTTTATGCTGAATTCATTCTCATTTGATTCAAAATTAATAATGTTTGGTTAAAATAAAATATTTGCAGCACTTACTGATTGCCATGTTATAGGTTTTTACAAAGACGGTGTACTTCAAAAAAGCACATTTTTTGTATTTTTAAATTCTGAAGAGGGTACTCTTTCTAAAAGTGCTTTTTTTGTATTTTAAATTATTAAAGAAAGTATTCTTCCTAAAAGTACTTTTTTTTTTTAAATATAAAGCGAAGATGCTTTTTTCTTCTTGAAAAAGAAGGTATTTTTAGGAAGATGTATCGCTAATTTATAACTTCACTTGAGACAATTCATTTTCATGCGAACAATATATTTTGTGGCGGCCTCTTTTTAAGAATTTCTTTTTCCGAGCGCACCCTTCCTCTAATGGTGCATGACGTTGTCCATGAAGCGAGTTTTGAGTGGGGCCCGGATCTAGTTATTAACGGCTGCCACGAAATCAAAAGGCAAAAGACCCTGTTCTGGTGATTCCGTGAGTGACCTCCCATTCTCCAACGGTTAGGAAAGCTCTTATTGAGAGAAGAAAGTGAGAGAGAGAGGGTGTCTTTGTGGTGGAAGTAGCATACGATGTCGTTTTGTTCCTCTTTGTCATCTGTACAGTCTTTGTCATTCTTCTCCAACAACAAATTTAAACCCTTTCATAGAGACAGCAGATCCGTGACTCGCTTCAAAGCCTCTGCTTCCGATGTACCCGATTTCCTCTCAGCTGACTGGTCTCTCTCTCTCTTTCTATATATATATGTGTATACATATATGGTCGACTTCTGACAATGGAGCTGATTCATTACTTTAAAATTATGATCAGAAGACTCAGTCCTTTTAGACTGGACGTATAAAAATAGTTGTTTGTTACTTTTGGGTTGCATTGGAAATGTAAAATGTTTGTGTTGATTCACTTCTACATTCAACTAGAAAAACAGCACATGATCTGGTGTGGATTGAGATTGATGTAGAAATAGAAATATTGTCTGCCTGGTCTACCCTGCATAATCCCTCAATTATGCTAGTACCTGTTACTGAAATTCTGCTTGCCTTTGGTTCAAGAAGAATATGGTATCTCTGGTTGTTATATTTTAATAGTAGTAATTGAAAGTAGTTAGTGGAAACTAAAGGAAGTGAACAGTGATGGGTACTGTTTGCAGAAAGAAAATAATTTTCAATTGGGAAGAAAATATTACATTTTTCCGCATTTCCATAATTTTGTGAAATCCATAATTACATCTTCCTCACCTCGAAGCTCTCAATTCTTTGAAGTTGATACCTTTCTCCTGCTAACTGCTAGGATTCCAAGTAATTGAATGACTTCTTCACGCATAATTGATCAGAGCCTCTAGTCTCTTCGGAATGAGGAAATGTTTTCCTTCCCGATGAAATGAAAATCATCTTCTTCTGCAGATTATCAAAGAAATTGAATAAACATATCTTATAAGACAACACTTTCCTAGTATCTTCCGTTTAGATGTTTGCCCCTTTATGAAATGCTGTTTATTTGTGCTGCGGTTTATAGTAAGCCCTCACCTATAGCTGAAGATGGTTCCTTTATTCTTCTTGATAAATACAACCCCAAGCCTCTACCATGGAATTTAATTTACAGAATCATGGACTAAACATGTGAAATACTATTGGGTCTTTACAATTTCCCTAACAAATAAGGACTATAAGGAAATAGCATGTGATTTTCTTAAGTTGGTTTTTTTTGTTGACTATAAATTCTTAAGAAAATATTTTTAAGGGGTAAATGAATTCTTAAGATGTTGACTACGATAATAATGTATAAACTCGTAGCATTTCATTTATCCAAAATGCTGCCAGTTATCAATATATGCTGCTCGGTTGTTCTAAATCTAATACAATGGAAGATGAAGGTCTAGCTATCTAGCCCAAGAAGAGTACATATTGGTGGGTAGTATTGGCTCCAGTTGCAAATGGGGCTAAGGAAGGTTGGAGCAGTTGTGAAAAGAATGATGTAACTCTGTCAGGGATATATGGTCATATGGAAAAGCAGGTTGTTTCATTGGTTGAAATGAAAAAAGAATTCACTGCTTCCAGCTATGAAAGCTTATCAACCAAGGCTAAATATCCTCCTCCTACTCACCTGGAGAGGGAAAACATCAAAATGATCTACTAGCTAACTATTGCAAGTATTTGTAATACCTTCCCTATACTATATTTCTAACTCCTCTTTCCGACTGTCAGCCCAGCTGTCAACATGCCAGGCTGGCATTCCTCACACACTTGCCATGCTGATGATCCTCTTCCATCCCTACTGCCAAGTCAGATGCCAAAACTCTCCACTCTAGCTTTCTTGTTTTGTCTGGCATGATAGAATGGTTATAGGGAGATTCTTGTTTAGAAACCTCATCCACATGTTGACTAAATGGTTCAGTTTCTTTTCTTTGAGTGTGATTTTGACAATCTTATGGGTAGGTCTTTTTCCTATAATATGTTAAGTAAAGTTTGATGCCCATTTCATTATGGAGGTAATGGATTTAACTTTTATAGACACTGTGATATAGTAGAGATTGAGCTCTTAGTCATAGGTGGTTCAAGCTGTAATCCCAACTTACTTAGCCACAAGAAAAAAGAATTACAATGAATGAGGTAATTGAAAGAGTTATTCCATTGCTTGATTAACTTATTACCTTAGTCTATTGAACCACTTGGTTTATATATTGTTAAGTTATAAATTCCATTATGCATCTATTTTGATTATTCAAAACAATCAGTTGTTTAATAACACTTCAAGTTTGAGCAAAAATACTCATAATAAGGGCATAATTTTGTGCCGGACATAAAAAAAGAAAAAATCTGTAAGCTGATGCTGTTAACTTAATTAGCCAGGGATGTAGTGGTACTGCAGCTTTTGCAGTTGATCTTAAGATGTGAACCATATTTATTATATCTTTGAAGTGCTGAGTCGTGAGTTATAGCAATTGGAATTCATTCAAGCTAAAAACCAAGTACCTTTGAGTAACATCCTTTCTGAAGAAGAGAAAATTTGATCATTGTTATTCAAATCGCCAACTGAATAAAATGATAATATAGTCATTCTTTTAGTGAAGGTACTGCTACTGCTACTGCTACTGCTGCTGCAGCTTGTTTGATTTACCATTTTAGAGCCCTAATTCCATTATTGTGATGTAGAGCTTGCTACTTCCCTCTTTTGAAATTATTTTTTAATGCTAAGGGCCTGAATTGTACTTAATTTGTCTTAGTTTGTTTCTTGAAAACAAAATCTTGTTTCTCCTCTCCACCTTTTTCTAGGCTAGAGCTGATAATGATGTATATTTTGGGTGTAACCTGCTATTAATTGTCTTTCTGGCCTCCTTTGGCAATCTCCTCCCCCTTGTGAGACTTTGAAACCAAGCAAACTTAAATGAGACGATCGTTTTCTGGATTGCAGGCTTGAGTCTAGGAAGAAGAGACCTTTTGGCCCAAGATTGAATGTAATATGTCTACACTGGAAATTTGAATCTATTTTACCTTTTGATCTATTTTCCTTTTACAAATTTCCATTTAATTCATCGTGTAGTTTACTGCAGAGGATGCTGTGCACTATCAGCTTGATGCGCTGAAGTACAATGACCAGCCTCGACAAGACTATGGGATTGAGGTTATGTACAGGGTAACTTCAAATCTCATGTCCTTGTGAGGCTCATAGCATCTTGGGGACTGGAAGTTTATGATAGAGTTTCTGAGCCAATGTGATTTCTTGTTATGCCAGTTTGCAGGTTTTGATCCTTTTGAGCGCTCAACTTATTTTGGACCCTTTTTTGATTTAGGACAGGTCAGTGCATTTGTGATCATCAACACTTATTATTAAATGCATAGTTCTATGCCGATCCTTCTGTCTAGTTCATTTTTTCTATATGAAGTTTGAGCGGTTCAGAAGGATATTTCACCATTCTTCCTACCGAGTCTTACTTGGTCACAAGGACAGAAAGATTCTGAGCAGTTTGTTTGTGATGGAGGTAATCCTTGTTTTGATATAATCAGAAAGTAGCCTAGGACAATTTGTTTCACTTTGTCGTACTCTCATTTTAGTGGACTTATATCTGGGGAAAAGTTCAAAAAAGCAACTTAAGTTGCTGTATATTTCCTTGTTCAGACTTCAGAGCAATTGATAATTTGTCCTTTTACAATACTGCTTTGTTTGCACTACTTGCTTTATTTCATGTATTTCTATCTTTAATCAATGACCTTTACCACCATCATTAGCTTACGTGTCATCCATTTGTTAAGTAGAATCGCTTCAAGCAAAGGTTATGGATCCAAGGAGCACGTCCTGAGGAAGAAGCAACATTTGAATTTACTATGGTTCAGGTTTGTGTTCAACTCCACCATTAGCAAATGACTTGTACTATTTTATTTGTTTATGATAAGAGCAAATGTTCAGTTGTGGTGTTTTTGTGGAATTGGTTTGTATAAGGCCATGCATTTCTTGCATACTATTTCTTTCAACCCCATACTGATCGAGAATTGAGGGTAATTTTCCAAAATCCTGTTTAGAGGGCATGGCAGATTTCGATATCTTTTTGCGTGCATATTTTGGAGGGATAGTAAAAAATTCCACATAACTTGTACTGCATTGTTTTTACATCTATTTTATAATAAATAAAGGTCTGTAATTAACATCATATTCGTGGTTTGGTTCCATCATTGTTTTAACCGAGCAGCTGTAGAATTGGTCATCTGATTCTGAGAAATGTATTTCCTTGCATCAATTGACAGAGAGTTGGTGGTTCTTGGGATGGCTATTGGCTAACGGAGTCTTTACTTCATGATGGTGATGCCTTTTCTGGTGGATTGGCTTATTAATAATGTAATTCATCATCTGGTCGATCTTATCCATATGAAAGATGTCGGGTCTTACTTGCCAGAAAATTACGTGAAAGGAGCTGGTGTTGAAAGTATTTTCTTATCTTAGTACGCCACCTTGTATAGAATACAACAATGAGGAAACGATGAGGAAGATGCTGGAGCATAATGTAAATATGGGGTTATAGTTAGAAGAGTATCTCTATGCTCTTGCTTGCATACTTCCCCATGTGCTCATAGACCGAGTTCGATTTTTTTTCATGGATCCTATATGAATTGCAACAGCATCTGGCGAGAAGAAACAGCACTTTTGGTCAGTAGTATTTAATTGCTATGTCTGTCTGTTTTTATTGGGAAAAATCACCGTGGAGTCAGAATAGAATTTTCCCGCATCTTGATTTATTGGGAAAAATCGTGCCTGATTTTCATAGGATGAATATCATCGTTACGTTATCAACCTAGATCTCTTAGTTTTATAAACAGTGAGTTTAATTTGATTTCAAAACAGATTAGGGTTGAAAATTTTTAGGGATTGCCATTTTCCTTTGGTTGGCGTACGCTTGTGACTACATATTTAAATTTAATGACGTTTTGATTCACTTGTTTAATTTACTTTTGGATTAACCCAGTTTCCATTCATTATAAATTAAAAGTACTAGGTTATCATTGTTTGTTTATTATTCTAAATTTGATTTTTTTTTAATT
Source organism: Lumnitzera racemosa (assembly GCA_024138005.1). Lineage (NCBI taxonomy): Eukaryota > Viridiplantae > Streptophyta > Magnoliopsida > Myrtales > Combretaceae > Lumnitzera > Lumnitzera racemosa. Next base: position 9,566,027 of record JAMXBC010000007.1, read on the forward strand.
AATAGTGAATTAGTATGAATTGTCATGTAAGCTGAGTTGTGTAAGCTATAGCTAAGACTAGAACAAACAAAGTTGAAAGAACAGAGAATATGGGAGTTTGTCAGAGAAGGAAGAAAGATGAGCTATGTAAACTGTACTCTATTATCTATATGCTGTAAAGATAACTCGCTTTCTATACAAGAGTTTTGCTGCAATCAAAATTGTGATAGACTAACTAGTCAAGATTGTTACAAACTAACTAGAACTACTAACTATCTGTACCGATTTGCTAACTAAACTTTAACTATCTTGGATAATAGATAGTAAAATGATCCGGCTGAATTCCTTTAGTAAAGATGTCTGCCAGTTGTTGTTTTGAAGAAACATAAATTAGTAATATTGTTCCTTCAACAACTTTGTCGTTTACAAAGTGCAAGTCTATTTCTAGATGTTTTGTTCACTCGTGGAAGACAAGATTCCTTCCAAGATTCTTAGCAATATGTAATGTGGATTGGTTATCACGCAAGAGCTAAACTAGTAAAGAACATGTGACATGAAACTTTGAGCAATGCGATTAACCAAAGAACTTTACACGTAATGGCAACGAGTGCCCTATACTCTAACTCAACTAAATTTCGAGCTACTGTAGTCTATTTATTCGACTTCTAATTCAATAAAGAATAGCCCAAAAACACAAAAAACTAGTTATAGACCTTCGAGAGTCAAGATACCTTCCCCAATCACTATCACTATAGGCTCTAAGAACCAAATCATCAGTAGTAAGAAAATAAAGTCCTTGACCAATTGTTCCTATGATATAATGTAGCATACGCTTAAGAGCTAACTGATGAATTTTCTTAGGTCTATCTACAAATTGACTAAGCACATGAATAGAATAAGTAATATCTAGACTAGTGATGTACAAATATAGAAGTTTCCCAATAGTTCTTCGATAGCATAAAGCATCAAACAATTCAAAAGAATCTTCTTCAGAAAATCTGTGATTAACCACAATAGGTGTAGATAATGGTTTAGCTCCAATAAAGCTTATATTAGTTAACAAGTCAAGAGCAAATTTCTATTGTGATAAAACAAGACCATGTGAAGATCATGCAAGCTCTAAAGCAATGAAGTACTTAAGTACTCCAATGTCTTTAATCTTGAATCGAGTATGCATAAAAGCCTTGAATTGCTCAAAAGAGAAATATGCTTACTAGTCATTACTATATCATCAACACACACTAACACAATCACTATAACATCACCTGAGCCTTCGATAAACAAAGGGTAGTCACAATAAGACTATTTTAATCTATAAGCTGGAAGAGATTGTGTAAGTTTAGCATTTCGTTGTCTAAATGCCTGCTTTAAGTTTATACACAAGCTTTTCTTATGAAGAACAGTGGATTGAAACATCAAGTCCTTGAGGAATGTCCATATACACTTCTTCATGCAACCCACCATTAAGAAAAGCATTGTACACATCCATTTGGTGCACATGCCAATTATAAGTAGCTACAAGACAAAAAAATAACCTCAATGTAGCATGGTTAATCACTAGACTAAAAGTCTTAGTTTAATCAAATCCTTCCTTCTAGCTATACCCCTTTGCTACAAGACGTGCCTTATACCTATCAATGGACCCATCTGCTTTAGTCTTAAGTTTATACACCCATTTATAGCCAACTATGTTCTTCCCTAACGGCAATGTTATAATGGCCAACGTATCATTAGCAACTATTGCATCTAATTCTTCTTGCATAGCTTTACTCCAAGGCTTAAACTGTTTAGCTTGCTCATAACTATTAGGTTCAACATGTTGTGAAAGTTGAATACTAAAAGCTCAATAACTAGGAGATAATCAATCATAAGAGAAGAACTTATGCAAAGGATGAGAAGTTGAAAAAGATTTGCCTGCAGAATTAGCTTCTATCAAATTTAGATGATAATCCTTAAGATAAGAAGGAGGCTGATGATGTTTGATACTTCATCTAAACCCGTCTAATCTAACATTTTCAACAACATTCTATTGTTCATAGGAGACCAAACAACCTTCATCAGGAGTGGGATCATTAACAACTTGCTATGCAACTATATTATCAACAAACAGAGAAAATATATGCTCTGTAAGTATCTGTAAAAGGTAAGGATATTGGCAAGAAAGAAAAAGTTGTTCTTGTCTATGTTAAAATTTGAAAAGGAAATACATGTTCTAGGAACTTAACATCTTTGGAAATAAGAAACTTCTTATCTATTAGATTATATACCTTATACCCCTTCACTCCAAATGGATAGCCAACAAAAATAGATGGATGTGCTCAAGAATCAATTTTAGACCTCATTCTTGTAAGAGTAGAAACAAAACATAAGGAGCCAAACATTCTTAAGTAAGAATAAGATGGCATTTGTCCAAACAACAATTGAAATGGAGACTATCCTTGTAAAACATCAATAGTTATTATGTTGATCAAATGAGTTGCTGTCAACACAGCATGTCCCCAAAAGCATAGTGGTAAAGAGGCTTGTAATAACAATGCTCAAGCAACAAAAATTAGATGTTGATACTTACATTCTACAACTCCATTTTGTTGCAGAGTTTCCACATAAGATGTTTGATAAACAATCTGAGTAATAACAAACTCCTTTCCATTATCACTCTGAATGACCTCGATATGTGAATTGAATTGCGTTGCCACCATTTGACAAAAATTAGTAACAAGCATGGAAACCTCATGTTTAGATCTCATTAAGTAAACCCAAGTTATTTTAGTAAAATCATCTACTATGGCAAGAAAATATTTGTATCTTTCTATTGTTAGAGTAGCAAAAGATCCCCAAGCATCCATATGAACCAATTTAAAAGCAACAAACATACTTTACATATGAACAAGAAAAACAATACGTTTTTGTTTTGCCGTTAGACAAATTAAGCAATTAAAAGGATTACAACTAACATCCTTATTCAACTAGCTAAGCTGTTTCATTCTATTATAAGATGGATGCTCAAATCAAAAATGCTAAACATCAAATGTCTTTAGCACATGCTTTATTACATTTGAAACAAAACCATGATCTAAGAAACAATTACTCTTCTATTGACTAGTACCAACCCTATTGAGCTCTTATTGCAGCAAATATAAGCCATGTTTAACATGAGTGATCGCTTCTAATTAAAGCTTCCGAGTTTTACAAATTATAAACCTATATTCGATCCTTAACTCGGTTCAACAGGTAAGTGTACCTATCGTTTTATAGCACGGATAAGTATGAGGTCGTCTCCACTAGGAAAATGACTCAAACACTAGTACTTAATAATTTTCCTATTATCTAGCAGTCAAATTTATCAAGTGATCGATTATTAAGACTCTAATTGTTAACTAAACTATACTAATCCGTAAACTAAAGTAATTAATACAATGATTACAAGAACAATTATGAAAAATACACTTAACATGTAGACTTGCTTCATTACTTAGTGTAATCTTACTAAACTACTTTTCATCCTAATACTTGTTAACTGTAGGAAATTACAATATATAAGTATTCTTCTCAAAACTACTTACTTCTAATCTTAATTGTGTCTATTAAAATCTCTTCTTAATTAACAGCCAACTAAGATCACATTAATGTCGTGTTAATGTATCAATTTCCCTAAAGATGCAGCAATTTTCCTAATAATATCTATATTATTAGAAGTAAGTTATTCCAATTAACTAGATCTATTCAATAGAATTGTCTCTCTACATATTCTATTGAAATCCATCCTAAGCTAATGTCGTACACTACACCGTACTTAGATTTATTAAATGCTATTCATCAGAATTAAGAAATGTCAGAAAATTACTTTTTTATGCACTTGATCATACTAAGTGATATAGCAAGCCCTAACGAATTACTTACATATGATAAAACAACACAAACTAACAGGAAACGTAATTAAACAGAAATAAATCATAGAATAAGTTAAAAGTAAAAACCCTTTTTTATTCGACTGAAAAAGTTTAATGAATACATGAACAACGAATTCCCATCATCTCTCTTGAGTAATTCTGAGAAAATATGATACAACACTTAAAAAACTATATAGAAGACAAACGAAAAAATATAAACTGGGTACAGGGATGGGTGAATGGATGCGTTGTAGGTAGATGATGTATTGTTCTTGATAATGTTTTACTCTAATAAAATTCAATGTCTGAATTTGATGATCTTTTTCCATAAGTTACGGTATTTTTATATTCTCCCTATTAAAGGACTCGAATCTACCCATTCATGGTATTACTTGACGTTTTCCATGTACTGATTCGTGTGAAAAGGTTGAAAAGAATAGTTGTATCCCTTCTATCATGCCTATGACTCGAGGCATGATAGTCTTGAAAAGAATTATTTTTAGCCAATCACAACCGTAATAAATGTTGTGAACTCCTCGTTGTATTATTACATCTCATCACGCCCGTGATAATGGTCGTGATTATCCTACTGCTATTCAATAATCACAGCCGTGATTGATAGGGGAATTGTTAATACTTCCTTAACCACGGTTGTGATTGAGGACATGATCAGGTCTAGATTCTTTATTACTTCATTATTACACTAGTGATTAATGTTACTTCACTAATTTCTTCTCCTTACGGCTGTGACTAGTTAGAAAGTTGTTGTTCTTGTGTATAATTTATCCCCTTACTCATGATTTACCTGAAATTCATATTTTATACAATTAAGTACCTGAAACTTAAGAATTAAATCACATTTACGATCAATTATGTGCCTAAACATACCTTAAAAGTGTGAAGTAATTTACACTTATCAATGAGCTCAACCAATCTTCTTCTAACTAAAACAATCTTGAATAGAATCAAATTGTTTTATAAAAAGAACTACACAACTACTATCCTAAACCAACTTGCTGACAAAAATAAGATCATACTTGAAGGAAGGTAAAATTAGAACATTATGAAGAATTAAATTTGAACTTAGAACAATAGTGCCAATATGTGTTGCAATTATATGCTGTCCATTAGGTAAGAACACATTTGTCTAACCCATTTCCAAGCATGTTTGAAATAAACTGATTGTACAGACCTTGTGATCAATAGCACCTGAGTCCAAGATCCAAGTGATAAACCCTATTTGTGAGTAACATGAAGAAAAATTGACCATACCTGCCATATGACATTGATTGCAATGAATCTTAAGAACTAGCTTGTACAATAAGAGTTGTAGAAGAATTCTTAGCCATTGCAGCATTGGAATTATAACTCTAAAAAACATTCAACAAACTTAACAAGTTAAGGAATTGCTCCTTAAACAAACTTATACCCTTAGATCCACTTATCATGCTTGCATCACTAGCAACTAACAAACTGTGGCTACCATCAAATTGATAGATGCAATTTGTCTTACTTAGTACTCCAACATTGCTATAACCAGTAGCTACATGATTCAACCTAAATGCTTGTTGTTTAACCACATTGTTATTTTTAAAATGTAGCGAAAAACCAATCAACTTATAACACTTCTCCTCTAAATGTCTTTTCTTACGACAATAGTTACAAATGACATCTCTTCTACTTCTTGATTTAGAATTTAGAATTTATACTTACCATAGTAAATGCATCCGAGACTACAAAATCTTTTGGCTGATTGGCTCTTTAAAATTCATCCCTTACAACTAGATTGTAAAGCCTCATCTAATGTAGGAAAAGGTTCTAAAACCAATATTTGAGATCTTAGAGCAACAAAACTTTGATTTAAACCATTAAGAAACTTGAAAACATAGTCCTTTTATGTCATCTCAATAAATTTATCAAAGCATTTTTTGTCACAAAATCCATAAGAATAATGTGGTAAACGCCTAAAATTCCACAATTCTTCCCATATAATGTTCAATTCTGTAAAATATTCATCAATGCTCCTTGATCCTTAAACTATGCCACTCAACATGTGATGAAGTTGACAAATCCTGGTGTCATCTAGGTGCGAGAAATGTACCTTAAGCTTATTCCATATTTCCTTGGCTATACTCATATACAATATTGTTGATGCAATCAGTTGTGAGACTGATAGAAGTAACTAAGCAACTATTAAATTGTTAAATGATACCAAGCTACAAACATCTTGTTAGGGTTATCTAGTATTGGAATTAATCCACCCACAAAGCCAACTTTATTTCGAATCGACAAAGCCTGCAAGAGCTACCTATTCCAAGTGTTATAGTTAATACTAGTAAGCATAGGCATGATTGCTACCAAACTTTGTAAATTTAACTGATGAATATAGTATGGTGAATTATTGTCCTCCAAAGTCGAAGTAGACATGTCTAATCGATTACAATGCTATGATACCATGTTATGTAAGTTAAGTTATGTAAGCTATAGCTAAGACTAGAACAAACAAAGTTCAAGAAATAGAGAATACGGGAGTTTGTGAGGGAAGGAAAGAAGATGAGCTGTGTAAACTGTATTCTATTATCTATATGCTATACAGAAAACTCACTTTATATATAAGAGTGCCGCTGCTATCAAAATTGTGATAGATTAATTGATCGAAACTGTTACAAACTAACTAAAACTATTAACTACTTATATCGATTTGCTAACTAAACTTTAACTATCAACTAATTGAAATAAATATCTTCAACATGAATCCAAAAAGGATTGAGATTCCCTTTGACGAGTGAGATTCATTGCAAGAGAAAAACGAGGCCTTTAAAGAAACACTCAAAGGAAACAAATTATTTTCATTTATTTATTTTTTTCATTTTTCTCAATTTAACCATTTAAGATGTTACCACATATAATCAATAGTTGAGATTAAAATGAAAATGATAACATTATGATAATATCATAGGATATTTCAAAGATCAAAATAATCTTAATCATTGATTTATAAATTAAGAAAAATTGAAAAAAGGTAAATGGGGAAGATCCAAATCTAAACATTATAGAATTTTAACTTAGTTGAAGCAAAACACACCACTGCATATCAGGGATTTTCACATGTTTGTTCATGAGTAAAGTTGAGACAATACGACGTTTAGAAGGCCTGACCGTTAGAATATTTGATCACATCTTTAGATGGGTTCGTTCCACTAACAGAGTTTTTCTACTACTCTATTATATTAAAGTTCCCTCTGTCTCCTCCTTAGAGGCATCCGATAAAATTATAACGAAACACTGGAAGTACATGAAGATGCACTTAATATATATATTGACATATCACAATATTTTCTTAGTGAAAATCTGTATCTTATATTTACTAATCACTTAGGACGATTCATTTGTGGAATATCTTAGTATTATAATAAGCCTACTGAAGCCTAGCGTAAATCCTATAAAATATGAATTTACTTAGAAGAACTATGTCGTCTTCTAGCTTTACTCCATTTAAGCAATCAAAAGAATTTATGCTAAATAATAGAAATAAAATATATATGAAAGATTTTGATAAGATAATAGATAATTGGAAAAATATGAAAAATATCTTATGATCAAATATATCAAAATGCTAAATGGAGAATTTTTAGGAAAAATGATTATGTGATAGCCACTGAGGAAAAAGATATCCTTATCTTGGATGGCTTAACAATAATAAAACTTTTGAATTCTAACTCAATTAAAAAATGCAAGAAAATGGAATTACATGCATATAAGTATAGTCCAAGTAGGACCAAAATCTCTTACTAAATTAGGATTAGATACTTCTATCTTCATGGCCCTTAGAGATGCTAGGGAATTAGTTTATGAAAGATCAATACATGTAACAATAGAAACCAGCTTTAGTAGTGGACCAATCCAATTTAAATGTCATACAAATATCAATCTTGATCTTAGAGACAAAATAATAATGAGTTCTTTAATTCTTCAAAAAAAAATCCCATAATTATCATATGGTAGAAAGGGCAATACCAATGGTTGTAATATATAGAATATATTTTAAATTAATGAAAATTGCTTTCGGGTCTAAAGCTTATAAAATAGATAAAAAAGGTCAAACTCTTCTTATCCTAATAGACCTAACCAAAGCCAATGTTTTTATCTCTAGAATGATTAAATGGTCTCATGTCAACCTATCTAAACATTGGGAAGTAAAAAAATCCACTTCCAAAACCATCAATTTACAATATTAAACCATCAAATGTTATTCAATCCCAGATGGTAAAGTCACCATCTAATTTAATAGGAGATCTTTTGATCAACTTAAAAGACCTTTAGAAATAAGGTCAATGTCGTCTTTTTCTAAGAGATCAGTAGACCTTCCAAATTGTAAGCTCCACAACTAACCATTCGAGGTTTCGATCAGTTGAAAGACTCGAGGTTTCGATCAGTTGAAAGACTCGATCGAACCTAAATTATAAAGTAAAGCTAGAAATATTAGTAAAAATGACCCCGTAAAATTGAATTTAAGAAAATAAGCAATAAAATAAAAGACTATAAAAATTTCAAATTTTAAGTATATAACGCGTCATTTCTCGAAAATGCAGAAAATGCATAAAATGCATTTCGATAATTGACAAATCGCTAGAGATAAATTATATGTATACTAAAAATCATAAAATGACCTAAATAATATTTATGAATACTTATTTGTACTATATATGAATTTACATATATGTAGAAATACGCGTAATTACTTAAAATACACGTAATGTACTAAAATTATACTAAATAATTAAAGAAAATTCATAATTAATTAAGAAAAAATAAATAAAAATAAGGAATGATTCAGATATAAATCGTGGCAGCTGGGAAAAATAAGAAAAAATAGACCAATTAAATTAAGACAACATAAAAACCAAAAATTAAGGGATAAGACAATTGTCTTGTCCAATTTAATGCACAATAATTACACTAAAGCTCTATAAATAGCAAGAAAAATTCAGAAGCTCATTTGGACAGTTAGAAATCAGAGAAAATTAGGGAGAGGCGAAAATTGAGAGAAAAAACCAAAGAAAAAAAAAAGAAAAGGAAAATTGTGCAGTTAAGGCCACAAAGAAGAACCCAGGCTCGACAGGCAGCTAGGAGTGGACGGCCACCACCACCACACGGTGGTGGTAACGCCTAGGTGAGCCGACACACCCATGGCCGGGACCTACCCAAATCGTTGAGTTCGATTTTTTAACCCGATTTTGTGTAATTTTGAAAAAATAGTAAATATTCTTAAAAAATTATGAAACTTATTATTCTGAAATATTTTTGTATGTAGTTTTTAGGAAAAATATTATTTTAATGAAAATATGTCTCGTGATATAAGGTCCTTAAGAAATCGTGCAAAATCGAGCATGTTTCGGTTTAGAAATAAATGACCTTAGGAGTATAGTTTTGAACCCAAAATTTTTGTATAGACCACTCAAATGATATATAATAGTGCTATGAAGCTCGTTTTCAAAAATTAGTTTTCAAAAATTTTGGATAATTTTTAGGTCTTAAAATGAGGCATAAATTGGGTAATTTTAGGTTCATTAGGTGATTAAGATACTAATTACTGATTTAGTTAGTAATTAGATATTTAGGGATGTTAATCTCTTATGTGGAACCCTAATCCTAGCCTTTGGAGTATTAAGTATAGTTAATTTGGGAAATTAGGTAATTATTGTAAGAAATTAGTAATATGTAGAATTGAAAATTAATAAATCTAAAAAATTAGGGTTATTTAAATAATATTAGAATAAAAATTAGAATAATACTAAATCTGAATTAAGATTTAATTTTAGGTAATTGTATAAAAATGTAAGATTTTCTCACATCGGGGATAAATCCGATACCCTAATTAGGACTAGTGTGTACCGAATAGCTTAGAATACTAAATTAAGACCCAATAGCTTAGAATACTAAATTAAGACCCAATAGCATATTTGAATACTCAAGCTTAATGTGATTAATTTTACATTAGGATTCGAGTATATCTAAGACTTAGAAATTGAACTAGAACCTAATTTAAAAAAAATTGATGCGGAACCCGAACCTAACCCTAAACCTAGAATAATTGTAAAAGACTTAAAACCTATATAATTAGGTATATTAAACCCTAAATAAAACATAACAATAAGCGTTATAGGAGAAAATGAACCTATAATCATTATATGAAAACTGAAACCACGTTTGTGTTATGGGGATGATCAACGATGGCCTAAGCAAGTCAAACCTCGAGTGAGTGAGCGAGGAGTCGAGGTAAGTTGGGATTAATATAATGCTATATTTTGGAGGCTTGAGATTATGTTTGGTTGTGCTTGTTAGATAGGTAGATGTATGCATATGCTTGATTATGGGTGTTGCTATGATTCTGTTTGTTGCTCTGGCATGTATTGTATAATTTGTATGAAATGATTGATCACCCTAAACTGGACTTAATCAAATGTACAACCAGTAATCATAATCGAACATGCATGGCAACCCGTTAGGGGAACTTAGGACTCTCCGGCCAAATACCGACCCCTTCGAAAGGGATAGCACAGGATTGCAATTGGTCCCTCCTTCATCCTTAGCCGAACTAAGTGACAAGAGAAGAGGTCGCGGTGAGGGTGAAGTCAATGGTTCGAAGGTAGTCGCGGGAGGAGTGAGGTTTCCATTGCACAAGCCTGGGTTTGGTCGTGAGCTGTTGCATTAATGGAAACTTCTCAACCCGGATTAGAGCGGGCGCAATTTCTCTAATCTCACGACGGGCCGGACAACGTCATACAATGGCATTTGCTTGCACATGCATTGCACCTAATAAGTTGATTAAGAACCTTATTGTGTTTATGGTATATTTTTAAGTCCTCCATCCTAATTTACTGAGTTGTAGTTGCTCGCATCCCTATAGACGTCGTGCAGGTGCTGGTTGAGAAGCAACAAACAACTACTCTGAAGCTAACAACTGCTGGATCCTGGGGAGTGAGGAAAAACATTGAAGAATCTATACATATGTTATTACTTTTCATTTCTGAATAATGTAATAACTGAATTATAGTGAATATATATAAATTTCCTCACTTTTCTTAGGTAAATGATTTATTTAAATTACAAACTGTTTACTTCAAAGCGGGTTAGTCTTGGACGCCTTGTGTAGATCAGGTCTAAGATAGCGGTTGTAAGGTCAACTTCTATCTTATGATGGTTTACAAGGCGGGGCTGTTACGACTCTGCCGCTTCGGGGTGTGACACAAATCATCCACCAATAATCTATACACCTTTTAACTCTCAATTTATTGCTCAACCAAATATACAATCCAATGTTCAAGATAATCCATCCATTTCTAGAATAGTTAATAGTAGGTCAGGTATAACTCAACCAGTTTACCAACCAACCAATGAACCAGAATATGCCTTTAAAAGTAGGTGATCCAGAACATAATGTTTCAGAAAAACCTTTCGAGCCCAATATGATTCTCCTAAATAAAGAGTTTAATTCACCTAAAAATGAGAAAAATTAGAAAATTATACTTTGAAACATTCAATAATGTTAAAATGCAGATAAAAGATGAATATTATAACTTCATGAATGAAATAGGCTCTCAAATATATTTCTTCGAATGGTTTGAAGAATATTATCTGAAACCAAAAGAAATTAATGTAATCAATAAATGTTTTAAATGGAAATTAAATTACAGACAAATAATAGAATCAAACCATCCACCATTCAACAATATAAAAATTACTCACAAAAATACAAAAATAACCCTTACGCCTTTTAAAAATGCTACAGAAGAAGAAGGCTCAAGAATAAAGAAAATAATAAATCAAAATAATTTCACAAACCAACATTTATACACCATAGGAAAATAATTAGATAGAATAGAAGATACAATCAATAATAAGATAAATAAAATCAATATTATCAATAAAACTAATAAAAATACACATTTCTTTAAACCATTTGAAATGTTAAAAAAATCCAAGTAATGAATTTTTAAAAGCTTTAGATGATAAGAAAAAAATGTTAAAAAATAAAATGGTAAAAGAATAAACTTTTTCTTCAAAACCAATTAATTTTTTGAATATAGATACGCTAACTCTTATCAAGAGGAGTATTGTCATTGATGATATACCTTTAGAAAAAAAATTAATGTTTTAGATGAAACTGATAATGAATCAATTAATGATACAATGTCCAATATTTCTTTAAAAGATTTAAATATTAATGAATTAAATGGTGAAATTAATAAAATTAATTGGAAAAAACCACAAAAATTGCATTATCAAAGAGCAATATCTCCCGATATACTAATTGAAGAAAAGAATGATAATTATCAAAATAAATATTTTGTAAGATCCATATATGAATAGAATATTGATGGATGCTCAAAACAAAAAATTCTTAATGTTCTTAATCAAATGATAATATTTTCTAATACTAATACAATTGTTTCAAATTTTTCTGACTATCAAATAACATTCCTTTTAATATCTAGTTTTACTAGATAATTAAAAGGTTGGTAGAATAACTATCTCATTAAGGAACAAAGAATTAACATTTTAACCTCATTCAAAATTGATGAAAATAGAAGAAGAATTTTAGATGATAATGATGAACCAATCTAAGATATGGTCAATATATTTTCAATCAGTTAACATTTCGTAGGTAATCTTTCACACATTAGAGATAAAATATTAGATCTGTTGTCCAATATAAAGTGCAAATCTTTAGGAGAATTTAAACAATATAAGGATATATTTTTTTATAAATTTTTCCTTAGGAATAATTGTAATCAGTCCTATTGGAAGGAAAAATTTTTAGTTGATTTACCAAAATTAATGGGTAAACAAATTAGGAAAAGACTTAGAAAAGAAAATAATTGCGAGATGCCCTATAATAATCTATCATATGGAGAATTAGTATCATATGTTAATAAAATTTGAACCAATTTATATACTACAATAAGATTGCAAAAACAATTGAAAAATAAACGGCACTTAAAACACTAAAGCCTTGGTGTTTTTTGTGCTCAATATAATCCTTCTTTTGTCAGCAATAAGAAAATGAAAAAAAGAAAAACGAAAAATCTTATTCATCTTCAAAATGTCCTCAATGTTCACACAAAAAATCTCAAAAAAATTTAAATAAAAAATTTTCAAGAAAACCTGAAAAACTAGAAAAATTCAATAAAAAGGGAAAAGATAAAAAAATATAAAAGAAAATCATATAAACAATTAAGATGTTATAAATGTAAGAAAATCGGTCACACAGTAAATTTATGCAAAATTAATAATAAATTTAATGAATTAAATCTTGATGAACAAACAATTGATAATATCTTGCAAATATTTTGTGATAATGAACTTTCTTCATAAAAAAATGATTGTGATGATGAAATTCAAATTAATGACATGGAATCCACATCATCTAAAGAAGATAATGAAATTAATGTTTTAACAAATGAAAAAAAAAAAGAAATTCTTCATAATATAGATCAATTGTCAAATGATAATGAAAATTTTAACTTCATAAAAAATATTAATAAACCCAGTTTAACTGTTATACCAAATTTACCTTATAATCTCAATGAAATCCTCAAAAGAGGTAAAAGGAAACAGAAAAAAATCAATACCAATTGATGATCTACACAATGAAATTAATACTTAAAAGCAGGAAATAAAAGATTTAAAAATAATGCAAATAAAACTTCAAAAGGATTTTCTTAAAATAAAACTTCAAAAGGATTTTCTTGAAATAAAACAAAAAATTTTAACCCAAGAAAATAACCTTGAAATAATCAATGGGGAAATTTCGAATGAAAATATTTTACCAATTTTCTATAATTCTAATTATCTAATACATCTTGTTGAAGTAACAACAAGGAAATGAATTATTAATATTACGATCAAAATTAATAGCAAATTTGTTTTGGAAACAACTGCATTATTTGATACTAGTACAAATTTAAATTGCATTAGAGAAGGATTGATTTCTACAAAATATTTTAACAAAACTATCCAATCTCTAAGTTCTACATCTGGTAGCAAATTACGCATCAATTATAAATTGTCCAATACTGAAGTAATAAAAGACGATGCTTCATATAAAACTTCTTTCATACCTAAATTTAATCTAACCATTTTTTGTAAATAAAGATGGAATTGAAACATAATATTTCAAGAAGAAAATTGTATTCAATTTTATCACAAAACCTCAAACCAAATACATAAATGAATTAAGACATAATTCAATTTCTAAATTAAATTGCTTAATTCGATGCAAAGAAAACCATTTGATGTATTTAAAAAATGACCTTGAGTTTAAAAGAATTAAAACTCAACTCAATAATAAAAATTTAAAAATAAAAATTTCTAAATTGGAATCAAAAATAAAAGATTTAATTTGTTCAACACTTCCAATTGCATTTTGGAATCGTAAGTCACACATAGCGAACTTATCATACTAAAATGATTTCAATAAGAAAAATATTCCAACCAAAGTCAGACCATTCGAAATGAATAATAAAGTTTTTAAACATTACAAAAATGAAATAAATGATTTACTTAATAAAAATTTTAATTCAAAAAAGTAAATCTCTATGGAGCTGTTCTGTTTTTTATGTCAATAAAAATGCAGAAATAAAAAAAGGTGTTCCATGGTTAGTAATTAATTACAAACCTTTGAATATTACTCTAAAATGAATTAGATATCCAATACCTAATAAAAGAGATTTACTAAATAGACTAAATAATGCTAAAATATTCTTAAAATTCGATATGAAATCTAGATTTTACCAAATTCAAATTAAAGATAGTGATAAGTACAAAACTGCTTTCACAATTCCTTTTGGTTAATATAAATAAAATGTCATGCCATTTGGATTAAAAAATACCCCCTCTAAATTTCAAAGGATAATAAATGAAATTTTTAATGATTTTTCTAATTTCCTAATAATATATATCGATAATGTTTTAATCTTTTTATCTAATATAGACCAACATTTTAAGCATGTAAAAATTTTCATTAATATAGTTAGAAAAAATGGTCTAGTAGTTTCACCTTCTAAGATTAGTTTTTTCAGACTAAAATTATATTTTTAGGCTTTAATATTCACAATAGTATAATAATCCCTATTCAAAGATCAATTGAATTTGCAGATAAATTTCCTAATGAAATTAAGGATAGATATCAACTCTAAAGATTTTTAAAAAGTTTAGACTATATTGCAGATTTCTTTCCCAATCTCAATATTATTTGTAAACCCTTATATCAAAGATTGAGAAAAAATCTACCTCAATGGTCAAATGAGCATACAAATGCTGTCAAATTGATAAAACAAAAAATTAAGGAAATTCCTTGTCTATACATTGTTAATCCTTTTTTGCCAAAAGTGGTACAAACTAATGCTCCTGATTTAGGATTTGAAGGAATACTAAAACAGAAACAAAACAATAAAAAATATGTCGTTCAATTTATGTCAAAAAATTGGAATGAATATCAACACAATTATTCCACAATTAAAAAGTAAATTTTAGCAATTGTTTTAACAATTTCCAAATTTAAAGGAGATTTGTTAAATAAAAAATTTCTTTTACGAATAGATTGCAAAGCTGCTAAAAATATTTTAATAAAAGATGTCCAAAACATTGTATCTAAACAAATTTTTGCCCGATGGCAATCAATTCTTTTTGTATTTGATTTCAAAATAAAGAATATTAATAAATCTTCCAATTCTCTTCCTGATTTCTCTACTTGTGAATTTTTATAGGAAAATAGCTCCCAAGAAAGAGAAGAATAAAGGAAAAGAAAAGGTTTCTCTAACTCCTAGCAAAGTGTTAACCAATATTAAAACCTGATTAGATATTTGTAAATCATCTAACAGCCCATTAACAATTAAAGATGAATCCTCTTCAAGGACTTTTAAACCAATATCCTCAAATATTCAATCTTCTTCCAATATCCAAACATAATCCAATAAAAATCTTTCTCAATTAGCTGATATGGCTATCACTCCAAAATTACTAAAAGCAATTTTAATAACCTTGTAAGCAAAAAATAAAACACTAATGCTTCCTAAAATTCCTTAACAAGTAAATACTCAAAAGAAAAATCAAAATATCCAAATTACTAAAGTAGCATCTTCAGTACCTTCCACAATAATACCTGCAAATTAAAAGTCCAAATTCTTTCCAAAACCTATTTCAAGATATGTTTTCTCTATTAAATAAAACTTATCTGAAAAGGAGAGAAAACTTATTTGAAAAGGATACTTTTAACTTTGTAAGGAAAATTTTTACAAAAGATTTCTTTTACGTTTCATATGATATTTAGAAACTCATCCAGTTTTATAAAAAAAAATTGATAGAAACTAGATCAATGAAATTCAAATATTTTGAAAAAAGAAGGACTTGTTAGTTATTCTACGGCTAGAATCCTAAAGGTATTTGTAAAACAGATTGTGATATAAAATTATGAACAATATATTAATGAAACCACTACAGGCAACAATGCCAAGACTAATGAGGCTTTATGTAAAATTATGCAAAAATATAAATGTGAAACCTCCAAAAGCGGTAATATCAGTTGATTATGGGGTTTAGCAGATAATAATAAATTGACAGATCTCATGGAATTACACCCAAATTAATTGGAGATTCCCCTCACAAGATATAATATAAAAAGAGATAAAAAGAGAGATAAACAAGGTGGAATTTTATTGATTAAAACAGTTTATACAAAATACAAGATCATATATAAATTAAGAAATTAAGGAAAATATTTGAGAGGTATTTGTATTCTATCTCAGAATTGAAGCAAACAATATACTTCAAAGAAAAGAGAAATTTATTAAGAAAAGTAAGATCGGAGGTAGAAGAAAGTATGTGTATAAAAGAAAGGAGAGGAAACCAGAATATGAAAGTTGTAGAATATGTGAGATGAAAGGAAGAGAAGGTTTGAGGGATCTGGAAGGAGGAGATGAGAGGGAGAAAGAAAGAGAGGTTGTATTTCCGACCTTACTCCTCATGGGAGAGAATGTTTTAATTTATAATTGGAAGATCCAATTGGTTACTGTAGTAAATAGTAGTATTGTAGCCGATAGAGTACTGTAGCCGATAGAGTACTGTAGAAATAGTACAAAAGAAGAGATATAAAAATTATTATGTCAAAAGGTGATATATGATGTCATTGATGACAATATTGTGCAATATGGTATATGTATACAAATATTGTATTACTATTGTATTTTTACAGTACAAAATTACATCGAAAAAAAAAATTACATTCAATATTCAAGAATCACCTAAATCTATTCCATAGCAATCATCTTCATTTGAATTCCTACTGTGATAAATTCTAACTCGAAAGTTGATTTTGAATTTGACCCTTGAATCGATTCATTGATACTAGCCAATACTTTTTCCAAAATTTGCTTCATTTAATCTGAAGAACTAGCACTACCTAAAGAAGACATAAGAAAATTCTATTATGAAATAAGGGATTTTAATTATTGGTAAGAATAACTGAAGAATTATTATTCTTGGTCGAATTTAAAATTAAATCTTTTTCAAATCTATTCACCATTTTATAATTATCTTACCATTTGACCTTATATATTTTGATCAAATTGATTGTATTTGAAGTTCGATTTGATATGTAATCGAACCACCATGCCATTACCCAAGATATATCAATATGTAGAAAATAAAGCATTTTTTTCAAAAACAAATTTCCCATGTGATGTTAGGATATATTTTCTTATGAAAGTATTGAAACTATTTCTAGCATTTTCATGTCTCAAAGATTACTCCAAATTGTTTCCACCAATATGCAAACCAATTGGAAAGAGTATCAAAAGAACAATTATCAAAAAATATTTTATATATAACATTTTGGAACACGATGGAGAAGTGACAGGTTTGGCAAAATTAGAACTAAACATTCAATTCCATTAACGCTAAGTTACACCTTGAGAGCACACTGATACAGGAATTATCAGATTTCGCAACTCAATCCCGCTTAAGAAACGGCTTTTTAATCCTTTATTTATTTATTTATTTATTTTCAATGAGCCAATTAAAATATTCTTGGCCCTTGAGGTTTAAACCACCCTTGCATATATCTTGGAGAAACAAGCAGTCACACAACTTTCATGAAACCAAGTCTAACAATGTGAAAGGATGACTTCTTGATTCTATGAGAATAACTTTTAAGGCCGCCTTTGTGATGTATCAGGAACACGGGAAAAATATAATAAGATCAAATGACCACAAAATGCTTTAACTTTCATACCTCATGCTAAAAAATGCTTGATCTCATCAAACTGGAAAGATGACAAATCAAAATAGGGGTTCCAACATTTTAAAGCTGTAAACAAGAAACTAAAGCCATTTGCTCCTCTCAATATGCTGGACATGCTGTCTTCTAGTCACCGTCTCAAGAACATACTCTAATTTCCAAGAAGAATTGACGTAAGATAAGTTTCAGATGTGTAAAGATGCAAAACTGAGGTATTTCAGGACAAGTGACTATTATTTATTTGCCTGTGACTGGGAAATGAGCTTGGTGAGAACGAAGCAGTCCGGTGGTGTGATATTTATGTAGTAGTTTTGGATTGTATCAGTAATGTCAAATCCAAATTTCTTATAGAAGTTAATGGCTTCCTCATTGTTGGTCTGAACATGCAAATAGATCTCTGAGATATTTTGTTTGCCACATAGATCGAGAACATGGTTCAGCAGCTTTGTGCCTGCAGAAATGCAATTAGAATTAGAAAGCCTTGGACCAAAAAATGCTCAGGCCAAAAACTGCACTGCATAAGAAATGATTTGCAATAGCAGCAACAGCAATCTGCTTGTTTAACTAGAAAGTAGTACAGACCTAACTCCCAAAAATCAATGGCCAAAACCACAAATAAGCTCTTGAAACATTGGGCATTGTGCTTTGTCTGCTAAAACTTTGGTTTTGCATAGCAAGCCCATATAGTTTCAATTTTATGCAATTCAACCATATGCTTTTTGATTGTAACAAATTTACGTGGTAACAAATGGCATTAGCAAAATCAAATAGATGGCCCTAAAGCCCCTGCACATTTGTTGGTCTCAATGGAGAACTTCCAATTTTGCTAATGCCCTTTGCCATTTCATATTCTTGGCAATCAAAAATACAAAATCTAAAGGTGGACCCACCTAAAATTGAAAATGCATGGGCTTAGTAGCAGAAAACAGAGGTTTAAGGGCTAAATTGTAGTATGGCCAAAGCATCAGGAGCTGATTTGTGTATTAGACCTAAAATGAATGCGCATGCAATTTTAGGCCTAGCCAGAGAAAGCAAGCATTTTATGGCAAACTATAAAAGGTGTACACAAGAAGATGAGAGCAATACCAGTCTCACCCATGACAATCTTAAATAACAGTCTGGTTGACTTACCAATACCCAATCCACGGTAGGGTGCTAATACACCCAATGTCATTATATACACACGAATGGCTCCAGTTTCCTTCTTTTCAAGCCGGCAAGCAATAGATCCCACACAGATATCATTATAGTATGCTGTCAAAAATGAATAAGATTATTATTGATTGCATAAAACATCTAGTTCTCAAAATGTAAAATTAAGGCCCGTAACATGCTGCAGATGGCTTCTAATAAAAATGGCTAGTTTGGTACAAAGGTTGCATCAAGGCAATATCGATCAGCTACCTTCTACATGGATTTACATATATCTTATTGTGTCATAACTTTACTCTAAAAAAATTACTCATTTCTGATGTTTAAGTACCTTAATAATAGGGTTAATTATAAATACATCCCCTAAAATATTGGTTGGGTGCCAATAGTCCTCTAAACTTTTGAAATGTAGTTTACCCTTTCCATAATTTTAAAAAATGTGCAAATAACCAGCTATGGGAAGATAAAACCACATTTTGAAGGTTTAAGGGTTTATCCTTAACTAACCAATAATTTAAAGAATTTATTTGTAATTCACCCTAAGAATATTTTAATTGGGTTTGGCCAAATCTGGCTCCTATTAAAATGATCCTGTTGTCAAATGTAGAGGAAGGAAGCAAAGGTTTTGGGAAGGAGAGGAGAGGAGGCAGCACCATACAACACCAATGATGTGAAGCAACTCTTGAAGGAGGTGAGTAATCCTAACATTGAAATTACCAGGTACCCTAAACTAGAAAATTATTTAAAAAAGGAGTAGCTTGATCTTGTAGTTAGTAATTAAAGTCAATCAAGAAGATGACCAATTACATGAGCTGTTAAGTTCCATTCAACACCAACATCACTTCTTTAGGTTGCCTACACATCGCTATCAGTGCATAGATTTTATGAGACATCAGGTACCACTGTGATTGCGCCATTATCCTATCTACATATAGAAACATAAATTTGACCTCTACCCTAATGGGTCTTAAAAAATCTAACTTTGTGTATTAGCAGCCCAAAATAACTAGTACGATTCATTGGGTTTGATCGAATCATTAAACCACAATGCTTGTTCTACTGCCATTCCTGCCGCGGCATATTCCAAACTGCTGCTTTCTAATATCAATGCATTTAATTTAAAATCAGTAATAACCAATGACCCAAAACATTCAATTGAAGCTGTTTTAACAGCAAGAAGACAATAAAAGGAACGGAATCCTTCACCAATACGAGGAATCACATATACTATTAAATGAGAAGATTGGTGGGCATGCTGAAAATAAATTAATTAAAGTAATAATACCCAGAAAACATGCTGGGTCATGGAAAAAGGAGAAAGGGATACCTAGTTTGGTGAAATCACCAGACGCAATAGCATCAGCATAATACTTGTCATTGTATCGAACAGGGAAGAGAGCAATGTTGAGCTTCTTCAGTTGCATCACGTTTTTGTCCCTAACTCCATCCAGGGATATGGATGCCTCACGCCCACCACCCATCTCTCCCTTCTTCTCCAATTCCTCTCTCTCCAATGAAGCAAAAACAAAGAGTTAGTTGTCAATAATAGGTTTGCAATTGTTGTTGTCAACAATGGCAGGACCAGTACTAGTGTAGTGGTCTTCTAGTCGATTAGATATGTCGAGATTGAGTATAAAAGGGTTTGGGGTTGAGGTTTTTGTTTCGTTTCGTTTAGTTTCGCTTCATTTTGGTGGAATGTGAAAACGGGTGGCTAACCAGCAAAGCAACAACAAACAAAGCCCAAAGGGAAAAATTACGGACCTCCAAATGGATCTCGTGGACCCAATTTGACATTTGAGTTTAATAGTTTTCTGGGCCTCATTGAACATAAAACCCAATATCGCAAAATCTAACTTGGCTAAACAGCGTTGATTGATCAACTCGACTTCTCTTTGTCCAGTCGGAGAAATGGATTTATTCTAATGCCATGCGTTACATCATTGAGTTACGGCAAATGACAGCTAGTGTTACATCGTGGCGAAATTGCTCGAAGGGTGCGATGGACGAAATTTGTCATTACATCGACTAATCCTATAAGACAACATGCGGCTTGATTAACGGTCATTAATAATATAAAACATCATGAACCACCGGAATAATGGAAATGTGACATGTGAGAGTGGCTCAAATGTCAAGAATACAGTTTAAGTACTAAAACAACTATAAACATCAAATAACTTTAACTAATAGTATAAAGCTCCAAGGAAAGTAGAGACTTACTTACATAACCATCAATGACTTAAGGGAATGTACAAAGATATTGCATTAAGTTCCTGCAACACATTCAGAGAAACAGTGAACTCTTTTCATTGAGAAAGGTGAAATTTTTTCATACTTTGTATGAACATCATCTTTGAATAGCAATTTTTACTTTTAAATGTACTTTTATTCAGAAAATTATCTCTTTGATTTTATTTGTTTTTATTTTTCCTTCTATACTCAACATTTATCTTGTCGCCTGATGAATGTTACTAAATTTTAATAAGTTATTGTTTTAGACATTTATGGTTCATTTTTCCTTTATGCTTGTAATATATTCCAATTATTTTCATTACATGAACCCAATATTAGAAGTAGCAAGAAGCTAATTTAGTGCGTATTTAAGTCCTTTACTATTAACTTATCAAAGTACCTAAAGTGAACCCATATATCCTTTTAGGCCTTCGAAGTCATTTTACATGTAGCTTGTGTCTAATTTAGTCATTAATTGAATTATATGCAAAAAGTCTTCTAGCAAGCACAATAAGAGTACCTAATGTAATGCTAACATTAAGGCACATCAATATCACCCTTTTAATTAGTGAACAACACCCACTCACCATATTTGGCTTTAATCCTGAAACAAACCTATCCTCAAGGAATCAACTTGAATAATCTAATTATACCTAATGCTTAGATAATTACTTAAGATCATATGTGAATCTTCAACATGTCTAAACTTTGGAAGATGTTCTCACCAAAGTAGATGATGATGTAGCTTATCTTATTGATGATTATGCCAAGAATTTGGAATATCAACTTTGAGTATACTCATGTAAGGAAAGTAATTTACATTTTAATCAGATGGCTACAAATGTCACCATGATCAGTAATAGTACAATACTCATTGGTGATTGCATACGTAACAAAGTTTCCATGCTGAATGTTTGTATGTAATTTTACATATTGTAATACCCTTTACATGCTAGGAAGAAGAACTGTAATCATTGAGGCTCCTTTAAGTGTAGTGGCTCAGAGCATGTCAAAACTTCGAAATTAAGCATATTTGAACTGGAGTAATTCTAGGATGGGTAATCTCCTAGGAAGCTACTGCATTAAATAACAAAATCATATGGTATTTTTCAAAGGGCATATGTAATTACTATCTAACTTATAATAAACCGATCATGCATTACATTATATTGTATTTTTCAAAGGGCATCAAAACCACGTAATAGAACGGGAGTTCATGCTTAATTAGATTCAAATTATCATGCTGTTTAATTGTAATTACACCATATAATTGTGCATCATAGACTTCCCTTGACCTTTAGGAATTACATATCTTCTAGGAATGCTACCCTCTACTTGAGGTCGAGCCGTCTCTGCTGCTTATGGTCAAGCTAAGAGAACATGTAAGCCCTAAAGCCAAGTCAAGTAACCGTAGGATTGAACTTAGAACCCAAGGTTTAGGGCGATCGGTTAAAGGATCCGATCAAACCCAAATTAAAAACTATTGATAGGAATATTAGTAAAAATGACCCTGTAAACTTAAATTTAAGAAAGTAAGTAGTAAAATAGGAGGCTATAAAATTTTCAAATTTTAAGCATAATAACTGCTAATTATCGAAAAGGCGAAAAGTGTCATGAAATAACTAAGAAATTACTAGAGATAAATTATATGTGTACTAAAAATTTTAGAATGACCAAATTAATATTTAGGAATGTTCACGTGTACCCTACATGTATTTACGTGTAGATAAAAATACGCGTAATTGCTAAAATAGACCGAAAATTAAGTAAATAATTAAAGAAAAATACAAAATAATTATAAAAAAAATAAAAAAAAATCAGAAGGAGAGGTCTGCAACTGGATCAAGTCGTGACTGAAAAGAAAAAAAAATTGGCCAATAAAAATGTGCCAAACTAAAAGCCTAAAATCAAGGAAATGGGCAAAAATCACATCAAATTAATGCACATTAATTACTATGTTTGTCTATAAATAAGGAAAAAATTCACAGAAGACATTTGGACAATTTGTAATCTGAAAAAAATAGAAACACAAGAAAAATCGAGAGAAATTCCAGAAAATAAAAAAAAAAAAAGAAAACTGTGCAGATTAGCAAGGTGAACGGGAACCACCACCCACCACCACCTGGGACCGAACCACCACCACCACCCTACCCTAGGACCAGCGTCTGGACCGGCCGACAGCCTTGGACCGGTTTTGGACGGCCAGAAATCCTTGAACCGGTTAGTCATTTACTCATCCCGATTTTTATATAATTTTGTAAAATTAGTTATTTTGCCCAGAAAATTATGAAACTTGTTATTCTGAGGTTTTATTGTATGTAGATTTAGGGAAAAATATTGATTTAGTTTAATTATGTCTGGAAATATAGGGTTCTTAAGAAATTGTTAAAAACCGAGCATGATTAAACCGGAAATTAAATAGGCTTAGGGATGTAGTTTGGGGCTCAAAATTTTTCTGTAGAACTCTCATATGATTTAGAACAGTGCTATGAAGTCATTTTTTAAAAATTAATTTTCGAAAATTTTAAGTTAATTTTTAGCCCTAAAATGATGGTAAAATTGAGTGATTTGGGATTAATTAGGTAATTAGAATGTTAATTACTGATTTGGATCTTGATTAGATGATTAAGGAAGTTAATCTCTGTAGTGGAACCCTAATCCTAGCTTTTAGGTACTAATTATGGTTAATTAGGGAAATTAGGTAAAGAATATGAGAAATTAGGAATATGTGAAAATATAAATTACTAAATTTAAAAAAATAAAGTTATTTAGATAATATTATAATTGAAATCAGAAAAATAATAAATCGGAATTAATATTTAATTTTAAGTAAATATCTTAAAATGTAAGATTTTTACACCTCGGGAATAAATCCGATATCCCAATTAGGGTTAGTGTGTACCGAATAGTTAGAATACCAAAATTACGACCCAATAGGATATTTGAATACCCGAGCATAAGGTGATTAATGTCACATTGGGATTCGAGCCTAATTACGACCTAGGAATTAAAACTAGAATCTAGTTTAGGAACCGAACCCCGAAATAAAATACAACGAATTAATAGTACGTTGTAGGTATACATGAGGAAAATGAGTTACATTATAAATTAGAATAAGAATCCATAAAAATAAGTACTAAAAGGACCTCTTTGAATTATAGGACACCCAGAAACAAATCAGCTCGCAATTTGAGGATCGAGCGACCGAGCAAATTCATGTAAGTTGGGTTATTGCTTATTGTAATAGAGTACTAGTTTTGTAGTGCTCGGAGACTTAGGCTTGTATATGCTTGTGATTGTAAGTAGTTTGCGCATGTGTGATGTATCTGAATTCGTGCTGGAATTTATGCTGTGGGTGATTTTGTGATTGATTGAATTGTTGTGGTCTTGTTTGAACACCCTAACCGGAATTTAATCTTAGTCGACCGTAATAACCGAAAACGTCATGCATTGCAACCCGTTAGGGGATCATAGGACTCTCCAACCAAATACCGACCCCTTCGAAAGGGATAGCGCAGGATTGCAAAATGGTCCCTTCTTCATCCTCAGTCGAACTAAGTGACAGGAGAGGAGGTCGCGGCGGGGGTGAAGTCAATGGTTCGAAGGTAGTCGCGGGAGGAGCGAGGTCTCCATTGCACAAGCCTGGGTTTGGTTGTGAGCTGCTGCATAACATGGAACTCCTCAACCCGGATCGGAGCGGGTGAAATTTCTCTGATTTCACAACGGACCGGACTACGTTGTGCGATGACACTTGATTGTTGCATTGCATGAAAATAATTGTTTGATAATCCTGTTTGTGCTTGTATGCATTCATGAGTCTCCAATTCAACTTACTGAGCTGTAGTTGCTCATACCCTTATAGATCCTTTCGCAGGTTCTGATTTGTAATCTCTTCGAGTACCATGCCGCCCTACAATTATCCAGAGGTTAGTCTTTTGACGCCAGGGGTGTGAGGATCAAGTTATTTAGCTTAATGTGTAACTAGACTGACCTTGTAGTTAAAGGATGAAGACTGTTAGTTATTCTGTAAATTAGTAAACTGTAGTTCTTATGTAAATCTTCCTGGGAAGCTCTGTGGACTTACTTATATGATTATCTATGTTTAATAGTAATTTGAGTTACTCATCATATTTGTAGTATAATCATTAATCGAACTGTTTACTTCAAAGCGAGTGGTCGTCGACGCCTTGTGTAGATTATCTCTATAGTAGGAACTGTGAGGCCAGTTTCTATCATAGAGTGGTTTACACGGCGGGACTGTTGCGACCTCGCGACTTCGGGGCGTAACAGAACATACAATTGGATAGGATACAAAGAATTAGGTCCTAACATGCTTAAATACTTTCCAATACGCTTAATAGTGAACATAGAACTGTACTTTATATAGTCGTTGACAGGCTATATATTATGTTGTCATTGCATATGATTGTCTCTGCAATCATAAGCATGTCTAAATAACTTGCTTATATATTGTTTGTGGGCATTAATTGGATGGTTTCTCATTTGACTGGCTATAATTTACACCTATATAGTTTATTATTACAAATTGATCTACATTTGGAGCTAGACCACAAGATGCTTAAGGTTAGTCGCACTAACTTAGGGAATGTTAAAGGAAAGATGAGAGCATGAGGGAATTTATATTTCATAACTGAACTCTCTAGTCTCTACTTTATTTTCTGAGTTTTCAATAGCATTGGACTATTGCAACTGCTATTGTAATTTGATTTTGTAGACTTATTTAGGGAACAATAGTCCTTAAGATTATGTATTGAACTTAACTATGTTGATTATCTATTTAATTACGATACTATGGTATTGCTTGATACAAGTCTTCCTGTAGAGATTATAGTTGTATGGATGCCTTGTATGATGAAGGTTCCTGATCAATACTAGAGATTGATCTTGGATCTTCTTGTAATATATGGTAGTACTACTATAACTTGGATACCCTTAGGATTGTGACATATCTACTATTTTTAGTTTACTTAGAGTAAAAAGAAAGTCGCGTTATATTTGCTTAGCTTTACATAATGGATTTGTAATGTAATCACTTTAGATGGGGATTACATTAAGAATAAGAAACAATGACTTTATGTAGTTGAAGTCCTAAGATAAAGGCAGTCAAATAGAAAATAATGGGAGCTTGTAGTGTGCTATGGTTATATTTGTGACATGTATTGTTTGTAAGAAGTTGGGCATATCACTAGAAGATGTTCAAGGGAGTTAGATTTAGTTTTGGTTGTTTAAATGTTTTAATAGAAGCAACCAGGCCCATATGAGGGTATACGGGTAGTATATAAGTAAATGGATGGCATATGGCCACATATAAGAAGAAAAAGAGCACAAGTATAGTGACATGTTGGGTTGAGCATGCAAAATCATGAATATGTGAGACATGCAACGTTAAGTATGCAATAGCATAGGTATGATACGATTACCAAACCTAAATTACGATAAATAACTTTGATTTATCGTTAGAGATTTCGTGATAAAAAGTTGAGAAAAAGATGAGTCAAATGGAAATGAGCAAAAGGGTGCCAACAACATGTACAAGTAGTATGTTAGAGGCAAAAGCACGTATGTATATGTAATGGTAAGCATGTGAGCGCTTTGAGTTTTGACACATAAAAGTACGAGCACACAAGTTGCGCATGCTATTAGACAGAGAGGCATAAGTAAGGCATGGTTACTAGCCCTATTTTCGTATGTATACAACATACCTTTTTATATGTTATACCTTAAGTTATAATTAAATCTCAAAAGGTTATAAAGTTGAGTAGATATTTTTAATTCAATAATATAAATATTATATATTTGTTTATGTATATAGATAGGTAATTTTCATTAAGGGCCTAAGTCCATGCTAACTAGCTTGAAGCCTGGGTTGAGCTTCTCTTGCCTAGTATGACTTGCTTAGTTAACTTGAACCGTGGT
The DNA here is from genome assembly GCA_024138005.1 of Lumnitzera racemosa. Classification (NCBI taxonomy): domain Eukaryota; kingdom Viridiplantae; phylum Streptophyta; class Magnoliopsida; order Myrtales; family Combretaceae; genus Lumnitzera; species Lumnitzera racemosa. The sequence continues at coordinate 9,593,516 of JAMXBC010000007.1, forward strand.
AAAGCATAAGCTTCCTAAGCATGATTGATTGAATTTAGCTAGGTCATATGCATATCGCTAATAAGAGCTCGGACAAGATTAGAAGAGTTTGGAATAACTTAAGATAGGTTGGAATAAAAGACTACGGGAACAAAGGTCCCAATTCTCAAGATAGTTAGGCCTAACCTAAGTGTTCAAACATTTAAATTATGACAAGGGGTGCAAATAGTTTCAGTAATTATTACACCAAGAAACCTCTAATTGCCCCTACTTCCACAAATAGGACAAGGTCCAAATGGTTTAATTGTGCATGGAAACAATTAAGCTTAGACTTCTATAAATAGGAAATCAAGGCTTAGGATAACCTCTTTCTAACATTTCTCGAACTTCACTTGCATATTCTCATACATTTCTTAGGGTGGTAATATTTGGACGGAACCAATACCCTTCTTAACCCATTATTCTCCATTTTACAAGTCTAATAACCTCTTTCTACCATTTCTCGAACTTTACTTGCATATTTCCATACATTTCTTAGGATGTTAATATTGGATGGACCCAATACCCTTCTTAACTCATTATTCTCCATTTTACTTGTCTTAAGTTCATTACCAAAATTAAGGAACAATTACACATACATACATACATGTATGCATAAAAGCTAAAAAGCTTCATCGCATACAATTTAAAGTATTTAAAAACTATAATTAAGGGAATATGGGCTAGTTATAAATTTAATAAATGAGGAGGTAATTTCATATATATATATATATTATATGTATATAATATATACTTTAAGCATCTTTACAACGTGTGTTTGCTCTTTTAGTATGTATCTAATTTTAAGTTCGAAATATAGACAATATTACGAGGATGGAAACTTCATCACAAGACTTAAGAAAGGTAAGTAGTTGGAGTTTCCGAACAACCAAATGGGAAGAAAAGTCCCATTCCCACCAACTTGCAAATTCATTGAATATCTAGAATGCTAATTCAACAGTGCAAGCAACTATCTTGGAACTAATGTAAAAGGGACTCTACCGTCCGAGTTTTACATAAGAAAACGACACACTTCCGTTGAGAATTCCTCTCAAACACGCGTCTCTTATTGGAAGACGGCAAGCAAAGGGGTGGCTTGATTGAAGGTCCAACCCACGTGTCCAAAATCGTTGTCACTTTCAGCTCACTTATATGACCAACCATAAATCTAACACACTTTTCTGCTTTGTTTTTTTTTTTTCCTATTTATAGCTTCCATTTCTCCCCGGTCTTTGTTGCATAGCACTTGACATTTAGAGGTAGAGGGATGTCTGGTGCAGCCTTTTGTTGCCTTAACCTTCCCCCTAAAAAGACCCCCTTTTCAAGTACCAAGTCTTCGTCTCCGGATCCAACACCGCTTCCATGGTATGTTCAAATAATTTAATTGTCAATACTTTTTGTTCCCCATTTCTATGTTTGACCAATCACTTTTAGTATGTCTGAATAAAAAAAGGATCATTCACTCCTGCGCATGTTTATATACCAAGTAATTTGATCGGTTTGATAAAACTATTGACTCCTCGAATCCATGTTTCAGACATCATGTGTATGTAATCATTTGTATATGCTTGCTTACACGTGCTTCGATTATTCTGGTAGTAAGGCTAAGAAAATCATTTACAAACATAATGTATATTAGTAGAAAATACACCCATTTTGTATATACATAAAAAAAGAAAAAGAAAAAGTAAGTACCATCATTAATATTATAAAAAATCGCTGATAGGAAATTACCAAAATTTTTCATAGGAGGAAAAATGAAGCAGCTTGGAAGAGGCAGTGCATCGTGGGAGCGGCGTACATGATCATCGGACTAAGCACAGGAAATCACCCCGTCGGCGATGAGAATTATGCGATCGCCAATGAGAACACAGCTACAGAGGTAGTGAACCAAGATAGGGTTTCAAGATGGAGTGACAAAAGAAAATGCCCACCTTGGAGGATGAAATCCTTCGAATTAGTGGTTCCAGAGAACCTCCCAAGGCCATATACTCCTAGGAGATGGGAATCTGTACGGAATTATTATAACCATTATTATTCTAAAGATGCCCCTTCTGTTAGAGTGGCAGCAAAAGCAAACCCTCGTTGTTTTTCTATGTGAATTTCGATTACTATACTATAGTCATTTTGTACATGCATGCAAAAAGAAATTCATCAAGCGAAATCTATGAGATTGCTCTGTTTTTTATATAGCATCATCTGCATTTATACATTTTTCTTGAACTTTGCAACGTTGTATTATAATTAGTGGATGATGAATCTGTAAAGCGATCGCAAAAGTAATTACACGTGAATTGATAAGAACATGAGTCACGTGTAAGAGGATATACCTTAAAAATATAAAATTCAAATTCAAATTCAAATTCATATACTTATTCCCCATTTATTAAGAAATTATCTTTTGCCCGTATTCTTGAAGATATTTTTAAGTCAATCGTAACAAAAGCAGTACAAACATTAAAAAGTGCACAAGATATAATTTGTATGTGATGTACCAACGACCAAAGAATGAAGTTAATCCGATTTTTGTCTTAAAAATATCTTTTTTAGTTCATAACTAAAGCAGTACAAACATTACAAGTGTACAAGATAACATATATGTACGTTGCTATGATTAGGTAGTACTTGTAGTACAAGTTTGGGTGGGTTTATGAGGAAGGAAAGAACATAACAAGTACTGTACATGGTGGTCCAGTGGCTACCTCATGCGGTTCGGTGATAGTAATGGACCCACTGTTTCTTGTCGCTATTTGAAATGCTTCGGACGATTAAACTTCCGTTCTCGTTTTGTGCTTTCCCAAGTTCTTCTTTAAAAAAAATAAAATAATAATAATATATAAGATATAGATGAGGATAAAAAAATTTAAATCGATTCATTTCTTTGAAAAACTAATTTGCCGAAAATTTAGCTACAAAAGTATTAACCACTGTTTATCATTTTTCCAGAGAAGAGCATGGCTTGAATTTTAAAATTACAATATGAAATCCTTTTACGTGTTAAAAAAGAAAAATAAATTGCCAGCATGGAAAGCTTGTTAGGAAGATCACAATTTTGAAGGGGAAGTTCAGGAAAAGGGGAAAAAATTATTAAAATATGATTAATACAAAAATAATATCAAAAGTGTGGAGCCTTAGCTGGTTGATATTTTTTTTTAAATAAAAAAACCTCCAAAACAAATAATAAAAATGCTCTGAGAGCAACATATATGTTATACGAGAATATCAATAGAGGTGAGGTGAAGATCCTTTTCACGTCTTGGTTTCCTGATCTGAACATTAGCGAAATGGTGTCATTGAGAAATTAAAACGGAAATGGTAAGGTATGTGCCGCTGCATGTTGATATCGTGTTTTAATGTCAAAATTTTAAACATCATAATTATGGAATTATTTTTCATGCAGCTGCATTTTAAGAATTTTTTTTAGAAAAAGCAAACTTTTTTTTAAAAAATGTACCACATAAAATCGAGCAAGAGTAAACCCTGTTTGCTTCACTTAACAAATTATCAGTAACGACTGTAATGGATGCACAGTTTTAGAAAGTAAGGTGCAAGCCTTTTCATTTCTTTTTCTTTTATTTTTAAACATGAGGCAGTATGGGCATCGTATATGGAAAGAATCAACAATTTAGAGTTTGATGCGTCATTACAGGTCCATGTAGCTCTCGGAGTGCATGAAAGCAGATCTGCATATGGGTATAAAGCCCGAATGAAGGTCTCGCAGCTTCGGGCATTTAAAAAATTTGGAGTGAGTTTACAGGACCCAATCCTTAAAGCCCGTCCAAGTTTAAAAAAACCTCCAATAGAAAAGTGTTTTGGGGTTTCTGTGGACTAAATAATAAAAGGGAATTTTTAGGCTTTCTAGATATATTTATGAATGAGAAAATAAATGGATACGAGCCGAATCAATATTAGATATGGTGCACTAATACTGAAATTTAATTGAGTTGTTATTGTATCAAATATCGATATCATGGTTTATAAAACTCTAGCAGATATTAAATGATACACCTGATGTATAATAATTTTAGAGAAAATTGCATGTTTATCATTAAAATTTTAAAAATTACATAATTATAAATTGAATAAAAAATATTACTAAAATACTAATTACATATCGCATATGCGACATTAATATTTATATATATGTCACATCTTTATGATGCAACATTTTTAAAAATATATTTAAACTTATATCGTATCTTCAAAAAAAAATATGAATATAGTATTTTACATGAATCGAATTTTTTTTAGTGTACTAATGCTATAAGATGCCATATGTATATATAAATGCTAATATCACATTATCAAGATATGACATAATATTGATATTTTGGTAATATTTATTATACAATTTATAATTTTGTAATTTATTTTAAAAAAATATCATTAGAAATATATTGCATCCAATAATTCTATCAACTAATTCGCTATATATCGATAAGAATATGAATAAAAGGAATCGGTTTTCCAATATTTAATAATTAGAAATAATAGTCATAACCACAATAATTACTAATAACTCAATAGAAAGGAGACTTGAGATTTAGTTGATACAATAGTTAGCAATCAATTAAAAATGGCATAAACAATAAACAATGATGGCGACGTCCCAAATATTTAGAGTCCATGGTCAAAACAAACCAATACTTACAGATATTTTGTCAAACAATATCATCACAACCCCATAATCATTCAAAGAATCATCTCATGATTGCAACCTATAATACAATGAAAATACGTAATCCATAAAAAGTACAAGAGAGTAGAACAAACCTAGAGAGAGGAACTCTTCATTTAGTGTCTTCAATCACATCTTATCAATGTAAAATCAGTGAAAATGTTGATTAATTTGAAGGCCTTAGGATGTCCTATCACATGCTGAGGCAATAGTAGTTTAGGAGTTTACCCTTTAAGGAAACACATGATATTTTGAAGAAAGAGTAAAAGTCTTCTACTCTATTTCGACCGTTTGCTATTTACTGTAGAGGGCAACTGTAGCACAATGGCCTCTATCGAAGCATTTGAACTACTTGGCAAAAGCGTCTAGTTAAGTTTTCATATACAAGCATTGGAGCTGTCAACATGGTGTTTAGATCACTTAGGAAGGCATCCAAATGCCTCCCTTAAAACTTGCATTTAATCATAAAAAACTAGTCCCTTTATTCCTAATTTTTGTGCACTACCTCCACAAGTGTACACTTAACAAAATTTACATGAAAAATCACATCATTAATAATGAATTGTATGAATCTATGATACTTAAGTACAGATAAATGTGTTATTTTATATATCTATCAATAAGTCCAATAGGTGACATAAAATTTTGTTGTTGTTAAGTAAATTCTAATATACCAATCTTCAAAAATAGGCATCTTTAGGAAAATAAGCATACCCAAAATCCATCATTTGCACCAACCTTAAAATTGAATTGACTCAATGAAGCTAAATTAAACTATTGGCATTCTTAGTTGCATTCTTCTAGTCAAAACTTAAGCTCAAGCACTCAAACCAATCAACATGTACACAAAGTACTAACAATAGATTTAAACCATAAGTCAATGCTCAATGGAGTCAACCATTTTGTTTAAATCGAGATATTATTACTCAAATTAAGTATAACATCAATTAATCAAGAAAAATATTCCTCCAATTTGCACACTAATCATGCATATGTATACTTCCAATTGATCTCACGAATACATTATAAACAAATAAAAAAACACAAAAATGTTAGCTTTCAAATTACTTAGTTGTTTTTTTTTTCCCACTTTTGCTAGTTTTCAAACTTTTTCTTTCCCTTTTTCTATAGATCACTAATGCATCCCCATTCTCCGCGTTTGTTGCTCCAATCCTCGTCTTTTCTCTCACACTTTATGCATTTATTTTCTTTCTTTCTTTCTTTCTTTCTTTTTATGTTTTAAGGAACTCTCTATTCCTCTTCTTTTGTAATGCTTTTGGTATGAAACTTTGGTAGAGATTTTAGAAAGTGTAATTCTTTATTTCGGAAATACGTTTTACAAAAAGGAGGGAAAGGGCCTGCATTACATTAATCTCACCAAACTTGTGCTCTGCATGCTGGTGTAGATCTTGAAAAAGATTGCTCATTACAGGGGAAATTGCATATAGTTGCATTGCCGTCAAAGTGGGTAAAGGGCATGTTGTGTATGTAGGGTCAGTTAGTATTCAATAAGGGTTTTTATGCTGTAGAATCTCAAGTAAATTTGTCCGGCAACCCTTAAATTAGGTATAAAACTGGGATTGGGATTTATGTTGGAACATTCCGCCAACAAAATTGTGAATTCATTGACCTAAAATTAAGTTAAATCATTTAGTTGATGATGAAGCTATCGAAAAGGCATCCAATTATGGCTCATTTTCACTTTCATATTCCTTAGACTCGGTAATATAAAGAAAAAGTCTGAGGGGAGTTATCAACCGATTTGGTGCAACTTGAATCCTTATGGAGAAACTAAATTATAGCCACCAAAATGTAAAAAAGAATTAAATGCCAATTGGCTTCCCATTAATTTGAGACACCAGATTATAATCAAATTGAGAGTACAGGTGCCAAAAGTTTAAATCCTAGATTGCCAAAAAAATTAAAAATTGTAGATACATATAATGCCTTTATCCCAATTCCATATTTACCTAGAATGATGACATTCTCCTGATTTTCCAACATTATTTCGTCTTCATTCAGTTTAGGAAAGAATGGACGGGGTATATAATCCCCGCCCTAGAAGGATTCCTTGCCGGCACAAAGGGTACAGAGTTAAATTGGTGGGCTGGTGTGATGTGTCAAAAGGTTTCATGAGTAAGGATATAAGGTTCCGGGAGAAAATCACTAAAATGATCCTTTTTTAATTTACTTTTTGGGTCTTTTCAGCATAGAGATAATGGATCTTCAAGTGGGACAATTAAAGATGAATATCAAAAAAGGAAAAAGAAAAACGACGGTAATGTGTCTGATAGCAATCTTTTCTTGAATAAATTCGTTGATAAACCTGGTTATTATGTATTATTCTTTTTTATTTAAATTGTAAATAATCGTCAAATTATTATTTATTAGAACCAAAAGGTCATTGATTTCATCTTATCAGCATCCAACACACTCTCTAAATACATTCACTTCATTACATTTAACCTGGCCGGAAACTACTGAGTTCACCTTAAATATGAATTGAATGTAGTTAATATAATATAAAAGTACCACAACGACCTAAAGTGTAGGCCAAGGTTTTTTAGCCATGTGGTTTGGCATGAATCTTGGCACAGACCAAGTTCCATTTCTCTTCTCCCTGATTATTGTAATAGTATCTGGCTAAAAGAAAATAAAAAAAAAAAAAATTGATATAGATCCTCTGAATTTTTTTTTTTTAAGTTATTTGAGTTACAAATAAATTGTTACTATTATCTTGATTTATAAATTATCATGTGAAATCATTATAGTATCATTTTTTTAAAAATATCTAAACAATAATAACCATTAATTTATAACTTTAAAATAACTTTAGAAAAAAAAAAAAGAAAAGAAAAGAAAGGTAACTTTAGAGAATCCATTTCAAAAAAAGACCTAAAATATATACCAGCAGAAGTATACCCATAATATGTTTCCAAAAATAAAAGGTTAATTAATTAAACACCAAACTAAGTAAATGAAAAATTTTGCTGAAAAAGGGAAAAAAATTATTCATCTTTTCTCTGTCTCACCGCAAGGACATTTATATATACCAGTTAGTGATAATGGACAAGGAAATGAAGGAAAAGCACGATAGTTTAAGTTGAAAATTATTATCACTCCCTTATTCAAACGTGTAGCATCTAGAGAAAGCAAATATTGGAAGGTTATTTTGTAAATTTAAAAAACTAGAAGAAAGATTAGCGCACTAAAAGCACCAAAAACTTCAGACTGCTTTAGTGATATAGACGATTTTGGGCCTAGCTTATGTCCTCAATGGGAGAAGAGGGAAAAACAACAAAACTCTTTCTGTTTTATCAAGAAGAAAATTTTTTGATAACATTTGAGAAGTCAGATATACCCAAAAATTATTAAGAAAATTTACGTTCTTCCCCCAATTATTGTCAATAGTCCTCTACGAGACGACTTAGCAGGAAGTATGTTTTGAAATAAGCTGAATGGGACTTTCCTTCATTCGATTTATAAAATACGCATTGCACAAGCTGTCAAATGTCAAACCGTCTACAATAGCTTGATTGAAACTCAAACAACGACAGCTGACCCAACAAAACTTTTCTTAATGAACAGAAAAAAGTGATAGAAAAAAAAAAAAAAGTTAAAATGACAAACTAGAAGATACGACGGAAGCACTACCCAAGATAACGAAGCCAAAATGGCGTCCAACTAAGTATATATTCCATGAAGATCCTAGGCCTAGATTTTCTCTCTCTACCCTAGATTTTCTGTATTGTGCATGTTAATATAGAGCTGTTCCCAGATCCCATATCCAGGCGTTATCTTACTTTTAGGTTATTGAGATTCATTTCTCCATTGACTTGAACGTAGTCGTTTCGTCTTCTTGTCTCTCGAGTGTTTCTTGAATTCTCGACATGTGTGAGCCAAGTGAACTTCTTACAAGATAGGACCCCGACCCCCACCGCCTCCCCCCCAGCTTCTTCCCCCACCTAGATTATTGGTGCCTACAATGATAAGGCCTTCTTCTAGCTCCTGCAATCTATACATAAATAGCCTGTAGTTCATGGGATGATATCAGCGCACATTCATGTCACAAGTTTAATATATATTCTTTTGCATATGAAATAACATCTAACCGTCCGCAGACATACTAGCCACTAGCCACCAATGCTATTTAATGGTTTACGACGACAAAAATATGTTCCGGTATAATACAATTCCTTTTTTTTTTTTTTTTTAAACAACTTTCACCCACATATAAGTTTTCCTGGAAGATTTTTTAAGTTAAGTCTCTAAGGAATACTTTATTTGCCAATCATTTTGCCACGAACTTGTTTTAAGGATGTTTAGAGAAAGCTAAAGCCGAAACGTTTGTCTTTAACAACTTTTCATCAGTAATTTTTCCATTGGTAATTACCATTTAGCAATTCATGGCTCCTTAATTTTTCCATTTACTTGGACCTTTTCGCTAACTAACATCATTTTCTTTTATGTATCCAAGAAATATGTTCCTTATTTAAAAAGTGGTACTTATATACGAAGGGGTTGCAACCTTTGTGCTTGACTTAATATGGTATAGATTTTTTTTTTTTTCCTATTTGTGTTCACATGTAGAAATAATGAAATTCAATGGGAAAACAAATTGGAATTATTTCTGTGCTTTTAGGGTCTTGATTATTTTTAGGATTTTCGATAGGTTTTACAATTTTTAGGGTTTTTGGAATTTGCCAAATAAAGCAATAAACTGGATATGAATGTATTGTTCTCTGGATATGATAGCACTAGACTTCAACACAAACTGCTGATTTTGTTTCATGATGTTTAATTGATCTGACAGTGTAATTACAGATTACAAGGGGTTTGAAAATAGTTAATCGGTATAACATCATGACTAATTAGTTTCAAAGAGGGTTAGTTGCTCTAATCAGCTATGATTGAGAAGAAGGGCTTTAAAGAACAAGATTTGTAAGCTTTTAATTTAGTAATGAATAGTCTAATTGAATGATAAATGTTTAACTGAGTTTATATAATAAGCATGCCTTGTAACCCTAAGGGCACAAAAGGAATTTGACTAGTTATAGCTAAGACATAATAGTAAAATACAAAGTAGACTTAAAAACTAGTACTTGCAAAATTAATAACAAAGTGAAGAAAGGAAATAAATTATAGTCCTCCAATGGCTTTCATAATCATGTCATAATCATTGAAGGTAGCGCCGGTTGCTTCCCTCCATATAGTCTTCATGCAAAGTAATATAATCCAAATCCGATAATTTTGGATGCAATACATGTGTATCAACATTTTTTAAAAAATTATATAATTATAAATTGTATAAAAAGATATTATCAAAATACAAACAAATATTATATCGCATTTTGAATATGTTATATTAGCATTTATATACAGTATTAGTATATTGAAAGTTATGTCATATCTTGAATATGTGATATAATATTAGTTTTATTTTAATAATATTTTTTATATAATTTATAATTATGTAATTTTTTTTTTTTACTTTTAACAATAAAAATAAAATTTTTTCCAATAATTCTAAAAAAGCTAACAAGCTTCCAGTACTATAATATCATACAAATCCTCTTAAGCCAACAAAAGTTGACAATCGATCCATCTAAACCATAGAATGAGCCATTCTCTTCTATGGTTGGCTAATTAATACCAACTTCGAAGTTGATGTTGGAGAGGTATATATGTTACGTTAATTATGACTTCTTTCTTGAATAGGATCTACGAAGTTTGCTAAAACTCTTTGGTTGGCACATAATGTGTGAAATGAAGTCACTTATGAAACCAATGAACTGTAAATTAATGAGTTGCTAGCCTATATAAGTTTGTCTATAAATGTTTCATGGCAAAGAAAGGAAGTGCACACTAGATGATCCACAAATCATCTTGGCATTCTACCAGGGTTATGAATACAATATGGCAAGCAACTAATCAGATACATGCAATATATGAGAAGGTTTAATGCCTCGCTTACTGGAGGAGAATTGAAATTTGATTCTTCCTTTATTTTTTATTATAACTTTACTTGATTTTTTTTTTTTTGTCTTTGAATCGTAATTCCATAAAAATCTTTATTACTTGATTTTAAATAATATGAATTTCTTAATTCAACCAAAAAATCACAATTCTTCATGAAATTTCATTTTTTTCCAAAAACGACCTCATCCCAATTTAATGATTACCACTACCATTGTCACCGCTATTACTACCACAACCAATATTCCCACCACCACCACCCCTCCCCCCTCCCTCCACCCCCCCCCCAATCGTCGTTGCCACGATGGCTACTACCACCATTGACCACCACCATCGCCACCATTGACCGCTATCATCTACTACCACAACTGCTACCTCCACTAATTACCAACATCACCATCTCCTCCACCACCATCACCACCTTTGATCACCACCACCATTGACCATCGTAACTACCACCATACCCCAATCGCCGCCACCGCCACCACTACTGCCACCACCACCACCACCACTACTATCACCACCAACTACCACCATTACTACTGTCTGTAGCCGTAGTCGCCCTAACCACCACAACTATCTCCGCCTTGCCCTAAGTCACCGATACCACTACCATCGATTATCGCTACTATTATTGCCACCAACTATCACCATCACTACTACCTACAGTTGTAGTCACCTCGACCTTTATCGTTACCACCAACTACCATCACCTATTATTTTAGGATTGCTTAAGAAAGAAAATAGATCAAAGGTAATTGAGTCATTAACATGTCTATTGTTTATAAATCTAATTAAATAAAGTAATAGGTATTACATCTTTATTACATTCCTTAAGAATTCTAATTCCATTCCCCCTCCTCATTCCATCGAGTGAAGTAAATGGGGTTTTGTCATTGATGGAGTAATCATGAGACTATTAACCTTCAAAGAATTGAAATTTAATCATTACTACAACGGAACCAAAAGAACTAGCAAATGAAACCTTCAATATAATGAATTACAGTGAAGAGTTGACTTGGATGGCTAAAATAGTTTGTTTAATGTTAGTACATTTCAAGGAGGGGTCATCACGATAGAGAAAAAGAGAAAGAAAAGAGCTGAAAAGAAAAAAGGATGTGGAGAAAAAGAAAAAATCCCAATGGAAGGGGGAGGGTTTGAATTGATTGTTAATTAAATTCTAAGTTATATTTAAATTTTATTTCTTGATGTTCAATATAAACTAACTATACTAAACTTGTTATTTAATTTTTGAGATATAAAAAATATTAACAAATTTGGATAAAAGATATGTATGTAAAAGCCAATCAATTACTTCTTCTAATATGATCTTTTAGCTTAAGTTATAATCTATCTTGTTAAGCTTCTATCCAACTATTAATTATTGTGTGATGTTTTTGAGATATTGGTTAAACTCAAACATTCATTCAATAATACAAATAATAAATAAATTGCATATAAATGAGTGTAGGAATTAGAGAATTAGGTATCAATATATAGCAGTTTCACTTTGTACGTCAATCTATTCTTCTAACTTTAAGCTAAGGATACGACATACCATTATATACTTTCACTATTTGAAAATAACTTTTACAATGTAGCCAATACTTCCAATGACATTACCTTACCTCCTAGCTTCCTATACATAGAAGTAAACACAAATATGTAAGGTTTCTCTTACTAGTTCTCTCAAACATTCTTCTTAATTTCAAAAGAGAATAATAACTTCTTTTAAGGAGTACAATATTCCTCATACTTTCACTCAATACTTAATAGACAATAGGTCATACTCTTTAGATTTTAGTTTCTTGTAAACTTTTTTTCATTCTCTTTTATCACAAAAACATGTATAGCTCAATTTTTAGAGTATTTAGAAAATATGTATTGTGCAAATTCACTTTTTTCTTCTCTTCTTAGTGTTTCTTTTTATTTTTATTCACTTTAAATAGTTGTAATTCAACATTCGATTTTTTTATCTTTAATAATAGCAATTGAGTAGCTGTTATGCCTTGTAATTTTTGTGATCTTTCTCTTGTTTTCTTCTCAAATTTTCTTGTTTATCATTTGCAACTATAAGTGATTATTACCTTTGTTGTCATCCTATATTGATAAAAAGTTTTTCTTCTCTAAATATTTTATTATTTAATATTTCTCACATTTGTGATAAAATATTCCTTGACTTAATAAAATATATTATAAAATATATATTTAGGTTGTTAGGTCTAAATTTATAAAAAATATTTATTTTCATTTCTTATATTTATCTCATGCTTCTATTATGTTTTCTTGTTTTTGACTTGTCTTGAACTTCTAATAGTTTTCTGACTTTTTACTTTTATTCATAATTTTTGTTCTTTTCTTTCTTCATTTATAATGTTGTCATATCTTCATCAATTTTTATTGATAAATCCATTGAATTTCTATGTTGCAAACATTGATCATTTTCTACTCATAATTTCTTATCTGCATATTTTGCTAATAAAACTTCTTTTGGTTTTGATATATTCTATTCTTTTTTTTTTCTATAATTCATTCATTCAGTTTGATCGAACTTAAGTTTCCTTCATAGTTATTATTCTTTTAACTACATACTTAAGCACTTGTTAATAATTTTAACATATATTTTGTTATCATTAAAATATATTTCGTACAGGTTCTAACAATTTCCCCCTTTTAATAGTAACAAAATATTATCTTTTAAAAATTATCTGAATAGACATAATACACTCATGAGATGTAAATCGAATTCATAAATTTCATCTTATTTCTTATTTACCTAGCAAACTTTTTTTGTTTATCTTCTCCTTAATTCGTAAATAACTACTTTCTCGTATTCCTCTTAAGTTTTATCATATTTTATGTACTTTTTTTCATTTTTCACATTTTCTCTATTCTCTCCCTTTTTGTTATCATTTTAACATATATTTTGTTATCATCAAAATATTTTTCATTCAGGTTCTAACAATTTCCCCCTTTTAATGATAACAAAATATTTTTTTTCAAAAATTATCTAAATAAAAAAAATACACTCGTGAGATGTAAATCGAATTCATAAATTTCATCTTATTTTTTATTTATCTAAAAAAAATTTTTTGTCTATCTTCTCCTTAATCAATGAATAACTTTTTTCTCATATTTCTCTCAGGTTTTATCTTATTTTATGTACTTTTTTTCATTTTTTGCATTTTCTCCATTCTCCCTCTTTCTGTTTTAATTATCAAAAAATTATTATTTTTCTATACTTTCTCTCCCTTTTTGGTTATATTTTTCATACATTTCTTCTACACCCCCACAACACCACCTCTCTCTACCCTTCTCCTTCCCTTTTGTTATTAGCAAGATAACTATATGCAAATGATGGTTCTAGGTAATCTTAATAATTGCTTCTAATAATCAAGACTCACATCCACATAAAATATGTATAATACTAAACTATGATAAAATCATCAATCTGGTCATAGATTATTTCACAACTTTCTGTACTTTTTAAAGATATTCCTTGTAAAAAAATTCATTGGATGCTGCTTTCAAATCAACAACATCAATATTAATAAGCTCATATTTTCTTGAATATAATCAGAATCATAGGTTTTGATATATTCTACATAAACTTGTTGGTACTATAATACTTTTGTAATCATATCTTATTATCTTAATAAGACTTATTTTAACAAATCAATCAATCAATCCATGCATAAACATCGTGCATATGATAAAATATGTTAGAATAACTCATTCAAAATCATTAATTTCTTTAATTCCTATTTTTACACAAATTTGTCAGTTGCAATTGATAATATCATAACATAACATTAAATTCTTGTTCATGCTAGTTTCTACATGATCTATTTTCAGATCTTTATAATATTATTCAAAAAAGATAAGTTTATGAACAAAGTATCAAAATAATCTATCTAGATAATTTTAGATAACAATAGTTTAAAAGTTCATTAACTTAAACAATTTTTTGAAAACTTTCAGATAAACTCAATGAATTTTTTGGATTTTAAAATGTCTTAAATTCCTTCAAAAGTAAAGCTAATTTTTACCTTCACATTTAGAGAAATCTTGTCAAAATTTCTCAACAAAACTCCCTTTCTCTCTCAACAATATCAATAATAAAACTATAATTTTCTTAGGGTTCTGATTTTAGTTCTTCATTAGATAAAAGATAGTCTACCAAGTTCTGAGTAAAGTAGTTTGACTAATTTAGATTAAAAAATTATTTATTTTGGAAACTATCTTCTAAGTGATTGTCTTTTTTTAATCTTAACTTTCTTCCTCTTTTAGATCCTCCTTAAACTCTTCTTTTATATTTGTTTTAAAAACTTCCCTTTTAAGAGAAAAATCTTCCAACTATTTTATCCACAAATTCATAATTTTTTCTAATAACTCTTATATGGACTTATCTAAAGGTTCACATTTGAGGATTTTAATAATAAATTTTCTCTCATTAGTTTTTTTTTTTTTTCATCTATTAAAACATCTTCTTTCTCCAACATAATTGGGTTTTTACTGTAAATCCTAAAATCGATCTTTCCTTAACCTCTTTTTTTTTTTGTCATTTCATTTCATTTCTTTTTCTTTATAGAGCTTTACTTATCCAAAATAAATTTCATAATGGAATAAGTGATAAATCTTTATACTTAATGACTTTAAAAATTAAACTTACATACACTAAACTGTTATGTCTTTTCGTATTGTGAATTTGGTTAATTAGTTATTGTGTAAGATATACGGAATATCTTTCTTTTAAACTAATAGAAATAACTTTCAAGTCTCAATAAGTAAGAGTAGATATACTTCCTTTCCTAAGTAGCAAGTATATCTACTTTTGTTTTCTTGATGTCATATCCTTCTTCTTTTCCTCCATTAATCTTAAAAAACATCTTACTTATTGACTTAAGGATCCTTAACTTCTTTAATTCTAAAACATTATATTAAGTCCTTCTATGAAATTCTCACTACTAAACTTACTATTTTTATAATCAAACAATCCTTCCTCTCTACATCAAGATTTTCATAGAATTCCTATACAAATTTCATTGGAATAGATTCTTTTACCTCATATAAGAAATTTTACCCATGTTTTTTAGGAATTTCATCTAAGGTTATATTGTTTTGTAAAAAAGATTTATAATTTATGAAGCTCACCTTTATTAAGCTTGTTTCTTTTGATTCACTTTCAAGCTTCCTTTTCTTGATTTCCAGCTTCTTCTTTCTAAAAACTCTCTGATAGAGACTTCATCATAAATATTCATATTGATAGGATTATCTTTAATTGAATTTTTTATTTTAGTTTTAGTGATGCTTTGACTCGTAACTTTAGTGAATATGGGTTTTTTAAAGAATTTTTATTTTTAGTTCAAATGATAATGAGGTTATTGGGTATTTAGGAATTTGTGAAACTTTAACCTCCTCCAAAATAAATAGAGGTTCCAAAATAATAACGTTTGAGATGTCAAAATTATTTTTGCCAAAATAATTAAAAAATTCAATGAACATTTTAGTTAAATAAATAATTTGAATAATATATTTACCTTTTTTTTTCTTACCCATACTTTTTATAGTTTCCTGATCTCTCTTTTTTTTTTTAATATACTATTGACCATCTTGATTTCTTTTCATAACAGTCTCTTGCAATATTGTTTATTTATTACATAAAAGAGATTTTAATTTTTTTATAATTGAATTATACTTTTGATAACCATTAGGTTTTGCAAGCTTCTAATGTCTTGTCTATTAAGTAATTCTGAAATGTGTTCTTTTTTTTACTCTTAACTTTGGTTATTTAATTTATTTTTCTTCTAATTTGATTTTATCTTTTCTTAGGATTTTTGTATTTTTACTCACTTTCTCTTTGATTTAGGTGAGCTTTTTTTTTTTTAATATGTGATTTAGATTATGATCGTTTCTCATACTCTTTCTTTATGATTGCTTCTTTTATTCTTATTCTAATATTTCTTTTGACTTTCATCTATTGCAATTAGTTTCTTGTACCTTAACTTAGTTACTTGGAGTTTGCAATTCTATTCCTTTGTCAACTTATTTCTCTTTTTGGCTATAAATTCCTTAATCAAAACTTCGTCTCTTTCTTTAGCTCCTTGTTTTTATCACTAAATTGACATGTTTACTTCCATCAGATTGTTCTCCTCCTTTAATTCTTTCACTTCTTTACTTAACTTTATGTTCTTTATTTTGTATATTGATTATGCAACATGATTTTTGTAATTCTCATAGATGTTATGTTATATCTTAGTTCCAATTTTGAATATTCTTCTAAATTAATCTAATGTTATTTGATTCTTCATGCAATTTTCTTGTATGACTTTTTTATTATCACATGAAAACTCAATCCTATTGTTAGTTTATAATATTTCTAACAAATATGAATTCTAAAGTACTATTTTTATCATTGTAATGATATATTAGATATGTAAGATCCATAAACTATGGTTCTAATTGACTTTTTCTAATCTTTAGCCTATTCTATTTAAATTTGATCCCATGAACAATAAAAAAGGAGTTAGATTATATAATATCTTAAAATATTTAAGATTAACTAACTATGGCTAAACTTGTTCTTCAATTCCTACATAATGAAAATATAACAAATTCAAATTAAAAATATGCATGCGAAAGTAATTAGTTACTTCTTTAACTTATATCCTAATTTATCTTGTTAAGTTTCTATTTGAAATATTAATTCTCATATGATTGCTTTATGATATTATTTTAAGCTTAAACATTATTTCATTAATGCAAACAATAAAAAATTTGAAGATATATAAAGAGCGTAGCAATCTAAAAATTAGGCGTTGATGTATAGTGGTTCCACTGTATGTGTCAATTCACTATTCTAGCCCACAATTAAGGATATGATACTCCACACCATACCTCTACTATTTGAAAGAAGCTTTTAAAATGAAGTCAACAGTTTACACGATCTTACCTTGCTTTCAAAATTCCTACCTAGCTTTCAAAATTCCTACCTACAAAAGTAAACGTAAGTTTACAAAGTCTCCCTACAAGTTCTCCTACATAATCTACCAATAGAAACTGCGATAAAATGGGAAGTGTATCAATCATTTTGAATATGAGATAAGGATCTTAAGGTTGTATTTATCATGAGAAAGAAAAGAAATTGTTGGAAAGCTACTAATTGCTATAATACAATAGCTCTACTCTAATCTAAACAAATAAACTTGAGTAATAGTTGAATTAAGTGTGCAAAAAGTGAAAGTTAAGGAAGTGCAATAATAATGAAGATGTGGATCTTGATGAATTTTTAGCATCAGGATTGGTTTCAATTATAATTTACCAAAAATAATGAGTTTTTCATAAGTAACTTATGGCAATGCTAATGACATATTATAATAATCTAAACTCAAATTTTACTCACACTCACTAGGTTTATTCGTTTCTCAACTAATGAAATCTATGTGTAATGTTGGCAATAAATTATCAAGCATAAGTCTACATTAAGAGTTAGCTAATTAAGTCCCATCACTACTTAATTAAACTTATTAGAATCGATTTCTCTTTTTAATTATTTTTAGCATGATGTAAGTGTTAGGAATAAAACTCTAATAATCAATCTTCACATTGAACGTATTAGGAACCCTGGCATGTAAGGGACTTAGTCATCTCTTACAATTTCTACATTCAAATTAGGTTAACATAAGATGAAAACCCTAGTGAAGGAATCACTAACATTGGTAGAGATTACCTTACGACATGCTAATACCAATTAATCATAGAATTAAGTAAAATATTGAATTTACATTACTACAACACAACAAAATTATCAACCTCAGTTAACTGATCAAGTCATGCAATAATCATTTTCTCGTAAAGCACAACAAACCAACATTCAAAGGGGGATTTCACAAAACACATTGTGAACATATGAAAATTTGCATAAATCATAATAGAAATGTTAGGAAATATACAAAACAAATTTCTAAAACATGCAATTCAAGTTTCAACATTAGTTTCAATAGAGTTCTCCTTAGACCCACAACATTTCTCCATGAGAAACCAATGAAACCTAAAACCCAAGCTTAAAAATCCACTAATTGTTTAAGCTACTAACATCATGATGCAAGAAAAATAGATGAAAAATGTTTTTCTACACTAAAATCTACCTAAAAGATCTAAAAAGAAAGAAAGTGGCAAAGTAAAATATCTTAAAACTTCCCATCTCCCCTTTTCAAAAAATGAGAATCACACAAATTTATATCAGGGGGCTATTGATCAA
Source organism: Lumnitzera racemosa (assembly GCA_024138005.1). Taxonomy (NCBI): domain Eukaryota; kingdom Viridiplantae; phylum Streptophyta; class Magnoliopsida; order Myrtales; family Combretaceae; genus Lumnitzera; species Lumnitzera racemosa. The sequence goes on from JAMXBC010000007.1 coordinate 9,612,448, forward strand.
TTGGCTCTTTAAGTTACTAATTAATCGATAGACATGTGGCATCTATTGATTGATTCGATCCAAACACTACGTTTCTTTTGTTAGGGTTTAAGAGTTAGTGATTTATCAATTGGAAGCATAATAATGGATCAGCACAAGTGAGTCAATTCTGGACAATTTATGAACTTCTGTTTGTTTGGGCGATTACTTAAGCGATCGATCACTAACTCGATTAGTGGAGCTTCCTTCTATTGATTGATCGATTAGGATGATTGGTTGATAAGCCTTGTGCCTAAATTCCTTATTTTTTCTTCTCGTCTAATTTGATAGGGGCTACTAATAAAATAGTAAACCTAAACCTGCAATTAAGAGAGCAAAAACGCTAAGTTTCCTAATAAGAATAATAACTTTTGTCATTGAACCCTTAGAAAATTGCATGACTATACTTGTCTTTAGGAAATTTGTGTAGTTGTATCATAAATTTGTGGATTTTACTTCAACTACACACTAAATTACACATAATTCCTCCAAAATTCACTAAGATAAGTGCATAATTTATACACTTACCACATATGTCGAACTTTATGACTTGCTTATCCTTAAACAAGCTTAAGAATCAAATGAGGAGCTTGGGTGAAATGTAAATTCTAATCTATTGGTTTTTAAGCTTGTATTACCACAAGAAAAAATTTCAAGTTGCATTAATTCACTTTGAGCTTATAACAAGCAAACTTATCATACATGAACGTTGAGGTAAATGATCAAGTGTTTCAAATGGACACATCTAATAGAATTAAATAACTAATAAGTGATTTCTATGATTAATCCCTTCATTTAACAAAAGATAGATAATCTAGGATTAACTATAGTGTCATCAAGAAGGAGAAAAATCTGTTCCTTTCATAGGTCAACAAACATGTAGTTTTTAGTCCCCTCTTTAAGCCAACCATAGATAGTGAGAATTACAAAATTGATCTGTTCTTTACTCAAATTTCCCAAATGAGTTTTTTAATTAAATTAGCCATTTTGTATATATGCATCTTGAGCTTTGTGCAAAAAATCTCTTTATTCCTTACCTTTTATAGTGTAAATGTCTACGATTTATAAACCCTTTCAAGAATTATATATTGGAGAAGTTGCACATCGTGTACCCCATACATCCATTTGTACCCTCTTTGATTTTTTTTTTCTTATTTTTCTGTCTTTCTTTCTCTTTTTTCTTTTTCTTTCTTAAGGCTTTTAGCCCCAACTTGTTTTTAGCCATGTTTAATTCTATTTTTTTCTTTTAGGAAATTGATTTCAAGAACACAATAATTTTAGCATCCTCAATACATCTATAACCAAATACTTGAAAGTTTAAAGAATGTTGTACATGGAAGTCAACTTTCTAAAGTGTAGAAAATTAGCTCCATTCGATGGAAACACCTTATTCCTATATCATATATCAAGGATTAAACAAAGGGTTAACTATCTAAATCATAGATTTGATCAAGCAATTCAAAAGTAGTGTAAGTGTCTCACTACACATCTATCCTTACTTATGCACATTAAAACCATGATTTGCACACTGCTTGCTTTCAAAGCACTACTTGAAAACCTTGAAGTCATTTTATGGTAAAAACATGACAAACTTAACAAACCAATAGATGTTGGTTAATCAAACTAAATTTGGAATCTTATTAAATTAAGTCATTAAGTTCACAATCCATCTCCTTAATTCCCAACTTCTTAGTTTAACACTAATCAATTACAACTTCAATCCACATTTAACCTATTCTCCACCCTTAACTTTTAATCAAAACATTGATTCAATTAAAATTTAATAAAGTAAGGGAAGAGTTAGAACAAGACTGCCCTAGGGATTAATTATGAACACCATCATCAATGTTCTCTTCTTTCAACAGGTCAAGTCTTTAATGATCCAATGACCTTCATAAATTTACATAACAATTGAATCATCTCACAGTACCTTATTTAGCCAGCAACAATAAAAGAGTAAAACATGAAATAAACTAAACATAAATAAAAGCAATTAATAATTTATGTTGGATTACTTCCTACCTAGCACTTAGGTTTACATCGCTCAATTAAACTGTTCATCCTCTCTCTTAAGGTGGATTCAAATTTAAGTATCTCCGAGCCTACTCCTTGATGTCATCCAACTCAGCCTATCCAAACATTCAATATGGAGGCCCCTTCCATTCCTTGATAAACTCCTTTTTTAGAGCATCAAATTCAGCTTGTACATTATTACTCTCTTCTTTCTTTTTCTCCTTCACCTTTCTAGTGAACAACTTAATCTTTTAAGGGCCACATCTCAACACAATTTTTTTGCCTTGAACATCTATGAGCGCTCTAACTATTGACAAGAAGGATCGACCTAAGATGAGTGGTCACTCCTCATCTTGCACATCATGACTATAAAGTCTGTAGAAAAACTAGAGTAGCTCTCTTCGACCACTAGGTAAGTCAGAATTCCTATAAGTTTTTTCATTGATTTATCAATAGAGGACATTACAAAATTTGACTTCTAGAGAAAGCCCCCTAATCTTAGTGATTTCATAAGTTTAGTAGACATTACATTATCAGAGGCACCTAAATGACTAGAGACCATTAGGAAGTGCCTCTCTAAAACCACAAAAGGGATTTTGAATTGATTGGGCACTTTCCTCTTAGGCGGCATATAGCTGCAATTTCTTTCATACATGATCCTCATTGGTTCTTCCATTTCCTCATCATCCAACTCAAGAAAGGGATTGAAATCTTTGCCTTCCTCTTTTATTTCTTAATCGACTTCTTTGCTTGGGTAATTCCCTCCAATTTGTTCCCCAAACTCATTCTTTCTCTCACCTTGACTCCTGAAACGAGTCATCATGGAAATCAGTTTCCATGTATTCTTCAATAAAGGGATCTTCTTCTCCATTCAGATATTTCACTAGACTCCTCTCATTTACCCTTATATCCCTTCCTAAATATGCTACATAATCATTATCTTTAGATAAAATTTTCTTCTTCTTCTGATCTTCTCAACATTCTCTCCTCAAGCATCCTATCAAACTCTTCTTCAACCATCAATTGATCCAAATCTTCACTTGAAATTTTTTCTTTTATCTCCTCCATTTGTGAGATTAGGATTTCTAACTCTCCTTCAAAGGACATACTTTCCTCAACAATCTCAAATTCTTCATTAGTAGGCTTATCATCAATATCTTGGTTTGAAGTGGTCATTCTTGCAATCATTTGCTTCAACCTCAGTATCATTGGAATCTTTGCCTTTTATGCTCTCACCACAGCTTGCTCTTGAGGGATCTTTTATGTATTATTGGGAAAGATACCCTACAACCTGATTCTAAGAATCTCAGTTTTTGCTGTAGCTACGTTTGGACATTTGTCAAGGCTAATTTTTGGCAAGTAAATATGGAAAATTATGATTCATCTAAGGTTGTTTCCAAATCTATGGTTAAGGTTTCTATTTCAATTTGATTAAAATTGCTTAGGTATGGGTTATAGTTACCTTGGTTCTAACTATTGGGCCCTCTTGATGGGTAATTATTTACATAAGTTACCTCTTCAATATCATTACCTTATCTAACCTAATATTGATAGTGATTTTGCTTAGTAGTCAGTTCCCTTACAAGAATTGTTAAGTTCCCTTCATATTTTTTTATGATAATAAAAATGATATGAAAAAGATATATGTGCATCTATTAAATTCTTTAAGTGTGCAAGATATATTCTATTATTTCTAAAAAGTATAGGATAAACAAATTGACTACAACACTCTGATCAAAAGACAGATCAAAAGATGAACTAGAAGATTTGGGAACACGGAACATTCTTATATAAAGTGTTGGAAATTCTTTAGAAGACTTTTTAAGTCAACAAGAGGCCCAGTTCCATCTATTGAATATATTCATTCCACCAAGTTGAAGAAATCTACGAGATTAATTCTTTGAGAAATTTCATTAAGACATGGTTTGAAAAGCTAAAAGGAAGTTTTTAATTGAGAGTCTTTTATATTCCTTAAAAGGGTAATAATTCCCCAAAGGCAAGACATTATTTGAAAATATATCAAGAAGGTTATGACTTGCGAGCTCATCAAATTTAAGAATTTAGCAAGAATATATTCCTCGAAGGAAGTTAAAATAAGAAAAAAAAATCATTCCATAATAACATAGTCAAAATTATTGTAAAAGGAAGGATAATATATTATCAAAAGAAGATCAAAACTATATGTATGCATGGAAATGAAGAAAGAATTACAAACCTTTTATAACAAATATATGGAAGCTCAAAATGAGGTAATGGAAGCTTAAAGCAAGGCGTCAAATTTTCCTTCAAAAGATTATTTTAAGAAATCAAGGAAACATAAAAAATTAAATCCAAACATTTAATAGCCTCTAGATACTTCTTGACTAGCCTTTGTAAAGACAGAGTATATAAAGGAATGGGGTATAAAGGAGCAATACGATAGAAGCAAAAAACATTCAAGCTGATGCGTCTCCAGGATCGGATACACGAAGAAAAACCACAATGAAGCCAACTAAAAGAAAACAAAAGAAAAGCTAGCAAAGTCTAGATAACTATCAATGGATATGATCAACTACTCAATCGTACTCAGCCTACAATTCACCAAATATGACTCACTGATCCGAACTAAAGGGTTACTCACCACTATTCCTTAATCAAGGGATTAGATAAGAGTTGAAGGATAATGAGATTACTAAGGTTACTCAAAGGAAATGTGAATAATTTATGTATTGATGAACAATTAATTATTTGCACACAAGTAAGTGAGGGTTTATATACCCATCCACTAGGATTACTTTATATGTATGAAAATAAAAAAGGATATTGTTACAATTAGGTTATATAAAATATACTAAACTGGGTAAAAGAGATAAATAATATTCAGTATGGAAAAATAAGAATCATTCTAGAATGTTATGTCAGAAGACATGTGTCACTTGGTGGTTAGACATTAGAAATATGATAGAAAGTAGGCGAAAACAGAAAAGCATTTTTAGTCAGGGGTCGACCTAATCTAGATTAGGTCGGGGGCTCACCATTCCCTACAAAGCAATCAGTTTAAGTTGGGGTCAGATGTTTGTGGTTGGCTCCGGAATTCAGCTTGAATGGTCTTAGGATTATCTTCTCAGTTATCTTGATAAAGCACAACTACTTGGTAAGATAAGGTCTGACACATGTAAGGCCCTAATAATTAGGTCGGTAGAGGATCACGTCGGGATAGGAACCTTCGTCTCGGATATGGATTTAAACTAGTATCCTCTGAGTGAATCCATGGAGTCTTTTAGCTCGGTTGCGGGTGATTGATCCAAGGGGTTGATTCCTATCATTTACCTAAGGATTAAAAAGATTTGTCCTCAAATCTGAAGCAATCTCTGGTTATACTTCTTCTAGGGCACTCACAGGGTCTTCTTATGTTGGTTAGTGAAGAATGAGATCAGACACATTGAAAGGGGGAGAGACACTATAGTCATCAGGTAACTTAATCTAGTAGGTATTGCGGTTGACTTTCTTCAGTACCTTGAATAGACTATTAGCTCGAGGAGATAGTTTACTCTATCTCAAGTGCGGGAATCTTTCTCAACTAAGGTGAATCCATACTACATCTCCTGGTTAGAAAGTGACAATTTGGCGACTACGACCACCAATATCATATTGTTTCTAATTAAACTTGGTGATCCTCCTAGTTTTAGACTGGTGTAGCACTTATAATTCTTCAACTCAATCAACTACGGATTGACTCTCTTCAGCAACTACTTGGGCATTGACCATATCCAAGGGAATAGTAAGATTAAGGTCATAGATGACTATGAATGAGGTCTTCCCAGTAATACTGTAGATAGTACGGTTGCATATGAACTCTATAATTGGCAAGCATAGATCCCAGTCCCTTAAGTTCTTTCCTACAACAATTCTGAGTAAGTTGCCTAGCGTCCTGTTCACTACTTTAGTCTAGCCATCAGTCTAGTGGTAGCTACTAGAGTTGAACACAAGTTTAGTTCTAAGTTTTCTCCAAAGAGTTTTCTAAAAATAGCTCAAGGTCTTTGGTACTCCATGCAATTGGACAACTTCTTGCAAAAACATATCAGTAATATATAACGCATCATTAGTTCGATGGCATAGAATGAAGTGTGCCATTCTAGTGAAACAGTCTACTAAAACGAAGATAGAGTCTTTCCTTCTGGATATCTGAGGTAACCTTTGGACAAAGTCAATGCTGAGGTCAGCCCAAGGTGAAGTTAGCATTGGCAAGGACATGTATTCTCAATGTGTCTCCCTCTTCCCCTTATCTCGCTTGCACATTTCATAACTACCAACTACCTTATGAACAACCTTGGCTAAACCAAGCTAATAAAAGTTTTCCTTCAACAAATTAGCTATTTTGGTCTTTTTGAAATGAATCCACCACCAAATTAGCAAAGGCATGTATTCTCCTAGTAAAATTTTTCCTTTAACAAACCAGCTCATGTGTGGAACTGTTTGGTATATACAGCCTTCGATCCTTGAACAAATAACCTTCCTTAAGATAATATCCCTTAACAACAATTCCATCCCTATACTACTCTATGATAGCTTGAAAATGAGGATCATGAGCGTACTACTCAGTAATGAGTGAGAATCCTAATAATTTTTTCTGCAAAGTAGTTAGCAAGGTTTGCCATTGCGACAAAGCGTTGGCGATCACATTTGTACTTTCCTTCTTGTGCTGAATGATGTATGAGAACTCTTCCATAAACTCTAGCCACTTAACTTGTCTTTTCAAGAGTTTATTCTAACTCCCAAGATGCCTCAAAGACATGGTCTATATAAATAACAAACTTTCATGACAGCAAATAGCGTTGCTAAATGGTAAGAGCTCGATAAAGAGAGTATAACTCTTTCTCATATATAAAATAATAAGACCATTAAGCTTCCCACTATAGTAAGCAATGGGTCGTCACTCCTATTTAAGATAGCTCCATTTCCAACTTCCGATGCATCACATTTTAACTCAAAGGGTTTATCAAAGTTTGGTAGTAATAGGATAGGAGCAAAGGTGATCTTCTCCTTGATCTAATTTAAGCTATGTTCAACTCAATCATTCCATTTGAAACCTTCACTCTTCTTTGTCAACTCGGTCAAGGAGGTAACTATGGTATTGAAGTTTTTAATGAATCGCTTATAGAAAGAAGCTAGGCTATGGAAACTACAAACTTTAGTGGCATTTTTCAATGTCAACCATTCCAACATAGCTCGAATCTTCTCTTCATCTGCTCGGATTCCTTCCCTGACACTACAAATCCAAGAAAAATCACTTCATCTTGACAGAACATACACTTCTTCAAATTCCCATATTACTTCTCAATCCATAAAATGTCAAATACCCTACAAACATGTTGAATATAGTTGTTCAGGTCGATATTGTATACTAATATGTCATTAAAGTACACGACTACACATCTTCCGATCAAGGGGTACATCACGTGATTCATTAACCTCATGAATGTGCTTGGTGTATTAGTAAGTTTAAATGGCATAACCAACCATTCGTAGAGTTCGTGCTTAGTTTTAAAGGCAGCTTTCTACTCATCATCGGGACTCATATGAATTTAGTGGTAACCATTTCACAAATCAATCTTCAAAAACGTTTTGGCACCATAGAGTTCATCTAGCATGTCATCAAGCCTCAATATCGAATATCCATATTTCACAGTAATTTAGTTGTATGCTCGGTTATTAATGCACATACATTAGGAACCATCCTTCTTGGGATGAGCAAGTACAGTACAAGGGCTCATGCTTTCCTTCACATATCCTCACTCCGTGAGTTCATCCACTTGTCTCATCAACTTAGCAGGTTGCTCAAGGTTTATTCTGTATGCAAGTTAGTTCGGTAGGGTAACGTCTAGCTGTAGATCAATACAGTGCTCTATACTTCAGACTAGAGGCAATCCTTTCAAAAATTCTTTGGGAAATAGATAAAAAAACTCATTTAGCAGGCTTCAAATCTCATCAGGAACATCTTCTAAATCTCTCATCTCCAACATTCTTCTAATCAATAGGAATATCGGCTCATCAACCTTCTCAGCAGCTTGAAGTTCTCTTTAGCTCATCATTAAGGTTTTCTTCTTGCTGGCTTAGGTGAGCTAATTATTGGTCTCATTCACTTGGGATGGGGTCATGGGTTACAATACAATCTTCTTTTCATCCTTAACAAAGACATATGTGTTCTTATACCCATCATAAATAACACGTCGGTCGAATAACTAAGGTCATCTAAGTAGCAGATATGAAGCTCCCATAAGGACAACATCACAAACTACTTCGTATCTATACATGTTCCTAATGCTGAACGATACAGTTACTTACTCAATCATGTGCATAGCACACTTATCGTGAAGTCAATGCAACTTGTAAGGTCGAGGATGCTTAGAAGTCAGCGAACATAACCTCTAGACAAAGGACTATGCAATTACATTAATACAGCTTCTTCCATCCACTATAATGGTGCACAATTTCCCCTTAATGGTACACTTTCTATGGAATAAATTTTCTCTAGTCTTCCTCAAAGCTCAGTAGGGAACTCTTACTCATCTTAGGACTAGGGTCATCACTTCTCCCTAGCCAGCATAAACACAGGTCTCCTCTTCCTCTTTGAATTTAGCTTTTCTAACATCTTTTTCCTCCTTAGGCTTGCTCCCATCGGTGCTATCCATTACATCTCTTCGAAGCACCATGACACATCGATTTAGATACTTAGTAGCCATACTTCCAAAGCCTAAGCGTTTAAAGTATTTCACCTCACTAGTCTTCTATCCAAAGGTTTGTCCTCTCTTATATGTTCTCAAGGTTGGCTTAGCCTCTAATTGACTCGACTCAATTATCCTGTTTGGCCCTACTAGCTTACTCAACTATCGTCAAGTCGGTCATTCCTATCCTCTGCTTGGAATAGCCTCCTCAACTTAGCTTAAACAGGTCAGTGTGGAATTAGGTTTCGAAAGAATGTTGGCTCAAGTCGAATCAAAGCATTCCTCTTCTACTTTTCAACCCTCTACGTTATCTTAATCTCCTCTTCTAAGGTATAAAACTTTTGCACTTCTACAATGTTATGAATCTCAAATCTGAGTCTAGAAATTAATCTAGATACTATACAAGCCTCAAATTCTTTTAAGTCGACCCAGATCATAAGCATCTAGAACTCTCTTACATAATCATCAACTGTCTGACCTCTTTGGTAGAGTTCCTACAACTTTGCAAACATATCTTATGAATAGTTCTCAAACACAAATCTACTTGTTAACAATCTTTTCATCTCGTCCCAAGTCCTTATACTTCATCTTCCATCCCTTGCCCTGACTGCATTCAGATTTTTCCACTATATAATAGCATACCTAGAGAACTCAAGTGCAGTAAGTTAGACTTTCACAGCTTCTGTATATCCATAACAGTTGAATACCTTCTCCATCTTCTCTTTCCACTCCAAATATTCATTTGCATCTCCACTACATTATCTAGTCCTCGAGCAGCTCGGGGTCCTTGCTACTGTGCTTGGTAATAACCTGCCTCTTCTTCCTCCCCATACTCCTCAACATCAACCTCCTCATCATCTTCCTTAATTTCCACTAACTCCACTCTTCAACTGGTAGCTCAGTCTGCAACTCCTCCAGCTTGAAGGGGTCGAATTGAGCAATAGGCTCAACCACCTTGTCCATAACTTCTCTATTGAATATTTTTAAGTAGGTTGGGCATCAACGTACCTTGAAATTGTTGCCTATTAACTTGCATTACTGTGCCTAGACTTTCAACAAAGTCAGTGAGTCTGTCAAGTTTATCATCAACCGAGCCTAAGGTTTTACTATCATTATGACTACGACCTAATTGAGAACCGCTATTCTAGTCACCAATAACACCCAAACTATTCGAATAGTTTGGCAGCATACCAAATAGAAAATAATTCTTCCTTACTGTTTAGAACTTCGATTAACACATTAACAATTTTAACACCTAATAACAACTCAAACATAATAGAAATGAACTTGCTCTGCTTTCATAGTGAAAAATAGGGTAACAATAGGGTAACAATAGGGTAACAATGAAATCACATTTATCAACATAAAAAGCTTCACTATACAGCTCATAATTCCAAACTTACTCCATACAAACACATTGCAACAACTACAAAAGGAACATAACGGCCACTAACAGCAAAGCAAACCAAAAACTCCACTATAACTTCACATACTCCCTCTTAGAACTATGCTATGATACTAGTAAAGTTAATGCGTCTCCAGGATTGAAGACATAAAGAAACACTACAACAAAATAAATCGAAAGAAAATAAAAGAAAAGCTGTCAAAGTCTAAGCAGCTAATGAATGGATATGACACACTACTCGATCATACTCGACTTATAATTCATTGAATGTGACTCACCATTCTAAACTAAAGGGTCACTTACCACTACTCTTTGCTAAAGGAAATAGATAAGAGTTGAAAGATAATGAGAAAACTAAAGTTACTCAAAAGAAACGTGAATAATTTTTGTATTGATGAATGATAATTATTTGCGTACAAGTAAGTAAGGGTTTATATGCCCGTCTACTAGGGTTACTTTACATGTATGAAAAGAAAAAAGGGTATTCTTACAATTAGGTTACACAAAATATACTAAAAGGGGTAAGAGAGATAAAGAATATTCAGTACAGAAAAGTAAGAATCAATATTGTGTCAAAAGACACGTGTCGCTTGATAGTTGGACATTAGAAATATGATACAAAGTAGGCGAAAACAGAAAAGCATTTGCAGTTAGGGGCCAACCTGATTTGGATAAAAATTAAAGGCCAGCCAGTCTTGCTATAGAGCAGTCAGCTTAAGTTGAGGTCGGATGCTTATGGTTGGCTCCAAAATTCAATTCAGATGGTCTTGGGACAATCTTCTTAGCTATCCTGATAAAGCACAACTGCTTGGCAGGAGCAAGTCTAACATACATGAGGGTTTAGTAGTCAAGTCAGTAAGGGATCAAGTTAGGATATAAATCTCCATCTCAAATATGGCTATGAGCTAGTATCCTCTGAGTAAGTCCTTGAAGTCTTCTAACTCAGCTACAAGTGATTGGTCTAGGAGGCCGATTCCTATCATAAGTGCTACAGTAATTATTTTTGAAAACTTTCTTAAGTTCAACAATACCAAAAGATCAAGTTAGACTTGTATAACTATGTAGATATGGGTATTAGGACTTTATGACTCTAATCGCTTAAGTATTAGTTTTTGTTGAAAGTAGATAGTAGAATGACTTCGATGAGAAATGTCAGGTCTCCAATTGCAGAGCTGAAAGAGTGCAATAAGCAAAAGGTTGAAGCACTATAATTTGTTGGCCTAATCTTCTATCCCTTACTCTTTTACTTTTATACATTTTACTTTAGATTGTTTAATTTCTCAGTAACTTTCATGCCATTCATTTAAATAATCAAGGAGTTTTAATTTTCTAAAAATCTCTTTTTCTTATAATTTTTCAATAGTTACTAATTCACAAGAAAATCTAACCCCACTTATCCCCCCCCATAACACATACATACATACACACACACACACAAAAGGCTATTTAATTGGGACCTGCAATAATTACACCCTAATCATGGTTCTAAACTTCCTTTAGCATCTAACGTCCTATTAAGCTTACTAGACTAGGTCATTACTTGTGACTTTATCAATTCAATCTTGTTCCCTTCCTCTATATTGGCCAATTATCTAGGATTAACCCTTTCAACTTACCAACTAAAAGAGTTAGAAATCATTTCTTCAAACAACTCATAAGCTTCTTCAAGACTTTTTCTCATTATATTTTTGTAAGCCCTAAAGTTAAGTCAAATGACCGTAAGATTGAACTTAGAAGAAAAAATTTAGGGCGATCGATTAAAAGATCCGATCAAACCCAAATTATAAACTATGGATAAAAATATTAGTAAAAATAACCCCGTAAACTTGAATTTAAAAAAATAAGTAATAAAATAAAAAACTATAAAATTTTCAAATTTTAAGTATAATAATTTTTAATTATCGAAAAGGCAAAAAGTGTAATCTAATAACTAATAAATTACTAGAAATAAATTATATGTATACTAAAAATCATAGAATAACCTAAATAATAATTAGGAATGTTTACATATACCCCATATGTATTTACATGTAGATAAAAATATGCGAAATTTTTTAAAGTGGCTAAAAACTTATTAAATAATTAAAGAAAATTATTAATTAATTAAGGAAAAATTAGAGAAATCACGAATGAAGTGGATGTGGTCATGGCAAGTCAGGAAGTAAAGAAAAAAAATTGCCCAATCAAAATGAAGCAACATAAAAGCTAAAAACTAAGGGATTTAGGCAATGTCTTGTCTAATTTAATGCACATTAATTACCACAAAACTCTATAACTAGGGAAAAAATTTACAGAGCTCCTTTAGACAATTAGAAATAAAAAAAAAATAGAGAATATTGAAATTTAAGAGAAAAACTAGAGTACAAAAAAAGAAAGAAAGAAAAACTGTACACTTAGGGCTAGTGAGCCAAACCCACGCACCACCATCACTTAGGACCAAGTTACTACCACCACCCCACTCCAGTCCCACCAGCTGGATTGGCCGACATACCTAGACCGGTGTTGGAAGGCCAAAAGTCATCGGACCGGATGAGTTTCTCATCTACTCTGATTTTGTATAATTATTTATTTTTCCCAAAAAATTATGAATTTCATTATTCTAAGGTTTTACTGTATGTAGATTTAGGGAAAAATAGTGATTAAGTATAATCACGTTTGAAAATATATGATTCTTAAGAAATTAAGCAAAATCGAGCATGATTAGGATTAGAAATAAATAGGTTTAGGAGTGTAGTTTAGAGCTTAAATTTTTTTTATAGAATACTTAAGTGATATAGAATAGTGCTATGAAGCCATTTTTTTAAATTTAATTTTCAAAATTTTTATCCCTAAAATGATAGAAAAATTGGGTAATTTTGGATTAATTAGGTGATTAAAACATTAATTACTGATTTAGATAGTAATTAGAAGGTTAGGGATGTTAATCTCTAATGTGGAAATCTAATTCTAGCCTTTGGAGTGTTAAGTGTAATTAATGAAGGAATTATATGGTAATTGTAGAAAATTAAGAATATGTAGAATTAGAAAATTAATAAATATGAAAAATTAGGTTTAATTAGATAATATAATAATAAAAATTAAAATATAATAAATTTGAAACAAAATTTAATTTTAGGTAATTGTATAAAAAATGTAAGATTTTCTTATATCAGGAATAAATTCGATACCCCAATTAGGATTAGCGTGTACTAAACGGTTTAGAATACTTAATTAAAACCTAATTGGATATTAGAATACTCGAGTTTAATGTGACTAATTTCATATTATGATTCAAGCATATTTAAGATTCCAGAATCAAAACTAAAATCTAATTTAGGAACCTAACCCCGAAATAGGATAGAACGAATCATTAGTAAATAATAGGTATACGTGGAAAAAATAAGCTAAATTATAACTTAGAATATGAATTATTAAAGTATAAGTACTAAAAAGACCTATTTGTATTATAAGATACCTAGAGACAAATCGGTTTGCAATTGAGTGATCGGACGATTAAGAAATTCTTAGTAAGTTAGGTTATTACTTACTGTATTAAAGTGCTATTTTATAGTACTCGGAGACTTAGGATTGTATATGGTCGTGGTTGTAAATAGTTTACGCATGTGTTTGATGTATCTGAATACATGCTGAAATTTGTAATGTGATTGATTGAATTGGTGTGAAATTGTTTGAACACCCTAAATGAAATTTAATCTTATTCGACTCTAATGACCAAAAATGTCATGCATTGCAACCCATTAGGGGATCATTACGATTCTCCAACTAAATACCGACCTCTTCGAAAGGGATAGTGCAGGATTGCATAATGGTCCATTCTTCATCCTTAGTCGAACTAAGTGATAGGAGAGGAGGTCGTGGTAAAGGTGAAGTCAATGGTTCGAAGGTAGTTGCGGGAGGAGTGGTGTCTCCATTTCACAAGCCTAGGTTTGGTTGTAAGTTACTGCATAACATGGAAACTCCTTAACGCAAATTAGAACGGGTGAAATTTCTCTGATTTCGCAACGGACCTGACTATGTTTTGTGATGACACTTAATTGTTGCATTGCATAAAAATAATTGCTTGATAATCTTATTTGTGTTTGTATACTCTCATGAGTCTCCAATTCAATTTACTGAGCTGCAATTGCTCATACTCTTATAGATCTTTTTGCATGTCCTGATTTCTGATTACTTTAAGTATTATGCCACTATATAATCATCCAGAGGTTAGTTCTTCTGAAGCCAGAGGTATGAGGATCAATTTGCTTAGCAGTGGATATGTAGCTAGTGTATCCTTATAGTTTAAGATTGATAGTTGTTATGTAAATTAGTGAACCGTTATGTTTATGTAGAGTTTCCTAGGAAGTTCTGTGGACTTTATATATAATTATGTATGTTTATTAAAAATTTGTGATAATTACTATATTTTTAGTTAAACACTTAAATGGGACTGTTCACTTCAAAGCGAGGAGTTGTCAACATCTTATGTAATTCATGTTTATGGTAAGTACTGTGAGGCCAGTTACTATCATAGAATAATTTACACGGTGGGACTATTGCGACTTTGTGACTTCGGAGCGTAACAATTCCCACTAGAAGCACATTGATCATTGATTGAATGTTTCCAAATAACCCCTTATAGAAAGTTTGCACTTGTAACCAAGCTAGTAGCCCATGATGTAGACAACACCTCAATAACTCCTTGTATCTTTCTTGTGCCTCACATAGCGATTCCCTATCAAATTACTTGAACATTGCAATTTTGTTCCTCATTTTCATAATCTTACGTAGTGGAAAGAAATAAAGCATAAGAACTATTTAGCAAATTCTTCCCATATCGTGATAAACCAAGTTAGCAATGAATATAACCAGCTTCTTACTTTATCCCTCAAAGAAAAAGGGAGTAGCTTAAGTCTAATTGTATCCTCAAAGACACTATTACTTTTTAAAGTTGCACATAATTGAAGAAAACTTTAAAGGTGCTTATTCAGATCCTCAAATAGCACTCCCACCAAATTGGTTATTTTGCACAATCTATATTAAATCAAGTTTAGGTTCAAAGTTATTGGCTTAAATTGTTATCCTTACAATAGTTGGTGTAGATCCCTCTATGGTGGGGATAGTGTATTATCATAAGACTCTTTGATTTCCATTTCCTTGACCATTGCCATTTTGATGCCAATTTTCATTCTAATAATCATCTCCATTCAGATTATCTAAATTTACCCCTACTTTAACTCTAAGGTCTTGTCCTCTTACCATATTTTCAACTTAAATAATTCTCCTTCTCTCTCTTAATCTTATGTAAAGCATTCTATCAATCTCCGAATCAAATAAATCTTCAAAATCAACAAGTCCTCTCCTTCTATACAAACAACTCCATAAACCTAATCTAGAGGATACCTAGGTTAGCTAAAGTGGTTTCAAAACTCAACACAACCAATTCAAATTTCTCAACACAATTCAACTCCAAAACACCTTGAAAATTACTCTACATTATTTGCAAAATGGGTAATAACAGTGTACAATTTTAAATTCCAATGAAATGTGTGCAATTCAACTACTAAAATAATGAAAATGAAACTAACTATAATACACTATCCTAAACTGTGCCTATTCTCAGAAAAAGCTAAAAATCTAACATTACCAACCATCATCTTCTTTGCTTCCCTAGCAAAGGCACTAAATAAGATTTAATATCGGGTTAATACTCCACTATCATATAAAAATATGTAAAATTTGTCCCCTTCATAAAAGTGATGTGGAACTCTATACTTAAATAAAAGGATGCTTGCAAGAATTTTTATGAAATTAGTGGAAACCATGATAAAATGGAAAGCATACCAAATGTTTTGAGTATTGGGTAAGGATTTAACAATTGTACTTATCACAAGGAAGAAAAGAAATTGTTGGAAAGCTGCCAATTACAAGATAACAAAGCTCTACTCTAATCTAGGTAAACAAACTTAAATAATAGTTTAATTGAGTTTGCAAAAAGTAGAAATTAAGGAAGTGCAATAATAATGAAGACATGGATCTTGGTGCATTCTTGACATACGAATGAGTTTCAATTACAATTTATCAAAAACATTAAGTTTTTTAATAAGCAATCCCTTAAGCAACTTATGGCAATGCTAATGACATATTTATAATAATCTAAACTCGAATTTAGTCGCACTCACTAAGTTTACTTGTCTCTTGACTAGCGAAACCTATGTATAGCAGTGGCAATGAATTGTCAAGCATCAGTCTACACTAAAAGCTAGTTAATTAAGTCCAATCACTACTAAATAAACTTATTAGAATTGATTTCTCTATCTAATCATTTGTAGCACGATGTGAGTACTAGCAATAATGCTCTAATCATCAATCTTTACATTAAACTTATTAGTAATTTTAGGATCTAAGAGACTTCATCATCTTTGATGATTTTGACATCTAAAATAGGTGAACATGAGATGAAAATCCTAGTAAGGGAACAGTTAATATTGCTAGACAATACCTTGCACCATGTTAATACCAATTAATCATAGAACTAAGTAGATTATTGAATTTACACTACTACAATACAACAAAATCATTAACCACAATTAACTCAACAAGTCATGCACTACTTGTTTTCACTTGAAGCACAACATATCAACATTGAAAGGGGAATTTCATCAAACTCATTATGAACATATGAACATTGATATGAAAATTTGCATAAATCATAAGAGAAATGTTAGGACATACAAAATGATCTCCAACACATGCAAATCAAGCTTCAATATCAATTTCAATGGAGTTCTCCTCAAATTGACAATATTTCTCCATGAAAAATGCATGAAACCCAAAACTTGAGCTTAAAATCCACTAAAATCTACTAATTGTTTAAGCTACTAACATCATGATGCAAGAAAAATACATGAAAAATGTTTTTTTTTTCACGAAAATCTACTTGAAAAGAAAAAAATGGCAAAGTAAATTATCCTAAAACCTTAAAAACCTGCATCTCCCCTTTTCAGAAAATGAGAAATGTATGAATTTATATTAGAGAGCTACCAGTCAATAGGTACTTTAAGTATGGATCAATCAATAGACATGTGGCATCCACTGATCAATCCTCATCCAAATAGTACTTTTCTTCTATTAAGGTTTAAGAGATGGTGACCAATCAATAATAAGCATATTGATCGATTGGCACAAGTGAGTTGATCTTAGAAAATTAACTTAAGTGATCAATCACTAGCTTGATCGATGGTACTTTCTTCTACAAAACAATTGATAAGGGGACTACTAATCCATTGATAAGCCATTTGCCTAAATTCATCCTTTTCTCTTCTTCACCGATTTGAAAGGGGTAACCAAGTAGCCCCAAACCTGCAATGAAGAGAGCAAAAAGTCTTAAGTTTCCTAATGAGAATAATAATTCTTATCATTGAATTCTTAGAAAATTGCATGCCTTTACTTATGTTTAGGAAATATGTGTAATTATATCACAAATTTGTGGATTTCTGCTTCAACTATACACTAAATTACACATAATTCTTCATAAATCACTAAGAGATAAGTGTGTAATTTACACACTTATAAGATTACAATAGATTTCCTCACACTTTCGCTCAATACTCAGTAGATAATAGATTATATTATTGAGCTCTTAATTTCCCATAAACTTTTTTTTCAGTCTCTCTTATCATAAAAACATGTAGAGCTCCATTCTCAGAGTATTTAGAAAACTTGTAACATACAAATTCACTTTTTTCCTTCTCTTCTTCTTGTTTCTTTTTGTTGCTCTCTTCATCACTTTAAATGGTTATGGCTTCAGCATTCATTTTTTCTATCTTTGATAATAGCTGTTGGACCTTGTAATCTTTATGAGCATTATTTTGTTGTTCTCTCAAATTTGCTTGTTTATCTTTTGCAAGTGTAAGCAATTCTTTCATTTGTTATCATCTTATATTGATAAAAAGTTCTTCTTCTCCAAATATTTCATTCTTTAGTATTTTTTGTACTTGCGATAAAATATCCCTTGGTTTGATCAGATATATTATCCAAATATATCTTCAAGGTATTAGGTCTTAACCTAAAAAAATATATATATTCTTTTTCATTTTTGATAATTGTCTCTTGATTCCATTCTATCTTCTTGATTATGACCTGTTTTGAGCTTTTAATAGTCTTTTTGACTTTTTGCTTCTATTCATAGCTTTTGTTGTTTTCTTTTCATTTAGACCTTTCTTTTATTTCTTCATTTATAATGTTATCATGTATTTATCAACTTCTCTTGATAAATCCATTGAAGTTCTTTGTTGTAGACACTGATCAGCTTTTATTTATAATTTTTTATGTGCATCCTTTACTAATGATGCTTCTTTTTGTTCTAATTGATTCTATTCTTGTCTTTTTCATCCAAAAGTTAATCTTATTTCAGTTTTTAACTTTGATCAAACTTGAATTTCTTTCATAGTTATTATTCTTTAAACTGTGTACTCAATTACTTCATTAGTAATCTTAACATGTATTTTGTCATCATCAAAATATCTTTCATTTAGGTTTTAGTCGAAAGAGGCAACCCCATGAGAATAAAATGCTACAATTGATTAAAATATAGAGAAAAAGGAGGCAAAACCACTACCCTCAAATGCCACTAAGAAAACAAAAATTAAAGTAAAATCACCTAAGAGGAAGATTCTCCTTCTTAACTCATCATCATTAGATGTAGGGTTATCAACATTCCCTCTAAAGGATAGTAAAGGAACCACGAACTTATTCTTTCTAAAAATCAAGTTCTAAGGAAGGACGTTGTAAAATGAAAGGGTGTTAACCCTAGTTCCTAACCCCTGAATTTAGGGTGGGGCAATGTTAACTTCTTAAGGTTAACTTTATAATAAGATCACTGAAGTTACAAGAAGTGACCCCATGTAGTTTGTTTTGTAAAATTAAGTTTATAGGAACTTCAATTTAACAAAACATAAATTAATTGGTGATGCTCATTATTTATCTAAAACTTAAAATTTGACTTCTTAAACATAACAAGACCTTAGAAGTAAATTAATTAGCCTACAAAGATAAAAATGTGGTACAAAATGACATAGAAAGGAAATTTATACTCACATACCATACATGATACTTAACACATTCTATATATATCAATATATAATCCTATGAATAGGCTAAATTACCTCTAATCTAATAAAATTATCAATGTATAAGAGATGAAAACAACAATTCAACTACTATTTGGACATGGCAACATTGAAATGTTTAGAGATGATTTAAGTTTCAAATTGGAGGAGAACTGGACACCCAACCTTGAAGGAGGGTATGAATTTTGAGTTGGCTACATATAACTTGCTTAGACTTATGTTAACCAACTAAACATGAGTGTAGAAAAAAAAAATCAATGAAAACATTTCAAAGGGTTTTAGCTAGTAGAAAACAAAGGGACACAAATAGAAGGAAATCAAATTCAAATTTAGGAAAAATTAGCAAATTATATTGAAAATTCAAATTAAGGACAAAGCAAAGAAAGAAGTGCTACCAAACAAAGACTTGACATTTCAAGGTTTAAGGGTCCAAAGGTGGCCATCATGGGAAGTCTAGTTAACAAACCTTTGCCAATGGTGAATGATTAGTAGTCGATGAACTGATTTGCTCTATTTTTCTATCGTAATCTATTTTTACTAAAAATATCATATGAGCATAATTAATCTAAAAATATATATTCTAATATTATTTTTTACGTAAATTATTGTAGTACTTATGTTTTGATAAAATTGTGAAGGGGAATATAGGTTCCTTAAGAACTTGTTTTTTTTTCTAACAAAAATTTAATTAATTTTTACAATTTTTAGGTGATTTTGTTTCATGCTTCATTTATGTATATAATTTGCTTAATATATTTAATTATTTATGATCAAAAGATCTTTTGATAAACTATATAGTTAGTATTTATTATATTTATCCTTAAATAATTTGTCTTGTTTTCCATATTGAGAAAATAAGTGGTTTTTCAAAATATTTCTAAATGACCTCAACTTAGAAGAACTTTTAGAGCTTGATTATGTTACTAGAAGTATTATGTTTTGATTTGGTGATTAAATTTGGTTGTTTATATAATTTAAGCTAATTTTTAGTGATAAAGTCTAAAACTAATATTTTAGAAAGTATATTTAATTGATAGATTTAATATTTATAGTTAGCTAATTTGAAACTACATATTTATGAGTTTAGTATTTTTCATGAAATTAATTGGGTTATTATAGTATTCATCGTGTAAATTGAAAATATTTAACTATATTTTATCCGAATTAGTCAATTGTAATCAAATTGATATTACTTGAGATATTTCATGATAAGAACATGATGATTTCATTAATATACTATCTTGGTTAGTTTAAGTTATATAAATAGTAGCGCATAATTGACCTATAAGTGGAACCGTTGTTATTATGAGTAGGGCATTAGTCTTCAGGGTCGTATACTAAATTGCTTTAGTAAGAAAGATGGAATGCAAACGTAAATGTACACTATTGAGTCAAAAGATAAGTTAGAAGATGCCTTAAAGGATAAATCAAAGGATACCTAAAATAAGAGCCTCTATAAGGAATGAGTATAATTCTTAACTCTCTTGGTAATAAGGAACAATGTTGCATCAATAGGATATGGAGAAACTAGCTAATAAGAAATTATATTTAATTTATATTGTAATTGAAATAAAGAAGCAACATTAATGCTCTAGAAATGAATAAGTGGTATTGATAGTTGTTCCAAATAATGGATTAGGCACTAATCTAGGTCAGTGCCCTTTACTTAAATGTTATGTGTTTATCCGATGGTCAAAATAATGTACACCACTTGCCTATTTATTGTGCCACTATGAGACTCACTTAAGTGCATCTCACGGCTTGAAATCTTTATAATGGAATGATTCTTATATTATTGGTAAACATAGCCTATGTATTTAATGATCAATTGAGTTTGATTAAACTAAATGTGGAATGGTTGAATTTCATTATGCCTTTATGCTCGATGTGATGCTCGATTTTATAGTACTTGTTACTTGGTGAAAGATTGGAGAATAATGATTAGTTTGATGATGATGTTGATTGGGCTTGTATTTGAATTGCGATCCTTAAATTGTACCTATGCTACTAAGTTGTGATATTATTGGATTGGAAGCTTAGCTAGGATAAAACCGCTTATGCTAGACGACTTAGACATGAAATCTCTACTTTACTCCACTAACTTGGAAATTAAACCTAGATGGTAATTCATTGTATTCATATCATGACATGGCGTGGAAAAGGACCGACAAGTTAGCTTTTTACTTAGAAAGTTGGGTTTTCATTAAGTAAATAACTTTCTTTTAGAACTTGGATTTTAAAGCATATAAAATTGCATTGGCTCAAGCAATGTAAGCACTCCTTATGGTCTAATTAATAAGATTATGGAGGTCCTACTCTCAAACATCTCCTTATTACCATCTAGGTTCCTTGACTTAACTTCTAACTGCTCAAGAATGTTAACTAACCAAATGTGACAAATAGGCTGGGCTAAGGTATTAGTAACGATGTATATCGTATGCATTATCATAGCATCCTTATGTTTCACATTGAAGTTGTGAATGTACTTTCCTATGACTTAGTACAAGAGAATGTTGTCCAAGTGATTATATGGTCATATATACTAAGTTATTAATTATATGATTGCATAATCTTGGTTGTGATGTCTTGTGTATACTTGGTTGCTATTTCTCTATTCAAGTTCTAGTTTTCTTCTATTAAGGCTTCCTTTTCCTTTTGTAATGAGTTATTTTTGGTTATTAACTTATGATTTTTGTGCTTAGTTTTAGTAAGAAGAGCAAATAATTTGTCCATCTTGTCATATACATTTTTAGGTTCATCATATGAGTCAAAGTGAGAACTTACTTCAAAGTCAACCATGAAGCATAGGTTTACTTCTTCTCTAGGTTTTGATTCCTCTTATAATGATTCTAATCCATTAAGATTGCTCTTTATTGCTAAGAGTGCTTTCTTCCATTTCTTCTTATCATGCTTTCTCATCCTTTTTTCTATTTTTTTAGGTAACATATCCATGTTTCTTACATTCATAACAAATTGAGGTGTTCTTTTTCTTCTTTTCCTTTCTATTCCCTACACTAGATTCGTTAATTTTCCAAGAACTTAAAGAATTTTTATCTTTTCTTTTCAAAAACCTATTAAGTCTTCTAGCAAAGAGATTCAGTTCTTCTTCATCTTTTGAGGTTTCTAAGCCTATTGTTCTTTTGGATTTGAAGGCTATTGACCTTCTTAAATCTTCATAGTCATCATAACTATATTGTATATTTTTCTAATATTTCATCAATTTTCCTCTTAGATCTACAAGAGAAAACGTTGTAAGATCTTTACTTTGTCTATTATAGTTTTCTTTGCATCCCATTCCCTTGGTAGTGTTTTGAGCATTTTTTGTAATAAATCTTCACTAGTTAATTTAGATTTGAGAGTTTTTGTCATGACTTTAAAGGGAGTCTAATAGGATTGCCTAAAATTTTTGTAATATATGTGTACCCATAATACAAAAATCATCTTGCAAGTTAGAGATTACAAAACTTTAAACAATTAGTTACTAAAGTTTTCGATTCGATTTTTAATTTAATGAACTATAACTTATAAGTAATTATAGATATTCAATATTCCACAATCCATTAGAACCACAGAGAATCGATATCCCCTACCAAACGATAAGATAAAATAGTAAAGATCTAAATCTTAAACTTAGAGAGGTTATAAAATCTAAATATAATATTAATAATTATATGTAATAATTTAAACCGTTTACACAGTCTACATTTAGATTCTAACTTCTATGCATCTCAATGCTGGTACTCAACACTCAACTCTTAATCCATGCCCGATTATCTAGCAATCTGCCAAAAAAAAAAAAAACTATTAGAGAGTAGGCTACACTATCTTAGTGAGTCATTCCCTTAACCATACAACAAACAAGTTATACAACAATTTAATTCAATCAAATGAATGTATGAACAATTAATATGCTATATAAATACATGCAGGTGACCAAGTACTGCATGCAACTCTAATTTAACGCCCTCCGAAATTAAAGTAAGAGATACATCGGCACCAATCAGATCTAGGTATCATACTAGAACTTTTACAATAATGAAACTCTGCGTTTTACATATAAAATGTAATAATACATCCATTCTCAGTTTTTGTCAAAATCGAGTTCTACATATGATTTTAAGTAAGTTCATATAACTCTCACTCACCCTTAAATAGAGGCCTCTGAACTCGACTCAAAGCCAGGCCATTGGTACCTCCAATACCTAATGATCCTGCGAGCCAAGATAAGGTCATATCGTATGTGTACATCGTACGAAATCTATATCAACAAATAATCAACCCACGTATGGCCTTTCACTACCTTCGTGTGATGTGACAATAGTTATATAGTGCATGATTATATGTGTTTCAATCTGATTATTTCAAGTCGGATAATGTTAGGTCTTATTATTTAGTAATCAACAAAGTTATAGACAATCGGTTCCTATTAAATTTACTATGCAATATCCAATAAGTTATTATACTTTAAAGTAAATTCAATATCAACAAGTAGTATCATACATAAGCATAACCCAGTCCTATACAATATTCAATTATTGATAACAATTTATATTCACTAATTACAAACATAAGCAAGTATGGAATTTGCTGTTGGTGAATTTTAGGATCAAGGAAAATTTTGCAAAAGAGAATGAGATACTTGGTATAAAGGCTAGTTTGGTGCAACCACTCCGATGCCTAAGTTAATAGGGTAACTTTATATAAAAAGTATGTGAATGAAGTGTTAGAGAGAGGGAGAGATCTTACAAAGTTTTCTTTCCCATATTTATAGCTAGTTGTAATGTCTAAGGCAATTATCAGAATAACTATTAAGACACATGGAAGCTTCTTGATTTGACATCTTTCTTACTATATAAGGAGAGTAGGCAACTATGTAATATAACCGTACTTATGATAACTGTTCGTACGATGGGCTAGAATTTAAACTAGGAACGAACTTAGGATACTTGGCATAAATTCCATGTGTCATTTTTCTAGAGGCATACCGAGGATTTAATCTAATGGGCATATCGGTAGCCGAATGAACGAGTATGTTAGATGAGCGAAAATTGATTATCAATAGAATCTTTAAGAAAAACTCACTTAGCCATGTTCAACTCAAGGGTCGTAGTAGTCTAATAGCAAATCAGAGTCAAAGTCAAAATCACCTAAAAATAAGAAATACAGAAAGTAGTAAGTTCGGGAATTAAATAACTAATCTAGTATGGTAATTTGTACTATTTTCTTAACTTAGTTATTGATTTTTATAAAATTGTCGATTTGAACTTTTTATCAAATCGTGTATAACTTTTTCGATTTAACTTAGATCTTTATGAACTTATAGTCTATTTCGATAATTTTCAAGCATACTTTCTTATAGCAAGGTTCATTTTGGATATTGTAACTCGCAGTTTGGACTGTAACATAAAAATATCACAAAATTTATTATTTTAACTTAAAAAGTTATAAAATATCAATTTAAGCTTTTCTTAGTATATTTATGATTTAATAAATACTTAGATCGTATAATTGATAATTTTCTTATTTTAAACCTATTTTACTATAATGATTTATTTTTACTTATTTTTTAGGTTTTAGATTTATTAATTCAAAATTTTCCACTTTATTATTATTTTATTTATTTATTTAATTATTATTATTATTAATTTCGAAAATTACCTAATTTATACATATATGATGACGTGGTAGCACATGAGGGTACCATGTGTTATATTTGTATATTTTTCATTATTTTCCTATTTTACGGTATAATTATATATATATAATACTTATGATTATATTTTATTAAATTTTCTAATTTACTTAATTATTAATTTTTTTTAAATTTACAGTATTCTTATATATGTATATATACACTTATTAACTTAATATTATAGTATATTGTATATACTATTTATATATACTCGTATTTTTATATATACATCACTATTCATATACATACATTTGTACATATACTATAATTTATATAATAAATTATTCTAACTTTACTTATACATTATGTACAAGTATAATATAAACTTATTTATACTTTATATATTTATGTACATATACAGTTATACTATATATATATATAAATATGTACGAAAATACAAAATACAATTAATAATAAACATATATACCTACATATCCAACACGTTTAGCTATATGCATATATACGAATATATTAAAATTCTTATACTTTGAAAATACTAAGTATATATATATATATATATTTACTATATACATACTATACGATATAGTTATATACAAAAAAATTAAATAAATACTTACCTAATTATTTTAATAATTTGAATTAAAAAAGTCCCTTAATCTTCTTCTCCTTCTCCTTCTTCTTCTTCTTCTTCTTCATCTTAGTTTTTTTTTTTTCCGTTGCTTCTCTTGTTCCGATTTTGTGTGTGTGTTTGCTTTAGTTTTTCTTTCTTTTTCTTGCTTACAGGTGTTCCAAACGTGTAGCATATGGCGAAAAGAAAGAAAAAAAAAGTAAAAGCAAAGGCAATTTATAAAGCAACAAACAAATCTTTAATATTAATTAAGACATGACAATTATAATCATTACTTTTGGCTTTGTAATGTAAACATAACACTTGGAAATTTTTTTCAAAACGTGGGCTGCTCTATGTGTGTGTATGTGGAACAAGGGGAAAATTAAAAGAAAAGAAAGAAAAGAAAAAGGAAGAAAAAAGGAAAATAAAAAAAATAGTTATATGTGATTTTTCTAAACATAAATAGTAAAAATAACATTTATAAATTCATTTTAGAATTTTACGAAAATTTATTAATTTAATTGGTACCCATTACATTGATAATATTTATAAGCTATGCTGATGTTTTCGTTAAAATTTTTATACAATTACGTAATTTAGTCGATAATTGTAATCGACTATTATTATATTACTATTAAGTGATATTTATTCATTTTATAAGCTTATAGTTATAGTTTTAGGGTTTTAGTCAAGTTTGGATTCAATTTAGAGTTTTTTGTACACGATTTAGTTTTCGATTAAAATTTTAGGATTTTTATTACCTATAATATATTCAAATTTATAATTTAATAAATTTTTTATCTTACTCGACCTTTTCAACTACTAAAGTTATTTAGAGTAGTCGAGCTTAATCTTACACTCAAATAACTAAATTTGCAAGGTTTACAGTTTTAAGCACATTAACTATTAAGTTGAATCAATCGAAAGCTTCCTTCATTTGCTCTCCTAATTGAATCTTGAATAGCTCATATTCCTATGTTAAAATGTTAATTCCGATACTCTTGATAAAAGTTATCCCTTCACGGATTACTACGAGAGTATCCTAGATTTCATCTTATGTTGTACAAGCAAACATATGGTTACCTCATAAGAGATAAAGACATTGAAAGTATATGCCTTACTTTCGAATTCACTGTAGCTTTCTCAAAATCATCATTTGATGTGAGAGGTTTTATATATTCTTTATCTCTACTAGCAATGATAACCCATGACATATAGTTTAGAACCTGAATATATGTCCCCATCCTACGTTTCCATTAAGAAAAATTATATCTATCAAAATAAGGAACTTCGTTAGTTTGAACATTAGGAATGCATTATGCCATTTTTTAGATCTTCCCTTTTAACAAACTATTTTACTACAAATTCAAGTATCAAGTGAATAAGTATGTTCTTTTTGAGTAATCCCACTTTAATACCAATTGTTAGTCCCTATGAACACGAGGACTGGCGAGGGGAGGAGTTGTTGTTGTTGGGATAATGTTCAATTAATTATTATGTAATTTCAATATTTAATCAATCTTTACTTCTTGATGTTCAATAATACATGCATATACTAAACTTATTCTTTAACCTATCGAAATTTTTAACTAATTTAGATCAGAAATCTACATATAGAAGCCAATCAATTACTTAGCAATTTCAACTTTTAAGTAGTTTAACATGTGAAACGTATTTCTGAACCTAAGCTTAATAATGTGCAGATGATTTTAATAAACCATATCGTATACAATTGATCAAGCAATATATCACAGAAACAACAATTAAAGAGTATAGAGATCACAAAATCACGAAGCATATATACTATTTGCACCTTATGTCATATCGTAGCTAAGGAAAATTGCATTTAGCAAACATACATAAACTTAGGGATTTTAGAAAAAGTTGTTTGATTAAGTCCAAACTTTACGATGTAGGTACAAAAGTTAGTAGCATTGATATGATAAACTTATATTTTAAAAACAATTTAATAAAACCCTAATTTTAGCCATAAAAATATAATTATCCAATATTATATAAAATGTATTGGAACCCCTAAATTCAAGCTCCAAAATATAACAAAGCATTAGAGACAAATTATTTAAGCTATAAAGTAAATAATGTGAGATGAAATGATGTATGAAATATATGTGTACTGCTTAATGTAGCCAATATAGATGATAAATATAATCGTAAATTAATTCAAAATTCCTCAAAATGTGTAATTTAAATGATAAATCCTAAAAATTTAAAAGAAATTATTTAAAACACAATTTAATGAATATGATTACTTACTGCATATACCAATTATATAGAATATATACATATATATAAAGAAAACTCCTAAATATTGATAAATTATACTTGAAATGCTAAAATTATCCTCAAACGCCAACCAAAACTAATAAAAACACTTATGATATATCAAAAATTCACCATGGCATCTCAAAAAAGTGCAAGTAGGCAAACAAAAAGCAAATTAAAGGAAAGCAAGCCACTTCATGCTTAGAAATTTAGAAGTAAATAAAAAAAAATGAAACTTAATAAGTAAGGATTTTAGCTACCTCCAAACCTTGTAAATAAGCCATCTCCCCTTCATTTTAGACATTTAGCAACCTAGGGAAGTCAAAGAAAATTTGGGAAAAGATTTAGGAAATTTAGAAAATTAATTGAAAAACAAAGCAAGGGCATGATTGAGTAAGGCTAGTTCAACAACCAAACCATAACTTGATATAGAGCCTTGCCGGCCCCTAGTAAAGCACTACCTACCCTTATGTGCTAACGTACCACCAAAGGCTAATGGTGACCAAAGCACAAATGAATAGTAAGTTCAAAATCTAGTCCTATTTTTGTCTTAATTTATAAAAATGCTAAATAGATAAGAAAAATCATTCCTTGGTTATTTAAGGCGTCCTTTCACGTAATAATTTTATTTTGATGAAATTTGAAATATTTCATATACTTCCTTAATAACATGCCCTGTTTATTCGGTTTTTCGGGCTAAAAATAAATTAATTAAATGATGTTGTTGCTTACCCGAAAATTTTATGGAGACCCCTTAATACATATAGTTTAATTGTATGTAGCCTATTTTTTATGATATGCAATTTTAATGTTTATTATATTTTCAAACGTAAAAAGTTGTCAAAGCTACAATTTATTGAAATATATTGATTTTTATAAAAATAATTAATAAAGATAATACTTCATGATTTTAAGACACTTGCAATGATGCTAGGACATAATAGAATTAATTATGTATGTCAATCGTATTATTTTCTTAATTAAACCTAAATTAAGGATAAAAACGTAATTTCACATAATTAAGCAATAGATACTTTTGGATAAAACAAGTTGCTAGTTAAATTCTATATATTGTTTTGAGCTTATGTAAATTTTCGATAAATTATTTGATAACCTATGTTATTTATTGTAAATTTCCCTAGTTAAATAGCCTAATTTACTATTCATGACCTATTTCTATTGATAATGATTAAAAATATGTCAAATAATCAATGTTTTGGGGTCGTATGTAGTCTCATCAGATCTGATAAATAATGGTTTCTAATAAATTTGGTGATCTTATGAGCTCATATCGTGATATATACATAATAGGATGGATAGTATATAATTTTATCATGTTTTGTTGAAAATTACATTAAAATATTCTTTATTTAAATAGTATTATATAAATTTAATGTTACTTACTACATGGATTTACATGTATATTAGGATTAAAAGTATTCTTTCAAATATATCTCTTGGAATGAAACCTATAGTATGTATCGACGAGTTCTTACGAACTCAACAATATTAATTTTAACATATTTAGATAACTTTATATAATAAAGTTAATATTTTTTACGATATTACGAAAATTATCATTCTATGATGATTTTTTCATAATTGACACATGATCTAACCAATAAAGTTTATATTTCAATATTGCCAAAACAATATATCATAAATAATATTTTAACTACTTACATTTATAAATATTATCCAATTTAATATAACTTTTATAGTATTTAATGTGTTAAATATATGTGTGGATATCCATATCAAGTAAGTATCTATAAGTTATTTTAAAAATATATTCACATATCTATGTCCTTTGTTTAATTTTATAAAATATATACATATACATCTATATTTATTGATTATTTACACTTGAGAGCTATGTTTTTTGTTTTTTTAGCTTGTTACACTTGTTTTATTTTAGTTGGTTGCTATTTTTTTTTTGCTTGTGAAATGATGGATTATATGATTGCATACACTTAGTTGCTATGTTTTTTGTTTCAATTGGCTTTTTCAAATCACGTTTTTGTGTTTTTTTTTTTCGGATTTTGCCATTTTGCTTTTGAATTTCCTCGTTCTGGTTTTGAATGGCATCATTTTGTTCGGCTAGGCCATGACATGAGGCTCCCAGCTCATGGAGGCGTTGGGCGTCAGTTGCTGGGGTGTCCTTAGCCTTTATGTTAATTGGCAATTCGTCCTTCGTGTTAGAAGTTTCGATGGGATTGTTTTTACTTTTCGAGGATTTTTTCAACATTTCCCACAAATGGCGTCAAAAATATCACCTTTGCTGGTAGAGCCTTTAAGCTTCCTAGAGCGAACTAGGGAGAGGCTTAGATGGTCACGAGAGATTCAAGCAAAAGAGATAGAAGGTGAGTCACTACATTAGAGATTATCCAGCATAATTATGTCGATATTTAAGTTAGTAAAAGAAAAGAAAAAAGTTTAAGTTCCAATCGAAAGTGCAAGATTATGTAATTATTTTTGTTTTTAGGCTAAGATAATGGATTTAGACTATTCGCTTTTCCTAAGAGAGTTAAAGAGAGTATTTATAGAACATGCTTTTGTCCCTATGACCCTAAGATTTAGGGGAAATGACAGAGAAAATGGTTGCCTTTGAACTTTATGACTCTTATTCTGTGCTGTACGATTAGGCCGTGCCATTCGGTATGGGCTGAGCTATTATTATTAAATGTGATATAAATATTGTACGAGTGAGGAATGGTTAAATGAGGAGCCACATTCCGGATGATGCGCTTATTCAGAGCTTGCCACTATGCTGGCTTTATGATTGAGGTGGCCCGCTGTTTGTAGGTCCCGGACTGAGCCAGAGGAAGGACCGACCAGGAGGGGGCTGGCTAGCAATGGTGATTTGACGACAGCCTGGGAGTTGGGGAGGGTACCGATCGTCTTGGCCAGGCCATCGGTCAGGTTGACCAGGTGGCGGCTGCCCAATCACGTAAACAGGGCTTGCTCGTGGTTCTCACTTGCTAGGAAAGTGTTTGTAGAACGCCTTTGTCTTGGGTTGTAGCTCTGGTATCATCGACTGCTTTAGGAAAATAAACAAAAGCTTCTGTAAGGATACGAGGTTCAGACACATTTTCTACAATAGAAAACACAATTCGATTTGTTTAGAGTTCAAAAGAGGATCGGGGAGGTGAATGATTTAATTACCCCTAATTTTTAATTTTATTTTTCTCGGGTGTTTCGTCTGCACTAGCAGTCAAGGTATTCAGGTCAAGCCGCAGCAATGATTAGGAAAAGGTATTATTGCCCGAAAGAATTCACTGTCAAACTTGATTGAGTGATTTTTCCATCGCTCGGTGCTTTAGTGACTTTCCATAAGTTTCTACCAATTATAATGCGTCGATATCTTTCCTAAAGATTCTTCATCGTGGTCATTGGATAAAACTACAAAAAGATGGCTAAGGATTTAGTAGATCCGGGTTTCCAACCCCAAGTTTGCCTACGATTTCAAATGGTAGATTTTGAATAACTAGAAAGCCTATGAAATGAGTTTTATTAATTATTGATTTGTATGGTTTTAATGGGATGAGGCTTATGTTCCCCTTTGTTCTCGTTTTCAAATAAATTAGGAAACGATCTCTTTTAGTGTGGGGGGGGGGGGGGGGGGGGGGGGGGTGCGGCGGGGCCTGGTGGTGGTGAAGAAGAATTAGGAAAAGGAACATGTGAAGGTTTCATCTGTTACTGCTAAGGATTGCTATTATCGGGTGGAGCTGTAGCATCATGTTTCTGAAGGGTGTTGCATCCATGTTTCAATTGACCATATATTATTGTGTATTAATTACAAAGAGCAAAATACAGAATCCGTATTATTATTATTAATTTTTTTATGGCAGCATTTGATTACTCAGAAAATAAACAAACGAAGAGTTCATTTCACCACAAAAGAAAAAAAATAAAATAATACATTATTTCTTCATCCAATCAAAAGCCACAGAAATCGACCAAAGCCGTTGTACTTGAAAGGATTCGATATTATTAACATCTCATGTGAATTAATAAATAATGTGTAAACATTAATAAAATTTTGATATGTAATTATATAATTGATACTTTTTTAAAAAATACGTTTTTTTGTTTTTAAATTTTTAAATATTATTGATATTTGAATACTATTTATCAATATTATTAAATTTTTTTCGTTATACTTTAATAGCACGAGTATTTGTGCTCAATGGAATATACTAGATTCAATCCTCCCATCTCCAAAAGTTATAACATTATTATGAAAAAAAAAGAAAAAGAAGGAAAAAAAAAAAAAGCAAACAGTAACAGCGTTGGAACTGGGAGAAGGGAGAGATTCCTCTATGATTGTCATGACCAACAAAAAAATTGCGATAACAGTCAAAATCTTTTAAAATTTATGTTGAAAAGGAAAGGGTTGTTAGGATGGAAGGAAATGATGATAAGGAGATCTTTTTGGTGTCGAGGAGAATATCCGGGCATTTGGTTGCATGTATGGGGAAACCTTTGGGCCGTATGGAATAAATGATTGCTCAGTTAAAGATTCATGCATTTGGTAACTGTTTGCCACTTCTCGGTACGTGGGACTCTTTTTTTGGGCATTTAAGCGAATTAAATCCTTCTTTAGCAAAATGATATTTCAAAATCATTATTTATTTTGAATGATACATGTCAACATATTATATATATAATATATAAATATTAATAAGTTATTAATATATATATAATATGTACAAATCACAGCGTAATAATTAATTTAATAATTATTCAATTCATTATAATCCGTATCAATATTTTATTAATATTTACTTATTATACGTATATAATATATGATCTGTAATACCCGTTGAATTTTTTTCTTATTTTGGGCCATTTGAATTGTTTTTTGCTACATTTACGTGAGATTGGTGCAGGGATTTGGTGGAAAACGCATTGTGCAAGTATAATAATTAACTACGATTCTATTAGTTATGTGCCACTTCTGAGTGCTTGTATTAGGCTAGCAAGGAGGTCATCACCCATGTGAATTATATTCTACCATGAAAATTTATATATTGGCCTGCTAAATATTTATGTCTCGATAATATAGTTCGTTGGTAAATCTCTTGATATATTATTGAGGGATTTGCATGTCTTTTCCTTTAGTTTTAATGGCGACTAATGTTGTCATATTCTACTAACGTTTACATCAAACAGTAAATGTTAAATATGAACACAGCATCCATGATTTTTTTTTTTTTTTTTTTTTTTTTGCCAAAGCATCCATGATTGATCACTAGGCTTTGGTATAGATTAAAAATGTTAAGAGAAAAATACAAATAATTTCTAAACTTTAACATATGTATGACTTAATCCCTAAACTTTTAAAATGTGATTTAATAGCCTTAGACTAAACTTTAATAAATTGATAAATTATTCTCAGAAGTTAAAAATAACTTCATCAATTTTGATTTTAATGCAGAATTATTCCCTAAATTTATAAAAAAATGTAGTTCAAGGCCTCTAATTTTGACCATAGTACGACTTTTCTTAACTAAAAAGGAAAATATCATTTATATTATTAATTTATCAAAGTTTAAGAGGATGATTTAGAATATTCGAAAGTTTAAAAGGTAAATAGACTCTTAGGAATGGAATAAGACATAGCTAGATACTTATAGCTCGCTCACTTCATTGTATGTGATAGACCTATAATTAAAATCATATTCAATAGTAATGGAATAAGACATTGCATTATTTAGTTAAATAAGAAGTTGGTTAAAGAATAAACACATAAAAGGATGTAAATGACTATTTTACCCTTATTACATCTTCTTCTTCTATATTCTTCCTTAGCCTATCTCCCTTACACTCCACTTCCTCATAACCATTACACTCGAACCCACTATAACCACACCATTATCACCACTACGACAGTCGACTTCGACTCTATATTTTCTTCAACTTTCACTCAACTAAACATAGTCTTCACCTCAAACATTTCATAACTCTTATAGTTTTGCAGTTTGTGTGCCTTTTCCTTTATTGACTCCTCTTATTTTAAATTCTAAGGTTATAGTTTTAGGTCATTCTCAAATTAAAAGAAGCGATCAATCGCAAAAAAGAGAGAGGAAGGTAAAGGTCTAAAGCAATAGGAATGAAAAAAGTTCTAAATGAGTATCATCCATCAAATTTTAATGGTGGTAATTGTTGGTTATATTCAATGGAAAAAGGAAGAGAGGGATAGAGAGAATTGGTGGTGCTCCCTAGTGGTGTTCAATTAGAAAGGAAAAGAGAGATAGAGAGAATCAATGGTTGTGGTCGTTGATGGATGTTCGGTAGAAAAAATAAGAAAGAGATAGAGAGAATACTAGTGGTGTTTCTTCAAAAAAGGAAGAGCGAGATAGAAAAAATCGATGGTAGTAATCATTAGTAGTGTTCAGTCGAGAGAGAGAGAGAGAGAGAGAATTAGTCATAGTAGTCACTAATGTTGTACCATGGAAAAAGTAAATAAAGAGAGAGATCTAGTGGTGTTCAATGCTCGGCGGTCGCATAAGTCATGTACTTGTGGTTTGTTGAAGGAAGATGATAGGAAAAAGAAAAAGAGGGCAATTGGGGTTGCAATTCCAGTTACAAATAAGAAGGTAGTGGAATTACTACTACTACTGTAAAGTGAATGGGCAATTAATTATTTTATACAGATAGGATGAATAACTATTA
Source organism: Lumnitzera racemosa (assembly GCA_024138005.1). Lineage (NCBI taxonomy): Eukaryota > Viridiplantae > Streptophyta > Magnoliopsida > Myrtales > Combretaceae > Lumnitzera > Lumnitzera racemosa. The sequence continues at coordinate 9,646,922 of JAMXBC010000007.1, forward strand.
CAAGTATTTATGCCTTTGGTCTAATTTCTCCTATCTATATGTAAGTTGTTTCAAATATTATCACCTAATTTTGATTTAAGGTACATTTCCTCTAATGTGGTAACTTAAAACTACATTGAATGAAAAATTGTTAAGTTTATGAGGGATACTTTTATAGTAAACCTTCATGGTGAGAATGCTTGAAGATTTCATAGATTTATAGTATGATTGGTAGATTTTGTAAGTGTGAGATAGGACAATCATCTTTCCTTGCAAATTTATGCCTATATACATACACCTATTTTCATTATTACAACTAGTGAAATAAAATTTAGCCAAACCAACGAGCTTAACCATTTCAAAGACATTCAGTCGCTATTCAGAAAAATACTTCGACCTTACTAACATTTTCCTTGATGAAACTATTATTTTGTAAAATGAGGTATTGTAATTCTTTTATAGAACTAAAGAAATGGTGATTTTTGGTCATTTTTAACATATTTCTAAATTTAGGTATGAAGTATCAAGGGTTCTTCTAAAAAATAATTATTACGCCTATATTTTATTTCTTACATATTGGTGTAAACCAAAAATGAGTCATTATTAATTTTATTTTTAATAAAATAACTGAGGAATTGCAAGGACCGAATTTTTAAGCTTGCAAGTCACAGCAATAATTACAAATTATTTACAGCCATAGCAAATGTCAACTCACACCTCATCATTGTGTAATGATAAACTAATAAAACATTCACTATGACAACAGTGATCCAAAGGGAACGTGAAGTTTTGGCATCATTCGTACGATGAATTAAACTCCTGAATGAAGTTATACGCTAATTTCCAGGACAAAAACTCTTGTGATGATGAAACCAGTGAAGATTCTCTTCTTCTTCTTCTTCTTCTTCTTCTTCTTCTTCTTCTTCTTCTTTAAAGAGAGCAAAGGTACTGTAAGCAACATGTCAAATTACTCCTTTTACGAATGACATAAGAATTAAGAATCCCAAATTGAAGAAAGAAATAATAAATACGATATGATGCCTGTTTTCGGTCTTTCCACAAGATATATTTGTTATTTCTCCACCATTAGAGACAAAACGTCGCCTTCCTTTCAATACCTGATATAAATGCTAGACATTACTTTTAAGAAAAAGTGAGGTCTTTTTTTATTATTATTTTTTTTTCTGGGCACAATTTCCATGGACCAAACCAACCTTTTACACCCTTAATCGAAAGCAACATACTTTTTATTCAACGGGGCTAAAAGAGGGAATAAAATAGTGAAATGAATTAACATGCACAGTGTCCACTTTGCACGCTTAAAGGAGCGTACCAGCCATTAGTCATTACCATTCAAAGCACACTCCATGCATATGCTTATGCATGAGGAGGCATCACATGTTTGCATTTGTTCGGGGCTTTCAGGCGATGTCCCACCCCGGTTGGTATGTTTTAGCGGTCCGGCATTACGACTTACACGTTGACGTTATTGTCTCTTAAATTCTGCTGTCAAACATGTATAGAATCTAAAGTTATTAATGTTGAGTTTAAGTCCAAACTTCAAAATATTAGTGTAATTTCAATGAAATTTGGATATTAATCTATTATAATTAAAATAAAAATAATTTTCAATAAATCGAGTTTAAACAAGATTGATGGGATTAAGTTTATACTCAAGATTATCATCCCATTAAAATGATGCCAAGAAAGAGATAAAATGAGATGCAAAAATGAAAATAAAAAATATATCCTCTTTTTAGATTGAAAAAATAATTCAATAGATGATATTATGGATAGTGAATCTTTAAATAACAATCATCCTCACTGCTCAATGTGATTAAATCTAATCGATAGTTAATATATTATGTATACTTACACATGGCATGACGTATACAATAAATCTTTTCTCACCTTGCTTACCCCTTTCTAGAATGCAAAGGAAAGGTTCACTCTTTCGCTTGACATAAATGTATTAATATCATATCTCCACTCCAGCTTGCCCACTGCCCATTGCTCATCCCTCACGACAACTCCAAGATCCTGAGAGAGAAGTGAGGTTGGGAAGAAGAAACCAAGCAGGCAGCCTTGATAAAGGCAAAGAGAAACCAAATCCTTTCCTTAACCTTCACGCCTTCATTACTCTCTCCTCTGCCAAAATATTTTTAACTTCCATATTCTCTCTCTCCCTCTCTCTCACTCACTTCTCATAAAAACCTCTGTTTTTACTTACCCCTGCTTTCTTCCACATTAATGCTCTTCTTTTTCAGTCCTCCTACCTGATTCTCTCTGACCCTTTTCCCCCACGCTCTGCAACTCTTTTCAATACATTTTTCTTACCTCATCATTAACATCACTCTCTCTTTTTTAAATATCCTCCTCATCCACTCAAGATTTTGCTCAGTCTAGATCCACTGCTTTTGACAGTCACATAGCCAAGAAACACAGCCATACTGCTTTAAGTGAAAAAGGAATAAGAAAAAAAGAAAAGACCAAATCTTTCTTAGCACATATTACTTACCCTTTCTCTACAGGAAAACCCTGTTTCAAATTTTCTTGGGATTTGGCAAAATGGGCTCTTGTAGTAGACAAAAAGAAGGTGTAAAACAGCAACAAGAAGCCAAGAATGTGTTGGTAGTTCCTGGACCTATTGTAGTAGGTGCAGGACCATCTGGCCTAGCTGTATCAGCTTGTTTATCTGACCTTGGAATACCATCTCTTGTCCTTGAGAAAAGCGACTGCATAGCCTCCCTATGGCGACACAAAACCTATGATCGCCTGAAACTCCATTTGCCTAAACAGTTTTGTGAACTCCCACTTCTTGGTTTCCCGCAACACTTCCCTAAGTACCCAACTAAGCGCCAGTTTATTTGTTACATGAACTTGTACGCTTCTCGTTTCAAAATCAAACCTAGATTCAACCAAACCGTCGTAAGAGCTGAATTCGAGTCTGGGTATTGGAGGGTTGAGACTCAAGATGCTGTGTACATCTCTAGGTGGCTTATTGTTGCTACCGGAGAGAATGCGGAACCGGTGGTCCCTGATATTTCTGGAATGGAGAGATTTCAAGGACCCGTTATTCATACTAGTGCGTATAAGTCTGGTTATGAGTTTAGGAACCAAAGGGTTCTTGTTGTTGGTTGTGGCAACTCAGGGATGGAGGTCTGCTTGGACCTCTGTGGACATAATGCGGATCCTCATATGGTGGTCAGGAACACCGTAAGTTTGTGTTTGCATGATGTCCTGTTTGTTATGTTTCGTTAGTTTAAACAAAACAAAAAGTACGGCCTTAAAAATAGACATGATTTAAGTATCGTTGTGGCTTTTACTATATTATTTATCCCTTTAGAATAAATAATAATAATTAATAATATTATTATCTCATGATTGTCTGGTTAAATGTTATGACGACTAAGTAAGTAAGAGTAGCTCATCCTTGACTGACTCGGCAATGAAACAGGTACATGTTCTACCGAGAGAAATATTGGGTTTCTCAACCTTTGCAGTAGCAATGGCACTTCTCAAATGGCTCCCACTAAGATTAGTGGACAAAATCCTTCTCCTAATTGCATATTTCATCTTGGGCAATACAGACCAATTGGGTCTTCGCCGGCCCAAAACAGGACCAATTGAGCTCAAAAACGTCACCGGAAAAACCCCGGTGCTCGACGTCGGTGCCCTATCGAAAATTAAATCCGGAAAAATCAAGGTAAATGAAAACCACAACTTAATTGGCCTTATATATATTTATGTTGTATGTTATTTAATAACATAGATATTCTAATTATATATATATATATATATGTGTGTGTGTGTGTGTGTAGGTGATGGTAGGTATCAAAGAGATAACAGAGAAAGGAGCTAAATTCATGGATGGACAAGAGAAGGAGTTTGATTCCATAATCCTGGCAACTGGGTACAAGAGCAATGTTACTGGCTGGCTCAAGGTATGAACCGTTACATTTTTTCTTTTTTTTTTTTTTTGTTTTTAGTTTTATCTTTATTATGAATCATCTATCACTATCCATGTCGGAAGCATGCAGCGATAGCAGTAACCTACAAATCTCTTCTTTTCTCCATGCAAATTGGAATAAAACCAGTCTTGGCTTAATTCCCCTCTGTCTCGTGACGTGCCATTTTGTATAATGACAAACTTGCATACTCCATGCCCATATGATATGTAACTATCACCATATAAATATACATATACCTGCACATATATATATATCAATATATGATATTTGTGTATATATAAAATAAATGAAATGGTGTGTATAATAAAATATATTATGATATTAATAGACGAGAAAAAAAAAAAAAAGAGAAAAGATGGAGGATCGTAAGAGAGGAATTGAGAATCGTGAAACCGTTGAAAAAGAAAGAGAAAGAGAAATAAAGATTAATGGAAATGATGAATAAGGGAGAGAAAAAGAATGAGGGTTATATTTTTTTTAAATTTTTAAATTACTTTATATTTATAATTAAATATATTTAAAAAAATATTTATTAATAAACAAAATTTTATGTAAAAGGTTAAATAAATAAAAATAATCAAGACATTATTTTAAGAGTTACTTAACATTCTATTTGCTTTAATAATATATAAATATTTTATTTTTCAAGGATTTATTTACATATATTGTATAATTGATTATGAATGGAGATTTTGCCAGGCCCCAACCACCACCCCCCCAACCCAAAAAAAACATCATAGATGTTTTACCCCTCGTTGAAAAGTGAAGAACCCTTTTCTTTTTTCTTTTTTTTTTCCTTTAGTTTCACCTGGACCATTTTTGCTGCAACAGATTTCCAATCCGTAACCTGGAACTTTTTAATGCAATTTCGATTGAACTTTACTTTTCTAACTAGATTATTCTGATTGCATATAAACTAAAATATATCATATATGTCATTATGTATATAAATGAACTAATTTACAGATTTTTTTTTTTTTTTTTTTTGGTGGGGGCGCGGTGCGGGTGGAATGCAGGGTTGTGATTTCTTCAAGGAGGACATGCCCAAAACACCATTTCCTAATGGGTGGAAAGGGGAAAAGGCATTGTATACGGTTGGGTTCACGAGAAGGGGACTACTTGGAACAGGATGTGATGCCATCAAAATAGCCATAGACATTGCTGATCAATGGAGGACTGTCAAGGAAACCAAAAATAACTGCGATTTCCATATTATCCAACTTAAAAAGTCATAACAAGGAAAGAAAGCACATAACAAAGTTGGGAATAATTTCACTAAAATATCTGTTCAACTTGTTAGGCTTTGATTTAAAAAAAAAAAAGTGTATTTATTTAGAACGGTTGCCTCGTATTTTCCTTTTCTTTTTTTTTTTTTTTTTGTAATTTTATATTTCCTTTCGTTTTGGCTTTCATGTAAATATAGCAATTTTGCTTAGGAGTTTCAATTCCCTCCAATCTTGTAAACTTGCTAAATGTTAAATCTATGCGAACGAAGTTTTGGAGGAAATTGTCCTTAATGACTTGAGATGACGCATACCATTTTTTTTTTTTTAGGTAAACAACGTTGGTAATCTTGTTGAGGCAATTTTAGGGCATGTTAGAATATTGAGCTTAAGCCTTTGTCTGAATAATTACTATTTAGGATAAAAGTAGAGGTAAGAAAAATAAATGTTATATAAATAAATATATACATATATATATATATATATATATATTGAGAACTATAGAAAACTAGCGTTATACAACAGTACATCTTTCATGGGGAAAAGGGTAATATGGTTGATAGACTTATAATAATCTCTTTATATACATAAGATATATATATATATATATATATATATGGTTAAGTCTATGGACATTTTAAAATAAAAATTACACAATTATAATTTAAACAAAAAATATTATCAAAATATCGATATTATATCGTATCTTGAAAATATAACAATAATATATTACATCTTAAAAATACCATATAACATTAGTATGCCAAAAATAATACCGTATCTTAAAGATACGACATAGATTTAAATGTACTTTTAGGAATATCATATATTTAAAATACAATATATATATAAATACTAAGATACAGTATTAGCATTAATATTTTAATAATATTTTTTATTCAATTTGTAATTATGTAATTTATTTTTTAATTTTGACGGTAAACATGCAAAATATATATATATATATATATATATATAGTCTCTCCTCCAACTTAAGTTGTTAAGAGGATAGGGAAAAAGGCATGATCCCATACCTAATTTGGAATTAACCTTCAAATCTGTGTATATAAATGATTTTGAGTTGTAACATACCCTATAATTTCTAAATATGTAGGAGGTAATAAGTTTCCTAGTCCTACCATAAAATATTCTGATGCGAATTAGGACTGTAGACATCATACATGAAGCGGGACGAGGGACGGATTCGCCATTTACAAAGAAAAGGAGTCCCCAAATTGCTCACCAGAGATGTCGTTTGGACGTCGGCAAGTAAAAACAAAGTCAGCAGTATCTAATTATTTGTAGTTGTACTTTGTTAAGTATATATATGCTGTACAGTTTTTATTTATGGCCCGTGTAATTTAGCTTGTATAAATACTGGTAGTACGGTTGTATTTTGTAACAAAAATAACAGTTCCATTTCTTCGCTCTCTCTCACCCCATCGTCTTTCCCTCTTTTCTCTCCCTATTCCTCCATTCTTTTGTTACTGTGATTCACAGGTTCAAGATCTTTTCTACGTGTAAAACTTAGTTCTATAAGAATTTACATGGCATCAATGCTTTTCACGCTGTTGTTTTGATTCAATTCAAATATGAGTAATCAAATTTCACCACTTCAGGACGTCTCGTCGCCTTATTACATTCACCTTTCAGATTCTCAAAATTCAGTAATTGTTATTCCAGTTTTGACAGGACTAAACTACAATACATGGAGCAGGTCATTTATTCTTGCTTTATCAATCAAGAACAAGGTTGGATTTGTTAATGGAACTATTTCTCCTCCATTAAAAACGGATTCAATGTATTCAGTATGGAGCTAGTGTAATAATCTGATTGTTGCATGGCTGTTGCGGCCAATTTCACCTCAGATTGTATCAACCATGTTATACATGAATTCAGCAAGGAGATTTGGGACAAGCTAAAGGTCAGATTTTCATGACCTAATGATTCTAGAATTTGTCCATTACATCACCTACTTAGCAACATAGTTCAAGGCAATCGATCAATGAATAAATATTTTATTAAATTAAATAATGTATGGGAAGAGCTTCAAAAAATTTTACCACTTCTACACTGTTCATGTGATTCTTGTAGTCAAGGCTGTTTCAATCGTTTTGTAGAAATGCTCTAAAAATATTATGTTTTTAAGTTCTTAAATGGCTTAAATGATAGCTTTTCAACTTTTAGATCTCAAATTTTAGCCATTAAACCCTTTCCTTCACTTAGTGAAGCCTACAATTTAGTGATACAAGATGAATTTCGATAAATGAATCAACCTAAAGAAGTTTTTATGTTAGATTTTGCTACTTTGACTACTATAAATGATTCATGGTAGAGGTTTAAAAATGATGTAGTTTGTAGCTACTATAAAAAACGTAGTCATGTGATGGAGAAGTGTTATAAACTAATTGGATTCCCACCACATTTCAAGTTTAATAGACCATGAATAGCAAGTGTGAATCAAGTTTTATCGGGATTTGCAAATGTGTCTGCAAAAACTATTGTAGTTAATGAAGATCAAGAGACTCACAAATTGAATTTATCAAAGGATCAAGTTCTTTAGTTACTAAGCTTACTTAATGTTTCTAAAAGCTCTAATGTGTCTTACAATACTCTAGTTGTCCTTCTATTTCTATAACACAAAGTTTAATCTCACAAAGTAAAGTGTCTGTTGCATCTACTTTAGTGTTGCCATCTGTTAATAATATGGTTAGTATAGTTGCTTCTTCTTATGTGAATTTTCTATTCTAGCTTTTGTTCATGATAGTTCGAATTGTTCTAATTCTTGGTTTGTTGATTCTGGTGCAACTAATCACATGGTTGGTTTTATTAAACTATTTCATTGATATTCTAATATAGACAATTGTTTTGTGCAATTGCCTAATGGTCATAAAGTAAAAGCTACACACAAGGGGGATTGTTCAATTGAGTACACATCTCATTCTTCATAATGTCTTGTTTGTTCATGAATTTTCCTTAACTCTTATTTCTATACATAAGCTCATATCAGATAACAAGTGTTTGCTTACATTTAGTAATGACTCTGTTCATATTTAAGACCATCACCATCAAAGTGATTGGTCATGCTAAGGCTAAAGATAGATTATACTTCTTGAAACAATCTTTTGTTGACAATCTTGATCATTTGTCTTGTAATCAAAAGGTTTTTTCTTCTGTTTCTCATGTATTCAATAAGTTGCCAAGCTCATTTGATGTTTGGTATTGTAGAATTAGTCATCCTTCATTTGATTGTGTGAAACATATTACATAACTTGATAATTTTGTGTCTTTCAATAGATTCGATTATATGGTTTGTCCTTTGGCAAAGCAATGTCATTGTTCTTTTCCTACACATATGAAGAATACAACCCATGCTTTTGAGATTATTAATGTTGATGTTTGGGGACCATATGCCACTTCTACACTTCAAGAACACAAATACTTTCTTACTATTGTAGATGATTTGACACAAGTGACTTAGGTTTATCTTATGAGAAATATGCATGATGTTTCGTCTCTAATTCCTAGTTTTTGTGAGCTTGTACTGACCCAGTTTGGTCATAATAAGAAAGCGATTCAGTCAAATAATGCTCCTGAATTTGCCTTATCTACATTCTATTTGGTGCATGGCATTATACATCAAACTTCATGTGTGGAAACATCACGACAAAATGGGTTGTAGAGTGTAAACCCCCAACATTCTTAATGTTACATAAGCTTTGCTTTTTCTATCACATCTTCCTTTATATTTTTGGGGGGAAGCTATCTTTACATCTGCTTATCTAATTAATCGTTTACCTACTTCTATCTTAACTAGGAGTGCTCCTTTTCAGTTGCTCATACATAAAACAACTTCATATACAAATCTACGAGTGTATGGGTAACTTTATTTTGTTTATACACTTACTCATGATCGTAAGAAGTTTGATGTTAGGTTACATCCATGTGTTTTTGTTGGGTATCCTACTGCAACTAAAAGTTATAAATTGTTTGACTTAATTGCTCGAAAGTATTTCATTTCCAAAACTATTCATTTTGTTGAGCATATTTTTCCATTCAAAATCTTCACCTTACGTGATTCCTTTGTTTCATCTATGCCTGACCCATGTTGTCTTGGTGATATTGTCTTTTCTTCCATGAACAATTTGTTTCACCAATTTCCTACTGATTCTTTAGCACCTTGTTTGGCTAATCGTCATGATTCACACAGTTTTGTTTAAGATCCTACTTCTAGTATTGATATTTTTCATAGGTTAGATGTACAAAATGACACACAAAATACACCTATAATTGATACTCTTTGTTGCAATACAAGAACTACTAAGATTCCTCCATACTTACATGATTATCGTCATAATCTTTCTTTTGCCTTAGCTGACAAATCTGAATCGATGTCTTATCCTATACAATGTGTGTTGTCTCGTGACAAATTGTCTCCTTCATATCATGCTTTTTCTATCACACTTTCTCAAAATGTTGAACCCATTTGTTAATGTACAAGCAGTAGCTTTTAAAGCATGGCGTCAAGCCATGACTAAAGAACTTAAGGGTTTGGAATGCACTAACACTTAGACAGTTGTTCCTTTACCTAAAGGAAAACATATTGTTGGTTATAAGTGAGTTTATAAGTTCAAAACTAATGCAGATAGAAGTATTGATCATTATAAAGCTCGTCTAATAGCTAAAGATTATAGTCAAAAGGAGGGGTTTGATTATCATAAGACCTTTAGTCCAGTAATCAAACATACTATTGTCCATTTGTTTTTTGCTCTTGCTACTGTTTTTTAATTAGAGTATTCACCAAATGGATGTATATAATGCATTTCTAAATGGGGATTCGAACGAGGAAGTAAAGTGTACATGGATTTACCACCAAGTGTAAAGGTTAAGGGAGAGTACGGTGTTAATACTAAGTTGGTTTGTAAACTCAATAAATCACTATATGGGTTGAAGCAAGCATCTAGGCAATAGAATGCTAAATTAACTACTTTCTTTCTAACTAATGGTTTCAAGCAATCACATTGTGATTATGCTCTCTTTACTAAAGGAGTTGGTGATGATTTCATAGTTGTACCTATGTATGTTGATGATCTATCCATTGCTAGTAAGTGAGAAGAACTTATTATTGAATTCAAACAATTTCTGCATACTCAATCCAAAGTTAAAGATCTTGGAGTGATGAAATACTTTATTAGGTTGGAGCTTGCTAGGTCCTCTGATGGTTTAATGTTGTGTCAGAGGAAATTTGCTTTAGACTTGCTCATGAAAACAAGTTTTCTAGCATATAAATCATCTTTTATACTAATAGTGGCCAATCACAAATTGTCACGAGAAGATTCAAGTAAAGTTGTTGATGCCACTTGTTATCAAAAAGCAATAAGGAAGTTGCTATTTTTGTCAACTACAAGGCGGGATCTAGCTTATAATGTTAATGTACTTAGCCAATTTATGGATTCTCCAAAGCAATCACACCAACAAGCATTAAGTAGAGTTTTGAAGTACATCAAACACAATCCTAGTTAATTTTTTTTTTTTCTCAAACAAATCAAACTTAATAATTTGGGCTTATAGTGATAGTAATTAAGCAGGGTATGTTGACACACGACAATCAACAAATGGTTTTTGTATATTTCTTGGTGATTCTTTGGTCAATTGGAAATCCAAAAAGTAAATGACAGTTGCTAAAAGTTTTATTGAATCTTGGTATCAAGCTTTAGCATGCACAACATGTGAAATAATGTGGTTCATTACTTTGTTGAAGGGTTTCATGCGCATTGTTCTACTTCTGTTCAAATTTTTTGTGATAATTAGTCGGCTCTACACATTGCGCACAACCCTATTTTTCATTAGAGCATAAAATACTTAGAGATGGACTTGCATTTTGTACGAGATAAAGTTTCAAAAGGAGTTATATTGCCAATATATGTGTCTAGTAAACTACAAGTGGCTAATCTGTTCACTAAAGGATTACTGGAAGCATAATTTAAGTTTCTCCTAAAGAAGATGGGATTAACCAATATATACTCTCCATCTTGAGGGGGAGTATATGTTGCATAGTTTTTATTTATGATACGTATTGTTTAGCTTATATAAATACTGGTAATACACCTATATTTTTTAACAGAAATAACAATTCCATTTCTTCACTCTCTCTTACCCCATTGTCTTTCCCTCTTTTCTCTCCTTATTCCTCCATTCTTTCGTTATTGTCATTTACAAATTCAAGATCTTTTCTATATAAAACTTAGTTCTATAAGAATTTACACACTATAAATGCAATAAATTTTTGAATGATTTATGTAATCAAACCCTAGCAAAGGCTATTGACCTGGGAAGCACAAGTCATTTTCAATTAGTTACATAATTTAATATGTAGCTAAATTTGGCACAATAGAATTTGATATTTTTTTGTGTTTTGTTTGTTTAAGAGGCAAACAAAATAAAGGGGTGTATAGATGCTTCGAGGATAAGGATACTACACACCAAGTTCAAAATCAAACTAAGATTATATTGTACATCTAGAAAAATAATTAATGTCTAAAGGGACGCCAATATGATGCATTAGTTCCCATTATTTGGTGTTTGCTGTTTATAAAGATCAATAAGAATGAGTAGGAGAGAACGACACTATGTTTGGTTAGTTTTGATAAAAAGGAAATAGGTAGAAAAGAAAAAGAAAGGAGTGGAAAAGGAATGAAGTATAATTTTTATTTTGTACTTAGTAACAAATAAAGGAAATGGAATGAAATATTTCTACTCTCTTTATTGGTTTGTCTTAGAAAGGGAAATGAAGGGAAATAGAGTGAGTATTGAAGAAAATTAGCCTTACTTTTAATTTTTAAATTGATGAATATTATTATAAGAACAATTTTGTAATTATGTTACATTTCCATCCATTTCCACTCATTTTGCTCCAATTTTAGAGAGAAAATGAGTGGAGCAAATAGAGGAAATGTCACTAACTTTCATTCCTTTTTTGCCAATTTCCTCCCTTTACTTAAGTTTCCAAACACATCATTTCCTCCATTTCTTCTCATTTCCACTGATCTAAGCACAATGAAAATAGGGCGGCCCATAGAGTGAAACACATTATTTGTGGAAATAAACTTTGTAATAGTTTGAAACATAATGGATACAACATATTCATAAGATCGTTTATAATGTTAGAAACCTAGGATCAATAAGGAAACATAATAAAATTGGAATAAAACAAAACGATAAATAAAATAAACTAAGATAAACTTTCCTAAACTATCAACAAATCTTTGATAGCTTGGTATCCTATGATAACGTGCAATTTTAAACTTTTAACTTTAGAAATGGAAAAAATCTAAGAAGTCATTTAGCCCTACTAAAGTAAATTAAAATTAGTCCTTATTGACATACTATGGGTTATGAATTCTTCACATGCGAAAAAGGCATGACTTCTCAAAGTTGAGCTCAAAATCTAACTTGCCTTCCTAGTATCAGAATCTTCTAATTCTAATCCTATAAGCTTTTAAATAGCTCTTGGTTTCTGACCTACTTCTTAAAGATCCTCACTTCTACTATCTTTGATAAAAGGTAACCTATAAAAACATCCCCTGTATCTATTTAATGTGCATTTAGTCCTTTTATCTTTACAAATAAGTATTTAAACCATCCAAATATTTAATAGTATGCACTTAAGCCCGTTTTATTATTTTCTTCTAGCTAATATAGTGTAAAAATATACTAAAATAATTAAATATCATAAAATTAAAGGAAACATAGTTATGTATGAATCAAAGAGCATCATTTCAAAGGTCTAAGGTTTTAAAGCTCAATTTAAAATATAGAGGTTACATTTTTAAAGATCTAAGATTTAAAGACCCAATTTTAAAAATAGGGGTTAAAGTAGGTATAAAACAAACTTAATGAGATTATATTTGTAAGGTACTTCTAAATAAAATGAATTAAAAGCACCTCTTTTGCCGTTTAAGGATACTTCATCCAAATGTCTCTTGGTAACATCTGAACATAGTCTTAAGGAGAAATTTGACTATGCTTTCTTTGTTTGAGAGGAAAAATCTATCCCATCTTGATCAGATCTCATGACTCACTTAATCTACAATGTGCTTGTTGCCTTAGCCAAATATCATTTTTGCAAGATTGGCAAAAATTTTCCCTTAAATTTAATTATTATGTTATAGCTAACTAGATGAAATGTTAAACTACACAAAGCAAGTATATATGCTTGTACTTACCCAAATGAAATATCTGTTTCAAAAAAAAGTTTTGGATCTACCCATACATCATGTATCTCATCAACAAAACCCAAAAAGGTTGGGTTTATACTAAGGTTACTATGTGGAATCAATACGATGTGCCTTTGCCACCACTTATAGCGTTTGATCTTCTTTGTTTAGCTCAAGAAGATAGAAGGAATCCTTTGATGGCATCAACTTGACTTTCAATCATTAGTAGCAAATGAGAAATCTTAATCAATGCCTTTTTCTAGAATTTCTTTATCTTCTATATTTTAAGTGTAACTAAATTATATTCTTAATCTCAATTTCCTTCTTCAATGCCTTCATAGATTTAAGTTTATTATAATCAACCTTAACCTCTTATATTGTAAGTTCACTCCTTTGTCGATCCTTTCTCACAAATGAAACTTGAGTCTCACCATAGCCCATACACCAATTATGATGTAAGGAGGCATGAGTCAAATTGGACACCGAATTTGATGTGCCATGAAACCTTTAACAATGAAATCGAATGTTTTTACTGTTTTATATGCTTATGAGACAAGTAAAAATAAAATATATATGAATGGTTTTGTAATAATTATAATACACACTAAATCTTAAATCAAAGTAGGATTAAGTCATCAATTGATTTGACATAGAATTTACGAAAATAATCAATGACTAAAGGGAAGTTAGTACAATGCACATGTTCCTATTAATCGATGCTTACTACAATCTATAAGCACCAATAAAAATGAGAATTGGGAGAAAAAATTATCTCTGCTAGGTTTTTAGATTATAATGACTATAAAGATTATTAATCAAGAGTTTCCATGGGATACCTAAAAGTTTTAGATACTATAGATTATAAGTTTTAGGATAATTTCAAAGTTGTTATAATAAGCTTTAAATTCTTAAGAATTATATTTATTAGATACGAGTCCATGTCCTAAATGCCCTATAGTTGCTTTGCCTTAGATGTATGTATTTACTTGATCAATGTGGCTTGTATATGGGTACCTTCAACAATGGTGTATGTATTATGGCTATGTATGTATACTATATGTAGAGGGTTGAAAACCGCAATATAATCATTGAGTTAGGCTTATTATTAATTTGTCTTTTACTCTTTGGGCTAAGTAGTAGGGCTCAAGGAGTTCAGTCTATATTTGGGATGATTTAAAGAGAATTGACTTGGTAAGCTTAAAATAGAGATAGTTAGACCGGTCTATCTACATTCGGTTAGACCGGTCTATCTACATTCGATTAGACCGGTCCGTCCACATATAATCTTTTTCGAGCAAGCTTATGTACTTATGAGAAAAGTTACTAATTTTGAGCCCATTAGTTAACTCATTCTGGATAACCATAAATTGAACAAACTCTATCTCATCTGTAATCATCAAAATGATTTAACAAATACTATCTTACTCAAAAGCCAATAAATACCCAGCCTTTTCTCTTTATTTGCAACTTTTAGAAAGAACAAAGAAACAACATTACTCTACAAGAACTCCGCTCTCTAAAATCAAATGAGCAATTCAGGCCAAAAATTGATCTTACTCTTTCAAGCTATAAGATGAACGTCTGAGGCCCCCCTAAGACTACATTGTCTGTCCCTTATATATTTAAAACACTAGGATTACCTATTCCTTATTCCTACCTCATTCTCTCCTAATCATCCCTTTAGGTATCTCTCTTGCTTTGCTTTTTTGGAACCATATGTAATGCATGACTTACGCAGTACGTACATAACTATTATAGTCGATCCCCTACAACTACTTTATGTATTGAGTGTTGACATTTAATGTATTAGTATGGTTTAGTATTACAATATTATGTTTATATGTTGATTTTTTAAGACATATTATAGAGGAAACCTATAATTTGTTAATAGTTTTAAGCATTGAAATGGTAAATATAAATATAATGATTTGTGTATAATACCAGGTTATGTATATTCGTAAGAATAATTTCAATAAAGTCAACATACCTTTATGTCTTGAGAATCATGCTTTTAAGTGGTTCTAACCTAAAGATAAACATTAAAACACCTAATGAATAATGACAAAGTCATTAAATCTATGTTATAAATGGTTTGATTATGTGGTGCATAAAGTAGATATTTGTTTCAAGTTTAAATAGAGGATAAATATTACATTATATGCAACATAAAAATGACTATGTTTGCTTCATGATGCAAATAGAAGATATATGTATAACCAAATTAATGCAAATATAATAGAGATTGATAATATTCTCTTTATGTATCACTTACTGAATATTTATCCTTAATTTATATCCTCCATTCGCACTTGGTGGCAAATCTATGTCCTCTCTACTGTAATTATCTCTCTATATTTGTGTTGTTGTTATTATTATTATTTTTTTTTTTGTACTCTCCCTAACATTTAATATTGTTACTATATCCTAAGAGCATTCATTTGTTGACTTATGCAACATAGGTTTTAAAAGAGGATTTCCCACATTTTATTTTTTCCTTAAATATTGTTGATAAATTCTAAAAATAGGATACTAACCCTATTGCAAAATTTTGACACCATAACATTTCTCCTTTGATGTTGTATCAAGTCAATTTTCTACACCAATCCACAACTTTTATTAGCCTTTTGAAGCTAATGCACTTATTGGTGTGTCATTATTTCCATATGTGTTCTAACTTCCGTACCAAATATGCATAAAACACCCAAATATGCAATCTGTAATTTATGTTATCTATTTATAGATCCAATATCTACTCTTATTGTAAGCATATGTACCTAATAGAATTTTGCCTATATCACATTATTTCGAGTTTGGGCACATCGTATACTAACAATTTTAGGTCCTTAGCGATAGCTAGCGATGTAAGTACGTATTTTCTAATTTAGCAAGTATGATTTCATCTTTTTTATGAGGTATATCCAATTATCCATATCTAAAAAATAGCTTTTAGGTATCTATACAATTTGATTTAATTTTTAATAAGCAGATTACAAATAAAATACTGCCTTAACTATTAGTTAGCACAAATTGAACCTCTAAATTTCAAAACATACTTTTATTGTCCTAAACAATTAATTATATTTAGAAACTATCTATATTTTTAGTATTTTCAACTATAGTATTGGAGAGACCATAATTTGAGAATGTCTGTATATTTTTAAGGGTCATAAGGGGGTGAAAACACGTTTTAAAAGTTAGTTTCGGGGGATTTATATGCCACATACTTAATTAATAAATTTAGGGATATGTTCGCATGTATCCCATATTTTGCTCCATAAGGGACTTCTTTGAAAACATTATGCAACTGAAGTTACCCGTAACGTTGATGGGTCTCGCCTATTGTGATGACCCAATTTCGACAAAGATAGTATCCAATAATATAAAGCCCTGGAAATAACGAAGTGAATTTATTAGAACTGATGACGAACTTTTTACGTAGAAATATGACATGATGACGTGATTTTTAACAGTATGTTGGAAAGGACTGGGATAACGCCGGTAGTATACGGGGCGAATTTTTGCGTGATAAAAATTTTTATCGAAAACGAAAACTTGGTTTTATGTCAAAGATGATAAGTCCACTTCACTACTGACATAAATCTATGATTTGGAGCAGGGTCACCTCATTGCGTAACATCATGCGTTGATCCGTACTCACACGAGTGAATCCAATAAATATACATCTTAAATTTTAAGTAGACATAAATTCGATTTTCTTTTCAAGTGTTGTGCATGCTAAAACTTTCTTTTTTAAGACGATATTTTTTTAAAAAATACATCAGCTATATGAAAATCTAAATTTTATTAAAATTACTGATGAGGTGATTATCACTTTGGGAGGGTCTAAAATTTATCGTTCCTTTCGTTTCCGGATCCAAACTTTGATTTTTTTTTTTTTAATTTTTCAACTATTGTCCAAACATATAATCCTATTATATAAGTACCTACATATATATTGTGTAATCGTATAAGTTTCAAATAAGTATTAAGAGTCATAGAATAAGTTTTAAGTATATATTTATTAAACATATTTTCATATGATAAGATTTGATTATGAGGTCTTTCTATCGTATACTTATCCTAAAACTTGTATTCAAAGGAATAAATGATGCATGTTCCAAGAAATTATATATTCACTATATAAAGAAATATTAAATAATATTATTAAATTAATAGCAAATGATAATATTATAATTTCCAATCAATTGATGTTTTGTTAAAAAAAAAAAGAAATATCCAAAATCGTAAGTTAATAGCTATAGATGGTTACATCTGATGCTGCTCCTTCTCACTTTATATTTTTTTTTTATTATTTCCTTTATTCTTTTTATCATTTTTCTCTCTAACTTTACAATTTTCATTATTTATCTTTATTTTTTTTCCTACTTGCTAAGTAATAAAATCATATAAATTTAAATAAGGAGACAAGAAAAATTACCTTTTTTAAATTTCAAAAATGTTACCATAGGTTTATGTAAGTTTTATATATGACAAACTTTTAATATCACATGTATATTTTTTTTATATATATCACATTAATTTGAAATTTAATTATGAAAAAATATAAAATTTATAAGTTTCATATGACATTCTATACCCCATAAGTTTTGTGGAGTATAAGCTCCAACATGGTGCTAAGATATCATATAATAGATTCTTCTTTTAAAATTTATGAACTTGTACCTTACAAAGTTAAGTATAGATAAAATCTTATATTCTATCTATCTATTTTGCTCACGAGGATTTAAGAAAAATAAAGACACTCCCATCATCTTTATAGCTTATAAAATGGGTTGCATACCTCTAAGTATTTAAAAATGTGTTTGTAGGGAAAAGTTATCCCAACTTATGTAAGCCCCAAAACTAGTAATCTGAGATTTCGATCAGTTGAAAGACCCAATCGAGCCTAAATTATAAAGTAAAGATAGAAATATTAGTAAAATGATCCTGTAAGTTTAAATTTAAGAAAACAAGCAATAAAATAAAAGAATATAAAAATTGCAAATTTTAAGTGTATAACTCGTTATTTATCAAAAATGCGTAAAATGCATTCCGATAATTAACGAATCACTAGAGATAAATTATATGTATACTACAAATAATAAAATAACCTAAATAATATTTAGGAATATTTATTTGTACTATATATGAATTTACATGTATGTAGAAATACGCGTAATTACTTAAAATACGCGTAATGTGCTAAAATAATACTAAATAATTAAAGAAAATTCATAATTAATTAAGAAAAAATAAATAAAAATCATAAAAAATAAGGAATGATCCAAAATTAGGTCGTGGTAGCTAGGAAAAAATAGAAAAAAATCGGCCAATTAAATTAAGACAACACAAAAGCCAAAAATTAAGGGATAAGGCAATTGTCTTGTCCAATTTAATAAACAATAATTACACTAAAGCTTTATAAATAGCAAGAAAAATTCTGAAGCTCATTTGGACAGTTAGAAATCAGAGAAAATTAGGGAGAGTCGAAAATTGAGAGAAAAACCAAAGAAAAAAAAAAGAAAAGACTGTGCAGTTAGGGCCACAAAGGAGAACCCAGATCAGACGGGCAGCTGGGAGTGGACGGCCACCACCATCATACGATGGTTGCAACGCCCAGGTGGGCTAACACACCCATGGCCACCGACGATGGCCAGAGCCATCCAAATTGGTGAATTCGATTTCCAACTCGATTTTGTATAATTTTTTAAAAATAGTAAATATTATTAGAAAATTATGAAATTTGTTATTATGAAATATTTTTGTATTTAGTTTTTAGAAAAAATATTATTTTAATGAAAATATGTCTCGTGCTATAGGTTTCTTAAGAAATAGTGCAAAATCGAGCATGTTTCGGTTTAGAAATAAATGACCTTAGGAGTGTAGTTTCCAGCCCAAAATTTTTGTATAGACCACTTAACTGATATAGAACAGTGCTATGAAGCCCGTTTTCAAAAATTAATTTTCTAAATTTTTAGATAATTTTTAGGCCTTAAAATAAGGCATAAAATGGGTAATTTGGAGTTAATAAAGTAATTAGATGGTTAATTATGGATTTAGTGAATAAGTACATGTTCTAGGATGTTGAAATCTGATGGAGTATGATACTTGTAGCATTTAGGGTGTTAGATGTAATTATTAGGTTAATTATGTAATAAATGAGTAATAGAGAAAAATAGTAAATTGTAAGTTAATTTTGGAAATTAGGGTAATTAGGAGTAAAATCTGATTTAGGATGGATTTAGACATTTTGAAATGATAATTGGTGTTTAGAGACAATAATTAGAATGATAGAAATATTAGAAGTATATTATATATATAAAAGGTAATAATACATATTATGTAATTATTATAATATAATAAATAGAAAATATTATAATAAAAATTGATATTTTGATAATAATAAAAATGTACAATAAATCTGATACGAAACTTGAATTTATGTAATTATATGAAAAATGTAAAAATTCCTCACATCAAAAGTGAATTCGGTACACTAATACGGATTTAAGTATACCGGGTACAATAAAATAATAATTAGAGGTAATGATGGTATTTAGGAAATCGAAAAGTAATGTGATTAATTTCACATTATGAGTTGAAACGAATTTATAGGGTTGGAGTATAAAACACTACTTAGAAATCGAACTAAAACCTAACTTAGAAATCGAACTAAAACCTAACTTAGAAATCGAACTAAAACCTAATTAGAAATCGATGCGAAAACCGAACTCGAACCTAACCCCAAACCTAAAATAATTGTAAAAGACTTAAGACCTAGATAATTAGGCATATTAAACCGTAAACAACGCATAACAATAAGCGTTATAGGATAAAATGAACCTATAATAGTTATATGAAAAACTGAAACCACGTTCGTGTTATAGGAATGATCGGCGATGGCCTGAGCAAGTCGGACCTCAAGTGAGTGAGCAAGGAGTCGACGTAAGTTGGGATTAATACAATGTTGTAGTTTGGGAGGCTTGAGATTATGCTTGGTTGTGCTTGTTAGATAGTTGGATGTATGCATGTGCTTAATTATGGGTGATGCTATGATTCTGTTTGTTGCTCTGGCATGTATTGTATAATTTGCATGAAATGATTGATCACCTTAAACTGGACTTAATCAAATATCCGACCAGTAATCATAATCGGACATGCATGGCAACCCGTTAGGGGAACTTAAGACTCTCTGGCCAAATACCGACCCCTTCGGAAGGGATAGCACAGGATTGCAAAATGGTTCCTTCTTCATTCTCAGTCGAACTAAGTGACAGGAGAGGAGGTCGCGGCGAGGGTGAAGACAGTGGTTCGAAGGTAGTTGCAGGAGGAGCAAGGTCTCCATTACACAAACCTGGGTTTGGTCGTGAGCTGTTGCATTAACGGCAACTCCTCAACCCCGATTAAAGTAGGCGCAATTTCTCTAACTCACGACGGGCCGAACAACGTTGTGTGATGGCATTTACTTGCACATGCATTGCACCTAATAAGTAATTGAAAACCTTGTTATGTGTATGGTATAGTTTTAAGTCCTCCGTCCTAACTTACTGAGCTGTGGTTGCTCACATCCCTATAGACGTCGTGCAGGTGTTGGCTAAAAAGCGGCAACAACTATTCTGAAGTTAGCAACTGCTAGATCCTGGAAAGTGAGGAAAAACATTGAAGAATCAATACATATGTTATTATTTTTCATTTCTAAATAATGTAATAACTGAATTTTAGTGATTATATATAACTTTTCTCACTTTCTTAGGTAAATGAATTATTTAAATTACAAACTGTTTACTTCAAAGCGGGTTAGTCATGGACGCCTTGTGTAGATCAGGTCTAAGATAGCGATTGTAAGGCGAACTTCTATCTTATGATGGTTTACACGGCGGGGCTGTTACGACTCTACCGTTTCGGGGCGTGACAGCTTAGACAATAAAGGATTAAAGTAGTGCCAAGGCAGTTAAATAGTGTGGTTAATGCCATTGCCAAATGGATGCAATATGAAGATTAGGAAGACGTGTTATTGCTTTTCCCACCCTTTTTTTTTTTTGTTTAAATCTCCTTAAAAATGATGTTTTATCTTATGGTTTGTATAAAAAGAGCAAGACTCTTATTACTAATCCTCCAAGTATTGCAACAGTGCTACCGCTGTTAATATGCTTGTCAATGGTGGAGCTACAAGCTTAAACTTTATTTTGCCTAACTCTATTGGGAGTTAGGGTTTGTTATTTCTATTAATAATATTTTCTATTTATGCAAGAGAGTTGTTTATTTTAGTCTCTAGCTAAGTGTGAAAAATGGTAACTACTCGTTATTAAAATTGAGTGCGAATTGTGAAAGCATTCGCTTGATATATCGATTGGCCATGTTTCTTCGAATGAGATACAAGCATTCTACGTTCTCCACCTTATAACGGAATGATCTCAATATTGTAGAAATTAAATAGATAATGTACTAATATTTTCACTCGCATTGAAAAGCGTTAACCTTCCTAATGAATTTTATTAACTGGGAAAAGATTTTCTGAAACGGACAATGTAAAAGAACTCACTTTGATTAAATTGACACAACTCTTTTTCTTTCTTCTTTTTTGTTTTTACGTAATAAGAATACAAAATGAATAACTATAACTGGATTCATATGGAAGATCCTTGGATTCAGGTGGTGGAAGATCCAAAACAACAGCGCTTGGGATGCAAAGGGCAACGTACCGAGCACATAGGAGAATTTCCCGTTTAGGAGAGTAACAGTTTCAGATGAGGCATATGGTAGTTACAGTGACAAAGGCTTAAATAGCAACTAGAGCCACATTGAGTAAGAGGCTCATCAATCTAGGATAGATTTCAAAACGATGGGAATGGACGTACATAGTAGGAGTGCATGTGGCAGTCTAAAGAGAGGAAACTAGTTGAGCACTAGGTAATTCCAGCAACTATTTATTAGAGGAGGAGGATAATCCCATGGTGTAATGGAGAATCCGTTCATGTGGTTGCTAAGGAGTGTCCTTGAGTGATACATAGGGGATGATTAAGAGAAAATGATACAATCTTAAAGAGCTCAAACACACAAGCGATGGGTGATGATTTCAATAGCATCATATACATTATTCTTAAAGAAAAGTACGGTGTTTTTTCCTGTAAATGCAATTTGATCTTTCAAGAGTGTAAACTAACAACTTGATCACATTTCTCTTGATTTTATAATGTTTGAAATGAGAAGGGACTCAGAGTATTTATAGAGTTTGACCATCAATATAATTTATTGATTCATGTTGATGATTGGCACTCAAGAAGAGCACTCCTATTAATGTATACCTTCATGGAATTCTTTTTAGTCCAAGCCTATCAAAGGCCTCTCTTAATGCTTCAACCTCCCTAAAAAATGTTAATAATAGACTAGTTAATCGAACGATCCATACTCCAAAGACACTACTTCGGAATCTATGAATTTGACTACATGAGCCTTATTACATTAGCTTAAAGAGTCAATTCCAAGTTATTATTACACTAAAAGCCCAAGAATTGAATTTTTAGCCCTTTGTATATTGCTACTTGCACAACAAGGGATAACTCTAGCATTGATACTTACATGAATGAAACCATGCTAGATTTACAAGGCAATTTTGAAGTTTCGTGATCCGTATAGGAGTGATTCGTAGTATGGCGTTGTTCACTCTAGTATTGACCCCTATATGATAGATATGGGTCAAACTAGATAGTAGTGGTACAAAGCCTTTTCAGATATCAGGTAATATTTGGTTGCTAAAACTGAATAGAATAAGGAGAATTAGATAATATAAATATCATGTTTGGTTTATATAATATTAGACATAAATGTTTGTGATGTCCCTTATTTGATATACACAATACTGAACTCAATATTGTACTGTCATATGTATACTCTCAATATTATCTAATATTTATTTAATTATACTTTTATATTATATTTAAGAGGTACAAATTTTAAATATTGTCCAATATTTATACATTTAATATTATTTATTATTAATTCAATTACATTTATATCTTCAACACTTATGTTTTTATCTAATAAAGTCAACTTTTGTACTATATTCTACAAGGGACAAATTTCGAGCATTTTGTCCAATTTTTCAAACCTTGTTTTGTCTAATAATTAAACTCAAGTTATAGACTAAACATTGAACAAAAGATTTCACAGTTCGGTCTCATAAATTTTGTGCTACCAACTGATACCTTAATATAAATAGGCAATAGACCCAATCATCTAACACAACCATGATGTACACGTCCTGCTACAAACTAGAGTAAATGTAGTGGTTGTTAGCAACCTAACGCATGCGTTCTTTATTGAAAATGTCTTTGTTTTAGAAACGATAGGAAGAAGAGGGGGTCATAGTCGTAGTGCTAAGGAAGTTTACTAAGATTTAAACTAATAAGCTCACATAAGCCCATAGTAAATCTATACGATGATTGAGGTGCCAAACTTCACACATTTATGCTTTTTCCTTTCTGTAATTTATGGAAGCCCTACTTTTCGAGAAAGAAAATCCTTCTCAAGTAACCTTAAGCAAGATTAGAATAGCTAAACCTGTCACAAGTGTATGAATCACCAACATCTTTTAGATCTAAGGTTTGTAGGACCAAAATTTATATAGTCGAACAAAAAGCCCATAGTTTCAAGTTGCTACATATATAGTAATACAATACTTAAGGTAAATTACAATAATATTCTTGAAAACTCTCATAATTACCAAAAAAAAAATATATCAGAATTTTAAAATGCAATATGTAAACCCTTCAACAAATTTGAGATTGAATCTTTTTTTATCTAATACAATAGTAAATGAGTCTTTTATATAAACATATACGAGTAATTACTTTCTTTTTAATGTAAGTTTTCAAAATATAGTTAATATTTAATATCTCAATGTAAGTCAAATTGGATAGTAAATTAGCTTCATAAAATTATTGCAATTGCATACTAATATAAAAGAATGATTTGCTATGATGAAAAATTTTGCAATCGCGGGATATAATTGTTGCAATTTAGAAATTCTTCTCTCTCTTTTTTTTTTTTTTTTTTGTAATTTTGATAGTTTTTAAGGTCTATTACCATAATTAATTCTAACACGTATTGGTGTCCTATATTTTCGTAGTGATTCAAAATAGTTGCTTTCACCAAAAGAAAATGAGTAAATGATATTACTTTTGTTTTAATTTTTTTCCCTTTATTTTGGTAAAAAGGTAGGATTCATCACTAATGGGAAATTATAAGGATAAATAAAATAAAGGAAATTTTACAGTAATATCACGTTACTATAATATCATAGTAAATTACACCCCATTTTAGTAAATTATGTATAAACTATAATATAAAAGCTATCAACAGCTTTGTTTTTACCATTAATGGATGTGATTTACATAAATTCGATAAAAACAAAACTGTCGATAGTTTTCCTTTTATCATTCATGCTATGATTATTAAACTTAAATGTGATTTATCATGATATTATAGTGTAAAACTTTACAAAAATTGGTAATTAACTTACAATTGATTTATTCGAAAATTATTTCTAAAATTTAAAACAATCGCATAAATTGTCCGATTGAACCTAAATTTTATGACGAAGTTAAAAATATTAGTAAAAATGACAAATAGTTAACTAGATATCTCTTCTCCATTAGATCGATCGAAAGTGCTCATAGGTGTTAAAATGTCAAAATTATACCTAAAATTGGATATGCAATAAAAAATAAAATGAAAAGTCTAGTGATTGAAACATACTTTAGAAAATATAATTTATATCAACGTTCTTAGAATTAAGTTGACATTCACGACTAAGTAATAAAAATTAAAAGAAGTAATTGTATAATTTTAATATTTCAAATTAAGCTTATTTATATGCAATTTTCTTAAAAGTATTAAACTTATCAGGTTTAATTGATATACGATAGAGTTTCATAATTTCAAATATAGCTTATGATAAATATTTTGAAAATAGTTACATAATTTTAATAATTAATATTAGCGAATAAAATTATATATAAAATGTATATGAATAAGTCCCAAATAATTAACGGAACTTATCCATATATATCATATATTAAATAAAAGTATAATTAGGGCATTATTTTGGAACATAAGACCAATGAAAAATTAGTTCCAAATAATAACATGAGTCCCCTAAAAGTTATAAGAAATAGTCTTATAAGGTCGGATTTTAAAAATAAGTTGAAATACAACCAATATACATTTTAGCATAAAGTTTATCGGATTAAATTTTAATTAGTTTAGAAATAGAGATTTTAAATTAGCTGTATAATATAATATTCTACTATTTTTTAAGTATATTATGGAGTTTTATACTTATAAATCATGATAAATTTAAACTAAAAAATCACATGAAATTAGACCAACAAAAAAATACATATATAATATATAAGTAACCACATTGAAAAAGGTGATGAAGTCATGTTATATATATGGCTTATGTCATACGGAAGGGAAAGGGGAATTAGACGAGAAAGAGAGAGAGAGAGAGGAAAAGAGAGGACAAGAGAGTGATGGAGAAAGAAAGAAAAAAAAAAAGAAAAAGAAAAGAAGAAGAAGGAAAAAGAGATTAAAAAATTAATTTTTTTGGTATCCAATATTTTTTACTAACTTTTAATTTTTTTGGTGTCCAATATTTCTAAGTAACTTCTTTTCTACAATTATAAGTATTATTTTTGTAATTGATATTTAATTGTCATAGAAAAGATATATCCGTAATCTCATTATTTTTCTAAATTGAGTATTATATCTATAAAATTTCATAAATTTCTTTTTTTTCAAATTTTAAATTTAGAATATTAATAGTTGTATTTTTATTGTTTATATTGAATAACTCGTAAAGAAGCTAGTTAAATATATATATATATATATATATTTGTATCAATCATCTTTCCCATATATATATATATATATATAAGTTGTAGATTCAAAATGATGTCTAATTAATCCTACTATTGGTATATGTAGCATAATATGATAATTTCACATATAAGATAAATTAAATATTATACAATATTTTAAACGTAATTAGTACTATTTGAAAAATAGACATACATACATACTATAGACATATATCACTTATTAAAACGACACCTTCACTAACAGCATTTTTCAATGTTATTTATCGTTTTAACACTTGTTATATTATATATATATATAATATAACAAGTGTTAAAACGATAAATAACACAGAAAGGATGGTAGATATTCAATATGGATATATGTAACAAAATGATATATATATATATATATTTGACAAAATTTTGATTAGAAGTAATATAAAACCTAAACAACTGAGTAAAATTATAAATTTAAATTAAAAATAATGATTTTGAGCTTATATAAAATAAGGGCATAAATACTAAAATGATATTTATATTATAAGAACAAGCAATGACAATGTAACTCACTTTAGGTAAGTATGCGATTAATACATTACTATATTTTGGAGTACTATTTTATAGTCTTTGAAGGCTTAAGAATACTAGTTACGCTTGTTAAATAGCTTGATTATGCACATACTTATGTATGCGTGTTTTTGGGTTTAGTTATGTTAGGTTAATGCTCTACATTATAATTATTTGTTTTGTATGAAATGATTGAATATCTTAAATTAGACTTAATTAAATATATGACTTGTAAATTTAAATTAGACATGCATTGCAACCTATTAAGAGAGGCAGCTAGGGTTCTCTAACCAAATACCAACTCTTTTGAAAAGGATAGCGCTAGAACATAATAGTCACTTTTTCATCCTTAGACGAACTAAATAATAGGAAAGGAGGTTGTGGTGAAGATGAAGGCAATTGTTCGAAGATAGTAATAGGAGGAGTGGCATCTCCATTGTACAAATCCGAGTTTAATCGTAAGCTGTTGAAATGTACACTAAACTCCTCAATCCAGATTAGAGTAAGTGTAATTTTTTTAATTTCATAATGAATCGGAAAACGTTGTACGATGGCATTTTTCTATTGCATTGCATTGCATTTAAATAACTGGCTGATAACCTTACTTAGGCTTGATGTATAGTCTTACATCTCCGTCTCAACTTACTAAGCGATTAGTTACTTACAACCTTATAGACATTATTGTAGGTATTAACTAAGAAATGGCGTTATAATTACCTTGAAGCTAACTACTGTTGGACCTTAGGAGTGAGGATATAAAACTGAAGAACGATTACATTTTTAAGGTTTTAGTTCTTAATTTAGAATCTTTTATTGTCACATGAAGCATTGTTTAAGTAAGATTATGTTACAAAATCATGCAAACATTACTTGTGACATTTAAATTCTAGTGAATATTCTTCATACTTCCACAAGTAATTAATATTTTAGATGTGTAAAATGCTTATTTTAAAGAGAATTAATAGTAGACGCCTTATATAAATCAAATCTATGATAGCAGTTGAAAGGTCATCTTCTATCCTATAATAGTTTACACAGTGAGACCATTACGATTGGAATACTTTGAGGCATAAAAATTCTAAGTTAATATCAAAGCATAGTTCTATTAAACTCGCTTTGAAGTGTTATAATTAAAAGAAGTAACTATTATAGGAACACATTAAGAGTGAGTAGTAAAGGATTGTACTATAAATTATAGAGTAGGAAATGACTATAACACTGAACTAAGATAAACGTTAATTGATCTTAAATCTAGCTATGAGATCACATGGTGAATTGATAATTAGTTAAAGTGATTCAAATAAAATGGAGAAGAGTCTCTTATCTAATACGAAGTTAAGATGTGAATATTGTTGTTAGAAATGGTTGGTTAAGACATGTCTAATATCGTAGATGGTATTATTGAAAAGTCTATTGAAGGGATGTGATGTAGTTGATGAGACTCGTAGATGTTAATGAAAATTAATTTAGGCCTTATGGCTTAAAGAATGTTAATGAGATGCTTTTACTAAGAGCATAAGAGAGAGACCATACCTTGATAGTATGATCTATATTCCTAATAGCATATCATATATCTTTAGATGTTACCCTCAAAGGATTATTAATTAGTTTCCATATTTCCTGGATCAATTGGAGTAGGTAAAGAAAAACCCTTAAAGCCAAAAGGATCTCATCTTAAACCGATAATTTGACAAATTTTAGATGAATTAATAACCTACAGAATTCTAAGATGACATCAGTTTAGTGCTTAGTATAAATATAAGATAATGTAGTAAAGTATGAAATAAAAATGGTATAGAAGAGAATCTTGAAAAGACAAAACAATAAGGGGAAACGTTGAAAGCCATTCAAAAAAATGAATCAAAACCTGTATTAGAGGCTCAATCAAAACCTATATTAAAGATGCAATCAAAACCTATATTATAGGTGCAATCAAAACTAACTTAGAAACATATCTTGTATAGAATGAGAATTCGGAATATGAGATAATAGTTAACAATGGCATTAAGGAGTTTAATACTGATAAGATATATGGAATAATTACTATTTTTATTTTCTTATGGAGGTATAGAGTACTGAATCAACAAGTCAAAGTAGTGATGACTTAACTAGAGGATAAATGTGGTGGAATTCTTTTAAATAAATGGTTATTATTAGTAATTTGAACAATGGATATATTATGATAGTTGGTTATGTTTTGTTAGGAAGCTAAAGTTAATCCTATGTAGGTTGTTCATAAATGTGGACATCTTGTTGATCTCTTAATAGATATTGTTGTACTTCTTGGTGAATGCGTAGTCTTTTGAATATATGAATATGCTATAACGTTTTATATATTTGTAGTTAGGGGTGTAAAAGGATCATATGTGTTTTGCGGGACTAATATTGAAAGTCCTTTGCATATATAAGAATGGTTGTAGAAACTGAAATATGAGACTATAATCAGGTTATAAGTCATTTAGCTATTAATGAATAACGAATTGAAAACTAATATTTTTAGAGTTATAGGCAAGTACGAATGAAGCAAAATAAGTTAGTAAGATATTTATGTTGTGTTGAGGCAAACAGAATGATATCATTATGTAGTATTTATGTTTAGTTATAAGGGATGAATGATTATTAAATAGTATATGAGAAGTAAAGTAAAATTGTTAGATAAATTATGAATGATTATATATCCAGGTACCTTGAAATAGTTGTAGTAAGATGAGTAACGATTGACGATGGAAATGGAAATTACAACAAAAAGTTTGGAGAAGATCAAGACTTTTAATCAAAAGTTTCTTCACTATTCCAAGATCGATCTAAATAGAACTTAACCTCCAAGAAGTGAATTTTATAGGACAGTTACGCACTAATATACTTATTATGATATGATGATAACAAATAATAATCTAGTATTGTGTTACAAAAAGAACTAGAGGAGATAGAAGGTCTCCATAGGTAATGAGGAGTATGGACAAAATCTCAAGGAAATGATAAGTTGTCTGAAATTGTCAAGCAATATGATATCCTAAGACAAAATGGATAAGCTTCTTAAACCGATTAATTATTAATTAAAGAGAGAGAAGTTTAGAACCCCTAAGATTTCAAAATATCAAAGATTAGTTTATGATACAATCATATTAAAACAAGTAATATGAGTAGGCGAAAATTTGAAAGCAAGGCGATTAAAGAGAAGAATTGGATTACTTAACAAGTATTGGTGGTAAGTTGGAACATGACATATTTTTATTATGATATCCAGACGAAGATGATATGGAAACTGTTCCTTATTAAATTTAGTCCAATTAGGTGCTATGAGTTAAATAGTTATCGATTTACCCCTAATAATGAGGTAATTGATAAGGAAAGTAAATCAAAAATAGTCCTTTTAAGAATCTAAGCTTAAAAAAGTCAAAAGATAAGTAGTGATTTTAGTTAAGGACTCTCACTTAATCTTAGCTAAGTAATAATAATTCCAAACAAAAGAAAAAGAAGTTAGTAATTCTAGTAAATAAAGTTTACTCAACCTGTGTTTAGTTTGAATTTTGTGATCTATTAAAAGTAACAAGTCTTGGAATAAGGAGTGTATTATTTCCTCAGGTATCATGTTTGATTTAAAAGAGAAATATTTAATTATAGAGGTATGAATCACAAAATTTATAAAGGATAATGGAATTAGTTAAGAGTTATCAATGTTGAAAGAATAAATATTCTTCTAAAACATTATTTACATATAGAGGAGGAACTGAAAATATAAAGGAATATGGTATTACTATTCTAATTGTTCAAATATTCATCATACAAGACATATTAGATGATGAAGGGAATTGTGTGAAAAGATGAAAGAATATTATCAAGATGACTATGTAATAATTTGGGAGTTGAAGGCAAAATTACAGTAAGATTTATAATATACAAGTATTCATATTCCTAATTTTAAGGTAACAATTAACGTGTAAATTGAATTCAGCTAGTTAGAATTCAAGTTTTATAAATAAAAGAATTAGTTGATAATCATAAAAATAATGCATAATTATTGCAGAATATATATATACAAATGGATAAAATATAAGTATAGTATTGATACTAAGATGTTCATTTCCTACAAATAAAAAGTTAGTGGATGGAAAAGAATTTAAGGTAATTGGGATTATCATTACCTATTAATTTAGAACTTATATTGAAGGAAAGATATTAACCTAAAAAGCTGCAGATTGTGATTAAAGTGGAATTTAGGAGAAAAGCTACTGAAGATATGTAATTAAAAGTTTGTTAATATTTACAAATGAGAGACTGAAGATAATATCAACAAATACTGGATCTATTAGTAATATATAAATGTTCAAATATATTTTTGAAAAAAAATTTGTGTAATTTTATCCTAAAAAATTGAACTTTATGGTTAAGTTTGCTAAGAATCAAACATATAGTTGAAGTCCTATGTTGGGTATTATAAATAGGATCTTAAAAGTCAAAGAAGTGGCTTCAAAGAATTATTGGGTAAGAGATTTACATGTGTAAGTAATTCTTTGCAAATGACATCTATATTATTTGAAGAGGAAAAGATGTTAGGTACTACGAAGGTAAGATGAAGGATAGCATGAAACTAATCAAAACAAGTATCTTCAACTCTAAATTCAAGAATTGTTTAATTAATTATAAAGAGTGACTGTGTTTTTTTGAAGTAACTTCAGGTTGGAATGTTATCAATTTTGAATTAAGCTGGAGGAAGTCTCTGTATCCACGATATGATACATACATTACAAATTCCTAATTGTATCTCTTAGATTAGCAATGCATTAGCTATATTCGTAGAATTAGAGAATTGCACACATGCCAACTATATATCAAGAAACTTGTTGTGATAACTATCGATAGTACTTTGATTTACTTGACAACTGAAGTAGAATATACAAAGTATCGATGGATGACAATGGTGAAATTAAGCAACCATAAAGGATAAGCTAGAATGAAGAAGTGTGACTTTTGGATGGGATAACATTTCCTTTCTTAAACAGGTTATATCTAGAGAAGGAACTTCCATAGATATCGAAAATGTTAAAGTAGTGATTGAAGGGAGATAACTGACAAACACTACCAAGAAAAAAGATCCATTAAGGTAATCGGATGTATAAGAAAGGTACGAAACAACAATATACTTCATGTAAGCAATTACAATAGGTAATCCAATAGAGGAATAACGAATCTGAGATTGTCAAATTTCTTATTTGTTGAATCTCTTGTCATACCAACACTTTAAGTGTATTCTATTATGTTAAGTCTTATCAAGTAATGAGTTTTTGTCAATACCACCTCTCTTAATGAATCTGTTGGTCAAGAGTCATATTTAATCTTATTGAGTCAAATTGAGTTGATCCAAATTGTTAACCATTTCATTTGAATCTGAGATGGAGGAAAGTCAAGATTTGCCAAATTTACTTCTATTAATCCTAAGATAAACTATATGAAAAAACAAATGAAGAACTACAACAAAAATATAATCATTGTGAATAGAAGATTATGAGTGAAAGAAAAGGTTGGTGGCTTAAGGTGGACTAAAAAACCATTAATGATTATAAGTAAACCCTAGAAATAAGTAAAACAAAGAGCAAAATGGAGGGTAAACTAACAAGAGAATTTGTAAGGTTATGGAGCTAAGTCATTAGATAGTATAATAAGACTAAAGGACATTAGTGATGAGATAAGACATAATTGATATTAAAATATGGAATGCAAGGAAAGAAAATGAGATTGAGAAATTGAAGAGATAAATGATGAAGTCAAAGTAGAGGCTTAGATAGAAGAGGATTTGAAATCTCAATAAAAAAGATAATTCAAAAGATACAAAATAAATTGTAATTTTAAGAATATATATACCTCATTCTAAGGAAGATTTAGATTACAGTAGTTTCGAAAATGAAACCATTTGTAGGAGGGTAGAATGTAAGATCCCATAAAAACTGGTGATTAACTCATAATTAGTCGATTCGAAGATGGTTCGTAAAATTTAGAGTACTCATATAAATTATCTGATTGAGCTCGAATTTTACGATGAAGTTAAAAATATTAATAGAAATGACACCTATTTGGCCAGATATCTCTTCTTCATTAGATTGATCAAAAGCCTTCATAGGTGTCCGATGTTAGAATTATACCTAGACTTAGATATACAATAAGAAATAAAATGAAAAGTGTAGTTCTTGAAACATACTTTATAAAATATGATTTATATCAATATTCTTAAAATTAAGTTAACCTTTATAACTAGGTGATAAAAATTAAAATAAATAACTATACAGTTTTAATATTTCAAATTAAGTTGATTTATTAGGTTTATCAGGCCTAATCCTATACCATAGAGTTTCGTAATTTTATATATAATTTATAATAAATATTTTGAAATTAACTACATGATTTTAATAATTAATATTAGAGAGTAAAATTAAACATATGATATATATGAATAAGTTCTAAATAATTAATAGAACATATCCATATATATTATATATTAAAGAAAAGTGTAGTTAAGGCTTTATTTTGGAACATAAGACCAATGAAAAATTAGTTCCAAATAAAACCAAATAATAATATGAATCCCCTAAAAGTTAAAAGGAGTAGTCTTGTAAAGTTAAATTTTAGAAATAAGTTAAAATACAACCAATATAAATTAAAACGTAAATTTTATTGAGTTAAACTTTAATTAGTTTAGAAATAGAAATTTTAGATTAAATGTATAATATAATGTTATACTATTTTTAAAGTATATTATGGAGTTTTATGAATTATAAATCATGGTAAAATTAGACTCGAAATGTTACGTAAAATTGGATCAATAAATATATATATAATATATAGGTAACTTCCTTGAAAAATGCAATGAAGTAATGTTATATATATGGCTTTATGCTATACGGAAAGGGAAGGGGAATCAAACGAGAAAGAGAGAGAGAGGAACAAAGAGAGAAAGAGAGCAAGAGGAAAGGAAAAGACGAGAGAGTGATGAAGAAAGAAAGAAAGAAAAAGAAGAAGAAGAAGAAGAAAAAAGAGATTAGAAGATTTAATTTATCTGGTATTAATATTTTCAAGTAACTTCATTTCTATAATTATAAGTATTATTTCTTTTAATTGATATTTAATAGTCATAGAAAAGATATATAAAAAATCTCGTTATTTTTCTAAATGGAGTATTTTATCTATATAATTTCATAAATTTCTTCTTTTTTGAATTTTAAATTTAGAATATTGATAATTATATTTTTATTATTTCCATTTAATAACCTTAAAAGACCTAATTAAATATATATTTGTATGAATCATCTTATATATATATATATATATATATATGAATAAGCTATGTATTCAAAATAGTATCTAATTAATCCCATCGTTGATACGTATGTCATAATATGATAATTTTACATGTAAGATAAATTACATATCATATGATATTTTAAACGTAATTTGTGCTATTTGAAAAATATACACATATGCTATAAACATATATTACTTATTAAAATGACACCTTTACTAATAGCGTTATATTACACTACTATGTTACAATTATATACAATATATATATAATAAGGGTTACATGACAAGTAACATAGAAATGATGATATATATTCAATGTATATATATGTAACATAATGATATATATATTTAATAAAGTTTTTATTATAAGTAATATAGAACCTGAACAATTGAGTAAAATTATAAAATGAAATTATAAATAATTATTTGAATCTAATATGTAATAGAGGTATAAATACTAAAATGATATTTATATTATAGGAGCAAGCAGTAACAATACAATTTACATCAAACTTGAGTGAGCAAATTAGAGATTTTAGATAAAATTGGAATCAATACGTTATTGTATTTTAGAATATTATTTTATAGTACTCGAAAACTTAAGAGTATACTTAATTGTGTTTATTAGCTGGCTTGATTGTACGCATGCTTATGTATGAGTGTTTCTAGGTTTAATTGTGTGATTTTAGGTTCATGTTCTAAATTGTAATTGTTTGTTTTGTGTTAAATGATTAAATGCCTTAAACTGGACTTAATTAAATATATAACTTGTAAATCTAAATTGGATATGCATTGTAACCCATTAAGTGAAATGGTAAGGGCTCTCCGACTAAATATCAAACCCTTTGAAAGAGATAGCACTAAAATATAATGGTCATTTCTTCATCTTTAGTCAAACTAAATAATAGGAAAAGAGGTCACGATGAAGATGAAGATAGTAATTTAAAAGTAGTCACAGAAGAAGCGACATCTTTATTGTATAAGCTCGGGTTTGATCATAAGCTGTTGAAATTTACAATAAACTCCTAAACCTATATTAGATCAAGTGTAATTTCTCTAATCTTTCGATAGATCAAAAAACATCTCTGTTGTATTGCATTTAAATAATCGATCAACAACCTTCATTATATAGTTTTATGTCTTTGTCTTAATTTATTAAACAGTTGGTTACTTATATTCTTATAGATATTATTACAAGTATTACTCACATTCCTTGAAGCTAGCTACAATTGGATCTTGAGGAGTTGAGATACAAAACTAAAAAAATAGTTATATTTCTAAGATTTTAGTTCAATTTAAAATCTTCAAATAAAGTATTACTTAAGTAAGGTTATATTATGAAATTATGCAAATATTTCTTGTGATATTTGAATTTTAGTATGTATTCTTTATACTTTCACAAGTAATTAATATTTTAGATGTGTGAAATGATTATTTTAAAGTAGGTTAATTGTGAACATTTTATATAAATCAGGTCTATAATAACAGTTGAAAGATCATTTTCTATCCTAAAATAGTTTATATGATAGGACTATTATAACTCTATTATTTTGGGACATAACATATAATGAATTGACATTACCTTAAGCACTACAAAATAAAGAGCAAATATTTAACTTTATTGTCATGAGTAGTAGTTCGATGCAAGGATTGCACAATGTAGAGGTTCACTACCGAATGGAAATGTTAAAATGAAATTAGGCAAAACGTTTCGTAAGTTTATAAAGAAGGAAATAATATTCTCTATCTTTTAATTTTCAATATCATTTTATGTAATAGTTACTCAGCCTTGATCAATCATTTCGATCACTTCTACCCACCAAATTTATGATTTAAAACCAATAATTACCACGACCTTTCGAAATCATAAAAGAACTTGCATCATAACGTACGTTGAATAGTACTGAAAGGACCTTTTTATTCGAGAACAGACACAACAGGGAGTTGGAGCTTTGTTAACGATTTGCTCATGAGTCAGACAACACATTTCGAAAGGTGATAAACCTACTCTGCTGCTGGGGGTTTGCGTTGATTTACAGGCAATGAGTCGCTCAAAAACCAAACCCAGCAATACAGAAATTGGAGGTCCTTTGATTACAGGTAGTTGATGGTATCAAGGTTTATTTTGCTAAGGAGATGGATCATATTTAACTTCCTAGTTCTCATATTTGTAATAACAAAAAAATAAGAAATAAAAATAAAAAAAATATGAAATCAAACTTGCCACAAATAATATACCGACAATTCCAAGCACCTTTTTTAATCTAAAACTTAATAAGTTAGGGATATGTTTGCTTACTACAAACTTAAATTTAAAATATAAAATGGTGCTTCAACTTTACGTAGTTAGACTATAAAAATATAAAAAATGGATTGGCGTAACCGATAGTGCTTAATTGCATGCCGGAGAGGAAACTCCGAAATTATGTATCAAGTAAGCAAAATTCCTAGTAAGCATGACACAAGGTGTACAACGAAATGCACATTAATTAAATGCTAATCCCATGTCTTACAATGTCTAACAAAGAAGGGAAAAAAATAGTGAGACATCGTTTAATTAGTTTGTCACGCTATTACAAGTTAAAACCGGCATGGAGTTAATGTACCTAGCTGGAGAGTTTTTCTCTTCCCAAAATCAACATGGCCTGCCATGCACCAATCAAATCGATTTTTTATTTTTTATTTTTGGTTAAAAAGAGAAAGAAACCCAGACAAAGAAGCAATATATTTAATTTGGTCGCATTAATAAGCCAAGCATCTAACTTAGCTTTTTTTTTTTTCCCTGAATAAAGTTAAAAAAAAAACTTGAATACGAAGGCGGGATTTTATTTCTCCTAACGTCCTTCCTGCCAACGAGAGGCCGTGATCTCTCTTTCTAATCCCTTCCTAAGCCATAATGTCAATAATCATCGAGAAGGGAAAGCCTCTTCCCTTCATCTATAAACATTGGTCATCAAAGCTTACCCTTTTAATATCTAGAAAACTTAATGCCCATTTGCTCCTCATTTTCTTGGATGTGACGAGCTAGGGTCAAATTCAAACATATAATAACAATAATCAAATCCTAGGACAATGATTTTACTTTCTTTTTATTTATTTTTTTCTTTCGGTTATATACATATATGTTGGTGTACGTTCAATTATTTACCGTCTGACAATGATCTTTTCTATGTTGAGAATACGTGTCGAACGTGAAGTATAGTTCAATGACGCAATCCTGCGAGTTGAAGCCTGCTTCTTCTTGGGGGGGGGAAAGGAAATCATTACCCATTCCTTTGGACATAGAAGGTTCAAGGGCATTTCCTGCTTTTTTTTTTTTTTTTTTTTTCTTATTGATTGTACAGACTTTGGCCTTTGCCGAATCCAGCATAGGGTTTGGTGGTGCGAGAATTCACCCTCGGATTTAACCCTACGGGTAGTTCTCTTCTAGTTTTGATTACGTAGGCACAGTTTCCGTTTTGTTTCGTAGATTCTTTCATAGCCAGCTATGTTTACTTCAACGCGCCAACCAATAAACGTCACCATGTTTAGGTTGCAATATATTATAAGACTCATGAAAAACTGTGTATTAACTACCGCCTTAATGTAAAACTTTCGTGTCAATGCATGTAATGTAAGATTGCAGTCTCTCACTATAATTTGAAATTTTTATGATTTGTAATGAAAATATAATTAATGATATTAAACAATTTATTGAGATTCTTTATCTCTCAATGCTCCTGTGTCGTCCAAGTTGAAGCCCAGTCAACTCTAGCTATCTTAATAGAAACAATTTATTATGCTGCTTCCTAATATATTAGGCAATAATTTTCTAAGAATCATGTATTGCATGAAATGAATTGTAATTTTTAAGAGGAGACGATCAATTAATTTAT
Organism: Lumnitzera racemosa; assembly: GCA_024138005.1. Taxonomy (NCBI): domain Eukaryota; kingdom Viridiplantae; phylum Streptophyta; class Magnoliopsida; order Myrtales; family Combretaceae; genus Lumnitzera; species Lumnitzera racemosa. The sequence continues at coordinate 9,684,912 of JAMXBC010000007.1, forward strand.
GGGGTTTCTAAGAACGTACAAGCCTAAAGTTTGAAAATTTTTAAATAAAATCGATAGAAATTACTAGACAATTCAATAAAATAGGAACAATGTAATAATATGAATACAATTATAAAAATGTGATAGCAACATTCATTAGGCATTTAGATTATGTAAGAGACTAAACCATAGGAGAACACTTATCCTAGATTACTAGGTAAGTAATCTATTCACCAAAAGAGATAAATGTCACACCACTTGAGTGCATGTATTATCACAAATGGTGGTGTTACATTGGGATCGAATAGTTAATCTAAACATGCAAAAAGGTTAAAAATTAAGGTAAAAATCAGGATCGACTAGAAGTTGAATCAGAGTTAAATCAAAATCGAGTCAAATTGAACCGTAGAAATCAAACTTGAATTTAACGACACACAACAACCGTGCCAGCTAGGGAATGCTATTATCATCACATTTCATGCAGTACCAAAGAAGAAAACAATACACTAGAAGCACCGGGCCGAAGATAAATGAACACAAACACACACACACAAAAATCCAACTAAATTAATTTGAATTACTTGGATCGATCTATTGAGTTAATTGGATGAGAATCGAAATGTCGTAAAAACAAATATATAAATAAGAAACGGAGAGATAATGGGCTTTCAACATATGAGTGACTGATCAACTTCTCGATAATTCTGTAAGCTTAATACATGTGCAAAATAACAAGAAAATGCAAACCCCTCTCATAGGCTAGATATGTGCCCACAAAATTGATTAACGAAATGTGAACTAATAGATTGTTTATATATATGGCTCTTTAACCACTACCCACATGCTTATTCATCACCACATATACCTACAAACATGCACATGTGTAATTAATTAGATAAACAAGGATTTAGGAACCCTCTTATCTTATGGGCTTATGGCACCATATTGAATGGTTTGGGTCTCTCATGGCCTTATCATACTCTCCCTTTATACACAACGTAGTCTCATTCATTCATTTCGTTATTTAGGAGCAGCTTCATTTTTTAATTAATTCTAACTCCAAAACCGTAACCGATTAATTTACTTAGAGTAACCTAATTAAACAATGACTTTTACTTTCAATCAAATTAATCAATTTTAAATGGCTCCCATTTTGGTTTCTAGGTCTTTAGTTGTTTAAGTTTGATCTGAAAAATCTTGCTATTGTCCATGGTCCTTTACGTTAGTCTCATGACAGTAGTACCATAATAAAAAATAGGCTTCTCAAATACCTCGCTATGTTCGGTTAGCAACCTAATACTCTGAGAAGTATCTACATGACCTAGACTAATGGTGAATGTGTGACAGTGATTGTTATAAACATCTTATTTTTGCCCTCCTTAGGTCCATCTCTATTTTAAAATTCTCTTCTTCTTTTTTTAGAAAAGGCTAAAATATAAGAAAATACCAAAAAAATTGAAAAATATGAAAAGTACCAAAAAATTGAAAAAAATAAAAATACAAAAAAAAAATTGAAATATCAAGGAAAGACGTAAAAAAAATTGAAAAATAAAATAAAACGTAAAAAAGTAAAAAAAAAAATGAAAAAAAGAACCAAAAAATAAAAAAAATCAAAACAAATAAAAAATCATTAAAAAGTGTTGCACTGTGGTCTATTTAGATCAATTCAGGGCAAATATATTTTTTTGAGATAAAAAACAGCTTCTAAAGTCAAAATAAGCATATGAGATTTAACCAAATTAAAATCTTTGAACAAGATCAAATATTCATTGAAAACCATTTTTTCTTGCCCCAATTTACTTAACCCATTTTAAAATATTTTGAAAATTCATTTTTTCAAGAGATCATTACCTCAAATCGCACCTTAATCATATTTAACATTGGCATTTTGTGGTTATTTAAAGATTTCAAATAAAAGTCAAACATGGGTAGAGGCTAAGTTTTTTAATTTAATCGAATTAAATAACTTTTACAAATATTTTATGCATAGATTTATTAAGTATAATTTTTTACAATTTAAATAATTGATTAAGGGATTATTAAGTGTTGCTAAAAAAGAGAGAGAGAAAAGAGTTGAGATCACATTAGAATAAGAGACGAGAAAAAGGAATAAAAAGCATAAAAAAAATAGAAGTGGGCAGGAAACACATGGCCACCATTAAGGTCACAACCATTTAGAAGTGCCATGTGGCTACTTTTCTGATGACTTGGCACCACGTGACTTCACCCACATGGTGCCTTTTACTAGGTCAAGAGACCCTCTTCTCATCCCTTTATTTTGTTTCATGATATAAAATGCTTAGAAAAGGGAAGAAAATATTGAGGTAAGCTTGTTTATTTTGTTGCCATTTTTTCTCATTTTTTGGTCAAATTAAATTGAACAAAATGTGGAAATTAATTATAAACTTAGAGTACTATAAAAAACACTCCAAATTTGAAATCTATTTAAAAGGAAAATACTCTAAAAGAGCACTTAAAATGGGGAAAAAAAAACATGGTATACTAAATCTTATATGACTAACTAGAAACACATCGTGCTAAAAAATCTCAAATTATCACTTGGATTAAGTACGTAGAGCTTTTAGAACATTGTTGTACCATTAATTTTCTAGTATTTCCACAAAATTGTAACAAAATTGGAAAAAAAATAAAATAAAATCGAAAGAAACCCACTCTTGAAAAAGATTCGATTTTTTTTCATATCTTGGATGTCTTAGGCAATGCTCTCAACTACACACTATAAATAAGAGTCCTAACAGAACATTTAAACACAAGAAGTATTGAAAAGCTGTTTAAGTGAAGAAATCATCACTTTCTCTCTCTACCATTCAAACCCCGCAACCCTTACTCTCTCTCTTCAATTACTCTTATTATAAAGCAAATTGAAGTAGCCAAAATAGTAAGAGATTCCTCGTTTGTTGTAAAACAAATCTCAATGCTTGATTTTATCCAACAAGCTTAGACTCAAATTAATTTAAATTTGAACCAAGATGATGTTTTTAGGATTTGTTCATAATTAACTTGAATTTTTTTTTTTTTTGTCGAAATTGTTGAAGACAAGGTCAAGTTCCCGAAAATGAGTTGGGGGTTTTGAAGATTGGTATTTCAGGAGTTGAGGACCGTTAAACATACATCAACAACCTACCTAAATAGGCCTCAATTCAATTCACAAGTGAGGTAAGTTTTTCTCCTTTTGATTGCTTTGTTGCTTGTTCAAAAATTAAAAAAAATGAAAAATACATAATATATATATATATATATTTCAATCTTATCTTGTCATGTTTTTGCTTTAATAATGTGTTTTTAATTTTAGTAACATGTTAATAAATAATATATTGGCATGTTAATTTGCATAATACTCTAGTAATGTTACCTTATTAATTTGGTTTGCATGGTTAATAATTAATTATAATTGGCATATTTAGGATCATAATTAGTTGTAACTTGCATGGTTATATAAGTTTATTAAATAATATGATAGTTTTAATCTTACATATTATTACGTTAATTGATTAATTTGCTTATCATGTCATGTAGGCTTGTATATATGATTTCATAAATAATGATATTTTCGAATAAGACGGGTTTTTACCTAAGAATGATCTTCTCATAATAAAATTTTTTTCATAAATAAAATATAAATTGGTCTTTTTCCAAAATTTAGGATTTCTTTATGGCTCTTTAAAGTTTGACCAAAAATCCATTTCTTTTAAAATTAACAAAACTTAATGAATTTAAAGTGAGAAGACGTTTTTTAAAAAAATAATTAAATAAATGAACTAACAAAGTAAATTTTTCATCAATTAAGAACTATTTGAGCTTAATCCTACTTCGCGAATATGTAGACACTTCGGGCAACCCAAATTAATAAAAAAAAATTTGTTTTTCCCCTTTTCCATTTTTTTTTCTAAAAAAAAATAAGTATAAGAAAAAGTCCAATTTATTTGAAAATATATTATTGGACCAACAGTCATTTCATGGACTTCTTTTATAGAAACCTTTGGGTTTTAACAAGTTAGCCTCCGAACCTAATGTTTTCTGATTTCTTTTTTTCTAAAGCTGTTTTAGAAAACCTAAGGGCCAATGGCTAAAATTAGGATCTATCCACCCATTGAACCTAATTTCAATGGACCTTAATTTCACTTTTTTTTTTTCAATTTCAATTTTTCAAAAAAAAAATTTATAAAATCTTTTCTTAGTTTTATTAAGAGATTTATATTGAGTAGGTTAAGCTTAATATAAATTAGGTTAGAAACATAGAGAAACTAAATTTTTAGTTGAATAATTATATCTTTCCATTTCGATATCCTATATCAACTTATGTATGTTACTGTTGAACATAAGGTTCATTATTTGATTTTGATGAAAACAAAACAAAAGGTATATATTTAAACTTGTTGTTTTTAAAGAGAACAAAATAAGTGGATGATTAAACTAAGTATTATTTGATTACATCGAGTTAATTGAATAAGATTGATTCATTTGCTTAATAATTAAATATATCAATTGACTCTAGAAGATATTTAATCTTTTGGGTGATGATCAAATGATCTTGAAGTTGAATTGCAAAGTATATTTGTTCGTTGTATGTTAAAAGTATTATCAGGTGATACTTGGCCTACTAACATGATGGCTCAAGGAAGAATCGGGATAACGATATAAAGCCTGGAATAATACAAAGAAAAGCTAATTGACCCTAAGGAGCTGTCATGCTGGTTCACTTGTTGATGTTCATGCTAGTAATATATTTTCTTACCATCATGTCAGTAAGAAAATATACTAGTCGTTAGAGCATTTAATGCTTTATAACGGGAAGAATTAAATGGGATTATATAAATATTTAACAACTTGACCAAGGATAAGAGAGAGCTGATCCTTTACTGCAATATTTCAACATTCTCTTGTATTCTTGTTGTCTATTATTCCCATTGTCTCTTATACCTTAATTTTCTAATATTTAGAGAGATTTGAAGTAGAGTGCATATGAGCTATTAGTTCAAAAAGTATTAATAGTTAAAATTAATACACCAATAATCCTTGATATTGAGTTTTGTATTGTGAATTGAGATTATAATTTGTGTTGAGAGTTGTTAGTGTGAAACTTGTGAAATTAAGTTTGTGTTTATGTATGTGTAGCTTTTGAAACTTGGATTGAGAAATCAATAAAGTGGTGTAAAATCATCGGTTGGAGACATTGTGTGTCTGTGAAGATTGGGAGGCGGTCCGAACTCTATATTATATCCGTACTTGATCTTCTTTATCCTTATCTCTTTTAATTTCCACACTTATTATTATTTTATCATTATTTTAATTATGCTTATTGTTACTTTTGGCATTTAATTTTAAAAAGAATTGCAATTTGTCTTGTAAACTCAATTCACCTCCCCTCCCCCATCTCTCTCTCTCTCTCTCTCTCTCTCTCTCTCTCTCTCTCTCTCTCTCTCTCTCCCCTTTAGTCTACTATTCTTCAATTGGTATTAGAGCTAATCTCTAATCACTTATTTAATCGTATATTAGAGTAAAGATTATGGCATTTAATGTATTAGGCTTTTTAGAAGGACAAGCAAATAGGCCTCCTCTTTTAACCGGTAGCAACTATCCATATTGAAAATGTAAGATATCTATATTCTTAAAAGTATAAAATAAATTATTATGACATGTAGTTAACAAAGGACTATTTAAAATAGAAGGAAAAGAATAAAGAGATTACTCAAATGATAATTGGAAATTGCTTGATCTAAATGAAGTTGCTATGAACATTTTGCATTGTGCCATAAATGAAAATTACTTCAATAGGATTTGCACATATAAAAGTGCTAAAGGAATATGGGATGAACTATAAAGCATATATGAAGGAACTAGTAAAGTAAAGGATACAAAAATAAGCTCATTATATAAATAATTTGAAAACTTTAGAATTGATCCAAATGAAACTATTAATGAGATGCATAATAGATTCATCAATATCATCAATCTTTTGAGTATTCTTGGAAAGACATTTACTAATCTTGAAATCAATTCCAAAATCCTTAGGTCTTTATCAAAGGATTGGGAAGCTAAGAGAATTGCAATTAAGGAAGCTCATGATCTTAACACAATACCAAAGGAGCAACTTCTTGAAACTCTTAAGACTTACAAGATAGTTAAGAGACAAGGGGAGGAATCCAAGAAGAAAATAATTGGTTTAAAAGAAACTAAAGAGAGCTTTAGTAGTAATGAAAGTGAAGATGATGATAATGATAGTGATGTGGCTATAATCACAAGAAATTTTAGGAAATTTATGAAGTACAATAAAAAATTGGTAAAGGACATGGATGAAAACACATCTCGATTTAGAAAGGAGAAGAAGGAAGCAATCAAGTGCTATAATTGTCAAAAATTGAGTCACATTCAACAATATTTTTCAAATCATAAGAAAACCAAGAAAGGAACAAAGAAAATGACTATAATGGCAACTTGGAGTAATGGCGATTCAAGTGACTCAGATAGGGAAATGTGCTTCATGGCCATGGATAATGAGGTATGTTCTACTTTTAGTGATTCTTCATTTGATGAGATCAAAAATATGTATGATGAGTCACTTAAAGAATTTATTAAGGTTCAAAAGAAGAACAAGATGATGAAACAAATGATGATTGAAATAAGAAGTGAATTTGATCTATTTAGAAATGAATATAATAGAGTGAATAATGTCAAAGAAAGCTTAGAAGAGGATAATGAATACTTAAGATTAGAAATTGATAAATTAAATAGAAACAATGAAGAATTGAGTTTTAGGAATGAGGAGTTGACTAAGGAAAATGATGAACTAAAAAACAAGTGTAATTCTCTTGAAATAAAAGTTAAAAGTATGAAAAATAAGAATGATATGGAAAATAGGCTAGGAGAGCTTTAAATTGAAAACATTATCTTGAAGTCTGGCCTATATTATTCAAAACAAACTATAGCTAAGTTTGTAAATGGAGAAAAGAATTTAGATAAGCTCCCAGGCTCTCAAAGGTAAGGATTGGATAAGATCAGAATTAGCTATAGCAACGACCAAGACTCATAACTATTGCAATAGATATGGTTATATTACACATACATGTGTAATACGTCACAAGACCAATTTAAATCATAAAGGTAAAATGGTTTGGGTTCTAAAAGAATAAGGATATATCATTACAACAAACCACAAAGGACCCAAACTCACATGGGTACCAAAGAAGTAATTACATGTTTTTGCAAGAACTCTAAGTGAGAGCATGATGCATCTTCGGGCTCATATACATAGAGAAGCACCGCAACGAATGAACCGAAAAGGAAACAAAAAAGAAACTAGCAAAATCTAGGCAACTACCAAGTGGATATGACTCACCACTCGATCTTACTTGGCCTGTAACCTGCCAAATATGATACACTAGTCTGAATTGAAGGGTCACTCACCACTACTCCTTACTAAAAGGAATAAATAAGAGTTAGATGATAACGAAAACGCTAAGGTTGCTCCAATAAGTAAATCTATATTAAAAGTTGAACGTATGCGTACAAGGAAAGTGGGGGCTTATATACTTGCCCACTAGTGTTATTTTACACGTATGAAAAACACAAAAGGGTATTTTACAATTACATTACATTAATCATACTAAAAAGGGGTAAAAAAGATAAAGAATATCGAGTACGAAAAAGAAAGAATCATTTGGAACGTTGTATTAGAAGGCACATGTCACTTGATAGCTGTACGTTAGGAATATGATACATAGGTAGAAGGTCAGGTGTCTTGAAGTTAGACACCAAGAAGTTAGGTCGGTAGCTTAGCTCAGCTAGTCCTGGGCTGTTTTTTAGATTTGGACTTCGTTGTTGGGTAGGAGCATGTTGGACATACATGAGAATCTAAGAGACAGGCTGACAGAAGGTCAGACTGGGATAGGAGTCCCCGTCTCTACAATGGCTTAGAGCTAATATTTTCCGTGCGAGCTCTTTAAGTCTTCTAGCCCGGCTTCTTATGATTGATCTAGGGGGTTAATTCCTATCATTTGCCTAGGGTTCAAAGAGATTTGTCCTCAAATTTAAAGCAATTTCTACTCATTCTTCTAAGGCGCTCATAGGATCTTCCGCTAGTCATTGGCGAATTAGATCAAATACATTGAAGGTAAAGGAGACACCATGGTTATCAGGTAACTCGATCTGGTAAGCATTGCGATTTATCTTCTTTAGGACCTTGAATGGGCCGCCAGCTCGAGGAAATAGTTTCCTTTGTCTTAAGTGTAGAAATTGCTCTTGATTGAGGTGAATCCATACTAAGTCTCCTAGCTGGAAAGAAATAGTTCGACGGCCTCGGCTGCCAATCTCTTGTTATCTCCGATTGAACTTAGCGATCTTCCCTGTGACAGACTGGTATAGCTCATGCAATTTTTTGGCTCAGTTCACTCCAAAGTAACTTTCTTCAGTAGCTGCTGAGGTGTCGATCATATCTAAGGAAATGGTAAGGTTAAGGCCATAAATGACCTCGAATTGGGTCTTCCCAGTAGTGCTATGAATAGTTTAATTGTATGCGAACTCCACAACTTGTAGGCATAAATCCTAATCCCTCAGGTTCTTCCCTACAACAGCTCTAAGTAGATTACCTAGCATCCTGTTTACCACTTCAGTTTGGCTATCAGTTTAAGGGTGGCTACTGGAGCTGAACATGAGTTTGGTCCCAAGTCTCCTCCAAAGGGTCTTCTAAAAATAACTCAAAAATTTTGTATCCCGATATAAGACAATTGTCTTCGGTACTTCGTACAGTTGGACAATCTCCTGCAAAAACAAACCAGCAATATATAGAGGATCGTTAGTCCAATGGCACGGAATGAAGTGCGCCATCTTGCTAAAACAGTCCTCCATAACAAAAATAGAATCTTTCCATCTAGATGTCCAGGGTAACCCCAGGACAAAGTCCATGCTGAGGTTGGCCCAAGGTAAAGTTGGCGTTGGCAGTGGCAGAGGCATATACCTTCCATGGGGGTTCTCTTTTCTCCTTAGCACTCTTACACACTTCATAACTACCAACTACTTTATGGATATCCTTAGCCAAACCTAGCCAATAGAAGTTCTCCTTCAACAGATTAGCAGTCTTGACCTCCCCAAAATGGCCTGAAAGTCCATTACCGTAAGCTTCCCGAACTAACAGCTCCCGTATGGAGTAGTTTGGAATACATAACCTACTATCCTTGAACAGAAAGCCGTCCTTAAGATAATATCTTCCAACAACTACCCTCGCTCAGCACTGTTCAACAATAGGACCAAAGTAAGGGTCAGTAGCATACTACTCTATTTGGGATATTAAGATAAGGAGAAGATTCAAGCTATTTTAGAATGGCCAACGTTGAAGAATGTCACTAAAGTCCGAAGTTTCCATGGCATAGCTTCTTTTTATAGGCGAATCATTAAGGACTTTAGCACAATAGTCGCCTCATTGACTAAGCTGACAAAGAAGAATGAAGGGTTTAAGTGGAATGATCGAGTTGAGTGAAGCTTCAGGGAAATCAAAGAGAAGTTCACCTTGGTACCTGTCCTTTTACTACCAAATTTTGATAGGCCCTTTGAATTGGAGTACAATGCATCAGGAGTTAGAATTGGCACTGTCTTGATACAAGAATGATGGTGCATTGCTTACCACAGCAAGAAACAAAGTGACCTAGCCCTAAATTATTCTATATATGAAAAGGAGTTGTACTCCCTTTTCCGAGCCTTCACCATTTGGCAATACTACCTACTATCATGAGAGTTTGTTATTTTCACTGACTATGAATCATTGAAGCATCTTGGGAGTTAGAACAAACTCTCCAAGAGGTAGGCCTAATGGTTGGAATTCATGGAAGGGTTTTCGTACGTCATTCGATACAAAAGGGGGAGTGCATGATGCATCCTCGGGGTCATACACACAGAGAAGTACCACAACAAATGAACCAAAAAGGAAATAGAAAAGAAACTAGCAAAGTCCAAGCAACTGCCAAGTGGATATGACTCACCATTCGATCCTATTCGGCCTATAACCTGCTAAATATGACACACCAGTCCGAATTGAAGGATCACTAGTCACTACTCCTTACTAAAGGGAATAGATAAGAGTTAGATGATAATAAGAACACTATGGTTGCTCCAGTAAGTAAATCTATATTGAAAGTTGAATGTGTGCGTACAAGGAAAGTAAGGCTTATATACTTGCCCACTAGGGTTAATTTACGTGTATGAAGAGACAAAGGGGTATTTTACAATTACATTACATTAATCATACTAAAAAGGGGTAAAAAGGACAAAGAACATCGAGTACGAAAAAAAAAAGAATCATTCTGGAACGTTATATCAAAAGACACGTGTCACTTGATGGCTGTACGTCAGGAGTATGATACATAGGCAGAAATAGGAAGTGTTGGGAATTAGGGGTTGACTTGATCTTGATCAAGTCAGGAGCCATTCGGCCTAACAAAAAGGTCAACTGTCTTGAAGTTAGATGCCAAGGGGTTAAGTCGATAGCTCAGCTCGGCTAGTTTTAGGCTATCTTCTAGATTAAGACTTCTTTGTTGGGTAGAAGCATGTTAGATACACGTGAGAATCAGAGAGACAGGTTGGTAGGAGGTTAGATTGAGATGGGAGTCTCCGTCTCAGCGATGGCTTAGAGCTAGTATTTTCTATTCGAGCCCTTAAAGTCCTCTAGCTCAGCTTCTTGTGATCGGTCAACGAGGTTGATTCCTATCATCTGCTTGAGGTTCGAAGAGATTTGTCCTCAAATCTGAAGTGATTTCTACTCGTTCTTCTAAGGCGCTCACAGGATCTTCTATTGGTTGATGGGGAATCAAATCGGACATGTTGAAAGTAAAGGAGACATTATAGTTATCAGGTAACTCGATCTGGTAGGCATTAAGGTTGATCTTTTTCAGGAACTTGAATAGGCCATCAGCTCGAGGAGATAGTTTGCTTTGTCTTATGTATGAAAATCACTCTCGACTGAGGTGAATCTATATTAAGGCTCCTGGCTGGAAAGAAATAGTTTGGCGGCCTCGACTGCCAATCTTTTGTTGTCTCTAATTGAACTTGGAGATCTTCCTCGTGGTAGATTGGTGTAACTTATGCAATTTTTGGGCTCGATCCACTCTAGAGTGACTTTCTTTAGTAGTTGCGAGGGTGTCCATCATATCTAGGGGAATGGTAGGGTTAAGGCCATAGACAACCTCGAATGGGGTCTTCCCAATAATGCTATGAACAATTCGGTTGTATGCGAACTCTACAATTGGTAGGCACATATCCCAATCCCTCAGGTTCTTCCCTACAATAACTCTAAGTAGATTACCTAATGTCCTGTTTATCACTTCAGTTTAGCCATCAGTCTAAGGGTAGCTATTAGAGCTGAACATGAGTTTAGTCTTAAGTCTCCTCTAAAGGGTCTTCCAAAAATAGCTCAGGAATTTTGTGTCTCGATCTGAGACAATCATCTTCGGTACTCTGTGTAGTCAAACAATCTCCTACAAAAACAAATCAGCAATGTATAAAGCATCATTAGTCCAAAGGTATAGAACAAAGTACACCATTCTACTGAAATGGTCCACTACAACAAAAATAGAATCTTTCCCTCTTAACATTACATTGTAAAGTTGTTGATTAATGGAGGTTAATTAATAGTTGTGGTATGTTAACAAGTATTGCAAAAGTACAATAGGTGCTTCATGAAATGCCTGAGCAAAATATTGTGTTGGGTATGTATTAATTGTGTTAATTGAATTTGTTTTGGAGTTGGTACTATTACTTGAAGATTTGCGACACGATGTTAGAAAGGAAGATTAATAAACCACTTAGAAATATAAAGAAGTCCTTGCAAGAGATAAGAGCAAAACTTAGAGCCTTTAAGAAGCGATTCAAAATCAAGTTAGCAGAAAAAAAAAAAAAAAAAACTAAACCTTTTATATCAAAACTAATGGTATCAATACATCAAAACTAAAGGTATCAAATTAAAGGAGCCATGACTAAAAAAATCAAACTCAAAGAATGAAGGCTCAAAATCAAAATTGAAAGTGAAAGGCTAATAATGAAAAGGCTTTGGAAAAGATTGAGTTTAAGGTTATAATTAGGTATAAGAAGCTAGAGATCATAAAGATTGCTAGAAAAGTAATTAAGGAAGCTACATGTGCAACTATAGTAGCATTAGATGGGGTGATTGAGAAAATTTTTAAATCCATTAATGTAAAATCTATGAATATGGTAGGATGGATTAAGATTGATGTGTTTATACATCAAGGAAATTAAGCTATTTTATGGTTTGGTCACTAAATAACAACCTATACATGTTATGGCTGATCCAACCATGTTATGCCATCAATTATATTGTAATCTGCCAATGCTAATGTGTGTAATTCATTGGGTGCAAGATATGTTGATAAGGGTTTAACTATTGGTAGAGCCATGTATCTGTTTATGTTAGCATTGTATATATGTTGTAAATGGGGATCATTGTTTTATATGCTACTACACTTATATGCATATTAGTTAGTTATTCATGACATGTAATGTTAGTTTAATATAAGAAACAAACATGATATTTACTCAGCTTAACCGTTAAGAAAAACGTTTTAAAATGTAACATGTCCAAAAATTGTAAACCTTAATTGATGTTAAGCCTTCTTTCTTCCCTTATCCTCTTCTCTAATCCAAAACATAAGAATAAGGTTAGTAAAAATGTACATATGAAGCAACATACCTTAACATTCGTTACCTAAAATCCCTAATTTCTACTATGTGTTAATATATAAAATACATTATGGCTTCCTAAACCAATTACTTTATCTTGTTTCAATTTTACTTTGCGAAATCCTTCATCAATTTCATGAAACAATTGCTTAAATGGTTAATTGATAGTAATCATCAAATTTTATATTCTTAATTTGATTCCAATTTTATATTTTGAAAATCTTTGATTAGATTGTTGCGCTTTGAAAACTCAATATACTAAAGATACATTACATCATATCACAAAATTCAAATAAAGTTTAGGGCTTAAGAGGCCTAATGTAAGCCCTGCAATTCGATGTTCTAAATTTGGTTCATAAAATTTAAGACAATTATATAAGTTGTCCGATTAAGCCCGAATTTTACACTGAAATATGGAATATCAATAGAAGTGACCTTGTATGTTTGGATTAGAAAAATAAAATAATTAAATATTATATATTTAAGTTATAAGTATATTATACATTATTTATTGAAAACGCGTAAAACAGATTTTGATAACTAATGAGTTACTAGAGATAAAATATATGTACACTAAAAATCATAAAATAATTTAAATACTATTTAGGGGTATTTATTTGTATTATATATATTTACGTGTAGATATAAATATCTAAAATTACTTAAAATACCTAATATATACTAAAATATACTAAATAAATTAAAGAAAATTAAGAAAAATAAGTGGCATATGAGGAAAATTTTGGAATGGGACATGGCAAAGCAAGGATGTGATTTAGTAAAGGAATGAAACAAACTAAGATATATGAAAAGATAAAAAGTAAAGATAAAAGGATACTTCGTAATAAAATAATTTATCAAGTACCAGAACCTTCCTTATAAATTCATAAAACCCTAATGTAATTCATTTGTGGAAGTTTAGAGTTCAGAGAAAAATAAAATTAGAGAGAAATTCGAAAGAGTAAAGAGCATATTTTTGCAAAATTACACAAAATAGAGTGTAACTATTAAACCATAACCTAAAAAGGAATGACTACCACCACCCGATAACTTGACTACCGATTTAGGCTACTAACAAGGGTGGAGCCACCGTTGGTAGGTAGAAGCTCAGAAAACTGTAAGTGCAAGTTGTAACTTGATTTTTGTACAAATTACTAAAAATACTAAAACTTTGTGGAAAATTATGAAAATTGGCATTCTGGTATATTTTTGTATATAGTTTTAGAGGAAAATATTATTTTGGTAAAATTGAGTTCCAAAATATCTCATCCTTAAGAAATTACTAAATCTGAGCTAATTTTACTTTTGTTTTCAAAAACCCTATTAATATTGTTTTGGCCTCAAATATTTTTTGTACAATACCTATGGTGTATATTAAATTATCATAAAAATTTTTCTCAAAAATCATTCTCCATATTTTTATTAATTTTAGGCCTTAAAATCTTGTTAAATGACCAATTTCTTAAGTATATTTAGTAATTTTTAAATAAATCGATTTAGATTCTAATTTGGGGTGTATTTTAATATTTTGAAATATTATGTGATGTTGAGGGATGATATTTGTAGTGTTTAGAGTGTTGGTTGTGGCTAATATGAGCATAGTATTAATAATTGGGTAACATGTGAAATGTTGAAAAAAGTAGGTAAGGTGTGTTAGATCAAACTAAAGGGATGATGGCTTTAATACTAAGTTATGATTATGATCGTAAATGATAAATTTTAGGAATTGTGCTAAAGGCTGGTATATAAAGTGAATAAGAATAGGAATAGGATTAGTATCTAATTCAAAGATTTTTTATACTTAAAATGTAGTTAAATAAGCTCAGAGGATAGATTAGTAGATGATTTAAGGATTTAGAATAAAACTTTAGTTAGAAGTTGAATCAGAGGATAAATAAAAATCTAAATTAGAGGTTGAATCAAAAACTAGTTTAAGATGAACCTAATTATAAGTGACATGGAACTTAGTCACCTTAGTAACATATACCCTTAAACCAAAAGTAATAATAATTTGAGTTACAAGAATTAAGTTTATATGTACTAAGCATATGAATAGTAAATTGTTATTTGTATTTTAGGGACTAGCGGTAAAGGTATAGTATAAGTTGTATTGAGTGAGTAAGAGAAAGAATTTAAGTAAGTAGGTATAGATATATTAATTTATTTTAGGGTACTGTTTCATAGTACTTGGAGACTAAGGTTGTACTTAATTGTGCTTGTAAGTAATTTCCTTATGTGTCTTTAAGATTGACTAAATCTATTAGTGAGCTATTATGCTTTGTAACTATTTGTATTTTGTGGACTTATTTAATCACCTAGAACTAGACTTATATATATTTGACCTAAAACTTTAATCAAACATGCATTGTAACCCATTAGAGTACAATTAAGATTCTTCGAACAAATACCGATACCTTTGAAAAGGATAATGTTGTAGCATAATAGTGCCTTCTTTATCCTTAGTCAAATTAAATGATAGGAAAGGAGACTACGGTAAGGATGAGGGCAATGATTCAAAAAATACTCATAAGAGGAGAGATGACTCCATTACATAAACCTGAATTTGGTCATAAGTTGTTGCATACATTTTGAAATGCTTCAAACCTAAATTAAAGCGGGTCAAATTTCTCAAATTTTACAATAGACCAGACAACATTGTGCAATAGCTTTTGTTTTGTTGCATTGCATTCATTTAACTGTTTGATAACCTTACTTATGATTATTGTATAGTCTTATGTCTCTAACCTACTTACTGAGTGGTTGGATTGCTTGTATCCCTATAGATCTTCTTACAAGTGCAAACTAAAATGCCACGTTATAACTACCTAAAGGTGAATTGCTTTTAAAATTCTAAGGGAGTAAGGACTTAAATTGGTGAACTACAGACTTTAGAGAACTTTTGTTTTAAGCTCTTAGTCTTATGAACTTAGTTGTGTACATATTTCTATACCTTAAGCCCCTATGATAAGTAAATATTGTTTAAAATATCAGAGTTAATATATAAATGTTTCAAATTTCTATATATAATTTTACTGGTATTTTTATATAAACTGTTACTTCAAAACGGGTTAGTTTTAGACGTCTTATATGAATTAAGCCCATGATAATAGCTATGAGGTCAGCTTCTATCTTAGGTTGGTTTACATGGTAGGATTATTGTGATTCCATTGCTTTAGGGTGTAACACTTAAAGTCAACATATAGATTATCACTTGAAATGTTAAGATCAACAGATTGAGTTGTAAAGAACTCGGTACCTATCGGCCTTACAAATATATACCTTGATATTTACACGCATAATATAGCAATTAATGCTTAGTAAGGTTATTAATTTAAGAATAATCAAATAGCACACCTCTAGTATCCTAGAAGTTAGAATAACTCATGACTTAGTGATAGGAAACAAGGGGTTCGAATCTTACAATAACAAGCAATTAAAGGTTGATAAGGATGACCAAATCCCACATCTAAAACTAAAACCAAAAGTAACTTCATAAGAAGTTCACCCATTAAATTATCCTCCGATGATCACAATCCACATATAATGCATTATATGTAAGTCCTATACCTCTATATAACACCCATTATAACATTTTTCTATGTCTATATCGGTTGCAATTCCATCCTAGCAATCACCAGCTGAGCTAGCACAATAGCTTAAATGACTAATTACCATATTAACCTAACAATTACAATCATATGCACAAATCCAATATAATAGTGTCTACTATTGACCTAAACCGACCAAGCATAAACAAGCACATATACCATGTGAAACACCAAAGTATAGAACTGTTTACTGATTTTATATGCAATGAAAGAGTAATAGAGTTACTTAATTAATTAATTCCAAGGCTTAAGTTTAGTAGTTAAGCGAAGTTATGAAAGCATATTATTATTAAATCTATTCAATTTAAATGTAGCCTATAAGTAGTTAAGCCCGACTTAATTTTGGAATTAAAATTAGTTACGCCCATCTTTAATTAATTAATGAATGAATTAGTTAATTAATTATTTATTTATTCTAATTACTCTTTATGGGTAATTTTGAATTTCATTAAATTTTATGAAGTTTCAACTCAAAGTAAGGTCAGCCAATTTAATTCATTATTGAATCAGTTGCATCTGAACTAGTTATTGTTATTGTTATTAGTAGGAAAAATATTATTTTAGTACATTTTATTTACAAACACATTTTATTTGTTTCCTTGAAATATTATACTAATAGTTCAAGAACTTTAATTCAAATCTTTAATTTCAAATATCTCCTTTTCAATTTATCATCTTGATAATTTGTTAATCATGATTGAAAACAAGGTTGTTAAATTCACAATTCTATCTACAATTACTAAAGAGTCCGTAGAATCAACATGTAAAATCGAACATAGAAACATAAATTTCCATAACCTATGTAAAATAACATTTAAAAAACTATAAATTTACTTATAATAGTTATAAAAAAAAAACTTCAAATACATTATATAAATAAAGAAATTAAGAAATTCAGTTCCTTTTTTATTGTTGACTATGGTGAAATCAACTGGATGTGACAGAGAAAGTTAGGCTTAAATACTTCTCAGAAGGGATATTAGGCTTTGGAATTACTTGGACTCCTTGCTTCTTGGTACCTACAAAAAGCCTCCTGTGGGTTCATCCACAAGGGCTCTTTGACGCTTTAGTTAGCAAGGAGAAAAGGAGAAACATAAGTAAATAGGTGTTCGGGCATTCTTAGAGTGAAGGAGAGGATCTTCGAGTGACAATGAGTTCCATTAAGAGGTTTATAATTCTGGGAGTTCAAATCCAAATCCCTTTACCTATTGGCTCCTTATACTATTTATAATGCAAGAAGCTTAGCTATTAGGGGCACATATCAACCTAAGCTTTATTTGTACTTGTTGCTGGTGGAGGACATGCACTAAAGGAGTGATAGGGTGGTGCTAGATATTGGTCGGCTATGACCATGTTGATAGCCATGTTTGTATCCTAAAGCTTTGACATTCTTAGAGGATGTCATTGATTATACCATGCATGTTAAGTTGCAATTAATAAAGAGAGAAAAGGTATATGTGCTAAAGACAAACGATTCCAAAGGTAGAGAAGAGAGGGTCTAAAAAACCAACGAACGGTAGGTTAGCTTTCTAGGAGTGCTCATAGAGGAAGGAACGTCCTCGAGTACAGGTGGGGACTTAGGGCCTATAGGGGCTTCGTAGCCCACGTATGCTCGAGCATGTTGTCAAGTCTTCAAAGACTTGGTGCTTAAGGAATGGGTCTTCGAGCCACCTATAGGGAAGCCGAATGCTTAGCTGCAGTGGAGTGCTTGGAAGAGGCAAAGGGTTTGGTCACCCGACAATCAATGAGCCTTGGAAGACCTTTGCTTAAGTTGGGCTTTGAGCCAGTCCAAAATAAACTATCAACATTTATAATAAAAATTCCTAATCTATAATTTAACAATTGTGGAAGTAGGATAAATAAAGTGAAAACTAATTTTTTTTCCATTAATTTATTTGAAAAAAAAAAGCAATAAATTAAAGATAACCCAATGTTTCTGTTCATTTTGAAGTTGAATATATAGTTTTCCTTATAAACATTTATATTAAAGTTGGAACCCGAATGAAGGGAGATAAAGGGGGAATATTAAAATAGGATAGGAAATATGACTTTATTACCTTAATCGTCGATGGGTTAGTAAAAGTCTAGTTAACTTTTTTTTTAGCTTATTAAACTCATATATGCAAAATGGGTAACATAGTTAAAAGTGCAAGCTTCTACTGAGTTTGATATATAAAATCAATTAAAAACGTAAAAGAAATTTAATACTCGAGTTAACTCGAAAAAGCTTCTTAAAATCATAAATTCATAAAATCATATGACCAGAATTACATTTTTGACAAACTACGGCCCTAATGGTCAATAAGCTAGTAGAAGCTTAGTTATATTATTTTATTTTTTGCCCATTCAACTCAGATGTGCAAAATCGATAAATTTGATTAAAAATATAAATTTCTATCATGTTTGATACATAAAATCGATTAAGAACATAAGTTTTCATACTAAAACAATTTGGAAGTATTTCCTAAAATTATAAACTCATGGAGTCATATAAGTAGAATCGTGATTTTGATAACGATAAGTATAAACTGTTCAATATAATTAAATCAATTAATAACTTCAATCTCATAAATAATACATTATTTATGAAATTTTAGGCTCTTAGAAGATCAAACTTAAGTTTTATCAAGAACATGATGAATGTTGGGAACATAAAGAGCAAGTGTTGAATATCTTTTAATTTTTTAGAGAAAAAAATTGAAAGCATTAATACTTTCCTTTTAAAATCCTTCGACTTTCAAAGATCAAAATTGGACTAAATATGGATACTTTGCCTTTCTTCAAATTCTTGTCAAGAACACATTGAAATACTCATCCTCATGCTCAACGTATTCAACTAATTTTCTTGAAAAAATTTGGAGAATTATCCAATAATTGAATTTAACTTTCAAATTGCTAAACTTCATAACTCATCACAATTTATATCGAGTTCCACCAACATATTAGGAATCTAGTAAGAATTAGACTACAACATTCTGATTAACATAATCAAAATGCTATTAAAACAATCAACTATAGAAAGCAAATTCAATAGCATATCAAATCAACAAATACATATTCATAATCATTTGTAGCAAGCATGCTCATATTCATATCATAATCAAATCAATTCAACATATAATCAATCAACCATATCCTAAAACATGCTTTCTATTATTGGTTAATTTGAATAACAAGATCAAGAGCTAAATTGAACTCTATATTGTCACGTCCCAATCTAGAGAGTCGTAAGAGTCTCGTCATATAAACCAACCTACGCTAGAAGCTAGTTGCCTTTGTTACTAACGTAGGTGTAACCTACACAAGGCATTCGCTACTCCATTGCTTGGAAGCGTCTCATTCGATACCTAATAAGGATCAACCTGTGGTACAATTTTTGAAAATAGCTACTAAAAATAATTCTTATAGTTTAAATCCAAAAGGAAATCAAGTTTTATAAATTGTATGAAGAATGAAACCTTGAATTTATTAAAAATTTCAAGAGCTTACGTTGTTACAAAAGATATATGATTTACGAAAATTTTATGAAAAACCATAGGCTTGTAGAGCATGGACTAAATCTAATTAGTTGAAAATTAGGGATCACCTAAGGAGACCCTATTAGTTTTCCAAAAGGTTGATACAGTCTATAAACCAAATAGAAATCCAATCAAGTAGTTTTGAATCTCACTTCCTAACCCTATTCTCTAGTCTTCTAGAACTTGGAATGGTATTGGTGAATCTACTAGGGAAACTTACAAAACAGCTATAGGGGAATGAGCAATAATTTTCTTAGTAAGTGGAACAGAGACAGTAGCACATATATGACACAAAGTAACCAGAATTTTCGAGCAAGTTTAATTAGATGTAATGTACAATCAAGCAAATACTATCGTACGCCGTTAACTGATCATCATGAGATTAGAGAGATTTTGCCCGCTCTAATCCAAGTTTTGAGGAGTTTAACGCTGCACACTCACGAATTTAGTCACCAAACCAAGGCTTGTGCAATAGAAAACACACTTCGCCTAAGACTACCTTCGAACCACATAACCTAACTTGGCCGCGACCTCCTCTCAAATCAGTTAGTTCGGCTCAGGGTAGGGAGATGACCATTTTTGTTATCTTCAATGAAAGGGTCTGAGTTTAGCCTACACTTCCTAATCATTTTCCTTTAATAGGTTACCATGCAGGTCCAGTCGGTAGTTAAGCCAAGTTTGTTTTAAATTGCTTTTAAGGTGATTAAGTAAATTTAAATAGTTCAAAGCATGTAATATCATGAAGTAATCAACACATCAATCTAGCACCCAAATAGTACAATAGCATTCAAGTACACAAGCTACATGTACATAGGCAACTAACTTACAATCATAAACTAGACATATACTAAAGTCTCCAAGTAGTATTCTTAAACAATACCTCAAAGTGCGGTGAAGTATAGATCCCACCTACCTAAATACCGATGCTCATTCTCTTTGTATATTGCTCTTGTCTTCCTTTATTATACTTAAAATTAATGTAACATCTTTAGTTTCTATAATATATATAGTATATGAATTCAGTTCGACATTTAAATATGTTCCTTAATTGTGTTAGATGAGTTTTCTAAGATATTTATTAGATATTAATTAAGGAGGGATATTCTAACCAAGGTTCTAACCTAATACAAGTTGTTGCCCAATAGTTTTTGACCAAAATTCTGACTTTAGTAAATTTTTAGAAGTGATAAACAAGAGACTTTTTGATTTACTCTCTAACTCCTAATGATCTAATATTCATTACCATTCATCTTCAAACTTCCAATTACTCTTACAATTTACATATTCCATCGAACTACCTTCTAACTGAGTTTCTAACTTAAGTTATGACCTAGTTTTGTGGTATAGGCTATTATCCGAGTGGCTTCTGACTCATATTCTGATTTTGCTAAAGGTATGGAATTTACATATAAATCATTGATTGATTTATTGGCGAACTCCTAGTGTGGTTATGGATATTCAATATCAGACAACATCCTGACCCAATTCCTAATGAAGTTTTTGACCTTGAGTCTAAAATTAAATTCTTATTTAGGAAGTTCTTGACTTACAGTTTGTCTGAAGAAATAGGATAGAGTCCAAATATAAGCCATCTTTTAGTACAAATTTAATTTTCCTAGTGTACTCAACATATTTACACCAGATTATATTTTGACTTACCTTTTGATACACTTTCTGACCCTACTACTACTAATGCATCCAACTACTTCTAATATACTCCCCTTACCCTACATTTCTAGAAGTCTAAATCTTGCATAAATAGTAAGTATCAACTAATACTTCAATCATCTACTTCCTTTCTTCACCATAATATCCATTAGTACACTAAATACTTAAAAAATCTAACCTTCAATCACTAAATACCTACTTTTACTTAAAAATCATTCTTCCTAAATTTATATTAAACTACTTTCAGTTGTTGCATGTAGATAAATATAGATTACGATATGACTTTCGTAAAGACTTGATTATGCCCTTTGTAAAATAATCCATTCGACACACTATTTTGGAAAATTGTTAAATCTGCTAAAATCCAACAACCTAATTTCGAAAATCCAACTAAATAGCATCAAATTTCAACATATTAGGAGAATACCCATAAAATTTTAGGTCAAAACTACATAAATTGGTTTTTCAAAAATCCTGATAAAAAATTATTACACGAGACATTTTTCTTTAGGGCCTTATATCTGCACTCAAAATTTTGAAAATATAAATAAAGATTGGAATTTCTCATGCAAAAATATGTAGGGAAACAAAATTTAATAACTTTTAGAATTCGTTTGCTATTTTTCCCAAGTTTTTGTTAAAATCGAGCAAACTGAGCACTCATAGGGAATGCGAAGTTCCAACTACCATAAGGAGGGGAAGGTGTGTCAACCACAACCACTCCAACCACTCCTTCAGATCATAACCTTGTTTCACTTCTAGTTGTTGCGCACACATGTGAACCCTTCATTTCCCCCAATTTCACACTATTTTCAAAATATTTCCTAAAATTCATTCCTTCCTCATTCTTCTTCTAACTATTTTTTTTTTTCCAAACTTGCAATTAATCAAACCCTTAAATGAAGACCAAATCATCATTTTTAAAGGTAGTATAGAGGGTGTTCCAATTTTTATTCCATGCTAACACTTGTCAAATTAGCTTAGTTAGGTGTCAAGTTAATGTTGTTGGTGTCCATAGTTCATCTAACAATGGTTTCTAAGCTATTACGTCTTCAACAGATGTCTTGAGGATTTTTTTAATTTTTCTATTTTTTTTATTTATTTGGTAATATTTACTCATTTGTAGGTATTTTTGACAATTATGGATATATATATTTATATAATAATTATATCGATATGTATACATATCTTTTGTATATTATTTTATGTATAATATTAATTATATTACTCATATAATTTATCTCTAATTGCTTATTAGTTTTCAAGATCTAATTCACACATTACCATTAATATACGAATATAGTAAACTATTCCCATTTTAGCTATAAATTTTATTTCATTTTATATTTTATTATATTTTTAAATTTCAATCTTACAAAAACTTCTTGACTAATATCACAAAGCTCCTCATAAGTTTCTAACCTGATTAGGTTACCTTCTTAAACACCTTAAATTGACTACCAAACTTAGTCGTATTAGTACGAGTTTCCTACACATATACTATGAACCCCATCACATGGATAACTTTAAGCATTAAATAAATTTCAATTCAACTTCTCTAATCAAATCTACATTCTACTACACATTTAAAGCTAAATTAAATCATCTAACACAACAAAAGACAAATTAACATCCATATACCAATTTAACTGTAGTATGTAACATAATATGTAAAAATATATATGTTATATTTTTTGTCTAAGTCAATATCAAATACAAGATAATGTTAATTTGAACATGAATCAATATGTAAGAACACAAATTAAATATCCAGTTCAAGCAAGAAGGTGGCATGAACACTTGTTCCCCTCAACCTAAACCCATTTTACTTTAATTGAATCCTATATTCTACATGTTAACATCAGATCTCCATGAATTGATTCATTAAATGCTAATTCTACTTTATTTAAAATAACCTACCTCAATAATAGCTCTAAAACCTTCCAAAACTTGGTTAAGACCCAATAATGGTAAATTTACACTCCTTTAGTGCTTCCTTACAAATGAACACTTACTTACCAACCAATTAGAGTTATAGATCTATAAATTGAAAGATTTTACACAATGTAAGTAAACTTAACCTATAGAAGTGTAAATCCTCACCTTAGATATATGTACCCATATGCCACTTATAATAAGGAGCTAGAACTCCAAATGTCCTTTACTAGATCTTTAAATTCCTTAAGTTAGTATTACTAAAGTTATTGATCTTATCATATAACCTTAAAATCGACCTCAGTAAAATTAGTTAGATAGAAACTAATATACCTTTGTGGATGAACATGAGACAATATTATGCAAAACAAATAGGGTTAGGCCCTAACTAAGCTACAGTCAAAATAAGAATAGGTTTAGTGAGGGTTTAAGCAATCTCAAGAGTTTCTTTATGGATATTATGCACCAAGAACACTCTCGAACCTAAAATTCACTTGATATTAAGTACAAATAAGAGTTTGGGGTCACTCGCCATAAACCTTACTTAAAGGTTTAATAAGAGTAAGGTTTTGGACTTGGAAGCTAAAGCTTGCACAAGAACAAATGGCAAAGGGGAATATTCATTAACTTATTTCAGTTATGTACAAAGAGGGTAATATTACCCCTTTTAAGTTTACAAAAAATGAGAAACCAAATGACTAAAATGGATAAGTGTCTAGATGAAGTAAATTTCATAATATGAGATTATACTAAGCAAGCAAAAGGGAAAAATGGCAAAAAGAGTATGCATTTGAAAATAGAATAAGAAGAGCTCAGTGCAAGGGCGAAATATAAGGTCTCAAATCACTTAGCAATGAACATGAGGAGCTCGAATTTGATTCTTCTAAATGAATTATGTGTATGGTTGAGATATTTAGGTCAGCCAAAAGGCTAGTCTCCTCTTCAAGAGAGATGTTATATATTTGATAGGAGCTTAAGGACTCATGCAGTTTAAATAACCATATGACCTTAACCTCCTTCTAGGTTAGTTGGTTGGAGAAAGTTTAATAGACCAAGGCACAAGGCCTGAGGCTCGGGTACTTATGGTTAGACCTCAGGATTAAATCCTATCATCCTCTCCCATTTGCAAAAGATTTGGGATCAAATCTAGAGAGTGCTTCAATTGATCTTCATGTTTAGTCACATAAGGGCCTAGATTGATAATATTGATTGTAAGAGATCCTTTATACACTTTTGGCATATCTTACTGATAGACATTGTCACTAATATTTGTAAGCACTATGAATAGCTCTTTAGATTAGGTAGATAGCTTGCTCTTCCTCAAATTAGGAAATCTTTCTCTATTTAAATGTACTTACATAAGATCTTCGCATTAGAACTATCTATCTTATCTTCCTTAGCCTTGCTACTTTAGTCTAGTGGTAGCTTAAGTAAGGTGCTTGAATACCTTCTAATGGATCTTCTATAAGGTTTGGACTCGATCTGTTATAGTTAGGTATATTCGCTTGAGATGGCAAGGGAGCTTAATTTATCAAGAGATCGAGGTTGAAACCATAAACTACTTCGAAATGGGACTTTCCAATTGTATTATGTGCCTATCTATTGTAGGAAAATTTTACGATTGGTAGGTACAAGTAGTAATCTTTAAGGTTCCTTCCCATTGTAGCTCGTAGTAAAAATCCTAAGGTTCAGTTGATGACATCTATCTATCCATTTATTTGTGGGTGGCATAAGGTACTAAATAGCAACTTTGTTCCCAATTATTACCATAAGGTTTTCTAGAAATGACTTAGAAATTTTGAGTCTCTATTAGATACAATGATTTGAGGCATCCATGCAGCCTGACTATCTCTTACAAGAAAAGAGAAGCACTATGTAAAGAGTCGTTAGTCCATTGGCATTGGATGAAGTGTGTCATGTTGCTAAATTTGTTTACCAAAACCACGATTGAGTTATTTCCTCTTACAGTCTTAGATAAACTACGGGCAAAATCCATACTCAACTAGGTCTATGGTTTACTTAGAATAAGTAGGGCACATAATATCCCTACTCAACTTAACTCTTTGCCTTTTTGGCTATTGCACATCTCTCAATTATTTTGTGTACATCATTCATTATCTTCAGCTAAAATAATCGAGCCCTTAGTAACTTATGTGTCCATTTTTCACTCAAGTGACCTGACCGTACAATCTACCCTTATGCACCTCGTTTACCATAATTCCCTCACAAAACCAGTCAAAATATAAAGAGTTCCACCTCTAAATAAATAATTGTCTTCTAGGAAATAGTCAATTAACTACTCTTCAATCAATGCAATTAGATAGAATAAGACCAAATTGTAGGTCCTTAACATATAACTTGTTAATCATAGAAAATCCAAATAGTCGAGTCTGAAGGTTAGTAAGGAGAGTATGTCTCTTAGATAGGGTATTAATGAGCACATTGATCTTCTACATATTGTACTTAATGAAGAAAGAGAATCCCTCAATGATTCTATCCACTTAGCTTGCCTCTTAGATAGCTTAGGTTGGCTCTTCAAGTACCTCAACAACTTGTGGTCAATGTATCTAACTATTTCTCTAGGCAACAAGTAGTATTGCCAAATAGTCAAAGCTTAGATTGAGGAATAAAACTCCTTGTCATGCACTGAATAGGTGAGTATAGCTCCTCTTGGCTTCTCATTAAAGTAAGCAACAAGTTGGCCAACATTTGATTCATTGCATTATAGTCCGAAGACCTTCTTGAAGTTGGCTAAAGCTAGTACAAGGGCAAAGATCAATTTCTCCTTCACCTCCTTATAACTTTTCTACTCATTCTCCATATTTAAACTTTATGTTGTTCTTGGTTAGTTCAGTAAGCAATGTTAAACTAGTGGCTCATAATGACTCTTAAATCTAAGTTATATACAAGAATATTATCAAAATAAACAACTACAAATTTATAGGTCAACTCCCTCAAAACGTTTTTCATTAAGTACATAAAAGCACTTGGCATATTAAATTGACCAAAGGGCATGACTATCTACTCATACAGTTCATGCCTCATCTTAAAAGTGATCTTTTGTTTATCCCTTGATCTTATCCTAATGTGGTGATACCTACTTTTTGAGAAAGATATTTAGTGAAGCAAATTATGAGTTCAAATGTCAATTCCTCAAAGATCCTGAATACTAATACTAACCTTAACTCTATTATTTAACCAAATAAATTAAATTTTCAACAATTCAATTCTTTAAATTAAAATTGCAGCAACTAATTAATTTATTAATTAATGAAGAACTAAACAAGAAAGCAATATTAAAGATTAAATTCAAGACTCAATGATATACCTAGATCTCAATTCATTAGATCTACATGTGTAACTTTTCCTAAAAATAATTTGATTAAATCTTTAATTTCTTCTTGATTGAGAGAACTCTCTTTTAAAGTTAATAAATTCCTTAAGCTTATTAACCCTAACCTCTATAATACATAATTGAAGCTCTTCCTTATAGTATAATCTAAGATCGCATTAGTCGTGCAATAAATTCTCTTAAAAATAATATTAAAGACAATATTGTAGTTTTGGAAAAGTCTTGTAATTTATCACCAATATTGCACAAACTCTCAGCAACTATTCTAAATCTAATTATACAAGAAATCTCTCAATCTTCTTATATAACATCAGGTTTAAATTAATAATCAGTAGAATTATCAATCTAAAATATGCAAGCACACAAAATTGATTCAAAAAAAATAAAGATTTTTATTAGATCTAAATAAACCAATCGTCACGTATGAGATCTAGGTTCCACAAGACGTAGATACCAAAGATCTACTGTATACACACCATAAAATAACAATATAAAATAAAAAAATAGAAGAAAGAATAATGAAATCTAAAGAAGTTTGAATCTCAAAGTTTCTTTTTCCTTACTCTCTTGAGTGTTCTTGGCCTGAAAAACTCTCAAAAAGTCGTGCTAAAAGTTATGTCTAAAAAAAACCTAACGAAGCTTTATATAAGAAGTTAGAAAAATAAGTCTATTGTAAACAATAAGACTAGGAACATGACTGTATCCCCTGTTTTTGTACTTGACTTCCATTCACATTTTCTCTCTTTTATTTTTTTCAAAACTAGGAATGATACGATCAAGAACATGGTCGTGTCCTTTGGTCATGTCATTGGCTGTGATACTTTGAAATAAGCTTCAAATTCGCCTGAAAATGACACAGTCATGTTGTTTGATTATATTGATCTTCAAACCTCATAAATTGCTCATTTTAGTTTCAATTTGAGTGAAACTTATCTCTATCTTCTCATTTTCTCGCTTAGATCATTTCAAACCTTAGAAAACAAAATTTTACTCAATTAAGTATTATATCTAAAAATAAACTCAAATTTCAAGGGAAAATCATCAAAAATCACTAAATAAAATATAATCGATTTAGAGCTTATCAAACTTCCCACACTTAAATATTTGCTTATCCTTAACCAAATAGAATAAAGAAAAAAATTAGGACAAGAATTGTTAAGTAAAAAACTATCATTGCTTAGAAAACTGGCCAAAATTTACTCTTAACCTAGAAAAAGAGTCAACTTGCAACAGTAATTAATTTTCTTTAAACAACTTTCTTGACTCTTATACTCAATTTTTTTTCCTAATTTTCAAAGGACATAAAGTACCATAGTTCATAAGCTAATCTATGTAAATTAGAGTTTACTTAGATCATTTAATTAAGGATTCCTGTACTTATAATTAAATTTAACATCTTGCTAATCAAGAAAAAGTCATAAAAATTTTAATCTACTTAGCTAAAATATATACAACCCTCTCTTCAATCCCACTAAGCACCATAATTCAGAATAAACACATACTACATTCACTCATCCTCTAATAATCCATTTAGTTCAGGCTTTCATTGGGAAGATTTCAAATTCACTTAATTTATATTATTAACTAAGCACATTATTTAAGAACAATTGTATTGGTAGAAGGAAAAGATCTTGCTCTTTTGATAAACCAAGATCGATCCATACCAACTTAACCCTTATATTGGCAGCGGGAAAGAAGCTTGCTCTTCTAAAGAACCAAGGTCGATATATACTAATTCGTTCTTTAAGTTTACTTTGGCATCGGCCGTAAAACTTAACCTCGCCTTTTTAAGGGACCAAGGCAAATTCTTACCAATTTTTCCTTTTTATCATTTGATTATTCATGCAATTATCATGCCTACCATGTGTTTAATGAAATGCCTCAAAGCGTTTTATCATATTTTCTTCCGCAATTGCACTTAGTTCTTATATTAGTTATCATTCTAAGTGTTAGGAAAGAATTAGTGACCATTTCTTGATTTTAATTGACTTCTTTTTCATGTAGAACATGGCATCAAGGTAAAAATTAGAAGTAAGGCACAAAGATAAGGCAATTGCATCATCATCTTAATCGCCTCCATCTCCTAATCCACTAGCGGCCATCAATCCCCTAGTTTATCCAATGCTGCATTTTCATTAAAAGTCGCTTGGGACTAGTTTCATCATTTCCAATTGTATACTTTTGGAGAGACAATATATCTTGATTGGAGTGTTATTGAGGAACTCTATTTACTTGATCAACTCTAAGATATGGTTTTCGTCGAACCATGGGAAGAACTATTAGCATTTTAAGTTACCATTTATTATAAGCTTACACTTAAGTTTCTTTGTACGATGCCAATGGAAAAGCTTTAGGGAAATTTTGGACCGCAACAGAAACTATAATTTCGACTAAACAACTGTGCTCATTCCATTACTGTTGCTAAATTGGGAGTTTATTAAGCCTATATTCGAAAGAATATGTGCAGATTAAGGAGTTTTTTACGCTAACCTACAAGTTACTACACGGAATCTCACCATATGAGTTTTGTCAAGACATTGCTTGGGGTAGATCTTATGTGGCCAAGTCCAGTAAAGCCTCTTGCTTGCATTGCCTCAAGTACCGCATCGTTCATTGGCTAATATCTGATACGATTGTAGGGCGGGGAAAGAGTACTAGTGTTGTTAGTAAATTTAAGTTACTAGTTTATGCAATATGATTGAAAAATATCCCATTAATTTAGCAATGTTATTGACAAATTACTTGATGAAGCAGGCGATTAGCATTTGTGAGCATGGGAAGATTTGCTACGGACCTTATGTTACTCTATTGGCTAATGGGATGGGGATTTTAAGTAAAAGGATTCAAGATATGAGTTTGGTCGGGGAGATTAAACCATTGAAATAGGAAACATTCAGGAATATACACATGACTTTAGATTTAGCCAAAGGACAAAAAGGTGCAAGTTCAAGTGTAGGTTAAGGATCGGGTTCTCAACTTAATCGAATAGAGGAAATGTTGAAAAATCTAAGTACCCACTAGGACAAGATGGAGTATAAAATGGGCAAAATGTTGGCAAAATAGAATCCTATTACATGATTCTTTTGCTATGTCACTAGACTAAATAGTTTGAAAGTTTCTGATGTTTTCCAAAAGTCTCCCTCCTCATCTTCAGAAGAAGAGGTTACCTAGGAGCCAGCTAAAGAAGAAGAGGACTAAGACGAGGAAGGAGCTCTGGAGGAAAGTTCAATAGAAGAAGTCGATGATGAAGAGGATGGTGAAGATTCTGATTTTGAGGAAAATGATGATGATTGAGGAGATGTGGCTGTTTTATCTTTATGATATGATATGGGATGTACTTTGGTCTTAAGACTTAGTTTTACTTGCTACTCTTTTATTTGTTCTTGCTTTTGTTTTTTTTTTTTGTTTTTTTTTTTTTTTTTGCTTTTCGCTTTTATTAGTTTCTTTTGTGTCTTGATGAAACAACAGTGTTAGTTGCTTATCCATGCAGGAATAGAAGGTCAAAGCTTTTTAGATGGAAATATTTAGTTTTTGCATTTGCAAATTTAGCATGGGTTACTTCATAACTTATGGCTTTTGTGCATTTGAGAATACTCAATTTCTAGGGAAGTATTAGTTTTTATTTTCCCCGCTTTTATATCTCTTTGCTCATAATTATTTTGATCAATATATTTTCTATTATGTGTCACTTAATTCATACATTGGGGACAATGTACGATTTTAAGTGTATGAAAGGGGATATAAAAAATTTTGCCTACTTAGGAGATCAATTTTTCACATTTAACTCAATTTTATTGTTTTATTGACTTGTAATTACTTAGAAATTAATAACTTGCAATGAGTTGAACTGAATGTAATTTGAATACTTTATCTATGATGGATGAGTTACATAAAGCCAAAGTTGATAGGTAAAATCTGTGTGAAATAAAGTTACAAATTACTTGGCTTAGGATTTTTAAAGACTTAGGATTAAGCAACATCACTAGTTAAGAGTTAGTCATGACTATTTTCAAAACTTACTTTGATGTATAATTTCTTCATAGATGATTTTAATGCCCTATAATCCTTGGTAAACAAACAAATGAAATTTATCTTTTGAGAAACCCTTAAAAACTTGAATTAGTTGGAGCTAGAAAGTGATATAATTACATGAATAATTAAATGATAAAAAGGCAAAATTGGTAAGAATTTGCCTTGATCCCTTAGAAGAGCAAAGTTAAATTCCGCTGCCAATGCTAAAGTAAACTTAAATAATGAATTGGTATGGATCGGCCTTAATCCCTCAAATGAGCAAGGTGTTTTCCCACCATCAATATAAAGGCTAGGTTAGTATGGATCAACCTAAATAATGTACTTAAATAATGTACTTAATTAATAATATAAATTATTATTAGTAATGCACTTAAATAATGTTAGAGATAAAGAGAGAGATCCTTTCCTATTGTTAATACAATTGTCCTTAAATAATGTACTTAATTAATAATATAAATGAAGTGAATTTGAAATCTTCCCAATGAAAGCATAAACTAAGGGATGATTAGAGGGTGAATAGATGTAGTATGTGTTTACTCTAAATTATATACTTAAATAATGTTAGAGATAAAGAGCGAGATCCTTTCCTGTTGCTAATACAATTGTCCTTAAATAATGTACTTAATTAATAATATAAATTAAGTGAATTTGAAATCTTCCCAATGAAAGCATGAACTAAGAGATGATTAGAGGGTGAATGGATGTAGTCTGTAATTACTTTCAATTATGGTACTTAGCGAGATTAAAGAGAGGGTTGTATACATTTTAGCTAAGTACGTTAAAATTTTTATGATTTTTTTCTAATTGGCAAGATATTAAATTTAATTCTGAGTATAGGAATCCTTGATTAAATGATTCGATTAAACTTTAATTTACATAGATTACCTTATGAACTCTTGTTCTGATTTTTTTATTTGTTCTATTTGCTTAAGGACAAGCTAATTCTTAAGTGTGGACAAGTTTGATAAACTCTAAATTGGTTATATTTTATTTGGCGATTTTTTATGATTTTCCCTTAAAATTTGAGTTTATTTTTAGATAATAATACTTAATTGAGTAAAAATTTATTTTCTAAGTTTCGACATGATCTACGTAAGAAAACGAGAGGATAGAAACAAGTTTAACCCAAATCAGAGCTAAAATGAGCAAGTTATATAGGTTTGAAGATTGACACAACTGAACAACATGATTGTACCGTTTCTAGGCGGATTTGGTGCTTGTTTTCAAGTGTCATAGCTAGTAACATAACCAAACGATACGACCATATCCTCAATCGTGTTGTTCCCAGTTTTAAAGAGAGAGAGAGAGAAAGAGAAAACATGAATGGAAGTTAAGTATACGACCAGGGGACACGGTTGTGTCCCTGATCGTGTCGTTTGCAACAAACTTATTTTTCTAAGTTTTTCAAGCTAAGAATACTCAAGAGAGCAAGGCAAAAAGAAAACTTAGAGATTCAAACTTTTTTAGATTTCATAATTCTTTCTTCCATTTCCTTCGATTCTTTAATTTTAGATTGTTATTTTATGATTTGCATAGAGTAGATTTTTAGTATCTAGGTCTTGTGGAACCTAGATCTCACATGTGACAATTGGCTTATTTAGATCTATTAATGATCTTTAATCTTTTTGAATCAATTATATGTACTTGTGTGTTTTAAGTTGATAATTCTGCAGATTATTAATTTAAAATTAATATTATATAAAAAGATTGAGAGATTTCTTGTATAATTAGATCTAACATATTTTATGACAGCATGTGCAATGTTAGAGATAAAGTAGAAGACTTTTCCAAAATTATAATATTGTCTTTACTATTATTTTTAAGATTATACTATAAGGAAGAGATTCCATTAGGTAATTTAGAGATTAGGGTTAATAAGTTTGAGGAAGTCATTAACTTTAAAAGAGAGTTCTCTCGATCAAGAAGAAATTAAAGATTGTATTAGATTATTTTTAGGAAAAGTACTTGTATAGATATAGGGAAATAAAATCTAGGTAAGTCGTTGAGTCTTAAATTTAATCTTTAATATTTTGCTTTATTATTTAGTTCTTAATTAATTATTAAATTAATTAGTTGTTGCAATTTTAATTTAAATAATTGAATACTTGAAAATTGAATTTATTCAGTTTAATAATAAAGCTAAGATTAATATTAGTATTCGGGATCTATGAGGGATCAACATTCAAACTCATAATCTACTTCACTATAATTTGATAAGTGCACTTCACTATAATGACACAATCATGTCATTAAAATTAGCCCTAATATTTAGGTTTGAAAGATGTAGGTTGTGACATAATCGTATAACTTACAGTACATTACTATATGTGTGATTCTTGTATGTTTGAGTTGAAGTGTTGAATTTCATTGTTTTATATATCTTATTCTTCATTCTAGCTCTTAGGACTTTAGTATTTAATCAACATACAAGCGCTATTAATTCATGTCATTGAGGAATTAAAAGTTTAAACATGCTTAGAATCTCTTTTCTAACAATAGTTGTGAGAATTGCATAAAGGATTTCTTAAGAACGCAAATACATTTTGCATGCATACCAAGTATTTGATAAAAGTCATAAATGAGCTATAGCATTATTTCTTCCACACTTGATCATGGTTTTGGTTGAGTTCTTTATTCTAAATGGAAGGAAACTTTTGGTCAACAAAATTATGACTTGAATTTTTTTTTCTTTTGAATAGGACCATGACACTACAAACTAAGTTTCAAGTTAAGAGGAAGCTTAAGAAGAAGAAGGTGAAGAAGATGGGGAAGGTGAAAATGAAGGAGCAAGGATAAAGAGGATGCTGAGGAAGAAGAGGAGGATGGAGAATATTGTTGGTCCTGTATAAGATATTAAGAGGAGGGATGAATTGATATCTTTAAATTTTTGAAACTTTTTTTACATAAGAAAAATAAAATGTACCCCTTTTAACAACTTATAATGGTGAATAGTGATATTTAACAATTTAACACACAATAATAAAGCAAAGTAAAAGAGTAAGGAAAGAGAATATCAGGTAGAGATTTTATAGAGCTTCAATATCCTACCTATTGCTCTCTTCTAGTTCCACAGTTGGGGACTCGGTCTACTTTACTTGTGCCATTCCACTTGATCCACTAACTCAAATCATAAAAAGATTACAAGCACTTGTCACACATAGACTTTACAACACTCTACTCTGCCTATTTAGGCTCTTCACAATCTAGGCTAATATAGAACTACAGAGTACAAATGTACTTATCTCAACACTCAAACAACAAATAAGAATTACAAATTAAAAATTACAAGTGAGAATAAAAGTATAAATCTCAATTAATTTCGCTCAAGAGAAAAAATGATGAATGTTGAATAATTTGCTTCCGTAGAACTTTCTGAAGAAATATCTGAAGAACTTTCTATGACTTTTTAAAAGGTATAAATTGATCTTAATTTTTTTTTTGAGAGATTTTTGTAGAGTAGTGTCTATACATTTTGAATCCTTTCTCCTTTATATAGAAATCTTCTAACAGTTAATTTGTTGAGGATTATCTTTATTTTCATGTTTAATTTGAATTTTAAATTAAATTTCAAAAACAACTCTCCTTATCTTTCTTCAATTAGATAACTTTCAATCAAAAACCACTTTATTAGCTTCTGATTTGAAATTGTTGAAGAGATATGCTGCTTTATCAGCAACTTTCAGATAAGCCTCATATTCAAAATTTGTAATTCCAAAAAATCTGAATTAACCTTATCTTTATCCATTCTTGTGCATATCTTAATTTATCCAAATATATTTTTGCTTCATATAAATTCCCATAGATCTTAATTCCATCTTAAGTGAAACGGGACTAAATGTATTTTCCTAATACACTTAATCTAGTGGAGCTAGGCCTTAAATAATTCGAATATGATTTAAAGCTATTTTCAACGTCATACTTCTAGACTTACTTTCTGAATAACCTTCTGAAGAATATCAGCCTTTTGTTTCTGAAGTTTCTAAATAAGCTTCTAAAGTACTGTACCAATCCTTCTTATAAAAGCTTTTGAAATACTTTCTGAAAGAGTTTCAGAATATTTCCTTTTTCAGTCAAGTCAAACCTTCTAAATAAACTTCTAAATACAACTTAATATGTAATTTTAAACTTTCCAAATACTTGCACACTTGTTAATTCACTAGTGTTTTTCTCTTTTTATCATCATCAAAATCCATAGGAGATATCTAACAAATACAAAGAGGACAAGGATGATTTCAAGGATGATGCACCCCCAATAAGGAGGATTGTAGAGTCAATGTGGCTAATTGATATCTTTTCTTTTCTTGATTCGTCTATACTAGTTATTCGTAAACTTAGTTTCATGGTTGGAATATTTTATTATGTTAATGCTTTTCTTTTCTTAGTTTTATTTTATTTTCTTTTCTTTACGTTTAGTGAGTCATGTTGCGGGGGATTGGTCTTAAAGCTTTGAAGCTCATGTTGAAGTTCTATTGCAAAGTCTTGGAAATGGAACTTGGAAGCTCTATCTGCATATGGTCTTTGGACATTATAACTTTAGACTTCTTAGATTGTGAATATATCATTCAATTTCAGGAGAGTATTAGTTTTCCTTTCACACTTTTATATTGTCTTACCTACGATTGTCTTGTTTGATATATTTTCCATTATATGACTTAATTTGTACATTGGGGACAGTATACAATTTTAAGTATAGAGAAGAGGATATAGAAACTTTTTCTACTTAAGAGACCAATTTTTTTTTTTTCATTTAACCTAATTTTATTGTTTTATTAACTTACAATTATTTGTAAATGAACAACTTCTAGTGAGTTAAATTGAATATATTTTCATATTTAATCTTTGATGAATGAATTATACGTTGCTAGAGTTGTGAAATTTTTGTGGAGTAAAGTTAAGGATATTTAGCTTAGGATTTTAAAGACTTGGGATTAGAGTAACATCACTAGTTAGGAGTTAGTCATGATTATTGTCAAAGCTTGCTTTGATAAATATTTTCCTCTTAGATGATTTTAGAGCCCTATAATTCCTAAAGAACAAACAGATGAAATTTGTCTTTTCGAAAACCCTTAAAAACTTGAAATAGTTAGAGGGAGAAAGTGATAATAAATGCATGAATAATCAATAAACGAAAAAGAAATATTAGTAAAGAATCGCCTTCGTTCCTTAGAAGAGTAAGGTTCTTTCTCGCTGCCAGTATGAGGGCTAAGTTAGTATGAGTCAATCTTAGTACGTTAGAAGAGCTAGATCATTTCTCGCTGCCAATGTAAGGGCTAAGTTGGTATGGATCGATCTTGATCCATTAGAAGAGCAAGATCCTTTCCCATTGCCAATACAATCGTCCTTAAATAATGTGCTTAATTAATAATATAAATTAAATGAATTTGTAACCTTCTAAATGAAAGTGTGAATTAAGGGGATGACCAGAGGATGAGTGGATGCAGCATATGTTTACTCTAAATCATGGTGCTTAACGTGATTAAAGAGAGGGTTGTGTACATTTTTGTTAAGTAGGTTAAAATTTTTATGATTTTTTCTTAATTGGTGAGATGTTAAATTTGATCTTGAGTATGGGAATTGATGTGTTCTTAGGTTTAAACATACGGAGAAGCATTACAACGTAAAGAGCTAAAAGAAAACAAAAGAAGTTTAGCGAAATCCGAGCAGCTACTAACTAAATATGACACACTAATCGATCCTACTCGGCCTAAAATCCGTCGAACATGACTCATCAGTTGAACTATAGGTCACTCGTGACTACTCTTTACTAAAGAGAATAGATAAGAGTTAAAGGATAAATAAGAACACTAGGGTTGCTCATAAGAGAAAACTTGTAATAATCTAATAATGTGAAGGATTGATGTCTACAAACAATCAAATAGGATTTATATACTAGCCGAACTAAGGTTACAAACATACAGGGAAAAGACAAAAAGGGTAATTTATAATCGGATTAAATGAATAATACTAAAAAGGGTAAAAGAGACAAAAATATTCTATACAAAAAAGTAAAGAATCCTTTTAAAATATTGTCCTAGAAGACATGTATTGTATGGTGGTTAACAGTCCAGAATATGATACAATTCGAACAAAGGTGAAGAAAAAGAGTCTGCAGTCAGAGCCAACCTGATCTAATTCAAATCAGACCTCAATCGATCAAAGATGTTCAAATCCCCTTTAGGTCGAGTATCTTGCAGTTCGACTTGGACTAGGGTCTTATGCTGGTCAACTTAAGAGCTCGGCTCGAAAGGAAGTTTGAGGTAAGTCCGCTTGAACGTTGTCTAGGTCTTAGAAAGAGCTCAACGATTGGTATGATTGCTCGACAAGTCGACCTGTATGCTTAATTGGTCTGTCCGTCTACTCAACAAACTTCGGGAACCATGTTAGCACGTGTGAGAGCTCGATACTCAGGTCAGCAATTTAGTGAAACATGGAAGTTGAGGTAGGAATCCTTATCATAGATGGGGCTTCAAGCTAGTATTCTTCGCATGAGTATTTAGAGTCCTTTAACTCAACTACACATGATTGATCTAGAGAGTTGATTCCCATCATAAATCCTTGACTAAATGCTTTGAGTAAACTTTAATTTAAATGGATTAGCTTGTGACCTCTAGTACTTTTTATTCCTTGGGCATTGTAAAAGAGATTAAGTATATAAAGTTAAGGAAGTTGTTAAAGTTTTTCTAGTGTACTTGTAAGTTAATCTCTTTAGATTATTTTCCAAGTTAATTGCTATTTTTACTCGATCTCCTTAAGAGTGATAATTTTTAGTAAAGAATTCTTATCCTAATTCTTTTTTTGATCTATTTGCTCGAGGATAGGCAAATTCTTAAGTGTAGGAAAGTTTGATAAGCTCTAAATTAGATATATTTTATTTAGTGATTTTTTTCATGATTTTCCCTTGAAATTTAATTTAATTTTTAGATAATGATCTTAATTAAGTAAAATTTTGTTTTTCTAGATTTCAAAATGATCTATGAAATTAGATATATTTAATTTAGTGATTTTTCATGTGTTTCTCTTGAAATTTGAGTTTATTTTTAAATAATGATACGTAGTTGAGTAAAATTTTATTTTCTAGGTTTTGAAACTATCTATGTGAGAAAACAAGAAGATAGAAATAAGTTTTACTCAATTCAAATCTAAAACGAGCAAGTTATAAAGATTTAAAGATCGACATAATCGAACGACATGACTATGCATTTTAAGGTGAATTTAGAGCCAATTTCAAAGTACTATAGCCAACAATGACCATGTCCCTTAGTCATGTCGTTTCTAGTTTTCAAAAGAAAAAAAATAATAAAAGAGGATGTGAAGGAATGGCAATGAGTTACATGACTAAGAGATACAATTGTGTCCTCGGTCATATCATTTGTACGAACTTTATTTTGCCATTTCCTATATAAAGCCTCTTTATGATTTTTTTACAAATATTTATGAGATGATTTTTGGAGAGCTCTTCAAGCTAAGAGCACTCAAGGAAGCAAAGGACCATCAAGACTTCAAAATACAATCTTATTTAAATTTCATGATCTTCTCTTCCACAATTCTTTATTTTTTTTTATTCAAGATTGTTGTTTTATGATGTGTAGAGAGTAAATCTTTGGTATCTAAATCCTATGAAACCTAAATCTACTTATGTGACATGATTTTTATTTGATTTAATTAATTCTTTATTTTCTTTCTTGATTTAACTATGTGTGTTTCATGATTTAGATTGTTATTTCCGTCGATAGTAATATGGAATTTTAATATCTTATAAGAGAATCAAGAAATTTCTTATAAGATTAGATTTAGGCATAGTTGATGAAAATTATTGTAAGATTAAAGATAATTTGAAAGATCTTTTTGAAATTTTGAATTATAATGTAGAGAATTCGTTTTGCGATAATACAATCTTAGATTATGCTATTAAGAAGAGATTTTAACGGATGATTTTAACAGATGATTTCAAGATTAGGGTTAATTGGCTTGAGGAAGTGATTAACTTTAGTAGAGAATTCTTCTGGTAAAAAAAGATTAAAGAAGAAATTAGATCATCTTTAAAGGAAATCACATGTTAGATCTAATGAAAGCAAATATCTAAGTACGCTTTACGAATCTTGAAGTAATTTATAATTTTATTGCGTTCTTGCTTCGGTTCTTAAATAATTCTTAAATAATTATTAATTCAGTAATTGATGCAATTAGTTTTAGGTTCTTTAAATTCTCAAACTCAAATTTGTAGGTTAAATAATAGATATCTAGTGAATATTAGTAGTCAAAGTCCTTAAGGGATCAACACTTAAACTTAATCTACCATTACAAAATAATAAGGTGAACTTACCTAACATTAAGTTTTTAGCGCCATTGTTGGGAACTTTTGATATTGAGAAAACTAATAGATTTATTAATCTAACTATTCTTTCCTCTCTTTTTTCTTTTTTTTGAATTCTTTTATTTTCTTGGTGTGATCTTGACTAAATTTTATATTTTCTTTGGTGCAATATATGACAAGAAGCCCATGATTTGGTTGATATCAAACCTGAGATTGAGAGGATGACTTTACGTAATTTAAGGTAATTAATGGTTAAAGAAACAGTAGAGGCATTTAACCAAATATCTCTTATTAGATTGAAAGATGAAGTTGCGTTGGTAGAAGGTAAGGTAAAGCATGAAGAGGTAAAGTAAGAATTTGATCAAGAAAGCTTACCTGAAGATGAAAGATTGAAAGATGAAGTTGAGTTAGTAGAGGGTGAGGTAAAGGATCAAGAGGTAAGGGAAGAATTTGATCAAGAAAGCTTACCTGAAGATATCATGGCTAATAACGGGAAATAAAATCGAACCATGTTAGACTACTCTAGGTCGTCATTGACTAATATACCATCTTACATTATCCAACCAGCTATTATAGCCAATAACTTCAAGATCAAGTCGAATATTATTCAAATAGTGCAGCAATTCGTACAATTTGACTGTCTCCGAGACAAAGACCCTAATGCATATATTTCTAGCTTTTTGGAAATATGTAATACCTTTAAGAATAATGAGGCAATTATTGATGCTATCCAACTATGCCTCTTTCCATTTTCTTAACACAGTTAAGCCAAGCAGTGGTTAAATTCCTTAGCAAGAAATTCAATCATAATCTGGAATGAATTGGTGGAAAAATTTTTAGAGAAGTATTTCCATTTGCTAAAACCACAAAGCTTAGAGCTGACATCTCTTATTTTGCCTAGATAGAAGGTAGGAACCCTATATGATACATAAGAGCACTTTAAGGACTTGCTAAAGAAGTGTCTACACCATAACCTTCCCCTTTAGATATAAATACAAACCTTCTACAATGGTTTCTAATCCCTTACAAGGCAAATGATAGATGCAGCAACCGGATGTACACTCAATACTAAGACACTTGAGGAAGTCTAGTCTTTAATAAAAGGTATGGCCATGAATAATTATTAATGAGAGAATCCCAAGGGGGAGCAAAAAGTTGCATGTGTATTTGAGCTCAACATTGTCCAATCTCTAACTACTCAGGTAGAGATGTTGAGTAAGAATATCAAATCCCTCTCAACAGGTTCATAATAACCACAGTTCAGCCTTAATAATTTCAACCAAGAGGGGATTATAGGTAATGAGCAGATAGAATAGGTTGATTTTCTAGGAAAACTTACAAGACCTCAGTATAATCCTTATAATAATACCTACAACTTAGGGTAGAGAGACTACCCTAACTTTTCATAGGGAGGTTAAAAGTAAGGTCAAGGCTCATAGTGGCAGGCAAGGAATCAACCTCAGCAAAGAGCAAATTTACCTCTTCCTCCATTTCAACAACCAACTACTAAGCTTCCATTCATAACCTAGAAAATCAAATTGGACAACTTTCAAAAATGTTGAATGAAAGGCGACAAGGATCATTGCCTGTGAACACTAAAACAAACCCCAAGGAACATGTCAATTCAATGACCTTGAAAAGTGGTAGAGAATTGCAAGTTGTAAAGAAAGATGGTCAGGATGTAGCTAAGAAAGAAGTGGAAGTTAAAGGCAAAGACGCAAAGTCATCAAAATCAAAAGAAAATACCGAACCACCAAAAGTGAAGGAGTATAAGTTGTCTATCCCATATCTACAGCAACTTAAACAAGATTGCCCTGATCCAACCAAGTAATTCGAAAAATTCCTTGATCTTTTTAAGCAACTACAAGTGAACTTACCTCTTGTTGCTGCTTTATTATAGATGCTAAGGTATGCAAAATCCCTGAACGATCTTTTATCAAATAAGAAGAAGCTAGAGGATCTTTCAACTGTTACACTCAATGAGGAATGCTTTGTACTAATCTAGAAAAAGCTACCAAAAAAATTAATAGATCCAGAAAGTTTTACTCTTCCTTGTGTGCTTGGAAACTTGCTTATAGATAATGCTTTGGTAGATCTAAGAGTTAGTATAAAATTGATGCCGTACGAATTGTTCAGAAGGCTAAGGTTAGGAGAACCTAAACCAACACGCATGTGCATTCAATTAGTTGATAGGTTCACCACAAAACATTTTGGTATGAGTTGATAAGTTTATTTTTCCTATGAACTTTGTTATTCTTGACATAGATGAAGATTTTAAGGTTCCATTGATCCTAAGTAGACCCTTCCTAGCTACTTTTAGGGCTATAATTAATGTTCGTAAGCATAAGCTCATTCTAAGGGTCGAAGATGATGAAATTTTTTTCCAAAACTCAGATTTAATGCATAAGTCCCTTAACTCAGAGGGAACAAGTTATGACGTTGATTCTACTATTTTTATTAAATGTTTGTAGGAAAAACTTGTCAAAGAACTGATGAATTATTGCTTAGAAAAGGGACATGGAAAGATGGTGAAAACCCTTAATCAACCTAAGGTTGTAGCTTAGTCGGTAGCTAATGAGTACAGTATGGTGAAGAAGGGGCTTGAACAATTTTCTATACCAAGGAATAGAAAGTTAGAGCCTTCTAAAATAAAACTACGAGTGTTAAAGTGGAAACACTCAAAAGATCATTGGGAACACACTTTTGTAATGAGGAGCTCAAAGCCTCCAATAACTACTCCATCCGAGTGAAAAGCAGACAAAAAGAAGAAACTTGAGCAATACGAGTTTGATGAGTGGTGTGATAAGAAGAGAGCCTGTAGAAGCCACATACCTAGAAAAGGGAAGTTGCGATACCAATGAAAAAGGGGTAAAGCTATCCTTATATAGAAAGTTAGGAAGCAAGGTAAAGAGGGAGATCCATCTCCACTCAAACTAAGGTAAGTTATTCATGCATTTCGTTGAGCTATCAACGTTAAACATAGTGCTCTTGGGGGGCAACCTAAGTATATAATTTATTTTCATAATTTTTGGTTATTTTACATTTGTACTTTAATTTTTTCATTAGAATTCTAGGAATTATCTTCTATTTAATTCTTTCATTTTCTTTATTTAATATTTCTTTTATTAAATTTTTTTCATTAGTATAATTTTTATTTTTCTTAATTTAATCTTTTCTTGAAAAAAAAATTCATATATAATAGGTTACATGACTAAGAGACACAATCGTATCTCTAGTTGTACCGTTCTTAAGCAGTACTTCACATGAATCACAGTAGGTTACATGACCACAAGACACGACCGTGTCTATGGTCGTATTGTTCCTAAGCATACACCTAACACGCAATCACAATAGATTATACAATCACAAAATACGATCATGTCTTGCATCGTATCCTTCACCTTATTTAAAGCCCTTATGAAAACCAACTTACTCATTTTCAATCCTCCCAACTCATAGCAAAAACACATCCTCTCTCCCCCTTACACTTTCTCACGCCTACATACACTTCAAATTACTTGTTTCACTTCACTTTCTTTAACAATCACACATATCAAGGATCATCACTATCCATTCCACTTCAAGAACAAGGTGAGCATCCTAATCTTCACTCATTGTTTGCCTTTAAACCATTTGACCAAGGGAACTCTCTTTTAAATTTAATAACTTTCTTAAACTTATTAACCCTAATATGTAGATTATCTAATAAAACTCTTTCCCATAGTATAATCTAAGATCACATTACTTGTGCAATGAATTCTCTTAAAAATAATATTAAAAACAATATTATAATTGTAGAAAAGTTATGCAATTTATCTCTAACATTTGCACAAACTCTCATCTATGTTGTACTAGATCTAATTATACAACAAATCTCTCAATCTTTTTGTATAACATTAGATTTAAATTAATAACCTACAAAATTATCAACCTAAAACATACAAACACACATAATTGATTAAAAAAGAATAAAAATCTTTATTAGATCTAAATAAACCAATCATCATATGTGAGATCTAGGTTTCATAAGATCTAAATAGTAAAGGTCTACTCTATACACATCATAAAATGACAATATAAAATCAAATAATAGAAGGAAATAGAAAAAAGAATCATGAAATCCATAAAAGTTTGAATCCCGAAGTCTTCTTTTTGTCTTGGTCTCTTGAATGTACTTGGCTTAAAAAACTCTCAAAAATTTGTGCCAAAAGTTTTGCCCAAAAAAAAAAAAAACCTAACGAAGCTTTATATGGGAAGTTAGAAAAATAAGTTCACCAAACAATACGATCATGTCCCCTGATTATGTACTTAACTACCATTCACGTTTTCTCTTCTTTTTCTTTTCTTTTTTTTTTCAAAATTGGGAGCTATGATAATTGAAAGTAAGCTCTAAATTCGCTTAAAAAGAACACAGTTATGTCAATCTTCAAACCTTCATAACTTGCTCATTTTAGCTCTAATTTGAGCAAAACTTATTTCTATCTTCTTGTTTTCTCGAGTAGATCATTTCAAAACCTAAAAAAGCAAAATTTTACTTAAAGTATTAATATCTAAAAATAAACTCAAATTTCAAGGGAAAATCATCAAAAATTGCTAAATAAAATATAACCAATTTAGAGCTTATCAATTTTAGAAAAGATTCCAGCTCCATTTAGTTCATTCAACATGTCATCGAGCCTCAAAATGAGATATCTATACTTGATTGTGATCTTACTAATAGCTAGGCTATCAATGCA
Organism: Lumnitzera racemosa; assembly: GCA_024138005.1. Classification (NCBI taxonomy): domain Eukaryota; kingdom Viridiplantae; phylum Streptophyta; class Magnoliopsida; order Myrtales; family Combretaceae; genus Lumnitzera; species Lumnitzera racemosa. The sequence goes on from JAMXBC010000007.1 coordinate 9,728,756, forward strand.
TATGTCATGCCCTAAAGTAACAAAGTTGTGACATTCTCCCTATATAAACTAATCTAAGATAGAAGCTGACCTCATAACCATTACGTTGGCTTAATTCACATAACGCGACCATGATAATTTCTCTTTGAAAAATACAGTTCATAAGAAATTATCACCATTTGATGTGCAGAGGTCTTTAAACTTATATTAAAACTTCAATAATTCAGAAAATATTTACATGTCCCTACAACTTAGGTTAGATAATATTTACATTCCTGTATTTACAATAGTCCTAAAAGATAAAAGCAGAAGTTTCAAAAGTCTAGTAGTTCTCCCATTTAAGGCCTCATTCCCCTAAAATCTAGAAGTTACTAACCTCAAGGTAGTTGCAGGGCAGTATTCTAATCAACACCTGCAAAAAGATCTATAGAGACATGACCAAACAGCCACTCAGTAAGTCGGGACAAAGGTAAAAGACTATGCACAAACAAGGTTATCAAATGGTTAATTAATACAATGAAACAAACAAATTCCATCGCACAACATTATCCAATCCGTTGTGAAATTAGAAGAATCTCACTCGCTCTAATCTAAGTTAAGGAGTTTTAGCACAAATATAACAGCTCATGACCAAACCTAAGCTTATATAATGAATACATTGCTCATCCCATGACTATCTTCAAACTACTACCTTTACCTTTGCCATGATCTTCTGTCATGTCACTTAGTTCTTTTGAAGATAAAGAAAGGACCATTATGTTACAACACTATCCATATTGAAGGAATCAATATTTGGTTAGAGAATCCTAAATGCCCCCTAGTGGGTTACAATGCACGTCTAGTTTAAGGTTATAAGTCTAATATTGGTTAAGTCCATTTTAAGGTGATTACTCAATTTCACACAATATAGTTAGTCACATTCCAAAACAACACTTCAGTAGCACCTAATTAAGCTAAAAAAAAACACATACATACACACTTACATAGGCATAGGCATAAGCACATTCATTCTACCTATAAGTATGATTTTAGTATTCATGCAATTAGTGTATATAGGCTCTATTCTATAATATAAATTATTATCTCGGTTTATGGAATTACTACATTTAGTTATTTTGGTTTAATTTTTTTGTAATTACTTCTCGTGTTCAGCTAGGTTTTAAATTTGCTTCTAATTCCAACTTTGATTCAGCCATTGAATTAGTTTCTAGTTTAGCTTTTGATTACCCTTTATTTATAATTCTTATTAATGCCTTCTAACATATTTCCTACAATTTATTTAGGTAAATGTAACATTCAAATTCTGACTAACTCCCTAATATACTTCTAGTACCCTGATTCTGATTTTGCTTTTGAATCGGGTTCTAATATAAGGATTTTCCACATTTTCTCATAACCACTCCTAAATTTAGTTCATAGCTTAATTTAAAACTTCTCTTGTAGCTTAGTTCTACTTCAATTTGAATGACCTTCTACTTGACTTCTTCATTTGGCTATTTCCTACATATAACATATATACTCCCCAAATCCATAATATACAAATCCAATACTCTAATCTCTACGAAATTCATCACGCAACATTATTCAACATTGTTTAGCTCAAAACTCACCCCATATCAGAATTGAAGTCATTAACTTGAAAATTACAAAATATATATTAATAAATAGCCATTTTAATAGGATTTTAGGGCCTAAAATTCAAATAAAAATAAATATGAAAAATAGTTTTGATGAAAAACTTGTTACATCAATTTAATATACATAATAGGTGTTTTACAGGAAAAATTCAGAGTCGAAACAACATGAATGGGGTTTTAAAAAATAAAAACAAAATTGACTCGGTTTTGACAACTTGTCAAGAGCAATATATTACGAGACTCAATTTAAACAAAATATTATTTTTTCCTAAAAAAATTAAAAAATATGCTAGAATAAATTTTTCCATAATTTTTAGGTATAAATTACTATTTTAGTAAATTTAAAAAAATTAAATAAATTCTTAGACTCATTAGCATTAGATGCTCTGGCCACCGCAGGGCTTTATATAGTTATTGGTAACCTTTGGCATTGGGTGGCTATGAGGTGGTGGTGGCCATGCTATCCCAAGTGTTATGTAACCCCTTCTACCGTGATCTAGCCTTAAGTGCACTATATTTTATATATTTTTGAAAAAGTACTTTCTCTACTCTTTCTAGTCTCTCTCCAATTTTCTTGGACATTAGAGGAACTAAATTATTTTTAGATGTTTACTTAAAAATTTATAGAGCTTGATTTGGTTAGTTAGGGAAAATGAAGATTACCAAGTATCCTTATTTTGTATTTCATCTAATCTTTAGGTTTCCTAATCCAACCCTAAATGCTACAAAACTAGCACTCTAAGCTGCCAAGCCATTCTCCATAATAAAATAGCCAACCACCTAATTTTCCCAAAATTTTCTTTATTTATTTTAGTATTATTTAGTATATATTAGGTATTTTAGGTAATTTCAAGTATTTTTTTTCCTACACATAAATTCATATATAATATAAATAAATACTCTTAAATATCATTTCAATTATTTTATGATTTGTAGGGTATATATATTTTATCTCTAGTATTTCATTAATTATCAAAACTTGTTTTACACGTTTTCGATAAATAATGGATAATCTACATATAACTCAATAATATAATATTTAATTATTTTATTTTCATAAATCCAAACTTATGGGTCATTTTTACTAATATTTATAGTTTTGTCATAAAATTCGGATTACATTAGACATCTTTTGCGATTACCCCAAAATTTACATACTTAATCCGAAACTTCTGATTGCGGCACTTACAGCACATTTATATGTCAAATAATTTATTTCTAAGGGCTTGTTACACTTTAGAGCTCAATTTTCAAGTTTTTGATAAACATTAATCGATACCAATAAAATTACGTTTTATTGTAATTAAATATTTAATATACTTTATTTTGGAAATTAAACTATACTAGGATTCTTCCTCTAACTTTTATAATCTCATATTAAGAAGTGGTTCAACTCGAACAAAAATTTTCAAAAGCCCTAAATCATACTAGATGCCTTAACTCATATCGATTTTGATCGGTCAAGGTTTTACAAAATTGATGTAAAAAGGGTAACTTAGTAAATTTGCAATTTTAGATAAGTAAATACCCTATCCGACTTAAATAATGCTCTAAATAAGGGTCACAATGATATTAAGTTTGTTGAAGTTTAATAAGAAATGAGGATGATAGAAGCTTTTAAAGATTCAAAATATAACATTAGTAGAAAATACATTAATTACTATAATTGTTTGTAGATAAAATAATGATAACCTATTTGTATGGATGTAATAGGTAAATATGAAAGTATCAAATAATAGAATAAGCTTTGGTCCGGTTAGTATCCCCCACTTGATTATTTTGTATTTATGTGATAATGGAAGGAAAGTAGACCATTTGCCTACTTATTGCATGCAGTTGCGAAATTCACTTAAGTGAATCTCATGGCTTGAGATACTTATACTATGAAATGGTATTATTTATAATGAACTGTTGTTTTGAATATTAGTAAAGATATTCAGTGTTTACGATAGCTAATTGTGATTTGTTGAATTGTAACTTAGTTAATCTTAGTTGCACAATTGTGCTTGGTTGTTGAGAATATATCTTATCTTAGCTACAAGATGACGAAGAGTGATGTGTTATATTTGCGACTTTGCTCACTTTACAAAATTTGGATACCTAAGCTACATTAATGAACTATTGATTGAATGCGGAGATGACTACAATTATGTTTAAGTTATGACATCTGTTTTATGTAAAGCTTATAAATGCAATACTTGGCTGTGGAAATAAAAGTTAAGATTTATGCTAGTCTGGATTGGTATTACTTATCTTGGTAACTAAGAATCTTTATTTAGCTGGGTTAATTAAGAATCTCTAATTGCCTTAGCTAGGTATGTTGTTTGATTGCATACATGGTATAATACGAAAAGGACCTATGAGTTGTGTTTAAGGCAAAAGCTCTTGTTTACAAAGTTGGGTGTTTTTTTTTTTCCATTTTTTTAGCATATGGAATTGCATTGCTCCGCCAATTTGGTAGGATTGGCTTTTGATGTATGTTGGATGCTAGCTTCTAACTGCTAATGCTAGGTTTTGACCTTTGATCCTACTTCTAGGCTACTCCTTATAGCAACTAGGCTTTCTAATTGTTATCCGAATGCTTGAAATATGTACAAACCAAATGATTGGGCTAGGGTGCGTTGATGTTAGTACATGTTATGTGTATTAGCATGGCATTTGTGTATTGTATAAGAGTTATGCATATGTTTACTTAGTAAATGATTTGATATAATATAGCTTATTGATTATATGTTGTGTATAATTGGTTGCTATATATAGCTATTTTATTTAAATTATATGCAATTGGCTCAACAACTAAGTTGATGGGTTAGCTTCTCAAACTTTAGGTACCAAAGTTGTGAAGTAGGATCCAAAATTGAGACGAGATAAAAGAGTGTGACCAATGGCAAGATCTTGTGTTGAAAGGGATGAAGCTACTATCAAAGAGATGATCGTATTATGAAGATTCAAAAGTAAATGTATTTCAAGTTGTATCATGTAATCTATAGTAGAATTGAGTCATGATACTTTGAAGGCTCACTACATTGTAAAATTTCCACTAAGCTAATAAAATGAAAGTTTATGGAGTTTAGTTGGTTGTTGGTATCGATTATAACCTTATCTACAATTTGGGGATGGTGGTAACAAAATGTCTCTCAAGTACCAATGGATCAAGAAAAAAAATTAGTCAACACCTTAGGAAACGGGTAATTACAACGTATACCTATCCTTAAACACACCATGCCCTTTGTTTACCTAGGCTACATCAATTGTCATAGTATGGTGTAAGTAATGAGATGCTTCCTTTAAAGTACAGATGTAAGTAATTTAACTCAAAATAGGTTATCCTCTAACTTGTATCTAATACAATATTAAGCTACAAATACAAGCTTACACCTCACAAGGCTCTACAAATGATGCACTTAATAATTCATTGCACCTAAGTACACTATATGACCTAATCCATGAACCATCTATGTTGATCATCTACACCCTTTGTTCCAATTAAAACAATCTAACAAACTCATTTGAATCTAACAAATTACAACACCATCATCCCCAATATTTCTCTCATGTTAACATAGTTTGTCATATAATTTTTAACGTTTTCTCTACATGCGTCTCTACCCTTAAAGACACCATACCTTTTTTTTACATGGGTTGCATCAATTATCATATCAAGGTTTAAATTCATATATGCAACATTTCTATTTTCATCATTTAATCTCTCTCCTATCAGCCAAACAGAGTCTTCTCCATTATCTTTCATCCTTAAAACATCACACAGTTATAATTAGAGTAAATGAAATATTCTAAATTTTGTCTTTTCCTTTAGCCATGCCTTTACCTTATTGATGGTAGTGTTAATGTTAGGATTTCACGGTTTTAAAAAAAGTTTACACCTATCTTTTCATATGAGCTACACTATCTCCACCACAATGGCTTCATACAATCATTCACCTCTTGTGCCTCTTTTTTTGTCTACATTATCCTTAACCTATTTCATAAAATTAGAAATTTTAAGCCTCTCCACCACCATACTAAAGGCCCAAGACCAAACATAGATTGTCTAGTCATAACATGATATTACATGTTTAAGAGTCTTACTTCATCATAAAAAGGATATTAACATAAGGAAGTTGCTTATCAATAGGACAAGTTTTGTAGCTTGGGAATAGAGTTTGAAGCTACATATCATAGGAAATGCTGCACTTTTGGTGATTTCTAATATGCTAAATTTTCTTTCCTTCCATTTTAGAAGCAATCTAAACGTGGACAATCTACTGTGACTTAATTCTTTCTTTGCAGCTTAAAGAAAGTGGTAGATCAATTTCACTATACATTTACCATTATAGACAAGCAACTATATTAAAGTTTCATCTCCAATAATCTTGACAATGAGTATACTCTTTATAGCCTTTACTTCTTATCCTATTAATAAGTTTTTTTATACTACCTAAATTTCATCCCAAACTTCCCCTATTTATTATATGGCACTCTCTTAAAATAGGGTCAATATATTTATCTACTCCTAAATGGTGGCTATCTAATAAAGAAATCCATTAGTCCCTTTGTTGGTCCCAATAAACAATTAAGTAAGGGAAGGGAGATTGAATTAATTATTGTAAAATTTAAATATTTTCCACTAATTTTATTACAACCCGTAAGCTCCAAAAATTGTATTTAAGACAACCAAGCTTAGATTTCGGACTTTTTGAAAAAAGTTATTCAATTGAGCCCAAACCTTACGATTAAAATAGAGAAGTTAGTTAAAGTGATTCAGTGAAATCAAATTTTGAAAATAACAATTGAAAATCCAAATTTTGCTTTTAGAAGTATGATTATTTCATATAGTAAAAAATTGCTCAAAACCTCTAAAATTGAGCTCAGATTGCAATGAGAACTTAGAGATAAGTTAATTAAGCTATAAAATGAGAAAATAAGTATAATTTATTATATGAATATATATATATTTTTATAAGTATACTCAGTATAAATAATAATTATACCCGTAAATTATTCCTAAATTACTTAATTATATATATTATGTGTTGAATTCATAAAATAATTAAGAAATGTACCTTAAAAATAAAAAATATGTTAGAAACATAATTATACGAGTATAGTCATATAGTACACATGATATATACATAGGATATATATTCGTATATTAATAAAATAACTAAATATTAATATAATATACTTAAATAATTGAAAAATCTCCCTAACAATGTAAGATTTCAATTGAAAAAAAAAAGGGAAGGAAAATTTTTTAGCCAACCTTAGACAGTATAAAAAGGTAGGAACTCCAAATGTATAAGGGTTAGCAACCTAAAGTATAGGGGAGTAATAGAAAAATCAGGAGAAAAATAGAAAAAATATAGCAAAAAAATAGGGGAATTATCAAGCTAAGTTAGAAACCAAACCAATTGAGAGTTTGCTTGGGACCTAGAGCACTCAAGAACAGTTAGGTCGAGCTTTTGCCCTATTTTTCAATAATTTAAAAAAAAAATAGCAAATCCCCCCTAAAATTTAGAAAAAAATATTTAGATTGTTTTAGATATTCTTTTGTGTGATATTTTTATTTTTGTAAAATTTTGAATATTTAATATACTTATTTAAGAAAGTCACTATTCACTTGAATTTTAACTTTCAAAATAAATGTATCAAATGATATTGTTTCTAGCTCAAAATTTTTATGTAAGATATACATGATATATAAATAATTTCTATGTGACCAGATTTTTTATTTGAGTATTTTTAATATTTATTGTATTTTTCAACCTAAAAATAGCTAAAAATTAGGGTAAAAATATGAAATAAATAGGTTTTAAGAAATTAAATGATGAAAATGACCCATATTGACTTCTAGTGAATTATAATGATGTTAGGATAGGTTGAAAATAATTTTGTGTAAAAAAAATAACATTTGGGTAATTAAGTATAATTTAGGGGTGAAATTCGAATATATAGGTGATAAATCGACAATATGAAACCAAGTGATAATTGAATTCCTTATATTTTTAGGAGTCTATAGAAATTTTTAAGTAGTTATTTGGTAAGTTGAGCTATTTATTACGAATTTATGTAGTAAAATAGCTTAAATTACAAACCAGAGCTTATTTTTTATAATAATAGGCTAAAATATGATAAATAATTAAATAAAAACTATCTACATGTGTACTGGTCAAATTTGATAAAAAAGCATATTTAATATATTTAATGATATTTTGATGATCGAGATATGTTATATACGTATTAGGGTTAAATAATATCCATGTTATAGAGTTATATTGACAAATTATGTAAAATATAATTCAATAACATAAAATATGTATAGTATGATAATATTTATTTAGATATGTATAACTGTGTTATAAATTTGAACTATCTGTCATCTCTAAAAATAGGACTCGTAATACTTGTTATTAAGTTTGTACGAATCCAATGATACTATTTTAACTAAAATAAGATAATCTTAGGTGATATAACTTATATCTCTATAATATTACTAGAATTTACATATTACAATAACCCTACCGTTATTGAAATATGATTTAACCAATTGAAAGTACGTTTCGATACAACATATTATATGTAATAGTATAATTACATATATTATTAATAATTAACAACTTAATTACAACTGATAATGATTACATCATTTCTGTATTATGTGAATTTGTTTAGTCACTCTTAATTACAACTGATAATGATTCGACTATAACAAAACTGGATATGCATAACAATCATTATGGGAAACGATTAGGAGTATTAGGCCAAACATTGACTTTCTTTGATGAGGATAATTAAAATGGTCATTTTGCCATTCTCAGTTGAACTAAGTAACAGGCGAAGATGTCACAGTAAGGGTGGGGGCCGTGGATCGAAGGTGGTCACAGGAGGAAGGTAATCTCCATTATATAAGCCCAGGTTTAGTCTAATTTGAGTTGCAGTGAATCTCCCCAATCTGGGTTGGAGTGGGTGAAATTTCTCTAACCTCATAATGGACTGAATAACATTGTGTGATGTTTTAAGTGATTTATTGCATTACATGTCATCATAACTAATAACCTTACTTGTGATTGTTTAGTAGTCTTATGACTCAATCTCACTTACTAAGTTAGTTGTGCTTATATCCCTATAGACTCTTTTGCAAGTACTGAGTGGAAATTAGGACATTAAAATACCACCACCCTCAGGTTAGTGTGTTGTTGGTTGGGAATGTAAGGAATGAGAAATCCACTAAATCTAGGCTTTTTGCTTTTCGTTTGAGTTTTTGGAGGAAACTAATTGGGAATTCCTTGGGATGCCCATTAGTTTCCTAACTTATTGTAAATAGACTGCAAAACTTATGGTTTTGGGTAAATTTTGATTATAAATTACAACTCTGGATGTAAAATGCTTATGTAAGTACTATTGTGTTATGAGACAATATGTTATATAAAACAGGAATTTTATAAAACTATACTACATGTTTGATTATTCACAGATATTAGAATGGATTCTTTAAGCTGGTTAAGTTTATATGCCTTATGTAGATTATATCTATGATAGCAATCGTCGTTTGCATGGTAAGACTATTATGATTTCTCTTATTTGGGGCATGACATAACCCTTATCAATTATTCAATTACTATACCTATAATAAAGTTTATGAAAATATGATCAAAGATGTATGCACAAAAGCAATATAATAATTAAATAAGTTATGTAAAATAAATAGGGTAAGGATAAGAAGATCAAGCAACAAACTTTTATAATAAATTACATTCTTAAGCATAAGGTACGTCGAATTTTATCAAGTTAGAACATACCTCGGATCTCTATCTTTAGATAAAGACAACAAACTTACATATTCAACAATTTTACCTTTCTTATTTGACACCCTTTCATATCCTTTATACTTTCTATTACCTCATTTATAGCACTATCAAGCTCTTTTAAACCTTCATAAACAATCAAATTGAAAATATGTAGACAACATCTAACATGAAAATAAACACCTAAAGACAAAAGTTTACTTCGCACATTTATTTGTATCTTTAGTAAACTCACTATAAGATCATTAACTAAAGCATTATCCAAAATTATACAACATAATTTACTTTCTATATCCAGTCAATTAGCAAAGTTATTGCTCTCTTAACCAATATATAGAGACGACATATATTCTAAGCTCAAAATCTTCTTTTACAAGACCCAATTTTTATTAATGAAATTTGTAGTTACAGATATATATTCATCAGTAGCTATTAATGTACATAAATCATATGTCAAGCAAATTCTACTAAGACAATCCATAAGCAAGTGTTTAATTATAATTCTTTCCCTTATAAAAACCATCATCAAATCAACTTTTAATGATATGTGCATATTCTTAAATGATATCTAAACAATGCCCTAATTCCGTTATACTCCTTAGTTCATACTAAAAACTACAACAACTAATAATTTATGAAAATTTTCAGGATCAAACTTGGTGGGATTAAGTTTCATGTATGCAAACAATAACATTTGACTAATGTCTCAAATATTACGTTTAAGACATTCATTTATATGTTTACTTAAGTTCTCTGTTCTAGACTTACTATCACATCTTATCTTAGTCTTATATGACTTATGTACAGGCTCACAGTTAGATTTCAATTCTTTTAGCATACCAATTAACAAAAATATTTGTTGCCCTTAATGTTAATGGTTAATTAAGCCACCTAACAATACAATACTTCCAATTGTAATGCATTATACTATCATAATAATGTAAAATTAAAAATCTTCTCTCCCACAGTTTCCTATATCTTCTCATCAATAAAATGAAGAATCTCAATCAACATTTACATAGATTAATAACTAAGTCCAACTAAGAAATGAAACAACTATTATTATGATCATTTTGATGACAAAATCCTAAGTTTCCAAAATCTACAAACTATCAAGCATAAATTCCAGTAACATGATTACTCTGATTACTTAAAGTAAACTCTTTTTTTAGTTCTCTAACTTCCTTGACTAACCAAAAAATAAAGTTATAGTCCTTAATCAACACTAACTAATCATACAGAATATGAACAAATAATTACAAATTCTACTTTATGAGATATTTTCATACTTAATTCCAAATCCAAAACCAAAAATGAAATTAAATTGAACGAAAATATCATAATCCAAACTTTGCATTGAAACAAAACAAAAACATAATTAGATACACCCAATATTAAAATGAAACCCTAAAAAATTTTGATGAAGTTAGAGAATGCACCATAAAGGAATGAATGAATAGTTGGAAGTTAGTTAGATAGGGCTAATGAGTGAAACTGAGAACCCTAAAGAAAGAGAGAGAAGCAAAATTCAAGATTTTAAGTTTTGAAAGTTGAGATTTCAAAAGAAGATGTGGACTTAAGCTTGTGTTTGCTTTGTCTAAAAGTTGAAACTTGGAAGGAATAAGAATGAAACTAAAGATAGAAATATAAAACGATAGGTAATCAGAAAATTTGTGTTTCTAGGATTGTATGGACAGTACATGTGAATTGGCATATATTATTTGGTGCTTGGTGTAGGAAATTGTTTTGTTAATGTTAAAAAGATTTGTGAGTTGATCTTAAGACTTATTTATGAGACATGTTTAATAAATAGGTTTGTAAAAAGGTTTGGGACTTAGATACGAACTTAGACATGAATTTAAACATGTTTAGAGGACTTGATACATTTGTGTCTTGTGTTGATTTTTTCCATACATAAATTGGTCTAAATTGTGTCGTATCGTTTTGTATCATGTCCAAGTCTTACACATCGATTCCTAAATTACTTACCTTGGTTGTTTGGTACTTTCTTACTTTGTATGAACTCCTTTGATAATACACTACCGCATTAGTTTGGTAGTTTATAGCCAAGACATGGATCTAGATGTTAAGCAAAAATGCAACATGAACTCCAATTTGACTTTTGTTGCTAAGTGCTCATTTCTTACGTAACTTAGTATAACTCTATGTTAACTTCATTCTAATTTTCCCCTACTTACACTTGTCTAGTGGAGTCGGTATCCTTTGTTTAATTTAAATTAACAAATGTTGTATTTTAGGGGTATGTATCACTTATATTTGATAAGCCTTATAATAATATATTTGTACATATATTATATGTAATACTTGTATGTATTTATTCATCTATTCCAATAATGAAAATCCTATTGTAGCGGAAGAAAAAAAAAAAGAAAGAAAGAAGAAGAAGATGATGTTTACATCAAGAGCTAATACAAGGAAAGCTTTTGATCTAATAGAATAAGACTCCTAAAAAAATGAATCTAAATTGAAAAAAATTATATGTAAAAGATTGAAACTTAAACTCTATTCTAGATTATTTGCTATTTGGTGACCTTACAAAAGAAAAACATGATGGACAGTAGCATTAATTGTCCTATCAAGCTTTGAGCTCTTTGAATTATGTAGGAGACATTCCATCAGGGTTGGTAAGAGTAGTTAATTTGCTATAATACTAGAGAATAATCCACTTTAATGTCAATATATTATGTAAATGTTGCATACTACTATAAGATAAACTCAAGTGAAAATAACTGAACTCTATTATTTTAATAATAAACCTTAGAACACTTTAACAAAAGCTAAAATTAATTAACGCTTTCTTAACTAAGAGAAACATCTGCGTTTAACTAAGAGAAGAGAGAAGGATGTAGTTCTAATGTTGTATTTGCTATAAGTTTTCTTCAAAGTTAGGCTATCATTGTTGAAAAAACTTGCTGCCATAATTTTACTACTATCATTCACTATAACAAGACATAGCAATAACACTAGAGAAGACTTGCTAAAAACCTACTAGTTGATTTGTTCCCTAGTTGAAGATAAACTCACTACAACTAATGGAAGAAATCTATATCAAATGATTTTTTATAAATCGCAGTAAATGAACTCTAATAATCATTATGCTTTTCAATTTTGAATCTTCCAAAAGACCAAATTAGGTTCCTACTACACAATTCGAATTTTCATAACTGCCTTTGCTAAATTAAGAATAAGGAGTTAGATTCGATTTTAAAGAGTTCCATTATTTATGTGATAACTCTACTTTCTCTAACCTCAATCTCAATTTAGGAAAAGACATCAAAGAACCTAAATTTCCATCCATACACCAATTTATCATTCCAAAATCTTTTCTTACCTTGACGAATTTTCTACACACCCCATAAGCTCCAATTAATCCTTTCTAAGTTAAGGAAACCAAACCTTTTCATTGAATTCCTAGTCCTCTCTCTTCAATTGAAAAACAAGCATACTTTCGATTAATTTACTAAAAAACTTTACATTGAACCATATTCCCCCAAAAAAGAAAATTTAAAAAAAAAATGTTAGCAAAAACTTTTCATAATCCTTGGTTACGAATTTAGGAGGATTTTGTGCCTAAAGCACATTTAATGGACTGATTAAAAAAAAAAAAGTAACATCCTTTGAGAAAAAGAAGGTACCCTCCATTTAATAACCATTAGTTAGTCTACCACTTTAATTTCCTCTTTTAACTTCCACAGAACATCATAAAACATCATTTTGATTTTGTTTCTTCTACCAACAATTGAAGGATAACCCAAATAAATTAGTGGAATATCTCCTTAGCTAAACTTTAACACTTTAGGTGATGCGATATTAATTGCTTTGAAAATAACTAATCTGTTTTGGCTTTTAGTGGTTTTGAAAAAAAAAAGGGACATTTTTATGAATGATAAAACAAGTAAATTAAAGTATTTGGATAAATTCAATATTTGATCTTACTCACAATAATAAAAATGGAATTGGTTTGCAATTAGATTTAAGATTAACATTATACGAGACTTGTGAATCTTTATCAGGATTAACGAAAACTGATGTAACTCATGGATTTCAATTAACTAGATTCATCATAATTGATAGACAATTCATGAGAATGCAATTATAAATAGAGAAATGACTTGATAACAAAGTCAATAACAACTTAATGTAAAAACTAAATTGCAAAACTATTACATTAACAAATTATTTATAGGTTCATGATAAGGCATAGGAAACTTTAACATAAAAAAGAAATCGGTAAAGAAAATAACACTAATATAAATGGTTAAAAAGACATTAAATAAGCTAAATAAAATAAAGACGCATAACATGAAATACCTTAGATGAGTCAACACGCAAAAACCTTTACGTAATTGGCTAAAGGCTAGTTTTATTGTGCCTTGGTCAACATTTGATGGTTAATGACCCCTACTCAACCACCTAATTGACCTTCTTCGGCCAACCTTCTAATCAACCTCCTCTGATGGGCTTTTCCTCTATCTATTTTATCGAGGTCAACCATTTTGGCTTCAATAGGCCTAAATTTGCTTTTTACATTTTTCCAAATTTCTTCATTTGTATTTTACACTCAATTTTATTTCATGATCTCTATCATTATTGTAAAGCTAAGAAAGATTCGTCATTGAATGTAGTTTCTTCCGGTATCAAGATTTTCCCATGTAAATAAACATGCTTCTCTAGTTTTAATCTTCTTAATATATGTTTGATAAAAAAAAAAGCTTCTTAATATATTTAAAATTTTCCATTATACTTCTTGTGAACTCGTACAAAACAAGTTGAATATGTAAACATTTTTCTAAGTAATGTATTTATTCTTGTACCTATCATAAATCAATGTAAAGTCATGTTGTCAAGATCTTTCCAGCAATAAATGAGTAACATCTATATTATAGATATATTATAAAGTAACTTATTAGTATATTCACCAATAGTTAAAGGATTACAAACCTATTTATGGACATATGCAACTCCTTGAATTTTCGACACAATTTTGTCTGCTTAAAAAATTATATAGAAATGACATTGGTACAGTTGATTCTATCTACAAATAATCTACATGTTTCACGCATAACATATTGCCAAATATTAAGCATGAAACAAAAATTCGTATTGCCTTGTATCTTTTATGTTTTAAGTACATAAGTTTTTTTGCACTATTAAGGATTCATTAATGATTAAAATTAATTTTGTGTTCCCAATAACTTTTGCATCATTAGAATTTTGAATTTTCTTAATTGGCTTTCAAGGAGTATCAACATATTACATTGAATATCAACTTATTCGTTGAATTTCTTAGTTTTATGATCTCGTTTCATAAGTTCAACCTTAACCATCTTGTTTACCTCATTAGGTTTCACCTTTATAGCAACCTTTGGAATTTCGCGGCCTTCGTTAATTTTAGATGTAATTGCTTAAATTTTTCAATAGGTTTTAAACTAATTGTCTCATAAGTGTTCTCATGATATCTTATATACTATGCATCTATTGTTTATTTTTACGCATTCTAAGTTCTAGATTATTTAGAAACCTCTCATAATCTACTCCTTATCCCTTCCTTTGGACGTATTATCACAAATAAATTTTTAAAATATTAATTGTGATATCCAAAAAATTAGTAAGTAAGATGTGAATATCTAAATATTAAGGCAAGGCCCTATTCTTGTACAATAAAGATCGACAGTCAATTTAAGGCCTTTAGGAAAGTAACTCGATTATGCTAGAAACTACTGGAAACATGATAACCCTGTTGAGGAATTTACGTAGGCTTGGAAGTAAAAAATATAATAAAATATCAAGAATATAATCGAAATAGTTAAAATTTACTTTATGTGAGCTCTTAGAGTTGCATCGTACTTATATTTAGGGCTTTCAGAAAAACTTCTTCGATTAAGTCCAAACTTTACAATTAGGTTAGAAAAGTTAGTTAAAGTGACTCAGTGAAGTTAGATTTTAAAAATAACATGCTAAAAACCTCATTTTAGCCTTAGAAGTATAGTTATTTAATATAGTATAAAACTTATTGAAATCCTTAAAATCAAGCCTTAAATGTGACGAGACTCTAGAAATAAGTTAATTAAGCTATAAAAGGAAACAATATAGCATAATAGATTATATGAACATATATGTATTTTTATGAATATACTCAGTATATATAATAAATACACTTGTAAATTAACCCGAAAGTTTAAAAATATATAATATGTAATGTCGCATGACTTCGACTTGCTAGCTTTCGAATAGTTTATATCATTTATAGAAAAATATACTTATAAGTTAGGTCATAGGTATAAAATGGTTTATGCTAATATTACTAGTAACCGTAAGAATATGGGTCTTAACAATAGAATAATGAGTATAATAATATTATTAATGACATAAGATAATATGCAAAAATAATTGAATTAGTATAAACCTAATTGACTGGATATCTCTTTTTATTAGATTGATTAAAAATATTCATAGGTGCAAGAATGTTTAAATTACATTTAGACATAGATATATAATTATACAAATTAATTAAAAAATTTAATGCTTGAGAGACACTCTAAAAATTATGATTTATGATAACATTCGTAGATTTAAGTTGAATTCTCATGGTTAAGAGAAAATTTAAATGAAGTAACCATATAACTTTAATATTTCAATTTAAGTTCATTTATATGAAACTTTTTTAGAAATATTAAGTTTATCGGATCTAATTGATATAATGTAGAGTTTCGTAATTTTAAATAGAGCTAGGGTAAATCTTTTGGAATTAACTATGTGATCTTAACAATTAATATTAGTGAATAAAATATCATATAAGATGTATATAGATAAGTTCCAAATAATTAATATAACTTAATCATATATCATATGTTACTAATATTTTTACTGATAATTATGTTAAAACTCACATGAAATAATGATACGTGGGAAAAGAAAAATTCCACTATGAATTATTCTTTATTAATAATGATGGTAATGAAAAAAAAAAGGAGAATGTTCTAGGAATTAGGATAGGTATTGAATAAAATATAATAAATTTATTAAAATATCTATATTAAAAAAATTAATTACCTTTGAATTAGGCTGTGAAATTGCCACCTGTATAAAATAGCATTTTAGCCATTTCGATGAAAGCATCAAGGGAGAAGAGAGAAAGGGAGAAGAGAGGAAGAAGGGAAGAGGGAGAGAAAAGGAGGATGTGGGGAAAAAAAAGGAAGAAGAAGAAAAGAGGATTAAAAGATTTAAATTTTCTAACATCCGATATTTTTAGGTAACCTCATTTCTATAATTATCATTATTATCTTTTAATTAATATTTAATAGTTATGAAAAACAGATATTCATTATCTCATTATTTTCTTAAATAGAGTATGTTATCAGTACCATTTCACTCTTTTTGAATTATAAACTTAAAATATTGATAATTATAAGACTTATATATTATTAGCATTAATTCTTAAAATAAAGGGATCTCTAGTAATAATTATTTATGTGAATTATTAAAATTGAATTTTATATTCTTACAAATTTAACATCATTACTTCCGTAAATTTTAAGTATATATGATTTATTATATTTTGTTGCAAAATTGTGTGAAAATATATTATTCATTACATAATATGGTATCAATATGATATTGGTTAGTATACAGTTTTATTTGTATACTAAAATTTGAAATACCCTTTAAAGACAGTTTTTTTAAATGAAACATGTATAATCAAGTTCATACAAACTTCATAATACTAATCTTATTGCAATTGAATTACTTTAAGTAATAAAATAGATGTTTTCTGTACTACAGAAAAATATCGTCCTATGACAATTTTTCTGTAATTAAAACGTAATATAAATAATAGTAAATATGTTTCGATGTAATCGAGACTATATAATATAAATAGTAGTAAATTGCGTATATTAGATATTACTTAGTAAATTGCTATAACTAACATAATGAAATAAAATACTTAAAATATATGTGTATATATATAATGTGTATATATATAAATATATAGCTATGGAACTTTACTGAATAATTGTATAAATAATATCTCAATTAAATACTAGATAAAACCTTCACGTTTTTGTAAATCTTAAGGAAATTAAATATGAGCTTTGGTATATATGGGATTTCCAAGTAAATAAAGCCTTAATGTTCTAGATTTATCAGAGTGAGCTTTAGTACAAGTAAGTGGGATCAATGCTTCACAACATTTTGCAATATTATTTCAAAATATCTAGGGACTTTGATATATATTGGCTTGTAATTATAGTTAGCTGCTTATGCGTATGCAATATTTGTGGTTGAGTTTCGATTTCTTGTAATAGGAGTTGAGTTTTATGTTATGGTTGTTCTACGAATATTATTATGATTGAATTATTTGAGTTTAGTTGATCACCTTAAAAATAAACTAACTCAAACTCGGCTTAATATCTAACTTAATATGCTTCGCAACCTACTAGGGGTAACAGTTAGGATTCTTGGGCTAAACACGAACTTCCTTCGATAAGGATAGTTGAAATGATTTTTTTCTTACCTTTAGTTAAACTAAGTAACAAGAGAGGAGGTCGCGATAAGGTTGGGAATTGTGGTTTGAAGATGGTCACAGGAGGAGGATATTCTTTGTTGTACAAGTTTTGGTTTGGTATCGATTTGTAAGTACATAAAGTCAATCTCAACCTAAATTAGAGTGGGCGTAATTTCTTTGATCTTATGATAGACCAGATAACGTTATGTGATGGAATTTGTTTGTACATATATTGCATCTAACCAACTTGGTTGAAAACCTTACTTGTGATGTGCTAAATGTATACTTCTTTCTCGCCCCACTTACTAAGCAAGTTATTGCCCATTCCTTTATGGTTTGTTTTGTAGGTTTTGAATAGATTACAAGTACCTATCTAAGACTAAAGCTCTAGCAAACTGTGACAAGGAGTGGGGTGTAAACAAGAAATGGCCTGTTGTTGTCCTTAGTATTGACTTCCTTAACTTTTAAAGAAAATTATACAGAACTCTTTAAGGGCCTTGGTAGTTTTCAGTATTTTAGTCGATATACGAAATGACAAATACCTATTGGATTTACTATCACTGTTTGAAAAGTCGAATTTTGAGTATATTTTTTTAAAGATTATTCTAAAGTTTATATCAAACCAATATCAAATTTGATGCTTCAAAAGGGTAGGGTCAAGTATGCTTGGTGTGGATTAGGTTTCAAATAGCAGCTATAAGATCAGTTTTTATCTTATAATGGCTCATATGAAGAGACTGTTGTGACTCCAACTTTTGGGGGCATGACATTAATAAATCAATCAAATTACTTAATCTCTACATAACTAATCATCTATACATTTAATCACAATTCAATAATAAAGAAAAATCTTTACTTATTATGGATAATATGTCCCTTGAAGCTTTTGTGCTAACTAATATGAAACCAAGATCATTTTGAAAATAATTAATTCATGTTTTAGGTTTTGGGGATTTTGAATAAGAAAAAAAAATGTTTTTATGATTTTTGGATAAAATGAAGAAATGGATAAATTAAAGGATAAGAACAAAATCAATATTCGATATTACTCATAAAGATTAAAATTGAGTTGATTTGCTATTGGATCATAGTAATCAATGAAACCTCCATTGGGTTAAAGGAAGCTAATGTAACTCATGGATTTCAATTAATAAGGTTTGCTACAATTAATAAATAATTGGTAAAAATGAATTCATGAAAAAAAAAAGAAAACATATCACATAAGCTAATAGGTTGAGCATAATAGTATACACTTTCACTGTAGCAACTATTGAAGAATACAATAACTACTAACTGTACACACTCATGACTCCACTGCATCTTATACACTCTCTCATCGAAACTATACTCTAATAGTAGTGAAGCTAGTTTATCTTGAGGTCAAACACATAAGAATGCACCATGGATAGTTGGAAAATGAAAAGGAAAACTAGCAAACCTGTGTGTAACTTATTGGATATGACTCATCAACTAGTCTACATGGCTTAATATAGGCTTGATATGGTGCACAAGCAGGTAATAGGCGTATTCGCTACTACTTTTTAATAAGGAGTAGATAAGAGTTAAGATAAAAGTGAGAAACTCTTCAACGAAAGGGAAATTTAATAACAATAGTTGAATATTGAATAAATGATGAAGATTCTTATCTTGTCTAAGGCTTATTGCACTTTTGCAGAGTTGAATACAAACGTCAATTTGGGCAAGGATAACTCCTAACTTGACTTTGGGCAAGACAGACAATTTAACCCCCCTGTAGTCCTCCTTATGTCCAAGCCTCCTAAGTGCGAGTTGAGCTGCTCATCCATCCAACCTAACCTAGTATATCTGACATCTTTATAGTTATCTCCACTTCCGAGCTATCCATTTAGGTCACTAAGCTATATGAAGATTCGAGCTTTACTTCCACTAGAGAAAAATTGGATATCCTTTCTTCTACTTTCATTAAAGAGTCCTATTTAGAGCTGACATGTGTCCTATGCACAGATCTCAAGGGTGATTCTTCTAACATTACTCTTTTTGTCCTTTCTCTTTTCTACCCTTTTAGGTTGCACATTAGGAATCCATTTTGTATTCTTTTTGTATTTTACCTTTTTCGCTATTTCCATTTGTTGTAGAATCTTAGTAATCGAATATATAAGCTACATTTGAACAAGCAATTAGATCATTTGAAGAACACTAGACTAAACGAGAGAGAGAGAGAGAGAGAGAGAGAGAGAGAGAGAGAGAGAGAGAGAGAGAGAGAGAGAGAGAGAGAGAGAGAGAGAGAGAGAGAGAGAGGGGGGGGGAGGGGGGTTTAAATTGAGTTTTAAGGATAAATTGCAATTCTTTTTCAATATGAACAATTAAATGCAATAATAAGAGTAATCAATGCAATAATAAAACAATAATAAGCATAGAAATTAAAAGAGATAAGGATAAAGAAGATCAAGCTTGGATATAACGTGAAGTTCGGATTGCTCTCTAGTCTCTACGGACACACAATGCCTTCAATCGAGGACTTTATACCACTTTACTGATTTCTTAATTCAAGCTCTAAGAGTTATACAAATATAAATCACAATCTCAACTCACAATACTAATCATAATCTCAACTTACAACACAAAAACTCAATTTCAACTCACAACACAAAAACTCAATCTGAAGAATTATTGGTGTAGTACTTTTAACTCTTAATACTTTGTAACTAATAGCTCGCAATCACTGCATTTCAAATCTTTCTAAATATTAACAATTTACGATATAAGAGATAATGAGAATTATAGACAACAAGAATATAAGAGAATGTTAAAATATTGTAATAAAAGATCAATTCTCTACTATCCTCAGTTGGCTTGTTGAGCATTTATATCATTCCATTTAATTCTTCTCGTTATAGTGCATTAAATGCTCTAATGGCTAGTTGTATTAGACTTACCGACATGTCAGTATCTTGCACTACTAGCAAGCTAATAACAAAATACTCTACTAGCATGATAACCAGTAAGTGAACCGATAAGTCGGCTCCTTTAAGCCAATGAGCTTTTTTTTTTTTGTGTTTATCAGGACTTTATATCATCAACCTCGTTCTTCCTTGAGCCGTCAACCTGATAGATTGAATATCACCTAGAAATTCTTTTAACATACAACAAACAACTACTTTTTGCAATCTAACTTCAAAATCATTTAATTACTACTCAAAATATTAAATTTCTTATAAAGTTAATTGATATATTTAATCATTAAGCAAATTGATTGATTTTATTCAATTACCTCAATATAATCAAAATAATACTTAGTTTAATTATTCTCTTGTTTTGTTCTCTTAAAAAACAATATATTTAATCATATATTTTTTGTTTTGTTTTCATTAAAATTAACAAGTTTAATTATAAACTTTTTGTTTTGTTTTTATCAAAATCAAATAATGAACCTTAGGTTCAACATTAAGATCCTTATTAACGAAATACACCATTTTGAACATTTTTGGGATATTCTCTCAGGTACCTCATTAATAAATTTCACATGGCTAAACCAATTGCATCAATGATGAGAAAGGTTTCTATAATTTTGACAAGAAAATGCGGAAAGAAGTAACCATGAATAAAAATTATTACATGTAGGAAAATAAATAGTAAAAGAAAGCCCGTACCTAAGAATTTAAGCCTAACTTAAGGAACATAAATAAATTTTATTCATGGACTTACAACAAATTGAGATGTCATAATTGCTTTATTTTGCGTTTAAGTTATTTATTGTGAAATTTTCTCATTTCGTTGTCTAAAGTCCTTACATTGATTGTCTCGTAACGGATGAAAATTTTATATTTTCTCCATCGCTATATGTTCACGACTAGCAAAATGTTATAATAGGTAACATCGTTACTTTTAAATCAAATGATTTGTACATATTATGGTGTTTTTTATTTCTAATACGGTGCTTTTGTTCTAAATTGATTAGTTGATGATCCTGCTGAGTAGAATCATTTCAACAAAATTAATCGGAAAAGCATTGGTTTAGGGTTCACTTTTAACCTTTATAAAATCAATCTTACGTAATTTTGGGAGGTTTTTTTTTTTTTTTTCTTTTTAATGCTATTTTACATACTTATATTTTATCTACTGAAAATTTAAATGGAAATTAGAGTAACCAATACTTGTATTGGATATTTTGGAAGGACCATGATATAAAAGTTATTTTTGGCTAAAGGATATCTTTTATATATAATTTCAAAATTTTTTAATTGTTTACACATTTTTATTACTAATATCTTTTTGGTTGTTTAAAATTTTTCATTTTTGTCACTTATATCCTTTCATTAAAATAACTTCTCTTGGACATTGTTCATCCAATAAACACGTAATATGTATAAATGACCGTAAAAATTGCAACCGTTATACCGTTATAATGGGTTGATATAAGTCATGAAATCTAGGTAAAATTAAAGGGTTTTTATCTCTATTGAAATAGTATATCATTTCATCATATAAAAAGACCCAATATAAAATCAGTTACATATTGTATAATTATGTAACTGTATTTATACTATATTTAAAACAATTTGTGAATACATAATAATTGAAATTCTCTTTGAATATATTTTATTTATTATGTTATTAGATAGAATAGAAGTGTGTAAGTAAACTTTGATTAATCGTTTAAATCGCTTTTTAAATAAATTTGAATTAAAGTTTTTATTTATCTATTTATCAAATGAATTTTGGCCTATTTAATCTCCAAGTTAAAATAGACGGAATCGGATTAATCCAGTTTAATTCGCTTGTACATTTAGAAGAATGTTCCAATACCTGAGGCCATGCAATGAACGGGAGCCCAAGCCTACAACATCATTTGACCGGGTTGGTTTGCCTGAAATAGTAAAATGAGGACAAAGGTCGGATCGGAGAATAAACACCACCAAAGTCAAACTGAATATCCCAAACGAACTTGTCCTCCTCCATAAATTTCAAACCGAAAGAGTACGACCCTGTAAAGACCCTCCCTGTTTCCACCTTGACGCATAAAGTCACGCTGATGCCACTCTGAAATGACACAAAACCCCACCCATCCCAGCATTTCCATGCACTCCACAAAGTTCCAGGTGAAATGCAAATAACTACATCCCTTAAGGCTATTTATGTCTTTTCAAATGACAAAGCGAATGGCCGTGTTTGATAATTTCACATGGCTGAGGACCTTTACCTGTTAACCATATTCTGCAAAGTTCATCATGTCATGGCATCGCCAACTGTATCGAATTTTCATCAATTCTTTTATACTTACTGTCAACAAGGGAGAATAAACATAAGTCAATTACATTGTACTGATTATTTATATATTTTTTAAGTTAAATATATATTTTATTGCTCTGGACGAAGACTTCAATCTCCTAAAAGAAAAAGAAAAAGAAAAAAAAGAAGAAGAAGAAGAGGGAGATCTATATCACATGGAGTTTGTTAATCCACGGCTCTGCATACTCGAGACACTTAAAAAAAAAAAAAAAATTAAACGGTAGATAATAAAAGAGGTTTGATCCCCTTGTAGAAATTGCATATTTTTCATATAATAGAGAAATCCCAGTATCTTAACAGAAATGATAACCAATGAGAAAAATTATAAAATTTCGTAAAGAGTTACGTACTAATTAAAAAATTAGACCATCTATCCTTGTATTTGTTAAATAATAAAATTTAAAAAATACTATTCATCATTTTGTTGTTTGGAACTATTTCAGCATACTAACTTTTGCTCCGATATCAATTCTCATACCTAGAGCAATTCTTTAAGAGTATATAGGAAACTTAGACATTTAAAAATGACACACACCTTAAGAAAAAGGTAATATTGAAAATTCGAAAAGGTATTTTTTTTCCCGCCCTTATAAGTACCTTAACTAGCGTACTTGTCATTTCCTTGAAGTAGACCAATGAAAATATGAACGGATGCAATGAACACTTTATTAAGGAAAAAAAATTTTATCTTCGTTACGTTTTTGAAAACTCGGATTCAGCTTTGGAAAAAATTTTCCATTCACATCTGATAGACTAGTAAGTCATTACATGA
Organism: Lumnitzera racemosa; assembly: GCA_024138005.1. NCBI lineage: Eukaryota > Viridiplantae > Streptophyta > Magnoliopsida > Myrtales > Combretaceae > Lumnitzera > Lumnitzera racemosa. The sequence continues at coordinate 9,752,744 of JAMXBC010000007.1, forward strand.
GAAAATATTCTTTTTTTTTGGTCAAAGAATGAGAAAATCTTTAAATAAATACATTATACCAACAATTTTATTTTGGCCCAGCATATTATTACTAGTAATATCACAATGCAACCTTTATTGCATATTTGGATTTATCGATGAGCACTTCAAAATATTTATTAACTTTATTTAATTGTACAGAAGAATCCAATTTTACAAAGCAGGATACTTACATTTCATTAGAGATATTAGCAATTTTTTTTTAAAGAATATTGTTGGGGCAATTTTTAATCATATCCAGATTTATATTAGGCTAGAAGTTTCTTTCTCTATTATCATTCTTTCTAACTTTCACCAATTAATTCGTGCTACTAAGTACAGTCTCCTATCATTAAAATGTTTATAAAATCGAATATTATCGGTTTATATTATAATTTACTTTCGCTTATTTATACGAGAGCCGTGTTTTTATGTGGTGTCCATTTCTATTATTCACATGTTAATCTTATCCTATAATAAATTCCAAACCCTACCACAAATTTGAGTCCAGTTGCTTGGTAATCATCATGTATTAAAAATCAAAAAATATTAATAATTAAAATCCCGATTTTTCACAAGTACGTGTCCTCTTGACACACGTCCCTTCTCTCTCTCCCTCTCCCTCTCCCTCTCCTCTGTCTTCTTCTGGTTCTAGAACTGAGAGAGTGAAGCAGATTTTTACTTACCATAGCAAGAGAAAGAAAGAATGTTTTTATGTATCTACATGGTTTTCTATTTCTCTCTCTATCTTTCTTTTTCTTTGAAATGCATCGTCAGAGCCTAACAAAATCAGAGCCGGTCGTTAGATTAACATTGTACTTGGAAGTGTTTCATGAGAAAGTTTGATTAAAGCAGAACAGCATGTCTCAAACCAATTGGGAAGCTGATAAAATGTAAGGATAAATGAGTAAGGCTTTGTTTTGTTAAGAGATTTTTTATTTTTATTTTTATTTTTTTTCCCTTTAAAAAAAAAAATCCAAAATTTAGGTTTCAATTTCACTGACAAGTGTTACCCAATTTTGTTTAGGGTGTTTTGGTTATTGGGTAGACAGAATTTTTGTGCTTTTTGACTCTAGAAGAAGTGATTTATTGTTATTTCTGTATTGATAATGTACATGCATTTTGGTTGCAGCTTTTGTGTGCAATATTGTATTTACATTAGATAATGAAAGTATAAGGAGGTGTTCTCTCTCTCTCTTTTTTTTCATATTTTTCTCTGTTTGTATTCATGGTCCTATATGTATTTATTTTTTCCTCTAAAGGATGCTCTTTTTTCGGTCATGAGTTTCTGACTTTTCTCCTCTGAAATCTGATTTTTGGTTCATGAATTGTTGCCTCTCTTATTTTATTTGACATGTCTATGTGTGTGCATCCGATAATATGATTATGATCCCTAGCTTAGGCGGTGTTGATACGATATGGTCTTCTGAGTCATACTACATGGCATGAATTCATGCAACATGAATGGCATTTCATAAAGTACCCGTATTTTGTAAGACAGTAGCATACTGCTGGATCTGTGTGACGCATTCGCGTATAAATTTTGTCAAAGTTCCATGCTTTCTGTGTTTTGCTGAATCTTTTGTCTGGTGTGCTTTGCAATAGGTTGGATGTGTATATCCATGATTATTTAGTGAAGAGGGATTTAAAGGCTACTGCTCAAACTTTTCTAACTGAAGGAAAAGTGTCATCGGACCCTGTTGGTAAGGAAGGATAAAACATTGATTTTGACAGCGTTTGTTGGTATAATTGTTTTATTTTTCTTGCATGCTTTGTTGGTTAAAATTGGGTTTGTGTTTTGCAGCTATAGATGCACCAGGGGGTTTTCTGTTTGAATGGTGGTCTGTCTTCTGGGATATATTTATCGCCAGGTCAAATGATAAACACTCGGAAGTTGCAGCATCGTATATTGAGGTAGGCAAGTATAACTTCAATGTTTTGGTTGCAGATGAGTTGTTGGTTAATTTTAGTGAAACTTGCATGGAAGATGTTAGTGATGTCAATGATAGGAAACATTTAGGTTGCCATTTTGTTTTTTCCATTGCTGAAAAGGAAATACTGTTCTCCGTGATAAATTAGCAGATTTGTTCCCAGATGCAATAACTTAATGGAATATGGATAGGGAATCCCTATTATTCCATGACATTGCTCTCATCGATGTCTAGATAACGGTGACTGTCATTAAACTGATGGGAGAGATTCAAGGGCCACTGTTCAATACTTTGTTGAAATCCTCTTCCACACCCATGGAAGATGCAAGTGATTTTACTAACAAAAGGAATAGTAAGAATGTAAATATACGGAAGAGAAACAAATCTATTTGTGAATAACATGCCCTTCATTTTTACTGTTTCATGGCTGTCGTTTGATTTACATGCGATTTTGGTCCTTACGACAATCTTCAATTGTTGTCTTCTGTAAGGTTTTTCAGAAATCTCCTCATAAAACCATTTTTGTGAATAAAGGCGCATGAGTTTTCCCATAATTAAGGGATTTGTCATCTTTTTAGTACCACCCTCATTATCCGCTTAAAGCATTTCATATTAGGAAAACAAAAAGGTCACATTCGAGATTTCGGTCTAAATGCCTCTTTCTCTCTCTATCTCTGAGTCTCCAATCTAAATATTCACAAGAACCGAAGAAAATTCAAAATCACAATATGAATCTTTTTGCATGTGGATGCGAATTGTCTGCATAATAGCTTGTTCAAATATTAGGAATCAACATTTTAACTTTGCACATCTATTGTGACTGCCATAATCTATATTTTAGCTTGTTATAGCTGACAACACGCACATGCCATCTGTGGTGATGGCTGTAAAATTTGAGTAAAAACTGCCTGATAATGCATTTATAGTGTGTTGATTGGGTTGAAATCAATGATAAGGAAAGAGATCAAATATTACCTTCTATCTATATATGGTCTTGAAAACCCTGATTTGCCTAACCTCAGCATTTCAAACCACTCATTGGTGCTCTTTACCAAAATACATGATGGGCAAAGCCATTTTGGCGTAGTAAAACGAATCTTTAATAATAAATGGTTGGCCAACCCTTGAATTCTTTGGAGGCTGTGCCAATCCTGGATAACTTCAATTTTCAGTGGATCCATACGGATCCAATCCTCCTCAATGAAGTGGGGAAGAAAAGGGATTCTCTTTTGCGTGGACAAGCACTCAGGTAGCTTCAGATGGAACTCATGTTTGTGGGCACTTTCCTAATGGGCTACTTACTCTGAAATGGGTAATATAATAAGCAGCATTGCAAGAAAAATTGAGGTCTGATGACACAAAGATCAATACTTTCTTCCTGTCTTGAGAATTCATCGATTGGGTCTGTCTTCTCTATTTCTTGTGGAAGTTGGTCTTTGAATAACCTTTCGAATTATGAAGGGCTTCAGGTCAGCTCTACTGTAGTCCTATTCCAAATTGTCTTCTTCTAGCAGTTTGCTCATTGACTTTCAAAATCAAATTTTCCTAGAAAATCTTCAGCATTTAGATGAGGATATTTGATCAAACTCTTGAAAATTTACCTGGCAACATATAGTCAGCCATACTGTATTAACTGGCTATCCATAAAAGCTTATACATGAAGCCTAAAGCTATAGATTTCATCCTTTTATTCCCTGTATTGTGTGTGCTTTGAAGTTTGTTCTTGCAACCTGTTCCATGATGTCCATGCCTTCTCCTTTGACACAACATTGCATGAGCTGACACCATTCAGTACTTATTTTTCTGTTTTGCTTGTGGTGACAAAGCTGAAAATACATATCACACATGAGAAGAAGTTTATTACTTCTCTTGCTGAAAAATTCCTCTTTCTCTAAATGTTTGTGGCACATCTTCTCTTATTATAATGGACGTTCAATGCTTGAAATCAGCATTTACTGAAAGTTACTTATTGGCTAAAGCTGATATTTACTGAGTTACAGACACAGTTAGTAAAGGCTAGGGAACAGCAGCAGCAACAGCAGCCACAGCAATCTCAACAGCAGCAACAGCTGCAAATGCAGCAGCTCTTAATGCAGAGGCAGCAGCAGCAGCAGCAGCCACAGCAGCAGCAGCCGCAGCAGCAACAGCAGCTGCAGCAACAACAACAGCAACAGCAGCAGCTACAGCCGCCGCAGCGAAGAGAGGGTGCACATGTAATGAATGGTGCAGCAAATGGAATGGCCAACAACGATCCACTGATGCGACAAAACCCTGGAACTGCGAATGCTTTGGCTACAAAAATGTACGAGGAAAAATTGAAGCCTCCTCTTCAGAGGGATACTTTTGACGATTCAGCAGTGAAGGTCAGTGGATCAATGCTTTTTTATGACGCATGGTTTTCTTTTTATTGGTTGGTGTAGCAGTAGAACATAACAAGAAAACATATACTGAAAATCAGATATTGAGCAATTAGAAGTGGTCTTTTCACACTTTTTCTTGGATGACTTTCCACAGCAAAGGTTTGGTGAGAATGTGGGCCAGCTTTTGGATTCCAATCACCCATCAATGCCGAAGCAAGCAACAACAACCAGGCAGCCCTCAGGGTAAAGCTTGATTGGAAAAAGTTGACCTTACAGGCCTAGCTGGAATGAATTTGCTTTATCAAATGATGCTATTTCTTTAGCATGTAACATGCTTACAAGTTATTCAGTTTATCAATCATGCTTTCATTGCTCAAGCAAGATAAATGGCAACATGTTAACCTTTTTCTTTTGACTGTTGCCTTATAAATTTATTCATTTTAAAACTATTGAGAAAAAAAATGAGACAAAGAAACTGGGAACATAAGGCTCTTTCTTGGTTAGCATTTTGCTATTTGCTCTGAAAGTAGAAAAAAATATTTATGATAATTGATTTTAGAGATTTCATCATGGTAATTTGACTTCAATATTGTATTCTTTGCTCAACGAACCATTTTTGCATGGCTCTTAATTGCAGGCAAATATTACATGGTGCTGCTGGTGGAATGCCTCAGCAAGTTCAAACTAGAAATCAGCAAATGCCCGGATCAGGACCTGTATGTAATTCTATTGAGAAGTTTTTAGATGAAACTTTATTCGGGTAACTCTTATGAATTGTTTGGTTGATCAGGACATTAAGAATGAAATCAATCCAGTTCTGAATCCTAGGGCTGCAGGCCCAGAAGGATCGTTGATTGGAATTCCTGGTATGTTGATGTCTTCTTTGATGTGGTTTAAGTCTTCAACTTATATAGCCAAGGCCCCACCTTCTTTTTCCATGTCTGAGCCAATCACAAGCAACCTCTATTGAAACATCATAACTCTTTTATTCATTACATGGTGGTTGATGCTTATGTTTTTCAGGATCAAATCAAGGTGGCAACAGTTTGCCTTTGAACGGGTGGCCATTGACAGTAAGTTTCTTAGTGAATGTTTTAACCTTTTCCTTCATTTTTCTGAGAGAACATCCTTTTTCTTATTATTTTTGGGTATCTGTGATTATTGTTATGAGCATTTTGGTAAACTGTCAAATAAGTCCTAAATCTTTTTTGAATATTAAATTAAGCTGTAAACCTTTAGGAATTTGTACTCAAGATTATTAGGCACATGGTATTGCTGTATAGTACCCATGAAAGGCTGTTAATGTTCAAAGTGGATCAAATAATAAGTTTGGGGAAAAGCACACTTCATCTTTTATTTTCTGATTTAATTTATATACATGTGTTTTTTCTACTTCATGGATTTGATCAGCTCCGCTCTGGACTTCTTCAGCAACAGAAGCCCTTTATGCAGGCTCCTCAACCTTTTCATCAACTTCAAATGTTGACACCTCAGCACCAGCAGCAGCTTTTGCTGGCACAACAAAATATGACCTCACTCTCTGGTAGTGAGGAGAGTAGGAGACTCAAAATGTTGTTAAATATTCGGGGAATAGCTCTTGGTAAGGATGGCATTCAAAGCACTATGGGAGATGCTCCTAATGTTGGATCACCTCTACCTACTGGTGGACAACTTTTGCCTCGTGGAGATGCGGATATGTTGGTTCAGGTGCATATCATATTAGACTGCTCTTGTGGCTATTGAAACTTCAATTTTCTTTTGGATATTTCTTTTATCAATATTATGGTCTCACAGCTGCTGAACATTCCTTTTTTTTTTAATTTAATTTAATTTAATTTTTTTGAAGTTGAAGTTGGCTCAATTACAGAAGCAGCAACAGCAACAGCAGCAACAACAACAAAATAGTAGTCAGCAGCAACTTCAGCAACATCCCCTCTCAAATCAGCAGTCCCTGAGTTCTGTTCACAATATTCATCCTCAAGATAAAATGGGCGGTCCAAGTGGTGTTGCAATGGATGCTAACATGTCAAATGCATTCCGTGGAAATGATCAGGTCTGTGAGTAGCTCTATGAAGTGCATCAATGTGACATCTGGAGAAACTTTATTTTATTTTCTACATGGCCTTGTCGCAGGGTTCATGGTATATGTTTTTGGTAATTGTCTTTATAATTATCAAGAATGGTTAGAATCACTTAAAATGTGAAAACACTTCAATTGGGATTCATTGTTTTTAGCCTTGAAAGTATTTGCACTGTACATCATTGACAATATTTCATCCTTTTTGTTTTCTTTTGGAAGTTTTCTCACAATGACGAGTTACTAGGTAGAGGTGAATTCTAAGATGTTTCATGATTTGTTCCGTCAATGAAAGAGTGTTCTATATGATATGGATCATGAATCAAAGTTCTTGTGCTTACCTGATTTGGGTGTTAGTGAAGAAATCACCATTCTTTTAGAGTTTTTGACCCACTCAAAATTGAGGCTATATTTTCTTGATGTAGTAAATACCTATGAACTATACCTATGACCCACTCAAATTTTGGATGTTGAATCTTGTAAGAAGTCCTTACATGGGCAATTATTTTCATAAAATAGGTTTAAAGATCCTTGCTAGCTTTATTCAGGTGGATAGCTCCCTGTGGATATACTTCAACTGACACAAGCTGATGTTTTCTAACAATTTGGTTGTTGATTGGCTTCCTCTTTCCAAAAAAGAAAGCAAAATTAGAAGAGGTGTATTATTCCATATTTATAGATCTACTCCTGAATAGTTTCTGCTTTCGGTTTATCACAATATATGATTAGGTTGCTGCTTCATTTGATAGCTGTTTATGCATTTTAAGGTTTCAAAGAGTCAGACTGGGAGGAAAAGAAAGCAGCCCCTATCATCTTCAGGCCCTGCAAATAGTTCGGGAACAGCAAACACAACTGGACCGTCCCCAAGTTCTCCATCAACACCGTCAACTCAAACACCTGGAGATGTGATATCCATGCCATCTGTGCCACACAAAATGTTTGGCTCTGATGGTAGTAATGCTCTCACATCTGCACCGAATCGATTGGTGTGTAGTCTTTTCATTTGTCTATCAACTGGAGGATTGAAAATCCCTGCTTTAATTCTCATCGGAATTACTTTGGCAGTGGGGTGATAAAGATCGTGACTTGCAGGCTGACATGGATCGTTTGGTAGAAGATGGCTCTCTTGATGATAATGTGGACTCTTTTTTATCTCATGATGATAATGATCCTCGAGATACAGTATGTCGTTCGATGGATGTCACTAAAGGTGCAGTAGGTTCTATGCTTATCATCATTTTATGCTGACATAGTTGCTTGAAACTTGGGAGTTAGTATTGGTACTATGATTCTGTCAAGCACGATAATCTCTCTTTGAGGCAGTACTCAATCTACAGGAATCTCCTCAACAGTCACCAGTGTTAGTTGTTATAGGAGCTGATGTTCGTTTGGTTCATCTTTGAGACTGCGCTCATTTTTGTCTTGTCATTCCTTTTAACTTTCCACACATCTTCTTTGAGCTAAAGGATTTTCCTTAAATACTTATCCTGTTACCTAGTATGCCCACTTCTCAAGTCTTTCTTGATGGCATTGGCCATTGGCTATGATAGTTACTTCAGCTTCCATATGTTGAGAGGCTAGTTGAAAAATTTCAATGTTTATCTATATACACCAGACATACGTATATATATATATATATATTGTTTATTTCTTGATGTTCCATGCTTGATCTACAGCTATACTGAAATCTTGCAGCATTTTCTACAATTCTGAAACCTTCATTTTTATTTTTTTTTTGGGTTTAAATCAATTAATTCAGTAATGACCAAAAGTGAGGAAGTACAACTGCAATGTGCGGGATTGGTTTCCCAAAATATACATGAAACGAACTAGAGTGAACCACTCAAATCATGAAACCTTCATTGCTAATGAACTTAAAAGTTGAGAGAGCTCCAAGATCTATCTTGTAAAATTTCTGCTTCTGGTTCTGATCATGGTTTTCTTTCTTTTAATGGACTGAAATTTGAATGCAGGTGTTACATTCAATGTAGTAAATTCTGTGAGAGCAAGCACCAGCAAAGTTATTTGTTGTCATTTCTCACCAGATGGAAAGTTGCTGGCAACTGGTGGCCATGATAAAAAGGTAGGTCTTTCTTAAGCTGGTGATCCCTGTCAATTGAAGTGTTGATTGTCACTAAAGAAATTCCTTCTTGCTCATGTTCTGGAATGCAGGCTGTACTTTGGTATGCAGACACACTGAAACCTAAAACTAACCTTGAAGAACACACTGCCTTGATCACCGATGTCCGGTTTAGTCCAAGCATGTCACGTCTAGCTACTTCTTCATTTGACAAAACTGTTAGGGTGTGGGATGCTGATAATGTAAGTTGCATCATCTCTTATCCCAATTTAGTGCAATTATTCTTCCGATCTCTTTTGATAGATAAAAACTTTAGACTGTACACCTTTACATTATGAATCTTGTTTTATTATTGTGTGTATTGACATAATAGAGAATTTTAAAATGTTCTTATAATGCCTGATGTCATCTACAATCCATGCTGATGGGATGAAAACTCTGAAAATTTTGTGTGAAATTAAAGGAAGCTTTCTACCCTCTGCTTGTTTTTGCAATACAACATTGTAATGCACATTGTTGTGGCTGTGGGCAATGTGTTTAACAGTTAAAAATGATTTATTAAAAACATCAGGAGCTTTTCCTGTAGCCAAATGCTGCTTCGGACCTGAACTGAGGGGAGGGGGGGAAGGAACAGGGGAATCTGGAAATTGATATAAGCTAATTTTGTCTGTTTATTATATACGGAATTCTGATAGCTATATTATTATAGATTTAGAATTTCATTGAATAGAAGTTTTTTCTTTTTCAATGGAGAAAAGAACTCTTTCCAGCAGTTTTGTGGATCTCTATAGTGGAAATTGAATGGAATCAAGCTCTGCTGAGTTTGTTCGTATATGTTCAAGAATATTTCTGGATAGATATATTTATAGGCTACATAGCTGTACTTATTCATCGCAGGATGACCTTTTTTCTCTCAAGATTTCACTTCAGTCAGTGGAGGTGCTTGTAATTTATTGTATTTGTTTTGGTGGTCAGAGGCACATAAATTCAGGTTTATGATGTACTTCCATAAAGAAATTTCTAAATGCTAGCATTTATGGGATTAATTTGTCCACAAGAAATATCGTGCTTCTATGAGTTCATTTGATCCACCATTGTTTGCTTTGTGATGTGAAAGTTTCTGTATTAATAAAATTTGATGAGATGTTTTCTGTCAGCTATTAGAATGATGTGGTGTAGTACCCTGCAGGATAACTTTTAGTTGGGCTTTCCCTTTTATGGATAACTTTTCTAATTATTCCTGCCACTGAATTTGCAGCATGGTTATTCTTTGCGTGATTTCGCGGGGCATTCATCCACTGTTATGTCGCTAGATTTTCATCCCAATAAAGATGATCTTATTTGTTCTTGTGATGGGGATGGCGAGATAAGATATTGGAGTGTCAATAATGGTAGCTGTTCAAGGGTTTTTAAGGTAAGATAATTTCTTTTTACTCTGTGAATGCTGATTTAATATTTTATTTCTATGCATAATGTACTGCCACATCGGTCCTTGGTTAGCTGAGGCAAACTGTTTGAAGAGATTTATATGTATGGCATTGATCAGGGTGGCCATGTGCAAGTAAGATTTCAACCTTGCCTTGGAAGGTATCTTGCTGCAGCTGCAGAAAATGTTGTATCAATTCTTGATGTGGAGTCACAGGCTTGTCGACAAACATTACAGGTTTGTTATTTCATTTTAGGCTTGTGCTTAAGGTGTGACTTCTCTTTTGGCAATTCCCCCCATACTCCAAAAAGAAATTTAAGAGGGAATGTCATCTAACTGAAAGTGAAGTAAACCATGGTGAACAAGTAGTATGCTCTATCTTTTCTGTTGAGGTAAGTCACAGAAACAGATAACCACTGCAAATATATTGCCTAGTGCTTGAAATTTCGGCTAAGCTCTAGGTCCTCTGTTTCTTTTCCCTTTTTTTTTTTTGGCTAAGTCTTTGTTTCTGCTGTACAACCTCTTCTACTCTTGATTTAATCATAAGTGGTGGTATAGAAAGAGCATATACGATTGCTAGGTAGAACTTTTGAAAAGTCTTACAGTAGAAGGTGAAAGCAATTATATATAAGAAAGCTGTCTAAACAAGTATATAATTGAGCGAGCTCTGCTTGATGAAACTGTCCCTGCAGAAGTTCATCTTTTGGGTTTTCTCCTTTATCAAGAAGGTGCATAGATTCTTTGCCAGAATATAAGTGGTCATTGAATATATTTTTTGTGGGGTTTTTATTCTTCCCCCAAATAGCCTGCTTATTTGGTTGGAAGACGTGTATTTGTTACTACTTACTATGAAACATTGTTAGGCGTGCTTCTTGTGGTCTTCTTTTTCTCCATCTTTTGTGAAGTTTATATGGAGATTTCAAAAAAGATGTATGGGCTGCTACCAGCCATCATAAGATCGAAAATTTCTCATTAGACTTCATTTTTCTGTTCCCGTATGTTATATCTTAGCATTGCTTGCCTACTTCACCGAAACCTATCTATTAACTTCTTCTTCTTTTTTTTAATTTTAATTTTTTTCTTTTTTAAATATTTACAGGGGCATACAAAGCCAATTCATTCGGTTTGTTGGGACGCTACTGGGGATCTCCTTGCATCTGTTAGTGAGGACTCTGTAAGAGTTTGGACACTTGGATCAGGCAGCGAAGGGGATTGTGTACATGAGCTTAACTGTAATGGCATTAAATTTCACTCCTGCGTATTCCATCCTACTTATCCTTCACTTCTTGTTATTGGTTGTTACCAGGTAAAGTTTATTGTGAATCTTTAACTTTTCACTTTGTCATTGTTGTTTAATTGTAGTCTTGCTTGTTTTTTTGTGCTGAAAACCAAATCCTGATAATTAATGAAGCACTTGTTAAATTAGCTTATTAAAAATCTGATTCTGTTGAAAAAAAAAGAAAATTAAAATAATAATTTCATTCTGGCTAACCAGGCTGATCCAGATTCGCTGGAAAATGGAACTCTTGTGACGGATGCTTAGAGCTATGAAAATGTTTTCATTATTATAAGAGGATGCGTTTGGTTAATGATGAAATAGCCAAGCTTAGATTGAAGGTCATGAACAAATCTTGACAAACCCTAACCAAAATGCTTGGTATTGAAGAATCTCAAGTCGCAGAAGAATGTTATTATTGATAAATCAGATGTATAGGTTTTTGGTATTCTGCTGCATCCATTAGGCTTAAAAATATTTTATGGACTTTAATTATGAGGATATATGTATTTACCTAATTAAAGTTCAAGCTTCAAGGATAAATCTTGCAATGGTTGTTGGTTGCTAGTCTTAAGAGTATTTTCATCAAGAAATCTTTTGCTTCTGGGGGTTGATCTCCGAAAAGAATAGCCCTGCCCAGGAGTTAATGCCCACACTGTGTTTACATTAATGAAATTGTTCTGTTTGCGGTCTATAGCACCTCGTGCTGGTTTTTCCTGGAATCCAACCATGATTATTGCTGCTTTGTTCCTGAGGCAACTAAACAGTATATTAGTGTCTGTCAACAGGTTATAATACTACCCATCATGTACTTGCAGTGGTCTAAATACTACCTTCCATCACATAATGAATTTGGCATTTGCTTTTTGATTTGTCCCCTACCGTTATCCATAATTTACTGTAAAATGAGATTTTGACACTGTTTAGTATTCTGCAGTCCTTGGAGCTTTGGAACATGACAGAAAACAAGACGATGACATTACCAGCACATGAAGGGCTTATTGCAGCCTTGGCCATGTCGCCTGTGACAGGTTTTGTTGCCTCTGCTAGCCATGACAAGACGGTGAAGCTCTGGAAATGATATGAAGGCATTGCCAAGGTTTTTCCATAGGCATCTTAGAGGATTCTAGGAAAACATATTCTTCACCAAGTGGCATTAAGCTTGTCCTTTGTTTTGGTTGCTTCTTAGTTACCTTGTCCTAGACTTCGATCCAGAAGTGTAGTTACTAATAGCGGGACCAGGAATTCAATATATTGGTGCTGCCCTTTGTATATTTTGTGGCTTTAGATATGGTAGTCGTCTTAAATGTTACGCGCATCATATGGCAGGAAAATTTTCCTTTTCTGTGAACACGCTATTTCAATCATGGCAAAGGATTAAATGGATGGTCACTCGGTCATTGCCTCGTTCTCCATGCTTTACGTGAGCCGCGCTTCCTAAGTTCATGTGATGCACTTGTGGAACATTTGTACGTAGTTTCATCTTGTTCATCGTAGAATTCATCTCTTAATAAGTGACAGAACTTCATTTAGGCGATTGATAATAATAATAATAATAATAATATAAAATGGAATATGAGCGTTACAATTTCCAGGCAGCGGGAGGCATTTTGAATTTTTCTTTTTTTAAATGCTTGTGTTAATCGTGTCCTTAGGAGATCATTGATAAGGATACTGGTTATTTCATCAAGTGCGTCTTAGGAGGCCCATGAAGTAGAGGTTCTGCGACATTGTTCTGTGATGGGAATTCTTGAGTTATCCATGTGCCTACCTCTTTTCAGGCCTTAGGCTTGGGGCCGGGTAAAACCCAGCCTGAAACTGGCTTGTACCTGTCGGGTCAAAGGTCTAGTTCCCCTTAAATCAGGATAGGTCCCGTTTAGGTTGGTTTACTTGGCCTGATGGTTTTCGATTGGTGAATCACTCAATTTTTATTTTTAATAGTTAGAAGAAATATACTCTTTTATCTTTATTTTTTATTAAAAAAAAATCATAAAAATTTAAAATTTTGATGATTTCACTTTATTAATTATTAGGTATTAAGATTAATGATTCGTATTCTATTAATTGTTGGGCACAATATTAATAATTTACATTTTCAATAATGCATAATTATTATTTTATATCTATAATTAGTAAATTGGATAAGTAAATTTCTTTTTATAGGTAACATCTTTAGAAAAGTTTGTCAATATAATCAATGTAAGACTTGATTTGTCATAGGTAATGTTTACTGTAGTTTTTTATTATTTTAGAGGAAATTTCAGAAAATAATATAATCTATATGAGAGTTGGATTGATATTGTAAAGAGAATAACATTTATTTAATATTTATAATACACTCGTTATTTTATATACGATATAAATATATTCTTTATGATTTTTAATGATATTAAATTATAAATACACTTATATTTTTATAAATCATTAAAATATATTATTTACAAAAGTAGTTGCTCTTTCAAAAATCAAATAAGATCATATAAAACTTATGATATTTTATGCCTAAAACTCTTTTGGTGGTTTTTTTTTTCTGTTGAAAATCTTTTTTGGTGGTTAAAGTAATATATTTTACACCACAATTATCTATTTTTACTAACATTAAAATATATGGGTTTTAATAATTTTTTTATAAACTCATATATTATTTAGTCTTGATATTAACTTCTAAATATAAGTAATAATATCTATTTAATTTTATTTTATATTTTAATTAGAGAGAATAATTAAATTTAATTTATAAAAAACTTTCTTTTTATTTTTTTTAATTTTTGCATTGGAACTAGCGAGTTGAATTACCAATTTATTCAACTCAGGCTTGGACCTATTGATTTGATGGGTTCAACACATTGAATAGTACTGACTCGTCAAACTTGGTGGGTCAAATTATGGTTTAAGTCCGTGACTCACGAGTCTAGGTCGATTTTGGTCCAGTTCACAGGTCGGACTCGCCCCTCCCTTAAGTCTAGGCCTTACCATCCGCCAATATCGAGAATGTCAACCTTAGGTCTCTAGAATATGGTTGCTTGAGCACTTAGAGAGTAGGTAGATGAGGATGAACTCTAATTATATCCAAGGATTTCGAGTTGATTATGTATCGTGTTGTTATACCATCATTTGAGCTTTCAAACCTCTAATTGAGTTATAAGTTACACCAAGACAATTAGGGTTTTCAGCCGAGGTAACCAGTTTACCTTCCGTCTTGAGGTCTGAGTTGAGGTTTTTAGTTATCAACAGGGTACAAAGAACAGAACAACTCAATGCCCAATAGCTTTCACCTATACTAGTTTGTCCCTTTTACCAGGTGTCACCCAATGTAGTAACACTATGTGTCTCGCTAGGAATGTAAAAGATGTATTAGTTAAAACTTCCTTTTTCATAATTCCTTTTGTACTCTTGAATATTCTTTATATTTTACTCATATGATGGTATACCTTCTAGTCTTTTCCCAGTATAAAAAGTAGCCCTAATTTATAAGTATTTAAACCTTTATAGGAGGTAGTAGTCACAACAAATTATGATCTTATCTTGAATATTATTGAGTATCTTCTTCTTGCCAAGTTTGTATGCTTTGGTTTTCTACTTACTCTTCTATAGTTCTTGTTTTAGTTAGGTTTTAGTAGGGAGTACCCTCATTACAACCATTCATGAGTAATATTGGGTGTATAGTGTAAGTACATCTTGCAAACCTTAATGAGTTATATCCTTGTCCGACTTGCGATTAAGCTACAAAGTTTCGCCTCCCATTTTTTTCTCGATGAGAAGGACTCATTTCTTAAAGCTTGAGGTAAGCCTTGATGGTTGAGGATTGCCCTAGGCACATCAACCTTTTATTTTGGTATCGGAGTTCGAGTCAACTAGAGGTTGTGTTAGTGTGTTCTTACTTATTGGAGTATTGAGAAGTAGTGTGATGTGTCGTATTGTATCCTTAGGTGTAGGGTTGTGCTGCTATAGGTAATGCTACAAGTATTGTCTATTCATGGTGAGTGTTGTGAAGCATTCTTCTGTTATCTATTTTGACACTTTGAAATATAGTAGGTTATGTTTTCTAAGACTTTGAGTCGTATGTTGTGCTGACTCATTGTTCTAAGTTGTTGATGTTGGAGTGTGGTTTGTAGGAGTAATTGAATGATAGAGAAACATAACAAGTTTAAGTGGTCAAGATAAAGCTGTACTGATTGTTGGTAGTGGTAATAGTTGTGAACTGAGTTTACTAGTGTTATTATAGTAGTGGTTCCTGTTAATGCCAAGTGTACATGGTACCATTGTGGAAGTTGAGAGTGATGTTTTAAACCATGGTTGCTAAGGGAACCAAACTACTTACTCTACAAATGAGAAAATAGATGACTCGGTTTCAATGATGGTAGAAATAACAATCTTCATGTACTAAATTGCCTGCAACCATCATGTCGAGGGGGTATAGGATAATGTCCAACTTGTTGATGCCGACCAAGCTCGTTGCTGATCTTTTTCATTAATGCTAGACTTGTTCTAAGTAAGAAAGTAAGAATTTACAACTAATGGGAGGTGAATGAGCAACATTACTTAGCTCTATATTGGGTTGAAGTAGCAAGCAAGAATGAACATAGAGATTAGAGAAGGATTAAGATGGGAGATGACGTTAAAGAAGAAAAGGAGGATAACAACTTTTACGAATTTGAGAAACCTTACAGTTGAGGTCCTAGAAGCATTGATAATGTCAAGATACAAATATTGAGCTTCAGTGGAGTTGGTTATACCGATGAGTATTTGGACTAATAGGAGAAGATTGAGAAGAACTTTGACTGTTATGATTATGATGACATGGATTAAGTTAGATTGATTGTCTTGGAATTCACTAGGTATGTGGTTATGTGGTGGAAGAAGTTGTAAGCCGTGAGGAGGAAGATGGCTAATGAAAGTGAGGACTTAAAGTCAAATGAACTGGGTGATGCGAAGTTGCTTCATCCCCAAGCATTACAAATAGGATACGTTTAAGAGACTTTAAGAATTGAAGCAAGGGACAAAGAGTGTGAATGATTATCTCCAAGAATTTCAAATGTTGATAATCTGATGTGACATAGATGAGCTTGAAGCGAGAACCATTTCTCCATTTGTCTTTGGCCTAAGGTTTAACACTAAAGACATTGTTGAGGTCAAGGGGATAGGATCTTTGGATGAAGCTACCCAAATTGCATAAAAGCTCAAGCGACAAAGGAAAACATTACCCAGTCGAGCTCTTATTAGCTAGCTAAGGGTGTAATGGAATCGAGTTGAATTGATATAGTATTAGGTTTGAGCTCAAGTTCAAGCTCGAGCTCAACTTCGACTTAAAAACTTGAAACTCGAGCTTAACTCAAATTCGATCGAGCTTTAAATTTTAAGCTCTAACTTGACACAAAAATATATACGACAAGTTTAAGCTCGACTTGATTAGCTAGGTTAAGCTCTAATTTTTTATAAATTTTTCTTAACCAATATCAAATTCTCTTATATTTAAATATATTAAAAATTATATTGAGTTTAATTAGACTCATGAGCTTAGAGAGTTTAGTATTTTAAAACTCGAGCTCAATTCAATTTACTACTTGAGTAACTTGAACTCAAGCCTGACTCTACTATTACTAAATCAAATTTGAACAAAACTTTAGCCAAGCTCAAGTAGTTTATGAGCTGGCTTAGTTCATTTACACCCTTATTGCTAGCCGACCTATACATTAAAGCTAACCTCATTCTAGTTGACTTAGGTATAGTTGAAATGTGGATTGATGAAATTTGACCTTTGACTGACCAGAGGACAGTGAGGGGAAGGCTAAGACTTTGAAAACTGAGGTAAAGAGCGATGTCAGACAAAGCTTAAGGAAGAAGATCCGAGAAATAAAGTAGTCTAAATGTGGATCGATGAAATTCAACCTTTGTCTGACTAGAGGACAGTAAGGGGAAGGCTAAGACTTTGAAAACTGAGGTGAAGAGCGATGTCGGACAAAGCTCAGGGAAGAAGATATGAGAAATAAAGTGCTTTAAATGTCTTGCTTTTAGACACATAGCATTAGAATGTCTAAATAATTAAGTAATGGTTATGAAGGGAGACGAACTAGAGAGTGTGGATGAGGAAAAATTCAAGGATGAAGCTAGTGATGTGAGGTCGCTTCATTCTTGAACATTACGGACATTAAACGTTTAAGAGACTCCAATTGTTGAAGTAAGGGAGGAAGAATGTGGGTGATTATCTCTACGAATTTCATATGCTGATTATTTGATGTGATGTGGATGAGCTTGAAGTGAGATCCATTTCTCAATCCGTTTATTACCTAAGGTTTGACATTAGAAACATTGTTGAGGTCTAAATGATAGGGTTTTCGGATGAAGCTGCCTAAATTGCATAAAAGGTAGAGCGACAAAGGCAAATACTATCTAGTTGAGCTCTTGCTAATCGACCTGTACCCTAAAGCCGACATGGGTATAATTGAAATGTGGATTGACATAATGTGACCTCTAATCGACTTAAGGATGGTAAAGTAAAGGCTAAGACCTTGGAAATTGAGGTGAAGAGATATGTTGGACAAAGCTTAGGGAGGAATACCTTGAGAAATAAAGTGCTTTAAATGTCTTGATTTTAGAAACATAACATCACTATGATTGGACAAGTAGGTAATGGTTACGAAGGGAGACAAGCTAAAGAGTGTTGATGAGGAAGAATTAGATGATAAAAAGGGTAAGGGAAAAAATAATGTTGAAGTATTTCTTGATGAGTTCTATCAAGATGAAGAGGTTGTTGTGAACTTAAAGAAAGGGAAATTCATGAATATGGTTGTATGTTTATCTTTAAGCATTGCTCTAATTGAGAAAGAAGCATAAGGGAGAATATCTTCCACATTAGGTATAGAGTGAAGGGGAATTGGTGTGTATTGGTAACTATGGAGGGAGCTGTATGTGGTTGTAGCTAACCTGGTTACTTGACTCAAGTTGCTGACCTGTCCTCATGCTCAACCTTATAAGCTTTACTGATTGAACGAAAAGGGTGCCTTGCATATGACCCCACAAGCCCATGTAATGATCTTCATTAGAGACAGGTATAAGGATGAAGTCCTTTATGATGTAATGTCGACATACGCATCCTATGTGTTACTTAGCTGACCTTAAATGTTCAATTGGTGAGTATTACACAATGGTTACAAGAATACCTACCTAGTTTAGAAGGATGGAAGAAGTGTGGTACTCTACTTAATAAACCTTTAAGAAGTGCATGAGGCTTAAGCTAACCTTAGTTAAGCCCAAAAGAAGAAGACCATGTATATTAGCCAAGGTGAATTGAAGCAGGTGATATAGAAGGTTAACCGCCTGTACTTGCTGGTAGTTAAGCAGCCATTAGAAGCTGCCAATCAGGATACGATTCCAGCTTAGGTCCAAGCTTTACTAGACCAGTATGCCAACATGTTCCTGGTCGAACATGCGATAGATCTTCTAATTATATCAAGTTTATTGAATCGACCAGCTTACCACATGAATCTTGATAAGGCTTAGGAATTGAAGCGATAAGTAGATGAATTGATTGAAAAGAAATTTATAAGGAAGAGTATGAGCCCATGTACCATCCTTGCTCTCCTCATACCAAAGAAGGATGGCTTATGGCAAATGTGTATAGACAGCAGAGTTGTTATTTGTTAACAAATCACTATAAAGTACAGGTATCTGATTCATTGACCAAACAACATGTTAGACAAGCTACATGGAGCTTAGATTTTTTCAGAGATAGATTTGAAGAGCGGATATCATCATATCAGAATGAAGAAAGGAGATGAATAAAAGACTGCCTTTAAGATACGACATAGATTATATGAGTAGAAGGTCATACTGTTTAGGTTGACCAATATGCTGAGTACTTTATGTGACTAATGAGCCATGTAATGTGCAATTAGATCGGTAGATGTATTGTAGTCTACTTCGATGACATTCGAATCTACAATAAGAGCCATATCGAACATGTTGAATACTTCAGATAAGTGCTTAGCATACTTTGAGCTGAGAAACTATACGATAGTTTGAAGAAGTGTACCTTTTGTATGCTAGAGGTCATATTTCTTCGATTCATAGTCGAAAAGGATGGAGTCTAAATGAATGAAGTAAAGATTAATGCCATGGTCAATTGCTCAACCCCACAGAGTGTGGCTGAGGTTAGAAGTTTCCATGGGCCAACGTTCTTTTATAAGTGATTCATCTACAACTTTAGCATCATTGTCACCTTTCTGACCGCATTGACTAAGAAGGGTATAGAGTTCAGATGGATGGACTGAGCTCAACAAAGCTTTGATGAGATTAAGAAGAAGTTGACCATTGCATTGATACTTGTTTTTGTTGGGCTTTGAGAAGGTATTTGAACTAAAGTACGATGCTTTTGGAGTCAGGATTGGAGTCGTACTCATGTAGGAACAAAGGCCCATTGCATTCTTTGGTGAGAAACTCAAAGGTGCTGCTTTAAACTACTCGGTATACAAGAAGGAATTCTATGCCCTCATCTAAGCCCATACTCTATGGCAATACTATCTATTATCTCGAGAATTTGTAATTTATATGAACCAAGAGTCCTTAAAGTACATTTGTGGGGCAACGGAAGCTTTCTTAGCGACAAGCGAAGTGGCTAGAATTTCTAAAAATCTTTTCATAAGTGATCATGTACAAGAAGAGTAATACCAACTCGATAGCAGATGCCTTATCATAATGGCATGTATTGATCACCTAGATGCAAGCTAAGATACTTGATTTCGAGATGTCAATTAACCTTATGACTAAGATGAGTACTTTGGTCCTATTGTACCTAAGTGCATGGATGGGAAGGTCATAAATAGGTACTATTGAGCTAATGGGTATCTATATAAGAGAGGACAACTATGGATTTCAAATAGTTCAGTACGCAAACTTTTAGTTTGAGAAGCCCTTGTTGGAGGAATGGTAGTCCATTTTAGGGAGAATAAAGGATGTCCATCATGTGTTGGAAAGATGCTTGGATTGCAAGAAAGCTAAAGGAAAGAAGGAGCCTTATGGGGAGTACTTACCTCTTAATACCAAACTTCATGCTTAGATTACTATAGACTACTCGATGTCATGATTCCATCATGGTCGTGATAGATTGGTTTAGCAAGATAGTGCATTTTATCTTTGCCTAAATGACTAACGATGCTTTTTATATTGCTAACCTTTTCTTGGAAGAGATTATGTGATTACACAAAGTTCCTCATCTTTGAAGTTCACTAATTCTTCTAAAAGACACTATGGCAGAGACTTGGCACAAATTTGATGTTTAGTATTTCCTATCATCCTTAGACTATAGATAGAATGAGGTAGTGAACAAAAACTTAGGATCACTACTTTGAGCTATAGTGGGCAAGAACTTGCATGATCAAGATCTTTGTCTACCCATTTTGGAGTTTGCATACAATAGGTCCACCCACAGTTCTATAGTTTAAACCTAGCCTTACCCATAGGACTAGTATTTGGTCTAACCACTAAGGTGGAAAGTTTTGAAGGAGCCTACTAATCAGAAGAGTTTAAGATGTTGCATCAGAAGGTCATGAGGTAGTTTGCGAGAACAATGTCTTAACAAAAAGGGATTAATAGCTAAGGATGAAATGTCATTAACTTTAAACTAAGGCATTTGGTATAGGTGCACCTCAGCAAAGATAGATTCCCTAATTGTAAGTCAATAAGTTATCACCCTAAGGTGATGGACCATTGGCAGCATTCATTTAACATAGATGTTTTAGGATAATTTTGCACAATTTTATTTATCAATTAAGTTAATTTTATAGCGATTTAGGGCTTAATTAGTTAATATTTTATTTTTAGGGATTTAGGAAGCATTTAACAAAATTATAAACATTTGGATGGAGTTTTAGGGCTTAATTGAAGAGGTGCATTGATTAAGGGATTGATGGGAAGGAATTCAAGCCAACAAATGAAGCATAGAGAGGACCATAGGTGAAAACCAAAGCTATGTTCCTTGGTCGTAAACCTCTCGTCATTAATTTCTATCAAAATTGAAGATTTCTACAAAAAGTGCAAGATTATGCCCATGCTCTACGACTGTAATCTTAGGGCATAGTGATTTTATAATTTGCGAATTTTCTATTTTTAACAAGTTTTCTTTGTTAATCTAGGTTTAACCCTTATAAATAGACATCTAGGTTTAGGTTTGCAAAAAGAGCCCCTTTAGAGAAGCATTGGTGGGGTAAAATATACATGGGGTTTCTCTATTTTCTTTTCATTTCTTTCAATTATGTTGTAATTTTCTGTGATCTTAATAAATCTTTATTGAATCATAGATTTCTAATGTAATTCTTGATATTTTTATATCAATGTTAGTTTATTTCAATATATGATATTTGATAACTCTTATTTTAAATACATTTCACATGGTGATTTTATAGTATTTCCCTTATATCTTTAGTTTTCTTTAAAGAAATTGATACTTAATTGAGTAAAATTTTGATTTCAAGGTTTGAATACGTTCTTGGATTGAAAACGAAGAAAATGAATCAAGTTTTTTTCAATTTGGAGTTTAAATGAATGAGTTATGAAGTCACATAAACAATAAGAGAAAGTGGTAATTTTTAGTCAAAAAGTTACACAGTCTGGGACACAACTGTGTCTCCAGGCTGTGTCCATGCAGGAAGATTTTAAGTGCCAAGGTCAGTAAGTTACACAACCTAGAGACACAACTATATCTTAAGCTGTGTCTGGTGACGAAAAAAAGAAACTTTACAATACATTATAAAAATACTTACTAGGGTTTCGCACATAACTTTGAACATTCAATAGAGAAGAGACTTGAAGAGAATGAGGAGAAAAAAGCGAAAGTAACACTCAACTTCAAGATTGAAGAGATTTATCATCAACAAAAGAGGTTTTTCATGTTTTATTTCTTGATTTTGTTGTAATTCGTTTTTATTTTCATTATGATAGTTTAAGATTCTTGTATTTAGAATTTTGGAACCTAGGTTTCATGTGACTATTAGATTCATTGATAATTTTCAATAAAGTTTCTATCTTTTCTTGATTCAATTATGTTATTTAATTGTTAATTAATATTTCTAGGGTATCAATTTATGATATTATGCATGATGATTGAGAAATCACATGTGTAATGAGATTTTGACATAATTGGAGAGAATTACATATGTACTTAGAGATAAGATACATGTTTCTTCCAGAAAGTTGTTCTTTTGTGTGGGAATTCATTATACATTAATGCGATTCTGAATTATATTACTAAGTGAAGAGATTTTGGTAAATAATTTAGGATTAAGATTAATATACTTGAGAAAGGTGTTAACTTTAATTGTAAATCCCTCCGATCAAGAATAATAGAGATTGAATTGGATACATTTTAAGCAGTCATATGTTAAACACTAGGGGAAATAATTCCTAAATACGTTATTTGCTTTCTTGAAGTCATTCTTAATTTTATCGCTTTCTAAATTGCTTAATCAAGTCCCATAATTAGGTTAGTTTGTTAATTTTAGTATTTTTAATTCATTCAACTCATCATAATTTTTCGGTTAAATAATAGAGCTAAGGTTAATATTAGTACTCGAGATCTCTAAAGGATCGACTCAGATTCACATCCGCTATATTAAAACTGATAGGTGCACTTGCCTTGTATCAATATTTTCATTTTTGTGATCTAATTGTATTGAATTGTGTTGTATTTTAATTCAATTTATCGATGATTGAATTAATGCATGAGTCTGCTATAGAGTTTGCAAGTTTCTATAGTATGACCGACTGATACAATAAGAAGAAACCAACTAACTAAAATGTTTAGCTGTTTAGTTTCTCTGATTATGGAAACCTAGTAGTGGGATTCAAAGTTAAAATGTAATTTTAAGATACTTTATTATATAAGTGATTCGGGTAGAATATATTCCGAGTTAGGAATTAATTAGAAATGTAGGTCCGATTAGTTTATAATAGGAATCTTCACAGTCTACTGTTGCAATTGAGATTGAAAAGTCATTTAGAATTAGGTAGTAAATAATATAAGCTTTGTTAAGTATCATGCTTTTTCTTAATTCTAATTAATTATGTCATTAGTTCTTTTATTTTAATTATTGTTTTTATTGTTGCATCCTTATTTTGTTGTTGTTCTTTATTATTAGTTATTCAATTATCTTCTTTAATTGTAAAAGTTAGATAATTAGAAAACTTATAGAGAAAACAAAGTTAATTAATTAGGTTTTACTTACATTCACAGTTCTTTGTGGGATTGATAGTTGGACTCAAATTTGATTTCTATAATATAACTTGACAAGACTTACTTAGCCTAATATCACGCCTCATGCATCGAACCAACCATTCAAGATCATTAAGAAGATCAACAACAATGTTTGTGAGCTGAAAATACCAAAAGAATATAGTATCTCTTCCACCTTCAATGTTGCTAACCTAAATCCTTGTGTCCCATATGAAGCTGAGTTTGACAACTTGAAGACAAATTTTTAATAGGTCCAGGGTGCTGGTGCGAACTTGACCTTTGAGTCATCCATGCCGACCTATCCACCTTTGACTATGAATGAACACTTTGTTTATGGGATCCTAGATGTCATATATATTATTGAAGGGTTGTACTACCTTTGGTGTTTTTGTAGTTTTTAATTATTTTTTTAACATTATAATAAAACTTATATATGACTAGTCCGCTTTTTCACCATGTGGGTTCCTCATTTCGGCTTATGAACTGATCTGACCGTCCTTTTTTTTTTTTTTTTTTTCAAATTACTTCGGATGTTTCTAATTAAAAGACCATGCGGTTCCCAGATCCAAATTGTTGAACTCGGTACTAGGCCCATGAGGCTGGTTTTGGCTGTAGTCAGACCAATTTAGAATCAGCTCGTGGCTTGTTTACATTCCTTCCAATCTCATATGCATGAAAAATATTTACCGCACGACTCACTTTTATGTTTTGTTTTTCCTCATATTTGGTGGCATTTGACTAGAAGGAATATGGATAAAATAACCATTTGGGATAAGGAAATCTGGTCTCTGTCTTTGACTCAGCACTTCGTTTGACAAGGGATGGTAAGAGGAGAAGAGGGACAGGAGAAGGAAGTTGAAGGAAATGGGGAACAACGAACTATGGAATAAGGAGAACCAGAGAAATAGTTAATTCTTCGGGCGACTTTTTAACTTTGTATGTGTTGTGGAACCAATTAAAATTGGTTTGCTAGCATTACTATCCTCTGAAAAATCTGTGATTAAATGTTACCCTTCCAACCAAGAATGAGCCAACACGTCATTTACATTAAAAAAGAGCGAAAAAATAAATAAATAAACTTCATATCCATCCTCTACCTCTTATCTTCATTTTCCACCTTCAAACACTACCCAAATAAGTAATAAATGTTAGATTAAAGATCTTTGTTTGTTTGTATGCCAAATCATACATAAAATTAATATAACAGAATACAATCGATATACCTCTAACATTTGATTATTGGATTTTCTCTCTAAATTGTCTTGGTTTTGGGGCTTGGATACTTTTAGCTCCTTGATTTATTTTTTCGATGATGTATTTTTTCTTTAGAGTTTTGAGTGTGTGAAGATTAGAAATCCAAGTGATTTTTATTCATATATATATATATATATATTATAGAGTCCTTCCATAAAGTATTGAAAAAAAAAAAACCCCCTAAACTAACTTGTTTTATAAAAAAAATATGTGGAGCCACAATTAGACAATGAGTTTAAGCTTACTTTATGTATTTTATATAAATAAATTACTTAAATATAAAATACGTATTACAATAAACGTTTCAGGTAATAAGTTTTTTTGGCTTGAAATTGAGTTGTCTTAATCATTAAAAAAGAATTCATGAGGGATTACGGCTAAAGCTTCTGTCTTTAATCCAATCATTAACTGATGTGTGAAATTAATAAACTTTGACGTACCGGTTTTGCTTAGAAGATAGTTGTTTTGATCAAAAGCTTCGAAATATAAACTATGGTATTGTGAAATCGACAAGCTTTGAAATAATGGGTTTGGCTGAAAATTTTAGTTCTTTTAACCATTCAAAAATAATAAACAAGAAAATACGAGTAGAGCCTCCGACTTTAAATAATGAATATCGCCGTATTAGAAACCACTTTTTAAGTGTTTTTTTCGTAGTTGGTGTGGCCATAGGTAATTGAAGATGAAGATGACTTTATCTTCTTCTTCTTCTTCTTCTTCTTCTTCTTTCCTTTTTTTGTTAAGTGTTCAGAACAAAAGTCAAAGACAGCAACACAGGCGGACTAGGTAAAAACATAAGAACATCATGCCATCGAGCCTAGATTTCGTAAGGAAATAGGCCACACCATTGACTTCAGGAAGAACCCTAATATCAGCGGATCCCTTCATCTTTTCCCTGCACAAAACAACTACAGATGGGTGAAAGGATTGATCTACTCGTAAAGTTTTCAAGCCATTGTACAGCTACAGTAGAATGTAACTCTAAGAATAATATTACAAAGGCTCAAGCGATGTGCCATTTCTAAGGGTCTCTGACGAATGACACTCCACAGCTCTGCCTCCAAAGGAGAAGCACATATGAATAAGTGCGTAAAGCAACATACGTATCCTCCTACTCAATTCTCCCTTAAATAATGTGAATGTTAGTGAAATTTATGATAAATTGTCTTTATTCTCACCGAGGCAAGTCTCTCGCATATTGGTCGGATGCCAACCTTTCTTATTGTCAAGCCGGTGACATCAACGGTTTAAGCCACGTTTCCCATAGCTTAAACCCTAACCAATCTGTGCAAAACACGTATTTACTGTCCAGATGATAGTCTTTCTTACCAGCCAAGATTATAAAAAGTTGCAGATTTTAGCAGTCGAAAAAGAGATTTGTAGAGATAGTTTTAGAGGGTTTTAACATAGTCTTAGTGACGAATTTCCTTAGGTTTTTTTTTTTTTTCTTTAAGATCTTTTTAGTAGTTTATTCAGCATCTTTAGCTTTTTTTTTTTTAGATTGTACTTAGCATTTACAAGAATCTGGTTGTGAATTTATTGCATTTTCTTGGTAGATTTGAGCATTCTTGAATTGTTTTTTTAGTTTAAATTCGATGCATAAAGCTTCTTTTCAATTTGCTTAGCTTAGATTAGTGTTGCTATAATTTAGTACTTATTTTTGCTGGTCCTTATACGAAAAAATACAACCTTGGCTACTCCTCCTATTCCACTAGCCTGCACTGGTACGCTTATGGTCTTTCACCGGTTTCACAATCATTAATCTTCAAAAGATAACAAGCACTAGTCAGTTAGAAGTAGTGATTTTCTTAAAAAGAAATTGAAGGTTAATTTTACTTTGATGGGGGAATCTAGTTTCTAGTATCATTGCGGGTAAAGAAATTTCAAGGCCATAAAACTAATATTAGATTAGCAGGTCTAAGAGTAGCATAATGTAGATTGTAGTTGGTAGTTGTAATTGTTTGTTAATTCTTGTTGCTTGGTATGATTCTTGTGTGTGAGTAATTAAAGAGATTGACTCGAGTTTTTTCGTTGAGAACTTGACTGAAAGATTAGAACTTTTTAAAAATGTGCTAAGGATATTGATCTTTGGCAGTGGTTTTTGATTGATTGAGTTGCTTTCAAGTAAAGATCAAAGCTTTACATCATTTTTGCAGGAAAGAATGAATCTTTGACTTGTATTACTGTTGATTGAGCTACTTACTTGATAAAGTTTGATATTGATGCTTGTATTGCTGGATATACTTATACCATTAGCTGGAAATTTTTAATAAAACTTTTATTCTTTTTACTAATGTAAAACCACAATGTCGAAAAAAAAAAAATCTAATTATGACAAAATGTAGGAAATAATACTATAGCTAATCTATCTAAAAATGTAAAAAGGTAAAATTCTTTTTCCTTCGACCATTCGCTTAGTAATATAAATATAAATATATATTGTATTAATTTGTATTTGTATATGTTAACTATAATTATGACTATATAAATATAGTTTGCCTGTGATTATTATTTTCGTAATATGTATTAGTATAGTTTAAATGTCATTATTAACATATTTATGTGCATTTAATGTGTTTATTGCACTAATAGTTTAACCGTCATTATTATTGTATTAATTGGCGAATTTTGCATATATCAATGTGAAACTCTTTAGTAAAAATTGACACTCTTGATGTATGTGGAAAAACTAAAAGCATTTATTTATGAAATAAGAAAATAATACAACTAAGAGTAAGCTAGTAACATTCTTATGCAGGGTATTCACTCAAATCTTGTTCGATCGGATAAGTTTTGGATGGATAATTAAGACTATAAGGTAAGTTTCATGTAATAATTTTTTGGTTATAAGGTAAGGTACAAATGAAAAATCAGGGTATCTTATACCTATCATGGAATTTGTACTTTGAAGCATATAGGGTATAGTCAGGGTCCCTACCCTGTAATAATATAATATCCTAGGATTTCAAGCTAGTTCAATAATGATAGAATTCGAGCCTCTAAATTTAGGAGTGTCGTTATTAGTTTTATTTCAAATGTCACAGTAAAGTTAGATAAAATAATTCAAGTAAAGTCAATTTCTCAAAATAAGATATATAAAAATATTAATTTGAAAAAAAAAACGTTAATTTATCGATAAAACCAATAATTGTAAAATTTGAGCTTTTAAATATAGTGAGATATTAGAGATAAGATAATTAATTTTCAAAAATAATAAATGAAGTTGAATTATACATAATACATATGTATTTACATTTGATATGCATTATATGTATTAAATACATATAAATAATAATAAATTATTATTTAAATAAGGTAAAATAATGGAAAATTAATAAAAAAATTGCGTGGATGAGTTATCAAATAATGTATCAAGCTGGTATTAATTGGAAATAGTGAGTCAACATTTGCTTGATAAGGAAATGACACATATCTTTTAGGAAAATGGAAAATAGAAAATTGACATATGTCATATACATGTCTAAATTTTATTGGATTATGAAAAGTTAAAAAAATATAAATAGGACTCAAACCCTCAAATTTAATATTTTGGAACTTTGAAAACAAAAGAAAACAATTTATAAAAATTAGAAAAATAAAATAAAATAAAGATAGAATAAGAAATAGGGTTGGAGTTGGGCTAAGACGGTTCAATAGGTCATCTATAACTTGACTTGGTGGTTCAATAGGGGGTGGCCAGAGAAGCTCTTTTGACATAGTATGGTGGCCAGGTGGTGGTCGAAGACGGTCGATTCAGGTGAATCAATTTTTCGCCCGTTATTTGTTAAATTTACTAAAAATATCAAATGTTATCCATTAATTATGAAATTTAGTTTTTTTGAGATTATTTTAGGTGTAGATTAATTTAGTAATTTTATTTTAATTAAATAATTAGTGTAAATATGGGTTCCTTAAGAAAATTCCCTGTTTAGGTAAAAATTAATCTAATTTTTATAAATATTAGATGATATTGTTTTAAGCTCAATTTTTGTATGTAATACTCCTAATATATATATATTATATATATATATGTTTAATTTTGGAAATAATAATTTTTTAAATTAAGCATGTTTAGTATTTTTTATAATTATTTTGAATAAAACTGCCAATTTTATCGAATTATTGAAATAATTAGTTTTTGATGAAATTAATAAATGAGCCCTACATGCTTAGACTTCTAGATGTTTATAATGATATTTGGAATATTTAATTTTTATCTCACTCAAAAATTTATTTATTTTCCCTAATTTTCTATAATTTCGAGCTAAAACCGCTATTTTAGTAAAAATGGATAATAGCCAATTTAGTGTAATTGATGATCAATAACTAAACTACATATTTTTATGAGTTTATAGGATTTTTCGTGAAATTAATTAGGCTCATATACTATTTATTATGTATTTTCCTAACATAAACTTATATATTAGCTTAATATGTAATATAGTAACTAGTTTATTAAATTTGTGTCAAATGAACACTTTGGGGTATAATAAGTGTTGTTGGATAAATTTGGAAAGTATAATTTTTAGGGTTTTTAGTTCAGTACAAAAGCTTATTCGGGTCAATTTCGGACTTAGGATAACGTATGGCTGAGTTGTAACGAGAAAAGGGTGTTTTTGGGTTTTTGAAAATATTGATCAATCTTGTTTCTTAATATATATTAAAATTACTCAAAATAAAGATCGTGACGATATAAAGTTTACTGAAATCGGATGAGAAATGAGTAAAATATGATCGAATGAAGTTTAAAAAAAGTGGAAATGAAAACTTATAATAATTCGGGTTTGACTTATATTTGATTTGAAGATTATGTCATATTTTCATAGGTGTGATAAGCAAGGAATGATCACATCGTAAATTTTAGAATTTTACATTATTACTAAGTTTAAGTAAGTGGATCTAACCTATACTTGAAGTAAATATATTGCTACTCATAACACTGTGTATTATTTAATGTTGTGTTGGAGCATATCCTGGTTGAATTGATATGCTACCGTAATAGATACTGTTGTGGTAATTTTGAATGACAATATTTGTATTTTGGTTAAATTGTTATGTTGCTATATTGGGTGATAATTTGTGTTACGAATGATTATGTTAACTAGGGAAGTTGAGTAATTGCTAACTTAATCTTTTAGGTGTTCACTTGAGTGAACTCCAAGTAAGATACTAGAATTCTACTAGGGAGAGTTCGAAAACTAAAATCAGATCACTAGGTTGAATAAAATTGGGAGATTAATTATGCTAATTGATATTTTTGAGTTGCAACATAGCACAGAAAGGGACTTACGGGTCAGAACTTTCAGAATGAGGCTTTCAAATGATCATGAAAAAAGTATGGTTTTATGAACTTAGTTTTTGGAAGCATATAGATTGGATTACCCTAACATTGTAACTATTTTGATAGTTAAATTTGGTAGACTATGGTATGTGGTTTAATTTAGCAGTATTGCCACTTTGATTTGGTAAACTACAGTATGTAGTTTAATTTGGTAATGTTGCCACTTTGATTTGGTGAACTACAGCGTATAATCTAATTTTGTAAAGCAATGTTGGGGGTCTTACTCCTAAATAGCTCCTTGTTGCTCTAAATTCTTGGACGTTGTATCCAAATGCCTGACTATGTCGACTAACCGGAAGAAGCTTGGAAGGCATAAGATATCGGTACTGATGCATGCCACGTGCATAGGCATAGTATGCTGTATTGTTGGTAGTAAGTGCCCGGTTGGGCGAACGCATATGTGAAGTTGAATTTGTGAGTTATGATTAAAATATTTCAGTTGTGATATGTAGTATTGTCTATAATATGTTGCTTGTTATCTATTCTCACTCAACTTCAATAATTGAGAGGATAAAATATTTTATCTTCACGTTAACTACATTGTGAAAGGCTCAACACCAAGGGATATATATATTGAGAGCGTGAGTTAGAGTCAGCAACTGTTGTATGGGACTTGTATTAGGTTAGAGATCCTATTACTATGAAGAAGATAAAGGAAAAAATTGGTTCATATTTTAATGTAAATATTATGTTGTATACATAAGTTGTAATAGAATATCCAACTGAACTCTGATGTAGTAACCCTTTTATTATGTAAATAAAGTTATCTTTTAATGAACGAGCAGATTGAGTTAAGTTTTTAATAAATATTTCTATATGATGTTACATCCTATGCTATTTTGGGACGTGACAAATAGTAATAAAATAAATTTAATAAATAAATGATACTATCTCATTAAAATAAAACAATGCGTAGTTTATTGGAAACCTTAAACTAAATACTTGTTAGTCCATTCATTTCCATCTTTCATTTTTAGTTTTTACTCTATTGTTATTTTCTTTTTACTCTTTTCTTCTTTATTAAATCCATCATTTAGGAATCCAATTTTTTAGTTTCTATTTCTAGTGTCGCCTACAAGTCGTAAGGTATGTCTATTACTTATTTTCTATAGTGGAATAATTTTTTTTTATATTTAACAAAAGAATTAGTATTATTACTAGAGCTAAATCTGATTCTTAGAGTATAGGGAGATTATTTTAACGATGCATATATCTTGAGGGAAAAAAAAATTAATTTGAATATATGTTTTGTTTCATTTTTCATGTTATGTCTTATTTCCCTATGATTAATTATTTGATCATATCTTATAGTCACATCTATAATTATCAAATTATATAATTTTGTGAATATTTTATTTATATTTTAATAAACTTTATAAATCTTAAGTATAGTGTAATGTTTACCACTTTCATTTTTCAAAACGTTGTGCTTATTTCCTTAAATATCTCTGCAATGTGTTATCACAAAACAAATGTTTATTTACAAAAAGAATGCTTTATTCCCTTAAATATCTCTATAATACTTTCATAAAAATTATCCATAATAATAATGATTAAAGAACTAAGGAAAAAATTAGTTGAAAATAAACTTCGATGGACTCTAGGTGTCATTTGAAAAATTAGTTAAATTGAGCAATTACTTTTAAGAGAAAAAGGTCGGGTTTATTTTATATTTAAAAAAAATAGCTATATTAAAATTTATAAGGAAAATATGGAAAAGAATTTACAAGTTTTACATAATACCCTATTCAATTTACAGGATATATAGTAATTCCAATGTATCATAGAATAGGATATAGGTAACAAGGTTTTTAAACTTGTAGCTACAAGGTAGGGTATGGTTAGACCTTATAATCTACTTACCCTGTATCTGCTCAACCCTAAATACAACTATCAAATAAAACTATTTGTTCAGTTGATAATTTAAGTAAAGAACAAAAGGAAATAGTGCATAAACAATTTGAGAAGTGGTTGGAGAAAAAAAAAATATAGTTGGATTAATACATTATATCTATCGACTTAAGATATACTAATTGTATTTAACTAAATATGCTAATTATTTAATATAAGAACTCATTATTCATCCAAGAAGTCGTTATTTACTTATAGAAACAATTAAGGAGATCAATTTTGGAATTTAGTACATAGCAAAATAAAATGTTTTAATATAAAACGACATTACTTTTCATGGTAAAAATTAGTAAATAACAATCAAATTACTTTACTATAGAGAAACTATAAATGAAGGAATGGATAATGAAATTTCACAGAATCAAAATATTAATTAAAAATAAAATCTTCAAATGAAAATCAACTTCATTTAAAGTTATTTTCCAACCTCAATCTTTAAACCCTCTATATATATATATGATAAAATATAGTAATAAAACGTTGATTTAAAAAAGAGAGAGAGATTGATAAAACATAAGATGCTTTATAAGTACCACTTGTTTTCCTTTCAAATGATAATCAACTCCATTTAAGGTTATTCACAAACTTTTATGTTTAAAAGTAAATTCTAAAATCCATCCAATATAAAAAAAAAAATTAAAAGGAAAGAAAAACATTTTAATCTACCATTAAAAATTAGAATTAACTTACTCTTTCCTCTTTGACATGACAAAAGACATATATAAATTCTAAAGATACACCTTTGTCCTAACTACAAAATCGGTAATATTGAAAAAGGACTATAGGATCAAAAATCTTAAATGGTGAGTCATCATCTCGGAATTTTTTACCTAACTTCTTCAAATAGATTTTGTATGGTTCTTCCATTTCATTATTATTGGCAATATATTTACGGTTTCTCTTTAAAGCATAATTAATTTTGATTAGAAAATGTCATCATAAATAACGTACAAAATTGAAGAAAATTATCAACACAGTCATTGCTCACCTCTTTCATGTTGCCGCTATAGGCTCCCCACAATCATCGCTCACATACCACGGAAAAAGGAAAAAAATATAAGGAGAAACTTACAAAAAGTAATTACCCCAAATAAAAACAAAAACAAATCGTGGGTTGAGAACAATTGAATAGATAAAACAATTATAATATTAATCTATAATCTTTATAACAAAATCAATGAAAAAATCATACACGTCAGAAAATTCAAATTTATTTCAAAATTCATGGTTAAAAACATAAAAGAAAAATCATTGCTATAATTGATTTCAAATATATAATTCTAATTCATACGTGAAGTTCCAAACTTTACTACTAAAATTCATGAATTTGCAATGAAGCAATAAATTTTAGATAAAAAACCACAAATAGAAATCATATAAAAATCATGAGTATGAGTAATTTACCTTAAAGGAGATGAGCAAAAACTTATTTTGGTCTTTGCTCTGTGAATCCCTATGATTAGCTAGATTAAATCCAAAACAGGTGCAAGATGCGTTGTGTTTTCTAAGACCAAACCAAAAACAATTGAATGAATAAGTTAACTTGAAGATTGAGTTTCGCTCGACCTTTCAAATCCCCTACAGAGGACAAGAACTCTATGACTCACCAAAGTGGGGGGTGGGTTTGTGGTGGGGGGTGGTGGAGTTTTTAGAAAAAAAAAAGAAAAGTTGAGTGATTTTTCTTTCGAAACTCCAATTATGGTAGCAATTGAACAACTGAAGAGAGTGTTTTTTTTTTTTCCTAATAAGTGGGTACAAAACCTACAAAAGGAAGATGAGGGAGTAGACTTGTGACACAGCCAACCAAGGCCGGCCAATTCATGGGTCGCCAAAGCGGTGGGCCGTGATTGTTGTGGGAGAGACTGGTTCTTGGATGGTTCACTTGATTCACCATTTCACGAGCCAAATTTAATGGCCTGTAAATTAGTATTTCAATTTTTGTTTTTAATATTTTTTCTGCGATTATATATATTATTGTATATTAACATATATTCACACATATATATATACATTCATACATATATAAATATGTCTTAGCCTCTTAGGTAAATACATATATTGATATATACACATACATATCTTATATACACAAGACATATGCACCAAATTCCCAAATTTTGTTATAAAAAATGGATAAATACATAAAGAAAAATTATCAATGAAAAAATATACTGATATATATGCATATATATATCTCGCATATATATATATATATGTTTATACGAATTCTTTTTCCATTAGCTTTTTTCTTTATTCAAATGTATACTTTTATTTTTTGTTTTAAGGCGCACTGGTTAGGCAAGTTCATAAGGCTAAATTGCTTGGACTGATAAGTCGTTAGGTAGTTCAGGCCTACCCTAACTGAACCTAGTTTGACTTAATGAACTAGCAGGCAGGCTCTAAACCCGTTCATGATTCGAAATTGGCCTTATCCTAGAGAGAAGGATTAGTTATATGGTGTGAGTGAGAGAAAGAAAGAGAGCATTTAGGTGAAATTACCTACTTCATTATGGAACATTTATGGAACTTCTATTAGGAGTTATGAGAAGCTCTTTTCAGCCAGAAGAATTTATTTACTCAAAAAGCAAATGCAATATAACTTAACAAAAGAAAATTACGGAGAACAAATCAATAT
Organism: Lumnitzera racemosa; assembly: GCA_024138005.1. NCBI lineage: Eukaryota > Viridiplantae > Streptophyta > Magnoliopsida > Myrtales > Combretaceae > Lumnitzera > Lumnitzera racemosa. Next base: position 9,787,279 of record JAMXBC010000007.1, read on the forward strand.
GATAGAATTTCAAAAGTGACAATTTGGTGTTATGACATGTTGTGAGGGAATATATTATGATTAATGCTATTAATTTGTAAGCTTAATATTGTGACAAGTTTATATTATAGAATTCCTATTATGCTAAAACAAGTTAAAATTAAATAATATCATCAAGTACTTATCAAAGGAACTTTTATACAAAGCCTAAAATAGCTATTAACAACAAAAGAAATTTAATTTTATGCTCGAAGCACATGGAGGACAAATTAGGCTTAAGATCCCAATATCATGTCTCAAAAGTTCAACCCTAATAATCCTAGGATTAGTGAGAAGATTAAGAGGCTAACAATATCTCGCACCATGAGGCGAGTATCGCATTATCAATATAACTATAGAATCATTTTACCACAATTCATCGACAAACGATAGATCATAACTCTATAAGCAAACTGAATGATGAAGGCGACAACTCAACAACCTGTATGCATTAAGCAATTATTTGAAGAGTTGAAACATGTAACAATGTGCCAAAGTTCTCCTGGATTTCGGCAAAGGAGCTTTTAGCAAGGGGCAAAATGTAGAGGGCTATTTCGATAATTAAACCTTTGGTCCAATTCAATGCCATGAACCAACTTCTTCAGCCAGTGCCTAGGTTTAAGGAGTTTGATCTAAGGACCCTAACCTAATTATAGATATGTCTCAGGGAAATCTAGCTTAGTAGATGCCAAACAAGAATTGTCAAACCAATTCATCTACTCTTAATCTTTCCTAGTTGTCTTGTGTACAAAAGAAAAGCCTTTCCATACACTTATATTCTTAATAAGTCCTTATAGGCTTCTTTTATAAGCCATTGAACTTCTTCTTAAGCTTTCAGCTTCTTTATAAAATATAGGCTTAGCCAAGCCGATCCACCATTAAATGCCATAGGAGTTACGAAAGGATTAAGAGTACTTCATCTCATTCATTGATTATGAAAAATGATCCAATGGGTGTCCTCAATAGCTCATCTACTCTTCCATCCTTGAAATCATCCAACAGCTTATAATAAGCACTAACATCTAAGAATGAAGGTCTTTGCCACCTCATTAGCACAATTCTCAACATTGTAAGGAATTAAAAAAATATTAGCACTTTGCTAAAATAGCTTCATAAAGGATCAAAGCAACTGATCAAGTAAGTACAAATGAAGAATGTGCAAGAACACCTAATTTGATCTATTGTCGCATGATGCTTTTGAGAATTTGAATTTTTCTATTCCTCCTCCCAAATGTCCTTCTAGTGTCATCTTTTTATGTGTCATTTACTTAAGACTTCTTGGGTCAATCGACATATATTTGACAAGTAATTGTTCATAAGCAATAACCTTGCCCAACAACATTATTATGAAAATAGCCATAATATTAAATTTAATGGCCTCCTGTAGTGTTTGAGGTTCATTAACAAGCTTTTATTTTCAATTTTATTAAATTAACCTTGAAGCCATATTAAACACAAAAAAGAATGTCTATACTCTATGATGATACTTTTGACGTCTCATAAGTTCCATTTTCACACATCCATATCTAATACATAATAGATGTACATAGTACATGCAATTATCATTTTTTTCTTCCTCTTAAAATTTTCATGTCCTTTCCTAAAATCGTTATGTCCTTACCAATAATGCTGCAAGTGTCATGTTTTTCTAGTACAATTGTTGAACCACTAATTAGGTGGATTCCCCCTATTTTGAGACCTTTAAGGAGATCCAATGAGCTTGCTTTTCTTGTGAAAAAGCTCTTCAATTTGTCGGCTTGTTCTGATTGAAGTAACACAGCCTTTATTGGACTTTTAGAAATTGGTTACCGCCTCCATTTAGGGCGTTACGGCACCTAAAATTTTATGTTACAGAGTTTGAGTTTGAATAGCGTGGTAACGGCTACTATAGTTAAAGCCAATCTTAACACTCTTTTGGTGGTGGCATAACCAGCTGATCTTAGGGGACTCTTAACACTAAGATCAGTAAAATTCTTGTGTGCTTGAGGCCCTTAGCTAGGTGGCGGACTATAGGTGATCTTACTAGTTAAAAGTTAACACTGATTCCTCTTAAGTCTTTGATAGCTTAAACTTCTGCTTCTCTGCATTAGTCTCGCTTTCCTATTCTTGATTAATTGATTATGCTTCCCCAGCATCCTTCTTGTCCATGAACTTCAATTTAGTTAAGAATTGTGAAGGAAACGCCTCCATTAACCCCTTATTAAATCATTTCGAAGGTATGTGATCAATTTTCTATGATTTGAAAGTTTCTATTAATCAAGATCCAAATCAAACCATAAAATGCAATTCTTTTATATTTCGATTTAATTCACGATTTTTATATATTTCGATTCAATTCACAATGAGGATCTAAACAATTTACAATTCAATTATGGAGATCGAACCAAACCAAACCGAACTGTTTCAACTCGAGTTGAATAGTTTCTTAATAAAACAATACAAAATAATTGATATTATTTAGTGTTAAACCTTGTTGAAATTTCAATCTAACCTTATTTATTTTTTATCTTTTATCATTTCTCATTTCACTCTCCAACCCCACAATCTACTCCATTTTCCTTCACTTACATTTCTCAATTCTAGCATACTCACATTCTTTTACTATCATCTAAAGTGCATTCTTACATAATATATTGTCATGTGGCCTTGTGTAGTATTTTTCAATTTGGACATTAGTATTTAGTTAAAAACTCTTGTTGCTATTAATATTGCAAAAAAGGAAAATAATACTTTTAAAAAATACAGTTTAGTCTATTAAAAGCAATTCAATAAACCGTTTCAATTGTGGTTCAATTCGGTTCGACGCCTAATTAGAGGGACACACATAGAGGAAAGAAGGGGAAAAAAATTAAAAAAAAAAAAAAAAGGAAGGAAAAGAAACATAATCCAAGATACCTTAGTGCGTTTTCTGAACAGAACACCAATACGTAAGTACTTTTTTTTTTTTTTTTCCTCAAAAGCGGTTTGCCAACCACATGATGGATTTGACTGCACTTTTGAGGTAGAATCCCCATAGCTAAATAAGATACGTTCCATCACTTGAAAATCGGCATGAGTTAGTGTATGATTGTGAAGGCAAGTCTCTCTTTTCTTTCATTTCCCCATTGCTGAAAAGATCATCACCCGATAAAGATGAAAAGTGAAAAGATTAAATACAAAATCTTGCAGCCAAAATGACAGCAGGTCAGGAAAAGTAGGCTACTCTTTGGAATATATGTTAAAACCACTTTCAGTCACTATAGATATTTCCAGGCAAGCTTTTGGATCATAGATCTCTTCTGTCATCAGTTAGGCGATCCGCTGCTTGAATCGCACTCCTTGTGTCTTTAGCTACATTACTTCCTTGGGGGCCACCTGCATAATGAATAAAAAGGAGAATATCCCTGTCAAGATCATATGAAAGATCAATTTTCTTAAGAGGAAAGAAAAAAGAAAAAACGTTTGAAAAGCAATTGAAAGTTTGATGAACGATTCCATGGAGATCGACTAAGAAGAATGCACACCAAACATGGGTGGACAGCTTAAGCTCAAAAGCACACTGTCCAATGCAGAGGTCTCAAGTTTAATAACCGCATTGAGTTATCCAGATTCCAAATGCAAGCAATGCTAGAGAGTTTACAGGAGTCAGCAGTATGCACTGTGTGCCCAAAAACCCTAGTGTCCTGATCATTTTCCATGGTTTGATAAGAGAAAAAAAAGGAATAAGGTTCACCCAACTTATTCACCAGGAGAACTTAACTGAAGGCAAAAGGAAATTCACAATGAACAGAAAGGAAAGCCAACAAGTTGAATATCGGTGCTGACCTGCCGGGTTTGATATTAGGTCACGGGATCCAACTGCAAGCCCAGAATTTCCAGCCACAGGTAGCTTCCCACGAAGATCCCGTGCTAACAACATGCTATTACCAGCCCCGCCAGTTTCATTCTCCCCCACATGTGTGCTGCCTTCGCTGTTTGGCCTTGCAGTTGATTTAGGTGAGTATGTTGTTGACCATGATCCCCCATTCGATCCAGCTAGAGCCATTATAATGTCCGCCTATAGCAAAAGATACAAGTTGCAACCATTGGTTTTTCTCTCTTAAGCAAACATCATCACAGGTAACAATTTCATCTCATCTGACACATCAAGGGTTGAAACGTATTATGATAAGCCTTGACATTGCCTGCCTGTCTCTTAAGGCTTCTGTAATTTCAACTCCTTAGGGATGAATCTTTTGATTAAATCAAATGGTTTCAAGAGAATCGTGGGCATGCTTGGTTTGAAGGCTAAAGAAAAACAAAAGGGAAAAAGCTTTGCTAACATATGGGTATTCTTTTTTGCTGGGTACTTTCAACTTTCAGGCATTGACTGATCTGAAAAACAACTATCAATTGCTTCTTAATGTGCCTTTATCATCATACTGAAGAATTTGCAGGAGACCCCCCACTGGAAATCAAATAATCTGTCTACCAAACAGAACAAAGAAGCACAGCATGCACATGGTACTGTCATCATAAAACACCGCGAAACAGCAAGTCATGCGCATAGCTCAACGCCTCAGCTAGAAAGAAATTATATTGAACCCTATGGAGGAAATTCCGCTAGTCATTTCACGTTAAAAATCATTAGCTCACCTGTTATCTATGAGTTCATAGTGAAAATACCAGCAAGCAGAAAACACTTATCAGTAAGCTTTTAGATCTTGAAATGCACATTTTCATTCACACAAGAAAGGCCGTGTGGGGGTGTTGGGGGGGGGGGGGGGCGCGGTGAGGGGTGGGTGTTGGGTTGGGGGTGGTGTGGTGGGTGGGTGTGAGAAATATCTATGGCCATCTCCATTAAATAGTGAAAAACCATATGTTCAATGTAAGGTAACATGCCTTTCACAATAAGTGATCATACAGCAATGCGAATGTCCAGAGAAATAACCCCTTGAAATTGGGAGGCATAAGAAACTACATGCTTGTAGATCTCCAATGATCAGTGATTTTTATAAAGAAAGTAAAGAAAAGTCAAGCGTGTTCTTTTTCTGGAACATGGAGGCTTGAGATTTTGCACCACACCTAAGGCAGAAGTTGAAGCTGGAAGCTGGAACAGCTCTAATGACTAACAACTAAACTTTGGAGCAATGATACTATTCCTCACACACATGCCTTAGAGACAAAATTTCACAAATGCATCAAAAGGCTAAGACTTCCACAAATACCCAAGTTCTCTAAAGATTCATTAAAAGGCTACAAAAACAGTTGCACTTTAATGATTATGTATATCTTAAGCAGTACCCTTCACTCTTGCATCTCTTTATTATTTCATATTTATATTTAATCAAGACAGTCTCCAATCTTCTTAAGTAAACACAACCTAGACTCTACATAAAACTTCAGCCTGGAGCTCCAACCACCTTGGACTCATAGAATCCAACAGAGAATATCCTTTCTGCCTTTTGGTTGATAACAGGATTTTCAACAAGCCAAGGGACACTAAGAGTAATCCAAAATCTCAACAACTCAATTGAAAAAATTAGTAGAAGTGCTATGACCATAAAAAATTATCTCTGTCACAATCAAGGAAAGAAAAAAAAAGGTGCTTCAGAATATACAGTCCATTAGGAGGGGAACTTCACATTTTTCAGTGAAGACCAAGAAACTGCATCAAATATGAAATGATGGGCCATTAGAGATGCTAACTTCTGATACATGACAGCAACTGACCTTGTTAGGATGAACATCATCGAAAACATGAGCTTGACCCCCATAAAATATGGTCATCTGCCGACTTGCTGATGCCAACCCATGTCGACTGTCACAAGAAATGCAAGAAAGTGTGAATCTAAGCTTCACTTTTTCAAAAACACAGATCATAGGAAAAAAGTCAAATCGTAGATTCACCTTGGAGGGTTAGAAGAAGACTCAGGCTCAGCAATAAGCATGCTAGACTTTAGCCTTTTATTGCTACTTGGTTCTCCCCTAGGCAATGTCTTCTCCGAACTACCACTGACATTGATAGAACTTAAAATTCCAGAACCTCTTTTCCCTGTTCTAGACCCTTCATCAGCAGCCGATTGTGAGATTATAGGAAGGCTAGGATGGACGTCCTTGAATCTGGTAGGAGGTGCATGATGAACATAAGGTGCAAATTGACCTACTCGTGGAGGAAACTGAATACTACTGCCCATATTCATGGGAATAGATCGATCCCATTTGGAAACAGTAGCCTCATTTCTACTGCTAGAGCCAGGATGCAGTACAAGAGAACCAGAAGGTTGCCTATGTGTTTGGGCACCAAGAAATGTCTCCTCATCGTTGGACCTTCGTGGTCTCTCCCCTCCATTTCGGAGAATCTGACATTATATTTGCAGAAAAATCAGGTGAAAATGCACATGACGAACATGAGTTTCCTTATTTTTTAAATATAACCAGACAATATTGATTATTTGGTTTGTACCTTCATTAAATGCAAATTTTCATGAGATTCAGGCCCTAAGTGTGTTAATCCATCTCTGTTTGATCCAATAAACGTAGAGTCTGAATTACTTCGTTTACTTCCCGTTATTCTATTACTAATCTCCGGACAAGAAATATCACTCCTCGGGCCATAGTATGGTACTCCTTCAAAATGATTGTTGACCTGTCTTTCTAGCATAATTCATGAGGAAAAGATAAAACTACACTTAGATTACCATATAAGTAACAAATGGAACAATCAAAAAACCCAATGGAGATTTAAACTGCCAGAGGAAGACTAAACTGGTCAACGGAGGAAAAATGTTAAACAGAACCAACATTCGAAAGCAAGACAAATGCAGAATTCCCACTAGCCTAGTGATCTAGTGTTAGAATCATTGTGCTCATAGAAATAGGTTTAGAGTTCGGGTGTGAAACCATCAATACTTTCAAATAAAAAAGAGGACAAGGAGGCGGCAGATGCAGGATTATAGCATGAAACTTAATAAGCTAATTGAGACACACCAGTGAACGGAATAAGATCATCACGGGACAAATGCATTACAGCTTCCTGTATTTTTCTTCAAACAAGAATATATCGAGCAGAATATCAGAGACATTTAAATGCTCACAAAGTGATATTCCTGTCGAAACAAGAAGAACAACCATACCAAAGAACCCAAGTGAGTAAATGTAGTGGAAAATGCATCACCAAGTCAAAAAGAATTTATAGTAACAAAAGCAGAAAAAGGAAAGAAAACCAGAAGCTACCAAACCCATTAATGATCTCATCAAACTACTCCAAGAACAACATAACCACTCCACTTTAAGAGAGAGTTTATGTCACCACAAGTGAATCATCCATATTTATGTATGTCACCACTACCCCTTAAAAAAATAAAAAAAGAATCTGATCTATAGCTTCAAAAATGTAACCTCACGAAAAAATACACAAGAAAGAAGCAAAATCGAACTCACTCGCTAACGCACACAAACAAACACACTGCGATATAACAAGTTGATGTCTTTAGTAGAAAATCCAAAGTTTTGAAGAAAATGTAAAGAGAATTGAAAGCAAAAGCACACCCATTAAACAAAAGCTGAAGCTTAGTCACTCGTCATAGTCAAAATCAAGTAAAGAGTCTCTACCAAAAAATAAAATAAAATAACAACAACAAAGAAGAGAAAATGCACCGAATGAAAACACCAGCGGAAAGAAGATTTTTCGAAAACAAACATACTAATCTGTACGTACAATCTGTCGAAGTATTTTAACTCTAAGTGATTCATTCTTCAGCTAAACGACAAGGACATGTGATAAAAGAAAGACGGGGGTTTCGAGAAAACTAACCAGAGCCCACATCAGAGGTGGTGGAGGTAAGCCCTTTGCCACCACCGGAGGAGGCAGATGCTGCTGCCGGCGGAAGAGACTCCGGCGGCCTAATATCGTCACCATGAGAGGATGAACCAACTATAGGAGAATCAGGCTTTTTCATACCAAGGAAGTCATGAAACACTGTTAGTGTCGGTTTAGTACTAGTATTATTCGCTTGTTTAGTTGCATTATTGTTGGTCTTGCTGTTTTGGGCCATCATTAGTACGGCCATTTCTTCATCCCCATATCATATCATACCATACCATATGATATTGTTATTCCACTGTCCTCCACCGTTTTTACAGCGTTACTTGGTTTTTCTTAGTTCCTTGAAAAGAAAAAAAACAAACAAAAAAAAAAAGGTAAGAACTCAAGGAGAGAGAGGGGGGAGGAAAGCACAGTTTTTGAGGAAAGACAAGGAGAGAGAGAGCATTAAAAAGCAAAAGGTTGTGTAAGTGTTCACAGGTGTTCTGTGCAAGTTAATGGGTTTTTTTTTTATTTTTGTTTTTTGATTTTTTAATTTCTTTTTTTTTTCATTGTTCAGTTTTCGATGCGGTCTTGGCTGTTTGCTGTTATTCCTCGGGCTGCTGGAGTGCGAAATGTTGTGTTGGCTCTTGATGTGGAAATTAACGTTAGGGAATGGTTTAGCGTGAGAAGTTTTTAGGGTGGTTTCGGTGAACCAGAACTACTTCTTTTCTTTTCTTTTTTTTTTTTTCCTGCAATGAGACGTATTTTTCTCATGTAAGTTTTAAGTCCTTCGCGAAGTTAATTTCACTTTCCAGTCCTTTTACAAAATAAGGTGCCGGATGAAAACCCTTTTTAATACCCAAGAAAAAAAAAATATAAAAATCTTCTAAGAATCTTCAAGTAGTACAAATAAAGTCTTTCTAAGTAAGCCTCAAACTAACACGTTAAGCTCTGAAATCGTGTTTATGGATCGCCACTATATATTTAATCCGCAATATAAGTATGCTAAAAGTTAGAATAATTAAGTATCTATAATTAATCAAAATATGTAACGCCTCACCTTAAATAATTTTTTGTCTTCAATATCTAAGAAAAATTAATGCATAAAAGGATCTGAATTCTCTTCACTATTCTCTCGATTTATAACTTAATGGTTTAGATTATCTAAAATTTTAAAATATTACATTATGTAATCATATTTCTTATAATCTCAACTATTAATTCTATGTAACAATATTTCAAAAAATTAAATAAAAAAAATTAGGAATAGTAAGTAAAAATGATCCGTTTCTTAACTGGAAACCTATTTATAATGGCTTTACATGCACTAATATTGAATCTAATCCCAAGTGTTAAGGCCATAACATAATATTTGAACTCCTATATACTTGAGAAATGAAAAATTTCCCAAAAAAAGTGTGAAATACCTAATGTAATGCAAGCATAAAAGCATGTCAAATAAGATGCAATATGTGTGCAAGCCTATATTAGTGCATCAAATATAAGTTATTATCTTCTCCCTCTCCTGGGTAACCCACTACTAAAAAGTCCTAAAACTAACCAAATTATTGTAATGTGAACTCTACTTGAGACACCACCACACATTAATCAATGGGTGTTGCACCAACTCATGAGGAATTTTAGATTTTCAACTATAGTCAAGTACAGTTAGCAATCATTTAGGTTTTCACTTTGAATATGGTTTCTTAATAACTAACCTTAACAAACATGAAACATCAACTAAGATTACACATCTCTATACCGAATATTTGGACTTTCTAAACCAAGAGTATCCGAAATACTAATATGATGCCTAACACACATGTTATAAAACATGCTTAAAGAGATTAAGATTTCAACCTTGGTCTTTAGTTAATGATTAACACCTATGATTTATAAGGATTGATTAGGTAAGTTTTAATTCTATACTAAGGTTTTATAATTGTTAGATAAGATTTGCCATTGGTTATAATATACTTCACTAACTAAAGCTTATAATTTAATATTGATAAATGACTTTTAGTAACTAACTTATCTATTGCAAACTAACTATTCAATAATAATTAACTATTTTCCATTTACTAATTACTATCTACTAGAACTAACTTTTATTTAATTAAATTATATATTTGTTTAATTATAACCATCTATTATCTTAAAACTTTATAATTAATTTAGTGATTTTTTAAAATTTCCATACATCCCTTAAGAATTCCAAAAACACTACTCCATTTAAAATTTCAATTTTTTAACAAATCAAACTCCACTTTTCATCTATGGCCCTTTCTATCACCAATTTAACATGTAGCGAAAAACAAATGTTTGTTCAAAACTACTTATTATGAATACCACATAAACCCTTACAACTTCATTAAAAAAATTCTACAATCTTTTCATCTGCTTAATGATTTGAAATACTCCATTAGAGTACTATACAATGACTAAAACTTCATATACCAAGACATAGTTGGCTTTAGTGTGATAAGCCACATGGTCCTATCCTTGGTGTTAGTTGCTTTTTAAGAGATTATTCATCTTGGAAATGCTCCCAACTAAACGCTTTGTCACTATAAGTGATAATAAAGTACTTAACTAATCAAAAGTAAGGGAACTAAGTGCCATGTAAGGTAAACTACCACTATATGGAGATGCCCCTTAAGCTTATAAGGTGGCACTTGTAAAGTTCTCTCTACTTGATGCGGTCATAGACTTATGCAATAAAACTAAGGAAGTCAATTTTTTAAGTAGGAGATTGTGATATCTTTTATATAAGTTAATCTAACTCTAATTATCAAGGCGCTCTTTGGTATAATGACCTAAAATATACCAAAGTTCTAAGATTAAACACATTAAGTAAGGAGTATTCGCAAGATAGGTGATCTCTCAAAAAGCAGTTGGTTTTAAGGGACAAAAACATATAGCATATCAAATTAGAGCAAATAGTTTAGGGAGTTCCAATTGCTACAAATGTGACAAAACTCTAACTATGAAGACATCTTTTGGTTTAGTAGTCTAGAGCATATCAGAAATTTAAGATTATGTATTCTTTATAGGGAGCACTCCCTTAGTAAGTGACCTCCCTAGAAGTTATTGGCACTAAAGATAGGATTATAAAGCATATCACACTGAGGCATATGATACTTTACGTATAAAGTTTTAGTTAAGTTATTAGGTTAAATTATAATTTGGATCGAGTTAGAATAGTTCAATTATATATATACATATATATATATGAAAATTTCACAAGGAGATTTCTCATATATATGAAGCAAGATTGACAACAATGAAGGCTCATTCTAGATGTACCTTCAAAACGATGAGAACTTGGTGTAAGAGAAACTTTCAAGAAAATGGCTGGAAAATCATGTTTAACAATGGAAGCTCATGTATTATGGAAGATTTATCATAATATATTCCTATGGGGGCCATGTAACTCCTATAAGCCTAAAATGACATGCATAATTAGGCAATGTGCAAACTTGCACATAGAAATATACAGTAAATAAATATGCAGAGTTGGCGTTAAGATCATATGTTAGGCCAAGTTGATGTAATTAAGTCTTTAGCTATGTGAATGCACTTAGTAGTACTATAACTTTTAATAATGTGTGTACATTGAGTTGTAACCTAATTATTTAAAGTTAAGCGCTTGATGACCAAAATACTTCAACTCCATCTAAGAATTTTAATCAGAGGGGTGAAATAAAGAGCTAAGTGGCAAGATCTAGGTAGTCCATTTTATATTTTGGGATGACTTAAGGAGAATTAAGATAGTAAGCTTGAAACATGAATTGTTAAAATAGTCATCTATCTCCAACCTTTCTCAAGTAAGCTTATGTACTTATTAGGAAGGTTACTAGCCTTGAATTCATTAGTTAACTCATTCAAGATTAATATGAGAAAACTTCATATCATCCATTAATCACCAAGATGATTCAACAGATGCTATCATGTCAAAGAGTCTATAAATTATTAATCATTCTGCCTCATTTGTAGCTTTTAGAGAGAATTGAAAACAACATTACTCTATAACTTTGTTCTTTAGGACCAAGCAATTAATTTAGGTAAAGAATTATTCTTATTCGCTTAAACTATAAAAATTAACACTTGAAGTTTCTTAAAGCTCCTTTATCTATCACTTTTGCATTTAAGATTATGAGATTACTCATTTATCTTCCCTGCCTTATTCTCTCTTAGTCATCCCATTAGGTATCGTTCTCATATCATATCTTCGAAGCCAAATGTGGCATATATCTTAAGTAGCATACATGTCACCACTCCATTGGAACCCCAACATCTAAAGTATACGAATCTTGATATAGCACAATTAAGTCTCTTGACCAAAACCTCAAACTAACACTTCTTTTCCATGACTACGACCATCTTTACCATCATGACCTTAACCACAATGCTATTACTACTACAGTGTCACCATCGACCTAATTGACATAATACTAGCAACAAGTTACCCTTGTCATCACCACATTATTATCAACATGACACCGCTATCTACACCACCATAACTACTTTCATCATCATCATTATCACCTTAATAACCTTATACACCACCATTACTACCACCATTAGACTACTATTGCTATCATTATTACCACAATTTCCCCATCACACCATTTCCATAGTTTTGGTTATCAACACCTCCAACATACTGCATCATCATCGTTGTGAAACTCTTGCATAGCAACCATCTCATCATCACTATTACTATTACTAATGGATTAACTTGTTGTTACTATAACCATGACTATTATAATGATGATAATATACTAGTGGTAGTGTAATGGATGTAGTAGTAGCAAAAGTAATAACAACAAAAAGATGGTGTTGGTATGGAAAATATAATTTAGTGAATTTAAGATATTACAAATCAAAATCACTATTTGTTGTAATATTTCTACATAACAATTAGCATACAATATAAAAGTCATATGTTGTACTTAGCAAACCATATGTGGTATAAGAAGCATGTACTACGCATTAGTTTTGATAAGAAATGCTCTTGTAAAGTAGCCAATTACATTAATGAAGGATATATATAATTTTGACTACATTAGTTATAGCTTTCGGAAGAAATATCCAATAAAATATATAGAGTTTCCTTATGAGAAAAAAACTTAAGCAGTAGTGATTTATTTATTTATTTATATTTTAATATATTTATATATATTACATGACCTATGCTTTTACTTTCGTGTAATATATATTTGGGGGGATATATGACATATTTTTAGTGATTGATGTTAGTATTAGATGATTTATGTTAATAATATAGATTTATGTTAATAATATAACTAAAAATTCATTAAAAATACATAAATTAAATAAAAAGTAGGAATAAAAGAGAACTCATAAGCAATAGTGGCTACCATGGCCACTTATTGACTACTCTAATGTTAAGGAGTGACTCAAAAGTGGTCTAATCCGAAGGTGAGTCACGACTTACCTTGTGCGACCTTCATAATGGTAGTGGGTAGTAGGGGTGGATGCAGTTTGATTCAGTATAATTCACTATTTCTTATCAAATCGAACCTAATATAATAGTTAGTTTTTTTTTTCTTTTAAAATTGAACTTAACTATATAGTTTAGTTTGTAAATTTTTTGAACTTAATTAAAATTGGTTTGGTTTAGTTCAAGCTACAATTTAAATCATTTATGTCAAATTTTCGCTAAACATTTTTATCTCCAATGACATGTTTCCTTTTTATTGAACATTCATATGTTTCTAATTAATTTATCATATATTTATCATGTGTAATGATACTTAGTAAGAGTACCTCAAGATCTTAACAAACTCAACTTGATTGAATAAGGACAAGAAACTCTATTTTAATAAATAAATAATGAGGAGGGAGAAGTAGAGCTGCTCATCAAAAAGTTGATGGGAATTGAGTTACTAGCCCTTTGACCCGTAGCTGAGCTTGAGGAGGCTTGACTAGACAAATTCTTCTATTTCAGCTGACTCTTGTAGAGGCCAAATACTTCTTTATCGAGACCGAGTACTTCCTTGCCAAGTCACTCCTTAAGCCGTGCTGAATGACTACCAATCTCTCGTAGATAAAGTGCTGAGAAATAGATGGTCGAGACAACGTCCAATCCTTCCTCTTGCTTGACTACTTACTCCGCATCACCCTTACCACTATGTTGAGAGAGAGACCCTGGACTACATAATCCATCCTTGCTTGGACAAGCCAACCGGTTGTACTGTTTTGTTCGCATCTTATAACAACCTCACCAATATAGCATCCCTACATATATAAGACCACGTGTTGAATCCCCTTCCCCCCTAATTATTGCTTCTGTGAATATTCATTTTTACCCTTTTGTATTGTTGCACATAATTACTTTAAGATAACCCCCATTTTGTCTTTTCTCTTTTCTCTTTTCTCTTTTAGGCAAGTTGCCCTTAATTCTTGGGTATAAATACCCTTTATATTTATAAGTCGCGGATAGACAGATCATCATCATTAATACACTTGAGTACTTTTCCTTCCTAGCATAAACACTCTGTTGTTTTATGCCTGGCATTACTCTTATTCTTTCCCTTAAGCAAGGTTAGGTGGTGAATAACCTCACCAGACCAATTCGTGCACCATATTGAATTGTGTCATGAGTCTTTTGAAGTTCCATCGGTGTGTCATATCCTTTGGAGTTATTCGTGGGTTTTGCTTACTTTTCATTCATCGTTCATTCCTATCATGCATTTCTCCCATTAACTTTTTCGAGCTTTCTGCAAACTTAGACCCATTTAGTGATCGGCCTTGTTAGTTTTTGGTCATGGTTTACAACATTTTTGTATCAGAGCGGAGGTTTTGTTTGAGTTGATGTATGTTTTTGAAGTTTTGTTGTACCCTGTTTTGCGTGTATGAAACAGAGCACATTACTGTGTTCATTTGAGCACTATGTTGTTAATTGTTAATTTCCTATAGTGTTTATTTAAACTTTGAATCAGTAAAGAAAATAATGGAACCAAGTGTGAATGTTGATGCTAGAGATGACAATAGTGGAGTTATCCACCATAGACGATAGTTACAGGAGATACCGAAATGTATCGACAAGAGACTTAATGAGGTGGCTAACCTCTTAGTAGATTCGACTTGAGCTATTCCATGTGCTAGCTTGCTAACCCACTGAAGTCACACAAAGTACCCCATAAGTTGCTCAACTTGTTAGAGGTTAGAACCCAACTCGACCAATTCGAAATAGAGGAGTAGGTGGACGAGTAAGGCAAAGAATAGACTTGAGAGAGCTTGATGAAGAGGATGAGGAAGAGTATTTAGAAGAAGAGCGCGTACAAATCCCCAGAGCATATGACCATGTAAAGCTTCAGATTCCGAGTTTTAATGAATTTGGGAATGTTGATGAATATCTGGAGTGGGAAGAAAAGATGGAGCGTGTGTTTGATTATTATCATATGAGGATTACGAGAAAGTGAGAACTGTTGCTATTGAGTTCTTTAGATATACCCCCATGTGGTGGAAGAATTTTCAAATGATGAGGAGACAAGAGGGCTACCGAGAGATTAATACTTAGCTTGAGATGAAGAGGATACTCAGAAATGGATTCGTGCTGAAAACTTACCTTTAAGATACTTTCACTCGGCTTCAAGAGCTGAGACAATGAGGCTGAACTATTGATGAGTATATTCAAGAGTTTCAAATACTCATGATCCGTTGTAAGGTGGAGGAACCACCAGCTTGAACTGTAACAAGATTTATTATTAGACTGAGAGGTGATATTGAGGACATTGTGGAGCTTTAACGATTCACCACAATGGATGAAGTTGTTAGGACTGCCCAATGAGTGGAGAGGTAGAGAAAAGGCTGAGTGCCAACCAGAACGTCGACTAGTCGACCCGGACAGGGAAGTCACCAAACTCTGCCAAATACCAAGTCAAGCAAAAAGGTTGATGTCCGAGCCAAGCAAAAAGGTCGATCTGACAATGAAGTGCTAACTGGAACTTATGAGAAGGGGTAAGGGTCTATAAGGAAGACAGGCCAGATCAAATGTTTCAAGTGCCAAGGGTTCGGACATATGGCTATTTAGTACCCGAACCGAAGAACGATGGTCATCAAAGAAGACATCCCAAAGCTAGAAGTAGAGAGTACAGATGACGAACCTAAGGAGGAGGAGGTACCTATTGAGAAAGAAATTGTTGGGAAAGAGCTGATTGAGGACGACATGTTTGCTGAAGACTTAGATAAGTTACTCATGGTTGTTTGACGTACTATAAACATGGAACCCTTACAAGAGGAGGAGGAGTAGAGAGAGAATTTGTTCCATACCACCTATAAGGTGAATGATCAGGTGTGCACCCTTATTGCAGATAGTGGAAGCTGCATTAACGTAACATCATCCGATCTTGTTTCAAAACTAAAGTTGCTGATTGTTGCACATCCGAGGCTGTATAAGTTGTACTGATTGAGTGAGAAAGGAGCATTACATGTCACTCAGAAAATACTATTGTCAATCACTATAAGGAATTACTCTGACCAGATTCTTTCAAATGTATTGCGTATGTGCGCTTCTCATGTGTTGATGGGTAAGCCGTGGTTGTTTGATAGGAGAGTTATACATGACAGCTACAGAAACACGTATATGTTAGAGAAAGATGACCGGAAGATCACATTAAATCTGATGTCGTCGAGAGAAATTCATAAGTTGTAGACAAAACTTGTTCACGGATTGAAGAAGGCTCTAGTGATGAGTAGAGCCGAGCTTCAAGAGGTCATCAAAGTAGACAAGCCAACCCTTATATCGATCAAGCAACTTTTAACTATGAAGGAGTGGAGCGAACTACCCCAAGAAATCAAAGAGTTATTGGATAAGTATGTTGACCTGTTCCTAGAACAGTTACCCGAAGGATTGCCCCCTACTCGAGGTATCAAGCATTGAATTGACTTAGTACCTAGCACCGCATTGTTGAATAAATCGGCCTATCGAATGAATCTCGAATAGGTTGCTGAACTCCAATAATAAGTCAATGAGCTGCTAGAGAGGGGATATGTGAAGGAAAGTCTCAGCCCCTACGCTATGCTGGTGCTTCTAGTGCTGAAGAAAGATGAAACTTGGTGAATGTGTGTGATAGTCGGATCGTAAACAAGATCATGATCAAATACAGATATTCAATCTCGAGGCCAGAAGACATATTGGATGAACTAAATGGAGCCAAGATTTTTAGCAAGATTGATCTTAAATCTGGCTACCATCAGATTCGCACGAGGCCAGGCAACAAGTGAAAGACTTGAAATGGACTTTACAAGCGGATGGTTATGCCTTTCGGCTTGTTGAATGCCCTAAGCACTTTCATGAGACTAATGAACAATGAGTTGAGACATCTCATAGGGAAGAGTGTCATGCTGTACTTTGACAACATCTTAGTCTACAGTGTCGACATGTCGAGTCATTGTGAACATCTCAAAGTAGTCTTAGATATTCTCCGTGCTGAGAGACTATTTGGCAATCTAAAAAAGTGTTGTTTTTGTCAGGAGTAAGTGGTATTCTACGGCTATGTAGTTAGTGAAGGAGGTTTGCGAGTCAATAATGAGAAGATCTGAGCAATTGTCGAGTAGCCAACTCCTATTACTTGTACCAATGTGAGAAGTTTCCACGATCTGACTTCGTTTTACAAAAGATTTATCAAGAATTTTAGCACCCTTATTGCGCCACTTACTGAACTAACAGAGAAAAACATTAACTTCTAATGGGCAGAAAGGGAAGAGAAGAGTTTTGCCGAGATAAAAGAAAGATTAACCTCCGCTTTAGTGTTAGTGCTACCTGACTTTGACAAAATTTTTCAACTGGAATACGACGCATCAAGCATTGGAATAGGCGTTGTCCTAATGCAGATAGGCCAACCAATTGCATTCCATAGTGAGAAGCTTCGAGGACCACAGTTAAACTATGCCGTGTATGATAAAGAACTTTTAGCACTGATTCGAGCATTGCAAGTATGGCAGCACTATTTACTACTGGGAGAATTTTTCATATATATTAACCATGAATTGCTGAGATACCTCTGAAGTCAAATTAAGTTGTCGAAGCAGCAAGTGAGATGGGTTGAATTCCTTGAAGGATTCAATTTTGTAATAAAATACAAGCAAGGAAAAAGCAACATAGTTGCAGATACTTTTTTGAAAAGGCATGCACTTTTATCAGAACTGCAGACCAGATTGTTTGAGTTTTTAAGTATCAAATAACAGTACTCTAAGGATCCATACTTCAGACCTATAATTTTGCGATGCGTCGATGGGAGAACAGTGGACAAGTATCACGTGGATGATGGTTACTTGTTTCGAGGCGGAAAATTATACGTACCGAATTGTTTATTGAGAGAGCTATTGATTAGGGAAGCTACTGATTAGGGAAGCCCCAATTAGAGGACTTTCAGGACATTTTAGAGAAAGGAAGACTTGTGAACTGTTGAATGGCCGATTCTTTTAGCTGAGAATGAGGAGAGATATACATCGAGTTGTCGAAAGCTATGTTGTATGCAAGAAGGCTAAGTATTGAGCTGAGAAAGTGAGAGCAATGTCTCTACTTGTCCCAACGAGATTGTAGATTGGATTGAGCATGGATTTTGTTCTCGAACTATCACAAATTGTCCGAGGCAAAGATCCTGTAATAGTTGTTGTTGATAGGTTCAATAAGATGGCACACTTTGTGCCCTACACCAAGACTAACAATGCTTCGGCTATTACTTCTCTTTTCTTGTAAGAGATTGTACGGATACACAGTGTGTCGAGAAGTATAGTCTCCAACAAAGACCCAAAGTTCTTAAGCCATTTTTGGAGAACCTTATGGTGTTAGCTAAGGACCAAATTACTCTTCAGCACCTCATGTTACCCTTAAATTGACGGCTAAACAGAGGTGGTTAATCATACTTTGGAATCACTGCTCTGAGCTATAGTAAGCCAGAACTTAGCTGATTAGCATGTCTGCTTGCCAATGATCTAGTTCGCCTACAACTGAACAGTATATGACACCACCAAGTAAACTCCTTTCGAGGTTGTCTATGAATTTAATCCCAAGTTTCCCTTCAACTAAACCCTTATACCAGTACCCATGCAAAAGGACCCTAACGGCTGGGCTAAAGTGCAATCTCTTCAATACATATATGACAAGGTCACTCAGCACATTGACCAAGTTACTAGAAGAATGAGAGAAAAAACCAAGGGTAGGACAGTTAAGAAATTCTAGCTAGGAGACTTAGTATGGCTGCACCTCAGCAAGGAATGATTTCCGGGTAAGAGGAATAACAAATTATCTGCACGAGTTGAGGGACTCTTGAAAATCCTCTAGAAGATCAATTGCAATGCCTACAAGTTGGAGCTGCCAGAGGATTATGGGGTTTCCAACACCTTCAATATTACTAACCTGAGTCCATATTACCTTGATAGAGAATTAACTGAAGACCATTTGGATTTGATCCCAAATCCAAATCAACCTGGAGGGAATGATGAGAATCAAGCTATTGGCCTTTTGACCTGCAACTAAGCTTGAGGATTGGAAGGCTTGATGAGATGAATTCTTCTCCTCCAGCCAACTCTTGTTGAGGCCAAGTATTTCCCTGCCGAGTCATTCCTTAAGCCGTACTGAATGACTACCAATCTCTTGCAAATAGAATGCTAAGAAATGGATGGCTAAGATAACGTCCAATCCTCCCTTATGATTGACCACTTACTTGGTTTCAACCTTGCCGCCATGCTGAGAGAGAGACCCTGAACTACATAATTCATCCCTACTCAGACAAGCTAGCCGGCTATACTGTTTTGTTCACATCTTCTAATAACCTTACCAATATAGCATTCCCATGTATACAGGACCATGTATAGAATTCTTCCACCCAATTAAATATTGCTTCTATGAATATTTATTTTTACCCTTTTATATTGTTGTACATTACTACTTTAGAATAACCCTCATTTTTATCTTTTCCCTTTTAGGCAAGTTGCCCTAAATTCTAGGGTACAAATACCCTTTATATTTGTAAGCCGTAGATAGACAAGTCATCATTAATACACTTAAGTATTTTTCTTTCCCAATGTAAACACTTTGCTATTTTATGCCAAGCATTATTCTTATCTTAACCCTTAAGTAAGGTTAAGTGGTAACTAACCTCACTGGATCGATTCATGCGTCATATCAAATTGTGTCGTGAGTCCTTAGAAGTTCCATTGGTGTGTCACGTCCTTCGAAGCTTTTTGTGGGTTTTGCTTACTTTTAATTCGTCATTTATTCCTTTTGCACATTTCCCTTGTTAACTCTTTCGAGTTTTCTGCAAGTTTGAACCCATTCAGCGACTAACCTCATTAGTTCTTGGTTACGGTTCGCAACAAAAAGTGATATGAAGAAAACAAAAGATACGTACTAAAGACTGGAAAAGAAATGATAGATTTGTAAAAAATACCAAGGTGAAACCCTTGATTTGAAAATATATAAGAAAATAATAATTTAGAAAAGTAAAATTTCTAAATGTGAAATTTTCTATAAGACTCATTTAACTTAATCTTAATAATTTACTAAAAAATAAGACAAAGATATGAAAATTTTCATTAAATCCATAAAGATTGTCGAAAAAAATCAAGAAAACAACAAAATAATTGCATGAATTTATTTTTGTTTAACAAATTTTTTAATTCGGTTTAATATTGTTCGGTTTAGTTCATTTCCCCGAATTAAACTATGAACCATTTATATATAACCAAATCGAACCCTAATCAAACTATTTGTTAAAATAAAAAACATTTTTTTAGTTTAATTTACGGTTTGATCTGTAGTTTATGGTTTCTTTTCCTAACCCTAGTAGGGAGTTACCACCACCATAAGGAGTTGCCTAACCCCTTAAAGTGGTAGGTAGCTAATGCGGCTTCATAGGTAAACACATGGAAAATAGCAATTACACAAGTCGGGGATAGGTACTAATTACGAGATAGATAGAAAGATAACGAAGAGTCAAAGGTAACTTTGCTGAATCTAGGTTTAAGTCTCTAAGAACTCAACAGACGGTCTCTAAGTTCACGATGCACAAGCCCAACCTATAGGTTTAAAAGAAGGCTAGAAGAACAGCTTAATAAAAAAGGAAAGTCTATATGATGAGGACATTAGTCCATCCTCAAGACTGAAGACTTGGTTCAAGTTGTTGCAGCTATAATGAAGGAAATTAGAGACTCAAAGAAGTATACACCCCATATACATACCCTTGCACAAGGTGTGTTGTGCAACACTTGCACCGTAACATGGAATGCATTTGTATTGTTTTTCATTTGAAAGTTACACACCATGTAACTCATCAACATAACTATGCTAAAGAAGAAAAAGGCCTGTGACATGTTATTTCCATCTATTATATTATTTATGAGTATTTTCCTTATTTATCCTTGTGATTTTAGCTATACTCTATGTAAGTTACAAAATTAGCAATTTGAGGTTTCGATCGATTGAAAGACCTGATCGAGCCTAAATTATAAAGTAAAACTAGAAATATTAGGAAAATGATCCTGTAAGTTTAAATTTAAGAAAATAAGCAATAAAATAAAAGAATATAAAAATTCCAAAATTTAAGTATATAACCCGTTATTTATCGAAAATGCGTAAAATGTATTCCGATAATTAATGAATCGCTCGAGATAAATTATATGTATACTAAAAATTATAAAATAACCTAAATAATATTTAGGAATATTTATTTGTACTATATATGAATTTACATTTATGTAGAAATACACGTAATTACTTAAAATACGCGTAATGTGCTAAAATCATACTAAATAATTAAATAAAATTCATAATTAATTAAGAAAAAATCAAGAAAAATCAAGAAAAATAAGCAATGATCCAGATTCATGGTAGCTAGGACAAATAAGAAAAAAATTGGCCAATTAAATTAAGACAACACAAAAGCCAAAAATTAAGGGATAAGACAGTTGTCTTGTCCAATTTAATGCACAATAATTACACTAAAGCTCTATAAATAGCAAGAAAAATTCAGAAGCTCATTTGGACAGTTAGAAATCATATAAAATTAGGGAGAGTCGAAAATTGAGAGAAAAACCAAAGAAAAAAAAAAAGGAAAACTGTGTAGTTAGGGCCACAAAGGAGAACCCAGACCCAACGGGAAGCTGGGAGTGGACGGCCACCACCACCATAAAGGTGGTGGCAACGCCCAGGTGGGCTGACATACCCATGGCCACCGAAGGTGACTGGAGCCACCCAAATCGGTGAGTTCGATTTTCAGTCCGATTTTGTGTAATTTTGAAAAAAATAGTAAATATTCTTATAAAATTATGAAACTTGTTATTCTGAAATATTTTTGTATGTATTTTTTAGGAAAAATATTATTATGATGAAAATATGTCTTATGATATAGGGTCCTTAACAAATCATGCAAAACTGAGTATGTTTCGGTTTAGAAATAAATGACTTTAGGAGTGTATTTTTGAGCCCAAAATTTTTGTGTAGACCACTTAGCTGATATAGAACAGTACTATGAAGCCCGTTTTCAAAAATTAATTTTCTAAATTTTTAGATAATTTTTAGGCCTTAAAATAAGAGATAAATAGGTAATTTAAGGTTAATAAAGTAATTAGATGGTTAATTACTGGTTAGTGAATAAGTATATGTTTTAGGATGTTGAAATCTGATGGAGTATGATACTTGTAGCATTTAGGGTGTTAGATGTAATTATTAGGTTAATTATGTAGTAAATGAGTAATAGGGAAAAATAGTAAATTTTAAGTTAATTTTAAAAATTAGGGTAATTAGGAGTAAAATCTGATTTAGGGTGAATTTAGACATTTTGAAATGATAATTGGTGTTTAGAGACGATAATTAGAGTGATAGAAATATTAGAAGTATATGATATACATAAAAGATAATAATACATAATATGTAATTATTAGAATATAATAAATAGAAAATATTATAATAAAAATTGATATTTTGATAATAATAAAAATGTACAATAAATCTGATATGAAACTTGAATTTATGTACTTATATGAAAAATGTAAAAATTTCTCACATTAGGAGTGAATTTGGTACACTAATACAGATTTAAGTGTACCGGGTAAAATAAATACTGACTAGGGGTAATGATGATATTTAGGCGATCGGGAAGTAATGTGATTAATTTCACATTATGGGTTGAAACAAATTTCTAAGGTTGGAGTATAAAACACTACTCAGAAATCGAACTAAAACCTAATTTAGAAATTGATGCGAAAACCGAACCCGAACCTAACCCCAAACCTAGAATAATTGTAAAAGACTTAAGACCTAGATAATTAGGTATATTAAACTCTAAACAAAACATAACAATAAGCGTTATAGGATAAAATGAACCTATAATAGTTATATGAAAAACTGAAACCACGTTTGTGTTATAGGGATGATCAGCGATGGCCTAAGCAAGTTGGACCTCAAGTGAGTGAGCGAGGAGTCGAGATAAGTTGGGATTAATACAATGCTGTATTTTGGGAGGCTTGAGATTATGCTTGGTTGTGCTTGTTAGATAGTTGGATGTGTGCATGTGCTTGATTATGGGTGATGCTATGATTCTATTTGTTGCTTTGGCATGTATTGTATGAAATGATTGATCACCCTAAACTGGACTTAATCAAATATACGACCAGTAATCATAATCGGACATGTATGGCAACCCGTTAGGGGAACTTAAGACTCTCCAGCCAAATACCGATCCATTCGAAAGGGATAGCACAGGATTGCAATTGGTCCCTTCTTCATCCTTAGCGGAACTAAGTGACAGGAGAGGAGGTCGCGGCGAGGGTAAAGTTAGTGGTTCGAAGGTAGTCGCGGGAGGAGTGAGGTCTCCATTGCATAAGCCTGGGTTTAGTCGTGAGCTGTTGCATTAATGGTAACTCTTCAACTCGGATTAAAGCAGGCACAATTTCTCTAATCTCACGACGGGTCGAACAGCGTCGTGCGATGGCATTTGCTTGCACATGCATAGCACCTAACAAGTTGATTGAAAACCTTGTTGTGTTTGTGGTATAGTTTTAAGTCCTCTATCTTAACTTACTGAGCTGTGGTTGCTCACATCTCTATAGACATTGTGCAGGTACTAGCTAAGAAGCGGCAACAACTACTCTGAAGCTGACAACTGTTGGATCCTGGGGAGTGAGGAAAAACATTGAAGAATCAACACGTATTTTATTACTTTTCATTTCTGAATAATGTATAACTTGAAAAAATGTTACGGAGAATTATTATAAACTTTAATTTCAATAATTAAATTATAGTATATATATATATATTTCCTCACTTTCTTAAATAAATGATTTATTTAAATTACAAACTGTTTACTTCAAAGCGGGTTAGTCGTGGACACCTTGTGTAGATCGGGTCTAGGATAGTGGTTGTAAGGCCAACTTCTATCTTAGGATGGTTTATACGGCGGGGCTGTTACGACTCTGCCGCTTCGGGGCGTGACACTCTATTTAAAGGTTCTTAAAATCTATTGTAACAAACTCTTTTGACTATTGAATGCTTTTTATAAGATTTTCTCAACCTTAATGTCTTCTTAATCTATGAGGTAGATTGTGGCAACAATCCCTGCATATTATTCATTTGTATGTAATATCGAATGTATAATCTGAAAACCTTGTTGCTAAATTTGTGAGTCATATCGAATTGTAATCTTAGATCAATTATTTTCCATATCTATGAGTCATATCATATCTAGAATTTGATCAAACCCTAGTTCAACTATTGAATTAATGCATAATATCTGGTTTAGCGTTTAATATCTTTTACTTTCCCATTATTCTGAAAATAGACAACACCAAAAGAAAATTATTTCCTTATCATTGTTTCAAACCCTAAATTCTACTAAAGGTCTAAAATTTACTAGTTGCAGACGATTGAGAGATCTCTAGATTTAACATTAGGATTTACATCACATCATATTAAGTTTCTGAGTCGTAGTGTGACACATGTAATTGGGTAAGCATCAATTTCACTCTTTGTTGATATTTGATCTTTAGAGGTTAAGATTTGATGAGAATCAAGCTATGGGACCTTTGACCAGTAGCCAAGCCCGAAGATTAGAAGGGCTGGTATGACGAATCTTTATGTTCCAATCAACTCCTACTGAGGCCGAATACTTCCTTATCAAGTCACCTTTAATGCCGTACCATATGATCGCCCATTAATCTGTGGTATGCCGAGTTGATGATTACTCTCTAATGCCGAACCGACTAATCATTCCGCATCATCCTTATCAAGAAGCTAAGAGATAGGGGATCTAGACTGACTAAGCCATCCCTGCTTGAGTAAGCTTATTTGTTTGTACTTTTTGTTTGCATCTCTTAATAACCTCGGCAATGCAGTGTCGCCATGTATACAGTATCATATGTAGAATCTGTAGCACAAATGATTGTTTTCCTTGTATATTCATTTTT
The DNA here is from genome assembly GCA_024138005.1 of Lumnitzera racemosa. Classification (NCBI taxonomy): domain Eukaryota; kingdom Viridiplantae; phylum Streptophyta; class Magnoliopsida; order Myrtales; family Combretaceae; genus Lumnitzera; species Lumnitzera racemosa. The sequence goes on from JAMXBC010000007.1 coordinate 9,812,498, forward strand.
ACCTTTTTATATCGTATACATTGCTTCTTTAGAAAATGTCCTTATTATCTTTTCCCTTTTGGGCAAGTTGCCTTAACTTATGGGTATAAATACCCTTGTACTTGTAGCTGCAATAGATCGGATTACCTTTGATACATTTGAGTACTTTCTTCCTTGTGTAAAAACTATTTATTTACTTTCGACATCACTCTTATCCTTTCTCTTGAGCAAGGTTAGGTGGTGAGTAACCTCATTGGATTAATTCATGAGTCATATCGAATTGTATCATGAGTCTTCAGAAGTTCCATTGGTACGTCATATCCTCTAGAGCTGTTCATAGGTTTTTGCTTACTGTTTTATTCATTATTTTTACCCTTTTGTACCTTTCTCCATTAACCCTTTTCAAGCTTTCTGTAAGCTTAGATCCATCCAACGACTGGCCTTATCTGTTCTTAGTCACGGATCGCAACAGGATTTGTGATTTATTTTTAAAAAAATTGCATGGAGGTGTTTTATAGATCGATGCATTAGATTACTTCAATTTGTTTAGTCAGTGTTGTGGGAATTTTTTGTGGTATTTAAGAAATTGTTGCTAAGAAGTCTTATATACATGGTCAAATTAAGCAAGGAATTTCGTTATTCTAAATTACAAATTGTCCAGTTAATTTATTCTTGAAGGTTGTTGTTGGTAGAATGGGTGTCAAGATTATTGAGCACCGAAATCCATATGAGTTTCTTTATGATAATAAAGTGATTCTAAGATGAGATCCTTTACGATATTGCTAACATTGTTGATTGTCATATTTGTTTAGGTGGACCTTGGCAATCTAAATATAATGCATGGTATAATTTATCTAATAATACATATTTCCTACATGCAAAAAGTTGAATTAAGTTGCATCATGCATCCACTATAGAATCCAAAAGGATTTAGAGAAGGTCAGGGAGTCAATATGATGGTGGAAAACTAAGAAGCAATCTTATCACAAATTGTAAAAACTGTACATTGTACTAAACAAAATCACAAAGAAGTGGAACATGAATGTATAAAACAAAAGCCAAAAGAAAAGTATTTTAGGTTTTTAAAGTATAAGTACTATGTTGTTCAATGTCAAAGCTACTAAGTTGAAGATCATATTGGAAAAGAAGGTATAAAGGCTATGGAGGTTGAAGAAAAAGAAAAAGAAAAAGTACTTGTACGGGAAAACACTCAAGAAGTACCTTATGATGATAACTTAGAATCTATTCAGATCATTGAGTTGAAGGATTTAGAGGTTAAAGAGAATAAGATTTTGAACCACCAATATTCCAAGTCACACATGGAGCGTCCATCAGTCGGGTTTCTACAAATTCAATTGTTTAACATTAAAAACTATGCTCCAGGCTTATGCTTTCATCGTTGAATCATCGTTGCCAAACTAAATTAATCTTAATTGATAGAGCATATGATGAATGGAAGGAGATTGAGTGGAAGGTGCTATTTTATTTCCCTCAATCGTAATGTTTTATTTATTTTGGGATTTTACACGATTGTTTTTCACCTAAGAGGACTACCATTTGAAGATTTAGGTCAAATCTTCCTTATGAAGAAAGGTATTATGAGGACATCAGCTCTTATTTTCAAGACCCAAGACTTAGTTCAAGTTGTTGCAGCTCAAATGAAGGAAATTAGAGACGTTTGAGAAGTACATACCTTATGTTCTTACTCTTATACAAGGTGTGTTGTCCAACATATCCATTGTAACATGGAACATGCCTATAATGTTTTTGTATTAGAGAGTTACATGGTTGTATAACTCATCAAGATGACCATGTTGAAGAATATGAAGGTCTATGATGTGTTATTTTCATCTATTGTATTATATATTATTATTTTCCATATTTATCCTTATGACCTTACCTATTCTCTATTTAAAGATTTGTAAGCTCTATTGTCACAAACTCTTTTGAATATTAAATGTTTTTTACGAGATTTTTCTTAACCCTAATGTCCTATCAATCTATGATGTAGATTGTAGGAACAACTCTTTTGTATTGTTCATCAGTGTGTCATATTGGATGTATAATTGGAAAACTGCACTGTTGTAATTTTATGAGTCATATTGAATTACAATGTATGATTGATTGATTCTAAACTTGAAAGTCATATTATTTATGGAATTCCATCAAAAACTAGTTCGACTATTGAATTAGTGCATATCATTTGGTTCTATATTCATCCATATCTTTTACTTTGCCATTATACATAGAAAAGCCAAAAAAAAAAAAAACTTTTTTTACAATATTTTAAACCCTAAATTCCACTAAAGGTTTAAACTTTATTAGCTATGTGACATTGATAGATGTCTTAATTTAACACAAGGATTTAGGTCACATCATGATAGCTAGTACGCACCTAGTATGAAATTCCCTCTATAAGATGTGGAATCAAGGACAGAATCTTAGGACTGTGATCCATTTATCCATTTTTAGCTTACATACCATACTTATAAATATTAGTAAAGGCTAGGGGTAAAGGATCCTCATTCTCTTGCTCTTACACACTATATTCCCCCTTAAACACTTCCTTACACCCTACAAGAATTTAAGGATTGAATTGATTATGCCAAAACTACCTCCGTTACTCCTTTGATAACTTATGTTTGTTCCTCTACATAGGTTGAATCTAACACCAATCACTTTTCCAAAGTTGACCATCAACAAAAATTTATAGACTTTTAGTAAAATGAATATCCATGCTACTTACACTTAACAAAAGTTTAATAGAATAAACTTTTTAACCTTTTTATTAAGACAGATATATTAATTGAAATTTAATCATCAATTTACTTAAAAAAATAAATGAGTAATTATGCAACTTTTGTTATTAACAAAAAAGCAATTAGCATAAAGTTTTCAAAGTATGTGTTATTGCTATTAAATTTATAGTCTATAATGAAAATCTATTTAATTAACTTGTATTTTTTCTATAAATGAAATTTAATTTTATTGGTTTTTGTGGATAAACAAAAAAAAAAAAAATGAAAACAAATATGTTGATAGTCAAAATTGGACTTGTGCCACCAAGGCCTATTCCAACATTCCTCTAGTGTAGGCTAGCCACTTAGTGACCTAAAAATGGGCTATATGGACTTGGTGACCCAATCTACATATTTTCCTTAGCTTTATTTCCAACCTCCTTGAAGGTCGTGATTTGGTTTCGTTGGGCCAAATCTTTCTTATGACCTCCATGTATGGGTGCCCTAAGGGTTAAAGGTCGAGACGTAAAACTTAAGTGATTAATGAGTAAGGGCATAGGATGGAAACACCAACCTATACAGGACACCAATTTATAAATTGTTACATCATTTGTACGAATCTCAAACTTGCCTAAACTGAGAAAAATACTTTTCTATTTAGGCAAGATCCAAGTATATCCTCCTTCCAAATATAGCGACACCACCACTACTAACCTTCCAAGGTATGATCATCTAAACTCTCCTCAAGTTTTCACATACATCGTTCTCATAATCTTTATTGATTTAAGTATCAAAATTGCTATGCTAAACAAACTTCTAGTGTGCTCTCATAATATTTTCTTTTGCAAATCTTAAGCTCAAATGTAAGTTTTTTTATCGCGAAATTTTGGAGACGACACATTCATTAAGAGATAAACAATAGATGTAACTTAAAAAGATAAAATGGTTCTAAGGGGATTTAAACCCAACACGTGATGCATGTGAAGAATGCACTTAACCTCTTCACTATATTTAATTTCATAATATGATTTTTTAAAATAAATATAATATCTATTTTCTTTCTTTAAAAAAAATTAATAATTAATTTTTTTGTAAGCTTAGATGGCAAGAGACCCTTCTAGCCCTCCTTGGATCCGTGTCTATGATACTAATCTTGAATACCATAATTTAATCATAATACTATCCCAACATTTAATTTTCATTTTAAGATTACTTTAGAGGAGATGATTTTTTTCGCTTGCCATTTGTAGACGGGTAACCGAGTGACCACTACACATGCTTTTAATGCTTAGACGAATCATATCAGACGTGCCCTCGATGGTAAAAATTTTTGTGCATGGTATGTGAGCCCGGTATTTAATTTAGAAACGATATTATTACTTAGAATATTAAATATCGGTGGACCGATATTGGCTAGATTAGTGTTTGGTTTGAGCTTCATTATTAGGTTTACAACAGACCATTTTGGTTCAATTACGAAAAACAAATACATGTTTTATTCATTTTAGTTTTCTGTTTTATATATTTTCTCTTGTTATGCTGATGTAAAACATACATATTAATAACAATTATGCAGTATCTTTGTATTATGATTCAATAAATGTGTACCAACCTTAAAAAAATTACATAATTACTAATTATATAAAAAAAAATTTACCAAAATATCATTACTATATCGCATGTTGAATAAACTTCATTACTACTTATACCTTAATACAAAGATGCGATATAAATACAGATAGTAATATTGTATCTTTAAAATGTGATATAAAAATAGTAATATCTCATTTTTAAGATACAACATAATAACGGTATATAGTTTGGTAATTTTTTAATATAATTTGTAATTATATAATATTTACTAATTTTCATAGTAAATAATAGAGTTGAGTATGTATAGGATGATAAGGTATGGGCTATGTCATGCCCCGAAGGGGCAGAGTAGTAACAGTCCTGCCGTGTAAACTATTCTAAGATAGAAGTTAGCCTCACAACCGCTATCTTAAACCTGATCTACACAAGGCATCTACGACTAACCCGTTTTGAAGTAAACGATTTGAAATTTAAATAAATCATTTACCTAAGAAAGTGAGGAAATATCTTACACTATAATTCAGTTATTACAATTAAAGTTTACAATATTTTTACGTAATATATTTCTAGTTATTACATTATTCAAAAATGAGAAATTCTAAAGTAAAAGCTTAGACCTTAAAAATATATGTTTATTCTTCAAATGTTTTTCCTCACTCTCCAAGATTTAGCAATTGCTAGCTTCAGAGTAGTTGGTTGCCGCTTCAGAGTAGTTGGTTGCCGCTTCTTAGCTAGCACCTGCATGACGTCTATAGGGATATGAGCAACCACAACTCAATAAGTTAGGATAGGGGACTTAAAACTATACCACAAATATAACAAGGTTATTAATCAACTTATTAGGTGTAATGCATGTTCAAGCAAATGCTATCACACGACGTTGTCCAGCCTATCGTGAGAATAGAGAAATTGCACCTTCTCTAATCCGAGTTGAGGAGTTACCGTTAATGCAACAACTCACGATCAAACCTAGGCTTGTGCAATAGAGACATGGCTCCTCCCGCGACTACCTTCGAACCATTGAATTCACCCTCGCCGCGATCTCTTCTCCTGTCACTTAATTCGACTAAGGATGAAGAATGGACCATTTTGCAACCCTGTGCTATCCCTTTCGAAGGGGTCAATATTTGGTCGGAGAGTCTTAAGTTCCTCTAATGGGTTGCCATGTAGATCCAATTATGATTATAAGTCGTATATTTGATTAGGTCTAGTTTAGGGTGATCAATCATTTCATACAAATCATACAATACAAGTCAGAACAACAGATAGAATCATAGTATCACTCATAATCAAGCACATGCATACAACCAACTATCTAACAAGCACAACCAAGTATAATCTCAAGTCTCCAAAATACAGCAACGTATTAATCCCAACTTACCTCGACTCCTCACTCACTCACTCGAGGTTCGACTTGCTCAAGCCATCGCCGATCATCCTTATAACATAAACGTGGTTTCAATTTTTCATATAACTATTATAGGTTCGTTTTATCCTATAACACTTATTATTATGTTTTGTTTAGGGTTTAATATGCCTAATTATCTTGGTCTTAAATCTTTTACAATTATTCTAGGTTTGGGGGTTAAGTTCGAGCTCGGTTTCCGCATCGATTTCTAAATTAGGTTTTAGTTCGATTTCTAGGTATTGTTTTATACTCGAACCCTAGAAATTCGTTCAACTCATAATGTGAAATTAATCACATTACTTCCCAATCTCCTAAATACCATTATTACCTCTAATTAGTATTTTATTCCACTCGGTACACTTAAATCCTTATTAGTGTACTGAATTTACTTCTGATGTGAGAAATTTTTACATTTTTTCTCTAATTACATAAATGCAAGTTTCCTATTAGATTTATTGAACATTTTTATTATTATCATAATATCAATTTTTATTATAATATTTTCTATTTATTATATTTCCAATAATTGTGTATTATGTACTGTTATTTATTATGTATACACATCTAATATTTTTATCACTCTAATTACTATCTCCCAACATCAATTATCATTTTAAAATGTCTAAATTCATCCTAAATTAGATTTTACATCTAATTATCCTAATTTACAAAATTAACTTAAAATTTACTATTTTTCCCTATTACTTATTTACTACATAATTAACCTAATAATTACATCTAACACCCTAAATACTACAAGTATTGTATTCCATTAGATTTCAACATCCTAAAACATATACTTATTCACTAAATCAATAATTAACCATTTAATTACTTTATTAACCCTAAATTACCCATTTTATGCCTCATTTTAAGGCCTAAAAATTTCGAAAATTAATTTTTGAAAATGGGCTTCATAGCACTGTTCTATGTCATCTAAGTAGTCTACACAAAAATTTTGGGTTAAAAACTACACTCCTTAGGTCATTTATTTCTAAACCGAACCATGCTCGATTTTGCATGATTTCTTAAAGACCATATATCATGGGACATATTTTTATTAAAATGATATTTTTCCTAAAAACTACATACAAAAATATTTTAGAATAACAAGTTTCATAATTTTCTAAGAATATTTACTATTTTTACAAAATTACACAAAATCGGACTAGAAATCGAACTCACCAATTTGAGTGGCTCTAGCCACCGATGTGTCGGCCCACCTGGGCGCTGCCACCATCGTGTAGTGGTGGTGGCCGTCCACTCCCAGCTGCTCGTCGGGTCTGGGTTCTCTTTTATGGCCCTAACTACACAGTTTTCCTTTTCTTTTTTTTTCTTTGGTTTTTCTCTTGAATTTTCGAAGCTCTCGATTTTTATTACTCTCCAAACTGTCCAAATGAGCTTTTGAAAAATTTGGAGTATTTATAGAGTTTTGTGGTAACTAATGTGCATTAAGTTGGATAAGACATTGTCCAAATTCCTTAATTTTTGGCTTTTGTATTGCTCTAATTTAATTGATTAATTTTTTTCTTATTTTCCCTAGCTGTCACAACCTAATTCTGGATCATTCCTTATTTTTCCTGATTTTTATTTATTTTTTCTTAATTAATTATGAATTTTCTTTAATTATTTAGTATTATTTTAGCACTTTTTGCTTATTTTGAGTAATTACGCGTATTTATACCTACATGTAAATTTATATATAGTACAAATAAATATTCCTAAATATTATTTAGGTCATTTTATGATTTTTAGTATACATATAATTTATCTCTAGCGATTCGTTAATTATCGGAATGCTTTTTACGCATTTTCGATAAATAACGAGTTTAATATTTAAAATTTGAAATTTTGAAATTTTTATATTCTTTTATTTTATTGTTTATTTTCTTAAATTCAAACTTACGGGGATCATTTTACTTGATATTTCTAGCTTTACTTATAATTTAGACTCGATTGAATCTTTCAGCCGATCGAAACCTTGAATGACTGATTATAGGGCTTACAGGCTATACCCATAATTTACCCTATAGGTACCAATTCTAAAATTTTGCAACTCATACCTTACTTTATGATATGATGGAACCACTTTATACCGTTTACCCTATAGATTATATAAAGTGCAAGGTATCCTATAGACTATACACAGTTTATAGTTTTTTTTTTCTTAAATATTTCAATATGGTTATTTTTTCAAAATATAAAATAAACCCGACCCTTTTTTTTTCTAAGAGCAATTACCCAATTTAGTTAAACTTTCAAATGATGTTAATAAATGAAGTCCATTAAGATTTATTTCCAACCTTTTTTTTTTCTTTAAATGATTATTTAAATATTATTATTATTATTGATGAATTTTATGAATATATTATACAAAATACTTTTCGTATAAATAAAACATTCACTTTGTAATAATTACATTACAGAGATATTAAAGAAAATAAGAACGCCATTTTAAAAAATAAAAGTGCTAAACATCATACTAAATGGGAGATCTACAAAGTTTATTAAAATATCAATAAAAGATTCATAAGATTATATAATTCAAATAAATCACCATGGGAAAATGAACAAAACATAAATTCAAACTAAAATATTCTTCTTTCGTAAGATATATGCATTAGTAAAACAATCTCATATATTCTAAGAAAATATGATTTCTCTCTAGAAATAATACCAAATTTTTTTATCAAATATAAAATAAAGAAATTATTTCACTATAAAAAATAAGTAATGGGTATACCTTATGACTTGTAGGTGGCGCTAAAAATAGAAATTAAGAACTTATATTCTTCTTTTGAACTTTATTGAATGATGGATTTGATAAAGAAGTAAAGAGTAAAAAGAAAATGATAATAGAGTAAAACTAAAGATAAAAAAATGGATAGAAATGTACCGACAAGCGTTTAATTTAGGGTTTTTGATAGGTTGAGCTTTATTTTATTTAAATAAGACGATATTATTTATTTATTAAAGTTATTTAATTATTATTAGTGAATGTGGATCTTGAAACCTATATCTTATATGCTTCAAAGTATAAGTTTGAGGATGGAAATAGAGATCCTAAAGTTCTTACCTATACCTTATCTTATGATAACAAGTTTTAAAAAATTACTACTCGAAACATATCCAATCGAGTAGGGTCTAGGTAGGTACCCTATATAGTAGGGTCACATGTTCACCCTAGCAAACATGCAAATTTCTTCCTTGTATTTAGCTTTTAGTCAAATATATATTGCTGTTGGTAATGGTTAGTAATAGTAGATATAATTTCATAATGCAAAACTCCTCACATTTATAAGTGACAACTAACTGGTGTTTCAAAATTAATTGCATGATAAAATAAATATTTGCTTTAATTTTCATATTACATTTGTCAATAATTACTTTTACGTATTTCCATTTCTTAATTAGTATTGTCAAAGATCAGTTCTTTTATAATCCAAATTTTCTTTGTATATAACATAAGAGATGAGAAAGAAATTTTACACCCATCATAACTGTTACTAGTTATTGTTGTTTCAAACTTTTCCTATAACCAAACATATGCTCTTACCAAAAATTGTGTTTTTCAAGTTTTACTCTCTTCCTAGTTATTATCACATCTTTCATTGATGCAATAAAGCCCTCTTAATTATCATCATAGAATACATGCTATCGTGACGTTTATATTTTGATTTATCGCGATAAAAAACTATATTTTGTTTTAGGAAATAGGACTGATAAACTTTCACACTTATTATATGATGTATTCTATCTTTGATAATTAAACCCATTCCATAGTGCAACAATAAGATTTCAATAGTTTTTTTTTTATTATTATTTTTTTGGGTTAATGGTGGATTCAATTGACGCCAAGATACAATGAATATTCTTTTTCCATTTGAGCCTTGTATTAAGGAGAGAGCTAACATGTTTTTTTTTTTTTTTTAGCTTTATTTTTTGCTCTTATAATTAAAAATAGTTTTTCATTTTCTTTTTTTTTTTTTTTTAATTTGGAACTCTATATATAAATTTATATTTCACTACAGAAATGTTTTTATTGTTAACACATCTTGCGATCTCTTACCTAGTTTATTATAATATATGATTTTGGATTATTTTCTTACTATCGTACTTCATCGTTTGGCTTTGTAATTTTTTTTAAACAGTACCCCTTCAGAACCAGGAATTCATTTTCAAGAAAAATAACAACTCTTCAAAAAAATGCATCGATTTTGCAATTGTATCCGCACATTTTCAAACAAAATACATCAATACTTTTCCTTTTTTATAAAATATTTCCAATATATACAATCTCTCATGAGATCCAAAATTAATATAAAAAAGGTACTATTTTATAAAAAAGTTGTTACAAAATTATAGTGGATAAATAAATTCTTTAGGCACGATGCATGTCCCTTAACTATTCTCTATATAAATGATGGTTTATGAGTAGCACGATACGAAGAATACCACCACTCTCATTGGAAATCATATATACATCATGTGAATTATAAAATTCAAATGCATATTATGAAAGATTTTGAACCCTTATCAATTGTGTATATGTTTCGGTACGATTTTTCTACGGTAATACTAGTAATATAGCGTTACCAAAAAAAAAATCTTAGAAGATTTTTACAGTAACATTGATAAAAATATATTATCGTAACGCTGCTTAATTTAAACCATCAATTTTGTAAAATTTAATCTACATCTTTATCTTATTAAAATAGGCTAAACTTTTACATAAAAAATATAGAATAATTAATTAAATGGAAAAGAGAAAGAGAAAATGTAGCCTATTAACCTTCTATAGTAGGTTATCCTATACCTTAACTAGCGTTACAGTAATGTATTTTTGGTAATTTATAATATTTCATTTTTCTTACTTATACTTTTTATTACTAATACATTTTCATATATATATATATATATATATTTGATAGGTACTAAAGAAACATGTTTTCTATACAAAAGATGGAGACGTTATAATATTGACATAATTTAACATAAGAAAATATGACTTCGGTGCACGATCGAAGGAGTACAACTCTTTTGAAATGATATATGGTTTCCGTGGAGATGTGAGAAAATATCAAAACAATTTATCAACTCAATCAATTAATACGTTAAATGTACTAATCTACTATGTAAATTCCTTAGCTTCGTTTATATATTAATTATTTTAAAACCATATATAAGATGAGGTCTTAACTTGTTTAAATACAAAATTAAAAGAAAGCGTAAAATCCAATTAGTGTTTTATCATCTACCTGGAGACCTTTCTAATCCTGGAAGGCCACGAATTTTGTTATTATTTATTAGGAAGGCCAAAGTACAAAAAGGGCGTTTGGAAGCAAAATTGAGCAAGGACACATGGGAAGGGTCTTTGTTTGCTAGAATTGGAGAGGTTGTTGAAGGAATTTTTAAGGTGGATATATGGAGTGCGTAAGTTGACTAATAGCAACATCACCATTTCCAATTTGCATTGCCATTATCACCATCGTCGTCCTTCATTGGCCTCCTCCGTGGAAAGCACCTCCTTTCCTATTGTTATTTGTTTAATATTCTCTCTCCCACTATACTTTACCTTAAACCTCTCATTACATCCATACTCGCAAGTTGCTTCTACTATATTTCTGGCATTTGTCTTGAAAACTTCGCTAGGATATAATATCTTGACTTGGTTTGCTCAAAGAAATATATATATACATATATATTATAGGTATATAAAGATTTATTTCTCCGACCATACCAAATCAGACGCTGTTATTCTCACAAGTTTAAATTCTCAGTCAAAATTTTATTAGGATGTTGTTTGGACTTGAGACAGCTCATTCTCAATCGAAAGTTATCTTTAGAATGACAACTTATAAAATACAAAAATCAAATTAGATAGGTCAATTTAATCGATACGCTAGAGATATGGAGAAAGTGATATAGGATCGTAAATCAATTCAACTTATAAAATTTGCTTGGTTGTGGGGCCCTCAAATGGCAAACCATAAACGGTCCGCTTAAAGCCATTTTATATAAAATCCTTAGACTCGATTGTTTGTCACGTATTGAATACACATCTTGGACTCTTGAATGAGTCTAAATTAATCTTTTTTTGTTAATTCATTTATACTTAAAACTTAAAGCTCTGAACCTGAGAATACTATAGTTCTTACTCACTTTTTGACGGAGTTGAAAGATTTCCATTTCTATTTATACAAAACAACACTCCGACTTGCACTGTACTATTAGCAACAATATGTGGGTTGGGGGAAAAAATATTGAAAAAGTTAGTCTCTCTCTTTGGATGAAAGCTTATCTATACCAAACTAGACCAACATTAAGGGCATGATTAATTTATGTGGTTCTGGTAGTATTAGATTTAATTCTTATTCAACATTAAATGTTATCAATAATGGGGAAAAAAAAAAATTCCTTCCTAATTTACATGGAAATAACTCAAGTTTTACTATAACTTAATTTTTTTTTATCCTTTTAATTTGGGTGTTGGTGGGCCACCATGAACCCGATGATCCATGGTTTTGGAGCACCAACCTACCCTTACCCTTAGGACCACCAAGTCCATAGATGAGTCATGAAATATCAATCGAACCGGATCCGCTTCTTAATTTAGCATGGTATGATTGGAAGTTGGAATCGACCCCTACTCATGTCTAGTTATATAGCTTATGGGAGATAAGTGTTCTTCGAAGATGACACAATTGTTTTTTTGAAAAAATAACAGTAATGATTATTGTAAGTATTCCAAGAAGTTGAAATATAACGCTGATTTCTGCCTACATTTAATCACTTTCATAAGGATCGTATTAATGACACTTATCTAACTCCCTACCTCTTAACCTAACGCAGAAATCAAACTCCAGCTATGCCTTTACATTTTGATTCAATTACTCTTGAACCTAAGCTAGCATTCTTCACACCACACATGATGAACAGGCAACGTTTGATTTAAAAATAGGTTAGAAGGAAAGGCCTTCTTAGTTTCTCTTAATATGCACTTGCTTATATATCTTCTATCATAAATGCTTATTTATATTTAAAAAAAAAGGTAAACTGAAAAACAAAATCAGATGCCGACAATGAGTCCTTAAGATAATAATATTTAAACTTAAAGTACTTTAAATAAAAAAACAATGAAATTTAAAAATAATGAAAATTAAAACAACGAATATGAAATTTTAGGAAAACCATTCCAACCTCCCTTAAATTTGTTGGTCTTTTTTCTCCCCTTTTATTTTGAAAAACTTTTTTATCTTAAATTAGTCTTAGTTTGAATATAATTTTTGTTCCAATTTCATTGTTCTTATCAATTCATTTTTTCCACTATATTAGTATATAATATAAGCAAAAGCCTTATGCATAATGTTGATAGGCTGCTTTAGATGTAGGTCTCAAAACCAAGGCTGATCTTTCCAAGACATTGGTCGAGCTCTTGCAAGCCCAATCCAACCTTCAAACCTGTTCTAGGTCTCTTGTAGCTTAGACATCTACAACCATACAAAAGCCAAGTACCCAAAAGTATAGCTGACTTCACCCAAGACCTTACCGAGTCACCAGTCATAATCTTAATGAGATTGAAGACCTTCAAGCTCTTGAAGACTTAGGCCTTATGGCCCAAGTTGGCTAAGCCTAGTCTAAGAATTTAAATGATTGTATGGGAACAGTTCGACAAATAAGGCAAGATTGGTAGCCTCTTTCATAAAATTCGAAGTGGATCCAGGATGCTGATCTACTTCCCCAAAATAGCTCGACTTCACCCCCTATAAATAGAGAAGGAGGCCTCCTAGCAATGGATTACATTTTGACAAACTCAAACACTTCTTATGCATGTATTCTTTCCTTTCTCTCCTTTTCTAACTTTTTGTTGATCTAAGCCGAAAATTGATTAGGCCGAAACATACCCTGATGCCCCTTATAACCTTGCTTTCTTTGTTTTGCAGGTAATTTATCACCATTTGAAGATCCAAATACAACTCATAAGCATAAGATTGATGCAGCATATGAAGGATTTAATGTATATTATTTTAAGGAAATTCATCAAAGCCACGTGTCAATAACAATGCATAAGCATGTGTTGCTTTTCATCTTACAAAATTGATGATAAACATGCAATGTTGAATCTTATAATTGGATGGCTCTCATATGAAATCTATAGTTTTCATTGTTATACACTCAAAATTGATCATAATGACACATGGCACTTTCCTCACTTGGGCTTGGGATTAAAGCCATAAAGCTTTCTCTATTACTTAAAAGATTTGATTAAATAGAAAAAATAGCTTCATGCATTTAATATTTGCTCCACCTTTAGGGATTAAGCCCAAATGGGTTTGTCTAATTTTCTTCTATTTTATTTTAATATTATTTGATCAATTTCTTAGTTTTAGAAACAACTCAATCTTGGCAAAAAGAGAAAGAGAAAAGAAACACCTCCATCTTTGGATCAACCTTAAGTGCATGGATTGATTAATGATGGATAAGAACCTAAGGGTACATTCACCTTTTATTTTCTAGGTTTTAAAATATTTATTGGAATATTTCATGTTATAAAAAAGGTAATAATAGCCAAAAGACTTGCAATGATGAATGAGACCAATGCTAAGTGAATTGATTAATAATCTGTGAATGATTTGGATAAATTCTTTTTAATCTTGTTCAAGAATCGGGGCACATCACTTTTACAAGCGGTGATGTTTATAGAACATGAATGATAGTTTGGTAGAAATTGTCTATTATTACTATTATATATTTAAATATTATTGATATTTTCTTATACAATGTTTGGTATGCGTGACATGTAACTAGTAGTGAATGGCTTTTCGAATTAGTGGGTGCGAATAAAGAATGCTTTTGAGTTTTGAAATGGTGTTGTTCCGTAAAACGTGAAAGGATGTGTCCGTTAGGAAAAGTATCATCTCGCTGCAGGCGGTTGAATGGAAGGATGAGATTGTAAGTGATTTAAACTTTTTTATGGCATCTTCATGTACGTTTAATTTGAAAAGTTAAAAAAGAAAAGAAAGAAAAGGCATTATAGAGTATTACTTGTAGCAAAATAATAAAGAGGTCTTGAAAAAACCATTAATAGTGAAAAAATAAAATAAAAATTTGCCTTAAATTCCATCAAATTCACATCAGAAAATAAAACTATTTTCTAGGATTTTTTATCAAACAAAACAAAAACAAATGTACCAATTATTATGGAACTCATAATTCTTAATAAAGTTTTCTAATAGTTTTGTCTCACTGTTTATTAATAGTGAATCGTTTGTTTTACTGTTCTTTCCCTCTCATTCTCTCGCGTTCGTATAAAATAAGTTCCGTCCAAATGAATCACACCGTGCTGGATTATATGTGTTCATTCAACATCATTCATCCTATTGTGTTATTATATAGAGATTAAGGAATTAGGAACAATAAAAGTAATAATAATGGAAATATATATAAAAGAATATACGGAGCATTACCTAGACCGGCAACATGGTCAATGTCACGTAAAGCACGCTAAAGACTTAAAAAAGAATTCGATGATGAGTATGATCCTCCTCTGACAAAGAAACTAAACTGACGATATGATCACAATCACAGTCACAAAAACTGAGTGCCAGCGTGAGTATGAGTGTGAGTGTGCCGCTGCATCACGTGTACGAGGGAAGAGACATCCACTATAAAAAAAATCTCATCATTAAACTCATTATTCTAATGACCAACTCGCAGCTCCCAGTTTATACCTCCAAACTTTATCTCGAACAAAGTCATGATAATGCAAATCTTGTTTTAAACCTCCACTTTTTTGTTTTTTGTAAAATCAGTTCCCTCTTTATCTTATAAGTTCATTTTAAATCTAAATATGAATCAATAAATAAATTATGAATTCAATTATTTAAATTTAAAAAAAAATATAAATAAACGGTGAAATAGAGAACTAAACTAATCTAATAAAAATGATAAATATAACCATAAATATATATATATGTATATGTATGTATAGTAATGGTATCCTGCTTTTTCACCATTATGCTAAGTGCACCGAGAACGTCACGTGTACAGGATTCTCCATATACTTTTCACTATATTAACTTAAAAAATCATGAATAAAGGAGGAAAAAAAAACATAGTTTTAATTTAGTTTTTTTTTTTTAAAAAAAAAGAAAAATTAAAACATTGCATGGAAGAGGCATAGTTCAATAAAAAATTTACCAGGGGAATACATACAGAGTTTTTCACGACGTACCCTGCAAAATCGAATGTTATTAAACCATTTACCAAGTCCTTGCACTTCATTAATGTGTGAGAACAAGTATCATTATTTATGTCGTCTCTTATTATCCATTCTACACCATTTTTAAGGCTTACACAATGGCCCACAATCCAATCCTCCCTCTATTGGAGAAGTTCCAGCAACTCTTCTACTAAATATCTTTCCATTCCTTTCCCTCCATAATCTTCTAATCGCAAATACGAATTTTACTTCACTTGGTACTTTCTTATCCAGCCAATTCAATCGTTTCTTATATGAATTCCTCTTCATCCACGTTTTAAGGTCCGTCATCAATTTTAATGTACTCTGTATGGCAGAACAACATCTCTTTTTTTTGCGTACGTTTAGGCAAAAATTACTTTTCCCATTAAGATAGTTGAAATTTAATATTCACATCTAATAATTATCATGGTAATTAATCACATAAATGGCTTAATTTTAGAACAATTCCTTCTGGTAGTTGATCATGCGCTTAATTTTATCATTTTAAAACTAAGTATTCATACCCCTGGACGTGTGTATTTATTTATATTACCAAAATACCCTATATATTTAAAACTTGCTTTTAGACTTTATTTTACTACACCATCCAAGCCCACCTGGTGGAATTCTCCTAATATTGGCTTCTTTCTTTCTTTTTTTTTTTTTTCCTCCTTCTTCTTATTATTATTATTATTTCATTGATTTTACTAATGTAAATCCAGCACGTTAGGGGCCGAAAGTAGGGAAAACCATAAAAATATTGCTTTTTTCGAAAAATCTGTAGAATATAGTCATAACTAAAAAGAAAAAGAATCTCGAAAGTATTTTACATGAAATCGTACTTCGTTAGCAAAAGTGAAATCATGTTTGCAAGACAGGATTTATCAACTCATACCAAGACTTCTTCTTCCTCATTGACACATTTTACTTTCTCTAGAATGAAAATCCTAATTCCTCTCTTAACAATTCAACTTATTTTGCACTCAGAGTCTACGTTAATCCTATTTCCACTTCCACCCCATAGCCCCACCGTGGTCTTTATAACTTTTGACATTCACCATGCATGTATGGGAAGCTATATTATCAATTGCGTGTAGCAAGGCAAAGCTAATAATATATATATATATATATATATATGCAATGCAACTTGTTTACCATTTTCCATAACAAGACATGAGATCGCTTCCCCACATTACCTTGTTACATCGGTAAATCACTATAGTGATTGAGGATTGCCAATCTTTTGCCAGTCGGGAGTCGATTTTAATGTGATAGTTGAGTCTATTTACGCTGTCACAACTAGAGACGTCTTCGATCCCTAGGTCCCTAAGCTTGTGTTTAGCTTAATACTTTTACATTTAGTATATATATATTTTTTATGGATATACATTATAACTTCAAAGCACCTAGGTTATTTGGCAACCATACATTCTAGATGGTATGGCCAGTCTCCAACAATATCGTTATGTTGGTTACGATAAATACTTAAACAAGTGCCTCTAATCCACTTCCACATCGTAAAACCTTACTTTCCAAACCACATCGCTTAGCAATTTCAAAGCCTCATTATCCATACCTCCTTATACTGACACAAAAAGATGGTCATATAGGTGGATAAGACACTAAACAGAGGTCAATTGTCCACTCACTCTTGTTGCATGGTTACCATAATGGAAGAGCATCATAGTCACATCATTAAGTTAGAGCCATTCTAGTAGGAATCAACTCCAATGACTAATAACATGCTCCTAAGCCTGAGGTCTTGTTGCTCTGGTCCATTAAGCTCTCACTCAATAGCTCACAAAGGAGGAAGCTAAGATCTTAAAGTTTACCAAGCTATATGAGTACCCAAGCTCCTTCCAATACTTCACAATCTCTTGTGCAGAGGAGATCAACCTCTTAGCTAACCTAAAATGTTACACCGTCTACTCAACTAAGTTGTTTCCCAAGCTCCCTATGACATCCACCATGTCGTCTCCGACTTGCCAATTTTTTGTATGGGATCTGTTATCTCTTGTTAGACAAGCATCTTGCCCTCATTCAACACACGTCCCTAATACCATCAAACAATGTACTACTGTGGGCGTATATTCCATTTGTTAATTTTTCATTTTTACCCTTACAAGACATTCCTATGATATATTGTTTTTTATTTTTAAGCTAGAATCCTTTTTATTTTTTGTGAGGTTTTGATGTAACCCCAATTGGGAAGGTATAAATTCCCTTATATTGTAATAGCTACATTAGTTCATGAATTTTCATCATCTTTTCCATTTGTTCTTGCATAAGCCATTAGCTTCCAAGTTCAAACTTTAACTCTTGTCTAACCCTTGTGCAAGGTTAGTAGTAAGTGAGCCTAGGATCTTGCTTGTATGTTATATCAAGTGAGTTGTTAGGTGCATAATATCCATCTAGTTATGTGTAAGTTGCTTAAGCCCTCACTACCTCTTTTTTTTTTTTTTTAGGCCATAAATTGATTTGAACCCATCCCCCTAGTTCTATGATAGTGCTCGCATGTGTTCACCTATGTGCAGCACAACATCTTGGCAATGATGTGAGTGAGTCCTTATGAAGTTGTCGTTACCTATGTTAAGTAGCTATTTGGTTTGAGTAGTGATGTTGTAGTTATTGCTGTATGCTATTCTTGTAAGTGTGCTAATGTATTCATAATGTTGTGGTGTTTAAGGTTTTCACAATAATAAAGTTAGAATTTCATGAAGTTATGTATGCTGTAAATTGCCACTGTTCCTTTTCTATGGTGTATTTGATTTCAGATGTATGGAAGTTGGAAAATGTTGAATCTTAGTGTTTAAAGGTACTAAAAATGTAGAAAACAACACCCCTAGCCACGAAAGATAAGCTAATTAGACCCCAAGAATAACTTATGACAAATTAGATCACCTTACTAATTTGATGGAGAATATGATGATGGTAATGTAGTGTCGAACAAATGGCCGACCTGTAAAACCAAGAGAAGGTCGAGCCCATGCTAGACAAAATGTTATCTGAAGTGTTAGAGATAGGAGGAATGAAGTTGATGAAGATAGAGTATTCCTAGCTACAAATGTACGAGCTAGAGGAGTAGGAGGTAATGAGAGGGGATCTCATAAGAGGATTGAGTTGGAGGATGCAAAAGAAGAAGAAGATAATAACTTTTATGAATTTGATGAATAGAGAGAATGAGTTCCTATGGTATGGAGAATGTTAAGTTGCAAGTGCTAAACATCTTTAGTAATGGAAATACAAATGATTGTCTTGGCTGAGTAGAGAAGGTCCAAAAGTTGTTTAAGTGTCATTGGTATGACGAAGATGCTAAAGTGCAATTGGTTGCCCTAAAGTTCACTGGGTACATTGCTCTCTGGTAGAAAAACCTATAGATCATGCAAAGGAGATGGAGAACATGATTGTCATACTTAGAACAATTTGAAAAGAATTATGTGACAAAGGTTTGTTCCTAATTACTATTTGCAAGACACCTTTAGGAAGCTCTAGGAAATGATACAAGGAGGCATGTGAATGGATGAATACGAAGGGGAATTTTAGGTGCTCATGATCCATTGTAAGATTGAAAAGCATAAAGCTTAAATTGTTTCTAGATTCATCAACGAATTGAAGTATGAAATTAGTGATGTGCTAGATGCAAAAAATTGACATTGTTGATGATACATTCTAAGTTACACATAGAGTAGATAAGAGACGATGGCAAGGCCATATCCGAACTAATCTCAGCAAAACTCATCCCAATTGACCTTTTTCATATGGTAATAGAAACAGACTAGATTAGAGCTGAGCCAAAGGGAGGAGCTTATGAAGAAACTAATTCAAGATGTTTGACTGCTGAAAGAGAACCTAAGAAGATTAAGAAAGGTCAGATGTTTGGTCAGAAGATAAGAAAACTTAAGTGCTTTAAGTGCCGAGGGTTTGGACATTTGATCGCTCATTATCCCAACTAAAGAAATATGGTAATAAAAGGAGAAGTTTCGACCATAGAAGTTGACAACAATGATGAAGAGGTTAAAAGCTAAATGAAAAGAAAGGATCCGGGTAGGAAGAAATATCAATGGAAGAGATTGCTGTTTATACTAAAAAAGGAGAGTTCTTAAATGTAGTACTGAGTAGATCAATGAGCGTGAACCCTTCGGAAAAATAAGAGCAAAGTGAGAATCTCTTATGTATTAGGGGCAGGGTGAAGGGACAATTGTATGCTTTTATCATAGATAGTTGGAGTTGTACAAATATTGCTTTAGCAACCATGGTGGATAGTTGTATGCTTTTATCGTAGATAGTTAGAGTTGCACAAATGTTGCTTCAGTAATCGTGGTGCAAAAGATGAAGTCACTTACCACTTTTCACTCTAAATTGTATGAGTTGCATTGGCTACATGAGAAGAGTGTTCTACATATTGCCTAATAAGTTGGAGTGCCCATATCAATTGGGGCATACTAAGAAGAAGTGTTATGTGATATCTTGTCTATGTGTGCATCATACATTTTGTTAGGCTGACCTTGGTTGTTTGACTGAAGAGTCATACACAATGAATTCCAAAACACTTACGCTATTGAATGTGAAGGAAAGAAGATCTTATTGAATTTAATGACTCTTAGCTAGCTTAAAGACATGAAAACATAATTGAACCAAGCTTAGAAGAGTCTAATGATGAACCGAACAGAATTAATGCATGAAATGAGGTTAAAGACCCTAACCTTTCTACTAATTCTGAGATCGTTAGAGCTGAGAGAGTAAGAAGACTAGCAACCTACTGAGGTACAAAACTGGATTGATGAGTTGCTACCATTTTGAAGTATCAGACATTGTATAGACTTGCAACTTACAACCATGTTACTAAACAAGCTTGCATATAGAATGAATTTGAGATAAGTTGTCAAGCTGTAGAGACAAATAAAAGAGCTCATTAAG
The DNA here is from genome assembly GCA_024138005.1 of Lumnitzera racemosa. Lineage (NCBI taxonomy): Eukaryota > Viridiplantae > Streptophyta > Magnoliopsida > Myrtales > Combretaceae > Lumnitzera > Lumnitzera racemosa. Next base: position 9,833,376 of record JAMXBC010000007.1, read on the forward strand.
CGAGGGCATGCTAGAGAATCTCCTAGTCTATGTTTTATTCCTTCATTACTAATGCCAAACAAGCACAGGACATGGAGAATGCATGTCAATGGTTGATCTATCAACAAGATTACTATCAAATACAATACCCTATCCTAAGGCTTAATGGCATGTTGAACAAGTTTCATGAAGCAAAAGTATTCTTCAAGATTGATCTCAAGTTAGGATATCATCATATCAAGATGAGGCTAAGTAACAAATGGAAGACTTCCTTCAAAACAAGGCACAGGCTTTATAATGGTTAGTCATGTCATTTGGTTTGTCTAACATGCCGAGCACTTTCATGTAGCTAATGAATCATGTGCTCCCATATCTAATTGGTAAATTTCTTACCGTTTATGTTGATGACATACTTATTTATAGCTCAAATTCAGAGAGACATTGTAAACACCTTCGAGCAATTTTTGAAGAGCTTTGAGATAAGAGATGATTTGGGAACATGAAGAAGTGTTATTTTTATCAAGAAGTAATGTTTTTAAGGCTTTGTAGTTTATAGAGGTAAGGTAAGGGTTGATGAGGAGAAAGTTCAAGCTATTTTAGAATAGCTGACCATAAGTAGTATTGCCAACGTGCAAAGCTTCCATGGGTTAACCCCATTCTACTGCCATTTCATTAAGAATTTCAGTATCATCGTTGCACTACTCATTAAGCTGACTAAGAATGTACAACTCAGATGGGAAAGAAAGAGCAATAAAGTTTTAAAGAAGTGGAGGAGATACTTTCCCATCTGACCTTAAAACTCAATTGCTTGGATTTTCTATTATCAAAGAATTATACGTCTAAGACCCGCCCTTTAGTCCAATTATTTCTAAGTGCATTGAAGGCCAAACTATTGGTGACTACTTTGTGGAGGACAGATACTTATTCTATGATGGAAATTTATGCATCTCGACCTATTTTGTTCGAGAGTTATTAGTATGTAAGGTACATGGTGGATGCTTATCCAATCATTTGAAGAGCAGCATATATATGAGTTATTGAAGTCAACATTCTTTTGGCTAAAAATGCTGAAGGATATGCACAAGGTGCTCGAGAAGTTTGCAATCTACAAGAGAGCCAAAAACTAAGTTGAATAGGGACAATACATGCCTTAACTATTTCAAACAATTTGTAGTCCAAGCTTAGCATGGAACTTTATTTTTCGATTTTCAGGAACAACCTAAGGAAAGCATTCAATCATGGTTATAATGGATAGGTTCAGCAAAATGGCATGCTTTGTCCCATGTCAAAAGACCTATGAAGCTACACAAATTGCTTCTTTATTTTTGCAGGAGATTATCCGACTACATGAAGTATCCTAAGCCATTGTGTCTGCTAGAGATCTAACATTTCTTAGCCATTTCTAAAAGACCATGTAAAGAAGACTAAAAATGAAGCTCATGTTTAGTACCTCACGCCATCTATGAACCGATGGTCAAACTAAAGTGATCAATAGGACACATAGATCTCTGTTCCAAGTCACTATAAGGAGAAACTTAGTAGATGGGATTAATGCATACTCATTATCAAGTTCGCATACAACATATTAGCACATAACGTCACTGGAAAATCCCTGTTTGATGTGGTATATGGATACAACCCTAACTTTTCTCTTGATCGGGCACTTCTGCCTATTAAAAATAAGGACCCCATTACTATTGGCCAATTTGATACCTTAAAGAAGATGCATCAAAGGGTGAATGAGCACCTTACCCAAGCTGCCACTAAGTTAAAGTAAAAAGACTAAGGAAGAAAGGTCTAAGAATTATAGCTTGGTGATTTGGGTTCATCTAAGTAAGGATATATTCCCGAGCTTAGGAAAGAATAAGCTATCATCCTGCATACAGTCCACTCCAAGACCTTAATAAAGTCTAGAAGATTGACTCACCATGAGGATACATATTGTTTTATTCCTTTAACATCACTAACCTAAGTATGTATATCCCAGAAGATATCCATAACGAAACCTATCTAGATTTGATCCCAAATCCTTTACAACAAAGAAGGGATGATAGGAATAAACTTTGACGACCAATAGCGTACTTCTAAGCCCAATGTCTTATTACTTTAGTGGATCAAGCTCTCTCTCAAAAGCCCATTAAGGAAGAGGCCAAGATCCTGAAGTCTATTCAATACTTTATACCTAGAGTTAACAAGGGTAATGGTCTTGGGGTGAGTCCAAGCTTGCAGAAAACTTAAAAATGAAAATGGGAAAATGCATGAATAATAATGAAAAGTAAACAAGCAAAACCACGAACTATTCTGAGGATATGATGTACTAAGGAAACTCCGCAGACTTATGGCTCAACTCAATATGATGCACGAGTTGGTCTAATGAGGGTACTCGTCACCTAGCCTTACTTAAGGGTTAGGATAAAAGTAAAAAGATGAAAGCAAGCACACTTAACTCATAAAAGGAGAAGCATATTCAATATCTGATGTATGATGATCCTTGTGGCTACATGTTGCAAGGGTATTTATACCCGAAATGTTAGAACACCTTACCTAAAGTGGAAAAGACAAAAAAAGATATTGTAAAAAAAAGTAATGTATAAGGAATAATAAAAGGTACAAATAAAAGATCAAAGAAAGCAATAATTAGTGTAGCAGAATCCTTTCATGTTAGGGCTGGACACATGGCATCATGTCACTAGAGACGCTTCTATCAGAATCAAACAAATGGTACAATCAAGATGGAGGTCGCCGAGCAAACTTTGGGACCTTTCGAGAAGGCGTGGGTGCAGATGTATGCTAGGTTCTTAGCACCATTACTGTCGAGCTGAAGGTTAATACGATCATGGCTAAGCAGACGCATGAGGGATCAGACTATTAGTAGTGCATACTTTAGGTCAACACTCGACTACTGAAAGATGAAAAGTTACTTAACTTGGTGTATGAAGTTGGTCAGTAACGAGAATTAGCTTATCTTCGGTAGGAGTTGGTTGAAATAGTAGAATTTACTTCACTAATCCTTCAAGACCTCATACTCGGGCTTAGGATAATAGCCCAATAATTTGTTTCTAATCATCCCCTCTAGGTTGATTTGGATTTGGGATCAAATTCCAGCTGATCTTTGCTCAATTCTCTCTTAAGTTGATAGAGGTTGAGGTTGGCAATGATGAAGGTGTTAGAGACTCTATAGTCCTTGGGTAATTCCAGTCGATAGGCATTGTCATTGATCTTTTGGAGTATTCTGAAGGGACCTTCGACTCAAGTGGACAACTTATTCCTTCTTTTGTTCGAAAATCTCTCTTTGCTCAAGTGCAGCCAAACCAAATCTTTAGGATGAAACTGTGCTGACTTTCTTCCTTTACTCCTTTCTCTCGTTCTCTTGGTAGCTTGGTCAATCTCCTAAGTAACTTTTTTGTAGATCTGCTATAGAGACTAAGCTCGAGATCTTGCGTTAAGGTCTTCTTGCTCGGACATGGGTATAAGGGCGTAGTCAATGGGTAATTATGAATTAAAGCCATAGGTAACTTCAAAGGGTGTTTGTTTGGTAGAGTCATGTACAGTGTGGTTGTAAGCAAATTCTACCATAGGCAAATAGACATCCCATTCAGTCAAATTCTTTCCTACTGCAACTTGGAGTAGTGATCTTAAAGTACGATCGACTACCTCTATTTGGCCATCAGTTTGGGAGTCATTAGAGGTACTGAATAGTAATTTAGTCCTCATATGATGCCAAAGAGTCCTCTAGAAATGGCTCAAAAACTTTAGATCTCTATCTTAAACTACACTTCTTGATACATTATGTAGTTGAATAATTTTCTATAAGAAGAGAAAAGCAATAGCTGAATCATCGTTAGTTTTAAAGTAGGGCACAAAGTATACATCTTACTTAATATATCTACGACGACCATCACTAAATCTTTGCCTTGAGCAGTTTTTAGCAATTCAAGGACAAAGTCCATGCTCAACTCAATCTAAGGTCGAGTCAAGATAAGCAAAGGCATAGCTTTCCTTTGTTCAACTCAGCATTTGGCTCTCTTGCAAGTAGCATAACCCTTAATAATTTGGTATACATCTTGCCTCATCTTCAGCTAAAAGAACCATCTACTTAATAACTCATACGTCTTCTTGTCCCCAAAATGTCTGGATATTCCACCAGAGTAAGCTTCTCTAACAAGTAATTCTCTTAAAGAATAGGTCAGCACACATAACTTATCTCCTCGAAATAAATACCCATCTTCTACGTGATAGTCATCTACCGTCCTTCCTCTAGCACATTATTCAAATATAGGACCAAAATGGGGGTCCTAAGTGGTACAAACCGTGATCAAGAACAGATAAAGCCAATTGTTAAGTAAGTCCAAGCTTATAGAAAGCTCGAAAGAGTTAATGGGAAAAGATGCGAAAAGGATAAGTGCGAATGAAAAAGTAAGCAAAAACCTACAAACAATTCCAAAGGATATGATGCCCCAATGGAACTTCTGAAGACTCATAGAACAATCCGATATAATGCACAAATCGGTTCGGTGAGATTACTGGCCACCTAACCTTGCTTAAAGTTAGGATAAGAGTGATGCTGAGAATAAAAAGTAGTGTTTATGTAAAGAAGAAATACTCAAATGTATTAATAATAATTTGATTGTGATCTTCTTTACAGCTACCAGTATAGGGGTATTTATACCTAAAAGTTAAGGAAACTTACTCAAAAGGGAAAAGATAAAAAGGACACTTTCTAAGAAAGTAATGTACAAGATATAAATGAATATATAAGGAAAAAAATAATAGTTGCAACAGATTCTACACATGATATTGTACACATGATAATGCTATATTGGTGATGCCATTGGAAGATATGGATAAAAGTACGAACAACTTGCTTGTTCGAACAGGGGTGGCTTGATCAGTCCAGACTCTTTCTCTTGACATCTCAACAAAGGTGTGGTCGAATAAGTAATTGGCTAAACACGTGTGAAAATGAAGATGGGCTGTTATCTCGACTCTCCACTTCTCGGCATACAACATGTGAGAAATAGACAGTCACTCAGTGCAACAGGTAGAATGGGTCGGCAAGCAGATATTCAGCCTCTACATGAGTTGGCTGGAACAAGAGGATTCATCTTGCCAGTCCCTCTAGTCCTCAGGTTCAACTTCGGGTCAGTTGTCCAATATCTCGATTCCCATCATTCCCTTTGACTTGTTTTAGATTTGGGATCAAATTTAAATGGTCTTCATTCAACTCTCAATCAAGGTGATACGGAATGAGGTCGACAACATTGAAGGCGTAAAAAACCCCATAGTCCTTGAGCAACTCCAATTTGTAGGCATTATCATTGATCTTTTGGAGGATTCTGAAGGGTTCTTTAGCTCTTGCAGATAATTTGTTACTCCTCTTGTTTGGGAACTGTTCTTTGCTGAGGTGTAGCTAAACTAGGTCTCCTGGCTAGAATTGTTTAGCTGTCTTATCCTTAGTCTTCTCTCGCAATCTTCTAGTAGCTTGGTCAATGTGCTGAGTGACTTTATTATAGATGTGCTAAAGGAATTGTACTGGAGCTCTTGCATCAAGGTCCTCTTGTACGGGTACAGGTATAAGGGTATGGTCAAGGGGCAACTTAGGATTAAATCCATAAACCACTTTGTAGAACGTTTACTTAGTGGTGTCATGCACTATATGGTTGTAAGTGAATTCAATCATTAGCAAGCAAACATCCCAATCAGCTAAGTTCTTTCTCACCACAACTTGGAGCAGTGATCCCAAAGTACGATTAACCACTTCCGTTTGGTCATCAGTTTGGGATAACAAGAAATGCTACATAGTAGTTTAGTTACCATCCGATGCCATGGTTTTCTTAGAACAGGTAAAGGCAATGCTTTCCTTACTTAGCTTGGTACTTATCCCTCTTATACATGGCATAGCTGTCGACAACTTGGTGTACATCTCTCCTCATCTTCAGCCAGAAGAATCAACCATTCAATAGTTCACAAGTCCTTCTTTCTCTAAAATGTCCGAAGAGTCCTCTACCGTGGGCTTCCTTGATCAGTAGCTCCCTCAAGGAATAGGTTGCTATGCATAATTTTCCACCTTGGAATAAGTAACTATCCTTTACATGATACTCATTCATTGTCCTTCCACCAATGCATCGCATGATTATAAGTCCAAAGTGTGGATCTCCGAAATACTGTTATTTGATACTTGTAAACCCAAACAGCCTAGTCTACAATTCAATTAAAAGCACATGTCTCCTTGAAAGAGCATTTGTAACTATGTTGCTCTTTTCCTACTTGTATTTTATTACAAAGTTGAACTCTTCAAGGAATTCGACCTGTCTTGCCTGTGGCTTCAATAACTTTGTCTAACTTTGGAGGTACCTCGGTGATTCATGATCAATATATATGACAAATTCTCTTAACATTAAATAGTGCCACTACACTTGTAGTACTCGAATTAGTGCCAAGAGTTTTTTGTCATATACGGAGTAATCTAACTATGGTCCTCAAAGCTTCTCACTATGGAAGTTAATCGGTCGCCCTTCTTACATTAGGACAACGCTTATTCCAATGCCTGATGTATCACATTCTAGCTCAAATATTTTCTCGAAATCAGGTGAAACCAACACCAGGATGTAGGTCAATCTCTCTTTTATCTCGAGAAAGTATCTTTACTCCCTTTCTCCCCATCGGAAGTCAGTGTTCTTTTTCATGAGTTCCATAAGAGGCGCAACGAGGGTACTGAAATTCGTGATGAATTATTTATAGAATAAAGCCAGTCCATGGAAACTTCTCACATCGACACAGGTAGTAGGAGTCAGCCACTCTACAATTGTTCGGATCTTTCTGTCATCCACTCGTAAGCCTCACCCACTAACTACATAGCCCAAGAATACCACTTCCTCCTAACAAAAGCAACATTTCTTGAGATTGCCAAATAGTCTCTTGGCATGGAGGATATCTAATACTTCTCGAAGATGCTCATAATGACTTAGCATGTCGACACTATAGACTAATATGTCATCAAAGTATACCACGACATACTTTCCAATTAGATGTCTTAACATGTAGCGCATGAAGGTGCTCGAAGCATTCGATAAGTCGAATGGCATGACCATCCACTCATTGAGTCAATATCGAGTTTTAAACGTAGTCTTCCATTCATCTCCCAACCTCATGCGGATTTGATGGTAGCCAAACTTCAGGTCAATCTTACTGAAGACCTTAGCTCCACTCAACTCATCCAACATGTCTTCTAACCTCAGGATTGGATACCTGTATTTGATCGTGATCTTATTCACGACTCGGCTATCGACATACATCCGCTAGGTTCTATCCTTTTTCAGTACTAAAAGCGCCGACACAGCGCAAAGGCTAAGACTTTCTCGGACGTATCCTCTCTCCAGCAACTTATTAACTTAATGTTGTAGCTCAGCCTATTTGGGACTCATTTGATAACCTAGCTTATTTGGCAGTGGACGTTGGGTACTAAGTCAATGCAGTGCTCTATGTCTTGAGTAGGGGGAAATCCCTTAAGTACCTGTTCTGGCAACAAGTCGGCATACTCATTAAGTAACACTTTGATTTCTTAGAGTAGTTTACCCCACTCCTTCATTTCTAATAGTCACCTGACCAATATGAGGGTCGACTCGTCAGCATTGATGGCCTCTTGGTGTTCGGCTTTACTCATCACCAGAGCCTTCTTCAATCCACAGGTAAGTTTTGTCTACAATTTATTAACTTCTATCGATGACATCAAGTTTAGTGTGATCTTCTTGTCGTCCTTCTCAAACATGTATATATTCTTATAGCCGTCATAGATAACTCTCCTATTAAACAACCACGGTCTACCTAGTAATACATGGGCAATACGTTGTAGAGAATCTGGTCTAAGTAATTCCCAATAGTGATCAGCAGTAGTATTTGCTGAGTGACATGTAGTGCTCCTTTCTCACTCAACCAGTACAATTTGTACAGTTTTAGATGTACAACAGTCAGCAACTTCAGTTTTGAAATAAGATTGGCTAACGCCACATTGGTATAGCTTCCACTATCCATGATGAGGGCATACACTTGATCATTCACTTTACAGGTAGTATGAAACAAATTCTCTCTCTATTCCTCCTCTAGTGAGGGTTCCATGTTCATAGTGTGTTCAATAACCATAAGTAACTGGTCTAAGTCCTCAGCAAACATGTCCTTTTCAATCAGTTCTTTCTCAGCATTTTCTTTTTTAGTGGGGACCTCCTCCTCCTCGAGTTCTCATCTGTAGTATCTACTTTTAGCTTCGGGACATCTCCTTTGATGACCATTATCCTTTGATTCAGGCACCAAGTAACCATATGTCTAAACTCTTGGCATTTGAAAGACGTAAAGCACTTGATCTGGCTGGTCTTCCTACCAGACCCTTGCCCCTTCTCATAAATTTGGGTTAGTACTTCAGTGTTAGGTTGGCTTCTCTAATCGGCTTGGACATCCATCTTTTAGCTCGGTTCGGTACTCGACTGAGCTCGGTGATTTGCCTATCCGGGTCGGCTAGTCGGCATCCTTATCGGCACTTAACTCCTTCTTTGTCTTTCTACTCGTTAAGTTATTCTAATGGCTTCATCCATTGTGGTAAAGTGTTGGAGTTCCACAATATCTCGAATATCACCTCTTAATCTAGTAATGAATCTTGAGACTGTTCAAGCCAGTGGTTCCTCTACTTCTCAATGGATCATAAGCATTTGAAATTCTTAGATATACTTGTCAACAGTCCGACCTCCTAATCTCAACTCTTAAAACCGAGTGAAAGTATTTAGAAGATAAGTTTTCAGTACGAATCTATTTCTAAGTATTCTCTTCATCTCAGGCCAAGTATTAATCTTTCGGTAGCCTTTCGTCTCCTTATGGCCTAGAAATTCTTTCACTACATGGCGGCATATCCGAAGAACTCAACAACAGTAATTCTTACCTTTTCATAACCCTCATATTGATAATAGTCAAAGATACGCTTTGCCTTCTCTTCTCATTCTAGATATTCTTTAGCATTCCCAAATCCATTGAAACTCGGAATCCAAAATTTCACATGGTCAGATACTCTAAAGACTTTAGCTCATTCTTCCTCGAAGTACTCTTCTTCTTCCTTGTCTCCTATGTCTGCCAAATCAATCTTTCTCCTCACCCGTTCATTTAATCCTCCACCTCGAACTAATCAAGTTGGGTTTTGACGTCTACTAAGTTGGGCAGCTTATGGGGTATTTTGCATGGCTTTAGTAGGTCAGCATGCCAATACATGAGCAGCTCGGGTTAAATCTACCAAAAGGTTTGCTATCTCGTCAAGTCTCTTGTCAGTGCTTCTCGGGGTTCCTTAAAACTATCGTCAATGATAGATAACTCTACTATTGTCATCTCCCATTTCAACATTCACACTCGAGTTTGTCATTTTTTCCATAGATTCAAAGTTCACACAAATACTTCAAGGAATTAATAATTAACGATACAATACTCAAATGAATACAGTAACTTGTTATGTTTTACAAACATAGAATAGAGTATAAAGAACTTCAAAAACCACCTACAGCTCAAATAAAACCTCTGCTCTGATACCAAGATGGTGTGAATTGTGACTAAGAACAGACAAAGCTGGTTACTAGGTAGGTCCAAGCTTGCAAAAATCTTGAAAGATTTAATGTGGAAAGACGTAAAAAGGACAAGTGTGAATGAAATAGTAAGCAAAAACTCATGAACAACTCCAAAGGATATGACGTACTAATGGAACTTCCGAGGACTCACAGAACAATCCAATATAATGCACGAATCAGCTCGGCAAGATTACTCGCCATAACCTTGCTTAAAAGTTAAGATAAGAGTGATGTCGAGAGTAAATAAGTAGTATTTATGCAAGGAAGAAATACTTAAGTGTAATAATGATAATTTGATGCTGAGCTTCTTTATAACTACAAGTATAGGGGTACTTATACCCATAAATTAGGACAACTTACCTAAAAGGGAAAAGACAAAAAAAGGCTTTTCCTAAAGAAATAATGTACAAGATACAAAAGAATAAAAATGAATATACAAGAAAAACAATCAATAGTGCAATAGATTCTACACATAATACTATATATGTGATGATGCTGTATTGGTGATACCGTTCGAAGATTTGGACAAAAAGTACGAACAGCTTACTTATTCAAACAAGGGTGGCTTGATCAGTCTAAACTCTTTCTCTCAGCATTTCGATAAGGGTATAGCCGAGTAAGTAATTGGCCAGGCACATATGAGAATGAAGATGAGCTATTGTCTCAGCCTTCCTCTTCTCAACATATAACATGCGAGAAATAAGCAGTCACTCGGCTTGGCAGGTAGAATGGGTCGGCAAGGAGATACTTGGCCTCCGCATGAGTCTGCTAGAATAGGAGGATTCGTCTTACCAGTCCCTTTAATCCTTAGGTTTGGCTACGGGTCAGTAGTCCAGTAATCTGATTTCCATCACTAAAGATATTGTTCTTTAATGCTTACAAACCCTAAAAATCTGGTCTGTAACTTAGTAAGGAGAACATGCCTTTTCGATAGAGTATCGACAATTGCATTATTCTTGCCTTGTTTGTACTAGATCACAAAGTTGAATTCTTCAAGGAATTCAATCCACCGCGCTTGCCACTTCGATAACTTGATCCGACTTTAGAGGTATCTTAAAGATTCATGATTTGTATGAATTACAAACTCTCTCGACAATAAATAGTATTGCCACACTTGGAGTGCTCGAATAGAGGCTAAGATAGTGTTTGGTTACACAATGTTCATGGTACTGGACTAGATAAAAAATTTTGCCCCATGTTTGGTTTGTAAATTTGCTTGGTGACTAAATAAAAACTAGGCTAATGGATTGGATAAAATGTCTAAATTTTATCATTTTTGAACCACAGTATAAAAATAAAATTCACTGAATAAAAGCAAAAAATATTTTGCATTTTCAAAAATACTCCTCCATATTATAATATTAAGCTGATGAATATTATTTTTATTAAATATTACAAAAAATATTTATTTTATAATATAAATAATAAATTTTTTTAATATAAATTTTGTGTCTAATACTGTGCAAACTAAACATAGTATAATAAGCTCATATTATCCAGTCCAGTCCTCCTTATACTTGTCATGTTTAGTTTCCTTTATCTAATGCAGTTCTTATAACCAAACGCTACCTAAAAGTTCTTTTTCATATACTGAGTAGTTCAATTGAAGTCCTCTCAACTTCTTGCTATGGTAAGCAATTAGTCTACCTTCTTGCATCAAGACAATGCTTATACCAATGCCTGACGTGTTACATTCGAGCTTAAAAATTTTCTCGAAATCAAACAAAGCTAATACTAGTACAAAAGTTAATCTTGCCTTTATTTCAATGAAACTTGTCTCCTCTCTCTAACCCTACTTAAAATCGATATTCTTCTTTGTTAGCTCAGTAACGGATGCAACAATAGCATTGAATTTTTTTATGAATCTTCAATAAAAAGATGCTAGTTCGTGGAAACTTCTTACCTCGACATAAGTGGTTGGAGTTGGCCATTCAACAATAGATCAAATCTTTTTGTCATTGACTTACAAGCCTCCTCCACTAACTATATATCCTAGAAATACCACTTCCTCCTAATAAAAACAACACTTCTTCAAATTACCAAATAACCTCTCGACTTAAAGTACATCAAGTACAATGTCGAGATGATTATCATGTCTCGATAGGTCAATAATGTATACAAGGATGTCATCGAAATAGACTACGACACACTTTCTTATTAGGTTTCAAAGCAAATGGTTCATCAATCTCATGAAGATGCTTGAGGCATTTGACAGGCCAAAAGGCATAACCATCCACTCATAAAGTCTATGTTGAGTTTTTAATGCAGTTTTTCACTCATCTCCCGACCTCATCGGAATTTGATGGTAACTTGACTTCAAATCAATGTTACTGAAGACCCTAGCTTCATTCAATTCATCCAACCTGGGTATAGGATACTAATACTTGATTGTGATCTTGTTCATGGCTCTACTGTCCACGTACATACACCAGGTACCATCCTTTTTCAGCATAAGGAGCACCAACACAATACAAGGGCTGAGACTTTTCCTTACATAAACTTTTGCTAGTAGCTCATTGACTTATCTTCGGAGCTCAACAGCTTGCTCAGGGTTTATCTGATAAGTTGGTTTGTTTGGCAGGACAGCGCTGAGTATCAAGTCGATGCAATGTTGAATGCCTTCGAAAGAGGGTAATCCCTTGAGCAACTATTCAAGAAATAGGTCGGTATACTCATCTAGTAGCTTTTTGACCTCTAGGGGTAGTTTAATCTACTCCTTAAACTCTAGCAAGTGTCTGATCAATAGAAAAGTTGGCATGTCAACCTTAATAGCTTCTCAAAGCTCAACTCTACTCAGAATCAAAGTCTTCTTGGGTCCTTAAGCAAGTTTAACTTGCAGCTTGCCAACTTGACTTAGCATTATAGGGTTTAAAGTGATCTTTCTTCCATCTTTCTCAAACATATAAGTGTTCCTGAATCAATCATAGATAACCTTCCCATTAAAAAGCTTAGGTCTAACTAGCAATACATGAGATATATACGTAGGCCACATGTCACAAAGAATTTCATTAGAATGATTTTCAATAATGATCGGCAACAATACTTGTTGAGTGACATGTAGTGCTCTCTCATTTAGCTAATGTAACTAATATGGCTTCAGACATGAACTAATTGGCAACTTCAGCTTTTAACCAGGTCAGCAGATGTGACATTAGTGTAGCTTCCACTATCTACTATAAGCACACATACTTGCTTTTTCACCTTGCATGTGATGTAAAACAAATTCTCTCTCTACTCCTCCTTAATAGAAGGTTTCAAACTCATTGCACATCGGACAACCAAAATTACCTTGTCCAAATCTTCAATAAACACATCTTCCTCAACCAGTTCCGCATTAACCTCAATCTCTTCCTCTACTTCTTTTTCCTCTTATGGCTCTTCACCCATGCTGTTTACCTCAATCTTTAAGGGCATCTCCCCTAATAATCATAGTTCTTTGGTTTGGATATTAGGTAGCCATGTACCTAAACCCTTAGCATTTAAAGCATTTGATTTGTCTCATCTTTATCCCAGATCCTTATCCCTTCTCATAAGTTCTAGAAGGCACTCCGCCATCGGTTGTTCGGCCCTTCTGCTCAACTCTGACATTCATCCTTGTACTCAACATGGCACTCTATTAAGCTCTGTAACTTCTTTGAGCAGGTTGGCCTGATTAGACTAGTCGGCCCATTACAAGTTGGCTCAACTTATTCCCCCTCTGCCTTTATACTTACTAGGCTATTCTTATAGCTTCATCCAATGTAGTAAACTGTTGAAGCTTTACAACATCTCGGATGTCACCTCTCAATCTAATGTGAACTTTGAATACTATTCGGGCTAATGGTTCATCCACTTCACATGAATCATTAGTATTTGAAACTCCTAAACATATTCATTAATAGTTCGGTCTCCTTACCTCAGCTCTTGAAGTCGAGCAAAAGTATCTTACAAATAGTTATCTGACATGAATCTATTTCTAACTATCATCTTCATCTCAAGCTAAGTATTAACTTCTCTATATCCTTCTCGTCTCCTCATAATTTAGAAGTTCTTCTACCATATTACAACATAACCTAAGAACTCTACAGTAGTAGTCCTCACTTTCTCATAATCTTCATACTGGTAATAATCAAAAATACGTTCAACCTTCTCTTTCCAATCCAAATAGTCATCAACATTTCCAGATTCATTAAAGCTCGGAATCTGAAGTTTCACATAGTCAGCAGCTTAAGGTGCTCAAGCTCGCTCTTCTTCCTCATTACATTCTTCTTCTCCTTGATGTGTCTACGGGTTTAGTTATCACTAGAGCTTATCGTAGGAGATGAGAACCAATGGATCCTTCGAAATATCAAAGAAATAGGATAGGAAGGTCGACGAACTGAATACAATAGTTGACGTGAAGCTACTCGAAAAATATGATTCACCTACGAACACAACACGACTTGGCACTTCACTTGATGTAATACACAAGCTAATGCCAAGGTCCACCTACCACTAATCTTGAACTACTCGATAAGATTAGATAAGAGTGTATAAAAATAGATTTGGAGAGGAATATCTCGTAAGAACCAAGAATATTCAATATTTGTAAGGAATAATGTCTAATTTTGTAGTTACAAAGAAAAGTGACTATTTATAGTAAGTTCTTAGGCCAACAATATAAGTAAGGAAAATTACAATAAGGCATACATGAAAAAGAGATTCCTAATACATACAAAAAAAGGTAAAAAGAACAAAAGACAAAAAGAGTAAAAGTATAGTGTCAAGTTAAAAGGACAAGTGGTAGCTCATCAATGGTTCCACATAAAGGAATCTATGGGCGCAACAACTAAGCTGGAACATGATGCAATAGCCTCAGGGGTTGCTGAGACGAATAAGGGATGTTGTAAGTATTAGTAAAAAGCTGAAAGAGAAGTACTTGGCCAATAGGATCCTATGCCTTGGCAATCGGTAGTGTCTCTCCTCAATTGAAGGTCCGAGTAAGATTTGATGTGTGGGGCCTTGGTTCTCATCACCTGGCAAAGAAGCCTCGGCAAGAGAGTAGTCGGTATTGGCACATGGAATAGGGTAAAGTAAGGTGTACCCACTTGGAGCTCTTAAGGAGTTTAGCCACCATTTTTCTGTGTACAATTTCACGTTCTCAACAGGTTGACAAGAGAGAATTCTCCTAATAAGGGACCAGAAGCTTTTGAAGCTTGCACGAGTAAGTAGGCTAGAGGTTAGTAACCCATTAGCTCCCTAGGGTTATTGAAGATTTGCCCTCAAATTATGGTTTTTGTCTGCATTAGGCAAATAGGGCATCAGGTCGGCGACATTGAATGTGGCAGATATGCCGTACCCCTCAAGTAGCTTAACCTCATAGGCGTTATCGAGGATCCTGTAAGACCTATCCTCTCTGGGGGATAATTTGTTTGTCCTCTTGCCAAGGAAGCGTTTTTGCTAAGGTAGATCCAGATAAGGTTTTTGGAGATATAAATGACTCGCCTCCTTCCTTGGCTTTCTTCCTCATTCTATCGGGCCACAATCTTGGCCAGTTTTCCAATAACCTTTTGATGCAACTTCTGGCACTTCTCAATATACTGCAAGCTAAATTAGCTTTCCCTTTGTATGGTTAGGCTGATAATTAGATCCAAGGGTAAGTTTAGGTTAAGCCCATAAACGACCTCGAACGACGATCTTTCTGTCAAGCTGTAAGCTAAGCAGTTGTAAGCAAACTCAATGACATTAGGCATAAATCCCAATCATGTGAATTCTTCCCAATAGCTACTCATAAGAGATTACCAATTGTCTTGTTCATAACTTCGGTCTGGCCATTTGTCTAGTAGTGGCAAGAAGTACTGAACTTGAGTTTAGTGTCGAGCTTCTTTCACAGAAGCTTCTTCTACAGGGTTCTCTAAAAGAAACTCATGAACTTTAAGTCAAAATCGGATACAATACTTCTTGGCACTCCATGCAATCACACAATTTCTTACAGAAAGAGTTTAATGAAAAATAAAGTATAATTAGCTCTATAGTAGGGAATGAAGTGGCTTATCTTATTGAACCTATCAACTATCACCATAATTAAGTCATATCTTCTCAACGTTCAGGGAAAGCTGAGCATGAAATCTATGCTTAAGTCAGTCTATGAACGCTTAAGTATGGGTAGGGTTGTGTACTCTCCATATGGCTCTCTCTTTCCTTTCGCATATTTACATACCTTATACCTCTCAAGAATTCAACGCACATCCTTCATTATCCCAAGCTAATAGAAATGTTCTTTTAATATTTCAATCGTCCTCTTTTCTCTAAAATGGCCAATTAAGCCTTTAGCATGAGCTTCTTGGATGAGTAACTCTCTAGCTGATCCATTCGGCATACAAACCTGCTTGCCCTTCATCAAGAACCCTTAACTCAAGTAGAACCCATCTATAACCCTTCCAATGTTGCACTTAGTCACTAAGGGCCCAAAATACGAACCATGCTCATATTGATCAAACAGGGTACCAAATCTAAGTATCTTAGCTTATATTGTTGTAATGAGGGTATGACAACGAGAAAAGGCGTTAGCCATAGTGTTGGTGCTCCTTTTCTTATACCAGATGATGCAGTAGAAGGACTCCGAGAATTCAACCCATTTGGCATGATACTAGGAAAGTTTTTGTTGCCCTCGGAGATGTTTGAAAGATTCATGATCTGAGTAGATGATGAATTTTCTTGGTATCAAGTGATGCTGTCGGTTCTGCAGTGTCCGGACAAGGGCATGGAACTCCATGTCATATATTAAGTAATTTAAGGAAGCTTCTCTAAGTTTCTCATTGAAATAAACAATGAGTCAGCACTCTTACATAAAGGCAGCACTAATGCTGACTCCAGATACATTATATTCTACCTCAAAAACTTTCTCGAAATCTAGTAGGGTATGTACTAAAGCAGACGACAATTTAGACTTTACATCTTTAAAACTCTTCCGATCTTTCTCTGACCACTTAAACTTAAAGTTCTTCTTGGTTAGTTCGGTTAATGGTATCGTTATGGTACTAAAGTTCCAAATGAATCTCCAATAGAATGAAGTTACACCATAGAAGCTTCTAACTTCGGCAACATTAGTCAGTGTAAGCCACTTAAGAATAGCTTTGACTTTCTCATCATCAACTTGTACTCCTTCCTCTAAAACAACATACTTGAAGAATACAACCTCGCTTTCGCAGAACACGCATTTCTTCAGATTATTGAATAATCTCTTGGTACGAAAGATGCTGAATACTAATCTTAAATGCTCAACATAGGCGATGAGGTAGGCACCGTAAACTAGAATGTCATTGAAATAAACCACAACACATATGTCAATCAATGCCCTCGATACATGATTCATGAGCTGCATAAAAGTACTCGGCACATTCGTCAGACCAAACAACATCACCATCTATTCGAGTAGATCATCCCTTGTCTGTCTTTAAGGCCGTCTTCCATTTATCTCCAACTCTCATTTGTATTTAGTGGTAGCTACTTTTCATATCAATTTTTGAAAAGATACGGGCACCATGCAACTCATTAAGTATATCATCCAATTATGGGATCAGATATCAGTACTTAATAGTAATTTTGTTAATGGCACGGCTATCAATGCATATTTTCCACAACTCATCTTTCTTTGGTACTAGTACTACCGTTACGCTACATGGGCTCATGTTCTCTTGGACATATTCGCAATCCACCAACTCATCCACTTATTTCTTCAGTTCAGCTGCCTACTTGGGATTGAGCCTATAAGTAGGTCAGTTCGATAAGGTAACTTCAGGCTAAAGGTTAATGCAATGTTTAATACCTCTTAAGGGTAGTAAACTTTCCGGCATCTCAGTAGGAAATAAGTCAACATTCTCCTATGGTAGTGTTTGCACCTCAATAGGTAAGCTCTCAACTTCTCTCAACTCTAGTAGTTCCTGACTAAAAGAAGCACACGCTCCTTGCCCTTGACTTCTCAAAAAAATTGAACTTGGGAAATCATTAAGGACTTTCGCTATAGTGATCTCGCAACCTTCTCTTGTGACTCCTGCACTTCCTTGGGATTCATAAAGGTTAGTATAACCTTATTGTCATCCTTCTGGAACATATAAGTGTTTTGTACCTATCATGTAATATTCTTAAGTCAAACAACAAGGGTCGACCGAGTATGATGTGTGAAGCACACATGGGAATGACATCACATAACACTCCGTCCTTGTATCTATCACAAATGGAATCGATACTTTAACCTGCTCAGCAATGGGTAAACCTCCTTTCTCGTTCAGCCAATGAATCTTATATAACTTAGGGTATGGAAGAGTTGGCAATTTCATGGCCTTAATTACCCATTGATGATAAAGCATTAAGATGACCTTTCTGGTATGGGCGTTAGAGCATTGAGAAGACCTTTCCCTAGTACAAGAAGACTGCGAAGTACGCACCTCTAGTGTATCAGTTATTATGCCCACGGTAAACGCTGGGTAGCCAAGTACAGAGCGGATAACTGCTGAAAGTATGTAAGTAGTAAGCCCACCCCAAGATGAGTGCTTTCCTATTCCAACTTCCCCGGAGCCTCCAGTAGCACAGCCAACTCTACAAGAATCTGTCGATATTTTTTATTCCATTTTCTTGTTCCTAGGATATTTCAAAGAAATAAATTGAGATTCTGTTCCTTTACTACAACTTCCCCCATCAATGATCAAGGCGCATAGCTTACCGTCCACTCGACAATTCGTATGGAAGAGATTCTTCCTTTGCACATTCTTATTGGCCACAAAAGTACTAAGAGATCGTCGTACAACAAAATAGTACTTAGCATAATTCTCAGGTAGTGTTACGATATCAGGGTCTTCTTGAAACTCTTTCTCCTGTGCTTGCTCTCTCTACTTTGAATTGGGGCTTGTTTCCCTTTATAGTTATGACTCGCTGATTTGGATATTGACTAGCTACATGCCTATAACCAAGACATTTATAGTCACAACATCCACTAAGCTATTTTAAGAACTTCTACGCACCACTCCCACATATAAGATTTGTTATCTCTTGTCAGACAAGTATCCAACCCTCATTCGACATGCATCCTAATACTGTTAGATAGTGTACTATTGCAAGAACATATTCCATTTGTTATTTTTCCATTTTTACCCTTACAAAACATTCTTATGATG
This sequence comes from Lumnitzera racemosa, assembly GCA_024138005.1. NCBI lineage: Eukaryota > Viridiplantae > Streptophyta > Magnoliopsida > Myrtales > Combretaceae > Lumnitzera > Lumnitzera racemosa. Next base: position 9,852,082 of record JAMXBC010000007.1, read on the forward strand.
TATTGTTTAATGTTTTTAGGCTCGAATCCTTTTTGCTGTTTATGCTATCTTATATGTAACCTTAATTGGGGAAATATAAATACTTACTAGTGATGTACCCTAAGCCATATGGATTTTATGTCATTTAATTATTTACTTTTCTTTATGATATGAGTCATTTTAATTATTATGTTATCATTAGTCTTTTAACATGATACAAAGCTTCCTTGAATATTTATTCAACCTTATGTCATTAAAGTACATGACTTTAATAGTAAAACTATAGAGTGATGAGAATATTATTCTAAATTATCCCTAATCACTCATTACATGGAACAACAATGAATTAAGACTAGTATGTTAGCTAAATGATAACCATGTTTTATTAATTATGGATATGAGATATCAATTCAGCATATAAATACATGTAAGAGTACATTATAATGGATCGATCTACCATAAGGGTACTGCATAGATCAATTTGATAAGTAATACTCACTGCAGTATTATTTTAGTCCTTTGACCTAATGACACTATGGATTCTTCCATAATAATTTCTATGTTTTGACTAAGTACTTTATCATTTTTAACTAGATAATTATAAAACTATGATTGGGTGTGGAATAAATTATGTGAAAGAATGTAAAGGTTCATAAAGGAATTTGTCCATCTCATTAATTTGAGAGAGATATCTTTGGGGCCTTTTGAAGAATAAGATCGAGAAAATGCATAGTATTGCTCAAATGAATTGATAAGGAGTTATCAATATTAATTATCTAAGTCAGTTAAACTCTAGATTCAAGAAACGAGTAATTAAATAATATAAGAGAGCCTTGATCCACATCTTATATTTAATCATTAAATATCGTATGACAAAAGGACTTAATAACTGATTGTTTAATAGGTAAAGTCAGATCACTGACCTTCACTTAATTTAAGTACATACAATGTCTTGCTAGAGGTTACTTATGCATTGTAGGTTCAAAGGAGTTTTAAACCTATTGCCAACATTAAGCGAACCTACAAGGTTGCACACAAAAAACGTACCAAATGGGTTATGAGAATTATAGAAATATTTATTATTCTTAAATAGTTTAAGAATGATAAATAATGACATTTAGAAAAATAATATATAATACTATGATATATTAGATATTATCTTTAATATCTCGCAATATATCTCAAGATCTCTTTTAGAAGATATCATTGTTCCTCTATATATAGATAGATGTATCTCTCTATTAGGGTTATGTTGACGATTGCCATTAACATTAAACTTGTAGAGAAATCCTTCATACTAAAAATAGAGAGAAAAACATGAGGCATTGTGAGATTACTTCCGTGCAAATATAGATTCAATTAAAAGGTGCTAGCATACTATTGCATATTTCATAAGTATGTTTCTGTGTGGATACTGGTAAAGGATGTTTGCATATTTCAATGCTTATAGATCCACAAATCTATGAAATTTGAAAGGATTAAGAAAAGGTAAAATCGCAGTATCTTCTTAATTTAATTGGTAAGCATGAATCCTAGGTTATTTAGGGTTATTCAAATTTAAAATAATTCACTACAAAAACATGTAATTTGCGACCCTAAAACCTAATAAGACCTCCATATTGCAATAGCTACATCCACTAGTGAATTTTTGCCATCTTCTCCATTTGTTCTTGCATAAGCCATTACCTTTCAAGTTCAAAACCTAACTCTTATCTAACCCTTAAGTAAGGTTAGTTGTGAGTTACCCTAATAACTTGCTTATGCAACATACCAAGCGAGTTGTGAGGTTTGTATAAGCGCAATGGTGCATAATATCCATCAAGTTTTGCATGAGTTGCTTAAACACTCTCCACTTCCATCATCGTTATCGAGCCATAGATTGGTCTGAACCTCATCGCCTGAGTTTGTGTAATAGTGTTCATGTGCTTTCACCCTCATTTAGCACATTACACTTATTTTCCTAAAAGATGTAGAACATTAAATTTTGATAATTAATGGTTGGTAGCTATTAAAGCGCTTTAGCTTTAACATATAGGTGATAATAAGGAGATAAAAATTGCGCTAACAGCCGCACGTGAAAGGGAACTAATCTCAGTTACCAAGTTAAATTTTGACATTGCAAAGACTAAGTCATAACAAAGACTTTCTCAAATAAAAAAGAAGAAAAAAGAAAAAGAAAAAGGAAGATTGATGAATGAAAATTATTTCCCATTGATGGTTATATTTCGTCTTCAACTCATGAAAACAAATTTTAGGGAAACAAACTCACCATTATACCTCTCATCGTGTTTCCAGACCATGCAAGAAATTTACGTCATTGCGTCTGTTTACTGGAAATTTCTTCTTAGAGAACAGAAGCAAGAGCTTGCATTTATGGACAGGGACAATAGCTATTGTCAATGTATCTTCCATTGATAAATTAATACAAACAACTTTAAGATACAAACATAAAAAAATAAAAAAAAAAAAAAAAAAAAAATACAACCACTTGAATTCCCTATGCATAAAAATTTAATAGAAGAAAACCTATTTCCACGTTGAACACACCTTATCTACTTCCTTTTCTACCAATAGCTAAAGCTAGAGTTTGGAGTCTTGCCTCTCACAAAGCCTCTAAAGAAAATATCACAAGACTGAAAAGGTAGCATTTATGAGTATTCGGGATTGCATCCTCGCAAATTTATTTATTTTAATTTTTTTTAATTTATAAATTAATAATTAACATTATCTATATTTTTATAAATATCTTATGATGTCATTATATAACGTTATCTTGTTCTTTTTTTTCATAATCTTAATCATCGATTATATATAACAGTATTTTAAATGGATAAATTAAAAAAAATAAATAAGTTGGTTAAAATCCATTTTCCGGATATCCGTGTTTCACTCGCACTTCAAATGGGTGGAGGAGGAGGTAGATTTTATTTGTTAAAAGTGTTGGTGTGTTTATTTTTTTATTTTTCCCTTCTTTACAAGATGCAACTAAAGCTTATTCAGCCATATTCCAACTAAACAAGTCCTTTTCGTAATGCATTTTCAACTAAAACAACATTCCAAGAAAAGACAAACCAAAAGTAGATCAAAGCGTGTCTACAAGAGAAAACTGCGTGTCTAGTTTCTTGAGCAAAAAGTAAGAGTGCAAATATTATAATAAACACGTAGTTGGAAGAACACTCAGAACAGGTAAGACCACACTAACATATATAATAAAAGTGACAGTGAAGGCAAAAATTTCCACTCCAGGGTTCAATCATGCGCAAAAAAACCTACAGATAAATGAAAACCCTTCGTCAACAAATATACAATAATGACGGGTATCTCACCAACATTATCATCGACAAATAAATTAATATGTTATCCAAAAAAATCCTAATAAAACTAGAAAGACGGCCACCAAATGTCAACATCATAACCCAAGTAGTTTCATTTGTATAATCTTGGGTAAGGGTGTTGTCAGATTCCACAAATATTTAATTTGTATGATCGACAAATTTTTTCCGCATTTTCATACATGACTCCGTGTTTGGATGCACCAATCTGCTAAACTTTCTTCCACAAGTGTCATTTTAATCCCCTCACCGAGGAATGGCAAGCATCTAATAAGTCAGTGACGTGACTAATTCTTTTAATGAACTGGGACCCACCAATAATTCGCTATCCCCATCCATCCCTCTGGAAGTGGGAGAGTTTCCCTCGTCACAGGTCTCAATCTACTGGAATTCATAAATAAAGACAATTACCATAAGACCTCTTTTCCTTCCTCCTCTTCACTTTTTTTTTCTCCTCCCTTCACGAGTGACGGTTCATAAACAACTAAAAAAAAAAATACGGTGGACAAGAGAAACTTCATTCTGCTTATAAGTAAAGGAATCAAAGCGCAGCGTGCAAGCAAGAGGTGGGTTCCTTAAACCCCACAAGAATTCCAATTCCTCCAAGGACCATCTATCAGTATCTATCATGGGATTAGATTCTCAATTCCTGCTTTCCTTTGTTCCCAATCAAAACGCGTATTAAGGACTATATGCGACTCAATAGTGACTACTGACATAAAAAGAAAATATATTACAAAGTTCAGCTTTACCATGAGCATATAAGGGAAAGCCCCAATAGGCGTATTTCTTATTTCACTAGAAAGTGGCTCTGGCATATATACAAGAAAGCAAAGGTCAGAACGTTGGGCATATTTATGTATCCTACTCGAGCTACAAACAAAACTGAAATGCTAAAAAGGCTCACCCCAGGTGGTTGTCCAAATTAATAGCAAATACCTGTAGAGAGTAATTTAGAATTAGAATTTATGTGGGTTCCGTTCCACGTATACACTTGCTAACAATTAAATGCCCAGAGCAACTATAATGGAGGTTTGGTCTAAATTATAACTCTCGGCCCCGTGAAGTTTTCCATTATTTTCGCCAAGATATCCTTGTGACGAGCTTGAGTTGTTCAGCCAAACTCCATCTGCCTTATGCATGCCAGAAAGCTGATGAGAGAAAAAAAAAAAAAAAGTTAAAGTATGAGACAGTAAAACGCCAAAAAATGCATTGTTTCAACGCCATGCAGAAGAGAGATCTGAAAGGCACACCACTGGAAGTAAAAGGGAACATGGGAAACGATTAGACAGCTTAAAATAGGAGAACTCAAGCTATAGAGCAGGAGACTGTACAAGCATCTCTAGAAGGGAGGAGAAGAAACCAAGACTAACAACGAAGCACTTCAAACTATGATTTGCAATACAAGATCAGATTATTGTAAGCAAAAACAATTCCCTTGAATATGTGATATTCCTTGAGTAAATAACCTTGAGATGAAATGACATAGTTAATACATCACAAGCACTCGCAGAACAATTAAATCATCCAGTTCATAGCTATTATTGAGAATTATATTATTTGGTGCACCTTGGTCGTGATAATAACACATCATGCATAATTGCATGTGTGGCAAATACAAAATGCTGGAAGCATTTCTAAAACAAGGAAAAAGGGAAAGTCCACAAAAATTGTAAATTATTATCACAATTTATCTATATACTAAAAAAAAAAACAGAATTTCTATGAAGGTTTCAAGTTACTTCATTACTTGTCAGCTACGGAATTTCAAGGTTAGGGGTTCACTAAATACAAATTGTTGTTTGCCAATGCATTAAAAAGGAAAGAAAATTTTCCACTGCAAACTATTAAGACACACAACTGGCAGGACAAATCCTAAAATTATAAACATGACCGCTTTCTAAAGCCATAACCGATAATGATCTATATGTATTAATCACAGATTGAAGTTCCACAATTGAAACTACATTTCTATTGATTACTAGTAGAAAAGAGCACACAAACACCCTCAATCTTAAGGATCCATGAGCACATTGCTCATACTAGAACTCACAAATTCTACAAAATATCTCACTACCCTTTCCAACTACTGCCCTTGGCTATTTATAGACATACATGACCACTCTAACTGATTCTGCAAGTTCATAGAAGAGTCTAGAAATAGTACAACTCATCTACAACTAATATACAGAAAACAAAACCATTAAAACAAAATGAAAAACACTAACAATTAATACGAGTGCATCAATATGGAAATGGCACCTAACCAAGAAAGAAAGGAATTCCATGATAGGAAGAAAAATCTATCTAAGACAAGAAGGCTCTCAGGTAGAAAGGTATCAAAACAAGCAAAATTAATCACTTGAAAGTACTCCATACGATTAAAACATAAAACTAGAAGGATAAAACCTGATGTTATAAAAATAATTGATTCTAAAGCCATAGCCAAAATGATAGGGCAATGGCATTTAACCAAGAAAGATAGGAACTTCATGGCCAGCAATAGGAAGAAAAGACAAAGACAAGAAGGCTTTAAGCTAAAAAGGTATCAAAAAACAGCAAAATAACATACAATTAAAAGATGAAACTAAAAGGATAAACCCTGAGATCATAAACATTATTGATTTCTAACACCTTAACCAAGATGATCTATATGACAATTGCACTTGACAAAGAAAGATAGGAATTCCCCTCTGATACAAATCTTCCTTTCTTTTTTTGATAACCAACAATCTTTTGGGGCAACTGTAATTCCATTATGCCTGGAAATATAATTATCATCATATGAGATAACATTATTGACTCTGATAACAATGTAAAATAAGAATTGAGATTTAAAATTAGAAAAAAAATGAAATTTCTAAAAAAAGAGAAACATCTCATGCCCTTTAAATGGTCAAATTCACGTCAAAGAACAAATTTCAAATGTAGTGTTATAAAATGCTGTTCCATCAAAAAATTTGGAAAGAGAAATAGGGAGTAAATGCAAGTGCATTTGAGGGAATGAATTGATCGCATAAAATTATTTAAAATATCAAAAATAAGAATGAGTAGCATTGCATTTGAGACAATTTTCATAGAAAGCCTTTTTCCTCCAAACATATTTTCATTTTTCTCTCTAATCTCTTGGAAGAGCATTTTGTTATCTGCTTATCCTATAAAATTTTCATAACAAAGACCATTTCAAATGCTAAACTAAAATGTGTTACCAAGTATGGCATAGAATAACATTTCCAATTTCAAGGAATGCATTTTGAATAAAAGGGATTGACAACCTATGGTACATGTCATAGGAGTGGAAACCAATCTAGTTATTATAAAAAATGAAATAAAATATAAAAAGAAAAGACCCAACATGCACGCTAAGAGGATAAAAGAATTTTGTCAAAAATAGTTTGAGGTTCGAATCTCATAAAGGCCACTTTGGGTCACCAATGCAGTTACTTAACCAGTTCGTTCGTGGTGGTTCTATAGGTAGCCAGTTCAACATGGTCAAGCCCCTTCACTGAATCAAAACGGAAAATGATATTTATAGAACTGAGAGGAGATACGACAGAATTACAAGGAGGAAAGAAAGGCAGGAGATTGACATGCAAGAAAATTATCTATACATGTAATGCAACGCACAGAATCAGAAAAGGTACACCTAAACCTCAGTTAAAGCATTTATTTTGAGAAAAGAAAGGAAAACGCAACCTCAAAATGATCGCCAATGTATACATGCAACATGCTGCTATACGTAAAGACTGCAATATTTTAAACTAAAGCAGAAGAATAAAAATGTGAATCTTACAATTCTATAAATTGCTGAGAGATGTTCACTTTGTTGACTTTGCCAATATCACCCTGATGGAAGCTGGTGCTTAGTTCAAACAACTAGTAATGTAAAGCTTAATCCGATTGATACAGCTTGAGGTCCTTAAAAGTATACTCCCAGAGCATTCTTTTTGCTGATTTCCATTCCCTTAATGCTTCACTTTATTTCATGCATTCATCTAACCAACTTGCAGAATGCGGTTAACAGACTTCACAAATGGTTTAAAAGAGCAGAGCATATCATACTATGAGCAACCTTGCCAAAACTACCCACATAGCTTCCAAAATAGAGATAAAGAATGCTTGAATTCTCAAACTTTCCAAACAGATATCATGAAAAGGTTACATCCATGTGATGCTACCTTTCTGTGAAATCGTAAGGTTGCGTTCACTTCTTATTTCCTTCACATTCTCTACCATCAAATTTTGATTCCACGCAATTGTCTGAAATCTTCGGGCCTTGACAAATTTTCTAGGATTATTACAAGTTTTTAGTATTTTAGACATAGCCTCAGCTTTTTGAATAATTGATGTTCTCCTTGCACGTGCTGCATTGATATTCGTTCTGTATGAGCTTGGCAATTTTGTTGAATGAGGAACAGAGGACATCAAATTCTTCAATTTCTGTGCCATTGCAGTCTTACCTTGTTTGGTCAACTCATCCGTCATTCTCTGGAAAGTAAGGTAGTGGGGAACCACACCTCTTCGAATCATGCCTTCGAACTCCACAACAGCCTCCTCAAATCTAAACATCTTACAGAGCAAATGAATCAACATGGTGCTTGTATTTATATCCATGTCAAAGCCCCTAGATCTCATTTCCTTGCTAACCTGTATTGCCAAATCAACTCTCTCTTCTTCACACAACATCTTCAACAGAAGATGGTATGTAAGCCGATCTGGAGCATATCCAGATTCTAACATTTTATTATAAAGGTTCATGCCTTCATCAATTTTGCCACACATTGAAAAGTATCTGAAGAAGTAATTATAGGTTGTGGAGGTTGGGACCACACTCCTACTTATCATCATCCTCAGAATTTTACTGGCCCCATCAAGGTCTCCAGCCTTGCAAAATCCCTTCACTAAAGAATTATAAGTTGATATGGTGGGACCAGACTCACATATCAAAAATCGTTCCATCATGTCCAATGCCACCTGCAGCCTACCCTCTTCTGCCAATGCATCAATTATTGGATTAAACACCACAGCATTTGGTTCAACACCTCCACTCCTCATCTCAGCAATCAAATCTATTGCCCTCTCAATCTGCTGTACTCCACACAAACCATCAACAATGGTACCATAAGTTACAACATTTGGCTTAACTTCTTCCTTTTTCATCTCTTGGAAAAGAGTCTCTGCACACTTCACATTTTTGGACAGAAACCAACCATGTAACAAAATATTATAAATCCGAATCGATGGCAACCAACTTGAGTCCCTTTCCCTTCGATGATAAAAGTATCCTGAAGCTACACCAACATGCCCTTCCTTACATAGTGAATCCAATAGAATCTCAAATAATTTCATTTCTACATCAGGATCCTGAATCAGGTCCAAACCCCTTGCATATTCGAAAGTTTGAATTGCACATTGCGACCTGCCTGCCATAAAAGTGCAATGTAGACTACATATTTTCAGACGACAAAAGACATTCCAGTCATCATATTGAAATCACTAGAGACCAGAATAGGCCAACCAGTTATATACTTTTCAACATGATGTCAGACTAAAAACATTAAAGTGTCTGTTAGTTTCACATAAATAGTTTTCTCATAAAAACAGTTTTGTTACACAAGTTTCTTCCCAAAAAGCTAAATAAAGCAAAATATATTTTCCAGTTTTTCCTTTGAGTAGCTGGCTATTGCAGTGGAAGTGCTTGTTTGTTGATAGCAATTCACGGCAACTTCATACAACAAAAAAAAAAAAATGTAAAATCTCTGAAAAGTTTAGGCCTGTTACTTCAAATATTATCCTACAGCAACAAAATTTCCGACATTTTGATGAGTTGGATCCATTGCTTTTTCAATGTTTTCCCATGCTCAAGGGCAAAAGAAAAACCATTTTCATCCTCTTATAATATAATAATGCTATTTGAACAGAAATTTTTTTTTTTTTTCCCTACCAACTAATGTAAATTCTATCCCTTAGGGCAACAAAGTGCCTCCGTGCATCCATTATTTTAGATTTCCTTTTTAATTGAGTTGCAGTCTTAGACACCGAAACTCTGTTTGGCATGGATGAAATCAAACGAAATCTGTGGAAACAGAATGAAATCCGTGTAAATATATCGTTTGGGTATTAAAAGTTTAGGTAGAAACGATTAGAAGTGAGGAAAAACAAGTTTCTCTTCACTTTTGGAGAGAAAGACTGGAAATCAAAGGAAATAAATTAATATTACAAAAATACCCTAAAAAAAATATTAAACATATAAAGTTTTAAGTTCTAACTTTATTTCCTTCTATTTCATCTCTATGGATCCAAAAAAAAATCAATAATATATTTCCTTCCATTTCCTTCTATTTCATCTCTTTAAATCCAAACAAGAAATCAATAATATATTTCCTTCCATTCCTTTATTTCCATTTTCTCTGATTTCCTTTCTACACATTTCCACTGATTTTCACTCTTACCAAACAGACTGAAGTAAACCTTATAATATGGACAAAGTTCGTCTTATCCACGTTCCAGCCAATTACACTTTGCCTGCTCATTTATCTGCTTACTTCTCAATGCAGCAATACATAATGTATATGCAGCAATTAAAATATAAACTTTTAAATCAAGTAACTCACCGGCTCGATTAAACCGTCTGATCAATATCACAAAAGTATCCACCGTAACATACGATGCGGAACCTGCGCTTCCCGCAAGACGGTCCTTAATGAGCTCCCAAGCCGAATTGAAATCCCGCAACTTGCCAAGCGCATTGATCACCGAATTAAACAGGGAAGCAGAGGATCGAAACCCGGGTCTCTTCTCTGCCCAAGTAAACAAAGCGAACAACAACTTCGGAGACGAATTCAAATGATCAAACAGTGACTGCAAGAGACCAGGGTCCGGTTCGATGCCGGTGTGGTCGAGTGCGGATTCGAGATCGGGTCCAGGAGGGATGGCAGGGTTTGCGAGGATGTCAGAGATGGTCCTAAAGGAATCTGATTGGGAATTAGGGTTAGCATTTAAGGTGGGAGTAGGGTTCAGGGGACGAGGTGGTGGGGATGGCCATTTGATTAAGGGGTTGCCGGGGGATGAGAGCCACGAAGATGATTGGTCGGTGGAGAAAGAGAAAGGACGGTGAAAGAGAAGGGTTTTGGGGAGGTGAAGCAGAGAGAGAGAGTGGTGTTTGGAAAGACGAAGGTGGAGGCTGAGGTAGTAGGGGAGAGGGTTCATTTTGGGCCAAAAGGGAAGGAGAACCAGTGGAAGTCAGCTTCAGTTCTTGAGGCGTTAAAAAGGAGCGAAACATAGCACATCATTTAGAAACGATAACAATATGAAACAGTAGAAAGAACAATCGAAATGGAAAAATATAAATAAATAAATAAATAGAATTTGTTATATTTGGACAAAAATATAATTAGAAAATAAAGCACTTTCATTATTATTATTATTATTATATATTTAAAAATCATTGACAACTAAATGTTTTTCTTCAATTTAAATAATATATTAATATTATTAAAGTTTTTTAAAAAAAATTAAAATTTATACATCTAAGGGCATAAGTTATTTTCCGCTTTAAAACTAGTAGAAATCGATATACAATTATTAAAGTACATTCTAAGTAGATAAAGTAAAAGTCAGACAATTATTTTATTTCTTTCTATTTTCTTATATTATATATATTATTATATTAATCAAACAATGTGAAAATGAAATATTTTGCTCTATTTTTATCTTATGAACCAACACAAAAAGCGAAAACTAAAGTTGAATTCTTTTACCTCGTTTCCATCCGTTTCCATTTATTAATTTATTTATACTCTCCTTTAGTTGCCGGACATAATGTAGGACTGATTGTTGAAGAATCTAAATACAAACGTCGAAATAGCTTCACAAGCAATCCAACTTATTGAATTACTAGTTTTATGCCAGTTTAATATTTTTCCCCTTCCTTCCATAGGACACCATTGGCAGTGCATTATACAATGGATGCTGCAATGAGCAAGAGACAAACAATACATCTGGATATATGGCACTTCAAATTTGGATCTCGCTCTGGCTCTCAAGCTAAAGATTAAGATGCTTCATACAAGTGGGACAGTATGGCAAATGAATCCTGGTCATGCGCATCTTCACTTCAGTTGGGATCAAGTACTTAGATTGAGTCTACTTCCAGTCCAGCATGTGACGGCATGGAGAAGGTTGCTGCAAGTGGCGAGGGGAAAACTTTATGAGTAATTGTTCACATGGAGCTCGACATGGACATGGTGAACTCTGAATCTGTCGCATGATTATTTAGCAGCTGCTGGCGATTTGATTGAGCTTTACAGTGAAGGTGGTGATTGCACTTAGGTGAAGCGTAAAGAAACCACAGGAAGAAGATGATGCAAGGAATGGACTCTCAACCTCAAACGGTAGCGTTTAGCACGTGGAATTATTCAATGAATATGAATAGATTAGCTATCCAGCCCAACGCAACTAAAACCCGCCAAGTCCTATGTTTGGAAACGACGGGCTAGCCTAGCAATGACCCTTTAAGTGAAACGGGCCTAAGAATAGCTTTGGATCTCTCGCTAAGTGACCACTATTTCCTTAAATTACAATTTAATTTTTAGTCTAAATATATAAAACAACAAAATCGACACTAAATTAGATTATTAAAAATATAAAAATGGATTTATTTGTCAATTTATTAATATACAATATATTTTGAACACTTTTTTTTCCCTTTTTCTTTTTCAAGTCCTCACACTCAATTTTTCTCTCTCACTTTTTTAAATTGTCCTCCATTTTCTTCTCACTCCCCCTTTCTCTCTCTCTCCCACTTTCTTTTTCTTTTCTTCTCACAATTTCCAATAAGACCAACTTTTTCACAATTTCGATTATTTCTCCATTTTTCGATAATTTTTAGAAAGAAGTCATAATTTTTGCACACACAATACGGGTGCGCTTAAAACTAGTTAGTTCATAAGTATCTACCAATAAGCTAGTTCATAAGTATCTACCAATAAAAGTATAGTAGACACAATATTATTACCCTTACAAAGAAGTACAATATAGTGTAGTAAATAAATAAGGTTATAGTTGTACTACTAAATTTACATGAAAGTTTAAGAAATAAAATTGATAAAGTAAGTAAAATTACTTGAAATTTACCTATTATGACATATGTATATTCAATTTTTGGAGCTTCAAGGCTTTTCAGGACTGGATCCAAGCATGCTTCAACCTTTAGGTTGAAATAGCTAAAATAATCATTTTCAAAACTAGTAACATTGAACTTACTCTCAATCTTATTGCTTTTATAAAGGTTAAAGAGACAAAGGACATGACAAAATATCGGTACAAAACTTGATTTTCACTTAAGTACCACTGTTGAGTTTCATGACAGCATGTTTGTTGAAGAATTTTCCATCTTAGAATGGTGGAAGCAACATCCAAGAATGTTGGTGCCAAAATTAGTAATCAAGAAAGGAGATAAATTATTACTTTTATAAAAATTCAAATGTTTTCGTGATTTTAAAAATATCCTCATATTACTTATTTAATGGCATAGTAAGCAATTTATGTTCAAACAATAACAAAATGAAAGAAGAAGATAGAGTGAAAGAGAGAGAGAGAGAGAATGTAAAATAATATATTTAGTCTAAAAGCTACTCCACGCAAGTAATGACCTATGAGAGGAGGTGCGATAGAGATATAGAAAGAGCATGGCTAATGAAGGAAAAAAAAAAAAAACAAAACACCCAAAGGCTAAGAGACTGACAAAATGAAAAACAAGAAATGAGAATGATAAAATAGAGAAATAAGATGATAAATGAGCTAGAAAAATTTAAACATTCTATAATTGAAATGAACATTTGAAAAATTTGAACATTCAACGATATAAATGTAGAAAAGTTTAGACATATGCTTCCCTACATAACTTCGCTCTCAACTCTCACTTATATACTCTTCTGTTATCCTTTGAACTCACTAAATTTTACTCAATTTTTTCTGAAGGAGTCTTGAATAAATTTATCTTTTTGGGATATAAACATACACAAAATTCATCTTGCACATATATTGCTGCCTACAATATGCAATCTTTGTTATAGTGTACTTTTTTCTTTAAAAAAAAGTTTGTTTTTCTTATCTTTATTTTTTATTATGTAAAAAATGGACCATTTTTCCGTTATATATACTCTACTAAGAAGGGACTTTTTAAAAAAGGGAAAAAAGGAAAAGTCGTTCAAGTCAAGCAGTTTGTTAACATGGAGGATTATGAATTCCATGACTTCTCCTATAATAGAGCAGATGATATAATAAAGAATCCTTCATCTTGTTCAAGCATGTAACTTCAGATGGTTAGGTTAGTGCCAAAGATGAGACCATGGAGCAGGAGGAAGTTGAAGAATTCTAAAAGAGGATATATACGGTTCATATTACAACTACTGCAAAACAAACTATGCATAAGAAAAAGGAGATGGCTACAGTACCTTAATCAGATACATGCAAAGGAGCACCCTATAAAGCTTGGAATGGACAAGTCTTCACAAAAAATCTCCCTAGACAATAGTTCATAATCCACCTCATTATTTCAATATTGAAGTGAAGATGCAAAAATTAGGCCCAATACAATACATTGCAAATATGCACCTCTCGTAAAATGTAGGTGATAAGAATTCACCAATCGGACCTTAACCCGAGCCTAAGCCAGAAGGCTAGAAAGTATGGCTCGAAGGATCCTTACCCTCTATCCTGCCATAGAAAAGTCCAACCTCTTGTCTAGTTCCAAGCTTCCCCTTTTTTTAAGTAGTACATTGTACTGAACATCAAAGAACAAATAGTGTACTAACCTAACATGGACCCAAGCAATTTCTTAAATAGTTCGGCAAACATGACGAAGGGCTCAACCTTCATGATTCAGAGCCAACCATACCGAAGGGCAAACTATTTGAGCACTTACCGACCTGATCTCGACTACTACCCTATTATGGAATGTCGAACTACCCTAGACGATTATCGATAGGAAACAATTGCTAAACCCTCAATGACGAACTATCCAAAAGTCTTCGTCCTATAGTAATCCAAATCCATTCTACTTGATTTACTCCACGGAATCCCATCCACTTATAAGAGGACACATGTCCTCTAACATTCGTACCAATATGGAATAGAGTTAGAAGATTCTTTCTTATATGTATTACGAAATTATCCTTTACATGTTTATTCTTCTTATTATGCTTCTATTTTAGGCAAGATGACCCTTTTTGTAAATTACCTTGATTTGAAAGTTGTCCTAAATATTCAGATATAAATACCCATGTAAAATGTAAGCCGCATCAATCAACATTATCATTGATAAGATTTTCCTTTCTTCTTTCATAATTTGTTCTTGTCCATAACAGGTTCATATTACCTTCTACTCTTATCCATTTTCTTGAGTAAAGATTGGTAGCAAGTAACCTAGTTACCTAGTTGGCTTAAAGAGAGTTCTTTGTATAATATTCCTAGAAGGGCTTGTGTTTGCTTTTTTTTACCCTTTGATTCTCATACTATTTTCATTCCTTTGATCAATTTACACTCACCCTAATATTGCCGCCTTTGTCAGTTTGTGGCATGGTATATCATCTTGATATTAGAGCAGAAGTTCATGATGGAGAGTTATAGTGTTAATTTAGGTGTGTTGTTGAGTGTCTGTAGTGCTATAAGTTGCTATGTAAAGGAATAGTAAGTGTTTTGACGAATTGACAAATAGACCTTATTTTACACTGTTTTTGAACTTGGAAACAGAACAATGGGTAATAATGGTAGATTCTGGGTTCGAGTTCGAGATTAAAGTTTTAGTAGACTGAGTAGTTTTGGCTAGATTTTTACAATTGTTTTGGATTATGTTGAATTAAAAATTCCAAGTTTGTGGTTATGTTTAGTTTGATTCTATATGTTTAGAAGTAACAATATTAGTGCACGTTGTAGTTGTCATTAGTGTTTGGAATTCACCCGGTTAAAGGTAAGGTTCCTATTAAAGAAGATGACTGACTCAAGTGTAAATGCTACCGTTAGGGACAACGAAAGTAATGTTAAAATAGCCATCATGATAACAAAGTTGACTCTTACAATTTGTGAGCTAGCTACTGCCCATCCTATTGAGGTCATTCATAACGCTCCCAGAACTACTCTTATGGTTGGAGAAGCAATGTACAAAGCCTAATAAGGCCAAAGACCACTCCTAACTTGGCAAGACCGAAATGGAGGAGTAGGAAAACAAGCCTAATGAAGGATAAACTTAGAAGATGTAGAAGTAGAAGAAAAAAAGTATCATCAACAAAGGAAAGCGCTTATTCAACATGAGTTGCTAGTCACGTAAAACTACAAATACCAACCTTTATTGGTACCGGTAATGCTAATAAGTACCTCAATTGAAAAGAAAAGGTCAAAAAAAAAATTTTGATTACTATCAGTATGGGGATTTTAACAAAGTAAGGTTGGTCACCCTTGAGTTTTTTGGTTATACTGCAATGTAGTGGAAGAATTTTTAAACCATGTACAGAAGGGAAAGTTTTTATGAGATAAGATCTTGGCTAGAGATAAAGATGATTATGAGGGTAAGGTTCATTCCTCACTCCTACTTGCAAGACACTTTTGCTTGACTATAAGAGTTGAAATAGATATGTCATACTATTGATGAGTATATACAAGAATTTCAAATTCTCATGATTAGTTATGAGGTCAATGAACCAGAAGCTTAAACAGTATTGAGGTTTCTTACTAGTCTAAGGTATGAGCTCCAAGATGTTATAGAGCTACAACAATTTTCAATACTTGATGAGGCTATCAAGATTACACAATAAGGGGAACGGTAGAGAAGGAATAGACTATCTCGAGCTCCCTTGAGCCAACTTAATCTACCTATGACCTATTAAAGGTGGAACTCAAGCTCAATCCAATACCGATTAAAGCAAAAGAGAAGAGGCTTAACTAAATCAGAAAGTTTAACTTACTAAAGAGAAGGCACCTAGGAGGTTTGAGAAATGACGGACCTTAAGGTAGAAGATAAGCAAGATTAAATGCTTTAAGTGCCAAAGTTTCGAACATATGGCCACCCAATGTCCAAACCAATGTATTATGGTCATTATGGGAGAAATCATGACCTTTGTATGACAGCAATGATGAAGAACTGAAGAGAAGGTTAAGGTACAAGGGAATGCCAAGAAAGAAGAGGACGAGCTTATTGATGATGGGGTATATACCAAGGACTTAGATAAGTTAACTCAAGTTGTCTACCGTACCATGACATGGAGTGGTCCATTAAGGATGAACAAAGAGAGAACCCCTTCCACATTACATACAAGGTCAAAGACCAAGTTTATGCACTAAATGTAGACAGCGGAAATTGTAACAATGCTATGTCTGCCAGCGTAATTTAGAAGCTAAGGTTGCAGACATTGTTGCACTCGAAACCATACAGCTTACATTAGTTAAATGAGAAAGGTGCAGTCTATGTATCCTAACAATTACTCTTAACAATCTCCATTGATGTCCTACCTATGTAAGAATCACATATGTTGTTAAGCCGACCTTAGTTGTTCAACTAAAAGGCCATATATGATGGGTACAAGAACACCTATTCATTTGAAAAGGATGGAAAGAAGGTCACCCTAAACCCAATGAACCTAAGCTAAGTTAGCAGGTTATATACTAAACTTGCCCGGGTTTAGAAGAGGCTTTAGTCTTAAGCTAATCCAAATTGAGAAAGGCAATAAAGTTAGACATGTCGACATTTTTGTTAATATGAAGGCCGTTGGAGTTAAGAGAATAGGTTAATTAGCTGAGAAAATTCAAGAGGCTAGTTGAAGAGTTCATGAACCTATTTTCTAAGGAACTACCCAAGGGTCTACCCCCATTCTAAGGGATAGAGCATTATATTGTCTTCGTGCCTGGTACCACCCCATACAACAAATTAGACTACCAAGCAAACATTGAATAGGCCATCAAACTACAAACGCAAGTTAATGAGTTAGTAGAGAGAAGGTACGAAAGAGAAATTGTAAGCTTATGTGCAATCCCTGCATTGCTTGTAACGAAGAAAGATAAGATGTGGAGAATGTATATAGACAGTTAAGCTTTTAACAAAATTACAATCAAGTATGGGTGCCCATTCCCCAACTTGACAACATGCTGGATGAATAACATGGAGCATAAGTGTTTAATAAGATCGACCTCAAGTTTGGTTACTACCAAATAAAGATGAAAGATGGCATTCAAGAGCCAATATGGATTGTATGAGTGGTTAGACATGTCGTTTAGCCTATCAAATGCCGTTGGTACTTTCATGAGATTGATGAATCATGTGCTCAGGAAGCAAATTAGGAAGTTTGTTGTTGTTTATTTTGATGACATGTTAGTCTACAATCCCCATCTATGAAGTCACTTCGAACAGCTCTAAACTTTTTTTGACATACTATATGGTAAGATGTTTGGCAACTTAAATAAATGTTGTTTCTACTAGGAAGAAGTAGTCTTCCTAGACTAAGTGGTTAGTTAAGGAGGCTTACGAGTCAACAATAAGAAGATCTGAACTATTGTTGAGTAAGCAAATCTGACCTCCTGTGCCAATGTAAGAAGTTTTTATGGTTTAGCTTCTTTTAACTGAAGATTTATTTAAGGCTCCAGTATAATCGTGGCACATCTTATTCATGTAACCAAGAAGAATGTAAAGTTCAAATGAGAAGAGAAGGAAGAGAGAAGCTTCACCATGGTAAAAGAGAGACTGACCTCTACCTTAATTCTAGCTTTACTTGACTTCAAGATGGTCATTGAGCTCGAATGCGATGCTTCAAGAGTCGACATTAGTGTTGCACTCATGTAGGAAGGTCAATTTGTCGCTTATCATAACGAGAAGCTTAAAAGAGCCTGATTAAACTACTCTATATATGATAAAGAGCTTTATGCATTAATCTAATCCCTTTATGTATGGCAACACAACCTCCTTCCTAAAGAGTTCATTATCTACACTGACCACGAATCACTACAGTATATGAGAAGCCAACCAAAAACTTTCCAAGGAACAAACCAAGTGGTTAAAATTCCTTAAGGGTTTCACCTTTATGATCAAATATAAGTGCAGTAAGACAAATGTGGTCACCAATGCATGTTTAAGAGGTACACCCTCCTATCCAACCTTTAATCCAAACTGCTAGGGTTCACAAGCGTAAAGGAGCAGTATATCCAAGATCTCTACTTTGGTTTAATCTATGCCTAATGCACAAAAGGACGGATAGTATATGATTATTTTGTTGAAGAATTGTACCTATTTCGAAGAGGCAAACTCCGTGTACCAACCTGTTTAGTAAGGGAATTATTAGTGAAGGAAACCCATGGTGGAGGACTCTCCGGACACTTTAGAGAGAAGAGTGTAAGCCCAACAACCAGTCACTCAAGACTTCAATCGACTAAAAGATCCGATTGAGCCTAAATTATAAGTAAAGCTGGACATATTAGTAAAATGATCCCATAAGTTTGAATTTAAGAAAATAAGCAATAAAATAAAAGAATATAAAAATTCCAAATTTTACGTATATAACTGGTTATTTATCGAAAATGCGTAAAATGTATTCCGATAATTAACAAATCACTAGAGATAAATTATATATATACTAAAAATCATAAAATGACCTAAATAATATTTAGGAATATTTATTTGTACTATATATGAATTTACATGTATGTAGAAATATGCGTAATTACTTAAAATACCTGAAATATGCTAAAATAATACTAAATAATTCAAGAAAATTCATAATTAATTAAGGAAAAATAAAGAAAAATAAAAAAAAGGAATGATCCAGATTTGGATCGTGGTAGCTGGGGAAAATAAGAAAAAATCAGCCAATTAAATTAAAGCAACACAAAAGCCAAAAATTAAGGAATTTGGACAATGTCTTGTCCAATTTAATGCACATTATTTACCACAAAGCTCTATAAATACTCCAAATTTTTCAGAAGCTCATTTGGGCAGTTTAGAGAGCGAGAAAAATAGAGAGCTTCGAAAATTCAAGAGAAAAACCAAAGAAAAAAAAAAAGAAAAAGAAAACTGTGTAGTTAGGGCCACAAAGAAGAACCTAGACCCAACAAGTAGCTTTGAGTGGACAACCACTACCACCACACGATAGTGGAAATGCCCAGGTGTGTCAACACACCCATGGCCGCCGATGGTGGCCAAAGCCACCCAAATCGGTATGTTCGATTTCTAGCCCGATTTTGTGTAATTTTATAAAAATAATAAATATTCTTAGAAAATTATGAAACTTGTTATTCTAAAATATTTTTGTACTTATTTTTTATGAAAAATATTATTTTGATGAAAATATGCCTCGTGATATATGGTCCTTAAGAAATCACGCAAAATTGAGCATATTTCAGTTTAGAAATAAATGACCTTAGGAGTGTAGTTTTGAACCCAAAATTTTTTTGTAGACTACTTAGATGATATAGAACAGTGCTATGAAGCTCGTTTTTAAAAATTAATTTTCAAAAATTTTAGATAATTTTTAGGCCTTAAAATGAGGCATAAAATGGGTAATTTAGGGTTAATTAAATAATTAAATGGTTAATTACTGATTTAGTGAATAATTATATGTTTTAGGATGTTGAAATCTGATGAAGTATAATACTTGTAGCATTTAAGATGTTAGATGTAATTATTAGGTTAATTATGTAGTAATTGAGTAATAGGGAAAAATAGTAAATTTTAAGTTAATTTTGTAAATTAGGGTAATTAGGTGTAAAATCTGATTTAGGATAAATTTAGATATTTTGAAATGATAATTGATGTTAGGAGATGGTAATTAGAGTAATAGAAATATTAAATGTATATTATGTACATAATAAATAATAGTACATAATACACAATTATTAGAAATATAATAAATAGAAAATATTATAATAAAAATTGATATTATGATAATAATAAAAATATACAATAAATCTAATAGGAAACTTGAATTTATGTAATTAGAGGAAAAATGTAAAAATTTCTCACATCAAGAGTAAATTCGGTACACTAATAAGGATTTAAGTGTACCGGGTAGAATAAAATACTAATTAGAGGTAATGATGGTATTTAGGAGATCGGGAAGTAATGTGATTAATTTCACATTATGAGTTGAAACGAATTTCTAGGGTTCGGGTATAAAACAACACTTAGAAATTGAATTAGAACCTGATTTAGAAATCGATACGGAAACCAAACCCGAACCTAACCCCAAACATAGAATAATTGTAAAAGACTCAAGACCTAGATAATTAGGTATATTAAACCCTAAACAAAACATAACAATAAGCGTTATAGGATCAAACGAATATATAATAGTTATATGAAAAACTGAAACCACGTTTGTATTATAGGAATGATCGGCGATGGCCTGAGTGAGTTAGACCTCGATTGAGTGAGCGAGGAGTCCAGGTAAGTTGGGATTAATACGTTGTTGTATTTTGGAGGCTTGAGATTATGCTTGGTTGTGCTTGTTAGATAGTTGATTGTGTGCATGTGCTTGATTATGAGTGATGCTATGATTCTGTCTGTTGTTCCGGCTTATATTGTATGATTTGTGTGAAATGATTGATCACCCTAAATTTGACCTAATCAAATATAAGACCTGTAATCATAATCAGACCTACATGGCAACCTATTAGGGGAACCTAGGATTCTCCGGCCAAATACCAACCCCTTCGAAAGGGATAGCGCAGGATTGCAAAATGGTCCCTTCTTCATCCTTAGTCGAACTAAGTGACAAAAGAGGAGGTCGCGGTGATGGTGAAGTCAATGGTTCGAAGGTAGTCGCGGGAAGAGCCATATCTCCATTGCACAAGCCTGGGTTTAGTCGTGAGCTATTGCATTAACAGTAACTCCTCAACCTAGATTAAAGCGGGCGCAATTTCTCTAATCTCATGACGGACCGGACAATGTCGTGCGATGGCATTTGCTTGAACATGCATTGCACCTAATAAGTTGATTGATAACCTTATTATGTTTGTGGTATAGTTTTAAGTCCTCCATCCTAACTTACTAAGCTGTGGTTGCTCACATCCCTATAGACGTCGTGCAGGTGCTAGCTAAGAAGCAGCATACAACTACTCTGAAGCTAGCAACTGCTGGATCCTGGGGAGTGAGGAAAAATATTTGAAGAATAAACATATATTCTTAAGGTCTAAGCAAGGAAGAGTTATACCCCTACTTGTCTTAACTTAACCTTAGATTGAGTTAAGCATGAACTTTGTTCTTGGCAAGCCTGAGATAGCTCAAGGCAAAGACTCTTTAATGGTCACCATGGATAAATTTAGCAAAATGAGCAAAATGGCACATTTTGTGCCCTATGCCAAAACTGACGTTACTTTAACTATCTCTTTACTCTTTTTTGTAAGAAGTCATTAGATTACATGATATACCGAGAAATTTAATATCTAAAGAGACCCAAAGTTTCTAAGCTACTTGTGGAAGACCCTTTGGTGTCATTTGGGAAACAAGCTACTCTTTAGTATGTCATGCCATCTACAAACCAATGGTCAAATAGAAGTCGTTAACTTCACTTTGGAATCCCTGCTCTAAGCTAGTATAAGAAGAAACCTGACTAACTAGGATGAATGTTTGCCTGTAATTAAGTTTGCCTACAACTGATTTGTCTATAACATTCAGGCAAAACGCCATTCAAAGTTAGATATGGTTTCAATCCAAAGCTATCCTTTGACCACGTACCATTGCTCGTACCCAACCAAGGTAACCTAAAAGCAAGAGACCAAGTTCAAGCTCTCCACAAGATCTACCAGAAGGTGATTGAGCAGTTGGATTAAGCTACATAAAGGTTTGAGCAAAAAGGACTAGGAAGGAGGAGAAAGCAATTTTAGCCCAACAATCTAGTTTAGTTACACCTGAGCCGAAAAAGATTCCCAAACCAAAGAAAGAACGAATTGTCTACCCAAATTGAAAGATCATTTAAGATACTCTAAAAGATCAATGACAACACATATTGACTAGAGCTACTTGAAGATTATGGAGTGTTTCACATGTTCAACATTGCTAACCTGAGTCCATGCCTTCCTAAAGAAGATTATTACAAAGAAATCCATCCAAATCTGATCCTAAATCCCAATAAACCCAAAGGGGGTGATAAAAATTGACTAACTGAACCCTTGACTTGAGCCCAAGCCAAGGGGTAGAAAGTATGGCTTGAAGGATCCTTACCCTCTATCCTACCATAGAAGAGTCGAACCTCTTATCCAGTTCCAAGCTTCCCCTTTTTTTAGCATTATACTGTACTAAAGACCGAAGAACCAACAATTCACTAACCTAACATAGACCCAAGCAATTCCCCAAAAAGCTCGGCAAACATGACAAAGGCTCAACCCTCATGATTTAGAACTAGCCCTACCGAGGGGTAAACTGTTTGAGCACTTACCAATCTGATCTAGACTATCGCCTTGTTCTGGACTGCCAACTCCCCCAAACGACTACCTACAAGAAACTAGAAACAACTATCTAACCCTCTATGCCGAACTATCTAAAAGTTGTTGTCCCATAGTAATTTGAATCGACCTTGCTTGCTTTACTCCATAAGATCCCATCATATCACAATTATTTTAGTCTCGCGATATAAAGTAGATGTTCTTCAAGACTATATGAAAGGGCATTATCAAATTATTAATAACATATCTGATACACAAGATACATGTGCCTCTCAAGTAAGAACAAAAGTTTAATAAGTGATACGAGTAGTGAATGAGTTATTTTTAAATTCTTTATACTTCTATGGTGGTCAGGTTTCAGTTACTCTTTTGCTTGCCCTTATCTTATAGAATGTTATATATGATGACATCCTTATAAGGGACCAAATGTTGGCCCAAAAGTTGAAAATGCATAAGTTTGGTAGGCCCAAATGGAGCTTGAGCATTACATCAGCACCAACTTTAAGTTTAGTAATAGTATTGGTGTTCGAGACTTTGACGTTTTATTTTAGTGGAGGAGGCATAAAAGGACCTATCCAATCCTCTTACGTATGGATCGATAAGTTCTTGCCACTTTGAAATCAACAATTGTAAGGGAACGAACATTTAACACTATGGGCCTTATTCTTAACAACTAGTGGGCCTCCCTTCATCTATCATAGGAGTACGCGGGACATCTACTAAGGAAAATGATTTCTTCAACAACTTCAACCCATTTGAGGGAGATGTTCTACTCTCGAACGCATACTAGGTGAGTATGATTGACTATTTTAGCAATTATTTAAAAATGTTTTGCCACTTAGAAAATTGTTTTCTTAATTTCTATACAAACAAAAAACTAATCTATTGTTTTGAAGCTAAGACTTTTATTTTTAGATTTTTCTAGAAAAGGACAAACAAAACTTAGCATGTTTTGTAGTATTTTTTTTGCAATATAAATAAATTAGATATTCATGTAAAGTTGGTTTTTAAAAAAAAAATACATAATTTTCTTTTTTTTTACAAAACTCACACCATAGCAGTTTGGAATAGGTAGTCGATACATAGACACTTATGGACAACCTAAAAATTGGAAAGAAAAATAGATTATAATTTATTCATTAAACAAGGTCATTTTCTTGTTTTCTAAGAAATTACTATTTCATTTTTTTTATGTTTCCAAATTCCATGTTTCGAATCATTCATTGTATCAAAACATTCATTTTTCGTATCATATTATATTCCGTAAAATAAGTATTTTAGTGTAAATTTCTTTTTAACATTTTGCATCAAATAAAAAATGTACTTATTTCCATGAAAATTTCTTTGTAACATGTTTGTATCAAATAAAAAAAAAAAAATTGTACTTGTTTTGTTTGAACAAATATGTTTCCATAAATCCTCTGAATGTGCTAGGCAAAAAAATGTTGCGTGAAGAAATGAAAAAGAAATAAAAAGAAAACAAAACTGAAAAAAAAAGGGAAAAAAATAAAAGAATTGCCGGTTCGCAAGTCCTATGAAACAATCCATAAACTAGCAACCCTATGAATTGACCCCTAAACCGATAAACCTATAAGCCGGCTCCGAACCGATTATGAATGGGCCATAAACGTAAATCGGTAATTTCGCGCTTGATTCCTAACCGATTCGGTTGGTTACCAAGGTCTACTTTAGACTTCCATATAAATGGACACGACCAGTTTTGAACGCATTAAAAAAAATGTGCTGATGCCATATCCAATAGAGAGGAGCTGCTCTCGAAATAATTGCCACGTTATCTTGTGCTTCGAGCCAAAATGGCTTCACGTCGGAAATAACAAATGTTGGTCATCTAATATCCACACATACACGTACATTACCGCAAAATGAAGTTCACAAGATTGATAATGAAAATGCTTTTGAATTATCCCACGGCGACACAAAATAGATGAAGAAAATTGCCACGTTGAAAATAAAAGAATAAAAGCCGCTTCTTTTTGTAATTTATTGGAACTTTTTGTTATACAAAAGAAAGGAAAATTATAAATAATCCTCTAAACTTTGATCCAGGCTTGATTATTTCATAAATTTTCAAATATTATAAATTACTTTCTTAAACTTTAATAGATTGATAATATTAAGGACATTTCTATTTCAAATAAAACCGTGCTATGATTAAAGTTTATAAAATCGTAAAGTATACTTTAATAAGTTTAGAAGGCCTTAAATACTAAAATGTGTAAAGACCTCAAGACACAATACCGATGGAATGGTATGAAGGAAGAGACCATTGAATATATTTCTTGGTGTTTGACTTGTCAAATTATCTATATTAAGCATCAATGACCAAAAAGAGAGATGCAACTTTATCGGTACTTTAATGAAAATAAGATCATATGACTATACGTTTTGTTATTGCACTACCAAAGATAGTGCATAAACATGATGCAATTTAGGTGACTGTGAGTAGATTGATCAAGATTGTACATTTCTTACCAATAAAGGCAAGGTATACATGGGAGTAGTATGCAAAGTTATACATCAAGGAGATAGTAATGTTGTACAAGGTAAACAAAGATACCAAATTTGCGAATAAATTCTAGAAGAGTCTACACAAGGATTTAGGTATTAAGCTTTAGCTTTCTACCTTTAGAAGTTGTACAGTCTAAGAAGACAATTCAGATATTAGAGAACCAACAAAGAGCTTATACACTTGACTTTGGAGGAAATTGGGATGGCCATCTACCTTTGGCTAAGTTCACCTATAATAGTAACTATCGACCGAAAACTCAAATGGCACTTTATGAAGCGGTGTATGGTAAGAAGTGCAAATCATCAATACATTAGGATAAAGTGGGCAAAAGTAGGGACCTAAATTGGTACAGGATGCAATTAATAAGGTTAAGCTAATCAAACAAAGGATGTAGTTAGGTTAGAGTTGTGATACGAGCCAAGCGCATCTATCAATTATAGTAAGCAGATTGAGTCCGAATGTCGATCCCTCAAAGATCTCTATTATCTAACCAGCAAATTCAAGTTCAAGAAATTTAAAGAATCTAAATTAAATTGCAACAACTAATAAGTTAATAACTAATTAGAATTTAATCAAGAACTTAAATAAGAAAGTAATAAATGTGTAGATTAATTCAAGATTCGGAATTGTATCTAGATTTTTGTTTCCTCTAAATCAACATGTGATTTTTCTAAAAAATAATCTAATTCTTTCTTTAATCTTTCTTGACCAGGATAATTCTCTATTAATATTAATCACTTTCTCAAGTCAATTAACTTTAATCTTAAAATTACCTATTAGAATCTTTTCTCAATAGTATGACTTAAGATCACATTATTGCACAACAAATTCTCTATAATATAAATCAAAATTCTAGAAAAATCTTGTAAATTATCTCTAATCCTGCAATAATCCTTATTATCAACTATGGCTAAATCTAATCTTATAAGAAAAATATTAGATTTTAGATCACTGTCCACGAAAATAACAATCTAAAATATTAAACACACATAGTTAAATCAAGAAAAAGTAAATAATTCATTAGATCTAATAAAATACTTGTCATATGAATAAATTTAGGTTCCACAAGACCTAAATACAAAAGATTTATTCTCTATGCATCATAAAGTAATAATCTTGCATTGAAAAGTAAAGAAAGGTAGAAGAGTGAATCATGAGGTTAAAGAAAAAGCTTAAATCTTGAAGTCTTGATAGTATCTTACACTCTTGAGTATTCTAGTCTTGAAAAGTTCTCTAAAAGTCATCCAAAGGTTTACTCTAAAAAAGCCTAGTGACACTTTAAATAGGAGATGGGCAAAATAAGAATAACTGCAAATGATACGATTGGGGACACATCATGAAACTCATTACCTTCACATCTTCTTTTTTCTTTTTCAAAACATGAAACGACATTACCAAGGACATAATCATGTCCTTTGGCCGTGTAACTTGCTGTAGTAATTTAAAATTGGCTCCAAATTCGCCTAAAAATGATACAATCATGTCATATGATTATGTCGATCTTTAAACCTTCATAACTTTCTCGTTTTAACTCCAAATTGAGTAAAACTTGTTTCTATCTTCTTGTTTTCTTACATAGATCCTTCCAAAACCTAGAAAAGATTTTATTTAATTAAGTATCATTTTCTAAAAATAAACTTAAATTTTAAAGGAAAATCATTATAGAAAATATATGTAAATAGGTACTCATCAAACTTCCCTACACTTAAGAATTTGCTCATTCTCAAGCAAATAGATCAAAGAAAAATCAAGATAAGAATTCTTAAGTTAAAAAATATTACTAATCAAGAAATCGACCAAAATTTACACTTAACTCAAAAAATGAATCAACTTGCAACTTCAATCAATTTTCTTTAAACAACTTCATTAACTCTTATACTCTGTCTTTTTTCCCAATGTCCAAAGAACACAAAATACCAAAATTCATAAGCTAATCAATATAAATTAAAGTTTACTTGGGTCATTTAATCAAGAACTCCTAAACTTAAAATCAGATGTAACATCTTACCAATCAAGAAAAAGTTAAAAAGATTTTATCCCACCTAACTCAAATGAATATAGCTCTCTTAACTATCTCACTAAGGACTATAATTCAAAGTAAACCTATATTGCATCTATTCATCTTCAGATCATTTCCCTAATATGACTTTTCATTAGAGGGTTTTAATTCACTTCAAATATTGTCATTCATGCTCAATTCACTTACTTGTGATTGGAATTCATTGGTAGTGAAATTCAAACATCGTTCTTCCGATGAGCTAAGATCAATCCTTACCAATTTTATCTTCATATCGGCAGCAGGAAAGAATCTTGCTCTTCTAAGAGACGAAAGCCTATCCTTATTAATTTGATCACTTCATTTCATTCATTTCTCTTTATTTTTTTTTTCATTTCCTTTCATTTTCACCCTCCAACTACTTTAATTTTTTAGGGAATTTGTCAAATGAAAAACTTCGTTTACTAATTTACTAAGAATTATAAGTGATACGAACTGCACCAAAGACAGACAAGGCTAATCATAAGGGTGGGTTCGATCCTGTCGAAGAAACGACAAGTAAATAGGATTCTATGGTTTAGCTATCCTGCACACTAACTCTACGGATATAACACACCGTAGAACCACATATGGACCTAAGACTCGTCAAATGTGATGCACCGATTCGAGTAACAAGGTTGTTCGCCACAATCCTTGCTAAAAGGATTGATAAGAACTAATGAAGGAGAGAACTTTCCGAGAGAAAAGACTCAAAAGGAGTTTTTTCATTAATCTTCTATATCTGTATTATTACAAATGTTACTATTTATAATACATCCTAAACCCTAGTGGCAAAACTATAAATAATGTATAAGACCTTAAACCTTAAAAAATTGAGCTCATAAATAAAATAAAGATAAACATGTACAAAATATAAAACTTTACATTTTACAGGGAGAAGTCGGCATGCGATCATTCAGTATGCCTTGGAAGTAGTCTCTCATTACTTAGCTGAGATACCAGAGAGGTCAGCCTATAATTGTCGAGTTTTAAAGTTAGTCGGCACTAGTCTCTCTATGCCTTGTCAAGTGGATCCAACTTTAAACAACATGATCTCTCAGCTACTGTATAGGTGATAGACTTTGTCGAGTGAATCTATCTCTCGGAAACGTGATATCTCAGCATATCAGCAAGCGTAAGGCCGAGTAAGTAACTAATTAAGCATGGGTGAGGATCGATTGTTGTCTCGGCCTTCTACTTCTTTGCACTCTATCTATAAGTAATAGTTTCACTCGGCTTAGCAAACAGAATGAATCAACAAGTTGATAAGCTTGGCCTTAAGAGTTAGGTTGGGTTGGTACCCCAAATTCTATCATTCTCTCTCCCTTAGAGAAGTTTTGGCTTGAAACTTGATGATTGGTGGCTCCAAATCCTACCGGGATCAAATACCAGCCTACAAAAATAAAATCCAAGTATAGAAAAGCACTCCAACTCCGTCACCAGAGTTATCATCGACCAATGCTTCTTCCATTCATCATAAATCCGGTTACCCTTTTCCCGGTAGTCCCAACAACCATCGATCAAAGGGAATAATATAATTATTGGCTCAAACATTATGTAATGAACTCAGGGAGTTTGAACTTGTAAAATCTCAAACTTCTCTTCCAACTCAAGAATCATTAAAGCTTTATGTGCCTTCGATGTTGGTTTCATAAGTTTATGCTCGACAACCTTCTCCCTCTCCTTTTCCTAACAACTCAATTCTTTCTCCTCTCATCTAAGGTCATGCTCATCAGTTTAGATGGTCAATAATGGAAGCACATCAGGAATATGGGGGTTTAGCTTCAACTCGACTTAGTACTCTTTCTCTCTATTACTCGCTTCTCTAACAACCTCCACCTCTGTAACTCCTCCTTCAATACTCTCTAACTCGACATTCCTTTGTTGTCTTATTTCATCCTTGAACACTTCAAGCCGTCTTTCAATCTCCTTCAGCTAATCCTGCACTTCCGAGAGATTAGCTTCATAGGTAGGTTTTCTCTTGTATAATTTGTCATGATGATCTCGGGGTATGAATTTTCTTCACATCAAACATCTTATCTCATCCCATGTAATGATCTCAATGTTTCCTCTATCAATTTTTTAATTTATCATCCTCTTCCACCAAGTACCTATAAGGCCAATCATCGAATTCTTTATAGCATAGGCTTTCTTATACTTGAGATAGGAATAATTTTAAAAAATTCGATTAACTCGAAATTCCTAATTCAAATATTCTTCCAGAGTTCCATATCCATCAAATTTTGGAATTTGTGACATCACATCTTCAAAATAATATTCATAATCGTATCCAGCTCCGTATGCCATGTTGAGGATATCTAATTCAATAGTGCGGTATTTAAGCTTATGAGAAAGAGAGAATTGCTCAGCAACTAATGGACAACAGTATAGCCAGAAAGGGTACTAGTGCTCAGATTGTGAGTATTAACAACTTAACAATAATTATCTCCGCTTGTACTTCCATCCAGCTCATCACTTGAGCTAACGCTTGTTTAGAGTACAACAACTCAGTACTTAGGAAACAATAGCTCAGAGTAGTATAGCAGTTTGATACTTGGCCACAATAGCACGACTAGCACACAATAGTAACAAGTCATAGCAACTTGTTATAGCAGTAAGCTTCGACACATACAATAGTACTTTCTCAGCAAACAACTCAAATTGGAATTCCTCACTTTTTCTTTAATATATATTCAATATGGGATATACAATGTAAAGAAATTGCAATCCAAGTTTTCACTAATCCCACCCTAAATAGATATTATAGAAAAAGCTAATTAGAAAAGTTCCCAACATATAGAATTGAAACCAGACTAATTCCTAGTAAATAAATTCTCGATATCATGATAAAACCTAATAAGCCAGCACTTCCTCAAATACAAAATAGGACAGATACAATGCCTAAAAACTCTTGGCCCTATCTGGAACTTCAAGCTCTGATACCAAGATAATACGAATCACGCTAAAGATAAATAGGGCCAATCATAGGGGTAGGTCCGATCCTGCCAAATGAACGAAAAGTAAATGGGAGTTGACGTTTTAGCTATCCCGCGCACTAACTCTACTAATATGACGCACCGTAGAACCACATAGGGACCTAAGACTCACCGAATGTGATGCACCAGTCCAAGTAATAGGGTTGCCCACCACAATCCTTGCTAAAGGGATTGATAAGAGCTAGTGAGAGAGAGAACTTTCCGAGAGAAAAGACTCAAAGGGGGGTTTTAATTAATGTTTAATATCTATATTGTTACAAATGTTGGTATTTATGGTACATTCTAAATCCTAGTGACAAAACTATAAATAAAGTATAA
Source organism: Lumnitzera racemosa (assembly GCA_024138005.1). Taxonomy (NCBI): domain Eukaryota; kingdom Viridiplantae; phylum Streptophyta; class Magnoliopsida; order Myrtales; family Combretaceae; genus Lumnitzera; species Lumnitzera racemosa. The sequence goes on from JAMXBC010000007.1 coordinate 9,882,694, forward strand.
GGCCATAAACCCTAAAAAATTGGGCCTATAAATAAAATAAAGATAAACATGTATAAAATATAAAACTGTGCATTTTACAAGGGAAAGTCAGCATGCAATTATTCGACATGCCTTGGAAGTAGTCTCACATTACTTAGCTAAGAGACCAAAGAGGTTAGCCCATAATTGCTGAGTTTTGAAGTTAATTGATGCTAGTCTCTCCGGGTCTTGCCAAATGAATCCAACGCTTGGCAACGTGATCTCTCGACTACTGTATCGACAATAGACTTTTCTGAGTGAATCCATATCTCGAAAATGTGATATCTCGGCATATCGACAAACATTAGGCCAAGTAAGTAATTGGTCAGGCATAGGTAAGAATCGGTTGTTGCCTCAGCCTTCTGCTTCTTGGTACTCTAGCTGCAAGTAATAATGTCACTCAGCTCAGTAGATAGAATGAATCGGCAAGTAGATAAGCTCGGCCTTAAGAGTTGAGTTGGGTCGGTACCCCAAATCCTATCAATAAAGTTCTAAAAAATTTTAAGAAAACAATTATACATCAAAGTTTCAAAAATAATTACGACTAACTCCTAACTAGTGATGTTACTCTAATCCTAAGTCCTAAAATCTTAAGCTAAATAACCCGAAACTTTACTCCACAAATATTTTACCTATTAACTCTAGCAAAGTGCAATTCATCCATCAAAGATCAAGTATTCAAATATTCATTACAATCCGTTGGAAGTTGTCGATTTCTAACATAATTGCAAGTCAACTAAAATAATTAGGTTAAATGCAAAAAAAATTGGTCTCCTAAGTAATAATAGTTTCTATATCGTCTTCTTCATACTTAAAATCATACATTGTCCCTAATGTACAAAATAAGTTAATCATGAAAAGTCATCAATCCAAATAATGGTAGGTTAGGTGATATAAAAGTATGGAAAGGAAAAATTAATACTATCTTATAAATTTGAGTTACACAATTCATCAATGCAAGAAGTTTGAAGTAATCTAAATATTAGCTTTAAAGTTCCAAGACTTTGACCTTGTCCTTGCTACAGGACTCACTAAATACAAAGAAAAGAAAATAAAAGAAAATCATGAAAGCAACAAAATAGTTTAGCAAATAAACGAAGTCTATGAATAACCAATATAGACAAATCAAGAAAAGAAAATATATCAAGTAGCTACATCGACTCCACGATCCTCCTAATCGAAGTTATCATCCATGAAATCATCCTCATCCTCTTTGAATTCTTTATTCTTCTCCTCTTCCTCATCCATTTCTTATTCTCAACTTGAAGCTTAGTTTGTAGTGCCATGTTCCTACTCAAAAGAAAAAAAAAATTGAAGTTACTATTGATCGCCTCTAGATAGAGCTTCTAAGTTTTACAATCTATAAACCTATATTCTATCCTTAACTCCATTCAACAGACAAGTGTACCTATCGTTTTATAGCACAAATGAGTATAGGGTCGTCTCCATTAAGAACAGAAACAAGTACTAGTACTAGTCAATCTTCCTATGATCTAACAACCAAATTTATCAACTGATAAAAAAATTAAAATATCTAATTTACTAGCTAAACTACACTAATCCACAAACTAATTTCAACTAACGCAATGGCTACAAAATGCTTACTGGCATAACCCATATCATGTAAACTTGCTTCACTACTTAGCATAATATCATCATTAATCTTATCCTAATGATTGTTATTTGTAGAGAACCACTAATATGTAAGCATTCTTCTAAGAATCACTAGTATGTAAGCATTCTTCTCAGAATTACTTACGTCTAACCCTAATTGTGTCTATTAGAATCTCTTTTGAATTAACCGCCAACTTAGATAGCATTAATGATATGTTAAATTGTCAATTTCTCTAAGAATGCAGCAACTTTCTTAATTATATCTCTACTATTAGGAGTAAGGTGTTCCAACGAATGAGACCTATTCAAGAGAATTGTCTCTCAACATATTCTATTGAAATCTAGCCTAAATTAATGTTGTGCACCACTTCATACTTAGATTAATTAAGTTCAATTCATTAAGAATAACAAACATCAAGAAACTACTATTTCATGCACTCAATTATACTAAGTGGATATAACAAGTCCTAACGTACTATTTACACATGATGAAACAATAACATAAAGTAACAGAAATCATAATTAAAAGGAATGAAACATGGAATAAGTAAAAAGTAAAAACCCCTTTTTATTCCACTGTAGAAGTCTCACAAATACATAAACAACAAAGTCTCGTCGACTCTTTGAGTAATTCTAAGAAGAGTATGGCACAACACTTAGAAACTATATAGAAAAAAGATGGAAAAGTACAAAATAGGTACAAGGATAGATGAATGGATGTATTATGGGTTAGTGATGTGATGTGATGTATTATGGTGTGATGTTCTTGATGATGTTGATTATGATGATCATCTCCCTTTATTTGAAAATTGTGATGTATTTATATTCTTCTTGTCAAAGGGCTCAAAATATACCACTTCTAGACACCCTCTAGTGTTAAGACCCATTCCATGCACCAATTTATACGAAACAATTTAAAAAAATCATCGTGTCTACTCCTATCACACCTGTAACTCAAAGAGTAATCTTCTCATGGCAAACATTCTACCTCATCAAGCCAATGATTAAGGGCATGATTGTCTCTCTAAAATGGAGTTACGACTGTGATGAACAGGTGGAAAAATAGCTTCAACCTTGGTCACTCTCTTTATCACTATCGTAATGAAGGGATTGACGAACACTGGGCACTCAAATCTTCTTTTACCATGCCTGTAATTGCTCTAAATCTTTTTGTTCTTGTGTAATTTAATCTCCTCTTTACTTTGTCTTGAATAAATATCATCTCTTTACTCTTAAATCATCTAAAATTGATATATTACACAATTAAGTACTAAGAATTTGAGAAATAAACACAATTATAGTCAATTTATGCCTAAATGTGCCTAAAAAGTGGAGTAATTTATACTTATCAACTATATTATTGAACAAAAGTTTCCCCACACTTAAAAAAAAAAAAAAAAAAAAAACTATACCAAGAGCATAATTAAGTATGGAAGAAATAACATTATAGCTCATTTAGGACTTTTATCAAACACTTGGTAAGCATACATGATGTTGTTGCGTTCTTAAGAAATCCTTCATACAATCCCTATAACTATTGTTAACAAAGAGATTCCAAGCATGTTCTAACACCAAATATTTCAATTACATTAATGAATAACACTTTAATGTGGATTAAATACTAAAACCCTAACAATCCGTTTAGTTCACCGAATGGAATGAAAATGGAATGGAATTAAGATTCAATGGTAATAGAATAAAGGAGGAATTGGTGTTACTTTGTTTAGTTAAGGAAAAAGAGTAACATGAATAAATTTGTAATAGAAATTATTAGGACATATTTACCCCTATCTTCTTCCAATTCTTCTCTCTCTTTTTCTCTTTCCTTTCTTCAATTTTAACTCCATGACTTTCTCTTTCTCTTTCAACTGTTGCTCTCCCTTTCAACTCTCTCTACCTCTAACATCATCACATGTCTCAAATCTTGACTCTCTTTCTCTTCTCATTTCTAGGATCTTGGCTCTAACTTTCGGCTCCCCCTCTCTTCTCATTTTTGGGAACTCAACTCCCTCTCTTGATCTAAACTCTCTTTCTTTCTCTTTGAAAATCAGAAATTTCTCTCCTTGTGTCGATTCAAACTCAACTCTATCTCCCAATATCAAGTCTCTCTCTATTCTTCTCTCAACAATTGGCAATGGTGTGTGAATCTGACACGTAGTGGTGGTATACGATAAGGATACATGGTAGGGGTATGTTATGGTGGTGCATCATGGCAGGTGTGGCGGTGGTCTATTGTGTTGGGAAGAGAGGGGTAATGAAAGTCATTTAAACAAGGAATCCCAATTCTTAGCTTGACTTGAAGAATTCCAATTTAGTATTTTCCCATAATTACAATTCAGAAAAGTACAAGTTGTAGTAGTAAAAATTTAAGGAACAAGGCAGGAATACCTATTACATTACCCCTAAGTGAACGTGTAATAAGTGTTAAAATAAAGAACAAATCAGGACAATTCAACACTTCCACTCAACAATCTAAAATCTTACGCTTATAGTAATATACTACAAATGATACGATCACGTCACTACCTACATCTTTCAAACCTAATAGATTAGTACTAATTTTAAACGACATGATCGTGTCAATAATAGTCAACTACTTAAACCTACATGATCATACATGCATATACTTAAATATCACAAAGAAGTGAAAATAAAGTGAAAGCTTGAAATTACAAGCAAGAATCATTCTTAAGAAACAATTTCTTTATCATTAATTTAGATGAAAATCAAAGCAAGTATTTATTGCGCTACAACTAGTAAGCACGAGATCCCATTAGCCGGTTAGCAGGTAAAGGTCAAGGGCATAGAGATACGGTCATGTACTTTACAATGGGTACGTAAACAAGACCCCTGGAAACGACATGACTAAAGAAACGGTGTTGTCTTTCGGTCGTATAACTGCTTGTATACAAACTTCTTCTTTTCTTTTTTCAAGAAAACTAAACCTAGCCTAATTACATAAATTTAAGTGAATAGTAAAAAGAAATAAAGATACCTAAATAGAAATTGAATCCTAATATTCTAATGCAAAAATTAAGTGCAAATATAAAACAACCAAAAGATGTGAAAATAAATTGTAAACTTAGGTTAGCTACCAAGAGTACTATGTTTAACGTTAATAACTTAACGAAATGCATGACTTACTTACCTTCATCCAAGTGGAGGTAGATTTCCTTCCCTACTCACTTTTGAACTCACCACATAAGTATAGACTTACCCTTTTTCCATTGGTGTAGCAAACTTCCTTTTCTAGTTGGATGACTTCCACCAAGTTTCTTCTTATCATGCAACTCATCAAACTCATGCTACTCGAGTTTCTTCTTTTTGTATGCTTTTCACTTGGATGGACTAGTCATCAATGACTTTAAGCTCCTCATTACAAAGGTACATTCCAAGCGATCTTTTGAGTGCTTCCGCTCCAATACTGGTGGCTCTATTTTGGAAAGCTCTAACTTTTCTTCCCTTAGCCTACAAAATTGTTCAAGCCCCATCTTTACCACACCGGATTCATGAGCTCCCAACTAAGTCACAACTCCAAAATAGTTAGGGGTTTTCATTTCCCTTTTCCAAACAATAAGTTAAGGGTTCTTTGGAACACGTTTCCCACAAATGTTTAGTAACATTAGTAAAATCAACACGATAGCTTATACCCTCTGAGTCAAGGGTCCTATGCATTGAATTTGAATTTTGAAAAACAATGTCCTCATCTCTGACCCTTAAGATGAGCTTCAGCTCACTGACATCAATCACAACCCTAGCAGTAACTATGAAATGTTTACCTAAAATTAATGGAACCTCCAAATCCTCATTTATATCAAGAATAACAAAGTTCATAGAAAAAATAAACTTCTCAACTCGCACCAAAACATCTTCTACAAAGCCTCTAGGGTATGTAGTGGACTTATTGGCTAATTGAATGCACATGTATATTGGTTTAGATTCTCCTAACCCTAGCTTTTTGAATAATTTATACGGCATCAAATTATTAGTAGCTCCTAGATCTGCCAAAGCATTATCTATAGATAAGTTTCAAGCATACAAGGAAGAGTAAAACTAACTATTTGGATTTGTTAATTTCTTTAGCAACTTTTTCTGTAGTAATGCAAAGCATTCCTCATTAAGTGTGATAATTGAAAGATCATTCAGCTTCATCTTGTTCGACAAAAGATCCTTTAAGAACTTTGTGTACTTTGGCAATCTTGGTGGCTCTATACTTTTGTTTTATTTTTGTAGCTTTATGTTGTCCTTACCTTTGCCTTTAACTCCTACTTCTTTCTCAACTACTTCCTTACCATCTTTCTTTTCAACTTACAGTTCTTTTCCACTTCTCAAGGTCATTAATTGACATATTCCTTAGGGTTTGTTTCAGTGTTCCAAGGCAAAGACCTTTGTTGCAACTCATTTAACATTTTAGCAATCTTACCAATTTGATTCTCGAGGTTATGGATGGAAGCTTCCTGGTTCCTTAAAGAGGCCTATATATTTGTTACATTCGTACCTTATTTGATTGAATGTATTTTTCCAAGAGACTTTCCAACTTCTTCTTTGGAGCAAGTAAGGGAGCTGCTAATTGTTGAAATCTAAGTGAAGGCAAGTTTGATCTTTATTGGGGCTAGTTCTTTACCTACCACTACTGGACTTAACTTTGATTCTAACCTCCCCATGAAAAATTAGGGTAATCTCTCCACTCATGTTGTAGGTATTGCTGTACAGATTATACCATAGTCTTGAGGGTTTCCCCAGAAAATTAACTTACTTGGTCTATTCATTCCTTACAAACCCTACTTGACAAAAGTTATTCAGGCTGAGTTACAATTGTTGCAAACCGGCTAAGAGTAATTCAATCTTCTTGCTCAACATTTCTACCTAAATGGCTAAAGATTATACGGCGTTGAGCTCAAACACACCTATGACTTTTTGCTTTCCCTTGGGATTTTCCCATTAATAGTTGTTTATGGCCATCCCTTCTATCAAAGCCTGAACTTCATCGGGTGTCTTAGGATTAAGCATACCTCCGGCTGTCGTATCTATCATTTGCCTTGTAGAAGGGTTGAGATTATTGTAAAAAGTTTGGATTTTCATCCAAAAGGAGAGGCTATCATGTGGACATAGCCTTAGTAGGTTCTTAAAGTACTTCCAAGTTTCATATAAGGTCTTACTCTCTATATGGACAAAAGAAGATATGTCAGCTCCAAGCTTTGCAATTTTAGTGAATGGAAAATACTTTTCCAAGAATTTTTCTATGAGTTCATTCTATGCTGTGATTGAATTTCTTGCTAAGGAATTCAACCACTGCTTAACTTAGCTACATAAAGAAAGAGGCAAAGCCAAATGGCATCGTTACTTACCCCATTAACCTTAAAGGTGTCACATATTTCCAAAAATTTAGAAATATGTGCATTGGGGTCTTCATTTTGTAGGTTGTAAAACTGTACGAACTATTGCACCATCTGAATAATGTTCAGCTTGATCTCAAAGTTGTTAACTACAATAGCTGGTTAGATTATGCTCAATTGTGTACTAGTTAAAGATAGCCAAAAGAAATCTAATATGGTTCTATTTTGTCCCTCATTGTTGGCTATGTTGTCATTGGGTAAGCGATCGTAATTAGATTCGTCCTCCACCACTTGATCCTTTACTTCACCCTCTATCAACTCAACCTTATCTTTAATTCTAATAAGAGACCCTTGGTTAATTACCTCTATCGTCTCCTTAACTATTAGTTGCCTCAAATTTCACAAAGCCATCCTCTTAATCTCAAGATCTATGTCAATCAAACCCCGTGAACGACTTAATGTCATATACTGCACCAAAGAAAATGTAGAATTAGTTCAAGATTATACTAAAAGAATAAAAGATAAAGAAAAGAAATCAAGAAAGATAAAGAAACAATGGTAGATTAATAAATCTACTAGCTTTCTTAATATCACAAGTCTCCAATAATGACACTAAAAACTTAATACGAATTAAGCGCACCTATCAATTATAGTAAGTGAATTAAGTACAAATGTCGATCTCTTTAAGACTTTAATTACTAATATTCACTATATCTTTATTAACTAACCAGTGGATTCGAGTTCAAGAAACTTAAAGAACCTAAATTAAATTGTAGCAACTAATAAGTTGATAACTAATTAAGATTTAATCAAAAACTTAACAAAAAAGCAATAAAAGTGTAGATTAATTCAAGATTCAGAACTGTATATAGATCTTTGTTTCCCTTAATTCTAACATGTGATTTTCCCTAAAGATAATTTAATTATTTCTTTAATCTTTCTTAATTAAGAGATTCTCTATTAAGGTTAATCACTTTCCTAAGTTAATTAACCTTAATCTTAAAATTACTTATTCGAATCTCTTCTCAGTAGTATAACTTAAGATACAATATAAATCAAAAGTCTGGAAAGATCTTGCAAATTATCTCTAATCTTACAATAATTTTTATCAACTATGCCTAGATTTAATCTTATAAGAAATCTCTCGATTCTCTTATAAGATATCAGATTTTATATCATTATATATGGAAATGACAATCTAATGCATTAAGCACACATAATTGAATCAAGAAAAAATAAAGAATTCATTAGATCTAATAAAATCCTTTTCACATGAATAAATTTAGATTCCACAAGACCTAGATACAAAAGATTTATTCTCTACGCATCATAAAGTAATAATCTTACATGAAAAAGAAAAGAAAGGTAAAAGAGCGAATCATGAGATTAAAGAAAAAGCTTAAATCTTGAATTATTGACAGTTTCTTGCTCTCTTGAGTCTTCGAATCTTGAAAACCTTTCTACAATTCTTCCAAAGGTTCCCTCTAAAAAACCTTAGCAACGCTTTAAATAGGAGACAGGAAAAATAAAACTTACTGCAAATGACACAGCTAGGGACATAACCATATCTCCTACGTCTTCTGTTTTTTTTTTTTCAAAACTAAAAATGATACAACCAAGGATATGGTCGTGTCCTTTGGTCTTGTAACTTGTTGTGGTAATTTAAAACTGGCTCTAAATTCGCTTAGAAATCACACAGTCATGTCGGTCAGTTGTATTGATCTTCAAACCTTCGTAACTTTCTCGTTTTAGCTCCAAATTAAGTGAGATTTGTTTCTATTTTTTCATTTTCTTGCGTAGATCGTTTTAAAACCTAAAAAACAAGATTTTACTTAATTAAGTATCATTTTCTAAAAATATACTCAAATTTCAAAGAAAAATCATGCAAAACTACTATATGAAATATATGCAAATAGGAACTTATCTAGTCACTAGAAGAGCTATCCCATTAAAGGTGGCACCCTCTAGAGTTTCAAGTTAGAGATCATGTACTATTAAAAATTTCTTCGGCTAAGGGTATTATAAGTTTTGGTTTGAAAGGAAGCTAATTCCCAAATATGTAGGAACCTTTGAGATTTTGGAGAGGGTAAAAAATGTGGCTTATAGGCTTGCCTTACCTCTTAGTTTAGCTGGAGTTCATTTATCCATACTAAGGAAGTATGTACCGAATCCAAATCAAGTGACAACTTTAGAATTTGTGGAGGTACAATCGAATTAGCATCCCATCAAAATTATGGATACTAAACAGCAAATCTTAAGCAAACAAGTAATTAATATGTAAAGGTCTAGTAGAGTAATCAGACATAGCGAGAAGCTACTTGAGAGCTAAAGGAAGAAATGAGGAAGAGGTAGCTTAAACTCTTTTAAAATTCAGGTAACTTTCAAGAATAAAAGTTCTTTTAAGGGAAGGAGGATGTAATAATTGATTCCTTTAAAATTAAAACAAAATTAAATAATTGTAAAAGGACGGGCACCTAAGTAATCAGTTTAAAAGATAAGTGGTGAAACAATTAACCTATGCTCAAGGGATACTATTGTTGGAATTTAAATGCACATTATTTTTATTTTATCTTTCTTTGCCCTCTTCCTTTCCCTTTCACCTCTACATTTTCACAATAATTCTTACCAAAGTTCCACAACAGATAACAAAGATTAAGGGTAAGTACGTTCTTAGTGTCATTTATATAGGTTCTTAGACAAAAACAAAAGTTGTTGACACTTTGGGAGAGGAACTGTAATGAAATAAGTGCTTGGAGAAGTTTCCACTTAAGTAAGTGAAGGTACTTGTAATTCTGAGAAAACAAGTATTGTAATGTTTGTTTTCTATTAAAGAATGCTGATGTTGGAAGTCATCTTGACATACGATGTTGGTGTGTGAGGAGATATCTCACTTTATAAGTAGTAGTATTTTGATTCATGTAAGCATTATTTGATGTTCAATTTAATGTTTAGTAATGTTCATGAAAGAAGCATTGTAAAGCGAAGTGTGTTTGTTTGGGAATAAGTTATGTAAGGATTTTTAGGTAGACTAATGTTTGAAAGTGAAATTGATGAAACTTGGTTCAAATTGGAGAGAACTCCTGATGTGTTGTCAACTAATAAGGTAACGGTTATGAACACAACCATGTTCATGGATGCATAGTCTTATATGTTCATTTAAAACATAGACTTGACCATGTTCTTGAGAAATGAGTAATCAACGAGGTATGATCATACACATGGGCATGTATTACTAAAATCTAAAGAATAAAAAGATATATAAATAGAGACACAACCATGCATCCCCCATTTACCCCCCTACGTGCTTTCTTCTTCAAATTTTCAAGCTATGTACAATTCTAATCCATTCCTAGATGGATAAGCAATCAATTTAAGGGAAAATCATTGAGTTTAAAACCAAGATAACTTAGGACTATCTTCTAAACGTGAAAGTTAGAATTAATGATCACTTCATGGTGCTCCCTTGTTCAAGTTATAGCAGATACCAGGTTTTATTAAAGATGCTTATTTAAGGTATGAGGATACCATGCCTATACCTTGTGCTTGTATACTACTAAATATCAACGAACCTAACTTATATTCGACTTCATATAATGTAGCTAGGCGTAAGGGATTGGGTATATTGGTGATCTTAGAGTGGTAACCTAATGTTTGGTGTATAGTATTGTCTCGATTGGAGTTGCATATTAAAAAGATTTAAGTAGGTTTAGGTTAAAGATTTAGACTCTAGTATATTAGAAAGCACCAACAAATACATATTTATGTATTATATACTTATAGGTGTAGATTGAAGTCATGAGCTACCCTAAGCTTTAGGACACCAAAGTTGTGCTATATGTCTGACTAAAACCAACAAATAAAAAATTGTCGATTATGCATTATATAACCGTCATGCATGTGTTATATGTTATGAGATCATGTGCATATATGTGGTATAACTTATCTCGAGTATTTCGCTTATCCATTAGGATTTCTTACTCTTAGATGCAGCTACCTTAGAAGATGCAAATATTTACAATGACCTATGTTATTACCTAATGTACAACTCAAAGGAAGACACAGACTGTAGATACTGTAAAGAGCAGTAGTTTGGAATACATTAGTGTGCAACGAATTATGATGTTTATTAGATGTTGCATTAGGGATTAAACTACTTATTAGTTGAGTTAGTCATATTCTTGACTTAAATACTATTGTTAGTTTGCTTGTGACTAGCATGAGCATGATAAACTCTAAATAGTTGCTGATAATGTGGTGGTTTGTACTCTAGTTAGACTCTTATGAGTCGCTTAATTGTATGTGTAGAGTTACCAATAGTGTGATTAATGTGGTTTATAAGTTACATGTGGTTTCTTAAATAGGTTTTGAGACTTCGTCCAAAATCCAAAAGAACTGCTTTTTAAGAATTTTCTCAAAAACATCGTTTTTTTTTTTTTTTTTAGTGTGATTATATGTAACATAACAATGGCTAAGCTTTCTCATAAAAAGATTCAAACTTTTCAAAAGTAGGAATATTTGTGAAAGGGATTAAAGGCTTAAAACCATCAATTATGCTTCTAGGGACCAATAACACCAAAGAAGAGGTATATTATAGGCCATTTAATCTAGCAGACCACCATTGAATTTATGAGATCCATTACACTATTTTGATTGTTAGTAATGCTTGATCTAACAAAATATTAAGTGAATGTTGAAAATGATAGGAAAGTATATGGAAATGGTTAGATGATCACTATGATAAAGATAGTAAAAAGTAATGGTAGAATTCAAGATCACCACTCTCCTAAACCACTCTCAAAACTGAAAAGTCATATATTAATTTTTGGGTTGTCATATGCATACCCTTATCCATATCTTTTTTTCTTTTTTCCTTCTATTTTATACCACATTTATGAAAATATTTTTATTTATTCCCTCCTAAAAGTAGTTGCTATCAATACTTTTTTTGTAACAAAATTATTGTAACTACTAAAGAATTCTTGTTGTAACTATCGAACTCATTTTGACTACATTGTAACATTGGCACAGTTTGAATCGAGATGGTGGCATCCAATTCAAGGGATTTCCGTGATACTCTGTTGATAATAGAGTAAACCTATCATCAAAACAAGAAAAGTCTCTTAGGAATTGTCCACTAAGAATTCGAAATGGATCTGACCCATATGGGCGAATGGAGCAAAAAGCAGGAGAATTAATTCTAAAGGAAGAAGCAGACTTGAATACAATCACATGCAACTCGCATGTAAGCTGCAACACGATAAACATTTTTTATTTATGAACAGATGAATTACAAGAGAGGGGATTAATATTTGAGGATAAGTTTAAATAAAAGGATCATTGTTTTAAAAAGTTTAATTAAAAAATCAATTATTTATAAAATAGTTTAAATAAGGAGTCCAATTATTACAAGTCTATATTTTAATAGTCATTTTACAAAATTATTTCACCCACTTTATAAAATATTGATCCTTTATTAAATTTTTTGAAATATTAATACCTTATTTAAACTATTTTGTAAAACGTTAATATCTCATTTAAATTTTTTGAAATATTATCCTTTATTTGAATTTATTTATTCCTAAATATTGATGCTCTCGATTGAAATGAACTCAAGCGAAGAACTCCAAGTAGATAGAATATTTTTATTGACAGCGTGCGATGTAATCAAACTGATATATATAGTAGCTGATACGTTTAATATCTTACGTAATGCAATGCAACCACGTTGTACTCAATATGCAGCGAGCCGCAAGCCTGTTATTCCTACCTAAGCCTTGTTGTTCTCCTTTGCTTCGTTGCTTCAACAGACAATAGACATGGTATTAAGTTCAAACCCTTACACTCGAAACTTCCTCGTCAACTCCTATATGTCTTCCTAACTCCCCCGCTTCAACGATTCTGTGTAGAGAGTTGAAAACATTTGTGGGTGTTACACATTTTGGTAAAATAGTAAATGGGTGGAGGTTTGTTTTTCTAAGTCGCATTAAAATGGTGGAAAATTTAGATTTTGCTAAAGAATGAAGCCCATTTTTACCATGATGAAACCGAGCGGAGAAAAAAGGAGCAGCTTATGAATTTTACTTTTACATATTTGAATTCAAAGATGAAAACTTCACTCTCCTATTCGTCCTCTTCTTCTTCTTTTTATTAAGCATGCTTGTCCTTCGAGCATTTGCATCAAAATTCAGAAACAATACTATTGCAACACTTCAGTCGTTTGTTTCTCTCCAAATTCCCTCATTCAAAACACCAGAAAAAGATAGCACAAATTCTAGCCCAGAAGCATCTGTCTAATTTGAGAGTTGAAAAACACCGACATGGCAATGTATCTTGCAGTTCCATTCCCTAGGAGATGTGTCGGCACAACCATGAAGTTGACAGATAGCCACTTGTGTTGCTCCAAGGAAGGCAAGCATGTACAGCTATAGCCATAATACCATATGCATTGATCGATAAATTGAATAGAGAAATCTTCTTAATACCTGCATATCCTTGTTGTATTTGTTTTACATAAATAGCATTTGGAAGTATCACTCTTTAAACTTCAGATCCTTTAAACGTCAGAACAAAACAAAAGCATCTTTAAATTTGTACAAGTATCTGAGCCAGCAAAGATGTGGAATTCGGTAGGAACGGAAGATGGCACTTAGTGAAACTCAATTGCAGAATTAAATTGCAATCAAGCAATGACAAAACAGCAATACATTTAACTGCAAGCTGCTTCTCAAATACTGCTCCGGGAAACGAAGACACCTCACATAGTAGATATACATCACTAGATATGGATTACAAACAACAGGCAGGCTGAAAAGAGACCCTACAGAACAACATAGCCCCAAACTACAGCCTTCTTCTGTTAAACCTCAAGTCCATACACCATATCATGGCAAAATGGGGCATAAAAATTAATAGCAACTAGGGAATGGATCAGAAGTTCAAATGGCAGTTAACAGGCAATTGAAGTTGCTGCTAAGGGAGTGACAAGTACAGCAATATTTCCACCAATCGGTTGACGAAGACTCGCTGCCCTTTCTACTTGTTGCCAAGATTCCTTGCGTCTTTCTGCCGCTAACTGCAACTCCTCTTCTTCTTCCCTGCATTGAGCAAGGCAAGAGAGAAACAAAGCTTCATCCATATCCGAGAACATCTTTCTTATGCTGTGTGTGAGATTCAGCACAGCTTGGTTCCAGTGACCCTGTGCATTTTTCTCTAGGGCTGGAAATACAACAGGCATGATCACTTGTCGGTTATGCGCTATCATATTAACAATTTGTTCATTGTTCCACAGGAAAAGGGCCCTTTCAGCCACCTGACAAAAAAATGGCCAAGAAAAGAAGTTAATATTCCAAACATCAATAGTTATCTGATGCATCAACCAAGAGAAGTTCCCAACAGTCTAGAAAATTCTCTACACACCAACTAAAATGGGGAAAAAGACATGGAGGAAACAACATTATAGCTACTGTCTACAAGAAACAACAAAACTGAGCTCCTACAGCTTTCAAAAATTGCATCATGAATTCAATCCTTATTTTCTGTTGCTCTATATCACATATAAAAATAATGTATCATCATGGGCTGAGATTCAAATAGACCATCCATTGTCATGTCTATGAGACACAAGACCAGGATTAAACAGTTCTGAGATAAGATGAGTACAACACTTTAAAATGGAAGATTATTGGAGCAACAAGGATGAACTGGCATAGCAAAAATGAAAAGAAAAGAACGAAGATATGTTTAAACAGTCATAAACCAAAGCAACGACACCAACTAAGAAGTCTCTGACAACAAAATCTGAAACTTTGCAACCCCATTACAATATAACACTCAACCACTCAAAATACCTACATCAAACACGCACCCTCTTTCCAAGAAATTCTAAAGTATCTGAAACTTCAAAATGTGCTAGATGCAAGAGCGAAAGAAGTTTAAGAAATATATGTTGGAAAAACAGCCGAATACAATGTTAAAACAGGAGAGTAAGAGCCAAGAGTCAAGGATTCATTTGAACTGAAATGGGGACACCACACATTGCAACATGCTATCCACAATATGCAATCAACCATTTTTCACTCCTAGCATAAAACCCTCAATATGAACTATATGTTCCACTTAGGGTGTAGAGATTCTTCCACATAAAAATAATAATAGCATAAAGTATGAAGTAACAAAGGCCAAAGGAAAAGTGTAGTTTACCACATTTCGATTAGATCAAGCCCCAATAGACCACCTCAAATGTAAATGAAACCAAATTCATTAAGTACTACATAAACATAGACACAAAACATCATACAGAGAGTAAAGAAGGCTCATAGTAGTGCTCATTTTTCTGTTGTGACAAGAAACATCATCCATGCTAACTTGCAACTAGCAGAGCAACTCTAAGCTGCATAAAGAGGCAAGGGACTTAATTTTTGAAGCAATATGTTTCTTTGTCCCTTCTAGCCAATCAGAAAATAAAGAAATAATTAATATATTCAAGATAATTACGTATTTACAAAATACTATCTCAACAATTCATAGTAGAAATAAATTAATCACTCTTTATCTTTTTAATCCGTGCTTATTAATTTAATCAATCTTTACTTAATAGAATTTAATTAGTAAGTCTAAAATTCAAATTTAAAGAATATTAATTTTTTAATAGAATATTAATATGGCCTAAAAAAAGTAATCTTTCTCGATAAAATCAATTGATGAGAATAAAATTTGTATCCCTAAAGAGCCGTACATACACCTCTTGATGCATATAGTAACAAGCTAAGGCTCCAAGAGGATCACTAACGAAATACTGTATCTAGAGGCTCATTTACTTCGCAATTTAGACAAAAATGGACATATGATGCTGGGATCTTGAGTCAAGGCGGGCGATATTTTAGTAAGTAAATTAATACCTTGGATGGCTAAAGAATCATCGTATGGTCATAAACAAAAACAAAATATAAAATAATAGAGATTATATTAGATTAAATCTAATATATAATATTAAAGATAATAAATAGAATAGAATAAATAAATATAAGAATAAATACAAATAAATACGGATAATCAAAATAAATGGATTTCCATTTTGAATATTTCAAATTTAAAATTCTCAGCATTAATCATCACCTTTTCATAAGCTTCCACAGGTCTATGTAACATATACACACTGGCATCTCTTGAAGTTTCATATTCTTTAATATTTATACATCACAGATATATCATCCTCTCAAGCCCAACCTTAATAGACAGTACATCCTCACCAGTCCATACATCTAACTTAACACACAGGTTCAGAGAGGATGCCAGCAGATTGTTGACAACAGGTCCTGATATTAATTTATTATCCTGATAGGCCATAAACCTGCAGAGTCATATGCCTATCTAAATTGCACATCTGCAGCTTGCCAAAATGTCAAGATGAACCACTCATCGGCTTCAGTACAGCAAATACTTTTTATTAACAGAAATCCTCCCGTATACAATGCAGTTCACAAAGAGAACATGCCACCCTTGTGTGAGAGATAAAACTTTAATCCATTTCAATGACCAACCTAAAGGGTGCCATCAAATCAGAACCTCCAACCTTAAAGGAAATGGACCAATAGTAAAGTTGGAAATTATTACATGAAAACTTTGTATCAAAATAATCAAGAATATCCAGGAACTAGTGTCAATATCATTTTCAAAGTGACCTCATCAAAATCTAAAATTTGACAAAACAAACAGCATAAGATCCTTGTTCATATCTCATCCCATTAAGGCAACTACCCACACAATGAGCAGGACATAACTGTGGCCTTAGTCTTATAGGAAGGGGTTTTTTGCCTGGATATAGCTGGTTCAATTAGAGCTGTTCCCATCAGTTAAAGATTTTAAGGGAAAAAGAAGAAGAAAAAGATTTGGAGACCCTTTCACCAATAGTGTTAAAGAAGCCTGAAGTACAAGTTAAGTATGTATGTCACAGGTTCTTGCAATAAGAATAATAATTACTTCTGCAACAAATTTCTATCATAATCAGTCATCAAATGTAAAGAAAATTTGGTTTTTCCACTATAAATTGCAGCACAGAGTGGTGTCTTTGAGAATCAACAAACTCCAAATCATTTTTTTACCTTTTAAACAACAAATGCATTTCATAGGAGGTTTTATAACAAAATACTTGAAATGATTTTAAAGGGGACAGTAAATCTTCTCATTCAGCACATCATACAAAGCTGGCATAGAGGAAATAAACTTCTCATTCAGAATATTGAAGGAAAGCTGGTAAAAGGAAATACACCACTCATTCTAAAAAGGACAGACATAATAAACAAGCAATAACAAAACATTTACAATTGAACTGGCAGATTAAATTGGGACCTACACAAGAATTGCAACTAAATTGAGAAGAAACAAATGCAAGTACCAAAAGGGCAGTAAAGGATACCTGGAAATGGAAACTGTTGATGCAACAGCCAATCCTCCAGAAAAGTGGAACCATGACCCTCTGAAACTCTACCATGCTAATAATTTCAAGGATCTCTTCTATCTCACTCAAGAACAGCACCTCCTTCTGACTATTTGTAATTGGCCAATACTTCAACATACTACTTATGACAACACTTGCCAACCTTGGCTCCTTCTCAATAAACTGGATGACACAAAAAGACAATTGTTGGAAATAAAACCCCAAAGACCTAGGCTTATGCAACGGCATCAAAACCCTGGACAAAAATATCTTGTGCTCCTCTTTCAGTGGCAATGCAAACCCACTGATCACACTGCCGAATATCTCCAACAACTCAGCAATGCCATTATGCTTCTCCGTCTCAAACACAAACCGGTAGAATATATTGCTTATAGCCTTCCTAATAAAAGGTCTATGCACCATAAACTTTCCATAAATTCGGTGCAATATGGTCTTCAAACACTCCCTCTCCCTAGGATCCTCAGACTCGAACAAATCAAGCAACCTCAGTATAAAAGAATGATCTACATACTTTTTCGCTACTTTCGTATCAAGACATGGGGAGGCAACAAACTTAAGCAAAATCTCATACACAAATTGCAAATGTGACCACGAAGGATCGAACTTCGGTTCATCATTATCACTCTCCCCACCACCAGTACCAGCACTCGAAGAAGACCGATAATTTGGGGGAAGCATCCTAAACAAATTAACAGCACACATTCTACACATTGCTAATATCGCAGGCTCAGTGAATCTAACTGACCCAGATGAAACGAAATCCAAAATTTCAATCAAGATCTGCTTTTTAACATCTTTCTCTAGAGTGTTCTTGGTTGGGTCGGTAAAATCAAATGTTACACAACAAAGGCTAAGCTTGCTCATAAAAAGATTCAACTTTTCTGAAGTAGGAACATCTTTGAAAGGGATTAAAGGCTCAATACCAGCAATTATGCTTGCAGGGAACACCACCGAAGAAGTGCGTTTCGGACCGTTTGATCTAGCAGAGCTCAAATTGCTACCACCACTGGATTTCTGAGAGCCATTGGGCGACCCTGACACGGACTGAATCGACTCAGTCGTATCCAATTTAACAGATTTCCTGGGTAATTTGCTAAGGAATTGCTTTATCATGGTGATAATAGAATAAAAATATGATCAAAACAAGGCCTTTTATTCCAAATAAACAATTTCCTTTAGGATTCTTAACTAAGAATTCGAAACCCTAGAAATGTGCATGGATCTGAGCCGCAAGGGCAAACCTGTGTAGAAAGTTGAAAACATTTGTGGGTGTTGCAGATTTGGGTAAAATGGGAAATGGGTAGCGGTTGGTTTGTCAAATTAGCATTAAAATGCAGGAAAGTTTAGATTTCGGTAGACAATGAAGTTCTTTTTTTTTTTTCCTATCATGAAACTGACCGAATAAAAAGGAACAACCTTTGTGGATTGGAAGAGAGAGAGGGAGAGAAAGAGAGAAATTGAAGGAAAAAGACGAGAGACATTATTGTGTTTATGGATAGTTGAATCTGAATCTCATCATTCAAAGACAAAAGCTTTACTCTGTTTTTTTTTTTTTTTTTTTACTCCTTTTGGTTAGAGAGAGAAAAGAGACACGATGGATAATAATAAATACATGTAATGATGTCTTTTATAGTAAATAACGCAATGGAGATTGAGATTACATGAGATCTTTGGTTTTTGAATCTGTACTATAATTCAATTGTACAAAAGATCGCTGTGCATGAAAAGAATCAAACCAGACACCGGAGAATTTGGATACTTTTGAGTCTTTGGATTGCGATTGAATAATGGGTTTCCTGTTCTGTGTACTCAGTTCTGAGATGCATCCCTTTTCCTTTTTTCTTTATTGGTTTTTCCCCCCACCCCCCGCCCACAAGAGTTTTAAAAATAAAAAGTTAAAGAAAGGAAAAATCAGCAGAGTGTTTTCAGCAATAAATAGCAAATGTGGTAACACATTTTTGCGCTTTTGTTTTCTTAATCAACGGTGGAGGGGTGAAAATCACTCGAGGGATGTGGAAAGTGTCGGAATGAGTCGGACTACTTAAAATTAGTCCGCTATATACTACCGTTTGATAATGGAGACTAAATAATGGCCGTTGGATTATTTATGTAATTATCGTGCGGTAATACTGTAAACCTTTTTTTTTTATTTTTCCCTTCCGGTAATACTGTTAACCTGCTTCGCTGATTGTAACGAGGGAAAAACTAGGTTTCAATTTCACACTCCTCTTTCATGTTTAACCAAACCCTTTTTTCACATGAATAAATCACTGTTTTCTTATACTTGAGAAATCATTACAGCTACACCATCTTATAAAAATGGATCTTAAAATGACGACTAAGAAGTTTACCCAATTGTCAACCACAATAGTTTTTCTTTTTTTCATTTTTTTTTTACTAACTATGAATAAAAAAAAAATTTCATACCATAATCTATCTCAATGAAAGATCACCAATGATATCATTAAATAATAATAGTCAATACATCAATAATCGGTGAGTTAATATTATATTTTGTAGAGAATGAAATATCAACTGAAGCTATATTAATCCTTTCTGTAGCTAAATAGTACTAAAAAAAAAAAAATTGACTTTTAATTTTAAAAAAAGTAAAACTAAAATCTCTAACAAGACGAAATATGGAATACCTCGAGGGAAAACGATCATGAACCAAACGGTCGGTATATTGGATTTAGTTCTGTGATTATGCTATCAGTTTGCACAACATTACATGTGTTAAGTAATTTCTCCTTTTTTCTAAAGAGTACTTCTGGTTCTTAATTGAGATCATTAAGTGACTAATCACTTTAAGTTACTAGAATTTAAATGAATTACAGCACATATTCCTATGACTATTTGCAATCTAAGTTAACTATTCATCAACTATTTGCTCACTTTATTAAAAGAAAAGGGGTATAAAATTACAATTCTTATGGAATTGAATAAAAGGGAGAGAGAAGAATGGTTATTACGTTGTTTAGTTAGACCAAAATGGTATTACGGAATGATCTCATTATAACAATTAAAAGATCATTTTGCTCTCTCTCTCTTAATCCTTCTTTATTCTCTTTCTCTCTCTTCGTGGTTTCTCTTTTGGATTTATGGATCTCAAATGAGTGAATAATAGTAGTAGGTAAGTAATAATTGTGAAGAAGAAACTAAGGATAATAAGTGTTTTTTTTTTTTTCCTTAAGGAATGCTAATTCTTAGCTTTCTCTAAGTAATGTTAATCCTTAATTTTTAAGAATTACAATTCAAGGAATAAAACATGGCAACATAATAGGGATTCAATAAGAAATAATAGGGAGAGACAACTCAATTCCCCTCAAGTGAGTAGCATGAGGGGATTAAATATGCACCATAATTCACAAACTCCTTAACACTCTTTTTTGCTCTCAATAGTTAAATCCTTGGTAAGAATTTACAACTCAAGAATCAACATGAAATCTCCCCAAATCAATTATATTAATGACTTACCTCTTCTTTATTAATAATGGCATCTCTTTAGGAATAGGTTATTAAAGAAAAATACATATGTCGATTAATGCAGGAAGTCTATGGAGCATTGAGAGATTTAAGACTGAGAAAAATGAAAAAGACATTATGAAGAATAGAGAGATGTCAATGTTGGTCATAGCACATAATATAAGGGGAAGAGATATATTACGGTAGAGTGTATATGTTGTAGTTGCTACAATAGGGATACTGTAGTTATTGAAATGCGGGTATAGTGCAAGTATGGAAAAAAACCTGTCAATGAATACAGGAAATGGGAATGTGGACGTGGTAATTGGCTTTAGAACTTGGAATTGAGTGGGACAAAGCTGGAGGGAGAAGGATTAGTTACCAAAGATAACTGAAAGTGTATATTTTTGAAAAACATAGACTAAAAAATTGTGAAGTCGAATAAAAGGTACTCCCTTTATTTATTTATTTATATATATATATATATATATATATGACAAGTACCCCCAATATCGATAATTTCACAACATATAAGGCTTGTCAATTGTATGTATCCAGCAGTACAATATTTTATTCATTTCACATCAAAATTGAAACTTCACATGATAGCTAGTTTGGAACGGGTTTAAATTAAAATTACACGTTAAAATAAATACTTTAGCTAATAATGGCTTTACGTATGACAACCACAAAGTGAAATCTCCGAAGCACTGAGTCAATATTTACTAAGCAAGCTACTTCCACAAAGCTACTGCTCTTAGCCAACTCTCTAACCGGATAGCCTCCTTAAAATCCTTTCTTCTATACCTCAGCATCAGACCGAACCAAACCGGCTTTAAACCATCAATTCACAGTTCGATGTCACGGTGAACCGTGATCAGTCCGTAAGCTAACAGTTTCGAATTAGTTTATTAGATCCAATGATTTAAGAACCAACTCGAGTTTTTTTAACCCATTTTTTTAATATTTAATTTTTTATTAACTTTTTTTTAATACATTAATAATTTTTAATAATTTGATCTCTTTTCTCTCTTTTTTTTAAGTATACTAATTCATTAATAATTTCTATTTTTTTTTTCTTAATTTCTAACTTAATGCAATTCTCACTTTTTTTATTTTTCCCTCAAATTTTATTTCTTTTCTCATATTCAAATACTTAACATTTTATAGGTTTTAGAAAAATAACTTACATTAACTGAAATTGAATTTCTATTTATTCTTAACACATAATTAACTTATAATTAATAATTTATTATTAGTTTGATAATATTATTTTAAAAAAATTATCATTCATCATTGTAAATAAAATAGTTTTAACATGCAATGATTTATTAGATATTATCAAATTATTTTTTCCACTTAATGGTCTCTCTTTTCTCTTTCTCTTTCTATTTTTTTTTTTTAAAGGTGAACCGAATAGGCCAACCCTTTAAGCGAGTCAGCCCGACAGTTCGCAACCCACAGATTTGAACGATTCCACTCTCTTGGATTGCTGTGTCTTTAAAGCCAGGACGGTTTGGCTAGGCCACTTTCAGGCCGGATTGATTCAAGGTCCGCTCGAGCCGATTTAAAATTCGAAATCAGTCCTTCTTCAGGTCTACCTCAATCTCCATCGTGTAAAAATCGACAAACGAATCAAAGTATTGTTAAGATAACTTGGGTGATAAAGTTTAAGACCCCCTATGATTCATTCCAGTATTGATCTGTACCAATAACAAACCTTCGTTATTGAACAAACCATACATCTATTATAATAAGATTGTTTAGCACAAAATATCCATAACCAAATCCATACTGAATTCTACGCGTACACTAAATACCAAAAGATAGTGATCTTGAATAGGAGAGATAAGAGTAATTGTTAGGTTGGGTTATAAATTTCTCCAAAAGTCCTCAAATTATGTTCTTCATATCTCCCGTAGCTTGACCTTTGTATTCATAAACTCAAACCATCAAAATGAAAACTTCAACTTAAAAACAATAGAAATTCCGTATAGATCAAAAATCATGTTTGATACAGCTATATGTCAAAAATCATGTTAACATCTCATCAATATCTTGAAATTAAGTAATCATAACCAACTAATTCTTTCATAAGTTACGATAACATCTAATAAAAATCTCTAATTTACATTATTTTAACATCTGTTTCCTCCCAAATTACATTAAAGGCCAATCTCTTCACTAATTTATCAAGTAAAACCACATAAAAACCTTGGAAAACTTTCTCGTTGCTTTAAGCAACACCTTTCGTTGTTGTTTTAATGCGCTTGACAAAGAAGATGACGAAATTTTGAAACTACACCTCAAGGATAGTTCCATCACTTCATAATATATATGCTCATGAGGTTTTAGATTAAATCAACTTCAAGACCGCTTAATTTGAGCTACATATACAGCGCATATTGTATTTAACCAACTTATGAAACATGTAAGTGATTCATCAGTGGAGAATTTAACTAAGGTCAGCCCATTTCCTTACCAAAATAGCAAAAATTCACCAATGAAGACCATGGAAACATTACGTGATCTCCATTCTTTATGCACAAACTGATGTTGACTATAGGTTCAAATGAACCATCACTCTAAATTTTCCATTCCTAAATCTAGACACACGTTTAACAATTCCAATATTGTTATAAAGCAACACTGCGCACAAAAGCTGAGACAATATAACTTCACCTCAACATTAGGTCAACAACTATTAAATTAAGACTTGCTAATAACATATTTCTAAAAAATTACATTAAACATTAACATATGAACACAAATGACAATTTTTAAAATGAAAATTATAATAATTACCTATTACTAAGAACTTCAATTTTGCAAATAACTTCATCTTCATTGGCTTCTTCTTCCAAATACTTCTCTTTTCCAATAATGGCTTTATTTATCATCCTTACACAACAAAGGTGAAATGTTTACATCATAAAACCAATCTTTCACAAAATTCTAATAAAATCATGAACTAAATCCTCAAAAAGTACACAATATTCCTCGTTCTCTTTCCTTATCGCTTACTAAAAAATTCTCCATTCCAAAGCCAAAATCACAAATCCTCGAATTCCTCTTACACTACAAAATCAACAAAATGGAAATAGAAATAAAAATGAAACAAGAATAGAAATTGAGTAAATTTTAATATTGAAAGAGAGAAATTAAGGTTTTTATTATAGGTTTTTCTAAGTGCAAAGAATATGCGATCTCTTCCTTCAATAATAGTAGACATGTGTCACGTCCCGAAGTGACAGAATTGTAACAGTTTCGCCGTGCAAACCATTCTAAAATAAAAGTTGGCTTTACAACTGCTATTCTAGACCTGATCTACGCAAGGTGTCCACGACTAACCTACTTTGAAGTAAACAGTTCGTAATTTAAATAAGTCGTTTACTTAAAAAAGTAAGAAAAAATCTATATATACACTAGAATTCGGTTATTACAATTAACGTTTACAACGTTTATAACGTTTCATCATAATCTATTTTTCTATTTAATACATTATTCATAAATAAAAAATTTTAAGACGTTAAAAAATACATATCTGTTCTTCAAATATTTTTTCTCACTCCCTAGGATTCAGCAGTTGCTAACTCCAAGGTAATTGTAAACTGTTTCTTAGCCAACACCTACAACGATGTCTATTGGAATGTAAACAACCACAACTCAATAAGTCGGGACGAAGGACTTAAAACTATACCGCAAATATAAATAAGGTTATCAACCAACTTATTAGGTACAATAAATGTTCAAATAAATATCATCACACGATATTGTCTGGCCTGTTGTGATATTAGAGAAATTGCAACCGCTCTAATATAAGTTAAAGAGTTGTAATTAATGCAATCGCTTACAACCAAACCCAGGCTTGTACAATAGAGACACCGCTCCTTCCGTAACTACCTTCGAACCATTGATTTCACCCTTACCGCAACCTCCTTACCCATCACTTAGTTCCACTAAGGATGAAGAAGGGACCCATTATGCTATCCAACGCTATCCTTTTCAAAGAGGTTGGTATTTGGCCGAAGAATCCTACGTTTCCCCTAATAAGTTACTTTGCAGGTTCAATTTATGATTACAAGTCATATATTTGTTAAGTTCAGTTTAAGGTGATCGATCATTTCATACAGTACAAGTCAGAACAACAAATAAAATCATAACATCACTTATATTCAAACACATGCACACAGCCAACTATCTAACAAGTACAACTAAGTATAATCTTAAGCCTCTAAAATATAGTAACTTATTAATCCTAACTTACTTGAACTCCTCGCTCACTCACTCGAGATCCAATTCACTCAAGCCATTACCGATCATCCTTATAATACAAATGTGGTTTCAGTTTTTCATATAACTATTATAGGTTGGTTTTATTCTATAATACTTATTATCTTTTTTTTTAGGGTTTAATATACCTAATTATCTACGCTTTTAAGTATTTTACAATTCTTCTTAAATCATGTTGAGTTCTGTTTCAGTTTTTGCATTGATTTCTAAAATTTTTTTCACTTAGTTTTTTGTTAGAGATTTATATGTACACCTTAAGAAATCATTCTAACCCAAAATGTGAAATTAATCGCATTATCTTCAAATATCCTAAATATTGTTTTCAGTCTCTAACTAGTGCTCTAGTTTGTACGGTACACCCGAATCCTAATTTAATTACCGAATTCACCTTCGTTGTGAAAAAATCTTACATTTGTCATATAATTACCCTAATTTAAGTTTCTTATCAAATTTATTATATATTCCTATTATTATCATAATATCATATCTAGCCAATATTTTCCTAATTATTAATTTCTCATACTTACATATTACACATTATCACTTAATGTATACATAATATACACATATAATATTTCCATCGCTTCAAATATCATCTCCCAACATCAAATAACATTCTAAATATTTAAATTCGTCCCAAATCAAATTTTGAACCTAATTACCAAATTAACTTAAAATTTATCATTTTTACCTATTACATATTTACTACATAATATTCTAATAATTACATCTAATACTCCATCAGATTTCAATATCTTAAAACATATAATTATGCATCAAATCAGTGGTTACTCATTTAATTACTTAATTAACCCTAAATTATCCATTTTATATATTATTTTAAGGCTTAAAAATTTCGAAAATTAATTTTGAAAATAGGCTTCATAGCACTGTTCTATATACCCCTAAGTAGTCTACACAAAAATTTTGGGCTTTAAATTACGCTCCTAAGATCTTTTATTTCTAATTTGAACAAAGCTCTAGTTTGCATGATTTCTTAAGGACAATATATTTGTAAATACAAAATCATCAAAATAATTTTTTTCCCTAAATATACATACTTAAAAACCTCAAAATACCAAATTTCATAATTTTTTAAGAATATTTAATATTTTTACAAAATTAAACAAAATCAGGTTGGAAATCGAACTCACCTGTATGGGTGACTCTAGCCACCGCCAGCCGTTGTGGCCTTGTTGGACGATTTGGGCGCTACCACCACCGTATGGTGGTGGTGGTGGTAGACGTCTACTTTCAAGTGCTCGTTGGGTATAAGTTTTCTTTAGAAGCCCTAACTGCACAGATTTTTTGTAATTTTTTCTTGCAAAAATCCTAATTTACTCTCAATTCCGCCTTTCTCTAATTTTCTACAATTCTAGACATCCAAAATGAGCCTCTAAAAATTTGGGGTATTTATAGAGGTCTTAGGAAATTATTGTGCATTAATTAGACAAGATAATTGTCTTACCTCTTGTTTTTCTTATTTTCTATTTGTTGTAATTTGATTGGTTGCTTTTATTTCTTTAATTCCAGATTACCATGCCTCAATTCTAGATTTTTCTCCATTTGTCCTAATTTTTCTTGATTTTTCCTTAATTAATTATGAATTTTCTTTAATTATTTAGCATTATTTTAGCACATTTTGCGTATTTTAAGAAATTACGCTTATTTCTACCAACATATAAATTCATATATAGTACAAATAAATATTCGTAAATACTATTTAGGTTATTTTATGATTTTTAGTATATATATAATTTATCTATAGTGATTCGTTAATTATCGAAATGTATTTTACACATTTTCGATAAATAACAAGTAATATGCTTAAAATTTGAAAATTTTATATTCTTTTATTTTATTATTTATTTTCTCAAATTCAAACTTATGAGATCATTTTTACTAATATTTCTAACTTTACATTATAATTTATGCTCAATCGGATTCTATAATTTATGCTCAATCGGATTCTTTAATCGATTGCTCTAAATTCTACGAGCCAAACTCCGAATAGCTGATTACGGGTCTTACAATATGCCTATGCAAATGCTTAAAGGAGTAAAAATTCAAAATTGAGACTATATCAAGGTAAATTTACTTCAAGAACCTTAGGATTGAACTTAAGAATATGGAAGGAAAACTATTTCCTTTCATTACCATCTTGATTTGTTCAATGAAGATAGTCTTCTTAACAAGGGATGATAAGGAAGGAGAGATAGTAAAGGAGACAAAGGAACGAGAGGAAGAGGAAAAAAGAAACCATCGAGAAAGACATGTGGGAAATTATAAGCAAATATGAGAAACATTATGGGTGAGAGAATATGACAGGAATGGTGGGCTACATTTACGAGAAGAAGGTATTAGCAATAATAGGTTTTACTACAGTACAGCTTATGATGTTCATATCAATCTATTATACACCTCTACATGTAGCATTAGGTAGACCTCATACAATAACTATCCTAACTCTATCACATAAAAATTAAAGCTTTATATTTAAAGTACGGTGTCAAATGATTTTCACTCCTTTAATAATAATAGATTAAACACTATGTTAGTTACAAACCTAGTTTGTATTTGATGAGTGAGCAAATATATTATTCTTTGAATCCATATGATTTTGTCTATTAAAATACAACTAGAAACTTAACATATATCTAATTTCAACTTGTTCTTTCATTAGAGCAATTGATTTAGTTTGATTTTATTACTTTTAGATTTCATCATACTTATTTTGATATCGAAGCATATAACATAACATTCTTGATGCAAATACAACTTTATCTACCTTAATTAATTAAAGCATTAGTTGAGTTATGCTAAAAGTTACTGCCTTAATAGTTAGTGAAATCATGGAAGTTGTAGGGGTGATACTATATTGTAATCACATTTAAATTGTTGGGAAGTAAAGGATTGCTTTTATTGCAACGTGCATGCTTGTATGTTGTTATGTAACTCTAGTGTTTATTGGATTACTTGAGAGAATTGTTACATTAATGTAGTATTAAACAAGATATTAGGTGAAAATGTAAATAATAGAGGTGATAGCCTTATAAATAAGAGGTAAAGAGTAGACAACCTCAAGTTTCAAATATGAAAGATTATCGACTCCCTATAAGAGATAACCGGGTTATTGCATAAAAGGAGAAGCATGCATAGAGGTGAAAGAAGAGAGACGGATATGAGGAGTAATGGTGGTTCCAATTAAGAAGGAAATGAACAGGCTAAATTATCTAATGAATGGTCGGTAGAGAGTAATGAAAGAAAAATGAGGAGAAAAGAGCCAAGGGTTATTAACAAGAACTTTGAGAATGTCAAATTAAAGATCTCATTGTTTAACGGTTGTAACAAATTGTGAATATCTAGATTAAGTGTATAAATTTTTTTATTGTTAGGAATCCAATGAGCACCCTAAGATCTAGTTTGCTTCACTCTCATTTGTTGATCATGCTAACTTGTGATAGGATAAGCTAGTTGTTAAAAGACATAGAAATGAGGAGCAAGTGGCAAGCATTAGAGGTTGAGCTGGGCCACTTTAAACAAGAGATTTTTTTTCTACAAACATTGAAGTAAGGAATATCAAGTGTAGAATAATATTGAAAGGAGTTTCAAAACTTGATGATCGAGTGTGAGTTGATTGAGTCGCACGAATGATCCATTTCTAAATTCTGCAATAGACTCTATGATGACATTACATATATGGTTGAGCTTCAAACATCTAATACATTGGAAGATGTGATCCAATTATCAGTAAAAGTTAAGATACCAAAACACGTTGTGTTACAATATACCTTCTCATAACAAAAATCTTCTAGTCTCAAACATGGTAGCTATGGAGAGATAGAAAGAGTCACAAGGAAGATTAAAAGAGGAAATACTAGTAAACCTAAACAAATTGAGTCTAAAATTGTTGAGCAATTACCAAAAAAGAAAAATAGAGATATATAGTATTTCAAATGTCTTAGATATGCTATGTAGCATCTCAATGCCTAAACTAACATTATAACAGTGATGAAAGGTAAGGGTCATGATGTGATAATTAAGAGTGAAGAAGAAGAAAAGAATTGAAAATCTTTTGAAAAAAGTGATCGATCGATTCATATAAAGGTAAAAGAAAGTATTAGAATCTCGCATAACCCACTCAAATGAACAACAATTGTAATCATTTTTAGTTCGAGTTAAAGACAAAGTCTTACAAAATTAAGAGAAAAGGAGAAAACTTGAGAGCAATAATTCTTCAATTTAGTTATGAATGAATTGATGATCCTTTGGTTTCTACAAGTACTATTTATAATATTTCCTATAGTAAATAATTTCTTAACAAATTTTACCAATTACAACTATTTACTATCTTGCTTAACTAATTAATCCTGATAATTACAACTATTCATTAAGTTACCTAACTAATATTTATAATCATAACAATTTCGTCCATCCCTATAAAAAAAAAAAAAACGTTGTCCTCAAAGTTCTAAGAACAAAAAAGGAATTACTAACTAATATGGTTTAGTAAATTAAAAAATCATCAACAAGATCTTCAATATTTACTTTATTCTTCAAGATAATGAAGATAATGTTACCTTGGACATCTTCGTGATGTATCACTAGAGTATTTTATTATTCTTCTGACTCAAGATTTTCATAAGTTACAAAGTTAACTTGATTAAAATTTCTTTGTTTGCGAATTCATGTTCATAATTGGTGTTTTTGAGTAGCATAATCATCATGGATTTTCGTTCTCTAATTAAATTTGCTATAAAAACATCTACCTTTGATATTATTAAATGTACAAAGCCAATTATGGAAAAATGTCCCTCTTCTTGTATCTTTGTATTAGGAATATCCAAGTTGCTATTTTCTTAGTCATTCTCTATATTAATTTATTGCACCAAATCCTCCACCTTTTTAGTATCATTCTTTATAACAAGTTGTTCTATTTTATGAAATTTTTCTTCACCCATATCATCAATAGTTGGTTTGGCATCTTATTCATTTTGGTTCATTATTTGTTCTTCTTCCATAAATTTCATTATTACTTCTTATAAACACTTAAAACTTTCCCTCAACAATCATGTGTCTTCTTGTGCTTTCTTTGTATCTTTTCATAATTCCTTAAATTCCTCTTACATTTTTTCCATACATTATAATATTTACATGAGTAATTTTTCTATTTTCACTCATTCTCTTGATGAGAAAAGTACAATTGTTAGAATCTCACATAGCCTACTCAAATAAACAATAATTTTAGTCATATTTAGTTTGTGTTAAAGACAAACTCCTAGGAAATTAAGAGAAGATGAGAAAATTTAAAAATAATAGTTCTTGAATTTGCTTATGAATGAATCGATGATCTTTATGTTTCTATAAATGCTATTTATAATATTTCTTATAGTAACTAACTTTTGAACAAACTTTACCAATTACAAGTATTTACTATGTTGCTTAACTAACTAATCTTAATAATTATAAATATTTATTAAGTTACTTAACTAATATCTAAAATCATAACAATTTCCCCTACCCTTACAAAAAAACCTTGTCCTTAAGGTTCTAAGAACACAAAAAAAAAAAAGAATTACAAAGTAATATAAAAAAATTATTAAAAAGATCTTCAATATATATTTCATTCTTTAAGACAATGAAGGTAATGTTGCCATGGACATCCCTATGATGTATCACTGAAGCATTTTCTTGTTCTTTTGGTTCCATCATCATAATAGTAGTCTCCCTCATCATCATAATATAGGTAATCATAACTAAAATCCTCAGCATAAACCTTATCTCATACCTTATAACCTGAACTTGTAGCTAAAAAACAACAATCCCTTTAGGGTAAGCCAATACCTAGTATAAGACAGCACACACATGTGTATGAAACACAAGTAACCAGTCAAGCACATACACGAGTACTGTCATAAATGTAGCAAACAACCATTTTAATCTTATAAATTATGTCTACAAATAGCACAATCTCAGTATCCCGAGACTTAGGGTTACTCACAACTCTTAAAACACAATATATAAATACTATATAGGTATTGGTATTGGGTACTCTCCATTTAGTATGGAACTTTGCTAGGGACAATGTCATGTAAAGATCGCTAGGTACCTTACTAACTCCACTAAACCCGACAGTGGATGGTTGAAGCTAAATATAAGCAGTAATCAATTAAGTTCGAGTTTCGATTAAGTCCAATTATTATACATTAACTTAGTACATACAATCATCAATCATACATCCCATACTTAGAGCTCCTATCCCAATATGATATGATTTCTCATAACTCCAAGCACCTGTGCAAAAGTATAAATGTCGAGTTTAGTATTTTATTTAACACTTCCCAACTCCACTCAATACTTTTCCCCATTAACTTAACTCTTTGCCTCAACCTCTGAGCCTTTAAACCACCTCTTACATGTCGTTATGTATCTTCTTATCTACTTTTCAACATCCTATAATATATACACATTCCTTCCATCATGCAACTAATATATAAAAATATATATAATTATACAGATTATTACTAAATCGATTTATATACAAAATCAAATATATTTACATATGTTGACACCCAATTCTTGCTCGAACTAAGGCCTCACAAGTGAGGCCCATCACAAGGAATACTGAAATGTGCTTGAACAAATAGCGAGCTCATCTGTCACCCTAAAACCTCCTCGAAAAGCCATGTTCTCATACCAAGGAAAACATGAGCTGTTAGTGAGCTCGTCCCCCATACTACGACCCACTTAGATAGCTAAATAACAACCATCTGAGCACATCACCCCCCAATTGTCGAACCAACATACACCGATTGTCTAGTGCAAGCTCAAAGCTCAACTCGCCCTCAATCGGGCATCAGCTAAGCCCTTCCTTAACATCTTAGCTTGGTTTTTGTCTTTAGCATCTACTTTCTACCGTAGCTCCTTAATGAGCATCTGACATCTATAGTACGACCAGCATACCTTGCAACCCTTGTAATTGTTAGGTCTCTAAGCTACAAGTTTGGTGGTCTGGCTAACCACAACATACTACCCTTAGTGAAACTCAATCCCTACCATGGAGCGCACTGTTTACCGGCAACCAGCACGAACGAACCACTTATTACCATATGCCTAAGTGACTCACATAAAAGGCATTAAGGACCACGAAGTAAGAGAGATCATTTCTCTCTTTCAGATTTTTTCCCCTTCCTCCTCCTTCTCTCTCAACTAAAGATGGACACATTATACATATCTTTTAGGCGAGCATGGTCCCTTAGGTCCTTAGTGCTCATCCACTATTTCTCCTAATCCTCCTTACTAACTTGAGTATCGAATAGGCCCCATGGCTGCTTTTTGTAAGTATCAAGGAGCAAGATTCAAAGCCCAAGCTCATTTCAATCAAACTCCATGGAAGCCCACTTATCTTAATTGATTCCTCCATGATCAACATTTTAGTGCCTACCATTTTAGACCACCACCACAATGATGGCTAAAAGCAGAAACAATAACTTGCAGGCTTCCCACATGAAGGATACTAACACTTCCCAACAAAGCGGAGGCAATTAAATACTTCCACCACCTCAAGACGAAAATATCAAAGTCCAACAACTCAGTTCACTTATTTAACAAATGCTCAAAGGAAATAAAAAATATCATGAATCTACTATAACCTTACACAAAGACATTGCATTACTTAAAAACGCATCTAAAAAATGCTTAACTTCTCCTTACAGCCAACCAGGAATGACAATATACGCATCACACACATTATGCGCTTATATGAATAGATGTAGTAGGATCACTAACCACATGAAGAGCTATGTGAAAGGCTGAACCGCAACCATAGCAAAATGTAAGTGGAAGGCGAACACACAATGACAAGTAAGCCGGTCGATGGCCTATCACCGAGGCTATTGTTGAAAAACTATGAAGACATGAACATAGATGAACCCAATGAACACATTTGATAACTCTTATTTTAAATACATTTCACATGGTAATTTTATAGTATTTCCCTTACATCTTTGGTTTTCTTTAAAGAAATTGATACTTAATTGAGTAAAATTTTGATTTCAAGGTTTGAACACGTTCTTGGATCGAAATCGAAGAAAAGGAATTAAGTTTCACTCAATTCAGAGTTCAAATGAATGAGTTATGAAGTTTTGAAGTTACACAGTTAAGGACACAACTGTATCCCCAGGCTGTATCCATCCAAGAAAATATGTTGAAGTTAGAAAGTTACATGACCTGGGGATATGACTGTATCCCAAGCCGTGTCTGGTGACGAAAACAGAAACTTTTTAATACATTATAAAAGGACATACTAGGGTTTCGCATAAGGGATTAGACATTCAAAAGAGAAAAGACTTGAGGAGAAGGAGAGGAGAAAACGCGAAAGCAACATTCAACTTCAAGATTAAAGAGATTGATCATCAACAAAAGGGGTTTTTCATGTTTTATTTATTGGTTTTGTTGGAATTCGTTTTTAGTTTCATTATGATAGCTTAAGATTCATATATTTAGGATTATGGAACCTAAGATTTCATGTGACTATTGGATTGATTGACAATTTTCAATAAAGTTTTTATCTTTTTTTGATTCAATTATGTTATTTAATTGTTAATTGATATTTCTAGAATATCAATCTATGATATTATGCATGATGATTGAGAAATCACATGTATAATGAGATCTTGACATAATTGGAGAGAATTACATATATACTTAGAGATAAGATATATGTTTCTTCCGGAAAGTCATTCTTTTGTGTGGAAATTCATCATACATTAATGCGATTATAACTTATATTACTAAGTGAAGAGATTCCGGTAAATAATTTAGGATTAGGGTTAATATGCTTGAGAAAGGTGTTAACTTTAATTGTGAATCCCTCCGATCAAGAATAATAGAAATTGAATTGGATATATTTTAAACGGTCACATGTTAAACACTAGGGAGAAATAATTCTTAAATACGTTATTTGCATTCTTGAAGTCGTTCTTAGCTTTATCGCTTTCTAAATTGCTTAATAAAGTCTCATAATTAGTTTAGTTCGTCAATTTTAGTATTTTTACTTCACTCAACCCATCACAATTTTCCGATTAGATAATAAAGCTAAGGTTAATATTAGTACTTGAAGTCTCTGAGGGATCGACTCAGACTTACATCCGCTATATCAAAACTGATAGGCGCACTTGCCTAATATCAACATCTACTGCACCTCTAGTGTACACGATTAGAAGAAAGTTGAATTGTTTGCACAGGCATCACGCTCTACACCATAACAAAGCCTATTCATCCCTTCGATCTTTGAGGAAACACTCTCCATAGGTGCAAGTCTGCCACATTTGAACACTTACAATGGCACTATCGATCCAAATTATCACCTCATCCACTTCCAAATGATGATAAGCCTCCACAACTTCTCAGACTCCATCATGTATAAAGCCTTTCTTAATACGCTAGCAAAAGTTGCTTTGCTCTGGTTTAACACCCTTCTTGAGGCATCTATCGCTTCACTTGACAACCTATAAAGTAGATTCCAACAACACTTCCTCAGTTCTCAAATCTATTAAAGGGACTCATCTATTCTCTACAATGTCATGCAATGCCCCAACGAAACTCCACAAGCATGCCTTGAGCGCTTCAATCGAACAACATTACAAGTTTCAATGCTGGACAAAGAATTGGTCCTGTAAGCGGTCCTAATCAACATAGACCCTAATGGAAGGCTTTTCAACGTAGTGTCATTAGACAAGCCTAAATCCTCAGATGAATTCATGAAAGTCATCAAGAAATACGTAACTTAAGAAGATGCCATC
The DNA here is from genome assembly GCA_024138005.1 of Lumnitzera racemosa. NCBI lineage: Eukaryota > Viridiplantae > Streptophyta > Magnoliopsida > Myrtales > Combretaceae > Lumnitzera > Lumnitzera racemosa. The sequence continues at coordinate 9,917,679 of JAMXBC010000007.1, forward strand.
GAAGCTTGTTTCAAAATAAAAAATAACATACGTACATACACACAACCATTTTTGCCCGAACATAAACACAAGCACAAACCCTCACATATATAAGGTGTGGTATACGGCTTGCATAATAAGAATTATGAATATTTATCCTACATTTAATGTTTCACTTGGTTATTGTTGTTTTAGGATTTAGGTGAATATTCATTTAATGGAAGCTACTGTTAGATATTCTCTAAATAAAAATTAGAATATGATTCTTCTAAGAGGTTTAAAAAAGCATGCACTACTTACAAAAATTGCTTTTATAAAATTTACAAATTTACAATAGTGAGTACTATAATAAACAACAACATCTCTTCAACCAGTGCTTATTGTATCGTACTATTAGGATTTTTAAGCCAGTAAAATAAGTGACTAGAGTGAAAACAACTAAAGAAGTTAGGTATTAAGAAAAGAAATAGAAGTCAACTATAATAATGAAGCGTTGATTTCGCTTTTGGTCCTGTACGGTATAACTCATGGTCGAATGCATGAAAAATGTTTGGAATTCAGTATGTTTTGCATAATTTTGCCATGTTCTTTTTTAGCACTCTATTGTATTGGTTGTATTCAAGTGGTCTCTATCCCTATCTTCCATGTATTTTCTATTATACTTCATGTTGAACACCTTTTTGAACATTTGTATTACTAAATAAAGATTTCAATGTTGTTGACATTTGAAAAGTGGCCAACATGAAGCAATTAGGGAGTAGAGAAATTTATGAAAGATGGGAACAACAAATACTTACTTGTAAGTGATATAAGAAGCACTACAAAAAGAGATATCAATACAGTTTCTAACACTTATTTGATTGTAAATATTTTTCATATCTTATACCATAATTTCATGTGTCATATTTTTTGGTGCCAATATTAAAATTAATCTTGTATTAAAATAGTTGTCTTCTTGATCTCTCCTTAACTTTTGATTTTTTGCGGCTAGCTTTATTCCAATTGCCTAATTTAATAACTAAAGAATTCTAGAAATATAGCACAACAATAATGATTGCAATAAAATTATAAGACTACTTGTAAAATTTTATAATGTATGGAAAATATTAACATTTACAACATCTAACAACTTCTATGTTATAATATCTTATAATTTGTTGTATTATGTTGTAATTATTTCATGTAAAGACAATAATGTCACCTTCTTTACTTACAGCCTTGTAATATCTTATAATGGTGGCAATGTTCTTGTTTATGTACTTGTTATCGAATAAATGTCTAAATTTTATATTACTTTACATTAATGACTCAATATTGAAAAGTAGTCATTGTAATTGCTTAGTAAACTAATTTTTTTTAGCTAAAGTGAAATTACGAAATGTAGATGTAATTTAAACTGGATTTAGAATTAAAAGAAAAAGGAAAGAAAAAAAAAACTAGAGAAAAAGGATTAGTTTTGTCCATTTCGACAGACTTACATGAAATCGAAGGCCTACGAGCTAGTCTTAGCTTAACCATTGGGGGGACTCATGACTCGATGATTTCTATTGAATCAAGTCTAGCTATAACTATATATATGTATGAATTCTTGATTTTTTTCTTTTCACAATATTCCATTTTTATATATGTTTGACTCATATAGCCTTAAAGTAGAGGGAATGGTGTTTTGACCTTAGTTGATGTAAAAGAACTGCTATGATAGTAGGATATGGAATGTGTCTTATTAGTAGAAATTGATAAATTTGCATGATTATCTAATGTTAGATAAAATGCAAGACTCCACTATTCGACCAACCATCTTGGATTCAAAATAGTAGATATTCTTGATAAACATGAAACTTAGGAAGTATGGCCTAGGAAATAATTAAGAAAATAAACTTGCTATGGATAGCGCAAGTAATGAGACCCTAGGTGCTCGGAACGGGTAGATTTAGGGTTTCCAAAAAAGGCTCTTTAAATTGAATTAATTTTTAATATAAAGTCATAAAATTTAGAAGAACATCTGTAAAGTTTATTTTACAAAATAATGTATATAAAATATTTAATTGAATAAAAGTATGATTTTATTAATTTTGTTTATTTTTATTGGAAACTCAAAATCTGAGCTTCGAAATGTAATGAGACCCTTAATGCAAATTGCTTGATTTATTAAAAATAATAATTTGAAACAAATTGAACATGAAATAACTATATAACTAGTAAATGTGTGTGCATGTACATGGAATCATGAACTAATGTATAATATACGTAAATATGTATATATGCATAAAATATCAATCTAATTGAGTAAAATACATAAGAAATTGGCCTGGACACTTGGAAAACTAATTTTAATGGAGATAAGGCATGGTGTTAAATCAAGACTAACCAAGGGAATATGTCATACAAGTGGTTTAGGTGGCAATATGAAAACTATGGGAAATTAAGCTTCAAACAAGTGTAACTCACTTAACAAAATTTCTTAAGACTATAAAAAGCCATCCTCAACAACATTTTAAACCATTTGCACATTTTTAGGAGAGAGAAAGCTCTCTAAAAAAACTAAGGAAAGCTTAAGAAGCATGGAACAAGGGTAAAAGGAAAATTATAGGAAAATTGGTGTAAATTTGGATATATGTGAGTTCAAAGGAATAAGAGTGACCTATCATGCAATCACCAACACTGGCTAAAGGAGCACTTTGTGTTGGCACTTTTGAGACAACTACTACCTTGGATGGTGGCTGAAAATAAAAACATATGTGAATATTCAATTTTCTCTAAATTCTCACTAAATTTCTAAAAATATTAAATGATTTTTAAAAATAATGAAATTAAGTTTCCCTAGGTAATTTGTATGTAGAATCTAAAAATGAAACTAGACTTTTGAAATTCAAATAAGTTGTATAGGTTCCTTGAGAAATCAAGCGAGAAAACAAAATTTCTATCTCTTTTTCAATAAGTTGAATGATGTTATTTTGACTTTGAAATTTGTATAAGTTCTTGAGAAGGTTCATTTCGATGTTATGTACAAAAGCATTGCAGAGTTAATAAGTTGGATCTTGGGTAATTTTGATTCAACTAGAAATAATTAGTCTAAAGTACTTGAGAATGAAGTTTCCTTTAAGAGTTTTACTTGCATGTTTTAAATATAGTTGTAGATACTTAATTTTTGCCTTAATTTCATTTTTCAAATTAGGTTATAGGGTCCTAAATTAGAAAATTTTCAAAAAAAATAGAAAATTAAAGAAAACCCCCAAAAATGAATAAATTTAGAAAAATAGGAATTCTAGAAAAATTAAAAAAAAAAGGAAAAAGCATAAAAAATAGGAAATTTAAAAAAAATACTAAAAATGGAAAAATTTGAAAAAGTACATAAAATTTTTGAAAAGTCACAAAAAATTGAAAAAAAATAAAAAAATTTTAGAAAATAACATTTTGTTGGAGTAGATTTTTAATTTTAATTTTAGAAGTTAGGCCATTAAACTTGAGCTTAGATTTAAATTTAGTCCAAACTAACTAAGTCAATATATGCAATTTAATTATATATATGAATAAAGTATAAGTCAACAGTTTAATGGTAAAATACATGGACTAAGTGTATAGATTAAACTAAAGGATAGGGGTTTGAAACTCATTAGAAGCATAAAATGATTTTTTATAATTTTCATTTTTTTAAAATCCATATATTACTACATGTCAAATATCACCGAGCTACATGTTTAATTATGACACGTGACACACCGTGATTTGTGACAACAACAAAATTACTTTCCCTCTTTTTCTTTCTTCCCCTTCCTTTTTTTTTACTTTTCATTTTCTCATTTTCTCATTTTCTCATTTATAAATCAATTACATACAGTGAGGGGGGGGGGGGGAATAAAAGAGAGCGCGCACACGAAAACAGTGAAGGGAAACTTTTTAAAATCTACAAACGCATACAAGCAAGGGGGACCCACTCTCTCTCTCTCTCTCTCTCTCTCCACAATCTCTCTCCCTCGCTCTACCGTAATCTCTCTCCTCGGTAATCTCTCTCCCTCTCCCCACGATCTCTCTCTCTCCTCACTGCACTTTCTCTCCCTCTACCCCCTCTCTTGGCATCTGTCTCTCTCCAGGAATCCCTCTCTCTCTCTTTCCTTGGCTCTCTCTCTCTCCCTCTCTTTATCGTCGGACTCACCCTCCCATACACCCACTCTCGACCATCACCTTCTTACATAACCGCCCAACGCCAACCGAACCACCCTCACACTCTTAGCCTTCTCTCTCTCGCATGACACACATTACCCTGCACGCATACACCACTCTCAGCCAACAAACACCGCATTTGACTTACGACACCCTTACTCTCTCATTCACAAACGCCACCAACCCATACGCCAACCGAACTAAACCTACACAGATACTCGGTCCACTCTCTCTCCCTCACTTAACTCGTACTCTCTCTCCTGATCGCATGGTCGAACATACAACATCACCTAAGACCCACACCCACCGACCACAGCAGCTAACCCAACTCCTTCACCATTGCATAACCCAGACTTATCGCGGTAGAGCCCAACTTGAACCATCCTTGTCCAACCCTCTCTTCGCCACACAACCACCAAGATAGTATACAGAACACAATCCGCACTACGCTTAACCTCTCTTCATCGATCATCCAATCTCTAGCTACGATGCATGACTAAACCACACTTAACCACCATTGCCCACCATGGCGTTGGACCAACCCCCCAATCCCCAATAAAGTAGCAACGAAAGTAGCCTTTCCCGGTCGTTTTAGCCACTGGAACAGCCTTTAAAACGCCTCTTCTGACTTGTTGCGCGTGACTCGACCCGTGACCCGCATCCGATCTACCCTCCAAATTTGAATTTATCCAACCTAAACACGACCTTACCAGTAGAACTCAAGCTGAATCTAATCCAGCCTACGAAGCTTAACTCTAGCCTTTTCTTTCCTTTTTTATTTATGTTGTTGTTTCTTTATGTTGTGTTTTGTAATTGTAAATTAAGAAAAAAAAAAAGAAGAAGAAGAGGAAGTATTTTATTTCGTTTTTATTTTTATTTTAGTTTTACATTTTAACAACAAAAAAAAGATAGGTAATAAAAAAATAGAAAAAAATAATAATAATAAAGAATATATATAATAAAGAAAAATGTTTACCACTTAGACAAACAATTTTTTCAAATAAATAAAAATAAAATAGCTTTTTTCCAAATTAGGGCACTTTAGGTTTTTCAAAATAAACCAACTTAGAACCCTTAGGAAATTTTCTCAAATAAGTCAAAATGGGTAAAAACGTAAACCTGACAGTTTTTCAAAGTTAAAAATAAATCAACCTGCTATACTTTTGATAAACAAACTACGGAAGTGTGATCCCGAAAATAAGTACGGAGGCACTCGTACGTTAGTTCGGGACAACTTAAAATATGAAAAGTTTTATTTTTTCCATTTTTAGATATTTATGTACATTGATCAATCTAGTCATTTGTATTATAATTAGTTGCTTTATAAATTAAAAAGGGTATATTTGAAAAGCGAAGTTAAATTCAGACATTTAAAAAGTAGCACCCGTTTAAGGTTTAATAAATTAACCCTTGGACCTAAATCCCTAATTTAAAAAAAAAAACATTTTACAAATTAGTTTTTTTTAATCAATAGAACAGTAGCTAAGTTATAGTTAATCTACCCAATTAGTTACAACTTAACCCTTTTTTTCGACTCTGGTTGGGTGGCGACTCCAATCCCTTTTTAAACTGAAAAAATAGTTTTCTTTAAACCCTACTCGAAGATCTGTATTAAACTGATGGGTTTAGTACATATTGGCTTAGAGATGACCTAATTTTATAAAAGAACCGTGGGGGTGAAAAACTAGGCTTGACAATGGCTGTAATTGAGCTCTAGAGTAATAAACACAAAGGTTTGGTTGTTTACATATTCAAATGTGACTTTCTATAATTTACATGTATATAATATATAAGTTAATCAAAGGTTATGGTAAAAGGTTCACACCAGGGAAATTCTATAGTAGAAAGGCTCAAAGATTAGGTAGAGAATGTTAGAGATTGAATCAGAGGTTATCCTAGACGGAAGCTATCTTAAATAATGACTACAAAACCAAACGTTAAACGTAACCGAGTTACTAGCTTAATTTGTACCGACCTATAATTGACTAAGATAACATATGCATTTTACTTAGGTAAAGTAGGTGAGTAAGAGCCTCGAGGAAAAGTATAGAGTTAGCATCTACTAAATTGGCCTTGGTAAGTGGATATTTATGTGTTTAAAGTAGTTTATATCTACTCAATTTGATGTGAGTTTAAAAACTTATTTTGCTACGGTTTAGCTAGGTTGCAAGTTTTTATATGCTATTTGATGAGTTGTAAAGTGTTTTTCCTGTATATGTGACATTGGTTAAAATATGCTTTGATATTGATTATTGTGATTATGTACTGAATGATTATAAAATGTTGTTGAGATTTAAAAAGAAGCTAAGGACTAACTCTACCTTTTAGGTGTTCACTTAAGTGAACTTGAGAGCAAGGTTTCTAAGCAAAAAGGATAAAACATTAATGTGAAGGTTAGGTTAATCAATGATGCTTAGTATGTGGCTAGGAAATTAGGCTTAAGATTGATTTGACATGTGACTTGATGTATTCAAAGCATGGCATGAAAAAAAAAATATTGGTCAATGTTTCAAAAATTGAGATTTTGTTAAGCTGACTTTTTTTTTTTTTTGAGAAGTTGGATTTTACTAAGCAAATGGCTTGATTCTTAAAACCTAGGTTTTATCATACAAATAACTTGTTTTATGAAAGCTAGGTTTCAAGCATATAGAATTGCATTCCCAACAACATCATATGGTTTCTACTATGCTAGGTTTTGCTACTCCTTTTTGAGTTATTACGTTTTTAGACTCTATATTTAGATGTCCAAATTGAAGTTGACCAACTAGGTGGGCTAAGGTTAGGTTAGGTTAAGATATTAATACTGAGATATGTCATATTTGTATTGCAACCAAAGACAGATAAAGCTGATCACGGGGATGGGTCCAATCTTACCGAAAGCTTGAAAAAGGTGATGGGAAAACTTGCAAGAGGATGAAAGATGAATAAAAAGTAAGCAAAACCCATGAACAACTCCAAAGGATATGACGTACCAATGGAACTTCTAAAGACTCATGGCATAGCTTAATATGACGCACGAGATGGTCTAGTGAGGTTACTGGTCACTTAGGCTTACTTAAGGGTTAAGATAAGAGTAAAATGAGAGTAAACAATAAGTGTTTATAAGAGGGAAATGTTCAGTGTATTAATGATAATTTGTCTTGTAGTTACAAGTACAAAGGGTATTTATATCTAAAAAGTTACGGCAACTTGCTTAAAAAGGGAAAAGACAAAAAAGGGTACTATCCTAAATAAGTAATATATAGGAATACAAAAGGGTAAAAATGAATTTTTAAGAAAACAATGATTAGTGTAGTAGATTCTACACGTGGCAAAGATGTATTGGCGATACTGTTAGAAGATGTAGAGAAAAGAGTATGTGATGTGGATTTCGTGGATGAATATACAGACCCAATATCTCGCTTAACCAAAAGGGTAGGTCTGGGCCGTGGGATGGCTTGAAGAGTTAATGATAGTCGAAGGTTGAGCAGGGGTTCCTGTCCACTGAAGATGGATATGATACACCAATGCCTCACACGAGCTCGGGTCACACTTGACATGATGCACAAGTATGGCTGAAAGTCACCTACTACTAGTCTACGCTCAAATGGGTTAGATAAGAGTGGCTCAAGGGTAAAGGCACTTAGCTTAAGAGGGAGTAAAGTTCAATGTATTCTCTGTATGTTGCAGCTATTACGTGATGCAAGTATTTATAGTACCCAGTTAGGGTAAGTCCTAAATTATAGAAAATTATAGAAATGGCTAAAAAAAAGGCGAATAATTTACAGGGAAAATATGAAATCGTACAAAAAGAATATCCTTTGTGTCAGAAAGGATAGCATGCACATAATTTTGCTCATGCTATGGTCCTAAAAAACATTACGAGCCATACAAGGGTAGATCTTGATTAGGTTTGGTTGACATCGGCAATTCGATAGTTCTAATTGTTGGGACTGGATAAGGGTTAGCTCAAGGATGACTCACACTTGGGATCGGCTTCAGATGGTTAGCTCTTGATAGTCATTAGTTTAGCCTCGATACCGTGCAGATGGCTGTATCCAGATTTAGTACTTAGATTGGTGTATTGTAGAAGGGTTAGCTCGGCACGTTGACTAATCACCTTGGTACGTTAGTTGATCACCTTGGTACGTTAGTTGATCACCTTGACAGTCTGTTGGATAGTGTGGAGAGTATAGTAGCTCGGTAGATCAGACTAGGGTAAATACTTCTCTTTGGTGCTTAACTTACCTCAAGTAGCTTGGTAAACCATCTAAGAAAGCCTTCGGGTGCAAGAGCACGTGATTAGTCTTTGTTCCTTATCATCCTTTCTGGGTTGTTTGAGATTTGGGATCAAATCTGGTTCAGCTCTAAGTTACTCGTCTTCGAGAGTGTAAGGTTGGAGATCGGCAATGTTGAAGGAGTCTAAGAGTCCATATCCTTTAAGTAACTCAATCCTATAAGCTTTAGGATTAATCTTTTCAAGCACTTTAAAAGGTCCATCGGCTTTGAGAGACAATTTACTCTTCTTCAAGTTTAGGAATTGCTCCTTATTGAGATATATCTAGACCAAATCACCAGGTTAAATTTCTCTCATCCTCTATCCTTGGCTTCGCTTCTCAAGCTTAGTTTTAACTTGACTCAATTGCTCAACAACCTTCTGGTGTATGGCTTTGATAGCTTCAACTCTTTCAACGGCTGGTCGGTCATCATCAAGCTTTGGTTGGGATGCTTGGTCTATCAAGAGCTCGAGGTTAAACCTATAGGTGACTTTGAATATAGATATGCTTGTTACGCTATGGACAGTCCTATTATAGGCGAACTCATTCACTAGTAAATACAAATCCCAATCAGTCATGTTTTGTCCGATAACAACCCGTAGCAAAGTTCCTACATTCAGTTGATAACCTCTGTTTGTCCATTTGGTTTGTGAATGGTAGGACATGCTATACAATAACTTGGTTCCCATTGGCCTCCATAGTATCCTTCGAAAGTAACTCATGAACTTTAGGTCTCGGTCCAAAACAATGGTTCTAAGAACTCCGTGAAGTTTGGTTACTTCCTATGAGAAAAGGAAAGAGTTAGCCAAAGCATCATTAGTTTTGAAACATGATACGAAATATGCCATCTTGCTAAATCTATCCATAACCACCATGATAGGGTCTTTCCCTCAGGACGTCTTCGGCAATCCTAACATGAAGTCCATAGTTAGCTCGAACTACAGTTTGGTTGGATTGGTAAAGGTAGATAATGTCCTTGCTCAGCTTGTCTCTTTGCCTTTCGACAAGTTGCACACTTCTCTGACACAGACTGTACATCTCTCATTATTCTCGACCAATAAAATCTCATAGATAGTACTTCATAGGTTTAGTGCTAGCCAAAGCGTCTGGTCAATCCTTCTCTATATGCCTTGGGCATGAAAAATTTTCTAATGGAACAGGTCAGGATACATAGCCTCTTTTTCTTGAATAAGTATCTGTTTTTCTTGTAATAGTCATCTAGTATCCGCCCTTCCTTACATCAAGCATAGATAGGACCAAAATGTGGATCCTTAGCATACATATTCTTTATTGTTAAAAAACCAAGTAATCTTGTCAATAGCTGAGTTAAGAGGATATGTTGTCTCGATAGGGCATCAACTGCTACATTATTCTTTCCAATCTTGTATTTTATGATATAAGAAAAACCCTCCATGAACTCGATCCGTTTGGCTTGTCTCTGAGTTTACTTGGGTTAGCTCTTCAGATACCGCAAGGATTCACGATCGGTGTAGATTGCAAATTCCTTAGATAGAAGATAGTGTTACCATATCATTAGGACTCAAATTAAGGAGTAAAACTCCTTGTCATAGACAAAATAGTTAAGCGTAACTCCTTATATTTTTTTGCTAAAGTAAGCAATAAGCTAATCTTCTTGCATCAGCATGGTACTTATACCTAATCCGGATGTATCACACTCTACTTCAAACACTTTGTCAAAGCTTAATAGAGCTAAAATAATAAGATTTTACTATTATTTTTAAATATTTAGCGTTACATGCAAAGTAAGTTTCAATAACCAGTAAATTTTTAAAGATGAATTATATACATAATAAATTATCAAATGACATGAAATAACATATAGAATATATATACACACGCCACATGCAATTTTTATGTGTAAATATACACCAATAATTATCTAAAATAAAAATAAATATATATATCATAATATTGACAATAATATTAATACAAAAAAATATACTAGCTGGAATAATTAAATAACACTAATTGAAACTAGCACGAGAGAATTGAATTTTTTTTAAAAAAGAACATTGTGAATAATGGTCAGAGAACTAATGGATTGACATCTAACATTCATTTGTTAAAAAAAGAAAGTACATGTGTCACATGAATTCTTAGCTGTATTTCTATCCATTTAATATCTGTGAGGTTGGCTAAATATCATCAATGTCGGTTGAGGAAATAATCAAGATAACTAGGGGCAACTGGGAAGGAAATCAGTAAAACTATTTATTATAGCATTGCAGGAACAAGGAAAAAAAAAAAATTTCTTAGCTATAGAATAAACCCATGGCATTGGAATTGATGGAGTGCCAGAGGAGGTGAGTTCCGATGGGAAAGAAATTAAAGCCAAAAGACTAAATCCAATTAAAGAGTTAAATTTAAGGTGAGATTCCCATTGATCCTACCTTTTTTTTTTTGGGCCAAACCCATTGATCATACTTTAATGTAACAATTTTGCATTTTCCTTTTGATATAAATATGCTTCATAGTCACTTTCTTAGTAGTGATTTGTATCTGGAATAAATTCAAGGTTATTTTGAAAACATAGATTTGCAATGTGTTGAGTACCTAAATATTACAACATTAACATTCAATTCTGAGAAAAGAATTCAAGGATTATTATTATTTTTTTTTTGCATTATTATGTTATTTCTCATCTAAATGTGTAAATATATATACACACAATCTTTTTGTAAATTAGCTGATTTTTGGCTATATATCACAATTTCCAAGGGTTAAAAAAAATGGTTATTCAACATATTCTCAATAAAATTTATGAGCAATTGATGATTTTATGATGAAATCTTACCTAGTTTGCATTACAATAAAAATAGTTAAAGAAAAATCATAATTGAACATCGGAAGTGAATACGAATTTCGACTAATATCAAATTTTGGCGATTCCCAAACCGTCTTGTCGAAGGAAGCATGATTATAGCTTGTTGCAACTTTGATATGATTATGGTGAGAGAATCATAGTTAGTATATAAATATATTTATCTATTTTAGAGTGGAATAATTACACAATAAATAATGGTAGGAAGTTAGAAATTCTCATCACATTTCCTATAAATAAACCCTCTAATGCTAATGGTTAGAAAAGGATTTTATGGAACAAGACATTTGTTGATTATATGATACAATCTAAATTAAAGGGTTGCAACCATAATTTGGATATATATATATATATATATATTTTTTGTTATAGGAAACTTTTCCTTAAGCCATACCCTTGGAAAGTTAAATATATTATCTTGAACGGACACTTAGGATACCGTTTTATAGCATAGACTATATGTATTATTTATATACAAGCCCATAGAAATACAACATATTTTATTCCAAACAACCGATGGTGATAGTGTAAACTAGATTAATAAAATGAATGAGTCTTTAAAGTCTTTGTAACTCTTATGAAAATTAAGACATAAAATTTAATGTTTATAATAGGAATTTCAAGAGATAAGAAACCACTAGTGTTGGATTTATATGATTGAGCGCTACTTTAGTTAAATGGAATCAATGCTTCATTGCAATTCGAAATATTATTTCAAAATACTTGGAGACCTTACTGTATACTTGCTTGTGAGTGTAGTTAGTTGATTGTGAATGTGTAGAGCATTTGTTTGAAATCTAATTTGTTGTAGTAGGAGTTGAGCTCTATGTTTTGTTTGCTTTTTGAATGTTATTCTGCTTGAATTGTTTGAGTTTTGTAAATTATCATAAAAATAAACTAATTTGAATTAGGCTTAATGTCTAACTTAAAATAAATCGCAACTTACTAAGAATAATAACTAAGATTTTCGGGTCAAATATGGAACCTTTCAGTAAGGATAGCTAAAATGGTTTTTTTTTTTTTTTTTTCTATCCTTATTTAAACTAAGTGACATAATAGAAGCTCACGGTAAGATTGAGGCTGTGGTTCAAAGATAGTTTCGGGTAGAGGTTGTTCTTCATTACACAAGCCTTGATTTGATTTTGGTTCATACATGAAACGTCAAACTTCTTAACCCGAATTAAAGTAGGCAAAATTTCTTTAATTTCATGATGGATTGGATAACGTTGTGTGATGATATTTGCTTGAACACGTATTATACCTAACTAAAATTGCTGAAAAGCCCTAGTTGCTCTATATTAAATATATACTTTTATCTCTATCTCACTTATTGAGTAAGTTATCACTCATTTTCCTATAGTTTATTTTGTAAGTTCAAAATAAAATTACAAGTACTACACTTAAAACCAGAATTTTAGCAAACAACGTCAAGGAGTGAGGATCAAGAAGAATTTAGTTGTATTTTTGCTCTTATTATTGACTTTTTCTAATTGCTAAGACAACTACTTGAGTCTTTAATTCATTAAAAGCGTGAGTGTGAACTGACAAGTATATTAGGTCTTGAAAGTAGTATAAACGGTGAGTTGATAATTTATTTCATAAGGAATTAGGTTCTAAGTACTAAATCAATTGAGTTTTTCTCTAAACTAAACTACTAAACTATCAATAATTAAACTAAAAGAGTAAAAACTAAATAATAAGGTGAACACTAAACCATTATCCTAACTACATTATAAGGGTCCTAGGTTTAGGAGATAAAAATGGATTCACAAATTTATCTTCATTTAAATAGATATAATGTCTTGAATCGATAATTGAAATTGATTAAACAAGATTTAACTAAACTCACTAGAACTCGCCCACCTCTTGAAATAACGAAATTCTAATTACAGCATAAATTTACCTGTTAAGACGATTTATCTACAATTAAATAGTAATCTACTTATACCATAATTACTACTTTAGTTAGACATATAAACCAAGCACATCCACATGACTCGATCCATATTTCTAATTGTATTAAATGCATGAGTTTATGAATTTAGTTAAAACTCGCATATCACTATAACGGGTTTTTTAAAAAATTCAAGCTATGTTAATTGCAAGTTATCAAATACCCTTTCGAATATCTTATAACTTTATCTAGCTAAAAAGTAGTGGCCAAATACTAAATAATTAGATAATGAATATAATAACAAAATATCTAATTACTTGAAATCAATATCAAAATAAATCATAAAACACATCAATCCATTAAATCTATCATTACAAAACTCAAAGTATATTAAGCATAATATCTCATTGCAATACTCAAATAATTCAAAACATATAACAATTGAAAATAGCAAGGAAAAGAAAATATCTCAATTGATATAATTAAATTCAACACCTGATACAAAAATTGACATATCTTGAAATACTTGAATACTCAAGAATTCCTCTAGTAAGTTAAAATAAAGGAATTTAGTACCCTAAAATTAAAGAAATTATAATCAAATTAATAAAACAATACAAAGTTTTTGTTGTTTACTACGCAAAAAATAAGAAAACCATATTCTCTAGGCTATTGTTCTTCCTATTTTCTCGCTACTCTCCATTCTATCCTTCGGCTACTGTATTCTCCTCTTTTTCGTAAGCTCCTCCCTCTCTGAAGAAGGGTTTTTCTTTTAGTAAAGCAAAACTCTCTTCAAAAATGGACTAGGCCTACACTTCAGCACTTTATTCTGAATGGCAATTTCTGTATCCTATCACGTGGCCAATTTGATGGAAGTAAATGAGACAATGCTGTCTCCATTCTCTCCTGGACAATTTATGTTGGTGTCACAAATCCCAGTGACGTGGGCCTTTACATAAATGTTAATTGCCAAAGATAACATGTGATCTACTGCCCTTAGCTCCGACAGTGGGCTGCAATTGCAATGTGGACTATTTGATGAGGCCTTATTTCTGAAAATGGCAAATGCATAGAACCATGAAGCCTCCACGTGTGTCAGCATCAGCGAACTCAGGTGCTGCTTTTTTTTTTTTTTTTTTTTTTTTTTTTTTTTTTTTAAGGACCGCTCGATAAGCTTTGGGTGCCGAGTAAACTGTTGGAGACGTTGAATTATTCTCTTGCACAAGCTGCTGCTTTGCTCACGTGAAGAGGCTGCTGGTCGCGTGTTGGAGTAGAGAAGCTCGGCATGGATTTTCTCGGCCAGTTGCTGCTGTCACAAGTTGATATTTTGCTCTCCAAGCTGCTGATCGGTGGAGCTCGATATGGAGTTTCAGCTGCTACACGAGCGTGTAGTTGCTTCTCGGTTCCTGCAGAATTTTTCAAACTGAGTTGCTGCTGTCATTTGTGCTTCTCTGCTGGAATTCTCGCATCTAGCTGCTGTTGAGTGGATGGTTGCTGCAGCATTCTCGTTTGGTGCTCTGCTAGTCAAGTGGATTTACGAAGCTCGACGTGTGGACTGCTGTTCGTTTAACTTTCGGGCAAACCTGCTGTTCTTGGATGAAGTTGCTGCTGAAAATTGCAACTCAAGAAGTGCGCCTTGGACTCGGATCTTCTGTTGAAAAGCTTCTCGGCCTCACTTAGTTGTGGCTCTCGGTTCAATTCAGTTGCAGTTGTTACTATTTTTCTTTTTGGTTGCTCCATATAGCTGCCGTTAAACAAACCAACGTACACAACCTGCAATTAAAAATTAATGACAACGAAGTTTCTCAGACTCAACTCAATAACTAAAATAGGGTGCAAATCAATTTATAAATTAAATTTCAAAGGCTTATTGTTGCTGTCATCAGTTTCAGCTTGGTTTGCCATGCTCTTCTCGATTGGAAGCTTGGAATGTGTTTGCTAAGGGCTGCTGTTTTGGAGTTGGATGTCGTGAGTTGTTGTGGACTTAGTTGGCCGTGAGCTGCATTGCTGCTGTTTGGAGTTATTCGGCTGACGTTCGACAGCCGCTTGGCTCTTTGGTTCTTAGTTTTGTGCTTGGACGCTCGAATGGATTGAACAGGATCAGAAGCTGCTGCTCTGTTTCAGACACGGTTTGTTAGTGCTCTTGGCTTAATTTAAGTGTTGCTGTCAACGAGGAGCTCAAGTTGAAGAAGTTGCTCTGTGTGTAACTCTCCAAATGAACTGCTGTTCAGTTTTGAATGTGCTACGCTCTCTTTGGTTAGATTAGCTTCAACTCGTGCTTGGCATATGTTGAGTGTTCAAATTGTCAAGTTGCTGATAGCTCTGTTGGTGGCTTCAAATTCTGATCCGCAATGGTGGGACTGGTCAGCTACTTGACAATGAAGTTTCAATTGCTGCTTGGATGGATTGATTGTTGTCCGTGTCTTGATTGGTTGCAGCTGCTCTTGGCTAGAAGCTAGCTACTCATGTTGGACGCTGGAGCAACCATTCCGTGCATAGATGAACCACTGTGAATTGTTAATTGAATTTCTATGGCGTGCTGCAGAAATAACTTGACATAAGGGCAAAGCTACTGTTATATCCGCTTGTCGAGGGAAGCCTGGTGAGACAAGTTGCTTCCATGCTCGGTTCTACAGTAGAGCGCCATGGCCTGATTAAATGCAGCTGTTATTAAAATCAGCAGCTCGGTTTGCTCAAGTCGGCAAGCTACTGTAACTGGAGTCCGTTATTTTCAATTAATGGCTGGTGCTTGGAGCTCAATTCAGCTGCTGTGTTGTCTTCCAAATGAGCGAGGCGCTCAGTTCAGCATGTGAGCATCTTAGTGGAGTGCGAATATGACAAACATCTGTTAACACCAACACCAAACAACTGCTGTCCCCATCTTCAACACACGTAGGTGCACTACAGTATTCTTTATATACTTGCTATCATCAGCCTTAGTTTAATATATAAAGGGAAATGTCTTATGTGTTGGGAAAGTGAGACAATGGAACAAAAGGATTTGAAGAGTTGCTGCTTTTCAGTTTATTCACACAACTTTGTTGCACTTTTCTTATTTTGTTTCACTTGAAGAATAAAAAATAAACTTTCAATATTTAATCTACTCCATGAAATCTTTCATATCTTATGAAAATTTCTTTAAAACTCTTCTAAAATGGGTGCAAATAGTAAATGAAATTGGGCTTACTAGATTGCTTTTAAAAAATTGTAGCAATTAGCCTATTTTCGAGAAATAAATGAAAATAATTTATAACACTTTCTTTGGCCATAAAAGAACTTATAATACTTTATCTTGTTGTTTAATCTAAGAGGTGATATTTAGTGGATTATATATGAAAATAGCTAATATCTTAGCCAATTGATATATATTATTAATATCATATTGTCTTTCTGTAATTAATCGTTCTATTGACCCATATAATGACGGAATCGAAGATAACTTTTGGACTCTACCTTCAAGATTTTTCTATAAATAATGTCTAATTTTCCAATTTTTATGTTACATTATGACGTAGCTTTCCGTCGGCTTATAGGTATTTCGATCTCATAAAAAGGAAAAAAGAAAAAAGAAAAAAAAAGGTGGTAATGACTCTCCCACTTGCTACAATTTTTTAAAAATTAGGCTAATAAACCTATTTTCATCCATTATCTGTACTCATTTTGGAATAGTTTCAAGAAAATTTTTACATGATATGAGAAATCTCATGAGATAGATTAGATATTGGGAGTTTGTTTTTTATTTTCAAAGTAAAACAAAGTAAGAAAAGAGTGACAAAGTTGTGTGAATAAACTGGAAAGTATCAACTCTTCAAACCATTTCGTTCTGTTGTCCCACATTACCGATACACAAGATGCTTCCCCCTTTATATATTAAACTAAGATTAATAATTAAGTGAAGGGAAGTATGTAAAGAATACCATAGTGCCATGGTTCATCTCTAAGTGATGAAAGTTAAA
Source organism: Lumnitzera racemosa (assembly GCA_024138005.1). Lineage (NCBI taxonomy): Eukaryota > Viridiplantae > Streptophyta > Magnoliopsida > Myrtales > Combretaceae > Lumnitzera > Lumnitzera racemosa. The sequence continues at coordinate 9,934,767 of JAMXBC010000007.1, forward strand.
TGATTTTTAAAGATGTAACGCCACCTAAATACCATGTCACCTTATTCAATTCATACTATTGCCATGTTGATTGATAATATATGTTCGTACACTATCATGCCATGTGTTAAACATTTTGGTTGCTTATAATTTTAAAAATTTATCATTTCGATCACTAATGGTTTCTTTTTTTCCAATTAGTTTTGAATAAAGGATTGAATAAAGATGTCCTTATTGCCAAGAACTGACATAAAGTTACATAACTCTAGATATCTTTAAACAGCTCTAACACTAGATATTAGCATTTAATGTACAAATATATAAAGATCACTAATGATTATATGAAATGAATGGTTTATTTTATAGCATATTTAAAACAATTTATTAAAATATATAGTCAATATGTTAACTCTGATGATCTTTTATGAAAATCTATTGTTTTTATAAATATAGATATTTTAAAATAAAATCCATAAATAACATTAGTCTTTAACTAGTTTGTTAATAAATTGAAAGCGTATGCTCTTTATGTCTATTTAGTGTGCCTGTCCGCTACAGTCGTGTTCGCCATAATATTTTTATTTGCATAACCTAAACCCTTGGCCTATTAGAAAAAGGAAAAAGAAATTAAGGATGACGTTGACGGCGCTACATTTCGGACAGGAGGGATCTCTAAGTGAAAATCGATATATAATCTTAACGAATTGGAGCCATACAACCTATTAAACATTTGCTTTTATATTTTATGATATAATAAATAATTCTGAAAAACTTTCGATTTGCAATTTACAATAAATAAACCTAGTTGAGTCCTTTTATAGCATAAATTGGAAATATACTTCTTTATTTTTTGTATTCATTTTAGCTGTTTTATTTTAAAAATTGATGTTTAAATTTTAAAATATTTTTTAAAAAATGTCATTTGATACGTTATTAACTGTTTTACCCTAATAAATTTTTTTAGTGTTTTTTATATTTTTTTCATAATGTAAAATAGTAATATAAGTTTAGAATTTAAACGTTCAATTTTAAAGATATGGTCAAATTTAAATGCTATCAGTAGAATCATATACTTTTAAAGTATGGTAAAGGCATTTAAAATATGTGTATACTCCGAGATGGCACTCCTCAGCCATTGGCAAGCATAAACGAACAAGCAAGCCAAGCAAGTGAAGCTCACATCATTGGAGCTGAAGCTGACTCTCTCTCTCTCTCTGTCTCTCTCTTCAGAACGACATATCAACACGGAAAACGACACGGTGACCGCTTTTAATTCTTCTACAGTTCTTGCCCTCAAACATCCTCCATCCCTTTTTGCCAAACCCTAGCTGGTACGATTTCGATCATTCATTCCATCTCTTTTACGAATTTCACTTAATTGCTTATACTCACTTAATATATAGAGTGCACGTGATATTCGATGCTTGTGTTCAAGTTCAAGTACTTGGAATTTCCTTTTAGTCAACAGGTGGATTGAAGAATCTGAGTTTCTTTAATGCTTTCGCGTTAAATTCAGCTGAATTTCGATAATCTGATGTCATATCTATTTTTCATTGTTTCAGTAGTGTATAATTGGAGTTTAGAGTTCTGAAACCTGAAGAAATACGGGTCTAGGAGACTCTGTGTAGTATACGTAGTTATGTAGTCCGTGTGCTTTGTACTTGATTTTGTATAGGCTACAGTAATTCGTGCAGTTGATTCATCACTAGCGTTCAATTGTAACTTGGATGAATTTCTTATTCCCTTTTACGAACATGGAGGGACACCGACATAGTTGGACCATTGCATTGCAAGCTCATGCTGTACACTGGTTTAGTGTAGCTTACTTTGAGTTGATACAAGAACTTTGCTAGGAATTAAATGAAAGGCGTCATGCAATTTTGTGCACGGTGTTTAATTTCTAAGGCAAACTAAGGGGTTAGGAATCTGGTATTGGCTAGGTTTGGCCAGGATTGTGCAAAATGATATGAATTGTTGTTATCAACTTCCCTTATCTTTTCTTCTTGTATGCTGTTGAAGTACTTAGGTTGAGGATGTTAGTTTAATTTGAGTCAATGCTTCGTGTACAGTGTTTGAGGGTTTTTGATGATTTCAGGAAAGGAAGCCTGAAGTTTTTATTTTGTAATTAAGATTTCATGAATTTGCAATTAGAGCATGGAGGGATGTTCAAATATGGTTTGGCATATATTGGACATTATAAATTTTTTTCTTTTTCTTTTTTGGTAATTAGTGTTAGAAAGTTTGGATGTCGCCATATTGTTAGATTTCTAATTTGGACAAGTAAGAGAAATGATTATCTCCTCTTGTATTTGGCTAACTATATTATTTTTTGTGCAAGTATTTGGCTTTGTCTGTGGAAAATCTGTAAAGTTCATCAGAAGTTGTCGATTGTTGGATTTGGAGATTTTTGTGAGGCTTCCACTGTCATTTTGTTGGTTATGATAGTACTTGCATGAAAATTTAATGGAATCTATCTACTAGTCTGGAGTAGATGTAAAAGGAACAATATGTATACTAATGTTGTCAGTGTTAAATTAAGAGGCCAGCTGGAGCAATGCTATTACTTGCCACTCGCCAGGTTTTGTTAAAATAGATTTGAGTTTTTTTTCTCCTGAAATGCTATTTCAAAGGTTCTTATATCACTATGTTATCTGTATGAGCAGTTCTTTGGTCACACATCTATCTTGCATCTTCTTATCCCTCTTCCATTTAATTTTCTTTGTCTAATAATTGTCAATTAAGCAAAGACTTATTTGGGTCCATTTATTGTCACCAATAGCAGATCTCTTCTTCTAGGAGGCTTAAAGAAAATTAGAAGTCCTCGAAGGAAGTTCTCTTAGAAAGCTTTTAGTGAAGAATTTATCAATGAGAAGTTACATTGGCCGGAGCAACTAAATTTCATGCCACTAGTTGGGTTGGCTGCATGAATCCTTCAATGCTATTGCATGTAATCTAAAATCTTGTTCCAGTGGCATCCATATTGTAATCTTGTGTGAAATTTCTTGGTTCCTCTCTTCTATAACCTTTCCACAAAAAACTGCTTACTAAAAGAATTTACACAGAAATTCGGGAAATTGAGATTGCCTTAACAAAGAAGATATCTTTTAAAGCGTGACAAGATTGAATCGTGCAGAAGATAACACCTCCAATCCAATTCTCAAGACAATACTCCTAGGGATAAAGGAAAATACATGCCAATATAAGCACACCAAAGAAAACACTGCATTTGATGTTTATGTACCTTGATAGTCAACGACCGTCAGTTTCTGCAACCTTTGAGTTAAAGATGTGATTGTTGAGTACCTGTGCCTTTTGCGGTTTACCTGTTAACTGCTGTGCCTTAGAACTGGAATGACTTGCATGGTAGATTATGTCAAGATTACTAGGGGAAAGATTAATTGATGTAATGAATTTGATTGAAGGTTGCAAACCTAGTTAGCCATATCTAGTGAAGACATGGATTTATTTTCCAGGAAAATGATCTTTGAAAGGAGAGGACCATGTTGTTAGATGTTTTGCTGAAAATATCACATAGAAGATGAGATAATTAAGACTTGTACTATGAACAACTCAAACCTTTTGGAAGCTCTTATTAGATAGGAGGTAACCTTCACCAATAAGAAGAGAACCCCCATGAAAAATCTCCCCTCTCCCTTTTTCTCTCATTTGCCTCAGGCCTACATTATTTTCTTTTTCCCTTGGATAATTTAAAATGTTGTATTGATATAAAATATAAACATGTACAGAGCTCATCTGTAATGGCCCAAATGGGCAAATTGTAAACTGCACTAAAGTGCTAGTGGAGATTGTAGATCTCAATATCTGTGTATAGTATCGGTAACTAAAATTAACCCAGAACGGATGGACGTGCTTGGCAAGAATCTTATGTCAGATCATCCTACTGCTAAGTCAAGAAGACTTGCATTCATACAAAGTAGGTAAACCGCCACTGCTAGGACCACTCAAAATGGAGGGATAAATAATTTTCTTCGCTTCAGCTACTAGTCCTTGAGTAGGACAACTATGTTGTCAGACCCCTTCATACCACACCTGGGAGTAGATGATCATTCAAAAACTAGGTTGTTCTGACTTTAATCTGTTGAATTGCATGTAGCATGTGGAATTTTGTGCTACACACTGAGCCGTCAATTTATCCAAAGAGTAATTTTTTTTTTTTTTTTGAGGATATCAGATATCTGAGTTCCAGTCTGTTCAACCATCGCAGATTTGCTCACATAGGTAGTACTTTGGAGTGCAAGAAAGAAGTAGTACTTTAGTGTCCAAGAAAGAAGATTTTATGAGGAGCAGATGGATGAGTGTAAGAAATCCTAAACAAGCAGACTTTCAAGGTTATTCAAGTTGTATTCTAACCAGCTACGAGCATTTTTCAGCACTTGAGCAAACTTTAATTAATCTTCATCTTATTTGTCTCACTAATAGCTTGGGAGTACATATTGTACATTTCTAAAAACTTCCATTAACCATATTTTATTCATGTCAAATTCCCAGTATAATCTAGTGTCTCATCTTGTAAGGACTTCTAGTGATCTCAAAGATTATGTTAGGTTCATTGAAAAGCAGGTGAGAGATGATTTCCCTGCCACTTTAATCCATCTTCATGGATCCCAAAAAATCGATTGGCACTTTTCATAGAAGATGGCTGTAGCAGTTGCATTCAAGAAGTGATACCTTAGGACTTATTTGTTTCATAGAATGGAAGAGGCATGGGAGGGGTATCTCTATAGAGCTAGGAGACTAATGGAGCACTGTGATTTTCAGTATTGCTTCATAGGGTTGAAGTAATAGAAAATAAAAACTCAATTATCCAAATCACATGAATGAAACACAAAAATTTTTATGTTTGCTCTTCTCCTTGCGGGTTGTAGAACCTTGTCTTTTAACGGCTTGCAACTTAGTTTATGATGCCATGGATTTAATGGAATTAAATATCCTCTGTGCAGGTGTCTAATTTTTTCACTATTGATGTAAAGGCAGCCTTTGTGGTTTTTAGTTCTATGCTTTCCCTTTCCACCTTGGTGCTGTTGGATTTAGATGGATGTTCCCTCTCCAGAGCTTAATACTGAAAGCAAGACTGACACTTACCCTTTATTGATGGAGCGGCCAGAGAACCGTAACAGAAGTGATCACATTATTGACATAAGGAGCACTGAGGCTTCCTCATCTAGTTTACATCTTGACAGAGGTTCTACTGGGTTGGATACATTGCAAAATGAGGATAGATCTTTAAGCAGTAGAGTTGCACAACCCCCAACTGCATCTGCCAATGGTTTAAGTACCAGAGCTTCCTCCACAGGCAGGAGAGGGGATGCCCGTCGACGCAGGAGCCCATTAAATTCTGGTTTATGGATTTCTACAGAACTGGTTCTCACAGTGAGTCAGATTATTGCATCTGTCGTTGTTTTATCCATATCAAGGGACGAGCATCCACAAGCTCCACTGTTTGTATGGATAGTAGGTTATACAGTTGGATGTGTTGCTACCCTACCTCTTCTTTATTGGCGGTATCGCAATCGTAATCAGGTCTCTGAGCAAGATTCTGCTCAACAACGCCAGAGTACTGCACAAATTAATGTACCAGCAGGGCCTTTTTCTCTATCTGTCTCTAGGACTTCAGAAGGGGATGATCGTCGTGCTGCTTCTGCATCTCCTAGGACCATTCAGAGTGGAGGAACTCTGAGCTCGAGGTAATTGTGTTCTTTGGTGTATACACGGTGCCTGTAGCCTTATTGTATTTGTCAGGAGAATTAAGATGCTAACTATTGAATTCGAATATTTACATGGTTTAAAGCATTGTTTTGTATCTAGTACTTGAATCCTTATATTTGCAATTTAATTGCATCAGTCACAGGCCTTTGCTCTTACCACCGAGAAAGCTTTGCAATTGGAGAGACATGTTGGAATAATGTGACGGGGGAAATTTGTCTGTTATATTAGAAATTTATATGGTACTTCTTCTTAAGCAAGCTTAGAAGGAATGATACAGCTTTTTCTCCAGTTGATGGAACAAAGAATCACAGTTCTGTTCATGGTTTTTCTTTTGTAGGCACATTGTGGAGTCGGAGCTTTTTAGTTCAAATTGAATTGAGTTGTCCCTAAGTTTTATGTATATGTCCATATACTGAACATAAGCTATAGATCTCAAATTTAAAGAAAGTCCCCTGCCTCTCCATACATTATGTAGTTGTGGCCAAAATGACATTTACCAAACACTGTTTATGTGATCCAGACTAAAATCGCTGATGGAATACTTCAAGATGGGGTTAGATTGCTTTTTTGCCATTTGGTTTGTGGTGGGCAATGTTTGGATTTTTGGGGGTCATTCATCTGCTGAGGAAGCACCAAACATTTATAGGTCGATGCTTGTTACCATTTTAATAACCTTGCTTTTCATTTCCTTTACTCATGTTTTTCATGCTAATTTGTGCATTTTTCTTGTCCTTGCAGATTATGTATAGTGTTTCTTTCCTTTAGCTGCATTGGCTATGCTATGCCTTTCATACTATGTGCAACAATTTGCTGTTGCCTTCCATGTATAATTTCAATTCTTGGGTTCAGAGAGGACTTGTCCAGAACAAGAGGTGCCACAACAGAAGCAATCGATGCCTTGCCAACTTACAAGTTTAAATTGAGAAAAAGTAGAAGTGGAAATGAAAGAGACGGTGCTGGTGATGGAGGGGTTGTTGCTGGTGGTACAGAGAGGGAGCGTGTTATTTCTGGAGAAGATGCTGTAAGTTTCCCTGATTTGGGTCCTTATCTATTTTCTTTCCCTTTTTCTTTTTTTCCCCCTCAAATTACGAGCACTACAAGGCCATTTCCCTCCTAATTCTGGCAGCTTTCTGCATAAAATTTTAAGGCTACAGCTTCACAATGAGATCTACCCTCGTAAAAGTAGTAACATAAATCATCAAAAGCAAAAGATACTTTTTTTTTCTCTGGGAACACTTTGCCCGGCAACTGAAAGTGTGCACATTCATGTAACTGGAAGGAGGAGGAGGTAGGGAGAGGGGAGAGGGGAGAGGGGAGAGGGGAGAGAGGATGGAGGGGGGAAGGAAGGGGGATCACAATAGAGATGCTGTGTAATATTCCTTTTTTTCTTAAAAAAAAAAAATTATGGACTTTGTCACATTTGTTGAGTTATGCATCTGGCCCGATTAGTTTGTTGTGACAGTGGATTAAGCTCAAAGCTTGAGAAAGTCTAGAATGCTTATTATTTGTAACCACTCGTTTTGCTTGCAGGTTTGCTGCATATGCTTGGCAAAGTATGCAAATAATGATGAGCTTCGGGAGCTTCGATGTTCTCATTTTTTCCACAAAGAATGTGTAGATAAATGGCTGAAAATCAATGCATTGTGTCCATTATGCAAAAGTGAAGTTGCTATAAGTGCAAATGGGCAAGGCACTGGTTCTGATGCAACCTAGTGGGGTATATAACCAAGGGGGTGAAATATCATTGGCCTTGAGCTTGCTGAATAGCCGAAAGACACCATATTCAATTCGGGAATCTCTTCTAAAGGTGTAATGGTTCACGTTGTTTATAGTTTTCACGTTCTTTTTGTTGCTGATGAGAAGATACAGCTACAGTTTGTAGATACGTGGCTTGAGTCAATGTGGAGACATTGGAACACTGCCGAATGTTTGCATAGCATAGCTGACCATATGCTGTGCTCTCTGATTTGAGGGGCGAGAGAGGAGTCTTGTAATTACTAGATTGTAAGAATCGACGTAGATGAAAGGTTGCAAAGCTGGAAATCGCAGTCTGCTACTAATAGTGAAATGCCCTCTTTATCTCAATCAGTACTGTTTACTAAACTCAACTGAAGCTGCGTTCTTTCCAAAGGGCTGCGTGCTTCAAGAAAAGGAGACAACAGCACTCAATCTCTGAAGGGGCAAGAGTATGCCCTTCAAAATTCTATATATTATGTTTACTAGCGAGTATAAAGCATTGATCACTCTGAATTTGTGATGGTCATTGAAATTTTTACAGAGAGTTATTTCTCAGTGCTGTTAGATATCACCTGGTCCGACCACGCAAGAACGTGAGAAGATTTCACACGTCTCATGCGTGCGTTCTCGCAATGATACATGCGTGGAACTGTAAATGAGTTGACAATGACTATTCCGAGAGAATTCCTGCAGTTGGAGCTTCTTTTTCTTCGAGCAATATCATATAAATTCCATATGATTTCTTAGGAACTCCACAAGTCAGTCATTGGACAACTAGATACTTAAATATACTGGGATATATTTTTGGAAGGTAACGAGTCAATGGGAAATTAATTGTCCATTAATTTGAATTAACGAAATAACAAGTCTTAATCTATCTTCCATAATTAAGATCGACCTCCCGGCTGTTTTCTATGAATCCAGGAGAGGAAGGCCAACCAAAGTTTTGTTAGAGGTATGCCCCTAAATTGGATAATGAGAGAGTTATTTTTGGATTATAATTATTAAAATCGTGATTCTAATAGTTTAAGTACAGTTGATATAAATGAGATCTAATCTCTCAAATTATGGTTTTTGGAGGTGGAATTTGTGGTGTCAACCTATAGGGTTTATCGTTTTTCTAATTTCTTCTTTAATAGAATGTGAGAGATTACCTTTTGATTTACTAAAAGCAGAGGAGGAAGAATTAGTCGTGGGTTATCAAACAAAGCATTCAGGTATTAGATTTGGATTATTTTACGTTGCTTGCTATTTAAATCCATTAGTTTCTTTGTTATTTGTAATAGTTCTTCATTTGGGCAATTGGAATATCTCGATTCATTACATATTCATTCTTGAACTATTTGAAATTATTAAAGTGGCTACGGTCTTTAAAACGACAATTAGTATTTTTGTTACATTAGCCAAAACCTATTTGTTTTTGTTTATTTTTATCACAATAAGATGGATTTTACTTAGACCGAGAATAGATCGATTATTAAATATTGAAAGGAAATTTCTTTTACCTATTTCTCTCAGTAATCTATTATTAACAACTTCTTCCCAACTCTTTTCACTATAAAGAAAATAAAGACATTCTATATTTACAACTTTTCTCAAACAAGAGAAAGAAACAAACATAAAGTTGTGGCCAAGTTTTGTTCTTAGATCATCAACTACACATTATATTTACAACTTTTCTCAAACAAGAGAAAGAAACAAACATAAAGTTGTGGCCGAGTTTTGTTCTTAGATCATCAACTACACATTTTTCAACAAATCTTCAATTTAAATCTACATTTCACTTGATAGTCAAGTTGCACTAAGAAGGTTACCGTTAGCCATAGAAAGTATGTCACAAGCTCTTTTATATATCACCAAATCTTCGATTTACCATCTTTCTCCTTTTTTTTTTTTTTTTTTTTCCTCCAGTTGTATCTTTTGTCTCCTGAGAATGAGTAATGGATTGGCGAGTCTCTTTTGTTATGGTCAGCTGCACTTTATTGCATCCTCTGTCCCAAACTTCTTCCTTTATAAATACCGTATCAATTTTTCTACTCCCACTAGTTATGTAGTTCATGCACTGGCTTAAATCAGACACTAATTCAACATGGATACCCAGCCGTTGATATGATATTTTACCACTTTAGCTCTGACTGTTCTTGAATCCACAACCATTTCAGTCATCTCTTGCAACTCGGGAATAATGAAATTTGGTTGATCACTCGTTTGCTGGCTTCCATGATCAGTTGCACCCGAAGAGCCATTCTCAAAGATAGCAGTAAATGTAAATGTAGATCCTACCCATGGTTTACTCACGATACCAATTTCCCCATGCGTCAGGCTAACCAATCATTTGCTTATGCTTAGGCCAATACCTGTGCCACCATGTGTCCGGGATATTGATGGGCCAACTTGCGTGAAGGGTGTGAAAACTTGAGACCGTGCTTCAAGGGGAATCCCATCTCCTATGTCATCCATCGGATTAGTTATTATTTGTCCAAATTTTCTTGGATCACCACTTAGCTTCTCTAGAACTCTAAGAGACGTAAACATTCAGCTCCGCTTCTTTCCCTTGTCTTGTATATGTAAATGCATGGGTTTTGATAATGGCTTCCTTCTAAATTTTTAGTGCGCTCAAATTCATCATCAAGTATTGACTTTTCTTTTTCATAAGTCCATATAACTTGAGTATGTGTCTTGAACTCCATGAATGATAAGATTTGCTTTTCTTTTACTTCTCATGTAATTGGTAATGGGATAATTTTCATTGATTAATGCTTTTGTTCTTGTAATTTTACTGATGCTTTCATGTGTTCTTGGATAGTTAATTCTTGCATCCTTCTCCCCCTTAAAAAAAAAAATTATGAAACTAAAATCTCTTCATTGTTTATGTTTACGTTCTACAAGTAGTGAGATCAATATTCGGGGGGAGGGTGATGAACTGCTAACCAACGGTCCCATTACTCGCACTCGGTTATGAGGACTCTAATTCTTCACTCGACAAATTCTCTCTTAACAACTTATTGATGATGAGAAAGTTTATACCGAAGGAATATGGTTGAACTCCTTAAGCTTCTTGAATTGTCATACGTTAATCTATACACTCGATGGTAATGATACCGACCATTCCCTTATGAAGGACTCTGTGCTGAGTAATTCGACTAACCACTGCCGAGAAGCTCTTGTTGAGTGACGAGAGACTCACTTAAACGGCTGAATAGTTTTTTATCGGCATGCCACCATTTCTCTCATCTCAACCTCTTTATTGCCGCAATATTTTGACCTTTCTTACCTGCTGTGCTTAGAGAATATTTGTATGAGATCAATGTTACATTGCTACATGTCCACTTCGTCTAACATGATACTACTTTTTCATTTTTGGTCTTTTGTCATTTTTATCCTTTTTCGTATGTACTAAAAATCTTCTTTTTGTATATATCTTCTTGTAATTTTTTTATTGGTAATGTTACCTTAGGAATTTACTATAAATAATCATTTTCTCTTATAAGGTGCAAATAACTTACATTTTAATACCGAATATTCTGTTCTTGCAAGACAACCCTTTTCAAGTCCATTTTTCATACACCCTTATTTGATCTTGCCAAGTAGGTCAAGATTAGTGATGGGTGGATCTAAATATCAACTTGTGCATCATATTAAATGAGATGTCAAGTCGTATTGTGTTCGTTGGTGAGTCATATCCTCTGAGGAGCTTCACGTTAGCTACACTTGTTCGTTTGTAGACCATTCTCCTCTAATTTTCTTTGATATTTCGGAGAACCCTTTTTAGTCAGATTTGCCACGGTAAGTCCTAGTGATAACTGAGCTCCTAAGCATACCAAAGGGAAAAGGGGGGGGGGGAGGGGGAGGGGTAATCTATGATAGCATTTTGAATTGCTACTCTCTTGACCTTGTTGCAACTAGCAAATCGGTATGGTTTAAAGAAGGTCTTTTGCGGCTATTTGAAACTAAGGGTCAAAAGTTTGCACTTGTAACTTGAGGACCAAATCTCGAATTAGCAACAGTTAGCAAATCATAATGGTTTAAAGAGGGTAAATTCTTTATTGCTTAAATTGTGACCGTCTGCCAACCAAAGTTCAAAAGTCTGTAGTCATAACTTGAGGACCACATCTCGTCTTTGTAGCAATTAGCAAATCAGTATGGTTTAAAGAGAGTAAACTCTTTATCACCTAGACCATGACTGTGTGCAAACGAAGGGCCAATGGAGATTGATCTTCATCAGTTGGTGACAGTGATGAGAAGAGTAACAATAAGATCAACTATAGGTATCATGCTTAGGTCATGTATGACCTCCTTTGATGATTTCGATAAAGCCACTTGCAATTTATAATATAAATTGAACATGAGTCTCGAGATGTAAGTGCATGCGTATCCAAGCACATGGGAGCTGAGTGTAAGACTTATACATGAGATGAACTAAGCACAAAGCCTAGACATTAATGCATGAGAGGAAATAGTGAGCCTATGAGCTGAGCACACATAAATAAAACACGAACCTTAGATATTAACACATAAGAGTCGAATACAAATCCATGAGCTAAGAAGACATTAATAAAACATGAGCTTTGGATATGAATCTTGAATACGGGTCTTAAACATGATGTAAGTCTTCAGCATGACATAAACTCTAAATATGACATAAGTCTTTGACCACATCACAATGCGAGCATTAAACATGTGAATTGGACATGAGCCTTGGATGTGAACTTAGCATGAGAATTAAATGCTTGTAGAATGAACATTTGAAATGAACATGAGTCCCCTTTAACATAAGTAGTTATGAGCTAAATCATGTGAAATGGACGTGAGGTTTTCATGTAAGCATATCATATGAATTGAACATAAACCCTAAACACGAGCACATGAGAGTTGAAAGCGAGTCTACAACTTAAGCCACGCGAACCAATTATAAACCTTACACATAAATACATGAGAGTTCAACATTTGAGTTAAGCCTTTAACATGATCACTCGTAAGCTTTCGATATGAGCACGCGTAAGTTGAGTATGTAAATTGAATATAGCACTTTTGGCATGTGAGCTAAATATGAGTCCAGTCATGTAAGTCTAATGTGAGCCTTGACATGTGGGTTTTGAGTATGAGTGAACATAAGAGTTGCACTTGAGCATTGAAGATGAGAGTGAACACGAGTTTTAAACGTTAGAGTTGAACATGAGTGAGCATAAGCTGTAATCATAAGCATTGAATATGATTAAACATGAGAAATAAACATAAGCCCTAAACATGAGCCTTTACCGTGAATCTTGAACTCAACGTAAGTCTCAAACTTAACATGGTCTCAAACGTAATATGAGCCTTAAATATGACATAAGTCTTAAACATGAGACTACGTGAGTCTTAAACATGACACGATTGGAGGCATGAATGCGATGAGAGGCTTGAACATGATGTAAGGTTTAAACATGACTTGAGGTTTGAACATGACGTAAAATCTAAACATGATGCAAGGCTTGAGTGTAACGTAAAGTTTGAACATGACATTAGTCTTGGCATTATAGGTTATATATGGCGCTTGACATGTGAATTGAATAAGAGCAGTTGAATCATTAGCCTTTTTAACATAAATTAGTGAACATGAGGTGAGGTTTGATCAAGACATGAGTCTTGAACGTGACATGAGCTTAGAACATAAGAGTTAAATATAAGTCCACTGGTGTGAACGTACGTAAGGTGAACATATGAGTTGAATGCAATTTCTCTAACATGAACACATACGAGCATTTGCAAGTTGAACATGAACTTAGTAACAACACGTGAGTCAAACATTAGCATGAACAAGTGAGTTCAACATGCTTCTTGTTTTCATCATACGCTGTGAAAACCCTTACAAACATATACATATTGTGTCCAACTTACATAAGTAGATGTTATTTTCGTTGAATACACTTCATTTTACTAAATCTTTAGCTTTTCTCTATCTTTACAAGTGATCACTTCTTCCTCTTCCCCCAAGTGGTAGCAATTGCGCATAGTAAAGGTGGACATGGTTTAGTTTCATACAATTCACCTCCCATATCGAACCAAACCTGAAATTAATAGTTCGATTTTTTTATAAAACGAATCTAATTGTACGATTTGGTTCTTGAGTTTTTCCTACCTAAAAATAAATGGTTCAGTTTGCGGTTTGAACCGTTTTTTTAAATAAAATCTTAAATATAGCTTGATAATGTCATGTCATGTCATTTTTCTGCAAGTGTCTATTAGCTATTATTTTTCTAATGTGACAGTTTGCTTAAAGTTTAGTGAACCTTGAGTAGCTAAGACTAGTAAGCTTACATATAATATGTCCTTACATAAAAACAAGAGGCAAGGTATCAATCATAGTACCACAATATGCAATACAAATTAACTTTCTTTAATGTAATATTCAAATTGAAACACGAATTTGAAAAGAGGAAACATATATGTCCAATAGTACAATATGAAATATTTGAAAACGGAATGGAAAATCTATACAGCTTACATCCTTTGTAAGAGGATGTTGGATAGACCAATAATGGAAGCTTTGATCAAATAAGAAGTACTGTATGAAGCAAGTATAATGAAAAACAATCATCACAATACAAGACTAGCCTCTTCATATACCATATCTATTCATAATTTTCCTTTCTTTGTTATTAACATGTGGGGAAGGGATAAATTAACCAGCAAGTCTTGATGCCTCTTTTTCCCTCATGACACCATTAAGTGCCTAGTGTCGTATTGTATTCTTTTGATTTTTAAGAACTGTGCTTAAAGGAGCACATTAATATAACCTCATGACAACATATTGTTCTCATAGGAGCAATCGTATAGCTAACCATTTGTAGTAGTAAACAGTCTTGTAATTTTCTAGATCACATGATTTTAACTTTTGTATTTTTTTTTTGTATATAAAGTTGTAATTGAATATATGGAATCAATAATGATTAAGTCCATTGTCTAACTTTCTTGCTTTTTTGTTTTCTTAATGCTTCATAATAAAGTTCATTTATAAACTTTAGTGTTCTTTTATTTCTTTAGCACTTTTGCTTATTTCTGATAGCTCTTCCCTCAATACCAGCATACTTATAAAGTAATGTAATGGGATTACTTCATCTCCTCAATGACTTGTAATGTCTTAACAAATAGTAAAAAGTATATCTTAACCCAATGGAAACATGACCAAGTACATCTTAAGTTTGAGTTATTGGAATCAACTCTTCGGGTTAGTTACATGCAGCTGAACTAGAGGACTACAAGGACTCTTACGAAGAATACTAACTCGAAACCCCATTTAAGACAAGGATTTATATCCTAACTTCCACCTTATACATTTCTACCAACCCAAATATTGAGCTCTAGTAAGGACCAATACAATTCTCGAGCTGTCGAGTAGAAGTGTTGACTTGTCAAGTAACCCCAATCCATTGTTAAGCTCATATCATGATCCAGTTAGCTTCTAAGCCTACTATTGTTAAACCTCTATATGATCTGAGCTGTCGAGATACCCGACCTAGAGAGCATTTGAAAATTCTTTAATAACCAAGCTTTGAGCTGAACCAGATCAGTTGAGCCACCTTAAGGTACACTTCAGTAAGACCGGTTACATTCCAAACCCCCAACCACTATGTGACTGTTAGGATTCTCTCTAATGGGGTATTAATGATAACAAAAAGGACAATTTAATGTTATTTGTGGTAGTTAAGTGTTGCAAGAAAAAGATCATTACGCATGTAGAAGGTTTAATAAAAGCTTCATGTAATTGCTCAAATAGCAAATGATGCCAGTAGAAGGTTAACAACTGAATAAAAGAGCAGTAAAAGTATAAGTAGAAAATGGTATAATTAATTGGTTTAGTAAAAGAAATAGTAGAAGGTTAACACCTAAAGTAAGTGATCCATCTAACTGGCTTAGAACTAGTTACTTATAGAAGCTTCAATAGAAGGTTAATCTGGGAAGACCCAGCTCCATTGGTTAATTATATTTGGAAGATATAATTAACTTATTCTACTTAAGTAGGAATATTATATCTAAGGATAAGAAAAGATCGCAACCAATTTGTTTCTTAATTAACTAGATATTACGGACAACAATGGTTATCGAAACAGATTGTGGCTAAAGCAAGAGTCATCCAATTTTCACAACAGCGTTCAACAAATCAAGAAAGATTCAAAACAAGCTAAAATCTAAGAAGAATATCTTGTATTCAACTGTTCCATGAAGAATATCTTGTATTTGAACATTGAAGGATGAAGATATAAATAAATCATCACTCAAACTAGAATGGTATCGATGAGAAAAAAATCGCACTGAATCTATACATTTGAAAGTTCCATTGGGAAACTTTTGAAGATTCATATTTCTTATTTCTTATCTTCAAATTTCTATCTACTTGAAAAGCATTGTGTTAAGATTGTATCTTTGAAAGAGTTTGATTGTACTGTAACATGTGATTAGTCTACATAGAGGTTAGCGAGACAAGATAGTTGTTGTAAAGGCCAATGAGATCTAGCTGTGTAATCTCTTTTAAAGTTGATTGAATTGATTTAGTGGAACAATCGGTAAAGATTGAATCCATAGCGGTGGAGTTAGAAAAGAGGATTAACGTAAAAGGCATAACCTTTATAAAATCCTACACTTAATCTTCTTCTCTTATGTCTTATAATTTGTAGTTTATTTTTTGTTCTCCTATGTTACCAAATCATTTTTGTCGCATATCTTAAGGGGTATTTAGCTTTCTAAGTTTAAAAGATTTTATTTTCAAAACATTTTGAAACAGTCAATTCATCCCCCTCTTGATTGTTTATAGGACCAACAATTGGTATAAGAGCTAGTGCTCTTCTATCTTTGAGTATAAGATCTCATGGTAGAAAATAATTTGACTATTTAAGCTAACAAGATTCTTATCTTTGATGGTAACAATTTTGCTTATTGGAAATACATGATAGAAACCTATATCCAAGCCACTAATTATGAATTGTAGGATATCATTGAATTAAGGGATATTCAAATCAAAGGCAAGGTGACCATAAAAGATGACAAGAGGAAGGTTGCTATAAATAATAAGGCTAAGAATCTTTTGCTCTCTGTAATAGCATCTTCTGAATTTTACTTGATATCTTCATGTAAAACTGCAAGGGAAATTTGGGATACCCTTTGTGAAACTCATAAAG
Source organism: Lumnitzera racemosa (assembly GCA_024138005.1). NCBI lineage: Eukaryota > Viridiplantae > Streptophyta > Magnoliopsida > Myrtales > Combretaceae > Lumnitzera > Lumnitzera racemosa. Next base: position 9,951,368 of record JAMXBC010000007.1, read on the forward strand.
GAATAAGTATTATTAAAGAAACATGTATCAATTCTTTGTTGTAAGAATATGAGTGTTTCAGGTTGCAAGTAGGAGAAAGGATCAAAGATTCCTTCAAAAGACTCACAACAATATCAGATGAATTTTCTTCACTTGGTAACAAGATTGATGAAGATGATACTGTAAGGAAAGTGTTATGGCTACTTCCAAGAGTGTAGGACACAAAAAAGAATACTATTGAGAAAGCTAGTGACATCAGCAAATTAACTTTGCTGCAACTAAGGAGAAAACTTATGGTGTATGAATTCGATTTTCTAAGCAAAGAAGATGAACAAGATTCCAAAAGGAAAACTCTAGCCTTCAAGGCTAGAAGAGTTGATTTAGACTTAGATGATGAGCAGTCTAGTGATGAAGAAGGAGATATTACACTTTTAGCTAGAAGACTCAACCAAATACTAAAGAAGAGAGGTAAGAGAAATCTAAGTTCTAGAAAATACAAAGTTAATAAATTACCTAGTAATGCAAGAAGAAGATATAAAGAAGAAAAGAAGAAGGAAAGGAAAGAAAAGAAGGAGCTTACATGTTATGAATGCTGAATGCAAAAAACTAGGACTTATAAAATATGAGTATCCTATCCTTACAAAGAAAATTGAAAAATTCGAGAAAAATAGAAAGGCTTTAACCACTACCTGGAGCAATTTGGATGAATCAAATACTGAAAATGAAGAATCTTGTGAAGATGAAGATGAAGAGGAAGCAAACCTCTATTTGATGGCTTCCTCAAAGGTAAACTCAGAATCTAAAACTGATTCATTACCTGATGATGTTTATCTAAAAATAAAAAGTGCCTTAAATGTTTTATCTAAATCCAACACAAAGATTTCAAAATTGGACAACAGATTTGTGCTCTGAAAAATGAGAAAGAGGTATTATCACAGATAAATGAGATTTTAGTAAGAGAAATAAATGCACTCAAAATTGAGAATAAATCTATGAGTAAAGAAAAGGAAAATGTAACTAGAGAAAATTTGATTCTTAAAGATGAAATAAAAAGTTTGAAAACAAAAATAGAAGAACTGTCTCAATCTATAAAGTCAACCTTCATTAAGTTTAATGAGAGTAATAGGAAACTACAAATGTTATTATCAATTCAAAGAGTGGATCAATCTAAAGTAGGATTGGGATATGAGTTTGGTCAGTGCTTAAAAAATTCATCTAAAACTATGTTTGTGAAAGCCATGGATGATAAACAAAAGGAGCCAGTAGCTTAAATAGTTGACTAAAGGAAGAGTATAGTGAGTAAAATTTAAGACAAAAGGTTTTATGAAGGGTTTAAAATTAACCAAAATGCAAGTAGAAGGTACTCTTTGCATAATAAAAGACAGGTAAAGAATAACACGTACAATTCTTTCCATCTTATGCATGCTTTTTTTTTTTCTTTTGTAATAAAATATGACATATAAAAAAGTATTGTTATTATAAAAATCTCAAGTAGATAATAAAATTACAAGCTTGATTTACAAAGGACCCAAGCTTCACTAGGTTCCAAAACAAGTTTAATTTGTTTTAATGATTGCAAGATGTAGACATGCGATTTTTGTCCCTCTATAGTCTTAATTTTTTTATTTTACAAATAGGGTCATAATTTAGTAAATAAAAAATTTTGAAAATGATAAAAAAGAAAAAAAAAATAGAAAATTGTTGGAAGAAAAAGAAAAAAAAAAACTAAAAAAGAAAAAAATTCAAAAAAATTAATTTGATGGAATCTTGACTAAATAGTTGTCGAAAAAAAGGCAAATATGATACGATCACGTTAAATCTAATAAAATCAAGATTTATAAGATTAGAATCTATTTCTGATCTTTATCAATTTATATTTGATTAATTTGATTCGATTCCAAAGATTTGTTTTCGAGTTTTATAAATAAAGGTTGGATGGTGCGAGCTAGAAGAAACAATTACACATTTATTAAAAAACACGCTTGAACCCATTCCTTAGACCAATTCTATAATTGTGCGTGCAATAAGACTGGGGATTCAATCTGTTCTCTTTCATCAACTTTGTGTGCTTATAGCTTGTCTTATTTATTTATTTTTATCTCACTTAGTATATGCGTAGTTATTTTTAAAACTTATACTATTTTTTTTTTATCATGTCTTTAATTGCTAGTAATTAATTATAGCATCAGTGTCTAGTGAGCATGTGTTAATTTAAATTTTAGTTTTTTTTTAATTTTATATTTTCAAAATGACATTTTTATAAAATCTCATATTTTACAAAATCTCCTTCTTTGTATATTATATTAATTTAGAAAAATTACATTAGGCATGTGAGGGTTTTCTAGATAAAAAAATCATTTTGATGTTCATAAAATTAAAAAAAAAATCTTTAATTGACTTTTTTTTTACGGCAAGATGTTTTCCATAGCTTAGGCTTGTTTTCCATAGTTTAGATGTCTTTTCCATAATTTAAATGTCTTTTCCATAGCTTAGATTTTTTTTTTCTATGATTTGAACATCTTTTTCATGATTTAGGCATCTTTTCTATGGTTAGATATCTTTTCCATGATTTAGGTTTCTTTTCTATAGTTTATATATCTTTTCCATTGTTAGGTTTCTTTTTTATGATTCAGATATCTTTTCAATAATTTAGATTTGTTTTTCTATGGTTTAAACATCTTTTTCATAGTTTAAACATCTTTTTTATGGTTTAGACATCTGTTCTATGGTTAAGCATTTGTTCTATGATTAGGCATTTGTTCTATGATTTAGGTATCTTTTCTATTATTAGGAATTTTTTTTCCTTTCTTTTTCTTTTTTATGTTTTAAGCATCTTTTCTATATAAAAGATTCATCATGTAGAACATTGCATATTTCATAAAAATTGCATCTTTAGGTCTTTAGGGTTTTTCTTGAAGATAAAAAGAATTATCACTTAGTTGTTTTTTAAAAAAAAAATCTTAATTTGAGACTTTTCAAAAATTAGGTTTTTAGGTTTTTTTTTTTATAATTAGGAATAAAAATTAGGCTTCTAAGGAATTTTCTTAATAAAAATGAAATGGTTAATAAAAACATAAATTCGACCAATTGTTTTTTTTTTTTTCCTAAAAAGAACCAACACATTAAAGTTTTTGGAAAGAACTATGATTATATGATCTCGGCTAGCGGGTACGTAGGCACTTTTGAGGCAACGATAAAATATGTAGAAACTTAGGGTTTTTTATTTTTTATTTATTTATAAATATTATAATTAGAGGAATAATCCTAATTTCGGTAAATAGATAGTGGTACTCGTTATGGTTTAATATATTAGCCTCCGAATTCGGAATCTTCTGGTTTTTCATTCAAATTGAAATTAAAGACCAGTAGCCAAATCGTAATCAATCCACTCAATTGGTTACGGTTTCTTTTTTTTTTCCTGACTTCGGTTGGGTGACGACTCCAAAAATTATTTTCAATAAAAAACCGGAATTTCTCAATTTCTTTAATTGAGAATTAATATTAAATGGGTTAGGGTTTAGTATTAATTAGGATATTAAATGGGTTAGAGTTTAGTATTAATCAGGAAATGAGAAAATAATTTTTAAATAAAAGAAACCGAAAAATTAGGCTCAACATAAGAACACAAAACAAATCATTTTGGATCGTAGTACTTAGACAGTAGCTGCATAAACCATATGACTGGAAATGCTTCGCTGTGTACTAATCTAATATGGAAGAGGATATGTCACATTTGGAGACAATGGGAAAGAACGAATAATCGAATACGGTACCATCAGTATTTCTCCCTTTTCTATTGAAAATGTTTATCTTGTGAAAGGTCTAAAACACAATCTATTGAGTATCAATCAACTTTGTGATAAAGGAGATAAAGTTATATTCGAGAAGGATAAATGTTATGCATATGACAAAAATGGTAAATCTTTACTCTTTTAAGGCTTTAGGAAAGGTAATGTGTATAAAGTTAATCCATCAAAAGTGCAAATGGAAAGGCATTTTCTATCAATTTTTTATAATTTTTATTCCTAGCATAAAAAGTTAGGTCATGTTAATTTTCATCAACTCGAAAATCTTTCTAAAAACAATCTAATACATGGTTTACCTAAAATAAGCATAAGAGAAGATATTCGTTGTAGTTCATATCTAAAGAACAAAATTGTCTCAATACCTCATCCGAAAAAGAAAGTGATCTCTACAAATCGACCCTTAAAACTTTTGCATTTAGATTTATTTGGTCTAACTAAGACAACCAGTCTTGGTGGGAACAGATATGGTCTAGTCATCGTTGATGATTTCTCAAGGTACTCTTGTTTGTTTTTACAAAACAATAGTAATGCTTTTAAGCATTTTGAAATTTTTGCAAAGCGTATTCAAAATGAAAAATGTTCCTCCATAGTTAGTTTGAGAACTAACCATGGTGGTGAATTTGAAAATTATGATTTTGTAACCTTTTGTGAAAACCAAGGTATCACTCATAATTTTTTTGCACGCTACACTCTACAGCAAAATGGAGTTGTTGAGCATAAAGATTATACCATCCAAAAGATGGCTCATACCTTACTAAATGATAATGGTGTGGCTAAGTTCTTATGGGCTGAAGCAGTTTCTACTGCTTATAATGTTAGCAATAGAGTTTATACAAGGCCTTTTACTAATAAACAACATATGAATCATTTAAAGGACGAAAGCCTTCAATGTCATATTTTCATAGTTTCGGATGCAAGTGTTATGTAAAAATGAACAATTTGAATTTGAGTAAATTTGATGAAAAGGCTGATGAAGCTATCTTTATGGGATATTCATTGAATGGTAAAGCTTATCGAGTCTATAACAAAACCACAAAAGTTATAGAAGAATGAATCAACATAAAGTTTTGTGAAGATATAAGAAAAGATGAGTCGGACAAGGATACACCTATAACTGTAAAAAGTAAAGAAGTAAATCAGAATACTGAACCGGTAGAAGGTTCAATAGAAACTTAAACCAAAACCTCAAGAAGTTAGGTAGAAGAACTTATAGAAGGTACAACAAAATCCTGACAACATCAACCTTCACATCCCCCGGACCTAATAATTGGTGATGTTCAATGTAATGTATAAACTCAATCTAGATTGCAAAATATCAAAAATTATTTTGCAATGTTATCCCAAGAAGGACCTACCTCAGTTGAAAAAGCTTTCAAGGATGAAAATTGGATCAATACTATGCAAAAAGGATTAGATTAATTTTATAGAAATCAAGTCTAGACTTTAGTTTACCAACCATCTAATAAAACAATAATTGGAACCAAATAGGTTTTAAAAAATAAGTTAGATGAAAATGACAAAGTTGTAAGAAACAAAGCAAGATTGGTAGCGAAGGGATATTCATAAGAAGAAAGTATAGATTATAATAAAATTTGTACTCCTATATCTAGGCCTTAAATGTAAGCTCTGTAACTATAAGATCAGGCTTAATATGTAAAGTTTAGGGCGATCGGTTAAAAGATCTGATTAAGTCTAAATTATAAAATAAAACTAGAAATATTAGTAAAAATAACTCCATAAGTTTGAATTTAAGAAAATAAGTAATAAAATAAGAGAATATAAAATTTTTAAAATTTAAATATATTACTTAGTATTTATCAGAAATGCGTAAAGTGCATTCCAATTACTAACGAATCGCTAGAGATAAACTATATACAAACTAAAAATCATAAAATGACTTAAATAATATTTAGGAGTATTTACTTATACTCTATATGTATTTATGTATAGGTAGAAATATGTGAAATTATCTAAATTGCTTGAAATTTGTTAGAAAATTTCCAAATAATTAAAGAAAATTATAAAAAAAATCAAAGAAAAATAAGAATAAAATCAGGGAAGTAGGAATGATCCAAATCAAGGCTGTGGCAACTGGGGTAAAGAAGAAAAAATTTAGACCAATTAAGTTTAAACTCTTGAAAAGGCAAAAAGAAGGAGATATGGGCTTTGTCTTGTTTAATTAATGCACAAGAATTGATTTATAACTCTATAAATAGCAAAAAAATTACACAATCTCATTTGGTTTGTTTGGAGTTGTAGAAAATTGAGAAGGTAAAAAATTTGAGAGAAAATTAAGGTTTTAAAAAATTTAGCACAAATTTGTATAGTAAGAGTAAGTAAGTCAAACCCACGGATCACCACCACCTAGAATTGAAACACCACCACCAACCCACTCCAATTCGACCATCCGGGCTAGCCGACAATCCTTAGACCCATTCTAATGGCCGGAAGCTTAAGAACTAAGTGAGTTCAATTTCCAACCAATTTTTCAAAAATTATTAAAATTATTCATTTATTCTAGAAAATTGTGAATTTTTTTATTCTAATATTTTATTATATGTAGATTCAAAGAAAAATAGTAACTAAGTTTAATTACATCTGTAAATATAGGGTGCTTAAGAAACTGAGTATGTTTTGAATTAGAAATAAATAGGTTTATGAGTATATTTTTTAGCTCGATTTTTTTTTCCTATAGACTACTTAAGTGATATTAAATAGTACCACAAGGCCCTTTTTCAAAAAATAATTTTAAAAAATTTTAAGTGATTTTTTAGCCCTAAAATGATGAGAAAATAAGTAATTTTGGACTAATTAAGTAATTAAATGACTAATTACTAATTTAGAGGGCAATTAGATGTTTAGGGATGTTTATTTCTGATATGGTAACATAATCATAGCACTTAGAGTATTAAATGCAATTATCATGGGAATTATGTAATAAATATGGGTTTTTTGATAATATGTACAATTGAAATTATGATAATTATAAAATATTGGGTTAAATTGAAAAATATAATGATAATATTAATACATATTAAATCTGGTATAAAACTTAATTTTAGATAATTATACAAAAAATGTAAAAAAATTTTACATCAAGAATAAACCTTATACACTAATCAGGACTATAGTGTACAAAGTAGGTTAGAATACTGAATTAAGACCTAGCATGATATTAAGATACTCGAGATTGATGTGATTAGTTTCACATTAAGGTTTGAAACGTATTTTAAGATTTACTTATAATTAGAACCAATTTAGAGCTTGAACCGAAATTGGATTCGAAAAATCGAACCTCGAACTAGCGTAGAATTAATCATTAGTAAATGATAGGTATATAAGAAGAATTTAGTTAAATCATAACCTAGAATATGTATCATCAAATTATAAATACTAAAAAGTGTATTTATATTATAGGATATATGGAGATGAGTTAACCTATAACCGATTAAATGAGCGACCGAAGATTTCAGGTAAGTTGGCTTTAATACTTTCTTGTGTTTTTTAGTACTATTTTAAAGTACTCAAAGACTTAAGATTGTATTTGTTTGTAATTGTAAGTAGTTATGTACGCATGTGCTTGAGTATCTGATTTTGTGTTGAATCCTATGTTGTGTTTGGTGATTGATGTGTATGGACTGGTGTGAAATTTTCTGATCACCCCAAACTGTACCTAACCATAATAGGCCTAAATACCTTAATTTGACATGTATTGCGACCCTTTAGGGGATCATTAGGATCTTACAACCAAACATCGACACCTTCGAACAAAATAACATTAGAAAGCATAAGGGTCTTTTCCTCATCCTTAGCATGAGGGCATTGGTTTGAAGGATAATCTTGGGGGGAGTGGTGTCTTCATTGCACAAATTCGAATTTGGTTGTGAGTTGTTACATTTACGGAAACTCCTCAACTCGGATTAGAATTAGTGAAATTACTCTGATTTCTCAACGAACTAGACCACGTTGTGTGATGGTACTTGCTTGTTAGATTGCATATAATTAATTGTCTGATAACCTTGTTTGTGCTTGTTATACTTTCATAAGTCTCCAACTCAACTTACTAAGTCGTAATTGCTCATACCCATACATATTCTTTTGCAGGTTCTAACTTCTGATTTACTATGCCATGATACAATTACTTGGAGTTTAATTATCTTTTGAAGATATGGGGAATAAGGATCAACTAGCCAAATGATCAAGTTTTTAAAGTCTTGCTAGTATCTCTATGATTAAGGACTAATATATGATATCTAAGTTAGCAAAATTGCTATATTATGTAGAATCTCTTGGGGATTCTACGATAATGTTAATGTAATTATATATATATGGCTTAAGATTTTAATCTTTATTGTAAATTTTAGCTAAAATCTTAAATAAACTGTTTACTTCAAAGTGAAGAGTCATAGACGCTTTATGTAGATTAAATGTATGATAAGGACTGTGAGGTCAGTTGCTGTCATAGGTTAATTTATATAGCGAGACTATTGTGACTCTACAACTTCAGGGCATAACACTATAACTACATTAGAAATCATTCGTCTTTTGCTTGCTTTTGTTAGTTTTAAAAATTTTAAGTTATTCCAAATGGATGTAAAAAGTGTTTTCTTAAATAGGTATATCAAAGACTAAGTATATGTAGAACAATCTCCCGATTGTGAAGATCCTTTTAAGGGAGATCATGTGTTTAAATTAAAAAAGGCTTTATATGGTTTAAAGTAAGTATCACGAACATGGTATGAATGATTTAGTGAATATCTTATTAAAAATGGCTTTAGTAGAGGTAAAATAGATACTACTCTATTCCTAAAACATTTTGATAAGGATATTCTAATGGTTCAAATTTATATTGATGACATCATTTTTTATTCTACTAACAAAAAATATTGAAAAGAATTTTCTAAAACGATGCAAGCAAAATTCAAAATGCCAATGATGAGAGAGTTAAACTTCTTCTTCAATTTACAAATTAGGCAAACAAATGAAGTTATATTTATACACCAAGAGAAGTATACTTGGAAAATCATAAAGAAATTTAGTTTTGAAAATGTTACATCAACAAGATTGGATCTAAGTCCTGAAGGTACGAAGATAAATAAGAAATATTATCAAATTCTTATAGGATCTTTATTGTACTTGACTGCATCTAGACTTGATATCTTGTTTAATGTTTATTTGTGTACTCATTTTCAAAGTTCTCCAACTAAATTGTGTTTCACTGCTATTAAAAGATTTTTTAAATACCTATTGAATACATCTAAGCTAGGCATATGGAATCTAAAAAATCAAAACATAGATTTGGTTGGATATTCAAATGTAGATTATGTTGGTTGTAAAGTTGATGGGAACAACACTTTTGGTACATATCAATTTTTAGGTGACAAATTAGTTTCTTAGTCCTCTAATAAATAAAATTTAGTAGCATTATCAATGGTTGAAGCAAAATACGTTTTAATCGAAAACTGTTGTGCTCAAACCTTGTGGATAAAATAACAAATGCTTGATTATGTTATAGATTTTAAAAATATACCAATTAATTGTGATAACACAAGTGCCATTAATTTAACAAAAAATTTAGTACATCATTCTAGATCTAAACATATAGAAATAAGGCATCATTTTATTAATGATAACGTTTCATGTAAAGACATCTATGATGAGTTTATGCCAACTGATTTACAACTTGTTGACATTTTTACTAAGCCCTTAGAAAAAATAAGATTTGAATATATTAGAAATGAATTGGCAATTTGTAATCCTTTTTCTTGCTAATTGCTGCTCAATTTAATCCCTATCACTCACTGTACACGTGTCAGTAATAATAACAGACCTACTCACCATTGTCTTATAAACTGATCAAAATCCTCATTTTCCCTCATTCTTTGAAAAAGAAAGAAATGTCATTTCAATTGCTCATCTACCTCTTTTGACTCTTAAACACTTACTCCTTTTACTATTAAGAATGGAACCAAAAAGAAATAACTCTTCAAAAGGAAAAAAGGGGTCACAAGTGAACATCGAGAATCCTCTTTGAGCACTCTAAAATCCCAAAAAACAATGAAACCAACCCAAGATCAAGACTGTAGTTTGAAGAAAAGAAAGAAGGAAGTTCAAGTCAAGGTTGACTCTAGTAAGAAACAACACCATCGGTTTAACGTTAGAACTTCTTTAGATAAGAATAAGGTTTGTGATCTTGCATTTTTTGATATTCCATTCTTTGAAAAGTATGGGTTTTACTGGAATGAATTCATGGATAACTTAGGCTGTTTAGGGTTATTGAATTTGCAAGAAAGTGTTAATGTGGATGTTGTATAGTAATTTAGTTACTGATTTAGAAACCAAGATCTTGACTACTTCGATATTGGCTATTGAAATAGAGATTTCTAGGAAAGATTTGATAGAGTGTTTCGGTTTGAAAGATTTGTGTGATGATGAGGAATTAGTGAAGATGACTAAAGAAAATGTGTTCACTCATTTAAATGAAGGGGTTGAGGATGACTACGGAAGGGTTGCATGGATTTTTTATTTTGAATTAGTAGTTAGAATCCTCAATAAGGCTGTTTTGAGTTGCATCTTACCCCAACAAAGGAGTTTTATTGGGGTTACGATTGAAGATGCAATTATCATTCTTGCAATGATAAAAGGAAAGAATCTGGATTTACCCAAAAAAATTTTAAGGCATATAGGAAAAAGTAGAACATGTATGCCATATGGAAATGTCATCATGAAACTCTTAAGGTTTAAGGGATTAAGAATACCTCAATGAGAGAATGACATTAAAATTAGCGAAAAGGTCTTTCTACACATAGGAATATGGGTGAAGGATTTTTGTGGTATTTCAATGATGGTGCACATTATGTGCACCTTAGGCATAAAAACAAATATTTTGGTAAATCTTTAGACAATGCAATGGCTAAAGGGGAGCCTTTTACACATACAAAACCTTCCATAGAAGGTCCTTAAGAGAAGAAGCAAGATGAACTTCTAGCATGGTTGATCAATTCCCTTAATCAACCATCCTCTTTGGTTAACAAAGATGAAATTAAAGGTTCTATAGAAACCTAAGCATAGAAATTTTCTCAAGGTTCTGCAAATGAAATCTCAAAAAGGATGATCGAGTTCTTGAGTATGCTGGATGCAAAGTTTAAGCTTTTTAAAAAGGAAAGTCAGTTGTTGTTAGTTGAGAAATTTATTGATTCAACTATATCCATAAAAGCCACTGTAGAGCAAAAATTGAATGAAGGTTTTAATGACGTCAATTTACACCTCAATAGAATGGAATTCAAAAGTTTACTAAAGAACTTGCTAATACTACTAATAGAGTGAAACATGCTAAGTGGTCTATAAAATAGATGAATATGAGACTACAACAATTGGATATCTACACAGTTGAACTTTACTTGTAAATAAGTCGATAAACCCATCTAATACGGTTTTTACTTCAACAAGTAGCAACTCCTCTTCTAATCCCCTCATCTCAAGTAACCTTTTGACTAGTAGATAGGTCGACCCTTTAAGCTCCATCTCTCTCTTCAGTACGGCTTAATCATCACCAAAGCCTCTTTCTTTAAAATTTAGCTCAATTGAGTTTACATGCTTTTAACTTATTCAGTAGTCATAAGGCTCAACTTTACCTTCCTACCTTTGTGCTCCAAGGAACATGTGTTATTCCTTTTGTCATTTATCACACTTCGGACAAACATCCATGGTCATCAAAGCAGAATATGTGACGTATTTGTGGGCAACACATCATAGAGTACTTTATGTCGATAGTTTCCAATATTGATCGGCACAGACTCTTGTTTATTCACTTATAAGGCTCTTTTATCATTAAACCAGTACAATTTCTAAGGTTTAGGGTGGGGCTTGGTCGGTAGCTTCAATTGCTAAACCATGGAAGCAGATGTTACATTGGTGCAGCTGTCACTATCAACATTCAATGCATACAATGACCCATTTGCCTTACATCTAAATGGAACAAATTCTCTCTTTGTTCATCTTTGGATACAAGACTCATACTCGTTGTCCTCCTCAATACTAAGGTGGCAGGCATAATGTTACCTTCCTCACTATAGATGACTTTCTCCTCCTTGGACAGTTCAGTCTATTCGATCTCTTTTAGCTCTTCCACTTCCTTAATGGTTAGCAACTTTCCTCGAATCACCAAGGTTGTTCTACTCAAAATTGGGTGATTATGTATCCAAATTCTTAACACTTAAAGCATTTGATCTCATTTGTCTTCCTTCTTAAACTTTGAACCTTCTCAAACTTCCTTGAGATCTCCTTCTCCTCTACTTAGATAACTTGAGCAAGTTGGGTCTCGATAACTTTACTTAGTTCCAATCATATAGGTCTGCTCGAAACAGGTTGGCTAGTAGTAGGTTGATTGATAAGAGCTCAGAATCTCCCTTATCGGCGCCTTTCGATTCTCTAGGCAACTTCGATAGCTTCATCAAGTGATCCAATGTCCATAGTCTCTAGAATATCTCCAACCTTATACTTCAACCTACAAATGAATTAAGACATAGTTTGGTCTTTAGGCTCAACAACTTCGAATCGGATCATTAGCATCTGAACTCCTTTATATATGCATCAACATCGATCCTCCTTGCCTCAACTCTTGTAATCTCTTGAAGGCATCTTGCAAATAATAGCTCTGAATAAACCTCCTCCTCATAACTCTCTTCATCTCATCCTAACTCTTACCTCACATTCTCTTTCTCTTCTACGAGTGGCTTATAAATCCTTCTACTACAGGGCAGTATAGCCAGTAAACTCCAGCGTAGCAAGTCTAACCTTAGTAAGTCTAACCTTATCAAGACTAACCTTAGCATTATCAAGCACTTCATAACATTCAAATTGTTTCTTAATCTTATCTACCCAGTTTAGGTAGTCATCGGCATCACTACTTTTAGAAAAACTAAGGATATGTACCTTAACCTTTCCACTCTAGGAGCTCAAGCATTCCTCTCCTCTAACTTATAATACTCTTCTTCTTCCTTATCCTACTCTTTAATCTCTTTTAATACTAGTTTGTGTCTAGCAACTCTACCCACTCCTTTAGCTTAGTGTGGTCTAATTGGGGCATTAACTCGACTATACTGGTCATTGCCTCTCTCTAGTCGTTCATTAGCTCGACCTTTATAGGGACCATTTCTAGCTCATCTGTCTTCATTTATGGTAGTCACTAGATTAGCTACCGAGTCAGTAAGTCAATCCAGTTGGTCATCTACAAATTGGGTGTAGAACTTCCTTGTTGACCCTGGCCATTTTGAGCGCCACTCTCTTGATTACCAATGGCTCCTTGAACACTAGAATTGGACATTGTTGCCTATTTCAAGAGGTTAACAGCTGAAAATACCACTCAAAGTTCTCTCCACAAATAACAATAACAGAACAACACCTAATACTCCTATCGCTATGTCAACTACACAACATAAATGAACAAATACTTACACTCTATTTCAAGTGCGAGAAACAAAGGAAAATAGAGCATAAAATTCTGCAACACTACTCGCCTTCGAAACTCACATGACAACAACATAACTTCCAAAAAAAAAATGAAATTAGTCATAGATTACTCAAAGTACAAAGTAACAAAAACTTACTTGAATGTAGCCAAGCTTTGATACTAAGATGATGCAAGTTGTAGTGGATGAACACACAACATCCAGTATCATGTGAACCAAGGTGGGGGTTAAGTCTGAATTGTAAGATGGTTCAAAGAATGAAGGGGGTTCTCATGCACCCATGAAAGATATGACACATCAACTCCTTATACAAGCTTAGGTTGCACTTGATATTATGCATAAGTATGACTGGAGGGCATTCGCTACTAATCCACACTCAAGATGAATCATATAAGAGTAAATGATAGCAAGTAGGAAAACACTTAGCTTACGTAAGAAGGGAATGTCTAAATATCAATGTCATTCACTATTGCGACTATTATAATTTACAAATATTTATATGACTTAATTAAGGTAAGTTTTAGGTTAGCTTAAATTACAAAAAGATTTCTATTAGAAAAGGAAAAAGGAATAATTTACAAGGGTAGAGTTATAATCAAACAAAAAGAATATTTGGTTGCAAAAAAGACAATACAGATATCAGAAAGTGGGGCGTATGTTAGCTATCCATTATATGGTCTTAATGATACTGTTTGCCAAGTAGAGCAGGTTAGGTTGGGGTTAGCAGCTCAATGGCTCGACAATTCAGATTCTCTAGCTTGATGAAGGGTTAGTTCAGGAGGTAGTCCAGTGTCAAGTCGGTTTCGGCAAGTTGACTCAGGATTAGGGTCAGTTCGGCTTCAATAATGTGCCAGGTTAACAATATATAGGTTCAATACTTGACCTTGGACTGATGTATTGTGGAGGGGTCGGTTCGGCAATAGGTCGGTCACCTTAGTATTCTCTTGGATGAGGTGGAGAGAAAAGTAACTCGGTGAGTCAGACTAGAGAATGCAATGCTCTTTAAAGTTTAACTCCCCTAAGATAACTCTGCAAACCATTTAGGTAATTCTTCAAGTTCGGGAGCGTACGATTGGTCTATGATCTCTATCACCTCTGGTTGTAGACCTCTTGGATATCTAAAAAATGTTCCTTAAAGCACTCAATGTAATCCATGAGATCTTCCTTAGGCCATTGTCAAAACCAACTCATGTCGGTAAGTGTAACTCTTTCCGTGATGGAGAAAAACTTCTCCAAAAACATCTTGTGCATGTTTTCCCATGAATTGACTATTCTTAGGGAAAGTTTGACATACTAAGTGTATGCCTTCTCAATAAGTGACTTAGCAAATTCTTTCGATTTCAAATATCTAGACCATATACTTCTAAGGTCTTAATAAACTTTAATAAGTGACCTTTGGCGCTCCCCTTCTTACAATTTGACGAGCCTGAATTTTTTGGTTTTCAATTTCATTAATCTGATTAGTATTAAACTTTAACCCACTTAATACTAATCATAGCCTAAGAATTAAGGAAAACTCGTTTTTTAAAGGATCTTTAAAAAAAAATGTTTGGAGTCACCACCCAACCAAGGTCAAGAAAAAAGTCAAGTTAAAACCAATTAAGTAAATTAATTATAACTGAACTACCAATCTCCGATAAAATCAATTTGGAAAAAAGAATTTTGAAACCAAAGATCTTGAACCTGGAGACTACCCTATTAAACCTTAAATGGGTACCACTTTAACCTTTCAAATTTGAATTTATTTATTCAAAATACCCTTTTTTAACAACACTGATGAACTATAATTTTCAAATAAAGAAAATTAATTATATTTACAAAAATATGAAGCAAGTAAGAATATAAATTTATTTACAACGAGGAAAATAATAAAAAAAAATCCCCATTTTAAGTCGCCTTATAATTGTATATGGGTGCTACATACCGGCTATTGGGGATTAGACTTTCCGTAGTTCGGTTTAGAAAATTTTAATTTGTAAGTTATTTCTAATTTTGAAAACGTTCAACTTTGCATTTTTTAATAATTTATTCTATTTAGGAAAATTTCTAGAAAAAGGGTCTTATTTTGGTGCTTTATTCTTAGAAAATTTTGAAAATGATTCCTAATTTTGGAAAAAGTTTTAAGTAATGAATTTATTTATTTACTTATTATTTTTTTTAAAACATTTTTTTAAGTGACAAAAGAGGATTTTTTTTTAAAGAAAGAGAGGAAAGAAAGAAAAATAATAAATGAATAACAATCTATCTATTTATTAAAACAAATGGATACAACCATTTTCCTTTTCTCTTTTAAGTTTTTATTTTACAGTAAATCAAAAGTAAATAAATAAAACAATAATAATAATAGTTAAGAAAAAAAAAACAATAGGAAAAGAAAACAAAATGTAAGGGACAAACCAGGGGAAGCATATGTACAGGTTAATAGGCGAAATTCGAATTGAATTTTTGAGTTGATTTTAGAGCTTCATCAGGTATGTGGGTCGTGGGTAAGCAACAACAAAATCAAAGATTCAATGTGTTTTTTTATAGGAATTTTAAAGGGGAAACTATAGATTTATGAAACTTTCATTAATGAAAGTTTATTTTGTGGTGCCACCATGGTTCGATGTTACTATTTAGAGGTGGTGGAGGTTTGGCAATTTGGAGTCAAGAGAGAGAGGATGCCATGGCGACTTGCTATGGTGGTGCGCGAAGGATAAAGGGGTATCGAGTAGGTATTTGAAGGTGAAAAAGCTTGTGGTGTGGGTGTTTTACAGCCAAATGGCAGTAAAGTTGGGGTTTTGGTGATGACATGGGTGATGGTTAGGATTTAGGTAGGTGGTGGCGGTCTTGGTTCTTGGGGTCATGGCAAAGCACAATAGCGGTTGAGATTGACTCTTAATAGCTTAGGAAACTCAGCTGTTGTGGTGGTTTTATTCGAAATCTTCTATGTATGTGCCAACTTTAGAGAGAGAGAACTAACTAAAACTTAAAGAGAGAAGGACTACAGGTAAGTGTTCTTGATGATTGGAAATGAGAATTGATGCTTAGAATCGAAGATTAGAGTCTTATTTATACTATTTGAAGCTTGTTTGGCAAGTTCATCAACCCATTAATTTTGAAAATCATTTGGATTTCAAATTCAATGGAGCTACTCCGATTTTATGTACAAAATGAATCCTAGAAACTTCATTCTTGCTTCAAACATCCTTTAGAAGCTTTTATAGTAAAAAATGGAGCTTAAATCATAGAAATTACACTCAAAGGAAAAAAAGCACATTTGTATTTTCTGTGATTTTCAATCTTAATTTTGACCTTCTAGAAATTGAATTTGGATGAAATATTATTATTGATTTGAAGCATCCTAAGTGTACGTTGTGATTTCACCAAGTTAATGGTGTAATCACAAAAAAAAAAAGGATCAAAATCGGATGCAAAGTAAGCTGTGTAAACACCTCATTTTTGCCATCTTTAAGATTCCTTTCTTATTAAGTCAAGTTTAAATAATGATAATAATAATAATAAAAATAAAAAAGGAAATTAAAAAAATAAAATAAAATAAATAATAACAATAATAAAAGTGTCAAGTCGAGCTGAGTCGTTTAGGATTAGATTGGACAATTGTTAAAGATGTGCATTCAATTAAATAAATTTCAAGTCTTTAAATAGTCGGGCTTCATTAAAAAATATTTTTTTAGTTCAATATAAAGTGGATTTTTATTTAATTTATATTGGAGTGAATAACCTTAGGAATTATTAAATGGATTAGCATGTATTTTGGGCTAAATTAAGATGGGCTAAATCAAGCCCAAGATGAAAAATCCAAATCAACATAGGATTTCTAGAAATTGGATTAAATTTTCAATGAAATTAATAAATCCAAATCGAGTATCAATGTATCTTATCAATATTGGATTTGTAAAGATTGAATCTATATCCAAAAAAATCTAAAAAGATTTAAGTGTATGGCTTATAAATAGTAGTTTTTGGTTGTAAATTTTTTTTACTCACAAACTCCATAGATCACTACACATTCACATACAAGTTTTCACAATTATATTAAACTCACAAACACCAGCACATACACATCCCCAATTTCCATTGCCATTTATGTTAAGAACACTCACAGATTCCACCATCCTAATTCAGTACTTCACATACAACCCACCAAACTGCACACACATTCACATCCAAGACAATTCATTTATAACCACTTACTATCACATATAGTTTACCCATGCCCACTCATACGCATACTGTTTGTCTACACTACCCACTTCACGCCAATCACTATTTGTCTACGCCACACATATACCTGTTGTCCATCCAGTTCACTCACAACCCATGTTCAGCACAACATGATCAACGCCATATGATGTCGTCTAGTATAACTCATCAACGCAGCACTTCTACGTTTTGCATAAGCACACGATCATGGCACACACATCGAGTCTACCACTCACGTGCATGATTCTATCCGCTTAGGTAATTGGGTAAATTATTTTCGTTATTTATTTATCTATTTTAATTAATTAATCACTTTATTTTACTAACTTGTTTTTAGTGCACGTTATTTTGATAATTTTAAAATAAACTAAAATTTGCAAACTTTTAGATAAGTTTTTTTTAAAGAGAAATTTCATGTTTCTTTTAGTTAAATCGTATTTTTCATTAAAATTGCATTTTTTTTAAAAAGGATGCATATTTTCTTCGAGATTCACATCTTTGAAGAAGATATGTATCTAGACTACATATCTTAATAGATTTTGCATTTAAGATTTAGAAAAATTAACTTTTAACACATAGTATATTTTGAAAAAAAAAAAAATTTTAAATCTTAATTGGAGTTTTTAAAAGATTTAGTTGGTTAGGGTTTTTAAAAATAGATTCATGAAATTAGATCTTTTTAGGTTTTTTTATTTAAAAATAATAATAAATCGATAGCTAACGTAAATCTGGATCAATTTCTTTTTTAAAAAATTAGCCTACTAAATCTTTTTTTTTTAAAGAACTATGTTGGTTTGATCCCAAGTAGTAGGTACGTAAGCAATTCCGAGATAACCATAAAAAAAAAATTTATTTTTTATTTTTTTGAAAATTTCGTAATAAAATTTATTAAAAAATTTATCTTGATTACACTTTTGCATATCTATACATATTTTAGTATTTTTAGAAAAATTATAAAAAATAAAAACTCATTAGTTTTTTTTTTATATCTTTACATAGTGACTTAGTCTTAATAGGTTAGCCCCCGAGCTTAGTTTTTTTATTTAATTTTTTAAAAAATAATCTTTTTAAAAAATCCGCAAACTAATAACCAAATTAGGCTTTTCCTACCCGAAACCCCTAATTTCACTTTTCACCAATTTGACTGGTTGCTAAGTCCAATTTTTTAAAAATATATTTTTAAACATCTTTTTCAAAAAAAAAATATTTTTTCTTTAATTTAATATCGAATAATTTATATTAAGCGAGTTAGGTTTAATATAAATTAAATTAAGGAAACCGAAATAGAGCTTGACAGAATTAATGACTCCATTGATGAATACTAATGGGCTAACCATGTAAAATAAAAATTATTAATGAACTTTTAATTTTTTTTATTTCTTTTTATGTTTATCTTGTAATATGGTTATACTAATCAGATTTTAGGGATATAAGCCTTTAAGAAAATCCAACCCAATAGGCTCATTATTAGGGATTAAGGGGAAAACTTTTATTTAAATCATTTGTGTACTTAATTGTGGTCGAACCTGAACCATCTTAAGAACTTGAAACTGGTCGGAATTGTGTAACTCTCGGGTTGTTGGGGTCTTTACATCTACCTGTATATGAAAATGCTTGTTGTGGTATCCGTCAATAGTATTTTGATATACAAAGTATCTATGGATAGCATTATTGAAGTTGAGTGATCATGAGTAGTATATTGAAATGGAAGACATGTGATTTTCGGAGGAGAGAATACGTTTTCATTAAGCTTGTTATATTTAGAGAAGGGATTTCAATGGATATTAAAAATATTGAATTGGTGATTAAAGGAAAATTCATTGAGATAATCCAGTATACGAAGAAGCTATGAAGATACAATGTACTTCGTATTAGTACTTGCGATAGATAATCCATAGGGACATGGAAAATCTGAAATTATCAAATTGTTATTGTTGAGGTTCATGTCATGTTGATCTGATTAGTGTATTCTGTTGTGTCATGTTTTGTTAAGTAATCGATTCTTCTCAATACTGTCTCTTTTACTAAATTTATCGGTCAAAAGTCATATTCATTCTTCTCAAGTCAAGTCAAATTAAGTTGTGAACCATTTTATTTGAATTCAAGATGGAGAAAAGTCAAAATTTGTTAAATTTACTTCTATTGATCCCATGCTAAGCTGTATGAAGAACAAATGAGAAGTTATAATAGTATTATAATCATTTTGAGTAGAAGATTATAGCTAAGAGGAAAGGTGATGATATGAAGTGAATTTAGAACAGCCAATGATCACAAATAAAACTTAAGAAACAATCAAACAAGGAATAAGTGGAGAATAAACCAATAAGAAAATTTGTGAGTCATAAAGCTAAGTCATAAGATAGTACAATACGATTAGAGGACTACGATGATGAAATAAGCCCCGATTGATACTAAGGAAGGGAATGCAAAGAAAGGAAAATTAAGAGATCGAGCAAAAGTTTAAGTAGAGAAGTGGAATGTTAATTATAAAGTAAATTAGAAACTTAATCAGTAGACTACATAGAAGTTTCATTTAGAAATAGTTCAGTAGAATGGAAGATGGGTTTTAAGGTTATGAAGTAACTCACAAAAATACTGGATAATTAGGTTCAAAAGTTCAAGAGTTGAGATACGGAATAGGAAAAGATATGATAGGATAAAGGTCTAGACTTAGAAACTAAAGTAGAACTCAACATAATAAAGGCGAAGCACTACTTGTGGTTTCCTTAGTTTCTTTTCAATTTTTAGAATAGTAAGAGAATATAAGTTGTCAATCTTAGTTTAGTGAACAATACATATATATACAGTAATTTCGAGGATAAAACTATTGTAAGGGGGGTGAAAATGTAATCCCCACAACAAATCACTTAGGATTCCGATTAGCTGAGAAATTCAATTAAGCCTAAATTATAAGTAAAGCTAGAAATATTAGTAAAAATGATCCCGTAAGTTCAAAATTAAAAAAAATATGCAATAAAATAAAAGAAATAAAATTTTCAAATTTTAAGTATATAATTCGTTATTTATCGAAAATGTGTAAAATGCATTTTAATAATTAACGAATTGCTAGAGATAAATTATATATCTATACTAAAAATCATATAATGACTTAAATAATATTTATTTGTACTATATATGAATTTATATGTAGGTAAAAATATGCGTAATTACTTAAAATACACGAAATGTGCTAAAATAATAATAATAAATTAAAGAAAATTCATAATTAATTAAGGAAAAATCAAGAAAAATGAGGAAAAATCCAAGATTGATGTGTGACAATCTAGAATTGAAGAAACAAAATCAACTAATTAAAATGCAGCAAATAGAAAGTGGAAAAAAGAAGAGATAAGGTAATTGTCTTGTCTCATTAATGCATAATAATTTCCCTAATACTCTATAAATAACAAGAAAATTTCAAAAGGTCATTTGGTCAGTTTAAAGAGTGAGAAAAATAGAGAGAGGCAAAATTGAGAGTAAATTAGGGATTTAGAAAAAAATTACAAAAAATCTATACAATTGAGGCTTCTAAGGAGAACCTAAACCCAATGAGCAGTTGGGAATGGACGGCCACCACCGCCACATGGTAGTGGCAACGCTCAAGTGGGCTGATATACCCATGGCCACCGGTGACTAGAACCACCTAAATTCGTGAGTTCGATTTCTAACTCAATTTTGTTTAATTTTGTAAAAATATTAAATATTCTTAGAAAATTATGAAACTTATTATTTTGAAATATTTTTATATTTAGTTTTTAGGAAAAATATTATTTTCATGAAAATATATCTCGTGATATATGGTCTTTAAGAAATTATGCAAAACCGCACATATTTCGATTTAGAAATAAATGACCTTAGAAGTGTAGTTTTCAGCCCAAAATTTTTGTGTAGACTACTTAAATGATATAGAATAGTACGATGAAGCCCATTTTAAAAAATTAATTTTCAAAATTTTTAGATAATTTTTAGGCCTTAAAATGAGGTATAAAATGGGTAATTTAGAATTAATTACGTATTTAAATAGTTAATTACTGATTTAGTAAATAATTATATGTTTTAGGATGTTGAAATCCGATGAAGTATGATACTTGTAGTATTTAGGGTGTTAGATGTAATTATTAGGTTAATTATATAATAAATAAATAATAGAGAAAAATAGTAAATTTTAAGTTAATTTTGTAAGTTAGAATAATTAGGTGTAAAATCTTATTTAGGACGAATTTAGATATTTTGAAATGATAATTGATGTTAAGAGATGGTAATTAGAGTGATAAAAATATTAGATGTGTATTATGTACATAATAAGTAATAGTACATAATACACAATTATTAGAAATATAATAAATAAAAGATATTAGAATAAAAATTGATATTATGATAATAATAAAAATATATAATAAATTTTATAGGAAACTTAAATTAGGGCAATTATATAAAAAATGTAAGATTTTCTCATAATGGGGGTGAATTCGGTGATTAAACTAGGATCCGAGTGTATTGCATAGACTAGAACACTAGTTAGAGACTAAAAACAATATTTAGGATATCCGAAGATAATGCGATTAAGTTCACATTATGGGTCGGAATGATTTCTTAGGGTGTACATATAAATCTTTAATAAAAAATTGAGTTAAAAACCTAATTTAGAAATCGATGCGAAAACTGAAACAGAACTTAACACGATTCAAGAAGAATTATAAAAGACTTAAGACCTAGATAATTAAGTATATTAAACCCTAAACAAAATATAATAATAAATGTTATAGGATAAAACCAACCTATAATAGTTATATGAAAAACTGAACCTATATTTGTGTTATAAGGATGATTGGTGACAACCCGAGCGAGTTAGACCTTAAGTAAGCGAGCGAGGAGTCTATGTAAGTTGGGATTAAGACGATATTGTATTTTGAAGGCTTGAGATTATACTTGGTTGTGCTTATTAGATAGTTGGTTGTGTGCATATACTTAATTATGAGTGATGCTATGATTTTGTTTATTATTTTGGCTTGCATCGTATGAAGTGATCGCTCACCCTAAACTGAACTTAACAAAGATATGACTTGTAAACATAAATCAAACCTGCATAACAACTCATTAGGGGAAACCTAGGATTCTCCAATCAAATACCGACCCTTCGAAAGAGATAGCTCAGGATGGTATAATGAGACCTTTTTTCATCCTTAGTCGAACTAAGTGACAAGTAAGGAGGTTACGGCAAGGGTGAAGTCAATGGTTTAAAAGTAGTTGTGGGAGGAGCGGTGTCTCCATTATACAAGTTTGGGTTTGGTCGTGAGCTGTTGCATTAACGGCAACTTCTCAACCTGGATTAGAGTGGGCATAATTTCTCTAATCTCACGACGTATTGGACAACATCGTGCAATGGCATTTACTTAAACATGCATTGCACCAAATGATTTGGTTGATAACCTTATTTATGTTTATAATATTGTTTTAAGTCCCCCATCCTAATTTACTGAGCTATGGTTGGTCACATCCCTTTAGACGTTGTGCAAGTACTGGCTAAGACGCGGCTTACAACTACTCTGAAGTTAGCAACTGTTGAATCCTAAGGAGTGAGAAAAAATATTTGAAGAACAAATATATATTTTTAAGGTCTAAGCTTTTATTTTAGAGTTCTTCATTTTTGAATAATATAATAACTAGGAAATATATTATGGTGAAACGTTATAAACACTAATTGTAATAACTGAATTATAGTATATGTATATATTTTCTCACTTTCTTGGGTAAATGATTTATTTAAATTACAAATTGTTTACTTCAAAGTGGGTTAGTCATGGACGCCTTGTGTAGATCAAGTCTAGGATAGTGGTTGTAAGGCCAACGTCTATCTTAAAATGGTTTACATAGCGGGGCTGTTACAATTCTGCTACTTTGAAGCGTGACAATTCTAAATTGATATTAGAGCAATGTTCTAGTGAACTCGCTTTGTAATGCAAGCATGCAGAATAGCACACCAAGTAGTTGAACTCCTGTCACAATTGAGTATCATCCACACATACAGCATACGCACAATCAACTAACTACAAACACAACTGGAAGTACTCTTGGGTCTCCAGATACTTTAAATAGTATCCAAACAAGCGGTGAAGCCACAATCCCAACTTACTTGTTTAGACGTTCGTTATTGCTAACTCGAACCGTTAACCATCTTTGTATTGGAAGATCCTATTTACACAAAAGACCCAAATTTAGTTTTTATAATAATTTCGAAAACATTATAGTTTAATCTGAAATGGTTATTATTATTATTATTATTATTATTATTATTATTATTATTATTATTATTATTATTATTATTATTATTATTATTATATTATTATTATTATTATCATTTCCATAATATAAAGTCATATTATCACTATATATCGAATTAAGTTATTAATTGTTAATACTGTACATCATATATACTATTACGTATCATATATTGTTTTGATCGTATTGAAATATACTTTTAATTTATTAATTCACGTTTTCATTCCAGTAAGGTTACCGAAATATATACATTTTTTAATATGATAAAGTTATAGGTTAAACTACTTATGGTTATCCAATTTTAACAAAATTAGTATCATTGGGTTCATATAGACCTAACGATACGTTTTACGAGTCCTAATTCTAGAGACGATTTTTAATGGGTAGTTCAAGTTTTTAATACAGTTATACGTAATTATATAAATGTGATTGTATTATACGTAATTTACGTTATGAAATTGTATTTTACCTAATTTATCCATATATCGTTACAATATAAGTATTATCCAATTCTAATATACCTAAAGTATATTCTGATCAGAAAATATTAATAAATATAATAAAAATATTCATTTAATTCAATTTGATCAACAATCCTATATATAGTTTTTATTTAACTATTTAATTCATTTTAGTTTATTAATATTAAAAATACACCCCGACTTATAAATTAAGCTATTTCGCTTAGTAAATTCATAATAAATAGTTCGAGTTACCAAATAATTCCCTAAAAATTTCTATAGACTCCTAAAAATATGAGAAATTCAGTTTTCACTTAGTTTCAAGTTTCCAACTTATCGCCTATATATTCATATTGACGATTTTACCTCTAAATTATTATAAATTACCCAATTATGATTCTTTTTACACCAAATTAATTTCAAACTGACTCAACACCGTTATTATTTATTATAGATCAGTATATGTCCATTTCATCAATTAATTTCATAATTTCCTATTTAATTAGTAATTTTAGCCTATTTTTGAGCTATTTTCAAGCCAAAAAATGTAATAAGTATTAACAATATTTAAATTAAAATTCAGGCTTAGCAATTATCTATATATCATATACATCATAACAAAATTTTTTAGCTAAAAATAACATCATTTAGTATATTTATTTTACGAATCTAAATTCGAATGAACAATAGATTTCTTAAGAAAGTATATTAAATATTACGAATTTTTCAAAAATAAAAATATCACGTGAAAGCATGTTCAAAATAACCTCAGTATTATTTTTTTCATAATTTTCTGGGTAGGTTTACTAATTTTTAGAAATTATTGAAAAATAGGATAGAATTTTAACCTAACTATTCTTGGTGGCTCCAACTGCCGTAGGGTAATGGAGGTGTGTCGGAACACCAAGATGTTGGGGGTACTCCTTGGTGGTGGATTGGCTCAACAGCAGATCCAAGGATACCCCAAAAACTAGCTCAGCTTGATAATTGCTCTGTTTTTCCCCTTTTTTCTATTTTCTAAGATTTTTTTTTCTAATTTTTCTGTTGTTTTTAGTTTGTAAAATTGGGAATTGATGTAACGAAGCCTATTTATGCATGTTGGAGTCGATTGTTGCTTTTTTTATTTTTCTTTTTTCTTTTTTCCTTGTTTTCCTCTCATAAATACAAGTAGGAGGTGTTATTTGCTTGTAGATTTTGCCTTTTGATTCAACAATTGTCTAGCTTCGATGATTCCCAGCAATTTCCAAACTTGAATCAGCAATTAGAAGGCTTTTTGGATAAGATTTGCAATTATTTAGGTATTTTGAGTATATTTTATTAATACTTAATTATTTACTTAATATACAAGTATATATCTCTTGTATATATATCACACGTAATATATAACTATACTCATATAATTAAGTTTCTAACATATTTTTCATTTTTAGGATATGTTTTCTTAATTAATTTTATGATTTCAACAATATATATATAATTACGTAATTTAGGGATAATTTACGGGTATAATTATTATTTATACCGAGTATTTTTATATAGTAAATTATGCTATATTATTCAATCTTATAACTCAATTAACTTATCTTTAAATTCTTGTTGCAATCTGAGTTCAATTTTAGGAGTTTTAAACATTTTAGTAATGCTATATTAAGTATTCCTACTTATAAGGGCAAAATTAAAATTTTAGGTCATTATTTCTAAAATCTAACTTCACTTTGTCATTTTATCTAACTTTTCTATCTTAGTTGTAAAGTTTGGGTTCAATTGGATAAGTTTCTTTAAAAGCTCTAAATCTAAGCTCAGTTATCCTAAACTCAATTTTAGGAACTTACAGCCATTGCTCATGAAATTGGGGCAAGCCCATCTTAGCATTTTGCTTTAAAGTTCTTAACTTATAAATCTAGGTTGAGATATTAATTTTTTTCAAAATTGGCTAACACATCAATATCCCTTTTTGTTTAAGCCAATAACTAAAAGCCTACGTTACAACCTTGAGGAAAAAACCTATAAGATTAATCAAAGCATCACTTACAAGACTGACCATAATTTTTGGAATCATAGTCGGGGGTGAAAACAAGCTATCTGAAGGTGTGAAGAAGTCCTCTTGAACTAAATTATTCAAACAATCGATAAACTTTCCCTAGTATGAAACTTATTAAGTAAAAGTCAAGCATGCCTTAAGGGTATGAGAAGCCCTTCACCCAAAATCAAATGGGAATTCCTTATAGCAAGAAGAATAAGGTGTTTAGTTGAAGTTTTTTTTTCTATTCCCTCATCTTAGCGAATAAGCAATCAAAGATGAAGAATGAATGGGAAATGGGCTAAAAGATCAAGCATAGCACTTATCTGTAACATTCAAAGTCGATATAATTTCATTACTTATTAGCAAGAAAAAGATGAATAATTTTTTTTTTTTCAATAAAGCACCCTTTTTTCCTTTAAGTATCAAAAAGTGAAAAATTTAAGAATTTGCAATGTGAACTTTACTTACCCTCAAGTTAGGAACTTTAGTAATCTCTCAAGAGAATTTCAAGAACCTTAGTAATCCTTTCAAAACTTTGGTCATCTTAGTAAGTACCTTAGTTATCCTTATCCTAGGAACTTCGATTATTTGATGATTTAAGAACCCTAGTTATCCTTTCTTAGGAACTTTGGTTATCTAATTCAAGAGTCTTAATCACCCTTAGTTCAAGAACTTTGATTATCCTGTAGTGTGAGAATATTCAGGAGCTTTGATTATCTTATGAAAAGAATATTTAGGAAACTTTATCATCATGCCAAGAGCTTAAGCTATCTTAGGAATTTTTCGAACTTTAGTTATCCCGTGTTCAAACTTTTGAAAGTTTTGCTATAGGAACTTTTGTCATCTTACATCAAGGAACATTAGTTATCCAGGGATAAAAAACAATAAGCCATGCCTTCCAAACCTTTTGTTAAGTTTTCTTTTTTGAAAGATCTATCCTTTCGAAAAGCCAATTTTTCTTTTAAGAACATCAATTTTTCGACATAGTGCTTACCTTAACCTTTTTGCCGCATCCTTTTAAGATAGGCCCTTAATTCCTTTACCATGTCCTTTCAACAGAAGCTCCTTTATTTCTTTTTCCTTATCTTTTCAAGATAGGCTTCTTTATATCTTTTGCCCTGTCATTTCAAGATAGACTCCTATCTTTTTGCTTGATTCTTTTAAGATGGGCTTCCTTAATCCTTTTACCTTATCCATTTAACACAAGCTTCCTTATTCCTTTGTTCTGTCCTTTCAAGATAAAATCCTTTTATTTATTTGCCTTGTCCTTTTAAAACAAGCCCCCTATCTTTTGCCCCATCCTTTCAAGATGACCCCCTTATTTGTTTTGCCTTATCCTTTCAAGACTGGCCCTTTAATCCTTTTGCCTTGTCTTTTCAAGAAAGGCCTTTATTCCTTTGCCCAATCCTTTTAAGACAAGCTTCCTTAATCTTTTTGCCTAATCATTTTGAGATAGAATCCCTAATCTTTTGCTCTGTCCTTTGAAGATAGGCTCCTATTTTTTTTGCCTCGTAATTTCATGATGGGCTTCCCTTTAATTTTTTGCCTTATCATTTCAAAATAGCTTCCCTAAATATTTGTCATATCCTTTCAAGATAAGTACCTTAATTTTTTACCCTATCTTTTCAAAATAAGTACCTTAATTTTTTGCCCTATCATTTCAAAATAGGCACCTTAATCATTTGCTTTATCCTTTTAAGATAGACCCTCCTATTCCTTTGCCCCGTCTTTTCAAGACAGGTCTCATATTCCTTTGCCTTATCCTTTCAAGATTGACCCTTATATTCTTTTACCTTGTCCTTTCAAGATAAGTTCTTATTTCTTTACCGCATCCTTTTAAGATAGGTTTCCTATTCCTTTGCCTTGTCCTTTTAAGACAGATTGTTTATTCTTTACATCGACCTTTGAAGTCAATATCCTTATTCAAAATGAGACACTACTCAATTGACTATTCAAGTCAGTAATCTTCACCTTATTAACTTAAGATAAAATTTAACAAAAATGAGTATCTCTTTTGTCTTTGTAGTGAAATTTTAATCAAACTTCATTATAAAGAAGAACAACTGTAGACATTTTATTTTTGCAATCCTTAGGATTCTTTTCTTATTAGACTAAGTTTAAAAAAATAATAAAAAAATTTTAAAAATGAAAATTAAAAAAAGAGAAATAAAATTAAAAAATGATAAAAATAATAAAAGTGTCGAGTCGAGTCGTTAAGGTCGAATTGGATAATGGTTGAAGATGTATATTCAATTTAATAAATTCCAAGTCTTTAAATAATCGAACTTCATTAAAAAATATTTTCTTAGTCTAACATAAAGTAAACTTTTATCTAATTTATATTGAGCTAAATAAACTTAGAAATTATTAAATAGGTTAGCATGTATTTTGGGTTAAATTAAAATGGACTAAATTAAGCCCAAATCAATATAGGGTTTCTATAAATTGGACTAAAACTTTAATGAATTTTATAAGTTTAAATCGGGTATCATGGCATCTTATCGACATTGGATTTGTTAAGATTGAAAAAAGATTTAAAAAGATTCAAGTGTGTGGCTTATAAAGAGTAGTTTTTGGCTGTAAAGTTTTTTTACTTGCAAACTTCACAAATCGCTACACATTCACATGTATGATTTCACAATTATACCAAACTCACAAACACTAACACATACATGTCCCTAATTTCCATTGCTGTTCACGTCAAGAACACCCGTACATTCCACCATCCTAATTCAGCACTTTATAAATGACCCGCCAAACTGCACACACATTTACGTCTGATACAATTCATTTGCGACCACTCACTGTCACAAATAGTTCACTTACACCCATTCACACATGCATTGTTTATCCATGCCGCACACTTCATACCGCACATTGTTCATCTATGCCACACACTTCATATCGATCACTATTCGTCCAGTTCACTCACAACCTATGTTTTGCACAACACAATCAACGCTGTACGACGCTGTCCAACATAACACATTAACGTCGCATGTCCACATCCAACACGAACACACAATCACAGCACGCACATCGAGTCTACGCACATTAAGACTGCTCAAGCGCACAATGCGACCTACTTAGCTAATTAGGTAAATTATTTTTGTTATTTATTTATTTTTTTGTAATTAATTAATCACTTTATTTTACTAACTTTTTTTTAGTGCAAGCTATTTTGATAATTTTAACATAAACTAAAATTTTCAAACTTTTGAAAAAAAAATTAGAGAAATTTCATTTTTTTTTTAGTTAAATCATATTTTTCATTAAAATTGCATTTTTTAGGAAAAGATACATATCTTCTCCAAAATTTATATCTTTAGAGAAGATATGTATCTAAATTGCATATTTTAGTAGATCTTGCATTTAAAATTTAGAAAAATTAACTCATATAGTAGATTTTTTTAAATTAAAAATCTTAATTGGAGTTTTTAGAAGATTTACTTAGTAAAGGTTTTTTAAAAATAGATTCATAAAATTAAATTTTTTTAGGTCTTTTTTTAAATAATAAATCGATAACTAACGTAAATTTAACTCGATTTCTTTTTTTTTTTAGAAAATCAACTCACTAAATCTTTTCTAAAAAAAAAAAGAATTATGTTAGTTTAATCCTAACTAGTAGTACATAGGTACCTCTAGGACAACCATAAAAAAAAAGTTTTTTTATTATTTTTTTTAAATTCGAAATAAAAATTATTAAAAAATTCATCTTGATTATACTTTTGCATATCTGAATATATTTTAGCATTTTTATAAAATTTATAAAAAATAAAAACCCATTGTTTTTTTTTTGTATATCTTTTTATAGTGACTTAGTCTTAATAAGTTTTTTTTTTTTTAGAAAATCTGCAGGCTAGTAGCTAAATTAGAGTTTTTTCACTCAAAAACTCTAATTTTATTTTCTACTAATTTAACTGGTTAGTAAATTCAAATTTTTAAAAATATTTTTTAAACATTTTTCAATTAAATATTTTTTGTTTAATTTAATGTCAAGTAATTTATATTAAGTGGGCTGAACTTAATATAAGTTAAAATAAGAAAAATCGAATTAGGGCTCGACAAGCTGTCCAAGCTGAATCAACGGAGGAAAATGCAAGAATGTAAGAGAAAGGGAAAGAAAGTCTCGCGTACCCACCAATGGTTGTGGACACATGGCAAGGGAGAAAAAAATAAAAGATAAAAAGGTGTCTTGCACCTTCAGTAAGGATCGAATTCTAGATCTTTAGCTTATTTACAATCTAAATCCAAGCTTAAGTTTGTATGGGTTATTGGTTCGTACCTTGTTACTTATTGCAAACAGAATTTACTTTAACCTATCTACCTAAGTCTAATTAAAAGAAAGCAACTTATCTTGACTTAAATAAACTCCTCAAATATTATTAGCACTAAAAAAAAAAACTATTTATATAACATGTATTTTTATTCTTCTCTTATTTCTAATTTTTTTCTTCTCTTTTTGTGCTTAAATTTTTTTTTGGTATTTTTATTTTTTCTTTTGGTATTTTTCTAAATTTTCTTTTTTTTTTTTGCAATTTTCCAATTATTTGGTATTTTTTCAACTTTCTAATTTTTTTTTATATTTTTTGAATTAGAAACCTTTTCTTTATTCCTAAAAAAAGAAAAACTAAAATTATAGCAAAGCAAAAAAGAGATCTACACCATTGAACAACATAAACTTTAAACTAATGTACTCTTTAGTGTACAGCTTCATAGTAATGCAATGGTAGTATGGAAGTTTCAACTTTAACACTCCAATCATGAACTTTGCCTATACATCGTTTAAGTACATGTCCATATCTTCTTTTGTCATAAACAAACCCCTTTGAATGGATGTTTTTACTCTTATTGACATTGCGGGATTAAGGTTCATAGGTGTGAAGTTCATAAGGACAAAGCTTACAAGTGTTGAATTCATAAGCATAGGGTGCATAGTTTCAACAATCGTGACACATGGGGTAGTACGTAAAGAAGATGAGCCTCCAATTTGGATTCCTTAATCCCTTACTTCAGGTAAGGAACGTTGTGTAGGTAGTTGCTCCTCAAAACTAAGAGTATCTTGCTCGTCGATAGCAGTAAGATTAAGTGGTTGAGGAGCTTGCACATCATGTTAATGCATCATATTGGAGGGACTCAAGGTAGTTACCTCTTGTTAGCAACAACAAAAGCAGCCAGAGTAGGTGCACACTAAGTGAACATTAACATGAGTTCATTTAAATTTCAATTAGTCTCTTAAAGCTCACATACTAATTGTGCATGGTAGGGCTAAAGTAGCTAGCTTTTAACTTAGATTGGTTTACATTGTAGGGTTATTACGACTTTTTAGTTTAGGGCATAACACTAGATACCCAACATTCATTGACAC
The DNA here is from genome assembly GCA_024138005.1 of Lumnitzera racemosa. Lineage (NCBI taxonomy): Eukaryota > Viridiplantae > Streptophyta > Magnoliopsida > Myrtales > Combretaceae > Lumnitzera > Lumnitzera racemosa. Next base: position 9,982,960 of record JAMXBC010000007.1, read on the forward strand.
TTTACCATACTACAACTAACCCACATTCAACACAGTCATGCGCACACTTATATGAATGGTAACACAACCATGCAAAAACTACACCTAACTACAACCACGATAGCTATGCCTAAACAATAACATACAACCCATGCACACACTAACCTAAACCTATCAACTTCCTTTCAACACTCTACCACTACCACTCCCATACTTGAAAACATCAACAAAATTAAACTTCTCATACCCAAAAACCCTAGTATACGTATCTACTTCACTTCAAAACACCACCACCATTGTTGGATGAAATCTACTACCACCAACTAAATTCGAAAATCACTCAAATCACCACTACAAGTAAGGTACAAGCACCAAATTAATTTTTACCAATAAATTCCTCATAAAAGTCTAATTTCTCTTTTGATTCAATGTTTGAAGTGTGCTATGGGAAGCCTTTGATCATTACTTCTTCTTCTTCTTTCTTGGCAACTTGACTTGCATGCGTAATAGGGCTCTATATTTGATCTAAACTGACCTACGAAGCCCCTTGTCCAACCCACATTTGAATAGGGTTCTTAATTGCAATATTTAATTTTTTTTTGTGTTTTGTTTATTTTTTATTTATTTATTGTTCATTATTTGCATATTAACATGCATATAGTTTGCGTATTATTTATATTTGCATGTTAGCATATAATTTGCATGATTAGGTTTTTGCATGGAATATCTAATTACTAACATAAGTTTTTCTTGTAGTTTATTGTCTAAATAAAAAATTATTTCTTTATTTATTTTTGCATTTTCAACATTAGAATTGTATCTTTAGTTTATTTGTTATATTAAATTGCATGTTTTTACATAAATTACATAATTTTGCCTAAAATTACATATTTATGATAAAAATTGCATCTTTCATATAAAATAGCATTTTTCTAGAAAATTGCATCTTTTTATTAAAACTCACGCCTTTTATGTTAAGATTTGCATCTTTTACACTAAAGGTGCACATTTTAAGAGTTTTTTAGTAATATTTGCATTTTAAAAAACAAATTAGGCATTTTAGGGATTTGTTTAGTCACTTAGGTCGTTTCCTTGAAAAACAAAAATTTATAATTTTGGTCTTTTCAAAATTAGGTTCTTTTGGGTTTTTTTTTTTAATCAGGAATAAAGTTAGTTTTTAGGGTTTTCTTGAGAAAAAATAAAAATGTTAAAAACGTAAATTTGGTTTTTTTTTTTTCTAAATAGAAAGATTCAACCCATTAAAAATTTTCTAAAAATGAGAATTATAGTCAATTTGATCCTGATTAACGAGTACATAAGTACCTTTGAGGTAACTGTAAAATTTATAAAATATTTAGTTTTCATTGTTATTTTTTGAGAAAATTTGTAATCAAAATAATAAAGAATTCTTTTCATGTATTTTCTCATTCTTACATGCTTTCACATTTTTTTGGAAAAATTATAAAAATAAAGGTCCATTAGTTCATTTTTTTATTTTTTTTTAGTTTTCCATATAGTAACTTAGTCTCAATAAGTTAGCTCTCTAAATTTGGAATCCCTTGTTAAATTTTTCCCAAAAATTATTTTTTAAAAAAATTCATAGGTTAATGGATAGATTAGGGTTTTTTTCAAGAACCTTAATTTCTACTATTTACCAGTTTTCACTGGTTAACAATTCTAAACTTATTTTTTCAAAATATTTTAAACATTTTTTAAAGAAAAATGTTTTTCTTTAATTTAATGTTGAACAATCTATATTAAATGAGGTGAGTTTAATATAAGTTAAATTAAGGAAAACTGAAATAGGGCTCGATAGTAAAGTCTAAGTACGTAAAGTTAGCTACTACGTTTGCATTGCCTTTCTTGTGTTTGATAACATAGGAGAAACTCTCCATAAATTCAAAGCCACTTTAGTTGCCTCTTTGAGAGTTTGTTCTGATTGCCGAAGTGTTTTAAGGACTCATGATTTGTGTAGATGATAAACCTTCTGGGTAATAAGTAGTGTTGTCATACAGTTAGAGATCAATAAGGATAGTAATACTCCTTCTCATATATATAATAGTTAAGGGTGGCACCATAGAGTTTTTTGCCATGATAAGTCATTGGTTAATGCTCTTGCATCAATATAAAACTAATATTGATACTCGAGGCATCACATTCTAGCTTAAAAAGTTTCTTAAAATTAAGACTAAGACTAGGGTCATTGTCAATATCTCCTTGATCTCTCAAAAGTTTTTCTTGGCTCGCTTAATCCATTGGAATCCATCTCCTTTCTTCGTAAGCTTAATTAAGGGGGCCATTATAGTATTGAAGTTTTGGATGAACTGCCTATAGAATAAAGCAAGCCTATGGAAGCTTCTTACCTTAGCAATATTCTTTAAAGTCGGTTATTCTAAGGCAGCTCGGATCTGTTCCTCATTAACTTAGATTCTATCACTAGACATTACATATTCCAGTAAGAAAACTTCATGCTGACAAGAGGTTTACTTCTTCGAATTCTTGAATAGTTTTACAGCATGAAGAATGTCAAAAATATCTCAGAGGTGTTCAATGTGGTCTACCAAGTTAGCACTATACACCAAAATGTCATCAAAGTATATAACCATATGCTTACAGATTAGAGGTCTCATCATACGGTTCATGAGTCTCATGAACGTGGTCGGCGCATTTATTAGATCAAAGGGCATGACTAACCATTCGCATAGATCATGTCGTGTTTTGAAGGCAATCTTCTACTCATCTTTTAGCCTCATGCGAATTTGATGGTAACTACTCCTTTGGTTAATCTTAGTAGATACTCAGGCACCATGAAGCTTGTCTAATATTTCATCAAGCCTCGATATTAAGTACTATAGTTCATAGCAATGCAATTGGTTGTTTGGTTTTTACTGTATATGCTCTATGAACCATCCTTTTTTAATATGAGTGGAGTGGGCAACACATACAGGCTCATGCTCTCTCTAAGCCTACTTTGGTACAATGACAAGCAACAGTTAATAACTTTTCTCCCTTATTGTTAACACCTTCTTCTTCCTCACTTTCATCATCATAAAATATCTTTATGCCTTCATAGTACCAATCTACAATCACCCGAGATCTTAGTAGAATGACCTCCAATTATACATGTCCTTTGTTTTTTAAGCCTCCAACTTATATGTCTTTAATTACTTTAGGTCAGAAGTTCTGAACAACTTTGTCCGATTTGATTAGAAATTAAGGTCAACTTCCAACCTGACTACAAATAACTTCTTTTTCTAGTGGTAGACTGATGACTCTAAGCTGAATAAGATTTTCCTCTTGTGTTGGTTGGTTAAGTAATGCCAACCTTCATCATGTTTGATGTCGAAGAAATGCCTAAAAAGTGGAGGTATTGCTCTTAGAGCAAGCATCTCATATATAGCTTCAAATGCCACCATGAGACAATATGAATTTGGGGTAAGCATGCTATAGCTTAACCAATGATAGTAGTAGAAAGCCTTTTGGAACTTAAAGAAAGGTATACGAAGCCTAAAATCAAATTATTTTATGTAAGGTGAAATTCCCTTTCTCCAGTCAAGGCTATTAGCTCAAATCCTTGGGGTCTTTAGATCATCCCACCATGTGGAACGCATAAAAAATAATCAAACACCTTGGAAAACTCTTTGCATGTAAGGTTGCTCTAAGTATTGTTAGGCATCAAATTATCATAGTTTATGCTAACCACATAAGTACTCCATAGGCATATTCGCTTTGCCATCATTAGGATATTCATCTATGGGATTTATGTCAATGGCTTTTAAATTGTTGACATAGCTAGTCATACTTTTACTATTGGATTCCACTATGCCTTAGAATTATTGAAGAAAACCACCACCACTACCGTGGGGTAGCTAGTGACCCCCTTCGTACATCAGCTACTACTTCCATACTTATCTCAAAAGTTGAAAAAAGTGATTTGAAAGCTCCAGGATGTTTGGTGTTGAAAAGTTCTTATTTTTGTGAAAGAATTTTGGTACAAGAAGTTAAGGGAGGTTCGAGTTTTAAAAAAGTTGAAAGTTTACAGAAAAATGATAAAGAAGAGATAAAGGGATTAAAAATAGTGTGTTAAAGTTGTAGTTTTATGTATTTATGAGTGGGGTCATGTGTCGATTTGGCTGTTGTAAGAAATTGAAGCAGATTTTGGTATCTAATAATTCAATCTCGCCATATGTCCCATGTTTGAAACGAGTGGCTAAGATTTCTTGATTTTGTTTTTCATTTGAATGTCATGCCAATCATAGAGACACATTTCACACGTACAAAATTCAAAGTAGTGTGAAATAGTTTAAAGAAGAAACTTATTAAGCAAGTCATATCTTCTTAAATTTAGGATTCAGTAGAAGAGTTAAGGCAACAACTTATATAAGTTTGAATTATAAAACATGGAATAAATGCATGAAAATATTAAACAATTTAGATCTATGACTTAATGACATTTCGAAATGGTTTAGTCCATCGAAACTTGAAGCACAAAGTATGCTTAGCTTAGACAACTTGCTTGCTCGACCACTTTGCTTATAAGAACTTGTTAATTTAGCTAGGAACCTAAGGAACTTATCAAAATGCTTATTCTCCTTACCAATTTTTTCTCAATGAGAGTAAAGGGGCATGTATTAACAGGTGATTCTAATTAAAGACCCTAAGCTTAGGTTAACCTATATGAGGACTAGGTTGAATTGTTTTAGTTTAATATGACCCGCTCAATTAATTTGAACCGTACTTAAGTATGGTAGTCATATGCTCTTGGAAGAGCTCGAAATAAGTTGAAGTAGATTAGATAAACATTATAAGCGATTGGGCCACTTAGTCTAAGAGTTCAAACTTTTGATTATGACAAGGGGCAGAACAATTTGACAATTATTACATTTAACATCGCTAGTTACCCCACTTTTACCAAATTTAAATGTGGTCTAGACTATTGAACTACTATGTTGAGACAGTTAAACTTAGTATTCCACAAATAGAAGACAAGGGCTTATGGTGAACTCTCCCAGCCTCTCTCACTTTTCACTTACATAGTCTTATAAACACTTTACACACTTTAACCTATCTTATTTAAGCATTAGAATGGTTACAGATAGCTTTGCCACCATTCTTAACCCTTCTTTTCTTTTTCTATTTTGTAGGTCTTAGGCCCACAATGAAGATTGAGGAATAACATGATTTAAACTTTATTTGTATAGAGCTAGAAAGCCACATAACTTCTCTAATATCATGTGAAACACACCAGTCACGTTGTATGCAAATGATATGATATGTTGGATTTGTGCATGTGCATTTATAAGTGTTGAATATGAAGTTTATATCTTTATCATCTTCGTTTTGTCATATCCTGAAAGAACTTTGCATTTCAAAGTTACACAGCATGGATTTCAAATTAACATTTGAATTTGGAGTTCATGATATTTAAGCTTACAATTGAGTTATGTGTATGATTTTCAATAGGAAATTACATTCAATTTTTTTTTTTAACAATATACTTACACCTCTTTAATACGTACGAGGATCATCTTTGTAGTACTTGTTTGGGGGGTCTTATTGCTATAAAATTTATATTTGCTTATGAAACATGCTAATTGGTAAAGTAGAAAGCCATATTATCTAAAGTACAGTGCGCAGATATACAACAATTAAAGATATTATACAATTTGAAAAGTTCTTAAAGGTGATCATTATAATTTTTCATTTTCTTTAGAGTTTAAATTCGGTGGTCTTTTCTTCATTTCGGGGTTTCTTTCCATAAACTTCAATTTAGAATTAAATCTAGTGTTAATTCAAAATTAATAAATAAATATAATTTATATGGGAAGCATGCGAATGAAGGTAAGCAAATAATTAAAGACCCAGCAACCCCTGAATTCACTTGTCACATTGAATTATAAAGTGCATCGTAAGCATTAAAAAAAAATTAAAAGTATTGAATTATTTTAGAAGGTTTTAAGAGTGGTTACTGGTTATTATAACTTTTCAAGCTTTTTTTTTTTTAATTTAGAATTTACATTCAATCGTATTTTCTTTGGTCTAATCTTTTCTTTTCATTTTCATTTTTTTAATTTAGATTATACATTTGATCTTTTTTTTTTTCCTAATCTTTCTTTTCACAAAATTCAACTTATTTTGGAACTAAATTTAATGTTATTATTTCACAATTAGAATATGTTATAATTCACAAGATAAAAGATGAGAGTAAAGGTAAGCAAACGATTCCAAGCTCCTTGAATCCCAAAGTTTATACATTGCATGTATTACATAACTACAATATATGAATAAAAAATTTTAGACTTCCGTACAAATTTAAAAAGATTTAAAGGATGGTTGGTATATTTTACTCTCCCTTATAGTTTGGAGTTTACATTCATTCATCTAGTCTTTACTTTTGATAAACCTTAACCTAATTTAAAGCAAAATTTAACGCAATTTCAAAATTAAAATAGTAAATATGATTTACAACATAGGTAGAAAAGTGATTGTGAGTAAATAATTCTGAACCGAGCATACCCATAATTCACACATCACATGTATTGCATAAAGTGCAATGTAATCATATTAAGGTAGCGTTTAGTTGTAAAGACTGAACAATATAAAGAGAATTGGATAAGATAAATATAAAGGGAACTAGACAGTATAAACTTATTATATCATGTTTGGTTTATATAGTATTGAATATAAAATTTTATTAAAAAATTAATTATTTATATTATAAAATAAATAATTTTTTGTAATATTTAATAAAAATAATATTCATTAACTTAATTTTGAGAATGCAAAATATTTTTTGTTTTTATTCAGTAGATTTTATTTTTATATAATGGTACAGATATGACAAAATTTATATATTTTGTCCAGTCTATCTGCTTAATTTTTATCTAATCATCAAGCAAATTACCATAAAAATTGTACAATCAAACACTACCTAAAAGTCTAAAACTAGTTAAGATTTTACAATTTAGTACATTAACATTGGTCTCCTAAGTGGGATAAGTTAGTTTCTAATCCCCCTTCCTCAATTGTAACATAATTGACAAAAATAAATGAATAAATAAACAAATAAAACTAATGCCACTTTCAAGTTTTTAAGGGTAGTTAATATAGCCTTTTATTTTCTTTACAAATTAAAATTTATTTTCGATCATCTTTTCTTTTTATGAATTTTAAGGTAGATTGTGAGAGACTAACCTTAAAAACTTTTATAATTGTATGGATATCCAAAGTTTTCAAAATTGAGCACTTTCTCCCCTTAAATACATATGAGGCCTACAAAATTTACTTAGATGCTGGAAAATGTGGTAAGAACCTTAACTTGGAATTTTCGCTTAAAAAATATTGACTTAAAATATAAATAGTAAAACAAAATAAACAACATACAGATAAAACAAGAATAAGAATAAAAGGAATAAAAAAGGATAAAATAAACAAAACTATTTTATTCATTTTCTTGTTTCCATATTATTTTATTTCTTTTAAAAGGATAAAATGATGAATTTTATTTTACATATGATAAACAACTTATTATTTTATTGCTTTTAAAAGAATAAAAAGAATAATATTGCTTGTTGACTTTCACTATACATTTATAGTATCCACAACTTAATTCTGTATAGATATAAAAGATTGAAAGACACAATCTAAATTTTAATGATTTAATTAGATTTTATTGTGAATATTAGAAAACCTCTAGTATACTTTTTTCCCCCTTCTTTTAGGGTAAAGAAAATAATTATTTAGACTTTTTTTTTATGAATATTACTTCCTTATTCAAAATCATCTCAGCGTCATTATAAGTATATAAATAAATAAGCACATAGTTAACAATATGTATATTGAAAGTTCATGTGAAAATTTTTATGAAGAAAGTTTTTAATTTTTATGGATGCACATGAGTTGCTAAGATGGATAACATTTAACATAATATGATAACACATATATCAATGCAATACAATTAAAAATATGATTATCTAAAAAAAAGTCACATGACATAAAATATGAAAAATCAATTAAATTGAATCAATAAAACTATTATAATATAAATAAATACAATGATATAATATAATATATATTTTTTTAATCTTTATTTATTTAAGTTGATATTTTTGATGTAGAAACTCCTAGTTAAGGTTCTTGTCATAAGTATTGCCACATAACTAAAATTTATAGGATTTTTCTATGGTCTTGTCATTCTTTTTATAGAATTGATATTGTCATAATTTTTACCATTGATTTGATCATCTTTAAATTTAAACCATTGAATGATTTATGAATTAAATGATTTATATTTAAAATATAAAAATGAACTGCGAAATGATGAACAGAACTAGTCCAGTCAAGATAAAGGACGGAGTCGTATAATCTCTTAAATTTATATGTCTGATATGTGTTTGAAAGAAGAAAGTGCTTAATTTAAAAATTTTAGGTATTTATGTAATTATAAAAGTTTTCAAGGATCGTCCGTACAATTTACACTAAAATTGAACTTATTTTAGAACTAAATGTGATGTTATTCAAAATTAAAATTAAAAGATAAATACAATTTATAAGGTGGCGAAACCAAAGCAGACGGACCACGTGTTGCATAAGTTATGGATAAAAATATAATTTAAAAATTTTTTTCCTTTCATCTTCAATTGTAACTCCGGACCGAGCCGAGCGAACGGAAAGGTAAGGTACACACTCGTCACATGTCCCCGTGTCACGGTCGGCTCGAGCCATATCCATTGATCCTCAAACGTTGCTACGAGTACGTTACTTTAAGAACTGTCAACACAACACAACTATCTCATTTTCTCTCTCTTCCTCTTCTGCTTCTAGGGTTTTTCTTTTCTCTCACAAACCACTCTCTACGTTCTCTGCACTTCAAATATCAGGTAAGCTTCCTCAAGCCTCTTCAAAATCCTTTCTTTTTCTTTTCTCCCTTGCACCTGCAAATTGATTTGTGTTTGTACTATCTCGTGCAGTATCAGTTTGGCGATAATTTCCTTTGTTTTGTGTTATTCAAATCTTATGTTGGCAACGCATTGTAATTTAACAATCTTCTGTTATGTATTTTTTGAAAATTCTCTTTTTTTTTTAGCTGAATTTGTCTGATATTGTAGTTGTTTGTGATTTTTCTAAAGTACTACTTAAGAGGTATCGTCTTATTTTAGGGTTTATGTTTGGTTTTCGGTTTTTTAATTAGGTTTCAAGTTTTATTATCTTTCCAGATTCATTGTTGTATTGATTTTTTCTTTAGTTTTAATCGATGGTTTGTGCTGTTGGTATGCAAAACGACAATTCTAAATCTTCATATAAATTGGAGCAAGGTTGAGATTGGCAGAGGAGAAAGCTTTCATGTACCCCTTGCATGTACACCGCGTATGCCAATCTGCTGCATGCCTGTCATATGTATACTAATTCGGCGCACATAGTGGAGTGTGGGAAAACTCCTTCCATTAGGGATTTTTTGGTCCGTTAACTAGGCAATGAGTTTCGGGTTCGTTTGGATCTTTCTATGGATTGGGATCCGATGAAATCCAAATTGCTGCTGTTTTCAGTATGGAGCTCAGTGTATTGCTAAGGTTACAGTTAAAAGTAGGCATCTATAATATTCAATTCTTTTGAAATTCTAATAACTACTAGAAGAAGTTTTTTCTTCTTTTTTCCTCCTTTTATTTTTTGGGGTGGGGTGGGGGTTGGGCATTAATTTTAAGACAATGAGAGCCGTGTACATCATCACCCCTAAAATTTGACCATGTGTGCTCTAAAAAATATACAGTTTGGATTCCATGGAGAAAACCAAATGAGGCTTTATATTGTTGTTTCAAAGAAAAGTTTGGGTTTGGTTTCATGCTTGGCCAGTGGAAGTGAATGGAGTATGCTTCATTGGTCCTTCGTGGTTGACTCATAAAGTGGACATTCATGTGTTATTATACTAATTGAATCCTAAGCTGCCCTATTTTTCTCTTTTTTGTTTTATCTAACAATGGGAATAAAGAGAGTAGAGACTTTGGATTCAAAGTCTGAACTGCTATCCGTGCAAAGAAAGAAATTCTTGCAGAGTTGGAGTTCAAGGACAATTGCTAGTCTTTATATAGGACTATGCTTGCATGTATCCTATAATTTTTTTTTGTATTTTGCTTTTATCTTGTTTTCTTTTATTCTTATTTTCTTAGGAAGCATCTTTGCTCTTTACATGGAAATCATATTGATCCTGGCATCCTTTTGTTTTTTTTTTCTTTTGATGCCTTGTTCAATGATTTGGTTTCTGGTGTGCTTCCTCTTTGTATCTCCTTCATTTTATTAGTGGAAAATACAAAAGAATCTCACCTTGCTCACCCGTCCATATAAAAAAAAAAAAAAAATTCCTGAACTGCTTTTTAATCCTTAGATCTTGGATTTTGGAGTTCTATCCCTAGAAAGATCGATTATGATTATTTTTATAATTTATTGCCTTGATTTGTCATGCTTATACATGGTTTCTTTCTATTTGTCCACCTTAAAACCTATGGTTCTTGTACACTGGCTTTTTGCTTTGGTTGCGTGGATAACTTGCTAATGTTTTAAATTTTACTTATGTCGATAAGAAATTTGTTTCAATTGTTGGAGTAAGAGTTTCTAAGTGAATGTTGCTTGACTTGCAGCTCAGGCGACATGTTCCCAAGCCAAGGGAGTCTTTGGAGAACTACATATCAAATTTTTGTATATGCTTTATGATTCAAGCGTATAATGTCTAACAATCTTGTATTGCAGTCTCTATCAATGCCTGGCACACAGTTTAGTCAGTTGGAGGCTATTTCTAACAGAACAGATTCTACTGTGCCACCAATGCAAGGGGGACTGGCACTTGTTCCTGAAGACCCTTCTGTAACGCATCCTTCGATGACAGACCATGATTCAGGGCCTCAGACATCAGCACTGAAGAGAAAGGATCCAATGGAATCTTCATTTAACACTTCTTTGCCTTCTTCCTCAGTGCCTAACAAGCGGGTGGTATCAATGGAGCATAGGCCATGGCTTCAGCAACAATCTGGCCTTAACAGAAAAGTTTTGTCAAGTCATACCCCACAGCAGACTCCAGGATCAAGAAGCACATCAGCCCAGAACAAGAAAGTCGTGCACCTGGAATCTGTTTCCCCAAAGTTTACATTGCATCGTTCATTATCTGGAAAGAATCAAACTTCTCCAAAAGTTCAGGCTGAGTCATTTGATTCTGTGAGGTCCAAGATGAGGGAATCATTAGCTTCTGCATTAGCTTTAGCCTTCGATGGAGAAGGCGGACGTCCAAATATAATGAAAAATTCTCAGGATAATGCTTCAAATTCGTCAGGTTCTAGAAATGATGCCAAGACTGCTTTGCCCAATTCAACTACTACTGATTCTGGTCATGCCAGTGAAGAGGGTACAGAGACCTTATCTCCAGGTAAAGGATCTTCTGGGCAAATGGTATCTGAAGAAGCCTCCATGGAAAGTAAAGGTGGTATGTCCTTGACTACTACGCCAAATGGGCAGGAATTTCAATCAGGTAACGTTCTAACAGTGGACGATGTTCCATTTAGCGATAACTTCTATGTCAAAGATGAACTCTTGCAGGGAAATGATCTTTCCTGGGTGTATGATTCCGATATGGACATTGGGCTACATAAGGATATCCAAAATATTGAAACTCAAAAATCAACCCAAAAGGAAGTGTCTGGGAAGATAGAGGAGCTAAAAGTGCCGTCTCCAGAAGATTTGGCTGTTAAAATTGAAGCTGAGCTCTTCAAATTATTTGGAGGAGTTAATAAGAAATACAAAGAAAAGGGAAGGTCATTGCTGTTCAACTTGAAGGACCGCAATAATCCTGAACTGAGAGAAAGAGTGGTCTCGGGAGACATTCCTCCTGAAAAACTCTGCTCGATGACCGCCGAGGAGCTTGCATCAAAGGAGCTCTCTCAGTGGCGGATGGCAAAGGCTGAAGAGCTTGCAAAAACCGTGGTCTTAAATGAGCCTGAAGTGGATGTCAGGCGTTTGGTGAAGAAAACTCATAAGGGTGAGTTTCAAGTTGAAGTTGAGCAGGATGATAGTTTGTCTGTTGAAGTTTCAATTGGAGCAGGCTCTGTTTACCTGAACCAGTCAAGAACTGATGAGGGAGAATTTCATGCACCAAAATCAGATGAAAAGAAGGTCAAAGAAGGTAGTGGAGGTGAAAAAGGTGAAAGACTGGAAGAGGATGGCCAATATACCCTTACCATTCCCTCTGATGAACAGGATTCAGAGGTAGATTACATGGTGGATGATGCAATGAAGGATCTCCCTCCCATTGTTTCCCTGGATGAGTTCATGGAGTCCCTTGATTCAGAGCCACCATTTGAAAATTTGCACGTGGGTGTTAATAGTGAACCTGTACCCAAAAAGGAGGATTTGGCAGATAGGATTCCAAAGGAGGGTCCTGATACCATTCCTGACACACCTGCTAGAGGTGGTGAAACAAGTTCCAATACGTATCGTAAGGCAGAGCTCCATGATGATTCTAGAAAATCTGAGAGTAAACCTTCTGTGCTCGCATACAAAGGAGAATGTATATGGCAAGGGTCATTACAGCTGAATATATCATCCATTGTTTCTGGTGTTGGCATCTTTAAAAGGTATTGCTATGATTTAGTACATATATTTCCTGGAAGTCTTGACATGAACTGTTTGGTGTGTTTTCTTTCTGTGTTTTTATTTGGCTCTTGTCATTATTGTTTTCAAAATGCATTCGTTTTTTTTTTTTTTTTTTTGGGGGGGGGGGGGGGGGGGGGGTGTGTTGGGGGTGGTATTGTGTTGTGTTGGGTGGTGACAAATTGATTTATTAGGTTTTTCACTCATCTATAATCAATTCTAAGAGCTTAAGTATAGAAACACATAATTTCGGAAACTCCATTTAGTCCATTGTTATCTGTGGTTTATATGAGAAATAGGTTAAAAAGAAGGCTACTTCAAACAGAAGTGTAAGTTGACGTGGATATGCTTGAGCTGTTTGTTAGCTTCTTCTTCTGCAATTGCATGATTAAAAGAGTAGGTTGTCGATATATCCTGCTTCCATTACTCCAGTGTTGAGCACATTACTCATATTTAACTCACTGAGTTTTTTTTTTCCTCCTCTCCCCTCTTCCCTTTTTTTCCCCTTGATAAATAAACCACTTAGATTGTTAGTCAGATGCAATTTAGTGAATGGGCTTCCCAGAGCAGATATTTGATTTTGTATGCTTTAATGTCTAATATGAGAATGGTTAATATGGACAAACAACTACCCAAAAAATGAGAAGATGTAGAAAATGTCTTGGCGGTATCAAATGGGACCATTTCAGTTGATTTTTCTGGATGCACTCTGCTTTCAGTTTCATTGCTAATATTAGGAATTTTGGATTATGTGTTAATAATTTTGCTCTATGACATTAACATGCATGTAATTTGGGGTGCGTGTGAGGTTTAAGTCGCTTGTTGCAAGAGTAACTAGATGAAGGGCCATTGAGGATATCAGGGAAGTCTTCAAGGATTTCTCTGGTTTGCAAAATTAAGTTGCCCTTCTACTTGGAGTTCTCGTGTGATGTTGTAGGCAGGAATTTGCAGGGATTTGTGTGGAGCAGCAAAATCTGCCCAGGTGTTCCAATGATCATTGAAATTGATATTGGGATCAAGTAACATGGGTATTATTCATGATATGTTATTGGACTATTAATTAGATGTTTGCATGTTGATGATATGTATGTGTATTTTACTTTGGTTATTGCATTTGGATTATATTTGGTTGGGGCATTTGATTAAGATATTGTATGGGTTTGGGTTAATTGCTTTTGCTTGAATCTCCTTGGCAGTGGTGAGAAGACATCAGCTAACGAATGGAGTGATTTTCTTGATATCAAGGGAAGAGTCAGATTGGATGCATTTGAGAAATTCCTCCACGATCTTAGAATGTCTCGAAGTAGAGCAATCACGGTATCTGTAGTTTTCTTGTCGATCTCTGGAATTCATTGTCATTACATTTATAGTTTCTCTATTTTTCAATCTGAGCTTTTGCTCCGTTTTCCTAAGAAATTGGAAAGGAAAGGGAGGGACAAGTGGGATCTGTTTTGTGATTTCAGGAATAGAATACTGCTTAGGCATCCCGCCATGCTATTAGTAGTCCTTTGCAAATAATGTAGGGGATAGTCTGTAAACTCTCTTTGTTCTGTGGCTAGCGAGAGCCCCCTTTTTCTGCATATATCTTTCCATGTACTATGGCATGGATGGAGACAGATTATTGTTCCTCTAATATCGACCAAATGATACAAATATATTTATCTCAAATTAGGTTTGGCTAAATGTTTGAGACCTGACTGTGGTTTCATTCATATTTAAGGAACACAACAATTTTTTCCCTTCTGAAGAGGGGGGCAAAAAAAAAGCTAGGTGAGTTGTAATAAGCACCTCCTTTGTGAGGTTTATTGAACTAAATCTAGTGAATTAATCAATTAAAACGTAGTAATGGTATAAGAATGTCAAAGATATAAAGTACCAACCAAGCAACTCATTTGACTTGTGCAGTAGTGTTTGGTGAGAGAAATTAACAAAAAAAAATAAAATAAAATAAAAGCAATGGCATTCTTAAGCTAATGTGGAGAACTGAAAAAAAAAAAAATTATAATTGTGCTTTGTTGGAACGCTATTGACATGTAAGCCGAATTCTGGCAGGTTCTCCATTTTTTGTGCAAGTATACTTCACCTGAAAGCGAACATACAGCCCTTTGGGAGGTAACTTAACATTACTATCTTTCGGTAGAGGGAGAGATGAATTCTGTGTTATGCTTGATATGCCTTTTGACTCGCATCTTCTGCTGTAATTTCCTTATGGTACAGGCTGCAGATTTATATGTTACGGATGAGAGAGTGGGCTTTGCGGAGCCATGTCAGGGAGTGGAAATATATTTTTGTCCGCATCATGGTAGAACTCGGGGAATGCTTGGCAAGATCCTATCGGAAGATCAGATTTACACTCTTAGTGCTGTAGATAATGGTTTAATTGGCGTTGTTGTATGGAGAAAAACTCATTTAAGTTCTACAATATCACCTAACTTAGCTTCTAATGATAAACATGGCTCAAAAAAGAATACCTCTAGGAGGCATCAGGAAAAAGACTATAATGTTTACTCCCCGATTGCACACCAAGGTCCTCCCGGCATGCATCACCCTAGTGTCCGACCCCCACCTAGTACTAACGATGGAGATGGTGACGACGACGCGGATGTTCCTCCTGGGTTTGGTCCTGGGGCTGGTGCTTCCCGGGATGATGACGATTTGCCAGAGTTTAATTTTACTGGTCCCAATTCTTCAATGAATGTGTCAAGGGGCTTGGCCATGTCTCCTATTCGGGGGCAGCACTCTCAGACCCCTTCTCGTCCAGTAGAGGAAATTAGACAGCTTATTCACAAGTATGGACAGCCTAGTACGAGTGCCCAGCCTAGTAACTGGCGTGAGGATAAGAGTATAGGCGTTCCAGTACAGCCATGGGACGATGATGATGATATTCCTGAATGGCAACCTCAAATGCCGGAGCATAACTTTAGGCAGCCGCCGATCCCCCAATCTCTAATTAATAGACACCAGCCGATGTATTCGACACCGCTACCGCCTCTAGCTGGGCCGATGCATTATCAACGTCCTCCGGGCTTTACGAACAATGTCCAGGGTGCCCCCTGGTCTGTTCCTCCACCCAATAACGGTGGATTTCACGGTGTAGGCCGAGGGAGGCAACCAGGTTGGCACCAAGATGCTTCTAGGAATAGAGGTCGCTGAATTTTGTATTGCCTTGCTTGAGGCTAATATCAGCAAATGTGTAACATAATCCTTGCGTCTGTTTTGGCTTTAGCTGCTTTCTTAGTTTTTGAAGTTTTCTTCTGTATGTAATAGATTCTATGGGCCACCTTTTCGGATGTTTCTTTTTAGTGCCTAATTTAAATAATACATGCTCAATTTTATTCCCAGAGTCAATGGGAAGTAGCTCTGCGTTAATATATGATTTCTTCTTCTTCTTTTTTTTTTTTTTCGTAAATTTCATTTAGTTTTTATAAAATGTTTTCTTACTTAGATAATAATAACTACGGTCTACGGCCAAAACAAAATGCTTTTCTCGCTGCCAGTGTCTTCAGATCGTGGGAAGCACTTATTCTGTTCCCTCGAATGATGGCACTGGCCGTATTGTTGGTTTTAGTGTGTAGTGATTCGTGATGTCATGACAAAGAGAGGTCTGGTAGTCGATGAAATATGGATATTGAGCTGTTTCTTGTGTTGCATCCCATACTTTTTGTAACGGTGTATTGATACGGATAATTCTGCCTATATAGGATTGAAATATACGGACGATAATAGCTCTTCAGAGACTGTATATACACACGTACATGTATATTGTATATGTTAAGTTGTTTAATGAACTGTCAAATATGCTGCACTCTCAATTAGGCGTGAGCAGATTCAAGGCCAATCATATAAGGATAGATTCCATTAATTGATGGAATTTATCAGTGTAATACATAAGAAATTGGTTTCATATGTAAATGTTTTATATAGTATACTTTTAGTGGAAGGTCTTGTTAAAATAGATAATATCTCTACTTTCTTGTATTTTGAAACATTGTAAGTGATTTTTTATATACATGTATATACATACATTGATCTAAAATATCATAGTCAGTAAAATCCAACATCACGATATTCAAATTGAAATTCAGTAGCAGAATACGTAGATTGAATAATCTACTTGAGTATGGATCTAAAAATATTGATTTATAAGTAAATTTGACACAACTTTATATTTTTACGGTCTCTAAAATATTGATTTGTAAGTCAAGTTGACGCAAGTTGATATTTTTACGGTCCTCAAGTTTACATTTTGTTATCAATGTTGCATAGGTGATATATATTGTAATTGTGGCCTACAAACCTACATTTATTTAAAACTATAATATAGCTTATAAAGTAAACCTGCGTGAATTTTAAATAGGTTCCATAATGTGTATGAAAGCATGTCTACCATATTCTACGATTACACGTTCTAAAATTTTAAACCGAAACCTATATAGGGTTTGAGCTGGTGAAGGATGGACAAGATATAATGTCTTATTTGTATCGTCGTATTCTATAATTATAGTTCTTCAATATCTTTTTAAACCACTACGAATAGTACCCACAGGCAACATGGTGTAGGGTAACATATAAACATTTCTATTGTGTATTTGTAATATTATAATTTTAAGGAATTTTCAAAGATTTGAACCCATCAATGTTTTTTTTTTTAACACTTTACTTATTTAAATCGTTTGAAGGATCATTCTCCTTGATATAGAGTAGTGACATTAAAAAGTATACCTCATGTAATATCTTGAACAAAAATGACATTACAAATA
Source organism: Lumnitzera racemosa (assembly GCA_024138005.1). Taxonomy (NCBI): domain Eukaryota; kingdom Viridiplantae; phylum Streptophyta; class Magnoliopsida; order Myrtales; family Combretaceae; genus Lumnitzera; species Lumnitzera racemosa. The sequence goes on from JAMXBC010000007.1 coordinate 10,000,329, forward strand.
CAAAACGTAAGTAACAAAGTAATATGTCTATAAAGAAGATACACATCCTCTACCTATGCTAAAATTACAACGTTAAGAAAATTTTCATTTGTTTAGAATATAGAATATCAAATTCATATAATAAGTTTACAACTTCAACATCCCAATGAAAAACATATTAACATTTGTAGGGTTAATAATGTGTGAAAAAAAAAAAAAAAAAGAGAGAGAGGAAAGAGAAGAAAAAATAGAAATATAGAAGAACAAGAAAAGACGAGGAAAAGGTAGAAATATAGAAAGAAAACACAAAAGAGGAGAAACAATTGAATTAGGAAATTCTTTAATGTTTTTTTTTTTTTTATAGGTGATCAATATGTTTATTTCTTTTTGCCTTATAAAACCTTGAAGGTAAAAATATAATAATGTCTCACATTCATCATTATTATTTAAAGAAATTTATTTATAGGATATCTTAGAACCTATCTCTTATATACTTTAGAGTATAAATTTTAGTGGATACTAGATATTAAAATATCATACCTATATAAGCCTATAAGAAGTGGTGGTTTTGAATAATTATATTTTGAAACTTTATTTGTGACCTTCAATATCCTAATTAGCAGGGTGTTACAAGATACTAGCGGATGGAGCATTCCCGATGCATATGCTAATTTAAAAACATTATATAAGTGGAATATTAATTGTGGAAATGTAAAAGTAATATTTTTTTATTGCTTCCAATTTGATTCAATATTATCTATTGGATGTGTGGTTGTTATGCTTTAAAGCGATGCATCATCTGTCGCCACTGTAAAATTTGAACAGAAAAGTTATATCTTTTTATCCATTGAAAGACTCAAAATTTGATTCCACCAATACAATCTTTTCCTTTTATTGCTTAAAATGATAAATGAATGTCAAGATTTTTTTGTTTTTTTTTAATAAAGTTTGATGATCTAACCGCTAAAATGGAGAATAATAAAATTTAGTTGTAGAAAACGGAAAAAATGTGGGAAGGAAAATGCTTTTTAGTTTAAGAAATAACGAAAGTCCGAGAAATTCTACTTTTATTGAACAAACGTTTATAAAGAATCGGAATGAGTGAATATCGATGAAGAAAAAGAGAATACTCGAAATTCTATATTTCCCTGCTTTTGTTTTGATTAGGAAATAAAACGTGTATTCATTTGCATCATGCTCGGTTTTATATTAAGAGAGTTGAATGTTTTGATTTTCAGGAGAGACAAAATGTTATTTTGGGTGAACGAGAGTCGAATATTTTGATCGTTAATGTCTACAGCAGTTTTGAACGGTTAATTTCATCGAATGGGTCTTACTCTTTTGGGCAGTTATTCTCTATCACCGTGTGTAGTGCAATGTGGTATGTTACAGTTTTATGCAGTTTACTCTCAATGAATATGTGTTAGTGCAAATATACAACAAGCTAATATATTATTGAAATTCTAATAAACTATCCCTTTAGTACACGATAAATTTACGCGCTAGCACGAAGAAAAATAATATATCAGGTAACGTGCAAATCCCAGGATCCACTGGTTCCATGCCTTGGCTATTTTCAATAAGAAAACAAAGAATAATTAGGACTACGATTTTCAGAATTACCTGTGCGCTATCGTTTGGCTGATGATGCCTTCAATCCTTTAGCCAAACTTGCTATTTAAAATTTATGACGTAATAATGTATGCATTTCATTTTCATTGCTGGTGGACAAAATTAGATGGTCATCAAAACAATTGAAAAACCTTAACACATTCTCAAACGAAGATTTTGCGAGCAAAACTTGTGATTCGACATCACCGATCTGATTATAATCGCAATCAAATACAGTCAGAAACAATTATGAAATAAAATCCAATTTCCATATAATTTTTCAATCATTTCTCGTAATCTTTGGACACGAACACAAATTTAGTAGGAAACTTAATCAAGATGATATCGACAACAACATGAATTTGAACGTCTAAGAAAAACAGACGATTCCTATGGTCCATCTAAGAAATCAAAACAGCAGTTTATCATTATTTTTTTTTTATTGTCTTTGTCCTATACAATAATAACTAAGACCACCCGATCGATTTAAAAGAGGGGCGCAGTGTGGTGTTTCCCCTCGTGAACGAGTCACTCCCGTCTATTTCAGAGTCCAAAAGACAACCTAACCCCCCAACGCACGCCTAAGGCCGGCTCGTTGCTCCGGGCTCAACTTGGTCGGAAACTTAACCTCGAATTTAATCTTTAAATCGCCCCTATGACCCGGTTCTTTGGCGATCGGCATCCCTTCCCTGGAAACAACAAGCTCATAGCCTGGGCTCACAACGTCAGTCACAGGAATCGATAGGTTACGCCCGTCTAGCGTAGTGATATTTAGAGTGGTTCCACCAAGTGCCTCAGCTAGACAGATTCTTTGGTTCTTGATGAGATCGTTACCATCCCTTCTGTAAACGTCATGGGGCTTTTCGTCGATCACGAACACGAGATCTGCTGGAAGCTGGTTCGCTTGCTCATTACCTTTATCTGTAAACGTGATTTTCGTTCCTTTCTTCCAACCAGGCTTTATGTCGATAGTTAATATCTCCGTCTCTGGAACTTGCCTCCTGCATCAATGGCACTTTAACAAACTTAAGAAGGAGGATCAAATTGCTCAAAGACTTGTCATGGTTAATTAATTAATGAATTTCTTTCTCATACCCATTGGCATCTATAACCGTCCTCGATATCTTCATCTTCCTCGTCGATCCCGCGTATAGCTCCTCAAGAGTGCAAGGCAATTTGGTCTCTATTGGTGGTGGTTTCCTGGGAGTGGCACCGCCGTCACTGTATGTACGGAACATGTTTTCGCTTCCACCAAACATCCCTCCTCCATCCGATTGAAACTTCATGGATCTTCCTGGACCAGGTGACCCGAAACCAAATGGGCTGCTGCCAAAGAACTCTGCAAAAATGTCTTCCGCGTTCCTAGGATTGAAACCATTAGACCCAACACCGCTGCTGGATGGTGGCATGTCTTTCAGGCCCTCCTCCCCATATTGATCGTAAGTTGCCCGCTTTTGAGGATCGGTCAACACCTGGATCAACACAAAATTTCCTCAATTTTCCCAGTTCCAGATTCAGAGAGTAACCTATGCAAATTTACACTATGAACAGCATCAAGTAAAAGTTTCGACAGACATAAAATCCCTGTAATGCTGTTAAGCTATAAGAAAAGTCACATGATTTACGATGTAACATGTCGAAAGCAGCATAATCCCTGTAACTGGGTTTTTTTTTTTTTTTTTTCTTTAACCCTCAGGCTTGTTTTAGAATATTTTTATTCAACACAACATAGATCCACCCACAAAATGTCATTGAAGAAGATTATTTTCCACATATGGTCGTGACTCAGGATTTTAACAAGTTCACAGCATTGAAGGAAAATAAATAAATAAATAAAAATACCCAAGATTTCACAACACATAAAAGACAAAAAATTAACGAAACAACCTCATAGGCTTCAGAGATCTGCTTGAATTGAGCCTCAGCTTCTTTCTTGTTGTTAGGGTTCTTATCAGGATGCCACTTCATAGCCAATTTCCTGTATGCCTTCTTGAGATCCTCATCCGTCGCATTCTTGTTCACATTCAATATGTTATAGTAATCTACACCCATTATTTGTATATAATATATATATATATATATGTGTGTGTGTATGCGCGTAATCCTAACTAAAGCTATCAACTTGTATATATGAATCAATAATCACATATAAATCAAACAAAATCCTCCAGATCTTCAAAATGCAGACTTGAAAAAATCAAACTTTTGGATTTTGCCAGCTGCATTTCTACAGATATAAACCAAAACAGGGAATCGATCATGACTATTAATCTTTTTTTTTTTTTTTTTTTATCCCTTAAAAAGATATTGTGGTAATGGGTTAATCTTCCTATATTTTTGTGATCCACAGTGATCAAAACCGTCTATGCATTGCGTCGTCAACAGACAAAAACGACGTTTACAACAGTTTCTCTCTCCTTCTCTTTCTCTCTCGATCTAGTCATAGAAAATGCTTCCACGTGGGTCGAGGACTAAAGGGACCGATTGTTAAATCCACTGCATCGTTCCCTACAATGGCTGTCAATGCTCTCTACCTATATACATGGATAAACACTTGTTACGATGTTTCCTCGTTTGGCCGTTTCGCGTGTCTCTTTTTATTACTAATTGCGTCCAAACGTAAACGGAGGTTTCCCATTCCCATTTCCATCGATAATACGTGTGTTGCTTATTTACTTTAATTTATTTTTGTGTTAGATTATAATTGTTTCGCACATAATTGAGATCGAAAATTAAAAACTACATAAGTTCATCAACTAATATGTGCCATCTTTTATCTTCTAACTACCCATCCATGTAAGTAAAGTTTCAAATAAATGGAAGAAAATTATTAGCAATGGTTTATTAGGTAAAATAACAGATTATAAATCACCAATTAATATGAGATAGAAACTTTTTGGTCCACTTATTGATTCAAATTTAAAAAGTCATCAATAGCATGCATTTGTGTTGTAACGTTTTAACATCGAGTAAAATAATGTTATTAAATTTAGATTCAATCTGCATTGAATTGATATCAATAAAAATATTTATTTACTTATAAAATAATAAAAATTATCTATATATTTGAGAATTGAAAGTTAGAAAACTTTTTATAGTTTATTTTTTATTTATTTTAATCTATATTTATTTTTTAGTAAGTTGATATATTTTTTAGAAAATATTAGAGAAAATAATACATTTTGACTTGAAAAAAACCCATTCTTATAGGAATTGGTTTGGACTCATCGGATTAATTGGTTTGAATTGTAGTCACTGTTAATGATAGTCAAATGAGTGATTCGAACTAATTTTATGAACCGATTAGGTTGAATCGGATTAGATCAGATGGGTTGAACTAGATTTAGCAACATTATAGAGAAATGAGTTTATAGCATTGTGATATATGCAAAATTATTACCCAACATGATATATAAAAATTTATTCTATTAGTGTGCCATTATTTTCGTGATATAATTTCATGATGCTGATCATTTCTCTTCAATTTACGTGCTATGTCATGAAAAGGCATACAAGAGGAGGATCTTTTGGTATTTTGGAATGCATTTTATGAGAAATCTAACTAGAGATACAATTTCTATACAATACAATAAGACAAATATGATCCAAGTAGATAAGCACAAAAACAAAGTGCAAAATAGACTTAACAAATGATTTGTACAAGTACAGATATGGCAAAAATTAGCACGATCCTGATATAATCATTTTTATGAACTTAATTTGATTTTATATATTTTTAGCATTGACATGAACGACACAAAATAAAATACCAACATATCAATGTAAACTACTATTCTTTAACTCTAATTACACAACTTAACAAAGAGTATTACATAAAATACACTTCCCATTCCACCCCTGGACCCTATATAGCATGACCTTTCTTCTCTATTGCCCCGTAGCATATTCACTTCCCTCCTCCCATGACACAACTCTTGAACGTAGGTAGAAGTGGAGTTTTTTTTTCCAATTGAAACCATAGAAAACGAAAATAGTGGAAACTTTTTTTTTTTTTGGGTGATTACAATGGAGAAAGAGGGATTCAAACGTAATTCATCCCATTAGGAGACTAGCATTCATATTACTGAGTTACAAAACCATTGATAACAATAGTGGATTCACATAAGGATAACAATAATAATAATAATAATAATGTATTGACTAAGTATGATGCAATACCCTTAGGTTTGAGTATATGTGTAGAGAAAACTAAACCAAGTTCAAGAAGACATGTTGAAACCAAATAAGAACGAACCAAGATGACAAAATTGGCCAACAGAATAACATATGGAAGAACTACTATGCACAAATTGGCAAGGTCTAGATATATTTTATTGTTCAACCTTTAAAGTTTTAGCACAAATATTTGATTCTATAGAGAGTTAAAATCACTTTAACATCAAACTAAATTAGGTCAAAGTCATTAACTAAGGAGTTTTTACTTGAATTAAGCGATAAGATCTAGATAATCAAGCCTAGATGTTTCAACAATTAAGCAAATTTGGTAGGGCTCAAAATGGGGCCCACTAAAATTAGTTGGACTATCATTTGACCTTTCTCAATAGGGTCATGTACACAACATAACCATATCATCAAATTTACACACTCAAAAACCCATAAAAGAACTAGATTATCACATATGTTGAACACCAAAGCAACCCTACGATAGTTATCAAGCTCTAAGCACCATTGATGGCCCTTAACTCTTCACCTTGAGGAGGGAACTCTCATATGATTTATTGATTAGAGAAACCAAACTTTATCATTAAGTTTCTTTGCTAAGAATCAAACAAAGATCGACAGATTATAACATAAGTCGTTCTTGCTCGGATCTCAAGGATAATGATGTCATTGCTTCTAATCTTTTTCATCACTTATGCATCAACTTGATGATACTCTATTCCTCCTCTAGAGCTCTCTTTCTAATTCATCCTATTTAAAACTATCATCTTATGCCACATCACTCCTTCAAGACTACATAATATAAGATATTCATGTTGCACATATATTTAACACATCGTCCCATCTATAGATTTAAGAATTTAATTTATCTAATTATATTTCAATAATCAATGAACAATTCAATTTTTTTTTCTCATTAGAAGTCAAATAATGTCAAGGAACTCCAATGGTGTTTTTACAATTTTTTGCATCTTTATTTCTATTTTCCATCTTTAACAAAGCTTAGCCCTTCCAACAAAAAGAATGGCTTCATTTTTCAATTTTGGATGAGATATTCAATGCCATTGTCTTTTACTTTCACATTAATTATAGGATTTTTTTTTTTATTATTGTAATTTGTTCTTCATTTTAATCATACTTTTGACCTTTCAATGTGGCATACTAAGTAACCAAATGTGCAAATGAATACCTTCCGTTATAGGAAAAGTACACTTTTAGTTCTTAATATCAGTAGTATCAAACCCAGCTTCAGTGGTTGATCTAAACATATGAAAAGGTAAAAAGATTATAGAGGAAAAACTGAGTAAAATCATGGTTGAACCAAAATTAGACCAAGGTTAAATTGAACTGGCTTTATGGTTGAGTTAGGTCAAATTGAGTTGAATTATGGGGATCAATTTGAGTTTGACAACACTGCTTAATATTTGTTTACTTTACTATACGAATTCTCAATCTTGTTTTTCTTCTATTTAAGTCTCAACATTTTTAAAATCTTATAAAAAAAAAAGATTTTTGTTAAATAAGTTAATTTTTTTGTCCATAATAATTACTTTAATAATAATAATATTATTAAAAATATATAATTACATAATATACTAACAAAATAATATTAAATATTTAATTATACAGTATAATAAATAAAATAAAAAATAGAAAAAAAGAATTTTATATATTATTTTACAAAGCATAACCCTTATAACAAGATGTATAGCTTCATTTTTTAATTTTGGATGAAATATTTATTGCCATTATCTTTTGCTTTCACATTATTGATAGAATTTCTTATTGTTATAGGTTATTCTTCATCTTAATTATACTTTTCAACTTTTAGAATGGGGTACCGAGGAACCTACTGCGCAAATGGATACCTTTTGTTATGGGAAAAGCACATTTTTAATTCTTAATGTTTGTCTACTTTTCTTTTTGAGTTCTCAATCTTGTTTTCCTTTTTTTAAGTCTCAACATTTTTAAAATCTTACAAAATAATATTTTTTTAAATAAATAAAATTTAGATTTTTTTTTTCAAATTGATTACAAGTATCAATTTTAAATTGGTCAATAATAATTAATTTAATAATATTATTGAAAATATATATATTTATATAATATACTGATAAAATAATATTAAGTATAGTTAATTATATAATATAATAAAATGAACAAAAACGCAAAAAATAATTTTTGTATATTATTTCCAATCCATAGCTCTTACAACAAAAAAAGAATAGCCTCATTTTAAAATTTTGGATGAGATATTCATCGCCGTTGTCTTTTACTTTCACATTATTTATAGGATTTTTTATTGTTGTCATTTGTTCTTCATCTCAATCATACTTTGATGTTTCAAAATGGGGCATTAAGTGACCAAATGCACAAACGGGTATCTTAGGAGAAAAGTATACTCTTAGTTCGTAATATTTCCTTACTTTTCTATTTGAGTTCTCAACCTCGTTTTTTTTTTTTTTCTATATAAGTCTTAGCATTTTTAAAATCTTACAAAACTAGAAATTCAATAAAAAAAGTGAGCAAACATTGAGGATTAAAAGGACACTTTTCCCTTCTACTATTATTTAGTTGATTAATACTATATTATTTTAATTTATTAATGTTATTTGTTATTATGGGTTTTGTGAAATTATAACTAATAACCTAGTTTGATTGTAATTTCCAATAGACATGAATCTGCATGGATTTGGATTTGGACTTTTAGTTGATTAATACTATATTATTTTAATTTATTAATGTTATTTGTTATTATGGGTTTTGTGAAATTATAACTAATAACCTAGTTTGATTGTAATTTCCAATAGACATGAATCTGCATGGATTTGGATTTGGGCTTTTAGTTTGCTTAATGTATTTAATTTGCTATCTGAATGCAAGAGGGTAAGTCGATTAACTAACTAGGGTTTTAAGATGATTAGGGAAGGAACTGGTAGCTAATTATTTTTAGTTTGATAACTCAAGAGGCAATTGATAAAAGGATTAAAATTTTAGGATGCAAAATAGAGACATTTCCTTCTTAAACTAATCAAAATTGAAGTAATCAATTATGGTATAATTCAATGACCAACTTCAATTTGTGCAATTTCATGACCATATCTCTTGTTTAATTTGTTATAATTTAGTACTTGCTTATTTCTAATTTTTAGGTTAATTTAGAATGTCTTTTCCATCCAATCTAAGACCAATATAGCTAGAAATTTATCCATCCAACAATCTCTTTTGGATATGACCTTGCCTCACTAGATTTAAAGTGAATGTACCACACGGTATATATAGAGGTCTGTGAACTCCTTTTGCATATAGAATGTAAATCACAATTTGATAAGGAGGGGAAAAAAAAAGAGAGAAAAAGAAAAGAAAAGAAAGTATTATTGATGGTGAAAGCCTCGATATAGCTCATTTGTTATGTCTTGGATCAAGACTATTACCAGTTTCCATTCATGCCGTATTTATTATAATTTTGCTCAAAACATCCCTAATAATCATATCAAATATATATATATATAATGATTACATTGGTTTTTTAATACATTATGAATTTACCTAAAAATGTATTGATAGTTAACAATATATAAATTATATATTGCAATATCGTTAAAAAAAATTATAACCAAAGATTAATATATTTGATGTGTGTATTACTATAATTTGACTATATAAGATATAACTATTACTATATATTAATGCATATTTAATATACTTAGATTGCATAAGGATATGATTATTACACATGGTAGGCAAAAGAAATCACTCATGTTGCATTTTATATTACATTTTTACTTGTACCTGTCTATGAGAAATTGTGCGCTTTCTTCGGTCTTAATTCGAGCTAAAGGAAGGGACCATTGACCTATCTACTACGTCAGTTATGTCTTCTAAGGGCCTAGAGTACAATACTGAAAGTTAGAAAAGTTTTCTTTGATAGTAGACATTGCGATGAGGAAACTTCGACCATATTTTGAGGCTCATTAGGTTACAGTCCTGATTGATTGACCATTGCGACAAGTATTGTAAAAACTAGATGCCTTTGGAAGGATGGTTAAGTATGCCTTAGAATTAACTATATACAATGTATGGTATTGACCTTGCGACATGATTAAGGCATGATTTCTAATTGATTTTGTAGTAGAATTAACATGAAAGGAGGATATAAAATTGACAAGTGAAAAGCTAATACGAGCCCTTGATGCATCTCTAATGTCGGACACACGAAGGAGCACCCCGACAAAGAGAATTGAAGGAAAACAAAAGAGATTAGTAAAGTATGGATAGCTACCAACTAAATATAACACACCAATTGATCCTATTCGGTTTACAATCTATCGGATATGACTCATCAGTCCAAATTATAGAATTACTCGCTACTATTCCTCGCTAAAAGGAATAGATAATAGTTAAAAAGGATAATGAGAACATTAAGGTTGCTTAAAAGGGAAACTTATATATTATGATAATGAGAGTTGATTGTCTGTGTATAACAAATGGGGGTTTATATATTAGTTCTACTACGGTTAAAAGCATAAGAGTAATGTACAATTGGAATACATGAAATATATTAAAAGGGGTAAAAATGACAAAGGATATTTAGTATGGAAAAATAAAGGATTCTTTTGGATTGTTGTACCCAAAGACACATGTTGCAAGGTGGTTGGCATTCTAAAATATAGTGCAATTTGGACAAAATGAAGAAAAGAGAGTTCATAGTCAGAGCCAACCTGATTTGTATCAGGTCGGAGCTCAATCAATTAGTTACTAGAGAGTATTCGACTTAAACTAGGATCAAGTGCTAGTAACAGCTTTAGAGATCAACTTGGACAATCGTTTCAGGTTGATTGGCTCGAATGTAGTCTATGCCATGGCACAACTACTTTGCAGGTCAACCTATATGCTAGGCAAATCGACATGTCTACTTGGTAACTTTAGAAACTATGTTGACAAACGTAAGAGCTCAATATTCAGGTTAGTAGTTAATTGAAACATAAAGGTTGGGATAGGAATTCTTATCTTAGATGGGGCTTCGAGTGAATATTCTCTACATGAGTCCTTAGACTCCTTTAGCTTGGCTATGTGTAATCTGTCTGGGAAGTTGATTCATATCGACCCTTCATGTTGATGGCTTGTTAAAAAATAGTCAAGCTAATTTGATCTTATAAAGCCTACTTAGAGTATGAGTATGTTTTATACTAAAGTTTGGGTTTCTTGCTAGTAACAGGAAGTTGGCATATTAAATACTTTTCAATTAAGTGAAGCTCACAAAGGAGATCAGAGTAAGGGAATTATAGATCTTTTCATATTCTCAACTCGTGGTCCAATAAGTCCAGAAAGAATATGCAATGAAGGATGAACTAATGAGCAAGCATTTAGACATTATGCAGATCCTTGGATATGAGTTCAAATCTTGAAATATTATTATGATTCCCTAATCTCAAAATTTAGAAGTAAACAAATTGTTGAAGTTAACCTCTACAAGCTTCCCTGACAAAAAAGATAAGGTGTTTATTAAGTATTTTCCAAGCAAGAGCATCGATGAGAAATTTCAATAGGGCAATGAAGTTTGATCTAGAGATTCAAAGCCATCTTAGGTGGATCCCATCCTTCCACACTTAAGGAGAAGTACCTTACTTGAAGATCGAAAGGAAGCAAGGCGGTTGATATATTAAGCTGCAAATTATATCTCATTAGGAATTGTTTATACAAAAGAGGTCAAAGTCTACCTTATTTATGATGTCTTAGACCAAGTGGAGCACAATGTATGTTGGTTAAGCTACACGTACGGGTATGTAACAATCATATCAAGGCTCCAGCATTATATATCCCAGCTCTTAGGCTCAAGTATTATTGGCCAACAATGAAGTAAGAGTAAAAAAGGATGATGCATTAATGTGATCTATGCTAGAAGAATGCAACCATTGAACATGATCTAAGCAACATCTTCTTGCCTTTGACAAGTCAGTGGCCATTTACTTAGTAAAGGGTGGATATACTTGGGTTGTTCCCAAAGACTAGAGGGTAACGGTAATGTATCATCATGGGTGTTGATTATATCATGAAGTGCATGGAGGCTGGGCATGTCAAAGATCACATAAAAAAGTATGGAAGCGGTTAGGGTCAATTCCATTTTGACGAGGTTTAGAGTTCCATATGCTTTTATAATGGACAATAAGACTCAATTTGACAATCAAGAGTTCAATGATTTTTGTAAAAAGCACCATATAAGAATATGTTACAAGTCTATTGCCTATCTACAATCCAATAGGCAAGTTGAGGTAGTGAGCAAAGTTATATTCTATAGCTTGAAGAAGAGGGTAGCTCAAGCTAAAGGCAAGGCACTTGATGAGTTACCAATTATTTTGTGTAGCTATCAAACTACTAATAAGACCTCAAATGGAGAGACTTCATTTTGTTTGGCCTTTGACTCAAAATCTACTCTTCCTATAGAGCTTGAGTTTGCAAATGTAAGGAACCAATGCTTTTATGTTATGGCCAATTATATTGACCTTTAATGTTATTTATGGCTAATTAAATTGGCCTTAAAGCTAACCTTGACACTATTGATGAAATAAGGGAGCTAATAAAGCATACGTTATAGCTTATTAGATGAAATTGCTCAATACTGTGATAAAGAAGGTTAAGCATAAGGTCTTATAACCTAGTGTGTAGTATACCGAAAGCTCAAAACATTAGGTCCAAAAAAAGTTAAGAGAGTTAATTTTGAATTAGGAAGATCAAGTTAGAGTCCCTTAGTTATAAGTCTTGTGTCAAGCCTGATTTTTCGGTTTCTTATTTCAATTTCATTTCTCTTAATTGGATTTTAACTAAATCCTATACCTATTTAATTTAAAACCTCGACTAAGGTTAAAGGAAACTCGATTTCTTTATTTTGAAAAATTTAGAGCTGCTACCTGATAAGACTATGAAAAAATGATTAAATTAGAAACAATTAGGAGGATCAATTCTAATTTAACCACTAGTCTGCGTTTTAAAAAAAAAAAATTTAAGAAACCAAATTTCTTAAGTTTAGAGGGCTACTCTATTAAACCCTTACGGGTACTACTTTAATGTTTTGAAATTAGATTTAGTTTTCAAAATTACCCTTTTTCTATAATTTACAAAAATAAAAAATAAAAATGGAAAACTAAAGTTTTTACAAATTTTACATCACCCTGAAAGAGCCTATATACCCGTTAGTCGGGATCAAACGTATGTACACGCTATTCGGCATTAAACGTTTGTACTCGCTAGTCGGGATCAGATGTTCATCGTTCATTCTTAGAAAAACTTTAGCGGTTGGTTATTTTTATAAAAAAAAACAATTAGGTTACATTTATATTTTTATTAAGAAAAGTTCCTAAAAGCCTAATTTTTATTCCAATTAAAAAAAACCTAATTTTTGAAAAATTCTCAAATTAAGATTATATTTTTTTAAAAGAAACAATTAAGGGATAAAATTTTTTATTTTAAAAAAAAAACCTTGAAGACCTAAAAATGTGATTTTAAAGAAATATGTAATTTTTTGCATGATGAATATTTTATATAAAAAAGATGCCTAACGATATAAATACATGAGTTTATACACAATTATTTGATTAATATTTTGACCCTTTTTCTTACTATTTATGCAACTAATTAAGAAAATTGTATTTTTCATGATTTTTAATCATTACCTACAATAAAGCATCATGAAATACATAAATGTGCAATAATTAAGTGAAAATGAATGTTCAAGTTTGCACATTTATCAATTGTCACACCCTAAACTTGAAGAGTCGTAACAATTAACCTAGGTAAGAAGTTATCCCTTAGCTACTAACATAGATATAGTCCACATAAGGTAAATGACGACTCAACCAGTTTTGAAACAGTTAGATGAGTACTTATAGTATATAAGACCTATAGAGTGGTATTTCACAAAATACATATTCTCATACTTACATATAGTCTAGTTCCTTTATACGACTTATCTTAAGATTTCTAGAGTTTTCTCTTAGGAAGACCTTATAATCCTCCCATTAAAAAAAAAAAAACAAAATTGACTTGGGCTTCAATCCATTCATTAGACTTCACAACTTTACTCCTTAATTCAACGGAACTAACCTGTGGACAAGTGTAACGAGACATTTTTTGGTACTACTCTACACCTGCAAAATAATCTATAGAGGTGTAAGTTATACTAGCTCAATAAGAAGGGAAGAAACCATAAGCATACATTAAAAACATGGTTGTTCAATTATTAGTTAAATGTAAATGCAACAAACAAATGATAAAGCATTACATAATGTTTAACCGATTCATTATGAAGTTAGAGTAATTACGTCCACTCTAACTTGAATTTCAAGGAGTTTCAAAGAGACACTATTAGACTAAATCCAAACTTATGTAATGGATACCACCCTCCTGCCTAAACAACATTTGAACCACAGTTTTCAACCTTATTGTAACCCCCTCTCTTGTCGCTTAGTTTAACTAAAGGTAGGAAAAGAATTATTTTAGCTCTCCTCATTTAAGTGTCAGTATTTAGTCTAACAACCTAATTGTTACCCCTATTGAGCTATCGTGAATGTCATTTTTTGTCTTTAATCAATTCAAGATTAATCTAGTTTATTAGGTGATGATCAACCAAGTTCATATATACAAAACAATATATATCTAAGTAGAAAGTAGCACTTATAGTTTAACTCCCACTTCATCATTTAGTATCTCAAGCATACACATAGCACATGCGCATGCACATGCTTGTGTAAACTAATTACAATTACAAATAAGCATTTTTACTTTTCTAAGTATCCTAATATGATACTTTAATATGCTACTAAGCATAGATCCTAAGTTACTTATGTTTACGAATACCCTATTCCTAACAGTTGCCTCTTTGTTCTTCAATTGTCCTTAGATATACACAATAAATTATTTTTCAAGCCTTAATTCCTTAATCATTAGTTGGTTTTATGTGTTTTTGGTTGTTTAGTCATAAATTTCATAATTTAATTTCACTTAAAAATCATGAATTCTTGAGTAATTAATGAATTTTACAAATTACCCTAATTAACCAAATCTTCTAAGTTATCATTTGAACAGAGTTATAGTGGTTTTCTTTAGTTTAAAATCCTTCGAGTTTGATTCTAAGTAAATTTATAGTAAATTCTCGTAGTTAGAAATCCTCTGAGTTTCTCTTTGAACTAATTAGGATTATTCGTTACACAATTATATCCTCTTAAATAGCCTCTAAGCTTTTCTAAGTTAAATTCCTTATTCGAAAATCCTCTGAGCTATCATCTGACCCTGGTTTCTATAGAAGTTCTAATATCAACATCCTCTGATTAATTCTTTGCTTCCCTTGTTTTCACATTTACTTAAGAATTTTTTCCTTTAACTTGCTCTCTAAGTATTAATTTAGTGCATTATTCATTCTTAGAATCCTCTAAGTTATCATCTACTCCCAACTAAAGTCCTAATTTTAGCTAATTTATTAACTTTTCTTATGGATTACAATTGTGAATCAAGTAATACATCAAACAACATTCTGAACCAACCTTCTTTAGTCTTATTACTTGCTAATTCCTTATATAATACATCACAATTTGTCAATTGTTTTCAAATACACTAAATTAGTTATATACTAACTTCCATATTCAAAGCCAATTTTCAACTTCTCATGTCTCACTTCAACAACCATTCTAAACACTCTAGATCAGTTATACACACTCCAAATATGATTCAAACTTAGTATCTAAATGATATTATCAAAGGATATACATAATTCTTACTAAAATACACTATTTTAAACAACATTTTAGCTCAAAAATCAAATAAAAATATAAAAAATAATATCATAAAATACTTTGACATAGCAATTTAGTATTAACTTAGCATAGTTTATAGAAAAAAAATTTGACGTAGAAACTACGTTTTACCCAATTTATTTCAATTTCCAAATTATTTGATTTCGTTGATTTCTTAAGTTACGTATATATTAAATACTAAATTTATATGAATTGATATTTTACTAGATTCTATACAAAAAAATATGTAAGAATAATTTTTTTTTATAATTTTTTGGATATATTTGATATTTTTACAAAATTTTATAAGATCGGCTCTAAAATGGACCTCATAAGAAACTTGGCCTTTAGTTCCAACAACCCCTTCCCCTTTGTCGGCACTTCTAGTTGCCAGTTACTGCTTATGGTGGGGTGATCAATTGACTTTCAGCTCTCCCTTACACCAATGATCCACCGAATCTCGTAACTTGCGCACTAATTTTACTATTTTTCCCTGATTTTATTCCTTGATCAAATTAACTCACTCTGATTTTTCCTAATTCAATACTTCAATGTTTCATGTCTTAGAGAGGGTTTCTAGATTTTTTCTAGCTATTCAAGTATTGAACTAAATTTCTTTATCTCTCTTCTTACAATTTCCTTTAAATATTGAACTTTATTTGCATGTAATTGCTTCACCATGTTGCCACACCTGTTATGCATGATGACACATGGCCTCAAATCCATTTCCCAGTTGCCATGAATTTTTTTTATGATTTTTAGTTACTTTTTATTAATTTTATTAAGTTATTTTAAATTAAATCACGTATATTATGGTATTTTAGCTATATCCGAGTATATGTACATGCTTAAAAATTACACATAACGTGTACATATATTATATATATATATTTTATTTTATGGCCCATATAAATTTTATTACATATATAACTTATTTCTAAAAATTTATGAACTAACAAAATTTATTTTATGC
Source organism: Lumnitzera racemosa (assembly GCA_024138005.1). Taxonomy (NCBI): domain Eukaryota; kingdom Viridiplantae; phylum Streptophyta; class Magnoliopsida; order Myrtales; family Combretaceae; genus Lumnitzera; species Lumnitzera racemosa. The sequence goes on from JAMXBC010000007.1 coordinate 10,016,859, forward strand.
AATTACGGCGAATAATATGTAGTATAGTTAAATTATACTATTTTAGCTATATTATCATTTATTATATTTTTACTATCCAGGTCAACGGAGTCTCTTCGACTAATGTCCTAAGCCCATACATAAATTTTTAGGTCAATCGGGTTAGTTTAATCGATATCCTAAATTTATCCGTTTAATCCTTAATTGCCGAGTATGTAGCTCATACTACTGACCTCCAAGAGCCTAATGACTAACCAAATGAGGATCCAAGAAAGAAGGGCAACTCAGCGAATAAGAGCTTAGTAAGAAGCCTAGGACGTCTTGACAACCAATACGCAAGTTCAGCAATTGTAGGTTGACTTCACTAATAGCTCGGGTTAAGCACAATAGGATTTTAGTGACCTCACCCTGAGCTAAGACATCCAACTGCCGGCCGAAGCTGGTTCGAGTTAACCAATTCTAGGACAGCTTAGATGACCTATATGCCGACCTCCTTCCCTAAACACACTTGTACACTTGTAAATATTTACTTTATTTTTATTCGCGAGCCTAATCTTCAAGGTTTAAGGCCTTATACTTATTTACATTTTTGCTATTAGGGTTTTAAAGTTTATTATAAATAGTAACATTTTGTTAATAACAGGAGCTTTTATCATCTTATCATTATCAATAGCAAGAATAGATTTTTAGAGAATTGTCTCTTGTGAGCTTGTTAAACTTATGCTTGATTATTAAGTGTTGTTTGGTCTTTAATCTTTCTCGTGTTTTTATCAATCTTCTCAAAAGATTGTAGTGAACTTTGTTATTTGAGCGAGTTAGTGAGTCTCATCTAACCCTCATTTGAGTCCAAGTATTGATTTAGGATTCATGGAAACCCTCTTTCAAGCTCAAACCTTGTTTGTATTTATGTTTTAGTGTGTGATATCCATTCGTATTCACATTCAAGTTCAAAACCTCTTATTCACTAATATCAACATCGTCATTCGATTCCCAAATACCCATTCATAAGATTTGAGTTCACTACATCTTATGCTTGCTCTGACGACCTCTGGTCTTTGGGCAGCGTTCTATATCATATACGGTTAGTGAACTTGAATGTAATTAGGTCTAAACCTTAAAGAATCATTGGATCTCCTAAATATGCTAAGTCTTAATCTCTAACGAATGGACTTCAGATCTCTTACTTGTACAAGAGAACAATACGAAGGTCTCTTTAGGCTTGATCGATCACAAAAACCTGACATGGTCAAAATTAAATAATTTCTAGATTAGTCTTGAGTTTGAATGTCTAAGGTGCTTTTAAGGATCTTCCCCTTGCTTGGTTTAATGGAAAACTAACTCAGCCTTAATTTTGTCTAATGGATTTCTTAATAAGCAAGCATGAAATATTCTGATCAAAACAACTAAGATGTAAGGTAGAGCAACAAAATAAATTAGCAAAAAGTTTGTAAATATGGAGAGTTAGTTAGATTAGAAGGTTATCCAAAGATTAATGGTGGCTTCAACATCAATGGTTGCTTGTATAGTTAAAGTGGATTCTGGAGGAAGCTCTGATCGAGGATCAAGGGTTAGAGATGGCTCTATGGTAGTTGAGGAACAACTTCATGGTTTTCACTCTCAGTAGGCTCGTGTTCTTCATTATTTGCAAAGTGTTTAGAGTTTTCTTACATCTTAGGTCATACTTAGGCTAGTACTTTAGAATCTCCTAATTTGCCTACTTGACACCATCCAATAGTTTCTCCTCTTGCAAGTCCTCCCATTGTATCCTATTGTTGCCTAGCTATTATCTAATCGAAGATCTCTTTCTAGCTCTAATAGAACAAGTATCGTTCTTTAGCTAAAAAATCCTTGACCTACTTCTTTTAATGGGTGGATTTCTTCTTCACACCCCTTCTCCTTTTTAGCAGGTAAAGCGCAAGTTTGCTCTAACAATTGATTCTCATTCCTAGCCTCCATAATCTGAACTTAAAGTTCCTTAATATTTGCTTTAAGGTCTTCATTATGTTTCTTCACCTCAAAGAGTTTGACATCCTTCTCTATATTTGCGTTTACCATAAGGATAACACACTCATTCAACACTCAGACTTCATCCTTAGCCTTTTTCTTTGCCTCTTATAGGTTAACAATCTGTTGGCTAGTTGCTTTGGTCGCTCTTTCAACCTTGAGCTCAGTAACCTTGATAAATTGTAAAGAAGAATTGTTAGAAAATTCACATCATTTTTTAGAATGTGAAAAGCATGCTTTTACCTTCTTCTTCTCTTCTTCCATAGAATCAAGCAACTTCAATAAGTGCAAACTTAGCTGTAAGAAAGGAGAAACACAATTCAGCAAAATAAAAAATTTGGGAAATATAAATTTGAGCTAAATTTAGCTGCTTACATCATATATTTTGGCGACCACTAGCTCATTAGGATTATAGGTGTTCTCTACACCCCTCTACAAAATGTATTCATTGGAAGGTAAAATTATTCCTCGCAATAGTTGCAAATAGACCCTTCTATGTTCAAGCCTAAAGTCATACACATTCCACATAGGAAAGAATTCATAAACATCTTCTTGCTAAGGTTAAACCTTGGTGGTTAAGGGAATAAGGTCAGCATTAGTAGATCTGTTGATGTAGCCAACATTGCTTACTCTTAAAGGCTCTATACTAAGGTTTCCCTCCAACATAACCGGGTCATCTCCTTTTAACTTTTGTGCTTTTACAAATTCTACGACCTTGTTTGTTTCTGTTAAGGGATTTACCTTTAAAGCACCCTCCCAAGGGTACTTCTTGCTTTGTCTACTCTCCCTCCTCGACATCATCGGTTCTCCCTTTGATATTGGCCTCTTCAGTAGGCCAAGGTGATTTATTTGTAGCTTCTCTAATAGACAATTGTTTAGCCTTCCATTTAATCAGAGTAACCCTCTTATTCAGCTTTCGAATTGATGCCTTGGCCCTAGCAAAAAGATTGCCAGTATCAACCTTCTTAAACCGCATGCTTGCAAAAAGCATAACTCCTTAATTAAAAGGCAGAAAAAGAGGTACTTACAAAGAATTGCGTCGAGCACAAGTAAAGAAGGGAACCCATTCTCTCAATAGCAACAGACGAAATAGCTTCCCAACAACAAGATTACCTTAGCATAGTGAAAATGTGATAAGGATACCTTTATCTCTAACCTTGGTGGCACTTTCCTCTAATTCATCATTCATCATTAGAAAAAAATTTTCTCACACTTATGATGCCAATCCATAATGGTCTCAATATCCTAATAAAATGGCCTCCCACTATACTTCTTTTTAAGCTTTTTGGTGGCAAAATTATCATTGGATTTAAGAACTTTGAAACCGGATGTCCAATGGGCTTAGTTCGTTCAAACCAAAAATTTAAGTCAACATCCAACTTGACCTTAAACCACTTCTTCATCCAGTAATGAATAGGGGATTTCAACCTGATCAAAAAATTTTTCTTTAAGCTTAGCCATTAGAGAAAAACCAACCCTTACCAAGCTTAATACTAAAAGAATATATGAAGAGCGTAGGTATTGCTTTTACCTTTTGATAGGGATCAATTTTTCAGACAGATCACGTGTAGTCGAGCTAGAGGACTCTAAGGATTTATGTGGAGAATATTAGCTCGAAGCTCCATCCAAGACAAGAATTCATATCTCAACCTCCATGTTTCACTTTACCGCCAACCTGAATACCTATCTCTTACATGCGCCAACATAGTTTCCGAAGCTGCCCAGTAGACAAGCTGATTTACCGAGCATACCAGTTGACTTACAGAGTAACTGCACCATGATACAAACTACATCCAAGCCAACTAACCTCAAACAACTGTCTGAGTTGACCATTAGCACCCGATCGCAGTCCAAGTCGAATACTCTCTAGTAACTAATTGACTAAGCTCTAACCTAATCCAAATCAGGTCAGCTTTGACTATGGACTCTCTTTTCTTCACTTTGTCCAAATTGCACTATATTTTAGAACACTAGCTACCATATAAATAGAATCAAAAGAAAACAAAAGAGATTAGCAAAGTCTGAGCAACTATCAACTGGATATGACACACCAATCAATTCTATTTGACCTATAATCCGCTGGATATGACTCACTAGCCCGAACTATAAGGTCGCTTGCTGCTACTCTTTACTGAAGGGAATAGATAAGAGTTAAAAAGGATAATGAGAACATTATGATAGCTCAAAAGGGAAACTTATATATTATGATAATGAGAGTTGATTGTTTGCATATAACAAACGGGGGTTTATATACTAGCTCAACTAGGGTCACAAGCATACATGAAAAAGACCAAATGGTAATTTACAATTGGAATACATGAAATATACTAAAAAAGGTAAAAGAGATGAAGACTATTCAGTACGGAAAAATAAAGATTTCTTTTAAACTGTTGTGCCAGAAGACATGTATCACATAATGGTTGACATTCTAAAATATAGTGCAATTTGGACAAAATGAAGAAAAGAGAGTCCGTTGTTAGAGCTGACTTGATCTAGATTAGGACAGAGCTTAGTCAATCAGTCACTAGAGAGCATTCAGCTTGGATTGGGATTAGGTGCTGATGGTCAGCTTGGAGAGTCCTTTGAGGTCGGTTAGCTTAGATGCAGTCTATGTCATGGTGCAGCTATTTTGTAGGTCAGCTTGTATGCTTGGCAGGTCGACACATTTGCTCGGCAACTTTAGAAACTGTGCTAACATACGTGAAAACTCGATATTCAAGTTGATAGTAAAGTGAAACATAGAGGTCAATAGGAATTCTTATCTTGAATGGGGCTTCGAACTAATATTCTCTATGTGAGTTCTTAGAGTCCTCTAGCTCGGTTACACACGATCAGCTCAGGAAGTTGATTCCTATCACCATGCCTAGCTTGACTGACAATGAAGGAGTGGTTATTGGTGGCCAGATGGCCATTATTTTGGTAAGTCTAAATTTATATCCAATTTTAGTTAATTTGTAAAAATATCAAATTAACTCCAAAAAATTATAGAAAATTTTATTTTGACATATTTTTATATATATTTTTATGAAAAAATATTAGATTGAAATATTTTTAAATGGATATAGGACCTCCTTAAGAAACTAAGCAAAATTGATCAATTTTCGAAGTCGATTTGAATGACCCTATCGACATAGTTTTAATGTCAAACTTTTTATGGAGAGTCTTATATTGCATGTAAATGTTGCATGAAGAGTTTTTGGACAAAAATGATTTCTCTAATTTTTAGAAATTTTCAAGCCTTTAAATTAGGTGAAAAATACAACTTTCTTGAACATTTTGTGTATGGAGCTTGATGAAACCCTTGATATCAAGTTCTAAAATTTATTTGGATTGTATTCGACTATGAAGAATAATTTGGAGTTGTATGGTTTGAATTGGAGTTGTGATGTGAGCAAGTTGGTGGATATGGGCTTAATGTATTAATAGGCAAGTATGTGAATTTGAAGAATTTAGTAATATGGTATTATTTGGTATGATAAACCTAATATATGAATACAATTTAACATGTCTATAATCTAGAATATGATGTTGGATGAGTTATTTCGAGTAAATTTATAAAATGACCATGTTTAGAGAGCTCTTCAAAAGGTTAGTTTGTTAAAAAAATGCGCCAGTCCTAAGCTTAACGACTTAGTCAAAAAGCTACCTAATATGAAATACTTGGCTGATATAGCATCTGTAGTTTAACTAGAGAATTCTTAGTTAGTAAGGCTATTTTCAAATAGTTCCTCAGAGAGTTTCTAATTAATAATGATATTTTTAGACACTATTTTAGAGAGTCCCTGGTCAACGAAACTGCTTTTAGATACTTTCAGAGAGGGCTCTAGAATAAAAATTGTGTTAATGCTATTGATCATATACTTGTTCAGAAGTTTCCAGGGCAAAAACTACATTAAGTTTAGTGTTTAAGACTTTATTCAAAGACTTTAGTGACAAGTTAAAAATTAATCAAAGACTTAATAAACTTATCCAAACTATATATAAGACATTAAAAAGCAATCATATACTTTCTATTTGGCAAAAACTAGAATATTTATGTTGGTTATTTGGGGACTCATGAATGGATTAAGCATGAGAAGCAAAATTAACTCGCATCAACATTAGGTAATTTAAGATCGATGCTTATTGGAGTATCATATCGGGATAGTCGAAGAACTAAGAGTGCTCCTCTGTGGTTGTAGCTAGATTGTTTGTATGCGTATGCTATGTATGTACCTATGATACAGACTGATGATTGGGAGTTGAACTTCGAGTGTTGTTTCCTACTTGACCATAACATATAGTGTGTATGACCTTGGTTGCTCACCCTATAATATATATTAATCTTAAGGTGACGAAGATCTAACCCGATGTTCACAATAACCTAATAGGGGTAATGATTAAGTTGACAGATTAAATATTGACACTTCAATAAGGATAGTAAAAATGATCTTTTTCCTACTTTTAGTCGAATTAAGTGATAGGAGAAGAGGTCTCGATAAGGTTGAGAACCGTTTTCAAATGTTGTTTATGAAAGAAGGTGTTTACCATTGCACAAGCTTAGATTTAGTCTGATAGTATCATGTTGAAACTCCTCAAAATCCAAGTTAGAATAGACGAAATTTATGCAACTTCATAAGGAACCGGTTAAATACCGGGAGATGATCTATCATTTACTTGTTGTATTTGTATTTAAACAATGATTGAACAACCAAGTTTATTAATGTACTCTTATGACTCTATCCATTTTTACTAAACTAGTTGAGCTTACATCCTAATAGATTCTCTTGCAGGTGTAGAGTAGTACCCAAAAATGCCATCTTACAGTTGTCCGCAAATTAGTTCTAACGAGCTAGGAAGTGAGGTGTTGAAATCTAATGAATGGATCAAAACTCGTGTTACTTTTGTGGAAAAATCATAAGGCCTTCTAGCCTTATAGTCTTCGTGAAGGCCTTATAGTCTTCGTGAAATTGCTGATATATTTATAATATGTAATATATTCATCTTGTAGAGATATATAATTTCTTCTGAAACTTTTGATGGATATAAAGCTATGTAAAAGAATTGAACTATTTATAGATATGAGAAAATGTATTTTGTCAAGTATTACTTTATAGGTCTTATTTACTATAGGCACCCATTTGATTACTTAACACTGGTTGAGTCGTTGTTCATCTTATATAGACTATACCTATATTAATAGTTAAGGAAGGTAACTTCCAGTCTAAGTTAGTTTATACAATAAGATTATTTATACGAAAAGGTTTCTACGACTCCTCGAGTTTGGAGCTTGAGATGAAGTTTAAAGGATAAATACCATGATAAAGCTCAAGACCAGTAAGATCATGACAAACCTCCAAAGAGAGCTCAACTCTAGAAGGAAGAACTCGAAAGAGGTTAGACTAAAGCCTACATAGGTTTAACTCTTAGAACTTATGTAAGTAGAACCAAAATAGATATTAGAATAGTCGAATCCTGGTGAAAGGACATGAATAGCTCAATAGTTATTACATCTATTAACCAACAGTTGCCCTAACTTCCTTAAAATCACAAGAATAAATGCATGCAATTGAACAACCATGTCAAAGCGGTTAAAGATCTCCCTCTATAAATTGCTAACCAAGTTCTTCACTACTCTCTCCCTAATACTTTCACCACTTACATATATATTATTCTAAACACTTTGTATACTTAATTTTCACTCACTTAAACATCGGAATGACTATACTGAATAGCTTTGACACCCCCCTTAACCTTCTTTCTCTTGTTTTGCATATTACAAGTCCTTATGAAGCTCATTATGATGATCAAGTAACATCATTAGTCAATGATATTGAGACTCATCTCGTAGAGTTAAGTAATCAATTTAGGTATTAGACCAAAAAATTCCTTTCAAAAGAATAGATAAGACCCTTTGTTATGGTTCACAGCAAAACATGATAATTATGCAAAAGGACAAACTTTTCATCTCAAGTAATCAAACTTTTGGTTTTTTTTCCATTAGAAATTGGATCATTCCACAAACAGCAATTCCTTTTCTTTTCCCGATAGGTACAAACAGCAATTCCTTACGAAACTCCCCAGGCCCGAAACCTGCCCGCATACACCAAAAGGCGGTTCTAAACTCATCAAATGATAAGTGCGAGACAGAAACAAAGTGAAAAATGCAAACAGCTACTACTACTTTACAGCTCAGGTTTGACAAATGCAATTTCCCAGGAAGATACAAAGATTATATACTTGTTTGTCATATACTCCAGAGAAATATATATCAATCTTGAGATTTTTAATGTTTCTGAGTATCAGTTGATGAACTTGCTTGCCCCAACAGATTTGTCTTCACATTTTCATATCCACCACCATGAGCAAATTCTGTGACATCACCGATGTCTAAACATTCTGGCAGATTCTCAGGAGAATCCTCGTGGCCAAACTGCAGATAAAACATCCGCATAAGTTATTTAAACAGTAATCAACACGCATGTTTTCTAAATCCAAAGAAAGATTACAATGACTGCATCCATTACCCTGCACAATTATGATAAACATTTTTGTTGAAAAAGATATTGCAGTTGCATAATTCAAAGATCTAAACCAACATCCTTGTGAGATGCATGTTATGAAAAAGATATTGCAGTTGCATCATTCAAAGATCTAAACCAACATCCTCGTGAGATGCATGTTAAAAAAGAAGCACAAGGATTATCCTATTGCAAACATGATTGTAATGCAATGGCCTCAGTATTACCAGGCAAAATATAGGAAAAAATTGCAGATTTTGAAATCCCAGTCGAAAAGACAAAGAAATGAAATCCAAATTCAAGTATTTTTCAAAATAGCTTCATTAATTAATCTCCAGTTAATAACTCGTGTAAACTATCTGCAGACAGCAGTCAATACTGAGGAAGAAGACTGTTGCAGGAAGCATGCCTGGAGAAAAGAAGGGGCAGAGGATAGGTAGATAAAGCCAATATAATAAGCACCTTCGACACCAGAGAATTTGCATAAAACAAAAATTGCCATCTTATGTTTCAGTAACCTAGAGAGCCAAAAAAGCAGAATACATTACCTCAAGCTGGTTCAGCATATCAATAGTTGCATCAAGGTCACCTCTATTTTCCAAATAGACATCAATAAGAGACTGATCAGATAGATCAGGAAACGTCATCTTGAGATATTCCAAGACCATTTCATATTCATCATCCAAAACCTGCTTCTCGGCCGACTTAGCAGGATATCGCAAAGATGCAACATGAGTGGGTTGGCTTACTGGAGAATAAGTGTCTGAAACTAGATGCTCTTCTGCACCATGTGTATAGATAAAATGTCCACGAGATCCAGAAGAACCAGTTTGACTGGAGCTACTCATTGTCATTGGGACATTGGGACTGATACCATCATTTCCTCGTTGTGATAGAGGTATATATGCTGCCGCATATGGATTTAGGGAAGACACCCCAGGCTTCATTCTTTATATCAGTATCTAATGAACAAAAGTGTATTAGCTGACATCTGATTACAGGAAACCCAAGCAAGAGAATTACCATGATGTGCCTGAAAAATTTACGATTGACCGGACATTCCTACTGTATAACAAGCACGTACTGCAAATAACTAGTCTCACTTCCAGTGGAAAAGCAAGAAAGATAGAAAGATGGAACAACAATTACGCAAAATATAAGCTGGAAACATCCGAGGAAATTTATGCAATTTTACTGTTGGCCACACCCCTACCAGAGTTTTGGTCCGATTCATGATTCACTGAATTACTTCATTGAAACATTTCGATTAAACCTGTGCAGGAATTGAAACTCATTCATATGTTCTGTGTAGTCAATACATAAGTACACTGTGAAGTTTGCTTCCTCCTATTTTTCCTCTAAACAATAAGAATCACTACCTGCAAGGCGATTATGCCCCCTTGCACCACCTTCAACTAATCATCGGAACTTTTCAGATAAATAATTTCCATTATCACCAGAATACTAACTATCAAACATTAGATTAGATTATTGCTGTGTACTTAACGAGTATGAATATTAGATTATAAAAAGCATTTAATCATCAGAAGTTGCCACCACTACCTGCGGCCATCCCATTGGCTCCAAGAAGTCTTTAGATCTTAGTTGAAAGAAATTGGAAATGAAAATCCCTTCTTTGATTTTACTCCTTATTAGTTAATCATGGGAAAGTCTGGTTATTCCATTGGTACTTAGTCAGCATAACCGATTCTAGTTACCCCTGTAATTCCAACTATTGAACATTAACTACAATATTCGACGAATTCTAAATACTAGATCGCAATAACCACTTAAAACCGTGCAAAACATTTCCCGCCTGACAAGGAGAGATTACTCTCAGTCCACGATTCCGCTCTCCATTTTCCGTTCAATAAACAAAAAGCAACTCACACGATGAACGGATTCCTTGAAAAACCTAAACCCTTATCAACGAACCGTCATCCATATACATGAAAGCCAAAAATCCACCGACAAGATCAAGAAGATCGCCTCTTTGATGACCTTTCTAAACAATAAAGCTTTTACATCAAAAAGATCTCTCAAAGATCAATTAAACAGTAAAAGATCATCGAACTATAAAAATATAAAAGTACGAGTGCGACCGTAACCGAGATCAAAGTCGTTGACCCAGTAACGGCCACATTACATGAGCTTGTAGTACGTATGTAGGAGCATGTAGAAGATTTGACGATTACCTGTGAAACAAAGCGATGGATCTTCGAGAGAGAGAAATGAGAAAGCCCTAATTATCGTGGGTGGATTTGGGGAAGTCGAAGAAAGGAGAATAAAAAGGAAGAAAGACCAAATAATGATGTGATAGGAAGAGGGAAACAGTAATTAGTGGAATAAGCAGTGTGTCCCGATGACGGTTTCCTTGAAAGTAGTTCTGTCATGGGGCCGTTTGGCGACCGGGATTTTACTGTTCCGCTACCCGGTTAAGCAAATCCACATTCATTCCTCTCCTACGCTAAATTAAGTTTCTTTTCTTTTTCTTTTTACCGTGTATGTTAGAAAGAATCTTTTTCATTGAAAAGGGTAAAAAAATTTGACATCTTTACTCTTTTTACCAACTCTCTATTATAGATGGGATTAAGAGCAAGATATTAAACATATTCTATATCTTTCCAATGACAAAATCTTGTTATGATGATCGATGTTAGCCTTAAATTTTAATATTAAATTATAAAAAGACATGAAAGGGAGGAATATAAAATCTTACCTCTTGAGATGTAAGAAACTTACCGACAATGAAGTATAAATAGGAGAGTATTTATAGTAAGGAGATGCGTCTAAGCAAGGAGATGCATAAGATTAAGGTTATCAAAGGCTATGAGTGAGATAAGATAATTAGAGGTGTCGAGGAGTGAAGGTTCATAATATTATGAAAAGTGGGGTTGATGTCATTGAGGATGTCTTGGGTACTCTCGTTACAAAAGCCATCGAAAATAAGATTGAGGTGACATATGAGTTTGGTGTTAAAGTAAGACCCAAGTTCACATTGGAACATGAGTTAGGCAACCCCTTAAATGGGTTGATTCAACCACTTGTTTTTCTCCATCACTTATCCATTTACTTATGTGTTTTTTGCATTGTAATGGCTAAATAGTAACATTTCAAAAGGCCATATGTTTAGCATAATATAATCTAAGTAGATTACATAAATGTGGCATACTCACATACTCTACTTGCAATTAGTTAAATGAGAGATTTTGTTATATATTTCATTACAAATGAATGTTATCAAATGAATGTTATCATCATTATATGAAAAAAAAAATTGAATAGAAAATATAAAAGATATTGCTTCCTAATGGCCAACTTATATGCAAACTATTTGAAATCATTATATTTAGAAATTTCATTTCTCTTATTACAAAACATTTCCCTTCTTTGTTCCAATTAATTATAGGCATTTGGTCCATTTCTCAACTATCTCCATCATATTGATTACTCTCATGTAACCTATCATAAAACATCGGACTACTGGATGAGAGAAGTTTGGATCATTACATGAGTTGCCCACCAAATCCTTAATCATAACAAAAACCATGGTTATAGACACACTCATCAGCAACCCTCTAGTAGCTTATTCCAACATTATTCTACTATGAGTCCTAATCTATTTAAGAACATCGTTAATTGTGACTAAGAAGATGACTCATGATAAAGGACTCTATTCATGAAGTCCTTATATCTTCTTAAACTCTCCTTCATATTGCATAAATGAATTTATCTCTGGTCTCAGCTCAACAATACAACACAATGGGATTAACCATTCTACATCATCACCATGGTTTCTTCAACTCAAAAGTTTGCTTTTTAGCTTAGCACTTTTGAATTACTGTGGCTAAAATGGTCTTCCATAGGATGTACCTACAAAAAGAAAAATAAAAAGAAGTACAAATCTAAACTATACAAGCAACTAAAAAAAAAGGAAAAATAAGAAAGACAGAATCTTTTTATTATTTCTTGATGCAAGTAAGTTAGGATTACATTATATAGAGCCTATGGATATCCAAAAGGCGAAGAAGAGGGATCAGAAATAGAAATAAGAGTTTACTAAAAATAAGGTTGGTTAGAACTAAAAGAAGTTAGAATACAAAAGTAGTTAGAAGCTAACAACTTCTAATTTTTTAGTTATGATTTTCTAATTGTAGACTAGTCAATTTAACTTGCTATTTCTTTTTGCATATGGAGAGTTATGGGGCCCATAATATGTCAAGAAAAACCTATTAGAGTTTATTTTGGTATGGAGTAAACCATTTTGTTGTTTGGTGCTATTTTGAAAGTCAAATTTATGCATTTTTGGCAAGATATCAGGTTATCAAAGATATTGCATTAGTTTGTGAAAATTTATCTTAGTTTTATCTTATTCTCGATTTCATGGGGTATGGATTTTATTCAATTTCCTTACCTATTCTAAGATTCTAAAACAAAATGTTCTAATAATCAATTGTATCATCATACCTTAGAATTAATAAAAGTTTATTCTCAACATATTTGCATCTATTGTAGTGCTACACGCTGTATCATTTATGGGGGGAAAAAAAGTGATCACTTTACAAACTTGTAATGACAAAATATAGTATTTCAATAAGCTAACAACTAAAGGGCAAGAAAACCAAAATATTTTTGGGGTTTTGAAATTGGTAGAGCATATTTATACATATGTTATAGGTTAATTTTATATTGCTTTCATAATTTTTTAGGTGAATTTAGTGAACTATGGTACTTAATTTGTTTATATTTTAATGTCTGATTTTGATGAGGGTGTTTGCAAGAAAATGAGACAAAATAGCCAAAGAATGCACACATGTTTATCAAATTATAGTTTATTGTAGTAAGGGAAAGAACATACCATGCCAATCTTGAAAAGAATGTGTGCCGGAGAAAAAGGAGTCAACATATTGTAGTAAGGTTGCGTTATAGACCATGTTGGTATTGCAAAGTGATTATATTGTGTTGAGTTGAAATTGATCTATATTGATATTGCAAACACCCTAAATACGTCATGTTGAAATCATATTGGATAGAACTTTACAGTTTTACAAATAAAAGTTACACAAGAAGAAATCAAGATTTAAGGGTGTGTTGTCATTAAAAGTTATAAAATTTCCTTCGTATATAAATAGAAAAGAGCCTTCTAAAAACAAAAGGGAGGACATTACTCCATTCATTTAATTAGAGCTAAGTTTAGAAGAGAAGAAAAACATTTTTTAGAATATTTTACTTCCTTTGTGGAATTCAACTCTGGAAGCAATAGAAAATAATATCTAAGCATGAATTAAGGTTTGGAGAACACTTTGATGGTTGTTTTTATTCCATTTTATATGTTTTTTTCTTTGAATATTGTTAATCCGATTATTTCTTTTGTAGTTAATTGAAATTGTGAATTGAATGTTTGGATTATGAGTTAATATGTTTGCTATTTGGCATTACATGGTTAGCTATTGAGTTTTTATTTCCATACTCACTTGACATATATTTTGATTTGTTGGAATATATGTTAGATTTGGATTGAGTTTGAGAAAGCCTTTTCAATTTGACTTTTGTGATTTATTTGATTTAGATTAAAAAAAGACATAAAGATATGCACTTTAATTCAATTTGGGTTTTGGAATTCAGATTTATTTCTTCTCTAGAGATAAAATAAATAAATTAATCAATCTTAGGTAATTATTTGTTTTAAGAAAAGCAGTTTTTATCTAATACTTCATTATTTTAAAAACTAAACCAATTAAAGATATGGCAAGGAAATTATGGATTTACTCAATATCAACATTAACCAATTTTCTATTTATTTAGTTTATAATTGAATTGGAGGTATTAAATAACCCAATTCATTAGAGTAGTTATAATGTTAGATTTTAGATTTTAGAAATACGATTTTAATTTTGATTGTTTAGTTTTAGATGAGACTAATGTAAGCCCTACAACTAATATAAACCCTACAACTAACTATTCGAGGTTCCGATTAGTTGAAAGATTCGATTGAGCTTAAATTATAAAGTAAAGCTAGAAATATTGGTAAAATAATTCCGTAAGTTTGAATTTAAGAAAATAAGAAATAAAATAAAAAAATATAAAAATTCTAAATTTTAAGTATATAATTCGTTGTTTATCGAAAATGTATAAAATATATTCTGATAATTAACGAATCGCTAGAGATAAATTATATATATACTAAAAATCATAGAATAACCTAAATAATATTTAGGAATATTTATTTGCACTATATATGAATTTATTTGTAGGTAATTTACTTAAAATACGCGTAATTACTTAAAATACGCAAAATAAGCTAAAATAATACTAAATAATTAAATAAAATTCATAATTAATTAATAAAAAATAAATAAAATAATAAAAGAAAAAGGAATGATCTAGATTTGGATCTTGGCAGTTGAGGAAAATAAGAAAAAAATTAGCCAATCAAATTAGAACAACACAAAAGGCAAATTGGAAGAAGATAAGGTAGTTGTCAACTCAATTTAATGCATAATAATTTTCCTAATACTCTATAAATAGCAAGAAAATTTTAGAAGCTCATTTGGTCAGTTTGGAGAGTGAGAAAAATAGAGAGAGGTGAAATTGAGAGTAAATTAGGATTTTAGAAAAAATCACAAACAATCTGTGCAGTTGGGGCTTCTAAGGAGAACCTAGACCCTGATGAGGAGTTGGGAGTAGACGGCCACCGCCACCACACGATGGTCGTAGCGCCCAGGTGGTCCAACATACCCATGGCCACTGATGGTGGTTGAAGCCACCCAAATCGGTGAGTTCGATTTTCAGCCCGATTTTGTGTAATTTTGTAAAAATAGTAAATATTTTTATAAAATTATGAATTTTGTTATTATAGAATATTTTTATATTTATTTTTTAGAAAAAAATATTATTTTGATGAAAATATGTTCTGTGATATATGGTCCTTAAGAAATCATGCAAAACCGAGCATGTTTCGGTTTAGAAATAAATGACCTTATGAGTGTAATTTTGAGCTCAAAATTTTTTTGTAGACTAATTAAATGATATAGAATGGTGATATGAAGCTTGTTGTCAAAAATTAATTTTTAAAATTTTTAGATAAATTTTAGGCCGTAAAAGGAGACATAAAATGAGTAATTTAGGATTAATTAAGTAATTAAATGGTTAATTATTGAATTAGTGAATAATTATATGTTTTAGGATGTTGAAATCCAATGAAATATGATACTTGTAGTATTTACGGTGTTAGATGTAATTATTATGTTAATTATGTAGTAAATAAGTAATAGAAAAAATAATAAATTTTAAGTTAATTTTATAAATTAGGGTAATTAGGTGTAAAATCTGATTTAGGAAGAATTTAAACATTTTGAAATGATAATTGATGTTGGGAGAGTGTAATTAGAGTGATAAAAATATTAAATGTGTATTATGTACATAATAAGTAATAGTACATAATATACAATTATTAGAAATATAATAAATAGAAGATATTAAAATAAAAATTGATGTTATGATAATAATAGAAATATACAATAAATCTGATAGCAAACTTAAATTAGGGTAATTATATGAAAAATATAAAATTTTCTCATAATGGGGGTGAATTAGGTGATTAAACTAGAATCCGGGTGTAACACACGAACTAAAATACTAGTTAGAAACTAAAAACGATATTGAGGATATCTAAAGATAATGTGATTAATTTTACATTATGGGTTGGAATGATTTTTTAGGGTGTACATATAAATCTTTAACCAAAAATTGAGTTAAAAACCTAATTTAGAAATTGATGGGAAAACTGAAACAGAACTTAACACGATTCAAGAATAATTGTAAAAGACTTAAGACCAAGATAATTAGATATATTAAACCTTAAATAAAAGATAACAATAAGCATTATAGGATAAAACTAACCTATAATAGTTATATGAAAAACTAAAACTATATTTGTGTTATAAGAATTATCGGCGATGGCCTGAGTGAGTTGGACCTTGAGTTAGTGAGTAAGGAGTCCAAGTAAGTTAGGATTAATACAATATTGTATTTTGGAGGCTTGAGATTATATTTAGTCGTACTTGTTAGATAGTTGGTTGTATACATGTGCTTGATTAAAAGTGATGATATGATTCTATTTATTGTTCTGGCTTGCATTGTATAAAGTAATCGATCACCCTAAACTGAACTTAACAAAGATATGACTTATAAATATAAATCGAACTTGCATAACAACCCATTAGGAGAAACCTAGAATTCTCTGGCCAAATCCGACTCCTTCGAAAGGGATAACGCCGGATGGCATAATAGGTCCCTTCTTCATCCTTAATCGAATTAAGTGACAGGTGAGGAGGTTGCGGTAAGGACAAAGTCAATGGTTTAAAGATAATTGTAGGAGGAGCGATGTTTCTATTGCACAAGTTTAGGTTTGGTTATGAGCTATTGCATTAACGGCAACTCTTCAACTCGGATTAGAGTGGGCGCAATTTTTCTAATCTCACGACGGGCCGAACAATATCGTATGATAGCATTTGCTTAAACATGCATTGTACCAAATGATTTGGTTGATAACCTTATTTGTGTTTATGGTGTAATTTTAAGTCCTCCATCTTAACTTACTGAGTTGTGGTTGCTCACATCTTTATAGACGTCGTGTAGGTGCTGGTTAAGAAGCCGCTTACAACTACTCTGAAGCTAACAACTGCTGAATCCTGAGGATTGAGGAAAAACATTTGAAGAATAAACATATATTTTTAAGGTCTAATCTTTTATTTTAGAATTTTTTATTTCTGAATAACGTAATAATTAGGAAATATATTACGGTGAAACGTTATAAACGTTAATTGTAGTAATTGAATTATAGTGTGTATATATAATTTTTCACTTTCTTAGGTAAATGATTTATTTAAATTACAAATCGTTTACTTCAAAGCAGGTTAGTTGTGGACACCTTATATAGATTAGGTCTAAGATGGTGGTTATAAGGCCAACTTTCATCTTAAAATGGTTTACACGACGGGACTGTTATGACTCTGCTGCTTCGAGGCGTGACAACTAATATAGTTGAGAGTTAGTCTAGCATCGCTTATAAGTTCAACTTGGTTTTTACCCGTGTTATATTGTGTATGCAATCTTGTATACTTGTTAGTAGAAATATGTTTTTATTTCCTAAAAGTAGTGACTAACATATTAGAAGCTTTGAAAATTTTTTCCCTTTTTGTATGGTTTTATGATAAAAGATAACAAAGGGAGAAGAAGAAAAGATAAAATCTTTTTGTAATTTTTTTAGTTTTTCCAATTTTTTAAAATAAAAGTCTAGTATATAAACAATCTTAAAAACAAAAATTAGCACCAAACATTTCTTAGTAACAACCTAAAGAAACTTGACTCTTTTTACTTGTAATTGAAAAAGACATAAAGCACATGGTTTAAAAAGAAAAAATCAACTTTAAGCGAATGAAAATTGATAGGTGTACTAAGTTGTGTGAGCAATACAGTTGTTAAGTCAAGATCACCCTTCACAAGAAATGGTGTACTAGATCCCATTTATTTTAGTCCAGTCTATAGCTAAGCAAGTTGCTATAAAGTTTTGAATTTTGTATAATTACAACAATCAGCTAACTTACTCTATTCACTTAGACATCGAATACTTAAAAGGATGCAGCAAAAAGCCAATAAATTGAATTACTAATTGATGTTGCAATTATTCTAATGTTCTAATAAGTGTTGCATGTATCTGAGGTATCAATTGTTTAGTGTTTCAATTAATTCAAGCATAGCATGAATCCCCTTGTAGCAATTAAACCTACAATCAAATTGGAAGTTGTCAATCTAAGTTAGCTAATCAGGTAATTGGTTGGAGTCAACATCTTCAAGTATAATCCTAGTTTACCCTAAACATTCAAAATACATACTCCATGAATTAAAACTCACAACTGAACCCATGAACACATTACAAGAAAATAAACTCAATCTACCAATTAATACGATAAAATGATTACTTGTGATTTTATTGAAGTATATGACAAACAAGTTGTAAAAAGTGATTACTTGTGATTTTAATGAAGTATAAGAGAAACAAGTTGCAAAACATATCTAGAACTAAAGAAATTGGAAACGGAATGAGAAAAACTTATTTGGAGATTTGAATACCCAAATCCATGCTCAAGTATTGTTTCCCACTTGTTTTCAAGTTGGAATCTATTATATAAACTAAAATCAACCTAAATCTCAGCTGAAAATGTACAAAAGTTGATAATTCTAAGGCTATAGTTTTTTTTTATAGTAAAGTAAGAGGAAAAGAAAGACATGGGGGGCAAAAAAAGGAGATCTTGTCAACTTGTTTTGAAATCAAGTTGAAGACTTTTTTTATTTTTATATAACGAATATTGAATAAGTCACGTGTTTTAGATTATAGTAGAGAGAATTGCTTTAGGATTGCAACCGGCATCCGAATGATAGATTCTAGCGATAAGATGTTATGATTTTCCAGTTAACGTCCTAAGTAGTATCCAAATGCCAGCCCTAATTTTGCCCAAGCTTCTTAAAGGGGTGTTCGAATACTTAGTAAAGTTACCATCTAGACACTTATTGAATTCCATGCAATAAATCAATGAAAATCAATACCTTTAAACATAATATTGGATTCACTTCTAATATATATGTTTTCTCAATTGTTGGTCCATCTTACATGTGATAGTAATTTTGCATAATTTTCTCAAAATTTTACTTGATTAATTGCATATAAACATTTATTTATAAGTTAGGAAAAAACATTATTTTATGTGTTATCAAAAAAATATTTTCAATTTAAGGTAGTTTAGAATACCGAAAGAAAAAGAAAATATTGCAAAGTAAGACAAATGAAAAAAAAAATGAAAAGTTGAAAATTTTGATAAAAAGGAACTATGATGCCTCATTTTGGATAATGCATACATAGGCATCTAAATATGGAGTGGTCTAAATAATAAAATAAAATTTCCCTTTCTTTTTTATTATTCCAATATATATATATTCCTTATTGTTTTTTTGGTGTAAATAGTTAACTTTTGTTAAGGTTAATCAATTTTTTAGAAAATAAATTAACCGCTTCTTTGTTCAAAATATCTTACATAGTAATCTTTTCTAGGTTTTAAATTTTATCATTATCAAATCTAAAACTTATAGTATTCGTTTCTTATCGATAATTAGGCTATGATCATTTCACTTATTTGATCCTAACTTGTTGTTAGGTTGTTTTGGACATGAGTCTTTAAGCTTAAACTAATCTCTTTAAAGCATGAGTTAAGCCTTTAAAGCACGAATTTACCTTACCTTATTAGAGACTAAGCTGAGCTCAAGGCATCAAAGTACATGCCAAATCCCTAACTTTAAGTCTAACCTTATCAAGAGCTTGATTTAAGCTTTCATCTCCAATCTACTCATTGAGGCCCAAGCCTTAATATGGTATGTAAATAGATATGTATATATATTAATTTAGACTTGTTTTCCACAGTTTAGATGTCTTAGCAGCCTTCTTCAACAATATTTAGTTAAGTTTATAATATGGTATGTAAATAGATATGTTTATATATTAGTTTAGGCTTGTTTTCCATAGTTTAGATGTCTTAGTAGTCTTTTTCAACAATATTTAGGTAAGTTTAGCTTGTTTTTCATAGTTTAAGTTTCTTTTCTATGATTCAGACATCTTTTCTATGATTCAGATTTTTTTTTCTATGGTTTAAAAATCTTTTTCATAATTTAGATATCTTTTCTATTATTAAGACATCTTTTCTATAATTAGAAAAAAAATTTCTTTCTTTTTTTTTAATGTTTTAAGCATCTTTTTTATATAAAAACTTCATCATGTAGAATATTGCATATTTCATAAAATCTTTAGGGTTTTTCTTGAAAATAAAAAAAATTATTACTTAGTTATTTTTAAATAAAAATTTTAATTTGGCACTTTTCAAAAATTAGGTTTTTAGGTTTTTTTTTTATATAATGTTAGGAATAAAAATTAGGCTTCTAGGGATTTTTTTAATAAAAATAAAATGGTTAATAACAACGTAAATTCAACCAATCATTTTTTATAAAAAGAATTAACACATTAAAGTTTTCGGAAAAAACTACGATCGTCTGATCCGACTAGTGAGTACGTAGCCACTTTCGGGGCGACGATAAAATATGTTAAACATAGTTTTTTTTCTTTTAATTTTTATTTATTTTTTAAAATTATAATTAGAAAAATAATCTTAATTTCGGTAAATAAATAGTGGTATCCGTTAAGGGTTTAATAGGTTAGCCCCCGAATTCAGAACTATCTGGTTCTTTATTAAAATTGAAATCAAAGACCGGTAGCTAAATCGTAACCAATCCACCCAATTGGTTACGATTTCTTTTCTTTTCCCGATTCCGGTCGGGTGGCGACTCCAAAAATAATTTTCAATAAAAAACCGGAATTTCTCAATTTCTTTAGTTGAGAATTAATATTAAATGGGTTAGGGTTTAGTATTAATCAAGAAATGAGAAATCAATTTTAAATAAAAGAAATCGAAAAATCAAACTTGACATTAGGCTATGATCATTTCACTTATTTGATCCTAACTTGTTGTTAGGTTATTTTGGAAATGATTCTTTAAGCTCAAATTGATCTCTTTAAAGTAGGAGCTAAGCCTTTAAAGCACGAATTAACCTTATTAGAGACTAGGCTGAACTCAAGGCGTCAAAGTACATGCCAAATCCCTAACTTTAAGTCCAACCTTATCAAGAGCTTGATTTAAGCTTCCATCTTTGATCTACTCATTGGGGCTTAAGCCTTAAAGCGTAGGATAGTCAAGCTTTGCTTTTAAGTGTGAATGAATAGTAGGTCGGAATAAGTTAGTTAGATAAGGCAAGTCAATCGTCACAATTTGTCTAGAGATCTTTTTCACAAAATCTAGAGACAAAAAAGAGGATCTCAGGATATTTATTTACATCCTAAAACAACTTGATGAATTCATTTATAAATAAAACATTAAAACTTTCTGATACAGTATTTGAAACCCTTGCATTCTACATACATTATAGTTTCTCTAAAATCTTCAATTTAAATATTAGAGTTGCCATATTAGAACCAACTTTAACATTTCCGAAAGCTCTTTTTTATTGTTATTATTATTTTTTAGATTTAGCATTGCCCTTATGAAGATCTACCACCATCAAGACTCTTCTTCATCGTCTTCTTCTTTTTTTTTTAATATTTTTCTGACTTTCGTGAGTGATAACTCTGAACCTTTTTTCAAAGAAAATATTTTTAAAAGAATATTAAAAAAAAAAAAACATACAAACACTTTTAAATATAAGGAATGATTTATACTAAGTGTTCTATGATTACTATAAATTAAAATTACAAAAATGAGATAGACAGCTATTGCATTGCTTAATAAAAGATTAATTTGAAAAAAAAAAATCTCTAACTTATCAAGAGGAGTTCCCATTCTATTTTTTTTTTCCCCGAAAGTTCCCATTCTACTTTATATATCACTAATTTCACTGCAATTATTCTAACATTGAAAACTTTTGATACATTATTAGAATATGAAATGGGTAAAAATCCTTATCCATTTTATAGATTAGAATATGAATAAAATATGAAAATATCAATTTAAATACAAATAAATATAGGATACATCAAAATACATATAATCATAAAGGAGTTGTTATCATAAGAAAAGTATTTGGAATCGAAACGGAGCCGGATCAAACCATTTTAATTTTCAAAGATATTAGGTTTAGTTTTTCGGTCCAAAAAGTGATTCGCTGTTTTCACATTAATACAAGACCGGAAAAATAAACCAAGTGAAAATAAAATGAACTATAAAATGGAAAAAGAAGAATGAGAGGGATGTGGCGGTGATTTCCTTAAGGATATCTTATTCCTATTACGAAGTGGATGAGCTGAAGAAACACACCATCATGCCTCCATTCTCTTCATCTTCTTCCTCTTCTCTTTCCTTATCCACACTCAAACTGAATTCGTTCAACTTCAGGTCCTCTCTCTCTCTCTCTAATTGTCTGTATTTGTGGTTGCATTTACTGAACAAGCTTTCACTCTCATTAAGTTTGCCTTTTCTGATGGTATCAGGAACCAAAGAAGAAACGAAAGTGTGCAAAACCCCAGAAAATGCCAGTTATATGACAAGGCTTCAGTTTCCATGACTAGTAAATCCATTCCTACCTTCGAATTTTGCAGAAGAGAACTCGTGCTTCTTGGTCTTTCTTCTTCCTTCTCCCTAATTATCCCTTCCTCAGGTACAAACATATTCATTTTTTTCTTTCTTTTTTTCCATCTCTTGCTGTTATAGAATGAAATATTGGTTTATTCTTTTTATGAATTGCCCATGAAACTAGAAATTCATAAGCTTAAATGAGCATTAAGTTACTATTCAAGTAGTATCGTTACATTTTATACGAGATAGATAGCCCCAGTGTATGTTTGATCTTCAAACGAGGCCTTAATTCTTTAATTTAATAGCGTTTCAGCAGTAGCTTGTTATAACGTTTTGGACAAGCTTCCATTTAGATGGAAGCAATTCTATGTATTGCACATAGTTGTGTATGTTTCATAAACGTTAAAAGGTTAGAACTGAACTTCATGATGCTTGTTCAAAAGAAGAAATGGCATGTGGTTGCAGGAGTGTTCGCGAATGAGCAACTGGAGGACTTGAAATTGGCATCATTAGTTGACGAGATAAATGCTTATTCTTATACCTATCCCTTGGAGTTGCCTTCTAAGAAGTTTGTCTTCAAATGGTATGTTGAATTGCATTAAATCTGAACATCTATGTAGATCAACGCCTCCATAGGTTAGTGCCCTGCTATGTGATGTTGTTGCAATTGTGATTAACAGATATCAATTTGATTGTGATGCTGAAATTTCTTCTGAACTACTCATACATACAGATGCACACTCTTGTCTCCACAAAATGAATATTTAGCATCAGTTTTTCCTTGTCAGGAAGTTCCTCTGCACCTGAACTTTATTTATTATGAGTAATATTTCATCTCTTTTTTGCATTTTAAATTAATGTTAGAACAATTAAAAACGAAATCAGGTCCTAGATATAGTCTTCTTTTTCCCCACACTTTGTAAGTTTTTCATCTTGATTATATTTTACCCTTCTTCCTGATATGTCATTTATAACTCAATATGGTCCAGTATGACTATTTTATTAGAAAGGTCAACCTTTTCATTTATATGCTAAAGGGGTTCTCTGTGGAGATGCAGGATTCTTCTTAATATTTTTTAAACTATGAGGTGTTACTTATTGGGGAATGGCAACTGTAGCTAATATGTAAATATTGGATCATGAATTGCTTTCTTATCTAGATGTCCTTGAAATGTTTATAGATTTATTCATAGATGTCGACAACAATGTTTGTTGCTGAATGATGCAAATATGTGTAGAATTTATCCAGTGGAAAAGTGTATACATTCTTCATTTTCGTTCAGTTTATCTGATTCCTCTGCTTGAAGGGTGGAATCCAGAAAGCCAGAGCGATATTCTTCAGCAGCACCATTATCTCGTAAGTAAACCCTTTCACAGTGCATCATGTGGATAATTGTGTGAGAGAAAAGCTATACAATGAACTCTTTTAGTGCCTGTCTCTTGGTTCCATAATGTGTTGGTCACAGGCTCAACCATTTTAGGATCAACAAAGTCAAATGCTTTCTTTTGCTGTGCTTTTAGAGAGATGATTATGGCAGTAGATAAATAGGGAAAAAACAATAGGCTGCATGTCTTGTTGGTTTTAATTCTCACACAGCATGCTTCAGATCCAAAATATGCTTTTCGTTGGGTTAGGTGCTGAGAAATCATATGCCTGCTTCTTACTTGAAACTTTAATATTTGATATACCAAGCCATGTTAATTGAATTGATGGCCTTTTTGCCTTTGTGATTTAGCTGATGCACGTCTGCGCATAGTGTCGGAGAGAGTTGACATTATTGACAACCTAATTATCTCAGTTTCGGTAATTGGCAATAGAACCATATTCTCGTTGAAATTGATGTTCTCCATTGATTTACTGAACTTTTAATTAATATCTATGCCTTATTCCAGGTTGGTCCTCCAAATTTTCAGATTATAAAAACTAAGGACAAGAGTAAATGGACTGCAAAAGAAGTTGCTGATGCTGTTTTAGCTGATAAATCTGCGCTGGTAAATTTCTTCCTGTCATCAGACTTTATTAGTTTACAGCTTTCATGTAAAAGGACCACAAAGGAAAAGATGCTTGCAATTTGCTCAACAGTGGAATATTCACCCATTTCCAGCAATCGTGTGTTATTGCCAATTTGTCTTATTTTCAACATAGGCTTTGGACTCTATCATGTGAAAACTAGGTGTGAAATCTTTTGATAGTTGTGGTTTTACTGTCTGTCATTCAAAGATACTTGGTTAATTGTATTTCCCTGAAGTTACAGAAACTATATCTCAATGATGAACTGGTTATGATTTTATATTCCTTTACTTGCAGAGAGTCACCTCGAGTCAGCGGATGACAGAGAGTTCAGTACTTGATGCACATTCTAGTGATGTATGTTCCCAAATGCTTGATCTTATGTTTCCTAAATTCAGTTGATAGAAATGTTTTTCAATTTTAAGCACTCTGGCTTATGTTCAACCTATAAGTTTCTAGGTGTTGATTTAACATCATGAATCTTTAAACACCGTTTAGCAATTTGCCTCACTCTTTTTTTTTTTCTCAGATAAATGGTGAGCGATACTGGTATTATGAGTACCTTGTCCGCAAATCTCCTACGAAAACAGTAGGTTATTTCTCATTAGCTCCTGATGATTTAAATAAACAAATAAAATTGAATTGTACCATGTTGAGTTAGTTGTATTTTTGTCGAAATATGCAGGCTCAGGAACCAAACCTCTTCAGACATAATGTTGCTTCAACAGCTGAACGGGATGGTACATAATTCATTCAAGTTCTTAGTGCTTCATCCGGTTTCCTTGTTTCAGCAGGATTTCGAATGTTTACCCAATGAATCCTATGAGCATCAAGTTATTACAAACTGTGAAATCATGTTCTATTGTCAGTGTCTTTGTCCTAATCCTTACAATGCTTTCTTCAAATATGACTTTATATATGCTTCTAGGAATTCTTACTTGGAAACTAAGAGTTTGGTTTGGCCTCTTCTGCTGTGATTCTTTCTAGTTTTTCTCCCAGCAAGATTTCATTCAACTTCATGAAAGCTTTTTTTTTTTCTTCCCCAGGATATTTGTACACACTGAATGCTTCAACCCTCAGTAAGCAGTGGGACAAGGTCTCTCTCTCTCTCTCTCTCTCTCTCTCTCTGCGACACACAAAAATACTTGCATATGGACATAGAAGACATGGAGACTTGCGTTTAAATATTGAATGGATTTTCTTACATGCCATCTTCATGGTTAAAGATTAACCAACGTTATATTTCGCTCTAAAAACTGCTTTGTTGATGCAGATGGGACCATACTTGCAAAAAACAGTTGCTTCATTTTGCCTTCTTCCAGCTTCACAGAGTTATGTTCCTCCATATAAAGATCCATGGAGATTTTGGTGACAGAGACTTAGTAGGTACTTAAGAGAAGATCTTGGTTTTTTTGGATTCATCAAATTTTGTGACATCTCCCTTTTTTTTTTTTTCTTTCTCGTGGCAAGCATAAGAGAAAGAGGTTAATTCTTTCGACTGTGGCTATCATGGAGTGGTTTTACAGCATGCACAATGGTAAAAAACGATTGTGTAGTGACTATACAGTGGGATAAAGCTTGATCTTTTTTTCCTTTTTTGCGTTGTATTTGATTCACTAGAATATAATAAGATTAAGAAGGAATAGCATTTCCTTTGGTGTTATTTTGTTCTATGATTAGGGATATTATTAAAATAGAAGTTCCATGGGGAATAGTAATTGCTTTTGTGAAAAAAAAAGGGGAAACATTTTATGGAATAATTATTATATAACTTTTGGCAAAACCAAATAATGAAATGGATATTCCATAATATGCGATTTTATTCCAATGAACCAAATGTAATGTTGGTGATTAGACTTGAACTGAGGAAAGAGAAATAGAAAGTAGATTGAACTTTGTTGAAATTCGGGTTCATCTTCCACCATTATTTATACATATAGGAATCATAAGCATAGAATACAGTCCTAATCGAAATGCATACACTTGTTTCATATATTTCATATATACTATGAAAATGCATACACTTATTTCATATATACTATCAAAATGGTGAGAAAAGATCTATTTTACATCTCCGAAGGGCTATAATCGAAGATATCATTGTTTCTGGTATAGAAATTCCATTCTTGTTGCTGTATTTATTGTGTAGAGATTGGACATGATGTTAATGTTAAGCTTGATCTTAGAAGTGGATAAGGAAGAAGTTTAGTAAGAAGTATGCAAATGTTGGAATTAGTAGGTAGGTTATGTTAATTTATATAGTTTGTGTGGGTTTAGCTAGAGTTTAAGTAAATATTGTAAGGTCCTTGTCATTAGATATGGAAGGGGATCCAAAAAGTTCGACCTAAATGGATTAAAACTTGTCATACAGCTTTCACATTTTTCAATAGTCCCATGTAATAAACTAGTCAATGAAATTTGATAGTGGTTTTGATTGCAAATCTAAATAAGCGCCTCTTGGAGTCCTCAAAAACTTTCGAGATTTAGTATCTTTGAAATTTGAGAATATTTTAGCTGCCACAAATTGACATCTTTGTGTACCTTTATATTTCTATTTGCAATTAATTTTTTCAATATTTCTTTATTCTTGTTAAAAGTATTCTTAAGGGAATTTGACAATTCATCAATTATGACTTTTAACTTATTGATTTCCTCTCTTAGCAACTTTGTTTTCTTTTAGTAAAAATATTTCATTTCCAATAAGTTCTTCCTTTCTTTCCTTAAAACGTAATTTTCAGTAATAAGATTAGAACTTTCTTATTTCCTAATCTCTTTTTCATGCTTTAAACCATCCTTTTCTTTTAAAAGAGAAGAATTTTCATCTATCAAATATTTTTATCTTCTTTTAATATTTCCTTTTGTTTTTCTGGTTTTGTTTTCCTTTTGAATGAGCCAAATAATAATTTTTCAATTTCTTCGTTAACACCAATAGATGAATCAATTAAATCAGAATCAGAGTTGGAATTTACTTCATTATGGGCCATCAAGCAAAAATTTGAATCTTCCACCAATCTTCACCTTTTGATTTAGGCATTATATCAATATTGCTTCTTTCTTGATATACTTTACTTAACTTGTCCCAAATAGCTTTAGTAGTTTTACATGATGACATTAAATTAAAATCAAAGGAAGATATAGCACTTAAATTGATATATTTTGCCCTTGAATTAACAGATGCCCTCATGTCATCCTTTATTGTAATCGAATCAAGAATTACTTTATATCCATTTTCAATGATGATTTGTGATTCATAGTTAGTAGCCTGAATATAATGTTCCATCCTGTACTTCCATAAAGAAAAATTAGTGCTATAAACAATAGGAACATTAAACATATTTGCCATTTAATCATTTTCTTAAGAGTTAACACTCTTTTAAAAAAAAGAACATTTTAAGAAAGAAGATGGAGGGTTTGAATTGGTTGTTGTAAAGTTAATTGTTCTTTGTAAGATTAGGTACCTTCTTGATTATTCAATAATGATACTTAACCAAGCTTAATGAATATATCGTCAAAGAGTAATGCATGAAAGTAATTAACAATAAAATAATTGTGAAAAATAAAAGAGTATGAGATAAGAAAATCAGACAAATGTTTATAGCGTTTCCTCCCTATGAGTCAGTCCACTCTTTTCAATTCTCTACATCGGCTTGTTCCACTATTTGAAAGAAGTCATAGTAAGGTATATAGTTCCCATGACTCAACCTCACCTTCTTACTCCTCACCACAGAAGTAATCGCAACTCTACAAAGTCCTTTACTATTCTCTCCAATAGCTAACTTACTACATTTTTAAGAGTATATTAACTTTGTCAAGGCTAAAAATATGATTCCTCGCAATTTTAACACGATAATTTTATGAGACAATACATAATTCTTCTTAACACAAAACAATATAATAATTCTTTTCTTCTTATTGTGTTTGCTTCTATTTCATGCAGCTCCTTTATATAGACTTACTTCAAGGCTTCAAGATAGAAGTATCCGTTATGTATCATTAAGCCTTCCTTTTCCTTCATATGCTTTATATGATGATAGTCATTATATTATTCATTTGCTTCATGTGTATTTCTTTTATCTATTGAGCCTTCCTTCTAACATATGTATAGTGTAAGCCTCACAACTAATCATTCGAGGTTTCGATCGATCGAAATAATCGATCGAACCTAAATTATAAAGTAAAGCTAAAACTATTAGTAAAAATGATCCCGTAAGTTTGAATTTAAGAAAATAAATAATAAAATAAAAGACTATAAAAATTCCAAATTTTAAATACATAATTTGTTATTTATCGAAAATGCGTAAAATGCATTCCAATAATTAACGAATCGCTAGAGATAAATTATATGTATACTAAAAATCATAAAATGACCTAAATAATAATTAGGAATATTTATTTGTACTATATATGAATTTACATGTAGGTATGAATACGCGTAATTACCTAAAATACACGAAATGTGCTAAAATAATACTAAATACTTAAAAAAATTCGTAATTAATTAATAAAAAATCAAGAAAAATAAGGAAAAATAAGGAATGATCTAGAATTGGGTCGTGGCAGCTGGGAAAAAATAGAAAAAAATTAGCCAATTAAATTAGGACAACACAAAAGCCAAAAATTGAGGGATTTGGACAATGTCTTGTCCAATTTAATACATAATAGTTTCCCTAGACCTCTATAAATAGGGAAAAAAATTCACAAAGCTCATTTGGGCAGTTTGGAGAGTGAGAAAAATAGAGAGAGGCGAAATTGAGAGAAAAATTAGGATTGGAAAAAAGAAGAAAGAAAAACTGTGCAATTAAGGCCTTTAAAGGAAACCCACACTAGATGAGCAGCTAGGAGTAGACGGCCACCACCGCCACATGGTGGTGGCAGCGGCCAGACCAGCCGACAAGGCCACAGTGGCCGGCGATCGTCGGAGCCACTCAGACTTGTGAGTTTGATTTCTAGTCCGATTCTTGTGTAATTTTGTAAAAATAGTAAATATTTTTAGAAAATTATGAATTTTGTTATTCTGGAATATTTTTGTATTTAGTTTTTAGAAAAAATATTATTTTGATAAAAATATGTCCCATAATATATGGTCCTTAAGAAATTGGTCAAAACCGAGCATGTTTCGATTTAGAAATAAATGACCTTAAGAGTGTAGTTTTGAACCCAAAATTTTTGTATAGACTACTTAGATGATATAGGATAGTGCTATGAAGCCCATTTTCAAAAATTAATTTTCGAAAATTTTAGATAATTTTTAAGCCCTAAAATGAGGCATAAAATGGGTAATTTAGGGTTAATTAAGTAATTAAATGGTTAATTACTGATTTAGTGACTAAATATATATTTTAGGATGTTGAAATCCGATGGAGTATAATACTTATAGCATTTAGGGTGTTAAATGTAATTATTAGGTTAATTATGTAGTAAAGAAGTAATATGGAAAAATAGTACATTTTAAATTAATTTTGTAAATTAGGGTAATTAGGTGTAAAATCTGATTTAAGATGAATTTAGACATTTTGAAATAATAATTAATGTTGGGAGATAGTAATTAGATTGATAAAAATATTAAATGTGTATTATGTACATAATAAGTAATAGTACATAATACACAATTATTGGAAATATAATAAATAGAAAATATTATGATAAAAATTGATATTATATAAATAATAGGGATATTTAATAAAACTGATAGAGAACTTAAATTTATGTAATTATATGAAAGATGTAAAAATTTCTCACATTAGGAGTAAGTTCGGTATACTAATAAGGATTTTAGTGTACCGGGTGAAATAAAATACTAATTAGAGGTAATGATGGTATTTAGGAGATCGGGAAGTAATGTGATTAATTTCACATTATGAGTTGAAACGAATTTTTAGGGTTTGAGTATAAAACAATACTTAGAAATCGAATTAGAACCTAATTCAGAAATTAATGCGGAAACCGAACCCGAACCTAACCCCAAACCTAGAATAATTGTAAAAGACTTAAGACCTAGATAATTAAGCATAATAAATCCTAAACAAAACATAACAATAAATGTTATAGTATAAAATGAACCTATAATAGTTATATAAAAAAATGAAACCACATTTGTGTTATAGAGATGATCGGTGATGGCCTGAGCAAGTCGGACCTTGAGTGAGTGAGCAAGGAGTCGAGATAAGTTGGAATTAATAAGATGCTGTATTTTTTAGGCTTAAGATTATGCTTAGTTGTACTTGTTAGATAGTTGTTTGTGTGCATGTGCTTGATTATGAGTGATGCTATGATTCTGTTTGTTGTTCTGGCATGTATTGTATGATTTGTACGAAATTAATGATCACCCTAAACTGGACTTAATCAAACATACGACTTGTAATTATAATCGGACTTGCATAGCAACCCATTAAGAGAAATTTAGGACTCTCCAGCCAAATACTGACCCCTTTGAAAGAGATAGCGCATGATTGCATAATGGTCCCTTCTTCATCCTTAGTCGAACTAAGTGACAAGAGAGGAGGTCGCGGCGAGGGTGAAGTCAATGGTTCGAAGGTAGTCTCGGGAGGAGCGAGGTCTCCATTGCACAAGCTTATGTTTAATCGTGAGCTATTGCATTAATAGCAACTCCTTAACCCGGATTAGAGCTGGCACAATTTCTCTAATCTCACGACGGGCCGGACAACGTCGTGCGATGGCATTTACTTGAACATGCATTGAACCTAATAAGTTGATTGAAAACCTTGTTGTGTTTATGGTATAATTTTAAGTCCTCCATCCTAACTTACTGAGCTGTGGTTGCTCATATCCCTATAGACGTCATGTAGGTGCTGACTAAGTAGCGACAAACAACTCCTATGAAGCTAGCAACTGCTGGATCCTGAAGAGTGAGGAAAAAGATTGAAGAATAAATACATATTTTTAAGGCCTAAGTTTTTATTTTAGAATTATTTTTTATTTTTGAATAATGTAATAACTAGGAAATATATTACGGAGAAATATTGTAAACTTTAATTGTAATAACTGAATTATAGTGAATATATATATTTCCTCACTTTCTTAGATAAGTGATTTATTTAAATTATAAACTGTTTACTTCAAAGTGGGTTAGTCATGGACACCTTGTGTTGATCAAGTTTAAGATAGCGGTTATAAGGCCAACTTCTATCTTAGGATGATTTACACGGCGGGATTATTACAACTTTGCCGCTTCGAGGTGTGACATATAGCATATTTAATATTGCCTCCTATATTTTTTTCATATTTTCTTCTTCTTAAAATATCTCATATATCTGTTACTTCAGCCCATAATTCTTTGTTGATAATTGTGGAACTTCTCATAAAATTTTTGTCACAATGTTTAGTTTAATGTATTACCTAAATATATTTAACTTGCAGTGTTGGACCTTTAGTTATATAAAAATATTTTTCCATTTTAAGCTTTTGTCTTATTTCTACTTTACACCTTTTGACTTACTTTTGCTTTCTGTTTGATTTTAGCTCTCTTCCCATATTAAACAACTTTTGTATTTTCCTCTTATTGTGCTTTCGTTTCATGCTTTTGATTTGCAGTTTTGGATTTACTTCTAGTTATAACTTTTAGATTTTGGTTTAACTTCTAATTGTTTCGTATTATGGAGCTACTACTTATGATCACCACTAAGCTTCTAGTTCTCACTTATGTCCAGCTAGCTTCTACTCCTTCATGAAGCTTTCGATTTTGTGCTTCCAGTTCATGTTACCAATTCACAAAAACATTTTTTCCAAAACTTAACCAATATTAATACTTTTTATAATTCTACTGCTTCTGACTTTAGTATTTCTTTTAAAGCTTAATTTATTCCACAAAATAACTTTTATGATACTTCTTATTCTTTTAGCTCCACACTACATGAACTCATTAGTAAACTTAATATAATGTTTTGTTATCATTAAAACATCTTTTAGATATACTTAATATTAACATCAACTAATTACAATATGTTCAAAAGATGTGTCAACTATTTTAGAGACATCAAATCCATCAGTAATGCTCCTTATGCTGCAATTTGCAAAATCTTTCAAAGGATTCTTGACATATCATTTGCCTTGGTACCAATCAAGGTATCTCACAAGTTATAAGCAATCATCTATTATGGATCCTTCATTTTTGTAGTGTTTATAGAAAAGTCTTCCATTAGCCATGTTCCTAGGTAAGGGTAAGTGGGTAACCTTACTATACAGGGTATCTACTCAAACCCTACTCTATAAGGTAGATTCTGGGTAAATAAAGAGGGTTATAGGGTAGGTCTCAAATAGTAATTTTTCAGAATTTGCTCTAATAGGGTAAGGTACGAGTGTGATGTTAGGGTACCTTATACCTATCGTAGAACCTGTATTTTGGAGTGTGCAAGATATAGATTTTAGGGTACCTTATACCAACCGATAATATCATCTTAAGATTACATGCATTCGTGTATACTGTTTTGTTCATTTCTCTTATTATTTTTTTTTTCTTGGGTAAAACCTTATTTTTGTATTTTGTGTATAACAATTTTATGATTTAATAAAAATTTATTTTGATGATTTGAAAGGAAAAGATAAAAAAAAATGTTTTATCATAATTTAATCAAGGGTTGAATGTTTTCAATTGTAAAGATTATTCTCTATTTTATTTACTAAAGTTTTATATTATTATGATTAAATGTATTGTAAATATAAAAACCTTTCAAATAATACGATTGGTTCATTAGTATCGATGTAAGTTTAATATTAATTGTTTGTGTGTACAATTTTGTCCATATTGTTCTTGAATCTCAGTCCATAACTCATGTGCCGATTTAGCATAAAGAAAATTTTGAGATAACTCATTGCTCATTGAATTTAACATCCAGACCATGTAAACATCTAGTCCAATGCCCTAGACCAGGAGAATTTTATTAGGTCTCAAAATACTTCCATCAATGAAACCTAGTTTTGATTTAGTACCTAATCCAATCTTAATTGCTCTACTTGAAACCCAATAATTGTTGCCATTGAACAAAATATTTCTAATCATGAAGCTTTGACTATGAATTCTAGGGATACAAAGGATCCTAATATGATTTATGGTTAATCACATCATTAGTTTGCTTAGGTTAATTATTCATATATTTGAATGAAGAAGATCACTAGATGATTCAAGCAAAGAATAATATTACCTCAAGTTTCAAACTCTAATACCATGTGGAATTTCCTAAGATACATCACAGGAATGAATTATCTTCAATATCAGTTGAAGAAGTTGTTATTTGATGAAGAAAGTTGAATTAGGAAGACAAAGGTTTATACATAGCTCCTTATCATTTTAGTAATGTTTAACAAAAAAAGCCCCAATATAACTTATTAACTCTCTTATATACAACCTACAACAAGCTAACAATTGAAATAACGGACTCTCAACTCTCTTTATCTCATGCATGTTGAAAATCAAGTAAAATAACATAACAAGGATAAGGGGAAGAATAATAAATAAACATGTAAACTAATAGGTAGTGTGCTCTTATTCTCGATAATCATTTTTTACTAGCGAAAGTGCTTAGAAGAAAAAGCAAGCTAAGTCATATCTTGTATGTTGGAACTAAACACCAAAGTTTAGCATGTACTTATACAAGCATGACCACATTTAAGTGCCATATAAGACTCATATATAGGATATTTAATGGTGATTGTGAAAGCACTAAAGGGCTAATATGTTGAGTTTATTTAATTGCTTATACTACTTTAGAATGTAAATGTGAGAGCCATCAGCTTGGTATTTCCAAAATCTTACCATAATGACATAAGTTTGTAAATCAAATCCTAACCTTAGTTTTTTTTTTTTCAGTTTACTTCTAAATATAGAAATTTATTAATCTAACTACAAAATTAAAAATATAGGTGAAAATTAAGATGTAAACAACAACCAACTTAAGTAGGGGTAAAGGTAAATCAAGAGAATTAGAAATATTAACAAATAATGATTAATTTTTAACTTGTTAAATTAATTAAATAGCTTATAGTATCCAGAAAATAGTATAAGAAATAAGGAATAATAAAAAAAAGAGTAATTACTATAGGGTAAAGAATAAAAAAGTTAATTTTAGGTTATTTACAAAAGATGAAATAGCAAGAAGTAAGAAAGACCAATTTGTCCTTGAAAGTAAAAATAAGTAGTAAAATTAAGACAGTAAATAATAAATTAGTAATAAACTAAATAAATAATAGACAAAGATAAGAAGCATGACAATGACCCTTGCCTTTTGCATATAAAACATCATCATGACATTCAATATTGAAGTAGGAAGCATACTCTAAAAGAGTAGAAAAGTAATTAAATAATATGATAAAAGCCAAAACATGACAAAACATCCTAAATTGCTAAAAATTGGCCAAGCCACTTCTATAAATAGTAAAAAAGTTACAAAATGCTCTCAGAATATGTAACAAACTTTAGAAAAAGAAGAAACATGAATTTCAAATTTAATTAGAAAATTAAAACAAATTGAGAAAAAAATTGACTCAACATATTTCACCATATTATAACACGTGGTAAAAATTTTATGATTTTTAGGCTAATAAAAATTGAGAAAAAAATTGGACAAGGGTGGTACCTAACTGTATAAATAGCACCCTCCACTTCTTCCCATTCTACATTGAGTTTTAAGCCCCAAAAAATTATAAGAAGGTAATAGTCTCACATTTTGAGCTCCTCCAAGGTGGGTAGACAACGTTGCTATGGTGGGTGGTGGTTGGAGGTTATCATTTTGGCAATTTGGGTGATTTTTCATTCAAAAATTGCATAAGTTTCAAATCTATTTCTTTTGAGGAGCTCTTTTAATTATAAGTCCTTCATTCCTATATTTATCAATGGTAATTTTCTTACAATTAATTTTGCATATTGTTATTTTTTGATAATTTTTGCAAGTTTCTACCCATTTTGTTGAAAACTGCTCTTTTAAAGAAAAATTGTAAAACCCTATCTATTGACTTCCTAAAATTTTCAAACTTTTTCTCATAGTTTATTATATCCATTATGATTTTTAAGCACCATGGTTACCAAGTGTTGAAATATTTTCATATTTTCTAATTTCCTTACTTTTACAACCTAAATTTTACTTAAATATTAAATATATAGTAAAAATTATAATATAGTAAAATTCCAAGAATAATAGATATTATTAAATTTCCCTCATTTTAACTTTCTTATGATGTTACTTTATTATTTATATTAATCTTGATCTAATTATTTCATATCTTAGGTTTTTTCCATATCAACTATATTAAACTTCATTCCAAACCTTAATATATATTCAATTTACGTTCCTTCTAAAGAATCAAGCACTTTTCTTGAATTCTTACTGTAAGTAACTATAACTAATCGTCTTATCTTATCTTATCTTACTTTTCTTAAAAACAAACAATAAACTACACAACATATAGGGGTCAAATCAAAAAGTTATCATTTGACTATAACTACAGTATAACATAACTATAAATCTTATCCTTAAACTACCTACCTTAAAAGATTGACTAACGGAAGGCTTATTTTTAGGATTTTCTACGCGAACTCTAGGATTTTGGGCACCCACAATCTAGATAAGCAGCTTACCTAACAGTAGTCTTAATTGTGTTAATAAGGAGTTATAAGTCATTATATTCCTTGTGTACTTGCAAAGTGTATGGATGAAATCATTGTGGTAACTAAGCTTACCTATTTGACGTAATTTGCTTATATATTTAATTTCATGCTTTGGAATGATTATGCTACTTAGTTACTTATTAAAATTGACTAAATGTATATTTAGCCCTAATAATTGGTATGCATTGTACCCTTGCATTATTACATGATTCCTATCAAAACCACCCATACAGTGAAAAACTGTAGTTTCCTTCTTTTCAACTTTATGAAACTAAGCGACAGTAAAAGAGGTCGCCTTCAGGATTGAGAAGTTATCATGGATAATTTGGAATAGGTATAGAGGGGACAAAGAGGGATGTACATTGCACAACCTCGCATTGGTGTGAGATTAGTCCCATAAGTAGTTAACTATGGTGTGAAACTCCTTAAAACCCAAATTAGAGAGAGATTACTTTCTTTAGTCTCAAATGTACCAATCAATGTCATGTTGATGACATTTGGCTATTACATTACATTCTAAAAGGACTAGTTTGTCTTGCTTATTTAGGTATAGTGTTCATCTCTTACAACTTATTAGGTTATTGGTTTGCTCATGCCCTTATAAATTTTGCAAGTTTTAATGAAAAGGAATCCCTAAGGTGGCTGCTTGATCAATCTAAGTAGGTACAAAAAGATTCTGGGTCAAAAATTTAAACAAAATGGTAACTATCGAAATGTACCTTACTTATTAGGGTTAATTATAATATGTAAATGTAAGCTAATGAATAAATAAAAAGAAGTTTGATATTCCTTAAGTAATGGCCTTGTTATTTTAAGCGTTGTATGTATTGAATGTTTACAAAAGTGGGTAATCATCTTAAGCTATCATAAACAATCAATATGTATGAGAGGACTATTTGTTTTGGGCTTACAGGGTACGATAGTAAACATGTAAATAGTGCTTGTATAGATACCTTTTGACAATTCAATAGTTACCTAACTCACCAAATTTCTCATAATAGAAATAACAAATTCTTCTCTTTGCTTCCACTTATCTCTCTCTCTTCTCATTTCTTTGTCTTTCTCCTTTCTATTTATAGTCGAATAGATTAGTATTTTTCATGGTATTAGAGATTCAATTGTTATTTTTTTTTATGTTTTTTATCATGAAGCTATCACCTCTAGAAGATGAGTTTGATTTATACTAAAGTGTAGCTTATTTTTGTAATGAATTTGGTATGTATTTAATAAACTAAAGTGTAGCTTATTTTTCAAATTGGAGAAAATGAATTTAAATAAAGTAAATACTAATTTAGTGTTAAATTCATATAGTTATAGTGGGGGTACGGTGATGTATTAATGAGTTTGATTTATACTACGATATATAAATGAATTAACATCATGATTGTTGTAAAATTTTTTTAATAAAGATTGAAAAGGTAAAGGAATAAATCGGAATGATGCCACCTCATTTTATAAAGTTGTAATTTAGTAACTTTTATTATAATTGGTTGAGTAATATGGAGTCAAAATTATAACCAATAATATGTAATAATAAGTTAGTCTTAAACTCTAGTAGCTAGTGGTAACGGACCTGTACCTTGTTTTAACATATCATTAGTCTCAAGATTCAAAGAGTAAAAATAAGTCATTGTTGATTAGGTATAGTATAAGTACTATTAGTTAAAAGATAATGAGATATAATATGATAGATTAATCTTGAATCTAAATTAATAAGTTTGATAGAGTCTACCTAATTAAATATAGAAACAGTATCGCTATTAGCAAAAAGTTTGAAGAGTTTGCTTTTATAAATGTTTAATAAAACCGGAATGAGTACATAACCATAATTATGCCACCATGAAATCCACTAATTGAGTGTGAAATGATTATCTATGTAAATACTTTAGTTGTGACCTATAACGAGAAAGTTCAAGGCTAAAAACTACTTCTCTCCTTATTGCAACTTTGATAATTCATACTAAGAAATAGTTCAAATATAATGATGCTATTTTTTATGCATAATCAATAAGTTGTTTATGATTAGGTATTCAACAATCAAGTGGGGTAATGCATAAATAGATTGCTAATTTTGTATTTTAAAGTATATAAACTGTGTGTTTAAAATACCTAATGATTTACTAAGATGGTAAGTGCATTAAACATGAGCATAAAAGAGAGATTTGTAATGTTCACTAAAGTTTATGGTCAGGATGGTGGGAATAATTTGACAGTAAAAATAGAAAATAAAGATCAAAACAGTTCACACCTAGAGATCATACCCGTGAACTTGATCGTAGTCATTTATATTTTGCCTAATGGGGAAGTCTCATAAATTTCATGACATCTAGCTAAATTAGAATTTCTTTTTACCTTATATCATGGAAATCCTAAAATTATTACTCTTCAAATATTTCTTAGAAAGACAAATACATAACATATTTTTGCCTAATAAAGAAGACTCATAAATTTCATGACATTAAAAGAAATTAAAATAAACTTCTTTAACCTTATTTCATGGATACCCTAGATTTATTACTTTTCAGGAATTTTCATAGAAAAACAAATAAAATATCCTTATCACTAGCATGACATATTTTTGCCTAATAAGGAAGACGCACAAATTCCTTGACAACCGAAAAAGTTGTAATAAATTTCTTTCACTTTACATCATCGAAACCCTAGATTTATTACTTTTAATGAACTTCGAATCATTGCTGGGATACAATACACTTAATCAAAACCAAGAATAAAAGAAATAAAAAGAAGTCGGTATATGTCATAGGTTTATTATCTGGCCATGCATGTGGAAATAAATGAAGTCCTATATATATTACCGCTAATAATTATCTATTTGGTCGTTCAACTATTCATGTCTCATGTTTACAATTTCAGTTGTATTTGTCCCTTTCCTCTCAAGCGGTCCAATTCAAGGACATGTAATCATGGAACTAAGCATTATTTCTCTTATCTAAATTCGATGGAAAATGTAGGTCTATTTAGTTGTTGTATTTGCTTTATTTTGTATTCAAATCGTAGTACGTATATTTAAATATATTCATTTATAGATTTGAAGAATAATATATTGATTTGGTTTTATAGCTTCTATAGTGAGGAGTAGACTCATTCAAGCTTAGCATGTGATAAGAGGATAAATCTATGACTATATAAGCGATTTCTCGTATTTATGTCCAATCAACACTCCCCATTTATAGTTCTAGCAATTGGCATACATATATATATATCTATAATTTTCATCACTATATAGATAGCACATACTCATTCTTTGTGTAATCAAATCTAACTTATATATATAATCCAAGATTGTCTCACTTTACACCACTTTCGAGACCATAATCCTATTTGAATTTATTTACAAAACAATTTGTCTATAATATGCCTCTAAATAAAGTTTTTCATCTTTTTTATTCACTTGATTTTTTTTTTAACTA
Source organism: Lumnitzera racemosa (assembly GCA_024138005.1). Lineage (NCBI taxonomy): Eukaryota > Viridiplantae > Streptophyta > Magnoliopsida > Myrtales > Combretaceae > Lumnitzera > Lumnitzera racemosa. Next base: position 10,056,572 of record JAMXBC010000007.1, read on the forward strand.
CTGCTTTCAATTTATCTACATTTATTTATCTTGTCCCTCTAAAGTACCATTAAATGAAGTTTTACATCAAATATATCCCATTTTTTTTGCGAAATTTCAATGAAATTGTCTTTACCAATTATTTTTTCCTTTCTTTCATTGGATACCATTCATCATTAGGATATCGTTATATTGCTTTTTGAAAATAAGACATAAGTACAAATATACTAATGTTGCACCTTGAAAATACGACATAAATGCAAATGTACTGATGTCGCATCTTCAAGATGCAACATAGGTATTATATTAGTATTATATTTTGAAGATGTGACATTAGTACAAATAGTTATGTTATATTTTTAAGATGCGACACAAAAACGGTATTTTGGTAATATTTTTTATCTAATTTATATTTATATAATATTTATTAATTTTGATAGTAAATACATAAATTTCTCCCTATGCATCATTTGGAAAATAAAAATACCAAATCAACCCCTTCTACTTTAAGTAATCTCAAATTTGGTCTTTAAATTTTTGTTCAAATAAATTCAGTCCCTTGATTTAATTAATAGACAATTTGTTTTATGAAATTCATGAATATGCTAAATAACTTTTAAAAAATTTATTCTAATTTAGTTTTTCTTTTTTTGTATTTTCCTTAATTCAATTGTTAGAGCTAGTTTCAATTTCCAAATATCAGTCTTGTTTTGTTCCTTGAAAGTACCATGCTGTAAGTTTATGCTTTTTGTTCTTAATGTTCTGTAGAAGCAAACATGTGATCCTGATACGAGAGTAAGAAAGATGAGTAATGTGAATAGAATTCTATATGTGCAAGAATGAAAAGTCTATTTGTATTCCATTGCTTTGAAGGGTAGTTATACAAATATGGAAGAGTCTAACAAACTGCTAATTGATTACCAGTTGGTAAACTAAATACCTAACTAACTTATAACTAATCTAATCTACACGTACAGAAAAGGAAGAATATAAAAGGAAATAAATAATACAAGTAAATATATATTTTCATCTCCCCTCAAGTTGGATCTGCCTAAAGACCCAATTTGGCAATAATGAAATGAAGAGTAGCTTGAGGAATTGGTTTAGTAAGTCGGCTAGTTGAAGTTTGGATGGAACATGGATGATCTATGGGTTACTAGCTTGAACGTGGTCGCGTGCGAAGCGGATGTCAACAGAAACATGTTTTGTTCTATTATGAAGACAAAGAATTACATGCTATTAGCTAACCAGAACGATTGTTGCAGCAAAGAGGAATGGGAAGTGAAACTTTAACACCCATATCTTGTAAAACATACAACACCCATAGAAGTTCTTTGGCAGTTGAAGCTAAGCTTTTGTATTCAGCCTCTATACTAGAAGTGGCAATAGTTCATTGCTTCTTACATTTCTAAGAGACTAAAGCCATACCTACAAAGACACAATAACCACTAATGGACTTCTAATCACGCGAACAAGAAGCCTAATCACTGTTAGAGTAACTAAGAAGATTTAATGAATTGTTAGATAGATAATACAATCTAAGGGAAGAAGTCCCTTTTAAGTATTTAAGAAGATGAAATACTCATAACAAGTGAGGCGTCCATGGGGTAGCAAGAAACCGACTAAACCTGCATATGGCAAAAGCTATATTAGGTCTAGTTAAGGTTAAGTACAACAATTGACCAACTAAATGATGATAAAAGGAAGGATTGTCAAGTGGTTCACTGGAAGTTGCATCATACGTAACACCAAGTTACTTATGAGTGGCAACTGGTTTTGCAACTGTCAAACTCGTATCAGAAAGAACATTGAGTAAGAACTTACGTTGATTGACAAGAAGCCTTGCTTGTGTGCGTGGCAAAGTTCTAACCTAAGAAAAAAAAGAGCACAATTTAAATCCTTTATAGTAAATTCTAAATGCAAAGAGTTCATTAAGGTTGTAATTGAAGCTTCATTAATGCCACTTAATAGCATATTATCTACATACAATAAGACTACAAGAAAGCCATCAAAGTCATTGCGTATAAATAAAGAGTAATCACATTTAGATTGCTTAAAACCATGTTGAATAAAAAATTGAGATTTCTTTAGATTCCATTAGCAAGAAGCTTACTTCAAGCCATACAGGGATTTTTTAAGTCAACATACTTGGTGGTTTGAGGCTTAAAATAGCCTTATGGTAGATGCATATAGATTTCCTCAACTAAATACTCATGAAAAAAAACATTATTAATGTCTATTTGATATAAAGGCCATCCTTTTAGCAACTGCAACTACTAAGAAAATTTGAACTAAACTAAGTTTAGCTATTGGTGAAAAAGTGTTTGTGTAATCTTCTTCAACAATTTGAGTAGACCACTAAACGCACTTTATAGTACTCTATAGTACCATCTTGCTTATACTTAACTTTGAAAACCCATTTATTCCCTATTGCTCTTTTCCCTTTAGGCAAGGTTGTGAGCTCCCATGTGCCATTTTTGTCTATAATACCTATTACTCTTTTATAGCTTCAAAGTATGAACTAGGTTTAGGTACAATCCAAACATTAGCCAATGAAGCCACATAATTAGAAAGAAACAGTTGAAAACTAGACATATTAAACAAAGGATGAGCAGTAGTTGAATTTAGAGAAACAGAAATGGATTTATTCGCATGTAAACAATGAGCATCATGAATGAAATCATCTAACCATTTGGGTAGACACTTGACACGATTAGAACAACAAAGGATAGGTTGAGAAGTGTTTGCTATAGAATTATAAATATCATAAACATTATCATGATGACATACTTGCACAGGATAAAATTCATCTGTATTCAAAGGAATATGTGAATGATAGTTTAAAGGTAGAGAAGAATAGAATAACTTGTCTTTAAATGGAAACACACTTTCATAAAATTTCACATGCCTACTTACAAAAATTCTTTTAGTAATTGGATCATAAACTTTGTATCATTTTTCTCCTGAAGCATAACCTAAAAACACACATCTTAAACTATGAGCTTCCAATTTATTAGCTGAAATAGGTTGTTGTGCAACATATCATAAGAATCCAATAGTTTAAAGATGACTATAGTCAGTCTTCTAATGGAATAAAAGCTCATATGGTATCTTTCAATTTAACAAAAACATTAGCATTCAATTAATTAGATATGTAGCAGTTAAGACATATTCACTCCACAATTCTCTTGGAATATTAGCATGCAATTTGATAGCTCAAGAGGTGTCTAACAAATGCCTACCCGACCACTTTGTTGTAATGCATATGTTCATGTTCGTTGATGAACCATGCCTAATCTAGCAAATAAGTCTTTACAAGAAAATGACATGACTCAGAATCGTTGTCTATCCTAACATTCTTTGGAGTGATATTGAAATGAGTTTGTACGTAATTAAAAAAAATTGCTAAAGTAGAATACAGCTGTGACTTGTTATTTATCATGAATGTCCAAGTGCTTGTACTGTAATCATCTACAGTAGTTAGAAAATAATTTGCTCTAGTCAAAGATGTAACTTGATATGGCTTCCATAAATCAATATGTACTAAATCAAATACATACTTTGAATGAGAATCACTTTGTGAGAAAGGAACTCTATAGATTTTAGAATATTACAAGTATCATAGCATACATCCTTTAAAGAAGGAACTTCACAAATGCCCAGTCTTTGGAGTCTATCAAATGAAATGTATCCTAACTTAGCATGAACTAGCTAAAATTGACTTGCTTTATAACAACTCGAAGTTGAGGTTAGCCATAACTTATTACTAAAAATAGTAAATGAATCAAGAACATAAGGCCATTAACAATTTTAGTTGTAGCAACACTCTTATTATTCTGGTCTTGAAAAACACAAGAATCATTAGTGAATTTTGCAACTAAATTTTGATCTTGCAAAAGTTTATTTACTAAAGCAAATTGTAAGTGAAATATGGAACAAGGAAAAGATTTTGCAATTTAAGATGTGGAAGAATTCTATTCACAGCAATTGTCGTGACAACTTTTGGTATTGGTTTATTCAAAATTTGTTTATGTGAGAATAAAAATTCATTTGGAGATGTGTGATCCATAGCCCTTGATCCATGATTTAAAACTAATACTTGATACATTCAAGCAATTGTGTTATAATAACACATTTCCAAAAGAATGAAACATACCTACAAATTATATCATGTTAACTGCAACTGCATCTTAATCTATTGCAAGTGCTTTTCCTTTCAACATTTTCACGATTTCTTGACGTAACTTTTCAACCAAAGCTTGGTTAACAACTCCTAAACTACTAGGATTAGAATCAATGTTAGTAACTTCTTGATTAAAAGTAGTTTCAAAATAGGACTCAGTTCTTTTATCCTTAAATGAAAAATGAGCTGCACTTGGATTCTTGTTTTTCTTAGTGATCCCTTTTTTCCTTTGCACCAATTAGGGTAACCTATTATTTGGAAACATGTCAAAATTGTGTGTCCATCTGATTTATAATGTTTGCAATAAGCTTTATTCCCTACTGATCATACCTTTTTTCTTTTCAATAGCTTCTTTATTTAAGAGACATACAAAGGAATCATTTTTTGCACCTAAACTAGTTGTTTTAACCTATTAAACTAAATAGAAGGGATGATTGACATGTGGTGGTGGATCCATTCCTAAGATTTGGCTTCAAACATGCTCAAATCCTTCAAACAAACCCATAAGGAATTGTATTGGCTTATGTTCAGAATCATACTCTGCTATCCCAGCTTGTACATCATAAGTGCAGTAAGCTAAGCAACCACATGTACACTTTGGTTAGGGCCTCAATACTTGTAGCTCATCCCAAATCCTCTTAAGTTTATTATAGTAATTCGTAACAAATGAATTTCATTGTTTTAAGTTGCAAATCTCCTATTGTAATTGATATACTAAAGGATCGTTTGTATGTCCATATTGTTCCTTTATTTCAAACCATAGATCTTGAGTTGATTGAACGTACTTGTAATTCTAAGACATTTTTGAGTTCATTGAATTTGAGGAGCCATAAATGGACCATATAATCACATCTTATCCATTTAATTAGATCAATTGAATCATCTTAGGTTTTAGGATCAAAACATCAATAAAACCTAGTTTCAATTTGGCTCCTAAACTTAATTTTATTGATTTACTCTATGCTATGAAGTTTTTCCCATTAAAAACTACATTAACTAGCATCATGTTTGGATTATCCAAACCTAAAAGATAGAAAGGATCTATACTAGTTCGTTCAACTAAAGCCATCACAAAGTAGCAATTATAGCAAACTTACAGCATTGAAGAACAAAACCAATCTACTTCCAGGCAATGACAATGATACAATGTGAGTCCATGCTTTATGTTGTTAATGTTCTGCAGAAGCAAAAATGTGATCATGATACAAGAGAAAGAAAGATGAGTAATGTGAACAGAATTCTATATGTGCAAGAATGAGAAGTATATCTATATTCCATTGCTTCAAAGGGTATTTATACAAGTATGGAAGAGTCTAATAAACTGCTAATTAAATGCCAGTTAGTAAACTAAATTTTTAACTAACTGATAGGAATCAACTCCTCGGACTAGTTACAGGCAGCCGAGCTAAGGGACTATAAGGACTTATATGGACAATTCTAGCTCAAAACCCCATTTAGGATGAGGATTCCTATTTCAATCTCCATCCTCTACATTACTACTAACCCGAGTACCAAGCTCTTATAAGTAATAATACAGTTTTTGAGCTGCCTAGCAATTGTGTCGACTTGCTAAGCATATATGCCGATCAACCATGCAACCATACCTATTGCTAAGCTCATGCTATGATCGAGGCAGCTCCCAAGCTAACTAGCATTTGACCTTAGATCGAGCCAAGATATTGAGACACTAAACTTGTATAGGATTGGCATGCTTTTCAGTACTCAAGCTCTAACCTGAACCAGATCATATCAGCTTTGATTGCAAATTTTCTTCCAACCTCATCCAAGCAGAATCTTATAACTACCAATTGGCCGTACGATTCATTTTAGCTTAACCAACTGCATTACAAGCCTCCAGCTACCTCTTAACACGTGTCTTCTGGCATAATATTTTATAATGATTCCTTACTATACTGTACAATGTATCGTTTTTCATTTTTTACCCCTTTTAAGAATGTTTTAGAAATCTTTTGTACATTATCCCTTTTATCTTTTCCTTATTTAGTGTAACCTTAGTTAAGGTCATATAAATACCTCACTTCCTTGTACATAGACAATACAATTGCATTATTAATTCTTAACCTTTTGTTTTCCCTTTTTGTTACCTTTCATTGTAATGCTTCTCTGTATATATGGCCCCGAAGACGCATCAGTTTTGCTGGTCTTATAGTGAAGTTTTATTTATGTTTGTTGTTAGTGGCTACTATGTTTTTTCCATAGCTACTGCAGTATGTTCGAGTGAAGTAAGTTTTAAAGTTGTAAGCTGTGAAGTAGAGGTTCGTGGGTTAGTAAGTGTCGTTCCTGTTGTCACTTTGTTTTACTTTGTTTTTCACTATGAAAACAGAGTAAGTTCATTTTTGTTATATTCGAGTATGTGTTGGGTATTGAAGTTGTTAGAGTATGTTAGTAAGGTTTTGGTAGTAAGTAAAAGTGTTTGTTGTGTATTGTGTTGCCAACCTATTAGAGAAGTATAACAATATATTGAATTAAAGTGTTCAAGGAGTTATTAGAGACTTGAGTAGTGGTGCTCCTACTATCCATAGTCAAAATGATAGTAATACCCTTAGGTTAGTCTATGACAAGCTCAACAAACTTACCAATCTTGTTAAAAGTCTAGTTATTACGATGGAAGCCAACATGCAGTAACCACAGGGTATGCCTTATTGTAACCCACTTGAAAATGTTCCTGAGAGAAGATATGGCTAAGTTAGCCTAGCTAATTGCCCAATTTAACCCCCATTAAGTTGGAGGAGTTATAGACTGAGATGTTAGATGAATGTTAGAGTTGGAGGAGATAGAAGGGGATGTTGATGAGGAAGATATAGTGGTTGGTGAAGAGGAAAAAGAAGAAGATGAGTATTACTAAGCACAAGAGCAAGGATGCCAAGCTCCTCGAAGACTTGACAATATCAAGGTCTAAATCCAACCCTTTAGTAAAAGTAGAGATACGAATGAATATTTAAAGTGGGGAGAGAAAGTTAATAAGATATTTGACTGTTCTGAGTATACAAATGCAGTTAAGGTTCAACTTATTGCACTTGAATTTCCTAGGTATACTACTATGTGATAGAAGACTCTGAATGCGGTTAAAGTGAGAGATCGACAACGAGGAGTGTAAACTTGGGAAGAGATGAAGAGATTGTTGAAGGGAAGATTTCTACTTAAGACTTACTTGTAAGATACATTTACAAAGTTACAAGAACTTCACCAAGGAAGTTGATCTGTTGAAGATTATGTGAGAGAATTTTAGATGCTAATGATTCAAGTAAACGTGGATGAACCAAAGGCTTGCATAGTGTCAAGGTTCATTTTCGGACCCATATATGAGATTCACAATGTTGTAAAAGTATAGAGGTTCTATACATTAGAATAAGTCATTAAAATAACATAGAGAGTTGAAAAGCAAAGAAGAAATGCTCTGAGCAAACATGAACTGAGTTTTTTCCGAGCTCCTGTTTTAGGCCAAACTATTCATGCTGAGCCAAGGAAACCCTCTTGAGTTAAGGAAAAATGACTAACTTGACGATAGCCGAGTTGGCTAGAATAGCTAAGTTAAAGATTGACCGATCCTAAGGACATATGAGAAAGGATAGACCTCTGGACAGAAGATAAGCGAAGTGAAATGCCTTAAGTGCTTGGGTTTTGGACACATGGTTGTTGGGTGTCCGAACCGACATGTCATGGTGATCCGAAGAGATACAGTGGATAGCACTGCCGAGAGCGAGCTAGAGGAGGAGAAGAATGCTGGAAGAATTGAATTTGAGGAGAAAGAAGAGACCTACATCTATACCGATCGAAGAGAAGTGATGACATTAGTACTTATACGAGTGCTGAGCTCCTTGTCGAGCTCCGAGGAAGACTAAAGGGAAAATTTGTTTCACTTTAAGTATACCATTAAAGGACAGTTGTACACCATCATTATGGATAAAGAGAGTTATATCAACATCATCACATAATCCTTTGTGTAGAGGTTAGAACTACCTACCTCCAAGCATCCTCAACCTTACAAGTTACACTGGCTTTATGATAATAGTGCTCTACACATCACTGAGTAAGTATTTAGGCCTTTTAGTGTTAGGAATATATGCAGAGACGAAGTGGTGTGTGATGTCGTCCTTATGGGAGCTTCACATTTGTTACTTGGATGACCTTGATTGTTCGATTAGTGTATTACTTACGATGGATATAAGAACATTTATGCCTTTGTTAAGGATGGGAAAAAGATTGTGCTACAACCCATGACACTAACCTATGGGAAAAAGATCATACTACAGCATATTATTGTACACTAATATAGTCTATACGAGTGGTTGGTTATGCCATTTGGATTCACAAATGTATCGAACACATTTATGCGGCTTATGAACTATGTGATGCATCTTCTAATTGGAAGATGTGTGGTTGTATACTTTGACGACATATTAGTGTATAGTGTTAACCTGAACAACCATATTCAACATCTCCAAACTGTTTTTGACATTTTACGAACCGAGAAGTTGTATGGGGACTTAAAGAAGTATATGTTTTGTCAAAGTGAAGATGTCTTTCTTAGGTATATAATATCTGGAGACGAAATCTAAGTAGATAAGGAAAAAGTCTTAGCTGTCTTAGAATGGCCAATGATAAAGATTGTCATTAAAATACAAAGTTTTCATGGCCTTGCTTCTTTCTATAGAAGATTCATTAGGAACTTCAATACTATTGTCACCCCATTAATTGAGCTCACCAAGAAGAGTAATAGATTCAGATGGAATAACTAAGTTGAGCTGAGCTTCAAGAAAATCAAGGAAAGGCCCATTACTGCCCCTGTCTTGGCTCTACTAAAATTTGACAAGTCATTTGAATTGGAATGTGTTGCATCAAGAATTAACATTAGTGCAGTCTTGATGTAGGAACGTTAACCAATTGCTTACCACAATGAGAAGCTCATTGGTGTCGTACTAAACTATTTTGTATATGAAAAAGAGTTATACTATCTTTTACAAGCTCTTATTATTTGGCAACACTATTTGTTATTATGAGAGTTTGTGATTTATATGGACCATAAGCCCTTAAAGCATCTTAGAAGTCAAAATAAACTTTTGAGAAGGCAAGTAAAGTGGTTAGAATTTATGGAAGGCTTTTCCTATGTGATTCGAGACAAAAATTGCAGATGCCTTGTCACATTGGCAAACCCTGCTTACCACCCGACAGATAAAACTATTAGGATTTTCCCTTATCACCAAGTAGTATGCTTATGACATACATTTTGGTCTTGTTCTTGAGTAGTGTAAGGAAGGAGTTACTGTTGGAGGATATTACCTCAAAGATGGCTATCTATTCATGAAAAGAAGGCTATACATATTGAACTATTCCATATGCAAGTTGTTGTCATAGTGGTGGATAATTTGATCAATTTATAGAGATCAAAACAACCGATCTATTGAAAGAAAACTTTTATTGGCTTGATTTGGCCAATAATGTCCATAAGGTAGTTAGCAGTTACAAAGTGTACAAGAGGGCCACAAGAAAAAGAGAACCACATGGAAAGTATATACCTTTACTTACACCAACCTCATCTTGGGTCAACCTTAGCATGGACTTTTTCCTAAGTTGCCCTAGACATCTAAGCGAAAAGATTTAATCTTTGTTGTAGTGGGTCACTTCAACAAAATGATGCACTTCATTCTGTACCATCGAAAAGATTCAATCTTTAATTGGTTTTTGTAGGAAGTTGTCCAACTGCATGGAATGTTGAAGACTATTGTCTCAGATTAGAACACAAAATTCTTAAGCTCTTTTTGGAAGACACTTTGGAGAAGACTTAAAACTAAACTCATGTTCAGCTTTAGCAGCTACCCTTAGATTAATGGCCCAATTGAAGTAGTGAACAAGACGCTAGACAACTTACTCTAAGCTATCATGGGAAAGAATTTCAAAGATTGAGATTTGTGTCTATTAGTTGTGGAGTTCATGTATAACCGAACTATCTATGGTACCATTGGGAAGACTCCTTTCGAGGTCATCTATAACTTTAATCCTATTATTTCTCTATACCTGATCGGTACCCCTGTAGCTATTAAAAAGAGTCGATATGGAGTCGTGTAAGCCCAAGAATTACGAAAAGTGCATCAGTATGTAGCAAGGAAGATCGGCAAGTTTAATCAAAGAAAGCAAGAGATTAGTAGTCATGGTTGTCAAATTGTTTCTTTCAAATCAGGTAACTTAGTTTGGATTCATCTCAACTAAGAAAGATTTCCGCACATGAGACAGAGCAAACGATCTCTACAAGTTGATGTTCCATTCTCCTAAAGAAAATCAACCATAATGCCTACCATATTGAATTACCTTAGAACTAAGGTGTTTCCTCTACCTTTAATGTGTCTGACCTGATTCCCTACTAACTGAAAGAAGACCCAGCAAATTCTAGGATAGAGTAAGAGCTAAAAATTTCTTTAAATTTGAGGACAAATCTTTCTAATCCCTAAGTAAATGATAGGAATTAACTTCTCGGACAAGTTACAGCAAGCGAGCTAGGGGACTATAAGGACTTGTATAGAGAATACTAGCTCGAAACCCCATTCAAGATAAGGATTCCTATTTCAATCTTCAACTTTTACACTACTGTCAAACTAAGTATTAAGCTCTCATAAGTACCAATACAGTTTCCAAGCTACCAAACAATTGTGTCGACCTACCAAGCATGTATGCTGACCAGCTGAGCAGTCATACCTATTACCAAATTCATACTATGATCTAGCCAACTCCTAAGCCGACTAGCATTAGAGCTCTATCTAAGTCACGCTATCAAGACACCCGATCGACAGAAGATTGGCATGTTTTTTAGTACTCAAGATTTAACCTGAACCAGATTAAGTTAGCTCTGATTTTTTATTTTCTTTTGACCTCATCCGAGTAGAATCCTTTAATTAGCAAGCGGACGTAGGATTCATTTCAACTTAACCAACTGCACTACAAGCCTCTAGCTGACTCTTGACACGTATCTTTTGGCATTATATTTTATAACGATTCCTTACTTTACCATATAATGTATCATTTGCTATTTTTACCCCTTTTAAGAATGCTTTAGGAATATTTTATACATTATACCTTTTGTCTTTTCCTTATTTAGAGCAACCCTAGTTGAGGTCATATAAATACCTCACTTCCTTGTGCGTAGAAAACACAATTGCATTATTAATTATTACAAGTTTCCTTTTTTTAGTAACCTCAGTGTCCTTATTTATCTCTTAACTCTTATCTATTTCTTTTAACAATGAGTAATGGCGAGTAACCTTATAGTTCGAACTAGTAAGTTACATTTGGCAAATTGTATGCTAAGTAAGATCAATTGGTATGTCATATCCAATTAGTAGCTATCTAAATTTTGTTAACCTTTTGTTTTCCTTTTTTGTTCCCTTTCGTTGTGGTGCTTTTCCAAAGACGTATCACTAACTTGTAACTAATATAATCTATCAGTGCAAAAAAGGAAGAATATAAAAGGAAATAAATAATACAAGTAAATATATATTTTCGCATTTAAATGAGGCTTTGACATCAATTTATTCAATTGGAAAGGTTTTTTCTTTTTCTTTTTGCCCTTTTTATAGTCTTGTCCTAAGTAAGTAATAAATATTTTTTTCTTTCTTTTATTGATACTATCAATCCTTGTCCACTTCAATTGATTTTTCTATGTCACATTTTATTTGGCATGGAATTTTATTTTCTTTTCCATGTTTAAAATTGATCTACAATTTTTTTTTTAAATAACCTTTAACCTAGACTTTATATGTTTCCTTATTGCAGTTGAAAAAAGAAAACCATCAAATATTGCGAGAAGTTTCCAAATCACTTGTATTGTCTTCTTTGTCTTGTTTTCTCTCATTATATTATTTTCTTTACAATATATTTTGCACATGCATACATACATACATATATATATATAAATACTATGCACAATATATGTAATATGATATATACAATACTCATATATCATGTATTTACAATGTTATGATAGTATATGTTATATATCTAATGTACTTTTACATTGAATATTGTAGTGTGCTAAATTGGCTATAGTAAATTATTAGGTTAAGCCCGATGTTAATTTAGGTTTGACTCCTTGTATTAAGTGATAGGATCAGAGGAGTTTGCTCCATAATGGGGATATTTTAAGAAGATTTAGCTTGGTAAACTCAAAACGAGGATTATTATATCGATTTATCTACTCTCAATCTCTCTCAAGCATGCTCGTACTTAGTCTCGCAACCTCATTTAACACTTTTTGGAATTTTAGAAATAAAGAAATAGTGTTGTCCTATGATACTGCTAGTCTTGAAGATCAAATGAGTCTCAAACAAAGAACAAGTCAGATCCAAGAAATTCATGCATTGGAGCTTTTTCACTTCTCAAACATACTTTCTAAATGTTGAGATTTGTTTGCTCCTTCCCTCGACCACTCTCATCTAAGTCATGCCTCTAATGTCACTTTTATATCTGAGATCATGTGTAGTGCAAGACTTACGTAACATATATATGACAACCAAATCCCCACATATATAGATATAAATGCGTGCATATTGCATATATATATATATATAAATATATATACTAGCAGACGTATACTCGCATAGAAATAACGATAAAATAAATTTTAAAATATAAAACAATTATTGAATAAAACTCTGACAATTCATAATACAAAAATAATAAGTTCTCTCAGATTAATTATACGTTAGTATAAGAAAATGAAAAAAAGGAGAGAAAAATTACATGTCAAAGTTATTACCAACATAAATAGTGATAGAATTTTCCCTTCTAATTCATCCCTTTGATTTGCAGGTTGTTATACTTTTATTAAGAATAAATTTTGTCGAATTTTGTCTTTCCAAAATAGAGATATAAATTGACTTTACGATAAATTATATACTATTACCACGTTATCCTGTGTTAGCATTATTAATATTGTATTCAAATATTTTAAATTACTAATTAAACTATATCAATTTTCCTTATGTATTAAAAATTTAAGCCTTGTACATTAAATAATAAAATGTTGTTAGTTATAAGAAATTATGGGAAGAAAGACTGATTAAAATTGGTAAAGAAACTAAAGGGAAATGTAGGAAAGAGGAAGGATGGGGAAAAAATAATGGAGCAGTCGAGAAGAAACCATTATTAGTGGGTTAATGGGGTTAAAATGAGGTTATATAAAGATTTGCTATAGTACCCTGTGTAATATTTTTATAGTGTTAAATAATACAAATATTTGAAGGGTATTTAATGGAATTTTTTGGAAAAATGAATAGCGAGTACATAAAACTCTACTCACTTTAATAATATAAATATTACATTATTATATTATTACTTAAATATAATATTTTATATACATACACCATCATAGACTAGTATTATGTAAGCTATAATATTATAAATATAATGTAAAATTGCTATATCCACAAATTGATGTCATTTTTAATTTTAATAAATATCACTATATATACATTCCATTCCATTTTGAATTTGCTATAACTAAACATAATATATGAATGAGATCAACAATCCTATAGACATTTTCAAATATAGAAAATTCTTTCTTAATTCTATTATATTTCATTTCAATCAATTCCATTTTTTACACTAAACATTACATAACAAAATATCCATCTATGTGTTTCCATATTTTAAGTCCATAGTTTTTGCACCCTACTTTTACTATCATTTCTTAGTAATTGATATAATTCACTAATTAACTTTATCAACACAACTTTCCTTGCATGTCTTTTCTCTCTCATGCTCTCTCTCTCTTCTCCATTTTATGCATGTACAAAACATACATACCCACAACATAGTCTCTCTTTCTCCTCCATTTTCTACATAAAATACAACTATTATCTTCCATTTGCTAGTGAAAATTAGTGTATAGACAAACCATCAAATCATAAACTATAAGAAGAAAAAAATCAATATTTTTCCTCTACTTTTTTGTACAAAATACATTTACCATCTTCGATTTTTGTTCAATCATTCTAGTTTGCACAAAAAATATTGAATTGTAAACTATTACGTAAACATCAACAATTGAAGGCATTTCATCTGGTGAAAAGTCGTCCTTCCACTTATACTCCAGGTCAGTTTCTCATTTCAAGTCTTAACCATTCATGCAAATTTTATTATTATCCACTTAAATATATGATTTGGTTGCTTACTTTGGCTAGAATTTAGATTTTTAGCTAAGTTATACAAAAAATAAAAAATAGGTCTTTTGTTACACCTACAAAAGATATTTCTTTTAAAGCCTTTTTGATTTATCTCATTTAAATCAAATACCAAATCATATGCAATTATTTGGGAAAGGTTAAATTTGGTCTTTGCATTTTTGTTTGGACCAATCTAACCCCTTATTTTCATAGACAATTAATTTGGTCTTTGAATTTGGTGAATATGCTATATGAATTTCTACAATATTTAATGTGATAGGCCTTTTATTTGTCAAGGAAAAAATATTTAATGATATTAACGTGCCATATAAATTGATGAATGGCATCTAAATATTAATAGAATTTTAATATGTTTTAATGAAGGAACATACTTTTTGAAAAATTTTGTAGGTATTTACACGTTATTCATTAATTCACGAACGTATTAATACTATTGAAATTTTTCTGGTTGTTAAGGGATTCTTTTTTTTTTTTTTGTATTTTGTTTTTTATTAGCTGGTAGCTAACGACAGTTGTAGACTCCATGACATCAATATCTTGATAAAACCATTAAAAATGTAATCATATCATGTAACACATTACTTAATGGAGTTTATAAATCCCTATGAATTCTTACTTAATTTTATGATTGTTGTTGTGTTTAGAGATTGAAACATCTAAGTAATCCAAACCAAAATTTATGAGCCAAATTGATGATCAGTAAAAATACATAAAGATAAATTTAATTTACTTAAAAGCTTTTTTAGCCAAATGATCTCATCAATTTTGTTAATAGTAATTTATGACACTTAAATTACATTTTAGAAGAAGGAAATAATTAGGAACAAAAAAAAATGAGGGGAAAAAACTAAAGAATTAGAAATTAAAGGTAAAGTTTTTCTTTGGAAAATAAAGAAATGGAAAGAAAAGAGATGGAATGAATGTTAATTGTGTATAATTTTTTTTAATTATTAGAAAAGACCTTCAATTTAAAACTATCTTTTCATTTTAAGGCTATTCATAGAGTTTAATTTTTTTTCCTTCCAATTCTCTCCAAAAATAGAGAAAATGATTTACAAGTACACTATGCTTAGGAACAAGGAAAGAATTAGAAAGAAAATATAAATGAATAGGAGAAACTAGAGAAAAAGAAATTAAGGGGAACATTTTTTGTTTAGAAAAAAAAAAAGAAATGAAAAGGAGAGATATAGAAGGAACGTTAATTATCTATGAAGTTTTTGAATTATTAAAGAAGACCTTCAAATTCAAAACTATCATATAATGTTGATTGTATTTCATTGGTACAATTTAGTACCAAAAGGTTTTTAAAAATGGTATAGAGGAGGAGAATTGTGAAATCATTCGTGAAATACATATGATTTAACAAACTTTTATCACTTTTTTATCATATGGATAATCACATATTTTCCATGTTGATGTTTTAACATTTATGGTCATTATTTAAATGTTTATGCATATCTTAATCAGCTTAAAACAAAGTATTTAAATAAGCCCTTAGCTTATACACAAATTGATATTTATATTTTAATAAAAAGTAGAAGTTAGGTTGAAGTAAAATCTACTACTTGAAATATGTCATATAATTAATATTTAACAAAGAACTAAAGTTTTTCACTTTTCTCAAGTATTTTAGTTTAAACTACGTTCTCAAAAACAATTTAAATTCAATTAAATTATCTATAAGGTGAAAAACTTTAAGTGATCTTTTTTATGTGCTACATGCATTAATACAATTATTTTGAAATAAATGAGTTTAGTAAATGAACTAAATCAAACTTAAATGTCTTAAGCCTAATTAAAATCAAAATAATTTCCTTTGCAAGTTCTAACTCTAGTCACTACTACTCAATTCAATTTGGTTTATTATAGTTTAAAAGCTGAGTTTTATCTATTGTAACAAACCATTTAAGTTGACCATAAGAAAATGACAAATCTCTTTATTCATTTATTTTAATTTGTGCAACCTATGACAACTAATCAAACATTTACAAAAATAAATAAATAAATAAATAAAACAGAGGAAGTTTTATAAGATAAACCATGTTTGTCTTATGAATGGTAATAGTAATTCTACTCCCTATAGAAAACAATCTAAAGAATAACATATATCCTTATCACTTGCATAAAGTATTTGCACCTTAAAAGAAAGTTGTGCAAATGCCATGACATATGGAGAAACAGTAACAAACCTCTTTCACTTTATACTTTGAAACCCTAGATTTATCACATTAAGAAACTTCCAATTATTGTTGGATATAGAATACATTCAATCAAAACTAAGAAAATATTTTAGAAAAAAGTTAATGTCATGTCATGTGATGCATTTTTTTCCCATATAGTTGGTAATACATGAAACCCTATATGTATACTACACTAACCGCTATCTATCTAGTTTAAAAACCATTCAAATCTCATGTTCATAACATTTGGACTTATGCTTTTCTCTTATATTGTAGAGGATAGATCTGAGTCTTTTTATTATTTTGAAATCCTTGGTTTGAATCAAAAGTTAATAAGGGACCGTAGAAATCAATTTAATCAAATATCATCATGGAATTGATTGGGTAAGCATTATTTTCTCATACCTCTACATTTGATAGAAATGTAAACCTAGTTCTTGTATTGCTTTATTTTGTTTTTAAATGGTAGTACATACCAGCTAGGGTCATTGTAAAGTAGTGGCTTTATCATCGGTCTCCATTTAGGATGAATTAGAGTTTGAATCTCCCTCTCTATCTAATTGTAATATAATTGATAAAAAATAAATAAATAAATAGTAGTTTCATACTAAAAAAGATTTATGTAAACTACTAATCATATTATCGATTTGATTTTATAAATTCTATAAAGAGGGATAGAACAATAGCTACTTAGCATGTGGTGGTAGATGCATCTATTACTATTTATGTTACTTATGTCCAATCAATACTCCAAATATATAGTTCTTACAGGTGATGATATATTTTTTTCTCGCTACTCTATGGATAGCACACAACCATTCTTCATGAAGTCGAATCTAACTTGTAAATAGGCCAATATGGTCTCACCTTTATAGAATTTAATACTATAATTTGATCCACATTTTATTCCAAAAAAAAAAAAAATAGTTTGCTTATAAGGAGAGTCTAAAATCCAATTGTCTCTCTCTCGATTCAATATCTGATTTTACTAATTAGTTTCAATTTATTTAGATTTTTTTTTTGTCCCTCTAAAGTACCATTTAAATGAAGTTTTACATAAAATTTATTCGATTTTTGCAATGTTTTAATGGTATTGTTCTTGATTTTTTTTTTGTCAAACACTATTCATCATAAGGACATTGATGTAGTCTATGCTTTTTTCTAAATGTTAATTGTAGAATCTTAAATATACATGAATTGTTTCGCATTTGGAAAAATATAAATATACCAAATCAATCCCACGTACTTTAGGTAAGGTCCAATTTGTTCTTTATATTTTTGCTCATACTAATGTGGTCCCATAATTTCATTAGCAGATCAATTTGCCCATGAATTTTATGAACAGACTAAATAAGTTGTTAAAATCACTAAACATCTCAACTTTGGATAGAATTTAATGGTAATCGTGAATTTTATGATATAATATCCTAATGAAACCATGAAAAAGTAATCAAGTCATGTAAGACATCACTTAGTTTATAAATTCAATTAAGTTTTTGCCTAGTTTATTATTGTTGTTGACTTTAGCAACCTAATAGGAATATTTTAGAAAAGAAAATTAAAGGACAAAATTGGTCAGTGCTGAAGTACAAAAGGACCAATTGTATTTACCTAAAAGTTTTGTTAGCCAATAGATGCTTTGGGATTTTTTAAAAAGTACCATGATACTTATTTTATATACTTAAAAGAGCAAGATGCAATTTTTAAAATACTAATTATACATGCTACATGCATTAAAATACACAAAGTTATTTATTAATTGCATCAACAAGTGTTGTGACATAACCTTTTACAGGAAAGCAGAGACCCCAGAAGTAAAGCAGCTTAGATTAGCCATGAGCAAGCTTACAATAACTCAGTAAGGATCTCTTCTCTCTCCAACTTTTACATGACTGTTCTACATAAAGTTATTATGTTTGTTCCATGAAAGTACCATTTAAATGAAATTTTACATCAGTATATTTAATCTTGGATTTATTTTTTTTCTTTTAATGGTGTTTTCCTTAATAAGTAGCTTTTCCTTATTTATTTTGTCAAATACTATTCCTCATTGCGGCATTCATAGGACTCATGTTTCTCGTAGAACCTTAGGATTGCTTGAACTAATTCACATATATATCATTTGAAAAAAATACCAAATCAAACGCAATTTTTTAGTAATTTGGTACGTAATTTTTTGTTTGGACCAATCTAGTTCTTTGATTTCACAAATAGACCAATTAGCTCCCTGAAACGTGATAATTTTGACGAGACACGGGTTAAAAGAGTTTCTAGATGCCAGCCATTAATTCTTATTTAATTTATGAGTTTTGCTGAGTTTCAAGGACCTAATTAGTAATTAGCCTATTTGTACCGTTTAAGAACCTAACTGGTCCAAATTAATGTTCGAGACCCAAATAGGTCAAAAGTACAAATGAATAATTTTAATTTAGTGAAAAGTTTTATAAGACAATTGATTTTGTGATATAAGTAATATTAATTGAGTGGAAATCTTTTTCCAGAATGCAATTTACTACTACAATGGTGGAAATAGAAAGAAATTGTACAGAAATGTTTCTGCATTTTCCTTCTTTTTACTTATTTTTTTTCCCATAATTTTCATTAATTATTTAATTTTTATTAATTAAATTATATTATATACATATATATATTAATTATATTTCAGATTTTTGTTATTTTTTCGATTTTTCTTTTGTTTTTTGAATTGTGTGAATTTTTCTTTGGTTTTTCTTACTTTATTTATTTTCTAATTATTTTATTATAATTATTTTTTAAAATAAAAACACATGAACCAGTCACATGATATCACATGTCAATGCTAACAGCAAATTAACAGGAGACTTGATTGTAAATTTTTGCAAACATCTATAACTCAAATACAAAATCGAAATGCTTAGGAAATAAATGGAAAAGGTGATTAATGTTGATGACTAAATTTGAAAATTTTCCTTTTCTTATTTTTAACTCCTTGCCGCTCATTTCTTCTTTTTTTTTTATCAAAAATTGCCTAACATATTGTGAAAATTCTTTAAAAATGATGTGAAAGAGGACAATTATTAAGTCATCAATGAAACAAGTATGACGTGGTATACGTTGTTGTTATTATTATTGTTATTATTATTATTATACCACATGATCACTGAGGAAACTATAAAAGATAAAAAAGATAGAGCGATAAAGAATCTCCTTTGTCATCTTCTCATTAATGTTTAAATGCCTACCCCGCTCCTTGAAGTTGTTATATAATAAATTCGTATTTTCCTTTTTATGGAGAAGTAGAAATGAGGTTGAAATAATTCAATCTATTATACGAAGTAATGCAAAATAATTCATACTTAACAAAGAGTAAGATTCTCCCTTATTTCACCATTCTAAAAATATTTAGGACTAAATTGTATTCCCAAAAAAATTCGGCATTCAATTCAATTAGATTAACTATAAATGTTTAAAACTTCAAGTGACTTTTCTTTCAATGCAATCCTTATTATACTGATTATACATGCATTAAAATGCATAAATTTATTGCTTCATGGTAGTATTAATAAGTGCATAACAAGCAAAATCTGCCTTTATCTTATCCTTTTAAAGTCAACCAGAATCTGTGGCTACGAAGCCAAACGATCTCACATTAACTGAGTAAGGATATTTTTGTGTTCTTTTATGTTTTATGCATATAATGTCCCACTGAGAAGTAAGTTATTCGTGTCATTGCATTGGGAAAACATAATTTAATTACCACGAGGAATTAGCATAGAGATAGTTAAAAGAAAATGCATGACCATATATGTAATTTAAAAAAAAAAAACATTTTATAACTCCGATACTTTTTTGATTCTGTATGAACAATTTATTTGTAAATTATATAAAATATAGAAAAGAAACAAAAACTTTTGAATACGTCTAAAATTTTCTTCCAAAGCACCTTCAAATCAATAATTTCTTTTCCCAAAAAATAATGAAAAATTATATCTTAAAATCATAAATTTCTAACTAACGTATATTCATGCTACTTACATATGGATTTCAAATGCATGCACTAACGTATCCTCGAAAGTTATAAAATGACAATGAACTTTAAAGCAGGGTATGACTTTTACTTTCGTTCTCATCAATGGCGTCTTTAATGCCTTTGGCTTCTTTACAACTTGTCTTTCTTCTATTTTCTCCATCATATTCATAAATAATAATAATAACCCCCTCTCATCAAACTTCCCCCCGTTATAGCTTCACACGGGACTTTGAAAAAATAGTATCGTCCTCCAATGAATTTAAAATCAACAAAACAGAAAGATCTTAGTAGAGATATTAATATAATTAAGTTCATGAAAATCTCTCATGTCAATATTTAAAGTGTAATAGTACAAGCACAGTATTTGATCGGATTCAATTTATCCTTTCCAACCGTCGTAGTAATGTAATAATTAGGGTGACAATTCTTCTTAACAGGTTGTATTCGTATCTTTATTCTGTACCAAGTTCATGTTAGTGTTAAAATTAAATAATTAGTTTAAAATATAATCGTGTATATCCATGTCATAATCCTAACCACTTTGATATCGTGTATATATTATTTTCATATTTTCTCTCTCTATATTCATGTTTCTGATCATATTATGTTTGTATTCGTATTATCATATCATATCATAAATCATGAGCCTTAATAATAGTTTGAAAAAAAGAAAAAAATAAAAGGAGAATCTCTCACCCAAGTTTATTGAATTTTCACCAATAGCTTCAAATTTTCAATCATGCGACTTTAACAGAAAAGAATATATACTCCTCCTCGGAGTTTTAAGATCAATGAAATTACAAAAACCTTTGTGAATCTTCTCCCTTGAAACTTTCTTAAATTTTTTTAGCAGAAAATATATATAATCCTCTACGGATTTTAAGGTCAACAAAATTATAAAACCTTAGTATACACACACGCGCACACAAAAAAAAAAAAAAAGAAAAAGAATTCTGAGAATCATCTCTCGTTAAAGTTTATCGTGAGATTCAATTTAGAATAGCAAAAGCGGTCCTCTCAAAAACGTAAGACAGCCTCAATACACGTACAAAAGAACTAAGTTTAACAAGCAATTCTTTCCAAAAGTTAGCCATTGAAATTAACATATACGGAAACAACTACCAATTTTCCCCTTTTATATTATAAAACCTGATGCGGGGAAAAACAAGAAAGAATAAAAACTTCAAACTCTAAACTCCAAACTTTCTGAAAGAACATTGAAATATATTTTGTAAAATAAGAGCATAAAAATGCATATAATTGTCGGATGTTTGATTCATATGCGCTAAAAAAAAATTAAATGAGGCTGACTGTTGCTTTTAATAACTTGCATTGGTATGATTAATTCAATAGTACTAATACGTTAATGATAGAATACCTCATCGAAGTGTTATTATCTTTTTTTTTTTCTTAGGGCACTTTATTTCACCTGGTCTCTTTCCTTACAATAATCATTCCACTCCAAAATTTCTCTTAATGGTAAGAGGTGAACCAATGGAGATTATAATATGTCGAGAGGGATCACAGTTAAATGAAATCTACTAAGAACTTCATTCAAGAGGCAATGAGAGGTAGAGTGGAAAAATCTAACAACATCTCTTATTCCCTCTATATGATTCATTCAAAGGACAAAGATGATGGAGTAAAGGATCTGTAATTAGATCTCGTTTTAGTATAAAATCCCGATTCACTTGAAGGAATTCAATTGAGTTAGCAATGTACTAGAGAGAAACTTCATGATGTTAAAACATTAGTGGAAACTTTGGACACTACATACACTTGAATAGAAAGACCTTTTCAAGCATTGGACATGAGTCATGCCTTATGTTCTCTTATATTTGCGCACACACACATATTATGAGTGCAATTAGGTATTTGAGGTAGGTATGTAACTACAATAAATATCTTATGTGTATACACATACATACTATGAGTGTCATTAGGTATTTGAGGCTGATATGTAACTATAATAAATACCTTATCGAGCACTAGACATGCAAGGCCTCTGAGGCACTTGATCTATATAAGGGTTATTTGGCAAAGACTTAGTGAAAAGGAATTTTGATTAAAGTTTACTATTTTCATTCATATTTCATTCAAGAAGCATTTACAGGAGTAGGATGTTTTGTCTTATGTTCCTTCTATATAATAAATAGCTTTCAATAATGTCTTAAATGTTTAAAAAAAATATCTATAAAATGAATATTAAAGAATGGAACATAAGAGTTGTAACTATGCACCATTATTGTGGAAAATTCCAATTTGTGTGAGGTATACTGATCTTGGCATGGCTCTGGCGAGAGACTCAATGAAATAGACATGGATATGAAGATATGAGTTGCTTACTCTTAGATGGAAGCATCTTATGTAGCATATGTAGCATTGAACATGATTACGCCCAATGTTCCTACACATGTTTCCCTGTAGCGATACCGCTCCATGGGGGTATGGAACTACAATTAAGTATACCTATATTAATGCTAGCCTACTATTTGATGGCTCTAAGCTCAAGAGTCCGCACTTTGTTTAAGGCTACAATCCTGTAAAGTGAAAATTATGTCTTCCTTTACTTAGCCATTTTAGAAGGTTTAAAGTATGCTACCTACTTATGGTCCCTTCTACCATTAGGCCTTTTTTAATCAAAAGAAAGGAAGGCATGGATTAAGGTCAGAGAGTCATCTTCAAAATCCTTACCCCGTTAAGAAGCTTGAGAATTAGGTAGCTCAGAGTATAGGCCATGTAAAGCATTAACCATTTAAGGCCTCTCAAGCACTCCATTTGTGTGAGAGTTATTGGCCGGAGTCAATGGGATCAAGTATACTATTTTTATTCATATTTTATAAAAGAAACATTCAAAGAAGAGGTGTGGCAATTATGTTTTATGTTCTTTCTATGCAATAAAATGCTTCTACTAATGTTTTGAATTTTGACGCAACAGCACTCAATGAACATTCAAGACTGGAACTTAAAAGCTATAATTATGTTTCTTTTTTGTGTAAAATGATGACGTGCAACGGCATACTGATCTTAGCATAGCTCTGGAGAGTGACTCAACAAAATAGACATGATTATGAAGATACAAGCTACTTACACTTGGATAGAAGCATGCTATGAAGTAATCAACATGCAAATATACCTTGTACTCCTACATATATTCTCTTTAAGTGACATTTTGCAGTAGTATGCGACAACGATAAAGTACCAACCATATTCTATGCAAGCATGTTGTTGGATGGCTTTTAGCTTAAGACTTGCACTTTGTTTCAAGGCTACATTCATATAAAGAGAAAACTATGCCTTTTATGGCTCGAGTTTTATGGAAGGTTTTGATTATGTAGCGTAACTTAACACCCTTTACCATCAGATGTTTTGAAGCTTGAAGAAAGGAAAGTTGTGAATTAAGGTCAGAAAGTTTTCTTCAAGCTTGTTACACCATTAAAAAGCTCAAGGATTAAGCAACTCATACCAAGACTTTATGGAGCCTTAGGCATTCAAGGCTTCTCAAGCACTTCATCTAGATTAGGGTTGTTGTCTAAAGAGTTTGTGAGAAGGAATTTCAATTAAGTATAGTATTTTTGCTCATATTTCATTAAAGAAGCATTTAAAGAAGGGTTGTAATAGTTATGTCTTACATTCCTTATGTAAAATAAAATGCTTTCAAGAATTTCAACATAAATTTATTCTTGAGACATTCAAGAATGGAACAAAAGAGTAGTAGATATGTTATGTGCAAAATTCCTATTCATGTGAAGGAATTCTATTCTTAACATAGACTTGACTTAAGGAAATAAACATCATTGAAGATGCAAGCTTCCTCGACTAGATAGAAGCATGTTATGAAGCACCACAAGTGTAATTATACCTTAAGTTCCTACATATATTTCTCGTAGTGAAATTTAATAGAGTATGGAACTGCAATAAAGTATCAAAAATATTGAATGCTGATATGCAACTACAATAAAGACCTTATATAAATATGTAAGGGCTTCAAGAACTCCATTTACATGAGGATCGTTGGCTAAAGAATTGGTGCTTCCTATTTCATTAAAAAAGTATTTGAAGATGGATTGTGATGATTATGTATTGATGTTTGGAATATTAACATAAAATTCATTTATGGAACATTTAAGAATGGAATGTGAGATTTGTAATTATATCTAACTCTTGTGTGAAGTTTCGATTCACATAATACATAATGATCTTGGTACAGTCTTAGAGAGAGATGTAATTAAATAGACATTGCAGTGAAGAATGCAAGCTACTTAAACTTAGATGGAGATACGCTATAAACAGTCAAATATGTAATGGCACCTTATGTTCTTACATATGTTTCCTCTTGTGTGAAGTATCGATTCACATAAAGGCATAATGATCTTAGCATAGTCTTAAAGAGATGTGATCAAATAGACATGGCAGTGAAGGATGCAAGCTACTTACACTTGGAAACACGCTATAAACTATCAATAAAGCCCTATGTTCTTACATATATTTCCTCTAATTGACATTCTATGGAGTGGAATTGTAATAAAATGCTAATCACATTCAATACTAGGATCTAATTAGATAAGGATACCAAGGAACATCAAATATAAGGGTAATTGGTAGTAAGTTTGTAGAAAGGGATTTCTACAAGTTTAACATATATGTTCATATTTCACTAAAGAGGCATTTAAAGTAGTACATTTGTCCTCTTTATTATAAAAGATGAATAACATCTTGACGTCTAATATAGGGTCAATATTACATGTTATAACCTAACTTTACTACTTTTTGCAATTATACACATCAAATTTCGATTTATTTAATAATACATCTAATTAAAGATTTATTTATTATCATTTATACTTTAATTAATATTATTTCACACGGTTAATTCAATACGATCAACTAATGAGGTGGTTGCCTACGATCTTAGAGGGGGTCATGTGATCCTTAACATATGGTCGACGACCACCCCTATAAAAGTATGGGTCATGACCTACTTAAAAAGTATAAGCTGCGAGACTTACTAGTAGTTGTGGGTGGCTAGCTTTGGCCTTAAAGGATTGCACAACCTCTTTAAAGTCATGGGCAAGTTACCTTATTGGTTTATCGTGCTAACTGAATTAATGATGTGAATTAGAGTTAACTGAGATGTCAGCGGTGACAAATAAATCTTTAGTTGAGTATATAATGAAACAAGTCAAAACTTCTGGTAACAAAGTTGAAGTGTAAATGGCAAAGTTCAATTGTAAACAGCAAAGTTGAAGCATAAACATTGACATTATCTATCTAA
Source organism: Lumnitzera racemosa (assembly GCA_024138005.1). Lineage (NCBI taxonomy): Eukaryota > Viridiplantae > Streptophyta > Magnoliopsida > Myrtales > Combretaceae > Lumnitzera > Lumnitzera racemosa. The sequence goes on from JAMXBC010000007.1 coordinate 10,082,397, forward strand.
TAGAAACTTAATCAAGGGGCATTCAAAGATGTAAGATAAGAGTTGTTATTGCATCTAATTCTTATATAAAGTTCTAATTTGCATAAAAGGCATATGATCTTGATAGAGTCTTAGATAGAGACTTGGTTAAGTAAACACATATGAGGGGGCTATTTATATTTAGGTAATTTCATGCAACGAAGTGTTGAACTCGCGATTACACTTTATGTTCTTAACTAGGATTTGAATCCTCTAAATATACATTCTCTCAATTTTTCTCAATCTATACCCTTAAAATATCATCATATATAATTAATAGTTGAGATTATAAGAAATAAAATGAATTCACAATGATTTCATAAGGTTATTCAACTTTCTAAACAATATTAACTATAAATTTGTAAATTGAGGAAAATTGAAAGAATAAAATTGAGAGGATCGATCTCCTCTTAATTATATTCCCTGTAAATGACACTGTTAAGCATGGAATTACGATGAAGTCTCAACCACATTCGATGCTCGTTTGTAATTACACTAAGGACTTTATGAACCATTATACATGCAAGGAATTAACACAATCTATCCATATCTAGGTTATTGGCCATTAAGTTAGTTGATAAGGATTTCAATTAAGTGTACTCTTTACTTTCAAATTTCATCTAGGTAGATTTAGCTTTAGAGTTTGAAAACTTCAATCTAAATCTTATGTTCCTTTATGCAATACGATTCCATTTATATCCTAAATTATAACATAAATTTATTCAAGGAAATTTTTAAGGATGAAAGACAAGAGATATAATTAAGTTCTACTATATAAAGTTTCGATATTTACGAAAGAAGTAATGATATTGAAAAATTGTTTTAAGGAAAAACTCTACAAAATAGATGAATTAATTAAGATACTAGCTATTTATACACAAGCAAAAAGAATCCACAAGTCACATTTATTATTAAGGACTATGGAATTGCAATAAAGTCATTAGCTTAAATGCCATTATGATGATGGCCTAAACAACATAGTTTAGAAAAAGGAATAAAAATGATTTTATTAATGATTATGCTTAATCAATTATGAAATTCTAGCTACGTTTCAATACTATTCAATTTTTTTTCATGTAAAAATGATGAAGTGGTAGTCAAGCTCGTAATGCTTTAATAACATAACACTTATTGTTAAGAAACTATAATTCCACTGAAGTGGTAGCATAATAGTGCATGTTAATATTAGAAGTGCTTGTGGTTTTGAATAGTTGGAGTCTAATAAACACATTTTAGATGATGTGCTAACAATAGCAACACTTTAATCTTTTTCCCTTCTGATGACTAGTGGATCTTTACTTCTTCAATGGTGATCCACATAAATGGGTTAGCCCTTTAGGCATTAGCTATGACCCAACTGAAGTGTTCCATAATGGGAAAGACTCTTATAGTATTATCTTAAGAGAATTGTTGTACTATGAACCAACTCGAGTTATTTTATGGTTATACCCATGGGATTGTTAAATCCATTATTGAAGCATGATGATGATGCAACTTTGAAAATTCCCCTTTCTCTTATTTAAAAATCGCAAAGAGAATTGTGGTACATATTGGTTATCATAACTATGTTGTTATGTTTTTTTTTTTTTTTTTACAAATTGATAATTTATTTTACATATATCATGGTGCATGCTAATGTCCAAAGTGCCTAAGGCTTTGAGTAGTTTGAGTCTCACAAACTTATGTTTAGCGTATTTAGAATTGTTAAACCTTATTCTTCCCTTTTGACTTTTGGTAGATCTTTGAAGTAAGGTGATGCCACATTGATGGACTAGCCTCCAGTGACGTAGGATAGTAAAAAAATAAAAATTATGAAATAAAAAAAAATTAGGGAAGAGTATGAAAATCAATGAAAAAAAATCAATTTAAACAATTTTTTCTATGAAAAAAATAATAAAACCTGAAAAGATATATTTAGTAGCCTCACACTCGATTAAGATGATAGTCTTATACCATCGATAAATTATATGGTCTTATACTACATGTTAAGATCTTGATGGCCTCACATCATTAATAAAGAAAATGATGGTCTCATACCATCAATGAAAAAGAAAAGATATCACACCAATTTTAAAAAAAAATAATTTTATTCAATATTTAATTATTCTTTTCATAATTGATTATAAGCTTTAACTCTTTATAGGCACAATAAGACCTATTATTCTAGAAAATTAATCTTAATAAATTTAAAAAATTTCATATCTTAAATAAAATATACCTATCTAACTAAATTCTAAAATAAAATATATTAATAATTTCATATCTGGTCTTTCTTAATCCACATTACCTAAGCATTATCTATGACTCGATTGAAGTATTTCACAATAGGAATGACTCTAATGGTAACATATCTTGAGAGAATTATTGTCCTATCAACCTCTTCTCGAGTTATTTTATGATCTTATCAACCGTGTTGTTCAATCCAAAACCAAACCATTAAAATACTTATTACACCAATTTATCTAGCCATTTTAATAGTTAGAAGATAACATGACTTTAAAAATTCTCCCTTCTCTTCTTTAAAAATCGTGAAAGGAACACTAGTATGATATCTACCATTATAACTATTCTCTTGCATGTTTTTCTACTAATGAATAATTTATTTTAGACACATAAATGCATATCCTTTTATTAGCCTTCACGGGTTCAGCAACTTTTATTTTTCTTTTAGCATGTGTTTGATAAATGCCTACACATAGAAACTTCCAAGAGCATGATGGAGCAATTTCTAAATAATAGACTAAGTATAAATATTATATGTTTTGATAAAGTTAAGCATATAAATGTTGTAGAAATAGAAGGTTTGAGCTAGATTACGATTCATATATGATAAGCTATTCACATATTTGAATTTAAGCATGTGTCTTAGCATATAACAATGAATTACTTTTTAGTTTTAAGGTTTTTATTAATCATTATCGTTTGATTGTAATGGTCAGAAAATAACATTACAACCCCTTGGTGACATAAGAGTGAAAGAAGTTGGTGTTACTAATGCATGTAGTATATAAAAAAATAAATGTTACCCATGAAGAATTATGAAGTGCTCAACAATAATTGATAATATATTATTATAAACAAAAAGTAATTGAAGTAATATATTATGAAAAAGTTAATAATCCTAGAATGGTTAGAAAAAGGGGAAAACCACTAGTTTTCTCGTGATTTTATCACCTTAACAATTTAAAGGTGAATGTATGAATTGAAGCCAAATAAATAATAGAGCTACTGTTTAGTTTTCTATTTTTATTTTTTTAAATGATTCAGCTTCGATTATTGAATTATTTTTATGACTTCGTTTACTCTTTCCATATCCTTACAATGTTTTCCCCATCAATTCATTGTAATTTTGTCAATTTTATTTGCTATTATATTCGGATCGATCTATCATAATGTGTTTATGGTAAGTTTTAGGAATTCTCAAAAGAAAAAAAAATTGCTTATATTACACCGCATGAAGATTGTATGTAAATCGCTTAAACAAGCAAAAACCTCAACTGTAGAAATAGATTCTACTAAGTATGATATTAAGTATTTAGTTATAAAGGAAAATAATAGAACTATTTTTTAGGGTTTTTTTTTTAACGATTCAACTTCGATTATCAAATTATTTTTATAACATCCTTTACCCTTTCGATACCTTACAATCTTATTCCCATCAATGGTATGACATGCAATGCTTGCATTGTAATTTTGTCCATCTTATTTCCTATTATATTGTGATCAAATCTACTATGTTCTGTATAGTAAAGCAAGTTACGGGAATGGTGATGACAGTGACAGAGGAAAGATTGAGAATGAGAGTGAAGAAAGAAAGGAGTTAGTTAGGCAGTTACGGAATTTTGTTATTATCACATCAACAAGAATGAACAATATATGTAGCTGTACATGTGTGAAAATAATAAAGTTTAACCCCCCCCCCACCCCCCTAACAATAGAGAGTAAATGTTAATTACTCCCATCTTGCTCATTAAGTGCTTAAATTGATCAAGAGGTAAGGTAAGGTAAGGCTTTGGTAAATAAATTTGCTAGTTATTGTTTGTTGGGTACATAAATCGGTAGTATAGGAACATTAACCACTTTGTCATGAACAAAATGTAGATCCAGCTCCAAGTGTTTAGTACGTTTGTGAAAAATAAGGTTACGAGCAATTTGTAAGGTAAACTGATTATTGCAAAAAAGTTGAATAGGAGGATGACAATCAATATGAAACTCCTTCAACAAAGTGAGTGACCATAAAACTTCACAAATTGTACAAGCAAGCACTCGATACTTGGACTCAACTGAACTACGTGAAATAGTGGTTTGCTTCTTAGATTTCCAATTGATAAGTGAGCTGCCAAAAAACACACAAAACCTAGTAGTAGATCTCCTAGAATTAGGACATCCACCCCAATTAGAATCACTGTAAGCACGCAAAATAAGATCAGCAATTGCAAAGAAGAATAATCCTTGCCCAAGGTTTTGCTTGATATGTTGCAGCACTTGATGTAAAGTACGAAGATGAGAGTGACGAGAAGAATCCATGAATTGACTCGGAACATGAACAAAATAAGCAATGTCAGGCCAAGTAAGAGACAAATATAACAACTTCCCCACAATCTATTAATAAGTAGTAACATCAACTGCATCTGAATTATCATATCGAGACAACTTGTGATTAACTACAATAGGAATAGAAATAGCGTCGGAACAAAGAAACTAGTTTTTGCTAAGAGTTCAAGTGCAAACTTTCTTTGTGATAACACAAAAACACTATTATGAATGTGCAAGCTCAAGACTAATAAAGTACTTGAGCTCACCAAGATCTTTTATTTTAAATTGTGAAGCCAAAAATTGTTTGAACACAATAATAGCATCAATATGTTTACTAACAACGACTATGTCATCCACATATACAAGAACAACAACCACATTATCTCCTTCCCCTTTAGTAGATAAAGAATAATCGCTATAAGATTGACAAAACCTATTAGCTAGCAAACAAGACATTAGTTTAGCATTCTACTGGCGAGAAGCTTGTTTGAGACCATATAGGGATTTATTAAGTTTACAAACCAATTGAGAATTAGAAGCATAAGATGCATTAGAAACATGAAGTCCTTGAGGGAGATCTATATAAACTTCCTTAACCAAATCACTATTTAAAAAGGCATTGCACATCTAGCTGATGCACATGCCACTTGTTGATGGCCGCCAAGCAAAATAAAAGATGAACAAAAGAATGTTTGATGACTGGACTAAACGTCTCAGTATAATCAAATCCTTCCTTCTGATTATACCCTTTTGCAACTAAACGAGCCTTGTTTCTATCAATACTCCCATCAGCCTTTGTTTTCAACTTGAAAAACCACTTACAGCTAATCGTATGTTTAGAAGAAGGCAAAGAAAAAATTTTCCAAGTATTATTACTTGCCAAAGCATCCAATTCTTCATCCATAGTTTTACGCCAATGATCAAATTTCATAGCTTAAACATAGGTAGATGGCTCAAAATGCTTGGACAAAGTGACAGTAAAGGCAAGAAAAGAAGGAGACAAAGAATTATAAGAAAGATATTGTTATATTGCATGAGAAGTAGAAGAATGCAGAGAATTACCACTAGAAGATGAAGGATTTGCCAAGACTAAACTGAGCTCATGATGATAATCATTCAAGTGACTAGGAATTCTAGATACTCGTATACTACGACATGAAGGATAAGAAACAGCAATTATTTCAGGAACAACAGACATAGGATCAACACAATTAGAAGGAATAGTACCAGACAAACCAATAGAAGAAGAGCCGTCAACATCTGGTGAAAAATGATCATCAAATTGCTGAAACACATGATCTATGAAGGAATTATTAATATGAGTAAGCAAAGAGCAGGATGGACCAATGTCTGAGAATACCAATGAGGAAAAAATAGTAGGCACTCTAATAGGAAATATATGCTCTATAAAGTGAGTATCTTTAAAAATGATATACTTCTTTTCAACCAGATCAAAGAATTTATAGCTTTTAACACCATTAGGATAGCTAACAAAAACATTAAGATGATTACAAGAATCAAATTTGGTCATGTGCCTTTTCAATGTAGAAGCAAAACATAGTGAACCAAAAACACACATCTGTGAATAAGAAGGAGGCTAGCTAAACAACAAATGATATGGAATAGTGTTTCCCTTAAGAGCAGAAGATGGAACACGATTAATGATGTAAGTGGCTATTAATATAGCATCCCCCCAAAAGGAAACTTGCAAAGAGGATTGAAATAAGAGAGCTCGAGCAATGGAAAACAAATGTTGATGCTTCCTTTCAATAATACCATTTTGTTGAGGAGATTCAACACAAGGTAATTGGTGAATAATATCATGAGAAGAAAAGAAATTGGTTAAAGCAAATTCTTTGCCATTATCAGTGCGAATTATTTTGATTTTTCTCCTAAAATGATTAAGAATAAGTTGATAAAAATAAGGCATCAATGAAGCAACTTCTTGTTTGGACTGCATAAGGAATACCTAAGTAACTCTAGTAAAGTCATTAACTATGGTAAGAAAAAAACGATGGCCATCCAAAGTAGGTGTAGCACACAGACCCCATATATCATAATGTATAAACTCAAAAGGAAAAGAACTGGATTTAACATGCAAAGGAAAAGAAGTTCTTCGCTGTTTAGCTAAGGGACAAATGTAACAATCAAATTTATTACATTGAATAACAAAATCAATATGTTGAACAATTTTCAACTTATCAAGAGAAACATAAACAAGCCTAAAGTGCTAAACATCAAAGCTATATGGTAAATTATTAACTACTTGGGAGACAAAAGAAATTTGAAAAGAATTATAAGGGCTAGAACAAACAGATAAAGACCCGTATTTGAACAAAAACAACCCAGTTTCAGCCTTAGCTAGTCCAATCATTTTCCGTATGAAACAATATTGGATATAAGCACATTCTTTAGTGAATAAAAGTGTATACTGGTTAGACGATAGCAACTTAGAAACAAAGATGAGATTAAATTGAAATGAAGGAGCGAACAATACATCTTGAAGAAGAAGTTCTGATGTTAGGTAAACAAAACCTTTGTATGTGGCTTGAAGTCTTTTTTCATTAGGCAACTGAACAAAGCAATTTTGTACAAGAATAAAAATAAAGAACAAATCTAAAGAGTTGATCATATGATTAGTGGCTTCGAAATCAACTATCTAAACTATGTTAGATGCCATAACTTTATTACTTGACGTAGTAGTAGACTAGGCAGAATCAACTTGAGTTGTGTTAGCATCAGACGATGAAGCATCCTGTAAAAATGATGCTTGAAAAACAGATGGAGAAGAAATATTGATTTGCTTAAATTGGAATATGAGATATTGAGTGAACTTGATCTTTGGTATGATTAACACTTGAAGCTTGAGAAATAGTGTTATTCCTTGTACTGATCCTAGTTGATTGGTTATTTCCAAACTTTGTTGATCCAACACCAACTGATACAGTCGTACCAACATCCCCTGCCACAACATTGTTAACTCTAGTAACTTTTAGCTTGTTGATTTTATAATGTGGAGGAAAACCAATAAGCCTATAACATTTGTCCTTCAAATACCCTCGTTTTTGACAATAACTACCATGAAGATCATTGAGCCCTCTTTACTTGTTATCATTCACTATGACCATAGCATAATATTAAACAAAAACTACTTCTTTAGGTTTACTAGTCTTTTAAAATTCATCATGGATCACTAGATTATAGGCCTCATCCAAAGTACGAAAAGGCTTCAAAACCAAAATTTGTGATCGCACAGCAAAAAAACTATCATTGAGACCATTAAGGAATTTGAAAACATAATCTTTCTGCATCATCTCAACAAATCTTGCAAAACAGCCACTATTACAAGCTCTATAAGAACAATGAGGAAGAGGCCGAAAATTCCTAAGCTCTTCCCAAACTGAATTTAATTTCGTAAAATACTTATCTATAGAACTATTTCCTTATACAATTGTATTCAATGGATTGTATAGCTGACAAATTCTTGCATCATCTAGTTGTGAAAACCTAATTTTCAGTTTGTCTTAAATTTCTTTGGCAGATGTCATATAGATCATAGTAGAAATAATATGAGGAGAAACCAACCTGAGAAGTCATGTTATGATTAAGTTATTACATCGGCTCCAGATCGAAAACAACTTATCTTCTGATTCTAGTGCTTTGATTGATCCGTCAACAAAACCAACCTTGTTACGAATCGAGAGGGTTAAGAGAAACGATCTACTCTAGGTGTTGTAATTCAATCTAATTAAAAGAAGCATAATCAAAACAGATTTTTGACTATTCAAGTGATGAATATAGAACGGCAAGGAAACATCTTCTCTTGGAGAAAGTACAATAGCGAAAGAAAACAAACACTTCGATAGAATGAGCAAAACTGAATTCCCAACACTTCGATACCATGATAAAATCTACTATGTTCTGTATAGTAAAGTAATCTACGATAATGATGATGACAGTAATAGAAGAAAGATCGAGAATGGGAGTGAAGAAAGAAAGAGGTTAGTTGGACAATTCTAGAAACAGAATCTTGTTATTATCACATTAACAAGAATGAATAATATATATAGCCGTACATGTGTGAAAATAATAAAGTCTAACATATCGCAATAGATTTAATATGATGTGTGTTTATATTTGTTTTAAAGATTCTCAAAAGAAGAAGAATTTACTTATTTTAACTTCTATGAAGACCGTATCTAAATCACTTAAAGCAAGCAAATAACTCAACCTTCGAAATTGATTCTAAGAGGTATGCTGTTAAGTACTTAGTTATAAGGAAAAATGATAGAATTACTTTCTATGTTTTGATTAACAAATTATTTTTGTAGTAGCTTTTACTCTTTTCATATCTTATGATGTTATTCCCACCAATGGCACGACATGGCAAGCTAGCATTGTAATTTTATCCATTTTATTTTTTATTATATTTTGATAGATTTAACGTAATGTGTTTATCATCGTTTTAGGAATTTTCAAAAGAAGAATAACTTATTTATTTTTTATTCATGTCATAAAAACGGTACCTAAATCGCTTAAGCAGCGGTATCTAAATTGCTTAAACAAGCAAATACCTCCACTATTTGAAACAAATTCTGACAGGTTAGATGAATGCATGAGAGAGGAAAGTTGGTCACTCTAGTCACCTCAATAATTATGAATTAATTTTCCGGTTAATTTATTCCTTTCAGCTTTTATCGATATTCACCCAGTTTTGTCTAATTTTTGTCCATATGTAACTTTTGTCTGCAAGTGGTATTTTTTTTTTAATTTGGTATTATTTAATTGCTTTTTATTACTGGTAATTAAGAAAAGCTTTTATATTTTTTAATATTGGTTGTACACATTTTAAGACTTAAATACATGATTTTTTTTTATATTTAGTATGTTAATGCACGTTTCGAGCACTTGTTAAAATTTTGTATTGAAAAATCTTTTATTATTTGTACAATTCCTTTGGTTTTTTTATTTAAACCTTTTTGGCACAACAAAATTTGCTTATTACTTTTTCCTAAAATTTATATAAAAAAAGTGCCTTAAATATTTCATTTTTCCTTTTCAACACCCTTCATAATTGCTTCTATTCCTTGATTAGACTCTCTTTCTTCATACGTGTGTATATATTCACACTGTGTTTAGGGTAATCCTTTGCTACTACTAGAGAAAATACAAATATATCCAAAAATAGAAACAAAGTTTCTCCATCCAATTTCCAAAATGTTGACGCCGCTTAACGACTCTGGGTCCACGTAAGGATCTCGACCGTCCACGTGTCTCTAAACACCAGTCTGCGATTCCATCACGACCCTCTCTTTCCTCGTTTACACCGAAAAGAGGGATTCAATATTTATGAATTCTAGGGCTCAAAACCAGCGAACCAGATCTTCCCCGTACAATTTCCATCGAACGGTCAAGGACATTCCACGTGGCGATGGAAGCCCTTTCCATCGCGAATTCAATTTCCTCCCTTTTATGCATGGTATGGTATTGTAAATTATTTTATTTTATTTTCCCCCCTAATTTCCATCTAAAAAAAAAAAACAAAACCCCCAAACTCGTGTGAAACTGAAAGAACCCTAGAATCTCTCTCTTACTCTTGAAACCAATAGAGCCCAAAAATGCTCGCGAATTGAATCCCGAAATCCTCGATTGTTTTAGGGTTTTGATCCGAAATACTGGGTTCGAGACCTAATTCGCGTTTTCAGTTCGTAATTTCGAGGTTTTCCAGAAGAAAAATGGTTTTTTTGGTGATCACATAAGGTAAGTATGTGATTTCGTTATTTTTTGATGAACGAGTCTCGATGGGACTGTGATTTATCGTGATTGTTTATCTGTTTGGATCTTTTCGTGTGTTGGTTCCATTGTGATTTGTGTTTATTGTACTGGTTTTGGCATGATTTAATGCTTTTTAGATCTAAAATGTGTACGGACTGCGAAAAGGAATGTGAAAGTGTATTTGTGTTTGCTTAATTAGGTGTTTGGATGAAGGGAAGTTGATGGAAAATAGAGTAGGAAACTCAAATGGAAGTCAGAATAAGAAAAAATCAAGATCTTTGGACATTAAGAGCTTGTATGAAGGCAAAGAGAGTCCTAAGAAGCTTTCTGATAAGCCACTGAAGCGGAAAAAGGGTTCTGATGAGGAGGGTGGGGATGAAAAGGGTAAGAAAAATAAGAGAAGTAAGAAGGATTGTTCAGCTGGGGAGAAATTGGAGGGTGTCAATGGAGAAAAGAAAAAGAAGGGGATTGATGTGGGGAACGGCAAGGTGAAATTAGGCTTGCAGGATTCGAAGAAAGGTTCAGGGTCGGGTTTGGGTTCTGGGTCATGCATGGTTCAAAAGCTGAGTTCTAGTAGTGGATTGAGTAATGTCCCGCTTGGGTTAGATGGAAGTATTGTTTGTATTCCAAAGCGGAAGCGTGATTTTGTAGGGAGGAAGAAGAGTGAAGGGACTGTGTGTTTGAAGACAGTGGAGGAAACTGCCAACAAGTTGGATTTGGGGGATGGAGTTGGAAAGTTTGGGGATGCTGATCTGGATGAGAGAGGTGGTTCTCCAGAGGTGAAACGTGTGAACCAACATGATGATACCATGGACAATAGGAAGAGCATGGTGCCTTCTGCCAAGACTTCGAAGAATTCTGATCATTTTACTGGAGCCTCAGCATCAAGCAATGGTGGATTGTTGCTGGATAAGTCTGGAAAGAACCATCGAAAGAGGAAGGCTGTAAAACCATGTGATGATGCTGTTAAGAAGGCTGGTCCTGCGGTCACTGTTCCTGTGAAGGCTGAGGATGATTTGCAGGATGATGATGAGGTGAATCTTGAGGAGAATGCAGCTAGGATGCTTTCCTCGCGGTTCGATCCAAGTTGTACAGGTTTTTCTTCCAGCAACAAAGCTTCTGCATTGGTATCGACAAAAAAGTCATCGTCTTTGTCATCCTCTATTGGGAAATCTTCACACAAGAGATCTAAAACTCTTGATGCATCAAATTCTTCTTCAGCTGACGCAGACAATAGAGTGTTGAGACCTCGGGGTCTATACAAAGGAAAGGGGCTTCCTAGGAAGAGAAGACATTATTATGAGATATTTCCTGGGGAAGTGGATGCACAGTGGGTGTTAAATAGAAGAATCAAAGTTTTCTGGCCTCTGGACCAGAGTTGGTATTATGGCTTGGTGAATGCCTATGACGAGACCAGAATGCTTCATCATATCAAATACGATGATCGTGATGAAGAGTGGGTTGATCTTAAAAATGAAAGGTTCAAACTCCTGCTTCTTCCTGGTGAACTCTTGTCAAAGCTTGGTAGGAAAAGACGTGCGTCAGTAGAGAAACCATTTCCTAAGAAACAGGGCAAAGTGGAGGTGGAAAAAGAGAAGAAGAGATGCTTGAATGTGCAGGATGATAGCTGCAACAACATTGATCTAGAGACGGAGCCAATCATTTCTTGGCTGGCTCGATCGACAAATCGGATAAAGTCATCTTCTTCTCATTCTGCCAATAAACGCAAGAAACTTTGTCTGTTCAACAATTTGAATTCACCATCATTATCTAATGACTTGGTTGATAATGTGGGAGATGTAGGTGATAGTTCATTGAAACGAGACAGAGATACATCACCTGAGAATGGTGCTTCACATAATAGAATAAATGATGTTGGAAGATCTGTAAGTGCTTTAGAGAGTTCGGCTTCTTGTACAGAGAGCAAAGCTCCTATCGTTTACTTCAGGAGGCGATTTCGTAAGGCAGGTCCATATTTGAGGCATAATGTTGATGATGATCAAGCAGACCTATGGCGACCTGAATCTGTTTCCCCTATTTCTCCTGTTGCCAATGTCTCTGTATTTCTGGAAGAGTCTGACAGTGTCTGTAAGAAAGTGAATAATGAAAGTACTTTGGTATACAACGACAACTTGTTCATGCCAGATATAATCTTTTCAGCTAATAGGCAGTGTAAGATCAAGTTGGCTTTTGTATTTTACGAAGTCCTCCATCACTCTTTCAGCAAGGAAAACTTACAGTTGAGCGGTGGTTTTTTGCTGCTTCGGTATGGTGCCCTTGCAGCTCTATGGCCGACAGTAAACTTTGAGATAATTTTTGTTGACAATATGTTTGGCTTGTGGTCCCTTTCTTTTCATGGATGCTTGAAGAAAGCTGTTGCCATTGCTTTATTTGTCTTACAAGTATTCCATTCGCCCAATGAAGAGGCAAATGGTTTCAGTGCTCAAACACCTGTAACTTCAATCAGATTTAAGTTTTCTCATGCTCAAAGTTCTAAGAAGCAGCTTCTGTTTGCATACTGCAATTTTCGTACAGTGAAGCCATCAAAGTGGAGGTGCCTAGAATCCAAATTGATGGGGCAGGGCTTGCTCCTTGAGAAACTTCCTTTGTCTGAATGCACCTATGACAATGTACTGGCTTTTCAAGGTGGAACCAAGCAGTTACTTCAGCCATGTGCTCACCTCTCTTTAGTAGAGGTAAATTTCTTCATGTTGTTGTTCCTTCCTAGCCTTGACTTTTGATGTTATTCTTGTCTTGATTCTGTTTCATTGATTCTTGGTTTATATGCTCTTATTGCCTCCTATTGTGTATAACATCTGGTAGCATTTGTTTGTGTTGATATTGTATCCATTTCTCTTTCAGTAGGTATAACTTCAATTTTGAACAGTTGTAACTTCTGTCTGCTTTGTGAATGATCAGGATTTACCAAAGAGATCTGGCCAGGGGATTAACCACTCCAGCATATGCAGTGACCTCTGTTACATGAACTTGCATCCTTCCTCAAATTCCAATTCTAATCGTGGGATGCTTTTTCCATTTTCTCATGCATTTCCAGCTGCCCCTGCTTTAATTTTTAGTTTGCACCTAAAACTGCTCATGGATCGTACTGTTTCTACCATCAACTTACTTGACCACGATTCTACGGGTGATCCTCAAAACTCAAGCAGTTTCGTCAATGACTGCTCTAGTATAGAGGGTTCCTCAACCAGGGGTTTAGATTGTCATGGTAGTGCAGAGGTTGAACTAGCAAATACTTCCCAGTGCAATGGTTTGTCTTGCACAAAAGTTGGTGTGAGGAGTGGGGATCTGTCTGCTTCCAGCCAGGCCATTAGCAAGAAGAAGCTCATGGAGGATCACAGAAATGGTGATCTTCTCATTGATGAAACCTATTCTGGCTCTCAAAACCTTGATGTGGGAACTAAGGAGGTTGAGGGGCTGCGTAATTCCAAAGGAAATGCTGTGGTGTTAGAAGAGGAACCTTTGCCTTCAGTTGATAGGGAAAAGAATGACCCTGCCTGTGTTGCTGCTTCTGATTGTCCTACCATTGAGGTGCCACCATCCAACCAAGTTGAGAGTTCCCTGGATAAGGAATTATGTTCTACACCGCATTCTACTGATTTAGCCTGGAAAGTTAATGGTGACATTGTTCGCAGCCCAAACCCCACTGCACCTAGGAGTATGTGGCATCGAAGCAGAAGTAATTCTGCTGCTGGAAGTTTTTCGCATGGTTGGGCAGATATTAAAGATTCACTGCACAATGGTTTTAGCCATGGGCCGAAAAAGCGTCGTACTCAGGTTTCGTACATGCTACCTGCTGGAACTTCTGATTCAAGCTCAAAGCTTTCAGGTCCTTTGCAGAGAATGCCTCCTCACAAGAGAATTAGGAGACCTAATGAAAAAAGGTCCTCTGATATCAATAGAGGTTCTCATAGAAATTTAGAGGAGCTCTCTTGTGATGTTAATGTGCTGATAACTCTGGGTGACAAGGGCTGGAGGGAATCTGGAGCACGGGTAGCACTTGAAGTTGTCGACCATAATGAGTGGACCCTTGCTGTAAAAATATTTGGGAGTACAAAATATTCTTATAAAGCACATCAGTTTCTGCAGCCTGGGTCAACTAACCGTTATACACATGCTATGATGTGGAAAGGAGGGAAGGATTGGACATTGGAGTTTCTGGATAGAAGTCAGTGGTATCTCTTTAAGGAGATGCATGAAGAGTGCTACAACAGAAACATCCGGGCAGCGTCTGTTAAGAACATTCCTATTCCTGGTGTTCAATTGACAGATGATATTGATGACAATGGTGTAGAAAGCACATTCATGCGAAGTCCTATGTACTTTCAGCAGGATGAAACAGATGTTGAGATGGCTTTGAATCCATCTCGTGTTCTATATGACATGGATAGCGACGATGAGCAGTGGATCCTGAGTTCAGATGTCAATGATTGTAGCTTGAATCACAGTTTTGCAGAAATATTTGACAAGACAATGGACAGGTTAGAGAAAGCAGCCTATGCTAGAAATCGTGATCAGTTTACAGCAGAAGAAATAGAGAAGCTGGTTCCTGGCGTGGGTTCTTTGGAAGCAGTAAAAGCCATCCATGATTATTGGCGGCAGAAGAGACAAAAGAAAGGAATGCCTTTGATTAGACATCTTCAGGTAAGTCTAAAATGTCTTTGCTGCTGTTTCTTGTTTTCACTTTGGTCCTTGTTTCCTTCTGATTGATAGTTTGCAGATAAATGCTAGAATCCTAGCGCTGTGTGGCAGGTTAAGAAATATTGTTCTCTTCTTGACCGAAGTGAATGCATGTGCAAGTCAAGCAAAAGAAGATTTTAATACATAGAAAATTAGATAAAAGCGGAGGCAAAATCATCACTGCTATTTATTGTTTTGTGATCATCATCGAATGCATTATTTTTGGAGTTGGATGCTTTAAACGTGGGAAAATGACAGGATGACGATTATGTGAAAATTACTGATAAATTTAAGATAGAATCTCCAATAATGAACTAAAAGATGGTTAATGATGTTAAAATTCCAGCATAAGAAAGAAAATGGTGTCAAAAGTGAGTTTAGGTTTAGATGGGATGTATATAACCTCCATGATCAAAAAACTTGAAAAACATTTGGCGAATACTCCAAATTATATGTATGGACTATATTGAGATGTTGGTAGATGGTTTATTATAGAAAACTCTCATGCAATCTGATCCTTGATTTGGCTATCAATAGTCTCTTAAGCTGCTCTTTTCTAATAGAAAATATGAGCATTCGTAGTTCTTGTGGCTAACATTACCTTGGTTGTATGTAAGTCTAGCCTATTCCGTATTTTTTTTTTTTCACCCTGTTCTCTTTGACAATTCTTTTTAAGAATATTATCTTCTCTTATTTTATTTTTTGTGGTGACTGAAGACAGCATTTTAGGCCTGCTTAGCACTTCCATCTCACTTCTTTGTATCATTAGTGAATGATTGGTGCATGAAAACTTTTCCTCCTGGATGTATATTTATGAAAGGTGTTTGATGTTATCTTCCAAATTTTTGTTGTTTGATCAGCCACCATTGTGGGAGAGGTACCAGCAACAACTGAAGGAGTGGGAGCTGGCTGTTAGTAACTCAAATTCTGCTCCAGATGGAAGCCAAAAGGCCTCAATGATTGAGAAACCTGCCATGTTTGCTTTTTGTCTGAAGCCAAGGGGTCTGGAGGTCCCCAACAGGGGTTCGAAGCAAAGATCACAGAAAAGATTGTCAATTGCTGGCACTAGCAATGCTGCTCAAGTAGATCACGATAATTTCCATTCTTTGGGTAATTCTGCATGCCTTTTCTAATTCCTCTAGTTTTCATTTTTCTTTCTATAGAATGATCTGACTGTTATTTTTCTTCTAGTGCCAATGAGAAGGCTGAATGGCTATGGTTTTGGAGAGGAAAGAGCTCTACATCCAGTGCATAATTATGGGTATTTTGATAACTCTCCCCTGTCTCGGACTTCACCTAGGGAAATTTCACTGGGAAGCAATGGGTTTGATCGTCATCACCACCCCAGGTTTCTTAGGAATAGGTCCAGAAATTTTGGAACTCCTAGTTCTCCCAGAAATTTAAGGACGACCGTACATGATCAGGGAACTGTTGGATGGAGAGGAAATTCCCATCACTTGCATTTGGCAGAGTCGTCTGGCCCTCGAAATCTTCAATTGGAAAGGTCTCGTGCAACAGCAGGTTTGGATGGTTGGGATCCTGATGAGTTTGCAAGGCGAGATGCCGCTGGTGCTGCTCAACATGCACTAAAAGTGGCCAGGCTTAAGAGAGAGAGGGCACAGAGACTGCTTTCTAGAGCAGATGTGTGGATGCACAGAGCTATGGCTGCTATCATGACCGCTGAGGCAGTTAAAGCTGCCGAGGATGATGATAGTGATGAATAGGCAAGGTTAGGGGAATCGATTATGGTGACAAAAGGTGGAATACAGAGCCTTCTATTGGTGTTTAACATGGTGAAAGCATGTGCATATGTGGCTCATTGTTTCTTAAACGAGAAACCCATTCCCTCCTGGTGGGAACTTACAAAATCGACGCTTTCTCATGTGGAATTTTCACGGCAAGACACATCAACGAGTAAGGATAGAAGGTTTGATTCTGCGACATTATGTCGTTCCAGAATTTTTGTGCCGCGACCCCTTGGTGCTTCATAGGAGCTTTTTATTGCAGTAGCAAGTATATTAGCTTTACTGCTACTGTTGTATCGATCCGGCGCAAGATTGGTGTGTGAAGTTTTTCACTGCCAGTCCATGTACATACTCCCCCCATCTCCCTCCTCTCTTCCTGCTCTTTTTAACACCCTTCTTTTTATATATTTTTTTTCTCCCTGATCTCAGCTTTAGATGATTGATAGTATAATGCAGTTGACCCAGATAATACAAGTGCTCCATTGGTTTAGGTCAGAAATTTTCTATGTGGTTGACAAATTGAGCAAATTTCTAGGTGTGCATTGACCTGAGTCTGTAAGTAATTTAGGCCATACATTTTGATAGAGATCCATCAATGGAACTGTCTATTCTGTTTCCCCCCATCCTATATTTCCTGTCAAGGTTACAATGTTGTTTGTACATTGATCTTGGTTCTTTCATATGTGACCTCAATCCTTGGCTGTTTTCTTTTGTCCCAAAACCAGGGTGGGCTTCAAGATCTGGCTCTTTTTTATTTTATTTTTTCCCATTTCTTGGGAGTCCCATTAAATAAGAAAATTTTACATTTTTCTGGGTGTTTGTGCATGTAAAATGATGATTGGGGAAACTGAGATTCATGTGTAAGACATTTCAAAATCATACTAACGAATGGAAAGATCACTGGCCATCCGAGAGTTCCTGGCAAAATTAAGTCAAACAAGTATATGTAGATTGTGCCTTAAGCTATCCCATCTGAAAAACTTTGAAAGGCAGAAGTTGATTACGGAGGCCCATTGTGATTACATGGTCTTTCATATAAGGAAAATAGCTTTGGGCTTTACACCTGATGATCCAGTGCTGGTTATCAAGTGTTCGGCTTGTCAACCTCCATCTTAAGTTATCACTAGTATGTGCGATTTAGGAGTTTTAATGATAATAGAGTCAAAAGTTTAGGGTTTTTCAATTCCTTCCTCCATCCTCCTTCAATGGAGGGGTAAAAGACCTTCTGGAAACCTCGGCCATTGAAATATAACAAAACGTACTTCGTCCAAACAACAAAGTACAAATCAGTCCCTCGGCCAAAGTTGAAATGAACTCATAACTCTTACTGCAGGTCTACTTAGTTTCCTTATTCTAGTGTCTGCTTAATTCAGTATTTATTTCACATTATTAATTATTGCAGTACTAAACTGAGAATGTGACACAAAATGCGGTATGTTCTTATTTAATCATTTTTGAAAAATAAACAGAAGTCATTCAACTCTTTCATTAATTGGAGGGCATGATTATTTACTGGAACATTTTGTTCCTTGTGATAGGAAATAAAAGATTTCACTTTACATAATCAAACCACCAATTTTTTATATAGTAAATTTTTTTTTTTTAAAAAAAAAAACAGTCGCAGGAGCAAAAATTCCCAAACCTATATTCAAGGGAATGAGGTAATAGAAAGTATTTAAAAAATAATTATTCTATTACCTCTCTACCACTTCTAAGCGAACGGACCATTAATATAATTCTCTAATCAAATTAAGGTCTAATGGAGTGTTATAGAGTGCTAAAGTTTATTAATTTTCAAGGAATTATGCTTTTCCTTTTTATACTTTTTAAGTATGGTAAAATATGGAAATAGGGGTTCTAGACCTCATATGGACGAACATAAAGAAATCATACAATAGTGAAAGTTACTTTCTTGGGTGGACTGAAATCTCCCAAATCAGCCTCCCTCTATGTCAACAATTTACCAACTTCAAACGGACTTAAACACCATCCTGATGCTATCAAAACGTTTAGACGGAAGTTAGTTTATGGAAATCTGAGTATCGTTGCTAAAAACCTTTTACTTTGTCCTGTGTTCCCTTTTCAAGAAGCTATGTGCAGCTAATCAATTAACCTCATTTTATTTCATTTTCCCTCATTATGCTTATTCATGAGCAACTGTTTATTTTCTAATATATACCTATAAAATTTAAAGGAAACACCATAAATAGAGGCTATAATGTAGTCATACTGTTGTCACAAAGTCAAGCCTTAATAAATTCGTCTCCTCAAGCAAAATGACTTAATCATTCAATTTAAGCAAGTAAAAAACATGGATAATAAGTGTCTAAAATTAAGAACATTTTCTAATTACTTATCCTTTATAACAGCTTCTAGCAATAGCACAAATTTAGTAATCAAATGCAAATTGGTTGAAGGATCAAGACCTCTCAACTTTTCTAATCAACTTGTAGTTGAACACATGCCTAAACATGTGCAAAATGTCTTAAGTTTATAAATCAATCATGTTCTTCCTTAGCTCTTTTGATTAGTATGCAAGGTTTTTTTTTACACATCCCACCCCCATCCCCCCTTAAATCCTAGCTGAAAAGATGTCGGGAGCAAGTGTTAAGTCAGAGGCATTTAGTGAAAATTTTTAGGTAAAAACATTTCGTTTGAAGAAAATCTAAATTGGGCGCACACGATTGAGATAGCATTTGAGTATTATGAATATAAGGAAGGCACCAAGGTGAAAATGATTTCTCCGTTCAACGAGTACACGGTCCTTGGCAAGAAAATTTAAAGGGAAATTGCACATGATTACTGTAAATTTTGATTTTAGCATGGATTTACTTATGTTAAACTTTTAAAATATAGTTTTTTATTTTTAAACTTTCATAAATTGGTAAATAACTTTTTAGGATGAAAATAACTCTTTAAATTTTAATTTTAGTGTATAAACACTATTCTAAACATTTTAGACAGGTGTTTGGTGTTTATACACTTTGGGTGTGTTTATATATTAAAATTTACAGAAGTTATTTATCAATTTATGAAAATTTAAAAATAAAAAATTACACTTTAGAAGTTTAAAGGAGTAATCTGTATAAAATCAAAGTTTAGAAAGGTTATTTGCATTTTTTTTCAAAATTTAAATTTCTAGAGTTAGGGAGATAGAGAGGAAGAAGTACCACTTAGAGAGTTATAAGACAGTTAGTGCAAAAGACTTCATTCTTTGCAATCCTCGAGAAATACTTCTGAAGCTCCAGTTCATAAGGTAACAAAGTATGATATATTAGACTCGACCAACTTAATATAAACTGTTGGGACGAAAATTAAGAAATATAAATTTCGTTTTAAATATTTTTTTGAGATATATTTGCAAAGCCACCATCAACTACGGTTAGGAAAAAAAAAAAAAAAACGAAAAAAGAAAGGTTAGAATCTAGCGGGTGAAATGATCTATTATCTAGCCATTTGTCAAACAAAAACGAAAAATAACGAGGTCCGAGGACATTAAAATATAAAATCAAAATGGGCTATCAAGTATTATTTTTCATGAATAAGGGATATTCACTTTCCTTAAAAGGAAAAAGAAAAATCTTAGAGAACCTAAATAAAATATATATATATATATATATATATTTCACAGAAAAGGAAGATTCAAGCGCACTTTTTTAGGACCATTTTTCACTAGATATTCTTGACTTGCTATTTGGGATCAAGCCATTGTAGTTACTTTTACAATTTCTTTTTCCTTATATATGTGTATATATATAATTTTCAAAATGTTCCAATTAATTTGAGGGAAAGGAAGATTCAATTAACCAAAAAAGGGGAACTTTTCTAGGTAGTTTTGCTTGATACTATAACCCACTATTTGAGATCAAGCCATCATAATAACTTTTTCAATTTCTTTTTTTGATTGGTGGGTCTCTTTAATTTAAAAAAAAATTCAATTATTTATTCTTTTTTCAAAAAAAAAGAAAAAAAAAAGGGAACTTTACTTTGATGAAAAGGAAGATTTAATTAACCAATAAAAGGGGAGTTTTTTTTTTGCCATAGTTACTTCTTCGATTTCTTTCTTTCTTTCTTTCTTTCCTAAAAAAAAAAAAAAACTAAGGGAACCCTAATTTGATGAAAATCATTAGTTTCATAGAAATCTTAATTTTGATAAAGATCAATTTTAGAAAACCACAATTTTTTGTATGTCCAAAGTTTTAGGGAACCCTAATTTTTTAGAAAATTAATTTTCGAAAAACTTTAATTTTAGATAAATGCATTTTTGAAAAACAGTAATTTTTGAGAAAATCAGTTGTTTTTAGATAAATCCTGAATATGTAATCATGTAACAAACTTTTATTTTATTCAATTAAATACACGAAAGATTTCATTAATCTAGCAAACATATCAAGTGGAAATATAGAACACACAATTTATTGAAAGAAATTCAAATATGCTAATATGCAATACGCAATTATAATCAAATAAGCAACTTCAATATGCAAGTTTTAAAAGAAAAGAAAAACAGAAGATCATACAAATATGTAAGTGTTCACCAAGAAACATAAGAATACACAATTACATATCACAATTTACTAAAGCCCTTAGATATGCAAATTGTTGCGAACTATGATTAAGAACAGACAAGGTCGATGGTTGAATAGATTCAAGTTTACAGAAAGCTCGAAGAGAGTTAATGGAGAAAGGTATGAAAGGGTGAAAACGAAGAATGAAAGCAGTAAGTAAAACCCACGAACAGCTTCAGCAAATATGACGCACTAAAGAAACTTTCGAGGACTCACGGTACAATTTGATATGATGAATGAATTGGTCCAATGAGGTTACTTGCCACCTAACCTTACTTAAAGAAAAGGATAAGAGTGATGCCGAGAGTAAACAACAGTGTTTACGCATGGAGGAAAAGTACTCAAGTGTATTGAAAGTAATTTACTCTCTTATAGCTACAAGTACAAGAGTATTTACACTTGTAAGTTAGGGTAACTTGCCCAAAAGAGAAAAGACAATAAGGATATTTCGTAAAGAAGCAATGTACATGATATAAAATAAATATATAAGGAAAATAATCATTGATGCTATAGATTTTATATATGATACTGTACACGTAGCGACGTTGCATTGGCGAGGTTGTTAGGAGATGCAGACAAAAAGTTTAGATAGATAAGCTTGTCCGAGCAGGGATGGCTTAGTTAGTCCAGATCCTCTATCTTTTGTCTTCTTGGCAAGGATGATGTTAAGTGATTAGTCAGCTTGGCAATAGAGAGTAATCATCAACTTGGCATACTATAGAATAATGGGCGATCAAATGACACAACGTTAAAAGTGACTCAATAAGGCCTCGATAAGGGTTAGTTAGAATATAAGGATTAGTCGTACTAGCTCCTTTAGTCCTTGGGCTCGACTGTGGGTCAAAGGTCTTGAAGCTTGATTCCCATCACTCTTTCCGGGTTGTTTTGGATTTGGGATCAAATTCAAATGGTGTTCGCTTAGTTGTTCGTCAGGGTGATATGGACTAAGGTCGATAATGTTGAAGGAGTCAGAAACCTCATAGTCTTCAGGCTGTTCCAACCTATAGGCGTTGTCATTGGTTTTTTGGAGGATTTTGAAAGGTCCTTCTACTCTTGCAGACAATTTGTTCTTCCTCTTATTCGAGAACCGTTCTTTACTGAGGTATAACATTACCAAGTCTCCGGTTGAAATTGTTTGGCTGACCTACTCTTGGTCTTTTCTCGCATTTTTTTAGCAGCTTTGTCGATATGTCGAGTAACATTATCATACATGTGCTGAAGAGATTGTGCTCTAGCTGAGGAGTCAGGGTCCTCTTGCGTGGGGGTTGGTATAGGGGTGGGGTTGAGGGGAAACTCAAGATTGAATCCATAGACTACCTTGAAGGGAGTCTACTTAGTAGTGTCATGTATAGTTCAGTTATAGGAAAACTCGACTACTGGTAGGCAGACGTCCCAATCAACCAAGTTTTTGTCTATTGTAGCTCGGAGTAGTGACCCCAAAGTACGATTAACTACCTTTATTTGGCCATTAGTTTGGGGGTGACATGAGATACTGAAGAGTAATTTGGTTCTCAATCGACGCCATAGGGTTCTCAAGAAATGGCTCAAGAAATGGCTCAAGAACTTTAAGTCTCTGTCGAAGACTACACTTCTTGACATACCGTGTATTCATACAATTTCTTGTAAGAAAAGAGAAATAATAGCTGAGGTGTCATTAGTTTTGGTGCAGGGTACGAAGTGTGCCATCTTACTGAATCGATCCATGATGACTATTACAGAATCTTTGACGTGAGCAGTTTTGCGGTAGTCTGAGAATAAAGTCCATACTTAGTTTAATCTATGGCCTCGTCAGAGTAAGTAAAGGCATTGCTTTCCCATGTTCAGCTCAACACTCGACACTCGACACTCGACCTTCTTGCACACAGCACAGCTTTCGATAACTTGGTGCACATCTCTTCACATTTTCGGCTAAAAGAATTGACCATTCAATAATTCGCAAGTCTTCCTCTCTCCAAAGTTTTTGGAGAGTCCTCCATTGTAAGCTTTCCTGATTAATAATTCTCGTAGGGAACAAGTAGGCACGTATAGTTTCCCTCCTCGGACCAAATAGCCATCCTCCACATAATACTTGTCCACTATTCTCCCATCTACGCATCGCAAAATTATTGGTCTAAAGTATGGATCCTCAGAGTACTGTTCTTTGATACTTGCAAAACTAAACAGCTTGGTCTGCAGTTTTGATAAGAGCGCATGACTCTTCGAAAGAGCGTCTACAACTACGTTGCTCTTTCTTTGCTTGTGTTTTATCACAAAATTGAATCTCTTAAGGAATTAAACCCACCTTGCTTGCTGCTTAGATAACTTGGTTTGACTTCGGAGGTATCTCAGTGATTCATGGTCAGTATATATGATAAATTCTCTCTATGGTAAGTAATGTTGCTACACTTGCATTGCTCATATCAGTGCCAAAAGTTCCTTATTATATACAGAGTAGTTTAGCTATGGTCCTTAGAGCTTTTTACTATAGAAGGCAATTGGTCGGCCTTCTCATTCCAATACTCGATGCGTCGCAGAGGTCAATCTTTCTTTTACATCGGCAAAACTCCTCTCCTCCCTTTCTCCTCATTGAAAGTTGGTGTTCTTCTTCGTAAGTTCGATAAGTGGTGTGCTGATGGTACTGAAATTCTTAATAAACTTTTTTTAAAACGAAACCAGTTCGTGGAAACTTCTTATGTCGGCACAAGTAGTAGGAGTTGACCACTCAATAATTGCTTTAATCTTCTCATCATTGACTCGCAAGCCTTCTCCACTGATGACATCCCCCAAGAATACCACTTCCTCCTAGCAGAAGCAATATTTCTTTGAATTGCCGAATAATCTCTTGGCATGAAAGAGATCCAGGGTTGCTTTGAGATGTTTACAATGACTCGGCATGTCGGCACTGTAGACCAAGATGTTGTCAAAGTATACCATGATACACTTCCCTATGAGATGTCTCAACATATGATTCATAAGTCTTATGAAAGTGTTATGGGCATTCGACAAGTCGAAGGGCATGACCATCTACTCGTAAAGTCCATGTTGAGTCTTGAATGTAGTCTTCCACTCGTCTCATGACTTTAAGCGGACTTGATGGTAGCCAGACTTGAGATCAATCTTGCTAAAAATCTTGACTTTACTTAGTTCATCCAACATGTCTTCTGGCCTCAGCATCGGGTACCTATATTTGATCGTAATTTTGTTCATGACTCAGCTATCAACATGCATCCACCAGGTTCCATCCTTCTTCGGCACTGGAAGTGCAAGGACAGCATAAGGGTTGAGACTCTCTCTCACATAACCTCTTTCCAGCAACTCATTGACTTAACGTTGGAGTTTAGAAGCCTACTCGGGATTCATCCGATAAGCTCGACAGTGCAGTGCCGAGTACTAAGTCAATGCAATACTCTATCCCTCGTGTTGGGGGCAACCCCTCAAGTAATTGTTTGAAGAATAAGTCAGCATAGTTATCTAGCAACTCTTTTATTTCCTAAGGAAGCTCACCCCGCTCCTTTACTTCCAATAGTTGCCTGACCAACAATACGGTCAGCTTGTCAACATTGATGGCCTCTTATAGTTTAACTCTACTCATCACCAGAGCTTTCTTCGATCCATAAGCGAGTTTCGTCTATAGCTTGTAAACTTCTCTTGGTGGCATCGGATTCAGTGTAATCTTCTGGTCATCCTTTTCCAACATATAAGTGTTTCTCTAGCCTTCATGTATAACTATCCTATCAAATAACCATGGCCTACTCAGCAATACGTGGGAAGCGTACATAGGCAACACGTTGCAGAGAATTTGGTTAGAGTAATTTTTTATAGTAATCAACAATAGTATTTGCTGAGTGACATGCAATACTCCTTTCTCACTCAATGAGTACAACTTGTACGACTTAGGATGTCACATTGGTGCAACTTTCATTATCCACAATGAGAGCACACATCCGATTATTCACCTTGCAGGTGGCATGAAACAAAGTCTCTCTCTACTCTTCTTCTTATGAGGGTTCTACGCTCATAGTGCGCCGAACAACCATGAGTAGCTGGTTTAAGTCTTCAGGAAACATGTCCTCCTTAATCAGTTCTTTCTTGGAGTTTTCTTTCTCGGCAGGAACCTCCTCCTTTTCCTTGGGCTCCTCATTTGTACTCTCTACTTCTAACTTTGGGATGTCTCCCTTAATGACTATCGTTCTTTGGTTCGGGCACTAAGCAGCCATATGTCTAAACCCTTGACACTCAAAACACTTGATCTGGCGTGTCTTCTTGCCAGACTCTTGCCCCTTCTCATACGTTTGGGTCGGCACTACATTTTTCGGTTTGCCCTTCTGCTTGGCTCTGACATTAACTCTTCTGCTCAGCTCAATACTAGACTAAACTTGGTGACCTGCCTATCCTGGTTGGCTAGTTAGCATTTTGGTCATTACTTGGCTCCTTCTTTGCCTCTCCACTAGTTAGGCAATCCTAACAGCTTCATTCATCGCCTCTTTATAATGTCTCGGATGTTTCCTCTCAACCCAATAATAAATCCTAAGACTATTCGGGCTGGTGGTTTCTCCACTTCGCATCTTATCATAAGCATTTGTAATTCTTAAACATACTCATCAACAGTTTAGCCTCCTTATCTCAGCTCTTGAAGCTGAGTGAAAGTGTCTTGAAAATATGTTTCCAACATGAATTTGTTTCTGAATACTCTCTTCATCTCGAGCTTTGGTACCCCTCTCTTCTTCTCATGGCCTAAAAATTCTTCCACTACATGGTGGCATATTTGGAGAATTCAATAGCAGCAATCCTCGCTTTCTCATAATCCTAATATTGATAGTAATCAAACATATTGTAAGCCCCACAACTAAGCAATCCAAGGTTTCGATCGGTTGAACGATCCGATCGAGTCTAAATTATAAAGTAAAGCTAGAAATATTAGTAAACCAATTCCATAAGTTTGAATTTAAGAAAATAAGTAATAAAATAGGAGATTACAAAATTTTCAAATTTTAAGTATATACCTCGTTATTTATCGAAAATGCGTAAAATGCATTCCGATACTTAACAAATTGCTAGAGATAAATTATATGTATACTAAAAATTATAAAATAACCTAAATAATATTTAGGAATATTTATTTGTACTATATATGAATTTACATGTAGGTATAAATACGCGTAATTACTTAAAATACGTAAAATGTGCTAAAATAATACTAAATACTTAAAGAAAATTCATAATTAATTAATAAAAAATCAATAAAAATCAGAAAAATCAATAATGATCCAAATCAGGTCGTGGAAGGTCAGAATCCACAAAATAAAAATTAACCAATTAAAATTAGACGACATAAAAGCCAAAAATCAAGGAAATTGGGCAAAGTCATGTCTAATTAATGCACAATAATTACAATAAAACTCTACAAATAACAAGAAAAATTCAGAAGCTCATTTTGACAGTTAGAAATCATAGAAAATTAGGGAGAGTCGAAAATTGAGAGAAAAACTGAAGAAAAAAAAAAGAAAAGGAAAACTGTGCAGTTAGGGCCACAAAGGAGAACCCAGATCTGACGGGTAGCTGGGGGTGGAAGGCCACCACCACCACATGATGGTGGCAACGCCTAGGTGTGCCGACACACCCATGGCCATCGACGGTGGCCGGAGCCACCCCAATCGGTGAGTTTGATTTCCATCCCGATTTTGTATAATTTTGTAAATATAGTAAATATAGTAAATATTATTATAAAATTATGAAATTTGTTATTCTGAAATAATTTTGTATTTAGTATTTAGTAAAAATATTATTTTGATGAAAATATGTCTCGTGATATAGGGTCCTTAAGAAATCGTACAAAACCGAGCATGTTTCGGTTTAGAAATAAATGACCTTAGGAGTGTAGTTTCCAACCCAAAATTTTTGTGTAGATTACTTAGATGATATAGAATAGTGCTATGAAGCCTGTTTTCAAAAATTAATTTTCTAAATTTTTAGACCCTAAAATGAGGCATAAAATGGGTAATTTAGGGTTAATTAAGTAATTAAATGATTAATTACTGATTTAGTGAATAATTATATGTTTTAGGATGTTGAAATCCGATGGAGTATGATACTTGTAGCATTTAGGGTGTTAGATGTAATTATTAGGTTAATTATGTAGTAAATGATTAATAAGGAAAAATAGTTAACTTTAAGTTAATTTTGTAAATTTGGGAAATTAGGAGTAAAATCTGATTTAGGATGAATTTAGATATTTTGAAATGATAATTGATGTTTAGGGATGGTAATTAAAGTGATAGAAATATTAGAAATGCATTATGTACATAATAGGCAATAATGCATAATATGTAATTTTTGAAAATATAATAAATGGAAAATATTAGGATAAAAATTGATATTATATAAATAATAAGGATAAATAATAAATTTGATAAGAAACTTGAATTTATGTAATTATATGAAAAATGTAAAAATTTCTCACATCAGGAGTAAATTCGGTATACTAATAAGGATATAAGTGTACCGGATGAAATAAAATACTGACTAAGGGTAATAATAATATTTAGGAGATTGGGAAGTAATGTGATTAATTTCACATTATGAGTTGAAACGAATTTCTAGGGTTGGAATATAAAACATTACTTAGAAATCGAACTAGAACCTAATTTAGAAATCGATGTAGAAATCGAACCCGAACCTAACCCTAAACCTAGAATAATTATAAAAGACTTAAGACCTAGATAATTAGGCATATTAAACCCTAAACAAAACCTGACAATAAGCATTATAAGATAAAATGAACCTATAATCATTATATGAAAACTGAAATCACATTTGTGTTATAGGGATGATCGGCGATGGCCTGAGCAAATCGGACCTTGAGTGAGTGAGTGAGGAGTTGAGGTAAGTTGGGATTAATACAATGCTATATTTTGGGAGGCTTGAGATTATGCTTGGTTGTGCTTGTTAGATAGTTGGATGTATGCATGTGCTTGATTATGGGTGATGCTATGATTCTGTTTGTTGCTTTAGCATGTATTGTATGATTTGCATGAAATGATTGATCACCCTAAACTGGACTTAATCAAATATATGACCAGTAATCATAATCGGACATGCATGGCAACCCGTTAGGGGAACTTAGGACTCTCCGGCCAAATACCGACCCCTTCGAAAGAGATAGCACAGGATTGCAAAATGGTTCCTTCTTTATCCTCAGTTGAACTAAGTGACAGGAGAGGAGGTCACGGCGAGGGTGAAGACAGTGGTTCGAAGGTAGTCGTGGGAGGAGTAAGGTCTCCATTACACAAGCCTGGGTTTGGTAGTGAGCTGTTGCATTAACGGCAACTCCTTAACCCGGATTAGAGCGGGCGCAATTTCTCTAATCTCACGACGGGCCGGACAACGTCGTGCGATGGCATTTGCTTGCACATGCATTGCACCTAATAAGTGATTGAAAACCTTGTTGTGTGTATGGTATAGTTTTAAGTCCTCCGTCCTAACTTACTGAGCTGTGGTTGCTCATATCCCTACAGACGTCGTGTAGGTGCTGGCTAAGAAGCGATAATAACTATTTTGAAGCTAGCAATTGCTGGATTTTGGGGAGTGAGGAAAAACATTGAAGAATCAACACATATGTTATTACTTTTCATTTCTGAATAATGTAATAACTGAATTATAGTGATTATATATAACTTTTTCTCACTTTCTTAGGTAAATGAATTATTTAAATTACAAACTGTTTACTTCAAAGCGGGTTAGTCGTGAACGCCTTGTGTAGATCAGGTCTAAGATAGCGGTTGTAGGGCCAACTTCTATCTTAGGATGGTTTACACGGTGGGGCTGTTACGACTCTGCTGTTTCGGGGGCATGACACATACACTTCACCTTCTCTTCTTAATCCAAATACTCATCAGCATTCCCAGATCCATTGAAACTCGGAATTCGAAGCTTCACATGGTTAGATGCTCTAGGGACTCATACACTCTTTTTTTCAAAATATTCTTCTTCCTCCTCATCAAGTTCTCTTAGGTTTATCATTCACCTTATTTGTCCGCCAACTCCTTCACCTTGAATTGGTTGAGCTAGGTTTTAACCTCTAATAGGTTGAGCACCTTGTAGGGTGTTTTGTGCGGCCTCAGTGGGTCGGTAAGATAAGGCATGAACAGCTTGGGTCAGATTTACCAAGAGATTAGCTACCTCATCAAGTCTCTTGTCAGTGCTTTTGGGAGTTCCTTGAGATTGTCGTCCATGGTGAACAACTTCACTATCATCACTGGCACTTACATTCATACTTGGGTTTGTCATTTTTCCTTACAGATTCAAATTCAAATAAACACTTCAAAAAGTGAACAGCTAATAACATAGCAGTCAAATGAACACAATAACTCGATCTGTTTATTACAAACAAAACAGAGTATAACAGAATTCAAGAAGAATTAACTACAGCTCACACAAAACCTCCACTCTGATACCAAGATGTTGCAAACTATGACTAATAACAAACAAGACCGGTCGCTGAATAGGTCTAAGCTTGCAGAAAGCTCGAAAAGAGTTAACGAGAAAAGGTAAGAAAGGGTGAAAAACGAAGAATGAAAGAAGTAAGCAAAACCCACAAACAACTTTTAAGGATATGACGCACCAAAGGAACTTCCGAGGACTCGCAGTACAATTCGATATGACGAATGAATTGGTCTAATGAGGTTACTTGCCACTTAACTTTGCTTAAAGGAAAGGATAAGAGTGATGCTGAGAGTAAACAACGGTGTTTACACATGGAGGAAAAACACTCGAGTGTATTGAAGGTAATTTGCTCTCCTATAGCTACAAGCACAAAGGTATTTATACCCGTAAGTTAAGATAACTTACCTAAAAGGGAAAAGACAATAAGGATATTTCCTAAAGAAGCAATATACATGATACAAAAGGGTAGAAATGAATATATAAGAAAAACAATCATTAGTGCTACAGATTTTACATATGATACTATATACGTGGCGACGCTGCATTGGTGAGGTTGTTAAGAGATGCAAATAAAAAGTACGGGCAAATGGGCTTGTCCAAGTAGGGATAGCTTAGTCAATCCGAATCCTCTATCTCTCGTCTTCTCAGTAAGGATGATGTCAAGTGATTGGTTAGCTTGGCAATAGAGAGTAATTATCAGCTCGACATATCACAGAATAACGAGCGGCCAAATGGCACGGCATTAAAGATGACTTGGCAAGGGAGTACTCGACCTCAACAGGGGTTAGTTGGAACATAAGGATTCGTCGTACCAATCTCTCTAGTCCTCAGGCTCGGCTGTGAGTCAGAGGTCCCGTAGCTTAATTCTTATCACAAACTATCACATAATTATTGAAATATGCTAGAATCTTAAGATATGCAAATTAAACATGAAACATATGATGTAGTCATCAGAAACCACTAAAACCTAAAACATGCTAATTTTCACAAGATATCAATTTAATAGCAAGAGTCATAAAAAAAGGTTCTAAAACATGCCAATTGTCATGACATTATGCAATTTAATGAAAAGAATGAAAAATTCCTAGTCATGCAAATTTCAATGTTAATATGGAAACCTGCAAACTTGTTACATAACATGCAATTTAATATCATAATCCTAACATCCTTATATGTGTGAAATATGCAATTAACATCAAAATTCATTGGAATTTGTTGATAGAGCCCTTTAGACTTGGATTCCTCAGGCTTGTGCCAACTTGATCAAGCTTATGATCTAGGTTATGCCTCTCTAAACTCGGCCTTCCTATCCTTGTAATCGACCTCAACCTAGGCCGATTATATGGCTTGCCTAACTATAACAGTTACTAATAGCTGGAAGACTATAGATAAGACTAAGTGATCAAGTCAACAACTACCTCATACATTTCAAATCATGTCAGACCCTGTAACTCTACTATCCATTACTTACAAACATGGCTTCTACCCACTAACTTCTCTCCAACTGCCAACTTCACTTCTCTATAAATACAACACTACCACCTAATGGTAAATCATTTAACACTTTATGTACTTGAGCTTTATCTTACTTCTTAGCATACTTGCTACTTCTCTCTCTGTACGCTACTGACTTAAGCATCAAAGTAACTACGCCGAACAATCTTCTAGTGCCCCTCACTATTCCTCGTCTTACAAGTTTATACAAGAGTACAAAGTCCATTCTCAACTAAACTCTATCGGCTAAAACCTAAATACAACATTTGGTGTTGTCTATGGGAAATGAATCCGATTTCCCACCCTAATATACACCATACACTCACCCAAACACCACCCTCAATTGCCATTATGTCTTACATTGACAATCCCGAAAACTACTAGTTGGTGAATAACTAACCTATTAACAATCAGCTCCTAGCTAAGGAGATGCTTGAACAATGCTTAGAGCGTGTGAAGTGTCTGCTTAAGGAGTTAGTTGCTCACCTTAAGGACACCAATAGGTGTAGCAAGCATACCCATTTGCCCGAGGCATTTGATGCTTACATTGGGCATGACAACCAACAACGACAACAACAGAATGGTAAGGATCAACTATCATACCCCCTAATGTAGGAGCAATAGGTGCAGTCTGTAGTTGCCTATGACCATGCCCTTGCTGGTAATGAATAGGTGGTCAACTCATAGGGAGTATTGGCACATTCTAAAATGCACCAAACTTACTCGACAGACAATGCCAACCTCAATGAGCTTCTTGCGATTGTAAGGAGGCTCTCTAAGCAGTAAGGGAGCAAGGTAGCTGATGATGTTAAGCTGGCTGCCAACAACAAAACCCCTTTCACCTAGGGTGTCTGGGATGAAATTTTTCCTCTGCACGGTAAGCTTCCTACCTTGGATTAGTATGATGGTACTAGTAATCCTGATGATCACCTACTTTACTTCCTTGCCTTCATGAACCTCCATAATTATGGTGATGCTATTATGCGTAAGGCTTTCCCAAGTACTTTGACGAAAGCATCTCAGACATGGTTTAACCATCTACTCGAGAACTTCATTGGCTCCTTTAATGAGCTGGTATGAAGGTTTAGTCTCCACTTTAGGGCTAATGTAAGACTCATGATTAGATATTTAGGGTTCGGTTTGTAGAATTTAAGACGATTAAATAAATCATCCGATCTAGTTCAAATTTTACGACAAAGCTAGGAATATTAGTAAAAATGATCGTGTAAGTTTGGATTTAGAAAAATAAAGAATAAAATAATTAATTATTTTAATATTAAATTACATGTAAATTTCTTATTATTTATTGGAAACGCTTAAAACGAGTTTTGATAACTAACGAATCGATAGAGATAAATTATATGCATACTAAAAATCATAAAATAACGTAAATAATATTTAAGAGTATTTATTTGTATCATAAATGAATTTATGCATAGATAAAAATATGCAAAATTACTTAAAATATACGAAATATGACAAAATAATGCTAATTAATTAAAAAAATTCATAAATAATTAAATAAAAATATAGAAACATGAGGAAATGTCTAGAAAAGTGTTGTGGAAATCTAGAAAAGAAAGATGGAAATTCAACCAATAAAAATGAAACAAATAGAAAGCAAATTTGGAAGAAAATAAAGTTAAATGTCAATTCAAAATTAATGCAAAAATATCCAAGCACCCTATAAATTCTAAAAAATAACACTAACTTCTCATTTGGTCAGTTTAGGATCCAGAAAAAATAGGGAGAGGAGAGAAAAGAAGAAAGGGTATTTTTACAAAAAATTACAAAATTTATATGCAAATGAGGGCAATAAGGAGATCTCCAACCTAATGACAACCTGGAAGTAGACAGCCACCACCACCACATGGTACTGGCAGTGCCTAGACGGGCCGACAAGATTGTGGTGGCTAGAGCCATCAACTCTGGTGAGTCCGATCTTCTTTTCGATTTTACTTATTTTATTAAAAATATTAAATATGCTTAGAAAATTGTAAAATTTGGTATTCTGAGGTTTTTAAGTATGTAGATTTAGTGAAAAATTTTACTTTGATAAATTTATGTCTAGAAATATACTATCCTTAAAAAACTGCATAAAATTGAGCATATTTCGATTTAGAAATAAATGATCTTAGGAAAGTAGTTTCGAGCTTAAAATTTTTGTGTAAGCTAATTAGGACATTTAAAACAGTACTATGAAGAGATTTTTCAAAAATTTATTTTAAAAAATTTTAGATGATTTTTGGGCTTGAAAATAATGCATAAGATGGGTAATTTTAGGATAATTAGGTAATTAAAGGCATAATTATTGATTTAGTGCATAATTATATCTTTTAGGATGTTGAAATTTGATGTAGTATTATATTTGTGGCATTTAAGGTGTTAGATGTAATTATTAGAGTATTATGTAGTATATATGTAATAGGTAAAACTGGTATATTTTAAGTTAATTTTGCAATTTAGGATAATTAGATATAAATTTTGATTTAGGATGAATTTAGATATTTTGAAATGTTATTTGATGTTGAGAGATAATATTTAAAGTGATGGCGATATTAGATGTGTATATTAAGTATATATTAGGTGATAATACATAATATGTAAGTGAAAGAAATTGATGAGTAGGAAAATATTAGGTTAAAATTAATATTTTAATAATAATGGAAATATATAATAAATCTAGTAGGAAACTTAAATTTAGGTGATTATATGAAATATGTAAAATTATCTCACATCACGAGTAAATTCGATAGTTAAATTAAGATAATAAGTATACTATACGAATTAAAATATTGGTTAGGAGTTAAATATGATATTTAGGATACTAAATATGTTTCTAAGGTTCATGTATAAAATCGTAGTTAGTAACTGAACTAAAATCTAATTTAGAAATCGATATGGAAACTAAACCAGAACTTAACCTAAATCAAGAATAATTGCAAAAGACTTAAAAAACTAGATAATTAGGTATATTAAACCCTAAACCAAAGATAACAATAAATATTATAAGATAAAACCAATCTATAGTAATTATGTAGAAAATTAAAACAATGTTTGTATTATAGAGATTTTTTGTGATGGTTAGTGCAAGTCGCACCTTGAATGAGCAAGTGACTAGTCATGGTAAGATATGATTAATACGTTACTATATTTTGAAGTACTAATTTGTAGTATTTGAAGGTTTGAAATTGTACTTGATTGTGCTTATTAGATAGTTGACTATGCACATGTGCTTATTCTGAGTTGATGATATGATTATGATTTGCTGCTCTAACTTGTATTGGTGTTATTTATTTAAAATGATTGAATACCTTAAACTGAATTTAACTAAATATTTGACTCATAAATTTAAACTAAACTTATATAGCAACCCATTAGGGGAACATTAGGATTCTTCGGCCAAATATCGACTTCTTCAAAAGGGATAACGCTGGATAGTATAGGATAGCATAATTAGTCCATTCTTCATCCTTAGTTGAACTAAGTGACAGGTAAGGAGGTCACGACAAGGGTTCAGTCAATGGTTCGAAAGTAGTTGCAAAAGGAGCGATATCTCCATTGCATAAGCCTAGCTTTTGTCGTGAGCTGTTGTATTAAATGGAAACTCCTCAACCCGAATTGGAGTGGGTACAATTTCTCTAATCTCTTAACAGGCTGGACAACGTCGTATGATGGCATTTTCTTGCACATGCATTGCATCTAATTAATTTGGTTAATAATCTTGTTTATGTTTGTTGTATTGTTTTAAGTCTCCATCCCAACTTACTGAGCTATGGTTACTCATATCCCTATAAGCATTGTTGCAAGTACTGGCTAAGAAGCGGCTTATATTTACCTTATGGCTAGTAACTGTTGGATCCTAGGGAGTGAAGAGATACATCCGAAGAATAGAAATATTGCTAAGGTTTTAGCTCTTAATTAGGATATTCTATTTTCAAATAATGTATTACTTAGGAAATATAATACGATGAGACCTTGCAAAATTATTTGTAAAATTTGAATCCTAGTGTATATATATATTTTCATACTTTCTTAAGTAAATACTTTATTTAATTTATGAACTGTCTACTTCAAAGCGGGTTAGTCGTAGAGGCTTTATATAAATTAAGTTTAAGATAACAACTGTATGGCCAGCTTCTATCTTAGAATAGTTTGCACGGTAGGATTGTTACCACTTTGCTGCTTTGGGACGTGATAGCTAGCAAGCCCTTATCTGAGGACACTTCATCGTTGTACTTGATGAGGCAAAGTGAAAGGGAGACTGTGAAAATATGTGGCTCGGTTCAACAATATCATGGTCGAGATCCCTCAGTTGGATAAGAGAGTAACAGTACATGCCGCGTAGCTTGGCATAAGACCTTTAAGAGACTTCTTCCGTTTGTTAGTGGAAAGCAAGCTAAAGACCCTAGCCGAATTCTAGAATAAGCCCCAAAAATACATAGACTAGGAGAATAACATTCATGCTAAGCATAATGCCGACCGAGAGTGATAGGAATTAGACCATCGGACCTTTGACTTAAGCCCAAGCTCAAGGGCTTAAGAATATGGCTAAGCAAGTTCTTTTGTGCTGACCTACACTTGATGAATTTGAATTGTTTTAATTTACTAGTCTACTACTTTATCTGAGTCGAACCCTTTCGTACTTATAAATAATCTCTAATTGCTAACGTGACATACGCTCGGGTAGCAGCTTGACCCACTTGATCACCATTCCGGCCAACCTGAATATGAACTACTCTGAGCATGTATAAGCTGAATTAACCTCGGAAGAATCCCTAATCTTGCTCGGTACTTCTGCTTGGTAATTGCTAGCTTGATTGTACAAATTGTTTGTTTCAGCCAAAAATTCACCCACCAATTGACAATCATGTGTCTAAGCAATCATATGATAGAATCCACCATACAAAACGGATGTTTTTCCTGATTTTCTCTTTATGCCCTTTCCCATTCTTCGTACATTACTCATTTAGGACTTTACCCTTTTAATCATTTCTATTTATAGTTGTTGCCTTAATATTTCAGATATAAATATCCATTGTAAATGTAACCGCATCATCATCAGATATCGAATACACTACGTTGCCTCTTTCATGAGCACTCCTCTTTGCTTACATCACTCTTATCCTAACCCTTAAATAAGGTTGAGTAGCGAGTACCCTCATTGGACCAACTTGTGCGTCATATTAAGTTGAGCCTTGAGCCCTTAGTAGTTCCCTGGTGCATAACATCCTTGGAGTAGATGAAGGTTTGCTTGTTGGTTTTTTGTGTTTCTTATGCATTTCTACCCTTGTTTTCAAGCTTTCGATAAGCTTGGACCCACCTCTTGCGATCGACCTTATTAATCCTTGGCTTAGTTTGTATCAAAGAGATATGAGGTGGAAAAAAGGACAAGGAAAGATTGTCCTTGAAGGATCGCTTTGGTGATAGGGCACCAAGCAAAGTTAAAGGGGAAGGCTTGGGCAATAAGAAGCGCTAAGTTGAGTCAACCCACTTTCCCCTCCCATCTATACATAGCATACCCCTTTGAACCAACCAATCGCTTAGGTCTTCTCTAAGGTACATAACAGAGGTTTATTGCAGAAGCCCCCTAAGATGAGGGAAAACCCTAGTTGTTAGAACTTGGATAAATATTGCCAGTTTCACGATAACCACGGACATACCATGGAGGAGTGCTTCTAGTTGAAGAATGTAATTGAAAATGCTATTCAGCAAGGTTTCTTCGGTGAGTATGTAATGTAATGGAGGAATGACAACCATTTCGATGATGATGAAGATAGGGAACCTCAAAGGCGGTGAACTAAGGGTGCTTAATCAGAGCAGAATGAAGGTTGCCGTAATGATTGAGCCCCTAATGGCGTTGTTGAGCTTGTTTTTTTACCTTCTCAGTTTTTTTTATAAAATTAGGTTTTCTCTAAGCTAATCGGTATTAAACTCTACCTGTTTAATACCAATTCTTAACTAAGGTTTAAAGGAAACCATTTTTTCAATTTAAAAAGGGATTGAAGTTGCTAGCCGACCGAAGTCTGGAAAAAGGGTTAAGTTATAACCAATTAGGTGGATTGATTATAACTTAGCTACTGATCTATTGATTAAAAATAAAATAATAATTTGTAAAACGGCTTTTTTTGAAAACCAGAGATTTAGGTCTGGAGGCTAATTTATTAAACTCTAAATGGGTACCACTTTTAACTTTTTGAATTTAACTTCGCTTTTTAAATATACCCTTTTTAATTTGTAAAATAGCTAATTATAATGCACGTAACTAAATTGATCAATTTATATAAATATTTAAAAATGGAAAAAATTTAACTTCCACATTTTAAGTCCCCCGTACTTACGTACGAGTGCCTACGTGCGAGTGCCTTCAGGATCAAACGTATGTAGTTCTTTTATAAAAACTTTCGTAGGTGGTTTGATTTTAACTTTTGAAAAAGGGTCACATTTACGTTTTTACCTAGTTCAATTTATTTAAGGAAATTTTTTAAAAAGGTCCTAATTGGTGTTTTATTTTTGGAAACTCTAAAATAGTTCTAATCTGGAAAAAAAGTCTATTTATTTTCATTTATTTTTAGAAAACTCAATTTTTCTAAGTGTCAAAACGATTTTTGTTTACTAGGCTATTTATTTATTTTTATTTTTATTATATTATCTTATTTATTTTATACTTATTATATCTATTTCTATTAAAATAAATAAATAGACTACTTCCTTTCTCTTTTTGTTTTTCTTCTCTTTATTGTTTCTTTTTTGTTCTTTTTTCTTTTTCTCAGTTATAACATTTACTAATAAACAAATGAATAAAATTAAAAAAAAAGAAGAAAAACCGAGTTGGCTTGGATTGCTTCAGATCGGCTCGGACAGCTTAGAAGCGACTTAGATCGGCTTACTTTGGCTTAGATCAGATTGGTCGGCTCTGTCGGCTCACTTCGGCTCGGATCAGCTCACTTCGGCTCGGGTCGGCTCACTTCAACTTGGATCAACTTGGTCAGCTTACTTCGGCTTTGGCTCAGAATCGGCTTGAGAAATTCAATGGTAGTGGTTTTCGTCAAAAAATACCGTAGGGAATGCTATCCTAGAGAGAGGAAACTTCAATTTTTGTTTTTCTAAAGTATTTCGAAGTTTTCGTTGTGTTTTGAAAATGAAGAGTAGAACCCTATTTATAGGTGTCATGGCCGAGTTAAAGATGGAAAAAATTAAATATTAAATGTAATATGATTTTCTTCCAATTTTGGATTGGACGAACCTGGACAATATGTGGTGCCAAATACATAGTTGCGTGGATATGAATGTACCGAAGTGTGTCGGAGTATGTCTATCGTACTTAGAAGTGAGTTGATAATGACGTGGCGATGACATGGCGATAAGGTAAGAAAAGAAAATAAAAGATACATTTTGGACCTTCTATAGATTGAACCTAGGATCTCCAAGTCATATGCAATATCAAGTCCAAGTGCTTATCCAGCTGAGCTATTGGTTTTTCCTTATTCATATGTATAATTAATTGCACATATAGACCAGGTCAGCTTAGGCTAAATTCAAATTTAAGCTAGATTTTTATTTAAAACTATTGAAATTAAAATTATATTATATTTAAACAACCTAAAAATTTATTATTTTCTAAATTCCCTATTTTTTTAATTTTCTTTTATTTTCTAAATTTCTTATTTTTTTTATTTTTTGGGGTTTTCTTTAATTTTCTAGTTTTTTTGAACTTTTTCTAATTTGGGACCCTATAACCTAATTTGAAAAATAAAAAGGTGGGAGGGGCAAAAATGAGGTGTCTACAGGCGTGGTCAACATAGTCATTGGGGGGCCATACTAATAGGGATTACTAACCAATCACTTGTTCTTAAGCTTGAAGACTTGCCTAAATGGTTCGCCAAGTTGTCTAGGTAGAGTTAAACTTTGAAGAATAAAACATTATCCAATAAAACATTATCCACATCGACCTCTCTTTGTCTCTTTGAGAAGATTTTTGAGGTACCCAACCAGTTGTCAAGTCGACCACTTATTACCACACCAAGGTTAAGGGTTGAATTTGCATATGGTTGAGTTGACGCACATTCGAAGCTAAGCTACCCACTTCCAATTTGACCAGCCAAGATCGAACCGAAGAATGGTCGCCCACTGGACTAACCCTGTGCAAGCCCTAAATAGTTGAGCTATCGAACTGCCAAATATTTGACCTGATAAACTCTACTTAAAATCAGCTTTACTCAGCAAGCAGTACCATCAGGACCACAAAATGGACAATTGATATACGTATCATTTTCTAACATCCATATTGTCCTTTTGTAACTAAATATTCTTTTGTTTGTTTACTACTTTACCCTTGTAATCTATTATCTTTTCCTTTTCTAATAGGAATCCTTTTTGTAATTTACGTATAATTTGGACTTATCCTAATTGGACCATATAAATACTTGTAATTTATAATAGCCGCAATCATCAGACTAGTGATATTGAACTTCAGAAATTTTACCATTCCTCCTTCTTGAGCTTGTGTTTTCTTGATGAAGGCTGAGACCTTAAAGAGCACTTATTTAGGCCATTGAGTATGGACTAATGGCAAGTAACCTCATGTTATACTTGTACGTCATATTAAGTATAGTTCGAGCTCGTGTAGGGAATTGGTAAGTCATGTCCATTATCGGTACACAAGGACCTCTTCTCAACTTTTAACTTCCATTTATCCTTTGGACCATCTCGCAGTCCAGACCCACCCTTTTTGGCTCGCGTAATATTGGTAGCTATGTGTCATCCTTTTTCTCAACGATCCACATCATCCTAGTATCAGAGCTTAGCTACATTCAAGCAAGCCTTTGTTACTTTGTACTCCAAGTAATTTGTTACAATGTGTTGTGAAAATTGTTTATCATTGTTGTGAGTGTATGGAAAGTGTTTAGTGCTAAAGAAATCTAATGCTCTGTTTTTCCCTTATTTTCTTGCTTGCAAAATAAAGTGTTAAGTGTTTGAGTGGTTTTCCATGTATTGATTGTAATAGTCGTTGGTGTATTAGGCATTGTTTTATTATTGTTTGTGGGAGGAAATTTTGAGTTGTGTTTTAGTTGTTAATCTTTTGTAATAGACAACGATATCCAATTATAATGTTTAAGGAACTATAAGTAACCAAGAGAATAGCGTTCAAAATGGTTAAGGTCAATAAGGAAATTTCACACCTTAGTCTATGGATGACTAATTGGATAGGCTTACTGACCTGATGGCTAGTTCGGTGACTGCTATAAACGAAGATAGACAGTAAGCTAGAGATGATCCCAATAGAGGATGAGCTAATGAACAACCTGAGAGAGGCAATGGCCGCTACGGTCAAACTAATGCTCCGGTTCAACCACACTAAGCTGAAGGAGTAGACAGAGTTGCTAGATGCAAACTAGCGTTAGATGAGATTGAAGAAGAGAATGAGGAAGTATGTGATGGAGTGGAAAAGTAGTATTAATTGGAGGAGAGGAATGTCTAAGCTCCTAGAGTAGAAGGGTTGAGGATACATATCCTTAGCGTTTCTAGGAGTGGTGATGCTGGGGACTACCTAGATTGGGTAGATAAGATCGAGAAGTAGTTTGAGTGTCATGAAGTACCAATAATACTAAGATTAGACCTGTTGTGCTGGAGTTTACTAACTATGCCACCTTATGGTTAAAAAAACTTGCAGGCTACCTACAGAAGAGAAGGAGAACGTAAAGTTAGACATTGAGATGAAATGAAAAGAGTCATAAGATCAAGATTTGTTCTAAGCTATTATTTGTAGGACGCATTCAAAAGGTTACAAGAGTTGAGGCAAGGAGGATCAAGTGTTGATGTGTATGTGAAGGAGTTCCAAATGTTAATGATCCGTTGCAAAGTTGTTGAG
Source organism: Lumnitzera racemosa (assembly GCA_024138005.1). NCBI lineage: Eukaryota > Viridiplantae > Streptophyta > Magnoliopsida > Myrtales > Combretaceae > Lumnitzera > Lumnitzera racemosa. The sequence goes on from JAMXBC010000007.1 coordinate 10,123,523, forward strand.
CCTGAAGACCAAACTGTATCCTAATTCATTAATGGGTTGAAGTATGAGATTGGAGATATTCTGGTGACTATGGATATTGGTTCACTTAATGAAGCTATTTGAGATGCCTAAAGAATCAACAGGCATTGAGTAGGAAGATTCCAAGCTCTATTAGTTGACATACCACTAGTCGCCTGTTCTGAGTAAACTTGTGCGATTGAAACCAAGCAAAGTTGTTGAGGTCTAACTTGCTTAAACTACCTAAGCATGGGAGAAAGAGATCCTAAGGAAGTTTGAGAAAGGCCAAAGCTCTGAAGGAAGACAAGTGAAATCAAGTGATTCAAGTGTCAAAGGTTTGGACACATGGTTGCTTAATGTTTGAATAAAAGAACCATGGTAATTCGAAGAGAAGCACTGACCATTGAGGTAGATAGTACTAATGAGGAAGTGGAAGAATAAAAAAATACTGAACAAAGCAAACTGTTTAAGGAGGAGGAGATTATCTATAGTAAAGAAGGGAATTCATGCCTATGACTATGGTGTTAAGGCGAGTGATGGGTGTGAGCTCAGTAACAGAAGACGAATAGTGAGAAAATTTGTTTTACATTAGTTGTAAGGTGGATGAGTCATTGTGTGCATTAATTGTTGATAGTGGCAGTTGCACTAATGTAGCATCTACTTTTATGGTTTAGTAATTAAAGTTGCTAACCCCACCTCACCCTAAACCATATAGACTACATTGGCTCAGTGATAACGGAGCCTTACGAGTGACTAAGTAAGTTACTGTTCCGAGCTATATTAGAAACTATTGAGATGAAGTGCTCTATAATGTATTGCTTATGAGTACATCTCATATCTTACTTGATAAACTATAGATGTTTGATTAGAAGGTCATGTATGAAAAAGGAAGAACACTTGCTCATTAGAGCATGAACGTAAGAAGGTGAAGTTAAACCCTATGACTATCGAGTAAGTTAAAAGGCATGAAAACTCAACTAAGCCAAGTTTTGAAGAAGGAAGCTTTGGTAGTGACCTCAGCCGAGCTGAAAAGAGAGATGAAGCTTGAAGAGATGACCTATTTACTAATTAGAAGGTTGCTTGAGATGAGAGGATCAGAGGAGGAACTATTACCTACCAAAGTGAAGTCCTTACTGGATGAGTTTGCCAATTGTTCCCAAGTGAATTGCCACAAGGTCTGCCTCTCATTTGAGGCATTGAACATGTGATAGACTTGCATCTAGTAGCCGTTCTACCAAACAAGCTTGCCTATAGGCTGTTGAACAAGCTATTGAGATGCAAAGGCAAGTAGATGAACTAATGAAGAAAGGGTACATCTGAGAATCCTTAAATCCCTGTGCCGTACCAACTCTATTAGTACTAGAAAAGGATGGGATATGGAAGATATGAGTAGATAGCTAAGTAATCAATCACATTACCATTAAGTACGGGTATCCTAACCAAGGCTTGATGACATGCTTGACAAATTGAATGGAGCAAGAGTACTCTCTGAGATTGATCTCAAATCTGGATACCATTAGATTTGAATGTGAGAAGGAGAAGAGTGGAAAACCACATTTAAGACGTACAATGGATTATACAAATGGCTTGTAATGCCGTTTGCATTATCAAATGCACTGAGCACATTTTTGAGACTGATGAACCATATACTCCGAGAATTAATAGGGAAATTTATGGTGGTATATCTTAATGACATTCTAGTGTATAACCCTGACTTGGAAACTTGCTATGAGCACCTTTAAATAGTTTTCTCAAAAATTTGAGCTGAGAAGCTTTATGCCAATTTGAACAAATGTGACTTTCACTGACTTGAAGTAATCTTTCTAGGATTCGTTGTGAGTGATGATAGTATATGAGTTGATGATGAAAAGGTAAGAGCAATTACTAAATGGCCTATGCCGACCTGCTTAGCCAATGTGCGAAGCCTCTATGGTCCAACATCATTTTATTGCCAATTTATAAGGAATTTCAATATTATTATGGCCCTACTCATCGAGCTGTTGAATAAAAATTTTAAGTTCAGGTAAGGAGAGAAGGTGCAAAGGAGTTTTGAGGAGATGAAGATGAAGTTAACTTCCACCCTTGTCTTAGCTCTATTAAGCTTTGATAAAGCATTTGAAGTAGAGTGTGATGCATCCGAACTAGGCATAGGTGTTATGTTGATGTAAGAGAGCTAACCTATTTTTTACTTCAGTAAAAAGCTTAGAAGAGCTACACTTAACTACTCTATGTATGATAAGGATTTCTACTCCTTAATTCGAGCTCTAACTGTCTAGCGACATTGCCTGTTACCTAAAGAATTTGTGATCTACACTGCTTATGAATCTTTGAGCTATTTAAAGAACCAACCTAAGTTGTCTCGGTAACAAGTCAAGTGGATAGAATTCATGGATGGATTTTCTTATGTCGTAAAGTACAAGAACGATAAGAATAAAGTAGTGGCCAATGCCCTATCGAGATGACATTCCCTCTTGATCGAGCTATAGACTAAGTTACTTCGTTTCTCTATGATTAAGGCTTTGTATGTAGAGGATTCACATTTTGGTCCAATCTATGCCAGATGAGATGAATGTTGAACACTTGATGACTATGACAAGGAAGATGAATACTTATTCAGAAATAGGAGATTGTGTATCCCGACTTACTCTATGCAAGAATTGCTGGTGCACGAGGTGTGTGGTGGAGGATTATGAGCCAAGAAAGGGCAATATTTACCTTTGCCGATCCTGACCAAACCATTGTCTGAGCTAAGTATGGACTTTATGTTAGGATTGCTAAGGATGTCCCAATGAAATGACTCCATCATGGTGGTCGTAGATAAATTTAGTAAGACAGCACACTTGGTGCCATGTTCCAAAACTAATGATGCTTTAGCTATCCTTTTTCTTTTCTTGCAGGAGATTGTCAAACTTTATGGAGTGCTTAAGACCATTGTTTTAGATCGAGACCCGAAATTCATGAGCTACTTTTGGAGAACTTTTTGGAAGTGAATAGGTACTAAGTTTTTATTCAACACGTCCTGCCATCCATAGATGAACAAATAAACCGAGGCTGTCAATAGGATAGTGGAAACTCTACTCTGAGTTACTATTGGTCGGAACATAACTAATTAGGATCAATACTTGCCCATAATTAAGTTCGCCTATAATAGGACTGCCCATAATGCCACGTATATGTCACAATTTGAGATCACTTATGGATTTAACCCTAAGCTTCTACTGGATCAAGTGCCCCTTCCAAGCCAAATTGAAAATCTACCAGCCGTAGAGAGATTCGAAGCCATTAAAGCCATGCACCAAAAAGTTGTAGAACAACTAAGTCGAGTTGCCACTAAGCTCAAGAGACAAGTTAAAGAACAAATGAACAAAGAATTTCAGCCTGGTGATTTGGTTTGGATCCACTTAAGTAAAGATCAATTTCTAAGTTAGAGGAAGAGTAAGTTATCTACTAGAGCTGATATATTGTTTAGAGTGCTTTAAATGATCAACCCTAATGCCTATAAGATTCAATTACTCAAAGACTATGGGGTCTTAGACTCCTTTAACATCGTCGACCTCCATCCATATGTCCATAAAGATAAGCAACAATCAGTCGAGCTAGATTTGATCTCAAATCTCAAACAGCCTAAAGGAGATAATAGGGATCACAAACCAATCACTCATTCTTGAGCTCGAGAACTTGCTCAAGTGGTTCACCAAGCTGTCTAAGCGAAGTTAAGCTCTGAAGAACAAAACATTATATATGCCAACCCACTGAGGTATTATGCTTTGACCTCTCTTTGTCTCATTGAGAAGATTTTCAAGGTATCTGATAAGTTACTAAGCTAACCACTTATTGCCATGCTAAGGGAAAGTGCTAAATCCACATATGGCTAAGTTGATACACATCGAAGGCCGAGTTGCCTACTTCTGATCTAACCAGCTAAGGTCGAGCCGTAGAATGGTTGCCTACTAGACTAACCTTGCCTAAGCCTTGAATAGTCAAGTTGCCGAGTATCTAACCTAACGAACTTTACTTTGAATCAGCTTTGCTTAGCAAGCAATACCATTGGGACCACAACTAGACAGTTGACACGTATATCATTTACTAACATCCATACTGTCCTTTTATAACTGAATATTCTTTTATTTGTTTACAACTTTCCCCTTGTATTTTATTCCCCTTTCCTTTTCTAATAGGAATCCTTTTTATAATTTACGTATATTTAGGACTTGCCTTAATTAAGCCATATAAATACTTATAATTTGTAATAGCTGCAATCATCATAATAGTGATATTAAATTGATGAGCACCAAGATCTTGAAGAGCTCTTATCTAGGCCATTGAGTGTAGACTAATAGCAAGTAACCTTGTGTTATACTTATGTTATATCAAGTATAGCTCAAGCTTGTGTAAGGTGTTGGTAAGTCATATCTACTATCTGTGTACGAGGACCCTTTACTCAACCTTTGACTTTCATTTATCCTTCAGACCATCTCATGGTCTGAACTTACCCCTTTTGGCTCATGTGATATCAGTAGCCGTATACCATCCATTTTTCCTGGCAATCTATATCAAACATCCAAGGAGCCAATTAAGGACTAATAGCTCAGCTAATGCCCTGTCTGAGGTATTGCCTATTAGGGAAAAGAGGTAGAAGATTGACACTTTAATCTCTTTCTTTGATGAAGACCTAGAGGGGATAGATACCCCTCATCAAGACGCCCTTATAATAGGGGTGGGGATCACAAATTTTGACGTGCTCAAGATTATGGTAGACACTAATAGCTCTATTGACATTCTCTTTTTGCATACATATGAAAGGATGCGGAGCAAGTTGCTTGTTAAGATGAAACCCTACCACCATAATCTCATTAACTTCAATAAAGGAATTGTCTAAGCCAAGGGTATCATTACTTTCGACATAGAGCTTGGCGATGATGACAATATTACATGACGACTAGTAGAGTTCGTTGTAGTTGACTACCATCCCCCTACAATGCTATCTTGGGACAATCGAGCTTAAATGCCTTTAAGGTCATTACCTTGTCCCTCCACCTAAGGGCTAAGTTCCTAACCCCTACCAGGGTAAGAATTAGTAAGTATGATTAGAAGCTCTCTCGAGAGCTTTATGTTAAGGTTTTTAGAGTTGATTGTTTCTTCACTTTGGAGATTAGCTTGTGGGAGAAGTTGACCGAGAGAGGCGAGTCGGGTGAAAAAACAAATGAAGTGCAAATTGGTGCCTCTCTCGACCAAACCACCAAGGTTAAGATTGAGACCCCTTTCGAGGTAAAGGAAGAGATAGTTGACTTGTTGCGAGCTAATTTAGATAGGTTAGCATCAGACACGCTTGGGATCTCTCTTGACCTGGTGATCCATAACCTCAATATTAACTCTAGTACGCGACCCATCAAATAGACGAAGAGGCATTTCATGCCAGAAAGACAGGCTGCTATAAAGGAAGAAGTCAAGAGTTTGCTTAAGGCCGGGTTCATCGAATAAGAGAAGTATCCAGCTCGGTTGGCAAATGTAGTGTTGGTTAAGAAGAAATTTGAGAAGTACTATATGTGTATCAATTATATCGACCTCAACAAAGCCTACCTAAAAGATTGCTTCCGTCTCTCCAAGATCGACCGGTTAATTGATTCCACATCTAGATACACCTTGCTTAGCTTCATGGACACCTTCTCAAGTTACAATCAAATTAAGATGGACTCGAAGGATGAAGTTCATACCTCTTTTATATGCTAGGGTAACATATCAACATATGGTGACATATCAACATATGGTGACTAAAAAATGCTAGGGTAACATATCAACATATGGTGACTAAGTTGTTTAAGCCCTAGCTCGGGCAAAACATGAAGGTATACATCGATGACATGATAATTAAGAGCAAACAACCTAGTGATCATATCAAGGACTTGCATGAAGCCTTTGACCAAATGAGAAAATATGACAATAAGTTTGCAGGCACCTAATTTTTGCCCTCCTTTTATTTTTCAAATTAGGTTATAGGGTCCTAAATTAGAAAAAGTTCAAAAAAAATAGAAAATTAAAGAAATCCCCTAAAAATAAGAAATTTAGAAAAAAATACAAAAAAAAAAATAAATTTGAAAAGTCACAAAATAAAATAGGGTATTTAGAAAATAATAAATTTTTAAGTTGTTTAAATAGAACATAATTTTAATTTCAATTTCAATAGTTTTGAATAAACGTTATTGGGTCTAGGTTTAGATTTGAATCTAGCTCAGGCTAACTTGCTCTATATGTGCAATTAATTACATATATGAATAAGGAAAAATCAATAGCTCAGCTGGATAAACATTTGGACTTGATATTGCATATGACTTGGAGATCATGGGTTCAATCTATGGAAGGTGCAAAATGTATCATTTATTTTATTTTCTCACTTTATTGCCATGTCATCATTACGTCACGGGTTACGTCATTGCCACGTCATTTGCCAACTCACTTCTAAGTATGGTAGACACATTCTGACATACTCCGACACATTCATACACGCATAGCTATGTATTTGGCACCCCATATTGTCTAGTCCGTCTAATCTAAAATTGGAAGAAAATCATATTGCATTTAATTTTTTTCATCCTTAACACGACCAGGACACCTATAAATAGGGGTCTACTCTTCATTTTCAAAACAACAACAAAAACTTAGAAACATTTTAGAAAAACAAAAATCGAAGTTTCCTCTCTTTAGTATGGCATTCCCTACGGTGTTTTTACGAAAACCACCACCATCGGATTTCTCGAGCCAACCAAGCTAACTCCAAGCCGATCCAAACCGAAGTGAGCTGACCAAGCCAATCCAAGCCAAAGTGAGCCGATCGAGCCAATCTAAGTTGAATTGAGCCAACTCAAGCTAAAGTGAGCTAACCGAGCCGATTTAAGCCGAAGTGAGCCGATCTAAAGCCAATCCGAACCGACTCGGTTTTTCTTTTCTTTTTTATTTATTTATTTATTCATTTGTTTATTTGTAAATGTTATAAATGGGAAAAAGAAAAAAAAAGAAAACAAAAAAGAAAGAGAAGAAAAACAAAAAAAGAAGAAGAAGAAAGAAAGTAATTTATTTATTTATTTTAATAGAAATAGATAGAATAAGTATAAAATAAATAAGATGATATAATAAAAATAAATATAAATAAATAGGTTAGTAAACAAAAATCGTTTTCACATTTAGAAAGATTGAGTTTTCTAAAAATAAATGAAAATAAATAAATCAATTTTTAAATTAGAATCGTTTAGAATTTCCAAAAATAAAATCTAACTTAGGACCCCTTATAATCTTTTCTCAAATCAACTCAAAATAGGTAAAAACGTAAACCTGACAATTTTTCTAAAATTAAAATCAAACTACCTACTAAAGTTTTTTATAAACAAACTACAGAAGGCTGATTCCGAATAGCGGGTACGTAGGCACCCGTACACAAGTATAGGGTGACTTAAAATATGGAAAGATTTATTTTTTTTTTCATTTTTAGATATTTATGTAAATTAATCAATTTAGTCGCATGTATCATAATTAGATGTTTTTTAGAAATTAAAAAGGGTATATTTGAAAAGTGAAGTTAAATTCAGAAATTTAAAAGTGATACCCGTTTAGGGTTTAATAAATTAGTCCCCGGATCCAGATCTTTAGTTTTTAAAAAAACCGTATATATAACTTAGTTTTTTAATCGATAGATTAGTAGCTAAGTTATAACCAATCCACCCAATTGGTTATAACTTAACCCCTTTTCCCGACTTCAGTCGGGTGGCGACTCCAAATCTTTTCAAGTTGGAAAAAATGATCTTCTTTAAACCCTAGTTGAGGGTCAATATTAAACGGATAAGGTTTAGTATTGATCGGTTTAGAGAAAACTTAATTTTATAAAAAAGAACCAGGAGGGTGAAAAACCAGACTCAACAAAGTTGAACCCCTAAAAGTGTGTATTTAGGGTTGACTCCAGCAAATTCTTAGGCTTCTTGGTCAGCTAGAGAGGAATTGAGGCTAACCTTGAGAAGATACAAGCTATTAGGGAGCTGAAGCGCCCTTCTTTAGTTGGAGATATATAAAAGCTCACCAGCATGGTGGTTGTAGTAAGTAGATTTGTCTCTAAGAGTGCAAACAGATGTGCTATGTTCTTTAAAATTCTTAAGAATCCTAAGGGTTTTAAATGAACTCTTTAGTGTATGACAACCTTTAAGCAATTGTAGGACTTCTTCGTACATCCTCTAGTCCTCTCCAAACCAGTTCCAAGGGAAGACTTGTACTTATACATGGCTGTTAGCGACCAAACACTCTCCTTTATACTAGTTAGAGTAAAAGGGAAAGAGCATAGGCTCATATACTATGTTAACCACATACTTTAGGGGCTTGAGGTCAGATGTTCTAGAGTAAAAAAAAATTTCCTTAGCCATTGTCATCTCAACACATTGACTTAAGCCTTACCTCTAGGTATACCAAATCATCATACCTATGAACTAGCCATTGCGCACATTGTTATAGAAGTCGAACGTATCTAGATGGATGGTGAAGCACGCGATGTAGTTAAGCGCGTAAAGAATCTAATACCAACCACGAACAGCCTATAAGGTACAAGTGCTAGTTGACTTCATAGTTAAATATACAAGAAAGGAGGAAGCACCACTATAGGATAACAAACTAGTGTGTGCTCTCCATGTCGATTGATCATCTATCTCGGGGGTGGAGGTATGAGCTTAATGCTGATTGGACCGCACAAGATTACTGTTTGCTATGCCCTTAAGTTCGCGTTTGACACGAGCAATAATGAATCCAAATATGAGGCACTAATAACCAGTCTCAAGCTGGTTAAGAAGATCGATATTGAGCACCTACAAGTCTTCTTAGACTTAATCATTGTTGTCCAGCAAGTCCAAGGTGAAAATGAAGCTAGGGATAACACTATGGCAAAATACTTAGAGAAAGTGAGGAGTCTCTTAGATATGTTTCCTTCATGGACCATCACAAAGATCCATTGAAGTGAAAACTTAGCAGTAGATTGGCTATCCAAACTTACCTCTATGAGGATATAAAAGCCCGAAGTAAAGGACATGAAGATTTTTATAGTGTACTTACCAAAAAAGAGCATAACTCTGGGCTTAGTTGAGGTCGTAGAACTTATAGTAGCACCATTAGAGCCAAGCTAGATGGACCCATCAGGAGTTACTTAGATCAGGCCACGCTCCTAGAAGATAAGAGGGAGGCAAAGAAGTTGAGATACTACATTGCCAAATACATATTGGTCAACGACGTCTTGTACGATGGGGGAGTTAGTTCCCCCTTACTCAAATGCCTCCAAGCAAATGAGGACTTGTACGTTATGGAAGAGCTACATGTTAGAGTGTGCAGCAACCACATTTAGCCTTAAGCCCTTTGCATTCCAGCTATATAACTCGAATACTATTAGCTTACCATGAGGCAAGATACCATGAGGTAGAAGTGCCCTTAGTGCCAGAAGCACATACCAATCAGTTACATTCCTAGCAACAATCTCTAAGCCCTGAGTAGTCCTTGACTGTTAACCCAGTAGGGCATTATCATTCTCAAAGCCTTTCCTAAGGCCTTGAAAGGTCAGTTGTACATCATCATGTCTAACTACTTTAGTAAATGGGCTGAGGTTGAAGTTAAGATCTTCGAAAGGCCCATTAAGTTGTTTGTTCAGAACAATATCCTCTTTAAATTTAGAATCCTCTATGCCCTCATCATGGATAATGGGCATTAGTTCAATAACTCCAACTTTAAAGAATTTTGTGCCAAGCACTACATCGTGCTACACTTCATGTCAATTGCCTACCCTCAATCAAATGGTTAAGTTAAAGCAACTAATTAAGTTATTCTCAAGACCTTGAAGAAGAGGGTGGACTAGGCTCAAGGCACCTAGGCAGATGAGCTGTCCAATATCTTATGGGGATATAGGACCACCTACTGTACCTCTACAAGTGAAACCCCTTTTCACCCAGTGTTCGAGTCAAAGGCAGTCTTCCTCATCGAGCAAGAGCTTCCTAACACATAGACTCGAAGTTTCAATGCTATCTTAAATGAGTCCTTACTATAGGCTACCATAAAAACTATAGAAGAAATCATAAACCTCATTGCAGTTCAAGTAACTACTTACTAACACTGTACAGTTAGATACTATGATCAGAAGGTTAAACATAAAAAGCTTAAAGTCGGTGACTTGTTTTGCCAAAAGCTAGAAGCCATAGGGTCAAAGGAAGGACAAGACAAGTTGGCCCCTAACTAGGAAGACCTAGTCAGAGTAAGAGAGAGCTTAGGGAATGGAGCATATAGATTGGAAAGATTGGATGCCGAGCACATCCCATGCACCTAGAACGTCGATAATGTTAGGCCATACTTTGATTAATGTACAAATCCCCTACAAATCTTTTTATGAATATTAATGAAAGTTCTATTCATCATGATTACTATTTACTTTTTTCCTCTTCTTACTCTTATAATAAGTCCTAGCCCATAAAGGGTGAATGGACCTACTACTTAGGCAGGTCGAAATGCTACCAACTTGACCCTTTTTGGATAACCTTAGAAATGCAAAACACTCTTTATACAACTGAAGGACTCCTACTACTTAGGCAAATCGGAGTGCTACAGACCTAACTCCCCTCAGGTAACCTCAAGAAGGGGAAACATTTCCTGTATAATTGAGGGACTCCCACTTCCTAGGTAGGTTGGAATGTTACTAACCTCACCCCCTTAAGTAACCTTAGGAAAGGGAAGCACTCCTTGTACAACTAGGAGACTCCCATTACCTAGGTAAGTCAGAACCCCATTGACTCGATCCCGTTGGGTAACCTCGTATCAAACTTTATCCCTAAATTAGCTCTACAACTGAGCAACTAGGCATAAACATGTAAATGACTAAGCGTCAAGCTATGCTACCAAATAAGCACAACACATCAAACAAAGAAGCAAGAATTATTAATAGAACTCAAAGAATAGAAAACAAAAGTAAATGTATTGAATGCAGAAGTTCAAATTCCATTAACAAAGAGTAGACTTGTAGAATTAAGGTCGGCATCCCAACCTATTACACAATTTCTTCCACTTAGGCACATAAAAATAAATAAGTACAAAAAAATGAGAGGAAGGGGGATAATTGTTCATTATTTTGGATTAGCAAACTTCAGAAGCTTTTAAAAGTCTAATGCTTTGATCAGTTTAAAGGGTTGATCCATTGGTGACCCATTCTCTTGAGATGTCTTACCTAGGGCTATAAGGGGTAGGTGGGGTGGTGATGAGGTCTGTTGGCTTAGGTCGGCAAGAAGATCAACCCGACCTTGATCATCTTTGGAAGCAATCTTAAGGGTGACCTCCTGTTGAGCTGCCAAGGTAAATGTGGATGTAGGAATGTCTTGACCATCCCCAGCTGCAAGAAAGATGCCTTAGATTGCATCAACTACTTGAGCAGCATCTCTCTCTCTTGCTTAGGCTTCTTTTACCTCCCTACGGGTTGGAGCATCCAGTTAAGCCAAAAAGTTGAAGCCGAGCTAGGGATGATGTGTAAGTGTCACGGGCCGATTTAGAAGGGCCCATAATCATGAGGTTCATTTAAGCCCAAGAGGAAATAATCCAGAATATAAACGAACCTCATGATTATGGGTCCTTCTAAATCGGCCCGTGACATATGCACCTCGTTTCAAATATCCTCACCACACTTGACGAAGATGTCCACTAACTCTTCGGTCCATTAGGTAGTTGTGAAGAATTTTTATACAACCTTCTTCTCAGTTCTCTCACTAATTACTTCCTCACTCTCTAGTTTAGAGATGATCTCCTTCATTTTTGTGGCTACCTTCTAGAGCTCTTAGAACTCTTGCTCCAACCTAACCTTTTGACCAGCTAACTCCAGTGAAGTTGCTTTGGTACTGGCACACTTAGACACCTTCATCGCTAGCTCAGTCTTCAGCTTAGAGACCAACTCCTTCAGCTCAATGTTATCTCTTTCAAGCTCTTCCTTAGCCTTACTCTCTTCGTCTAGCTTCCAAAATATTAGAGCCTTGGTCCTCTGCTTGTTCTCCAGCTGAGCCTTGAGTTCGTCGGCCTACTTGGCTACCGGTGCTAAAGAGGCAACCTTGCTGCTTGCAGCCTAGAAACCAACTCCCTGTTCTATCGCTTGTAGCCTTGCCTTGAGCAAAGTCATCTATACATAAGAGTAGTGTAGATGCCGATTAGCCTAGCTAAATTTTTTGTAAAATTTTTTAGAAGAGGACTCTACCTCCCTTAAGTCCTTCTGTGTACTAAATACTACCCTACAAAATCCCTTTACCTCATTAAGCAGTGTATTGTAGTTATCAAGCTAGAGCAACACTAGCTATGGTTTTGCAAAGAAACACACAAACTGTAACCAAAACAATGTCAACAAGGAAAGATATCAATTTAAAGAGATGAAGACTTACCTGTCAAATGAATGAGCTCAAGTGACTTGCCATCTCTATAAAAACATTCCAATCAATCCTTGATAGGTCTTCAAAGATAGCTTAGTCTCCAGGGGTGTAGGATCCCATTGAGGCTTGAAGGCTAATATCTCAGTAGTTTAATGTAATGTCATTACCATGAATGTCCTACTTCAGCCTAAGGAGCTTCCCCTTGGCCTTCCTAGTCTCTCATTAGCTACCTTAAAGGTATAACTCCTTATCACGGGACTTATACAACACATCCTTGAATGAGTCTAGTGTTATCCTTAAAAACCGAAACTTATTCAGGACCTCGTAAAGGGCATCCCTGAGGTCATTGGTGCACTTATAGGGATGACCTAACGACTAGTCACATACATACAACTAGCTGATGGGCTCCCTCCCCTTATTTATCTTCTTCAGCTCAAGAGCCTTATCTCTAGCAGTCTTTAGGACCTTCCTTTTTTGCCCTGCCGCCCCCACTAAAGCATTAGCCTCAACTTCCATCTCCTCACTTCTGTTAGATGGGGGAAACATCACTACAGTCAACTCGTCAGTAATGGAAAATTCGTCCACTATTGTTATGGGTATAGAAGTAGGGGTAGAATTGATGGAGGGAAGGATCGTGCTCACAGGTTCAATAGCCAGTAGCTTTGTAAGGGAAGCAACAAGAGGAATCCCCTGGGATAAAGTAGCTGGCTCGATCTTACTAGTCTCTCCCGCCCATGATCTCGACCCCATGGCCTTGCCCTTGGGGTCGATAGCCTTGATAGGCTTCACCTTAGGTTGGCATCACCTCATTAGTTCAACTCTAGAGGGGTGGGGTACCTCTAACCTTCTAGTAAGCTTCTCACCTGCAAGAAAACAAACAAACATTGTTCGCATAAAGAATAATATGGCATAATCATTTATCAACTCCGTCGTAACCAACACAAGCAAAGAGGATGCTTCCCCTCTCCTCAAGAGGACATCGAACAAAGTATAGTTTCGTATGGACCCACACTAGCATGATGGAAAATTGAACCTATACCTTCCATTTATTTTTTCACCATAGCCTTCTTCATGTTAGGGAAAAACTTGGAGATTGGATTTTTGAAGTGTCTCTCTACTGTCTCTATGGCTCTTGTCTCTTAACCAAGCCTTAAGGCCATAAAGGTTGATATCTCTCTTGTGGCCTTGGCATCATTAGGCCCAAGCTTATTCTAACCACCAATTCGAACCAATGTGATCTATCGTACCTAGAAGTTTGCTTATTTTGGCAGCTCCACCACCAAGAACTAGTCTTGCTAACCTTTGATGGAATTCGCCAGACCTCCAAACAGCTTCTTCCCTAAATTATTCTGGAGGTATGCCCATCTATTCAAATTCTTCCATAGGTAGAAATAATTGAAGAGTTCTAAAGTAGCCTTTATCACCAGGTACTTATACAGCCCTTATAACACCTTTAACACCCTTACTTATTGGGAAGAATTGCACTGGACTACATTGATGGTAATCAAAGAGTTCCTTCTTAAACTTGCTTAGGGGGAGGTGTATTCCATACTCTAAGCACTTCTCAAACACTACAAAGCATTTCCTCATTAGTAAAGGTGCTCTTTTCTCTCTTGTCAGTAGCCAAATTGACCAACTTGAAGTTGGTCCAACCATGAAATTCTCTAGGACCCAGCTAACGATAGATGGTTTACTTTTACTGATTCGACCACTCAAACCCTTGTCTACTCTAGGCCCAGTGAACAAATCTGTGGCTTCAAGTAAGGGATCCTGCACATAAACATCCCTAAGGATGGCATTGATGAGCCTTATTTTATCTAGTGCCTTAACTACCATTTTCAAATTAACATCCAATTATGCCAGCAACGAGACTTGGTCCTCTCCTCCATGGGGAGGATCAGTCCTTATGGCTTCAGAGTCAGTTGTCATATTGTATTCGGATGCATCAAAAGCCGTCTCACTTATATTCATGCCACTATTGGTCAACATTTTGATGTTGAAGAGTGAAGCTTGAAAAGAATTTGGAAACTAAAAGAACAAAGAGTTAAGAAAGTGAGAGAGTTTGCTGTAAGCATTTCAAATAAATGTATATCAAGAAAGAGATGTGGAAAGAATAAGTGATATCATTGAAGGGTATTTATAAGCACAAAAGTTGGGAAAATGCACCGACAGTTATGGAGATTTGTACGAATGAAAATCCCCCTAAAAAAGAGTGATAATGACACCTATTAAGGGTTTTGATTGGATGGCTAAGTTTTAAAGGCAAAACATTTGCAACTATACGTAAGTTCATAAAGATATTATATCTGTCATGTCGCATTAATTGCACCATGAAAGCACTTGATAAAGTGAAAATTTGAAAAGTTAGCTTCTATAAGAAGTTTTCCCAAGTCCCCTTCAACTTGTACATCATTAAGAGAACTTCTTCACCACTTCAACAACACTATGCCTTAGGACAGACAAATAGGAGCTGCTCAGACAATGGTCAGCCTAGCTTAGTCTTATTAGCCCAGACCATCCAACACCTTCACATACTCAGCACCTTCTCTTGCACCCTTACTGTTTGAAGCACCCCACCTATTGAACCTTTACCCTGGCTTTGAGTGTATAGCTCAGCCCATTGAGTATTCACCTCAAGCTACCTATCTGGATTGGTATGTGAACACTTCGCTCTAACCTTGTGTAGTCTCCTTAGATCACTTCACTCTACTCGGCCTCGCATGTTATCGGCTTGGATCTCCCCTTAAGTGTCTCTTCTATCTTAACCAAACGAATGGCCAACTGCTTAATATCCTTTAACGACCAAGGAAGTCAGACTTCGTGCATCCCACCTTAGAGTTTGAGCACCCAGCTTGGCCAAATGGAAACCTGCTTAGCACTTCCGCTCGACCCCTAGGTTACTTGGCTTAAACATCCTCATCTTGGTCTTTCACCAATATAGAATCTAGCTACGCCACGTTGACACCTCCACCATGATGTTGGTACGGTAGCATTTTCACCATGTCACCTAGCCAATCAAAGCACCTTTAGACTAAATCAACCATACACCTGAGAAGCCTATTTTTCCCCTATCCTTGCCTCCACAATGGCAATGAGACTACAAGGAGGGGGGGGGGGGGGGCAAGTGTTATATGGCCTTTTGGACTTGGACTCCTTAAGCTTGTACCGACTTAATCAAGTTTATGACCTAGGCTATGCCTCTCTAGACTTGGCTTCCCTATCTTTATGGACGATCTCAACTTAGGCCCATTATACAGCCTACCAACTACAATGATCACCAATAGCTAGGAGACTACGAATAAGGCCAAGTGGCCAAGTTAACAAACACCTTCTACATTTGCGAACTACGTCAGACCTTGTAACTCCACTACCCATTATTTGTGGATGTGGCTTTTGCCCACTAACTCCTCTCTAACCACCAACTCTACTCCTCTATAAATATAAGACTACCACCCAATAGTAAACTACTTAACACTTTATGTACTTGAGTATTATCCTGATTCTTAGCATACATGTTACTTCTCTCTTTACAAGTTACTAACTTAAGCATCGGAGTGGTTACGTCGGCCAACACTCTAGTGCCCCTCTCTATTTCTTGTCTTATAGGTTTATACAAGAGCACAAAGCCTAATCTTAGCTAATCTTCGCAGGCCAAAAACCAAAGACAACATAATTCATAAGAACATGCAAACTATCAAAAAATCATGTAATTCGATTATTAAACATGCAAAATTCTAAGTATGTAAATACTAATTTTAGTGCAAATTCACACAAAAATCATCAAGACAACAAGAACATGAAAAAAATTTAAATATGTAAAATTAATTTAGGCAATTTGAAAGCAATTTTTGTTAACTTTTGTTTAAATTTTTTTCTATTATTCAAAAAAAAAATCAAAATAAGCGAATTACGAAAGTTAGGCTTATGTGGCGTATGGTGGTGATGATGTTTAATTGAAGGTGCTCTAGCATCCTTTGTTGGTAGAGGTGCTATTAGCCAATGATACGAAGATTAGCTAATGATATGAGATAAGTGTACCTATAAGTTTTAATATAGTAGATGTAAGTTCAAGTCAATTTCTCGGAGACCTCAAATACTAATACTAACCTTAGTTTTATTATCTAACTAAACAATTGTGATGGATTGAATAAATTAAAAATACTAAAATTAACAAACAAATCTAATTATGAAACTTAACTAAGTAATTTAGGAAGCGATAAAATTAAGAACGACTTCAAGAAGGCAAATAATGTATTTAGAAACTGTTTCCCCTAATATTTAACATGTGATCGCTAAAAATCTATCCAATTCCATCTTTATTATTCTTGACCGGAAAGATTTATAATTAAAGTTAACACCTTTCTCAAGCATATTAACCCTAATCTCTTCAATAGATGATTGCTAAAAGCTTTCTATCAATTTAATGGTTTGCTATACATAATGGTGTCAATTGAAGTCATTCAATCAGCCCTAAAGTCACAAAAATCAAATAATTAAGATTAGAATTATATTGTTTATCTTAAATTTTGATTCAGGGTTTTTGCAATTCATTAGGTGAAGGGGATTTGATCCTACGATGCAATTTCAACTAGTTTTGTTCAAATGGGAGTGAATTGTTAGGGAAAGAATTTAGAGAATCGAGTAAATAGACTTATAGAGAGAAAATACTAATTATTTAAGGGTTAGTGAGATTTGGCTCAATTGTTCATGAAATCAAGCTCCTTATTCATAAAGTTGAAAGTTTAAGATCAAATTTAGGGCATCAAATTTGTTAGAAATCATGTCAACTTTAACCAAAATTATGTGCAACCTAATTTTGCAATTGAAGTTGCTTATTTTGATTGGTTTTGTCCTTATTTTGATCTAACTTGAGGCTTCAATTTTGATGGCAATCATGCATTTAGGCCCTATCTATGTGATTAGAATATCTCTTTATTATCTAAAATCCTAAATCTAACCAAAAAATCTAGTTTGAGTCACATCTTCATTGTGTTTGGAATTGGTTTATGATATTAGGTACATCAAGATTCAATGCCACCTTAATTATAAATGCCATTAAATATAACTTGATTGAATTGATGTCATGATGATTGCCAACCTTTATTACAAATTTTTATAGTTATTGTTATTTATTTGATCATATATCAATTAATGAAATATTTGATTATATACATTATTAAATGAGACATATATTGCAGGATCTAAATTTGTATTGGAAATGGATCTCTCCATTTAATTTCCCTCGATTTCTCTCAATTTATTACTTTGTGGTGCTGCTACATGTAATCAATGGCTGAAATTAAAACAAATATGTTGATGTCATAATGATATCACATGATATTTCAATAATCAAGACAATTCCAACTATTGATTTGTAAATGGAGGAAAATTGAAGGAAAGTAAATGGAGAGGATCCAAATTCATTTTGTAACCACTAAGACAATATGAAGAGATAATGCTCCATATTGGCATAATAGGAAGTTGTTGTGACGTTGGGTTAGTCAAAAAGACATCTCGAAAGTAGCTTGTTGTACATCCTCCATTTAATGGTAACCCTACATATTTAGCACATACTTATGGTTTTTCACACATAGCATTTGATAACTAGTTGATAACAATAGTTGTTCTCGAGAGATTGTACAGTATTGAATTCCTATATACTTATTTAGCTTGTTAGTTTGCTCACCCCCCTTAAGTTTCTATCGATTTTAGTAGAGAAGCTTAGTCCAAGATTCTAGAATAACAATGTTACTCCAACTTCTAAACTAATGTAAGTAAGATTTATAATTATACTAAAAAAATAACAATATTGCCAAATAAATCTATATCTTAGAGTTATAATCACTACTAATGATTATCAAATTTAAGTAAGTTTTCATAAGTCTTCTCACCTTAGTAGAGATAAGGGATATCCTTATTTTGTCATGCAATCTTAAACCCTCATAGAAGAATGGAGTGGCCTCGTATTCATGTCTCTAAACTTCTATATTAGTTATTTTAAGAAGTTATTAAGAACATATCTAGTGTCTTATAACTTTAAAATGTAAGGTGAATGTATCTTAATAGGTGTATAGTGAATGCTATACATTATAGGGTTATTCTATTAAGCACCCTCTTGGCCATGATAGATATAATAATCCTAAACTTATCCTATTTTAAATCAATTCAAAATAATTGAATTTAGTTTGATTGGCTTTTGCTCAGTTTAAAGAAAATAAAGAGCTTTAGTTCTAGTCTTAAAAGGTTGTGGCTAGTATGTATTAGTGGACTTAATAGTTTGATTCCACTTGACTTTTAGGGAAACTTTGGCCAGAGGTGATTAAGTGGTGGTTGGATTAATCTAATGATCCTCTATTGTGGTGGCAGCTTATGTATTAGTGTTTTAAGTGAAAGTGTTCTTAAACCCTGAGTTAATCACTCATCTCGAGTGATTTGAGTAGATCTCCTTAGCCCACATTCCTCAATCCCGGTCTTATTTACATATCAATGTTTGTATAGTGTGATTGATGGGTTATGATGTTTATGCTATTATTTACATTCAGGATTTGTTATTTGAGTACAAATCTTGTTTAAAACCAAAAGGTTTATAAAATTGCACACTTCTACCTACTTAAAACCCTAATAGTGTACGGATGAAGTTAAGAATGGGAACGAATAGGTGATAGTTTAGTGAGAAAGAATGGTGTAAGATTTAGATTTTTAAGAGTGAGTATATAATATTAAACTAAGAAAGAAGAAGAGAACTTTAAGTTTAAGTACCTCCCAATGAAACCGTGAGTCAAACTTATAATTTCACATTCATTATGTAAACTTTACCATATTTTCAATTTTACACCTAAACAATAAACCTATCAAATTGTATGCTTAATTGAAACTTTACCCACTAGTGTACTATCCTATGTATTTTTGTTATTGGTGATCATCCTAAGTTTCTTATCACCTTTGTGAATTAATGAGTAGTTACACATCATTAGCACGTAATATATATCCAATTAATAGAGTTGTTTGCATGCAAACTAAGCAAATCAACCCACCGCCACCTAATTTGGCCCGTAAGTTGAGTACGGTAGCCTACTGTAGCCCGCTTAACAAGGGGGCTAAAAATTAAGCCTAACCAGCCCCCACCGCAGGTTAATAGGGTTATACAAGCTAATCTAATAACTTGCGACATTTAACCTATTTATATAATTAGTGAGTTAAGCGAGCTAATCGGGCTAATATACCAATTTGCTAAAATATTTTCTAGTATAAATATTTAAAATTGTAAAATAAATAAAATAAAAATAAATGTTATTTTTATAAAAATATTATAAAAAGAAAGTATTTATGTCGATGATAAAAAAAAAAAACAATCCCATTGACATAATTTTATTAATTTTCACTGTATCGACCCATGATATATATATCTATATATACACATAACATATATATGAAGAGAAAACTTAAATAACGGTTTCTTAAGTTAGTTGGTATTATGTATTATTCATTAAGGAAATCTCATTTTCGTTATTTAAGTTTAGAGTTATGTTTTTAAACAAACTAGAGGCATTTTTATTTTTTTTTTTATTATGCTCATTTTTCTTTTTCTGAGTTTGTGGGCTAGCATTTGTAGTGCTATACTACAATAGTTTTTGTAGGCAATTTTTTTTATTAAAATAATGCCTTTTAATGTTTAGTTGATTAATAATTAAATAGTAACGATTTTTTTCTATATTTTAACACATGGTATAATTTTATTGGTTGAAAATTACATATCAAATATGATGTGGCGAGGAGATAAAGATGGCTTATTACATTTATTTTTAGGATAATATCAAGGTTTGTATATTAACTTTGCTACTTTTTACAATTATACGCTTAAAATTTTGACTTATTTAATTATATACCTAACTAAAAATTTAGTTATCATCATCAATGCCTCATCAGCTCTAAACATCATTAATTCAATAAGTACAATCAACCAATGAAGTAGTTGCCAGCGGGTCTCGTGACTCACTGTTTTACGAAGGGTAGCTAATGGTTACTTGTTAGAGGTCTTACGACTCACCTAAAATCATGAGTAGCAATCTTGTTGACCGATTATGTTGATTAAATTAATAGTTTAAATTATAGTTAATTATTTAAACGATAGTAACGAAATATTTAATTAGGTGTATAATTAGACAAGTAAAAAATTTATGTATAATTACAAAAAATGGTAAAATTAAGATGTAAGTGACATTAACCTTTTATTTATTTATTTTTAATGAGGTGTTGCATTCCAATTGGTTTAAATTTTCATGTAAGTTGATGAAAAAGTGATGAGATAACTAATGCAATAATGTTAACATGTAAATTTTTAATTAGATATATAATTTGATAAGTCTAAAATTTAAATATAAAATTTAAATATTAGATAACATTCAAGTGACAAAAGTGATATTATCTTAAAAAAAAAAATTGTAGCTCAAACCCTCAATCTTGTGTTCAATATAGTTATTATTAGTTTTAATTGAGTCATCCTTTCTCCCATTTGTGATAGGGTTTTATTTATGAAAAAATTACTTGAGAGTGATAAAATTTTGAACTTTTATAAGCATAAGCATTATTTTATTTTATTTTATTTTATTTTATTTTATTTTTTATAAGCATACACAGTCAAACTTAAGATCTTTAAGAGTAATTTCATGAAACTTTGCTCCTACTAATGCCAAGTGCGTGCTGATATGGCATATCAGCATCAACTGTCATGGTAGGACTTAATTGGTCAAATCAAAAGTCGTATAAAGTTTGGGTTCACAATTAAATATTTGAAAAAAACTGGTGGATGAGCATTGAATTTTAATATATATTATCAAAGAAGGCAACCCTAGTTGCATTTGACACGTAAACAAATGGAGATATTTCCTTGATTTTCACCACCGCCCACTAATCCGTACTATTCACACCCAAAGACTTCTGTTGGAAGAGATCCAGTCGACCAGCACACGTGTCAATAAGACGGGATCTTAGAATAGCATGACGCGTCAAAGTGGGAAACTCCAAAATATTGAGCTGTAAATTGCGTTTGCATCACTCCGAAGTGTACGCCTTACGCATTATCTTTTGTTTTTTTTTTTTTTTTATCAGGATTTCTACGGTCCGGGTCCGGTCGACCTTTTCATCTTTGTCTTTTTTCCACCGTTCATTTTCATTGCACCCCTTATAAGAACCAGTTCATAGCATTAACAGCTTGCATCGAGACAGGGTCTTTTATTTTTTTCCTTGCATTGATTCGAATGTTTCCAAAAGTACCTTCGCATCTGGGAACCTTCGCTTGCTTGAATGCGTGTTTGCTTATGTACCCGTAACTACATACTCAAAGTTTCTCACCGTTGCATTTCTCAATTTTAACTAGGTGAGCAGATCTTACCGTTTAAAATAATGGAGTAATTTAAATGAAATTATCGATATTTCTAAAATGAAATAACTTTTTGAATTTGGGGACCTTCGTGTAATCTAATAAAAATAAAATTGGTTATTGAATTTTTTAATGGTTCATTTTCTATTTTTCTTTTCCGTACAAACAAGAGAAAAAGCTTTGAATCTTACAGTTGTGTATTGATTTTCAAGAATGTTAAAATATTAATTGGATCATAAAAGGCTTATTACTTTTCCTACTATCACGAGATGCGATTCACGTTATGATAGTAAAAATGTCTTGAAAAACTACTTTTGAACATTAAATTTTGACATTTTTAGAAGTTTATTATTCAACGTAAAAGATAACTTGTGAATATCGATATTTTATATCCATATTATTTAAACTCCAAAAAGTATTTGGTCTCCTTTTTATATTTTCCTCAACTGAAAAACTATTAAAATATATACTACAAAAATTTAATTTAATAATATTAAGGACAAATGAATAATTTTATAAAATCATTCTCTTTTTCTCTCACTTATACTATATTTATTGTCTCAAAACATTATATATTTTAATAATAATAACCCATTTAAGAGAAGGGAATGAATTGAAAGATATAATTAACACTTTAATTATTATATGTTTATCATTACCAAATTTGCAAGTAGATGAATCACTGTTATTCAATTATATGATTCATGCATTCAATATTTTTTGCATCCATATGTAGTAATATGGCATCCACTAGTATCTCATTTTTAATTCATGTGCGCTTAATCTTTTTATTTATTTATTTATTCTTTTTGCCAATTATCACATTATAATTTTGAGGAAGAAAGAAATTGAATCGATCTATCCCATTGAAAAATAGTTCCAATTAGTCCTTTTAGGTTTGAGTGGCCAAATTTTGATAAACATGACTTCATACCCCTTACTTTATCTTGTGCTCAAAAAATATAATTAAAATTTTAAAAGTTAATAGAATTGTATAAAATCCACGTATGGGAATCCCATTTTGTATTTTGTAAGTACTCTATCTTACCTAATTATTTTACATTTTCAATATTGTTCATTATTTTTATCAAGCATATCACAATCATGTAGAGATTCATAGTTGTTATCTAAATGATCAATTCCAAAAATTAGATTAGTCACATGTACATTAGCAAATAAAATAAGTGGTTTACAATTTACTCTAGAGAAAATGTAAAGAAAGTTTAAGATTGTTATCATGTATCTTAATATAATACGATGCCTTTACAATGCATATGGTTTGATGGTATGATTCAATTTAAGTGAAAGTTAATGGGTTAAAAATTACTTAATCATCAGTATTTACTTATTTTTTATTTATTTGAGTCTTAAACCAATTTTCTATTTGAATTGCTAACACTTTTAAACTTGTATAAAGATAGAATTTTCGTTTGCCCCATTAAACTTTCCGTTCATCTTTTGCATTGTTAGCTTTTAATTCGTCTTGATATGCCTAAACTAAGTGTCTTATGTTTGCAAAATTTTTTGAAACTCTTTAATCTTTTTTTTTTTATTTTTCATTATTTTATTTAATTACATTCATTAATGTTATATAACTAGATGATTAAGGTTTGCATAAAAATTTTATTTTTGTAAAACGGCTTAAATAGAAGAACAAGGGAAAAAAAAAAGAAAGAAAGAATGTTGAGCATTCAAATGGTTAAACTTGTATTTTTTTTCTCCAAAATTAATCGACTAAAGATTATTTCACGCTTCATATTTAAATTACTTCCCCAAGCAAACTTTAAATAATTTGTATTTTTCTTTTTGTCGAATAAAAAATTAAAATGGACAAAAATAACGGGTTACAATTGAGGTGGTACGTAGACAAACCGATGTTTCTATTTCTCAACTTTTGAAATCCGAAAGAGATTACGGGATTTAGATAAAGATCCAACTCATATCGACATCGACGTACCTAATTCGGCAAAAATCTGTTACACACCCTTTCATGCACCTGATGATTCTCAAACCCTAAATGTCAAGGCCCACGTCAGAACTTGATACATCCCAAGGCCACAAGACTCGGTACATCATACACCGCGTGTCGGCAACAAAAGAATTCTGCAATGTCGCTTTCACTTCCAACGAGACGCCATTACAACGAACTCTCTGGAAAAAATAATCTTTCTTAGCAACTTCGAAGTATAAATAGTCACTGATTTCCAGCTCATTCACATTGCTCTTCAATCCTCTCCAATCACAAACACGAAAACACCGCGACTGTGTTTCACGCGCCACCGTTCACGACTGCCTGCTTAACGCCTCGAATCGAGCGAGCAATAATCGCGAGTGTGGATTGAAAGTTCGTTGCTTATATAGCATTCATTCTGTATAAGTTTTTTTTTTTTTTTCAGAAATTTTGTTTGCATATACACAAGAGTTAGCCTTCGGTAGTTGAATTCCCTTGTTTTGACGAGTTTATACAGATATTGTTATCTATTTTGGTACGTTTTTTCTTGATTAAATCACCTATTCGTCGTGTTCTCTTTGTTATTGAAAGATGACTCAGTCTGAAGGGAGAATTATGATTTACGGCATGATTACTGGTTGTTTTTCTTTATGCTGTCGTGTCGTGATGCACCGATCGGGATTATGTTTTTTGTCTTTTCGGGGAACATATGCCGGAAATTGCAGATCGATCGACCAAGATCGATTGACATATTATTTGAATTGTCAAATTATGGATTGCAACTGATATAACATGAATCTGACTTATCTTCGGTGGTCGGTTGGTGTGTTCATTATGCGTTTTCTATGACCATGGTGCAGGGTGTTTTGTGAGCTTTTTGCAGGAATACTGATGTACTGATGTTATATAGCGGTTACTTTCTTGCTTTTTTTTTTTCGTTTTTTTTTTTATTTATTTCAATTTTTTTTGGCCTATGACATATGATGTTCTGCAGCCGCACTTGTGGTGGTATGATTAGAATCATAAGTATTAGATTACCATGTTTTGTGACTGAGTTAGGAGATGTATAGAGCGTGGAGAGGAATAAGAGATTGATAGCGGAAGTGGGAAGGTTGAGATTGGATTTATGCTAGGAAGTATGAACTATTCCAAGTGCAGATGGCGTGGTTGGATCTTTTTAAGTTGATGCACTATAGGTAGAGTGTTCTATACCCATTAGGATTATGCAGAGATTGCATATTCATATGAGAATCAAAGTGTTAAGTGTATTTAGCTACTGAAGCGGGAGATTAAGAATCAGACTTCTAGCTCCGTATATGAGATGCTTGATTCTGCTGGAAGTTCAAATAGGAAGCATCATATGTGACTTCTTATCTATTTCCAGCATTTCCTAAACATTGGTACTGCAGATTTTACATGGTAACGGTATCAAGAAGGTCCAAAATGACCATTTAATGAAAAGGAGGACTTTATGATGACCCTAAAATTTTCATACTTCAGCCAGCAAGTTTGGAATAAGTCGTTGCATTGATCCTTCCACTCTCATGGAGCAGTGTGAGAAGTAGAGGAATACGTGTTATGTAGAGATGAAGTCTCTCGCCATAATACATAGTCTCTGTCAAATGTGATCTAAGATTAGGTGCTTTTAACATTCTGACATCTGCCTAACTTTATGGGGTGATAGAGTTACTTCTGTAACTCAAGCTATATTTCCCATAATTCTCTTAGCTTTTCTTCATGTATCACGGAAGCTGAGATCAGATGAGATGTACAGTTGTCATTAAGTGCGAGTTAAAGCCTCACACTCAAGATATTAAGATGGCATAGGCATGGTAATAGATATCACTTGTGAGAAGAACCTCCTGAAGCACTGAATGCTGAGGTAGGATTTCCTCTCAGGACAGTCCAAAGATGATTTTTGTAATCTTTCATCCTTTCTGCTGTTTTTTGTTTTATTTTTGAGGGGAATCTTGATGGTGTGATTGTGTTGCTTTTACCAGAATTTGCAACTCTTCCGTTTGCTGTGTATGGTATAATCAGATTCCAGATTCAAGGAATCAAGTGATCATGCCTGCTATTGCATATAACTCAAAGATGGAGGCTGGACTTCCCCACTTCTGCAATTATGTTGATATATGGATTTTTTTAGATGTGCTTGTTTTGATGAATCCTTGTTGGAGTTGGAGCAATTCAACCATAGTTGTCTTCAGCAGAATAGAAGAAATCAATTATGTTGGGGTGTCTGCCTCGCTAAATGGCGTCTGAAGCTGCCATTAGGTGATGGAATTGGTACTAACTTTGATTATTTATGCAGGAGAAACATTTTTTGGCATATATAGCTAGTCCCACAGCGAGGAAGAATGGGTGAAGTGGCTGTTGAGTATTCAGGAAGTCAGAAATTTGACCTCCAAAACCTGCAGGGAGTAAGCTGCGAAGTGAGTGCAGTAGAGAACAAAATCTGTAGTCAGCTTTCCAGAACCATGAAAATGGACGGAGATTGTGAAAGTAATGAAGGAAGGTGTGAGAGTCAAACTGTGGGGCAGCTTGAGAAAGGGCACTTGCAATATGGGTAGGAGTCTTTGGCTCTTTGTAGGCATTATCATACAATAATGACATTCTTTCCTGCCAACTTTTTTGCTAATATTTCTTTTTCCCCCTACTTTCCCAGCTGCTCTCATTACCGTCGGAGGTGCCGCATTAGAGCTCCTTGTTGCAATGAGATTTTTGATTGCCGTCATTGTCATAATGAATCAAAGGTGTGTTTCTGTCTGTTCCTTTATCGATTTTAAAATAGCATTCTCATTAAAGCTGCATCGTTTCTCTCTGTTCCTTTATCGATTTTAAATTAGCATTCTTATTACAGCTGCATGGTTTAGTTTCAGACATCTATTTTCCATCATTTATGCTCAATGATAATTTGTCTCTTATTCTCTCTCTTTTAATTCACAATTTTTAACCATTCATTCTATTCTTCCTTGAGCAGAACAATATTAAGGTTGACCAAAAGCTGAGACATGACATGCCACGCCATCAAGTCAGACAGGTGATATGCACACTTTGCGGTACAGAGCAAGAGGTAATTTAAATAAATCCTCTCTCTGTCTCTCACACGTCCACATAAAATTGCTGGAACTCTTCCATATATATAAAAGCCGAGGATAGTGTGTATGTGCAGTTGATGTACTTTATTATGACATCTATATTTATGTTATACAACACACGTCTTCTGTGACTTCTGGCTTTTGGAGTTTTCCTGAAGTCCTAATATGGATATTGTGGCTGGCATTTATGCAGGTCAGTCAAGTCTGCATTAACTGTGGTGTATGTATGGGGAAGTACCATTGTGAGACTTGCAAGCTGTTTGATGATGATGT
Organism: Lumnitzera racemosa; assembly: GCA_024138005.1. Taxonomy (NCBI): domain Eukaryota; kingdom Viridiplantae; phylum Streptophyta; class Magnoliopsida; order Myrtales; family Combretaceae; genus Lumnitzera; species Lumnitzera racemosa. Next base: position 10,150,631 of record JAMXBC010000007.1, read on the forward strand.
GAGTGCTGGCTCCATTTTTTATATGGTTTTGCAAATCATGGCACCATTTGCTTTTCATGTTGTAGGCATTTATTCCAAATAATTATAAGATTGTAATTTTATCATTCTTTTGTTATTTCAGGTGTCAAAGAAGCAGTATCACTGTACTGGTTGTGGCATTTGTAGGTATATCGTAGAACTTGAAAGTTGAGATATACAGGGTGGAATTGGGAAATTTTTTCCAACATAGATGCATATAGAACGCCAGATGCACTGCACCTAAACCATTTGGTAGCCTTGACTTTCTGAAGGATAGGAATGACTTTTGTCTACTTTTTCACCTGTGTTATGATCACCAGCATGAAGCACTAGGTTGAAGCAAGATTTATTTCTTTTGCATTTGATTGTGAATATGAAATGTTGGAAATGGAGAAAAAGCATCGACCAAAGAAGATTCTGTATTACTTCTTGTTAAATAACACCTGTTCATGTTTAGAGTGGTGAAAGGCTGCATATGAAACCAACAAAATTTTGGTGGAAATAAGAAAAGATCTGTTACTAAACTAATGAGATACTTAATATTTTTGTATGATATCCTACATATTTGTTAAATGCTCTAACAAGAAGCTTTTGTCCACAGGATTGGAGGAAGGGAAAATTTCTTTCACTGCTACAAGTGTGGTAAGCTCCCTCAAAACGTGGGACTGGGTTGTTCAGTGGTCCTGACCATATCTTATTCACGTCTCTTCCTCTGTAATTGCAGGATGTTGCTATTCAATTTTGTTGAAGGAGTACCATCCATGCATTGAGAGGGCAATGCATCATGATTGTCCCGTCTGCTTTGAGGTAAGGGTGATTCAAATTTTGGTTTTTCAATGAATGTATTGGAACTTTTTTGAACCCTAGACCAATGAGTCGGAAAATAGGAGTTCTACCGTTAGATCTCACTTCTGTTGATGGTCCAGAATATTTTGCTTCTTTTTGGTTTTAACCATCTACCGTGTATGATCTGCAGTATCTGTTTGAATCGAGAAACGATGTAACGGTCATGCCTTGTGGACACACGATTCACAGAAGTTGCTTAAAGGAGATGACAGAGCATCATCAGTAAGTGCTTCAAAGCCTTTCTCATTCTAAATGGTTCTCTTTGGGATCCTATATAGGCATTCATTTTCTAACAATTGGAACAACAGATATGCTTGCCCAATCTGTTCCAAGTCGGTTTGTGACATGTCGAAGGTTTGGGACAAATTTGATGCAGAAATTGCTGCCACACCAATGCCAGAACCTTATCAAAACAAGATGGTACATCTCTGCCTATCTTTATATGTTTGCAAAAGCACTTTCTTAATTGTTTGTATTCCTAAACGGGAATCCTTTTCTCGGGCAGGTTTGGATCCTTTGCAATGATTGCGGGAAAACTTGCCACGTGCAGTTTCATGTGGTGGCTCAGAAATGCCCAAGTTGCAAGTCCTACAATACTCGCCAAACAAGGGGTTGAACATGTGGCTGAAGAAATGAGAACGAGAGAACTAGATGGTAAATTCATGATCATGGGCCCCCATGACGGTGGCCTGAATGGAAGAGATGCACATTTGAGATGAAGAGCGAGGATGGTGATCCTCTGACGCTAAAGTCCAGCTTCCTGTAGACCTGCACTTTGCAGCACTGAGTTGCATTCATGAATTTCGCATTTTCTCTCGTCCGTCGTTCATTTTAGGTTCTATGTAATTCTTTCATTGTTTCACATTCATGTAGCGAATATTCCGTGTTTTATTTCGGTAACCCCAGTACTTGCTGAAGCTTTAGAAAAGAGGTGCTGTCGGATATATTCCAATCATCAATCCAATCCGAGCTCTCGGTTTGGCGCTTCATATCATACGCCTCCTGAAGATTTGTTTTTAGTTCTATAATTAAGCAAGGAATGGCATATCGTGAATTTGGTTTGAGATTTTGTCCGTCCATGAATTGTCCTTGTATAGACAAATCTGCTTGCTTGCACCGTTCCTTCATGTGACAATTGAGTTAATGGTCGTCAGCATAGTTATCAGTACAGTCTAGTTGGGGTATGACACGTTTTCTTCTAGTCATCAAACGCATGAATCACACCCACGAGTGTCAGTCGGAAAGGCGTCACCTGGAAAATTGGGCTGGATTAGCGACGATTTGAAACGCTTCCCTCTACTCTTAATTTTTCAGCTAATGCTGAAATAATTATGTTCAAAATCGAATTCTTTTAACCTATTCACATCAGGATCATCGGATCCCAATTAATAGGTAAAAGGTTGTCTTCTTTTTGGGAAGCTCGTAATGGGTATTAATCTAATTTAACGAAAGCAGTTAAGGACTCCTGTCCATTATGTTTTCTTGGGACGAAACGAAAGAGAACGTGAATAATCTACCGCATTTTTATACTTCAGTATCAGCATGATATGTTTAGATAGAACCTGTCAATAATTCACAGTATTTATAATTATCCAACAAGCCACCCTTTCAATTCTTATAACAATAATTTCGACTTGAAATGAAGTTTAAACCTGCATAAATGAAAAACCACTAAGATATTAAGCCACCTGAACTTTACTAAACTTACCTATCTACCAAAACCTAAAGGTGTACTAACCATAATCCCGTTTGAAGGTGAAACGTCAATTTTTTGTGCTTTAGAGAACGACGTGGGTGAGCCATAGCTTAGTATATAGAAACTAAATTGGATGCGTACCATATAAACATAATTCACATAAGTACCTAGTTTAATGCAAAAATATCCACAAAATAGCTAGAAATCAATAAACAAGGTGTGGATATTCCTTAGCACACCAAAAAAAGTACAAATAATCTCATATTAAAGTCATCACTAGCATCATTTATCAACGTCATTAATTTATTACAATCATACTCTATAAGGATGTCTCATACCATCATTATAACTCGATTACAATATCTTTACAATTGTCATGTCAACTAATTGATCAACTACTCTCTTACTACTCATAGTAGAGTTAGTATTTAAACTATATATTACATCGTCTTAGATCGCTATACCATTAAGATAATACATTTATAAGTTTGTGATCGCCTTTTTTAATGCCCCTACTCTTAGTACTCTTGGCCCAGATGCAAACACAAACAATGCTTAATTTAACATTTCAATGGCTTAGGTTTATTTTGTTGATAAACCTATGTACACAATCAATAATAGAGTAATTACACTCCTAGAGTCCAACTTAATACTATGGCATCATCCCTAATGAAATTCAACTCCTAACATCGGATGTATAATAAATCATTGAAACTTTAATTGGATTAAAATATTTCATTCCTAAGATTACTATTCATTTCCATAGCCCTAAATATAAATCTAATTGTAATTATCCCTGCAGAGCTCCATTGAAACTCAACTTATGTCGACTTACCATTAAAATAATTGGAGCAAGTTTATATAGAGGAAAATCTTGGCCAACTTTTTTGAAGTTTGTTCAACTAAAATGCAATTTGGTTAATAGAATTCTTTCGACCAAAACTTCTTATCTAGACTAGGCTACCATAAGCTCTTTTTGGTTGGTGTAAAAGGAATTTGATTTGCCAAAATGGAATCCAACCAACCATGTTTAACTCTAAGTCTCCTTTGATTCAAAACAAGTTTGATCACCACACTTCAATTCCTCCGAGTCCATACTTTCAAACCAAGTCAAAGAAGTGGGGTAGAAAATTACTTTATCGTCTCATATACGGACTTATAATTGAATAGATTAATAAATTTTGTATTCTTCAACATTATGGCTTAATATCAATTGGGAATATTTACAATTATAATGTGTAACAACATGTTAGAGCTAAAATACGGAAAAACAAATTGTAGAAGTATACATGTGATTTATTTATACACGTGTGTCAATTGTACACGTGTGAAAGAGGATATATATATGTATACGTACAAACTGTTACAAATATAGATTAGTTAGTTGATACATTTTCATTTTTGCATCTTTCACATTCTATTCGTATTCTTTTCTTTGTAAAGTGATGATTGTCGCCTTACGTACAACTCTTCTCTTGCAATTGACTAGTAAGTGATTTCTTCTTAATTTCTTCCATTCGACATAGCAACTCTTTACATAGATCAAGGTGGTAGAAGTTTCATTACTATTATAATTGAGGAAAAACAATGTCTAATCTTATAAATACTACCATGCAAGATCCTTTACAACTTATTGGATCTGATAATATAGGGAATGTTATTACAAGCATATTGTTTAATGGATCGAATTTTTTAGGTTGGAGTAGATCCATCAAATCAACGCTAGTTGCAAAGGTTAAATTATGGTTTATTGATGAATCTTTCCCTAGGCCTAATAATGATCATGTTGATTTGAAAAAATGGACTCGGTGAGACTATATGAAAAAGTGTTGGCTCCTAAATTCTATAAGAAAGGATTTAGTCGAAGGGCTTATATATGTGAGATCATTAAAAGAGTTACGGGTTTTTTTATGTCCTCCATGATCTTGGTCAAGATGTGCTGTTGCCATTACTCATTCATTTATTCACCGATGGCAGGCCTGCAAAGTTGATAGCAGAGAAAGCATACCAAGCATATTAGAGTGGATGTTCACTTCATCCGCAACCACTTTCTTTGTGTTGATTTGGTTCCATCTTCCCAATTACCTAATGTAATGACCTTGGGGTTGGGGTGGGTGGGGTTTGTTTTGCCTTTAGAGGCATACACGTTCTTTATTTAGAGGCATAACGCATTCTTTATTTATGCACATGTGTATGCATTGTACATGAATGAAAGAGGATTATATATATATATATATATATATATATATAGTTTCATTCCTACATCTTTCACATTCTGTTTGTATTGTTTTCTCTATAAAATGATGATTTTTGCCCTACGTGCAGCTCTTCTCTTGCAATCGACTAGTGATTTCTTCTATTCGACATAACAAAGTTATGTTATAAAATACGGAAAACAAATTAAAAGAAATTCCTCGAGGCCGTTTATGGGTCACAAAACTGGTTCCTAAGAACTGCTATGCGATCCCTGAGCCAGTTCAGGTTCACCAGCTGGTTCTGGTTAGTTTGGGCCGGACGGGGGCGAGGGCCTCCACCTGGGTCTATTGACGCCGGGTAGTGTCATGTTGATTTGCCAAAACCTATTATAACTTATTGGTATCGATAGAAAAAATATGTGTCCGATTATAAGTGGTGTTTTAACTGGAAATGTGTAAGAAAATTCACTGAAATTGAAGTTACCTCCCTAGGGCCTAAACTAATAAAAGGGAAGGTAAGCATAAGTGAAATAACCACAAATAAAGCATACAAGAACACTTAACTTTGACCCTGACTTCCATTTATGGAGTACATAGACAATCCATTTAATACTACTTGTCTTAGAAGTTGGATAAAATCAAGTAATTAATGTAACCTATCCATTTGAACATGTTCAATTCCAACTGTCTGATGCTAATAAAGAACATCACTCGCTACATATCATGAATGCATTTTACAAGATGAGGAAAGCTTTCACATACTATAGACAAAATAATAATAATAATAATAATAATGATAATAATAATACAACACCAACACCAACAAGGGCATTATGCCTCCGTGAACACAGACCGTCTGTTATAAAAGCACTTACAGATTCTTAGTCTTAGGATAGCAGCTAAACAACACGGATGAAGCAAACAACAAGATGAATCATTCTAATAGAGGAATTCATAAATAATAATGATAATACATAATGACATACCGATGTCAAAATCTAGTCCAATTCATAGCTTATACACCAAATTGCTCCCTTTCAAGGGAAGATGATGCAGGGAATGGCAGAGGGTACCAGAAGCCATGTAAAACCGGCTACTGCCCTCAACACCCTCTTTAGATATATATATATATATATATATAATAAATGGTAGTGAATCAAAATCAAAATTGTCATAACATATAGTTATGTCCTAGTTATTGCCCCTTCAAATGCCATCAAAATCCGAACCGCAAACCCAGAAGACGATGCATGTACAGAGAGCGATCATCCATGGCTGCTAGCAGATGCACTTAAAAAAAAAAAAAAAACAAAAAACAGCTCTTGGTAAACGGATAACCAGTAACGTCTATCTCCATGCGTGTCTCGCATCACTAATGGCATGTTTGGTGGGGTTACTTTATGGAAAAGCCCTCGGATCAGTCAAGCTGAGCAGACTCAGATGCCGATGAGTTCTCTGGTGAGCCTTTCAGAGATTTCTCCAACTCATCATCAATCTTGATCTCCTCGTAACGACATTCCAAGCTGCAAAATGCTTTCTCGCCTCTGCATGAGATCACATAAAAGCCAGAGACAATATTACGCCTAGCAAAGATTTATTTGAGTTGTGAAAACGTCGATATACGAACTGTATTATCATCAAACCTGTAAATGTAGATATCCTTGCCTTCATCCAATGTCTTCTTGCAAGTATGACAGAAGCTCAAGAAGTCATTAGATGAATGTAAAGCAGGAGATACCAAATTCTTGTTCATTAGAGGCATCGTGTCATTGTTCTCATGATTCTCGACATAATTACTCGAATCCTTAGGTTGACATTCTAAAACGTAGTCACAGAAGATGTGGGTCGTTTTAGGATTAGGACCATGTAAGATAACGCATGTGTAGTCTTCAGAGAGCTCGATGTCTTTGGGTGAGAGAGAGCCGAGGATCTCGTTGCTAGGGACACGGGTCATTGAGGTCGAATTCGAATTAGTATGCGAAAGATTGCTTGATTTGCGACTCCAACTCGCGAAATCGGTAGGAGATTTCTTCCTGAAGGTACAAGAATCTAGGGAAGAAGAACGGCTTTTCCCAAAGGCCGAATGATCCGAAGCGGCGTCTCCGATTTCGAAAACAACATCGGAGCTGCCCTTATCGAGGGGGGATTTTAGATGGGTGTGAGGGAATGCATAACTCTTCGGCAGTGATTTAGGTGCCTCGAATGAGTGAAAATGGGCATCAGATTTCGGAGCTTTAGGACTCATTTGGGGTTTACGCTGGACATTCTTACCATCGGAGGAAAGAACAATCAAGCCTGATGGTTTTTTCACATCATCGAGAGAATCCACAATACTTAGACCCACTTTATCACTATTCCAGATCTTATTCCCATTTTGAGACCTGGGGGACCTAATGGAATTAGCCAAGTTTGAGAACACCCTATAATCTAGAGGAGAAGTAGGACTCCTTATTGAGTCAGAATCTGGTAAACCCTTTTGACTCAACCCCACAAAAACACCAGGGAGAGAGAAAAATGAATTCCTTTTATGATAGCTGTTATTATTATTATTATTATTATTATCAGTATTATTGTTATTATTATCATTATTATTAGCAACACTAACATCAGATTGTAAATTGAACTCACAACCAGGATCAGATACGGTTATTTGACCCATTTTTTGATCTTTCTGGACTGACCTGGTTCTCTTCTTCAGCATTATCTCACACCAGAAAAAAAAGCTTTATCTGCATCAAATCAACAGAACTAAATCAGTAGATTACTCCAATATTGAGAAATCGAACAAAAAAGAAAAAACATTACAAGAAAAGAAAAGAAAAAAAAAGCAAAATTTTCTTGCATAAAATTCATAAAACCTCTTGAAATATAAGAAGTGAAATTTTATTTTTCTTTCTGTGGATTCTTTCATCTTTTAAGGAGGAAAAAGAAAATCAGTACGAAAAGGCTGAACAGACTAATAATGACTGTTCCTTGATAAATGTTATGAACCCAAATTGAAGAACCTGGTTGATGCATTAAAGGAAATCTGATATGACGGCCAAAATGTCATATCAAATCAAATTTTCGATTTCAATTGTGAAAACCGTGTGTAAACAGCATCCTAGGACCTATGCTACAATCCCACCACAATCCAATAATTTAAAATACCCACACAGCACATGGAAAACCAAAATGCATGTCCCAGAAAAATTAAATCAGCCTAACACGTTTACAGACCAGACCCGTATATTTAATGTTTTGAAAACAACCGAAAAGTTGAAAACGAAAAAAAAAAAATTTAAAACAAGAAATAAAGATTGCAACTTTGGAATCAGAAACATGAAATCTGTGAGATTTGGTAGGAACCGAAAGAAGATAAATCGAAACGCACCTGGGTTTTTATCTTGCCTTTTGTTTCTTCCCCCCCAAAAAAAAAAAAGAAAAAAAGATGAATAATGAACGATCGATTAAACAAAGAACATAAGAGAAGAGAAGCCCAAAACGCGGCAAAATGTTGATGTTATAGTTCTTGTTGAATGCGTGAAACTTGTGCCACTTCCATGTCACTCTCTCTCTCTCTCTCCCTCTCTCTCTCTCTCTCCCTCTCTCTCTCTCTCTCTCACACACACACACACACACACTGTGTCTCCCTGAACTAAAGAAATGAAAACACACCACAAACCGTATATGCTATACCTCAAAATAAGCAAAGCATCGAGAGCTTACGATATACTGTTCCTGTTCCTTTCTCACTCTCTCTCTCGTACACAGACAAAAAAAAAAAAAAAAAAAAAAGGTCACAAGGTTCAGGCTTAGTCACTGACAAGTGACATCATTTTTGTACTCTATCCCCCTAAAAAAAAAAAAAAAAAGTTTATAACTACAACATTATACGTGTCGAATACTTTGCCTTGCCGTATATATGCCCCGCCCACGGATAATCAAGTGTCTGTATCTTACCAACTCTTTCTATCTCTCTCTCTTAACTGCTACTCAAACTCAATACCCTTTTTCTTTTTTTTTTTTTTTGACAATTGGCTTTCCTTTTTTCCTTTTCTTTTCTCGTTGTTTGTTTATTTTATTTATCCGTCTTCCTATTTGTGTATTAAAAAGCAAACGTGTTTTTTAATGATAATGTTGCCACGATTACGATGCATGTTACTTTTGTGTAGGGACTGGTTGACATCTCAACTTTCGACCAACATTTGTCTACCAAATATATTCAGATGTCGACAACATATTGATGTAAATTCTTTTTCAAGTAAATTCATATAAATATGGACCACTTCCTGTGGTAACAATTTTTTCAAATTTATCTTGCAAACACTTGAAAAAAAAAATTAATAGAAGAAAGAATTTTAAATTACGCTAGGATGTTATTGTCAAATTAAAATAAAATATTTATTTGTATTTTATTGCCACTGGTTAATAAGTTAAAAAAAAAATTCTCTTTTTGAAACTTATAATACATTATATGAAAAAACAAACATATTAAAAGTTATAAAAAAAAAGTTAAATTTTAGGTTCTTATAAAATGCCCAAAACTTTTGTTAACATTTTTATTCGTAATTTAATTAAGATAGCATGCGTAAAATCATTGCATAAACTAATAATGGCTGATAATATTACGGTTGTGAAATCAATGTTATGTATTGCTAATTAGAGAAAATTAAAAAATTTTACCACCACATAAATCAAGCTAGATGCATGGAGGTTTTACTTCATTCATTCTGTAAGTAATTAATTGTAGAAATTTTCTGATAGGAGCGTTTTCTACTTCTTCTGTTCTTTTTTTTTTTTTTTTTTTTTACTCCCTTTTTTCCTCCTTAATGAATGTCCTTGCTGAATCCTAAGTGTCTCGTGACTTTCATGTGATTTATTTTTCTTCAAAGGATCACAAAGTGTATAAACAATAAAAGATTAGCTTTAATAAACTCAATTGATGAAGCGATTGTGAACATATAACTAGAAATTAAATGCACCATAATATATTAATAAAAATGCATCACGTACATTAAAAAAACTTGTGGTTTTCATTTATAGGCGAGATATAAAAGAGATGTGTCAGAATAAAGCAAAACGAAAATGAAAGAAAAAATTTATTGTAAAAAAAGGTTAAGTGGGAGTTTTGTTATCTCCTCTTTTATTTTAATTGAATTGGTTTTATTTTTTATCTTAAATTTTTTAAATCTAATCAGTTAAATTCATAATTTATTTAATAGTTTAATTATTTAAATTAAAAAATATATAAATTAAAAATAAAATAAATAATAAAAACGATTTCTTAAATAAAACTCTAAAAAAATCTCGAATGAACGTGCCAGGCATTTGCCATGGTAGTTTGACTAAGTTAACGAGGACTATTATCGGAAGACCTCCTAGGACACACTAGATCCACAGGTCTTCATAGATGAATCACAGCCGACCTATGGACACATTTAGTCCTTCACTAAATCTAAACTTGTCACCATTTGTCGGGATGCAATTCTTGGACTCAATGTAACACAGTTTTGAATGGTTAAATACATTCTGACACTTTATGATGATTAATAGACGCTAATGGTATATACGTGGATCCCAAATTCTACAATTTGCTCTCATAAGATGGATTTTGATCTAAACACAACTTAGAAGCCACTCAAACACAACCATAATTCAATAGTAACAATACATTAAGCACGTTAAAAAAAAATTATGCTTTCATCTATAAAAAAAACATAATCTAATGATATTATTATTAGTTTCTAATTGGGATAGAGTAAGATTTGAATCTCTCTTTTCATAATTGGAAAAAAAAAAAAAGAAGAAGAAGAAGAAAAAAGAAAGAAATTAAGCAAAATAAAAATGAATGAAAGAAAAAAAAAACAATTTTAAAAAAAGAAAGAAAGAAAGTATAGTTAGGTCCATTTTATAATTAAGTTTAATCACTAACAAACATTTCTTACCATTTACTATGGTTACTTGATTGAGATAACGAGAATTGTTAATGGTTATGCCCTCTTCCTTTTTAACCAACTAAGTTCTTTTATAGAAGAAGTGTGGTTAAAAGAATCACATCCATAAATATTTGGTCTCATCAGATTTGAGTTATTATTGGTCGATTTTAGTATAGAACTTTGATCCTATAAAAAGAAGAAAGAAAGGCTATAGTGAGTATCGAGACTAGTTCGACGTAACAACTTCAATACTTAAGTAAATATATGTTTAAAGTAAATGAGAGAATGAGTAAGAAAGTTAAGTGTATTCGAAAGTATCAAAGAGTTTTTATGGTGCTTTCTTTTCCTTATTTATAGCTGTATATTGAATGTTTGTAATAATAAGTAATCCTTAGTCATGGACCATGTCATAACTTTTTAATTAAGCACATGCCTAAAGAACGGGAGTAATAGGCGGTTATATATTGAAGTCACGCAAGGCTATAAATGTTTATGTCACTTTTCAAATTTAAACTAAATATATAAACAGGTGAGGCCTTTAAGCCCATTAGATGAGCTGAGCCATCAAAGGCCTTAATTAAAAATAGTAATGATTAGCTATTTGGTAGTTAATGTGCTGAGCAATATTATTAAGTTGGAATTCTATTATCAACGTTTACCCCCAAATCTTCGTGGTCGGGAATTCAACTATAAGAGTTGATGATAAGAATCGATACTCAACTCGATCAATCAGGTAACAAGGGCTCGGGACTATGCTCACCTAGAAGTTATAAAATACCTTCTAAGCTGATTTGTCATATTGTTGTTAGTGTCCTTCAGTATGACATTTAAAATGTGTCATATCGAATTTCAAGCAAAAGTTTACAACCTTTTAATTTTCCCACTCATTCATTTTTTGCACATGCACGTGGGACAACTATCATGTCTATCATCATTATATTACAAGGCTTATTAATAGCCGATGGTACGATGTCTCTTAGATATTTGGCCTTTGACACATGTCAACCATCTACGCTTAGCCATTTAATCAGTACCTATATCCCCAATTAGCCATATGTTAGAATTTCGAGAAGGGAAATCATTAACATACATGAATAAAAGCTTTTTTCATTCTGATTATCATTTCCTACTCTTCACTATTTGCATCTCTCTTTCAAAACTCTCATGTGAGTTCTTGTCAAGACTTTAAGTAATTTTCTTGCATACGTAGGTGATTTTCATCACTTTAACCTCAATAGGGATGGCTCAAAGCATCATCCATCCTCTTATTTCTTTAAATTTTGAAGCAACTCTTTTTTAGGCTACTTCTTCCTTCGCTCCCCCTACAAGAAGGATTGGTTCAGCTTCCTTGTATGACAGTTCAATAGATAGCACAATAGAAAGGTAGGAAAGACTCGCCCTCATCGATCTTCTTCCTATGAACAATTATCCAAACGATAAGGAAGATAGATCATCCATCAAGTACTTATACAATAACATCATTTATAATGTTGATTCTCTAAATAGGGGTAGTAAGTGGTGCTATTAGGCCGCTTATCGCAAAATACATAACTAGTGGCAAGATCTTCCTAACAAATGGCACTTGTATAGGTCGAAGGAGGATGAAAGAATTTTTTTTTCTTATTGACCATAAATTCTACTTGTATTTGAAATATCTTGATTTTTAGTTGTGTTTGCCATTTTCTACCTTTCAAAAACAGTTCTTCATTTACTTTCGTATTGCTTCGAGTTGTTCTCTCCTAGCTCTTATAGGCTCTTCGTTATGTTTGAAATAATATGCAAGGAGGTTGAGGTTAGAGCCCATACCTCAATTGTTTATATTTTTTTTTTCTCGATAAGGAGGCAGTCGGATGGTTGGTTTTACGTAACAATTCAACATAGGTATAAGTTTATGGACATATTAAAGTCTAAAATTCACAAATGACATGATAAGTACGTTTCAATTAAGTTGGATGAGGAGTTTGATTTTTGCAATAAATGGACCAAGCCCATCTGAATTAGGGATATTGAGTTGTTGTCAAATGATGCCGCTATTACTAAGAAAATCAATGAGAGAAGACGAAATAAAATGTTCTTATATGATTCTAAGAGGATTATATCCAAATATGAAAAAGGGGAGCCTATATTTTCAAACAACGAAGATAGGAGTTGATCGACCTTCTGTGCAAAGCTGAGTTAAAAGAAGAAATCTGATCTCATAACTCATAAGGGGAGACTTGTTGCCTTTAAGCTTCGCTCGACACAAACTTGTAAGTCTCCAATTATTCTTCCTTCTCTCTCTCTCTCTCTCTCTCTCTCTCTCTCTCTTATAATACTATCTCTTTCGTGCAGACATCAGTACAAGGGATATGGATCCTAAGAAGTTGTTGGCTTAAGCTAAAGACAAAAAATAGAAACTTGATAAGCATGAAACTACTAAAGTTGCTACTAGTTGGCCACCAACACCAAAGAAAGTGATCAAGAAGTAAGTTGTCAAAGAGCCAGCCACTTAGAAGAAGGAAAAAGAAACCCTTCGTACTAAAGTGGGTTGGTCAACTAAGCAAATAGAAGCTATCAAGACTATACAGCTTGAGGTGCTTCCTACGGTCAGAGACACTTCTTAGAAGTAGCTATTGGGAGAAGTTAGTCATGATCTCGTTTCCAACAACAATGTAGAGGTTATTCCTCAAGAGGTTGTAGATAGCTCAACAGACTAGACAAATCCCATGTTGAGCCTTAAGAAAAGGAATGGGAAAGAACTAGCTTACCATCTACTGTCCAAGAAAAGTAAGGTCATGGACAAGAAGGCAAAGGAGGTTTTGAGGAATAAGGCTCTCAACATTAGGTTTGTCGAGTTTGTTCTCAACCGTAAGGTGGTAAGTACTTTGTGTAGTGTTGGAGTTGCACAATCTTAGACATTGACTCTACTTTATGTGATAAGATGAAGTCCTTAGCCTTGATGGAGAGGTTCATTCTCTTGAAGGACAAGGAGATAGCCAAGAAAGATGTGGATGGGTTAACAGTTGTAATAAAGGCCATATTGTTGCTAAATTGTATAATGTAAGTTTCTCTTATGATTGTGGTCTACCTTTCGTTCATAGTTTATCTTGTTGCTTACCTTTCATCTATATATAGATTAGCAGTGATGTTCTAACAACCTTAGATGATGCTGAAGAGGAGATTAAAAAGGTATATTCAATTTTGTATTCCATATAGTTGAAAGCTAACTTATTTGTCACATTGCTTTATTATGAAAGGTAAAGGAGGCTTATAACTCCTCTAAAGTACAAACGGTTGTGGCTAAAAGTGTGAGCATAAAGGCTTAGATGGAGGCTCAAATGTTATAAGAAGAGCTCTCGGTTGAGAACGTAACACTTTGCTTAATTGCCAATGAAGTTTCAAGCCTTAAGACAAAAAATGAGGAACTTTACAAGGAGACTGAGGACCTCAAAGAAGAGCTCTGCTAGAAGTGAGAGGAGTGTTGAGGATTAGGAAGGACGCTCACATCAATGAATGAGGAGGAGGACAAATTAAGGGTCCAAATAAAGAACTTAGAGACTAAAGGCTCTATACTCGAAGCTCATATTGCTGAATTAGAGGAAGCTATGAAAAAAAAAACCTTCCATTAAGGAGGCTCTATCAATAGTAACCCTTAGTCGACAATATGAGAAATTACTCCAAAAAAAGTTCTTGTAAGGGGTTCAATTAGAAAGGGCAGAAATTTTGAAAGTTCATCCTGACTACGAGCTATCATGCCTCAACTTTGCCAATGTTGATGCCAACATTGGCAATGATGAGGCTTGCAAGGAAGAGAAGGCTGACAATCAAGAGCAAGGTGATAATTGTTACGCCCCAAAGTCGCAGAGTCGCAATAGTCCCGCCGTGTAAACTATTCTATAATAGTAACTGACCTCACAGTGCCTACCATAGACATGACCTACACAAGGCGTCGACGACTTCTCGCTTTGAAGTAAACAGTCCGATGAACAATTAAACTACGAATATGATAAATAGTTCAAATTTCTAATAACATGTACAATATTATATATATATATATATATATATAAGTCCACAAAGCTTTCCAGGAAGTTTTACATAACATAACAGTTTACTAGATTACAGAATAACTACCAGTCTTTCATTCCTAATTACATGATCACTTTAGTTACACACTATACTAAGTAATTTGATCCTCACATCCCCTGGCTTCCAACAGACTAACCTCTGAGTAATTGTAGGGCGGCATAGTGCTTTGAGTGTTCAAAAATCGGAACCTGCAAAATGATCTATAAGGATATGAGTAACTACAGCTCAGTAAGTTGAATTGAAGACTCATGAATGTATAAAGCACAAACAGGGTTAACAAACAATTATTTTTATGCAATACAACAATCGAGTGTCATCGCACAACGTAGTCCGGTCCGTTGTGAAATTAGAGAAATTTCACCCGCTCCAATCCGGGTTGAGGGGTTTCCATGTTATGCAGCAGCTCACAACCAAACCCAGGCTTGTGCAATGGAGACCTCGCTCCTCCCGCGACTACCTTCGAACCATTAACTTCACCCTCGCCGCGACCTCCTCTCCTGTCACTTAGTTCGACTAAGGATGAAGAAGGGACCATTTTGCAATCATGCGCTATCCCTTTCGAAAGGGTCAGTATTTGGTTGGAGAATCTTATAATCCCCTAACAGGTTGTAATGCATGACATTATTAATTATTTGGGGTCGACTAATATTAAATTCCGTTTAGGGCGTTCAAACAATTTCATACCAATTCAATTAATCACAAAATCACTTACAATACAAATTCAGCACGAATTCAGATACATCAAACACATGCGTAAACTACTTACAATCATAATCATATACAAGCCTAAGTCTTTAAGTACTACAAAACTAGTACTCTATTACAATAAGCAATAATCCAACTTACTTGGATTTGCTCAATCGCTCGATCCCTTAATCGCAAGCTGATTTTGTCTCTAGATGTCCTATAATACAAATAGGTCTTTTAGTACTTAAAATTTACGGTTTCATATTTTAAGTTATATTTTAATTCATTTTTGTCCGTGTATGCCCATTACGTCCTAATAATTCGTGTACTCTATTTCGGTGCTAAATGAGATTTTAAACTTTGATTTCTAAGCCTGAAATATGTTCGAATCCTAATGTGAAATTAATCACATTAAGCTCGAGTGTCCAAATATCCTATTGGGTCGTAATTTGGTATTCTAAATTATTTGGTACACGCTAACCCTACTTGCGGTATCGGATTTATTCCCGATGTGTAAAAATCTTACATTTTGAGACCTTTTCTTAAGATTAAATGTCATTTTCAGATTTATTATTTTTCTGATTTCTATTATAATATTATCTAAATAACTCTATTTTTTTAGATTTATTAATTTACAATTTCACATATTACTAATTTCTTATATTATTTACCTAATTTCCCTAATTAATCATACTTAATTCTCCAAATGCTAGGATTAGGGTTTCTCATCAGAGATTAACATCCCTATATATCTAATTAAGATCTAAATCAGTAATTAATATCCTAATCATCTAATTAACCCTAAATCACCCAATTTTTCCATCATTTTAGGGCTAAAAATTAACTTAAAAATTTAAAAAATTAATTTTAAAAAAATGGCTTCATAGCACTGTTCTACATCATATGAGCATCCTACAGAAAAAATTTGAGCTCCAAACTACACTCCTAAGCCTATTTATTTTTGGTTATAATCATACTCGGTTTTGAGCAATTTGTTAAGAACCCTATAATTGCAAATGTAATTAAACTAAATCAATATTTTTCCCTGAATCTATATACAATAAAACCTCAGAATAACAAGTTTCATAATTTTCTGGGCAAAATAACTAATTTTACAAAATTATTCAAAATCCGGTCATTTAAGAGACTAACCGGTCCAAAGCTTTCTGGCCGTCCAAGCCCGGTCTAAGGTTGTCGGCCGGTCCAGGCAGTGGTTCTAGTGTAGGGTGGTGGTGGTGGTTCGGTCCTAGGTGGTGGGTTTAGCTCACGTATCCAATCTGCATAGTTTTCCCCTTTTTTTATTTTTTGGATTTTCTCTCGATTTTTTCAGTGCTTCGATTTTTTTTTAAATGCTAAACTGACCAAATGACTTCTGAAATTTTTTTCCTTATTTATAGACTTTTTTTGTAATTAATGTGCATTAATTTGGCAAGATTTTGCCCATTTTCCTTAATTTTTTGCTTTTAAGTTGTCTCATTTTTATTGGTTATTTTTTTTTTGTAGCTTTGGACTTGCTACGACCTGATCTTACTTCATCTTATCCTCTTCTGATTTTTTATAATTTTTCCATAATTATTTTATAATTTTCTTTAATTATTTTTTAATTTTCTTTACTTATTTACTTAGTTTTTGGCCAATTTAGGTTATTACGCGTATTTTTATCTACACGTAAATACATGTGGTGTACACGTGACATTCCTAATTATTATTTTAGTCATTCTAAATTTTTAGTATACATATAATCTATCTTTAGTAATTTATTAGTTATTTCATTACACTTTTCGCATTTTCGGTAATTAATACTATTATGCTTAAAATTTGAAAATTTTATAGTCTCATATTTTATTACTTATTTTCTTAAATTCAAGTTTACTATTTCTCTCAATAGTTTATAATTTGGGTTTGATCAGATCCTTTAACCGATCGCCCTAAACCTTTGGTTTTTAGTTCAACCCTGGGTTTTAAGTCCAACCCTACGGTTACTTGACTTGGTTTTAGGGCTTACAATAATAATCAAGCTAGTGCTAAAGTGCCTACAGACACTGAGAAATTATCATCAAAAGAGACCCCCTACGTTCATAAAGAAACCTTTAACTCCTTAAACAAAATCCCTAGTGTTGATAAAGAAATCAACTCTGAAAAGGTCCTTACAAGCTATGTCAATTAAGACCATAATTCTACTTAATCTAAAAGAAAAAAATGTCTCAGACTCTTAAGGAGTTAATTGATTTATGCTTTGTTGTCCTTTATGATATTTTTATAGAC
The DNA here is from genome assembly GCA_024138005.1 of Lumnitzera racemosa. Classification (NCBI taxonomy): domain Eukaryota; kingdom Viridiplantae; phylum Streptophyta; class Magnoliopsida; order Myrtales; family Combretaceae; genus Lumnitzera; species Lumnitzera racemosa. The sequence goes on from JAMXBC010000007.1 coordinate 10,168,321, forward strand.
TTTATTTGTGGTTGGGATGCCAACCTTTTGGTTGTAATCAACCTCTATTTTTGTGTTTAATGTTTTTAATTCATGACATGTTTTATTTGACACACAATTCATACTTAACGTCTCTTCATAGACATGATGTTCATTAGCCGTGTACGACTTGAACTATAAGGCATTAAGGTTCATTTTGTGGACTGTGAAATCGTCTATTGGAAGCTACTTAGAGTTCACTAGCCTCGGTAGGTCAAAACTTTTTTCAAGGAACATATAGCGTTATTCACCAATTAATACTAAGTTCATTAACCGATGTCAATTAGAACTCATTAGGTATTAGTTTGTTTACTACATAGCTAGAACTTCATTAATCCATTAATCGTGCATAGATCAGGAATAAAAGTAGTGGTAAAGAAAGACACTCAAAAACTTGGAACAAATACTTCATATTGAACATGAAGTGTAAGTCATTGCCTTATATTATTTGAAAAGAAAAAGCAAATGCAAACATAAAATATTGTTGATGATACAAAATAACTATTCAAAATATAACTTGAGGTTCTTGGCATTCCATGTACAAGATATGATCTTTCAATCCAACCTTTCTAGTTAGTAAGCCCTATCACCTATGTCTTCCCAGACCCTTATTGGGTTCTTCCAATTTGCGATGAGCTTCCCTCAATTATGTTGCGTACCTATTACCTCTATTTTCCTACAAACTAGGTCTTTAAGCTAAAAAACTTTGTATTTCACTTTTTCATTACAGTACTTTGCCACCTTATATTGATAGGCAACAACTCTTGCTCTCGCAATGTCTCTTATTTTCTCAATTGTATCCAAATTGGTCATTAGGCCGACCTGATTTTCCATAATATTAAACTTCTACGTCGCAAATTGGGTGACTCCAACTTAATCAACCAAATTTCTTCCAATACAAATGCGAGCCTAAAAGGTGTCTCTCTTATCAAAGTACTGTGGATGGTCTTATACCCCCATAAAATGTTAGGTAATTCATTGGCTCATTTACCTTTGGCTTAATTAACTATTCTTTTCAAACTATACAAGATGGTTTTGTTAATAGCTTTCACTTGTCTACTAGTTTGGGGGTGAGCCACTGAGGTGTAATTCAATCGAATGTTGTGCTTTTTGCAGAAAGCTCAAAACTTATCATTGTCAAACTGTGGCTTGCTATCAATCACTATCATGAAAGGTACCTTAAACCTCGATATAATAAAGTTCTAGAAAAAAGACTCAACCTTCTATTCGGTGATCTTCGCTACTACTTTAACCTCCACCTATATAGTGAAATAGTCCATTGTAACTATTACAAATTGATGCTGTGATGTAGACTTCGAAAATGGTTTGAGCATGTCTAGCCCTAATTAGATAAGCTAGTTAACCTATGTAATTTAGTGGATAGCACATGGCTTAGAGCCTCATGTTTTTTACATTGCCAAAAAGTAGTTTTTGCATCCTTCTTCATAGTCGGCCAATAATAGTCAAATCTTAATGCATAGATATACAAAGTCTAACCTTTCACATGATTACTATAGATACCTCCAATGTAATTCAGAAAGCACCTATTGAGCATCCATTGGTGGCAAACATCGAAGGTAAGGTTATGAGAGATTGTACTTATATAACTAGTCATCAATATCACTCTTTAAGCTTCTTTCTTATCTTCAAGGACAGCATCCTTTAGATAGTCAATAATCGGATCTGTTCAAGATTTTTCCTTCAAGTAAGGAGTTACTTCGTAACTTTGCCTTATTGCCTCCAAACTCTTAATGGGAAGGTATTCAATAAATAGTTTATCACTCAAATCGTAAGCATTGCACTAGCCTATTTCGAGAGCTTATAGGAAGCAATGCTCCTGACCCTTGGTATCTTTTCAATTGTAAAGAATTGGAATCCTTCTATGAGCATTCACACCATCTTTAAGTACTTTCTCATGACATCCTCCTTCCCTACACAACTTCCTTTTACTTGATCTACTATTTTTTACTCCAACTTCCATTGTTAACTTTATTCCAGCAATTAAGGCTTCATATTCGACCTCATTATTGCTTGTCAGGATTTCAAACTTCGATGCATATTGGATTTTCACATTGCAGGCCCTTTATAGAATAAGGCCTACGCCACATCCTTCTTTGGAAGAAGAACCATCTACATGTAAATACCATGTCGGTTTCTCAGCCATTCCTATGCTATCCTTATCTGTAGTCAAATTTTGCTACAAAATCTGCCAAAACTTGAGCCTTTATTGCCATTATAGGTTTGTATTGTACAATATAGGCACTTAGCTCCAAAGTATACTTCATCCTCCTCCTCAAGAAGTCTGGTAATTATAAGGCTTGATGTATAGGCTAATCAATAAGAACAATTATTTGATGGGCCTTGAAGTATAGCTTCAATTTCTTGGCTAAAGGAACCACGATTAAAACAAATTTCTCAATCTTTGTATACCTCTATTCTAGCCCTATAAGACATGACTCACATAATAGATTGACCTATGCTCCCTACCTTTTATTCGAACCAAGACAGATGAAAGTACTTGGCTACTAACTGATAAGTATAAAAATAAGTCTTCTTCTAGGATAGGTGTTGAAAGTATTAGCGTCGGTGCCATAAATTCTTTTAACTGTTTAAATGCTGCCTCTCACTCATGAGTCTATTGAAATTCCTTTGGATTCTTCAATACTTTGAAAAATTCTACGCACACCTATCTGCGCTTTTCGATACAAATCTGTTCATGGTGGTAACTCATACGATCAATTCTTAAACTTCTTTAAAGAGACTTCATGTTTCAATTTGCATCAATCTTCATAGGATTTACTTCAATGCCGTGCTAAGTAACCATATATCCCAAAAACTTACCCGAAATGGCCCCAAAAACACACTTCTATTAGTGAAGCTTCGTGTTATACTTCTTTAAGGTATCGAACATCTCTTGAAGATTAGTAAGGTGCTGACCTTCAATCTTACTCTTTACTATCGTCGACATAAACCTCAACATTTCAATGGCTTTGAGGTTTAAAGATCTTGGTTACAAGCCTTTGATAGGTTATGTCGACATTTTTAAGCCTAAAGGGCATCACTATATAATAATATATCCCTAAATTTGTGATAAAGGACGTATGAAGTTCATCATCTTTCTCCATCTTAATCTGATTGTAGCCAGAAAATACATCCATGAAAGAGAGCAAGATATCCCAGTAGTTGAGTTAACTATTCGATCTATTTTTGATAAGGGGAAACAGTCTTTAAGACAGGCCTTATTCAAATCCATAAAGTCTCTACACATGCTCCACTTACTATTCGACTTCTTAATTAACACACAATTAACTAGTCAAGTTGGATAAGGCTCTTTCCTTATAAATCTTGCCTTTAATAGCTTCTAAACCTCATCTTCTATGGTTGCTTGCTATTCAAGTGAAAAATTCCTTTTCTTTTACCGAACCATCTTTGCATTTGAATCAATTTATAACTTATGCATCATTACTTTCTCTAGGGATGTTCAGGATATCTAAGGGAAACCAAGTGAAGACATGAGCATTATCCTAAAGAGATTTAATTAAACTTTTGTACATATTTTCCGGTAATAGTGTCTCTATCTTCGTTGTTTTTTCAGGATCGTTCCTTAGTAAGACTTCCTCTACTTCTTCTTTGGCATTCTCAATGATACTAGACTTCTTATCCAAATCAGTCTCAATTTGAAAAACTTCTTTGCACCATAACGTTCTTAAATATAAGGATCTAGCTAATTGCTAGAATCCCTTACAAACTCCAACTCTAGTAGGAGTAGGGGATTTTGCCTTAAGATGTGCAGTTGAAGGAACCATATCAAAAGGATGTTGGCATGGTCAACCCATGATCATATTATAAGGAGACTAGCACTTGACAACAAGAAAGTCTACCTTATCTTCTATAATATACTAGTCATTCCAATCTAAATAGGAAGAGAAATAACCTTAATAACCCATACGGGTTGATTATTAAAAGCATATAGATCATAATTGTAAGATCTCAACTGTGCCTTGATCATTGGCTTCATTTAGTATAAGGCATGTTGAAAAACAATGTCTACCAAACTCCCAGTATCAACCAAGTTCTTTTTTACATCCAAGTTGGCAATTATTACACCGATTATTAGTGCATCATCATAAGGCCTTTATATGCCTTTAAAATCTTTCTTTGTGAAAGAGATGGAATTGTCGACCTTGACTTCTGTGCCCTATACGGTACAAACATATCGTATGGCATTAGTTAAGCTCAAAGAGCTTGATTAGCCTAAAGCGGAAGGTCAATCGACAATAATATCTATCATACCATTAGGTGCTCTATTATTACCTTTGTTTCCCACATCTCTTCCAACCTGAAGATGCCATATTGGATTTTCTTACCGATCACGTTGTCTTTAGGTTGGTCATTCAATGTTCTTAGCATCATAGGCAAGGAACTTGCCTAAATACCTTTGTTGGATTGCATCCTTAATTGTGTTTTTGAGTTGATTACACTAGTAATATTATGGCCTCGATCGCAATGAAAATCACAATATTTATGAGAATTTCTATGTGATAAATTTCGTCTCATATGTTCTAACTATTGTAATACCTGTTACGTCTTGAAAAGGTAGAGTTATAACAGTCTCGCCATGTAAGCCATCCTATGATAGAAACTGACATTACAGTTACTATTTTAGACCTAGTTTACGCCCAACATACTCAACTCTATCCCTTTAAAACATCCAATTTAATACTTATTTAATACAAACCTATGAAATAATCTTTAAAAATAAATTTGAAATTTAACTTTGCAAAAAAGTAGTAGTAAAGCCTATAGGTACCTATCATTTTATATATGGATTAAAATATAGAAAGCTATAAAGCCCCTTAAGGAGACCTATGTAGTTTTCCTTAAAAGTTAAGAAACTTAATACTAAGGAGTATAACCAGCCATTCCTTATTATGTTTCACTCTTTATCCCAGTTTGCTGGTGCTTTAGTTTTGGTTACGTACTTATAATCTGTTCAAAACATGTAAAACAAACTATAGGGAAATGAGCATTAACTTAGTCAAGAAGTAGGGCGAAGACAGAAGTATGCATTTAACACATCACAAGCAGGATTTTCAACCAAGTTAGTTAAATGCCATGCGTATACAAGCAAATACTATCATACGACATTATTCGGTCCGTCTTAAAATCGGAGAAATTGTGCTTACTCTAATTCTAGTTGAGATCTTGATTTTGCATAATTTCAAATTGAAACCAAATTAAGGCTTATGTAATGAAGAACAGCATCCTCCCGTAACCATCTTCAAATCATGACCCCTAACCTTGCCCTAACCTTCTTTCCTATTATTTAGTTCAGTTAAAGGAAAGGAAATGACCATTTCAGTTATCCTCATTGAAGAGAGTCTGTGTTTGGCGCGATAATCCTAGCTATTATCCCTAGTGAGTTATGATGCATATCAAGTTAGGCATTAAACTGAGTTTAAGTTAGTTCATTTTTAGGGTAATCAATCAAGTTTAAACAATTTAAGCATAATATTCACATAACAGCCACAACATGGAGCTCGGCTCCTATGATAGTAAATCGAATCTCAAACACAAGTGTTACATTCACATAAATAGCTAACTCCGATTACAAACAAATACATACCAAAGTCTCCAAATATTCTAAAATAATACACCAAAATACTGTAAAGCATTGGTTCCATTTACTTATCCTGACGCTCATTGTGGTAAACTCGTATCATCAATACTTTGTTCACTATGAGACCCTATATATATATATATATATATATATATATATATATAAAACTTAGATTTATTTTTCGTAAAAGTCACAAAAATGTTAGGGTTCTATCTATTTATATTTCACTAAATAGTTATATATATTTATATATCTAAAATATATTATTATTTTCTTTATATAACGAAATGTAGTTTTCTTATATAAATTAAGTTAAGTTATTAGGTATTGATAATATATGTAGTTATACTATTACGTATAATATATTATTTCGATCGTATCAAAATATACTTTTAATTAGTTAAATTACGTTTCAATCATGATAGGGTTATTATAGTATGTAAATTCTCGTAATATTATGGAGATATAGGTTATATTTTTTAAGATTGTCCAATTTTAGTAAAAGGAGTGTTATTGGATTTATACATACCTAATGATACGTATTATGGATTCTATTTTAAGAGATGATTTCTAAACGGTATTTCAAGTTTCTAATATACATATATACGCCTATAATAACTATTATTGTATTATACTCATTTTATGTAATTGAACTATATTTTATATAATTTGCTAATATAACTCAATAATATAGGTATTATCTAACCATAATATGTATATAATATAACTCATTCATAAAATTATCATTAAATATATTAAAAATTAAAATTTTCCCAAATCTAACTAACATGTATACGCATATTTTTTATTTCAATGTTTATCTCATTTTAACCTATTAAAACTAAAAACATCCCCCGGTTCGTAATTTAAACTATTCTGCTACAAAAATTCATAATAAATGGCTTGGGTCACCAAATAATTCTCCAAAAATTTCTATAGACTCTTAAAAATATGGGGAATTCAATTAGTACATGGTTCCATGCTATCAAGTTTATCACCTATATGCTCAAAATTACAATAATTACATTTAATTAACTAAATATTATCCTTTTATGAAAAAATATTTTTAATATATTCTAACATCATTATAAATCACTAGAAGTCAATGGACATCCATTTCATCAATTAATTTCATAAAATTTATTTAATTCATCATTTCACTCTATTTTTTGCTATTTTTGGGGTTAAAAAATACATTAAATATTAAAAACACCCAAATTAAAAATCTATCTACATAGTAATTAAAAAAATATCATATATATTTTACACAAAAATTTAGAGCTAGAAACTATATCATTTAGTATATTTATATGAAAGTCAAAATGCAGATGAATAGTAACTTTCTTAAGTCAGTATATAAAATAATATTAATTTTACAAAAATAAAATTACCACATGAACATATATCTAAAACAATATAGATACAAATTTTTTCATAACTTTCTAACCTAATTTAATATTTTTAGAAAACTAGGCAAAAAATAGAGTAAAAATTTAACCTACCTATTCGTCAGTGCTCTGATGGCTGTTAACCGAAAAGGAGTGGTTGGAAGGCTTAGGCTCTAGTGGTTCTATGCAGTGGTGGAAAGGCCCAATAGTAGATAAAGGTTCGGTTTGGGAACTAACTAGGCTAAGTCTTTGCTCTATTTTTGTTAATTTTTTATTTTCCTATTATTTTTTCTTATTTTTTTTCTTTATGTAGTTTAAGTTCCTAAATGTGTATATGATGTAGGGGAGTCTTATTTATAGTTTGGGTGGCCATAATTTTTTCCCTTTTTTTCTTTCAATTTTCTTTTATTTTTTCCTTTAAATCTAAGCATAAGGTGCCCTAATATGCTTAATCAACTTTTGATTCAGCAATTCTAGCTGCTTATAGGATGCCACGCCAATTTTCCAAAATTTGCATGCAATTTGGATAGGTTTTGATTATTTTTTAGTTAATTATTATTATTTATATATGTTATGTTAATATTTTGTATATTTGTTAATATATGTATATATATCCTATATAATTGAAACATATAATGTATAAACATTATCATATAATTATGTTCGTAACTTATCTTTTATTTTCAAGATATATTTTCTACTTATTTCTATGAGTTTATCTCATATTATATATAATTATAAAATTTTGAGTTAAGTTACAGTATAATTATTATATTTACCGAGTATACTCATAAAAATACATGCATAATCATATAGTATATTATGCTATATTATTTTGTTTTATAGCCTAATTAACTTATCTATAAGTCCTTGTTGCATTCTAAGCTCGGTTTTAGAGGTTTCGATTATTTTTACACTATATTAAATAATCACACTTCTAAGCTTAAAATTGGCATTTTCGGTCATTATTTTTTGAAATATAACTTCATTGGGTTACTTAAACTAACTTTTTTAACTCAGTCATAAATTTTGGGCTTAATCGAATATATTTTCCTTAAAACCCTAAATTTACATACGGTCGCTCTAAATACGACTTTAGGGGCTCATATAAAGTAAATTCTCACTATTTTGATTGTATTATTGATATCTTATTATATTTTTTTACCTCCAACCGTACAGGAATTCTTTGATTAGGGTTATGATGTTTCTTGTAAGTTTCTAGCCTAATCGGTTTACTTTCATGAATACCCTAAATCAACTATTAACCCTAATCATATAAGAACAGGGCTTTGTCCTAATATTCAAATGTTCATATCCTAATTGATAATTTATGAGATATCACAATATGTCCTTCTGGTTATGTACTTCAATCGGTATGTCCAAGATCGAATAGTTGAGTGGGTTATCAACAATTAAGTTAAGATACGTAGCCTCTTCCTTTCACCACTATTCCCTTCTAAAAATTGATCATTGCATGCACCAAGTTGATCTTTCGCACTCTTCTTCTTGTCATTCTTTTGATCTCCTCTACTTGGATCAACTTCATGTCAAGCTTTAATACTTTCTTCCTATCGAATATAAGATGTAGCTTTAGCCTTAAATTTAAGAAAAATTTTCTGCTTGTTTTTTGCCAGAGATTTAAAGAAATCTCTGTATGGTTAACTCCGTTAATCACTACGTTAAGAGCAATGTTCATATCTAACTCTAGGATCTAGACCATCTTGGCTATAAACCGAGCTAAGTAATATATAATGGACTTGTTAGATCTTTGCTTTATGGTGTTAAGGGCAAATGAATCCTTAACAAGGAGCTTACTTATAAGGAAGTGTTGCAAGAACACTTCTACTAGGTCCTCAAAACATGAAATTGTTTCCGGCTTCAAATGTTTAAACTATGTACTCACTACATTCCTCAAAGTTGAAAGGAATGCTTGACACACTACAACATTACTTAAGCTGTGCAACTTAGCCTAGGTGTAATAATGGTCAAAATGATCCTCTACATCTTTTGTTCCATCATATGTCTTGAACTATGACAATTCGATGTGCTACAGTATTATTTCCCCTAATTTTGCAGGAACAAAAGGGCTCTTCTTTATCTGAAATTTTCTATTAGTTGAAGCAGGGGTGCTGATATGCAATGTTCGTATATGGTGCACTTCTTGTAGTTATTTTCCTTTGTCACTCTTCCTAAGAGTAGGGTTGAAGGTCTAAGTTCTTGGGCAATTCAGGAGAATAAACTAAGTCATCGGAATTTTTGGCATTGTTGTCACCATGTCCTTGGTTCTAATCTGGCCGACCATCTTTACAAAGAAGATTCAAAATCCTGTCATTTTTCTTATTGAGTTCTCAATTCTCTTTGGCTAAATTAGTGCAAAGCTACTCTAATTTAGCTACATGTTGTTCATCAGTATACTTACTCCCCCCTAGATGTGTCGAGGAAAAGAACCAGCACTTTGCACTCTTTATCATCTTTGTTTTTGTAATGTGGGTAGATATTTGGAAATAGATGGCACCAAATGTTGTCAGTTGATTTTGGTATAGAACTTTGATCATGTAAAAAGAAGAAAGAAAGGCTATAACAAGTGTTGGGGCTAGTCCGTGTAGCCATTCTAATGCCTAAGTATATGTTTAAAATAAAGGAGGGAAAGAATAAGAGAGTTAAGTGTATTCGAGAGTGTTAGAGAGTTCTCCCAGTGTTTTCTTTCCCTTATTCATAAGCGTGTATCAGATCTCTGTAGTAATGGGTAATCCTTGGTCATGGACCATGTAGTAACTCTTTTATTAAGCACATACCTAAAGAATAGGAGTAATGGGCAATTATATAATGAAATCATGCAAGTCTACAATTGTCTATGCCACTTTTCAAATTTAAGTCAAACATATAAGCAAGTCAAGCCCTTAGGCCCATTAGATTAGCAAAGCCATCGAAGGCTTTAACTGAAAATCATAATGATCAGCAGTTCAACAACCAAAGTGCTGAGCAATATTATTAAGCGAAATTATGCCATCAACACAAGTGGATTATTTGGATCTTAGGTTTGAGAAATGGTAAATTAGAGATGATTTGTCCCCTAGCAATTTCATTACAAGTCTAAGGATCCATCTACTCTTAGATGACCTCTTTATGAGATTAGATACCCTTAAACTCATGGGATTTTTATGTTAGTTTTTCCCTATTCATTTTTCTTTCTTTCTTTTATTAATAGACCTATTAAAACCCACTATAATTGATGTGGTTAGGAGTTAAGTTATCACTTGGGCTTACCAAGCTATAAGGACAGGCCTTTCTTATAGAAAAGAACTAGGAATAGAAGTTAGCAAACTTGTAAGCTGGACAAAGGATATGATCCACACATGGACCTAACCCAATACTAGATATAAGGCAAATTCTAAAAGAGGAAAATGACTAAAAAGGGGTACACTTAAAAGGGGAATAACATAAGTACAAAATGGATCAATTAGAAAAATTACTAAAAGAATATTCATTGGTTCCGACACAATATCGATTTGTCAGGCTACGTATCGTTCTAGTGCTGGTTGATCTTACTAACAAAAATGGACAAGAATGTATGGTGATGACTCCAAGGTTAGGCAAGAGAGACATCTTCAAATAAGCCAATCTTAAAGTCGGGTAGCCCGGAAATAGGTCAAAAAGTAAGGCTATTGGGTTCGAGTTGTTGAGGCTCTTCATGCAGGTCATCCTACACATCTAAGATGAGCTTCGCAACTTGAATAAGGGTGGAATAGCTTGGTTGGTTATGAAAGGAGAAGGCCTAAACATAGACTTGCTCATCTTCGGTCATCTGGTCATTAAGGACTTGAGAGATTAACCCTTGCAATCCATAGAGTTACCTTTAGGTGAGTGGTTTAGAGCTCAACTCTCGTTGGTTAGGGGTTGATGAAGGTAATAGCAAGGTCAGATTCCCATCAATTCCTCAGGGTTATTAAACATTTGGCCTCAAATTGTCAGGTCGACTTCATATGGAAAATATTGGGTCAAATTGGTTACATCGAAGATTAGGGATACACCATGTTTGATGCGACTCCATAGGTGAACACTCAAAGGCTAGCAATCATATAGGGGACAAGTTTTGTCTACGAGATGGATAAAAGGCTAAATAGTAGTCAAGTGTAAGTTAACCTGCACACTAACGAATGGATTTGACAAATTGCTTACCTTACATGTACCTAATTAACTAACCAATATTACATAGGGTAGGGACTTAGAGTTACTTGCCACTAGTTTCTACTCAAGGAAATAAATAAGAGTATAGTTGAAGCTTGGTTTAGTTAAAATGGATTTAAGCACAAGAACAAGCAAACTGAAGAAGACAACACAAAGGGGAATTTTCATTAAATGTTGTAGCTAGGTACAAGGATGACTATATATAGTTGCCTTTTAAGGCAATGTCCTAGGTTAGTGTAATTACAAAAAGGGTAAAAAAATAAAATTGGCATGTAAATATATTACAAAGGTAAAAATGGACAAATGATAAGGAATGCAATATGTATAATCGATATATTGTCAGAAAAGGACAGAGCATGTGTCATTCTACCATTAATTGGGCTTAGTGCGAGAGCCTATCTTTTGGACAAGGACAAGCTGGTGGCAGGTTGGCTGGTCGGTTAATAAACTTGATGGCAAGCCAGGAGGCATATTAGTTAGGCTGTTAATGGGTCAGCGAAGCTATTTGTAGAGATATGCAAGTGGATTGGGTTATGCGGATCAACTCGCATAACCTTAAAAAAATACAAGTCAGGTTAAAAAAATTTAACCTGCTTAGTTGTAGGTCTTTTTAGCCCACCTCACTCGACTTGTATGTCAAAGTAGGCCAATGCATTGTGAGGCAAGTTGGCTTGCCAGTCTGTACAAAAGAGAGAGAGAGAGAGAGCCGATCATATGACCATGTCAACCTAGACTTAAGGAAAGGCCAGATCGAACCTAACCTACTTGTTTGACTTGGATTTTTTTTTAAAAAAAAATTAATGATGGGACGTTTCATAGCAACACTTACTGCACCGTACATGAAAATACTGTAGGTGGGTAAGGAGGTGAAGAAGAAGAAGACAAACTTAGTAAGTAAAAAAAAAAAAAAAAATTATTTCACAATCAATGCTTCATAAGAAGATGTTTGATTACTGAAACTCTATAAATGCTAATTTTAATTCTAGACAGTCTGTGATGAATCAGAAACGCATTTGAGAAATTTAAAATCTACCAACGCATTGCCATAAACATGTTTAAATTTCAATAAGGAAACTACACATGACCATTCAAACTTTTGTATAGATTTAATCATTCTAAATATTTCAGAACGTGTATATGCAAACTTTCATTTCAAAATTTCAAGGAAATGTACCATGCATAAATTCTATGCACTAGTCATCAAATTCTCACCAAAAATCTCTCTAAATGTTTCACATTCGCTATATATTTATTTCTAACTCATATGTACTTACTTTGTGCTACACATAGTAGTTAATATATTTACCTATTTACGAATCACACTCTGCATACTACTTTACCCTTTAATTTGCAATTACAATTCTACGTTAAAATGCAAAAAATATGAATGGATTGCTTTTTATGTGGATCTTCCTTTGGTAAGAAGGATTCTAAGGTAAAAGGAAAAAATCCCTAAAATGAATAACCCCTTGTCGTTGACAACTATGGTGTCCACTATGACTTTACTAGTGAACAATTTAAAGATTTGTTAGTCTCCAATGGTTCCTCTTAATTTCAAGTAACAAACTCTATACCAGTGGGAAGAAGCTGTAGAAGATGAGGAAGCTGCAGACATAAGTGGAGACAATGTTAAAGAGTTATCACATAGCGATCCAGGTAAGCCCTATAGACCTACGAAATCCTAAATTTTTTTTGAAACATTTCACTAAAATTGTAGATGAAAGTGAGACTTCATACACGTAATGTAACTACTACATTGCAAACTACGTGTGAAAAAAAGGGCGATGGGTACGATACATAGACAAGACACTTGCAAAGGAAGCATCTAGGGGAACACGATATCAATAAATCACAATAGCAAATTACACGTGGTGGTGGTTCCCAGTTCTCAACATTGTTTCAGTATGATGTAAAGAAGTAAATGATGGCACAATGCATTGCAAATGTGTACCTCTCCCTTAGCGCAAGTAAGTGCAAGTCTATCCTTCGGTACGAACAAGAGGCATCGAACCCAAACATATGTTCTCTTAATATTGAAATAATGCAAAGAATATAACTAACAGTTATATCACAAAAATAAGAGAAAACTAACCACAATGTTTAGCTCCTTGGATACATAAGTATCAATATGTGCAAATAAATGGATCGATAGGTGGCAAGAAAATTCACACATGGAAGTAATTAGTCACTAGATAGACAAAAAGTGGCAACTAAATAAAAGGTTGTTGGCCCTTAGGGTCTTTAATGAACGACATACGACACAAACAATATAAAAGATTATATCTATCACTCTCAAGGAGTATCGATTACAATGGAAAATATTTTCAATCGGTTTTGATAATGTTAGTATAAACACTGTATTAATAAGTGAACTTAAAAATCCATGCCAACCCATGTTAGGGGAAACAATTTTCCACATTAGGTGTATATGCCACATTTTAAATTTATGTGTTAAAAAAGGTATAGAAGCTCTACAATTTAAAGTGACCCTAATAAGGTAAGTAATCATAACTATTACCATAAGACCTTCCCTTCATAGAATGTGGAGGGACTATTGCATACAAAATGGTAAAAGGTATAAAATATTTAAAAAAGATGTTCGACACCTCTAGAATTCAACATTGAAATGTTGCAAGGTACAAAGTACAATAAAGTATAAAGATCGTCTATGTAAGTTTTGCATGCATCACATTAGAGAAGTCGAAATCCATACAAAAGATTAGGATGTATGTGATAAGTTACTACAAGTACTCAAAGTTTTTCATGATGCCACTAACATCTTTTCCTAAGTGCATAGGCTTAGCGTACACTATTTTATAATGGATGCCGTGAATATACTTGTTTTTCTACTTGATGTGCGTCAGGACCCAATGCTCCAAATTTCTGTGGTTGAGATAACAAAGAATTGGCTATAATACTACATGGAAATCCCCTCTGTCTATCTTATTACCACTAGTTTAGATCTTCGTTGTAAAATGCATGTTCTTTAAGACTATCTTGATATGTACTATTAGATAATCAATAAACTTTTCGATATGCAAGATATATATGTTGTAAGTATAGCTAATGAGCTTCAACAAGCAACGATGAAATGAATGAGCTGATCCAACATTTCTCCTACACCTACGATGGCCAGACTACGGTTACTCCCTCGCCTCCTCCAACAATAAGCAACTGTTCCTTTGCGGGGAAATGATTGCTAGCACAAAAATTGAAGCGTCATAAGTTCGAAGGACAACAGGTAGAGCTACAACACTATCTCGATATTGACTTTAAGTTTGGCGATAATGTTGGTATCCACGACTTTGAAATTCTTAAGTGGTGGAAATTGCATAGAGAAATGAATCTAATCCTCTTTTCTATAGCTTGACATGTTCTTATTGCCTCTGCCTTAATAGTGGTAGTAGAACAAATATTTAGTATCGTTGGGCTCATCCTCGACAACAATTGTGCCTCATTGAGCCCAATCAATGTGGAAGCTACAGCTTACAACGAAGATTGATAAAAAGTGACCAATAAGGAACAAGAACCTATGGGGACTTCCATAGAGGAAGATGAATACTTCGGCGACTTCAATTCCTCAAGAAGAAGTCAATGATCAACATTAGAACAAAGCTGGCCCTAAGTTGATAGTGATTAATATTTTGATTTTTTTTTTAATCTGGTAAAGCTTTTCACACTTAGAATAGATGTGTTTTTTTTTTTCAAAAAAGAAAACCCCTCTAACTGGTATATTTTCAAAGTTAGGTGTTAGCGATATGGGTTAGATTTTGGAAATTACAAGTATGAGAATAAAAATTAATTTGTACTACACGGCTTTTTCCTAAAAAAAATATTAAATAGGCTAATCATGTAAACCAAGCAATTTTTCGTATACATAAAAACTTATCAACACACTAAAGGTTTAAAATAAAAATAAAAATTATTTAGGAACTATAATGATCTAATTTTGAATACTGCATTTATAAGCACCAACTAACATAATACAACCGGAAAAATTTAATTGTAAAGATGTTTCAAATGAAATAAGCAAAACTTTGTAACATCTCATGTATAATACGATATCTTATATATGCAACAGTACTGAAATGTTCTTCCATGTACAATGTAAATTCTATAATATAATATGTGAAAGTTCTCATTTGAAAAAATTCATTGCGTCTTCAAATTTTTCTTGAAAAATAGAACTTGTCCACTTTTAATTTTGTGTTCATAAAAACAGAAACATATGGACAGAACACAGAAGTTGACATCTTAGGAAAGTTGACATCCTAGGAAAAAGTGAAAGAAATAGAAAGAGAGAGAGAGAAGGGAGAATAGAGAAAATGACAAATAGGGAAAACGATGGATAAGTGAGAGTGGGTGAGAAATAATAAGTTATGGGAAAAAAACAAAAACACATAGAAAAATTAGAAGAGAAAAAAACAATGAGGCTTAGCTCATGTTAGCTCCAAACTACAAGTATAAATACCATACTCCATTTTAGAATTCTCTTATAAAAAACCCCATGCATCCTACCATGCAATGTTCGTTTTATTTCGAAAAATTATTTTGCAAAAAGGGATCGACGGAAAAATTAATCTTTTAATAAATTTAATACATCTAATAAAAATCATGTATACAATACGGAACTACAAAATTTGATTGGGTAAAAAATTTGAAATACAAAGCTTTATTTGAGGGAGTGTTACATCAATGTTTAATAACAAATTAATTTTTTCAATGCAAATTTTTAGTAAATAAAATTATTTTTTAAAAAAGGAGGTTGAATCTTTCGTAGATAAATTATTTAAAAAAAAAAATTGGTTGGGTCATGGGTTACCGAAATAGCAGGTCAAGTGAAATGGCTCGAAATTAGCTTTGATCAAGTCTATCCCAATTCATTGTTGACTAAGTCATTGACTTACTAGGTTTAATCCAACCTTTAGTCTATATCAACCTATCTCAATTTTGGCAATCATGTGATCATTTCTATTTTTAAATAATGAAACTAAAAGAATAACTTGATTTTGTTTCTATTGATGGATAACCTGTTCTCTTTTGGTTCCTTCGTTTCCCATTTTAATATAATGAAGAAGTAATTACATACGTGTGATGGCTCTACAATTGGTGATGCTCCATTTTAACTTCCCTCGAATTTTTTATTTTCGAATGAAGAAGATGATGCCTTGTTTAGTTTACTGTTTCGTAAGTCAACTCGATTTGTTCTTTTCTTAGGAACTTGGTTTGCTTGTTGTTTCGTGAGTTCCTCACTATGTCTTTACTTTTTAATATTGAAATCTATATTTTTAAGAATTTGAAAAAAAAAAACAAACGATAAAATAATAAGCTATATTAAATAATTAGTTATCTAATTCGAATGACAAGCAATTATAAGTATTAAATTGAATTTATTCCATTAATAGTTATCGAGCAACTGTATTACTAATTGAATAAAAAGATGATTTGTTAATTTTATGGCAGAGGATGATTTATATATTAAATTGTCGAGCCTGGTTTTTTCTTCTCGGTTTTTATAAATTAGTTTTCTTTAAATCGATCAATATTAAACCCTACCCGTTTAATATTGACTCTCGATTAAGGTCTAAATAAAATTAGTTCTTTTAACCTTGAAAACGTTTTGGAGTCATCATCCAACTGGAGTTAGGAAAAAGAGTTAAGTTATAACCAATTGAATGTATTGATTATAACTTAATTACTGATCTTTCGATAAAACTGATTTTTATTAAAATGATTTTTTTGGAACCAAAGATTTGGATCTAGGAGCTAAAATTTTAAACCCTAAACGAGTATCATTTTTTTAACTTTCTGATTTTAATTTTGCTTTTCAAAATTACCCTTAATGAAATCTATCTACATGCGACTTTGATTTAATTCTAATAAGATAAAGCGATCAATTATTTACAAAAGATGGAAAATAAAAAACGTCCATATTTTAAGTCACCCAAGACTTACGTATGAGTGCTTACATACCTGCTATTTGAGATTAAACTTCTATAGTTCATTCTAAAAATATTAGCAGATTGGTTGATTTTAATTTTCGAAAAAAAGATCAAGTTTATATTTTTACCCGATTCAATTTATTTAAAAAAATTATTCTAAAGGACCCCTAATTGATGTTTATTTTTGAAAATTTTTAATAGGATCATAATTTTGAAAAAGGTTCATTTATTTTATTTATTAAAAATAACAAATTTTTCTAAGTGGTAAGATTTTATTCATTATTTATTTACTTATTATTTATTTATTTTATGTTATCTATTTCTAAAAAAATATAAAAAATTCTACTTCTTTCTTTTTCTCTTTTTTTTTTAAAATTTTTTTATTACACTTGTATGGAAAATGAAAATAAGTAAATAAATAAATAATTGTGCAGACCGAGTTGGCTCGGTTCAGCTTGATTGGCTTGGGTTGGCTTATGGTTTGCTCGTGGTTAGCTCAATCGGCTTTGGTCAGCTTATATTGGCTTAGAAAGTTGGATTAGAGTGTCAAATTTAGGGTTTTCAAGTGTGAGAAATTTGATGATGGTGATGGTGGTTGTCATCGAAAACTATTGTGGAGGTGGCTATCCTAGACAGAGAAAGGAATTGTGCTAGAAAGAGAAAGCTAAAGTGTTTTTAAGCTTTTGTTCTCTATCTTCGTGTATTTCCCAACTCCTATTTATACTAATCGAAGTTTAAATGAGCTTCGAAAGCTTATTAATGGAGAAATCAGCCATAAATGGGGATGCCAGATTTTTAGTTTTTTTGTAGCTAATTTAATGTCGAATTTTTATCGAACTTGGATGAAATTTGGAGTGAATTCAAAAGTAAGTCTTATGTATTACACAATTTCACCACTAATTCTGTGAAATCGTTGGGTCAAAAATGGCCTTAAACAAAGCACGCGAGGAAGGAAAGAAATCTTCGTGGCTCTACTGCCTTACATCTGTCGCAGGGTTCTACTATTTGATTTTGGTTTATTGGTGTCCCACCACCATTGGGCATCACCTACAAATTTGAAGAAGGCTTCAAGGGACAAATGAATCAGTTTATTTCCACAAGGAGGAGGCAATTCATATTGTAATAAGAAGTAGCATCTATAATGTTAAAGTAATATTATGTAACGTAAGTTTTCAAATTTTTTATATTTGGTAATATTTTATTTTATTAAAACTATTGTTTAGGTTGTAATTTTATATTAAGTATGAAGATACTATATTATTTATCTTTGTAAAATTTAAATATTATTATCATTTTTTTCTTTTTATATTTGTAAATATTTTATAGATTTAATTATAACTTTCTAATTGGTAGACGGTATTAAACCTAAAATAAACTAGATATGAAATGATAACATAAATTGTCAACCATAATATAAAAGAATCTAACTTGGATAAGAGACATGTTAGGTCACATGTTTAGGCTTTCATACGCAATTAATAAATAAATTGTGTCATGAATTTAGATTTTTTATATACGAACCCGTTTAGACACAGAAATAAGACATGATACTATAATATAAATTGTCAACCCTAAGTGAATGGATGAAGCCAAAATCGAGCTATTTTAAGAAGCTAATGAGAAGATATAGTATGCTAGTGAGACATAAGCTACTAACAAGGTGCTTTTTAGCTACTATCTATCATTGGTCTTTTAATGGCAACCCCTATCATGCCCTTGTCTTTTTCCCTTGAATTACACAAGGCACACTAAACTCTTCCTACTCTTACTCATGCGTATTTGGAGGGAATGGTATCACATCTTTATGGCCTTAAAGTAGATGTTTTATGCAATTGTAACTACTTGCATCTCCTGTATATCAATTGCTAACTTAATACAATCAAAAGCATCTACTTACATGGAAAAATAACTGTATTGTTACACATTCTATTTATATTAGAAAGAGATAAAGTGATATAGATGACACGTCTTACTAAAGCTCCAAGCATTGGTTTAGTATGTCAATTCTGGCATCTGGGAACACATTTGTAAATCGAATGTACCTTTTTTTTTTTAAATTATTCTTGTGTCTTCTCTATTTTCTATTTTTTTGGTCTAAATTTCTTATTTTTTGTGTTTTCTCCTATTTTTCTATTTTTTTTTGTTTTTTCTAAATTTCTTTTTTTCGTTAATTTTCTTGATTTTTTAAAATTTTCTACTTTTTTCTGTACTTTTCTAAATTTCTTATTTTTTTTGGGTTTTTTTCTTATTTTTGTAGTTTTTTTTTTTTTTTGCTTTTTTCCTAATTTAGGACCCTTTACCTTATTGAAAAAATAAAAAAGAACAAAAATTGAGTGTTTAAAGTCATCCTTTTTGTGATGAAGTTTGAATAAAATTTTATCATAAAGGAAAAAGAGACATTGTTTTTACCCAATGGGTAACTTTGACCTAAGAAGTACAACAAATAGTTAGCTATCATAGACTAAATCCGTTAAGGATTTGGTGAAAAAGTTAAAGAGAGAGGAGGTGCTCTAAGGGTTGAAAAGAAGAAATGAAGCCTAGTCGCGTCCTTTTGGGCTTACTAACCTAGGTAGGAACGTCTCTTGGGGACTAATAACCTTAAGCTAGAATCAACTTGAAAAACCTGGTTATGACCTTTTAGGCTTACTAACCTAGAGTGATAAGAAATTGGGATAGCTTTTCAAAAGTATGCGATTTGAGAGTTTGGCTTAGAGTAGTGCTCTGAGAGCATGCGATCTAGGAGTTTTAGCTTAAGTCAAGATAGTGCTCCAAGAGTATGCGATTCAAGGGTTTCAAACTTATTCAAGGGTTTTAAGCTTGGGATAACACTCTAAGAGTTGTGATCCAAGGGTTTCAAGGTTAGGATAATGCTTCTAGAGTATGCTGTTCAACAATTTCAAAGTTAGGATAGTGCTCCAAGAGCATGCAATCCGAGAGTTTCAAGGTCAAGATAGCACTCCAAGAGCATGTGATCTAAGAGTTTCAAGGTCAAGATAGCACTCCAAGAGCATACGATTAGAGAGTTTCAAGGTCAAGATAGCACTTAGAGAGCATGCGATCCAAGGGTTTCATGGTCAAGATGGCTCTTCAAGAGCATGTGATCCAACAATTTCAAGATTAGGATAATACTTCGAGAGCATGCGATCCGAGAGTTTCAAGGTCAAGATAGCACTCCAAGAGCATGCAATCCAAGGGTTTCATGGTCAAGATGACACTTTAAGAGCATGTGATTCAACAATTTCAAGATTATGATAGCACTTCAAGAGCATGCGATCCGAGAGTTTTAAGGTTAAGATAGCGCTCCGAGAGCATGTAATCCAAGAGTTTCAAGGTCAAGATAGTGCTCCGAGAGCAAGCAATCAAAGGGTTTCAAGGTCAGGATAACACTTCAAGAACATGCGATTAGAGAGTTTTAAGGTCAAGATAGCACTTCGAAAGTATGCAATCTAAGGGTTTGAAGGTCAAGATGACGCTTCGAGAGCATACGATCTAACAATTTCAAGGTTAGGATAGCGCTTTGAGAGCATGTAATCCGAGAGTTTTGAGGTTAGGATGGTGCTCTAAGAGCATGCTATCCAAGGGTTTCAAGGTTAAGATAGTGCTCTAAGAGTATGCGATTTAAGGGTATTTGCTACATAGATAATGCTCTAAAGAGCAAACAATCCATGGGGACCAAAGTAAAAGGAGTTTAAAAAAATTCATTAAAAAGGCATATTGTTGATTGGAAATCATGAAAAACAAAGTAAACATTAGAGATAAAGTCCCTTGATAAAATGAGAGGTGAGTGGCTTCAACCCTGAGGGCTGTCATGTCAAAGAAGATGATTTTGGCCTCTAATGCTAACTGAGGAGTGATTTTTATGCCAGAATAGATCCTTAAACTTTGGATGATGGGAAGTGAACTCGTTTGAAAACAATTGTTTCCAGGGTAATAATAGAAGCTTATGCTAGGGTTGACTTTGGAGAAGACAACTTTCAAAAGAAATGAAGATTTTTGTCTTATTGAAAACTTAGACCACTAGGGGGATATGGACAATAGAAAGGGCAAAAATGAGAGGAAAACAAATTTATTGCTAATAGGTTTTTATTCTCCTAGTGTGTAAGCTTTTCAGCAACATAATAACTTGATCTTTCGAGCCACCTTTGTCTAAGAGAACCCTTTCTTTCCTTCATGGGGCAAATAACTTTCCATGACTTCTTTAGATTTTTTCTTATCAAAGGATATCTCATTAAAGATAGGTTTATTTTAAAAGGATTCCTCACACTCTTGGCTTAAACTTCTCTCTCTTGATTTCAATTCCAAAAATTATAGTCCACCTTATAACTAATACACTTTTAATCAATTCGTTAAGTCTTTTTCGGACTGTAACGTAATAAAGGCTTTTGGTCCTCAGTTTCAAAATGGATGTTACTGAAATGGCTTTTTATAGAAGAATTGATCTTCAACTCGGGTTTACAAGTCAAGAACCTAATAGGTAAAAATAAAATTCTTCTTGCCTTAATTTCAAATGTAACTTTTACTAAGGATAAGTTATCGCCTTTAATCAGAAGAATCTTTAAGGTGGGCCATGAGCCGTGTATCAATTGCAATAATTTTTAGGGGAAACTTCGGTATTTGTCTTGACTTCTTTCAAGCTTAATTGCTTTGATTGCGTTTTTAAGTCCTTTATTTGAAATGTAGGTTTTTATTCAGGAATAGGTTTTTGTGCCCCATTTGGGCTTTAGAGCTTTGGACTTAATCACCTTATTTGCGTAGATTTATTTCTCGAGCACATTTTCCATTTCAAATTTTTCCATTTTTCTCTTTTTTCCTTTTTCATTTAAGATAGAAAATGATTATTCTTTCTCTTGGCTTGAAACTTAAAGCATATGTGATTTGTGTTTAATGTTTAAAATGGATGCATTTCTTCATCTTAAAGGAAATTATTTATCAATGGTAACAATTACTTTTGAATTTATGTGACTAAAGTAAGCACAAATTAGTTTTAACTTTTCTTTTAATAGATGCTCTTAACCTCATTTTTGTCCCATTACAGGGGTAGTTCTTGACAGGGTTTAATTTTTGAAAATGCCCTAATAAAAGGTCCAATGGGTTTGACAAAGGATTTTGTGTTTAGGATATTGAAAAGATTAGTTAACTTTATTTTGATTTGGGTATTAAATGCAAGATAGACTTTCTTTAAGGAATGAGTCTAATATCCTCACAATGATGCCACTTAACTCTGAAGGTGTCTCAAGGTCAATGTTTGGTTCGTCTTTCCATTCTTCATTCTAAACCTTTTAACTAATGAGATATCTTAAAATAGGAGAAATGCAAATAAAACACTTTGTTTGAATCACTTGTCTTTTACAAACATTGTCAAATCTGACCCATTCTTTGAATTGAGTCCAATTAAATTGCCTCTACATCAATTAGGTCTTGAACTCTATTTTTCAATTCCAATTAAATTGCCTCTGCATCAACTAGGTCTTGAACTCTATTTTTCAATTCCCAGCATTTGTTAGTAGAATGCCCCTGCTAACCCATATGATATTTACTTTGTGCATTTGCATCGTATTTCCTTAACTTGTATCCTGACATTGGGGCTTTCTGTTGCAATAAACCCTCGTTTCTTAGTTAGTCAAAGACTTGAGATAATGAGGCAGGGATTTGAGTGAACTTTCTTCTGGATATTTTTAGGCCTTTTTTGCTTAGTGCAAGTGTTGACATTATAGTCTTTATATATGCCCTTGAATCTGGTGAGGCTGGTCTTTTTTCCGGTCAACTTCCCTGTTCTTATGGCTTTTCCAATTCGGCTCCCATAAGCATAATGTTAGCAAAACTGGCAATTGTATTACCTAATAAGTAGCCATAATATGGTTCTTCCAATAAGTCAATAAAGAAAGATATTAATTCTTTTTTAAGGAGAGGAGGAATGATTCTAGCTACTATGCCCCTTCATCTTTGGGTGTATTCCTTAAATGACTCTTCTTTTTTTCTTTCTCATTATGCACAAGTCCCAAATCAAAGGGATTGTCTCAATGTTGAACTTGTATTGCTCATAAAATGCCCGAGCCAATTTCTCCCAAGTATTGATCTAGTTGAGATTGAGTAGGGCATATTAGGTTAATGTAGGTCTTGTCAGGCTATCTTAGAAAGTCTATACCACGAGTTGATTATTTTGAACATATTTGCCCATCTTGCGGATGTATAATCTAATGTATAGCTTTGGGCATATTGTCCCATCATACTTCTCAAACTCTAGTATTTTGAATTTTTATGGGTAGGCCTTAACATCAAATGCAGATCAGCCTGCTCGAATCCATCATAGCTTCTAAATACCCTCATTTTCTCAGTGATTTGTTAGGTCAATTCCCTTTCCAATTCTTTTAAACTATCCCGATTGGCCTCAGAGTTAATTGGCCTTTTATTGATTAGGAATGAATACGTATTAAGCTCAAAAGTTAGGTTGACTTTTAGATAGACTCCTTCTAATTCAAAAGACTCAAAAGTTAGATTAACCTTTAGATAGTTCTCTTCTACTTCCAAGGGTGAGGCCTCAATATTCTTTCTACAGTGGGCCCTAAAGTGCTCTTCATTTGATATGGCTCTAAGTAAAGCAATACTATCGACAAGGAAATGTAACTAATTTGTCACTTTTTCCTCAGTCTGCTCCGATGAACGAAACCTTACTTCTGTAAGGTTGGTGCCATCAAGTTTGTCATTATTTTCATTGTTGGCCATTACTCTAGATAAGAATCCTCACATGTTAGCAAGTTCTTCATTTTAGTTTCTTTTCTTGAAACAATTCTCTTCTTTTTAAGAAAGAGAAAAGGAAAAAATATAATATAAGGATAAGACTTATTTACAAGTTGTGAGAAAGGAGTAGAAAAACATTCCTAAGAAATCAAGAGCCTAAATATTTACAATCCTACAAGAAAAATGATCCTAAGGATGTATAAGAGAAAAGATTGAAAAGAGTTAGAATAAATGGCACAGAGAAAAGAAATCAAATATTTAGAAGCCTAAATATACAACTTTCATAATGTTACTAAAAAAAAAAAACTTTCCTTTTTACTTTCTCTTTCAAAAAGTCATTCAAATAGAAACTAAAGAATATTTACAGGCAAATAAAAAATGTAATATGAGGATATGCGGATATAGAGAGGGGAATTAGCAACTAAATAGTAATGTGGCAATATAAAAGGTTTTAGGGTTAAGAATTTACCAAAATTCCATTATTATAATATAGAGAAATTGAAATGCTACATAAGAATGTTATTTGGACTAAATTTATAAGGAAACAACAATTTTACAGTAGAAAAGTTCTATACAAAAGGATAAAATTATATTTGGTAATATAAGGAAAGTATATTACAACTTTTTTTTTTTATAGTGGAATTCCGATAATGTTTAGACCTTTCGTAAGTGACATGCCCTATTGCCATTTTTTTGCCAGTCTGAAAGTTATATATGCAATCAAGGTAAGTTCTAAAGATCCTTAAGCTCTGTAACCTCACACATTTTTAAGAAAATGGTTTACTATAACCTCATACGTTTTCAAGGAAACAATTTATCGGTTACATCAAAGCTTAAGTGGGGTAGGCTAATCAACTTCGAGCGATGGTTACCCCACTACACCTAGAGCCTACATAGTGGCCCCCCTCCTAAAGTCATAAGATGGCCTAGGTTTGACTACATTTAGCCTGCATCTTTGATACAATAAATGATTCCCTCATGTCCCAATGTATGTTGTATGCAAAATAACTTTGGCAATCAAAGCAAAGTATATATACCAATAAACAAATAGATAAATAACATATGTATTTTGAAAGGCAATTTTAATTTCGGAAAGTATTTTAAGTGGTTAACCCTCTTGACATCCCCAGTAGAGTCGCTGTTTTTTATAAATTAGTTTTTTTTTTTAACTAATTAATATTAAATCTTATCCGTTTAATACTGACCTTTGATTGAGATTTAAAGAAAATTGGTTCTTTTAACTTTGAAAAGGTTTTGGAGTCACCACCCAATCGGAGTCAGGAAAAAAAGTTAAGTTATAACAAATTAAGTGGATTGATTATAATTAGCTATTGATCTTTCGTAAAACTGATTTTTATTAAAACGATTTTTTGAGAACCAAAGATCTGAACCCGGTAGCTAAACTTTTAAATCCTAAATGAGTATTGCTTTTTTAACTTTTTAATTTTAATTTTGCTTTTCAAAATTACCCTTAATGAAATCTATCTACATGCAACTTTAATTTAATTCTAATAAGATAAAGTGATCAATTATTTACAAAAGGTGGAAAAGGAAAAATTTCTATATTTTAAGTTGTCTCATACTTACGTACGAATGCCTACATACTCGCTATTCGGGGATTAGACTTCCGTAAGTCATTCCAAAAATATTAGTGGGTTGGTTGATTTTAACTTTTGAAAAAAAGGTCAAGTTTACAATTTTACTTAATTTAATTTATTTAAGGAAATTATTCTAAAAGGCCCCTAATTGATGTTTATTTTTGGAAATTTCAAGTAGGATCCTAATTTTGAAAATGGTTCGTTTATTTTATTTATTTAAAAAAATTTCTAAGTGGTAAAATTTTATTCATTCATTTATTTACTTATTATTTATTTATTTTATTTTATCTATTTCTAAAAAAATACAAATAAAAATGGATTATTCTTTTTCTTCTTCTTTTTTTTCTTGCTTTTCTTCTTCTTCTTGTTTTTTTTATTACACTTGCATGGAAAATGAAAATAAATAAATTGTGCAAACCGAATCAATTTGGTTCGGCTTAGGTTGGCTTGAAGTTAGCTCAGTTTAGCTTAGTTGGCTTAGGTCGACTCCATTGGCTTGGGTTGGCTCATGGTTGGTTCAGTTAGCTTCAGTCAGCTTGGAAAGTCGGATCGGAGTGTCAAATTTGGGGTTTTCAAGTGTAAGGAATCTGATGGTGGTGGTGTCGCCATAGATGTGGCTATCGTAGATAGAGAAAGGAATCATGCTAGAGAGAGAAAGTTTTGATTTTGCTTACCCAGAGTATTTTTAAGCTTTTGTTCTTTATCCTTGTGTGTTTCTCGACTCCTATTTATACTAATCAAAGTTTGAACGAGCTTGAAAAGCTTATTAATGGAGAAATTGGCCATGAATGAGAATTTGGAAAGCATAGAGCCAATTTAATGTCGAATTTTTATTGAACTTGGATGAAATTTGGGGTGAATTCAAAAGTAAGTCATGCATATTATACGATTTCACCTTAATTCAGTAAAATCGTATAAAAAATGGGTCAAAAATGGCCTTAAATAGAGCACGAGGGGAAAGAAAGAAAACTGGAAATCTAGAGCTTTGAAACACAAAAACAGGAAGAAGATGGAGGCACTGGTCACATGTGGGGCATGTGCTACATGCACTGTACGCGAGTAATCTAAAAATAAAAGGGGCGCGTCTAGCGCGCCCCTATTCCCTAATTAGGGCATCGCCCTGGTTTAAATTTTGCAAACCAATTTCTGGTCTGCATCGAATGTACCTTTTTTTTTTTTCAATTATTCTTGTGTCTTTTCTATTTTCTATTTTTTCTTCTTCTAAATTTCTTATTTTTTGTGATTTCTCCTATTTATCTATTTTTTGTATTTTTTAAATTTCTTTTTATTTCGACTTTCTTTAGTTTTCTTGATTTTTTTATTTTCTTAAATTTTCTACTTTTTATGTATTTTCCTAAATTTCTTATTTTTTGGGTTTTTTTTCTTATTTTCCTAGTTTTTTTTTTTGCATTTTTCCTAATTTATGACCATTTACCTTATTGAAAAGTAAAATAAGGCAAAAAATAGGTGTCTACATACATTATTTGTATATACCATTATAGAATATTCAAAATAATTACATTATGAAGTTTATCATCAAATTAATATTGTATGGTATAAGATTCTTGTTGTTATGTAAAGCTAAGCTAATCATGTATACGGTTTGATACGTTGTTAAATAAGTCCAAGAACGATAATACAATTCCTAGCTTAGCCTACTGAACGTGCCAACCCATAGCAAGACAAATTAAGCTAGAAATTATAGCCTGCATTTACAAGTAAGCTAACCTACTTAAATTGCAAGCTAATGTAGGGTAAGGCAAGTTAGACCATTTGGCCCTTTTGCATAGCTTCAGCTGTCCATTCGTCTACTTTTAAGTTATTCCTAGATGGGCTAGCGATCTACCACATCAGTCTTAGGACAAGTCAGGATGTAAGCATTCTTCCTTTACCCAAGGGATGATGAAGAGTTGATGTGAGCTTAGCTACCTTGTAGTTCAACTTTCTAAAGGAGCTCAAACCCTTTTTTTTTAATAAATTGTTGCAAGAGAGCTTAGAGGACCAAGGTGACTAGTTCATGAGCTCGAGAATGAGTGATGGGTCCTTGATTCCTCAAGGGTGTATAAACTCAGGTTAACAACATTAAAGGAATCTAACAATCCATACCTATTGGGCATGTCTACTCATAGGCATTGTAGTTAATCTTCTCAAGAACTCGAAATGGTTCATCTACCTTGGGTGATAACATGCTTTTCCTTAAGCTTGGGAACCTGTCCTTAAGTAGATCCACACTATGTTGCTAGGTCGAAACTCCTTAACCTTTCTTCCTTTTCCTTTCTTTTTGAGCTTAAAAGCAACTAGGTTAGTTGCACAGTCACCTTCTGATGCATAGTTCTTAAAAACCTTAAGTTCTTTAAAAAAAAAAAAAAAAGCAAACACGTAAGTCATAATTAATGAAAAAACAAAACTAAGTTTTTTGTTTTTTATTATTATTAGGTGAGTTAAATCCCAGTTAGGAGTGAAAAAAACACAAAATTGGTGCTCAAATTTAAGCTTATCTTAGTTAAAGAAATAAGTTGTCTTCTAAAGTTGATTTGATTTGATTTGTTTTTTCTAAATTTTGTCCAAATAAGATATTTAATATGTTTTAGAGTATAGCCCTGTTTTTCTTTTTTTTTTTTTCTAAATACAATTATAACAACTATGGGGAGGGGGGAATTGAACCCTATCTTTCTGATTTGCCTTGCTTAAATTGCACATTTAATTAAAGAAGAAACGTAGTGAAATTTGGTGCAAAATGGCTATAAAATTGGTAGAAGAGTTCTCAAAATTTTTCTTTCCTTTCATGCAACCATTAAACGCTATTGGAGGAAGGAGACAAAGGTCAATGGTCAAGAAAGGGTAGACGTACTTACTATGCCTAGTGCTAATCTCAAAAAAAAAAATAAAAATGGGGGGGCTTCCACTTTCTACCTCCCTCCCCCTTTAGGGATCTGAGCTTAAGGCTTTTAAAGAGAGAGACAAAGTACTTAATCATTAAGCTAGTTAGGCTGCCTCTAATTTTGTTTGCATATGATTTGGATTTAAACAATTGACTCCTCAATCGATTTTAGGTCAAAAATTAGTTTTGGGCTAAAAATCAACATAAGTCCAACGATTTCTAACAAAATTAATTTTGCACCTTAGGTAATAGAAGAGTCTAGTATTCATATGTAAAAAGATATTTTAAAATTAAGTCTATTTAATAGAATTTTAGGTCTTCATTCCTTCTTAGATTGATTTGTACTAAAATTAATTTTTGCATGAGATGACCAATTTAAATCTAGATGAAACATTATTTGAATTCACATTTCACTTATAAAGAGTAGAAGACACATTTGATCACCTAAGCTTGGTGTTAAAGCTGTAATACCCTAAAAACCTTAGAAATTATAGCCTACTACGTATCTCTATTGCCTATTGACATGTGAAGCGCCTTAATCCAACCTGCTAGCTTCTCTACATAAATAATATTCATTTTCACATAAATAATGTTTCAACTATAACATGTAAAAGCTCCAAATAAAAAATTCATGAATGTTTTTAACATCCATAATCCACTAAAATTTACTAAATGATCGGTCTTTCAATAATCTTATTAATTGTAAAAGAGTAACAATACCTTATCTAGTAAAATCTGTCTTAAGTAAAACATGAGATCAAAATTCTAAAATCTCTTACTATAACCAAACAAAAATAATAGGCCAAATACTCTGACAAGAGAGGTCTCAAATGACTTTTTGTAACCCATGAAACAAAATAAAAACAAGTACATAGTCTTATTCCGCCAAAATGAAATGTCTAAGTTACAGCTAAATAAAACCGCTCCCTTGTCGCAGTAATAGTCATAACGACCAACTACATCATCATAATAATTGTAGTTGCCATAGTAACAATCCTCATAATCTCCATAACCTGCTACTATAACTAAAATAGAAAAACTCTGAGGGGTAAGCAAAGCTCAGTATAAGGTAATCAAGAATATACGCATGATCATACAGCATTAACATAAGCACATACATACATTCATACCTAATCACTACATGCAACAACAAGCATTTCTTATCTTTAATTAAATCTGTTAACCAACACAGTTTTAGCATCTTAAAACTTAGAAGTACTCATGACTCCGGCACACAAATATATATATATATATAATATTGGTATTTGGTCTTCCCTAATATCATAGGAGTCAAAGACCACCTAAATCTACCTAGATTAGTTCAAAGGAAGATTCTAATCATCATCGCATCGCACTAAGATCATTGGGGTGCTATTCCAAGGTCATTGATCTTCACTTCCCTTAGGCCCAATCAAACATATGCTACACAATTTAAATTTAAGTCAAATAGTTATTAAGTCTGTTTAACAAAAACTAGGCCTATAAACACAAACAACACATAATACCCTATACTTAACTTAATGGATTGCTCAAATTTTGAAATTGTCATCTCACAACTTGTTCACATAAAAATAAACACCTTACTTAGTCTTTAGGCTTATCTAACCTTGCCCTTAAACTTAATAACTCAACCCTTACACACTTGCAACTTGTGTCACTTAAATAACCGAGGATCATTACGATGATAGATTGGTTTGCAAAGCATTTTGAGTGAAGATTCATGTTTAAAAAACATTTAGAAGGGCTTTTTAATGGAAATATATGCTCAGAAAACACCAACAAACAAGAGGAAACGTCGTTGTGCATGAAAAGGAATTACCATCTGGATGCTACTTCATGAGGCATCCAAACGCCAAGATTTTGGAAAAGTTTTTCTCCTAGTGTCCAAACACTAGTAAGGGTAGCATCAGGATCCTAGCCTACAATCTGTAGATTGCAATGACATTTTACCCCCTACCCTTCAACCCCCTTCCACCTATTTTTGAAACCCACCCTTCCAATATGTTTCTTGGACACAACCTCAACCTTACACTCCTCAAAACATCAACCAAACATCAATCCTTAATCAAATCTAAAAAGAAACTCCTACCATCCAATCAACACCTTCAATGAAACAAAGTATACAAGGTTCAGTCATTCATAACTTACCCTTGGGATCCAAAATTCATACTTCCACTATTAAGAACCTACTATGGAAGCCTCAAACCACTACCCTAAATTTCTCATACTCACTGGCCTACAATAATAAACGAATTTTTAATTGAAATTTGTTAGAATCCTTCAATAAAAAGATGTTCCTCATCTTACCTTAATCCCTTCTACCTCGATCTTGCTAAAACGCATTGTAATCCCTTTCTTGCTTCAAGTCCTGCATAAAAACCCTAGGTCACGAGAGTTGTATTGATAATGAATTGTGAAAAAGGGTTTTCGTTAAGTAATATTAGGCTTTTATACTTAAGGTTGTAGAAACTTTTCTATGTCTAAACTGCCATCGCTTCTTTTTAACAATTTCAACTCACACTCTTACTGAAAATCAATATTTATTTATTTATTTTATTTTATTATTATTCTGTATTTTTCCCTTTTGTCAAGTTTTACAAAAGTACAATCAAATAGACAGTAACTCCAAGAGGAAAAATGGAATGAAGCCTTCCCTTAAACATGAAAGAGGGCTAGTGTTTGACTTCATTCTAACGTCCCTACAAAACATATAAATGAAATCCCTCAAAGCATTAGTGTACTCTTACTGTCTCAGTTCAGTGCTCTTAAATCGAAAGTTTTGTTATTAGATTAAGTAGCGCTTGAGGAAAACTAGCTAGTAGATTTCAAAACCAATGAAATCCCATCGGTTTTGTCAAATCCGCTGGCATAACTGAAACTCCAGTGAATTAACTAACTTTGCACTACGAATCTCTTAGTTTATCGAAATGCACTCCCTTGGTTTTAATTAGCTTAATTTATTGGATAGCAGAAAAAAAAGTATATAAACAATTTGTTGGATAAACCGCAACTAGCGTAACTTAGTAGCTAATTCAATTCTTTTGTAAGAATGATATTTCTAGCTTTAAAAAGAAAACAATTTTTTTATTACTAACCTACATGCTTTTCCTTGATAAATCATTACTCACTCTATGATAAGGTTTGGTTGTATAATTTTTATGGTATTGGATTAAACAAAAAATTCCGTCTTATGTTTTGTTCGTAACTTTACTTGATATCTGGACAAAAGGTCTAAATTTTATTCCATATATATTATGGTATAAAAATAAAATTCATAGGATAAAAACAAAAATATTTTTTATTCTAACAAAATGTCCCTCTAAATTCAGCATCTTTTTTGCTAGAGCTCTCACGTCTCATTCAAAATTAATATTATTATTATTATTAAATATTACAAAAAAATTATTTATTTTGTAATATAAATAATCAATTTTTTAATAACTAACAAATCTGTGGTTTTTTAAATTAATTTTGTATATAATTTATTTAATGATATGAATTCAATAATCCATTCAAATTGTATTTCAAATAATATGAGAATATATATTAGATAATGTTAAGGATATAAATAACAAAATATAATAACGAATATAGTACTTACATATACTAAATAAGATACGGCATAAAATTTTGTCTCTAATATCGTACAATATCCAATCCTCCTTATATTTGTTATATTCCATTCTTTTCATTCGATTCGGTTCTTACAATAAAAAAACTATTTATAAATGAATTCCAACAACTTTTAGTTCTTGCTCGAAGTTTTCTCTCTACTACAAACATAAGCTTATAAGTACTGAGTTAAGGTTTGACTTTGATAGAATATCACGTGGAAATGTCTACAGAAACATTAATAGTAATCTTATGAGATTTTGAAATTGTTTTAAGCCTCTTATACTCTATCTTCTATAACAAATATGAACGGTCGGCACTATCTCTCCTGTAACTTAAAAAATAAATAAATAATTTGAGCAATGGGGCTTTCGGTATTCCAAAAAAATTGTTATGAGTATCATTTTCTTTCTTTTATCTTCTTTTATTTTTTGGTCACGCTAATATAATTCAATTAATTCTCTCGGTGTAAAGGACATCAAGAATAATTACCTTCATGGTGATTTAGAAAATTTAGATATAGTAAGCATCCTTTAAAGAACTGTGGAAAGGTTTGCATACTCAAGATCAAATTCAATAGGTTATTTTCACTTTACACGTCAGTTGCGATCACAAAATCTTTAAATAAAAAAGGAATATAGACCCCAAATGGGAGCCATCAAATGAATCACAACGACACCCATTCAAGAGAAAGAAATAGAGTCTGCGTAATCCAACTAATAAACCAATATATAGGGAAAATAGGTTATTTTCACTTCAAATGTCATAGCAAAACCGAAGACGTACTCCGATTTTAAGTTTTTTTAAATGTTTCAAAATGTTTCTTAACATTATTATTTTTTTTTTCAAAATACATTTGTAACATTCTAAAACCTAAAATACTATAGACCACTATGTGTACTTATCCTCTGATGACACAATAGCATTATAATAAACTAAAATTTCCAAAATATTCCATAGTCTTTAGATGTCCTTACGATTTAAATTCCTTGGATAAAATCATGATTTCTTCTAAATAAAAGCATTGATAACCTCCAAATATCCTCATAAAATTAATTATTCAAATTAAGTCAGAACAATCTCTAAATAAAAACAATTGATTCCTAGACCATAATTGGTACCCAAATAAGACTAAAACATCTTAAATTTCAACCTCTTAAATTCCTCTTTAAATAACATACATAGTTGTCGCTCTTCTAATCTCAAAAGCAATAATAATAAGTATCTCTATAAATTTAATTATTTTGTGCATCAACATTTTTTGCATCTGAAAAATATAAGGAGTGAGATAAAACTTAATACATAATACACAGGCATATGCACACGAATAATCATACATAACACAATCACATGCATTTAAATGTAAATAGGTAAACTACATACAATAATTTAATTATCTTCAAATTAGCTAATCACACATCATACAATAGAGGTCCTAATAACCTCCATCACAATACAGACCGACTCATGATCCTTGTAATTAAGCATATCTCTTCAGGCCTCTTTACAATCTTACGTTAGGCGTGCCATTTTAGCCCTTAACAATAACCTATATCTACCTCAGATTGTTTTTAAGTGAGACTTTACTAGAACGATGCGTCGTAAGGATCATTAGAGTTACCCCTAAAGGATCTGCTACTCTAAATACCTAAGGTGAGCTGCAAATAAGTAACGAGTAAGACAATTAAGCTAAATATTTAATTAATCAATTTAAGCATAAATATAAAAATATAAAATCTAACTTGGCAATCGCAAGAAATACATAATTGTCATGTATCTGTAGTCTGATAAAAGAATCGAATCTACTCTAACTTAGAAAGATTAAGAAAAGATTAATAAAGTAAATTTAGGTTAGAAAGGAAAAAAGAAAGTGACTATAGAGACTATGGTTATACAACCCAAAACACATGACCATGCCCTTAGACCATGGTCATGGACTTAGCCATAGCTCACTAGAGAAATACCATAGTTTGGGTTATAGTTGTTTTGGTTGTGATCCTCTCATCTTAAATTTTCTTTCAAAATATTTTTGCATCCAACTCTCCAGGAGGACCACAAGACCATGCTTATGATCATGGACCGTTCTTTCCTCTTCGAATTTCATCCTCTTTTTTCACTAAAAATGTGACTACACACCCTAGATTCAAAATCCTAAACCCAAACTTACTCCAAAAAAATCAAAATCCCTACTTTCTCAACCAAATTCACATCAAAACAATTCCACAACGATCTTCAATCCAAGAAATTTTGATGAATTCCTAATGTGATTCCTTGCAAGACCTTGTACAATCCCGATTGTTACTGCTTCATAACTATCAAATGATCAACTCTAAAACATTAAATCTAATCAGAACTCCTCAAAAATTGTAATTTCCTTTAATTTCAATGCTTTTCCTTACCTTTGATTCTTCTTCCACCCTAGAATCTCTTTTCTCTACCCAAAATTTGATAGTACACAAACGGTTCTATGTCTGTATTGATATTAAATCTCTCATTCACTTATGGAAACCGTAAAAGACCAGTAGATCAAGAGCCTTACCTTAGAGCCTTACTTAGGGTTACTCAGGCAATTGGGGAAATAGCTCTTTCTCTCTACTACTAGTTTGTTTCTATGGCAAATGGCAAAGGAGAGTTTTTTAAGCTAGGCTAATCATAAAACCCTAACCTTTTGTAATTCCTCTTATACCCTCCACTTAAATTATTAAATTATCATGTTGCCCTGTCTCTTATTGAATGAGTTTTTCTTCATTTTATTTTATATTTGACTTGAATTTCTTATGTGTTACATCATACCCCCCTTAAAGAAACTTTTATCCTCGAAAGTTTACTTGTTTCTTAGTATAGCTCTAGGTATTTCCTTCCTATTTCTTACTCTAACTCTCTTCATTACCTCAATAAACTCTCTACTTATCCTCAAGATTAACACTTATTGCTCTTAATCTCATAGCTTTAACTTCTCTAATTATCATTTATTCCATTTTGTCTACATTTTCGATCCACACCATTCTTCCTTCCCTTGAGTTACACATTGGCATTTATTTTCCTCTTAATTCCAATAACAAACTCTTTACTTCCAACACTTACTTAGGATTATCGCATCTTACTAAATTACCTAAGTTTTCTTGGATCTAGTGTATGCTTACTTTCTTAATACTTTCATGAAGTTTTCCTTCACTAGATATTACTCTTTTGGTCCTTAACACACCAGATCAGTTCCTTTCTTGAAATTTATCCCTTTCATCTTTGAGTACTTATCCCATTACCAACTCTTTTCTAAATCCGCTATCAGTTTTCTAATTAAATGGTTCTTAATTATACATAAAGCCTCTTATTAATATTCATAAGATGCAATTACTTAGAGCTTATCTATCTATCTCATCTTCTATGGTGCTACTCTTATTATGTCTTCACCATGAAGTTTTAATTATCCTACCTACAACCATTCTCCATTCATATTATTACTTACGTCACATTGATTGATAATCCACTTTAACTTGAAGAATCTTAGACCTATAGATTACTTTCCTAAAAACACTAAGCTATCATACCACTAATATCTCCTAAAATAACATATATAATTTATGTTAGTTCGACTTCTATCCACAAATCTTTTTCCTCCAATTTCTCACTCTATTTATTTTGGAAATCCTTTATTTGAAATTTAGGTCTCCAAATTTTGCTTCACCAAATGAACGTCTAATAACTCAACTCTTCTTATTTATTCAAGGAGCTCCAACATTTTCGTCCTTCATAATCTCATATTTTAATTCATGATTTTGATAAAACACCATGTTTTATTTACTAAACCTAACTATAGCACTACTACCGCTAGACGATTGACCAAAAAATTAGTGCATTTCTTCTTAACACATTAAACTTCAGCTCTTTCCCTCTCCACCTTGTAGCAACATCAACCACAGTTACAATGCTTCTTACAAACTCCATTCCATCTCATATTTATACTATTTTAATCTCTTAGTCTATTTAACTTAAGCAGTAGCTTGTTTTTATCCCTTACTTATTACCACCTGATTATAGCTAATATCTCAAGAACAAAATTTTATAAAGGTTGTCTCTATTTAGCTTCTATTCACAAATTTTCTTTTCCTTCATTCTCCTTGTTCCACCGTCTTTGCAAATCTTTTCTTTAATATTAGAGTCTCCAAATTCCTTCTCTATTTCGACTTCAGATCTCCACTTATGATCCTTAAATTTTTCATATTTTTTTCTCAAATCTCTCTCTTAATTCATTGCTTAACGACTAATCTTCCTTCTTGCTTATACCCTTTTAAACTCCAAATGCACTTGCTTTTTAATGGCTTTTAGACCACGATATTTTGGTTTGGTAATAGTAGCACTTTTCTTTTTGACATCACTCGAGAGTTGTTCTTCGTTTTCTACACAACCCCTTTATATTCAACTATTTAGGCAAGAGGAAAAGATTATACCTACTATCATCGTTTAATTATTTAAATCATGTCCTTAAGGTTTAAATTTTCTCAATTTGATAACTTATTGCTCAACAATTAATACATTTTCTTATTTATTTATTCATATATAGTTAGTTATCCTTTATAATATTTGCTTTTTCTTTGTTAGGGTTATTGTGACAAATATTGAAAACATATGTTTGATTGTTTAGAAATTTGTTCATATGTAGTTAGTTATCCTTTACTCATACGTTAACCAACATGTTTGTTCTTCAATACATTTCTTTCCATGATTATTTTTCTTTACCCTATTTTTGTTTTTTTTTTGGGTATTATGGAACTAATATTTCATATCATCTAGCACAATCACTTATACAAATAGAGTTGGTGAATCCAACCAATTACGAATTGGACATGACTAGAATACAACTGATGATTTAGATTGACTCAACACAACATAATAAGATGAGATATGATAAGTTATAAGACTCGATAGACATGAGATGACACAAATCAAAATATGGAGAAACATGGACTCATTATCCCATCTCATATGTATATGCGCTAAACTGCATAATGAATATTTAGCTCTCTTCCTTTTCCTCTTAGTTAATTATTTTAGTTTGTTGCATGTTCTCCTTTATCTTTTTTATTTTCCATCCCATCTTTGTTGGGACTTAAGAAAAGTTTCACATACCATAAGGTATGATGATAATGGTTTTACAACCTTCATTATTTCTTTCTCACACCGTGTTCTTGCTCAGGGTTTTCAATATTGTATTTCCTTACTCCCTACTCCAAATATAAGCTTATAAGTACGGAGTTAAGGTTTGGCTTTGATGAATATCACATTGAAATGTCTATAGAAACATTAATATTAATCTTATGAGATTTTGAAATTGGTTTAAGCCTCTTATACTCTCTATCTTCTATAACAAATGTGAACTGTTTGCATTGTCTCTCCTATAACTTAAAAAAATTAAATAAATAAATAATTTGAGCAATGGGGTATTATTTTCATTTTTGCATTATTGCTCAATATGAAAATTGTAGTGGAACATTCCTCCTTTCTGTTATTATTGTCATTTTTGCACCAACCGTTGTCATAATCTTCCATGTTGTTGTTATTATTATAATTATTATTGTTTTATTTTTAGCTATCATTATTGTTGTTTAACACTTATTTTGTTATTGCGTTTCTTTGCACTATAAAGATATAATGAGATAATATTTACTCTTTCTATGGATTGATATTGGTGGTGTTAGTATCCTTTTTATGACTATTTATAGTCATTATTTTATTAGGGTAGCATTATCGTCTACTAGGGGAGATAATATAGATGGACTTTTACTTATATTTTTTAAATTTGAGAAATATATGATTCTTTTGTTATTATTCTATTTTTTGGTCTTAAACCAAATTAACAAACATTTTAGGTGTTGTAGTGGTCAACCTTTCTTATTTTTATGGTTTAAATCTATTTATTTCTATTTCTTCTTTTAGTATTTTTATTTTGTGTCCGTTATCTTATCGTGCTTAATTAAGAATAATTATTACTCATTTCTTCTTTCTTATATGATTTAATTTTATGTGTCATTAATATGCTTAATTAATGACACTTTATGGGGTCTGTGAGTTTGTTGATTATATGTTTTATTTCTCATAATTATAACTTTTATTATTTCTATGGTCAATTATGGTTTAAGTTCCATTACAATTACTAAATAGTTACTTAACTGTTATGAATGTTCTTATTCTATGTTTATTATTTCTCCATTATTATGATTCTCATTTCATCAATCATTAATTATTAAGAGTTTCTAAGATATCTATATATTTATAACCTTAAGTTTATAAGTCTATTGGCTTCTATTGTATTAATAGCTCTTATTGGTAAGGGAATTAATTATTGTCCTATTCAATTCTACTCTAAGTCCTATATACCTATTTAACATTTTCTAAGTGATTTATGCCTATTACTTTACTAAGACTTTTAGTATATCTATTATTCTCAAGCATTAGCGCAATAACAGAAGAGTCTCCAATACAATTGAAACATCAAATAATAACTACAAGATAAAATTACCAACGATCCACATTAAAGAAATACACATGTTAAACTTCAAAAGGATAAATGCTTGACCCTTATCTTCTTACTTACACCCTCTTATCGTGTTACAAATCATTTTCCTAAGTTCCTTACCAATCACAAACATAGGCTTTGTTACCAATCTATAATGCCTTAAAATCCAGGACACTATAGATTACTGTGTGCCCCCTAGCTACTAATGACACATCAACATTACAATCAACTAAAGCTCTAAAATATTCTTGTGATAGTCCAAATGTCCTTAAATTCCTCAAATAAAATCATGATTTCTTCTAAATAAAAGCAATTGATAACACCTAAATATTCTCATAAATTTAAATTATTTAAATTAAGTCATAAAAATGTCTAAATAAAAACATTTGATTCTTAATCCATAATTGGTAGCCAAATAAGACTAAAACATCATAGCATTCAACGTTTTAAGTTCCTCTTTTAATTACATGCATAGTCATCCCTCTTCCCTTCTCAAAGACAATAATAAATATCTCTATAAATTTAGTCATTCTGTGCGTCAGCATTTTCTATATCTAAAAATATAAGGAGTAAGATAAAGCTCGATATGTAACACATAAGCACATGTACATGAGTAATTATACATGACAAAATCGCATGGTTTTAAATACAAACAATTAAATCACACACAATAATTTAATTATCTTCAACTTAGCCAATCGCACATCACATGATGGAGATCCTCATAACTCCAATCACAATACAAACCGACTTGCCATCTTAGTGATCAAGCGTAACTCTTCAGGCCCCATCTACATCAACCTTAATCTACCCTACATTATTTTCAAGGGAGAGTCCATTAGAGACAACACATCGCAAGGATTATCGGGGTTACCCCTTGGTTAGTTGCCACTCTAAACCCTTAAGCTAAGCTATACACAAGCAACAAGTAAGAAAATTAAGCGAAATATTTAATTAATCAATTTAAGCACATATATACAAGTATAAAATCTAGTCTAGTAATCACAAGCAACACATAAGCATCACTTACTCAAAGTCTGATGAAAGAACTTGATCCACTTTAGCTTGAAAAGATAATATGTAACAAAAAGACGAATAAAGTTTGCTTTAGTAACAATCCACAACTCTTTGTAGGCTTTCTTAAATTTTTAGACAAAAATTTTAACCAAACTCAAGTTAGAAACACGAAAAAAAAAAAAAAGCAACTATAAGGACTACGATCAAGCATCACAATCATAATTCTTTATACAATCCAAAACACAAGATTATGCCCCTAAACCACGATTGTAAACTTCGTCATGGATTACTATAGAAACACCACGGTTTGGATCATGGCCATGAAACTTGGTCGTGATCTTCTTGTTTTAAATTTCCTTTCAAAATTTATTCACGTCTAACTCTTTGAGATGACTACGGTGTGGACTGCACTTGTGCTTTTTAGCTGAGTTTTTTTATCTTCAAATTTCCTCATCCTTTTTCACCAAAAACACAACTTTACTCCCTAGATTCAAAACTCCAACCTCAAACTTACTCCAAAAAATAAAAATCCCCACCTTTTCAACTAAATTCACATCAAAAGACCCCTACAACGATCTTTGATCCTAGAAATTTCATAAAAGATAAAGACTTACAAGGATGTGAATGTATCACCCTATAGATTGATGAATCCCTAATGTGATTCCTTGCGAGATCTTGCATAATCTTGACTGTTACTACTTGATAACTACAAAAAAATTAGCCTTAAAACATTAAATCTCATCTGAATTCCCTAAGAATTGTAATTTCTTTTGATTTCAATACTTTTCCTTACCTTTAACTCTTCTTCTACCATAGAATCTCTTTTCTCTACCCAAATTTTGATGGCAAAAAAATAATTCTGCATCCGAAATGAAATTAAATCTCTTATCTACTTATGGAAATCATAAAAAATGGGTTGATGATGAGCCTTACCTTAGAGTCTTACTTAGGGTTGATTAGCCGATTGGGGAAATAGCTCATTCTCTCTACTGCTAATTTGTTTCCACGGCAAATGGCAAGGGAGATTTTTTAAAGTTAGGCCAACCATGATGCCCTTATCTTTTGTAATTCCTTTTATGCCCTCCAGTTAAATTATTAAATTAACATAGCTACCCTATCTTTTATTTAATGAGTTTTCTTCATTTTATTTTATATTTGATTTAAATTTCCTAGGTATTACAATATTTCACCGAATATGGAGGGCAAATCAAAACACATTATAATTTTATGGAAGAATAATATCTACATCATCAAAATGAATGGATTGATTTTGGAATCCACTTTTTTCTCACTAGCAATTTGCATTTTCCTCTTTAATTTTCACATCTTAAGTTTGAAATTTACTTATCAAATTTTAAACCTAAAGTTCTAGTCAATGTCATATTAATGGAGCTTCAAACTTTAGTGTGAAATTAAAAACATACCTAAAATCAAAATATTAATTTTCTTATTAACCAAAATTTAATATAATAAAAATGTCTTTTTTATGATAAGATAATAAATATAGTTTTTGCTCTATTTTACCCTCTAAGTCAATTCTAAGAGTGGTTACATTTGTAGATGCATAGAAAATATTTGTTCTTAATTAAAAGTTCAAATAAGAAATTTATTAATTGGACTATAGAACGCAATTAAACATATTAATTTCAAGTGGCTTGACACAATTGTAAACTTTCCAAATATTCATGGTTATTTTATTCACCAAACTAAGCACATCAAATCCATCACTCACTTTTCAAGAATGAAGAGTTCAAGTAGCTAGTAGCATGTATGTGTGTGGTTTTCTAATTATATCTCTTGGACATAAATCATGTCCTTAACGATGCATCATGAGATAAAATGAATTTTTGGCCATCAAATTCCATTTGAAGCAATATTTTATTGAAAAATTTAAGAGAGCCTTGAATTAGCTTAGGTGACTTAACTTCATCTAAAAATTTGCATATGGATAAGGTTACAATGATTGTTTAGACATAATTATTAAATAATAAAAAGATGGAACTTAGAAAGAAAATAAAAGAAAAAGGGCCATAAGCCATTTCTAATTGCTTGGCTTATGACCTACTCTCCATGGCCAACCAAACGACTAGCATGACATGATAAAGCAAAACTACAATAAGACTTATGAATGATCTAGGGTGGTAAGTCTTCCCACTAATACCCTCGTAATTTAAAAATAGAAATGAATGATTTCAAATTTAGCTCAAAGAAATGTGTTTTTACCCTAAAGAAAAGAAAATCTCTTTCCAATCAACAAGATAGCTAGTTAACTTAAGTCATACCATTATCATTGATTAGCGAGTCATACAACTTACTACCACAAGTTAGTCTTTGACCTATAGTGTTAGCTTTCCTGTCATTTTTCATACGAGTCTTGGTGCCCCGATAACAAATGTTATTTGTTATTACTTGATCCTTGTTGTAGTGGAATGACCCTTATAAGAGAAAAGCAAAGAGTTACAAGAGTGGCAAAGTTGATTCAAGCGCAACCACTTCGACGCTTTTATTAAACTAAAGTAGAGGGCTTAGGTAATAGCAGATATATATATATATATATATATATATATATAGAGAGAGAGAGAGAGAGAGAGGGGGGGGGGGGGGGGGGGGTAAGGTTGGGGGAAGGGAGAGTGTATACAAAATTATAGGATTTTGATCCTTTATTAAGAGGACTGACGTCGTATTTATAAAAGGATGGCTAAGATAAATAAGGATGGAGACAATTGCCCTTAACATCTCCTTTTTAATTGCAAATTTGATGGACAATATAGAAAGTAGTCATGAAGCCATTGACTTGCCTTATCTGTTGATCTATTGCCACTTGTCTTGATTTTACTTATGAGTTAGGCCTGTTGGCCTGGGATTAGGCTAGTTAACCTTAGTCTAAAGGCTTAGTACCAATTTGATAGGCTTGGGTTTGGAAGCTTACGTCTAAAATAACCTACCAACTCTTTCTCCCCACTTTCACTAGTGATTGATTGACAAAGAGAGTAGGCTTCGACAAAGCTCTCAAGATCTCAAGATAGACTGCTACACGTTATGGATTAGAGCTTTTGTTGAAGGATAAAAGTCATCTTGTTTTCCCACCAATTTTGTTCTCAATGTTGCTTTTATGCCATAGGGTTCAATTGGCTTCGAGATAACTGAAATAAAGTGGCTAAGTAAGCAGGTTACTTAGGTGAAAATTCTTATGCTTCTTGGATGGATGTGGGCTACGAGGCAAGTAAGGCTAAAAAAGCCATTGCCAAAAGGCGAGGTAATGTATAGAGAGGTGTTGTGTCAAGTAATAGCATTATCTACCTATATTTAGCTTTAACTCCCATACTAAGCAAAGGAAAAGTGTTGTCAGCTGATGTCACGCCCCGAAGTGGCAGAGTCGTAACAGCCCCGCCGTGTAAGCCATCCTAAGATAGAAGTTGGCCTTACAACTGCTATCTTAGACCCGATCTACACAAGGCGTCCACAACTAACCCGCTTTGAAGTAGACAGTTTGTAATTTAAATAAATCATTTACCTATAAAAGTGAGGAATTATATATATGTTATAATTCAGTTATTGCAATTAAAGTTTACAATATTTTTCTATAGTATTTTTCTATATTATTACATCATTCGGAAATGAAAAATAATAAAAACTTAGACCTTAAAAATATGTGTTTATTCTTCAATATTTTTCCTCACTCCTCAGGATCCAGCAGTTGCTAGCTTCAGAGTAGTTGTTGCCGCTTCTTAGCCAGCACCTGCACGACGTCTATAGGGATGTGAGCAACCACAGCTCAGTAAGTTAGGACGGAGGACTTAAAACTATACCATACATACAACAAGGTTTTCAATCACTTATTAGGTGCAATGCATGTGCAAGCAAATGCCATCGCACGACGTTGTCCGGCCCGTCGTAAAATTAGAGAAAGTACGCCCGCTCTAATCCGGGTTGAGGAGTTGCCGTTAATGCAACAGCTCACGACCAAACCCAGGCTTGTGTAATGGAGACCTTGCTCCTCCCGTGACTACCTTCGAACCACTGTCTTCACCCTCGCCGCGACCTCCTCTCCTGTCACTTAGTTCGACTGAGGATGAAGAATGGACCATTTTGCAATCCTGCGCTATCCCTTCCGAAGGGGTCGGTATTTGGCCGGAGAGTCCTAAGTTCCCCTAACGAGTTGCCATGAATGTCCGATTATGATTTCTGGTCGGATATTTAATTAAGTCCAGTTTAGGGTGATCAATCATTTCATACAAGTCATACAATATGTGCCAGAGCAACAAACAAAATCATAGCAGCACCCATAATCAAGCACATACACACATTCTCTATCTAACAAGCACAACCAAGCATAATCTTAAGCCTCCAAAATACAGCATCGTATTAATCCCAACTTACCTCGACTCCTCGCTCACTCACTCGAGATCCGATTTGCTCAGGCCATCGCCAATCATCCCTATAACACGAACGTGGTTTCAGTATTTCATATAATATTATAAGTTCATCTTATCCTATAACGCTTATTGTTAGGTTTTGTTTAAGGTTTAATATGCCTAATTATCTAGGTATTAAGTCTTTTATAATTATTTTAGGTTTGGGTTTAGGTTCGGGTTTCGCATCGATAAATTAGATTCTAATTCGATTTCTAGGTACTGTTTTGTACCCGGATCCTAGAAATTTGTTTCAACTCATAATGTGAAACTAACCACATTATTTCCAGATACCCTAAATACGATTACTACCCCTAGTCAGTATTTTATTCCATCCAGTACACTTAAATCCGTATTAGTGTACTGAATTTACTCATGTTGTAAGAAATTTTTACATTTTTCATATAATTACCTAAAATTGAATTTTGTTTCAGATTTGTTATGTTCTGATTTTCATTATTTCATTATCTAATTAAACCTAATTTTTCCATATTTATTAATTTTTAATTCTACATATTCCTAATTTTCTACATTTACCACATAACACCTTCATTACTTATACTTAACACTCCATACATTAGGATCAGGTTTCCACATCAGAGATTAACATCCCTAAACATCTAATTACTATTTAAATCAGTAATTAATATCCTAATCACCTAATTAACTCCCAATTACTCAATTTTTCCATCATTTTAGGGCTAAAAATTAACTTAAAAATTTCAAAAATTAAATTTAAAAA
This sequence comes from Lumnitzera racemosa, assembly GCA_024138005.1. Lineage (NCBI taxonomy): Eukaryota > Viridiplantae > Streptophyta > Magnoliopsida > Myrtales > Combretaceae > Lumnitzera > Lumnitzera racemosa. Next base: position 10,212,991 of record JAMXBC010000007.1, read on the forward strand.
AATGGCTTCATAGCACTATTCTATATCACATGAGCATCCTACAGAAAAAAATTGAGCTTCAAACTACACTCCTAAAGTCATTTATTTCTAAACCGAAATATGCTCGGTTTTACATGATTTCTTAAGGATCCTATATTACGGGACATGTTTTCATCTAAATAATATTTTTCCTACAAACTACATACAAAAATATCCTAGAATAACAAAATTCATAATTTTATAATTATATTTACTATTTTTACAAAATTTCACAAGAATCGGGCTAGAATTTGGACTCACCGGTTTGGGTGGCTCCGGCCACCGCGGGCCGCCGTGGCCTTATCGGTTGCCCTAAGCGCTGCCACCACAGTGTGGTGTGGTGGCCGTCCACTCCCAGCTCCTCGTCTGATGTGGGTTCCCTTTAAAATCCCTAACTGCACAGTTTTCTTTTTCTTTTTTTTTTTATTTTTCTGGATTTTCTCTCGATTTTTTCGGTGTTTTGATTTTTCTCAAATCATAAACTGACCAAAGGACTTTTGGAATTTTTTCCCCTATTTATAGACAATTTTAGAAATTAATGTGCATTAATTTGATGTAATTTTGCACCAATTCCATGATTTTTGGCTTTTTGTTTGTCAAATTCTTATTGGTTATTTTTTTTCTTGCTGACCACGACCTTATCTTGTTGCAGCTTATCCTCTTCTGATTTTTTTTATTTTTTCTATAATTATTTTGTATTTTTCTTTAATTATTTGCTTAGTTTTAGGCTAATTTAGATAATTACGCGTATTTTTATCTATACGTAAATACATGTGGGGTACACGTGAACATTCCTAAATATTATTTTGGTCATTCTAAAATTTTTAGTATACATATAATCTATCTCTAGTAATTTATTAGTTATTTCATTACACTTTTCGCATTTTCGATGATTAATACCTATTATGCTTAAAATTTGAAAATTTTATAGTTTCCTATTTTACTATTTATTTTCTTAAATTTAAGTTTACGGGGTCATTTTTACTAATATTTCTCTCAATAGTTTATAATTTGGGTGTGATCGGATCCTTTAGCCGATCGCCCTAAACCTTGGGTTCTAAGTTCAAACTTACGGTTACTTAGCTGAACTTTGGGGTTTACAGCTGATACTGTGAATTTAGCATATATTTTCTATGATTAATTTGTAATAACTTAGATATTATTGGAGTTAATTTTATATTATTTTTTAGCTTAATTTTCTTAATTATTGTTTTCAAGGACTCTAAGAACATTTGATGAAGTTTGGAAAGATTTTATGAAGTCTTAAGCTTAATTAGAGCAAAAGCAATGATCAAGGAGTAGAACGGATGAAGTTTGAGCAAGAAAAGAAGTTTAGTAAAGACCACGGTTAAGGACTATAACCACAATCCCGTTATCATGAAATTCTATTGAAATTTTGAGCTTTTAAATAAAGTGCAAGTACACGCCTAAGCTTTACAACCGTGTACCTCAACCGTGGACTTGTATTGATTTTTAAATCTTTTATTTTTACTAGGTTTTCTTTATAATTCTAGATCCACTTCTTATATATAGATACTTAAACCTAGAGTTATAGAGAAATCCCCTTGAGCCTAAGTCAATGTGGTATAGGATTATAAGGGGGCTTTTCTCTCTTCTCTTCTTTTCTATTATAGTTATTATGTCTTTATTTTAATTACTTAGTAAATCATTATTGAATGGTATGTTCTAAGGGTGATCTTTATTAATGAATTTCAGTCTAAGATTTTGCATATTTAACCTAATTGTGTTGCTAATATTAGTTGCTTTAATTCAATATACTAGTGACTGAATTATTGCCCATGTTTATTGTAGACTTTGTGAGAGCATGCAATATTACTAACTAACATAATTTGGCAAAAACTAGCTAACTAAAATGTTTAGTAGTTGATTTTTCCAAACTAGGCAACATAATAATAAGGTTCAAGAGTGCCATGCGATCTACAATGTTCTATTCAAGTAGAAAATGATTCAAGTAGAAAACGATTCAAGATTAGAAATTAGGTAGAGACACGAGTCCGGATAGTTCATAATAGGATTCTCCACAGTCCAATATAACAATTAAGATTGAATAAATCACTTAGAATTAAGTAATAAATGGCGAAGATTTACTAATGAATATGTTATCTTTTCATTAATTGAGTTGTTTAATTGCTTAGTTTTTTTTATTCTTAGTTAATTGTTTTATTTGATTTTCTTTTTTATGTTATTGCTACAATCTTTAATTTTTACTTTTGATTTATTCTATTGAATCTTTTATCGTTTAAGTTAAGTAATTAAACATTTCTAGGGTACAACTATTAAAAATAATTAAATATGCTCTCATGTATGATTCTTCATAAAATTGATACTCGAATTCATAATCCATTTATTTATATTATAACTTATAAAAGGCCAAATTTAATAAGGGACTTCAAACTCATTAGTCAAATAGATTTGACTTATTGGGCTAAGGTAATAGGGTTTAAGAAGCCAAACCCATAAATTAGCAGGATGATTAAGGAAGACTTGGCATGATAGGCTTGGTGTAGGGCCTGTTGGATCGGTCCATCCAATCCAACCTTTCTTGATTTGGCTTACATTAGAATAATAAATAAAGCCTTTACTTAAGCCTAAACCCATAAAAATAGCCTACTTAAGATCTATTAATAAAAAAGTTTAACCTTAGCTATTGATAATAATTATGATATGACGAATGTAACCAGTTATCTTTTCTTATAAATTCCCTACTCATATCTTCATTTAAAAAAGAAGAAAAACCCTCATTAATACCATTATTCTATCATAATTTTACCTTAAAGATCAAATACTTAAATACTATAAGAACACAACCCTATTTTTTATTAATCTTGAAGTTTAATATCATCGTACCCCTCTACCTATTACTATACGTTGTAAAGTCTTAATAAGATCATGTACTCTTCCTTTATATGCTCTCTTAATCATCTTATATAAATCGTTTAAGTAATTTTTTTATTACATATAATACAACCTCATACATGATATACGCATGATACTTACATTTACACCTAATACCCCAAGTAAGTTGATTAAATGAACTTACCCGCCATATACGGAAGGATACGGTCGCACCGTGAGTTGTTGAATCCGAGGCAATTCAGCTTACGTAAGAAGAATTAGTTTAATATGTCTTGCAGTCACAAATTCGACTACATTTAATGCTCAAGGCACGTGTTGACGGGCTACTATGTGTGCCTGCATGGTGACAGTTTTGCTCAATAGATCTAAGTTGTTCGTTCTTTTTGTAAGGCACCTGGCAAGATCCGACCGAAGCATGTCAAACCGGTTTCCTTATTTATAACCATCACCTCGACTATTGTGCACAGTTATAAATATGCGGACCCTACTCCATTATTTCATCTTTTACCTTCCGAAACCTTCCATCTTTCTCTTGTTTCCATTCAACTTTCCAAGCTCACAGTGATTTCTGGTGTGATACTTGTTTTTCAACTAGCTAAATGGCAAAAGGTAGCGCTGTTGAGATATGAAATGATAATAGTTGAGAAAAGTAAGAATGGGTTAAAAATCCTTAGCCACAACTCGTTTTTAAGGTACCATGATTGGGGATAACGGACTATTGGAAAGGTAAAGTAGATAGCTAGAAGATAGATCATTATAAAATGTATATAGAATGAAGAAAAAAACATGGGATACATTTGCTGTAGTTAACTTTCAATAATTTTAATTAAATATAAGTGAATAAATGTAGCCAAAACATTATTCAAGAATGTTATCACGCCTTCATAAAAGATTACTTCCTATGAAAGTAAATCTAGCTAGTGTAGTTGTGTACATTAGTCATTGATTATTGAACATATGATGGAATTGAGTGCCAAATAGCGTTACTTTTTCACCATCAATCTTATGATTATTGGCTCATCGATAAATCATCATGGGTGACAAAACAATTCTTCTTTAATTTTTAGACCTTCGGGAGGTTCGCGAATTACTTTTGTTGCTTAGAGATACCTTTTCTTTATTGGCATTGTTTTTGCCAATACTGCATCATTGTTGTTGGTTTTGATGGAAACTACGATTCGAGCAAGGAATGAATTGCTAGAGTCAAAGACAAAAGATACGTGATTCCAAGGTCAAGTGCATTTGGGCCAAGTAATTTGCTCCTTTTTTTCTTTTATTTTTTTAAGTACAAAAAAAAGATAAACGAAAAAATCCTTTTACGAATCAACCCTTAATTTTTCATTTAATCCATTTTATTTCTCAATATTTTCAAGTCGTATTAAATAAATCTTTCTATTTTCTATTAAACTCTAATAAATTTTTTATTATTATAAATATATATATCAACGTATAATTAGTCTATATAAATAAAAAAAAGTTTGTAACGTTTATATTTATAAATGAATTAGTCCTTAACATTTTCATTTAGTTCATTTTAGTTCTCAACATAACCATATAAAATGAAAAAAAAAAAACTAACAAAGAGATCATTTTATAAATTTCTTAAAATGTTGAAAACTAAAATAGATTAAATGAAAGGTTAAAAACTAACTCGTATATATAGATAAATACTAAAAAAAAATTTGTACTTTCGACTTTCTCTTTTTTATTAACATTGTTTAAAAGATTACATTTGGATCATGTTTATAACAATCCCCTACAATGTTAGATGCTTTCTATAAAGATCACCTATTTGCTATAAGATCCAATAAATCAAGGTCTAAATCAAGAATTAAGACACAACACAAAATTTAATCAAACAAAATATATCGAACCGCACTATTATTGTTGTTTAGAAAAATCCAAGATGATAATTGATATGCCTAGCTATATAATAGATAACTCATGATCTAAGTTCTTCCATTCCTTCTCCCTCTTTAGAGTTTCTTGAATATATTTATATGTAACCTAATGGGTTTGAATATACTTTCTATGAGACAAAAGAGAGATCTAGTCAATTCAATTTGGTTGGAAACATCCCATTTAGGAGTCAACTGTATTTTGGGTCTTATATCTCTTCATAACATACGTATATGATATCCATAAATATATTTTCTCAGGATGAACTTAGGAACGATTGTATTAGATCAAGTATTAATATAGGATTTATGGATTTCTTGATAAATTTTATTTTTCACAAAGCGAAAGGCAATTAACAGAAACCTGCAGCAACAAGATACTTCTAATAACCTCTCTCTTAAGCAAGGTACTTGGGCTCTCAATGATTCTAAAATATATTGGTTAAAAATGTCTCTCAAATCTCACATAAGTTTAACATTGAAGTGTTAATATATCTTTAATGCATTCTTCGAGCTTGAAGTTGTGTAAATTTTGAAGGTTAAAGATAATCCTTTCCATTCGATGCTTCAAGGTATAAAAATAATTTGTAATGAGAATAAAAACCATATCATGAAAACAAACGTGAAATTCACCATGGATATAAACATTCACCCCCCATTTTAATATGAAAAATGGCGTACCTTCCTAAAAGTGAATTCTCGATTTGCTTCTATATTACGTTTGTCAATTAGAATTCTCAATTTGATGGCAAGAGCAATTAACAACACTATTTTGATCCCAAAATAGCCCTCTTTATCCACAGTTTTGCATTTTCGCATTTCTCCGAATTGCACACTATAGGCAAATCCAAATGTCCTAATTCTAAAATAGCACTAATTGATAATAATAATAATAATAAAAAAAAAAATCTTTTGACTACCAACTAAAAACTTATGAATTGCAAAGTCGGAGAACATACTAGAAAAGCAACCGCACAAAACCAAGTTTTTTATCATAACCTAAGCCAAGGGTTTTTCCATTTCAATATGCTTTTACTTTTTCAACCACTTTTCTATATAAATTCCCATTATGAATTCATCAAAGGGATTATGGTTAAAATGCAATTAACACGCTAAATCTCCAAATAAAATCCAATGCTGCATTTTTCGTCATATTCTTAATAATAAATAAATAAACAAATCAAATTTCAATTTCACATTTTAGGCAGTAACCTATCTAAGCAGTCTTGCTGAAATGCAAAAAATAAAATAATTGTATAAAAAGTTTGAAAAGACAAAACGACAAAAAACATTATGCGCGCACACACACATATATATATATATATATATATTGCCTTTTAAGTCAAAATTAAGACCTTCATATGTAATAGCTACGGATCTTCTTATTTGTCTTTTCCAATGAAATGTCACATGTTTACGAAATTGGCACTTTTAGCGCCACTAGTAATTGCAAAACTCCATTTCATAAAGAGAAAAAAATGTATTTGATAAAAATAACCTATTCAATCAAAGTTTACACAATCATTAAAATAAAGATTGAAATCAATATAACTATGAAATTGTCATCTAAAAAATAAAATAACTAATGGAGAACCAGTAAAAAGTGAAAGATTACACACATTTTTTCAAGCCTTTCATGATAAAAAAAAAAATCTTTCAAACAACTCAAGAGTCCCTCCTGAGCCAACTTGTTCTTATATATATACATCTAAAGAAGGATTAAAAAGAAAAAAAAGAAATCACCATTTTATCTAAATTGGTATCTGTATCAATAGTGGGTTCGTTTTTTTTTTTTTTTTCAACATAAGATCTTTTAAAAGGATCCTATTTTATTTTTGGGTGAATTACATAATCTGTCTGTTGGATACTGGTCTTTAGACTTAAAGTTTCACTCTTTTAATGATATTTGTATAAATAAGGCAATAAAAAAGCATGCCTAAAGAGAAAACAGGAAATAGTTTTTTTTTCCCAAAAAATAAAAAAACATAAAGAAGTAACTTGGGAAACGAAGCAGTAGCATAATAGAAGACGAACGACATTAATACTATTTTTTCTTTTTCCCCAATCGCACGCCATTATCTAGTAGAAGGTGAATGATTTCAACAATCTCGTTTATATGTGAAAACCAATCTAACACTCTTATCCGAATATGGTTTGTCTTTGCAAACAAATAAGTAAATTAATGAACTAATAAATGAATAATTTTTTTTCCTTTTAATGAAAATGATTTTAAAAAGCAATTCTAAGCGAAACAAAAGAAAAGAATGAAAACTATAATTGAAGCTTACCTGATTGACGAGTTGGATATAGATATATTTTTGGTTTAGGGGTTTTCTCCTTTGATATATTGCTTTTACCACTTCAACAACCAAAATGAATTATGCTTTTACAACCCACTTTGCTTTCTTATCAAATAATAGATTCATAATGTAGAATGAGTGGTGCAAAATTTATTCCACGCATTGAATATGTGATCTTCAATAGGAGAAAAAAAGTGGTATAGGGAGTCAATAATTTAATGAACATGTCAGGGCCACTATGAATTAGTAGTATGAATACTAATCTTTCAATGAGATAAATCGGGTTTGGAAGGAGGGGGGAAACAAGAAATATAATTTAGTGAAGATGAGTATGGGGAGGAAACTATGTTGAGCCCACTAAAGGAAGGCCTGATCCACTTTATTTATCTCACACATACAAAAACCATACACTACTTTGACAAGGAGAGAAAACAAAAAAAAGCTTAAGGTAATGTTTCCTCCCTTGCTCTCTCTCGAAACTCCCTCTCCAAAAACCTAAATTAGGGTTTTCAATTTTCTTTATCGATTCCACAAATTTGTGACTCTTTTGTATAGATTGATATCCTAAAGTGTATTGTGACTATTAGTCAATAACTATCTAATCTATTTGTGTGTTGCAAGGTTTAAATGAGAATGAAGATCGATAGATGTTTTGGATTTCAAGCTCCAGAAGGACTCCTTATCACAAAATGATATTTTGGGATTAACATCGAGTATCCCTTTCTGTATTCTTATTTTCCTTTTTATACTTTGTTGTATATAAGTCTAGATCTAACACATTTGTGCTAGATTTAGTCATTCTATTAGTAACCATCTGTAACTACTTTTAACTATCTATAACAATCACAATATACATTTTATTTGTATTAAAACAAGTGAAAGACTCTTCAAATGTAGTCCTTTAAGTATCTTAACCTTCTCTTATGTCGTAAATGTTGTTTTCCTTCTTCTATAATATTCGTCACAGCATATTTCCATTTGTATTTACCTTTTCTTGAAATTGTGACATGTTTCTTATGTTATTGGCCATGTTGTATCTTTTAAGATGAATCTGACAAGAACTACTGTCAAGAATCAATGAAAGTACCAATGTTGAGCCTACTACAAGAAGGCCCCACCCACTTTCTTTATCTCACATATGCAAAAACCCTACACTACTTTGATAAAGAGAGAAAAAAACTAAAAACCCTCAAGGTAATGTTTCCTCCCTTTCTCTCTCTCTCAACCTCCTCTCTAAGAACCTAAATTAGGGTTTTCAATTTTCTCTATCAATTCCATGAATTACTGTTACTCTTGTATAGATTGATTTCCTAAAGTGTATTATGGCTATTAATCAATAACTATCTGATCTATTTGTGTGTTTTGCAAGGTTTAAATGAGAATGAAAATTGATGGATGTTCTAGAGTTTGAGACCTAAAGGGAATCCTTATCATAAAGTGATATTTTGGTATTAACATAGGGTATCACTTTCTATTTTCGTTTTTTCCTTTTTTATACTTTATTGTATATAAGTCCAAATCTAATAGATCTATGCCAGATTTAGTTGCTCAGTTGGTAACTATCTATAACCACGTTTAACTATATACTACAATCATTGTGTACATTTTATTTATACTAAGACATGTATGAAACTTGTAAAATGTAGTCTTCTATGTATCTTAACCTTCTCCTGTGTAGTAAATGTTGTCTTCCTTCCTTTATAACAATTGTCATAACAAATTGCCAATTATCTAATAAGGACAACCAAGCATAATCTCAACCTCCCAAAATACAGCATTGTATTAATTCCAACTTACCTCGACTCCTCGCTCATTCACTCGAGGTCCGACTTGCTCAAGCCATCGCCAATCATCCCTATAACACAAATGTGGTTTCAGTTTTCATATAATGATTATAGGTTCATTTTATCCTATAACGCTTATTGTTAGATTTTGTTTAAGGTTTAATATGCTTAATTATCTAGGTCTTAAGTCTTTTATAATTATTCTAGGTTTGGGGTTAGGTTCGGGTTCGGTTTCCACATCGATTTCTAAATTAGGTTCTAATTCTATTTCTAAGTAATGTTTTATATTCCAACCCTAGAAATTCATTTCAACTCATAATGTGAAATTAATCACATTATTTCCCGATCTCCTAAATATAATTATTATCCCTAATCAGTATTTTATTTCATCCGGTACACTTATATCCTTATTAGTGTACCGAATTTACTCCTGATGTGAGAAATTTTTATATTTTTTATATAATTACATAAATTCAAGTTTCTTATCAGATTTATTATATATCCTTATTATTTATATAATATTAATTTTTATCCTAATATTTTCTATTTATTATATTTTCAAAAATTACATATTATGCATTATTGCCTATTATATACATAATGCATTTCTAATATTTCTATCACTTTAATTACCATCCCTAAACATCGATTATCATTTCAAAATATCTAAATTCATCATAAATCAGATTTTACTCCTAATTTTCCAAATTTACAAAATTAACTTAAAGTTAACTATTTTTCCTTATTAATCATTTACTACATAATTAACCTAATAATTACATCTAACACCCTAAATATTACAAGTATCATACTCCATCAGATTTCAACATCCTAAAACATATAATTATTCACTAAATCAGTAATTAACCATTTAATTACTTAATTAACCCTAAATGACCCATTTTATGCCTCATTTTAGGGCCTAAAAATTATCTAAAATTTTCAAAAATTAATTTTTGAAAAAGGGTTTCATAACACTGTTCTATATCATCTAATTAATCTACGCAAAAATTTTGGGCTCGAAACTACACTCCTAAGGTCATTTATTTCTAAACCGAAACATGTTCGGTTTTGCACGATTTCTTAAGGACCCTATATCACGAGATATATTTTCATAAAAATAATATTTTTCCTAAAAAATAAATACAAAAATATTTCGTAATAACAAAATTCATAATTTTATAATAATATTTACTATTTTTACAAAATTACACAAAATCGGGCTAGAAATCGGACTCACTGATCTGGGTGGCTCCGGCTACCGACGGCCGCCGTAGCCTTGTCGTCCGGCCTGGGCGCTACCATCATCGTGTGGTGGTGGTGGCCGTCCACTCCTAGTTGCTCGTTTGATGTGGGTTTCCGTTAAAGGTCCTAATTGCACAGTTTTTTCTAATTTTTTTCTAAACCAAAATTTTCTCTCAATTTTTGCCTCTCTCTATTTTTCTCTGATTTTTATCTAGCCAAATGAGCTTCTGAATTTTTCTTACTATTTTTAGATAATTTTTGTAATTATTATACATTAATTTGACAAGACTTTGCCCATTATCCTTGATTTTTGGCTTTTATGTTGTCAAATTTTTATTGGTTTATTTTTCTTTTGCAGATTTGGACCTGCCACGACTTGATCTTGATTCATCTTATCCTATTCTGATTTTTGTTTTATTTTTCCATAATTAATTTATAATTTTCTTTAATTATTTACTTAGGTTTTGGCCAATTTAGGTAATTTCGCGTATTTTTATCTACACGTAAATACATATGGCGTACACGTAAACATTCCTAATTATTATTTTAGTCATTATAAAATTTTTAGTATACATATAATCTATCTTTAGTAATTTATTAGTTATTTGATTATACTTTTCGCATTTTCAGTAATTAGTATTTATTATGCTTAAAATTTAAAAATTTTATAGTCTCTTATTTTATTACTTATTTTCTTAAATTCAAGTTTACGGGGTCAGTTTTACTAATATTTCTCTCGTTAGTTTATAATTTGGGGTTTGATCGGATTCCATAACCGATCGTCCAAAACCTTAAGTTTTAAGTTCAATCCTATGGTCAATTGACTTAGCTTTGAACACTCGGTACGCCTCATCTGTAAATAGCTCAGCATATCCTACATAATACTTTCTCTAGAATCAAGAGGTTGTCGAACTATCATGGTTTTCTTTGCCTTTAAAAACTCTAAGTCGACAACCCCTTTCAAATCAATAATCGAAGTAGTATTTAGGATAAAGCATTGAGCACTAAGGCAGCCATTGTTGCTATTATGGTTCTTCTTTTAATTTTTTTTAATTTAATTTATGTATTTCTAATTAATTTTTAGTTACGTTATTAATTTAAATTATTTAATACTAACATCAACTATTTAAATTGTGACACATGTCCTATGTATGTATTACAAAAAAGTTAAAAAAATATGGGTATTAAGAAACAAAGTGCAAATCAACTCTTTATAAAACACTAATAACACAAGTTGTATTTTTATATTTTATCATTTCTTTTCAGCATCTATCTGATGTAGGTATAATAGATTGATTTATTTATTTATTTATTTATTTAATTATTTATATTTTTTGATCACATATAGGATGTAGTGACGCCTACAATTAGTATCAATAAAAAGTTATAAATAACATAATTTTGGGAGATTCTATGATCTCATTTTTCATTTTTATAATACCCCACGGTTTTAAGCTAATGTGATAACCCTAAGTTATGAGCTCCTAAATTTAGGGTATTAAACATCCTTATATATTTAAATTCAAACTTCAAAGTAAAGTTAGAAAAGTAAAAAAAAAAAAAAAACTTAACAAAGTCAATTTCTCAAAATAAATTATATAAAATATTTAATTTGATAAAAATATCAATTTATCTATAAAGCCAACAATCAAATAAAATATAAAATTCAAGCTTTAAGATATAACAAGCATTAGAGATAAGCTATTTAACTTATAAAAATAATAAATGAAGTTGAATTATATATAATATATATGTATTTACGTAAAATATACATTATATGTATTAAAAATGTATATATGATAATAATAAATAAAATATGGGTAAATTAATGTAAAATAATTGAAAATTTTATAGAAAATAACTTGATGAGTCACTAAAGTACTGTGGCAACATAGGATTAAATTGGAAACAAGAGTCAACAACCCAAACCCAAGAGAATGACACCTAACAATTAAAGATAAACACAAAAATTACACATAAGCTAAAAAATGACATGTAGCATGATGACTCATCAATCTATCTAACTCCAAATCTATAAATAAACCCACAACATCAGAAATTAGACATTTTAGCAAACCAAATTTAAGTAAAAAAAAAATTAGGAGAAATAAAAAAAATTAAAATAGAAACAAGACATTATCTAATGCAGGCTAATTCAATAAGGTCATGAAGTCTTACTACGATGGCCATTTGAGGTTAAAAAGTGGGTACTTGAAGAAACTTTTCTAATAAGGTGCAGCAACCAAAGGGTAGTCGGAGACAGTTAGAGGGTAATTGGAGACAGCCAATTCAAGTGAACTTATTTTTACTCATAACTTATGTAATTTTCTAAAAATATCAAATGGTGTTAATTAATTATGAAAACTTTTTTCTAGGATTATTTTAAGTGTAGTTTAATTTAGTAATTTATTTTAATTAAATATTAAGTGGAAATATGGGTTGCTTAAAAAAATGACTTGTTTAGGTAAATTTTAATTTAATTTTTAGAAATATTAAACATTATTATTTTGAGCTAAATTTTTGTATATGATAGAATTAATATATATATTTAATTATGTAATAATAATTTTTGAAAATAAACTTTTTTAATATTTTTATAATTACTTTGGATAAAATTAGTAATTTTATCGAATTGTTGAAATAATTGATTTTTGAATAAATTAATTAATTAATCAGCCCTACATATTCTAACTTCTAGAAGGTTATAAGGATATTTGGAACACTTGGTTTTTATCTTACATATAAATTTGTTTATTTTCCTAATTTTTTCACAATTTTGAGCTAAAACTACTATTTTGTAAAAATAGATGATAAGCTAGTTTAGTGGAATGAATTGTTGATATAAAACTATATATTTTTGTAAGTTTGGAGAATTTTTCATAGAATTAATCGAGATCGCATACTATTTCTTATGTATTTTCTTAATATAAGCATATAAATTAGCCTCATATGTAAAATAGTAAATAGTGCTATTATGATATTTGTTAAGATAATGTAAGACTATTATTTTAGGTACATAGTAGATGCTAGTCATGGTTAGGAAGTATGCTTTTAGGATTTTTAGTTTAGAATTAAAGCTTATTCAGGTCAATTACAAAGTTACGATAACGTATGATCTAGTTGATAGTAAGAAAGGGTATTTTAGACTTGTAACCATATTAATTAGTCTTACTTCTTAAGAAATCTTAATAGTACTTGAAACAACAATTATGGTAACATAAAATTTATTAAAATTAAATAAGAAATGAATAAAATATGGACAAACGAAGTTTAGAGAAGCAATAGTAAAAGAATAAGCTAATGTAAAATTAGGAGTTTGGTTTTAACCCATAGCTAACTTAAGGATGGTCTGTATTTCTCCTAATTGCAACAGGTAACGAAGAACTACATCGTGAAGCCTAGTATTTGCATTAGTATTAAGCTCTAGTAAATAGATCTAACATATGTTTGGAGTAGATTTATTGCTACTCATAATACTGTATGCTGTTTGATGCTGTGTTAATTGAATATGATTAGATATTGGTTGAATTGTTATGCTGCTATATTTGGTGTTGATATAGAGTTTCTGTTATGCTGCTATATTTGGTGTTGATGCGGTGTTTCTGAATGATTGTAGTTATATCTTGGTTAAACTACTATACTGCTATGTTGAATGTTGATATGATGTTTAGGAATGATTGTATTAACTTGGAGAGGGGAGTGATTGCTAACCTAATATTCTAGGTATTCATTTAAGTAAACCCTAAGTAAGATAATATATTTCTATTAGGAAGAAACTGAAAACTAGACTCAGATATCTAGGTTAAGTAAAACATAAAAGCTGATTGTGCTAAATGATATACTTAAGGCGTTGTTGCATAGCACGATACAAAAGAGACCTTTAAGTCAAAATTTTCAAAATGATGTTTATAGTAATCAAGAAAAATAATGATTTTATGAATTTAGTTTTCAAAGCATATAAATTCACATTGCTCGAGAAACCTAACTACTCTTTATAGTATAATTTGGTAGACCACTCTTTGTAGTTTGATTTGATAAAAACAGAGTTGAGAGTCTTACTCCCAAGCAGTTTTTTATTGCCTCTAGGTTCATGGACGTTATATCTAGATATCCAGGTATGTCAGCTAACCAAGTGAGTGAGTTAAAAAAGCATAGGATATCAATATTAATGCATGCAACGTACAAAAGCATAACATATTACATTATTACCAACAAATACTTGGCCTAACTAATGCATGTATGAAGTTGAATCAACCGTTTATGAATGAAATGTTTAAGTTATTATACTGTTTGTATTATATTGTTTGTTATCCACTTTCACTCAGTTTCAATAACTAAGGGGATAAAATATTTTATCCTTAGGTTTGCAGAAACTTGAAAGGCTTAACACTACGAAGTAAGGTATTTTGAGAACATTAGTCGAAGTAAACAACTTGGATAGAACTTGCACTAAATTAGAAGTCCTATTGTTTTTAAGATGGAAAAAAAAAGAAAGAAAAGATTCATGTTTTGATATAAATAATAAGTCGTACTTTTAAGTTGTAAACTAAAGATCCGATTGAGCTTCATTGTAGCATCCTTATCATCATTCATATAAAGTTGTCTTTCAGTTAATAAGTAAGCTAAGTTAAGTTTTTTACAAGTATTCTTATATGATGATATATTTCATATTAAACTAGTATATGATAATTTTGATGAGCGTGATGTTGTACACATCCTACTATTTATTTCTATTGTTTTAAATTTAAATAGTTAAATTCATAATTTTATCCGATAGTTAAAATTTGAAAAGTATAAATTAAGAGTAAAATTATTTACGGAATTGAATCTCCAGAAAAATAAGAGTATTCCTATAATTTTAATTCACGGCTTGCTGTAGAAGTCGATCCGTCGCGGGGATTCCGGGTGAGCGAATCACAACGGTGACCTCGTCATAGTCTCTAGAAAGCTCCAGACAACGGCAATGATCGGCGTCGAGCAACCGTCAAGTACTCCCCAAACGTTTAAGTTTAACGTCCCTATAATAGCGACGTCGTTTGACACCATCAACTGGCCTTCAGTTAAACCTCCATTTCATTTTCCCTTTCCCTTATTTATTTATTTATTTTTCTTTTAAGTGACCTCTTAACAGGTACCGTACAGCCCTCTTTTGTCGTTTTCGGTGACTCATCTGCTTTCATAACTTTCGTACAGTGGAGCCAGTTTTCCCACGTGTCGATAATAGCGCGTTTTTTCATATGATTGGACGGTGGCCAGTTGGTAGTTTCAGTAGAAGGGACGATCAGATTTCAGCACGCGTAACAAGTGCACGTGTTGGGAACTAAGGCTTCGATGTCGTGAGTTTTGGTGACATTTATGTTTCAGTTTGAGTAGGGACGCCTTCACGAGGTTCAAGAAAAATTAAAACACAATTTAACCCCTCTCCCACCGTATGTTTTCATTTGCCCCCGGTTTTACCTTTTCAATTTTTTGGGGGTAATTGCCATATGCAAACTCTAAACTCTTGTTTCATTTTTTCATTTTAACACATGTATTTAACCATTACTAAACTCCTAAATTCATTGTTAAAAAACTCTAATCGACGATTTTCGAGTATAAAATAATTCAGGGAATATATACATACATCTATATATATATATTATGTTAAACTCAGTTTACGATGTTGAAATTTAAAAAGTATAAACACCTTATTTCTTATCTTTCTTTAAATATTTTTTTTTTCTTCGATAAGTAGAAAGTTATTTATTTCACTTTTATAAAAATGAAAACTTTTACTTATATGATTTTGATATCCTTTTTAAAAAATAAAAAAGTTTACTAAAATAAAATTAAAAAACCTCGACCATCCATTTCAAATCAACAGTATAATATAGCACAATCTTGAGGATTTTTCAAAATTCTATGTGTTGTTGGTAAGCTTGAGATAGCATTTATGGCTTGCTAAAGAAAATGGATTAGGCTTTAAGGATATCAAGGCATTTATCATCCTGTCACTCTAATGTTCAAATAAGAACTAGAAAAATTATAGAGAAAAAAAAAAAGAAATAAGAGAATAGAAGTAAAAATTGGCCAAAAGAGCTTATCATAAGCCTTTAGAGTGTTATTTATAGAAGATGGTAGATAATTGTCTTAATCCCTGTGGTTTTTCAAAATTGTCACATGAGAAATGAAATTCCATACCGTTTCCTTATATTTAGAAATGGGGGTAGTGAGTGGCCACCAAACTGTTTGCGCTCTTATGTTCTTATTCAAACATCTTAGGGGTTACATGGTTATAGTCTTGCTTAACTAATGCCGAGGGAAGACAACAACTCTTTGTTATTGAGTTGTTTCAGTTGACTTTAAGCTCTCACTACTTGCTCTAAGCTCTTTGAAAGCAAGGAGCAGGGTACGACCTTACTTGAATAGGATATAGTTCTTACAAAGAGGCCAAATTTGGCCTAGATAGCTCAAATTACATCTCTAAAGGGTCGTATTGGGCATTAATCGACATTTTAATGAAAGCTCCTTATCAGCAAACATTATTAAGCTTTAAGGTGTTTCTTATGTATTTTTTTTTAACTTTATAAAACAGCCTTTTAGTATTTACTTGTTATAAATACTAGAGGTTTTGAATAAAGGTATAATAATAATTTTTAACTTAAAGATGTTTTGCATTTACTATCCCACATGTCTTTCTTTTCTTATCAATACTAAATGATATACATAAATGTCTTTGCTATGATAATTTCAAAAGATAGATAAAATATAAATATCCTTTTCTTTTTGTTCTATAAAATTTTTCATTTATTTAACTTAGTTAATTAGCTTTTTATTTTTAGGCAAACACATTGTAAATGCACTTCCGCTAATTTTAGCCAAATTTGTGACTTTTATTCTTTCTTTTTTTTTTTTAAGAGTAAGATTGTAATCCCTTATTCTTTTTATGTGCATTTCAAAATTGAATTCTAATCTTTAGAAAATGTGAGAAAATTAAGGTTTCTTGGCAAATCTTCATTATCGAATTATAAATACCCATTTCTCTTTACTTATTAGGAAACAAACCAATTCCTTTATATTCTTCATAATTCATACTGTCCTAATGTGCCCTTAATATTTTCTTTTTCATTCTTTCCCCACTCATTTGACATTGTTTATGTTTCTAATAATTTACCTTCACATGATTTATTTTAATTTATTTTGTTTTATTTTCACATTTACACATAACACCAAGTTTCATGCATGGATTTTTTTTTTTTTTTAAGAATGGTCCATCAATCAAATTTGGCATCTAATTATTATATTCTCCTCCTCCTTTTTATCTTATGTAGACATCCCATTTTTACTCTTTGTAGTTTTTACATTTTTTTTTAGAATAAAGAAAACATCTTAATTGGGAAAAATTGAAAATTACAAAAAAAAAACTTGGAAAATTCATAAATATAAAAAAAATGGAGAAAACACAAAAAAAAAATTTAGAAAAAATTATCAAAAATTAAAATTAAAAAGTATAAAAATTAGAAAATTCAAAAGAGTATTTAAAAAATTCTTAGGAAAAATAGAAAATTTAGAAAATAAAAATTGTGGAAAAATAAAATTCTAAAGGATATTAGAATAAACTAAGGCAATAAGAAAATTAAAATAATAAAATTGGAATTATGAATATTCATGAATAATAATGATTGGGAATTTTAGTCAACTTAAGTGTAGTCTTCCAATAGGAAAAGCATTTGAGGTTGGCTTAGGCATGGACCAAATTCAAAATTTTAGTATACCTAAACTAGCTTAGTTCATATATGAATTTTCTTTGCATATATAGACATGGTACAAGCCAATAGCCTATATAGAAAGACACGCACACAAGAAGTTTGAAGTTTGAATTCTTTGTAAGGTACTAGAGCGCCTTTTATTTTTTATCAAAATAAGACACTTGTCATCCCCCCAATTAGCTAATCATGCCCATTTTCCTTCTGTTTCTCTTGCTTTCTCGTGTGAATCCATCTGTAGGTCACCACTTCAAGGCCATTTTTCATTTGAAATTCTTCATTATTTCACCAAATTAATGATGAAATCACAAAGATCACATATGATATTATTAAATGCACCCCTAACACATCTCAATTTACTCATTACAAGGATCAAATCCACTCTTGACAATCACAGAAACCTCTTAACTCAAGATTCCAATTTCTAAATGATCTTTGAATCTAAGCATTTAGGGAAGAAATCAAAGCTTTTATTCGATCTCAAGGATGACAATAACTCATTTCTAGCTATCAAATCAACTCAAATTGCATCATTCTTCCTTGAATTTGAAGATTATACAAGCTAGCCTAGAAAGCTCGATTCGATAACTAATGGCACTTTCCAAGATTATTTGAGTTTAGAACTGTATAAATAGGCTTTCCAATGATCATTTTAATCATCAACTCTCATTTAAACATACAAAAAAAGACATACATTTGAAATCTCTCTCTCTAGCTGATCTTCTACTTTCTCTTTCTAAGAATTTCTCTAGAACAACTTTTCAACCATCTCTTCCCAGTTTAGATACTCATTGGCATCACTAGTACTATTAAAGATTAGCACCAGCATTTTGACATTAATTACACCTGTAGGAGGTCAAACTAATCTACCTTTAGCTTCTTGGTTTTCTACCTTGTCCCCATTCTCTTCTTTAACGTCATCTAAGTGAATAAACTTATGAGCTCTTCTATCCACTCCTTTAACCCGAATGTTTAAAGCTAGCTAATCACACCTTTCATTCCATGCTTCATGCCTTACATCTCCAACAATTACATTAACTTGGTAAACTTTAGAGTGATTGTAATAGGTCATATATTAGTTAATTAGCGTACAATGCAAGTTAGCTTAGCCATTATGGCAACCAACTTGTCATATCTTTCATCTAGAGATCTAGTTCATTGCAAAACTTGCACTTTGCAATTTGTATAGTTGTCAAAATTGTGAGTTTACCTATACAATTCTATTTACCTATAAAATTTTATGAAGCTCTTTTGAGTAAACTTGGTTATAAAATCGTTTTCTTATAGGTTTTTAACCAATTTTACATGAAAAATTGATAGAAACTTATTTTGTTGATCGAGTTTACTAATTCTACATATATAAATTAAATGAGCCAAAAATTAAATGGTTGGGCTTCTACTAGCCTATGACTATTAGGGCATTAAATCATTTTCCCTATGTTATTCCAATTTTTTCCCTTTTTTTTCTTTCTTTTAGCCCTTTATTTGATATTCAGATCCTTCATTCAAGTTTTAACTCCAATAAAAAAGTTTATAAGAAAAACTATATATTTAATTTTATACTGTTAATAATTGAAAATGAGTTAAAACATTTTGTTCTCTTCAATTTGTCACTCTTTTCAAACCAAAAAATGGGAAAAAAAAATAGTTTTAATAGTACTTATCATTCTTTCATAAATTTTAGATCATAGATTAAGAATTTTTTTATGGAAAAAGAACTTAATTTCTTTATTTCCATCATTTATTTCAAGTATTTTATAATCCTATAAGTATATCTACATTTTTTTTTAAAACTATTTTACTTAAGTTGTACATAAGTTGTAAAAACTTAAGTTTCTACATTTCAATTTTATGTTTTGATTTGACAAACCTTTTAGCGATTATAGATAGAATTGTAAGTCTAACAACCTTGGTAGTTTAAAGTGTTGCCCTCATCGCTTGTATGCTCGGTCTGACATTCTCAATATTATCATTGAGCATTTCTTCGAACAAACAATAGCCACACCATTACTCAACACCGCTTCAGCAATTCTAAAAACACTAACACCATTCCCCTCTATTGATTTTCCAACAATTAATAAAACCCATTGAGTAACTTAACCCAACCAAAACACTCGTTTACAACAAAACACTCATAGCGACTTTGGCATAACTCAAAATACACCCAACAATAGCAACACAAAACAACAATAGCATTATGATAACTATAGAATAGATGCACTAGAACTTACTAAAGTACTTTGAAATATACCATAGCTAAAG
The DNA here is from genome assembly GCA_024138005.1 of Lumnitzera racemosa. NCBI lineage: Eukaryota > Viridiplantae > Streptophyta > Magnoliopsida > Myrtales > Combretaceae > Lumnitzera > Lumnitzera racemosa. The sequence goes on from JAMXBC010000007.1 coordinate 10,233,120, forward strand.
AGCTTTGTAACGTCCCTTCTCAAAACCTTCTTACTTTGATACGAGGATGACATACCACATCATGGATGGGCTATACACATAACAATATTTGGAAACTCAAGGGATGGGTTTGAACTAAGCTATGACATGAAAGCTAAATGGAGGTTAAGCAAACTCGTCCATAAGTTTGTGGATGTGACGCACCATGCAACATCACGGAAACTTAGTAACAAGCTTGATATGATGCACAAGCCACCTAATAAGGTCAATCGCTGCTATTCCTTGGCCAAGTAATAAATAAGAGTTGAGTTTAGTTCTCGATAGCAGATAGCTTACTTAAGAAGAAGCAAAAATCATTTTACTTAATTCTAAGATGATTTTGCCTCTTAGTATAAGAACGCTTTTATAGCAACTTACTTAAGGTTACAAAATAGAATCTAAACTAACTAAAAGGGCTAAATAGCTAAAGGAGGAAAAATAAGGTTCAATTACGTATAAAGGAGCAAATCCACCTAAAGATAAGAAGAATATCCACTAACAATTACTACATTATGATGGATTATTAGAGACACATGTTGAGAGACGCTTGGGTGTTGTTTTGGTGTAAGATAACAAACTTTATATGATCAAGAGGCAAGTCAGGTTCTTTTAAGCAAGTCAAATTGGATTGTTGGGAGCTCAAAAATGGGCCGAATGAATTGCTGATTAGCTTAGCTAAGCTATTTAAAAGCTTAAGATAGTCAAGCACTTTGTTTTGGAGTAAGGTGTAAGGCTAGCATGAGCTTGGGGAAACATTTCAAATGAATGAAATAAGGATATCTCTTTTGAGGTAGGTTAAAGGGCAATGGTCTATTGTACTATGTTCTCTAAACCTATAGCTCAGGTATGGGTGATCATTCCTAAGGTTTGATTTTTATCACAAGCTCTAATAAGTATCTAATAATATGTTATGTATTTAAATGATACATTTAGCTAAAATTTGTTTTAGATAAAGGAAGCATGTATTATTTACATTGGAGTGCAAGATCACTTAAGAATTTGTGAAAACCAATAATTGGTTCTTTTTTATACTAAATGGTGTTTCTAATCTTTTAGGAGTTTAAGATATGTATCAAAGATGATGTATGTTAACAGTATTGCATCATTTGTTCATGTGTCCATGTTATAGTGAAATGGTTCAAATTAATATGTTGTAAATTGGAGAGTTAAAGAGCATTAAGGAAGTGGTATGAGTTAAACGGAAGAAACCCCTAGATCAAGTGCTAAGAAGATAGATAATTTCCTATGTAATGGTTCAATAGATAAATCTGACCAAAAAGAAGCAACTTAGGAGCTAAAGGAATAATTGAGGAGGAAGTATTCAAGAATTATGTAATTGTTGAGGACAAAAGTCTTTCTTTCTTTCTTTCTTTCTTTTTAAGGTTTAAGGAGGTGAGAGGTAGAGGGGGGAGAAGGGGTGTAGGTTAGGGAAAGATGTAATACCCTAGCAAATTGGAAATAAGAATCATTTTGAAATGAACGGTAAAAGTGTTATTTAGCTACTAAATTGCCCTTCCTTATAAAAAAATCCTCCCCATTATTCTAAAACCCTTCTAATCCTCTCTCTTTTCTCTAATGCTTTCCTTCTCTTCATTCCTTTCTCATGCCCCAACATTTCATAGCTGCATAATCCACTCCTTTAAGCTAACTTCAAGAAGAACACCATTCCAATCAATATTAAGGAGTAAGCTCATTATTCTTGGTAAGTTTTTGGACTTTAACCATTATTCTTAGTGAATAACTATGGTTTTTTTAGGTCAACTCTTCATTTCGAATTATAAGAGTGTTTCAACCATCCAAGTAATTTTTTTTTCCCTTTCCTTTTCTCTTATCTTCCTTAATGTAAGTCGGTTTTGAGTGAAAGAAGCAAGTAGGTTTGAGTTTCTAAGTTGAGAATGCTTTTAGGGTTAAGGAAAATCAAGTATTGGAGTAGCATGATAAGTGTTTGATTTCATGTTGAAGAAAAACTATGGTTTTGGGAGTAAAATTTAGGGTTAAATTGAAGTTTATCATGCTAATCTATAGCTCATTGTCCAACTGACTATTCTAGCACCATCCAGATGACATCTATTTTCCTTGGCCAAAGTCTAATTACGAATTACCTTTTAGCCCACTCTCTTATCACCATCCAAATGGCATCTAGGACTTCTTAATCAGAAGCCATGTACCTACCATTTAGTTAGCTCTATTAGTTCTCATTTAGACAACAAGCCATGTTTAGGGTCAATATTGTTTTCTTTGAAATCTTTTATTCTTTATCCCTCATTCAAGTGTTTAATCCATCTTTTCTTGCTAAAACATCCAATCTTTAATTACCTAAATTTTAGAACCTTTATAAGGTTTGAACAAGTTGAACCTTAGGATGCTTAGTAAGTGTAAGATATAAGTGAGTTAAGGTTTTGCACAAATGCTTAAAAGGATCAACTTGAGTAAAGTTTAAGTGGTCTACTTGCTTTAAATGTTAGGTTATGAGGTACAAGTTCCATTGTTAACTCAATTGGCTTTTTAAGTACTATGATATTGTGCTTGTAAGTTATGCTTGCTAGATTAGGAAAGAAAATGGAACAAATTAACTATCCAACTAATAAATCACAGTCTGTTAAGTGTATGTAAGGCTCTAGTTAAGGACTTGTAGTAATAGAACTTAAGGGGTACATTAGTGATCGATATATAAAGTTTTGTCCCTAGTAGAGTCGTGTACTAAGAGAATGCAAGGTATAACAAAGACCAAAGTGGTAGTTCTTGATACCTTTTAGATGAGGCTTGAGTGGAAATTCCTAGCCTAAGTTCTATACACTATATATATATATATATATATATATATATATATAAGTGTAGTAGGATTATAAGTGCCCCTTTGTTACTTTTTAGATTAAATTATTGATAACTAAACTAGTTTTTTGATATCTCTAATACATTAACTGTATGTGTTTCATTGATGCATTATATGTATGTGTTATGTTCATTATTTGACACGCACATTTGTATGTGGTATTATGTATCAGGCTTCTACTCATTCCTTTATTTTTACAACTGTAAGTAGTTATGATGAGTTAGCTACTTATGATGAGTATATAGATATTTATTACTACCATCATGTTGGAAAGAGCGGCAATTAGTAATAACATAATGATATCTTCTAGAAACTTGTTAGATGGTCTTATTTCTGATTTATAGGAATTAGACTTTAGCTATTTAGCAAGAATATGTTTTATGGTTGAAATGACTTGCCTATGAACCATTTGGATCAAATGAATTGTTGAGATGTGTTGTTATTATATTGATGACAAGTATTACAAGTGATCATGGAGAGTATAGTCGAACAGTTAAAGCCTTAGCATGTCACTAACTAATAATGATTCATAGTAGGTTATGGTGCTCTAAAATTTGGGGCATTATAGTGTCCCACTTGAGCAACCCATAGTAGCTACTTTCGTACTTTCAGTGGCACCATAACAGATTTAAGGATGCTAATAAAACCTCCCTTGACTAGGTTTTGCTAATATTTCTTTAAATTCTTCTTAAATTCAAACCTAAGCCTTTTAATCTATTACTGTTGATTTCTGATTGTGAAATGAAGACTTGATGCAATACTTGTACTACTTTACATTGTTGCAAAGTCTTTGGTGTTTCATTATTTAACTTTAAAGAGTCAAATGTTTAATCTTTGTTAAATAATGATATTTATGTGGCTTAAGCTACAAGAAACTTTTATGTATAAAATGCTACAACATCATCATTTCTAGAATTTTTTGAAAAATTAATTTATTATTTTTTGGTACTTTTCACATTTCAAGGTATAATTTATACATATTTTAGGGTTTTATATTAATATTTATTAATATATATTCATATCTAGTATTTTCTAGGTGTACTTCATAATTTATGTTTACATGAATTTTACTTATTATTATATTTTTAGGTCAAACAATTTACTTCTAAGCTCTTTTTATATTTCTAAACTCAAATTTGGAGTTTCTATATTTTTATCAAATTAACACCTCTATAAACTCTATTTTTTGAAACAAAATTTATGAAATTACTCTTATCTAACTTTTATGGTCCCATCATACAATTTGAACTAAGACAACATCGGTTTTCCTTTTTAGAGTTGGCTTGTTGAAGTATTTAAATTCTAAACAACTATATCTTACGATAGAAGAGGGAGGGAAAACACACACACATTTTATAGATTTAATTTGATATTTGAAGGGTCTTAAGAAATATTACTTTAGATGTCTATACAATTTACAAAATTTTATTTAGTCATTATTTGATGCTATTCTCTCTTATTAAATACTCCCTTTTCTCTTTAAGAAATAGAAGTTTATAAATACTCCATTGAATCCCTTCTCATTTCTCCAAGAGCATGGCAATTGTTAGGGTAGTAATCATGTTGGTCAATCAACCTCTTGCATTAACTTGTATTATATTTGTTATGGTGTTAAAAGATACATAAAGATCTTATACAATTAACTTTCCTTGTAATCATGTTTATTTAAATGGTAACTATATCTTTTTATATCACTTATTTTGTCAATTTTGTTCAATTATTATGTGTTTAATCATGTCAAAGTCACGTTTGGATGCATTTGTATGGTTATTAAAAATATACATAGTTAGATAAAGATTGTTAAGGTCTATAGGATTTAGCCTATAGAGTTTAGAGAGAATTAAGCTTTACGATTGACGTTTAGCCTGCAAAAAAGAACATAGTGAGAAGTGCCGAAGGATTGTTCAATGTAGCCATTTTGATACTTAAATCAATAAGATAACAGAAAAGGGTGCTTTGAGTACAAAGAGAATTCTAAGTACGCAAAGTATTAAGTAGTTTACCATTTGAAGGTTGGCCAATATCTATAAAGGAGGTAGTTGGCAATTGGAGGACCGTTAGTTGGTCGATGGCAAGTTGACAAGTTATAGATAGCGAAGTTGTATGATCTAACGTGGTCCTAATTTGTAGGAGGTGGTTATTGACTTAGTCTTCAAGCCCTATCCTTTGTTTTCTAACCATTGTAGACTATAGTAAATGGGTAAGCCATCTAGTAGGCCTATGCCAAGGTAGAATGGATGGACAAGGAAGTCGAATCCAAGTAAAGAAGAACTAGGTCATAAGCGTATATAAGTCAACATAGGCTTGAGAGGCCTAAGCCTAAAATATCATATCAACACTTGCACCTTTACCCCCTTCCCCCTACTTCCAAGAGTCTCATTATTGAAGCGGAGGCAAGGAGAGAGGATGGATGAGCTCCTTAAACGCATAACCGAACTGAAGCTAGAGCACTTATGATAGCTTGGTGATCTGTAGGAGGAATTATTATGTTGGCGCCTTTACAAAAATCTCCTCCTTGTTATGATACTGGTTCAAGCAAAGGTGATGCCTTGGGGGATTCCGAACAAAACCCACATGGGGCCAACCAGGATGAAGCAAACTAAGGTAAATACGCCTAGGACGAGCTAAGTGTTAAGGTGTAGAGTTAGATGGGGCTTATCCGACTTGGTGCCTATTGGAAGGAGCCGAGCACTCAGGTACTAAGACAGAGGAAGAGAAGACCAACGTCACATGACCTCAGTTCGAGCTAGGAGGATACTAGATGGAGTAGTCCAAATTGAGTACACCTTGGGTTGAGCTAAAGAAAGTGATCCAAGCTATACGTCCCTTAGATTGAGCTAGGTACCAAGGTACCAGGGTGAAGGATCAGAAGACCGACCTCTTTGGGTAGTAGGGAATGTTGAGCGGAGATGGTAATCTAACAGGAGCACTTATGCTGTTAGGATAAGAAAGACCAAGCTGACAATAATGGAGCTGAGCTGAACTCATTTGTCCATAGTGGACTAGGGCATTACTAAAGTGCCGTAGTGACTGTAGAAGCTAAAGGAGCCTCGATAAAACTTCTTAAGGAAGTTAGCCTTTTGAATTCTTGTATTGGTGCATGTTTTCATGGTGCAATTAATGTAACATGATGGTTGTCATGTTTATGCAATCGCATATGCATCTATAGTTATTACATCATTTCAATGAGGCCGTTCAATTAAAATCGTCGCTATATGTCCACATTGTGACCACTAGAGGATTCATGTCTATACAAATCCTTGTAATCGCCGATTCACTATCCTAAGCTTTTTAGTTATCAATACCATCAATCTTACATGGATAAATCTTTTGAGACTTCTCATACCTATTTATTTACTGCAATTTCAGTTATTCCTTTAACTTCTTTTTTCTACTTCATCAACAAAACTCTCACTTTTCTTCTTTTCTTTCATTAAGATGTCAAGCTTAGGAGTAAACTTTGGTAAGTGTAACATAACATCCTCGGACTCCAAGGCTATGGGGAGTGCTACTCCCTCCTCAAGAAAGGACGAAGAGGCTTTGTCTTCACTGTCACAGTTAGATTTGGAGACAAGGAAGTAGCTGGAAGCGCTTAATAGGGTGGCATTAACAAAGGCCATCTCTCGAGATACATACCCATGCAATTACTTACTAGAAGTTATCAACACCTACAACAGGCTAAAGATTAGCAAGAAGCCAAATGGCCAAGCGAGCAAGAGTAAAGTGATTGCCATCAATTGGGTTCTTAAGAACTTTATCGTTCTTGGCTTGGTGGTGCAACTACTACGACTGGATGAAAGGGTAGCTCTACTTTCAAGGAGGTAATTTACGGTTCATAAGGAGTCCCTACAGTATGGGATGAACCTATCCTTCACGGAATTTAAGATGGAGCTATTCAATTATTATCGATGCTACCCTACTCAGATACCTCCCAATGAGTAGAGGTTATTAAAGGCATTCCAAGCCTTATATGAATACTTGATGGCGAGGGCCACACCCGAGCTCTTCAACCACTTTTATTTATGGAACTCTCTAAATGGTTGGACTTACCTCTAAAATCACATAAGCAAGAAATTGTTTAAAGGCTTAGACTCATCCGTAAAGAATTGGCAGGATAAGTTTGTAGGGATAAAGTTGCCCTAGATGGTGAACTTCTAGACTTGGTGGACTCCATTGGTCCAAACTAAGATGCAGAGGGAACTAAACTAGAATGATTTCAAGGTTACTCGAGAGATTGAGGCCTTCATAACTCTATGGCATGATAGAAAAATTAATGCTAAGGAGATCGTTCAAATGTACTTCAAATTGCCAATCTCTAAGCTGTTCTCAAGCATGGAGAAGGCTATCATGAAGGCAGTCATGAAGAAATGGTTGGAAGGTCAAGTTTGTCTTTAGTGTAAGTTGCCTCTTCCGTCATGCCAACATAGGCTTGCTTGAAGCTATACTTCATACATAATGTCTCTAAGGAATAGGGAGTCCTTCCTGCCCATACTAGTCATGGTAGAGTTTATCAAAAGTTGTAATAAACTTACCTTGTGTTGATATTGTTTGCTCATTTCTTTGAAGGTAAGAAGCTAGCCAAGATTGGAGAGCTACCATGTCCTTCTAAACCTAAGATGATGAGGGGACATCGAAGTAAGGCAAAGCTAGCCAAGAAGACTGCCAACCCCAAGGACAAGGCTGTAGGGCCTACGTTTGGGGTAGGTAAGACCAACAAGATGGAATCGCTTGCTCTTCTCCAAGGGATTCCCATAAGTAGAACTCCTAGGAAGCCTATGGTTCATGAGCCTCTAAGCATGGTCTTACCCTACAACTGAATCTATTCCTACATCTAAGCCTATCATAGTAGGGGATGAGGCCACTGCTGACAAGTTGGAGCTGATAGTGCTTCCTTCCTCTTCCAAAGATAAGGGAAAGAAACCCGTATGTAGCACTACCGAAGAGTTGGCGAATCATAAGAGAAAAGCTCCTAAGGAGGGGAGGAAGGATCTTCTTGACCCAAAAAGGGGTAAATTGGCAATGCCGTACAAAAAACTGACTTCAGAGCGGCTCTCCTATAGACACCAATATCTTATTATAGATCAAATGGGTGAAGCCCAAGCAAAAGTGCTAGAAAGGCATTAGAAGGGATATAACCTCCTAGACAAGTATAAGAAGGCTATGTATAAGTCCTTGAACTCCCGCCTCTTCAAGGTAGTTTCTAAGCAAAGACCAAGAAATGCGGGGAAGAGTTCTATGGGCTAAAGCGGGACATCCAGGGTAGTAATCTAACACCGTGCAATTGAACGCTCGAATTGCAAGCCTTAATGGGGTCTTTCATGCCTACTAACTAGAGCGCCTTGGAGAATATCTATGTTCGACTCTCCCTTCAACTTAGTAGGACACTTTAGCTCATTAAACCATTAAGTAAGTCTATTATTCCAAATTGTTTTCCCTAGTAGAGTTTTTTCTAAGTTTCTCTTCCTATTGCTCATGTTGTAACTCTTGTGTCGTGGTACCATAGCTAGGTGTTACTCTGGGTCAACCGTTAAAATGAGCTACTAGGAGAGGTAAAGGACCTCTAATCGAACATGCCTAGCACACAAGAGGATCATGAGGAGGTGGAGTCCTCTTCTAAGTAAAATTATAAGAAACTTTGTAAAGCTAATCAACGTCTTTGTCATTATTATGTGCAAAATGCTTCTCTAGTAGCCAAGCTATAGGAAGAGAAGGAAAGCCGGAAAGAGGCTAAGGGGGCCATCAAGTAGACCAAGGTGCTCAAAGCTCAGCTAGAGGAAGAGCATAAGTCCAAGGCTAAACTCTCTAAGATGCCGGAAGAGGAGAGGAAGGCTAAGGCAGAGCTCAACTAGCACAATGTAGAGCTGAAGGCATTAGTCTCGAAGCTACAAACTGAGCTAGCAATGAAGGTAATTAAATGTAAATTTGCTAAGAAAACATCACTGAAACTAACCGATCAAAAAGACAAGCTAGAGCAAAGGATCTAGAAGCCCCAACAAGAAGCTAAGGAGATGAAAGAGATCATCTTAAATTTAGAAAGTAGTGAGGTCCTCGGCAAGGTTGTTGAGAAGAAGGCTATGGACAAGTTCTTTATGAATCCACAATGGATTGAAGAGTATGAAGACTCACCATCAAGTGTGGTCAGGATCTTCGAAATAACATGCTTGACTATCACTCTAGCCTTAACTTGAGTTTTCTAGACTGGTTGGATGGTCTAATACATAGGGAAGAGAAGGCGACCAAAGAAAGAGAAAGGACAACTACTCTAACAACTAAAGTAGCCCAAGGTGCCCCTCCTATTTCCAATAGCAAGCAAAGTGCTTCTCCATCCACTTTCGCCTTAGTAATTCAACAAGAGGTCATCTCTAAACGTACCTCAAGGACAAATCAGGGTCAAAGTGACCCTCTCATTAACCAGAGCCAGTTGATTCTGGCTCTTCCTTCTATACCCTAGGAGATAGCACCTTTGGACCGAGTAGCTTAAAAGGATTGGTCCTTCGAGTAGATTGGCGGGTTGGGCTTTTTAGAACTACTAAAGATGGCCAATCAAAAGTGATAAACAGTTGTCTTTTTCTTCACTATTTTTTCTTCTTTCTACTATATTTGTGTAAAGGAAACTTCTTATAATAGGTCAATATGCTGGCCTTCTCTCCTTATAAACACTTTAATGGAATGAAACTTGGTCTCTTAATTAATGCTTTCCTCTACTTCCTATATTTTTGGTTTACTAATACTCGAAGTTTGGTACTTAGTAGCTGCATACTTGTATCTAGTTACTTACTCATAAGGTTAACTATTCGTTTACGACCACTTAGCCACTTGGGGCCTAGGTCACCCAACTCTTAAGGGAAAGCTGAAGTCACTCACTTTAAAGGATAGCCGGCTATTTATAGCTTAGATTACATCAAGGGTTGAGTTAATGGTGTTACGGCAAGCACTGTAGGAGTTCTTTGATTTTATAAGGGGTGTTTCCCCTTGCCGAGGTTACTTGATGGGGATTATGTTGGTGATGTTCCAACTTTCCCGAGGCATAGGAGTTCTTTAGTTGTGCAAAGGGTGTTTCCCCTTGCTGAGGTTACCCGATAGGAGTCAAGTCAATGGTGTTCTAACCTACTCAAGATATGGGAGTTCCTCAATTATGTAAGAGGTGTTTCCACTTACTAAGGTTACCCAATGGAGGTCAAGTTGGTGGTGTTTTGACCTTTTGTGTAAGGGGTATTTCCCTGTTTTAAGGTTACTTGATGAGGGTCAGGTTGGTAGTGTTCCAACCTACCTAAGATATAAGAGTTCCTTAGTTATGCAAGGAGTGCTTCCCCTTACTAAGGTTACTTGATGGGGGTTAGGTCGATGGTATTCTGACCTGCCCAAGGCATCGGAGTTCTTTAACTATGCAAGGGGTATTTCCCTTGCTAAGGTTACCCAATGAGGGTCAAGTCAGTGGTGTTCTGACCTGCCCAAGGTATGGGAGTTCCTCAATTGTGTAAGGTTTGTTTCCCCTTATTGAGGTTACCTGATAAGGGTCAAGTCGATGTCGTTCCAATCTGCCTATACCTGAAGAGACACGCAAGTTAAAAGCCTAAATGAGGAGTTATAGGTCCGTTCACCCATTGAGGGCTAGGATAGATTGATTAAAGCAATAAACATAACATATACAAATATTGAGGAATGAAAAATTTTATTGATAAATTTGAATAACTATAGAGGAGTGTATACAATTTCATTCAAAATAAAGCTGTAAGTTATCGGCGTTCCAAGTACGTAGGATAAGCTCACCATCTAGCCTCTTAAGTTTGTATGCCCCATTACCTAAATTCTCCTTAACTCTGACTAGATCTTCCCAATTGGGTACCAGCTTCCCTTGCCCCTCTCATGAAACGGTGGCCTTAAGCTTTCAATAGACCTAGTCTTCTACCTTGAATTCCCTATATTAAACCATCTTGCCATAGTATTTGGCTACTTGGTACTGATAAGTAACCACTTAAGCTGCTATGAAGTCTTTAATCTCTTCAATAGTATCTACATTAACCTATAATAGAGACTCGTTTAGGATGGCACTAAAGGATTGAGTCCGAATATTGGGAAGATCCAACTCAATGGGAAGGACTGCTTCCAAGCCAAAGGCTAGGAAAAATGGGGTCTTGCCAATCAAAATGTGGTGGGTATTCTTGTATCCCCACAAAATGTTGGGTACCTCCTATACCTACCTACCCTAAGATTGGTCAACCCTCATCTTAAGTGATGGGAATCAAGCTACTGGGCCTTTAATTCGCAACCAAGTCTATGGACTGGAGGTACTAACAAGGCGAATACTCTTACTCCAGCCGATTCCTACCAAGGCTAAGTTACTCCTTGCTACTAATAGACTCTTGATGCTATGCTGAATGATTGTTCGTCTCTCGAAAACTGTATGTCGACTTGAAGAATGCCTTGACAGTAGCTAACCTTCACACACTTGTTCGGTTATGTCCTAACCGACCACTTGCTCGGCATCATTGTTATTGAGAAGCTAAGAGAGTTGTCCTATACTTAACTAGCTTATATTCTTTTGTTTGTATCCTCCAACGGCATCACTAATGCATTTCTGCCACTTGTATAGGACCACGTATAGAATCTGTTGTACTAATAATTGTTTTTCTTAAACAATGCATCTCCACCATGTATATTCACTTTTACCTTTTTGTATTCTTTGTACATTACTTCTTTGGGACAATACCCTTTTTGTCTTTTCCCTTTTTAGGCAAGTCACCCTATTTCCTCAAGTATAAATACCCCCTTATACATGTAGTTGCAATCATCAAATTACCACTAATACACCGAATATTTTCTTCTTGTAAACATTGCTTGTTTACTCTCATTTCACTCTTATCCTAACCCTTAAGCAAGACTAGGGGACGAGTAACCTTACTGGACCAACTCGTGCATCACATCGAGCTATACCATAAGTCTTCGGAAGTTCAATTAGTAGTCGTATCCTTTAGAGCTATTCGTGGCTTTTGCTTACTTTTCACTCATTTTCATTCATTCGCACGTTTCCTCATTATCCTTTTTTAAGCTTTCGATAAGCATAAACCCAACCCTACGACCAGCCTTGTCTGTTCTTAGTTGTAATACACATCATATTAGTATCAAAGCGGAGGTTTCATTTAAATTGTAGTAGTTTGTTCTCGAAGTTCCATGTTCATAGTTTATTTTTGGAATGTGAAACAGAGTAATTTTTTGTGCTAATTTAACTGTCGTGTTTATTGGTTATTAAACTTCTAGTTTGAAGGGAGTATATGTTGTATGAATTAGACAGATAGTGTCAGCTATAACACTAAATCAAGGAGTTTGAAATTTGGACCTATTAGAGAGAATGATAGACTTAAGTGTTAATGCTAGTATTGGGGATGACAACAGTGGTGTTGTCCTTCATGGATGATAATCTCAAGGTACTCCAAGAAGTACAGACAAGAGACTTGATGAGGTAGCTAACCTCCTAGTGGATTTAACCCGAGTTGTTCATGAGTTGGCTTATTGGCATGCTAAAGCTGTACATAACACCCCATAAGCTGCCTAACCTGTGAAAGGTTAGAACCTTACTTGACAAGTTCGAAGTGAAGGAGTAAGCAAACAAGTGAGGAGAAGGATTGACTTGGGAGACCTAGGAGAAGAGGATAAGGAAGAATATTATGAAGAGGAAGAATGAACTCAAGCACCCCGAGCATTTGACCGTGTGAAACTTTGGATTCCGAGCTTCAATAGTTCTAGATATATAGATGATTACTTGGATTGGGAGGAGAAGGTGGAGTAAGTTTTTTATTATTACCAGTATGAATATTACAACAAAGTAAGAATTGCTGCTGTTGAGTTCTCTAGATATGTCACCATGTGGTAGAAGAATTTTTAAGCTATGAGAAGAGAGAAGGCTACCGAGAGATTAGTACTTAGCTTGAGATGAAGAGAGTATTATGAAACAAGATTATGTCGAATACATATCTGCAAGGCACTTTCGCTCGGCTTCAAGAGTTAAGATAAGGAAGCTGAATTGTTGACGAGTATGTCTAAGAGTTCCAAATTTTTATGATTCGTTGTGAAGTAGAGAAACTACCAGCACAAATAGTCTTTAAGTACCTTACTAGATTAAGAAGTGACATTTGAGACAATGTGAAACTCCGACAATTTACCACACTAGATAACGCTGTACGGATAGCCTAGTAAGTAGAGCAATAGGGAAGGAGCCGAATCTTGACCAAATCGTCAACTAGTTGACCTATTTAACCAAGCCCACCAGTTCAAGGAAGCTACCAAGGTTAACTGAGTACCAAGGTGAGCAAATATTAGGATTGGGCAAAAAGGCCAAACAGAAGGTGAGGTGCCAACCCGAACGTACGAGAAAAGGAAAGGATTTAGTAGGAAAACAAGCCAGATTAAGTGCTAAGGGTTTGGACATATGGCTGCTTAGTGTTCAAATTGAAGGACTATGGTCATTAAGGGAGATGTCTCGAAGCTGGAAGTGGAAAGTACCAATGAGGAACCAGAGGAAGAGTGCATTACCAAGAAAGAAACTTCTCAGGAGAATGAACCAATTGGGGAGGATGTGTTTGCCGATGACTTAGATCAGCTGATCTTAGTTGTCAAACGTGTAAGGAGCTTGGAATCCTTACAAAGGAGCTTGGAATCCTTACGAAGGAGATGAGAGAGAACTTGTTTCATATCACCTATAAGGTGAATGATCAGTTGTGTGCACTAATTGTGGACAATGGCAGTTGTACCAATATAGCATAAGCCAATTTGGTCACGAAATTAAAGTTGTTGACTATTGCGCATCCAAAGCCATATAAGTTACATTGGTTAAATAAGAAGGGAACACTATATGTCACTCGACAAGTACTACGGTCGATCACAATTGGAAATTACTCCAACAAGATTCTCTGCAACATGCTACCTATTTGCGTATCATATGTATTGCTTGGCCAAACTGTAAGCAAAACTTGCTTAAGAATCGAAGAAGACTTTGATGATGAGTAGAGCCGAGCTTTGAGAAGCTATTTAAGCTAATGAGTTTATAATTGCATGTATTTTATTTAGTAATTTTTTATGATTTTCCTATATATTTGAGTTTATTATTTGGACAAGAATACTTAAATGAGTAAAATTTTATTTTCTAGGTTTTGAAACGATTTACATGAGAAAACGAGAAAATAGAAACAATTTCACTAAAATCAAAGTTAAAACGAGTAAGTTATGAAGGTCTAAAAATTGACATAGCCAAATGACATGTGTCATTTGCAGGCAAAATTGGAGCTGATTTTCTACTGTTATAGCTTAAGATACGACCATGTCGTCGGTCGTGTCATTTCTAGTTTAAAAAAAAAAAAACAAAGAAGAAGATAAACGTGAAGTATAGTTAAGTACACGACCCAAAGATACGGTTGTGTCTCCCGTCGTATCTTTTCCAATCGATTTATTTCTTTTTTAGCTCTTCCTATATAAAGCCTTGTTAGGGTTTATTTGAGAAAAAATTTTGGACGACTTTTAGGGAGTTTTTGAATCCAAGAACAATTAAGAAAGCAAGGAAAACAGAAGATTTCAAGATTTAATTTTATTTAGATTTCATGATGCTTCTTTCTATTCTTTTCTATACTTTGTTTTTAGACTCTTATTTTGCGATGTATAGAGAGTAGATTTTTTGTATTTAGGTTTTGTGGAACCTAGATTTATTCATGTGATATTATTATTGTTTGATTAATTTAGTTTTTTTTTACTATTTTCTTGATTCAACTATGTTTGCTTCATGATTTAGGCTATTGTTTTCGTGGATAGTAATCTAGAGTTTAATATCTTATAAGAGAATTAAGAGATTTCTTATAAGAGTAGATCTAGGCATAGTTGATGAGAATTGTTGCAAGATCAGAGATAATTTGCAAGATTCTTCTGGATTTGAAATTAAAGTGTAGAGGATTCATTGTTCAATAATGTAATCGTAAGTCACACTATTGAGAAGAGATTCTAATAGGTGATTCTAGAGTTAGGGTTAATTAACTTGAGAAAGTAATCAACTTTAGAAGAGAATTCTCCTGGTCAAGAAATATTGAAGAATAAATTAGATGATCTTTAGGAAAATCACATGTTACACTAAGGGAAACAAGATCTAAGTTCAACATTGAATCTTAAATTAATTTCAATTGAATTGTGTTCTTGTTAATTCTTGAACTACATCTTAGTTAATCTTTAAATTAGTTTTAACAATAATTTAGATTTACTTCTTCAAGTTCTTAAATTTTAATTTGTCAGTTAGATAATAAAGATCTAGTAAGTATTAGTAATCGTACTAGTCCTTGTGGGATCGACATTCGGACTTATATCTGTTATATTATAAACTCCTATACCTACATCAAAAGCCGATGAGCCGACCTTCATGTTGGCTAAGCGACTATTAGAATTGAGGGAGCGTGGTGAACTACCCTTGGAAGTAAGAGAGTTGCTGAATGAATATGCCGATCTATTTCCTGAACAATTACCCGAGGAGTTACCTTTCGTCTGAGGTATAAAGTATTGCATTGACTTGATACCCAACATGATAGGATCCCAGGTACTGACTCGACACTATGCTAGGTTTCAGATCACATGGGAAGCTTGCTCGTGAGCTCCGTGTAAGTAGGTGACCTATTAATAAGCTATGTCAGCGTTGGATGGCCTGCCCTGCTTTATAGGGTCTACTTTGTTATGTGGAGTACGCCTCGTTCTACCTTGACCAAGCCCTCCTACAAACCTATCCATGAATTATGGCAATATCGGAAGATCCGATATGCTCTGCAAGTTCTGTTCTAGGCTACTACTTATGCCCTACTTTGCTAGGTCTTTCTTGTTATACTTGGTCCATTCTGCCCTATTGTGGTCGGCTCTATTTTATTTTTCCGAGTCTACTCTAATCAACTATACAGGACTGTCCTGTCTTGCCTGTCCATCCTACCTTACAGAGGTCGATTTGCTCGATTGATTTTGCTCAGCCAAGGTCCGCTCTGTCATGACGAAGCTACCCATCTATTCCATATCAACTTAGCCGCACCGAGTCATATTAAACAGGTTAGCCACATCCACCTCAGATCAGCTCGACCATGCAAGGTTGACCCTTGCCATGCCAACTCGGTCATTGCCTTATTAAGTCGATCTAGCCATACGAGGTCGGCACTGATCGTGTCAAGTTGGCCCCGATCATATCAAATTAGCCGCGGATAGAAGCAAATCGTCCAAAATCAAGTCTACCCAGATCATAGCTCTAAGTCTCCAACAGCTCTTTGGAATCAAACATCAACCCCTTACCCAAAAATCTTATGCAGCTACCCATTTTACTTATGTTATTTGGATTTCCCTTTTCTTACATTTTCCTTTAGTTATCGTTCATGTTCCATTTGTAATTACTGGAGTGGCACTAAGGCATCCTTTAGTCATTTATCTACAACTTTACCCCTTTTGTATAAATAGAACACTTGTAGAGGGTTTTAAGGCAAAGTTGACATTTTAATGAAAAACCCTTAAGACTTTTCTCTTAGAAAACTCCCCTCTATCCGCTCTTATCAACATTTTAGCAAGGATTGTAGCAAGCAACCCTATCACTCGGACCAGTGCATTACATCCAACGAGTCTTAGGTCCATATGTGGTTCTACGATGCATCATATTGTAGAGTTAATGCACAAGATTTGCTAAACCATCGAATTTCATTTATTTTTCAAACCATCTCGTAGTTCGAACCCATCCATTTGTATGATATCGGGTTCATGTGTTCACCCACAAATCTATATCACAACACTATGTTGCCGAATAAGCCAGCTTAACAGATGAGCCTCCAACAAGTTTCCGAGCTATAATAACAAGTCAATAAGCTACTAGAAAGAGGATATATGAGGGAAAGTCTCAACCCTTATGCTATTCCAATGCTCTTAGTGTCAAAAAAGGATGATACCTAATAGATGTATGTTGACAACCGAGCTATGAACAAGATCACAATCAAATGCAAGTATCCTATCCCTAGGTTAGAAGACATGCTGAATGAATTGAGTTGAGCTAAAATCTTTAACAAGATTGATCTAAAGTTTAGCTACCATCAAATTCTCATGAGGACAGGATATGAGTGGAAGACTGCACTCAAAACTTAGCATGGACTCTACAAGTAGATAGTTATGTTATTCGGCTTATCAAATGCCTCAAGCACTTTCATGAGACCGATGAACCATGTCTTAATAAATTTGATAAGAAAGTGTGCCATGGTGTACTTCAATGACATCCTGGTATATAGTGCCAAATTACCGAGTCACTATGAACATCTCTGTACCATATTGGATGTCCTCCATGTCATATTGGATGTCCTCTATGCCATATTAGATGTCCTCTATGCTGAGAGGTTATTTGACAATCTTAAGAAATATTGCTTTTGCTAGGAGGAAAGGGTGTTCCTAGGCTATGTAGTAAGTAGGGGAGGCTTATAAGTGGATGACGAGAAGATACGAGCAATCGTCGAGTAATTGACTCCAACTACTTATGCTAAGGTGATAAGTTTCCATGGACTAGCATCCTTCTACCAAAGATTTATAAAAAAATTTTAGTACCCTTGCCACACCATTCACCAAGCTCATAAAGAAGAACACCGACTTCAGATGGGGAGAAAAGGAGGAGAGAAGCTTTGTTGAGGTGAAGGACAGATTGACCTCTGTACTTGTACTATCTCCGCTCGACTGTGAGAAAATATTTGAGATGGAACGTGGCACATCGAGCATTGGGATGGGCATTATCCTAATGCAGGAAGGCCGACCCATCGCCTACCATAGTGAGAAGCTCAAAGGACCTCAGCTAAACTACTCCTATATGACAAAGAACTCTTAGTACTTATTCAAGCACTTCAAGTATGATAGTATTATCTACTATCGAGAGAATTTTTCATCTATAATGACCATGGGTATCTGAGATATCTCCAAAGTTAGACTAACTTGTTGATGCAGCAAGTGAGGTAGGTTAAATTCCTTAAGGGATTTAATTTTGTTATTAGGTACAAGTAGGGAAAGAGCAACATAGTTTCAAATGCTCTTTCAAAGAGACATGCGTTCCTGACCGAACTATAGACCAAATTGTTTAGGTTTGTGAATATTAAGGAAAAATGCTTTGAGGATCCACACTTTGGGCCCATACTTGGGCATTGTGTCGACAAAAGCATAGTAGATAAGTATCACATGGAAGATGGATACTTATTTCCAGGAGGGAAATTGTGTGTACCAACTTGTTCACTAAGGGAGTTACTGATCAGGGAAGCCTACAGTAGAGGAATCCTTAGACACTTTAGGGAGAGAAGGATGTATGAGTTGTTGAGTGGGCATTTCTTCTAGCCGAGAATGAGGTGAGATGTACACCGAGTTGTTAAAGGCTGTACCATATGTAAGAGGGCTAAATGCCAAGCCAAGCATGGGAAAGTAATGCCTTTGACTGTCCCGACAAGACCATGGACTAAGTTAAGCATGGACTTTGTTCTCGGATTACCACAAACTATCTAAGTAAAAGATTCCGTAATTTTCATCGTTGATAGATTCAATAAGATGGCATAGTTTGTGCCCTACTCCAAGACTAATGATGTTTCAGCTATTACTTCTCCTTTCTTGTAGGAAATTATTTGGTTACACGGTGTGTTGAGAAGTATAATATCTAATAGAGATCCGAAGTTCTTAAGCCATTTCTAGAGAACTCTTTGGCAACGGATGGGGACTAAAGTACTATTCAGTACTTTCTATCACCCCCAAACCAATGGACAAATAGAGGTAGTCAATCATACTTTGGGATCACTACTCTAAACTACAGTGGGCAAGAACTTGATTGATTAGGACATCTATTTGCCTGTAATCAAATTCGATTACAACTAAATAGTACATAACACCACTAAACAGACCCCCTTCAAAGTTGTCTATGGTTTTAATCCTGAGTTGCCCCTCAATAACACCCTCGTACCTATATCTGAGCAAGAAGACCCTGACAAGAGAGTCTGAGCATAATCCCTACAACACATCTATAACAAATTTACCTAACAGATTGACCAAGCCGCCAGACAAAAGCATGAGAAGGCCAAGGGCAGGATGACAAAACAATTTTAGCCGAAAGACTTGGTATGGTTGCACCTGAGCAAGGAAAATTTCCAAATAAGAGGAGGAATAAGCTATTTGCATAAGCTGAAGGACCCTTCAGAATCATCGAAAAGATCAACAATAACACCTACAGATTGGAGCTTCTTGAATATTATAGGGTTTTAGATACCTTCAACATTGTCGACTTCAGTCCATATCATCCTGATAGAGAACTAAACAAAGATCTGTAATATTTGACCCCAAATTCAAATCAACCTAGAGGAAATAATAGAAAACCAGTTATTGGGCCTTTAACCTACAGTCGAGCCCGCAAACTAAAAGGACTAGCAAGGTGAATCCTCCTACCCCAACTGACTCTTGCTAAGGCCGAGTTACTCCTTACTGCTGATGGACTCTTAATGTTATGCCGAATGATTGTCCATCTCTCAAAAACCGTATGCTAACTTGAAGGATGCCCTGACAGCAACCAACCTTCGCACACTTGCTTGGTTATGTCCGAGCTGGCTATTTACTCAGCATCATAGGTATCGAGAAGCTGGAAGAGTTGTCTTACACTAATCGTCAACCACTTTTGTTCGAATGAGTCCACGCTTACTTGACACTCATGCTCAGCTACCCAACTAACTTGTACTGTTTTATCTGTATCCTCCAATGGCATCACCAATGCATCTTTGTCATGGGTATAAGACTACGTATAGAATCTGCTATATTAATTATTGTTTTTCTTAAATATTCACTTTTATCCTTTTGTGTTCTTTATAAATTACTTCTTTAAGACAATACCCTTTTTGTCCTTTCCCTTTTTAGGTAAGTTACCCTAATTCCTCAAGTATAAATGCCCTTTTGTACATGTAGCCACAATCATCAAATTGCCATTAATACACTGGATATTTTCTTCTCGTAAACATTGTTTGTTTACTCTCATTTTACTCTTATCCTAACCCTTAAGCAAAACTAAGTGGCGAGTAACTTCATTGGACCAACCCATGCATCACATCAAGGTGTCTCGTAGTCCTTGAGAGTTTCATTGGCACGTTATATCTACTAGAGTTGTTTACGGGTTTTATTTACTTTTCATTCATTCACGCATTTTCCCATTACCCTTTTCAAGCTTTCGGCATACTTAGACCCACCCATGCAAACGACCTTATCTTTTCTTGGCTATGGTACGCATCATTAAAACTCTTAAGGATGATCCAATTGGTAGCCTTGACCTAACCATTAGATTAGGGATGCGCAGCTGAGGTGAAGTGGGGCATGATGTGATGCTTGGTACAAAACTCCTTAAAAGTAGGGTTGTCGAACTATTGCCCATATGAGACCCGAAACTTAGAGAAGATGTTATTGCACACAAAAGAATCCATGCTCCTCTCCATTATCTTAGTCTCAACTTCAACCTTATTGGTGAAGTAGTCAACTACCACGATGATGAATTGCTATCTTCCTAAGGCCTTCGGGAAAGCAATGAGAATGTTAACGTCCCACTAGGCGAAGGGCTAGGGGTTAATCAAGGGCTATAAGTTGGAGCTGGAAGGATAGGTGACCAGAATGGGCTTTTGACACTAAGGATACCTCTGGTTACTACCTTTACATCCTGCCTCGTGGTAGGCCAGTAATATCGGAGCTGAAGAGCTTAGATGTAGAGAGCTTGCTATTGGATGTGGTTACTACATACTCCCGCGTGCAACTCTTCTATGATATGCAGCCCCTCATCAGCTCAAAGGCATCTAAGCAAGGCAAGGCTAACTCCCCTTTGGTACAGAATGTTGTCAATCAAAGCATAGTTAGCGGTATGGTATCTCAATTTTTTCACTTCATCATGGTATCATCTCTAGCTTCATACTTGCCTCAAACTTGCTAGACCATGGTTATGGAGTTTGAGAAGACATCGAGGTATTTGACGCCAATCTCCCTGGTAAGCTTGAGACCGATGATCAGAGCCCTATACTTAGATTCATTGTTGCTTGTATCGAATCTTAACTTGAGGGCATAATAGATGTAGTCAGAAAAATCCCAGTAAGTATCAAACCTACACCTCTTCCTCCTACGGTAGCTAATCCATCAACATAGAGAGTCTACACCTTTTTATCATCTTTGAGAGACGCTTCCTCTTCTCTTGTGTATTCTATGATAAAATTAGCCAATGTTTGTACTTTATAGGCCATTTGTAGTTAGTATTAGATGCCATATGCGCTTAGCTCTATTACATACTTGACCATCCAACCATATGCATTGGGCTTCTGTAGTAATGTGCACAGCAATTGGTCTGTTAGCAAGATGATCTAGTATGTTTGGAAGTAAGGTCTAAGCTAGCGTATAGAGATGACGATGACAAAGGCTAACTTTTCTAATTTGGTATACCTTACCTCAGGTCCTTGGAGAATGTGGCTAATGTAGTATACTGGCTTGTATACTCTTACTTTCGCTCTAACCAATACAGATGAAAGTATGATGTCATTGATCACCAGGTACAAAGACAAGTCTTCCCCTCAAACGAACTTAGAGAGGACAGGTAGGTGCTTAAGGAAGTCTTGCAACTCCTTGAAGGCTGCTTCACATTAGGGAGTCTATTCAAAATCCTTTGGATTCTTAAGGATTTTGAAAAACTATGTACATCTATTTGTACTCCTTGAAATGAATCTACTTAATGCGGCTACCATGCTAGTGAGCTTCTAAATATCTTTGACCAAAGAAGGCGAGCTTCATGTCCCTAATGGCTTATATCTTCTTGGGGTTGACCTTAATGCTTCTTTAGGTGACCATAAAGCTTAAAAACTTCCCAAAGCCGACCCTAAACATGTACTTTTGGGGGTTCGACTTCATATTATGCTTTCTCATCCGTTGAAGGCTTCTTAAAAGTCTTTGATATGGTTGTTGAGCTACTTGCTCTTGGCGATCATGTTGTCAACATAAACCTCTACGTTGCGTTTGAGCTGGGGCTTGAACAAGGTGGTCACCATCCTTTGGTATGTCGCCCCCACATTCTTGAGGCCAAAAGGCACGACGATATAGCAATAGGTACCAAAGTCAATGATGGAGTTATAAACTTTATCCTTCGAGTCCACTTTGATCTGGTTATACCCTAAAAAGGCATCTATGAAACTACACAAAGCATGTCCTGAGGTAGAGTCAACCAGCTAATCTATCCTCAAGAAAGGAAAGCAATCCTTTAGGCAGGCTTTGTTTATGTCGGCATAATTGATATACATACGCCACTTACCATTCTTTTTGTTAACTAGCACAATGTTAGCTAACCACATCAAGTACTTTTCCACTTACATGAAGCTTACCTTCAGGAGCTTTTACACTTCTTCCTCAATATTGGCCTGCTATTCTGGTGTGAAATGTCTCTTCTTCTGTTTGATAGCCCACCATTGCTGTCGATATTGAGGCTATAAGTTACTAAGTCGGGGGAGATTATAGGTATGTCTAATGCTGACCAAGCAAACCTATCTGAATTGGCCCGTAAAAGGTCAACAATGGCCTCCTTCACCTCAAGAGGAGTCTTGATTCCGACCTTGGTGGTCTAGTCGAGACTAGTGCCAATCTGTACCTCTTCAGTCTTCTCACCCAGCTTACCTTTCTTAGCCAACTTCTCCTATGGACCAGTCTCCAAAGTGAAGACACCATAGGCCTTAGCTACCTTCACATAGAGCTTCTTAGAGAGCTTTTGGTCACATTAGTAAATTCCCACCCCAATAGGGGTTGGAATTTGGCTTTCAAATAAATGGATGATGTGATGACTTCAAAGCTATTCAAACTCTATCTTCCTAATAGAGCATTGACGAGGAAAGGGCAATTTACCACCATAAATTCTATAGGTCATCAGGCGTATTTTCATCTTTATCAAGCTCCATGTCAAGAGTAATGATACTTATATCTTGGACTATTTCCGCATTGATGCCGATGAGATCATTGTGGTATGGCTTCATCTTGACAAGTAACTTCTTCCTCATCCTATTGTAAGTATGTTTGAAAAGGATATCAATAGAGCTACTAGTGTCCACCATAATCTTGAGGAGCTTAAAAGGCATCTTGGTGAAGGGTGTCGATTCCTCTAAGTCCTTATCAAAGAAAGAGATCAAGGTATCTCTCCTTTGCCTCTTCTCCCTCACAGCTATTACCTCAAACGAGGCATTAGCTAAGCCACTATAGATCGGTTAGGTCTAAAGGTGTGGCCCCCTACTAATAATAATGATAATACCATTATAGGTTCGAATATCCCAACAGTCGTCATTAGACTCTTCTCAAGCATTCTTTATCTGTCACCTCCGAGGTACCCTCTCTTCGTCATCTTTGGCATTGTTGACGTTATTAAGGTCAGCCACATACTCATGGAAGTAGCCCTGCTAAATGGCACATTCTATTGCGTTTGTCAACTGGAAGCATTCTTCCATAATGTGGCTGTAATCATCGTAGAACTGAAAGTACTCGTCAAAGTTCCTGCGACTAGGGTTCCCCCTCATCTTAGGGGCTCTTATAGGAGACCTCTATTCAACACTTCCATGAAGACTTGAGTAATAAGTCGATTTAGAGGTCTATGTCAAGTGTAGAAGGGTAAAGGTAAAGGGTCTAGTTCGACTTGGCACTTCTTCCTACTGGAGCCCTCCATAATTAGCTCAACTCAACCCTTTGCCACTAAGGCAATCCTTTAAGGACACTCTATCCTTGTCTTTCTTTCTATTGACCTCTCCAAGTTAACCTCATGCTTGGTGTGGATATTATCTTCCTTGTCCATATACTTCTAAGCCTTGTTCTAGAATTCAACTAAGGTCTTTAGCTTGCTTTTTCCAACTAAACAAAAGAAGTCCCCAGAGGGTTTGATGATGAATTGCATGATATGAACAGCTACTCACTCATTAAGCTGAGAGATCTCAACCACGACATTATTGAACTAAGGTACATACTCTCGCAAAGTCCCCTTTTCTCTGCTTGATTAGGTACAAAGACGAGGTGTCCTTTGATGGGGGCTTACTAACCCTAAAGAAGAGACTAAATCAATGAGTGAGCTCGTCAAAAGAGTTGATGGAGTTCTCAGGTAGGTGGTTGAACCACATTCAAGCTACCTTCCATAGAGTTCCTAGTAAGGCCTTGCCTATGATGGCATCCCCAGGAGCATTGAGGTTTGTGAGAGTGCGGAAATGGAGCAGGTGATCATCAAAGTCACCGGTATCATCATAGTGGTCTAGGGTAGGAAGTTTGCTATTCGGAGGCAGGACTTTATCCTAGATACCCCTGTTGAAAGGGGTTTTGCTATTGGTCATCGGGTCAGCACAATCTACTGCCTTGCTCTCCATCTTCTCAAAGAGCCTTCATACAATTTCATAAAGGTCATTTAGCTTAACATTTTCAACCTAATGAGCTCTGTGTGTTGTTGATAAGGTAACCTTCCTATGGGAGTCGGCTACTTATTCATCACTAGCAAGGGCATGGTTACAATTATTCGCAAACCACACTTGCTGCTTTAGCCTTTAGGGATTAGGCTGCAATATCCTACCACTTTGCTGCTACTGCTATTGTTGTTATTACTACTAGTCATCCTAACCATTGTAGGCATCTGATGCTTGTAGCACATGGGGGTGCTTGCTTCGTCTTTCGACTTAATTGAGCCATTCCTGGAGCAATCTATTATGGGTGACGAACTCTTCCAATAGTTGCTCCATACAAGTCAGGCGCTGCTCAAGTGTTTCCCTAACTAAGGTTAATGTTTTGAAGCTAATTATTTAAAGGTTAGTTGGTTGGATCTACAACATGAGACATGGTAGATACAAGAGATGGGGAAAGTGTTGGCAAAGTGTTTAAAGTGTTAATGTGATAGATGAGTTTGGGTTCTCACAAACGATGCCAAATGTCATTTATAAAACTTAGCCAATGGACTTCAAGGAGAATTGGGCTTTGTGCTTGATGTTTAACTTGCAAAAAAGAATACGATGAGGGGCGCCAAGGGATTGTTCGGCATAGCACTTCAATGCCTAAGTCAATAAGGTAATAGTAAGGGTGCTTTAAGTGTAAAGACAAGGCTAAGTATGCAAAGTATCAAGTGGCTTACCGTTGGAGATTGACTAATAGTTATAGAGGAGAGTAGCTAGCAGTTGAAAGACTATAAATGGGCAGATGGAATGTCCATAAGTTGCAAGTAGTGGGGTCGTGTGATCCAACGTAGTCATGGTTTGTAGGAGCCAATTATTGACTCAATCTTCAAAGCTTATCCCTTGTCTTCTAGCCATTAGAGACTGCATTAGATGAGTAAGCTATCCAGTGGGTCTGGCCGAGGTGGACTAGATGAACAAGGAGGCCAACTCCAAGCAAAAAGGAGATAGGTCACAAGCGTAATATTGTTGGTATGTTGGTATGAGCTTGAAGGACCCAATCCCAAAATATCCTATCAACAATTGTCAATAATTCATTCATATTACAATCATATTTATTTAAATTATAAACCTTATTTTTCACATCGCACATTTTGTTAATTTTATTCGATAACTATATTCCTGGTCGTGTTACGTTCAGATTCGAATTCATATTATAAAATATTGCCGACTTAAACCAATGAGCTCTTCTTTTAGTGGGTTCAATTTTTCAACGTTTAATTCTTCATAACAAAAGTAAAAAGGAACGATTAGAATTAAACTCCTTCCCCCAATTTTTACTGGATCACGCAATCAATGCTTTTCCAGATTTTCAACAAAGCAAAAAGGTTTCCACCAAAATAAAGACTCTTTCTTTCTTTCCATTATGGGTCATCAACTTTCCTCATGAAAGAAATTTGAAGTGAAACTCCAACTGTTTAAATTAATATTTTAGAGCTAAAGCTCTTTGGCATTGGTAGAACTACTTGCTAATTTGTTTCACTAAGATTACATTTCCTTGATATTTATAACATAATCCTTATAATTACGAAATATAAAAAACCATTAGAGAAATCTTCCGCAAACATTACTATAATAGAAAACTTTTACATGCCTTTTTTAAAAAAGAAAAATCCACCTATAAAAGTAACTAGTTACTGGCTACTACAATTAATCCAGGTTACAAATAAATGTAATATCTTACTAATAAACACTAGATTATAGTAAATATAAAAAACGAAATTCCTAAAAACATTCTTCCTCATCAGTGTTGGATTTGTTCATTAGGAATAAAAGGAAAACTTTTGGATGCTTGATTTATATGAGAATGTATATATATGTGTGTGTGTGTGTGTGTAAGGATTTTCTCATAATTTGCGAATGTAGTCATACTGATGCGTGCGATTCAATATGTTTGAAACTAGGCATCACAAAAGTTGGACAAAATGCATAACGGAGATCTATTTATAAAATAATCCATTGACTCTCTTTCATCTTTCAAATAAGCATCATTATCATGCGACCAATAACATCTAGAAGTACTTCTAAACATGCATGTATGCATGCATATATACATATATTTATATATATATATATATATATCAATGGATGATGCTCTTGCATTGCAGATATATAAATAATTACATGTGAAATCTATAATTGAAATACATCAAAAATTTAATCAAACTGAGGGGTGAATTAGTAGTCACTGGGATTTGTTTTATAGAATAAGAAAGCTAATGAGTTCCTTTCCTATTCCTACATTGGCAACTGTCCTCAAAAGTAAAACTTCAAAGTGTCTCACCATCCCTTTTCCTTATGTATAGGCACCACATCCTTTTTACTTTGGTGACCGGAAGAATCCTTATTATTCTCAAATTACTATTATCACATATTACATATATGGACATTAACTCTAACGCTTTGATGTAGTTAAGAAAGAAATTGAAAATTTGGTCTCACTTAAGAATGAAAAGGATTGGTAAGTGTTTGAAATATTTCTTATTCTTCTATAATAGTCCTAGGAAATTTCAACCTAATAATCTATTGTAGAAAGGAGCTACTAAGAGCTAAGGAATCATCTCGGATTGTTGATCTCCATTATAATCAATCAAATCTCCCTATTTACAAAGTTATAAAAACCCTTTTTTTCTTTAACCCTAAACATTAGAATGAAATCATTATAAAACAGTTTTTTTTTTTTTTTCCTATGGGAAGTTTCCTATTTAATGGATATCTCGATATTATTGGAAATTTTTTATTTTATGAGTTATATACCTATGAATGTATAAATATATATATGCATTTTTATGGTTTCACAATGTACACATTATATCAATAATTTTCAAAGGAATAATAATGCTTTTACTTACCAAAATTGTCTTCTCTAAATCTTTCTTGCAATTTATTTCCTATTAAATATATATATATATATATATATTTTACTATCCGCTCAATGATAGATATAGTTTTCATGGTAAGTGGTTTAATGATAGTTAAAAGAGCAACTAATGAAATGTATTGTATGTATTGATGTATTGTATCATGGTAAATTTAGTTTAAACTTTTTTTAGTAATGATATAAATTGTTGTTATATGTATTACATATTGCACTATTGCGTTTCCTAGTATGATAGCCACCTTACATATCATCATAGTAATCTATTATATGTCATCATATATAGTAATATTACAATTTTGATAATAATTAAGCTATCCAATAGAAAATTTCATGATTATACCTTTATAATTTTTAGTAATGTATTATAATTTGTTGTTAATACTATAATAATGCATAGTCATATGATTAGCTTTCTGTGATTTATCTTGCATCAATACTTTATTAGTTGTTAGATTATGGATTAGGTCATTATTAGCAATTTATATGAGTTCTTTTGACTTTAGGTTTCTTGATCTATTTTTAGTTAATTGGTTGATCTTTTATATGCAATTAATAAAATGACCCATGTTTTCTTCAATAATGCTATAATTTATAAATCTATTTAGTCGTTTTGTCTTTAAAATTGGTTTGCCTAAAAATTCTTGAGTTTTTTATTTTTGATTTAAACCAATAACCTAATTGGGAACCTATCTAGCAATAGATTCATAATATTTTCTTTTTACCAACTCTACTTAGTCCGCGACTCTTAAAATAGATTTTGAAAAACCCTTTTAATTTATAGTCAAGTGGTTGTATTATAATTAAAAAGTACATTATACGAAGAATAGTAATTCTTTAAGGGATAAGAATTCCTTATTTACTCTATGTCATATAAGAATAATTTTTGACAAACCAAATATGAAAATAGCTATTCCATGAGATTATAACATAAAAGTCGTACAATCATTCTTAGATGAAGATGCAGTATTAAATTCCAATAAACTTCCAGCTGCTTCTAATTTCTCCTAATAGATTCTAAATGTCTTGTAATGAGCTTCTGACTTCTTCTAACTCAAGCCCATGCTGTTTCTGATTAGATTCTTCCTCTGCTTTTGCTGTTCGAGATGTTCCACAAATTTTATATCCATCTTAATTGCATCAGATAACACATAACCATCCACCTTAATCGTGGAATATGCATCGCTCGGCCATTTCCAAGATTCATTTGTTGCTCACTTCACTTCAATTTTATCATTCAAACTTAATTTTCTTCTTCTTTTCTATCCCAACCTTGAACCACAACTCTAGATTTATAGATCTCCTCCTCTCTTACCCTTATAGATTGCACTACATTTCACCTTTAATATGTTCGATTAAGGGTGAAAAAAATAAAATAAAGTAACCGAACAACGAATCGGGTAAAATAAAAAAATTATCTTTTTTAAGTAAATTAAACCTATTGATTCAAATAGAACCGGAGTAAGAAAGGTTAGGGGAAAAAAAAAAAAAAAGGGCTGACAGTAAACGTAAACAATTAAACGCTAAAGGAGATGAAATCGTGCTCAACTAAGATTTTGCCTCTAAATTGACTACCATCGTTATGTAGTAGTAGGTAAGAATTGCAATATTAAACTTAACATAGAACTTGTATTTTA
Organism: Lumnitzera racemosa; assembly: GCA_024138005.1. Classification (NCBI taxonomy): domain Eukaryota; kingdom Viridiplantae; phylum Streptophyta; class Magnoliopsida; order Myrtales; family Combretaceae; genus Lumnitzera; species Lumnitzera racemosa. The sequence continues at coordinate 10,261,956 of JAMXBC010000007.1, forward strand.
AAGATACGATACAACTATTTATCTCTTTCTATGAATATTGTATATCAAAGATGCAATTTCCCTTAGATGACCAAAAATGCATCTGTTACATGCAATATTAAGATGATATTTGTATAATTTTATTTACGTAGTTGATATTTGTGTAACTTTTATCTAAATGCATCCATAAACATATAAAACCTCTCTTTAAGATAGGCAAAGAGATTAGTCACGTTGTTGAGCTAAAACTTTGATAGTAAACAAGTCAATGGCGATAAGATAAAATTGTCATGTTAAAAGAAAAGATACTATGGAAGCAAAACTGCCTATTCCTTTTCTTTTTGGTAAGATGCTGGGCTACTTATGGCAAACCAAAAATCAAGCCTTATTTCAACTTGATCCCGTTGAGCATGCCATCTGTCCACTAACAATTCCTGAGGTTCGGGTAACCCTCTTCTAGAAATATCAAATCACCTCCCAATGGTAAACTACTTAGTCATTTTATCCACTTAACCTACTTTTTGCACTTAAGTATTCTTATTCTCTCAACTATCTAATACTAATTTAAGTATAAAAATTATCACATTGGACAACATCTCGGTGGCTCTCTCTGTTTTTGCAAACTATACAGTCAAGCACAAAGCCAATCTTCTTACTGCTCTACCAACCAAATTCTATAAACAACAACTTGAAAAAATAAAAATGAAAAGAAAATCATATTGAACACAAAACAATTTTAGTCCATATGAGCTATGCAAGAATAGGAGCTATGCAATAATAGATCTGTATAGGAAGCATAAGACCCAAAGAAAGAAGACTATGAAGCTTAATGTAAATCTACAGGTTTTAAAGTCAAATGATATTTTTTGAATTATAACTTCAGTGTATTTGTAATAAGCGATGATTTGAATTTATATATCGAGCTATTGAAACCGTTAAAAAAAAAAACTCGAATCATATAATTAAATTATAAAATATATTATATGATTCGATTTAATTATGAGAGCAAATCATACCAAATCAAATGCAACATAGACCCATCCATAAGCACGATATGTTGGGTCATTTCTAACTTCGCCATTAAGTGGACAAAGTGGAGAGAAGTAAAACAAAGCCATTGCCATTAGGTCGGAGGCCTATTAGTTTCATGGGTCATAAAATCATAATTTAATCGCAAGATATAAATTGGTACTTATATCATATGCTTCCATTTGCTTGAAACTTACACATCGTTATTGTCTTGAATGATGATGATTATATATATCATATGGGGTACGAATGTATGAAGATTTATTTCAAGCATTTGTCAACATATAGCGAATAATTACACATCAACCAGACACAAAGCATATGACAACATATGCTTAAATCATTAATGTCGTATAAAAAAATTTAGTTAATTTATAAAACTGTCTACCCACAGTACAATTTTTCCTTTGAGGCTTTCAACCTCCACAAGTACCGAAAAATTCCAAACGTGTGGCGGATTATTATTGAAAAATTGTTTAAATATTTTCAGATTTAACTATAGAGATATTGTGGTCCATGTGCTCTTGTCAACCTAACTGAACCTACTTACATAGGTTTAGGTTTATTACTCCCTTAATAATAATATATTAATAATAAATAAGTACAGAGGAGCTGGTGATGTAATTGATTGAAGATTCCAGAATTATTTAAATTATATTGTCGGGTCTCTGTGTCATTGTCTGGCCCACATAAATTTGTTTAAATCTTGATGGATTATTCCTCTTATTTCTGCACCCGATTTGATGATTTTGGCCGCTTTATGACCATCTATCTACAGAAACTGCGACGTTCATATTAAAAGAAAAAAAAAAGGTTGTTTAAGTGAATTCTACCTTGTCGGTTTGTGGACTTGTATATCGAAAATATTGCGAGTAATTCGATGCCAAAAACGACGGTGAAAGTGTGAAGCTCAATCCTAAATAAATATATCCATCGTAATTTTGTAGCAATCCGATTCATAATGTTGAATGTGATATCAGTATATTAAGAAATTCTTCTTTTTTTTAATAACTTTTTATTTTATTCTGAGTTTCTTCATTAAAATTTTTTATATATATTTTTTTAAATTTTTATGGATTCCATTACTATAAATTTGATCAATGAAATTTAGGAAAAAAAAAAAAAAAAAAAGAAATTTTTGTATCAGTTGTCAGAGTAGCGGGAAAAAACGAAGTAACACCAACGCATCACCCATTTATCGCTAGAGAAACTTCAAGCCCGTCATTCTACCCGAAAATTCGCGCTTGGTAATGCGCGTTAAGGGTGGTGTTATGTGTATCGATGCAACTTTCTAACTCTTTGCTCAGTACTTGGATTTGCCTCAACCAGAGCCAACCGCATGTCGTAATTATAGAAATTAGTAAGATAAGTTAGTAAATAGTTTCGTTTAGTAAAATAAATTGAAAAATTAGTTGCTATAGAGGATTAGCTAGGAAATTTTGTTGATATGGCAAGTATTATAAATAGTATTTTGTAAATGCAAAATGTATCTGTCCAATTTATGAAAACCTCTCTAGGAGTTTGTCTTTTTAACTCAAACTAAAACCAAATTTTATTTCTTTCTCTTGTCATTTGTTCTTATGGTCAGGCTACACAAGATTCTATTAATGGTGGTGGTGGTGTTGATGCACTTTCATTAACTTTTCTTTCATTGTCACAGTTATTTTTAGTTGTTGAAAATCTTAGTCATGATCAACTTGTAAGATCTTAGATGGGCGCAATTGCAAGAATAGTGTGGGTGAATAATGGAAAAGCTAGATAAGGTGCAAGAAGGCTTATATGGGATTTCCAAAACATGAAGCAAAAGTTGGATAAACTCAAAGAAACTAATGAGCATATAGAACGAAAAATTATTGAATATATGGAAGAGGATCAATTGATGAAACAACAAGAAGAAAATACCACAACAGCCATTGAAACTATGGATGAAACAAAATTTCAAGAATCCGTACAAGAAATTGTTGTGATAGATACGTGAAGGATTTGATGCTAGTGACTAATGTAGAAAGTAATTATATCATCAAGAAATTGTTGACATGGAGGAAAATTTGAAAGTAATTTGTAATATCAATATAGAAGATAATTTCCATTATGATTAAGAAATTGTTCCAATGCAAACTATTTGAATTTTCAACAAAGTAAAATATGAAAGTTGTTAGTGACAACCTCCTTGGCGGAGCAATTGGAGTCGTTGCTTAATTTCTTCATCGCCATGGTGTTTGTTGGAGGAAGTTGCAACTAATCATAAAGAAACTACTCCAGGGAATTGAAGGGCTAAACTACAAGCCTTGGAGATCATTCTATAGAGACAGGCCATTGAATGTGTAAACGATTGTCAATTCAATCGTAGACCAACTTGTGGATGGATTTGATGGAGAACACTATAGCTAACTGTGGCATTTTTATTTTTTATTTTTTTTTTACAAAAATAACCTCTTTTCAAAGTTTTTATCATTGATCCATCCAGCTAGATTCGTATAAAAGTTGGTTTCGAACCGTAAATCGATTCGAAAGACTAACAAATCAACCCGATCCAAAAATGGATGGGCTTAAACCATCCCCGAATCGGTAGACTAGCCCTCTATTGAATCGATAAGTTGACACGATCGATTCACCTCTTTTAAAAAAAATGAAAAAGAAAGAGAAAAAGAGAATAAAAAGAAAGATCACTTAGTGAAAAAAAATAATTATATGATATTCATTAGATCATAATATATCAAAACTATATTTTTTACAATAATGAAAGATAATTTTTTAAAAATAATATTATCAAATTAATGATAAAAAATTAATCATAAGTCGATTGTATGTTAAGGATGAATGGAAAATTCAATTTAAGTTAATATAAATATTTTTCATAAAACTTGTCAAATGTTAAGGATTTAAATATAGAGAAAAGATAAAATTTAAATGAAAAAAAATAAAAAAGTTAAAATCACATTAAGTCGAAAATTAATAAAAAAATTAGAAATTATTAATGAATTATTAAATTTTTTTTTTTAAAAAAAAGGTCATATTTGAGGAGAAAATACATAAAAGTTAAAACAAGATCAAGTTGAAAATTAATAAAAAATAAATAAAAATTAAAAAAAAAAAAGTTAAGAGCCGACAAATCAACCTAAAATCATAATCAATCGAGCCAAATATGGTTCATCCAAACAACAATTCCGAGCCAATTTAACCCGGCAAGCACCACCACATACAGCAGCCATAGAAGGTTTAGAGCTAATTGTGCCAGGTGTAGAAGATTAGTAGGCGGTGGACAGGACATTATGCTATGTATCTTAACTATAAATCTGCATTTTTCAATGGATACCACAAAAAAATTACCTTCTAAAGATCTCCGTACTTCTAATATCACCTCGGTAACAGGCTTTTTATAGCCCAGGAGCACATCTCACAACATTACATCACCGATTTGCTTGTGTCATTTCGTGAATTAATCGGTGTTCATACACTCAAATTTTAATTGGTGATCATACACACAATTTCTCTGAGAAACTTGACGAGCAGTGGGACTGGCCTGGTTAGACTCTAGAGAACCAGCTGTTCATCTTTACACGGCTAAGTTTGAAGTCTTTAAACACGAGAGGATTCCCACGAGAACGATATCATAAAAATCCGAGATTTCTATTGGAAATTGACGCACCGTTCATTAAGATGATAACATCACCTCAAACCCCAAGAACGAATAGAACTCGCATCAATAACACAAATAAACATAAAAATGTTCATAAGAAGTAAACAATTTTTCGTTAGTAAAGAGAAGCAAACGATTCAAAACCATAAATTTAATTTGTTATGAGAAAAGATATCATGTTGAAATGAAAGACGTTCATTATATCAACAAACAATATATGTTAATTTGAATGCAAAAATAAAACATCTCCATAATACCTTTCAATAGCTATACACAACAATATAATCATTATATATAAATATACATAGAATACACCTATGATCCATTCATTTGAAGAAAATTAAAATTCTATACTCTCTTTATACTCGTTCGCTTCATTTTTTATCATATAATCACAATCCCATAAAAATCTTTATTACTTGAATCAAATAATAATAATTCATTAATTCAATCAAAAAATCACAATTCATCATCACTTTTACTATAACTACCGCTATTACCACAACCAACCAACCACTACAATCATCATCATCGACATAGCTACCATTACCATCATTACTACCACCACCACTACCATTACAACTATTACCATTACTATTGCCACCATTATCATCAATCACAATATCCATCCCTATTATTGTCACCACCACTACTACCATCACTATCGCCATTTCCTCCTCCACTACTGCCATTACCAACTATTACTTTAGAATTAATTAAAAAAAAAATCAAATCGATAATAATTTAATTATTAAAATTATATTACATATCTATTATTAAATTAATTATGAATTTAACTAAATAAAATAAAATATATTATTCCCTTATTTAATTCCTTACAAAATTCCAATTCCAATCCCTCCTATTCCATTCCATGAAGGAACGAATCGTTATAATCAAGGAAGGTTGCATGTGGGAGGTCCACAAATTATTTTCATTAACGAGCTCGGAACATTATGACCCACTTAGCATAAAACACTGTCCTCCAATGTAACTCCATTGGTGATGAAACTGACAAGACATCCACCAATGTTTCGCCTCAAAAAAAAAAAAAAAAAAAGAAAGCGGGTGGGGGGAATCCACTACTAAATTTTAAGCCGAAAATACATCACATGTATACTTTCGAAAATATAGGAAGCACGCAATTGTCGTAAAAGCTATTAATCACCCAAAACCAAAAATTATGCCCACGCATTCACCTTTCTTTTTTCTTTTTTTTCTCTTTCTTTTTTCTGGGCGAGAATATTTACAACCGTATAATGATATACAAGATAATTCATATAACAATGAGAAAGCAGGAGCAGCCATCTATCTTACGTTACAATCTCCAACATTCTAAGCAGTTAGCAATGATGGCAAATTTGCTCCTGTCGGAAGTTCGTCGTGTCACATCCTAAACATTTAGCAACATGGAGTTCTAGATCCATGCAAGTTTTCTCATACGCGGCTGGTTGAAAAAAAAGAAGAAGAAGAAGAAGAAGAGAGAATTCAGCCTCGCAACTTCAATGGCTCCTTCACTGGCTTATTCTAGTCCAGTGCGCCCATCCTTCAAGGAGTCCACGATTTGATCACCTCTTGGTGTCACAAGATCAATTACATAATAGTGCCAAGCCGAGAAGAATTCTAACAACCTTGTCCATTGTGGTCATCAGACAAAACAAAGATTACATGTACTGAGCCAACCATTGTTTACACATATCAAGCACGGGGAGTGCATTTGCATGTAAAGCCTGCACCAAGTTGGCGAGAAGTTATGATTCTAGAGGGTTGTGAATCCTATCAAGCATGGGTAAGCAGGTTAGAGGGTCGGGGATGGGTGGGATTAAGTAAAAACAAAGAATGCCAAGCACCACAAGTAGCCCACCTATTCTTGGTGGGCATCTAACCACGTTATCCTGTGTTACTGTCATTTACTCTGATGAAGGCAGGCTCAGCGGTTGCCTAATTACCACCTCATTACTGCTTTTCAAGCAAAGCTTTTACAAGCTTGATGGCATAAAATGGGGATGACAGAAGTGAACAATGGGTTCAAAAGTAAATATGCTATATTTCTCTGGCAGGCTGAAAGTTTGAAAAAGAAATTTTTTGCTTTATTTTCTGGGGTGTATGATTTCTTTTTTTTTTTTTTCCCCTAATCTTTCAATAAATGTCAGATGAATCCATTGTACATAATCCTCCTGCCCCCAAAACCCTAAACACACCAACACCCACCCCAAGGAAAAATTAAAAAAAAAAAAAAAAAAAAAAAAGGAGGACTTATCTTGTTCCAGATTATTGGCTTTAAATGAACCTATTGAGAAAAATAGTGAAATCTATTTTTTTTCTTTAGAAAATTGATAAAAAAAATTAAACAAGCTGTACTAAAATTTGACCCAACATTAGAGGAGCTTGATAATCAGACTAAAACAGAAATATCTTTCACTATCAATTTAAATTAGACCAAGTTCCGTCAAAGAAGCATCAAGAGAGACCGTTATTTGATGGGATTCTGGTTGGTCTGTTATGAAAGGAAGATAAAGAGGTGGTCAACTTACTAGTCAGAACATATGCATGGATGGATGAGATTTTCTTACTGGCATTACATTACAGAAAGCTGTACTTTAAGCCTCAACTTTTTTGGATCCAGCAATCAATGAGCTTGTTAAACACATGCATCAAATAACCCAATGTGTAATTCTCTGTGCAGATATGATTTGTTTGAAGATCGTCTGACTAAGAAGCTGGAGATGCAAAAAGAAATCATGCAAATAAAAGGCTTTCTTTAAGTATTGACAAAAATAGAGTATATGCAATATGGGAAATGGAAGAGATTGAGATTGTTCCAAATATGACAAGACCATTCCCAAAGCCCAACATTTAGAATGAACTCCTACTTCGGATGGAGAACTTAACATGGATAATACAAGACAAGCTGAAAACATAAGGTGTTATAATACAAGAGTTTTCTACGTCCATAAAATTCCAGTTTTCCTCAACTACACACTTTTATAAGACAAGTGATGCTTCTATAGAGTATATGCAATATAGGAAATGGAAGAAATAAGCAACAATCGTTCCAAATACAATCTGACCATTCCCAAAGCCCAACATTTAGATCCTTCCTAAGCTAGAGAACTTAACAGAGATTACACAAGACAAGCTGAAAGGTGAGGTGCTACAATACGAGTCTCTGTAGCATTTCGGTTTTTCTCAACTATACTTTTGTAAGACCAGAAAAGGACAAGTAACGCTTTTATAGGTACATCTACTGCAACAGCACATGAAAATGGGGTTTTTTAGGAAGAAAAAGAATAGTGAAAATGAGAATATACTGCTAGATACTTGGACATCAAATGACAACATAAAACCTGACTATATGAACACTAGGTTTCATTCCAGTAAGGAATATGTTACTTGGATTGCTTGATTGTCAATCTAAATTCAACACAGTTAAGTAAAAAGTTAAGAACATCCAGCATGCAGGAAACTAGAGTAGAATATCACAAAGCAAAATTGCCCCAAATGTAACAAAATGTGCAAAACCATATTAATCAACATACAAATCAAAATATCAAATGTAATCCTCAAGCAACACCTTTGCTTTAAACAAATTTATACAAAGAACACTAGTGCAAGTATACAATCAAATCTCACAAGTATTGATGACTTATGCATGTCACTTTCAAAAACAATGAGAAGTAAAAGAGATCCCTAGTGACAAGAACAAAGCTAACATGAAGAGGAAGACTGACCTGATGAGCTACATATTCGACATCAGCAACACTTCCGCTTCGAGAAGCTATTTGGAAGGCACTCTTGAGACGGCCACAGACAACACAGGCTAACACCTTTCTGTTAGCATGAAAGAAACACTCATCAAGCATGAAGACATTACTGGAATAGATTTTATCAAATTCCTACTTCCAGAGCAGAGAGCAAAATGATTCACAAATTGGAGTCAATGACAATAAATTACATTGTCAATAAAAAAAAAATTCTCCCACTCAATACGGGTAAAAATTTTCAATTAACTGCTACACAAGATTCTGCAATTGTATGGTGTAATAATTTTCATTTTGTTTTAGGGAACTTCCAGAATCCAAGATTTGGTTACAGAATTGCCTTCATGACAGATTTTTGGCGGGAAAGAGATGAACTTTTGTTAGACTAATGGATTTAAGGAATCAAAATTAGAAAATCATCATTGGAACTGTAATGGAGCTTAAGATGTTATGTCCACCGAGTGAACAAACAAAAAACTCCTTACATGATAGACAAGTCCGTTCACCAATTTCTTTCATTTTTCCAGTCAAAGACTTAATGTTATGGAAAGTCCAATTTTCAGATAATTTACAGCATAGTAAATAAGAACTAATGATCGGTGGAAATGTCAATATAAAAGCTCATCCAATAGAAAAAAAACTAACATGAATGAAGAATCACATTCGCTATCAGCTGTCAGCAGACTAAACTCAGAGACATATGGCAAAATCTATGCCCATTTTCTAAAGCACCTGAACTGACCAATACAAAACTATGACTAAACTTTTCAAGACACAGTCAATAGAGCACTAGCAAAGGTGATTCTCACACAATTGGTGAATGTATCAAATGGTTGTGTACAAGGTCAAAAGTAAAATTATTACCTGTGGCTGCTGGTCAACATATCAATTAGACGATCAGGTCGCTCTTTGTGCTTGTTGGCGTATACATTTATTGCAGCTCCTAGCACCTAAAATTCAAAAACACCTCCTTATCTCAAACTTAAAGGATAACCAAAGACTTGCAGAGTTGAGGATGTCATCCAAAAGTTGTTATGACCTTTTAGCAATAACTTCATTTCTAGTATAATACAAAGAGGAGGAGATATTTGATTTGAATTCAAATAATTTAATAAATATATCAAATAGAAATATCCAACAGCATAACTGACAACTAATTGTCTCTCAGGCAAACAGACAAAAACCATAACCCTATCACATGCATGATTGCTAATAAGAGCCAGTTTCATGAAGCTTCATCATGTTCCTTGGTTACTGCATGATCAATTTTATATACTATATGCAAATCAGGGCCACCATTGATGGACACATGGTCAATGATCATAGTCAATGTTGAATATTCAAAGCAAAAACACTGGTTAAGAAAGAAGAATCTACTGCAGTAATCTCATGTATTTTTTTTTAAGAGATTCCCTCCCTCAAAAGAATTGCCATAAATGGATTATAAGGAGCATTAGTCAATAAATGTATTGTGCTCCATTAAAAGAGCAAGTTTACAATATAAATCAAATCACCTGATCCCAGTCATCATCATGAATGGTGCCTTTTATGTTCCTGAAAAATTCAGTCAGCTGGCTTCCTCTTTTTCTCTCAGCAAGTGATGCAGCTACAGCAGCATATATGTCAACAGCTGTATATTCATGAAATGGTGAGCCAAGCATAAAATTTAATTCAAAACTGAGGAAACAAAGGCCAAAGCAAATTATCAATATGATAGTTACCAGGGAGATTGAATTCATATATCACTCGGAAAGCCAAATCAAAGTTCTTCTCTGCAAGTGTTTCGGCAATTTCACACCTTCTCCTGCAAAGAAACGAAAATATAGCAGCTCACCCTTTAACTCTTAAGCATAACAAATAAATGCTAAAGGAGTACAAAAGGTGGATGCTTGTTGAGTAGGTATCAAATCTCCTTAATCCCATCAATAAGAGGCATCATAGAATTTTGCCTCCCTAGAACTTGGCCCAAGATGCTCAGGAAAAGTAATGTTAACATTATATTCTTTTAAGCTGATACAATCCTTGTTAGTATTATAGTGTCAGTAAATAGAATAAGGGGGGTGGCATATTTGTAAATGAGGGGAAGTGGAGTATTATAAATAGGAGTTGTGAGTTAAGTTAGAAAGTCAGATATTTGGTTTGAATCTTGAGTTAGTTACTGTGAACATTTGTACTCATGAGTGAGTCTTGTACTCATGTGTGAACTCTAGCCCATAGTTCTCAACTTATGAGAGATTAGAATTCTTGTAATCAATTTTCACTAAAAAATATTAATAAAAATTTTTAGTTTTTTGTTATTAATCTTTTAGTTCGTATCAATTGGTGCTATCTATAGGAAATTCCCAATCACGTGTGATTAGAATGGAATCTAGGATTGAAAATTTGAAGAAAAACCAATGAATTTTGAAGCAAAACATGAATTCTGTAAAAGATGAATTAAAAGGGAATTTTATCAAACTTCAACATCAAATTTCGGTTGTTGAAAAGAATTTTGCAGCCAATACTTTTTCATTGAAAGCATCGATCACTGGCATTAAGGCTACCTTGGCATCCATACAATCGACGCTACAAAATTTGAGTAAAGGCTACGAATGAAAAATTGAAAGAGAAGGTAGAGTCTACTTCGGGAATTATAGCTAGTTGCATTCCAGATTGCTATCTGGTTAATTTCATCGGTGGCTTTTCTGGCAACTTTTCCAATGATTTTTCCAGCAAAAAATCTGGAGTTTCTTCACAGTTTCTTGGTGATATTCGTGAAGATGACAGCTCTGTTCATCCTTGCTTTCATAATGGATTTGCCAGTTACATGCCAGGTGTTTGATGCAATGTTCTAGTCAGAGATCAGCATGTTGGCCACTGTGTTGGTGCAGTTGAAGATTTTACTAGGATTTGCAACTCCCTCACTAATTCTATTGTTGTTCAATATGGACTAAAGACTCTTTTAGTTCAATTGAGATAAAATCTGCATCTTCTCACAGACAGCACCAATTAATATGAATTAAAGGATTAACAACAGAAAACTAAAGGATTAACAACACACACAATTTCATAATAAAGTCTTAGATAAACAATAATCACAACAATGCTAACCATAAAACTCAGCACTTCAAGCTTACTGAAAAATATTACAAAATAGACAATCATAACATCATACAAAGGCATACAAGATTTCAAGTCTCGAAACAAGTAAAATGGGACCAATCCTTTTTCTTTTATCATTTGTAAATTAAAAATGGACCACCAAAATAAGCATGTCTCACAAGTTCCTGACAACTGTATTACAGGATCCATGCAACAAAGTTTGATAAACATCATTTTCAATTAAGATTTTCAAAGATGGGAGACTTCTTATGGCAGGTACAGCAGCAGCACAAGGTTCACACCATGTGACTCTGCTGTTGTCTTATTATTTGAGCCTCTTCCTATGTAAATTGGATTTGATGTGAAAATGCTTCTCTAAGAGAAGCAAAAACCAAACTTTGGAAGGAAAACACTTATAACTTCTAAAAGTATCCAACTAGACATTTGAATCTCCAATGTAGACAGATACTAATTCTATGCATTTCTGTATGCACAAATGAATATAGTTCCTTTCTAGCAAAACCATCATGATTTAACGGAGACAAACCTGAATGTATCAGGATCATTTGGATTTCCAAAAAGTGAATGTTTCCACTGGGGTCCATCCGAATCACTAAATGACTTTACAACATCAATCTGGCAAAGTACATAACAGCACAATTAGGGTCCGATTTTTAGACTAAACAAGTAACTATCATCCTAATCAAAAGAAAACCAACTGCCTCTCTGTTAAGAAAAATTCAATTTCAGAAGAGATCCATAAGATCTATGTTGAAAAGCGAGATTAAGTGTTGCTGGAACTGTATATTTACTCACACCTCTTTTTCAGCATGAGATAATATGGATATGGAGCACCAAATATGCAATGTATAACATTACTCAATAAGTTTCCATACTATAAGTATGCTAGTACTTGAAGTTTGCCCATTTTTGCAATTAACTTCCTAAAGTTTTAAGAGTATCAATTTACTACTTAACTTTTCGAAGTTATTTATAATACCTAAATTTAGATGTAAATTCCAAAAATAAGCAAAGTTCAGTCATAAATTGCAAAAATGAGCAAAGCTCAAGTAGTTACTTGGAAAAATGGCCAAAGTTCAGGTACCAAATCGATAGTTTTAAGCTTCAAGTAGTTAATCACAAAAATGGGTAATGTTCAAGTACCAAATGTGACGTTTACCCAATTACAATTGTGAAGGTATTCCAGATCGCTCGATTTCTAGTAGTTAATAAAGCGGTAATCCTTCCAATGTTGTGTATTTCATATTTGTTTGTCAATTTCACTTTAAAATTCCCCTTCATTAGGAATTAGAATTTTGACATGACTAGCTATCATCTTTTATGGATGAACTTGTGCAACAGAAGTTATATTCCTATGAAATTGAAATATGAAAACACTCAATATCATGAACAAAAGAACTAGTGATGAAACAAAGTTTGACTGTCCGATTATGAAGCCTGCGAATTGGTCTAGAGCAGAGCTTATGACACCTCCTTCTCAAGTCAATTGAATTTGTAAATAATTCCTTTATGTTACAACCACACGAACTAACTTTTAAGCAGTGAACTATTTAGTTTAAGTAATTAGCAGTGATCTAGTTAACCTTATTTTATTAGAAAAATAATGTCATTAGTACAATAGTGCAGGTACTGTAAAACACGGGACCAAATCTGAAAGCCCAAAAAGTTAAGATTGAATCAGGTGTGGACCGAGATAGATCTTCACATTACATTTTCAAGCATCTAAAGAACCAGAAGATGCAAGAAGATAAATGGAATAACAGCAAGTTAAAGGCTTAAGGGTGGGGTGCATTAGCTTTTCATTAAGGAAGATATTACTGATTGAAAGAGAGAGAATACATAAAGCATACAGAAGTAATCTAAATGTTAAGAGGATATTACTTGTATTGCCACTCGAGCAGAAAACTTCACAAGTCCTTCCTCAGTGAGCTTTTCTGATGCACTCTTTCCTCTTACACCCTTTGTGACAAGTTTAGTGGAGTCCCCACCTTTAAAACGTGCTGACAACCCTTCATCAAAATGCATCTACATCCAAAAGTGAATTGCAAAATGAATATATGGCTGAGGGGCACAATGAGATGGCTTCAATATAATGTGAAACAAACAGCAGTTCAAGGGTAGCTTACCAAATAAATAAATAATAATAATTAAAAAAAGGAGTTGGAAAAAAAAAAAAGGAATGAAAGAAATATGGGGAACAGAAGAGGAAAAAACAGAAGATTTTATGAACATATAATCATTTCAATTAACAGACCGAGATATAACCAAATACTATGCCTACATTCCCCTTAAGTAGTTTCAGTCAACATTCAATCATTACTAGGCCAACACCTTGGGTTTATTAAATCACCATTTATTCATTCACACCTTATCGATTATATCCAGGATGAGTGTCGCAACCTATAAAGCATGATAACCTAAAACTTTGCATAATTGGATAAGTTCAAGTATAGGTATTTGGGCATACAAGATAATTATGATTCCAAAATTTAAACCTATCTTTACAGCTTGGATCTAGGGAATGATCTTTTGTGGATAATGTCTTAAGGGAATGATCTTTTACATGAAACCACTGAAACATGTTCCTCGTACCCTGTTGCAGGGCACTTTGTGAACTTAATACATGTAGAATACCATATACTCAACAATGCCCTCAAATTCTAAAGAAATATCATTCAAAAAATTGCATTTGTATAAAATTCCACGGAAATAAGATTATGGCAATGTTATTTTAAGAAACCAAGAATAAAATTATTACTTCTAGCGAGGATTTATCAGACTGCTAAACAAGAGATAGGCGTTACTACTAAGACTTCAGATTTTCTACAACATAACCAAGTAGAAATAACTTACTTTAGCATTTTCCAAATGATTAATAGCTTCCTCCTGTGTTGATGAATTCATGAATAACTGTATACAGCAAAGTCCAGCAGCAACATGGTCCCTTTTTATAACCTGAAATAGCAAGTAAGTTTCAATTGATGAAAAAGAAACCAACCTGAAGCTATAAGCAAGCACTCGATATCAAATGCTCTAGGAGTAAAAATTTTACATTCCATGGAACAAATTAAACTAAAACTTAGTCCAAGGAACACAACATCTCGTAGCAGATGTACAGAACAGGTTTTCTCAAACAATATAAACATCTTTAAGGAAAGGAAAGATCAGCAATACTTTTAAGATGGATTCACCATTTGAGGCAAATCAATTAAAATAGAGCACATTTTATATGGAATAACTGCATCCTTTGCACCTATACCTGGCCATCCCCTAGCTCATTAATCTCCTCCGATCTAACCCCCTTATGATCAGAATAATTCCCCCTAAATACAAAATCATTTACATGTTTAAATCAGATATGCCGCATATTAGTTGGGACTTTCAACTCAAACATCTGCCAACAGAAGGTCAACTGTTTGCTTGATAATCTAGACAAATCAAATGGAGAAACAGTAACTAGGTTTTAAAGTTTCAGACAATTGCTTCCTACCATTTGAAAGTAGATAAATGAATCAAGAAAAGGTAGATACAAATGAATATTTCTAGACAAAGTAAAACAAAAGGGATAATCAAAATAAAGAAATTACAAACCACAAATTGTTGCCAGAGGTTTCAAGAATGTTAGTGCACGCAGAGCATATGATACCTGAAACTTGTATAAATAATTGAAATGCCTATGAGTTTCGCAATAAATGCAGATTCTTGTGAGGGCTGCAAATGTATACTGATTCACTGCCACATCCTGTGGACTTGAAGATAACACTCTAGTCGAAAGCACCCCTTCTAGCACAGGTATGGCACCATAACCAATGCATAAATCACACAGATCATCGATTGTTCCATAATCAGTAGCTAGAGGATCTGGCCTTTGAGGGGATGATGCAGAACTTGCAACAAGCGTTGATGGTTGAGGTGGTGGGGGAACAGTATTTGGTGGAAAGAATAATAAACAAGCATCATTGTAGCGACCATGTCTGAACATAAAGTTAAGCAAGTGCTGCCGTGCATACTGCATCTCCAAAAACAAATGAAGAAGACATTACAATCTATGGCTAAAAGATGCGGGAAAAAGGGATGAAGCCGATACATGTCCCAAGCCAGGTATTGCGTGATATAACAATCAATAAAAATTAACCAAACACCGTGTTAAAAGCCAATAGTTGACTACTTCCTAATTGTTTATGTATAAGAATAAATTGCCCATTTGTTGAGCTGATAGTTGTATTAGAGAATTTTCAATAGGAGAGAAGAAGTTATGGGTACAAATAATCATCAAGTTAGCAATACCTCTTGCAGATAGTTAACACATTCAAGGTATCGAGTATTATCAAGATTGCTGCGAGGTCCATCTTCATAACCGGAACTATGAGCCGCATTATTTGTGGATTCAAGTGAGCGCCTAGATCTTTCTGACCGCGGAAAAGTGGATGGCATATACAAGACATTGAGATATGAATCAGCAGAGAGTGAATCATCCAAGATGGCCGGCGCACTTCTAGCAAGATGTTCATACCTGGCATATGCTGTGTCAGTTAAAATGTGCCCAAGTGATGTCTATATGCTCCGCTGTACAATGTACTTAGCTCAGAAGTCACAGCGCTAAGCAAAATAAAATATTGGATTTTATCTATGCAAGCACATAGGGTTCCACTCTTCCCAGGATCATGGAGAGAGTACAATATCAGTCATGGTACCACAATAAGGTCTGCACTGTCCTTTCTGTTTCTAAATTAAATAGTGACATGGTTATCTCCAGTTTGCATGTTACCCAATTTCAAATACATGTAAAATTTTCTCTTAAAAAAGCTTGAAGCGAGAAGAAAACAGATTTGCACATGGAGAAAGGAAAGGAAACCTATAAAATACTCTCAAACTACCAAGATGCGGTTCCTATCACAACAAATATTTTCCCCCCTTTTCCAGGATACTAAAGTCCTTCATGAAGAGCTTTTAACATTGCAGCTGGCATTGACAAAAGGATCCAAGATGTCATAATACTCCCAACATCATGCAAGTTCATTCAATCCTTGTTAATAGAAACCTCACTAAAGAGTTAGCTGGGATAGGGTTAGAATGGTACCAGCAGGACTGACTGTCATCAAATGTGAGAAGTCATGAAACTGATCCGACTTTAATGGAAAATCATTGCCTTTTATTATTTTTGGAAGGAAAGAAATGGAAGATGGGTGAATGGAACAGCAGCCTGCATGGATTCTGTCCTAAGGACAATCCTAGCTTGCATTTTGTAAATTTTTTGCGCTATGATGATTGCTTCCCTTTTATTCGAACCTAGTAATCTTTTGTTTCTTGATACTTGGTTCAAATTGTAGGGCTTTGTGAGTTTTTTTTTTTTTTTGAAAAAATCACATCTTATGTGCAATTTATTGCAATAATATATCTCATTTACCCCCCCAAAAAAAAAGACAGAAAATCCACTCACAAAACACGGGCTAGACTACATAACAAAAGAAAAAAAGAAAGAAATGTAAGTGCTAAAACTAAGTCAACAGATCAGCTCAAGAAAAATCACCCTCGAAGTAGGATCACATCCTCAAAAGGCTAGCACCTAGAGGCACAGAACAATTTAGCACTTCTATAACTATTTCATCGAGGGAGATCTCTCACAATCCAAGTCTTCTTAAGTTCCTTTCTTTCCATATGTAATAGACAATAGCAGCACAGGCTTTCTTGCTAGGAAAGTTGAAGCCGAGATGTCTGTCCCTAATGAAGGTAGAAAAACGATTGGGATTATCAAGCAGCAAGGAGGGCCAAATTTAGTTTTATAGCTACTCTATCCCAAAAAGTTCTGGCAAAACCACAGCAAAAAAAGAGGTGATCATGAGATTCTTCACTAGAGTTACATAGGAAAAGCAATACTTTGTTCTTGATGAAATACCAAGATGCAATACATGAACAGTACCAAAACTTCAGATAAGACGAGGTTTAAGGCATGACAGCTGATTATTGCTGAGGTGTTCATAATGGAGCAGCGCCCTCCATTGTGAACCTAAGTGAATTTCCTCTTTGTTCAGCAGCAAAGTTAATGTTTTTTAAGCAAATTAAAATTGGTCCTGAGGTTTCCTTGAATGAGATTAGAGAAGCTCTTTTCGACTTGGCAGCTCATAAAGCTCTAAGACCAGATGGCTCTAATTGGAATTCTATAGGAACGTATGGGATTATGCTGAACAGGAGGCATTGACAGCACTAAAGGATTCTTTTATTCTTCTCAAATCCTTAACAACTGAATGCGCAGCAATTTCCTGGGTGCCACAGTCCCAAACCCATCTTCTTCAAACGAGTTTAGAACAATTTCTTGTTGCCATACCTTGTATACATACATTTCTAGAGTTCTTGCAGAAAGACTGAAGAATGTCTTACTTTTCATAGTCAGAAAGGAGCAACCGCATTTATTAAAGATAGAAGAACCATGGACAATATTCTTATACTATCAAGATGATAGGGCTAAGAGTAAGTTCTGAAAGTTGAATTTATGCCCTACAATATGATTGATTGGGGTTTTGTTGAGAAAGTTCTAAGAAACTTTTGAAGTGAATTATGCATTGCATTACTACCCTAACTTTTCTATTAAAATGTTAATGGGGAGCTAATTGGGTATTTTCCTTCCCTCTAGAGGCCTAAGGGAAGGGGATCCTATCTCCCCTTCCTTTTTCTTGTGATGGGAGTTTTCTCTTATCTAATGCTTGAAAAGATGGTAAATGGAGCTTTTATATTTCACTAGCATTATAAGGAGGAGAAACTCCCATTTATGCTTTGTTGATGATTTATTGATTCTTTATAGGCCTAATGTCGTTTCGGTTAAATTAGTGAAGGAGACTTTAGATGAATTTCACCACCTCTCAGGATTGAAAGCTAGCACTTTTAAAAGCTCAGTCTTCTTTATCTATGTTTCAAGGCTATGTGATTAAGTTGACACTCTCTTAGCGAAATATGTTAGGAGTTCCTTTGATATCTAATGAATTATCAAAAATTTATTGCAAAGAGCTAATGGAAAGAATTGCAAAAAAAAACTTCTGCTTTGAAAAGTGTATTCTTATCTTATATCTTGCACCTTTGATTGGATAATTTGTGCTATTCTCAGTGTAAGTTTATTGATCATCTTTATGCTGCCCAAAAGCAAACTAACAGAGGCCACTCTCCAAACGAAACATTGTTTGGAGTTGAAAAAGATGATGGTGTCAACAAGCTACACTTTCCTGCGATCAAACTTTTTCTCCTGAAAGGACTTGGTGTAACTGACATTTTTGCTTGGAATTTTGCAGCCCACATAAAACATATTTGAAGTTTGTGCAAAGCCAATGGAGGGAGTTGTTGGGCAACCGGTTTGTTCTACCTTGCTTGAAGGATGAAATCCTTGCTTGCTAAATTTCCTTTGGTTTATTCATGGGCATGGAGAAAAATCCTAGCTTTAACATTTTGTTTAGTTAGAGGAGAGGAATTAGGAAGGAAAGAATATGGAATGAAAGAAATGAGGCAAAAGAATTGTGAGGTATTTGATTCATTTCGATGTGTTTGAATAATAGGAGGAAGGAAAATGAAAAAAATTATAAACATTACCTAAAAACAAAATAGAGTACTCTGCAAAATTACGGAAATGCCCTTCAAAAAACAAAGGAAGAAGGAAAGATATATGAATAAGGGATATACTTCGAAATATAATAAGGTTTTAACTTCCCCACCCCTTTTAAACCAATTTAGAAGGGAACAAAAATAATTAGGGCTTAAGGAAATATCTCTCCTAATTCACTTCACTCTTAATTCCCTCCCTAACCAAACAAGGGAATTAGATTCTTTCTCCCCTCATTTCCTTCCTTGCACATTTCTTTCCTCCGTTTTTCCATCTATCAAACACAATGTAAGAGCTAGAAAGCATTCCTCTTTTGGGTAAAAGATAAGAAATGGTAACCTGATCTCAATAATGATCCAACCACCAATAATAGTGAATAGCCAAACCAACAAATAATTTGCCTTTACGACAACTTGACTATAAAACTTCTAACTAATGTTAATCCAGTATGTTAGCCTTATCTACCACCACTCCACCATAATTGGACACTATGCCCTGCATGATACTGAATTCCCCTAACCAACTTGTGAACTACTCAAAAAAAAGACCCTTTCTCTCTCTTCACAATACAGAGAGAGAATATCTTCTCTAACCATTCTCTCTTTCGCGTCCTACCTCTCCTCTCTTCTCCTTCCCTTCTCATCTCCCCAACTCTTGTCCTCTCCTCCCTTACCATTGCCTACCCTTTCTCTCTCTTCTCTCTCCCTATCTCACATTTGTCTTTCTCACTGGTTTTTGTTTTAATTTTTTTAATAGTTCTTGTTAATAGTGTGCTAGCTTTTGTACTCCATGAGAACCTTTGTCAGGAGGAACAAGAAAGTAACTTTGAATCTCTAGCGACTAAGCCCCTTGCCTTAGAAGGGGTGATTGCTCCAATTCTAAGTCAAAAGAAAAAGAAGAGCTCTTCTTCTAAGCCAATGCCAATGGAAACCAAAACTAGCTCTAAGGTTGGCCGTAAAGCTTTGGGAGATGAAGTTAAAGGTGGTTCTAAAGTGGTTTCTGAGTTGAACAAAACCACTGCCAACTCAACAAGTGAATTTACAATTAAAACCATGGCTACCGTAGCTGATAATATTGAGAAAAGCTTCAACCAAAAGAAAAAAGGTGCTGACAACCTTTCCTATTCTGACATACTTACTCCTTACAAGCAAAACCAGAAACAGGGCTCTCCCAACCTTTCCTTAGATTATCATCCACCTAAACATGAAGGGGGCTTGATATGCATGGAGCCATCAGTAACATTCGCCTAGTTAGGTGAGAAAATTTGGAGGCACACGACAGCAGGCTATTTCCTTAGAAAAGGCTTGTCCTTATCAGTTTAGAAGTTAGCAACTGCCAAGTGGAAAGATGAGGGATTATTTGAAGTTCTAACCAATGGGAATGGATAATTCTTCTTCAAATCCAAAGATGATTTTTCTCTTTCAAAAATATTAGGGCAGCCATTCTACTTTGGAAAGCAACTAATAACCCTAGAGAGATGAAATATGGGGGAGAATTACAACTGAATCTACCCTAAGAGACTTCCAATCTAGGTAAGACTCTAGGGAGTACCAATGCAATACCTCCATCAAGATGGCATAAGTTATGCTGCTAGTACCATTGGTCGCCCACTCCACGTAAACCTTATGTCTGCCAAAAATGAAATGATAAGATATGTTAGAGCTTCAATTGAAGTAGAGGCCGGTGCTGGTGCTAAGTTGCCTCTAAACCTTGCTATTAGGAAAATGGATAGGTCTATAGCAATGGTAGGTTTTGAATGCCAAAGCATGCCACCAATTGCTCTAAGTGTCATGTTTTTGGCCATAGCACTGCAAAATGTAGAGAAGGCACTATTGCTCAAGATGGCTCATCTAAGGATAGCTATCATAGTCAAGTAAAGAGGACAACAGAGGCAATTAGTGTTAAAATGGACTCTAAGCCTACCAAGAACAAGGAAAACAAGGGTATTGTCTTCAAAGAAACTGGTCAAGAGCACACGAAGCTACCCGAAACCCCTAGAAAAGGAAAGGATATTACCAATCCTACCAATGTGGTTTCTACAAAAACTCAAGTCCTAATAGATAGCTATTGCATGGCGAACTGTCATCCCCTCAAGGCAGTGTACAAGAAGATTCGATGGTTATAAGCTAAATATCTCAAGCAATTCATGCTCGACCTTTGTTCCTGATTCACAAAAACCTCCTTCAACGTGTAACCAAGAGAATATGGATGGTTTAGTGGGTTGGAATACTATAACTAAAAAGAAGTCAAGGAAGAAAAAGGAGCAAGGTGCAACAATTGGAGAAGAGTCCAGTCAATCAAAACATTAAGGGAGCTATCCCTACTTTTTCCCTTTTTGGGTTTCTAAATAATTTTTATATTAGTGTCATGGAGCATAAAAGGTCTTAATGACCCTCTCAAAGCCAAAGCAATTAGAAAATTATATTTTGATTTCAATATCTCTCTTTTAGGATTAGTAGAGACTAAGGTGAAGCAACAAGATCCTTCAATTGTTCAGGCTAAAATCCTTCCTTCATGGCAAACGAAGGAGCACCCAAATGGGAGAATTTGGGTAGCCTGGAATCAGACAATATGGATGTCCAAATTATTAGCTCCCAACGGCACTACATTCATTGTAGATGTCAATTGATAAGTGAGGATATGTGGATTTGGGTAAAACTTTATTTATGTAGCAAACACAGTCATGGAAAGATTGACTTTATAGGTTTATCTTATCCAAATTAAGAGCACTCTCTCAAGGCCATGGATGCTTCTTGGCAATTTCAATGAGTATAGAACAGTAGAGGAAAAGTTGGGGGGAAATGAAGTTCTTTCCTTGGGCATGGAGCACTTCAATGAATTTTCATATAGTGCTAACCAAAAAGAAGCAAGAACTAGTGGTCCTTTGTTCACATGGTCAAACAAGTGCTCATCAAATCTCTTTATGCCAAGATTGGATCGTGCGCTCATCAATCTACCATAGTTGCAAGTGCTCCCAAAAACAGATGTCATCATAGCGCCTCCTGGAGTATTGCATCATAGTCCACTTATTGTCTCTTTATATAAATATGCTTCTACAAAGAGAACGCCTTTTAAATTTTTTGACTTCTAGAAGTTAAGCCCCAATTTTATTTCCATTGTGGAAAAATAGTGGAACACTCATGTGAAAGGTACTCCTATGTTCCAAGCGGTTATTACGCTTAAGTTATTAATGCATGAAAGTTCAAGAGGCAAAGAGAGCTTTGGAAGAGAAACAAGCTTACAATAGAACAAATCCCATAAGTGCAGATGGGATTGTTGAGAGGAAGCTATTTGAGGATTATTTTCAAATGAAACCAGTTGAGGAATCTTTCTTGCACCAAAAATCAAAGGATACTTTGCTCTAACTAGAAGAGAGAAACTCCGCTTTCTTCTTCAAAATCCTTGAAACAAAAATGCATAAGGAATGGTATACATTCCTTAAAAGTCTATGGATGGCCAACAAATATCAGGAAAGCAAAACATCCATTATGTTGTTGTATCTTACTTTAAGGATCTTCTATCGGCTTCCCATGAAGTGCTGCTCTTTTTCAGATTCTGCGTAATCTCATCATGAATAAGGTTAATCTTTTAGATACACATCTCCCCACCAAACCGGTCTCAGATGATGATATCAAGAATGTTATGTGGTCATTGGCTAAGAACAAATCTCCGAATCCTAATGGATACAATGCAAAATATTTTAGATACACTTAGAGCATTGTTAGGAAAGATTTGTATACAACTATTAAGGACTTTTTTGCAATAGCTGAACGGCTCAAATTAGTTATTGCAAATCTTGTTGGAAGGAAACAATTAGCTTTCATTAAAGACAAACATACCGTTAATAATATCCTTGTAGCTCAAGAATTACTACATGGATACTATAGAGACTCTCATGGCTCTAAATGTACTATAAAGATTAATATCATAAAGGCATATAACCATGTCAATTGGTCTTTTCTTAAGGAGACACTATTGACTATAAGATTTCCTATCCTATATGTTGACTGGATTATGGAGTGTGTTACTACTCCCAAATTCTCTATTTCTATGAAAGGTGAATTAGTTGGCTACTTTCCTAGTTCAAGAAGCCTTCAACAAGGTAATTCACTCTCTCCTTATCTTTTTGTGTTGATTATGGAAGTGTTATCTTGTTTTTTTAGGAGCCTCAACTCTAAGCTATGTTTTAAATATCATTAAAGGAGTGAAAAAGAGAAACTCGCATACCTGTGTTTTGCGAATGATCTCATGATCTTCTCAAAAGGGGACCTAGCAACCATTCGGTTAATTAAGGATTGTTTTGATGGTTTCTTCAATCTTTCGGGTTTTAAATGTAGCTCCACTAAAAGCCTTATGTTTTTTAGTGGGCTAGCAAATGAAGATAAAATGCAAATTTTAAATGGCTTGAGGTTTCCAAAAAGATCCTTACCAGTGAAATTTTTAGGAGTTCCTCTTATTTCGTTAAGGCTATCCAAGAATTATTGTCGCATCTCAGTGAGTCAGTTTGCAGCCTATATCAAGCATTGGACATCTAAGGGTTTATCTTATGCTAGTAGACCCCAACTAATAAAGAGCACTCTTTTCTCCCTACAAGTATATTGAGCATCAACTTTTCAACTCCCTAAAAGCATTCTCAAGGATCTTACAACTAAAATGAAGAGATTCCTATGGAATAGCCACAATGAATCCAAAGCAAATGCAAACGTTGCATAGGAGGAAGTGTGTTAGCCAAAAGAGGGAGGGTTAGGCATTTTAGAGCTATCTTTGTAGAAAAAAGTTGCCTAAACTAAACACATCTAGAACTTATGTTCAGATGAGGAGGGCACCTTTTGGCTGCAATGGATAAGCATGAACTGCTCAAAAATAGGAATTTTTGGCCTATCACAAAGCCTTCACAAGTATCTTGGACATGACTCAAATTACTTCAAGCTAGAAGTTAGGGTAGGAACTCTTTTCAAGTGCGAGGTTGGTAATGGTCAAAGGATCTTATTGCGGTATGAAATTGGCATCATAAAGGCCCTTTGGTAACTTGTTGGGAGAGAGAGTCATTTACAACCTGGGTTGGTCAAAAGAAGCAAAGTTAGATTCCATCATAAATAATGGGGAGTGGTGCTTGCCAGAAGGGGACACTTGGCTTCATATCAGATCTAGCATGCAGCCTATATTCACACCCAATGCAGAGATACCTGATAGATTTGTTTGGAAACAGAAGCTTTCAATTGATTTCTCCATTTGCGAAGCATACAATTCCATTAGGGAATCACGTGAAAAAATGCAAGGACATACAATTGTTTGGAGCAAGACGAGAATACCATGCCATTCATTCATTCTATGGCTGGCAATACAAGATTGATTGCTCACCCAAAATAAGCTTATACCTTGGGGAATCATTGAAAGGAACTGCCGCTACCTGTGCAGCAGAGAGGAGGAAAACCACATGCACCTTTTTGCCAAGTGCAAATATGCCAAGACAATTTGGTTGGAGATACATAGATGCTAAATGATTCCACTTTCAGATGTCTTTGAAACAGAAGCAATGAAGGATCTAGTGATGTTTTTTGGCAGATTTTCAGATTTTTGTCAGAGGAAATTCTATCATCCGTTTATCTTCTTTGGAAAGAAAGGAATTGTAAAAGAGTGGAAGGTTTCTCCTCTCCACCTTTGACACTAAATAGGAAATTTCCGTACAATATAGATTCTTGTCCTAGTTAGGTATATGGTCTCTATGTAAAGTTGATCTCTAAGTTAGCTAAGATTCGATCCATCAAACCCTTTTGTTTTTCCTAGTTGATGGATCAAATGCTTAGGTGCTTCTTCTGTATATTCCCTCTTTCTTTTTTATAATATGAAAAGCAATATAATGACATTCCCACCAAAAAAAAAAAAAAGGAACTATTCTAATACCATTTGTAACAACTTAACTCAACAATAATAAATAACTAAACCAATGAGTAACATATGGGCCTTTTCAACCACTTGGTCTCAAAAAATCCTACCTGCTGGTAGCATAGCATTCATAAGCTTAGCCTTACATATCGTTATTAATACTCCCCTACAACCAATGAGGGACAGTTACATATGATACCACAATCCCCCTTCAGTAAGCTAACTAACATCCAATAGGGCTCGTTAACGTGAGAGACTTGTGTGAAAGGCCTAACAAATCGTTTTAGATTTCTATCAAAAGCACCCTTCCCAACTTCACCCACATGCTGCAAGGCCTAACAAATCGTTTTAGATTTCTATCAGGAGCACCCTTCACTAAATTCAGCCACATGCTGCAAATTGAAAACAAGTATGTTTGAAAGGCAAAGCCACATGCCAGCTTCTCCATTGCTTGGACTATGCCACTTTATGTAGATGTAATCCAGGAGTAGTATGGCAAAATGCATTTGTTTCAAGATCGTCAACACGCTTTTATCCTCATTGCACAATAAGCTCCTAACCATGGATAAGCTCCTCCTCTGGTGTTGTTTCCACAAATTTGTGCTATTTATGAATCAAGAATACAGCATCCCATGCCCACTTGTTTTTTTCAGTGTGACTACTCCAATGAAGTTTAAATGAATGTCCGTTTTGATTATGTAAACCCAGCATCCTTTGCCACTTAGGATGGAGCTTTTTTGTGTTTACCAAACTTACCTGATAGCAAAGTTGCTCAATTTTTGAGATGGAAGATTGTCTTTGCTACCACTATTTACTATCTTTAGGGAGAAGGAAATGGAAGCCATATTACCAGCAACATGTCCAGAGATACTTCTCTAGCTAAACCAATCTTGGCTGTAGAGTATTCCCCTACTTGATTTGTACTTTGGGGCATCATAAGGTGCAAGTGTTGTACCTAAATTCTTGCACTAACTACTACCGATCTTTCCTTTACGAAAAACCCATGGAATTATTTCATCAATATATATTCTCAATAACTTAACCAAAAAAAAGAAAACAAAAGAAAAAGAATAGCTTCTTTTTAAATTCTGATATACAGAGCCGTGCAATTGGCAAAATTGTATTAGGTTTTTCAGACCACCCCATCAAGGAAAAAAGCAAACGTGCACCATCCTAGGTGTGATGACTTATGCATGTCATGAGGATAAGTCACATTTTTTATTGGTATAGTAAACTTTAACTAACCAAAACAATCTATTTCTGAGCTTTCAAATAAGGATTTCCAACCCCCATGAAAGCTCATCTAAAGCTTTCAAATAAGGATGACTTATGCAAAAGTTTCTCTTCTAAGGAAGCATGTACGAGTGACAAGATCAAACGTTTTGTAATTCCTTTAAACAGCCCAAAAGGGGTGAGTTGTTATGAGCATAAAATATAACAGTCTGCAACTGCAATTAAAGATATTTGCTCAGACTAGGATGCCTTAGAAGATGAAACATTAAAATAGCAACATGTTGAATAATGCCAAAAGAAATGCATTTTTGGATGTAAGAAGAAACACTATTCATCAGCAACTACAAAAGGCATGGAAGTGATATCATCCAAATTAGAAAATCTTACATTGAACGAGCAGCTGCAACATCAACAGGTGGACCTCCTTCAATTGTAGTAATAATTTCAAGAATGATTGGTGCAGGATCACCCTTATGCAATTGAAGAGCTTGCCTGAAGAGAGAGAGAGAAACGAGAGGGGACCTTTACTATGGTGGAAAAATGGAATAAACTTTCTAAATTAGAAAAGAAGCATCGACTCAAGATTGGTCTGTGCGAAGAAAACATACTTAAATTTGACCCGAGCTTGAGCATAACGCTCTGTTCGAATTAAAGCATGCCCCCAGGCATTCCACACTGGGAAAACATCAATCTGCAGAGAATGAAAGATATTATTTCAAATTATACCTTTAAGATGAAAGCAGATCAAACAGCCAAGATTTCCAGGAAATAGATCTACCTTACACTTCTTGCATGTGTATACAGCCATACTATACCGCTCGTCTGCAATCAATCTATCTCGGAGACTGCTAGATGATTCTTTATCAGCAATGTCATCAAGGGATGCAGCAATTCCAGATCCTAATAGACTTTGAAGCAACTCAGCACGTCCTAACCACGTGTCTGCTTGCAATAGAAGTTCAGAGAGTTCATCTGTGGATTGACTACCTACACTTGAGCTACCAGCATCTGATGATGTGTCATCAGCATTTCTTTCAGAATTATCACTACCCCCAGCAAGCCTTCTTAAAAGGGATTTAGCGTACAAAAGCCCCTGCATGTCATTATGAGCTTTATTCAGTTCATTCAGGAAATATCATGCTTTATACAATATGCATCAATGGAGTAGTATCCACGTTGCTAGACAAGTAAAAGGGAACTTTTCTGTTAAATGCATCTGAACACCTGCACAAATGTCTCTGTGGCATGATATGCCCGTCCAATTATCTCCATAGAAGAACTTTCTGGCAATCGTTGGGAGCTCAATACATTCTTCATCTGATTGACACACAAATCCAGAGCGCTTTTGGCTGACACGATCTCATCAGAACATAAAGAAAGCAATGCCTAAAGACACAAATCCAAACAATCTATTAGTATCTGAACTTGACTACTTCACTGCAAGGACATCAAAACGACCACATAAAGCTCCGGACAGGGCTTTATACAACATTCACATGTCAGAAAAACAAATTTAGTTCACTCATCAGTAAAGCTCTAGCTTACACTGAACTTCTTTCCCTTAAACACGGAATACTCTAATAAAAGGCAAGCAGTATATATAGCAAGCTCCGGACGGTGCTTTATACAACATCACATGTCAGAAAAACAAATTTAGTTCACTCATCAGTAAAGCTCTAGCTTACACTGAACTTCTTTCCCTTAAACACGGAATACTCTAATAAAAGGCAACCAGTATATATATATATATATATATAGTTAATAAATTTCTCTACCCTTAAACCTCATACCAAACAAGGACCAACTTTAAAAGACCACAAAGGTGAAGACCATGTCTTGTACCAATGACTAATAAAAAAACAACATATATCACTAACTTGTCAACACCAACATTGTTAAATAAGAATACTTTCGAAGCTTCTCCATGGGAGATAATATATCGACTCAGCTAGCAACAGCTTGGACAACTAGCCAGTCGGAATAGATTTCTTACATTATTTACATCAGCAACAATGGCAAAACCAGTCTTTCTAATCGTAATAGTCATAGAAGAATCACAAAGTTGTTCAATCTAATGAAGAAGCATACTTTGAAGAGAATGATGTCAGGAGCACTGTCATATCGATGTGATGACCTAATTGCTTCATCCTTGATTGCATCACCGGTCAGCATCCATTCATCAGCTATTGTTACAGGTGGAAGCCGATCTTGCCCTTCTGTGGAGAAAGAAGGCATACAATCCTCTTGTATACCAGCCATTGCCTCCCAAGTAACTCTTTCAGAAGTAGACAATCCCGAACTCTTTCTCTTCCGCTGAATATCTTTTGATGAGTTCTTTTCTCCAGCATTTCTTGGACCCCAAGAAAAAGCCCTACGGGCCTCTTTTTGCAAGTGGCTCAAACTGCTGGAGAAAGATGGCCTTGTTGGTGCACCTGTTCGCACCTTCGGTTTTGGTCTCATCCCAGAAATTGACACACGAGGTTCTCTGGATGGAGAGCTAATGCTGATCGCAATAGCTTTAGCAGCATATGCAACAATTAAGGTGTTGTCTCTTAATGAAGGAAACTCTTTAAGAATCTGTCAAACAGCAAAACCAATAGTTGGTTCAAGCTAGTGAGCACAACTGTGACCAGCAAAATCTCCAATCTTTTGTGCCTATAACAAATATAGTCCGTTAATAGCCCCATAAGTTTTCACCAAGCAGTGATCCCCAATAACTGATCATTGAAGACATAAAATAACATGATTGACCTGTATTCTTCACTTAAATTCATGGCATTTTATCTTTACACTGGAAAAGTTTTCTAGTCAAAATAGCACCTTTATATTGCCTGAAAAAAATAAGAGCATCATGCCATTACAGAAAGATGAGAATAATACCAAAGAAGCAGATTGCAGCTGTTTTCTCATAATAAGAACCTCCAGTATCAACTGAGGGTGCTCATGCAGCGAAGAACATCTTTGCTGCCATGGCAGGGGTAAGGCAGATAAAACACGTAGACCTAAGGCCCATGAGTTCAACCGGGCAAAGTCAGTCTCTGATAGATTCCCATCCTTTCGCTTAAGGAAGAAATGCACCTTCATAACAAGAATAGACTTATCCCAAGCAGAGAAAATCTAAAAAAACGAAAATGTGCAAGATTTGGATCATTTCTTTTTACAACTTACAAGAAGCTGCTTGGACCGCAAATCAGACAGTAATTGCATTGCACACATGGCAACTGGCAAAGCATCATCAGAATCACGCAGTGATGAAAGAAAGCGTGAAGCTTCTGCTGGACCTCCACCATTCAGAGGGTCTGCAGTTAGAAGCTTCACAAGCTGCTGGCCTTGTAACTCTCTCCGCATATCTATTGACAAGCCAGCACTTTCAGCAACTTCTAAAGCAGCAGAAACTGCTCCTTTTTCAGCTAATCTGAGTGCCAAGCCCTCAGGATCAGCTCTGCACGCAGCTTCAACCTGAGATACAGTATATTATAACATGAAAAAAACCATTAGGAGTATATCCAACAAAACATAAATGTGATCCTGGCCAAAGAGTTAATTCGTGACTTATGGATTAAAGAGAATTACAACCTGTTGCCAGCTGCTATAATGGTCATCTGCACTTAATATGTGACTGTATCTCTGCAATGCCTGTCTTCTTCGTAAGATCTACATTACAAAGAAAATCTATTAGGCCTGAATGGGTGACCAAAATGTCAACCAAAAATCAGGTCAGCAACAAGAGTAAGATAGTGACAGCAGCAAGAATCTAAGATAATGACAGCCGCAAAGAGATCTAGGCAGATTTTGCACTAAGTCCAGCACCTCATTCCTGATTGGATCGCTTTCAGCCAGGTGGCAACCGCACATGGTGAGAACATCCAGAGCAGCATCAAGTTCCCATCTATGCATATACCTGTTACAACATTTACCCAAACAGATCAATAGATGCTACTGTCAAGACACAACTATTGGCACAGAGGAAGCTTCATTTAATGATGATATTCGTAGTGTGCTTCATCTAAAGCAAGGTAGTTATAACCAGACCAGGCTTTGACCTGGACGAGAATATGAGGGTTAGTAGTTATGGGTTGAACCAGGGTCATAACCCAGGGTCAACAAATTTTTGGAATAGCATTTATATTTCAATGACAAGTATTAAAAAATCAAACTATCACGAATAAAACTTAAATAAACTCACTTTTATCTTGAACTCTTAATAGAGCTTAGAAACCACAGACATTATGAATATAAATACAATAACTAAATTGGAAAAGAAAACATAAGTTTTCAAACAAAAACTACATATACTACGACATAGATACAATTAAACAATCACGTACAGTAACAATAAGGATGACAGCTCAATGTACACACACCACTAGAATCCCATTGGACTGGAGGCATTTGTTGGAATGATTACAAACTCCCACATTGGTTAGCTTTGAGTGATCCTTTTTCAGCTCCAGCATAAAATAGGGAAACCACAACACATGCATTATCCTAGTCTACTTAGGCTCTCTAGCTAAATAGAGCAACATCAGAACAGATGTGCAATGAATAAAAATTGTGATTATGAAGTCACTGGTGGGTAGCAGTAAAAATAAAAATACTAGAAACAAGCTCGCAATTTGGCCTGGAGAAACCAGTTGGATGAGGTAAAAACAGGGTTGGATCAGCCAGTCCATTCCAGTTCTCAGATGTTAACCCGACCATTCTGCTGATTGGTTCCCAGTTACCCTGATTCTACCGGGCACGCTGTTATTTTGTTTACATTGCTGTAAAGAGATTTTCATTTATCTGATAATTAATTAAAAGAGATTTAAAGAAATTTTCTATGCCCATAGAACTTAACAGTCATTGGTGATATTAATCTCAGGGAAAATGCAACTCTGGGATGTCGTCAAATGCCAGCATACCTGAGAGCAAGTCTAGCTGCCAGCTGTTTGTCCTTCAACCTCAGACAATACTGCCATGTGTTGCTCCAGATGCTGGGGCCTCCATAAGTCAGAGACTGACCTGATTTTGAGTGGTTTTCTTCTCCACGTTCAACTAATAGCTGAAGCAATCGGTCTGATGTTCCATTACGAAGAAAGCGATCAGAAAGAGCAAGAGCATCCATAAGCTTTCCTTCGTCGATCAATCTGTGGATCATACAAAGGCATTGAATATCACCAGCAACGCTAAATTTTGGAAGACAACAATACAGAGACAAAAGAACTAATATTTTCACCTCACAACAGTCACTACAGCATGCAATGTCAACGAGAATCTTTTTTAGGTAAAGATATCCAACTATGGGA
The DNA here is from genome assembly GCA_024138005.1 of Lumnitzera racemosa. Lineage (NCBI taxonomy): Eukaryota > Viridiplantae > Streptophyta > Magnoliopsida > Myrtales > Combretaceae > Lumnitzera > Lumnitzera racemosa. The sequence goes on from JAMXBC010000007.1 coordinate 10,293,459, forward strand.
ATCTACTCAAGTACATGATAGGTGTTAAAGAGGAAGAAACAAAATTGAAAGGTCTAGATTTGTGAAGGTAGACCAAAGTCACTCGAAAGACTGTATTGAGCAAGTGCTACATTTTGCCCCTGCAAAGATGCTTTGATAACATTCTTTTCAAATGTTCTACATAATTACATAGGAATCCAGTTAGAGAAATCCAGAAGAAGAAAAAAAAAATGGCATATAATAGATCTCCAGTTAGAGAAATCCAGTGCCAAAGAGATGGCAAAACAACACTTGGAGTCTCTGTGCACTACAATAAACAGATATGGATGTTGAAGAAACTGAAATATTCCCTGGGAAGATTTTTGCAAGATGACCTTTTGCAGTGTCCTCTTATTAATACTATTGCAAAATATTGTACAGATATCCAGACCAAAAAAGAAATAAACAATTTTACATTGTTTAGAGGCAATAATGATGACCTCAATCGCACCCTTTCTTTAGAAGGAAGAAACGTCTTTTCTTCTCTTTGTATTCTTGTATAAATTCCCAGCGCAGTAAAAAAATAATAATAATAATAACATTTTTTCATTGCTAGAAGTCTATAGTGATGAACTCAATTCCATCCTAGCTTTAGGAGCAGGAATTGTCCTTTCTTCTCTTTCTATTCTTGCATACATTCCTACATATATTCCCTATGTACTTGAACAGTTATTCTTTTCTAGAATTCAGTATTAAAAGGAAAGAGGATACAACATAGGGGAAAACCACTGTGCAAGAAATGAAAAAGGGTCTCATCATTGGGCTACACCCACCTTTACACCAACCTTTTATCATTCAAGGTGACTGCATTGTCCAATCCTGTATAAAACAGACAATTCCTAGCGTAGAATCTCTTTCATAATAGCTTAATTAGAAAACACATGGACCTAGAAATATGTTCCACTGAGAATACTACGCACCAATTCATTTCTCATTCCTTTCCTTCCACAGATAGTAGATCCCCTGCTCTAAAAGCCAATGCCCACCTAATTACCGGACTCTGTACTTAAAACAGTTTTGTTAATAAATTATGTTCTTGCAGCTCAAAGAAAATGAGCCAGAATTTCTCCATCCACTGGAATTACTTTCTGTTCAATTTATATAGTGAGAGAGCAATTGTATGATCCCATTGCACTTTGCTTGAACTGGATTATTTCAGATGAAAACTAGCAGATACAAAATTTCAGCCACAACACCAGATTTATGCAAGTGATTCCAGATAGAAGGATGACATATCCATACATGACAGGAACCAAGAAATATCAACACACACAACGAAGACAATGTCAACAGGACTACCTATCAACAGCTCTTTCATATGGATCTTCTTTCTCCCAGTCAAATGAAAGGAAAGCTGCTGTATCTGAATCAGCAAAATCAGCTTTGGTTGAGTCAAGCCAATTTTCAGAAACCTCACTACCTTGACCAATATGATCTACTAAAGTAGCTGAGATGCTGGTGTTACAAGTAGCTTCCTCAACTTCGGACTCATTGTCACTGTCATGTTCACGAAGACGCTTCATAGCAGCTCTATTATTAAGCCTAATGTTGTCATCATCATTTCTTTGATTAGACATAACAGCAGACTCAGAGACTCTATGGAGGTTGCTTTGCATCTGAATCCACCGGTTTAGGGTTGGGAACCTGCATATCACGAGAAAGCACAAAATTAGCAACAGCAATTAGCTACATTTGTGATTTAGTGACCACTGATATATACCTTTCAGACTGATCAAGAGCAAATTCATAGAACAGCTGGTCCGTATCAGGTTGGAATCCATTGTTCAAGGAACTTGAAATTGAAGTTCCACTGCTACTATACAATATACTGCTTCCAAAAACACATGCTAAGACAGCCCTAACCGGGGAAATCTTCACCAAATGCCTTATAATGTCCAATTGAAGAGGGTAGAGAGGAACATCAGACACTGCCAATGAATGGCAATTGCAGTTAAGTTTAGCCTCTCTTGAAGAGGGAGTAATAACTTTGTTCTCCACTCCACCCTTAGGGTAGTGAGGAGCTACCGGTATGCATGCCCATCCATGACCAGATCGCGGGGGATAAACTGGAGGCACGCATGCAGAAATTACTTCATGGACAAAGTCAGCACGCATGATCTCTGCTACCTTTCCAGCTGCATCAGTGCTTCCTCGCTCAAAGACTAGACGAGTCAAAAGCTGCCAGGAAAGAAAGAAAGCAAAAAAAAAAGGCAACATTACTATGGTCCAGACAGGAAAAGTTTCTCAGTTGCTATGATCATTGTACTTCTGTTTGCAGCTTCCTTAAGCCATCTTTACAGATTTCTATGTTTCTCTTTGGTGGGGATTTTTATTTTTTTTTCGGGTTGTGTTTGTTTGTTAGGACTTTAATTTTCTTCCGACATTCACAGTGAATTTTTACGGTGGTAGGGCTTCAGACAAGTTATCAGTCCACCACCTTTCAACCAATAACTAGTCATATTAGAAAAACATGAATGCAGAAAGTTGAGAGAGCAATGTCATACATCTTTTGGCCATTCATACACCACTGAGAAAAAGTTAAAATCATGAGTTGTATCTGTCCCATCCACAATGTCACCAATTGCAGCAATATGCAGAATGAACTGTGACAGATATGTAGTGGGCTTGGAGGTTAAGGGACCAAAAAATCTCTTGCCAGGGTCTTTCATGTCATAATCCATAGTCTGTAAATTATTCCCTCCAGAAGTGGAACTTAAGGGTATCTGTGTGACAGGTCTCAGTCCAAGACCAAGAATCCCATCCTTCTCAATGTGTGACACAACTTTCTGATCAGAAGTTTCCCCTCCAGTGGGATTACGCTCTGTTTCTTCATCAGCAATAGCTCTCGCCACATTGTGAAGTTTTCCTAATGAAGACAAACAGTAAAATAATTGCACTGTCAAGAAAAGAATACACAACGCATCAAAAGTACCAGCAAAGAAAGTGACAAGTAAAATGTTTGCAGTATCCAGAACTGATTAGTATAACACACAGTGCATAAAAATTACCACTTAGAAACTGCCGCTTGCCCCTATGAGCATCTTCAATCATCTGATGTAGCAAAGCAAGAGTACGTTCCCTTTGTCCTTGTCGCTGAGACTCCTTCAATGATGAAACAACAATTTCACCAGACAGGAGCACCTGAAGGGCTTTGGAGTTATCCTGGTAAAATATTTCATCCTGTCAATAGTCCAACAGTGGAGGAGAGAACTATTTACACATTCTGTTCCCTTACTTAAGAAGAAAGGCAGATTTGCATGACAATATTCATGAAAGTAGTTTTGAATAAGATAACTCCACTAGCTATAACATACTAACAACAAAATGTCATTCAACAAGAGATGAGATATGAAGCATCACGAAGTATGTGAAACAATATCTGGGTCTCAGCTTTAACTACTAGGATGACTTGCAGATATCGCACCTGCAATTCCAATCCAAAGAAAGAATCACTGTCTTGAAAATTTTTAAATTTTATAATTGAGTCCTAAAACTTTCAGCTTAAGTTATGACATCTTAAATAATTAACAAGTCATACAGTCGAGTGCTATCATAGTTTGTCATGCTTAAAATATTATTAAACAAATGACTAAAAGAATGAATATATGCAAAAGGAAAATTAATTTACATCCTCAATAGTAGTAAAGCAACCAACCAAATGCCTCTTTTACATATTCCTAAAGTTTTGTCCACACAATCAGTGGACCACATAGAAATTCATGTTAGAAGACTTAGCAGACGGAGGTTATGATAACTATTGAAAAAGAAAAGAAATTTCAAATATAATGGAAATGTTATAGACTTAGCTAACTTACACAAGAGAGTGTTATACTGTAGAGGAATTATTGGTGACATGCAACACCTCTGAATTGCCCAAGGCACAAGGTGTAAAGAATTGATCATGGGCAAGCCTGACAAATGGGCAGACTTGAGCACCAATTTCAGGCCAGAAGTTTGGGCAAGGTGAATGAATCCAGCCAGGCTTGGGCAAGCAGGAAAAGTCCATGGCAGCCAACCCAGCCAGCCAAATTTATGGATAAAAATATGTACAAATGTACCAAATACAACAATGGAATTTGTACAGATCATATATAAAGAGGTAACAAAATCACTACAGGAGGTACCAAAAAATGCAAGCAATACCTCCTTACATAGCTCGACACCATAACATCCACTGTGCAAGTAGCTAATACATACATTGCATGATACCTCCAATGGTATTACCTCCTTGTGTACATTTTGTACATATTCCATTTATATAATCTCTTAATTACCAAAAAAATGGCAGGCACATATATATATAGTGGTACATTTAATGGCATATAGATAAGTAAGTTATTATCATTATACTAGGATGACAATAGCTTGGTATATCTTTTATATACATAATTTCAGAAGTATTAGTTTAAGAGATATGTCCATATATAATTTCAGAAGTATTTGTTTAAGAGATACGTCCATTTATACAAATGATGGAATGTTTAGAATAATTACAACCCTTATAGAATAAAACAACATAAATCTTAACAGTCGTAATGTTTTGATCCTATATTTTAAAACGAAATGATCCTTTTGCAATGATACATCATTTCATAGAAAATTATCCACCGATTAGTGGTTAAAGAATATAATAATATATTATATTTATTAATATAATTCAATAATTATATCTACCCCATTTCTATAATGATTTATAAACATATGTTGTTAATACATTGATCGTGACAATCTTTTAGGTAAAGGGAAAATCCCAAAAACATGAACAGTATTTTGATATTTTTGTAAACCCATAACCTGTGTTCTTCCTTTAGACAAACACATAACTTGTGTTTTATCATTTTTTGTTAATGCAAGACATGGGATACATCTTAGCTTCCAATCAGTTCATAATAATTACTCTAATGAAATAATATTATTAAAAGATTGATTATACTGAATATAAGATAAAAAATACACTCTAGAGAAAAAACCTTACTCACTCTTTACTAGAGAACACGGATACCCTCTCACTGCTACTCACTCCAATTTATATTATTTCTCTTCTATTTATTTATATATCACATGGCAACATTTTATTGGACTCCTTGATAAACTAACCTATTAATAATACTAACTACGTTAATACTATTATTAACAATCTCTAACACAAAACAATTTATGTTTACTATTAATAGTTTCTATGTATCACTTGTATATAAATATATAATAAATATATTATCTATAGCCATATTATTTACGAAAGGGCTGATTTTATTGTCATATTTAAATATATCAAATTAATGCCTTTCCCTGTAAGTGACATGTACTTAAATGAGGTAATCATGTATTAAATTATTCGTAATTTGAATTTTTGAAGAAAAAACAATAATTAGTTTTCTTTTTTTTCTTCAAAATAAATCATAATTTATTAATTTAAGGGAATATTACAAACCACATATAATAGAAAGGGGTATAAACAAAACTCTTTACAAAAGGAGTTGCAACAATATAGAGAATCTATATTAAACCACTCCTAAGAAGAACACTGTAGTTTTAGATAGATAAGGCCAAAAGTAACTCCTAACCAAAATAAGGTCAAAGTAGCATCCAAAGAGTATGGACAACTTCCACTAAAGTTGAGAAGTGAAAAGGCAATCTAAAAATGAGGTGATGGTGGTTCTCCAAGCCCACTAAGCAAAAGAAACAGTTGGTAGGAGTTGTGATTCCCAAAGGAGCCAATCTAAGGTGTAAAGCTTTTCAAGTTAAGTTAGCCATAGGAAAAAAGAGTGCCTTAATAGAGTAATTGCTCCTGACTATAATAAACCAAAGGACTTTCTGATGTGGACATCTAAGGGCCTCATAGGCAAATTTAATAGAAAATAAGCTAGAAGTAGAGTGTAACCAAGCCAGCTTATCTTCTTAGAAGGGCTTACGCTAGAGAAAAGAGGGAATAGTAAGAGAATCTCAAAAAGGGCCTCAGAGTAGAGTCCATGCATTATCTCCAATGATGGGGCACGATCTTGCATTCCTTTGTAAACCAAAATCGACTATGTCCCTCTGTTCCGCCTTACTTGGAAAGTTTGCCTACTTTGGTCAAGAAAAAAGTACAGCGTAAGGACTAACCATTCCTTATGAAACTAGTTGATAATCAAGAGATTAAACAAGCACTTTAGTCTATTGACAGGAACAAGGCACCAGGTCCGGATGGGTATAATGCAAATTTCTTCCAAATGACTTAGCACATTATAGGTAAAGAAGTTTGCTTAGCTATCAAGGATTTTTTTACTTCAAGGAGACTTCTGAAGTATATTAATTCCAATTATCTAGCTTTAATCCCTAAAGTTAGTACACCAGAGTCATTTTGTGATTTCAGGCCTATTTCTTGCTGCAATATTCTTTGCAAGTGCATATCAAAGATCATTGTGAACTGTATTCAACTGATTCTTCCTAAAATAGTTGGCAAAGAACAATCCACTTTCATTAAGGGTTGACGGATTGTGGATAACATCCTTATAACCCGAGAGCTTATGCATGGATATCACAAAGACACGCATGGGGCAAAATGTATAATAAAAATTGATTTTATGAAAGCTTACGACCATGTGAATTGAACTTTTTCTAGAACACTTCCTTCTCGCCCTGAACTTCCCAACCACTTTTGTCTGATGGATTATGGTATACGTCTCTACCCTAGGTTTCTCTCTCAGTTTAAATGGAGAAATGATGAGTTTCTTTGCTAACTCTCGAGGATTGAGACAAGGGAACCCCTTATCCCCTTATCTTTTTGTTTTGGTCATGGAAGTTGTATCAACTCTTCTTAGGAAGCTCTAGTTGAACCAAGCGTTTAAGTACCATTGGCATTGCAAAAACGAAAGGCTAAATCACCTACGCTTTGCTGACGATATTCTACTTTTTTCTAGAGGTGATGTTACCTTGGCTAAGTTACTCAAACAATGCCTACAGGAGTTCTCGACCCATCAGGCCTTAAGGTAAGCTCTTCCAAGAGAAACCTTTACTTTAGTGGAGTGGCCCTTGAAGTTAATTCCCAAATTCTGTCCTCTTTTGGTTTTAATGAAGGTGCTCTACCGTTCAAATACCTCAGAGTTCCTCTCATCTCCTCTAGACTCACCCATGCTAATTGCAGAATTATAGTAGACAAGATTGCATGAAGGATCAGTAGTTAGACTACTAAATACCTGTCCTACGCAGGTCGGACCCAGCTGATAAAGAGTGTTCTCTTCTGCCTCCGCATCCATCTTTATGCTTTTGAAGAAAATCCTCAAGGAGCTTCAAGTAAAGATGATGCAGTTTCTTTAAAATGGATTGGACGAGAGAACAGCTAAAGCAAAGGTATCATGGGATAATATATGCTTCCTTAAGAATGAAGGAGGATTGGGAATCATGGACATCACTCTTTGGAACAAGGTAGCACAATTGAAACACATATGGCAATTGCGGTTGATCCTAACGGCCTTTGGCCAAGTTGGACGAGAAGAGAGATCCTAAAGGGTAGGAACTTTTGGGCAACACCAAAGCCGGCCCAATGCTCTTGGTCATAGCGTAACATTATGCAAGCTAAGGCGTAGGCAAGACTTTTATTTACATGAAAAATTGGGGACAGCAACAAAATTTCTCTTTGGTATGACTCATAGCACCCACGTGAACCAATTGCAAATTTGATAAGCGAGAGATCTATTTATGTGATGAATTGACCCAAAGAGGCAACACTAAGCAATATCATCAATGATAATGAATTGCAGTGGCTAACCACGACACTTTAGGATACCATAAGATCAAATCTACCACCTACTTTTTCACCTTTGCAGGCTACATAAAACACCTTTCTATGGGTAGCAAAACTTAGTAGAGGATTCAATATCAAATCAGCATATAACCTCTTAAGAAGGAAGAAACAGAAGACTCCATAACATAGCATAGTATGGAATAAAAGGAATACCCCTAGACACTCATTCATTTTTTGGTTAATAGTGGAAAAAAAGCTCCTAACCAAAGACAAATTGTTTCAATGGAGGATTACTAATCAAAACCACTACCTACTCTGTTTAGTGAAGGAAGAGGACCATAGACACATCTTTTTAGATTATGCTTATACTAGAAGCGTTTGGTGAAAAATACATCGCCTGTTGCGCTCTGCTACCAATCTTTTTACAGCGACTCCATATTGTTACTTCTTGGAAAGTTCATGAGGTTGGAGTTAGATAATCGAAAAAGAATACCGTTAGCCATAGTCTACTTTATTTGAAAAGAAAGAAATCACAAACATGTGAGAGGAGTACCTACAATTGCGGCCAGCTTAGTTAAGACTATTTTATCTTATTTAGATGTATAACCTTATGAGCTTACAATGTTGTCAAGTTCGTCACCCACATCATTGTTTTTTACATGTGGTGAACGAACTTAGCTCTTACTTGTACATCCTAACTCTTTTGATTTTAATACAATATCTAACTTTACTCGAAAAAATAAAAAATCGACTATGTCGTTAGCTATGCAAGATTGGTACAAATTCCCATTGGCAACCAAAGATTCAACTAAAGGGAAATGAAGAGGCCATAACCTATTTTCCTAAAAAAAAGAGTATTACATGTCTCTTAGCTTAAGAAGATTTTTCCCAACTCCAAGAGCAAACTAAGGGACAACTACTTCCTTCAAAAAGATAGAATGAACCCAATCAATCCATAGTCCCCTTAAACCACCTAAGACAAAATCCCACACATGTTAAGTTGAGCCACTTTATTCCATATTTCCAAGATAGAAATTCCAAGACCAACTTCTTTCATTGGCTTAGTAACCACTTCCCACCTCACTTTAGCTTTTGTTACAATGTTAGGACATCCACTCCAAATGAAGTTTCATATAAAATCTTCAATGTGCCTTATCAAATACTTTGGGGAAAGATGAAAGTTGAAGCCCAATACACTTGCATTATGGACAAAACTGATTTGTTCACCTATAAGCATCCTGTAAGAAATAAGCATATAAAGGCACAACAGTTTAAAACGTGCCAAGATTTACTCTAGAAGCACATCACCATCGTCTATTTTCAACTTTAAAGAGGTCAAAGGGACACCTAAGCAGCAAATAGGTAGAAAACCCTCTTCGAAACCCAAACAGTGCAAAATTTTTTCCTTATCCAACATGGGGATGTTGCAACAAAAGAATGATGCTCTTTTTGCTATTATCTCAAAGTCCAAACATTTGTTAAAGCTTGCTCAATACCTAACGAACCATAGTTCAAAAGGATGTGATTCCCTTGCAAAAATCATAAGATGATTAGCAAAGCACAAGTCAATGGTTCTTTGATTGTTTCCTTTTACATCTCCAATTGTAAGAAAAGAGAAGGCAACCAGCCATGTCTCGAAGCATACTTAAAAGTACTTCTATGCTCAAGACCAAAAGATAAGGCCAGAAGGTGTCTCTTGCCTTAGTTCTCTATAACATTAAAAAAAGCCCACAAACTATCCATTAGTGTAACCTTGGACTGCCATAGAAAGGTATGGTAGTAATCAAGAAAGTTCAAACAGTAATGAATTTCTCAAGAAAACTCCAATTTATTTAGCCATAGGCCTACATGATATCGATACACCTTGGTTGACACCTATTTATATGATAACCATGGACTAATTTTCAGGCAATAGAAATGTTGTCGCTTATTCTTCTCTCAGGTATTAACGCTGACTATTCCCTACCTTCCCTACCCATAAGGGAATGCAAAACAAACTATAATCTTGAGGCCAAGAGCTTAGAGATAGCTTTGTCCACTATAATACAGCAAGCTACTAGCTTAAAGTCAATCGTCTTGGTTGATGTAGCAATTTTAGGAACCAGCAAGAGAATGGTGTTGTTCAACTCCTCCATAATACAACACAATTTAAAAACTTTCTGACTGAATAGATCAAGTCAAATCCAATAATTAGCCACACAACTTTGAAAAACCTCACAAAAAACCCATTTATGCCCCGATGCTCCATTGTTGGTTTATGAGAGGAATGCATCCATAATCTCATCATCCAAGAAAGGGTGTTCAAATTTTCAATTTGATGATCACAAAGCTTCTAAGTCATGAAACTCACTTCTTCTTCCAAGAAAGGGCGACTAACTTAAACCATTATATGAAGGCATTTTGAATATTAGTATAAATTCGGTAGACTTATATCAATGGTAGAACATGTTTCTCCTTTGTAGATCTACTCCTACGTTTAGTTGGCAAAATAGCTTTTCTACTAAATTACTACTATTGCGAAATGAGGAATTGAAATTCCTTTCTAAGACCAAAAGAATGGTTATTATTTTGGTCTTTTCTAACATATTTCATATTTACCCACAAGATCTCAAAGAAACTGAAGTTACGCCCAAGAGAAACAACCCTTTATAGTCTAACAGTTTGGGCAGAATTGAACTTCAACCTCTACCGAATATTGAATATGTATAATCCGAGGCTAAAGCACTTCTTGAAGTTATTTCGATTATTTATACATTATGCATGATCGAGTCCAGAAGATTCTCTCAACACATCCCTGAATCTACTTTTGCGTACTTCTGTAGAGTTTATATGTATGCCCAAATACTTCATCTTCACAGTCAAAATTCTCTCTATCTTTCTATCGATGAAAAACGATCTATAGGCTAGGTCTAATCTCTTAATCTTGAGATACAAATACTACTAGTGCATTATTTAGTCAGGTTTAGGAATACCCGTATACCGTCTAAACGTGCATTAAGTTCCGTCTTCCCGACCATCCTGATTATGTAAGGACAAATCTACTTAATGAGTAATTCAAACATGTTAGTCTCAACTATCAACAGTATCCGTGCATTACCGTCTATATTGTATGGATCAATGCTAACTTAACCCCTAGCAACTAGATTAGGGAGTGAGACCTCCCCTTAGCAATTCAACTCAATGCCTTAGACAAGATTGGCTCGTTAAGCACCATAATCGGTTATGGTTATAAGGGAAGGCTATCTCAATCTCAACTTGCCTTTGTCAAAAGCCTAAGTCTATTTTTTGACATAGTTTTTCCAATAAACAATCTTTCTCTCAACCCTTAAATCTTGAGCTCGCGGTAGCCATTCAACATGAATTTCGATTGATCAGGAATCTGAAACTTAGTATGGTGCGCTAGGTTTTGGATAGTAATCAAATACGGCTGGGACGTCTAGTATATAAGAACAAATGCTATTTGCAACAAAATCAGCAATGCTAAAGTATCCCTACTATCTTCCAATAGAAATCAACTTCCCCACCTCTGCTTATGGAAGAGTTGTATGAAATACTGCAATTTGCAAGAATTCAAGTTCCGAGTCTCTTAAGGCGTTGCCCTCAGCAGCCATCTCATTCCAAAAAGGGTCTCCATAATGATAACGCCAGACAATCTAACGTACCATACCTTCTATACCAATAACATTAAGGGCATACAAGATTCAGTGTACAAAAGCAAAAACAAGAAAATTGATTTCTACTAGAAGACGATAGGGACACTCTAGCAAAATTGATTTTGCCACAAACAGCACTTATTCCTACTCATATACTATACGTCCAAACTATGTCTGACTACTAACCAAAGTTTAGATCACCACACTAAGTTTCAGATTCCCAATCAATCGAAGTTCATTTTGGACAACTACCAGGAGCTCAAGATTTAAGGATGAGAAAAAGATTGACTATTGGAAAAGTCACGTCAAAAAACAAACTTAAGTTTTCGACGAAAGTAAGCTAAGACTAAGATAGTCTGTCTTTATAACCGTACCAAATTATCGTGCTTGATAAGTCAATCTCGCCTAAAGCGTTAGGTTAAATAGCCAAGGGAAAGTCCCAGTCCCTAACATAGTTTCCTAGAACTAAGTCCGCATTAATCTGTGCAATATAGACGACAAGGCATAGATACTACTGATAGTTGAGACTAACACAACCAAACCACCCGTTGAATAGATCTTTCTTTACATAATCAAAACAGTCGGAAAGACAGAACTAAATGTCTCGCCCAGATAATAGGTATTCCCAGACCTGACTAAGTAATGCGCTAGCAACATTGATATCTCAAGATTAAGAGATTAGAGCCGGCTTATATATCGTTCTTCATCGACAAAAAGATAAAAAAATTTCGATTGTAAAGATAAAAGTATTCTCACATACGTACAACCTCCTCAAAAGTATATAAAGACAAATTCAGGGATGTATTAAGAGAATCCCTTAAACTCGACCACGCATGATGCGTAAATAACTGAAGTAACTTCAAGAAGTACTTCAACCCTTGAATATATATATTCAATGTTCAGTAAGGGTTAAAGTTCAACTCTACCTAAACCGTCAATCCATAAAAAGTTGTTTCTCTTGGGCGTAGCTTCCGTCAAGAGATAGGCGGGTCGAAGAGCTCCAGCTTAAGGTGCAGGATTAGAAACACGAGGTGGAAAAACGTTGACCTCCTAACAACAGCAACCAACGCAGCCTCAACCATAACCATAGCCACCACAAGCCTAGGGTTAGGGAGCCTGTTGTTGTTGTTGTTGTTATTGGTTCTAGAGATAGAGAGGAGGAGGAGGAGGAGGAAGAAGTCCCTGCTGGTATGGCAATAGGTATGCCATGAAGAAAAGATTCAAAGGTCACAAGGAGGGAAGGTTGCTTGACACAATGGTAAGAAGAGATTAGTCGAAAGCACAAAGACTGGAGGGTCCACTCTGACAATCAAAAGCAAAAATAGCTAGGTTACATCGATATGAGCATAAACAAGTGTCGCTTGTGGCAAAATCAGTTATGCTAGAGTGTTCTTACCGTCTTCCAACGAAAATCAGTTCCCCCACCTCTGTTTTTGGATACCGAATCTTACATACTCTTAATACCATTGGTGTAGAGGTTATGGCACCTTTGATCGTCTGCCAACATCACCATAGAGACCTTTTCTAAGACAAGATGACTGCTGAGGGCAACGCCCCAAGAGATTAGGAACTTAAGTTTTTGCAAATTGTAAAATTTCGTACGACTCCTTACCTCTTGCAAGCTAGGCTCGAGGCACTGGAGAAGACAATTGGACAAACTCTTAGTAGTTGATGGAGTTTCGTTTCGAGTGTTGATGTGGGGTTCACTAGTGGTCAGCATAACGAGTGTAAATAGACACCCAAGTCCCAAAAAATTTTACACATTTTAACATTTTCATGATATGCAAGCACTACAATGGCATGCCACTTTTACATACTTTCTATTTTAAAAAAATAAAGCTTTTATTAAATTAATGGAGGAAAGGTCCAACATCTGTCTTACCAATGGAATTTCAACCACCACAAGAACTATTTATCAATAAAACTAAAAAATCCAAAAGGGAAACAAACCAAAAGATTTAGTTATTAAAAAAAGGTGTAACAAAATGTGTAGTAACTAGCTAGGGAGGGCATGGTTTGGTTTTCCCTACAAACCGAACAAAACCAAACCCAACCGAAAATTTGGTTTTTTATTACTTGAAACCAAACAATATAATTCGGATTAGGAATTTTTACAAACCATAAAACTTCAATCTGGTTCAGATTGGTTTACAAATTGAACCATATTTTGTAATTTAAGAAAATATATTTACATAATATAACATGTAATCTCATATGAAAAACACCAAATTTATTTAATAATAATAAGTATTGATATCATTTGAAAGGTTAATAAAGTAAACATTCATACAATTAAAAAATTTCAAATGTTTGTTAATAACTAATTTTATTCAAAAGGCTAACATATTGTATAAATTTTGACTCAATTTATATATATATAATTTATAAACTACGGCGATAAAAGTTAAATTCATATAAATTTCACTAAAACTAAGTCAAAAATTCTTTCAAGTGCTATATTACTATAAATGAACTTTTTTAAGTTGAAAATATTACTATATAATTTTAAAACAATTTGATTCCGTTTTACGGATTGGTTTGATTTATATTCTTTTAAGTATACCATAATTTTTTATTTAGTTCAATTTGAGTATTTTTCAGACCAAATTACACCAACAAAAAAAAAAAAAAAACCATATTTTCAGATTGGATTAGTTCAATTTGCGAATTGGCTCAGATTGGTTTTTCTTTTTTTTTGCCCACCTCTAACAGAGCTACCCTCTCTAAGGCATGACCCAAGTGGTGGGTCACCAGATGATAATGAGTGGTGGATCGTGACTACAACCTACATCTTCATAGTGGGTCAAACAACCAACCTGAAGTGATAGGTTGCCATACATCACCACTCAAAAATTTAAAAACAAAAAAAATAGCAAATTCCCAATGTTCAAATTTTATTTAGCCAAACAAAAAAAAAATCCCAATGCATGGTCAAGCAACTCGATCACACTATCCCTTTTGTTCATTTGTTTATGGCAATGCTGGGTAACCAGCATGAAAAATATGCTGAATAAACGCCATATGGCTTAGGATAAGAGTAAGTACAAAAGGAAACGAATCACGAATCTAAGCAAATTGAGTCATAACTGCCATTACCAGACAAGTCAGCAGGTCAAATGACTTGACCGAACATGATTCTTCAACTGAATGGTTGACACAACATGAGCCGTTGAGCCAAGAGGTCATATTTGGATTGACAAATTATAAGCAGCTAACTAGTTGAACATGATAGCATTGAGACACACGCACGCACGCACACGCACACACAATTCAGAACCTCAAATTGCAAAACCTAATCATAAATGAAAGCATATTTTACGTTCTTATTCATGCCATTGTTCATCCTCATCTCTCCTACACTCTTCGCTCTCATTTCTAGTTCCAATCTCAATATTACTCGTGCATTCATCACGGCCCCTTCTTTAACACATTAGAGAGCTAACCTATTTAAATTATGACAACTTCTCTGAAGATTAATTCATTAGGCCCCCCTCAACTCCTTCATAGCTAATTGTAAAAATCCATTGCTCGAAACAATGCATACCATTTAACTAAAAATGAATAAAATAAAATAAACGAAGAAGACGTAGAACAAGAAGCCTACCTGTTCTAGGAATTCATGGAGACGCTTGAGCACACGTCTCAACACATGTATAATTCCTTTTTCGTGAATTTGGTCCCAATAGGTGGAGCCTAACTTGGAAGATCCCCCCGGATATATCTCAGACAACATTACTTGGGCCTGCATGTTGTGCAGTTAAAAATTGGCAAACTATCAAATTCCTAAATGCACATGCACTCGTTAGGAATACATGAAGGTGAGAAAGAACTACAGGCCACTTAAAGGGCTGGTAACAGTTAAATTAATTGACAAAAGATAATAATGATATTAAAACACAAACAGGACAACTGGCTTTGCTAAAAGCACAAGCATGCAAGTATTACCGACAGAAACCTAAACCTATAATCATCGAGGGAACTGAAGAATATAATTTGAAGCTTCTCTGAATTAGCAATATCTAGTGAAAGGGAAAACTTCTGCACCATCCAACACCACATGCGTGGTTATCTTACTAAGGCAGTATCTAAAGATGTAACAATCAACAATGTGCAGGAAAGAAGTGCATAGGCTTTATCCGAGTAATTGTAAAGAAGAAGCCATCAGGGGAACTTGCATGCCATATATGGATAGGGGGAGTAGATTGAGTACCGATCGCAGATTAAGGTAGAATAATATTTACCTGATCTAAAAGATGTTGGCACATCCTTACAGATCTTGCTGATGTTACAGCAACATCAATGCATAAAAGGATCTGATATGAGAATACCAATGTCAAGCTACAAATAAATAAAAAAATCCTAAGCGGACAACTATAAAAGTTTGTAGTACTTACTGCAGCCAAAGGACCCAACTCTGAACGTAGTGATGAAAAGTTCAAGTCTTGTACAGATGCGTCATCCGCAGCACATGTAACAACATCTTTCACCTATGAGAACAAAAAGAGAAAGCATCATCTGTACAATTTAGCTCTGGAACAGTGTAAAAATTACAGAAAATAGATAGGACAACCAAGTCATTGACACAGCCAAGAGGAAAATATATGTTCAAAAAAGCTCAACAAAATTTCAAAATCTAATAATATACTACAGAAAGCTGCAAATGAAAATGTCCACTGTTTACAGGAACAAAATAAATCTTGTTTCTTCAACATTGTGAATATCATTTATTGCCACCTCAGTAGAAACAGAAGCCTATGGACCTAAGTAGAGGTGGGAAAAAAAACCAGTTGAATCATTAAGCGAACCACACCAAACTGAAAATTCAGGTTTCTTCTAAGTCAGTTCAATTGGCGGCTCAATTTGCATTTAGCATGTCAGTGGGTGGGGTTGTCCATGTATTTGTGCTATATTTGTGATTATCTCATGGATAGATGAAATTCGAGTACTTTCTCCAAATATGCATTGATACAGCATAGGATAATGTGTTATGTGATACATGTTTGTAAGATGGCTGGAAATGGCAAGAGGTCAGTCTTGATAATGTATTTCAACTAAATTATTATAACTAGGATTGATGAGTATGAAATTGAGTGCATAAAGCAAAAGATCATGACTGAGTTCAAGGGGAATGAGTTGAAGAAAGGGAAATACTTGGGAATTTAATGGGTAGAAGTGAAGAGAGTGTATGCATTTTCCCAATTAAGTTAAATCATGGATCATTTTCACAAGATAAGGAAGCTCGAGCAAAAAAGAGGGGGAATGTTTTTGGAGTATAACTGGAAAAGAACAGCAGGAGAAGGACCAGTGGTTAATATGGGTCAGTTTCATAGGTTAGTTGGCAAACTTCTATACCTATCTCTTACAAAACTGGATATTTCGATATTTCTTGGTGATTACATCACTGGAGGGAGATTCAAACCTAATCTATCCCATTTAAGAGACAAGCGTCCATATCACTAGGCTACAAAGCCATTAGCATATTTCAATTTTTCACATGCAATTAGTCTAACAAATCGACTCATACATTCTCCTACCTAAAAGGGTCTTGATCCAGCCCATCACATAGTAAAATTCCTACAAGGAACTCCTAGTAAAGGTCTAATATTTCAAAATGAATGTCAATGTAATGAGGCTTCTGTAACCATACATTGGGCAGGTGATGTTGGAGACAGCAACTCCAAATTAAGGTACTGTACTAAAGTCTGGGTAATGTAACTTAGATAAGCAAAAGAACAGTCAGTTGTGTCACATGGTACTACAGAAGCAGATCTTCAAGCTATTTCACATGAGTTAAGTTACATGGTTACACAGATTGATGGAAAACCCGAAACAAATCTGTACGATTCCTATATATGATAGCAATTCAGCACCTAGCATGGTGAAAAATCCAGGTCAACATAATAGAATGAAGCATATCAGAATTAATCGACAATTTATCATAACAGAGATTGAACATAGGAAGACTGATACATTCCAATACAACCACAGAAAGCCAACATACAAAGACATCGCAAAAGCCAAGATTTGAGCTGTTTTTGAGAGACTAGAAACGATGAACATCTATGCTTATTTGAGCGGAAGTGTTAGAGATGATAGGGATTTTGTATGCAATACTGAATCAAAATCTGTTATTTAGATATGGCTTAGTTATTTTACACAGATAATTTCTTAGCTTTATGTAACAGTGTGAGACATAAAGCTTGTGGATTCAGTGCAAAGCAAATCAAAGTTACAACCTGAAAACAGTAACAATTAATTGCTATTAACTATAAATTGACTGGAAAATGATGAAATGATTCAAGGACTTTTCTAAAGCATCTGGTATACGAGTAACTGCTGGAGCAAAAAACGACCAAAGATCATCAAGTGCTCACACCCCAGACCTAGTTGTCTTAAACTAAACACAGATGCAAGTCTGTCGAATAGTGTTTTATGGAATCAGAGGTATTGCTTGTTATGATGAGAGCAGACAAATCTTCAGATTTGGAAAAGCTGCTGGCACAAATTAAATTGCAGAACTGGAGCTTTTGGCAGCCTTCTGATGCTAGAATTATGCAGGATGCAAAACATTAATGGCATTGATTTAGAAACTGGTTCACAACTGGTAACTACTTGGGTTCTGCATAGAAATGACTCGATGAGTCTCTTTACATTGAAGGCTACATTAACATAGTGCATCACCTTCAAGTGGAGATTTCTCAAATCTTTAGAGAAGGGAACCAAGTTGCAGAAAGGTTAGCTAAGTTAGCAAGAGTAAATAACTCAAACTTTTATTCACTTCTTTTCTTTCTTTTGATAAACATTCTAGAAGATTGTTAATTCTTGACTGATTAGGATTTCCTAGCATTAGCTATAAGATCCTTTTGATATAAAACATGGTCTATTTAATAAAACTTGGAAACATTTGCCTTAACTACATGGGTAAATCCAAGAATACCAGATGCCTGCAGAGAGTTACATCAGATTATGTATATCATCCAACACATAATGATATGTCCCAAGTACAGAATTAAGGCCAAAAATTCTCATAGTACAAAGGAAGTATTTTCAATAAGTTAATTTACACCCCCCAAAAAAAAAGATCAATAAAATTGATAATGATGCATCTGCTGCTAGAAGGCCCAAAAATTAGGGCCATTGAAGAGGTTGAAAACTAACTAAAGAATCTACACCAATAGTTTAAAAAACACAAGATGAACCATACCGACGCTCTTCCAAATGAGCTATCTACCCATTCAGCTAACTCCAAAGAGGCCTTGTCTTCTGCTGACAATGAAAATCGATGAACTGCTTCTTCTCCAATATCATATTTTGCCCTTTGCATACAACTGCACAACATAGTAGATAATCCTCAATTATAACCACATCCAACAAAAAATTAAGCCAATACGAGAACACAGGGACAGCTAAGAACATGGCAACAGTCGAAAGAATGTTCTTGATATTGGGCCTTCAATATACTAACAAGTTTATGATAAAAAATGGTTTAGCGTCAAAAAAAAAAAACTGCACGGACCTATGCAAGAGTATTATTATAATGAAATTTTATTACAAATTCTTACTAATCGTAAAATGTTGGTGATGAAAATTTATAGAAGGCCGAGAGACTTAATGCACTTCAGTCATTTATGCAGCCATCCATAGATTATGCAATTGAATGCCATTGGAAAAGCCAGTACTTCTCCTTATCTATACTGTGATCTTGGATTGATCAGAAAAGGTGGATGAATTCAATATCTACTTGCAAAATAGGGATGGAAAAGCACTCCAGCCAGAAATCAGCTGGAAAGCCAAAGGCAGATGATTCTGGTCATTGCACTTATGCTATTTAACTAGACAACTACTAGTGCCAAGGTAGGTGCTGATGAAAAGATAGGCAATGGAACATGGAGTTGGAGAGCACCTTCTTTAGCAGTTTGGACAAAGAGGTAGACAGTTTTTAAGTATAAAGGACAGTGCAGTGCTGTTAGAGAATCCTATCGATCAAGCATTTCATAATCCATACTCTTCTTTCTTATTCATTTTAACTTGGTTAGAAGGGAACAGGGCTCGTTGTGTGAGCACATCCAGTTTTATCCTTTTCTGTAGGAAAGAAATGGATAAATGAGGCTCAATCAGGCAATTTGTGTATTTCTTTAGTAAAATATAAGGACTAAATTTAAAATTTAGATGGATATTTATAAATAAGAATTGGCTCTTAACTGTTGTTCTGAATGCCATTCTACATATATATGATCTATTGCGCTCAAAAGTACGTTATTATGTTGTCCATGTTACGAAATCATGAGTCTGCTTATTGCCCAACTCCAACCTTACAATTCACGAATTTTCAAACCCATAAATTACTAATAAAGAAAGGTTTAAACTCATCCGTTACTAAAGACTAAAGCCCTATTACCTCCTAAGATTGAAATGTCCACCCCTTATCCTTAGAGAATTGGATTTTGAGGGCAAGTTGTCCAATGCTAACCTCAACTCCTCCTGCATATCAAACTTTACAAACTCAACTCTAGCCCACTTCATCAACTAGTCTGATTCATAGGTCATCCTAGCCACTTTAGTTCAATCGATTAAAAAGTTCCCTTTTGAAAGATGAAAAGCAATACTATCTAACTCTCCTTGTCTTTAGAGAGCCATCATATCTCAAGGGCTATATGATGCCAATCTCCACTCTTCCTTCATATCAAACTTCGAGAAACTCAAATATAACTTATCTCAATAACTAGTCTTATTCATAGGTCCTAGCCACTTCAATTCTCATTATCTAGTTTCTACTTATCATCAGTTGTTCAGTGAATAGTATCCCACATATCACCAATTTAGAGTAAAAGAGGCAGAAAAAAAAAATCCCCTCTTTTGTACCCAAGTAGATATTAGAACAGACAGCATCCTTCATTTGAAAAGAAAAATCAGCTTGATTCCATGTAATCCCCTACTTGCATCGACTAATACTTAAGAAATGGAAAGATTTTCTGAGAAATAATTCAACTTCACGATTCAGGAGGACAAAATACTAATTAGTCTTCTTAAAAAAGAGAGATGAACCCACTTACAGGTTAAGTAGCTTCGATGGGGCAGCACGCAGGATGGTCAGTGCCTCCTTCCATTTCCATTGGCGTTCATATAATGGTAGAAGACGCTGCAAAATGGACAGCCGCCATTCCCATTCTTCAACAAAATGTCTGCATAGAGAGATTCTCCACTCTAAGGCCTGTCTTGCACCATGACCTATACTACCAATTAGAGTATGCTCTTTATCCAGCACAGAGGGTGGAAGGTTGTGCCGTAATATATCAAGGAGCTGTGTAATGAATGCTACAACGATCTTATTTCCTCCACCAGTAGTCATGTCAGAGTGATCCCATCCACCAGAATCAGGTGACATAGGATAGCTTTCTGATGAAGTCCAATGAGTCAAATTGAGAGAGAGACCATCCATATGTAAAAGTGAAATAATCACATTGACCAAATATATCTGCATCAACGAATAAATTAAGATTATAGACGAATAAAACTGCAAAACATTAATAAATAAATAGAGCTAGATTAAAAAAGGCTTCATAAGCAGTTTTTGGAGAATTTCCCAAAAGAGGGACAATGCCAACAAGTGCCTTAGGCACGTGTCAAAAATCTAAAAAGAAGAAACTTTACACTTTTTCATGCAATTGTCTTTCTTGTCAAACATGTAACAGGTGCTTTAAGTAAGTCTTCATTAAGTAACCAACAAAATTGGCCATGTCCCTTACAAATGAGGAACTAAAATTGAAAAGTTGCAATCTTGAGGCTATGATTCTACTTTCACTTTCAAAGATAAATAAGGTTTTGTTGCTAATATCCATCAGCAGTAGAAATAATTTCATAACAGATTAGAAAACTCTGAGCAGTATGTCATTCGTACATCTGACCATCTAAGAAGTAAATCTCTTTAGCAAGATAGACCTTGCGTGAAATATCACTTATAGCATCAAAATGATTTCGTAGGCTTTTCAGATGGCAGAATGCTTCTCGTTGATGGATTTCTCTTTCTTCATGCATACTCTTTTCCATAGATACTATGGAAAGGACAGCAGATTCCAAAGCATATCTTAAGTGCATAAGTTCGATATCTCGCATCCTGACAAAGAGTTTCATGAAGCATATCACCAATATAATATATGCACTAACCAAACAACAAAAAAAAGGGATGGAACAGGACTATTTTTTTTTTTTTTCAGGATGACTAACTATTATTAAATGACAAATGTTGTAAACGCCATATCAACAGCTGACCAAGTATAGGACACGGGAAAAATTACATACCAGGGTATTAACATTTTGGTTTCAAGTTCAAATAAAGGATAGAACTTTTTCATGGTATAAATAGAAGATGAGATTTTTTGTGCCTCAAATAGAGAATAAACTTTATGTAAAATGGTGCGGTTATAAGACAATGTTACGGCACTAGTGTAATGCTGTGTGATATGTTAAAAACACAAAGCATTAATCATCCACTATGTAGTCTTCACACTCTATGTGAGCGTAATATCATCATCTATTTGCACAACTTTATCCTCCATTAGTACCGCTTTAGTAATATCCTTTCCCTATTTGCACCATTTTAGTAATGTTCACTCTAGTTAAACCACTAAAATGTTTCACCCTCGATTCAAAGTTAACTTTAAAAACTCATACTCTGGTGTGTGATTTTTCCAGTAGGACATTAACAAGTCAAGCTTCACCACAATGAGGTTTAAGAGCTGAACTGCATTTGGATTTACCTTCTTTTTCGTTTTTTTTTTTTTTTTTTGGAAACTTCAGATTTCATATAATAAAAAGAGAGAGAGAAAAAAATAGTCTACCATACAATATCACAAAAAAGAAGACTATAGATGACCCTGTAGCTCAAAGTCTAGGCCCATAAACTAGACAAAGAAACTCAAGATGGTGCAAAAACCAGAAGTCCTATATGACATTTGAATAAACTAGCAATTCACTACATGTCACAGGGGCAAAATGAAATAAGAAACAGTAAATCCAGTCGTGACTCATGAGGCTGGTCAATAATTTGAACCATCAAGGGTTTTCCCATAATGAAAAGTTTCTCAACTATAATATCTAATTGAAGATATTAAAACCATGGATTTGACTTTTAGGCTACTATATTATAACTTTTAAAGCTTGAAATTGGAAGATTTTTGCAGAAAAAGACAAATAAGTTTGGTGTGCACCTCTTCCAGGCAGCTGCATTTGAGGCAATTGGCTGCATGCTAATCAGTTCAATAGCATCTTGAAATTTTATACCTGGGACTACATCAAAAAGAACCTGCAAAGACAAATCAGCACCACTGCCACAACCATAAAGAAACACACACACACACACATATATATAATGCAATTAATCACAATCTTGCAGGTGATGACTAGCAACCTGCTCCTGCAAATTTTTTGGAGAAAGGTAAAGGTGATCCAAACTCATCAGATTACAATTTATCAGATTCACCATTGAAGTTCAGTCAAGCAAATGAGACTTAATCAATATACCAGAAGAAACAACAAAAAAACAACATGATCAATACAAGTGTAGCTGCTCATATAATCGCAAAAAAAAATGCATATTAGCTAGATCAAGATATCAATAGTGACAACCCAACTCTAAAAGATTACCCGAAGAGGACTTTGAACAGAAAGTCTTTCGAGAACAAAATTTTCGACAAATGAGTCCAAATGATCATCTTCAGGTACACATTCTCCACTTCCTGACAAGAGTAATGATGATTTCGAGTTCCATGATCGACCAGAGTTCACACATGAAACAAAGGAGGCAAGATCGAGCTGATAACATAAAGAATCACAAAGATGTTCCACACACGAAACCTGCAGAGCACAGGGGAAAGGGCAAAGTCAACATAATTCATTAACTTTTTCCATATCATCTGCATTGAAATTTGAGAAACTAGAAGGAAAGAAAGATGAAACTCTACTTTGGTGTAGCATTAGGCCCACTCTCATTTCTGTTTATAGATGATGCATAGTGGAAATCCATAACCAATTCCTGTGCATCTTTTATAAATGTCATTAATCTTGTACTACACATGCGTTAAATTACTTAAAAGCTATTATACACCTATTAAAGCCAAACTATAGATTTAAATTGCATGTTCTCAACTTGTCACAACATTATTCCGAGAACCAGATTATGATGGAAACATAAAATCATATTCAATGGATGACAAGAAAGATCACAAGGATAGAGACAAGGATCAAAATCAACATACAACAACTAGTCATTTGAGTAAACCTTGATTTTCTACAAAAACTAGTTAAAGGCCCGCACTATGCATAAAATTTTGATTTAAAATTTATATGTAGTAATTAGAATGATAAATTTACTCGACAAGTTGTCACAATTAACATAGTAACATTGAATACATATATAACCAAAAAAAATATTATGTATTTATATATGTCTTAAAGATGATATGAATACTACCGTTTAATTCTATAGAGATATCACAAATATGATATTATAATTTCATATAACTGCAGATGATGTTTCACATTTATATAAGAAACGATATGTCTTTTACAAAGAGTTACAACTCTTATAAAGGTATCTAGAGTTGTGTCATTTCTTAGAATTAAAAGACATGTCTAGCAATTATTCAAACAAAATACATGTCTTCTGACTGATTGAAAGAAAAAAAAAAATGTTAATGACAAAAAGGTATTAATAACGAAAAGGTATAATTGATAAAAATAAAGAATCCTAGATTGCCAAGAGGTATCACTAATGAAAAAGCATCAATGATAAAAATTTACAAAATTATCTATAGATAAGATTTCTTGCTATAGTATTGGTTTTGCAATTAGTGATTAGTATTTTGTGCAAAAAGTATAGAAGAACTATTTTGACAATAATAATATCATACGAGTGGCAGTAATAGTAACACCAACAATAAAAAAAATACAGCATTTCTAATAAAACAATAATGAAGAATAAAAAAATCTCTTGCATATTTGAAAATAAATATTCAAACAAACAAATGGTACTTAGTATCTTCAAATTAAAGTATGAGTATTCATATGATGGATGACTTAAGAACAAATAAAAAACTGTTAAGTACAATTCTTTTTTAAGTCTAAATATCCATGCAAATACAGCATAAGTTACAATCACAGAAATATTTATATTGTTTGAAAGAATTTAATATTGTTTTAATCGGAATTATTTTTCCATCATCTAGTCCAATATCTCACATAAGAAGACAGAAAATTCCAAAATTTCATTCAATTTTAATGCTTAATAATAATGTGAAATGAGAATTGAGAATTGTAACTTTATGATAGGAGCAAGCAACACCTCATGCTCTTTCGTAAAAGAGTATCAAAAGTTGTTTTAGAATAATGGTTGTACACACTACACATGAAAATGGAGGAAATGTAAAATATTATACAAAACCAAGAACCAAAAACAAAGCCATGACTTTAAACACTTTAAATTCTGATTTGAATCTGTAAGCAACAATGTAAACAAAATTTGCACATAAACAAACCATAATTATGATATGGATGGTGTTGGCTCAAATAATATTAAGTGTTAGAACTTCCCTGAATATGATTAACTGGGAGAAAGACACAAAAATAAATTTTTAATGACTATCATTAAATAGGAGGGAGCCACAAAAGCAAATGCTCAATTTATATAAAGCAAGAAGGAAGGTAATTGGTCTTTTAAAAAAAATCATAAGTGGACTTTGGGATAACTTAAAGATCCTATACTATTTATGCACAGTCAAATTAGGATTTTGAGAAATGATCAGAAGAGAAACAAATGGGTAAACTGAACAGTAGCGTATTTTCGATGGACAGGTAGTTGTTTTTAGTCTCTTAAAGAAATTGCCATTCATATTTTTGTTCTTATAAGTCATTCAATTGGAAGCGTGACCTTTTGCATGTGAAAAAGTTTTGGGTGATAAATAATGAAAGAAAAAGTAGCACCACCTAAACACATGACATATTTACCATTCTTTGTAACTAGTTGAAACAATAGAATATGATAAACATAGAAGGAATCATAATAGTATATAATTATTATAGTGGCTTCTGAAAATTGGAAAAGTAGTATTATAGAATAATTAAAGCACATAATACATTTTCCATTCTTTTTAACTAATTGAAATAATAGAACATGATGAAGATAGACAGTAGCCTAACAATATATAATTGCAATGGTGGCTTTAGAGAAAAATTTTAAATAGCTATTATTGTTTAATTTATATATATATATATATAGAGAGAGAGAGAGAGAGAGAGTAATACCACAGGTATGAGTGACTTTTGAAGGGAAAAAAAAAGTTAAAAAGGTATTATTGTAAAATAAAAAAGTAACATCCCCGAGGCCGAGGGATAAGCTCTTTCTATTTTTAGCTGCATATCCGGTCTTGGGAGTCAAGTAAGAGCACAGCAAAGAAGTACTGTAACGAAAAAAGATTTTGAAATAATATATTATTATAAAATCATGGACAGGACAAGAATCAACATCAACAAATAGCAACAATCATGATGGAGCTAGTAATTGATGCAGCAGAACTTGCTCTCTTTGGCATCCACATCAGCACCAGAAATCAACAAATGAATGAACATATGCTTTCTTCAACATACCACAGCTAGAGAAGAAGCAATCCATGTCAAAAGCATGAACAATCAACCATGTATGCAAAAAAGAACACATCTAATTTAAATCTAAGTTTGTGAAAGATGAATTGACAATGCAGAACTAACATTTTAGGAAGGCTTCGCCCATTTCAAATGAAGTATATGGCAGAGAAAGAAAAAGAGTGTTAGAGAGCATGATCTTTATTTGTCAACAGTTAGTCTTTTATGAATTTTCACAGTAGAATCAGCAATCAGACAGGCAAAATCACTTATTTTTTGAGTAATTGAGGTGAAAGCACTTTTTATAGCAGTAAATGGCGTCATTCCATGTTCATTCTATTTCTTTCTACCTAGGAATATTTTTAATGAAAATTTTTTCATAAGAACAATCATTGGCAATTAAAACTTTTCAAACTAACTATAACACCAGAAAACAGTCAAATATACCAATATCATCGACCAGAATCACAATCCAATCAAGAAAAGACCTTCAATAAGGCAAAACAGCAACCCAGGAGCAATTAATATAGCAGCAAATTCACCACTTGCAATAACAATCCACAAAGAACATTAAACCAAAGACAGTATGAACCTTATTCAGGAGATAAACCCTATGGTTAAAATTAGAGACAAATGAAACACCAAAGCACATAACAACATGTTGCATGCCAAGATGAACTGCAACAAACCCAGTCACCACCTGGGAAAGATTGATTTCTTTTCTCTATTCTATCCTTTTCTTTCACAGCAATGAGATGGTAATACACACAAAAACAATAGAGAAAGAGAGAGAGAGAGAGAGAGAGAGAGAGAGAGAGATGGTAAAAGACATTACCCAAAAAGAAAAAAAAAAGAGATATTATACCATCCTGTAGGATTATATCTACTTTGCAGGTTTCTCTAGTAAGCCCATTTTGTCTAGTAGCTATACTTGCAATGCTCCCAAATCCCAAAATAGACTTTCTGGATCTACTTTATGATGCCCCTAAACTAAAAACTAGTCTTAACAATAGATAAGACAAGAAAATATTAACAGAATGATAGTCTAGAAAATTGGAGTTACCTCATCAGATTTATTGCCATAAAGAGATGATTCTTCCAGTCGGAGTACTTGTGACTTACTTGTCCATAATAGCTGCATCAATCTTCTGCGAGCTTGTGCATTACCAGACAAAAGATCCCACCCCATGGCAGCAACTAATGGTCGAAGACAGGGAAACAAAGCAAGAATCTGTGATGTAAAGAAGCCAATAATTATTTGTATGCATTGAGAGAGCAGACTGGACTCCTGATTATCTGGCAAAGATGCTATAATGAATTTATTTTGTACTCACATATTTAGATAAAGATAAACTGGGCACATACATTGCTAGCTTCTTCAAGTTCTCCCCTCTTCACAGCAGATAAAGCAGCATCCATCATGCATTCAAGTACATGGAATCTACAAACTCGGGCATAATGATACATGTCCATCATGCAAGCACCAACCACCATCTTCAATAATTTATTGTTGGCATTTGAATCCATATCTTCTTCTGATTCTGAGAGAAAATTCAGAAATCGATTGAGAGGGGGTGGAATAGGCTTGCTATCAAGGGCTCTGTATTTCTCAATGTCTTCAGAAA
Source organism: Lumnitzera racemosa (assembly GCA_024138005.1). Classification (NCBI taxonomy): domain Eukaryota; kingdom Viridiplantae; phylum Streptophyta; class Magnoliopsida; order Myrtales; family Combretaceae; genus Lumnitzera; species Lumnitzera racemosa. Next base: position 10,321,112 of record JAMXBC010000007.1, read on the forward strand.
GGAGTTCATCTTGAATAACCTGCATAGCACCTTAAATCAGCAACACGTCCTGCAGTCCAGCAGCAAAAATATAGCTCAATACTTAACCCCCTCACCCCACGCCCCCCCCCCCCCCCCCCCCCCCTCCTCCTCCTCTTCAATGGTCATTCAGTAATTGTATTAATATAAAAGGGTAGTAGGTACAAGAGGGAAGAAAACACAAAAAGGTTAAGAGCACATGCATCATAGAAGTGTATGTGCCCCTATCCCTAAAAAGTAAGGTCCCCAACAAAGAAAAAAACACACGCAAAATTTATTATTAAAAAAAAAAAAAAAAAACCCACATGCACAAAGTAAAAATAAAAAAAGGAGAAAAGAAAAATAAAATAAAAAAGGGAGCAGATTACAAGCAACAGAGGGAACAGAAAGAATTCTTCCAGCAACAGCCTGGGGTTGAGTGCACAGTCCGCCAACCCCACATTCATTTCTCTCCCTCCATATATGGTAAATGGAGACTGAGAAAGCTAAACTCCATTATCGTTGGAGAGAATTCCTTCAACCACTTAAGTTAAAGTAGCATCTGTCAAATTCAAGAAACTCCTGGGGAGTCCAAAGGCCTTCAATGAGAGATATCCTCACACTAGAATTGCATAGCAAACAAAACTTCAAGGATATAAACCCCCAAACTATCCAATGTAGAGAGTCTTTCATGCAAACCCAGCCAACTTATGAATGCAAACCAAGGTACTTGCTTCTTGGACCAAACACAATTAACCCATGAAAATCTTGGTTTGGACCTAGCTTCATAGGCCAGCTTAATGAAAAAATCTACATTTGGATTAGGCTTCCATACGAGATTATAGTGTAGAGAAAAAGGAGGACACTCACTTGCAACATTCTCCCAAAAAGAACCCTGTGGCCAATATCACTCCCAATTGCTGAACACAGCCTTGCATATAGGATAATCCAGAATTCATCAAATCCCTATGGAAAACTCTCTCTTAAACCGGACCCATAGGATGTCAAAAGTTGCACCAAAGAGAGATAAGGTTGCCACTTTCTACCTCCCAACCAATAAGAGGCATCACTAAGGGCCTTAGATGATGAAGTTTATGCCACACTTGAGAACGATATGAAGGGGCCTTGACTATCCAAAAATTCTTGCCTTTAAGGAAGGATGAACAAACCTACCTCATCCAAAGGCCACCATCATAAGCACTGTATAAATTCCAAATATGGTTGACCTGAGCTACCTTGTTCCAAACAAAAAGGTCAATAATGCCAAGCCACCCTCAGCTTTTGAACATCATACTTGATCCCAGGCTAGTTTCACCCTAGTTCTTCATCCATTACTCCTATTCCAAAGGAACTTCTCATCTCTAATAACTATTTCCTTTTGCACACACTAAGGCAAGATAAAGAAAGAAGACCAGTAAACTTGCAAGGAAAGGGAAATGTATACTGAATGACAACCCTTCAGTCTCCAAATCGTGGAATTCTGATCTACCCAAATCCTTACCTTGGGCTCCACAAAAAAGGATCCTAGTTCGGATGGATGAGACCATACGTTAGATACTTGCTCCCTTCTCACTTTTGTTTCCACAAGTCCAACCAAAGTTACAATAAATTCTCTGAGAAAAGTTTCCAATTTCCCCGTTTTAAGGGGATCATTAAGGCCTCTAATTTTCCAAAACGAAATCATTATGGTACTTGCAAGGGTTGGAGGAACAAATAACCATCAAAGAGTTCTAACCCCCAACAGGACTCAGACCATGCATTCTTCTTCTTCTTTTTTCCACTCACTTATCCTTAGACTTCCTTCCCTTAACAAGCATGTTAGCATGGGGTCATGAAACCCCTCCATTTTTCCCCTCCACAATTGAAAATCTGGAAGAAAAGTCTCACCATAGCTTGAACAGAGCTCTTTGGCCTCATTATCAATTAAATACCTGTCATTCTGTACATAATTTGGTGTAAACACTTATGCAAGAACCTGCAGCATGCCTTACATAGAATTGAAGCCCCTGCCTTGCAAAAATTGAAACAATTGTCAATTTCTCCATTCAACATGCACACATTCCTTAATATTCTATTGATCAAATCATGCAAGTACTAACCAAGATGCACGAAATAAGTTGTCCAACTATGAAAGAACAAAATGCTGGGCGTACCACTCACACAACAAAGTTAGTGAGAGAAATAGTTATGCAGATATTCTCCATTTTTTATTACATAAAGTGTTACCACTATAAAATTGATATGTCTTATCTCTCGCATCCAGGTCCATGACCAAGTTTTATATCCATACACTATTACACCATTCTATCCACAAAGGATCTATACCAAAGAACACAATTTGTTAACGAAATATTCATATAACTAATAATTAACAAGAAAAGGCTACAGATATAAGACAATAAACAAAATAATTTTGCTATTGGTGAATATAAAAATACCGTAATGCCTTGCTATGGTCTGTTATTACTTACGGAAACGAAGGAATTGCCACGTGTTGGTGATTATGCTTGCTCCAAGGAGTCGGTGTTTCAGACCACCTTTTCTTGTCTTTCATAAATTTTGCATACTTGCTTCCTTTCTATCTTTAACAGCCTCTCTTTTTTATCCTCTGATATTCAGTTCAATTCTATAGGTTTTGCGTGTGCTCCTCCTCTTTCTACACATTTCTTCTTATATTGATTATATTAATTTTTTTAAAAAAAGGACAAAAAAAAACTCTCTGTATCCAAAAAAATAAAAGTCATAAATTGTTTCTTTAAGGAGTTAAACTAAGATAACAGTCCCATATTCCAGAAACATAAATACAATAACCTCTACAAGCTTAAATTTCTCAACCGAATGATTGTGGATCTAAGCACAAAGCAAGAGGTCCTAAATGAATTCTATTCCTTGCATTATCAACCTAGATATGAGTGTACTACCATCAGAAGTCTTCTTTATTTCATTAAAATCACTTTAGGCTGAAAGGGATTCACCTTACATACTTAACAGCACCTGATATGAATTCTTTTGTCATTTTATAGTTAGGGATGCATCAGGCTACCTAACCTAGGAGCTCTATTACCCATTGTCCAACATCTTGTATATGATGTACCAACTTGAAACCTACTTGCTTTCCTATCATATGATTACAGAATTCACCAAAAAAAAAAAAAATTTCCACGTGATGGGACTTAGCCAATGTCCAGGTGCACATATGAAGGCAGAGCTTAAGTGAAAATACAAAAGTTATGACATGTCTACAACTCTAAACTCTTAGACAAGTTGGATGTAGAATCTATCATAAAGTACAATGCAGAGTTCTATCCATCTTGAACCCGATCGCCGTGATAGGTTAAGGTTATTACGGTGCCACTGAGGATCAGCGCTATTTTCTCAGTGCAGATACTCCAATCAGCAATAAGGGGTGGCGCCAACTAGCTGGTCAAGTGGGCTACCCAGCTGGTGTCTCGAACTGAGATCCAATAGTCCACGGGCCTCCAGCAGAATCTAACCCTCATATGGTAGTGTTCCTCAAATGGTAATCTGCTTTTGCCACATTTATATATCTAAGCTGGCAGAAGCAAAACGCTTACAAATAGATTTGCAAATTCTCCTCCGACAAAATTTTTAGATCTATTTTCTACATGATCGGAACAGCACCAGCTTATTAGCTGAAAGATTTCGCTTTGCATTTTGGAGAGATGCCACTACAATCTAGTGGCATTTAAGTAACTTCTCACGTGAGCTTCTGTCTACAGTTCACTTACATGACACATGGATCAAATAAATTAATTTATACTCAAGGCATCACAAGAACAACATGTTCACATAGCTTAGAGCTGCTTCTCTTGTAGAATTCAATTACATATAACGTTAAAAGTTTAAGAATTGACATTGTAACTGCAATGGCTTCAAAATTGTGGCCTCCCAATAAAATAGATTCTGCTGGAAACAATTCCATACCGGATATGAGTGGTTTATACTGCTCATGTTTTGACCAGCTTAAATGTGCACCTTAAGAGAACCACTTACACTCAGCTCCACTGATCTTCCAATCCCATGACAGTCCTGCTAATAACCCTATCCATGGATTCTAGAAGTGAATGAAAAAGTGCATGGCACTATGGCAGCTTTATGCCAGATGTTAACTTGCCCAGGATCTTCAATTTTTGAAGCAAACTTAGATTCTAAGAAGCTTGTATAGGTCTCTCCTACAACAATTCTTCAAGAATAAATTTGGTTTCAAAGATGTTTATTTCTCCACGTCTTGACTTGTAGAAACACATATTTACATTAATACTAATGATCATCTCCTGACTTTCCAGTGGAAAACAAACAGACATATTGCAGGAAGAAGAAACCCAGCATCTCATTGTCCAGTTCTATGGATAGATTTGTTCTGTGTAAGAACAGGCTGGACCTCCAGAATTTCCTATTATCAAACCTTGCGAAGGCAAATCCCTTCACCTTAGTCCTTCCATTATTCTGCTAGTTTGCAATATAGGGGGAGGGGTAAAAAAATAAAATCCAGAAAGAAAACAGCGTTACCTGTATCATTTGCACAAGATTTGTGCAGTCTGATGCAAGAGCTTCCCCATATAACCAAAGCAATTTTTCTCTCATGCCATGCCAAGAATCACACTGCCCCTGCTCCTTCGAGAAAATTATCTTAAGGAGATCTTGGAACACAGAGCTGTTGAAACAAGACAGTTAATCCTTCGATGTAGCTAGAGAAGGAAGGAAAAAACTTGCCCAAAATTTTGAAGTAAAGCAATAAGATTGAGCATATAGGAGTAATTCCAACATATAAAATAAGCAGATTCCAAGCTGTAAATACTGATAACATATGAAAACATATCACAGGAAGGTAAACAAAGAATAATATAGTTATGACCACAAGCCCTCTTCTTTTTTTTTTTTCTTTTTTTATGGATAATTGAGGCCCCAAGCCTTTAAATGGAGGTAATGCAGACAGTCCAGAACATTTGGCAAAAGAAATCATCTGTCCAAAAAGATCCATAGACAAGAATCATTACATAAAATAAGAACGCATGCAATGCATTTAATCTTCATGGCCCTGTAAAGAGTTTTTGAAGGTATATTTGATTGATTCAATTGAATCCAAATTATTCCTCTCTCTTTGTTAAACAATTTTCATTCACAAGCAAGTCTGAGGGAAAAGGCTGCTCTAGGACTCATTCTTTGAGTTGGAGAGGATGAGATGGGATCTCAAATGTGGCTGTATGCATAAAGCTTTGGCAGAATCTTCCATCGTTTTGTTTTTTCCTAATATGGCAATCTTGACAGAGAGCTTTCAGATGCTGCTGTTTCACCACTAATTTGCTTTGGCCAATGCCGCATACCCTACATAAGAATTTTCACTTTTCCGGAACTGTGCATCAGATTGTGCACTTGCACTATTCACCGCAAATGTTATTTCAGTTTTTTTTTTTTCCTTTGGGTTCTATTCATTATAGTTTTCAATTCTCAATCCTCGATATCCTTGGCTCCTCTAAAAATTGGCTCTAAAACCTTTTCCATAATCATCCTATTAACATCTTCTTTATAACTATAATGGCTTCTTAATGGGACAATTTTTATAAGTACAGTTGCTCTATCAATGGAAAACACACTTCAAAGTTTATTGTTCTTTTCAATATATTTAATTTACTCTTGAATATATTATGTACCATGATCCCCAGTCAATGTTAGATCATTTGCCAAAGAAAATAAAACAAAATAAGATAAGCTAGACGCTTCCAAATTAACTCACCACACATTAAAATTGCAACAATTACACAGCTCAAGCAGAAATAGACTGCACTGCCCCAAAAATCCCCAGTTCCTTCCAACCCCCACCACGCAAAACACACCCCTCCCCCCCCCCCCCCCCCCCCACCCCCAAAAAAAAAGAAAAAGAAAGAAAAAAGAGAGAGAGAAAACACAACATACCGATACTGAGCCTCTTCAGCTCCTCGCATAAGGTGAAGAAACCGAACACGTTGAATTGCTCCTTCCTCATCACCTTCATCAACAAGCCTTCTCATTGCACCCAAATGAGCTAACTGAACGCTCTTCTGTATAAAACCCATAATTTTAACATCTCCGTCCTCCCGCAACAAGTCCCTTCCCATCATTTTTCCTTCTTTCGGCACCATCAAAGCTAAACCTGAATCACCAACACTCCACCCCCGCACTTGCCTCTCAATATTCCAACACAATGCCTCAAAAACATCCACATTCTCCCAAACTACTTTACTCAAACACATTAGTTCCTCTTCCTCTATCTCTAAATTACCTGAACCTGAACTCTCTCCACCTTCATTTCCCACAAAATCTACAGTCAACCTTCTTGCTCCCAACTCCAAAACCCTACCCAAAACCCTCTCACAATCTCCCAATTGCCTACCTACCTCCCCGAAACTCCGACCTTTCCCTGAAAACTCATCTGTACCCTCACTATTCTCAACTCCTACACTATCAAAATCCTTCCTTATACTCTCCTTTACCCGATCACACAAAACCTGCACGTACAACAGAAATTCAACGCGCAATCTTAGCGTTTCAGGATCGAAACCCCATGGATACGTTGCGTAATCGAACCGTAACAGCTCCAGAGCAGATAAATAAGTAAGAAGCGACGCGTTTGGGCAAGACGACGACCATAGAATGTTTTCAAATCGACCGGCATTGGATACGATTGATTGGAGAATCGAACATGCGAGGTTAGGGTTTTTGGACTTCAGAGTGAGGAGAATCGCACGAAACGGCTCGAATTGAGAAAGGAAGAGATGGTTCGCGGCAAGGCGAGAGAGAAGCTCGGTCTCTTTGTCCTCCATGGTAGTTAGATATTTGATCGGTTGTTATGAAATGAAGATAAAAAGAGAAACGATTTGTGCATTTCTTTTGGATGGAAGTAAAGAGAGAATCTCATGAGGAAAGAAATGGGAGGAGAAGATGTATGTTTGGTTCCCGAGAAAACTACCGAGAAAGTTTGGGATGCACAGAAAGGGACGTGAGAAGAAGCCGACGATTGGAGTGTTGGAAAGGAAAGAGGACCGGGTGAAACATAAGGGGAAAATTCCATACTATGCCTATTTTTCTATTTCTATCTGTACACCCGATTTGTACAGCCGTTTGTTTAGCGCAAAAAGATTTCCCCATAAATATTTTCCGAAAATGACTGGTTTGATGGGTGCGATTGATTGTACCGGTAGAGCTAGGCTCCGCGGCATACGACGGATGGAGTAAGACCCCACTCATACCACGGTAGATACGGTTCTCAAATTTTTTTTTTTAAGCTCTCAACATTTTATTTACAAGCAAACTAACTTGTAACATTATAAGAAAAGGAGGATGACATTATACTTTTAAAAAATCCCTCAAATATAACCCTTTTTTAAAATAATCCAAAACGTAAAATCAATTTTTACAAATATGAACTCAAAATGGACTATAATTGGCTCTTGAAAAGTTGAATTTGCATGTCGATTTCATGAAATTACCTTTCAATTTTATCTTGCATCAATTCAAGGAACATCTTTTTCCTCCTCTATAGCTACACGTTTCTCTCTCTAGTAGAAGACGCCTTCTTTTACCACAAGAAGAATAAAGGCACCTTCCTTGTATTTTTATGTAAAGTGAAACATTTTTTCTTTTTTTTTTGTAAAAAGTTGCAAAACCAGATTTAGTAAGTATAGCAAACTATGAAAAATACATTATAAAAGTAAAATTACAACAATATACTTAAATTAACATGAATCCGGTGTAAAAACTAAAACTTCAACAATAATTCACAACACTAACTCTAAAGTTCACCTCATATCACAAATTCAAATAGAACATTTACAACTCATACCCCCAACTCCAAACTTGGTTATCACAAGTTTAAACTAAATAATTAAGTACGAGACGACCACAACATGCAATAAAATATCAACAGTTAACTTATATTAAAATTTATATCAATAGAAATGGTTAACCCAATTATTCATACAATAACCATAGACAAATACATCTATCCCTTCTTCTCCAAGTCCTAGTAAACACATACGATAATTTTGATGCCAAACTCTTCCTGAATCTCCTTTCTTGGCAATGCCTGGAGCTGTGACTCCTATGTTGGTATTTGCTCCTGAGGTGGCTCAAAGAACTGCGAATGATCATTTGTAGGTATTTGGGAAGAACCTTCACTTTAGGAATTCACATATCTTCTCCCTTTCTTATGTAGAGTTGGTGGTGTAAAGGGAGGATCGTGTTGAATTTTCATAAGTGGAGTCTGAAATGAGCTCAAAAGGGCTCAACATGCTATCTACATTTAGATATTGGAAAGATATTGGGCCAAGGGATGTCCCTACAATATCGTCATCAAGCCAACCCCATCGCTGCGTCGTCCAAGTCCCCTCACCCTAGTATGTCCACTATGTCTAAGTAGATCCAAGTGGTTGTAATCACCTTGACTAGGTTATCCTCCTCCTGTGATCGCACATCAACCAAATGTGAAGGGTACAATGTAATTGCATTATAGTCCTACAACACCTACATGCCTTAATAACATGGACTCGAGCTGTATAGAAGTCAGCCTAGTCGATGGATATTCTAATTTGCTGAAACCCTTCAGCTTGCAAGAAGAAGGAGATCAGCACAAGTCTTTGCAAGGTAATTCAACTAAATTATAGGTCTTAATAATGTACTTGCTAACTGGTCAGGAAAAGCTCCATCATAATTGATATACTAGCACATAATACCCCTATACCATTGCCTATACCCAGATTCGACTCCTCTAGGGCTATCGATCTACAAGATCCAGTCATATCTATCATCTCATATACTAATGTACCCTAAATGATGGTTAACCCAATCCACTTTTGTGCAACATCATAGGTTTATATAACGTAGTGCCTCTACCTCATTTATGTTGCACAATTGTAGAATCTTTTGCAAACCTCTAAATTAGCGAACCATATGCTTTAGATGGTACCACTCAACTATATGGAAGCAAATTGGTGGCACCTAAGTTGTCCAAATATCTCTCCCATAGCTATAGAATTCAAGGAAGATACGAAGGAGATCATCAATATAAGGTTGCCACACAACCTGCAATTTCATGTTCTTAAAGTTAGTACCTACATAAAATATGTCAAATAAAAAATTGTGAAACATATATATAGTACATACCTACTTGAGACTATATCGGTCAAATGCATCTCAGTAAGCTTTCATAAAGTAGGTCGGGTGCTATATGATATCCTAATCCATCCTCCACGTGCTTACCAATGGCCTCGTACTATCTACCACCATCACATGTCTACTTAAGGGGATGATGTATGGGAGCCTATCCCAAGCCAACACTTTAAGGAAGATTGCTACCCTCCCCATCTCATGAGCTAAGTTCCTAGATGCTAAGCATAACTATCTATATAGCCATGCTAGACATGTAAACCTTTAATTGTATTACCCTTCTCGGTTGAAACATCTAGTAATGGTAAGAACATAAGGTAAACAAGGTTCCTAAACTTATCAATAAACACATATCATCCTAAAATCTACAATATGTAGGCTCTGGTATGTCGCCTAATTTACTCATCATTTACCCTACATAGTATGAACCAAAAATACTCAACCAGCTAACTCAGTTTTACATGTCCTCCTTTACCTTCTTTACCCCTGGGAACAATGCCAAGATATCTCATGGAAATCTCAAGCCACATGCTATAAGTGTTACCTATCACCAACATACTACCAACCCAAAGGCCAAATTGCACCACCTCATCCTGAAGGGTGATGACGAGCTTCCCTTAAGCCATGTGGAATGTGCTTGTCTCCCACCTCTACTTATCAACAAGAGTTGTGATTGAACGACAGTCTAGCTGAATGTATAGGGAATGGCTCCACCTTATAAACCTGACTTACTCAAAGTAAGGCTCCATGAAAGGGTCTAATGGGATTCCATTGACATCTTGATCACGTCTAAATTCCCACTCACAATACTACATATTAAGTGCTTTAATATCCTGTACACAAAACAACAACCAAATGTGAGCAATTTTAACTATACATAAATATGGAAGGCTATAAGAAAATGACCAGTTAGTGGGCTTTCATGTCTTGTCCAAACCCATTGTAACCCAAACTTCTCTTAGTCAAAATTAATCCATCTATAGGTCCGAGCTCCATATAGCCTACCAAAACAAAGATAATAAGGTAAGAAGTTGCTACTATATATATAGTTTACTATAAGTTAGGCCATAATCAAGAATTAGACAAAAGTAAACATGCATGTATTCTTTCGTGTTGAGATTAATCACCCTACTAATTCTTATGTAGACACATTCTCCTATTATGCTCCTCTTTCCTACATAAAGTGCAAGATGTTTTATCTGGATGTTCTCTAATGTCCATCTCTACATGAAATCACTTTTTCCTAGGCTTGCCCTTCTTACACTTAAGCCATGGATTAGGATGTATGTTTTGAAGGTAGGAAACCACCAGCTAGTTGAACTTATCATTGATGGAATAAGTAGGCTATATAGCATTAGACTTAATGGATCGACCTATACCAATCTCCAATCAATGACATAACATCCACCCATTGGAATCCAGCTATAATAAGTGCATAGGAGCAAAGGATCTTATATATTGTCATTTGTTGTAAGTGCACATACGATTGTTAAAGTTAATTGTATGCATGTGCCTAACTCCCTTCATCCTATTGCTTAGACACTTGCTATCTGTCTCAATCTTAAGAAACCTATTATGATTGCTTAAACACATCATAAGATGAGAACTTACACATTTGATCCATTCTTCTAACATGTACGTAGCATATTTCGTGTAGTGTCAATTCCTAGCCACCACCTGAAGCACTTTTTCAAATCTCTTATCCCAATTCAACACATAATTGTAGAAGTTCTTTCTTGCCAAGGATGTCATTGGTAATCCCATGGCATGTATTCAAAACCAAATTGTAACTATCTACAAGATTTAATGTCATGTTACCAAAGCAATAGCCCCCATCACATGCAAGCATTAACCACTATAGTGGTAATCCAAAAAACTTACCTTGAGCATCTGTCTCAATGTTTATAACCTTCTCCATACATTTTTCAAACTTCCAGGCCTAAGTTTGCATGGCATCAAATGTGACCCATTTCTTGCATTATTGGTTCTTGTACACCATGTTGAAGTTGCTAGTAAGGTGACGTATGCACCATCGCCACATTGCAAAGAGAGGTTTTAACCTTATCAAATGCCGACTGAGTACCCATCCTTCTATCTAATATTAAGCACACGGTTTAACAGAATGCTTGCTCTTTCTAGATTTACGTATTGTAAAGTTCGCAAGATGTCTAATGTAGTGGTGTTTAATAACTCTTACAAGTTCTTCCTTACTGTAGAATCTCGTACCTTTGTAGAGATATTTATCGGCATGCAAGTTATTGAACTTAACATTAACAATTCTCTCAAAGTGTATATAATCCTCATCTCTACCGATATTGAAAAAGGGAACAGAATCCCCAATCACTGAGTCGGTTATATGAACCTCCAGTAGATGTGTCAAAACTAGGATCGACTCTATTGAGTTTGCACCCAAGCTAAAAGGATGTGCAGCGACATTCCAGGTATATAAGAATGTATAGTTGGTATTTTTGGTACAATGGGATTTGCAATAGGCATTTCAAGTACAATATCCTCATCGCCATCCTCCTTCTTATCTCCCTTGAGCTCATAATCATCATCATCTTCGTCATCATTATCATAATCTATACCTCCCATACGTTAAAGCATACGGTCATGTGATACCTCTTTTCATATGACCAGTCCGACTGCTTCGTTAAACTTATTATCATGATCCCATTCAGGTATAGACAAAGGCAGTGGATTGAACTCTTCTACCATAGCTGAGTATTGCATGATAGGTTGCATAGAAGTTGTACAAGCATATGTATTAGCCAGGGGTTTATGGTGTCAATTAGTCTTAGCTCTTCCTTCTTTTCCAGTCCTCACATACAAGTGGTGAATGTAAGTTGCCTAAAAGTTTTGGCCATCTCAAACAAGTTCTCAACATTGTTGTCATTGCTTATGAGAATTAAGGAGTAGGAAACAACTTCCAAAAGAGTATTAGGATGCCTGTATAATATCTCCACTATAACTGCATTAGGATTAATTCCAACACTTTGGCAAACCCTTTGCAAAACTTAAGCAAAACTCGCAATGGTTCTCAACTTCAACATCTTAACTGGGTCCTTATCATACTTTGACCTCGAATTTCCAATCACAATACTTCCGTAAGCATAAACCATAAATTTAACCAACTACCATTTTCAACCTATCTACAACATAAGTAATATATGGTCAACCTAGTGTACATCATGCATTTCTTCCATATGTTACCCATGCCTTTATTGCAAACAAACTCTTAGAAACATTTAATCGAACACTTTATGTGTTTTACCAATTGACTTTTTTTACGATAGAGGAATTAATACCAGTCTTAATTAAGTGTACCTAGTCAAGTTATAGTATAATACTAATTTAAGTCCGAGGTGTCCATTCCATAGAGAACAATGAGATTCAGGAAACCCTTGATTACTAGCAAAATTCTCTAAATTACCAATTATATAACTTATCAAATTAAGACAATTAAATAATTATATGAAAATACAAAAAAATAAACAATAGTAAAAGAACAATAAAATAAACAGATAAGATTAATTAAATTGTAGAAAATATAATCCTTAGTAAATTTATTATTTATTACCTAATTCTATGCAACTTCTAATATCAATTGCACCTTTGATTGTGGAGATTCCTAGTACGAATTGATCAAACCCACATCTCTTAATTAATCCCTAACCCGAGTATACTCTATTTGAATCACTTCTGTAATAAAGTATTTGAAGATAGCATTAAAACCTTGAATCTCTCTATCAGGTTACCTTAATCTGAAGAAAATAATAAGTTGAACCTCAATCAATTTAGTTACTTCTAATTGCATCAATCCATCTAACTATAGGATCTCGTGAACTCTATAATAGACTCACATAATAATCTAACAGTCAACAATATTGAATTAAAGACAATAGAAAACACTATCACTAGATCACAAAAAGCAATATCATAGATTGAATGTAAAAGCAAGTGTTACATTAAAATCTAAGTTTCAAATAAAAGATCTACTAAAACCAATGAGTTATGACACGAAATTAAAATGAAAGCAAACAAAAGACATGAGAAACCAGTGTTATAAATTTATCCTACACAATGTTTCATAAAGGGACTTTCTCTGAATGCTAAGCCTAAGCATCTGTTTATACCACTTAGACTGAGGTTATTAGGAACCTTTCCCAAACTAAGAGATTTTCTAATTCGTGTCATGTTCACACCCTTTGGGGACTCAATTGCCTTTTGGGAGTACCCAAATTTCAAACGAGGATCTAGTTTGGCGATGATATCCCAATTTGATGAAGGTTATCAAGGAACTTTTAAGTCCTTATTAGGAGCACTTTAAATTTCAAACTGGGGTTTAGTTTGATGTGGTGTCATAACTAGTGGCCTGAAGGGGCTGGATACTTTGTTCACCCAATGATGGGTCGAGAGCACACAAGTTTATTCACCCCGAAGGAAGTTAAGACTTAGAAGATTAAAGGTGTCCATTCATAAAGGAGACTTAGATTTAAAGAGCAAGGACTAGTTCATATCGAATGAGGTTAAAGCTTAGTAGTTAGTAGTGCAAACATGATTTGTGTATTATTTCTCAGTGAAGGAGATAGGGAGAATGTAAAAAAATGTGACACTTTATTAATAATGCTCTAGATATAAGATTACGAGCTATAACTTTAATCTTTGACCTAATGGGAAGCTTTGTTATTGTTTGTATTTAAAGTCATAGCTCGTTAATCTTGATCATTTTGCCTCCACTTAGCAAGTCAATCCACTTCATTAGCTCATTGCTAGATGTATTTCTTGAGGTATTCGCGCTTGACGACATCTTTAATGGAATTTTTGAGTTCACAACTATTAAGCTTAGATTTTAAAATTTTGAAATCTTTTAACCCATTGATTCATAAAAAGTCCCATAATTATGAATTGCTCGATAAAGGGATTAAAAGAGATAACTTGTTTGAAAAAACAATTTTGGAGTTACCATCAATAAAAAAAAAAAGAAAAGAAAACTAAAATTGGTCGATAGTTCGATTTAATTTTTTGACAATCGGCCTTTGAAAACCATAGATTTCTTACGCTTAATGATGGTTTCTTCAAAACCAAATTTGTGATTACCAAATTAAATTTCCTACCAAAAAAAAAAGGGGTTAGAATTATATTGAAATTGACTAACTAAAAGAAAGGTGCTAGAAAATAAAAATAAACATCTTATTTATTATTTATTTTTATTAAAAATGTAAGTTCAAAAGAAAATAAAGAGAAAAAGTGAAGGAAAAAAAAGTTTTATTATTGCGATTGCTATATATATCCGCCATTTAGAATAAAACAATACGCAATTCTTTTTGTTTCTTAAAAAGAAAAACTTTAGTAGGTTGTTATTTTTATTTTTTTTTTTTAAATTCCACTTCAAATTCTTACAATTTTTATAATATAAAAAAGGTCCTAAAAGGAACCCCTCCCCCCCTCTCTCTTTTCAATAAAAATAAAACATAATCATGATAAAAGGTCCTAACAAATTTATTTCACAAAAATGGTTAAATTTAATTTTTCAAAAAAATTTATTATTAAATAAAAGTGAAAGAAATTAAAAAAAGAGATGACCGAACTTACCTAATCCAAACGCATGTCACGAATTGGAGCCAGGTATGGAAGCAAGTTGTTGCTTAAATTGTTAATGGCAAGTTTTATACGAATACAAGCCATTTTCCAAAAAATAATAAGGATAAAGGCCCCATGTAAAAAATGTTAGGAATCTAGTTGCATATACCTTCATTTTTTTTTTTTATACTAAAGGTGCATATAATTCATGTGCCTTCAGTCAAAATGAAAGTGTATGCAATGCATACGCCTTCAATATACTAAGGGTGCAATAACTAACCGTACCTTTAATATACTACCTATATAAAACCCATCTACTCACACCTAGCCTCATTTTCACTCCAACCAAATTCTAAAACACCTAAAATGTAGAGAAAACTAGAGGAAACCCAAAGTTGAAGTTTCCATCCAATTTTTCACGTTAATGTATGTTTGAAACAAGTAATAGTTCATAATTTACATTTGCAAATTTTTTTTTAATCTTAACAGTAATCCATATTGTGTACCATTTTTTTTAGAAACAGAAATGTTACCACATTACGTATATTGAGTAGTCATAGATGTATCATAAGTTGTGTAATTTATTGATATTTTATGAAAATTTATTATATTTTATCTATATTAAGCCATTTTTTGTATTTTAGTATATAAGTTGTACGAATGTGGGTATAAAAACTTTTAGCATGTAGATTGAAATTGTTATTTTTTTTTAGGCGTTCGCAATGTGTTGGGTTGAATTAATTAGTTAAAATTAGGTAGTGCACAACACGGTTTAATGAAATGACTTTGTGCACTTAGTTAAGTTGTTGCTTAATGTGTAGATAAAGTTTTTTATGTCATCTAAATATTCGGTTCATCGTGGCATTACAGGGTGGAAATGTCAAATTACATAAAAGTTATTGTGTTGGCAAACAGAAATATTGTAATGGGTAACTAGGGTCAGATTATGATAAGGAGCCCGTTAAGAAGATGAAGATTAGGAAGGATTCAAACTTCTCTTTTATTAGGAGAATTTATGGATGCGCCGAAGTTGACCTGAGTAGTATTGAAATTGTGCATAGGCATCCCTTTTTCCATGATGCTGCAGTTGCTTATAAGTTAATGGTCATTAGAGATTATGGGGATGTTTTGAATTTCATTGAGATGGCCGAGTCTTTTGGGGAACGGAGTATTTATGAAGTGTACATAAAGCATAACAAGGAATCGAGTGTCCAGGCCCAACATGAAATACATAAGGCAAACAATTCGACCCTTCCAACTTCCAATGTGCATTTTACAATGATCAGTGTAGAGCAGACGAATATGGATCTATCAAATGAACCACACATGGATTTCGCTGAGTATGGGCACGTTAATATTACAGAAGAGTAGTTTAACGAAGCATTGGGTACTATTATCAAACACAAAAAGTCTTCTGATCCGTATATAGAGAGAATGCACATTGACATAAATGTCAACGATAATAAGCAGGATGGGGTAGATAAAGATGGTGATGAGGATCGTATTGGACTTGCAGATGATAATTGTAAGCCCCAAAACTAGCTGTTTGAGGTTTTGATCGGTTAAAAGACTCGATTGAGTCTATATTATAAAGTAAAACTAGAAATATTAGTAAAATGATCTCGTAAGTTTGAATTTGAAAAAAATATGCAATAAAATAAAAGAATATAAAAAGTCCAAATTTTAAGTATATAACTCGTTATTTATCGAAAATGCGTAAAATGCATTCCGATAATTAACGAATCGCTAGAGATAAATTATATATATACTAAAAATCATAAAATAACCTAAATAATATTTAGGAATATTTATTTGTACTATATATGAATTTACATGTATGTAGAAATACGCTTAATGTGCTAAAATAATACTAAATAATTAAAGAAAATTCATAATTAATCAAGGAAAAATAAATAAAATCATAAAAAATAAGGAACGATCCAGATATAGGTCATGACAGCTGGGAAAAATAAGAAAAAAATTAGCTGATTAAATTAGAACAACACAAAAGGCAAATTGAAATAAGATAAGACAATTGTCTAATCAAATTAATGCACAATAATTTCCTTAAAGCTTTATAAATAGCAAAAAAAAAAAATCAAAAGCTCATTTGGTCAGTTTGGAGAGTGAGAAAAATAGAGAAACTCGAAAATTCAAGGGAAAAAACTAGAGAAAAAAAAAAGAAAAGGAAAACTGTGCAGTTGGGGCCATAAAGGAAAACTTAAACTCGACGAGCAGTTGGGAGTGGATGACCGCCACCACCATACGGTGGTGGCAGCGCCCAGGTAGGTCGACATACTCATGGCCACCGACGGTGGCCGGAGCTATCCAAATTGGTGAGTTCGATTTCCAGCTCGATTTTATGTAATTTTGTAAAAATAGTAAATATTCTTAGAAAATTATGAAACTTGTTATTCTGAAAAAATTTTGTATGTAGTTTTTAGGAAAAATATTATTTTGATGAAAATATGTCATGTAATATATGGCCCTTAAGAAATCATACAAAACCGAGCATGATTAGGATTAAAAATAAATGACCTTAGGAGTGTAGTTTTGAACCCAAATTTTTTGTGTAGACTACTTAGATGATATAGAACAGTGATATGAAGCCCGTTTCCAAAAATTAATTTTCAAAAATTTTAGATAATTTTTAGGCCCCAAAATGAGGCATAAAATGGGTAATTTAGGGTTAATTAAGTAATTAAATGGTTAATTACTGATTTAGTGAATAATTATATGTTTTAGGATGTTGAAATCTGATGGAGTATGATGCCCGACTGCCATCATACTCTACTATGCTCATGATAGAGTATGAACAGTTTTTTTGAAATTGTCAATAGAATGTTCTAACTAAACTCGAAAGATCTTTTCATAAATCATTAATTCTAATCACTATTCAAGAAAAAAAATTATTACTATTCTCTTCTCTATTAATTAATAAGTCAGTTTATAATCTTTAACACCAGCTTTGAATCCAACACTTGCTTTAGTCTCTGTTTGTGGTGACATAAGTCCCTCCCCTACAACTCATGAATTAAGAATTCTCACAACAACAAGGTCTACTCGACAGAAATTCGGAGTTAATGAAAGCTTTCACAGGAATCTTTCACAAAATTTTGAACTAATATTATCAACTAATTAACTAATATTATCAACTAATCATAATGGTCTTTATTAGACCATGGTATTTGATTCGCCAAATACATCATTATTGTATACTCTTTCATATATATGGCGCAACCCAACTCTTGTTTTTGAAGTTTCTAATCCCTTCCTTTTTTTGAATCGAAATATCGAAATAATAAGAAATTGACTCTTGACAGTGAGATACGTTGTATATGTAAATCCTAGATGTGAAAATGGGAAAAATTTGTATCCATTAGGTAGAAAAAAAAAAAAAAGAAAAGGCTAGACATAAATGAATCCACTAAAAAAAAGAAAGGGTGTTAGATGTAATTATTAGGTTAATTATGTAGTGAATGAGTAATAGAGAAAAATAGTAAATTTTAAGTTAATTTTGTAAATTAGGGTAATTAGGTGTAAAATCTGATTTATGATGA
This sequence comes from Lumnitzera racemosa, assembly GCA_024138005.1. NCBI lineage: Eukaryota > Viridiplantae > Streptophyta > Magnoliopsida > Myrtales > Combretaceae > Lumnitzera > Lumnitzera racemosa. The sequence continues at coordinate 10,339,414 of JAMXBC010000007.1, forward strand.
ATTTAGACATTTTGAAATGATAATTAATGTTAGGAGATAGTAATCAGAGTGATAAAAATATTAGATGTGTATTATGTACATAATAAGTAATAGTACATAATACACAATTATTGGAACTGTAATAAATAGAAAATATTAGGATAAAAATTGATATTATATAAATAATAGGGATATATAATAAAACTAATAGAAAACTTAAATTTATGTAATTACATGAAAGATGTAAAAATTTCTCACATCAGAAGTAAATTCAGTACACTAATAAGGATTTAAGTGTACCGGGTGGAATAAAATACTAATTAGAGGTAATGATGGTATTTAGGAGATCGGGAAGTAATGTGATTAATTTCACATTATAAGTTGAAACGAATTTCTAGGATTCGAGTATAAAACAATACTCAGAAATCGAATTAGAATCTAATTTAGAAATCGATGCGGAAACCGAAACCCAACCTAGAATAATTGTAAAAGACTTAAGACCTAGATAATTAGGCATATTAAACCCTAAACAACACATAACAATAAGCGTTATAGGATAAAACGAATCTGTAATAGTTATATGAAAAACTGAAACCACGTTTATGTTATAAGAATGATCGGCGATGGCCTGAGCAAATCGGACCTTGAGTGAGTAAGCAACGAGTCGAGGTAAGTTGGGATTAATACGATGCTGTATTTTGGAGGCTTAAGATTATGCTTAGTTGTGCTTGTTAGATAGTTGGATGTGTGCATGTGCTTGTTAGATAGTTGGATGTGTGCATGTGCTTGTTAGATAGTTGGATGTATGCATGTGCTTGATTATGACTGATACTATGATTCTGTCTGTTGTCCTGGCTTGTATTGTATGGTTTGTATGAAATGATTGATCACCCTAAACTGGACCTAATCAAATATACGACCTATAATCATAATTGGACCTACATGGCAACCTATTAGGGAAACTTAGGACTCTCTGGCCAAATACCAACCCCTTCGAAAGGGATAATGCAGGATTGCAATTGGTTCCTTCTTCATCCTCAATCGAACTAAGTAATAGGAGAGGAGGTCGCGGCGAGGGTGAAGTCAATGGTTCAAAGGTAGTCGCGGGAGGAGTGAGGTTCCATTGCACAAGCCTGGGTTTGGTCATGAGCTGTTGCATTAATGGCAACTCCTCAACCTGGATTAGAGCGAGCGCAATTTCTCTAATCTCACGACCAGCCGGACAACGTCGTGCGATGGTATTTGCTTGCACATGCATTGCACCTAATAAGTTGATTAAAAACCTTGTTGTGTTTACGGTATAGTTTTAAGTCCTCCATCCTAACTTATTGAGCTGTGGTTGCTCACATCCTTATAGACGTCATGCAGGTGCTGGCTAAGAAGCGGCAAACAACTACTTTGAAGCTAGCAACTGCTGGATCCTGAGGAGTGAGGAAAAACATTTTAAGAATAAACATATATTTTTAAGGTCTAAGTTTTTATTTTAGAATTATTTTTCATTTCTGAATAATGTAATAACTAGAAAATATATTACGGAGAAATATTGTAAACGATATTTGTACTAATTAAATTATAGTGTATATATGTATTTCCTTACTTTCTTAGGTAAATGATTTATTTAAATTATAAACTGTTTACTTCAAAGCAGGTTAGTCGTAGATGTCTTGTGTAGATCAGGTCTAAGAAGCGGTTGTAAGGCCAACTTTTATCTTAGGATGGTTTACACGGCGGGGCTGTTACGACTCTACCGCTTTGGGGCATGACAATGACGCTGAGGGTTGCGAAGATTTGGGAGAACCCTAGGTGAAACTAGATGTTGTCGACAGTAATGTGCCAATCCAACCATTTTATGAAGACGGCCTAAATAGGCCCTATCGTCGTACCTGTGAAGCATTGCCCAACGGTTAGTTTTAAAACTTTCCATAAATAAATGAATCGACAGACGGGCTTGTGAGAGATCCTATCCTATTTTACAACAGCCAATACAATGGCGGCGGATATGTAACCTTTAAGAGAGACGTTAACGAAATATACAACAACATCAACAGTTCCAATGACTTAAGTGTCGGTATGCGTTTCAATATGAAGAAAAATCTCATAAATGCAGTGAAGTCGTTTCACATAAGGAACCACTATGATTTCTATGTTAAGATATCAAAACTAACTCCATGCACAGTCTACTGTGAGAAGAAGGAAGAAGGTTGTAAGTAAAGGCTACGGGCTTGTTTGAAGAAGGTAAAGGGTTTTTTCAAAATCACAATTATAAAAGGCCCACATACTTTTGTGAACTTGATGATGAACTAGGATTATCCTCAGGTTAACAGCAACATAATGGCTAGGATATTCATCAATAGTGTATGAAATAATCCTGAAGTAAAGATACTTGATCTTACAGCTAATGTACAAAATAAGTACAGATATACAGTAAGCAATAGGAGAGTTTTCAAGGCCAAGACAAAGGTTGTTGAGATAGTATGCGGTAACTAGGATAAGTTGTATAATGAGTTGCTAAAACTATTGAATGCAATGAAGATGAGCAATCCGAAGATATAAGTGGATCGGAGCTAGAGTAGTTTGCCTAAGCAAGGTGAATCTCAGTTCAAGTGGGTTTTTTGGACGTTTGGGCCATGTGTAAAAGCCTTCAAATACTATTAGCCTATTATATGCATTAATGGTGCATTCTTATATAGAAAGTATAAGCATAAGTTATTGGTGGCTTATAACATGGATGGGGACAATTCAATAGTTCCATTGCCTTTTGCTCTTATCGACACAGAATCGATAGAAACCTAGGGTTAGTTCTTATGGAAGCTTAAAGTACACGTGGTTAGTTAGAGGGGAGAAACCATATGTCTTATATCCAATAGAGCATTTGGCATTGATTCCACGTATAAGGAACCATCAGTAGGTTGGCAGCCTCCGTTTGTAGTTTGGAGATACTGCATATGGCACGTTGCTAGTAACTTCAATACAGCCCAATAAAACCAATTGTGCAAGAAACTTGTTTTGGTTTGCAGGTGTTCAGGCACAGGAAAGGAAATTCAAATGTTTGATGGAGCAATTGGCACGGGCTAAGGAAGATGTTCCTGCGTAGTTTGATAATGTGGATTTAGATGGGTGGATGCTTGTATATGACAAATATTACCATTTTGGATACATGACATCAAACATTGTTGTGAGTAATAACTTCGTTTTGAAATAGGAGTGCAGTATACTCGTCACTGCATTAGTGAAGAAGATATTTTACAACTGTGTTTCCTATTGGGAAGAGACATAAGGATGCCAAGGAGACAATTGATTCTAACAAGATCTACACTATGAAACATAGAAAGGGCGAACAAGTATACATAAAGTCATTTTATTCAACTTCTAAAATGGTTTTGTCAAGATTTTGACTAATAGTAAAATGATAAGATCCCTTGCTCCCACCATATGCTGTTGCTGTGAGTATGAGAGTAGACAATAAATTGATAATAGGGCAATGGTATAAGTAGGCATACCAGATCGATTGTTACTAAGCTCATTTCTACTAGATTGGTGATGAGCTAAATCGGTCCCAAATTAGCTTCCCTTATCTTCACTCGAACATTGACTTACTACAACAGAAAAGTAAACCCAAGCATAAGCGATATCATACGGAGATGAGCATTAGAGAGTGGTTGGACAGAACTATATGCAACTCATGTAGGTGGGAAGGACGTAATAGAAGTAAGTGTCTAGAGATTAATAAGGTCGATACATATTACTTTTCTACCTAGGCATTATGTTATACTGCATACATAAGCATAATTAGATGCACATTTTTTTATTGTTTGCTAACCATGTTCGTATGTGTTTACAGGATAGATAGAGTTAGGACCTATCGATCTACGAGTAATTACGAGGCAGGCTAGTTTGAATCCATGACCTAAGCATTCTTCGGTCACCGATCCCCTTGGAGAAGACGATCGCATGAGTTGCACGTAATCTACTATTGCACACCACAAAAACAACAGACCTGTTTGAATCCATGACATTAACACATTCATCTTTGCCCTTTCCAATTGATTTGTTGATGTTTTCTCAATTAAGCATCCAAACCAATAATATTTGATTAACAAAGGGCCCTGCTTTTCCATTGCTAAGCTTGAATTCAAAATGAGACTAATTTGACAATTTTTGAGTTCCAACATGTTTGTAGCCTATCTTATTTTTTCTTATAAATTGGCTAATTTAATTCTAATCGAGACACCATTGAAACTACGATAGTCTTAAATTGTCCTAAAATTATTTTTTTAAATAACTAAGCTGGAATAGAATTGAAAATATTAAAAAACTAATATTTTCTTTTAAAATCTCAAAGACTGTCAAATTACATATGTGTATTTTGACTCAAAAGTTTCCCTTTTCCGCCTAAAAAGTGTACATCTCACTTCTAAGAACTTTTTTGGCTCCCTTTTTTAATTTAATTTTTTAATTTTTATTATTTTGAAATTTTTATTCAAAATTTAAATTTTTAAAGAAGATAAAAATGGAGTATCTACAGTGGCATTCTTCAATACTATGCCTTTTATCTTGATGAAAGTCACAATACTGGTCTAAGTTCCTCCTTAAGGGGTTGCTTTCATTTTCTCTAGCCTAGGCAAGATTCTTTTTTTTCTCAATTTTCACGAGGATTTACTTTAGAGGTTGATTGAATGGGGTGTAGTTTTGGTAAGATGGGATTATGCCTTGTATTTCTTTTACCGCCTCCGTCGTAAGATGGACCTTTATCATCTCTAGGGCAAAGTTAATTCCTCATTCAGCTATGGACCTTATCTTGTTTCTAATCCATCCTATTGGTCTTAGTAAACAATCAAGAAGGGAGCTTAAATTGATTATTCTTAAATTGAAGAATTTTTTGCAAAATATATTTCTAAAACATATCTTGATTATTTGCTATTGATAATTATCGAAACCTAAGTTTTAGTTTACCTTAACATGATTAGATTTGCAAGTAAAAGGACACAAACATATGGCTGAAAATAAATATGTAGGAAATGTAAGAAGTGTAGGGATGGACAAGATTGAGTAAATCAATTTATAGAGGCTTCATGTTATGTGTCGGTCCACTCTTCTAGCCTACGACTAAGGATTGGGTATTCCACACCTACTCTTTTTACTATTTGAGAAATCAATCGAGATTAAAAAAAAAAACAATCTACTTTACCTTACAATCCCACTTAAATTCACATAAACTACAGATCACTATGATTCTACCTTGTTTCAACTCCCTCCTCTACCTTTTCTCAAATAGCATCACCAATCTCTTAGAAGAAGATCAAATCTCTTTGAGGAATACGAATAATCTCCTTCAACAATTTAGCACAAATGCAATGTAACTCTACGAAATGATATTGCAAAACTCTTTAACACGTATTCTCTTTTCCTTTGTATATATTGTGTATCTTATCCATGCTTATACAACTCCTTTTATATAGCCTTGAAGTCCAATAGTTTAATTTGCTTTATAAGGAATTAGTCGTTATGTAATCTTCTTTCATAATTGATTTGTCCATTAAGCCTTCCTTATTCTTTCATGAGCTTCATGGGATAATAATTGTCATGATACGTTTTTCAATCTTATCTTCTCTTTTCCAAAATCCACAATATTTCTTCATTGGCTTTTTGAAAAATACTTCATCAATTCCTTCATGCTTGCTTCCTTATGTAAATACGTTATCTGTTCATAACTTTGAATAATGTTATAATTGTGGAAGTTCCTATAAAAACTTTTTCATAGCATTTAGTTAAATGTATTACCCAAAAACTTTTAACTCGCACTAATGGGCCTTCTATTATGTCAATATTCATTTTCTATTCTTCTTTGCTGCTTTTGATGTCAAACATCTTTTAGTACACTTTTGATAGTACACTAGTATTACTTTACTTTTAGTAGCATGATGCTTCTAACAATAAGCTACTTCTTTTAATTCTCCTTTTGCAATAATTATAGTTCAACCTTTAACTTTCGATTCTCATTTTAATTTTGGTCTAACTTCTAATTCAAGCTTCCAAATTTAATGTTATTAGCTTTGTTTATTTTCTTCCATAATTTAAATTTTCCCATTCTTACAGTTGTATACCTAATAAACTCATTAGCCATACTCAACATAGTGTTTTGCTATCATTAAGATACCTTTTGTTCGATTTTTGACATTAACACAATATGCCTTGATCGATGATGTGCCTCAGAAGAGGTCTTATAGTTCCGTAGATGGGTCATCTAAAGGTAGCTACTAGGAAAAGGAAAAGTATAGGTTTCAGATGGAAAACAACAAATGAGAGAAAAATGGGAGTTAAGCAAATCCATGAGCTACTGGTGGATGTGACACACCACTTAAGCACAACATAGCCTACAGCTTTGCTCGATGTGACTCACAAGTCCGAAATTATGGGGTTGTTCGCCAACACAACCTTAATTAAGGGTTGTTATGAGCTAAGGAAAAGGGATCACACTTAAGTGCTTGAAGAAGACACTTGGAAAAGGGATAATTTCATTGATTAAAGAGGCAAAAACTAAACACAAGCTATTTATACTATGTCTATTGGGTTTATAAGCACATGTCAATTTATAAAAGGGGTAATATACAAATACATTTATCAAGTATACGAAGAGAAGGACAATGTTATAATCCTTTTAGAAACCACCTTCTCCATATGCCAGGTGCTTGATGAGAGAGAGGGAACACATGTCGATCTAGGAATCGAAGGCATGTTTATAAATAACGGTTTTTTAACACATCACGTTGAGGTTAACGAGTAGGTAGTCTTTTGTTAGGTCGGACGCTTCTAGGGAAGTCAGGTGCTAAAGCTTGGTTAGTGTAGGTTCTTCAAGAAGGTTAAGGTCGATTATTATAATACTCTAAGTAAGTTAGACAACTTAGAGTTCTTCATTTTAGGCACTGCATTGTAGGTCAAAGAGTTCAAAATAGGTCAACTACTGTATTCAATAGACTTTTATGACTTCTTCGCGCTGACTTATCAGTAGCTTGAGTCTATTAATCTGCTATTTGTTGGTATATCTATTATAAGCCTCTAAAATCATATTTAGGGCAACCATACTCGAATTTATAGCCTTAGGAAAAGACTTAGCTGATTAAGCTAAAATTTTACAACGAGGTCAAAAAAGTTAATTAAAGCAACTTAATGAAGTGATATTGTAAAAATAATGACTTCATATCTCAATTTTGGTCTTAGAAGTATAGTTATATAATATAGTGAAAAACTCATCAGAACCCTTAAAACTGAGCTCAAAATACGATAGAGATTTAAAGATAAGCTAATTAAGTCATAAAAGGAAATAATATAATATAAAATACGATATGAATACATGTGTATTTTTATGATATACCTGGTATATATAATAATTATACCTAGAAATTAATATGAAATTATATAAATATATAAATAAGCGATAAGCTTATAAAAATAAATAGAAAATGTATTTAAAAAATAAAAGACATGTTATAAACATGATTATATACATATAATTACATATTATGTGTATCACGTATATAGGATATATATACATATATACAAAATATTAAACATAATATATATTATTAATAAATACACTAAAAATCAACCAAATCCTATCCAAATTGCAACAGAACACCTGGAAAAATCATGAATTTCACAATGCCATCCTTATATCAGCCGGGAATAATGAATCAAAAGCAAACTCCTCAAAAAATGGCCACCTTATGCTAATTACTTATAGGGAAAATACTTAAAATATTATACTTAATAGTTAATAAAAAATTTTCGTCTAAACCAGTATAATATGAGTCCTGACTAAGCATTTACACACTTTAGGAACCTTAGACACTCAAAGAAAAATTAAAATTTTATTTATAGAAAATAAGAAAAATAGAGCAAGGAGCTGTGTTGGACTGGTTCAGGGACCAAACCATCACCTGCTATTAAACCTTGCTAGACCCAAGCAAAGCTACCATTTCCTAGCACCGTTGACAATTCCTCTTTGGCCGCCGGCCACCTCATCATTGACAAACATTAGGTAAAAAAATTGCCTTGTTTTTCATTAAGTTCTAAAAAATATTAAATGAAATGGGAAAATTATGAAAAAAATTATTCTTAATTTATTTTAGATGTACTTTTATGTTGTAATTTTATTTTTATAAAATTATGAATATTTTATATACTTATTTAACGAAGTCATTATTCATCCAAAACTTCAAACCTAAAATAAATATATTAAATGGTGTTGTTTTGAGTTGATTTTTTTTTGTGGAATACATGTTATACCTAGTTAATTGCTATGTATCCTAATTTTGATTTAATACATGTTTAGTATTTATTGTATTTTTTACCTTAAAAATGGCTAAAATAGAGCAATTTTTTAAGTAAAATTAATTATATGAAAATAATCAATGAAATTAGGATCCAATGAATTCTAAATGCTTATGATGATATCGAGATATAAGGGATTTAATTTTGTATAAAAATACGTTAGTTGCCTAATTAATTATTATTTAGGGGCAAAAACGTAATTATGTGTGTATAGGCAATAAACCTGATAGCATGAAATCACTTGTTAACTAAATTTCATATATTATTATGAGTTCATAGAAATTTTTGTGGAATTATTAGGTGACCTAAGTTATTTATTATAAATTTTCTTAGTAAAATAACTTAATTTACTAATTAAGGTATGTTTTTAACAAAACTAGGCTAAAATATGATAACTATTGGAATAAATCCCATACATATACATGCTGACCAGGTTTAATTAGAGTGGGATTTTATCGTATTTTATACAATCATATGACCTACGTTAGGTTATACGTGTGTTAGGACTAGAAATTACACGTATTGCTAAACTATTTTAGGAAATTATATAAAATATAGCTTATCTATATAATATAATAAAGCTTGTTACAGGAGCATATAAATATATTAGAAACTAAAAAAACCCTTTAGAAGTTATCTCTCAAGATAGAATCCATAGTACATATTATTAAGTTTTTATGAACCCAATAACACTAATTTTACTAAAATTGGATAATCTTAGGTAATATAACACATATTTCTATAATATTATGAAATTTACTTATTACGATAACCTTATTATAACTGAAACGTAACTTAACTAATTAAAAATATATTTCGATAAGTTCAAAACAATACATTATAAGTAATAATATAACTACATATATTATTAAAGTTAACTAACTTTCTGTAACTTATTCAATAGAACTATAATAAATATATATTTAAAAAAAACTATATTCCGTCATATAATAATAATATACTTTAAATATACATATATTTATATATATAACTTCATAATGATATAAACAGTAGATAAAATACTAACATTTTTGTAACTCTTATGAAAACTAAATCTAGGTTTTATATACATATAAGGTCTCTTGATGAGCAGAACATTGATGATATAGGCCTTTTGTAGTAGTGTTAATATAAATAAGTTGGGATCGTGGCTTTATTGGTTATTGAGATATCATATCAAAGTATCTGAAAGTTTAAGAGTACTTCTACTTATGGTTGTAGATTAGTTATTTATGCGTATGTTATATGTGATTGGAATTTTGTTTGTGATAAGAGTTAAACTCTTTGTCGTGTTGTTCTGCATGATTGCATAGTTTTGTATTGTATAAGCTTATCTAGCATCCCTTAAATGAAACTAATAGTGATCTAACCGTTAATGTAACTAAACATGCATAGAAATCTTTAAGGGAACGATTAAAAGTGTTAGACTAAACACCAACTTCCTTCAATGGGAATAGCTAAAAATGGTCTTTTTCCTATCTTTAGTTGGACTAAGTAATAGGCAAGGAGGTAGCAACAATGATGAGAGCTATAGTTTGAAGGTAGTCACAGGAGAAGGGTGTTCTCCATTTCACAAGCCTAGTTTTGTCCTGATTTTGAGTCACGATAAATTGCTTAATCTAAGTTGAAGCAAATATAATTTTTCTAACCTTACAATTCATTTTATTATAATTAATAACTTTGTTTGTGATTGTATTGTACTTTTCTAACTTCGTCCCGCTTATTGAGTTAGTTAAGCTTACATCCTTATAAACTATTTTATAAGTAACGAGTGAAAGTTCAAGATGTACAAATATCACTAGCTCAAGGTTAGTACATAGTAGGCTGGAAATATGAGGAAACAAGAATCCACCGAATTTAGGCTTTTGACTTTTTTTTTTGGTTTTAAGGAAACTAGCTAAGAACTCCCTAGGACGACCATTAGTTTCTTATTTTGTTGTAAATAGACTTTAAGACCTATAACTTCTGTAAACTCTTAATGTAAATTTATAACTCTATATGTGAAATGCTTATATAAGCATAGTTGTATTATCAGACAACAGGTCATCTTGAATATATATTTTTAAAAATCTATACTACATGTTTAATTATTAATAGGTGTTAGACAGGATGATTCAAGCTGGTTAAGTTATGTATATCTTATGTAGATTATATATCTGATAACAACTGTAAGGTTAACTTTTATCTTAAGTTAGTTTACACAGCCGGATTGTTATGACTTTTCACGATCGGGGCATGACATCTGTTAAAAAGATCATGCTTGATTAACGACCTCTTGATCTATCATTGGAGTTAGTGTTTCATCCAAAGGTAGCTTAAGGTTGAATCTATACGTTACTTCAAATGGAGTCTTCTTGGTAATACTATGAGTATAACGGTTGTATGCAAACTCCACAATGGGTAGGCAGGAATCCCAATCAGTTAGGTTACATCCAACTGTAGTTTAAAGAAGAGATCCTAATGTACGGTTGATGACCTTGGTTTATTTATCAATTTGAGGGTGGCAAGATGCATTGAACAACAACTTGGTCTTCATTCGTCATCATAAAGTCTTCCAAAACTAACTAAGGAATTTTGGATCTCAATTAGATACAGTACTTCTTAGAATTCTATGTAGCTCCATGCTTTCCTACAAAAACAAAGAAGACATAGCCGAAGCATTGTTAGTTTTGTTGTAAGGCATGAAGCATACCATCTTGCCAAACCAATCAACCATAACCAAAATTGAATCTTTCTTTCCTATCATTCTTGGCTACCTAAGCACAAAGTCCATACTTATATCATTCCAAGGTTGAGTTTCATACAAGTAATGGTGTAGTTTGCCCTTGTTTAGCTCAGCTCTTGGCCTCTTTACAGATTGTGTACTACTCAATAATTTGATGAATGTCTCTCATCATCTTCGACCAATAGAAACTTGATTTCAACAGTTTATATGTTCTCTTTTCACCAAAATGCTCAAAAAATCCTCTACCATAGGCTTTTTTCACTAGTAGATCTCGTATTGAGTAGATCGATACTCACTGTTTTCGAGCTCGGAAGAGATATCCTTCCATTAGAAAATAATCATCAAAAGTTTTCCCTCATTTCACCATTCTAAAATAGGTCCAAAGTGTGGATCTTGAGCATATTGCTCCTCCAAGCTCACAAATCCCAGCAATCTCGTCTGAAGCTTAGAGATTAACACATATCTTTGGGATAATGCATTAGCAACCACATTGGATTTCCCTCACTTGTACTTGATCACAAATGCAAACCCTTCCAAAAACTCAGCCTGTTGATACAACGTTTTGAGAGCTTAGGTTATCCCCTCGAATACTTTAACGTTTGGTGATCACAGTACACTGCAAACTCCTTAGGCAGCAGACAATGTTGATAAGTCTACAAAGCTTAGACTAAAGCATATAGCTTTTTATCATATATGCAGAGTAATTTAACATAGGCCCTTTGAGTTTCTCATTAACATAAGCGATAAGTTGGCAATCTTGCATGAGAATTGTTCCGATCCCTATGCCTAAAGCATCACATTCAAGCTCAAAGACCTTGCCAAAGTCTGGCAATGCAAGCAAAGGTGCAGTTTTAACCGACTCTCGAGCTCTCTTTTTCTTCTTAATGGAATTCGATATTCTTCTTTATTAGCTCAACTAATGGTTTGGTAATAGAACTAAAGTTTTGAATAAATCTTCGATAAAAAGATGCTAACCTATGAAAGCTCTTGATATTAACATAAGAGGTTAGCATAGTGTTAAACCCGATTTCAATTTTCCTTAATTTAACTTATATTAATCCCAGTTCGCTTAATATAAATTATTCAACATTAAATTAAGGGAAAACATTTTTCTTTGAAAAAATGTCTAAAAGATATTTTGTTTTAAAGTTGCTAACTAGTTGGACCAGTAAAAAGTTAAATTAAAGTTTTCAGGTGGAAAAACTTTAATTTAGCCATTAGTCTATAGATTTTCTAAAAAAAATTAATTTTTCAAAAAATTTAACCAAAAAATCTGAATTCGAGGGCTAACCTATTAAAACAAAAATCATCATGTAAAAATTTAAGAAACTAATTGATGAGCCTTTATTTTTGGAATTTTTCTAAAAATATGAGAATATATAAAAATGTAAAAATCCATAAAAACAAATTTTTTAAATTATTTTTATTACGAATTTTCCCTAAAAAATAAAAATAAAATAAAATAGTATAAAAATTTTACAGTTGCTTCGAAGGTGGCTATGTACTTACTAATTAGGATCAAACTGATCGTAGTTCTCATTTTACTAGAAAATATTTAATAGATTGACAAATTTTATTTATGAAAACGAGTAAAGTTTACTTTTTTAACTAATTTATTTTTATTAAGAAAAATCCTAAAAAAAGAAACACTAATTTTTATTCCCAATTTAAAAAGAAAACATAAAGACTTAATTTTCAAAAAGACTCCAAGTTAATGTTTTTTATTTTTAAGAAAAACTGCTGTGTAACAAAACCTTTTTAAAAAAAATCCTAAAGTGCTTAAATGTAATTTTTTATGAAATATGAAATTGATGTGGAAAATATGTCTAAAATGCTTAAATTATAGAAAAGATGTCTAATTCATAGAACAGATACCTAAATGTAGAAAGAATGTTTAAATCATAGAACAGATGTCTAAATATGGAAATAATATCTAAAACTATAGAACAAATGCCTAAACTATGGAACAAATGTTTAAACCATGGAAAATATGTCTAACCCATGGAACAAATGTCTAAACCATGGAAAAGAAGCCTAGTAAATATTTTTTATTCTATGAAAAACTAACTAAGTAATCAAATTGAGTTTTCACTAAAAATTCCTAACATATCTGATTAAAAAAAATGAAAATCTAATGGAACGTACAGCTTCAACCATTATCCAATCCAACCCTAAACGACTTACTCAACTCGATACTTTATATATATATATATATATTATTTTTCTTTCAATTTTGGTTTTTGTTATTATTATTATTATTATTATTATTTAATTTTTAATTTTTTTCACTTGGCCCAATAAAAAAAAATCACAAGGGTAACAAAAATGAGGTGTTTACACATAGGCCATTCTATAACGGCTCAAACCTTTTCATCATCTACTTGCAATCCTTCCTTACTCATTACATAACCTAAAAACACAAATTCCTCTACGCAAAAATAACATTTCTTAAAATTTCCATAAAACTTTTTAGATCAGAGTATCTCGAAAACAAATTGGAGATGACTTGCATGACTAGACAGATCGAAACTATACACAAGAATGTTATAAAAAAATACAACTACAAACTTTCCAATCATATTCCTTGATACGTGATTCATCAATTGCATGAAAGTATTTGGAGCACTAGATAATCCAAATGGCATGATAACTACTCATATAGACCATATCTTGTCTTAACGGCTGTCTTCTATTCATTGCCTTCCCCTGTATGGATTTGGTGATATTTGAACTTCAAGTCTATCATCATCTAATATGGGGATAGGATACTGATATTTAATGGTAATCCTATTCATAGCTTTACTATTAACACACATTCTCTAACTTCCATCTTTCTTTGGAACAATAATGCTAGTATGACACACGGACTCGTACTTTCTCGGACATATCCTCTTTCAATAAGTTAGTTCACCTGTTGTTGTAGTTCAATTGCTTACTCGAGGTTTATTCTATAGGTTGGTTGGTTAAGCAATGCGGCTTTTGGTTGTAACTTAATACCATGCTCTATTCTTCATTTTGGTGGCAATCTTTTAAGTAGATCGTTGTGGAATAGATTGGTAAATTTTTCTAACAAACCCTTGATTTCCTTAGGTAGGTCTTCTCATTTCCTCATCTCTAACTATCTCTAAATAAGCAGAAAAGTTGGCTCATCCTCCTCGATTACTCTTCTAAGTTCGAATCTACTCATAATTAAAGTTTTCTTACTCTTTTGGATGAGTTTAGATTGTATGTTGCTCACTTGGCTTGAAATCATAAGATATAAGGTAACAGACCAGCCATCCTTTTCAAACCTATAGGTATTTAGATACCCATCATGCATAACTCTTCAATTGTATAACCATGGTCGGCTTAAAAGAATATGAGACGCATGTATAGGTAACATATCACACATGATCTCATCCTTATAACTCCCAATTGAGATCGATAATAACACTTACTTAGTATCATGAAATGAGCCATTCTCATTCAACTAGTATAACTTATAAGGTCTTAGGTATATAGTAGTCATTGACTTCAATTGTTTTACCATCTTAACAGATGTCACGTTTGTATAGCTACTACTATCAACAATCAAGGAACAAAGTTGTTGATTTACCTTGCAGGTGGTGTGAAATAAGTTATCGCGGCGCTTTTCTTGTTGATCATACTCCACATTAAGAGTTGAGTGAATCACCAAGGTTAATATATCCCCTTCTTTTGGGTAGATCTCATCACCTATAACTTTTACCTTCACTTCATCTTCTCCTTCCGCAATTTCATAAACTTCCTCATCAATGCTATAGGCCTCACCTCTTCGGATAACCATAGCTCGATGGTTCGAATATTGAGATGCTACATGTCGAAAACCTTTACATTCAAAGCACTTTACCTTGCTAGTTCTTTGTCCAAAGGTTTACCACTTTTGAAATTCCTTCTCTTACCCTCCTTATTATAACCTCACTCTTTTTCCTTGGGAGGTTTATCCTTCTTTTGTTCTAGACAATGATTGAATAAACTTTTCTTCGTTTCCCTATACGGGTTAGTTATTAAGCATAAGTCAGGAATTGAAGTTCCTATAAGGTTTATTCTTTCTCCGTCTCTTAACTCATCAAGCAACCTTAATAACTTTTTTTGAAAGTTTGCACAGACAATACTTTAATGATACGATGCATCTCTAGGGTGGTATAAAAGGAGAAACACCACAATGAAAGGAACCAAAAGAAAAGAAAAGGGATTGGCAAAATCCAGGCAACTAACAATCGAATATGACATACCAATCGATCTTGCTTGGCCTACAATTCGTTAGATATGACTTACCGATCTAAATTATATGGTCACTCACCACTATTCTTTACTAAAGGGAATAGATAAAAGTTAAGAAAGAGTGTGAGAACATTAGGTTGCTCAAGAAGGAAACCGATAATATTCGATAATGCAATTGTTGTCCTCATACAAACAAATGAGGGTTTATATACTCACCCTACTAGGTTTATAATACATACATGAAAAGACGAAAGGGTAATTTACAAATAGGATACATAAAACATATTAAAAAGAGTAAAAGAGACAAAAAAATTTGGTACGGAAAAAGTAAGAAAACCTTATAGAACATTGTACAAACACATATGTTTCATAGTGGTTGGAAGTTTAGAATATAATACAATTTGGACGAAGTGAAGAAAGACCTATCAAAGTAACCATTTGTTCTGACAGAGCTCAGCCCCTCAAGATGTAGATCCTTAGGTCGGGTATCTCACTGCTCGGCTCGGATAAAGGTTTGACTCTAGTTGGCTCAGGAGTTAGGTAATATGTACAGTTGCTCAAGTAGTTGGCATGCATGCTTGAAAGGTCAAAGTGACCACTTGGTAACTTGAACGTTGCTACTAATGAAGTCTACAGTACCGTTTGGTTCGGACAGAGTCAGCTCAAGGAGTTCAGATCTTAATGGTATCCTGTCCTGATAAGGTTTTAAGCTAGTATCTTTCGTGCAAGTCCTTGCAGTCCTCTAGCTTGGCTTCGTACGATTGGTCTGAGAGGTTGATTCCTATCACAATCTCTCTTAAGTCAGTTCTTAGTCCAATAATAAATCTACAGATAGTTTGTGCTTCGAGTTCTTCTACTTCACAATGGATTACTAGCGTTTGGAATTTTTGCACATATTCATTGACAGTTTGACTTCCTTGTCATTGCTCTTGTAACTTGGCAAAAGTGTCTATGTAATGGGATTTAGGGATGAACCTTTTGCAAATCACCCTCTTCATCTCTTCCCATGACCTAACTTTACGTCGTACTTCTAGATTTCTCTTTGCATGCAATCTCATCCACCACATATGTGGACAGCTAACAAATTTGAGAGTAACTACCATGACTTTATCTCCTTCAGCGTACTAATAACACTCAAATAACTTCTTAACTCACTCCTCCCAATCTATGTATTCATCAACATTTCTACTTCCCCAGAAGGTTAGAATCTATATTCTCACGCTATTTATACCTCTGGGACCTTAGCCAACTCTTTCCTTTTCCTTAGTTTCTACTTCATCAAAGTCGTCCTCTACAAAATTCATCCTAGGTCAGAATTGTCGATTAACTCATCTTCTATAGTTTCAAGCATATTGAGGTGTTCGATTAGGTCGGATTTATCTCCTATTAACTTTAGGGGGTCAGATGTTCCTCTCCTCTTCATAAAACTCTTCAACTTCATTATTTCCTCATCATTTAGCTCCAACCTTCGATCAACTCTACGCTCTACTCCTCTAACCTGTTCCTAATGTGCTGCGCAATCTACTTCTTTGCAAGGAACCTATTGTGATAGGAATCAACCTCTTAGACCAATCACATAAAGCCGAGCTAAAGGACTACTAGGACTCACGTGAAGGATACTAGCTCGAGACCCCAGTCAAGATGAGGGATTCTATTTCGATCTCTATCTCTTACACTACTGCCAACTTAAGTGTCGAACCCTTATTAGTACTAGTATCATTATCGAGCTGTCAAGCGATCACGCCGACTTTTTGAGCACGTATGCTGACCATTCAAGTAGTTGTATATATTGTTAAGCTTTCGAGCCAACTGGAATGTTATACCTCGAACAAGAGAAGTCATAATAGTCCCGTAATGTAAACTAACATAAGATAAAAGCTAACCTCATAGCTGCTATTGTAGATATAGTCTATGTAAAGTGTATATGACTCAACTAGCCTGAAGCATCCATTGTGATAATTGTGAATGATCAAACTTGTGGTATAACTTTACAAAATACCTGTTTTATAGAATCTGTTGTCCAATAACACAATAGTATTTATATAAATGTTTCACACTTAGAGTTATAGTTTACAATCATAGCTAACTAAAGCCACAGGTTTTGAAGTTTATTTACAATAAGATAAAAAACTAGTGGGTGTCTTAGGGAATACCCGATTAGATTCCTCAAAACCAAAAAGAAAAGTCAAAAGCCCAGATTTAGTAGATTCTTTGTTCCTTACTTTCTTAGTCAACAGCACACTAACCTAGGGGTAGTAATATCATAACATATTGACCTTCATTCATCACCTGCAAAAAGGTTTATGGGGATGTGAGTATAATTAGCTCAGTAAGTGAGTATAACTAGCTTGGTAAGTGAGACGAAGTCAGAAGAGTACCATATGATCACAAATAAGGTTATTAATTATGATGAAATGTATTGCTATCAATCACTTGAAACATCGCACGATGTTATCCAAACCATTGTGAAGTTTAGAGAAATTACATCCACTCTAACCTGGATTGAGGAATTTTATCGCAACTCAAATCGGGCCAAACCCAGGCTTGTGCAATGGAAAACACCCTTCTCCTATGATCACTTTTGAATCATGGCCCCTACTCTTATCATGATCTCTTTACTTGTCACTGAGTTCGACTAAAGATGGGGAAATAACTTGACACTTCTAATCGTTCCCAATCACCTCTAAATAGAGCTACTGAGTCATATAATTTAAAATCTTATATTTTATCCTTTACTCGTTAAATAGGCAAGTATAGCTATCGTTTGTTAGTATGAATAAGTATAAGGTCGTTACCATTAGGAATAAATTCAAATACTAGTACCAATTATTCTTCCTACTAACTAGTGAATCGAACGATCTAACAAATTAATTAAACTAATTTCTACAGCTAAATTGTACTAATTCTACAATTACACTAAGAAAACATAACAAATAAGATTATAACACCAAAACAACAAATTACAAAGTAGGTTTGCTCCATCATATTAACATGAATTATAAACTATCTATTCTAACAATTACTTATCTGCATGAATTCTCTATTCATGAGTATTATTCTTAGAAACTCAATTCTAATCCCGATTATGTTCCTTAGAATCTCTTTTAAAAGAATGGACAAGTTAAGATTGCATGAAAAGTTTACTAAATCCTCGAATTCCATCAAACATGCAGCAAACTTCCTAATAATATCTCTATTAATAGGAGCAGTTCAATCTAATGAATAAGATCTACTCGATAGAATCGTTTCTCAACGTATTCCTTTGAGATCTACTGAAGATTGTGTTGTGCATTACATTATCTTAACTTATATGAAGTTCTAATCACCGAAAATTCGTAATTGTTAGGAATAACAACAAATCAATGTACATTTATGTTAAAATGACTTCGTAGACGCTAAATCATTACTCAAACATTATAGAAAAAGAATGAACACAGAGAAATAGGAAAAACGAAACAAAACATAACATAGAAGAAAAGATAAGAAGGAAACCCCTTTTAATTAACTTAAAGAATTTTGATACAACAGTACGCAGATGCTAGATTCTTCATAATTCTCTCGAATTTAGTGAAGAATAATACACAAACACATGTTACAGTACAACTACACTAAGAACATGAATACGAAATTTGATGGCATTTATTCTGATGATCTATTGTGTTTTTCTTGATAATGTTGGTTCTGATATAATTCTCTTTGTTCTTTTGTCTAAAAGTTGCGATATATTTATATTTGTCTCGTTAAAGGGCTCGAAATATACCAATCCCAAACACTGTCTAATGTTAAAACACATTCCATTCATTGGTTCATATAAAAAAGTTGAAGAAGAACAGTCATGTCCAATCCCTTCACTCTCGTGACACAGGGTATAATAGTCTCAGAAAATAAAAATCTATACCAATCATGGTCGTAACCATAGACGTGAATTCCTCATTACTTCATCACATCTTATCACGCCCGTGATCAAGGGAATGATCATCTTCTTGATAACCAATCAAGGCTATGATTGATAAAGAGATCAATAGAATTTCCTCAATTATGCCAACAATGGAGAGTGTGATCAATGCTGGCCATTCCAATCTTTCATTATCACAGCCATGATGGAGTGTATCTTGGTTTTACTTCAACGTTTTCTTCTCTTCACAATCGTGATTGCCTTAAGATTCATTATTCTTGTGTAAACTTCATTTCCTTACTCTTAATTCATTCGAAATCAATACATTACACAATTAAGTACCAGGAATTTAAGAAATAAACATAGTTATGGTTAATTTATGCTTACATTTGTCTTGAAAGTGTAAAGTAATTTACCCTTATCAAACTTCCCTACACTTAAGCTTTACTCGTCCTAAAGCAAACACTTAAAAACAATCAATGAACTTAGCAACTTTTTTTGATTGCATATTCGACAAAATATTCACAGTGGCTTAACTTTGTGCCTACCACATTGTGTTCTTAGAGTATACCAATCAATATTCTAACACTAATCCAATTAAAACAAACTTTACCTTTACTATTTAATAATAGCTTTCAAAGGTACAAAGTGAACATAAAGTCAAATAGAAGAAAAAAAAAATTGGTTATACTTCGTCAATTTCCTTAAGTGTATAAAAACCCTTTGTTACTTCTTAAGCACAATAGTTTAGAAGAAAAGCATTTTATATTCATCTTTCTCCTGTATTTCTATTTCTTTTATTAGATCTCTTCAAAGACAACTTATACATTACATTTTTCTATTTTTCTTTTCTTTTTTTTTTCTTTATTTTAAGAAGGAAAATAAAGATCAAAGATTAGTAATGTACTCAGATTTCACTCTTCTAAGGGACCAAAACCTACCCTTACTAACTTAATCCTCATACATCCTTATTGCAAAGTTATAAAGATAAAAATTAGCAGCGGGGTCAAACTTTGCTTTTTTGAGAAACCAAAGCCTACTCTTACTAACTCCGTCCTTAAACACTTTTAACTTACTCTTTTTTAAAGAGATTCTCAAGAAGTATCAACAAATGAATTACTTCATTTGCCCTTTTCATTCAAGATTAAATGAGCTCCAAAAGTAATTGAAAAGTAGATATACTACTTAATAAGTTTAGAATCACAACCATTTAACTTTGAACTAAAGACTACGGTTCACTTCTAACCTTTAAATCCATTCATTAATTAGTAAATAAGTTTGCTTCACTTATATTTGATCCCACTATTTTGATTACATATACTAAGTCATAAGAGGCGTGTAAGGTAAGCAATTAGCTGTTATTTTGCCTAACTTACAATCTATTTAGTCAACTCATAACTTGAAAACAAACAAATTGCTTAAATAGGAGACTTTTGATAAATGGGTGTAACCTTTCCCCACACTTAGAAAGAAACATTGTCCTCAATGTTTGAGGAAAGCAAACATAGAATAGGCATAGAAAAGGAACAATTAGAAAGATGAAGAACAATAGACAATAAGAGTAGGACTTCCCTGATATATTAAGTTTGATTAATGCACTAAGTCATAAACCATTAAATAGTATATCCTTTAAACACCACGAAAAATTGCACAATAAAAGAGACTTGACCATTAAGACAAGACAAAAACATAACATAACGAACACATGGTATGAGAGTCTCCATTAATAGTACATCACTGAGGTTAAGCTCTCAACTAATTAATAAGTCTATTAATAAACAAAATAAAACAAAAGAAAGAAAAGAAGTTAGTCATCCTTAGCTTCTGTCTCTTCATTCAAGTTGTCATCATTCTCCTAAGATGAGTCTTCTTTACTCTCATTCCCAGCCCCTTGTCTTACTATTTCTTGCCGAGTTCCTTAAGTTTGCTCCTCATCATCACTTTCTTCTTCTTCAGACCTTTCCTCTCTAACACTAGAGTCCTCTTCTTCTTCTTCTTGCTGGTAGGGGAACGGGAGGTTGACTAACATCCTCTTGGGTTTGAGGATGAGAAAAACAAGAAGGAATGATCACTCGCACTTTTGTGGCAATGTTTTTCAAGAGTTCAATAATGCCCTTTTGAGTTTCCTTAATCTCAGCTACTTTGGTCTCCAACCTCTTCAAATTGCTGACCAAGAAGCTTAATTTGGTTGGCATGAAATCTAAAGCACCAGGGTCCTTAATACCCAAGTCAGGATCAGAGACTCTTGCCATGCCTCACTAATTGAAAGGGGTTCTTAGAAGCGATTCTGGATCAGTGCAAGAGTCTCTTGGTTTGTCGCTAGTAAACCATAACCTCAAATTCCTGAGAATTCTAATAATCAGTCCTCCAACAAAAGTACCCTTGCTCTTATCAAATGTTTGTTAGCAAATTCAAAATACAGTGAGGATTCCTACATTCACCAAAAATGCCTTAAGTATACTGTACAAGGGTAGTAAGTCATGCTCCCCCATTGCCTTAAGACTCTCATGCTTCCTATAAATTGTCTTAACAAGGATGTAACGGAAGACCCGAGCACTAGTTTTCTTTAAAGTTGAAGCTTCAGACTTGCTCGCCTTGAAACTACTTTCATTGGAGATTTCTCGCCAAAATTCACTCATAGAAGTTTCCCAAGAAAAAATCATTGGCAAATCTACAAACTCATCATCCTCCAGCTCAGCCCAAGTATACAATCCCATAGCACATACAAAAGTCAACATATCAAAGGTATTGATTCTTCTAAAGGCAATGAACTCCATCTCCTTGCCCATTTTCGAGCTGATGTACTCATACATCATTTTGAACAATGAGAGAAAAGCCAATGTTGTTTGTTTGTAGGTTTTCTCCTGAACCATGAATAATTTCAACCATGCTCCATTTCCCAACAACCTGTACATGGCTATCTTTAACCCATACTCTCCCAATACGTCAGTCTATAACATAATCTCTCTTAATTATTTTCTTTGCAATAGATTCCTTAAATCTCTCATTTTGTTTCGTAGTCATATCAGCTGATGGAGTGGCTACCCTGCTTGAGCTTGCTGCATCAGATCACCTGAAAGGAGAAGAAGGAGAACAATCAGCCATTAGTCTTTTGTGTTGAGAAGTTGTTGATGATTTTTTAGGTGCTATTTGCAAACATCAACGTTAGTACAAGAGAAGCAAAATTCATGTACAATTCAAGTACAATTCAAACCAATCATGTCCATTCCAACTTCTTCCTACTTACAAATATAAAGCATCTATCGACTAAACATGATCAATCCTAATCTATTGTCAAGCACAAATTGTATAAGTCAATTCATAATGACCTTAACTTATAACCCAAACTTGAACTAAGGATTAGTATCTCCCCTTAACTATACAACACTCTAATTTACAATATCAACACATAAACATAATCCGATTCTCAAATGCCATGCAACACTTTAACATATAGAAAACCAATTAGTAAAACAATTTTACATAACACTTAATTACTAACGACGAGACCAAATCATCAAATTAGACTCAATTTGCAAAAATCCCCAATTCTACAATTTTGAATGGAAATTAGGGTTTAAGCTTTGCAAATCAAAGTCTAATTACTACACAAACACAATTATGACTACAATCACTATACATTTACAATACATAATAAACACAAATATACATACCCTAAAGTTACATAAACTAAATTTTTGTAAATGTAGAAAAACTAAAGAAAAAGAGGAAGATCATACTTTAAAAAAGTATAGTGGAGATGAAAATGATTGTGCAAGGGTTAGAAGTGGTTGGAATTAGGGTTGATGTTGAGAAAATGGGGTGGAGTTTCGTTAGAAACCAACGTATTGAGTGTTATCATGGGGTGGAGTTCTAAAACGTATGAGAAATGAGGAGAGAGAGAGGGAAATTTCTTATATAGTAGAGTGTCAAAGACATAATCGTGGCCATGACACGAGGTGTGATTCTTCTTTCAAGCTTAATCACGAGCAGGATGACCCACGCGATTAGCTTAGTGGCCAAAATTATTGGATTATCATGGTCTACAAATTTAACTAATTGCGGGCATGAATGAAATCGTGACTAGCATTGTACAAAGAAATTTAAGTGTAGCCCTTTTTATCATAGCCGTAAGGAAAGATGTGAAATCTCTTAGGGAGATGATCACGGTTGTGATGGATAGGTGAATCAACCTTGTTAATTGATCATGGTCATGATTAAACTCATGATCGATGTTGTGCTTAAAAAAAAATTAAATACTTACCTTTTATCACGGCTATGATGCATGTTAGCCTTCTATCCTCCATCTGTAATTCTTCTCTTCCCTCCCTTTTGAATTGCCATGACTTCCATACAATGTTTCTTTTCTTTTTACATCAAACAATGAACAAATATACTCAAAACAAAACAAACAAATAACAAGAAGTAATTTAAACTAAACAAACTTCAAAGTGTTTAAAACAAATAAAACACAATTGCTAATCTGATAAAATAATACATGTTTGTTTAACATCTCAAACTTGACGTTTCTAAAGAATTTAGCTTCATTCCTTA
The DNA here is from genome assembly GCA_024138005.1 of Lumnitzera racemosa. NCBI lineage: Eukaryota > Viridiplantae > Streptophyta > Magnoliopsida > Myrtales > Combretaceae > Lumnitzera > Lumnitzera racemosa. The sequence continues at coordinate 10,363,140 of JAMXBC010000007.1, forward strand.
ATTAGTGAAGTCTTAACTCTTCGTTGCCTTAAAGTTATAGCTTGGACTTATTCTTTTGAGTTTGCCTCAATATTTCTAGAAAGAAATCTTACAGCCCTTTTTGAAAGTACTTTTGCAATCTGTCCAACTTGGTTTTCTAAGTTATGAATGGATGCCCTTTAATTTTGTAGAGTGGTTTCAATAGCCTAGTGATGTACTTCAGAAGACTTAATATATTGCACCGGCATTTCTTCCAATGATCCTACTTAGGCTTGAAGAGGAAGAACTTATCTTTAAAATCCAAGTTGTTACATGTTGGAGCTTTGACTAGTTTTGTTGCCCCATCTAAAATAGACGTGATTCCTCCATCCTAGATTGTATGTATTAATGAAAGGATCATCCTTTGGTTTGATCGAGTTCCCCATGTAGTTAACTTATTCCACTTGATCAATCTCTGATGAACTAGCCAACTTAGAATTTGAAATTAACAAAGCTTTATTCTAACCCATTATGAGACTATTAAGCTTCCTCGCCAATACCCCCATCTTATGTGCTAAAGTGGAAGTAGCATCTAACTCATGTTTACCCACTGGCCTTCTTTCTCTTCCTCTTGTAGATGACCATTGATAATGGTTATTGCTCATATCTTCAAAAAATTGGATGTATTGTTTTGGTGACTTATGGTTTAGGCTTCCTCCAGCAGCTGCATCAATAAGCTGCTTAGTTGTATAGTTCAAACCATTGTAGAAGGTTTAAACCTGATGCCAATCTGGAAGCTCATGATGGGGGTACTTCCTCAACAAATCTTCCCATCTCTCTCGTGTTTCATACAGAGTCTCTGAATCCATCTAACCAAAAGAAGAAACATTTGCCCTTAACTTAGCCGTTCTCAGGGGTGAGAAGTATTTTCTCATGAATAGCTTAACTATCTCTTACCAGGTATTGATAGAATTCCTTAGCATTGAGTTGAGCCACTGCTTAGCATTAGATCTTAATGAGAATGGAAATAAACTAAGGTAAATAGCATCCTATGAAACCTACCTATCTTAAATGTATCACAATCTCCAAGAATTGCTGCAAATGGTTGTTAAGGTCTTCATCACTAAACCTATCAAACTGGACACATTACTGGATCATCTAAATTATATTTGACTTGATCTCAAAAGTATTGGCTTAAACTCTAGGCTGACTAATACAAGTGCTAGCTCCTTCTAAGTTGGGCTTACAGTAATATAACATTATCTTTAGAGCCATAGGTGGATTGACTCCTTGTTCTAGTATATTGGGTGCATTGATTCCATCCCTACCAACCGGTGGATCTACAGCTCAAGGTAAAACTCTTGGGATGCCATCATTAGGATTTACAAACTCATCCACTCTTGGTGGGTCCAAATTCTCATTTTGATTATTCATACTTAAATACTCTACCCTTGCTTCTCTAGCTCTTGCTGGTGATTTTCCCAAAATCTCTTTAATCTTTCTCAAATCCCTTCCAACAATAGTCTTAGGCTCGGGGTCAAAGTTTACTAATCCAATTGTTTGACTTCGGGTCATAAACTGAAAATCAGCAAGTAAGCTGATATGAGCACAAGGATTTCAAATAAACTAGTAACAAAAAGAAAAGAAAACAAATGCTAGAAGAAAAGGAATCTTATTTTTCTTAATGATGATTCCGTCTCCCTGGCAATGGTGCCAAAAACATGATCGCCTCTAAATAGAGCTACCAAGTCTTATTATTTAAAATCCTATATTTTATCTTTTATTCGGTTAAATAAGCAAGTATACCTATTATTTATTGGTATGGATAAGTATAGGGTTATCTTCATTAGGAACAAATTCAAATACTAGTACCAATTATTCTTCCTATTAACTAGCAAACCAAACGATCAAACAAAGTAATTAAACTAATTTCTACAGCTAAACTAAACTATACTAATTCTATTATTACACCAAGAAAACACAACAAACAAGATTATAACACCAAAACAACAAATTACAAGGTAGGTTTACTCCATTAAGTTAACATAAATTATGACTATTGATCCAAATAATTACTCATTTGTAGGAATTCTCTATTCATGAATGTTCTTTTCAAAATTACTAAATTCTAATCCCAATTGCGTTCCTTAGAATCTCTTCTAAAAGAATGAATAAGTCAAGATTGCATGAAAAGTTTACTAAATCTCATCTTAAAAATATCTCTATTAGCAGGAGTAGTTCGTTTTAGTGACTAAGATCTACTCAATGGAATCGTTTCTCAATGTATTCCATTAAGATCTACTGCAAGATTGTATCGTGCACTACACTATCTCAACTTGTATCAAGTTCTAATTACTAGAAATTCATAATTATTAGGAATAACAACAAATCAAAGTACATTCAAGTTAAAATGACTTTGTAAACCCTAAATCGTTACTCACACATTATATAAAAAGAACAAACACAGAGAAATAGGAAAAACGAAACAAAGCATAACATAAAAGAAAAGATAAGAAGGAAACCCTTTTTGATTAACTTGAAGAATCCTGATACAACAATACACAGACATTGGATTCTTCACAATTCGCTCGAATTTAATGAAGAATGATACACAAACTTATGTTATAGTAGAACTACACTAAGAACACGAATAAGAAATTTAATGGTGTTGATTTTGATGATCTATTATCTTTCTTGATGATGTTAGTTTTGATGTAATTCTCTCTATTCTTTTGTTTAAAAGTTGCAATATATTTATATTCATCTCGTGAAAGGGCTTGAAATATACTAATCTCAAACACCGTTTGATGTTAAAATACGTTCTACACATCGGTTCGTGTAAAAAAGTTGAAGAAGAACAGTTATATCCACTCCCTTCACGCCAGTAACACAGGGTGTAACAGTCTCGAAAAATAAAAATTTGCACTAATTATGGCCTTAACCATAGACGTGAACTCCTCATTACTTCATCACATCTTATTACGCTCATGATTAAGAGAGTGATCATCCTCCTGACAACCAATCACGGTCGTAACTAATGGAAGAATCAACAGAACTTCCTTAATCACGCCCATGATGGAAAGCGTAATCAACGCTAGCTATTCTAATATTTCATTATTACGCCCGTAATGGAGTGTATCTTGGTTTTACTTCAAGGTTTTCTTCTCCTCATAGTTGTGATTGCCTTAAAATTCATTGTTCTTATGTAAACTTCATTTCCTTACTCTTAATTTATTTGAAATCAATACATTACAAAATTCAGTACCAAGAACTCAAGAAATAAACACAATTATAGTTAATTTATGCCTACATATATCTTCAAAGTGTAAAATAATTTACCCTTATTAGTTCCCCTAATAGTTGCTATGTATGTCCAATTAAGTTAGTGATCCAATTATTCTTACTTCCATTTAAGGGCAGCCAAACAAATTCACAACAAAAAGAAATAATCTTGCAGATCAACATGCCAAGGAGTTTAACTCCTATCATAATCAGAATATCAACCATACACATGGCATGCGTATAGACAACTAATTTACAATCACAATCACAGTACTCTTAAGCTTCTAGATACTTTAATATAGTATCTAAACCAGCAGTAAAGCCACAATCCTAACTTACTTGTTCAAACGCTTATTATGGAAGATTCATGTCTTTAGTATTCTGTCCATCAGGAGACCTTATATATATACAAAACCTAAATTTAGTTTTCGTAAGAATTACGAAAATGTTAGGGTTCTATCTAAATTGATTCCACTAAACAACTATATATATAAATATATGTTTAGATTGTATCAAAACATACTTTTAATCGGTTAAATCACGTTTCAATTAAGGTAAGATTATCGTAGTACGTAAATTCTTGTAATATTATAAAGATATATGTTATATTACTTAGGATTGCTCGATTTTAGTAAAAGTAGTTTCATTGGGTTCATATATACCCAATGATATGTATTGTGGGTTTTATTTCGAGAGATGAATTTTAAAGGGTTGTTTGAGTTTCTAATAATACCTATACATATCTATTATAAATATCATTGTATTATACTTATTTTATGTAATTAAACTATATTTTATATAATTTGCCAATATAACTTAATAATATGAGTATTATCTAACCCTACTATGTATATAACATATTTCGGTCGTAAAACTATCATTAAATATATTTAAAAAATCATTTTTGCTAGTTTTGATCAGCATGTAAATTTATAGTTTTTATTTTAATATTTATCACATTTTAACCTATTTTTACTAAAAACAAGTCCCTGATAGTAATAAGCCATTTTACTACATAAATTTAAAATAAATAGCTCGAGTCGCTAAATAATTTCTTAAAAATTTCTATAAACCGCTAAAAATATATGTATTTCAATCATCTTTTGGTTTTAGGCTATTGGTTTATCGCCTATATACTCCAAATTATAATTTTCAATATATCCAAATATTATCCTTTTTATGCAAAATCATTTTCAATATATCATAACATCATTATAAGTCACAAGAAGTCAGTATATGTCATTTTTATCAATTAATTTCATAAAAAAACCACTTATTTCACATTGTTCATCCTACTTTTAGCTATTTTTAGGGTTAAAAATTACATTAAATATTAAGAGTACTTAAATTTAAAATCTAGCTACATAGTAATCATATATACATCATATTTATTATATACAAAAAGTTTGAGTTGAAAACTACATTATTTAGTGTATTTATTTTAAAAGTTAAAATTCGGACGAATAGTGATTTTCTTAAGTAAGTATATAAAATATTGTAAAATAAAAATATCACACAAAAGCATATGTAAAATAACCTAAATATAATTTTTTTTCCATAATTTTATGGGTTAATTTAATATTTTTAGAAAATTAAGCAAAAACAGGGCAAAAGTTTAATTTACCTGTTTGTCGGTGCTTCGGTGGCCATTGGCTAGTGAGGGGTTGTTGGGAGGGTGATATGTGTGGTAGATTGCTTGGGGATGGTAGGGCTTGATAGCAGAACGCTAGGGGGGGTAAGGAGCTAAACTAGGAAAGGGGGTTGCTCTGTTTTTATTATTTTCGTATTTTTTCTCATGCCCCGAAGCGGTAGAGTCGTAACAGCGCCGCCGTTTAAACCATCCTAAGATAGAAGTTAGCCTTACAACCGCTATCTTAGACCTGATCTACACAAGACGTCCATGACTAACCCGCTTTGAAGTATACGGTTTGTAATTTAAATAGATCATTCACCTAAGAAAGTGAGAAAATTTATATATATACACACTTTAATTCAATTATTACATTATTTAAAAATGAAAAATAATTCTAAAATAAAAACTTAGACCTTAAAATATGTGTATTTATTCTTCAAAGTTTTTCCTCACTCCCTAGGATCCAGCAGTTGCTAGCTTCAGGGTAGTTGTTTGCCGCTTCAGGGTAGTTGTTTGCCGCTTCTTAGCCAGCACCTGCACGATATCTATAAAGATGTGAGCAACCACAGTTCAGTTAGTTAGGACGGAAGACTTAAAACTATACCATACATACAACAAGGTTTTCAATCACTTATTAGGTGCAATGCATGTGCAAGCAAATGCCATCGCACGACGTTGTCCGGCCCGTCGTAAGATTAGAGAAATTGCGCCCGCCTGAATCCGGGTTGAGGAGTTGCCGTTAATGCAACAGCTCACGACCAAACCCAGGCTTGTGTAATGGAGACCTTGCTCCTCCCGCAACTACCTTCAAACTACTGTCTTCACCCTCGCCGCGATCTCCTCTCCTGTTACTTAGTTCGACTAAGGATAAAGAAGGGACCATTTTACAATCCTGCGCTATCCCTTTCGAAGGGGTCGGTATTTGGCCGGAGAGTCCTAAGTTCCCCTAACAGGTTGCCATACATGTCCGATTATGATTACTAGTCATATATTTGATTAAGTCCAGTTTAAGGTGATCAATCATTTCATGCAAATCATACAATACATGCTAGAGCAACAAACAGAATTATAGCATCACCCATAATCAAGCACATACACATATCCAACTATCTAACAAGCACAACCAAGTATAATCTCAAGCTTCCCAAAATACAGCATTATATTAATCCCAACTTACCTCAACTCCCCATTCACTCACTCAAGGTCTGATTTGCTCAGGCCATCGCCGATCATCCCTGTAACACAAACGTGGTTTCAGTTTTCATATAATGATTATAGGTTCATTTTATCCTATAATGCTTATTGTTAGGTTTTGTTTAGGGTTTAATATGCCTAATTATCTAGGTTTTAAGTCTTTTATAATTATTCTAAGTTTGGGGTTAGGTTTGGGCTCGGTTTCCACATTGATTTCTAAATTAGGTTCTAGTTCGATTTCTAAGTAATGTTTTATATTCCAACCCTAGAAATTCGTTTCAACTCATAATGTGAAATTAATCACATTACTTTCCGATCTCCTAAATATCATTATTACCCTTAGTCAGTATTTTATTTTATCCGGTACACTTATATCCTTATTAGTGCACCAAATTTACTCCTGATGTGAGAAATTTTTACATTTTTCATATAATTACATAAATTCAAGTTTCATATTAGATTTATTATATATCCTTATTATTTATATAATATCAATTTTTATCCTAACATTTTCTTTTTATTATATTTTCAAAAATTACATACTATGCATTATTGCCTATTATGTACATAATGCATTTCTAATATTTCTATCACTTTAATTACCATCCCTAAACATCAATTATCATTTCAAAATATCTAAATTCATCCTAAATCAGATTTTACTCTTAATTTCCCTAATTTACAAAATTAACTTAAAGTTTAACTATTTTTCCTTATTAATCATTTACTACATAATTAACCTAATAATTACATCTAACACCCTAAATGCTACATGTATCATACTCCATCAGATTTCAAAATCCTAAAACATATAATTACTCACTAAATCAGTAATTAATCATTTAATTACTTAATTAACCCTAAATTACCCATTTTATACCTCATTTTAGGGCCTAAAAATTTAGAAAATTAATTTTTGAAAACGGGCTTCATAGTATTGTTCTATATCATCTAAGTAATCTACACAAAATTTTGGGCTCAAAACTATACTTCTAAGGTCATTTATTTCTAAACCGAAACATGCTCGGTTTTGCACGATTTCTTAAGGACCCTATATCACGAGACATATTTTCATCAAAATAATATTTTTCCTAAAAACAACATACAAAAATATTTTAGAATAACAAATTTCATAATTTTCTAATAATATTTACTATTTTTAAAAAATTACACAAAATCGGGCTAGAAATCGAACTCACCAATTTGGGTGGCTCGGGCCACCTTCGGTGGCCATGGGTATATCAGCCCACCTAGGCGTTGCCACCACCGTGTGTTGGTGGTAGCTGTCCACTCCCAACTGTCCGTCGGGTCTAGGTTCTCTTTTATGGCCCTAACTACACGATTTTCCTTTTCTTTTTTTTTCTTGGTTTTTCTCTCAATTTTCGAGTCTCTCTATTTTTCTCAAATCCCTAACTGTCTAAAGGAGTTCTCTAAATTTTTTTCCTATTTATAGACGTTTAGGGAATTTATTGTGCATTAAATTGGACAAAACAATTGCCTTATCCCTTAATTTTTGGCTTTTGTGTTGTCTTAATTTAATTGGCCAATTTTTTTCTATTTTTTTCCCAGTTGCCACGACCCAATTCTAGATCATTCCTTATTTTTCCTGATTTTTTTTTATTTTTCCTTAATTAATTATGAATTTTCTTTAATTATTTAGTATTATTTTGGCACATTATGCGTATTTTAAGTAATTACGCGTATTTCTACATACATGTAAATTCATATATAGTATAAATAAATATTCCTAAATATTATTTAGGTTATTTTATGATTTCTAGTATACATATAATTTATCTCTAGCGATTCGTTAATTATCGGAATGCATTTTACGCATTTTTGATAAATAACGAGTTATACACTTAATATTTGGAATTTTTATATTCTTTTATTTTATTGCTTATTTTCTTAAATTCAAACTTACCGGATCATTTTACTAATATTTCTAGCTTTACTTTATAATTTAGGCTCGATCGGGTCCTTTAACCGATCGAAACCTCGAATGGCTAATTTTGGGGCTTACATTCTACCCCTCTTTAAAATATTTTCATCCTCGAAAGTACTGTATATCTATGTATTGCTTACTTGCTAGGATTGATAGTTTATATATTATTACTACTCTAAAAATCGAAGAAATCATAGGTAATGCTTTGTCTTTACTACATTAAGTTCTACTTTAATTTCTAAGTCTAGACCTTCGTCCGGTTATATCTTTACCTTTTATGTGTCTCAACTCTTGAACTTCTGAACCTGATTATCTAGTATTTTTGTGGGTTACTTCATAGCCTTAAAACCCATCTTCCATTCTACTAAGCTATCTACCAATTTAGAACTGTCACGCCTTGAAGTGACAGAGTCGTAACAGCCCTGCCGTGTAAACCATCCTAAGATAGAAGTTGGCCTTACAACCATTATCTTAGACCCAATCTACACAAGGCGTCCACGACTAACCCACTTTAAAGTATACAGTTTGTAATTTAAATAGATCATTCACCTAAGAAAGTGAGAAAATTTATATATATATACACTTTAATTCAGTTATTACATTATTTAAAAATGAAAAATAATTCTAAAATAAAAACTTAGACCTTAAAATATGTGTGTTTATTTTTTAAAGTTTTTTCTCACTCCCCAGGATCCAGCAGTTGCTAGCTTCATTAGGTTACTTTAACTAACTTTTCTATCATAGTTGTAAAATTTATACTCAATTGGATAAGTTTCCTTAGGGGCCCTAAATCTGAGTTTGGTTGCCCTAAATGTGATTTTAAGAACTTACACAAATTCAAACCTCTATCCAAGCCCAACTGTAAGATACCAAACGTAAAGGGGATTTGAACATCCTTAAGTAACTGAGCTCTGACTTGAACCAGATTAAGTCTGCTCTTACTGCAGACTTGTTTCTTCACTTCATTTAAATTATATTATATTCCATATTGCCAACTACTATGCAATACGTGTTTTCTGGCACAACATTCTAGAATGATTCCTTAGTTTTTTTGCTCCAAATATTCATTGTCTCATTTACCCTTTTTAGTATGTTTCATATACCCTATCTGTAAATTACCCTTTTGTTTTTTCATGTATTTATTGTAACTCTAGTAAGGTGAGTATATAAACCCCCATTTGTTTGTACGCGGACAACAATTGCATTATTGAATATTACCAATATCCTTCTTGGGTAACCTAGCATTCTCATGCTCTCTCTTAACTCTTATATATAATCTTTAGCAAAGAGTAGTGGCAAGTGACCCTATAGTTCAAACCGGTGAGTCATATTTAGCGAATTGTAGGTCAAGTACGATCGATTGGTATGTCATATTCGATTGGTCCTTTTCTTTTGGTTCCTTTTATTGTGGTGTTTCTCTATATGTATGACTCCAGAGACACATTAATTTCACTAGTATCAGAGTATGATTTCGAGAGGGAATGTGTGAAGTCTTGATTCATGTTTACTGTTAGTAGCTATTGCAATGTGTTTGTGTGAAGTAAGTTATGAAGTTATGAGCTATGAAGTGAAGGTTTGTGCGTTGGTAAGTGTAGTCCCCATTGCAACTCTATTATACTCTGTTTTTCATTATGAAAATAAAGCAAGTTCATTTCTCTTGTATTTAAATAAGTGTTGGGTGATTGAACTTGACCAACTCACCAATCTTGTTGAGAGTCTAGTTATTGTGATGTAAGTTAACAAGCAACAACTACGAGGTGTACCACGTCGTAATCTACTTAAGAATGTTCTTGAAAGACGATATGGCTAAGGTAGTCGAGCTTATCACCCAGTTCAACCCCATTGAGCTGGAGGAGTTGTAGACTGAGCTGCTAGATGAAGGTTAGGGTTGAAGGAGATAAAAGAGGATGATGAGGAAGTAGATGCAGAAGAGTATGGAGAAGAAGAAGAAGAGGTTGAATATTACCAAGTACAAAAGTGAGAATGTCGAGCTCCTTGAAGACTAGACAATGTTAAGCTCTAAATCCTACCCTTCGATGGAAGTAGAGATGTAAACGAATATTTAGAGTAGGAAGAAAAGGTTGAGAAAGTGTTCGACTGTTATGAGTATATTGATATCATTAAAGTATAGCTTACTACACTTGAATTTTTTAAATATGCTAATGCAGCTAAAGTGAAAGATGGAAGACGGGGTATAAGAACTTGGGAAGAGACAAAGAGATTGTTGAGAGGAAGATTTGTACTTGAGACCTAACTGTAGTACACATTTCCAAAGTTATAGGAACTTCACCAAGGAAGTCAATTTGTCGATAACTATGTGAGAGAATTTCAAATGTTGATGATCCGAGCTGACGTGGATGAACTAGAGGCTCTTACAATGTTGAGGTTAATATCCGAACTTAAATATGAGATTTGCAACATTGCAGAAGTATAGAGGTTCTGTATATTGGAAGACGCCATTAAAGTAGCATAGAGGGTTGAAAAGTAAAGGAGAAGTGCTCTGATCCGACCTAGGCTGACTTTTTCCTTAACTCTTATTCCATGCCCACTTGCTCATGCCAATGGGGAGAAATATGATTGACCTGATACTAGCTAAGCAGGCTAGCAAAGCCGACTTTGAGGACATATGAGAAAGGATATAGCTTTAAACAAAAGACAAATACGTCGGGTGCTTTAAATGCTTGGGGCTTGGACATATGGCTGTGGAGTGTTTAAATCGATGTGCCATGGTGCTCCAAGGAAATGTAATTGATAACACTGATGAAAGGGTACTAGAGGACGAGAAGGATACTAAAGAGGTTGAAGTCAAGGAGGAAGAGGAGACTCATGTCTACCCTGACCAGAGAGAAAGAAATGACACTAGTACTGAGACAAGTACTGAGTTCCTTGCTAAGCTTCAAAGAAGATTAGAGAGAGACTTTATTCCATACAAAGTATACCATAAAAGGACGGTTGTACACAATCATTGTAAATGGAGAAAGTTGTATAGAGGTTAGGATTGTCAACCTTAAGTACCCCCAACCTTACAAGCTATACCGGCTTCATGATAATGGTGCTTTACACGTCATAGAACAAGTGTCTGTGCCTTTTAGTATTAGAAATATGGGTAAGGATGAAGTAGTGCGCAATGTTGTCCCCATGGGAGCTTTACATCTGTTACTTAAAATATCTTGGTTGTTCGCTTAACGTGTTATTCATAAAGGATATAAAAACACTTATGCCTTTGTCAAGGATGAGAAGAAGATTATGTTGCAACTCAGGATACCCACCGAAGTGAATAAAAGGCATAACCAACTAACCTGAGTTAGTAAGAAGAAAGCTTTAGTGATAAGCTGAAGAGAGCTCCGAGCTGTTGAGAAAGCCGATGAGCCTATGTTTCTACTGATTAAAAGACTATTGGAAATGAGAAATCTAGAAGAAGTACCTAAAGAGATCTAAAGATTGATCAATGAGTTTTTTGACTTATTTCCTAAAGAGTAGCCTAAGGGATTATCCTTTGTCTGAGACATAGAGCATTATATTAATCTACAGCCAAGCGCAGTCCAGCCAAACCGACTTGCCTACAGAATGAATCCTGAGTAAGCTGCCATGATGAAAACGAAAGCAGACGAACTAATTAAGCGAGGTTATGTGAGAGAGAGTACGGGTCGTTGTACTATGCCAGCTTTGCTCATCCCAAAAAAGGATGGTTCATGGCGTATGTGCATTGACAGCTAAGCAATTAATCGTATCATTGTCAAGTACAGATATCCAATATTGAGACTTGATGATATGTTAGATGAGCTTCATAGTGTCAAGATATTTTCAAAAATTGACTTGCGAAGTGGTTACCACCAAATTCACATGAGGCTTGGTGATAAATGGAAGACTGCTTTCAAGACGAGGCACATTTTCTATGAATGGTTGATTATAACATTCAAACTTATAAATGAGTCGAGCACATTTATGTGACTTATGAATCATGCGATGCATCTGTTGTTCAAAAGATGTGTAATCGTGTACTTTGACGACATATTAGTATATAGTGCCAACCTAAACAACTACATTCAACATCTCTAAGCTGTTTTTGACATTCTAAGTGCTGAAAAGTTGTATAGGAACTTAAAGAAGTGCATGTTCTATCAAAATGAAGTCATTTTTCTTGGCTACGTAATATCAAGAGAAAGAATTCAAGTAGATGAGGAAACGATTGATGTTGTCTTAAATTGGCAAACGCTGAAGAATATCACTGAAGTATGGAGTTTTCATAGCCTTGCTTCTTTCTATAGAAGATGTTACGCCCCGAAGTCGCAAAGTCGCAACAGTCCCGTATGTAAACCATTCTATGATAGTAACTGGCCTCACAATGTCTACCATAGACATGGTCTACACAAGGCGTCAAGGACTCCTCGCTTTGAAGTAAACAGTCCGATTAAAAGTTGAACTACAATTATGATAAATATTAAAAATTTCTAATAAACATGTATAATTATATATAAGTCCACAGAACTTCCCAGGAAATTTTACATAGTCACAACTGTTTACTAATTTACATAATAACTATCAGTCTTTCATCCTTAACTACAAGGTCACTCTAATTACACATTATTACTAAGTAACTTAATCCTCACACCCCTGGCTTCAAAACGGACTAACCTCTGGGTAATTGTAGGGTTATAATACTTGAAGTCTTCAGAAATCAGGACCTGCAAAAGGATCTATAAGGGTATGAGTAACTACAGCTCAGTAAGTTGAATTGGAGACTCATGAATGCATACAAGCACAAACAAGATTATCAAGCAATTATTTTCGTGCGATGCAACAATCAAGTGTCACCGCACAGCGTAGTCCAGTCCGTTGTGAAATCAGAGAAATTTCACTCTCTTCAATTGGGGTTGAGGAGTTTCTATGTTATGCAGTAGCTCACAACCAAACCCAAGCTTGTGCAATGGAGACCTCGCTCCTCCCGCGACTACCTTCGAACCATTGACATCACCTTCGCCACGACCTCCTCTCCTGTCACTTAGTTCGACTAAGGATGAAGAAGGGACCATTTTACAATCCTGCGCTATCCCTTTCGAAGGGGTTGGTATTTGGTTGGAGAATCCTATGATCCTCTAACCGGTTGCAATGCATGACATTTTTGGTTATTAAAGTCGAATAAGATTAAATTTCATTTAGGGTGTTCAAACAATTTCACACCAATTCAATCAATCACAAAATCACTCACATTACAAATTCAACATGAATTCAAATACATCAAACACATGCGTAAACTATTTACAATCACAACCATATACAAGTCTAAGTCTCCGAGTACCATAAAACTAATACTCCATTACAATAAGTAATAACCCAACTTATTTGGAATTTCTCAATCGCCCGATCACTTAGTTGCAAGCCGATTCGTCTCTGGGTGTCCTATAATACAAAGAGGTCTTTTTAGTACTTAAACTTTAAGGATTCATATTCTAGGTTATAATTTAATCCTGTTTTCCATGTATACCTATTATATACTAATAATTCTTTCTACTCTATTTCGAGGTTCAGACCCTAAATTTGATTCTAATTTTGAATCCTAAGTCCTAAATATGCCCGAATCCTAATGTAAACTTAATCACATTAAGCTCAAGTATTCAAATATTGTATTGGGTCTTAATTTAATATTCTAAACTATTCGGTACACGTTATTTCTAATTGGAGTATTGGATTTATCCCCGATATGAGAAAATCTTACATTTTTATACAATTACCAAAAATTAAATCTTAATTCAGATTCATTATTATTCTGATTTTTATTCTAATATTATCTAAATAACCTTAATTTTTTTAGATTTATTAATTTTCAATTCCACATATTACTAATTTCTTACAGTAACTACCTAATTTCCTAAATTAACTATACTTAATACTCCAAAGGCTAGGATTAGGGTTCCACATCAGAGATTAACATCCCTAAATATCTAATTACTATCTAAATCAATAATTAGTATCTTAATCACCTAATTAACCCAAAATTACCCAATTTTTCCATCATTTTAGGGCTACAAATTAACTTAAAAATTTTGAAAATTAATTTTTAAAAAATGACTTCATAACACTGTTCTATATCACATAAGCATTCTATAGAAAAAAATTGAGCTCTAAACTACACTCCTAAGCCTATTTATTTCTCGTTCTAATTATGCTCAGTTTTGCTCAATTTGTTAAGAACCCTATATTTTCAAACGTGATTAAACTAAATCACTATTTTTTCCTAAATCTACATACAATAAAACCTCAGAATAACAAGTTTCATAATTTTCTAGGTAAAATAACTAATTTTACAAAATTATTCAAAATAGGGGCAATTAAGGGACTTATCGGTTGATGCTTTTTTGCCGTCCAAATCCGGTCCAAGTGTGTCGGCCGGCCTAGACGGTGGGGCTGGAGTGGTGTGGTGGTGGTGAGGTGTAGGTTTGGCTCACTAGCCGTATTTACACAATTTCCTTTTTTTTTTCTAGATTTTCTCTCGAATTTTTTAAGTTCCCTGTTTTTCCTTGATGCTAAACTGTCCAAAGGAGTTCTCTGAAATTTTTCCCTATTTATAGACATTTTGGGTAATTAATATGCATTAATTAGACATGACATTGCTCTATTTTCTTGATTTTTGGCTTTTGTGTTGCTTAATTCTAATTGGTTAATTTTTCTTTTAGATTCTGACCTGCCACGACCATATGTGCATTAATCCACACCCTTTTGATTTTTTTCTGATTTTTATTAATTAATTTAATAATTTTATTTAATTATTTACTAAGTTTTTGGCCAATTTAAGTAATTTCGCGTATTTTTATCTACACATAAATATATGTGGGATACATGTGAACATTCCTAATTATTATTTAGGTCATTCTATGATTTTTAGTATACATATAATCTATCTTTAGTAATTTATTAGGCATTAAATTACACTTATCACCTTTTCGATAATTAGCAATTATTATATTTAAAATTTACAAATTTTGTAGTCTCCTATTTTATTACTTATTTTCTTAAATTCAAGTTTACGGGGTCATTTTTACTAATATTTCTCTCATAGTTTATAATTCGGGTTTGATCGAATTCTTTAACCAATCACCCTAAATCTTGTGCTCTAAGTTCAATCCTACAGTCTCTTAACTTAACTTTAGAGCTTCTAGAAGATTCATTAAAAACATTAGTATAATTACAACCCTCTACCTAACTAAGCTAACAAAGAAGAGTAAAGGATTTTGGTAGAATGACTGACCCCATTTTGGTCCTATTCTTAAGCAATGCTGAGAAGAGGGTATTATATTAAGGATGACTATCTATTTAAAGAAAGAAGGCTATGCATACTAAGCTATTACACACGTGAGCTGTTGGTGAAAGAAGCTCATGGTGGATTATTTGGTCATTTTAGAGAAACTAAAATAGCCAACCTATTGAAAGAAAACTTTTATAAGGTAGTTGGTAGTGAAGGCTAAAGGAAAGAGAGAGTCTTGTAGAGAGTATATGCCTTTAGCTACACTAACCTCGCCTTAGGTTGACCTCAGTATGGACTTTATCCTAAAGGAAAAGATTTAATCTTTGTTGTAGTGGATCGCTTCAACAAAGTGACACACTTCGTCCCATACCATCAAACTATCGATACTTTATATATTGTTGATTTGTTTTTGTAAGAAGTTATTCAACTACATAGAATGCTAAAGACAATTGTTTTAGATTAGGACACTAAATTCTTGAGCTATTTTTAGAAAACTCTTTAGAGAAAACTTAAAACTAAACTTGTGTTTAGCTCTAGTAGCCACCCTTAAATTGATGGCCAGACTGACATGGTGACCAGAGCACTGGGAAGTATGCTTAGAGCTATCATGGGAAAAAACTTTAGAGATTAGAATCTATGTTTTCCAGTAGTAGAGTTTGTAAATGATCGCCTCTAAATATAGCTATCGAGTCTTACAATTTAACTCCGATAGTTTATCTTTTACTCGGTTAAATAGGAAAGTATACCTATTGTTTGTTAGTATGGATAAATATAGGGTAGTCTCTATTAGGAACAGATTTAAACACTAGTACTAATTATTCTTCCTATTAACTAGCAATCGAATGATTAAATGAAGTAATTTAACCAATTTCTATAACTAAACTATACTAATTCAACTATTACACCAAGAAAACATAACAATTAAAATTATAACACGAAAACAACAATTATAAGGTAGGTTTACTCCATCAAGTTAACATGATTTATAACTATCTATCTTAACAATTACTCATCTGCGAGAATTCTTTATTCATAAGTATTCTTTTCATAATTACTCAATTTTAATCCCAATTGTATTCTTTAGAATCTCTTTTAAACGAATGGATAGGTTAAGATTGCATAAAAAGTTTACTAAATCCTTGAATTCCATAGACCATGCAGCGAACTTCCTAAAAATATCTTTATTAGCAGGAGTAGTTCATTCTAGTGACTAAGATCTACTCAATGAAATCATTTCTCAATGTATTCTATTGAGATCTACTTCAAGATTATATCATGCACTATATTATCTTAACTTGTATAAAGTTCCAATTACCAAAAATTCGTAATTGTTAGGAATAATAACAAATCAAAGTACATTCAAGTTAAAATAACTTCGTAAACCCTAATTTATCACTTACACATGATAGATAAGGAACAAGCACAAAGAAATTAGGAAAGACAAAGTAAAACATAACATAGATAGAGGAAGAGATAAGAAGGAAACCCCTTTTTTATTAACTTAGAGAATCTTGGTACAATAATGCATGGACATTGAATTCTTCACAATTCTCTCGAATTTAGTGAAGGATACTGTATAAACTCACATTACGTTCCAAACACACTAAGACACAAATAAGAAATTTAATGGAATCCGATGATCTGTTGTGTTTCTTGATGATGTCGGTTCTCATGTATATTCTCTCCCATCTAAAAGTTGTAGTATATTTATACTTGACTTGTCAAATAACTTCAAATATACCACTTCAAGACATCGCTTGATATTAAACATATTCTTTGTACTGATTTGTATGAAAAATTTAAAGAGCAACAGTCATGTCTACTCCTATCACGCCTATGACTCGAAGAGTAATAGTCTCGAAAAACAAGAATCTATACTAATCACGGCCATGACTATGGGCGTGAACTTCTTGTCACTTCATTACATCTCATTACGCCTGTAATCAAGGGAGTGATCATTTTCTTGATAACCAATCACGATTGTAACTGATAGGAGGATCCACATCACTTCCTCAATCAGACCCTGATGGAGGGCGTGATTAGTGCTGGCTAATCTAATCCTTCATTATTACGCCCATGATAGAGTATATAAGCCCCTAAAATTGTGTTTAGAACAACCGAACCTAAATTTAAAGCCATTAGGGAAAAATTATCCGATTAAGCTCAAACTTTACTACTAAGATAGTATCGAGCCTGGTTTTTCACCCTCTCTGTTCTTTTATAAAGTAGGCCTTCTTTAAACCGATTAGTACTAAATTCTACCCGTTTAATGCCGGTCCTTAACTAAGGTTTAAAGAAAACCGTTTCTTTTTGTGTTGAAAATAATTTAAGAGTCGTCACCTGATTAGAGTCGAGAAAAACATTTAAGTTATAACCAATTGGGAAGATTGGTTATAATTTAGCCACTAGTCTAATGATTAAAACCAATTTTACAAAATGATTTTGGAAAACCAGAGACTAAGGTTTGGGGTTTAGGAATTTTAAACCCTTACGGGTATTATTGACTTTCCAAAATTAAAAATAAACTTAAAAATCACCTTTTAATTTGGAAAGATGGAACTTGGTTATTGGTTACTATAATGGGATAAACAAAATAATCTAAACTAAAGAAAAAGAGAAATTAAGTTTTTTCATTTTTATCGTCGCCCCTTAGGTGCGTACGTACTCGTTATTCAAGAGCAAACATACGTAGTTCTTTTAATGAAAACTTTAGTGGGTTTTTTGGTTTGAATTTTGAAAATACGCAGGATTTTACGTTTTTAATTCAATTCAGTTCATTTAATAAAAGTTATAAAAAACGAAGGTCCTAAATCAGAAACTTTATCTTTGAAAAAATCTAAAAGTAGTCCTAATTTGTGAAGGGTCCGATTATTTTTTATTTTTTGAGAACTTGATTTTTCTAAGCGGAAAAAACAATTTTTATTATTATGTTTTTATTTTTTCCATTAAACTAAATAAATAAAATATTTTTTTCTTTCCTTTTTTTTTTATTATTACATTTACATTCACAAAAGAAAAATCAACAACTAATAATAAATAAATAAATAAAAGAAATTGGACTTTGGATGCAGTGGGCATGTAGGTTAGACTTAAAGCGAACTTTGGGTCGGTTACAGATTAGATCAAGTCAATTGAGGCAGTCACCTACAAGGGGTTATAGGCATAATTGAGGGGCTTCAGCTGATCACGAGCGTGACATAGGGGTAGATGGCTGCTGTCTTCAATTGATCACGGGCGTGATGCGGGGTGTGGCGCTTATGGTTTGGATGGAGAGGAGCTTCAAGTCATGTCTATGGACAAGGGGAGCTAAGTTGAGGAGCTCATGTCGTAGGGGAGTTGCAACAGTGGTTGGAATTGCTCGAATTCCTTCAAGCTTGGCTATAGGTTAAAGAGAGAAAGAGTACGACTACGGGTAGAGAGAGAAAGAGGGCTTGGGAGTGTTCTTGTAAGGTTGTGGATGGTTATGTGTGATCTAAAACAAGCCTAAGACTCTTATTTATACACTAATTTGAACCTAGAAAACAAGGAAATCTTAGATTAGATTAAATGACAATGTCTGAAAATTAAGTTTTTTTTTTCCCCGAATTTTGGAGCTCGATTTAAGTGCTCCTTTGACCATATTTAGATGTGTTAATGAGTTTAATTCACAGTAGGTTAGTTGCTTAATGAGATCAAAGCAAGAAATTGCATATGTATTGTAAGCCCAAAAGCTAAGCCAAGTAACCGTAAAATTGAACTTAGAACCCAAGGTTTAGGGTGATCGGTTAAAGGATCCGATCAAACCAAAATTATAAACTATTGAGAGGAATATTAGTAAAACTGACCCCGTAAACTTGAATTTAAGAAAATAAATAATAAAATAGGAGACTATAAAATTTTCAAATTTTGAGCATAATAGGTATTAATTATCGAAAATGCAAAAAGTGTAATGAAATAACTAATAAATTACTAGAGATAGATTATATGTATACTAAAAATTTTAGAATGACCAAAATAATATTTAGGAATGTTCACGTGTACCCCACATGTATTTTTTACATATAGATAAAACTAAGCAAATAATTAAAGAAAAATACAAAATAATTATAGATAAATTAGAAAAAATCAGAAGGGGATAAGTTGCAACAAGATCAGGTCGTGGTCAGCAAGAAAAAAAAATAACCAATAAGAATGTGACAAACAAAAAGCCAAAAATCATGGAATTGGGGCAAAATCCCATCAAATTAATGTACATTAAATTCTACAATTGTCTATAAATAGGGGAAAAAATTCCAGAAGTCCTTTGGTCAAATTAGAATCTGAGAAAAATCAAAACACCGAAAAAATCGAGAGAAAATCCAGAATTAAAAAAAAAAAAGGAAAATTGTGCAGATTAGGCAAGTAAGCTAAACCCACCACTCGCCACCACCTGGGACTGAACCACCACCACCACCCTACACTAAACCCACCACCTGGACCGGCCGACAACATTGGACCAGGTTTGGACAACCCAAAAGCTTCGAACCGGTTAGTCATTTATTCACCCGATTTTTGTATAATTTTGTAAAATTATTTATTTTGCCTATAAAATTATGAAACTTGTTATTATGTGGTTTTATTGTATGTAGATTTAGGGAAAAATATTGATTTAGTTTAATTATGTCTGGAAATATAGGGTCCCTAACAAATTATTTAAAACTGAACATTAGTAAACCGGAAAATAAATAGTCTTAGGGATGTAGTTTGGAGTTCAAAATTTTTCTGTAAGATGCTCATATGATGTATAACAGTGCTATGAAGCCATTTTTTTAAAATTAATTTTTGAAATTTTTAAGTTAATTTTTAGCCCTAAAATGATGGTAAAATTGGGTGATTTAGGGTTAATTAAGTGATTAAGATGCTAATTACTGATTTGGATCTTAATTAGAGGTTTAGGGATGTTAATTTCTGTAGTGGAACCTTAATCTTAACCTTTAGGTACTAAGTATGGTTAATTAGGGAAATTAGGTAAGTAATATAATAAATTAGTAATATGTGAAAATGTAAATTAATAAATCTAAATAAATAAGGTTATTTAGATAATATTATAATAGAAATCAGAAAAATAATAAATTTGAAATGACATTTAATTTTAAGTAAATATCTCAAAATGTAAGATTTTTACACACCGGAAATAAATCCGATATCTCAATTAGGGTTAGCGTGTACCGAATAGTTTAGAATACAAAAATTACGACCCAATAGGATATTTGAATACCCGAGCATAATGTGATTAATATCACATTGGGATTCGAGCTTAATTACGACTTAGGAATTAAAACTAGAATCTAGTTTAGGAGCCGAACCCCGAAATAGAACACAACGAATCATTACTACAGTATAGGTATACATGAGGAAAATGAGTTATATTATAAATTAGAATAAGAATCCATAAAATATAAGTACTAAAAGAACCTATTTGTATTATAGGACACCCAGAAACAAATCAGCTCGCAACTAGAGGATCGAGCGATCGAGCAAATTCAAGTAAGTTGGGTTATTGCTTATTGTAATAGAGTACTAGTTTCGTAGTACTCGGAGACTTAGGCTTGTATATGATTGTGATTGTAAATAGTTTGTGCATGTGCTTGATGTATCTGAATTCGTGCTGGAATTTGTACTGTGAATGACTTTGTGACTGATTGAATTGGTATGAACTGGTTGAACACCCTAACCAGCATTTAATCTTAGTCAACCCTAATAACCGAAAACGTCATGCATTGCAACCCGTTAGGGGATCATAGGACTCTCCAACCAAATACCGACCCCTTCGAAAGGGATAGCGCAGGATTGCAAAATGGTCCCTTCTTCATCCTCAGTCGAACTAAGTGACAGGAGAGGAGGTCGCGGCGGGGGTGAAGTCAATGGTTCGAAGGTATTCACGGGAGGAGCAAGGTCTCCATTGCACAAGCCTGGGTTTGGTTGTGAGCTGCTGCATAACATGGAACTCCTCAACCCAGATTAGAGCGGGTGAAATTTCTCTGATTTCACAACGGATCGGATTACGTTGTGCGATGACACTTGATTGTTGCATTGCATGAAAATAATTGTTTGATAACCCTATTTATGCTTGTATGCATTCATGAGTCTCCAATTCAACTTACTGAGCTGTAGTTGCTCATACCCTTATAGATCCTTTTGCAGGTTCTAATTTGTGAACACTTCAAGTACTATGCCGCCCTACAATTACCCAGATGTTAGTCTGTTTGAAGCCAGAGGTGTGAGGATCAAGTTACTTAATATAATGTGTGACTAGAATGACCATGTAATTAGGAAGGAAAGACCAATAGTTATTATGTAATCTAGTGAACTGTCGTGTTTGTGTAAAACTTCCTGGGAAGCTCTGTGGACTTATTTATAATTATCTATGTTTTATAGAACTTTGTGATAATTATCATAATTATAGTATAATTATTAATCGAACTGTTTACTTCAAAGCGAGGAGTTGTTGACGCCTTGTGTAGATTATCTCCATGGTAGGCACTGTGAGGCCAGTTACTATTATAGAATAGTTTATTCGGCAGGACTGTTGCGACTTTGCGACTTCGGGGCGTAACATGTATGTGTATGAAATATGTGCGAAAATTGGAGCTAAAGTGGAGGGGTTAGGTGTTCTTAACTAGGGAAAATGGAGGAAAATCAGGGAAAAGGAAAGAAAGAGAAGGAAAAAGAGAGAAAATCGACTGACGTGGTGCTACGTCAGCTGCGTCAACCGATCACAGCATACCACCTGTCAATGGTGACACGTGGCAGATGATGTAGCATGCCATGTAAATGCCACATGGTGCCACATCAACACAAGTCATTCAATCCGACACTACCATGTATTAGGACACGTAGTGTAATAAGATCCTGGTACATGGCAGTCCTGATGTAATGAAAAAGAAAAAACTTTGCATGCCTCCTACATTATTCGAACCCAAGATCTCTTACTCAATACCCAATGCCAATGTCCAATGCTTATCCATTAGGCCATTAACCTATGCTTTTTTCATACATGCAGACTTAATCAGTTTAAGCTAAATTTAAATCTAAGCTTAAGTTTAACGGCCCAACTTTTAAACCCTAAAATTTTTTTAAAAAAATCTATCTTAATAAAATAGTATTTTCTAAAATCTTTTATTTTTTTAATTTTTCAATTTTCTAAACTTCTTATCTTTTAGGGCTTCTTTCTATACTTCGTTTTTTGGTACTTTTTTTATTTTTTGTACTTTTTTAAAAAAAATTATATTTTTCTAAAATTCTTATTTTTTTTATAAATTTCTTAATTTTTTGGGTTTTCTTTAATTCCCTATTTTTTTTTATTTTTCCTAATTTATGACTTATTGAGAGAAGAAAGAAAAGTAATAGAAATAAAAATAAAAATAAAGGGGGTAAAAATTAGGTGTCTATAGATGTAAAAGTTAGTCGAAATAATTTAATGATTCAGTGAAGTTAGATTTTAAAAATAACAATCCAAAATCCTAATTTTTCCCCTAGAAGTATGATTACTTAATATAGTACAAAATTGCTCGGAATCCCTAAAATTGAACTTAGAATGCGATAAAAACTTAAAAATAAGTTAATTAAGCTATAAAATGGGATAATATAGTATAATTTACTATATTAATATATGCATATTTTTATAAGTATACTTGGTATAAATAATAATTATACCTGTAAATTAATCCCAAATTACTTAATTATATATATTTTGTGCTGAATTCATAAAAATAATTAAGAAATATATCTTAAAAATATAAGATATGTTAGAAACATAATTATATGAGTATAGTTATGTACTACATGTGATATATACATAAGATATATACTTGTATATTAATAAAATATCTAAATACTAATATAATATATATATAATAGTATTTAATCAAAATATCCCTTAAAGCTTATCTAATGGCCTTCAAAACTGCTGGAAATTGTTGGATTCAGTGTAACCTCCTCATGATGAATTAAAGTGTTGAATCAAAAAGTAAATGGATAAACAAAATCTACCTCCTACTTGATTAATTGTAACAAGATGTGGATGAAAAATTACAACTAAATTATGACAACCTGCAACTGACTAAAACCAATATATATAGGGTTCCTAATACTACTTTAGACATTTTAGGACTCTAAACTACAAAAAGAAAAACAAAATCATAGGAAAAACAAAACAATCACCAAGCTGGACTAATTCTTCGGGCAAACCGTGATCTACTGTGAAGACACTCCACCACCACAAAGGACCCCCTGCGTCTGGCCCTTTTGATGAACCCCTATTACCTCGCAACCATCAAAGCACCCAAAAACACTAAGGTCAAACTTCTATCTTGTTTTTTGATAATTTTTGAAAACTAGTAGATCTACCCAGAAAATTTTGAAAAAAATTATATTTAGATTATTTCATACATGCTTTCATATGATATCTTTATTTTTGAAAAATTTGGAAATTTTAATATACTTGCTTAAGAAAGTCACTATTCATCTGAATTTTGACTTTCAAAATAAATATATCAAATGATGTTATTTCTAGCTCAAAATTTTTGTGTATGATATAAATGATATATAGATAATTGCTATGTACCCGATTTTTTATTTGAGTATTTTTAATATTTATTGTATTTTTGACCTAAAAATAGCTAGAAATTAGGGTGAAATGTGAAATAAATAGGATTTATGAAATTAAATGATGGAATTGACTTATACTGATTTCTAGTGAAGTATAATGATGTTAGGATAGGTTGAAAATAATTTTGTGCAAAAAGAATCATATTTGGGTAATTAAGGGTAATTTGAAGGTAAAATTGTAATTTTGAATATATAGGTAATAAATCAAAAACCTAAAACCAAGTGATGATTGAATATATAGGAGTCTATAGGAGTTTTTGGGGAATTATTTGGTAACCTAAGCTTTTTATTACGAATTTATGTAGTAAAATGGCTTAATTTATGAATTAGGACATATTTTTAGTAATAATAGGTTAAAATATGATAAAAAAGTTGAATATAAACTATCTATATGTATACTAATCAAATTAGATAAAAAAAGTATATATTTTAATATATTTAATGATATTTAAATAATTGAGATATGTTATAGGTATATTAGGATTAGATAATACCCTTATTATAAAGATATATTAACACATTAGGCAAAATATAGTTTAAAAACATAAAATACGTACAGTATAATAATATATATTTAGATACGTACAACTGTGTTAAAAATACGAATTATCTGTTAAAAGTCATCTCTATAAATAAAACTTGTAATATGTATCATTAGATTTGTACGAACCTAACGACATTATTTTTATTAAAATCAGACTTAGGTAATATAACCTATATTCTATAGTATTACTATAATGTACGTATTACGATGACTCTATCAAAACTAAAACGTGACTTAATCGATTAAAAGTATGTTTCGAAACGATATGTTATATGTAATAGTATAATTACTTATATTATTAATAATTAATAACTTAACTCGATATACATTATAATAAAACTATATATTATTATTATAATATTTTTTAGATATATATATATATATGACCGTTTTAGATAAAATCTTAATATTTTCGTAACTATTACAGAAACTAAATTTGAGTTTTATGTATATAAAACCCCCTCGTGGTTAGACCATCGATAACCCGAGTCTCCCATAGTGACCATCTAAATAGGTAAGTTGAGATTGTAGCTTTACCGCTCGTTGGGATACTGTATTAAAGTATCTAGAGGCTCAAGTAATCAGTTATTCATGCACATGCCATGTATATGTTTAGTATTTTGTTGTAACAGGAGTTGAACTCTTTAGTGTGCTGTTCTACATGATTGCATTGTTTTTGTGTTGTATAAACTTGTTTGATTACCCCTAATTACAACTAATAAAGATTCAACCACAACAAAACTGGACATGCATAACAACCGTTAAGGGAAATGATTAGGAGTGTCAAGCCAATTGCCGACTTCCTTCAATAAGGATAGCTGAAATGATCCTTTCCCCATCCTTAGTCCAATTAGGTGATAAGCGAGGAGGTTGGGCAAGGGTGGGAGCCATGGTTTAAAGGTGGTCATAAGAGGAGAGTATCCTCCACTGTATAAGCCTGGGTTTGGTTTAATTTGAGTCATGATGAAACTTCTCAATTCGGGTTGGAACGGATACAATTTCTCTAACCTCACAATGGATTGGATAATATCGTATGATGTTTCATATGATTGACTACATTGCATTTCATCATAATTAATAACCTTACTTATGATTGTTTGGTACTCTTCTAACTCTGTCCCACTTATTGAGCTAATTGTGCTTACACCCCCACAAACTCTTTTGCAAGTACTGAGTGAAAACCAAGATGTTCAGATACCACCAGCCTAAGGTTTGTGTATTGTTTACTCGGAAAGTGAGGCATGAAGAATCAACGGAACCTAGGCTTTTGTCTTTTCTTTTGAATTTTGAGGAAACTAACTAAGAATTCCTTGAGACACCCATTAGTTTCCCAACTTATTGTAAATAGTCTACAAAACCTATTGATGGGAATCAGCCTCTGACCATATCCAAGTCGAAGCTTATTAATGCTTGCTGAGGTCGAACTACAACCAGAAGGATGAGGGGAAGGAAAATAAACACTTGGCATCAATTCTATCATCAGCTAAGGTACCGAAAAACCATAAGGCCGAGTACTCGAGACTAAAGAACCATTTAGCATGACCTTGAGAGACTAACACCAACTAATTCTAGAACTCAACAATTATGGGTTGACATCTCTGGTGTCTTGGCTAAGCCACGCGAGACGTTAGGGACCCCTTCCTGAACCTATACATCTAACCGCCGACCCCATCCGATTCGAATACTACTCCTTCCAGGACATGCTGAGTGATTGCATGCCGAGTTTTGTAAAACGCACAGTTTTATATTCTTATACATGTTTTCCCTTTATTTTATTTATAGGCCTAATTCTTTAGGGTTTAAGGCCTTGTACTTTATTTAAAGTGTTACCATTAAGGTTAGTTCTTACTATAAATAGCAACATTTGTACTAATAGAAGATGGACATAGATAAATACAAACAAAAAGATAGATATATAAAGATATATATAAAGTGAAGCTTTTCTCTTTTCGAGCAAGGTTATACTTGAGTTAGCATTTGCCAGATTATCGAATGTTAATCATACTGTTTAATCATCCCCGCGTTCTTATCAATCTTGTTCTTAGGATTATGGTGAACCCTTTTATTTGAACTAGTTAATGAGTCATATCTAACCTTCATTTGGAACACCGAGCAACATTTAATGTTCATGAGTTGTATTAAACTCTATTTCGAGCTCAAAACCCTTGATTGTCACTTAGTTCGACTAAAGGTGGGAAAAGGACCATTTTAGTTATCCTCATCGAAGGAAGTCCATGTTTAGCCTGAAGATCCTAACCGTTACCTTTAGTAAGTTGCGATGCATATCAAGTTAGATATTAAGTCGAGTTTAAATTAGTTCATTTTTAAGGTAATCAACCAAACTCAAACAATTTAAGTACAATATTCATAAAATAATCATAACATTGAGGTTAGCTCCCACAACAGCAAATTGACACTTAATTACATGTGCTGCATACGCACAACCAGCTAACTATAATCACAAGCCAATACATACCAAAGTCCCCAGATATTTTCAAATAATATCTCAAAATGCTGTGAAGCATTGATCCCACTTACCTATCTTGACGCTCACTTCGGAAAACTCATATCGTCAACAGTCTAATAACTTGGAGGCCCTATATATACAAAACCTAAATTCAATTTTCATAATAGTTACGAAAACATTAAGGTTTTATCTAAAACAATTATGTATATAAGAATATATTATCACTATAATATATAGCCTTAATATATATATATATATATATCGAGTTAAGTTATTAATTATTAATAATATATATAATTTATACTATTACGTATTATATATTGTTTTAATCGTATCAAAACGTACTCTTAATTGGTTAAATCACGTTTTAATTATGCTAGGGTTATCGTAATATGTACATTTTAGTAATACTATAGAGTTATAGATTATATTACCTAAGATTATCCAATTTTAGTAAAAATAGTATCATTGAGTTCATATAAACCTAACAACACATATTATAGGTTCTATTGGTAAAGATAACTTTTAACAGGTAATTCGAGTTTTTAACACAGTTATATGTATATAATCAAATATTATTGTACTATACATCTTTTACGTTATTAACCATATTTTACATAATTTTTCAATATAACCTTATAATATAAGTATTGTCTAATCCTAATATACGTATAATATATCTCGGTCAGTAAAATATCATTAAATATATTAAAAATACACTTTTTTTTTATCTAATCCGATTATTATACATGCACATAGTTTTTATTCAACTATTTATCATATTTTAACCTATTATTACTAAAATTTGGTATCAATTCATTATTTAAGCTATTTATTATATAAATTCGTAATAAATAACTCGGGTTACAAAAAAATTCCCCAAAAATTTCGATAGACTCCTAAAAATATGAGGAACTCAGCGAATTCTTGGTTTCAAGTTTTTTATCTATTGCCTATATATTCGTATTTACGATTTTACCATTGAATTATCCTAAATTACCTAATTATAATAATTTTTGCACCAAATTGATTTCAACCTCTCCCAACATTATTATTATTCATTAGAAATCAGTATATGTTCATTTCATCATTTAATTTCATAATTTCCTACTTATTTCACAATTTTAGCCTATTTTCGAGCTATTTTTAGGCTAAAAAATACAATAAATATTAAAAATATTTAAATAAAAAATCAGGCTACATAGAAATTAACTATATATCATGTATATCCTACATAAAAATTTTAAGCTAGAAACTAGATCATTGAGTATATTTATTTTAAAAGTCAAAATTTAGATGAATAGCGACTTTTTTAAGCATGTACATAAAATAATTGCAATTAAAAAAAAAAAAAAATTATAGCATGAAATTATATCTAAAATAACCTATTTTTTCATAATTTTTTTACTTAATTTTATATTTTTAGAAATTATAAAAAAACAGAGTAGAAAATTGACCAATATGCCTTTGGCCGGTAGAGGTATGTCGGCCAGTAAGGGCGTTGGTAGTGCTTTATGGTAGTGTAAGGGTGTCACAGCAGATTAAATTTTGGTCTGGAAACTAGTTAGGCTCAATCCTTGCTTTATTTTTCCTATTTTTTCTAAATATTTTTCTGAATTTTCTTTAGGCGTTTTTTGTTGCCAAAATGTTAAATCTAAGTCCTAATATCCTATTTATAGTTTTTAAGGTCAGTTGGAATTTTTCTTAGCCATTAAATAATTATTTTTTTATTTATTTGGTTATTCTTTTAAGTAATTTGCAAGTATAAGGTGTCAAATTTTCATTTAATTACTTTTGATGCAGCTGGTTATTATTTTTAAGCTGCTTAACATTTAATTCGATCATATCCTATATTGTTTCTTATTTTGTTATAATTTTTAGAAGATATTTTAGGGTATTTTAGTATTTTATATTAGTATTTAATGGTTTTTGGTAATATATGCATATATATATCGTATCTATATCGTGCACATAATAAGTAATTACATACATGTAATCATGTTTCTAGCATATCTTTTATTTTTAAGATACTTTTCCTATTTAATTCTATGATTTTATCGCTTATTCTGTATAATTATATAATTTTAGGTTAATTTATGAGTATATTTATTATATACACTGAGTATACTTATAAAAATATATGTATACTCATATAGTATATAATGCTGTATTATTTTCTTTTATTGCCTAATTAACTTATCTCTAAGTTTTTGTCGCATTCTGAGCTCAGTTTTAGGGGTTTCGATAAGTTTTACACTATAATGATTAAAAACACTTCTAAGGCTAAATTTGAGATTTTTGGTCATTATTTTTAAAATCTAACCTTACTAGGTCATTTCAACTAACTTTTCTAATTAAGTGGTAATGTTTGGGCTCAATCTAATAATTTTTCCCGAAAGCTCTAAATTTAAGTATGATTGCCCTAAATTCGACTTTCGGGTTTCATATAGAGTAAATTATCATCATTTTGATTGTATTCTTGACATTCTAATTATATTATAGATTTCCAAACGTACGAGAATTCCTCAATTAGAGTTATCAAGTTTTTTGT
This sequence comes from Lumnitzera racemosa, assembly GCA_024138005.1. Lineage (NCBI taxonomy): Eukaryota > Viridiplantae > Streptophyta > Magnoliopsida > Myrtales > Combretaceae > Lumnitzera > Lumnitzera racemosa. The sequence goes on from JAMXBC010000007.1 coordinate 10,392,585, forward strand.
AAGTTTTTAGCCTAATCAGTTTACTTTCCCAAATACCTTAAATTGACTATTGACCCTAATTATACAAGGATAGGGTTTTGTTCTAATACTCGGATGTTCATATTTTGATTGCTAATTTATGAGATATTACATCATCCTCATTCAATTCCTCCAAATGTGGATTATCTAACTTAGACGAGTGATTTGCAGCTAAATTTTCAACCCTCTTCTTATCCCTTATCTCCAAATCAAACTCTTGAAGTAACAACACCCAACGGATCAATCGTGGTTTTGCATCAAATTTAGACAGAAGGTACCTTAAAGCTAAGTGATCGATGTAGACAATCACTTTCGAGAGAATAAGGTAAGGCTGAAACTTGTCAAAGGCAAATACAATAGCCAACAATTCCTTTTTAGTTGCGGTGTAATTCACTTAAGCTGGAGTAAATGTCTTACTGGCATAAAATATCAACTAAAAGTGTTTATCTTTACTTTGCCTCATTACCGTACCTATTGCTAAGTCACTTGCATCACACATCAATTCAAATGGCTTGTTCCAATCTAACACTTCCATGATAGAAGTGTTAGTCGATTTTCCCTTCAAAACATTAAAAGCCTCCAAACAACTAGCGCTAAAATGATATGGAACATCCTTCTTAAGGAGCTTTGTTAATGGCCTAGCTATCTTAGAAAAATCCTTAATGAAATGTCGATAAAATCCCGCATGTCCCGAGAAGCTTCTTACAGCCTTCACAAATGATGGTGGTGGTAACTTTAATATCCCTTCTACCTTAGCCATATCGACCTTAATTCCCTTATTTGATATTTTGTGTCCCAACACAATGCCTTGTTGTACCATAAAATGACACTTCTCCTAATTAAGTACTAAATTTGTCTCCTCACATCTCTACAACACTTTCTTCAAATTTGTAAGGCATTCATCAAACGTATCACCAAACACAGAAAAATCATCCATAAAGACTTTCATCACATCCTCTACTAAATCCCCAAAAATAGCCATCATACAACACTGGAAAGTGGCTAGTGCGTTACATAGTCTAAACGATATCCTACGATATGCAAAAGTACCATAAAGGCAAGTAAAGATAGTTTTCTCTTGGTCTTCCGGTGCTATTAAAATCTAAAAATAGCCGAACATCCCATCAAGAAAAACAGTAGTACTCATGATACGCCAACCTCTCCAACATTTGATCAATGAAAGGTAGTAGGAAGTGGTCTTTTCTTGTGGCGTCATTGAGTTTCCTATAATCAATACACACTCTTTAACCAGTTACAATGTGCATCAGTATCAACTCATTTCTCTCATTTCATATTACCGTCATGCCACCCTTCTTCAAAACCACTTGAACCGGACTCACCCTTGGACTATTTGAAATCAGGTAAATGAGCCCTATATCCATCAACTTCACCACCTCCTTCTTGACTACTTCCTTCATGTTAGGATTTAGCCTCCTTTAAGGTTACACTACCGATTTAAATCTGTCCTCCATCAAGATTTTGTGGGTGCAAAAAGAGGGACTAATTCCCTTGATATTCAATATCTTCCATACAATCGCCCTCTTGTGTTCTTTTAGAATGGATGAGAGTTTCTCTTTTTGTCAAGAGTTAAGCCTCGACGATATGATTACCAGCAGCTTAGAATCTTCAACTAAAAAGGCATACTCTAAGTAAGAAGGCAATTGTTTCATTTCCAAGTCAGGGGCCTTTTTAGCCGATGGTTTTAAATAAGTAATATTACTCCAATTAATCTCTTCAACCCTAAAATCCTTTAATTATTCAGCACACAACTGCAACTAAGCAATCACTTCTTTCACCTCATTGACTTCACTAAACTCATTTCCTCTCGTTAAGCATGAATTTAAATGATCCTTACTCAAAACATCCTGCAAAAAATCAGAAACGGTAAAATCAAAAGAATCAATAGCAAAGCATTCATCATCATTGCTCATTGATTTCATGAAGACGTCAGGCATTTTGATCACCGTCTCCTTGCTTCTGACTTGAAGGATTAGCTTCCCATCCTTAACATCAATCATAACACCAACAATTGCCAAGAATGATCTTCCTAAAATGAGTGAAGCCTCAATGTCCTAGTCCATGTCCAATACTACAAAATCTATAGGAAATATAAAGTCATGTACCTTTGCTAAAACATCTTCCATGAATCCCCCTAAAAATCGCATAGATCTATCTGCCAACTGGATGCTCATTCTCGTGCTTTTAGGCTCTCCTAAATTCAATCTCTTGAACAAATTATAGGGCATTAGATTGATACTGGCTTCAAGATCTACCGATGCCTTCTCTACCAAAAGGTTTCCTATAAAACATAGGATGGTGAAGTCACCAGGGTCCTTGAGTTTCCTAGGCAACTTGTTCAACAGTACTGCATAGCACTTTCTACTCAAGATAACAGTGGAAAGTCCCTCCAACTTCCTCTTATTAGAAAGAACCTCCTCAAAAAATTTGCGTACTTAAGCATCTGACCCGAAGCTTCTACCAAAGGAAGGTTGATGTGCAGCTGTTTGAAGAGTTCTAAAAACTTCTTGTAATGCTCATCATCCTTATCCTTCCTTAATCTAATGGGGTATGGCAAAGGTAGCTTATACTCCTCTGGTGTTACTAGTAAGGCTTCCTCTTCTAGTGACTCATTTCTTATTGCTTGCTCCTCAACCCCAGCCTCAACTTCTTTTCTCTTGTCCTAGATCCTCTTTGGAATTTGTAACTCCTTACCACTTCTAAGAGTTATAGCCTTAACATGCTCCCTAGGGGGTAGTTGTGGGGGTTTAGTCCCCTTTTAGTCCCCTTCCTAAGTTTGTCCTTGGCTGGAGCTTTTCCCACTTAATCTTCTTTCAAACTTATGGGTTAGGCTCAAACAACATAGAATTGAAGGCCCACATTCCATAGAGTTGGATGGAGACGAGAGCTTAGGAGATGTCTTCTAGTGAGATTGGTTTAGCTATTGGAAGCTTGGTCCTTCTAGCTACGAGCTTGTCTAGACTTTAGCAAGGTTGACCGACTACAAAGGAGGTAAGCCCCAAGGAGGTCTATCTAACCTTTGTAGGCTTGACTCATATGCTAAGAAAGTCAACTTAAGCTTGGATACCCACATCTAATATAGCCTATTAATACTGAAACCACAACAAAAGTTGACGTTTATAAAATGTAAACTATCATAAATATGAGCTTGCCATAAATAGCAACTATTGTAGACGTTATCATAAAAGCTAACTCCCACATAAATAGAAATAATCATAGGACTTAACATATTTATAAATAGAAGCTATAATGGGAAAGTCGATCTATAAAAATAATTATTCATTTTTTGCAATACTTCCTTCAAAGAAAATTTATCGCTTTTACATTTGATTGACAAGCGAAAAATTTGAGAAACTCATAAAGTTGTCGTTGAATTTTTTTCGAAAATGTCTAAGGCCATGTAAAAATCCCAGTTTTGCATCTTTATTCATGCTTTTGTTTGGGATTAAAAAAAAAAATAGCTAAAAAGAAAAGGTGAATAAAATAGATGAAAGGAAAGATATGTCAACCCTGCAAAATAAGTTACCTCCTTTTTCTAATGACCTTAATGAGTCGTATCCTTATAAAATGACGTTGCCATCCTTAGTAATTCCTTGTACTTGTCACGAAACCTCTCTTCTTTTAGGTTATCTCCTTTTATAATAATACCCCACTTCTATATTACAATAAACCTCGTTAAGTAAAAGATTATTTTTTTTAAGGGTAATTTCAAATAATCCGTGAGAATAATAAGAATATCTCTTTCAGAAAATAAATACCTATACTTTTGCATCCGATTAACAAATGGAAAATTAAATGATATATAGAGTTTTCGTAAAATCAACTCATCAAATGATCTTTTAGAAAAATTTCAGCTTTTCTTTAGAAAAATTAAATAAGAAATTATCGATAACTATTAATCTTATGGAAACTTTTTATATAAGTTAGTTAATTTCCTAATTGGTAATCCAGTCCTTGTACTTAAAATGAAAATGTTGATTAAATAAAAAATAACCCAAAACAAGTTAACTATTGTATAGTATCATTTCCAGCTCTTATAGATTTATACTTGTTCAATATGGTAGATTCCTCACCACTTTTGTAACATTGCGCCTTTTCTAGAATTAGCAATCTATTGGCAACATTCCGTGTAAACCGGAGAATTTTTAGATAAGAATATAAAAGCCAATCAATTCATTGTTTTGTCAATTCAAAAAAAAAAAAAAATAGAGCATTGAAGCAAACAGTTAAATGCGATTTATCATCAATCAGGAGCTTTACGGGCCTTAAACATTACTCTTAAACGGTTGATGTAATCGAAACTCAACAGTCATTTTCTCGACCCACCATGGTCAATTTAATCAACTCCATTGAACAAGAAGCCGTTGTGCTTGAATAAACCCTTAATTGAGCCATGAAATGAAAAAAAAAAAAAAAAACCCTTTTAGAGGCCTAAGAAACATATTTGGAATTTAACGACTTCAAAGACCAAAAAACATTAAAATCAGTCTATTCCTAAATGTACAAAGTTAGTTCCGTTACTCCCCTAACTTCAAAGAGAAAAAGAGAGAAATAGTTGATAGTGAGTCACAAGCCCATCTCCCTTAATGCTAAGTCCAAAGTTGTTTTTTAGGCCAAATTAGGTCTAAATTATGACCAGGATAATCAATTATGGGGTAATCATATCTTTTTGATTGGGTAATTTATTTCCAATGGGCATTTCTCAAGATGAGGCCCTTCATAAAAAGGGGATGTTATTGAATCAATGGCAATTTTTAGGATTTATGGAGTTGACACGTCACTAGCCAGAAATTTTGAAATAAAAAAAAATCAAAACCGGGCAATTAGGATTGAAGCAAATGCTAGTTTTGGTTTATGACTCCAAGAGGACTTTAAAGTTTATCTACCTTAAGGTGCCCCTTAATTAAATTATTTGGAATGAAAAAAAAAAAAAAACAAAGCTGGCCCCTAAACAAGTACTTATAAGCCTTGCAACCACATGTTGTTTAGATTTGATACATCAAATTTATGCTAATCAAATAAAAATGATTCCATAAGTTTGAATTTAGAAAAATAAATAATAAAATAATAGAATATTATAATATTAAATTATAAGTATATTATCTGTTATTTATTACAAATACGTAAAAACGAATACTGATAACTAACGAATTATTAAAAATAAATTATATACACACTAAAAATCATAAATAATATTTAGGAGTATTTACTTGTATTCCATATATATTTATATACAGATAAAAATATACGAAATTACTTAAAATACTTGAACTATACTAAATTAATATTAAACAATTAAAGAAAATTATAAAAAAAAATCAAGGAAAAATCAGAAAAAGTAAAGAATTGTCTAGATCTAGGTCATGGTATGCTAAGATTAGGAAGAAAAAAAAATTGACCAATCAAATTATGACAAATAGAAAGCAAATTGGAAGAAGATAAGGCCAATTATTAATCAAAAATTGAGAGAAAAAAAATCAAGAGACCTTTATAAATACCCAACCTTCAACTGAAGCTCATTTGGTCAATTATCAATCAAAGAAAATTAGAGAGAAACAAGAAAGTGAATGTTTAGTATATTTAGAAAAAATAGGCAAACTTGTTTGCATTTAGAGCATATAAGGCAAAGTCATGACTCACGGCCACCTAAAATTGAACCGTCACCACCACCACTTCTTACCACCATTGCCCAAACCGACTGACACCCCTAGGACCACCACTGGTGGCCGAAAGTCTATCGGACATATGAGTCCAATTCTTAACTCGATTTATGTTTTATTTTGTAAAAATACTAAATATGCTTAGAAAATTATTAAATTAGGTATTATGGGGTTTTACAGTATGTAGATTTAGAAAAAAAATATTAGTTTGATGAAGTTATGTTTGAAAATATATAGTGCTTAAGAAATCTTATAAACTTGAGTTTGTTTCGATTTAGAAATAAATACCCTTATAAGTGTAATTCTAAGCTCAATTTTTTTGTGTAGGTTATTTAGAGGATTTAGAATAGTACTATGAAGAGATTTTTCAGAATTGAATTTTTGAAACTTTTAAATGATTTTTAAGCCTTTAAATGATGTATAAAATAGATGATTTTGGGCTAATTAGATAATCAAATGGATAATTACTAATTTAATGTATAATTAGGTGTTTAAGGATTTTAATATCTGATGTAGTATAATACTTATGACATTTAGGGTGTAAGATATAATTATTATGTATATTATGTAGTAAATATATGTAAATTAATAATATATGAAATTGAAAATATAATAAATAGAAAATATTATATTAAAATTGATAATATAATAATAATAGTGATATAGAATAAATATGGTAGGAAACTTAAATTAGGATAATTATATGAAAAATGTAAAACTTTCTCATATCGAAAGTAAATTGAATAATTAAATTAGGATTATGATATACCGCACGGACTAGAACACTGGTTAGGGACTAAAAGTAATATTTAAGATACTTGAGCATAATGTAATTAATTTCACATTATGGTTCGAAATGAGATTTTAAAATTTACATATAACACTCATAGTTGAAATTGAATTTAAACCTGAACCTAAATCAAAACTAGATTCGGAAACTAATTCTGAAACTAACCTAGAATAGATCATAAATAAATAATATAAAAATAGAAAATTGAGTCAAATCATAACCTAAAGTTTATATTATAAGGATATAAACACTAAAAGACTATTTATATTATAGGACATGTAGAGATAAGTGATCTGCGACAAGTCAAGTGAGCTAACTGAGAATCTTAGATAAGTTGGGTTCAATATTTCGCTGTATTTTGAAGCATTATTTTAAGTATTTAGAGGCTTAAGTTTGCATATGATTTTGCTTGTAGATAATTATATGTGCATGTGCTTATGCATATCTAATTTTCTGCTAAAAATTTTAAGTTCTGATTTAATGATTGTTATGAAATGAGTGTTGTAAGGTTGTTTAATCACCCTAACCTGAACTTAATTCTAACTAACATAAATACCTCAATTAGACATGCATTGCAACCTTTTAGGCGATATTTAGGATTCTCTAATGGAATACTAACACATTTGAAAAAGATAGCGCTGGATAGTATAATGACCTTTTCTTCATTCTTAGATGAACTAAGTAATAAGAGAAGAGGTCGCGATAAGAATAAAGGCAATGGTTCAAAGGATAGTCAAGGGGTGGGGGGTAAGGAACATTGTCTCCATTGCACAAACCTGGGTTTGGTTGTAAGCTATTTATAAACATGAAAACTTTTCAATCCGGATTAGAACATGTGAAATTACTTTGATTTTACAACGGACCGGACCACGTTATATAATAGCATTTGCGTGTTGCATTGTATATAATTAATTGTTTGCAAACCTTGTTTATGCTTGTTTGCATTCTTAAGTCTCCATCTTCCTAACTTACTAAGCCGTAAGTTGCTTATATCTTTATAGATTTTCTTGCAGGTACTAATTGATATGCCGCGATATAATTACCCTGAGGTCAGTATCTTTTTGAAGTGCTAAGCTGTGGGAGAGTAAGGATCAAGCTAGATAAAAAAAAAAAAATCGAGTCTTCTAGAGTGTTATTACTAACTCTTAAGTTTTAGGACCGATTATGTAATATGTGATATACTACTTATTAGACTACCTTAGCATGTGGACATTTCTTGGGAATGTAAGACAGTATGAGTATCTTATGTAAATACGACTTAAAATTTTTAGTTATAATTACAAAAGACTGTTTACTTCAAAACGATGAGTCATGGACGCTTTGTGTAAATTATATATATGATAGGGATTGTGATGTCAATTACTATCATAGGTTGGTTTATGCAGCAAGATTGTTGCGACTTTACCGTTTCAGAGTATAATACTTACCAGAAACAAGAGAGAGCTAAGTGACAATCAAGAGAAAAGATGGACTAGCAGGTTTCTCCTGCATGATACATGATTTAAAATGACGATAAGCATTTAATTCAATTACCCAAAACATAATTATCCCTTGCTACTCCCTTAGACTATTGAAGGGAAGTTTTTCAAATCAAATCCCATAAAGAACTACTCCATACTAGAGCTAATAGGAAGTTGAGGTAATGAAAGAGATAAATTAAATTGTGCTTGCCTTAGTGACAAATTTGCAGGTAATGACTATGGTAGATAGATCATTTTCCTTATAAATAAAACTAAAGTTTATAGTCCAATACATATACACATTTAGCCATGCATACTATAATTTCTCATTACTTCAAGCTTTAAGTCTTTACAAGGGAAAGCTTCGATACTAGTGATAATTTCCCTTATTTCATCAATAGCTTACCAACTAAGAATGAGTGAGGGCAGAAGAGAGAAAGGAAGAAAAACAAAGGAAACAATGAATAAAGGAAAAAAGGAAAAAGGAGAAATAGAGAGAGAAAGAAAGAGAAATCAAAATCTAAAAGAAAAAAAGGCTACTAAAAAGGTTTAACTCATTCCTAAAGACTCTTAAGGTTAAAGTGTCATAAACACATCAAGCCATAGGCTTTACTAGTCCAACCAAGGACCATTTTAAACACAATCAAACCAACTTTTCAAGGTTTCCTAAATCCATTAAGACTTGAAGCTCTCTCTAACATAAGCCCCATAAAAGGGGAGAGGGAGGGAAAAAAATTAAAAAAAAAAGCTTAAACATTTTTTAAGCCCCAAAATGCCAATAATCCCAAGGACTTCTCAAGCTTGTCAAGACTACATTCAAAGCTTCTTTGAGTAAATAGAGCTTAAATCCCATGGCCTCTTTCCCAAAAATAAGAAAGAAGACTAAACTTAATTTTTGTAACCATAAGAAGTCCATTTCCATAAACCCACACACAATATCTATTATAATTTATGCACAATGTGCTAAGACATTTTTTATGTATTTAGGAATATTATTTATAAAAGGCAAATATTTATTGTATTCATATACTTTTCTACTTGTACATATTTTACAATAAAATCTTATAAATAATTAGAGTATGTATAAAATTATAATAAATTTATATTATCAATGGGATTCCATAACATCATATTGTCTAAAAGTTATTGATATAAGCAAGTGCATCTATCAAATTGTAATAAGCATATTAAGTCCGAATGTCGATCCCTCGAAGATGATGATTACTAGTACTCACTAGGTCTATATCATCTAACCAGAAAATTAAATTTCAAGAAGCTTGAAGAACCTAAATTAAATTGTAGCAATCAATAGATTAACATTTAATTAAGAATTATTCAACAACTTAAATAAGAAAGCAATATAATTATAAACTACTTCAAGATTCATAGAAATATATCTAGATCTTTACTTCTCCTAGACCTAACATATGATTTTCTTAAAAATAATCTAATTTATTTTTTAATCTTTCTTGACTAAGAGAATTCTCTATTGAAGTTAATCACTTTCTCAAGATAATTGACTCTCACCCTAAAATTACTTATTAGAATCTCTTCTCAATAACATGACCTAAGATCCCATTATTGTACAATAATTTTTTAAACTTTAATTTAAAATTCAGGGAGAATCTTGCAATAATCTTCATCAATTATGTCTAGATCTAATCTTATAAGAAATCTCTCGATTCTCTTATAAAATATAAACTCTACATTACAACCTGGGAAAATAATAACCTAAATCATGAAGTATACATAGTTGAACTAAGAAAAGACTAAAGAATTAAATTAATCAAATAATAATAACATTACATAAGTAGATTTACATTCTATAAGACTTAGATACCAATGATCTACTCTCTACACATCATAAAAAAAGAATCTAAAAGTGAAGAGTAAACGGAATTAGAAATAAGAATCATAGAATCCACAAATATATTGAATCTTGAAATCTTCTATTCTCGTTGCTTTTTTTAATGTTCTTGCTTTAAAAAACTCTCTAAAATTCGTATCCAAAAAGTTCTCTTTTAAAACAAACCTAACAAGGCTTTATATAGGAACTGAATAAAAAAAAAAAAAAAGTCAACTGGGAAAGACATGATCGTGTCTTTTGGTCATGTCCTTAACTGTGATACACGTTGTTTCTCTCTCTTCTTTTTTTTCAAAATTGGAAACAACAAGACCCAGGGCATGGTCATGTCATTTAGTCGTATACTAGCCGTGACAATTAAAAATAAGCTCTAAATTCACTTGGAAATGACACGGTGACGTCATTCAATTGTGTTTGATCCTCAAACCTTCATAACTTGCTTATTTTAACTTCAATTTGAGTAAAATTATTTCTATCTTCTTGTTTTCTTGCGTAAATCGTTTTAAAACCTAGAAAATAAAATTTTACTCAATTAAGGATTATTATCTAAAAATAAATTCAAATTTCAAGGAAAATTATCAAAAATCACTATGTAAAATATGTGCAATTAGGAACTCATTAAACTTCCCTACACTTGAGAATTTACTTGTCCTCAAGCAAATAAATCAAGTAAAAATTAAGACAAGAATTCTTAAGTTACAAACCATTGCTAATTAGGAAATCGGCTAAAAATTTACACCTAACTCGAAAAGAATCAGCTTACAAATCTAATAAATTTTCTTTAAATAACTTCCTTAACTCTTGTCCTTAATCTTTTTTCCTAATGTCCAAGAAACACAAAGTACCAGAGTTCACAAGTTAATCTATGTAAAGTAAAGTTCAATTAGATCATTTAATCAAGGATTCCCATGCTTAAAATCAAATTTAACATCTCGCTAATCAAGAAAGAGTCATAAAGATTTTAACCTACTTAGCTAAAATGCATACAACCCTCTCTTCAATCTTGTTAAACGCCATAATTCAGAGTAAACACATGCTATATCCACTCATCTTTGAATCATCCCCTTAATACATACTTTCGTTGGAAAGATTTCAAATTTACCAAATTAAGTACATTATTTAAGGACAATTGTATCAGCAGAGGGAAAGGATCTTACTCTTTTGATCGACTAAGACCGATTCATACCAACCTAGCCCTCATATTGATAACGAGAAAAAACTTTACTCTTTTGGGGGACAAAAGCCAATTATACCAACTTATTCTTTAAGCTTATTTTAGCATTGATAGTCAAATTCAACCTCACTCTTCTGAAGGACTAAGACAAATTCTTACCAATGTTGCCTTTTGTGATTGATTATTTATTCATTTATATCACTTTCTTCCTCCAACTAATTCAAGTTTTCAAGGGTTTCTCAAAAGACAAATTTCATTTGTTTATTTACAAAAGATTATAAGGCTTTAAAGTCATCTAAAAAGAAAGTATACATTAAAGAAAGTTTCGAAAATAATCATAACTAAATCCTAACTAGTGATGTTACTCTAATCCTAAGTTCTTAAAATCCTAGGCTAAACAACTTATAACTTTTCTCCACAAAGATTTTACTCATCAAATTTGGCATCATGTAACTTAGTCATTAAAGATTAAGCATAAATTCATATTCAATCCAACTTACCGGAAGTTATCAATTTCTAAATAATTGCAAGTCAATAAAAAAATGAAATTAGGTTAAACGCGAAAAAGAAAAAATTGGTCTCTTTAGTAACAAAAGTTCCTATAAGTTTTTATATCCCCTTCCACACACTTAAAATTTTACATTATCCTCAATGTACAAATTAAGTCACTCATGAAAAAAATCAATGCAAACACTTAAGATTAAGGAAATAGAAAAGTGGGGAAAGAACTAATACTCCCTTGAAATTTAAAGTAATGCAAATGTATTATGTTATGCCTTGAAAAGGTGAAGTTATAACAGTTCCGTCATGTGAACCATCCTAAAATAGAAACTATACTCATAATTGCTATCTTAGACCTAGTTTATACCAGGCGTACTTGACTCTACCCCTTTGAAGCATCCTATTTGATACATGTTTAATATAAACTTGTAGAGTAATCATTTGAAATAATTTGTAATAATAAACTTGTAATTTGACCTTATAAAAGAGTAGTGGTAAATCCCACAGATACTTGTCATTTCATATATAAACCAAAATATTGAAAACTACCAAGCCCTTTGAAGAATTTTGTATAATTTTCTTTAAAAGATAAAAAGTTAATACTAAAGGTAATAATCGGCCATTTCTTATTGTACCTCGCTCCCCATCCCAATTTACTAAGGTCTCAGTGTTAGGTAGGTACTTATAAGCCATTTAGAACCTGCAAAACAAACTATAGGAAAATGAACAACAACTTGCTTAGTAAGTGGGGTGGAGATAGAAGTATACACTCAACATTTTACAAGCAGGTTTTCAATCAAGTTGGTTAGATGTAAAGTATGTACAAGCAAATGCTATTGCACGATGTTATCAAGTCTGTCATGAAATCAACGAAATTACGCCCGCTCTAATCTACGTTAAAGAGATCAACGTCACATACTTACGGATCGAAACCAAACCGAGACTTGTGCAATAGAGAACACTCTCCTCCCGTGACCACCTTCGAACCATGGCCCCGAACCTTACCGTAACCTTTTCTCCTATTACTTAGTTCGACTAAGGGTAGGCAAAGGACCGTTTCAGTTATCCTCATCGAAGGAAGTTTGTGTTTGGTCAGCGAATCCTAGTCATTACCCCTATGGGTTATGATGCATATTAGATTAAATGTTAAGTCAAGTTTCAGTTAGTTCATCTTTTCAAAGTGATCAACCAAGTTCAAACAATTCAAGTATAGTAATAATCACAGAACAACCATATCGTGGAGCTTAGCTCTCATCACAAAAAATTGAAATCTAACCACAAATGCTGTATATATACAAACAGTTAACTACAATCACAAGCCAATACATACCAAAATCTCTAGATATTCTAAAATAATATCCTAAAATGTGGTAAAGCATTAATTCCACTTACCTATCCTAACGCTCACTATGGAAAACTCGGGTCGTCAATGATCTGATCATTGGGGATTCCTATATATATAAAATCTAAATTTAGTTTTCGTAATAGTTACGAAAACATTAGGATCTTATCTAAAATATATTATAATAATAATATATAGTTTTATTATATAAGTTAAGTTAAGTTATTACTTATTAATAATATACGTAATTATATTATTACGCATAATATATCGTTTCGAACGTATCAAAACGTACTTTAAATCGTTTAAATCACGTTTCGATTACGATAGAGTTATAGTAGTACATAAATTAGTAATATTGTAGAGATATAGGTTATATTACCTAGGTTTATCCGATTTTAGTAAAAATTAGTGTCGTTGAGCTCATACAAACTTAACGATATGTATTACAAATCCTAATTTCTAAAAATGACTTTTAATGAGTAATTTGAGTTTTTAACACAGTTATACGTAGCTAATCAAATATTATCGTACGTAATTTATGTTATTAAACCATATTTTACCTAATTTATCAATAGAACTCATAATATAAATATTATATGACCTTAATATCTTTATAACGTATCTCGGTTATTAAAATATCATTAAATATATTAAAAAATATATAGTTTTTATCTGATCTAACCAGTATGCAAATAGATAGTTTTTATTCAACTATTTATCATATTTAAACCTATTATTACTATAATTAAATATCGGTTCGTTATTTAAGCTACTTTATTACGTAAATTCGTAATAAATAGCTCAAGATACCAAATAATTCCCTGAAAATTTCTACAAACTCCTAAAATATGTGGAATTCATTCATCACTTAGTTTCGTGTTATCGATTCATCACCTATATATTCGAAATTACGATTTTACCCCTAAATTACACTTAATTATCCAAATATGATTCTTTTTGTACAAAATTATTTTCAACCTATCCTAACATCATTATACTTCATTATAAATCAGTATAGGACAATTTCACTATTTAATTTCATAAATCCTATTTATTTAACATTTTCAGCCTAATTTCAAGCTATTTTTAGGCCAAAAAATATAATAAATATTAAAAATATTCAAATAAAAAATTAGGCTGCATAGAAATTGTATATATATCATAAGTATCTTACACAAAAATTTTGAGCTAGAAACTACATCATTTAATGTATTTATTTTGAATTTTAAATTTTCGATGAATAGTACATTTGTTAAGTAAAAACATTAAATATTCCTAATTTTATAAAAATAAATTTATAATATTAAATTACATATAAAATAACCTAGGAATTAATTTTTTTCACATTTTTCCTAATTAATTTAATAATTTTTCAAAAATAAAGAAAAACAAAGCAAAAACTAGAAACCTGAGTTCATTGAAGCTTCGGCCACCATTGTCCGGAGAGGGTTTGTTGGCTGGCCTAGTCAGTGGTGGCTCTAGTAAGTGACAGCGGGACTCCACGTTAGGTCATCGAATGGTCGAGGAACCGTCCTTTGCTCGGTTCTTGCTCCATTTTTGTTCTAATTTTTCTATTTTCTTTTTCTTTTTTAAATTTTTCCTTTATATAATTTGGGTTCTTAAATGTGTATCTGTTGTAGGGGGGTCCTATTTATAAATATTAAGGTTGGTTGAATTTTTTCTTAATTATTAAGTAATTTATTTTAATATTTTCCTCGAAAAACGCATAGTAGAAGGTATCAATTTTTTATAAATTTGCTTTTATTGCAGCTGCTTATCCTTTTTAAGCGGCTCTACATTTAATCTAATTATATTTCATGTCATTTTTTTTATAATTTTTAGATAATGTTTTAGGGTATTTTAGTATTTTATATTAGTATTTAATGATTTTTGTTAATATATAGGTATATATCTTATATATATATATCATACACGTAGTGAGTAATTATATACGTGTAATCATGTTTCTAGCATATTTTTATTTTTAAGATACTTTTCCTATTTAATTTTGCAATTTTATCATTCATTATGCATAATTATATTATTTTATATTAATTTACGAGTATATTTATTATATATATGGGTATACTCATAAAAATACGTGTATACTAATATAGCATATTATGCTATATTATTTCTGTTTATTGTCTAATTAACTTATCTCTAAGTCTTTGTCACATTCCGAACTCGGTTTTAGGGATTTTGATCGTTTTTATACTATATTAAGTAATCATACTTTTAGGGGCAAAATCAAGATTTTGGATAATTATTTTCAAAATTTAACTTCACCAAATCGTTTTAACTAATTTTTCTATCTTAGTCATAAAATTTAGGTTTAATTGGATAACTTTTCTCAAAAGCCCTAAATTTAAGTATAACTGTCCTAAAGTTGACTTTAGGGTCTCATATAAAGTAAATTTTCACTATTTTGATTGTATTCTTAATATTCTTATTGTATTATGGATTTTCAAACATACAAGAATTCCTCAATTAGAGTTATCATGTTTCACGTAAGTTTTTAATCTAATTAGTTTACTTTCCTGGATACCTTAAATCAATTATTAACCCTAATTGTACGAAGATAGAGCTTTGCCCTAATACTTAGATGTTCATGTCTTGATTGCTAATTTATAAGATATTACACATTATCCACCAGTTATGAAGAATCCACATTAAAAAGTGAGAGTAACAAATAACAACTCCATCGAAAAGTTTCAACCTGTAGGTCCAGCATGTATAAACAACTAACTCGATCCTTTCATCAAGAAACAAGAGAAAGCACAAGAGAGCAAAAAACAAAAGAAAAACGAAGAAAACAAAAGCATGAGCAAATATAAGAGTCTATCAAAGTAAAACTAAGTCTCATAAACCAAAGTACAGCTTAGGCCATATTATAAAAGTAGCCACCTCTTCCTCAATCATCATCATTATCTATAAAATCTTCATTGTCCTCCTCAAACTCCTCATCATCATCATCGACTTCTTCAGCTGAACTCTCCCCTTGTGCTCCTTCCTCTTTGGAACTTTATTCTTGAGCCTCTTCCTCTTATTAATTGGATGGCATCTTCTTCTGAAGACAAGGAGGGGTCCACTATAAAAGCATCAAGAACTTTCAAATTATTCATTCCAACCACATGGCAAAAGAATCGCGTAATGCAATTCTGCTTAATCATTGTCTTCCCTATTTCATACTCCATCCTGCCTTGGTGGACACTTATATCTTTCAACATTTCTTCAATCCTATAAAGTCAAGTACCCGACCTTTGGCTTATACTTAAACTTGCACCTACATGTCCCATGGTTGCATTTAAGTTCACGTAAATGCTCCTAAATGTTTCTTCCTTACTAGCTTTGTCTCCCTAATTAGTGTCATGTCAAACAATCATTTAGTAATAACCTTCATCCTACAAGCCAACAATATTACATACAACCCATAGCAAATTTGCCCATGCTTACAGAAGTTGGTTGCCTGCTTCATTAAGTATTTTACTAAAAGCATAGCCATATCAACAAGATATTTCTTAATCACACTATAAAGAGCCAATAGCTTAAGTTTACCAACAACACAAGTGCTCTTCCCTCGACCCGCAATTGTATAAGATATTAGCCAATGTATGATGCGGTACTTGGGGCAGCATAAGCAGGAAGCTTTATTGGACTTAGCCTGGTAGGATTTTCTCCTAGCAATGTTTTGCCAAAACTCGTACTATGAAACTCCATGTGGTAATTGATTGGAAGCTTAAGAAACTCCTTGGTCTACACACATTCTTCTTCATATAAGCCTAAGTAAACTCCAAATTCAACAACAATTATTGAATGTCAGTGCTTATTCAGTTGAAAATGTAGTTTTCGTTGCAACCCAAAGTTTCTCGAAAGCTTATCCATTTGAGCCATGCAAAGAAACTTGAGTATAAGCTCATAATAGATGGGAGCTTAGCATGACAATAGCTTTTTCCTATGGTTCGACAAAAACCATATCTTGGATTTGCTCAAGTAAGTGGAGTTCCTCAATAACACTCCAATCAAGATATAATGTCTCACCAAAAGTATATGATTGGAAATGTTGAAACCAATCCCAAGCAGCTTTTGATTGAAAATGTAACATCAGATGAACTGGAGGATCGATGGCCACTAGTTGATTTGGAGATGGTGGTGATTGAGATGGAGATGACGCAATTACTTTGCCTTTGTGTCTCACGTCTAATTTTTGCCTTAGTGCTATATTCTATAAGGAAAATAAGTAAATAAAAATCAAGAAGTAGATACCAATGCTTTCCCCATACTTAGACCAATAAATAATGTACAAACCAAGCATAATTGTGGAAGAATACAATAAAAATTATTTAGGCATTTTAGCAAACATATGGTGGGCATGCCATGTTCTTTGAGAATTTAAAGAGGTAATTTCATAATCACACAATCCCATATTGCACAAAGAGATCTAAACATGACGAATAGATGATTCCCACATTTTTTAACATCCAAAGCGCAAGATCTTGAAATTAATTCAAAACCCTAACTAATTAAGTCATAAGAATCAACACTATGTGCAAGAAGATTAAAGCCCTATCATGGAAGAGGAAATTACCCACACCTTAACATGCATCATAATTGACACAATCGTGTCAATAATCGTATCTTTTATTATCTAAGTTTAGCGCCTAACTTAAGAATACGATTGTGTTCTTCATATACACCATTACCTATCTCTCAAAACACACAAAATTCATGAACATACACTAAAAATTACCAACATGAAAAAGCTTCAAATCCTAAGTACTCTATCATGCATAAGAGTCCAATCCGAGTAAGTTTTGTAGAAAAATTGAAGAAAAAGAGAGATTAAGAACTTACCTAGATTCTTGAAATGGCATGAGTAGTAGAGATCTTTGAGTTGGTGCGAGTTTATGTGCTCTTGTGTATGTTTGTAGGTATGAGAGAAAGTGCAAGAGAGCAAGAGTATCGTGCGAATGTGTTTTCATGTGTGTTTGGGCATTAGTGAAAGAGGAGATGAGAGGAATAAGTCATATGTATGTTTGTGTTGAGGAAGAAGTGAAGAAGGGGCTGTAGGTCATAACTTTTTATATTGGACATGATATGATCTGAGATAAAACCATGTCTTGCTGTCAAGTAACATTCTGTGATGCACCCAAATGTGTCACCTGGGAAAAACACGGTCTGAGACACAACCATATCTTACGATTGTGTACACCTCTATGATGTCGGAATGAAGGTCACTTGCAATCAACACTATCTAAGACACAACCATGTCTCTAGACCATGTAGTAGGTTGTTTTATACCTTTTTTTAACTTTTATTTTATTTTAATTTATGTATGCCTAGCCTAAATGCATGAATTCCAATGTAAATAAAAGAAATTTAAGTACTAAACTAGAAAATGAATCAACGAAATCTAATGCAAAATTAAACTAAAAAGAAAAGCCTATTATGTTGCACTTATCAATTTTGAAATTTCATTTAGCTTCCAAGGCGCTACCCCCTTGATGCTTACCCGCTAACTAACTAGTAGAACCATCGTATTCATAGCGTAACATAAAAGCGAACTTAACTCTAAAATGAAAAATATATGTGTTAAAGTGCTAAAATAAACAATGAAAATTGCCAATGTAACTTACCAGCTTGGGTTGTCTCTTAAGAGTGCTATGTTTAATGTCTATAACTTGACAGGACGAGGAGAATGAACTTACTTGTAAATAGCATCGAAGAGTCACAACTCCTTAAGTTCATGGCTTTCAAGCTCTCCACTTGCATAAAGCTTTAAACACTAACCATTAACTTTAAATATATCTTTTTCAGGATGCGTGACTTCAATTGCTCCATGAGGAAAAACCCGTGTAATCATGAAAGGCCCAGAACACTTGGACTTAAGCTTTCTAGGGAATATACGAAGTCGAGAATTGTATAGGAGGACTTGGTCCCCTTCTTGAAAAGTCCGTCTTCCCTTTATTCACTGATCATGATGTCTTTTGGTCCTCTCTTTATAGATTCGAGAATTTTCATGGGTGAAATCATGCCATTCGCTAAGCTCATTCAGTTGGGGTTTCCTATGATTTCCTATAAACTCAAAACCTGGTTAACAGTTTTAATAACCCAAAATGCTTTGTGTTCAATCTCCATTAGGAGATGACATGCTTTTCTATATACAAGCCTATACAGAGCAGTTCTAATTGGTGTTGTATAAGTTATCCTATGGGCCTAGAGAGCATCATCTAACTTATCTGACAAATCCTTCCTGTGATGCTCTACTTTCTTTTCAAAGATTCTCTTTAAATCCCTATTTGCTACTTCTACTTAGCCAATTGTTTGTAAGTGATACAAAGTCGCCATCTTGTGAGTTACATTGTAACGCTTCAACACCTTATCAAGCTGAGCATTACAAAAGTGTGTAACCGATAACTAATTATTGCTCTTGTAGTGTTAAATTAGGAGAAGAGTTTTTATGAGAATTTAGTACTACCCTAACATCATTAGTAAGTAGGGCTTGAGCCTCAACCCACTTAGAAACATAATCAATGGCCACCAAAATGTATTTATTCCCTTTTGAGTTTGGGAATGGGCTCATAAAGTCTATGCCCCATATGTTAAAAATTTCACATATCAGGATGGGGTTTTAGGGCATCTCATCCCTTCGAGAGATGCTGCTTGACTTTTGACAGCTTTTATAAAGCTCAACAAACTTCTTAGCAAATTAAGTTAAAATGTCGATCCCTCAAAGACTATGTATAAACCCTATAAATCTAGCCTTCTAAGTATAGAATCAAACTTGCGTACTGTAGATAATTTTCTATAATCAACAAAGTAGATAAATTTAAAATCGATTAAAATTTTAATTCTAAACTTAAAACAAATATGAAAAACCCTAACTTATTAATCGAAATTTTAAATGCATACAAAAACCTAACCTTAAATTTGTATAATTATAAATGATTGATAAAAACCTTAATCGTATATGAAAACCATAAATCCTATATGTATATAAATACTAAAAATTGAACCTGGATATGATAAAAACCTTAAGCCTCAAACTTTAAACCTACAAATGTACTAAATTGCTATAAGAGCAAAACCTTAATTGAGGCTAAAAATTGAATGAAAGGCCAAATCATGTAAAATCGTTAACGAACGATTAGAGATAACTATTGAATGCTAATAATTGTGAAATATTATATAATTTATAAAATTGATAATATTATTGAATAATTATTAAAAAATGTATATAAGTTAGTATTATATGGATTTAATTATTTAAATCCAATTTTAGTACTTTTTTTATGTTTATGAGTTATATAATTAATATAATCTATATATCTTATAATTTTCTTTATAGTTAGAATATATTATATTATTATTATTATTATTATTATTATTAGTGTTAAAAATATTTTTAGGAAATTCAAATTTTTTTATTTAATTATTCCTTTATATTTCTTATTTTACCTCACTTATTTAATTTTCCTTATTATCTTTTGTTTTCCTTCCTAAATTACAAATTATTACATGTACATAATATAATTAATATACTTATATTACATTTTGACTAAAAGTCAAATATGTCACTTTCAATGTAATTAATGCATTTTTATCACTTTTTTTTCTCATTTTCTTCCCTTTTGCCGCCCAACATGTATCCCTCTAGAACCCGCTCGGATCCTTCTTTAATTCACTTAAACACAAACAAAAATCATCATTTTATCCCTCAATCCCAATCGAAACTTATCTCTATCCTTTTCATCTTTCTTGTTTTTCTTTCACCTTAATTTTCTCCAATTACCATCCTACATATTACTATACTAATTACTAAAACTCTATATCCATATTTAGAGAGAGAAAGAGGAGTATTTCCCCACCAATTTCCTCAACAACAAGTAATTTCCTTTGTTCATATTATGTTAATATTAGCATTTTATGTAAAGTATGTTTTATGTATTTATTTTGTGTATTTAGGATATTAGTATGTATTTAGCATGTATTTTAGTGTATTGTACCAAAAATTTAATGTACATTTAATGGAAGTTATATACATGATCTTATTTCTTTTAAAAATCGTGTTATATATATATATATTATTACACATATAGATACTTACATATATGTAAGAATATATAATAAGGGTAGTAAGTGTATGTACATAAATATAAGTATATGTACGGTTTATGTAAGTGTATATATATAATATATACATACATAGTGGAGCAAATTAGAAAAAAAATTAAGATAAAGGACATGTATAGATATGTATACACAAACATACATACAATATATAATAAGTATTTATATATATATATGTACAAAATCGAAAGTACATTTATATGTGTACATGTAATATATTGAAAAAAAAAATCCTTAAGAATATATTAAGAAAATATATAAATATACCCGTATAAAAGTATGTATAAAATTTAAGTACAAATATGTGTACATGTGTATATATACATATAATAATAGTATAATACAAGTATAAATATACATGTACAGGTATACGTATAATAATACTATACATACAAGTATATGTGCAAATACATATACTAATAGGCTAAGAGCATATATACATATAAGATATATAGGTATATATGTATAATGTAAATACACATATACTTATAATATTTTATCTAAAATAATGTGAAGGAAATAGATATATATATGTATATATATATATATGGACCGAAACCATAAGGATGAATAAAGCTCATATAAATAATAATTAATTAATTATAATATTATATAAATACATGCAACAATGATATAAAATTTAAGAAATATAAAAAATAAAGAAAATTCAATAAATTGCAGCGTGGACTAATAAAATCATGCCATGTCAACAATTTATTCCAAGTAAATAATTAAACCGAAAATTTAAAGTTAATTAAAGAATAATAATAGTAAATTAATTAAGTAAATTTATAATGATAATAAAATTACAATGAATAGCAAATTAAGCTTAAAATAGGAAAATAATGAAATCTACATAAATTGAGATTAAAAATAAGAAATTATTAAAAAATAAAATTTGGAAATTAATTAAATCATAAATTAATAAAGAAAAACTTAAAATTAATAAATAAAAATATTTAAGTTAAAATAATTAAATTTATAGCAATTTAAGCCTATATAAAAAAAGGTGAATTTTAACATTTAAAATGAACTCCACTATGTGAATATACGACCGAAAACGATAAAAAAATTGATTAGAGGTTCATAAAAATCGGAATTAAAATGGAAAAATTATGTGCGATTTAAAATTTAGAAAAAACTAAGAGATATAAGTAAATAAACTACATTATTCGAGTGATATGAACATATAAATAAATAATCAAGACAGAACTCCAATCACATAAAAAAATGATTAAACACAATTATTTACAAGTATATATATATCATTTCCTACAAGTGAAATCAATAAATATATATTAGAAAGCTTAGATAAAACATAAGTATAGAATATGAAGTTCTTCAAATGATTAAAATATTATACATACACGCATGCTTAAAAATCAAAACATTTCAAAGCAGATATACTTACATATCTAATAATGATGTAAGTTAGTATAAAACAGTAATGATAATAACAACTACTAATAATGATAATGATGATGGTGATGATAACAATATTAATAACAATAAGATAAAATCATACACTTATGGGAAATAAATTGAATATAAGCATATATACATGCACAATACAATCTTAGAATAATATCCCAATGTAACTAAGTTAAAGTTTTAGTTATTTAAATATACAATTCTAATATTTCCACCCTGCTCTACAACTTTAACTAACTTTATTACTTTATCTAACTTAACCTAATATATTACTAATTATTATGTTATACATGTAAATTATAATATAACAATATACTAATATAAAACTTATGAAAAGTGAGAAAAATCTGAACTCATTTAATATCTACTAAATTAGATATCATTACTTATAAGATAAAATAATATATCTAAACATCACAATAAATAAGTTAAGCAATCTAAAATAACACTAAAAATGTTAATCAAACTTTATTACTAAAGAAACACGTTTAGACTTAATAAGAATTTATTATAAGAATGTAAAAATAAAAGGTAAAATGAAAAATTTATATGCGATTTAATATTTAAACAGAAGTAAGAAACATAAGGTAGAGGATGAGTTAGTAAGGCCATTTAGCATTACGTCTATATACTCATTAGGTTTCTTTCATTTCTATTTATTAGGAAATATTGATCAAGAAGGCAAGCTGTCTGTTGATTACCAAAATTCATATCGGCTTTAGTCAAGTAAGTACTCCCAATGACTTTATATTTCTTTTGTGCTTGTATCTAGTACACTTAAATCATATATGTTAATAAATTAATGCTTAGGACTCAGGGTATGCATGTGCCAGATATTGATTGATTATTGTGCAAAATATTGTTAAATATAATAATTAAAGATTTGGATTTAAATGGTTTACTGATATTGGTCCATTGTCCAATAATTCGACTTAATTGTATTTGGAATATCTTAAATTAAAAGGATCATACATTGCATTACTTATTCTGGCCTTCACCTTATGCGAGGGTAAAGAGAGGCCATGTAGGGATCGTTTCTATATATTAAATTAAAGTATTTTAATACAATACACTTGTACAACATAACCTTACCCTAGCCTATAGGCTTACTAGGTGCTAGAGAAGCCAATCGTCTAGTTGAAAGTTGAGTCTAGAGACTTCCGCTGTAGGGTATAAGCGTAAACTATGAGAGCTACCTCAACCCTAAACCTAGGATTTTGTATACTGCTGGATTTCTTTGAAATAAAAATGTATTTCATGAAATATGGAATTTAAGTTAATGGTTAAAAACCCAGGTACTAGAATTCAATTATAATTGGTATCGATGTATCTCCAACCTTTACTTCAGAGGGTGTTAAATTCGATGTTCTATGCAGTAACGGTTAACTACATATATTGTTTGGCATACTGCTTATTTATGCATTTATATGCTTAC
This sequence comes from Lumnitzera racemosa, assembly GCA_024138005.1. Classification (NCBI taxonomy): domain Eukaryota; kingdom Viridiplantae; phylum Streptophyta; class Magnoliopsida; order Myrtales; family Combretaceae; genus Lumnitzera; species Lumnitzera racemosa. The sequence continues at coordinate 10,416,411 of JAMXBC010000007.1, forward strand.
TAATTAATTGTTTGACCACCTACTTGCCGGTGTAATACGGGGATATCTTACTAAGCTTGTATAACTTATCCTCCAACAGTTTTCTTTTGTAAGTTAATAGATAATCAAGTATGAGTTAAGAGCTGAGCATTAAGTGCAAGTATTGAAATGTTTTACAAGTTAGAATTGGAGATAGATTGTATAGTTGGACTGAACTTTAAGTGTAAATACTACTTTTATATATACAGGTTTTACAACTTCAGTAAGTATAAATTTTAGGTCTTTACTATTTAATGTTATTGTTTGGTAGGAAATACAGATTCTCTACGGTTCTGAGGAATTATAGATTATTTAATATCCATAGTTATTTGTATTTTACAATGAGTTAACAAACTAAAATCGGAGGCCCTAATAATTAATTATTTAGAGTCTTGCAATGTCTGACTTGCAAAGCAGTTTTTGTATCATAGGTGTACACATAATATGAAAATTTTAGGCAATCTTATTAAGCCGCTTATAATATGAAAATTTTAGACAATTCTACTAAGCCTCCTATAGGATCCTAACACTATGATTACTTGTATTCATTAGATCTCTATTATCTAACCAGTAAATTAAATTTCAAGAAACTTAAAGAACCTATATTAAATTGCAGCAACTAATAAATTAACATCTGACTAAGGATTATTCAAGAACTTAAACAAGAAAGTAATAGAATTATAAACTACTTCAAGATTCGTAAAAACGTATCTAGACCTTTGCTTCCCCTAAACCTAATATGTGATTTTTCTAAAGATAATCTAATTTATTCTTTAATTTTTTTTTATTGAGAGAATTTTCTACTGAAGTTAATCACTTTTTCAAACCAATTAACCTTAAACCTAAAATCACTTATTAAAATTTCTTCTCAATAGCATGACTTAAGATCACATTATTATACAACAAATTCTCTACGTTTTAATTTAAAATCTTAGGAGAATCTTACAAATTATTTATAATCTTGCGACAATCCTTATCAACTATGCCTAAATTTAATCTTATAAGAAATCTTTCGATTCTCTTATAAGATATCAAACTATAGATTATTACCCTCATAAATAATAACTTAAATCATGAAGCATACATAGTTGAACCAAGAAAAAAATTAATCTAATTATAATAATATCACATGAGTAGATCTAAGTTCTATAAGATCTAAATACCAAAGATCTGCTTTCTACACATCATAAAATAAGAATCTAAAATCAAAGACTGTAGAGAATTAGATATAAGAGTCATAGAGTCTACAAAAAGATTGAATATTGAAATCTTCTAATCTTCTCCTTGCTTTTTTGAACATTCTTGCCTTAAAAAACTCTCTAAAATTCGTATACAAAAAGTTCTCTTCTATAGAAAACCTTAACAAGGCCTTACATAGGAAATGAATAAAAAAAAATAAGTTAGTTAAAAAAGACACGACCGTATCTTTTGGTCATGTCCTTGACTGTGATATACTTCGCTTCTCTTTTTTTTTTTCAAAACTGGAAATGACACGATTGAGGATATGGTCATGTCATTAGTCATGTAATAGGTTGTGATAGTTGAAAATAAGCTCCAAATTCACCTGGAAACAACACAGTTATATTGTTTAATTGTATTGATCTTTAAATATTTATAACTTGCTCATTTTAACTCCAATTTAAGTGAAAATTGTTTCTAGTTTCTCATTTTCTTGCATAAATCATTGCAAAACCTAGAAACAAAATTTTACTCAATTAAGTATTTTTATCTAAAAATAAACTCAATTTTTAAGAAAAATCATCAAAAATCACTATATAAAATACGTGCAATTAGAAACTCATCGATTGCCCTCAGTTGGATAAATATCTAGAGGGGACATAAATATTTAGATCAATACGGAATATTTAGACTAATATGTTGTATAACTAAGGTCATTCTTACAAGATTGATTGGAAAATATTTGAGTTATACAAGTAGGTACCCAAAGTTCTATACATACACTGGACATGACTTGTTAATAAAGGACATTACATGTTTAACGTTATTGGTTTCTCTTCTATATGAACGAGTGTAAATAATTATTATGCTTGAGACTTTCATATATCCTATATATGGAATGTTATACTTTAATACTATTTAACGCAATCTTTATTTAGATTATAATAATATAGTTTATTGGGTATGATACAAAATATAGGGAAGATAGTGATGAGTTAAGATAAAAAATCATCACTTTCTTGGATTAGAGACGATATCTAGGGCCACTTAATTAAAATAATAGCGACTTATAAGCCTATAGGTACAATAAAGTGATTAAACATTGATGACATGACATGTAATGGTTTATGAGATATAATTTGATGAAGATATTTAATTACACAATAATCAGTTCATAATGGTTTCTTGTTCACAACTTTTCAATTATGTTGAATGACTAATAACTATTACTAGATATTTACCTTGGTTTGTGTTTAATAAAAACTACCTTCATAGATAGAAGCTTATAGGGTCATACATTATAGCATGTTTAACGAGAACATAGTATTTGATAAGAAATTCTAGTGGATACTAAAATTTGGCAATATTTATTTTGAAGTTAAAATAAATTGATTTGAAATAATAAATTGGAAGCAATTTATTTTTACCGAATATAATATATTTGCGGTCAAGTATCTTAAACGCTATGTATTTGTATTATTGCTTTTTCGTGTAAAAGTGTATTGAATTTATTAATTTTATGTTCAATTGATATTGAAAGGTTTGTCGTAATTAAAAGGAGTTAATTGAAAAGTTCATAGCAATTAAAATGTTGTCTGTCATTAATTCCATGTTTAATTGTTATGCTGTTGAAAGGTTGTAGCAATTGAAAAATTCATGAATTGAAAAGTCTCTTTCATTAATTTTAGTTAATGTAATAAATTTTTAAAAGATAAAGGGTAAAAAGAGGGTTATATGATTTTTTATTTTAGGGATACACCTAACGGAAAGGCAAAATGGGAATATAACATTTTGCTTCCTAGAAATCTAATTCTAATACGAGTTATTTAGTAATATAAATTATTAGAATTTGTTCTTGTTAATATGTATGCAAATACCATTAAAAGGACAATATTTGGAGTCCTTGTGGTGAACACCTTTGAATACAAGACATTCATATTCAAATTATAATTGAACTCCATCTCCATGAGAAGACGATATTTTTATTAGAAACAAAATAATTTTATAATCTTTTATTGATATATATATTTCCTTTTACCTGTTATACATGGATCTTATGATAGGTTTTATAGTAGGTCTTTTTTTTTTTTTTTTCCTTTTCCCTACATTCTCTCTAATCTATAAACCTACGAAGATCCCTTAGCAAGCTCCTTTAATCAGAGAAAGTGAATATATCTAAAGTAATATTTATTAATGAAATCGAGCAAACACATTTTATTTCTTTTAAGATGCTTTTGACTTATAAAACTAGGACAAATAATTTCTTTTAAGATGCTATTGACTTACAAATAATGAAATAATTTTTTTTTTTTATAATTTGACCAAAACATTAATGCCCCTCTTAGTTAAACCCATAACTAAAAGCCTATATTTTAGTCGTAAAAAAAAGCTTATTGAATCGACTAAAAGTGCACTACTTTCAAAACATACTATAATTTATGAAATTGAAGACTTGACTTAAAATAAACTCTAGGAAAGTGCAAGGAAATCCTTTTAGACAAAACAAATAAATAAATTAGCTATTATCGTTGTTGTTAGATTCTTGTTGCACTCTTTTATATTTCATTTTTGTTATACACAAAGAGGATTTTGAGATTTAGTTGATATTATCTATACTTAGATTGAATTATGAACTTTTATTTGGTTTCGGCTGCTTTGAGCCTGAGTAGTCATGGTAGGCTTTTTGATACATCTTTGGTATTCATTTACAACTTCGATAAGTTTTACAAAACCAGCCATAACCTTTTCGTTTGCAAGCTAAGTATTTCAACAAATGTTTTTAAAACAAAAATCAATGATTTCAGAAATTAGAATTAGATTACAAACCCATTAATTGTGTGGTTAGCTTTTGCATATCTTACTTAAATAGGGTACAGAGCAAACGGTTAATGCCATTAAGATTTAAGAGTAACAAAATTAGAGAAAGAGAGTTTAGGTAGAGTAGATAAGTCTTAATAGATTCATAAGCTTCAAGAATAGGCGTTTCAACATTTGAAGAAATGAGTTATCAAAAAACACGAACAGGGACGTAAAGGAAGAAAGTCTATGTTGTTTAAATCGAAGGGATTTAGTGTAGATCTTAAGGAAGTAACTATCCTTAAGTATTAAGGCTTAGAAATTGACATCACAATTAGATGGACCATTTAAGGTCCTTAAAAAGGTTAATAATAATATGTATAAGCTAGATTGGGAGCTCAGTAAGGAGTTTCAATAGCTTTTGATGTATTTGATATGTTGCTTTATGTGCTAGAGAAGGAAGGCTAAGGTTAGTAAGATTGAAGGGTAAATCTTTAACACTCATAGGGTAATTATAAGGATCGAGAGCCTACCAAACAATTGACTCGATAAAAAGCTAGAAGACAAGAGAAGTCAGTGCATAAAGTGTTGAGTTGCCAACCAAGTGAGGAGGAGAGACTGATATTTGAGGGGGTTAGAGCATGCTTAGAGTATTTGATGATAGATTAGACTTATGGTAGAACTTTCAATTTTGTTGGATGGAAGAGAACATGCTTTGAAGGCTAGTGAAGATGTAAGAGTTCTTGACTTGATAAATGGAGCTGATTCAACTTATTACAGGTCACGGGGTGCGTGAATTACAGCTACCGTTTGGTTGGTAGATTTTGTAGCATTTGGTTGGTATGCTGTAAGTATGTACGTTGAAAGATAGAACATGTTGTCCAATCAGTTGTGTTACTAATTATCTGTCCTGTTATGGTGGATTCAACTACAAAATCTTTTCTCTCTCTTGCCATACAACCTATAGCAAGTTTACTAAGTAAACGACTAACAATATTAATTCATTGTCTAACTAATGGTATCGAATTACATATTTTTAACCTTATTTTATTTCGTTAATTATGTCTTAAACTTTATTTTTATTAGATTTTTTTCCCTTATAAGCCTTTATTATGTATTAACGGTACTATAGACATTGTTACTTATGATCATTGAACACTACAAACCCTTGTATGAGTTTTCTATTTGATTATTAGTTCTTACTAATTCTTTGAAGGGTGGTAGACTAAACCATATGTTGAATTCATATGATATATTGAACGAGGCATGTGTATTGTGATTCCTTTAGGTGTGTAATCTCCTTTAAGGATTCATGACCATCCTTAAACACATAAAATCTTAAGAACTCTAATTCAATCAATTTACTATCCTCAAATCACAAGAGAATTGGATATTTAAGCTTCTTAATCACGTAAAAGAAGTTTCTAATAGAAACACAAACACCAATTATAGATTACATGTTTACTTAAAAAAGAGTTTATGGTTATGGTTAATGAAAGATGATGAAATAGATATTCCAAATAGCATATTATAGTGGCTAATCATCTATTACCACATTTATTGTAATATGGTGAATCTATTAGAACATTGACAAGATAGGACCTAATAAATGGGCTAAGAGATGAGCCTTAAAAAAATAAGCCTATAATACTTGGTGGAAAAAAAAATCTAAAATATGATTTTTTATATATATATAGCTAAGGCCATTGCAGTCTAATGACATTGCCATTGGTTTTTCATTGGGATAGATCGGGATTCGAATTTCCTTTCTCAAGTTTTATATGAATATGGGCCTTTTTTTGAAAAATATTATGGAAAATGGCTCTTAACCATATATACTATGGATATAGAATAGTGAAAGCGCATAAGCATACGCTTTCACCCTCCCCTCACATACACCTTCAATGCAAAAAAATCGAAAAAAAATAAACAAAATGGAAGCGGTACATATAGCATGCACCTTCTTTATAAAAAAAATTACGCCTTCCTACTAAATGAAAATATAAGGAAGGTACATGCATTGGTTGCACTTTCAATGTATCAAAAAATACATTGAAGGTATAGCCAATGCATACGCTTCCCATGTCGCCAATATAAAAATCGTAAAGAACAACAACGTTACATATACATGAAACTTTGTGTAGAAATAGTATAGTAAATATACATGGGATTCCTACAAGATTATCTAATTTCTTCGGCATCTCAACTCTTTTTCATTCTAAACATCGCATTTAGGTATGTTTTCATGTAATTATCGTTATCCTCTTGAAATTTTGTCAAGGATTATGTAAATCATCATCTCAATTACCCACTATATGTAAGCCTAAATGTGCTAATTATGTTGTTTTTGTTCAATTTTTTTTCCATGATCTTAAGTTAAAGTTAGTCTACCACACAGTAATTACAATATCTTGTAGTTGTCATCACATAAAATTGGATATTTTATGTAACTTTAGGCTTGAATTTTTATGCATGCGATGTGTTTAATGTAATTCCAATTAGAGTTTTACACTAACACTTAGTTAATTTAAGGAGACCATGGGGATGCAAATTATTATGTCGACGTTCAGTGTTTGGGAAGTGGTTTTTTTTTTTTTTTTAACTAATCATTGTCTGCTCGTGATATTATTTAGGGTGGAAATGATGAAGTGCATCAAAATTATCATGTATGCCGACGGTAACATCGTGAGTGGCAATTCAAAGCCGGAGTATAATAAAAAGCTTATCAAGAAGTCAAAGATGAGAAAGGATGCAAACTTCTCCTACTTCTTTCAGAGGATTTGTGGGAGTGCTAGAGTTGACCTAAATGAGGTTGAAATTGTATACATGCATCCATTCTTCCATGACAGGAGAGTTGCTTATAAGTTGATGACTAGTAGAGACAATGAAAATGTCAAAAATTTCATTGAGATGGTTGAGTTTTTCAAGGAATGCAGCAATTAGGAGGTATACTTTCGGTACTATAAAGAGTTAAGTGCTCGCGTCGAGCAAAACATGTCTCATGCAAATAATTAGACTTTTCTAACACCCTAAGTGCAGTTGACGATGACAAGTATGGAGCGATAAAATTTGAATGAGTCACATGAATTGTGCGTGGATTTCATCGAGCCTTAGCATGTTGACATCTGATAAAGCTTAATTGTGTCTATTTTATAAGTAGATTTTACATTGCTTTTATAGGATTTTTAGTGTAAATTGTTACTGTATTTGTTAATATTTTATTTTTGCACTTTATTACACTAATTTCGCAAATTTTTATATTTTTTATAGGAAGAATGCGGAATATTGGAAAGATATACACATAATGATGAAAGCATGCAACATTGTAATGAAAAGAAATTAATTTACCAAAGCTTTATGAGTAAGGACCACGACCATGATCCTAGGCTGCTGTGGTTGCTTTATGGATGGAAGATGTATCTTACTTATTGAATGAAACTGAGTTTCCAGTTCCAAAAATACCATATATCTTTTATTCCATGCAAGTAATGAAGCATAAAAAAACCACATGCAAGACCATGATTTCATACATCGTTCTATATTATTTTTTGGAAGAATTAAAGTCATTTAAGAAAGATATATAATAGTATATTGTGGGCCCACTCTTTATAGAATCCCTTATAATATAAATAGCAACCCTTGTAATATAATAGCCAATTAGGAATTAGAAAAAAGTAGAAACTAATATAATATAATATAGAATAGATTTTTTCTCATTAGTCTAGGGTTTTACAGAGCAATTTTATTTTCTTTTCAGGATTTCAACATCGGAAATAATAAAAACGATATTTAATCTCGAATCGAAGATTGGAACTCTTAGACAGGCTGTTTCATCCCTTTTAATAAATTATTGATTTGGATATCATCTTATCTATTATTTCTTGTTTGTGTTTAATTGATATTATGAATTGTGCCCATTGTTTAAATCTTTAATTCCCTAATCACGATAACATGCATTTTTATTAGAGTATGTGTTAGTTAGGATTAAGTTATGATACCTCTTCTAATTATTTATTATGAATTGGATAATCTAGATTAAGGAGACATAGCGTATATTTTTAAATTCAATTGAGGTTTAAGAACAAAAAAATAATTAATTTAGTTTATTACTTGTCTAGATATTAAAAGGATAAATCGGCTAATTTTGAGAATTTGCTTTGTGAGAAGGAATTCTTAACACTCAATTGCCTTAAAATTAAACCTGTTTAAGAAACTTTTATGATCATAACTGATATTCTAATTATTTGGTTTATAATTGAAGTTTTAAAGATGTTGAATGCCCTAATTTATTTATTTTGTTAATTTAGTTTTCTTTTGAATTTAATTATTTCATAAACTCTTTATTTTAATTGCCTAAATTTAAACGGGACTAATATTAATAAAAATTAGATATCATTCCTTATAGATTCAACCTAGTTCTTACCAGTATTATTACTACATATGCGACTTAGTACACTTGCTAGTCAAATACACTTTTATTATAAAGAAGTAGTGTTATAAAAAGTAAAGTGAAGTTAAGTATATCAACATCATAAAGAGCAACTTAACAAATCGATTGTTGAATATGAAGAGTCTTATAATTCATATGTAAAACGAATGCACATGAACATAAATGCCAACAATGATAGAGATGAGGAGTTGATTGGACATGATGATATGGAAGATAGTAGACTCGATGATGATGATGGTGATGATGGAGAGGATTTGGGAGAACCTAATGTAAGTCCATAATTTGTTGCTAATAATGTGCCAATTAGTCCTGCTGGTGAGGCCATGCCTAATAAGCCTTATCACCCCCTTTAGGTACTAATGCGCATTGCACAAACTCAAGAGCTCCTACGATAAAATGAAATGATGGATGGGGTTACTAGGGATCCTATTCCATTCTATAACAATAGTAGATATGTAATATTTTAGCGAGATGTCAATGAAGTGTGCAGCAACATTAGCATAAGCGATGACTTGAGTGTAGGCATAAGGTTTAATAATAAAAGGATCTTATAAATGCGGTGAAGTCATTCCACATAAAGAACCACTATGATTTTCACGTTGACATATTGAACAAGATGGTCTATGCGATTTATTACAAATAGAAGGAAGAAGGTTGTAAGTAGAGATTACGAACCTACCTAAAGAAATAGGGGGAGGCTTTTCAAAATCACCATTCTAAAAGGACTGTACACTTGTGCGAACCCGACGATGAACTAAGATCACCCTTAGATTGATACCAACATCATGGCTAAAAGCTTTATCGACATTATATGGAATAACCCTAATGTAAAGATACTTGATCTTAGAGCAAATATATAAAACATGTATGGATATAATATAAGCAATTGGAGGATTTTTAAGGCTAAGAGGAAGGCTATTAAGATGGTTTATGGTAATTAGAAGAAGTTGTACAATGAGCTTCTTGGGCTGCTAAATGCAATGAAGACAAGTAACCCAAGAGCACAAGTGGATTCAGGGTAGAGCACATCGCTGAAACCAGGTAAGTCTTAGTTTAAGTGGGTTTTCTAGACCTTAAGGCCATGCGTGGAAGCATTCAAATATTATCAACCTCAAATATGTGTTGATGGTACTTTGTTATATGGCAAATATGGTCATAAATTGCTAATTGCACGTAGCATGGACAGAAACAATTCCATAATTCCATTAGCCTTGTGCTTGTGGATATGGAATTGGTGGAAACGTGGGAATGGTTCCTTTAGAAGCTTAAGCGGTATGCAGTTAATTAGAAAGGGGAAACCCTTTACTTATTTTTGATAGACAATTCGGTATTGATTCCACATATAAAGAACCGTCAAATAGATGTCCATTTATGATTTAAAGATACTATCTACAGTACATTGCAAGCAATTTCAGCATGGTTTACAAGAGTTAGTTATGTAAGAAACTTGTATGGTTTCCAAGGGTTTAAGGCTATGAGAAGAACTTCGAAGGCTTGATGGAGTGACTAAAGCAAGTTACGAAGATTCCCCTGAATGGTTTGTTAGCATAAACTTTGGCATGTGATAGGTATTACCAATTTGGGTACATAATGTCAAATATTGTTAGAACTACACATCGATTTTGAAAGTATCATGTAGATTGCTCATAATTGCATTGGTTAAAAAGATCTTCTACAACTACATGGCGTATTGGGAGGCAAGATATCAAGAAGCGTCTAAGGCAATATCAGTGGCAAGATTTTGACCAACTATACCTTGGAGATATATGAGACTTGGAAGGGGTAAGCCAATACACATAATATAATATCGTTTAGTTTATAGAATGGGTTGTTTGAGATTTTGACTCAAAGCCACATGCAAAGACCAGTTTAAAGGGAGGAGGGAGGATGCATACGTTTGATTTAAAAAATTGCATGGGCACATGTCGGAAATGGCAAATATATAAGAACCCTTGCTCCGACAAATGTGCAACAACCATAAAGATGAGGGTTGATAATAAAATGGCGATAAGCCTATGGTATAAGTGGACAAATTAGATAGAGTGCTACTATACCTATTTCTATCCAATAGACGATGAGTTGAGCTAGCTAGAAGTGAGTTTGACATATCTTCATGACGAGTTCCTAATTGCACATATTTTACATGGTGATTTTTTATGGTTTTCCTTAATATTTAAGGTTATTTTTAGATAATTATACTTAATTAAGTAAAATTTTGTTTTCTATGTTTTAAAACAATCTACATGAGAAAATGTGAAGATAGAAACAAATTTTACTCAATTCGGAGCTAAAATAAGAAAGTTATGAAAGTTTAAAAATTGATATAATCAAACGATATGACTGTGTAGTTTCTAGGCGAATTTAGAGCTTATTTTTAACTGTTACAGCTTAAGACACGACCAAAAGACACAGCTATGCCCTTGGTCATGTCGTTTCCAATAAAAAAAAAGAAGAAACAAACAAACATGAATCGTAGCCAAGGATATGGCCAAAAGATACAGTTATGTACCCAATCACGTCTTTTCCAACTGATTTATTTTTCTATCTCTTCCTATATAAAGCTTTGTTAGGGTTTGTTTAGGGACAGAACTTTTTGGCACAACTTTTAAAGAGTTTTTGAAGAGAAGAACAATCAAGAAAGTAAGGAGAAGAGAAGATTTCTAGATTTGATTTTATTCAAATTTCATAATTCTTTCTTTTATTCTTTTCTATACTTTGATTTCAGATTCTTATTTTAGGATGTATAAAGAGTAGATCTTTGATATGTAGGTCTTGTAGAACTTAGATTTATTCATGTGACATGATTATTATTTGATTAATTTAATTATTTAGTTTTTTTTTTGTTCAACTATGTTTGCTTCATGATTTAGGTTATTATTTCCACGAATAGTAATCTAGAGTTTGATATTTTATAAGAGAATCGAGAGATTTCCTATAAGATTAGATCTAAGCATAATTGATGAGGATTATTGCAATATTAGAGATAATTTGCAAAATTCTTCCGAAATTTTATATTAAAGCGTAGATAATTCATTGTTTAATAATGCAATCTTAAACCATGCTATTGAGAAGAAATTTTAATAGGTGATGCTAAGGTTAGGGTTAATTGACTTAAGAAAGTGATTAATTTTAGTAGAAAATTCTCCTAGTTAAGAAAGATTAAGAAATAAATTTGTCTTTAATGGAATTCACATGTTAGGTCTGGGGGAATTAAAGATTTAGCTACGGTTTTTATGAATCTTGAAGTAGTTTGTAATCTTATTACTTTCTTCTTTAAGTTCTTGAATAATTATTAATTAGATGTTAATTTATTAGTTGCTGCAATTTAATTTAGGTTCTTTAAGTTTATTGAAATTTAATTTATCGGTTAGATAATAAAGACCTAATGAGTACTAGTAGTAAGAGTTTTTAAGAGATCAACATTTAGACTTATATCCACTATATTATAAGTTGATAGGTACACTTACCTTATATCACTTCACCTAAACATACACTTACTATGTAAAAAAAGTAAGCTTAGATGGTAGAGGTATCACGTGGAAATGGATTTTAGGGAGCAGGCTGATAAAACCAGATATAGCTTATGGGGGAGAGAGAGACAATAGGAGAAGGTGTCCAGAGATTAATAAGGTTAGTAAATGTTATGTACACATATGGAGATATTATCACGGTTCATGCATCTGTTTTAGTACATATACATTGTTCCGATTACTAACCATGTTCTTGTGTGTTTGTACGGTAAAATGGAGCTTGGACCTATTGATTCGTGTATAGTCAGAGGGCAGACCTGCCATGGTTTGCAGGTTGTGGGAGTGTTAGGTGAGTAATAATATTCTTATATGCCGCTATTAATCTGTACAAGCCATATTACTTACTTACTTACTAATGTGGTCATGTTCATAGGAGGCTATGGTGCAAACCGTAATCAATAACAGATAAGGCCGGTTGCTGAATGGGTCTAAGCTTGCAAAAAGCTAAAAAGAAAGCGATAGGGTATGTGTAAAAGAATAAATGCGAACGAAGAGTAAGCAAAATCTCACAAATAACTTTAAAGGATATGACATACCAATGGAACTTCCAAGGACTCACTACCCAACTCAATATAACGTACGAATCGATCCGATAAGGTTACTCGTCACTTAGCCTTGCTGAAGGGTTAGGATAAAAGTGATGTCAAGAGTAAACAAACAATGCTTACACAAGAAAGAAAATATAAAGTGTATTAATGATAGTCTAATTTTGATCTACTTTATAGCTACAAGTACATGGGTATTTATACCCATAAGTCAGGGTAACTTACCTAAAAAGAAAAAGACAAAAAGGGCATTTTCGTAAGAAAGTAATGTACGAGATACAAAAGGGTAAAAATAAATATATAAGGAAAACAATTATTGGTACAATGGATTCTACACATGATCCTGTATACGTAGCGATGCTGTATTGGTGATGGTATTGGAAGATGTAGACAAAAAGTAAGGATAGCTTACTTGTCCGAGTAGGGGTGGCTTAGTCAATTCGGACTCTTTCTCTAGGCATCTTGGCAAAGGTACGGCCGAATAAGTAATTGGCCGGACGCGAGTGAGAATGAAGATGGGCTATTGTCTCAGCTTTTCGCTTCTTGGCACACAATATGCGAGAAATAGGTAGTTATTCGACTCGGCAAGCAAAACGGGTCGGCAAGGAGATACTTGGCATCCGTATGAGTTGGCTAGAATAAGAGGATTCGTCTTGCCAGTCCCTCTAGTCCTCGGGCTTGGCTTTGGGTTGGTGGTCTGGTAGACTGATTCCCATAATTCCTTTTGGGTTGTTTTGGATTTGGGATCAAATCTGGATGGTCTTCATTTAGCTCTCTATCAAGGTGATACGGATTAAGGTCGGCAACGTTGAAGGCATCGAAAATCCCATAGTCCTTGGGCAACTCGAATCTGTAGGTATTATCATCGATCTTCTAGAAAATTTTGAAAGGTCCTTCAATTCTTGTAGATAATTTATTCCTCCTCTTGTTTGGGAATCATTCCTTGCTAAGGTATAGCCATACCAAGTCTCTTAGTTGGAATTGTTTAGCTATCCTACCTTTAGTCTTCTTTCGTATTCTTCTAGTAGCTTGGTTGATGTATCGAGTGACCTTATCATAGATGTGCTGAAGGGATTGTGCTCGAGCTCTTGCACCAGGGTCCTCTTATGTGGGTACAGGTACCAGGGTATAGTCGAGGGGTAATTCGGGATTAAAACCATAGACCACTTTGAAGGGTGTTTGCTTAGTGGTGTCATCCACTATACGGTTGTAAAAATTTGACTACTGGCAAGCAGATGTCCCAATCAACCAAGTTTCTGTCTATAGTACCGTTAATACATAATACTTGGAGCAGTAATCCCAAAGTGCGATTAACCACCTTTGTTTGGCTGTCAGTTTAGCGATGCAGGAAGTACTGAATAGTAGTTTGATCTCCATCCGACGTTACAAGGTCCTTCAAAAATGGCTCAAGAATTTTAGATCCTTATTGGAGACTTCACTTCTCGGTATATCGTATAATTGCATAATCCCCTGCAAGAAAAGAAAAGCAATAGTCGAAACGTTGTTAGTTTTTTAGCAAGGCACGAAGTGTGTCATTTTGTTGAAACGATCCACGACGACTATTATAAAATCTTTGCCTTGGATAGTTCACGATAGTTTGAAAACAAAGTCCATGCTCAATTTAGTCCATGGCTTCGTCAAAATAGGTATAGGCATTGCTTTCCATTGTTTAGCTTAGTACTTAGCTATCTTGCACATGGTATAGCTATCATCAACTCGGTGCACATTTCTCCTCATCCTCGGCTAGAAGAATCGATGATTCAATAGTTCACAGGTCTTTCTTTCTTTAAAATGTTTGGAGAGTCATCCACTGTAATCTTCCCTAATCAATAGTTTTTGCAGTAAATAAGTTGCTACCCATAATTTCCACTTCAGAACAAGTAACTATCCTTCGTATGATACTCATTTATTGTCCTTCCATCAATGCATCGCATGACTGTGGGTCTAAAGTGTGGATCTTCAGAGTACTGCTCTTTAATATTTGCAAACCTAAACAGCTTAGTTTGTAGTTCGGTTAAAAGTGCATGTTGCCTTGAAAGAGCATCTGCAACTATGTTGCTCTTTCCATGCTTATATTTAATCATGAAATTGAATCCTTCAAGGAATTCAACCCATCTCGCCTGCCGCTTTGATAACTTTGCTTAACTTCGGATGTACCTCAGCGATTCATGGTTGGTATATATGACAAATTCTCTCGATAGTAGATAGTTTTGCTACACTTATAGTGCTAAGATCAACGCCAAGAGCTCACTGTCATATACAAAGTAAATTAACTGTGGCCCTCTGAGCTTCTCACTGTGAAAGGCAATTGGTTAGCCCTCCTACATTAAGAAAGCACCTATTCTAATGCTTGATACGTTACATTTCAGCTCAAATATTTTCTCGAAGTTAAGTAAAACAAACATCGGGGCAAAGGTCAATCTTTCTTTTACCTCAACAAAGCTCCTTTCCTCTTTTTCTCCCCATCGAAAGTCGGTGTTCTTCTTCGCAAGCTTAGTAAGAGGCATAGTGAGTGTGTTGAAATTCTTGATGAATTGTTTATAGAATGAAGCTAGTCCATGGAAACTTCTCATGTTGGTACAAGTAATAAAAGTCAGCCACTTTACAATTGCTCGGATCTTTTTGTTATCTACTCGGATCTTTAGCTTAAGAATACCACTTCCTCTTGGCAAAATTTCTCGATATTGCCAAATAGTTTCTTGGTAAGGAGGATATGTAATACTTCTCGAAGATGCTCGTAATGACTCGGCATGTTAGCATTGTAGACCAATATGTCATCAATGAACACTACAACACACTTTTCAATCAGATGTCTTACACGTGGTTCATCAATCGCATGAAAGTGGTTGGGGCATTTGATAGGCTGAATGGCATGACCATCCACTCGTAAAGTCTATGCCGAGTTTTAAACACAGTCTTCCATTTGTCTCTCGGCATAATACGAATTTGATAGTAAATAGACTTTAGGTTAATCTTAGTGAAGAACTTGGCTTCGCTCAACTCATCCAACATGTCTTCTAACCTCGAGATTGGATACTTGTATTTGATTGTGATCTTGTTCACGACTTGGTTATCGATACATATTCACCAGGTTCCATTCTTTTTCACCACCAAAAATGTTGGCATGGTACAAGAGTTAAGACTTTCTCGGACATATCCTCTCTCTAGCAACTCATCAACTTGACGTTGTAGCTCAGAAGCCTATTTGGGATTTATCCAACAAATTAGTTTATTCGGCAGTACGACGCCAAGTACTAAGTTAATGAAAAGCTTTATAACTCGAGTTGGGGGCAACCCTTTAAGTAACTGTTTTGGAAATAGGTTAGTATACTCATTAAGCAACTCTATGATTTCTTAGGGTAGTTTACCCCACTCCTTTATTTTTAATAGACGCTTGACTAACATGAGGGTCGACTCATCAACATTGATGGCCTCTTGGACCTTGGCTCTACTCATCACCAAAGTCTTGCTTGATCTGTAGGCAAGTTTTATCTGTAATTTAATAACTTTTATTAGCGACATTGGGTTCAGCATGATCTTTCGGTCATCCTTCTTAAACATATACGTGTTCTTATAGTCATTGTAGATAACTTTCCTATCAAACAGTTACGGTTTACCTAGCAATACATGGGAAGCACACATAGGGCAGTACGTTGTAGAGAATCTTGTTTGAGTAATTCCCTATAATGATTAGCAGTAGTATTTGCCAAGTTATATGTAATGCTCATTTCTCGCTTAACCAGTGCAACTTATATAGCCTTGAATGTGTAACGGTTGGCAACTTCAGTCTCAAAATAAGATCAACTGATGCCACATTGGTGCAGCTTCCACTGTCTATAATAAAGGCACATACTTAATCATTTACCTTTATAGGCGGTATGAAACAAATTCTCTCTCCACTCTTCCTCTCGTGAGGGTTCCATGTTCATAGTATGTCGAGCAACCATGAGTAATTAGTCTAAGTCCTCAACCAATACGTTATCATCAATTAGTTCTTTCTTGACGGGGAGCTCCTCTGCCTCGGGTTCCTCATTTGTACTGTCTATTTCTAGCTTCGGGACGTTTCCCTTTATGACCATTGTCCTTTGGTTCGAGCACTGAGTAGCCATATGTCGGAAACCTTGGCACTTGAAGCACTTGATTTGGCTTGTCTTCCTACTAGACCCTTGCCTCTTCTCGTAAGTTTGGGTAGGCACTTTACCATTTAGTTAACCTTTCTGATAAGCTCGGACATCCATCTTTTGGCTCGGCTCGGTACTCAATTGAGTTCAGTGACTTGCCCGTTCAAGTTAGTTAGTCGGCATCCTTGTCGGTACTCGACTCCTTTTTTGCCTTTTTACTCATTGGGTTATTTTGATGGCTTCATCTATCGTGGTAAAGCGTTAGAGTTCTACAATGTCTCCAATATCACCTCTTAATCCAGTAATGAATCTTGAGATTGTTTAAGTCGGTGATTCCTCCATTTCGCAATGAATCATAATTATTTGAAATTTTTGAACATATTTGTCAACAGGCTGGCCTCCTTATCTTAGCTTTTGAAGCTGAGTGAAAGTATCTTGAAGATAAGTTTCTGGCATGAATATGTTTTTGAGTATTCTCTTCATCTCAGGCCAAGTATTAATTTCTCGGTAGACCTCTCGTCTCCTCATGACCAGGAAATTCTCCCACCATATGGCAGCATATCTAGAGAACCCAACAGTAGCAATTATCAATTTCTCGTAATCCTTATACTAATAATAATAAAAAACACGCTCCACCTTCTCTTCCTACTCCAAATATTTATTAGTATTCCCAGATCCACTGAAACTCGGAATTTGAAGCTTCACATAGTCAGATACTCTAGGAGCTCGTACGTATTCTTCTTCAAAATATTCTTTCTTGTCCTCTTCATTAAGTTTTTTTAGGTTTATCCTTCGTTTTACTCATCTACCCACCCTTCCACCTCGAATTGGTCAAGCTAGGTTTTGACCTTTAATAAGTTAGGTAGCTTATGGAGTATTTTGCACGGCTTCAGTTGGTCGATCAGCCAACATATGAATAACTCGGGTTGAATCACCAAAAGGTTAGCCACCTCATCGAGTCTTTCATCAATGCTTCTCGATGTTCCTTGAGACTGTCGTCCATGGTGGACAACTCCATTGTTGTCATCTCCAGCACCAACATTTGTACTTGGATCCATCATTTTCTTCATTGATTCAAAGCTTAAACAAACACTCCCTCAAACCAAAAAATCAACCGCTAGCAAACACAATAATTAAGATGACCACAATAACTTACTTTGTCTCATACGTGTAAAACGGAGTATAAGCATAACTTCAAAAAACAACTGTAGCTTAAACAAAACCTCTGCTATGATATCAAGATGGTGTGGACCGTGATCAATAATAGACAAGGCCAATCGCTAGATGGGTTTGAGCTTGCAGAAAGCTCGAAAGAAAGTGATAAGGTATGTATGAAGGATAAATGCAAATGAAGGGTAAGTAAGACTCTACGAATAGCTCCAGAGGATATAATGCACCAATGAAACTTCTAAAGACTTATGACACAATCCGATATGACATACGAATCGATCCAGCGAGGTTACTTGCCACCTAGCCTTATTTAAGGGTTAAGATAAGGGTGAGGTTGAGAGTAAACAAATAGTATTTATGCAAGGAAGAGAATACAAAGTGTATTAATGGTAATCTGATTCCAATTATTTTTATAGCTACAAGTATAGGGATATTTATATCCATAAGTTAGGGCAACTTGCCTAAAAGAGAAAAAACAAAAAGGTTATTTCCTAAGGAAGTAATGTACAAAATATAAAAGAGTAAAAATGAATATATAAGGAAAACAATTATTGGTGTGACGAATTCTACACATGATTCTATACACGTGGTGATGCTATTGAAAGATGTGGATAAAAAGGTACAGACAGCTTACTTGTCTGAGTAAGGGTGGCTTGGTCAGTCCAGACTCTTTCTTTTGGCATCTCGATAAGGGTGCAGTCGAGTAAGCAATTGGCCGGGCATGTGCGAAAATGAAGATGGGCTACTATCTCGATCTTTCGCTTCTTGATATATGATATGCGAAAAATAGGCAATAATTTGGTATAGATAGTATAATGGGTCAGTAAGGAGATATTTGGCCTTTACACTAGTCGATTGTAACGAGAGGATTCATCTTACCAGTTCCTTTAATCCTTAGGCTCGATTGCAGGTCAATGGTCTAGTGGCCTGATTCCCATCAGGTTACCTATGCATTACAAGTACAATGGAGCGAGATGTCTTTCCGTAAGGACAAAGAGGATATCTCGATACATCATCGGATGGAGCCTTACGTATGGGATGTCAAATTATAGGGTGTTATGTAACTTCCCTTCATCATGATGGATTGACATTTGGTCATAGCCTTAGTTGAAAGATGGAGGCTGAGGACATACACCTTTTACTTGCCTACCGAAGAAACAACAATCACATTATAGGATACAGAGGTCTAACTTAGGTATTTGATTGGGGGTATGGCATGTTGAGAGGGGAACGTATGTCGCTTACATGACTACGGGAGCATTTTGGGATACTTCCCTACGGTGCAAACAACGGGATAGGTGCATGTGCCTACATTCTTAGCTTGATGGAGGGATTTATCTTCATGAATAAATCCTCTAACTTGCTCTACCTAATGTTTCTACCATTATTTGAGGATTCATGGTTGCGGGACAGTACGGTTGGGGCTTTATATGCTTAGTTTAGTTGTACAGGTAACTGTGCTCGGTCGTGCAATCGAGTACACATGAGACTAGAGGGGCCGTTATCCTTTTACAGGTGTGGGCTTAGAATAGATTTCCACACATTACCCCACTTAGTCGATATGGTTTCTCTATTATCGAGGATAGGCCATTGGCGATCCGATGGAGAGTTATGCGAGACATGACCCAGTATGCCATGCATGTCA
The DNA here is from genome assembly GCA_024138005.1 of Lumnitzera racemosa. Classification (NCBI taxonomy): domain Eukaryota; kingdom Viridiplantae; phylum Streptophyta; class Magnoliopsida; order Myrtales; family Combretaceae; genus Lumnitzera; species Lumnitzera racemosa. The sequence continues at coordinate 10,435,865 of JAMXBC010000007.1, forward strand.
TGGATGAGTACCGCATTGTTTCCAACCTATAAACGACACAATAGGTACGATATATGAACTTCTTTTAAATGTACTTACGTTATCACACCTTATTCTCAACTCTCATATCCCTTTGTTGTTACTAGGTGGTCTGGGAGTGGAACTCTAGGTAGTTACTGCCTGAATTCTCTAGTGTTGGGCAACAAATTTAGATGGCTAAGGTCCCATTCATTTGTTTTCACATCATTGAGTAGTATTTCTTTAATTATGTCATTCGACAGTTTGGTAGGTACCAATTCCTGCTGTAGGATGTAGACATTGACGATCACCTTTACCAGATCAAATTCTATAGTAGGATTGATGTGGATTGGATATATGTCCATGACTACTACATCTAGCTATGGGGTGATAGGCATTATTACCTCATGTAGGTCTAGGGTCTTAATGGAGTTGATCTTAAAAATTGGTCATGGTACTGTTAGATCACCTGTCATTATACCACACACTATAGAGCTGTCATATGCCTTTTGGTAATTGCCTGTCTACTCATGAATGTATTCTTTGTGTGTGCATATCTTATTTTTTGTATATTGACATTCTCATGTTAGTTTATTTCAAGTTGACTTACTTCGGGATGTGTAGTTGTAGACATCCATCCACACTTACCATTGTAGATGGAACGTTCTAGTTCATTGAGGAGTACGGCGGCATTATACTCTACCTATAGCAAGAGGGGGAGTAGCAACAATACCATAGTAAACATGACAAGGATCAAGGAGCACTTATAGCTAAAGCTAAGCTACTTCCTTGCTCACTACCTAGAGGCACAACCAAAGTTTGGGGAGGCAGAGTTTAACTTGAGTGTAGCCGTGGTGGCCATAACTATGATGTGCTGTCATATGGATGACATTCTGTAGACTTAGGCTACATCAACTCTAAGTACGATATATGTCTTGCTTCTGGAGTTGCTTTTAGCTTAAGGGGTGGATCTAGCTCTTACATGACTCTTGATTCCCATTACTGGATGGAACTCCTCAATCTACCAATTCCTTAAAAAGCAGTGTTTAGGTTACTTGTAATCTTTAATGGGTGAGGGCATCACTTAGGTGGAGCCAGCTCTTCTTACCAGCTTAGTGCCTCCATATGATTCAGATGAGACACCATTAAAGCCTCCATAGTCTCCAGATAGTTAGAGGCGTTCCTTTGTGTCCTTGGCCATTAGAACTGTCATCTGTTGTAGGAAATAATAGATGGACATGCTAATTATCATAATTGATTGTATGGATATAAATAAAAGACTATTATGTACATATACTTTTATTTGAATATAAGTTCAGCTCTTATCAAATATTAAAACGTGTTGTAAGCTTTTAATGTTAGTGAAATATGTTGCATGATTTTGGACTTTGTTTGTATCATATGCAAAGTGGATATTTATCATGTATGTCGAGTCTTGTTCTTGTGTATTTTGATAATTGAAGTTGGTTTATTAGAAGAGGGAGCTGTTTATAACCTGTGTTTATATTTATAGAAAATAATATGTTTTGGGTTGAACTTAGTTATTTGGTATCATCTACGGGTGGTTATAAAGGAAGACACTTATGTCTCCATTTTTTCATAATTTATGAAATATTTTACATCGAAAATATATGCTCTCAATGTAAGAAATTAAGGACGAGGTCGGAGTAAAGAAGAATTATACCATTGTCTTATTATTTATCAACACGAGTTGTTTTTCGTAATATATTTAAAAAAAGGTTTTGTGTTTGATTAAAACTCTCCCCACTCATAATAATTTTTTTTTTTATCCCTTCCATGGTCGGGGGAAAAAAAAAAAAAGGGCGGTTGACACGAGACAAACCCATTAGTGAGCCACGTGGCTCGGCCCTGCAGTAAATATACATAAAAGTGAAACATGGGACACAGTCTTGGAGGAAAAAGAAAAATAAAAAAGGGAGGCAGTCGCATTCACGTAAGGGTAGGGGTAGGGTTAATCCTGTTTGGCGGGAAATCCCAATTACTTTCCCCTCCATGTTTTCACTCTCTTTTCTATTTCTTTGTTTAAATTCAGAAACCACATGACGCATTTGTTATTATTATTTTTTTTTTGCACACATAAGAAAGAAACATGCTCGGAACTGGGCGGAAGCGGAAACCGTGGTCGGAGGTGGTGAGGAAATCCCGCGAACCGAAGAAACCAAGGCAACCTGAGGAGAAACTAATCGCCGAAGAGAATGCTGCGGTTTTGAACGGAGTCGAGTCACCGGAGGAGGAGATGGAGGTTCAAATCAAGAAGCTTCGTGAGCAATGGGAACTAGCTTCCGTTCTCAACTTTCTTTGTGTAATATTCACTCGTCATTCTCATGAGAATTTAATTTTCATGTAGCTTTATGTGCATTTGTTGCTTTTCTTTTGTACTTGCTATAGTGCAATAACACAATCTGGTGTTACGTTTGAGTTCGAGGCCGGAGATTTAGAGAATGTTGCTTGTGTGATCTTTTTGTTTTGGTTTTTAGAGATTTTTGTTTCTGTGTGACTGTTAAGTAAATCTTTGCGTCTTCTAATACAGCATTTGGTGATTGGTTTAAGCTTTGGAGTACATATTCAGAGGAGGTTACCAGTTTTGTGATGATCTTGTGGTATTTGATTGTGCATCAGAGTGCAAACAAGGATGATTTGACGATATGGACGTAATGTTACTATCGAGGGTGTGTTTGTTCGTTCCGTGGAATAACATTCTCCCAATATGAACTTTTTACGTGGCAAGTATTTATGGAAAAGAAAAACATAGGTGGTGTAGCTACCGGAAAATTGATGATGAATTTTCATTAATACTTTTTGTGTAGATAACTAAAACATTGATGGCTACTAGTACTTAACCATGAGCATGGAGAAGTCGTAGGTTGCATGGGCAGTTGATGGTTAGGCTCAAAGATGGTTACGTAGAGTAGGGAGCCTGTTGTGCAAAGACCTTACTACCTTGGCTAGTAGATATAATTAAATCCGACTAATATAATATAAATCCAGCTAATTATATTCGTAATTTGTGCTTGCCGTACCTTGTATATCTTATTGAAATTCATTGAAGTTGTCAAAGTTGTCTTATATCTCCCATTTAAGTCAATACAGTGGTTCATGCTTGCTGTAACTTTTATTTATTTATTTTATTTTTTCTTATTTTTATTGAAACTCATTGATTTTGATATTTATAAATCAATTTATACTTTGAATATTATGATTTCATGCACGAATGCTGATAACATATCCAATTAGGAAAGTGTAAAAAATAAAAAATCACAGGTTTTATAGGTATGGGTTTCAGGGTGGTCCTGAGATGACATATAACAGATTCTGCTTACATAGTTTTGGAAATGGGGTAAGGTACATGGTAGGGGTTACTACCTTCCCTATTATGTACATGATCACCTATAATAGTTACCCTGGCTTACTGCTAAAACCTATTGTTAAATCTATCTGTAGATGCATTTGCTTGACATTGCTGTAAAAATACTTAATAATTGTACATATGATATTGTAATGATTGCACTGTTGGAGATTATTCCTTCTCTTTACATACTTTACAAGTAATCGAATATTAGTAATGGTTAGATTTCAAAAGCTTAGTATTAGCTAATAGTTTGGTGGTAGAAAGAAGTGTGTGACTATAGCTGTTTGCCGGAATGGTTAATTTCTCCACGGTAGATCAACAAATTTTGAGAAAAACAGTTTTTATTTTGAAAAGAGGAAATTTAATTTCTAATGAAAAAATGGTGGCAATTGTTTCCACGGATCAATGTATTTTTTTACTGTTAAGTCCACAGATTTTTCTCTTTAGAACAATACATCTGTAATTTTCATTTGTTTTTTCTTAGGAATCCTATAATATTATTAGATGAATATTTCTTCTCTACTACAGGAAAAACATGGATAGGTGTAATTTATTATTGAATTACAGGTCTTTGAACCTGTCCTTGGCAAGGACTTGAAGATATCTGCTGAAGAGGTCGAGACTGGACTTGTTAAGCCTAACAGTTTACTTTCTCAGTTACACATAAAGCTATTGAAGGTTGTAATGCTTGTTCTACCTGTAGTCTCTTTTATACTTATTTTGCTGATACTAACGTTAAAAGTGGTGGCTTGGGGATGCAGCATGCATCTGCAAATGCCTAGGAACTCCTAGTTCAGTAAATTTGAAGTTCATGGAGTAAATGTTAATTTACTTTGGTGCTAAGTGGAGCCGGTATAACTTGCTGCTTGTGATCCTTTGTTTTTGTTTATCAAGTACTACTTTTTTTTTTTTGGTATATATGAATTGAGAGCAACATTGATGAGTTCTTAGCCTTTAATACCTGGGAGAGCTAGATGTTCGAGAAGATTTTGTAAAGAGGATAACTGAATTTATCTTGAACTAGTTACAGTCCTGTACCATGCAATGCTCATAGTATATAGTTACTCTGGTGATAAAATATGAAAAAGTTATACCGTGCCCTTTCTTGAGAAAATTGACACAAAAATTGCCCAGAAAGGCGAAAGAAAACCTATATCTCATATGCTCCTTTCTAAATGCCAGCAAAATTCTGCCTCTCTTCTACATGTAAAATCAATGATCATATTTATTTGGGTAGTATATTGGTTAGATAAATATTAGAAATAAGGTATACTATGTGCATCTTTCATCCACTTGCTATGCCAAGAACCTAGTAACTTGTACAAGTTGTGTGTCAGTCAATTTCTCATTCCTTGTTTCCCGGCATGTCATCACTGAGTTCAGCAGTTCAACAATTATGGGGAACAATGCAGTCTATTGGTGTTATCGGGTCAGCCTTTTGATGGGTTCATTTTGTGTTGTCATCAATCATTGATGTGCGGTGTCTTTGTGTCTCTTACCATATGTTCTAGTTCTTGTTTTAGGATTGACTACGGTTCTTTTGATACTGGAATTGGTCTTAAGTTTGTTGTTTCTTTTATTTTTTTTCGTCCTTTTCTACCTGTGATTTCAGAAAGTTATGGGCACATGTAGGATAGGAAACTCAAAGAACTTTGTTTTATCACCTGCCTTTTTTTGAAACTTTTTGATACTTGAATCCTGTTCTTCTTCCCTTTTGGTACTGAATGCCTCAATGAACCAATACAACTGTGCTCTGCACAGCTGGAGTCATGAACGGTGGATAACATGACATGTTCTATCCATAACTATCAAATAACACTACTTATTACAAACGAAACCAGACACATTCTTACATCATCCTATATTAAGAAACCTAATGCATACAAATGCTGCACCAATCAACATAGAGAAACACAAATAATAACTACAATAACTAAGTTATTCTTTTCTATGCTTTCCAGGAGTCAATCCTCTAAGAGTTCTTCCAAAAGGGACTACCTTGTGCCTAACAGTTTTCTTTGGTGCTTGGCAATTTGTTGTACGGATTGACTAATTTAATTTTATAAACCAGGGTATACCACCTGTGAACAAAAAACTGGATGGTTCTGATGCATGGGTGACTGTACTTTGTAAGAAAATGGATCCGTGGTGGCCATGGGTATAACATCATGAGTTCCTTAGCTGCTTTGACTCTTAATTGCATGTGTTGAAAGTTTGACCTAAATATCATCTTGCTTCCTTTTGATGCAGGTAGCTGAAGGGAATATTCCCCTGGTGGCGATGAATGGGTATAGTTCCACCCCTCCTAATTTATTTTAGTTTCCTTGATGGTCATTTCTTATGTTCTGGTTTTCTCCTGCAGAGAGGAGATTTCTAGATACAAGCACCTTGATGTGATCGATCGATTGCGACTTCTCAAAGCTCTTTGTGAAATCCGAGCAGATGTAAATATAGTTTGCACTTTCACTGCCCTAGTCCATCTAGAGTTGAAATATTCTTTTCTATACCTATTTCTCCTTTCTTGTATTATATTAGCAGATACCAGATGCAAAAATTCCTGCTTGCATTATGTCCACAAAAATTTTATGTTGAATTAGCCGACAAACACATGCTTATTCTAAGAGGTCATAACTTTGTCATTGGCTTATACCAGAATGCTTCCTTTACCTATTGCAGCAAGATGATGCAGTATCTTACGTATGCAGTACCCTCAAAGGGGCAGCTGAGATATCTCACTTTAGGAAGGAAAAGCTTGGTGGGAACGAAAATGGAACTTCTTACTGGTAAAATGGAACTTTTGGAGTATGATTCGAATTCATGACTTATGGGACAAATGATGGATATAGTTCTCGTTATGCTTGTGATAGGTATGAGGGGAATCCAGCTGTTGGGCATAGGCTGTACAGGGCAGTGGTTAAGTCTGAGTTGAAGGAGATTGGTAATGAAGCTAAACGTTGGGATCGATCAAAAATATGTTTCCAATGGGAAACAGTTGCTACTAATCTTGAGGAATTCTGCAAAGTCATGGTGAATTCAATAATTAAAGTTACTGATCATTCATTTAACAATTGCTTTGTAACTTGTTTCTTGAAATGCTGACAGGAAGAACTTGCATCAAGCAAATTTGCTGCTGAAGTTGCTGTTGGCAAGATTATAGAATCCAAAATAATTCCTGTTCTTGAGAAGATAAAGAAAGCAAGTTTTAACTTATACATATTATCACATCACACTTCCTTTCCATCTCACTATTACATTGTTAAAACTACTGCTGGAAAGTTTCATATTGGAAAGCTTTCTTGGATACTAATAGCATGGTTTTGTTTCATGAAACAGAACAAAGAAAGGGCCTTGAAGCGCAAAGAGAGGCAGAAAATTCTCAGTAGTTCTAGAAATTCTTATACTGTGGGTCCTGTTCGATCATGTCGCAGTCGCAGGCCTATAAGTTACACATTTGGTATGATATTAATCTATTGGAGAACTATCATTGACATGCAAGGCACTTATCTGAGAATTTTGTTCTATTCCCTTTGGATTTGAGTTGAATAAAAGTATCTTTCTTGTGGAAACAATGTGCAGATGACTATGATCGTGCAATTAAAGAGGCAATCCAAGTAACACAGTAAGAGGCACAGCTTTTAATGCTATTTGATATTTTATCAATTTACACTACCTTCTGCATGGCATTAGTTATACTGCTAAGTGAGAACATTATGTTTTGTTTTCCAACTTTTATGCCGAGAGGCAAAGTGTCTGAGAACTATGGAAGAAACCATAACTCAGGTTTTCTCATATTTGTTTCCATGACAATCGGCCCTTGAGAATCTTTGTGAGATTCAAGGACTTGAATAATTTATCAAGAGAAGTTCTGTGAATGTTGAGTTTAAATTAGATAACTGGGTTGTGATATGCTCTTTCCCCAAAATGGCTTGGAATAACTTGATAGCTTTACCAGATAGCAGACATGCAGCTGAATGAATTTCTGGTTAGGGGTAAAACGTTGCCTCAATGAACACAGAGTGGTATACTCCCCACAGTGTTGATCCCTTGCTGCTTGTCTTTATGCCACCTAGGAATTAGATGATGGTGATAATGTTTGTGTACTGTATTCTAAAAGTCATGAAAGTAGATGAAAGTCGTCATAAATATGCTATACATTGGCACTTGCCATTTACAGACTGCTTAGTCTACAAGTGATGTGCAAGACACATCAAAATACCGTAAAACAAAGAAGCTCAGAGAAGATAAGCTACCTTTCCAAGATTGATATGCAAAGAAAGTTTGCATGTTGGTTGAGATAATAAATACGATACTGGCAGCAGATTTTCTTCGGGCATGAGAATCAATCAACTGTACTTCAAAGTCATTTATTATCATTTTATGTTTAGCAGCTTTATTTGACTCTACTATCAATTGTCAGAGAATGATCTTTACCACATATAAATATTCCATGCATAGCATATTTATATATGAATTATGTGTGTTTTACTTTCTGATGGCATCCTGTTAATTGTTAACTAGAAAGTATGAATCAGTTTGTTAAGAGGGGGTGGCATTCATGGGATTGACTTTGCTGGATATTCTAAAGCTGCTAGATCTAACCCAAGTTTGTTTTTTCAGAAGGCGATGTGTAGCTGAGGAGCGAAGGAAAGAACCTAGGCAGGGCCGTCTTCTAGAAAGTGCCTCTAGTTATGACTCTGATATGGGCACTGATTCGGATGAAGATATGGATAGAAAAGATGATTCTATGGACACGAGTGCAGCAACCACTGAGCATGACGATGTCAGCGATGACGATGGTGGTAGTGTAAAAGATGAGGGCACTAGTGATGCTGTGAACTTTCATGGTGAAGGATACCACCTTCCTAAGATCAAGGATTTTCCCAATAACCGTAAGAAGATCAATGGCATCGTTGAGAAGACTAGTGGTGTATGCAACAGTGATAGGCAATCTGGAGTTCCTGGACGACCTGGAGCTGAAGAAACGAGAAAGTTACATAGGAACTTCCTACGGCAAAGACCCAGACAGAACTCTGCTTTGGATTCGGTAACTGTACCTGATTCAGAGGATGAGGATGATGTTTGACACAATATCAAGCCAAGAGAAATTCTCTCATGTTGTTGGAACATGAGAAATATATCAGTAAATACTAGTCACTTGCATATAATTATTCCTTGCATTTTGCAACTCAGCAAGGAATTCCCCTTATTATGTTACTGAATATTGATGTATCCGCGTACCATTGAGAAGCCAGACACTGGTTAGTTTTTTGCAGGCAGTCTTGGAGGGATCGGGTTCATCAATGCTTCGAAGAAAACTTATGGTTAAAATGATTAGGATGAAGAGATTTATGAGCTGGATTGTGTTTCCATTAGAATTCCTAAAATCCTGCATATGAAGCAAATTTCAAACAACTATTGTAAATCCTGTCAGTTAAAGTTGAAAATCAAGCTACCGTTAAGATTTCTTTTTTTGGGTAGCTATCTGTCTGCCTTCAAATGATCTCCTGGTCCTTTACTGTTGGTTGATCTTATGAGCAAGTTTTATAAATGTGCAAATTATCAGAAGGAAAAGGAGATGCATGGACTGCACGACATGCTATGGCAGGGTTAACTTTATTTTTCACTGGTCTGTCGTCCGTGGTGGTGATTAGTGCTATTTAATACGATTTTAAGATCATGTTAAGGATTTTTGTGTCAAGGATTTCATGATAGATTTTATCCATATATATATATATATTAATTAAGACGGAAAATAGAGTTCTTAGTGTATGAAATTATCTATAGAAAACAAGTCAGCGATTATATCATAATTTGATATATATATATATATTTACAATTGTAGATTTGAATATTATGTATAGAGATAGATCATGGGAAGATAAATATTTAGCCAGTTATTATACAGTTATTTTATATTTTTACATGCGTACATCACCTCTAATTTCATTCACAATTATATTGATTATTTTTAAGTGGACTAATAATGAATATATTTTCAATTGGTGGAGTGCCTATCTACAAACTTTTGCTATACAAACAAAAGCAAAATTCCTCTCTTAATTTGTAAACTAGTATTTCGCTTAAAAAAAATAAAATTGTAAACTAGCAAGATATAGTCTTTTGAGATTTGATTCTTCTCTATGTCATCCTTTAAATAATCTGGAGAGAAAGAGGGATTGGGGAATAAAGAAAGAAGAACAGACCGTATTCTGAAACGAAGAGAAAGAGAATCGAAATTAATCAACCATCAGTTGTTTATCTGTGCCCTTAACGTGATTTTAAAATACTCAGCAGAATCGTGACAACAAAGTCAGGATGGCCGAGTGGTCTAAGGCGCCAGACTCAAGTTCTGGTCCTCGAGAGAGGGCGTGGGTTCAAATCCCACTTCTGACAATTTTCTTTTCCTTTCCTTCTCCACCGTTTGGCTGTCTCTACTCTATTCCTGAAACTTTATTTATCTTCTCTTTTTACCTATAGCTCCGATTCTAAGAGATTTGGCTGTCTGGGATTTGGTAACCATCGTATGTTCCTCGCTTCGAATACTTCCCTAGTTGATCAAATACCTGGAGATTTCATCTATAATAAATATCATCTAAGGCCATAGAAAAGTGAGACGAAAATAATTCAGCATCTCCCAGTACTCGGTGTCGTCGAAGTTAGAACTAAACTAATCCAACCGAAGCATCCTTCAACTAGGCAATTGCAAAGGGCATGAGCATCGAACCAAAAATTGCATTCTTTACACCTTGATATTAAAAGTCCAAGATGTTATAACTAATATATATTTAAGCTCTATCCTTATTAGTTATTTATCTTCAGTGACACCTTGACTCCGTAAAAATTTTCTTCTATCTATATTTTATATACTTTACAAACTCATCATGTCATAACCCAACAAAATTAATTGTTAATATACCTTCCATAAATGGTAAGGTAATTTGAGCCATAAAAGTTGTCCGATTGAAATTAGGTTAAAATGTCCCTATTAGAAATTCTATTTTCTTAAAAAGAATTTTTGTGGACTACTTTACAAAATACCTTTACAAAATTGAAAATAGAAGTTGCGATTATGCTTGGGCTTATAGGGATATCGAATTGATAAAGAAATCACCTATAGAACACATGATTTCTAAGTGGGGCAACAATTTAAACGAGAAGTTTTTAAAACACATTATGTATAAAATTTGTGATTTTATTGCGCTTTCTAGTTAAAACGTATCGTCTCTTTTATTTCAGCCATTCATACTCTCTCTTTAAAATAATACTGACATGAGCTCACACATGCACCAACTCAAAATTACGCCAATTTTAATATTTTTAGACAAAATTAAAGCTTTGTGGCATTGAATCATGTCTTTAGTCAATGTTTACTAAGTATTATTGTATGCAATAGATTTTTTATCCTCTTTCTCTCTATAGTCCTTGTTCTTGTTGCTAAAGTGTTGTTTTTTTTTTTTTTTGTTAATCTCTCTACAAAATTTTAGCTACTTTCTTGTTATGAATGGTAAGTGTAGAAACTTTGATTTCACTTCAAAGTTTTGGTTTAGTAAAAGAGACTATATTTAGTTGAGGTAAATACTTGCCCTAATCCACCCTTTATTCTTCTCAAATTGGAGATGCTTTTTTCTTTTTCCCTTAATTGTTCAATAATTATTTCCTATGCAAAATTGCAGGAAAACTAAGCAACATTAGTACTCTAGTATAGAAAATTACAATTTTTTTTATTAAGTAGATATAGATGAACTTATACAGAGACATTATTATTGATTTAAATTTGGGTTGTCCTTTCCAGCTAATTAAAATAATGAATTTTCTTAGATTTATGATATATACACATGGTAATATTTTCTTTCGCAAATATAGCTATGATAGGCTTCTAATGAAAAAAAATTAAAGTGAGAATTGATGTGAGTACGATGAATTGCTGTTAAAAGTAACTCTTAGCACTCATTGAGCGAAGTTGCTTGATAGGCATCCTATGATTTATAACTTAGTTGGTGTACAACCTCGGTTTCCTTTAATGGATACTAGTGGGGTGATTTTTTCTTTAGGAGTAGTGAGCAATGAGATTTTTAAATTAAAAAATTGAAACTACTATTTTTATGAAATATTAACATTGGAGTATGTTTATTTAAGAATAATCCATAACAAGTCTGAAAGGGTATAAAAGTGATAAAAATGAAAGAATAAGTTATAAGAATTGCTCCTACAAACAATTTAAATTGTACAAACATACTCAACTTTTAAAGTTAAGCATTTTCCCCCTATAATAAGCATGGTTACCATTTCTTTTACAAATGTGGAAGTTGATGTGTCATTAAATCCAATTTTAATGATTATGTATATACTTGCAATAGTAAACTTTTTAATACTTGATACCAATCTATAAATAATGTCACCAATAGATTGTCTATTTTTGCTATTGTTGTTTTCTCACATATGGATGATGTGCACTCATAGTGTATGTATCCAAAATAAAAATTTTAATTAATTAATCACCAACTAACTAAATAATAAATAAAACAATTTGTTTAAAATAGATATTTCACATTTTATTAGCATTAATTTGCAAGAAAAAAGATATTGATATTTTTATTTGCATTTGCCGATCATTAATTAGAGTAAAATTGTGGAATATAGTAATACTCCTTTATAAGTGAAGTAGAAGAGAAAATTATTTAAGTGAAATATAACATAAGATAGATAATAAATAATTATAAAAAAATTAAGAATTGACCTTGGCTTACCTCATAATAATATGTCAATAATAAATAATTGTTACATAAACAAACATCTTTGGACACTTGTTTGATATCTAAAAGATAATAGGAAATTAATAACATATCAATCTTCATATTTCTCAAAACAATAAAAAAGAAAAAAAATAAAAATTTGGTAACCATGCTTATTATAGGTAGAATAGTGCTCAATTTTAAAAGTTGAGGATGCCCATGTAATTTAGAGAGTTTTTAAGGGTATTCGATACAATTCACCCTAAAATAAAATAATGTTAAATGCTCACTATTCAAAACTCTTATTTGTTATAAACCAATCCAATGTAAAAAGTTATGTAGACATTCCTTAGAAACTTTTCTTGAATGAATTTGTTTATGTTCTTAATCGAGAGATTTTGCAACTTCTATATAGGCTTTTACGAAGTTTAAGGGCATAGGTAACGTAGTGGGTATTATAAGCTTATGGCTCTACATTTTCCTTTTAGATTATAGTGGAAACTAGCTTAAGTTGACTTGATCCTTGTTGATGGAGTTGGAAAAATAGATTGATGCAAGAGGTTCACTACTATAACTTTTGCGTCAGTATCTCTCTAATTCTATCTTTATTTCAATATGTAGTTTCCACTTGTTGCTTAACATCACAACTTATTTCTTAAAAATTATAAAACAAAAAGGATTTTGTTTTGAAAAATTTAAATTTAATGAAGTCAATCAAATCAATCTCCTTTTTTGATTGCACATAAGTTTTCATAATATATATCAACAGTTACCATAGGTCTTTCCAAATGTCACCATCGGTATTTCCAAAAAAAAGAAAAAAGAGAAGTAGACATTAGCATTACATGGAAATACAACACACGAGATGGAAAATTCAATTAGAATTATGTCTAGAAGTACGCCATTCATTAAACATATCATTCGTAAGCTGCATCGTCCAATTAGACTATACATTGTTGTTTCCTAAAGTCATGACTAGGTCTTTAGTTGCCTCATTAATGTTTTTCACTATGGCATCCAGGTGATCCTCAAGGGGATTAAATGCCATCTTAGTTCTCATGAAGTTGTGGAGTAGATAACATGCGAAAATTATCTAATTGTGAATCCTTATTAGGTATAACGACGAGCTTCTTGAAATACCCCATCTCATTTTAAGAAGTTTGAAGAACCTCTCAATGATATTCCTAGTTGATGTATGTCTTAATTTGAACAATTCCTCTAGAGATCGTGGCATCGCAATTGGGATAAGGAAACTATCGCAATTGGGGTAACCTCCATCAACCAAATAGTAGCATCCTAAAAGAAGCAGTAAGATGGATCATATCCTAAAGTGAGGCATATTTTGTCACATGGCCAGGAAAGGTTATTGTCTTGAAAGCAACACATCATACTTTAAGATACCTTGAGACCATTCCTCTTAGTGATTGGATCCCGAAGGACTCTACTATCTGCGGTAGAACTTTTCTAACTTGATAGCACACATACTTAGAGTGTAGACACCTGGAACGTTTGTTGCAATCTTGTCCTTTTGAGTTCTACATTTAGACTTATCTTCTAAGAAGACTCTAATGAGGATTTGGGTTCTATCTAGAGTACTTATGCAATTCTGCATAGAGGCAAAGAAGAGTACATTGTTAATTGTTCAAATAAATGTCAAATAGGAAAAAATTAAACATGATGGTAAGAAGGATGACATTGTACCTTGAAATATCTCAATCGGCTATCTGAACAGTTGTTTGCAATTAGTTCAAGCTTCTTGAGCAGGTGTAAACATAGGCGTAAAGTGGCATTTAAGATGATGTGGAAATATCAACTGACGATGGCTCCAGAGTGCTTAAAGTTATGCTTAATTACTCTATCTTTTTGGTGATGTGTAAGGATGTGCAAGAACATAGTGACATGCTCATCTACAATCAAGTTCTTTATGGCCTTTAACCCCTCCAATAATTTCTAACATTTTGCATAACTTACTAAATGCATACCTATCTACTCTAAGTTGCTCAATACATGTGGTATCGTTACTACGAACAAGTTTCCTAATGTAATCACGGTGTTGGTAGAAATTCAATTTGTAAGATCGAACTCAGGAATGGTATGAATGTAAGGCTAGGTCAAACAATTGGAATATCAACCAATAAGCAATATTACAATATTCTAACCACAAAGCTATTAAGAAGCAAGCGAATTTCTTTTTCCTTCACATTTCATTCTTATGAAAGCTCAATTGATCCATAAGTGAAAAAAATAAAGTTGCTCACAAATAAGCTAATCGCCATTATAAAACGACTTTTGGATATTTTGATACGATGACAAGATAACAAGAAGTAGGCTTTCATACAATCCCCTAATGAAAGAAGGTTTTCATTAAACAACGATTGAAGTGACCGGAAGCAAGTTTATGTAAAAAAAACCAAGCATTTGGCTAAGTTAGATGAAGGTAGCAATTACATAAAATGAACCTAATTAAGGTTGTGGCAGCAAGGCAGCAAGTTAATCTCTTTATTTGACAATGTTCTTAAACAATCTTACCAAGTATAGTATGAGGTTTTGTAAATGTAGAGATAGATTTAAAAAATGTAGCAGCATCTTTGAAAAGTGACTTAGCTTTTTATTGTGCTTCGGAACCTTCTAAAACCGCAAGTATGATGTTTGAATATCTCTGCGCAACTTTTGAAATACGAAACCAGGATTGGAAAAGATAATTCTTACAGTGGCGAAAACCACTTCTTCATTTTGCGTCAGTACGCACACTTGGAGGTAACCGACCCCTTTACTGATCACTTTGGAAAGATGTTGCCGATATATTTACTTACAACAAAGGTCTACTTAGATCTTAACAAGTAACATCACAGAAAAGAAAGCACACCACAATAGAAAAGTACACTGTTTTAGTTCAAAATAAGCTTAGATGGCATTCCAACAAAGTCAATCGCACCACACAAGCGAAAGGAATATCAAAACAACATATAGATAGCATGGTATATTTCCCTATGGGCTACACAATTTCATAACACTTACTTATACAGAAAGACTGCACCGGATTTCATTAGAGCAAGCAAAATACCAAAAATTTTATAGGTTAAAAGGAGAAGATGAGTGCAGATTAGCACCTGATTGTTACCTTCGTGTTAGCGGACGTTAGATTGGGTGGGTATTTACTTAGATCTACGCAATGTCACAACTTTATCCTGAACCTTAGTTAAGGTTTCGGTGGAGAGAGGGACGGACACACTTTTGTCGAATTGTGGATTGATTTTTGTTTGGGGTACGTTGGTGTTTTATTAGAGGGCAATATGGTGTGATTTTTAAATTTGAGCGGGGGTAGTTTTCAGAATTAAAATGCAGGAAAATCTTTGGAGTTTCATAAGGTCAGCTTAAGAATGTGTATTACCTGCTTTTTGTCTAATTGGAATTCTTAAGAATTCCTATTGCAGGGGTCCAAAACTAATAAAACAAGGTAATATGACACACTCTCCCATGTAAGCAGCTCGATAATGATTAGTATATTTGGATCAATGTAGATAGGAGGAAATATAAGGAAAATTCATATATATTAACTTTAATGATGAGTGAAAATTGATGGAGTTGGAAAGAAATGGTTTGGAAATATTCGATTTTAAACTTTGTTCCCTTTCTTGCAAATCGGAGACTTGAAAACGGTTTCTTAAATTTCTTTTCTAATATCAATCAAGTAAAGAAATCGAAGTATTTCTATCATTAACTTTTTTTTTCAAATATATTTCAAAATCCAAAATGAAGTATACAATTTTTGATAAATTGTAGATATACTTATTTGTATTTGCTCTACATGCATTTAGTCTCTTATTTTGAAATTGAACTTTGAGTTTCAAAATCTTCAATAATGTTATGCTAAACTTCCAAATAAGCAATTTTATTGCTAAACATAATAGAAGATTTTCCAAAATTAAAATAAAAATATTTGAAATAAAAAAGGATAAACATCCATTGCTATTTTTAATTAAATTGTTATAATAAATGTTGGTTTTTATTAATTTATTTGCTATTTCAATTATGGGACGAAATACTCCACCACTAACTCATACAAAGGAAAAGGAATTTAGCAAGTACACTATCTTATATTTGCTTCATTCATATCCATTTAGCCTCTTTGTCTTTAAAATTGTATAGTTAGACACTCAAATCTCTAAAAAAGTACATTTAGACCCTAAAAAATTGTCAAAATGCATATTCTTAAAAAACTTGAGCGCCTAAGTATTTGATTTCAAAGATAAGAGGGTGAAGTATATATGAAAAAACATAAAGGGTGTACCTACAATTGAACTTTTAGTTTTTAATTTTAAGAAGGAAAGATGATAACCGAAATAACAAAACTTCAACGAGGAAAAAAAAGTGAATAATTTAATAAATATTATTTGATTATAAAAAATAATTAAAATTCAAAATTTATTATATGATAATTACTATTCGAGTAATTTGAGATAGAGGTTAATATTACATGATTCATAGTTTTTAAGAAAGCAACTGAAATTCAAGAAAGGGGGAAAAGACTCTAAGTGAAATATTGTCCTACAAAACTTTAAAAGGAGTTTCTAAATAGTTGAATACCATGTTTTTGCTGATTTAATTTTACTTACTTTTTAATTTTAATATTTTGGTAATATACCTCTTTCATAAAGATTGAAAAGGAGGATATTTCCTCCATTTCATCAAGAAGGCAAATATCATATCTTGGAGCCTTGTTATTTTGAGTTCGATCGAAAGATATGAATTGTGATTTTTCTAATTAACTAATTAATTATTTATATATTCATCAAATTTTTTTTAATTTTAGTTATCGTCTTTTCTTCCTTAAGTTAAAAAGAATAAAGTAATTACTAATATATCTCCTTACTTTGCTTCATGTATGCTTAGCTCTTATCTTTAAAATTATGCTATCAAACTCTAAAACTTTAAAGTAATTGTGCACTTGGGATTCTAATCGTACCATTTTAAAATAAGAGAAGAAAAGGGCGGTAAAGTAAATATAATGTATGTATTTGCAATTTAGCCAAGAACTTATTTACTATTTACCTTTTGTTTATCCGACTTGTACTCATTCCTCACGTCTTGAGTCTACAGTTTACACTCATTTCTCCTTTCAACGGACACCGTATTGTCATGTATATATGTATTGTATATGATTTTGATGATCGCGAGGCGGGCTTTTGGTATAGTTCTTTAAAACTGGTATAAGTGTAGTTCGACCGTTAACTTGTAGGAACCAGCAGTGCAAATATTCGATTCGCTCGATCCTGCTTACCAATTTGATTTTCCCACTTTCATATTCAATAATGATAGGTTTTGATTTTTGAAAAAGTAGAAAATAAAAAAGATAAAAAAAAGGCATTTCCATTCTTCTTCAATGGGTGAGCGCCAGATATTTGCAGATCTCTTGAGAAACTGTTCCAAGAACGTTCTATTTCAGCAGGGCCAGCAAGTCCATGGACTCGTGACTAGAATGGGGTTCACTTCCGATTTGATGCTAAGCAATGATCTAATCGATATGTATTCGAAGTGTGGCCATATGAGAGTGTCCCTTAAGGTGTTTGACAAAATGCCCGAGAGAAATGTTGTGTCCTGGACGTCTCTTATGTGTGGTTATTTGCAAAACGGAGATTCTCAACGATCATTTGAGCTGTTTCGTGAAATGGGTGTTTCCGGCATCAAGCCTAATGAGTTTACTTTATCTACTGTTCTTAAGGCATGTGGAATTTTAGGTGTTGTCTGGAGTGGGTTGCAAACTCATGGAGTTTGTGTTAAGACTGGATTTGATTCCACATGTGTGGTGAGTAATTGTATGATGGACATGTATGCAAAATGTGGTAGAACAGATGAAGCTGCCCGGGTGTTTGGTTTGATGGGAGAGAGGAATGTTGTAAGCTGGAACGTGATGATAACAGGGTACGCAACGGAAGAAGATGGTGAAAAGGCGCTACATTTGTTCAGAGAAATGCAGAAAGAAGCAGAAGTTCCCGATGAATACACGTATACGAGTACTTTGAAGAGTTGTAGTGTTCTTGGGGCAATCAGACAAGGGGCACAAATTCATGCTTCATTGATAACAAGTGGGTTTCCGGTTTATGCTCGAACTGCTGTTGCTGGTTCACTGGTTGATCTATATGTAAAGTGTAGCTGTCTATATGATGCTAGAAAGGTTTTTGATGACATTGAAGAGAAGAGTGTTGTAGTGTGGAGTTCTCTCATCTTAGGCTATGCTCAAGATGAAAATTTAGCTGCTGCAATGGACTTGTTTCAGCATCTTAGGGAAAGTAATGTTCCGGTAGATGGATTTGTTTTGTCTAGCTTGATGGGTGTGTTTGCTGATTTTGCTTTCGTGGAACAAGGAAAACAAATGCATGCTTATACTGTCAAGGTACCATTTGGTCAGGACATATCTGTAACCAATTCGATTCTGGATATGTACCTCAAATGTGGATTGGCGGCCGAGGCTGAAAGATTTTTCACTGATATGCCAGCAAGAAATGTAGTATCCTGGACTATCATGATAACTGGCTACGGGAAGCATGGTCTTGGAAAAGAGGCCATCGATTTTTTCGGTGAGATGCAGTTGGCAAACATTGAGCCCGATGCTGTGACTTACTTGGCTGTTCTATCAGCCTGTAGTCACTCTGGTCTCGTTGAAGAAAGTAAAAAGTTCTTCTCTAAATTGTGTGCAGACAAAGATATTAAACCGCAAATAGAGCACTATGCCTGCATGGTTGATGTCCTTGGTCGAGCAGGACGGCTGAAAGAAGCCAAGAGTCTGATTGAGGGAATGACTTTTAAACCAAATGCAGGAATATGGCAGACTTTGCTCAGTGCTTGTAAGGTGCATGGGGACATGGAAATGGGTCGAGAAATAGGATATGTTCTTTTGAAAATGGATGGCCATAATCCCGTCAATTATGTCATGATGTCAAACTTATACCTAGAGGCTGGATATTGCAGAGAGAGTGAAAGGTTGAGGGAAATGGTGAAGCTGAAGAGGTTAAAGAAAGAGGGTGGTTGCAGTTGGGTAGAGATTGACAAGAAGCGTCACTTTTTCTACAGTGCAGATGATTCACATCCACTTTCAGATAGAATTCTTGTTGTCCTAAAGGAAATGGAAAAGCGACTGAAAGAAGAGATAGGTTTTGTATATCAGGTGAGCATTGCGTTACATGATGTGGAGGAGGAGTCAAAGGCAGAAAGTTTGAGATATCATAGTGAGAAATTGGCTATTGGGTTGGTACTAGTGATGGGTGGATTGGAACAAGAGGGAAAGGTGATTCGCATTTTCAAAAATTTACGGGTTTGTGGGGACTGTCATGAATTTATCAAGGGTCTATCAAGGATATTAAAGATAGTTTTTATGGTTAGAGACGCTAATAGATTCCACAAGTTTCAGGATGGAATCTGTTCATGTGGGGATTACTGGTAATGTCACAGTTGTGGATTGATTGGTATTTTATGAGGAGCTAGGTCTTCGAAGGGAGCTCATGCTAGTTCCAGGACAGAAAAGTGATGAAGTGCTCAAAACTAGCATTGCCAGCGTTTATTTTTGCTTCATGAAGTTATATGGAGCTTCATTTAGGTGACCAAGTGAGAACGCTAACAAAATGCAGGTTTTGCAGTAAAGGAGACTAAAATAGAGGAACCTGTGCAAAGTGGTTTGGACGTCATCGGTTTATAATAATACATGGACTTAAGTGATAGCTAAAAAGCACCCACTTATGGGAGGAGCTCCTAGTGAATGAAGGTAGAAGGAGAAGCAAAAAATGCATGTGGAAGTTCTAAGGACTAGAGAACTATGATCTTGAAAAGAACATACCATAGTAAAAGCAACCTTGAATTCATAAAAATAAAGAGGGCACACCTGGTAAGTTGAAGTGCTTCCCTGGACATGCGCAACCTTGATTTCATTGAATGGGAGTAATGGTTTCATCCAATCTAGTTGGATCAGAGGACTCTGGAGTAAAGAAATGAGGCAGCACTAAGCTTTTAGCTTGAATACAGAATTGGCCAAGCACGAGGATCCGTAATTGGACAATGTCTTAGCAGTCAGCAGCAAACGATCTAACAGGGATTTCCATGTGAAGCTTGCCTCCTTGGGATATTTGGCGACCTCACTGGCATTATATGAAGCAGGATAAGATGATATTTAGATTAGTGTCTGATCAAGCCAAGCATGAGTAGCATGCCTAAGGTGTGTGCTTCCAGTCTTGCACCTAGTAGCTTCATGCACGAGATCTTCTTACGACCATAACCAATTTAATTGAGTATTTTAAATCAGATGCCGCTTGAATGACTTTAGTATTACAAAAGAAGTATTTGCTTACTAGCAAGTTTGAATCTTTATGGAAACATGTTAAAGTCCAAATTTTCATCAGGAAATTTGACATCCGTAGTAGCTTATAAAAAGCATTTGATACCTTCAGTAGCCCTTCTCATGAAGAAGCAATAGGTTCAAAACCTAGAATGTGTAACGTCGAGATGTTGAAACCAATATTAAGAGCTTCCCCGAAGCAGCTTTGCTTTTGACTAGGTCGAACCAGAACCTGAATTTTCTGGTGAAAAACAAAACAGGTTTAAGTAGTTATAGTGATTGTAGATTTATAGTTTATTAGAAAACATGCTTTTCCTATAACTTACGTTCACATAATTTGAAAATCCAGGTAATCGAAATATATTAGCAGAAAACATTATCCAAAATTACTCCTTAGCAAGCATTCAAAAATCTTGCCCGATGTCGATCGGCAAAAATATTATGATCTTGGAAAAAATGAAACTGATATTGTCTTTCTTAAATAAATCTAAAAAATAACACTCTTTCAAAAATAATTCTAAGAATATCACGCTTAAAATTGGCTCTTCAACTTGTGCTTTTAAATTGCACTAAAATCGGCTCTTTGAAAGGTGATTTTATTCCTTCCTCATAAAATAGCTTGTTCAAGAGCTGATTTCAATATAAGATAAAAACTCTGGTCTTCTAGAGTTGATTTTAGTATAAGATATAAGATCAGCTCTTGAACAATTGATTTTAGTAGAAGACATCAAATTAACTTTTTAAGAACCAATCTTATTAGCATTGTGCGCAAAAACAAGCAAACTATCAAAAAAAAAAAAAAAGGCCAATAATTTAGAACACATATAAAAACAAAACTTCTAAACCACAAAATGAACTTTTATCCATAGTTAGCTACGTCGGACTCCTTATACCAACATCTAAACTCAAAGCCTATAAAATAAAAACTTAAACACTGTTTGCTGTTCAACACCCATAAACTAAAAATCTGAACAAAATCTATAATTATTAACTATGATCACAAATCATAAGCCATATTCACGCACTCAGTAGCCATAATAGATTTTGATAATTATAATTATAAGATTGATTAAATAAAAAGATAGCAGAACTCAAATAATGAAAACAAACGTTTCATTACTTAATATACTTATTCTATATATACAAAACATGCACAAAATGTTCATCAATTACAATTATTGAGCATCTACTATTGTCTAAGTTGTTTATGTGCATAGGAATATATCTCTCGTGTATCCGTATCAAGTTAAGGTTGTACCATCTAATCTGGATCAACCTCTGCGATTTGTCTGTCGTCACAACTTGTTAGTGGGTCATGTGCATACATATCGAGGTAGAATCAACCTGCTTGAGCCCTTTACCTATGTTTCCATCATGATCTCTAAGTCACCTCTTAAATGGAGTAGGAGTCTGAATGTGACCGTTGAAGTTCTCTCTAGTAAGTGTTTGATATTGCAATGTAGTTGCTGTAGGAGATGGATGGGGTGAGTAATCATCTCTAATGTTTATGTTGCGCTGTTTGTGGCCCTACCCTCT
Organism: Lumnitzera racemosa; assembly: GCA_024138005.1. NCBI lineage: Eukaryota > Viridiplantae > Streptophyta > Magnoliopsida > Myrtales > Combretaceae > Lumnitzera > Lumnitzera racemosa. The sequence continues at coordinate 10,457,826 of JAMXBC010000007.1, forward strand.
TCCTTGTCCATGTCATTGTCCTTGATGGAAACCTCCATTTTGTAGCTTGAGTAGTGGTGAGTCATCATGTTTGACATTAGGTCTTGGTGGGGGTACATCGTTTAAATGGATGCCTTTGAGTTTCCTCAATTATAATATTCTCATGTGGTATTTAAGGTAGCCTATGTATGAAATTTTCTTGCATGCAACAAGTGGTTATCAAGTAATGATACAAATGAAGGGTAACAGCAAGAACAAGTAGATCGTATACATTGCATGTACATCAAGAGGCTCCAAATTTGCTGATATATTGACATGTGACCTATTGGTACCATTAATGATAGTTTGAAGCAATAACATTGAGTGATGGCCATACCTCAATGATTTTATGGCAATGGTCAGTCTATTAAGCCAGCCACCTTGCATAGGTAATAGCCCAATTCGTTTCGATCAGTTACATAGGTCTACCTCATGGAGTGCCTAAGAAGTATCGGCATAAGTAGGTAACTACTGGATCTTTGCTAAACCGTCGAGTGACACTATCTGGGAAATGAAGCTCTACGATGTGGAAGTAGATCGGTGGTGTCTATGCTAGCCGGATATCACTTTCAACTTGACAAAATGTGGGGAGCTTAGCAATGTCATCATGCAAGTAAGGGATCTAAATAACTTGAAACTACATAGTTAAGAATATGTAGCAATTGACAATTTTAAAAGATGAAAATACTAAAGTAAATAAGATAAACACCTAATCTGGGCGTTAGTAGTCGAATGCATCCCTATACCGACTCACTACATGCTAGAGTAGCTCGATGACATTTTTGCTTCCCATTGGCTCACAATGGTCAATTGTCTATTACTGGTGATTCGACAACACAGAGAGGCAATATGTAGAAAGTGCTCTTATGTCCAAACTTGAATAATGACTAATGACCCACAAATCTTAGTAGCATCCACACACAATGCAATGGATAGCTGGTGATAAAGCTAAGCCAAATCATATAGCTCCTTAAGCATACTATCTGCTTGTGCTAAGGTTTGAGAAGAGAGAAAGGAACATTAGATGCATCCAATTTGACAATTTATTAGAGAAAATCACCTCTTCAATTAATACAGAACATGTACTTAGGTGTAATGCTAGACAGTAATCTTATTAGCATCCTCCAACAAATCATTGAAATTATCTTTTAAACAGGATAATTTTAATTAAGCACCATTAATAATATGGTTTAGAGGGCGAAGGCTTAGTAAATGATGATACACATTAAGCCAGCTCATGTATGTGTTACTTGCCATAACTTGGCCATCAATAGGGAGACTAACCTATAAAGACATATCCTATAAAGTAACAACTCACTCAATAGCATAGAAGTGGAATGTATGCATTTTCTCCCTCTAATGCTCCATTAAGGAGGTGATCAAACGTTAGTTGAGCTAAATAAATGGCACCTGCTCTACCCTTAGAAAACCGAACTACTTTAGGTAGGGGATCATCCATAAATCTAATGGGATCTTGTCTCCATTACATTGTCTAAAGCAAATTACCAAAAAGAAATCATTTTACATCAAACATGGCAAGTTGAATGGTATTACCAAGCAACTTATTAGTTCTTACCTAATCATTCCATAGTAGCTCAGACCTATGGAATGGCTATAAGCAAAGAAATGACCTACTAGTTGATCTTGGATCTGTTTGTATCTGCATTGGTACACCGAAATAGAGAAGATCATTTCAATACATAAGTAAAGGTAAATATAAAAATGCAAGTATAAGCAAAATAACAAGCAGATGATTACTATCAACAAGTCGTTATTGATATTTATAGAGTTTACTCATGGATCTACTTGATATTTGTTGGCGATTTCAATAGGGATATCTTATCCTATCTTGTTTGTCCCCACTTCATACACTATATGTTTATCTCAAAGGTCCCTGTCAAATATTTATCTTGTTCTGAAATCGTTTTTCTTAGGACCTCCCATGTTTTCTCATCTCGTTCACTTTTTTAATTTGGTGCTAATGGGAATTTTAAGTGAAGGCTTATTAGCCTTGCTGGTATAAGGTATGAAAGAATGTGCATTTATATGGAGTTGATGTTTCCATATATACCAATGGCCAATATGTGCTGAATAACCCATGCTCATTTTGCCTATCACTACCATTGTATGTGAATGTGAATCTTATAGGTTTGCCACTTATTGCAACTCTATTGGTGGGTCCTAAATGCAAACGTATGGCTATTGTCTCCCTTTTGCCTATGTACAATAGGATGACGTACATTTATCACCTCGAATATTTGCTTATTATAATAAAAAATCACTACATGGTAACCATTAGCTACTTTATGCCACTTATCAAACCTTTTTTTAGCAAAACTTTTCAAGACATTGCCCATGCCCATTTGTTTAGATATCTCCAACTTTCATTGGTTGAAGTAACCATTGCAATTATAGAACATCTTCTTAACTAGTATAGCGATGGGTAAGTTCTTAGCATTCTTCAACATATTATTTTAACTTTCTGCATATTTGTGCTCCCGTGACTAAAATGAACTCCATCATCATAGGTTAGGGTCAACATTTTCGGATGCAAGTTTCTAAGGTATGCTTTAGTATCTAGACTCATTGTATAGGCCTCATCATAGTACGTACAGAACTTATGGGGTTGCATTTAATATGCTGCCTTCTTTATAGGTTCTTTGCACTCTTTGTTCTTGACCTAAGAATTTAAGTTACTTGTAACATGGTGAATGCACCAATAGCATGGTGAACTACTTGACCACATTATACTATTGTCCTTTACTATAGACTTTATGCCAGCATGACGACAAGAGATTAAACAGATGTCTGTATAGTTCTTTATCACATATATGAGCACACACTTCAAAAAGCAACCCCTAACTATCCTATACACACTTCAAATAGCAATCTTAACTATCCTAACACTCTTCATTTACCAATGCGAATGTTATCGACATGACATGATTTACACGATCACCTTCGGTCGTTGAGTATCTTATACTTATATTTCTCATACAGAAATGGCATCAATGATAATTACTAGCCCGAAAACAAGAAGATGGTTAATTTGACCATTTGCTCATGCAACAAGCTATGGATTAACTAGTGTACTAGAGTAGGGTATAGTACCATAACTACAATGGACAAACGCTTCAATATATGGTCCAAAAGTCCAAAACAATCGATTGAAGAACACGTCTTACAGTGTTGCTATCTTAACATTTCTACTCAACCATCGTGTCCAGATTAATCTCTTGCATAGCACATAATAGGTATAAGATCACTTCATTAGATTCCTCCTACTTCTCATAAACTTGTTTAACGGCCTTACTTAGCCTCTTGAACTCCCTTCAAATGTATAGTGTATCCATATTGCTTGTAGATGGTTGCTTGGAGATGTTTTATTTTAATATTCGGTGATTCCCGTACTTCGATAATAACACAATGAGATAAGGTGATTGAGTCCAATTGAGAATGATCCTACCTAATAGTAGAGTTCAAATACGTGTGAACCCTCAAACTTAGTGATGTGGAAACACCCAACATGCTTTTTTCTAGCATGCTTAAAGCCTTTACTTGTAACCTTATCATAATTAGCACATTTTACGGACTAGATCTTTCTCTTTGACTATGTTACAACAAAGTGATTGGAGGCATAGGTTCTCAACAAATGTCTCCCCATTCACTTTGCTTATAAATAGAATGTTACCTTGAGGGGGTAGTGATTGGTAATTGGTTCTTTAGTGTTACAAACTTTTTGAGATTCATATACTTAGGATTTCAACTTAAAAACCAACGTTATTCTCCTGTCCTCCTAAATCATGCTTAACTGCAGTAGGTGTATTGATTTCATGTACTTCAACATACATCTCCGCTAAACCACTGATCCCACCACATCCTTGGGAGGATGTTAACAACTACTGGACATTATAATCATCATTCACATGCATAACATAGAACAAATCCCTATTACCTCCTTCAAGAAGACACCTATGGATTGGCTTAACTTAGTAGATCATCATGTCAACTTGAAGATGATTACATATCATCCTTATCAACTGCTCATAAGTTGCACTAATCAAAACCTTAACCATTGTTGACGGACATCTATTATAGTGCACCTTATTCTCCCCTCCTACACAGTAAACTACTATCACATTATCCATTTTCACCATTATTTGTAACAACTTGAAACACTGTGACCATATATATTATATAACACCATGCATTCATGTATTCACTATTCGGTTGCAAAATCTATAATGCATTAATCAATTCATGCTCATTGTTATTGCAATCTAATCAAACTTAAACTACTTAAATTGTCTATTTAATCCAATGCATGGTAAACGTGAGACATAGGAAAATTAGTCATTTAAATTAAACACCTAAATTTAGTACGACTATGAAAGTTATCTATTTGAGATATAAGTTCGCAACGTAATAAATCAGTTTAGTATATAAAATTTAGGATGGTCGTAAAAGTTATCCAATTAGGCCTAAATTTTATGATGAGATTAGGAAAAGTTAATAGAGGTGCCCTGCAAAGCTTGGGATTACAAAATGAAAATGATGAAATAATAATATAGCTAAAAAGCTAATTATAAATATATTAACTATTATATTTTAGACTCAAAATAAAAAATGAGTTTTGATAAATAACAAGTTTTGGAAGTAAATTATACAGTACTAAAATTAATAAAATGACATAAAGCAATTTTTTTAAAAAAATATATATATACACACACACACACACACATAAACATACATATTAGATATGTTATGTAAGAAGAATATATAACCAATAATTAATTAGAAAACTTTTAAGAAATATATATAATGTAATGTAAATAGACAAACGACTAGTTAAATAAAATAAAAATAAATAATTAAAGAAAAAGAAATAAAAAGAATGTCCAAACACAATAGAATTTAGTAGAATGTGGGTATGTTAGTAGGTGAAGCAACAAGTAAGAATAAATTAATAGAATGTTACATAATTACATAACATCTTAACATTCTTAAAATGACTAATAATAATTAGATATAGTAAAAGAATGTCAAGTTTATGGAACATGCATTGTAATTAACATAGGGGCTTGCATTAGTAAGAGGCGATTGACCATACAAACTAAAGGCACATAATCATATGGCTAAATGGTGTAGCAACACAACTATGACACATTTACTTAAGCTTTCACCAATCTATTAATCTCCTATTGCTTATAAATTGACAAATGCATCAACATTCAACATTTTTAGCTCTTTAAGGCATTAGGAATTTTGGGAAGCTTAGTTAGAGATTTAGGAATTAGAAATAATATGGGAAAGTTGTGGGGATTTGAAGCTATAAATGAAGACATGATATTTATTCATTACCACAAACTGACGGTGCACTACATTGAAGAGCTTCTAACATATCCCACCATCAGATGGTGGCTTAAACAACTACGTTGGTAAGTGTATAAAATTGCTTTTAACTTTCAATTAGTTTTCTCAAAAAAAAAAAATTATTAAATTATGTTAGAAAATTCTAGAAAATTTTATCCTTAAGTTATTTTGTATGTATAATATGGGGAAAAAAATTATTTTATTAAGATTAAGTAGCTAAATATGTCGTCCCTATAAAAGAAAAATCATTAAAGCTCATAAATTATGTTAAAATTTTGGCTTTTTCAAGAGCTGAATTATTTTTTCTTTAAAGAATCACACTTGGAAACTTACCTTGAATGATTGGAAGTATAATTTGGTGTTTAATGGTAGAGTAGGAGTGAATTTGATTGGTAGAAAGGATGGATCTCAAGTATATTGAGGATTTGTGATGAAAATTTCTAGACATGACACTTAGATATTTTAAATAAACCATGTGGTGAATAGTTTGTTTATTTAAAATGTGGGATGAATTGAGGTTGTAAATAATGTTTTGTTCTTGGTCATAATTGGAAGTGAGGGAACGCTATGGAAATTAGTGGAAGATGTAATATTTACATAGAAACAGAGGACAATTCAAATGATAGTTAAGTAAAATGTTATACTAGAATCTTATTTAGAGACTAAATCAAAGCGATCTATGTGTAATCTGCAATTAGGTTGTACTTGGAGAATAGGTTAAGGGATGTTTAAAAAAAAAAAACTTTAAAGTAAATTGAATTCAGAGGATCTTTTCGAAGATAATTGAGAGGACAAATCAGAGGAAAATTTAAGAAAAAAATTGGACTAAAAATGATTTTAGAACCTGAAGGCTTAGATATAATAACTTTATAAACTAAGGATCATGAACATAAGCCTAGGAACAATAAATAGAATAATGATACTTTATGGTTTGTACAAATATCGAAAGTATCATTTATAATATATGAATTTCTAATCAATGAATTCATTACTATAGCATTTTATTGAGCAATGAATATTCCATGATAGTTTCAGCAACAAAGAGTCTAGGTAAGTTGGGATCGATGCCTTAACATACTTTGGAGTACCATTTCAAGATACTTAGAGACTTGAGTTTGTATTTGTTTGTGCTTATAATTAGTTAGTTGTGTACATGTCTGTGTATCTTTGATTAATGGTTAAATCTTGATTGTGGAGTTTTGGTGAAGTGTTATTCGTTAGATTGTTTCCCTGAACCTGAAATGAATTATACCTAGCTAAACTCTTAACTTGCCATACATTGCAATCTATTAAGGGATGATACGGATTCCTTGACCAAATATTCACCCCCTTAGAAGGGATAGTTAAAATGATCCCTTCCTCACCCTTAGTAGAATTAAGTAACATGAGGGGAGGTCGTAGTAAGGTTGATGATGCTGGTTTGAAGGTAATCATGAGAAGAAGGATGTCTCCATTGCACAAGCTTGTGTTTGGTTATGGGGGCATTGTGGCCATGCAACTCCTTAAACTTAGATTAGAGTGGTGCAATTTCTTTAATCTAATAATGGATCAGATAATGTCGTGCGATGGTAATCGCTTGATCATACATTGCATATAATTTACCTGAACGACAGCCTGCTTACTATGTAGTGTATGTACACTTTTGTCTTTATCTTACTTATTGAGCGGTGGTTGCTTACTCTCCTATAAACTTTTTTACAAGTTACAAATAGATGCACGACTTACATAAAATCTTAAGCTAAAAGCTGATGGGGCTAAGGAATGAGGAATTAAGGAAGAAGCAACAAGGCTTTTGTTCCCTTTTGAAGTCTTATTTTTCTTTAAGAAAACTAATTGGGTTACTACAAGTAACCCTGTAGTTGGTTTATAAGATAATATGAATGTAATACCATATGATTTGTAAGCTTTCCTTGTGTATATGAAGTCTTATATCAAGGCTATGTATTTAGAAACTATTTTACAAGGATTTTCAAAAGGTTATGTAAACTACCCTGTTATATATATGGAATTTAACATTATTGACTTATTGTCAGAATATATACTTAGTAGTCTTTCAACATTACCTACAATGCGCATCTTAGTAACAAAGTTCCACATCCATATTACATGCCTCATAACATGCTACAAAATCTATTGCCATAGAAAAAGAGGCTATGAGTATCTATTTTACACTCTTCTAAGAGATGACTCCTCTATCAAGTAGATAAATGTAACCTGATAAGGATCTTTGATTGTCTTAGTATCTAGTGAAATTAGAATCAAAATAATTGTCGATCTCTAAGTAATCTGATTTCCTATATGTGAGCATGTAATCCTTTGTTCTCTGTAAATTACACATAACTCGCCTAATTGTATCCATTCTTGAATTACTCAAATATCTCCCTTATCCCAATAACGTACATAATATCTAGATGCGTATACACTTGAACATACATGATATTGGTTGAAGCATAAGGGCCATTTTCCATTTCTTTACTTTCAAGGTCATTTCTAAAGCATTAGTTAAGACCAAATTTATTTCCTTTAACAACAGAGGTTTCACTTGGTATATACTTCTGCATGCTAAACCTTTTTAGCATCTTCTTAATATAGCTCTTTTGTGACAATCCAATAGTACTTTGAGTTTAACCCTAATGTATGTAGATTCCTAATATAAAAGATGCTTCGTTAAGATTTTTCATTTCAAAGTTCTTTGGTCTTTTCATATAACATGCCCATATCATTTGTAGCAAGTAGCATTTCATCTACATATAAAACTAAGAAAATGAATTCACTCCTACTAAACTTATGGCATATATAGTCATCAATGATATTCATCTCAAAATTGAACAAGAAAATATTTGATGAAATTTGTGATACCATTAGCGAAATGCTTGCTTGAGTCTATAGATAGATTTCTCTAATTTGTACACTGTTTCCTTTGAATCTCTTGAAATAAAATTTCAAGTTACAGCATATAGATTGTCTCATCAATGTCACTATTGAGAAATGATATCTTTACTTCCATTTGATATAACTTAAGATCAAAATGGGCTACAGGTGTCGTTATAAACCTTAAGTCTTTTGATGAAAGCGGAGATAAAAGGATGCCTTCTTTCTAAATGAAGGCCTTAATAACAAGACGTACCTTATACCTTTCTATACTGCCTTTCAAATCCCTCTTAGTTTTAGACATCCGTTTGCAACTAATTGATTTAGCACCTTCAGGAAATGGAACAACGCCACATATATCATTATCCTTCATGGACTTCATCTCTTCATTTGTGGCATGTATCTACTTTCGAGAATAATAACTTCCCATGATATGATGGAAATTGATTGGACCATCTTTTATCATTCCAATACCATCCTTAGGTTTTAGTTTACTAGAAAAGCACTAGTACTTTTTAACACGTATGTCTTGATACTTCTTTGGCAAGCGCATGTAAGAAGATATTCTCTTTGTTATTTTCTCTATTTGACCCTTTTTGGCATACTTTTAAAATGTATAATTTTTCATCTTTTTGGGATATATCCTTTTGTCATTTCCTTAATGTATTTACCTTAGTAAGACTCAAATAGTTTCCTTTATGAAATAGCTGAAACAAAAAATTGATACCTTATTCTAGAATATCTACCTTGCTCTTGTGTGTTTAGTCTAAGTAACACTGACTTTGATCGATTCCTTTTAGCAAGGAAGTGTGGCAATTGATCCTAATTGTTTGGTTAATGTGTCATATTAGATGCAAATTTAGGTCTTACAATATTTGAATGGTGCATAATATCTAAATTTGTCAAACTTGCGATTCTATCTAGAATCATTAGAAAGTTTGTAGAATTGGAACGTAAAATCAAATTGTAGAAACATGAATTTTTATAACTTATGTAAAGTAACTTTCAAAAAACTATAAATATACTTATAATAGTTTTATAAAACTTGAAATTCATGATGGAAATAAAGAAACAAAGAAACTAAGTTCTTTTTCCATTATAAAATTCTTTATCTATAATCTAATATTCTCATAAAAAAGATAAGCAAAGTAATTTTTTTTTCGTAATTTTATTTGAAAAAAGTGATGAGTTAAAGAGAAATAAATATTTTAACTCATTTTGAGTTATTAATGGTATAAAGTTAAATATACGATTTTTCTTATATACTTTTCTATTGGAACTGAAACCCGAGTGATAGCTATAAATGTTGAACAGGGGACTAGGGGAGAGAGAAAGAGGAAAAAAGTTGGAATATGATATGTCATGCCCCAAACATTGTCAAGTCGTAATAATCCACCTTGTATATCAATTTTATGCTAGGAACTGTCTATTTAATTAATAGCATAACCCTAAAATACATAAGGTTCATATGACAAACTGCTTTTAAGTATTTACAATTCCACAAATATACAAATGTTTATATATATGACAAATTTATATTTACAATAAGGCTAGGTACATAATATTTATAAAAGTACACCAATACGTAGTACGACTTAAAAGGAAGAATCCAACTGTATTACGCAGATGATCTAGTTGATCTTACAAAAAACAAAACTTCCAAAAATGTAAGTTCTCATCGGTTCTTCTTACTTAAGCTCGAATACACCCTTTTTACACACTTGAAGATGATTGTTACACAACATGATTACTCAAAACCTACAGGTAAATCTATAAGAGAGTCAGCAAACCATAGATCAGTAAGGAGAAGGAGACAAAAATCATATATAAGCTGAATAATATAACTAAGTTAGTATGCAATTATTATGTACAATGCATGAACAAGTAATGTATCATCTATATGACATTATTTGGTTTGTTAAGAGGTTAAAGAAATTTCATCCACTTTAACTTAGGTAGGAGAATTGCGATATGATGACCATAATAATGATCATAAAGGCTACGAGGCATTATCATGGTTAATTTCAAACTTGTGCAATGGAGACTTTTACTTCGCTTACAACTACCTTTGAACCCAATACCCCTAACCTTATTGCGACCTCCTTTCCTGTAACTTAGTTTGATCAAGAGTGGGGAAAGGCCGGTTCATTGCACCTCATTAAGGCATCGGAAGTTAGTCGGAGAAACCTAATCGTTCCCTAATGGGATGCAATGCATATCTATTTGTAGTTTTAGTTCATGTTTCAATTAATCCAGTTAAGGGTGACTAACCAATTCATAATACACCAAGTAAGGTCCATCAACATAGCAAAATACGTAGCTTAACTACCAATCAACATCTCAGTAATCAGGCACATGCATAGCATGCATATAAACAACTACTTATAACCACAAGTAAGCATATACTCTAGTTTCCATAATTTCTATCTCAATAGTGTTACTGTTTTTTTCACTTAAAAGTCTTATACATATAAAAAACTCAAATTCGGTTTTCGTAAGATTTACGAAAATTGTATTACTTATATATTAATATAGGCACACACACACATATGTATATATATACTTAAGTATTATAAGGTTATATTAAATTACGTAATATTATCAAATATATGTATTTTTACTACTTCTTATAGTATATTGTCGAAATGTACTTTTCATTAGTCAAATTATGTTTTAATTATGAAAAGGTCGTCGTAGGATGGTATTTTTGGTAATATTATGGAAATACCTATTTTACTATATAAAAATATCAAATTTTAATAAATTTGGTATTGTTGGGTTTATTTGAACTTGATGGTACATATTAAGTGTTTTGTTCAAAAGATAATTCCTAAAGTGTATTTCTAATCCTAGCATATAGCTAGGGCCATGTAGTAAGTATTATCACATTAATATCATAGTATACAAATAAAATAAAATTTCACATGATTTTAAGATAAAACATGACAAATCATATATTATTTATCCCTAATATGTACACATCATGGCTGAATGCATATAATATTATGAAATATAATAAAGTAATGGGTAATCCTAACTTATTAGAGTGTGTTCAAGCATGATTTAATCAAATAATTAAGATATTTAAACCTATTATTACTAAATATATATCCTGATTAGTAATTTAAACCATTTAACTAAGAAAATTTATAATAAATAGAACGAATCATCAAATAATTCTACGAAAATTCCTATGAATTCATAAAGATATATGGAATTTAATCAGTAACTTACTTCATGCAATTGGGTTTATTATCTATATATGTAAAATTATAATTTTTACATTAAATTACGGTTAATTAGGCAAATAATATTATTTTTATGCAAAATAAATTCCAATCTATCCTACTATCGTTACAAGTGTCCAAAAGTCACCATATGTGAATTTCATCAATTATTTTAAATAAAAACTAAATTATCTTAGAAATTACCTATTTTAGCTATTTTTAAGGCTAAAAATACAATAAATACTAGACATGTATAAAATCAAAATCAGGTTTAGATGAAATAAAAATCCTATAAGAAGATTTTGAGCCTCAAACAATATTATTTGATATATTTATTTTTAATGAAAAAATTCAGATGAATAGTACATTTTTTAAGGAAGTACATAAAATATTTAAAATTTTATCAAAATAATTATACAACATAAAAGTATATCTAAAATAACTTAGAAATAATTTTGTATATTTTTCCTAATTTGTCAGTACTTTTAGAAAATTGAAGAAAAACAGGGCAACAACTCCAACTTGATGTTTGTCGGAGCTTTGGCTACTAGATGGTGGTGGAGTTGGGTGCTAGGTGCACTATTGGTGGCCAACGGGGTTTACTGTCAAGTTATCCTTTGGGGTGGGAACTAGGGTAAGTCAGTAGATTCCCCTGTTTTCTTATCTTATCTTTTTTTTTTTTCATAATTTCCTATTAATTTTATGAAATTTTCCTTATGCCCACTAAGCTACTAAATGTTTAATTGAATTTAGTTAGCCTATTTATAGTATTTAAAGGTAGCTACAAATTTTCATAATTGGTAAGTAATTATTTTTAAGTATTTTTTCTTAAGAAAGTAATTGCATGAGGTGGTAATTTTTGATAAATTTGCTTTTGAAACATCCATTTCAATTGCTGTTAGGATGCCATGGTGATTCCAACTTTTCTCTAGATTGTTCTCTATGTTTTTTATTAGTTTTGATTTAGTTTTAGTGTAATTTTAGTGAAATTTGAATAATTTAAGTATCTTTAATTATTTTGTTAATATTTGTGTACATATCTTATATACTTGGTACATGTAATAAGTAATCATGCTCATATAATTATGTTTACTCATGTTATTTATTTTTAAGATATTTTTTCTCTTTAATTTTTTAAATTTATCGTTAATTTTTATAATTATAGAATTTTAGGTTAATTTATCGATATATTTATTATATTTACTAGATATATTCATAAATATATATATATATTCATATAGTATTTTATGCAATATGATTCACTTTTATAGCTTAAATAACTTATCTTTAAGGTTTTGTTACGTTTTGAGTTCAGTTTTAGAAATTTCGATGAGTTTTACGCTATATTGAATAATTACACTTCTAAGGCTTAAAATTGGGGTTTTAGGAAATTATTTTTAAAATCTAGCTTCATTAAGTCATTTCAATTAACTTTTTTAATCTAGTTGTAAAGTTTGGACTTAGTTAGACAAAATTTTTTCAAAGACCATAAATTTGGGTACAGTTAAGGGCTCACATGATGGGGAATATTTAATGCTTTAATAGTCAATAAAAAGCCTAATTACATATACATATTTATATATTATTTTTGGCCCATTCAACTTATATATGCAGAATCAGTAAACTCGACCAAAAGGTAAGTTTATATTGATGTAAAATCAGTTAAAAGGTTCCTCGTAGATAATAAACAAATCTAAGTGATAAAGTAATCTAAATAAAATATAATACAATATACTTAAATAAATAATAAACGAATGAAAAAGCACATAGTTTTAGAAAACCATAGATAACGAGGCTAATGGTTTTGCCTTAAAACCATGGTAAGAAAACCATGTTATACTTGGCAATAAAGAAAAAAAGAAAGCATGACACATGTAAAAGATGTAATTAAGTCAACCTCGCTAAACCTAGACTATAAATAACCCATTTCTCAAAGTTATTGAATGAATGTAAAAGGGAAAAAAATTAAGAAAAATCAAGTAATAATATACATGTATGGAGTTCTTACACTTAGAGACAACTTAATAGTGGATTACCACCATGTTGGAAGGTCCTCCCAACGCACCACTCCATCACACCACTAATAGCTACCAGAGCTTTAAATACCGGTGAGTCCAATTTTCCATTCAAATTTCAAAAATTCATTGAAATAATCAAATTTAGTTTAAAAATTATTTTAATATTATTTTAAGTATATTCTCATATAAAATTATTGTTTATGTAAAAATAATTTATTTTATATATTACACTTAAGAAAAGCACATTTAGGAACTGAATTTTGATTCAATTTTTAAAAAGCCAAACAATGTAGTTTCCCTATTAAAATTTTTCTATCAATACCTATGAAATATAGATAATTACTATGTAAAAGTTTTCCTAAAGTATTTTGTTAAATTAGGGTTAGTCTTCAATTCTTGGAAAACTAAAAAGGTAAAATTTCATTATTTTTCAATAGTTTAATCTAATTTCCCATTATTTAAAAAGCAATATTTGATTATATATTGTTGGTTGATGTTTGATTTTAAAGAAAAATGTTGGATTTCATGAAAAAGATGAGTTTTTCAAAGTTAAACATGATAATTTTTACTTTGTTAATCATGTGGAGTTTCACTAAATTGAGGAGTTGATTATTTTTACATTAAAAACCCATAACCATCAATGGATTATGGTAGTAATTAGCTGCTATATATGATGAATTTTTATTTTAAAATCACAATTTTCTGGTCAAAGATAAGTATTTTAAGTTCATTAGTTGGTTAGTCACATTTAATAGCCATATTGGTTAACTTTCCAAGCAATACATGATTGGTTTTGACGGGTTTCAAATTATATGAGTTGACATTAGTGGAGTTCCAACTAGGTTGGATCAGAAGGAAGTGAGGAAAAGTGTGAAATCTAAAGTTTTTAGCAAAATAAAGTGGATTTGATGGTTGAAGAAGGTTCTTTTTAAAGTTTTTGTGGATGTTTTTGAGTAAGTTGTAACATGCAAAATGTAAAGTAGAAGCTTTCCTCATTAAATTAACTTTAAACATAATAGTAGAAATTTCAGTAGAAGGCGTTCTTGTATGAATTCAAACCTAAAACCATGTAGAACAAACCATCTAAGGTTTCCTTAATAAAAGCCATTAATTGGAATATTAGTAGAAGGTCTAATCGGTAAAGAATAAAGGGAAACCATGGTAGAAACTTGGGGTGGAAGGTCTTATAAGTAAAAAAAATACAAGCAAAGACTCCAGTAAAAGGTATTAAATACATAAATCCTAGACACTTAGAAGGTTGAGTAAAAGATTTTAATATCTTAAGTAAAAGTTGTAATACCTCTTAAATGCTATGAGAATAAATTCTAATTATCGAGATGTCTTTTGGAAGCGAATAATACCTTAGTGGAAGGAGTTTCAGCTAAATCATTACAAAAGCAATAACACTTAATATACATAACAAACACTTGACTAAAATATAGTTTGTAATATAGGGACTATTGATAATAGAAGGACTAAGGCATCTGACTTATAAAAGTTACTACGAATTTGAGTAACTAATAAGTGAGATTAATGCTTAATAGTATTTTGGAATACTATATAAAATTACTTGGAGATTGAGGTGTATATTTGTTCGTGCTTGTAAATTACTTTACTATGTGCATGCATCGTGTATGCTTATAACTCTTATGCTATTTTGGTAGTTATGCTACATATTGGATCGTCTTGCTATGCTTTGTTTCTCGATTATACTGTTTGCAAAAGGTTTGTTGCCCTTGAAACAAACTAAATTAAATTTGGGTCAAAACACAAATTGGACATACATTACAATCTATTAGAAGGAAATGATTAGGACTATTCGATCAAACATCGATCCTTTGATGAGACAGCTAAAATTGTACTCCTTCCCTCTAAAACTTGTAGTCAGACTACATAATAGGAGAGAAGGTTGCAATGAGGTTAAAGATGTTGGTTTGAAGAGGTCTTGAGAAGAGTAAGCCACAATTGTACAAACTCTAGTTTGGTTGTGATTTGCTTAGAGTGTGCCTCCATCCATGTCAAAACTCCTTAACCTACAATAAAGTTGTTGTAATTTTTCTAATTTCATGATAAACTATACACCACTTTATGAGTGGCACATGTTTTTTATATTGCATTGCATTTAATCGACTGATTTGACAATCCTACTTATTTACTTTGTTGTCTGTTCTTTCGTTTACATCCTCTTACTGAACAGTCAGTTGGTCACATCTCTATAGTTCTTTTGTAAGTCCTAATAGATAGACACCAAGATTAACTAACCTCTAAACTTATAAATTATGAACAATAGGTCTAACTTATGGAGCAAATGTATTTAGATCATTCTTATATCTTTTATTTTCGAGTCAACTAGGTCACCTGTGTTATCCAAGCTAACTGATAGTAGTATAATTCTTTTACTATACTAAAAACAAAGATTTTCAAAATTTCTTATATAAACTTTATGTAAGAACTCCATGTAAATTCTATTCTTCAAAAAGATTATATGAATCAAATATTTTTATTTTACTTTAGATATTGAATTGAGGAAGTTTTAACGTAATTTAACTATATATATCTCATGTATATTAATTCTATGAAAACAGCTAAACAGCTAGCTTTAATTACAATTTATGTATATAGTAAGATTGTTATGACTTCGTTACTCTTGGAGCATGACATAAACTAACATATTAGTTGGTTTTAGAACAAATTGAAATCACCATCACATTGGCTACAAATACATACTAAGCTAACAAGCATTAGATTGTGTAATGCATGTGATAAGCCTGACAAGGAAACGTCCAATAGAATGCTACATTTGGTATCTGCCGGATCCTAAGTAATAAATTGAATGTCCGTACAAAGTTCAACTACCGATTTTGACGGTGTCCCGATGTTTCATGGTACAAAGATTACTCAGTACATAAGCTTGCCAATCACACTGTTGATGCATCATCAAATATTCGCGGTTAGACAGATCATGATGAGCTCTATTTTGTTCTAAGGTGGTCTGAATTACAGTTAGCCGTTTGCAACCAGCTACATCATAAGGTGGAGTGAACGGCCACATGATATGGGCAGTGTGACACATGAAAATGCAGGCACAAATCTTACTAATTATTTACAATGAAATTTAATTTTAGTGATAACTTAAGGTCCTGTTTAGATTTTTTTTTAATTTATATTTTATCTATATCTGTTTTAAATCTAACCTGTATCTATTTAAAATATAATATTTAAAAAATTATTTTATCTGTATCTTATTTATTTATATTTTATTAATTATAATGATGAATTAAACAGAGCCTAAATGGACTTCAACATCCCTCGACTTGCGATAACACAGCATGCTAGACGTATTCAATACTCACTTTCGCCAGCCTCCACAATTGCCATGGAGGGAAGCCCAATCATAGGAACAGAGATGGAATACTCCGTAGAGCTAACCAGCTCAAGACGATTTCTTTGGTGAGCATAACAGGCAAACCACAATCGCCAGGGCACCGATCCAACAACAGCCCCTTCTGATCATTTCCATATCCCCCATAGAATTTATATTTATACAATACTAGCACATTTCCTTTTTTATTTTGTCAATATATTGAGTAATCATCATCAACGAAATAAGGTATCCACTCATGTAAGCGATTACTTTACTTCGTAACGAAGAAAAAAGAACCGTGTCGTGTGACTGCCGCTGCCCACGATCGCAAACCAAAAGCTCTAGAACCAGCAAACCTTCAGGTCATTTACAATCCTATTAGAGCAAAGTTTCCTCCACCGATCCACCTGAGTCGTCATGCCCATTCAATAAGCTCACAAATATTTGATTCAATCCATATTCTTTCTCCAGTTCCAATTGCTTAAGTAGGCTACGAAGTCCAGCATTTTTCACTCAAATTACTTTTGAGCCGCTTCTTGATAAGTGTTCAATTACGATCCAATCACATTGCTAGACCCAGCAAAGATTAAACATATAATTACAAATTATATTACCAAAACATGGAAAACGATCAAATTCAAGTTTTTAAAATCGACCCTGATAATAGACCAGTCATTATGCTATCTCGACTCAACACAATCATATCTCATCATTTCTTTTAGTATAATCAATACTCTACCGTTGGGTTTTTCCTTGTTGCAGTCATCCTTGGATCTGGAAATGTCTCTAATAAGAATCCATATAGAAGGGCTGCATACTCCAATAAAAATCCAACTATTTGCTTCAAAGGACTTAGTCCTCTTGTGAGAAGCAAGATGTAGCATATTTTGACATATACCTTTACCACGACCTTACCAAGTATACAAATCTCTCGGAGGCAAATGTGGCCAAATTCTAAACATCAAACACTCATACCTCAAGATGGGTCAAGTTCCAAGGTTAGAAGTTATCGGCGATGATTCTTCCTGACTGATGACTTCAATAACAATATGTCAGTAGTACTTCTGAATGCCCTATGGTAAGGGATACCAAAAACCTAGCATTACCTAACAACATAGGCCCCCAACACACTACTTAAAAAAAAATCCCTATCACCTAAGAAAAGAAAAAAAAAGTTCCAAGAATTTCTATATTTATCTTAGAAGGACCTTAAGCTTTGATTGCTAAAAAAATATATTTACAGAGTCAGAAAATTGATACAAGTATCTTACAGGTACTGAAGAATGCAAAATGATCGGATTCCATTGCTCCTCGAGAACTATAAAACCTTGTCAAAAACATCCATCCTCCAGTCCTCAGAACAACCAAGACCCCGCAAAATTGGCAAAATCTTCTGACGATAACAAAACAACTTGATGTGTCTTCCAACTCTGGAGAAACAAGGAACAATCAAGTAGTGCATCTTGATAAGACCTGTTATTTACCAGTATGAATGAGAATCAGCGACAGCAGCGTTTTCATTCCAATGAAGTTACTTTCCACCTCAATGGTCTCTTCAATTTTCCTTCGCATTCCCATGTTGGATACTTCCATTTCCCCCATCTTCAAGGATTCCACACAGGTATGGCAAGAGAAGGTGAAGAATCCAAGTTAACAAAAGTTTTCCACCACCAATAAGGTATCAAAAGATCAATCACAAAAATTTTCAATCTCAATGCATCTAAACATCCAATGTGCAAATACATAAATAAAAGATAACATCAAAAAACGATCTACCTACCTTAGAAGAGAATCACTGTGAAAAGCATATTTTATTTCAACTTCAAGCTTCCTTTGGCTTTTTTCAGCTCCTCTCCTTGGTTCTGAAATTTGCAAAACCACTGTTTATTGGACCAAAAGCGACCAGTAACCATAATGATTAAATAAAGGTGGATAAATCCACTCAATTTCCCTAATGAATAGAAAATTTTCCTTTGTTGTTTAGTGTCATGCCATCAATCTATGCATCAAATGGCTCTACTTTTCTACTCCCATTTCCAAAAATTAAAAACGTTGTGGTAACTTTCAATTATACAATAATTTGATTTTTGAGACATTCAACCAACTTATCTGGTATTTAAACTAACAAGGAAATCATTACAAGAACTAGGCAAATGTTTGGAGAACACATTGTGGGTGAAAACTCCAACCAGATTTAAAAATCCTCCATCATGAAATATTATTTATTTACTCCATTAACCATTGCTCATCTCGTGCTGGAAAATGTTGTTATTCATTTGGTAATTGGTGTTCCTAGTCCTTAAAACAAATTTTGCAAATGGTGAGGACGACTCCAACTAATGCAATTCATCTATATTTGTTGACTGAACAAACTGGAAATCCCTGTCTCGGAAGCAATTGAATGCCCATTTTCAAAATTTTCGGGATTATAGTCCGATCTTTAGTTACAAAAGTAGTTTCAAAGATGGCATCTATAGCTATTAAATTTTTTTTTCAAAACTATCCACTGCTAATTTTTTCTCTGATAATTTGCATTTTAAACTAAGTATCCTCATTCCGGGAAAATTTTTTCTCGGAAGGAAAGCGTAGATGTAGAAATGAAGAGAACTGAGTTCAACAGTCCTTAGAAATGTATTCCAATGCACAAAATTCGGCAGAGAAAGAGAAGGTCATTTTATAGAAAGAAAAAAACCAACAATTAATTTGAGCCTTCAGATCTTATTTCTTTCTTTCTTTTTTCTTTTATTTGTTTAACTAATATTTCATCTAATTAGGAGAGAAAATTGCAAGTCCACGATTTCCACAGAAATCCAGAGATTTTAATGAAGAGACATATATATGATGTCATCCCCTAAAGGGGATGTGCATTGTATTTTAATGCATAGAAAAAAGGAGAAAGGTAATTCAATAGCACCTGATACAACTTCCTCCAAGCATAATCCGCTCTTCTCTGTAGCAAACACCAATCCAATGCCATTTCATATTCTATGGTGTTCGGCTGGGAACAATGTGAAGTAGACACTGCTTCTTTCTGGTGAATAGTGAAACCCCACAGATTATAAGAACAGAAAAAATTACGGATTGTGTGGATGACTCATATATGGACACCTATACACATACATGCATGGGAAAAATGCACAGGAAGTCCTTAAACTTTTGAGGGCATGTGCAATTCAATTCTAATACTTAAAAGGAAAGGCAGAATCTATCCTAAATGGCCATGTGGATTAAGTCAACACATGTAATTGTTTTCTTCCCATATCTGAATTCATGCAACTAATGTGGCATTCCACATGGTAAAATAAATTTTTAAATTAAAAATTACTAAAATTAAAAAAAATAAAAACAAAAAAAATACAGAAACTTCCAAGAAAAACAAATAGTTCTAAATGTTGGATGCTGTCTGACCATGCAAAGAGGAGGGTTTGCACAAACCCATCCTCATAGTGAGGATGGAAATACCACCTGCAGAGGAACGTGCCAGCCTCTCAATGTACTCATGGTTTACAACCCACGTATAAGCATGCGTCAAGGGAGCCATGTCCGTGGAACCTCAATAGTGGATCACTTCCAACAATCCCCAATTATGAAAAAGAAAATTTCTTTTGTTTTTTTCCCCCCCTTTTTCCCCTTCTTTTCTCTTTTGTATTTGGAGGTACCGGCTAGCAACCTGTAACCAGTTGCAACCCACCCACAATTGTACATTGACCCACAAGAAAAATGAAAGAACTTGAAACTTTAGGAATTTTTTAGAAGTTTTTTACTAAAGCACTGATTTAATATATGGCATGCCACAACAGCACAGCATGGCATCCCACATGGCAAGAGAACGTTAAAACTGTTGTCTTAGTGTCACATGGCTATTTAGGATCTGCTGTGGGATATTTTTAAACTTTAGGAATCGTGTTGAAATTGAAAGTTAGGATTTTGGTTGCATTTTTTCCAATATATATATAAGTATGTATATAAATATACGTATATGTATACGTATACCTATACGTATATGAAATATAGTATGTGTGTGTATATATATATATATATATATGGTAATGCAAGCCCCTAAGACACTAGTTAAGAAGATAAAGGGGAAACTTTTTGTTTTTCAAGTCAATTGCACACTTACTAAATAGTGCACTGGAGGCAGCCATTAACACTTTCCATACACACAGAGAGAGTGAGTGTGTGTGTGTGTGTGTGTGTGTAGAGAGAGAGAGAGTGAGAGAGATACCATTTCTCGGTTATGAGAGAGTCGAAGGCTACTAAGGACAATGTGACCATTGAATGGTGACTGTTTCCCAGGGAAACATTGGTTTCCAATACTTCCAAGAAGTGGTCTGAAATGTGTAAAACAATTTACCTATTTTAAATTTGCCATGAAAAATTGTTACTTCACCTACAAATATATTTCTTCAGAAAAAGAAAGGAAAAAGAAAAAACAAAGAATAACCAATCCATAATTGGCTGTAACACAAGTTTACATGCACATATGGCCATAATAAGCAGAGCACAGATTTATCAAAGATTTGCCTAGCAATTGTGAAACAGCAAATGCAGTCTCATAGTACAATAATATGCCCAATCATAGAAGTTAAGAATCATATCTTCCACTTGTTTGATTGCCATCTCACAGACTAAATAAATGCACGGAAAAACTTCTGTGATTTTTCATATTCTTAAACATACAGCAGCAGAAAGCTGATGACATTAGCAGCCTTTTTTTTTTTTTTTGGGGTGTGGGATAAGCATGGCAGTAGCAGCTTCTTACCTTCCATTGGATAATAGTAAGCATCCTTCTTCTAGTCTTCCAATAGCTTTCCTTGCTGCATCCTTAGTTTTGAATATAACAAATGCTTGACCTATATCAAACAAACAAGAACATAAAAAACCAGAGAAAGTTGAAGATATTTTTATATACATCAGCAATTCCTTTTGGCTATAAGAATGCTATGTTATTTCATTATAACCACCTTATGGAGAAATGTACAAATTGAATGTACCTTGAAAAAATTATTATACCCTAAAAGGCATTTGAGGATATAGGAAAGAAAAATGCATAGTGTATGCCTTTTTCACTTCTATCCATTTTTCTCCCCAAAAAACACAAAATATGTGCCTTCATCACCCATAATTCGTGAGCATTTTCTTCATAATGAGACCCAAAACAATGACCGCATTTTTAACTTGTGTTTTTGTGCGGTGAAGGAGAAAACCGCTTTCAGTCCCTATTCAATTTGGTCAAAGAAATCCCAACAAAATCTTCAACCATCCTATGTTTTCCCTAAGGTCACCATTACTATGCCCCCTCAGAACCACGAAACTCACACCAATCATCACTATTCCCCTTTACCTTTAATCTACTCTTACTTAAATTCCCATCTCCAAAACCTCCTCCTTTCCTTCTTATAATTCTCTAATTTACAGTTTTACTGCTAAAAGATGGCATCTTGGTCGATCCCACTATAATGATCACCACCAACTGCAACAGTGGCCAAAGAAAAAGGAAGGCTAGAATATTTCTTAAACTGCATATTTTGGTTGATTTTGTCCTATCTGGCAGACTTTACCTTGTTACAACATCAGGCATAAATAAGAAAGACCAATGTTGAACTTGCATTTCGAAATTTACCCCATTAAAAAAAAGCACATAAATTATGTGCCTTCTTCTATGGTAGGGAGGAATCATACTAAATGTGCATTGTGTTTAGAGGAGAAAAAAAAGGGGAAAAAGTGAAAGCACATCTATCACATTTGTTTTCCCTACCCCATTCTTTGATATATTTTGTTCAAGAATTTTTTTTTAATTATTTCTTTTAAAGTACAGTACATTGATCCATTTCTCAGCACTGTGGACACATTCACAACCTGCCTATCACAGCTCTACACCCAGTAGTGGTGACTGTTGCTAGGCAAGATCACACAAGTTGGTTGCCATGGACAGGCTTGCGGAGGTTGTCTAGGCGGTGATTATATTAATTACAACTATATAAATTGATAACCCAAATGAGAGACCAGCCATAATTGAATACTTAAAACAATAAGAGACAAGGTAGCTTAGCCAATAAGCAAGTATAGATTATAGAGAACAAACAAACTGGAGATTTTCCTGGGCATCGAATTTCAAAGAAAATGAAAACTAACTGGCCTAGCAGTTGCCATCTTGCTACTAAACCGTATTCCGCTTGTAAATTGCTGCATCCTATTGCAAATCAAGACTGACACAAGCAGCCCCCAAAAACAAACGTAAATGCAAAGAAATATCATTTACAATCAAATTGTAACAGTATCTTATTAATGGGTTGAAAATAACCAAGTTGCCCACCTACAAGGCTGGAACCCCCATGCTTGTAATGGGTTGAAAATAACCAAGTTGCCCACCTACGAGGCTGGAACCCCGCTCTTGTGGATCACCCATCAAATAAAAAAAAAAAAGGAAAAAAGAAAATCCTGTGGCTTAATTGTCTCTTACCTGACATATTAATAGGAACCTAAGGATATTACAAAAATTGACTTCATAGAAGACAACCTCTGTGATACAGTCACTGTGTTATTCAAGGAGCATCAACACCCCATTATCCAACCAACATTTTATTTTGTCTACCATTAACTAATATTGCTCATCAACATTATGTCTGAATAACTTAAAAAGAGAGCACAAAATTTATTTAAATACCAACAAATCCAGTAATTGTACAGTCCCAAAAAAATCAACTTATTGGATCACAATGAATTCAATATGCCATCAAGTGGGTCTAGGAATAGAAAACGGTGACCAAAAAAGACCGTATAAACAGTGACTGTTGAAGAAAAGCTTTCTTACAGCCTTCTCATAGGAAGAAAATTCCAGATGCAGAAGTCATGCTGATGAGCTTAATGCATGTACTACATCATCCATGACATGAGTAGATTGAAATAGACAGACATTTAAAGCACATGAACAAATCAATTCTTCTATAGCAAAACAAATACCAGCCAGATTGACTGCCTCTAATAATTGAATCAACCTACAAGGTCCACTGTGCAGTTAGCCCCAAAACATGGTCTTGGTAAAATTTCAAACCTAAAACCTCATACAATCTGCTGTGAAAGTTTCTTGACCCTGATCACTTCAAAGGACATTATTAATTAACTCCTGATGCTGCAAGATAATACCTGACACTTAAAAATGTAATTTCTCTAATGGAACAACACAAAATGTGTCAAAGGAAATGATAGAATTGCAACGTTCCAAAAAGTAAGAAATGGTTATCGAAACCATAGTGTTATAATATTTATCTGATCCAACAAACTAAAAGGAATCATCAAATAAGCATGCTATTTTTGTCATACCACATTGAGGACTAGAAATTGCGGTATGCTGAACCATCTTTGCCGAGCAATTCTCGTTGAAGGCATGCCGAACAATATCCTGATAACCAAAAGTTACAGCAAGGGAGGACTTTAACTAAGAACCCCGATAAAACTGTAATTCAAGATAACCGATAAAAGCAAAGATCTACAGATAAAGTAATTGTATATATTGCAATAGGAGCCAGAAGCCATGCCCTAATGCAATAGACATCCATAAACAAAAAAAAAAACATTATAAAGGACTAATATTTAAAATTGAAGCACAAGAGAATAAATCCCATTCACTGTGCTTGGGGGCAAACAAATTGCAAGGTAAATAATAGGGTAAATTGAAGATTACACCCCTTATATTTGCTCCAATGCGCTTAGATCTCTTATCTTTGAAATTGAGTGCTTGACCCTTAAATCTTAAAAAAACATGCTTTTTTATCCTATTTTACTATGTTGCCCTTGAATAAAATAATTAGAAAATAGTAAAAATACTTTTTGGTTATATTTTGTAAGGAAAAATGGTCATGTAGAGGACTAAAAAGCATTATTTTTTTTTTACTTAATAAATGATTTGTTACATAGAAAAAATTTGGCGAGGTGTATTAAAACTACTAATCGCATGTAACAAAATGTAAACTTGTTTTGACCTAGCATAAGTAAAACTATACATTGTTAATAACAACTTATAGTGAGGTGTATTAAAACTATGAATTGTATGTAACAAAATGTAACCTTGTTCTGACCTAGCATAAGTAAAACTATACATTGTTAATAACAACTCTATAATTTCACACTGATTATCATAGACCACCAGTATGATACTTCTCAGCCACACTTGATACACTCAAGTTTAGATTTACTGGATCATTACAGCATAGCTCAAGGCAAAGGATGAAAAAAGTCAGTACAAGGCTTAGTGGTTAACTGGAATTTAAGCTCAGCATTTATATGTCGTAGAGTGGTTAATGCAGATGGGGAGTTGGTAAAAGATTTGTTTTTAAATCTTTTTTAGCAAGGGAGGGGAAAGGAGGAGGTATTGCGCAGCATCAAAGGATAGGAACACAAGGAAAGGAAGCATGGAAAGGGCATGTTTAGCAAAAATTAGGATTTCGCATGGCTTTTGATTCATATAAAAAGTGGTTTCTTAGATGGAGGCTTAGAAAGAGAAGGAAGATAGAGAGAGAGATTGTTTCTTTTTGTGGTTAGAAGCGTTCGTGTAAGAGAGGTCACTGCCACTGGCAGTGGTCAGAAGTGGATTTTCTATAGATAGGGGATTAAATGTAGTGATTATGTTTAGGGAAGAGGATTCAGAATTTACATCATGGGGGTTTTTCATGGCAAAGAGGTACCATGGATTAAGCAGTTTGTGCATAAAAAATATTCTATGCACTTGCAAAAAAAAAAAAAAAAAAAATCATAGGGAAGGTTTCATGAACATTTATACCCTAAATCATGTCTAAAACAGAGACAAAAGTTAATATTAAGGGAAGAAAAGTTAGATATTTTTGTCCTACTTCTCTAATAACCATTCAAGACCCAATTTGATGCTTCTGATTGATAATCTGTCTTTGCTAATTATTATTTGATCGATAGATTTTAATTTTATAAGGACCCTCTTAGTAAATAACTGTTATTTAATGGAACCCAAACATATAGCCTAGCTGATTAGACATGGATTAAGCTTGTCTATCAAGATAAAGCGACTGGAGCATGCCCTCTCTCTTATACAAATCAGACAGTTAATAACAAAAAGCATCTGAGATGAAATCCTTACATCCTTATATACCAAGCTTGCAATACGAGGACAAAATAATTACCTCTACTTCCATTGAGGTACAAGCGGGATCCAAGTTCCTCAGTAGAACAAGCGTTCCTTGCTTGCGTGCACTTTCAATTTTGTCTTCCCAAGGCTGATGTTTACAATACACATCAGTTTTGACAAAATTTAATTTATAATGCTGGACTTTTCCAGGAGAATAAGAATAATAACAAAGGCAACCGTAGAAGAACGAGAAGACAATACTTACAAGCTCCTTGAACCAGTTGCTGTCCTGTCAAATGAAACGACAAGAAGACAATCAAAGATAAACCAGCAATGTAAAGGTGAAAAATAGGATGAACAACATAAGACAGTGCCATAATCATTTTTAATTTTTGTTTATAACTTCAGAATTTCATTAAAGAAAGAAAAATATGCAATATGGTGTTTAGCTGTAAATCTGTTTGTAAATAGTATTTTTCTCTCTTTTATTGTTTAGACAGGATAATTAATGATGAATTAGGTGAATTCGGTACACCTACTAGGCATACAATGTCTATATATATTAATGGTTCTTGTAATATTATTAATCAATGAGAATCATAGATTATCTCTCTCTAATATTTGTGACATGCTATTAGAGCCCAAGCGCTTTTTGTTTTGGGATTTCTTCTTAATTTTACTGCTATTTCTCTTCACTTTCTTCCATAATATATGTTTAGGGAGCTGTAATCGTACCCTTGATTGTTGGCAATTTTGCAATCACCTTTGGGTTATTTGGTTCCTCACAACAACCCATCTATCATCATGTCCACTTCCAAAAACACTGCTACCAGTAGTCCTAAATCTCAAGCTCACTTGACCAAGCAAACCAAGATTGATGAAGCCTCAAAGATAAAGGGATTCAACAGTGAAGAGATAAAAAAGTTGAGTAATCTACTAAGATTTCTTGAGAGGTCTTTTCAAGCAAGTTCATTAACTTTCTTAGGTAAGACTTTAATCTCTTATGAAATGTACTCCTCA
Organism: Lumnitzera racemosa; assembly: GCA_024138005.1. Taxonomy (NCBI): domain Eukaryota; kingdom Viridiplantae; phylum Streptophyta; class Magnoliopsida; order Myrtales; family Combretaceae; genus Lumnitzera; species Lumnitzera racemosa. Next base: position 10,484,817 of record JAMXBC010000007.1, read on the forward strand.
GACAATTCTACACCAACTCTTGGATTCTTGACTTTGGAGCCGCAGACTATGGCCTACTCCTCACTGTTTTTTTATTTATATACTTTGTGCCCTAGCATTAGAAAAGTTTTAGTAACAAATGGTGGCTTTGCCACTATTGATGAATTAGGAGATATCTATATCACTTCTTTAATTGTCCTTAAAGATGTTCTTCTTGTGACAAAATCATTGGCCAACCTCATATCTATTCAAAAGCCTTGCTAAAGACCTTGATTGTAGTGCTACTTTTTTTCATGTCAAGCCGTGTTCTTTAAGTCTTGGGAAGGAAGATTGAACTTGCCAAGTTAAGGAATGGACTCTATTACCTTGATCTGTATTGGAATACATGAGTAATGCATCTATGTCATTTCTTGGTCCGTCTAATAAAGATATTATTTGACTTCATCATTTCCTATTAGTAATACACCCATATATCATTTCCTATCAGTAATAAAAGGAGTTCATTCCCTTTTCATTTGGCTCATAGTGATATTTGGGAAACATCAACTATATCAATATTCAACAGCTTGATGGTTTGGTTTGTTGATGAATGATTGTACACAATACATAAATCTTTCCACTTAAACAAAAGTCAGATGTTAGCACCGTTATTTCAAAATTTCATTCTACGGTTTAGAATCAATTTGGAATTAAAATCAAAATTGAAGTCTAACAATGCCGGTGACTACCTTAAGCAAGCTTTGTTACCCTATCTTCAAAAAGGGCATATTCATGAATCATCTTTTGCAGACAAACCCCAACAAAATGAGATAGCTAAGAGGAAAGATAGCCATTTGCTTAACACCAAATAACCTTTCTTAATGTAAGGTCATTCAACACATGATAAACTAGTTATCCTCACCAGTAAACAATAAAAGTCCTATTGACATCCTTAACAATTTTTACCCTCATTTTAGAACATCGAGTGGCAGAACATCTATAGTCTTTGGTAAAACTGCCTTTATATATGTTTACAACTAACATAGAGGAAAATTGGATCCTCATGCAATAGTGTGTTTCTAGGTTATTCACCAGCTCAAAAGGGGATACATATGCTATTACCCCACCTCAAGAAAGTTCTGCACCTATGTTATTCACTAACATAGAGGAAAATTGGATCCTCATGCAATAGTGTGTTTCTAGGTTATTCACCAGCTCAAAAGGGGATACATATGCTATTACCCCACCTCAAGAAAGTTCTGCACCTTGAATGATGTCACATTCATCGAAAAGACACCTTACCTCACAAAGTCCCACCTTTAAGGGGAGAAAACAAATACTGAAGGTGACAATTTTGAGCCTTTTAATCCTCTTAACTTACCCACAATTGCTCCTAAATCCTCATTCAACACAAGTCCAACCTCCTCTTCAGAAAGTTTGTACAAGAGTTGGAGATCCTGTCTTTATAGCATGGGTCTTCTACAAAATTAGTAAATGTAACTCATGATTTTCCAAGATTTCCCTAGGTATATTCTTGAAGAGCAACTATTCTAGACTTAAACCAAGTTCAAAGAACATAAGTTAGCTCTAAGAATGAGACTATGGTTTTTTTTTTTTTTTTTGATAAGGTCAATAATGTATTAACAACAAAAATCCAACAAAGAAGTACAAGAAGAAGCCAAGTTTGTTATTCACATTTTACAAAAAAAAAAAAAAAAAAAAAAGAATGTAGATGACAAACTTAGACAGCACTAAAAACTCATAACTATGCATCCAAATAGGGCAAAATAATCCTAACTAAGATATTTGCTAGAGTAGAATCGCCTCTTGATTGCCTAGAATTCCTTTCCTTCTAAATGTTGTAGAACATGACTAATGGAATCCTCCTCCCTTTTTGAGATCTTGTCTTTTTGAAAAGTTCCACAAAAGATTGCATAGACCTTGGTTGAAGGTTATCGGTTCATGAGGGGGAAAAATGATGTTGAATTCCTACCTAAACACATCTTATAAACTCATACGTGATGAAGAAGTGTTGGTGGTTTTCTTCCTCCATTGCACAGGAGTGACATCAGTTTTCAAATAAGATACCCCACTAAAGCAACTTGTCTTGTGTTAATAGTCTTTCTCTGATTACAAGCCATAGAATGAAGGAGTGCCGAGGCAGGTTGGTCTTGCTCCGAATAGTAATATGCTAAGAAGTTGTATGAAGTTTCCTTCTCATAGAGTAATAAGCTGATTTAATAGAAAAACCTTGTCTTAGGTTGGTAATCCACATAAATGTATCATCTACTCCTACCTTAGGGGTTATGTGATGGCATAAGCTAGATCTAATGGAGTCCCAAGTGGTCCCTTCCGGTCAACACCAACTTAGTCCATCTATAATATCACATAGCCTCACCTCTTTGCTCCAGTTTATAGCATAGATAATCCTTTTGCCAATCCAATTAACAAGTGGACCATTTGGGTGCAATAAGTTGTACCAAAGAGACATATTCCTCCCATCTCCAATGTTCTAAGAGAAGAGTTGCCTTGCTTAGCTTTTAGCTTAGAGGATTTTCTGCCAAGACCAAGAACTTTGTGATTGGTTTGGAATGGACTAGAAATTTCGTGCTCTTAAAATTTCATCTCTAATCCAACTTGGCCATAAGCCAATAGGGTCAATATTCAAGTGCTAAATATGTTTTAATTGGGCTACTTTATTCTAAAGGATGATGCCCATAACTCCTAAGCCTCCCTCTCTCTTTGGAAAGCATACTTCATCCTATAAGACTTTAGCTCCATAGCTTTGGTTTCGTTCATTCCATTCCATAAGAGCCTCATCATCTTGGTTTATAGCTCTTTTAGGATTTTTTTCAAAAGAATGAACATGGTTGCCTAGTAGACTTATAATGAGAAGAGAACACTCTTGATTAATTGAACCCTACTAGCATAAAACAAAAATTTTGTATACCAACTATTAATTCTAGCAATGAATCTTTCTACTAAGATATGACAGTGCTTGGTGAATCCAAGTTGAGATGGGAGGAACCCTTAAGTATTTGATTCTAGCAATGAATCTTTCTACTAAGATATGACAGTGCTTGGTGAATCCAAGTTGAGATGGGAGGAACCCTTAAGTATTTGACTGGTAGCTGCCTTACCTTGAAACTAGTTATTGACAAGATTCGATTCTTCATTGCTTGATTAACTCTACTAAAAAAGATGTTACTTTTGGACGTGCTGGCTTGGAGACCTGAGAGAGCTATGAAACACTGTAGGCATTAGTTAATCAAGCATACCAAGTTGAAATTACCCTTCGAAAAAATAAGGATGTCATCCGTGAAGCAAAGGTGGTTTAGCTTTCCTTTTTTACAATGCCAGTGATGGTTGAATCCTTGATTGATGCTCACTTTGCGCAAAAGACTTGAGAGGAGTTCGATTACAAGGACGAAGAGGTAAGGGGAAATAGGATCCCCTTACCTTAATCCTCAATTATTAACGAAGAAACCTACTAATTCTCCATTTAAATAGATAGAAAATATCGAGAAAGATACACATGCCATGGTCCACTTCACAGAAAGGCCTAATTTACATGATCATAGGCCTTCATTATGTCTACTTTTATTGCACATCTAACACCATGAGCATCCTTGTGGTAACCACTCACTGATTCTTGTGCTATGAGGATATTATCCACTATTCTCCTCTCTTTGATGAACACACATTGCTCTTTGCCGACAAGCTTCAGAAGAAAACTTGGGATCCAATTCGCAAGGATTTTAGAAATGTACTTATAAAGAACATTACAACACGAAATAGGTCTAAAATCCACAGAGAACTTGAGGGTATTCACCTTAGGAATCAATGTATGATAGGTAGAGTTGATTGACTTCAATAATCTCCTTAATGCAAAGAAGTCTTTGATAGCCAAGCAAACTTCCTCTTCGATTATATGCCAATTCAGCCAAAAAAAAAAAAAAATGTATTGTAGCCATCCGAACCTAACGCTTTATCTTTAAGGATGGGCCACAAAGCTTCCTTAATTTCTTCATTATCTACTGGTCTAGTGAGTAGCTACCAATCCTCTAATGAAACCCTTCTTTCCATTAGAGAAGGAATGGAGTCTAAGTTCGATGGTATGGTCGCTGAAGAGTTCAATAGGTTTTGGAAGAAAGAGATGGGTACTTCTTGGATACACTGTCTGTTTATTAATAGTAAATCATCCTCCAGGACAATGGATTGAATACTATCCTTAGCATGCGTTAGCTTTAAAGAGTGGAAGGAGGAAGAGTGGTTTCTATCTCCTAATTTCAACCAAGATTGTCTGGATTTTTCTTTTAGAAAGGACTCCTCAACTGTAGCTAGTAGTAATGATCCTTAAACCTCTTTTTCTCTAAATCCCAATTCTCACTCGAAGGGTTGGCTCAATTAGAAAGTTTAACACTCTGTAATGTTGCCAAACTTTGGGAAACTCTCATGGAAATATCCAAATAATGCTCCTTATTAAGTTCTCTCAATTCTTTCTTTAGTAGCTTCAATTTGGAAACCACTCTAAACATGGGTAATCCTTTTACTCTCTCATTCTAAGTATTTTCTACCAAAGGAAGGAAACGGGTCTTTGCTTTAGAAGTCAAAGAACTTAAAAGGAGATTTTTTATTTAGTATTGGTTGATGAAGATGAGCTATGATCGAACTATGATCAGATATACCCAAGGCACATACCTTAGCCCCAAAATTCAAGAAAGCTTGTAGCCAATCCATCCAACAATCTCAGGAAACGGTTAGATGGACTTTTATTTGACCACGTATGGAGGGGGCCACTAGCTGTAGCATCTTTTAGCTTCGCCTCCTCACAAAACTTTGAAATGATCCACTCTTGGTGCAATGATTTCACTTCCTCTAATTTTCTCCTCTACATTTTGACATTTATTGAAGTCTCCCCCTAAAAGCCAAGGCTCATGGATTGATGTTTTGATGAGATGAAGGTTTGACCACAGAACCTCTCTTTCCGTGACTGAATTTGCTTTGTAGACATAGATGAACCAAAAGCTTGCATCCTCCCCTATTTGCTGATAGTGGCAATGCATGAATTGTCTATTTGAGACAAAGACCCTTATTCTCCAAATGGAAGGGTTCCAAGCCACCCAAATTCAGCCACTTGGGTGGTGTTTTGAATTCCAAGATGGAAAGATTCTAGACTAAACCAAAAGCGCTTTATTAGACTTCACTTTTGTTTTTACCAAACCTAATAAAGAAGTATGATTTGATTCACAAAATCATTATACCGCTTTCGCTTTTTAGGGGGTCATTGAGCCCCCTAATGTTCCATATTGCTATCATTTATTTGATAGAAAGAAAAAGTGGAAAAAACAAAGGACAAATGGTCCCAATCAAGATATCTGATCATTAGAGCTACTTCCTGCAGCAACTCCCTTTTTCTTCCTTATCTTCTTTATAATAGTGTTCTAAGAGGTGTTGTTGCTAGGTAGTTCATTCTCTTGGTTGAGTTGAGTTTTAGGAACAATCAACAATGATCTCATCCTTTTCATGAAGGACAATTGATGCTTGACCATACTCTCCTTCATCCTTGGAATCCAGGCTCCTAGCAACCAAAATGGCATGAGAACAATTGCCTAACAGCTTAGGGCAAATTGAAGAGGAGCTATTAGAGGATAGCGCCTCCACAACAACATGTTTGTCCTTCTTCCAATTTGGTGCAGTTGGGTTTTAAGCTTTTATTCGGTTACCTTCTTTAATGACCACTCCCTTAAGGTAAGGGGCAACCCTTACTTCAGCACACTCTTAATACTTATCCACTTCCGAGATAGGGTTCCCTTTCAAAGCCTCATCATTATTGATTGATTTTTCTTGTTCATTACCTTGATCAACTACACACCAATTAGTTGCATGCCCAAACACCATACAATGAGAGCATCAGGGGGGGACGTTTTGGTACTTCACATTCACCATAGCAATCTTTCCATTTGCTCTCTTCACAGCAAAGGAGAAGGGGAAGCTAGCTTTAGCATCTACCTCCATGGACACTTGAGCAAATCCGATCCTTTCTATTCTAGCAATGACTAAATCTACTTTGAGGGGCTTACCTATAGCACTTGCTACAGACCCAATGCCATCTCCATGGAGTAACCCCATTAGCACTCCCCATAACTTGATCCATATTTGGATCTTTGTAGGTAGCACAATGTCGTAATCAGCTTTTAGTGACTAACGCTCAAGTATAATGGTTTGGTTGGTAAATGACCATTGTTGACTCAAGATCTTGAGGAGGGAGGCCTTGTCCTTGAACTTGAAGAAAAAGAAGCTACATCCATTTCCAAGAACTTCCACCAGTCCTCCATCCTTCCAAGAGTTCTTAATTTCTACCAGGAAAAAAAAAAGGAAATGAAAAAACACAAGTGAACAATTATCAAAATGGCCTCAATAGAACAAGCTGTCCCTTATATATGCTATTCATTCCTTTCCTTCCAGAGACAATAACGACCAACAGCTATTGCTTTCTTCTGTTCTCCACTAAGTGGCCTGCCAGAAGAAGAAAATAGTGATGATAAGGAAGATAAGATAGAAGGTCTTTGGCTTGTCTATCGTAAACAAACCTCAACTCCTCTCCATATTTCCCTAGAATATTTACACTTCAAAAAAAGAGCTCATGTGATTCACCCTCCTTACTACAAAGTTAGTAATAGCTTGAGCCAATCACAAGCAAGATACTAGCTTATCCATAGTATAAAGCCTCTTACGTGCAATAAGCCGCAAAATAAAAACATGTCTAAGTGTAGAGGTCTTGCTCCAAACTGTCGAGTACAATCAACTTTGGTAGCTGATCCTAACATAAGCTCATAAGCCATCTTGATAGATAGCTTAGATGGCTTAACTAGTCAAAAATAGCGGAATTAAGCTTCAAATTACCAAAGGAAGAGCTAATGCTCCTCTAGATTGAATCAACAAGCCACTCCTAGCATGTATTATTGATGAAAGAGCATAAACAAGTTTCTTTTGGTCAACCAACCATCAAAACATTCTTTCACGAAGCCAACTTACTAAAGGACCCCTTGGTTGCCAAGGGTCATCCAAAAGGACATTGCATTACTATTGCCAACCTCCCATTTTAAAAGTTGAAGTGAAAGTTGTCTAGATTATAGAATTTTCTCCATAAATATTGACGCATAAGATTTTTTCCCTCTTAGGATTCAACCTAGACTCTAGGGAAAAGGTGTACAAAGGTGCCAAATATGTTTCAATTGAGCTACTCTATTCCATAGATCTAAGTCAAGAACACCAAGACCTCTTACAAATTTAGGTTTTCCAAATATCATTCTAACACACCTTAGCTTCCTCCTTTTCCTCATTATTACCATTCCATAAGAAGTGTTTGAACTTAGACTCAATCAAGGAAAGAAAGCCCTTATGAAGAACAAAGATCGAGGACCAATAGACTTGCAAGGAAAATAAAATACTTTTAAATCAATTGTAGTTGCCCCGCAAATGAAAGAGTTATGTAACCAATGGTTAATCCTCGTTGCCACTCTGTTCACTAGTACCTTACACATGGATTTGGATAGATATCTTAGTTGAAGTAAGTGGAACTCCTAAGTGATGAATGGCAGGGAACCAATATTAAAACTGGTAAAGCTACAAATTCTCACCCATGTAGAAATATCAACACCACCACAAAACAGGTGGATTTTTTATGAGTTTGCTATTAGCCCCACAAAGACATAATACCCATTCAAAGCTTCTTTAACTATCTCAATATTTGGTAAGTCAGCTTTAGTAAAGATAAGTACATCATTGGAAAGCAAACTGGTATAAGATGTTCCTTTTTGCACCTCCAATGGAAATGGAAGTCATCATGAGAACTTTTCTCTCATAATAAAGCTTTACACAAAGACAAAAATTGTATAGAGAAATTGGGTCTCCTTAAATAAGACCCCTTAAAGAAGCAAAATAACCAACTAGTTTCCAATCAATGTTGATGGAGAGTACGAGAGTAATGATGCAACTCATAATCCAATTGATAAATTGCAAGGGAAAACCGACATTCAAGAAGGGTCTGAATAAAGCTAAGCCTTCATGAGATCACTTTGATTGCACATCTTGCTCATCTTGCTCGCTTGTCATCCCAATGGTAGCCTTTTAGAAGCTCTTGAGCTATAAGGATGTTATCAACTATTTTTCTACCCTCATAAAGTTGTCTACTCTTTCTCCACCATTCGTGCCACAATTTCTAACCAATTTACTAGAATTTTAGAAATACACTTGTATAAAGTGTTACAACAAGCTATTAGCCAAAAATCTACCTAAGAAGTAGGGTTATCAACCTTAGGAACAAGAGAGGCATGTTGAATTGAATTCCCTTAATAATCTTCTAGTAGTAAAAAAATCTTTAACAATTAAGGAGACCTCTTTACCAATAATATCCTATGATACCCATAAAAAAATAAAAATAAAAAAAAATAAATAAATAACAAGTAGCTTAGAAAAAAGTTAGCTCCATAATGCTTTGGTTTGGGAACATTGTCTTTAGCAAAGTGAGAGACTAGACATCTTGACATCATTTGATATTAGAGCTATCAAATGCTCAATAATTGCTGGATTTAAGTGCCTTCTAATGATGGATTGCAACCTTGAGACATTAGGCGTAGCAAAATAAATTTCATCGAGGAGATTCTTAAAAGAACGTACCAAGAGGTACTTGAAAAGAATTGAAATCATTGATTGTTTAGAGAGAAAAATGCTCTCTCCTCTCTTTAGTTTGAGTCTTATTTTCCCACCCTCTTCTCTCTAGGGATTTGATTTCCTTCTTTCACCTCAGTTTCCGTCCGTCTTTAGTCTGTAAGTCACCAACCCTTCCTTTGCTATCATTTGAGTTTCTAGTCGATGTCAGTCGGTCTTGTTTGTCTTCTATTATTTTCGGCATCCTTACTCTTCAAGTCTTCTTCTCTAACGACTAGAGTTTTGCTGTCCATGGATTGCTTTTGTGTCTATGCTCATCGACAACTTTATGTGGCTCTCTCCCTTCCCATCAACTCGAAGCCTACTATCTCTATCCAGCAACTTACTCTAGCAAAGGCTAAGGGTACAGCTTCGCCGCCCCCCTCCAGTGTCATTGTCTGCTTCGGCTACATCTTCGGTTTTAGGAGTGTATGGACCTTCCTATTCGTTGGCTTCTCCTTAGTTTGCTCTAGGTAAGGGCAAGTCACTATCTCCTTTGTCTTTGGCGAAAGTGATAACTACTCCTTCTCTAGTTAAAGTTGGTAAGGTGGTAATGTCATTCAAAGAGGCTTTGTTTTTGGCTCCTCCCTCTTCCTCCATGCCAATGAAGCTTCTTTTTAGCCCTCCATTGTCTTCTGCTCCTTTGAAAGAGGCTAAAGAGCACAAATCATTTGTTGAAGCATGCTCAATCCCTTCTTCAAAGGTAGATCTTGACTGTTCTCTTAATTGTTACCCTTCTATTGGATGGGGATGAGCTAGTTGTGGCTCCGCCAAAAGAAGTGGCAAAATGTGGAGCTTACCTTTGGGATACAATTGTTAGTAATGTTTTTGGAAAGACTCATCCTTTCCCGGTAGTAGAAAAGATTGGTCATGCAGTATAGGATTGTTTTGGTTTGATTAAATTTTTAAGTAACTAAAGCAATACCTTATCTTTAAATTTCAAAATGAATGGCAAGTTACGAAAGTTCCTAAAACATCTTCACAAGTCGATACCTTATCCTTCGACGATGGGAGATGGGTATGTCATTAGCAAGCAAAGTTCCTGGCTCCCTACCCATATAGGTTAATCTTTGGAATGTTCCTATAGAGTTTTACCATAAGAAGGGCATTAGATATATAGCAAGTAAACTTGGTAAACCATTAATTGTTGACTCTAACATTACTAGACAGGAAAGACTAAGTTTTGCCCCAATATGTGTTGAGATGGAAGTCAACAGTGACTTTATAAACTAAATCTCGATTTGTTGTATAGATGGTAGAAAGGTTCTTATTGAAATTAAATACCAATGGAAGCCCCCTAGTTGCTGCCACTATAATATTTTTAGTCATGACATGAATATTTGCTCTTTGAAGGCAATTGATCTTGTGCAAGCTGATCCTTATATCACAAATGTGTAGATAGCTAAGACGGGTCCTCCTATTGAGGATTCAAACATGATATCCAAGATGTCAATTAAAGTGAGATTCCATAAGAATACCTATGTTATGGTGAGAGATGAGCATCAGGTTGAAGATGAAGCTATGAGTTCTGATGAATCACTAAAGTTATATTCTTCTCTCAATATAACTTTGGCAAATTTTATTAGTGACAAAGTTGTCTTACTTCCTCTATCTGCTCGTTCTAAGGAGGGGAAGGAGGGCAAAAATCGTAGGACGACCTAAAAAGTTAGCTCATGATCTTACTAGTAGCTTTCATTTAGTGTCTTTTAGCTTATGCTTTTGAATCATCATAGTTGGAGCTGTTTGCTCTTTAGAATTTTAGATTAGCTATTGTTTTACTTTTGTGAGTGTTTTGATTATTTATGGGAATGTTTCCCCTTTCTTCTACTATTTTCTTTTATATATATATTAAAAGAAAACTGATCTTACCTAAAAAGAGGTCCTTAGCTTCTCCATATTAATTTAACAAAGGAAAAAGACCATTGTTACAATTTCTTTGTTGGATTGATATGCTGAAAACTTAAATTTCGATCCCCTAAGGATAGCCAAAGGGCTCTAGACTATTGCCTCACGAAGGATTCTTCAATCAAGGATAGGAAGTAAAAATCTTTGAATAACTCTTTTTTCATGGCTTAGATCCATATTTGAGGGGTCAAATCTATTAACTTTTTAAATTTTGTTCAAACCTTGGCTTGAAGCTGCTTGTTCTTTCAGAAAAACCATTGTAGCATGACTTATTCAACTTTCTTAACTGTAATTTCAGCTTCTGTAGCTTCAAAACAACACTAAATGTAGGTGCACTTTCAATCCCACAGATCCAAACATCTTTAACTATATCTTTTAAGTTCGAATGCTCTCTACAAAAATTGAAAGAACTTGATGAAAGTTGTCCTTAAGCTACAGGAAGGATTGATCTTAACCACCAAAGGTCGGTGGTTCGATATGTCAAGGCTAAGTACTAGAACCCTGGAAGGTTGGGACTCTTGAATCTAGGAAAAATTAACTAAAGTTGGGTCGAGATGTCAAAGAATTAGTTACCTACATTTTGGTTGGCCCATGTGTGCACAAGACCCAACACCTTTATATCATCTACATCTAACTCGAAGCAAACTTCATTAAGCTGCCCATTTCCTCCAGTAAAAACTTCATTATTACCAGCACATTTATCTTCACTTCCCTATATTCATTGAAGACTCCAAGAATCTACTAGGGGGCAATTATCTCAAATGTTTTCAAAGATTCAGGTCATTCCACAAAACTTCATGACCACTTTCAGCATTGTGGCCATAGATAGAAGTGATCTGCATTCTTTTGTTTTCACTTCAATAGAGGCATGCACAATGCACTAGCTGATCCATACTCCATTCTCGTTACCACATATATCTCACAAATCAGGTTTCTAGGCTACCAAATAAGATCCATTGGGTGAGCCTCTAACTGCCATGTTGGTATGGTGCGGCTTCTTACTATATCAAAAGACCATAAGCTACCTTAATTGTGGTTTCAATAATTTTAACTTAAAAACCACCCTAAACATAGGAGTACCCTCTATTCTTGACTTCCAAACATCTCCAACAATCTCCTTAAATCTTCAATGCTCCTTCCAAAGGTCAAAACATTTGAAAAATGTTCGGATTGACAAGGATTGTGGTAAGACATACTAAGGCTGAGAAAATGAACTTTAAAGGCTTATAGTGCATCAACCCAGATAACAAGCACTCTATCTAAATGGTGCAAAATAGCTTTTGATGATGTCCAAGTAGACCACATGTGAAATAAACCCACATAGACTGAATCATCCACCTCTAAATCATAACATGCTTCCTTAAAGCATTCATGCCTCTTGTGATAGATTCAATCCCACCACTCGTCTCATCAAGAGTTCTACACATTAAAGTCTCAAAAAATGATCCAAGATCCACCAAAAGACACTTCAAATCAATCACTTCGCAAAACCTGGCTATCAATAGTAGAATTTTCCACATAAGCAAAAGTGACCAAGGAGATAACATAAGCAATGTGTAAAATGGTTTGTAGACTACAAAATTTACACATCCCAAAAATCTAATTTCCCCTTTTCAAAATCTCCTTTTTAAGACAAATTTAGCATGGTTCCACCTTTTAGGCCAATTCTCAAGTAACTTACACTTAGAGGTCAACCAAATAACAATAGAACAAAAAGTTAGCAACACAAACTTCCAACCTCAAACACAAAAGTCATCTTGTTCAGCTAGAAATGTAAGACTTGGTAAAGCAACCTTCTTACTGAACAAATTATGTGCACAGAAAGGTCAAAATGCAATAGGGGGATGGAAGAAAGCCTCTAATTTAGAAATTTTATCAAACCAACATTGAGTGACGATAATACAACTGCTTATCCAACCATGTGATGAAGAAGTTTCTTCAAAACATAAATCTTCCAACTCAGCTTCAGTTAAGAAAAATACTAAAATCCCTCATTACAGGATAGTTTCATATTACCACCTTCACTCTATGAAGGGAACCTAATGACATTAAGATAACCTAAGATTACCGGAGGCAAATCAACAATGTATTGAGACAGACTATGCAAATGTCCTCAAAGAACCTTTACTGGCATATAGAAGATCGAACCACAGACAAATGTAGCCCTCTAATTTCGACAAGCATGATGGGATTGTTGGGGAGGCTCACCAAGAATTTGGAGTAACATCTAGATGTTGTGTAATCAAAATCCTTTGTATCGCTTGGTAAATTAATCGCAATTTGCAAGTAGGATTAACTCTTTTGCATAATGGAGTTCTCATTTATTCAGTTTACTTGATTTTCCAAAAGTATTTAATGAAGATATATTATTCTCAACATAAAACTTTCTCACCTCTAAAGCTTTGATCATATTATTTCAGACCATGCTACTCAAAGACACATGAAACATTGTCCATTAACAAGAATTGGAATAGCATCAGACTTACAAGAACTTTCTCCTCCTTTCAAAGAACTTCTTTCAACCACCCAAAGAATCATGAAGCTCTAATTGTTACCCAAGCTACCCCCACCATCAGAACCCTTCAGATGGGAACTAGAAGGTTTGGAGGTCATAGGGGTTTTTTTTGCTCCCTTATTGTCCTTCACAACATCTATCCAAATCTCAATAAGGATAAGAGGTTGATCAGCTCCAAAGTCTTGAAAGAGTGACTCAAAGGGATCATGGGTCAAGTCTAAATAGGTGTTAAGTTATATACCCCTTATATCAACAGCAACTTCTGACTAACCAACACCATATCAAAAAATCTTAACCAAGATTATAATTGAAGAGAAGATTATCTAAATTGATTTCATCCTTACAACTAAAGAAGCAAGACAAGATAATCAACAAAGAGCACAAGGGAACAGCTTCCTCTTTCTCCCTGGTCCCTAACATTGAAGGATTCTTTCCCTCGGCCATCTTAAACTTGAACCAGAGACTTTGCTTGTGAAGTAAGTTGGCAACAAAGGCTATTTCTATCAAAGACCACGAGGGCGTGCTCTTGGCTCAGTGAATATCGCTTATTCTAGACTTACTAAGTACAGTATACTACAAATGGAAAAATTTCCCCCACAATGAAAATGCTTTGGAGCTTCTAATTAAGTCAAAGACACACTTACACATAAACTTTTTGTCAAATTAAACTAGTTTAGTCTCGATATGATTTATCAATTTTACACAGCTACTCTATCTAGAAAAGAAAGAACATACAAAAACAATGAAGGAAACGAGTAAACTCAAGTATCATTGTTATTAAGCTTACAATAGACTATATGCTAGTTGGCTAAGTAGCTTAAACATGGAAGGTGCTTCCTGAGACAAACACTATTCCTTGTTCTCCAACCACAGTATACTGCTACTACAAGGGTAGCATGCCAGTTTTGATCTTAGGAGATCTGGAATTAGCTGTAGCAACAAGCTCACTAGTGGCACCCAACTAAGTATAGTAAGACAAAGGGCAATTTTGAGGCATGGATCCAAGATCCTTTACCCTTTACGTGTAATACCTATTGCTCATGCAATTTGGGATCCCATAGTTTGGGACTCCGTTCATAATGATGTTATGTTATCCCTAGTGAGCACAGGTAGTTGGTTTGAGAATTCGCAACACCCCAAACCATCTTATCTACTATTTGAAGCTTCCCTAGCCATGCTAGTCATAAGAAAAAAGTATATCTTGGGATTGTAGAGGAATTCCACGCCACCTTGTGCTGGGAACAAGAGGAGAAGGAGGGGCTAAGAAATCATAACCACTTTTGATTGAATATTCACCATCTTGCATTGGAAACCAAGTAACAACGTTCGATTGGAGAGGTTTTGGTTTGATGTGGTTAGGAATTTGGAAGTTTTGCCCAAAGACACCAGTTGGCAAACTCTAAACCTCCCCATCGATAATGAGGCAAAGTTTAGCACTAGGAGGCAACCCTGCATTTGCAATATCCCATGCAATATAAATAGAATCTAGGGAACCACAAAGCAACAAAAAATCTGACCATGAAGCAATGGAAAATCTATCATTAACCTTCTACTAGAATGGTTCTCTCACCAGGGAATGAAATTGTTATGTAATAAATATTATCACACACACCAGATCTATAAGTAATGACGTTTGATTGGAGAAGGTTTGGTTTGATGCGGTCAGGAATTTGAAAGTTTTGCCTAAAGACACCAGCCAGCAAACTCCAAACCTCCCTATCCATAATGAGGCAAAGTCTAGCATTAGGGGGCAACCCTACATTTGCAATCTCTTGTGCAATATAAATAGAATCTAGGGAACCACAAAGCAACGAAAAATTTGAAGCAATGGATAATCCATCATTAACCTTCCACCAAAATGGTTCTCTTACCAGGGAATGAAATTGTTATGTAATAAATATTATCACACACACTAGATCTACAAGTTTCAACTTTTAGATAAACTAGTTATAGTGCTATTTGTAACATAGTACTAGAGTAAGAAGTCTTGGGTTTGAATCTATACAGTGTCATTTCTTGTTGTGTTTCGTCATTATTCCTATTTAATTTGGTGTTCCACTTAATGAGTTTTAGTCAAAATTTTGGCCCACGAGTAAGGGGGAATGTTAGGTAATAAATATTACGACACACATTATTAGATCTAAAAGTTTAAACATATAGATTAGCTAGTTATGGTACTATACGTAATAAAAGTTTTAGAACTTTCTTCCAAATCCAAGAACAAGTAGCTGGTGTTTTCATTGAACAGAAGCTATGACCCTTGAGAGAGTTTGAACATATCCATTTTGCCCAAAGCCCACTTCCTCCCTCCTTACATAGATTCCAAATGTGCTTGATCTAGGCTGCATTGTTCCAAATGGCTAACTCAGGAATGCCTAAACCACCACTCCTCTTTGGATTGCAAACCACATTACACCTTACTTTAGCTTTTTGTGGAGATAATAGGTCTTCCACTCCACAAAAAATCCCTTAAGCTCTTTTCAATGTGCAAAATAACCGAATTAGGAAGGAGGAAAATCCCTTGCCATTAATTTAGTAAAAAGTACTTCAAGTTGAAACCAATCACTAGCCATAAAACAATAAATTAATAGAAGACTATTTTCATAACGAAAATAAAAATTTAAGAAATGATTCCAGATTTTTTCTTCATTAACAATTTAAAGGTACAAATAATTATAACAAGTAAAATTTCTTTGCATATCCACCACTTGAGCAATAGCACAATTAACATCTATGGATATGCTTTCCTAAGTAACAACAAAATAAGTTCTAATCATGCCTCTATCATTCCTATCCTCGTCTAAAGCCCCTTTTACAAACCCAAATTCCAAGCATGGAGTGATTGCACATAACCGCCTAAAGAAGTTAACCCAATTGCAAACCAATACACTTGCATGGCATGATTTCATTTTTTTTTTTTTTTTTGAGTTCCCATGTTCCATTTCCTATCAATGCCAATAGCACAAGCTAAATTTTGCTAGTGTATGGTTATCATAAGATAGATCATTTGTATAAAAATGCCCTATCCAACAACAGCCATCTCCTCCATGACATATCAAAAGAGCACATGACATCCAAACATGATATCAATGTCTTTTATTTTGTTATGTAATTACATAATAGTTTAGCAAATTGCCATGATCACTCTCACCATATTTTTCTACGGGATTTAATCCTTCGGCCAAAAGTATGGCAAATATGTTGCATTTATTTATATAAACATAATCTAATAAAATGTTCAATCAAAAGTCTAAAAAAACTTACAACTCCTGAATGTCGTGTTACTTGTGTGGCTTGGCAATTGGAACTATCATCCTTTAGAGAAGGGCCTTTGGGGGATTCCTTAGGCGACTTCTCATTAGAAAGCATTTTCTCCCCATCGAGCTTCATGTTAACACGCCCTTTCTCCATCGACTTCTCGTTAGAAAGCATCTTCTTCTCATTGGGCTTCACATTAACGTGCCCTTTCTCCTCCTCGGAAGATTCATTCCTATGCTTTGGCTTTAGTTTACCTTCCATAAAAGCAACATTTTCCATTGACACATTTGCTCTATCATCCTTAATAGGGCTCATCGATTTTGCATTATATTCCTTTTCCTTGGATGTTTCATCAACAATGTTAAGCTTTGGTCTTTTTGCTTGCCTAATCTCATCACTGGTGTCCCTTAGAGGCTTAGGTTTAATACCAAGAGTAACAATTGTATCAACACCATCACCAACTTCACCATTACTCATCCGAGGGGCCATATCGTAGGCATGAGTCACCTCACTAATGAAATTTTCCAAACTATGCTTTTTTCTAGATGAAGCATAAGGTAAGTTTGCATCCCTTTTCTCCTTGGAAATTTCCAAATTCCCCTCTCCTTTAGATGAAGCGTCTTTGAACCTTTCATTTATTAATTTGTCTCTAATATCTTCAGAAGTATCACTTGTAGGACAAACCGAAGGATTAGAGCTTGTTAAAGGTTTTGTATCACCATCTTTCTTTTCTCCTTTGTTGAGACCTCCACCAATAGGACTTGTCGTCCTATTGAATATGAACTTAACTGCGACAACCAAATAAAGACAACACCATCCATTTAACCATCATGTCAACAGCAAATATGTCTTAACATATAAAGTAATGCAAATATTGCACATAAATGAAGTAAGGCTGTAGTTATGTGATATTCATAAGGTCGCAAAATGATAGTAGACTAAAAGCTCGACATATAATAGCATCTTGAACCATGTATGCTTCAGATCAAATACAATTAAAACAAACCAATTAATCAGTATACTCATAAATAAAATGCTGCCCTATGTTACACTTTAGCAAATAGTGACTACTAAAACCAAGTAGGCTTTACCAAGTAAAACATGCCATGAGCACAACCTTAAAAATCAATAATCATTTTCATTGTAGGGAAAATTAAACTTTGTTTCACCCAAATGTTCTAAGAATTACTAAAATACAATTGACATCCAGTCTTTTAAGTACTTGGGAATTTTCTGCAATGGCCAAATAAATACTATGGTGTCTAGTAGTGCTAAAAAGATGGGCTGCTGGAAGTAAGGATAGTGATTGAGAGGTGGTTGCCCTAGTAAAAAAAATGTTCATTACACTGAGGAAATTCAAATAAACATTCCCTACTTGGTAATCACAAGCAAACTCCCACAACCACCAAACACTGAAAAATCACTAGTTACAATATTTGCTCTTGATTTCTATGCAAATATTTAACTAATATAAAATCTGAAAATCTAATAGAAAAAAAAAAAAAGCTCTAACACATGCACTCAAACATAAATCCAGGGAGTATTTGGTTTATTGTAGGGTACAGCATGCAACAAAAAAAATGTCTGGTGCACTAAATACAGTACATGATCCTTCATGCTATCTACTAATTGTTGCCTATAATTACTACACCGGTAACGAAGATCGTGATAGATACATCTTTTTCACGATTGTTTAACAATGTTTTTCCAACAATACCAAAATATTAGCACTACCATGACAAATGCCACCATCACCACTACCCTCATCACACTTCATCACTACCACCACCATTACCACTATTGCTATTGCTACCGCTACCGCTACCACTGTCGCCACCACCATCACCACTACTGCTATCACTACTACCAATATCGCTTTCATCACCATTAATACCACCACTGCTAACACTGCTACCATTGCTACTGCTACTGCCACTACTTTTCGTCATTGCTACCTCCAAGCTCTATCCACCACCACCATACCACCACAATCAACCCAGAGTACATTAAGGATGTGAGGGATTAGCTACGGCGATGGCAAAGATAGCATACTAATGGTAGTGGTGGTGCTGTGGTAGTTCGAATAAAGATGTCTCACTAATAGGTTGGGGTCTGTTTATGGATTTAACTCACATGCAACATAAGCCAAATCCTTCTACCAAAAAACATAGGGTAAATTAAAAATAAAGTGATAATAAAAAAAATATGGTTGTACTGTACTATAAGAATCATTTTGTCCGATATTACTATATTTTGTAAACCGAATTGAGTTCCAACTTATTTTTTGCAGTCACATCTCAAATCTGCAAATTGATCACTATCATAATTTCTTTAATATGGTGAGAAGTGAACTCACCAATTGCATTCACAATAATGAAATCTTCCCGAGTAATAATTGCATCCTCCCCCATAGTTTTCACTAATGATGTGTGTTCCATTGTATAGGAAAAAGTTCACCATATAACAATATATAGTGCATATCTAGTGTATTTTTATTTGAACTTTGGGTTTATTTCCAATTACATAAACAGAAATTAGCATGCTAAGGACATAATTTATAAATAAAAATAAAAAAGAAATCCTCTTATCTAGCAGTCTTAGTTTCTTTTGTGCTAGTTCCTTATAAATTTACCCTTCTCTTGGTTTGCTGTTGAGTAAGAGAATACCTTTATAATCCAATTGAAGCCTTTATGAATCATAAAAACTTTGTTTATGAATGGAGACTTTGGTCAATTTAAGTAGGTCATAATTTAGTTCACCGTTCACTACATAAAAGTAGCTCAAAACATCAACGGCAGCAAGGTTTTCTTTTGACCTTATGATAACAATCCATGACTCAATCAATCTATAGATCCACAGCACTAGACACAAATTAGGGTTGAATATTACAATGCATGTAATAAGGCAAAATCACACAATGAGAACAAGCACAAGACTGACGTTCAAAATAAAGAGGTCAAAGGAAGGATTTTAACATGATTGGTCGAGCCCAACAATTTCATGAATTATCTAAATGAAAGAATGAAGCCCATATAACCAGTCAAGATACTGGAAGTTTGAGGATTACAACATAGATGTTACTGTACGTTAATCTGACATTTTCTAATCTCATCAATACCCAATAGATTGGCATGCCCATATGATTCACTAAGCCCACCATAGAAGACAATCAACCAGAGGACAGCCCATTTCCTCAGAAACAACCTCCATGAACATGCAGTGACCACCTCGAACAGAATGGTGCAATTGACGCAATTAACAGCATTGATGCGCTACCACTTGGTATAGCATGGGAAAGCATGCTTTGAGCTGGTGCATTTTCCATGAGAAAATGAAAATTAATGCATGCACAAGGTAAAAAAATCAATAAACAGAACATACCTTCAATTCCACAGATTTTGTCATCCATTTTATCAGATACCTTGTAATTTCCGACATGGAATGTGCGGTAAAATACAAAGTCAGCCTTTTGAAGTTCTTCATCCATGGGTTGAGGATTTCTCTCATCCCTTGAAGTGCATATAATATTGCATTTTCCAGCAATTGCTTCCTGGACAAATGTGCTAACGTATCAGCTATTATTTAATTAAGAGAAAGGATATCGATTGTATTAAGTTATTCCCCATAATTACCATGTAGCCCAAACATTTAACCAAAGACTTCCTTTGTACTAACTGATGGCTCAACCATAATCACAACTGTTACTCACACATAAATAAGAACCATACATCAATTTATTCCAAGCTTGTTTTATGTATTAAGTATCACAAAGTGCCCCCGGAAGAACTTGAACCCAGTCATCCATCTCATTTGTTGTGGAAGTTTCTGGGCTTCAGTTAACCAAAATGCCAACCCCTTGGTTAAACACATTCCTTCAGCTGGATAAAATACAAATGCATATAATAGGTATCAATAACTAGGGAGCTCTTAGGTAAAAAGCTCCATGTAAGCAAACCCACTTAGCAGGAGAAATCAATGTGGTGCGATTGTTGATGGGCCACAAGTTCAAAAAAACACAGACTATAACTGATTAGATCCATAGGATATCGTCTCTTCACGACAGAAATGAACTCACGAAAACTAAATTAGGTCTAGGTCCCACTCCAACAATGTATAGAAAAAGTCAAAATATTAAAAGTCAACAAATTCTTGCAAAACCTTACATTATGAGGGGACCTCTGGTCAACAAAGTTACTTGAAGAATTGTTCAAAAGAGCACTGAACTTTATATAACTTGTTAGATCTTATCACTATCAAGAGTTATTTTAGGAAGTTCTAATTGACCCTCTCATATGCTCTAAAATATCAACCTTGAGCACATTACGACAGGATAATACGTATTGAAGTATTTAAACTTTTGATCTCAAGCAGTTTAGTACCTAAACATTCAAAACTTAAATTTCAATATTCGAAAATTGAAAATATATTCACTTGAGTACCTAAACTTTTAATTTTGAGTAGTTTGGTGCCCGTTATGTGTATACTGTCTATCAAATGTAGACACTCAAATAAACAAAATGTCAATTTTTGAGGATTAAAATTCAACTTTTGAATCATTGGATACTAAACTGCTCAAAATAAAAAATTCAAATACTCTCATATACAAAATCCCCATTATAGCCCTGAACTTCAAATTTGTGCGATAACCCTTCATCAACTCCTTGACACAAGGATATTATCTAAAATAACTCTTCCAATTAATTAAAATGTTTGTCCTTCACCTACAAAGCAAAGGAGGAATGGATTTCATCTATCAATCCTTCCTTGTTGAGGGTGTACAAGAGGCATTCACCTCATTAATCTGTAGATTGTTATTCTAAGTGTCTATATAGTTGGTGCATGTTGTGTAAGGAGATGTTTGTATTGTCATATAAGTGGTTGTTTGCAATAAATGTGTGTTGTGTAGGGTGTTTTTATGGTATTGTGTAGAGGTGGTGGTATTATATACGTATCGGGTGTGGAGTCTGTGTTTAGTTATAGTAGGGGCAGTAAGTAGTAGTATGGTTCATTTGCGATGGGTAATTTAGCATATGTACTAGCATTTGTATAAAAAAGGGACAAGAAACTCTTGGAGCTAAAGAAGATTTGCTAGTGGATATTTCCTTGATAAAAGAGATAGCTCCAAAAGAATGATAGCTTAGTGAGCCTACTCTAGTTGTCGAAGTGCTCTAGAGGTGTTTATGCTTCGCAAATGACTTGGAGTGTAAGAGAATCTCATCCAAGTAATCCTCCACTCATTGTTATATTGTGTTGTGAAGTCGAATTTGCAAGCAAATGAACCCACAATTGTTTTAATTGTTACGCCTAATGAAATGAAAAGAGGGTGAGATTTTGATTCCTTCAAGATTCCTTTTGTTCTTTGTGGTTTCATGATCATTTAGAATTCGTGAGATTATGTGTTGGATTTATCCTAATTCTTCAAAAATTTTGGTTGAGAATTTCTTGTTCATCGAATTTCTATATAAGCCAAGATTTTGCATACTTTGTTAGGAATGGAACCTTGAATTGAACAATGGAGAATAATCTGAAAAATTTGGTGATCAATTGCAAGAAATTAAGGATGAATGTAAAGGAATTTCCGAATTACAAGATCAAATTTCATCTTTAAAGAAGAGCTTAACTTCATCTGATGCTTGACTCTCTAATGTTACAAAGAGAATGTTGAATCTTGAAACAATGCTTCTTGATCTTCAGAGTGATCACCAAAAAACACTTCGCACAAAGGAATGTGAATCTAGCTCAAATGGCTTAGGAATTTCTAATGTCATCCGTCCACAAGGACCGACACATGAAACCATAAGTTGTGTGTTGAAAGCATGGATGTCAATACTAAAGCTGAGGAGAACATGCAATGTAATGCAAATTCTATTATTTGGCCAATTTTTGAGGGATTGGATCCAATAGTGTGGCTTACTCTTGCTGACCAGTATTTGGAAGCAAACAGAATTGATGATGATCGGAATATGGTTGTTGCTAGTATGTTTATGCATGGGAAAACAATTAATTGGTTTAAAATGTTGAAATGAAGATTTTCACCGTTGAATTGTCAAGCTTTAAAGCAAGAATTGATGCTTCAGTATGGAGAACAGCTTTCTAGCAATCCTTAAGAGTGTCTCTCATCTCATAAGCAAACTACAACAGTGGCATGATACTTAGAAATTCAAGCTTTAGCTTCACAATACCTCAAATGAGAGAGTTGCAAGCTTTGGGCTATCTTCTAGGGAGACTGTGTGATGATATTCGACTAAGAGGGCAAACACTTGGTCCCATATTAGTTGCAGAGGACATTGAAATGCCTCTTAATGTAGAGCAAGAGTTTACTCATGACATTTTCTTATCTACATAAGATGGTAGAAATTCTCCTTATAAGGGATTTCAAAATGAGAATACTCTCCATGTGTAACTGACTTTGCTCAACTACCAGGCCTACTTCTTAACCTCAAACTAATGTTGTTCAACCATCTGTGGTGACAGACCCATAGCTTCCTTGGGGACTACGAGTGGAGAAATTGAGGGATCTTCAGTGAATCTAAATGCCAATACGGTAAGCAATACAAAGGGGAATCTAACTAGTCTGATGCCACAGCAAAAGGATAAGTTTTTCTTCATAGGCAGTAGTTCAATTCTGGTACTTCCAATGCTAAGAGTTTTGGAAAGGGCCAAAATCTATGACATACCAAGAGCATATAGAGAGGCATAGTAGAGGGCTATGTTTCAAGTGCGATCAAGCTTTCACACCAGGTCACAAATGTCCTAATAATTCATTATGAATTATGTTGCTTAAACATGATTTAGAAGCCATGCATGAGCAATGGGTTGATGTAGAGCCAATTTGTCCACAATAAGGTAATTTTGTTGAACATACAATTTGTAATAGTAATATGGAGATATCTGAATGTGCTCTCTATGGCTTGAATGGTCCTAATACATTCAAATTTCAATGAATGTTGGCTGGTCAAATGATTTTGGTGTTGATTGATAGTGGCGCAAGCCATAAATTCATTTCTTCTAGCTTTGTTTCTACACTGTTGGTCATAAAGGATGATACTTTGCCATTTTGTGTGAAACTTGGAGATGGGAAAAAAAATTATTCTAGAGGATTATGTCAAGATGTGAAAATTTTGGTAGACACCTATGAAATTGCTGCTGCTTGAAATGCGCTTAACTTGAGTAGGGTCAATGTTGTTTCGGGGATTACTTGGCTGAAATTATTAGGAGTTAAATTCATTTTGAAGGGAAAACCCTTTTATACACAAATCTGGAATTTCTTCTAAAATGTTGAGTAAAATGGATGATTACGAGTTTTGTAGTATTCTGTGGGATGAGGATATACTTTGTGGCTTGGGAGAATAGGATGCTGCACTATTAGCAGATTTTTCTGACATTTTTGAAGAAATTAAGAAGTTGCCTCCTCCTTGGGTGCAAGATCATAAAATAGTGTTGAAAAGGAGAGTTGATCTCTTAAATCTTAATGTATAACCCTATAGATATGCTCAAATTCAAAAAGACAAAATCGAGCAACATGTGACAAATATGTTGCATGTGGGAATCATACAAGCAAGTTCTAGCCTATTTTCTATCCCAGTTATTTTGGTGAAGAAAAAGAATGGTTCTTGGCCATTCTATGTGAATTATAGACTTTAAATGAGGCAACCATGCCCAATAAAAATCATATCCTAATTACTGATGAGTCACTTGATGAGTTGTAAGGGGCTTCTATGTTTTTCGAAATTGACTTGCATTTAAGATATCATCAAATCTGGCTTTCTTCAGAAGATATTCCTAAAACCACATTTCGAACTTATCAGGGTCATCATGAATTTCTAGTCGTGCCTTTTGGCCTAACTAATGCTTCAGCTATATTCTAGTCTATTATGAATGATGTTTTTCGACTCTATATGTATAAGTTTGTCTTGGTTTTCTTTAATGATATATTGGTATATAGCCCATCCTTGAAAGATCACGTGGTTCATTTATGCACTACATTGGAATTGCTTTGAGCTCATAAACTAAAAGAAAGAATGTTCTTTTGGCAAGACTTAATTAGCGTATCTTGGACTTATTTCTGCACATGAGGTTAGCATGGATCCTTCCAATGTTCAGGTTGTATTGGATGTACCACTCCCCAAGACATTAAAGGGCTTTTATGGTTTTCTTGGTTTGTCTAGTTCTTACCAGAAACTTATTAAGGACTATGGAAGATTGCGAGGCCACTCACAAAGCCTCAAACATCTTCTTTCTCAACAGATAACCACACCTGGGTCATGACTTTGAAATACACTACAAGTGTGGTTCCAGAATGGTGCAGCTGACAATCTCTCATGAGAGTTTGAAGATTATGATATGGCTAGAATTTCTGATCCAATATGGACTAATTTAGCTGAGATATGAAAGGATGCGGTTGCTGATGATGTTTTGGCTTCTAACATTCAACTTTTGAGAGAGGGAAAGATGCTGGCCAGGACTTTCGATTGGCTAATGATACTTTATATTACCATGATAGTTGGTCATCCCAGCTACAGATATAAGTAGCTTGAAATTATTTTTGCATGAATTTCACTCCTCTCCTATTGGTGGCCATGTTGGATATGTGAGGACATATTGGAGATTGGCTTCTCATTTATTTTTGTTTGGCACGAAGAAGAATGTCTCCTTTGTTGCTTCATGTGCAGTGTGTCAATGAAATAAGACACAAAATCTTTCTCTTACTGTCTTCTAAATCCACTTCCTATTCCCCTAGCTATTTGTGAAGACATTTCAATGGACTTCATCATAGGGTTGCCTAAATCTAAAGGGTCTAGGGTTATTTTGAAGGTGATGGATTGTTTTTCCAAATATGCACATTTTTTCTCCTAAAGCATCCTTATACAGCAAAATCTGCAGCTATGGTGCTTATGAATGAGGTTGTGTGGCTTCGTGGACTCCCTAGAACTGTTTTAGTGATAGGAATCCACTTTTTGTGAGCAGCTTTTAGTGAGAATAATTTGTTCTTCAAGGAATACAATTGCATTTCAGTATCACCCAGAAACAGACAACCGAGCTTAAAATTTAGAAGTGTCATTTATGTTGTTTTACCTTCAAGTGTCCTAACGCTTGGTCTACTTGGCTTGCTGGGGTTAGGTTTTCTCACAATACATCATATCATTCTTCAGCTAGTATAACCCCTTTTGAGATTGTTTATGACTGTATCCCTCCATCTTTGCCCTTTTGTTTGTCTGATGAAGTTGCTTATGTGAGCTGCTTTACGCTCCTTGATGAAATTTTGTTGAAGTTGCGTGCTAATTTGGAGAAAGCACGGGTATGGCTTTGTCCTCAAGCTAATAACCGTTGCTGGGATGTGGAATATCAAGATGGTGCTTGGGTGTTTTTGAGACTTCATCCCTCTTTAAGTTCTAAAGTGAGTGTTAAAACTACTTCTAAGCTGGAGCATTAATGTTTTGGTCCATTTCAAATTGAACCTCATATTAGCAATGTGGCATATAAGTTAAAATTGCCAAGTGGGTGTCGCTTGCATCCAGTTTTCTCTGTTTCTCTTCTTAAGAAATCCCATGGCTCTTTCCCTACTATACATGACTTGCCTGCTGATTTCTATACTAAAAGATGTTCTGGAGGTGCAAGCGCCACCTTCTCAAGTTTAGGGTAGACAATTTGTTGTGCCTCTTGGTTAGGTCGGAAGGTTGCTCTGCAGAGGAGGATTCTTAGGTAGATTTGGAAGAGATGCAGCTCTTATTTCTAGAATTTGTCCTTAGGGACAAGGACATTCTTTAGGGGGGAGATGTTAGAAAAAATCCTAGAGTTCATAAACCCTTGCAAAGGGGGTACAAGAGGCACTTGCCTCATTACTCTGTAAATTGGTGTTCTAAGTGTCTATATAACAGGTGTGTGTTGTGTGAGATGATGTTTGTTTTGTTGTATGGGATGTTGTTTCTTGTAGGTGTGTGCTGTGTTGGGTTTTGTTTGTATGGTATTGTGTAGAGTGGTTGTATTATATACGTATCAGGTGTGCAGTTTAGCTGTAGTAGGGGCAGTAAGCAGTAATATGGTTTTTTAGTGAAGGGTAATTTGGTAAATGTACAAGCATTCATACAAATAAGGGGTGAGAAACTCTTGGGAGTTAGAAAAGCTTTGCTAGTGGATATTTCCTTCATAAAAGAGATAGCTCTAGAAGATTGATATCTTGGTGAGCCTATTCTGGTTGTTGAAGTGCCTTTGGGGTGATTATGTGTCACATTTGACTTGGAGTGTGAGGGAATCTCAACCAGGTAATCTTCTATCCATCATTACAGTGTGTTGTAAGTTAAATTTGCAAGCAATTGAACCTACAGTTGTTTTATACATACACTTGCAAATTGTTTTACAATATGAGATGGCTATAAACTCGTATAAGTTTGAAGAGTTGCAAATTCAAGGACTTGGGTAAGGGAGGTGCAATTTGAGAATTTCAGGAGCTGTCCAAAGATGAAGAGGCCTTGAATTGCATGTGTAAAACCCAACCACCAATAATCTCCCAATAATATTTAAAAATGTGGTAAGAGAGGTGCAGTGTGACAATTTCAGGAGCTTTCCAAAGATGAAGAGGCCTTGAATTGCATGTGTCAAGCCCAACCACCAATAATATTTAAAAAATGTGTGAATTCTCCCTATAATCTTTAAAAAAGTTTACAATATAACCAATAAGCCCAAGCACTATTATATGCTGAGGAGAACATTGTGTTCATCACTTCTTTGACAAAGACTAGCTTAAAAAGATCTCCTTTAAGATCAATATTCACATGCCTTTTGATTGAAGCATTTAGATTGTCCAAGGAATCAAGGGGTGATCTAGTCTCCAAGAGCTTCCTCCTTGATTTGTTATAATTCTAGTCAACAAGGTCCCATTGGAGCAGAGTCAAGCATCTACTTGAACTAACATGCAATGCAAACCTAGTATTAAACACTAATTTGAAGGAATTAAGGATTCAGGACAAAGACACTCTAAAGCAATAAATGTTCCTCACATAGAGCTTGAAACTCCAACTCACTATGTTGAGACGAAGATAAGAAAATAACTACTTAACCTCTCCCTACTCATCCCTATTTATACTAATCATCCTCTATTTGTATGCCACTTGGCAACCCCTCATTGGATACCCTTATTATTATAATATTACTAATACCTATTATCCTAATATTACTTTTACTTATATCTAAAACTTAACAATGCTAACCCTGCAAAATCAGCTTATCCTCAAGGAATGCAATTGAAACTTTTCAAGTAATGGCTTCAACTATTTGTAGTTCACCTTCAACAAACAACCGACATGCTAAAAAATCAGAAATCAAAAAATAACACAAACCACAATCTATCACAATTAGAGACAAACTAATGCCAAATCTATGGGTGCCCTGCCAACAATTATGAGCAACTTAAAATCAGGTGGTTGATTGGTCTCACATAGCCATCCTAGAGCACGTGTAGCAGACAACACATCTTCCTTCTTCAGCATATCAGGGGCAGCATTTGTATTCCATTGCCCAACACCAAAAGTGTTCCTTCCAAATATATTTTTGCCCATGTAGACATCAGACTTCCTATCAATTTCAACACCAACAGAAAGTCTAGGGTAGTTTACCATTCATGCCTAGTTAACAAAACATCAAAAACGTGAAAAAAGGGCCTATTCTTTTCATTTAGTTGATCTTGCTAGCTAAGATCACCATTAATAGTTGACACTGTTATAAAACATTACTAGCTAAGATGACCATTAATAGTGACACTGTTATAAAATATTACTAAAGATCCAAGCATTACCAAATGCAAGTTGTGCTTCAGGTACCTCACAAATTCTAATGTATCAAGAACTTGTTTGTTGTCCAATTGAACATCCATGTTCATTACCCATACTTCAAAGCCTGATGCCACAACGAGCTCTATCAAGCTCTCAGTATCCGTTTGAATAAACTTGTTTGTCGAAAGTAACCATAATGGATGTTCCAAATACTTGGGAAGAATTTTGCAGCCTGACTGCCAATATGTTTTCTCACATCCCGAGATTCCCTTAAAGAGATATAATCAAATTCTCTCTTATAAGATTAATAGTTGGATTGTAACACAAAAGCTTTCCAGATGTAAATGAATTTCTCTACCTTAAATATTTCTTGCAACCCCATCATCATTAGTGGTACCTGGATTGTCAATAGTCAGCGCACGATCTGAGCTCATCAGAGGGTCCGTGTCAACACTGACCACTTTGCCTTGACCATCATAACTTCAAAACAACCTATTTACCATTAGCTTTGATTCATCAAGGGTTGACAGCTGTTCCTTTACACATGAGTCTGTGGTCAAGCTGGTTCATTTGCTGCAGTGAGTTGATTTCAGACATTTTCTTCTCCAAGACTCCCACTCTATTCTCCACATTTATCACTCCAGCAAACACTGCTCTGTTTAAGGTAATGGGTCCCCACCAATAAAAAAAAAAAAAAAAGAAAGAAGGTTGAGATGTGGGTAAGTTTGAGGTGGTAGGTTCCATGGTTTGTGGGAATGACAGGATGCTTAAGGTTGGTGATAGAATCAGGGTTCAAGGACTCTGTTAGGGTTTTGTGCATCTGCATTTGCGATGGTGGTGGTGATCGATTTAGTGGGGTAGAGTGGTGGGGTTTAGAGAGAGGGGGGAAAAAGGGAAAGGAAAGAGAAGGAAAAAACACCATTGCTTTCAACTTACATCCATGTTAGCTGACATGCATCTAGCTGGCTTCCCAAAGTTGAATCCTATTAATCGCTTTTGGGTAATGTCACATTTTTTTGTTGAATCCCATATACACATCAACAATAAAAGGAATTCAAACACAACAAAATTGAAGCCAGAGCCAAACTAGGAGGATGAAATATTAAATTTTAAATTAAAAAAAAATTATTTTGGCTTTTATTTTCTGTGCATAAAAGGATGAATAGAAAGATATTAACAAAAGCACACAATATATAAATAGAATCCACAATATGACTACATAGGTTTAAGTGAGGCCTTCAGAAGGGCCAGGGACAGCTTTGTTTGCCCTTAGCAAAGAAACGTATTTGATCAATTTCACCCCTCAGGCAAGCATGGAAAAGTGGACAAAAAGAACCTATTTACCTTTACAATATTCTGGAACATATCATGGCCCCCATTCATCTTTTGTTTTATTTTTTTGCCAGAAAAACCAGCAACATCAGGAGAAGGAGAGAAGAAAGTTGGAGAAGCATTAAGAAAAATTCTACATATCTATCTCAAGAGTTAAGAAACCTATTTCTTAAATAGAATCAAATTCAGCCTACACAACTGCATGGGTGCTCTTATGACTAAAAAGAAATGCATGTGGAGTGGGGTGTGGGACTCGTCGGGAAGTAGTTGGACTCCACCTCACTCACTCCTTAACCTTGTAAACTTGGATTTCCAATTCCTTCTGCATGTCGCAAAGTGTAACAAGGACCACATGCCACACAAAAGAAACAGCAATAGCATATATCCTTAGGAGAAAACAGAGGTTTTCTTTGTTCTCTGTCACATTTTGGTTTTTTTTGACGGAGGGGAAGGGGAATAGTTGAAATTAGAAACATGTAGTCGCTATTAGACTTATTAGCTTTGATCATCTACTTAGAATAAACTTAGCAAAATAATTCATCATATTTTCAAGTTTCTTGTCTGTATTTGCACAACCACAATGATTACAACCTATGATTGAAACAACTAACAAGCAATGCAAGAACAATCAGCCCTAGAAAACCCATAAGCAATTGCTCCTAAGCACGAATATATGAAAATAACATATATGAAAAGAAAGGGACTGCAAGGATACTGCTATCCAAAATTCCTTATTGAATGTAAAGCAGAACAAAATAAACATTAAATGAAACAGAAAATGCATATATTACCAAAGGATTGATATTTGCAAGGCCTACACCTTCACCAGTTGCCAAAAATAATTCATTCTCTGGCACAACTTCAGCTTCAAGAAAGTTTACAATTTCAATGGGGCGGAAGAACCACAGAACTTTGACTTTCTTTGTCTTGTATGGAGTCTCCCAAATCTTTATGAGCTTGCCAATATGAGGTTCAGGCTCACCCTCCTCATAAAGGTACACACAGTCATACAGACTGTAGTGCACACCATCCAGGATGAACGACTCATAGAACTGAATCTCCTTATTCTTCCCACCAAGTCCTCTCTTTTTGTCCCACTTAAAATCCACAGGGTCACTTCTATCTACCTCGACCATGCTTACGAGGAAGCCTCACTCCTATGTAAGCAGAAAAAAAATCTGCCAACCTTAAAATACATTAATATATGCACACAAATGTCAAGCAGATTCCACCCAAAAAAATAAAAAAAATAAAAATAAACTTTAAAATGCATATAAATATATCATACCTCATAGGGATAGAAAAAAGAGAATTTTTTTTTTTACCCCAAAAGGAAAGAACAGATTTCACTGATGCATGCAGCAGAAGTCACTAAAAGTCAATCAAACTTTATTTTGCCAGAGTCTCAGTCTTATAACTTGTTATGTATTAAAAGCATCTAACTAGCACACACAAGAAACGCTCCCAATAGAACAATGATAAAAAATTACAGACAGACTACATTATAATTGTTCCACTTAAGTGATAAAATATCACAACACCAACTGATGGAATGTAAGACATTTTTCTTAAAGTTAATGTGTAGAAGATTTCACACTAGCTCAATGTTTTTCCCGTATGAAAATTGGGACGAGAATATTGAGCAGCAAATGAATGACAGCTTGAGCGGGAACCCTACCAATGGAATTCACTGCCTCTAGCGACAAAAGAGAAACGAGTCACTCAGTCAACATCCCCATAAACTAACGATGCCACAAACATCAAAGTTCGAATTACCAGCAAAATAAAAATTAAAACACTTGACATCTTATAGTCTTAAATGGATTTTAGAGAGAAAAAATATTTTCTTCTTTCTACGGAATCCCTTCCCCCACAACAAAAAAAAAAAAGAGAGAGAAGGATTCCACTTCTTCCAGGAACTCCGTCCCTCCCTTCCTCATCCTTGAATGCTTCCCTCCTTTTTCTATTACCTCTCTTCTCTCCGTACATTCATGTGATCTTCAACCAGCGCCTCTCTCTTCAGTGAACGAGTTTAGACTGGAATATGCTTTCCTCTGACAGGACTCTCTTTCACTAAAAGAGAGTATTCACACAAACCAACAAGAAGCAAAAACCCTGATCGCATTCAACATAATGGGACTACTCTCCCCGAAAAGGGAAAAAAGAAAAGGAGAAGGAAAAAAGAAAAACACACACTCACATTCCAATGCATGTTATCCAAACATCCATCGTTAAGACTAATTCAAGTCAAACGTAACAAACAATATTAACTTAATGAACTTACATTAAAAAAAAAAAAACCCTAGAAACTATCGCCTCAAAACAGAAACGTATTTTCATGGGACGTAATCTAACAAAGAAATGAATTTAGAAGGCACTGATAAGCGTAGAGGCAGTTACCGTGTGGCGGGAGAGTGCAGTGTCGCTTTGTTTCTGCCTTAAACCATTAATTGGATTCTCTCTCCTAAGGATAACAGCGGAGGGGTGTCCGCTTAGAGAGGGAAATATTTCTTCTCCAAAGGTTGTCCGGTGTCTTGTCTCCAACATGGACGGAGGGAGGAGATTTTTATATTGGTCATGTCTAGTGAATATTTGGGAAATTTTTCAAGAGCATTTTCCCTTTTTTTTTTTTTCAATTAGCCTTTACATGAACCTTTTAATTAGAGATATTTATCTCATAAGCGAACTAAAAATAGGCTAGATTTTTTTAAGGTCTGATCATTTTCTTTTATGATATCAGTATTATGATTTATCTTATTTTTTATTTAATCATCTTTAAATATGGACCATTGAATGAATTATGAAATCAAAAATTTAGATTTAAAAATATGAAAATAAAGAATAAAACATGGGCAAGATCAATCTCATCAGAATAAAGAATAAGATTATAAAATCTCACATATAAACCTATGCCATATATAAGAGTTTTAATACAAAGTGTATGTATGTTCGAGAGGAAATTTTTGCTAAAGGCCCAACAAGCCTAGAACAATCTCTTAGAGTTTTATGTTTGAGCTATTTTGGACCCATCAAACCTCTCATGATTGATTGGACCCAAGTCCATAGGAAAAGCCTAAAGAATAAATACCTCGATAAACTTAAGGCCAGCAAGATTGTGAGCAAACTTCCAAAAAGAGCTTAGATTAAAAAGGAAGAGCTTAGAATAGGTCGAAATAAAGGATACGTAGGTTTAGCTCTCAAAAGTTGTGTTAGTAAACCCTGTCTTATATGTTTAAATGTTCAAATTAGGGCATAAGGCACGAACAGGTCAACAATTATTATATTTAGTAACTACCATCTACGCTACTTCTTAAGAATTAAGATATGGTCTAATTGATTAAAGGAGCACGTTCATGCTTGAATGGTTAAGGAGCTTCATCAATAATTAGTAAGCTAAGTTCTTTGTTAATCTCTGTCTACCACTTTTATTACTCACTCATTAATCAAACACTTCAAGTTTCTAACTTAGATATTGAAGTAATTATGCTGATCAACCCCTGCACCCCCTTAGCTTTTCTTTTGTTGTTTAGTAGATCGCGAGACCATTCCAAATAAATTAAGAAGATTGAGGGTTAAGATATATATATATTTATATATATATTTATGTATGTATATTTTATTTACTTAAAAGATCATCACAATTATGAGACATTCACTTCACCAAATAGAATAAGAAGTGAATGGAATTGTTATTCCTAGGAAATGGAATGAGAATGTGAATGCTATTACATTGTTCACTTAATAAGAAACCAACTTAATAAGTAAACTTGCGATAAAACTTAAATGACTAATTTACCCTTATCTTCTTATTTAGTAATCGAAATGTTCACCCATCATTTGTCTTCTCTTTCATACGATTTCTCTTGTCACCTTCTCTCTTCTTACTATGATTCTATCTCTTCTCTTCTCTCTCTTTGACACTTCTCTCTTCTCGCTTCTCAATTTTTCTCTCTTTAAGTATACAATCAAATGGTGGTTACAATAGCAAGTATGAAGGCATTAAAGAGTATGGTGGTACATGTGTATAATAGTGCATGCATATAATGGTGAAACATTGTGCATGGTCAACAAGTGGTTGTTGATGCAATAGGAGTTATGTGGCATGCATGGTGGTATGTTTGTACAATGTTAAGCGGTGGTTATGAGTGTTATGGTAATGCTATGTTAAGAAGAGAAAAGATAGTGAGAGTACCTTTTTTAAGAATCTTAATTCTTACCTTCGAGCAAAGAATCACAATTTAGAATTCTAAAGAAATACAAATCTATAGGGAATTGTAAAGGAATTACAATTCAAGAAAGTGAACATGATAATAAAAGGGGTAATGAATAAAGGGGACTAGCGATTCCATTCCTCCCATATCATACCTCTTAAATATTAAGTGACATAACTCTAGTTATTAAGATATTTATTAGTATAGCAACTTAAAGTTCATTAGAACTCTCAAGTTAAGCATGCTTTAGATGGGCTAACTTAGGATAGGTGGTTTTATTGAGAAGCTGCTGTATTAACGGATAAAACTGTATGATGTTCCATGCTAAAGCGGGTAATACTATGATGGGAGGAGCTCTAATCGGATTGTTACAAGATGGTATTAGAGTAGTCCATTGGTAAGAAGAGTAAAGTCCCTACCTAGTGGTCATAGACTAATGTAACGAAACTAATAAAGATATCAATTCTGTAAGGAGGGTAAATTGTAATACCGCTTAAATAGTAGGTGATAGAACTCTAATTATCGATATGTCATTTGATGTAATGGCTTGAAGTTCATTAGAATTCTAAAGTTAAGCATATTTAGGCTAAGTCAATCCTAAAATGAGTAATCTTCTAAGAAACTACTTCATTAAGGGACAAAACTATATGACATTTGATGCTAAAATGGACAATACCCTGATGTAAGGAGTTTCGTTTGGGTTGTTAACCCCTAAGTGAATGTATCCTTAATATATTAATAATGTATGTTCCTTCAAATAATGAATAGTCATTGTCATTTAATTTAGATTATTAGTTTCACATGATCATTAATCTTTCTACATTTGTAATACTACGACATTTAAAAGAGCTACAACTATAACTTTTTGAAGAAACCTTATCTATATCTATCCATGTCTATATTTATGTTATTTTTAAACGAATATGAGGAGTTTCAACTCTTAACCCTCCTATCCCTTAAAAATACCCATGTATCATTCAATACACTAGCTAAATTTATTAAAACAAATCAAAAAGGGTTTTATAAAGGGATCTTTTTCAAATTTAGTTAAAAATGCAACTATTGGGGTTATTTAGAATAAGCGCTAATAACTTCACATCCATTTATTTTACATATATTTATATATCTATATTATTTATTTATTTATATCTATTCTATACTATTAAGAGGATAGTAGGAATGTTAGACTCTACACCCTCATTATCCTCAAAATTACTTATATATCCTTTAATATTATATCTAAATTTATTAAAACAAGTTAAGAAGGATTTTATCATAAGACTTTTTGAAGTTTAAGGAAAAGATGTTGTTACTAAGAATAAGCATTAATCACTTCAAATTAAAGTATGGCTACTCATCTTTATTCTTAAGGACCTTTGTAAGGTCCTTAAGTTAATAAATAAAATTAAGGAACTTCTCCTTTAAGAACCACTCTACTATATTCCTTTAAGAACCTCTTCACTTTATTTCTAAGGTTCTTAAAAGAGTTCTCAATAATAATTATTTCCATATATAAATGCCTAAACTTCACATTGTTAAATAAGTAATAAATGAAAATAACAAATGTCATATTTGGTGCTTGTTTGAGAA
Source organism: Lumnitzera racemosa (assembly GCA_024138005.1). NCBI lineage: Eukaryota > Viridiplantae > Streptophyta > Magnoliopsida > Myrtales > Combretaceae > Lumnitzera > Lumnitzera racemosa. The sequence continues at coordinate 10,520,066 of JAMXBC010000007.1, forward strand.
CTTAGCTTTATATGTTAAGAGCCTCCATAAGGAGTAAAGTTGTTAAAATCATGATTAATTATATGATTGTACAAGTTGTGATTTTATGAGATTTTTTTAATTAAAAGAGAGGTAAAATTATTTAGATGCAAATTATTTATTGAATTATGAGTTTAGGTGTACAATTTTATAAATTTATAATTTTAGTAGTTCTACATGATTCTATCAATTTTATGTGTTCTAAGTTCAGGTAGAAACACAATTTTAACAACCTTGATAAGAAGATGTCTAGCATAGGTGTAGTGCCTTAAATTAAATGGCTGATGTTATTTATTCTATTAGTTGCTTAGTAGTTCGAGATACGACAACTACGCTGATTGCTTTAATCATAAAGGTTTTAACTTAGCACACAATCTACTAGATGTTCTATAAGAATAAAATATAAATACATTTGTCTATAAAAAATATTATGGGGCATTTCTTTATTCTCATATGAATCGTTAGGATTTTAAAGAATCTAAAGGATTGTAAAAGCAATTCTAGAGTTAGTTTCCTCTATAATAACCTATGTTCACATCTCGGCATAAGTTCTCTTGTTAGGTTTGCAAAAACTCTTATGTACTTAGGATCCTAACCCATCTAATGTTAATAACCTATAGAAAACTATTGGGAAATGAGTTAAAGAACCATAGGCTTAGTAAGGGGCACGAGATAAAAAGTATATATAAGCTAAGCAAATCAACAGAGTTGCTAATAAATTATTAAATGTAATGCATGAACAAGTAAATGCCATTTACATAACATTATTCGATCTACCGTGAAGTTAGGGAAATTATGTGCTCTAACCCTAATTGAAGAGTTTACATGTGAAGGAGATAATGCCAACATAAATGCTATGATGCTCTTACAGCCAAATCCAAAGTTGTGTAATAGAGACACTTGTCCTTTTCTCCTAACTACCTTCGAACGAGTGCGTATAACTTTACTAAGACCTCATCTCCTGTCATTTGGTTTGACTATAGATAGGAAAAGGCTAGTATATTGCACCTCTTCGAATGGTTGGAATTTGGCTAGAGAATCTTATCCCTCCCCTAATGGAATAACTTGCCAACATGTAATATAATTACTTTGAAAGCAACTTGTTATAGCAAAGAGTCGACATCTTATTAATCTTTTCGATAACTTTAACTGTCAGGAGGATATAAGGATTAGGCAACTATTTATCTTTCATACTTAACCCCTAACATTCTAGCTTATAGCTTTCATGAAATAGTCTTAGTAATAGAATCTTTACTCATCCATTGGCATTCCCCTAATAACTTGAGCCAACCTCTTCCTTCAGTGGTTATGGATCCTCCTTTCCTTTGCCCTTGAGCCCAGCCTATGGAAGATAACCTTGGTTTACCTCTCCTTACAATATTTGGAACAAGATGCTCAATTGGGAAGCCTTGAATCTAGAAATGAAGATGGGTAAATTGGAGGAGCTCCTCTTTATGCTTAGGCTATTGGGCCCATATCAATACTTTTGGGGGAAAGGATTAGCTTTCAAAAAAGGGGTCAATTGCATTACAATAGGAATAGAAATGTCATCACTTGCACTTAACTAATGAGTAAGGAAAGAGACATCTACAGATGGATACCCAAACTTTCCAATAAATAATTTCTTTTTGTAGATGCTCCTATAATCTGGAAATTAGATCCAAGGATTTTATCTACCAATGAGGCATACAAGCTAGAGTAAGATACTTTTCTCCTAATGTATGTCTATTTTTGCTTTAAAGACTAAGCTAATAATGTCTTAGTTCTTTCTAAGGAGCATTAATTAAATTTTTGCTTTCCCATTCCTCTATTCCTTGAAAGGGAATGGAGTAAGGTGTGCCCTAAAAAATAGCTCTTATTGTATTTAAGCTCATGTGCTTATATTAATTCCCTTTCCTATCCTTTCTTCTTAGAATAGCTCCATTCTATCATTCTTGTAAGATCTCTAAGGGTAATAACTGTAATATCTCATAAATCAGCAATTCAGACATGAATATTTGAGTGTAAGGATAAAGCCTAATCCTTGTATAATTAGGGTTAATAGTTGATCGAGGGTATTCGGGGAAAGTAAACCGATTAGGCTAGAAATTTATGAGAAACATGATAACCTTAATCAAGAAATTCCTGTACATTTGGAAATCCATAATATAATAAGAATATTAAGAATAAAATTAAAATAGTGAAAATTTACTCTATATGAGACTTTAAAGTCAAATTTAGGGTAATCGTACTTAAATTTAGAGCTTTCAATAAAAGTTATCTGATTGAGTACAAACTTTACGACTAAAATAGAAAAATTAGTTGAAATAACTCGGTGAAATTAGATTTTGAAAATAATTACCCAAAATCCTAATTTTGTCCCTAAAAGTATAATTACTTAATATAGTATAAAATTGTTCGAAACCACTAAAATCGAGCTCAAAATGCAATGAAAAATTAAAGATAAGTTAATTAAGCTATAAAATGAAATAATATAGCATAATTTACCATGTGAATATATACATATTTTTATGAGTATGTTCGGTATAAATAATAATTATACTTGTAAATTAACCCTAAAGTTTAAAAATATATAATATGAATGCCACCCTACTTTGACTTACTAACTTTCAAGTAGTGTATATATATATATTTATATATAGAAAAATATATTTATAAGTTAAGTCAATAAGTGTAAAATAATTTATACTAATGTTACTAGTAACCATAAGAATATAGATTTTGATAATAGAATAATGAGTATAATAATATTACTAATGATACGAGATAATACGTAAAAGTAATTGAATTAGTCTAAACTTAATTGGTTGGATATCCCTTCTTCATAAAAATGATCGGAAGCATTCATAAGTGTGAGAATGTTTGAATTATATCTAGATATAGATATACAATCATATAAATTAATAAGAAATTAATTAAAAAAATTAATACTTGAGACATACTCAAAAAATTATGATTTATAACAATATTTGTTGAATTAAGTTGAATTCTCATAACTAAGAGAAAATTTAAACGAAGTAACGTATAGTTTTAATATTTTAATTTAAGCTTATTTATATGAAACTTTCTTAGAAATATTAAGTTTATTGAATTTAATTACTATAACATAGAGTTTCGTAATTTTATATATAGCTTAGGATAAATCTTTCTGAATCAGCTACGTGATTTTGATAATTAATATTAGTGAGTAAAATATCATATAAAATGAATATAAATAAATTTCAAATAATTAATATAACTTAACTATATGTTATACGTTACTAATATTTTTCTTAATAATTACATTAAAATTTACTTGAAATAATAATATATGGGAAAAGAAAATTGCAACTATGAATTATTGACGATAAAGAAAGGAAATATTCTTTGATTATTCTAAAAGATAAGATAAATATTAAATAAAATATAATATATAATATAACTTAATAAAAAGGAAAGAAATATGTTAACCGCCATTTGAATGGCGATGAAAAACTCATGGCTATAAAAGCCATTTGTGAGCTTCACAAATCATAATTAGGGGAGGTAGCCAGGAGAATCAAAGGATGAGGTAAGAGAGAGAGAGAGAGAAAAGGAAAAAAAAAATGAAAAAAAGAAGAAGAAGATGAAGATGAAGAAGGAAAAAAAAGGGAAGAGAAGAGAAGAAGAAAAGAGGACTCGATACTTTCAAGTTATCTTGTTTTTATAATTATAAGTATTGTTTTTTTATTAATATTTAATAGTTATAGAAAAAAGATGTCTAATATTTTATTATTTTTCTAAATGGATTATTTTATATGTACCATTTCATTCTTTTTCGAATTATAAATTTAGAATATTGATAGTTCTAAGATTTGTATATTACTAGTTTGATTCCTAAAATAAGTGAATCTATAGTATTAATCTTTTACCTAAATTACTAAAAATCGAACTTTATATTTTTATAAATTTAATATCATTATTTCCATAAAATTTGAGTATATATGATTTATTATATTTTATTGCAAAATTGTGTGAAAATATTTTTTTCATTATAGAGTATGATATCAATAGGATATTAGTTGTTATACAGTTTTATCTATATACTAAAAGTAGAAATATCCTTTAGAGATAATCTTTTAAACAAATATGTAACTCGTATAGTCGAGTTCAGATAAATTCCATAATACTAACCTTACTAAAACTGAATCACTTTAAGTAATAAATTAGATGTTTTCCATAATATCTTGGAAAATATCATCCTACGACGATCTTTCCGTAATTAAAACGTAATATAATTAATATCTCAACTAAATACTAGATAAAACCTTAATATATTCGTAAATTTTACGAAAACTGAATATGAGCTTTGGTATATATATAGGACTTCTAAATGAGTAAAGCCTTAACATTCCAGATTTATCGGAGTGAGCTTCAATACAACCAAGTAGGATTAATGCTTTACAACATTTTGGATATTATTTTAGAATATCTAAGCCTTTGGTATACATTAGTTTGTGATTATAGTTAACTGTTTGTGCGTATGCGGCGCTTATGGTTGAGTTTCAATTTGCTATGATGGGAGCTAAGCTCCATGATATGATTGTTCTGTAAATATTATTATGCTTGAATTATGTAAGTTTAGTTGATCACTCTAAAAATGAATCAACTCAAACTTGGCCTAATATCAAATCTGATATGTATTGCAACCCATTAAAGGTAAAGGCTAGGATTCTTAGGCCAAATACGGATTCTTTTCGATAGGGATAGCTGAAATGGTCATTTCCCTACCCTTAGTTGAAATAAGTGACAAAAGAGGAGATCGAAGCAAAGTTGGGGGCCGTAGTTCAAAGGTGGTCACTAGAGGAGAGTGCTTTCTATTGCATAAGTTTCGGTTTAGTCTCGATTCACAAGTGTGTAATGTTAATCTCCTTAACCTGGATTAGAGTAGGCGAAATTTCTCCGATCTCATGACTAACCGGATAACGTCGTGCAATGGCATTTGCTTATATATGTATTGCATCCAACTAACTTAATTGAAAACCCTGCTTGCGATGTGCTAAATGTATATTTCTGTCTCTATTCCACTTACTGAGTAAGTTGTCGCTCATTCTCACATAGTTTGTTTTACAGGTTTCAAACAGATTACAAGTACGTAACCAATACCAAAACACTAGTAAACCGGGATGGGAAGTGAGATGTAATAAGAAATGGCTGGTAGTTTTTATCTTTTAAAAACTTTTAAAAGATGTAACAACCCTTAGTATTAACATTTTATCTTTTAAAAAAAACTACACAAGACTCCTCAAAGGGCTTGGTAGTTTTCAATATTTTGGTCTTAATGTGAAATAACAAGTACCTGTAAGATTTACTACTACTCTTTTATAAGGTCGAATTACAAGTTTATTTTAAACAAATTAATTCAGAAGATTACTCCATGGTTTATATCAAATAGGTATTAAATTGGATGCTTTAAAGGGGTAAAGTCGAGTATGCTTGGTGTGAACTAGGTTTGAGATAGCAGCTGTGATGACAGTTTCTATCTTAAGATAATTCACACAATGTGATTGTTGTAACCCCACCTTTTTGGGGCATGACAATAACCACCATGCTACATAACCATAGTATTCTCAAACCCCCAAGCCTTCAAGGTTAAGTTTGCCATTCAACTTGCTAAATGAATGCCTGCCTTCTTGTACTCTTAAATCCTATGGAAGAAAGGATGAAACATCCTCAAAAGCAGGTGCCTAGGAAGAGGATTTTCTATAGTTCTTTCTTCCATTTAAGATAACTATTCTTTTTTTAATATATCTTACTCGTACTTAAAATGGTTATTGGACAAGGATGGAGTTGAGGAACCTCTATCGGCAATTAATTACCTAATAGTGCAAAAGTGAATCATGTTCTCGGTTGTGAAGTAATATTTGACATTTCCCTTACTTGGTTAAGTAAAAAGGGCACTTTTCCTCTAAACACAAACAATGCTACTTGTCCACTAGATGTACTAACCTCTTCCATCAAGCTCAAACTTGTTTGCTTCTTATCTCTTTAAAGAGCTAATGATAGGTCCCCATATTCTAGTCTACTCAATCATATACATTATAGATATCGACAAGTGGTTTCAAATGTCACCTATGATAAAAGAAATCCCCAAAAAAAAGAGATGGAGAATTGGGGATGGATATCTTTAAAAGCCAATTTTAGCAGCCTTTGTAAGCCCAATTATCGACTATTTCTTAAGTAAAAGGAAGGTATCTCTTGACTCTTTCTTCCAGTCACTCATTGAGTTAATAAGCTGTAAGCTTCACAACCAGTCACTTAAGGTTTCGATCGGCTGAAAGATTAGATCGAACCTAAATTATAAGTAAAACTAGAAATGATGCCGTAAGTTTGAATTTAAGAAAATAAGTAATAAAATAAAAGAATATAAAAATTCCAAATTTTAAGTATATAACTCGTTATTTATCGAAGATGCATAAAATACATTCCGATAGTTAACGAATCGCTAGATATAAATTATATGTATACTAAAAATCATAGAATGACCTAAATAATATTTCGGAATATTTACTTGTATTATATATGAATTTACATGTAGGTAGAAATATGCGTAATTGCTTAAAATACTCGTAATGTGCTTAAAAAATACTAAATAATTAAAGAAAATTCATAATTAATTAAGAAAAAATAAATAAAAATTAGAAAAAATAAGGAATGATCCAAAATTGAGTCATGGTAGTTGGGAAAAATAAGAAAAAAATTAGCCAATTAAATTAGAGCAACACAGAAGCAAAAAATTAAGGGATTTGGGCAATGTCTTGTCCAAATTAAATCACATTAATTACCACAAAGCTTTATAAATAGGGAAAAAAAAATCACATAGCCCATTTAGACAGTTAAAAATCAGAGAAAAATTAGGAGCATCGAAATTAGAAGAAAAAATTCAGGTAAAAAAAAATTGTGCAGTTAGAGCTTATAAGGAGAACCTAGACTTGATAAGCAGCTGGGAGTGGACCGCTACCGCCACCACACGATGGTGGCAGCGCCCAGGTAGGCTGATACATGGCCGGAGCCACACAAATCGGTGAGTTCGATTTCTAGTCCGATTTTGTGTAATTTTGTAAAAATAGTAAATATTCTTATAAAATTATGAATTTTGTTATTCCGGAATATTTTTGTATGTAGTTTTTAGGAAAAATATTATGTTGATGAAAATATGTCTCATGATATATGATCCTTAAGAAATTAAGCAAAATCGAACATGATTAGGATTAGAAATAAATAGGCTTAAGACTATAGTTTGGATCTCAAATTTTTTTCCTGTAGAATGCTTAAGTGATATAGAATAGTGCTATGAAGCCATTTTTTAAAATTTAATTTTCAAAATTTTTAGCCCTAAAATGATAGAAAATTGGGTAATTTTGGTTAATTAGGTGATTAAAACATTATTACTGATTTAGATAGTAATTCGAGGGATAGGGATATTAATTTTTTATGTGGAAACCTAATCCTAGTCTTTAGAGTGTTAAGTGTCATTAATGAAGGAATTATGTGGTAATTGTAGAAAATTAAGAATATGCAGAATTGGAAAATTAATAAATATGAAAAATTAGGTTTAATTAGATAATATAATAAAAAAAATCAAAATATAATAAATTCGAAACAAAAATTTAATTTTAGGTAATTGTATAAAAAATGTAAGATTTTCTCATAACAGGGGTAAATTTGGTGATTAAACTAGGATCCGGGTGTACCGCACGGATTAAAACACTAGTTAGAGACTAAAAATGATATTTAGGATATCTGAAGATAATGTGACTACTTTCACATTATGGGTCGGAACAATTTCTTAGGGTAAACATATAAATCTTTAACAAAAAATCGAGTTAAAAACCTAATGTAGAAAACGATGCGAAAATTGAACCTGAACCTAACCCCGAACCTATAATAATTGTAAAAGATTTGAAAATCTAGATAATTGGATATATTAAACTCTACACAAAAAGATAACAATAAGTGTTATAGGATAAAACCAAATTATAATAGTTATATGAAAAACTAAAACCACGTTTATGTTATAGGGATGATTGGCGATGGCCTAAGCGAGTTAGACCTCGAATGAGTGAGTGGAGAGTCCAGGTAAGTTGGGATTAATACGTTGCTTTATTTTGAAGGCTTGAGATTATACTTGGTTGTGTTTATTAGATAGTTGGTTGTATACATGTGCTTGATTATGAGTGATGCTATGATTTTGTCTGTTGTTCTGGCTTGTATTGTATAATTTGTATTAAATGATTGATCACCCTAAACTAGACCTAATCAAATATATGACCTGTAATCATAATCGGACCTGCATGGTAACTCATTAAGGGAACTTAGGATTCTCCGGCCAAATATCGACCCCTTCGAAAGGGATAGCGCAAGATTGCATAATGGTCTCTTCTTCATCCTTAGTTGAACTAAGTGACATGAGAGGAGGTTGCAGTGAGGGTGAAGTCAATGGTTCGAAGGTAGTCGCGGGAGGAGCGATATCTTCATTGTACAAGCCTAGGTTTGGTCGTGAGCTATTGCATTAACAGTAACTCCTCAACCCAGATTAGAGCGGGCGCAATTTCTCTAATCTCACGACAGGTTGGACAACATCGTGCGATGGCATTTACTTAAACATGCATTGCACCTAATAAGTTGATTGATAATTTTGTTATGTTTGTGGTATAGTTTTAAGTCCTCCATCCTAACTTACTGAGCTATAGTTGCTCACATCCCTATAGACGTCGTGCAGGTGCTAGCTAAGAACTGGCATACAACTACTCTGAAGCTAGTAACTGCCGGATCTTGGCGAGTGAGGAAAAACATTTGAAGAACAAACATATATTTTTAAGGTCTAAGCTTTTATTTTAATTTTTTTTTTCATTTTTGAATAATGTAATAATTGAATTATAGTGTATATATATATTTTCTCACTTTCTTAGGTGAGTGATTTATTTACATTATAAATTATTTACTTCAAAGCGGGTTAGTCGTCGATGCCTTGTGTAGATCAGGTCTAGGATAGTGGTTGTAAGGCCAACAATTATCTTATAATGGTTTACATAGCGGGGTTGTTACAACTTTACTGCTTCAGAGTGTGACATAAGCTGTCTAATGAAAGGTAAGGAAGTATCCTAGTGAGTTGATAAGTATTAAATTACACATACTTTTATAGGTTGTTTTGATAATGTTTTTATGTGTTTTTAGGGTAGTTTTAGTGATTTTGGTGCTTAATTGGCTTAAAATTTGATTTAAGGCTTGTTTAATGAATTTGAATAATTTTAATCTAGCTTTCGAAGATTTCAAGATTATTTTTATGAGTTTTAAAGCCTTACAAGAGAATCATACCTAAAAGTATTGATTATGAATTGAAAGCATATCCAAAAGAGTAAGGAAATAAGGAAGAATTGATGGTTAGAGAGAATCATGAGCAGGATCAAGAGCATGGACCTTAGGTGTGAATCTCCTATTTCACTTATTTACAATTTTTTAGTATAAAAAGATCATTCTCAGGAATGACCGCCATGATCTTAGTGCATAAACATACCTTTTTTTTTTTTGCAAATTATATTATTTTAAGGAGGTTTGAAGCTCTAAAAGATGTCATGCTTCCATGTATTTTTTATTTAAGAGCCTAATTTGGAAACAAAATTGAAGATACACTTGAGATATATTTTAAAAATTCCTTTCTACTATAAATAGCCTTACAAGTGTTGTAAATAATGAATCAATTCTTGTTTTAGGTTATGGTTCAAGACCTAGGTTAGTTGTCTCTTAACCTTCTCTTATGACTATTTCCATCGTTTCTTCTAGTTTCTTTTCCATATTTTAATTTATTTCCTTTTTAGTATTTGAATATTGAATTTTAGAATCTATGTAGAGTTTTTTTTTTTTTTTTTTTGCTTTATGTAAATCTATGATTCTTTGTTATTGAAATCTAATTACATTACACTTTATTGTCTTTGAATTAATATTGTCGGCTACCGATACAATGTTAAAGTTTTCTTTAGAGTTTGTGAGATCCTACTATGAATGTAATTAGAAGGAATTGAAATAAACTAAGCGATTAGTTATTTGATTTCTTTGGATTAAGGTAATCTAATAGCATTATTCAAGCACTTAATGTGATCTTGATTATTTTATTGCGGAAGTGATTTGGATAAAGCATAATTGAGGTTAGGAGTTAATTTATTGAAGCGATTCTAGTTAATTACAATTAGGAACTCTTACGGTCCAATAGTGAATATAACATTGAATGTGACATAGATTATATGGGGAAATTCAATATTTGAATGTTAAAGTTTATGAATTCTTCATAATCTTTATTGTTTTCTTTATTTTTTGTTTTATTTTATCGATCTTTTAGATTAGTGTAAGAACCAACAAATTAAGTATGAGAACAGTAGTACCCAAATCGAGGGCTTTTGTAGAAGTTCACCATTTAAGTTCGAAACTCATGATGGAAAATAAATTAAAATTAATAAAAAAACAAATCAAAACAATAAATAAAAATAAAAATAGTCAATTGACCTCGTGAGATTGGATTTTGTAGAATAACGAGATCCTAACATAGAGGAAAAAAAATATGTTGGAGTTACTTGTTATGTATTGAAATTGCAAAAATTGAGAAATGGAGCATATAAAAGGTTTGAGCCAATATTAATGAAAGTTTTTCAGTACCGCTTATTATAGGAAAAAAGAAGGAAGAAGAAGAGAGCTAACTATATCATTGTTACTTGCTATGTACCATGTTTAGATACATATCATATGGCCTATGTAAACCATAATAATAAATTAAAGTGCATTAAAAAGAAATGTGTTTGAAACTTGCTATATATTCTATAAAGTTAATTAATACATACACATGTTATAAAAGTTATTGTACATATGTAAAATATACCTACATGTACTCTAAAAACAATGATAATATTAATAATAATAAGCAAACACTAATCATCGAAATTTGCATGCAGGAATTGAATTTCATTTAAAATTATGATTAAAGGTAAGAGAACTAATTAATTGACACCTAATACACATCTGTTTAAAATAAAAAAATAAATAAAAGAGGAAGAAAAATATAAGTGTCACATTAATTCATTTCCATGTTTCAATCAATTAAACACCTATAAGCTAGCTAGCTAATTATCCTCATATTAGTCAAATGAAACTAGCTAAGTCAATAAGTAAATCTACGAAGGGATTCACCAAACCCAATTGTTAGAGCCTCGTCGAAAAAAGAAAAAAAAAAAACACTTTTCTTGCTTAACTAAAGAAAACCCCAACTGCATAGGAATTAACAGAGGACCACAAGATATAGAACCCTAGCAACAGCAGAATTGAAATTCAACTAAAAGATTGAATCTAGTCTAATGATTTCTACTAATTTAAAGTAAGTTTCACAGCTACCATACTTTAGTGTTGTAGTTTCGTATCTTTCTTTTGATATACATGTCTCATATTTACTTTCCTATTAGTATATTTTGCATCTTAGATAAATTTATAGCTACTTTGAGAACATGGATTTGCAATTTGTTGAGTAAGCCAAGTTTTATTACTTCAACATTCAATTATGGGAAAGAAAATAAAAATGAGGATGTTTATTATTTGCTTTGTTCTGCTGTTTCACACCCATATGTGTAAATATATAGGCAATCCTTATGAGACCCCTCAAAATTAACAACTATAACTTAGCATTTAGATATGGTACAACTATTGGAAATCCTTTATTTAGGTGAAAGATGTAAGCTATGTAATTAGATAGTTTGGAAACGGTATTCAAAATTTAGAGCAATCACAAAAGTTATCAAATTGAGTTTGAATCTTGCAACGAAATTAGAAAAATTAGTAAAAGTGACATCGCGAAGTTAGATTTAAGAAGATATAATATTAGATAATAATATACGCAAATTGATGTATATAAATATAATATATGGTATTTATCGGAAACGCATAAAACGAGTTTTGAGAATTAATGAGTTATTAGAGATAAATTATATAGATATTAAAAATTATAAAATGTCATGAAATAATATTTAAGAATATTTTTTATATTAAATGTATTTTACATGTATAAATGTAGATACATAATTACCCAAGATATACTAAAATATAGTAAATAATTAAAGAAATATAATAAATAAACCAAGAAAAAAATAATGTAGTAGTTGGAAACACTTAGAATAGGTCATGGCAATCTTGGCATAATAGTTTAGGGGTTTGGACACATGGTACTTAGACAATTAGGCACTTGTATGCCAAATATAGCTTCTACAACCCCCAACTTTTGCTATAAAATCTAGAACTTACTCTCAGAAGCCATTTTAGATAGATTGAAGCTACAGAAAATTAGTGAGGATTGAAGTGGGTTGATGAATAATTTAACATAAATTAATAAATTCGTGGGAATCTTGGTAAAGTTTGGTTCGATGAGTTAAATGACTATTGGAGTGAAACTACTACCACCACCACCACCGTGCAAGGGAGGCAATGCCTAACATAACCAAAAAAGGTGGAGGGGCTAAAAGTAGCTAAAGCTTCAGTTGCCTATCAATTACAAAATTTGATCTAATTTTCAATAATTTATTAAAAATATCAAATTTTGTTAAAAAATTATGAATTTTGGATTTCTTAGGTATGTATAGAATTCAAAAATCAAACTGATTTTTCTAAATTATGAGTGTAAATATGTGTTTCTTAAGAAATTGAATGCACACACTAATTTTCGCTTGTATTTTCTAAAGGGCAACTAATGTAGTTTCGGTTTCAATTTTTGAGTATAAGATGCTAACATATTGTATTTTCATGCTATGTAATTAGTTTGTCCAAATTTTAAAGTTGGACATTGAAGAAATTTTTGTTTATCGCAAAAACAGTGCGCTGCTAGGATATTTTTGCAAGTTTCTTAAGGATTCTAAGTTTATATTACAATCTAAATTTTTGGTAGTTTTAGTGAAGCTAAATTGAGAAAAAATGATTTTCTTAAAGTAAATAAGATGCTTTCGCAACTGGTTGGGTTGGTAAGAGGAAGGAAATTGTATACTTTATTCACTTAAACTTGTGTATAACGTAGTATAAAGCGAGAATTGTTAATATGGAATGAAGTTGAGGTTGGGAATGGTATTTGGTTGTTGATCTTGACTGCAGCTGTGAGAGTTTATATATGTTAAAGTCATGGACAATGTGGTTGGAAAGTAAGTGTGTGCTAAATCAAAGGATGATTTTAGGATTTTTAAATAAGTTGTAATTAGAGGAAGAATCAGGAAATGAATTAGATGATGAATAAAGGATAGCTAGGAGTGAACTATTAAAAAGTGACCTAAGACTTGAATAGATAAAGGTAACAACACTTTAAACTTAGATTAGGGAATCAAAATACAACATAATGGTATATATTACTTGTGGAGCTTCTAAATTTGTTACTTATGTATATATTATAGGAGTTTATAGTGAAGATGCAACTTACGTAGCACTTACATGAGCGATAAGGAGTTTAGGTAAATGGGATTGGTGCCTTACTACACTTTGCAGTATTATTATAGAATACTTAGAGACTTTGGTATGTACTTACCTATGATTATAGTTAGTTGTTTGTGCATATGTAGTACATGTATTTAAATCTGATTTGCTGTAGTAGGAGCTAAACTCCATATTATGTTTGCTTTATGAATATTATCTTGTTTGACTTATTTGAGTTTATTCGATTACCTTAAAGATAAACTAACTTGAATTTAGCCTAACATCTAACTTGACGTGCATTACAAGCCACTAAGGGTAATAACTAGGATTCTCAAGTGAAACATGAACCCGTTCGATTAGAACAGTTGAAATGGTTTTTTTCTCACTTTAATCGTACTAAATGATAAGAGAGAAGGTCGAGCAAGGTTGGAGGCCATGGTTTAAAGGTCATTTTGGGTGGAGGTTATTTTTCATTGCATAAGCCTTAGTTTGGTTTCGATCTGTGAGTGTGCAATGTTAAACTCCTTAACCTAAATTAAAGGAGGTGCAATTTCTCTTAGGATGGACTAATAACATCGTGCGATGAAATTTTTTTGTACATGTATTGCATTTAACTAATTTGGTTGAAAACCTTACTTATAATGTGTTGAGTGTATATTTTTGTCTTTATCCTACTTACTAAGCAAGTCGTCGCTTGTTCCCTTATAGTTTGTTTGCAAGTTCAAAATGGAACTATAAGTACTGTACTAAAGCTATAACTTTAGCTAAGGGGGTTGAGGAATGAGGGTCAAGAAAAATCTGGTTGAATTTTGTTCTTATTATTGACTTTTTCTTAACTGTTAAGAAAACTACTTGAATCTTCTTAGGAGGCTTGCTAATTTTCAATCTTTTGATCTGTATACTAAATAACATGTACTTGTAGGTTTTATGAGTACTCTTCTAAAAAGTCAAACTACGGGTTTACCTCATCAGTTATTTCCAAAATTATTCTGCAAGTTTATGTCAAGCAGATGTTAAACTGGATGCTTCGAAGCAGTAGAGTAGAGTCAAGTACACCTTGTATGAACTAGATCTATAATAGTAGCTCTAAGGTTAGTTTTTATTTTAGGATGGTTCACATGGTAGGATTGTTACAACTTCGCTTTTTCTGGGCGTGATAGTTAGTTTGATTAAATTTAGTAATTTCCACTTAATTGTTAGGTTACATAATAGGAAAATGAGGGGAAGTACTAGTATTTTAATAATTAGCTCTTAAGGGAACGACACTTGAACTCAAAACCGTTTCATTATACTATAACTTGATAGATACATTTGTCTCTAATCACCAATTCCTTTATGGCCATTAAGCTAACCTTTACACTAAGCTTATGAATGGTTCAATTAGTATGGATGTTCTTAATATGGAAATTAGAGGAAGATATCCATCTTAGTTCCTCTATCCAATGAATTAATAGTAGTTTTTTTTCTTGTCTTACTTTTTGAATGGAATAAAGTAAGCAACTACCTATCACATATTCGCTTCTATTCCTATCCTATTCCTATCTCACTTATCCCTATTCTAGTTATAGTAGTGTATAAGTTACCCATTTTAGAGTCAAATAAGGAAGAGTTTGCATTATGTCTTTCCATCTTCTCTTGGCATTAACTTAGCATTGGGAATGGCTTGTACTTATTCTAACATGTGCTCATGCTCTTGGCTCCTTTTAGACTCGGGCATATCCTCTTTCTCCCAAGAAAGAAAAGATCTACCAACACTTTTGCTTTTGTCTTCTTCCTTCCTATTTCTATTATAGAGAATAGAGAATAGAGGAATAAAGGGCAAGTAGTTAAGATGGGAGTATTAGGGAACCTTTAGCACCTTACTTTTATATGTATGAGATGTAGTTATATGCTACAAATCCTCTTTTCTAATATATCAAGTCCCATAATTTTCATGTAAATTTAATTTTTACCTTTTTTCACGAGGGCATTTAATATTACTTCGAGTTATCTCTCCTTCTCAAATGAGATAAACTATTAGCACATATATATTATTACTATCTAATGGTATTTTTACTTAGTGTAATTATGAACATATCTAGGAATTTATATGGGCATTGTATTTTTTTTTAATCTTTTTAAGATAACATTTGTTTCTGTCTTAGAGATGGTTATCCTTACAGTTTATGCTTGCTTGCATGGCATACTTGTTACTTAGTAGGCGGGAAGGTTTAATCGTTAAATATGCTAAGTATAAGGGAGACGATCGGCCAAAGGCAACCATGGGTTCACAGTCCTTTTTTCAGATTAGTCTTTAAATGTCATTGCCTATTCTCTTAGAGTTTGGATTCAAAAGAAGCTTTGTTTCAAAAAAGCATTATAATCCTATTGATTTAACTTTCGCTTATCTTTTTTACTTTCTCCTTAGGATATAGCTATGTTATTTTTAGGCTACTATCTTGTACGGAGAGCAAAATACAAATCCAATGGGCATGATTTTATTGTTTAACATAAGAAGTTTATTTAGAGTTATAAGATGTACTAAGCGAGCTACTTTGTGAAAGGGTTCGAGCTTATTTATGATGTTGATTATTTGTTATAAAGTATAAGGTGAAGTTGCAACTAATCAAGTACTGTTTGGTGTGCCTTGTATCCATTCTTTTGAGAATGGTGTAATAACATATTAGATTAGTCATATGCATTACGAATGTTAATGCTCTCTTTAATTTAATTTCTTGCCTATGAAAAGTATTCTCGTAGCGAGTCGACTATGGTTTGCTTTTCTTTTGCTTATCTTTTGAAATTTCCTTTTCTAATTATTAATTTGAATTTATATTATATGATTTATACTTCTTTCTTTGTCTTGCTTTTGTCTCTCTTGCTATTGGAAGTGCTTTATTGAGAGAAATGGTTTTCATTGAGTTGGGTTTCATCGTAAACAATCTAAGGTACTATCTTGTAGTCTTTCTCTTATATTAAGGGTAAGAGATTGTAGGTTTAGGGCCATAGCCATATTGCCTGCTTATTTATTTGTGTAAGGGCCTTTCCTTATCCTTTATTGCTATTAGCCTAAGGTGTATTGCCTTTTGCTTTCCTTCTACTTCTACATAGCCAAAATTATCGTAGTATGTTATTCGATTTGGTAAGTTATTTGTGCATTCATTAAACATTTGATTTTATCCTTCTTTGTATGGTATGAGTCAAATTCTGATGTCTTAGCAATTCCTTCTTTTCCTTTTATTTCAATATGACCCATTCGTCTCTTAAGGAATCAATCGCACTAGTCTTGTGTAGGGAAGGAATGGAATAAAGGGTCGTATAAGTTGCATTCTTGGAGCCCACCCTATGCTTTAGTCATGGCAAAGTCATCTGCCTTATGTCCTTTTCTAGGTCCATTTCCTTTCCTGATCCTTTCTTATGTGTTAGGAGGAAATGCTTTTCATCCTAATCCCTTTTAACCTAGTAGTCTAAGATTTTGAGGCTCTCTCTTAGCCTTCTAGTAGCTATCTATTAGCTATCTATGTATTCTATCTTAGTATAGTCGATTTGTTTGACTTCTTTTATTAGGTAACCTACATTAAGTGCTTTAGCCTCTATTGTGTGCAAGTTTGAGCTCATGTCTTTGTTGGACGATCTAAGTAACTTCCAAGTATGGTTCCTCTCTATAATGTAATATGTGAGTATCTTAGCTAGCTTTAGTAGTTAGTTTAGTTCATATGCTTTAGGGACAATTTACTTAGCCTGCTTTCTCAACTTAACTACCCATTCTTTCTTTTTCACTCAACAGTTTACTTTTCCTTTATATTGTGGAGCCTCCTCAACTGTAGCCATTCATTCCCCATTTATTTTTCTTACCTTAGCGAGTTAAGCTCCTTCCTTTAAGTAGTCTATCTAAGTGAGTCTTTTCGGTCTAGAACCATTTCCTTTAGTCCGTATGTACATTCCCTTAAGGTAGGCTTATTTGAGGATATTTTAGTTGAGATATTCCATCTCCCTTGTTCTTTTTCAATTTAGAATGTGGATCAAATGGTGTTGGTGTAGATTTGCATTCAAATTGGCTAATTTTTTTCAATATTTGTTTTTTATGTAATGGGACTAAGTAAGTACATACTGATCATCGATTCTCTTGACTTGAATTGCAAGAATGACTTGACCTAAGTCTTTTATGTTAGAATGTAAATTCAACATCTTTTTAGTGGAGTTTATAACATCTTTACTAGTTCTCATTATCAACATATCAACAACATACAAGTATATAATGACATACTTGCTATGGTTACCATTTTTCTATATGCATTTATCATTTTCATTGATTGAAAAACCATTTTCTTTCATGGTATGATCTACTTCTTCATGTCATTATTTAGGTACCTATTCATGTCCATATGGAAACCTTATAAGTATACATACTTTCTTTTCTTACCCTTTGAC
The DNA here is from genome assembly GCA_024138005.1 of Lumnitzera racemosa. NCBI lineage: Eukaryota > Viridiplantae > Streptophyta > Magnoliopsida > Myrtales > Combretaceae > Lumnitzera > Lumnitzera racemosa. The sequence continues at coordinate 10,537,940 of JAMXBC010000007.1, forward strand.
AACGAAATATTTCGACTGCTCCATATATATTTCTTCTTCCAATTCTCCATTTAGGAAAGTAGTTTTTACATTCATTTGATACATATCTATATTATAAATTACTACCAAAGAAATTAACATCGTAATAGATGTTATCCTAGCTATTGAAAAGTAGATGTGAAAATGATCCAATTCTCCCTTTTGAAGGTATCCTTTGGTAAGTAAAGTGCCTTGTACTTATCAATACTACCATTTGCTTTAAGTTTTTTTTTTTTTTTTTAAGATTCATTCATAGCCAAATGGTTTATTATTTGAAGGTAAGTCAACCAATTCCCACATATTATTTTTCATATTGGATTTCACTTATCTTTTGATTGCTTACTTCCAAAACAAAGCATCTAGTGATGATATGGCCTCTTTGTAAGTTTGTGGCTCATTTTCAATTAAGAAAGTGAAATATTTTAGGTTAAATGTTTCAGAAATTTTAATTCTCTTACTTGTTCTTGGTTCTGATTCTTTTTCTTAGACACCAAAAAAATGACTTTATACCAATATTTTATTGATAACAATTTCTTTTTTTTTTTAATTGTGTTTAATTCTTTAAAAGGAAATATATCCTCAAAGAATTCAGCATCAATGGATTCAATTATAGTATTAACATGAATATTTGACACTTTAGATTTCACTACACTTATGGGAAATTGATATGAGGCAAGCGCACCTACCAGTTTTAATATAGCGGATGTGAGTCCGAGTCGATCCCTCAAAAACTTCGAGTACTAATATTAACCTTAGCTTTATTATTTAACCGGAAAATTATGAAAGTTTGAATTAATTAAAAAATACTAAAATTAACAAACTACTTTAATTAAAAGACTTAATTAAGCAATTGAAAAAAATGATAAAATCAAGAACGACTTCAAGAAAGTAATAACGTATTTAGGAATTATTTCCCCTAGAGTTTAACATGTGATCGCTTAAAATATATTCAATTCAGTTTCTATAATTCTTGACCGGAGGGATTCACAATTAAAGCTAATACTTTTCTCAAGCATATTAACCCTAATCCTAAATTATTTACCGGAATCTCTTCACTTAGTAATATAATTTAGAATTGCATTAATGTATAATGAATTCCCACACAAACAATCAACTTTCCGGAAGAAACATGTATCTTATCTCTAAGTATACATGTAATTCTCTTCAATTATGTAAAGATCTAATTACACATGCAATTTCTCAATTAACATGCATAATATCATATATTGATATTCTAGAAATATCAATCAATAATTAACGACATAATTGAATCAAGTAAAGATAGAAACTTTATTGAAATTTCTAAATCAATCCAAGAATCACATGAAACCCTAGGTTCCATAATCCTAAATACTCGAATTCTAAGCTATTATAATGAGTCTAAGAACGAGTTTCATCAATAATATAAAATAAAACATGGAAACCCCTTTTATTGATGAACAAAATCTCTAATCTTGAAGTTGATGTTGTTTCCCTCTTTCTTGATGTTGTTGCGCCTCTTTCTTGATGTTGTTGCGCCTCTTTCTTGATGTTGTTCCTTAAGTCTCTTTCTCTTCTCTTGTGTCTCTTCGTTTCTGTAATGTCTCTCCTTCTTTTGAAACCCTAATATGTCTTTTTATAGTGTATAAAAAAGATTCTGTTTTCATCACTAGACACGGCCTGGGACATGACCGTGTTCCCAGGTTGTGTAACTTTCTGCACTTAGGCAAATTTTCTGCATAACTTTAAAAATTCATAACTTCTTCGTTTGAACTCGGAATTGAGTGAAACTTGATTCCTTTTCTTCGTTTTCGAGCCTAGAACGCGTTTAAACCCTGAAATAAGCATTTTACTTAATTAAGTATCAATTTCTTTAAAAAAAACAAAAAATGTGCGGAAAATACTATAAAATCACTCTATGAAATATGTTTAAAATTAGAGTTATCAGAAATCTATAAGTTGCACACTATCATTAGCATATCCTATAAATGCGCAATTAATAGTTTGAAGTCCAAGTTTTGTCCTCTTATTCAAAAGGAGCTTGAACTTTTGCTAAATAACCCCATACTTTCAACATTTTGCAGGTGAGAATCTTTTATTTCCAAATTTCATATGGAGACTTATTAGTCCTCTTACAAGGAATTCGAATTCAAAATTTTGTTTGTAGTAAGGCTTTACCCTACATGTTATGAGGAAGTCCTAAACTTATAAGCATGGAATTAATCATACATATCCTTAAATGTTCTATTTTTTCTTTTGGCTATACCATTTTGTTGAGGTTTTATAGAGTTGTTGTTTGATGCACAATTCCATGTACAACACAAAAATCAAAGAAAGCTTTTGATTCATACTCTTCTCCTCCATTTGATCTAAGTACCTTGATTTTTCTTTCGAATTGAATTTCAACTTTAGCTTTATATGTCTTGAAATCTAAAGCCTCATCTTTGATATGAATCAAGTAAATATAACAATATTTACTATAGTCACCAATAAAAGAAATATAATAATTCTTTCCACCTCTACTTGGTGTTGATTTAAAATCAGCAATATCAGTATGAATTAATCTAATTAATTCATTTGATCTCATTAAAATTGGCTTAAGTGTTTGTTTAGCAAACTTTGATTCTGTACATACTTTACATTTATAATTTTTATTAAAAGCAAATTTAGGTAATAGTCTTAAACTACACATTAGATATAAATAATGATAATTAACATAACCTAATTTAGCACGCCACATATTTGAAGATTTAACAATATAAGTAGAAACATTATTATTAATAACATCAACATACAATACATGAAGTTTGAAGAGACCATTGGCATCCTTTTTCCACAAAAGATTCCCCCTTAGTGATTACAAATTTATTTGATTCTAGTACAATATCAAAACCCTTGCTCATTAGTGCAAGATTAAAACTAGATTTTCTCATTTTAGGAACATAAAGAACATCTTGTAAAGTGAGAATTTTCTCATAAGTTAACTTAAGCACAACTTTTCCTTTTGCCGTAATAGTGGATGCAGCATTATTTCCCACATATAGCCTTTTACTATGTTGATCATTATAGATAATAGAAACATTTTTTTTCTCACAAACATGCTCAATTGCACTTGTATAGAGCCACCAATTATTAGTATCTAAAACCATATTGGTTTCAACAACAACAACGACAAAGTCTTCAATCATGTTAGCTTAGTTGTTGGTAGAATTACCATCAATTTTACGGCAGTGGTCTTATGCTTTGTAATCTACTTTTTCATACACCTATCGTAATGCCTTAATTTACTTGAAATCCATTTCCTTAGGATCACATTATAAAGCAAGTGCATTTATTAGTTTATAATATAGCGGATATGAGTCTAAGTGTCGATCCCTTAAGGACTACTGTAATTACAAGTACTTCACCCTTTTTTCTAATATCTAACCTAAAAATTTTAGTCAATAAATAAATTCAAGGAAATTAAATCTAAACTAAAACTAATTAAGCTAATATGTAAAATAATTAATACACAAAATAAAAAAACTAAAGATATTAATAATGCATGAATTTGGTATTTAATTATTAATCACCTTAGAAGAATAAAGCACATATTAATCTCATTCTAATTTACTGGATGCGAGAATTCCTAAATTATACTAATATCTCTCTTCAAACTATTAGTGCTTACCCTAGAATAATTAATTAAAATTTCTTTCTAATTAAAAACCCTATAATTATATTAACAATATATGAATTCTACTATGAGGCGACCTTAATATAGAAAGTCACGTCATCTTCTCTAATTATGTTATGATTTAATTATATAAAGGGATCTCTCAATTTTTATAATATCTAATATTAAATCAATACTTCGGATATATTGTCTCAAAATAATGCAAGAACACATAATTAGATCATACAATTTAGAAATTATAGATTGATAAAAGAAAGAGAAACTATTCACATAGAAAACTAGGATTTATAATAATTGAATACTAAAAAGAACTAATATATAATATTGAGAAAATAAAGATAAATAAAGAAAGAAAGATGAGTTTCAAAAACCTTAGAATGTGAATAAATGAATGCTCTTGTTTACAAGGCCTTTATGATCTATTTATATATTATAGAATCTTGAAATATATCTCCCACATATCTTGAAATATCTTCTACGTATCTTTATAAAATAAATCTTCCAATTGTCTACACAACTAAGAGAGATGTCGTTGGAATATTTAGATGGTACGGTGTATCTTTATTATTTTCTAATTTTAATTTTCCTTCACAACTAGAATCTCTTGAATCTCCATACAGCAAGGATAGCATGGACTTGGTTTTCCCATATGCTCAAAAGAAAATAAACCTCCATAAAGCAAGGATATAGCATAGACTTGGTTTTCCCATATGCCCGAAAGAAAATTGCTCCAGTTGACTTGTTTCCAATTTCAACGTAGCCAATTACTTCATTTCATGTATCAAGGATGTGTAGGCTTATTTGAAATTCATGGAAAATGGAATTGGCATTTATTTATATTTATTCAAATCTGCAAACATTTTCTATCAAAAATATAAATATATCCATATAAGTATAATATAAATTCAAGATAAAATATTAACAAATTAAGCACCAAACTACACTCAAAATACTCTAAAATTCTATAAAAACATTATAAATATAACCTATAAAATAAGTACAATTTAAGCTCTATCAAACTCTCCCATACTTAAGTTTTTTCTTATCCTCAAGTAAATAAATCAAAACAAAGTAATCAACTAAGGACAAGAAGTACTTAATCAAATTTATCACCACTAAACAGACTAGCCAAAAATTACACTTAACCCATAAATAATTCAAGAGATCAACTTGCAAATTCCCTTAAAAGTTCATTAACAACTTCTTTGTTTCCTTATACTTTAAAATGCTCAAAAGACACAAAGTATTAAAGTTCATAAGTCGATCTGTGTAAATTAAAGTTTACTCAAATTCGTGAACTCAAAATTAGATTTAACATCTCTCTAGTCAGGAAAAAGTCATAAAAGTTTTAACTAACTTAGTTAAAATGTATATAGTTCTCTTCTCAATCTTACTAAGCACCATAATTTAAAGTAAACATATGTTACATCTATTCATCTTTAGACTACTCCCCTAGTATGTATTTTTTTCATTGGAACACCTTAATTCAATTTGATCATTTATTTGGAGTTCATTGGCAGTAGAATTCAAACCCTGCTCTTTTGACGGGTTAAGGTGAATGTATACTAACTTATTTTTATATTGACAGTGGGAAAGAAACTTGTTCTTTTGAGGGACTAAAGTCGATCCTTATCAACATAATCAATTTATTCATTTCATTTTTATCCTCTAACTACTTTTTGATTTTTCAAGGAATTTTTAATAAACAAATTTTACTTGTTTATTTACTAAGGATTATAGGGCTTTAAAGACTTTTAAGAGAAAAGCATACATTAAAGCAAACTTGAAAATAGTCATGACTAATTCTTAACTAGTAATGTTGCTATAATCCTAAATCCTAAAATCCTAGACTAAATAATCCATGAGTTTACTCTACATAGATTTCACCAATTAACTTTGGCATCATGTAATTTAATTATAGAAAATCAAGTATTCGTATACACTCAATTAAATTCAATTGGAAGTTATGAAATTATAGCATAATTGTAAGTCAACCAAAATAATTGGGTTAAATGTGAAAAAAATTGGTGTCTTAAACGGTAATAAAAAATGAATTTTAAAAAATTTAAATGTAAGGTACATAATCAAATCAAATCACATGCTTTTATAATTTTTTTTTCCAGCGTCCTATTTTTACCATTCCCGTACACTCATCTTATACATTGTCTTCATTGTAGAATTAACAATTAAAGCATAAAAAAATCAAAAGTGATAAGGGGAAAGAAAGAAAAATAAAACATAAAAGGAAAGATGAAACTTCCCTGGTTTAGATACTTCGACACTAAATTCTTTGAAATTGCCATGTTACGAGATTCCATGTACTTAAATCCATCAAAAGGCCTTCTAAAACAAAGGGGAAAAAAACAAAGAAAAGAAAGATGCATCAACAAAAAATAAAGTGAAAACTCAAACTAGAACTACTCTTAAAAATAAAAAACTTAAATTACCTCCATTAAGGTCGCATGGGAATGTATCCCATTTCCACAACTCCAAAAGAAAAGGTGAATACTCCTTTCTTAACAAATAATCACTTAAGTATACTACATTTTCCTTAAACTTACGTAAAAAGAGTTTACCATGAGAAGAAGTTTTTATAATTGGTGCCTCTTCAAACTGAATTGCATACCCTTGAAACTTTGGGCACTCCATTTTACTCCTTCCTTCTCCTACAAAAATTTCATAACTAGAAAATAGAGAGGCTCTAAATTAGTTAAATTGAAACTTGGGTCAACCTCTCTAATGTCCTCCTGTGGGGTTAAGAAACTTTGACACTCTTCACTTACTATATGAAGCACTTCTTGATTTTAGGAAATAAAGGTTACATCTAAGGTTTTCTTTAATTCCTCTTCACTCTTAAAACACTTTTCTTTACATTCATGGTTGATAGGATCCTCTCTAGTTTCCAACACCTATTCTTCTTCAACCATTAACTCACCTTCTTTATTACTCAAAAACTCTTCCATGTGTCCTAAATGACTACTCACTAAAAGGTAGTTAAAAGACTTATTCTCTAAAGACCTAAAGTGGTATAATAAGGTAGTTGAAGGTAGTAAAGGAGCAAAGCTACTAAGATTAAAGGGACCATACTTCTCTCATTGCTCATTAGCCAACTTCACCATAGTTTTTCCTTGTGATCGCTCATTTGCCTATATACTAGGTTGATATGGCAAAGTAGCTTGGGTTTGGATTGGATTGCTAAAAGTGCAAGGATCCTTTATTTCATTTTTCTCTAGAGATCTCTCTCTCAATTGCTCTCCCTAGAAATTAGGGTAATGTGTATATGGGATATTAGGATTAAAACATTGATAGGAATAATAATGATGCCCATAATATTGATACATATCCCAATAATTCATGGATGTGGGTTCTATATAATTGCTAATGGAAGAACTCCAATAGCTATCTCCATGATTCCACCAACCATACTCCATATCGGGCTTAACAGCCAATACAATTAAAATCAATAAACTGAAATATTCTTAACCCCAACTCACAATCAACAAAATAAAGTATGCAAATGTAAAGAAAAGATAAACTAAAATGCGAAATTAGAAAAATAAGTAAAACAAACAACTAATTATGCCAAAACAAACCAAAATAAAAAAGAAATATTTTTTAATTTTTTTTTGTTTTTTTTTAATAATGGCTAAAGTATTGGATTCAGGGTATTCTTGATATTATAGTCCCTGATAATGATGCCAAAAACTTGGTATAAGGCAACTGCATTTATAGGTTTATAATATAGCAATATGAGTCTAGGTATTGATCCTTTAAGGGCAAGTGTAATTATTAGTACTTTACCTTTTTTTTCTAATATCTAACCTAGAGATTTCTGACAAGAAATAAATTCAAGTAAATTAAATCTAAACTAAAACTAATTAAGCTAATATGCAAAATAAATAAAAACTGAAGATATTGATAATACATGAATTTAGCATTCAATTATTAATTACCCTAGAAGAATGAAGCACATATTAATCTCATTTTAATTTATTGGATTGTCTTAAATTATATTAATATCTCTCTTGAGACTATTAGTGCCTAATCATAAAATAATTAATTAAAAAATCTCTTTCTAATTAAAAACCCTAGAATTGCATTAACAATATATGAATTTTACAATTAAGTTACCTTAATACAGAAAGTCGTGTTATCTTATCTCTAGGATTGTATGAAACTTCTCTAATTATGAAACGATCTAATTATATAAAGGGATCTCTTGATTTTTATAAAATATCTAATATTGAATCAACACTCTAGATATATTGACTCAAAACAATGCAAGAACACATAATTAAATCACATAAATTAGACATAATAGATTGATAAAAGATAAAGAAACTATTTACATAGAAAACTAGGGGTTATAATAATTGAATACTAAAAAGAACTAATCTATAACATTGAGAAAATAAAGACAAATAAATAAAGGAAGATGAGTTTCTAAAACTCTAAAATGTGAATGAATGAATACTCTTATTAACAAGGCTTTTATGATCTATTTATATATTACGGAATCTTGAAATTTATCTTCCGTATATCTTGAAATATCTTTCATGTATCTTTATAAAATAAATCTTCCAATTATCCATGCAATTAAAAGAGATATGGCTAGAATATTTAGATGGCATGGCATATCTTTATTATTTTCTAATTTCAATTTTTGTCCACAACCAAAATTTCTTGAATCTCCATAAAACAAAGCTATGATATGGACTTGATTTTCCTACATGGATGGCCAAAAGAAAATCACTTTGGGTTCATGGGACTTGTTTCCAATTTTAACGTAGTCGATTACTTTATTCCATGCATTAAGGATGTGTAGGCTTATTTGAAATTCATGGAAAATGGAATTAGTATTTGTGTATATTTATCCAAATCTACACACATTTTCTATCAAAAATATAAAAATTTCCATATAAGTGTAATATATATTCAAGATAAAATATTAACAAATTAAGCACCAAATTACATTAAAAAAACTCTAAAATTCTATAAACGTATTATAAATATAACCTATAAAATAAGTACAATTTAAGCTGTATCAGATCATACGCAAAATTTTTCCTCTTACCTTTATTCTTCTTGAAAGCTTTATTTTACTTTGATCAGTTCCTTTTGTCTTCAACTGCATTAGCCTTAACTTTAATGGCAATATTACCCTTTTGATGATCTTCTTTAACTCAAAGCTTCAGAATGAGATTGCCATTTTCATCTCTTTATGCTTACACTTAGTATATATCTTGAAATCATTTTAAGATGGTAGAAGTTTTTCAATTATAGTGCTAACTTGAAAATGGTTGTTGATCTTACAACCTTCTACATGAAGTTAATGAATCATTCCTTGAATTTCTTCATCTTGAGTGACAATAAATTTAGAGTCAACTATTGTTAATTTCAAAATTTTACCGATTATGAACTTCTTCTAACTTACATCTTTGATTTTATATTTCTTTTCCAGTGACTCCCACAAATACTTTAGTTGTTGGATGATTAAGATATATAGCATGTAAACTATCGTCCAACCTATCGAGAATGCAATTTTATGACAAAATTTAGCATATTTCTAAGCTTCCATTGGATTACGAGTTTCCTTTGACATAGGATCCTCATTAGTTTGAGGCATTTCTTCCTTTATAACATATTCCAAATTCATTGATGTTAAATAAAACGATAAATTCTATTGCCATCTCTTAAAGTTAGTTCCTTTGAACTTCTCAATTTTCTCAATGTGTGGATTCTTTATCCTATTAATGCATATAGCAAATTGTTGTTAGATTTACATTTATAAACATATTAATAAACAACAAAATTTCAATATGTAATAGGCAAATAAATGAAAAGAACAAACATGATGATAGAAGATGGAATCTTGCACCCCCTACATAATGCTTGTAGTTTTACAAGCATTAAAATTGCTAGGATAAGACTATCTAAGCAAATTTTGTAGCACCATAAGTTTTATTTTTGGCTAGCTTAGTATGTTTTTTGTAACACCTAGGAAATTCAAGTGAAATATAAGATAATATAAAGAAAACTTATTAAATAAAGTTAAGGCTATGTTGTAATTATATAATTTAAGCAGGAGGCATATTGGGAATTTCAAAAGATTAGGGTTGCAGGGTTTAACTCAACCTTAAAATCTCTCTTTTTTCATTTGCCCATAAACACAAACTAGCAATTGAGAGAGCTTGTTCCTAAACTAGTTGAGCAACCCTACGCGAAGCTCTAAGATAAGGTATGCTGTCTATACATCTTCTTTATGATTTTAATAGGTGGTTAAGAATTCTAACATCGTTTTGGAATATAGAATTATCATACGCTGCAAAATCAAGTGGAGAAAGGAGATTATACGGTTAGAGAAGGATCTAAGGTAAGGAAAAGCTTGAAATTAAAGGGAATTTCTATCCTTCGTAAGTTTTCAATTGGATTAATGTTTTAAGGTTAATTGTTTTAGCAATTGTAGAGTGGTGACATTGGATTCATGCAAGATCTTGCAACAAATTCAAGTACGTACAATGAAATTATTGTTTAATTAGTGATAATTGATGAAAAGTGGAAACAATGGATCTATAATTGTATGAATTGTGGTATTGAATTGGAATTATTAAGTCGAAGTGGAGTTTGGTAGATCAAAAATCGAAAAAAGATGGAATTTAGGCAAAGTAACAAGATTACGATAAGGAAACACGACTGTACTTCTGATTGTGATTCCCGTAGAAGTGTGAATCTTAATGTTAGGCATGATTTTGTAGAGGAGTTAAGGGTGGAGAGGATCAAGGTCAAAGATCAAGGACATGATCACGACTGTGATCATCGAAGGGTAATGTCTAGTAAAAATTACGATTATGGATCCCAGTCGTGCTCTTAAGTGTAATTCCTAAGAACTTTTTCTTTCAAACTTTCACTCAAAGTTTAGTCACCTCCAATTTAATAACCTATGATTAAATAGTTTAAGGATCTACTAGAGAACTTACATAAGCTCTAAAACTGGTATTTTCTTGCTATTACAGGTTCTACTTCTTTTAATAAAATTGTTCAAACTAAGTCAAGTTCTCTAGGTATACGTCACATGTTTGTTGGTCGTGATTGTTAGGATAGTTAACTGAAAGTGGACTAATTAATATTGGACTCTTAATTACTGTATCTTGTTTGTGCATAGTTTGGCCTAGAGGCTAGTGGTGGCAGAACCTAATATGGTACCTCAATGATCAATGGGTGGAAATATCCTTAGTGGGGTTGCCCATTGAAATGATATAAGGTAGATTAGGAAACCCGTGATGGCAATTCTTAAGTGTAGTTCAGTAATTATATATATTTATTTACTTATTTATAATTATGTAGATGGGGCTTGAGAAACCTTATGTACGGATTAAAGGACTAAAACTAAAGATAATGATCTATTGTGTGTTTATTTGTTTATAACATATCTTGCATGTGTCATTGCATTGTTTCTTCATGCACATGTGCTTATGTATTATGTACTGTGTATGAACTTCGACTCACTTATTACTTTTCCTTATAGCTACAAGTTAGTTAGATGATTATGCTGGATATGATGACTATGGTGATGCCTTGTGACTTCCGATCTCCAGGATGGAGATAGTGAATAGTATTATTATTACTATGATGAAGATTGGTCTTATTAAATTTCGATTTGATGAGAGTTATTATTAAACGATTTGGAGACTTGATTTATGGTTTTAGAATTAATAATTGTTAGACATGGCTTAAGTATGTTATTATTTGAAAGACTAGAACGAACTCTAAAATTACTTTGTTCAAAGATTTGTAAAGATATGGCTTTAAGTTGTTAAGTCCTCTTGTTAAGGATTTATTGTTATTTATGGCGAATGCAGTCTTACAGGTGAATTAGAGATTTTAGCTATGATGTTATAATTTGACGTGTCCGTAGAGGACTAGAGACAAATGGTGATTTATGGCATCCTAAGCCTAGAGCATTATAGATTACGTAGTATTTTAAGCTTAGGTTTTGATCAAACTAGAAAATTAGGTTATGATCAATCTAGAAACATAAGTAATGACTAGAAGAATTTGACTACTGAAAGAGGGGGTAAACTTAAGGGGAATCGAATTTATGGCTAAGTGCTTAATGTTTACTTCTAAAGACTATATTGTTCCTTAACTTTAATTGCTTATTTTGTTGCTTATCTTCTAGCTTGCATTCTTTTCTTTTAGTTTTTAACTAATTTTCTGTTTTCTTCCCCTCATACTATTTTAATTTTCTGTTTTCTTCCCCTCATACTATTTTATTTACTCTTATAGAAAGCCACATAGAAGAGTTCCTTTACTTAATGTCAATGCTGGTAATGAGCAAGTTGCACTAGTAGAGGCAAATTATTTGGGCCAGTAGCATGGTAAATGGTGTAGGGTAATTATTCTATACAGGGTAGCCAAGTGCTCTAAGGTGGATAGGTACCGCAAAGGGGCTACGGATAGGTAGCAATAGATGGTACTTACTACTGTAGACCATGAATAACTTATTAGGAACATTGGCTGGGAGGTAGCAGGAACAATTCTCCCTAGACAAGTTTACTAGGCAGGCGAACCCCTTTAATCCTAATAAGGAAGACTCACTTAAAGCACATTACTGGATTGAAGGCATTGAGAAAATCTTTGCAATTTTTATAGTACCCAAAGATTAAAAGGTGAGCTATGTAACTTATATGCTGAAAGGAACAGCAACTGATTAGTAGGTAAGTGAGAGCAGGTTGGCTGAGGAAGTAGTTAGTTGGTAGAGGTTCTAGCAGCTGTTTTATTACAAGTACTTTCCAAATAGTGTTAGAGATGTGATGGAAGTTGCATATTACAATTGCTAATAAGGCAATAAATTAATTGTTGAGTATAAGGTAGAGTTGAATTGCTTTAGTTAGTTTTTGCCAAAGGTCATTAGGGTTAATGACCCATCACAGACTCATCATTTTATCAAAGGGAGAGCTAAACCTACTGTACGAAGTAGGTTACTTTCAATTGACAACGTATGTTGATACAATAAAAAATCAAAGAGTTTAGAGTAAAACAAGAAGTGAAGAGAAGAGCAACTCTACAAGTTAGGGAAAAGAGCTGGCCTGAGTATTTTACATTAGGACGGGGACAAGAGGCCTTTAGTACAAATGCCACCTACTAGACCAGTGGCTATCCCAATATACCCTTATTCGATTAGACCAGCTTTATTAGCTTTGCTTTCTTTCCTACCCTCAACAGTAAGATGCAAGTACTTAATGTGTTTTGGGCTACATAAGCTTAATTAGTGTAATTGACTATAGGGGTATGTTTCTCTTGTAGCAAGATTGGGCATTTAAGTAAGAATTGTGATGAGAAGCTAATTCCTCAGACTTTCTTTTATAATTACAAACAAAAAGGACATAGGGCTTTTGAATGTGGCATTGGCAATAATCAACTAGCCATAATTTCTTAAACAATTGTAGCATAGCTACTAGTAAGACCATAGGAATGAGCCCCAACAGCTGAAGCCCAAGCCTAAGACAAAGAGCTCCAACCTATGTTCATGCCCTATAGCAACAGTAACAGCAACAGCATATGCTTACGATTAGAACATAATGGTAGGTATGCTTTTAGTACACTTTACTGGTACTCTTGTATTATTTGATATTAATGCTGCTCATTCATGTATTACGAATGATTTTAAGCATGTATATGGATTAAAACTCAAACCATTGCATGATTTTGTAAGTAGGAGCACTCCCTTAGGGGATGGTATGGGTTTATGGGTTAGCATACCGTAACCTCTATTACACTTATTAAGGGTGAGTCCAAGCAACAAGATGGCTTGAAGGACAAATGGTAATCGAAGGGTAAGTAGGGGTTTCACATGTACCGATGATGAATATGATGCACCAACACTTTATGTGATCTTAGGTTACACTTGATATGATGCACAAGTATAGTTGGAGGTCACTTGCCACTAGTCTAGGCTCGAATGACTTAGATAAGAGTAAGGAGAGCAAGTAGGATAACACTTAGCTCAAAGGGAAAAGTTTCTATCTTCAATATTCTTGATCGATTTCGGTTGATACGTTTTGCGGGGTAATTATATGCCCTAATTAGGATAATTCCTAAGATTCTTCTAATTACAAAATTACATACATACTTGAAATGGAAAATTATTATAGGGGAAGGATAAATTGGTAATAACAGAAAAAGAATATCCATTGCTAGGGCAGTATGGATGTCAGAGAGATAAGGCACGTATCTGCTTCTTTGTGTTGTAGTCCATATTATATTGTATGCTAAGTACAGTAGATTCGGGTAAAGCTGGTTAGGTTTGCAACTTAGCAGTTTAGGGCTTGAGAAGGGTTGGTCCAACAAGTGGTCATTCTTAGCCTCGACTAGATTGCTCGGCAATTAGGTAGCTCGGCCTCAGATTTGCTTACCATTAAGTGTTCTGCTCGATGATGGGTTGGTTACCTTAAAGAGGACACCATGATGAGATAAAGAAAGGTAGGTAAGGAACAACTTGGCAAGTTAGGGTAGAGAAGGCATTCCTCTTTAGGACTTAACTCTTTTAGAATAACTCAGTAAACTAAGCTGGCGAGTCCTTAGGCTCGAGAGTGAGTGATTGGTCCTCCATCTCTATCATCCCCTCCATGTTGTTTGAGATTTGAGATCAAATCTGGCTTAACTTCTGATGGCTCTTCATTAAGGACATATAGATGGAGGTTGGCAATGTTGAAGGAGTTTAAGACTCTATACCCTTATGGTAGTTTGATTCAGTAAGTACAGGGGTAGATATTCTCGAGCACTTTGAAAGGTTTATCATCTCTTGGAGATAACTTGCTCTTCCTTGAACTTAAGAACCTGTCCTTACTGAGATGGATCTAAACTAAATCACTGGGTTAAAATTCTCTGTCGTTTCATCCTTGGCCTTACGTCTTGAGCTTAGAGGTAGCTTGGCTCTAGCATTTTATAACCTTTTGGTGCAATGTGTTGATGGCCTTGGATCTTTCAATGACTGATTGGTCTTCTTGCCAGTATAGGAGGGGTATCTAATCAAGTGGAAGCTTAGGGTTGAAACCATAGGCGACCTAAAATGGTGACATGCTCATGATACTGTGTGTGGTCCTATTGTAGGAAAACTCGATTACGGGTAGACATAGATGAGCAAAGTCCCCACTATTCTATTGACAACCTCATTCTGTCCGTCCGTTTAAGAATGACATGACGTGACGTATTGAACAACAATTTAGTTCCCATTTGCTTCCATAATGTTCTCCAAAAGTAGCTCATTAACTTTGTATCTCGATCTGATATGATGGTTCTTGGCACTCTATGGAGCCTGATGATTTCCTACAAGAAAATAAAAGAAATAATCGAAGCATCGTTAGTTCTAGTATAGGGTATGAACTGTGCCATCTTACTAAATTGGTCCATAACCACCATCGTAGAATCCTTCCCTTGGGACATCTTTGGCAAACCTAACATAAAGTCGATGCTTAGTTCGGACTATGGTTTGGTTAGGATTGGTAAAGGTAGATATTGTCCTTGTTTGGCTCGGTTCTTAGCCTTTTGATAGGTAGTACACCTCTCCAGCATAGCTTAGACATGCTTCATCATTCTTAACCAAAAGAATCTAAAGGCTAATACCTCACGTGTTTAGTGCTTACCAAAGTGTCCAAATAGTCCTCCTCTATGCACTTCGTGCATGAGTAATTCCTACATTGAATAGGTCGGGATATACAACCTTCTCTTCCTAAATAAGCATCCGTCCTCCTTGTAATAGTCATTAAGAATTCAGCCATCTTCACACTTGGGGTAGATCGGACTAAAGTGTGGATCTTTAGTGTATAAATTCTTGATTATAGAAAATCTAAGAAGCTTGGTCTATAGTTTAGTTAAGAGGGAATGTTGTCAAGATAGGGCATTGGCTATTACATTGTTCTTGATATTATAGGAGAATCCCTCCATGAATTCAACCTACTTAGCTTGCCTTCGAGACAATTTAGGCTGGCTCTTTTGGTATCTTAATGATTTGTGATTTGTGTAGATTATAAATTCTTTAGGCAATAAATAATGTTGTCACATAATGAGAGCTCAAATCAAAGAGTAGAACTTCTTGTCATACATAGAGTAGTTGAGTATGGCTCCTTTGAGCTTTTCACTGAAGTAGGCAATAAGTCAGCTCCCTATATTAGTATAGCTCCTTCGCTTAGTCCAGATGCGTTACACTTTACTTTAAATGCTTTTGTAAAGCTCGAAAGAGGTAATATGAGGGGAGTAGTGAACTTCATCTTTACCTCCTCAAAACTCCTTTGCTCTTTCTCTCCCCATTAGAATTCAACATTCTTCTTTGATAGTTGGGTAAGCAGGGCTACATTAGTACTAAAATTCTTTATGAAACAGTGATAGAACGATCTTAAGTTATGGAAGCATCACACATCTACAGCGCCGGTTGGCATAGGACACTCGGTAATCGCCCTCACCTTCTTATCATCAACTCGTATGTCACCACCTCTCATAACAAATCTTAGAAAGATTACTTTAGGTGGGCGGTAGTCACATTTCTTTAAGTTGGCATAGAGCTTCTCAACTCAAAGTTTTGAATACATAGATCGGAGATTTTTATAATGAGTCTCTAGGTCAGGACTATAGATAAGAATATCATTGAAGTATATAGCAATAAACTTTCCAATGAGTTCTTAGAGCACATAATTCATTAATCTCATGAACATGCTTGGTATGTTCGACAACCCAAATGGCATCACAAGCTACTTATACAATCTATAGCGTGTTTTGAATGCGGTCTTTCATTCGTCTCCTTCCTACATTTTAATTTGGTGGTATCCAGATTTGAGATCAATCTTAGAAAAAATTTTTGCTCTATGAAACTCGTCGAGCATATCATTAAGCTTAGGTATGGGATACTTATATTTGAAGGTCATACAATTAATAGTTCGGTTGTCTACACACATCCTCTACGTGCCATCCTTTTTTAGCACCAATAGAGCTGGCATGATACACGGGATTAAGGATTCTTGAACATGTCCTCTCTTCATCAATTCTTCAACTTGCTTCTGTAGCTCGACAACTTGTTCGGGATTTAGCTTATAAGTAGGCTTGTTTGGTAGCGTGGCTCCTAGTTATAGGTCTATCGCATGCTCAATTCTTCTAATTAAGGGTAGAGCTTCTAGAAATTTGACAGAGAATAGGTTGATAAACTCATCTAATAAGGCTTTTACCTCGATAGGCAATGGTTCCTCATTTAATTATTTCATCTCACGTAACCTTCTAACTAGTAGAAAGGTCGACTCATCAAGTTTCCATCTGTTTACTTATCTCAACTCAGGTCATTACCAAGACCTCCTTCTTTAAAACTTGGCTAAGTTGGGTTTGTATGGTTTTGAATTTTTCGGTAGTCATAGGGATAAGCTTCACCTTCTTGCCCTCATGTTTTAATGAATACGCATTCTTCCTTCCATCATAAATCAAATTCTGATCAAACAACCATGGCTGCACAAGAAGAATATGAGACGCACTTATAGATAATACATCATAGAGCACTTCATCTTAATAGTTTCCAGTATAGATCGCTGCAGTTACTTGTTTGGTCACCTGTAAGGCCCCTTTGTCAGTAAGCCAACGAAGTTTATAAGGCTTGGGATGTGGCAAGGTCGGCAACTTCAATTGCTAGACCATAAATGTAGATGCCACATTAGTGTAGCTACAACTGTCAACAATAAGTGTACGTAGACCCATTGACCTTACAACCAATATGGAATAGGTTCTCTCATTTCTTGTCTTTTGGTGTTAGACTTACGCTCATCACTTGCCTTAGTGCTGTGGTTGCAGGCATAAAATTTCCCTTCTCACTATAGATGACTTCCTCCTCTTTGGATTAGTTAGCTTGTTCGGACTCTTTCAGTTCCTCTACTTCCTCATCAATGCTATTAACCTCGATACTCGACACTTCTGCTCTTATTACCATGGTTCTTTTGTTTAAGCATTAAGCGACCATGTATCTAGACCCTTAATACTTGAAGCACTTAATCTCACTTGTCTTCCGACTAAAACTTTTTCCCTTCTCAAAATTCCTTGGAGTATCTTTCTCCTCTGCTCGGATGACTGCAGTAGGTTGGACATCAGTTGTTCTACTTAGTTCTAACCATACAGGTCTGCTCAGTTCTGACTACATAGTTTTGCTCAAAATAAGTTGGCTCGGGGGAGCTCAGCTTATAGGAGTTCGAATTTGGTTCATCTGTTGTTGCTCAATCCTCTGCATAGCTCAGATTGCTTCATCAAGTGTACTAATATCTATACTCTCTAAAATGTAGGCCCTTAAAATCGAGTTTATGACAACCGAGCCTAGATTTAGAGTTTTTAGGGAAACTTATCCAATTGAGTCTAAACTTTACAACTAAGATAGAAAAGTTAGTTGAGGTGATACAGTGAAGTTAGATTTTAGAAATAATGACCAAAAATCCCAATTTTGCTCTTAGAAATAGAAATATTTAATATAGCACTAAAATGTTCGGAACTCCTAAAATTGAGTTCAGATTGTAATAAAAACTTAGAGATAAGTTAATTGAGCTATAAAATGAGATAAAATAGTATAATTTACTATATAAATATATACCTATTTTTATGAGTATACTCGGTATAAATAATAATTATATCCGTAAATTAATCCTAAATTATGTAATTATATATATATTGTGTTGAATTTATGAAAATTAATTAAGAGAACATATCCCAAAAATAAGAGATATGTTAGAAACTTAATTATATGAGTATAGTTAAATATTAAGCGTGATATATACATGGGATATATACTTGTATATTAATAAATAATTAAATATTAATAAAATGTACCTAAAATGTTAAAGATAAAAGCAAATCTTATCCAATTCACTCAAATTGTGGTTGGAAATCTTAGAATTCACTGTGGTAAGGTAGGAAAAACTTGAAGATATTGAATCAAAAGCAAGTTGGTAGGATTTGGCCACTTCTTACTTGCATTTATGACGAAAAAGCAAAGAAAAAAAAAATAAAAAGAAAATTCCAATAGCAGCAACTGACTCCAGCAAGCTTAAATAGGATTTCCAACATCATTTCCTGACTTTAGAAACTAGATACACTTAAGCAAAATTCAGAAAAAAAATTTCTACATAAATAGAATTACAATAAGAAAAATAGGAGAAAATTCGTACTAGGATAGAACCTTAACCTAAATTGATTATACTGTGGAGCCTGACCAAACACTACCATTCATTACCACGCCTAGGTTGTTCGACAACCACCTAACCGTTGTCAGCCATTAGAGAACTTAAGAACAGCCAGGTCGATTTTCTGCCTTATTTTTCGATAATTTATAAAAAAAATAGTAAATCCACCTAAAAAAAATGAAAAAAATTATACTTAGGTCATTTTTGAACATGCTTTTATGTGATATTTTTATTTTTTAAAAATTCGTAATATTTAATATAATTTCTTAAGAAATTTATTGTTCATCTAAATTTAGAATTGTAAAATAAATGTACTAAATGATATTGTTTCTAGCTGAAAATTTTTTACAGGATGTATATGATATATAGATAATTGCTATGTAGCCTGAATTTTGATTTGAATATTTTTAATATTTATTGCATTTTTTGGTCTAAAAATAGCTTGAAATTATGAATTAAATAGGAAATTATGAAATTAATTGATGAAATGAACATTTATTGATCTATAGTAAATAATAATAGTATCGAGTCAGAATGAAATTTATTAGGTGTAAAAAGAATCGTAATTGAGTAATTTAGGATAATTTAGGGGTAAAATCGTAAATACAAATATATAGGCAATAGGTCAGAAACTTGAAACCAAGTGATAACTGGATTCCCTATATTTTTAGGAGTCTATAGAAATTTTTGAAGAATTATTTGGAAATCCGAACTATTTATTACGAATTTACCTAATAAAATGGCTTAAATTACAAATCGAGGTGTATTTTTAATATTAATAAGATAAAATGAATTAAATAGTTAAATAAAAACTATATATGTGATTGCTGATTAGATTGGATTAAATGAGTATTTTTATTATATTTATTGATATCTTTTATTATGATACACTTTAGGTATATTAGAGTTGGATAATACTTACATTGTAACGATATGTGGATAAATTAGGTAAAATACAATTTAATAACGTAAATTACGTATAATACGATCATATTTATATAATTACGTATAACTATATTAAAAACTTGAACTACTCGTTAAAAGTCATCTCTAGGAACATGACTCGTAAAACGTATCGTTAGGTCTATACAAACTCAATAACACTAATTTTGTTAAAATCGGACAACTATAAGTAATCTAACCTATAACTTTATCATATTCAAGAATGTATGTATTTTGATAACATTATTGGAATTAAAACATGAATTAATAAATTAAAAGTATGTTTCAATACGATTGAAATGATATGTAATATGTAATAGTATATACGATGTACAGTATTAATAATTAATAACTTAATTCGATATGTAGTGATAATATGACTATATATTATGGAAATAATAATATATATATATATAACCGTTTTAGATTAAATCCTAATATTTTCGTAATTATTAAAAAAAAAACTGAATTTGATTCTTTTGTATAAATAGGATCTTCCAATACAAAGACAATTGACGATTTGAGTCAGTAGTAGTGAGCATCTAAATAAGTAAGTTAAGATTGTGGCTTCATCGCTTGTTAGGATACTGTTTAAAGTATCCAGAGACCCAAGGGTACTTTTGGCTATGTTTGTAGTTAGTTGACTATGCGCATGTCATGTGTGTGGATGATACTTAGTTGTGATAGGAGTTCAACTCCTTAGTATGCTGTTTTGCATATTTGCATTGATTCTGTATTGTATGAACTTATTGGCCACCCTTAACTAAAACTAATGTTCATTCAACTAAAATGAAACTGGACATGCATAACACCCATTAGGGGAAACGATTAAGAGTGTTAGGCCAAATACCAACTTCTTTCGATGAGGATAGCTGAAATGGTCTTTTCCCCATCTTTAATCGAACTAAGTAACAGGCGAGGAGGTCGCGGTAAGGTTGGGGGCTGTGGTTCGAAGGCGGTCATAAGAGGAGGGTGTTCTCCATTGTGTAAGCCCGGGTTTGATCTGACTCGAGTCATGATGAAACTCCTCAATTCGGGTTGGAGAAGATATAATTTCTCTAACCTCACAATGGACCAGATAACATTGTGTGATGTTTCATTTGATTGATTGCATTGCATTTCATCATAATTATTAACCTTATTTATGTTTGTACAGTACTCTTCTAACTCCGTCCCACTTACTAAGCTAGTTGTGCTCGCATTCCTATAGACTTTTTTACAGGTGTTGAGTGAGGTCGGGATGTTCAAATACCACCATTCCTAGGTTAGTGTGCTGTTGTTTGGAAAAGTGAGGATCCATGAATCAACTGAACCTAAGCTTTTAACTTTGTTTTAAGTTTTTAGGAAACTAATTGGGAATTCCCTAGGAGCCCATTAGTTTCTTATCTTATTGTATATAGACCGTAAAACATGTGGTTTTTAATAAACTCTTATTGTAAACTTTACCTTTGGACGTAAAACGTTTGTGTAAATACTGTTGAGATACTAGACAACAGGTTGTATAGAACAGGCATTTTGTAAAGCTCTACTATAGGTTTGGTTATTAACAGGTGTCAGAACAGACATTTCAAGTTGGTTGAGTTATGTATGCCTTGTATGAATTGTATTTACGATAGCAGCCGTGAGGGTAGCTTTTATTTTAGATTAGTTTACACGGATGGACTGTTATGACTCTTCCTGTTTAGGGCGTGACAGAAAATATCTCCAATCTCATACTTCAGCCTATTAATGAATCAAGATATAATTCGATCTTCGGGGCTTAACAACTTCACAATGGATCATTAACTTCTGGAACTCCTTCACATACACATCAATACTTGATCCTCCTTGCCTCAACTCTTGTAACCTCTTGAAGGTGTCCTGTAGATAGTAACTCAGAACAAATCTCCCCCTCAATACTCGCTTCATTTCATCCTAATTTCTAACCTCGTACTCTCATTCTCTTCTTTAGGTGACTCACAAATTCTTCCACCAAAGAGCGGCATAGCCAGTAAACTCCAGCATGGCAAGTCTAACCTTAGCATTCTCAATCATCTCATGACACTTAAACTGCTTCTGAATCTTATCTACCAAATCTAGGTAGTCCTTGACATCAACATTACTAGAGAAACTAGGGATTTGCATCTTCAGCCCTTTTATTCTAGGATCTCGGATATTCCTCTCCTTAGGTTCATAATTTGCTTCTTCTTTGTCATTTGTCACTTATGTCCTCATCCTCCTCTTCAATCTCTTTCATAGCTAACCTTCATTAGGTGTATCTTTCAACTCCTCTAGCTCGTTGTTGCCTAGTTAGGAAATTTGCTTGGCTAGGTTGGTTGTTGCCTCTCCCAAGCACTTCATTTACTAAGCCTTGATATGGGTCATTTCTAGCTTGCTACCTATCTTCATTTATGGTAGTCACTAGGCTAGTCAACAAATCGGTAAGCCTATCCAAATGCTCATCTGTAGATTGGGTTGTGAAACTCCCTTATTGGACTTAGCATCAAGAGCACCACTCTCCTAGTTATCTAAGGTTCCTTAGATACTAGAGTTAGACATTATTGTTCACTTCAATAGGTTAACAACTGAAACACACTTCAAAAATCCTCTGTTGAACAATAATGGACAGCATTACACACCAACAATTACTACAATGACAACAATATTACTTTACTCAGCAACAAAACCAACTAGTCACGTATACTCTGTTTTATGAACATAAAATAGGGGAAGACAAAGCATTGAACTTCCTTAACTTAGTACATTACTTCAACACTTGCTACAACTATGTACAGCTCCTTTAATAAGATGCCAGTCTCAACTTACTAACCTCGTATATGGTACACTATAGGAAATTACTCATGAACATAAATGACCAGAAGCTTAATTGAATGTAGCTAAGCTTTGATACTAAGATGGTATGGGTCCATGGGTGAATACATGGTGACTGATATCATGCTTACTAAGGGTGGCTTTGAATTGCAAGATGGTTTGAAGGATAAATGGTAATCGAAGGTTGAGTAGGGGTTTCTTGTGCACCGATGATGGATATGATGCACTAACGCCTTACTTGAGCTTAGGTCTCACTTGATATGATATATAAGTATGGCCGGAGGTCACTCGCCACAAGTCCATACTTGAATGGCCTAGATAAGAGTAAGGAGAGAAAGTAAGAGAACACTTAGCTCAAGGGGAAAAGTTTTTGTCTTCAATATTCTTGATTGATTTTGACCGATACATTTTGCGGGGTATTTATATGCCCTAATTAGGGTAAGTCCTAAGATTCTTCTAATTACAAAATTACATACACACTTGAAATGGAAAATGACTATAGACGGAGGATAAATTGATAATAATAGAAAAAGAATATCTATTTCTAAGATAGTATGAATGTCATAGAGATAAGATACATGTTTACTTCTTTTATTGTAGTCCACATTATACTGTATGTTGAGTAGAATACATCCAAGTAGAGCAAGGTATGTCGATGGCTCGGTAGCTCGGCAGATCAAGGCTTGGGAAAGGTTGGTTTGATAAGTGATCATTCTTCTGCTTCCTTTTGGCTGGGTTGCTCAACAATTGGGTAGCTTAGCTTCAAATTTGCTCCCCATTAAGTGTTTGGCTTGGTGATGGGTTGGTTGCCTTAGAGGGCTCCATGATGAGATAGAGAAAGGTCAGCATGGAATAACTTGGCAAGTTGGGTTGGAGAAGGTGTTGTTTTTCAAGACTTAACTCTTCTAGAACAGCTTAGTGAACTAAGTTGGCGAGTCCTTGGGCTCGAGAGCGAATGATTGGTCTTTGATCTATTAGAGTTGGAACATTGCTAGATAAGATATGTAGAGATGTTGAGGTGGAAATCTAAGGTCGAATCATGCCTGTAGATTTTTAGGTCTTGGAAATGTCAGACTATGATGATCTTAGGAGTAGATTAGTTATCTAAGCACCATCCTACCATCGATCATCACAACTTGATGGGTTATTTTAACATCTTAGGTAGAGATCTAGTTAGCTTGAAGTTAGAAGTTAAGGGATTGCCTACATATGAGTTGTAGGGTAACATCAGATTAGTAGTGCGAATAGCTGAGTTGAGCCTAGAAATGAGGCTTAAAGAAGTACATATGGTTAAGAAATTTATAGAAGTATTTCTTAAAGATTTGCTTAGTTTACCCCCAACTAAGGAAATAGAATTTAGTATTGATATAATAATGGATACCACATTAATCGCCAAGCTAGCTTCTAGGATGGCACCAATGGAGTTAGAGGAGTTAAGGGTTCCATTAGAAGATTTGCAAAGCAAAGTTTTTATTAAACCGAGTGCAACACCATGGGGAGCATCGGTTCTCTTTATCAAGAAAAAGGATGGAAATGGTTGTTAAAATCGCAAGTCGAAAATATGATTTTACTAGTTTATGATTTTATAATATTTTTCTTAGTTAAAATGGATATAAAATCGTTTATATGCAGACTTTTAATAAAATTATGAACTTTCATGTGCAATTTTATAAGTTTACAAGTTTATGATTTTATTAGTTTTATATGATTTTATACATTAAAATGAATACTAAAATCGCAATTTTGATAACTATAGATGGACGTATGAGCTTATGCATCAACTACAAGGAACTAAACAAGGTAACAATTAAGAGCAAGTACCATTTACCTAGAATCGACGATCTATTTGATCAATTATAGGGGGTTTTGATATTTTTCAAGATTGACGCAAGATTAGGGTATCCAATTGAGGATTAAAGATGAAGATATTTAGCAGACATCTTTCAAAACCTAGTATGGTTTGTTTGAGTTCCTAGTGATATTGTTTAGCCTAACAAAAGAACCAACGACATTCATAGATTTAATGAACAGGGTCTTCAAAGACTTCCTTAATAAGTTTGTAGTTATTTATGACATATTGATTTATTCAAAGAGTAGGGAAAAACATGTGGAACATTTGAGGTTGGTATTAAATAGATTGCAAACTGAGAAGTTGTATGCTAAATTCAAAAGGTATAAGTTTACCTTGAATAGGTATCCTTCTTAGGCAATGTTATACATAAGGATGGTATCTTAATTGACCTAGGGAAAGTTAAAGTAGTGGTAGATTAGCCTATGCCACCATCAATGATTGAGATCTAAAGTTTCTTAGGATTAGTAGGTCACTAAAGGCACTTTGTTAAGGACTTCTCTAAGATAGTTGCACTACTCACTAAGTAAATACAGAAAGGGGTAAAGTTTGACTAGGATGATTAGTGTGAAGCAAGTTTCTTACGACTGAAAAAGAAGCTTGTATTAGAACCAGTTTTGGTATTACCCCAAAGTGGAAAACATTATACAATATAGAGTGATGCATTAGGTTAAGGATTGGGCTATGGTTTAATACAATAAGGGTAAGTGATTGCTTATGCCTAGCGTCTGTTAAAGCCTTACTAAAGGAATTATCCAACCCACGACTTGGAGTTAGTAGTAGTGGTTCAAGCGTTAAAGCTATGGAGGAATTACTTATATGGTGAGAAGTATAATAAAAGCTTAAGGTACATCTTCACACAAAGGGAGTTAAATATGACATAAAGGCGGTGGCTGGAGTTAATTAAAGACTATGATGTAGACATTCTTTACCACCTCGAAAAGGCTAATGTCGTGGCAGATGCTCTTAGTAGGAAGAATAATGGAGATATTGCTACATTCATCACCTCTCAAAGATAGTTGTTAGAAGAAATGAGTAAGTTAAAACTAGAAGTGATTACTTAAGAAGTTAGGGCCAAGTTGGGGGGTTTGCACATTCAACTAATGTTAGTGGAAAGAATTAGGGTTGCATAGGTTGAAGATGCTGGTATTTAAGAAATCAAGAGTAGAGCGGGGCAACAGAGTAGCTGAGTTTAATATTGATGAAGAAGGTATTCTCATGTATGGAAATGGATTGTGTATGCCCAATGATGAAAGCTTGAAAAAGGAGCTTAAGAGAAGGCCATTACTTTGGTTATCCTGTATGTATAAGGACTTAAAATGTCACTATTGGTAGAATAATATGAAGTAAGAGATTTTCGAATATGTTTCTAAGTCTACAACTAATCAGATGGTAAAAAATCGAACATTAGAGGCCGGGATGAGAGTTGCAGCCACTCCTTATACCAGAATGGAAGTAGGAGCATGTGATTATGGAATTTGTTACACGTCTGCCTAAGATAAAGGAATAGTGCGATACCATATGGGTATGGTTGACAAGTTGATGAAGATGACACATTTGGTACCCATTTGTATAGACTACATATTGGAGAGGTTGCAAAGATGTATATGCATGTGATAGTGACATTATATGGTGGATCGGTGACAATTACTTTTGACAGAGATACTTAGTTCACAAGTAGTTTCTGGAGAAGATTATAGAAGACATTGGGAACTAAGATACAGTTTAGTACAACAATCTACCCCTAGATAGATGGGAAACTTGAAAGTATTACATAGGCTCTAGAAGATATATCAAGAGCTTATGTCTTGGACTTTGATGGAAATTGGGGCTAACATTTACTCTTGGTGGAATTTGCCTACAAAAATAGCTATTAGGCAACAATACAAATGGCTCCATACGAGGCTTTATATGGAAGAAAGTGTAGGTCTCTGTTACATTGGGACTAAGTTAGAGAAAGACAAGTCTTAGGGGAAAAATTGGTATAGAAGGTTGTGGATAAGGTGCGATTGATTAAACAACGAACGCAGGCGGCCTAAAGCAAATAGAAAAGCTATGTTAACTCTAAACGACATCTGTTAGAGTTCAGGGTAAGAGATTGGGTGCTATTGAAGATATCTCCTATGAAAGGTGTAGTTAGATTTGGTTCGAGAGGGAAGTTGAGCTATAGGTACATCAGACCATTTGAGGTATTGGAGAAGATTGGTAAGGTTGTATATAAGTTGGCTTTGCAATCCAGCCTAGCAGGAGTACATGATATATTTCATGTGTTAATACTGAAGAAATATGTGGTCGACAGGGACTAAGCGAATGCTTAAAGTGCAACTCAAGGTAAAGTGTCGATTGTAGCACTAGAATAGTTAGAGTTACAGTTGAATGTGTCAATAGTGGAGCAACCCATAAAGATGGTAGATACTAAAGTTCAAGAGCTAAGAAGAAGAAAGATGCCGTACGTTAAGATGTAGTGGGCAAACTACCCTCAGTGAAGGAGTTAGAGGAAGAAATAAAAAAGAAACACCTAAAGTTATTTGAAGAAACAAATAAGCTATTGAGGATGAAAGTTTCATTAAGGAGGTTAGGATGTAACGCCAAGGAAATTCAAGCGAAATGTAAGAAAAAATAAAGAAACTTATTACATAAAGTTAAGACAGTGTTGTAATTAAATAATTTAATCAAGGGGCATTTCAAAATATTAGGGTTACATGGTTTATCCTAGCCTTGAAAGCTCTCTTTTGTCATTTTCCTAAAGACACAAACTAGCAACAACGAAGAGAGCTTATTCCTAAATAGATTGAGCAACCCTATGTGAAACTCTAAGGTAAGGTATGCTATCTTTTCTTTTATTTCAATAAGTGGTTAAGAATTCTAACGTTGTTTTAAGTTTTAGAATTATTGTATGCTAACAAATCGAGTGAAGAAAAGAGATTTTATGGTGGGAGAAGCATCTAAAGTAAGGAAAAGCGTTGAAATTAAAAGGAATTTCAATCTTAGATAAACTTCTCATCATATTAATGTTTTAAGGTTGATTGTTTTGGTGGTTGTGGAGTGGTGACATTAGGTTCGTGTAAGATCTCACAAGAAATTGAAGTAAGTACAATAAAATTCTTGTTTAATTAGTGATAATTGATGAAAAGTGGAAAGAATGGATTTAGAATTTTATGAAATGTGGTATTGAATCAAAATTATTGAGTTGAGGTGGAGTTTGGTGGATCAAAATTCGAAGAAAAGTGGAATTTGGGCAAAATAACAAGATAACAGTTAGGAAATATGACTGTGCTTCTAATTGTGATTCCTATAGAAGTGGGAGTCTCGAAGTTAGGTGTGATTCTAGAAAGGAGTTGAGGGCAAAGAGGATTATGGTTAAAGAGTATGGGCATGATCATGATTGTGGTCATTAGAAGGTAATGTATAGTGAGGATCATAGCCAAAGATCACGGTAGTACTCCTAAGCGTGATTCCTAAGAACTTTTCCTTTCAAACTTTTACTCTAAGTATAGTCATCTCCAATTTAATAACCTATGATTAAATAGTTTAAGGATCTATGGGACAATTTACATAGACTTTAAGATTAGTATTTCCTTGCTATTGTAAGTTCTACTTCTTTTGATAATGTCGTTCAAACTAATTCAAGTTCTTTAGGTATGCGACACATGTTCGTTAGTTGTGATTGTTAAGACGGTTAATTGAAAATGGACTAATCAATATTAAACTCTTAATTATTTCTTATTGTTTGTATGTGGCTTGGCCTAATGGCGGTAGCAGTGGTGATAGTGGTGGCAAAACTTTAGGGGGCATCTCGATGATCAATGGTATGGTAATGTCCTTAGTAAGATTGCCCATTGAAATGATCCAAGGTAGATTAGGAAATCGTAAGGCCAAAGGTGGAGATTCTTAGGCTCGCTTTAGTAATGATATATATATATTTATTTACTATTGTATAGATGGGGTCATGATAACTCTTGTGTATGGCTTATAGGACTAAAATTAAAGATAATAATCTATTATGTGTTTATTTGTGTACTGCATATCCCACATGTGTAATTGCATCGTGTGTTCATGTGTATGTGCTAAGCTTCGGCTCACTTCTTATTTTTCCTTATAATTGTACGTTAGTTAGATGAGTATCTTAGATATGATGGCTATGGTGATGCATATTACTGCTTCTAGGATGGGGAGAGTGGAGAGTATTATTATTACCATGATGGGGACCGGTCTCCTTAAGTTTTGGTCTTATGAGAACCAATGTGAAATGATTTGGAGACTTGATTTATGGTTTTAGACTTAATAATTATTAGACATGGCTTAAATATGTTATCATTTGAAAGACTAGAACTAACTCTAAGTCTGTCTTGTTGAGAGATTTATAAAGACTTAAGTTTGAGCTTTGATTCTTATTGTCGAGGATTTAGTATTATTATTTATGGTGAATGCAATCTTAGAGGTGAAATTGGAGATTTAATCGTTTGACGTGTTAGTAAAGGACTAGAGACATATGACGATTTATAGCATTTTAAGTTTGGGGTGTTATATTTTCTCTCGAAATGGTGATGAGTGAGCATATATTTAAATCTTGTAGAAGTGGGAATTTAAAACGAACACCTAAACTTTATATGCGATAGTTTCGGTATTTATAAAAATATTGATAACTATTCAGAGAAAAACATTCTTTTATGAGTATCTTATTTAGAAGAGTGATGGCTATTAAGAAAAAGGCGTGCTTTTTAATGAAAAGTTTTTTCACAAAAAGTCATATAAATTTGCAAGACTTTTTATGAAAAGTTAGAACTTGTTATAAATAAAAAAAAGAAAGAAAGAGAAACTAAAGTCCATTAAATTAATACAAAAGTACTATACACATATATAAATCAAAACAACAACAATTTTCTATTTGAAATTTCAGCTTAAACATACAAGTGACACCAACATCTACTAATATGTTAAGCCAATAAACAACTATTCAACCCTTACTATTATAAAATATTAAATTTTTTTTTTCCCAAAATAGTTAGAATTGTCTCCAAATTAGCAGAAAATGGCAGTCATTTGATAATTTTAATCGAAAAAGCGTGAGGAGTGATGCCATGTTAACACATAATAAGGTAATTAGAAAGTTTCATTCTTTAATTGCCACGCTGATCTCACCGATCCAAAATCCTAAAACCAAACGTGAGGGTAGGCACATAAAAAAACCTCTACATCTTGCCACAATTTAATCAAATTATCTATTGTCTATGTTTTTCGCCATTCATATTGAAATTCATTGGTGCCCTTTTCATTTTTTCTTGAAAGATTAAAGATGCTATGCCACTACGTTTTACATCAAGGAATTAAGTTCCGAGTAACTGGAAGTATGGAATCTTACTTCAATTTGCAAATTATGACTTCCTAAGCACACCTAGTGAAGTACATAACAAGCACTTAAGGATAAGAGTATCAATCCAGACAGCATGTACATCTATGTGGCCACTAATTTCGATAGAGATATAGGAAGTTAGTTTGACTAGTAGGCCACTTTAACTAACTGCATAAGCTTTGAGTTGTTCTACTTTAATTTTAACATCGAAATTACATCGTCGGCCTTAGTCACTGTTTTTGCATTGAATCTTATACTTGCTCAGCCTTAACGGATATCATAACCTTTGGGCTTGGTCCAACTGGTAGTTAATATTATGTGGAGTTGCATTTTTGACTTGGTCCAACTGCTCGTGGGATTGCAATATTGGCCTTGTTTACCGATTCCTATAAAAATCTGATTTACTCTGGATAAAGAAAAAAAATACTTTTAATCCTTAACATTTGTTTACTTTTCTATGATCAACCTTTCTTCATTCCATTTGTGTCCTTAATAATTTAAAAACTTTATAAAAATAAATTTTCCATTATATCCGTTGAATTATTTATCAATCCATAATACTTATTGTTTCCAAATTGGTCCATAGTAATTAATGTAATACAATGATAAAATTAAATATATATAATTACATGATATAATAAAAAATAATATTACATATATTTAATTAAATAATAAGATAAAAAATTATTGAAAGTTACATAAAAATAATTTTAAAAAAAGAGAAAAATTGAGGAATCAAATAGAATGTAGATTAATATTTAGGATTATAAGCGTACATATCTCATACATTAATGTCCCTTCAATTATATGATATGAGTGGAGCATTATTGCAGTTGGATTTATATTAAATGCATATGTAGATTTTTTTGGTTTAATCTTGACATATAACTGCCGAATTTATGGGATTTAGTTGAGATGTAATGGATAAGCGATTTTACAATTTGCTGGTGTTAATGTATGAGTTTGATGGCTTTATGTCAGTAATAAGAGGTCATGTTGCGTCAGGATTTGAGTGAGCCCATTAGTTATTTAAAACGACTGAACAACTTGACTGTACTTCCATCCCACAAGGAATTATTATCGTAGAAGGACATAACAGAAACCATGGAGGCGGCTTGTGGTCCCTTGAAATAGAAATCATGGAGCAATTCCCTCAATTGTTATGAAATTTAAAGAAGAACTGCGAAATGTTAGGGAAGATTTACAATTGTGAGAAAAAAATTACCCCAAAAGAAAAAAGAACACAAAAACCTATGATAACTAAGGAAAAAGTATTATGAAATCGAGATGTCGCAATTATGTAAGGAAATTATCAAATCTGTGGAGTATTACGAATCTAAGCGTAGATTACGAAGATTAAGGGAACTTATAAATTTTAGAATGGGTGTAAATATAATAATTTTTGCGGTTTTCGTTGGAATTTGGTAGCAGTGCTAAAATTATATAAATGCTTCTTAATTTTTTTTTTTTGACAAACTACAGATACATCCTTAACACTAAACTATTATTACAGTGTAGATAAAGTTGTTAAATTTTTAAAATGTGATTTTACCTCTTATAATTTCACAGAATATATACTGATTTTTCAATAGGATGAGATAAATTTGATTTTTTCCTCCTTATAATTATTGTAATAGTATTTAACCAAAAAAAAAAAATAATAATAAAAAATGTACATAAAACTTCGAAACTATTACTAAAACCCATAACTTTTGGCGTCTCAAAGATAATTTAAGGATTTTTCATATATTTTTGCAAATTATGGAGAGATGAAACCACATTTTAAAAGTGCAAGTGGTTAATCGCTCAACAACCAGTATGTTAGGGAATATATTTACATTTATCCACAAATTTTTTATAGTTTACCCAACAATATGTTGGGCTTTCTACACAAAATTGGCATAAACCCATTTATTAATCTCATATAATGCCTTAGTCGCATGGATTTGCAAAGGTAAAGATATCCCTTATTCTCTGTGTATAAGTATTTTTCTTGTTATACTGAAATAGGGTTTCTAACTAATATGTGTGTGTAATTGCAAGGTGCGAATGAAGAAAGATTATAAAAAGAGAGGCTACTTTGAGTGAGCCTGTAACTCTAAACTTCAAATCTTACTAGGGAAGTAACTTCTTGCCCCTATCTTGTTATTGCTTTTTCTTTTTATATTCAAGTATGAGCCTGTAAGAACTTTTCTCGCATATTGTGATACAATTTCTATAACACGTGAGTACATTCTACTATTTGTATTTTACAAATTTGTCATCAAATAGTGAATATGCTTTCTAGTGCATAATATAATCTTTACATTCGTTCGGAACCTGTACATCCCTCTTTTTCGTTGTAACAACTTTCCTCCCTTCTAGGAAATCAACCTTGTCTTCAAGGTTGTATTGAGGATATGCTTGATGAAAATCATCCAAGTCCTCCCAAAAAGTGTACTAAAGAGGAAGTCCTTTTCATGAATCAAAATTTGTTGCATATGTTGACCACCATGCACAACCACTCTAGACCGTGGAATAGAAAGAGGCACCATAATAGGATGACAGGTCACTAAATCTAGTGGTAAATCTAAACAAAGATGTTGAGAACCATGAACCTTTTTTATTATTGAGACGTGAAAAATATTATGTATTTTGCTATAGGGTAGGAATTTAACACCATAAGCATAACCATCAATTCTCTTAAGCACCCTATATAGCCATAGAATCTCTTTGGTAGCCTATGATGTAAGCATTGAGGCAAAGAGATTTGTTCATAAGGTTGAAGGTACACAAAAACTATGTCACATAGAAATTCTATTTGTGATTTATGTTTATCTGCATAAGCTTTCATCCTTTGCTGTGCTTTCAACAAATTGTCCCTCAGCATTAGTAATACTTCATCTCTAGCCTATCGCTCCACATCTACAACTTCCACTCTTAAAGTTCCATAAACATAAGAAGAAATAGTACGTGGTGCTTTACCATGTACTATTTCAAAAAGAGTTGTGCTAGCCCCTTTATAAATTAAAGTAGTATAGGAAAATTCAACCTAAGGCAAAAACTTCACCCATTTTGTAAGATGCTTCATAACGTATGCCCGTAAGTATTGTTAAATAGTGTGATTCAAGACCTTAGTTTGCTTATAAGATTAAGGATGATATGCACTGCTAAAAGCCAACTTATTATCACTTAGTTTGAATAGTTTAGTCCAAAAGCAACTAACAAATATTGGGTCCCTATTTGAGATTATAGTTCTTGGAATCCTATGTAGTTTAACTACCGAATTCACAAACAAAGTGACCACTTTTAGAGCATTAAAATGAGAATCATGTGGTGCAAAATGGTAATACTTGGGTATTATATCCATCAGTACTAAAATCACAGTATACCCTTAGGATTTAGGTAAGGATGTTATGAAGTCTAAACTATTATCCTCCTAAATCCTTTTAGGAATAGGTCCTTAAGCAAGTAGTTTACTTGATGCCCTTACTACATACTTGACTCGTTGGTATTTTGGACAATTGGGAACATAGTATTCAATCTAAGTTCTCATTCCTTAGAAAAAAAAAAAGAACTATGAAATTCCTATAATAATGAAGGAATGAGAGAAGAAGTAAGCACCTGAAACAATTGCTATTTAAAATGCAACGAGCCATTACACCATGAAAGTAGCCATTTTAGAGGATGACCCTACTTTAGAGAAGTAATAATACTTCTAAATTCCTCCAAAGTAGGGTTTTCTTCTCTAAGTTTATCTAGAAAAGGTATCTTGATTGTAGAAAGACCGTGACAAGATGCACTTTCATGTTGTTTGGATAAGGTATATTCCACTAAATTGTTTGACCTACATTGTAAACAATTAGGTAACTGTAAACCAATAACTTGATAAAAAATTTATGTTGCTCTGGAGTTTGAATAACTTAGGTTAATGTTTCCTTAATGCTACGATGATAAGTTTTAATAAGGAAATGAGAACCCAATAGATATTGCCTCCATTTGTGAAAAGCTTCTACAACAGCATGTAGTTTACACATGTAAGTGGAGGCTTTACATAAATGAGGGGGAAGTTTCTGGCTAAAGAAAGTAATAGGCTTAGATTGTTGCAATAACCCTGTCCAATAAGAATCCCCAAGGAATTAATCTCTCTTATGAACTGTTGAGTAAAATTATGAAGACATAAAACGACATAGTAAATAATGCCTTTTTACGTTGCTTAAAACCCATTATAGCTTGTTTTGTCTAAAACAAATGATCTTTCTTTAATGCGTCAATTAATGGTACAGTAATGGTATTTGATGGATTATCGACCATTGGTCCTCTCAGCCGCATGCACTTCCAAGGCCTTTAGTTGCTTACTCGAAAAATTCTCTCTCATCAGCCTGCTGAGGTCGAGAAACGATACATAATAGAATGGTGGTTGAACTTCTTGAGGGCTCCGGGTAAGTACATCCTACTTTGCTGTAACCTTTATGTCGATGCTAACTTCTCTTATGCCAAGAACTTTTTGACAAATGATGAGGACCTAGGCCTTGTATACTAAGGCTTACTCGGACCTTCAGTTGCTGAGAGTTTCTTGCCAAGTATCTAGACATAGGCTTCTACTGGCCGTGCACTTCTATTTTAGCCTATCACCAATACTTATGGCATTCTTTATTTGCTTTGATAACCTAGTGCCGCCATATCATGATCTAACTCAGTTATTATGCCCAAAGATTTCTTAGTACGAGACCATTGGCAAGCTGCCACCTATCCTTTTCACTTGACGTTGTACTATTTTCCCTTTTTGTTATTTGTCTAATTTACCCTTTTTCATATGTACTAAGAATTCCCTTTTTATGTATACCTTTTTGTAATTTTTTTTATTTGTAATGTTACCTTAGGGACTTACTATAAATAGTCCCTTCTCCTTATAGTCGGAATTATCTGACATTGATAACAAACATTGAATATACTTATTCTTGCGAGATAACTCTCTCTAAGTCCAATTTCATACGTTCTTATTTAGTCTTGCCGAGTAGCTCAAGATTAGTGGTAGGTGGATCTTGACATTAACTTGTGTATAATATCAAGTGAAGTGTCAATTGAGCTCCTAAGCACATCAATATCATATCCTCTAATAAAGTGTCTATAATTGCTTAAAAGATCCAAGAAAGCTTTGAGTTGTTTTTTAGAAGTAGGTAATGGCTAATGAGTCACAGCTCCAACCTTAGACAAATTTGGTTAAACCCCATTAGGTATTACAATGTGATCAAGATAGTCAATAGAATCTCTTATAAAATAACATTTATCAACTAAAATTTGTAAAACTTTAGCAAGATGTTTACCATAATGAGCCTCACTTCTACCATAAATAAAGATGTCATTGAAAAATACTATGACGAACTTCCTTAGAAAAGGTTAAATCCGGTTCATTATCGCTTGAAAAGTGGTGGATGCATTGCTTAACTCAAATGGCATTACAAGAAATTCATAATGCCCCTTATGGGTTCTAAACATTGTCATCATCTCCATGCATGCAAATTTGATGATGACTCGAACATAAATCCAATTTTTAAAATATGCATGCACCATGCAACTCATCTAACAACTCAACAATGGTAGGAATGAGGAAGTCATCCTTAATAGCAACTTGATTGAGGGCATAATAGTCGATACAAAAGCATCAACTACAGTCCTTTATCTTTACTTAAAGGACTAGTGAAGAGAATGGGTTATTGCTATGTCAGATGATTCCTTACTTAAGCATGTCATGTACTTGTTTTTCAATATCAATCTTCTAAAAGTGAGGATAGTGATAAGGTCAAACATTCATTAGAGTAGTCCCTTGAACTATGTGGGGCACTTCAAAAATTTGAGAAAATCTACCCAACATTTGAGACAACTCAATATTATGAGTAATTTTAGTGCTCAAATTATCACTTAAAATTTCTTGAGCCATTAAATGAAAGCAAAAAGCTACAGCTTAGTTTTGATTAAGCACCTTTATTGATGGTAAGTGGTTGGACCGACCATATCTTTGTTATCCCCATGTAATACAATAGATTGCCCCCTCCTTTGTGAAGCTCATAGTGAGCTTATCATAATCCATAGTGATGGGCCCTAAGACCTTTAACTACTGTACCCCCACAACTACTCCAGTGTCTTTAATGGGGAGGATATAAAATGTTTCAATGAGGTGAAAGCCTTGTATATGTAGAGGAATATCCTTACAGTATGTAAACCCCAAAGTTCAGCTAAGTAACCGTATGATTGAACTTAGAATCTAAGATTTAGGGCGATCGGCTAAAGGATTCGATTACACCCAAATTATAAACTATTGAGAGAAATATTAGTAAAAATGACCCCGTAAACTTAAATTTAAGAAAATAAATAGTAAAATAGGAGAATATAAAATTTTCAAATTTTAAGCATAATAATTGCTAATTACTGAAAAGGCAAAAAGTGTAATCTAATAACTAATAAACTACTAGAGATAGATTATATGTATACTAAAAAATTTTAGAATGACCAAAATAATATTTAGGAATGTTCACGTGTACCCCACATGTATTTACGTGTAGATAAAAATACGCGTAATTACCTAAATTGGCCGAAAACTAAGTAAATAATTAAAGAAAAATATAAAATAATTATGGAAAAATCAGAAAAAAATCAGAAGAGGATAAGCTGATGTAAGATCAGGTCGTGGTCAGAAAAAGAAAAATTGGCCAATAAAAATTGAACAACTTAAAAGTCAAAAATCAATGAAATTGGACAAAGTCTTGTCAAATTAATGCATAATAATTACAAAAATTGTCTATAAATAGTAAGAAAAATTTAGAAGCTCATTTGGATAGATACAAATCAGAAAAAATTAGAGAGAGTTGAAAATTCGAGAGAAAATCCAGAACAATAAAAAAAAAAAGAAAAATTGTGCAGTTAGGGATTTTAAAGAGAACCCACACCAGACGAGGAGCTGGGAGTGGACGGCCACCACCACCACACGGTGGTGGCAGCGCCCATGCCGGTCGATAAGGCCACGGCGGCCCGCGGTGGCCGGAGCCATCCAAACCGGTGAGTCCAAATTCCAGCCCGATTCTTGTGAAATTTTTTAAAAATAGTAAATATAATTAGAAAATTATGAATTTTGTTATTCTGAGATATTTTTATATGTAGTTTGTAGGAAAAATATTATTTAGTTGAAAACATGTCCCGTAATATAGAGTTCTTAAGAAATCATGCAAAACCGAACACATTTCGGTTTAGAAATAAATGACCTTAGGAGTGTAATTTGGAGCTTAATTTTTTTCTGTAGGATGCTTATGTGATATAGAACAGTGCTATGAAGCCATTTTTTTAAAATTAATTTTTGAAATTTTTAAGTTAATTTTTAGGCCTAAAATGATGGTAAAATTGGGTAATTTGGAGTTAATTAGGTGATTAGGATATTAATTACTGATTTAGATAGTAATTAGATGTTTAGGGATGTTAATCTCTGATGTGGAAACCCGATCCTAGTGCATGGAGTGTTAAGTATAAGTAATGAAGGTGTTATGTGGTAAATGTAGAAAATTAGGAATATGTAGAATTAAAAATTAATAAATATGGAAAAATTAGGTTTAATTAGATAATAAAATAATGAAAATCAGAACATAACAAATCTGAAACAAAATTCAATTTTAGGTAATTATATGAAAAATGTAAAAATTTCTCACAACATGAGTAAATTCGGTACACTAATACGGATTTAAGTGTACCGGATGGAATAAAATGCTGACTAGGGGTAGTAATCGTATTTAGGGTATCTGGAAATAATGTGGTTAGTTTCACATTATGAGTTGAAACAAATTTCTAGGGTCCGGGTACAAAACAGTACCTAGAAATCGAACTAGAATCTAATTTAGAAATCGAAGCGGAACCCGGACCTAAACCCAAACCTAAAATAATTATAAAAGACTTAATACCTAGATAATTAGGCATATTAAACCTTAAAAAAAACCTAACAATAAGCGTTATAGGATAATATGAACTTATAATATTATATGAAATACTGAAACCATGTTCGTATTATAGGGATGATTGGCGATGGCCTGAGCAAATCCGACCTCGAGTGAGTAAGCGAGGAGTCGAGGTAAGTTGGGATTAATACGATGCTGTATTTTGGAGGCTTAAGATTATGCTTGGTTATGCTTGTTAGATAGAGAATGTGTGCATGTGCTTGATTATGGGTGATGCTATGATTCTGTTTGTTGCTCTGGCACATATTGTATGACTTGTATGAAGGGATTGATCACCCTAAACTGGACTTAATTAAATATTCGACCAGTAATCATAATCGGACATGTATGGCAACCCGTTAGGGGAACTTAGGACTCTCCGGCCAAATACCGACCCCTTCGGAAGGGATAGCGTAGGATTGCAAAATGGTCCCTTCTTCATCCTCAGTCGAACTAAGTGATAGGAGAGGAGGTCGCGGCGAGGGTGAAGACAGTGGTTCGAAGGTAGTCACGGGAGGAGCAAGGTCTCCATTACACAAGCCTGGGTTTGGTCGTGAGCTGTTGCATTAACGGCAACTCCTCAACCCGGATTAGAGCGGGCGTAATTTCTCTAATTTCACGACGGGTCGGACAACGTCGTGCGATGGCATTTGCTTGCACATGCATCGCACCTAATAAGTTATTGAAAACCTTGTTGTGTGTATGGTATAGTTTTAAGTCATCCGTCCTAACTTACTGAGCTGTGGTTGCTCACATCCCTATAGACGTCGTGCCGGTGCTGGCTAAGAAGCGGCAACAGCTACTCTGAAGCTAGCAACTGCTGGATCCTGGGGAGTGAGGAAAAATATTGAAGAATAAACACATATTTTTAAGGTCTAAGTTTTTATTATTTTTCATTTCCGAATGATGTAATGATATAGAAAAGTACTATAGAAAAATATTGTAAACTTTAACTGCAATAACTGAATTATAACATATATATAATTTCTCACTTTTATAGGTAAATGATTTATTTAAATTACAAACTGTCTACTTCAAAGCGGGTTAGTTGTGGACGCCTTGTGTAGATCAGGTCTAAGATAGCGGTTGTAAGGCCAACTTCTATTTTAGGATGGTTTACACGGCGGGGCTGTTACGACTCTGCCACTTCGGGGCGTGACACAGTACCCCTCATAAGTAAGTTTATTACAATTTCCAAACATTACTTGGAATTGAGAAAAAGGAAAATAGTATGTCCTAAATGCTTCATTAATATTTGTTACATAAAATTATGAGTACTTTTCGAATCAACCAAAATGGAAATGTTCTTGTTGTTAATTCACCATGACAGCCAAGTGTTTTAGGAAAAGAATTTCTAGATAACACATGATAACTTATGGCTGTAGAATCATCCACATATTCCTCATGCATTTCATCAACCATAACATCATTGATAGTATTTTCTACTAATTTTGTATCTTTATTATCAACATTGCATATAATGATTAAAATTGATCTTTGTACTTGTGATTTTGATAATTTTTTTTCATTATAATTGTAATACAAACCTTTTTCCTTTTGTGCTTACATTTTTTTGTGTAGTCAAGTTAACTTATGAATTGGTATGGAGTTAGTAGTTATATTATTATTGGCAATTGATAAGGACTAAAGCTCTGATATCAATATGATAAGGACTAAAGCTCTAATACCAATATAATAAGGAATCAAAGGATCAATCCAAAAAGAAACGATAGCGGATCTAGAAACGAATAGGAATGGGTATTCAAAGAAAATGGGTACGAAGAATAGGAAAGGTTTTGATAGTGAATGTTGATAGATATAACTCACTAAGACACAAACACAATCAGGGGTTTAAGCTCGAAATCGAATTCGATACGACTCACGAACACTTAATATTACTCAGGATTTCAAATGAAGGCTTGATGTAACTCACTAATTGGTTCAAATGAAGGGGTTCACCATAATCTAAGAACAAGATTGATAAGAACGTGGGAATGATTAAAGAGTCTAATCAACACTTAATAATCCAGCAAATGCTAACTTAAGTATAGCCTTGCTCGAAAGAGGAAAGTTTCACTTTTTGTATATATCTCTGTATACGACTATATTTGTCTGTATCTACTTGTATATATATCTCTGTATATTTATTTATCTCTGTTAATATAAATGTTGCTATTTATAGCAAGTCCTAAACCCTAGTAGCAAAACTGTAAATAAAGTACAAGCTTTAAACCTTGAAGAATAGGGCCCACAAATTAAATAAGGGAAAATATATACAAGAATACAAAACTATCTGTTTTACAGAAGTTGACATGCAGTCACTCGACATGTCCTAGGAGTAGTGGTATCCGAATCGGATAGGTCAGCAATTTGATGTATGGGTTCAGGAAGCAATCCTTGAACTCTTGCGTAGCTTGGCCAAGACACCAGAAGGTTAGCTCATAATTGCCAAGTTTTAGAATCAGTCAACACGAATCTCTCGATGCTGTACCGAGTGGTTCTTAGGTTTCGAGTACTTGGCCTTATGGTATCTCGTCTTCTCGGCAAACGATAAGCTTGTTGCCGAGTGGCTCCTTTTCTTCCCCTTAGCCTTTTGTCATTTTCTCGGCCTCTATGAAAGTTGATCGGCCTTGGGTTAGAACAAGTTGGCATCTTCTTCTAGAGGGTCGGCGTCGGCTTCGGACAGGTCAGCCTTGGCCTGGACGTAGTCGGAAGTTGATTCCCATCAGCAATAGTACAAGAACTAGTTGGGAGTTTATCAAATTGCAAGGAAGAAGTCTTAGAGGCTGAACCAACATGTATATTAACATTCAATTTAGAGGTAAATTGTTCATTAAATTTAACCTCATACATCTTAGCCAACCAAATAACTCTTGGTAAAGAAGTGGGTCTATTAATTTGTACTTCCCATGTAATGTAATCAAAGGTTTTAAACCTAAAATAAAGCATTTCATAAAAGAAGATTAAGACATCTCTACTACTTTATTGGATAATGTTTCAAACTCATGTTGATATTCTTATATTAGCTTTTTTTTGTGTCAATTTGATACGAATTCGTAGATGAATATACAGACCCAATATCACATGTAACCAAGGGGTGGGTTCGGGCAACAAGATGGCTCGGAAAGTAAATGATAATAGAAGGATGAGGCAAGGGTTCTTGTACACCGATAATAGATATGACACATCAACACTTCATACGAGCTCAGGTTACACTTGATATGACGTACAAGTATGACCGAAGGTCACTTGCCACTAGTCCACACTTAATGAGTTAGATAAGAGTAGCTCAAGAGTAAGTAGAGAGACATTTAGCTCAAAAAGGTATAAAAGTTCAGTGTATTCTCCATCTATTCCTATTGCAACTATTATAATATGTAAGTATTAATAGTACCCAATTAGGGTAAGTGCCAAATTACAGAAAAGGATCCCTACTAGCTAAGCAAAAAGAGAATAATTTATAGGGGTAGCATGTAATCCTACAAAAAGAATATCCTTTGTCAAAAAGGATAGTACGGATGTTAGAAAAAAGGACAGCACGTGCGTAATTTGCTCATTCTGTGGTCCCAAAGATATTGTTGATTGGGTAGGGGTGGATCTTGATCAGGTCAAGTAGATGTTGGTAGTTTGGTAGCTCGGACAATTGGGACTAGACCGGGGTTGGTTCAAGGGCAACTCATTTCTGGGTCGGCTTCTGGTGATCAAATCCTAATCGTTGTCACCTCGGCTTCGGCACTAGTGAGGTTGGTAGTATCTTGATTCGATGCTTAGATTGGTATGTGACGGTAGGGTTAGCTTGGCACATCGGCTGGTTACCTCAATAGTTTCCTGGATGGTGTAAAGAGTGAAGTAACTTGGCAGATTGAATTGAAGAATGCATTGCTTGTTGGTACTCAACTCACCTCAAATAGCTCGGTGAACTATCTAAGCAAGCCCTTAGGTTTGGGAGCAAGTGATTGGTCCTTGATCCCTATTATCCCCTTTAGGTTGTTTGAGATTTGGGATCGAATCTAGCTTAACTCCTGGTTGCTCATCTTCGAGAGTGTAAGATTGGAGGTCAGAAATGTTAAAGGAGTTCGAGACTCCATATCTTTCAAGTAGTTCAATCTTGTAGGTATTAGGATTGATCTTTTCAAACACTTTGAAAGGTCCGTCAGCTTTAGAAGACAACTTGCTTTAGAAGACAACTTGCTCTAGAAGACAAGTTGCTCTAGAAGACAACTTGCTCTTCCTTAAGTTTGGGAGTTGTTCCTTGTCGAGATGTATCCAGACTAGATCACCTGGTTAAAACTCTCTCTTCTTACGTCCTCGGTTTCGCTTCTTGAGCTTAGTAGTAGCTCGGTTCAATTACTCTACAATTTTCTAGTGCATGGCTCTAATAACCTCAGCTCTTTCTATGGCTGGTAGGTCGTAATCAGGTCTTGGCTAGGGTGCTTGGTCCATCGAGAGCTCGGGGTTAAACCCATAAGTGACCTCGAATGGAGACATGTTTGTTACGCTGTGGGCGGTACTATTATATGTGAACTTAATGATTGGTAGACACAGATTCTAATCGGTTATGTTTCGTTTGACAACAACCCGTAGCAAAGTTCCCATGGTTCTATTGACAACATTGGTCTATCCATCGGTTTGTAGATGGTAAGACGTATTGTACAATAGCTTGGTTCCCATTTGCTTCCATAGCATCCTCTAAAAGTAGCTCATGAACTTTAGGTCTTGATTTGAAAAAATGGTTTTAGGCACTCTGTAAAGTTTGATTACTTCCTATAAGAAAAGAAAAGAGGTAACTGAAACATCGGTAGTTTTGGAACAGGGTACGAAATGTGTCATCTTGTTAAATCGATTCATGACCACTATGATGGAGTTCTTCCCTTGGGACATCTTTAGTAATCTTAACATGAAGTCTATACTTAGCTTAGACTATGAATTAGTCGAGATGTGCAAGGGTAGATAATGTCCTTGCTCAACTTGGCTCTTTGCTTTTCGGTAGGTTACACATTTTTCTAATACGGATTGGACATCTCTCATCATTCTTTGCTAAAAGAATCTTGAGGATAGTACCTCATGGGTTTGGTACTAGTTAAAGTGTCCTGTCAATCCTCTTCCATGCGCTTCGTACACAAGTAATTTTCTCATGGAATATGTTGAGATACATAGCCTCTTTTTCCTGAATAAGTATTCATCTTCTTTGTAATGTCGTCCAACATCCATCCTTCTCTATATCGAGCATAGACAACACCAAAGTATGGATCCTCAGCATACAAATTCCTTATTGTTGACAAACTAGGTAGCCTAGTTTGCAATTCGGTCAGAAGGTTATGTTGTCTCGATAAGGTGTCAGCCACTGCATTTTTCTTCCTGTTCTTATATTTCATAACATAGGAAAATCCCTCCATAAACTCAACCCATTTAGCTTATCTTCGAGATAACTTGGGTTGGCTATTCAGATATCTCAAGGATTTATGATCGGTGTAGATCACAAATTCCTTAAGCAATAGATAGTGTTGCTATACCGTTATGGCTCGGATTAAGGAGTAAAACTCCTTATCATAGATAGAATAGTTGAATGTAGTTCCTTGAAGTTTTTCGTTGAAGTAAGCAATGGGCCAGCCTTCTTGCATCAGCATGGCACCTATGCTTAGTTCGAATGCATCGCACTTTACTTTAAACACTTTGTTAAAGCTCGGTAGAGCTAAGACAATGGTTGTTGTTATCCTATCCTTCACTTGCTTGAAACTCCTCTACTCCTTCTCTCCTTATCTGAATTTAACATTCTTCTTTGAGAGTTCGGTGAGTGGGGCTACAATTGTATTAAAATTCTTTATG
This sequence comes from Lumnitzera racemosa, assembly GCA_024138005.1. Taxonomy (NCBI): domain Eukaryota; kingdom Viridiplantae; phylum Streptophyta; class Magnoliopsida; order Myrtales; family Combretaceae; genus Lumnitzera; species Lumnitzera racemosa. The sequence continues at coordinate 10,581,552 of JAMXBC010000007.1, forward strand.
CATCTGTGATAGAATGATGCTAAGACTTGGAAACTTCTCACGTTAGCCAAAGTGGTCGGCATTAGCCATTCAGTGATCGCTCTAATCTTCTCTTCATTAACTCGTATCTTACTACTACTTACAATGAATCCCAAGAATATTACCTTGGATTGGAAAAAGCACTTCTTCAAATTAGTATAGAGCTGTTCAGCTCGAAGTTTTGTAAAGACGCTTCAAAGATGTTATTAAGACACTTCGAAGATGTTGCTGTTGAGTCTCCAAGTCAAAATTGTACACCAAGATGTCATCAAAATGAACTACGACAAACTTCCCTAATAAGTCTTGAAACACATGATTCATCAAGTGCTTAAATGTAATCCTAATGACATCATAAGCCATTCATATAATCCATGTTGCGTCTTGAAGGCGATCTTTTGCTAATCTCCTTTACGCATTCAAATATGATGATATCCTGATTTGAGGTTAATTTTGGAGAATATTCTTGCTTTGCTCAACTCATTTAGCATGTCATCGAGTCTTAGTATGAGGTACTTGTATTTGATGGTGATTCGATTGATTGTTCAGCTATCTACACACATTCTCCAAGACCCATCGTTCTTCGATATTAACAAGGCCGACACTACATAGGATTAAGGGACTCGCATACAAACCCCATCCTCATCAGTTCATCTACTTGCTTTTGTAGCTTGAAGGCTTTTTTAGGATTTAGCCTATAAGCAGGCTTGTTCAGCAGTACAGTTCTTGGTTGCAAATCAATTGCTTTCTTGATGCCTTGAATAGGGGGTAGACCTTTTAGTAGCTCCTCTAGAAATAGGTCAACAAATTCTTCTAATAAGGTTTTTACCTCGACATGCTCCTCCTCCTCCTCTAGTCTTAATTCCAGAATTTTTGGATTAGCAGATAGGTCAGCCTTTCAAGCTCCATTTCTCTTTTCAGCTCGGCTAGGGTTATTACTAGAGCCTCTTTCTTTAGAGTTCGTCTAAGTTAGGACTGCATGACCTTTATTTGCTCGGCAGTCATAGGACTCAATTTCACCCTCTTGCCTTCATGCTCTCTAGAACATGTATTGCTCCTTTTGTCATATACCACAGCTTGATCGAACATCTATGGTTGTCCAAGTAGAATATGGGATGTACTTATGGCCAGCACATCACAGAGTACTTCATCTTGATATTTACCGATGTAGATTAGCATAGTACCTGTTTGTTCACCTGTAGGGCTCCCTTATTACTAATCCAATGAAGCTTATAAGGTTTTAGGTAGGGCTTGGCCAATAATTTCAATTGCTGGACCATAAAGGCAGAGGCTACATTGGTGCAGCTCCCACTGTCAACATTCAGCATACATAGAGACTCATTCACCTTACATCCGATATGGAAGAGATTTTCTCATTGTTTGTCTTCAGGCATAGGATTGACATTCATTGTCCTCTTAACACTAGAGTGGATGGCATAAAGTTGTCTTCTTTACTATAGATAACTTCCTCTTCGGACAATTCAGTTAGTCTATCCTCTTTTAGCTCCTTCACTTCATCATCAAACTGTTGACCTCAATAGTCGATACTTCGCCTTAGATCACCATTCAAATCTTTAGCATTCGAAACACTTGATCTCACTCGTCTTCTTGCTTGAACTTTGGCCTTTCTCAAATTTCCTCGGGTGTTCCTTCTCTTTCGCTCAGATAGTTGCAGCAGGTCAAGTCTCAGTTACCTTACTTGGTTTCATTTGCATAAGTCTACTTGGAATAGATCGATTACTACTAGATCGGCTAACGGGTGGTTAGAACCTTCTTATTTGGCGCCTTTCTATCCTCTAGGCGGCTTGGACTGCTTCATCAAGTGTTCTACTATTCAAGGTTTTTAGGACGTTCCCAATCTCATACTTCAATTCACTCATGAATTGAGATACAGTTCAGTCCTCTGGCTCCATGACTTTACATCAGATCATTAACATTTGAAATTCCTTAACATAAGTGTCTATATTTGACCTTCTTTGCTTCAGCTGTTGCAATCTTTTGAAGGTATCTTGCAAATAATAGCTCGGCACAAATCTTCTCTGCATAAACCTCTTCATTTCATCCTAACTCTTAATCTCTTGTTCTCCTTTCCTTCTATGGGTAGCTTGCAAGTTCTTCCACCATAGGGTGACATAACCGGTGAACTCTAACACAACAAGTCTAACCTTTGCATTGTCGGGTACGTCGTAGCATTCAAACTACTTCTCAATCCCGTGTACCTAATTTAGGTAGTCTTCAGCATCACTACTCCTAAAAAAACTTGGAATACGCATCCTCAACCCTTCAATTCTAAGGGCTTCTCTGCTTCGTCGTTTCCTTCCTCTTCTTCCTCAATCTCTTCAAGTGCTAGTCTTTTTCTAACAACTCTTCCCCTTCCTTTAGCTCGAGGTGATTAAGTTGGGGCATTAACTCGACCAAATTGGCCATTGCCTCGCTCTTATTGCTCACATCCTCTAATTGGGTTATTTTTGGCTCGTTGTTTGTCTTCTTAGATAATAACCACTGAATAATTATCAAGTCGGTAAACCTATCTAAGCAGTCACCCACTGACTGAGGTGTGAAGCTCCTTTCTTGCCCTTAGCCATGTTGAGCGCCATTATCTTAGTTTCCTAGAGTTTCCTAAACACTTGAATTTGACATTGTTGGTTAACTCATAAAACTTATTATTATTATTTTTTTAAATACAACTCAAAGTTCTTTCTATGAATGACAATAGCAGAACAACAACTACCACTCCTACTACTACAACAACTACATAGCAAATAAACAAACAATTACACTCTGTTTTTACGTATGGGAAACAAGGGAAAAGAGAGCACATAACACCTCTTAACCTCCAAACTTCTATGTTAACAATAAAACCTTTAACACATGAGAACAGTAACAAACCACTCAAAGAATACAATGACAGAGTCTAGCTTTAAATGTAACCAAGCGCTTTGATACTAAGATGATATAGATTTATGGATGAATATAGGAACCCAATATCATGCGTAACTAAGGGGTGAGTCTAGGCCGCGATATGGCTCTAAAAGTAAATGATAGTCTTGTATTGACGATGGATATGACACACCAACGCCTAATATGAGCTCGAGTCACACTTGATATGACATATAAGTACTAAAGGTTATGTAAGCCCCACAACCAATCACTCGGGGTTTCGATTGGCTAAAAGATCTAATCGAGTCTAAATTATAAGTAAAGCTAAAAATATTAGTAAAATGACCTCGTAAGTTCAAATTTAAGAAAATAAGCAATAAAATAAAAGAATATAAAAATTCCAAATTTTAAGTATATAACTCGTTATTTATCGAAAATGCGTAAAATGCATTTTGATAATTAATGAATCGCTAGAGATAAATTACACATATATATTAAAAATTATAGAATGAACTAAATAATATTTAAGAATATTTATTTGTATTATATATGAATTTACATGTAAGTAGAAATATGCGTAATTACTTAAAATATGCGACATGTGTAAAAATAATAATAAATAATTAAAGAAAATTCATAATTAGTTAAGGAAAAATCCAGAAATGAGGTATAGCAATCTAGAATTGAAAAAACAAAATCAACCAATTAAAATGCAACAAATAGAAAGTGGAAAAAAGAAGAGATAAAGCAATTGTCTTGTTTAATTAATACACAATAATTTACCTAATAATCTATAAATAGTAAGAAAATTTCAGAAGCTCATTTGGTCAGTTTGGAGAGTGAGAAAAATAGAGAGGGCCGAAATGGTGAGTGTTTGAATTAATTACAAATTTTTTTTTTCAAATTTGTGCATTTAGGGTCTTAGAGGGGAACCTAAACTCGATCAGCAACTTGGAGTGGACAGTCACCACCACCATACGGTGGTGGTAGCGTCCAGGTGGGCTAACACATGGTGGCCGGAGCCACTCAAATTGGTGAGTTCGATTTCCAGCCCGATTTTGTTTAATTTTGTAAAAATATTAAATATTCTTAGAAAATTATGAAACTTGTTATTTTAAAATATTTTTGTATGTAGTTTTTAGAAAAAATATTATTTTGATGAAAATATGTCCCGTGATATATGGTCCTTAAGAAATTATGCAAAATCGAGCATGTTTCGCTTTAGAAATAAATGACCTTAGGAGCATAGTTTTGAGCCTAAAATTTTTGTATAGACTACTTAGATGATATAGAACAGTGCTATGAATCCCATTTTTAAAAATTAATTTTAAAAATTTTTAGATAATTTTTAATCCTTAAAATGAGGCATAAAATGGGTAATTTAGGGTTAATTAAGTAATTAAATAGTTAATTATTGATTTAGCAAATAATTATATGTTTTAGGATGCTGAAATCTGATGAAGTATGATACTTGTAGCATTTAGAGTGTTAGATGTAATTATTAAGCTAATTATGTAGTAAATAAGTAATAGGGAAAAATAATAAATTTTAAGTTAATTTTGTAAATTAGGGTAATTAGGTGTAAAATCTAATTTACAATGAATTTAGATATTTTGAAATGATAATTGATGTTGGGAGATGGTATTTAGGATATCTGGAAGTAATGTGATTAATTTTACATTATGAGTTGAAACGAGTTTCTAGAGTTCGGGTATAAAACGGTACTTAGAAATTGAACTAGAACCAAATTTAGATATCGATGCGGAAACTGAATCCGAACCTGGTCCCAAACCCAAAATAATTGTAAGAGATTTGAGAACCTAGAAAATTGAACATATTAAACCCTAAACAAAAGATAACAATAAGTGTTATAAGATAAAACCAACCTATAATAGTTATATGAAAAACTGAAACCATATTTGTGTTATAGGGATGATCGGTGATGGTCTGACCGAGCTGGATCTCAAATAAGCGAGCGAGGAGTCGAGGTAAGTTGAGATTAATATGTTGCTGTATTTTGAAGGCTTGAGATTATACTTGGTTGTGCTTGTTAGATAGTTAGTTGTGTGCATGTGCTTGATTATGGGTGATGCTATGATTCTGTTTATTGTTTTGGCTTGTATTGTATGATTTGTATGAAATGATTGATCACTCTAAATTGGACCTAATCAAATATACGACCTGTAATCATAATCGGACCTGTATGGCAACTCATTAGGGGAAACCTAGGATTCTTCGGCCAAATACTAACCCCTTCGAAAGGGATAGCGTAGGATTGCATAATGGTTTCTTTTTCATCCTTAGTCGAATTAAGTGATAAGAGAGGAGGTCATGGCGAGGGTAAAGTCAATGGTTTGAAGGTAGTCGCGGGAGCAGCGATGTTTCCATTGCACAAGTCTGGGTTTGGTTGTGAGCTGTTGCATTAACGATAACTCCTTAACCCGGATTAGAGCGGGTACAATTTCTCTAATCTCACGACGGGTCTGATAACGTCGTGCGGTGGTATTTGCTTGAACATGCATTGCACTTAATAAGTTGATTGATAACCTTGTTGTGTTTATGGTATAGTTTTAAGTCCTTCATCCTAACATACTGAGTTGTGGTTGCTCACATTCTTATAGATATAGTACAGGTGCTGGCTAAAAAGCGGCTTACAACTACTCTAAAGCTAGCAATTGCTAAATCTTGGGAAGTGAGGAAAAACATTTGAAGAATAAACATATATTTTTAGGGTTTAAGTTTTTATTTTAGAATTTTTCATTTCTGAATAATGTAATAACTAGGAAATATATTACAGTGAAATGTTGTAAACGTTAATTGTAATAACTGAATTATAGTATATATATATATTTTCTCACTTTCTTAGGTAAATGATTTATTTAAATTACAAACTGTTTACTTTAAAACGGGTTGGTCGTAGACGCCTTGTGTATATCAGGTTTAGGATAGCGATTGTAAGGCCAACTTCTATCTTAAAATGGTTTACATGGCGGGGCTATTATGACTCTGCTGCTTCAGGGCATGACAGGTCACTTGCCACTGGTCCACGCTCAATGGGCTAGATAAGATTAGCTCAAGAGTAAGTAGAGGAACACTTAGCTAAAAAGGGTGTAAGAGTTTAGTGTATTATCCATCTATTCCTATTGCAGCTATTACAATATGTAAGTATTTATAGTACCTAATTAGAGTAAGTTTTAAATTACAGAAAAGGATCCTTAGTAGCTAAGCAAAAGGAGAATAACTTATAAGGTTAGTATGTAATCGTGCAAAAAAAATATCCTTCGTAAGAAAGGACAGTATGGATGTCAAACAAAGGGACAATACGCACGTAATTTGCTCATTTTATGGTCTTAATGATATTGTTGATTAAGTAGGGGTGGATCCTGATTAGGTCAGGTAGATGTCGGTAGTTTAGTAGCTTAGACAATTAGGACTGGACCGGGGCTGGTTCCATGAAGAAGATAGGAACACCAAATTGTGGGGCTTTCAACACAAAATTGGCCCAAGCCTACTGATGCACACAAAAACAACTTGGTCTTACACAATGCCTTAGCTTGTAGATTTGTAAAGGTACAGATATCCCTTATTCTCTCTCTCTCTCTCTCTCTCTCTCTCTCTCTCTCTCTCTCTCTCTCTCTCTCTCTCTCTCTCTCTCTCTCTCTCCATATGTATATATATATATATGCGTTTCTCTTATTATATTGAATTAAGGTTTCTAACTAATATGTATGTATAGTTTTGCAAGTTGCAAATAAAGGAAGATAATGAAAAGAGAGGCTGTTTCAATTGAGATTGCAACTCCAAACTCTAGATGTTACTGGGGAAATAACTTTTTGCTCCTATTCTATTATTACCTTTTCATTTTATATTAGTGCATTTGTTTTGGCTACCAAATGTTATGGGTTCAAATCCTGTTACCCCTACCTATTACTTTTTTTTTTTAGTAGTAATGAGGACTCAATTAAAATGGATTCATTTGGCATACATAACCCTTTTTTTTTTCTTTTTTTCTTTTTGCATAATCTATATGGATGTGTTTGGGTTATAAAAAAACCTCATTCTTTACTATCTTATGGGATAAGAAAGTGCTCTTAGTTCAGTTCGATAGAACATGGGTCTCTAAAACCTAATGTTGTAGGTTCAAATGCTATAGAGTGTGATTCGTGTCTTGATTAGGTTAAATCGAAAATTATACTTAGATATTAGATAATTGAACAATAATTTGAATTTCACCCCTTAGGAATGAAAAGAGAAGGTCAATGAAACAAAAGAGGTTAATTAATCAAAGGTGCAACTAATCACCATGTGTGTTTTGTAAATATGCAGCTACAGTACATTGTACTATTTGTCTTTCATCAATCCGCCATCAGATAGTGAATATGCTTTCTAGTGCATGATATAATTGCCGAATCTGTTCGGAACTTATCCCCTCCTCTTCTCACTTGTAAGTGTAATAAATTATGCCATACATGAAATATGCCTTTGGTAATTAGAGATTTACCAACTATGAAGGATAGGAATTCCGAATTCTTCACACTACTGCAGATCATGAAGACGATGCAAGGTAGAGGAAAACAAACAAAAATCAATATTAACTACGAATTTCTACAAATAAAACAAGTTTCTTTGGAAAAATTATGAATTAATATCGTAAAGTTTATAATTTCCCTTGAACGTAAATTTTCTCCCCTTAAAATTTGTATATTTCCTGCTATCTCCAATTTTCCCGTATCATTGTAATTTATGTTAAGATTTATAATATTGTTTATTGTTCATATCTTTTTTTGTAATTGCAACAAATGGATGTGAATGTCATGATGCTTATCTCGTAATGCATACAAGAAAAAAGATTTATTAAGTATTACATGTCATATTTTATATACACATGGTGTATAAGTATAAATAAGATATTAACATGAAATAGTGAAAATGATAGTTTTCTAATCAATTATTATTCGTGTGATTTGTATTCGTCATATATGTTAACATTTTATTGGTATTGACATATATATATAAAATGTGATATGTATTATTTACTAAATCGTTTTTGGTGAAAACAAAACTGTTTCCTTTTCACTTTTTGTTGTATTACTTTTTTTTTTGTTTATATTTTAACAATGGCCAAAATCTTTAATAATGTAGAAGATTTAACAATCAGCATGACTTTTTGAAAAAGTATTGCTGGCTAAAAATTAATATTAAAGAGGTATTATAAATAAAAGAGTTCATATCAAAAGGATACTATGAAAAAGGTTAATTTTGAAGAAGTACATAGAAAAATAAAAAGACAAATACCGAAGAGTTATTATAAGAAAAAAGCAATGACCAAAAGTTAATATTGAAACGATATTAAAAAAAAAATCAATATGAAAAAGACACTTAAAAAAATTAATTTTGAAGTGGTACCATAAAAATGATCATATTGAAAAAAACACAATAGAACATGCTCCTAAATTATATATTATAATAGATAGATAACGACAATTTTATTTATTTAATTAATTATTATTATTTCTTTTCCTTGTCCGGTAAGGATAGCATTAAAATGACCTGATATTATATAGCTATTGTGTGGTGTCCAAATAATGTGCATGTTGGGTGATTGATCGTGTTCCATAAGATTAAGGAAATGACTTGACTTATACGTATTTAAGAAAATGACTTAACTTATACGTATATAAGGAAATGACTTAACTTATATGTATGGGATGATTAAGTGAATTAAGATAGGGAGGAGAAGTAAGCAGTCTTGATAGGCTCTAATACGTAAGGTGATAGGTGGAGGAATGCAATAGCATTAAACTCTATAATGGGTGAAGAATGGGATAGTATTCTTAGGAAGTTCGAGTATCTAATCTTTGAGACATAATTCTAGCAGAATAATGACGTTAATCGAAATTTTGTCTCTCCTCTCAAATAAGGAAATGAAGGGGGTATTTATAGAAGATGGTAGGTAGATTCGATCCGCTAAATCATAATGTTGATTAATTGCTAAGATGACAGTTTTTATAAATGGATCTCAAATGGGCTCTTTTCAAAGGGTTTAGGTCTAAATAGAAGCTTTATTATTTTTTAGTATGAACCAAACTAAGAAAGGGTGGATTGGATAAATCGATACAACGAACCTTTCTTCAAGTCCACCATGCCAAATCTTCTTGAATCATCTTAAATTTTATGGGTTTGACTCTTTGGATCATATGACTTTAGCTTAAAGAATCAAATTCATATTGTTTTTGGATTTGAAACTAATAAGCCAGATTTAACTCTTTATAGTTATTTAAGGAATCAAAATAAATTTCGATTTGAAATGACTTATATGGTCATTTATCATCGCAAGTTAATTATAGAAAAATTGCTAAGCTTTTTTTTTTTTTTTTTTTTTTTGGATATGTGTTTTATGGATTGTGATATTGAGAGTGACACTAGTCTTTGCAGGATACACTATTTATGCAGCGACTTTTGCAAATTGCAAAAAAGAATACAGGGAAACTGAAGTTGTAAGGGGATATCTTTAAATAAATGCCAAAAGGATAGCCCCTTTTATCACCTAAAATAGCTGATACCGGTGTAAGCCATTCTTTTTTCCAATTTATTTACAGGTAAGAACATTTGGACAAGAATATGGTCGATTTACCCAATATCACGAAGCATTTTTATGATCTGACAGCAAGATTTATGAAATTCGTGTTTATGTAGGATCTATATAGCTCTCTTTTCTAACTCTGCGTGTCCCACTTGATTTAAATGCAACTGTACGGTGGCAGAGAGGATTGATGAAGACGCCTGTGGACGGATCTGCTGTTGAAACTGAATTTTGCTCTGCGTACAACTCGAGCACGCCCTCTATAAAATCTCCACACAATATACACAATCTATTCACTTATCTTGTTCTCAAGTTTGTAACTTGTGCAAGTTACTTGTCTCCTAGGATTTTGGTTCCAGGAACGTAAGTACAGCTCCAACAATGAGGTTTAATCTCCCATTATATTTCGCTCTTTTGACCGTAAGTTCTTATCAACTTTCATATTTTGCATTTTTCATTATATATAAGTAAATGATTAGGGATCCTCATTTGGTTACGTGGTTAATTTGCTTTGCAGGTTGCTATTGCAGTTAGACATTCTGCTCTTACACCAGAATTATACTGGAACAGGGTGCTTCCAGGAACTTCAATGCCGAAAGCCATTAGAGAATCCTTAAACCCTGGTCGGTAATTATCTATTAGAGATATAACACTTCCTTACAATTTTAAATATGTAATGAAACCAACTTATGTTTTCCTTAGCCCGCAAACTTTAAGACTTTTGGTGCAAGAAGTTCTTTTACTAGGCAACGTCTTTATGTGGTGTTTGACCCTTAGAAAGTATATGTCTGAGAGAATGTTTACCATATCAAAATTTTCTACTTATATAATTATCTACTATTAAATAGTGATTTTTTTTTTTTTAATAAATACAACTAGTGGCAAGATCATAATAATTTAAAAAAAAAAAATTAAGTTCATTATTACTACTGAATAACCAATTGCAATTCCTTTCAAAAGAGAGGTTGAGAATGTGTACAAGTCCAAAATACTGATAAAATTATTCCATATTGCAATATTTACAGAATTCATGGAAGAGAGAAGCACCTCTATCACAGTTGGAAAGGTACATAAACATAATATTAATGTTATAGCTAGAAAGGATCGTATCGGATATGGTAAAGCAGCGACCCAACTGAAGGATTATCCTAATGTTGCTCTTTATTTCCTAGAAAAGGACTTGGTCCCAGGTAAAACTTTCAACTTGCAATTAACAAAAGCCGCCAGTCCAGTCTCCTTTTTGCCTCGGAAAATCGCTGATTCGATACCCTTTTCCTCTCACAACTTAACGAACATTCTCAACCGATATTCGATCGATCCCAAATCCAAAGAAGCTAACATCATGAGAGAGACCATAACAGAATGTGAAGAACCAGGGATTTTAGGAGAACAAAAATATTGTGCAACTTCTTTGGAATCTATGATTGACTTCTCCACCAAAATCATCGGAAAGGAAAATATCAAAGCAGTATCAACAAAATGTAACGGGGACGTGCGGATTAAAAAATACAAAATTGAAGATGGTTTGAACAATTTAACTAGGGATGAGGAAATTAATACCCCTTGTGTTGAGTGCCATAAACAGAACTATGTGTACGCAGTGTTTTATTGCCACTCCATGAAATCAACAAAACCATATATGGTTCCATTGAAAAGTGAAGACGGAACAGAAGTTAAGGCTGTTGCAGTTTGTCATAAAGATACATCGAAATGGAACCGGAAACATTTGGTATTTCAAGTGCTTAAGATTAAGCCAGGGACAGCTCCCATTTGCCATTTCCTCGCCGAGGACACCGTTGTCTGGTACCGGAACTAGAAGTGGACGGTAATGGACATCTAAGGAAGATATGATACAGCTTCGGCGAAAGATATTCTTGGCTTTTAATTTGGGCTTATGGTGATTAAAGTATGTTGAGGAATGGATTAACTCTCCATGATTAGTTGCTTATGTTTGTAACATCTTATCACCTATATATATATATATATGTGGAATGTATTACCGTGTGATAAATAGATGTGGGTTATTATTAGTAATAAATATGTTTTAAATTATACTAACTCTTGAAAAGGTTCCATTTCTTACTCTCCTATATTGTTACTCTTTTTTTTTTTTTTTCCAATTATATTTTCAAAGTATAGTATAGAAGTGCAATAAAAGGTAAAATAACACTAATACAATTACGATAACAAAATAATTTAGAAAAGCGAAAGAAGAAGTGCACTGAGACCAACTACGGTTAGAAAGAAAAACCCCATGAACAAATGAGATAACACATTACCCCAAATTATGGTTAGAAATGTCCACTCAAAGAGTATATAAATAACCTTCGCAAACATATTACTGTTTTCTTTTAGAAATCTAGAGTACTTTGTATTTGTGCCTATATGCAATGATAAACATGACATCAGCTGGCAACAAAGACATAATAAATTAGGATGAGATAGACCTCGGTCAACCAACCATCGGGCATTTGATCGACCGCTTGAAAATTGGGTTGGTCAGCTTCTCTTTTATTATATTTAATCAATTTAATATGGCTTTGATAATTAATTTTCACTTATTCTTATAGATAATATGCAATTTACTATAGCTATAATTGTATTTTCTTATCCAATATTTTTTAAATACATTTTGAAATACTCTAAAAGTAATTTCTTGTACATTAATATGCTTGTTTTATTGTAAAATGTGAAATGTAGAACATAGGAAAAGCCAAAAGAATATTAAATAAATAAATTAACTCATTATCTACCTTTCTTTGCTACTCTATATGAGTTTTTCACATTGTAACTTTTACATTGAAGTTTTCCAACCTTTACTATTTTTCTATTTAAGTCATTCACTTGTTATAATTTTTTTTATTTATTTAAATTCCTCATCTTTTTAAAATGGCTAGAAAAATAAGTTTATATATTTTTGCGTTTTAATAACTCATTAGGAAACTTCCATTGAAGTTAACCAAAATTTCTATTAAATGAAATATTTTACATTATCTACCTTCCTTCTAAGTACATATATTCAACTAAAAATCCAACCATTTTTTTTTTATTAAACTATCAAAATTAAAACGTAAACCAAACTTGCAGTGTAGTAAAAAAGAAAAGGACTTGTAACTTTCCTATCGAGTCCTACCATCTCCAAAGCACCTTGGCTATGCATGAAGGAAATTTGATTAAGCCATAATCCAACAATTCTCCACTTAGGTTCCTAATTGGCTCCATGTAAAACCAATTACACTAAGCAAATTGCAAAACTTTCTTAGAGTGAAAACACTGATAAATTACATAATTTAAATTCACTCTTTTGTCAAGACTTGCTTCTTCAGCCAACTTGATAGCTACATAAACTCAAGTTTGTAGTATGCAATGCAATGAGCTAAAGCGAGGCCGTCTAATTCATAGCACAATATCCCAAACAAAACACAAAACCTATTATGGTTTTTCCTCCTGTTTAAGTCCACAGTGAAGTGTAGCCACAACAAAGGAGCCTTTATCGAGCTCCAAACAAACATCGGATGTTCCCTTAAGATACCATAATAACATGTTTGATACACGTAAATGGGTTGTAAAGGAATGAAATAAGAAATAAAATGATTAATTCATTTCTGCACTTGAAAACATCAATAAAATTATTGTTGAATCCGTTACAAAATTATATTTAGCTGTATCATATTCGGAGCGGAATGGAATATGGGTATAATATGTGTGTGTATGTCTTGTTTATACATGTATATATATATATATATATATGTATATATTCATATTTGAAATTTTTACATTACGTCATGCAACATTTTTTTCGGCAAATTACAATTTGAATTTGGAATTTTATATTACATAACACAACTTTTTTTTTTTGGGGTTGCAAAAGACAATTTGGATTTGAAATTTTACATATTTGGAATTTTCACATTGCATAAAACAACTTTATTTATTTGTGGAAATTACGTATCATAACTTTGAATGCTCTCTTTTATAAGTTGGGAGGTTTGGTTTGCACCATACTTTCTTCTTTTTCTTTTTCTGTCTCAACTGTGCCTTGTTAAGAAGACCTAGTAATGTACTTTATAATGTATACGATTATGGGAATCACGATGATGTCTGTTAAATAAATGTGACAAGTATAAAATTTTTGAGTGCAAAACCATGTGCATTTCTCGAATATAATGTAGATATTGCATCTTTCATTCTTATCAAATTGAAAATATAAGAATAGAAAATATAAATAGTAAGAGCAAAGATGCAACGTCTCCAATGTAAAGTCCCAAGCATGCCCGCAAAATAGCGATGGCAGAACACATTTGCCAAATTAATGAAGCTAGGAAGGCCTAAGGCTACTGTCATCCGTTATATTAAAATCTGACATCAACAAAATAATGAAGTCTTGTAAGCATATCAAGGAATTCAAACAACTAGGAAATAGAAGTACTAATCACAAAAGTCAATCTTCATCTGAAGAATAGTAGTTAAGAGTCACATCACCTAAGCTTTCTTATCCTCATCATTGGAGGTAAAAATAGATCCGCCACTTCGGGTTTGATCCAGTTCCTCATGAAGCATGCTCTCTATCATTAGCAGATAGTGATGGAAGACTCTTTAGAATGTGATTCACCCTTGCCCTCTTTTTAGTAACTACAACGGCTGCAACTAATTCATTCATATGATTCTTTGATTTTATTGCTTAAAATCTCAGTTATCTCTCTAAATACTTCAACTATTTCATTGGAACTCCAACTTCTCCTTCTTTTCTTCTTATTAGACTTGATTTCACCATCTCTAACTATTTCAACTTCACTAATATCCATGGGATTGATGCCGCTGTCTATATTATGGTCTTCACAAATTCACGTTCTTATCATCACTCTAATTTAAATGGTGTTGCCACATAATCTCTTCCTTCAAATCGATGTATTCCTCATTATCTCTTTTAGTTGCACGATCACGACAAAAACAACACATAGCTCATCAAAATGAGGAAATGGCCTATTTTAAAATGGAGCTTCACCTATGTGACTCTACATGATCAATTAGAAAATATTATCAACAAATACTTGTCAGGCAAAATGAAGAATTGAGGAAAATGAAATAAGGTTATTTATAGGCTAAGAAAAATTAAGGAAGATTATATAATGCTTGCTTTTGAACTACTTGCATATAGGCATCGCACACAAACTTCTCCTCAAACAAAACATTTAGTCAGTGGATCCTAGCCAAACCTACTTGTATTAGCCCCATATAGATACTTGTATAACAGAGTGAAAAGGTTTAAATGAAAAAATAAAAAATTACAAGTAGATGAATAAAGATATTATTAATAAAAAGTTATAAATAATAAAACTATTACAGTTTACGTGTGTATTATAAGATTCATCACAAATATTGATAATTTTGCAAAATAAAAAAATTTTAAAAAAGAAGGAAAGTTACTAAACCATAGGAGAAATATAAAAACTTTTTAAATAAATTTCTTGAGAAATGATTTAGTTGGTAATATGTATATATATGACTTGTAAATATGGATAAAATATTGATATATATGATGTGTACAAATCACGGGTAATAATGGATTTGAATTTTTTTATTATTTTATATTAATATTTTATTAATATTTACTACCACGTGTATATAACACGTAACCTGTAATATCAAATCAATCTTTTTTCCTCTCCTAGTACGTCTTCAAAATTATTTCTTTTCATGATGCGTTTTTGATATTATCCATTGTTACACTTTTTCCATACGACCTTTTGTCATTGCCTTTTCTTTCGAGAGCTCTTTAGTATTAGCCTTTCTTTTAGAACCTTCTTAAAAGTAACCTTTTTCTTCGTAGTGCCTTTCGATATTAATTTTTCTTTTAATAACATCGTCTTGATATTAACTTCCAATAACAAATATTTTTTCAAAAACCATGATTAGATTCGAACCTAATTCCATTGAGAGAAAAGTATCTATACTATTAGACTACATAACTCTTAGTAAAAGCCACAATTGATTATTAAATCTTATACTATGGATTTTTACCAATAATACCATTTGATTATTAAAGAGTTTAGCCATTGATTAAATAAAAGCCAAAAAGAAAGAAAAAGTAGAAAAAGCTTTCACTCCACTTAGAAAAGCAAAAGTATCGTTTTCCATTTCTATTATAGAATTATCAACAAAGATTCTAAACTCGTCAATGTAGAAATTGCTTTTCATCTCTCGAAAATCCCAACTCGATTTGTATTTCCAATACAATTGAATGAATGGTTAATTATATAATTTTTCTATTGTTTATGAGTGTAGAGGGCTAAGTTCGATTTGCAGGCCTTTAGCTTAATAATTAAAACAGATTTGACTTTTTGAGTTAAGATGATATGATCTAAGGAGTTAAGTACGTAAAGGTTCGGGATGATTAAGAAAGATTTAGTATGGTAGGCTTAGAGTAGAATCTACTAGATTGGTTTACCTAATCTAACATTTCTTAATTTGGTTCACATTGAAAATAATAAAGCTATTATTAGACTTAAACCCATGAAAATAATCCACTTAAAATCCATTAATGAAAAGTTTCAATTCTGATCATTGATCACTACCAAGATTCAACGGATGAGATTAGCTACCGTGTCCATAAATACCCTCTTCCTTTCATCATTTTTACTAAAGAAAACTCCTACTAATGCAATTACTTTGTTGGATTCTTACCTCAAAGATCAAACACTTAAACATTTTAAGAATATGTTTTAGAGCTTTACTGAGATTGCCCACTCCTTCTCTTTATCTTATCTCACTTAATTATTCCATACGTATAATTCAAATCATTTCCTTGATTATGTGTTTCATGTGTGATGTAACCAGACACGTAGCAAGCACATGATCATCACATCTGAACTCTCACCCTTGAGTTGGAAATGGAATTGTCTTAGCTTTGTGGTTACAATAGGCTTCAATTTCTCGTCATCACTCTCATTTACATTCAATTGAGCTTTTGCAAGGTTCTTTAATTACAATTACATTTTTTCATCATTTTGATCGAATGTTGCCATTTATTTTGTTATAAAAGCCATATCTCTTCATTGCATTATAATGTGCCAATTTTTTATTGTTTTAACTAAGTGCAACATTATTATTTCTTATTTTCATATTTGGAAGCGTTATTTATCCTTAACGAATTGTGTTCACCATTGATTTCCTTACCCATCAATTTGATCATGCATCTTTATCTATTTCCCACATAATTTTTAAGGCCAAACCTTGTTTGTTATCAAAAAACCACCCCTACCCCCTCCCCTCCCAACACCTAAAAAAAAAAAAAAAAAAAAAATACAAGACTTGGATGTACACAAATGTTCGACTAAAATATCTTTATTCAATTATTCTTCATATCTCAATTTTTCATATTGATTCTCTCCATTGTTTTTGTACTTTTAGATATTATTGATATAAATTGCTTTAGCATTTCAACATTCTCAAATCCTCTTGTTACTTTTGGCTTCAATTTTCCTTTACACTTTAGTAACATGTCTTTATATATGTAATGTGCTTTATACCTTTGGTCTTAGCTTTGCTTTTACTCCATTCACTTTTCTTAAAATATCGTTGATTTCAACTTTAAGGGAGATTATTTAATAATAAACTTAGTTAATTTTCTAAAATAGAACCACCGAAACCATCTTTATTTATAGTGGGATAATTTTTCCTATGCCTAGCACATATTTTCTTTTTTATCTATAAGATTAATGGAAAAGAATTTGTTTAATACTTTCTTAAGCACTCTATTAACTTTCAATTTTTTTTTTGTTTTGATTTGTATTTTGTTACCAAAAAACCTACTTCAATGGGAATATGTGCGTTAGTTGAGTGTTCATAGAGATGTATATATTCATATGAATTTTTATGGAGCAAATTTGTAGAAATTTTCATCATAGAGAAACATGTAAAATGCAATAGATAGAAGAAATCTACATAGATTTAACAAACATAAGTTAAGAGAGGCACTAAAGGTGGTTTTAGCGTGGCCACTCAATGCCTAAGTTTGTACGAGGGTGCGTGAAGAGGGTATATAGAGAGATATTGTAGGTTAGAATGTGAGAATCTAGATTCCTTTATATGTGGAGTTACCCTGTATTTACAAGCATAGTTGGCAAGCTATTTGTAGAAAGTGAATCACATTTCCAAGATATACTTCAAACATTATAGAGAAAATCTTGGGTCAAGTATGTATTAGTTGTGGACTTTCTATATTTGGCAAAGTTGTTGTCGCCTTATCTTTTTTCAACCCTATGAATTGGGCTTACATGACTAAGCTTAAGGGCCTAACCTCTAAGGGGCTAGAAGGTAATATGAGCTTGGTAAATGTCTTCTAATTGGGTCCCAAGATGTTAGAAGCTTAGTTTGTGCTCTAAGGAAGTTATCTATAATTTTAATAGCTTGTCCTAAATCATAATAATGTTAGTTGAGTTTTAAGGAGCTCGGTTAGGGCTTTAAGTAAGCCAATAATGGGTTTCTAGGCTTGGCCTATGCTCTAATGATGTTGACTTTAGCTTGAAGGCCTATATTCTAAATAGCTTATTAATACATGCTCTCTACTCTCATTGGTACAGGTCAGCAAGGAAATTAAGCTTTTATTAAGCTTTGAAGTCATAGGACGAGCTATAAGCTAAGTTAAGGTATGAGCAAGTGGTTCTACTATGACGCTGACCTTAACCTTGGCATTAACGAGCCCAGGCTTCTTATTGGTGAATGGTTGAGTCACTAGGTAGTCGAAGGTCCACTTAACCCATGCCATATGTGGAGACCCTAGGTGGTCTTGGAATTAGAATGCTAAGGGTATACTGTGTAATGGGATTTTCGAGTTGCTTTAGGTTTTTACCCCTTAAGATTAAGTTAAAAAAGTTATAGTGACATAATTTTCAGGTTATCTGAGTTAGGTGTTATGTCTTGAGAAGGTGGAGTCATAACAGTCTCATCATATGAGTCATCCTAAGATAGAAGTTGTCCTTATAGCTGCTATCTTAGACTTAGTTTATACTAGGCGTACTTGACTCTACCTCTTTGAAATATCTAATTCGATACTTGTTTGTTATAAACTTGTGGAGTAGTCCTTTGAAATAATTCATAAAAAAATAAAATTGTAATTTGACTTTGTAAAAGAGTGGTAGTAAATCCCATAGGTACCAACATTTCATATACATACTAGAATATTGAAAACTACAAGCCTCCTGAGGAGTCTTGTGTAGCTTTTTTTTTAAAAGTTAAGAAAGTTAATACTAAGGACAATAACTAGCCATTTCTTATTACACCTTACTCTTCATCTTAGTTTGCTAATGCTATGGTTTTGGGTAAGTTTTTGTAATTCGTTCGAAACCTATAAAATAAACATAGGGGAATGAGTGACAACTTGCTCAATAAGTGGGATGGAGACAGAAATATACATTCAATACGTCATAAGTGGGGTTTTTAGCCAAGTTCATTAGATGCAGAGCGTATATAAGAAAATGCTGTCGCAGGATATTATCCGGTTTGTTGTGAGATAAGAAAAATTACATCTATTCTAATCCGGGTTGAGGAGCTTAACATTATGCACTTGTGAATCAAAACCAAATTGGTGATTATACAATGGAGAACACCTTCCTCCCATGACTGTTTTTGAACCATGGCCTCCAACCTTACCACGACTTTCTCTCTTATTACTTAGTTTGGCTAAGAGTAGGTGAAGGACCATTTTAGTTATCTTCATTGAAGAGAGTCCATATTTGGTTTGGGAATTCTAGCCGTTACCCTTAGTGTGTTGCAATGCATATCAGTTAGATATTAAGCTGAGTTTGAGTTAGTTTATTTTTAAGGTGATCAACTAAGCTTAAACAATTTAAGGGTAATAATATTTACAGAACAACCATAATAAGGAGCTTAACCCCCATTACAGCAAATTGAATCTTAAACACATACACACAAATAGCTAACGATAATCACAAGTAAATACATACCAAAGTCTCCAGCTATTCTGAAATAATATCTAAAAATAATGTGAAATATTGATCCCACTTACTTATACTAAAGTTCACCCTAACAGATATGGAATATCATGGCTTTACTCACTTAGAAGTCCTATATATACCAAAACTCATATTTAGTTTTTATAAGATTTACGAAAATATTAGGGTTTTATCTAGTTGAGATATTATTTATACAGTTATTCAGTATAGTTGTGTATATATATATATATATTTATATAAATACACATTATATATACACATATATATACTTTTAAGTATTTTATTTTATTATATAGGTTTTAACAACTTGCTTAATATTATCTAATATACATAATTTTACCACTAACCGTATAATGTACTTTTTATTGTATCAAAATGTACTTTTTATTAATTAAATTATATTTTAATTATGAAAAGACTGTTGTAGAACAATATTTTCCATAATAATTCAAAAATCATCTATTTAATTACCTAAAGTGATATAGTTTTAATAAGGTCAGTAGTATAGAGTTTGTATGAACTCGACGATACGTGTTATGTGTTTCGTTAAAAGAATGATCCCTAAAAGTTATTCCTAATCAAAATATACAAATAAAGCTATATAACAAGTTATATCATATTGAAATCGTATTATGTAAATAAAATATATTTTCATATAAATTTGGCAACAAAATATGGTAAATCATATATTATTGTATCTTAGTATGTACATATATCAAAACCCAATGTTTATAATAGCACAAAATATAATAAAAATAATGGATAATCTTAATTAGTCAGGATATGTTCAAGCATGATATAATCAAATAATTAACATATTTTAACATATTATTACTAAATACATATCGTAGTTACTAATTTAAGCTATTAAACTAGGAAAATTTATACTAATAAGCATGGGTCATCAAATAATTCTACAAAAATTCTTATAAACTCAAAAAAATATATAGAACTCAACTAGTAACTTGTTTCGTGCAATTAGGTTTATTGCTTTAACTTGTTTCGTGCAATTAGGTTTATTGCTTAGGTATGTAAAATTATAATTTTACCGTTAAATTATGGTTAATTTAGCGAATAATAACATTTTTACCCTAAATTGATTCTAACCTATCCTAATATCATTTTGAACATCTATAATTAGTTGGATCCTAATTTCATCAATTATTTCATCTAAAATCAATTTAATTCACAAATTACCCTATTTTTAACCATTTTTAGGGCCTAAAAATATAATAAATACTAAATATATATAAAACCAAAATTGGCCTACATAGCAATAAACTACATATAATATGTATTCTACATAAAAATTTTTAAGTTTGAAATAACATCATTTAGTATATTTATTTTAAATTTTAAAATTTGAATGAATAGTATATTTGTTAAGCAAGTATATAAAATATTCAAAATTTTGTAAAAAATAAAATTATAGCATGAAAGTACATCTAAAATAACCTAAGAATTATTTTTTTTTTCATATTTTTCCTAATTATTTTAATATATATATTTTTGAAAATAGGATAGATTCTTGAACTTACCGTTTGTCAGAGTTTAGCCACTGTTAGCTGGTGGGTAGTTGTTGGCAAAGATGGGCGGTAGGTGCTTTATGGGTGCCTAGTCGACCGCGCTAGCAAGTTGTCATTTAGGTTGGGAACGGCTAGGGAGTAAGTGGGTACTTTGTTTTTCTTATTTTTTTTCCTTAATTCCATCTAATTTTTCCTGAAATTTCTTAAATGTTTAAAGTGCATAATTTGATTCTAGGATTCCTATTTATATTAGTTTAGGTTAGTAGTAGTCTTTCTTAACCATTAAATAATTATTATTTTTATTTAGTTAGTTATTATTTTAAGAAATTTACAAGTTGGAGGTGTCACTTTTTTATTTATTTACTTTTGATGCAATTGCTTATCCTTTTTATGCTACTCCACATTTAATCCAATAATATTAAAGGTTGTTTCTTTTTTTTTTAATAATTTTTTATGATATTTTAGGGTATTTTGGTATTTTATGTTAGTATTTAATGATTTTGTTAATATATGAGTGTATATCCTTATATATCATACATGCAATGAGTAATTATATATATGTAATCATGTTTTTAGCATGTCTTTTTTTTTTTTTAAAAAAAACATATTTCGTATTTAATTTTTTAAATTTATCACTTATTATATATGATTATATAATTTCAAATTAATTTATGGATATATTTATTATATATATATATATCAAGTATATTCATAAAAATAAACATATATTCATATAGTATATTATGCAATATTATTTCTTTTTATAGATAAATAACTTATTTGTAAGTCTTGTATTTTAGGCTTTGTTTTAGAGATTCCAATGAGTTTTACGTTATTTTGAATAATTATACTTCTATTGCTAAAATTAGGTTTTTAAGATATTATTTTTAAGATCTAACTTTATTGAGTTACTTTAACTAATTTTTTTAATTTAGTCATAGAGTTTGAGCTTAATTGGATATGTTTTCCCGAGAGCCTTAAATTTATGTATGGTTGTCCTAAATACAACTTTAGGGGCTCATATAAATTAAATCCTTACTATTTTGATTATATTTTTGATATCTTATTATATTTTTGACTTCCAAGTGTACAAGAATTTTTAGATTAGGGTTATTATGTTTCTCATTAGTTTTTAGCCCAATTAAGTTGTTTTCTTAAATACTCTAAATCAACTATTGACTCTAATCGTATAAGAACAAGGCTTTACCCTAATACTCAGATGTTCATTGTTGAGTTTGAATTTTCGGTTTCTTATTATTTATTTTGATTTCTCATTTTTGGATTAATACTAAACTCAAACCCATTTAATATTAATCCTTGACTATAGAAATTGGGAAATTTTAGTTTTTTATTTATAAAAATTTTTGGAGTAACCACCTGATTGAAGTCAAGACAAAAAAAAAAAAAAAGAAACATAATCAATTGGGTAGATCAACTATGATTTGGTTACTGATTTTTTATTTTAATTTTAATGAAAAAACTAGAGGGTTCTAAATTTAGTGGCGAACCTATTAAACCCTAACGGATACCATTATCTATTTACTGAAATTAGGTTTATTCTTCAAATTATCTTTTTTAAAAAAATATTTTTAAGAAAAGAAAATAAAATAAAAAACATGACCAAAATGAAAAAAAGAACTTAAGTTTCTACAAATTTTATTATCGTACTGAACGTACCTACGTATCTGCTAGTCAAGATTAGATGATCATAGTTCTTTTCAAAAACTTTTAGTATGCTGGTTGATTTTAATTTTGAAAACCGACTGGATTTACATTTTAATTGATTCAGCTTATTCAACAAAAATCTAAAGGGTCCTAATTCTTGAATGATTTTATTTTATAAGGAGATGCTCTAAAAATCCTATTTATTATTATTATTATTATTATTATTATTATTATTAATTATTATTTTTAAAAGTGTCATTTATTAATTTTATTTAAAAAAAAGTTAGTTTTCTATATGAGGAATCCTAATGATTTTGATGCTAAAATACCTAAGCTAAAAACAAAAATAGTTTTCTATGTGAGGAACCCCTAAAAACCTAATCTAAAAAAAAAAAATCCCTAAACCAATATATACAACTATATATGAATATATCATGTTATGAACCTAACCGACTAATTAATAGAATAATAATATAATAATAAAAACAACAATAACTAAACAAATAAAATAAAAAAAAACTTAAAAAAGACTAAACTTAAACTTAGTTTCGACTATAGCGTAGAAGTCGTTTATGAATCACGTGTATGTAGAGCTTGTTGGTGATCGGCATAGTTTGCGCTTCTAGATAGTGTAGACCAGTGTAGTGCAGCAGTGAGAAGCATAGTGGTAACATTGCCTATGTAGAGTATGTAATGTGTGTAACAGTAGGCTTATTGAGTGGACGCACTGTCTGATCAATGAAGGGTTAGTGTAGGTCGTGTGATGTCGTTGGGCAACCACTTAGACAAGGGCTAAATTTGTTGTGTAGCGTTGGAGATTGAGGATGGACTGGTTGTGCGTGAAGTACGTTGTAGTGTGTTCAGTTGTGGTCTGTGATCACAGTTGACGAAAAAGATTCAATCTACGGAAGGTGTTTAAGTGAGGTTAGACGCGTGTGTTGACGAGGGTGTGTGGGTCAGGTTGAAATGATTGGAGAGGATGCTATTTGTGGATGTGAAGATGGTGTGCGTTGAAGGAACTACTACAATTAGAGTACTTATCTGATCTGTGGGGAGTGTTGAACGTATACCGTGTTGGTGCTTGATTTTGGTGAATGCTGCTGTAGTAGATGATGGGTTTTGTTCTTGTATTGGTGTTATGGAGTGTGGAGTTAGCGGTAAGTATCTGCTGTTTTTATGCGTGGAGTCGAGAGTTGTATATAATCGGAGAGAAATTGAGAATGGATGTTGAGAGAGAGAGAGCAACAATGGGACTTGCTAATGCGTAAACAACAGTAGGGAGTTGGAGTGGAATCGGATTAGCTGAAATTTATTTTTCTTTTTGGCCAGTATGTAATTTGTATTTTATGCCGTGCATTTTGCGTTTGTAGAATACAAGACAAATTGTTTCGAATCCTAACAATTTTGAATCTTTCCTATTGATTCATATCTAATTTTATAAAAATCAAAATAGTTCCAAATCATTTATATCGATTCAAATCCAATTTGATAAAAATCAAACTAGATTCAAATCTTTTATAATGATTCAAATCTAATTGGATTTGATTAAAAAAAATTGATTATATATGAATCTCATATGCTCAACTCGTTTTTGTAAAAAATAAAAAGATAGAAATAAAAGACACATGAGTACCTAGTGAGATTTGAACCTATGACTAGCTAACTCCATATAAATACTCTAATGTTTATCCTTTAGGTCGTTGGCCTATGTCTTAATTTTTATTACAATTAAATTGTATTTAAGCTAAATGACCTTTTAAAACTATTTGAACCAGGCAAAAAATAAACTAATTAACCCTAAAACATTTTCTAAAAATCTAAAAAAAATCTTTATAATTTTTTATTTTCTCATTTTTTGTATTTTCATCATTTTCAATTTTTATTATTATTATTTTTTCATTAATTTTTATTTTAGAATTATGACCGCTTAAAAAAAACAAAAATTAGATCTACGGAGGGCAAAATTAAGTGTCTACATTCATGTCTTAATTGCCAATTTGTGGGATATCACATTGGGTAAGTAAAGTGATATGATCTTATTGACAGATGTTAGATTCAAAGTATTACAACTTACTCAAGAAGTTTTGATTTTAATTTATCTTTGCATGTGCAAATTTAAGTAACTATTAAGAATACGTGTCGACCACTCATTAGTCGCATTGATACTATATATATTGAACCAAATGTTTGTAACTGATTTTGATAAGAATAAAACTAAATTAATTAATAAGGTTAAGTTGATTGATTATATTGATTAAAAACAAAAAATACTTAAAAATTTCCATTAAACTCAATTCACCACCTCCTCTTCTCTACTTGAGTTTAAGCCTAATATTTCAATGTAGATCCCTCCTTAAGAGATTTGAGTTGTAAGTTTCCTATGCAGGATAGGTGGTGAGATCCAACAAAGGCTTGTCATGTTGGTTGGATTCCCAGGAGTTGTCAATTGGTTATTGTATGCACCTTAAAAGCTACTTTTGCTTTTTCTTGTAAGCTTTAGGGTTCCTTTCAAAAGAATTCTTTTCCTTACAGTCTCAAAATATTATTCAATTCTAGTTTCAATTTTTAATTATCATCATTAAATAATAGCTTTTCTTATACACACTCATCAAAATGAAAGATCTTGATGCAATGTCTTCTACCTCTTCTCATACGGCTACAGATAGTAAACTAGAGCCCTCTATGGCTACTACCCCCTAACGATGATGATAATGGCCTCAAGTTCTTCTAAGCAGATTGAAGGTATGATGGTGATGGCCCTTTGGATGTGCTAGAAAACTCCTTTCCAATCTTATTTCTTTATGAGAAGGACCTATTCCCCAAGCATGAGTTAAGCCCTAAATTATTAAGTGTTATAGGCACATCAACTTTATTTTGGTACTAAAGCTCTAAGGTTTTGATTGAGAGCTGTAAATGAGTAGTATTCATACCGTTTGAAGTGTTGAGAAGTGGTGAAGTGAGTCATGCTGTGTTCTCGGGTCTAAGAGTTGTGTTATTGTAAGTAGTACAGCGAGTGTTGCATATTTTGCACTTTGAAAATAGAGCAAGTTGTGTTGTGAAATTTTGAGTAGTATGTTGTGGGTCCTTATTGTTATGAGTCGTTAGTGCTTTAAGGTAAGGGTTTGTAAAGATTAGTTAAGTAGCGAGACTGTTGCAGCTAAGTTGAATAGTAATGAACTGTGGTATTTCTAAGATTAAAATATTCAGATTGAGTAATGGTTATAGTGGAGTTGCACTATTGAGTGAATAAGTGGGTATTTGTTAGTATTACTTTTTGGGTTTGTATAGGTAGTGATACTGAATGCAAGTGTATAAGTTATGATAGGTAATGTTGGGAGTGATGTACGGGGCTATGGTTGACATGACGAACATACCCCATGGTCTATGGATGAGTAGATAAAAATTTAGCTGCCACCAACTTAGCTATCATTGTTTAAAGACTTGTTGATGCCTGATCCATCTAAAGAGTTGTTAAATAAGATTAAGTTGAGAGAGATAGGTAGAAGGCAAGAAGAGCAGGATTCTAAGCTAATGTTGCCATAGATCTACCACCAACCTAGCATGCCTGAGCTAAAGGAAGAGCTCGAAGAAGACTTGAGTCAAAAGAAGTCACTAGGGAAGAAGCATAAGAGGAGGACAACAAGGATGAAAACTTTTATGATTTTAATGAATGAGATATTCGAGTTCCTAGAGGAATGGAAAATATCAAAGTACAGATTCCAAGCTTCATTAGGATAGGTGATGCTGATGAATATCTTGATTAAGAAGAGAAGATTGACAAGATACTTGATTGTTATGATTATGAAGATGGGGTGAAGATTTAATTAGCCTCAATGCAGTTCTCTGGCTAGGTGGCAATCTGGGGGAAGAAAGTGTAGGCCACACGTTGGTAAGCTTAATGAGAGATCAAAACTTGGAATGAGATGAAGTGTGTCTTGCAAAATAGGTTCATTCTCGAGCATAATGAGCAAAAAAATTTTAACTACCTTTAAGAGCTTAAGTAAGGTGGCAAAATTGTGGACAATTATGTTTGGGAATTTCAGTTGTTAATTATTCATTGTGATGCTAAGGAACTTGAGGCCAGAATAATTGTTAGGTTCATGTTTGGCCTAAGGTATGAGATTAGTAATGTAGGGGAAGTATAGAGGAGTGGGACTTTGGATGACGACATCCATGCTACGCAAAGAATTGAGAGGCAATGGTGCAGTCAACCAAGTTAAGTATTACTTGGCTGACCTATCTCCTAAGGCTAACCTAAAGTTAGCTGATCTCCTGATAGCTTTGATGTAGACAGGTGTAGCTTAATCTCTGGCTAGCTTGATGAAAATTGAGCTAAGGCTAATGTAAAAGATGTTGAGGTGAAGAAAAATATTAAACAAAGCTTAGGAAGGAAGACTTGAGAAATAAAGTGCTTTATATGACTTAGTTTTGGATACATTGCTTCCCAATAGATAAATAAGCAGGTGATGGTTATGAAAGCAAATAAACTGGAGAGGACAGATGAGGAAGAGTTGGAGGACAAAAAGAATGAGGGTAAAGATGCTATGGAGAACAAAAGGTTTATGAACATGGTTATGCATTGAGCTCGGAGTGTGGCTCTAATCGAGGAAGAGCATAAAAGGAGAAGATTTTCCACATTGGATGTAGGGTCAAGGGAAACTTATGCATATTGATCATTGATGGGTGAAGT
Source organism: Lumnitzera racemosa (assembly GCA_024138005.1). Taxonomy (NCBI): domain Eukaryota; kingdom Viridiplantae; phylum Streptophyta; class Magnoliopsida; order Myrtales; family Combretaceae; genus Lumnitzera; species Lumnitzera racemosa. The sequence continues at coordinate 10,608,885 of JAMXBC010000007.1, forward strand.
TGTACAAATGTGGTCGCAATCGGCCTTATTACCTAGTTAAAGTTGCTGACGATTCCTGATCCCCGACCTTATGAGCTCCATTAGTTGAATGAGGTAAGCGCCTTATACATGTTACAATAAGTTCGTGTGCCAATCTCCATTATAGACAGATACAAAGATGAAGTCCTATGTGATGTAATGTTGATGTATATAACTTATGTTACTAAGCGACCTTGGATGTTTGATCGTTAAGTCCTGCATGACGGATACAAGAACACTTATCTATTTCAGAATGACTAGAAGGGTCCCCTTAAGAAGTGCATGAGGCTTAGGTTGACCTTAGTCAAGCCCAATGGAAGAAAATACTGGATATGAGTTGGAGTGAGTTGAAGAGGTGATAAAGGAGGCCAACTTAGTATACCTATCGGTAGTTAAGCAACTATTGAAAGTTGCCAACCGAAACCTTGTTCTTGTAGAGGTCCAAGCTTTATTAAAACGATATGCTAATGTGTTCCCAAATGAATTACTTGTTAATATCTCTTCATAAATTTTGAAGATAATAAAAAGTGCCTACTAGCTAATGAATCTGGTCAAGTATGTAGGAAAAGTAATTTATAATAGTTAAGAAATTCTTGCTTTAAATTCAATTCAAAGAGTTTGTTAGAGAATTCAGAATGTTTCTTTTAAGTTGGATAGAACATTGGTTAGAGAGTTAGAAAACATAGTGTAGTAGTAAAGTTTAGAGTTTAGAGAGTTGCTTAAAGAGTTAATTTACAGTTTATAAAAACAAGTTCAGTACATTGTTAGAAACCTTGTCATGGGGTAGGTTTGGAAGACTTCAGATAATAGTTTCAGAGCAAATTTACAAGTTGGATTTAATATTTAGGATTTAAGACCCAGTTCTACTTTATTGAGTGTATTGAGGTGCTGTACTTAATTCTGTTCCACACAAGTTGGATTTAAATCCATAGGGTTAAATCTTAATTAAAGAGGATAAATTTATTAAGTTTGTGAGTCTATTGATTATTTAATGTTGGAATTATAGAAGTTTTTGTAGGAGGTATTAAGTGGTCTTAAGTTAAAAGTTCTAGAAATTTAGAGACAATTCAATTTGAGAATTAAGGTTAGGTTAAAAAAAAAAACTGTGAATTGGGAATCGAACTATAAACATAATTAAACCGAAAAAATGATTTTTTTTTAATTTATGAATCATGATTCGGTTTGGTTAAAAATAAATGGTTTGCTGTTTAATTCGGGGAAGCAAACTGCACCAAACCGTTTGTTTAAATAAAAATAATTTTACGTAATTGTTTAGTTATTTATTTATTTTTTTCATCATTATTTATGGATTTCATTAATATTTATGGATTTCATCAAAAATTTCATATCTTCTTTCTCTTTATCTTATTTTTAGGTAAATTATTAAGATTAAGTTGGGTGAGTTCTATCTAAAATTTCATATTTAGAAATTTTTCTTTTCTAAAATATCATTTTGTTATATGTTTCAAATCAAGGGCCTTATCTTGGTACTTTTTACGTATTTTTTATTTCTTTTTTGGTTTTTAGTGTGTCTCTTTTGTTTTTTTCGTATTGTTTTTTTATGGGCAACTTTACTTCTTCCTCCTTATTGTTTATTCGTTGAAATAGAATCCCTTATTATCGTTCAATCAAGTTGAGTTTGTTAAGATCTTGTAAAACTTTTTACTAAGTATCATTACATATGATAAATATATGAGAAACTAATTGAAAACATATGAAAATTTAATTGAAAAGAAAAAATGTAATTAGAGATGAAAATGTTTAGTGAAAATTTAACATAAACAATTCGAATTGAACCCAATTGGTTCTATTTAGGTTTGAAAAATTTATAAATCGAACCATATGGTTATGTTCGATTTAAAAAAAAAAAAAACAAACCGTTATATTATGTTTGGTTCGATAGTGAAAGGTAGGCAGGGGGGAGGGGGTGGGAAGGAGGGAATGAGAGAGGGAACCGTACCAAATTGAACCATACCTACTCTTATTGAGAATTATGGAAGAGAGTTATTTACATGCAAGACTTTATACAATATTAGATGAGTTGTTTAGAAATTGGTGGATATGGATTTGTTAGAGTTGTAGAATATTTTTTCCTCAAGAAAAGCAGAAGATATTGAGTTAGATATTTAAGAAAAGATATTAATAGGCTTGGAAGATAAGGATCAAATTTGAAAAAGATTTGAATAAAGTTTGGAATTTAAAAGAAGATATAGATAAAGCTTATCAATCAAGTATCTTCAAATTTGTTAGGTAAATTTAAGTCAAATTTCAAAATCTAATGAGGATAAGCTAGAAAATCCGAAGAGAGTTATTAGATATATCAGGCTTCAAGCGTATTGTATTAGCTGGAATTGATTAAAGATTTAATTTAAAATCCAATGGTTAGATTTTGTGCAGACGTTTAGATGGAAAAGAAAAGTTCAATTGATCTGTACTTCATTTGAAGCAAAATTCATTGAAGATCAATAAGGATATTCGCAACCATGCCTCTTAAAGATAAGGATCGGTTTTCCAATTGAAATTTAAGCTACAAGATTTTTTTTTTCTTTTCAAAATATAAGGTATAAGTAACATTTTAAAAGTGGATGAAGTTTGAATAGAAAAATTTATTTTCTTACAAAGTGAAGTCCCTTTTTTTAACTAGAAACTTCGTTTTTTTTTCTTTTCAAATTTACACATACTAGGGATAAAAAATTCATTTTATCGTAGTAAAACTAAAAAAAATTTTATTATTCAAGTTTTCTTTTTCTTTTTTGGCTTTTCCAATATTTTGTAAATTTTTGGGTTTTTCTTATTATTTATTTTATTTTATTTTTTATTTTCTCTATTTTCTATTTATTGTGTTTTTCAATTTTTTTATTTATTCCAAATTTTTGGAAGAAAATTTCTTGATCAAATTGAAGTTGGTGACCTAAGTTTATATAGAAAAACAAGATTCATGCATTATAAAAGCTAGAAGGTTGAAAGATCGAAGCTTTAAACGTAGATACAACATCCTTTTAATTTCATCATACATATACCCCATTTTTGCACAAAAAACGAGATAATAAAAATAAAGAGAAAAATGGAATGATAATAAATAATGAAGAAACCAAAATGATAATAAGTAGAAAGAAAAGAGAAGGAAAACCAAAAAAAAAAAAGAAAAGAAATTGCCACATGGCATAATACATAGCAGCAACATATCACCACGTAGCTAAGTGGTCAGTACCACATGGTTGTGTATAGATGCACTACGTTATAATATAGCGAATATGAGTCCAAGTGTTGATTTTTCAAAGACTAATGTGATTATTAGTACTTCACCCTTTTCCAATTATCTAACCTGATAATAGAAATAAATTCAAGAAAATTAAATCTAAACTAAAACTAACTAAACTAATTTGCAGAATAACTAATGTTCAACATAAACAGAAATTAAAGATGTTGATGATGCATGAATTTAGCATTTAATTGTTGATTATCCTAGAACAATGAAGCACATATCAATCTCATTCTAATTAACTACACTATAAGAATTTCTAAATTATACCAATATCTCTCTCGAGATTATTAGTGTCTAACCTTAGAATAATTAATTGAAATCTCTTTCTAATTAAAAGCCTTGGAATTGCATTAACATCTATGGATTCTCCAATTACGTTTCACCTTAATCCTGAGAAATCACTATAGTCTATCTCTAGGTCTACATTAACTCCTAATTACTCTAGATCTATTCACATACATCATCTCTTCCTGTCTATACATGAAATCAAATATTGAATTAATACACCAATAATATTTATTCAAAGCAATAAAAAAACACATAATTAGATCACAATTAATCATAAATCATAAATTGAAAAGAAAAGAAAACTAGTTATATATAAAACGAGGGTTCTCAATAATTGAATACCAAAAACTAGTCTAAAACATTAAGAAACGAATAAAAAATAAAAGAAAAAGAAAGATGTGTCTCTAAAACTTTAGAATATAAATGAATGAACGCTAACATTTATAAGGCCTTTATGATCTTTTTTTTTTTTATGGAATCTTGAAATATCTTCTACGTATCTTTATAAAATAAATCTTCCTATTGTCTACCTAATTAAAAGAGATATGGCTAAGCTATTTGAATGGCATGTCATGTCTTTATTATTTTCCAATTTCAATTTTCTTCCCTAACCAGAATATCTTGAATCTCCATAAAGCAAGGATGTGACATAGACTTAATTTTTCCATATGGCCGAAAGAAAATTGCTCTAAGTTTCTAGGACTTGTTTCCAATTTCAACATAGCCTTCCATGCATCAAGGATGTGTAGGTTTATTTGAAATTTATGGAAAATTGAATTGATATTTATGTATATTTATCCGAATTTGCATATGTTTTCTATAAAAAATATAAAAATTACATATAAGTGTAATATACATTTAGGATAAAATATTAACAAATTAAGCATCAAACTACACTCAAAATACTCTAAAATTCTATAAAAACATTGTAAATATAATCTATAAAATAGGTACAATTTAAGCTCTATTAAACTCTCCCATACTTAAATTTTTGCTTGTCCATAAGCAAATAAATCAAATCAAAACAAAACAATCAACTAAGGACAAAATGTACTTAATCAAATTTATCACCACTCAAAAGACCAGCTAAAAATTATACTTAACCTAAAAATAATTCAAGAGATCACCTTGCAAATTCCCTTAAGAGTTCCTCAACTACTTCCTTGTTTCCTTGTACTTAATCTTTTTAAAATGCTCAAAAGACAAAGTATTATAGTTTATCTATAAGCTAATTTATGTAAATTAAAGTTTACCCAAATCATTTAATCAAATATTTCTAAACTCAAAATCGGATTTAATATCTCGCCAGCCAAGAAAAAGTCATAAAAATTTTGATTCACTTAGCTAAAATGTATACAACTTTCTCTTTAATCTCGCTAAGTACCATAATTTAGAGTAAACATTATGTTACATTCATTCATCTTTTGACCACTCCCCTAGTATGTATTTTTATTGGAAGGCTTCCATTCAATTCATTATTTCATTCATTCACAATTAATTAATTTGTGACTAAAGTCTATTAGCAGTGGAATTGAAACCATACCCTTCTAATGGACCAAGATGAATCTGTATCAATTTATCCTCATATTGGCAGTAGGAAAGAACCTTGCTCTTTTGATGGATCAAGGCCCATCCTTACTAACATGATCACTTTATTCATTTAATTTCTTTTTTTTTTCTATCTTTTCTAACCTCCAACTAATTTGATTTTTTTAGGGAATTTTTAAAAGACAAATTTTATTTGCTTATTTACTAAGAATTATAGGGCTTTAAAAACTTTCAAGAGAAAAGTATACATTAAAACACACTCAAAATTAATCATGACTAACTCCTAAATACTAATGTTGCTTTAATCTTAAGTCTTAAAATCCTATACTAAATAACTCATAACTTTGCTCCATAAAGATTTCACTTATCAACTCTAGTGTCATGTAACAATTATGAAGATCAAGTATTAATACATACTCAATACAATTCAATTGGAAGTAATCAAATTCTAACATAATTGCAAGTCAACCAAAATAATTGGGTTAAATGCCAAAAAAATTTGGTTTCCTAAATAGTAATAAAAAATAAAATTTTAAAAACTTTCAAAAATTTAAATGTAAGGTATATAATCAAATCAAATCACATGCTTTTATAATTTTTTTTTTAGTGTCCTATTTTTACCCTTCCTCCCACACTTATCTTATACATTGTCCTCAATGTACAATTACCAATCTAAGCATAAAAAGCAAAAGTGACAAGGGGAAAGAAAGAAAAATAAAGGGTAAAAGGAAAGTTGAAACTTCCCCAGTTTAGGTACTTTGACACTAAATTCCTTAAAATTGCTATGCTACGAGATTCCATCTACCTAAATTTATTAAAAGGCCTTGCAAAACAAAGGAAAAATAAAAACAAAAAAGTATGATGCATCAACAAAAGATAAAGTGAAAACTAAAACTAGAACTAGAACTACTCTTAGAAATAAAAAACTTAAATTGTCTCTACCAAAGTCTTATAGGAAAGTATCTTACTCCCATAACTCCAAAAGACAAGGGGAAGGCTCATTTCTCAATAGAGATTTACTCAAGTATAGCATAGTTCCCTAAATTTGTCTAAAATGAGTGTGATATGAAGAGAAGTTTTTATAATTGGTACCTCTTCAAACTTAATTACATATCCCTGAAACTCTATGCACACTATGTCAAACTTTTCTCCCATAAGAATTTCATCATTGGAAAATAGAAAGAGCTTTAGATTTTTAGATCTAAAGTGTGAGTCAACGTCTTTAATATCCTCCTGTGGGGTTGAAGAATTTTCACACTCTTCACTTATTATATGAAGCACTTCCACATTTTGAGGACTAAAGGTTATATCTAAGGTTTCCTCTAATCCCTCTCTACTCTCAAAACACTTTACTTCATATTCATGGTTGATAGGATCTTCCCTAGTTTCCATCTCCTCTTCTCCTTCAACTACCTATTCACCTTCTCCATTACTCAAAAACTCTTCCATGAGTCCTAAATGACCACTCTTTGAAAGGTAGTTAAAAGACTCATTATTTGAAGATCTAGAGTGGTATAATAAGGTAAATGAAGGGGATAAAGGAGCAAAACTATTAAGATCAAAGGTGTCACACTTCTCTCAATGCTCATTAGCCAACTTTGCCATAGTTTTTCCTTATGGCCACTCATCTATCTATATATTAGGTTGATATGGCAAAGTAGCTTGGGTATGGACTAGGTTACTAAAAGTGTAAGGATCCTTTGTTTCATATTTTTACAGGTAATCTATAAGAGTTTTCTCTCTTAGTTGCTCTTATAAAAATTGGGATAATGTATATATGGAATATTAGGGTTAAAACATTAACAAGAACAATAATGATGTTTGCAATATTGACCCATAATCCATGGACATGGGTTCTATATAATTGCTTGTGGAAGAACTCCAATAGTTATCTCTATGATTCTACTAGCCATACTCCATATTAGTCTTAATAGCTAATATAATTAAAATTAGTAAACCAAAATATCCTCAACCCTAACTTACAAGTAATAAAATAAAATATGCAAATGCAAAGAAAAGATAAACTAAAATGAAAAATTAGAAAAATAAGTAAAACTAACAACTAATGATGCTAAAACCAACCAAAATAAAAAGAAGGAAATAATTTTTTTTTTTTGGTTTTTTAATAATGGCTAGAATACTAGATCTAGCATATTCTTAATATCAATCCCTGATAACAGTGCCAAAAACTTGATATGCTAACTATTACTTTTAAAATAAAAGCATATTTTATACTAGCAAGTGCATTAGATCACTTATGCAATATAATACTGGTGAAGACCTGGTCATTCTCACAAAAATTAGGACTAGCTCTCAACTATATTAGTCCTACCAATATCTAGGCAAACTGAAATAAACAAAAATAAAAGATGTAAATCTACTTCTAATTAATATAAAATATTAAACCTACTTTTAATTAATAAAGAAAAAATTGGAAATCAACATCTTAAAAGATTAAATCAGTGAACTAGTAAATTGGAATCTTGGATTGACATTAACGATCATGATATTAAAATATACCACATTTAGTTATTGGATCTTGAATGGTTTAGATTATTTCCTTCCATTTCTCTCTCGATAGAAATGAAGTATAGAATCACCTTCTCTCGAAGCACGAATTCCTTTAATTAATTAACTAAGTCTTCCTATTTCTAGAAAAGATTATTTAGTTAATTAATCAATTTATATTCTAAACCCTAACTCAATTACAATGCATAATCTCTTACATCTCACTTGTAATCCAAAGCTAGTTTGTCATGGAATCGATTAAATCAATTTTATTCTTCCTAAATTTTAACCCAATTTAACATGTATTCCATAAATTATAAAACATAAGCTTGATGACAAGAGTATAAAAAATGCCAATATTCAAATATTTAATATAGAAATATAAAAAATCTATCAATCCAATATTTAATAAAAATGCTAATTAATGATTAAATAAAGCACAAAAATCACAAAGAGAATTGTGGACACTTTATTTTTGCCAAATTGTTGTTTTAGGATTTCTAGAATAGGAAAAAAAGGGTCCTAATTTAGAAAAATAGAAAAAAATATAAAATTTATAAAAGTACAAAAAGTAGAAAAACAAAATTTTAAGAAAATCACCAAAATAATAGGAAAATTGAAAAATATAGAATAAATGAATTTTTCAAGAAATTGAATAAAATAGAAAAGTTAAGAAAAATGTTAGAATGGGTTAGAATAATAAAAAACTTTAGGATACCTTTTGGTTTGGTTTTGGGTAAGGCATAATATTTTAATTCAACTTAGGTCATTTTTAAGTCTTATATACATTTTGCTTGCAAAGGAAAATAGGGTACAGGCCTAAATCCCATCTAGTTGAGTTGGACTTATATTGAAACCAAGATGGGGGACTTAGGTTCGAAACTCATTATAGGCACTGGAGCGCATTTTTCATTTTTATTCTCTTCATAGGTGCTATGTGTCGGCCTGTCATTGGCTAATGTGTTTTGTTTTTCCATCCATTTCCTTCATTCTCTTCTATTTTCTCGCGCTTCCCATATCTGAACAAGCCACTTCTTAACCATTTTTAGGCAAAATTTCTCCACAATTTCACTAAATTAATGGTGAAATTGTGGTGATCAATTAAGATGCTTTGAATAGCACCCAAGTTTGAGTCTAAATTCATCCATTTAGTCTTTGAAAAATCCAATTGAAAATCGAGGAAAGTCAATTACTCGAGATTGTAGTTTTTTCTTTAATCCTTTGAAAGTAAGTATAACATACTTTTAATTCATAAACTATTGAAATCTTACACTTTCCTTAAGAACAAGGATCACTACGAGCTTAATGGTTAAAATCCAATCCACCATTAAAGTACTTGTTAAGCTTGGTTCAAGCTTAGCAAGTATAAATAGTAGCCTCTAGTCATTGTTTCGAGATCGAACATACTCCCTTTCACACTAGAAAAGTCCATTCTCGACTCTCTCTTTAGCATGACTTCTCTCTCTCTTTGACACGAGCCACTTCCATTATGAGAACCCCTAAGCTTTAAGCTTTCGATTTTACCCTCTTTCATCAACAGCCATACCTCTTAGCATCCTTAACACAAACCATCGCCAAACCCCAACCGAATCGTGGCTACCCACTTGATCCCTCTCTCTCTATTACGATCAAAGCAAACTATCACCATGACTGAGTTCGTGGTGGTTAAAAACCTTAATATACTCTTTTAAACCCTAGCCATCACCGTCGTCGCTACCTAACCACTATCGTTGGCTACTACATTCAACCACTACCTAAACCATCCCCAAACACCACAGTACTCTCCTTATACCCACTAAGTCCAATTAGAAACTCACAAAAACATCTTTCCTTACTCGTTTTAGTGGTTAAATTGACCAAAACCTCTTACTTGCAGCTGCCCTATCCTCTTTCTTGTACGACCTGGTTAATGACTTAAACTCGAATCTAAACTGACCTAAGACCTACCTTCAACCCAGCCTATGGTCCTTGATTTTACTCTAACTAGTTTAGTCCTTTTGTTATTGTATTGTTGTCGTCGTATATTTTTTTTAAAATTATTTTATTTATTTCATGAACAAGATTTAATTTAGTAAAAAAATTAGAAAAGAGAAAAAAAATGAAAAAAAAGAGAAAAAGAGGAAAAGAAAAAAAAAAAGAAAATGCAAGCTTTGTAATGTATGCTTTGATAAAAAATGATAAAAAGTGAAAAAAAAAAATATTTGAATCAGTTAGAGAAACTTGATTTCAAAAATAAAAAATTATTAAACCCTTTTCAAAGTTAGGGTTTTATAGGATTTTTCAAAAAAATAAAACACTAACATTAGGACTTTTTTTAGAAAATTTTCAAAGTAAAATAAAATGGCTAATAAATGTAAAATTGACCAATTTTTCAAAATTAAAATGAATCCATAAATTAAAGTACTTATTGAATGAACTACGAAGAGTTTGATCCCTATTAGAGAATATGTAGACACTTATGGGGCAACTCTAAACTTTTCAAAATAGAAAAACCAGATTTTTTTTTTAACTTTTAGTTGATGATTAGTATTAAATGAGTTAAGGTTTAATATTAGTTAGCTTAAAAAAATAATAAAAACTGGAAAAATTTAGACTTGATAAGAATAAAGAAATTCATAAATAAAATTCAAAAAAAGAATATAGAAGACTTATTTTATATAATAGAAATCGAAAATTACTAGCCTTCAATCATTACATGAATTAATTCCTTCATTTGTAATCAGTATTGATCCTGCTAATTATTTACAACAAAATTAAAGAAAACTAAAAGAAATTACTTTACAAGGAAGATTTATTGAATTAACTTTATGGTGCTCTATAAATGTTACTATTTATAAGATCTTTTGGATCTATTTATATGATATAAAATCTGAAAATATCTTCCTATCTATCTTTCTTTTATTTAATCTCTAATTGCCCGCACAGTTAAAAAGATACGTGGTTAGACATTCGGATGTCATGGCATCAATTCTTGAATTCCAATTTGCCTCAATATTTGTAGGACGTAATGGACATGATTTTTAATTTCTTTAAATTCTTGACTCACTCTACTGGAAATTTCGCCGCGTATGGATGGGCCTCAATCATTGGATAATAATAATTAGACGTGGACTTCGTGTGAGAAAAACGTGGACGGAATGGAATTTGTTGCTTCTGCAAATAGAAACTTAAAAAATGCGTCTCCAGTTGTCATTAAAGAGACCTTATATATTTTACTCGATTTGATCCCTTTTTTAATCTAAAAATTAGGAAAAAAAAAATGGAATACAAATGGCAGCTAGAGCATGACATTTTGGTCCAAAAATCTCAAAAAAATAATAAAGAAAAATAGCCCCAATAAAAAAAAGAAGTCTTTTATTAACTAAGTGCAGCATACTTTTTGGGAAAAATAGAAAATTGAATCTCTTAAGGTTAACCTAACACGAAATTGGTATATAAAACTGGTAGCAAGACATAAAGGAAAGATTTTAATCATTTATTTAGTAAAGATTATGAAACACTCAAGTCAAAGTAAAAACAATAATTTAATTATAAAATTGATTTATGATATGTTGATATAAAAAGCATAGCTAGTAAGAAGGAAATTTTCAACTTATGAATCTTAAAGTAATTTTAGGTTTATTTGAATTTTGTCTTATAGAATGGATATCTAAATTAAAATTTTCGATAATATTTTTAAATAACTCTTATTATACGGAATCATAAAGTAGGATAATTTAATTTCACCAACAATTTATATATTTTATTATATATTATATCCATCCCATCTCTTTGTATATTTCAATTCCCTTTCTATTTCTTATTTCCCTTCATTTCCTTTATTTTCATTTTATTTCTATTTCTTTTTATTTTTTTCTCCAACCTTCTTAGAATCCCTAATATAAATTCTAGAAGATTCTCATTTTCTTTTAACCTTACCTTAAATTCTTTATCACTCAAACTAGCCCTTACTCTCTCGTCATCTTCACTCTCTCTACCCTCTTCACTCTCTCTCACCTAATAATCTATCAGACCCATTGATAGGAATCAGATAACTAGATCCTTGACCCGAGCCTAAGCCTGAGGGTTAGAAAGTACAGCCAATCGAATTCTTTCCTTATGTCCTACCATTGAGGAATCTAAGCTGCTGCAATTTGCTAACCTGATGCCTTGGATGAGTTGAACTCTCTTGTACTCATTGATTGTCTCTTACTGTCTACCCGAGATACACTTGAACATTAGCTTGGCTTATTTGAACACTCACCCAATTGACTTGATTCTAAGCAGTGCTAAATACGTCTAGGTTGAATTCACCTCAAAAGAACTGTTTGCTCAACTTAGCATAGCTGGCTTATCACCTTTACTTGGTACCTTGGCTTGTTAGTCATCATCTTGATCATACAAGTTGTGTTTTTTACTAGAAAGTTGCCTATCTATAGAGAGCCATATGTTCGAGCCGTCATATGACAGAATCTTCTATACGAGATACCTATTTTTGTTGTATTTTCAATTGTACCCTTTATCATTCCTTATACATTATTTCTTTTAGATATTACCCTTTTAGTCTTTTCCAATTTGGGCATGATGCCCTAACTTTTCGAGTATAAATACCCTTATAATATGTAGCCGCATCATCATCATCTTACGCTTTTTGATATTGAATATACACTTCTTCTTTTTGGTGACCATTGTTCTCCATTGCTTAATTTACTCTTATTCTAACCTTTAAGTAGGGCTAGGTAGTGAGTACCCTCATTGGACTAGCTTGTGTGTCGTATCGAGTTGAGCCATAAGTCCTTGAAAGTTCCTTAGTGTGTCATATACTTGGAGTGGATCGAAGGTTTTCTTGTTTTTACTTTCATTATTGTTCACATATTTCCCACTTCGTTTTTAAGCTTTTGGCAAGCTTGAACCCATATTTGCGATCGGTCTTGTCAGTCTTTAGATTGGTTCGTATCATCTTGGTATCAAAGCGGAGGTTTCTTTTAGGTAAGTTGTGTTTGAACTTTCTTGTGAGGAGTGATTATTATGGTAGCATGTTGTAGTTGCGTAAAAGTTAGCTATGAGTGTTTAAGTAAGTAGAAGGAATAGTAGTTCATTGTGGTTATAGACTCTGTTTCATCTTGCTATGAGCAGATGAAAACAAAGTAAGTTTAGACTAGATTTGTTGTTCTTTGAAGACATTCGTTGTGTTGATAGCTAGCTTAAACTTTCATTTGAAGGAAAGTATGTGTGATTTGTTTAGGTAAGAGGGTAGTTTATGTTGTTTTATGGATTTTGAGTTTGTTTACTGAGCTTTGTTGCAAGAACGACAAATCTTAGCGTTAATGTTGGCATTGGAGATGACAAGTGGTATTGTCTACCATGGACGACAACGGTAGGGTACCCTAAAGAGTAAAGATGAATGATTGGATGAGGAGGTTAACCTCATAGTCGATTTAACTAGAGTTGTTCATGCCATGGCTTATTGACCAATTGAAGCCATGTAGAACACTCTATAAAATGCTCAACCCACTAGAGGATAGATCTTTGCTTTAAAAAATCAAGGTAGAGGCGTAGGAGGATGAGTGTGAAGAAGGATTGACTGAGAAGAATTGGATGAAGAAGAAGAAGAAGAGTATGAAAAAGAAGAGGAGTGAGCTTGAGTGCCCCAAGTTGCCGACTATCTGAAGCTTTAGATTAAAAAATTTAATGATTTTGGAAGCATTGATGACTACATAGATTGGGAGGAAAAAGTAGAGCGTTTTTTTTTTATTATTATTAATATGAGGACCATGATAAGGTAAGGACTGTTACTATAGAGTTCTCAGGTTATGCTAGGATGTAGTGGAAGAACTTCTAAATTATGAGGAGACGAAAAAGATTTCGAAAAGCTAACACTTAGCCTAAGATGAAGAGGATCCTGAGGAATAAGTTCATGAGAGATGCTTATTAGCAAGACACTTTTGCTCAGCTCGGCTTCAAGAGTTGAGACAATGAAGCTGAATTGTTTATGAGTATGTTTAGAAGTTCCTAATACTTTTGATTTATTGTGAAGTAGAAGAGACATCAGTATGAACGGTATCTATGTTTCTTATGGATTAAGAAATGACATTCGAGATATCATGGAACTTCAATAGTTTACTACATTGGATGAGGCTATGAGGATAGCTCAGTGAATGGAAAGATAAACAAGGAATAGGCCAACTTGACCTTCAATGAACCGAACTAACTAGTTAAGTAGATTTATTCAGGGAAATTACCGACCTTAGTAGAGTTTCAAGCTTACTTGAAGGGTAGAAGTTAGAGTTGAATAGAAAGGTCAACTAGTTGATGGTGAAGTGCTACTGAGAACTTATAAGAAGGGATGGAGATTTGAGAGGAATGCAAGCTAAATTAAGTGCTTTAAATGTCAAGGATTTAGGCACATGGATACTTAGTATTTGAACCAAAGGACTATGATTTGCAAATAGCATATGTGAGGAATCAGAGGAAGAGATTGAGGTTAATATTGCGCTGGTTGAGGAAGATGTGTTTGTTGAAGATCTAGACAAGCTAACTTTGGTTGTCCAATGTGTGATGGGTTTATAACCTCTTTCGAAGAGGAGCAGAGAAAGAATTTGTTCTACATCACTTGCTAAGTGAATGAATAAGTATGTTTGCTTATAGTGAATAGTGGGATCTATATTAATGTGGCATCTTCCAACCTGATCAAGAAACTCAAGTTGCCGATCATTTCACATCCTAAGTCATATAAGTTAAATTGGCTAAATGAGAAGGGAGCACTACATATTACACAATAAGTGTTGTTGCTGTTCTCACTAGGAAATTATTTTGATGAAATTCTTTGTGATATATTGCCCATGTGCACATCTTATGTGTTGTTAGGCAAACATTAGCTTTTTGACCAGAGAGTTATGTATGATGGATTCAGGAACACCTATGTATTTGAGAAAGGTGGTTGGAAAATTACTTTGAACTCTATAACATCGAGTTAAGTTACCAAGTTGCAACCTAAACTTGTTCGAGGACCTAAGAAGGCTATGGTATTGAGTAGAGCTGAACTCTAAGAAGCCATTAAATATGTCCTATCGACCTTCTTGTTAGTCAGGAGACTACTGGAATTGAAGGTTTAAGAGAAGTTGCCAAAAGAGGTTACGGATTTACTCGATGAATATTCTAACTTGTTTCTAGAATAGTTGCTAAAAGGATTATCCCCATTTTGAGGCATAAAGCATTGTATTGACTTGGTACTTAGCATTGCCTTGTCGAACAAACTAGCCTATAAAATGAATCTTGAGTAAGTTGCAGAGCTCCAAAGGTAAGTCAATGAGCTATTAGAGAAGGGATATGTGAGGGTGATCCTCATCCCCTGTGTTGTGCCAAAAAAGGATGGCACTTAGTGTATGTTTATGGATAGCATAGTTATGAACAAGATTATGATAAAGTACTGATACCCCATTTCGAGGCTAAACGATATGTTAGACGAACTAAGTGGTGCAAGAGCGTTCAATAAGATCAACTTAATGTCTAGATACCATCAAATTTGAATGAGGCAAGGGGATGAATGGAAGATTGCTTTTAAGACCTGATACAGCCTATACGAGTAGATGGTCCTACCTTTTAAGTTATTAAGTACTTTCATAAGATTGATGAATCATGTTTTAAGAGATCTGATCAGAAAGTTAGTTGCCATTTGCTTTGACAACATCCTTGTCTATAGCATTGACCTAATAATACATACGAACCATCTTTAAATTGTTTTTGATGTCCTTCAAGTAGAGAGATTGCTTAGAAACTTGAAGAACTGCTATTTCTGTTAGGAAGAAGTAATCTTCCTATGCTATATGGTTGGTGGAAAACGATTGAGAGTTGATGAAGAGAAAGTACAAGCCATTGTTGAGTGGCCCCCAACCTTGCGTGTCGAAGTGAGAAGTTTCCACAATTGGCATTATTCTATTAATGCTTTATCTAAGGGTTTAGTACTATAGTGGCACTTTTGACTAAGCTTACAAAAAAGAATATAGAGTTCAAGTTAGGAGAGAGAAGAGAAGAGTTTTACTGAAGGGAAATCAAGATTGGTCTCTACCCTAGTTTTAGCTCTACCTGACTTTGACCAAGTGTTTAAGCTTGAATGCGACACATCAGGTGTAAGCATTAGAGCCATGCTGATGCAAGATGGCCGACCTATCGCTTATCATAATGAGAAACTCAAAGGAATGCAAGTGAACTATTTTGTTTATGACAAGGAACTTTTCGCCCTAATCTAAGCTCTTTATGTGTGGTAACATTACCTTTTACTAAAATAATTTGTCATATATATAGATCAAGTGTCCTTGAGGTATTTGCGGAGCCAATCAAAGCTTTCCAAACTCCAAGCTCAATGCATTGAATTTCTAGAAGGATTTACTTTTATCATTAAATACAAGCAAGGTAAGAATATTGTAGTTACCGAGGCTTTATTAACAAGACATATTCTTCTCATTGAGTTATAGACTAGATTGTTAGGGTTTGTAAGAATTAAAGAAAAGTATTAAAATGATTCTCATTTTAACTCTATATTTAAGCACTGTGTAGAAGGAAGAGCAGTGGATAAGTACCATATGGAGGATGATTATCTATTTTGAAGTGGCAAATTATGTGTACCGACCTGTTCGATAGGAGAATTGCTAGTCAGAGAAGTTCATAGTAAAGGACTCTCTAGGCACTTTAGAGAATGGAGAACATATAAGCTGTTGAATGATAGGTTCTTCTAGCCTAAGATGATGCATGATGTGCATCGTGTGATAGAGGGATGCGCTATCTATAAGAAAGTAAAGAGCTGAGCATAATAAGGGAAAGTAATGCCTCTAACTGTTCTAACCAAACCATTGGCTGATCTAAGTGTGGATTTTATCCTCATATTACCTCGAATTATCCGAGGTAAAGATTTTGTAATGGTTGTCATGGATAGGTTCAGCAAAATGGCACATTTCATGCCTTATACTAAAAATAACAATGCTTTGGCTATTGCTTCTTTTTTGTAGGAAGTAGTTCGCTTGCATAAAGTACTAAGGAGCGTGGTATTGGATAAAGACCTAAAATTTATACGCCATTTCTAGAGAGCCCTTTAGCATCGGATGGGAACAAATTGTTGTTTAGTACCTCTTGCCATCCCTAAATCAACGACTAGATAGAGGTGGTAAACTACACCCTAGGATCACTACTCCAAGTTGCAGTGGGAAAGAACTTAACCAATTGGGACATCTATTTGCTTGTGGTTGAATTTGCTTATAACAAGATAATATGTGCCACTACTAGGCATGCCCCATTTTAGGTTACCTATGGTTTCAACCCCGAACTATCCTTCAACCATACCCTTATGCTACCCTTTAACTAAGAAGATCTAAGAGCAAGAACCAGAGCTCAATCCCTTTAACAAATCTACCAAAGAGTCACCTAGCACATTGACTGAGCTACAAGAAAGCTAAGGGAGAAATGTAAAGGAAGGGAGAAATGCAAAGGAAGGAAGAATGAGTAGTTTTAGCCTAGTTACTAAGTACTTGAGTAAAGAAAGATTTGCTAATAAGAGAAATAACAAGTTGTTTGTTAGAGTTGAAGGACCATTAAGGATACTCTAGAAGATAAATGACAATGCACACCAACTAAAGCTTCCATGTGTTTAATGTTGCTGACTTCAACCTTTATTAACTCGAGGAGAACTTAGATGAAGACCGACCGGATTTGACCCCAAATCCTAATTAGCCAGGCGAAGATGATAAGAATCGGACTACCGAACCTTTGAATCGAACCCGAGCCTGAGGGTTGAAAAGCATGCCATTGAGGAATCTAAGCTATTGCAATCTACTGACTTGATGCCTTGACTGAGTCGAACTCTCTCATAATCATTGATTGTCTCCAATTACCAACCTGAATTGTGTTCGAACATCAGCTTCACTCATCTAACCATCCACCTAATTGACTTAAATTCAAGCTGTACTGAATACGTCCAAATTGAATTCACTTTGAAAGAATTATCCGCATGGCTTGGCATAACTGACCTATTACCTTTGCTCGGTAGTCACTAACTTGATCGTACAAATTGTTTCTTTTTTTTTCCCCAAAAAGTCGCTCATCTACAAAGAGTTGCATATCCAAGCCATCATATGACAAAATCCTCCATACAAGATACCTATTTTTGTTATATTTTTAATTATACCCTTTATCACTCCTTGTACATCACTTCTTTTGGACATTATCCTTTTAGTCTTTTCCATTTTGGGTAGGATGCTCTAACTTTTCAAGTATAAATACCCTTGTAATATATAGCCACATCATCATCATCATCTTACATTTTTTGATATTGAACATACACTTCTCCTTTTTAGTGAGCATTGTTCTCCATTGCTTACTTCACTCTTATCTTAATCCTTAAGTAAGGGTAGGTGGTGAGTAACCTCATCTGACTAGCTCGTGTGTCATGTCGAGTTGATCTATAAGTCCTCGGTAGTTTCTTGGTGTATCATATCCTTAAAGCAGATCAAGGGTTTGTTTGTTTTACTTTCATTGTTGTTTGCGCATTTCCCACTTCATTTTCAAACTTTTGGCAAGCTTAGACGTACCCTTTTGACCAGCCTTATCATTCCTTAGACCAGTTCATATCACATAGTCTCCATAATATCTCTAATCTCATACTTCAACTCATTAGTGAATTGAGATACAATTTGGTTTTCTGGCTCCACAACTTTACAACAATTTATAAACATCTGGAATTCCTTTACATATGCATCAACACTTGATCCTCCTTTCCTCAATTCCTGTAACCTCTTGAACTCATCCTATAAATAGTAGCTTGGAACAAATCTTCTCTTTATGACTCTCTTCATTTCATCCCATTTTCTAACTTCACATTCTCCTTCTCCTTCTCATCTTTAGGTGGCTTGTAAGTTCTTTCATCACAAGGTGGCATAGCTAGTAAACTCTAGCACAACAAATTTGACTTCAGCATTATCAAGTACTTTATAGCATTCAAATTGCTTCTCGATTTTATCTACCTGGTCTATGTAGTCCTCCACATCATCACTCTTGGAAAAACTAGGGATGCACATCCTTAACCTTTCTACTTTAGGAGCTCGGACATTCTTTTCCTTTGGCTCATAAGACTCCTCCTCATTAATCTGTACTTAGGAACTCTATCTACTCTTCCAGCTTGGGGTGGTCAAATTGGGATATTAGCTTAACCATACTAACCATTGCTTCTCTCATGTTATTCATTGGCTTATCCTTTGTAGGGACCATTTTGACTCATTATCTATCTTCATTTATGGTAGTTACTAGACTAGCCACTAGGTTAGTAAGTCTATCTAGTCGGTCATCCATAGACTGGGGTTGGAACTTCCTTGTTGACCTTAGTCATTTTAAGTACTACTCTCTTGGTTAGCTAGAGTTCGTTGGACACTGGAATCAGACATTAGCATCTATTTTAAGAGATTAACAACCAAAAATACCACTCAAAGTTCTCTCTATGAACAACAACAATAGAATAACACCTATCACTCTTACTGCTATGACAACTATACATGATAAACAAGTAAACACTTACACTTTATTTCGCGTGCAAGAAGTAAGGGAAAACATAGTACAAAATTCTTCAACACTAAACACTCTCCAAACAATTACAACAATAGTAGTTTCCTTAACAAACTAAAACAAGTTACTCGAGGTATAAAGTGATAGAAACTTGCTCGAATGTAGCTAAGCTCTAATACTAAGATGATATGGTTGTATAGGTGAATACATGAATTGCAGTATAATGCGTAATCAGGGGGTAGGTCTAAACCTTGAGATGGTTTGAATGATAAATGATAGTTGAAGGTTAAGCAGGGGTCCTTACGTACTGACAGTGAATATGGCGTACCAATGCCTCATATGAGCTTAGGTTATACTTGATATTATGCATAACTGTGGTTATAGGTCAGTCGTCACTAGTCTACGGTCAATGGGTTAGATAAGAGCAGTTGAGAGTAAGTAAGGACACTTAGCTCATGAAGGGAGAATATGTCTGAATGTCTCTGATTAACTATTATAGCTATTCTAATTTTATAAGTATTTATATGACCCAATTAAGGTAAGTCTTAGGTTAGTATAAATTGTAGATAGATTCCTATTAGAAAAAGGAAAAGGAATAATTTACAAGGATAGAGTTGCAATTAGACAAAAAGAGTAATATTTAGTTACAAATGATGGTACGGATGTTAGAAAAATAAGGCATGTGTTAGCTGTCCATTTTATGGTCCTAATGGTGTGGTTTTCCTTGTAGAGGAAGTTCTAAATAGGTCAGATCGGGGTTGGCCACTTTACAGCTCAACAGTTGGGATATTCTAGATTGAGGAAGGGCTGGTTCAAAAGGTGGTCCTTTGTCAGGTTAGCTTGGGATTAGGGTCAGCTCGACCTCAACCATATATCGGGTTGGTAGTATGCGGGTTTGATGCTTAGCCTTGGATTGACATATCGTAGAGGGATTGGCTTGGCAACAGGTTGGTCACCTTAGTAGTCTTTTGGATGAGGTGGAGAGTAGAGTAACTTGGCAGGTTAGACTAAAGAATGCATTGCTCTTTAGAGTTAAACTCCCTTCAAACAACTTAGCGAACCATATGAGTGAGTCCTCGAGCTTAGGAGCGCGACCCACATTATTCTCGCTTACCCCTACCAATCATCATAAGAGTATCAAACCATGGGTTTTCATATGAACACAATAATATTCCAACTAGAATTATAACAAGAACATCACAAATTACACATCAAGTTATCTAATCTAATATACATAACAAGGTTACAAGTGTTAGTTACATACATTATGCATCAACATTCATTAAAAACATAAGAACAATAAAAAACAACTTCAAAGCTTAGAAAACTTACCTTGTATAGCAACGAGCCAGAGGATAGTTTGGTAGTTTTGGGTAGTTTCTAGTGAAGTGGTAGCGGTTACCAACTACTAACTTCCCAACCTTCAAAAGCCTTCATTAATTTCTATAGAAATCATGCCCAACTCCAATTTTTCCAAAGAAACTTGAGTTTCCCAATAGAACCTTAAACTGAACCTTGAATTGAAAATATGAGAAATTCTCCTATTCTAATTAACAATTCTTCTAATTTCTTTTTAGAATCCATGTCTAAGGGCTTTATTTATAGTGAGGAATTGGGTTTAGCAGTCAAGAAACATACTTTTTTATGTAAGGAAATTAAATCTTTTTGTATCATGAAAGTTTAATTTGTTTTTATTTTTCCCTTTTTTGTTTGATTTTAGCACATTTAAGACGTAATCTGTAACACCTCGAAACCCAAGGGCACTACAACCTACTATGTATCTTACTAATTAGGAATACATTAAGGCTTTAAAACTAACTACAATCTCCAAAATAACTTGTAACAATCTCTTATCAAATATAAAATCACAATTCTCCAGGTACATTAATCTATCAATTTGACTATACTAAATATACTAAATAACTAAATCCTAATCTTCTACAACATCTATAGCTAACCGCTTCGCTTTCCTAACTCAATGATAGCAATTTTCATAATTCTTGTACATTTATTGAATTGACTTACAACTATAAAGAAAAAAAAAAAGAATGAGCCGAAGCCCAGTATGGGTGGATAAACATACATAGATGCCAAGCCCAAAACATGCACATGCATATAATGTAATTGTAATAATATATAAACAAACAATAGTTTAATTATTTTTAATTTAGACTAGTAAACAACATAAGGGTTCTCATGACCCTTCTATACTATGATCTTTATCCACATACATAGGTGGATATAATATAAGTTTTCCTTTAGGTCTTTTATGCTTATAGTCCAGAGTCTAGAAACCTAATATTTTAGTTGCATCGTTCTATATAAAAGCCCACTAGGGAAATCTCATATATGATTGGCAATTGCTCCCTTAAGGATATACTACTATGTGCCTTTAGAGCGAGTGGATTAAGCACAACCAACAACCAAATTAATTAAGTCAAATATAACTCAGTCTAGTTTGATTTCTAAGTCCTATCGGCATAAGCAATAACCAAGCACCATGTACCTAGTATAGCTTCTCTACAATCAACTAAAACTCCATAACTTTAGGTCTTATATTGACTACCTTTAACCACCCAACAAAGAAGGAACTTTATAGCCAGCACAAATTTATGTGAAATTAGGAACAAGCATATATTAACCTTTAGATGATTAATAACTAAGTTTCTAGCTAAATATTACTTAGGAATCTTTTATTAATATGTTATTTGTTAAAGCATCTATGTCATCAATTCAAATGTTTTGAGTAAAATTAATCAAATCGATTCATTGGTTAAAGAAAGGAATTGAAAATAATATAATAGTAATATGTAATACTAGAAAGTAGATTGTTAACAAATAAATATGGTACTATTTATTTTACTCATATCTTAAAGGTATATGGAAATGGAATATAGAGTAAACATATATACTTGGTTCAAGAAATGAGAATGTTGAAACATATAGTTTACTAACCAATATAATAAGAATACATACATTATTAAAAATTTCTAAATTTCATATAAATATGTAAAAGAAAAGCATATAAGTAAGTGGAAGCTTTAATGGACATACTATAACTGTTAATATTGAATATTATATTCTAATATTAATAATAACATAAGGGAATGGAATCATTCATAAACTAAAATTAATAATTTGAAGTAGTACATATATTTTACAAGTATCAACATAAACTCTACGTTCAACAAAACAATAAAGAGCTGACTCCACTTCTATACATAACAATTATACAATACAACATATAATATAATTTATAATAGAAACTTATTTACTAGCAATATAGTTACTTATTAATATAATGGAGGAAATTAAAAACAACATGATATGTATACAATATTGAAAAAGGTGACCAAGTCAACTCACTGGTTATATGGCCAAGAAGAGAGTAACTCATAAGCATGGAATTATTGCCGAATAGTAGTTCTATTAGAAAACAATAAAATTGGAGTTTACACTTTATGCTACAACAACTTAAAACAATTTTTGATAATTATCTTTGTCGGAATAAATCTCGAAATGGTGACTGGAATAAAACTGGAACTCATCGTTATTGAGGAAATAAAATAATGAAGACCATCCGAGAGTGGGGTATTAATGAATTACAAATTGGTAGTGAGAGAGGAGTTAAGAGGGATTGAGAATTGGGAGTCGATATAAGCAAGTGGGTCTGGTAAATGGTGAAAATGATGACAAGAGGGTAAAATATAGGGGTGTGGGTTTGTCAAGCAAAATGGAGTGAGGCGAGAGAGATTGAGAGAGAGACGATGAAAGGAGAAATTGAGAGAGTTTAGTGAGGTAGATTGGGTTAAGGTCTAGTGAAATGAAAATAGAAGGGGGAAGGGTGATATGAATTAGTCTAAGGATTGACAAGATCAGTTGTGAGGATTGGTCTAAGCTTGCCAAAAACTTGAAAACAAAGTAAGAAATGTGCGAACAATAATGAAAGTAAAAATAAGCAAACCCTTGATCTACTCTAAGGATATGACATACTAAGGAACTTTCTAAGACTCTTGAATTAACTCGATATGATGCATAAGCTGGTTCGATGAGGGTACTTACCACTTAGCCTTGCTTAATGGTTAGGATGAGAGTGATGTAAGCAATTGAGAACAATGCTCACCAAAAAGGAGAAGTGTATATTTAATATTAGAAAGTGTGAGATGATGATGATGCAGCTATATATTACAAGAGTATTATACTGAAAAAGTTAAAGCATTGTACTGAAAATGGAAAAGACTAGGATAATGTCCAAAATAAGTAATGTACAAAGAATGATAAAAGGTAGGTCAAGTCGGCAACTGGAATGAATTAATGAGTACTTGGTTTGGCTAAGGAATTAGGTCAGCAAATTGCAATAGCTTGGATTCCTTAATGGTGGGATGAAAGGAAAGAATTTGCTTGGCAATGCTTTTCAAAATTTTGGCTCGAGTTCGGGTCAAGGATTTGGTGGTTTAATTCCTATCATCCCTATTAGGCTGATTGGGATTTGGGATAAAATCCGGTTGGTCCTCTTCTAAGTTCTCCTCAAGTTGGTAAGGGTTGAGGTCGGTAACATTAAACATGTCTAACAATTTGAAGTTTTGTGGAAGCTTTAGTTGGCATGCACTGTCATTTATCTTCTGGAGTATCCTAAATGGTCCTTCAGCTCTAGTAGACAATTTGTTCTTTCTCTTATCGGGGAATCTTTCTTTACTTAAGTGTAGCTACACTTGGTCACTAGGCTGAAACTACTTGTTCTTCCTGCATTTAACTTTCTCCCTTAGCTTGCTGGTAACTTAGTCAATGTGCTGGGAGACTCATTGGTAGATCTATTGGAAGGATTAGGCTTTAGTTCTTGCTTCTAGATCTTCTTGGTTAGCGGGCGGCATAAGGGTATGGTTGATGGGTAGTTCTAGGTTGAAATCATAGATGACCTCAAATGGGGCATGCCTAATGGTGGCATGTACTGTCCGGTTGTAAGCACATTTGACCATAGGTAGGCAGATGTCCTAGTCATTAAGTTCTTCCTTACTACAGCTTGGAGCATCGATCTTAGGTTGTAGTTAACTACCTCTATCTGGCCATTGGTTTAGGGATGACAAGAGGTATTGAATAGCAATTTGGTTCCCATTCGACGCTAGAGGGTTCTTTAGAAATGGCTTAAAAATTTTAGGTCTTTGATCGATACTACACTCCTTAGTACTCCGTGTAAGCAAACTACTTCCTATAACAACAAAGAAACAATAGTGAAGCATCGTTAATTTTGGTACAGGGCATGAAATGGCTATTTTGTTGAACTTATCCATGAAAACAATTACAGAATCTTTGTTTTGGGTAGTTCGAGGTAATCTGAGGACAAAATCCATACTTAGGTTAGCCCATCTTTTGGTTAGAACAGGTAGAGGCATTACTTTCCCTTCTTCTACTCGGCTCTTTGCTTTCTTATAGATAGTGCGTCCTTCTATCATATGATGTATGTCACACTTCATCCTAAGCTAGAAGAACTTATCTTTCAATAGCTCATAAGTTCTTTGTTCTTTAAAGTTCCCAAAGAGTCCTCCAATGTAAGCTCTCTCACCAGCAATTCTCTTATCAAATAGATTGGTACACACAAATTGCCACCTCATAATGGATAACCATCCTCTACATGGTACTCATCCATTGCTCTTCCTTCTCCACAGTGCTTATATATAAAGCCAAAATGAGAATCATTCTGATACTATGCTTTAATGCTTACAAACCCTAACAATTTGGTCTGCAACTCAGTGAGAAGTATATGTCTCCTTGATAGAGCATTGGCAACTACATTATTCCTACTTTGCTTGTATTTAATGACAAAAATAAATCCTTCCAAAAATTCAATCCATCAAGCTTGGCTTCATAAATACCTCAAGGACTCATGATATGTGTATATGACAAATTCCTTTAGCAACATATAATGTTACCACACACGAAGAGCTTAGAGTAGAGCTAAAAGTTCTTTGTCATAAACAGGATAGTTCACTTGCACTCCTTTGAGCTTCTTACTATGATAAGCGATAAGTCGGCCTTCTTGCATCAGCATAACTTTGATGCTAACACTTGACATGTCTCATTTAAGCTCAAATATTCAATCAAAGTTAGGTAGAGCTAAGACTGGGGTAGAGGTAAATCTTGCTTTCACCTCTGTAAAACTCCTCTCTTCTTTCTCTCCTTACTTGAAGTCCACATTCTTTTTTGTAAGTTCAGTCAAAGGTGTTACCATAGTACTGAACTCTTGGATAAAGCATCAGTAGAATGATGCCAATCTATGGAAACTTCGTACCTCAACACAGAGGTTGGAGTCAGCCACTCAAAAATGGCTCATACCTTCTCTTCATCAACTATCAATCCTTTTCTACCAACTAAGTAGCCTAAGAAGATCGTTTCTTCTTGATAGAAACAATAATTCTTTAAGTTTTTGAACAATCTCTTTGCTCAGAAGACATTGAAAACAATTGGGAGATGGTTAGCGTGTATTGTCAGGTTAACAATATAGACAAGGATGTCATCAAAGTAGATAACGATGAACTTTCCAATAAGATCTCTCAAAACATGATTTATTAGTCTTATGAAAGTGCTTGGGGTGTTTGATAACTTAAAAGGCATGACTATTCACTCGTATAAGCCATGTTGAGTCTTAAAAGTAGTCTTCCATTCATCTCCTTGCCTCATTTGAATTTGGTGGTATCCAGACTTCAAATCAATCTTACTAAATACCCTTGCACTACTTAGTTCATCCAACATATCGTCTAGCTTCGGGATGGGGTATCGATACTTGATCGTAATTTTGTTAACAACTCTTTTATCTATATACATACGCCAAGTGCCATCCTTTTTTGATACAAGTAATGTAGGTACAGCATAGGGATTAAGACTCTTCCTCACATATCCTTTTGCTAGTAGTTCATTGACTTGTCTTTGAAGTGTTGTAGCTTATTTGAGGTTCATTTGATAAGTTGGTTTGTTTGGTAAGATAGCGCTGGGTATTAAGTCAATGCAATGTTCAATGCCTCTAAAAGGAGGTAATTCTTCGAACCATTTTGGAAACAGGTCGGCATACTCATCTAGTGGTTCTTTGACCACTAGGGGTAGCTTACCCCACTCCTTTAGCTTAAGTAGTTACTTGATCAATAAAAAGGTTGGTATATTGGCCTTAATAGCTTTATGAAGTTCAGTGCAATTGAATACCAAAGCCTTCTTCAATCCTTGAGCCAATTTGGCTTGTAACTGACTCACTTAATTTAGTGCCATGGGGTTTAGGGTGACTTCCCTACCATCCTTTTCAAATACATAGGTATTCTTGAATCCATCATGCATAACCCTTTGGTTAAAAAGAAGGTCTACTTAGTAGCATATGAAATGCACATATGGGCAACACATCATAGAGCGTTTTGTCAAAGTAATTCCTAATGGAAATTGATAGCAACACTTGTTGCGTGACTTGGAGTGCCTTCTTTTAGTTTAGCTAATGTAACTTATATGGCTTCGGATGTGAGATGGTTGGCACAACCAGGTCGGCAGATGCTATGTTGGTGTGGCTCTTACTATCTACAATGAGTGCATAGACTAATTTATTCACTTTGAAAGTGATGTGGAATAAGTTCTCTCTATGTTCCTCCTTAGTAGAGGGTTCCAAATTAATCGCATGTTGAACAACCGGAGTTAAGTTATCTAGGTCTTCCGCAAACACATCTTCCTCAATCTGGTTGGTATTAACCTTAACCTCATCTCCTACTAGTTCTTCTTCCTTTGGTTCCTCATTTGTGCTGTTTACTTCAATCTTTGGGACATCTCCCTTAATAATCATAGCCCTTCGATTTAGACATTGGGTAGCCTTGTGCCCAAACTCTTGACATTTAAAACACTTGATCTAGCTTATCTTCTTCCCAGATCCTTGTTTTTTCTCATAAGTTCTTGGTGGCGCTTCACCATTAACTAGTTGGCCGTTTTGCTTAACCCTAACTTCTACCCTTCGGGTTGGCTTGGAACTTTGTTGAGCTTGGTAGTTTCCTTTAGTAGGTCGGCTTAACTAGTCAGTTCGGCTCATTGGAGGTCAGGTTGTCTTGCTCCTTTTCTATCTTTCCACTCATTGTGCTATCCTTATAGCCTTATCTACTGTAGTGAATTGTCAAAGTTTCATGATATCTCGGATGTCATTTCTTAATCCAGTAAGAAACCTAGATATTGTTCATGCTGATGGCTCTTCTACTTCGTATTGAATCATAAGTATGGAATTCTTAAACATACTCATCAATAGTTCGATTTCCTTGTCTCAGCTCTTGAAGCTGAGCAAATGTGTCTTACAAATAAGTATCCAGCACAAATCTGTTCTTGAGGATACTCTTCATCTTAGTTTGAGTGTTATCTTCTTGAAATCTTTCTTGTCTCCTCATAATTTGGAAGTTCTTCCATTACATCGCAGTATAAATTGAGAACTTTATAGTAGTAGTCCTTACCTTCTTACGATCCACAGACTAGTAATAATAAAAACCACGCTTTACTTATTCCTCTCAATCTAGTTAGTTGTCAACAATTCCAAAACCATTGAAGTTTAGAATTTGAAGCTTTACATGGTTGACAGCTTCGGGCACTTGAGCTCTTTCCTCTTCTTCTTCGTACTCTTCTTCCCCTTTATCATCCATTTCTCCTAAATCAATCCTTCTTCATATTCATCCTCTTACTCCTCTACTTTGATTTTGTCGAGTTAGGATTTGTCCTATAGTAAGTCAAGCATTTTATAAAGTGTTTTACATTACCTCAACAGGTCAATAAGCCATGGCATGAACAGCTCTGGTCAAATCGACTATGAGGTTAGCCATCTCATTAAGTTATTTCTCTATACTCCTAAGGTTGCCTTAAGGTTATTGTCTACGGTAGACAACACTACTATTGTCATCTCTAATACCGGTGTTGATACTAGCATCCGTTACTCTTTCAACAAAACTTAGTAAACAAACTTAGAATTCATAAAACAACATAAACTACCTTCTTAACTCAGACAAATCGCATACTCTTTCCTTTATACGAAAGTTTAAGCTATCTATCAATACAGTGAATGTCTTTGAAGAGCAACAAATCTAGTCAAAACTTACTATGTTTTCGTATACTCAAAATAGGGTAAAATAGAGTATATAACCATAGTTAAGTATTACTCCTTCTACTTACCCAAATAATCATAGTTAATTTCTATGCAGCTACGATACACTACCACAATAATCACTACTTACAATAAATTTCAAACATAACTTACCCAAACGAACCTTTTCTTTGATACTAAGATGATACAAATCGGTCTAGGGACGGATAAGGCCGATAGTGATGGTAGGTCTAAGATTGTTGAAAGCTTGAAAACGAAGTGGGAAATGCTTGAGCAACAATGAGAATAGACTAAGTAGACCTTCAATCCGCTCCAAGGATATTATGCATCAAGGAACTTTCAAGAACTTACGACTCAACTCGATATGACATACGAGCTAGTTCGATAAAGATACTCGCCACCTAGTCTTGCTTAAGGGTTAAGATAAGAGTGAAGTAAGCAATGGAGAATAATGCTCACCAAAAAGGAGAAGTGTATATTCAATATCAAAAAGTGTGAGATGATGATGATGCGGCTACATATTATAAGGGTATTTATACTTGAAAAGTTAGGGCATTATGCCGAAAATGGAAAAGACTAAAAGGGTAATGTCCAAAAGAAGTAATGTATAAGGACTGATAAAAGTTATAATTGAAAATACAACAAAAATGGGTATCTTATATGGAGGATTTATCATATGATGGCTTGGATACGTAGCTCGACAAGATTTGAATGATTAAGGATTTGTATGTTGAGGATCTACATTTTGGTCCCATCTATACTAGGTGTGAAGAAGGACAAACACTTGATGACTATCACGAGGAGGATAGATACTTATTTAGGAAGAGGAGATTGTGTATTTTGACCTATTCTATGAGAGAGCTATTAGTGCGCGAGGTACATGGTAGAGGGTTATCTTGACATTTTGGCAAGCATTGAACTCATGAGATACTATCATCAAGATTCTTTTAGCTAAAGATGATGAGGGATATCCAAGCTGTATTAGAAAGGTGTGCTACTTGTAAGAAGGCAAAGAGCCTAGCCTAGTAAGGACATTATTTATCTTTGCCGATCCCAACTAAACCATGGTCTAAGTTGAGCATGCACTTTATGTTAGAGTTGCCATGAATATCTCGAGGGAAGGAATCTATCATGGTGTTTGTGGATCGATTCAACAAGATGGCACACTTTGTGTCCTGTTCTAAGACTAATGATGCTTTAGCTATCTCTTTTCTTTTCTTGCAGGAGGTCATCAAACTTCATGGAGTGCCTAAGACCATTGTTTCAAATTGAGACCTAAAGTTCATGAGCTATTTTTTGAGAACATTATGGAGACGAATGGGAACTAAACTATTGTACAATACATCCTATCATCGACAAATGGATAGACAGACCGAGGTTATCAATAAGACAGTGGGAACTTTACTCTAGGTTGCCGTTGGTTGGAACATGGTCGATTGGGATCTGTGCCTACCTACAATAGGGCTGTCCCTAGTGTTATGAACATGTCACCATTTGAAGTCGCCTATAGGTTCAACCCTAAGCTCCCATTAGACTAGACGCCCCTTTCGAGCTGGGATGATGATCAATCATATGTAGAAAGATTTGAGTCCATCAGACCAATGCACCAGGAGGTCATAGAACATCTAAGCTAAGTTACTACCAAGCTCGAGAGATGAAGCTGACGATAGAAGAGTAGACAATTTCAGTCAGGTGATTTGGTTTGGATCCACCTTAGTAAGGAATGATTCCTAAGTTTAAGGAAGAGTAAGTTATCTCCTAGAGCCGATAAACCATTTAGAATGCTTGAAAAGATCAATCCAAATACCTATAGGATTGAACTACTTGAAGAATATGGAGTCTCTGACTCCTTTAACATTGCCGACCTCCACCCATATACTCTTAAGGACGACTAACATGGAGATGAGCCAAATTTGATCCCAATTCTCAAATAGCTCGAGGGGGATGATAGAGATCATAGACCAATCATGCGTTCGAGGACTTATATGGTGTCGAGCCTAGTTTCTAACCTTCCCGGTTCTTTTTATAAAATTAGATCTTCTCTAAACCGATCAGTATTAAATCCTATTTGTTTAATACCAATCCTCGACTAGGGCTTGAAGAAAACCATTTTTTTCAATTTGAAATATATCGGAGTCACCACCCAATCAGAGTTGAGAAAAAAGGGTTAAGTTATAATCAATTGGGTGGATTAGTTATAACTTAGCTACCGGCCTATCGAAAAGATTGAGTTATAAAACAACTTTTTGAGAACTAGAGAATCTGGATCTGGGAATTAGGACTTTTAAACCCTTACGGGTACCATTGACTTTCCAAAATTAACTTTAATCTTTAAAAATGACCTTTTTTATTTTATAAGACGGAACTCAATTTAACTATTCTAATAGGACAAATGAAATAATCTAAACTAATGAAAAAGGTAAATTATGCTTTTTCATTTTTATCGTCGCCCCATAAGTGGCTACGTCCTGCTATTTTGGATCAGATGTACATAGTTCTGTTTCTGAAAAATTTAAGTGGGTTGAGTTGATTTTAGCTTTTTAAAACAACCCGATTTACGTTTTTGCCCATTTAAGTTTATTTAAGAAAAATCCTAAAGGGCCCTAAATTAGATTTTTTGAAAATTCTAAATGATCCTAATTTGAAAAATGGCTGATTTATTTTTATTTTATTTTTGAAAAATCAATTTTCTAAGTGGTAAAAAGAAATAATAATCTTTATTCTTTCTATTTACTTATTTATTTTTATTTGTATTTGTTTATTTTACTTATTCTATCTATTTTATTAAAATAAAAATAAATAAATAAATAGACTACTTCCTTTTTTTTTCTTCTCTTTCTTTTTTCTCTAGTTCTTTTTTTCTTTTTTCATTTTTTTTGTATTACATTTGATTACATATTACAAGCATATAAGGAAAAAAAAATTGAATTAACAAAATAAAGGAAAATAAAATAAAAATGAAAAAAGGGGGGCCAGATCGGATGTTGGACAAGACACTGGTTAAGGGCGCAGATCGGACTCCAGGTCAGATCACAGGTCATTTGGTCGAGTCCCGCAGATCTAGGTCGGTTTGTCGAGTCGCTAATAACAGCAGTAGCAAGGCTCAATTTGGCTTGATCTAGCTACTGAATTGAAGGGGAAAACGGGTTTTTGTGTATTTCCAATTGGGATTAGGGGAGGTAGAGAAGTTGCCTTGGCGTTTGGAGGTGGTTTAGGTGGCGTTGGTGAGTGGCAGTAGGTGGTGGTGTTGTCGGGGTTTGCTGGAGTTGAAAGGGAAGTGTAATGTGGGGTTTAAGGACATGGAGAGAGTGGCTGTAGGGTCAATTGGGATCAAAGGGAATTAGATGTGGTGGTTTCAAAAGTAGGTTTCACGGTGGCTAGGGTTGTAGGGGGTAGTGCTTTGATGAGGCAATAGAAGTTACGGCTAAGGGTGAGAGTGGTTGGGTTGGAGAGCCTGAGCTACGGGGGGCTCGACCACGGTGGTGGCTTGGCTCGGGAGTGGCTGGAGAGAGGGTTTCAAAGAGAGAAAGGGAAAGTTAGAGAGAGAAAGTTTGTGAGAATGAGAGAGAAGGTGTTTCCAGCAATTGTCCTAGGTTGTGTGTGATTGTGTGTACTCTTCGAAGTTCCTTTTATACTTGAATTGTTCTTAGAAAACATGGAAAGCTCAGATTGGATTAATGAAGAATGCCTAGAAAAATAGCTTTTTCCGATTTTTGGAGCTCAAATTGAATGCTCCTTTGACTGTATTTAGATATGTTTTTTATACTGATTCACAATAGGCTATGTCTATTATGCAATTTCGCCATTGATTTGGTGGAATTGCAATGAGAAAGGGTCCAAAAATCATGCCGAAGTAAGCGATTTGAAGAGGAAAGTGCTGGAAATCTAGGGAAAATGAAGGAAGGAGAGGGAAAGAGAGGAAAATGAAGGGATAAGGAAAGAAGGGGAGGGAAAAAGTAGGTTGACATGGCACCATGTTAGCTATGCCAGCCAACACTGACATGCCACGTGTCATCCATGACAGGTGGCAATTGGCGTAGCATGCACATGGATGCCACGTAGCACTACGTCAATAGGGTCGTTAAATCTAAGGATGCCACGTGTCAAGATACGTGGTGCAATAAGATCTTGACATGTGTCAGTCCTTGATGTGATTGAAAATAAGAAAAAGGCATTCCTGTCTTTGTTAAGTTTCAAACCCAAAAACTCATGCTCAATGTTAATGTTATGTCCATATGCTTAACCATCAAGTCGTTGGCCTATGCCTTACCCATTTATGCAATCAAATTGCATATTTGGACTCAGTTAGCCTGAGCTAGATTTAAATCAAAGTCTAAGTTCAACGGCCTAACTTCTAAACCAAAATTAAAATCTATCCTAATAACATGTTATTTTCTAAAATCTTTTATTTGAATTTAATTTTTCTACTTTTTTTTGTAATTTTTTCAAATTTCTAAATTTTTAAACTTCATTTTCTAATTTTTTAAATCTTTTTAGGGTTTCTTTCTGAAATTTCTTATTTTTTAGTTTTTTCTTATTTTTGAAAATTTTTGTATTTTTCTACGATCCTTATTTTTTTTAATTTATTAATTTTTTTAGGTTTTCTTTTATTCCCTATTTTTTGATTTTTTTTCTAATTTAGGGCCTACTGAGAAAAGAAAGAAAAATAATAAAAATGAAATAAATAAAAAACAAGTAAAGGGGGAAAAAAAATTAGGTGTTTACATATGACTAATTATGTTGTTCGAGGAGAGTTTAACTCTAAAGAGCCATGCATTCTCCATTTCGACCTACTAAGTTACTTTGTTCTCCACCT
Organism: Lumnitzera racemosa; assembly: GCA_024138005.1. Taxonomy (NCBI): domain Eukaryota; kingdom Viridiplantae; phylum Streptophyta; class Magnoliopsida; order Myrtales; family Combretaceae; genus Lumnitzera; species Lumnitzera racemosa. The sequence goes on from JAMXBC010000007.1 coordinate 10,641,954, forward strand.
CATTTAAGAGACTGTCGAGGTGACTGATATGTTGTTGTGCCAATCCCTCCACAATATGTCAATATAAGGCTAACCGTCAAACTTGCATACTGCCAACTTGATCCATGGTTGAGGTTGAGCTAAACCCGATCCTAAGCTAACTAGCTAAGGTTGACTTGATAATGGATCACCTCTTAAACCGACCCTTCCTTAATCTGCACATCTGAGTTACTGAGCCGTTGACCTCGACCTAACCTATTTAGAACCTTCTTTGTTAGGTAATTTGCATCATTAGGACTACAAAATGGACGGTTAATTGAGTTATATAAATACTTGTAAAATTGTAATCGCCACAATAGTTAATAAGAGATATTCAAACATATTCTTCCTTTGTGAGCTAAGTGTCCTTGCTTAATCTCGATTACTTTTATTTAGCTCATTGAGCGTAAACTAGTGGCGAGTGACCTCAGGCTCTACTTGTGCGTAACATCAAGTGTAACTTGAGCTTGTATGAGGTATTGGTGCATCATATCCACCATCGGTGCATGAGGACCCTTACTTAATCTTTGACTATCGTTTATCTTTCGGACTGTCTCGAGGTTTGGACCAATCCCTTAGTTATGCATGATATCGCAATTTGTGTATTTACTTATGTGCTCGTATTAGGTAGGGTATGAGACTTTACTCAGACCCTACTTATAGGTATAGTTTTCTAAATTTTGTTACTTATACCTTACTCTATAGCATTCTGAAACCACCTTGTACCTTATAAATAGTACAAGGCATATAGTACCTTATAGAACCTGTAAATCTTTTTTTCTTATAAGTTTTAATATGGCTAATTTTTATTTATTTTCTTTTCCTTCTAATTTCTTTAATTTATTTTTCTTTTTGATCATTTTTTCACCAATCATTATTATATAAACATATCAACTTAAGTGAAATCTCGGTCTCAACTTTAAACACTAAATAAATAATTATAAATTGGACTCATTTGGGGGCGACTTATTTTGGCAATAAAAGTATTCCTAGATTAGACATTACAATCTCTCCATTCATAGTTAGCATCCATAATGATGCTCAATGAATCATAATTACGAAATCTTAATCTATTGGGTAAATTTTTTTCAAACCTAGTACAAACCCTAATTTTGGACAAGGGAAAAAGTACAAACACAAATCTTAAGTAAACCTTAACTTGAACAACGTTATATAAATTTAATGCAAGATATTTTTTAAGGTTAATACAAAGAAATTATTGCAACAAAAGAAAATTAGTTAATAACATACCTTTTTAGGCGACTTCATGCAAATTCTTTCTTTTTAAATTTTAGTAGAGTTGAACATAGTAAATGAGGAGGATGGAGTGGAAAGAAAATGCAATAAAGAAAACATTAAGGAGGAAAAGATTGATAAGAGGACATCGGGTTCAGTCTAGGTTTTTTCATAAGCTGTGTTTTGTTATTTTTTCAAGTTCATACAATTGATAGATTATTCTTTTTTATTTATTAATTTTATTTAATTATTATTATAGGGTAGGTATAAGGTACCCTAGAAACTCGTACCTTATGTACTCTACAATATAGGTTCTAAGGTGAGTATCGGGGACCCTGACCTCATACCTTAGAACTTGCTTTAGATTTGGGTTCTGATGAACTTTTTGGCTTAGGTTTTGTAGTTTGATTTTGCAGTCCATTATCATTCTTACCTTTTGCTTTCTCATGTGAGTCATTATTAGAATCACTAACTTTAATCTCATTAGCAAATTTAAAATTTATGGATTCTTCAACTGTTTTAGTAACCTTGTTAAGCACATGATATGCTTTACTACTTAAGGAGTATCCTAAGAATATGCCTTCATTAGCTCTTTCCTCAAACTTATAAAGGTTAATACCTATTTTCTTGATGTAACATGTAGAACCAAACACATGAACATATGATACCGTAGGTTTTCTACCTCAACAAGGTTCATATGATGTTTTCTTAGTGAATGGTCTTATGTACACATGATTGATGATGTAATACGATATAGATACTGCTTCAGCCTAGAAATATTATGCTACACCACTTTTATTTAACAACGTATGTGTCATTTCTTGAATAGTTTTATTTTTATGCTCTACCATTCTATTTTGTCATGAAGTATAAGGTACAAAAAAGTTATGAATTATGTCATTATTTTGGCAAAATGTTATCAATTTTGAATTATCAAACTCTTTCTTGCCATCAATCCTAAGACTAGTTATAGAAACTCCCTTTTCATTTTGAACTTGTTTAGCAAAAACTTCAAAACTCTTAAATGCATCACTTTTATGTCTAAGAAAAAGAACTTGTGTAAATCTAGAATAATCATTTGCTATTACTAGGCCATACTTGTTTCCTCTAAAGCTTAATGTAGGTGTAGGATCAAACAAATCAAGATGTAATGATTCTAAAGGTCTTTTAGTTAAGATAACATTCTTTGGCTTATGTGAACATTGCTTATTTTATTCTTAATGCATGTCGCATAGTGAAAATCATCCCTAATATGTAATCTAGGTAGACCATATATAAGACTATTCTTAGACAAATTATTTAATTGATGAAAGTTAATGATTTGCTTAAACTATATATATAAAAATAAATCGTGAATACTCCAGCAAGTATATTGAATTGAAATCAAGCAATATAGAGCAAGTAAGGTTATCGGTTTCTCAAGGACTAAGAAATTACTAATCCTTAATAGGTCTTATCAATATTTAAGTAATCAAAAGTAAATTAACTAATCTAATAATTACCCTAAAACTATTGCAAAGAAAATTATTATAAAATATCTAAAGCTAAGCAATCAATTAAGAATTGTAGGTAAAACAGAATCCATACTAGTTATGCAAATCAAATTGTTATTGTGTTATATAGATTAATAGCTATATAGTCATTCAAGTGAAATTATTTTGCCTTAAAACTTAAGGACTTAAATCTCTAATTAATTAGCTAGCTCCCGTATCTCTAATTAACAGTGGACTCTAAATTATAATCATACATCTTCCGATTTTATGATTGTCTAATGACATAAATCAATTACCTTAATGTCTTAGTGAATAATTAATCATAAAACATCACATTAATCTCTAGATAATTTCTAATTAATTCAATTAACACTACTTCCGCATCAATCAATCAAATTAATCAAGAATTTCTAACAAACTCTATATCAACTCCCATATCACTAGGTTTTCTAACAATTATAATCAATTAAACAATTATAATCGAAATCATAGAAATTTGTAATCATGAATCATCCATATATCTATTAATCTTATAACATGAATACAATTCACATCTTAGCTATTTAGGGTTTCATTAATTCCCACAAATAAACTTAACCAGCAATGGAATTTGAAACGAAAGCACAATTACTAATTAAATTTGCAAAGAAGTTCATAATTGAAAGTAAGAATAAATCACAAAATTGCATAAACATAAATAAAATAGAAGTCACCAATTCTGTAATTTGAAAGAGTAAATTTCAATTGTAACTTTAAAATTGATCTCTATAGCAAAAGCAAAATCTTCTCAACAATCCAAACAATTCTATGGAAGAATTCTTCAAGAACTACCAACTAATTGTTCTAGGACTCTCTAATTCTAAAGAAGTTGTAAAAGTTTTCCTAAATTTTGAAATACATGACTGTTTATAGAGAAAACTAGGGTTAGCTTTCAAGAGGCATTCTTTTCATGAAGGTTAGCGATTTAGGTTCCAAGGCCGGCGGCATAGACATCTAATGTCACCATTGTTCAGTGTAGGCTGACTTAAGGTCGGCTGTCTTCAATTCTAATCATGCCATAGCTTACTTTAGGCTTTGTTCGTTTGCGTAAAACTATTTTAAATTGTCCGTATTTCCACTCTAGCTCCTCTAATACTAGAAATGTCCAAATGAAAACACTTAAGTACCAATTCTAAATGATTTCGATAAAATCAATAATAATTCTCTCTAATTCATACATTAAAACATGAATAAAATATGCCTTGATCAATTAGCATGACTAAGCATTTTATGCCATAAAAATGCATTATTAGAAAAACTCAAGAAACAACTTTTAGTTTCTATTTTAGCTGGTTCTATGAGATATCTGTTCTTTTCTCTATAGCCTTCAAACAACTTAATGCCAATTTTATCAAATGCCTCAACATTATCTTTGTTGGGCACTATTTTATAGCCCTGATCATGCAATTGACTTATACTCAACAAATTATGTTTCAAGACTTTAACAAGACTAGGTAGACCAATTATACCAATTGCGATGATTTTACCCTTGCTATCATCTCCGAACTTTACATAGCCTCCTGTTTTCCACTATAGAGTTGTGAACAATGAAGTATAACCATTCATGTGACATGAACACCCATTATCTAGGTACTACATTCCTTTCAATCTTACTTCATGTTCCTCAGAGAGAGCCATTAGACATAAGTTAGCTTCATTGTTTGTTTTCAAATTTATTTCTGATTCATCTAGATCACTCTAAGTGGCCAACAAGGATTTCTACTTCTTCTTGTACTTTTCTAGTTTCTTCAACAGCATTAGATATTCATACTTGATGTGCTCAGGCTTCTTCACTTATAGCACACTAGTTTCTTTTTCTCTTCTTTATAATTCTTTCCTACATCATACTTGGAACGATTAGTGGAAGAGCATTTATTAAAGTGCTTTTTCTTACCTTTCTTCTTGAGAATCTTATTAAGTCTTCTTGCTAAAAGTGTGATGTCCTCATCATCTTCTGGTTGTGAATCTGATTTGGATTCAAATTTTGAATTAGCTTCTTGAGCCTTGAATGCGATAGTCTTTTTACTGCTCTTTGGTTCATTGATGTCCTTGCTATGTGACTTATGTGACTTGTAAGCAAGCAACTTTTCTCTAAGTTGGCTCATTGTCATTTTTGTCAACTTTTAGGCTTCTTTAGTTGCTATTTTCTTAGCATCCCATGGTAAAATTCTTAGTATCCTACAAACAAGATCGATGTCCTCAATCTTTTTACTTGGTAAGGCAAATTCATTAATCATGATAGTAGAACAGTCAAATACATCTTGAATATTTTCACCCGATTAAAATCTAAATAATCTATATTGTTGAAGCAATGAGTAAATGCAGGTGTCCTTGATTGTAGTTGTCCTTCATAAGTCTTCCTAAAGGTATCCCAAATATCTTTTGCAGTCTTATAAAATGAAATATGATAATATTCAGAAGGTGATATTATCATCAATAATAAATGCTTAGCCTGATTATCTTCTCAATCTGTTTCTTTTTAGCGTTCGTGAGTGTTGAATATCCATCTGTAGTAATTTGGATGTCTCTATACTTAATGATTTCCAATGATCTAAAATCAGTTGCTTTGACATATGTCTCCATCTTACATTTCTAATATGTAAAGTTAGTACCATTGAAATAAGGAGTGTAATTTATAGCAATAAATATATTGTTTTCTACTATAGATCTTTGAACTCTAGCTAATTAAGAGCTGAGAACTGGTACCAATTGTAGGTACCAAAAGAACCAAGAAGGGGAGTGAATTAGTTATTTCAAAGTTTGCATAAAATTAAAGATGTCCTCTTTGATCACTTTAGTAAGATTAGACGCAAAACAATATATGAAAATAAATAAAGCACAAAAATAAAGGAGAGTAGGGATGAGAAGATCAAGCTAGAGTTTATAATGCTTCGGCCTTATGTCTACTGTACTCTTCTAACTCCACCATTGCGGACCTGGTTATCTATACTGGTATCGTTTCATTATCTATGTTTTAGTATCTTTAACAAGAGAGAAACAATTACAAGCCTTTCTACTTTGTCTCATTAAGCTACACTTTCCCATACATAGAACTACAAAAATTGGATTCTCTCTCTAACACAAAACCTATCACTAAAACAAATATATTTATAGAAGCTATGAGGATAGAATACAAAAATCCTCTCAAATAAAGTACACAATGAAATTAAAATATGAAAGTTGATTGGACAGTGTTGTCTCTAAATTATATTCTAATTAAGGTTATGGTTTTTCTCAAGTATGAAGTTTTTGGTAAATGAATGCAGTTCTGATGCGATGATCTTTATCTTAAAAGATTTGAACTTATCTTCTTTTATATCTTTTGAAGTAATGCCTCTTTTCTAAAATCTTGGATAACTTTTGATTAAATCTTGAATAATTTGAAAAAATCTTGACTTAAATGTTGGTTTTTATAATCCATAAATTGTAGAAATTGAATCATTTGAGTTTGACTTGAATTTAAACATTGTACTTCTTATATTTTCATTTGATGTATTCTGGAGACTTTCTTGTATAACATACTCTGATTTCCCTTTGTATTTTTTTCAATAAAACCTTCAAAAGTTGAATCCCCTTTTGAAAATAAACATCTCCTAAAAATTAGAAGAAAATCTTGATGCTTGATGCCTTCAAATTTGAATCTTGGAGCTTTTAGAATATTATTGCTGCTCTCTTGCTCATGAATAATTAAACAAATTTGGTATATTAGAACAAATATCATTTGAAAATATTTGCATAACAACTCCTTAGATTTTGATAAAAATTTGCATCAATCAAAATAAGATTCATCCTTATTTAATATATCTTCACATGTGTTCTCATCCTTTCTTGATTTGAACTTGAATAAAATTTGATTTTAAATTTTATAAATTTTTCCAAGTATCTTGAGGATAATGTAACATAAATCTCGTGAATAATCTAATAAGATAACTTCAATAATGATCAATTGACATAAGATAATATGTTTAGTTAACATTATCCTTAAAATATTTCCAACTTAATCCCCGTAGAGTTAATTAACCAACTTTATGGAATGTATTGGAGACATTACCTAAATATATCCAACAAGTGTAGTTGGGCTTTCAAACACTTATAAGCCTAAACTACTTCTTGAAATATTAAGCCCTATAAATTCTGACACTATACTTAATGTTCTGAATTTTGTTTTGATTTTCAAAATGAGTACTAAGACTAAATTCTTGTCTTTGTGTTTATTGACTTATAGACTTAAGAAACTTGCAAGATACCATATTACTCTTTTTGTTATCATTAAAACACTTATGGGATAACTCAATATTCTCCCCCTTTTTTATGATAACAAAAACCTTTATAAAAAAAATGTTGATCAAATTATGAAAGGTTTTGTTGATAAATTCATGTCACGTCACAACAAATGTAAACATAGATTATTAGAGAATTTTAAGTCTAAGGATTTCAGAAAATATTTTATCACCTTAGGAATATTTTTTGTGTGTGTGAAAAGTAAAAATTTAATTGGTGTTTTTTGAAAAATTAGAGTTTTCTTAGGTGTTCTTCAAAAAGTAAGAGAAAAAGATTTTTTTTTTTTCATAAAATATCTTTTAGAACTATGTAGGCTTGATTCTAACTGGTAGGTGCATCGTCATTTGGGGTGATCCTAAAAAGTAAAAAATATAATATATAAGTTTTTTTTTTCTTTCTGTTATCGAAACCTTTCTTTTTAATTTCAAAAAGAGTTAAAAGGTCCTTTTATTTAGTTATGGATCTTTTGTGGTAACCTCATCGGGTTTTGATAGGTTAGCTCCTAATCCCATTTCTCTAATTTTTGATTTTCTAAAATCCTTTTTAGAAAAAAAACTCGTGGACTAGTAACTGAAATTAAAGCTTATTCACCCATGGCTTTAATTTCACTATTTTCTCGATTGAGTCAGGTGGTGGCTCCATGTTTTTCAAAAAAACCTTTTTGTAAAATTTGAGCTTTTTGCTAATCTGATCAAGAAATTTATACTAGGTAGGCTGGGCTTGGTATTAATTATATTAGGAAAAAGGGGAAACCAAATTTTCAACTTGATACATTCCAATATCCCCATTTAATTCGATTTCTATAAGTAATTATCTTTTAGGATCAATTGTTTCATATTTTAGTTTAAGGAATTGAAGACATTTAAGCCCAAAAATAGGTTGGATGCATATTTGTAAGCTCCAGCTAGTCTTTCGTGGCTGCTACGATTTGACGAAGAAGATGACTGTACGTGACTTGCACCAACCTCTACTTTTTTTATTTTCTTTTTAACGAAAATGAAAATAAAAATAAAAATAAAGATAATAAATAATATAAAAACCCACTCTTGCCTATATGAGGTTTTGAACTTCTAACCTTTAATGTACAAAACCAAGTACTTATCAGAAAACTAATAAATTTAATATATTAAATTAATGAAATTAAATATTATTTAAAGCCAACACATATTGGGCCAAAATAATTAAAAACAAAAGGCCATGGATTGGTCATAGGCTTGTTAACTCCAAAATTAAGCTTAGCACGTATATTTTATGAAATTTAAGTTCGAAATGTGTGCAATTTAATAAAAACCTAAGTTATTGCTTTTTATTAGCTTGGTGAGTTGAAACTTTAATCTGCATTCATTAAAATTTCCCTCTTTTATACCTTTAAAACCAGTTGCATTGAGCTTGAATAGAAAATTTTATATTTTTGACAAAGTGAGGTCCTCTTTTTCTTTTCTTTTCTTTTCTTTTTTTTTTTTAACTTGAAACTTCATTTTATCATATTCATACACATACTAAGCCCCAAAAGTTCATTTTTTCCTAATAAAACTAAAAACTTTCTTTTTTATTTTTCTAGTTATCTTATTTTGTTTTTTGGCTCTTTCAATTTTTTGTTAACTTTTGGGTTTTGCTTATTATTCTATTTTTTAAAATCTTTTTCTCTCTTTTCTATTTTTGTACTTTTTCAATGTTTTGTATTATCTTAGGCTTTTCATTTATTCCAAAATTTTAGTATTTTTGGTATTTTTCACATTTTTTTTTTATATTTTGTACTTTGTCTAAAAGATGACAAAAAATGGGCTGTCAACACTAAGCTAACTTAAAAATATACTTTAATACCTTCTAAATAACTATTAACATGTAAGAAACTAAATTAAAATGAAAAATATATGATTAAAATACTAAAAAGGCTTAGATAGGAAAAGAACCTTATTATATAGTTAACTAAAATATAATAATTTCATTGCTATTAACATTATAAAGGTGATTTTAGAGACCTGACTGAATACCTTAAGTATTATCAAGACTGATAGCCTTGGACGGGTGAGTATCTACTATCATTATCAACTTGTTTGTGTTAATAGTTTGGTAACACCTTATATATACATGCATACATACATATATAATATATATTTATGTATTCTTACATGGTTATGCGAGGGTACTTGAGACTTGCATGTGATTGGCTTTAGTTGTTTCATTGTGATAAGATATACTCAAATACTTGAACTTAATATGTGATGATGTTTATGCTGTGATTTATATGAATTGGATTATTTGCCCTATTTGGTTGGTCACCTTATAATTTGAATTAAGCATGTTTATAATGCCCAAGAATATTCAAGAAATGTTTTTAGAATGGATGGCATTTTTGTAATTTTTGGCTTAATAGGCCTAAAGCCCCTTTACCTTAAAGCCCATTTACATAGTTCATTACCTTAGACCTTATCCAAACCCTCCTTAACCCTCTTATTTCTTCTATGCTCTCTACTTTCTCTTACTCTTAACTGAAACTAACTTTTAGGTTCTCAAAAATTCAAGAAGAATTTGGAATGAATCCAGTTGTAAGTGAGCTTAAGTATCCAACGCCCTTTGCTTTAGTTATCTTGGTGAAAAATCCTCATTTTCATGGAGTTTCTTAGTAATCCTTAAGAAACCTGAATTTAAGGTAGTTATTATTTGTAGCACTCTATTGGATTTTTCTTCTTAATCAACGTAGAAGAAGTTCCATTCATTCTTAAGTAAGTTCTCTCATCTTTTCCTTTTGTTGGTTGTTGGGTCATGATGAAACTAAAGTGTTTTATGTTAGTTAAAATTCGTAAATTGGTTGATTAAAAATGTCCTTTAGTGATGGGTTGAAAAGTTTTTGAGGTTTACTTAGAGTTGCATTGAAGAATGGAAGTAAAGGATATAGTTTGAAGTGTTGTTGAAGGTGGAATTTTGCTTTACCTATAGGGGAAATGACCTATGGTACAATTGTGTTACAGAATTTGTCCTTGATTGTGCTTAAGTTTTGTGTGAAGGATTAGAGAGTTACAAAGCGAAGTGATATGGTTGTGTCATTAACCTTGTTCGGTAAAGAGGAAGTTTGATAAGAAAGTTACACAGCCAGCCATATGGTCATGTTGTTGATTGTGTCAATGTATAAACTTTTGATTTCGTCTTTTCATTGTTTTTCTTATTATACCTTAATCAAATATTTTTCTAACCTTAATCTTAAGTTCCACTTAGTTTTCTTTTATAAAAGTTCCAACCTTTGCTTAGTATTCTCATGTTCTTTAAGTTAATTTAACTATTTTGATTAGTTTAAATATTTTTTACTCTTGAATGCCATTTTAACCAATTTTAATGAATTATTACCTTATTTTACAAATCTAATATAGTAATTATTGTTATTTATGCTATACATTTCTAAACTTTGCTCATCCAAGTGTTTTACTCTTTTAAATCCTAACCTTTTCCTAGTTGTATCAAAGCTTAGAAGAATAGATTGATTAAAATTGTGGGATACCTTAGGTATTGTTAAGTTTAATGGGGTTTAGGGGTTTACTTCAACGTATGAATTGGATCGATTTAATGAATGATTAAGGTAAGTTTACTATTTTAACTTTTAAGTTATTAGATTCAAGTTTTGTGGTTGATTCTGGCTTTGTAGTAGAGTAAAAGACTTATATGTAATATATAATATATACATATATAGTATAATATATATAATGTGTATATATACATACATACATAAACAATGTGGTGAGGTCATAAGTACTCTTATTGTTTGCTGACTTAAACTTAAGATAATTTAACTAATAGTTTGTTGTAACTTTCGCATTGTTACTTGCCTAAATGTACGTGTGTGACTAATTTGGAATCTGTAAGTGCTTGTGCATTATGTACTCGGATTTGGCTCATTCTTTTATTATTTTTATAGCTATGGGTTGATTTGATAAGTTTATTACTTATGACATGTATGGGAATTGTTGTTATTGAGTTTGGAAAGAGAGGCGATTAGTTTTGTACCATATAGAAGAGATTGATGAACTGTAGAATTGTAGAGTTAGTGTTAGGAAAACTTATTGGTAAGTGTATTTGTTATAAGAGTTTGGATTATCGCTTCGAATTATGGTTGGATTGACTCACTTGTAAGTTATACAATTTGTTTGAATTGTAGAGAATTGTTTTTATCGTACTGATGTCAGTTATTATAGATGGCTTTGGATATTATAGTTAGTTTAGGGCCTTAACATATCATTAGAAAACTAGTGACATGTGGTGGGTTATGGCACCAATTGGTTCTAAAGTATTACAGCCTAAATGGTATCAAAACTTTGTTAATTGATCTTTAGAGAGCTTAAGTTAACGAATGCTAGAAGAGCTAAGTTGGTGGATTTTAGGTCAAAAGATCATGGAATAGCTTAGGTAGTAGATCGTAGAAAGACTTAAGTTAATTGATCATTTAAAGGTTTAGGTTCATTAATCTTAAAAGAGCTTAGGTAATGAATCAATCGGACGGTAAGTAATGAAGAGAAAGGTATAGCACATAGGTTTGATTTGAGTGTGGAGAGAAGTTACTTTAGTACTTATCTTCCTAGATATTCCATCTTTTAATCTTGATTCCAATTTGATTTGTCTCATTGCTTTTATTTGTTCCCTAATTGTTTAGTTACTTCTATCTCTTTACTATGTTTCCTTTCAATCCCTTTGTATCCTGTTATACTGTAGTGTACCTAAGTGTTGATCTCTAAAGTTGGTGAGGTAGAATGGAGGATCATAGAGGAACTTGTTAAGCTTATCCCCTTGAAATGCTTCAATTAGATGTGAAAAGTCTAGTATAGACATAAAATACTTGGGGCAATTTAATTAAAAAGCACTAACTCATAATAAAGATTGGGAAAAACTTGAGAAACTAATGCTAAAGTTTATCTTTACAAACTGTCTAGGTGAACCTTGTATAGTGAATAGTAATGCAAAAAGAAGTAATATTTACATAAAGAAGAGTATATGAATATTTAGTTGCTACAAGTAATCAAATGCAATAATTGAAGAACTGGAATGTAGAATAGAAGGCTAAACTAAGAAGTATGATTTAAAAGACTTAATGAGCTTAGCATATGTATGCCTATAACGAGACTAATGAATAAGTCCATTTTTATGTTATGACTTATTGTGTTGGTTTTGTTTGTGTCAATAAAGGTCATGTTTAGTTTATTTATATAGGTCGAGTCTAGTCATCAATCAAGTTAGTGATGTGTTGGCATTTATCAACCTAGTTATATGTATGCTTATGTTAAATTGTAGAGTATAAACATTTTAGTACTAACTAAAAAAACATAAGTAATAAAATGTGCACAAAAAATAACAAGATCATATGAACTACTAAAATAGCAAAATATCACTAAATAAGTTAAGAAGTAAATAAGTTACTAATGATACTCATAATCACCTTCTAAATCACATAATAATATTGATTGGGGGACATGCGAAAGGGTAAGTAGTTAAATGTTCTAAGAAAGGAGTATACTATCAAAAATAAGACTTATAATACTTGAGGGCTTTTGAAGCTAAGTATGGTTGAAGTTGATTGATGAGTGAAGTTTGAGGTGATCTTTAATAAGAATCAATCTGGGAGTATGTTGTACATTTTGACAAGATATTTGACTAGATTTTAGGGACCAAGGTTAAGAGTTCTTCGATGGTTTATGGTTTTAGTTAAGTTGAAACTTTGTGGATGTTTACATCTTGTTTCGTTACTATGTGAGATATTGGCCTAAAGCTTTGATTTGAGAATTGTTGTTTCTCTAGGAGATGGAATCCTTTAGATGATTAATATAGGAATTGTGGAATAGGTTTCAAATAATAAAAGTATGCGTCATTCGCCTTAGAATTGTAGGCTTGATCAAGTATTCTTGAGGAATAATAATTGGTGTCTCTTGTTACTGAATAGAGTTTCTGATCTATAAGATTCAAAGATTTGTATTGGAGACATTGCATGTTATGGTCAAAAGGTTGGAATTGATATGATAAAAGAAAGTTTGCTAATGTTTTGGTTCCTAAAAATAGGGGTTTTAAAGTATTATAGTTGGATTGTAAATAAATGCAAATGTATTAAACATTCAAATGATGAGAAAGAGAATACCTTGTTACCTTAGAGATAAGACTGAAAGTATACAAATTAAAAAAAAAAAATCATGAGGTAAATGTAACAAGGGTAGTTGAAAGTTGGAAAGATGAGGGGTAGTAGAAAGGCTTACCAAAGAGTTGATTATTGAGAAGTGAATCTTTAAGAGATGAATCATTAGCTATGTAAAGTACAGTTGAATGAGTGGTATTGGAGATTAAAGGAAGAAATGAGAAGAAAGTATACGGAGTTACTCTAGAGTTCAAGTGACTTTTAAGGATGTAAGTCATTCAAAGGGAGTAGGATGTAATGTTCAAGAAAATGTTTTTAGAATAGATGGAATTTTTATAATTTGGCTTGATAGGCTTAAAACCCCTTTACCCTAAAGCCCATTTACATTAGTCATCAACTTAAACCCCAGCTTACCTTCCTTAACCCTCTTATTTCTTCTGTTCTCTCTACTTCTCTTACGCTTAGTTGAAACCAACTTTTAAGGTCTCAAAAACATAAGTATAATTTAGATTGAACCAAGTTTAAGGTGAGCATAAGTATCCACCTCCTTTTCTTTAGTTATCTTGGTGAAAAGCCCTCATTTTCATGAAGTTTCTTAGAATTTCTTAGGAAATCTGAAATTAAGTTGTTTATTATTTGCAGCTCTTTGTGGGGTTGGGTTTTGATTTACTCTCAAGTAACTTCTCTTATCTTTTCCTTTAGGTGGTTGTTGGTTTTAATGAAACTATAGTGTTTTGGGTTGATTTGAGTTCAAATTTTGTAAATTGGCTCGATTAAAATTATGTCTTAGTAATGGGTTGAAAAGTGATCAAGGTGTACTTAGGGTTAAGTTGAAGAATGGAAGGGAAAGAGATGGTTTGGAGTGATGTCGAAGGTGGATTTTTGTTTTGTTGCAAGGGGTATGACCTATGACATGGTCGTGTCATAGACCATGCCATTGCTTGTGCTTAAGTTTTGTGTGAGGTAAGAGAATTACATAGCCAAGAGATATGGCGGTATCGTTGATTGTATCTGGTAGAGAGGAAGATTGACTATAAAATTGTACGACCAATGATATGCATGTCCTTAACAATGTTAAGCTATAAACCTTTGGTTTTTTCTTTTTTTCATTGTTTTTCTTAACTAATCTTAATAAAACCTTTTTTTAACCTTAATCTTTAGTTCCACCTAGCTTTCTTTTGTAAAAGTTACAACCTTTACTTAGGATTCTCATGTTCTTAAAGTTAATTTATTGTTTTTGATTAGTTTTTTTACTCTCAAATGTCATCTTAACCATTTTTAATGAAATAGTACCCTATTTTACAAATCTAAGACATTAATTATTGTTTTTTAAGCTATACTTTTCCAAACTTTGCTTGTCCAAGTGTTTTACTCCTTTATAATCTAACCTTTTCCTAATTGTATCAAACATAAGAAACCTAGATTGATTAGAGTCGTGGGATACCTTAGGTAGAGTTAATTTTAGTTGAGTTGGTGGATTTACTTCAAAGCATGAATTAGATCAATCGAATGAAAGAATGAGGTAAGTTTACTATTCTAATTGTCAGGTTGTTAGATTCAAGTTTTATGGTTGATTCGAGCTTTGTACTTGATTCGGATTTAGCTTTCTAAGTATATGATGTGTGTTTGATGGTTGTGCTTGATGTTATATTAAGTAATCGAACTAACTCATATTCAACTTAGACTTGATTTGTTAATTGCGCTTGTCATAGCTCATCTTGGGGGCTAGTAGTGGCAAATGCCTAATAGACAAATGCCAATCTTATGTGAGGATTCTCTAGTGGAGTTGCATGTTGAGACAATGTAACAAAAATTAGCTATTTAAACTCTAGACCCTAGATGTAAGGAACTTTAGGTGGTGAGTCTTGCAATAGTAGTTCCCAACACTGTATTTATATCGTAGTAAGGTAAAAGACATACATACATACACACTAGTGGGTTCATAAGTGACCTAACTATAAGATAACTTGATAGGTTCTTTATTGTTAATTTTATGTTGTTGCTTGAATTAAATGTATGTATTTATGTGATTGCTTTAGCTTATTCTTTTATATTTTTTTACAACTACAGGTTTGATTCGATAAGTTTGTTACCTATGACATGTATAGGAATTGCTATAAATGGGTTTGGAAAGAGAGGTAATTAGTTTTGCATAGTATTAAGGGGTTAATGGACAGTGGAATTGTGGAGTTAGTGTTAAGAAGACTTGTTGGTAGGTGTAGTTGTTATAAAAGTTAAGATTATTGCTTTAGATTATATTATGGTTAGATTGACTTGCCTGTGAGTTATATGGTTTGTTTGAATTATAGAGAATTATTTTTATTGTATAGATGATGGTTATTATAGATAACTAGATTATAGCTAGTTTTACAGCCTTCACAAGTTATTAGAAAATTAAGAACACATTGTGGGCTGTGGTGCCAATTGGCTTTAGGGTTTCATAATATCGAACTAAACTTAAAATGAGACATGCATTTGCATGTTGCATTTCCTTAAACTACCATCACTGTCACATAGATAATGAAAAGGATGTTGTGAATTGTAGTCCTATTCTATTATTCATAATTTGACCAACTTTGAGGATTGTAATACTTATGATAAAATGTATGTTCATTGCTTTATTTTAGGCTTACATACATTTGGGGGTTTGAGTGGTTATAGAGAATATTTCATTTCATTCTCCCAAGGAAGGTATAGTTGAGAGATCCTTTTAGAGTTCCTTCTTTTAAGGTGTTTAAAATATGACTATATTTAAAGAAAACTAGTCTCGGATGCGTGCTAAGAGAAATAATGCTTATTTGGCTAGCCTAGACATCGATGGAACTATAAAAATCTATGAGTCCCTAAAATTGTATTTAGGGTAATTGAGTTTAGATTTAAGGTCTTCAAGAAAACATTATTTGTTGAACCTAAACTTTACGTCTAAGATAAAAATGTTAGTCACAGTGACTTAGTAAAGTTAGATTTTGAAAATAACAATCCAAAATTGCAATTTTGCTCCTAGAATTATGATTACTTAATATAGTACAAAATTTCTTGAAACCCTTAAAATCGAGTTTAGAATACGACGAGAACTTAGAGATAAATTAATTAAGCTATAAAATGAGATAATATAATATAATTTACTATATAAATATATACATATTTTTATGAGTGTACTCAGTATAAATAATAATTATATTGGTAAATTAACTCAAAATTACATAATTATATATAATATGTGCTAAATTCATAAAAATAAGTAGAGAATATATTTTAAATATAAGAGATATTTTGGAGACATAATTATATGTGTATAATTACCTATTATGGGCGATATACATAAAGGATATATATATATGTATATTAACAAATTTATAAAATATTAAGCATAATATACATATAATACTATTAAATAAATAAAAAAGTTATCTAAATGGATGCATCAACCCTGGAACTAGCTAGAGAATTATGGTGGTAGCTCCATGGTAATCTGAAGGGATGATTCATCAACAAATTAATAGCAAAAGGATACCTCTACCTTTGAAACAAGAAAGGGAAAAAAAAAAGAAAATTAGGAAAGAAATTCACTTAGCCGCCATTGATCCTTATAAATAGGAAGGGACTCCAAATGTACAATATTTGGCAACCTAAAAATTTAAGGAAGTGATAGGAAGCTTTAGGGAATTAGGGAAAATAAAAAGAAAAAAATAGCAAAAACAGGGGAATTACCGAGTTAGTTAGAAACCGAACCAATTGAGAGTCTGTTGTAGAACCTCACCAGCCACCACTAGTCTACTTTGCATCTTGGCTATTCGACAACCCTCCATCTACCGTTAGCCACCGAAGCACCCAAGAAGGGGTTGGTTAAAATTCTACCATATTTTTCATCTATTTTTAAAAAATACTAAATCCACCAAGAAAAATTTGAAAAAAAAATTATATTTAGATTATTTCATACATACTTTTGTGTGAAATTTTTATTTTTATCAAATTTTTAATATTTAATATAGTTGCTTAAGAAAGTTACTATTCACTCGAATTTTTACCTTCAAAATAAATGTATCAAATGATATTGTTTCTAGCTCAAAATTTTTTATGTAGGATATATATGATATATAGAGAATTGCTATGTAGCTAGATTTTTTATTTGTGTATTTTTAATATTTATTGTGTCTTTCAACCTAAAAATAGTTAGAAATTAGGGTGAAAAAGTGAAATAAATAGGTTTTATAAAATTAAATAATGAAATTGACATATATTTCTTTCTAGTGAATTATAATGATGTTAGGAGAGGTTGAAAATAATTTTGTGTAAAAAGAATAATATTTGGGTAATTAAGTATAATTTAAGGGTAAAATTGTAAATTTGAGTATGTAAGTGGTAAATTGATAACATGAAACGAAGTGATGATTGAATTCCCCATAGGAGTTTATAGAAATTTTTAGGAAATTATTTGGTGACCTAAGCTATTTATTATAAATTTACTTAGTAAAATAGCTTAAACTATAGACCAAAACGTATTTTTAGTAATAATAGGCTAAAATGTGATAAATAGTGAAATAAAAAATACATATATACATACTCGTAGATGTGATGAAAAGTGAATTTTAATATATTTAATGATAGTTTTACAATTAGGATATGTTATATGTGTATTAGGGTTAGATAATATCTATATTATAGAGTTATGTTGATAAATTATGTAAAATATAGTTTAATGATATAAAATATGTATAATACGATAATGTTTATTTAGATATGTATGACTGTATTAGAAATTCGAACTACCCGTTAAAAGTTATCTTTAAAAATAGGATTGTAATATGTGTCGTTAAGTCCATACGAACCTAATAATACTATTTTTACTAACATCGGACAATCCTACATAATACAATGCAAATTTATATACTACGATAACCTTATTGTAATTGAAACGTGATTTAATCAATTAAAAATACGTTTCAATACGATCAAAATGATATGATATATTATATGTAGTTAACGTAATATTATAATTACATATATTATTAATAATTAATAACTTAACTTGGCTTATATAATAAAACTATATATTGTTATAACAAAATACTTTATATATATACATATACATATATATATATAACCGTTTTAAATAAAATCCTAATGTTTTCTTAACTATTACGAAAAGTAAATTTGGGTTTTGTATATATAGGATCCCCTAGTGATCAAATCATTGACGACCTGAGTGTTCTATAGTAAGTATCTGAATAGGTAAGTTGGGATTGTGGCTTTACTACTTGTTGAGATGCTATATTAAAGTATTTGGAGACTTAAGAGTATTTTTGTTTGTGATTGTAATTAGTTGTTTGTGCGTATGTCATGTGTGTGATTGGTATTCAGTTGTGATAGGAATTAAACTACTTAGTGTGCTATTTTGCATGATTGCATCATTTCTATATTATGTGAACTTATTTAGTCATTCTTAATTACAACTAATAATGATTCGACTACAATGAAACAGGACACGCATGACAACCGTTAAGGGGAATGATTAAGAGTATTAGGCCAAATATTGACTCCCTTCGATGAGGATAGTTGAAATAGTCCTTTTCTTATCCATAGTTAAACTAAGTGACAGGTAGGGAGGTTGTGGTAAGAATGGAGGTCATAGTTCGAAGATGGTTAAGGAAGGAAGGTGTTCTCCATTGCACAAGCTTGAGTTTTGTTTGATTTGCATTGCAAGGAAACTACTTAATCCGGGTTGGAGCAAATGAAATTTCTCTAACCTCACAATGGACTGGATAATATTGTGCGATATTTCAAGTGATTGGTTGCATTGCATTTCATCATAATTAATAAACTTGCTTATGATTGTTTAGTATTCTTTTGATTCCGTTCCACTTACTGAGTTAGTTGTGCTTATATTCCTATAGACTCTTTTACAGATATCGAGTAAAGACTAGGATGTTTAGATACCATCACTCCTAAGTAGTATGTTGTTGGCTGGAAAAGTGAGGAATGAGAAATCCATTGAATCTGGGCATTTGACTTTTATTTTTATTTTTTTAGTTTAAGGAAATTAACTGGAAATTCCTTGGGACGCCCATTAATTTCCTATTTTATTGTAATTAGACTTTAAACCTATAGCTTTTGGTAAACTTTGATTGTAAATTATAACTCTGGATGTGAGATGCTTATGTTAGTACTGTTGTGTTATGAGACAGCAGGTTATATAGAATATATATTTTATAAAGCTATACTATGGGTTTGATAAGTCATAAGTATTAGAACGGATGCTTCAAGCTAGTTAAATTGTGTATACCTTGCGTGAACTATATCTATGATAGTAGCTGTGAGGTTAGCTTCTATCTTAGGTTAGTCTCTACAATGAGACTGTTACGACTTCTTATATTAGGAGCATGACAAAATCCTTACCTAAGGTCATATGAGGGCTCATACCCTAGACTTCATGTAGTTACCGGTCAATTGCATGTGATGTTGCATTTCATATGGTTGATTATTGCAATCATATGTTTTGATAACTTACTTATATGGTGATAGCAGTAGATTTCTTGCTAAGCTAGATGTAGCTTACAGTTTTATAGTGATACTTTTATATTTCTAATAAATGGAGTGTATTATTATTCAAAAGACTTTATATGGATGTGTAGACTGATTAGTTGTTATATAATACACATATCTTATTAGTGTATCTTAATGTATGGAATACCTTATATGTTATGGTAAAGTTTCTAAGTAAATATGTGGAATTACTCTCTAGCTTCTACATAACACATGATAGGCAATTACATTTTGGTATCCCTTTGGGGCATAGCAATTGTATTACATACTAAAAAAATATTGCTAAATTGGATTATTCTTTCTTCACATATCAAATATTTGACTAGGAACATAAACTATTATACAACTTATGCCATTTGTGTTTACATTAAAGATAAGTATAGCAATTTTTCATACTTTCCTTATGCTTTATTTTGGGTAAATCAACTGTGGTTACTTAAACCGATGTCCAAACCCAACTTTAAGTTAGGCAAACAAGACACGTCGACGATATTCTCCAAGCGCCCATATTGGGAAAATGTTTCTAAATGCAGAGTAGTTCAATGTACAGTTCCTCATAAACACTCCAGTTATTTCCTGCAATCATTAGTAGAGGCATAAAAGTCAATGAATAAGAAAATGATGGATTTCTTACATTTCTTGGCATGCTATGGTATATTAACCTTTGGAATTCAAAAAGCATCAAATAAGTCAACCGATCATAATTACCTGTTGAGGAAAGTCTCCATCCTCCATTTGTGAGTTGATGAGTACTTTAACGCCACGATGAATTGGCATTGGATCTATCTCAGCCTATTTAAATGTGTATGTGAAAATGGGAGTGAGTTTCTAGAAACTTTTATTCTTCTTCACCTCATAGTAAACTGTAAGTTGTTTACCTGTCCTGCATCAATGAGGGATAGCAATGCCCATGCTGTTTGGACCAGATTTGCACGATTGCCCTCCAAGTTGGTATAAACCTACTTGCATATTGTTGGAAGATTAATTTTTTTTTCTTTGTAAGTTCTTGTGAATTGAAATATAATCATTAAGGAGCAATTCGTGCATTGTGTTATTAGATTATAAAAAATTGTAAGATTTCTCTTTATTCACTTATTATCAAAAGGGATACCTTATTTTGGCTTGATAAATAACTTTCGCCCCATCCACCGCATGACAATTGTTTTGACAATAAAAATTCACATGCCTTTCTAATGGTAGGACTATTACGATAGTTTTTGCCAATAGCTGCCAGTCCTTCTACAGCAAACCATGTGCCATAGGTGTAGCATATTCCCCAATGACCATACCTGGATGGGTATACATTATATTAATTTTTTTTTTTCAACTTGATACATTTTTCTATCAAATAGGAAGTTTCAAATACTAAACTTCATAAAAAGTAATAAAATTGTCATCACCATCTCATTAATTAACAACGTAGCAAATAAATACCTCTTCCCCCATCTCATCAATTGATAGTAAAAAGTAAGAAAATATTAAAAATTGAATTAAAATGATCATATTCTTTTTAGAGTATTGTACCAGGATCCATCAGAATTCTGTGTGTCTTCAATGTAACGTAGTCCTTTCAAGATACAGTTTTCGATTTCCTTTCTTCGATGTTTAGGGTGTAACTTCTTAAAGAGTGCTAAACCTTGAATTGCCGATGAGGTGCACTCTACATACCTACATCATAGAAGGAAAACTTTGACCATTTGTAACTAATTTCCCAAATCATTTTTGGCTGATGTTAAGACTAATAAGGCCATTAAATAAATAATCATGATGTATAATCACTTACTCTCTCTCAATTAGAGTTTCTTCAAAAAACTCAGTAGGATTAAACTTCTGTAATAAAAAGAATAAATAAGAGTGTTAATAAAGAGGATACTAGAAGGAGCTTCCCCCTATCCTTACCTTTCTTTTTTTCCTTCTCTTTTTTGTTATAAACACTAAATAAGGAAAGATAGTGATGATTCATAAAATATTACCTCCAACCAGCCAAATGCTCTTTGTGGCTCCCATGCGGGAAAACCACCATTGCTACTCTGGAATAATATTTATAAGTGAAAATAAGAAATAATAATAGAGCTTAATTAAGATGAGACAGCCTACATGATTTAAAATTTACTTAAATTTTCAAGAGTTCTTACTTGTAGGGAGAGAATAACATTTATAGCATCATAGAATCGCTCTGTTTCCATCTTTTCTCCTACTAGTTCAAGTGGCATTTGAGAGAACAATAATGCTGCCTATAGGGACAAATATTAATCATTACAATATATTTGCAATAAGGTAAAACAGAGTTTATCTTTAAGGATAGCTACCTTTAACCCTTCCCCTGTACAATCTGAAACTTGCCAACCATGATCTTGCATGGAAAATGCCCATGCTCCTTTTCTTGTGTGTCGATACATCGATTTGAAGTCTCCTGAAGGATTTTCTCGAATCTAATAAAGCAATATGATGAGGTAAGAATGACATGTATGATTAACATTTATATCAAGTGGTTGGAATAGAGATTTAACCTGTGAAGCTTTTAGAAAATCATGTGCTTTTCGTAATGTAAGTCCATACTCCTCTGTGAGATCACTAGACATTATTGCTTGAATAGCAAAAGCTTCATCCCACATTTGGCTTCCAAAGGTCTGTATAGAGAGAGTAAGGGCATTAGTCTATTATGAAAATCAATTTTTTTTCAACGAGAAAATAGAAAAAATGTATTAGGCAATAGCTTCAACCACGATAAATATTGTTTAAGGGTGATCAAAATCAATAAGAGAATCAAACAACCTATCTAATACCTTCCATTCAATTGTCTCTACTCCTAACTCGAATACTTGAAAAGTTTTTTTTTTTTTTTTTTGGTAGATAGCTCTTTAATCCCTTTTTATATTACACATGATATGGTACAAGGAGAATGACAAAGCACATGCCTTATATTCTATGTTTGTGCACTATGTACAAAACAAAATTTTATGCTATTGTGTTTATTATGCTAATCCCATACAACATTTCATTGTCACCGTTGCACTAACTCCACCGTAACACCATTATGGTGGTGATGATGAGAGGTGGTGGGTACATAAAGTAATTGTGGTAGTGGTGATATGATGATACTATAGTGGTAGTGATGGTATTGCAACACTAATAGTGATGGTGGAGGTGGTAACAATGGTGAAATGATTTAGTAGTAGAGCTTATGATAGTATAGTAATAGTGGTAACAGCGATAGTGTTAGTTGTGGTGGTAACATGATGGTAATATGGTGGTAGTAGTGGTGACCTAGTAGTATTATTGTGATGGTGCCAATGGTAACGTTGCTTACATTATGGTTGTGGCATTGTTGGTAGTAGAGGTGGTAGTGATAGAGATGGTGGCAAAGTTAAGGTTGTGTTAGTTACAGTGGTTTTAATGAGTCACTAATGGAAAATATTAGATGATCTAAGATTTTTGCAAACTAAATGAAAGGATATAAGTTTTCACATTTGTTTAGTATGATAGAGATTTTTATTACACTACCAAAGTAAATTTACTAACCAAATAAAATAAAACAAATTTTTCCATGTTTACCATCTTAATAAATAGATGGTCTTTTATTTGAGTTAAAAAATTTCATTCCCTCTTTTCTATTCTTTTTACTCTTAACTTAAATATCAATGTTTATCTCTTCAATACAACCCTTTAGTTCCTTTCATATGGGTCTTCAAGCCACATATTCAGATGTATTTAATATGAAATACGTGTTAAGTTGTTATGATCAATTACACTTTCACTAATCGTATCATTAGAACTTTGAATTTTTCAATAATCATTTTATTGCCCCTAGATGCATATACTACTAATGGTATAAATGATACCTGCATTTTTAGTCCATCTTCAGCAATCCAATAATAATCTGGTATTCTAGCTAGATGAAGCTTGTATGCTTCTGAATTTGGGTCTTCCACCCAACAAGCTATTAAACATAAAACCTGCCAAAGTGTTGACAAAGTAAGTAGATGTTTTCTCTTATAGATTACTAAAATTAGTTATTATCTATGTCTTTATTTGAGACTCTTTTATATAAGCTTTGGTATTTATGCAATTGTGTTCAATTACCTTTTCTACACTTCCAATGCAGAGATATTGGCTATTCTGATCTTCATAATGAACATGGTTTATTGCCACTTTCAGCGCTTTCTCTCTCAACATAGAAAATGGCCAACGTTTCAAGATCGGTTCAACCATGTAATGAAGGAATCCCCATAGCATATCTTGTACGAGAGGATGAGGATAGTATAGATCCTCCTAAAATAGCACCGATGCACAAAAATATTATTATTATTATTAGTAACATGTCAAGAAATACAAAATAATTATTTTTTAATGTTTCTATGCATTTGCTTTTCATAAAATATTTAAAAGATGGAAAATTTCCGTTTCAAAACTAATTACAAAAGCCTTAGGATTTATCAATAGAACCATTATTATTATTGTTGTTGTTGCACTACGTTGTTGTTCGTATTTTGAGCTTACATATCAAATGTAATTGCTAATGTAAGTTTAAGTTCCTTATCTATAAAACTGTCCCAATACTTAATGTTACTCATAATTTTTATTCTATGGGGCATAATCCACTAGTCATGAGTATTATAAATAATGTGTATTCTCATTAGTTATATGTACATATATTTCATTCTTCTACAATTAATAAATAGATTATATAAACTATGAAAGCTCCAAATATTACATCTAACACCTTACTTTCCTTGGATAATATGATTTTAAACTAGACAAGGGTAAATATATGAAGAAAAAAGATGGGTCTAACCTTTGCAATCGTGTTTCGCGCATTGTTCCAATTTATTTCATGGTAAGGTTCACAATAAAGCTCTTGCCTCAGTGATAAGATCAATTCAGTGATTGGACCAACAAACCTCTTTCCATATAGATAGGACATAGGCATATACACTAAACGACAATAACATAACATTTTGCCTGCAAATATAAAACAAATTAATATGAGCTCATAATTTCAATCTCCTACATATTATCATAATTGAGAGAAGTGTAACTATTTACCTGGGTGAACTGGAGAAATTTTAGGGAGAAGCCAAAACTCTGGAGGAAGTGGGTTGCAACCTGACCATTCATAGAGTCCGAGTACCTACGATACATCAATCAATGTTAAATTCTCCCTTGTAATAACTTCATATTGTCATTTGTTATTAGCTTTAAATGGATAAAGGTCATGCAATTGCCTATAGTCACCATAGACATTGCTAGAACAAATAGTTGTAGAGGGTTGAATTTAAAAAATGGGCTTTAAGCATGTTAATTAATTAAGTTTGACTCTTTGTGCTCCAATAATAGGGTCTAGAGAGTCAAGCCCATGTATACTTGGGATGATTGAGAGGCATTAACCATGATAGGCTTAGAGTAGGGCTCGTTGATTGGTCCACCCAATCCAACTTTTCTCAATTTGGCTCACTCAACAAACAAGGCTTTTAATGGGCTAAACTCATGAAGGAGAGTCCTTTTGAAGTCTATAAAAAGAAGGAGCTAATTTCAGTTGTTGATCATCATCGTGATCCAACGAATGAGATTCATGATCAACTTCTATAAATACCTTACCCCTTCCTCATTTAGACAAAAGAGAGAATCTTAACTAACATCATCGTGCTACTAGATTTACTATTCAAATGGATCAAACACTTGAACTAGTAAAGAACACTACTAAATTCATTATAAGTAGTGGAGTTGATGCTATTAAACTTCTCCACTTATCACATTTTGTATTATAGTTTCATTGAGATTATCCACTCCTCCTTTCCATTCCTTATTTTATCATCTCATGCATAGTAGATCATCGTCGTGCTACTAGATTTACTATTCAAATGGATCAAACGCTTAAACTAGTAAAGAACACTACTAAATTCATTATAAGTAGTAGAGTTGGTGCTATTAAACTCCTCTACTTGTCACATTTTGTATTGGAGACTCATTGAGATCATCTATTCCTCCTCTCTTCTGTTCCTCATTTAATAATCTCACGAGTACTACTCAAATAACTTTCTTAGTTACATATAACATGACTGTCATGTAGCATGTATATGACTCTCATGTAGCATGCATGTGACTCTTGCTTCCAGACCCTTGAACCTATGATAGTCAATACTCGAATTTATTTGCAACAATAGTAAATCATGAATTGATTTAGTGGTTTGTGAATGCCTCGAAATCATTTCTTTCTTTATCTTAGCCATATGAAAATTGAAACAAACATCATTATCATACCGTCACCCAAAATTTTCCCCAAGATGGAATTCCTACAAGACCACCATGGTCAAGGATCCACTTTCTGCCTCTAGAAATAGCCATTTCTTCACTGTCTTCGGGTCCCTCTCCCAATAGTCTTAAGGCAATATAGCTCAATGCCGATCCAAACATTGTGCTATGCCCTTCTACGTGAAATCCCCAGCCTCCGTCTTCTTTCTGAACAAAGAAAATAAATTAATGAATGCATTTCGTCCCTACTTTTGCGAGTGAGTTGAAGTTTCTCATGCGGTCAAACCTGGTGATTATAGATGTAACGTTTAATTTCCTTTTTGTGCTCAGACGAGAATACAGTGTCCATTGATCCCGTGATGTACAGTGCCATGACCTGCAATGTTATCATATGAGACATTAAATGTAATCTTCCTACAATAAGCCATCACGGAGCTAATGAGCTTATGGCCAAAGGACACCCAACTTTTCATGGAAGAAGATAAATAAAGTGATTTGGTCTACACGTTCCTATTATGATGCCTACGTTAAATTTAAAGTTGATGTAGCCATTTGCTAAGCAGCACTGACATTTTCGATTTTTCCTTTTGTGCCTCGTGAATAGAGTTTCTCCAAAAACGAAGGTACTCTGAACTTCCAATAGTGATTTCTACTTTTCTTTGCTACCTTAGTCAATTAGTTCAACAAATCCAGGATAGGAATTCGACTTGTCGAATTCTTTCGCTATTGCACCGAATATATTCCACGTGGAATCCTCGTGACATTTCGATATTTGAATAGAATCCGGATAGTAAGAAGTCACAATAGTTGGGATTCTTACATGAAAGCTCTATAAACAGGTTTAGTAATACAGTTTCCAAGAAGACATGTACTAATTTAACATACAAAACGTAAGATCCATGCTATCCTTCTGTAATTCAAATGCATGGGTTCTAATTTCTATGTCATAGATCCATATTTGTATAGAGCCCTACTAAGAAGTATTATATTATAATATACTAGAAAAATAAATATTCATAGGTACTTTTCATTCATCATTTTAATAATGCATCCATCATCTTTTTATTTTATTTTATTTATAAAAATACATATAAAATTGATCGATCAAACCATTGGAATGAATATATAATTATTTAAATGAAGTGTATAAGGCATACCAAGGGAGGAAGGAAAAACAAGGGCCCAGCATTCTCAACGGGCCAGTGACCATCATGGGCTTGAATGGAGGAGAAGAAACTTAAAGCCCTTCTTAACGTGGTTGTGATTGCTTGCTCTGTTATTTCTTCAGTTTCTTTCACCTTAACTGCTTCTGGAATTGATCCGCATGGATTCTCCTTGGTAAGCTGCATATTTTTCAATTGTTGAAATTAAGAACTTCTACCATGGATAGAAATAGAATATACAAATATTTCATGTTAAAAAACTATTCATAGTATACTTCTATGTGAATCTTACAGAACCCGTCAAATGGGGGCAATTTAATTTCCGACGATTTTTCCTTTACTTCAGTTTGAAAAACTGTTAACAACGTTTCGCTTTGCCACGTCTGTTTAATCTTTGCATACTAAATGTAGTAGACCATAACATATATCTAGTTTTTAAATAAATATAACCCACTCGCACTCCAGGTAGGATCACAATTTAATGCATAAACTCATAACCATCCTAAATAGTTATTTTATCATAGTGAGTTAAGTATTGATATTTTTATCTCATTTCTTGTCTACCAAGTTGTAATTTATGTGGCTTATTCCTAGTTAATCTTTTATTGAGACTCCTTGGTATCACTGAGTTCTAGCATATGTTGATGATATGTTCTGTTCTATACTTTTACCAGTTATTCTGTATATACAAATTGTTAGACTATCATTGACAAGATTGAGATGGTTCTAATTTAAGTAATTTTTATGTATACTGGGAAGGAAAAAGTTATCGTTATGCATGAGAAGCAGCAACACATTCAACGCTCTTTATATCTAAAATAATCTTCATTGTTATTTTAAAATTTTCAATTTAGTTCTATGCTGCATAATCTATAGTGTGTATCTATGTAATATAATGCAATATTATTTGAATGCTAAAACATAGAAATCTTAAACTTATATTATATTACGCTTAACTAAGTTACTTTTAAGATTGAGTATATTATGTTTTTTTTTTTTTTTTTTAAATTTTGGGCAAACATATCACATGTGTATGTCCCCTAAACGAACAGAATTATTATTATTATTTTTTTCTCATATTAATGTACACCCATCATTCACTTATTATCATTACTTTTAAAGTAATCGTTGGACTTTCTATATTGTTTGAATAATTATTGGTTTCCTTGTATTTGATAATTGCTCTTTGGAATAGGGTAGACACTAGCAAATGAGACATATATCCCATTTTCCTCCATTTTTACTCCGCACTGAATTTAAAAAATATCAAATTATCTTCTATTTCCTTCATTTTCTTTTCATGTTCGTTGATTTTTTACCTATCCAAACCTAGTGTTAGACTATTGTAATCGAATTGCTTTTTGCTAACTGAACATAGGAAACCCTATTTCTTTGTGTAACAACATGCCTTACAAAGGAAGCGGTATTATTATTGATGAAAAAACAAACTCATTGTCATCATCAAATCCTGGGCATTTCTAATTTGCTTTGATCATGTCAAATAAAAATATGTGTAGGATTTCAAAGTGGAAGGAAAGTTTTCCAAAAAATCAAGAAGAGCAAAGAACGTCATTAACTATATAAGAAGTTGATTATTTTAGTTCTTTTAACTAATTTTTAATTCGAAATTAATTAGATTTCAGTTTGTGTTTGTTTGGAAGAGATGGATATAGTGGGATGAGAAAACATTGGAGTGAAGATGGATTTCCGATGAATTTTCCTTTATTTTGAAACCCACTGATAGGAGGAGATATTTATTTCAAAGGGATTCATAATCCCTTGAAATCACTTTTTGTAATGTGTAGAAGGATTTCACGGCATCTGAAAGAATACTTGAACCATTTCAACTATTCCATGTGTAAAAGGAAAGGAAAGACAGGTGTTGTTGATATCGTATGAACCACAACCACAAAGATAAAAAATGTGTCATTGGTGGATGTTGACCTGATTTGACTTGTCCATTAATATTATTGTGAACTGTCATAGAAAATTCCTAAGAGAAATCCCTTTCCCATCCAGCTTTTATGAAGGTTTTTAAGAAGATGACAAAAAGATTATTTTTTTACAGTTTGATCATTATTTTTTATTATTTTTTATGAAATCGATATTGTTAGTTATCTTATTTTTAATTTATATTTTTAAAATCTAAATTATTAAATAAATTATATATTTAATAATTTAGATTTAAAACAATAAAAATAAGTCATTGGATAAAAGGCGAGACTAATTTGATCAAAATAATAAATGAAATAATTGGATCTCCCATCTTCATGTTAAGCCTATAAGTTGATTCTATTTTATTGTTATAAGATTTTTAATAAGCAAGTGATAACCTATGTCTAGACTTGATTTCAAATCATAAACGGGCTCGAACTCATCTTAGGATGGCCTAAACCGGTATTGAAAAGTCAAGTTTTAAAAGTTTAGGCAATTCAACCACGATAACTCGCAGCATTGGCAGGCTACTGAACTACTCTTGAACCAACAATTTACCCAACAGTTCAAGACTTGACTAACCTTAAAAAATAAAAAAAAAAATATATAAATGATATATAATATACTATATATATAGTCCAAATATAATATATATAATGCAAACAAATATATAATAAATAGTAATTCATATATTATATATGTATATATAATAATATGCATATATTTATATAATATACTATATATATAATATAAAATTAAAATTACATATTCACGTTTATATGGTTCAAGTGAATCATTTTAGGACAAGAAAAAACCAAAAATAATATTTTTTTATTTACAAGCAATAATATAAAGTTTTAGATTTAGGTAGAAAAAAAAAAGAGGATGAATAGATCGAAAATTATTTATAATAATTAAGGAAAATATAGAAAAAGTAAAAAAAAAAAAAAATCCTACCATTTAAGAGCTATTAGACTAACCTTTGAATCTCTAGTTTAAATGAATTGACTTAAGCGTATCCTCTTAAGTATCAAGCCTAGCTAACACTCGTATCAACCCATAAAAAGATGGTCTAGGATTGGTTTCAGTTCGACCAGTGCGATGATCACCTCTATCCATATCTAGACACTTCTTACTTCTTCATCCTTAATGAACGAAAAAAAAAAAGATTTTTTAAATATATTTTTAATTAATATTTTTCACAGTAGCTAGTCAATATATTAATAGCAGATAATTGCCATAGTTTCCCATCATGTATTGTCCCTAAAAACTATTCTATATGGAATCTTTTTAGGTTGTAACAAAACCATAGTATTTATCAAAAGTGATATTTTAATTATGACAACTATCAAAAAGTTTGAAAAAAGTTTCATGCGAAACAAACAGAGTAATGGATACCAAGGAAGATAGCAATACTAGATATCATAAAGTTTTCGCTAAATATGGTATCAGATTAAATGGTGTAAAAGAATACCCTATTTTACTAATCTTAAGATTTTGACGTTTCTAACTATATTATACCTATAATAATGCAAGATATATACAGGATGTGGACGGTATATTTAATCTGACATATTGAACTTAAATTGTCTTGATCTGCCATTATCAATGTCCTTTTCATGTTTCATATATGATGAAACAGTAACACTTGAATCATTTATGTCCACTCAACTTTTAGAAAAGGAAAGCACCTCCGCACTTCTTAATAACGTCATAAAATTATTCAAACTAAAACCTCAAAATTGAAAAAATTGTACATATAAAACTTGATGTCAACTTTTGAAACCTCAAAGAGACGTGGATTCTTACAATGCCGCCTCTTCCCTATCGCACTCGAATTTGTTTGACTAGATGATATATAGTCCTTCCATGCATATATTTAAATTAGAATTATGAAAAAATCGGTAAGTCGTTATAAAAGAGAAGGCAATTGCAATTTCCAATTAAAGAGGATTGGTTTTCATGGACGGATGGAACTTTTCCTTTCCGATGAAAGACAGAAGGAATCTTCACAGATCGACAGCTGGCTTTGTTAATTTTGGTGAAGAAAATGATTCTTGGTATGTTGGGGGAAAAAAAAAAAAAGGAGAAGACAATTGTAATTTCCAATTAAAGGGGATTGGTTTTCATATACAGATGGAACTTTTCTATCCCAATAAAGAGAGGTGGAATCTTGACAGATTGACGGTTCACTTCGCTAATTTTATCGGAAAAAGGATTCTTGATGTATTGGAGAAAAAGAAGGCGATAATTAATGCAGGAGATGGGTAAAGTATAATGCAATTCAATAATTTCTTAAAGGAGATATAGACGAGTTCTTTGTTCTTTTACCACTCTATTAATTATTACACGGTAAAGTGCATGGCTTAACCTTATTTTGGGTAAACTCAGATATTATGAATGTTTATTAATTGTCGTTTCATACGAAATCTATGAATCATTAATTAGCTTCGTTTATTTTTTTTTAATATATAAATTTTATGTGTATTTCTTTCATTCTTTTCCTTCCATATGTATATAAATAACTATTATTAATATTCACATCGCATGTATACATTAATTTACGCTTTCAGGGCATACGTCGTGTCTAGTCAATATTTGCTAGTAATTTACATAAATAATTTTCAAATGACGTGTTCTATCCATATAAAAAATGAGAGAGAGAGATGTGATTACCTGCATTCTCATAAGGAGATCAGAGCTTTGTTTAGCTCGAAACCGGTTCTTCTTAAAATCCTCGCGAGCTTTCTCGACTTGAGCACGTTCTTCAGGTGTTCCTGCATCAGGATCAAACTCCCAGTGTTGTCTACCAATGTGATTATTTACTGATGTAAGCCGAGGTCCGCCTTCTGCTATCTTCAGCTTCCACATTATTATGTATATCTCGTTTTGATTTCTCTATAAATGTTGAAGATAGACCGTCAATCAATGGCCAATAAAAACAAGGACTACTTATCTTTTATCTTGAGCTAAACAAAATAAATATTGAAAGATAAACCAATTCTGAAAAATATAAGTTGACAATCACCAGTCTGCATTAGTATTATCATCTGTAGGCGAACTTTATTAATTAATTCATGGAATTGTTAAGTACATGCTTTTACCTTAACGCCAAAGTCGTACTGAATACGACAACAAATTGGGGCTACTACGTTAACTACCATAGCGAAAAAAGTTTGCCAGATGGAGTTTTCTGTTTTTTTTTTTTTTTTTTTTTTTTTTTTTTTTTTTTTTTAACAAAAAGAAGAAAGTGCTGCTAGTGAATTTTAGTCACGAGAATTGGAAAGTTTTCACTGTTGGATTATGTGGGCAGTTTACATGCCCAAAAAATATGCCATGTGGGGGCCTACTACCTAATATTTATTAATAAAGGAAATTAAATGCATATGGTTATACAAACAAATATTCAAAAAAAAAAATTGCATTATTTTTCCTTAACAAAAGAATAATAATCACTTATAGACTAAATGTACTTCTAATTAAAAGAAAATTATTATTGTTATTATTTTTTTTGAAAGAATGTGTTGTAGTTTATGAACAGTACATTGGCTAGTATGTTATTATTCTTGAATCTAGTGTTACTTCCAAACGTATTTTGTATTAAACAGAATACTTGTCTAATGATATGTTACATGGACATTTTTGCTGAAATTGAATGAATGGGAAATTGTTAAAGGTTTTAAGTTTTTTGATTGTTAATGCTTTGTCTAAATATGTAAAAAAAAAAAACACAATTTTTGAAATTTCTACAAATTATAGAAATGAACGTAAGGCAGGTATTTATGAAAAAAAAAAAATCATATCTTCTAAAAATAAATGAACAAAGGTGTGAGCCTTATAAATCGCATTTAGGGAAATTATACATAAATTTAGAACTTTCAAAAAAAGTTCTCCAATTGAGATTTTTGTACTATTTCTTTCTTTTTTTTTTTTTTTTACCATGAGTTGGTGATATTGATTGAAGGTACTAAAAAATATTTTTATTGATTTGAAGGAAATGATGATATAGAAGATAAAAAAAAAAAATTTTTTTAGAGTTTTAAACACTCAATATAAAAAATAAGAAACTAAATACATAATAAAAAAAATATAAAAAGCCTTATCTATAATTTATCCAAATTATATACTATGTTTACGATTCAAGTTGCACAAACATGCTGAAACACAAGCTCACACCTAAAAATGTCCTCATAAAGAAAACTATGTTTTTTTCCCATCACATTAATGCATAGCTTTAGTAAATAAAAAAATTAATTTTTAGATAAAACATATGCATTTTTAAGGAAATGGTATTTAAAAAAAATAAAGACATGTTTAGAAAGAATATTCCAAAAGCTAAATATTTAGTTGTAAACTCAAGGTTCTCTCTCTCTTCAGACCCTCTTGTTTTTCTTACCATCTCGATTCTCTCTCTTGCTATCTCTCTCACCCTCTCGGTTTTCTCTCTCTTCTGACCTCCCTATGTCTTTCGACTTACTCGCCTCTACAACTCAAATGAGTGAAGGCTAGGGATGGGTTTTCGTTCTTCTCTGGGTCTACATCAATTTTCATATGGAGTAGTATGGCATATGTGGTTCAAGTTCAAAGGCGTGATTTAAAAAATAAAATAAAATAAAATTATGGAGAAAAATACTGAATCCAGAAAGTATAATGTGCGGCCTTCGACTTATAAGATTGAATGAGGAAGAGATGGATGAAATGATCCAAGTTTTAGTACCCTTACTTGATAAATGGATGGGAAGAAGAACTATATAAATCAAAGAGTTAAATTATTGACTTATAAAAGTGAAGGGAAAGGGAGGGAGATGCGAAGAAGTGGGATGTGTACAAGTATGATAAAACTAGGCATAAAAGCCTTACCGTTTTATAGTTGGTGAAAAGGCCATCGTGTGGACTTGTTATCGCCGTGTCATAAGTCGGTTCTTTTTAATATTGTAAAATGATATCATAATGTGTAACAGTATGCTATCTTCCTAATCTTAAGATATCGACGTTGTTTCTAGATGCTATACCTATACAGAGGATGTTGGTAATATTTTACTCATCTTAATATATTGCACTTAAATTGTCTTCATCTGCTATTATCAATATGTCCTTTTTCATGTTTCGTTGGATGAACCAGTTATATACTCGTATCATTTATGTTCATTCAACTCTTAGAAAAGAGAAGTACCACCCAACTGCTTGATGTGGTGATCAAACTTGCTGTCAGCATTTGAAACCACAAAAAATTCTTACAATCCCATCTCTTCCCTATCGCACTCGAATTTGTTTGACTAGATGATATATAGTCCTTCCATGCATATATTTAAATTAGAACTATGAAAAAATTGGTAAGTCATTCTAACGGAGGAGAAATTTGTAATTTCCATAAATTACGGGGGACCCCTATACTTTTTCTCCATTCCAAAAAGATTCCCCTGTCATTTTCCCGAAAATTTCATTTTTTTTTGCAAAGGGAATAATTATTGCCCAGGAATGCTATTACTGGGAATATGGAATTTGTTTGTTGGTTGAATACTTTGAAGGAAAGGATTATCAGTAGTAATACATTATCGTTATTTCTTAGAATAATACAACAACATTTTGTGAAGGCAATTAATAACATTGTTGGTAAGTTAATAACATTGTTGGTAAGTTAAATTTTATTATCCATGATTATAATGATTCTTTATCATACTAATATTTTCTTTTCTGGTAAAGTTTCTATCCATTGGTTAGCTAATTCACGTGTTTTTACTGTACTAATAGATCTATTAATTAACCGGCAAATAAATAAATAAATAAGAGCTATTAATTAAGATAATAAGCTTCTATTTCGTCTACCGATAAGGGTATCGTTATTTAAAACAATAACACAAACACTGTAGATAACGTTGTTTTCTAATGACAACAAAGTTGTTATTAATTTTTAAATTTTCGTAAAATGGAGCAAGGCTATAATATGTGTATGTGATAATGTTATGTTGAGATTGAAAGTAATGATAAGAAAAAAAAAAGTATTTTAGTTACATGGATAGTCTTTTATTTTCTTTAAGGAAAAATGTAAAATTTTTATTCTTAATGTTCCAATACTTTTTTATTAGAGTCATCAGCTCTTTTGTTTTTTGAATACAAATTCTTAACATTTTCTAATGTTTACAAATGAGGAATTTTCTAAAATCGTTCAATTTTTCATTCACTTTGGACAAATGGTATTATTTGATTGGTCTAAATAGTTACCGTCGGCTTTAGGTTTTGACCTGTAGAAATTAGTTGAGATTGGACTTTACGCTCTTATATAAGTCTACAAGATAAGGAGCAGTGAGAGGTGTAAGAGTATTATTTAATTTGGTCACTTTGATATTTAAGTCAATAGTGTGTAGAGAAAAAAGTAGCAAGGATCCAAAGCAGGGTAAAGATCAAGTATGCAAAATGTTGAATAGTTTATTGTCGGGTGATAATCTTATATTTATAGAGGAGCAGAGACGGCGATTGAAGATGAGTTAGTGCGTAGAAGTCGCTTCTGCAATAAATAGTGGAGTTATAAGGTTTAACGTGGTTTGTAAATGCAAAAAGTAATTGTTGACTCGATCATTTAGCCTTATATATAATCTTCTAATTGTTGATGACCATTATAGTTGGGCAAGTTGTATAATGAGCTCGACTTGAGGTCATTCGCAAGGATAAGGAGACTAAGCCTAGATAAGTATAATCTAGGACATGAGCCCAATTAAGACAGCACAAACATGAGAAATCTAGGTACAAAAGGTACTAACAACAATTATAATTAATTTAAATGAATAACATAATTAACTAAATACATACATACATATATATATATATATATATATACATCAAGTAGGTTAATAAAAATGATTTTGAAAATTGGAAAAATATATTATTAAAATAATTTGTAGTCTACTCTATGGTGCGTAGTAAACACATTAAGTGTACGTTTCTATTACGTGAACCAAACACTAGAGAAGCTGTAATCTCTTGAGAGCTATTTAGATAATCCAAACAATGAAATTCATATTTCCAATAATAGTTATTTTGAGAGAGTGGCTGTTTAGTAATGATACATCGATACCTAATAAAGGGACCACTGAATCACGAAAGGAAGTAACCATTCTCACCATAAAGAGAGTAGGCATTTTGGAAAATCTTAATAACTTATTTAAAGAAAAAAAAAAAAGAGTGTTTCATTAAAATAACCTCAAAACTTACTAAAAAAATTATTCATTGTTGCGCATGTTAGCCAAAATGGACATGGCCGGCGAGTAAAGAACAATGCGTGAACTAACAGTCTATTCCTATGCAATTAACGGTCAGAAATTGAATCTCTTTTAGTCCTTCGCATTACCAAACTAACTAATATGAGACAAGAAACTAAATAAATAAATATATTACCCGATAATAGAGCTAATGTAAAACTTTTTTTGTTTTCTTCGTACTGCCCAACGTCAACGATAGCTCTTGGCTAACTGTTAATAGTGGAATATCTTTATTTCTCTGCATTATTGGAATGGCATCCTCACCAGCACCAAACTAACCAACATACATGCATACGTACATATATATATATATATATATATATATATATATTATAGCCATGACCCAGTAAAAGCGCAATTTTAAAATCTCCTCTTTTTTTTTCTCTTTTTTTTTTTATCAGTACGGTCCAATTACCATGATGGCTATTGGCTTACTGTTCATAGTGGAATCTTTTTAGTCCTTGGCATCATGCTGGTGGAGGGGCATTCTTGATCATCACAATAAAATACTTTTTATTTTCTATGTACAATCCTAGGAAAGGTCTTGCTTAAAATAACTACCTAATCTATATAACCTATTCTGCACTATTTAAGGATTTTGGTGTAACATATGATATTATCGAATTAAGAAATAAATTAGTATATAAGTAGCAATATATAAAATATTACTTAAAATTTGAAAGATTATTTAATTTCATAATTTAAAATAAAAAATAATATTTTCTTTTTAGATAATGGAAACTAAATATTCAACAATATGATTGTATTGATTATTGAATACAAAAAATCTATCACTGTTATATCTTATTTATAAAGAAGTTTTTAAAAAGAGTGCTTAAGATGCCATATTAACTTTTTAAGCACTTCTTCGTCTAAATGCTTTTTCACTTTATAAAAAGGGTGTTTTAAGTAAATTTTCATTATAATTATTTAATTATTTTGTGAGTTATACTATTTAAATTTAACCAGAATTTGCTTTTATTAAATGATGTCTAACATATTGGTCATAAGGCTAATTGTATCAGAAAAAGTAAATTAACAAATTGGTTCTTCATGAAACATTTTTATCAAATTAAGCACCTATTTATATATGTAAATTATAAAGAAAGAGAGATATTTAGTGTGAGTATTTGTATCAAACACAGTTTTATAAATATGCTTTTTGGGAAATTTTTTGGGTGATAAAGACGTTAGTTCTGCAGAACATATATTGGAATTTACGAAGGTCGAGTTTTTCTCAGATTATCTGCATATGAACTATATACATCTACATATTGGAATATCGTGTCAATCAAAGAGGAGGGGTTTTCATGGACAGATGGAACTACTGATATAATCTTGATAGATTGATAGTTCACATCGCTAATTTTATTGGATCATTACGGTAAAGAAACAGATTATTGATGTATTGGGAAAAAAGGAAGAAAAAGGAGATAATTAATGTAGATAGACTGCCCTTCCTCAAACACAAACCTTAGTTTAGCAAGGCCTCTTATTTGTGTTATAAATATATATATAATTATGAATGTCCATTATTATTGTAAATATATCGTTTTATTTTCATTTTATCATTTTGTAACCGATGATCAAAATAAACTCTATATACATTTATATTTTGACTAAAAAAGAAAGAAAAATTTATACTCCTTCAATGTTTTGCATTCTTTATATTTCTTGATTTCGTTATTGCATATTTAATTATTATATTATAGAAGATGTTATCAGCATGGTTCTAACAAAAGCAATAAAATTCAAAGTAAGTATTATATTTTGTATTTTCCGTTATGTTCACTTTTTTTAGAGGTAATATCTAGTCTTAGAATAAGTGAATTGTTTATATCAAAAGTATAACTTTTGAATTTCCCTAAATATATTGTATCTCATGTTTTATGGTTTTTTAATGATAAAAGTTTATCTTTTTGGATGTCATTTTTGAAATAAATTCATGTATATGACAAGGTTTTTGATTCAGGGGCCATTCTAATTCGGAATGGTGTGAAAATTGAATTTTGACAATCTAATATAAATGGAATATAATATGTGAAAGTGTATAATAGTTGTGGTATGACTTTAATTAGTCTAGTCTTTCTCAAAATATAATGTGGTAATGATTCTTTATTTTTATATGGTTCTACTTTAATTTATTGTTTTAGCCATTTAATTATTTATTTTCAAATAGATTATTACTTAATTTGTTTATATATTATCATGTCTTGTTGTTTATTTATAAAAATAAAACATTATCTAATAAATTTTTTCTTATATTGTAGTTTCACCATGTCAAAACTTACAAAAGGAGAGTTTGTGGCACTAGACATTATGGGAAATGATTATCTATGCATATTAGATATTGAAATTGGATGCAATGGGTCTTAGAGATACTATCAAAGAACAAAATGATGCCTTATTGCAAAATTGTGCAAAGGCAATGATTTTCCTTTAATACCATCTTGATGAAGGATTAATAGTTGAATATCTCACCATAAAAGATATCCTTGTTCATTGGAAAAATTTGAAGGAAAGGTAAAATCACTAAAAGATAGTAATTCTTCCAATAGCTTGTTATGACTGGATGCATTTACGATTACAAGATTTCAAAACTGTGAGTATAATTATGCAATTTTTAGAATTAGCTCTTAGTTAAAATTGTATGGTGAAGAAATTATTGATAGGGATATGCTAGAGAAAACTTTCTCTATTTTTCATGCATCAAATGTACCCTTATAGCAACAACATAGAGAGAAAGGTTTTAAAAAATATTCTAAATTAATTTCATACCTTCTTGTGGTAGAACAAAATAGCGAGCTAGTAATGAAAAATAATAAGGCATGTCCTATTAGATTTGCCCCACTCCATGAAGTGAACAGTGTGACTTATAATAATAGCAAAGTATAAGACGATATGGTTGTAGTTATGGCTGTAGATGTAGTTGTGGTCCTAATCATGGTTGTGGACTAAATTATCACGGTGGTTATAATAAGAATACAAATTACTATTAAAAGTGGGATACCAATGATACGAAACAAGACAAAGTAAAGTGTGGAAATCATTCCAAAAATATTGAAAGCAAATATTATCGTTGATGTATGACTAATCATTGGTTACATACTTGTTGTACTGCTAAGCATATCATTGAGCTTTATCAAGAATCATTGAAGGAGAAGGGAAAAAATATCGAGACTAATATTGTATTTTTAAGTGATGATCCCTTTGACACTACACAATTAGATATGGCTAATTTCTTTGAACCGATTGAGAAACATAATTGACATCATGAATGTTTATGGTTTGCAAGTTTATTTGCTTTATTTTATATGCAAGGGTTTTTTTATTTTTTATTTTTTTGCAAGTCATATTTGATTGTTCATGTAATATTTTCTTAGTGCAATGTTTTCTCTTATTAATCGATCACTAATTATATCTTTTCTTTCTATTAATGAAGAAATGAGTACTTCTCCATTGTTGATTGAATTCGAGACAAATGAAGAAGATATATGTATTATGGATAGTGCCACCATACATACGATTTTCAAAAGTGCAAAATATTTTTACTCTTTGAAAATGGGTAAAGCCTATGTTACCCCATTATCTAGTAACATAAAAATAATTGAAGGCATTGATAGAGCCCATATGTTATTACCAAAGGAAACAAAAATTGTCATATATAATGAACTATTTTCTCCTAAATCTCATAGAATTTTATTTAAGCTTTAAAGGTATCTGTAGTAATGGATATCATGTGGAGACTAACAATGAGAGGAATCTTGAATACTTCTATATTACAACGATTATTTTAAGAGAAAGACGTGTATAACAAAAATTTCTTACTTTTTCTTTTGGTTTGTATTATACAAAAATTAGTACAATAGAAGAAAATCTTATTACAAATTAAAGGGAAAATTGTAAATAACCCTTTTAAACTTTGATTTAGGTGCAATTTGATCTCTTAAATTTTCAAAATGTGATTTTTGACCTCCTAAATTTTGATAAATTTGCAATATAAATGACATTTCATTTTTTAGTTAAAAAAAGTCATACTATGATTAAAGTTTAGAGGGTCTTCAATCACATTTTAATGAGTTTAGGGGGTGTTTATACATTAAAATCAAAGTTTAAAGAGGTTATTCTTAAATTATGGGGGGTTGTTTGTCAATTTATCAAAATTTATGAGTCAAAAACTATATTTTGAAAGTTGAAAGGATTAATTTATACTTAAGTCAAAGTTTAGGGGGGTTATTTACATTTTCCCCTAAACTAAAGGTTTATAAATCCAAATAATTTTGTGATATGGCATGACCAATTAGGCCATTCGAGTTAAACAATGATGAGAAAAATTATAGAAAAATCCCATGAACATCATTGGAAAAACCAAAAGATTTTTCAAGGAAATGAATTTTTATATACTACTTGTTTTTAAGGAAAATTAATCATAAGGCTATTGCCAGTTAAAATTAGCAATGAATCTTTTGCATTTTTAGAACGCATTCAATGTGATATAAGTGGGCTTATTCATCCATCATATAGACATTTAGATACTTTATGGTTTTAATAGATGCTTTTACTAGATGGTCATGTGCGTGTTTATTGCCATCGCACAATTTGTCCATATCTATCTAATCAAGATAATTTGTCTGGATAATGCTGGTAAATTTACATCCCAAACTTGTAATGATTATTGTATGTCACTTGGGATAAAAGTTGAACATTCTATAACATATGTTCACACATAAAATGGCTTTTGTAGGAATTGCTTATTAAATGTCTCAACTAATAGCTAGACCATTATGAGAACAAAGCTCCCTACTTTTATATGGCTATTTTACATGATGTACTATTTTACATGATGTAGCACTTATACATATTAGGCCAATGAGTTATCATAACTTTTCCCCATTACAATTAGCACTTGATCAGTAGCCAAACATTTCTCATCTAAGAACTTTTGGATGTGCGGTAAATGTTCCTATTGCTCCACCATAACGCACTAAGATGGGTTCTCAAATGAAATTAGGAATATATATTGGATATGAATCTTCCTCAATAGTTAAATATCTTGAGCCATTAACAGGAGATATATTTATGGCATGATTTGCAAATTGTCATTTTGATGAAACAACATTTTCAGTATTAGGGAGAAAAAATAAAAAAGTGGAAAAGACAAAATAAAAAGGGAGAAAAGACAATAGCATGGGACACTTCATCATTGTCTCATATGGACCTTAGAACAAAATAATGTGAACAAGAAGTTCAAAAGATAATTTGTTTGCAAGATCTAGCAAATCAAATGCTGGATGCACTAGTAGATTTAAAACAAGTAACAAAATTGCATAACTAGCAGTAAATGTTTCAATTCATGTTAATGTTCGAGAAGGACTACCTAATAATAAAACTCAAGTATGCTTGAAGCGTGGAAGACCTATTGGTTCTAATGATAAAATTCCCAAAGAAGTTTAAGTATTTGAAGTGAGTAAAAATAAAGATATTTTAATAAATTATGTTAATTTTGAAAAAAGATAGAATCAATATGAAATGGTTATAGATGACATCTTTGTGTATAATATAGAATTAAATATTATGAATGAAAATATGGATCATGATCTATAATTCGTTTAGGAATGTAAAAATAGAGATAATTGGCCAAAATGGAAAGATGCGATATAAGCAAAGTTACATTCTCTTAAAGAATGTAAATTTTTTAAACCAGTAGTCCAAACACTTAAAGGTATAAAACCGA
Source organism: Lumnitzera racemosa (assembly GCA_024138005.1). Classification (NCBI taxonomy): domain Eukaryota; kingdom Viridiplantae; phylum Streptophyta; class Magnoliopsida; order Myrtales; family Combretaceae; genus Lumnitzera; species Lumnitzera racemosa. The sequence continues at coordinate 10,684,013 of JAMXBC010000007.1, forward strand.
TAGGACAAAAATGTGTATTTGTACAAAAAAGATATGAGAAAAATGAAGTCACAAGATATTAAGAAAGACTTGTTGCATAGAATTTTCTCAAAGATCGAGAATTGATTATGAAGAAACATCTTCTCTTATGGTGGATGCAATAACTTTTCAATATCTTATTAGTTTGGTAGTACATGAAAGACTTGATATACACTTAACGAATGGAGTCATAGCCTATTTATATGGCTCACTTGATAATGATATTTATACGAAAATCCCTAAAGGATTTAAAATGCCAAAAAAGTATAATTTAAGTTCTTAGTAAATATATTCAATTAAATTACAAAGATCATCATATGGATTAAAACACTCTAGATGCATGTGGCGTAATCGCATTAGTGAATATTAATTAAAGGAAGGTTATAAAATTAATCTAATTTTTCCATGTGTTTTTATAGAGGTTTCGATTTGAATTTGCCATCGTAGCTGTTTATGTGGATATTTTAAATATTGTTGGAACTCTTGAAGAACTTCCCAAAATAGTAGATTACTTGAGATGAAAAATCTTGGAAAGACAAAATTCTATCTCGATTCACAAATTAAACATTTAAAAAAGGGCATTTTTGTCCTTCAATCAAATTATATAAAAAAGGTCTCTAAAAAATTTTATATGGACAAAACATATCTTTTAAGTAGTCCAATTGTTGTTAGATCACTTGATGTAAATAAAGGTCCTTTTTAACCTCGAGAAGATAATGAAAAAATTCTTGATCTTGAAATAACATATTTTAGTGTAATAGGTGCACTAATGTATCTTGCTAATGATATGAAATCTGATATTGCCTTTTTGGTTAATCTGGAATAACATTAAGCATATATTGTGATACCTTCAAGGCATTGTTGATTTAGGTTTGTTTCATACAAATTAATGTAAACCCTAGTTAGTTGGTTATGCAAATGCGAGATATTTATTTGATCCACATAAAGTACGATCTCAAACAGGTTATTTATTTACAGATGGAAATACAAGTATATCTTGGCATTTTATAAAGCAAACAATATCTGTTACTCTTTATTGAAAAAAAGAAAATATATGCTACTTCTTCAAATCATGTTGAGATAATAGTTGTTTATGAAGTAAGTTGGGAATGTGTATGACTAAGATCAATAATCTAATCAAGGTTGTCAAACTTACAATTTTATGTAGATGTGCTAAGAAGTCTATAAAATCGAAATATAGAGTCGAGATATAAAAACGTAAGTCTTATGATCTATATAAAATAACTTTTAAATATTGTAAATTTCCTTATAATAGTCAAACAAAGTTAAAATGATAATAAAAATTCAGAAACTTCAACAATATTTTGGCCATAAATCACAATTAAGTTTATAGTATAGATAACCAATCATAAACTCATAGTACAAAATTACAAATATTCAAGGACAGATAATCAACCATAAGTTACAATAAAAATTATGGACTCATAATACAAAATAACAATTAATACGAATAATTAGCTACCTTATCATAATCAAAATTGTTACCATCTCTCTTATTATCATTGTCACTATCACTATCTTCATCATCAATATTAGTATCATTCCATATCTTTTAATTCTAGATCTTTTGAGGTATCCATACTTATTTATGCTTCATCTTCAATAGTATCAATATCATGAATTTGTACATTTTCTGGAGTCTTGTTGCCATCACCCTCCGGATTCATATAGGCATCAAGGCAAATAAGGGCATCATAAAATATTTGATTAAGTGATTGACCAAAGTTGAGAAAATACATGTATTACGAAAAGATTATAACATGTTCATGCTTCCTTCATATCAAATTTTATCATTATGTACATATAAAAGATTATGATATGTTCATGCTTCCTCCATATCGGAATACGAATCAATAAAATACTAAAATGGAAAATTGGATCCTAAACATGTACACTTCTATTGCCATATCAATATGCGTAGGTCTCACATGTCTTCGGTCATCGTACCAAAATACACAAATTTCTTATGAAGTCATCATACATACAATGCACACTTATGCCTCTACAAAATGAATATTTAGCATCAGTTTTTCATTCTTAAAAGGTTCCTTTGCACTTGAACTTTATTTATTATGAATGCGGACAAACATAGCATGTGACGTGTCGGCATAGGCTGACTTAAAGTAAGAAAGCCCATTAAAGTAGCAGCTGACATCAAAGAATTATAAACTCAATAGAAACGCAATTATAAAATTCAGGAGAGATTACGACTCAACTCGTGCTTTTAGTTCGGTTTTGTCCCCAAGCCGATTTTGTTAGCGAGTTAACAAGCAAAGGCAAAGTAGAAACGTGAAATGGTACGAGTCTACGAGTTGACTTGTTAACTCGTACAATTTTGATAACATTAAATCTAACATATTCCATAAACATGTGGTCAGTCTTCCCACGAAGAAATTCCAGCGTCAATATGAAGATAACTTAGCTTGCATTGGTCATATAAAGGAAGCATATATTAAATGAGACGAAATAAAACATATTTCATTAAAATTCTTTTTTACATCAAAAGAAGGGTGAAACAACTATTTAACAAATTTATTTAAGTGATAATTTAACAGATTTATTCACTATGACATTACTTATTATGACGTTTAAGAAATTAGTCTATAAAATTGATATGCATTGTCTTAAAGATCTATAGTGATATTACTTAAAAGAGAGTTTTAACATTGTATCATTTTTCCTTAGCCAAAGGTTTTTGTCCCATTAAGTTTAATCTTGGTAAGGTTTTTAATGAGGCAATGTATTATTTACATACAAGACAAACATCTAATGGAGAGTGTAAAAAATATAAGTAATTATGTATGTCCAAACTTTGCCTATTAAATAAACTATTGGCATTTAAAAGATTTCCTGATAGGTTAGAAATCAAATAACTTTACCCATTAAATATAACACTCCCCCTTGGATGAATGTCGTACTATTGCAGTAGGATGCTTTTGTGGATGGTTGCAATAGACTAGTATTACTAATGGTAAGTTTAGTAACTATTTCAGGATAGCGCAGCTAGTTTCCGACTCATGTGAATAAGAGTTCTTGTGTTGCATTTTACATATTTCTTCATCCCTTTAATAGCTTTGTAGATCAATTTTTAAGCTCGTTCATAGTTTAGCTCTTCATTGATGGTTTTGTACTAATGACCACATCAACATGAGTAGTTGGTGGTTTTGTCTGACTATAGGTTGAGGTACTATGTTAATTGGGTATTTGTACCAGTTTACAATGGTTTTATAAGCCATGTTTTGGGGTATTTGAAGTGATGTTGATTATGCTACTTATTGGAGGTGGATTTCAAAGTAATGTTTGAATCTACAAAAGAGAATATATTAAGCTTTAAGAGGTGTCGCGATTGTACGATATAGTCACTCTGATGCTTAAGTTGATACTTAAAAGAAGTGTTTAAGAGTAAGGAAAGTAAGCTGTGAGAATGTTTAGAGATTCTTACTGCAGTTGTCCTTAAATATTTATAGAGTCTATCTGATAGGGAGAAGTAGTTGAACTACCATGGACATGTGGGTTCTTCTAAATTTGAATCTGCTAATCATAGAGGCAAAGGAGCAGTTAAGCAGTTACCAATAAGAGTAACCATTGAACTGTTTACGCCGTTATCATAATGTTTGAATATTTAAACTTAGTAGGCTAGGCCTTGATGATTTGACCTTTAGATTCATGGTTGGCAAAGCTATTTTAAGTTGGCAAAGATCTCAGGATAGGTCGATAGTTTAAATGCCAACCTATTGCTATTGACTAATCAAAAGTTGTCATGGGACTGAATAGAAGTACGGTTACTTGATTTGAAGTGATTTCTAGTCTTTAACAAGTCGATAATTTGCTAAGCATCTTAGTAAAAATCAACTATCAACAGTATCGGGTATGGATAATGAATGATTGATTTTGATTTGTTGAGCTTCATTGTAGAGTTGTTTTAATTTTTTTTTTCCATGTGTGATTTTTCACCATTACCACATTAGGTACACTTGCTTGTAATAACTCCGTAAGCTCTTCTCCTTGTTTCATTAATTGTTGTTTCTTCATGGTCTTTATTAGAAAGTTTACAATTAGTTTACTTTTCTTTTCTTTTCTTTTTTTCCAATTAATATTCCAACTGCAAACTTTTAAGATTTTGTAAATAGTAATTTACTAATGTGGAAGATGATAGTTAATTGTAGAAAAACCCTAAAAGAAACAAACAACTATTCAAACTTTTATAAAGAATATTGCTAAAGACATTAACATCTCAACTTTAGAATAACGATCTAATAAATCAATCTGAATTTGAAGAAAAATGATTAAATTTAAATAAGACAATGGAAGAATGTAAAATGACGTAGTAGTATCAACTCATAGAAGGAAGACAATAATCAACTTAAGAAAGAGTTAAGGAAGTCAAATATTGTTATCACTTCATACCTGAAATTACCTTAAACTTTGGGATATTTCTTTTAACTTATGTCCTTAAGTAAAATATACTTTATTGCTCATTTGTTGACACCTCAATAAGGGAGTCCTTTTATTTATTGATATGACTTTCACTTCTCCTCAAATTAACCAACAAAATGAACTTAATTTTAAGAATGGTATTGATTTATTGAATCTCCATCCAAAGTTAGACATAAGTACTATTTAAAATGCAAAGCACATTGTTCAAACCACATATCATTCTTGGCAAATTAAAAAAAAAAAAACTAATCCTATGTCGAAACATAAGTTTTTTTTTTTAAAGAAAAATTACTAAAAATATGAAAAATAAATTGATTAAACTACATCCGAGAGTCTTTATTAAGTTATAAATCAATTAGCCTTTTTTTTTCCTACTCAAACAAGAAAAAAAAAATTAAACAAAATTTAGAATACCATAATAATATAAAATTAAATTATTCATTAAAAAAAGGAGTCTTTGTAAACCCAAAATCAAATCATGTTGAACGGAGAAGCTTTGGTTAGGTTTTATGGTTTTTCATTAATGACGATAACAAATGTCGCAAAGCGCAATTCTATCCCTTATCATAACCACCTAAAAGAAATTTGAGAAATGAGAGAAAAGGCAATACTTTTATTATATTTTAAAGAGAAAAATAGAGATAGATGATGTATAATTTTGCATTATGATAGATTAAGAGAAAAATAGAATTATAGTGGAAATGAAAATCAACATGTTTTTCATTATGAGGAAAACCAAAGTCCTAAGACCTGTTTTAAAAAGAATTGTTTTTAATTTTTTGTTTAGATAACTGCTACCAATTAGAGCCAGAAACTAAATAGTAGTTTATTTCTGGAAAATTGCTTGCCTACCTCCATAAGAGAGAGAATATAAAAGATTTGAAATCCCAAAGAGAGGGTATTAGCTTAATGATATGCAGATAGATGATGTACAACTTTACATCATGATGTATTAGGAGAAAATCGAACTATAATGGAAATGAAAATGAATATGTTTTTCAATATGAGGAAAACCAAAGTCTCAAAACCTTTTTTCAAAAAGGAATTGTTTTTAATTTTTGTTTAGATAACCATTACCAAATAGAGATAGAAACTAAATAGTAGTTTATACCTCTTTAAATTAGGCAATTGTATTCTTGTTGAATTTGGAGTGTACTTTTATTAAAGATTGATTGGAGGGGGTGGGGAATGTCATTTATTGAGCTTTGCTTGACACGATCTTGTAAGTTTCACTTTTTTAAACTGTATAAATAAGGGCTAAGAAGTTGACCCTAGAAAAATGTTGGCCCAAGCCAAGGCTAAAAAGAATAAGCTTGACATGCGAGCTATTAAGGCTGTTAAAGACAAGAGGCCCCTCCAAGGAATGTTGAGAAGAAGAGGGCTTTAATTAAGAACCTTAGACTTGTCTTTACAAGGAGAAATCACAAGGAGATTGCATGAGCTGCTATGCTTGTGGCTCCAAGTGCTGACCATTTGTTGTCGAAGGTAGGAGCACAAATCCCTACACTAACCACGACCTCATAAAGGGGTTAAAAGAGGAAAATTGTTGAAGAATCCCTTGCTACCAAAAAAGTCTTGGGATTGTGGTTCCTTAAGCATTGCTTTAGACTTTAATGATAATTTAGGAAGTATGTTGCCTTTAAGCCTTGTTTGCGAGGTAGGCATTCTTGGAATCCCTTCCTTTACCTTTGTATCTTAAGAGGGGGAGGTGTATGATTTTGTCCTTATGTAGGAAAATTGGATATTCACTAATGATTCCACCCTTAGGGACATGAGGAAGGTTTTAATTTTGATGAAGGGAATCATCTTGCTTCTTGACCATTGAATATCCCATAAGGACGTTGGTGTACCTAGGAGCTTAATTATCACTAGGACTTATCATGGTAAATCTGATTGAGATGGGTCCTCTGAAATATTGATAAAAATTAGAGGGGAATGGTCTACAAACGAACAAGAGTAGTTGATGTGAAGTTGTTTGAAGGATGTGACTCACTAATGAACACAACACAACTTGACACCTTACTTGATATGACACACAAGTTGATATCAAGGTTGACCTACCACTAATCCTAAGCTACTCAACAAGATCAGATAAGAATGTATAAAAAATGGACTTAGAGAAGGTTATTTCACAAGAATAGAATATTTAGTATTAAAATATAAATTTTTTATGGCTTACAACAGAAAAAGGATTATTTATAGTAAGTACTTAGGGCAGCATTATAAATAAAGAAATTACAAGAAAGTATATACAAAATGGGGATTCCTAGTATATATGAAAAAGGGTAAAAATGACAAAAGACCAAAAATGAAAAAGTAGTACAATATCAAATGAGGTGGACAAGTAGCAATGCAACATTGGTCCCGTATGAATATTTTCTGAGCGTAGCAGGCGAGAGGGTTCAAAATGTTGTGGCAATAAAGGGGTCAGGATGATAGAGATGGTGGCATACCAAGAGAAAACTGTTCGGCAGTTTAAGTGAGTTTCTCATCACTTAGTAAGACTTCTCGGTAGTGGTTAGTCGGATTACTCGGTACAGGGTCTTCAGCAAGAGTTGGCATCATCACTACCGAGTATACAGATCAATGTATGACAATTTAAGGAGCTCAAGGAGTTTAGCTACATTCCTTTGGCGTAAACTTTCTCATCATTAGTAGGTTGCCAAGAGAGAATTCGTCAGGTGAGGGATTAAAGTCCTTAAAGCCATACATGAGTAATGAGACCGATGTTGGTCGGTAGTTCATCAGTTCCCCGAAGTTGTTGAAGATTTTCTCTCAAATCTTGGTCTTCGTCATCTTTGGGCACATATGGAGTTAAGTTTATGATGTTGAATGTGGTAGATACACCAAGATCTTCGGGTAGCTTAATTTCGTAGGCATTTTCATTAATGCGCCTCAAGATCTTGTAAGGTCCATCTACTCTGAGAGATAGTTTGTTCGTCTTCTTGCTAGGGTAGCGTTCCTTGCTAAGATGGATCCAGATAAGGTCTCTAGGGGCATAAATAATTCGTTTCCTTCCATAGCTTCTCATTTCCTTCTGTTAGGCTACAGTTTTGGCTAATTGTTTGGTAGTCCTTTGATGTAACCTGTTAAATTCCTCGGCATACTGCAGGCCGGATTAACTCTCTCCTTACGTAGTCAAACTATTAACTAAGTCTAAAGGTAGGTTAGGGTTAAGTCTATAAACAACCTTAAATGGTGATGTTCTAGTGGAGCTATGAGTTGAGCGATTGTAACCAAATTCAATGATAGGTAAGCATAAATCCTAATTACAAGAGTTCTTTCCAACAGTAGCGTGCAGGAGATTACCGAAGGTTTTATTAACTACTTTAGTTTAGCCATCTATCTGGGGGTGGTAAGAGGTACTGAATATGAGCTTAGTGCCGAGTTTCCTCCATAAGGTCTTCTAAAAGAAGCTCGTGAATTTAGAATCACAATCGGACACAATACTCCTTGGCACTCCATGTAGTCGCACAATTTCCTGCAAAAGGAGGTTAGCAATGAATAAAGCATTATTAGTTTTGTGGTAGGGGATAAAGTGGCTTAACTTACTGAATTGATTGACTACTACCATGATCTAATCGTGTCTTTTCGGTGTATGGGGAAGGCCGAGCATGAAATCTATGCTTAGATTGATCTACGGCTTCTTGGGAATTGGTAAGGGTATATATTCTCCATAGGGTTTTCACTTCCTTTTTGCATACTTATACACTTTGTACCTCTTAAGTATTCAGTACACATCCCTCATCATCCCAGGCCAGTAAAAGTGTTTTTTCAATATCTCAACCATCCTTTTTTCCCCTAAAATGGACAACTAGACCCTCCGGCATGAGCTTCTCGAACCAGTAGCTCCCTTGTAGAACCACTCGACACGTAATCTACTTACCCTTCATCAAGAACCCCTCACTCAAGTAAAATCCGTCCATAGCTCTTCTATCATTGTATTTGGCTATTAAAGGCCTAAAATAAGGGCCATGCTCATATCGATAAGGTAAAGCGCCAAATCTGAGCACTTTAGCTTGTAACATTGTGATGAGGGTATGATGGCGAGAAAGTGTATCAGTCACCGTATTGGTGCTTCCCTTCTTATACCTGATGACATAGCAAAAGGTCTCCAAGAACTCGACCCACTTAGTGTAACACTGAGAAAGCTTCTACTACCCACGAAGATACTTAAGAGATTCATGATCTATATAAATGATGAATTCTTTCGGCAATAGATAATGTTACCATTTATGAAGTGTATGTACAAGGGCATAGAACTCCTTATCGTATGCTAAGTAATTCAAGGCAGCACCTCAGAGTTTTTCATTGAAGTAAGCAATAGGTCGGTGCTCTTGCATAAGGACAATACAAATGCCGACAATAGACACTTCACATTCAACCTCAAAAATCTTCTCAAAATCTGGTAGGGCAAGTACTGGAGTAGATGTCAACTTATACTTCATATCTTCAAAACTCCTCTAAGCATTTTTTATCCAGTTAAACTCAATGTTCTTCTTGGTTAATTCAGTCAATGGCTTATGGAGTTGAAGTTCCAATTAAATCTCACATAAAACGAGGTTAGGCCATGGAAGCTCCTGATTAGCAACCCTAGTCGGCATAGGTTACTCATTAATAGCTCTGACCTTTTCCATATCAACTCAAACTCTACTCCTTAAAATAACATATTCGAGGAATATAACCTCACTTTGATAGAACACACATTTCTTTAGATTGTCAAATAATTTCTCGTTGTGGAGTATGTTAAACACTAACCTCAAATGTTTGACATAAACAAAAAGGTCGGCATTGTAGACTAGAATATTGTCAAAATAAACCACAATGCATTTACATATCATTGTTTTGAGCACATGATTCATGAGCTACATGAATGTACTTGGCACATTAGTTAAATGAAACGGCATAACCATCCACTCAAATAGACCATCCTGAGTCTTAAAGGCTGTTTTCTATTCATCTCCCGGTCTCATTCGTATTTGATGATAGCCACTCTTTAGATCTATCTTCGAAAAGTTGCATGTGCTATGTAATTCATCGAGCATGTCATCCAATTATAGGATCGGGTATTGATGCTTAATAGTAATCTTATTGATGGCACGGTTATCTATGGTACATCCTCTATGATCTATCTTTCTTTGGCACTAACATGGCTAAGACAACACATGGGCTCATACTCTCATGGATATATTCGCGATCTACCAACTCATTAACTTGCCTTTTCAGCTCAGCTGCTTATTTCGGATTGAGTCTATAGGTGAGTCAATTCGATAGGGCTGCTCCAGGTTGAAGATTGATGTAATGCTCAATTCCTCTTAAGGGAGGTAATCCTTTTAGCATCTCAGTAGGGAAGAGGTTAGCATATTCCTGAAGTAGTTGCTATACTTTGGCAAGTAAGTTCTCGGCCTCTCTAACCTCTAAGAATCTCCTGACCAAAAGGAGTACATAGTCCTTGGCTTTGATCTCTTGTGCAAATTGAGCTCAGGAAATCACCAAGGACTTCTATTGTATAGATATAGCAACTGTTTCCTAGGCTTCTTGTACTTCCTTAGGACTCATAGGTATTGATATAATTTTCTTCCTATCCTTTTGAAACATATAGATGTTTGTATACCCATCGTAAAACACTTTCAAGTCAAATAGCCACAGTCGACCAAATAATATGTGAGATGCATACATGGGAAGGACATTACATAGCACCTTATCCCTTTACCTATCACCAATAGTAATTGGCACTCTGACTTGCTCAAAAACGTGTAATCCTCCTTTCTCGTTCAGCCAGTGAATCTTGTACGGCTTCGGGTATGGGAGAGTTGGCAATTTCATGGCCTTAACTACCCCTTGCGTGTTAACGTTGGTATAATTCCCTTTGTCAATGATCACAGTGCATAGCTTGCTATTCATTCGGCAATTCATATGAAAGAGGTTCTCTCTATACTCATTCTCATTAGCCACAAAAGTACTGAGAGATCGCCGAACAACAAAGCGATACTTGGCTCCGCCTTTAGAGGGTATCTTGGCCTCTTGATCTTCCTCAAATTCTTCTTACATCTGATCGGTTGCCAATTCTTTCCCTCCTTTACTTGCACTTTCTACTTTAAACTGGGGCTTTTCTACCCTTATGTTCATGACTCGATGGTTTGGACATTGACTAGCCATGTATCCATAGTTAAGACATTTAAAACATTTGATTTCTCAAGTTTTCCTTCTTGAACTATGACCCTGGTCTCTTCAGATCTCAAGTTCCTCAGTCTTGCTCTTACCTTAGCCTTCGTCTGGTCGGCTCGGTATCTAACCTCAGAATTCCACCTCAGAACTATTTGAAACCCTGTCACTCCTTGGTCTACTTTATAGGCCATTCCTATTCGGCATTAGTGTTCGGTTACTCGGCATTCGGCTAGCCTGGTTCCGCAGTTGCCTTTCAACTCTCTAGGCTACATAGATGGTTTCATCCAAAGTTATGAGGCTCTACAATTCCACGACGTGACTAATATCAGCTTGAAGTCCCGAGATGAACCATACTATAGTTCAGGCCTTAGGCTCGTCAACATTACATCGTATCATGAGCAACTAAAACTCTTGGATATAGTCGTCTATGGACCTGTCACCTTGCCTCAAGTCTTAAAGTCGTCAGAAAGTGTCTTATTTGTAGTGTTCGAGAATGGACCTACTTCTCAAAAGTCATATCTCGTTCCATGTTTGGACTTCACGCTGGGTCCTCAACCGAACATTCTGTAGCTTCTTCCACTACATTGCTGCATATCTAGAAAATTCTAACGCAGCTATTCTAATGCAAATAGCATCTTTATAATCATAGAAGTCAAATATCATTTTGGTCTTCTCTTCCCGGTTCAGGTGGTCATTAGTACCACCAAACCCGTTGAAGTTCGAAATCTGTACCTTAAGATGTTCGGCACCTTTTGGCGCTTTGAACTCATGTTCATCAATCCTAATATATTAGTCTTCTTCTTCTTTGTACTCTTCCACTACGCCCAACTCTAACCTTCTCCTCGCAACTTTGTCGGCACATCGTGGTGGTACGTGGTTCACTGGAAAGGCTTCTAGAGCTCGCTTGTTCATTTGCCTCCTTAGCCTATCTCTCATTTCTTGGCCCTACTCAACGACTCTCTTGTGTGGTCCATTCTCTAAGAACCTATTTACTGAGACAACTAAGTTGGCCATAATAGTAACAAGATCTTGTATCTACTCATTAGTAGTACATGATGTTTGTAGGGTAACTCGACCAAGACCATGAGTATCACTTTTGACGTTGTGAATCTCTCCTTATACACTGGGGTTCGACATTCCTAATACAAAATTTCAGTAGCTATACTTCACATGGATAGCTACAATACACATAGTACCTTAAACAGTAGATAGACTATTACTACATAGCTTTCGGTCTCAACCTCAACTTTAAGCTCTCATACCAGGAATATATGGTGTGCCTAGGAACTCAATTATCACTAGGGCTTATTGTGGAAAATCTGACTGAAATGGGTCCTCCAAAATATCGAAGAAGATTAGAAGGGAATGGTCCACAAATGAATAAGAATAGCTAACGTGAAGCTGTTCGGAGGATGTAACTTACTAACAAATACAATACGACTTAACACCTCACTTGATATGACGCATAAGTGAATGTCAAGGTCAACCCACCACTAATCCTGAGTTATTCGACAAGATCAAATAAGAGTGTATAAAAAATGGACTTGAAGAGGGTTGTCTCATAAGAACAAAATAGTCAGTATTAAAATGTAAGTTTTCTATAGCTTACAAAAGAAAAAGATCATTTATAGTAAGTCCCTAGGGCAGTATTATAAATAAAAATATTACAAGAAAATATATATAAAAAGGGGATTCCTAGTATATATAAAAAAGGGTAAAAAGGACAAAAGACCAAAAATGGAAAAATAGTACAATGTTAGACGAGGTAGACAGTTAGTAGTGCAACATTGTCTTGTATGAATATTCTTTGAATACAGCAGGCGAGAAGGGTTAAAATGTTATAGCTATAAAGGGGTCAGGATGCAAGAGATGGTGGCATACTGAGAGAAAACTATTCGATCATTTAAATGAGTCTCTTGTCACTCAATAAGACTTTTCAGCAGTGGTTAGTTGGATTACTCGGTACGGGGTCCTTGGCAAGGGAATGGTTGGCATCATCACTACTGAGTATACAGATCAACGTATGACAATTCGAGGAGCTCAAGGAGTTTAGCTACATTCCTTCGGTATAAACTTTCTTATCATTAGTAGGTTGCCAAGAGAGAATTTGTTGGGTGAGGGATTGGAGTCCTCGAAGCTGTGTACAAGTAATGGAACCGTTGGTTAGCAATTCATTAGACGTGGAGAGGGCAGAGTTTAACTTTAAGTAGCTGTTAGGTTATATGATGTGAGTTCTTTTAACATTCATCCAGAATGTTTTATTTGTTGAGCTTCTATTTCCTAGTGTTTAATGTTCACCAACCTCTTTGTATCTTGATATAGATGAATGGCCACATTACAACGGCCTTAGACGATGTCAATAAGGAGATGCAAAAGATAATGATTTTTCCTTTTGCTATAACTTGTTTGGATTCATGTTGCTCTTGCGCTTATTTGTACCAATATTCATAGAAAGTGGAGAAGGCGTGGAATTTATCTAGGGCTCAAATTGTTGTTGCTAAGATGGCTAGAAGGGAGGCTAAAGCAAAGAAGTTGTGGAGGAGCTTCTAATAATGAAGGGAAAAATGAAGAGCTTGAGAGTGAAGTGAAGGACCTCATATATTAATTGATGGAACAAAAGGTGAAATTTGTTTCTTTGAGAGAGTCCTGTACCACCCTTAGTGAGGAGTTCATATTGAAAGGAGGAGTAAAAAAATTAAAGGTAACTTCTGATTACCAACAAGCTCAAATTGTTGAGCTATATTAGGCTTCTTGGTTGAAGTTTCTGTAGAGGAGGCTCTCAACATTGTCATGGCAAGCAAGCGTTATGAGAGGTTGCTCCAAAAGGAACTTCTTGAAGGAGTAAAACTAGTTGGGGAAGAAGTACTTAAAGTGTACCATGATTACAATCTCTTTTGCCTGGACTTCATCAATGTAGATGATGACGAGGATGATGATGAAGATGAAGTGTCCAAGGAGGAAAATACAAATCAAGAGAAACTCTAGAAGATGCTCTTCTTACTGAAACAACTAAGGTTGTTGATGGTATGGCCAAACATCGATCCACTTAAATTTAAACTTTCTTTTGATGTTTAAATACTTTATTGAGATTAGGATGTCAATCTTTATTTGTAAATTTTGTTGGACCCTTTTATTTCCCTTTAATTTGAATCAATTTCTCCCTATTCATTGATTGCAACATTATGTATAAATTCATTGCACAAGATTATAGGTTGGCATAGGTGCAACCTGTATTGTTTGAAAAGACTTTAATATACAATATCCGATTCTTGGAATTGGGTTAGAATATAATTGCAAAATGTTTTCTTGTTAACCCTTAGGATATGGACTTAACAATAGTTTGTTAATTGTATTAGGTTACAACCATATCATTTAGTTTGTTTGCCAAGTTGGCCAGAACCATTGTTTTGCTACTTTTAGTAATTGAGTAATCCATTAACCATCATTAGGTCTGAAATTAATTGAAAGAACTACGTAAACAATAATATGATTACTTGATGGGAATTTCAACTTCATTAGAACACCAGAACAATATAATGGCCAAGTTGTAGTATGGGTAGGAACAAATACGATAATCAAAACAAACACAATAAAACAATAACAATTCATAAAGTGAAATTGCTTGAAATATAACTTTAGATTATCGGCATTCCAAGCCCTAGGGATATGATCTATCCATCTAATCTTTTAAGTTGATAGATACCATTACCAACAACTTCTTATATTCTAACTAGGTTCTCCTAGTTTGCGACGAGCTTCCCTTAGCTATCCCACACTCTTGTTGCTTTTATCTTGTGGCACCTTAGATCTCCAAGTTAGAAAACCTTGTGCTTCACATCCTTATTATAATATCATACTGCTGTATGTTGATATACTATGATCCTAGCCCTAGCTATGTCATGTACTTCTTCAATTGTCTAAATTTGCTGTAAGGCCAATCAGATTAGCCATGACATCAAAGCTTCACTTGCTAAATTTGGAAGCTCCAACTTAGTAGGTAGACAACTTTATATCGAAAAGCTAATCTAAATGGAATCTCAACTATCAAAGTTCTATGGGTGGTTTTATATACCTACAAAATAGTAGGAAGCTTGTTGAGCTACTTTCCTTTAGCTTGATCCACTCTTCTCTTAAGATTATTGTAGACACCCTATTTTTACCCTTCCTTTTTATTTTTTTCAAAATTTTTAAAATAAGATAAAGGGTTCTAAATTAAGAAAAATATAAAAAAAATAGAAAATTTAGAAAAAGCCAAACAATGAGAAAATTTAGAAAAATTCAACAAAATAGAAAATTTTTTGAAAAGTGAAAAAAAAAAGAGAGAGAAAGAAGTAGTATTTAGAAAATAAGGGTCATTGGGTTCTTTTTAGTGAGTCATTTAAGGTTTCAGAACTTAAGTGCACTTAAAAGTCAAGTATGCATATGTGATTTGATCGATCTCTAAGCTATATTTAAAAATATTCGATTTTTTTTAAATACCTAATATTTTTATCAAAAGTCGAGTTAATTACATTTTTTTTCATGAAAAGACAATCAATTTATGGTAATTATGGCCTCAAATGAGGCTTCAGTTAGATTTAAATTGATTATTTTATAAATGAATTAATTGGATATAATACAAACTGAGACTCGAAAATCTATTAAATCGTGTTTGTTTTGAATATATGCATAATAAAGTTTTAGGTCTTAATATTGATGTTTTTAATTTGTTGGGAATTGGTTGATAGGGGGTTTGATTTGGCTCGAATCGGATTTGTAATTTTAATTTCGCTCTAAGCCATCTACATTTGTTATAATTAATTCCATGTAGCACTTACCAAGGGTTAGAGCTTGCTTAGCTAGCAAAGAAGCATCCATGTATAGAAGAAGACCCAAGTTTAAATATTACGTATGCAATAATGCATGACCTTCTTTTTTTTTTTTTTTTTTTTTGCTACATGTTCCGTATGTTAACCCTCTATTGGTCAACACCAATAAAGATGCCATTGCGGTCCCCCCTTTAAGTTCGAATAAGAAAAAAAGAAAAGAAAAAACTAATGTAAACCATGATTTTTTGGACTTAATTAAATACACTTTTTGGTAAGATTTAATCAAATTAAATGATCTAATCAATAGGAGATATGGCCTAGTTTGAATCTAAAGCCAAATTTTGTTTAGAAACATAAGTTTTAGTAATAAAATTTGGTTTGAAAAATGAAAATCGATAAAAAAAACCCATTAATTTTCAATCTTCAAGTTTTGGACCTTCCATGCTTAATCAAGCTTCAAAAATTATAAATAGTGACCTAGGATGCCATTTCCAAGACGAAGAAACCTTTGGATAAACCTTTACGACAAAAAATTTTAGCTTTCTCTCACTAAAGCTTCCATGGCCATCCTTTCTTTTTCTTTCTAGAAATTCTCAATTTCTAGGGCTTTTTGAGAGAAACCTACACTCCTCATAGCTCTTCTACCCTTGTAAACCTTCTTGCCAACGCATTCATCTCCTTCAATGACCACTCTAAGAGATGGTGTAGCCACTTTCTCTCTCTAAGGCTCAACTACCCAATTCCTAAACACCACTAAATGGCCACCGAATATGGTAGCACTTGTCTCAAACTTACTAATCCAATGTGAAACTCATTAATCTAGCATTTCCTTTTGAAATGGCATCTTAAACCAACTGTAAGGAGCTCCTATCATTGCTGCCTTTATCTCCTCCCAACTGGCCCAATTCGACTTGACCCATCGGATCCAACCTGAAGACTTTAGTCCACTCCTACCATCCAACCCATGTACTCTCTTAGTTTGGCCTTGTATTAGATTTTTTGTTTATATTTATTTATTTATTTATTTATTTTTCATTTTTTTTCTCTTGTAACCTATTGGAATTGTAATAAGAAAAAAGAGAGTAAAAAATTAAAAAGAAAGAAAAGAATAAAAAAAAAGATAGAAAAGAATAAAAATTAAAAAAAAGGAAGAAGTATTTGGTTTATTTATTTTTTACATCTTAACAAAAAAAAAAGAAAGCCAAAAAACTAAAAAATAAAAAGTAAATAAATAAATAATAATAAAATAAAAAGTAAAGTTACCACTTAGAAAATCAACTATCTAAAAATAAATAAAAATAAACGGATTATTTCCAAATCAGGACTACTTTAGAGTTTTCAAAAATAAAACTCTAATTAGGACTTTTAGAATAATTTTTTAAGTAAATCAAAACGAGTAAAGAATGTAAGCTCGGCCATTTTTCAAAACTAAAATCAATTTAACCCACTAATGTTTTTGGTAAACGAATTACGAAAATTTGATCTCGTAAGTAGTTAATTCTTTAAATCCTTATTTTTTTTATAATTAGACATAATTTCAATTATAAGTTGTAAATAAATGTCATTATAAGGGTGTATTAAAAGGTAAATTTAAATTCAAAAAGATTAAAAGTGGTACCAGTTTAGGGTTTAAAAATTAGCCCATGAATCCAAATATTTAGTTTTAAAAAATCGTTTTAACAAAAAATCAGTTTTATCAAAACATTAGTAGTTAGGTTATAATCAATCCACCTAATTGATTATAACTTAACTCCTTTTCCTGACTATGGTTTGGTGGCAACTCCAAAAATGTTTTTAAATATCAAAGAACCAATTTTCTTTAAACCTTATCAAAGGTTAGTATTAAACGAATGGGGTTTAATATTGATCGATTTAAAAAAGATTAATTTATAAAATCTAAGAGAAAAAAAACCAGGCTTGAAAACTATATAGAATAGTCTTGTTTATAGCTTCAACCTTTGTGGGTATGCAATTGATGTATAGTGAAGTTGGATTTTGTGCTTCTTACAAAAAACTTGGAACTTATCATTATCAAATTACGGACTGTTATCAATAATAATCATATAACAAACACCAAACCTTGCCAAGATTGAGTTAAGTATAAGAGATTCCACCTTTTACTTAGTAATTATTATAACAGCTTCTACTTTTACCCATTTTGTGAAATAATCAAATGAAACTATTATATATATTGCCACTATCTAGTGGTCCTTAGGATAGGTCAAAGAATACCCAACCCCCATTGAGCAAAGAGTCATGGACTGGTCAGAGGATGTAATTTGTTGAATGGAGTTCAATAAATCACTTAATGCCTTTGGCATTGTAGGTAATGCTACACTAAATTCCTCACATCTTCTTTCATGGTGGGCTAATAATATTTGAGTCCAAGAGCTCGGATATATAATTTTTGGGAATTAATGTTGTTGCTACAAGTTCCTATATGAAACTTGGAATGAACTTGTCATGCTCCTTTGGGAGATAGGTAGCATATATAAGGTTGACTATAGCCATGTTTATATAAGTAATGATCAATAAAAGTGTAATTTGTAGCTTGATAAGTAAGCTTTCGAGCTTCTTTTCTATTCATTGGATAGAACTCCATTCTTCACATAGTCAAGAACTGGGTCTATCCGTGATGTCTCTACTACGGCTAGTTACATCTTGAAATATCGTTCGATTGAGGCTTTTAAGCTCTTGTTAGCTAATACTCAATAAAAAGCTGATCATTAAAATTAGGGATTGACATAGAGGTAACCCTGGAAAACTTATTAGTAGTTACATTGAGAGTCTATTGTAAATCTTAGCATGGTGACACCCAGCTTAGAAAGCACCTTGATAACCAATTCCTTTGCTAAATCTCCTCATTGATACTTTGTTGATACGTATTCGGGGTCGTATATACAGAGAAGTACCACAATGAACAAGAATGAAAGAAACAAAAGGGGGTTTAGTGATGGATTGCCAACCTCAAGACCTATCATGTAAGCTTGACTTAGGGGCTTACAAGGTCTTGTTAGGAGGATTCAAAAGTCTCAGCTTGACCATGACGAACTTCAGTATTAGGACGGCAGACTACTAAACTCCTTAAGTGCTTAACTTGGACACACTTTGCTTTACTCAGTCCCCTATCCAAATGTCGGACTTCCTAATGCCTACTCATTAAATGCTAAGAAATCAATTGCCAACTTGCCAAGTATTGTGGCTGAGCTCCCTGACACTAACCTCCAAGCTCTCATATGCCACTTTATCATGCCCTACTCTACTGAACTGTTGTCTCATCTAAACACTTCAGCAACATTCATCAAAACAGCTCGGTAGTAGTGCTCTCGCACCTTACCATCTTCAATATGACCACAATAATCACATGCCACCTAACATACTCATTTTTTTTTTTACATTATACTATATTCCTTCTATCTAATTGTCGCATATACCCTTTTGAGTTGTACAAGGTTTCTTATTTCTAGTATGGCCCATTTTTGTAATTTATTTAATTCCTTTGATGCTCTAAGGACTTACTATAAATAGTCCTTTATCTTATAGCTACAATCATTTTACATCATTAATCAGTTATTATTTTTTATGTTCTTATGAGACAACATTCTCTAAGTTCATATCTTGTACTCTTATCTAGTCTTACTTATAGCATAAGATTAGTGGCAAGTGGAGCTTAACTTTTGCTTATGAGTCATATCAAGTGAGATTGAGTCATGTTGAGCTAGTTTGGTGCATCATATCTAACAAATTGCTTCACGAAGCTATTGGAATTGTCAAACTATCCATTACCATTTCTTGTGTCTAGTTTACACATTTTATTGTACTATATTTTTCTACTATAAATTAAAGCAAGTGTTGAAGTTGTTGATTTAGTGTAGTGTTTATCCATTTATGTGGAGTCTCTTATTAGGTTGTATGCGTGCGGAAGTCTTATTGATGAATGTTGAGCCCTTGTATATAAGGAGAGGTAGCTGATGTTGAGAGTAATGCTTTTGGACAAGGTCATGTCGAGCAACAAACCCCATGAACCACTAACGAGTAGTTGTAGAACCTTATAGCCATTATGGCTAACTTAGCCATATCCGTGCAAAAGTTAGTGGAAGCTTGATCTTAAGGAGGAAATGTTGAGTGTAGACAAGGTATGAGAGATAGGTTAAGAGGGTAAGGAGTGGAAATCCAAGCTCCTGATGCTATGAATGCACCATAAGTGTAACCTATCTGAGTTGAAGGACATGCACAATGAAGACTTCAGCAAAGGGAAGTTGAGATGTGGAAGATGGTGAAGATGAGGATGGGAAATTTGTTGAGTATGACAACTGTAAGCTTTGAGCTCCTGACGGAACTGAGCACATTAAAGTGTGAATTCCGAGCTTCTCCATATTTGGTAGTGTTGATGAATATTTAGACTAGGAAGAAAAGGTGGAGAAGATATTTTGATTTCTATGATTACGAAGATTTAGTACATATTTGAGTAGTGGCCTTAGAGTTTTCTACGTATGCAGCAACGTGGTGGAAGAAGTAGTAGACTGTATGTCAACGAGCCCGATGAGAAACACAAACTTAGAATGAGATGAAATGAGTTATGAGGAGTAGATTTGCTCCTGACCACCATGAATAAGATACTTTTCTATGTCTTCAAGAACTTAAGCAGGGTAGCTAATCTATAGACGAGTATGTTCAGGAGTTTGAGTTGTTAATGATCCAATGTGATGTTGATAAGGAAGAAGTGTGGAAAGTGGTAAGGTTCATTTCTAATATGAAGCCTAAGATTAGAAATATAGTAGAAGAGTAGAGGCTTGGAAATCTGGATGAATCCATACGAGTTTCCTAAAGAGTTGAAAGGTAGAGGTGAAGTTAGCTAAGTCAAGCTTTAACTTGGTTTATAGAGCAGACTTAGTATGCTGATCCGACTTACATATGATCGAGCCCCATATGGTTCTAAATTAGACTGTCGAGGTCAAGCTTTAAGTAAACTTGAAGAAGGCTAAGGTAAGGTTAAGGCCTAAGAGTTAGAGGTTAAAAGGGACTAAGGTTAGAGCTTATGAAGGAAGACTAGAGAAATTAACTACTTCAAATGTCTTGGCTTTGGACATATTGCTAGTTAGTGTCTGAATAGACGTATGATGACCATTAAGGGTGAGACTTCATAGATTGAAGTAGAGAGTGAGAGCGAAGGAGAAGAAAAGGTAGATGTTAGGCATTTGTTGGATGAGTTTCAAGAACATTATAACGCCCTAACTCAACCTAAACTTAGGGAATATTGTATGGTTGTTTGAATATCTCTCAATACCATTACTACTGATGAGAATGAATAGAGGGATAATCTCTTCCATATGAATTGCTTAGTGAATAATAACCTTTGTGCTTTATTTACAGATGAATGAAGTTGTACCAATATGATAGCATAAGGAGTGGTGAAAGCATTGAAGTTGCCGACCTGTTCTCACCCTTGACTATACAAGATCTATTAGCTCAATGAGAAAGACATACTCCCAATTACCAAGTAAGTACGAGTATTGATCACTATTGGTGATAGATATAAGGACGAGGTGCTATGTGACATTCTACTAATGTATGACTTGAGAGTACTCCATAATGGGTATAGGAAAACTTGCATGTTCCAAAAAGATGGAAAGAAAGTTGTATTAACCCTTATGAGCTCTAAAGAAGTCCAGGAATCTTAAGTTAAGGTTTTCAAATCGTTGTAGAAGAAGTCTTTGGTGATTTCTTGAGCATAATTTTCTAAGGATGTTAAGAAGGAAGAGTTTGTATTCCTTTTGGTTAGAAGGTTGCTTAAGTTGAAAAGATGGAGCTTTGCTAGCCAAAGTGTAGGCTTTACTCCATGAATATTTTGATATGTTCCCTACTAAGCTACTGAAAGGCTTACCTCCTATTAGAAGCATTAAACATTGTTCAGCTGGTATGACTCTTAATTGACTTACCTATGGGCTCAATCTAGAGTAGGTAGCTAAGCTCAAGAAGCAAGTTGATGAGATAATAAATTGAAGGTATGTTAGAGAAAGAATAAGCCCTTTTGCTAACTAGCTATACTTGTACCAAAGAAAGATGGCTCTTGGTGGATGTGTATCGATAGTCAAGCTATCAATGGAATCATCATCAAGTATAGATACCTAATACCTCAATTAGATGATATGTTGGATGAGTTGTGTAAGCCCCAAAGTTCAGCCAAGTAACCGTAGGATTGAACTTAGAACCCAAGGTTTAGGGCGATCGGTTAAAAGATCCGATCAAACCCAAATTATAAACTATTGAGAAGAATATTAGTAAAAATGACCCCATAAACTTAAATTTAAGAAAATAAGTAGTAAAATAGGAGACTATAAAATTTTCAAATTTTAAGCATAATAACTGCTAATTACCAAAAAGGCAAAAAGTGTAATATAATAACTAATAAATTATTAGAGATAGATTATATGTATACTAAAAATTTTAGAATGACCAAAATAATATTTAGGAATGTTCACGTGTACCCCACATGTATTTACGTGTAGATAAAAATACGCGTAATTACTAAAATTGGCCGAAAACTAAGCAAATAATTAAAGAAAATTATAAAATAATTATGGAAAAATCAGAAAAAAATCAGAAGAGGATAAGATGCATCAATATCAGGTCGTGGCATGTCAGGATAAGAAAAAGAAAAATTAGCCAATAGAAATTGAACAACTTAAAAGCCAAAAATCAAGGAATTTGGACAAAGTCTTGTCAAATTAATGCATATTAATTACAGCAAATGTCTATAAATAGGGAAAAAATTTACAGAGCTCATTTGGACAGTTTGAAAAGTGAGAAAATTAGGGAGAGTCAAAAATTCGAGATAAAATCCAGCAAATAAAAAAAATAAGAAAAACTGTGCAATTAAGAGTTTTAAAAGGAACCCACACCAGAAGAGGAGTTGGAAGTGGACAGACAGCACCACCACATGGTGGTGGCAGCGCCCAGGTCGGACGACAAGGCCACGGCGGCCCGCGGTGGCCGGAGCCACCCGAACCGGTGAGTCCAAATTCCAGCCCGATTTTTGTGAAATTTTTTAAAAATAGTAAATATAATTAGAAAATTATTAATTTTGTTATTCTGGGATATTTTTGTATGTAGTTTTTATGAAAAATTTTATTTTGATGAAATTATGTCCCGTAATATATGGTCCCTAAGAAATTGTGCAAAACCGAGTATGTTTCGGTTTAGAAATAAATGACCTTAGGAGTGTAGTTTCAAGCCCAAAATTTTTCTGTAGATTACTTAGATGATATATAATAGTGCTATGAAGCCCTTTTTCAAAAATTAATTTTCTAAATTTTTAGATAATTTTTTAGGCTCTAAAAAGAGGCATAAAATGGGTAATTTAGGGTTAATTATGTAATTAAATGATTAATTTCTGATTTAGTGAATAATTACATGTTTTAGGATGTTAAGATCTGATGGAGTATGATACTTATAGCATTTAGGGTGTTAGATGTAATTATTAGGTTAATTATGTAGTAAATTAGTAATAGAAAAACATAGTAAATTATGAGTTAATTTTGTAAATTAGAATAATTAGGTGTAAAACCTGATTTAGGATGGATTTAGACATTTTGAAATAATAATTGGTGTTTAGAGATGGTAATTAGGGTAGTAGAAATATTAGAAATGCATTATGTGCATAATATGCAATAATGCATAATGTGTAATTATTGAAAATATAATAAATAGAAAATATTATAATAAAAATTGATATTTTGAGAATAATAAAAATGCACAATAAATCTGATAGGAAACTTGAATTTATGGAATTATATGAAAAATGTAAAAATTTGTCACATTAGGAGTGAATTCGGTACACTGATATGGATTTAAGTGTACCGAGTAAAATAAACACTGACAAAGGGTAATGATGGTATTTAGGTTATCGAGAAATAATGTGATCAATTTCACATTATGGGTTGAAACTAATTTCTAGGGTTGGAATATAAAATGCTACTTAAAAATCGAACTAAAAACCTGGTTTAGAAATCGATGCGAAAACCGAACCTGAACCTAACCCCAAACCTAGAATAATTGTAAAAGACTTAATACCTAGATAATTGGGCATATTAAACCTTAAACAAAACCTAACAAGAAGCATTATAGGATAAAACGAACTTATAACAATTATATGAAAAGCTGAAACCACGTTCGTGTTATAGGGATAACCGGCGATGGCCTGAGCAAATCGGACCTCGAGTGAACGAGCGAGGAGTCGAGGTAAGTTGGGATTAATACGATGCTGTATTTTGGGAGGCTTAAGATTATGCTTGGTTGTGCTTGTTAGATAGTTGAATGTATGCATGTGCTTGATTATGGGTGATGCTATGATTCTGTTTATTGCTCTGGTACATACTGTATGAATTGTATGTAATGATTGATCACCCTAAACTGGACCTAATCAAATATACGACCAGTAATCATAATCGAGCATGCATGGCAACCCGTTAGGGGATTTAGGACTCTCCGGCCAAATACCGACCCCTTCGGAAGGGATAGCGCAGGATTGCAAAATGGTCCCTTCTTCATCCTCAGTCGAACTAAGTGACAGGAGAGGAGGTCGCGGCGGGGGTGAAGACAGTGGTTCGAAGGTAGTCGCAGGAGGAGCAAGGTCTCCATTACACAAGCCTGGGTTTGGTCGTGAGCTGTTGCATTAACGGTAACTCCTCAACCCGGATTAGAGCGGGCGCAATTTCTCTAATCTCACGACGGACCGGACAACGTCGTGCGATGGCATTTGCTTGCACATGCATTGCACCTAATAAGTGATTGAAAACCTTGTTGCGTGTATGGTATAGTTTTAAGTCCTCCGTCCCTACTTACGGAGCTGTGGTTGCTCACATCCCTATAGACGTCGTGCAGGTGCTGGCTAAGAAGCGGTAACCAATTACTCAGAAGCTAGCAACTGCTGGATCCTGGGGAGTGAGGAAAAATATTGAAGAATAAACACATATTTTATGGTCTAAGTTTTTATTTTAGAATTCATTTCCGAGTGATGTAATAACTAGGGAATATACTATAGAGAAATGTTGTAAACTTTAACTGCAATAATTGAATGATAACATATATATATATATATAATTCCTCACTTTTATAGGTAAATGATTTATTTAAATTACAAATTGTCTACTTCAAAGCGGGTTAGTTATGGACGCCTTGTATAGATCAGGTCTAGGATAGCGGTTGTGAGGCCAACTTCTATCTTAGGGTGGTTTACACGGCGGAGCTGTTACGACTCTGCCGCTTCGGGGCGTGACAAGTTGCATGGTGTACGGATATTTTCAAAGGTGAATTTGAAGAGTAGCTACCACCAAATTAGAATGAGACTAGGAGATGATTAGAAGATAGCGTTTAAGATGAAGGACGGTCTCTTTGAGTGGTTAATAATGCCGTTTGGACTTACGAATGCATTGAGCGCTTTTATGCAAGTCATGATCCATGCTCTAAGATCTTTGATTGGTAAGTATGTCGTAGTCTATTTTGATGACATTTTGATATATAGTATCAACCTCCCATCTCATGTTGAGCACTTACGTACTGTGTATGATGTTGTCTATGCTGACCATCTATTTAGCAACTTAAATAAATGTGTATTTTGTTAGAACGAGGATGTATTTCTCTAATATATAGTATCTGGTGGAGGTATTTAAGTTGATGAAGAGAAAATCAAAGCTATTCTTGAGTGGCTAACGCCGACCAGTGCTATTGATGTTAGGAGCTTTCACTAGTCTAACTTCATTCTATTGAAGGTTTATTCAAAACTTCAGTTCCATAGTCACTCCTTGACCAAGCTAACTAGAAAGAACTCTAAATTAAAATGGTTAGAGAAAGCTTAGAAAAGTTTCAATGAGATTAAATCTAAGTTAACTTATACCCTTATGCTAGTGTTGCTAGACTTTGATAAGGTTTTTGAGTTGGAGTATGACGTGTTTGGAGTAGGCATTAGCATCGTACTTATGCAGGAGCACCAACCTATTACATACTTCAGTGAGAAGCTCAAAGGTGTTGCTTTGAATTACTCGGCATATGACAAGGAATTTTATGCTCTTATCCAAGCTCTTTAGAATTGGCAACATTACTTGTTACCTAAGGAGTTCATTATCTATATGGACCATAAGTCCCTCAAACACCTCATAGGTCAACAAAAGCTCTCTTGATGTTATGCTAAGTAGGTAGAGTTTCTAGAAACTTTTTGATATGTCATCAAGTATAAGAAGGGAAGTTCTAATACTATAGTTGATGTCCTATCACGTTGGCATGTACTTGTGATGACCCTTCAAGCTTGCATACTTTGGTTTAGTACTCTCCTAGACTAGTATGAGTAGGATCCTTTCTTTGGGCCCATTGTCGTCAAGTGTGGTTATGGAGACATAGTGGATGGTATCTATTTGAACTTAGGAATTTTTATGAAATGTAGGTGTATGTGTATGCTAAACAGCTTAGCCCGAAAACTGTTAGCATGAGAAGTACATGTAGGAGGCTTAGCCGATCACTTTGCAGAAAAGAGGATGCTCGAATTGCTGAAGGAGGACTTTTACTAGCTAGGGATGATAAAATATGTACATAAAGTTTTAGAATGATGCAAGGTGTATAAGTGAGCTTAGGGAAGGAAGGAGCCTTATGGGGCATATACACCTTTGCCTATGTTAGATTGGCCCCCAACCAATTTGAATATGAACTTCATGCTCGACCTTCCTAGGATAGCTTGGGAACATGACTTTATTATGGTGGTAATTGATTGGTTCAACAAAATAAACCACTTCATTCACTATCATAAAACTAATAATGCTTTATTTGTAGCTAACCTCTTTTGAAGTACATTATGTGGCTATACAATGTTTCATGGAGTATTATCTCTAATTGCGATACAAAGTTTACCGGCTTCTTTTGGTGAATACTATGGAGGAAGCTTGGTACTAAATTGATGTTCAATATTTCTTGCCACTTGTAGGTAGATGGCAGATTGAGGTTATGAACAGGATAGTAGAGAACCTACTTGAGTTACTATTGGAAAGAATCTACATGATTGGTGTCTATTTCTACCAATCATCGAATTTTTTTACAATCGCTTCACTCACAACTCGATAAGAAAGTTGCCTTTTGAGGTTGCCTATTGACTTAACTTGAACTTGCCATTAGATATGATTACCAGCTCAACCTCTTGAGTAGAAAGTCAATTTGATCTATAACGTGTCGAGGAGTTCTAGAAATTGCATAAGAAGGTCCCCGAATAGCTAGCTCGAATTGTGGCTGACAATAAGAGCAAAGCAATCGTGGTTGGAAGAGTATTGTCTATAGTAACAGTGACCTTATTTGGATTCACCTTAGCAAGGAAAGGTTCCTAAGAAAAAGAATAAGCAAGTTATCCCCTAAGTCAGATGGCCTATTAAAAGTTCTTCATTGGATCAATGATAATGTGTAGGAACTAGAGTTACCTGAAAGATATAGGGTATCAAAAACCTTTAATGATGTTGACCTTGTACCCTATATACCAAAAGAGGAAGCCGACCAAGATTTGAAGGCAAATCTTCAATACCCTTAGAGAGCTGATGGATTGTCGACCTTAGGACCTATTAACTAAGCCCTAATTCTAGGGCTTATAAGGTCTTGTCAGGAGGATTTAGATGTCTTAGCTCGTCTATGAAAAACTTTAGTATCAGGATAGAAGACTATTGAAATCCCTAAGCGTTTAGCTTGGACACGCTGATATGCTTAGTCCCCTATTTAGATGCCGAACTTCTTAGTGACTATTCATTAAGTGTTGAGAACCTAGGTGCTAAGGCCGAGATTCCTAACACCGACCTTCGAGCTCTTATATGCCATTTTATCATGCCCCATTCTGCGGAATTGCTGTCTCATTTGAACACCATAGCAACATTCATTAAAACAGCTTAGTAGCAATGCTCTAACACCCTATTAATAGGAATCAACTCCTCAGACCAATCATGTGAAGTTGAGCTAGAGGATTGTAAGGACTTATACGAGGTATACTAACTCAAGAACCCTTTAAGGATGAAGATTCTTTCATCAATCTTGGACTCTTGCATTTCCACCGACTTGAGTGCCGAACTATAGTTGAAATTGACTCAGCTTTGAAGCTATTAAACACCAGACGTCTAGCTACTGAGATGTTCGACCTTAAGAAATGCTAGAATTCCCAAGCTCTAACCTAACTTAGATTAGGTCAGCCTATTTCTAGTCTCCTTCTTAACTTCATCCGAGTTGAATCTTATAAGTGCTAAGTTGCCCAAAAACTTACTTCAACAAGCTTAATCACATTGCAGGTCGCCAGTCACTACTTGATACGTATCTTTTGCACAACATTCCAAAAGGATTCCCTTTCCTTTCCTCATAGAATATCATTTTTCATTATTACCCTTTTTAGTATGTTTTAGGAAGCTTTTTGTACATTAACTATTTTGCCTTTTTTTTCATTATTGTAACCATAGTTGAGGTTATATAAATACCTTACTACTTTGTATGTAGACATTATACTTGATTATCGAATACAGATATTATCCCTTTGAGAACACTTAACCATGTCTTCTCTCTATTCCCTTTAGCTATTATCTAGCCCCTTTAGCAAGAGTTGGTGGCGAATGACCTTAATCCTTGCTTGTGTGTCATATTAAGTGAAGATTAAGCTAGGTAGGATTAGTTGGTGCATCATATATGACTAGTAGTTATTTGGACTTTAATAAACTTTTTTTTTTCTTTCATTCCTATTCGTTATGGTGTGACCTTCGTGTGTACAACCTTAGAGATGAATAAACTTCATTAGCATCAAAGCATAGTTCTATGAGGGAGTATGTGAAGTGCAGTAGAGTTTGTTCATGTTTGTTTTTAGTAGTTGTTCTATTCTTTCGTAGTTGCTACAGTGTGTTCCTATAAAGTATGCTAAAGTTATGTTTGAGAGTGTTGAAGTGGGTTTTGAAAAAAAGTGAGTTGAGGAGTAGCAGTTGTGAAAAGTAAGTATAGTTGTTATTTTTACTTTATTTTACTCTGTTTCTCTACTTCCAAAAAGAGCAAGCTTCATTTCTGTGCTATATTGTGTATATTAGGTATTGAAGTGGTTAGAGCGTGATAGTAAGGTTTTAGATAGTGAGTAGAAGGTTGAGTTGAGTATTGTGCTGTTCAAATTATCAAGGAGTATTGGACCATGTTGAATTCTAATATTAATGGAGTCTTGGATAACCAAGAAAGTAGTGCTCATGCTGATCGTGGTTAACATGACAGTAATACTTTAGAGTTAATTGATGATAAGCTTGATAGACTCACTAATCTTATTAAGAGTCTTGTCATCGCTATGTAAGGAAATAGGCAACAAACCCAAGATGTGCCCAGTTGTGGTTGAGTAGAAAACGTATGAGAACAAAGATATGGCCATGTTGGTTGAGCTAATCACCTAACACGACATCACTGAGCTGGAGGAGGAGGAAGCTGACCTACCTGACGAAGACTTGAATTGGAAGAAATCGAGGAAGATGATGAGGAATAGATGTAGAGGCTGATGGAGAGGAAGAACAAGAAAGGGAGTGTTATGAGGTAAAGGAACAAGGACACCGAGCCCCTCGAGGACTTGATAATGTCAAAGTCTAGATTTTGACCTTTACTAGCAGTGGAGATGCAAATGAGTATTTAGAATGGGAAGAGAAGGTTAAGAAGGTGTTTGACTATTATAGGTATATTGAGCTAGTGAAAGTCCAACTTGCTACACTTGAATTTTCTGGATATATCACCATATGGTGGAAGAATTTGAATGTGACTAGAGTGAGAGATGAAAGATGAGGTATATGGACTTGGGAAGAGATGAAGAGGTTGTTAAGGGAAAGATTCGCACTGAGACATATTTGCAAGATACATTTGCTATATTACAAGAGCTTTGCCAAGGAAGCCAAACTATTGATGATTATGTAAGAGAGTTCCAAATGTTAATGATCTGAGTAGATGTGGATGGGCTTGAAGCTTGTATTATATCATGATTCATCTATGGGCTACAATATGAGATCCGTAACATTGTGGAAGTATAGAGGTTTTACACCCTGAAGGAGGCCATTAAGATAGTTCAAAGGCTTGAGAAGCAAAGGAGAAATAATCTTAGTAGACTTAAGCTAAGCTATATGCAAACTCTTGTTCCTCTAACCTGCCTATGCTAAACTAAGAAGACTTATTTGAGTAAAAGAGAAGAATGATTGACTTGACATTGGCCAAGTAGACCTAAAGAGCCAAGATAATGATAAGTTGACCTCAAGGGCATACAAGAAAGGATAGACCTTAAGATGGAAGATGAGTGAGGTGAAATGATTTCAGTGCTTGGGTTTTAGACACATGGTAGGTTAGTGTCCTAACCAATGTACAATGGTGCTTCGAGATGATATAGTGGATAGCATCGATAAGAATGAACCTGAGGAGGCGGAGAGAAATGTTGGGCAAATTGAGGTCAAAGAGGAGGGAGAGACTTGTATCTATGTCGACCAAAGACAAGTGATGACATTAGTGCTGAGACGTGTATTGAGCTCCTTGTTGAGGTTTGAGGAAGATAAAAAAGAGAACTTGTTTCACATCATGTGTACCATCAAGGGACAATTGTGTATTATGATTATGGATGGAGAAAGTTGTACCAATGTTGTTGCTTAGTTCCTTATTCAAAGGTTAGGTCTACTGACCTCTAAGAACCCCCGACCTTATAAGCAACATTGGTTATATGACAAGAGGGCTCTACATGTTATTGAGCAAGTGGTTGTACTATCCTGTATTGGGAACGTATATAGGGATGAAGTGGTGTGTGAAGTCATCCCCATGGGAGCTTTACACTTGTTGTTAGAGAGACTTTGGTTATTTGATCGACGTGTTATTCATGACAAATACAAGAACACTTATGCTTTTACAAAGGATGAAAAGAAGACTGTGTTGCAACCTATGACACTAAGCCAGGTAAACAAAACACATAATCAGCTCACTTGAGCTAGTAAGAAGAAGGCATTAGTGATGAGCCGAAGAGAGCTCCGAGCTTTTGAGAGGGCTGATGAGCCTACGTTCTTATTGGTGAGGAGACTACTAGAATTAAGGAATTTGGAAGATGTACTAGAAGAGGTTCTAATGCATCTCTAGGGTTGGACACATAGAAAAGCATTACAACGAAGTGAACTAAAAGGAACAAAAGAAGAGTTAACAAAGTCCAACCTGCTGCTGAATGGATATGATACACTACTCAATCTTGCTTGGCCTACAATTCACCGGATATAACATATTGGTTTGAATTGAAAGGTCACTCGCCATTACTCTTTTCTAAAGGGAATAGATAAGAGTTGAAGGATGATGAGAACACTAAGGTTGCCTAAAGGAAACTTGAATAATATTGTGATATTGATGAATGATCATCTGCATACAAGCAAGTGGGTGTTTATGTACCCGTCCACTAGGGTTACTTTACATATATGAAAAGACAAAAGGGTATTCTTACAATTAAGTTACACAGGACATTCTAAAAGGGGTAAAAGAGACAAAGAATATTCAATATGGAAAAAGAAAGAATTATTTTAGAATGTTGTGTTAGAAGACACGTGTTACTTGGTGGTTGGACATTAGAAATACGATACAAACTAAGTGGAAGTAGAAAAACATTGCGGTTAAGGGCCAACTTGATCTGGATTGGGTTGGGAGCCAATTAGTCTTATAAAGAAGTCAGCTGAATTAAAGTCAAATGTCTATGGTCAGTTTAGGAGCTCGGTTTGGCTAGTCCTAGGTTGTCTGGAGTAGATCTAATGTACATGAGGATCTGATAGAAAAGTTGATAGGAGATCAGTTTGGAATATAAATCCCCATCTTAGATATGGCTTGAGCTAGTGTTCTCTATGTGAGTCATTGGAGTCCTTTAGCTTGACTATGTGAGGATCTACTTAGGGATCGAAAAGATTTGCCCTCAAATTTGGAGTGGTTTTTGCTTCTTTTCTTAGGGCGTTCATAAGGTCTTCTTTTGTTGGTTAACGAGAGATTAGATTGGATACATTGTAGGAGGAGGAGATACCATAGTCATTAAGTAACTCAATTTAGTAGGTGTGGTGGTTGATCTTCTTCAGGACCTTGAATGGACCATTAGGTTAAGGAGATAGTTTGCTTTATCTTAAGTGCAGGAATTGTTCTCGGTTGAGGTGAATCTATACTAAGTCTCTTGGTTGGAAAGTGACAGTTCGGTAGCCTCGGTTACTAATCTCATGTTTTTTCTGATTGAACTTGGTGATCTTCTTGGTTATAGATTGGTGTAGTGTTTGTAATTCTTAAGCTTAGTTAACTTTGGATTGACTCTCTTCAATAGTTATGGGGGTACTGATCATGTCTAAGGGAATTGTTAGGTTAACGCCACAGACGACCTTGAATGGAGTCTTCCCAATTATGCTGTGGATAGTCCAATTGTATGTGAACTCTACAACTAGTAGGCACAAATCCCAGTCCCCCAAGTTCTTTCTCACAACAACTCTAAGTAAGTTGCTTAGTATCTTGTTCACCACTTTAGTCTGGTCATTAGTCTGAGGGTAATTACTAGGGTTAAACACAAGTTTAGTTCCAAGTTTTCTCCAAAGAGTCTTCTAAAAATAGCTTAAGAATTTTATGTCTTTATTTGAAATAATAGTATTTGGTACTCTATGTAGTTAGATAACTTCCTGCAAAAATAGATGAACAATATATAAAGCATTATTAGTTTGATGGCATTGAATGAAGTGTGCCATATTGCTAAAGTGGTCTACTATAATAAATATAGAATCTTTCTCTCTAGATGTTTGGAGTAACCCTAGGACAAAGTCCATGCTGAGGTCAGCTTAAGGTAAGGTTAGCGTCGGTAAGGGCATGTATTCTCCATGAGGCTCCTTCTTCTCCTTAGCTTACTTGCAAATTTCACAACTACCTACCTTATAAATATCCTTGGCCAAAACTGGCTAGCAAAAGTTCTCCTTCAGCAAATTGTCTATCTTGCTCTCTCCAAAGTGACTTGATAATCCATTGCTATGAACTTCCCTGATTAACAGCTCGTGCATAGAACAGTTTGGTATGCACAACCTTTGGTCTTTCAGCAGATAGCCTTCCGTAAGAAAGTATTACTTAACAACAATTCCATCCTTGCACTGTTCTATGATAGGGTTAAAACGAGGGTTATGAGCATACTGTTTAGTGATGAGTAAGAATCCTAATAATTTTGTCTACAAAGTGGTCTACAAAGTTTGCTATCGTAACAGAGTATCGGCGGCCACATTTGCGCTTCCCTTCTTGGACCAAATGACATACAAAAATCCTTCCATAGACTCTAACCACTTATCTTATCTTTTTAAGAGTTTATTCTGACTCCTAAAATGGTTCGAAGACTCATGGTTTGTATAAATAACAAATTGTCGTGGTAGCAAATAATGTTGCTAAATAGTATGGGCTTGGTCTAGAGGATATAACTTCTTCTCATACACAAAAAAGGTCAAGGTAGGACTACTAAGTTTTTTACTATGGTAGGCAACGATTTGTCACTCTTATATTAAGTCAGCACCAATTCCAACTGGTGATGCATTACATTCTAACTTGAAGAGTTTATCAAAGTTTGGTAATGATAAGATAGGTGTTGAGGTGAGCTTCTCCTTAATCTCCTTGAAGCTTTGTTCAACTCATTCATTTTACTAGAATCCATTACCCTTCTTTGTCAGCTTTGTCAAGAGGGTGGCTATTGTACTAAATTTCTTAATAAATTGCCTATAGAAAGAAGCTAAGCCATGAAAACTTTAGACCTCAGTGACATTTTTTGGTGTCGGCCATTCCAGAATAGCTTAGATCTTCTCCTCATCTGCTTGGATTCCTTCCCCTAATATGACAAACCCTAGGAAAATCACCTTATTCTGGCAAAACGTACACTTTTTCACATTCTCATACAACTTCTTTGCAAAATGTCAAATACTTCATGGAGATGTTAAACATGGTTGTTTAGGTCGGCACTACATACTTGTATGTCATCAAAGTACATAATTACACATCTTTTGATTAGGGAGCTCGTCACATAGTTCATTAACCTCATGAATGTGCTCGGTACATTAGTAAGTCCGAACGGCATCACCAACCATTTGTAGAGACCATGCCTAGTCTTGAAGGTAGTCTTCCACTCATCATTTGGTCTTTACGAATTTGGTGGTAGCCACTTCGCAGATCAATCTTTAAGAATATTTTTGCACCATGAAGCTCATCTAACATGTCGTTGAGGCTTAGTATCGGATATCTGTACTTGACAATAATTCGGTCAATTGCTTGATTATCAATGTAAATATGCCATGAACCATCTTTCTTTAGAATGAGTAAAGTTGGTACTATATAAGGGCTCATACTTTCCCTTACATATCTTCACTCTATGAGCTCATCCACTTATCCCTTCAGCTTGGCAGCCTACTTAGGGTTCATTTTATATGCAGGTCGGTTTGGTAGAGCAGCGCCTGGCTATAGATCAACATAGTGCTCAATACCTTAAATTGGAGGTAGTCCTCTAGGTAGTTCTTTAGGAAATAGATTAGAAAACTCATTTAGTAGGCTTTAGATTTCATCGGGATATCTTCTAAATCTCTCATCTCTAACAATCTTTTGATCAACAGGAACATAGGCTCTTTAGTTTTTTCAGCAACTTGGAGCTCTCTTTGACTTATAACTAAGGCCTTCTTCTTATTGGCTCAAGTGAGCCGATGATGGGTCTCATTTACTTAGTATGGGTCATGGGATGCAACACAATCATCTTTCCATCCTTAACAAAAGCATAGGTGTTCTTGTATCAATTATGAATAACATGTTAGTTGAACAACCAAGGTCATCTAAAAACAAGTGTGAAGCTCCCATGAGGATGACATCGCAAACTACTTCATCCCTATACATATTCCCAATACTGAATGGTACAGTCACTTGTTTAGTTACGTACAAAGCTCTCTTATTGTTTCTAAGGTTAGGGATGTTTTCACTGTAGCAGTCCCAACCTCTACATAAAGGACTGCGTAATAACATTAGTAAATCTCCCTCTATCTACCATAATGGTGTACAATTGTCCCTTTATGATACATTTCGTATGGAACAAATTTTCCCTCTAGTCTTCCTCGAAGCTCAGCAAGGAACTCAATATTCGTCTTAGAGTTAGGGTCATCACTTCTCCTTACTCGAGATAGATACATGTTTCCTCTTCTTTCTCGGCTTTTGCCTTTTGAACATCTTTCTCTTCCTTAGGCTTGCTTTTGTCGGTGTTATTTATTACATCTCCTCAAAGCACTATGACATGTCAGTTTGGATACTTAGCGACTATGTGTAAAAAACCTAAGCATTTAAAGCACTTCATCTTACTAGTCTTCTTTCTGGAAGTCTATCCTCTCTCATTTGTTCTTAGGGTCGGCCTAGCCTCGGTTTGACTTGCCTGACTTACTCGACCCTACTGGTTTTGCTTGGTTATTGTCAAGTTGGTCATTCCTTTCTTTGGCTTAGTATGGCCTCTTCGGCTCAGCTTGAATAGGTCGACATTGTATAGGGGCTTGGGAGATTGTTGGCCCAAGTTATCTTAGAGCACTTTTCCTCTATTTTTCGACCCTCTATGCTATCTTAATCACCTCTTCCAAGGTATAAAACCTCTGCACTTCCATAATGTTGTGAATCTCATACTTAAGCCCAAAACTGAACCTTAATACTATATGAGCCTCTAGTTCTTCCACTTCAGTTTGGATCATAAGCATCTAGAAATCTCTTATATAGTCATCAATAGATCGACCTCTTTGGTGGAGTTTCTGAAACTTTGCAAATGTATCTTGTAAGTAGGTCTTAAGCACAAATCTACCCTTTAACAACCTTTTCATCTCCTCCCAAGTTCTTACACCTCACCTTTCATCCCTTACACTAGTCGCATTCAGATTTTTCTGCTACATTATGGCATACTCAGTAAACTCCAATGCAACAAATCGAACTTTGACAGTATCTATATACCCATAATTGTCAAACACCTTCTCAACTTTCTCTTCCCATTCTAAGTATTCATTTGCGTCTCCATTTTTATTAAAGGGTGAGATTTGAACTTTAACATTGTCCATCCTTTAAGGAGCTTAGTGTCCTTGTCTTTATGCTTCATAATAGTCAGTTTCTTCTTCTTCTTCCCCAAACCCTTTAACATCCAGCTCCTCATCATCTTCCCTAATCTCTTCCAACTCCAATCTTCGTCTAGTAGCTTGATTTGCTACTCTTTCAGTTCTAGGGGGTCGAACTGGGCAATGGGCTTGATTACCTTGGCTATAATAGAATGTGTATTGTCTATTAGTACTTCAAGGGATTGTGTTGAGTCAGCAATTCAACTTGGTAATAGAGTGTATATTGTCTGAGCCGATACATTACCCATACTAAAGCACAACAGGTTCTTTTAATTTCTGAATATTTTTGTTCCTCTTTGACCAAAGCACATTAGGTTCTTTCAATTTTTGAATATTTCTATTCCCCTTCAGTAAATTTCTTACTCAAATAATATACAACTTGTTCTTTTCCTTCTTCATCCTTTTGGCTGAGCATACACCTCATGGATTTTGGTAATACTGTCATGTATAAAAATAAAGGCTTTCCGGGTTTATGAGCTACTAAAATTGGAGGGTATGAGGAATTCCTTAATCTTTGTGAAGGTTGCTCGCATTCTTCATCCCACTTTATCTTGGCATTCTTTTTCAACAACTTAAATAAAGGACAACATTTATCAATGAGTTAACATATGAACTGGGCTATATAGTTCAAACGGCCTAATAGACCTCTTATTTCTTTGAGTGTGTGTGGAGGCGTCAAGTCAATTATTGCTTTGACTTTATCAAAGTCCACTTCAATGCCTCTTTGGTTGATTATGAAACCCAATAATTTTCCTAAAGTCACTTCGAAGGTATACTTCTCTAGGTTGAGCTTTTACTGGAGTTTTCTTAACCTATCAAACAATCTTTTCAAGTTATCTACATGATTTTCTCCTTCCTTAGACTTTGTGATCCTATCATCAATATATACCTTAACTTCTTTGTGCATCATGTCACAAAAGATTGCTACCATGGCTCTTTGGTAAATTTCCCTGGCATTTTTAAGTCCAAAAAGTGTTGCTTGATAGCAAAATGTGCCCCAACTTGTGATAAATGTGGTCTTAGCTTTGTCTTCTTTAGACATTCAAATTTGATTATATCCTAAGAACCTATCCATAAAGGAGAAAAGATAATTTTCGCCTGTATTATTGACCAAGACATTATTATGGGGTAAGGGAAAATTATTTTTAGGGGTTGCTTGATTGAAGTCTCGAAAATCTACTCATACTTTAACTTTTCTGTTCTTCTTCATTATTGGCACAATGATGGCTACCTATTCAAGATAATCAGATGCCTTAATAAAACTGACCTTTAGTAACTTGTTGACTTCCTCCTTAAGTTTCAACAAGACATCTAGTCGGAACCTTCTTAGCTTTTACTTCTTAGGTTCGATATCTTCTCTTGTGGGTAGGCAGTAAAGCATGATTGATGGATCTACCCCGGGCATATCTTCATAAAACCATGTAACTACATCTTGGTATTCAGATAATAGTGCAGTCATTTCTAACTTTTGTTCTTCTTTCAAATTCCCTTCAATTTTCAATGTTTTGGGGTTGTACTAAAAAAGATTTCAAATATTTTAGAATGAAGAGTCGGAAGTGATGTTAATGACTACAATGGCATATAATATTTTTTAGTACAATATTGTAGAACAAAGGTAATTATTACAAAACTTTGTAAAATACTAAACCATGATTCATCCTTTACTGTAAAGAAGACTTATTGCTATTCATAGGGATGGAGAACCAGTTATTTAGGTGCTGGGATTTGTAAGATAAGCTAGCTATTTTATTCTTGCTAGAGGAGTCCTCCTTGGCAGGCTCTAAAGTATGGACATCAACTTGGATGAAAGTTTCTGACGACTGTGGAAAGGTTATTGGGGCGTGATATAATTTGTCACCTCTTTTACCCTTTTCTTGCATATTTTACAACTCTTCCAGTGGAGTTAGGATGTAACTAAGCCCATAGGTATTGACCTGTCCTTCTTTAAATTTGGGCCTCTCATCTTTCTTTCGATTGGTAACCATATATACTTCTTCAAACATTTAGAGCCCAAAGTCCTCTTCCTCGTCAGTGCCAAAGTAGGGTACGGCTGTTTCTTTATATATTTTGTAATCTTAGTAACCCATAATCGTTATGACCCAACCATTTGAGATGAAATCAACCTTTTGATGCAGGCTTGAAGTTATGGCCCCTATTAAATGTATCTAAGGTCTTCTTAATAATAGGTTGAAGGTCTTTAGGATGTCTAAGACTTAGAATTAGATGTTGGAAGTGTATAGGCCGATATTAACCGATAAGTCAATCTTCCTTATAATTTCCCTTCTGGCCTAGTCAAAAGCCTTGACTGTTGTTGAACTTAGCTTAATAGCATTTGTGTTAATGCTTAGTAGATCTAGGGTAGTGAGAGGGCAACATTTAATGATGATCCATTGTCAATGAGGACTTTTGCTGTGATAATGTTGTTTACCCTTACTATCATGAAAAGAGGCTTAGTGTATTGGTTACCTTTTTTACTTAGTTGCTCGGTGGAGAAAGAAATATAATCCATGATGAGGATAGAGTTGGCGATAGACCTTATTCTTTCAGCCAGTATTTTGCAAGGGACTTTGACTTTCCTCAAAGTTCTAAATAAAGCTTCTCGATGCAGTTCTAATGCCATCAATAAACTCGTGAGAGATATTTGTCTAGGGTCTTAGTGAGCTAATCTATTATTTTATACTCACTAGACTTGATTAGTTTGGTAAAAGTAGACAATCCTTCTTTATATTCAGTTGATTCATTGTTTGGCCTTTCCATCACAATTTTCTTTTTTAGGTACTCCTTCGAGTCGTAAATTCTACCAGAGCGGGTAATCCCTCCTATAAGTGAGCTCGATTGCCCTTGATTTACTACCTAATAGTTGAGAGGGGTAGTTTTATAATTTTTAGGGGCTAAAGGCATATAGAAGGTATACCTTTTGGTTTGTAGATTTTGCTTTTCCTTTTGTTTATAGAATCTATAGACCCTGGGCTCTCGATTAGAATTGATCATGTTGATGGCCGGATCTGAGTAGTCAAATATCATATTGATAATGGGCTCATGATTAGGCAAGGGGTTATTGTTGATGTTTGGAATTAGAGCCTCTACAAAGTCTAGTTGGATTGCACCTTCATTGATTAAATCTTGACTTTTATTTCTTAATCTCTAGCACGGGTTTGTCAAATGGCCTACTTGCCCTAGACGATATTGACACATTGCATTGGGATAAAAAAACTCTTAACCTATACTTTTCATTGGGAGCCTCAAAACGGAGCAGATTATCCTTTCTTTGTTTTTTAAGTATTTGAATGAGAGGAACAAGTATTTTGGTAAATTGCCTTAGGGCATATTTACTTAGCTTTTGAATTGTTGCTGAGTTAGCAGATGATTTGTCTTGAAAGAAACCTGAGCATTAGGTTGGGTATTTGAATTGACCATGATGATAGTAACTTCTTCGGGCTTGCTAGTGGTAGGTTTACTAGAGGGTGGTATTCTGTTTGATGGTTCTTGTAATTTGTCGGAGGAGACGACACTTTCAATTTAATACCATGTTGTTACCACCTCTGCAAAACTAAAAGAGGCTTGCCCAATTAGGTGAGAGAAGTAAGGCCTCTTAAGAGTGTTGATAAAAGCTAAGGTTAGTTCTTTCTTGGTCATGGGGATGGATACCTTTGTAGCTAGGGACCTTCACCTTTAGGTGTATTCTTTAAAAGATTCATTGTACCTCTTCCTTAGGGCAACCGAGTCTATGATGGTTAGTATTACCTTAACATTGAATCTATATTGCTCATAAAATGCCCTAGTAAGCTTTTCCCATATATTTACTTGATTTAGATCCAATTAGGTACCCCAGGTACTTTAAATTTCTCTAGGAAGCTTCTATTGTCATAAGCAGAGTATACTAACTTGCTCGAATTTGTCATACCCTTTGAGCATTTTCATCTTCTCAGTGATTTGTTGGGTCAATTGCCTCTCTAGCTCTTTCAATCTATCTTGATCAGCTTTCGGCTTTAGGTTGACTAGAAGCGAGTAAGTGTTTGGCTTGAAGGTTGCGTTAACCTTCAGATAGACCCCTTTTGTCTCAAAAGATTTAAAAGTTTGGTTGACTTTGGGATAAGCTTCCTTTACTTTGAAGGATGGGGCTTTAGCATTCTTTCCATATCAGGCTTTAGAGTTTTCTTCATTTGATGGAGCTGTGGACTTGAGTAAGGCAATGCTATCAGTAACGAAGCTTAGTTGATTTGCAATCTTCCCTACTATTCATTTTAAAGAGTAGAGCCTTGGCTCGGTGGGATCAACAATTTTGGGGTTGACACTATTGTTGTTGGTGTTGTCGTTTCCTTGGCTAGCCATTTTTGGTTTAAGAGTGGGTTTAGATAGGACTTCTTTGAAAGGTTTAATACTTGGGAGCTATCTTAGCATCTTGGTTTAAGATCACTTCTCAACAAGTTAGCACATGTATTTTAATTTTTGAAGATATGGAGTTGAATAAAATGGAAGCATGTTACATAGATGAAAAGGAAGCGATTAGCGATTAACTAACAAAACAAAAAGTTTATTTATTATTCTTCAACTCTTGGAGTTTTACTACATTAAAAAGAAAAATACAAATTCATTTAGACTAATCTTTTTTCTTCTATGGGCTAAATGACATTTTCTTCTTCTAGTTGTTGGGTTTGATGGCTACTATCTCCCCCTTCTTTTGAACATACTCGATTGCTTCCTCAAATTCTTGGATTCTCTTCTAAACCATCTTCAATTGGTGCTCCAAGGCACGTGATCATTGCTTAGACTCCTAAAAGAGGTTTTCTCACATGTCTTTTTCATCGTAAATGACTTCTATACGAGCTTTTACTTGGTCCATATAGGTTAACATTTTAGAGTTAGGATTTGTGGGGAAAGGTTGAAGGACCTCTAGTACCTGATACTGTAACATGCTTACCTTGTGAATTTGATCGTATAAGTACTCTTTGGTGACCTGTTGTTTGTATACTTCTCCTATGAACTCGCTTAAATCGATGTTAGGGTTTATGGTCCTAGTATCCCACTAAGCCTTGATCTTGTAAAGCTTGGATACCCTTTCTATGGAGTGATGCCCTTCGAAGTTAAGAGTGAATGGCTCCACTGACAGCCTGTAAACCATGTCCTGGATTCCTCTAAACTACCTTACTATGTTGTTTAGATAGTAGCCTATACACCAACTCATTCCAATCAATGGTGCAGCATGATAATTTTTACAAACTAATATGACCTCAATGTAATTGCTCTATCTAGTGGTCTACAGTATGTCTTTGACTCGAAAATCTTATAGAACCTCTATCCAAAGAAAGGTAAGGATATCTTCTAGTAATTTGATCTTATCAATGAAAGAGTCAATAAGATCAATCTTATTGGCAAAGGTACCCCTTATCAAGTCTAACCTGAACCATTTGATGTGGCTAACCAACCATACAATTAATAGTGCTATGCTTAACCTGAGATCTTTGCATCCTCTTTTCTTAACGAAATTAAGGTTCCTTACTTGTTCAACTAGTAGGGCAGGAATATGAGACTTCCCTTCCAAAAATTGAGCCACTAATTCTACTATCCTAAAGCGTATAAGAAAAGATCCACTTAGAAATACGATGGCAACAAATACTGTTAATATGTAGGCCTTGATTTGGTTCTCTCTCCAATTACCAAGAAATAGTGCCCGTTTATTGGAGTTGGGTTTGGTGTAGAACCAGTGGATTAGATCTCATATCTTGATAGCGTACTTGTTGTAATCATTTATGGCTTTATTTATGTTAGATTGACGAATCCCTAAGAATTTTGAAGAAATGTAGGTTGGGCTAAAGTTTAGCTTTAGAACGTATATTTCATCCAAGGGAGGGGTTTGAAGCAATTGGGTGTATTCTTCTAGAGTTGGGTTGATTAATTGTGTCCTAAAACGAAATGTGACTTCTTTGGGCTCCCAAAAATGGACCAAGGCCCTCACTAGTGTAATGTTAACATTCACCTTGGATAGTGAGAGTATGGGCTTAATCTTATTGGTAATGAACTCTTGTTCTCTTGGATTGAAGACTTGAAACCATTGATTAAGTATAAGATTCGGGCTTGTGGATATGAATCTCTTTAGCAAAGACCTTAGTGTTAGATGAGTTGACCATTTTTGAAAGATTACAAGGAAAACATAAATTACAAAGGGTAGAACATTTACATGAAAAGAAATTACAAACTATTTCCTATATACATGAATTCTAGAAAAAAATATAGGGAAAGAAACTTCGAGCTTATCGTTTTTTCTTCTTATCTTTTATAATAATGCTGCCTTGTTAGCTATTCACCAACCCCAAAAAATGTTTGCAAGAAAGTTGGGTTCTATAAGTCCTTAAACTCTATAACCTCACGCGTTTTGAAAAACGGTTCCTTAAACTATATACATCAAATTAAATCACGAATACTCCAGTAAGTATACTAGGTTAGGAAATTAAGTAATAAAGAGTGAGTAAGGTTATTGATCCCTTGAGAACTAAGAAATTACTAATCCTATGATAGTTCTTATCAATACTTAGGCAATCAAAATTAAATTATGAATTAACTAATCTAATAACTACCTTAAAACTGTAGAAAAGAAAATTATGATAAAATATTTAAAACTAGGCAATTAATTGAGAATATCGGAAAAACAAAATCCACCCTAGTTAATTAAGTGAAATTATCATACCTTAAAACTTAAGAATTTAAACCTCTGATTAATCAGTCAACTTTCGTATGTCCGATTAATAGTGGACTCTAGATTATAATCATACACCTCTCGATGCTATGATCATCTAATATCTTAAATCAATTATCCCTAATATCTTAGTGAATAATTAACTCAAAACATTGCATTAATCCTTGGGTATTTTCTAAATAATCCAATTAACGCCACTCCAACATTAGCTAATCAATTTAATCAAGAATTTCTAACAAACCCTATATTAACTCTAGCATCAATAGTCTATATTAACTCCAACATCAATAGTCTTTCTAACAATCATAACCAATTAGAGAATTATAATCGAAATCATAGAATTTGCAATCATGAATCATCTATATATCTATAAACCTTATAACATAAATACAATTATCATCTCAGCTATTTATGGTTTCATCAATTTCCACAAATAAAACTTAGCCAGCCATGGAAATTAAAACAAAAGCACATATAATAATTGAATTTGCAAAGAAGTTCATATTTAATAGTAAGAATAAATCATAGAATTACATAAATATAAATAAAATAGAGATTAGCAATTTTGTAATTATGATAAATAAACTTCAATTGCACTCTAAAGATGATTTCTATAGCAAAAGCAAAGTATTCTCAACAATCCATGAATTTCAAAAGAAAAACTCTTCAAAAATAACTCCCAACTGCTTTTAAGACTCTCTAAGTAAAAAGAAGATGAAAAGGTCCCTAAAATATCAATCACATGGCTATTTATAGAGAAAACTAGAATTGTCTATTGAATGGTTCTTTTTTCATTGAAGGTCGGTGGTATAGACTTATAGGCCATCAGTGTTGAATGTAGGTCGACCCAAAGATGGTTGCCTTCAAATCCATAGTGCCTTAGCTCGATTTGAGCTTTATTCGATTGTGTAAAACTCCTCTAAATTGATCGTATTTTCACTCTAAATCCTCTAAGACTTGAAATGTCCAAATGAAAATACTTATGTACTATTTCTTAATAATTTCTATAAAATCAATAATAGTTCAACCAAATTCACACACTAAAATATGAGTAAAATATGCCTTTATCATATACCAATACCTTTTGACAAGCTCACAGGTTGTCTTAAGTACTTAGATGCTTAGAGGGAGCAAGTTAAGGTAAGGGAAAAGAAGAATCAAGTTCTTTTCAATAAAATCTATAATAAACTCATGTTTTCAATGGCTTTATAACATCTGGAATAAAATTATCTTTGTCGGCCTTTTAAATTGGGTGATTGTAGTTTGATTAATGATAGGGCAAATGAACATACACTTTGGTATCTTATTGAGAGTTTAGAATGAAAAGAGGAAAATTGTATCCCAGACACTAACCTTAAATACTTTGAGAGTTGAGTAACATCGTGGTAAAGATGTTTTAGAGTCATTCTTTAAAGAAGGTCTATTTTGAATTTGATACGCAAATTAAAATGAAGCTAGGTATTCATTTTTAAATCCCAAACACAACTATTCATTGTTAACCCTGTTAAACTAATTTGAAGATTTTTTAAAAGTAAACCTTATTAAGAATCACCCCACAATAGGGTAGTTCGGAGGCTCGAGTCATTGATTAGGGGAAAAGGATAAAAATTGATTTGTGCTTGCTTTAGTAACATTGATTCAAAAATGAATTTTATTTTTGATAAGTTATTTTTATAGAAGAGCTAAATCCTTACCTCACCTAAGCCCATACACTCAGAATCTATGGATTTAGGGCTTTGAATCTCTAAAAGACAAAAACTTAGCAATGGAGATACTTACTTTTTGGGCTAAAAGAAAAGAGAAGAGCAAGAAATAATAAGGTAAGGTAATAAATAAAGAAAAAATGGGGCAACAATAGCAAAAAAGAAGATAACAGTAAAAAAAAGAAAAGAAAATGGTTTGAAAATCGAGCTTGTGCATGAAAGCCTAGAAAATGTAAGGCTTGTAATTAAAGCCCAAACATTCTCAAGAAACACAAAGCTCTCATTCCCATCCTAAATTTCATGCCTAACCTAAAAACATAAGCCCTACATATCCATCCCAAATTACAAGACACAAAGCTCCCATTACCTATCACAAACACAAGGCCTCCCTACCCTCAAAACCACCCTCACCTAATAAAAGTTCTTCTAATCACAAAAATAATTTATCCTAGATAAAAATTGATTTTAGAACTCGAGCAAGCATACTTCTAATTTTTTTTTTCATAAAGGTTCTTGACTTGTACACATCAGTTAAATAAAAATATATCTTTTAAAATAGGCCTTCTCGTTAATCCTCTTTGAAAATCTTTGACCAAAAGCCTAAATTTACAATGTTAAACCGAAAAAGACTAATTGATTGATCAAGGTGTATCACCATCAAAATTGACTATAATTTTTGAGACTATAGTCAAGAGTGTAATTTTAAACTAATCATGAGTTACCTTTTTCCTTAAAAAAGGAATGTTTGAAATCACAAAGCCCTACTAAGCAACTTAGCATCAAGGTCAAGAAGGATATAAGAGGACCCATATGATTATCAAGGGAGGGGTTTTACATGTTAGCAAACTTTCAAAAAAATAAAAATAAAAAGAGAGAGAAAGAGAAAGCAAAGGCTTGTTATAAGTCCATGTCAACTTAAGTGACTCAACTTTCAATTCATGTCATCTACTTTTTTCCAATGTTGCTACGCATTTCAA
Organism: Lumnitzera racemosa; assembly: GCA_024138005.1. Lineage (NCBI taxonomy): Eukaryota > Viridiplantae > Streptophyta > Magnoliopsida > Myrtales > Combretaceae > Lumnitzera > Lumnitzera racemosa. The sequence goes on from JAMXBC010000007.1 coordinate 10,728,992, forward strand.
GTTGACCATAATAGTTTAGGTCTTTCTTATTGATGAAGCTTTTTTTTTTTTTTTTTATGTCCATTAGCTCTTTTCAAATCTGGAGGACTATCCCTAATGCCTTTTTCATCATAGACGACTTTCACCAAACTCTTTGTCTATAAATATTTTTCAAGTTAGGAGGTTTTTTTTTAAAATGAAATTTCATTTCATTACTTTGCATCTTTCACCATTTTTCAGATTTTAGTTAGCTCTTAAAGCGTTGTCCTATCCATAATCCTCCATTTTCGGGGTTCTAAAGCAACGCACCATCTTTTGATCCATTTTTTGAGTACTATCCCAACTCATGTACTCCTTTAGGGTCTTAGCGAGTTTATAGGGTGCTCCCCTTTATCAATCTCTTTAGGATCTCGGTGAGATCATAGGGTGCTTATCTTCATTGTTTTCTTTTAGCGAGCCTTTAAGGTGTTTCCCTATTGATCAATCTCACTTCAGCATTTTAGCTATCCCGTAGGGCACTTCTCTTTACCATTTTCTTCTAGCGAGCCCATAGGGTGCTTCCCCGTTGTTCAATCTCACTTTAACATTTTAGCGAGACCATAAGGCACTTCCTTTCATTGTTTTCTATTAATTAATCTTACTTCAACATTTTATTGAGCCCATAGGGTACTTCTCTTCACCATTTTTTGTTGATTAATCTTACTTCAGTATTTTAGTGAGCCCATAGGGTGCTTCCTTCTTGATGAATCTTACTTTAGTATTTTAGCAAGCTCATAGTGTACTTCTCTTCACCAATTTCTTTTAATAAGCCTATAAGATGCTTCTTTTCACCAATTTTTTTTAGCAAGCTCATAAGGCGCTTTTCTTCATTAATTTCTCTTAACGAACCCATAAAGCACTTCCCTTACCAATTTCTCTCAAGTAAGCCTATAATTGCTTTTTCCAAGTCAATTAAGGGTTGCTTGTGTGCTAGAAACGCTCTCACCTAGATTAGTGAGCTCAGAAGAATACGACTAGGTTTTTTAAATTAATTTTAATTTAGGGTTTCTAATCCCCTAGAAATACTTTCACCTAAGTTAGTGAGCTTAGAAGAGTACGACCAAGTTTTCCCAAATCGATTCCCATTTAGGATTGCTAGTCCTTTAGAGACATTCTTACTTAGGTTAATGAGCTCAAAAGAGTACGACTAGGTTTTTCTAAATCAATTCCAATTTAGGGTTGCTAGTTCCCTAAAGACGCTTCTGCCTAAGTTAGTAAGTTCAAAAGAGCACAACTAGGTTTTTCTTAAATCAATTCTTTTTAGTCGAACCCATACGGTACTTCTTTTAAGACAATTTAGGATGCTCCTGCCTAGGTTAATGAGCTTAGAAGAGTACGTCTAGGTTTTCCAAATAGATTTCCCTTTTACGATCTTGTTGAATTTGAAAGTGCTTCCTTTTCTTCAAAACCTTCTAAGGTTATATTTAGCTTACAAGTCACTAGGCCTACTTTGTGTTTCAATAAGCTCTTAGAGCACCTTCCCCCTCTTTTACCTTTTTGTCAAATCCCTAATATACCAAACTTAAGGTATCTAGCTAACTAGCATGCTAGCTAACTAACTAACTATAATGCTTTTTAGGACAAATTCCACCTTCAAGGAAAAAAATAGTATCCCATTTATCTTTATTGCAAAATTTTACTTAAACTTCACCAAAAAGAGAGGCAACTGTAGACACCCTATGTTTGCCTCCCTTTATTTTTTGAATTTTTAAGATAGGGTAAATAGTCCTAATTTAGAAAAAACCAAAAAAATTAAAACATTTAGAAAGTAAAAAAAAAAAATAATAAATAGAAAATTAAAAAATCACACAAAAAAAAGAAAAAATACAAAAAATAGAAAATTTAGACAAAAGCATAAAAATTAGAAAATTAGAAAATACAAAAAATAGAAAATAAATAATAAATAATAATAATGTTTTTTAGATAGTTTAATGGAACAGAATATTTAATTTAGTTTTAATGTTTTTTTTTAAGCCTTAATGATAATAAGATGGAAGAGTATTGGACTTAAACTTAGATTTAAAGCACTTAAACATAGTATTAGAACTAGCTTGAGGTCTTAAACGTGTTAAGTTATGGCTCGTAGCATGTTGTCATGGGATCACATGGTTAACTTAGTTTTGCATTAGCATCACGTCAACACTTTCCCTTCTGTTTCCTCTCCTTTCCTACGATTTCCTCCCCTTTGTTGCACTAAATAAGCTTACTCCCTCACTTTGGCCTCATTTTTCGCACAATTTCCATGTGAGAACACACCAATTAATGGATAATTCTCATTCTTTACATAGCCTACTTTGAATTGGGATTGAAAACACATTGATATGCGTCCATTTGAGCTTCCGAATCAATGATTGAAATAAGGAAAAAGTCAACAGATGAAACCTTAGCTCTCTCTTGATTTCATTGAATTTAATTCGATGTGATAATTTCCAAGCATAATCTTTGTTTGGGTAGTATAAATTGAGGGTATTAGAATCATTTTAAGCATTAGTTCTTCTCTCCATGTCCATAATGAACAATAATTGAATTTAAAGAACCCCTTCTCACTTCATCTCGAACTCTCTCTCTGTACATCGTAGTTCTCTCTCTTTAGCTTAAGCTCGGTTATAGTGATTTTTAAACAAAAACAACACCACGGTTGAGCTCCTTAAGACTCTAGCTTTCATACTAAACCACCCATGAGGATTGCTGCAACCTTCATGACATTCAACCACTACTAAAGCCTTATTGCCTTAACCTACGACCACAGCTAGCTCATGAACCACCCCCAACTACTGTACTTAACACCACTCTATGACCTCAATCGAACTACCCACCACTAGAAACACTTGGTCGAACACTTCCTTACCCTTATGCACCACCACTAAGCTTCATACTGGTATTCTCTCTCTCTACTCTCAACCGCGCTACTCTCTAACCACCACAAATGACCACCATTGGCCTTGACACTTAGCCTACCCCCTCCGAATCTAATACAACACTCACTAAAATCCCCTTTCTCGCTTGAATTAGTGGTTAGAGTAAGTTTAGACGTCTATGCAAGATGTTGTTGAAGATTTGACTTGTGATTCACTAGAGCTCTAAGTCCGACTTGAACCAACTCGACCTGTGATACATGCTATTGACCTGACCTCCTGACTCGTACATCCTTGGTCCAGCTTATTTCTTTGTTGTACTTTATTATTTTTTTAATTATTATTCTATTTTTTTTGTACTTGTAACTTAAAAAAAAAAAAGAAAAACCAAATAGAGGCAAAAAAGAATATAAAAAAGGAAAAGAAAAAGCTTAGTTTAATTTTTTATTGATTTTTAACATATAGTCAAAATAAAAGGAAAAAATAATAATAATAAAATAGAAAATAAAAATAAATAAATAATAAAGTTTTTTTATCACTTAGAAAACCTTTTTTTTTAATAAAAAAAATAAATACATCCTTCTTCCAAATTAGATAATTTTTAGAACTTTTTAAAAGTAAAATATGGATTTAGAACCCTTTTTAATAGAATCAAATCTACTTAAACATGTAAATTCGACATGTTTTTATAATCAAAACAAATTCAAAAAAATTCAACACACTTAAATTTTATAAAAAAACTACGTACATTTAATTTCGAATAACAGGTACGTAGACATTTCCGAGATGATGCCAAAAATAAAAAAATTAGTTTTTCCTTTAGTTGAAAATTATTCGATTAAAAGTAGTTTTTAAGCTATTATTAAAAAAAAGAGAGAGGTAATTTTAGGAATTCAAGTTTAAATTTAGAAAGTTAATGATACCCATAAAAATTTAAAAAATCTAACCTCTAGACTAGATCTCTAGTCTTTCGAAAAACTTTTCTTTTCAAAAAATGGATTTTTCTCACTCAAACTAGTGTCTAGGTCAAAACCAAATCTACCCATTCAGTTTTGACTTAAACCATTTCCTAACTTCGATCGGGTGGCAATTCTAAAAAAATTATAAAATTCATTTAAAAACCAGGTTTTTCGTAACTTTAAGTTGAGGGTTAGTATTAAATGAATTAAAATTTAATATTAATCGGGTTAAAGAAACTTTTAAAAATTGAGAAAAAAAAATCAGCCTTGATAGGCTTATTACCTTACATAACTATAATAAGACTCTCAATAAGATTTGTGAGTCTATTAAGTTTATCATCAACTAACCTTAGGATATTATTGTTGTGTGGACCATGGCTAACATGATCGCCATTGTCCTGGTTACCAACAACTCTATGAACAATAGAATCTGACAAAATGTAATAATTTCTTGACAACTTCAACGACACAATACTAAACAGAACCCTTTCACTAATTACTCGGAACTATACTAGTACACTTGGACAACTTCAATACCCAACATAGCTTAACGTATAATAGAAATGAATCTTGCTGTATTTTCACAGTAGAGAAACAGAGTAGAATAGAGTAACAAGAACTACCAAGCTTACTTGGCGTAACTACTACTTCTTAGCCTACAACTTTAAAGTCCACTTCAAATATGCTCAAATACAACTTTAGTACACTCTACACAAATACACTAGCAACTACAAAAGAACATAGAAGTTACTAATAACAAACAAGAACAAAACTACATTACACTTCATATACTCCCTTATGAAACTATGCTCTGATACTAGTGAAGCTGATATGTCTTCAGTTTCTTACATACGGATAAGCATCACAGCGAACAAGAATGAAAGAAAACAAAAGGAGGTTTAGCAAATTTGAATAGTTACCAATTGGATATAACACGCCAGCTAATCTTACTCGGCCTAATCTAAACACTGGATATGACACATGAATGTTGAACTAGGGTTGCTTACCACTAATTTTTGCTACAGGCGCTAGATAAGAATTAAGGATAATAGAGAATACATAGATTACTTTGAAAGGAAAATTCTGTAATTCAATACGAGGAAAAAAAGGGGTTTTATACTAGTCCCATTAGGATTACAAGTGTATTAGGAAAAGGCAAAAGGGATGTGATATGAAAGATTCCTTAAAAATACTAAAAAATGTTAAAAATGACAAATGATATTCTGTACAGAAAAAAGAAAGAATCTTTCTAGAGTGTTGTGCCATAAGACACGTGTCAAGAGGTGGTTAGTGGGTTGTAATGTAATTGGTCCAGTTGACAAGAGTCCTCAAATAGCTTAGCACTTGCAGGATTTGGCTCAAATGAAGTTAGGAGAGATTCTGGAAATTGGGCTGATCAGATCTAAGTCAAGTTAGAGCTCAAGCATTTTAGAGTCTCTTAAGGGTAAGTAGCTCAGCTTGGATAGATGCTTAGTGCTTGGTACTCAGGTCTACAGAAATGTAGGAGCTTGAGATCAATGAATGAATCCTCGTCTTGTAAGGGTTCTTGAGTTAGTATTCGTTAGGTTAGTCCTAACAATGCTTTAGCTCATCTTTGTGTGATAGGTTGGAGGAGTTGATTTCAATCACTTGTCAACAAGACTGGAGAGGAAAGTATTGATGGGAAATTTGGACTATGGGCTCTTAAGGCCTATTTTGACCTATATGGGTGTTAGGCTAGCCTAAGAGGACTTTTGTCGTATGATTGAGCTTTGTTGTATACCTTGCCTATCATAGGTCAAGACCTCGACCCCATCACAGTGGACATGATTTAGGGCATCCATGCCATGGAGACCTCGGGTTGTGAAGGTTAGACTAAGAAGCTTAGACGTCAGACATTAGGAGAATACTGTAGAAATATTACTTGGTGGGAATCACTAAGGTACCACATCACCTCTAGGAATCTTGGATTGTATCTAGTTGCAAAGATATACCTTCCTAATCGAGTAAAATACAAATTTATCCATATTTTCATCTTGAAACATATAAATAGAAATCAATTTGTATAGGTAAAACACTTTACACGTGTACATTAAGCCTTTCTTGCTTTCTTACTTAATCCCACATTATTGACCTAAGCATTAAAGTGGTTACATCCAATAATCTCTTAGTGTCCATTAACCATATTCTTTTTCACAGACACAAATTGCAGTCCAGACCCAATTCTAAGAAACTCTACTAAAAGTATTTGCACGCTAACAATAAGTAATGGTGGATGACAAATAATAGCTGTTGAACTTTGGTGGTATGATTAACAATTATAGAGAATATCAATGAATAATGGAGAATATGATTTTATATTTAAAAAATATATAAAAAGAACAAACATTTTTCTTGATGAATAATCATTATCATCCTTGGCTATTGAATGTTACCTCTGGCCCATACCACCATTTGCATTAATAATCGCTTGCAATCTTAGAGTTAAGCTTCAATGAAACACTAAACACAATTGAGTGTAAGTAACCCTTTAAGTTGACGTTGATTAAACTAACGGGGTCAATTAAGGTGAATAAAAAATAAGTAGATGGATCGTGTATTGAAAATGTATATATTCCACTTGTTTTTTGATGCGTAAAAAAAGAAGCAACATGAGATCATATTATTCTATGTGTGCATCGTTATATCCTACTTGTTAAGAGGAACAAAAGTTGCCTTCCACTTCAATTAAACTTAAATATTTCAAAGATGCTAGCTTCACTCCAAGGCCAATTTTAGTGGCTTAGATTCAATTCGTGCATTAGTTTGAATAGTTTGCAACTAAATTGACTTATATTATATTAGTCTCGCTCATCTCAGTAAGGTAGCTAGATTCGAAGAAATCATTTCATATACCTTTCTCGATACTAACAAATATAAAAAAGAAAGGAAAAATAGATATTAAAAGCTACTCCAACTACAACATTGACTTGTTACGAAGATTTTCCACATATGGAATGGGAAAAGACAAGATGAAAAGGGTAAAAATGATAAAAATTACATTCTTATTTGGCATAAAATACAGGTCATATCACAAGTTTAGCATTTCATATAAAATTCTATTAAAGAAGGTCATTAAACCAAGTTTATTTGTTATATTAAGTGAAAATTTAAGTTTTGGACTCACTCCCTTTAAATATCACTATATCTAAAATTAAAACTTTCCATCTTATTTTTATATTTACTTACATCTTGGCATTATTATGAAGAAACCATTGTTCTTTAGAAAAGGAGATATATATATATATATATATAGCCAGTTTTCCCTCCTATTTTGCATATGCATGTTCCTATTTTTAAGGAGGATGCAGTTTTTCTAGGCTCCACGGTCGAAAAGAGGAACTGGTAAAGAATACACTATCGAAGCAATTCTTACAATTTTTTTTTAGCGAAAATTTCATACATTTTTAATTATACAAATTTGTTGACTTTTCATTTCCGTTACTCTAATTGGATAGTTTTAACATGAAAATATTTAATAAATATGTTTATACGTTATTTACACAGCCTTTTTTTTTAGTTAGATTTGATATAATTTCGTTCTTGCTACTCTTGACAACTATTATCATATGTAAATAACTTACTTAGGTTTAGAAAAATAACATAGCAAATGTACTTTGAGTTTGCGTTTGGTGAGCGTAATTTTAAGGGATGGATTGGAGAAAATATCCACCATACCATACTTGGTTTGCGAAGTGACTGTACTATTGAACAAAAAAAACCCCTTAAAATCAAGATAATAGTTAGAAAAAATTTATACAGCTTTGACAGGCCGTACAAAACTCTTACAATAAATTTCTTCTTAAAGATACTAAATTAATCTTTTCATCTTGTAAAAGTGGTATACTTCAAACGAGGTACAATCCACGTTGATGGTGACCCTGCCTGGCTTTCAATTTCACTACGGAATTGCTGAATTATATGCTAGCCTGGTCTGTAATAGGTTTTATTTTTGTATTCCTTAATTCCCTACATTGAATGGAACACGTTAGACTTTTTGAAGCCGATTCGTGTCGTGAAATGTAATGTAATCCCCATTCATCAAGTAATGTGAAATTGACATTTTGCAGCCTAGACTTCCAAAAAAAAAAAAAAGAAAAAAAAAGAAGAATACAAGCACTTACTTATCAAGTTGTTTATAAATGAGTTGATTATGATAATTCTTGAGATCATGTGATGGACAAAGATAATTAGTTTAAATCCCATAGATTTAAAATCGGGCAACCCTAATGTGGAAAAGTTGTATCACACAAACAAATAACTTTAGAAAAAAAAAAAACCCAACTACTGGACAATGATTTCGCATGTGAAACTGAAACCTTATAATAACTCGGCGGAATAAATTGCAAGAGCAAAACAATAGATTCGTTACATTGGAATAATTGTTTCGATATAAGAATGAGTTTATTTTCTATTATTCATAAACCATACTATAAGCATATATATATATGCTACATATACATGTATGTATAAGAGAGAGAAAGAGAGAGAGAATAAAATGGGTCAAAAATTAAGTTGATCGACACTTGGGTGTAGAATTATACAAGTGTCTAAAGAATTATGCTATTGGCGTGATTATGTAAAAGAAGTGAAATCTAAGAAGACAAAAGAAAGTAATACAATAATCGTTTCCCTGTCTAGTTCCTCTGTTGGACAAAGTTTTAGGTAATGAGATTTTCTTATACTCACTCCCGTGGCCCATGTCAAGGAAATTTGGAGAATTAAGACAAAAGGAGATATTACATAGCTACTTAAATTATTAACAAAAGGATAAACGAGGGAAAGCTATGGGAGGCGTACACTTTGAGGCCTCTATTATGATATTCCAAAAGAGATACGAAAATCTCATTGCAGTTGAAGTTTGGTGGAGCTGAAAGGAATTCTCGATAGAATTAGATGACGTATGGTTCATTCACTAATAGGGAATGGAAAACGTGCCAATGTGCTATAAGATATACTAACGTTGTAGATGTTTTGGTTGTATTCTCTACACTAATAGTACAATTCTTGGATACCAGGCGGATTGTATCCATGATTTGGCCCAGAAATGATCCAGCAGCGCCGAATTGGCATTGGCCTTGCCTTGGCGAGTCCACAGGTCACCTGTCCAGCCCCGTTCATAGTATTTCCCATATAAATATACCTTAAAAGCGTATTAAGTTTAATGCATACATATTTTTATCAAAAAGAAAATTTTATCCTCTATTCATGTGAGGCTATTTTTTTTGTCTTTTAATCTTCATTTTAGTCTCTAGATTTTTTATCCCAGATTAATTATGTTGCAATATTGTATATAAATGAATGTACTATTATATAAAAGGAAAAAGTACCAAAAAAAGTATTAACATTTACCTCTTTTTCATTGCAGTATTTAACGTGTTATTTAAGTTCTCAAAGTTTTAAACTTTTGTCAAATAATTCCTCTGGTTAGATTTTCCGTTAATGCGGATACATGGTAACGTATGATTGGTTTACATATAATGTTTAAATAAAAAAATAATAAAAATATATAGAAAAATAGGAAAATTGAAAAAAAAATTCTACAAAATTTAAAAAGCCTTTGTGTAATGTATATGATAGTTATATATATATATATACTCATATACGTATTTATAATAAATTTAGAAAAATAACAAAAAAAAGAGAAAAAAACCTAATCACAAGAGTAAGTGGGTTGCGATGGCTACCCTCTGCCAAGAGAGGTAATGTAAATCCCTCAAGTGGTGGGCAACCACATATGGCCACCTAAAGTAAATAAATGAAAAAAAAAAAAAAAAACCAATAGGATTGAGATCAAGTTATACAACCTTATCTCAACCTAATTAAGTTTCACTTCATTTTTTTTCTTTTAGATTTGGGTGGTCACCCACAATTGCCATTGGGTTATGAACCTCTTGGTCTTGTGGCTAGCAGCTACTTAAGGGGTTGTGCAATCCTCCTCTCTCCTAAACACTCTTGGTAGTTGTCGGGTATCTCTTGGCCTTAAGATGGTTGGATTAATTTTTCTATTTTTATTTTTTCTATTATTTTATACGAATTTACTTTAAAATAAATATTAATATATAAATATATATTACTAAATAATATATATTATTTTCTATAATTTCATTTTTACTTTTTTATTTTTAAATATATTTTTAGTATTTTTATTAATTTTACTTATGTAATATATTTTATGAATTTATTTAATTAAATCATTTATTTGAATGAATCAGATTTTGCCATGTGTCCATACTAATAGCAAAACTAATGGAAGAACCTTTTTTTCTTATAAATTTTTGCAAACTTTAAGATTTGAAATGAAAAATTTAAAACGCGAAGGATTAAAATAAAAAAATAGGTAAACGTTGATGACTTTTATGTACTTTTCCTTTCATAAAATGGATTAAAGAATACATGGCTCTTTGGCTTATTTTTCTTAGTTTAAATTCTAAATTTTAATTTATTTAAAGAAAAACTAATCATGTTATAGTTTATAGATCTAACAATTAGATTCATGAACTGGTGTGTTTAAAACTAAACATATGAAGACACTAGCCAGGGCTGGTACTAGTTCCATATCTTTTGGACTTGAGACCTAATGAGCTAGTGTTGATTTTGAGTTGGGGCTGATTTTGACTTGGGTTAGACCTGTGCCCAAGTCTAACTAATGGAATGACTTATAGCGTGATAAGTGAAGAAGTTTACAGATCCCAAGCTAGCTCCTACCCATTAGCTATTTCAATGGAAGTGAATCTTCTCAATTTTCATCATCTCAATTTCTCTTAATTTATAGACAAATAATGGTTAAAATTATTTAGAAATTTGAATAGCTTTATGATGTTATTATGAAGTCGTCTATTTCATTGTAAAGAGTGTAAATAGAAGAAAATCAAGTGATTATAAATAGGGAGAATCTATCTCTTATCAGTAATTATTTCTAAAAATTAGCAATAATCATAACTTTTTAAGAATACTACAATAAATTAATAGTCTTATGGTTTTGATTGAAAATATGTCGAAAAGAGTGCGAAAAAGTTTTCCACCAGACGAAACACCAATCTATACATTTTAGACGGACGAATGCAGACACAAACCAATATCTATTCCTAATTCCTAGGCAAGCCATTGATACTGGAGTTAGAAATTAGAACATAAGATGGAAAGTCAAGATTTTACCTGGATGAGTAACATATATATAATTTGATAATATATTTGTATCTTTACATTTTCACAAAGCAAAGTTAAATTTATCGTGATATTAGAGTAAAAAGTTACATATCATAAAATTAGGAACGGAATTTTGTTCGAATCTTCTCATTGTCATTTTATTTCAACACATTTACTTAAATTGTTCAATTGACACATACATGTTAAGCTATAAATATAAAGATTCATACAATGTACACGGCATTTATTACTTTGAAAATAAACAACCCCTTCGTGTCCTCAAAGTTCATGCGATTACAGGAACTCCGTGAGCAGTCATGATCTGGATAAAGCCGGACAGAAGATTGCTTGTTGTAGTTATATCTTCATTTAATGTCTATATTCAAATCCAACCACTAGTTTCTTGCCTAAGCATAATAATTCATAAGGAAAATAATTATAAATATTTGAGTCTCTATCCTTTTTTAACTAATCACTGTCTTGACTTCACGAATTTTCCGTATAAGACGAGCAATTATGTATCGAATTATGCAACGCTAGCGCAACAACTCCAATACCAATTTTTGGCTTCAAGCAATGACATGAAATCAGCCTTAAAAATGCCAGCTAAAAACTTCCACATGTTACATCAATGGGAAAATAGGCAACTTGAACCTGCTGGCTATATTACAACCAAAAATACCAAATCATACCTACTTCTTGATTAAGAAATTAGCACATCCTAGTCATCTATGTTCATAGATTGCGTAGTCGGTCTTAAAGATGTAAAAACAATGAATTTTCCTAGTCTAAAATAATATATCTAATAGTCTTACATTACTAATAAATTTGGAGAATGATCTTACATCACTAATAAATTTTGGGAATGATCTTACATCAGTGGTGAATTTTATGGCTTTGACGTCATCATATCATTGATGTAAGAAAAGGCACCACACCTCTCAAGGAAAGTAATTCTCAATTTACATATTATCATTCATTTCAAAAACCTTAACTTTATAGACAAGTAAGGTCAAATGTGAGCCTTATGATAGAAATATAATTTGATGACTATTAATTAGCTATTTAAAAAATAATAAAAAAGAAAACTAAGCAACCTAATTAAAGCACAACAAATCTTATAGACTAAAAGAAAATAATTAGATTGTATCGAAGGAAATAGTATATAATAAAATAAAATTTACTTAACAAAATTATCATATTTCTTGGTTTGTAACACAACTAAATAAACTAAAATCTACTTAACAAATTATCATCTTTCTTAGTCCACATTACTACTAATAATAACAATAAGGGGAAAGTAAAAAAAAAAAAAGAAAACCTTAATATTTATCTGTTTTTCTATTTCCATCCTTAATGTTTGAAGATTTTCATTTGATTCTACAATGTTTGTAAAAAATTACAAATGAGTAATTTTGACGATGTTAAATATCTGTTAAACATTGACATGTGGCAACATTTTAGTGCACTACATATATTTATTAAATAAATAATAGAATATAATAATAATAAATAATTAAGGTAATAAAAAAGTAGAAAAATATGACAATAATAATGAACATTAATAAAAACATTCCAAAGTAAAAAAAATAAAAAATCTTCAAATTTGAAAAACAAAATACTAAGATAATATCTATAGTAAGATAAATATATTTACAACATATATATATATATACATTAATATTACTTTTAAACTAAATTAATAAAAATCTAATAATCACAAAAAGTAGAAAACTTAAGGGGAAAAAAAAAAAGAAAGAAATATGGTCACCTCTTACCTTAAGTGGCTTGATTTTGGCCATGGAAGGAGTTAGACCCACTTTGTTAAGTGAGTTGTTTAGCTCATGGGGCAACTGTCCTTACCCCCTTTAAATAAAAAATAAATAAAAGTGAAGCAAAATGTAATCGCATAATCAATGGATTGCATAACTTGATTGGATTTTGCTTAGATTTTTTTTTCTTAATTTGGCAATCGTAGGTGGCTACCTCATGGGTCAAACGGCCTACTTAATATTAATAATTAATGTGAAGGGCCAAAATTTAGCCACCCATTGGTAAGGGGTGGTCAAATTTCTTTTTCCATATTTTTTTTTGTAATTTGTAGAATTTTACTAATTTATTTTATAATTAATATTAACATATATATACATTCATCAGTATATATATATCTATATATATATATTATCTTAGTAATTTTTTTTTCAAATTTGTCCGATTTATTCTTTCATTTCATTTTGCAAATTTTCTTATAAATTTTCATTTTTTGATTTTTTTGTATTTTTAATACCTTAAATATTTTTTTATATCTTATTATTTATTTAATAAAATTATGTAGACCAACAGAATGTAGCTATATGTAAATGTTTAATTGATACTTAATGTTGTTAATTAAAAGGACCCATTTGAAGGCTTTTGTAAACATTAAGGACTTAAATAAATATATTGATACGTTAAGGATTGAAATAAAAAAAAATATGTAAGCATTAAGGACTTTTTTTGTTTTTTAATAATAATAAGAATGATAATAATAGTAATTGGTGATGTTGTAAATGTAATTGTGTTATTACTACTACAATATATTAAAAGATCTAGTAATATTGAATAAGACAATAAAAAAACAAGGAGAAATCGTAAATCACTTCCTTAAACTTTAACTTAAATGAGGATTGACCTCTTAAAATTTCAAAGCTTGTTTTAGGATCTCCTAAGCTGTAATAATAAATTGACATCATAAAAGAATTTTCATTTTTCAGATAAAAAAAAGTTATATTATTGTCAAAGTTTAAAGAGTTTTAAAGCATGTTTTGATACATTTAGGAAGTGTTTGTGTACCAAAATTAAAATTTGAGAAGGTTATTTTTAACTTATGGGAGTTCTTTGCTAATTTATCAAAGTTTAAGGGGGTCCTAAAGCATACTTTAAAAATTTAGGGGGTTCAATCTATACCTAAGTTAAAGTTTAGCTGTTATATTTATATTCCACCACAAAAATACACCCTACCCCACCCAAAAAAAAAAACAAAAAAAAAGGGGAGATATAAAGAAAGACTTTAGAGAATGTAAAACATTGTTAAACAAACCTAATGAGGCTTATTGCTATTGCCTAAACCCAGGTACGATTTGGGTTTGAACCATTTGGGTATAAAAATGGATTGGCGATTCCTATCTTTTAATAGTGACCAGTCGATTTGGCAAGTCCTTCATAGGGTCAATAAAAGGTGACTTAACAACCTATTAGGTCTTAACCATATACTTATCTAAAAGATTTCTTTAACAATTATATGTAATTTAATAAAATTTTGAGTCAAAGTATATGAATTTCATTAAAATCACATAATTTCTCAACAAAAGTATAATTCATATTTTTGTATTTTAATACTCAAAAGTAGCATATATTTAATGAATTTATGTTTTTCATATTTGATCTTGTAAGTCCCGAATGGTAGCCCCAATTCAAAAAACTTGAAAAGAAGAAAAAAAAAAAAAGGAAACTTGAAGTTTGAACTATCGGCATAATAGTAAGCCTAGCTACCATCGAGCTAGATAGCATTTCCCATACATTGAGCCTTCCTCTTTATTATCCTAATAGGGTTTAGATACCATAATAGCCTTCAAAAACTTTGAATAGAATCTAGGATTTCTAATTTGAATGGGTAATTTTTGAGAATTAAGACATAAATTATTCTTCTTACTTAGAGCTAAAAATTAGTTGGAATGAGAAATCAATTCTAACATAATTATTTAAGTAGTGACAGGACTTGAATAGTTAGTTGATAGTATAAATGAGATATTGATAATACAATGATCTTGCTACATAATAGAATGGACGAAATGAGCATTGGATAAATTCTATGAGTGTAAGTAAAATCCATGTTTAAATTATTATAAATACTCTAAGAGCATGGCTACAACGATCTTAGACGAATGCTTACTCATTTCTTATACATCTTTTATAGAGAAACCCAATCCTAATACCAAGAAATTACTAAAATCTATGCTCAATTCCATTGTACTTTTTACTTTCATTTAGATAACTTGCATGTTCTTTCCTTTAAAATTGCTCAATCGGTTGCCTTGATTAGAGTAGAAATAGTAAAATCTAGTAATTAGTTATCTTTCTAAACTCTTTTTTTTTCCTTAATTGCAAAATATGACCTTAGTTACTCTTTCGTATTATCAATAGAACGATACACTTGTTGTTTGTTTGTAGTTTCCATTAAAATTATCTATTTCTATCCACAAGCGAGTTTATTGATAGTATGGCATTTCACTATTTTAGAAAGGGGCAAATTCTTATTTTTACATGACATTAGTGGAAGTGAAATCATTGACACCAAGTTTGTGGTGCCGTTGTTAGGGAAGTAAAGGAAAATAGAAGGCATGTGAATGAATATTAGATTTTTGACCCTTTCTAAGATTAAGCTTAGTGTAGTGTACTGTAAATTGTAGTTTGCTTGTCATTCTCGTTTGTTGGCCTAGTTTTTGAAAAATCAAAAGTTGAGAAGGTTAATTCATGCTTATCTGTTAAGAATTTGATTTAAAGTTTGAAGCTTTATGTAAATTTGCTAAGGATATTAATTTTTGGCAATAGCTTTTGCCTTGTTAAGTTCAATTACAAGCAAAGATTGAAACTTTCTATCATTTTGTTGAAAAAAGGTAGAATCATTGAATTATGTTGCATTGTTTGAGCTAAATAGATCATAAAGCTTGGATCTTTTGCTTATATTGCTGGATATATTATGCTATTTGATAGAACTTTCTTTGTAGGAATTGTAGTTAGGAGGTGTTTAAATTAAAGAACTTTCTATAATGAATTCTTGAGCTCCTAGTGTTCACTTGTAGAAAAAGTAAGGAATAAAGAGCTCTCTTGAACAAAAAGTTTGAGATACATGTGGGCAAGAAGGCCAAAAGTAGAAATGAAAACACTTTGGGAAATTCAAGTAAAGAACGGTTCAATTTTGTCATTTTTAACAGATTATGATTCGCTTTAGGATTGGATTAGGGACATATAAATGTCAATCAATCTATGAAATATAAAGATCTCTCTTCCTCTTAATGATATTTTACTTACTCTCAAATTGTCCAATCTTCAGTTAAATGGGAGGAGGAACTCTAGGAATCATAGATTAGTCATTGAATTCTCTTGCATGTGTATTTGGACATACTTATTCATCTATCTCAAGAATTCATGAGCAAATGATTGCTTGCTAAGTGTTTTATGATGTATAAACCACAACTTGATGAACTTTCATTTTGCATGGGTGAGGCAATATTTACCAAATTAATGGACGAGAGGATTTGAACCTTACCCATGGTCTTATACATGTTTTGGACATGCTTAAGGACAAGTAAGCTTTAAAGCTGAGGGTAGGTGATAAGCGTGTATTTTACATATTTTTTTCATATCAAAATCATACAATTTTTGTGTAATTTCTAGTGCTTTTATTGAATGAATCGTAAAATAAAAAATAAAAAAAATAAAAATAAAAATTGATACATTACATATTAAATGGGTCAACACAATAAAATACTAGAAAGGGATCAAAGTGATGTTATAAATTACTACTATTGTGCTCATATGCCTCTATTCCAAGTGAACGTCATTTTTTTTTTTTTTCATATTTGATTTTTGTAAGGAAAAATGTTCAAAATCCATAATATACGCATAATTTGTAACAAGTGCAAAAATATAAGACAAGCGGAAACGCGAAGTGATGCCAAATGCAATGTGAAGCTAGCGTCAGGGAATGAAATGGACAACAGGCTCAACTTACACTTGCATCATGAAATCGCACCTCCAGTTTGTGTTTGCAATTTCACGTTGGAAGAGAATTGATGGATGGGCCCATCATAGCCCCAAATATATTATGTCTTCCCTCCACTTTTGCAATCAGCGCATGGAAAAAGGAAGCAAAGAAGGTTCACCATGCTCCACTCACATCGGATTCTTTCCCATAAATTGCGTATGCAAATTAAGATAGATGCTATGGAGCTCACCGTTGGCATGACCCACCATATCACATCCAATTCACAATTGGAGCTTTGCTTTATATACTTTCCTTTTCCTTCATTCGAAGGAAGGTAGATTGTTTTAGGGTTTAGCTTCTTACTGTCATTTTTTTGTTGCCGTTGAACAGACCTTCGGGTCTCTATTTTTTATTTTTCATTTTATTTTGCTTTTATTTCTTAGTAGATTAGCTAGTTTAAAGTAATTTACAGTTGCTCAAAACATGGGTAACATAGGGTTTGTGTTATATTTGGAGCTTTTGAACTTCAAACACTCTAATCCTTCATTTTATATATACCTTGATGTTATTGAAATTTATATCATATACTTTTAATGTTATCTCTTTTGTTATTATGTGTATTGTTGATCTTATGAGCTAATATGTGATATCAAGGTTGTATGGAATTTGATGGATATTATTGTAATTAGGCTTTTGATGTTGCGTTATGTATCAATGTAGAAGTTTAGCTAGTTTTATGTTAGTTGGGATTTTACATGAATATAGGGTTAATGTCTAGCCTAGTTAGCAGTTCCCTCATTTTTTAGCTAAGGCTCTATGTATTCCTAATAGAATTGAAACATTCTAGTAAAACCTAGGATTTCTAATTTTATTAGTACTCACCACGAGCTAATACTGTTTATGATGAGAAATAAATTCTAACATGGTTATTCAAGTGGTGATAGGATTTAAATAACTAGAAAATAGTGTAGATTGGGATTTGGTAATTCAATACTATTGCTACATTATAGATTTCACAACACAAAAGTAGAGTGAAACTAATGAGTGTAGTGAAACTCCATTTTGATTCTAACACGAACATCTCTAAAACATGGCAATAATGAATTCAAAAGATTAACAAAGCAAAACCCCACCTTAAGTATTTACTAAACTTCACCTAATAGTTTCAAGTCACCAAAATTTCATTTAGTTTGTTTTCATTTCTTTTTTTTTTTAAATCAAATTTGGTCTACTTGCATATTTTAGTTGCTTGTTTTTGCATCGCTTAGATTAGAATGGGATCGATATAGCTTAGTACTTAGTTATGCTTTTTATCTTTTTCCTCCCTATGAAAAAACATGACCTTGGTGCTCACCTTATACTATAAGTCAATCGGTATGCTTGCTGTTAGCTTGCGGCTTCCATAAATACTTTTCAAAAGATTGCAAATGAGTTTGATTTATTGTATAGTGTTTCCACTATTTTTAGAAGGGGTAAATTTTATATATACGTTGATCAATCTATAAATTCTAAGGGCTTTTCTTTTCTTTTGAGACAACTTACTTGATCTCGAGTTATTTAATCTCGAGTTAAATTAGAGGCTTAGCTTCATGAACTGGATGCTAATTTACTAGTTCTTTTGGATATGTAATTAAGCACAGTCAAACATTTACTTAGCTTTCATGAATAATTGATTGCTTTCCAAAAAATGAATTGAAAAATGCACAATTCAGTATGTATAAACTAGTAGATAGACTTAACGACCAAATATTGGAGAGTTCATCTTTTACTTGTTGTTCTACAAGTAGTTTAAGCTTACTTGATAATAAGCAAGTTATAAAGTTGGGGGTACTCTAAAGGATTTCTATAATAATTATATGTGGTTTAATAGATTTTTGAGCTAAATTACATGAATTTTCATTAAAATTACATATAATTTCTTAATACAAGTATAATTCATATTTTTGTATTTTAATGCTCAAAAGTAGTATATATTTAAAGAATTTAAGTTTTTTGTATTTGATCCTGTATGTCTTAGGGCTACTATTACAAGGTAGCCCCAATTTAAGAAGTCATAAACAAAGAAAAAAAAAAAGAAACTTAGAGTTGTAGCTACCGACATGATGATAAGCCTAGCTATTGTCAAGCCGGTACCTTGAGCGAAATTGAATCAAGTTGAAAAACTATAAGGGTATACTGGCATGACAGTATCCAGCTACTGTTATGATGGTATACTTAATCCTTGAAACAAAAACACGCCGTTTTAATGAAAGGAAAGAGGAGAAGTACTTGACATGTGCCTACCGTCATGATGGTGCCCTTGCTTGACATCATGTTAGTATCTACTTGATGTAAAAATCTCTTTTTCTTCTTCATTTTCTATAAATTTTGCTTTATAATTTTTAAGGTTTAGGGTTCTAGTTTTCACCATTCTCTTGTTTTTTAGGCTATCTTAAATTACTTTTAGCATAGTTTTATGATTTTCATAGCATTTTCTTGTATCTTTATGCTCGTAGTGTAGACTTTTAGTAGATTTAAACTCTTTTCATGGTTTGGGTTTGTGAATTTTCATTGCATCTATGGAGATTGTTGGGAAAATCTTTACAAATTCCATTGTTGAGGTTAAGGAGTGTCAACCTTGATTTTTTCTTAGTTTTTATTATTTTCCTTAATCCAATTATTATTAAACTCCATCTCGTTTAATACTAATCCTCAACTAAGAATTAAGGAAAATCTAAGTTTTCAAACGTATTTTGAAAATACTTGGAGTAACTACCCGATCGAAGTTAGGAAAACGTTTAAATTAAAATCAATTGGGTATATTGATTTTAATCTAGACATTGGGTTGAGTAAAAAATCAATTTTTTTTTAAGAAGGTTTTTGAAAACCAGAGATTTTAGATTGGGGGGCTATCCTATTAAACCATTAATGAGTACCACTTTTAACTTTCCAAATTTAGATTTACTTTTCAATATACTCTCTTAAAAAGTAAAACATCTAATCATATGTAAATAACATCTAAAAAAGGATAACTAAATTATTATTTACAAAGATAGAAAAAAGAAAACTTTCCATATTTTAAGTCGCTTCATATTTGTGTACAAGTACTTACATACCTACTATTTAGGATCAGATTTCCATAGTTCGTTCCTAAAAAGTTGTGTGTTGGTTGATTTTAATTGAAGAACACGGTTGTGTTTAAGTTTTTAATTTGATTTATTTAAGGAAATTTTCTAAAAAAGGATCCAAATTTGGTTGTCTCATTTTCATTTTGAAAATTTCTAAAGCAGTCTTAATTTTGAAAAAAGGTTCATTATTATTATCTATTTATTTAAAAAAGGTTTTTCTAAGTAATAAAACATTTTTATTATTTATTTTTTTATTTGGTTATATTTATTTATTTTCAACCGATATAATAAAAATAAATAACTTAACTTTTTTTCTTTCCTTTTTTTTCCTTTTTTTATTTGCTTTTTCTCTTTTCTCTCCCCCTTTTTTTTGTACCCTTGTTACAAGCTTTTGTTATAATGGAAAAAGAAAGAAAAAAAAAAAGCAGCGCGGGTTAGTTGAGAGGACTCGGGTTGGATCGGGTTCAAGTCATGTGACCTGCATATGTAGGCAAAGGAGATGGGGAAGAAGAAGGAGCTTCGGCTGTTTCTGTGTGTCTGTGTGTATGCGGTGGGGGGGGAGGGGGGTAGGTGTAGGGGTTGTGGTATTATATGTGTTCTAAGGCATTTTAGGGCTAGTTTTGAGTGGGCAAGGATCATTTGTGAAAATTTAATTAGTAAATGAGGGTGTAAGGAAAGTGGCGTAGGGTTTAAAGCTAGTGGTGCAAGGTTGTGGTCGTGGTGGTGAAGCTTGGCATCACGTGGTAGCTGTTAGGTGTGCAAAGGTAGTTGGTTATGGGGTTTTGGGATGCAATGACTATGGCCGTGGTGTTGGGTTCAAGTGATGATGATTAGTGGTATGTGTTTTGCTAGTGGCCGCCGTTATCAAACCTTAAGTACATGGTGTTGTCACTACAAGCTACGGCATGGAATAAGAGCGACTGGGTTCAATTAGTTAAAGTGTGGGCAGCTCGATGATGCCTTTACCCTACTCAGAAAGCCTGAGTTCTTACTGTTTTCTTAGAGAGATAAATCAACTCATAATAGAGAGAGAAAATGCCTCTACCATATGTTTAGTGTGTTTGAATGGATTTAAAGTTAAGATTCTTGTTGGGAATGGGGGTTAGGTGGTCTTTTTATACTAAAACAAGCTTGAATTAAGATGGAAATGAGCTTTAATGGTTGAATTGATTATGAATTCAAAATCTAGATTTCAAGTTTTCCTTGATTTTATCGGTTGATTTAATCCTTGAAATGAATGAATTCGTCCTTATTTTGAATGAATTCATCCTTGTTTATGGGTTCCACGTTAGAGGACCATCCAGATGGGGTGCAGGTTGTTTTTGTACGAGAAAGGGAAGGAAATCATGGGATAGTGAAGGAAAAGGGGGATGCTGTTGTGGTGTTATGTTAGCGAAGAGACCCAATGATGTTGTGCCATATGCTGAACACATGGTGAGGGCTAATGTGCCATTGTATCACATATCAGGACACGTGGTGCGACACATGTCAAGCGATAGACACATGGCATGTAAGGTTTTAGGAAAAATAAAAATCATTTTGTGCCTATTGCAAGATTCAAACTTAAGATCTCTAAGTTTAACATAATACAAGTCCAAGTGTATAACCATTAAGTCATTAGCCTATACATTGTTTTACCTTACAACTAAATTCTATTTAAGTTATCAAGCAATCTCATTACCCTATAAAATAAAAACTACCCAAATAGAAAATCTAAACCCAACACAATTCTAAAACTTTACTTTTCTTAAAAGCTATTTTTCTAAAAATCTATTTACTTAAAATGTTATCTTTTTTTTCTCTAAATTTTCTATTTTTTGTATATTTTTCTAATTTTTCCATTTTTTATGTTTTTTTTTTCTAAATTTTCTACTTTTTTGTGATTTTTTGTAAATTTACTACCTTTTTAATATTTTCATAATTTTTTAAAATTTTGTGTGCTTTTTTCCTAAATTAGAATCCTTTTACCCTGTTCTAAAAATTCTAAAATTATAAGAGGACAAAAATGGAGTGTTTACAAGGAGCTAGATTTTGTGATGTTTCTCTTACATTTTCTATGTTTAATGCAATGTTTGCTTTCATGTTTATGTATATTATGTGTCAAACACTTATTGTCCATGAATGTGATAGATAATGCTTATTATGCTCATTGATAGCATATGAACATGATGAAATAGTTGTGACTATTGATGTTTTTTGTATTGTGATAGTGTAAATTTGAAAATTTACTTAGTTCTATGGTATAACTAGCTATAACTTGAGTATTAGGTTAATATTGAGCTAGATAGCTGTAGACACCTAATTTTTGCCCCATTTTAATTTTTTAAATTAGGTTATAAGGTCCTAAATTAGAAAAAAGTTTAAAAAAATAGAAAATTAAAGAAAACTCTCAAAAAATGAAAAATTTAAAAAATAGGAATTCTATGAAAATACAAAAAAAAGGAAAATAGGAAAAAGCACATAAATAAGAAATTTAGAAAAAAATAATAAGAAATTGGAAAAGTCACAAAAATAATAAAATAAAATAAGGAAATTAGAAAATAATAAATTTTTAAGTTGCTTGGATAGATTAAATTTAATTTAATTAGACTTAAAATAAAGAATCATTGGATCTGGGCTTAGATTTAAATCAAGCTTAAGCTGACATAATCCATATATACAATATGGACAAGGTATAAGCTAACGACCTAACAGTAAAATACATAAACATTGCAATTGGGATTAATTGGAGATTAGGGGTTCGAAACTCAATAAAGGCATAGAGAAATGCCTTTTTGTCCTTTTCTTTTTTAACTCATTGCGTTGCCACAAGTTAGGCCGTCATTAGGCTACATGTCTAATTGCGATACGTGACGCTTCATGATTGGCCATAACAACAAATTTTCCTTCCTCCTATTTTTTCCTCCCCTTTCCTTATTCTTCCTTATTCTTTTCCTTTTTTATCAAATCGCATAGACACGAATGGGAAGGGGTAATTCATTTTAAAAGGAAATGGGGGGACTTTCAAAAACACACACACACACTATACAAAGGGGGGAGGGGGTGGAAATCAGAATACATACATACAAAACAAACAGGAATAGACCTCTCTCTCTCTCTTAACTCTCTCTCCACCACTCTCTCTCTTTCATTGTCTCTCTCCCTTTCTCACTAATTTCAAAAAGCGTGTACGCACACACAGAGGGGATCCTTTTTCTCAACCTACATTCTCCCTCTCACTCAGCTCTCTCTCTTTCTCATTCAGCTGCTCTCTCTCTCTCTCTCCCCCCATATACACACAGCATTCTCTCTTCACTAACTCCCTCATTGTTAGTCTCTCTCGCTCCCACTTTCTCTTCAAACTCGTACTGTACAAGCTTTCTCTCTCTTGACATCTATCTCTCTCTAATCCCTCTCACTCTTACATATACCCTACTCTCGACCTGATTCTCCACCAACCATAGCTATTATACACCACCTTCACTTGTTAACCACCCTCTCTCAGCCTTCACCCGCAAAACCACACCCACACACATAAGGACCCTCTCACAGTAGCCATTGAATGCAAAGTCACACTCCGACCCCATTATACATACTCGCCCATTTACTACCGTCGCCATTTGAATGCACTTCCTCAGCCATACATGACCGTAACCTTACCATCGAGCACCCTCTCCAACTCAAACTACACACCACCACTAGATGGTGGCATTGAAAAAACTCCCCAAAGTCCAATATAATACATACAAAACCAGCATTTCCCAGTTGTTTTGGCTATTGGAACGGCCTTTAAAATGCTTTTTCTATGCTATTGCCCGTGATCCGACTTAGGAGCTGCGATTCGACTCGTGACCCACGTCCAAACCCGCGCTCCAGATCCAACTCGACTCTAACCTAAGGATTTGACCCGGTTTGGACCCGACCCGAACCCGAACTCAACGTACTGACTCATACATCTCCTGTATTCTGCCCTTTTACAATTCTATTGTTGATTTATTTTTTATTTATTTAACGTATTTTGATTCATTATTATAGTTTATTGTAATAAAAAAAAAGAAACAAAAAATAAAAAGTAAAAATATAAAAAAAGAAGAGGAAGTATTTTATTTTGGTTTTTTATTTTCATTTTTAAACAAAAGAAAAACAATAAAAAGTAAATAAACCGATAATAAAAATTATAAAATAGAATAAAAATATTAAAGTTACTTTTGACACTTAGAAGATCAATTTTTCAAATAAATAAAAATAAAACGGATCCTTTCCAAATTAGGGTACTTTAGGTTTTCCAAAAATAAACCAATTTATGACCCTTAGAAAATTTCTTCAAATGAACTCAAAATGGGTAAAACATGTAAACACGGCTGTTTTTCCAAAATTAAAATTAAATTAACCCGTTATATTTTTTGTGAATGAACTACGGAAGTTTAATTCCGAATAATAGGTACAAAGGCACCCGTACGCAAGTACAGGGTGACTTAAAATATGGAAGTTTAATTTTTTTTTTTATTTTTAGATATTTATGTAAATTAATCAATTTAGTCGCATGTATCATTATTAGTTGTTTCTTAGAAATTAAAAAGGGTATATTTGAAAAGCGAAGTTAAATTCGGAAAGTTAAAAAGTGGTATCTGTTTAGGGTTTAATAAATTAGTCCTTGAATCTAAATCTCTGATTTTCAAAAAGCCGTATTTATAAATAAGTTTTTTAATTGATAGACCGGTAGCTAAGTTATAACCAATCCACCCAATTGGTTATAACTTAACCATTTTTCCTGACTTTGGTTAGGTGGTAAGTTCAAATCTTTTCAAGTTGAAAAAAAATGGTTTTCTTTAAACCCTAGTTGAGAATCAGTATTAAATGGGTAGGGTTTAGTACTGATTGGTTTAAAGAAAACGTAATTTTATAAAAAAAATCGAGAAGGTGAAAAATCAGGCTCAACAACAACATTTCACATACATTGGGCTTTCCCCTTTGTTATCCTAATAGGGTGTAGATATTATAATAGGGTTCAAAAACCCCAAATAAAACCTAAGATTCCTAATTTGAATGGTTAATTCTTAAGAATTAGGACCTAAATCCTCATACTCATCTAAAGCTAAAAATTGGTTGGAATGAGAAATTAATTCTAACAAAGTTATTTAAGTAGTGATAAGACTTGAATAGCTAGCTGATAGTGTAGATAAGATATTGATAATACAATGCTTCTGCTACATGATAGGATTAACAAAATGAGAATTGGATAAATTCTATGAGTGTGAGTAAAATCCATAAATAAACTATCATAAATACTTTAATAGCATAGCCACAATGATCTTAGATGATTGTTTATTTGTTTCTCATACATCTTTTATAGAGAAATCAATATCCCAATATCAAGAAATTGCTAAAATCTACACTCAATTCCATTGTAGTTTTTATTTCTATTCAGATAACTCGTATGTTCTTTCTTTTAAAATTGCTCAATTGATTACCTAGATTAAAGTAAAAATAGTAAGATTTAGTATTTAGTTATCTTTCTAAAATCTAGTTTTTCCTTCACCGCAAAATATGACCTTAGTTACTCTCCATGTACTATCAATAAATCGATATGCTTACCGTTTGTTCACAATTTTTACTAAACTTTATTTATTTGTACTCGTAAGTGAGTCCATTGATAATATAGCATTCTACTGTTTTAAAAAGTGGCAATTTCTTATTTGTGCGTGACATTAGTAGAAGTGAGATCATGATACCACTCAACTCATTTAGAGATTAAAAATAAATAAATGAATAAAAAGGTAAACATCATGCCTACATGACATGACTAGTCACATGAAAAATGACTTAAGCCATTAATTTGCTTGAGTTTCAAACTTTAAAGGATAGGGAAAGAAGGAGAGAAAGAGGAAGTAGGGGGAAGGACGTGGGGTGGTTGCTTTTGGAAGGTTGTGGTGATAGGGGTTAGGGTAGGAAGTGATAGAAAGGAAAATCTAAAAGAAGTAAATAAAACTTAAAAAATTTATCATACAGTTCATGGGTTTAAGGAACCGGCCTACGAACGTATCCACTTGAGTCAGTTATGATTCCAGCATTTTGAAATCGTAACCTAATGGTCTAAGTCTAGTTCTAGGTTAGTTCTAAACTATGCCTAGATTATCACACAAAAAGAAAAAAAGGGAAGAAAAAAAGGTTTAAAAAGCTAAAATAAAAAGTTAAAAAGCAAAATGTGAGCTTAGTGAACATATATGTAAAAGAAAACAATAAAATCATATTCAAGGAAATAGTATAAAATAAAATAAAATCTATTTTAAAAATGTCATCTTTCTTGGTTCGCATCGCTATAACTAATAACGATAATAATAATGATAATGAGAGTAATTGATGATTAAGCTAGCATGGAGAGGGAAGAAAAATGAATTGATAGGAGTAAGAAAAGAGGAGGTTCCTAAGTAATTGAGTTGCTCTAATTCGAAGGTCTAGGCCTTCTAGGGAAAGAATCCCCTTTACTTGAGGGTCTTGCTGGTATTTATACGTTTAGAGGTAGAAGTGTAGCTTTAGGTACGTGTTACAGTAGGATTGGTAGGTTGTTCCTTTGTGGGGTGCCACTGCCTACATTGATGGGACAATACCTATTATGTCAGCTGCTAGATGTGAGGACTAATGGGCTAGTCTTATAGCTTGAGGATGGTCGCCGTAACTTCAACAACTAGTAGTAGATTGCCTGATAAGAGATCATTTGGCAATTAAAGAGGAGAGAGAAAGGTAGGTGGAGAGTGAAAGAAGTGTTCGTCTCATAACCTTGCTACCTCCTTAAAAATAATCTTGTATAGAAGGCGGATAACTTCCCCTTATTTAGGGCTCGCTTGAGCAGGGGTACAAAATTAGGATCAAGAAAGAAAGAGGGAGTCTTTGGGCTCTCTATCAACCTTAGGATGGGTGACTCGTTTGTTCGTAATTTCCCTGACATCATAGAAGGCTTGTGCCCCTCGAGCCTAGGTGGTAGGAAGCTATTCTCAACAACACATCGCAACCCCCACAGCTCCCTCCCTCCTCTCCTCCCCAATCAAGGTACATAGCTAGCGATGAGGGTTATGGTACTTCGGGCTCAAGGGGCTAAGATCTTTGTTACTCACAGGGTGGTCAGAAGTTGGAGTGGCCTTGGGTACTACAACCTTTTAAGATATGGAGGCTAATGGGGGAAGACCGACCTTCTAGAAGCGACTGTTGATATGACCTTTGACATATTTGGTCCTTTCTAGGGTGCCGTTGCTTCTAATGTACGGTAGCTGTGCTTTGGAGATGGTGTCGCGTGTGTATTGCATTAATTACATAGGAAAGGTGCACCATAGGGCATTTAAAGCTCCTTTTGCTATAAAAGGAGGTCATGAATACCATTTTTTGCCACTTCTATTTTCATCTTCTTTGTTTCATTTTGAAAACTACTGTTGTAATGCCCTATTCAATTGCATTACTTAGAACATGAGTGCATCTCAGATGATGATCTTAAGTCAAAGAGCCTTTAAATTAGGGTTATACCCTACTGGTAGGCCTCATGAGCATTAATTGAGGGGTATAAAGAATTGCTCAACAATGCGGGTAGGCTTCGAAATCTAACTGGAGGGGAGGGGGGGTTAGGGCGGTGGTGCTTATTCTGGCCTTTAGGTCCTCTCCTTTTTTATTTTCAATGAAGCTTGGACGATAGGGGGACTTTGGGTACGAACTCGCTATTTATTGGGACAACTTTACTATGAAGCACTCTTCTACATGAGGCTTTGCATGAAGCCTTTAGGCGCTACCTCTTGGGTCTTTGCATAGGGGGCAGTGGCTGTAGTGATTAGAATACTAAAGGAAGCTTCTTTTACATACCTGGCCTTTTTAGCCAAGGTAGCCTAGAAGAGCTCCTTGGGATAGTGTAAAGCTCTATTCTTCATGAGTCATCTGGTCTATTCTGCAAGTAACCCATATGGAGTAACTTAATCAATCATCCTTATTCCTTTAAGGTTGCTTTCGTGAGCTCTTAGCCGGTTTGGGTAAGGCATCGACCTTCCTTTGGAGACGTCAGTATTGAAAGGATGTAGCCCTCAACTCGCCGAAACTTAGGGATGTAGTCACATCGCAACGAGTTAAGTTTGAGTTAAACTTAAGTATAGTTACTCCTGAAGCATAGCCTTGTTCGAGTACATGAGTCAGAGTTAAGAGTAGTTAGCAAGAGATGACATCAAGTAATAGTGTATGTAGATACCCAATTTTTGCCCTCTTTATTTTATTTCATTTCAATAAGATAAAGGGCCTTAAATTAGGAAAAATAAAAAAAAATAGAGAATTAAAGAAAATCCAAAAAATAAGAAATTTAGAAAAAATGCAAAAAAAAATGGAAAATTTTAGAAAAAATTGAAAAGTCGTAAAAAATTGAAAAAAAATAAGGAATTTAGAAAATAACAAATTTTTTAAATAGTTTAATATAATAGATTTCTTAAATAAATTTAAGGAAATGACCATTAGACCTAGGTTTAGATTTGAATCTATTCTAAGCTGACTTAACTCATAGTTGCACATATCGACAAGGTATAAACTAACGACCCACAAATAAGCACATGAGCATGGTATTGGGTATAACTTGGAGGTCATGGGTTTGAATTTTTTTTTTTTTAGTTGATATACTGCCACAATAGAAACTGTTATGTGTTAAGGTTTCATTGTGCCACGTGTTAGGATTGGCTGATGCTGACGTAGTGCCACGTGGCATGCTAGGTCAACTATAATGTGTCAATATTGGACATGTGGTACACTAGCACTAGATGATATGGCTAACGTAGCGCTATGTCAGCATTTTCCCTTCTTTTTCTTTCCTTTTCCCTTGATTTCCTCCTCTTTCCCATCCGAAAACTAGCTTACACCCTTCACTTTGACTCAATTTTCTGTGAAAATTCTACACATACACGTATGATTTCTTGGTCTAATATTATTCATCGCATGTCCTACTTCAAATAGAACTCAAGAACACATCTAGATTCATGCATTTAGGCATTCAAATTGAGCTCCTAAGATCGGAAAAAAGCTAGAATTTCATAATCGTACATTCATGTTCAATTCGCCATTGATGGACTTTTTGAGCTTAAGCCAACTTGAATTGCTATAAATTGGACTCTCTCGATAACATACAATTAAGAGCATTGAAAACTCTCTCTCTCTCTCTCTCTCAATTTCTCAATTTCTTCCTCAATCTCTCATTATTTGTAACCTTCAGCCACATTCTCTCTCTCCTCGATTCCCTCTTTCTACCTAAGTTCAAGCTACACTACTACTCTAGCTAGGCTACCCACAACCTAAGCTCTCCAATCTAACTACAACCAACCCCCACTTTACCACCTAGAAGTAGTCACCACAACTTCGAGCTCAAAACACCATCCTAGCTACCATGGTGGAGCAAACCAAGCCTACCATGACATTCCCTAACCTTAGAAACCTCAACCTAATTTCCCTTCAACCTCTAATGACTACCATTGAGCTTAAACAACCACCATAGCCACCACGTCTACTCTTAACCACCATTTAACAGCTACCATTAGCCTCGCACTTTGTCTCCCCCCTCCCCCCTTCTCTAAACCCAATTAGAAATTCACGAAAATTTCTCTCCCCATTCGGTTTCATGATTAAAACCTCCTAAATCTTACCTTGCTAAGCTATTGTAGTAAAGGTTGGTGACTCGACTTGACCCAATTCGATGACCCGATCCAAAGTCCGCTCCAAGTCCAACTCGCATACCTAGTTGCATCCAAAGCCTAAATTTATTTAGTTATTTTTTTTTATTTAGTTGTTGTTATTTACATTGTTTGCCTCATTATTTTATTTATTTATTTTGTAATTGTAATTATAAACAAAAAAAATGAAAAGAAAAAGGAAAATCAGAAGAAAAAAAAGCATAGGAATAAAAAAATAATAAATAAATAAAAAGAGGAAAATGAGAGTGATAGATTAGACAAGAATAGAAAATGAAATAAATAAATAAATAAAAAGTATATAATAAAAATCAGTAAATTATTTTATTTATGAGAAAAACATTTTTTTTTTCAAATAAGCAAATTAAATCAACTTATGTTCAAAATTAGGGCATTTTAGAATTTTCTAAAAAAATAAAAATAAAATTTCCAATTTTTAGAAATTTTCTTAAATAAAGTAAATCGGGTTAAACATGTAAACTCGACGTATTTTCAAATTAAAACAAACCCAACCCACCAAAGTTTTTACAAAAAGAATTATGTACGTTTGATACCAAATAACGAGTATATAAGCACCTACAAGGCGACGATAAAAATTAAAAAACCTATTTTTCCTTTTTTGTTTTATATTGCTCAAGTTATCTAATTCAATTAAATAATTAAGTTTTGTTTTATAGAATTGAATAGTGATTTTTAAGATTAAGATTAAAATAGGAAAGATAATAGTACCTATAAGGATTTGAAAAATCTAACCCATGGATCCAGATCTCTGGTTTTTAAAACTGTTTTATAAAATTGGTTTTATTGTTAGACTAGTAGTTAAGTTATAATCAATCTACCTATTTGGTTATAACTTAACTCTTTTTTCTGACTCTAGTTGGGTGGTGACTCTAAAATGTTTTCAAGATATTAAAAAACCGGTTTTCTTTAAACTATAGTCGTTGGTCAATATTAAATTAGTAGGGTTTAATATTGCTCAGTTTAAAGAAGACTTATTTATAAAATATTGCAAGGTAAAAACCAGGCTCGACAACTTAGCGACTTTACTAAGGAACATTAAGAGGGTTAGCCATTTAACTTTCCAAAATTAAAATTAATCTCTAAAAATTACCATAGTGCAATTTATTTACTTATTCGTTCTTTGTTATTTATGCCATAACTGTACTAACGTTTTTGTAGATTTAGTTTTATTTAATTATTTAGGTGGGGAGGGGCAAGGAGAGAGAGAGATTTATTTTATGTGCCATGAATGCATGATAGATATGGTTGAACTCGAGCTATCGTAAGACCTTAGGATGGGGAGCCATTGTATAAGTTTTGTGCGTAGTAGGCAATTGCCATTCAGGGTCGATTATGTTACGGCACTTAAACTTGATATGATCAAAGAACCATTTTTTAGAAACGTGTGAGGTCACAGAGTTTAAGGACTTCTAGAACCTACCCTTCTTGCATACATTCTTCAGGATCAAGAAATAACTAACAAGGCGACATTGTTATAAAAAGAAAAAGAAAAAAAAAGGACAAAAAGACAAAAACTCGGAGTTTCTTTCCTTATATTTTTCCTAAAATTCATGTATATAGGAAGTCTTTTGTAATTTCTTTTGATGTAAATAGTCCTTACTTTGTAATTTATTTTTCCTTGTAATCTTTTAGAAATGGTTGGCTCATCTAATGCCAAGGTCTTTCCCAAAGAGATTCATGTCCATAAGCTTACAAACCCAAAGCCTATACTCAATCAATGATTTCAAACCTTCAACCTAAGAGAACAAGAGTTTATTATCAATAAGATTAGGCCCATACTTTCACTATCCAAAGTAAATGTTAACATCACACTAGTAAGGGCCTAAGTCCATTTCTAAGAGCCTAAAGAAGTTACATTCCTTTTTGGGTCACATCTAATCAACCCAACTTTAGAAGAATACACCTAATTGCTTTAAGCCTCTCCCTTGGGTGAAATATACATTCCATAACTCAGCTTCGGTCCTGCTTAATTTTTTTCAAAATTCTTGGGAATCTGTAAGACCAAAATAAATGAGGCCCTAAATGATTGCAACAAATACGTCATCAAGATATGGGATCTAATCCATTGGTTCTAGAATGAACCCAGCCCCAACAAACGGGCTTTGTTTCTTGGTAATTAAAGGGGGAATTGAATCAAGGCCTACATATTAGCAGTATTTGCCACTATCTTATTTCTAAGCGAGTCTTTTCTTATACATGGGTAGTGGAATTAATGGCTCAATTTTGTTAAGGGAAGTCTTATATTCCTACCATACTTATTGAACAAATAAAGAACCTTAATTTCCTTAAGAAAAGTAGTTATGGAGATATCAGGTCAGGCATGGCATTGTTAATGGTATGGTTTGTTGGCTACATCAAATGCTTTGGTTTAGACTTGATAAGGGGTATACTTGTGAATAAGATTGATCTTATTGACTCTTTCATTGATAAGATCTAATTACCCAAAGATATCCCTACCCTGCTTTGGATAGAAGTTTTACAAGATTTCGAGTCGAAGACATATTATGGACCACCAGATGGAGCAGTTACACTAAGGTTATACTAGTTTGTAAAGATTATCAAGCCGTACCATTGATCGAAAGAAGCTGGTGTATAGGCTACTATCCAAACAACATGGTAAGGTAGTTTAAGGAGATCCAAGACATAGTTCACAGGCCTTCATTGGAACCATTCACCCTTAACCTCGAAGAGCCTCACTCTATAGAAAAGGTATCCAAGCTTTGCAGAATCAAAGCTTAGTGGGATGCCAGGACCATAAGCCTAAACATCAATTTGAGCGAATTCATAGGAGAAGTAGACAAACACTGAGTCACCAAGGAGTACTTATATGATCAACATGAAAAAGTAGGCATAATGTAGTATCAACCACCAGAACTCCTTCAACCTTCCCCCGTAAATGCTAGCTTCGAAATGTGAACTTACATAGACTAAGTAAAAGCTCGTACGTAGGTCCTCTACAATGAAAAAGACAAGTGGAAAAAACTCTTTTGAGAGTCTAGGCAAAGATCGCGTGCCTTGGAACACTAGTGGAAGATGGCCTAGAGGAAAATCCAAGAGTTTGTGGAAGCAAATGACATAGGCAAAAGCGGGGTAAAGCAATAGCTATTGAACCCAACAACTAAGAGAAGAAAAGGTCATCCGGCTCATAGAAGAAAAGAAGATTAGTCTAGATGAACTTGTAATTTTCTATTCTTTTAAGTAATAAAACTTCGAGAATTGAAGAATAATAAATAACTTGTTGTTTTGTTAAGTTAATCATCAATCCCCTCTGTTTCATCCTTGTGGCACACTTGCATTTCATTTATTTCAGTTCCATATTTACAAAAATTAAAATATTCATGTGTTAACTTATTGAAAAGTGATCTTAAACCAGGTTGCCAAGATAGCTCCTAAGTGTAAAACCATTCAAAGAAGTCCCATCCGAACTTGGTCTCAAACTGGAATGGCTAGCTAAGGAAACGATAATGCCAACACCAATAATAGCAGTTTTAACTTGGAAGTTATTGACCCTACTAAGTTTAGGTTTTGCTTTTTAGAATGAAAGATAGGGAAGATTGCAGATCAACTGAATTTCCCTACTAATAGCATTGCCCTACTCAAGTTCATAGCTCTAACAAACAAAGAGAATTCTAAGGCACGGTATGGAAAGAACGTTGATGCTCTACTTCTTAAAGTAGAAGAAGCTTACGCCAAAACCAATTAGACCTTTGAAACCTTTGAGATACAAGGGGTCTTTTTGAAGGTCAACTCAACTTTCGAGCCAAACACTTACTCATTTCTAGTCAACTTAAAGCCTGAAGCTTATCAAGACAGATTAAAAGAGCTCGAGAAGAGATTGGCCCAATAAATTATTGAAAAGATGAAAATGCTTAAAGGGTATGATGGATTCTAGTAGGCTGGTATAATAGATTTCTTCGCTTACAACTATGGAAGCTTCCTAAAGAAGTTTAAAGTACCTGACTTTGAGAAGTATAATGGAACTGGGTACCTTAAATTGCATACCAGGCTGTCTGTATGCGAAATGGGCAAGTATGTGTAATATGAGCAGCTTATGGTCTAAACTTTTTAGGACAGCTTGATAAGCCCTACTTTAACCTGGTATGCCTAATTGGACCTAAACCAGATAAACACATGGGAGAAATTGGCTAAGGTGTTTTATGACTAATATAGGTTCAATGTTGAAGTGGCGTCGACCATGATGGGTTTAGTTACCTTAAGGAAAAGGCACAATGAATATTTTAAAGAGTACGCCTAAAGGTAGAGGTCTTTAGTTATAAGGGTATCCACCCTCGTGACTGAGAAAGAGCTAACTTTGACTTTTATCAACACTCTCGAGAAACCTTATTTCTCTCACCTGATTGGGCAAGCCTCTTCTAGTTTTGCAAAAGTAGTAGCAATAGGGTGTGGGATTGAAAGTGTTGTCTCCTCTGGCAAGTTACAAGAACCATCAGATAGAAGACCACCCTTTATTAAACCCACCACCAATAAGCTTAGAGAAGCTATTGTTAGCATGGTCAATTTGAATATTAGACCTAAATCTCGAGTCTCTTTCAGGGCAAATCCTTTGTCAACTTAGTAACAATATAGAAGCTAACTATAAGTTAATAAGGCCCTAAGGAAGTTCACCAAAATACCCGTTCCACTTAGTCAGGTACTTGAAAAACTAAGAAAAGATAATCTGCTCCATTTTAAGGCTCCTAGTGAAAGGTACAGGCTAAGATTTTTTTATCCCTATGTAAGGTATCAATATCATCTAGGATAAGTAGGTCATTAAATAGACTCATGCTGGAGATTAAGAAATAAAATTCAAGATTTAATTGATGAAGATACGGTCTAACTGGACTTCATAGAGGCTTTGGTTCCAAACATCAACAACAACCCTTTACTAAACTATGGGCCCATCATCAATATGATATTTGAAGACTTAGATCCTACCATCAACATGATTGGTTCTAACTAAGAGCCCAAGGTTTATATATTCTATAAACAAGAGGAGAAGCAAATTCCATTGACCAAAAGGTATAACTCTCATGTGCTTGTAGGCCCCAAAAATTATAAAACTGCCACTCTTAACTACCAGGTAGTAAATTAGGGGCAATTAAGCTTACTGGTAGGAGAGATTACCCGCTTTGGTAGAATCTATGATCCAAGGGAAGACTTAAAAAAGAAGATTGTGCTGGAAAGGCCAAATAATGAACCAATTGAACATGAAGAAGGATTGTCTACCTTCACGAAAATAATCAAGTTTAGCGAATATAAAGTAATGGATTAGCTTGCTAAGACTCTAGCACAAATACCCCTCATGAACTTATTGATGGCATCAGAACCGCATCGGGAAGCTTTGTTCAAAACATTAAGGGAAGTTAAAGTCCCTCATAAAATATCGATTGAAAGAATAGGGTTTGTCACTAACTATATCCTTACTATGGATCAAATCTCTTTCTCCACCGAGGAACTAGGCGAAGAAGGTAACCAGCATACCAAGCCTTTATTCGTAATAGTGAAGGTAAACAACATCATCACAACGAGAGTCCTCATTGACAATAAGTTATCCTTAAATGTCTAGCCTCTAGCCACTTTGGATCTATTAGGCATCAATATGACCACTATCAAGCTAAATTCGATAATAGTCAAGGCTTTTGACGGATCCAGAAGAGAAATTGTAGGGGAGATCGACTTACCAATTGATATCTTCCCATAGATATTCAACATTCAATTCCAAGTTTTGGACATCCTAAGGACCTTCAACTTATTATTGGGAAAACCTTGGATCTACTCAGTAGGGGTCATACCTTCAAGTCTTCATCAAAATGTTAAGTTTGTCTCTAATGGCTAGGTCATAACGATTCTCAATGACCAGGATTATGAAATATATAGAGAAATGACCATACCCTATATTGGCACTAAGGAGAAAGAGGACTTTAGGCTCCAAATGTTTGAAGAAGTGTGCATGATTAGTAATCAAGAGAAAGATGAGAGACCGAAGTTCAAAGAGGGCCAATTTGGAACCTATGGGTTAACTTACATCCCAACTCTGATGGAAGAGTTACAAAAAATGCAAGCTAGGGACAGAAGAGGTAATAAGTTGTATCATGCCCCGATGACCTTCCCACTATTGGTAGAAACTTTCATCTATACTGATGTCCAAAATTTAGAACCTGCCAAAGAGGATACCCCTAGCAAAAATAAAATAGCCAGCCATTTAACAAGTCCCAACATCTGAATAATTGGTTCTCTATCCCTATGAATAGCAATAAGTCTTCTCTAAGGTAAAGGATGAATCATAATTTAGTATTTTATAGAGTTTTGTAATAATTACCTTTATTCTACAACATTGTACTCAAAAGAATTTCTTCTAAATAAGAACCAGTTTCTTTTCTCTTCACCTCTTCCTTACTTACACTCTCTCCTTTACATACTTTTGCTCATATCCAATGCTTCAAATAAAGGTCATGGATACTTCGCACAGATAAGTGATGAAAATATTGATATCACTTCCTACCTTACTAGGTTAGTTGTTGGAAGTGATAACAATGACCACAATGATGTATAAGAAAGCTTGCAAAAACATGAAATGAGTAGAATTTCCAATGATGAGCCAATTGAGACAATTAATGTTAAGATTGATGCAACACCAAAACATTGAAAATTAGAGGGAAATTGAAAGAAGAACAAAATGTTGAAATGACCGCACTATTATCCAAATACCAAGATGTGTTTGCGTGGTCTTATGAAGATATGCCTGGATTAGACTCATTAATCATGGTCCATCACTTACTTACACAAGAGGATATTAAACCTAAGAAACAAAAGTTAGGAAAGTTCTAACCAGATGTCCTATTGAAGATTAAGGAAGAAGTCAAAAAATTATTAGAGGTCGGTTTCATCGAGGTATTTGATTATCTTGATTAGGTAGCTAACATTGTGCCAGTAATGAAGAAAAATGAAAAAGTCAGAGTATGCATGGATTTTCTGGACCCTAATCAAGCAACCCCTAAAGATAATTTCCCCTTACCCCATATTGATGTCTTGGTCGATAACACAACCGGAAACCATCTTTTCTCTTTCACAAATGGATTCTCTAGATAAAATCAAATTTGAATGTCTAAAGAAGATAAAGCCAAGACAACATTTATCACAACTTGGGGCACATCTTACTACAAAGTAACACCTTTTGGACTTAAAAATGCTGAAGGAACTTATCAAAGGGCCATATTAACAATCTTTTACGACATGATGCACAAAGAAGTTGAAGTATATGTTGATGATATAATTGCAAAGTCTAAAGAAGGAGAAATTAATGTGGATAATCTGAAAAGATTAATTGATAAGTTGAGAAAATTCTAGTTGAAGATCAACCTAGAGGAGTATACCTTTGGAGTGACTTCAGGGAAATTATTGAGTTTTATAATTAGCCAAAGGAGCATCGAAGTGGAACCCAATAAAGTCAAAGCAATAGTTGACTTGCCCCTTCCATGTATACTCAATGAAATCAAAGGCTTATTGGGTCGTTTAAACTACATATCTCAATTCATATCTCAACTTACAGATAAGTGTCATCCCTTGTTTAAGTTGTTGAAAACGAATGCCAAGATCAATTGGGACGAAGAATGTGAGCAAGCCTTTACAATGATCAAAGAGTACATCATGAACCTTCCAATTTTGGTAAGTCCAAAACATAGGAAGCCTTTATTTCTATACCTGACAATATTACTAAAATCCATGGGGTGTATGCTTGACCAGAAAGATAAGGAAGGAAAAGAACATGCTGTATAGTACTTAAGTATGAAATTTACTAAAGGGAATAGAAATATTCAGAAATTGAAAGAACTTGTTGTGCTTTGGTCTAGATAATGTATCGACTCAAACAATATACACTTTATTACCAGGTTGAATTGCTGACTTAGGATGATCCCTTAAAGTACTTGGTAAACAAACTAACCCTAACTAGTAGAATCTCAAAGTGGCAAATGTTACTCTCAAAGTGGCAAATGTTACTATCAAAATTCGACATTATGTATGTGAATCAAAATTCAGTCAAGGGTTAAGCTCTTGCAGATCAGTTAGTAGAAAATCCCTCCGATAATACTCCTCAAGAGGTACAAGTCAATTTCCTCAATGAGGATATTTTAGCAATCGAAGGATGCTCTGATAAAGAAGAAGATGATGACCCACTGAAATAGAAGATGTTCTTCGATGGGCCAGCTAATGTGTTCGGGTGTAGAATTGGTGCAATACTGATATCCCCTGAAGGTACTCTTCCCTATGGTTGTAAGGCTTGTTTTTCCATACACTAATAATATCGCTAAATACGAAGCATGCATCATAGGTCTCAAAATGGACTTAGATAAAGATATGCAAGAATTAGAAGTGTATAGGGACTCTTCACTTATTATCAGCTAAGCTCAGGGAGAATACAAGATGAGGGATCCTAAACAAGTACCTTATCATTAGTACTTAACTAAATTGATGGAGAAATTCAAAGAAATCACCTTCAATCATGTACTGAGGACTTAGAATCAATTTGTTGATGCCTTGGCCACTTAAGCATTTATGATCCAGATATTCAGTGGGGTTAAGATTTAGCCCCTCACTATTGAAATTGAAGACAAGCTCACCATCTATCTAGCAATTGAGGGTACGAATGACCAAAAGTCGTAGTACCATGATGTTAAAATGTTCTTACAACAAGACACATACCTTGAAGAGGCCGAGAAAAAGGACAAAATGATGATTAGGAGATTGGTTACTCAATTCTTAATAAGTGAATCCACTTTATATTGGCACTCTTTTGACAATACACTTTTAAGGTATGTGGACGACAAGGAAGTTGAGATATTAATAAAAGACGTACACGAAAAAGTATAGGGCCTTCACATGAATGGTTACATACTGGCTAAGAAAATTATGAGGTTAAGGTATTACTGGTCAACAATGTAAAATGATTGCATCAAACACATCAAGCGTTGTCACTTATACTAAGTTTATGCAAATAAGATAAAAGCCCTACCTCAAGAACTATACACACTCTCAACATCGTAACCTTTCTCAATGTGAGAAATAGATATCATCGGCCTGATTACTCAAAAAGCATCCAATGAGCATCGCTTTATACTAGTCGCCATTTATTACTTCAACAAATGGGTTGAGGCTTCATCTTACTTAAGTGTTACTAAAGGGTCATATAGTTCATTAAGAGAGATATCTTGGCGCAATAATGGAGTCCAAAAACGATCATCATTGATAATGGCACCAACCTCAACAACAAGCTTATGTTAGAATTGTACCAATAGTTTAGGATTATTCATAGGAACTTTACTCCTTCTTGACCCCAAATGAATGGAGAAGTTGAAGCTGCCAATAAAAACCTCAAAAGAATCATCGAAAAAATAGCTGTTACATAGGACTGGCATGAGATGTTGCCATTCACACTTATGGCCTATCAAACTTCTATCAGAACATCGATTAGGGTAACACCTTACTCTTTGGTATATGATACTAAAGTAGTGTTACCAGTAGAGGTTAAGATCTCATCGCTTAGAGTACTATTAAAAACCCAATTGGACAAAGACGATAGGGTAAAGAAACACATTGCGCAGTTGAATTTGATTGACTAAAGGAGATTAGCAGCCTTATATCATAATCAATGTTATCAACAAAGAATGGCTCGAGCTTTCAATAAGAGGGTACGACCTTGGAAGATCAAAGAGGGTGATGTGGTGTTGAGAAAGGCTCTCCTTAATGCATAAGACTCTAGAGGGAAATTTGCTCCTAATTATAGAGGCCCTTATGTCATGAAGATGGATAGTCCAGAATTGTACTACCTATGAAAAGTTAATGAAAATTTTTGCTTAGAACATGGAAATGCCAATCATTTTGAATGTCATTGTAGTCTAGTTTTCATTATCTACAAGCAAAGTTGGTATCTTTGGCCGTTGTTGACGTTGGAACAATTACCCTCTCATTGAAAGGTCCAACTCCCTTTATTCCATTAAATTGAACCTATATACTAAAAATACAAGAGAATTTGAGAATTGAGATCTAGGATATTGGTAATTAACAAAACTCTTTATCATACTTTATTACGGATTGATCACCCTCAATAGGGAGTTTTATTGTCCATTGTTCAAGGAAATGTGAAATCAAAATGAGCAATCACCTCAAAGTAGATGTTTATTAATTGAGAACAAAGGCTTTAATTCATAAAGGTTCCAGAAAGACAAAAATAGTAGGTGGCATTTCTATGATTTCTCTAAAAGAGTTGGCAAAGTCTTAGAGTTTCCATATCAAAATCAGTTGGGTTGACAACAAAAGATCAAAGAATGAATTGGTCAGTCTTGGTGGGACTTTCTAGAAAAGGGTTTAACAATTTGGGCACTATCAATAAGACCAAGTAAGTACTTCCATACGATGTTAGTGCATTGGTTTTTGAACATTGCATTTGCATTTAGACTATGATTAGTTTTTACTCCTAACAGTCTTTTGAGCCAACCCATAAGGTGCTTACCTTCTACATTTGTTGCTTAGCCAACCTATGAAGGTACGATCTTAAATTAGTCTATTTTTTATCTCTTTTTAGCGAGCCCATAGGATGCTTATGTTCACCAAGTTCTTTTAGTAAGCCTATAGGGTAACTTTGTTCACTAAGTCCTCTTAGCGAGCCCATAGGGCACTTCTCTTTATCAAATTCTTTTAGCGATATAAAAGGGTGCTTCCTTTCATCTCGATTCCTTTGGTGAACCCACAAGGGCACTTCTTCTCAAGTCAACTTAAGATTGTTTGTTCTTAAGAGATGCTTTTGCCTAGGTTAGTGAGCCTAGACAGGTATGACTAAGTTTTCTAAATCAATCTTAGCTTAAGGTTGCTAGTCCCCGAGAGATGCAATCGCCTAGGTTAGTGAGCCTAGAGAAACACAACTAGGTTCTCTAGATTGATCCCAACTGAGGGTTGCTAGTCCTCGAAAGACGCTCTTACCTAAGTTAGTGAACTTAGAGAGGTATGACAAAGTTTTCTAAATTGATATCAACTTAGGGCTGCTAATCCCCAAGAAACACTCTTGCTTAGGTTAGTGAGCCTAAAGATGTACAATCGGGTTCTCTAGATAGATCCTAACTTAGGATTGCTAGTCTTCGAGAGATGTTCTTGTCTAGGTTAGTGAACTTAGAGAGGCATAACTAGGTTTTCTGAATCAATCTTAACTTAGGGTTATTAGTCTTTGATAGATACTCCCACCTATGTTAATGATCCTATATAAGCATGATCGGGCTCTTCAGATCAATCCTAACCTAGGGTTACTAGTTCCCGAGAAATGCTCCTACCTAGCTTAGTGGGCCTAGAAAGGTACAACCAGGTTCTTCATATCGATTCAATCTTAAGGTTACTAGTTCCTTAGAAACACTCTCACCTAGGTCAGTGAGCTTAGAAGGGTACGACTAAGCTTCATTTCTTCACAAAATCCCTAGTAAATCGAGTTTAGGATAGTTAGTCAATCGTTATAAAGTCATCCCTTAGGCGAAAATAGTGTCTTTTTTGTCTTTATGACAAAGTTTGTTCAAACTTTACTACAAAAAAAGGTAGTTATAGATACTCAATTTTTTCTCCCTTTATTTTATTTCATTTCAATAAGATAAGGGGTTTTAAATTAGGAAAAATACAAAAATATAGAAAATTAAAGAAAATATAAAAAAGAAGAAATTTAGAAAAAAAAAATGGAAAATATTGGAAAAATTGAAATGTCACAAAAAAGAAAAAAAAAAGGAATTTAGGAAATAATAAAATTTTTAAGTAGTTTCATGGATTAGATTTCTTAAATAAATTTAAGGAATAAACCGTTGGACTTGTGTTTAGATTTGAATCTAGCCTAGGTTGACTTAACCCATTGCATATATGGACAAGGCACAAGTCAACGGCTTAACAGATAAGTACATAAGCATGGTATTGGGTATAATTTGAAGGTCAATGTTACACCCGGAAGTGGTAGAATTGTAACAGCCCCGCCGTGTAAATTATCCTAAGATAGAAGTTGTCTTTACAACCACTATCTTAGACTTGATCTACACAAGACATCCACGACTAACCCGCTTTGAACTAAATAGTTTGTAATTTAGATAAAGCATTTATCTAAAAAAAAGTGAGAAAATTTATATATATATATACTATAATTCAGTTATTACATCCTTCAAAAATGAAAAAAATAATTCTAAAATAAAAACTTAGACCTTAAGAATATATGTTTGTTTTTCAAATATTTTTCCTCACTCCCTAGGATCCAGCAATTGCTAGCTTCAGAGTAGTTGTTTGCTGCTTTTCAGCCAGCACCTGCACAACGTCTATAGGGATGTAAGCAACCACAACTCAATAAGTTATGATGGAGGACTTAAAACTATACCATACACATAACAAGGTTTTCAATCACTTATTAGGTGTAATGCAAGTGCAAGCAAATGCCATTGTACGATGTTGTCCGGCCCGTCATGAGATTAGAGAAATTGCGCCCGCTCTAATCCGGGTTGAGGAGTTGCCATTAATGCAACAGCTCACGACCAAACCCAGGCTTGTGTAATGGAGACTTCGCTCCTCCTGCGACTACCTTCAAACCACTGTCTTTACCCTCGCCACGACCTCCTCTCCTGTCATATAGTTCGACTGAGGATGAAGAAGGGACCATTTTGCAATCCTGCGCTATCCCTTTCGAAAGGGTCTGTATTTGGCCGGAGAGTCCTAAGTTCCCCTAACGGGTTGCCATGCATGTCCGATTATGATTACTGGTCGTATATTAGATTAAGTCCAGTTTAGGGTGATCAATCATTTCATACAAGTCATACAATACAAGACAGAGCAACAAACAGAATCATAGTATCACCCATAATCAAGCACATGCACACATCCAACTATCTAACAAGTACAACCAAGCATAATCTCAAGCTTCCCAAAATATAGCATTGTATTAATCCCAACTTACCTTGACTCTTCGCTCACTCACTCGAGGTCCGATTTGCTCAGGCCATCGCCGATCATCCCTATAACACAAACGTGATTTCAGCTTTTCATATAACTATTATAGGTTCATTTTATCCTATAACACTTATTGTTAGGTTTCGTTTAGGGTTTAATATGCTTAATTATCTAAGTCTTAAGTCTTTTATAATTATTCTAGGTTTGGGGTTAGGTTCGGGTTCAGTTTCCACATCGATTTCTAATTAGGTTCTAATTCGATTTCTAAGTAATGTTTTATATTCAACCTTAGAAACTCGTTTCAACTCATAATGTGAAATTAATCACATTACTTCCCGATCTCCTAAATATCGTTATTACTTCTAGTCAGTACTTTATTTCATCCGGTATACTTATATCCTTATTAGTGTACTGAATTTACTCCTGATGTGAGAAATTTTTACATTTTTCATATAATTACATAAATTCAAGTTTCTTATCAGATTTATTATATATCCTTATTATTTATATAATATCAATTTTTATCCTAATATTTTTTATTTATTATATTTTCAAAAATTACATATTATGCATTATTGCCTATTATGTACATAATGCACTTTTAATATTTCTATCACTTTAATTACCATCCCTAAATATCAATTATCATTTCAAAATGTCTAAATTCATCCTAAATCAGATTTTACTCCTAATTTCCCTAATGCTAAACTGTCCAAATGACTTCTGGAAAATTTTCCCCTATTTATAAACGTTTTTTTTTGTAATTATTATGCATTAATGAGACAAGACTTTGCTCAATGTCCTTGATTTTTGGCTTTTATGTTGTCTAATTTTAATTGGTTGATTTTTCTTTTATAGCTCTTGACCTGCCACGACCTAATTTGGATTATTCTAGCCTCTTTTGATTTTTTTTTTTATTTTTTTCATAATTAATTTATAATTTTATTTAATTATTTATTTAGTTTTTGACCAATTTAGGTAATTTCGCATATTTTTATTTACACGTAAATACATGTGGGGTACATGTGAACATTCCTAATTATTATTTTGGTTATTCTAAAATTTTTAGTATACATATAATCTATCTGTAGTAATTTATTAGTTATTTGATTACATTTTTTGCATTTTTGGTAATTAGTACTTATTATGCTTAAAATTTGAAAATTTTATAGTCTCCTATTTTATTACTTATTTTCTTAAATTCAAGTTTACGGGGTCATTTTTACTAATATTTCTATCATTAGTTTATAATTTGGGTTTGATCGAATCCATTAACCGATCGTTCTAAACCTTGGGTTTTAAGTTCAAGCCTACGGTTACTTGGCTTAGCTTTAAGGCTTACAGTCAAGAGTTCGAATCTTGGCAAAGGCATGGAAAACCTTTTTATTTTTTTAAGCTGATATACTGCCACATCAAGTATTGCTACGTGTAAGGGTTTCATTGTACCACGTGTCTTGATACGTGGCAACCTCAAATTGGATGACGCTGACATGGCATGACATAGCGCCACGTAACATGCCATGTCAACTACCACATGTAATTATTGGACACATCAGTTGCTACATGTGGCACCTTAAGATTGGATGATATGGTTGACGTGGTGCTACATCAATACTTTCCCTTCTTTTTCTTTCCCTTTCCCTTGATTTCTTCTTCTTTCCCATTCGAGAACTAGCTCACCCCCTTCACTTTGACTTAATTTTCTACGAAAATTCCACACATACATGTATGATTTCTTGGTCTAATCTTATTCATCACATGGCTTGCTTCGAATAGAACCTAAGAACACATCCAAATTCATGCATTTAGGCATTCAAATTAAGCTCCCAAAGTAGGAAAAAAACTAGAATTTCGAAATCACGCATTCATGTTCAATTCGCCATTGATGGACTTTTTGAGCTTAGGCCAACTTAAATTGCTATAAATTGGACTCTCCCTCGATCACATATGATTAGGAGCATAAAAAAGTCTCTCTTTCTCTCTCTCAATTTCCTCCTTGATCTCTCACTATTCACAACCCTCAGCTACTCTCTCTCTCCCCTCAATTCCCTCTTTCTACCTACGTTCAAGTTGCACTACCACTCTAGCTAGGCTACCCATAGCTTAGGCTCTCTAACTCAACCATAACAAACCCCTGTTGTACCTCCTAGTAGTAGTTACCTAGCCGCTACCACCAAACCTTAGTCCACTGCAACCCCGAGCTCAAAACACCATCCTAGCTACCACGACAGAGCAAACTAAGCCAATTATGACAATCCTTGACCTTAGAAACCCTTGACTCAATTTCCCTTCAACCTCCAGCAACCACCATAGAGCTCAAACAACCACTATAGCCACTGTGTCTACTCTTTACCACCATCAAATAGCCACTACTAGCTTAGGTATTTTGTTTACCCCCCCTA
The DNA here is from genome assembly GCA_024138005.1 of Lumnitzera racemosa. NCBI lineage: Eukaryota > Viridiplantae > Streptophyta > Magnoliopsida > Myrtales > Combretaceae > Lumnitzera > Lumnitzera racemosa. The sequence goes on from JAMXBC010000007.1 coordinate 10,773,898, forward strand.
AACCTAATTAGAAATTCACGAAAACTTCTCTCCTCATTTGATTTGATGCTCAGAATGCCCTGAATCGCACCTTGTCATGCTACTATAGTGAAGGTTATTGACTCAACCTGACCCAATTTGATGACTCGACCTAAAGTTTGCTCCAAGTTTGACCTATGTTCCCAACTACATTAGAAGCCTAAATTTATTTATTTATTTTTATTATTATTTTTTATTTTTTTATTTAGTTGTTGCTATTTACATTGTTAGCTTTGCTATTATTTATTTATTTATATTTATTTTGTAATTGTAAATGTAAGTAAAAAGAGAAAAGAAAAGAGAAAAAGAAAGAGGAAAACGGGAATAAAAAAGCATAAGAATAAAAAAATAATAAATAAAAAAGGGGAAAATGAGAGCGATAGATTAGAGAGGAATAGAAAATGAAATAAATAAATAAATAAAGTATATAATAAAAAATTAGTAAATTATTTTATCACTTAGAAATACATTTTTTTCAAATAAGCAAAATAAATCAACCTATGTTTGAAATTAGGGCACTTTAGAATTTTCTATAAAAAAATGAATAAAATTTTTCGATTTTTAGAAATTTCCTTAAATAAACCAAATTAGGTTCAAAACGTAAGTCCAATATATTTTCAAATTAAAACAAAACAAACCAAACCCATTAAAGTTTTACAAAAAGAATTACGTATGTCTGATCTCAAATAATAAGTACGTAGGCACCTACGGGAAGATGATAAAAAATAAAAAACTTATTTTTCCTTTATAGTTTAGATTACTTAAGTTATCTAATTCAATTAAATAATTGAGTTCTATTTATAAAATTGAAAAGTGATTTTTAAGATTAATATTAAAATGGGAAAGTTAATGGTATCCATAAGAGTTTAAAAAACCTAACCCTTGGATTCAGATCTCTAATTTCTAAAACCGTTTTATAAAATTGGTTTTATTGTTAGATTAGTAGTTAAGTTATAACCAATTAACTTAATTGGTTATAACTTAACTCCTTTTCTTGACTCCAATTGGGTGACGATTCCAAAATATTTTCAAGGTATTAAAAAACTGGTTTCCTTTAAACCTTATCAAGGGTTAGTATTAAATGGATAAAGTTTAATATTGATCGGCTTAAAGAAGACTTATTTATAAAAAACCAAGAGGAAAAAACTAAGCTCAATAGTATAGAATGTAGCCTTATAAATTTTTAATTTCTTCTCACATGTATCAAGGGTTGGTATGCCAACCCTTAAGGCTTTGTAATAATTACTGAACATATGAATAAAGTTATTTTTCCTTTGTATTTTTGCTTATTTTGATATTCAATGTACTTTTACTATTTCATGCTCTTCTCTTTAAGGGTAGCTTAGCCAGCTCTGAGCTTGATCATTTCTCAAGTTGCAAGGGATTCTGTAATGTTAGAATTTAAGATTATGTCTTGGTTTGTGGTCAGGGATGAGAATTGATCTAAGAATAGTAAGGCTACATTCGACCTTTAATACTCAAACAAATTAGGTTAGGAAATGCATTAGACTGACTGAATTGCCTAAGATAGGAGAGTAGTATAGGACTACATTTTGTTGTTATTTCTCAACTGTTTAGAGTAAGAAGTCATTTGAGCGAGTTGGTTAGGGATGGGAATCAACCTGAGAATAGAGAGGCTTGGTGCAAGGTCTTGCTCAATGACCCTACAAAACTAGTATAATTATTGACTCAAGGATCATCCTGAAGAAAAGGCTTGTAGCTGGAGGTTTGAATAGAAAGCTAGAAGGACTTAGAAGATCTTTCTTCGAGTAGTAGGATAGGGATGGCCTATGTGGGCTCTACTTCTTTCTGTTATATGTACTTATGGTTGGTAAGTCGGCCCTTAAATCTTATTCTTGAGTTATTAGTAAAGTGTTGAAGTTGTTTAGTGAAATTTCTTCGTACTTCTCTTGCCTTTTAATTTACTTCTTGCCTATTTTATTCTTTATTATTTTTCATTTAGTCGAGGGGATGAGCCGGTCCCTATTCCCCCCATTCAGACAACGGCGATGAGAGGTGGTAGTGAAGGAGGAGGTACTTACAAGAAGTGAGGATAGAGTTTTCGGAGGACTCATCCGAGAAGGAGCTGAGCGAGCCCTTGTTGCCTACTTTTTGTTAAGCTGGTGTTAGTAGTGACACTTATTCACTATGCAAGTTAGTTATGATGTAGTTTCACAAATTTTGTATCTCTTGAATTTTAGTGAATGAAAAGTTTACTTTTCTATCTTCATGAATCTCTTTTATTTCAAGAGTTTCTCCTTTTGTGTGCTATGAGTGTAGGCTATTGAGCTGGGTTGCTTCTTATAGGCTGATGCTTGAAGCAGGGCTTGAGGGTTGGGTACTTGAAGTAGGGCTTCAAGTCTTAGGTGTTCAAGATAAGGTTCGATGCTTTAAATAAGTGAGGTAAGACTTAAGTCTTGAGGTGCTTGAGGTAGGACTCGAGGTCTGAACTCGCTCAAGTGTATAGTCTTACGAAAGATGCTTGAAGTAAGATTGAGGCTTGAACTCGCTCACTTAAGGTAGGGCTTGAGGCTTATACTCGTTTAGGTGTATAGTCTTACAAGAGATGCTTGACATAGGGCTTAAGGCTTAGATTTGTTTAGGTACGTTGAGGTGTTCAGGGTAGCCCTTAAGGCTTAGATTTGCTTAAGAGCATGGTCTTGTGAGAGGTGCTTGAGGTAAAGCTCGAGGTTTAGACTCACTCAGGCACATGGTCTTGTAAGAGGTGCTTGAGGTAGGGCTCAAGGCTTAGATTCATTCAGGCACATAGTCCCGTAAGAGGTGCTCAAGGTAGGGCTTAAGACTTAAGGTGCTCGTGGGCGAATACTTCTTGCAAACTAATTGCTATGATGAAGGAAAAGAACTACTTGGTAAGCATTTTTGCCATCATGTCAAGAATAGATAGTGTGGCTCATGTGGACAAATAAGAAATAATTGTTTCTACATTAAGTCGCTTAAAGGGGTACATAAGTGCTTATGAGTTGTCTATGGGATTGACATAGAGTATGGGTGGAGGTTCAAAGTAGGCAAAGAAGGGGTTCCTAAGGGATTGCGTTGTTCCAATTTGAGGGTTTAGGTCATTTGGGAAAAGCATCCCTTTTACCTAAGGTTCTTGCTGGCATTTATATGTTTGGAGATGGAAGTGTAGCCTTAGGCACATGTCATGATGGGATTGGCAAGCACTTCTTCCTAGTGGGCGGCGCAGTCCACATTGATTGGATAATACCCCTTTTGCCTATTGCTGATGTGAGGGCTAATGGGCTAATCTTATCATTAGAAGATGATTGCCTTAGCTTTGAGAGGTAGGTAATGAGCCGCCCAATATGAGGTCATTTAGCAATTGAGTAGGAGAGAGAAAGGTGAGTAGAGAATGGAAGAAGTGCTCGTCTTGCAGTCGTACTAGCTCTTTAGATACAATCTTATGTGGAAGGCAAACAACTTCCCATTGTTTGGGGCTCAATCGTATAGGGACATGAAATTGAGGTCAAGAAAGAAAGAGGGAGTCTTTGAGCTCTCTGTAGACCGATTACTTACGATTGCCCTGGCATCATTGTAGGCTTGCACCTCGTGAGCCTAGGTGGAAAGAAGCTATTATCGACAGAAAGCAAAAAGTCAAAGTTGAAAAGTAAAAAATAAGTCTAAAGTAGCCAATGAATGTATATGTAAAATTAAAATGATGAAAACTTTTATATCTTATAAAAGGGAAATAGATTCTCAAAAATTGCTTAATATAAAGTTACAAATAAATATTTTATATTATTTAGATTTTTTAAATATATTGTGATACCGTTATGGTATGATTTTCTTTTTTTTTGTAAACTCTATGGTTGATCACATGTTATACAATTTTAAAGAGATAAATTTAGAAAATTTTCGAGACATTACAGATGTTAATTGAAATAAGGCGAACTGAACTATTGTGGTTCAGTTCTGGTCATGTTTTGCAAACACGTCTTTGTTCTGGTTTTTCTCATGTGAGAATAATTATTTGCAGATGATGCCGAGTTTTTGGCCAATGGAAGCGGCAAAACCACCACCAGTAGAAAAACTAGAGAAAAATTCACCTACTTATTTTGCTATCAAATATGTTTAGGTTGCTCTTAGGCGCCAGCTTTGAAATTTCTTACAAGGATATTCAGGGATCATAACTCTTTATGGAGGACAAATTTTAAGCTAAAAGATGGGAAGAAGAAAGAAAATTATGTAAATGCAATTAGTTACCCATTTCTAGAGAGAGAACTATATGCGATTGTCAAGACTAAACAAATGTGATGGCATTCTCCGGTGAAAAATTGCGTGGTATTCAGGGTTTATATGTACAATATTCAAGAAATATCGCCCAGAAAGTTAAATATGAAATTATGAATTAGTATTAAATGATAAAATTCATTTAATTGAGCATAAATTCATCTAAGTAATAAACGAAAAGTCAGAAAAAAAAAAAACTGGCGCATATATCATTAGATTATATATGTATACATTCTTTAAATGGTAAATTTCCAAAAGGGAAACCTCTAAAAAGTTTAGTGGCGAAGATAAACTGTCAATTGGAACCTGGAAGGAATGTGGAGATGAGGTGAGAGCATGGACCAGATCTGGAGCTACGCCCGCGTCATACCCCTACAACTCTTTCAATGGCGTTTTGAAAAGGAAACAGAATTATTGGCCACAAAAAAAAAAAAAAAAAGGACAAGGACACCGAACTAAGAAATGCGGTGAGCGTTGACCGAACACGCGGCCTTCAGATCTTCAGTCCGACGCTCTCCCAACCGAGCAATCCCCACTAAGGTTTCAGTCAGCGTATTAAATTTTATATCTTATCTTTTCTTCCTGTGATTAATTACATATTGGATTACTTATAAAAAGATAGTTTTCCAATTAAGACAGAACGCTTATTTGTTTATGTAATCACTTAAATAACTTTTCTATACTATTATTTTTTTGTTTTATGTAAATGTCCTAAATAACTGCTTCATTCTAAAAATAAATAAATATAAGATACCTAACTCTTTGCAAACAATTTAGTAATAATAATAGATGAGTAAAATATCATCTTCATGAAATGAAAAATGTCCTCTCTCGAAAATTACATAAATATTTACAACTCTCACCCACACAAATATGATGAATTTGTTGCTACGTAAAGATATCTCAGTTATAAGTGAAAGGATAACTCTATTATAGAAGGTATTCATTTAAACCTTACTTGACTAGACAGATTTCAGTTAATAATTTCTCGAAATATGTATTTATAGGGTAGCGTATGAATACGGATATAAGGCTCCACCTTGGAACTTGCATCATTATGAATGTTATCTAGGAATTCAGATGGTATAATTTGTAATCTATGAATATTCTTATTCTCAAAATAAGTCAACCGCTTAAATGAGTCCAATTTATAATTATTTATTTAGTATTTAAAGTTAAGATCGAGATTTCACAAAAATTAATATGATTATATAATAGTGATCGGTGAAGAAAATGATTAAAAAGAAACATAAATGGAAGAAATTGAAAAAAAAAAGAAAAATAAATAGAAACTAATCATATTGAAATTTATAAGAAAAAGAGATTTACCTGTACTTTGCATCTTGTATAATTTACATGATATAAGGTTGTTTTAGAGTATTAAAGGATATGGTATAGGTAGCAAAGTTTGGAAAAGTACGAGTAAAGGTTTATATTTTATTCATCCTATACAGGCTCACCCTTAATCTTAGCATATAAAGGAAGATTTATATGTGAGTCTAACAACTACTTGTTTTTATCATTTAAGCATTAAAGTTTTTCATAATCACGCAATGGAATCTCATTAGTAACATACCATTTAGTATCGAGTTATGTTTTAATATTTTTATGCCACATTGATTACTGTCGTTTCTTTAATGTAAAAGAAATAAAAGCATTTAAAAAAGAAATTAAAATTAGAAAAACCGTGGAGGGTAATCATCCTTTTCCTTAAAAAAAAAAAAAAGATTAATGGAGAGTACACCCATATATATATATGTATATATATATATAGATAGATACGTAGTGCATCTTTTATTATTATTATATTATATCTATTATATTAAAGGGAAACCATTTTTTAACTACCTATTAATTAGCATATATATCTTATAGTTTTAATCATGGTGGTTATTAAAAAAAAAATCATTCAAATCCAAATTTAAATACAACTTACAAACTTTTTAAATACCACTTTTTACTTACAAATATTTTTAATTATACGGTTATCATTTTGTATCATATTTATTTTTACAATTATTATTGTTTTCTTCATCCATTATTTTAATTATTCAATATTACTATTATTTGAAAAATTTATTATATTTTTTATTTGACTAACATTTACTACTTTTTTCTAAAAGAAAATTTATTATAGTTTTGATTTTATAAATATATATTATTAGTGTTTTTCTATATATGAATTCTAGACATTTTTTTTTTTAGATATGCAATGCGAGTGTGTCATTTGCTAATATTATTATTAAAAGTGTAGTTATTACTTTGAGAATGTATTTTACTCTCCTGCACAAATGTGGCTACGTCTTGCAATTTTTCTCTCATTAACTCACATTATCCACCTCTCACGACATTTTCTCACCCACTATCTGTGCAGTTGAAGTTTTAAAACCAAAAATCACCCCGCATGTGCTTTTTCTATCCCAACTCCAATATTAAACTGTCATGTTAGCCAAAGATGTGTTCCCAAGTCCCAACAATCATCTTTTTTTTTTTTTTTTTTTCCGTGCCGCTGTTCATATTACGAGTTGTATAGATATATTACTCCAATGGAAGGTTTCTCCCATTCGAAATGCAAACCTATCGAGAACATGTTGTATGCTAATTTTTCTAAAAGTGGTGTTTTCCTTTCCAAGTGCGTGGAAAAAGATCGAGCTTTACTATGTTTTGTGTGTACCAAGTGTTACTGTTGGCCATTCTTTTCATCTTCTGAAGGTTTAAATCACTTTTTAACTTTCTACTCTAAATCTCTCCCACGTAGATTAAGTACATTTTACACTGATGATATCGTGGAGGCCAATTGAGTGCATTGCAGGTATAATCCTATAACTTATATTTCATGAGAGAGTTCCTAAATCAGCATCGTGAAGGCAATGAGGATAATGGTGAGTAAGGACTACCAGAAACACAGGTAAAATAGAGATATGTGAATATCTTGGTAGGATGGTTTCATAGACGTACCTTAATATGTATTGTTGCCTACTAGCCTATATATAACTTCTGTTTATTTTATATCCTTTCTACCGTGCTTTGTAAAGTTGTTTCACTACTTACTTTTATTAATTTTACCACCAAGTTTCACATCCTCTACATTGTTAACTTTTTCTCCTCCCCACTCAATAAGCTTTTTTTTCCGTAAGTTTTACACTTTTACTGATTCTACTACAAAGTTTTTATGGTTTGTACTCTTATTAATTGCGGCACTAGTGCTTTCTTTTCCTTTTTTTTTGGGGGGGGGGGGGGGGGGGGGTCAATTAAGTGAATCATTTAAATGTATAAATAACGATATTTCTTCTGCTGTTGTTATGTTATCACATAGCAACATTTAGGGGAGATAAACTTTTAACAATTTCCCTGGACAAGGAGATGGTCAACATGTTGATCATATCTTTTTATCACATTTTGTATTGCAATGTTAGTTACTCAATCACCCATTTAGAATAAAAGGGAAGTTTTTACTTCATAGAAAAAGTGAATCTGTAGAAAAAATTTGGATGCATGGATTTTGAGCTAAAAATTTAGCAAACTTTTATCTTTCAGTCACACACATTTTTGCCGTTGTTGCGGTGAAGTTCTATTGATTTTTTTTTTTTTTTTTTAAATCCAGAGGCAAAAATTACACTGAAGTTGCTGCCTTCATTATCCGCTTTGACGTAGACCTTCTTCTTGCTAAGTTATATAAAATAGATTCTTTTATTCTTAGTGTACTTAAGGCTTTTTTATGGGCCTAAAAAACCATAAAAGATAATTTAGCACTTAATTTTTTGAATTTATGTGATTAGTTTATGCAGAAATGATGCTTAATTTTAATACTTTGTAAATGAACACCACAAAGAGTTTAGACATTGTCATAGAATTGGTAAGAAAAAGTTAAAAGTTGATCAGGATGTACTATTATTAGTATTACATTCCTTTATTTAGTTTTTGGATTTGCTATTTTTCTTTTTTTCTAAAGCATGTATTTTTGTGTTTTTATGCAATAACATAAGCATCTATCCAAAAGTTAGTGGAATAATTATGAAACCAGTCAATTATTACTTACTACATGGATAATTTGCACCCTAGAGAGGATATATATATATATATAGGAGTATTATTTTGATGATGTACAGTATTATATATAACTTCATTTTTGAATAATTTGTTCCGGATATATCCTTTTGTGAGCCACAATAGTGTAAAAGATATTCTTTCTAATCTAAGTATGATTCTATCATGATAGCTGTTGTATTTTTTCTTAAAGATATACTTTTACTATCAATTGAATAATAAATGTTGGCATATGCCGATCTTCTTCGATCAAGATAATGAGCATGTTAAAATATGGATAGCTTTCTCAAGTGAAATGTGGCTATACGGAAATAAATAAGTTATTTTCACCATTGAATTGATTTTTAGTCAATATTATTCCTCTAACTTTAGTTTTATTTTAAGAAAGCCTCCCGTTCTATTTAGAAAAATTATGTCGTAAAAATTATAATTACTTCCAATCATAAAATATCTATGTTTCCAATGTTCTATTGTATATGTCGTTATCTAACTTCATCTTGTCATATTATTGGTATGTAATGGACTCTCAATATGTAGTTATTCAACTTCATATTGTCATATCATTGGATTGATTTTTCTAAGTATATGAGAAGCCTAATATTTGACCTTTCATTTTACATATCAATATTTTAACCTATATATTGTTTTGCAATCAATATTCTAATTTTATGATATTTTAAATTTACACATACAGTGCAAATACATCGTTAATTAGTAACTACCGATAATATCTATATATATATACATATATATATAATTATTAGTAGTAGATTTCTAGGTAACTACTCACTGTGATCTTCATGTATTCCAATAAATCCCTTTGCAACAATTTTGACTGTCAAATCTCTCCATTCACCAGCTTCATTCCTTCTATCGTCATTAAAATTCGATTTTAATTTAGTTTTACTCATAGCTTAGAGATCAGATCGATTAGGATTCAAATGTAATTTACCTGGTCATTTCAATTAGATGTTAAATTGTCGCAACATAAACACAATAAATCCAGAAGATATTGTGCTTGTGCAGTTGCATCTTGTAAAACGCTTTAACGTTTCTAAAAAATTACATATCAATGACATCTAGTAGGACCGTATGGGCAAGATATATCTGGTTTTGCGAGCTTTCCTTGGAAGGAAGCCACAACCTTGACACCAAAATGCCCACTTTGGCGTCTGCACATGCAATGCAAGCAAAATGAAAGATCACAAACGCTGCTGGAGAGCCAGTTATATGCCCAAGTTCAATGCTTTAGCCAATAGTTCCACAGCTGTGCCACATGCAGCAAAATCTTATCACGGCCTTGTTTCGGGACACTGCCAGTCATGATCCATGATGGAGTTGTCCCAAAGAAGCTTCCTATCAATTCCTGGAAGTCGTGAACATTTTCCTCAGGTCTCTCTCTCCAATCCCCCCTTTTTCTTTTTCCGCTTGTCGCATTTGGCGAAGATTAATGTCATGGGGATCTGAAAAGAAGAAAAACTTGTTTAAGTGTGTATTTACCTGCTTCGGATAAACTTAGCAACCTCCTATCCACTTATACATATTTTTTCCTTTAATTAACTAGAGTTGATCTATTTGTATGTGACCTTTTTTTTTTTTTTTTTATCGAATAGGAAGTATCTCAACTGCCAACATGATTTGAGAAGGTCCAACCTTATACAACGTTGATGTTTTTTGCCAAAGATTGAGGTTATCGTAATAGCATTAGACAAGAAAAAACCTGATTCTGGCCCAACCAGCTAGCATATTCAAGATCTATCTTCTTAGCAGGAATGCTGGCATCAATAAGGAGGAATACTCCAGCCAGTGTTGAACAGCTCGGGAAATAATCTTTCGTAAACTTGTCCCAGTCCGTTATGAGTTCGTAAGGTGCAGCAGCATACCTATTCAATGACCACCGTTGGGAAGAATACGACTGATTGGAATCTACTTGAGTTCAATAAAAAAGTACAAGCAAAGAAACTTCAAAATAACGTCCAGAAAATTATTTTAGCAGGTGCAGCAACAGGAGGGATAAACCTACCAGAAGTAGGAGATGGTGCAGCTATTTCAGCAAGCTTAATGAAAACTTCTGATTGAATTGTAAATTTAGAAAGAAATATCACGGTAGATTGTGGTCAAGTCCTCAATAGTAGAGGTGTCCCTTCTTAATTCCAGAAATTTTTATTAGACCGAAAAAAATGTTTCACGCAGACGGACATGACTGAGATTCTACTCGGCCCCCAGACCCAACCACAGCAGTTTCCATTGTATTGAGCAAAAAGTGGATTATTACCCAATGCCAATGACAATTCCTGAAACTGGCAGCTTCTTCTTGTGACATTTAACACGCTTCCTCACTACTATTTCTCATATTTTCACATGATAGCTTCAACATTTTCACCCATACCTATGCATTTTTCTCCTACGCATCATAGGCAGCCTGGTCAGTTTCATGTCTGCAGATGCAATTGCCTGATATGGCCAGTGTCTTCTCTGCTTCACATAGCTGCAGCCAGTTTTGGGCCATATTGTCAAGGATAAGTGATGCTAATAGCCTTAGGCATATCTAGAGAAAATAGCAGGAGGAATGTATTTCTAACTGAAAGAGTTCTGCTTTTAGTTGTTAAAGTCAGTCGATTTTTCTGGGTTCTTTTCCAAGTGGATTCAAAACCATGGATTCCAATGTCTTGACTGAGAAATGCTCGACTCTTTTGGTCTCTAAAATAGTTTCCTCGTAAAAGATTCATTCACTGCAATCTAGAAAAAAGTTTAAATTATATATTTACATATTTGATATAAATAGAAAACATTTTTATCCATTCAATGACTTTTGAGCAGTTAGGCCTCTTCCCAGAGCTGGTGAAACCCTACTAACCTTAACACACTTCGAACCCTTAACATTGCGATTTTTATTCTATCAAAAGTGCAGGATTTTCATGCACTAGGTCAATCTTCATTAAGTACTTAATCAGCTTCAGAGTATCTGTCAAAGACCTTACCGAATGTGAGAAACTGTAAAACTCCTAAAGGTCAAGCAAGTAAGATTATACCCCAATCACCAGTCACAGCCATGACTGACGATTGTCAGATGGAGTACATCTATGGCAGTAATAAATTGACTGTGTTGAATAATATGTCCACAAAAAACAGGCTTTGATCATTCGTCTTCCAAAAAGAAAACCCATTAATAACTCATGCAAACAGAAGATCACAGTGACCATGTGGGACCACAACACTAGCAAGCTAATTTCATCATGAATGAGTTTACTAATATAACGTCCTCTTATGAAGTATTCAATCATACCCATATCCAGGCAAGTCCACAAGATACCAGCTACCATTCATCCTGAAGTGGTTGATGCACTGAGTCTTCCCTGCAGGAAACACCAAGCACAACTATATTTAGTAAATGTGGAAAAAAATCGACCAACATTAGTGGAAAGATCTAGTTATTCAAACTTCGTTCGCAGCCAAAACAGCCATATGAAGCAAAAAAGCGCCGAAATCTGACTTGCTCACTACTTTCTAAACAACAAACAAGACAAGCTCAAGTCACTAGGTAAACTTAATTCCATTTTATTTTCAAGTAGCAATTCAACTTCAAGCCAGCCAGCCATTGTCATAAACTGCATTCTTTATAACCTCACAATTTCACTACCATGTCAAATTAAAAAAATATATAAATAAATAAATAAATAAAGAGAAGAGAAGAGAGAGAGAGAAAGAGAACATGTACACAAAATTCCTTTTCTTTATTCAATTGAACTTTAAGTGTATTAGAAAGGATCTCAAATAAGAAAAGTACAATGAAGCCACCAAGCTGCCGTTTTCATCTAGAAGGAGGTACCAAACTTTGTTCATTCAGAAAATTCTACTTAATAAAGAAAAACCCTATCATTTACCCCGACTACTTATCCTAGATTACACATCGCTCGTTATTTGCATCAATACACAGTGGCCTTTACGACTGCACAAGCACATCATTTAAATCTCAGAAGACAATATGACAATGTCTTTGCCCTTGTCGATTACGCTATCATTTGGAAAGCCGCTTTACAATCTACAACTGCATTATCCACTACAGAAGCCGAGTACATGACAATTGTTAAGGCTGTAAAGAAAGCTATTTAGTTAAGAGCTTTGTTTAATAAACTTAGCTCAAATTTTCATGGGACTGTTGTCCATTGTGTCAGCAAGAGTTTTATTCACTTAACAAAAGATCAGTATGTTTCATGAAAGAACGAAACATATTTATGTAAAGCATCATTTTAATCAAGATATTATTTTTTAAGTAAAGATCATTATAAAAAAAAATTGCTACAACATATGTTGACTAAACTTCTTTTAGTAAGCAAGTTCATACATTATTTTGGACTTGATCGACATTTTTGGTAACTAAGTTTTGTCCTTTGCAGGCCATATGAAGATTGTGAAGAGAAATCTTCTAATTGTGGTATAAAGAAATTCTAAGTCATGTAGAGATTGTTGTCGTGGCTTGAATTTGCTTGGTAAAAATGTGAATCTTGATTTACCATGATTTATGGTGGGCTTCTTTGACCATTTGTTGGTAAATTTCTTATTACAATAAATGGCCGCATTTTCTTGAAGAAATTCAAAAGAATTTACATACTGTGAAGCAAAAATTATTAACTTTGTAATTAATGATAATTTATACATGCTAATTTATGGAGTCTAGAAATAGACAAATTGGCAAGTCACTTAGCATGCAAGAGTGAGTAGTAAGTGAGTAGAAGTGTATGAGAAAATTCATAATTTGTAAGGATATTGAATATAATTGGATTAAGAGTTTGAGTGTTATTTTCTCTTGGTTTTGGATCACATTTTCAATTTATTAGTAGATTTCCTCTCTCCTTGGCTTACGAACATAGGTTAAATTGTCGAACCAAGTAAATTATTGCATTTTATTATTATTTTTCTTTATTTTATTGTTATACATTATTAGTATGCCTAAATAAGATTCGATCCCATTATCCCTAACATACCTTATGGCCTAATCTCTAGAGAAAGGTGACACAATGGCTTATCATGTGATTGAAGGGTGTTTCTAAAAATAACTTAGCGGTAAGTTACTTAAAAATAAATCACACCAAAAAAGTCAAAAAAAAATTTCTATTCTTTTGTACACTCTTTAGTAACACCATGTACTTTTTTAGTAGTGTTATGTACCGACCTACTATTTACAATTTTTTATACCAATGTACTTTTTTATTGTGTTACAACAAAAAAAAAGGGGAACATAATTTTTAGACTTATTTTAAAATTGCTTTATGGTGACTTACGCCTATTATCACCTGTGATCGAGCCATCATCCACCTTGACATGTAAGCTTCATTTTGGATTAAAAAAAGAAAAAGAAAAAAAAAAGAGCGGTTTATATAAACACCCAATTTTTGCCCCTTTTATTTTTTTTTCTTTTTTTTTTCTTCTCAATAGGCCCTAAATTAGAGAAAAACACAACAAAATAGAAAATTAAAGAAAACCAAAATATTAAAAAATTTACAAAAAATAAGAATTATAGAAAAATACAAAAAAAAATTAATAACTAAGAAAAAGCACAAAAAATAAGAAATTTTGAAAAGAAACCCTAAAAGATAAAAAGTTTAGAAAATAAATTTTAAAAATTTAGAAAATTGAAAAACAAAAAAAAATTAGAAAAGCTGAAAAAATAAAAGAGTTTAAAAAATAATATTTTATTAGGGTAATTTTTTATTTTGTAATTAGATTTAAAAATTAGGCTGTTGAGTCTAGGTTTCGATTAAATTGAGCATAGGTTAATTGAGTCCCTATGTATAACTTAATTGTATATATGGATAAGACACATGCTAATGGCCTAATGATTAAATACATGGATTTGGTTTGGGTATTAAGTGTAAAGTCTTAAGTTCAAATCTTGACAAAGGCAAGAAGGTTTTTTTATTTTTTGTTAATCAGTACACTATTACATATCAAGATCTCGTTGTACCACGTATCCTGACACGTAGCATCGTAGGATTGGACAACCTTACTGATGTAGTGCCACGTGGTGTACCATGTTAGCTGCCACCTGACGTAGCGTTACATCAGTATTTCCCCTCTCTTTCCCTCAATTTTCCCTCATTTTCTCTTGATTTTCCTTCTCTTTTCTTCTCAAGAATAGGCTTGACCCCCTCACTTTGACCTCTGATTTTGTGTTTTTCCTTGTTAAAACACACCAATTAATGGTGCGAATTCATTCTCTGCATAACTTACTTTGAATCAAATACAATAATACGTCTAAATTCAGTTAATGGCACATCCAAATCGAGCTTCAAAGATTGGAAAAAAGTTGGAATTTCAAACGACCAGCATTCACTCTGATTTGAACTTTCCTTCGTTTCTATGTTGATTTCGAGTATAAATATGGTGTTATGGGATGTTCATGAATAGGAACAACCACCTACAAACACTTATAAGCTTTCTTTCTCCTTTTTCTCTCAGTTTCTCTCTTTAGCCATAATTCTCTCACTCTTTCTCTCTTCGAATCTCTCCCTTACTAACTTCCTTATGCCATCAGCTACTAAATCCAACCGACCCTACACCTTGCTGTAACACCTAGCTGCCTCACCGAACCACCAAACCGCAACCCTAACCACCACAACCATACCCTCTTGAACTACCACTTTTAACCACCCTTGGCCCAAAATAATCCTACTGTCGAACATAGCACCCCTTAAAACCATCGCACCACCCTCTAAACTACCTCTAAACATCATGGCATCAAGCTTATACCCCTCATCTCCAATTCGAAACACATGAAATACTCTTCACCCCTTTGATTTGGCTACTAAACCAAGGAAAATCAATCTGCACAGCTATTGCTTCTTCTACTCCAATTGCGACCTAAATCTATTGGATGACCCAACCTAGAGCCGACCTAAAATCCGAGGTCCACTTCAATCCGACTTGACCAGTGTCTCTCTTGGTCCGAACCAGCTTTAATCTTCTTACTGTTTTATTTATTTATTTATTATTTTTATTTATTCATTTCTTTTTTAGTTATTATCCTTTTTTTAAATGTAATAACAACAAAAAGAAAAAGAAAAAAAAAAGCAAAAAAGAAAAAAGAAAGAGAAGAAAAACAAACAAAAAAAAAGGAGAAAAAGAAAAAAAAAGGAAGTGTTCTATTTATTTATTTATTTTTAATTTAATAGAAATAGATAGAATAAGTAAAATAATAATTAAAATAAAAATAAATAAGTAAATAGAAAGAATAAAGATGATTATTTCTTTTTGTCACTTAGAAAATTCATTTTTCAAAAATAAATCAACCGTTTTTCAAATTAGAATCATTTACAATTTTCAAAAATAAAAATCAATTTAGGGCCCTTTAGGAAATTTTCTTAAATAAATCAAAATGGATAAAAATGAAACTCGATTGTTTTAGAAAATTAAAATCAAGTTAACCTATTAAAGTTTTTATCAAAAGAACTATGTACGTCTAATCCCGAATAGCATGTACGTCGGCTTCTATAGAACGACAATAAAAATGAAAAAACCTAATTTTTCTTTTTCTTTTTTCTTTTTCTTTAGTTTAGATTATTTTGTTTATCCAATTAGATTAACCAATAACCAAGTTTTGTCTTTCAAAATTAAAAGATGATTTTTAAGTTTAATTTTAATTTTGAAAAATTAATAGTACTCATAAGAGTTTAAAATTCCTAGCCCCTAGATCCAAATTTTTTGATTTAAAAAGGCGTTTTATAAAATTGGTTTTAATCGTTAAACAAGTGGCTAAATTATAATCAACCTACTCAATTGGTTATAACTTAACTATTTTTCTTGACTTCGATCGGATAACAACTCCAAAATTATTTTCAAAATAAAAGGGAATGATTTTCCTTAAACATTAATCGAGGATTGGTATTAAATGAGTAGTATTTAGTATTAATCAATTTAACGAAAACTTGATTAAAAGGTACTGGGATAGTGAAAAACTAAACTTGACAGCTTATAATTAGATGAGCAATGAAGTCACATTAGTTACAATTCCAAACTATTCCATATGCCCTTGTTTTAGAGATTATATACAAGTCTCTAAGAAAAAAAATACTAATATTTCATGTGATGGTGAGAGATATATAAATATCAATAAAGTTTCAATATATGAAAATATAAATAATAATCTTTTTGCAGTTTTTTTAAAACCGTAGCACTATCATTAGTAGTTATATGGGGAGAATTACAAGTAGAAGGATTAATGTTTAGAGATAAATTCAAATAAAGAATCAACTTTTCAAAATGTTCATATAAATGTTCAATATTTTATAAAGTAGTTTAAATAAGAGATTCATAATGGTTAATTTATAAAATTATTTAAATCACTTTACGAAATATTGATTTTTTATTTGAATTTTTGAAAACGTTAATCCCTTATTTAAACCATTTTATAAAATGTTAATTCCTTATTTAAATATTTTAAAATGTTGATCTCCTATTTTAACTTATCTTCAACCGTTAATTTCTTCTATTATAATTTTTCCTATTCATTAATCCATATGTTGCATTAGTACAATTAAATTTTTTTTCCTAGTCTCTCCCGGATGCTGGCCACATTAGTTACAGACTTGTAGTAGATTAAAGTTGACACACCTCAAGTTTCGGGAATGGAAGATTTCTTCCACTAAAAAGTGGTTTAGTCATCGCACAAAAAGAGACGCGCAGAGACGGCAACAGAAACAACAGATGATCAAGTCATGGGATAAGTGTCAAGGCTCCATGATTCACAGGACTCAGTTTTACTTGATTTTTTTTTTTTTTTTTTGCCAAAAGTTTTACTTGATATTCAAAGGAGATGTAGCTGATCAAATATGTAAGATGAAATCTCAAGCATCCTCTAAGTACAAGAATCAAGAAGAAGAAAAAAAAAATTGAGTAATCGAGATAGAGGAGTAAACATGGAACTGTCAAGATTAACTATAGTCTAAAACGTTTTTATTACTAATTTTAACCCACATTCATATACTACAAGGTAATATATTCCATGCAGGTATACAGGCAATACAATGATACAAATACAAGTAACTAGTGATACAGGATCAAACTATTCCCCACCATGTTTTATCACTATACCCAAATAAAAAGCCAAGGCAATCTTTCACCGGAGCTATATCTTCCCTCACGTGTCCATTATTGTCTACTTCTAATTCCGGTACCAGACAACATGGTCCTCAGGTAGAAAATGGCAAACAGGAAGAGTCCCTGGCTTAACTTTAAGCACTTGAAATGCCAAATGTTTTGGGTTCCATTTCGATGTATCCTTATGACAAACTGCAACGGCCTTAACTTCTATTCCATCTTCGCTTTTCAGTGGAACCATATACACTTTTGTTGATTTTGTGGAGTGGCAATAAAACACTGCATAAACATAATCCTGTTTATGGCACACAACAGAAGGGGCATTAGTTTCCTCATTCCCATTTAAACTGTTCACGCGGCCTCCAATTTTGTATGTTTTAATTTGCATGTCCTCGTTCGATTCTGTTGATACTGCTTTGACATGTTTCTTTCCTAGGATCTTGGTAGAGAAGTCAATCATAGATTCCAAGGAAGTTGCACAATATTTCTGTTCTCCTGAAATCCCTGGTTCTTCACATTCAGTGATAGTTTTTCTCATGATGTTGGCTTCTTCAGACTCAGGATTGATTGAAAACCGATTAAAGATGTTTGTTAAGCTCTGAGAGGAAAAGGGTATCGAATCAGCCATTTCACTAGGCAAAAAGGAGACCGGACTGGCGGTCCTTGTGAAGTGCAAGTTGAATGATTTGCCAGGGACCAAGTCTTTTTCAAGGAAAAAAAGAGCAACATTAGGATCATCCTTGAGTTGGGTTTCTGTTGCAGCATAGTTGTAAATAAAGGGTCTTGAACCCGGTTTGACATTGACATGAACCGGTTTGCCTTTACCCTTACCGCCTGTGCCAACGGATACTCCACCTTTTCCAACACCTACTCTGGTTCCTTTGCCGGGCTTTCCAGTGGTGACACCAACATGGCCATGGCCGACGTTGACATGAGTATTGCCACGGGGCTTGCCTTTGCCTACTCCCACATTTACGCCACCCTTACCAACCGCGACAGAGGTGCTTTTGTCCTCCATTAACTCTGCAAATATTGCAACATAGATTAATTTTATTAACATTACAGGCTGATACAGATTCTTAACTCTGTGTTTTAAACATATATGAAGTGTATGTTGACATAAATATTCCAGAAAAATTGGAGATGAAATTATTAGTAAGATCAAAATTGCTATTTCTTTGAAGTGTAATTTCATTTTTGGCGGTACTAATAATCTGAAACTTTTTGCAACTTTGACTTGTGACCTTGTCCACAGTTGTATGTATTAGAAAATCACGATACAGGATGAAACTTCTATTCAATAGTAATCATTTATCTATGTAAGTAGAAGATTTTGGGTGCAATAGAAATTCTCTCAAATATATGTACTCTCGAAAGGCCAAACACCAAACAGTTAATGTTGCCTTGAAAAAGAACTACTTACACCAAAAGTCTTAAAAGAGTGCAGACAAAGAAAAACTATGCTGGTTTTTTTTTTACACATATTTAGAAACTTCATGGTAAAATTGAATCGGAATATAGTGTTATCTCTTGAAAATAAAAACTAACCTGGGTCTACGGATTCTCTGATGGCTTTTGGCATTGAAGTTCCTGGAAGCACCTTGTTCCAGTATAGTTCTGGTGTAAGAGCAGCATGACATACTCCTATAGCAACCTGCAAAAGCAAATTAACTGATTTTATATAAACGAAATAATATCTTAAAGCATCTACTTATGTTCTAAACCTGGAAGTTGATGGAACTTACGGTGAGAAGGGCAAATATAAACGGGAGATTGGACCCCATTTTCGGAGCTACAATTCTGTTCTCTGCACCAAGTTCCTAGGAGACAAGAAAGATGCACAAGTCACAAACTTGAATGCTAGTTACATGTGTAGATTGTGTCGCGTGTGTGCAAATTTATAATGGACATGGTCGAGCAGTACGTTAAGGTAATATTCAGTGTCTCCATTGTCCACCGGCTTCTTAATCACTCCTACCTGCCACTGGCTCCCCTACAACCAATGCATTTACAGCAAGTGGGACACGTAGAATTGAAAAGGAGAGATACACAATGATGTTCAATCATCGTACGGTTATAATGAATTTCATAAAATCTTGCTACCAGGTTTTTAAGGTGTTTCGTGATTTTGGGTAAATAAACCATATTTTCGTGTCCACGTGCTCTTATTTCTAAATAGAATGGCAAAAGATTGGCCCACCATAGATTAGCCATTGAATGTGATAAAAAAGAGTTTTTGCAATTATTTATAGATGAGATCGATTAAGTTTTTTATTTTATTATTAATTTAATAAACACTAGATTTAATATCTTTAAAATCTGATCAATTTAATAGTTTAAATTTAATAAATATAAAATTAATTGTAAGATAGAGGATTGAATCGATTAAAAAAAATATATATATATGACTAGAACAGTAAAAAAATCTATTTACAAAATAGCACAACATTCTTGCAGTTTGAGAAAGTTAAAGCATAAATATTATGCATATATAAAACATGTAAATTGCCTATTTGTTACTCTCACACAAATGGGTAATTTATGGCTAGCTGCAAAATGTAGAAATATCTATCATGATACATAATTTTAGAAGATTTTTTCTTTTTTTCATTTTTTTTCCATTCATATTTATACGGCATTACCGTTTTGCTATAACACTTTTTCCTGCACATCTAGATGTTGCCCTTTTTTGTTATGATACATATTCATTATTATTTTCTTTTGCAGTGTCTCTTCATTCCTTAACAAATTGACCATTAGTATTTTTTTTTTTCAAGAGAAACCATTGGTTTTTCAGTTTAAATAAATGAGAAACGATAGTGGCTTTATAGAAAATTAATGCTCACAACTTTTGACCAAAAAAATGAAAAAGAGAATTCCAAACAAACTGAGAGTTACAGCCTATGCTGGAGATAATGGCTCATCCGTGTTTTATCGTTCACCTTCTCCAAAAATTTCCTCTTATCTGTTTACCGAACTAATGGGGACAATATGATGATAACAAATATGAGATGATAAGTATGTAACAATGGAAGTTGTGATTTTCTTCCTAGAAGCACATGATCGGAGGAGAAAAACCAAGCACATTAGGATTTGTTCATGTGTCAGTTCCTATTAAAAATTTAAGAGTGAACGGTTAATCTTATTGGTTAAGCTACTTATTGTAGCTTTTTTTTTTTTTAGATCAATATCATATCATACATGATCAGATAAGTTTGAAATAGGTTTTAAATAACATAAAATGGGTTTGGCATAATCAATTTTTTCAGAACTTACTCCTTTAGAGTAGAGTATGAGTATATATTGTTTTCATATTTTATATTCACTTTGGAATTTATATTTGAACTTTCAAAGTATATAGGATACATGTTTTATGGTACTTTATATTTATCCTACAAAATGCGTTAAAGAATATAATATATATATATATATATTTACAAATAAAAAAATAACCTTATATATATATATTAAGAAAACTATAAGGATAAACAATATTATATAATATATTTAGATGGATATTCTCTAAAATTTACCATATGCTGACTAGATTAATTCTTCTTCTTCTTTTTTTCTTATCTATTATGACTATTTTATCTTCTATTTCATATAATGTGCGAGAAGGATTTACTGTTAAGCACTTAATCTTATTTCTTGTTTGTTATAATGTCAAACTTGTATCTTCTTATCCTTGTCTATGCACCCTCCTACTTTTAACAATTAATATTTCGCTAATAAAAGATGTCATTTAATATTTGGGTTCCATCTAATATTTTAAAAGCAATTTTTAACATGAATGAAGAGATATAACTAGAATGTGCTATTTAAAAAATTCATGAAGTTGAAAATTATAAGAAGATGGAAGAATTCACAAGTTCCATATAAATGAATGAGCATTATTATTAAGTGGATACACTGAACATGATTCGCTAATAGAGGATACTACATGTTTAATGTCATTGGTCTCTTTTCTAAATGAATAAGCGTAAATAATTCTATATATGGAATATTATACTTTAACATCGTTAAACACTGTCTTTATTTAAATTGTAAATAATACGATTATTGGGTATGACATGAAATATAAAAAGGATAGTGATAAGTCAAGATAGAATTTATCATTCTCTTAGATTATGAAGTCGATATCTAGGGCCACTTGGTTAAGATAATAGTGACTTATAAACCCGTGGCCATGGTAAGTATTATTAAGTCTATTTTATCTTAAAAACCAAGTAAAATGATTAAATATTGATGACATGACATGCAATGATTTGATCAGAATATCATTTAATAAAGAGATTTAATTACGTAGTAATCAGTTCATAGTGATTTCTCATTCACACTTTTTCTATTATGCGAGATGACCAACAACTGCTGCTAGACGATTATCTTAGTTTATGTTTATACATTACCTTTGTATATGGAAACCTAGAGAGTCGCATACTATAGCACAATTAATGGGAACAAAGTTTTGATTGTCAATATTTATTTCATAGCTAGAATAAATTGATCTGAAATAATAAATTGGAAACAATTTATTTTATTGCATAATATATATTTGCGATTAAGTACTTTATTATTGTCCGTATATAAATAGATGGAATTTTATTAATTCTATGTTTAATTGCTATTAAAAAGTTTATGGCAATTGAAAGGATATGGAATTTATTAATTTTATATTCAATTGCAAAGTTTATGGCAATTGAAAGGATATGGAATTTATTAATTTCATATTCAATTGCAAAGTTTATGGCGATTAAAATGTTGTTCGATATTAATTCCATGTTTAATTGTTATATAATTGAAAGGTTGTGGTAATTGAAAAGTTCATGAAATAAAAGGTCTATTTCATTAATTTTAATTAATATTTAAAAGGAGATAAGAGTAGGAGAAAGAAAGATGATGATGATTTTTTTTAGAGAAACACATTAAGAAAAGGTAAGAGAGAAATATATAATTTTTACTTCTTAATTTTTTTAATTCTAATCCCAATTATCTATCAATATAAAGTATTAGAATTTATTCTTGTTAATATGTATGTGGATACTGCTAGAGGGATTACATTAGGTGTCCTTGTGATGAACATATTTTGAAACAATAAATCAAATTCAGATTTTAATTGAACTCTATTTTTAGGAGGAGATAGTACTTCTCATAAGGGAAAAGTAATTTTATAATTTTATTAACATATATTTTATTATATGTTACACATAGATCCTAGAATAGGTTTCATAATACTTTTTTTTTCCACTACATTTTTTCTAATCTATAAAACCTAACAGATTTAGCCACCGAAATTTTATGATGAAGGTGCAATTTGACATCCTCACTAATGAACATATGCTTGTCAAATGTCTGGTTTCCTATAAAGCACATCATATAAGTTATATTTGAGTTTGAAGACTTTCGAAATCAATTACTGTATAAATGAAGAAGTAATATTGTGTTTCTTATGATGGTGCTTGTTTAATATTTTATTGGTTTGGTTTCAAATGCTCAATTTTACAACGAGATGTATTTAAAAAAATAAATAAATAAATAACATTAACAACAATCATTTTTTATATCGTAATATTAGCCTCACTTGGTACATCATCATTGTTATGGTGCGGACTAAAGAGATACAAGATTACCAGCACGGAACAAGGACTATCACAGATATTAATTACATAAACAAAAATAAATTGTATGCAAATCCAGTAATTGTAATTAGATTCATACTACTTGCAATGGAATAAGATCGGGAAACAAATACTACGTGTAACAAATAACAACAATAGTATAAAAGAAAGAACAGAAGAAGGGGAAAGCACCTTACACCCCTCGAAATTGGCTGGCGTCTCTTCACCATTGGAGTTTAACCTTGCTCCAAAAGGTCACAATCTTCATTCTTTTCCATAGCCACTTCTAAAAAGGTCACGATTCTGCTACGAGTTAATAAAAAAACGATTTTATATACAACTTAACTTTAAAAATATTTTTTTTAAATTGTAAAATCATAAAAACGTACAAGTAGATTTATGATTTTAACAATCATGTTAAAAATATTCAAATTTGACATGCTTGCTATGCACATCAATCGAGTTATAATTCTTCCTAAAGATTTAGGCACACCGGAGCTCTATGTTACTATTGAATCTATTAAGAAGTGAAGGCAATATTTGTTAGGGGTTCATTTTCTTGTTTGTATTGATCATAGGATTTTGAAGGAAATATTCAATTAAGGCATACAACTTTAGGGCA
Source organism: Lumnitzera racemosa (assembly GCA_024138005.1). Taxonomy (NCBI): domain Eukaryota; kingdom Viridiplantae; phylum Streptophyta; class Magnoliopsida; order Myrtales; family Combretaceae; genus Lumnitzera; species Lumnitzera racemosa. Next base: position 10,797,547 of record JAMXBC010000007.1, read on the forward strand.
ATATTATTACTTGTCTAAGTTGATTTGCTATAATTATATGATCATATGCAAATCAGGTAGTGATAATATTGAAGCATTATCACACCAAATTTCTAATTAGGGTGAGTATTTTGAGATTTCCCTTGCTTCAATTTTTTGGATACTCTAAAGCATGAATATGTGACACTTCTCGAATTTCCATAGATTGTATTGGACATGAAGTTGGGGAGGTCACTCAAATGGAATTTATAGTAGAGAAATGGCCTTTTACATTTCACTAACCAGTTGTTATTATTGCTACTACAATCTACTATCATTCCTTCTCTTTTATAAGAGTTTTATGCTTTCCTTAATTTGGGTCACTTAGGTGTATTAAGGACTTATAAATGACTAGTAAGTTTCTTTTATTGGGAGGGCATGTGATGAATACTAAAATACACGTCTTTACATGTTGTTTTGATGGTGTTTTTATTTGTTTCTTGGATATTTACAGTCATTTTGATGCTTAATCGATTTATATTTTGATTTCAAACTTTGTTTGATAAATTTAAAGAATTTGATCAAGTGTTAGAAGATTTGGAGATGGCTTTCATAGATTTTGAAGCCTTAGAAAGGATGGATCACACCCTAAAGTATTGCCTATGAACTGAAACTATGCCCTAAAGAACAAGAAAATAAGGAAGAGTTAATGATAAGAGAGAATTATGGTCAAGATCGCCTAGGAATCAAGCGATGAACCTAAGGCATGAACATGTCATTCCATGTGAATCTCCTTATTTTTGGAAAGATTTGTAGCGCTATAAGTTGTCCTATACTTGTAACTATAGAAAGGCCTTATAACCATAATTAACAGGGGGAGATCAAAACTTAAGACATCTTAGGATAAGGTTTTGGACTTCTTCTCCTTCTTCTTCTTCTTTTCTTTTCTTGATATTTTAGATTAATTCTTTTTAGTATTAAATTATTATGAACACCAGTTTTCTATGTAATTAGTTTTGTCTTACTATTAATCTATGATTTAATGTTATTGTGATCTAATTACACAATATGTTATTTTCTTTGAATTAATATTGCTGGCTATTGATTCAATGTTTAAGTTTACTATAGAGTTTGTAAGATCCTATAATAAATAGATTAGCGTAATTAGAAGTAATTGAATAGATTGAGGTTTGACTATTTAGCTTCTCCAGATTAGGGCAACCTAATAGTGAAATTCAACGACTTAATATGATCATAACATATTCTATTGTAGAAGTGATTCAAGTAGATTATAGTTAAGGTTATAAGTCAATTTGAGAAGCGATTTTGATTAACGTAAATTAAGAATTCTTACTATCTAATAATCAAGGATGAGATTAATAGATTGTATTATTATTCTAGGAGGATCAGCATTTGAATACTAAGTATGCATTTGTACCTAATTTTAATTGTATTGTAATTATTTATTTCTTCTTTGCTCAAATAGTTTTGATTAGTTGCTCTTGATTAATGGAATTTGTTTGTTAGGTTAGATATTAGGAAAAAGGTAAGTACTAATACTCACACTTATAAGTAATCCCTTAGGGATCAACGTTTGGGCTCAAATCCATTATACTATAAAATTGATAGGTACATTTACTTCCCATTAAGTTTCTAACACTATTACCAAGGGACTATGACTACAATTGTGATATTAGGAACACCCTAGATCTATCATTCTAACCACTTTTAGAATTTGAAAAAAAATAATTGAAAATTCGAAAGAAATATTCTTCCTTTTATTTTAGATTTGTATCATTATATTTTGATTTTGCGTTTTATTTTCTTTCTTTGCATTAGACTTTATTTTATTATTTTTGAAATTTAAGGTTGAGAGTTTTGCTTATTATTGATTTGAAGGTATTGATTGTGAACATCAAGATTAAGTATTATCTACACTCATAACTTAAAGAATCGATGAAGGTGCTTTATCCTAAAAATTTCTAGGAAGTTCTCCTAGATATCTTGAAAAGGCGCTTAGCAAAAAGTTTTTACACTTATAAAGAATCAATCTATACCTAAACCACTTTTCCATATCCACCACATATAGAGGTAAACGTGCAACCAAAAGTTAAGCCTATATTGGAATTGGCTAATGAGTAATTGGAAGGTATGATACTTTTGATATTAATAGTTTTTCCCTTTTACTACCCTCTACTTTATACTGCTTTGGGTCTTCAAAGAATTACCATTCCAATTACCCTATAAAGAAATGTTATTTTAGATACATATAGGGGTTTTTAAATAATCAAGAGAATGAGTTGGTGGTTGAATAAGAATAGGAGTTGGGAGTTAGGAGTTAGAGTGAATGTTGATAGCCAAAACATGGAAGCAGAGTTGAATATGAAGAGACGAGTGTTAGGAGAGAAAGTTAACATGATTTCTAATCATGTTGACTCAGAAATGCTTCCTGCAAAGATTAACGAAAGTATAACTTTCTTAACCCTATAGGAAAAGTTTAGAGAGGCTAAGTCACAATTTGATTTAAATATTTTTTAACCCTCTTTGCCTTTGGATTGTGAATCTTTTATAGGAGAAGTAAAGCTTGAGATGGAGTGCCTATAGTTTTTAGGATACTTGATTCAGTTTGAGTAAGCACTTATTATGAGCACTTCTCACTCTAAATCTACCATAGGTAATTTTGAGAGAATTGAGCTAAAGATAAGTGACTGGTTGATGAGTATTATTCTTCTCCCCATGTTTATTTAGGCTATGGGAATGTGATACCCTCAAGATCTTGGTGGATGCAATTTGTACAAAAAAAATTTTTTTTCCTTTTCTAGTGTCTATGCTTTTACTTATTTAATCTTTATCTTCTTTCCATTGGAAAAAAAAAATCTACCCGTATTTTTTGAATTTAACTACTTGAGATTAATTCTTCTAATGCATTGTTGAAACAAGTTTTCTTAAAATGGAAAGAGAATTTGTGAGGAGTTGATCAACATGAAAGAGATCAAGAGAATCATAGGTAGGAATTACATCCATGAATTATGGTATGATCTCCACTAAATGTTAGTTATTGAAAAAAATATATAAAAACATAAAAAAATAAAAGCAAAGAAGAGTTGGAAAAAATCATAGTTAAGGATCACATTTGTGATCCTCAACCTTAATCACTCCTTACATAAATTAGATTCCTAAGCTACAAAATATCTCATTCTTCATCTATCTAAAAAATCACAAATTAGGTATGATTCTTTTTTTTTTCTTTCTTATTGTCTCTCTCTTATCTTTTTCTTTATAATATCTATTCTTCTATGGATGTTTGTTTCATCCTCCTTTCATTGATATTTAATATGTGTGATTGAGAAGCCTAGGTAAGAATTATGCTTGTGAATTAAGATGCAATATCCATTAGATGTCAAATATTAAAAAAAAAAAAAGCAAAGAAGAGTCAGAAAGAATTATGATAAAGGATCATGCCTTTGATCCTTAACCATGTAAACCACTCATTGTGAACGATCACAACTTAAAATATCCATAAGATACATTAGTTCAAGCAATAGAAAGGAAACTTTATAAACCAAGGAATGGTAGAATTTTGTAGAAATTACAAGTACTTCAAATGAATCACTTGTTTAAGTGAGACAATTTTTTTTTTTTTTAATAAGGGTTCTTTGAGATCATTTCACAAAGTGGTCAAGACAAATCAATGCTCGTCGTTTTCTCACTTATATTTGACTTGAACTCATTTAGATTGGTACTCATAATTGTTAGAATGACTTGAGGAAATATATCACTAAGAAAATTTAACACTTCTAATTAATTTTCAATATTTCCAAGCCATTGTTCAAACTTTCATATAAACTCCATTTACATAATTGGAAATTTACTCGACATCCATTAGATCAATAGTTTTGTAAAAATTATTTCTATATTATGAAAATCCATAGAGAATGGCATTTGTATATTTAAATCATTCCTTCTTCTAAGTTAAACAAAGCTGTAACATGGCATTAGGTGCCTTATTGCTTAAACCTACATATCACTAGAAAAAACACACATTTCCATTAATCTAACAAAATAAGTGAATATTTTGGTAGCGCTTTTATGGTCTTGTACTCATCTCGACTATATAAATGTTTACAGAAAGTACATTCGCGAACTCATGGCAAAAGTGACATCACTACTTTCAAACTGCTAATACATAATTAATCTATTAAGAGCTATTAGAATATTTTATCCCATAATTAACCAACTAATAAGTTCACAATTGATTGTAACTTATTATTAACTCTTCAACCTCTAAATTGATGGTTGAACGAAAAGAAATAGGGTTCCCATTTCAATTAACTAATTGGGTTATAAACTTAATTTGCAGAAGCTCTTAGCAATATTTTTTGCTAGCTTATCCACTAAATTACTCTTGTTATTAATGTAGATTTATAGTTATAGCCCCATTCTCAATTAGCTGTGACATATTTATGTCTCAGTCCTCTACACTTTCCAGTTTATATATATATATATATATATATATATTTGTAAGAACATGAAATGATCATTTGGTTATCACAAATAATCAAAATGAAAGACATTAGTTGTGACTACAACTCTATGTTTAGTGACAAAATTCTCAACCATTTTGCTTCTTTCCCTATTAATGCTAAAACTATAAACTCAGCCTCTACTATCAAATTTCTGATGCAAGTTTGTTTTTTTAGAACCCTAAGTTATTGCTCAACTACCTAAGATGTAAGTTTATTTAGTCATAGAAGTATGATCACTTCATTAATGATCCAACTTCTATGAACATCCTTCTAATACAGTAAGAAAATCACTAATATGCAAAATCAAGATTCTTTGTTTTCTTTAAAAACCAAAAAGCTTTAGTTATTGCTTTCAAGTTTTTGTATTAGGCTTATAAACAATCTCCACAAAACAATTGCAACTATTAGGCGTAGTGTAATATGATTCATACATTAAGTCACTTGTTCCACTATCATATTCTAATTATCTTATCCATGAGCCACAATCAATTTCTTATGTAGATTACATGGAGTATTATATTCCTTATGTCCTAAATGTTTAAACTTATATAATATTTTCTCAATATAATGAAATTGACTTAAGGTTGTTCACCCATTATATTTTAGCTTCTCTATTCTTAATATCAAATATACCTTACTTAAATATTTCATCTTAAAAGTGAAGGTAATGTATTCTTTGTTGCCTTGATAAATACTAAATTTGTTCTAATGAGAGGTCATTTATATAAAAAGAAACAATTACTCTATACTTATTGGTAAACTTGGAATAAATGTAGTTATCTTCATTATAGTATTGTAAACTTGGAGTCAAAATTGGCTTATCAAATTTCTCATGCCTTTACTTAGAAACTTATTTTAACTCATACAATAAATTAAAGTTAGAAACTTTCTTCTCATTATAGGAAAAAAATCCTTTTAGCTATCTATATAGATATCATTATTAAGTTCCCCATTCAGGAATATTATCTTAACACCTAATTGATGTACATGAAATTTATTAATGCAAGCAAAGTTTATGAGAACCAAACCTTAATTAAGATGATTTTTGTAACAAGACATAGGTGTCAAAGTAATTAATACCTTCACATTACCTATATCTTTTTGCAACGAACCTAGTTTTAGAAGTTTTCAAGGATCCATTCATATGATATATATTTTTTTAAACATCCACTTATATCCATTCGCTCTTGACTTCCTTAGCAAATAAACATGATTCTAACTATCATTTGATAATAAGGATTCTATTTTGTTGTTGGTTGCCTCTTTCAAAAGGATATGTCTCTTGATACCATAGTTCTATATGGGTTATAAAAATGATTGTCAACATGCAAAATCATAGGAGTTTTCTTTAATACAGATCTCTTATTTCTTTCTGCAACAAAGGATGGGTTGAGAAGAATTTAAATTTGAACCAAAATCCTTTTGTTTTTTTCTTCTTTGGTTTCTTTTAGGATTGGTGCTTAATACATCAACTAGACTTTTTCTTAGATTTCCTTTAGAAATTATCTCATTGGTAGGTAACTATTATTTACCAAAGTTATTTTGTAATTAATCTATATTAAACTCAAAATCTCTCATTTCCACGATTACATTATAGTTTAACTCTAATATAATTCTTATTATTTAGTTCATATTCAACAAAGATATCCTCAAGTCCCCAAGCCCTAAATTTAGTCTATGTAAGATTAATGACCTATAATAAGCAACATCCCTACATTTTAAGATGACTCAATTTTTTATGTCTTTCCTTCATATTCAAAAGGTGAGAAATGTAGTCTCTTAAAAGGAACTTTATTAAGAATATGGCATCCGGTCATCAAAGCTTCTCTCTATGGACAAAAGATTGTTTTACACTTAAGGTCAAAGAATTCATAATTTCAATGAAGGTTCTATTCTCCCTTTTAGCCAAACCATTTTATTATAGTATCTAAGGTACAATAACCTAATAGACTATTCCACTTTCCTCAAAAAATAATTTAGCTCACTAGAAAGATACTCTTTGCCTTTATCATTTCTTAAAGATTTAATTCTTCTGTTATACATTTCTTTTACTAATTCTTTATCTAATCTAAAACTGCTAAAAGCTTCATCTTTGTTTCTAAGCAAATATTATGTATATCTTGAGCAATCATCAATAGAAGTAATGGAATGGTGTTTTTCTCCTTTATTTAGAACACCATTTCCTTCACATATATCATAATGCTCTAGATCTACTGATTCCAATTTAGGAGACCTTTTTTTCTCTCCCTAAATTTGGATTGAAGAAATCAACATTTAATTTGTGTTTTTTCATTCCTAGTTTTGAAATTTCAATAACATAGGTTTATGATTTTAGGTCATTATTACTTTTCAAAGTTTGCCTTTTAAGTTTCATTTTTATATTTACTTGAAATATTTTGGCATTTCCATCTAGTTTACTAGTTGTAACATTTGTGATATAGTAGAAAGGAAGTTGTGTACTAATTGTCATTCACTAGCTTAATCGAACAACTTATGATATTCAAAATTCATATCTTAACGACAAAATAGTTTTTTTTTTTTTAACCCAATGAAGAGCAATACACATATAGTTACACTTTCTTGTTTTAGTCTTTAGATGCTTAACCTAATAGATCATGTGGTGCACCATCATTCACTACCTTGACTAGGTAATAACACACCAATAAAATGTGGGAGAAAATAAATAACTCAATAGCAACGACCATGCTCTAAGATGCTTAATGGGTCAGCATCTATTATGGTGATTATAATAACATTTTTCCTTACTATTCTTATTCTATTTTATTTAGTTTTATGTGATTTAATTTGTTTAAGTAGTTTGCTCATTTTTTTTAAATCCCTTCCGTAGTAGAATTGACATGGAAATTAGTAAAACTAATTAAGAGTCTACTCAGCGTGTGAAAAATAATTTAAATTATAATTCCAAAAGTTTTTCAAGAAAAAAAAATGCAAGTATAAATGTGATTTGATATTTGCTATGATTATGTAGTAATTGTTTTTCTTTTTAATTTCCTTTGGGGAAATAACTAAATTTTATGATTGATGAACATATTGTATAAAAAAAAGTTCATGTAAAAGGTACTTTTAATATAAATGACCCATTCCATCTTTATTATCTTGACTATATTTTTAAATGGTTATATAGCTGCATCATCATGATTGTTTATATTGTTTTTTACATTTTTAATTATACAAAAAGATATTGTTAAGAAGATAATAACTCTTTACCTACTTAGCAATTCTTTACAATGTTCTCAGCAGTAATCATTCTTGTTGTGCTGTATCATTCCCTTATGATGTATCTTTTATAAAAAAAGAAGGGATAAATATTAGTCGTTAGACAATTAAAAGTAATTAGATAGTCTTTAGTGACATCAAATCTTAGCCATACATTTCAAAATAATCCAACAATCAAGATCAACCTTCAAAATCCATAAATACAAGGCTATTCTTCTCGTTTCCATTGATTGTCCATATTGTTGAAGTTCATTATAATGCTGAAGCTCTATGGAAATGTCTCTACTAAAGACAAAAAAGCTATTTAATGAAGGATAAATCAATAATGCTAAAAAGCATCGAGTTTTATGTACTATAACATGTATACATTTAAGGCATTAAGTTTACTTATTTATACTCCCATACCTTTTCCAATAGACATCCATACACATGTCAATAAATCAAGAACTTTCCAAGGTTGATGAACACACTTGTCATATGTAATTGACTAGTTACAACTTCTAATGCATCTTTCACATAACACACATCAGTATGCACCGATTCTATCATATGTGATCTCCTTAATGTGATATAAGCATTTTCATAGATAGTAGTTTCTCCATCTATATATGTTGTAGTATCTTCATTTCTATCTTGACCTTTTTTTCTTTTTCTTTTTCTTATTTTAGTTTCCAAATTCTATATTCTTACTTCACATAACCAAGTTTGTTGCAATAGTAACATTTAATTCTTCTTGTAGACATTAATTTTCCCTTCAATCTATCATATCTTTTATTTATATCTTTGCTTTTACTTCTTCCTTATCCATCTTGCTCATTAGCAACTAATGCTTATGTGTTTAAGTTTACACCATGCTCTTGCTACTTGGGTTTTTTTATTTATCAAATTGTCCATCGCCATCTATATGGTAACTACACCATCAAGAGCTAAATTTCTAATAGATATCATGAGCATCTCCTAACTATCTGGCAAAGGATTTAATAATAGCAAAGCTTGTACTTCATTATCGAGCTCCAATTTCTTGATAGTCAATTGATCTATTAAACCTTATAGGTTACTCTCAAGCGCCTTGTCATACTAAATCATCTCAATATTTTTGGTTCATAACTCTTCTTATTAAAGAAACCTTATTTCATGTGGTCTGCCTCGTATACATGGACTATAGTTTCATTCACAAATTATGTTGTAAGGAAAGAAATAAGATTTCGCCATTCAAGTTGAAAAGTTTAGAAACATTTACACAATATTCATTCACACGACACACAGCATTGGGGGGAAATATTTTTGTTGGTTTTCATTGATTAGTGTTCATGTGAATATATAAATGTATTAACCCTCCCATAAGCACAACTAGATAACAAACAAGATTCTTCTACATGTGCAGATGTCACCACATCCAATGATATTTTCGTATGTTTTATATTTTTTTTTGTAATTTTCTATTTTATCTATTTTTGTGTTTTTTTTTTTTGTTGTATAACTATCTATGTTATCTAAATATCTCTAGAACTTGCAAATTAGTTATGGACAAAAGCCTAATTACTCAAGGCCTATAGTTCGACCTACTAACCCCCTCTCTCAATCTTAAGAATTAAAGTTGTATCCAACTGAATTTCATTTATGCCTTTAGCTTGTCCCCTTTAATCCACATGCACCTGTCTTCCTCTTTAACTTCTTCTGCTTTTCTTTTCTATTCAATGTTACTTTCTAAAACCCTAGAAACCTTAATCACAAAACTTCGTTCCAAATGTAATAATTCACTAGTTATACCTTTATTCATATCACTACCTTCCCCTTCAAAAACCATTGACCACAAATGATAGGGATCAAGGTCCAATTACATGCTCTTGTGCCCAAGAGCTCTCTCAAGTGGTCTATCAAGTTATTCGAAGTGAGTTAAGCATTGAGGAGCAGTGCTTACCCCAATCCAATTTGCCAAGCTACTTTGCTCTCCATACCATCCAAGAAGCTGCCAAGGTGATTAGCCCACAGTTGGAGCCGACCCTTCCTCGTACCCTAATCTAAGCACCAAACTAGGAAAAACAACCATCTCTAGAGTGCCAAGGTCGAGCTGATAACCTGTGAAGGGTTGACCATTCAAAGCCAACCTAAATGTGAGTAGCCCCTAACCCATCCCCCTACCTAGCCTCAACCGTCAAGTCACTAAGCTGCCAATGCCAAATAGACTTGATCAGAGGTTACCCTTGCTTGGTTCACAACGATGACAGGATTGCAAAATAAAAACGTGCAAATGCATGTGTAATGTCCCTTCTAACAATCATACTTTCTTTTTTGACAGAGGATGTTCACCACGCACCATTTCACGATTTTCCTAACAAGGCACTATTAATAGACACATAATGTAACAGTCGCAACGTCAAGATATATATAAGAATATACTGAATTTTTTTTCATCTCTTGAGCTAAGTGTCCTCTTGCTTACTCTTGAGCTACTCTTATCTAACCCATTTAAGCGTCGACCAGTGGTAAGTAACCTCCAGCCATACTTGTGCATTATATCAAGTGCAACCTAAACTAGTGTGAGGAGTTCGTGCGTCATATCCATCATCGGTATACGGGTACCCCTGCTTTCCCTCCATTATTATTTACTTTTCAGGCCATCTTACAGCTTGGACCTACCACTTATGGTTATGCGTGATATTGGGTTCATATGTTCATCTACAAGTCCATATCATCTTGGTAGCTGAGCTTGACTACGTTCAAAGCTGGATTCTGCTACTGTAATCTTTTAACAGTTTGTTACTGCTCTCGTATGATAGTAGTTCATTTGTTAGAATTGAAGTTTAGTAGTGAGAAGTGTTTTATACTTTGTTTTCCCCTATTTTCGTTACACCAAAACAGAGTGTGGTTGACTCTATATTTGTTGTGAAGTTGTCATTATGAAGTAAACATCAATGTCAGATTCAAGTGTACACGAGACTTTAGGAAACCAAGAAAGTGGTACTTGACATGGTCAAAGACAAGAAGGAAGCTTCTTACCTCAGTTAATGGGTGACTACTTGGATAGGCTTACTGATTTGATAGCTAGTTTGGTGATTGTCATCCAAGAAGATAGATAACGAGCTAGAAATAGTCCCATGAGGGAATGTGAATAGCAAGGCCGAGGCAATGGTTGGCTTAGCCAAGATAGCATCCTAACTTGACCACCCCGAGTAGAAGGAATTAGTAAGGACGTTAGACAAAGAAAGTAAAAGGAGGTGATGAGGCAAAGGAATACTACGAACCTAAGGAAAAGAATATATGAGCCCTTAGAATTGAGGGATTAAGGATACGTATTCCAAGTTTCTCTGGAAGTAGTGATGCTGAAGACTACTTAGATTGGGTAAATCAGATTGAGAAGCAATTTAAATGCTACGAAGTGCCCAAAAATGCAAAGTTTAGGCTAGTTGTATTGGAATTCACCAGCTATGCTACCTTATGGTGGAAGAACTTACAAGCCATTAGAAGAAGGGAAAGAGAACGAGAGATTAGGAGTTAGGATGATATGAAGAGAGTTATGTAGAGAAGGTTTATACCGAGCCATTATCTACAGGATACCTTCAAGAGACTACAAGAACTGAGACAAGGAGGATCGAGTGTGGATGCTTACATTAAGGAGTTCCAAATGCTAATGATCTGGTGTGAAGTTGTCGAGCCAGAAGACCGAACTGTATCTCGATTCATTGGCGGATTGAAGTATGAGATTGGGATGTCTTAGAAACCTTGGACATTAAAACACTCGACGATGCAATTCGAGCTGCCTAGAGGATAGAAGGGCGCTGATCAAGAAGATTCCAACCACCCATCAATCATCTTGGGTAGTAACTAACCTAATTCAAGTAAACCTGTGTGAATGGAACAGAGTAAGGTCACTAAGACTTGACCTGCTCAGAATTCCCGAGTAGAGGAGAAGGAACTACCGAGGAAGTTCAAGAAAGGTTAGAGTTCAAGGAGGAAGACAAGTGAAACCAAGTGTTTCAAATGATAAGGCTTTAGATACATGGCTGTTCAATGTTTGAATAGGCGAACAATGGTGATCAAAGGTAAGGCGTCGACCATTGAGATTAATAGTACTGATGGGGAAGTAAAAGAGTTAAAGGAGGATGAACAGGCTGAGATGTTTGAGGAGGAAGTTATCTATAGCGACGAAGGCAACTTCATGCCGACTGCTTTAGTATTGAGGAGGACAATGAGTATCAGTCCTATGCTTGAAGACAAGTAGAGAGAAAATCTCTTCCACATTAGGTGCAAGGTAAACGAATCATTATGCACGCTGATCGTTGATAGTGGGAGCTGCACTAATGCAGTCTTTGCATTTATGGTCCAATAGCTAAAATTACTGACCACACCCTACCTAAAACCTTACAAGCTTCATTGGATTAGTGATAAGGGAACCCTACAAGTGAACAAACAAGTGTCTATACCGATCTGTATAGGCAAGTATCAAGATGAAGTGCTTTATGATGTGCTACCCATGAGTACATCCTACCTTCTACTTAGACAACCATGGATGTTTGACCGAGCAGTTATATATGACAGTAGGAAGAACCTATGTTCTATGGAGTACGAAGGAAATAGATTGAAATTGAGTCCCATGACTCCCAAGCAGGTAAAAGTCATGTAGTCCCAGCTTAGCCGAACCCTGAAGAAGAAGGCCTTGGTATTGACCTAAGCTGAACTAAAAAGAGAAATGGAGTTGAAGGGACCGACCTATCTACTTGTCAAGAACCTTTTAGAGATGAGACCTAGGGAGGAAGAGTTTTCAACTAAGGTAAAAATGTACTAGAGGACTTTGCTGACCTATTTCCAGAGGTGCTACAGGAGGGTCTAACCCCAATCCAAGGCGTCAAGCATGCAATTGACCTATAGCCAGGAGCCACACTGCCAAATAAGCATACCTATAAGCTGAACCTTAAATAGGCTACCGAACTGCCTCATACCCAAGCTTGATGATATGCTAAACGAGTTAAGTAGAGCAAGAGTATTCTCCAAGATTGGTCTCAAATCTAAATACCATCACATTTAAATGCGTCAAGGAGATGAGTGGAAAACCGCATCCAAGACATGACATGGTTTATATGAGTGGCTTGTAATACCATTTGGATTATCCAATGCGCCGAGTACATTTATGCGATTTATGAATCATGTGCTCTGAGAATTACTAAGAAGGTTTGTCATGCTTTCTTTTGATGACATTCAAGTGTACAGTCCCGACCTGGAGACTTACCGAGAACATCTCCAACGAGTGCTTATGAAACTCCAAGCTAAATAGCTCTACACCAATTTGAAGAAGTGCGACTTTTGCCATTCTGAGGTAATCTTCTTAGGATTTGTTGTGAGTAGAGGTGGCATCCAAGTAAATGAAGAGAAGATAAGATAAGATCGATCATAGAATGGCCTGAGTTGACTTGTTCTGTCGATGTGAGAAGTTTCAATAGCCTGGTATCATTCTATTGCCGATTCATCAGGAACTTCAGTGCAATTGTAGCCCCACTCATTGAACTCTCTAAGAAGAATGCTGAATTCAGATGGGGTGAGAAAGAGAGGAGGAGTTTTAAGGAAGTGAAAGAGAGGCTAACTATAGCCCTCATCTTAACTCTGCCGAGCTTCGACAAGGTATTTGAAATAGAGTGTGATGCATCTAGACTAGGCATAGGTGTTGTCTGATGCAGGAAGGCTAACTTATTGCTTACTTCAGCAATAAACTTCGAAGAGCCACACTCAATTACTCCATCTATGACAAGGGGTTCTACTCCTTAATCCGAGCCCTAACGGTGTAGCAACATTATCTAGTACCCAAGGAATTTTTTATCTATACCGATCATGAATCCTTGAGATATTTGAAGAGCCAATCAAAGTTGTCCTCAAAGACAAGCCACATGGGTTGAATTCATGGAGGGTTCTTCTTATGATGTAAAATACAAGAACAGAAAGAACAATGTAGTGGCTGGTACCCTATGGAGATGACATACTTTCCTAACCGAGTTGTAGACGAGGCTACTTGGTTTTTTAATCATCAAGTATTTGTATGCTGAAGACCTATACTTTAGTCCTATTTACACCCATTGTGAGGAAGGACAAACAGTAGACGACTATCATAGGGAGGACGAATACGTATTTAGGAAGAGGAGGCCATGTATCTTGACCTATTCCATGTGAGAACTACTAGTAGGGGGGATTGATAGGACACTTTGGCTAGCGCCAAACTTATGAGATATTAACCTCCAAATTATTTTGACCAAAGATGAAGAGAGATGTCCAATCCATACTAGAAAGATATGCGACCTATCGAAAAGTGAAGACTCGAGCTGAGTAAGGACACTACTAACTCTTGTTTATCCCAACCAAATCATGGTCCAAACTGAATATGGACTTCATGTTAGGATTGCTTAGGAAGTCCCAAGGGAACGACTCTATCATGATGGTTGTGAATCGATTTAGCAAGATGGCATATTTTGTACCCTATTCCAAAACTAACGATGCTTCAATTATCTCTTTTCTTTTCTTATAGGAGGTGGTCAAGCTTCACAATATGCCCAGGACCATAGTTTCAGATTATGACCTAAAATTCATTAGCCACTTTTAGAGGACACTTTAGAGGCAACTGGGAACTAGGTTATTGTACAGTATGTTCTACCAAAATCCTAACTTCTTGGATGATGTAGAGCAGTGCTTGCTCAAGTCTAATCTGTCGAGCTATTTTGATCTTCACATCATCTAGGAAGCTGCCAAAGTAATTAGCCTACACTTGGAGCCAACCCCTCCCCGTACCCCAGTCCAAGCGCCATCTCTAGAGTGTCGAGGCTGAGTTGATACCTATAAAGGGTTGATCATCTTAAGCCAACCCAAATGTGAGCAGCCCCTAACCTATCCCCCCTATCTAGCCCTAGCCGTCAGGACACCAAACTACTGATGCCAAATAGACCTGATTAGAGGATTACCCCTGTCCGGCTCATAATGTTGATAAGATTGTAGAATAAAAAAGTGCAAACACGTACGTAATGTCCTTCTTGACAACCATACTGTCCTTTCTAATAGAGGACATTCACCGCGTACCATTTCATGATTTTCCTATACATCATCCTTCTTTTAGTTAGTAAATAGGAATTCTTTTTTCTTTTCTATAACATAGAATTTCCCTTAACAAGGTACTATAAATAGATACATAATGTAACATTTGTAACATCAAGATATATAGAAGAATACACTAAACTTTTTATCAACTCTTGAGCTAAGTGTCATCTTGCTTATTTTTGAGCTACTTTTATCTAGCCCATTCGAGTGTAGACTAGTGGCGAGTGACCTCCGACCATACTTGTACATTATATCAAGTACAACCTAAGATCGTATGAGGCGTTGGTGCGTCATATCCATCGTCGGTGCATGAGAACCCCAGCTCTCTCTTGATTATCATTTACTTTTCAAGCTATCTTGTGACTTAGAGCCACCACTTATGGTTACTCATGATATTGGGTTCATATGTTCATCTACTAGTCCGTATCAACAAAGGTGAGTTTAGATAATAAAAACATAGAAGAGAAATGTACTCTTATGTTGTTTCTATAACATCAAATCCATGCTACTAAACTAATGCTCACGTGACTATGTTAAGTTTGCACTTCATTGATTAGTAGTCAAGGATGGCAATTGGCTCCAAATCTTCAATGAAAGCTCGTAGTAGCAAAGGAACATGTTAAATAGCGGAAGGAGAAAGGCAAAGCTAAAGTTGGGAAACATGGAAAGTGGAGTGAACTAAAGAATCAACAGGAAGATCCAAAGTATATGCTATTGCTCAAACTCAATATATGGTTCTAAAGGGCCAAAAAAACTTAAGCATTAGCTTATTGTAATTGTGCTGTCGTGAATTGCTTTATCGATAAGGATGAAGCGTAAGCCAGACCCAATCACCCATTAGAAAACTTCGATTACTCCTATTCTTATTAGTGAATTTCTTCATTCTGTCTATAACTTTGTTCATATGGAACCATAGGTTTCGAATCATATTTTCTCTATCGATTAGAACATTGCTAATAGCAACATTAGTTAAGTTCCCTAGAACATAGGGAAGGTATAGGTAGAGCAAAACCATAAAAAGCCTTAAATTGTATCATGCTAATGGAGGTATGATAACTTATATTATATCACCACTCAACAAGAAAGATAAAATGGTATCAATGTTTAGGATGTTCCCCTATCATACATTGCAAATATGTCCCCAAACATCTATTCACTACTTTGACTTGCCCATCCATTTAGGGATGATAGGCAAGAGACATCTTAAGTTCTACTCCTTGCAACCGAAAAAGTTCATTATAGTAAGAATGCATGAAGATCGGATCTCTGTCACTATTAATGGAATGAGGGAATCTATGTCACCTGTATACATGATCTAAGTAATTTTAAGCCAGTACAACTTCAAAAAATGTATGAGTCGGCCTAATAAAATGGGCATATTTAGTAAACCTATCAATGACAACCATTATAACATCTTTGCCTTGTGACTTAAGAAGTCCTTCGATAAAATCCATGCTAACATCTACCTACACTCCCTTAGGCATGAGAAGTGGTTGCAGCAACCTTGAGGTAGTTACATTTTCATATTTATAGCGTTGGCACACTTCATGTTCTCGAATATATCTATAGACATCCGTCTCCATATGCTTCCAATAGAAGTTAGCAGCCACTCTCTTGTACATTATAGTGGTTTCCAAATGACTTCCCATGGGTCCATCATAATAATACTTAAGAATCTTCCATTTGTATTCATGATCTACTCTAACTACAAGTTTTCCTATTCTCCTTAGATAACCATTGTCAAAATGAAAGATGCTCATGTCCTATCCATCTAGTAAACGACTCAAAACCTCTGTAAGATGTTGATCAACAACTTAACTCTACCTAATGTCAGTCATTAATTCATACGAAAATGTTAAAATTGATAATTAATTCAATTCAACATCATCCTTTCCTAATAATGCATTAGTAATAATATTAGTAATGCCTTACTTGTACCATATCTCAAAATCTACTGCCATCGATTTAGTTATCCACTTATGTTGATAGTGATTAAAGACTCGTTGCTCAAGTAAGTGCTTGATACTTTTATGATCTATCTTTACTATAAAGTGTTGCCCCATGATATAACATTTCCATTTCTCTACAGTAATGATTAATGTTAACAATTTTTTTTCATACACAAATAAGGATCGCTACTTTAGAGATAAGGACCTCCTTATGAAATTTGTAGGATGGCAATCTTAAATAAGTACAGAACCCATAGCCTTGTTGCTAATATCACTCTTAATGATGAAAAAACGAGTGTAATCAAGCAAACTCAACACAGTTGAATTGGTGAATGCTACCTTTAGCTTATTAAAAGCATCCTTAGCTTTGAGTCTTCATCTAAGTTAGTCCTTCTTTGAAAGATCAATCAATGTTTACTTATTTCACCACACCCTTTAACAAACCTTCGATAGTAGAATGCTATCTTAGGAAGCCTCTAAGTTGCTTTAATGTCTTTGGTTCTACCCATTTTAATATAGGTTTAATCTTTTTAGGGTCAGTTGCCACCCCTTCCTTAGAAATGATATGTCCTAAATATTCCACATTAAGACTCCTAGAGACACACTTCGTTTTCTTTAAAAACAATTGCTATTTTTGCAAAATAGTAAAGACTTGATGCAAATGATGAAGATGAGTAGCCATGTAAGTCTATACTGTAAATCAACATGTCATCAAAAAATACTAACACAAACATCTGCAAAAGTGTTTAAATATGTCATTTATCAAACTGTGAAATGTTAATGGTGTATTTGTTAGTCCAAAGGACACGATTAGAAATTCATAGTGCTCATCATGAGTCCAAAAAGTTGTTTTAAACGCATTTATCATGTGCATTCAAATCCGATGATAACTAGACCACAAGTTCAACTTGCTAAACAAAACCACACCTTGCCCCACCTCACCCCCCTCCCCCTCCCCCCCAACCAATCTCAAGAATCGAAGTTGTATCAACTGTATATTATTTATGCCTTTAGTCTTATCCAATTCAGGCTATGTATGCTTATCTTCCGCTTTAACTCATTTTTCTTTTCTTTACTGTTTGATATTACTTTCTAGAACCCAGAAACCTTGTTCATAGAATTTTCCTCGAAATGTGACTATTCACTACCTATACCTTTGTCCATATCAAATTATCTACCTTGATTTCTTAAGTGACATGATGGTGCATGGTAATTTTCACCATTATTGCATATAACCAACAATTTATCTATACATAATTTTCCAATTACCATCATAAATATCTTTTGGCTCTACACTATCGTTATCCAATGGTACGTATAAATCTTTGCAACATAAAAGATTATCCATCTTAATCTTAATTTGTAGTGAATAATTTGATGGTTACAATTTTATAATGATATTGCTCAACTCCTTCTATTTTTATCACACAAAAATATACTCAATCATGTATAACTCAAATAATAAACCAACATAACCATGCAAACCACACTTTGATTACCAATTGTTGCGATTGGGTCACCTATACTATGTATATTTAATTAACTTATTCTTATTATTTTTTTTGTTTTCAATTTTCCACATAAAATTTTAGTGTCCTTTTGCTTATATCTTGATATGTGTTATTTTATTGCTTTCATTTTAACCCACATAAAAACTAAAATAAAATAGTGCAAGCAATGATTTCCTAATGATAAATACAACTAGAGGAATAGCACATTAATTATTAGAGAAACAACTCGATTTCAAATGTGCACCACGATTTCAAATGTGCACCAAGTGGTTGTTTATTTCCATAGAGATTTAAAAAGTTGATTTCACTAAACAAATTAAATGCCCAAGAGAGAGCACCTAAAAAGGATTCAAGTTGGATGGCCTTAACCTATTGCATAACCCTTAATCTGGTCCAAATTCTAATTAATCTTAGCATTGAGTTTACATTGTTGGCCTTATCAACTTTGGAAGCATTTTCCAATCTAACTAAGTGGCACATTTAAGACTATCTAGAGCGAGGACTAAAACTAAACCCTAATTCTTTAAAGAAAAATTATATGCTATTGTTAAATCTGCCATTGGGTAGCATTTTAAGATCCAAGTATTAGCTATTAACTAATTGGAATTTTTCAAGTACGAGGGTCAAAATACACATTTACTGGGTACCTCTATTTACATCAATTTCAAATCATATTCAAACTTAGCTCGGTCATGTCAGAGTTGATATATCAAATGCTTCGGGAAAAACCACCCTGCCGTCAAATTTGACCCTTCAAAATGGGTGAACAGGTGACATTAATAGAGTATTAGGAAATAGTAACAGTAGGAGACATGTCATTTTATCTTGTGGGATTAAAAATACACAGGTGTAAGATAGTTGAGAGAAGACATGTTACTTCATCGTCTCTGTTGTCTATAGACGATATCCCAATTTTTATATCCTTACGTATATTCAGGAAGAGAATTAGTCATTCAATAGATTAATATCGATTCAATTACACGTTACATAAAGTATATAATATATATATAGATACATCTAATGTAGATTTTTCTTTTTCTTTTAATTATATATATCTATATTATTAAAACCTTTGAAAACTTAAGTAAACTATTTAAATCAATATCAAATATTATTTAATAAAAAAATTAATATTAAAATAACATTATAAGATTATATATAATTTATATTATCGATAAAATTGTTTTTTTATTATCTTTATATCTAATTTGTTATTTTTCTCTTTTACTTTCTAAAATTATATTCCACTTTCTTCTTTTCTCTCTCTTCATTTTTTTTTTCTCTTTTTCAATAAAGTCACTTTTTTTACAATTTTTATGATTTTTTTTTCTTATAATTTTTGAAAAGAAGTTATTATAAATTATATAAATAAAACGGTGCGTATGATTAGTAAAAATTCCAATAGAAACACAAAAGCCGGAAAATATGAAAAGTAAAAACTTCATCCAAAGTGAAATCATGACAGCTGAGTAATTGAGTGGCTACATTATGCTCATGGATTGACAAGTGGTGCATTATTGCAGCTGGAGTTGTATTAAATGCATAACATAGACTTTCTTGGCACAATCTTAACATATAACTGCACAATTTATGGGATTTGGTTGAGCTGTAAAAGATAGACGATTTTATTTGCTAGTTTTAGCAGAATGAATGTACGATGGATTTGCGTTAGTAATGAGAAAAGATCATGTCGTGTCACTTCGACCCGATTTACTTGAGGATTAAGGCACTTACTTGAACGAGTGAACAACTTGACTTTTCTTCGATCCCACAAAGAGTTATTATCCATAAAGAAATGACAGATACCACTGGAAGCGGCTTATGATCCCTTGAAAAAGAAAATCATGGAACCAATTGTTAAGAATTTTAAAGAATTTGCGAAACTTTTGAGAAGATTTACGGTTTTGAGGCAAAATAAATTACCAGAAATTGGGAAATTACAAGATCTTGTAACAAGAATAAAAAGGGTATTACAGTGGTTGGAATTATGTAAGTAAATTATGAAATCTAAGGAAAATTATGAATCCCAGCTTAACTTACGAAAATTATGTGAAATTATAAATAATAGAGAATTTATAATCTTTGTAAGAACTATTTTATTTTTCAAGGTAATTTAGAATATTAATAATTATTGATCAGCTCTAACGGAATTTGGAGCATTTCAAAAACTTGGAGATCCAACTATAAAATGACAAATAGTTTGATACAAGTTTTTTTTGTTAGTTTTTTGTTTGTCTTTTTTGTGATTTGACATAGCTGGGTATATCGTAAGGCTTGTAACCTTAAGGTCATAGGTTCAAATCCTATCTACATAATTTTCTATTTTTTTATAAAAAAATTAGGTTTGATTTGGTAACTAGTAATTAATTATTAGTTTTTATTATTACCATCCTCTCATCTTGCTTGTAAAGAGAGAGGAAGCTTCTGGATCACTTTTTCCAGCCCGAGCAATCACTTAACAATGAACAATAACCGAAAGCAACTGGGAATGAGTACTTATCTATTATGGTTTGTCAACCAGATTCAATTTATCTTGATGTGATACAAACCTTTTCAAGTGCCTAAAGAGCATATTTTCCAAAACAAATATGGTTGTATGTTCTATGTCTTCAGGCTATATATTCTCATCTAAGTTAGGGGAAGAATCAGCACAAATCGAATCTTTTGAGAAACATATTAAGAGAGAATTGAATTTAGTTAGATACAAATAAAAATTAGGAAAGTGTAAACTGTGTAATTGTGGCTTCTTTGGGCTTTCTTATAATTTAGATATGCTATTTTGGAGTGACTTTATTAAAAATAAGGTTACATATCATTAAGGTATAATTCATCTCATTAAATTTACCATCCAAAAAGTGGAAAAAAAAAAGTCTTTATTTAAAGAAATGCATTGAGAAAGGTAGGTCAATAGTATTATTGATGATTTCATTATCATTCTTTTGTAAAGCTTCCATAAATTTATCAATGTCTTTAAATTCCTTTTTTTTTTCTAGTTTAACTAACAATAATACAGCAAATCATTAGTCCCTTTGATAATTAATTTTTTACAAAACATGGACGGCTACTCATTTTACTAAATGAGATAAGAGGGGAATATAATGGTAATTACTACGAAATGGAATGGAAGTTTAATAACAGGTGAATGGATATTATGATATTTAGTTAGATATAAATGGATTGATATTATATTGTTCACTACATACAATTTAATTGGGGATAAGAAGTGAACAGAAAAGAGATGTCTAAAATACCTTTATCAAAATAAAATATACAACAAATTAAATAAAAACAACAAAACCTTAACCAATATTCTTAAGACCATGACCTTTAGAAACCCTAACTTAAATTGAAGAGAAATCAACATACATAATGGAAGGATCTACTGTGGAGAAAGACGGGAGTTTGTTGATGTTTTGATAAGAGCAAATTTGTATAATTTTTCAGTTTATATAAACTCATCTTGAGGAGAAAGTTAAATATTTGATAGGGTAGGTAAAAAGATGATCAAATGCGTAATTTGAACAAAACCAAATCAAAAATATGGTTTTCCTTGCAATTTGGTTTGAAAATTTTCCAACTCAAACCAAACCGAAAATTTGTGGTTAGTTTTAAAGGATGAATCAAACAAATCTATAATACCAAACTAAATCATTTTATAAAAAACGTAGTAATATTTCACTTATAACCTTTTATTATAATGTACCACTTAAAAAATTTTTCAATTTGCGCTTAATGAGATGTATATATATTGAACTTTTAATTATCATAATGTATGGATTATATATATAGTTTGACTAAAAATTTATTATATATGCAATATTTATGGATAAAATTAGCTATTAATAAATATTCGCAAATTTTTAGTTATATGAATATTAACTTCATCAACCTTTATTATGATATTAACACTTATTATTAGATAAATTCAATACTTATCACATGAGTTCAGATATAGGGATTGCAGCAAGGCGGGTCTAAGATAGGTTATAGGATCTTAGATCCAGTTTCGTTATCTTAATGGAGTTCTTAGACTCATCCTAAA
Source organism: Lumnitzera racemosa (assembly GCA_024138005.1). Classification (NCBI taxonomy): domain Eukaryota; kingdom Viridiplantae; phylum Streptophyta; class Magnoliopsida; order Myrtales; family Combretaceae; genus Lumnitzera; species Lumnitzera racemosa. Next base: position 10,819,844 of record JAMXBC010000007.1, read on the forward strand.
ACCTTAACAAGTTTTTAAGCCTACTCCCAGATCCTAGTACCTTAATAGGGTATTCGCCTGACCTGTTGATCTATTTACTTTTTTTTTTTAGCCAAAGGTTTGTTTTTTACTTGAGCAAATTATCCCATTTATGTTATCATTTAGTAAAACAGGGCATGTACATTGAATAATAAAGTAACTACTACTCAAAATTTGTTGATTAAAATCATATATGATGATAACATAAAATTATCCAACATGCTAGAAGAGATAAAATGTCAAAGAGTAGTAGCAACGGCAACATACATGATAATAACAACTAAAAATTTATAAATAAAATAAAGTCTTTCATCACATAATTCTACTTGATTCATCGAAACAAACTAGAATTACTTTTTCCATATTACCCTATGACGATGTTAATAAACCTACATCTCTCATCCTTTTATGGCATTGACATTATTGTAAAAATTAAATTTATAGACATCCACCAAAAGGCAAAACTATTTCACCATCAACAACACCATAAAAATCTATTATTGTAAAAAAAAAAAAAGCAAATGCATAAATAAAATCAAATAGAACAAATAGTAATATTTTAAATAATAACTAGGAAAATAGTAGGAAAAAAATTTTGAGTAAGAGATGCCAGATGCAATGCAATCGTAGATGCTAAGTCAAAGTTGCTTTGTTGATGTGAGATGCTTATGTCATGACTGTAGTTTGTGAAATGTGACAACTGAAAGAAGTGAAAACTAAGAGAGGAGACCAAAAGTAGATTCAAGAGAGAGATATGAGGTAGACTAAACTACAGAGGGCTAAAGAAGAGGGAGTGATAGGAATTAGATCACTAAGCCCCTAACCCGAGCTCGAGACTAAGGACCAGAAAGCATAGCCAAACTAGTTCTTTCTTTACACCCTACAACTAAGGAATTTGAGTTGCTATAGTCTACTGACCTAATGTCCTAGCCGAGCCTAACCTTTTTGTACTTATTGATAGTCTTCAATTGCTGACCAAAGATACATCCAAACAATAGTACAGCCCATCCAACCAATTGCTTAGCTAACTTGAATCCAAATTATAGCTAACACATCTAAGCTAACTTCACCTCGAAAAAGTCACATGATTAGATTGAAATTGCTGAACTATCAAGTCGGCTAAACATCATCACTTGGTAACACCTAAGTTAATCATATAACTTGTCCATTTTTGCCAGGCATACAACCACTAGTCATTCGCCATGTGTTTGAGGGCCCCTATGATAGAATCTTTTGTACAAGATACCTTTTTTATTGTATTTTCAATTATACCCTTTGGACATTTCTCGTATCATACTTATTTTAGCCACTACCCTTTTAATATTTTTCATTTTAGGCAAGATACCCTAACTTTTCAACTATAAATACACACTGTACATGTAGTTATACAATCATCATATATTTTCTAATATTGAATATACACTCTTCTCGCATGAGCATTGCTTCCTATTGCTTACTTCACTCTTATCTCAACCCTTAACCAAGGCTTGGTGATAAGTATTTTCATTGAACTAGCTTATGCGTCATATCGAGTTGAACCGTGAGTCTTCGGTAGTTCCATGGTGTATCAATCCTCGAAGCAGATTGTAAGTTTTGCTTGTTATTCTTCCATTGCTATCTGCATGCGTTTCTACTCTTCTTTTCAAGCATTTTATAGGCTTCGACCCACCTAGATACTATCGACCTTGTTTGCTATTGGTGTATCATATCATCTTAGTATCCAAGTAGATGTTCATTTGGGTAAGTCGTGTTTGAGATTTCTTGTGATTAGTGTTTGTTGTGGTAGTGTGTTATAGTTACATAAAAGTTAATTGTGAGTGTTTGAGTAAGTAGGAAGCGTAGTAGTTTACTATGGTTACATATTTTGTTTTGCCCTATTTTGAACATGTGAAAATAAAGTAAGTTTTAGTTAGGTTTATTGTTCTTTAGAGTAGTTTTTATGTTCGCAAATTAGTTGGACATTCGTATGGAAGAGTGTATGTGTTGTTTAGCTTAGAGGAAATGTATCTAGTGTTTCTTAGAACCTGAGCTTGTTATTGAGTTTTGTCAAAGAGAATGATAAATCCCAATGTCAATGTTGGTATTGTAGATGACAATAGAGATGTTGTCCACCATGGCTAATAACCCAGGGCACTCTTAAAAGTACAAATGAACGAATTGATGAAATGGCTAACCTTATAGTCAACCTTACTAAGGTTGTAAATGCATTAGCCTTTTGACCTGTTGAAGCCATGTAGAATACTCCTGAAGCTACTCAACCAATAAGAGGATAGAACCCAGCTTGACAAGATCAAGGTGGAGGAGTAGGAGGGCATGTTAGGAGAAGGATTGACTTAAGAGATTTGGATGAAGAAGGCGAAGAATAGAATGAGGAAGAAGAGCAAGCTCGAGCACCCTAAGTTTGTCAATCATGTGAAGCTTCAGATTTTGAACTTCAATGGTTCTAGGGATGCAGATGACTATCTGGATTGAGAAGCAAAGGTTGAACATGTTTTTAAATATTATCAATATGAGGACCATGAGAAGGTGAAGGATTATGGTGGAAGAATTTTCAAACCAAGAGAAGGCGAGAAGGATATAGAGAAGTTAGGACCTATCCCGATATGAAAAGAATTCTCATAAATAAGTTCATGCTAGATACATACCTGCAGGATACTTTTGTTAGACTTTACGAGCTATGACAAGGGAATTGAATTATTGATGAGTATGTTCAGGAATTCTAAATGCCTATGATATGATGTAAAGTGGACAAGCCATCAACCCGAGATGTCATGGAGCTTCAGTAGTTTACAACATTAGACGAGGTTATAAGAATAGCCTAGCGAGTGGAAAGATAGAGGAGAAATAGGATAAGTTGACCTCCAATAAGTTGATTTGGTTAATCAAGTTGACCTACTCAAGAAAGTTACCAAGCTCAATAGAGTATGAAGCCGAGCAGAAGAACAAATGTTAGAGTTGAATAGAAGAGCTGATTAATTAATGGTGAAGTGCCACCGAGAACTTATGAGAAGGGACAAAGATCTAAGAGAAAGATAAGCTAGATCAAATACTTTGAATGCTAAGGGTTTAGGCACATGGCTACTCAGTGTTCGAATCGAAGAACCATGATTATCAAAGGAGATGTCCTAAGCTTGATGTTAATAGTACAGATAAGGAGCCCAAGGAGGAGGAGGTTACTTTCAAGGAGAATACCACCTAAGAAGAAGAGCTTGTCAAAGAGGATATGTTTGCAAAAAATCTAGACAAACTAACCTTAGTTGTCTGACATGCAATGAGTATAGAACCTTTTACTGAGGAGGAATAGAGAGAGAACTTATTTCACATCACTTGTAAAGTGAATGAGCAAGGTTATGCGCTCTAGTAGACAGTAGCATCTGTACCAATGTGGCATATGTAGACCTGATTAAGAAACTTAAGTTTCCAACCATTTCACATCTAAATCCCTATAAGTTACATTAGTTGAACGAAAAGAGAGCATTACATATCACTCAGCAAGTGTTGCTGCTGATCTCAATTACAAACTATTCTAATGAAATTCTTTGTAACGTGTTACTTATGTGTGCATTTCATGTATTGCTAGGCAAACCTTAGCTTTTTGATTGGAGGGTTATTCATGATGATTTCAAGAATATGTATGTGTTTGAGAAAGATGGTAGGAAAATTACCATGAACCCCATGACCCTGAGTCAAGTAAGTAAGTTGTAAGCAAAATTGACTTGAAGATCCAAGAAGGCTTTGCTTCTAAGCTAAGCCGAGCTTTAAGAGGTTATTAAGGTTGATATACTAACCTTTCTATTGATTATGCAACTATTAGAGTTGAAGGAGCAAGTGGAATTACCCCCAAAGATAAAGGAATTGTTGGATGAGTATGCAGACCTGTTTCTAGAACAACTGCCAAAGGGATTAGCCCATTTCTAGCCATAGAGCACTATATTGACTTGATATTTAGTATTGCCCTACAGAACAAACCAGCTTATAGAATCAATCATGAGTAAGCTGCAGAACTCTAGAAACAAGTCAACGGCTTATTAGAGAAGGGGTATGTGAGAGAAAGTCTTAGCTCCAGTGCTATGCCTATGTTGCTAGTTCCAAAGAAGGATAAAACCTACCATATATGTATGGATAGTAGAGCTGTCAATAAGATTATGATCAAATATAAATACCCCATCCCAAGGCTAGACGATATGTTGGATTAACTGAGTGGTGCGAAAGTGTTTAGTAAGATTGATTTGAAGTCAAGGTACCTCCAAATTCGAATGAGGCAAGGGGATGAATGGAAGACTACTTTTAAGACCCAACATGGCCTGTACGACTAGATGGTTATGCCTTTCGGATTATCAAATGCCTTAAGCACTTTTATGAGGTTGATGAACCATGTCTTAAGAGATCTGATTAGAAAGTTTGTTATTATCTATTTTAATGACATCCTTGTTTACAGTGCTAACCTAGCAAGTTATGCTAATCATCTGCTAGTTGTTTTTTATGTCCTTCGAACAAAGAAATTGTTCAGAAACATAAAGAAATGCTATTTTTGTTAGGAACAAGTGATCTTCCTAGGTTACGTAGTTAGTGAAGGAGGATTGAGTGTTCATGAAGAGAAAGTTAGAGCCATTGTTAAGGCTGACCCTAACTTCATGTGCCAAGTTAAGGAGTTTCTATAGATTAGCATCATTCTATTGAAGCTTTATCGAAGGATTCAATACTATAGTAGCATCTCTGACTATGCTAACAAAGAAGAATGTAGAGTTTAAGTGGGGAGAGAAAGAAGATAAGAGCTTTGTCAATGTAAAACCAAGGTTGACCTCTACCCTAGTTTTGGCTCTACCCAACTTTGATAAAGTATTTGAGCTTGAATGCAATGCATCAGGTGTTGGTATCGAACTTGTGCTAATTTAAGAAGGTCGACTTATCACTTATCATAGTGAGAAACTTAGAGGTACACAACTGAACTATTATGTATATGATAAAGAATTCTTGGCATTAAGCCGAGCTCTTTGTGTATGGCAACATTATCTTTTGCTAAAGGAATTTGTCATCTACATAGATCATAAGTCCTAGATATCTATGGAACCAATCCAAGCTTTCTAAGTGCCAAGCTTGATGGATTTAATTTGTGGAAGGATTTAATTTCATCATCAAATACAGTTAAGGCAAGAGTAATGTAGTTGCTGATGCTTTGTCAAGAAGATACGTTCTTCTCACTAAGTTGCAAACCAGATTGTTTTGCAAGCATTTAAGATCAGTATTGGTATGATTCTCATTTTGGTCTTATATTTAGATGATGTGAAGAAGGAGGAACGGTAGATGAATACCATGTAAAGGTTGACTACCTATTTCAAGGAGGCAAATTATGTATGCTGACCTATTCGATAAGATAACTGTTGGTGAGAGAAGCTCACAATAGAGGACTTTCTAGGCACTTTGGAGAATGAAGGATGTATGAACTATTGAATGACAGGTTCTTCTGGCTTAAAATGAAATGTGGTGTACATCGTGTGATTGAAGGATGTACTATCGACAAGAAAGCAAATAGTCAAGCAGAATAAGGGAAGACAATGCCTCTACTTGCTCCAACCATACCATGGGTTCACTTGAGTATGGATTTTGTCCTCGAACTATCCTAAACTGCTTGAGGCAAAGATACTGTAACGGTTGTCGTGGATAAGTTAAGCAAAATAGCACATGTTGTGCCCTACACCAAAACCAATGATGCTTTGGCTATTACTTCTTTGTTTTTATAAGAAATAGTTAGCTTGCATAGAGTGCCGAGGAGTATGGTATCAGACAGAGACCTAAAATTCTTGAGCCATTTTTAGAGAACTCTCTAGCATCGAATGGGAGCCAAGTTATTATTCAGTACTTCTTGTCACTCCTAAACCGATGGTTAAATAGAGGTTACTAACTATACCTTAGGATTACTCCTTTGAGCTATAATGGGAAAAAACTTAGCTAACTGGGATTTTTACCTATTGATGATAGAATTTGCTTACAACAGGACAGTATAGACCACCATTGGGCATGCCCCATTTGAGGTCATCTATAGCTTCAACCCTAAGCTACCCCTTGACCATACCCCGATGCTGCCCACTGACCAAGAAGATCTAGAAGTAAGAACTAAAGCCTAGGCCCTCGAGCAGATCTACCAATGAGTCGCTCAATACATTGATTGAGTCACTAGCAAACTGAAAGAAAAAGGCAAAGGAAGGAAGCCAAGCAATTTTAGCTTGGTGACTAAGTGTGGTTACACTTGAGCAAGGAAAGGTTTCCTAACAAGAGGAAGAATAAGTTGTCTACCAGAGTTGAAAAACCATTTAGGAAACACCAGATGGTAAATGACAATGCATACCAACTAGAGCTACTAGAAGACTTCGGAGTGTCAGACATGTTTAATGTTACCAATCTTAGCCCTTATTGACTTGGAAAGAACTTACGAAGACCAACCGGATTTGATCTCAAATCTTAATTAGCTTGACGAGTAGGATAGGAATCAAATCACTGGGCCCTTGAATTGAGCCTAAACCTAAGGACTAGAAAGCATAGCTAGATGAGTTCTTTCTTTACGTCCCACAACTAAGGAATCTGAGTTGCTCTAGTCTACCGACTTGATGCTTTGGTCGAGCTGAACTATCTTATACTTATTGATAGTCTTCAGTTGCCAACTAGATATATATTTAAACAATAGTTCGACCTATCCAACTAGCTACTCAACCAACCCAAATCTAAACTTTACCCAATATGTTTGAGCTGAATTCACTTAAAAAAAGTCACATGATCAGCTCCAAACTACTAAATTATCAACTCGGTTTAGCATCATGACTCAGTAGTACCTAGGTATGTCCATTTTTGCTAAGTACACAACCACTGGTCATCCACTATGTGTTCAAGGACCCCCGTGATAGAATCTTCCATACAAGATACCTTTTTATGTTGTACTTTCAATTATGTCCTTTGGAAATTCCTTGTATCATACTTATTTTAGCCATTACTCTTTTAGTCTTTTCCATTTTTGGTAGAATGCCCTAACTTTTCAAGTATAAATACCCATTGTACGTATAGTTACACAATCATCATATATTTTCTAATATTGAATATACACTTCTCTTTTATGAGCATTGCTCCCTATTGCTTACTTTACTCTTATCCGAACCCTTACGTAAGGTTAGGTGATGAGTATCCTCATCTGACCAGCTTATGTATCATATTGAGTTGAATCGTAAGTCCTCGGTAGTTCCATGGTGCGTCATATCCTCGAAGCGAATCTAAGATTCTCTTGTTTTACTTCTATTGCTATCCATATGCTTTTCTACTCTTCTTTTCAAGCTTTCTACAGGCTTAGACTCATCTCGATACTGTTGCCCTTGTTTGCTCTCGGTGCGTCATATCAAGGAGACTCAAAGACCAGAGTCTAGACGAGAGAGGATAGAAAAGACGTGGATGGTAGATATGGATTATGATTGATGAAGCAGTTAGGGTTCACCCATTAGGAATTTACTTAAGGTACCTTACTTTTTTAATTTATATGTGTGTGTATGTATATATATATATATATATAAATGAAAAAAATTTAATTAATTATTCCTCTAATTGATATTTTATTTAATATTATATTATTAATTTATTATTTTTATTGTGTAAACACTATTGGATTGTACCTTATAGGGTTTTTAGCAAGATACATGATTTGGGCAAACTATAATGACCCACTTGTTTCCATCCCTAACATATTATGAAGATATATTTTCCTAAAATAGAAGATATAATTAATCTATAAGCCCCTTAACCATTCAATCCTCCTATTGTCAATGAGCAAGCTACTCAAGTTCAAGAGTAACTTCTTGCAGTAGTACCCATAGCTACATAAGATTCATTGCCTAAAGTAAGGAACCAAAAAGTCTAGATCAAAGGCTCATCATCTTCACATGCTATACTATGTACCACAACTATTGACTTTATGCAACCAGCACCAATGAACCTTACACCTACAAGCTCTACACCTGTGAATCTCATACCTATGCACCATGCCCCTATGATGTTAATGAGGGTACAAGCATCCACTTAGAGATGATTGTTCATGACTAAAGAAGATCTAGGCATGTACTTGAAGGAGATACAAGCAAAGTCCACACCTAGGGTACCGAAATTGAAACTTCCATATTACCTACGCATCATCGTGAAGTCATACTCTAGGGACTATGTAAGTCTAAAGTCCATGTTATTCAATAACAAGAAGGGGAATGCCAAATAATACTTGCTAAAGTTCATTAAGACCTTAGAGGTATATGGTTTAGGCAAAGGTTTGAAATTGAAAGAATTTTCTAAGTCGATTGAGAAGGAATACACCTGTTATGTTAATCTCCCTCCGGGATCAGTAGATTTGTGAGGGAGCATGTGTAAGATGTTTCTAAAAAAAAGTTTTTCTCCACTGAAGAAAGGGTTACCCTTACTAACATGGGGATGATCCGTCAAAATCCTAAGGAAGATCTCTTAGACTATATCGAGCGCTTTAAGGAGTGTTCCTTGGACATATAAGATGTATGTGATGAAAGGGAATTAGTCAAGATTTGCATCCAATTGATGTTAGTATCAATTAGTATTTCAATCATCTATACTTTTATTCACTATATCGACATTTAATTTACATATGCCTTAAAATTTTAGGAGAATTAATCCATAGACCACTAAACACCCCCTTACCCTTAAAAATTGTCATTCCTAAACTTTAAATAACTATTTTCAACTGCAATATGAGGATAATTATAGGTTATAATATGATTTTGTAAAGAATCACTCAAGCTCCTTTGCAAGACTACTTGTCTAGTGTACTGTTATTCCAAAATCAAAATTTTTCCTAAAATTTGACGACATAATTTTCAGAGTCTGACCACATAACATGATGTAAACCGTAACTAAGGATAAACAAGGCCGATCGTAGGGATAGGTTTAAGCTTGCTGAAAGCTTGAAAAGGGTGATGGGGAAACTTACAAAAGGATGAAAGAAATCAAATGAAAAGCATGTGACCTACAAATAGCTCTAAAGGATGAGACGTAGCAATGGAACTTTCGATAACTCATAGTACAGCTTGATATGACATAAGAGTTAGTCCGATGAGGTTACTCGCCACCTAGCCTTACTTAAAGATTAGGATAAGAGTGTAATGAGAGTAAATAATCAATGTTTACAAGAGGAAAATATTTAATGTATTAATGGTAATTTGATTATTTGAGATTACATGTACAAGGGGTATTTATACCCAAGAATTTAGAGCAACTTACCTAAAAGGGTAAAGAAAAAAAGGGTATTACCTAAAGAAGTAATGTATAAGAATACAAAATGGTAAAGATGAATATTCAAGAAAAAATAATGGTTAGTGTAGCAAATTCTACACATGGTCTTGTACACGTGGCAAAGATGCATTGGTGTTGTTGTTGGAGGACGTAGACAAAAGAGTATGAGCATATTAGTTGTTTGAGCAGGGGTGACTAAGGATTAGTCTAGGACGTCTCTCTCTCTCGGCCTTTTGTTAAGAGTGATGCCATACAATTGGTCAGCTCAGACATAGCTGAGCAAACGCATAAGGTTTGGCTGTTGTCTTGACATTCTTTAAGTCAGCACACAACTTTCAAGAGGTAGGTAGTCATATGGCTTGACATATACAGTTAATTGATAGTTAAGAGAAACTCAGCCTCATATGAGACGACTGGAGAAGGAGGACTCACCTCACTAGTCCCTCTAGTCCTCGAGCTCGGCTACAAGTTAAAGTCCTAGTAACCTAATTCTTATCATTCCCTTTAAGTTGATTTGGATTTGGGATCAAATTCGAATGGTCTTCAATCAACTCTTCATCAGGGTAATATAAACTGAGGTAAACAAGGTTGAAGGTATCAGAAACCCCATAGTCCTTCAACAGATCCAATTTATAGGCGTTATCATTGATCTTTTAGAGGATTATGAAAGGTCCTTTAGCCCTTGGGGATAGTTTGTTTCTCCTCTTACTCAAAAACCTTTCTTTGCTTAGGTGTAGCCACATTAAGTCTCCTGGCTGAAACCATTTCATCCTCCTACCCACCTTCTCTCCTATTCATTCAGTGGCTTGGTTGACCTGCTGAGTAACTTTGTTGTAGATGTGTTAAAGGGACTCTACTCAGGCTCTTGCATCAAGGTCTTCTTGCTTGGATATAGGTATTAGGGTGTGATCGAAGGGTAACTCGAGATTAAAACCATAGTCAACTTTGAAAGAGGTTTACTTAGTAGTGTCATGTACTGTTCAATTATAAGCGAATTCAACCACTAGCAAGCAAATGTCCCAATTAGCTAAGTTCTTACCCACTGTAGCTCGAAGCAGCGATCCTAAAGTACAATTGATTACCTCTGTTTGGCCATCCATTTGGAGGTGATAAGAAGTACTGAATAGTAATTTGGTCCTCATTCATCGCCACAAAGTCGTTTAGAAATGGCTCAAGAACTTTGGATATCTATCTGATACTACACTTCTTGGTATGCTATGTAACCAAGCAATTTCCTACAAGAAAATATAAGAGATAGCCAAAGCATCATTAGTCTTGGAGGAGGGCATAAAGTATGCCATCTTATTAAACTTATCTACAACGACCATCATAGAATCTTTGCCTTGGACAGTTCAGGTAATCCAAGAATAAAGTCCATGCTTAACTTTGCCCATGGTCTCGTTGGAATAGGCTCTTTTGTTCAACTCAGCATTTAGCCCTCTTGCACACAACATAGCCTTCAACAACTTAGTGCACATCTTACCTCCTCCTTAGCAAAAAGAAACGCTCACTCAACAGCTCATACATACTTCTTTCCCCAAAATGTCTGGAGAGTCCTCCACTATAAGCTTCTCTAATTAATAGCTTCCTTATTGAACAAATTAGCATGCACAATTTTCCTTCTTAGAACAAGTACCCATCTTCCACATGATATTCTTCCACTATCCTTCTATCGACATAACGTATAAGTATAGGTCCAAAGTGTGGATCCCTATAGTACTATTCCTTAATACTTGCAAACCTTAACAATTTGGTCTGCAGTTCGGTCAGGAGCATATGTCTTCTCGAAAGAGCATCTGTAACTACATTGCTTTTTCCTTACTTGTATTTTATTACAGACTTAAATATTTCAAGGAATTTCATCTACCTAGCCTCCCACTTTGACAACTTTGTTCAACTTCGAAGATACCTTAGAGATTCATGGTTAATATAGATGACAAATTCTCTCGACAGTAAATAATGTTGCCATACTTGTAGTGCTCGGATGAGTGTTAAGAGTTCTTTGTAAAATATGGAGTAGTTCAATTGAAGTCTCCGGAGATTCTCGCTATAGTAGGTAATTGGTTGGCCTTCCTACATTAAGACTTATTCCAATGCCCGACACATTACATTTTAGCTTAAATACTTTCTTGAAGTCAAGTAAAACTAATATAAGTGTGGAAGTCAATCTTTCCTTCACTTCTGCAAAGCTTCTCTCCTCCTTTTCTCCCCATCTGAATTCAATGTTCTTCATTAGCTCAATGAGAGGTGTAGCAAGGGTATTGAAATTCCTTATGAATCTCCTGTAGAAGGAAGCCGGTCTATGGAAACTTCTCACCTTAGCATAGGTAGTAGGAGCCAACCACTTGACAATTACTTAGATCTTCTCATCTTCCATTTGTAAACCTCCTCCACTTACTGCATAGCCTAAGAATACCGCTTCCTCCTAGTAAAAGTAACATTTCTTAAGATTGTCGAATAATTTCTCGGCCCAGAAGACATTTAGTACCATACGAAGATGTTTATGGTGGCTCGGCATATCAGTACTATATACTAGGATATCGTTAAAGTATACCACGACACATTCTCCCATTAGATTTCTTAACACATGGTTCATCAGTCACATGAATGTGCTTGGGGCATTCAACAAGCCAAAAGGCATGACCATTCACTCATAGAGTCCATGCCGAGTTTTGAACGCAGTTTTCTACTCATCTCCCGACCTCATGCGGATTTGATGATAGCTAAACTTCAAATCAATCTTGTTGAAGATCTTAGCTCCACTCAATTCATCTAACTTGTTTTCTAACTCGATGATAAGATATCTATATTTGATCATTATTTTATTTACTACTCAGTTGTCAATACACATCTGCCAGGTATCATCCTTTTTCAGTGCTAGAAGCATCGAAACAACACAAGGGCTAAGACTTTCCCTAATATACCCTCTCTCCAGTAACTCATTGAATTGTTGTTAGAGCTTAGAAGCCTATTTGGTACTCATCCGATAGGCTGGCTTATTTGGTAGGGTAGTAATTAAGTTAATGTAATGTTATATACCTCAGATAGGGGGTAACCCCTCAGGTAACTATTTTGGAAACAGATTAACATATTCATCTAGCAACTCTCTTATTTCCAAGGATAGTTTACCCCACTCATTCAACTCTAATAGACGCTTGACTAACATGAGTATCGGCTTGTTGGCATTGATGGCCTTTCGAAGCTAGTTCTACTCATCATCAAAGTTTTCTTCGATCTGTGACCAAGTTTTGCTTATAGTTTGTTAATGCACTTGGTGGCATTAGGTTCAACATAATCTTCCTACCATCCTTCTCAAACACATATGTATTGTTGTATCCATCATGAATAACTCTTCTATCAAATAGCCATGGTTAGCCAAGCAACATGTGTAAAGTGTACATGGGCAACACATCATAGAGAATCTCATCGGAGTAATGTAGTGCCCCTTTCTCATTGAGCTAATGTAACTTGTATGACCTTGAATATGTGATAGTTTGCAACTTCAACCTTATGATAAGATCAACTAATACCATATTGTTGCAACTTCCATTATCTATAATTAGTACGTACACCTGATCATTCACTTTACAAGTGATATGAAACAAGCTCTCCATCTGCTCCTCCTCACATGAGGGTTCCAAGTTCATTGCGCATCAGATAACTAAGATCAACTGATCAAAGTCCTCGACAAACATGTCCCCTTCAATCAACTCATTCTCTTGAGTAACTTCTTTCTTGGCAAGAGTCTTTTCCTCGAGTTCCTCCTCAGTACTGTTAACTTTAAACTTTAGGACACCTCCCTTAACAACCGTATTCCTTTGGATTGGGCATTAAGTAGCTATATGTCTAAACCATTAGCACTTAAAACACTTGATCTGGCTTATCTTCCTACCAAATTCTTGCGCTTTCTCATATGTTCAAGTTGGCACATCACCGTCAATTCGACCCTTCTAGTTAGTCCTAACATCTCCTCATCTAATCGAGTCAACACTCGACTGACCTCAATAATTTCCCTAAATAGATTAGCTTGATTAAGCTGGTTGACTAGTCGACGATTATGTCAGCATTCGACTTCTTCTCTACCTTTCCACTCATTGAGAAATTCGTATGCTTCATCCATTGTGGTAAATCATTAAAGTTCTACAATGTCCTAAATGTCACTCCTCAAGCCCGTAAAGAACCTAGAGACCGTTTGCATCGATGGTTCCTCCACTTCACAATGAATCATAAGCATTTGGAATTTCTAGACATACTCATCAATAGTTCAGCCTCCTTTCCTCAACTCTTGAAGAGTAAAAGTGTCTTGCAAATAAGTATCCAGCATAAATCTATTTCTGAGTATTCTCTTCATCTAAAGCCAAGTATTAATCTCTCTATATCATTTTCATCTCCTCATAGCCTGAAAGTTCTTCGACTACATGAAAGCATACCCGGAGAACTTAATAACAACAGTTCTTACTTTCTCATAATCCTCATATTGATAATAATAAAAAACATGTTCCACCTTCTCCAAACAATCCAAGTATTCACCTACACTTTTAGAACCATTGAAGCTCAGAATCTAAAGCTTTACATAGTCAGATGCTTGAGGTGTTCGAGCTCACTCTTCCTCTTCATAATACTCTTCCTTATCCTCTTCATCTAATTCTCTTAAGTTAATCCTTCTTCTTACTTGTCAGCTCACTCCTCCACCTTAAACTTTTCGAGCTAGGTTTTGACTTCTAGGGGGTCGGGTAGCTTATAGGGTGTTAAGCGTAACTTCAACAAGTTAATAAGCCAACGCATGAACAACTCGGGTTAAATCTACTAAGAGGTTAGCTACTTCATCAAGTCTCTCATCCGTACTTTTTGGAGTGCCTTAAGATTGTTAGCTATGGTGGATAAAACAACTATTATTGTCCCCAACACCAACGTTAACACTTGGGTCCGTCATTTTTTTGTGATAGATTCAAATTTCAAACTCTTCGACTAGGTGTTATAGTAAACACTTTCACAAACTAGAAGCTCAATAACCAACAAACACAGTAACTAAATGAACATGGTAACTTGCTCTGTTTCACATGTGCAAAATAAATTATAGACAGAACTTTGAAAATAATTACTACAACTCAAATGAAACCTCTGTTTTGATACCAAGATGATGAGAACTGTAACCAATGACAGATAAGGCTGGTTGCAAGGATTAGTCTAAGTTTACCAAATTCTTGAAAAGTGTAATAAGGAAACTCACAAAAGGATGAAAGAAAATGAATGAAAAGTAAGCAAACCTACGAATAGCTCCAAAGGATGCAACGCACCAATGGAACTTTTGAAGACTCAAGCACAATTCGATATGACGCACAAGTTGGTTCAGTGAGGTTACTTGTCATGTAACCTTACTTAAGGGTTAGGATAAGAGTGTAATGAAACTAAACAATCAGTGTTTACAAGAGAAATATATTCAGTGTATTAATGGTAATCTGATTATTTGCATCTATATGTACAAAGGGTATTTATACTCAAGAATTTAGAGCAACTTACCTAAAGGGGAAAAAAAAAGGTATTGTCCCAAAGAACTAATGTATAAGAATACAAAAAGGTAAAAATAAATATTCAAGAAAAAATAATGATTAATGTAGCAGATTCTATACATGGTCTTATACACGTAGTAGAGATGCATTAGCGATACTGTTGGAGGATGCAAACAAAAGAGTACGAGAAAATTAGTTGTTTAAGTAGGGGTGATTAAGGATTTGTCTAAGGCATCTCTCTCTCTTTACCTCTTGACAAGAATGATGCTAAGCAATTGGTTGGCTTGAACATGGCTGAGTAAATACGTAAGGTTTGGCTACTGTCTTGGCATTCTTCAAGTCGGCACACAACTTTCGAGAGGTAGATAGTCATGCGGCTCGACATATAAGTTAAAGGCCCTCTAGTCCTTGGGTTCGGCTATAAGTTAAAGGCCCAGTAGCGTAATTCCTATCATAACATCAAAGTTCAACATCTTAAGAGTGTATCCTCAAAATTTCAATTTAAAACTACATAAATTGGTCTTTTGAAAACCTGATCGAAAATTGATGCATGTGACTTTTTTTAAGGATCTCATATCTATACTCAAAATTTTGAAAATTTGATTGAAGATTTAAGTTCTCCATGTAAAAATACATAGAGAAATCAATTTTTAAAATTTTTGGTAAACGTTTACTATTTTTCCTAAATTATTTTATAAAAATGAGACATTTGATGACTCATCAGAATTCCAAGCTTCAGCCACCATAGGGAAGAAGAAGCTTATCTATTAGCTTAGATGGTGGCTCCTCCTTCAAGTGGTAGCCTTGCCTTACCTTACCTTTAAGTGGTTGTCTTCTGTAAGAACCTAAAATTCCTAGTTTCGCATGCATTCTTCTTAATTTTCTTGTCTCACTTTTTCTTCTAATCTTCGTTTCCTAGAATTTTTCCAAAGTTCCATTTGAGTAAGAGTGTCACCAAATGCAATAGATTATTTTTCCTACAAGATTTAGGGTTGTTTTGGATTTTTAGTTCTCCTCTAACACTTATATATTCCAATGATAGGTATCTCATAGGTTGTCTTTTCTCATCCCTATGCATCTACAATCCATGCTATACCCAAGACACATTGTCTCTAACTTATCCCATATTTTTATTTATTTATTTAGTGATTTATTTACCCAAATTTAGGTATTTATGATAATTATGAGTATATAAATATTTATGTATTAATTATACCGATGTATATACATATCTTTTATATATTATTTTATATACAATATTAATTATATTATTTCTATAATTTATCTCTAAGTGTTTATTAATTTTCGAATCATAGTTCGCTCATTATCGATAATATAATAATAATATAGTAAATTTTTACTATTTTAGCTATATTTTTAATATTTTGTTATATTTTTAAATTTTGAATCTACAAAAATTCCTCAACTAATATTTTCAAACACTTCATAAGTTTCTAGCCTTATCGGGTTACCTTCTTAAACGCCTTAAATTAGCTATCGAACTTAGTTACACTAATACGAGTCTTATAGATTCTAAAGATGGTTTCTGGGCTAAAGCAAAGAACAAGAACCTTTGTGCTAAGACCCTCCAATGAGCAACATTATTATGTTGATCCTAAGCCCAATCTAAGATCAAGAGTCATCATCAAAGGAAACTTAATTTTACATTTTAAAAACAAGAGAAAAGAGCAACTACTCTCCCATTCGCAATTTGTTTTTCCAAGATAATCGACCACTGGGTAAGATTCATAGGTACACTACATCAGCAAAATTCCTAGATATAAAAATATCTTGAAGATGGCCAAAGTGTACCAAGCCATTGGCATTACGATTCGTCTTAAGTTTCCTCGTATAAAAGACATGAAATTATGGAAGGCTTTCTGTTCACATTAGAGCACTCAAACTCACACTTTAATTGCTTCATGGGGAAAATTCACTCAAACATGAGAAGACATATACATGCTATTTAAACTACATGATTTTGATAAGACCAATATTATAAATGTCCTTGCCATAGAGGAGGAGCAAAGTATCAAAACCAAACTAATGGCTACATTACAAGCAAGTAAAGATAGAAGAAAAAGATCAATATTCTCATTATGGATCGAGCATTTCTTTGAAAGCTATAGAGAAGATAAAACTAAAGTCTCAAGACTATGTTGTGGGTATGAGTGAGTATCCATATGTTATGAAAAAACTTTGATTTCCTTCTTGTTCTCCCACTTTCTCTATCTAATATCGCAATGTAGATATAACCTTAACCACAATCACTTGTATTCTTTGCATTACAAGAATGAGTTCACAGCATTTATTGCATTATGGCTATCAGTCTATGTATTCCCTGTTAGGCTTGAAGAAGTCATATGTCCCCGATTATTTCCATTAACCATTTACATAGCCAAAGGGGACTGCTTTGCCTTAGCACCTTTCTACTTAGGCTCCATTTATTGATGAGTTGACTAATATCATGAGGGTTTAGTGAGATCAAAAGGTTGTTATGTAATATATTCATATGTGGACTTAGTTTTCTTATAGCTTTTTCTTTTTAAGTGATTTCAAGCATATTATGCCCCTCTTAATGTTCAAAACAAGGTTAAGGTCTTTCATTATAAGGCGTGGGATTAGGTCAAACAGCGACCCTCATGTTCATTACTTGAGGTAATTGACAGTGCAAGCAAGTTCATTTTTCATCTTTATGTGAGGAACGTTGTAGGCTATGAAGATTGCACGAAATTCCATTCCTCTTATTCGGATGTCTTTGTAACTCTTGTGAGCAATGACAAAGACATACATGTTACTGATGCGAGATTCCTACTATAGTGTACTCTAAGATATCGACCTTTGCTGCAGGATAGCAAAGATTTGCATGGTTGCTTCTTAGAATAGCTTGTCATGGTATATTCCCCTCCCAAGGTTGCTCACTAACTTGGCTTTGAATAAGGAGTTCCTAGATTCATCCCTCCATTTGAGGATCTTACTTCTTGTTGCAAACTCTTTTACTAGAGAACTTTAAAGAAATCTATCCAGAGGTACAATGACTATTCTTTCTATCCGTTAGTTGTGTTGGGGTACCTCCTCCAACTGGTTAACTTTTTGGGA
The DNA here is from genome assembly GCA_024138005.1 of Lumnitzera racemosa. NCBI lineage: Eukaryota > Viridiplantae > Streptophyta > Magnoliopsida > Myrtales > Combretaceae > Lumnitzera > Lumnitzera racemosa. The sequence goes on from JAMXBC010000007.1 coordinate 10,837,756, forward strand.
AGGTTATTTATAGGACTTTCAAAACTACATTTATGCCATAGTGGAAGACACCTTAGAAGAAGATGTTATTTATTGGTATGACTTTTCCCTTCGCCTTCTAAGGCTTAATCCAAGATCAACTCATGAACCTACTATTAAATTGAAGCCTCTTCATTATCCATCTCACTTATAAGAAATTGTGTCAAGTAAACGTGTTCACCTTCATGAGGTAATATCTCTATCCCTTCTTCGAAAATTTCTTGCTTTATTATTTTTTTTTTCTTTTCTTCATTTACTTACTCCTTCATTTATTCTTTTCTTCATTCACTTATCCCTTCGTTTATCTTTCCTTCTATAGTGTAGAAAGAGAGAGTAGATATTGATCATGCCCCAACTAGCCTTAGTGATACAAACTTGTAGATGAATACACGAACCCAATATCACGCGTAACTAAAAAGGGTGAGTCTAAGCTGTAAGATGGCTCGAAAAGTAAATGATAGTTAAGGGTGAGCAAGGGTGAGCATGCATTAATGATGGATATGATGCACCAATGCCTCACACGAGCTCGAGTCACACTTGATATGACATACAAGTATGGCCAGTGGTCACTCGCCATTAGTCCATGCTCAAATGAGCTAGATTAGATTAGCTCAAGAGAGTAAAAAGTTCAATGTATTCTTCTGTATATTCTTGCGGCTATTATATTTTGTGATTAGCTATAGTACCCTATTAGGAAAAGTTCTACAGTACAGAAAATTACAAAAATGAAACCCTATTTGCTAAATAAAAGGAAAATAATTTATAAGGAAAGCATGAAATTATGTGTAGAGAATATCCTCTATCAAAAAGGACAGTATGGTTGTTAAAAAGGACAACACACGCATGTTTTTACTCTACAATTTTGACAATGTTATGAGCCGAATAGAGGTAGGCCTCTATTCAGGTTTATTCAGCATCAAAAGTTCAGGACCCTGATTGTTGGAGCTAGATTAGGGCTGGTTCAAGGATAGCTCACAGTTGGGTTAACCTTAGAGGGTTGGCTACTAATAGTTATCAGCTCAACCTCGGCACCATAGAGATTTCAGATTTAGCGCATGGACTTGTGCTTAGTAGAGGGTTCGATTCAACACGTTGGCTGGTTACCTTAGCAAAACCTTGGATAATATAAAGAACGAATTAGCTCACAGATCAGACTAGGGCAAGTATTGCTCCTCAGCACTAAACATAGCTTGGACAGCTTGATGGACCACTTTAGAGAGCCCCCAAGCTCGGGAAAGTGTAATCGGTCCTTGATCCTTATCATCCCCTTCAAGTTATTTGAGATTTAGGATCAAATTTGGTTCAAGTCTAGGTTGCTCATCTTCAGAAGTATAAGGTTGGAGGTTGGCAATGTTGAAAGAGTCTAAGACCCCATATCCTTTAGGCAATTCAATCTTATAAGCATTAGGGTTGATCTTTTTAAGTGCTTTGAAAGGTCCGTCGGCCTTAGGAAGCAACTTGCTCTTCCTCAAGTTTAAGAATCGTTCCTTGTTGAGGTATATCCACACCAAATTGCTTGGTTGAAACTCTCTCTTCCTCTGTCCTTGGCTTCGCTTCTCAAGCTTAATATTAACTCAACCAAATTGCTTTACAACCTTCTAGTGCATGGCTTTGATGGCCTTAACTCTCCTGATGGTTGGTTAGTCATCATCAAGCATTAGCTGAGGCGCTTGGTCCAATGGCAGCTCAAGGTTGAACCCATAGGCAACCTCGAATGGAGACATGCTTGTTACACTGTGGGCAGTCCTATTGTAGGCGAACTCAATGATTGGTAAGCACAGATCCCAGTCCTCTATGTTTTGTCTTATAGCAACTGTCACGCCCCGAACAAGAAGAGTCATAACAGTTCCGCCGTATAAACTAATCTATAATAGAAGCTGACCTCACAACTGCTTTCGTAGACGCAGTTTACACAAGGCGCACAACTCAACCAGCTTGAAAAGTTTGTTTTGACACCTGTTAATAACCAAACCTGTGGTAGATCTTTTACAAGATACTTGTTCTATACAACCTGCTGTTTAGTACCACAACAGTATTTAAACAAACATTTCATGTCCAAAGGTAAAGTTTACAATCAGAGTTTATTAAAAACCACGGGTTTTGCGGTCCATATACAATAAGTTAGAAAACTAGTGGGCTCCCAGGGAATTCCCAATTAGTTTTCCTCAAAACTTAGAGACAAAGTCAAGAGCTCAGGTTCAGTTAATTCATCGATCCTCACTTTCCCACACAGCAGCACACTAACCTGGGAACGGTGGTACCTGAACATCTTGTCTTTACTCAACACCTGCAAAAGAGTCTGTAGGGATGTGAGCACAACTAGCTCAATGAGTGGGACGGAGTCAAAAGAGTACTGTACAATCACAAATAAGGTTAATAATCATGATGAAATGCAATGCAATCACTCAAATGAAAACATCACACAGTGTTATCCGGTCCACTATGAGGTTAGAGAAATTACATCCGCTTCAACCCGGATTGAGGAGTTTCATCGTAACTCAAGTCAGACCAATCCCGGGCTTATGCAATGGAGAACACCCTCCTCCCATGACCGCCTTCGAACCACGTCCCCCAACCTTGCCATGACCTCCTCGCCTGTCACTTAGTTTGACTAAGGATGGGGAAAGGACCATTTCAGCTATCCTCATCGAAGGAAGTTGGTATTTGGCTTAACACTCTTAATCATTTCCCCTAACGGGTGATTATGCATGTACAATTACATTTTAGTCGAATAGCTATTAGTGTTCATCAGGGGTGACCAACAAGTTTACACAATACAGAATCCATGCAAATATGCAGAACAGCATACCAAGGAGTTGAACTCCTGTCACAACCGAGTATCATTCACACACATAGCATGCGCATAATCATCTAATTACAAACACAACTAGAAGTACTCTTAGGTCCCCGGATACTTTAAATAGTACCCAAACAAGTGGTGAAGCCACAATCCCAACTTACTTGTTTAGACGTTCATTATTGCTAACTTGAATTGTCAACCGTCTTTGTATTGGAAGGTCCTAATTACATAAAAGACCCAAATTCAGTTTTCGTAATAATTACGAAAACATTAAGGTTTAATCTAAAATGTGTATATATATATATATATATTATTTCCATAATATACAGTCATGTTATTACTATATATCGAATTAAATTATTAATTATTGATATTGTACATCATATATACTATTATGTATTATATATCGTTTTGATCGTATTGAAACGTACTTTTTATTTATTAATTCACGTTTTGATTCCGGTAAGATTACCGAAATGTGTATATTCTTGAATATGATATGGTTATAGGCTAAATTACTTAAGGTTGTTCGATTTTAACAAAATTAGTGTCATTAAGTTCGTATAGACCTAACGATATCTTTTACGAGTCCTGTTTCTAGAGATGGCTTTTAACGGGTAATTTGAGTTTTTAATACAATTATACATAATTATATAAAACTGATTGTATTATGCATAATTTATAGTTTAAATTATATTTTATCTAATTTGTCCTTATATTTTAACAATATAAGTATTATTCAATTCTAATACACCTAAAGTGTATCTCGATCAGAAAATATTAATAAATATAATAAAAATCTCCATTTAATCCAATCTAATCAACAATCCTATATATAGTTTTTATTTAACTATTTAATTCATCTTAGCCTATTAATATTACAAATACACTCCGACTTGTAATTTAAGCTATTTTACTTAATAAATTCGTAATAAATAGTTCAGGTTACCAAATAATTCCCCAAAAATTTATATAGACTTCTAAAAATATAGGGAATTCAGTTATCACTTGGTTCCAAGTTTCCGACCTATTGCCTATATTTTCATATTGACAATTTTACCCCTAAATTATCCAATTATAATTCTTTTAGCACCAAATTAATTTTATTCTGACTCAATACTATTACTATTTATTACAGATCAGTACATGTCCATTTCATCAATTAATTTCATAATTTCCTATTAAATTCATAATTTTAGCCCATTTTCGAGCTAATTTCAGGCCTAAAAATTCAATAAATATTAAAATTATTCAAATCAAAATTTGGACTACATAGCAATTACCTATATATCATGCACATCCTACACAAAAATTTTCAGCTAGAAACAACGTTATTTAGTACATTTATTTTACAATTATACATTCAGGTGAACAGTAGATTTCTTAATAAAGTATATTAAATATTACGAATTTTTCAAAAATAAAAATATCAGATGAAAGCATGTTTAAAATAACCTAAGTACAATTTTTTTCATAATTTTTTAGGTGGATTTACTAATTTTTAAAAATTCTTGAAAAACAGGGCAAGAATTTAACTTTGCTGTTCTTGGGTGCTCCGGTGGCCGGCGGCGGTTGGCCAGTTGTCGGACAGTCTGCACGGTGGATAGACCGTGTAGGGTTGGCTAGGTTTCACAGCAGAACCACTCTAGGTTATGGTTCTTCACTTTCACGAAATTTCCTCCGTTTTTTCTAAATTTCTTTTTATTTTCTATAATTTTTTTCTAATTTTTCTTTCTATTGTTTTTGGTTCCAAAAGATGTAAAGTGATTTTTTCAACAGATTTATAGTTGCTTAGGTCGGTTCCTTTTTTTATTTTTTTTCTTGCTTTTTCCTTCATTAATTACAAGTAGGAGGTGGCATTGGCTTGTAAATTCACCTTTTAATTCAGCAATTGTCTAGCTTTGATATTTTCTAGCAATTTCCAGGCGTGAATCAGCAATTGGAAGGCTTTTAGATAATATTTTGCAATTTTTTTAGGTATTTGGGGTATATTTTATTAATACTTAATTATTTACTTAATATACGAGTATATATTCCTCATGAATATCACGTATAATATATAACTATACTCATATAATTAAGTTTCTAGCATATCTTTTATTTTTAGTATATGTTCTAAAGTTAATTTCATGAATTCAACACAATAAATATATAATTACATAATCTAAGGTTAATTTACAGGTATAATTACTATTTATACCAAGTATACTCGTAAAATTACGTATATTTTTATCTAGTAAATTATACTATATTATCTCATTTTATAGCTCAATTAACTTATCTTTAAGTTTTCGTTGCAATCTAAGTTCGATTTTAGAAGTTCCGAACATTTTAATGCTATAATAAATATTCCAACTTCTAAGTGCAAAATTAGAATTTCGGATCATTATTACTAAAATCTAACTTTACTGTAATATCTCGATTAAGTTTTTTATTCTAGTAGTAAAGTTTGGGTTCAATTGGATAAGTTTCCCTAAAAGCCCTAAATCTAAGCTCGGTTGTCCTAAACTCAATTTTGGGAGCTTACAGCAACCTACAGCAAAGTTCTTACGGTCCTATTGATAACCTCAATTTGTCCATCGATTTGTAGGTGGCAAGATGTGCTATACAACAACTTAGTTCCCATTCACCTCCACAATATCCTCCAAAAGTGGCTTATGAACTTAGGGTCTTGGTCTATAACAATGGTCCTGAAAATTCCATATAACTTAATTACTTCCTATAAGAAAAGCAAAGAGATAACTGAAGCGTCATTAGTTTTGGAATAGAGTACAAAATGTGCCATTTTGCTAAATCGATCCACAACCACTATAATAGAGTCCTTTCCTTAGGACGTCCTTGATAATCTTAACATGAAGTCTGTACTCAACTCGGTCCATGGTTTGGTCGTGATTAGCAAGGGTTGGTACTATCCTTACTCGGCTCGACTCTTCGCTTTTTGGTAAGTCACACACTTTTCCAACATGGATTAGACATCTATCTTTATCCTTGGCCAAAAGAATCAGGAAGATAGTACCTCATAAGTTTGACACTAGCCAAAGTGTATCCCTCTCCATGTACCTTACGCACTAGAAATTCTCGTGTAGAACAAGTTAGGAGACATAGCCTTCTCTTCCTAAATAAGTATTCATCCTCCCTGTAATAGTCATCTAGAGTTTGTTTATCGTCACAACAGGCATAGATAGGACTAAAGTATGTGTCCTCAGCATACAAATTCTTAATGGTTGAAAAACCAAGTAGCCTAGTTTGCATCTTGGTCAAGAGGGTATGTCATCTTGATAGGGTGCCATCCACTACATTGTTCTTCCCATTCTTGTATTTTACAATATAAGAAAAAGCCTCCATGAACTCAACCCACTTGGCTTGTCTACAAGATAACTTCAGTTGGCTTTTTATATATCTCAAGGATTCATGGTCGGTATAAATCACAAATTCCTTAAACAGCAAATAGTGTTGCCATACCATTAAGGCAAATTAAGGAGTAGAACTCCTTGTCATAAATGGAATAGTTAAGTGTGGCTCCTCGAAGTTTCTCGCTGAAGTAAGCAATAAGTTAGCCTTCTTACATTAGTACAACACCTATACCTAGTCTAGACGCATCATAATCTACTTCAAATACCTTGTCGAAGCTCAGTAGAGCTAGGAGAAGAGCTGTAGTTAGCTTCTCCTTCACATCCTCAAAACTCCTCCTCTTTTTCTTACCCCATTTGAATTCAAAATTCTTCTTTGAGAGTTTGGTAAGTAGGGCCACAATCGTGCTAAAATTCTTTATGAATAGGCTATAGAATGATGCTAAGCCGTAAAAACTTCTCACATCGACAGAATAGGTCGGCTCAAGCCATTCTATGATCGCTCTTATCTTTTCTTCATCAACCCAAATGCCACCTTTACTCATAACAAAACCTAAGAATATCACCTCGGAACGGCAAAAGTTGCACTTCTTTAGATTAACGTAGAGCTACTCGACTTAGAGTTTTGTAAGCACTTATTGGAGATGTTCTTGATGAGTCTCCAGGTCAAGATTGTATACTACTATATCATCAAAATAAACTAAGACAAACCTTCCCAATAATTCTCAAAGCATATGATTCATATGTTGCATAAATATGCTTAGCGCATTGGACAACCTAAATGGCATTACAAGCCATTCATATAAACCATGTCATATCTTGAATGCGATCTTCTACTCATTGCCTTTACGCATTCAAATCTGATGGTACCTAGCTTTAAGGTCGATCTTGGAGAACACTCTTTCTCTGCTCAATTCGTCTAGCATGTCATCAAGCCTGGGTATGGGATACCTGTACTTGATAGTGATTCAATTGATCACTCGACCATCGACATACATCCTCTAAGACCTATCTTTCTTTGGCACTAATAAGGCCGGTATAGTGTAGGGGCTCAAGGACTCGCACACATACCCCTTCTTCATCAACTCATCCACTTGCCTTTACAGTTCAATGGCCTGTTCAAGATTCAGCCTATAGGTAGGCTTGTTTAGTAACGTAGCTCCTAGTTGTAAGTTGATCACATGCTCAATGCTTCGATTTGGGGATAAATCATTCGGTATCTCTTCCGAAAACAAATTGACAAATTCTCTAGTAGAATTTTTACTTCGGTTGGTAGCTCTTCTTCCTTGGGCCTCATCTCCAAAGGCCTCCTTACCAATAGGTAAGTTAATCCCTCCAACTCTATTTTTCTTTTCAGTCTAACTCAAGTCAATACCAAAGCCTCTTTCCTCATGGTTCGACTAAGTTGGATCTGTATAACTTTTACTTGCTTTGCAGTCATGAGACTCAATTTCAACCTTCTTCCCTCGTACTTTACAGAACATGTATTCCTCCTGCCGTCATACAAAACTGCTCAATCAAACATCTTTGGTCATCTAAGTAGGAGGTAGGGCGTACTCATGGGTAATACATCACAAAGCACTTCATCTCGATACTTTCCAATACAGATCAACATAGACACCTATCAGTTCACTTTTAAGGCTCTCTTATCACTAAGCCAGTGAAGCTTGTAAGGTTTCAGGTGGGACATGGTTGGCAATTTCAACTGTTGGACTATAAATGCAGAGGCTGCATTGGTGCTGCTCTTACTGTCAACAATTAGCACGTACAGTGAGTCATTCACCTTGCACCTAATATGGAAGAGATTTTCCCTTTATTCATCTTCGGGTACAGGATTGACACTCATTGTCCTTAACACCAAAGCGATTGGCATAAAGTTTCCTTCCTTACTGTAGATAACTTCCTCTTCAAACAATTTGGTCTATCCATCCTCCTTCAACTCCTCTACTTCTACATCAGCACTATCGCCTTCAATGGTCGGTGCCTCACCTTGGATTTCCATTGTTCACCTATTTGGATACTGAGCGACTATATGCCCAAAGCTTTAGCATTTGAAACACTTGACTCACTTGTCTTCCTCCCTAAACTCTAGCCTCTTTCAAACTTTTTTGGGGGTTCCCTCTCCTTTGCTCAAGTAGTATGAGCAGGTTCAGTCTCAATAACCTTGTTTAGTTCCATTCACACTGGTCTACTTAGAACACAGGTGGTCGAAATCTTCCCGTTCGGTACCTTTCTATCTTCTAAGCAGCTCAAATTGCATCATCAAGTGTTCTAACATCCAGGGTTTCTAAGATATCCCCAATCTTATACTTCAACCCACTAATGAATCAAGATACAGTTCGGTCTTCCGGCTCTACGACTTTACATTGGATCATTAACATTTGGAATTCCTTAACATAAGCGTCCACACTTAATCCTTTTTGTCTCAATTCTTATAGTCTTTTGAAGGCATCCTACAGATAATATCTTAGCACAAACCTTCTTCGCATAACTCTCTTCATTTCATCCCAACTCCTAATCCCTCGCTCTCCTTCCCTTCTTCTGGTAGCTTGCAAGTTCTTCCACCATAAGGCGGCATAACCACTGAACTCCAACACAGTAAGTCTAATCTTTGCATTATCAAGCACTTTGTGGTATTCAAACTACTTTTCAATCATATCTACCCAATCTAAGTAGTGCTCGACATCACCAGTTCCAGAAAAACTTAGAATTTACATTCTCAATCTCTTAACTCTAGGGGCTCGCACATTTCTTTCCTTAAGCTCGCAGTATTCCTCTGTCTCGTCACCTCCTTCTACTTCCTCCGCAATCTCTTCAAGCGCTAGCCTTCGTCTAGTGTCCCTACCAAATCCTTCAACTTGGGGTGGTCAAATTGGAATGTTAACTTAGCCAAACTGACCATTGCCTCATCCTTGCTATTTGCATTCCCTAATAGGGCTACTTCTAGCCCATTGTCTATCTTATTGGATAACAGTCACTAGACTAGCTACTAAGTTGGTAAGCCTATCCAAGTAGTCACCCACTAACTAAGGTGTGAAGCTTCCTTCTTAACCCCGGTCATGTTGAGTACTACTTTCTTGGTTTCCCAAAATCCCTTGAACACTTGAATCTAACATTGCTGTTTACTTCACAATAAGAATTACACAAAAAACAAACAATCAACTACACTTTATTTTGCATAACAAAAACAGGAGAAAACAAAGTTCAGAACACTTCTCAACTACTAAACTTTAAAACTAACAATAGAACCATTATCTCACGACAGCAATAACAGACCACTCAAATAACACAGTAGCAAAATCCAGCTTCGAACGTAATCAAGCTCTGATACCAAAATGATATAGACTCGTGGATGAACATATGAACCCAATATCACGCGTAACTAAAAAAGGTGGGTCCAAGCTGCAAGATAGCTCGAAAAGTAAATGATAGTCGAGGGTAAGTAGGGTTTCCTATGCACCAACAATAGATATGATGCACTAACGCCTCATATGAGCTTAGGTCATACTTTATATGACGCACAAGTATAGCCAGAGGTCACTCGCCACTAGTCTACGCTCAAATGAGCTAGAGGACACTTAGCTTAAGAGAGTAAAAAGTTCAGTGTATTCTTCTATATATTCTTGCGGCTATTACATTATGTGATTATTTATAGTACCCTGTTAAGGCAAGTTCTACATTACAAAAAATTAAAAAAAAAATGAAGCCCTATTTTCCAAATAAAAGAAAATAATTTTTAGGGAAAGCATTAAATTGTACACAACGAATGTCCTCTATTAGAAAAGATAGTACGGTTGTCAGAAAGGATAGTACGCACGCAGTTTTACTTTACGATTTTGACAATGTTGTGAGTCGAGTAGGGGTAAGCATCTATTTAGGTCTGTTAAGCATCAGAAGTTCGGCGCCCTAACTGCTGGGGCTAAACTGAAGTTAGTTCAAGGATGGTTTACAGTTGGGTCAACCTCAAAGGATTGTCTCCTGATAGTTATCAGCTCAACCTTAGCACCATAGAGATTGCTGTATTCAGATTTAACATGTGGACTTATGCATAGCGGAGGGTTCGGTTTGATACGTCAACTAGTTACCTTGGCAACACTTTAGATAGTATAGAGAGCGAAGTAGCTTGGCATATCAGACTGCGGCAAGCACTGCTCCTCGACACTTAACTCATTTAGATAGCTCGGTGGACCACCTGAGAGAGCCTTGGGGCTCAGGAGTGTATAATTGGTCCTTAATCCTTATCACTTAGGGATGTTGTTGACTTGGATCCAATCCTTACGCTTACTTATCATTTTTCTCATTGATACGAAATTGGCAAGCAACTTACCATTAAAGATTCTCTTGCTACCAAGAAGACTTTAGATGTAAGGGATGAGAATGTAGACATAGATTTGGTTGATTACAGGGGCTATCCTACCAATGGGAATTCCTTGGTACATTCTAAACATGGTGTTAATGATGACTCTAATACCCTTGATGAGGAATATGGGATAGGGAAAGGTGATGCTAAATCTGTACATGCTAGAGATGATAAGATCGAAACGACCCCTAACACCGCATCTTTTAAAAATCATCATGATGTTGCTACCTTTAAAGACAGTAAGATTCTGACACATAATACTACATAAGATAATACTATTTTGCCCGACACTGCATCAATGATACCCACTGGGGCTTAGGTTCCTTCACACATCTCAGCTCCTATTGAGGTTCATCCCTTTACCATCCCGTCTTCCACCTACCATTTTTTTTCATATTCATCCTACCCCAGTTGTTGACATATAGCACAAAGATAAGGAAGTAACTCTTAGTACTACATTAAAGGCAGCAATAGAGACTTTTTTACTCCATGGGTTGATCATACCTATATGCCTTATGGACTCGTTAGACTGTTTATGTGCTCTAGAGGGGGAGTTTTGGTCTAAGTCACCTCTCTTAGGGACTTACATGGTTATGGAAATGATGACATTATTGGGGGAGGTTAGTGACTAGTTTGACAAATCATGGGAACCATTGATAGAAGAGCAGCCGAAGCAATTAGTTTAGAGTATTACCAGTGCACGTCTTCTCCAATTCAAAGTTAAAAGCATAGAGCATATAGTTGAAAAAGCACATAAGTTATTGGCTTGCTATAAAGACATACAACATCATAAGGAGCTCAAAGAAAAGTTGAAATCACTAAAGCTTAAAGTAGGAAAAACTATCAGTGATAAGGGTCTTATAGCCTCCATGCAGTCGAATCTCACTCCATAATTTTGATGTTACTTTTCTAGGTTATTGTTATCTTAGTCATTTTCTTCATTTATGTTAATTCTAGTCTTTTTGAACTTAGACATTTAGAATGAATATTATTTAGCTCAATATCTTTGCTTTATATTTATTATAATGTAGGCAACTTAGACTCTTACTAGTCTAAGGGGGCTTTTATCATGCATTTAAGTCATTATGCACTTATGAGGCAATGATATCAACCAACAACAATAATGCTAAAGGATCCTTTAAAGTATTACTTTTTACCATGCCTAAGCAATGATAGTGGCAAACTTTGCTTAGGATCAAGAATTATTATTTCCTTAGCTAATGTAGTGCTACCATTGCTTAGTTGTTTTACACAAATTACCAAAAAGGTGCTACATCAAGACTACTTTATCATGAGAGTTAATAAAAATAAAATTTTTAATGCATTGCTTAAGAAGACTTGTTAGCTTACTTAGCTATAATTGGTTTGGTGCACTCGAGAGTTATGCTATTGCAAATTTGCAACATTCAAACCTATCTTTTCATCGCGTGCTCTAGAGCCATTGCTTTCACCAATCAATAATGATGTGTGGACTACCCCACTTCTCATAACATGCTTATTAGCTTAGTGCGTTAAGGAGAAAATCATACCTTTGCAGCAACATAAGCAAAATAGAATAAGTGAATAATACGTAACTCATGTAATATGAACTAGATTCTCTCATACTAAGTACTTTTGAATAATATGCAACTCATATAATGTGAACTAGATTCTTTCATTACTAAGTACTTTAGTACAATGATTATCATAAATGAAATTTCTTAATGTACTAAAAATTAATAGGACTTGTAATAGCATATGTCAAATTGAGAGGTTTGCAATAGCCACTATCATGTACTTCCTCAATAATGTAAGGTCCCTCCCACTTAGGTGTAAACTTTAGCATTGGAATATCTCATTATACATTCTTCATTGCACGAAGCACAACATCACCCTATTGGAATAATCTCTTCCTTACCAAGCAGTCATAAGCTACGCTAACTCTTTACTAATAATTGGCCAAATTGCTCTTAGTAATGTCTCATCTTTCCCTTAATGCTTCTAAGTATAACATGCACAAGGTATTTGGCTTTAATTCCACATTGATGGCTAGTCATACTAATGGGACCATGATCTCTATTGGAATCACTATTTCAAATCCATATACTAGCGAAAAGGGGGTTGCTTTCATTGGTCCACACTTAGAAGTACATATGCCCATAATGCTAGTGGGAGCTTATCATGCCAATCTTTATGATTATCATGCACTATGTGACTAAGTACTTTTAGAAGACTCTTATTGGTTGCTTTTACTTGACCATTTTCTTTAGGGTAATAAGGAGTAGACTTCACATGATCAATATTGTATGATCTAGTAACCGCCATACATCTGTAATGGCAAAAAGGTGTTCCATTATCTAAGAGGACGCACTTTGGTATTCTGAATTTGCATATGATGTACTCCTTCGTAAAACATGCCATTGCTTGTCCAATTGCCTTCTTTAGGGGCACTACTTCAACCCACTTTGTGAAACACTTTATTCTTTCTAAGATCCAAATGCAACATCTAAATGGTGGATGAATCGGGCCAATCAAGTCAAATGTTGAAGTATGAAAAGGCCATGGAGTTGTCAAGCTATGGAGTGTCATTGTAGGGGTATGAATTGTATCTCCATGATGTTGGCAAGCAACGCACTTCTTTGTAAAGTTAAAATTATCTTTTTTCATAATTGGCCAGTAATACCCCAAACTAATAAGTGGTAGTACAGCATAGCTTTCATCCTACTTGATGTTCTCTACAATTGTCAGAGTGTGCCTCTAATAATATGGTCTCTATCTTAGGAGTTGCTATACATTTAAGAGGCTTCCCTATAATTGACACCCTATAAAGTTCATCATCATGCATGATATACTTTTTTTCTTTTTGCTTCATTATCCTAGCATCCTTGCTACTTGTAGGTAAGACATTATTTTTTAGATAATTAATATATGGGTATCTGCAATCTCCAACACTTATCACAAAGTTACATTCTAGCTTGTTAAGAAGTTCAAAACACTTAGGGCAACTAATCCACAATAATGGCGCATCTTTAACATAGTTAGCTAGCAATATCCTATACACTAAATGCAATGGTATAGGGATAGCCCTTCTTCACCACACCAAACCCTATGAAAGTCTTTATATTTAGAGAGGGCTTCCTTCATTGAAATGCATCATGATTGTATGCCTTCTGGCCCTTTGAAGTACAATTCACCACTAATGTAAACAAAATCTTTCAAGTTGTTGTAGAAGCTACACTTAAGTGCATTAACTGCTACCTAATAAGGGTACACCAATCATCATACATTTCTTCCTCTTCCTCAAAAAGTTTCAGTGCTATACATGGGAAGGTCTTCTTAACAACTTGTACATTGAGGCTATCATCCATATCTTGAATTGGAACTTTCGATGCCAAAGTTGCTAAAGCATCTACAAATTGATTAGTAAACCCCATAGTATGCTCATATTGTATCGACTAAAATTTTGCTAACCGATGCTTGAATTGTATCCCTATAAGGTGCAAGTGTAGGTAGAGGTAGCATTGGGCCGACTCGAAATCGCCGGTTTACGAGCTCAGCTATCGTTGAACCTTAACAAGCTCATCAAGAGGCAATTCTGAGCTGGTTTAGCCCTTAAACTATTTTTTTATTAATTTTATTAATTTCTTTTGTTTTAAATATATTAATAATTTCTAATAATGTGATCTCCTTTCTTTTTTTTTTTAAGTGTATTAATTCATTAATAATTTCTATTTTTTTTATTAATTTCCGACTTAATGTGATTCTAACTTTTTTTTATTTTTTTCCTTAAAATTTTATTTTTTTCCTTATATTTAAGTTCTTAACATTTAACAAGTTTTACAAAAAGGACTTATATTAATTGAAATTGAATTTTCCATTTCTCTTTAACACATAATTAACTTATAATTAGTCATCTATCATTAGTTTGATGATATTATTTTTAAAAAATTGTCCTTCACTATTGCAAATAAATTTGACATAGAATGAGCTACTGAATATTATCCAATTATTTTTTCTGACTTAGTGATCTCCATTTTCTCTTTCTTTTTCTTTTTTTAAGGGGGGTAAACTAACCAGGCCAACCATTGATTCAATGTGGGCCAACCCAGCAGTTTGAAGGGGCAATTCGGCCTAGCCTCCTACGAGTCAGGTTATTTCGTTAGCCTGTCGAGCTAGTTTATGGTTTAGAACTGGCCCTTACTTAGGTCTAAGTGCAAGTTCCTTGAAAGCAAAGTCTCCATTAGACTACTTAATTATTAAGTTAGAGTTACCTCAAATGCATAGCTGTTGTAGGTTAGCTTCTTTAGCTGATATCAAATACTTAGCCTCATTATTATTATAATGAAATTCTAGTTTGAATGCCAATGGTAGCTCCTAGCATTCTGGTGAAACTAATATAACCCTTACTCCCCGTCCATTTACTCCGACAAAGCCGTCAAATTAAACTAACCATTCCCTTCCTCATTAATTACTAGCGAGTCCTTATGAAACTCTGGTAAGATTGTATCCATAACCATGTTGTCTTGAGTGGAAGGAAAATGTGATAAGAGGTTAGCTAAATCTTGGGACTTGATAGCTTTAGGAGTTGTAACTGTAATATCAAACTTACTAAGTAAAAGTAACCACTTAGCAATCCTCCCATATAAAGCTAGGTACAATAATACGTACTTAATAGGATCTCAATAGGTGGTGAGATTGATCTTATGTGCCAAGAAATAGTGGTACAGCTTTTGTGTGGGAAATACCAACGTGAGACAATGTTTCTCATAGGCTAGGTAATTAACTGCACTTCCTTACAAGGATTTGCTCAAATAGTACACTGGCCAAGCTACCATCTATCTCTTAGGCAAGTAAGGCCATAATAGACTTATTAGTAGACGTTAAGTACAAGGTCATTAGTTATCCTTTGATAATTATCGTCATTGTTTATGGAGAACTCAAGATCTCCTTAATTTTCTGGACTACCGCATCTTGTGGTTGCCCCTAATCAAAAGGGACACCCTTCCTCATGAGATGATATAGGGGGTAGGAGATTTTGGCCAAAGTTAGAATTAACCTCCTTATGTAGGAGACTTTCCCAACAAAACCCCTCAATTCCTTCTGATTCTTGAAGGATGCCATTGACTGGATCACTTATAGTTTTACTAAATCAATATCAATGCCTTTCTTGTAGACTATAAATATGAGGAACTTTCTTGATGGCACTCCAAATATGCACTTTAACGGATTCATTCAAAGTAAATACGTTTGACATTTTTTAAACACCTTCCTCAAGTGGTCCAAGTGATCCAATGCACATTTAGATTTGATGACTATGCCTTTTACATAATCTTCCATGAAATCATGCATCGTATCATGGAATATAGCTGTCATTGCTCATTAGTAAGTAGCACCTACTTTTTTCAAACCAAAAGGCATTACAGTGTAGTGGAAGTTCCTTATTGGTGTTTGAAAGGCCGTGTACTCATTGTCTCCAATCGCCATTTTGATTTGATTGTATCTACTAAAACCATCCATGAACGAAAATAGTTCATACCAGATCATTGCATCTACTAAGATCTCAATATTTGGCAAAGGAAAATCATGCTTCAAGTAGGCTTTGTTTAGGTCTCAAAAGTCTAAGCATTTACATATCTAGCTATTCTTTTTCCTTGAAAGCACTATGTTTGCTAGCTAAGTGGATGCTTAGTTGACTTTATTATCCCGCCATTAAAGTAGAAAAGTCATAATAGTCCCACTATGTACACCAAGTTATGATAGAAGTTGGCAACTAAGCTATTATCATAAACTTGGCATACACAATGTACATACAACTATGAAACTCTAAAGCATTTTCAGTTCAATAGCTAAAGTAAAATAGAAACATTTGGTTCATATATTACTTTGAAAGACAAAAGTTTGATTAATATAATTCATTTTAAAAATTTTTGTAATTTTTGTACAAGAAAATTTATAAAAGAATCCAACATTGTTGTTACAATAAATACAATATTATAAGTTAGTCTAGGTCATTCAAATGACCCAATTGACTCCAAAACAAAGACAAAAAGAATATTCCAAGCCATTTGCTTCTTACTCCAACCCATTATCCATCTTTTTTTATGCCCAAAGATTAGATGATCTTAGTGTCCATCTTCTAGGACCTGTAAAAGAATTATGGAGATATAAGCAACCACCATTTAGTAGGAGGATGAAGACAAAAGCATACACAGTACAACGATCAAGCAGGATTGTCATTCAATTAATTAGATGCAATGAAATACAATGCAATAAGCATATACTATTTGCATGATGTAGTCTGATTCATCAAAAAGTTAGAAATTGTGCCCGCTCTAACCTAGGTTAAGGAGTTTTTGCATAATGGAGGCATACTCTAGCCATGATGCCTTCTGACCAAACCCAAGCTTATGCAATGGAGGTATGCTCCTCTTAAGACCTCTTCGAACCCACTCTCCCCAATCTTACCATGACCCCTCTCTTATTACTTAGTTCGGCCTTAAAGGTAAGGGAAAGCTAATTATCGCTACCTCATCAAAAGGTCGGTATTTAGTTAGAAATCCTAACTGCTTCCCCTAGTGGGTTGAAATACATGTCCAATTAGTGTTTATGTCTAAGTTTTAACTTAGTCCATTTTAAAGGTATCCAACCAACTACAAATAATCAATTCAAGTAACATAACACAACAAAGCAATTACACCATATAGCATAATAATAAAAAAACATGGTAGACAGTTTTTAAGCATACATGTCACATGCGCAAAATCAACTATTTTACAACCACAAACAAGTGTACACATCATCCTCCTAGTACTTTTATTTAGTGCTTTAAAATGCTATTAAGTATTGATCCCACTTATCTAGATTCCCATTCGCTCTTGTAACTTAGATGCTCAGTTCTTTGTCATTGATGGTCCTTATATTGCAAATCACATTTTAGTTCTTATATGTTCATTGAAGTTACAATGTTTCAATCATTATAATTTTAATTAGGTTTATTTTTATACTTTTAGTATTCATTAAGTGTTTTTTATTGGTATTAGGTTTTATTACCTTTACATAGGTTAAATAGACCATCTATTAGGTTTCTTTGGTTTAAAGTAACTTCTACGAAACCTTCTACTACGGTTTATTAGGTGTGTTGTACCTTTTACTCAAGCTTCTACTAAGGTCCTTAGTTATATTGCTTGCCTATTGGACCTTTTACTCAAGATTCTACTAATATTTTAACTTATATTCTTTGATATGAAACCTTTTATATAACCCTCTACTAGTGTTTTGATTAATATTTCTTATTAAACGGACCTTCTATAAGAATTTGTTATAGTCTTTAAACTGGAAAACCTTTTATTGAAGTTTCTACTGCTATAATTTATGATTAACTTGATCAGGGAAACTTATATAATATCTTCTATAGGTTAGCAGTTTGCACCACCACTCATAAAAGCTTCTACAACTACCAACTCCTTATTCAGCGCAACCAGAACTTCTATAGTACCTTCTACAAGTACTAGATTCGCCTTTATTTCACTGAAAACTCCA
Organism: Lumnitzera racemosa; assembly: GCA_024138005.1. Lineage (NCBI taxonomy): Eukaryota > Viridiplantae > Streptophyta > Magnoliopsida > Myrtales > Combretaceae > Lumnitzera > Lumnitzera racemosa. The sequence continues at coordinate 10,855,802 of JAMXBC010000007.1, forward strand.
CTTTCCACACTTTTCTTCACTTTATTCAGGTTCAACATAGTTGAGACTCCATCAACATTGATTTGCATGCCTAAAGACACATTGACATTGACAAACAAAACCTAAAGTTCAACCAAAAAGAGATTTAAATATAGGTAATTAACTAATATACCTGAAATACATATGTTAGGTTGAAAATTCATGATTTTTAAGGTGAACATTCTTCATGTACAACAATTGAAATTTTCAATTTACTACTAATTATTAGTGATTTTTCAACAAAAATTATTAATTCAATAACTTAGTGAAAATCCCCATAAACAATTAAGTAAAAATCACAATATTTAGCTTCGAAAAACCTATCTTGGTTAAAATCTCCTATTCCCACTTTAAAAATTAAGATCAACCTATTGAATGTAACCAAAAATTACTCAAAAATGATGGAAAATTATATCCAACAGTATCATTTGAAAAATAGTTTATTTTCCTTAAATTTCAACTTATTGATTCACCAAAAACTAAAAATTAGCCCTAATAAAAAAAGAAGCTTTAGGGAATCTTTTTATATAGCAATTATCTATATGATATAAGATATTTACAAAAAAAAAAATGAAAATGAAAGGTGTTTGAAAATTAAATCAAAAATCGATCTCAAACAGCCCATTTCTTAAGGGCAATATATAAAATGAAAGATTTCTACAAAAATAATAATTTTTCATGAAAATAACCTTAAAATTATTTAAGAATGAACTTTTCTAAAATTTGTAAACAAAATTGGATATTTTTAACAAAATTTTGAAAATCGGGAGGAATATCAAATTCATCGTCAATTGGAGATCCAATGGCCGCTAATGGTAGGACTATTGTCAACCAAAAGGAGCATTACTCTCTCTTCCAAATGTTACTTGCCACTTGTTATCAGGTTACTTCAAAATTTGGGAGCCCCAAACTCGTAGATTATCATCTAAATTTTCTATTTTGTTAAAATTGCTCTAGAATACCTTAAAAATTTTCCATGAATTTCATTCATTTTTAGAGTGTCATATGTCTAAAGAGTTTAAAATGAGGGTGGAGATGGGTTTTTATAGTTGGTTAGATGGTGAAAAAAATGCCAAGTGGCATGTGGTTTTACAAAACCACATGCAAATGTTATATGCTCCCATGGTTTTGTATAATAAAAGCATGTGTGTCCATAGTTTTTCCATCCATGTTTTTCCAGAATCCATGGTTTGTATCCATGGTTTTCTAAAACCATTTGTCCAATTGATTTATTATTTATTTGAGTATACTTTATTATATTTTAATTCTTAAGTTGGTTATTAGTTTTATATGGAAGCTTATATTAAAGCTTTTATACCCCATGCTCCATTAATTAACTTAGTTACATATTATTTATTTTAATTATTTTATTATATTTTATTTTTAATATCATTTACTAATCTTCTTGTTTATTTAATTTACCTCTAAGTTCCCTTTCTATTTTGCACTAATTTTCAATATTCTAGAATTTTATGAAATAAATAAGTTAGTTTTATCATTTTAATTTATACTACTATTTTAATATTTCATTTCAAAATTTAAATTTATGGAGTCTCTTTGGTTAATTTTTGTGATCCTAACATTTTACGATTGTAGTTAAATAAGTCTTTTTACATATTATTCTAATTATCGTTTTATTTATGTATATATTTATTTAATCTCTTTTTTTTTTATCTTGTTAATTTTTTTTATTGTTAGCTTATGTCTAATATCTCATTGATTTAGTTATAGAGTTTAACGATATTCTTATTTTCAATAGATAACGAATAAAAGTTTCAAATTTTCAAATTTTAACTTATATTTATATTTCACTATTTTCTCTTGAGTACCTAAATTATGTTGGTTTTTTTAACAAATTTGTGATCTTAATATACATTTCAAGTTATATCAAATAAACTTTCATATACATCCTAAAGTTTTAGTGCTAAGGTTTTAGTTGCTAAAGTTCAGGTCTCAAATTTATGAAACTGGCTCACAACAACCTCTCTATCTTGTCCTTTATTTGCACCTATATCTCAAGTGAAAAACATGTCGTTATTGCTTTATTAGTTTAATTCCAAGTATGTTTAGCCTATATATTACTTGGGTGGGATCTAATCTTGGCATCTCTTCATATGTCTAAGCAAACACATCCCTAAACTCTTTTTATCAAGTCTACTAGATGACCTTTCAACTTCTACAATAAGTTTTGTTGATAAAGACACGTTGTGCGGATTCACCTGTTTTAGCTAGGTTTACTTCCTCTATCTTCTCTACTTGAGGCTTCATTTTATATTGCATCTATTGGGGGAGGGTGTCAAGCTAAGTTTCTTGAAATGGGTCAAGATCTAAAGAAGAGAGGAAAACTTTTTCAAGTCCCGAAAATTGTTATAAGCGATATACCTTACGACCATTATCCCTAATTAAACTTTCTATCTTTATAGCTTCATTAGTTCTTTTGTCCTTCTTTTTGCCTTTACAACTACCGCATCTTTCCCTTTTTGTTCTCCTTTTTGTTGGATTTGCTCTCATGTAAGTAACGGTGTACCAAAGGGTTTTGTGATGGCCATCTTCCCATCATTAACATATTCATCAAAGTGTTCAGCATCAATGAGGTATGATTCATTACATTAAAAAAAAAAAAAAAGAAATATGTATCAAAGTCTAACTCACCACTCTTTTTTGTCACAAAACCCATCTACATAGAATCCATATCAAATTTTTTCACTAATATTTCTTTCTATGTAAATTAGAGAAATTGGTGAGGAAATTCATCCTCCATTTTATTTCTTAACCTATTCATCATGATATTTACGATAGAAAAAGAGCATTTGATCGTGGTAGTCATGTTTGAAGAGTCAGAATTTACGGAACCAAATGATTAGTTTGTGGATAGATCAATACCTTTTAGATTTGCACCCATCTATCAAACTAGAAGAGGAAAGATAAATATAGAGCGAAGACATTTATATAGGAAATGGAGGGTAGAGTAAGTTGTAACTTATAATAGAAAGTAAATAAAGCAACTAAGTGTGTGTATATGTGTATATATATATATCTTAAGGTGAAGTTCAATTATCCTCTATTCTATTCTCTTAATATAATTGAAAATAATTATAAGTTAGAATATATTTTATTATACAAGTTACAAAGTATTTATAATTTATAATGTTTACAAATAATTGGTATACATAAGAATTTAAGAAACAATCATGAAAAACTAAATTAGGGAAAGAAAAATAAAACAACAAAATATAATGACAATTATAAAATAACAAGAAATTATTCAATAAAAAGTTTTGTAAGAAAAAAAAAGGCACAATACATTATATACAAAAACGACTTCAAATCCACTTATGGTTCTATGGATGAGAGTGATAATTAACATGTTAAAAGTATTTAATCTTATATTAGAAAATTTATGATATTTGATTGTGTTTTCTTAGAAGATACTTTTGTACATATAAATAGTATAAAATCCTATCACTTTCTTTTTTTAAAAAAAAAAAAAGGAGTAAATCAATAAAAAAAGAAGATATTTTTTTCCTATTAAATTAGGTAGACTAGATGATTAATATACGTAATAAGTTATAAACAAGAAAATTAGGCCACACAAAAAAAAGTTATAGATATGATAATTAAGGGTGAGCAAGTACAAGGTAAGTAGGGTATGGAGCCTACCTATACTCTATCACGTGACACCCTATAACCACTTTATACCATGTACCCTATATATAAAGTATCATGTAGAATCTATAGATTTTTTTCCTTTTATTTTCCTTATAAATTTCAATATGGTCATTTTTAAAAAACATAAAACAAATTGATATTTTTTTTTTCAAAAGCAATTGCTTAATTTATCTAATATTTCAAATAACACCCATGAATTGAGTCCATTGAGGCTTATTTCCGACTTTTTTTTTTCCTTAAATGGTTCTTTAACCTTTGTTATTATGGATGAATATACAAAAGTATTATACAAAACATTCTTTATATAAATAAGACATTTATTTTGTAATAATCACATTGTAGAGATATTTAAGGGAATAAGTACACCGTTTTAAAAAATGAAAGCGGCAAACATCGTACTTAATGCGAGATTTACAAAGTTTATTAAAATGTGAATAAAAGATTCATATAATTCAATAATTATGGGAGTGACGATATTATGGGATCAAATAATTAATCATGAAAAAATAAAGACATAACATGGAAAATGAAATAAAACAAAAATTAAAACTAAAACATTTTTCCTCCTTGAGGTACGCATATCAATAAAATAATCCCCTTATACTTTAAGAAAATCAAATTTCACTCTAATAATAATATCAAATCTTTTATCAAATATAAAATAAAGAAACTATTCCACTGTAGAAAACAAGTAATGGATGAATCTTGTGGCTTATAGTTGGTACTAGATGTAAAAACTAAAAACTCATATTTCCTTATTTCAAACTTTACTAAATGATGGATTTAACCAAAAAAAAAAAAGAGTAGAAAGAAAACAATATTGGCATAAAGACTAAAAATGAAATATGGAATGAAAAGTAATAATAAGCATTTAGTTTAGCGTTTTCAATAGGATAGAGTTTACTTTATTTTAATGAGATAGTATCATTTATTTATTAATTTTATTTAATTATCATTAGAGGGTGTAGATCTTAGGACTTATACTTTGTATACTTCAAAGTATAGGTTTTATGGTTGGTATAAGATACCCTAATTTCTTATCTATATCCTACCCTATAAGAATATGTTTTAAAAAATTACTATCCAAAAACTATCATATGGTCTTAATTATTCACTCCGAACTTATCGAATCAAGCAAGGTCTAAGTAAGTACCATATACAATAGAGTTATCCGCTCATCTGTAATGATAAGATTTACTTTTCAAATAAAATTTGAATAAATTGAAATAAGAAAAAAATAATTTATTAATAAAAAATAATTTTTTTTTTTTACTATCTTCTATGATAAGTACTTAAGAGTAATTGAGAACTACCATTATTAACAATCTTTTTTAGGAAGGAAATATTTTTTTTAAAAAACCTTTTAAAACACATGCAATGTAAATATTCACAGTTAACACTTAATAGACCAGTTTAGACTTTGATGTTTTTCAAACTAATACTTTAGCTAGCACTTAATAGACTAATTCAGACTTTGATGTTTTTCAAACTAATACTTCTATTCTCAATTTTGATGTCACTTAGTAAGAAATTAGGTGGAGTGCTTATGAGACCATTTTCTTTTTAAATTCAGTTTTTGATATATTTCAAACTAACATTTTGTTTTTAATTTGTTGTTATTCAATAACATGATGTTGGTGGATGGTGGGTTTTGGAAAATGAAATGGCAAAAGAAATTAATATAAGTTGGTGGCTATCCTTGTGGGTTTTGCAATAGAGGAAAGAAATTTATATGAGGTTAGTGGTTTTGCAAGACCAAGACAACTATAGCATGTAGAATATATTGGAAAGGGACGATGAAATTAATGGGCTTTTGAATAAAAGAAAGGGGCGACGGAAATTTGAATTGCCAAAATAAACAGGACGCGGGCTTTTAATCTTGAACAAAAAACAGACTCTTATTATTTTTTCTTTTGGGCTGGCGGCATTGGCCCCATTGTGGCCCCCGGGCCTGTCCCTGCCTATAATGTTACTAAATCTTGATGCTTTATGGTAAATTTTAAATATTAAATCACAATAAAATCCTATTCTTTTTACAAAATCAGTATCGCCGTTTATTTCACTATTGATTAGTACTTTTTTAAATTTAAATCATTAAACTAATTACAAATTCAATGGTTTAGATTTTAAAATATAAAAATAAATAGACAAATAAAAGATGGAATCGATCCAATCAAAATAGTAGACAACTATAGAATCTTTCTTATATTTTGCAATAGTTTTGAGATAGAAAGGGTGTAGAATATTAGCAAAAATTCATCCTAAAAGGAATCAAAGCAACATTGGAGAAGCAACACATTATGTAGCTAATGCTATTTCAAAGAACATGACTCTTCAAGACTCTAAGGGTCATGATGGTTAAGATTTTGGGTTCTATCCATTAAATTTGATTTTACACAATTATAAACCTATCCAGATCCTTAGTGATGAAAGAATGTGACTCAAATAGTTGCAATTCTTCTAAAATTTTATCAAAAGTAGCAACTCATTCAAATAGAACATTACATGAAATTAGGTGTAACATATGTCTACCATTCTTAAAAAAAAAAAAAAAATTGTATCAATGTAAATCACATAATATAAATTATCCGAATGCCAATACTATATTGCATATATAAGAGATAGTTTAGAATTTAAAACATATATCGTATGTATAAGGTACAACTTCAGAAATTCAATACATCGTTATATTGCATATAGTAATTACGATTTTATATTCTATAAAGAAATCCTATCTAAAAGATGCGATATAGCTAGACATACTCTAATACTTTATACATGTAACTTGCAAAATCAAAATTGCATTTCTAACATGCAATTCAACAATGGTATTTACTTAATTATTTTGATCTAAATCATATTTTTATAATTAAGTTAATAACGAATCAATAAACATACAAATATCTCTTATGAAATTCTACATGTAAAATGCTCTAGACCTTTTTCAAATGCTTTATAACCTTCTTCAAATGCTTTAGAGCCTAGGTTCTTTTTTGTTCTCGACAATAATAAGTGTGTAAATATTAATAAAATATCAACATAAATTATAATGGAAGGAACAGTTTTCAACTCAATTACCTCGCGTGATTTAAAAACGTCATATATATATATATATATATATCAATATTGAATTGGTATTTTCATACCACATATATATAATACATGATGTGTATTACTCATTAAATCATTTCTCTAATTAATGGGCCATGCAAATGATGTAACATGCTGTGTCCAACATCCTTTTATTTCTTTTTATTTTTTTTTTAAACACATGTTGACCCAATAGGTTATAAATCATACCTTAAGGTAAAACAAGTTAGTTGGGTTGATTCATCTAAACTGATTTGAACCAGCGGTTCCATGTTAATTAACACATCATCACTTTATATTTTCCTTAAATCAAGAGGAAATTAACATATTTTCTTTAAGCAACTACTTGACACCATGATGAAGTCAAATTTTCATAGTAATGTTTAAGGATTTGACTCAAGTCTTATAATACCTTAATTTTTTTTTTTTTTTTTAGCCAACTACTATATATATTTAACTTAAGAAAGGTAAGATTCAAACTTGATCCATCTTATTGGAAGATCAATTTTCATACTGTTAGATTATAATAGTCTTTGCTTAATCGCCTTAATTAGTACAAAACTTTTCACTTTTTATATATTCATTTGGTTTTTACAATTATAGAATAGCAAATATATTCTAACTAGTGTAAGTTTTAATATCAAGTTAGATTTAATTTTATACACTAGGTCCATTGCTAAGTTAAATATTTCACTTTGATCATTGTGGATTATCCACAAAAGTATTTTTTAGAGATTTTCTTTCTTCTTAGAATTTCACAAGGAGAAAGCTTCAACTTTCCTAAATGAGATTGTGAAATTAATATGACCTGTCAACTAATATACCTCATATAATTTAATTGCGTTCATAAAATTGTGCATGATGTAAAACTTAATCGATATTACATTGATGAGCTTATAAAAGGTACAATTCTACAAATAACTTACCTTATAATTAGCATATAAAGCAGAGACCCCGGTCTCGAGCAACTAACTAGGATCCAGTGCAGCGTTTTAATTTCATTCTAATGTGGAGTGTAGAAGGTCGTGCCTTAGACTTAGAAGGTTAGCGTCGGAGGCAGGAAGTGGAGATATGGTGTTTCAACTAAAGCTGAACGTCGTGCCATAGACATAGAAGTTTAGCCTTGAAGGGCAAAAGGTTAAAACCCGACATAGAAGGTGACAGCTGAAAACTAGAAGGTCAACTTGCTCGGAAACTCGAATGACAAATTTTATAATATGACAAGACCATAGAGATTGATTAATCAACATGTAAAGTGAATTTTTAATATAAAAGTATTTCTTTAAAGTATGTTAATGTGTCGAGTAAACATTATAGGCATCATATTTACATACATATATTATATTATTTAAATAAAACTAGGTAAATTATAATTGAAATTTATAGCAATTTGTAAAATTATTAAGTGAAACACTCCTTGTACATGTTAAAGAACTACAAGATGGTGCTACACTCATATTACAGATGTAAAAGAAAAAAAAATCCAAAAAACAAATGCATCTATGAGAGAGAGAGAGAGAGTATAAAATAATCACAAAAGAAAAAAAAATGAAAAAAATCATTAAAAATGACAGAAACATATGATAAAATATTGTTAATAGGTGATTATTTAAAATAAAGTGGTGGTTATATAAGATAAGATATATAATGATTGGTTTTAGTTTAATAAGCATTTTTCCTAAATATTCTCTTTTAAATATCTTTGTTTATAACATGAAATATTGAAAGAGAAATAAAAGTATAAAAAAAAACACTATAAAGACTTTCCACTTTAACATTATAGATATAGGATAAGTGTGTTTAAATGAATCTAATAATTTTTATTATGGTACTTTTTCATTAAAAAAAGGGTAATGTTCCGATTTATAAATGTAATGTCCTTGAAGTATGTGTAAATCAAAAAGTTAAATATCAAATCATGAATTAGTTTTATATGATAATGTTCATTCAATTAAGGATCAATATATATATATATATATAAAAGTTAGATAACAAAGCACTGTTTAAATAAGATGTTTGTATTCTTAAAATGGTGGATTTCAAAATGTGAACCTCAACAAAATTCAGTGGCCGATGTACAAACTGAATCGCATGTAAAAGCAATAACTAAAATCAGTTAGTAGAGTTAAAATTTTTTTCGTTTCAATAAAGTGACACCTTATTATTAGTCTTCAAAAACCATAAAGGAACACTTCGGTGAGCGCGAATTGAACCCCCGACCTTCAGATCTTCAGTCTGATGCTCTCCAAACAGAGTCATCCCCGCTTAATACAAATGTCAAGCTCACAAACATAAAAACTTTAATTGAATTACCACATACTGTTTGGTGGATTCACGCTTGTGCTACGGGTGCCACCGATTGTTGATTCATTAAGTAAAATAATCGTATATGGGATTGTTTATGAAAAGATAATTTTTCTATCAAGAAGGAACCAACTCCTGTATCTATATAACTGAAATAACTTTTCTGCAATATTCTTTTCTTTACATTGGCAGACAACATACCCACAAAACGAGTAAAAACAAAACAAAAATCGATTTCTTTTATAAAGCTTATAAAATTTAAGGTTTTTTAGGATGATTTTAAATTGTCGGATGTGTTTATAATATCTCAAAGATTTAGAAAGGGGCTCACAAAAGACCTATATATAACATATTATAAACAAGTCCAAAATTAACTAAGTTAATGTTGCAACAATTACAAGCTATTCTAATCAACGCGTAGTCACAATTCATGTGCTAAAAAAATATATCAATGCTATTAATATTGAAATATACATTGGTTACATGGTTTAAGTAGTTCTACCATAGGTTGTCAAGAGAAGTAAGGAATAAATTATATGGAAGTTATTGGCGGAAGAAAAATAATGTGGAATAAAAGATCATAATATTTGGTCTTTTGTTTTAATTAAAAAATAAAAAGAATTGTTAGATGATTGAGAAAACGTAGAAAATCAATTGCCTCAAAGAAAGGTGGATGTGAAACAGATAGAGGGAGTTTTCGAGTTTGTGGTGGATTTAGAGATAGTTGCAGCTTTTTTATTCCATCTTCAGATGGAATAGTTGATGGCTTATAAAATGTGAAATTTTTTATTTTTTTCTGCAGAGAGAGCAAAAATCCAAATAACTTAATCATCATATCCCTAATAAAAACTTAAATCGATGAAATTATTCACCTAATCTTAAGGGTAAATTAGTACTTTTAATTATACGTACAACTTAGTACTCAGGTAATGAGTGAAAACATGTATTTCCTACAACAAAAACTTACACGATATAAACATTGGAGTAGAAATTTTTAGCTTGTTCTTAATAAGTCATTCTCAATGCACAAGTTTTTTAATTATTATCTATTTCTGAGTCATAAAAAATTGTGAAATTAAATTATGAATAGTTAAGGTGGCTGGATATTTGAAGTTGAAGATAATTCAACACGAGAAATGAGGAAAACGTGGTACACGGAGAGAGGAATTAAAGAGGAGATAAAGAATGGCTATTTAAAGAAAAAGAAGAAGAAGAAGAAGGAGAAGAAGAAAGGTCATATGTCATTCATAGTGTTACAAAGGTTACTTCAGAGGTGTGTGTATGTGTGAGTGTGTGCGTGTGTTATTTTTTTTTGGTATACAATATTAGAATAGAGGTGTAAATAGGTAATTTCATAAGGTAAAAAAGTGAAGATACCAAAATACTTTTTAAGGTTCAAATAATATATAGATAGATATCCCAAATAACTATTTTATTTTATATATGTATATTCATAAATGTAGATACCAAACACTAAAATGTAATAGATGTAATAAAATGAAAAAAATGTTCTTGAAAGGGGTTCTTGAGCATTACATTAACACTTGATAGGTTCTGAACCATGACATACTCCTAATCCTTCAAGGTCAACTCAACCTGCATTTTGGAGACCAACGTGTTGAGATCCTAGTTGCACTCATCAAGCTTAGACTAGGCTTGCCGCTCCTTTTCCAATTGTCTAGTCAACTCAGTGTTACACTTGTTCATACTACTTCCGAAGCCTAGCAATCTCCTCAGCAACCTTCTTCAAAGCGTCCTCCTCCTCCCGCTCCTTCTTCTTTATCTCAACCTCTAACTCCTCCCTTTGTTGCAAAACACGAGCATATTTTTTGTTAGCTTTTTTTTTGTCTTCAACTATAACATTGACACTTGAAAAACAATTCAATATGCTTGTCTCTTTCATCCTTTAGTTCTACTTGGACTCACTTTTCCTTGTGAATAGCATCTTCAAAATGCTCAAGCCACTTGAGCACTAGCCCATTATACTAATAAGTCAAAATTTTGATAGTAGTTAGTAAACCAAGACAGAGAAATATTACATGAAACACCCCAACTAACTACAACTTACCTCATTGGACAAAGCATATAGGTGCCCTCAAAGGTCTAAAACATCATAGAACTTCTTCTCTAAATCCCTCTCCAAAAGAGACCAATATGTGGAAGTATAAGACGTTAGTAAAGCTTAATAAGTAAGGTCTTATTGGGACAAAGTTAAGTCAATTTCCTAAACAGACCACTAGGGGTGCAAGATCTTCCCTCGAACCTATCTAGTGAGATTTAGCTCACCTTGTAGAACTCGCTTTCCTGAGACAAGTATGTTACATTTTGAAACGCCTCAAGAATTGCTCTTAAGAGATAGCACTCCCCTATTTTGTCCTAGTTAGTCTCCCCCATTTAGTCAATAACCCGGTAAGGATGGGCTTGACGAAGATCCCCCACGCTGACCTGATGAACCTCATCACTACTCTTGCACACCTCTACTAAAGTAAGCTCATATACCTTCTTTCAAGGCTATGTAATTGCCTCAGTTGTGTTCAAAGCTTTCCTCTTTTAACCGACTCGGACTTCTTCAATAGCCGCCTTCGAAGCCTTCCCCTTACTAATGTTAGCTAAGTGTGAAGCCAACACCACCACGTTAAGTTGTACTACAAAGTAAAGCTTGTTCCTATATGACAACTAAAACAATTAGGGCAGATGATGTTGGAGCCACAATAGGGGTCGAAGCATCTATGGTCGAATTCACAATAAAGGTAATCAAGGGATCGCCTCTATGATTGGCTGTCTCTTCTTACTTATCTCCCCAACACCAAACTTTAGCTTCTGGGCTTCGTATTTAGAGCAGTAGCTTACCTCTCCAACATTACCTTGGTCTCCTGTCGTCTTGAGAGATTTAGTCCCAAATCGAGGTAGCTCCTTAGAGCTCCCCAACTTTTCACCTACAAAAGAATAAGAATGTAGTGAAAATAATTGTAAGTCATAAAAATACTTTCAAACCTGGTTGTATCCAGCACGAGAAAGGAAGACCCCTTAATCCTCTGATAATAATGGATGGAGAGCAACTTCTTACAAGCCCATACCGACATGACAGAGGAACTAAATAGATTAGAGTTCGGACCTATACTTCCCAACCACTTTTTCATCTTAGCCTTCTCCATGCCAGGGAAAAGTTAGCAGATTGACTAGAGAAGTATCTGTAAGCCCTAAAGCTAAGCCAATTGACCGTAGGATTGAACTTATAACTTAAGTTTTGGACGATCGGTTAAGGAATCCGATCAAACCCCAAATTATAAACTATTGAGAGAAATATTAGTAAAAATGACCTCGTAAACTTGAATTTAAGAAAATAAGTAATAAAATAAAAGACTGTAAAAATTTCAAATTTTAAGTATATAATGCATCATTTATCGAAAATGCGTAAAATACATTTCAATAATTGACGAATCGCTAGAGATAAATTATATGTATACTAAAAATCATAAAATGACCTAAATAATATTTATGAATACTTATTTGTACTTTATATGAATTTACATATACGTATAAATACGCGTAATTACATAAAATACGCAAAATGTGCTAAAATAATATTAAATACTTAAAGAAAATTCATAATTAATTAAGAAAAAATAAATAAAAATCAAGAAAAATCATAAATGATCCAGAATTGGGTCGTAGCAGCTAGCAAAAATAAGAAAAAATTCGGTCAATTAAATTAAGACAACACAAAAGCAAAAAATTAAGAGATAAGGCAATTGTCTTGTCCCATTTAATGTACAATAAATCCCCTAAATCCCTATAAATAGTAGGAAAAATCATAGAGCTCATTTGGGCAGTTTGAAAAGTAAGAAAAATAGAGAGAAGCAAAAATTGAGAGAAAAATTCGAGTTAAAAAAAATAAAAAAAAACTGTGCAGTTAGGGCTTTTAAAGGGAACTCCCACCAGATGAGTAGCTGGAAGTGGATGGCCACCACCACCACATGGTGGTTGCAGCGCCCATGCCGGCCGACAAGGCCAAGGTGGCCGGCGGTGGCCGGAGCCACCCAGATCAGTGAGTCCGATTTCCAGCCCGATTCTTGTGTAATTTTGTAAAAATAGTAAATATTATTATAAAATTATGAATTTTTTATTCTGGGATATTTTTGTATATAGTTTGTAGAAAAAATATTATTTTGATGAAAACATGCCCCGTAATATATGATCCCTAAGAAATCATGCAAAACCGAGTATGTTTCGGCTTAGAAATAAATGATCTTAGAAGTGTAGTTTCAAGCCCAAAATTTTTGTGTAGATTACTTAGATGATATAGAATAGTACTATGAAGCCCGTTTTCAAAAATTAATTTTCGAAATTTTTAGATAATTTTTAGGCATTAAAATGAGGCATAAAACGGGTAATTTAAGGTTAATTAAGTAATTAAATTATTAATTACTGACTTAGTGAATAAGTAGATGTTTAGGGATGTTGAAATCTGATAGAGAATGATACTTGTAGCATTTAGGGTGTTAGATGTAATTATTAGGTTAATTATGTAGTAAATAAGTAATATGAAAAAATAGTACATTTTAAGTTAATTTTGTAAATTAGGGTAATTGGGAGTAAAATCTGATTTAGGATGAATTCAGACATTTTGAAATGATAATCGATGTTTAGAGATGATAATTAGAGTGATAAATATTAAAAGTGTAATATATACATAAAAGGTAATAATACATAATAGGTAATTATTGGAAATATAATAAAAAGGAAATATTATAATAAAAATTGATATTGTGATAATAATAAAAATGTACAATAAATCTGATAGGAAATTTGAATTTATGTAATTATATGAAAAATATAAAAATTTCTCACATTAAGAGTGAATTCGGTACACTAATAAGGATATAAGTGTACCGGGTGAAATAAAATACTGACTAGGGGTAATGATGGTATTTAAGAGATCAGAAAATAATGTGATTAATTCACATTATGGGTTGAAATGAATTTCTAGGGTTAGAATATAAAACGCTACTTAGAAAATTGAACTAGAACCTAATTTAGAAATCAATGCAGAAACCGAAACCGAACCCCAACCTAATCCTAAACCTAGAATAATTGTAAAAGACTTAAGACCTAGATAATTAGGTATCTTAAACCCTAAATAAAACATAACAATAAGCGTTATAGGATAAAATAAACCTATAATAGTTATATGAAAAACTGAAACCACGTTTGTGTTATAGGGATGATCGACGATGGCTTGAGCAAATCGGACCTCGAGTGAGTGAGCGAGGAGTCGAGGTAAGTTGGGATTAATATGATGCTGTATTTTGGAGGCTTAAGATTATGCTTGGCTGTGCTTGTTAGATAGTTGGATGTGCGCATGTGCTTGATTATGGGTGATGCTATGATTCTGTTTGTTGCTCTAGCATGTATTGTATGATTTGCATGAAATGATTGAACACCCTAAACTAGACTTAAGCAAATATATGACCAGTAATCATAATCAGACATGCATGGCAACTCATTAGGGGAACTTAGGACTCTCCGGCTAAATACCGACCCCTTCGAAAGGGATAGCGCAGGATTGCAAAATGGTCCCTTCTTTATCCTCAATCAAACTAAGTGACAGGAGAGGAGGTCGCGGCGAGGGTGAAGACAGTGGTTCAAAGGTAGTCACAAAAGGAGCAAAGTCTCTATTACACAAGCTTGGGTTTGGTCGTGAGTTGTTGCATTAACGGCAACTCCTCAACCCGAATTAGAGCGGGCGCAATTTCTCTAATCTCACGATGGGCCGGAAAACGTTGTGCGATGGCATTTGTTTGCACATGCATGGCACCTAATAAGTGATTGAAAACCTTGTTGTGTGTATGGTATAGTTTTAAGTCCTCCGTCCTAACTTACTAAGCTGTAGTTGCTTACATCCCTATAGACGTCGTGCAGGTGCTGGCTAAGAAACGGCAACAACTACTTTGAAGCCAGCAACTGCTGGATCCTGGGGAGTAAGGAAAAACATTGAAGAATCAACATATATGTTATTACTTTTCATTTATGAATAATGTAATAACTGAATTATAGTGATTATATATAACTTTTCTCACTTTCTTAGGTAAATGAATTATTTAAATTACAAACTGTTTACTTCAAAGCGGGTTAGTCATGAACGCCTTATGTAGATTATGTCTAAGATAGCGGTTGTAAGGACAACTTCTATCTTAGGATGGTTTACACGGCAGAACTGTTACAACTCTGCCGCTTCGGGATATGACAATATCTTTGTACTGTTTCCTTATAGTTGATCAATTGCTTATGCCTTAAGGCCATGAAGGCATTGATGTCCATTACGGCCTTGAAATCAATTGCATCAAGCTTCTTGATCCCCTCAGTATGGATTAAAGGTATCCAATAAGTTCAGAAGTCAGCCTCAAAGCATTTCTCATAAATAGCAAAGCACCTACTGATGGGAATCAACCTTCAATTATATCCAAGCCATAAAAGACCTATCTGAAGCAGAGGCCTATTAATGCTTATCAAGGTCGAGCTGTAGCCAAAAGGGCGAGAGGGAGGAAAATAAACACTTAGCTTCGAGTCTATCGTCACCAGAGGTGCCGAGATACTATAAAGCTGAGTACTCGGAACTAAAGAACCACTAGGCACAGCATTAAAAGACTCGTGTCGACTGATTCTATGACTTAGCAATTGTAGATCGACCTTTTTGGTGTTTCGACCAAATACTGTAAGACTTCAGGAACTCCTACCCGAACCCGTACATCTAACTGCCAACCCCATTTAGTTCGAATGCTAGTCCTTCCAAGACATGCCGAGTGACTACATGCCGACTTTCCCTGTAAAATGCACAGTTTCATATTCTTGCACATGTTTTCGTTTATTTTATTTATGAGCTTAATTCTTTAAGGTTTAGGTCTTATACATTATTTATAGTTTTGCCACTAGGGTTTAGGACTTGCTATAAATAACATCTGTAAACATCAAAATATATAGAGATATAGATAGACTTCAATATACAAAATCAGATAGAAAGTATATTCCTACATCTTAGAATCTTTCCCTTTTTGAGAAAGGCAACTCTTGAGTTAGCACTGCTGGATTATCGAGTGTAGATCAAACTCTTTAATTGTTCTTATGTTTTTATTGATCTTGTCCTCAAAATTATGGCGAACCTCCTTCATATGAACCGGTCAGTATGTTGTATCTAACCTTCATTTGAATCTAGAGCAACATTTAGTATTCGTGAGTTGTGTTGAACCCTATTTCGAGCTCAAATCCCTGATTGTGTTTGTATCTTGAGGAGTTATATCTATTCACATTCACCATCAAAATTAAGCATCTCATTCCTTATCTGTAATACCTATTTGACCCATTCTGCCTTTTCAAGATCCGTTGCCTTCAATCTGTATCATATTGGTATCAGAGCTTTGGGGAGACACGCATGTTAATATTCTTTAGAGTTTGATTCGTGGTCTGTACCTCCCTGTTAATCATTATTCTGTAGTGTAGTATGCTATTCGTAATAGTTGTTTGTCAGTAGTGGTAACTGCAGAAGCCAAGTAATGGTTATTTTTAGGTTACTGTAATTGTGTTTTGTTGTTTGTTAGATTTTTTGGAAAACTACTGTACGAACAAAAATGTCAGAGGATAGCATCAACAACACCGGTGACAGACATCATTGAAGTTTGAGACGATGAGTTGATAACTTGGAATATTAGAATTTCATCAATTCCATTTAGGAGCTTACTAGTTTAGTTAGAGGCTGCAGACGTAATGGTTGAAAAGGAAGAAGATAGCCCATACCCATAAGTGGAAGTGGTTCCAATGAGCTAGATAATGATGAGCAACAACTGAGAAGAAGAGATCATCTTATGCTGAAAAGAGGTAATGACAAGAGTGTTGAATCTGAGTTAAACCAAGGAGCCTAGAGAAGAGAACCAAGGCCAAGAAGAGACATTACCAAGCAGAAATCCAATGGAAGTAGCCAAATTGAGGTGAATCGACCAACTCAGAATGCAAGGGATGAACCCTGAGCAACTGGTCGAGGACTTGATAATGCCAAGCTGAAACTACTGACCTTCGGTAGGAGTAACCTATTTATAGAATTCTTTGACTGGGTTCCCCGAGTTGAGAAGTTGTTCAAGTGTTACAAGTATGATGAATGAACAAAGGTTAAACTGGCTTCACTATCCCTTGTTGAATATGCAAGTCTTTGGTGGGCTAAGTTAGTTGCCAAGCGAGATGCTGAAAGAGAAGAGCCGGTCAAAACTTGGAGGCTTATGAGGCATTTGATGAATTAACATTTCGTGCCAACCTACTTCAAGTAGGAGATGCTCCATGCTTTCTAGCAGCTTAGACAGGGTCAAAACACTATCAAGGAGTACTTACAAGAGTTCAAAATCCTAATGACAAGATAGGAGATTGCTAACCTACAAGACCGTACCATTGCTAAGTTCCTGAGCAGACTCTGATATGAAAGTGCCGACATAATTAAATTGCAGCTATTCAACTCTCTAGACGAGCTAATTAATTTAGCCTTAAGAGTAGAGAGACAGAAGAGAAAAAATCATCAAAGGCCGACTTGCCAACCTCAACAAGGCAGCCCCAAGCTTGAGAGGTATGCAAAAAGAAGGTAAGAAAAGAAGATAGAGAAAGGAGAGCCTAGCTGACCTGTCCATGTCAAGAAGAAGATTGCACTAAAGAGAAGGCATTTGGTAACAAGGATCAAGAAGTGAAGTGCTTCAAGTGATTAGGCTATGGACACATTGTGTCTCAATGCCTGAATAAAAGGGTCATGGTCTTGAAGGGTAAAGGGCCTAAGGCTCAAACCAAGAGTCAGAGTGACAAGAGCTCAGATGACCAGTTGATAGAAGAAGGTATCTGTCTTAAAGACCTAGATAAACTCCTAGCTATAGCTATAAGAGCTAACTTGAAGGTAGATCCTGGACAATGGGAAAATTTATTTCACATGTAGTACCTAGTGAATAGGAAGACCTGTTCCTTGGTTATCGATGGAGATAGCTGTATCAACATCATTTCTACCGAGTTAGTAGAAAAGATGAAATTGCTAACCTACTTGCATCCCCGATCTTATGGTTTGAAATGGTTTAATGATAAAGGTGTGGTATATGTGCATAAAAGAGTACGAATCGCATTCAAGGCAGGGTAGTATGAGGATGAGATCAACTTCGACATAGTACCTATGAATATCGCAAATCTACTTCTTGGCCAACTATGGGAATTTAATCAAAAAGTGATACATGATGGATTCCTCAACACTTACACTATTCGAAAGGATGGGAAGAGTTGTCTCTTAACCTCGATGAGCATTAAGGAAATCCAAATACACTTAGCACTCATGGCAAAGAAAAAAGGGAAAAGGAGCTTATTCGACATCCCGGCCCATACTCAACACTTAACGTCAAGGAAAACTTCCTTTCAATTACGCGATAATGATGGGAATCAGCCTCCAACTACATTCAAGCAGCAAAAGACCTGTCCGAAGCTGAGGCCTATTAATGCTTGTAGAGGTTGAGCTGTAGCCAGAAGGGCAAGAGGGAGGAAGATTGACACTTGACATCAAGTTTGTTATAACTCGAGGTGTTGAGATACTATAAGGCCGAGTACTCGGAACTAAAAAACCACTCGGTACAGCATCGAAAGACTTATGCCGACTGGTTCCAATACTCGGCAATTACGAACCAACCTTTCTGGTGTCTTGGCCAAACACTGCAAGACTTTGAGAACTCTTACCTAAACCCATACATCCAACTCTCAACCCTGTCCAATTAGAATACTACTCCTTCGAGGACTGTCGAGTGACTGCATGTCGACTTTCCCTACAAAATGCACAGTTTTGTATTCTTGCATATGTTTTCCTTTATTTTATTTATAAGCTCAATTCTTTAGGGTTTAAGGCTTTGTACATTATTTACAGTTTTGTCACTAGGGTTTAGGACTTATTATAAATAGCAATATCTATTAACATTAAAATATATAGAGATATAGATAAACATCAATATACAAAATCATATAGAAAATATATTCTTGCATTTTGGAATCTTTCCCCTTTTTAGTGAGGCTACTCTTAAGCTAGCATTGTAGGATTATCGAGTGTAGACCAAACTCTTTAATCGTCCCTATGTTCTTATCAATCTTGTCCTCAATATTGTGACAAACCCCTCCCCCCCTCATTTAAATCAGTTAATGAGTTGTATCTAACCTTCATTTGAATTTAGAGCAACATTTAGTATTTGTGAATTATATCAAACCCTATTTCGAGCTCAAACCCCTAATTGTGTTTATGTCTTAGTAAGTTATATCTATTCATATTCACCATCAAAATTAACCATCTCACTCCCTATCAGTCATACCAATTCTACCCATTCTACCTTCCATTGTATGGCCTATCAAATAAATTAACTACCTTTTTCAAGCTAACTTCATTACAAAGATATACATCACAGGGGATAACATTGATAAGCTCTACCCTATTTATCTCCATAACCACATTCTCTGAAGACCCCTCATCTATCTGCATTGGCTCCAATGAGGCCTCTCCAGCTGCTGTTGAAGGGGAAGTGGGTTCCCCAGTTATCTTAAATTTAGAAGAAGTCAACTAATACTTAGAAGAATTTAACTCATCAAAGTTCGACATATTCACACTTGAAGGAAAAGAACAAAGAGGGAAAGAATGTGGAAGAAAGTTGAAGAAACAAGACAATTTGCAAGAGAAAGTAAGATTGCAAAGTGCATAAAGTGTGTAAAATGCTCACCTAAGGGGTATTTATAGACTCTAATCATTGAGAAAAGTACCTGGCAGTTATTAGCATTCGAAGAGGTACAATTACTTCATGTTATTGTGATGCTTACATGTAGCTACGATTTGAATTAGATGATTAAGATTAATACAACAAAACGACTTATACCATACATGTAACTACATGAACATCTCACCAAGTTTGGAATTTGAAAGGTTTAGCTTCTTTGGCAAGCTTTGTTGATGACTCTTTAGTTCCTCTACCAACTACAACATCTTGCCAACAAAACAGCTTGGGTAACTAGTTTGCCAGTCTAGGAGAGTTAAACCAGCTCAACCCTAAGGGCATTACCTTAGCCCGAGCAAACATAATTGTACGGTATCAACTAAGATCGACCCCTCAACTTAGCACTCCCCTCTACTCAATAAGACCAATACTTTGACTCTTAAGTTCAACACCTAATCTTTCAAGTAGTTGGGATGGTTAGGATATGAACAGCTTGGCTACCCCTATGAGACACTTCACCTAAGATAAACTCTTAGCCTGACATGATGGCCTCTTCCCCCAATGAACACTAAGGTAGCTTCCTGCCATATTAGATCAATCATTCAATACGTTAGATGGTTCTAAGACATACTCGGTTGTACACTTAAGGAACCCATCCAACTACCTACTCTCCTCGCTATCCTATCAGCAATGAGACTATAGGAGGAATAAGTATTGATAGCATATTTTGAACATGAGTTTCTCTATCCTATGCCAACCTGTTTTGACCTTAGGCCGATTTGATTGGGCTCATTGTTGACCTGATTTACTAGCATCCAAGCTAATCAACTTACTTATTAACTTCCTTAAAGGGTTTCCAAACAAGCCAACACCTTTAGATGACTACCCTAACAACAGTATGATCCTAATGATTATTAGACATACGGAGATGGCTTTGAAACCCAATCAACAACCATGTCCCTAAAATTCCAAAACATGTCCCAACTCCTTATTCCCATTACTTAGATCATGTAGACATACCAACATGCCAAACGTGCTCCGAGATTTACAGCAACCCTCCTCTATAAACAACTCTAGATACTCCAACAGTAAACTACTTTCACTCCTTTGTGCACTAGACCTACATTGTGTACTTTGAGTTCATTTGCTCATCTTCTTACACATCAACGCTAATTTAAGCATTAAAGTAACTATACCAAACAATCCCTCGACGTCACTCACTATATTCTTTTTTACCGGCTTACCATGCACTTGTGCAAAACCCAATTACTTCATACTCTACTCGTAGAATCCTATTGATGATACCAAACCACCTCCAAACGTTATAATATAATAGATGTAATAAATCAAAAAGTGTTCTTGCAAAATGTTCTTGAGCATTACATAAATACTCGCAACTCTTATCCACACTAATATGACAAATTGGTTGCTATATGAAGACATCTCGGTTGTTGATTACGTCGAACTGCAATAGAGCCCAAAAACTATTTGTTCTTATCAATTAAGCTATAAAAGTTTTTCAAAATCATGCAATGGAGTCTTATCAATACCATGCAGTATCCAGCCATGTTTTAATATTATTACGTGTCTTGCAATTTCTTTATTTATAAAGAAAATAAAAACATCTAAGGCATGAAAGGACTTAAAAAGAAATCAAAACTAGAAAACTGCAGAGGGCAACCGTCCTTTAGCTGCAACAATCTTGAACCTCTACATCCACCAATCTGGCTCCTTCTGTAGTCATCTAAAATTCAATTTTAATTTAGTTTTGCACATAACCTATAGATCAAATCCATTATGTTTCAAACGTTATTTACCTGGTAGTCTCAATTAGATATCCTTTTGTTGCAACATAAACACAAGAAAGAAAAGATGATTGTGCAGTTGCATTTGTAAAACTTTTAGTTTCTGAAAATTACACATCAATGATATCTATTAGGATCATATGGACAACATAACATCTGGTTTTGCGAGCTTCCCATGGAAGCGAACCACAACCATTCACCCCATACTGAAAAGCCCACTCAGGAGTCTGGAGATGGAAGCTAGATGAAAAGCTCACGAGTTGACTCTGCTGGAGGGCCTGATATATATGATAAGTTTAATGCTTTTGCCAATAGTTCCGGAGCTACGCCATATACAGCAAAATCTCATCACGGCCTTGATTCATGACATTGCTTGTCATCATCCATGGTGGAGTTGTCTCAAAGAAGCCTCCTATCAAACTCCTGGATGTCCTGAACATTTTCTTCAGGTCTCTTCCCCCCATTCTTTCTTTTTCCGCTTGTCACATTTGGTGAAGATTAATGTCATAGGGATCTGAAAGGAACAAAAAACTTGGTAACTGTGTATTTACCTGCTTCAGATAAACACAGCAACCTCCTATCCACTTTTAACTCGTACAGTATTCTTCCCTTCTGTTTACTACAGTTGGATCTATATGCATGTGAAATTATTAAAAAAATAAAAATAAAAAGGTAGACTGAATAGCAAGCATCTCAATTGCCAACATGATTTGAGAAGATCCAACCTCTTTCACCATTGATTTTTTGCCAAAGATTGAGGTTATTATAATTGCCATAGAAAAGGAAAAAAAAAAAAAAAAACCTGATTCTGGCCCAAACAGCTGGCATATTCAAGATGTATCTTCTTATCAGGAATGCTGCCATCTATAAGAAGGAATACTCCAACTAGTGTTGAACGGTTCAGGAAATAATCTTTTGTAAACTTTTCCCAGTCTGTTCTGAGTTCGCAGGGTGCAGCAGCATACCTCCTCAATGATCACCATTGCAAAGAATTACAACTGATAGGAATTGACTCAAGTTCAATAAAAAAATAAGAAAAAACACTTCAAAATCATGTAGATGAACATCATGAAACAAGAAAAATATTTTTAACAAGTGCAGCAACAGGAGCAATAAAACTACCAGAAATAGAAAGAGATACTGCAGCTATTTCAGCAAGCTTAATTTGAACTTCTACTTGAATTGTACCTTTAGAAAGGAATATACGGCAAATTATGGTCAAGTCCTCCAAAGTAGAGGTGTCCCTTCTTTGTTCCAGAAAATTTTATTACACTTACAAAAAAGTTTTACAGACGGACATGACTAAAATTCTGCTCAGACCCCAAGCCCAACCACAGTAATTGACTATTACCCAATGCCAATGACAATCCGTGAAACTGGCAGCTTCTTCTTGTGCCAGTAAACACTCTTCCTCACTATTATTTCTAATATTTTCACAAGATCTGCTTGGCATATAAACAAGGATATCCATGATAGCTTCAACATTTTCACCCATACTTGTGCATTTTTATTCTTTGCATCATAGCAATCACCAGACAGCCTGATCAGTCCCATGGCTACAGACACGATTGCCCAATATGGCCAGTGTCTTCTCTGTTTCACATAGCCGCAGCCAGTTTTGGGCCACATTGTCAAGGATAAGTGATGCTAATAGCCTTAGGCATATCTAGAGAAAATAACAGGAGGAATTTATTTCTAATTGAAAGAGTTCTGCTTTTAGTTGTTCAAGTCAGTTGATTTTTCTGGGTTCTTTTCCAATTAAATTCAAAACCATGGATTCCAATGCCTTCACTGAGAAATGCTCGACTTTTTTGGTCTTTAGAATAATTTCTTCCTTTTAAAAGATTAATTCACTGCAATTTAGAAAAAGTTTAAATTATATATGAGATAAATAGAAAACATTTTATCCGTTCAATGACTTTTAAGCAGTTAGGTCTCTTCCTAGAGCTGGTGAACCTACTAACTTCAATACACTTCAAACCCTTAATATTGTGATTTTTATTCAATCAAAAATGCAGGATTTTCATGCACTAGGTCAATTTTCATTTAAGTACTTAATCAGCTTCAAAGTATATGTCAAAGACCTTAAGGAATGTGAGAAACTATGAAACTCTCAAAGGTCAAGTAAGTAAAACTCATTACCCCAATCCCCAGTCACAGCCAAGAGTGACAATTGTCAGATGGAGTACATCACCTTGCACATACCTCTTCAACATTTTCTTTAAAATGAACAATAGATCAATCAACATTGAAGTGTACCTAATGACACAAATAACTGGAAAAGGCAATGTGTGACCTAAAACACATCCATCGGAAATCTAGCTAAGCAACAATTAGTTGGTGTGGGGGGAAGAAAAAGAGAAGAAAAAGGGGATAAGCAAAAGCTAAAGCAAAAATCTACAGCAGTAATAAATTGACTGTGCTGAATAATATGTCCATAAATAACAGGCTCTGATCATTTGTCTTCCAAAAAGGAAAAAAAAAACCCATGAATAACTCATGTAAATAGAAGATCACAATGACCGTGTGGGACCACAACACTAGCATGCTGATTTCATCATGAATGAGCTCACTAATATAATGTCCTCTTATAAAGTGAGCCAAAACAAAAAAGAAATAGTCAAGTATTCAATCACACCCTTATGCAGGCAAGTCCACAAGATACCAGCTCCTGAAGTGGTTTATGCACTGAGTCTTTCCTGCAGGAAACACCAAGCACAACTATATTTAGAAAATGGGGAAAATATCCACCAAAATTAATTAAAAGATCTATTTGTTTAAACTTTATTCACAGCCAAAACTGCCATATGAAGCAAAAAAGCACCAAAATTTGACTTGCTCACAACTTTCCACACAACAAACAAGACAAGCTCAAGTCACTAGTTAAACTTAATTCCATTTTATTTTCAGGTAGCAAGTCAACTTCAAGCCAACCATCCATTGTCACAAACTGCTTTCTTTATGATCTCACAATTTCACTACCATGTCACATTGAAGAGAGAGAGAGAGCATATAACAAAATTCCTTTTCTTCATTCAATTGAACTTTGATTGCATTGGAATGGACCTCAAATAAGACAAGCACAAGGAAACCACCAAGCTGCTGTTTTTGATGTAGAAAGAGGTACCAAACTTTGTTCATTCAGAAAATTCTACTCAACAGTTAATCAAGAACAACCCTATCATTTACCTCAACTACTAATCCTAGATTACACATGGCTCTTTAGCCTTTATGACCACACGAGCAAAACATCATTTAAATCTCAAAAGACAATATAACAATTCAATACTTGCGCTGTTTTTAGTTCAAACTATCATCTTGCAACCTTACCATTCTATTTTAGCCAAAGCTCACATGAATATGATCACCTTCTTTTCTAATAAGAGAGACACCACTTTCAAAGTACAAATTTGGTAATTAGAATAAAGGTGGAGATACAATCAGAAACTGCATTTACAATCTTGTTTGCAATCACGATATTTCTTGGATAAAAAACAAAAACGAAAATAGAAACAGATGATGAGAGAATATCTATTACACTGTATTTTAGTTTTAAGAAGATTTAGCATGCTACAAAGTTATTGTGCTCATAAACATAACATAGAGATAGACAATTAGTAAAGCAAGTCCAATATCAACTTCCATCCCACTTCCTTATTCTCAATTCCTACTTGCACAAAGTTAGCTTGTGTAAACATGAGGTGCCCCATTGTGTCTTCTCAGCTGCATTCTGCCATCTATAAACTTGAAAGCAAATATGAATCCTGCATTGTATGTTAAAATTAAATAACAATCAAGTATGATAGAATATGATTGGTAGGATATGATTGAATAAATGTATCAGAAAATGGGCCTAACATTTATTTGAATTCAATTTGACTACAGTTGAGTTGAGCTAGACTTAAAGCTTAAGCTAATCAAGTAGCTTATTAATGTGAGCTTGAATTTCTAATTATTAACTAGATGAACTTGCATTTCTATTCAAGCTCGCATGCAGGATGGAGCTTGGCTTAAGTTTATTTCATGTTAATCGAATCTGAGGTTTGACATACATTTAATTTTAAAAGGTACAAATTATTCAAATAAGCAAGTCTAAATAAAATGAGACTAGTTGAGCTGGCTAAGCTTCAATTTTGAATTTTTCACTCCATTCATTGGAACTTGACTCAACTCTTGCAACAAACCAAACAGGTTCAGATTCTAAGAGGAATAACCACAAACACATAGCAAACATTCACTGTATTCCAGCTCAACACAAACCTTGCTTTTTCGATGTGAGTGCAAACTTCTTCCTCCTAGCAAGAGTATTAAACAAGGAAGATTTGCCAACATTGGACCTCCCAACAATCGCAACTCAGGCAAGCCATCATTGGGACAATCCTCAGTCCTAACACTACTCTTCACAAACTCAGCTTCCACAACCTGAGAATCCCTAGCGTACTTACTCAAGACTATCTTCGAACCCTTCAAAACACTAGAGCTAAAACCCCCATTTTCATCAATATTACTAAAATTCACCTCGGTTTCAGGGGGAATGAAGAGCTTATCGATGGGGATGTCGAGACGAGTAGGGTCAGTTTGGTGAGTTTCAAAGTGGGTATCAGGAGATTCGGAGATTGGAATTGGTTCGGCTGTTAAAAGAGTGGACTTTGAAAAAGTAGGAGTTCTAGTTAATGGCGTGGGAGCTTTGATCGGGAAAAAAAGGGAGAGATGAGTAGAGATAGCGGGTTTTGGTGAAGATGTGTACGTAGAGTTTAGTTATGGCGTGGGAATAAGGGAGAGATGAGTAGAGATAGCGGGTTTTGGTGAAGATGTGTACGTAGAGTTTAGTTATGGCGTGCGCTAATACCACCTTTTTAAGGTTATTTACTTTTATAGTATAGATTACAGAAAAAATATATAAAAATAATGTATTCAAAAAATATTTTACAATAGTTAAGGCTACGTGAATTGTGCGCCTTCAGTTAAAATACACTTAAGGTAATTTAACTGTAGTATCAACTATTCATTAAGATATAAATTTTTAGAACATATAGATATTTGATTCTATAATATGTTAGCTCTAAAGATCAGGTATATTACTATTGTACTAGTCTTAAAATAGTGTTATTTTTAAGAAGGGATTTTAAAAGAAAAAGGGAATTATAAAATGATATTACTAATCTTATGTCATAAGATCAATATAAGAATCAGTATGAGAGTTTTAAATGGAATTACTTTATTATTTATTAATTTTTTTAACCAAAGTCATATTCTCTAAGTACGCCTTCTTTATTCAGTAAGAAGGCGCACTTCTTATACATGCCTTCAGTGTTGATAAATTTTTTTTAAAGTTACTTTATGTAATTAATTAAGCTATTAAATAAATACGCGTCCATTTCACGTACCTTCAGGATCACTACCACACACATTCAGATAAGACTTCACACTCTCCCTAACTAAATACTTTCAATATAATAAGTTAGTTACTTATTCCACTCATAAGTTAAATTCACGCTTCACATTCCTCTTGCTAAGTGTACTACCTACGAAAACTATTAATGGAGTAGGTTGGCTTAAATAATTCACTAAAATACCAACTAAACCAGTTAAAAGTAACTATAGTATAATATATATATATATACATTAAACTATCAATATTAAGAGAATAGCAATATAATATGAAAAATCATTTAAAAAAATCATTTGTACAGTAAGTAATAGATGTCGATAATACATAATAATCAAATTAAGTAATACAAATATTGTTATTTACAACTACTTCTTCCTAGATCTAATTAATTGTTTTCCGAAACGAGCTAATAATGATGGTCTACGTGTAGATGGACCCTAAAATGGTTGAGGCTTAGATGGCTATAGAAGAATATCAGCAAAATCTACATGAGGAACTGAAGTAGGTCGTGATGGTGATAGCTGGGTGTCAGCCTCCTCTATGTATACTATCTAAGGTCATCTTGTATGACGTTTACGAAGAGTTAGCGGTGTCGGTTGTGGATACATCAATACGTAAGCACCAAAAGTGTCGAATGAGGTATGGCTCAAAATAGATGCATAAGCTGTAGTACATTACTACCAATACCAATCTCACCCAAGTCGATAGAATGGAGAGATCTCGATGGTATAAAATCATCACTATATCCCCAACTACGTGCCTGTACTGGTCGACGTACTCTTGTATGAACTCTAGGAGCTATACGCAGTCGAGGGGCAGGTACAGGAGATGACTCAACTGGTTGATCGGGAAATAATATTAAACCACCATGCTTCTTGAGATGGTGAAAGCTACCATCGATGATATGATGAGCAGCATAAACATCATCTATTAACCTCATCCAACATAGAGTGTTTGCCTAGAGTTTCTGGTCTATCATACATAGGGCTGTCTTCATCAGTCTGATGCACTTGAGGTTGAGGAAAACTAGGAGACCCAACCCGTAAAGTTCTATCAACAATAGTCCTCCTAGGCTGATTGGAAGCCCTAACATATATCTCCTGTATCCGGTCTTCTCCAAACGCGTCAACCATTTCTCTAAAGTTTTCTACATCATCATCATCGTAATGGCTATTAAAGTATACGAAACACCTCCTTCATAGTAACAAGGATATCGATGAACAAGCTCAGCCTTACAAGAATTAACTCTGATGCTGGTACAAATCCGTTAAAGAAAATTGTTGTAATTAGAATCCTTCCTCACCTTCAATTGTTTTACTGGGTCCCTGTCATATTGTAGACTATTACTTCCCTTTAAAATATTCCCAACCGCATACACAATTACCTTCACGTAATCAGTTATTGATAACCTGTTCAATCATGAATGACAAAATCAGTAAAGTCCATATGATTTTTCATGATTCGTAGCACCTACACAATTTCAATTCTTGATGGGGCATCTTATTACACACTATAACGGTAACCTCTCACGTAACTTCATTTCTTGGTAAGGCATATCATTGCACCTATACGATTTTACTTTTTGATGGAGCATCTTATTACTTCACACTATAACGGTAAGATTCTATATGACTTCATTTCCTAATGAGGCGTCTCATCGCACCCACGCAATTTCAATTCTTGGTGGGGCACCTTATCACACACTATAATGATAAGCTCTTACGCAACTTTGTTTCTCAATGAAGCGTGTCATCGCACCTACACAATTTCACTTTTTGGTAGGGCATTTTATCAATTCACACTATAACGATAAGCTCCCATACAACTTCATTTCTCGGTAGGGCGCCTCATCGCACCTACATAATTACATTTCTAAGTTAGTTAGCTTGTTACACACTATAACTATAAGCTTCTACACAATTTTATTTCTCGGTGGGGTGTAACTAATACATTGATAAAATCACATATAATGTACGAGTCGCATATATACTTTTTTACATAATCACCACTACTTATATAACTATAAAAATTATAAACACTACAAAATTATTAATAATAAACAAAATTCAACATGCATATTGAGAAAATATGAACATTACAAAATTTACTAAGTAACTACATTTTACATGGACAATATTAATGTAATTATGAATACATCATCATTTGTATTTAAAAAAAAATTATTATGAAATAAAGATTGCCGAAAGTTACTTACAAATGAGTTGAGAAAAAGAAAGTACTGCTATTGCTTGGAGAGAGAAAATAAGGCCAAGCTATCACTCTGAGGGAAAATATTAGAGGTTTAAAGATTTTATAAAATTGAAAGAGGTGAGAATAAAGTTCAAATGCTAAAGTTGGGTATATATATGTGAATAGAAGGTGTATGCTAGGAGCACGCCTTCCTATTCATTGATTTTTTTAATTAAAGGCGTACTGTGTGTACGCGCCTTCTATATTTATATGGAGGTGCATTATTTAGGCACGCCTTCCTTGTAACTAGGAAGGTGCATGGCAGGAGCGTACCTTCCTCGCCTTCAGTTAAAAAAATCAATGAATAGTAAAAGTGTACACTTTTACTATACTACTTTTTAATTTTTTTTTCAAGATATACCATTTTTATACATTTTTCCATAATATATATTATAAAAGTACAAAACTCGTCTTTGTTGTTTCAATGGTATATGTATATCTAACAGTGTGATAAAACTCGATCTCTATTTGGTTTTAGTGTTAGTTGGAAACTCCAGAAAAGCAATACCTATGTCCCGTTCTCATTTGGGTCATGGTGCAAGTGCAACACAATCGAGATGATAGTGCTTCTTTCTGATTAATGCCAATAAAAAGGTAAAAAACTGGTAAAGCCTCTAGTATTCGAGAAAACATCTAGCATGAATATAATATCCATCCTTGATGAAATCCTACAGATAGGCAAATATGAAACAAAATTCCATCCTTGATCAAATCGAAAAGAAACTTCCACGAAAAATTCTTAAAATAACCTTCTTATCTTATAACATATTATTTTTATTTATAAACAAGTTCAACCAAGAGAAGATTAAAGATCGAGCTTGAATCAAGTAACACTCAACTAGATTAAGCTTAACTCTATTCCACTCATTTAGATTTGATTTATTTAAAAAGTGCTTTCTTTCTAATAAAAATAATATTAATAGCCAATTCCACTGAAGTACTTTCAATATATATATTCAGCTCAAAGTACCATTTGACTCATAACTTAGTAATACAATACCAAAAAGTTAGATTACACTACTTATATTATTCTATTATATCCCTCTTTTGTTATACTATCCCATTAACCAAATGATTATTGGGCACTCATAATATGGTCTTAGCATTTAGGTACATATTTATATATTAAATAGTGATTCTATTGCATGAACATGTCTCCTCTTTAACATAATCGTTATTTCTTTTTAAAAGGTCAAACTCTACTCTCTCCTTCCTCTACTTGCAATTTTTTCATTCATTTTCATGTCTTTGCTCTTCTAAAACATGATTCAAGTAAAGAGTATCACATATACCTTCTTCTAAGCATCGATTTTCTTTAGGAGATTGTCACGCTTTGGGTTTAATTGTAATAGTCCTATTGTGTATACTAATAGATTATAGAGCTTGTATCTAACATTATACCAGTAGCACATATAAGGAGTCATATCAAAGTAGGTAGCACAAGTGGAAGCAAAACATAACCATAGATAACCCTGGTGAACAATACTTTATTTAACATAAAAATTTATCTATTACATTAGAATTTAAGCATTTTACAAATGCTTGATGAATTGGCCTAAAACTCTTATGGTCAGCTCTTTTCTTTCTCATTCTAAGCTTTTGTTAAGTTTACCTACAAAAGAATACCTATAGGGGCATGAGTAGATCCACGTGCTTAGTTTGTTAGCAAAAAACATGCATTATACATTTACTAAGCAAGCAACCATGTTCTAATTAGAGTATAATGCAAAAATCAATTATTCACATGATGTTATTCGATCAATCATAAGGTTAGAGAAATTAATCCCACTCTAATATGGGTTTTGAGGAGTTTCCATAAATAACATTCTTCCACCAAATCCAAGCTTTTGTAATGGACCCTTGGTTTTCTTAAACTACTTCGAACTTCCCTTGATAGCTTTTAACTATATTATAACCTTCTCTCTAGTTAGCATAAGTTTAATACAGTCAAAAGAAGTAATACTTATATCTCACCTAATGCTCAACATTTGGTGGGACAAAATGCAAATATGCAAAGGATGCAATGCATAACCAGTTGATTAAGGTTAAATAGAATTTTTCAATATCAATTAGACGGCAATTAAGCAATATATTAAACCATAGCATAAAGTTATAATACAACCAATTATACTAGCCAAATAGGCTCTCTACTGCATACCATATCAAACAAATTTACTATATGTGCACAAACAATTTTAATTATAATAACAATCAATACAATAGCTAATAGTTCCTTGTTACAAATAATATCATTGCAATGAAGTAAGCCAATTTACCTCAATTGTAAGTGCATGTTATCCCTTAAGTAATCATAAAAATCCTATACAATATGTCTATGCTAGTTCTACAGAAGTTAGGGTAACCTAAAGGCTCTATAGAAGGTTCTACATATAGTTTTGAAATAGGTACTGAGTTAAGGTAATTAATCATTTAAATTAGGTTGATCCTTACGATTTCCTTAATGTCATTTGTGAGTAAGATAGGAAAAGAGGTGTTGAATCATATTCCTATTTTGATGATAAAGGAAAGCATCATTTAATTCATGTGCAATCAATAATCTAAGTGGTTGGCAATGTTAAATTCCAGCCCTTATCTTAGGGCTCTAAAAGCCTAAGCCCACCAAAGATCTTGGCAAGTGCAACACCAAGGTCTCTCTAGCTTAGATAAAAAATAAGTCAACATCTACCCAAGCTCCATGCATCTTGCTCGAGCTTAACCTTCAATACTCCAAGAAACCTTTTTTTGAGGGCATTTAGCCTTTACTCCCTGATCATAAGAGAAGAGCTTACCTCCCTTACTGAAGAATGCCTTTAGAGAGTTCAATGACTAGCTCAACTAAGATTACCCTCCTCTTCCTACCTCTTTCTCTCTCATCATTAAATATTGAATGGCTGCCTGACACACAACCTACAACCTAGCCGCCAAACTAAGATGACCACCTTCTAATAATATGATAGGTTCGTCCTTAAAGCTTCCATCAATAAGTAAAAGAATTGAAAGTTTTTTCTCATACTAACAATGCAGGCACTTTGGATTTCATGCCAACTAATCCCCTTTTGCTACATATCCAAGTAAGTCAAATACCTTAGCTTAGCTTATAAATATGAGTAAAGCTACCAGGTAAAGGATCTTCATAGACACTCTTGTGAACTCTCTAAATTCCTTTGCTCCTTTATTAGAACCCTAATTCCATCCATGTTAACTTGAGCCTTAGAGGGCCTTCATTAGTTGTGCCATAAGGGGCTTTTTGCAGGCCTACCAACATGTATGGCTAATAGACTACCTAAAGTTCACCTAAGAGTCATACTCATGATATACACCATCAACATTTGGGGCCCACTATGTATGCAATCTCATCATCATGGTTAAAAGTAAAAACACAAAACCCCATCCAACCTCCCAATTGGTGGTGATCAATCCACAATAGACCTACTAATATGATCTAAACCAAGGACTGATAAGGCCGATTATAAGAAGGTGAGTCTAAACTTGTAGTAAGCTCAAAAATAGGGGTTGAAATGTGCGAGAAACAAAGAAACACACAAGCAAACCTCAATTTTCTCTAATGATATTATAGACTAAGGAACTACCAAAGACTCATGACTTAACTTGATATGACGCATGAGTTGATTCAATAAGGATACTCACCACCTCGCCTTACTTAAGGGTTAAGATAAAAGTGAAGTAAACAAGCAAACGGAGAGCAACACTCACAAAAATTAAAGTATATTCAATATATGATGTGTTGCAACTATATTTATAATGGATATTTATATCCAAAAAGTTAGGGCATCCTACCCAAAATGGAAAAGACTAAAAAGGGTAATGCCCAAAATAAGTATGATATAAGGAAGATTCGAAGGGTATAAATGAAAATTTAGCAAAAATGGTCATCTTATACAAAAGATTCTATCATAGGGTTACTTAAACACATAGTAGATGATTAGTGGTTGTATGCCTAGCAAAATGGACAAAATGTGTAACTAGCTTGGCCATTGCTAAGTAATGATGTTGAGCCAAATTGATAATTCGGTAGTGTCGAGCTGAGCAAGTGACTCTTTTAAGGTGAAATCAACTTGAATGTATTCAGTATAGCTTGGATTCAAGTTAGCTGAGCAAATAGTCGAATGGGTTAAGCTCTTGTCCTAATGTACCTTTAGTTAACAATTGTTAACTATCGATAAGTACAAGAAGGTTCGGTTTAGGCAAGGCATCAGGTCGGCAAATGTAATAGCTCGAACTCTTTAGTTGTAAGGCCTAAAGAAAGAACTCACCTAGCTATACTTTGTAGTCTTTGGGCTCGAGCTTAAGTTAGGGGTCTGGTAGTTTGATTCCTATCACCTATCATCACCATTAACAGAGCCATAACCTTCAAACATGGATCAGATAAAGGCAATGTTCCAAGAGTTGATGGAAACCAATGCAAAAGCCCTTCAAGAAAACATTGGCCTAAGACAATAATTGGCTGCAAATCAAAAGCTTAAAAGGAAGGCTAACCTTGACGACAGGGTTAACTTCGCAAACATAGCCACTTGTTCTCCCAACTGACCTAACAAGCACCCTAAGTGCTCACCTAGACCATCAGTAAACCCTATGTACCCACATGACGATGTTCAAACCAAATAGTACCTATTACAAGACCTACGTAACCAATTGAGCACCAATTGTAACAAGGCGTACCATCAAGGTACATACTCAGGTACAAGTAAGATACGAAGGGACATATCCTTTAAGCACTCACCAAAACACTTAGATGACATGAATGTTTGAGAACTCAACAAGCACATCCAAATTACCTCCAGCTTACATGACCAGAAATGCCTTGAGTCCTGTACTCAACAATTAAGCATAACCACAAGTAAGAGACCTTTCACTCCAGTTATCTTAGAGGAAACTCTCCTACAAGGCCTATGTTTCCCTCACTTGAACACTTATGACCAAATAGGTGACTTAGATGACCACCTTGCATACTTTCATACAATGATGAGCCTCTATAACTTCTTTGATGCCATAATGTGCAAGGCATTCCCAAGCACATTAACCAATACCGTACTAGTTTGGTTCAACCAACTGTCAAGAAATTCCATATGCTCTTTTAATGATCTTACCATAAGATTCTAATAACACTTCCTAAGTAGTAAGGTGCCGTTACGCCTCGAAGCGGCAGAATCATAACATTCCTGCCGTGCAAACCATTCTAAGATAGAAGCTGACCATAAAACCACCATCGTAGACTTAATTTACATAAGGCATCCATGACTAACTTGCTTGAAAGTAAACAGTTCATAAATTAAATAAATTGCTTACTTATGAATTTAAGAAAAATAAATATTCACATTAAATTAATTTGAGTGTATTTATAAAATCTGGTAATCTAATCGCAATCTAATTGAGTAATTTATAAACTAATGCTAAAAGCTTTAAAATTAATTTAACTAGAGAATAAATTTGGTCTTCTATTTACATCTTCACTCTCTAGGATCTTATAGTTGCTAACATCAGCGCGATTATAAGTCGCTTCATTGCTAGCACCTACAACAACGACTATAGGGATGTGAGCAACCATAGCTCAATAAGTTAGGACGGAGACTTAAAACTATATCACAAACATAAATAAGATTATCAACCAAAGTATTAAGTGCAATACATGTTTAAACAAATACCATCGTACAATGTTGTCTGGCCCGTTATATGACTAAAAAAATTGTGCCTACTTTAATATACGTTGAGGAGTTACCGTTAACATAATAGCTTATGACCAAACCCAGGCTTGTGCAATGGAGATATCGCTCTTCCCACGACTACCTTCAAACCATTGACTTCATCCTTGTCATAACTTCCTCACTCGTTACTTAGTTTGACTAAAGATAAAGAAGGGACCCATTATGCTATCCAACGCTATCCCTTTTGAAGGGATCGATATTTAGCCGGAAAATCCTATGTTTCCCTTAATGGGTTGCTATGCAGGTCTGATTTATGGTTACAAGTCATATATTTGTTAAGTCCAGTTTAGGGTGATCAATCATTTCATATAATACAAGTCAGAACAACAAACAAAATCATAGCATCACTCATACTCAAGCACATGCACACAACCAACTATCTAACAAGTACAACCGAGTATAATCTTAATTCTCTAAAATACAACAACGTATTAATCCCAACTTACTTGGACTCCCCGCTTGCTCACTCGAGGTCTAACTTAATCATGCTATTGTCGATCGTCCCTATAATATCAACGTTGTCTCAGTTTTCATGTAACTGTTATAGATTAGTTTTTATCCTATAACACTTATTGTTATTTTTGGCTTAAGGTTTAATATATCCAATTATTTAGGTTTTCAACTCTTTTACAATTATTCTAGGTTTGGGGCTAAGTTCGGGTTCGGGTTCAGTTTCCGCGTCGATTTTCAAATTAAGTTCTAGTTCAATTTCCAAATACTGTTTTATACACGAACCTTAAAAACACGTTTCAACCCATAGTGTGAAACTAATCACATTACTTCTAGATATTCTAAATATCATAATTACCCCTAGTTAGTATTTTATTATACCCGATACAGTTAAATCCTTATTAATGTATCAAATTTACTCTCGATGTGAGAAATTTTTACTTTTTACATTTTTCATATGATCATCTAAATTTAAGTTTTCCATCAGATTTATTATATATTCCTATTATTGATATAATATCAATTTTTATTCTAATATATTCTATTTATTATATTTCTAATAATTACATATTATGTATTATCACTTGTTATGTACATAATGTACATCTAATATTTCT
The DNA here is from genome assembly GCA_024138005.1 of Lumnitzera racemosa. NCBI lineage: Eukaryota > Viridiplantae > Streptophyta > Magnoliopsida > Myrtales > Combretaceae > Lumnitzera > Lumnitzera racemosa. Next base: position 10,891,874 of record JAMXBC010000007.1, read on the forward strand.
ATTACTCTAATTATCATCTCCTAACATCAATTAACATGTCAAAATGTCTAAATTCATTCTAAATCAGATTTTACACCTAATTACCCTATTTTACAAAATTAACTTAGAATTTATTATTTTTCCCTATTACTTATTTACTACATAATGACCCTAATAATTACATCTAGTACCCTAAAGGATACAAATATTATACTTTATCAAATTTGAACATTTTAAAATATATAATGATTTACTAAATCAGTAATTAACAAAAAATAGTCCATTTTATGATCATTTTAAGGCTTTAAAATTATTTAAAAATTTTGAAAATTCATTTTTGAAAAAGGGCTTTGTGGTATTGTTCTATACCACCTAAATAGTCTATACAAAAATTTAAAGCTCAAAATTACACTCCTAAGGTCATTTATTTCTAATCTTAAATATGTTCGATTTTGTTCAATTTCTTCAGGACCATGTATCACGGGATATATTTTCATCATAATAATATTTTTCCTAAAAATTACATAAAAAAATATTCCAAAATAACAAGTTTCATAATTTTCTAAGAATATTTAATATTTTTACAAAATTAAATAAAATTGAGTTGGAAATTGGATTCACTTATGTGGGTAGCTCCAGCCACCATGGCCTTATCGGCTGGTTTGGGTGTTGCTACCACTGTATGGTGGTGGTGGCTGTCTAGTCCTAGGTGTTTGTCGGGTCTAGGTTCTCCTTAGAAGCCCCAACTGTATAGTTTTTCTGTAATTTTTTATAAAACCCTAATTTCTTCTCAATTTTTCCTCTCTCAAATTTTCTAAAATTCCAAACATCCAAAATGACCTTTTGAAAAATTTGGGGTATTTATAGAGGTCTTGGGGAATTATTGTGTATTAATTAGATAAGATAATTGCTTTATCTCTTCCTTTTTTTTTCACTTTCTATTTGTTGCATTTTAATTAGTCGATTTTGTTTCTTCAATTATAGATTGCCACGACCACTTTGTAGAATTTTCCTCATTTATTTTATTTTTCTTTAATTAATTATGAATTTTCTTTAATTATTTAGCATTATTTTAATACATTTCTTGTATTTTAAGTAATTACGCATATTTCTACTTATATGTAAGTTCATATATAGTAAAAATAAATATTCCTAAATATTATTTAAGTTATTTTATGAGTTTAGTGTGCATATAATTTATCTCCAGTAATTCGTTAATTATTGGAATGCATTTTATGTATTTTCAATAAGTAACGAGTAATATATTTAAAAATTGAAAATTTTATATTCTTTTATTTTATTACTTATTTTCTTAAATTCAAACTTATGTGATTATTTTTACTAATATTTCTAGTTTTACTTTATAATTTAGGCTCGCTCGAATCATTTAGCTGTTTGGAACCTCGAGTAGTTGGTTGTAGGTCTTACAAGTGCTACGTAATGATACTTCCACATTATATAACTTGCACCAACGCTCGAACGAGACCTTACGGGCATATCTTCAGCGCTTTAACCATACCAAGCTACTCATCTCCAAAGTGGACTCCAAAATAGCTCTCCAAGCCATCAACTACGGCCTGAACTCAAACAATAAAATTTTCGAGGTAATAGCACTATGCCGACCAGATAGTTTTGAAGAATTCATGAATATTGTTGAGTAGTTAGCCACGTAGGAAGATGCCATTTGAGTGTACCTCAAGAATGATCTGTAGCATAATACCCCTATAAAAGACTACCTTAGTCCGCGTAAGGACTGCCCTTCGTCTTCCTAAGAAGGTCCAAAAAGGTAGAAGCAAAAGTTCATTGATTACCCTAGCTATAACCCACTAACCTACCCATTAGGGGAGGTCTTCTATGAAGTTTGTGAGCACCTACCCCATGGCCCAAGCATCAAAGAAACACCTAAGGCCCTTGCTTTGGGAAAATTCTGCGATTATCATGGTATCCATGGCTACAGCACTGATGAGTGCAAGCACCTTAAGAATGCAATTGAAGGCCCCATTAGCAAAGGTCGCAAAAACCACTGCTTCACTAATGAATGAAAGCATCCTCACCTAGACCAGCAATGCACACTTAAGAACTACAATAGTAGCCATAACCACGATAAGAAAATCCGTTTGACAATATAAAGTGTAGGAGCCACTGAAGGTAGGCGCAAATAATCATAGGTGGACTAAGACTATCAAACAAGGACTACTTTACTTACCATAGCACGAGGTATTTTCGATTCGACCTAAGAAGCTAAGAATAGATACAACTATTTCCTTCACCAACAATGATAAGGAGGGTATTAAGTACCCCCATATTGAACCCTTGGTCATCAATGTCGAAATTGGATACTTTGACGTACAAAAACATTCATAGACAGCACCAGTTCAACCGATATCCTCTTCTATTTGGCTTTTGAGCAAATAAAGGATAAACTAGATGAGGAACTTTGACCATATAAGCAGAGCCTAGTAAGTTTTGGTAGAAAAATGTTCCCAGCAAAAGTTCTCATCACATTACTTGTTTGGTTGGGCGATGGCAAACACATCACCTCACAACTGATAGATTTTATAGTTGTTGGTCACTGGTCTCCCTATAGCGCCATCTTGAGATGCCCTAACCTCAACAAATTTAATGCACATATTAGCTAGAGATGTCTCATGATGAAATTTCCCATGCCCACAAGGGTTAGCATGACACGTAAAGACCAAAAGCTACTTAAGCACTCTACCTCAATGACATTTCGTATGATAAGATACATATTGAGTCTACCCCCAACATTACATAAGCTCTTGGGGGGGGGGGGGGGGGGGGGACTAATAAAGAAAACTAAGGTCGTCGAATATGGCGACTACTCTAACCAGACCACTAGAAGGGTGACCTCCCTATTGCTAGAAGAGAAAGAAGACATTTACGACTTTCCTTTATACTAACTTAGACATCTTTGCGACATCCCTTGACAAGATGCCTGGGATAATTAACCTCCTTAAGGCCACCTACCACTTGATCGTTGACTTATGCGTTTGACTCCTGAAGTAAAAGTGACGACACTTTGCACCCAAATAACAAGCCCCTATAAAGCAAGAGGTGTAGAAAATCTTGCAAGCTGGGTTCATCAAGGAGGAATGACACCTCACATAGCTCATTAACATGATCCTCATGAAGAAAGGAAACAACAAGTGGTGGATGTGTATCAACTATATGGACCTCAACAAAGCTTGTCCTAAAGATTGCTTCCTTCTCCCCCAAATTAACTAACTCTTCAATTCTACATAAGCCAATGCCAAATTGAGCTTCATGGACACTTACCCTAGGTATAACCAAATTCACATGGCCTCCAAAGACTAAATTCACACCTCCTTTATCACTAACTTTAACACATAACACTATAACGCCATGCTTTTTTGCTGTAAGAACGTTAGGGTAACATACCAACAATTGGTCACAACTATCTTTAAACTATAACATAACAAAAATGTTGATGTTACCATTGACGATATGATCATCAAGACTAAGAACAAAGTTAGCCATAATGTAAACCTATGCGAGACCTTTGACACATTGCAAAAGTATGAAATGAAGTTAAATCTTTAGAAATGTATCTTCAGTGTAGGATTTGGTAAGTTCCTTAGGTACATTGTCATAGAGCATGGCATTAAGGTCAACTAAGACAAAATCCAAGCAATTAGGGATATGAAAGCCCTACAAAGGATCAAAGATGTCTAATGTCTTACAAGTAAGATGGTCACCTTCAATTGATTTCTCTCATGAAGTGTCGATAAGTGTTTCGAGTTCTTCAAACTACTAAAGAGCCCATCGGAATTTAAGTAGACAAATGAGTGTAAAGCCGCCTTCAACAAAATGAGGAAATTCCCTAAGAACCAACTCGTACTGTCCAAGCCAGTCTCCAGTAAAGAGCTCTATCTATAGCTAGCCATCAGTGACTGAGCCCTCTCCTTAATGCTTGTCAAAGTTGATGAGCAAGAGCATAAGCCAGTCTACTATGTTAGCTACATCCTACAGGACTCAAAGGTTAGGTACACCAAGGTTGAGAAGTTTGTCCTTACAGTAGTCATCATTTCTTGGAAGCTTACTTAGACCATACTTCTAGGCATACCCTGTAAACCCCTAAAAGTTTCGATCTAGTTTTTGAAATAGACTCGACTATATTAGACAATTTAGGAGTCGACAAGGCTAATTAAAGTGAAAACCCTAAAAGACGTAATCAATCGGGAAAGAACTTTTCTACCCTAAATGTTTCTAAAAGCTAAAGATTTCATTCGAAAGTGATAAAAACCTTAAAAATGATTACATTAAGGACATATGCACACTAATCCAACATGATATACCCTACAACCCTAATCAATAATATAATGGTTATATTTTGCTAAATCATTAGTAAAAAGTTAGAGATAACCCTCATTTATGCTTATATGATTCGAATTCTCAAGCAATCTATTAGGAACTAAGATAATGAGTCATAGATTATAATTATCCCTTAAATATATGATTAAGATAGTCTTACTTAGGGTTAGGGTTATAGTTGAAGATTAGGTTACATATAGTGAACTTTAATACTCAAATTAGTACTTTTTGCACTTGTGATCCAAAGTAGTTTATCAAATGAGATATATGGACTATAAAGACCTAAAGTAAGATCTCATCAACCATATTTACACATCAATTCATTATATACCTCATTTCTTCTCATTTCCTTCATTTTCCCCCTAATTTCCCTTAATTACTACATTATGTGCACAAAATTACACATACTTAAGGAATGTTGACTAAGATAACGCATGTTGACCAAAGTCCAAAAGTTGACCAAGTCAACACTTTGAAAAGTCAACAAAATACACTAAAGAGATAAAGAAAATATCTCCTTCATCATGATGACAATGCTTATCTTTTCTCTTAATTTTTTTCTTCTTTTCTTTTCCCTTCAATTGTTGCCGTCCACATTCCTCCCTTCTAGACCCCACCACTTGTTGTCTTCCATTATGAAAATCAAACAAAAGAAACAAATCAAAACCTCCCTTTTCATGCTGTGAACTCCCCTCTCCTCTTTCACTTTCATTACTTCACTTTTGTCTCCATAACTTCAACATAATTAAAGGTATGTCTTTAAATTGTTTTATGTTACTTTATATTATTCATTAGTTAGTTAATTAGGTAGATTAGATAAGTAGTTATGTGGTTAGTATTGTCTTGAAGAAGAGGAAACAAAGTTTCCATCTTTAAGTGTAGAAATTAGAACTTTTGAAGAAGAAGAAAGGAAGACATGAGTATATGCTTATAAGTATGTATACATAAGGAAATACCAAAAGAGTACAAGTATGTGAACCTTTGAACATGAGTATTTATCATGTACATAACCTAACTTAAGATCATATCTAACTATACATACCTATATTACACTAAATATATACATAAAAACACAAAAACATGGAATTAGGAAGCTTTTCTTAAGGAAAAGCTTAGGCATACGAATTTTAGTATAAAAATACGTATCCAACCGTATAGGTATACGAGTATGTATATATGTATAAATACGGTATAAGTCTAAGTATAGGTATGAGTATAAGTATGTATAAGGTATATGTACATAAGTATAAGAGAAAGGGGTAACATGTACATAATATATATACATATGACATAAGCATGAGGAAAGGCTTATGTAATCATATGATGAGGTAAGTGATGACATAAGCATATGATGACATAAGCAAAAGATGATGTAAGTGATGACATAAGCATAGGTTTAGAAAATAAGAAAAATAGGAAAAGTGTAGATGATTAGGTACTTAAATTAGTAAATCCTAATACACTTTTTAAATTAGATTATACCTAATTCAGTACATGAATTAGTAATGGCAAAGTAAAATTCTTTAATCATAAGCATTCAAGGAATAAAAGATATAAATATAAGTAATAAGAGTACTTAAGTGTTCATAACTAAAAATTTCTATAAATTTAGTTCATAACGTAAAATAGAAGTCTTAACCCCAAAAACGGATATTAACATGTGAATATATGTTCGAAAACGATGAAAAACGACTATAAATTCATAAATATCAAAAATAAAATGAAAAAGTTACATACGATTGAAATTAAAGTCTTACCGGGTAAAAGTTGATAGTAATTCAAGTAGAATTAGGTAATTAGATGTTTAGAATTAGTAGTTAATTCAAATACTTACTAGCGTTGTTATCACACAATGATCAGGTGACTCTGAGGTGAACGAGGACCTCCCAATCGATTACTACGATTAGGGCAAATCACTATGGCCGAGTGAGTATTTACCCTATGATTCCATGCTTGATTGTGATTGTAGATAGTAGACTTAAATATTATTGTTAATTGACTACTGTGTGGGGTTCGGGAAATGCTTGTGTATGTAATTGTATATTGAGTTGTGAATTTACCTTAAATGCAGAGAATGCCTTGTTTGTTGCATGGTAGTATAGAAAATGATTGTGTGTATTATTGGATGGTCACAGCATAATTTGAACTAAATTATACTCAGCCTATAAAAAAGAAACTGGAACATGCATTAACATGCATAGCATGGATATTATTCCAGCCGTCACATCACACGGAGGTAAAGAAAGGCCATTCGGGGGTTGATATTATTGATTTATTTGGTTCTGTACGGTGTACTCATACAAAATGACCTTACCCTAGCCCACGGGAACACTAGGCGTTGGAGGCGCCAACCGCTTAGCTAAGGGTCAAGTCTAGAGGCTTCTGTTTAGGGGTGAGTGTGGACTGCAGGGGCCCACTCACAATTATACTAGAACTTGGGTTTTTCTGAAAATAAAGGAATTATTTGATATAAGTATGGAACATGGAGTTTCGTAGTAAAGTAAGTTCTAGTATAATACCCGGATCTAATTGGTGCTGTGTAAACTCCAACCCTGACTTCGGAGGGCGTTAAATCCGAGTTACGTATATGAACTAGTTAAGTATGCGTATTGTTTGACATTCTATTTGATCATTCATTCATATGCGTGACTATAATGTACTTATAACTTACTTGTTGTGTGGCTGAGGGTTTTGCTCACTAAGCTTAGGCTTACACCCCTTTAGACTTTTGTTGCAGGATAGCCTGTTCGTAAAAACAGGACAAGGGATGCTACAGGTTAGCCTGGGGACTTGGGCAAGAGCGAGGTGTCCTGTGTAATGAGAAGAAATAGTTTATGTAGACTCTTACTCATGTACTTATGTTTATCTTCTTATTATAAACTTAGACATACATAAACACTGTGTATTGTAAGCTTTATAACTCAACTTTTATATAAATATGTTTGTGTGATGATATCATGTGAATCTGGATGTATTTTGGAAACTAGTAGTTGTAGAGCCTTGTATATTGTGTGAAGAGTTTTTGATTGGAAGGGTAACCAATCAGGGGTTCTTTATACAGTATACGGCGTTTGCCACGACTAGACCGTCCTCAGTTCGTGACATACCCTTCATCATCTTTACCAACTAGCTATTGCAAACACTCCTATCGAAGCTGAATGCATTAAGATAGATGGTTAGGTACTAATTGGAGCTCAATGCTTATGGTGTCTAGTTCCATCCTTGGCAAGCCATTAAGTCATAGGTTCTTACAAATTATATTACCAAATATACTAGTGAAGAATGTCAACATACCAGTATGGACTCTCCTTATGGATAGATCCTCCACTTAAGGGGGCAAGAATAATCTTACAAGGCCCTTATGGTGCTAAGGTCCTATATACGCTTAAGTTTAGATTTCCTATAAGCAACAATGAGGCTGAGTACAAATCCCCCATCATAGGAGTAAAGTTATGGCAGATGTCGGTACTAAGAACATTGACATCTACTTAGATTCTATTTTGGTGGTGTAGCAGGTAAAGGGGGAATACAAGACGGAAGTCGAAAGCATGGTGAAATACCTCCAAACAATGTAAGACCTTGCTTCTAACTTCACCTCTTGGAACATAACTAAGAATCCTTGAGTGGAAAATTTCAAAGCAAATAAGCTATCAAAGCTTACATCCACAACTGTATCCCTACCCTGTGAAACCAACAAGCAAGTGTTTCTCTAACTCATGCTATAATGAACTATTGATAAACCTCCTCAAAGCATCAACCTTTCCCTTAGTCGCCTTTGCTTCTTTCCTTGCTGGCTTGGTGTCTTCCCTTACAATCAAGGCCTCTTGCTTGGTAGACTCAATCTCTCACTTAGCTGCCTCTACCTCCTCCTTAGTTGCCACCGCCTCCCTATTGTGAGTAGCATGCTCTACCTCTAAGTCCTCAACCCGCTTCGTAATGATGTTCAACTCAAACCTAACACTAGCAACTTCCTTCTCTCACCTCATCTTCTCAACCCCCTGCTGGTTGTACTCTTCCTATAAAGCCATATTCTGCACCCTCAACCTAAGCAGTACCCTCTTTAGCCTTTCATTCTCCTTTCCTACCTCTTGTTGACATTGTTAAGAAAGTTGAAACAAACAACAAGTACAAGTGAGCACTCATGAAGACTTGAACAAAACAAAAAGGGGGACAAAGGAGGATGAGAGATATACCTCATTAAGGTGATACCCTTACGAGAAAATGTGTACTTGCATAGGATCATCACATCACTTATCCCATTCAAGGCAACTAGAGTATAATTGTAGTAAGCCCTATCTTGTATGAGCAGATCATGTGTCTTTTTTCAAGCGTCATTCACTAATAATGCAAATGCTATTAGATGCTTAGATGGATTTACCCGTCTTAGCCTCTAAGTCAATCACAGGAGTAAGCTACCCTTATGTCGTACTATCAACCTAACTAATACCTAACCTTTCTTAGTCCCCAAGCAGCTCCCCTACCCCTACCCCTACAGTTGGCCTCTTCTCAACAATCTCCCTTTTTGAAGACTTCTCTTGGACTACCTACTTAGAGACAGGTCTCTCCAACCCCCCATCAATAGACATAACCTGTCCATCTGACTCCTTCTCATGTATCTCCTCCTTAGTCACTACTTGTTAGCGTACCTCCTACCTATGCGCCTATCGCTCACGTAACTCTCAATCACCGCTACCCTACCTATGCTCTTCCTGCTTAGGCATATTTACTACACCTACAATAATAGTAGCCCCCTAATGCTCGACAACTACTTCAAAGGCATCGTGGTCAAGATACCTCCCTACCCCTTATCCATCGACCTTTCCTCTTTCTTCTTGGTTAATGTAGCCTCCTTGCTTCTCATCACAGCAAGAGCTGTATCCTACCCTCTATTGGCCTCTTCCCCTTATCATGGCAAGCATTATCAAACAAGTGATATGCCGCAAGTAAAGCAATAGAGTTAGTAATTAAAACAAAGTATAATCATTAAACAAGATACTTGCCAAGGCCAACAACCTAAACTTCACCCTGCTAACGACTGATGGTGATGAACTCCTAGCTACCCTCCCTGACTATAACATCAACCTTACCTATTTCCTACGAGTACAACATCTCCCTTTTAAGTATAGCTATGCAATCTCTACCGCATCAAATCCCTCCTCCATATACCAAGCTACATCAAGGATCTACTCCTTGGGGTCATCATCCTCTCCTTAGAAGTACACTTGTGAACTAACCTCACCAGGAATAGCTAATACTTTTGTCGAGCCCGGTTTTCACCTCCCAGTTTGTTGTAAATAAATTCTTCATTAAACTGACCAGTATTAAACCATATTCGTAATATTGACCCTCAATTAGGGTTTAAAGAAAAACTAGTTCTTTTGTATTTTTGAAATGTATTGGAGTCATTATCTGGCTGGAGTCGGAAAAAAAAAAAGTTAAGTTATAATCGATTGAGTGAATGAGTTATAACTTAGCTATTAGTATATCAATTAAACCAATTTTGTAAGCGGTTTTTGAAAACTAGAGTTCTGAATTTGGGGACTAATTTTTTAAACCTTAAACAGGTACCATTAACTTTCTAAATTTAAGTTTAACCTTAAAAATCACCTTTCAAAAACTTAGAATTCGATTATTTGACCAAGTTAGATAACTTGAGTAATCTAAATTAAAAAAGGAAAATTATGTTTTTTATTTTTTACTATTGCCCCATATGTGCATACTATCTGGTATTCGAGATTATACGTATGTAGTTCTTTTAGTGAAAACTTTAGTGGGTTGGGTTGATTTTAATTTTTGAAAAGAAATCAGCTTTACCTTTTATCTTAGTCAATTCATTTAAAGAAATTTTCCTAAAAAAAAAAAAAAGAAAGTCCTAATCTAGGTTTTATTTTTGAAAAATCTAAAAATAGTCTTGTTTTGTAAAGGGTCCATTTATTTATTATTATTATATATTTTTTGAAAACTTGATTTTTCTAAGTGTTAAAAATTTTTTTTTTATTCATCTCTTTATTTAATTATTTTTATTTTTATTATTTTTTAGATTATTTTATTTTTTGCTCTATTTTTTTTATCTTATTTATTAAACTAAAAATAAAATAAATAAACTACTTTCTCTTTTCTTTTCTTTTTCTTTTTTTATTTTGATTTGATTACATTTACATTATAAAAAAATAAATAAATACAAAAGAATATATCAATTCGAAAGAGCATCGGACCAGGAAGGGGTCTTGGACGCACAGGTTGGGTGGGGTTGGTTTAGGTGTTGGATCAGGTCGCTCCAACTACACTTTAACAGTACGACAAGGCACAGTTCAGGCTGATTTGGTGGCCAAATTGTGCGGGGGAAAGGGGATTTGTATGTATTTAATTTGGTTTGTAGGGGGTAGGCTCGATGCCATGATTGTTAGGGGTGGTTAAGGTAGTGTTGTGAGTAGCAATTGGCGGTGGTTAATGGGGGTGTTTAGGTGGTGGCTTGTTGGGTTCGAGTGAGCGGTTGAGGCTAGGTTTCAAGGTATAGGAAGTTCGTCCATGGGGTTAGTTTGAGCCTAGGGTGGCCAGAGGTGGTGGTTCGAGAGGTAGACAGTTGTGGGTTAGGTTTTCGCGACGGTAAGTTGGTGGCGAGCAATGGAGTTTACGGTAAAGGTCAAAAGGGGATGGAATGGGAAGCCGAAGGGGAGTATTCTTAGGGTGGTAGTATGGCTCGAAACTGAGTGGAGAGAGAGAGGGTTCGGTAGAGAGAGGAAGTGAGAGAGAGAGAGAGAGAGCTTGTAAGTGATTTCTCTGATCATGTGTTGTTGTCTCTGTACTTAGGACTCCTATTTATACATCAATTTAGCTTAGAAAACAAGGAAAGCCAAGATTCGAATTAAGTGCAAATTCCAGATTTTCAGATTTTTCCACTTTTTGGAGCTTGATTTGAATGCGTTTTTATTGATTTTGGACGTGTTCTTTGATTCTATTCGAAGTAGGTTACGTCTAGAACAAAATCAACACAAGAAATCACGCGTGTATGTGTGGAATGTGTGAAAAAAATCAAGGCAAAGTGAAGAGAGTTGATTGTTTCAGCTAGGAAAGTGGAGGAAAATTAGGGAAAGTGAAAGGAAAGGGAGTGAAAATGTTAACGTGGTGCTGACGTCGGCTGTGCCAATCAACTAGATGTTGCCACGTGTCCTTGCATGACACGAAACAATTGACGTGGCTTGCTACATGGCGCCACATCAATATGTGTCTAATTTAATGTTATCACGTGTTAGGACACGTAGTGTAATGAGATCTTGACATGTAACGGTTTCTGATTATCTAATAAAAAAAAAAAAAAAAACTTTATGTTTCTTTCTAGGTTTCCTATTTTTTGATATTTTTTCTAAATTTCTTATTTTTTGTGCTTTTCCCTATTTTTCTATTTTTTTTTTGTATTTTTCTAAACTTCTTATTTTTCTTAATTTTTTTTGGATTTTTCTCAATTTTCTATTTTTTTTTTTTGTATTTTTCCCAATTTAGGACACTTTACCCTAAAAATAGAATAAAAATAAACGAAAAGAGAAGCAAAAATTGGGTATTGACAACTACCCCTCTTCGTGGTGAAATTTGAATAAAAATTTACCACAAAGATAAAAGAGACGCTATTTTTTCCCTAAAGAAGATTTTATAATGATTAACTTGCTATGTTATACTTGATCTATTAGGGATTTTGGTGAAAAAATAAAACCTAGTCGTGCCTCTCTAAGCTCGTTAACCTAAGTGAGAGCATCTCTCAAGGATTAGCAACCTTAAGCTGGGATCGATCTAAAAAACCTAGTTATGCCTCGCTAAGCTCGCTAACCTAGATAGGAGCGTCTTTCAGGGACTAGCAACCCTAAGGTAGGATTAATTTAAGAACCTAGTTATGCCTCTTTAGGCTTAGTTACCTAGGTGGAAGCGTCTCTGAGGAACTAGCAACCCTAAGTTGAGATCGATTTAAGAATCTGGTCATGCTTCTCTAGGCTCACTAACCTAGGTGGGACCGTCTCTCAAGGACTAGCAACTCTAAGTTGAGATAGATTTAAAGAACCTGGTCATGACTCACTAGGCTCAATAATCTAGGCGAAAGCGTTTCTCAGGGACTAGCAACCCTAAGCTGGGATTGATCTAAAGGACCTGGTCGTGCCTTACGAAGCTCATTAACTTAGGTAAGAACGTCTCTCAAGGACTAGCAATCCTAAGTTAGGATCGATCTAAAGGAACTGGTCGTGCATTACTAAGCTTACTAACCTAGGCCAAATTGCCTTTTGGAGACTAGTAACCCTAAGTTGGGATCGATCTAAAGGACTTAGTCATACCTCACTAGGCTCACTAACTTAGGTGGGAGTGTCTCTTGGGTACTAGCAACCTTAAGCTTAGACTTAACGCTTGCCCTATGAGTTGCCAAAAGGAATTGATGAAGAGAAATGCCTTATGGGCTCGCTAAGAGAAACTTAGTGAACAGAAGGGCCCTATGGGCTTGCTAATGGAAATTGAGGATCTTATAGGCTCACTAAAAGAACTTTGAAAAAAAACTGAGTTAAGATCATGCCTTTAAAAGCTGCCTAGACACCACATGTAGAAGGTGGGTGCCTTATGGCCTAATTAAAAGATCTTGGTAAATAGAAATACCCTATGGGCTCGCTAAAGACCTTGAAGAGAGTTGAATGGATGGAAGGCGAGATAGCCCTTTTGAGAGTTGGCTAAGACTTGTCTAAAACACTACCCGATTTGAGAAAAATATTTACAGATAAACCTTTTGGTGAAAACCATTTGGGAAGAATGATAAAAACCCTGACCATGGTGGTCAACTTTTTGGGGATGGATTGAAAACTTAGCTAGTTAGGCTGACATGGCTTTGAATAAAGATACTTTTTCTCTCTTTTTCTTTTTCTTTTATTATTATTTCTATTCTTTTTTTTTTAAGGTTGCTAACAGGTAAAGAACTCTTCCTTGAAAATCACATAAGTTCTCTTATGTTCCCCCTAGCTTTGATGCCGAGCCGCTTAGTAGGGCCTTATGATTTTAAATACCCTTATTTTTTAAGGAAAAGGTAACTCATGACTAGTTTAGTCAAAAAGGACTTCCTTGAAAACTCTCAGTCTAAATTACACTCTTGACTATAGTCCCAAAATTATAATCTATTTTGCATGTGATACGCCTTGATTAATCTATTAGGTCTTTTTCGTTTTAACAAAAAGGGACTAATGGAGAAGCTTATTTTAAAAGAAATATTTTATAAATCCCGGGAATTTAAGTTGAGAACTTTAGGAAAAATTAAAAACATGCTTGCCTCAATTTCAAAAACAACTTTTATTAAAGATAGATTACCTTTTAAGATTGGAGAACTTTTATTGTATAAGGGTAGTATTATGGGTAAGAAGGCCTGGTGTGACTCAACATAAGAAAGGCTTCAGAGAGCTTTTAGGTTTCTGAGCTTGGACCGTATGTCTTGGGGTTATTTAGGCTTTGACTTTTGATTCAATTTAGCTGCCCCTGTTTGGATATGATATATCTCTTAGGGCTTTTGACTTATACTGGAGCCCAATTTTCCAACCACTTTTCTTATTTTTCTTTTCTTTTGTTATTATTACTTTGCCTTATTATTCTCTTGTTATTCTTTCTTTTCTTTTGGCACCTAGAATGATTGTCTCTATTGCCAAGTTTTTGTCTTTTAAGCGATTCAGGGCCCTAAATCCACGGGTTCTTATTGTATGAGCTCGAGTGAGATAAGTATAAGCTTAAGGTCTTTAAAAAGGATTTGGCTCTTCTTCAAAACAAAAATAACTTATAAAAAATAAAAGTTTCTTTTGAATTTAACATTACTGAAGTAAGCATAAACCAATTTTATCCTTCTCTCCTCATCAATAACCCTAACCTCTGAATTGCCCCATTGTTGGGTGGTTTTCAATAAGGTTTAAATTTAAAAATTCTTCAAATAGGTCCAATGAGGGTGAACAAGAGATAATTGTGTTTAGGATTCAAAAATGAATGCCTAATTTCATTTTAATCTGTGTATCACATTCAAAGTGGACCTCCTTTAAGGAATGAGTCCAAAGTATCTTCACTATTATATCACTCAACTCTCAAAGTGTTTCAGGTTAGTGTGTAGAAAATAGCTTGTCTCTTTTCATTCTAAACCTTTTAAAAGGTGAGTTACCGATTTCTTAAGGAGGAATTTATTTTCCCCAATAAAATCACAATCATTATATTTTTCTGACTATTATAGAATTTATTGAAAAACAACTTTCTTTACCCCTATCTTGCCAAGCGTCCAACTAAAAACAACCCTTGAGCCTATCAGAAGGCATTGGTATACCCAGAGGAAATGGATCTTTAGGCTACTCGGTTGAACTACTACCATGACTTGAAGAAGGACTGACTTATTATAGCTCTAGATGAATGACTTTTGCATCAATCAAGTCTTGAATCTTGTTCTTTAATCTCCAATATTTTTAGTAGAGTGCCCCTTTTGACCCATATGACAGTTGCATCGTACTTCTAGGTCAAAACTACATAGTTTATAATTCAAATTAAGAGCTTCACAAGCTATAATCCTCACTGCTTTCAAATGGTGAAATATTTAGGTAATTAAGATCTTCAATCGAGCGAATTGTCTCTTCTATGCCCCTTGGGTTTGTTCTTTCCCGTTCCTCCTTGGCTTTTTTCTTATTGGGCCTCCTTCATTACTTATGCATATTAACATTTGATCAGCATTAAACGTAAGATGTTGAAATCTTCTAAGTATGGGGCCGTTACTATTTCTAGATTTGTAATGCTCTTTTGTAGCATGGCTACTTTTTCTTCTAAATTCAAGAGTCTGAGTCTCCTTTCTAAGCTTAAATTTTGGGATATTTGGAGAGCGGTGATCAATGGGAATAAAATATGCCAATGTTGAGCCATTTGATGCATCATCTCTTCCAAGGAAGCGAGTCTGTCATCAGCTATGTGAACCTAATTAGAAGAATTCTTTACCAACCGGCAACTTTTCTTTACTTTTCTTTCCTTTTCTTTCTTTCTTCTCTTTTTTTTTGTGATAGAGAAAGATAAAACTAAAAAAATCCAAATAAAGACGACGATTTTTTTTAAAAAAAAATTAATTGCGTTCCCTTAAATGAGAGAGAATGAATGGTTAGATAAGTTCTATTAAAAGACTATCTATAAGGATGGAATAATAAAGAATGATAGAATAAAGAGAAAATTTTTATTTTGGAAAGATCAAAGTACAGAGAACAAAATAGGAGGGAGCCTAACAATTATTCTTAACGAAACTTCAAATTTTATTCAAAGCCCTTTAACTACATCTAAAGTTTCTAATTTATTGGGTTTTAATCTTGTCTAGCATTTCCAAAGCCTAATTCATGATCCTCTCGCTTTTTTTTTTTTAACTTGAGCTAATAAGGCCTTATTTGAGACCTCAGCACGCTTAGCCCTTTACTTCCAGTAGGTAGCTTCGGCTTGTAGCAGCTACTCATGGATCCCTAGGGCATTTGATAATCTATTAACTCTTTGATTGTTCTCTTGTTGTTTACCCGCCATTCTTAGGTCTACATATTTCATGGACAAGAATCAGTCATTAATGCACCAAGAGAAATCACATGGAAATATGCAGATGTTGGGATCATTTGGGTTAATAGATTACTCCCTTAAGTTGTAACCTTATTGTCATTTTTAGAAACTTAATTGTATTAAAACCCTTGAATGATTGGTAGCGTTGTAATTTCTTAAAGGTATTGTATTAACTCAAGCTTGGAGGGGAATATATGCAATTAGGATAGGTTTTGAAAAGGTTCTTAAGTTTTATGACCTTACATTGAGCTTGAGTAAGGCGGCCTAATCAACCTTGAGTGGTGGTTACACCATAGCACTTGAAGCTTACACAATGGCCCTTCTCCTAGGGTCCTAAGACGGCCTAGGTCTAACTGCATCTACCCTATACCTTTGATACAACAATGACCCTCCATATCCCAATGCATATGTTATGTTAACAGTATGGGCATGAAGTTAATAATAGATAAATAGAAGCTGACAGTGAATTCTAGCAAAAATACAAGGAAAGAAGTTTCAGGTTTTTTTCTTTTTCTCTTTTATAACAATACCGCCTTATTAGCTATTCACTACCCTAAAGAATGTATGCAAAAAGGATAGGTCCTAAAGGCCCTTAAACTCTGTGACCTTATGCATTTCTAAAAAAACGATTCCTTAGTCACATCGAAGTTTAAGTGGGGTAGCCTAATCAACCTCGAACGGTGGTTGCTCCTCTACGCTTGAAACTTACATAATGGCTCCCTATCCAAAGGTTTTAAGACAACCTAGGTTCAACCATATCTATCATGTATTCATGATATAAGAAATAAATCCCCCCTTAAATAGTTAAATACATAAAACTAAACTTGCAAAGATGTTAGTACAATTATGATACAAATAAAGAACGAATAAGTAAATAAATTACACTAAGGTGATTTTTAAGGATTAATTTTTAATTTTGGAAAGTCGAATAGTTAACTCTCTTGACGGTTCCCAGTAGAGTCACCAGGTTATCGAGCCAGGTTTATCACTTCTCGGTTTTTGTAAATAAATTCTTGTTTAAATTAACCAATATTAAACCCTACCAATTTAATACTGACTCTCGACTAGGGTTTAAAAAAAAACTGGTTCTTCTATATTTTTGAAATGTATTAGGGTTGCTATCCGACCAGAGTCCAAAAAAAGAGTTAAGTTATAACCGATTGGGTGGATTGGTTATAACTTAGCTACTGATCTATCGATTAAACTAATTTTGTAAATGGTTTTTTAAAACCAGAGTTTTGAATCCGGTAACTAATTTTTTAAACCTTAAACGAGTACCATTAACTTTCCAAATTTAAATTTAATCTTAAAAATCACCTTTCAAAAACTCAAAATTCGATTATATGACCAAGTTAGATAACTTGAGTAATCTAAATTAACAAAGGAAAATTAGATTTTTTATTTTTACCATCGCTCCGTAGGTACCTATGTACCTACATAACTATGTACCTACATAACTATGTACCTACGTACCTATGTACCTACTATTCAGGATCATATGTATGTAGTTCTTTTAATGAAAATTTTAGTGGGTTGGGTTGGGTTGATTTTAATTTTTATAGAGAGATCAACTTTACTTTTTATCTTATTTAATTCATTTAAATAAATTTTTGAAAAAAAAAAGAAAGTACTAATCTAGGTTTTATTTTTGAAAAATAAAAAAAAAAATAGTCTTGATTTGTAAAGGGTTCATTTATTTATTTTTTTAATTTTTGAAAACATAATTTTTCCAAGTGTTAAAAAACAATTTTTATTCATCTCTTTATTTACTTATTTTTATTTTTTATTTTTTTTATATTATTTTATTTTTATTATATTTTTTATCTTATTTATTAAACTAAAAATAAAATAAATAAACTACTTTCTCTTTTCTTTTCTTTTTTCCTTTCCTCTTTTCCTTTTTTCTTTTTTCTTTTATTTTTTTTAATTTTGATTTGATTACATTTATATTATAAACAAATAAACAAATAAATAAATCAATCAATCAATCCGAAAAAGAATCGAACCAGGAAGAGGTTTTGGACTCGCGGGCCTAGTTGGACGTGGATCGGAGCTCGAATCGGGTTGAGTCAATTCGGGCACTGGATTCGAGTCACTCCAACTCCACTTCAACAACATAACAAGGCGTGGTTTGGGCTAATCTGGTAGTTAAAGTGAGTAGGGGAAAGGGGATTTATGTGTATTTAATTAGGTTTGTAAGGGGTAGGCTTGATGCCGTGGTTGTTAGGAGTGGTTAAGGTAGTGTTAGTAAGTGGTAATTGACGGTGGTTGATGGGGGTGTTTAAGTGGTAGCTTGTTGGGTTCGAGCGAACGGGTGAGGTTAGGTTTCAAGGTATAGGGAGTTCGGTCGTAAGGTTAGTTTAAGCCTAAGGTGGTCAGAGGTGGTGGTTCGAAAGGGGGACAATTGTGGGTTAGGTTTTCACGATGGTAAGTTGGTGGCGAGCAGTGGAGGCTACGGCGAAGGTCAAAACTGGGTAGAATGTAAACCCTATGTAATCACTAGTCTGAACCCTAATTTAAGTCCAAGTGTCCTAGACAATGCTATGAATTGATAAGGCTAGAAATAATAAAATTTAGAAATCAAATATAGTATTGATCATAAAAACCCTAGAAAATTGGTCAAAACCTAAATCATGTATAAAAACCTTAAATCTGATATATGCGAAAATATTCGAAGTCGAACCTGAACTTAATCGAAACCATAAAACTATAACTTTAAGCAAATATCACTTAATAATGATATAATTGTAATTGATTACAATTATTAACTAAATCGCATAATCGTATAAAACTTTTAATAAAAACGTTAAAATAACTCATAAAAATTATAATTGTCACTGGTATAAATTAAATTGATAAATTTTCATAAAATCTCAAAATTAATTTATAAATGTTATTTTTATTATTTTTATGCTTGAAAAAATTACATATATTTATTTTATTTTCCTTTTTCTTCCTTTTATTTTTCTCCTTACTCCACATGATTTTCCAGCTGCATGTACAGCAGCCTATGTGTTTAATTGCAAATTATAAGTGTCATGTAATTAAAGGACAAAGGACAAATTAAATAAAGCAAGTGTATTACCCAAATTAATAAGGAGATTTAAGTAGATTGTTTTTCCTTCTTTTTCATTTGCTTCTAATCCCAAATTGCTGCATTGTTCATGCCTGGAAGCACCTAAAACCGAGAAAGCAAAAAAAGAGAAAGAAAAAGAAACAAAGCCATTACTGGCATATTTTTCATATTTTAAAGTGAAAATTAAAATATAATTATTATTGATTTTATAGAAATCATTAAGAAATGGTACTTAATTATTTTTATTTAGACATTTTAGGAATTAGAGGATTCAAGAGTAGAATTATGAATGATTTAGAGGAATTTTAAGCAAAGGAACGAAGTTCGAATCAACACGTACAAGATGGAATTGAAGGCAACCAGTCTATAATGAACACCGATGGCCCTAAATGGCTACGCCGCCGGCCTGCAAGCCAGCCTTGCACTTACATTGTTAGCCTTCGTGAAAAAAAGAGAGTCACGCAAGTCAACCCTACTTTTCCTTATAAATAGCTTATGTTTCACAATTTAGAAAACTTTAGGTTTTTTTTAGAAAGTCTTGAACACACTTTCCTTAGACTTACAGAGTCGTAGAATAGTTTTTAATTAGTTCTTGAAAAATTCTCTAAGAGAATTGCTTGGATCATTGAGAAGAATTTACTTTTGCTATAAAGACCAATTTGAAGTTGCAATTGAAAATTATCTTTTTCAATATAGAATTGGTGACATCTATTTTAATTATTCTTATGCAATTCTATGAATTACTAATGCTTTCAATTATGGATTTCTTTGCAATTTCAATTAGTATTTGTGTTTTTGTTTCCAAATCCATGGCTAGTTAAATTTATTTGTAGGAATTGATGAAACCCTAGATAACTAAGATGATGATTGTGTTCATGTTATAGGATTAAGAGATATATGGATGATTCATGATTACAATTTCTATGATTTCAATTATAATTATTCAATTGATTATAATTGTCAGAAACCCTAATGATACAAGAGTTAATGTAGGGTTTGTTAGAAATTCTTAGTTGATTTGATTAATCAATGTGGAAACAGAGTTAATTGAATTAATTGGAAATTATCTAGAAATTAATGCAATGTTCGGCGATTGATCATGCACAAAGACATTAGGGATAATTGATTTAGGACATTAAACAATCATAGTATTGAGAGATATATAATTGTAATTTAGAGTCTACTGTTATGCGGGAGTTGACTAATTAATTAGGAGTTTAAATCCTTAGGTTTTAAGGTATAATAATTTCACTTAAATGATTATATAGCTATTAATCTATATAACAAAATAACAATTTGATTAGCATAATCTAGGGTGGATTCTGTTTTTCCACAATTCTCAATTGATTACTTAGATTTTAGATTTTTCATAGTTATTTTCTTTTCAATAGTTTTAGAGTAATTATTAGATTACTTAATTTAATTTTAATTGCTTGAATATTGATAAGAACTAGCATAGAATTAGTAATTTTTTAATCTTCGAGGGATCAACACTTTTACTTTCTTGATATTACTTAATTCTAACCTAGTATACTTGATGGAGTATTCACGATTTATTTATATATATGTATATATATATTTTATGCGAATTAAGTTTTTGGCGCCCTTGCTAGGAACTAAAAATATTGAACCTTTTAGTTTTATTGGTAATTTAGGTGTAGTTGACAACGTGTGTTATATTTGCTTTCTTTGCAGGTGCTATATGCACAGGAGTAGAAGTACTGAAATTTTACCACTAGATTCAAAAATAGAGTGCACTTTACATCAGTTAAGGTAAGAGAATAGAAGAAGGATAAAAGTGAAGGCAGGTAACGAGGGTAATAATCAGGTATAAGTAGTTCCGCGAGCACTACAAGATTATAGAGTACCTATGGTGATGGGTTCGGCTATAAGGGGGCCTACTATTCAGGCTAACAACTTTGAGTTGAAGTCGTCCCTTATTCAGATGGTTTAAACGAATCAGTTTGGAGAATATCCCAATGAAAGCCCTGACAAACATATTGCAGGATTCCTTTAATACTGCAATACAGTGAAGATCAACAATGTGACAGACAAGATTATCAAATTACAGCTCTTTCCCTTTTCACTAAGGGATAAAGCTAGAGCTTAGATTCATTCGTTGCTACAAGAGTTTATTACCACTTAGGTAGATCTTTCATCGAAGTTCTTGAGAAGATTTTTCCTACCGTCTAGGACCGTAAAATTAAGGAACGACATCACTAACTTTGCCAAGTTTAGTGGTGAGTCACTTTATGAAGCATAGAAGAGATTTAAGGAGGCGATTGGAAAATGCCTACATCATGGCTTGCCAAACAATCTCCTGATTGAGATCTTTTATTTGGAAAGACATTAAGGTCCCTAGTTGATGCTACAGCTAGAGGTGCTCTAATGGGTAAGATAAATAAATGAAGCAAGTGCATTGATAGAAGAGATGACCTCCAGTGCACATAATTGGCAAAACGAGAGAAGCAAGCTAAGAGTGGCGGCAGCAACTAGTGACAATAACACTGTATCTCAATTAATAACTCAGATTACAGCTCTCACTACTCAAGTAAGTAAACTTACCTCAACGCAGTCTTTTAATACTAACCGTATTGTTTTTTGTAAGTGATGTTCAGAACGACATTCGACTCTTAAGCGCTTAACTAAGAATTACTTAACTCCAACCAATGGAGAATAGGTGAATTTTGTCAACAATTTTCAACGTGATAATCAAGGACCATATTCGAATACATATAATCTTGGGTAGCGTAATCATCCAAATTTTTCATGAAGAAATGAGAACAATGCATTCCAACCACCACTTAGATTCTGGAAGCAAGGGCCTACTCATAATGCTTTACTTTAGCAAAATTAGTCTCGAATGGAAGAGCTCATGTTGAGCTATATGCAAAACACTAATACGTTGCTACAGTTGAGTAACAGATCATCAGGGTCTTTACCCATCAATACTGAAGAGAATCCTAGAGGTGTCAATGCTATTATGTTAAGAAGTCGAAAAGCACTAAAAACAATTGATAGACAAGTTGAAGAAAAGGTGGAGATTCCAAAGGTAGAAAAAGGGAAGGAGGTGGAAGAGGAACTAACATAGAAGTCACTAAAAGTGAAACCACATGTTCCTCTAATCCCCTCTCCAGGAAGATTGAAGCAATAGTAGCTAGACGCTCAATTCGCCAAATTCCTAAATGTCTTCAAGAAGCTGCAAATCAAGATTCTTTTTGTAGAAGCACTTCAACAAATGCCTTTGTATGCCAAGTTCATGAAGGAGTTACTCACCAAGAAGAGAAAGATTGACAGGAATGAGTCGGTAATGCTTATAGGGGAGTGTTCTATGATCCTGCAGAAAAATGTATCCACCCTATCTAGAAAACAAAGAGATCGAGGGAGTTTTACTATTCCTTGCACCATAGGAAATTTTCACTTTGATAAGGTTCTTATTGATTTAGGTGCAAGTATAAATTTAATACCTTGTCTATTTTCAAGAAGCTAGGACTTGGAGATTGTAAGGAGACTTATGTCACCTTGCAACTTATTGATAGGAGTATCAAATACTTAAGGGGTATTGTCGAGAATGTCTTAGTGAAGGTAGGCAAATTTATCTTCCTAGTCGACTTTATAGTCATGGAGATGGAGGAAGATAGAGAGGTACCCATGATCCTAGGCAAACCGTTTCTTGCAATAGGTAAGGCGTTGATAGACGTGGAATAGGGTATGCCGGCTTTAAGAGTTATGGACGATCGGGTAACGTTTAATGTTTATGAAGCCATAAAGCATTTTGATTATTGCAAATCCTATTACACTATTGATACTTTTGATAAGATTATCTGTGAGTCTATAGAAGAGAAAGTAGGATTGTATACCATAGAATCAGTCCTTAGGGATTTGGATGATTGGAGTAATGACAACGAGCCAAAAGAAGAAGGTAGGGAACAGGTGTCAGAAATCAAAGCTCGATACTATGAAGAACTAGGCACCACTGAACAGAAACCAGTCCCATCATTGACATAACTCTTGTGCTTGAACTTAAACCTCTACCTAGTCATTTAAAATATGCTTATCTTGGAACAAATGATACTTTGCTAATAATTACCTCATCTTCTTTCACAAGTGACTGGGAGAAACAACTTCTAGGAGTTTTGAGAGAGCATCAAGAAGCCATCAGGTGGACCATTGTAGATATAAAGGGGATTAGTCCCTTAATTTGCGCTCATAAGATATTGCTTGAGGTTGAGTTCAAACCCATAGTGTTGACGGATGATTCTCGTTTGAGTATACGAGCACTTGCAACATAAGAAAATGGCTATGGGGGACACCAGAAGGTGCTCCAGTACGACCGCTCCGATGCTTAAGTTAATTCCCTTGTTATGTAGAGAGATATATCAAGTAGTTATGGTGTTGAGAGAATGGAAAAGCTTCCCCTTACCTAGAGTCTTGGCTAGTATTTATAGTAAGTCTATAGGGATTATTCTTGGACTGAGTCATTGAACTAGGCTTAGATATTGGACCAAGTAATATAAGCCTACACAACAATTATCTAAAAATCCGTATCAACACTTACGCCCCCCCCCCCCCCCCCCCCCACTCTCTTTGGTGATTAAGTTGGAAAAGAGAGTATTTAGGGAGGTTGATTTTATGGAATTTCTAGGCAAGTTTGCAATCTTGGCCTAATGAGGATATAGTGCTTAAAGAGATACGGTCCTAAAGAGGTAAAGGCCTAAAAAGGAAAAAGGCAAGAGTAGCTAGAGCACTTATAAATATTAGTATGCCTAGAAAGGTGAAGACTTGAAGAGGCTTGAGTACCTGAAGAGGCGAGGGCACCTGAAGAAGTAAGGAGCGCCTGAAGAGGCGAATGCCTAAAGAGGCTAATGTGCTTAAAAAGGCTAGGGCAATTGAAGAGTCAAAGTATGCTTGAAGAGGTGAAAGCTAAAATAGGCTAATGTGCGTTAAAAGGCTGAGGTACCTAAAGAGGCAAAGATCACTTCCCTAAAGAAGTAAGGAGCGCCTAAAGAGGCAAGGAGTGCCTAAAGAGGTGGGATCCTAGAGAGGCAAATGTGCCTCAAAAGGCTGGGGAAGAATGAAAGTTGCTTAAGTTGAGCATGACATGTACTAAGTCGTAAGATAGGCTGACTGGCCTCTGGTTCGTTAAAGAATAGGACCTTAGCTTGCTTTCTTATCATCCATATCAATTGTAGGACTTAAAGTCGTTAAGGATTATTCCGTTAGCAAATTATGTTTGCGTAAGTATAGAATGAAGGGCGTTTATTTTACCCTCAATTGCTTTAGAGTTCTCACACTTATCTCCAAAGAAAGTTAAGTTAGCAAATGACTAGGCAAGTTGCTATAAGTGCCGAATAGGCGACAATTTATATTACTTGACTTATTGATGTTTAAATCATGAAGTAACGTATGAATAGATGCGGCTTGATGCATAGTCGAACAAGAGTATTAACAATAGGTTAACATGAAGCTTAGCATAAGACTTGTATGTTTAATGTGTATTTTCTTGAAAAATGCGTAATAACTTACAAATGGTAGGAGTAAAATCTTACTCATCCTTTAACAATGGGGTTAGCACGTATAATCCAAACATGATTTTGTGTAGCTTGAGATGTTATTGACTTTGAGGTAATTCAAGAAAACAATCCAAACTTGATACAACCATTCGACTTTAGTGTAAAGGAGCTTAGCATTTTGAGCTTTTGAAACCTAGTAAAAGATAAAATTTAGCTAGTGGAGTTTAGTCTTTGAAGTCATCATTGATATTAGTGAAGCATTTGACTCAAGCTTGAAAAAGATCCAACTAGGCATTATCGTCATAGCATAGCTAATCATCGGCCTAAGCATTGTGTCCTTTCTTAGCTAATATTAGAAGATATTCTCTCTATAGAGCTTGACATATTAAGAAAATTCTCAGAAATTTAAGTCGCACTTAGAAATTTTATGAAAACTCGACTGCCAACTTATGGTAATGTGACATGAAAGAAACTTAACAACGATGGAGTGAAGAGGAAATCCATTCAAGGATGTTTTACCCAAGCAAATCTAGATTTTGATTAAAAGAAGAGAAGCTCAAGTCACTATCTAATATGCTATTCATAAAGTGCTGTCCTATCAGGATTTGACTCGGCCATGAGTAACTCAGCTTGGTCTGTCAAAGTGACTCAACATTTAGCTCGGATCCTCTGACTCAACATTTACAAAAGGAGTATCATTCTACTATCACGGCAGATTGCACTCTAAGAAAGGGACTGCTCACTTGCGTTCCCTACTTCCTTAGAAATTTAGTTGATATGGGCTCAATCATTCAATAAGTAGCCCGGCATTAAGTACGTACAAAGCTTCTCGGTCACTTGGCATGGAGCATGACGACTCGATTTTTCAGTTGGTGTATCCATGAACTGTGATGACAAGCACTTCTGAGCTCTTCTTGCTTAGATTAATGCTCGGAATTTGTCCTCAATAATGGAGCTGTAGTTAGCACGAATTGATGGACAAATTCTTATGTGCAGTTTAGCCGATGAACAACTCGACCATGCTTAGAAAGTATAGAGCTTGGATAGGTTCTATGCAAATGAATAAGGCCATACCACATGCTCAGCTTCTCTAAGTGCTGTCCTATCATTTTTTAAGTGAGCAACTTGGTCGCATCCTTAGGGAGTTCAAGTCAGATACCACTGGGGAGTTAATCTTGGCTTTGAAATGCTGAAATACCGTATACTAACCAAATACTCGGCTTTTGTAGGGCTCAGTCGACAAGTTTGGAATATAAATCGGTCGTGTTTTTGCTTTGATCTCATGTAGGCAGCTGTTGTGTGGAATAGCATGGTTGTAGTTGCTGTTAAAGCTTAGTAAAGAAGAGAGCTTAGCCTTGACTTGGTATTCGTAGTACTCGGCCTGTCAGAAAATCGACCTTCGCTTTGTCGAGATTGTGCTTGTTCAGCATTCACTGTCTCAAAGTATGAGTAGGCATTAAACTAAAGTGCTCGGCATGGATTTGGATAAATAGCACTCGACGCTTAGCATAGAACTTAGATAAAATGGCACTCGGCCATTCGGCAGAATACTTTGAGCTTTGAGCTCGATACTTAATGAGTTGAACTTAAAGTTTAGCATTTGAAATTTGCTACGAAGCTTGGAAAAGTCACTTTTAGATCGATTGGATCATCATAGCGGTAACAAGGCTTGAATTCAGCTGGGTAGTTGCTACATCATATTATAAGCGGTGTAGAGCTCGAAATTACTATTGTTAGACATGAATCGGCATGTAACTTAGTTTCTATACTTGCTCAGCAACTTGGCACTGTTCGGCCCTTCATACTGTGGATGGGCAAGTCGGCAAAAAGCTAGTAACTCGGCACATTAGGAGTTACTCGGCAAGTGCGAGATACAAAACAATAGTATTCAATACAACATTGTGCAAAAAGCGTTTTGGGTTGCCGCTTGATGCCAAAGGTCGACATTTAAACTGCCGCTTGACAACAAAGGTGGTTAGAAAAAAGTAAAACATGTCCACCAAAATTTTCCATGAAGTTCAATCAATCATGACACTTTTTGATTGTTAAAACCAAAGCAATAAATGAACAAGTGGCCATACAACCCGTTGAACTTTTGGCCACTACACAATAGCACAACGACTGTCTACAGCAAGGCATTTTGGTACAAATACACTTCACTGACATATGAATCGATGAAAATTAAATATGTGTGTCCAGCCAATTTGTATTAGAAGATTAACATGAAATTCAAAGATCTCTAGAACAGAGGCATCGCGGTTATTAAGTAGTTAAGTTATCATTACGAATTTGGCGGTGACGGTTACGAACCAAGAGAAGATGAAATTATGGTTACTAAACTCTTGAAAGGAAAAAAACCAACCAAGTCCTTCATAGTTCCTAGATTACAAATGGAAGCCGATGTCATAGGAAGATGATACAGTGCTACAAGAAGCCAATGGCTAAAGATGCTAATGGACTACAAACCAATTTTGCTAGATTTGAAGAAATAATCAAGAAAAAGAAATAGCGTGACCCAAATGAGGAGAATCCATTAGAAGGGGTGAAACATTGGGAATCATGGAAAAATGTTACACGTTCATATAGACGGCGCTAATTGTTGACGAGTGATTCTCGTTCCGGTATATAAACAACTACAACATGAGAAAACCGCTACGGAGAGCACCAGAGGGTGCTTCGGCGCAGCCACTCCGATGCCTAAATTAATTCTCTCGTTATGTAGAGAGAGATATCAAGTAGCTATAGTGTTAAGAGAATGGAAGAGCCTCCCCTTACCTAGGGTCTTAGCTGGTATTTATAATAAGTCTATGGGGATTGTCCTTGGACTGAGTCATTGGACCAAGCTTAGATATTGGACCAAAAATGCCTAGCAACCATAGAGACGACTCAACCTAACTCTTAAGGAAGTAGTAAAGAAAGAGGTGCTCACATTGTTGGATGCAGGTATTATCTACCCTATCTCAGATAGTAAGTAGGTTAGTTCTGTTCAGGTAATACCAAAAAAAGGTGGTATGACTGTGGATATAAATGAGGATAATGAGCTAATCCTTATTCGCACTGTGACTAGGTGAAGAGTTTGTATAGATTATAGAAAATTGAATGATGCCACTCGTAAAGACTACTTCCCACTCCCTTTCATAGATCAGATATTAGAAAAACTTTCAAGGCATGATTATTCTTGTTTTTTAGATGGTTATTTTAGTTACAACCAAATTCATATTACATATGAGGACCAGGAGAAAACCACATTTATACGTCCTTATGGCACTTTTGCCTTTAGGAGAATGCCCTTTGGTCTTTATCATGCACCTACGACTTTTCAAAGGTACATGATGTCCATATTTTCCGACATATTAGAAGATTTTATTGAAATATTTATGGATGACTTCTCTAGTTTTGGGAAGTCATTTGATTCATGTTTGACTAATTTAGGTTGTGTGCTCAAAATGTGCAAGTAGACTAATTTACTTCTGAATTGGCAAAAATGTCATTTCATGGTAAGAGAGGGAATAGTTTTAGATCACAAAGTATCAAAAAGGGGGATTGAAGTTGATAGAGCTAAAGTGGAGATAATAGAGAAGCTACCACCACGCACTTTAGTCAAAGGAGTCAGGAGCTTCGTAAGGCATGCTGGCTTCGTAAGGAGATTTATTAGGGACTTCTCTAAACTCTCTAGATCTCTTTGTAATTTACTTGAAAAAAATTCTACCTTTGTTTTTTATGACAGTTGTTTACATGCATTTAATCTATTAAAGGAGAAGCTTACTTCAGCACCAGTGATCATTACACTAGATTGGGAGCTTCCTTTTGAGATGATGTATGATGCTAGCAACTATACTGTAGGAGCAGTACTTGGGTAGAGGAGAGGTAAGTTATTTCATGTTATATACTATGCAAGTGGAACTTTAAATGAGGTATAGAGAAACTATGTGACGATAGAGAAAGAACTTTTAACGGTCATATTTGCTTATGGCAAGTTTAGGCCTTATCTCATAGTTTCTAAGATCACAGTATACATAGACCATGTTTCTCTGAAATATTTGTTTGCTAAAGATGATGCTCAACCTAGGTTAATTCGATAAATCTTATTATTGCAAGAATTTGACATTGAAATTAGAGATAAAAAAGAAACTAAAAATGTAATTGCTAATCATTTATCTTGATTACAATTAAAGTGTTTTGAGCCATCCATTAATGAAAAGTTCCCTGATGAACAATTGTATGCAGT
The DNA here is from genome assembly GCA_024138005.1 of Lumnitzera racemosa. Lineage (NCBI taxonomy): Eukaryota > Viridiplantae > Streptophyta > Magnoliopsida > Myrtales > Combretaceae > Lumnitzera > Lumnitzera racemosa. The sequence goes on from JAMXBC010000007.1 coordinate 10,920,591, forward strand.
AGAGATCCGAGGATTACCTTGATATGTTAATATAGTCAATTACCCGGTTAGTAAAATCATACCATACAGTTTCTCATTTCAAAAGAAAAAGAAGTTTTTACATGATGTGAAATTTTATTTTTGGGATAAACCATATCTTTTTAAAAGTTGTGCTAATCAAGTAATTAGACGTTGTATGCCTGAAACAAAATAGGTTAGCATTATTCAGAGCTGTCATTCTAAAGAAGCAAGAGTCCACTTTAGTATGGAAAGAATTGTAGCTAAAATTTTATCTTGTGAATTTTGCTAGCCTAGTTTGTTTAGTGATTGTAGAAATTATGTTATGTCTTGCGCTTAGTGCCAAAGGACTGGGAATATTTCTAGGTGATATGAATTACCATAAAAGAATATTCTGGTAATTGAGCTTTTTGATGTATGGGGAATAGACTTTATGGGTCTTTTCCCTTTATCTTTTTCAAACAAATATATACTTTTGGTAGTAGATTATGTATTGAAATGGGTAGAAGCAGTAGCTCTATAAACTAACGATGCCAGAGTGGTAATTAAATTTTTGAAAAAGAATATTTTTTCCAAGTTTGGGATACCTAGGGCTATTACAAGTGATAGGGGGTCGCATTTTTACAATCGACAATTTCAAAAATTGTTAACAAAATATAGAGTAACTCATAAACTTGCCACCCTGTATCATCCATAGACTTGTGGACAAGTTGAGGTTTCCAATAAGAAAATAAAGCGTATCCTAGAAAAGACTGTTAATGCATTTAGGAAAGACTAATCTTTAAAACTCGATGATGCATTGTAGGCTTATAGGATAACTTTTAAAACCCCTATAGGAATGTCCCCATACAAAATCGTTTATGGTAAATCATGTCACCCACTTGTAGAGCTCAAGCACAAGGCCTATTAGGCTATAAAATACCTTAATTTTTATTCACAAGTTGTAGATGAAAAGTGATTACTCCAATTGAACTAGCTAGACAGGATTAGAGAAGAAGCCTATGAAAACGCTAGGATCTACAAGGAGAGAGCAAAGCGATGGCATGATAGAAATATTCAATAGTAGGAGTTCGTACCTATTCAGAAAGTGTTACTATACAACTCTTGACTAAAATTGTTCCTAAATAAGTTAAAATCTTAATGTTCTAGAACATTTGAAATAGCTAATGTTTTCCCTTATGATACAGTTGAATTAAAGGCAGGAGATAATCACACTTTTAAGGTAAATGGTCATCTCCTTAAACGCAATTTTGAAGGAGAAAACATGGCCAGTAACACCACTATGGTGGTGAGAGAGAACCCACAGTAAGGTCGGAAAAGTCGGGTTAGCGACTATAAACTAGGTGCTTCATGGGAGGCAATCTATTTCTAACCAAGTTAATTTTTTTTATTATTTATTCATTATTATTTAATTATTTTTATTTAAAAAAATTAAATTAAAAAAAATTTTAGGCCAACCTTTGGCATTAAGGCTATTAGCCTAAGGAAAAAAAAAAGAGAGAGAAAAGCGCAAAATTTGAATTCAAGGCCAGCACTTAAGGTCGCCGACTTAGGCATATACGCCGACAATGTATGCCTCCAACGTATAGTGCTTTTAAAAGTATGTCTGTCGATTTTCTCTCTCTTCCCTCATTTTTCCTTTTGAATCCTCTCTCTAGTTTTTGTCTCTCTCTCTCTAGATTTCTCTCAAACACTCTCGCTCCCGTATACCCATAACCTCATACACTCACTCTCTTTACTTTTTCTATACACATTTCCATCCTTCTTTTCAGATTTGTGATTTCTACATTCATCATGTCACCCAAGAAGATGCAACCAAGAAAGAAATAGAAAACGGCAACTACTTTTACTTCCAAAAGTTCAGGTAACGATCTACTCTCACATCAGGAGTATGTTAGGGAAAGAAGGAGGAAGCTACAACGGATGACATTCATGAATCAGCAATATCTGGATTGAATTATTTTGCAAAAGTATGGAATGGACAAGAGAATCTAGTAAATGGTTCTTGATAAAACATGGTTTCGGTTATTTGAGGTAAAAGAACCTACTTATAGAAATATAGCCGTTGATTTTTTGTCCACTTTGTAGCTGGAGAGAAGTGGGCATATGTCCACTTTTACATTTCAGGTTTATAGAGAAATTCATGTCATTGAATTGAGTTAAATTGGCTATTTTCTAAGTTTATATGAGGAGGAGGAAGTCAATTTACCCAACTCTTAGCCTAGTGATATACCTACTGAGAGATTTTGGTTCCAGTTGATTCATCTCAAGCGGGAAGATTTTGTACCTTTAAAGTCGCTGGCTACGACTTTCTCAATAGTAGAGCATCGACTACACTACCATATCCTTGCTCATACTCTTAACCGTAAGAAGACTAGCCATAGCAAGGTAATCGGTTTTGATGTGTTTTATCTATATGGTATGATTTCTGGATATAAGATAGATCTGAGAATAGAGATAGCAAATTTTATCTATAGACAGATAGATAATACCAGGATACAAGTTATCTTTTGTGGTAGGTATATTATAGCATTATTGAAGGGTATAGGGCTTTTTCAAGAGCCCAAGGGAGATAATGGTATCCAATGTAAACCTATTTCTGTTGCACCATTTAAGGGTTGGGGATTGGTTAAGATAAATAATAGCCCCCATCCTGTTGATGATGAGGATATTCCTAAAATTCCTCCTCCTCCTGTTAGGAGCGTCTACTTCATCTCATCCTCTAGATGGTAGTTATGAACAATTGAGTGCTGAAATTAGAAAAGTTCGAAATGAAATTAGGAAAGAAAGGAAGAAGAAAAAGAAGTTCCAGACTACTATGTTCAATATGTTAAAGTTTATTATCTCATGTTTTCATCCAGCAGTTGCAAAGCAGTTCCATTATGAGACTTCCAGTACAGAGAGTAGTAGTACTGATAGAGATAGTTAGATATTTGCATACTTTTCTAAAGTTTTATTTTTTTTATTAATTTTCTTTTATTTTGCTATTTGGTTATTTTTGTTTAGTACTCATCTATTTGGGTAACTTGGGATCATTAGCTCTACAATGCACTCTTTTGTGCACTTTTATATTATCTTAGCTATTTCATGTTTCTTTGCATTTGATAAGACAAGTTAGATTTGAATTCTATCATAGCAATGATCTTATACTTAGAATTTTCATTGTTGCTAAAAATTTGAATTCAGGGAAGTATCAGTTTTTCATTTCTTATTGCTATAAATTTTTATTTCCTTTTGAATATTTAATAGAAGACAGTGTGGATACTGTCTATCCTACAGTGATGGGAAGGAATTATAGGAAATGAAAATATCAATTTTGATGCCATTTTTTTTTTCTTTTGTTTACACATAAGTATACTTTTCTATCAGCTTAAACTTTATTTGTTCTTAAGTAACTAATTGTTGATAGCATCTGATTGTGATTTAAATAATTGACTCACTAAGGTACCATACTCACCAATGTTGATATTTTTGTATTCAATTAAAATTAAGTAGTCAATTCTTTAGGAACCTAATTTACCTAGTTTTTAGCCTTAGAATTTGAAGTTTAAAAGTCGGTCAAGTCCTTAAGTGAAAAGTAAATAGGTTCACTTATATGTAAAGTTAGTTAGTATATGGTTTTTTTAGTTATTCTAATGGCAATTTAACACTTAGGGAAAGAGGTAAGTGAAGCTTTGAACTTAGTGATTCCTATAAAAAAAAGTATGAAAAATTTTAGTGAGCATCCAAAAAAAAATGATGAAATGAGAGCATTTATTCCAATAACTCAAGAAATTGAGTCAAGAGTATCCTAACTTGAATGTTAGAGTGAGGAAGAGTTCGTAGGAGTCCCTTTAAAACCTGATCACTTGGGTGATGAGATTGAGATGTGTCAACTCAATACACTTACTATGACGAGAAGGGTAGAAAGGTAAAAGTTCAACATCTAAACTAATGAAAAAAAAATTAGGAATGGAAAATGGAAATTTTGAATGCAAATAAGAAAATGAATTAGGGTTTGTAATAAAAAGAAAGAAAACCTAGGGATAGAGCAGATACCATATGCTTTTACTACTTTGTTAATTTATTTGTTGGAATAATTAGAGAGATAATATGCTTGCCAATAGCTGTGAAGTTTAAATGGGTATTTTTTCTTCTAAGACTGAGTATCTATTTTTGAAATAGAAATCCAAGATTAAACACTTGGATTAAAATTTGTTTTCTCTAGAATAGCTAATTAATTTCAATTGTAGTACTCTAATCATATATTTCGATTTGGTTAGAGTAGTGGGTATTATAAATTAGCGAGTCTGAAAATGTGAAATATTAGATATCTAGGATTAGCAATTGGAAACTTCGTATTTTCAATGATAGATTTCTTTAATAATGTTTATTTGACTTAAGGACAAGCAAAAGTTCAAGTGTGAGGGAGTTGATAAAGGCATATTTTTCATGTTTTAAAGTGTAAATTAAGTTAGAATTATTATTGATTTTATAGAAATCATTAAGAAATGGTACTTAATTATTTTCATTTAAACATTTCAGAAATTAGAGGATTCAAGAGTGGAATTATGGATGATTTAGAGGAATTTTAAGCAAAGGAATGAAGTTCGAATCAACTCGTATAAGATGGAATTGAAGGCAGCTAGCCTACAATGAACATCAGTGGCCCTTAATGGCTATGCTATCGGTCCAAAAACCGGCCTTGCACTTACACCACTTGCCTTCATTGAAAAAAGAGAGTCACGCGAGTCAATCCTAATTTTTCTTATAAATAGCTTATGTTTCACAATTTAGAAGACTTTAGAGTTTTTTTAAAGACTCTTAAACACACTTTCCTTAAACTTAGAGAGTCGTAGAATAGTTTTTAGTTAGTTCTTGAAGAATTCTTGAAGAATTCTTGAAGAGAATTGCTTGGATCATTGAGAAGAATTTGCTTTTGCTGTGGAGACCAATTTGAAATTGCAATTAAAAATTATCTTTTTCAATACATAATTGGTGACATCTATTTTAATTATTCTTATGCAATTCTGTGAATTACTAATGCTTACAATTATGAATTTCTTTTCAATTTCAATTAGTATTTATGTTTTTGTTTCCAAATCCATGGCTAGTTAAATTTATTTATGGGAATTAATGAAACCCTAGATAGCTAAGATGATAATCGTATTCATGTTATAGGATTAAGAAATATATGGATAATTCGTGATTGCAATTTTTATAATTTCGATTATAATTTTTCAATTGATTATAATTGTTAGAAACCCTAATGATCTGGAATTGATGTAGGGTTTGTTAGAAATTCTTAGTTGATTGATTAATCAATATGGAAGCGGAGTTAATTGAATTAATTAGAAATTATCTAGAAATTAATGCAATATTCGGTAATTGATTATTCACTAAGACATTAGGGATAATTAATTTAGGATAGTAGACAATCATAGTATCGAGAGATATAGAATTGTAATTTAGAGTCTACTGTTAATTGGAAGATATAGAAGCCGACTAATTAATTAAGAGTTTAAATCCTCAGGTTTTAAGGTATAATAATTTCACTTGTATAACCATATAGCTATTAATCTATATAATAAAATAACAATTTAATTGGCATAATCTAGGGTAGATTTTGTTTTCCCACAATTCTCAATTGATTGCTTAGATTTTAGATTTTTCATAGTTATTTTCTTTTCAATAGTGTTAGAGTAATTATTAGATTAATTAATTTAATTTTGATTGCTTAAATATTGATAAGAACTAGAATAATATTAGTAATTTTTCAGTTTTCGAGGATTTATAACCTTACTTTCTCTATATTACTTAATTCCGACCTAATATACTTACTAGAGTATTCGTAATTTATATATATATATATTTTAAGTGAATCAATTACACATACATAAAACCAAAACAAGAAAAAAAGAGAAAAACAAGAAAATGCTTAAGAAGAAGAAGAAGGAAAAGAAGGAGAATTTAAGAGGAATTAAAATCAAGTATTCTACTAAAGAATTTAGGTAATCCTATTTATTTTACTTATACATATGTATATCATATAGTATATACATGCATACTAAGTATTTGTTTATTTACTTGTACACATATGTATACATGAATAGATAAACATATATATGAATTATGTATTTTCTTTGTTTATGTATATACATATGTATGTAGGCATGGGTATACGTATTATTATATGTAATATATGGTATATGTATTTAGGTATAAATAGTAGTACATATAGTATTTATTTTTTTCTACACATGTAGTTTTGTATATATGTATGCGTGTGTATTACATATGTATGTATATTTCATATTTTGTTATATAACATATGTAGGAATATACGTATAATATATGTAGGAATATATGTATAATATATGTATATTTACTAAATATTTCCTTTATATACATGTATATGTATTTAGTATTTTATTTAATTATTTATGTATATATGCCTGATTATGTATATATATGTACTCATTAATTTTAATATATGAGGTATATACATGTATACATAAATAGTAAATATATGTACATATATATACTTAGTATTTTCAAAGTATAAGAATTTTAGTATATTCGTATATATACAAATAACAAACCGTATTGAATATGTGTGAATATAAGTATATTTTTAATTGTATTTTGTATTTTTGTACATATGTATATATATGTAATATAACCATATATGTACATAGGTTTATAAAGTATAAATAAGTGTATATTGTACTTGTACATAAATTATAAGTAACGTTAAAATAATTTATTATATAACGTATCATATACGTATAAACGTACATATATGAATAGTGACATACGTGCAAAAATACAAGTATAATTAAACGGTGTATACATAATACTATAATAATAATTTAATAAATAAAGTAAGATAATATATATAATAAAATAGAAAATAATGGAAAATTTAGAAAAATGTGCAACCTTGACATGTAGCACTCTCACGTGTTACCTCGTCACCATTTATTATAAATTAATTAATTTTCATAATTCATAATAATAAATAAATAAATAATTAAGTAGAAAAAATAATAAAGTAGAAAAATTTGACTTAGTAATTTTAAATTCTCAAAAATAGGTAAAAATAAGTAATTATAGTAAAATAAGCTTCAAATAAAAAAATTATCAATTATATGATTTAAGTAAATATTAAATCGTAAATATACTAAGAAAAAGCTTATATTGATATTTTATAGGTTTTTAAGTTAAAATAATGAAGTTTGTGATATTTTTATATCACAACCAAAACTGCGAGTTATAACGTCCGAAACGGACCTCATTACAAAAAAGTATGCTCGAAAACGATCGAAATGGATTATAAGCTCATAAGGATTTAAGCTAAATCAAAAAAGTTATACTCGATTCAATAAAAAAGCTCGAATTGATGATTTCGCGCAAAACAATAGCTAAGTTAAGTAAACAGTACAAATTACAATATTAGCTTAGTTTTAATTCCTAAACTTACTACTTTCTATATTCCTTATTCTTAAGTGATCTCGACTTTAACTATGAATTGCCATCGAACTATTATGACCCTTGAGTTAATTATGTCTAAGTGAGTTTTTTCTAATAATTCTATACTTACTTGTGTTTGTTATTAGTGAATATAAATTGTGATTAATAATTGAATATTGTATGGGGTTGGGTTATGCTTATATATGATATTGTTGTTGATAGTGAATTTACTTTAAAATATGATAACGTATTGATTGTTGTATAGTATATTCAATAAGAACTGATTGTCTGTAACCTTATTGATCATTGGATAATAAGACCTAATTTTATTCGACTTGAAAGAACTAAATTGAATAATGCATGATCATACACTGCATAACTGATTTCAATTGTCACATCATGCTAAGCTAACAAGAGGCCATACTCGAGTTGATTATTTGTTGTTATAGATTTTGCATGGTATACATGTGCAATATTACCTTACCTTAGCCCCTAAGATCACTAGGCATTGGAGGTGCCAACCTCCTAGCTAAGGGTTGGGTTTAAAGGCCTCCATTTAGGGGTGAGTGAGGACTGCATAAACCTATTCACAATCATACGTAGAACTCATTTTTGATAAAAACCGAAAATGGATATACCATTGTATTTTGAATACAAAACGTGGAGTTTTGTTATGATATAAGTTCTAGTATGATACCTAGATTTGATCGTTGCTGATGTATCTTCAACCTTAACTTCGAAAGGCATTAAATCTGAGATGCATATAGTATTTTGGTCACTTACATGTATTTGTTTAGTATAGTGATTCTTCATGCATTTATTTGATTGAATTTAATTGATGTATAACTTGATTGCAGTATGGTTGAGGGGATTATCTTACAAATTTAGTTAGCTTATACCCTTATAGTCTTCTTTTGCAGGTAAATCTATTCGTGGAGTCAGGCTGTCACATACCTAAAGTTAGTTGTACATCAAGGGGTTGATGTAGAAGTAAGATGTGATATGAGTGTACTTATGATAGTATATTAAAACTTTAAATCTTATTATGTAATGAAATGATATCAATTTGAGTTAAGAAATATTATAGACTTCTTATTTGTAAATTTCTATATAAATAGATGTGTTTTATATTTCAATAGCTAGTTATTAATATCATGAAATGATATTACTTACACTTGTGCAACTCTAAGTTATTAGTTGTAGTCGTAGTTGTAGTTGTAGTCATAGTTATAGATATAGCCTTGTATATCACATGAAGGGTTGTCGATTAAGAGGGAAATAAATCTATAGTCTTTTCTATGATATACGGCGACTGCCATGACTAGCCTCTCTTGAGTCGTGACATGGAATGAGAAGCCTAAGTTAGGGGTAGTATTCTTAAGGTGGTGGTATGACTCGAAACTGAGTGGTGAAAGAAAGATGAGGAGAGAAAGGGGGTTCGATAGAGAGAGGAAGTGATTGGGAGAGAGAGAGAGAGAACTTATGAATGATTTCTCTAATCGTATGTCATTGTCTCTATGCCTCAAACTCTTATTTATACATCAATTCAGCTTAGAAAATAAGGAAAGCTGAGATTTAGATTAAGTGCAAATTCTAGATTTTTAGTTTTTTTTTTCTACTTTTTAGAGCTCGATTTGAATGCGTTTTTGATTGATTTTGGATGTGTTCTTTGATTCTATTCAGAATAGGCTATGTTTAGAACAAGATCAACTTAAGAAATCATGCGCGTATATGTGTGTGGAATGTGTGAAAAAAAAAAAAATCAAGGCAAAGTGAAGGGAGTAGACTGTTTCAGCAGGGGAAAGTAGAGGAAAATTAGGGAAAGTGAAAGGAAAGCGAGAGAAAATGCTAATGTGGCACTAAGTCAGCACGCGTCCAATTTGATGATACGTAGTGCAATGAGATCCTGACATGTGGTAGTTCTTACTTATTTGAAAAAACTAAAAAAAAAAAAAAGCTTTACATTCCTGACCTCATACGCAAACCTAAATGCTTAATCTAAATGCTTATTCGTTAGGTCGTTAACTTGTGCTTTATTTATATGTATAATTAAATTATACATATAGATTAGGTCAACTTAGGCTAGATTCAAATTTAAGCTTAGGCCCAACAGCCTGACTTCTCAACTTATTTTAAAATTTAAAAAATCTATCCTATTAAATTGTTATTCCCTAAAATCTTCTATTTTTTTTCTATTTTTTGTTGCTTTTCAATTTTCTAAATTTTTTTCAATTTTTGTATTTTTTTCTAAATTTTTTATTTTGTATTTCTTTTTAAATTTCCTTTTTTTTGGTGCTTTTTCCTATTTTTCTTTTTTCTTTTTGCATTTTTCTAAACTTCTTTTTTTTGGGGGGAGGGGGGGGGGGGGGGGGGGGGGGGGGGGGGAGGGGGAGTGGGTGATTTTCCTCAATTTTTTTTGTATTTTTTCCAATTTAGAACACTTTAACCTAAAAATAGAATAAAAATAAAAGAAAAGAAAGGCAAAAATTAAGTGTCTACAACTTTTATTCCTCTATCTTAAACTTTTAGCCATTAAATAGCTCCATATGTACCTTTCATACCAAGTAGTGTACCTAATGCCTAGGATTACCCTTCAAATGAAAGAAGCATCTAAACAATTGAGTTGTTGGCCTCCTCATATGAAATATAAACATAGCCTCAAAGGCCACTAACACTTTCCAAGCATTAAGATGAAGAAAGCTCGAGTACAAATGGAAGTAATTGAACACCTCTAATTGAATCTTAGTAAAGGACACTTTATGTTTACTACCCTACAATATATGAAAAATGAACGCTTGTCATCCCCATAGTTGCATGCCTAATCACCCTTCTCAGGTCTCATGACCTCCTATGTATCAGTGTTTTGGTTGACCTCCCAATAAACCTTATGCCACTAATCCTCATTATGCACATATTCAATCTTAGTAACAATCTTCTTACCCTTCGTGGTCGACAATAAACTCACAATCTCCTCCTCCATCTCTTCAGTGTGCTCTCCTTACTGCCCACATGTAGCTCTTATCTACACTATCAATCCTAATCGCCACCATCTATTGGGGGAAGTAGGGATAAACTTATCCTTACAATCCTTGTTCGTAGAGGCCTCACTTGTGAACTTATTCCTTTGTGATTGTTGTGGTTGATCAAAAGGTTAAACACCCTTGTCATACAATCCCAAAATTGGGTTCTTAGATCTCCTATTCATGGTGTTAGAATTATAATACTTGGTATTCTTTTCTCCATATAAAATCCACTTTAATCACACCTTCATTTTCCAAAGGCTTTATTCTTTATCTAAAATTTTATTTAGCTCCTCTCTATGAGACTTTTCCAAGGAAATGAGGTAAGGGTTTAGTGAGGAAGCTAAAGCTTTTTCAACATTTTATAACCTTCTAAGGACTTTTTTTTTTTTTCATTAGCTTGTGAACTAGACTAAAAACATCTTGATTCCAAGTTCTCATCTTGTGTGGCATATCAAGAATTGCAAACAAGTAAGAATTATGGTTATCTACTTATATGCACATTAGAAAAGGAATACAACTATGATGGGAAAACCACATTGGCTAAAATTGAAAGATTTCATTAACAAATAAAGTAGTCTCATAAGGATTAGTATTAAGTAGTAAGACATTGTGATTAGAGGGCCATATCCTATGATGAAAAACCTTTAGATTTAGGAAACAAAAACCTCCATTCATAATTACACCATGCTCTATCTAACCTCTTTTTAATTAAGCTAGTGTGATTGTGCTTATTTCAACAAGTATTTCAGTGCAGCAAAACCTATATCCACTAAGCTACAATCATCCATACACCTGAGATTAAACACCCCGTTGCTCATAAGGATAAGCTATATCATTAAAATCTCCTATAGCACACCAATGTAAATTTGAAAAAGTAACATCCATTTCCCTTGAACTATCCCAAAAGAAAGATCTATGAGATAAATTAAGAGAGGCATAAACTTTAGAAAGACACCATTAAATGAAAATCTTAGGGAGTCTGGTGTGTTATTTCCACATTTAGGACATCATTATTCCACATTAGAAGAATTCCACAACTTTGACCAACAATAAAGTCATCAATTGAGAACAATGATCAAAAGTATAAGCTATAAAAGAATTGAGCCTAACCTCCACATAAAGCAAACTAAATCAGGCATATGTTCATCGATCACTTCCATGATTGCTTATCTTTTCCTAGTTGAGTTGATTCCTCACATTCTAGGCATGGATCTCGGCTTTCCTCATAGAACCAAAAAGTCTTTCTTCATCTATGAATAAAGTAAGAAGATGAATTTACATTGTTTATCACCTGCTTTCCATTCTCTTCACTTTAAGCTAGAATTCACTTAGATTGTGTTCTATGTCCATTAGCGCCGTGGTTTCCTTCCTGTTATGAAAGAATAACTACTTTAGATTTTTTTTTTTTTTTTTAGGATGAAGGCTAAGCTATCGAGTGCTTCCCCATTTGGTATCCTTAGTATTTGCTTTACAGCAATTCTCATCGTCCTTTCTCATCTCACCATCAGTCTAAATGGACAATAGTTGCTCTTCGATATACTAGCTACATTAGTCTCTGAACTACAAAATGATTCTTTGAGCTTAAAGCATTCATATTGTAACGCCCCATGACCCAAAATGGGTGCTACAACCTACCACATACCCTAGCTAACTCGGGATATGTTAAGACTTCTAAGTCCACAAATCAAAAGCAATATAGAATCGTACCACAAATAATACTTAAAAACCACAAAGGAGTAGGCAGTTATATTCACTCATAACTTCATAAAAGCTGAAAATATCTAACAGAGTTTAGAAGCATATCAACTTACAACAAAAACTTAAGATAAGTCAAATAATTCAATCCTCAAATATCAGGAAAGGAGTCCATCTCCTCATAAGAACATAACTCTCGACATAGCATAAATCTCCAGTAACACCAAAAACAACACTATCCTAGTCATCATAGTAATAAAGGTACTCAACTCTATCCTCTTCCTAGATGTCATCAACATATGTTTCCTCATAAATAAGGAAGTCTTTAGATCCAATACTTGAAAAAGAAAAGAATGAGCCAAAGCCTAGTACAGGTGCACAACCACAAATTAATGACAAGCTCAATTGTTTACATGTAGAAGTGTAGATATAACAGAATAATACAAATAGCAATTTAATTATCTTACATTAGGCCAACAGATAAAAAAGGAGTACTCATAACCTTGCCATACCGAGTCTTGGTCTACATACATAGGTGAATATAGATATACATTTTCCTTTAAGTCCTTTACGCCCAAAGTTCAAAATCTAAAGTCTAAAGTCTAAAAACCTAACATACTAGCTACGTTGTCCTATGTGAAAGTCTACTAAGGAAACCTTGCACATGATTAGTATTTGCCTTTTTAGGAATCTACTATTGCGAGCTCCTAGAGTAAGCAGATCAAGTACAACCAAAAGTCAAGATCATTGAGGCTGAATATATATTAGTCCAATTATATTCTAAGTCCTAACATACACAACCATAAAAGCAAGCACCACGTACCTAGAATTGCTCCACAAATAATAACAGGGCTCTAATCTCACAATCCAAACTAGAGCTCAAACCTTAACAAAGGAAAAACGAACACCATGAATTTAAATGAAAAACAAGTAATACGTTAACCTTAAAGTACTTTACAACTACGTTCTACTCAAAAGTTATCTACGAACCTATAATCTATACAATTAAGGTCCTATAAGAAAAGCATTAAGTCCAAATAATAATTTCAAAATAGAAATAGAATATAATACGATTAAGCTAAAAGTTGATATGACTAGATAAGATCAGTTATTTATAATAAATTGTAAAGTACGTCATATATATATCTATATATATTTATAAGAAAAAAATATAATGTGAACACAAGATTAGAGTATCAAAGTATTTAGATTATTGAGTCGATATAGTAATAAAATAATACATACTTAATTAGAAAATAGTATAATTCATAGAACTTTGTAAGGAATAACATAACAATAATTGACAGATAAAACGAACATACTATATATAATATGCTATACATTCATAATACTAATGCGATAAAAATAATAAGATTATAATTCATCAACATCAATAATAAAGCATACTATTAATAAAATATATTATAGTATACCAAATCGACACTAGAAACCTTTGTATAGAATACAATCATTAACACACTCTATAGTTAAACAGAAATTAGTGACCCAACTTGAATACAACATAATTTTGGCCTCAACATATATCAACCAACACTCCAAATTTTGATTAAATTATATTCAATGGTAGTTTTTATATAAAATAATACTATATAACATAATTGCTAAATAATTTATTAGCCATAATCAAATGCTATCAAATACTTATATCCATACTAATAATAGAAAATAATAAATAAAATAATAACAATATAAAATCAAAATGGCTTATGAAGTACAATTGGAATGAAAATACTGGAAAATGATGAATGAGAACTTATCACAAACAGCAATACAAAAATTATATTTCATATAATAATATACTCAAATAATTAACTAAAAAGAAATTATTGAATCAACTCAAAATGTATGTAGCTATAGCTGTTGAAAGTTGTTCGAAGAAAGGAAAATGCATGACAAACTTATATGTAAATTTAATTTGGGGTAGGGTTCAGTGGAATTGTGCTTTATTCAGTGGCAATTTGAGCAAAAGAAAAGGATGTTAAGGGGTGGCGAGAGAGACAATGTTAGGGGTAGGGTTAGGCTATTTGGTGAGAGCAAGAGAGGGAGGATGCAGGGGATGAAAGTGAGAGGATGAATTGAAGGGGCAAGAGATTTGCAGGAGATGGGGATTTTGTAGGGGGTGGGGCCAAGAGAATTAGTAAGGGATAGGGAAATTTTTAAGAAAGAGAGTGAAATGATAAGAGAGAAAACGAGAGCCGAGAGAAAAAGAATTTATAGTTGAGGAAAAATGATATGGGGTTAGGGTAGAGTAGCATAGTAGCATATTCTAGAAACTTCTAGAATAAAGAAAGGTGTTTAAAAATATTAAAGAAATAATTAAAATAAGTATATATATATATAATATTTAGAATAGTAAACATTTTTATTTTTTTATAGAAGTATAGTAATGTAAAATATTAATAAAATTGTTATATCCTATATATAAAATATAAAATTTAGTAGACTTAATAAATACGAAAAATAAAAATTTTAAAATACTTAAATTGAGATCTTAGTTAAGTCACTAGTTTAACCCAGGTGTTTCACATATCCAACGTTATCAAGTACCAAAAGAGTTGATGTAATTTGTTATTATTGTTGTCTAAATATGATTTTACTTGTTTATTGCACTTCTTTACGATACTTTGAAAATATGGTTGGGAAACCAATAAAAATTTTGAGTAAAGGAGATTGGAGAGTAAACATGGAACTTTTTCAAGACTAAATTATTACTAATAGTAACCCAAATTCATTTATCACACGGCAATATATTCTACATAGGTATACAAGTAATAACATGTTACATTTATTATACCATTCTTCATCATACTTTTATCACTATAAACCCACATTAAAAGCCAAGATGACCTTTTTGCTGGAGATATATCTTCCTTACATGTCCATTACTGTCTACTTGTAGTTTCTGCACCAAACAACAGTATCCACAGCAAGAAAATGGCAAATAGGAACAGTCCCTGGCTTAACCTTAAGCACTTGGAATGCCAAATGTTTTGGGTTCCATTTTGATGTATCCTCATGACAAGCTGCAACGGCATTAACTTTTCTTCCATCTTCACTTTTCAATGGAACCAGATATATTTTTGTCGACTTTATGGAGTGGCAATAGAACACTGCATATACATACTTCTGTTTATGGCACACAACAGAAGGAGCATTAACTTCATCATCCCCAGTTAAATTGTTCACACTATCTTCAATTTTGTACTTTTTAATCTGCATGTCCTCGTTAGATTCTGTTGATACTGCTTTAACATTTTTCTTTCCTATGATTTTGGTAGAGAAGTCAATCATTGATTCCAAAGAAGTTGCACAATATCTTTGTTCTCCGGGAATCCCTGGATCTTCACATTCTGTTATAGTCTCTCTCATGATGTTGGCTTCTTTAGATTTAGGATTGATCGAGAACTGGTTAAGAATATTTGTTAAGTTGTGAGAGGAAAAGGGGGGCAAAAAGGAGACTGGACCAAAGGCTTTTGTGAACTGCAAGTTGAATGCTTTGCCTGGAACCAAGTCCTTTTCATAGAAATAAAGAGTAACATTGGGATCATACTTGAGTTGGGTCGCGGTCGCTGGTGGCTATTGCAATTTCTTTAATTTAAAAAATAAATAAAAATAAAAGCATTTAAAAAGAAAATCAAAACTAGAAAAACCATGGAGGGTTACCATCCTTTCTACACTATAAATCTAAACAGAGTTCAGTAGTTAATATACATTAGGCGCATCTCCTGATCACCGATCTCAATTTTTCTATCATCATTTAATATTCGATTTTAATTTACTTTTACACATAGTTTGTATGTCAAATCTATTAAATTTATGTAACACCTCAAGCTAACAATAACGAGGTATGAACTAAGACAATAAATATAAATAAACTCATTAACTACTTAATCCAAAAATTGCAACCTTATATAATAAAATATTTATAATCATAATTTTATAAACTAATACCATAATTTTTACCGATCCACATGTAACATACAACCATGAGATATTACAATCTCGCATCTTTAAACATGTGACATCCTCATAGCCAAAATTTATGTTGTGCTAAGATATTTAAACATACAACATCCTGATGTACAATTCAAATTACTCACTACTTATAAGTTATCTAAAAACATATCAAGAGTAACGTCTTAAAAGTATATCAATAATCACATCCTAATAACACTCTCTACCCTCATTACAACTTTTCTCTAAACTAAATCCAAGCTAAAATCGTTCACTTACTAACAGGTGATTTACCTTAATACTATTTATAAAACCTCAAATTAAAAATAGTAAATAAACCAAATTAATAAATACAAATAAGCTTAATAACAATTTAGTTCAAAAGATAAAGCTACATATTAATAAAATATTTACCATCATACTTTTTTAAACTAATACTATAACTTTTTATAATTTATATAGGATATTTAATCATAGAATATCAAGTTCAAGTATAATGTACCGGCCATTTCAATTAGATATTATTTTGTTGCAAGATTAGCACAATAAGTGAAGAAGATATTTTGCTTGGGCAGTTGCATCTTGTAAAACACTAACCTATCTGAAAAATTACATATCAACGACATCAATTAGGACCATACGGACAACATACATCTGGTTTTGCGAGGTTTTCTTCGAGTGAACCACAACCTCAACACTGAAAAGCCCACTCTGGAGCCTGGACATGCAATACGAGCCTGAAAGGTCACACCGCTTCTGGAGAGCCAGATATATACACAAGTTCAATGCTTTAGCCAATAGTTCCGGAGCTGTGCCATATGCAGCAAAATCTCATCACGGCCTTGATTCGTGACACTACTAGTCATGATCCATGGTGGAGTTGTCTCAAAAAAGCCTCCTATCAACTCCTGGAAGTCCTGAACATTTTCTTCAGGTCTCTTCCCCACATTCTTTTTCTTTTTCCTCTTGTCACATTTGGTGAAGATTAATGTCATGGGGATCTGAAAGGAAGAAAAACTTGGTCAGCGTGTATTTACCTGCTTCAGATAAACTTAGCAACCTCCTATCCACTTATACATATTTTTTCCTTTTATTAACTAGAGTTGATCCATTTGTATGTGAATATTTTTTTTTTTTTTAAAGGGTTGTTTTATTGAATAGCAAGAACACCAATTGTCAACATGATTTGAGAAGTTCGACTTTACACGCCATTGATATTTTTGCCAAAAAGATTGAGGTTATTGTAATAGCATTAGACAAGAAAAAACCTGATTCTGACCCAACCAACTAGCAAATTCAAGATCTATCTTCTTAGCAGGAATGCTGGCATCAATAAGAAGGAATACTCCAACCAGTGTTGAACGGTTCAGGAAATAATCTTTGGTAAACTTTTCCCAGTCTGTTCTCAGATCATAAGGTGCAGCAGCATACCTATTCAATGACCCCCATTACAAAGAATACAACTGATTGGAATCTACTTGAGCTCAATTAAAAAAAAGACAAGCAAAAAACTTAAAAATAATGTGGATGAAAATCATGAAACGAGTGGAAAAATATCTTAGCAAGTGCAGCAACAGAAGGGATAAAATTAACAGAACTAGGAGATAGTGCAGCTACTTCAGCAAGCTTAATGAAAACTTCCAATTGCATCGTACACTTAGAAAGGAATATACGGTAAATTGTGGTCTAGTCCTCCAAAGTAGAGGTGTCCCTTCTTAATGCCAGAAAATTTGATTACACTGAAAGGAAAGTTCTACACAGACAGACATGACTAAGATTCTACTCAGCCCCCAGGCCCAACTACAGCAGTTTCCATTTTATATAGCAACAAGTGATTATTACCCAATGCCAATGACAATCCCTGAAACTGGCAGCTTCTTCTTATGCCATTTAACACTCTTCCTCACTACTATTGCCAGTATTTTCACAAGATCTGCTTGGCATATAAACAAGGATATCCATGATAGCTTCAACATTTTCACCCATACCTATGCATTTTATTTTTCTTCTACGCATCATAGCCATCACCAGACATCCTGGTCAATTCCATGGCTACAGACACAATTGCTCAATATGGCCAGTGTCTTCTCTGTTTCACATAGCTGCAGCCAGTCTTGGGCCATATTGTCAAGGATAAGTGATGCTAATAGCCTTGGGCATATCTAGAGAAAAAAACAAGAGGAATGTATTTTAACCGAAAGAGTTCTGCTTTTAGTTGTTGAAGTCAGTTGAACTATCTGGGTTCTTTTCCAAGTGGATTCAAAACGATGGATCTCTACAATAATTTCCTCCATGTAAAAGATTCATTCACTGTAATGTAGAAAAAGTTTAAATTATATATTTATGTATATAATATAAATAGAAAATATTCTATCCATTCAATGACTTTTAAGCAGTAGGTCTCTTCTGAGAGTTGGTGAACCTACTAACTTTAACACAATTGAAACCCTTAATATTGTGATTTTTATTCTATCAAAAGAATGTAGTTTTCATGCATAGGTCAATCTTCATTTAACTACATAATCAGCTACAAAGTATCTGTCAAAGACCTTCCAGAATGTGAGAAACTATAAAACACCCAAAGGTCAAGTAAGTAAGACTCATTACCAAAATCACGAGTCACATCTAAGAGTTACAATTCTCACATGGAGTTTCCCTTCAAATACATCACCTTGCACATACTTCTTCAACATTTTCTTTAAAATGCACAACAACAAATTGTTGGGAGAGAGAGAGAGGGGCTTTTTTGTGTGTGTTTGTGCGTGTGTGTGCTTTTGTGGTGGGAGGAAGATGATAGCCAAAAGCTAAGGCAGACATTTATGCCAGTAACAAATTAACTGCATGAATCATATGTCCACAAATAACAGCCACTGATCATTCATCTTCCAAAAAGAAAGCCCATTAATAACTCATGCATATAGAAGATCACAATGACACGTGGGACCACAACAGTAGATGCTGATTTCATCATGAATGAGTTTATTAATATAATGTCCTCTTCTAAAGTGAACTGAAGCAAAAAGGAAATAATCAAGTATTCAATCATACCCATATCCAGGCAAGTCCACAAGATACCAGCTACCATTTATCCTGAAGTGGTTTATGCACTGAGTCTTTCCTGCAGGAAACACGAGCACAACTATATTTAAAAAATGGGGAAAAAGATACGCCAACATCAGTGGAAAGATCTGTTTATTCAAACTTTGTTCACAGCTAAAAAAGCCATATGGAGCAAAAGCATCAGAAAGTGACTTTTGCTCGCTACTTTCTACACAACAAAGAAGATAAGCTCGAGTCACTAGTTAAACTTAATTCCATTTTATTTTCATGTAGCAATTCAACTTCAAACCACCCATCCATTATCACAAACTGCTTGCTTTATGACTTCACAATTCCACTGTCATGTCAAATTTTTAGGGGAAAATAAAAGAAAAAACATATACGATATATGATTTCATTCAAAATTCCTTTTCTTTATTCTTGAACTTTATGTGTACTAGAATGGAAATAAGAAAAGTACAAGGAAAACATCAACCTGCCGTTTTTCACATAGAGGAACCAAACTTTGTTCATTCAGGAAATTCTACTTGATAGTTAATAAAGAACAACCCTATCATTTACCTCAACTAATAATCCTAGATTACACATGGCCCATTATTTGCATCAATATACAGTGGCCTTTATGACCACACAAGCACATCATCATTTAAATCTCAAAAGACAATATGCCAATTTAATATTTGTGATGTCTCTAGTTCAAATATCATCTCACAACTTTCTCATTCTATTTTAGCCAAAGCCCATGCAAATATGATCACCTTCCCTCCCCTCCCCGCTCACCCCCCCAACCCCTCCCTTCCCCTTCTAATAAGACAGATATCACTTTCACTGTACACAAATCTGGTAATTAGAAGATATCGGGAGATACAAGCAGAAAATGCACTTAAATTCTTGTTTGCAATCATAATATTTTTTGGATAACAAACAAAAATGAAAATAAAAAAAGATGATGAAAGAATATTCATTACACTGTATTTTATTATTAAGTAGATTTAGTATGTGAAAAAGTCATTATGCTCATAAACATGATGTAGAGATAGACAGTCAATAAAGTAAGTCCAATATGAACTTCCATCTCACTGCTTTTTTCCCCCTTCCTACTTGGACAAATTTAACTTGTGAAACATTCGGTGCCTCGCAGTGTCCTATCAACCATCCTATCATTTATAAACTAAAAAGCAAAAGAGAATACTGCATTATATGTTAATTAATCATCAACTATGGTAAAATGGATGAATGTGGAGCTTGCAGGTATGACATCAACTTATTCTAATTGTTTTAGCACAATAAGTAAGGATATGTGCCATTGGGTCATAGATAGTGGAGCAACTGATCATATGAGTCCTTATTCGAACCTTTTCCATGACTTACAACCACTTCACAAACCAATACATGTTAGACTACCTAACAGACGGTTTCTTATAGTCACACATCATGGAACAATACATATAAACAAATCTCTTTCTATTAACCGAGTTTTGCTTGTGCCTTATTTGTCTCACAACCTTTCGTCAGTTCCTAAACTCTTATAGAATTGAACATATCTGCTCTGATTGACAAGGACAATTGCACATTTGAAGACCTCAGTAAAAGCATAGTGATAGCAAAGGCAGCATTGGCTGATGGACCATATATGCTTCAAGCTAAGTCCAACACAATTTCCTCATCCGATAGTAATAAAACATCAGTTCAGAGTGTTTTTTTTTTTTTTCATGTGTTAATAATACTTTACTTGTTTGTTGCATGCTCATATGGGGCATCCTTCTATAGCTAAGTTGAAACACTTGTCTTGCTATAAGGGTCTTGATTATCAATCTTTTGTTTGTAATGCTTGTCAATTAGGCAAGTTTCATAGGTTGTCCTTTCCTAAAAGTAAACACAAAGCTATTTCTGCTTTTCAAATGCTACATGTTGACGTGTAGGGGCACTACGCTGTTGCATCAATATCTAGTGCTAGGTTTTTCCTCACAATAGTTGATGAATTTACTAAGTCCACATGAACTTATTTGATGCAGAATAAACATCAATCTTGTCAATTGTTGAAACAATTTTTTTGTTATCTCAAAAATCAGTTTCAAGTTATACCAAAGGTTTTTAGAACTGATAATGGAGGAAAGTTTATATCCAATACATGTGAATCTTTGTCTTCATCTCTTGGCACTGTTCATCATAAGACTGTCCCATACACACCCCAAAAAAATGGAATTGTAAAAAGAAAACATACACTTTCTTGACACTTCAAGAACCATAGGCATCAATGCCAACTTACCAAAAACCTAAGAGAATGTATCCTAACTGCTACATACTTGATAAATAAAATGTCTATTAAGAGTCTAGGGGGGAAATCTCCTTATAAACTATTGTTTGGTTCATCACTAGATTATAGTTATATCAGAGTTATGGGATGTTTGTGTTACATTGATACCCAACCCCGTCTTGGAGACAAGTTTGAGTCAAGAGGTTAACAATGTATTTTCTTAGGATATGTCTCAACATAGAAGAGATATAAAGAATACAACTTGAAAACTAACAAAATTCAAGTGCCTAGACATGTTATATTTTTCAAACACATTTTTACTTTTCATTGCTCCACACAATCATTTGTTCCTGATCCTTCTATGTCCGCTTCTAAAGGTTCCGTTTTGTTTGAGTCCTCCCCTCCAATTGATCAGTCCTTTATTGATCAACAAATATGTTCTTCTGATCAGTCATCAACTGATCATAGTAGTGACATTTCCTCTAGTGAAGCTTATAGCACTTCTTCTTCTGCAAACAATTATGAAAATCAGTCATTACTTGCACCTGCTAATACTCAGCTTTGAAGATTTGTTAGACAAAGATAGCCACCCATATGGCTATAAGATTTTGTGTCAAGTGTCAATCAAACAAGTTATACCTCCTCATTTTCCATTAATCCTTCTAATCATCAACCAACTACTGCTTCATACCCTTTATTGACACCTCATGACTATTACCATCTTCCACATGATTTTATCGCTTCATTGTCTCATGTTTTTGTGACTAAAGAACCTACTACTTACTTAGAAGCAGCTCATCAACAAGAATGGTTTGATGCCATGAAAAAGGAGCATGATACTCTTGAATGTAATAACACTTAGGATTTGGTGGTTTTACCTAAAGGATAAAAGGCCATAGGTTGTAAGTGGGTGTTTAAGAAAAATCGGTGTAAGTTCAATCTTGATCTCTTGAGTGATGCTGGTTTGGCTGCTAGTAAACCAATGCACACTCCAATGGAGCCAAGTCTTAAACTTGATAGAGACTCGAATGATTTGTTTCACGATCCTTCATTGTTCAAATGAATCATTAGACATTTGCTTTATGTTACTATTACTAGGTCAAATGTTTCTTATTTGGTTCAATGCTTAAGTCAGTTTGTTTTGGCTCCTAGAGCACCACATTACCATACTCTGTTGCATTTACTTCAATGTCTCAAGGGATCCTTTCATCTAGACCTATTCTATCCTGCAAGTAACAATTTAAAGCTCTCTACTCATTTGATCGCAAATCATTAACTGGATATTGTGTTTTTCTTAGCAATGCTCTTGTTTTTTGGAAAACAAAAAACAACCCACTGTTTCCACATTAACAACAGAGGCTAAGTATAGGAGTTTGGCAACTACTACTAAAGAGATACTTTGGTTATCATTTTGACTTTGGGACATTCACATCAATGTCACTTTTCCTATTCATGTACACTGTGATAACAGGTCTGCTATACTCATAGCTTCCAATCCTTGCTTACATAGACGGACAAAACACATTGATGTGGATATCCACTTCATTGGTGATCACATTTAGTAAGGCTTTCTTTCCCTTGTCCATGTTCCTTCCACATCTCAATTAGCAAATTTGTTGACTAAGGCTATTAGTGGACGACAACTTCAAGAATTTTGCTTCAAGTTGGGCCTTCAACCAGGTCTAACTTGAGGAGGGGATGTTGACAGCGCACAGCTGTATTTTAGTAGTGTAGGATCATTACAATACATGTACTTGTATAGGATTATTTATTTCTGTTAGTTAGCTAGTTAGTCATTTTATCCACCATATAAATACTTCTTGTAACAGATTGGATAGTCAAATAGTCATGTTTTTCTTATTCATCCATACTTTCTCTGCACTTTTCATCCACCACCATCGAAGCTTGTTTTCTCTCTTACGCAACCTGTAAACTCTGGTGGATCAATGCTGGAAATCTAACTGTTCAACACGATCTGAGTTGCTACAAATATGATTGGTACAATATGATCAAATATATGAATCAGGCTGGCTAGTAAATTATTTGAACCGCACACAATATTCATTTGAATTCAATCCGACCGTAGTTGAGTTAAGCTCGACTCAGAGCTCAAGCTAATCAAGTAGCTCTTTAGGTGAGACAGAGTTTTCTATTCAACTAGACAAACTTGCATTTCTAATCGAACTTGCAAGCATGAGCAAGCTCAGCGTAAGTTTCCATCAAGTTAATTGAATCTAAGGTTTGAAAGTCTAAATGAAATGAGACTATTGAGCTGGCTAAGCTTCAATTTCAAATTTTCGAATCGAGCCGAAGCTCCTCTTTGATTAGAAGCTTCTACTCCACTCCATTCATTGGAACTAGACTTAACTTTTGCAGCAAACCAAACAGGTTCAGATTCTAAGAGGAATAAACACGAACACGTAGTAAACAATCATAGTATTCCAGCTCAACACAAACCTGGCTTTTTCGACGTAAGCGCAAGCTTCTTCCTCCGAACAAGAGAATTAAGCAAGGAAGATTTGCCAACATTGGACCTCCCAACAAGCGCAAACTCAGGCGAGCCATCATTAGGACAATCCTCAGTCCTAACACTACTCTTCACAAACTCAGCTTCCACAACCTGAGAATCCCTAGCGTACTTACTCAAAACTATGTTCGAACCCTTCAAAACCCTAGTGCTAAAACCTCCATTTTCATCAATATTACTAAAATTCACCTCGGTTTCTGGGGGAATGAAGAGCTTATCGATGGGGATCTCAAGATGGGTAGGTTCAGTTTGGTGAGTTTCAAAGTGGGTATCAGGAGATTCGGAGATTGGAATTGGTTCGGTTGTTAAAAGAGTGGACTTTGAAAGGGTAGGAGTTCTAGTTAATGGCGTGGGAGCTTTGAAGCGGAAAAAAGGGAGAGTGGAGTAGAGATATGGGGTTTTGGTGAAGATGGGTACGTGGAGTTTAGGGAAGTGGGTTAATACCATGTCTTTGCTGGTCGGTGGTGTATGTATATCTAACAGTGTGATAAAGCTCTATCTTTGTTTGGTTCCAGTGTCGGTTGGAAGCTTCGGAGAAGCAATACCGGTGTGCTGTGCTTCCTTTGGGTCACGGTGCAAGTGCAACACAATCGAGGTGATAGTGCAACACAATCGAGGTGATAGTGCTGCTTTCCGATGAACGCCGGTGAAAAAAAAAGTAAAAACTAGTGGAGCCGTCGGCACTTCGAGAAAATATCTAGCACGGATATAATATCCTAGAGACGAGCAAATATAAAACAAAATGCCATCCTTAATGAAATCGAAAAGAAAGTTCCACGAAATTTCCTTAAAATAACCTTTTATCTTATAATATGTTGTATTTATTTATAAACAAATTCAACCGAGATAACAAGATTAAACATCAGAGCTCAAATTAACTAACACTCAATTAGATTAAGCTCAACTCTATTTAGCTTATTTAGATTTAATTTATTTAAAAATTGCTTTTTTTCTAATAATAATAATAATATTAACAACTAATTCCACTCAAGCACTATCAATGTTTATATTCAGCTCAGATACCATTTAACTCACAACTTAATAATACGATACCAAAAAATTACATTTCACTACTTATATTATTCTACCATATTTCTCTTTTGTTGTAGTATCCCACTAACCAAATGCTTATTGTGCACCCAGAACATCACCATAGCATTTAGGTACATATTTATATATTGAATAGTGATTCTATTGCATGAAATTATCTCCTCTTAGACATAATCATTGTTTCTTTTTAGAAGGTCAAACTCTACTCTCTCCTTCCTTTACTTGCAATTTTTTTCATTCATTTTCATATCTTTGCTCTTCTTAAACATGATTCAAGCTAAGAGTATCACATATACTTTATCTAAGCACTAATCTTCCTTATGAGATTGTCTCGCTTTAGGTTTCTTAATTCAAATAGTCTTATCATATATACTAATAGATAATAAAGCTTGTAGCTACAATTATACTATTAGCATACGTAAGGCGTCATATTAAAGTAGGTAACACAAGTGGAAGTAAAACATAACCATAAATAACCCTAGTGAACAATATTTTATTAAACATAAAAAATTATCTATTACAATAGAATTTAAGCATTTTACAAATGTCTAATGAATTGGCCTAAAACTCTTGTGGTCAACTCTTGTTTGATCAATCCTTACTTTAACTTTCCTATTCTAAGCTTTTGTTAAGTTTACCTACAAAAGGATGCCTATAGAAACATGAACAAATCCACATGCTTAGTAAGTTAGTATAGAAAATGCATTATACATTTATAAAGCAAACAACAATGGTTTAGTACAATGCACCAAATCAAATGTTATCTACATGACATTATTCGGTCTATTATAAGATTAGAGAAATTAGCCACCCTCTAATATTGGTTTCAAGAAGTTCCCATAAGTAACATTTTTCCACTAATTCCAAGCTTATGCAATGAATCATTGGTCCTCCTAAACTACTTTAGACTTCCCTCAATAGCTTTTACCTATATTATAACCTCCCCTTCAGTCAATGTAGTTTAGTTCAATCGAAAGGAGTAATACTTTTACCTTACCTAATATTGGACATTTGGTGAGACAAAATGCAAATATGCAAAGGATGCAATGCATAACCAGTTGATTAAGGTTAAATAGAATTTTTTAATACCAATTAAAGGGTGATCAAGCAATATATCAAACCATAGCATAAAGTTATAATACAACCAATCACATTAGCAAAATCGGCTCACTATTGCATAACCTATGAAACACATTTACTACATGTGCACAAACAATTCTAATTATAACCACAAGCAGTATAATAGCTCATAGGTCTTTTGTTAAAAATAACATAACTATGGAAAAGCAGGCAAACTTACCTCGATTGCGAAGTGCTAACTATCCCCTGAATAGTCACAAAAATCATATATAGTATGTCTGTGTTAGTTTTATAGAATAAAGGTAACCTAAGGGCTCTATAAAAGGTCTTACATGTAGTTCTGAAATAGGTATTGAGTTAGGGTAATTGATCACTTAAATTAGGTTAGTCCTTATGATTTCCTTAATGTCATTTGTGGATAGGATATGAAAAGAGGTTTTGAAACATATTCCTATTTTGATGATAAAGGAAAGCATAATTTAGTTCACGTAAAATCAATAATCTAGAAGGTTAGCAATGTTGACAATTGGCCCTCAACCTAGGGCTCCAAAAGCCCAAGCCTACCAAAGAGCTCAGCAAGTGCAATACCATGGTCTCTCCAAGTTGAATAAAGAATGGATTAGTATCTACCTAAGCTCCGTCCATCTTACTCAAGCTTTGCCTCGACCTCAAGTACTTCGATAGACCTTTTTTGAAGGCCTTTCACCCTCGCTCCCTAGTCACAAGAGAAGAGCTTGCCTCCTTTCCTAAAGACTGCCTTCAAAGAGTTCGATGACTAACTCAGCTGGGATTACCCTACTCTTCCTGCCTCTTTCTCTCTCATCATTAAATATTGAATGACCATCCGATACATAAATTACAACCTAGCTACCAAACTAGGATGACCACCCTTTACCAATGTGACAAGCCCATCCCTTAAGCCTCTATCCACTAGCAAAAGAATTGAAAGTCTTCTCTCGTACTAACAATGCCACATCTCCAAATTCCATGCTAGCTAATCCTCTTTTACCACGTATCTGAGCAAGTTAGATCCCTTAGCCTATAAATAGGAGTAAATTCCTTTGCCCCTTCATTGGAACCCTAATTTTCTTCTTGCTAACTTAAGCATTAGAGGGACCTCACTGGCTACACTATAGGGGGCTTTTTGCAAGTCCATTACTATGCATGGCTAACAGACCACTAAGAGTTCACCCAAGAGTCATACTGGTGATGTATACCATCACCATTTGGCATTGACCATTTATGAAAACTCATCATCGTAGTTAAATGTAAAAACACACAACCCCATGCCGCCGCTGCCACCAACGGAGCTATAACTTTTAGACATGGATCGAATAAAGGCAATGTTCCAAGAGTTTATGGAAACCAATGCAAAAGTCCTTTAAGAAAACACCAGCCTAAGATAATAACTAGCCGCAAATCAGAAGCTCAAGGGGAAGGCTAACCCCGACGATAGGGTCAACTTCAAAGACATAACCACTAGTTATCCCAACCAACCTAACAAGTGCCTTAAGTGCTCACCTACACCACCAACAAACCTTGTGCACCCATACGATAGTGTTCAAACCGAGTAGCACCCATTGTAAGACCTACGTAATAAGCTGAACACCAATTATAGTAAGGCGCACCATTAAGGTACATATTCAAGCATAAGTAGGATACGAAGGGACATATCCTCTTAGTGCTCACCAAAACACTTGGATGACATGAATGTCCAAGAACACAAGGAATGCATCCAACATGCCTCTAGCCTATACGACCAAAAACACCCCGAGTCCTGTACTCAACAATCAGGCATAGTTATGAACTAGAGCCATTTCACTCCAGTCATCCTAAAGGAAACTCTCTGACGGGGTGTACATCTCCTTCACCTGAACACCTATGATGGAATAGGTAATCTAGAAGACCACTTAGCGTACTTCCATACAATGATGAGCCTCTATAACCTCTCTAACACCATAATGTGCAAGGCTTTCCCAAGCACATTAACCAATGCTGCATTAGTATAGTTCAACCAATTCCCTTGAAATTCCATCTACTCTTTTGATGATCTCACCATAAGATTCCAACAACACTTCATAAGCAGCAAGATATCGCATAGAGACAGTTCCACTTTATATAATGTGTGCCATCACCCGAACAAAACCTTACGAGCACATCTTGAGCACTTTAATAGTGCCAAGATACTCATCCCCAAAGTAGACTCAGGAACAACTCTCCAAGCCATCATCTATGGCCTAAAGTCGAATAGCAAGATTTTCAAAGCGATAGCACTACAATGATTAGACAATGTTAAAGAATTCATGACTATCGCTGAGTAGTATGTCACATAGGAAGACACCATTTAAATGCACCTCGAGAATGATCTATAGTGTAGCACCAATGCAAAGGACTACTTCGATCCCTACAAAGACAGCCCTTTATCTTCTTGAGAGTACCAAGAAAGGTAGAAGCAAAAGTTCTCTTATTACCCCAGCTACACCCCACTAAACCAACCATTAGGGAAGGTCTTCTATAAAGTCTACAAGTGCCTATGTCATTCCCCAAGCATTAAAGAAACACCTAAGCCCTTTGATCATGGCACTTCAAGAATGCAGTTAAAGGCCCCGTCTGCAAAGGCCACATTGACCACCATGTCACTGACAAATGTAACCATCCTTTCCTAACCCAGTGATGTGCATTCAAAAACCACAATAATAGCTACAGTCGTAAAAAGAGAATTTGCCTAACAACACAGAATGCAGGGGCCGCCGAGGGCAGGTGTAATTAATCATAGTATACTAAGATTATCGTACAAGGACTACTCTACCCAACCAACATAAGGCACTCTCAATTCAACCCAAGAAACAAAGAATAGATACAATTTTTTCCTTTACCAACAATGATAAGGACGGCGTTGAGTACTCCCATATTGACCTCGTAGTCATCAATGCCAAAATTGGATACTTTGATGTACCAAAAACATTTGTAGACAACGACAATTCGGCTAACATCCTTTTCCATTCAACTTACAATCAAAAGAAGGATAAATTGAATGAGGAGCTCTAACTATATAAGCAGAGCCTAGCAAGTTTTGGCTGAAAAACGATCCCGACAAAGGGTCTCATCACATTACTTGTTCTACTTGGCAATGACAAACACATTACCTCATAGTTGATAGCTCTTGTAGTTGTTGGTCACTAATCTCCCTATAGTACCATCTAAGGACACCTCAACCTCAACAAATTTGATGTGTGCATTAACTAGAGATGTCTCATGATGAAATTTCCCACGCCTATAGGGGCCAACATTATACATAGAAACTACAAGCTATCCTGAACACTCTACCTTAGTGACATCTCCCATGATAAAATCATACATATCAAATCCACCCCCAACATTAAACAAGCTCCCTAAGGGGAACTAGTAGAGAACATCGAAGTTGTCCAGTATGGCGATCGCTTCGACTAGACCACTCGAAGAAGGACCTCCCTATTGCCAGAAGAAAAAGAAGACATTTATGGCTTTCCTTTGTACTAACTGAAACATCTTTACAATGTCCCTTGACGAGATGCTCGGGATAATCAACCTCCCTAGGGCCACCCGCCACTTAAGGGTCAACTTACGTGTTCGACTTGTAAAGTAGAAGCAACAATGCTTTGCACCTGAGCAGCAAGCAGCTCTAGATAAGAGGTGTAGAAGCCCCTACAATCCAGGTTCATCAGGGAGGATCAATACTTCACCCGGCTTGTTAACACGGTGCTCATCAAGAAAGTAAATGGCAAGTGACAGATGTGTATCAATTACAACGACCTCAACAAAGCTTTCCCCAAAGATTGCTTACTTTTTCCCCAAATCAACCAGCTTGTTGATTCCACATCGACTTATGTCAAACTGAGCTTCATAGATGTGTACTTTGGGTATAACTAAATTCACATGGCCCCAAAAGACTAGGTTCATACCTCCTTCATCACCAACTTTAGTACATAATACTATAACGTCATGCCTTTTAACCTTAAGAACACCAAAGCAACATACTAGCGGTTAGTGACAACTATCTTCAAACCACAACTGGGTAGAAATGTTGAGGTTTACATTGATGATATGATCATCAAGAATAGGAACAAAGCCGACCACATTACAAACCTACATAAGACCTTCGATACACTTGAAAGTACCAAATGAAGCTAAATCTTCAGAAGTGTATCTTTAGTACAAGATCTGCTAAGTTCTTTGGGTACATGGTCACAAAGCGCAACATCAAGATCAACCCCAACAAAATCTAAGCAACTAGGGACATGAAAGCCCTAGAGAAGATCAATGATGTCCAATATCTTACAAATAAGATAGTCGCCTTAAATCAATTTCTCTCACGAAATGCCGATAAGTGCTCCAAGTTCTTCAATCTACTGAAGAAACCATCGAAATTTAAGTGGATAAACAAGTGTGAAGCCACCTTCAACAAATTGAGGAATTCCTTGAGAACACACCAGTACTGTCCAAGTCAGTCCTCAATAAAAAGCTTTATGTATACATGGCCATAAGTGATCGAGCCCTCTCCTCAGTACTTGTCTAAGCTGATGGGTAAGAGCATTATCCAGTCTACTATGTCAACCACATCTTATAGGGCCTAGAAGTTAGGTACACCCAGGTTAAGAAGTTTTTCCTCGTAGTAGCCATCATTGCCTTGAAGCTCAAACCATACTTCTGGGCATACCCTATCATCATCCTTATCGACCAACCGTTATAAACACTCCTACAAAAGCCATATGCATCAGGATGAATGGTCAAGTACTAAGTGGAGCTCAGTGCTCACGGTGCCTAATTCTATCCTCAACAAGCCATTAAAGCATAGGTTCAAGCAGATTATGTTGCTGAATACACCAGTGAAGAGGAAGCACCCAGCAATGTCAATATACCAGTGTAGACTCACTATGTAAATGGATCTTCTACTTGGTGCGGGAAGTGTTGGGTAGGAATAGTCTTGCAAGGCCCTTATAGCACTAAGGTCCAATATGCGCTCAAGTTTAGATTTCTCATAAGCAACAATGAGGCTAAGTATAAAGCCCTCATCATAGGACTAAAGATTTGCAGCAGATAATGCTATCGAGAAGATCAACATGTACTCAAATTCTATGTTGGTGGTGTAATGGGTGAAGGGGGAATACAATATGGAAGGTGAGAGAATGGTGAAATACCTCTAGACAATGCGGGACCTTGCTTCTAACTTTTCCTCTTAGAGCATAACTAAGAATCCTTGGTAGAGGATTTCAAAGCAAACCGCCTATCTAAGCTCGCATCCACAATTGTACCCCCACCTTACGAAACCAACAAGCAAGTGTTTCTTTAGTTCATACCGCAGTGGACTACTGACGAGCTCCCCTAATAGACCCTCAAGATTTACCCCGTGCTTATTGAGTCATCTTGGATGAACCTTATCAATACCTCAAAACTAACACCATACCCAAAGATAAGACCAAAGCTAAGAGGCTTACATATAATGTAACAATTGCATTATTGTAAACAAGTTCCTCTATTGACACGAACACATCTTGCCCCTCTTTTATTGTTTGAGGATGGAAGAGGGTCTCCACGCCCTAAAAGAATTAAATGCAAGCATCTGCAACAACCACATCTAAGCTTAGGCCTTATATGTCCAGGCCTTCCACTTTAAATATTATTGGTCGACCATGAAAGAGGATGTAAAGATCCTAGTATGACGATGTCACAGCTATCAAAAGCACATACCCATTAATCGAACACCTAACTGGGAGCTCCACCCCATAACCAACCCATAGCCTTTCACACATTGGGGACTCAACATTTTGGACCTTTCCAAAAAGTGTCTAAAGGATGAAAGTTCATTTTAGTGGCTGTAGACTACTTTACTAAATGGTCTGAGGCACAGTTAATCGCCAGCAATACTGTGAGAGCAGTTGAAGGTTTTATCCTAATAAACATCCTCACCAAATTTAGGTTCCCCTACGTTCTCATCATAGACAACAGCAAAAAATTTTATATTGCGTGATTTTAAGATTTTGCCACAAACATCACATCTAGCTCTACTATACCTCAATCGCTCACCCCTAAACTAACGACCAAGTCGAGGATATTAATAAGATAGTCCTCAAGAACCTAAAAAAGAAGGTGGAATGAGCAACTGGCCAATGGACGGATCAGCTCCTTACTATCCCTTAAGGGTACCAAACTACGCACAGGACTACCACTGGAAGAACTCCTTTTCACCTCACATTTAGATCAAAGGTGGTATTATTAATAGAGCTAGAGCTCTTGACAAGCAAGACCTAGAATTTCAGTGCTGGCGTCAACAAGGTGGCCCTCCAAGCAAGCTTAGATACGATCAATGAAGCGAAGGATGCTACGTGAGCCTAAGTGGTGGTATACCAATAGTGAATGGCCAGGTATTATAATAAAAAGGTAAAACACGAAGTCTTCCGAACTAAAGACCTAGTAAGCCTAAAGATCGAAGCTCGAAGCTATAGGGTCCCGAGAAGGATATGGTAAGTTGTCACTTAATTAGGAAGACCTCCTATGGGTTAAAGAGGACGTAGGCAACGGTATGTACAAGTTAGAGACCTTGGACAAAAGACTCATCTCCAAGACGTGGAATGTGAACAATCTCAACCTATTTTATGTAACTTGTATAAGCACTCATGTGTACTTAGTATAACTCTAAAAAGGAAATGGAAAGCAATATCTTAGCTTAATTATCATTAGGCCCTACCCTTCGTCCATTAACAGGTACGAAGTGCTAGACTAAGTCCAGTCAATTCTCATCCTTAATGACTGGACACTTTTGCGAGTTCCTATACCCAAGAGTGCTCAAGCCTTAAGCTTTACCTCAAGTACCCAATAGGTATCTACAGCTAAGGGTCCTGCAGGACGGGCACATAAACTAATTCCATAATGCTCAACCTCCCAAACTTAAGCCCCATACACTTGATGCTTCTAACCAAGTACCATCCAAACTAGGGTTCTTGAGCCTACGCCTAGTATCGCATAGCCGAACTAAAGGCCAAAAATTAACTATCACTTTGAAACTTCTAAAGGAGAAAGGAGAATGAATACAATGTAAACGATGTAAACCAAACATCAAGGAGTAATCAACACTTTGAATCTTTTCATTCATATCATTTTAAGGTACACAAGTTAAGGGTTCAACATCCTAACTCATGTACATCAGTAACCAAGAGAAAAGCAATATAAAACAAGACTATCCCTAGAAACCTATCACGACAATCTAACAAAAGAAAAGGAAAAAGGCTCCTAAGCATCTTTAAGCTCATCCCTTCCCATAGCACCATCCCTAGCCCTAATATCCATTGCATCATCCTTAGCATCGTTTCTAAGCTTGTCTTCCTCATCCCCACCAACCTCCTCTCTTCCTATGTCTTCTTCTACTAACCAGTCCAGACAGAGGTCTAGTCCAACATACTTCCTCTCTACATCCATTTTTACCAACCTCCCCCATCTTGATCGGCCTCATTGAGGATACTTTTCAAATTATCCCCTAAAGAGAACTCCTTGAATAACCTACCTATTGCTATCAAGAGAGGTCTTCGTTATTCCGTAGCTCCTCCTCCCTTTTCTAGAAATCAACTCGGGCTTCCTCAAGCTCCCTCCTCAAACCATCGACCTCCTCCCTGGCCGCCTCTACCTTCCCCTTAACCGTCACTAGCTCGCCATTGCGAACAATAAGCTCCACCTCTAAGTCCTCAACCTAATTTTTAGTAATGTTCAACTTAGAACCAACGTTAGTAACTTCCTGTTCCAACCTCATGTTCTCAACTCCCATTGGTTGCACTCCTCCTGCAAGGCCACATTTCACATCTTCAACCCGGACAGCTCCTACCTCAGCCTTTCATTCTCCTCCCCTACCTCTTGTTGTCAATGCTAAGAAAGCTAAAACAAACAACAAGTACAAGTGAGCACTCACAAAGACTTGAACAAAACAAAAAAGAGGATCAGAGACATACCTTATCAAGGATGCCGTGAGAAAATGCGTACCTGCACAAGATCATCACATCACTTAACCCATTAAAGGCGGCCAAAGCACAATTATGGTAAGCTTTATCCTACATGAACAAATCATGTACCTTTTTCAAGGGTTGTTCCTCAATAATGAGATTGCCACTAGATACTTAAATGGCTTTGCCCATCTCATCTTTTAGGTCAATCATAGGAATAAGCTACCCTTGTGCCACACTGTCAACCTGATTACTTAGCACCATACATTCCTTGGCCCCAAGCAGCTCCCCTACCTTTACAGTTGGCCTCTCCTCAACAGTCCTCCTTTTTGAGGACTCTTCTCACACCACTTATTCGAAGACAGGTATCTCTAACCCCTTATCAGCAAACATAACTTGTTCAAGCGGCTATTACTTGTACACCCCCTCCTTAGTCACCTCCTGTACATACGCCCACCGCTCGTATGACTCCGATCACTACTACCCCACCTATGTCCCGCTTAAGCGTATCCACCACACACATAGTAATAGCAGTTACCTACTACTCAATAACTACATTCAAAGGCACCATAATCAAAATACCTCCCAACCCCTTACCCACCAGCCTTTTCTCTTTCTTCTTAGTTAGCATAGCCTTCTTACTTCTCTTTGTAGTAGAAGTTGCATCTCGCCTCTCTATTGGCTTCTTCCCTTTGTCTTGGCACCTTTGTGCTAGATTGCCATCATCTGCTCCTTGAAGGCAATAGTGGACAAGTGATATACTGTAAGCAAAGCAATGGAGTTAGTAATTAAAACGAACTATAAACATTAACAGGATACCTGCTAAAGAAAGTAGTCCCGAGTCCCCCTGCTAACGACTAATGGTAGTGAACTCCTAGCTACCCTCCTCGAACACAACATCACCCTTACCTATTTCCTATGGGTACAACGTCTCCCCTTTTAAGTATAACTCTACAGTCTCCACCACCTCAAATCCCTCCTCCTTCCATAAAGCCACATCAAGGATCCACTCCTTGGCATCATCGTTTTCTCCATAGAAGTACATAATGGGCTTCATTTAAATAGGTTTAGTCCACTTAGTAGGAAAGTCCAACTCATGAACCAACCTCACCAAGAAGAATTGATGCTTTCAATCCTCCATCTTGGATTATTAGCCATAGAATAGCTCCGTGTGTTCCATTCATATTGAGTAGTACATCTAACCCCTAAGATTACCCTTCATATGAAAGAAGTTGTTTCGCCCCGAAGTCGCATAGTTGCAACAGTCCCACCGTGTAAATCATTCTATGATAGTAACTGGTCTCACAGTGCCTACCATAAACATAATCTACACAAGGCGTCGACGACTCCTTGCTTTGAAATAAACAGTTTGATTAACAATTATACTACAATTATGATAAATATTACAATTTCTAATAAACATAGATAATTATAAGTAAGTCTACAGAGCTTCCTAGGAAGTTTTACATAATCACCACAGTTTACTAATTTACAGAATAACTATTAGTCTTTAACCTTTAACTACAAGGTCAGTCTAATTACACATTATACTAAGTAACTTGATCCTCATACCCCTGGCTTCAAAAGGACTAACCTCTGGGTAATTGTAGGGCAGCATAGTACTTAAAGTGATCACAAATCAAAACCTGCAAAAGGATCTGTAAGGGTATGAGCAAATACAGCTCAATAAGTTGAATTGGAGACTCATGAATGCATACAAACACAAACAGGGTTATCAAACAATTATTTTCATGCAATGCAACAATCAAGTGACATTATACAACGTAGCCCGGTCCGTTGTGAAATCAGAGAAATTTCACCCGCTCCAATCCGAGTTGAGGAGTTCCATGTTATGCAGTAACTCACAACCAAACCTAGACTTGTGCAATGGAAACCTCACTCCTCCCACGACTACCTTCGAACCATTGACTTCACTCTTGCCACGACCTCCTCTCCTGTCACTTAGTTCAACTAAGGATGAAGAAGGGACCATTTTGCAATCCTGCGCTATCACTTTCGAAGGGGTCGGTATTTGGTTGGAGAATCCTATGATCCCCTAACAGGTTACAATGCATGATATTTTTTGTTATTAGGGTCGACTAAGATTAAATTCCATTTAGGGTGTTCAAACAAGTTCATATCAATTCAATCGATCACAAAATCATTCATAATACAAATTTCAGCACGAATTCAGATACATCAAACACATGCACAAACTACTTACAATCACAATCATATACAAGCCTAAATCTCCGAGTACTATAAAACTAATACTCTATTACAATAAGCAATAACCCAACTTACTTAAAATTGATAAATCGCTCGATCCCTTAGTCACGAGCTGATTTGTCTCTGGATATCCTATATTACAAATAGGTCTTTTTAGTGCTTATATTTTATGGATTCTTATTCTAATTCATAATGTAACTCATTTTCCTCATGTATACCTATAACGTACTAATGATTCGTTGTACTCTATTTCGGGGTTCGAATCCTAAACATAGTTTTAATTCCTAAGTCTTAAATAGGCTCAAATCCCAATGTGACATTAATTACTTTACACTTAGGTATTCAAATATCCTATTGGGTCATAATTTGGTATTCTAAACTATTCGGTACACACTAAAATTGAAATATCGGATTTATTCCCGATGTGTGAAAATCTTACATTTTGAGATATTTACTTAAAATTAAATGTTATTTCAGATTTATTATTTTTCTGACTTCTATTATAATATTATCTAAATAACCCTATTTTTTTTAGATTTATTAATTTACAATTTCACATATTACTAATTTTTTATATTACTTACCTAATTTCCCTAATTAACCATACTTAATACCGAAAGGCTAGGATTAGGGTTCCGCTTCAGAGATTAACATCCCTAAACATATAATTAATATCTAAATCAGTAATTAACATCTTAATCACCTAATTAACCCCAAATTACCCAATTTTTCCATCATTTTAGGGCTAAAAATTAACTTAAAATTTTTGAAAATTAATTTTAAAAAAATGGCTTCATAGCACTGTTCTACATCATATGAGCATCCTACAGAAAAAAGTTGAGCTCCAAACTACACTCCTAAGCCTATTTATTTTCCGGTTTAATCATGCTTGGTTTTGAACAATTTGTTAAGGACCATATATTTTCAGATATAATTAAACTAAATAAATATTTTTTCCTAAATCTACATACATGAAAACCTCAGAATAACAAGTTTCATAATTTTCTAGGTAAAATAACTAATTTTACAAAATTATTCAAAAATTGAGGTATATAAATGATTAATCGGTTCAAAGCTTTCTGGCCGTCCAAACCCGGTCCAAGATTGTCGGCCGGCCCAGATGGTGAGTTTTGTGTAGGGTAGTGATGTGGTGGGTTTAGCTCACTTGCTCAATCTGCACAGTTTTCCCTTTTTTTTTATTTTCTAGATTTTCTCTCGATTTTTTCAGTGTTCCTATTTTTCCTAAATGCTAAACTGACCAAATGACTTCTGTAAATTTTTCCCTTATTTATAGACATTTGTTGTAATTAATATGTATTAATTCGACAAGACTTTGCCCAATTTCCTTAATTTTTGGCTTTTAGGTTATCCAAATTTTATTGGTTGATTTTTCTTTTGCTCATCCTGACATGTCACGACCTGATCTTGATTCATCTTATCCTCTTCTGATTTTTTTTCTGATTTTTCCATAATTATTTTATAATTTTCTTTAATTATTTGCTTAGTTTTTGGCCAATTTGGGTAATTTCGCGTATTTTTATCTACACGTAAATACATGTGGGGTACATGTGAACATTCCTAATTATTATTTTGGTCATTCTAAAATTTTTAGTATACATATAATCTATCTCCAGTAATTTATTAGTTATTAAATTACACTTTTCGCCTTTTCGATAATTAGCAATTATTATGCTTAAAATTTGAAAATTTTATAGTCTCCTATTTTACTATTTATTTTCTTAAATTTAAGTTTACAGGGTCATTTTTACTAATATTTCTCTAAATAGTTTATAATTTGGGTTTGATTGGATCCTTTAACCGATCGCCTTAAATCTTGGGTTCTAAATTCAATCCTACGATTGCTTAGTTTAGCTTTAGGGCTTACAGAAGTATTTTAGTAACTAAGTTGTTGGCCTCCTTATATGAAATATATACACGACTTCGAAGGCTACCTACCAACACCTGCAAGGCATTTGAAGGAAGAGAGCTCAAGTATACATAGAAGTAATTGAACACCTCTAATTGAAACATAGTAAAAGGTAGACGCAACCTCATGTCCACTGCCATACATTATATACAAAATGAATGCCTGTCATCCCTATAGTCGCATGCTCGATCACCCTTCTTGAACCTCATCACCTCCCAAGTGTCGATGTTTTGGTTAACCTCCTAATAAACCCTACACCACTAATCCTCCTTATGTACATACTTAACTTCAATAATAATCCCCTTCCCCTCCATAATCGGTAACAACCTTGCAATCTCCTCTTCTTTCTCCTCTGGTGCATACTTACACCAAAGCCTCTCCTTCACATGTAATCTCTTTACTGCTCACTTGTAGTTCCTATCTATGTTACCAGTCCCAACCATTATAATCTGTTATAGGAGTGAGAATGAGCCTCTCTGATGGGAATCAGCTTCCGACAATATCCAAGCCAAGTCTTATCAATGCTTGCCGAAGCCGAGTTATAGCTAGAAGGATGAGGGGAAGGAAAATAAACACTTAGTATCAACTCTATGGTCAGCCGAAGTACTGAGAAATCGCAAGGTTGAGTATTCGAAACCAAAGAACCACTCGGTACGACCCCGAGAGACTAGTATCGACTACTTCTAGCACTCAGCAAGTATGGGCTGACCCGTCTACTGTCTTAGTTAAGATACGTGAGACGTTAGGGACCCCTTCTCGAACCCATTTATCCAATTGCCAACCCTATCCAGTTCGAATACTACTCCTCCCAAGACATGCTAAGTAACTGCATGCTAAGTCCTATAAAACGCACAGTTTTGTATTCTTATGTATATTTTCCTTTATTTTATTTATGGGTAAAATTCTTTAAGGTTTAAGGCCTTATACATTATTTATAACTTTGTCACTAAGGTTTAAGACTTGCTATAAGTAGCAACTGTTGTACATACACAGAGATGGGACAAACATCTATACAAAAGAATATACAGAGAGTGAAACTTTCCTCTTTCTAGCAAGGCTATACTTGAGTTAGCATTTGCCGGATTATCGAGTATTGATTAAACTCTTTAATCGTCCCCGCATTCTTATCAATCTTGTTCTCAGATTGTAGTGAACCCCTTTATTTGAACTGGTTAGTGAGTTACATCTAACCTTCATTTGAAACCCCGAGCGATATTTAATATTCGCGAGTTGTATCGGACTCTATTTCGAGCTCAAACCCCCTGATTTTGTTTGTATCTTGATGAGTTATATCCATTCAAATTCACCATCCAAACCTTCTTGTTCTTCGTATCCATCTTCTTTTTAAATACCCATTTATGTTCTTTCATTCCAGATCCGTTGCCATTTCTTCTTCGATTCCTTACCACTGTCCTTACCATCTTTGTTTGTGGAGGCTTCACTTGTAAACATGTTCCTTCGTGATTGTTCATGGAGCGTGAGAAAGTGAAGGGAATGCTTTGGTAGAATTTCGATAAAATGATAGCAGTAAGTGAAAATTGGACTGACCCTTAAGCCCCTTATATAGTTTGCCAAGGCCACATGAAGTGCCGCTTCATTAATAGACATCACAAACAACTACATATTATGCTTAAAGAAACAATGGCCAAAGATCGTTTAGTAAGCGTATTGCTAATTAAGCATCTACATGCATAACATTGATGGTGCATATCCTTCGAGGGCTTTGGGTACCCTAACAGTCACATTGGTTACACCAACCATCACATCTTGTTAGAAGCTAAGTAATGATTAAGTTCCTAAGCATGCCTGTGTGTTTGGCAAATCGGGATCACTAGAATTCGAGCATAAGCCCTACGAACTAGGAAGAGATCTACCAGTGTTCAGGCATAACCCCAAGCACCCTACAAGCGACCATGAATACATAAGAAATAAAAAATGATTTTATAAGGAAACAATGCAAAAAAAGAGATACACAAACAAGAAAGAAACAAAAAGAAATGAAGGAAAAAACATGAATACATGTCAAAACTTCATTTTATTAATCATTTAAGGAGTGATTACAAGGCTTAGGGGTTGGCATACCAGTCCCGAGTATAAGTCACCAAGAAAGAAAATAAAATAAGGGTACATCAGAGTGGCTCAAAGCCTTCCTAATCTACTGCTAGGTGTTAAATGCCTATGTCCAAGCTCCTAACTTCAACTCAACGTGGTAAGAAGGTCTTTTCCCAACTTAGTTTGCTCAAAAACCCTATCTACCAGTATGAAGGCTCCCACCTAGATTGGTCAGCTAACAATATCAAGTTAGCTCTCTAGTTTGCTTAGGGGAACCACGACCAGCTTACATTACCCCAGCTAATGGCCACGGTCTTCGAGAAACACGCCAACGGCGGTCCTCTATCGATGTAGTCACCACCAAGTAAGAAACCCCTATTCTGCCTATCCCGATGTAGTAGTAAGTTTTTCCTTCAACATGCTTAACTACTACATCGATATTAGCAGCTTCTAGGGAAATTCCCCTTAGAGACACCTGAGTAACATGGGATTACCATCTCAGGCCTAAAAATATTATGGACAGTAGGTAATACCCAAGCATCTACTGCGAAGGCTTGGGTATCTATGGTGGCAATGCTATGATAATTGGAGGAGGTATACCTAAGCACCTCACAAGGAGTTGAGCGATCTATGTATACCCCTTGATCAGTACTTAGAGGCTACCCCCAATTATTGGGCAACCTATTACATCCCTCAATCAATACTTAAAGGGCCCATCGTGAAGGTTTCACCCCAGTTTGTATGCCCTCTTACTACTCATTTATTAAAAGCCTTATAGCCTATAGGGGTGAAAGAAGTTCTACAGCGATCTTAGGTAATTCAAATGGGAATAAGTTTAGAATGAAAGGGATTATCCCCATGGACCCTTTATATAGTAAATAAAGAAGAAATCTAGTTCGTTTACATGTTGTTACCGACTCATCCAACGATTAGAGAAGGGTAACGGTGAAAAATCACCATTAACGCCCCTTATTAATCTCACATTGTAGATTCCCTAAGCGCCTTAAAGATCATGCGTATAACTCACTTCTCTAAGCGCTGTCATTCTGCCTTGAAAAGGCAAACATTAGAAAAGACCACTATCAATGGTCACGTCGACAATTTTGTTTAGAAAGTCATGTAGATTACTCTTCTGAGTGCTTTGGTACACTTGTGTTCACTTTTTCATTACGAACTTGATAGAGGCTTCGACCTCTTGAGCCTGGGTCTCTTGTACACCCCTTACCACTCCAACACTAAAGGAGGAAAGGAGGGGGTAAGTGTGGACGATCAATCCTCAATCCGAAGCTTTAAAGGCCTAAGCCCACTAAATAGCTCCATAAATGCAGTAACAAGGTCTCTCTAACTCAGATAAAGAATGGCTTAACATCTACTTGGGCTCCATCTATCTTATTTGGGCTTAACCCTAGCCTCAAGTATTCCAAAGACCTTTTTCAAAGGCCTTTCACCCTCATTCCCTAGTTACGAAAGAAGAGCTCGCCTCTTTTCCCAAGAACTGCCTTCAAAGAGCCTGATGACGGGCTCAACTAAGCTTACCCTCTACTCCTCGCCTCTTTTTCTCTCATCATTGAATGCAAAACAATGGCTTGACATGCGGTCTACTACTCAGACACCAGACTAAGACGACCACCCTCTACTGATGTGACACCTTAAGCCTCCATCAATTGGCAAAAGAATTGGAAGTCTTTTCTCATATTGACAATGCTGTCTCTTCAGATTCCATGCCAACCAATCCCTTTTTGCTATGTATCCAAGCAAGTTAGATACCTTATCCTATAAATACGAGTAAAGCCACTAGGCAAAAGAACTTCTTGGATACTCTTGAGAACTTTTAAAATTCCTTTACTCCTTCATGGGAACCCTAATTCTCTTACTATTAACTTAAGCGTTGGAGATCTCTTATCGGTTATGTTACATGGCCTTTATTGGCTACATCACATGGGGCTTTATATAGGTCTACCACTGTGCACAATTGACAGACCACTAGGAGTTCACCTTAGAGTGATACCTGTAATATACACCATCATTAGGTAATTCCTTCGGTTTGTATTTTTATACTATTATTAGTTATCGATTTAAGTAGGAGTTAGATTTCAAAGAAGTGGTAAAAGATATTCATAATAAATAAAAATGAGTTAAAATAATGAGCAATTAAGCTTTATGTCATAGAAAAACTTATAGTATTGGCATGGGAGTATTAAAATTATATAGAAATTGTTATTAGCTTTTATTTTGGAAATATTATATTTGATGGAAAATCAATATTTTATTAAGAAACAAGGCTAAATAATTAAGAAAACTAAAAAGTACTTCAATAAATGACAACTATAGTTTCTGAAAATGATATTAGGGATGAGAAACTATGAGAAAAAGTTTAGGGAATTTATAAGGTCAATAGATAGGGTTTTGCGATTTTTGTTTTAAATGAGTATTTTTAAACATAATTAGAAGAAATTTCAAAAGCAAATGGAAAATACTATACATATAAAATTCATTCTTGGAAAATTATTATAAGAAGGTATAGTTATATAATACTTACAAGTTGAAAGGCTCCTTAAAACAATATAAATTGAAGGCCTTTAAAATCCCCGAAGCAAAAACCACCAAATCTACCAAAACCACCACCTAATACCCACCACTACACTCCACCTTTGTCTAACATCCTAGTAGGAATGTAGAAGAGCTAAGGAAATTTCCCCTTAATTTATGGAAACTTTAGTTAAGTGTGGAAATTTTTTATATGAGGAGAGGTATTTACAAGCTATTCAACTAATTTTGATAATTAATTTAAAATTATTATATACCTTAACATTTTCGAAAATTTTCAAAGGTGTTCCTTGGATTATTTCATGTGTCATATAAAATTCTCTTGATTTTTAGACAGGTGTCCAATTTTTAGTGAATCTTTTACCATGCATTGGCATTATTTTATTATTCTCTATTAGGAGCAAATTCAAGTATATGTCCTTGTTAAGTAACGCGCGAGGGGTGGGTAGGTAGTGGTGGATTAGTTACCTTAAAAAAAATTAAGAAATAGAGATTTTTATAAAAATAAAACCCTTTAATTACTTAAATGATTGACGTGAAAATAAGTGAGAAAGTTAACGATTAAGGTAAAGAACACAAAAGTAAAAGAGTAAGGAATAGAATATCAGGCAAATTAATTATAGTGCTTTGATCTTATAACTACTAAATTCTTCCAATCCCATTGCCAATGACCTGGTATTCCTTGTCAAAGTTATTCCACTATCCACTTTCAACAAAAGAAAAAAAAAAAAGAAAAAGAAAAGAAGTACTTAAGAGATTACAATTGATCCTAAAAAAATAAGCACATAAAATGAAATAAGAAATATTACATGAACAATGTAGTCCTCTGATCAATCTTTTAATCCTATCAAACTTAAGAAAGTTCTTTAAAATAATTACTGCAACACTTGTATATATTTTTCTATATTGCTCCTTTAGATCCCATACCTTTATGTTATCTTTCTTTACAATGGCTAGTTAAAAAGTATGTGGAAAGTCATTTAATATTTGAATTTAATTTTTTAATATTTCCTTGATTTCTTGAAGTAATCTTTTGA
This sequence comes from Lumnitzera racemosa, assembly GCA_024138005.1. Classification (NCBI taxonomy): domain Eukaryota; kingdom Viridiplantae; phylum Streptophyta; class Magnoliopsida; order Myrtales; family Combretaceae; genus Lumnitzera; species Lumnitzera racemosa. Next base: position 10,964,466 of record JAMXBC010000007.1, read on the forward strand.
AGGAAATTTTAGCTTCTTTGCTTTGAGCTTTTGTTGCCTTTTTTTGAGCTTCCATATATTTGTCACGATAGGCTTCTAATTCTTCCTTCATTTCCAAGTGTGTAGACAGTTTTGATCTTCTTTTGATAACAATATATAATCCTTCCTTTCACAATAGTTTTGATTGCACTCATATAGAAGGAATTTTTCCTCATTTCAACTTCCTTTGAAATAACGTATTCTTGCTAAATTCTTAAATTTTGATGAGTTTGCAAATCATAATTTTCTTGATATATTCTCAAGTAATATCCTACCTTTTGAGAATTGCTACCTTTTAAAGAATATGATTATTTAAAAAAACTTCTTAATCAAAAACTTTCTTTTAGCTTTTTTAAACCATGTCTTAATAAAATTTCTTAAAGAATTAATCCTCGTAAATTTATCCAATTTAGTGGAACGTAATAAATATATTCAATAGATGGAGCTGGACTTTCTACTGTCTTAAAAGTATTCTAAGGAATTTCAAACACTTTGTTCAAGAAATGTTCTATGTTCTTAGACCTTCTAATTCATCCTCTAATTCGTCCTTTAATCAAAGTGTTGTATTAACTTTGTTTATCCTATGCTTTTTAAATATATCCTACATACTTTGAAGAATCATAGATATAAGCATATCCTTTGCATGCTCTTTTTGTTATTATCAAAACACATTAATGGAACTTAACATCATGGAAAAAGTACCACATGTTCCTAACTTTATATATGATTCATTAATCACATGAAAGCACTTTATGCATTAATAAGCATGAATGGCATAACTAACCACTTGTAGAGATTATGCTTCGTTTTAAATGCTGTCTTCCACTCATCACCTAGTCTCATACAAATCCAATGATAGCCATCATTCAAGTCAACTTTAGAGAAGACTCATGCACCATAGGGCTCATCGAACATATCATCTAGCTAGGCATTGGATATTGATATTTGATAATGATCTTGTTAATAGCTTTGTTGTCAATATACATCCATTAAGACCCATCTTTCTTACGAACTACAATGGCATGTATAGCACGGGGGCTCATACTCTCACAAACATATCCTCAATCAATTAGCTCATCGACTTACCTCTTGAGCTTAGCTACCTGCTTGGGATTGAGCTTATAGGCGGGCTAAATAAGAAGAGTTGATCTGGGTTGAAGATTTATATAATGCCTAATTCCTCTCAAGGGAGGTAAATCTTTTGGTAGCTCATTGGGAAATAGGTTGGCAAGCTACTTCAACAGTGCTTGAACCTCAATAAGTATGGTTTCGACCTCTTTCAACTCCAATATCTCCTAATCTATAGGAGTACATAGTCTTCCAATCTGGTTACCTCAAAGATTTCAGCATGGGATATCACTAAGGACTTCTTCTTGAACTTCTCTTAAACTCTTTGTGGATGGGATGGCTTTCGTACCATCTTTCAGGAACATATAAGTATTATGGTACTCATTGTAAAGTATTCGCAAGTCATCACCACTTTGTGGAAAATCATTAGGTATGAATAGCTTCCCCTTTCCCTCCTCCTCCTCCCTTTCCATCTGACTTTTTGACTCAATTGACCTTCTTTGATTTGTTTTGATGAAATCAAAGAGCCAAGGCCGACCCAATGGCATGCGTGATGTACTCATAGGTAGAACATCACAAAGCACTTCGTCCTTGTACTTAGATCTTATAGAGATTGACACTCTTACTTGCTTAGTGATAGGAAGTCTACCCTTCTCATTTAGCCAATATATCTTAAATGGTCGAGGGTGGACAAAGGTTAACAATTTCAAGGCATCCACTACTCCTTGGGTGGCAACATTTGTACAACTCATCTACTCTTACTTGTAGTATTGAGTACTTTCTGGAACCATGCTCTACCCATGTTCAGGTCAAACAAGGGCTTCTAAGTCTCCTTAGAACTCATCTAGCAAGTGTTCCACTTCTCTTTCCTCCCCTATCTCATTAGTACTATCCACTTGGAATTGGAACTCTAGTCCCTTAATGGCCATCACTCATCGATTTAAACATTGGTTAACCACTATCCAAAACCAAGACACTTGAAAGACTTGATCTTTAGAGTTTTCCTTTTAGAGCGCTGACCCATATTGTTCTTTACTTAGGACTTTTCTATCTTAGCCTTCCTTATATTATCATTAGATAGACTATAGGTTGAATTGTGTTGGTCTAGGTTAGAGTTATAATGAGATCTATTAATATTGGGTCATCTTTATGGAATAGGTCCACCAAGAGGAGCTCAACTTGGTTAAGTATACTGATATCATTCGACTCTCTATATGATCTTAATGGCTTCATTTGATGACCTTCTCCTTTGAACACTGACAACATTCCCAATCTCTAATTTGAGGCCAAAAATGAATCTAACAAGAGTCCAAGACTTTCGTTCCTCCACATCATAATGAATCATAAGCAACTGAAATTCGTGAACATATTCATTTACACTCTAAGCTCCTTATTTAAGCTCTTAGAGTTGTTTGAATGTGTCTTACTCATAATGCTTGGGGAATAGATTAGTCTTATAAGATTCACTTCATCTCATTCCAAGTTCAGATCTCATAGTAGGCTTACTGATGTGTGCCTTTTACCTTCTTCCACCACATCACCACATAGCCTGAGAATTCCAAGGTCATTAAGCGAAACCTCACTGTGTCATCATAGATGTAAGAGTTGAATATCTTCTCAATTTTTTCTTCCTAGTCAAGATACTCATTAGCATTACTTACTCCAATAAAGCTAGGAATTTGTACCTTAACATTTTCCAATCCTCTCAAAGCTCATGCGTCCCTTTCATTAAAGTTATGGAAATTATCATCCTCCTCTTCTTTTTCCTCTACAACGTCATTCAGCTTAATATTCTCCTAGTACAGTAGCTATCTCCTCTTAGTCCTCTAGTTTGATGTTGAGCTAGATAATACTACTAGTCCACTTCTTATCTTCTGTCTACACTCTCTTACCTACCTAAAATAGGCTAAGCATCAACTACAATAAGTCAAGGATCTCTTTGCTTAATAATAACAGGTTGAGCATTATCTTGGATCCCTTTAGCAGGTTAATTGCTAGCAATGTAGTGCATGAACATCATCATCTCCACTATGATTGTAACTAAGTCCTTCATCTAAGGAGTTTGGTTTCATTATCATTTGCAAGTAAGAACATCACTTTAGGTATCAATTATGCCACCATGAACACTAGGAGTTGACATTGCCACTTTATTATCTGAGAAACTACACAAAACAGAACTCCTGTTATGGTCACATTTACACTCCTTACCGAACCTTAACTTGATATTACAACTACCAACGATGACTGTAACCCACTTCAACTTAACTACAATAGTTATACCATTGAAACTAAAACGCTTGCTCAAAACAGCAACAAACTCAAAGCAGTCGAAACTAACGACATACTACTCATAACTTATACTATAAGTATGCAACGTTTCACAATACCTACCAACAAAACATACACATGACACTTACAGCACCATCATGGCACCACAACATAACACCTATGAACATAGTACCACTATAGAACGCTTCAAACATCAAGAACACAATATACACTCTCGGTTGAAATCTTAAACTCTGATACCAAAATTATATGATGTACCTATAAGCTTAGTTATTACTAGGGCTTACCATAGTTAAGGGATGAGTCCTTCGAGATATCAAAGAAATGGAGAAGAGGTTGAACTAACAAGTAGTCACATGAAGCAACTCCTTGGATATGACTCATCGGTGAGTTTAATATGACTTAATCCTCACTTAATATGACTCATGAGTCAAGTATTAAGGTTCACTCACCACTAATCTCTAATTACAATGGAATTAGATAATACTATAATGATAACTTAGAGAGATGATCTCACAAGGAAAGATAAATGTTCATATATTAGGCAAAAGATGATTCCAACTGTACATGATGAAGACTATTTATAGTAAGTCTCTTTAAGCAACTATGAAGAAAAGGGAAAATACAAAGAGAGGTAAATTACAAATGTTCTATCTACTATATACTCAAAATGGTAAATAGGACAAATACAATAAAAGGGAATATAGTACAATTTAATGAAAAATGTAAAATGTGTTAAAGTGGTATGGACGCCATATTCTGGTAGGGAACATTCCCTAAGACGAGCTATTCTAAAGGGTTAAGGTTTGGCTTTTGTAATGACAATTGAAATAGGTCAACCTTTGGCAAGTTTGTAGGTAGTAGTTTGACCTTTGATAGGCCTAAGGGTAGCAAAAGGAAGCTTGTCATCTTGAGAATAGATTGGTAAAAGGGTCGTTCATATCTTGACATTTAGTCGATCGACTAAAGGGGAAATAACTTAGAGGCCAAAGCCAGAGTTCTTGTTAACTCTAACTAGAATATAGAAAGATCAATTTGAGAATGAATTGAGCTAGGTGCTGGCTAGGTATTGTGACTTGTCTTCAGTTGACATTCGATTATAGCAGCAATATGAGCTTAGCTTGACCTTATAAGCTTTTAAGCCTAGCTTTGGTGGTAGGTCCAAAGGTCGACAGTCCATCATAACCTAAGTCATCATAACAATTAACATCGTTAGTAATGTTTGCAATTGAAAGACAAGTTTCTACTGGGGTTGAGCTAGGCCCTAATACATAAAAACCATGAAGGACATGAGAACGCCATAATCATTATGCATACATGAGAACATAATAAGTAATATACCATCAATCATTGATTATCGTTCCTTTTAAGTGTTGAAATACAACAGTCTTGGAGTCTTAAGATTTGAATAACTCATGACTCTACAACACACATATGTACAATAAACATATACGATGTTCGATACTTCCAAACATTCTGAAGTTTAAATCATCCTAAATCTATATAAATCATTTTGATGTATACCTCTACTTCGAACAATGCTATGCATTGATCATTGGGCTCCATGCCAACATTATCGATACTTTTAGTCCATTGACCATAACTAATTTATAAGCAACACGTTTATTAAGAGTTAAATATTTACTAGGTGCATTGATTTCTTTGGCTTAATACATAAAACACAGCATTCGAGGTAATTATGTATCTACAATAGGCTTTTCCACTAACACTTAAGTCTCCTTAAGATTAGACCTTGATATTAAACACAAATACCACCTCTTAGCATAGTGCTCAAAATTCCAAAATTCCTTTTTATTAGTCTCACTTGAATAAGTTATTAACTAATTGTTTCATCCTGTATTTATTACCAACCTTCAACAAGCCTCTTTTAATCTTTGAACTAACTCTTTACTTCACTTTCATGTCAATCAACCTTTATTTAAATTAGGTGCTTACAATAGATTTAACTTTGAAGACAGTTAGGTGTAAATAAAGTAAATTATGTAACTCAAGCATAAATAAAGTTAAGAAAGCAATTTGGTTACTTGAAATGCTTTTGGGAATCAAAAGATTATAAAAAGGATTGGATATATAATCTAGATATGAGTAGGGGTAAGAAAATGTAACTAAAATAGTTAGGATTCTCTTGAAGAGCTTAAAAAAGTGATTTTGCATTCAAAATATGCAAACTGGAGAAAAAGGTCCGAACGATGCATAAAAGGTTCGGAATTTTTAACACCAAGAAAAAGGTTAAAAATTTTTGGAAAGGGCTGTTGTGAACCTTTTGACAAATGGTCCGGACCTTTGGTGAAAATTAGGTTGTGAGCACATTATGTGCTCGAAAATCATACTTCCAAACTCATTTCAAATGGTCTAGACTTTTTACCCAAAATTATAAATGATGCAGTTCAAAATTTGTAAAATTAAACCTAACATTTTAACATGGAACAAACACATCCTACTCCCTGAAATATTAAAACTTTAACCAGTAATTCCCCACTTCAACTACAGATTCTCTACTTTCATATATTACTCAATTTTCGTACTACTACCTCATCAAGATTCCAACTTCGATTATCATGACTCTAATTTCCAAGATAATTTCAACACATAAGCAAGAACATTCACTCGAAAACCATGTAGTCGAATCAAAATAAACATAACAACTTCTTAATAAGATTGCAGATTCTAGATCTTAGAATTCATACACTTCTAATTAGCATGGAAGATAATAAGCATTATAATGATTGTAAAAGTGTTTGAAATTATCCAAAACTTCAAGAATTTTCTACAAAAATTTGTTACTTCTTCTTATATTTATACATTAAAAAACCTAATCTATAGGATTTACCCCAAATTCAAAGTAAAAAAGGGATTACAGAACTGAAACGATATAAATATAGAAAATCCAAGGAAGAAAGCATACCTAACACGTTTCCTTAGGCTTTAAAGGGGGTAGAGGAAACGAAGAAGTCATTTAAGGGTCGGAAGAAGCCACGGAAGAAAAGAAGTAAGAAGAGAAAAAACGAAATGTAAATTCTTTATATTAAAAAGGGAAGAAGTAAGAAGAGAAAAGATGAAAAGTAAATCATTTTGGATTTAAAAGTTAAACTCAAGGATAAAATGAAAGTAATATTTTTAACTCATAAGATAACAAATAAAAGTTGTGTTAAAAGAAACAAAGGAAACACTTGTATTTTAAACAAAATTTTTAGGATATTTCAATTTTAAAGATGATTGGAATAATTAGGGATGGTTATTGTAAGGCTTTTATAATTCGATAATGGTTTATCTTTATCTCGTGAAGACTTTCTATTTTTGAGTATTATTAGTTAGGTTGATTTGAAGTTGGCATATTGAGTAAGTTTATTTGTAGAATATAACGGATTGTGATTAAACCAATCATAATAATGTGATTATGAAAAGATATTTTAGGAGAGTTATTATGGTCTATTATTATATTCATGTAATGTAGCAAGATTTCAGCCTTATTATATTAAAAATTGTAGCACAGTTATCTCACCCTTCGTTTTGGAGCGTAAAACTAGCATAGGCGTATTCTTTTGAATCTTGTTTCTTTTCTGTCTCCCCTTTACTTTTTGCTGCCCCTTAGTTTCCCTTGATTTTAGAGTAATCTTAGATTGTTTCTTTTTTCTTTTTTATGTTCATTTGTTATTAGATGTAGTTTCATCTTTTCTTTTTCACGATTTCTTATATCCTTGTAGTGTAATTTTAGCTATTTGTAAAGTAAGTTCACCCTAAGTTTTATTCTATATAAGTCACTACACGTAATTTTATATCATAAAAATGTATCAAAGGAATTTCACTAGTTCCATGAATCGATCTTATATACTCTAAATTCTATAGAGTACGGTTTTCTAGTAGAGGTATAAGATACAATATGACTTTATGTGTTACCAAACTTTATCTTTCATGAAAAGAGGTTGTGCGGACATTTACAAAGTTATCTAAAAATATGAACTAATTCTAAAATACTTTTATGTATGAATAATTTGTAATAGAATATATTAGAATAAAATGGAATAGAAGCGGTAACAAAATGACAAGTACATTCTTATACTTGGAAATGTTTATAGAATTGTTGATTTCATTCTTAGTTACATTTGAATGTAGGAAATTTGGAATGAAGATAAATGCGTACATAATAATATTTATCATAATGCTTTTAATTTTGTGGATATAATGAATACATGTTAATTGGGCTAAAAATGTTATTTAAGCAAATATCATTAATTAGTATAAAATAAAATCACATGTCACCCCTCAAAAGTGGAATTGAATTCCTCTAAAAGAGAATATATCAATTCTAAAAAATTGCAATTTTGACTGCTAAAAACGTTTCTCAACATAAGAAAGGGAATAGTATTTGCGATCGCAATTCCATTTTGAGTCCATTATTGTCTTTCATTTATTTTCTTTTGAGAATATTTGATGCTAATACAATATATTAACAATTTTGACTAATAATTTGCCCAACCAATCTAATATCTATGGTAACATATTTTAGGCCCATTTGTTTTAGAAAAAATATTTTTTAGAAAACATTTTTCTATTTTTGCTTGTTTGTTATGTTGAAAGAGGCACTTAAGAGTAAAATATATTACTTATGAAGGAAAACGTTCTTCCATGAGGGGATAATTATTGTCTTTTTGAAAGAAAAGAAACTTTCTCTTTTCAAAAAGTAATGCAATTTTCTGAATAGGTATTTACATGCATTCTCTCTTTAGGAAAAAGTATTTATTTTATTGTTATATGTGAATTATATTTAAACTTGGAAATAATTAAATAGTAAAAAAATTAAAGACTTATTGAAAATTATCCTCATCAATTAAAGAGGTTGTAATAATACATGTTTAAAAGTCATTTATATTTATACTTTCACTTTTGAATAAAATATTTGAAATGATTTAAACATGCCAATATTAATATATTTAGGTATAGGCACAAATATCGTAATGTTTATGAGCCAAGTAGTATAAAAGTTTTTTTATAATATTCTTACCAGTAGATAACGCATCGATGCTACATGTGTAAAAAATATATAAAAAGTTTGAAATCTATGATATGGAAAAACGTCAATAATATATATTAGTAAAATTAAAATTATAATAAATCTTTTAAAAAAAAATCTAGTAAACGTTGATTAAATAAAAAATATAATAAAGTTTTTAAATAATAGAAATATTGGATAAATAAAATAATAGAAAAATAAAACAAAAGCAAGTATGGTAGGAAATATTGATTATATAATTGAAAAAATTTGTATATAATGAACAACAATGCAAAAGTTTGTAAAACGTATTTGAATTGTTTTACTAATTACTATGTAAATATATTTAATAGTAAATGTCAAATTGTTAATTATAAGTATTTTTTTCCCCTATCTATGAGATAAGAGATTTAAATCCTTATTTATTTCGATAAAGACTAGTAGCAATTTATAACCACTTTGCCAATAGATAACTAGAAAAGAGTTAAACATTACCGAAGGTAGGAAACATACTCAATCAAGAAAATGTTTTCAAATGAGAATATTTTGGAATTTTCCTTCAACGGGGCCTTAGCGGTATCTTAATATCATTAACCGTGAAAGAAGAAAAATAGAAAAGAAATAAAAACAGTGATTCATCCATCCATACATACATACACAGACGAATTCATTTTTGTGTTGGGAAACTCCAACCACTGTCCTTAAGCTTCATCTTCTTCTTGCCCTTTCTCTTTCTATTCTTTAATTCCAACTTTCATTCCTCACTCTCACGGTCTCTAGATCTTCCGATCTCCTCTTGAACAGTCTTCCAGTTGAAGTTAAACTCCCATCATCACCTCCTGCGCCGCCCATGGCTCCTCCTGCTCAAGCCACGCGATCTCCTTCACCGTCACAACCTTCCGGGTACTTGGGTTCTCTTTCTCATATTTTATTGAATTCCAGATCAATCGCATCTTCAAATTATTCTGCCTTGTCGATTTAACCACGCCGAAATTGAATCCATGCAATTTCGTGCTCGACTCTAGTGGTTAATAATTGCTTGTGCATCGAGACCGTTATCAGCGTTCTTTTTGGTTTCCTTTTCCATTGTTCGCTTGGGATGAGTATGAGTCAAGATTAGGTAATTGCAATCGGGAAAGGATTCAATGAGGTTCACAAATCACTCCAGAAATGTAAATTTTGTTTGCTAGTGGTTTCTAGGGTTTAATGCAATTTAGTCCGACTTGGTTTATTTTTGAGGAGCTAAATGTGAAATGCATAGTCAAGTTATGCATATTAGATCGTAACTTGACTTAAGATAGCTTTTCATCACCAAATTAACTTGTTATTCTGCAATGCATGTGATGAGGCAGAAGTCAAGCTATGCACATTTTGCATTGGTTTAATTTTTTTTCTGAAAGTTACAGTATACACAGATCAACATCCGTTAGTTATGTATAGTATAAGTTTTTGACCATTATATGTTTTGTGATAGCGTGTTTACTAGACAATTTGCCAGAGATTTGATATATCCATCAGTCCCTACTTGTATTTTGAATGTGAAGGATTCTATTTACTAGCTGTCTTGAATTACTTGCCTGAAAAAAAATTTAAACAATCAGTAGGTCCTGATCGACATGACAAATATCGTGCCCTTGGGCAACGATTTGAGGAAGGTTAAGATGTGGAAGAGTAGAGTACTTCTTTCTTTAAGATGACAGAGAACATAATTTCCATATAAAACCAGATTCCTTTACTTTGAAACTTTGTATCATGATACACAACCGAAACATTATCGGTTTTCCATGCAACAATAAAAACAATGACAGAGCCTTGTCCCACTTGGTTGTGCCATCTGCATTAGACCCGTATCATTACTCTTGTGATCCAAAATCATGTTTCTAGAGATACATAAATTTGAGAGTTTCTTCTGTCGAGTTTCCAATTGAGGTACTTGTTGGTCACCCCCTTCTTCTAACATAACTACTTACCATGCAAGTGTTTCTTATTGAGGGCATTAATGGATTTTCATTTTTCAATGTCATACCATTTTAATATACAGCATTTGATTGGAAAATCTGAACATTGTGAAAATTATATGGTCTTAGAAACTAAGAGCTAAGCTAGATAATGGTTATTTGGTATTGAAAATGCAAGGGCATGCAGACAGGATAACAAGGAGAGCAACTAGAGATTTTTGTGGAGAATTTTTCGAAGTACAGCAGCAAATATATTGGTGTTGACATAGATTTGACTTTCGCTAAGAAAGAAAAAAATAACAGGTAAAAAGAGAGTACCCAGTATTTGCTCTTCCAAGTTGTTCTGGAATATATGGTGAGAAATGGATTTGTTTTCCAAGTAGGGTTCCTGAGATAAAGAAGTCCTTTAGGAACAAAAGTTATCCTACAATAAGCTCATGCTTAAGGGGATTCTGTCACTTGGATTGCAGTAAAGGCAATGTTGTCCATGAGAGTAATTTTGGTCTAGAAGGTTTGAGAATGCTGAATGAGAAAACTGAATATTTACATCTGTAGTTTTAGAGAATATGTATATCCATTACTCTTATGCAAAAACAGAATGAAGGGCACATCAATGAACATTAAGAAAATTGAGATAAATGGGAATTAATGTAGATGAGGAGAATCATTTTCGATAGGCAGGAAAGATTTTGGCCATTAGGTGGGGCAGTTTGGCAGTCATTTTGGAAATGATGTGTGAGAGGTGATGATAGTTCTAAAATATGATAAAAAACATAATGAAGACCTTGTAGTAATGTACTCGATAACTTTATGAAGGAAATGACAAGTGATTAACTGCAATGGAGTAAAAGGATCGATACTTCTGGCTCTATTGAGTGAAATAAGAAATCTATCTTGCTGTCTGGTTTTGATTATTGAATTTAGAGTGATGGACCTGCCGTAAGCCCGCATGTTGTGACAGACTGACATAATATTGAGAAAACTGCATGTTAAGATGTTCTTGGAAATTATTGATTATTAGAGGTATAATATGAGCGCAATTTTAGCTGTTAGCCTTTGATATTTTTTGCAACCAACTGTAAAACCTTTTAAAGCATTCACATGTCTTAAACCTCGTTAAAAGCTTGCAAATGAGTCACATCTTGCATGCATGGCTTGCTAGGTGTCATACCTCCAATCAAGCCAGGTATATGAAATGGGTTGAATTGCAAGCTCTTAAAGAAGGTTTAGGACTCTACTGAACACACCCCCCAAAGAAAAAAAAAAAAGAAGAAGTTCTGGACCATTTTGGCACTTTTCCCATAATTGAAATGTATGGCGACACACTGCTCTTCAAAGTTAATGACTATTCTATCTTTTGAGTCCTTTCCAGAAAAAGTGAGGTGACAGACTTGAAATCACAATTGCGGCAACTTGCTGGCAGTCGAGCTCCCAGTGTTGATGACTCCAAGCGTGATTTGTTCAAGAAAGTAATATCATATATGACCATTGGCATTGATGTGTCATCCGTATTTGGCGAGATGGTGATGTGCTCAGCAACTTCAGACATTGTGTTGAAGAAAATGTGTTATCTCTATGTTGGGAACTATGCCAAGGTTAATCCAGATCTTGCATTGTTAACAATCAACTTTCTTCAGAGAGATTGTAAAGATGAAGACCCAATGATTCGAGGACTTGCTTTACGGAGCTTATGTTCCCTTAGGGTTGCAAATCTGGTGGAGTATTTGGTTGGCCCATTGGGTTCAGGGTTGAAGGACAGCAATAGTTATGTAAGAATGGTGGCTGTGATTGGAGTTCTAAAACTTTATCATATATCTGCCTCAACATGCATGGACGCTGACTTTCCAGCAACCCTGAAACATTTGATGTTAAATGACCCTGATACACAGGTGTGACATGCTTTCCCTTTTGTCTGACCTTTTAAGGACAACTTTTCATTTACCTTGTCTTCTTTTAAGTGGCAGCAGTATTTACTTATTTTGTCAAGGTCCTCCTTTTCATTTACTTATGCTCTCATGAAGCAGGTAGTAGCAAATTGTTTATCCACTCTACAAGAGATTTGGAGTGCAGAAGCAAGCAACTCCGAGGAAGCATCAAGGGAGAGAGATGCTTTGGTTAGCAAACAAATTATATTTCGACAGTTGAATAGGTATTGCTTCCCACCGCAATATTGAGCTTTATACTCATGAGTTGTGTGTGAAACTCTGAAACTAAGATCTTTCTTCTAAGTGCTGAACAGAGAATACCCTTCAAAGAATTGATTGCATGATAACCAATGTTGAGTTTTTATGTGAAACGTTTGTGTGTGATTTTTATGTGAGGGAGGGTGGTTATAAGAAGAAAAACAACCAGTTCTTTTTTTTTTTTAAATTAATAAATAAATGAAAACCGAGTGAAAGCATTCATTTTGTGTTCTAAATGGTGTCTTCTAGTAGGAAAACTTCACTTGTAATTCAGAGGAAGATGAATGGCATTTTGAAGTTATTGTTCAGACAGGATGCATACAAAGAAAAATGAAATGACAATTCATAGTAGTTATTACTTGTCACCAATGATATACAAACATGAACAAGCTGAAATTAACATGTAACATGGTAACATCAAGTGAAAATTATGAAAACATGGACTGTGTTTTGGTGCTTCTATAAACTTATGACCTATGTTTTTTCACAGTATATTTATGTTTTTATGGGGCACGTGCCATCTTTTGATTGGTTTATAATAATTAATTTAATAAAATAATATTATTAAATATATCTAATCATATAAAGTATAATAAAATAATACAAATGCAGAAAAAGAAAAGAAAAAATGGTAGTCAAATCTATGCTACTGTAGCTGAGGGTGGGTGGAATTGCATAAAGGCTTGTGGGCCATGACCCACCACTGTAGATGAGTCATTCGACCTATCCACCCACTATCCCATGGGGATGTCACAACCCCCTTAGGGTGACCCTTGAAAGTGAAAAATGAAAAAAAAAAAGAAAAAGAGAGACATCATGCACCCAATTGGATCTTTTCTTGTTTTTCCATTTTTTTTCTTTTGGTAAAAGATTCTTTCAGTGGTAGTACTACCCTGAGGGGGGTTGTGCCATCCCATAGAGTGGTATATCTGACATGCATTTTGAGTACCTTACTGAAAGTTCCTTCAAGCTTAGGGCTGGAAGGAACTTTCAGTAAGGTACTCTTAGCTTTAGGAACTTCCACAATAAATGGCATGAAGTCTAAGTTTAAGACCTACATTTCTTGGGGCTACATAAACAATGAAAACTGGATTTTACCAGTGCATGGCATGGTGGGCCAGTTCATTTGCCTAGAAGTAACCAGTCAACTACTGTCATGCCCCTGCATTCTCCCAAAAGAAAAAAGGTATATTGCTCCACCTAATAAGGGTGCTGTCTGGGTGGTTAAATGCAGAAGGGAAAGAGTTTATCTGTATTGAGGAAACATTTATATTACTAGTATTAAAGCAGTCATGTATTCAAACAATTCAATTGGAAAATTTGATAACTTCCAGAAATGTTACTGTATGATTAGTTGCTCATTTGACTGATATGCTTAATGTTCTTTCCCCAGTGTAAGTTGATGAGTATGCTATGAGGATGCTTTAACTCTGTAATCACCCACAAAAACCAATGTAATTCTTAGTGGATCTTCATTGCTTCCATTTGAGCTATGCAAACTCTCCATCGGTGGTGAGCTCCATAACATTTGGCCTTTGGTTTCTCTTTGTTCATGATGCAGGATCAAGGAATTTAGTGAATGGGCACAATGTCTTGTTCTGGAGTTAGTTACTAAATATGTACCCTCAGATACCAATGAGATTTTTGACATCATGAATCTCCTTGAAGATAGGCTTCAGCATGCAAATGGTGCTGTTGTCTTAGCTACCATTAAGGTGTTTCTTCAGTTGACCCTGTCAATGACAGATGTACATCAGCAGGTGCCTATCAAACTCTTTTTTTGTCTATTCAAACAAGTGGTAATAAATGGAATAAAGCTAGTATGAGTACTTAAACTTTCTTATTTTTTCATTTTAATACCTAAACTTTAAATTCATTCATTTTAATATCCTAACTTTTTAAATGAAACAAATTTGTATCTTCGTTATAACTGTCGTTATTATAAAATAGTATAATAATAATATAAGTAAATCAACTTTCATTTTATTTTCATTTTAATGCTCAATTTAGTTCTTTAACTTTCTAAAATGAAATAAATAAGTATTTTTTATAACGGCAATTATAATAGAGATACCAATTTATTTCATTTAAAAAGTTGGAATATTAAAATGAATAAGTTTAAAGTTTAGATACTAAAATGAAAAAATATGAAAGTTTGGGTGCTTTTAGTAGATTTATCTCGTTAATAAATTATGTTTGGCATTTTGCTGCCATAGATATTGAGTTACTATGTTCCAGTTTGTTTGGTTTGGGAAAGTTAGCACTGCTGTAGAGATGTTATTGCCTGTATTGCCTTTGCTGTATGTTTCACTTTTCTGTTAAAAGGTTGTGCATTATCAATTAAGGTGTGAGTGGATAAATTCATTTTCTGTTTCAGTCTATAAAATAGAAAAAAGTGCTTCTTTTCCTTGATGATTGATAATAGGATAATGGTCAATGGAGGAGCATTCTCAGCTTTAGCATGTTTGGTTAATTTGGGCAGTTTGTTATTTCATTTATCACTTTATATAAGGGCTACTTGCAAAAAATTTAAAAAAAAAAAAAAAAGTTTGGAGGATTAGCCTTGACACAATGATTAAGTTGCTCCTTCAGTGACCTGTGTGTTATGGTTTTAAGGCACAGAAGCGGCCTCCTTGCAAAATGCATCCCTGAGACTGGGAACATATGTGTCCTCTCTCCTCCTCTTACATTCTTTAGCTGGCAAGCTCTGTGTACCTTGAGCCCTAATTTTATACAACAGTTTTTCAAAATGGTTTTTTCCTGGTATTCAAACTTGTGCAGATGCTCATATTGGTGCAGATTTCACTTGAGTTGTATATGCTTGCTCAATATTTTACTTAAGTTACAGAAATTTTGTGGTTTAGGTCTATGAGCGTATCAAAGCCCCCTTGCTAACACTTGTGAGCTCCGGCAGTCCAGAGCAATCTTATGCGGTTTTAAGCCATTTACATCTTTTGGTGATGCGTGCACCAATTTTGTTTTCCTCAGACTACAAACACTTCTACTGCCAGTACAACGAACCCTTCTATGTGAAGAAATTGAAACTTGAAATGCTGACAGCTGTTGCAAATGAGGGCAATACATATGAAATTGGTAAGGAAACTTATCCCTAGCTTGACTAGGGAAAATATGCTGAAGTACCGATGGGTCCATTTTCTGCTTTCTAACTTCGTATTTTGCATCTATTACAGTGACAGAATTGTGTGAATATGCTGCAAATGTTGACATTCCTATTGCCAGAGAGTCAATTCGAGCGGTTGGAAAAATCGCACTTCAGCAGTATGATGTAAATGCTATTGTGGACAGGCTGCTTCAATTTCTAGAAATGGAAAAGGATTATGTTACTGCTGAAACTTTGGTAATGTCTGGACCCCTGTTGATATCTTAATGAGTCTGTAGTTTTCAAATATTTTTAGACAGATATATGACTTTTCACTAACAGGAAAGTGATTGATTGAAGCTTTTTCTGGAGCATTATGCAGGTTCTAGTAAAAGATTTGCTGAGGAAGTATCCACAATGGAGCCACGATTGCATTGCTGTTGTTGGAAACATTAGTAGCAAAAATGTTCAGGAGCCAAAGGCAAAAGCAGCCTTGATATGGATGTTGGGGGAATATTCGCAGGACATGCAGGATGCCCCATACGTGTTGGAGAGCTCGGTAGATAATTGGGATGAAGAACATTCTGCTGAGGTAGTTCAATTTGTTTATCTTTCCTTTTCTCCTTGGCAAATATAAATCAATTTTTAACTTTTGGAAGTATAGGTTTTTCTATATTTTATTCCCTTAACCATTGCACAGGCCTTACATTTCAGTGTATGCTATAGAGTGGATGGTTGCAGTATGCATTGTCTGAATTATATTCATTTGCATTCTTCTGGGTTAATTAACCTAATTTAGGGGATTGTTGGAAATAAATTTGTGTAAATTTCTTTTTCATGTTGTGTGCAACCATCAAGAGTAAAGGCTCATAGAGGAGTTAACTTTGGCTTTTTTGATTGCATCACATGGATACATGTCGATCGCATTTTGATCTTGATAATGTTTTTGCTTTATCAAATTGGATCTGGAAGGGGTAGCTCAAAATTGTGATATTCTGATCGAATGTGGAGATATATGAAACTAATTACTTCATTTACACGGATTTGGTTTTTTCCCCAGGTTCGTTTGCATCTGCTAACAGCTGTAATGAAATGTTTCTTCAAGAGGCCTCCAGAGACTCAGAAAGCGCTTGGGGCTGCCCTGGCTGCTGGTCTTGCTGACTTTCATCAGGTGCGGTTCTTTGACACATAATGGCTGCGACTTATGATTGTTGCCTCAAGTTTTCTGATGACACTCTGCTGTTACAGGATGTTCATGATAGGGCCTTGCTCTACTACAGACTTCTACAGTGCAACGTATCCACTGCAGAACGTGTGGTGAACCCTCCAAAACAAGCTGTTTCTGTCTTTGCTGATACTCAAAGTAGTGAAGTCAAAGATCGCATATTTGACGAATTTAATAGTCTATCTGTCGTGTATCAAAAGGTACTATTTGAATTCTGTTCAAGAGAGATGAACAAATATGGTCGATGCACTCCATCCAACCCCATCTTTGCCAGGCATTTTCTTTGGATCTCCAATTTTCAAGTTCAACCTTCTTTTGTATTGCTTTTCCAGAACATGTTTAAAAGGATATGGAACAATTCATTATTATTGATATGGATTGGAAGAATTACTTTGGCGCCAAAAAAAAAAGAAAAAAAGAATTGGAAGAATTACAAGACAAAATCTGAACATTTTATTGATTTTTATGGAAGAAAACTGAAAACCCTAATACTTCAATGAAGAAGGTCCTTGAGCACTATCCCATCCTAACTAAAACATGAGCAATTCTGCTCATACAATCTCTCTCTTGGGAAAAAAAAATGACTAACTTTCTACTAACTAACTTCCCCTATTTATAGACTTTTCAAGAGCTCAACTGCTTATTCAACTTAAGCTTTAACGTCAAAAGAGGAGTTTTCATGTTGATTTGTCTAGCGAGAACTTTTTTGATATACCTGCAATTCATTTCACTTTGACAGTGCTATAGTATTATTATAGGCATGGGCCATGCAACATAAGTGGTGAAATTTAATATGATTGAACTGATAAAAGTTTGATGTATAGTCATACTTCTTTGTTCTAAGGACGTTTGAATTAATTTAGTTAAAAATGCTTGCAGCCATCTTACATGTTTACTGACAAGGAGCATCGCGGCCCATTTGAGTTCTCAGATGAAGTTGGTCACATATCTGTTGGGGCAGACCCAGCAGAAAATGTTGTTCCTGCACAGCGAGTTGAGGCGAATGACAAGGATTTGCTGTTAAGTACATCAGAGAAGGAAGATAGCAGGAGTTTGAGCAGCAATATTTCTGCATACAGTGCTCCTTTATATGATGCATCTCTTGCAGCTTCACAATCGCAGGGGGAACTAGTAAATTTGAATCCAACAGTTCCTAGTCAAGCTCAGACATCAAGCTTGGCTATCGACGATCTACTTGGTCTAGGTTTGTCAGCCACACAATCACCTCCTCCACCTCCTCCTCCTCCTCCTTTGAGTCTTAATTCAAAAGCTGTACTAAACCCAGGAACTTTTCAGCAAAAGTGGCGCCAACTATCAGTATCTTTATCTCAGGTTTGATTTGCTTACCGAGCGAAGTTCTTTATTGCAATCTGTTCTGCTTCTTAGTTGGTTTTGTCAGGGTTTAAAATAATACTTTAAATATTTGGGTTATCTTCTATTTCTCAAAGGAAGGGAATTGTTAGATAGTGCTGGACTTGTCTGGGTTTCTCTTGATTTTATTGTACCAGTGGTTTAACTCATTCTTTGCTTGATGATTTCTACAAAGCGGTGTACACCATCCTGTGGAATACATTTCAAGCAGAAATCCAATCTTGCATAGTAAATGACCATGCACTTTGTGTTCTTTCTTTCAAACATGTGCATGTGCAACTTCATCCCTAATTCCCTAATCCAATTGAAACATATCATCCGTGGCAGGAATTTTCTGTAAGCCCCCAAGGAGTTGCTGCGCTGACTTCGCCTCAAGCACTGCTTCGTCACATGCAAAGTCATTCCATACATTGTATTGCATCAGGGGGTCAATCTCCAAACTTCAAGTTCTTTTTCTTTGCACAAAAAGCAGAAGCACCATCTAATTTCCTCGTAGAGTTTATAATCAACACATCATCAGCTAAAGCACAAATAAAGATAAAAGCCGATGATGGGAATACATCCCAAGCCTTTGCAGACGTGTTTCAGTCAGCTTTGTCAAAATTTGGTACCCAGTAAATCCAATTTTCACAATGAAGGTATGCTGTGCTGAAACCGTCTCTCACCTGTTCCATGTTTGGAGTTCTATTTGCGAGCTAAGAAACAGAGAAGGGGGAGAAGAAGGAAGTGGCGTATTTTGTGGGCACAGCAAAGTATGTTTATCAACCTACATCCCTAGCATGTTCCATCAGGGAAAATCTTCAATGAGAATGTAGCTTAGGATTGTTTTTTGCCCAATTGTCTTTTTAACTTTTTATCTTCTTTTGTTTTACCTTTTTCTTTTTCTGTATTCAATCTTTGTCGAGGTACAAATAAAATAGGAGTTTTTTCATGTCTTCTAACCACCGGAAGCATTGTAAAGTTTTCGTGAGACGAGTGTTGGTCATGTCGATTGCATCGGCTTCGCTTTGGTTAGCATGCCTAAGAGGGTCGGAGTGGCAGGCGAACCGAAGCCTAGAGGTCTGGCGGCATAGAAGATTTGTACAAACTTCCATTCAGAAGATTTTTACAAACTCCCATTATCTTTTGGAATGAATATCATTTTTTTTTTCTTTTTCTCTTTTCTCTTTTTAAAAAATATAGTTAATGAGGAAGTTCATGGAAGGAAAAGCTTGTGCGGTTCCCCCTTACAGCCAACTTCTGGTGAAATTGCAATTTGTTAGCCTGAGATCGTCAGATTTAATCTTTACCTCAGTGTACTCAATTAATAGTTGTTACATATGCTATCATTGCGAACCGAGGGGGTTGTCCATTTGCTAATTTTATATTCCAAATCAGATCATTTCAACGCATATTCAAACATAGAACTACGACTGTTCGGTGGACCGAATTGAGAACCAATTGAATCATATCAAGTTACAAGATATAGACATATATATTTTGGTATGGTTAATAATTCGGTTTAGATAGAATCTGTAAGGTTTATGATTCGGTTTGCAGGTCAAACTAACTGAAGTTGGTTAAAATCAAACCAAATCGCTTTTTATCATGAAAGAAAAAATAAGTGACATTTTTTATTGAACCCATCAATATTTCAATATACAAAAATTTCCGGAGAAATCTGGCATGGAGCATATAGTCTTTTCCATCTAAATATGGAGAATTGACTTTCTTTGTTTCAACAAGGGAAGTTTATTAATATTTCCATTTATTTCATAAACCAGGTGGGTTGGAGAGGAATTAAAGGGACGGGGATCGAGTCTTTCTGGGAGTTCGTCGAGGAAGAATTTGCAATGGGTCGGTTTAGCCATTAACAAATCAAGCAACTATAGGAGGTGTCCTTAGAACAGATGATGGAACCTGGTTGCTTGGATTTGCAAAAAATAAAAAAAAAAATAAAAATAAAGTTTTGGCCAAATTGATATTGTAGCATCCATAATGGATGTACTATACCGAAATTTCTACTGACTCGAAAGTTGCAGCATTTCTTCTTATTTACATCGAATGATAATGTTAAGAATGTTGCAGCTTTGCAACTATAAGATCGAAGTGGTGCCATGGAAGATCAATAAGATAGCAGATTGGATGACTGGAAAGAATCAGCACGATAACGTTGATGAGCTTGTTTTTAATAAACCTCCTTTGGAGATTTGACCTTGCTGCAGAGTGATAATGCTGGTTATGGTGTAGTGGGTCTAGACGCTTTCCTGGTGGATAGCAAATGTTCGTATAAATGTTCTGCTGTTGGATAATAGTAGTTGTATGTGGCTACTAGTATGTATTTTATTTATTTAGTGGTCTATTGCGAGACCATTTCCTGTAACAAATGAATTGCTGCAGTCAGAGGAGTACGGCATAAAAGGACGACATATCAAGTATCAACGACAATCAAAAGGAAAAGGTGTATTATTCAGTCGCTTCGTTAATATTTTTTTCCCCCTTTTTTCGTTATGGAACAAATTTTACACAATTTTTCCGTACATTGTAAACGTGTATTACCCCATATAATTAAATTATTTAGTAATATCACATATTATTTCGAGTATCATCTCAAGATACCTAATTTTAATCACAGGGTGAGTGGTTATCTATTTTTATTAGATTATTCTTCCTTTAGTCAAATATTGTTGTACCAACAGTGACTCTTTTTTTTTTTTTAATTATCACAATACCCTCCTTAATAGATAATATGCAACCACTATTCTATTTCAAAACTTATCAGTTGAATTAACCCCTCTAAAATAAGACTTTTATAGGTTCTGAGTTTTCATTTTTCCTTTTCCTTTTTTTTTTTTAAAGTTAGAATATAGATTATGCATTTTCAAATGAGCTACTTATGCACCCTTTTGAAAAGAGAATCATAACTATTTAGAATCACACAAAAATTTATTGATGTGGATATGTTTATATTACTATGAACAAATATATAAATGCATCTCATTAAACTAGATGTAATTGTGAGTCATCTTTTTTAAGGATAACTTTTGTTTTCATAATTGTGAAACTTTTATTCCATAAAAATGCTAGATGCACTAAATTAACCACTAAAATCATTTAGTAATAGATATTTATGTGTGACATCCTTAATTTTAGATCTTATTTATATACCTTTTCCCCTAATCCTGACAGAGAACTACCACTCATTATTTTTTGATATTCTAAATTTTCAATGAGTGTAAACTAGTAATGCAAACTCGAGGTTATTTATTTATTACGAACTGTTTCATTAATTGATTAATTTAGTGATATAATATTTATGAGACTTGTACTCGTACTCGTACTTGTACAATTAGGTTTAATAGTCGATTTAAGGCATTCAAGAATATTATTCAATTAGGTTAAAAACTTACAAGTGACTTTGTAATATTAGTCAAAGAATTTCTGCAAGTTTGAAATCTAAAAATATAATAAAATATTAAAAATATAGCTATATAGTGAAAAATTACTATATTATTCTTATTATATTATCAGTAATGCGTGACTTAGATTTCAAAAATTTATGAATACTTAAAGATAAATTATAGAGGTATTATAATTAATATTGTACATAAAATAATGTATAAAATACATGTATGTATATCAAGTATAATAATTATATAAATATATATCCATAATTATTGCAAATACTAGAAATTGGGAAAAAATTACTAAATAAATTAATAAAAATGAAAAAAAAATCTTAGATAACTCAAGAAACATGTTGGATGCGTGGCATTAAGAGAAAAAACAAATATTTGGATGGAAAACCTCCCTTTAGAACACCTAATCTATATGATTACACGTTTAAGGGACTAAAAAATCAAATAACCCTAAGCTTACCTATAAGAAAATACCATCTACACTCTAGATCTAAGTTTGGTTAGTTATGAGTTTGGGAAAATTATTGAGCGTGGAAAATTAAGAGAGAAAATAAGAAGACAAAAATTGAAAAATTATAGGGCAAAAGGGCTAGATGTACAAGTTCCCAAGAAAAGTGATCACTTGGAAGTAAGGTTGGGCCACCATTTGAAGTAGGAGCCACTGTTGCTAGTTACCAACAACCTTTCTCTCTCCCATAGAGGCTGAAGCTCAAACATTTGTTGAGTTACCAATTTCATAGATTTTATTAAAATTAGAGAAAAAAATAATAAATGTTTACCAACAATTTTGAAGTTTGGTTTCTTTTGTATTTTTGCATAAAGAATTCAAATATTCAATTAAATTTTTAAAATTTTGAGTGTACATATGAGATCCTTAAGAAAAATATCTTACATGCCGAATTTTAGTTGAGTTTTTGAAAAACCAATTAGTGTAGTTTTGACTTGAAAATTGGTGATTATACTCTTAAGATTGTAAAAATTAAGTCATTAAATTTTAAGAAAAATGATAATTTTATGAAAATAGTGCGCTGAACAAGTTGATCTACAAAGGAGCTGTAAGCTCTAAATGTAAGCTTCATAACTATAGAATCAAACTTAATACGTAAAGTTTAGAGTAATTGGTTAAATGATCTGATTAAATTTAAATTATAAATTAAAGCTAAAAATATTAGTAAAAGTGATTGTGTAAGTTTGAATTTAAGAAAATAAGTAATAAAATAAGATAATATAAAATTTTCAAATTTTAAGTATATTGCTCGTTATTTATTGGAAATGTGTAAAATGCATTCCGATAATTAATTCATTACTAGAAATAAATTATATATATATTAAAAATCATAGAATGGCCTAAATAATATTTAAGAGTGTTTACTTGTACCCCACATATATTTACGTGTAAGTAAAATACACGAAATTATTTAAATTACCCGAAATTAGCTAAAATTTTGATAAATAATGAAAGAAAATTATAAAAAAATTAAAGAAAAATTAGAAAAAAATTAGTGAAATAGGAAATGCTCCAAATCAAGTTGTGGCAGCTAGGGGAAATGAAAGAAAATTTTAACCAATAAGAAAAAAAAAATACTTAAAAGGTAAAAGTAGAAAAAGATAAGCAAAAAATTTTGTCTAATTAATGCCCTAAAATTTCTTTACAAATCTATAAATAGCAAGAAAATTCTATGAGCTCATTTGGTCTATTGGAAGTTGAAAAAAATTAAGAGAAATGAAAATTGAGAAGGAAATTAGCGTTTAGGAAAAGTTTATACAAAACTATACATATAGTGCATTTAAGCCAAACCCACGGGTTACCATCACTTGAAACTGAACCACCACCACCACCTCACTCCAAACCGACTGCTTGGATCGGCCGACATACCCTGAACAGGTGTTGGTGGCCGAAAGCTAAAAAATTAGGTGAGTTCTAAATCTAATCTGAATTTGTAAAATTTTTTAAAATTATTAATTCTGCCCAGAAAATTATGAAATTTGTTATTTTGATGTTTTATTATACGTAGATTTAGGAGGAAATAGCGATTAAGTTTAATCACATCTATAAATATAGAGATCTTAAGAAATTGAACAAAACCGAACATATTTAGAATTGAAAATAAATAGGCTTAGGAGTATAGTTTGAAACTCAATTTTTTTTTTCTGTAGAATAATTAAATAATATAGAATAGTGTTATGAAACCATTTTTATAAATTAATTTTTGAAAATTTTAAGTAAATTTCAACCCCAAAATGATGAGAAAAATGAGTAATTTTGAATTAATTAAATAATTAATTAACGATTTAAAAGGTAATTAGATTTTTAAGGATGTTAATCTCTGATGTAAAAATATAATCGAAACATTTAGAGTGTTAATTGCAATTAATATGAGAATTATGTAGTAATTGTGAATAATTTAATAATATGTGAAATTGGAATTTTAATAAATGTAAAATAATTAGTTAAATTGGATAATACGATAATAACATTAGTATATGTTAAATCTGGTACAAAAATTAATTTTAGATAATTATATAAAAATTATAAAATTTTCTCATATTGGGAGTAAATTCGGTATACTAATCAGGATTAGAGTGTACCGAATGAGTTAGAATACTGAATTAAAACTTAGTATGATATTAGGACATTCGAGCTTAATGTGATTAATTTCATATTAGGATTCGAATAATTATAGGTCATAATATGGCGTTTATGACCAAAATCATCTTGTCGTTAGTATCCCATCAACTTCCTCATCAGCCACTCTAGTCTCTGCTCTCTTCGTAACTATGGCGTTTATATGTGCTGTACTCTCAACGGCTAGACTCTTTCTGACCCATAAATCCCTTATGACTTCTCCTAAACATTACTATTCCTACACACCTTCCTCCTCATCTTCTTATAATTCATTACTGTCAAAACTACTTGCCGTACCTGTTTCATAGGTCAAAGCTACACTCAATTCTAAGCCTTCGTCTGACATGCCCTTTGAATCTTTTGTGCTTCATCTCAATGCTTCATCTCCTCATAAGGCTTAGCTAGTAAGCTCTAATACTTCTATAGTGTTTTTATTGTTCTTCATTTTTCGCGATTAAATATTCCCTTTTTATATGTTTGCTGGGATAGAATAAAAATGGGAAAAAAAATTCGAACCTTAAGATTAATTGTGTTTTTCGATTATGCATAGGTGGGCTTGGTGCAATTTGTCGTTTGAGGGCTTGATAAAAACTAAATTGATAATAATAATGAGAAATTCTGCTTCTTATTGTTATGAACATCCTTACTCAATTAAGAAGGGTTAGTATGGTTATGAAGTGTCTTAGAGGTTGTTAGGGCTGACTTATTTTAACTTACAATGACTACTTAAATGTTCTAATCATGAGCAAGGTTTGCCTTTATATGACCCCCCTTGTGATATAGTAATGGCAGCTTGAACTTGTTGGTCATCAGTAATGTTTTTGCTTTTGATGATGTATGGTTAGATTGTAAAAATTAAGTCATCGAATTTTAAGGAAAATTACAATTTTGTAAAAACAGTGCATTGAACAAGTTGATTCGCAAAGGAGCTAGATCAATTCTTTGTAAAACTATAATATGACCTATAATTATTCACCTATAGCAACTGGATGTAGTATATTATGAGTTAAGGAATGATGGTTTTTAAGTAAAGATTGGGTATTTTGTAAGTTAGGAGCAAATCTCTAAGTTACCATATAAATGTAAATGAGTAGTTGGTAAAATTGGATATGGTGTATATAATTGAGGTTTTTGGTTGATATTTTTAAATGTTGTAAGGTTTAAAACTCTAACAATGTAGGGCAAGTTGGAGTGCATGTTAAAGAGTGGAATGTAGTAATAGCACCAAGGTTAGAAACTATGCCACAAAATAGGTTAGAATGCACTTTGATAGTGAATAATTAGATTATACTAAAAATGTGCTTTAGGCTAGAAAATAATTTAGACCAGAACTTTATAACTATTTTGAAGTCATAGTGTAAGTAAATCAATAACTTTTTAAGTAAAAACCTAATTTAG
Source organism: Lumnitzera racemosa (assembly GCA_024138005.1). Taxonomy (NCBI): domain Eukaryota; kingdom Viridiplantae; phylum Streptophyta; class Magnoliopsida; order Myrtales; family Combretaceae; genus Lumnitzera; species Lumnitzera racemosa. The sequence goes on from JAMXBC010000007.1 coordinate 10,990,111, forward strand.
GATAATAATTTAAAACCTTAGTTAGAAATTGAGTTATAACATTAGTAAAAAACTGAGTTAGAACCTAATACTCTTAACTAAAACTTAACAAATAATTAAGAATTTACTTATATTAGAATGTAAACATACTTAATAATGAAAATAAGTTTTTTTTTATTTCATAAGTTATGTATTACTTTCTAGGAATTATTAATGAAAATTACAAACGCGATGTATAGGAGTACGTGACGTTCTGTTCAGGCAAGTTGGAATCATAGTTTCACTGCTTGTTAAGATACTCTATTAAAGTGGAGACTTAAGAATATATTGCTTGTAATTATAATTTAGTTATCTATATGCATACCGTATGTGTGACTGATAATTTGTTTGGTAATAGGAGTTGAACTCATTGGCATACTTCTTTGCTTGATTTTATATTATTGGTTGGTTGAACTTTGTTACCCTTAAACGGAAAATAATAGAAGTCTGATGGCGAGCTTAATTGGACATATATAATAACCTATTAAGAAAACGATTAGGTGTGTTAGACCAAATATCGAGCCCTTCGATAAGGAAAGTAGTAATGGTTATTTTCCTACCTTTAGTCGAACTAAGTGACAAGAAAAGAAATCGTGATAAGGTTGAGTCGTGGTTTGAAGACGGTCTAAAGAGGGTTTCTTTTTTCATTATACAAGCTTGGGTTTGGTCTAATTTGAGTCACATTAAAACTCTTCTATTCGAGTCAAAGTTGATGAAATTTCTTTGATATCTACATTTCATTAAATTAATATCTTTATCTGTGTTTGTATTACACTCTTTAATTTCTATTCTACTTATTGAGCTAGTTGTATTTTTATATTTTTATAGATTCTGTTATAAATATCAACTAAGTAGTAAAGATGTAGCGATATAACTAACCATAAGTTAGTACGAGAAGGAATGGAGAGTGAGTGAAAACCTAATGCTGATGAAATTGGAATACTTTTAAAGTCTCAATTTTTTGAGAAAAATACCCGATCTCTTTAGGCGATCGCTAGTTTTGTAGTGAAGTTGGTAAATATATGTATTATAACTTGTGACTTTTGAAAATTATCTTTTATAAATATACTATTTCAATGTAAATATCGTTATGTAAATATAAAATTACTAAAGTGATGTATTACAAGTGTTCTCGTAAATGTTTTAAAAGAAATATTATAAATTCTACTTATAGCAAATTCCCTGTTGAATACTTTAAACTGGTTATATAGACTAAATCTATAATAATAACTGTAGGGGTAACTTTTTTCTTAAATTAACTTATAGGGTAAGATTGTTTCGATATGGACGTGATGATATTAATAACAGAAAAAAGTACAACGATTATTCTCAAGACATTCATTTCTTTTATCACAACGAAGGAAGATTTGCACGTATCAGTGTGTATGCTGCCGGATTATAAAATGATTGGCTAAGAAATTTATTTATAATTGCCTTTTATATAAGAGGTTTCACAATCCATATGGCACCCACCAACCCAACCGCCCACAGCACCCAATTCAACCTGGCTAGCGGCTAGGCAACTGCCAGAGCACCAAAATCATCAACTTCCTCATCACCCACTCCAGTCTCCGCTCTCTCCGTACCTATGGCGTTTATGCGTGCTGCACTCTCAACGGCTAGACTCTTTCTGACCCATAAATCCCTCATGATTTCTCCTAAACATTTCTATTCCCACACACCCTCCTCCTCATCTTCTTATAATTCATTGCTGTCAAAACTACTTGCCGCACCTGTTTCACAGGTCAAAGCTACACTCGATTCTGAGCCTTCGTCTGACATGCCCTTTGAATCTTTTGTGCTTCATCTCAATGCTTCGTCTCCTCACAAGGCTCAGCTAGTAAGCACTAATACTTCTGCAGTGTTTTTATTGTTCTTCATTTTTCGCGATTAAATATTCCCCTTTTATATGTTTGCTGGGATAGAATAAAAATGGGGAAAAAAAAAATTTAACTTTACGAGTAATTGTGTTTTTCGATTATGCATAGGTGGGCTTGGTGCAATTTGTCGTTAGAGGGCTTGACAGAAACTGAATTGATAATAACAATGAGAAATTCTGCTTCTTATTATTACGAGCATCCTTACTCAATTCGGAAGGGTTAGTGTGGTCATGAAGTGGCTTAGAGGCTGTTAGGGCTGACTTACTCTAACTTACAATGACTACTAAAATGTTCTGATCATGAGCAAGGTTCGCCTTTATATGCCCCCACTTGTGATACTGTAATGGCAGCCTGAACTCGTTGGTCATCGGTAAGGCTATGACTAGTAGTTTTAAGGGCAATCATCATATCTAACATCTGCCTAAGATAATATTACCTGGTATGATCAGGACGCATCTTATTGGCGTCAGTTAATGCTCTGCCTTTTATGCTTAGACAGTGAGGCCTTCTGAATTTTTTTCTTCAGATAAACCTATATAAGGAGTGTCAGGGTAGCATGTGTGATGCTGTATTTTGATTTGTATGCATATTGATCATGCCTATTTTTTTACCTTGTAGCACTGACCAGGTCCTGCATAACATGGCTTAACACCTCAAGGACCTTCTGCTCTTCAATTTCGTACTGAATTCTCATGATAATATTTATCATAGCTCTAACGATTCAGGTTTTTGCCCTTGTTTAGATGAGCTATACTGTACTGAAGTGTAGCCATGTAGTTAGCTGTCAAATGGTAGAGGTAAGGGTAATGATTTTTAAAAGTGAGTGGAATTTTCTTTAATGGTATTAAGAGATGGGAGAATTAAAGGCATGTACAAACAAAATTTACTTTTTCTTAAAAACTAAAGTTTGAAAATTGAAACTATTGTGGAGGAATGGAGTAATGACTGATGATTGGTAACTTCATTACTTTTTGATTTCCGGCTCTATGTCTAGTTACCTATTGTTATGTAATTCATGCATAGGATTATTGTATAGCCTGATGAATGTTCTTCATCACTGATTTATTTTGTGTGATAGTACAATGATGGTGGCATTGAAAACCTTGCTGGCCTCAGTATGGTTGAAAAGCTAAATGTTGATGACTAGTTTCAGTGCATCCTTTAGATGCCGGACAGCAGGAGGTCATAGCCATTTTATGAAGGATCCTGGTGAGGAGACAATTGTTCAAACCAGGTCAAATCAATAGATGTATACAAATTGTAGAATAGAAAAATAATTGATACAGCGAAGGATTTTGGAGAGGGTTCAATTCCATTTGAAGAGAGAAATTTCAAAGTTAGTGGAACTTACCAGAACAAATTGCTCCTTTGCTTGAGGCTTTAAGTAATCAAATGTCTGAATATTTTCACTTCTCTTGTTCTGCATTTCTATGCTTCTAACCGCTTTTCCCTCCATAATAATAACTTCTCCTTCAATGGCTAATTTCCCCTCTTAACATTCATACTTTCACTACCTGCCCCCTACTACTTACTCATAACTTTTGCTACTGACATTATTATTATTAAGGAGCAACCCACTCCTTGACCTTCCTCTCACCCTCGGTGTGAAACGGAATTCCCTTTTTCACTTAGACTTCCGATACCAACTCCCAAGTATACAAACTTGAGATCTTTAAATGGCCATAGATATTTGGATATGTTTTGTGGACTAGATAGTTCTCCATCAACTATTTCCTGCTGATGCAGACATTGAAAAGTGAAAAACAGGGTTGTTCTGAATAAAATATTCATGTCATTTCATGCACGGTTGAGCCTTTTCTACATTAGAGATCGATGGATGTGTAATGTGAACGTTCAAGTTGCATTGGATTTTCCTCTATTGACCCCTTCTTCTGATCTGACTGAGATTTTATGTTGGTTTGGTTTTTTGTTTAAACAGTTTATGTGCTGTCAAAACTTTTGCATATGGGAAGTTACCTATGGACCCTGCATGTTGCTCATACTGTATATGAATACCCTAATGAAGCACCATCCAACTACTTCATATGACCATTAGCTAAACCAAGATAGATAAAATTCCTAAGCAATAATAGAAATACGTGAATGGGGTCCTACAGGAGCCAGTTGCTGAATGCAGATTATTTTTCTTTTGGCCTTTATGATTTGCTAGAAGTGATGCACCTGCAATATGGGTGCCTAAAGTATAAAATAATAATATAAAAGAATGTTATACGTTAGTTTCTCTCTATTTAAAAATAATGTTTTCTTTTCTCAAATTTGGGATTATGAAATTATATAAAAACTTCCAAAAATCAAATTAAGATTCAAGTATAACTACCTTTCGTTGACTTATTTTCTTTTAGGGAGAATGGCTTAAAATAGAAGGGTGTAAGTATGGCTTTTCAAAGACAATAAGGTGAAATTCAGTTTATCTAATTGGCCTTTATGATCTAATAGAGGCGATGCATATAAAATAATCATATAAAAAATGTTATTTATTTAATTTCTCATTACTTCAAAATAATTTTTTTTCTCTTTTTCAAATTTTAAAATATTAAATTATATAGAAACTTTCGAAATTCGATACGATTGGTCTATGCATAACTACCTTTTGTATACTTATTTTCAAGTTAGGGGAATGTCTTAATTTGGTGTGTTGTGTGTTACACCAAAACTGCTCCTTGCTTAATAATATAGAATTAGTTATAGTTTCTTCGTTCTTCTTCTCCTTCTTCTTCTTCTTCTTCTTCTTTTCCCTTTTTTGGGCAGTGTTATCCTTGTTTTTATGGTCCTTTTCAGGGTGTTGAGTGGAAGTTAGAGCACATGTTACAGCAGAATGTGGCAGATTGTAATTCTTACTCTGAATTGATATCTATTTGCGGAAAGATTCGTAATTTATCTCTGTCGTTGCGTGTCTTTGTTTCCATGGAGGCCAATGGAATCAAGCCCACCACTTCTGTATTCAATTCTCTTGTAAAGTCTTGCCTTCTTTCTGGCAATATTATGACAGCCCTGAGTTTGTATGAGATAATGCAAAACTCAGAGGGATACAAATGCAACACTGACACATTTGATGCTTTTATACATGCTTTTGCAATGTCAGGAAATTTTGATTCCATGCAGGCTTGGTACTTGACCAAGAGGTCTAATGGATTCTCTGCTGATCATTGTACCTATGAATCTCTGATATGTGGTTGTGTTAGATCTCATAACTTTGAGCAAGCTGACCGATATTATGAAGAAATGGTATCATCAGGCCTGAGACCTAACCATGGTATATTGGAAAATATGCTTGAAGCACAGTGCACCCAGAAGAATTTAAATAAAGTCAAAGAGTTTTTGAAAATAATACTAGATGGCCACTGGGACATTACAGAGAAGGTGGCTAAGAGCATGGTGAAAGTCTATTCTGTGGTTGGTAGAGTGGAAGAAATGGAGGAATTACTGGAAATGTTATCGAAGTCTAATCAAACCCTAGATATTTTGGCACACGTACATAGTGGGATCATAAGGATGTATGCCATGGTAGATAGACTGAACGATGTAGAATATGCTGTTGGGAGAATGCTGAAAGGAGGGATTTCGTTTAAATCCCCCGATGATTTAGAAAAGATTATATGTTCATACTTTAGGCAGGAAGCTTATGACAGGCTTGACATGTTTCTTAAACACATCAAAGGTTTTTATCATTTTAGAAGATCAACCTATGATTTGTTGGTTTCTGGATATCGAAGAGCTAGATTATCTGACAAAGTGGATCTGCTGGTGAATGAAATGAAATTAGCTGGCTTCTATTAAGTAGATTGCTCTCAGTGGTGGGCTTTCCCTAATCCTTTTGAGATGCAAAATCTTAATGTCATGGAGATCATGAAAGGTGAAGATACTTGTTTTTTGCAATGCTATGCAACAGGATTTGCTAATCAGCATGCACTATCACTGGATTCCCTAGTTAGTGGGACATATTGATAGCCCTTTTAAATTGGGTGATCGATTCATGGATGCTTTGAACTACACAATGAAATTACTGAATCGAGTAATGAAATTCTCTCGAGACGCAAAATCATAATGCCATGGAGATCGTGAAAGCTGAAGATCCTTGTTTTTTGCAACTCTAGATGCAAAAAGGTTTTACTGATTGGCATGCGCTATCCTGGGATTCTGTAGTTAGTGGGACATATTGATAGCTCTTTTAATTGGGGGGTTGATTCATGGATGCTTTGAACTACATGGAAATCATGAGGTTTCAGGGTGTGATGTTCCAGATAAAATAGGACTTCATTGATTCAATTTTCTGCTATGTTTCTAGCCACTTATATGGGGGAACAGATAGAATGGACAGGTTATCTGACTGACCAATGTAATTCCCTTGGGTCAGAAAGTTTTCTTTTAAAGCCTCTTTTGTAGCTGTCAACGTTTCTTGTTATTCATTGTCTGTGTGCGTACTTTGTTTGGGGAGGATATAATAGAAATAGATGTGGTTCTCATGCCAAAGCACACCTCCCAAAGAGCTTGAGCAATTCTTTTGCCAAATGAATTTTCCTTTTCTTCGATGTAGTCATTCTCTATATTTCTTGTGTATTCCATATACATGTAATGGAGCATCCACAGGGTATAGATATCGTAAAACCTAAGTTGCAACGTAAGCGTTATGCACTGCCGCTTTCACCACAAACAACTTCATATGTCACATAAATCTATTTCCAAGAACATCTTGTTGCTTCTGCAGCACGAAGGGCTTAGACATTGGCAAGGGTCTGAGCTATTTGTACATCTAAAGATGGTTGTACAGTTTAGATTGCTCATCATCTCATTTTGCAACGACAGGGATAATATCTTATATAGCCTGCAGCTCTGATGCATCCTTGAACTTTTCTTGTAATTTTTTTATTTTTTTTTCTCTTGATTCAGTCTAACCTTGTTTAGGTCATATATGAATGGAAGACGTGGAGAAAGAAATTCATGAAAATTATGCTCATAGCTAAATTGTTAGGTTCATTTTCATGCTCTCACAATCTTTGTTGTATTGTTATCCAACATCTTTAAAATCAAAACAGGAATGGATGCGCTATTTCTCTCTGCCTTAATGGGCTAGATGATGAATTGCAATTTAAAGATCAGAGAGGAATGTTTTCCTCAACCTTGGGCCATCTTCATATCTTAAATGCAATTGGTTGAATGAATGATTGGGTGATTAACTGTTCCAGATTACGGTCTGTGGATTGATCCACTAGAGCATGGCACGTGAAAGGACACGTTTTCATCACCACTATCATTGCACCAAGAAGAGGCATGCATTTGGAATGCATTTTTTGTTGCATCGCCACACGGTAGATTGGTGTTTTTGCTCTTATTTTGCGAGTTTGGCTTATTTGCGGGGGGTTTAATCTCATACCATTTCGAGGGAACTTAAACAAGGCGTAACTGCTAGCATCACTCATTATAGGAGCTTGACCTTTTCCATCGGCATCTATTTATTGCAAAGGATGACGATTTAGGATAGTCCCCAGCATTGGCAGTCATTTGAGTAGACCTTTCTAAGTTAAGATTATACTATATTTGTGACCCTTGTATTAGCATAAGCTTTATTCATTTATACATCTTATCTTTAAAAAAAAAATTGTAATTTAGAAATTCAGATATCATCTACTAATAGGTATCGTTAATTGAGGACAATTGTTGAAAATGATGAAGAACTGCATTCGATGATCCTCTCTCTCTTCTGCCTGTTCTATATTTTACCAGGATAAAGGAAAAACTTGAATTATGATCAAGTGGAACAGTGTTTACGTTGTGAATTATGATCAAGTGGAACAGTGTTTACGTTGTATCACCCAGAAGGACATATATGAAGGGTGGATAGAATATTTAATAAACTCGATGAAAATCCTTTTATTTATTATAGAAAAAAAAAATTGGAGAACGTTAAGGGCTCTGTTTAAACAAAAAAGAAAAGAAAAGAAATATTCAAGGTTTGAAATAGGAAATATGTAAGCATGTCCTAGTTAAATGAATTGTGTAAGCTGCAATAAACTTAAGGGGGACTTCAACGTCCGAAGATCGCATGAAGAGACGGAGAGAAGAGAGAAGGAAACAGCTACACTGGGGCAAATCTTGTTGATATGTTATGAAAGTTGAATGAATTGCTCAAGAAAAGCAGATCATGAGAACAAGAAGCAATCAGCAGAGCCATGCTACATTGTTCCATGCTTGTGTACAAGAACTTAATATGATAAATGAATTACTACACTAAGTCAGAACTTACTGCTAGCAACGTGAAAAGTGGCTTACTCCGCCAGTGATTTATGATCATGGACGTTAGGCATTTTACAATACCTTCTGACGTAGCGAATCTTTGCTATATATACTTACCAAAAGACAGTCTCTAGTGATCACAGTTTAACATTAAAGCCAAGTGATGGAATGAAAACGTTGATATACAACACAAATATACTCTATTCATAATTTCGCATACCGAGTGGTGTCATTTATCTGAAGGGATTTTGCTCAGAAGCCATACAAGAAGTACTCCAATGAGAGCCCCAGAAAGATGTGCAATGTGATTGATACTCTGAAGAGAGTAATTTCCAGCAAAAGATGCCGACATTCCTGTTGATGCTTGTGCAGCTTCCATCACCTGGCATGGCCATAAAAACATCATATTCTATTAGAAAGAATTGTGCTACAAACTAACTCCATGCGATGCAAAATCAGTGAAAGGGAACCCTCACTCTTTTTATTACAAATTGTCCCAATATGAGAACCTCAAGGATTTTCCTCCAGTCCCATGACATCTTCAATCATAAAGAGTAACAGTCAAAATCCTCTTTAAGAAAAAAACTAGCAATCATGAAAACCAGGGCATGCTAGATACCTTTACAAGGACACTAATGGCGAATAATCCAAAAACGGCACCAGAGGCCCCAGCAGATACTGAATTTCTTGGAAGAACAAGCCATGAAACTAGGTTTGCCCCAGCACCAGTAAGAATATATAAAAACCATAACGCCAAATTTCCTTCTTCCTCTTCGACGAGTTTACCTGCTTGCAGAAACTGTACGATTAGTAATCAAAATCTGGCAGCTATTCAGCAAAAAATTGAGCAGATGACATCTCAAAGTCTCACCAAAGATGTACAAGAAGAAAAGGTTGCTGGAAAGATGGTTCCTGGAGGAGATTGCCGATTGTTATGTCAGACAAAAAGATATCATGAAATTACAACCGATCTAAGATCCTGTTCTTCAGAGAAACTTGTACTGCGCTTTCAAGCATCACCCAACAGCCTTACCAATCAACATGGCAGAATGTTGCTGTTATAAACTGGTACCAAGCAGGTCGATTGTGATACAGATATAGACTTTTAATGCTCCAGACCTAAACATAACATTGACAAACACAAGCTATTTCAACAGATCAGAAAATCTTAACCCTTAAGCAGCATCAAAGAGTACAATCCAAAGGATAATTATAGCCTACAAACTACATACTTTCATAGATGAATCTCCCCAAAACAAATAAGAAGTCTCATATAAATGAGGCAACATCTAGATGCTCCACTAAAATGATACATTTGAGGAATGAAATAGCATAGGACGTTGTCACGGATGCATCGTGATTAGACACTTAAAATATTCAAGGATGTGCAATCCTATAGATTTCAAAGTCACGTGGCATGTTTATTCGATTGAGACAGCAACACTGGAATGGATAATTTTTTTTTTTTTTAAATTATTTTTCCTTGATATTCTAAGAATCCAGTTAACGGATACTTAGTCCCCAAGTTGTAAGGAATATCTAGTTTTGGTGTACCACTAGCAGGACTGTGAAAAAGGTGCATCATCATAATGGGTTACAGCATTAGATTTGATTGGTAGTGTTGTATAGATTTCATCAGCTGCCAAAATTTTCTTCATTTTGACATTCTTTTTAAATGTATTGTGTGGGTAAGGAATCCATGTGCATCATCATATTCTCATTCTTGTCAAGCAAAAAACAATATATATATATATTAGTCTCACCTAAGGGGGGAAAACACTGAAAGCTATCATATGATTTTCTTTGTCCATAATGAAACATCAATTCTATGTATTCAAGTACCTGAAACAAGTGATCTGCAACATATATCCCAAGATTAAGGAGTATGATCCAAAATATCCCACTAACACGCCTCAATGGTTTATGCTCCGACTTCTCAAGCTCCAGCTGCGTTATCCTATCTAAGAAAACAAATGGTACATTTTCACATGCACTCGTATAATCCACAAATTCAGAACAAGCATTATTGTTTCCATGTCACGAGTGATTAACGAATGGACCTGATCTTTGCCAGCCACATCCTAAATCTTTAGGCCAAGCCAATCCATTTTCCTCATGAAGTAAAACCATTCAGGCCTTGTTTTGTCGATTCCTTACTCGAGAGAATCCAATATACACATCAACGCAGCAAAAGCTTGATCACATGGTATGAGCTCTAAATAGAAAACATGAGCTTGCAGCTTCCAATTTCTATAAATTTAGCTCTTCTATCTCACTAATTATTAGGAATCTAAGAAATCAGGAGGTATGAGCCTTTATATTTTGTCTTTACTCCTACAACGCGATCTACTTTCATCACAATTGCTTTATCAATGGAGTGAACTAAAAAGGAGATTGCACTTTGAGCCCTTATCTTAAACTGTGCTTTCATCTCCCCAGCGGCCACTAAGAAAGCAGTCTTTAGTGAGTTGTAAGATTAGTTCCCCATACAAAGCATCCTTTTAAGTCTTTTAGAGATGATAGCGTGTTTCCGTATTTTAAAATCCGTGAAATGGCACGCCAAATGTTTGTGAAAAGTCTTGATACAGAGATCGTAGAGTGATAGAAATAGAAAAAGAAGAAAGTACCTGGGCCTTTCATTCGGCATACAAAAGGAGACCGAGAAGCAGAAGAGAGATAATGATGAGGAAGCGGGAAGTTGTTATGTGGCGTGCAATGGAGCGAAGTGGAAAGCGTAAAGAATGGGACAAGGGAAGAAGCTGAATGGGTTCTGGAAGATGGGTTAGGATGAGGAAGGAGTGTATGAGTTTTGGGCATTGTGGGTTTGCAGAAAGTAAGGGGGTGTTTCATACCCCAATTTTGCTGCAATTGATGGTGTCCCATTTCTCACACACACGCACACACTCAAATGGAGAGAGAGAGAGAGAGAGAGAGACGTAATACAAGAAAGAGCGCGAAGTGGCCCTGGTTTTCTTTTTGTCGCGTGCAGCAGGAAAAGTCAAGGGCGAGATACGCTTCTGAAAAGTCGAAACATTCTAAATTTTTCTTTAGAATATCTATAATATAATATACATACATACATACATATATATATTTTTGGGTGAATAGCTTATATCATTCATATGAATAAATAATGTCATTTGAAAACTGCATGGTTGAAGTTAAAAGGATATAAATGACTCAAAATTGATTTGTAAATTATTCGAATTTAATTTAAATTTTACTCGAATTCGGTTAAATAACAATCGAGTTGAGTTTAAGTTCGAGCTTCAACTCAAACTATTTTAGTAATAAATTAAGTCAAGTTTAATTTAAACATTAAAATACTAAGCCTTTTAGGTTTATAAGCCTAATCAAGCTTAATTTAATTTTGAAATATAGGTGAATACAAGATTATTTAGGAAAAATTTATAAAAAACCAAGTTTAATTGAGTTGATCAAGTCGAATTAGAAATTTAAGTCAAATTTAAACTTAAGATTTAAAATTCTGCGAATTAAAATGAAGCTCGAGTTTCGAGTTTTGAGTTTTTAAGTCGAATTTGAGCTCATACTCAAAACTATATTAATTCTAACTCTACTTAATTATAGCCTTAGCTCACCCTCTCGCTATCAAGACTAAGAGAGAGGAATCTTATCTAATGTAAATAAAATATCCGGATTTGCTTTCCACTAACCGACTAAAAGCACGAAAACATTCTCCTCCGCTCCGCTACTCGCTTAGCAATCGTGTCAGCAGTAGCATTTGCTTCCTTAAAAATCTTTACATGATCAAACCTTTGGATCATGTCCTTGTATACAATTATAATGTTAAGTTATTTTGCATGTTTGAGAAATGTAGTTGCTTGATTCGCTAAAGTCTGTTTCCACAGACCCCATAAAAGGGGAATGAGCAACTCCAAGGTCTTTGGCACAAATTCTTTTCGGTTTTCCATAAATTGAATTATTCTTGTATCTATATTTCTAAAGGTTTTTCTTTTTTTCTTTTTTCTTCTTTTTTGGAAAGAACTTTAATATGAGAAGTCACTGCTGTATCTGGCCTAAAAGGTACTTACATTGTGCAGTCCTTAGGGTATCAGCTATTTTTCCATTCTCTAAATTGCATCTACGACAAACCTAATCGTTTCATGGCTAACAACTCCAAGCCATTATGTAGTACTAAATCCTCGACATGGCAAACGACTTCCATATCTAATCCCATTTTCTTTCATCCCTACTTTCTTGTCTTCCCTGCGTAGGATCTCATATGCATATTTTATAGAGTACTGGCCATTTGCTTCGTATCTCCAAATTGGAACTCTGGGGGGCTATGGATTTGAAGGATTCAAAATAGGGTGACTAGGAAGTTTAGTAGTTCGAGACATCGTGTATTCATCCTAATCACCATTAACATCGATTTGCCTAAGACACCATAAGGTTATTGACACTTTGAAGCAACGGTCCATTTAAGGATCGTCTTAGGACATTGTTCCTAGTCTACTTTTTCGGCTAAAAGTTTGGGTTTTGTCCATTTCTTATTCTAACCATAGAAAAGTTATCTAACTTCCTGTTCAATTGTTTGTTACAAGTAGGTTCCTTGGTTGCTTCTTCCCTCCCAATGATGCCGCCTATATTTGGCTTTAATAATTTTTATCTATATCCATTAGCACTTCTCAAAGTCAATTTTAGATATGTCGATTTATAATGCCAGTTAGAGTTGATTTTAAAAGTATTGATCCATAATACTCCCGAAAGCCTGTTTTAAAATTGTGAATTATTAGATCCCTTGAGTCGATTTTGAAGGTATAGAGTAGGTCTCCAGCATCAGTTTTAAAAGTGTGTACTAGATCTCTAATGTTGGCTTTGAAAGTGTAGGGTACATAGTTGTTCCAAGGTTTTTGCAAAGGTAATTTCTTTTGCATGTACAATCAATAAAAATTCAAAATCAATAGCTAGCCATTATAATTAGATTAAAATTTGAAGCTTGTATGCACAACCAACAAATTAAGGCATTTTTACGAGTTATACAATAGACCTTGGAATGCTGAGGTCAACTAAACAAGCCACTCAATTGTTCCCTATGCTTTCCTAATAGTTAGGTCAACAAGCTTAAGCTTAAATTTGAGCTTGCCAAGTCTTATGTCATATTTATTATATAATAAATATAGTCCATATCGTATTTATAAGCTTAAACTTTTAGATAAAATAGTTGTGCTATTGGTCATAATATGGTATCAGAGTAGAGGTTTTGGATTCAAACCCTTCTATCTTCAATCATCCCCAATCTAATTAAATTGTCCACTTATTAGATCTCAGTCAATAATCTGGTCCACAAGTAAGGAAGCAAATTATATAATAAATATAGTCCACGTCATATTTACAAGTTTAAGTTTTTACATAAAATGGTTTTATCACTAGCCATAACAATCTTGTCGTTTATCTTTTCTCCAAAAATATATCTCTTTCACCTAAATTTGATCCTAAATCCGTTTTGAATTTTTCATTGTTCTAATTTATGTTTTTTAATCACTTCATTCTATAAGCTCATTGTCTTTAGCATTTGCTCATTAGTTAATAACTTAAATTTATCATATTGATTAATCCTTAATCAGTTTTCTATTTCTCATTATGATTTAAGCTCATTAGGTTTAGAGTTTTGGGTTATGGTAACATGTAAAGTTACACGTTATTGAATTAAAAACTACACTTATGCATATTTTATTGTGATTTTATTATAAAAATTTATTAAAAATGGAAGTGCACGCACATGATATCAAATGCATAAAATTTTTTAATAAAGAATGAAATATTGTGCTTCAGTGGCTTGTATATTATTCATATGCTTTTGCATCGACTTCATATTAATTATTTTATGTGTAAGTTAATGTATTTATATAAGAAAATGCGAGGAGCTGGAAAATACATACATAATATATTATAGGTGCAATAATTACATAAAAAAGTAGACCGAGAATCGAAGAATAGCATAGATATGGAACAAAATTCACAGGCGTACAGCATTTCAAAAGGAGTTAGCCAATGAGGAAAACAATTACGAGGCATGATTGTCCAATATTGCCACATTCAATGAAATCATGATGACTGTCTATATCAATGATGAGCCCATGATTATACCAAATGCAGGAGCAAAACACATCACCCAAAAATCATATTACAATGAATGTGTTGATCGATTTCATTTTTGTCCCATTTATATTTTGTATGGACAGTTATAGTAGTTAGTGAATCACGTGCGATGAATGTGTTGATCGATTTAGGAGTTGTCTTGATTTAATGATACGTGTACGAAATTGTAGGGAGAGGTATGGAAGGGAAACAAGAGAACTTCATGTCCTGAATGTGTGCACGTGAGTAAAAGAAGGATGATGAGCTTATCTTTGATAATGACTTCTCGTCTTATATGTCTTGGAAAAGAAAAAGAAATGTACAAGAGAGAAGGTTAGGGCGGTTATAACAAACTTAAATAAGGATTGTTTTTAAATTGGGAATTGGTTCAACTTAATGGTGGTCAGGTCGAATTGTTGGACTTTAAAAGCTCAAATCATTTGCTTGGATGGAATTGCTTAAACTGTCGGATTGATACGTCCTAGCGAGTCGGTTTAACTAATTCACTCCTTAGTAAAGAAAAAAAAAAGAGAAACTATTAAGTCAGAAAAAATAAATAATATCTAGTAAGTTATTGCATATCAAATCTACTTTATTAATAACAATGAAAGACAATTTTTTTTAAAATAATATTATTAAACTAATGATAAATAACCAATTATAAATTAATTGTGTGTTAAGGCTAGATAAAAAATTCAATTTCAGTTAATATAAGTTATTTTTGTAAAACTTATTAAATATTAAGAATTTAAATATGAAAAAAAATAAAAAATTTAAAATCGCACTAAGTCTAAAATTAGTAAAAAAATAAAAAATTATTAATGAATTAATAACTTTAAAAAAAAAAAGAGAAAGAAGATTGTATTATTAAAAATTATTAATATATTTACAAAAATTAAATATTAAAGAAAAAACAGTTCAAAAGTCTTGAACCGACCCTTAAACTATCAGTTTACGGGCTAATCATGGTTTACTGTATCACCGACTCATGAAATAGCAGTTCGGGTTTAGTTTGACCCGATGCTCAAGTATAAGTTACGAGCATGGAGCTAAGGTAGACTTAGGGTTGGGTCAAGGGCTTAGTTCTCTTTTAATAAAGATTGGCCTGGTTTAGGTTGGTTTCAGCTCAATTCACCTGATCCAATAGTTTAACGAATTAGATCCTTACCTGTAAATCGGTTAATTTTTTTTTTAGATTTTTATTTTTGAAAAAAATATTTTTTTTATGTTTATTTTTAATTTGTAAAAACAAATCATTAATAAATTACAAGAATTTAAATTTTTTATTATTTCACTATATTAATTGCTGGACATAAGATTAATAATTTGTACTTTCAACAATATATAATTATTATTGTATGCCTATAATTAGTGATTTGAGTGAAAAAAATTCATTTTATAGGCAATATTTCAATAAATGTTTGCCAATATAATCAATGTGTGAATAGACTTGTAATTGGCAATTCTTACTTGATCTTTTATTACTTCAAAAGAAACTTTAAAAAATAATATAATTTATGTGAGAGTTGACTAGTATTGTAAAGAGAATAACATTTATCTAACATATATAATACACTTACCATTTTATATATAATATAAATATTTTTTTTTTTAACTTTTAATGATATTAATTACAAATACATTTACATTTTTATAAATCATTAAAATATATTAATTTATAAAAATAGTACTATTTTAAAAGTTAGACAAGATTATGTGAAATTTGTTTTATCTTATACTCTAAACTCCTTTGGTAGTTAAACTAATATATTTTATACTATAACTATCTGCTTTCACTAACATTAAAATATATGAGTTTTAATAATTTTTTTTCTTATAAATCCAAATATATTATTCAATTTCTATATCAACTTATAAATATAAGCAACAATACATATTTTAACTTTATTTTATATTTTAATTAGCACAAACACTTAAATTTAATCTATTCAAACTTGCATTTTTTTTTTTTGTTTTAATTTCCATGTTGAAGCTAGTGAATCATTGGTTTAACGAGTCAAATAAATGGAACTACATTGACTCGTTAAGCTCGGCAAGCTAGGTTACGATTCAGACCTATGGTTTACAGGTTCGCGTTGGTTTCAATCCAGGTATTTAGTTCACGGGTCAAACCCGACCCTTCCCAAAGTCCAAACTAAGGTTATGGGAAACCCGATTTCTTTACAACTTTCTTTTCTTTTCACTATTTTCATAATTGTACAATTGTAGTTTCTTTTTCACTATTTTCATAGTTTTTTAAACTTTTCTCTTACCTTATATTCTTATTTCAATTTTTGATTTCTTTTTTTTTTCAGTGTTATTTTTTTTCTTAAATTATGTTAAATGGGATCTCACATGAAAGCCATTGATATATGGCAGTTCACATATGCAGAAAGTATGGTGCCCAAGGAAGAATCTTTACAACTCTAACAAGTGGGGATATTGATGCAATTTTAAAAATTATCAAGAACAATTAGTAAAACTAAATAATTTTATTTTAATGTAATCAATATATTAATGACATAAATACCAATCTCTAAAGGGATAAAAAGGTTTGATTATCTTTTCCTTGATTGAAAAAATATAATGTAATCGATTTAAAATTGATTTGTTTTTTTACCAATTATATTACAACTTGAGAATGAGAAGTTCTAACTTTATCTATTCCAATAAAAGATTGACGGTAATACTATTAGATTACAATGACTTTAACTTAAAACTAAATTATTATTGCACGTAGTATGCTAATTAAAATGTACACATTAGAACATGCAATTTATACATCAATTAGCTTAATTTCGATACCATAACGTTATGTTTTTGTTTTCATTCAAAATCCGTTATTCAATTCTTCTAAAGGGACCCTTTAGAAAGTTGGTCCTCAATAAGAAACCTATTCAAATGTAGAACTAATAAATGCGACATTGGGCCGGTAAGTAGCCCATCTTACCATGGTAAAGTAGATGTGGTACAAACTTGACAGGTACCTCCTAAAAGAATATGTGCTTATTATAATGACAACCAATCATCACTTTAAAGAGAAAAAAGAGATATCATGTTTTACTTTTTGATAAATACATTATTCGTATTTTTCATTTTTGAGTAAATCGTATATAAAGGACACATGGCATTTTTTTAGTAATCGATGTTATTATTGAATAATTTAAATTAATAATATAATTAAAAATTATTTAAAATTACATAAATTAAATAAAAAATTGGAAAAAGAGAAAAAAAAAATCAACAGAAATAGTAGCTATTATGCCCACTTGCTAGAGGGAATCGCATGACCCCTTTGAAGGTCACTTATCACCAATTTTAGGGTGGTTATTTATTTATTTTTATATTATTTTAATTAATTTTTACTCATGTTATTTTATTGGACCATTGAAAATTAGATATATGTTCATATTTACAATTAACATGAAATGAAATAACACGGATCACCATAGGACTTCTTCTCTCTTTATTTTTCACTTATGTGCCTTGATCTGCTTATGTCGTACTCTTTGTTTATTATATTAATTTATATGATACTCATTTACTTGTAATTCACTCAATTATACTTATTTAAGCATACGCATTGTGAATCCATAATCTGTTAATGCATTTTTAACACTAATTATATATATATATATATATATATATAGTTCCATTTTGAAAACACAGGTTCAATCTAATTAATATTACAATCTATATGTGTTTTATTAATTTTGAAGTATAAAAAAATTTATATTATTTTATGCATTCATTTATTTATTTTTTCATGAATGGTATTATTAGCTTTAGAAAGATAATTTATTCTCCTAAACTTAATAACTAATATTGAAACCATTCCATTAACAAAATAACGAAACCTGCGTTATTTATTCGTCTTTTTCATGTATGGTGGAAGATGAAAACGAAAAATTAAAAGCAAGAATTTGGGAATTGCTATGATTTTCAAATGAGATAAAAGGAGCAATATGAAAAATGGTCAATAATTGACACCCATTACCACAAATGCCGGCAAAATGAATGAATGATTTGGTAGAGTGGAGAATAAAAGTTTCAATGATGATGATGCTATATAATACATAAGTATTAATAAAATTTTAATATATAAAAATATAAATAATAATTTTTTAAAGATTAAATATTATCATTAGTAGTTATATGTATCGATTTATATGGGATTTTAATACTATTGGAAGTGGTAAAAAGAGAAACTGCATCTATAGCTTCACGCCATCAAGCACAAGCACAAGCACAAGCACAAGCAAGGAAACCAACCCAGAAAAAGCTGGCCCAGTTAGATCACTCCTTACGGAAAGCTTTATTCTCCGTATGCGATATACGTATAGGAAGGAGTAAATTCCCATAAAAACATAGAACCATTCACTAGGCAATCTGGGGCCATGAATCTTTCGATTCTGGACAACCGTTTTCTCTTGGTTTCACGTAAAGGAAACTTCCAAACATTCGTTAATAATTCAACAACATTGGGAGTCTTATTTCCGTACCTATAAGCTGTAGAAAAAAGGCTTCTAGCGGAAATCACCATCACTTGAAATTTCCTGAACAGGTTTAGAGTTTTCACTTCTTTTTCTTTTTTCTTTTTTATTTTTATGTATCTTTTTTTATAATTGATTTGGAAACTTCGGAAGGTTGGTCTTGTTGATATATGAGGAAGTAATAACGCAGTATCCGTTTTTGAGTCCTGTACTGTAAAGTTAAAGGAGTTATCTTGAGTAAACGATACGATTCCTTCAAATTTATTTGCTTCGAGATGGAGATGAGTGGTGGGAAATCACAGGACAGTCAGTAGGGAGACCTCTGAATATTCAAGAATCAAGTAGAGCAGCTTTCAGTTATTTTCTTAGTTTATGAATTATGAAGTTGCTATGTGACCATGGCGGCCAATCCCAATATGTTTGGTAAACGTGTTTTTTTTTTTTTTTTTTTTTATCTGGATTAGACTTATTTAGTTATTAAAAGACTGTAAATAAATCTATTAAATATATAGTTATAAAGATAAAGGAAAAGAGGTGATTATAGAATTATGATTTACATGTACAAATAACATAAATTATACAACTTTAAAAATATTAATAAAGTCAAGTCCTATCAAATATAGCAAAATCAAGCAATTATTGATTACATAATATCATTGTATTATATTAAGTCATGAATTGATCTTATATCAATAATGGTTTCTAAATTCATTACAATCTTTATTAGTAATTTTAGAGAGGTAATTAAAGATTCCATATAGAAAAAAATACATAAATAAAAAACAAATAATGTTGAAAAATTAATAAAAATTGTTTATTATGTTTTATCTCTATAGTGACTTTTTTTTTTTAACATAAATGAACTTCTATAGTTTCTCCCTTCAACAAGTTGTAACATGGATCAAGAATTCGATCTACAGATGCTTAATGTAAATTCAAAAGCTATCATAAATATTTGTATAGTTAAAATATCACTTGCCCTTTTTATTAGCGGTGAGAAAGTACCACATATCCTACCATGTAAGGTAGAGGTTCCAAATTTTGGAACTGTAATCTACCTTATAGCTCCTTAAGACCGTATTGGAATCTATAATTTTTTTTTTCTTTTTATAAATTTTCAAGTTTATGTGATATGTATGATATTACAAATTCTTTATATGCAAACTTATAGAACTTAATGTAAAATATGTGAAATTTAAAAAAAAAAATAGAAGTAATTTTTCCTACTTTTACTATTTCAAGTTTATATAATTTTACTACCTAGCAAAAAAAAAAAAAAAAAAAAGAGAAAGAATAGAAAACATAAACATAAACATAAAAAGGAAACTAGGGAAGAACATCGGAAAGAGTAGAAAACATAAAGTAAAAGATGTAATATTAGGTTTAGCTGTTTAGAGTTTCAATTTATGAGCTTGGTTCCTTTTTTATTTTCTTTTTTTGCTAGGACATTTATTAGCCAAAAAAGTATTATTATCATTTATTATTTATTTATTAAAACTATTTAATAATTTTTTATGAGATGGATATAAGATACCTTGAAACATGTATTATTTATACTTTAGAAAACAAATTTTGAGGGTAAGTACAGGGTAGAAAGAGCTCATACTTATACTTAATCATGTGAGAGTAGGTTTTGAAAAATTTATAACTAAAACCTACCCAATGATCTTTAGTTACCATTTGGATGCTACTTAATCAAGTAAGTAGGGGTGAATATTCTATACAACAGGCTCATCTACTCACCTCTACTTTTTGCAATTAAAAGAATTATAATTAATTGATTTTCCAATAACTTAATAACCAATTCAGTTATCCTATTTCACTCCTCATCTAAATATAACTTTAGCCTAAATTTGTTAAATATAACTTTAGCCTAATTTTGTTAGTGCGAAGGCTTAAATACTTTTACAAGATTCAAGTTTTCAACAAAAATAAAATATCATAAGCATTATATCAAATGAACAAACTTTAAAAGTGTAAATAGTATACATATTCATAAAGATAGAGTTACATAGAGGTTATCTCCACGTTCATCATTTATAGAAACATTAGCTCTTAGCTTAGTGGTTCTAAATATCAATATCTCGATTTCAAATTGTATTATCCTTCTTTGCATATTCATTAAAAGAGGGAAACACTATTTTAACTTTCATGAACCGGTTTGAATCATTACTCTAAACCCTTTGATAACTTTAATTAATCAACAAAATCAACTTTATATTGTAAATCTAATGTAATAAGAATTTCTAAAATCACATCAAGCTCATATTCATACTTTTCAAATTTGTAAAACAAGTTATATATTTCCAATCTCCGCTTATATTATTTTGAAATAATATTAAAATCACTACCTATAATTCACACATTTATTTTTAAATTTTCTATTACATTCAAATTAAACTTTTACTTGATAAATTTAACAATTGAAATTTAAAATTGCTAAATGTGATATAAAATTAAACTTTTACTTGCCAAATTGACTATCTCTACCATCTTTAAAACAAAAATATAGTAAATAATCATTAATTATATAGTATAAGTATAGGTAAGATAATAAATTTAATAAATAAGAATTCCATCAAAGAATTTCATTTGATTTTCTTAAATTTGTCTATTCGTATTTCATGAATGTTAATTAGTCCATTATGTATATACTCTATAAATATGGTGACTCTTTTATACATTTCCTTCTTAATAACGTGTCAAAGTTGTGGTAAAGACAATACAACAGAGGTTGTTAAATTTTTGTTTTGTTAAAAGTTTCTATAGCAGTTCATGATTGTTTCCCTCTATTTTTTTAAATTATTATCTTCCTCTTGATTTTAGGATAAGGTTAGGGAAACATGATAAGGAACTCTATTTTTTTTAAAATTATTATCTTCCTCTTGATTTTAGGATAAGGCCAGGGAAATATGATAAGGAAACAAAAATAGCTGTAGTTAGAGTGAGTGGAAAACACATGAGATATCTACCTTGATCTTGCTCAATTGGATACTCAATTGGATAGGTATTGAAATTTATAAGATAGATTTTGGATAGAAATTATTTAAAACTTACTTTTATAAGATAGAAAATGAGTATCAAGTTAAAGTACTTTGTATTCACCTAGGAACTTATATTCTAAAATATATAAGGTATAGGTTTTAAGATATCCTATATTGTATCATGTACTTATTTTATAATAATAATTAAATAATATTAATAAAAAAAATATAATACTATTTTATTTTTAACCTTAAAAAAGAATTAAAAAATCGAACTCATAATAAAACCTTAAGCTAATGCTTTATATCTCTCAAGTCAATCCTTCGTTTTTCTCTTTTATTAAGTCCAACCCTAGTTTAGTGAGAAAATGAACTTACTTTGTGTAGCTTTATGTAAATTAGTTTGGAATTTATAAGAAAATTAGAAAGGTACCATGTTTAAAATTTATAAGGAAGATTTAAAAAAAAATTATAAATTTTATAGAATACTATATCCTATAAATTTTATAAAATATAGGATGATTCCAAGATATTATAAATAAGTTTGAATTAATAAATTTTAAAATTTATATTTATAAAATAAAATATAAATAAAATTTTTTATTCTATTTATCTTATACCTATTCACTTTTAAGAGGAACTAAACTTGTTTTTTTTTTTTTTTTAAGTTTTGACCGGAAGAGAAATGATAAACAAATCAAACATGGCTGGCGTGTTTACACGATGCATTCACAGATTATGAACGCATTCGCAGGGACATTAATGAATATGGGAACAATGAAAGTAATGGAGTGGTAAGCTGTCGATTCAAAATTTTAAACCTAAGTAATATATAATATGTAATAAATTATCCATGGCAGCAGTTCCTAGAAGCCGAGGGATTATTATATTAATGTCTGCAGCCATCACTCACAACAAGTATTTCAATTTTATAATTGAAACAGACAACGACATTATAATTAACTTTTACGAGGATCTGAATCGACCTCGGATACCCACTTGTACCAAGAATCTTTGCGCCAGACAAATGATGACCTTCTTCATGGAAAATATAAATTAGGATCCTCTAGACACAAGGTGATTGCCGACATAATTTTCCTAGATCATCAATGCAAAGATAAGATATATAAATAAATAAAATAACCTATTAAAAGCTATTGTAACTTACTATATAAAATTTGATTTTTCTTCATATAATGAATCGGGTTTAATTTTTTTTTAGGTTGTAATGTATAAAATTATTGAAAAAATAAATAAAATAATCTGAATTCTTTTTTTTTTATTTATTATTCTCTTATTTCTTATTTTGATTTTTGATTTTTGATTTTCCAAATCTTAAATACTGATTCTCTCCTTTATATTATCTTTAATTTAAAATGTTAATGATTACTTTTAAAAAATTTGGCATTGAAGTTTTACTTACAGCCTCAATTTAGTCATGCATTTAATAGTGCTATTCATAAGAGTTCTTCTCATTTTGTATGTAGATGTTTTAATGTAATGCTAAGAGAAAATGTCCTAAAAAATAAGGGTATATTGATCTTTTATTGGGTTACTAAAACATCACTTTCCTTAAGCTGGCTCTATCGCTAAAATCCCAACCCTTTTCATAGACTAATCTCCTTTCACCATTAGCAGAAAACTAAAGGTTAACCCCAAATCCAACACTAAGAGGAAGGATTAGTGGAGATTAAGGTAAGTTTTGAAGGTTTAATTTAAGTAAATTTGTATTAAGCCACTTAACATCTTAAAACCTTTTGTTTCTTGATAATCTTAACTTACTCTCGAGAAATTTCAATTGAAAATTCCCAAATCCTCACCAAGAATAGCTTCTTCAAGAGATTAAGTTAAGTCTCTTAGAGGTTATTCTTAACGAAGGTTGTTTTTTAGTTTAATGCCATGTTTTATAAGAGTTTTACTTAGCCTGTAATAACAAAAGAATCTGAAACAAGTTGATGTCAAGTTGTTTATGATGTTTAGAGCCATATTCATATTTCTCCAAGTATTTGATCTGATTCAAATAAGTTCTATATGTTTTTCCTCTTTTAGTTTTAGGTTTTAGTAAGGATTGTTAGAGTCTTAATGTGAGATTAATACTTGTAGCTGTATTCTGGCTAGAGTTTTGCAATTAGGGATTGTTGCTTGTAAGTGTTAGGTTAGAATTAAACAAACTAGACTAACCCATATTTGACTTAAAAATGTATTTTGCTAATTGCGCTTTCTGGCCTGCCTTGTATATAGGGGGCTATCACTAATCTCATGTAAGGTTTCCCTTATAGACTTGTATGTTAAGATGATGCAACTAGATTTAAGTTGTTCATGGTTCCCAATTCATGGGTATTGTGGTCTCAACGTGACCAACATCGTAATACATGTGTAGTAAATTAAACGATATATATATGTATGTATGTATGTAGGTATGTATGTATGTATAAGGTTATGGGGTGACATGATTATAAATACTTATTTGATGCTTATTAGCTAATGCAAATGATAATAACCAATTGCTTATTTATTTTTGCATTATGTGCATGCAATATGATTAGTCTTGGCATTTGTATGTACTTGTGTGCTACATACCGAGATTCATTTGACTCTTTCCTTTTTTAGACATAAGAAGTGATGATTATATCGTATAAGAGAAGCCTTTTATAGATGGGTTCCAAGAGGAGGGTGGAGTGGACTACCTATATTTCTATGATGACTAGATGGGTTTAAGGTAATGGATTGATCAAGGGACATTAGATATACTCTAGCGACTCTAACTGAGTAGGATGTTGAACAATGATTGTGGTTTATTACTATTTCCTTTAGGAGATAGACTCCTTCTAGTTGTTATGCTTACTTGTGATTCCAGGAATGTGTTAGACTCCTTACTAATGCTCATGTTTTGAGTTGATGTTTGAAGCAAGTTGACTTCTATGTTTTGTTGACACTTGACTTTATTTTAGGTTTCTGAAATTAATGAGTCAATAGATGTTCCCATTCCTTTTATGAATTTATTTGGAGATATCATCCTCAATGTTATAAAATTATAGGTTAGGTCGATCCTATGGAGTTTCGATGCCTTAGCATGTCCCTGGTTAGCAGGGGCATGAATTAGGTTGTCACGACTATTAAGATCTCAAGACATTACAACTCAAGTAGTATCTGAGCTTAGGTTTGAAGGATCTTATTAGGACCTAAGGAGGGGGATCCTGAAGTAGATTAAGTGGACAATTTTGAAAGACTTAAGCTAATGGATCATAGTATTAATAAGGTTAGTTGATCATAGAACCTTAGGATGTATGATCATCAAGGTACTCAGATTGATGACCCAAAGGGTCTCAAAGAATAGTTTTTAAGGTAATAAATTATGAGGAAGTGTAAATATTTTGGATTGTTGTTAGCTTTAAAAGTGTTTCTCAATTACATTACTCAAGTGTCGTGTATCCATTTTAAATTGTTTCTTCTTAATTATCTGCTTGTATTTCTCATCTTGTATCTACTTCTTACTTAAATTATTACCTTTTTGTACCTTGTTTCCTTTTTTATAGTAAGACTCTTATACAGATTTCTTATCCTCTTTGCACTTTAGGGAAAGGTTAAGATGCCCCTAATGATGAATATCCACAAAGACAAACCTACTAGAGCAACCATAAGGGACATATAATGGATAATAACGGCATATTAGTGGATCTAGCAAAGATAAGAGCAATTGTGGATTGGCCAAGATCAAAAATAGTGATTGAGATTAAGAGCGTCTTGGGATTGGCAAGATGCTATAGAAGGATTGTAAAAGATTTTTCAAGGTTAACAAGAAGATTGACAAGAAAAGTTGTAAAGTTTGATTAAGATAACTAGTATGAGCCCAACTTCCAAAGATTAAAGGAAAGTTAGTCACAACCCCAGTATTGACATTGCCAAAGAGTGGAGAAGGATTTACCATATTTAGTGAGGTGTTAAACCAAAGGTTGGGATGTGTTTTGATGCAAGACAAAAAGGTGATAGCTTATGCTTCCAAGCGATTAAAGTTTTATGAGATGAATTACCAAACCATGATTTAAAGTTGGTGGCTGTTGTGGTGGATTTGAAGC
Source organism: Lumnitzera racemosa (assembly GCA_024138005.1). Lineage (NCBI taxonomy): Eukaryota > Viridiplantae > Streptophyta > Magnoliopsida > Myrtales > Combretaceae > Lumnitzera > Lumnitzera racemosa. The sequence goes on from JAMXBC010000007.1 coordinate 11,015,916, forward strand.
TATGGAGACACTACTTGTATAGTGAGAAATTAAGATTTTCACTGATTATAAGAGCTTAAAATACATATTTACTTAAAAAGAACTAAATGTAAGATAATGTAGATAATTAGAGCTAATTAAAGATTATGATATAGATATAGTGTACCACATGAGAAAAGCAAACATGGTGATAGATGCACTTTGTTGGAAGAAGTAGGGTAACATTACCACATTTATTACCACATAAGAGCACTTAATAAAAGACATGTGCAGGTTGGATTTGGAAGTTGTGACAAGTGTAATAGGGGCAAGACTGGTAAGTTTGCGCATCTAACCAACTATAGTGGATTGAATTTAAGTAGAATAAGCTAGGGATGCAGAGATTCATGACTTAAAGAAAAAAATAGAGTAAGGGATGGCACTCGAGTTTAGAATTGATTCTAAGGGGATCTCAAGATATGAGCCCAAGTTATGTTTACCAAAGGATTTGAAAATTATGAAAGAAGTGTCATAAGAGATTCACTAGTCAACACAATATACCTCGGAGGCACTAAGATGTATAAGGATTTGAAGGGCTGCCGTTGGTTGAGAAATATGAAGCATAACATAGCTGAGTTCGTTTCACAGTACCCAACATGTCAAATGGTTAAGTTTGAGCATAAGAAGTCACCAAGTGAGTTGCAGCCTTTACCAATACTTGAATGGAAGTAAGTACACATAACCATAGATTTTGATACTCATCTTTTAAGGACTAAGGAAACATATGATGCGGTTTGAATAATAGTGGATAGGTTGACTAAATCAAATTATTTCATTTTAATCAACATGAGTTATACATTGGTTAAGCTAGCAAAGGATTATATTTGACAGGTGGTTTGACTTCATAGAGTAATTGTGTCTATAATCTCAGATAGAGATACCCAGTTTGTAAGTAAGTTTTAAAGGAGTTTGCAAAATGAGTTAGGTACAAAACTTTAATTCAATACATCTTTTCACTCTCTCTAATGGATAGTATAAGAGAACAACCCAAATACTCAAAGGCATGTTAAGAGCATTTGTGCTCGATTTTGGTGGAAATTGGGATGAACACCTTCCTTTAACAGAATTCTCTTACAATAATAGTTATTAAGCGATGATTCAGATGACGGCCTATGAGGCTTTGTATGATAAGAAGTGCATATCACCCATTCACTAGGATGAAGAGGGAGAATGATAGCTTCTAGGACCTAAGTTGATATAGGAAACAATTGATAAGCTTAGAGTTATTCAAAGGAAGATGTTAGCAACTCAAAGTAGATAGAAAAGCTATGCAGATAAGAGGAGAAGGCCATTAGAGATCCGAGTTGGTAATTAAGGGCTATTAAAGATCCCTCCAGTTAAGGGTGTGGTTAGATTTAGATTAAGAAGGAAACTGAGTCCAAGGCATGTTGGCCTATTCGAAGTATTTGAGTGAATTGGAAAAGTAGCCTCCAAAATAGCCTTGCTAGCGAAATTGAAAGAAGTACACGATGTATTCTATGTTTTGTTGTTAAAGAAGTTTGTACCTAAGCCATATCAGAGACTAAAGTATTTTGAAGTGCCTATTGTGGATTTGGAGTCCCTATATCTATAGGAAAACCTCACTTCAATTGAGAGGCCCCTTAAGATAATTGATAGGAAAATTCAAGGATTGAGAAGAAGGATGATTCCATAGGAAAACCTCACTTCAATTGAGAGGCCCCTTAAGATAATTGATAGGAAAATTCAAGGATTGAGAAGAAGGATGATTCCATATGTAAAAGTCTAGTGAGCAAGTCATTCGAAACGAGAGGTAACTTGGGAATTAGAAGAAGAAATGAAGAGAAAGTATCCAAAGTTATTCTAGAGTTTAGGTAAACTTTCATAGATGAAAGTTCCTTAAGGGTGAAAAGATGTAATGCTAAGAGAAAATGCTTTTAAAAAACAAGGTATTTTGGTCTTTTAATGGGTTACTAAAACCGTACCCTCCCTCAAGCAACCTCCACCACTAAAACCTTGACCCTTACAAAAAATAGACTAATCTCCTCCCTCATATGTAGAAAACTAAAGATCAGCCTAAATCGAGCTCTAAGATGAAGGATTAGTGGAGATTAAGGTAAGTTTTGAAGGTTTAACTTAAGTAAATTCGTCTTAAGCCACTTAACATCTTGAAACCTCTAGTTTCTTACTAATCTCAACTTTCTGTTGAGGGATTTTAGCTAGGAATTTCCAAATCCTCACTAAGAGTAGCTTCTTCAAGAGATTAAGGTAAGTCTCTTTCAGGTTATCCTTAACAGATCGTTTCTAAGTTTGATATCTTGTTTTAGATGAGTTTTACTTGGATTTTAGTAATGAAAGAATCCAAAATGAATTGTTATTATAGTTGTTGGTGGTGTTTAGCTTCATATTCAGATTTGTCCATGTATTTAATATGATTCAAGTAAGTTCTACATGGTTTCCCTCTTTTAGTTTTAGGCTTTAGAGAGGATTGTTGTAGTTTGAGTGTTAGAGACTAATACTTGTAGCTATTTTGTAGGTGGAGTTTTGGAGTTGAGGATTGTTGGAAAGGATGGTCATATTCATCTCTTGTGGAGCTAAGAGGTTAAGAAATTTTAGATTTGTGATTGATTGGAATTATTTTACAAAAATTGTAGAACAGGTTGCTAGTATACGAACTCCTTGATAGTTAATGTTTGAAAACTAACTCTCTATGGTTAACCCCTTATTGGCATGCAAACTCCATCTTCTGTAACATTTGAACGCTACTCCCTATTCAAGATCCCTTCATTTTTCAAAGCTCTTTCAACCTTTAACCCTTTGGCTAAGTTTTTACCCAACTTTATTATTTTGAAAAGGTTCAATCTTTATCTAAAATACTTGAGTTTCTTGGTAGTATTATGGTATACCCCGAAACGATAAAGTCATAATAATCCTGCTATGCAAGTCATTCTAAGATAGAAGTTGATCATACAGCCACTATTTTAGACTTGATTTACATAAGATGTCCATGACTAACTCGCTTTGAAATAAACGATTCACAAATTAAACAAGTTATTTACCTAAGAAAGCATGGAAAATATATACTAGGATTCAAATATTACAATTAAAGTTTACAAGATTTCATTGCATTATATTACCTAAGGAATACTTTATTTGAAAATGAAAGATTCTAAAGTAAGAACTAAGACCTTAGAAATATATCTGTTTTTCAAACTTATTTCCTCACTCCTTAAGATCAAAGAGTTACTAGCTTTAAGGTAATTATAAGGTTGCTTCCTAGCTAGCATCTGTAATAGGAGAAAGAACTGTAATTATTGAGACACCTTTTGGTGCATTAACTTAGAGTACGTTAAAACTTCAAAGTTAAGTGTGCTTGGGTTGGAACAATCTTAGGATGGGTAATCTCTTGGGAAGGTATTACACTAAGAGACAAAACCATATGGCATTCCGTGATAAAGCAAACAATACCTTAGTGGAAGGACGACTGGCTGGGTTGTTATAGGTGGTATTAAAGCACTCTACTAGTCAAAAGGGTAAGTCTTTACTTAGTAGTGGTCCTGAACCTGTGTAATAAAACTGATGAGAACATTAGTTCTGTAAAGAGGGTAGATTATAATACTCCTTATATGATAGGAGAAGAAACTCTAATCATCAAAGTGTCTTTTGGTATAGTGACTTGGAGTACATTAAAGCTCCAAAGTTAAGTGTGCTTAGGTTGGAGCAATCTCAGGATGACTGATCTCTTAGGAAGCTACTGCATAAGGAGACAAAACTGTACAACATTCCATGATAAAGTGGACAATACCTCGATGGGAGGAGTTCTGATCAGGTCGTTACAAGTAGTATCAAAGCACTCTACTAGCTAGAAGGGCAAGTCTTTACCTAATAGTAGTTTTGAACCTATGTAATGAAACTGATGAAAATGTTAGTTCTATAAGGAGGGTGGATTGTAATACTGCTTATATGTTAGGAGAAGAAACTCTAATAATCGAAGTGTCTTTTGGTGTAACGGTTTAATGTACATAAAAACTCCAAAATTAAGCGTACTTAGGTTGGAGTAATCTCAGGATGGGTAACCTTTTAGAAAGTTACTATACCAAATGACGAAACTGTGTGGCATTCTACGATAAAGCAGACAACACCTCAGTAGAAGGAGATCCTGCCAGGTTGTTATAGGTGGTATCAAAGCACTCTACTGGCCGGAAGGGCAAATCTTTACTTGGTTATGGTCTTGAACCTGTGTAACAAAACCGATGAGGACGTTAGTTCTGTAAGGGGGGTAGATTGTAATACCCCTTATATGTTAGAAAAAAAAAACTTTAATTATTGAGGTACCTTTTGGTTTAGTGGTTCGGAGTACGTTAAAACTCCGAAGTTAAGCGTGCTTGGGCTGAAGCAATCTCATGGTAAGTAACCTCTTGAGAAGTTATTATATCAAGGGACAAAACTATACGACATTCCATGCCAATGAGAATAATACCTCGATGGAAAAAGTTCTAGCCAGGTTATTATAACACCTGTAACAACATCTATAGGGACATAAGTAACCAACCGCTCAGTAAGTTGGGACAGAGACTTAAAACCATACATCAAGCACAAATAAGGTTATCGATCAATTATTTTAAAGCAATACGATAAGTAAATTCCATTGCATGATGTTATCCGATCCGTTGTGACATTAAATAAATTACACTCGCTCTTATTCGGATTGAGAAGTTTAGTATACATCTGAATAGCTCATAATCAAACGTAAGCTTGTTCAATTGAGACATCACTCTTCCCGCAACTACCTTCAAATAATTAACTTTACCCTTATTGTGCTCCGGGAGACCGATTGAGCAAGCATAACTCTTACGTTGTCCACTTTGACCGTTTTGCGTACTACTTTGCTCTTTTGCTCTACCTTACTGTAGTATGCTCTACCTAGCTTTTCTATGCTTTGTCTACTCAACCAAGTTAGGTTGGCTTGCTAGGTCTGCTCGTCTAGGATGGTAGGACTTTAGGATTACTTACTTATGCTTTATTTACTAGTTTACCCTTGTATCTTATTTTGTATTTATGGAACTGCCACTATAGTACCCTTTAATTTTTTTTCATTTACGTAATTTCCACTATGTATAAATAGTCCATGCTTGTAGGGTTTTAGACATGACACTTATGACATGAATGAAAAACTCTTTGAGTATTTCCTTATGAAATTTTTCATATTTCGCTCTTATCAATTTCTTTAGTAAGAATTGTGGCGAGCAACCTTAATTAATACTTTATGTATAATATTAGAGCATAGATTAGGTTATGTGGTGTTCATTTGGTATGTCATCTCCTTATGGGTAGCTCATAAATTTACTAAACCTGATCCCATTTTTTTTTTTCGATATTTCGAAGGACCCACTTAATTTTTTACAGTAATACCTAGTAATAATTGAACTCCTAGGCACTTTAACCCTTACCATAACCTCCTCTCCTATGGTATGGGATTAAACTTTAGGTATTGAATGCCATGTGTGATGGGCAGGTTATTAGTTAGCTAATTGCTATAATATAGGTTGAGTCTATAAGATGAAGTTGTGAATGGGTCATGCTAATGGTATAGGATATCTTTGCAAATAGTTATATTGTAAAGGTGGAACTATGATTAATATTGGTGATGAAAATGAGGACAAGATGATTTTTGATGTCAACGAAGGGATTAAACGACCCTAATAAATTTTTGGTGGCGAAATTAGATCAAATCACCTATGCAATATGTGGGTACATGCATGCATTCATGTACATAAGTCACGAACTAATTTTTCAAAGCTCTAGATGGACACTTAATACAAGCCTAATGCGGTAAGAAGGGACATATGCGATCTAAGAAGAAGGTATGCCTAGACATCCTATGGATCCTTTTGTCCAATGAAGGTTCCATGTCTAAGAATTATCTAGAAGGTTCTAGAAACTAGATATCCTTTGAACATATCAAGTAGGGTAGGTAACGTAGCAGGTAGGGACTAATTTGAACTATTAGATTGAATAAATCTTGGCCATCCATTGTAAAGGAGTCTCTTATATATATAGGAGGTCTCCCTTCATTTACATTCATCCAGAAATTGAGTAAAATTCATTTGGATATTCAAAGTTTCTCTCTATACTTTCTATCTTTAAGAGTTGTGTATGTTTTCAAAGATTGAGCTTAACCTTCTTTAGTATGATCAGGATCACTAAGTGCTACACAAGAGTGTTAGAGGAATACACCCGTGATAAGTGGTATCGGAGTAAGGAAAGCTACAAGAGGGAAAGATGTCTTTTGGAGTGGAGAACAATATCTTAAGGGTTGGTGAAGTGGCTAATCAAGATTATCGTCGCATTACTAAGCAAAGAGCAAGGTCTAAGGATTTGTTAAAATCTCTTCTTACTAAGATGGATAAGGAAAAATTCAACATAGTTGAAGCGAAGTAGAAGCTGGATGATTATCAAAACTTAAGTGGAGGGGTCAAAGGAAGGACTTCAGCGTGAGTTATAAAGGGATTTGAATTAGGCTTTAAAAGTACTTAAACAACGTTACGAAACTATTGAGGAGAAGGTTAGGATCCTTGATACTCGAGTCAATACACTTGAAGGCTAAGAAGAAGCTTTAGAAGCTAGCACCAATGCGATTATTAGGGTTATGTGGCAAGAGATTGAAGACGTCAAGAATCAATTGGTGGCATGCAAAATCACAATTACTAATGGAGTAACTATCCAACCAGTATCAATGATGGAGGTATGAAACCAAAGTGTTTCAAGTAAATACGATATGCAAAAGAGGTAGATAACTTACTGTAGGGAGTTACGCACTACTTTAGGGTGATTGGGCTTGTCAATGATGGGAGTAATGTAAGAATGACAAGCTTATATTTGAGGGATACAACAATGATTTGGTGGAGAATTAGGGGAGAACAAGATCACCTCATGGGCAAACTTTGTAAGGGAGTTTTAAGACCAATTTTCTTCCCAAAACGCAAGGAGGGAAGACAAGATCAAACTCAGATATCTCAAGCAAAAGGCTAGTGTAAAGCAATATGTCCACGAATTCTTAAAGCTTAAGCTGGAGATACTAGACGTCAACCCGGATGATGCTCTCATAATGTTCTTGGATGGGTTAAGACCATTGACTAAGCTAGAATTGAAGCAACGGGGGGAGGATAATATCTTTAAATCCATTACCATAGCAAAAGGGTCTTTTGGAATTATAGAAGGAGGAAGGTTATCCTTCTAAGAGTAATGAAGGAGAAGAAAAGGAAGCAATTGAAGGTAGAAGATCCCTAAGTCTCCAAAAAGGATGAATGAGGATGGTAAATAGGAGAAGGGTATAACAACTTAAGTGCTATTTTTATAAGGAGCCCCATTGTGCTTAAGATTGTCCAAAAATGGAATCATTGGATGCTTTACATGTATAGGACAAATCTAATGAAGACAATAAGGGCTTAGTTTGTACCATCTATCTTCTTTATGGCATAAAGTCTTAAGATACGAAGGAGAGAATGGGCTTGATGTATGTTGAAGCCTAGATGGCTAAAAGGAAGGTAAATTTGATGGTGGATATGAGAGCCTTACATTTATTCATTTCAAGGGATGCTACTGCTAGACCTAGATTAATGGTTGAAAGAAGTAAAGCTCGACTTAAAATTGTTAACTCTAAGGAGCTCCCAATGTACAGAGTTGATTAAAAATGTGAGATTTAGCATTAGCGATTGGCATGGCTTCTTATATAAGAATGATACCATTATTGTTGTTCAATCCAATTGTATTTGCTGGCTCAACTAAGGATCTCAATATATACTTCTAATAAGTAGGAAGATTGGACGAGCAACAAAGCTTGTTACTTTAATGCGAATCACGACAAGGAATGAAATAAGGAAGATAACGTTGATGAAAGAAGGTAGTTCAAATTTCATAGGGGAGGTTGTAGAAAGAATAGATGATAAAATCTCATAAAGTTTAAAACTAGTAAAATTTGTACAGTAAAACAAAGTCTTAGAGAACAATGCTGCATTGGGACAGAAGAAGACTGAGGCCCAGTTATGAAGTAGATAAAAAATCAAGAGCGAAATCGCAACAAGGAAGTTGCTAAATTAAGTGGCGAAAAATATCGCGGATTGATTCTTCAAAGCCCTAGATGGATTGCCAATATAGGCCTAATGCAATAAGAAGGGATAGATACGATCTAAGAAGGAGGCTTGCCTAGACATTTTATGGATCCTATTGACTAGTAAAGGTTTTAGGTCAAAGAATGATCCAAAAGGTTCTAGAAACTATGAATCTTTGTGACATACTAGGTAAGAATTGATCTTAGCTATTAAATTGAATAAATCTCAACCATCTATTATAAAGGTACCATTTGTATATACAAGGGTCTCCTTGCATTTTATTCATCTAGAAATTGAGATAAATTCATTTGGATATTTAGAGTTTCTCTCTCTCTAAGAGTTGTGCATGTTCTCATAGGTCAAACTTAGCCTTCCTTACTGTAATTAAATTTGCTAAGTACTGCATTGGAGCATTGGGAGGAATTTGCCCATAACACATGCATGTATACATGCCTAATGGAAGAATACTAATTATATTGTGAATTTGAGGATACTTATACTGTGTTACTTGCTAATTTTATATTATAACTTAAGTTACAACTTAATTCATGCATGTGCTTGTACGTACACATGGTTTGTAATGGAACACTAGTCATTCTAAATTTTAGGATACTAAGGTTATGTTGCTTGTTAACTTTAAATTACAATGGAATTGGTTATTGCATTAGATAAAAGTAAGTATCCATATGGACTATGGATTATCATATGAATGTTATCTTATTGAATAATTTGCTCATTTCTTTTGGAGCCTCATTTTATTTCTCAAGTAAATCTACTTAACTAGACTTGAAGGTTGTTAAGTGTAGGACCAACTTTTGCATGATGTTACCAAGCAACAAAGACACTCAATGGGGTTGTAATACCTTTCATTTCAGGAGAATTACAACAAAAAAAATCAATGTTTAGGGTATGTTCAACTAAGATATCAATGTTTTAAAGAGTTTGAATAAGAGATCAATATTTCGAAAAATTAAAAAGTAAGAATTAACGTTTCATGAAGTAGTTCAAATAAATTATTCATAATAATCAGTTCATAAAATTATTTGAACCATTTTATAAAATATTAATATTTTATTTATCTCTTATTTAAACTTATCATCTAATGTTGTTTTTCTCCGTTATAATTCTCCTCTTATATTTTGGAGATGGATAGGTTGTTTTAGTCTAATAGATGTTTGAATAATTTATTTTATTTGAAGGTTATATTGGTTATTAGATAAAATAAAATTAATAAAAAATTCTATGAATGCTTAGTAATTATCACAACGGTAATGGTTATGTATGGAAAAAAAAAAATAAATAAAAATCGTTTATTTGCTTATTTTTAGAAGAAACAATTTTAAATAGAGTAATTGGAAAAATAAATCTTCATCTCTGTTACTACTATTACAATATCTTAAACTATTTTTATTTTATGGTTGTGTATGCATTTTCACTTTCATTGTTATTTCCTTTCTAGCTAATTGAAAAAAGCAATAAAAAGTCGAAACCCTCATGACTCGATAATTTGATCATGTTTTTTTTTTGTTTTTTTTTAAACGGAAAGAAGCTTGTCCGACTTCTCTTCAGTAAAACAACAATCTTCGAGTCTGTGTCGGGGATTTTCATGAAGTTTTATAGGACTATCAAATGCAGCACTTCCATAACTTGAGATCGAACTGTGATTATTTTTTGTCACGAAGAAAAGACCTAAATTCACCGAGTGACATAATGTCTGACATTCTCACCATATGTTATGACAAATATCATTTACTTATCAAACAATGGCCTTTCCCTCATCATGCATGTGGGTAAGTTTTGCGTCAGTAAAATAGATAGTTTACGTATGACTCTTTTCTTCCAAGTCTCACATGCATCCTTTTTAAAACGATATATATGCCTGCCATAATCACTTTTCCATGTGATTTTCGATCTTACTATAAACTAATAATATGTAAGTGACGCAGCATGTATCATTTTCGTGTATTACTAAATTTAGGGAACCGAAAATGAGCTTAACCATGATTACATACATTATGATGTACGTAAGTATGTAAACCATGCACTCATAAGTGCGATCTGAGATTATGTCCATTTCTCATCTGTCAAACACGTGCTTCAAATAAAAATATTCACTTTGATATAGTCTAAAAGCTAGATTAGCAATCCATGTTCACTCTCATTTAATCTTTTCGTCGAAGATTTTCAGTCAGCATATGCATTATTTAGTATAATGACAAAATATAATATATTTAGCTACATAAATAATAATATGGTAATATTAGATATATTTAATTATATGATGTAATAAAAAGATACAAATACAAAAAAAAAAAAAGTTAAAAGTAAGATAAAATGATTGGAAAAAATTATGTAAACCCCAGCTACTTTGACCAATTATCCCAATGCGAATTAGAAGTAACATATGTTTAAGATCGACAAAAAATTTGATGGGGATTTATTAAAAGTACTAGTTTTATAAGGTTCTAAAAATAATAATGACTCAAATAGAAAGAGGAAAAAAAATGTTAACTCAAATAGAAAAGTAGATAAATGTTGAAAACTAAAAATATACTTCTCTCATTAGTTAATTCTATGGGTTGAAATTGAATAAGGGAAAAAATTTACAATTAATTGGACAAATCCATTTTATTTTCATTCAAATAAGAAAAAAAAATGGAAAGTAACTTTTGATTCTTAATTTTAGCCACTTCTATATTTTGACCCTTGACTTTTTTCCTACTTTTTATTTATTTCCTTATTGCTTTCAAAACCTTATAAAAATAAGATTTCTAGAGTATGTATAGCTTCTAATTGGCCTTGGGATAATCAGTCAAGGTGACTGTGATTTGCACAATCTTTTTGGAAAAAATATATATTTAGTCCTCAACATTTTATGATTTTTTCCATTCTAGTTTTAGATATTTTGTTTTTAGGCATTTGAGTCCTTAACATTTTCAAAAATTTGCAAATAAATACTTCTTTTCCTTGACATCATCAAATTTTCTATTAAGAAATGGCATGGTAGTGGTCTTTGATTGATAAATAGAACTAATTTAATTAGATAATATTATTTATATATTGGATAAGTAAAATTAATAAAAAAATAAAAAGAGAATTCAAAATATATTTTTTTTAAGAAAAAGAAAGCTGCAAATAAAGAAAATGGTTTTGGCTACCTTAAGGGTAAGGAGTGGCTAGAATACCATAACATACAAGGTAGGTCAAGATCTATTAGTAAGCATAGGTAATTATCAAAGATCTTAAGAGAGTCATGCAACCCCTTGAGATTAGATGGTATCGTCACAGTCCCCAGTAGGCCACCATTACTTGATATTTCATGGCTGTTCTAACTACTTTTTGCTTTGAGATAGCTAAAACTTTCTTTTTTTAATTTTCTAAATTTTTTTTTATTATCCATAATTGATTTTTATGAGCTTATTTATTTATTTTATATTTTATCTTATTTTTTTATTAATTTAATGTGAGTGCACAGATCAATAGATGGTGCCATGTGTCATATTTTAACAAAAAAGCTAGAGTTGTCGATGAAATATAAAAACAATAAACTTTGAGGATTAAATTTATAGTTTTTTCTTTTCAAATACTTTTCTTACTTTTAATTTTTTCTATTGTTTGTGTTGCATTATGTAATTAACTACATTTAATATCTTTTTCAATAAAAGAATACATTTAATATTATTTTATCATTATATTATATCATTAAATATATATTATTTTTTTATTATATAAAGTTAATTATTGTAAATCAATTTCAAATTGACACGTGTCATGGATGGATCAAACTTCTAATGTGTCTAAAAAAAGTCTTATTTTTGTAAAGTTTTAAAAATGATGACCAAGATAGGAGAAAAAAAGTTAAAGACTCAAATAAAAAAAAATAGATATATATTGAAAACTAAAGCATACATTTTTCTTATCAAATTTCGCCAAGTCGAAGAGTTACATTAGACACTCTCAAGCTAAAATGAATTTTCATGAAAAAAAGGCAAAATTTTCTCTTATTGCTCTGAACAAGAAAATTATCACTACATTTTGTACAATGTTGTGTCTTTTTTTGGCCCCCAAAAAAATAAAATCCATATGTGAATTATGTAAACTTTCAACATTCAAGTATCAACCTTTCAGCAAAATAATACCAATTATCAAGCTATATCCGAAGCTTTAGCTCTGCAAAATATTCTATGTTTTAACCATTTGATCCACTGGAAAACAACAAAACTAAAAAATGTGGCTATCTTTCTTATATTATTTTGTTTTGTAATTACTGAACTATTATATTTCTATCAAACTTGTCCTTACGTTTAACTTAGAAATAGAATGATATTTTTGCAAGCATTTTAGAAGTTTTCTATTTAGTTTCACTTCAAGTACTTTATTATTATTATTTATTTTTTTTGGCCAATACAAGTACTTAGTAAATTAAAGACAATATAAAAATTACTTTTATAATAGATATACTTTGTTTTCGTTTATGTTTTACCTCTCTCTTGTTTTTAGTCCAAATATGAAATTCTTAATGATAGTTGCTTATCCTTATCAAATTTCACAATAATAGCTTGTATACTAAAGAATATAAGAGATGGATTCGATCAAATAATGCTTGGACCTCTCTCTCTCATTTTTTATTACTAGAAAACATTCTTCTTAGATAAAGATTTTATTATTGATATATAATTATTTTAAAACTTTTTTTATTCGATAAATGCATACGATTCAAACATGAAAACATTTTTTCAATGGTTTGGATTACGTGTTGAAGTATTTAAATATGATTGATAAACGAATCATGTTACTAGTTGAGAATTTCCAAATGCAAACTCGCATAGATCTAGATAGAAAACATAAAATTTGAAATGGTTACGTTGGAGCAATTTGGCATAAATTAATACCAATTGCTTGTAACTTGGATACTTAAACTCTATTAACAATCGCGTGTAAGTCTTTTTTCGGATTACACTCATCGTCTCAAGTTTTGGATCGAACGAATCCCTTAATATAAATAGTTCATGGGAGAAAATTGAGATAGTGAGAATTGGTCAAGAAAACTCATGTTATGAAATCTTTGAGAGAAAATATAAAAGTACGAATGCTTTATTTATGGCTAAGTAAAGCTCTAATAAAAGCTATATTTCACACGAAACAGCAATTCCTCTAATGAAGGAAGAAACAGAAGTTCCCTATCTATTCTATATTATAACTTATAATAAACGTAAACGCTATTTATAGTACAAGTTCTTGCAAATTCAAGAAGAAAATTGCTACTCCATTAGTAGTAAAGACTAATAACAATTCTATTGCAATGAATCAAAATTCATATGTAAAATTTGATCCACTTATTTGAGGATGGATCACAACTAAAAACTAGATAATGATTCGGATTTACATATCTAAATTCAATTCATTCTCCTAATTGAAATCACCGTTTCCCCCTCATAGAAGAGTACTAAAAAGTCCATAATTTCGGGGCAATTGCGAATTTTGTTTGTTTATCATATTATATTTCGGGGCACTTGCAAGTTTTGTTTGTTCATTATTATAATACACATCAGGGCACTTGCAAACTTTGTTTGGTTATTAAGTAGTTGTCCAAGTTATGCTACTCCAATTTGCCGTGATACCCATCTGCACGAAGTTGGCCCCTAAAAATGTTGCGAAGTCCGAATTTGACGAGACGGGTTATGCCCCATTATTGGAATGAAAATGGCTTTGCGTATGCTATGATCAATCAATATCAACTGTCCCCATTTCCATGTTCCCGGTATTAATATTGTAGTAAATGATTTAAATCCCTCATCCCTTATTATACTCACCTAGAAACAAATACGACAGAAAATATATAGACAAAGAAACGAAAATATGTATTATTTCATGTTCTCATTCTTGTAATTTATCAATATGTAAACTGCAGATTGTTCTCTTATTTTTAGCCTATGCATATATTAGGCTTCGATCTTAAAAAATGTACACCATCCCGATTGGCTTCTAAAAATATTTCTTTTAATCCCTATTTGACAAAATTCCCCGACTAATAAACTTAGACAAAAACTAGCAAAAAAAAAAAAAAAAAATGAAAAAATGAAAAAAGACACATTAAAGCCTCGAGCGTTCCGATAAGGCACTGGTTCCTGGGCGGTGACATCACTAGCCATCAATAGAGTGTTACCAACAATGGCATACCAAGATCATGATCCACTTCTGAAAGCGGCTCATGCAAACCAATATTAAACATAAGATACTAATCACAATTCGCCTAAGATGACGGACCGTGCTGGCCGACTTCTTTTCTTTTTCTTTTCTTTTTTTTTTCTTTTTTTTTTTTTCATGATAGGTGGTAGTATTTGGTGATTCACCACTTTTAGTTGGTTGCGACTACCGCATGCCAGGTCGTGTTGCTATCCATCATCTTCAATTGGTCTTGTAACCCACCTCCAAAAGTATGCAGATATCTATCTACTTATATATAGTGGCTTGTTTGACTCTCACTGGTGAGTTATGTGACCTATCCTTTAGGGATAGAAAGGAATGACAACCTGGACCACCACTAACATTCTTCTCGTGCTCCCGATAATTTTTTCTTGCAGAAAACTATTGCTCATTGAGTTTACTCCCTGATGAGATTTATCTCTCCACCTTCAGCTAGCAGATTTCTCAAATATGCATAAGTTCATTAATGCTTATGTGCTTGGGAAAGGAAGAAGTACAAATACGAAATACTAATAAAATTTTAATATATAAAGATAGAATTGATATTTTTTCAAAAAGTAAATTTCTTTATTATTATGTATTAAAATGTTATTAATATTTATATATCACTCATCAATTTATGAAGTGTATTAATATCATTACTTTTTTGAAATGTAAAAGCAGCTTCATTTCTTGGATTTAGAAAATAGTAAAATTGCCTCTTATAAAATTTAGTTGTTTTTATTTTTTAAATATTTACTCGTTAAGTAATGTATCATTTGATTCCATGTAGCTACCTGAATCATGTTCAAAAATATGAATTTTGAGAGAAATCTAAAATTTTGATCAAGGTTGGCCAAAGAGTGATGATAATTGTGCATAGGTGGTAGCATGACCTAAAGGGTAGCCTAGCTTACTTTGAAATTATTTATTTCAAACTAATTACACATATCAATACGTATGCTTGATCATGATTAAAGTTATTTCATCGAATTTTTTTCTTTGAAGTGATGGTGTGGTGGTGATCCTAAGTTTGGCGACCACGCGTTGATTATGGCCTATGGATTGGCAATGGTTCGAAATATTTATCAAATTATGTGAGTATGTAGTTAAATCGATTACTTGTGTTTCAAAGCTCTTTAGTTTTCTAATTTTCAGCAATAGAGTTGGTACAGTTTTTCCTTTTTTTGATGAATGGAGGTTAGACACTGTCTTACGAGCAGTGATAGTAAAGGCGATTAAAAAACAGCGGAATGAGGCGATTAAATGAGTTGTGAACAATAATATGAAGGTATAATAGAGAAGAAAATAGGGTTAGTATTGCACTTATTATCCGGATTTTGCATAAATTTATAATTTACTTCTTAAATTTTGAAATAGTCAATCTCTTACCTAATATAATCACTTATAGTTATTTGTACTATCTAAAATAACTCTGATAATGACCGTTTATTTATGTGAATATATACACGAACCATGGCTTAACACTTGTTATATTATGTTGTTTTAACAATACTATAGTCACCAAGAGAGAGAGAGAGAGAGAGAGAGGTCATAAATTAAAAAAGGACCCGATTAAAATAAAATCAAAATCAAGATAATAATATATATACATATATGTATTATTTATATATTATTTTAGTATATTAATTAAAAAATCAAACAAAGCAAAAAAAAAAAAAAGGAAAAATACTGAAAATTGAAAACAAAACTTCCAGCCACCCTAAGGTCAGGAAACGGGTGGCAATCACCTATCAAGGTTTATGCGAGCCCCTTAGCCTATTTGTCCAGAACTTTTTATTTATTTATTTTTTTTATTTTTCAATGTTTTTTCATTTTTTGTATTGTTCGGTTTTTTTATTGATATACTTAAACAATATATATATTACTATATTAATTTTAATTTTATTTTATAGATTTTTTTAAATTTCTAACATGTATCCCCCCCTTTTTTTTTTTTTTTTTTTTTCATTTCAAACCACTGGGAGTCCTAGGTGGTTGTTCTATTATTAAAACCATGTAATAAAGCATGCATCCAAGTCGTCATTAGTCCATATATTCACATGAGCAATGCTCATTAACGAAGTTATACTAGGTAGCATAAAAAGACCAATAATGATTTTATTAGGAACTAGATACTAGCAAATAGACTATTTTAAAATTTAGGTAGTAAATTGTAAAATTAAGTAAAGTTTAAGTAATATATGTAACATGAAACCAAGAAATTAATAATAATTTAATCAACAACATAATTTGGATGTTTTTTTTAGTAGAATCGTTTATTAAATCTCATGTATTATCAATGATGTTGAACTTATCTCTCACATAGCTTTACGGGAAATTCATTCTACTTGTTAATTTAAGTTATTGTATGGTTGTCATTTAGAGGTATATGGTAATTATGCTAGGTAGAATAAATGACCACAAATAGTTCTATTAGGTTAGAAATTAATTATTTCAAAGTTTAGGTAGTAACTTACAAGTTTAAGTAAAGTTTGGATAGTAAATACGATATTAAAATGAACATTCACAACAGAATTTGGCATGTGCTTTTAGTGGAGTCATTCAGAAGACTGATCAATTTCATTGGTTTGTTATTAATTCTCATGTATAATTGATGATGTCGAATTTAGCTCATGGCTTTGCGGGACATTCATTCTATTAGATAATTTTATGTTATTGTAGGGTGGTCATTGAGGGTTATATAATTCAGAGTATATGAATTGGGATTAGATTAACACAAGAAATCTAGAAATTTCCAAAACCCAACACTCCCTCTCTAATGAGTTATGTCCTCAAAGCTTAATCCTAACTGATTCCTCGAATAAGTGCAGTGTGGTAGCTTGATCTGTTCTTTAGATTCCTAAATCACTTCTTCTTTAATATGATTCTTCTAGAGTACTTTGATGTTCTTGATAAGTCTTAACCTTAGGATGTTTCCAAAATCTTAGACAGTCATTCCTAATTTGTCAAATTATCCTCTAATTGAATTCATTCAATCTCAACCTCGCATAGCAAAACCTAAATATTTAAAATTAAGAGATTTCAAAGACATTATATACTTTAGCTAGATTTGGAGGTAATGACTTTCATATCCTATTTGAGTACATCAGATGTTGACTTAACTTTTCCCTTTTTCTAAACCTCATGATCATTTCATAGGCAACGCTTTAAACTAAGTATGGTCACTTTGGTTTTAAGCTTAATTATTCCTTTTGACTTTGACTCTTTTATCGGTTCTACATGGCTTTACTTTGTTATTGTAACATCTTAACTTTATTGATCATGAATTAAAGCCAAACATCTACCTCAACTTCTCTTGAAATCGAGCGCACGAACTCCCAACAAATCCTTTAATGTCTACATTATATGCTTTAACCATTCGTTAGACATGGGGGTGTTTTGAAATTTAATTTGCTTCCAAGAACTTGTCATAAGTTTTTCTGAAATCAAAAAGAAAATGTAAGGTCTCTATCATATAGAATACTCTTGGGTACATCATGAAATCATGCAATCTCATCATCGTATAGTAAGGCTAATTTTTCTAGGGAGTATACAATTTTGATAGGTGTAAAAATGAGTAGACTTCATCAATATGTATATTATTACTTATGTGGCTCATACCCCCAGGAAGTTATGTCACAAGGTCCATAGTAATTTAATCTCATTTTGGCTTGAAGTATAAATATAAGAGTCCACTTGGCTATTGGTCCTGGGCTTTAATTTTTTTTTTTTTGTCATATTAGGGCATGTACCTATAAATTTAACCTTATCATTTTTCATTCTATTCCACCAAACATTTCGCCTTGAGTTTGATCATTCTTAATCCCTTCTAACTAGATGATATTACCCTTTATAGTACAACTCTTTCAATATTTAGTCTCTTAGCTCAAAAGTTGAGGGCACACAAATACCCTTACTTAATCTTGAGATTCTATTGAAGTGGATCTTAAGATAAGTGTGTGTGTATCCATACTCATTCCTTAATATTTGAAAGTATTGGTGATGGCTATATCTAAACAGTTTGAGATGGGTTTCTTAAAACAATTTTTGGTTGATTTTAAAATGTCTTAAAAATATAAAATAGAAGTCTTAAGAAACTAATTGTACCAATTCGATAAGCCAATGGGTGCCATTAGTTAGAGTGATCTAGTGATTCACTATAATCCATCAAATATTCAAAAGTCAAGAGATGATTCTTCATATAAAATAGTTATATGAAATTTTTTTATGTATAAAAAATTTCTATTTTAATAGAATAAATATATTTTAGAAGGTCTTTGAAAACAACTCTTATTCTATCAAAATAGAAAATCTTTTATACATAAAAAAAATTTCGTATAAACAATTCATTTAGTTATTGGTTACTAAAAGTAAGATTTTCTAAATAAAGAATCATCTTTACTATTGGAGTATGAGTGCCTTTTCCTAGTAAAGCTCAACCTTTATATAATAACAAAGAGTTAAAGAGGAAGAACGACAACAAAAAGATGATAAGAGAAATATGTGATTGAAATTTGTTAGAAAATTGTAATTGAGAGATGTGAAGCTTTTGATATATTTACTAGCAAAGATTTAAGGAATTTTCGACTACTAATGTTTGTATTATAATTTTTTCAAATTAAGTTTCTCAAGTGTTAGAGATTGTTGTAGTGAGTTTTTATAATGTAGTTAGGGAGACTCTAGCACTAGTTCGAAGAGTGATGGAGTTTTGTGAGAAGTGGGTAAGGGTTAGATGAAGGAAGAGTAAGGATGATATACCTCGAAGATAGATGGTCTCGAGTCTCAACTTAAGGCGATGTGCTATACTAAATGAAGAAGAGAATGAAAATATGTTTTAGGTTAATCAATACATAGATTTTAATAGAAATAGATGTGAAACACTATTTTCTAAGGTAAATGGGTTCATCGCTATGAAGATTGATAAGAATATAAATGGACTAAAGATGAAAATGGTTTGCTCAATAATCAAGAATGGAAAGGCAAAGTCCTAGTAACAAGCCATAAGTAAGCTTAAAAGAGTAAAGTCTATAACATCATAACTTGGTGGTTGTTATCAAATATAGTTAGCTATTTACACTAGTCTAGAACCTTAGTAATAAAACTATAAATATTTACAATTCCTTCAACCCTAAATAATAGTCTATGTAAGAAAAAAGAACGTAAAAGGAGATAGGTTGGATCTTGCTACATTAGAGTAGGCAATAGCAGTTGAGTTGAAATGGCTGTTAAGTGCTTTCTACAAGGTTGGCTCATAGAATGTGAAACAAGTTGGAGCAATTTAGAATATGCTTTCGATAGTTTGATAGCAAACCTGATATTAGTAGTCAGATTTTTTAACAAGTTGGCTCTCATAATGTAGACCTAAAAGTAGGATGGGGTGCGTAGCCAAATTGTGAAAGAAGGGGGGTGAAAGGTGGTCGAGCAGTACAGATGATGATAGGAATTAGATTACGGGACCCTTAACTTAAGCTTGAGTACGAAGGATTGAGAACTTAGTAAGGTGCATTCTCCTTCACTAATCCTTACGGGAGGACTTCAATCTACTTCAACCTACTAACCAGCTAACATGGCTAAGTTAAACTCTTTCATGCTTGACGCCTCTCTCTAGATGCCGACTTGAGGAGTACCCAACCAACAGCTTCGCTCATCAGTCTAACAACTCCGTCAACTTGATTTTGAGCTGCCCAAAGCATGTCTAAGCTAAATTCACCTTAGAAGAATCTTTAAATCAGCTTGCATCTTAGCTTAGTAACAGTCAGATTAACCATACAATCTTGTCTATTTTGCCAGAAGCATCACCACTGATTGCCAACCATGTGTCCAAATGATAACGTAAAGGAATATGATGTACCAATCATTTGTTTTATTAATTTTTCATTTATACCCTTTTACATTTCTTGTACATGACTTCTTTTAGACAGTATCCTTTTAGTCTTTTCCATTTTAAGTAAATTGCCATAATATTTTGGATATAAATACTTGTGTATTTTGCAATTGCAACATGAGAATCATCCTTTATCATAATATACTACATTTTCCCTTTGTGAGCATCCTCGTGCTTACTTAGTTTTTTTTACTCTTATCCTATCCCTTAAGCGAGGTTAGGTGGTGAGTATCTCTACTGAGTTAGCTTGTGTATCATATTGAGTTGATTCATGAGTCCTTAGTAGTTCCTTGGTGCATCATATCCTCACAATTAATTTTAGGTTTTTATTATTTATGCAAATTTCGTCTTCATTTTCGAACATTCTATGAGTTTGGACCCATTTCTCGATACAGTCAACCTTATCCTTCCTCGGCAAGACCTATCAGGTGATGGCTAAGTTGATCTTCGTATGTTGATGTCTAAGCATAGCGAGTTAAAAGATGCGAGCTCCCAACTTGAGCTCTAGAACCTAGGTAGGGTCAAAGACCTCTTAAAATAATCAGCTAACTTATGTAATTTACCCTTATCCTTAAGAGTAGAGATGGGGAGTGTAGTTCCTTAGAGACTGTAGCTTGGTGTACTTTAGAAACAATTGTGACATTTAATTGGGAGCCCTTTAAACCAAAGTTTAGGCTTGGTCCTTGATCTTTATTCTTGCTTACCGGATTTCTTTTTTAGGCTAAGCCTTCGCTTAACAACCCTGTACTGGTAAGAGCAACTCAGTCCTTATGGATGCGAGCTTGAATTTTGATTCCTATCATAGGAGAACTATAAAGGATATAGGAACTATTGCTTTGGTTAGGTGCTCTTGGTGTAATTTTAATGGGATACCACCAAATATGGGAAGAATAGTAGTGGATTTTGTGCTGTAAACAATAGCTTGGAAGGATTCCGGGCTATGCTACAGTTGGCTCATGACTTTAATACTTTCTTCAAAAGGGTTTAATCTCAAATAAAAGTTGAAGTATGCATTTAGATCTACTATCAACTTGGCAATGATAAAGACTATATTGAATGTTAAAAGAGATGACAAGGCCAATACATCAATCCATACGTCGAGCATGAGCCATTAGTGACATAAAGCACAAAATGTGCCATCGGATTTGATAATAGACTTAGATAGATTTTTACTTGAGGGGTCTCCTTAGCCCTAAAATATGGGACTCATGAGAGATATGTAGAAGTGATTATGAACTTCAATATTGACTAACTTTAATAAATGAGGAATATGGAAGTTGTACAAAAATAATACCATCATAAGTATACGCAAATATTGGCGTTATGCAATAAAGTATGTATCAATGATGGATAACATAAAACTATTTACATAAGGATGGATGTTATGTAAGAAAATTTTTACTCCAAGTTTTTCCAAATAAGAAGCGAAATACAAGATTGATTTCGTAGTAATCCACCAGTAACATTCACTTCCTTAGAATCTAACCTTCCTTTCAACATTTAGAATATTCTTGGGCCTAGCTCTTCTTCTTCTTCTTTTTTCTTTTTCCTTTCAAAGTTGTTAATTCCTATCCAAAATTAAATAAAAAATTCAAAAAGAATTCTTTTTTCTTTTTCTTTTTTCTTTTTTCTTGGATAACAATTAAGTACTTAGAAAATGCCTTGTATTTCGAAATAACATAACTTATAGAAGCAGCTAAGCCTATTAAAGGCAAGCAAGGCATGCAAATAATAGGTAAACTAAGCATGGCATGTGATATAAATTGACATATAGGAACATGAGGTTGTAATTATGAAACATGGTAAGCCCTAACAAAAAAGACACATGGAGGCATAGAAATGACTACCTTATCTGGATAGAACCATTCAATATTATTGCCAAACTAATTTCTAAGGTTTATTTTAAACACATTAGCTAGATTAAAAAGGATGGACTTTTGGACATGACATGAATGTCCTATACTAGTTATCGAGTGAAATAGGTCATGCATTAGTTATCAACTTAGTTCTTCAACTAGCTAAAGTCTATATCAAGTTTTCAACTTGTTATATGAAATTCCATATCTGTTACTAAGTGAAATCCTTGAGCTAGCTATGATCTAAAAGAGTGACATCCTAACTAAATGTTTCATATTTGCACTTGTTGTAGCTTATGTAAGTGTTATTAATAGGTTTACTATTATCCTTACTGTCAAGCTCATCCCAAATTAGTTAAAAAAATTTTATGGGTATATACAAGTGTAATGGGACTTATGAGAATCAGTAATGTTACTTAAGTTGGATTGGATCACTCTCATTGCTCAAGTCACATTGGATAGGAATCAAGGTCTGATTAGCCAATCCTGAGCTCAAAGCCTCCTTGGTATGGTTCACCAAGCTCTTTTCCCTCAACTCACTAATGAAGAAGTCAACATTTTAAGAAAGTCTGTGATATTTAAGTACTTGAGCCCTCATTAGGATTACTCTATATCTTGAGTAAAAGAGATTAATCATTAGGCCCTGTCCTTAGCTAGCTCATCCGAGTTGCATCCAAACACCCCACATCTTGATCCAAGCTATTTTAGAACCTTCATTCTACCCTTACTCTGTGTAGATTTTGTTATCTAACCCTAGCTCTATATAGATAACCCTTACCACTACTAGAAAAGAGCAGCTCCTTGTTTAAAGCATGTCTTTAAGACATTGCCTATAAGTACTATAATCAGGTATATTCCTTTTTGCTCTTTCTTTATTATAGCCTTTTTATTTACATTAAGGTTTTCAATTTTGTAGAGAATTTGAGCTGACCTTTGATGTATTTACTCATCTTGTGAAAACCATAATGGGCCACCTGTAAAAAGCTCCATCTCTATGCATTTTGAGTTAGTTGTTAAATATTTATCTTCTTTACCTCGTTCTTGTGTGTTGCATATTCGCTTCCCAAGTTCATTAGCTCTTATCAATCCTTTTGGGAATGATTGTAGTTAGCAACCCTAATTAGTTCTTTATATGTCATATTAAAGTGTTTATGTCCCTATGTTATTTGTCGTATGTCATATCCACAAAATGGTATGCAATTTTTGCTAAGACCTACACTCATATCATTTCATTTTTTTCCTTAGTTGGGTTTAGACTTGTCACATAAGTTTTATGTGATATTGGTCACATATATTCACCCATATGTGGCATATCATCTTGGTATTAGAGTTTTGGCAGATACAAGATTGTTGTTGGAGAAGTTTTTTGTACGAGTTATGGCTATAATAGCCTTTAGAAGTTGAAGTTGTTGCTATGTAATTATATTGTGGTTGTTGTGGTTTATTGAGGCTATAAGTATCATTATGTACCTTGAGGTTTTTATTTTTGTTACTCTGTTACTAGAACTATTCCTTTGTATTGAAGTAGCATAGTGAGTTTTATAGCCACCATAAAGTAAATAATGTTGTTAGACCATAGCGTAATTATAGGAGTCACTTCTGAGTTGTTGCAATAGATATGTTGAGAAGTAATACTATAATATTTCATATGAAAAAGTGTTCTATATTAGAGTAAAAAAATAATAAACATTAGCATCCAAGCCATAGTTCGTGACAACGAGAATGGTGCTCCGAACCATAGTAGGAATGTTCCAGCCACACCTAAGTCGACAAACAAATGAATGAGTTAGCTACCATGATGGCTAAATTAACTTGAGTAGTGTATCAAATGGCCAATGTTTGACCATATGGAGTAACCTTGGAGATCATCGAGTTGATATAGTAGTTTAGTTAGAAGGAATGAGGCTCAGAATGAAAGGTACAAGTACTCAGCTCTGAATAATTAAGTTAGAAGAGAGGTTAATAGACAAGCTCATAGGCACATTAAGCTAGATGACTTGGAAGAGGAGATTAAAGAAGAGTACTATAAGGCAGAGGAAAGAAGGGTCTAAGCTCTTAAGGGCTTGTATAATGTTAAAATGCAAATGCTAACCTTCTGTAGAAGTAGTGATGCTAACAAGTACCTGTCATTAGAAGAGAAAGTAGAATAGTTGTTCTATTACTACCAGTATGAAGATGATGTAAGGGTAAGAGTAATATTAGTTGCCTGGAATTCACTATTTATGTAGTTATGCAGTAGGAAAACTTATAAGTAGCTATGAGAAGAGATGATTGATGTAAAGTTAAGACTTGAGCGAAAATGAAGAGGGATATGTGAGGAAGGTTCATACCTTGTTTGTACTTACATGATACATTTGAGAAGCTAACAGTTGAAGCAAGGTAGGAAAACTATAGATGAATAAATGAAGGAGTTTCAAATGTTGATGGTCAGGTGCAAGGTTGAGGAACATGAAGCACAAACTATTTCTAGATTCTCTATAGGCTAAAGTTTGAAATCTAATGTGTTGTAAAAGTCTAAAGGATTGCATCCCTTAAAAAAGTCATTAAGATTTCCTAAAAAGTAGAGAGATAGAAAAGAGACAACCCTTATCGAGCTCATTTTAGTCGGCTTGTACAACTAAGCCAACCTGTTTAGGCTGACATATGAAGATTGACCAAATCAGAGTTGATTAGGTGAGGTGATCAGATAAATTGAGCTAATGACTTCAAGATTAACCTAAAGGGTAAGGCTATTGAGAAGGAAGGGTTGAAAAAGTTTGAGAATAGCCAAACATCATAAAGGAAAACAAGTGCTTTAAATGGTAAGAGTTTGGACATATGGCTACTTCATGCCCTCATTGAAGAACTATGGTACTAAAAGGAAATGTGTCGACCCTTAAGGTTAATAGTATCAACAAAGAAGTTGAAGAACATAAAGAAATGGAGTATTCTAAGGATGCACTAGATGATGAGGTACCTATCTTTACTAAGCAAGGATAATTCCCGAATATGAGTAAGGTGCTAAGAAGAGCAATGATTGTGAACCCCTTAGGAGAAGATGAGTAGAGCGAGAACTTATTTCATGTTGGATGCAAGGTAAGGGGATAATTATGTGCTCCCATTGTGGATAGTGGTAGTTACACAAATGTTGCTTCACAACCATAGTTTGAAACTAAAAATGCTGACCACCTTACACCTTAATTACATTAGCTACATGAAAAGGGTACCCTACAAGTTACCTAATAGGTTATAGTTACCACAATAGTTGGAGCATATCAAGATGAAGTTTTGTGTGATGTCTTACCCAAGTGTCCACTACACATCTTATTGAGCCAACCTTGGTTATTCAACCAATGAGTCTTGCAAGATAGATTCCAAAACACTTATGCATTTGAGCATGATGGAAGGAAGATTCTTTTGAATCCCATGACTCCTAACCAAGATCGAGACATGTAAGCCTTACTAAGCCAAGCTTAGAAGAAAAGTTTAGTCATGACTCAAGCTAAATTAAGGAAAGAGATGAAGTCAAATACCTCAATATTTATGCTAATTTTAAAGACTTCTAAAGCTGAGAGACTAAGTATAGTTACTTATTGGAGTCTTAAGTTTGATTAGTGAATTCAAGGATCTATTTCTTGAGGAGTTACCAAAAGGTCTAGCCTCATTCCAAGGGATCAAGCATTGCATAGACCTATAACTAGGTGTTACATTGTTGAACAAGCTAACATATAAAGTGAACCTTAAGAATGTTGTTAAGCTTTAGAAATAGGTAAATGAGCTATTAGAACGTGGTTTTATTTGAGAAAGTATTTTCCTTGCACCATACTAGCCCTATTAGTGTTGAAGAAGGATGAAACTTAGTGAACGTATATTGATAGTCAATCTATCAACAAAATTACTAACAAGTACAAATATCCCATCTTAACGCTCGATAACATGTTAGATGAGTTGCATGGAGCTAGAATCTTTTCAAAGATTGACCTTAAAGGCGGATATCACTATATCAATATGAGACTCGGTGATGAGTGGAAGATTGCCTTCAAAACAAATGGATGGTCATCCCTTTCAATCTATCTAATGCACCAAGCACTTTTATGAGACTAATGATCATATGCTCAAAGATTTGACTGGTAAATTTATAGTTGTTTATTTGATGACATACTTGTATATAATTTGGATATAGAGAGCTACTATAAGCATCTGTAAGTTATGTTTGAGATTATGGACACTTGTTCAGAAATTTGAAGAAATGTCAATTTTGTCAAGATGAAGTAATTTTTTAGGTTTTGTGGTTTATGGATGAGGAGTGAAAGTTGACGAAGAGAAGGTCCAAGCTACTTTAGGATGGTCGATCCTAACCTATACTACCAACATGTAAAGCTTCCATAACCTAGCCTCATTCTATTGTTAGTTCATACAAGGCTTTAGTATTATAGTAGCACCATTTATTGAGTTGATAAAGAAGAATGTAGAGCTTAGATGAGGAGAGAGGGAATAGAAGAGCTTTGAAGATGTAAAGGGGAAATTGACCTCTATCTTCATACAAGCTCTACCAGATTTTGAAAAAGTCTTCGAATTCAAATGTGATACCTCGAGTATAGGCATTGGAGTTGTGTTAATATAAGAAAGTTGACCTCTTACCTTCTTTAGCAAGAAGTTTTGAAATACGACACTCAACTACTCGATCCATGATAAGAGATTTTATTCCTTAACCTGAGCTTTAATTTTGTATCAATACTACTTGTTGCCAAAGGAATTTGTCATATATACAAACCATAAGTTGTTGAGATACTTATGAAGCCAATTGAAGTTATCAAAGAGATAAGCTTAATGAGCCAAAGTTATGGAGGGATTTCTTGTCGTGATAAAGTACTAGAAGGGGAAGACCAATGTGGTGCCAAATGCATTGTCAAGAAAGCATGCACTTCTTACTAACCTGCATATTTGATTGTTAAGATTTTCTATTATCAAGGAGTTGTACTCCAAGAACCCATACTTTAGTCCTATTTTTATTAGGCATAGTGAAGGAAGAACAATTGATGACTATTTTCTAGAAAATGGATACTTGTTTTAAGGTAGGAAGTTATGCATCTTGATTTGTTCTATACTTGAGTTGCTTGTGTATGAAGCACATGGTGGTGGATTATCCATTCAATTTTGTGAGAAGTGGACATATGAGTTGTTGAAGGCTTGATAGTGTTTCGCCAAAGATGTTGAAGAATGTACATAAGGTGCTAAAAGGGTATGCAAAATGTAAAAGAGAAAAAAGTTAAGCTAAACAGGGTTAGTACATATGCCTACTTATCTGAAGCAAGTTGTAAATTAAGTTAAGTATGGACTTTGTTTTTAATTTGCCAGAACAACTAGAGGAAAGGATTCCATCATGGTCATAGTAGATAAGTTTAGCACAATGGCATGCTTCATCCCTTACCAAAAGATTAATGATGCCATACGTATTACTTCTTTATTTTTGCAAGAAATTGTCAGATGTACAAAGTGCACCATAGCATTGTGTCCGATAAGGATTCTAAGTCCTTAAGCGATTTCTAGAAAACTATATGGAGATGATTAGGGATGAAACTCATACTTAATACTTCGTGCCATCCTCAAACTGATGGTTAGATTGAAGTTATCAACAAGACTCTAGGATCTCTGCTCCTGTTTGGAGTAGGTAAGAACTTAATTGATGGGACTTGTGCTTACAGTATTTGAGTTTACATATAATAAATTAGCATATAGTACCAGTAGAAAGTCCCCATTCAAGGTAGTATATGGGTTCAATCTTCATTGCTTACTTAACAAGAAGACTTTACTAAACTAGAATGAAGACAACCTTACCACAATTAACTGAATCAGGGCCCTGAAAAGAATACATCAAGAGCACTTAAGTTGTTACTAGGTTAGAGCAAAAAGGATAAGATTAGATGGCCAAAGCATTTTAACCAACCGACTAAGTTTAGGTCCATTTAGCAAAGAAAGGTTTTTGACCTTAAGGAAGAGTAAGTTGTCACAATGAGTAGATGGCTATTTAAGGTCCTTGAAAAGATCAATGATAATAAATACATGGTTAATTTACTAAAAGGGTATGATGTTTCAAACTCCTTCAACATTGCTAACCTAAGTCCTTACATCCCAAAGGAAACCCTGCCCAAAAATTGTCTAGATTTGATCCTAAGCCCTCAACAAATTGTAAGGGATGATAGGCATCAAGGTTTGATTAACCAATTTTGAGCTCGAGGCCTTCTTATATGGTTTACAAACTCTTTTTACTCAACTTACTAATGAAGAAGTAAATGTTTTGAGAAAGTTTGCGATGTTTGAGTACCTAAGCCTCCATTCAGATTATACTATATATCGAGTGAAAGTGTTTAACTAATAATCAACATGAACAGCTCAACCTTATCCTTAGCTAGCTTGTCCAAGTTGTATCTAAGCTCCCCATGTCTTGATTCGAGCTATTTTAGAACCTCCACTTTACCCCTACTCTGTATAGATTCTATTTTCCATCCTCAACTCCATACAAACAACCCCTACTACTACCAGAAGAAGCAACCACTCGTTGTTTGATGCATGTTTCTAGGACATTACCCGTAAGTACTACCATCAAGTATATTCATTTTTTTTTCTCCATTTTACCTTTTTTATATCAATTGAGGTTTCCAATTTTATAGAGAATTTGAGTTGTGCTTTGTTATATTTAGTCATATTGTAAAAACCTTAATAAGCCAGCTATAAACGGCTTTCTCTATATATTTTGAGTTAGCTATTGAATATTCATCTTCTTTGCCTTATTCTTGTATGTTGCATATTTACTTTCCAAGTTTATCAACTCTTATCAATCCTTTTAGTAAGAACTGTAGCGAACAATCCTAATTAGTGTTTTATAGGGCATATCAAAGTGTTATTCAGGTTCATATGTGATTTGTATGGTGCATCATATTCGCAAGTTAGCATGTAAGTTTTGTAAAGACCTACATTCAAGTCGTTCCATTTTTCACCTTAGTTAAGTTCGAATTTGTCCATTGAGTTTCATGTAATATTACTTGCATATGTTCACCTAAGTATGGCATATCAACATCAATTGATGTCGATTAAGTTTTTAAAGGAGGATCAAGTTACTCTTATGGCTGATTTCAATTTAACCGGGTTGAATTGGCTAAGCCGGTTTGGTTTTGAATACATTACTTAAATGATTTGAGTTAAGAAGACACTACTATGATCAACCACGAGCTCGTCGAGTTTAAAATTTTAAGCTCTAGCTCAACTAAATCAAACTTGTTTAGACTTAGGTTATTAACAAAAGAACCTTCTAATCAAAATAATATTGTTATCCAAACTTCGCTAATATAAAATCTCAATTCGAACTTGATAATGCTTACAAGCTAATTGAGCTAAATATTATCAAGCTCAAGCTTGAAGCATGAATTTGAAGTCGAGTTAACTATCATTAAAAAAATAAAATGAAAATTTAAGTAAAATGAAGTTACACTCAAGAAATTTGCAAGTAGATATTGGTCATATACTACTCGTGTAATAGTATTTAATCATAATGATTTTTGTAATATAAATAATTAGATGAATCAATCGTAACATATGTTAAGCAAAAATTGAAATTGATTCTTTCTTTATAAAATAAATGAATTCATATTTCTCAATGGCTTTTCATGCATTGATTATTTACTTCACCAAACGTAATAAAGCTGTAATATAATTCCTATTTCTTATGAATGGAAAAAAAACTATAATAGCTTATTACCTTGATCAACTGTAATAATACAACATTAAGGAATAAATTTGTAATATAATGAAAACGACTTACATATTTCCTTGGTGGGTCAAAGGTTGTTGATTAGAGATGAGGTCATTGTGGTTGTTGAAGAAAAGGATGTTAGACAAAGAAAGGTCGATTCTTACTCATTTGCTTAGTGTAAGGGTGTTGGTTAGTGAAAGGTTTGTCATTATCATTAAAGAAAGGTTGCTTATCAAGGAAGAAAGGTCAGTATCTACCAATTTGCTTAGGAGGTCATAGGTTACTAGTCGAAGAATGGTCTAACATAGTCAATGTTATGTTTGTTGTGCCTATTGTTGGGTGAAGAAGAAAGGTTTGTCATGATCTTTAGTTTACTTAACGGGTTTATCATTGGTCAAAGAAGAAGGTTCAATGATTGGTCTACCGGTTCATTTGTGGTTCCAAGTTCAATAGGTCCAATGGTTCATTTGCATTATTAGGCTGTAAGTCGATGTGGCTTGTGCTTAAGCACTCAAAAGCAAATGAAAAATGTAAGATATAATAGAAGAGTGCTAGTGAATTGCTATTCAATATTTCGAGGAAATTGGACACTCTAATGAATAGCTAGTAATAGGCCATTTTTATGAAATAGAGGGGAATATGATAATTATTCCCCTTTATTAGTGGAGTGGAACAAGCCAACAGAGATTATTCACCAAAATGGGCTGTTTTGGATATTACAAACATTTCTATCCACGTAGTATAAATACCTTATTACCACCCTATATTATCATTCAATTCACGGATTCTTGTAAGTATTAAAATTTTTTGAAAACCCATTGAGTAAAATAAAACAAAAGTAGTACTTCGCACAAATTTTTTTTTTACTCAAATGATGGATCTATTGTGCCACTTAATCATACGCTACTTCATATGATATATTAAATAAGAGTACTATTTTACCCATATTTTTCCTATAAGACATTTTGTAATTAAATAATAAATGATACTTCAAGGACATTTAAGTATTAAAAAGGAGATAATATTACAAATACTATTTGAATTATCATAAAAAATTTAGTTTAATGTTTGAATTTTCAATTTGTTAAATTCAGTACTTAACTAAAACTTTTTTGGTGCATTCACTTTGTTGAATGGAAATAAGAGGGGATGGAATTTCAATTACCATGTAATGGAATAAGACGGGAATGTTTATTATACTATTTAATTGAACAAAAATGATAATAAGAAATAGATTTGTAATAAAAATTAAAAGACCACACTACTTTTATCTTCTTCCTTACCTAATATATATATATATATATTTGTTTATTTATTAACCAAATTACCAAATTAGCAGTTGACTAAATAGCAAATCCCCCGACCAAAAAAATTTCTCTAAAAACTAAAAAAAAAAAAAAAACAATGGAACTTATAATACTAAAAACCCATAAAAGATGCAAAAACCAAAACTTTATATCCAAATCTAAGAACCAACAAAAAGAAACCTTCAATCATCACAACTGATACCTATAATTAATTACCAAAAAATAAAACTATCTAACATTAATTACAAAAAAATATTCACAAAAACAATTACAAGAGTTCAAAACCTTACAATTAAAGAACCCTAAAAATATGAATGGAACAAAATCAAATATAGAGATTACAAAGTAAAAAAGGGAAGGGTCCCACGATTGATGCCTTCATTACGGTCCATATTACAATCCTTAAGACCAGCATAATTCTCTTATGTATGGTTACGTACTTTGATTAGACTCTTTTAATGGTGCAATAGTGATGGTGGAGGTACAGTGGTGGAAGGTGATGTTAGTAAGTGGTGTGATGATGCAGAAGATAAGAAGAGATTAATGAAAGTCTTTTGTTAAAAGAATCCCAATGGTTAACTTTGGGAGAGGAATCCTAATTCTAGATTTTAAGAATTGGAATTCCTTAGGAAGTGTAATTCTATGAAGTGAACAAGTAATATACTTCCTTAATACTATGTTTAGGAAGAGGAAAAGAAGAAGAAAAGAATAGAGAGGGAAGGAATCAGAAAATAAAATATTCAAATTTCTTTATTTGGTTCAAGGAGAAAAATAAGGGAGTAAAGAAGGAGGGAGAATTTGTTTCCATATGCCCCACATATTTTCTTATCCTCCAAAAATGAATAGAATGAGGAGGGAAAAAAAAAAGAATTGATTTACTTATTTATTCTTTTATTATTTCTTTTCTTTTTAATTATTATTTTTAAGGTGATGGTGGTAATTTTAATTTATCTCTTATTTTTTCCCTCTTAACTAAACACATTTTGGAATAAATCAAATATTCTCATAATTTCTTCATCTCATACTTTTTCTCTCCAATTTCCTTTCCTCTCCTCCTAATTTCATCCCACTTCCTAAACATAGTACGAAGAAATAAGGTCCATTCATAATCACTACTTATTGTCTATAATATTAAGATTTATTATTTTAGTTATTCATTAAAATGAGACACAAATCATATATATATGTATATATGTACACACACGTACCATAGGTATTGAAAAGTAATTAGATACCTACTTTAATAGATTAAAAGCTTTCCAAAGTTAAAATCATGTTAACAACATTATCTTATCAAAGAAATATGAGAAGGAGTCAACTATCACGTGTCTTCGAAAATTACACCGCAGACCGATTTCAAGATGTAACTGCCAGCGCAACACTTTCGTTTCACTATGGAGTCAACAAAGACATGCCCATAAAACACCTCAACACAACACCGGCCTCCCACACCAGCTCTCCCATAGGCTATATATTACTTGTCCTCCTCCTCCCTTGCCTTCATTGATAAGCGATAACACCACAAACAAAACTTCACATTTTGTTAAATACTGCTCTCCATTTCCCACGGAAGTTTTGTCCGTGGGAGTGGAAGAGAGAGAGAGAGAGATTGTGAGGGTGTTCTGCTTTTGTGAAGTTTGAATCTTTACCTTTTTCCTGAATACCCAGTTTTATATTTTAATTTTATCTTGAAAAACAGCTTTCCCCTTTATTGCATATTCTCTCACTTTCCCATTATCTTCTCTCTGTACTTTCTTTCATAGCCACCA
Source organism: Lumnitzera racemosa (assembly GCA_024138005.1). Taxonomy (NCBI): domain Eukaryota; kingdom Viridiplantae; phylum Streptophyta; class Magnoliopsida; order Myrtales; family Combretaceae; genus Lumnitzera; species Lumnitzera racemosa. The sequence goes on from JAMXBC010000007.1 coordinate 11,048,737, forward strand.
TTTTCTCCCTCACAAACAATTCGCTACATTTATTATCCCACTGTTCCTGATCCCGCACGTAAAGATTCTATTATTATTTTCCCCACTTTTCTCCACAACCTACCTCTGGTTAGTTTAACATTCCAAACACAAAAAAGCTTCCCGTTTCCTTCTGAGAGTGTGTTCAATTTATAGAGCTTTGATGATGGCTTCGTTTGGATCAAAATGGAGGATTTTCAATTCAATTTCAATGGTTTTATTCCATCTTTTATTCGCATTCCTGTTGGTTTCTGCCGAGAGAAGCTTCAAGCATGGAGCTTTGAAGCCCAATGAGGAAAAGGGAAGTGTTTCGAGTTATCTCCTCAAAGCTGTGAATTTCTTGTGGCAGTCTGACGAAACTGGATACCAACATGTTTGGCCGGTAATTCATTAATTTTCTTCGTCTTTTCTTAATAAATACGGTCAAACCTTGTTTCCTGACTTGTTTTTTTATTTTTTATTTTTTTAATGTTAGCTTGATTCATTTGTCTTCTTTATGTTAATGAAACTATCGATATCTTAGTCAATATACACGCAATATGTGGTTTTATTTATACACAGTAGTTATAGCTCATCTTTCATGTGTTCTTTTTCTTTATTATTTTAGCAGGCTTAATTTAATCTAAAGCCGTAACCCCACGAAATTTATAAGCGTTAAACTTCTAGATGGATCGTATGTGTGTTAATCTTGACCAGCTCATAATTAAGACTATTTCGGATAATTTATAACCTCATAATTTGGCAAACCATGTTGTTCCAAGTGGAATCAATTATTAAAAAGTGTAGGATCCAATAGTGAGATATGATTTTAAATTATGGAAGGTGTTTATGGGATCTGAGTGTTTTAATGTTTTTATGGTGTCTGCTTGTCTAATCGATGTAAAGAATTGGTTTGTTGACTCGGTCAGTGCTCCTGTGAATCACACTTTAAAGTTTTCATTATTTTAATACATACAAACGCTTCAAGGCAAATTTAATAAACGAAATATATCTGTAATTATAATTTTCTGCTGCAGGAAATGAAATTAGGCTGGCAAATTATTGTTGGTAGTATAGTTGGATTCTGTGGAGCCGCATTTGGAAGTGTGGGAGGCGTCGGTGGTGGTGGGATTTTCGTTCCGATGCTTAGCTTGATAATTGGTTTTGATCCAAAGTCAGCCACAGCCATGTCAAAATGTAAGGACCGAGCCTGAGGCCATCTTATGGGAGACTCATTGTTCAATGGAACAGTTTGAACTTTTCAAAATAAAATCTCATCATATTTATTAACAAGTACACACATAAAACCACATCATTATCTATTGGCTTAAACTTTAAGATCAATTTGTTGTGAGAACCAAATTTAAGGTGCATTAGATCAAGCAGTATTAAGCTACATCATTGCATAATTCCCGTTTATTTTAATTGTCCCATTTAATGGGCTTGCACAATTGCCTTGGTTAATAAGTGTGAGAATACTAAAACATACTTATAAAACTACTCCATTATCTATAAGCCTAGACCTTTTCATTAATTAGTTGCTTGATCTAAATTTATATTGAAGAATACATTCAAATCGAAAATTGTAGGAGAAATGAGGATTGAGGATTCATTTTCATTACGGTTTTTGTCAGTGCAGATATTTTCTAAAGTTAACATTAAGTTCGTAATATGAATTTGAAACTGGATGTTTGAAGATCAAAACAAAAGGATGATCCACCCCAGTCCCCTTGATTGATTGCTAATTGTATCATGACTTAGTTCAGTAATTTATACATAAGAAAATAGCCATCATAGTATATTAACTCAAAATTTAACAAAATTCCAAATCCAGATGACTTAGTTGCTATATCATAAAAGAGTTCTCGTTGCTATATGCAGAGTATCATGATAAAGTCTTGCTATATCATGAACCATGATTGTGTTTATATTTGTCTTTTTATGGGTGGGAGCGGGGGGAGAATAGTAATTTTTGAGTTTGAAGTTGAAAGGTAAAAGGCCATTTCATGATTGTGTTGATGGAATCAAAAACAATATCTTCACCTAACTTACAGCGAGGGGGTTCCGGACACTCCCTTCTTTGCTACAATAACAGAGGTCTTACGTTCAGTTTTGTGTTGCAGGTATGATCATGGGTGCTGCAGGATCAACAGTTTACTACAACCTTAAACTCAGGCATCCAACGATTGATATGCCTATCATTGATTATGACTTAGCTTTGCTCATCCAACCAATGCTCATGCTTGGAATCAGTATAGGAGTTGCTTTTAACGTGATTTTCGCTGATTGGATGGTCACAGTTTTGCTGATTATTCTCTTCATAGGTAATAATATTTTTCGATAATTTATTCTATGATGAATTACACTGGGAAGAGCGACAGTCTTTTTACTTTTCGATGTGGTTTCAGGCACATCCTTGAAGGCATTCTTAAAGGGTGTTGAAACATGGAAAAAGGAAACCATATTGAAAAAGGTGTACTTTTCTTTTCATGGTTTCTGAATGTCTCACACGATACTTCTGGTAAAAGGAAAACGCTAGGGCCGTTTTGCACATTTGCACCTTGATTTAACCTATAAATATTATTCATGAACAACAAAAGGAAGAAAGTTTACAAAGAGTATTGTAATATGGATTTGTAAACTTCTGATCCTACTTTGTGCAGGATCTTTTCAAACTTATATGCATATGCTATTGGATTTTTTGTTCTGATTATTTTAATCTCTCTTCATCCATTATTTCAGGAGGCCGCTCATCGAAAGGATTCCGGAAGTGAGCTTGAGCTCTGCTGATTTTCATTACTTCATAAACCCATGGTACTTGCTTGAATTCTTTCCTTTAAACAATCTAAATGCATGTCTTGTGTTACTCAGGTGCAGAAAATGCAGAAGTGGAATACAAGCCTCTTCCTAGTGGGCCAGAGCATGACACAAAGCAGAAGGCAAGGCGAGAAGAGGTTAGTTTCCTCTAGGTTACTGCTTAAGTTTGTGTTTAAAATTACAGGGTATAACTTTCAACTTTTCTATAGGTATCTGTCCTAGAAAATGTATGCTGGAAGGAGCTTGGACTCCTTGTCTTTGTTTGGGTAGCATTTCTTGGACTGCAGATTGCGAAGGTTTATTTTCCTCCCTTCTTTTATCTGCACAGTATTGCTACGTTGTTTTATCTCATTGCTTTTACAAGTTATAACTACAAAGCACTTGAACTAAATTTTGGCTTCTTGCCACAGAACCAAACCACCACCTGTTCAGTAGAATACTGGGTGTTGAACTTGATGCAGGTATGTTCTGCAGACAAGACATCTTCAACTTTAGGAATTTGTGTAGATGCATTTTTCTATAAAGTGACTTCTTATTTGAAGAAACTGGCCTTTGATTAACACAACACTTCAAAATCTGTGATTACATATCCATTTGTCATTCTGCAGATCCCAGTTTCCGTTGGAGTCTCTCTTTATGAGGCTGTTAGCTTGTACAAGGGGAGAAGAGTAATAGCATCAAAGGGAGACCAAGGCGCTAATTTTAAAGTACATCAACTGGTCGTTTATTGCACCTTTGGTATATTGGCTGGACTTGTGGGAGGGCTACTTGGACTAGGTGGAGGATTTATTATGGGTCCTTTGTTTTTGGAGCTTGGAGTCCCCCCTCAGGTAGGTTCTTTTGGATTTTACGGTGACACTCTAGAGTTAAATCTTGACCAAGTATGAGTTTACCTAACAAATCATTTCATTTCATTTCTTTTTTCTTTTCAATTTGATTTTTTTGATTTGTGGATTTCAGTCCTAAATTTCTAAGCTGCTATACACTCTTCCTTTCAATATTTTTTTTGGGCTGAAGGCACTTAATATTATGTAAAATACCAAACTTCAAATTTAGATCTACAAGAATGATTACAGCAATTTGCTCGGTTGCATTGATCGATATATAAAATATTGCACTTTATTGTGTGTTATATCCCCTGTAAACTCTTGATGTGAACTTCCATGACGGTGTATCTTTTAACTAGAATAGTAGTATGACAAGTTTGGTTTTAAGAGTTGGTGTCCTGCATCATCATCCTCAATTATCAAGGCCTTTTAAATTGCATATTAGTTCTTGTAATATTTTCTTTTTGCATTAATGCCTGCACGTCCTGCTAGCAGTCATTTATTGATACTCATATCTGTGGTTGATGTTAAAACATTTTCTGCTGAATGGCATTGGTGGTGCTGTCCCATTACAATCAAGTGAATTATCCTCTTGAGTGACATTCAAGAAATGAATCAGCATACGTTTATCTTGCCAGAAATGCCCTGAATTCAACCGCATGTTCCTTCTTAAAACTATCCTGAACATGAGCCTCCCATCTTTTTCCGGTAGACTCAAATTATGCTCATCTCAGGGACCTGCTTATATGAAATTCCTTTGATTTCGATTGTTCCCGCCTAAATTTGAGATTCTTGCTCAAGATGATGGACATCTCAGATGTTAGTATGGTGTCATGCAGAAGATACTATATTCTTTTATTACCATCTGGAATCCCTGGGATGACATCTTGCTCAGTTGCAATCGGTTTTATTAGCAATCACAGTGGCATTAGTAAGCATGTATTTCAAACTGCAATTTCTGACTACTCTCTTTTTCAGGTCTCAAGTGCCACAGCCACCTTTGCAATGACATTTTCCTCAGCTATGTCTGTTGTTGAATACTATCTTCTCAAGCGTTTCCCTGTTCCTTACGGTAAGCCACCATGCTGCTGTACACATATATCCGACTTAACAAAATTTCTTTTTTTTTTTTTTTTTTCCTTCCTGATTCAGTGCTAATCTGCATCCTAGAATGTGTCTTCATATCTAACATATCGATTGAATGGTCTTGCAGCTGTATACTTCACCATGGTTTCTACATTTGCTGCCCTCATCGGTCAACATGTTGTCAGAAAACTGATCATTCTATGTGGAAGGGCATCCCTCATCATCTTCATCTTGGCATTCACGATATTCGTAAGCGCTATATCTCTTGGTAAGTGATTCATACGAATTCTCGATCGCTTATGTCGAACGTCATCCAAAACTTGTCTGATGTTGAATTTTCAGCAATCAAATGGGATCGTTAGAACCTTATATTTCTTTTGCAGGTGGAGTTGGCATATCAAATATGATAGGGAAGATCGAGCGACACGAATACATGGGATTTGAGAACTTGTGCAAGTATGATGCATAGTGTCTCATGCACCTTTGTTTGTACTTTTAAATGTTTTCTACCCTCTAGTCTTACAGTTCAATGTTTGTAAAACATTTTCTTTTTCGGGGAGGCAGGAAATTGCACCCTTTGCCTTCAATCTTAGTTCAGTTCTTGGCTTTTATCAGGATTTAGAGTGTTGGCTTTCAATCTGCTCAAGACATTGTCATAAGTGCCATTTATATATATATATATATTTTTTTTTTCCAATAGACATTCTTTCTCAAGGATCATGATGGTCGTCTCTAATGTTCAATATAAAGACATTTCATTCGTGTTAAAAAGTTGCCGTGCTGTTTCCTTGACCGCGGTGTTGTGGACATCTTCGTAGTATTCGATGGTGTGATAGGATTTTGCATCAAGCTCTTCAAGGTATTGACAGCCTGCAAACATTCAAAACGATAATCAGAAGGAGCATCTCTTATCATGACGTTGCAAAGAGGTTTAGTAATCCTTGGGGATGATTTAATATTAAGGCTCAAAAGAACGCTAATTTTCTAACCACACCATTAATAAAAAGTTAGAAAATGTTGGTTGGCAGTAACTTTTACTACTTTTGTGTAGGTATTATCATAAAAATAATATAATATTATCAGAAAATAAACTAAGACTTAATATTAATTCGCCAACTGGCGATTTATTCCAAAAATTTTCCATAATCTTAAAAAAAGCGTTTGATAAATGTCCGATAAAAATTAGACATATCTTGATAAACCTTACATTTCCTTTTGTGGAAGTTAGGTGTAGGTAAATTTTGTATCACTTAAATTCTCTTTATACATATTTTTCTACCCTAATAATATGCATCCCTACACCATAAACAGACGATTCTCCTTATTGATTGGTGTCATCACATCATGTCCAAATAGTACCAAATGATCTAGCTTTTAAATAATCATCATGAAGAACCAACCAAACCAAAAAAAAAAAAAGAAATTTACCAATGAGTATCTAAATGAACTTGATACAGCTCGAAATCATATGTTGCGATCAATTAATCGCATGATCTTCATATAATAGGATACTATTATAATACACAAAAATAAGATATATCTTTCGAATTCTCGTATTCGAATATGCTATAAATTTAAAGAAATTAATCAACTAAAGTTTATAATAAGATTCTATTACTCATAACAACAATCGTAAATTCTAAGGATATAGAAGTTCTAAAGATTTATTAATCGACTAAATCTATACTAAATTTATGTATGTTTCACTGTTGCCCATTGCACTAGCATTGTTCCCACTTGCCATAGGAGGTTGTGCCAAAGACGATCATAATTATCAATTTCCTAATCTACCATCGAAATTTCACATTCCAAACAAGTGTGAGTTGTGAAACTAGGTATTAACATATGCAAAATGCAACCACATGACACAACACTTACATACCTAATAAGATATTAAGATATACTAATGCACAAAGTAACAGCAAATGGTATATACAATCTCGATCATTTATGTTATTTAGGTGGGAGGAGTAGTAAACGCAAACATCCCCAGCATCCTACGGTCGTATACAAAAATTCTAACAACAAAGCCTTAAAAGATGAAATGAAAGTTCTCAAATTCAAAAGAATTTTATCCAAAAATAATTAATCTCATACTAGTATCACCTCTCATATTAACCATAAGTCAACAGTTCATGGTAACCATTTACGATAGCATATCACATAATAAATGTAAACTAGGTATAGCTTCTCTTTAAAAAATCTAACTAATATTAAAACAATTATTCATATCAATAACTTGTTTATCCATTAATAAAATTATAATAGTTTGTAAGGTCATACCATGTAATATTCAATACTGATAATTGCTTTGTTATTAATTAAGTTTTGGTTAATTATGGCTATAAAAATTACCTTTATAGCTTATGATTCATTTTGAGGAAGGAAAGGTGACGTGGGGGTGAAATAAAGGATATTGTTGGTAAAACTTCTGAAATTGGAGGAACGACACGGCAAGTTAACTCGTTGGTTCATTTTTCTTCTGCCCAGTACTTACTAAACCATTTCGAGTCTTTAAGCAAGCCTTGTTAGTATGAATTACACGGAAAGAATGGAGAAGTGGGTCAATCGATGTTTATTAGGGCTACTCTCAAGTCCAAACTCGGTTTCTTATCGAAGATCGAGCCATTTTTCAATGGCTAAAGCAACAAACTCTTGGTTTGAAACTTCAACCAAGGAAGGAAAAGACAAGACAAGACAAGAAGCAAGACATATATAGAGTAAAACAGGATAGTCAAAGTGACGAACTGTTGGAAATAATTGAAAGGAAGCAGATGTAAGGCATATGAGAAAATGTCCACGTAGTTATTAAAGTTTGCGTTTGTCTAGTGTGCATAAGATGATGAGACAAGCTACAGAGTTGTGTCAGAGAAGGCAATTGAATTGTAGCTGGTCAGTCTCGGTAAGGAGGCTAATGGAGAATTAGATATTAGAAGATAAATGTTTAGGGTTAGATTTAAGCGAAGGATACAAATTTAAAATAAAGAAGGAATGTTAGATTAAATAATTCAAAGTAGACAATAACATAGAAAAGTCCACTATATTGTCGTTAGTTATACCTCATATGAGGACATTAACTGTATATCAAAATGCTAGCATAGCTAAATGTCTCCATGTTTGATTCATTATTTTTTCTTGATTTGATTAATTTGGAGCCAAACTGAATTTAAATAATGCACGAATTGATCTTAAAACAATGAAACTTGTAGAGGGTTATTTCAATAATTAGTTTTTTTAACTTAATTTAATATCATGATTGATTTTTTGAGCTAGTGAAAGAATTAAAAGAATTAAGCCCAATTAAGGATCTTTTAAGAAAATCTGACTTAATAAGTTTAAAACATAGATGGCTAAATTGGATTTTTCACTCTCAGTCCTACTTAGTTGTCTTGTGTATAAAGAGTGAACTTAAAAATGACCTTTTTGAGTTTATTTGGGCTTCTTTAGCTCTGTTATGCCTTGAAAGGTCATAAATAAGCTTTATAGTGATGATTGACTTTTTTTGTTATTATAAGCTCTTTGATATATCTAAGCTTATGAATGATAAAGGAAAGAAGAGGCTACAATAATAAAGCTCAATCTCAATCATCCATCTTAGAACTATTCGATGGATAATATTAACTTTTAAATTATATAAATAAGAGGCGCATTTGCTCATTTGATTCATGTAGAATATTGACAAATTTAAACAATCATTGAAACTCTATTGAATTACTCCACAAAAGATCAAATAATCAATCTTCTCAATAGGTATGCGCTTGAGATATTGAGTTTATTTGTTTTTACTCTTACACCTCTTCTTAATGATATCCTCTCATGTGTCACCAGCTCAAAATGTTTCCAAGGTAGATCAACATGCTTATTGCACATAATCAACTAGTTACAACAGTCCTACCGCACAAAACTTAATTAAATCTATCAACATCAAGCTTAACATTTGGATAGTTTTAGAGAGATAAAGTTTAATGGGAGGAATTTAATCCAAGGTGATTTTAAGTGTTAGCTTTGATTCTAATTGTGCTTCGATAAATTAAAGGCCACAAAAAACAAAAGCACACACAAATTCCAAAAATAAAAATCTAAAAGAATCAAAATTTAACTTTTCCTTTAGAAACCCATTTAATTGAAATTTTATTTATTTCTCTATAGGAATTGATTTTGTTAAAATAAACTCAAGCAAAAATTGATGTCACAAATTGAATCCTATATCTAAACCTACAAAAGCCGTAATGTCATGATTGATGCACATGAATTAAATGGAATGGCAAATAGAATGACATAGCCATTCTAGTGTTTGGAAATATCCCTAAATTATTGATTCCATTCAATATTAAGTATGGCCATAATAAATTTAGAATAAATTCTAACGTGTATATATGAGTATTTGTCAAAAATATCACCATTTTACTTCATATATGTGGTAGGTTAGACGTTATCTAAGCAAATCCCCATTATAAAGGGTGGTATAAGATTGAGATTCTATTTTTTCAAAAGCAAAATCAAATTCTACCTTAAAGTTAAAACCATCAATCTTAAGAAATCGCAATCAATTTCTAAAAGTACTTCCAAACATAGAAAATGAAGATAAAAATCAATCATTCTAGATTTATTCTTGCATATCAAATATACCATAAGGTGATTTCGAAAAACCACTTTGAATATAACTTGAATCATCAAGTTAATTAAGTTCACACACTTTAGACCTAACAAAGCACACTTGACACTATCCTTATAATACCAACCAACCACCAATTGATGACTGCATCAGCACCACACCAACCCAAGAAGTCGTCCGATGCATCTACGGAGGCCAAGCAACATAGGAGCCATCCCTTGCGCACGTAATATCCATCTTTTTTCCTTTTCTTTTGTTTATTATTTTAATATGCCACATTAAATATAATTAAAACAGATCTGTTGCATCATCGTCTACTTGAGCCATTTAACAGAAGATTAATATGCTATTTCGATGACTTAATAATTTCGTCCTCTATTTAAAGTTTATCTCAAACATTGACCCTTTGGTATGTCTTTCCTTATAGGATAACTATAATAGATGTGCTTTATCTTTTTGTTAAAAACCGATCAAATCTTTTACACTTTAATTGACTCATGTAAATCTACTAAATTTATGTCAAAATTCAATTAACTCATTCAAATTATACCGTTCAAGTTAGTTATATTTGTATTGTTGCACCACATGTGGAAGTTTTTGATAAATAGAGGACTTTTTATATACTTACGAGGCGTTCACTTAGGAGGAATGGCTATTATATTCCCTTCTTATTCCTTACTAAAACCCTATTACGCCGTTCAGTTCAAATATGACCTTGTAATAACCATTCATATAGAATTTTTATTACTTAAAAATGTATAATTGGAATTCCTTTTTCAAACTCATGAATTGGAATTCAGCTGGCGTTTTCCTTTTTTTTTTTTTTCTTCCAAAATTACCTTCATTGAAATTTGAAAATACCAAAAAAATTCCCTCCATTTAACAGATCTAATAAAATCAAATATAACACTCTCATATATCAACAAACCCTAATCTCACTATCTTGTCGAGCTTGCTGTCGATCCAACCATCCCAACCTCCTATATCTCCCTGTATGTCATCTGAAAACTTATCTAAGTATGTTCTCTCTTTGAATCTAATCTTTAATTTTATTTATTTTAGTAGCTCCATCTAGTTTTTTACATGAATGAAAAGCGAAGAAAAACTTTATAAAAGCTGCAACTTCTTTCCAACTATGAACCATAGTGCTCTAAATCCCTAAATCGCAGCAATCCACACAAACTTAAGATTTGATGTTCACATTCATGATTCCCTAAGTAATGTTTTCATATGCCTTCAGTTTTAGGCAATTGAGTCCCATTGCCCTCTGAAGACACACTTGTGTACTACCATTTCCAGGTATGCTTCATTTATCATTGTAAAAATCATTAGTTTGTATTGATCTTGTATCGTATTCTTCCACTTTGAATCAGAGTTTCAATCTCAGCTATGGTGTAATGGGGTTAGGGTTGTCATGTTGATGAAAAGGGGATAAACTATCTTGATATTGTTTTTCGAAGTAGATGGAGGGTTTTCAATTAAGGGCAATATTAATATTTTATCTATTTGTTGGAGTTGTAATAGGACCTTATACATGTGAGGTAAACAAAGTAATGGTAATTCTATGATGGCTAAGTGAACATTGTAATGTATACTCGGCTTTATTGCGGACCTATTCCATTCAATAGGAATTAAGATTCCATTACAGCCATTTTCCATTCAACGAAGTAAATGAGGCATTTGTATATATTTAAGTCTTTTATACTTTAGAGGAGTTAAATAAAATTTAATAAAAATTAGAGGACTTCCCTTATACATAACTGTTGATAGGACAATTTGGACCTAGGCTCCTCAGACTTATGCCGACTTGCCGAGGCTCATGATTTGGCTTAACTTACCCATATTCGACCCTATCGTCTCCATAGCCAATCTCGACTTAAAGCCTACCTAACGGCCTACTCGACTGCAATAGTCTATAACGACTAGTAGACAAAGGGATAGGGTTTGGAGACTCATTTAACAGCCATTACTCAACAGATCCGAAGTGCACCCAACCATGTACTCCCACTACCTATGATGTGCAGATGTGCCAAAGTGTTACACCAAGTCATTTAACTTCTAGTTACCCTCTTTTATAAATGCTAATCAACATTCCAATGGTAAACTATTTAAACTCTTTGCGTACTTAGCTTACATTTGAGCACCCTTGCATTTTTATCTCCTTATACATCGTACTAACTTAAGTATTAGAGTAGCCACACCGGATAACTCTCTAGCACCCCTCACTGTATGTTCTTTTGTAAGTCTATTGCTTAAGCGCAAAGCTTAAATTCATTATACTCTATCGGTAAAATCCTATAGACAATACTCATAGTTGTTAAAATTTTAATTCTATACATGTGATTTTATGAGTTTACAATTATATAAGGCTCTTTCAAGTTAACTCGTACATAAAATTATTTTTGAAATAGAAATTTACGTTTTTAAGTGAATTTATATGTGAATATGATAGAAACTTATGCTTTTTATTAAATTTACCGATTCTACATTTTTGAGATGAATGAGCTAAGAATGAAAAAATACAAAACCATCAACTATTAGGTTATTACACCATCTTTTCTATCCTATTTTAATTCTTTTCTCCTTTCTCTCTCTTTTAGTCCTTTATTTTATGTTTATATCATTCATCTAGATTTCAACTCTAATAGCAAAGATTGTAACAAAAATTATATATTTCACTTTATATCATCAATAATCTAAAATACATTGAAATGTTGGTTCTATTTAATTCATTGCTTTTTTCAAAGACAAAAAATAATGGAAAGAGTTTAATTTTGATTTTATTTGTCCTTCTTTAGTACATGTTAGATTATAGATTATTAGAAATTTTTTTATAAGAAAAAACTTAGTTTCTTTATTTTCATCATATATTTCAAAATCTAAATAATTACTATAAGCATATTCATAGTTTTTTTAAATTATTTTATATAAATGTAAAAATTTACATTTCGATTTTACGTTCTAATTTTATCAACTTTCTAACGATTCTATATAGAATTACGTGTTTGACAATTTTGACGACACCTTAATATATATGAAGTTTTTTATAATATTAGAAAGCTTTTGGATGTTAAGATTTGCCTTAAAGAGAGAAAATGCATAATATTGTAGTAACGATGTTAGTTATACCTGATATGGGGAAGTAAATGTACTTTAAAATGCCGAGCGAAATGCGTTCATGGATGCATGGCACGTCGCACCATTTATGGTCATCTCCTTCCTAGCTAGTTTCATCTTCTTCCTCTTTAATGTAAGTCGTGTTTCATTTATTGCTTTTTTTTTTTTTTAACTTTGATTCATTTTGAGCCAAATTGAATCTAAATAAGGTAATCTTGAAAAACTACTTTGAATTTAACTCAAATTAAGTTAATTTTAAGTCAAAAACTTCAGGCCTAACCTAACCCACTCAACCACCATCCTCATGAAACTAACCACCACAAATTGATGAATACATCAACACCACCACTAGCACAGAACTATTCAACACTTCTATAAAGGCCTACCACCATAGGAGCCATCCTTTGCTTGCGTATTGTCTTTATTCTTCCTTCTTCTTCTTCTTTTTTTTTTTTTCGTTTTTCTTTTGCTTATTATTTTAACATGCCATGTTAGATACAAATAACATACTGCAATGAATCCATCACTTCATCCTCTACTTAAACCTTTTAACATGACACTCATACTCATTTTGATGATTTAAAAGTTTCATTGTCTATTTGAACTTGATCGAATGTTTAGCATCTGGTATGTCATTTCTTATAGGATAACTACAATGGATGCACTTTATCCTTCCGTTAAAAATCAGTGAAATGCTTATACTTTAGTTGACTCATGTCAAAATTCAATGAAATCATTTAAAGTGTACCATTTAAGTTTTATATATATAAATATATATATATATATATTTTTTTTGTAGTGTTGAACCACATATCTTCCTCAATTAGTATTTCAAGGTCATAGCATTTAAGAATTCCCCATATAATCCTTAACGGATCTCGAAAAAGAAAAATAAAAATCATGATTCTCTATCATTCGTAGTTTCCTAACAACCTTTCATCTTTGCGAATCTACTTGTTCTTTGTTATCGTCCTTTTTCTTGCGATTCCGCATGCAATCGGAAGCTTTTTTTATAGTCATTTCACTCTACATTTTGTAATTTACCTCTATATCTTACAATCTTTTTCTAATCCTCCACATATTTTGTAACCCTCCTCTCCTCTAATCCATTGGACCATTACTCTCCTCAAATATTAGTAAATGTGCGAATAAACCATGACTTGATTTTCTTTTTTTTTTAAATTGTAAGTAACTCTCCTAAACTGTCATTTTAATATAGATATAATGTTGAATTTTCAGATAAAATATTACAAATGATCTTCTAAACTTTGAGTTAATGCATATATATTCAAAAACTATTAAATGTTACAAACTACCTCTAAATACTAATAAATTGATTGCAAAAAGGATATCTGTTCACAAGTTTTATGAAATATTTTCACACAAAAAAGGGTCAATTTTTTAAATAGTTGCTTACCATACTAGAAAAGTTCAAGGGTCTATTTGTAGTAAATTAAAGTTTAGAGGGTTATTTACAATATTTTAAAGTTTCTGGGTTTTATTGAGATTAAAGTTTAATAGTTAGTTGCATCTGTTTTTTTTGGTAAATTCTAGATTTTTTGTAATTATTGTGAATTATTTTTTATTTTAACATTGCCAAATTTTTTATTTTATTTCAAACAAAATATATGCATTAAAAGATAAGTTCAAATAGAGATTGAAATTTTAAATGGTTAAAATGGAGAAATAAGGTTATGATAAGTAGTTTAAATATAATATTGATATATTGATTTCATTTCATAACTTATCAAATTTTAATTCTCTATTTGAACTATTTATTTTAATGTTGCTATCTAATTTAACCACTTAGAAGTACGATCTCTATCTGTCTTACTTAATGCAATATTAATTTTCTATTTTAACCGTTTAAATTTTAAATTTTCAAAATCTATCTAAACTTCTCTCCAAATGCCTATCCTCTTGTGTATGGTTCTTGCCATTTAGTAAGTTATTATTTCACCTTATTCTTTCTTGTGTAACTTGGCTGCCTCGGAATCAATAATAATAACCTGTGACACGTTCCCTACATTTGAGTCAACGATTCGAATCCCCTTCAGAGCGTATTAATAACTATGCAAGTGTTGAAAATGTTCATGTAGACATTCTTTGGTGATGCTTTTTGTAGAGTTGCATGTGTTTTAATCATGAAATTGATGGAACTTTTTGAACGAGAGAAACTACGTGAAACATGAGCTCATTATTATTTTTCACACGAGTTTATTACTATTTTTTTATTTATTCTACCTCAAAGCTTTGCTAAAGTTACAATTCTGTCCATTTTGTCCTTAGTGTTTTTTTCCATCAAGATAGATGACATCACTCACATCCCATCCCATTTCTGTATTAGTGTTTCAAGAGTCTTTGTAGATCAGTAGAAGATTCCAAAGATATTGGACCCAATAAAATTATGTGGTGGATTACATTCATAAATACTATTCTCCTATCATGATGGAACACGTTCATCACGTTGAGAAAAAGAATTTTTAAAATTAACAAAATTGTACTTCCTCTGCTTACTGCCTTGATAGCTAGATGAGAAGGACTGTTTTACATTATTGAACCACTACTTGCCAAACATCCTCTTCACTCTAATCTTTTAGTGCCAGAAAGCAGAACAACCATAAGCAGTTTCCTCCAGGACATGAAATTTCTTTCAGCGTTATATCATGTCTGAGTCCAAACCCATGTTTACACATCATCAAGTGCAGCACTGATCATGCTTCTCCAAGCTCTACTTGCCCTGGTTTCAGTTTCTGCTGAAGCAGGCCTTACCCTTGGCTCTTCAGGATCTGAAGAATCTAGTTTCACACACTTTCACCATGCTGTGAATTTCCTGTGGAAGAAAGATCACTCTAGCCTGCAGCATGTCGGGCCGGTCATTTCCCAACTATGTCCTTGCACACATGAAAGCACCATCTGCTCAATCCCTACAGGGCCACCATCCATGCTTAGCATGGAGGGTGGAGTGCTCATGTTCACGAAGATAGCAGTCCAGCTACGGTATGCCACTTGGTTACAAAAGAAGAAATTTCCATTTTACGCTAAAATTATTAGTGTCCTCACAGTACCCAGTATGTCAGAATTTTCAAATGGCACATTGTATAGCATACAAGGTGCATTCAACTTGTTTAAGAATGTTTTTTTCTTTCTTTATTTTTTTTTGGGTAAGACTTGTTCAAGAATATTTTGCTAAAATGATTATGGTATGATGTACTTTCTCTAATTATGCAGGAGATGAGATTTGGTCGGCCTATTGTTGTTGGTACCATATTTGGAATCTTTGGAGCAGCATTTTTGGGAGTGTCGGCGGTGCTGGTGGCGGAGGCATCTTTGTGCCGATGTTGAGCTTAATTATCGGTTTTGATCCCAAATCATCGACTGTTATATCAAAATGTAAAGAGCAGATCTGTTTTTCATTATTGTAATCCTGGCTGTTCTTCGAACCAGGATACAACGTGCGGAACTGTTGCTTTCTTTATTACTGTTTAAGACTTGCATCCGGTCTCTGGCATAAATGTTACCTCATGCTATTCGTTTGATCTTTCTAGCAATTTTATTTTTATTTTTTTTTTCCAGTTATGATCATGGGTGCAGCAATCGTGACCGTGATCTACAACATTAAGCCAACACATCCTAACCTTGATATTCCATTAATCGACTATGATCTGGTGCTGATTATTTAACCAATGCTCATGTTGGGAATCGGCATTGGAGTCACAATCAATGTTATTTTTGCAGATTGGATGGTTACAGTTCTCATCATTATTCTATCCATAGGTAAGTGCTGGAATCCGAGACGCGATTTCTATAGTTTTGCCATTTATGTAGGCATGATACGATTATTTGGAGATTGTGGTTTTCAGGCACTTCCACAAAAGCATTTTTCAGAGGTATAGAAACTTGGAAGAGAGAGAGCATAGGACAAAGAGGTAAATGAATCAGGGACATTCCGGCAAGGCATGTAAAATATCGGAAATGAAGTGCTTGAGGAGTTTTAAAGGCATAAATAGGAGAAGATGAACTGCATTTTAAGGATCAAACGCCATTATATATTTTCTTTCATTCCTTGAAGTTCTTAAGGAGAACTTCAATCATAATGTTTTGACTTTGTATGAGCTCGAATTTCTACAAACCATCACTAGATGTGGAGTACTATTGAAATTTTTTTACTCGATTTCTCTCACATTTAGTGCTTGTTATAATGAAACAGGCGATGTCAATTTGTAAGTTTTCTTTTATGTTTGTAGACTTTGATGTAATATGATAACTATAATAGTCCACGTTATATCTATAAACTTGAGTTTTTAGATAAGCGATTTTAGGTTTAAATCTCTGTATTATCAGTCATTTCTATCTAATTAAGTAGTCCACTTAATGGACCTCAATCAAGGTTTGGTCCATAATTAAAGAGGAATATTATATGATAATGTAATAATTTACATCGTATCTATAAGTTTAAGCTTTTAGACAAGATATTTGTGATCTTACTCATAACATTTAAAACATACACAAGATGCTTAGCTTATATCTCACAACCATCTTCAACTTTATAACCATGCATACTTTTTGAGCTAAGGATGATAA
This sequence comes from Lumnitzera racemosa, assembly GCA_024138005.1. Lineage (NCBI taxonomy): Eukaryota > Viridiplantae > Streptophyta > Magnoliopsida > Myrtales > Combretaceae > Lumnitzera > Lumnitzera racemosa. Next base: position 11,065,780 of record JAMXBC010000007.1, read on the forward strand.
TAAACTGGAATGGAAGCTTATTCTTGATAGCCCAAGTAACAGTTCCACAACCGACACCAAGAAATTAAAGCTAGAGGTATGACTTGACGGAATCTTCAGGTTGGGTTCAGCTAAGATCAATTCATTGGAATCGTATTTACACATGCAAAATCTTCATGGAGGATGACTTTGCACCAGCGGGTTGGCAATCTTGAGAACCTTTGCTGGAAAGGAAGTCGGACTCCTCACTTTCGTATAGGTTGCATATCTTATTCTACAGATCGCTATGGTAGTGTTTCCTCCATTTGCTTAAAAACCCTAAGGTTTGTGGTAGATATGGCTAGCTACTGAGATACCATCACCTTCTGACAGAACAAAACAGCTAAATGTTCAAATGCATATTGGGTATTAAAATTTTTACAGGTAAAGTGTACTTCGAAATACGGCTATATGTTCTAATGCAAGGGACCAAAGTACTGTTCTTGTGACAGGATTGTACATTGAGGCCTTATAATCACCACTGCTAGCATTGAATTAGGAAGTTGCAATCTGAATTTCCAGCTTCCGGTATCTGTCGGGATTTACTTGTTTGAAGCAACTGGCTCGTATAAAGGATGGAGAGTGATTGCATCTGAGCGAGATAAAGGAATCAATATGCATCTTCCTCAACTGGCTATGTACCGTGCCTGTGCCATCTTAGCTGGGATCATTGGTGGACTACTTGGAAATGGTGGAGGATTCAAAATGGGTCCTCTAATTTTGGAGCTTGGAATACCACCCGAGCTGAATTCTCTATTACTTTCCGTTTCGACACAATTGACAAGCATAATAAAACAACATGACATTTCTACATCTCTAACTTAAACCATTAAAAGTGTTGCTCTCAAATGACTGCATCAACCTCTTTACAAGTATCATGAAAAGGAACCGGAAACTACTGAAGAATTTCTGCATTTTTTCCGGGTGTCTAGTGCAACCGCCGCGTTTGGCATGACCTACTCCGCATCTGTGTCAGTGGTGGAATTCTACCTTCTCGGAAGGTTTCCTATTCCCTATGGTATGTCACCATACTAAGAGCTAACTCTTGGTTAAATGATCAAAATTTCTATTCCCGTGCTCTCTAGATGATCTTATGGTAGGCAATTCACGTCACATATCATTCCTAGTAAAGCCCTTCTCTAATCAATGACGCTAATACGAGATCGCATTGACTGTAGTTGATACGGTTTGATCTTAAACTCTTTATTCTTGTGCTACTTACAGCCTTGTACTACATCTTTGTGGCCACTGTGGCTGGATTTGCGGGGCAGCATATCGCTCGAAAGCTGATCATTTTAACTGGAAGGGCTTCCATTGTCGTGTTCATCTTATCATTCACGATTCTTGTGAGCGCGATATGCTTAGGTGAGCACCAAACTTATCCATGGCGTACGTATTAGTTAAGATTAAAGTTTTCATTAACTTTGAAATAAGGTTATTATTATTTTGTTTTTCCTTTTTATAGGTGGATTTGGTGTGTCCAACATGATTGGGAAAATTAAAAGAGGCGAATGCATGGGATTTGAAAGCCTCTGCGAGTATCATTAATAATTAGTATCCTTGACTAGAGTTTTCTTGGCCACTTTGGATTGTGTTGTGCACTATGCATGATTGATGCTGCGCAATTGCTTTGGTTTATGTACAATCAAGACTTCTTGATTGATATGTGCAATGAGAAATTTTTTTTTTCCCCAATTTGTTATAACAATTGGCATAGATAAGGGTAATTAATAGCCAAAGTTGCATATTTTTAAAACTATGAAAGAAAGGTAGGTGAATAACCCTATAGGAACTTGTGCACCTTACTTGATTGAATAGATTTCACATATAACTTTTTAGAAACTATTCGTGCAAGGTATGATACATATTCATTCGGAACACATACTATAAAGTGTATAAAATATAGTTTCTAGGTTATCCATTCTCTACCTCATAAAAGTTATTAACTAATAATATTAAATATAACATGATACCTAAACATACAACTTTTGCCTTCTATTGAAAAGGGAGAAAAGAGCATATAGTTCGAGCTCATCTTTCCAGTAGATTCTATGCATTTCCTACTTCATACTTACCACCTCTTCTAGTCTGATTTTCCCCTTAATACTATTTATGAATTATTAATTGTAACACCCAAGAAATAGGGTGTTACAATCCACCACTTGTCATTACTAATTAATGACATATTAATGTTCCAACTACACTTCTATAATCTCCAAAAACATTTGCTTTAAGTGTTAGCATATAAATACAATAATACTATTTCCATATAACAATTTGAATGACTCAACAGTAAGTTGTTCCAACTACAAGTGATAAGTGAACTGAAATCAATAAGGCCTATTAACTCTAGTAGAAATTGAGTCTACAACTTTATAACATCAAATGGAAAACATAATATCAGTTGGGGTCATATCTCCAAACGAGAACATAAAGTCAACATCCATAACTCTAATGGATATCGTTGGCTTATCTCTACCAATCATCTTTGTAGTAATAAAAGTAAGCGCTACTCTCCCCATCATGATGCTAATAGTATACATCCCTAGATTTGTCATACTGAACAAACTAATCATAAGTACCTATAGTTGTAAAGTTAAGGAGTAAGCCTAAGCGCAATACATAATACCCATACATATATGTGTGCCACACAATAAATGTGTTATGCATATTGAGTGCAATATGTTAATAATCAATCAAATTAGTTATCTTGATTTTAAGCCCTTAAACAAAACTAGGGTGCTTGTGACCCCGCTTACGCTAGTAATATATGTACATACATATATAATATATAGTCTTAGATCGAGAACCACCATCTTCGACTCCAATACTCTTAAATTTACCCCAAATCATTTTGGTACACAACTTTACTAGGGATAGCGTCATCTATCGATCATCGCGATATCCTTATAGATCTATGTACCTCTGGCCCTTAGCAAACAAATTATAAATCAAATATTAATTAGTTCGTCTATTTCTTTTCTAAATATTCAAACACAATTAACACAGGTATCACTTATTTGGAGTATTTAATTCAATCAATAGTTAGTAGTCTCTAGATTGTGATAAAAGAAGTCATAATAAATTAACATTAAATCCTACTTTTAAACCAAAAGGTTTTCCAAGCTAACTTCACTTCTAAACCCCTTGATCCCCTTAAAAAGCTTTGATTTAGATAAGAAATTAGGTTTATTTAGAGAAAAATAAGAAAAGTAACAAAAGACTCTAGCCAAGAGATACACAATCACGAACATGATCATGTTTACGTCATGTATCTCACTTCATCATCTAACTATGCTCAATACAACTATGTTTTAGGTAGTGTACAAGTATACGCCATCAACATGCTTGTGTTGAGTTCATGTACTTCTATGCCTTCACTTCTTTCCATTTAACACGGCTATGTTTTGTCTATGTAACTCAATACACTCGTGTTGATGGTCGTGTCTACTACTAACTTCCATAAAAACAATCTTGTTTCCCCTTTTTCGCACAACAACCAGCTCCACTTTGATTTCCCTTCCACAAACCCTTCATTACTCAACTACATTGTCTATACTTAATCATTTGACTCCAATTTCTCATGATCAACAGATTATAAATCTTAAATCCAAAAAAAGTTTAAAAATTCCAATACTTACTTAGTTTCTTATGAAGTCTTAATCTATCAAAAAATTTAGCATGAAAACCTCGATTTCCTTTAACTAGATTACAACTTGTGTTAGAAACTACTCTTAAACACATAAGGAACGCCTAATGTGAATACCATTTACCCGAACATACACCCTCTACACACATCCTATGGTTAACCTTTAACTAAAGTGCGATAAGAACTTGTTTTTTTTTTTTTTTTCTAAAAGCTTTACCTTAGGAACCTTAAGCATAAAGAATCAACGAAAAAAGGCTAAGATAATGAGCTATCTCACCTTGATTTCAATGCTCTTGGAGTGATGAGGAAATTGCTGAGGATAAACAACGTGATGAGAGGAAGGGAAAAGAAAAAGAGAGATAGGAGAGAGAGAGAGAAAGAGAGAGAGAGAGAGAGAGAGAGACTAAACGTAACATATAAGAGGGAAAGTGGAAAGTTTAAATGCCTAAAAGGATCAAATTGCCCCTCTATTTAAAATAATTTATTTTTCTCATTCTTGTAGGTTTTACATGCTTCCCCTTTTACAAAAACTTTCATCCTTGAAAGTTACATGATTCTTGAAATAACTTAGGGAACTTTTTTCTCATCTCCTCTTCAAGCTCCTAAGTTGATTCTCACTCAATTTGATTTGTCCATTATGCCTTTACATAAGGAATCACCTACCTTTTTAATACTTGATCTTTAGTGTCTACCATCTTGATAGATTGTTCCACTATAGACATATTTGGCTTCACGTTCAGAGGCTTAAATACAGTCACCTAATCTAGACACTACACAAATCTCCTAAACATTGACACAAAGAACATGTTATGCATGCCTTCTAAGCTAGGTAGTAAAGCTAATTGGTATGTCACATTACCAATTCTCTCCACTATTTCAAACAGACCAACGTACCTAAGATTCAACTTTCCTCTTAATTTGACCTAATTATCCTTTAGTTGGAGAAATCTTCAATAACACCCTATTCCTCACTTGAAACTCTAAGGGTCATCGCCTTTTATCCACATAGTTCTTCTGATGACTCTAAACTACTTGCATTCATTGTCTATCTGTAGCTTCTTGCACGAACTCTAGCCCTAAAAGTGGTCTTTCGCATATCTCATCCCAATGGATAGACAACATGCATTTCCTTCCATATAACACTTCATATGGAACCATTTGTATGATTGCTTAGTAACTATTATTATAAGAAATTCGATTAGAGGTAAGTGCTCATTCATTACCAATAAATTCTAATGCACATGCTCTTAGTATGTCTTCTTGAATCTGTATTGTCCTCTCAGATTGCTTGTCCATTCGCGGATGGAAAGAGGTACTGAGTTGTACTTAACTAGCCATGGCCTTTCATAAACTTCTCCAAAACATACTTACAAACTGAGCATCTCAATCAAAGGTAATGATTACTGATGCTCCATGCAACCTTACTACCTCATGTAAGCATAACTTTGTCAATCTTTCCAATTTATATCCCAAAATAATCAATATAAAGATAGACTAACTTTGTTAAATTGTCAACTATTACTCATATAACATCGTACTTTTCCTTGCTCTTAGGAAGAGTTGTGATAAAGTCCATAGTCACGTACTCCTATTTTCACTTTAGCATTAGAAGTTTGCAACTTTCCTGTTGGCCTCTGGTGCTTAGACCTTTTCAACTTGGCTATTAGTTTCTTTTACTTAACTCATACTATTTTTCTATTATACTTTAGCTTATCGGCTTACAACAACTTCTGTTACTACTACTTCATAGCTTTGTTGATTCATATACTTCTACCATTTATCTCCTAGGCATTAAGGTATTCTGTTCTTGTTTATTCTATTTCTTATTTATTTACAACATGATTACAACACTATTAGCCTTTACCTTAGAAGTCAAACTGTCAACATAGTAAACCACCTCACTCATCAATCTCAACCCTCCACCACTAAATGATAGCAACATAATTCTTTCTCTCTCCATTCCTTCCCTCCCATTTCCCTCATCTTAAATAGTGTTAAAGAGCGAAAAGAGAGGTGAAATGAAGAGATAGAAGATTACAAGGGAAAAAAATAAAAGGTTGTTTTGAAAAGAGAAATTAACTAAAACATGCATAGAGTGAAAATATGGGAAAATGGGAAATTGAAAGTTACCGATTATTAATCAATTATTCGTGTAGAAAATGTGCAGAGAAGTAATAAAGGTCAATTTAGAAGAATGAAAAAAAAAATTAATTAAGGGGAGATTGTATGATTTACAAAGTTAATAGCTAAAAAATATTACAAATAATTTTACAAATCAACAAAGTGGATTATAAATACCTATTTCATTCCTCATAAATTCAAATTTGCATTTATCTAAATATTTTGTAAAAATATCTATAAATTGCAATTATTTAGACCAAAACTTAATGTTAACATCATTATTAGAGAGATGGTCCCATATAAAATGATGTTGAATTTCTACATGTTAGATCATGAATGGTTTACTTGTATCTTTTCTCATATTTATGGTGTTTTCATTATAACATTTTACTTGAATATTTTCAAAAACAAGGCCATAAAATAATAATTGTTACTTAGAAGACTATTATCAAAATATTTGTGCACTACAGTTGCTAATTGAAAATGTACTTAGCTTTAGCTGTTCATAAGGATACAAAATTTTGTTTTTTGAAAGACTAAGAAATCAAAATCCCTAAAAATTGGCAAATATTTAAGCTACTTTTTCTATCAACTTTACATAATGCATAGTTAGCATTTAAGCATCCAATTAAATAAAAAATTTATTTTTTGGACACCAAATAGCCAACTTAACAATGCTTAAAATGCAAATTCATCTAAGTGAGTCTTAATGTGATTACTTTGAAACCACCTACAAATATATGTACTAAATGACATATTAAGTTAAGATGCAAGAGTAAGGAACCAATCAAACTTCTATAAATTTTTTCATTTACCTTTTACTATCAACATTTAAGTCTAAGCTAATAAAGGTATTCATAGGAGTTGTAACACCTTTTGTATCTTAATATCCAAACTTCTTATTTAATGTACTTTCCTTAACATATAAATATTCCTTCTTTACTTTAATTGATTTGTGTGGAGGACTAAAAATTATTATGTTAGTTATTGGGATAAACTCATTATTTATTTAAGCTTGACTCCTTGAGCTAGGTGACAGGGTCTAAGGAGTTCAGTCCATTTTGGGATGATTTAGGAAGATTTGGCTTGGTAGGCTTGGAATAGGAATCGTTGGATCAGCCTATCCGTCTCTAACCTTTCTTAGGTAGGCTTATGCACTTATAAGGAAGGTTACTGACTTTGGGGTCATTAGCTAGCTCATTCTGGATAACCATGAATCGAGCAAGCTCCATCTCATCTGTTGATCACCTAGATTATCCGACGGATGCTATCATGCCTAAGAGCCTATAAACACCTAGTATTTCCTCATCATAAAGAACTCTGAGAGAGATCAGAGAAACGGTATTCTACTATGAAAACTCTGCTTTCTAAGATCAAATCACGTTCAGGCAAAGAATTGATCTTATTTGCCTAAGCTACAAGGTGAACGCCTTAGGTCTCCTAAGGCTGTCTTGTCTGTTACTGTGCATTTGAGACACTGAGATTGCTTATTCCTCCTCCCTGCCTTATTCTCACCTAATCATCCATTCAAGTGACAATCTCGCATTGTTACTTTGAAGCCACACACAGCACGCTACTTACGCAGCACGCATGTGACTACTCCAATCAAACCCCCACATCTACATTTTAGTGACTCTACTAGGGAAAAGTGATCACAAAGGCATGGCACGGCACCTCCTAAGAAGAGAACAACTGGTACGTCTGATACAACGTCTTAAGAGCTTGACAATAATGTTGAGCTTACTAAACAGAATTCACTCCTACAGCTTAAGAATACTAGCCAGGACCATTTAGCGCTTGAAGCTCCTCTAGATCCCATATAGATGATGTGAACAATACAGGAAGCTACTAAGGCTTTAAATTAGTTTATGGCTATTTTCCAACCTATCCTTACCATGATGGCTACCATCGCTGCTACGTAACAAGGTATGGCTTTGTCAAACTCTATGATAGCTGTACAACCAAATATTACTACCTTAACTCAATTAATTAATCTTCCAACCATTGAAGAGGATCTCCATCAAGAAGGAGGCAATAAAACCACCCTGCTAGAACCTATACGATAACCGACTCCTACACTAAAGAATGTAAGAGTCCATTTAGGTGGCTCTTCATCTTCATAGGTGCCTGCTCCTCCATTCAATCCTACCATTCCAATTTTGGGAAGATCTACTTCTCATCCCAATCTAGCCCCTACTTCGTTACCTACGCCCACATCTTCTATTTCAAAGACTTCATTTATAACAAAGGAAGACCTGGACATTTATATGAGATAAATACAAACTAGATCATCTATGGGAGTATGAGAGTTAAATCTCCCATATCACCAACACATCGCAGCAAAGCCATATCCTAAGGACTATGTAAGTCCTAAATTCATATTGTTTAATGGCAAAAAAGGAAGCATGAAGGAATACCTCCTAAAATTTATTGAAACATTAGAGCCTTATAGGCTTAATGATGACCTAAAGCTTAGAAAATTCTCTAAATCACTGACAAAGAAGGCTTATACCTCATATGTAAACCTCCCTTCGGGATTCATGAGGGACTATGTGCAAGCTCTTCTTAGAGAAAATTTTCTCTACTTAGGAGCGAGTCACGATTACAAATATGAGAAGAATACAACAAAACCAGGGGAAAAATTTAATGGATTATATAGAACGCTTTAGAGAACACACTCTAAACGTTCAAGATATTTGTGATGAAAGAGAACTAGTGAAGATCTATATCCAAGGGATGTTCTCTAGATATGTTGTGCACCTGGAGGACCTTTCCCTGTGTTCTTTTACTGCATTTGTTGAAAATGCATGAAGGACAAACAACTCTGTTACGAGACAATGGAAATAAAGTAGCAAGCTCAACAAATGAGTAGCATCATGTCCTCGATTGGGAATGAGGACTTTAATGCTAATAAGAGACCTAAGAAAGATATAGAAACTCTTCCGTTCCCATGCTCGATGAGCAAGGTACATGCCATCCTCAACCATTGGTTAAGGATGAAGCTATCAAGTTGCCAAGAGTTGAATGCCAACCTACAGAGAACAAAAGAAGAAATCCCAAATATTGTTGGTTTCATAAAACAATAAATCATCCTACTAAGGATTGCTGAAGCTTACGAAAGATATTTTATGAAAGAATTTAAAATGGGTAGCTTGACATCGAAGATAACGACATTCTTAATAACCCACTTCCAAGATATGATACCCATGTGATAGCAAATGAGTGCTTTGAAAGTGATTAATGATTCGTTAGGGATTAAAAAAAATAAAGGGTTTAAGCTATGGCATTGCTTTTGTAAATAAAGAACAAATTTCACTACTTAATAATAAAACTTTTATTATCTTACTCATCTTTATATATTATATCTTATTCTCTTAAGCCCAGGTAATATCCTGGCATCTCAGCTCCCACGCCTCAAGCCCAGGCAAAGTCTTGGCATCTCAACTTTTGTGCCTTAAGCCCAGGCAACACCCTGGCATCTCGGCTCCCATGCTTCGAACCTAAGTAATGCATTGGCATCTCAGCTCTTACACCTAAAGCTAAGGCGATGTTCTAGCATCTTCGCTTCTATACTTTAAGCCTAGGCAACGCCTTGGCATCTCGGCTTGCATGCCTTAAGCTAGGTGACACACTCGTATCTCGGCTCTCATGGTTAAAGCCTAGGCAATGCCTGGCATCTTAGCTTTCATGCCTTATGTCTAGGGAACGCCCTAGTATCTTGGCCTCTATGCCTTAAGCCTAAGGTAATGCTTTAACATCTAGCACTTATGCAAGAACTATTCAAGTAGTGATGTATTGATAGATCCTAGCTTACCATGCTTTCATCTTACTCACGTGGGAACCACAATTGAGTGAAAGTAGTGATGGTAGCAAAGATCTTAGTCTTCTTCAAGAAAAATCATATGCTATATCTTTATGGTGATATGGTCCACTTGCCTACCCATCCAAGTTGTACCTTTTTAAGGAAGGAAAACTAGGGATGAAGGAGATGCAACACTCTCTTCTCTTAATTTTTGTATCAAAACATGGACATAATGATGTTGATCCTATAATCTCGTAAAGACTTGCTGTAGAACAAGCTTGCAGTAAGTAAAGCCTATTAGGGCTTGCTGTATGCGAGTCTTGCTGTGCTTAAGGCTTATTGGGACCTACTTCATTCAAGGACTACCGAGCAAGATGCTCACTGTGCTTGAAGCCTACTAAGGCCTACTGCCTTGACGCTTTCTTACTTTAGGCTCCTTTATGTAAAGGTTGATGTTCTTAAGGTATGCTTACTCAAGGGCTTGTTTTGCACTTAAAGCTTGTTCGTAGATGGTATCTCCTTATAGGAGGAACTAGCTAGCCTATGCTAATTCCTGAAGTAAATTTTTAAGATTGATTGGGGACGATTAATTATGACACCATTCATACCTGTAAAGATGGAAAAAGAGCATATGAAGATACTTACTCTTTCTCATGATCTGGGCTTGGAACCTGAGGCTTGTCTTTTCTTCGTTCCTTAAAGAAGTATGCGAGTAAAGAAGCAAAACATGGCTTCTTCTTCTTAGTAGGGGTAGCTTACAAAGCACCCATTAGTGATGTTTAAAAATTGTGCTCTTTATGAGAAGACGTTGTGACAGTAAGGTTCGCTTGTCCAAAGCTACATAGATTTAATAGTACAGCTACATTTTCTAATATTGGAGTTATCTCCCCCCACAAAGTAATAAATGTATGGGTTTGAACAATGCAACATGAGATGATTGCCCGCCATACTTCCATTCCATTCATTTACAAGAACCGCAATCGAATAGAAGTGGCAATAGCATGGAGGACTTTAGCTTTCTTTAGTAAAGTCATGTATTCTAGCTTCTCTGCAATATATGCTACCCAATCATCCCATCCAGATGGTGGCTACTTCAGGAATGAGAATTGGATGTTGGAAAGAGGTAGCTCTCTCCTCTCGTTTCTAAAACGCAACACCGAATCTCTCTTGATGGTGTCTCTAGAATCAGTACGAGACTCATGCTCGATAAATTGGAGACTATCACCAATTCGAGGTGTTGCACATGCTTCTTGGCACTTAGCTTTGTCCTTGAACGTATCTTTAGAGATAGTCTTGTCCAACTACTTATCCCGAGGACATGAGATGTGTGGTGGACATTTATCGTGATGTACTAATAAGTCTTTTATCTTTGCTATTTTTATGGTTTGACTTGAATTGGTCTTTATCTCTTTTCCTACAAGAACACAAAATTAAAATATTCTCCAAGTCAAGAAATCAATACTCAACATGTTTCTTTGACAATAAAGGAAGGCTCATTATTTAGCCTCCTTGGAGCTATTTAAATATATTAAAACGATAATAATAATAAAATAAAATAAAAGGTACATTTTTTATATTAATTTTTTATGGATATTTATACGCTACTTATTAATTTATATAACGTGTTAGTATTATTATTATTTTTTTCCTTTCATCATTCATAATTTTATGGAACATTTACTAATTTATTGAAACCAGGATACTTTGAAAGTTAAAAAATCATGCCTACATGGAGGTGAAAATTTTTTTTAAAAAAATTTACTTTCCCATTTTTTCTTATTCTCTTAATGATTGCACAAAATCCAATGACAATCAACTCTTATAATGGAATCCTTGTGTTCTTATTCATTTTATTATTTTTTAGCTATATGCTTCTTGTGGATAAAGTTCTGTTGTTTCTCAAGTTAGTATTTATATTTGTGAATAGTGATCCATTGAATTTATTATTGTGCTGTAATATATGGCTTGACAAGAGAGAAAAGTGGATACCAATTAAAATAAATAAATAAATAAAATTAAAAAAGGGGGTTAATCAAGGGATGTTACACAATAAATCCAATAGAATTTGTTCAACAAGTCAATTACAAGTGGTTTGTCAAAACATCTTTATCCTATGCCAATTCAATGTTTCATAATATATATATATATATATATATATAAAAGGAAAAGAGAGGACGACAGTCTGAAAATACATAAGAGATGAAGTATTCCACATGGAGATATTTGTTACAAGGGCAAGAAGTATTCAACTATATTCTAAAGTATGAATATAAAGGGAATCTAATTTTGCAAGGAGACATTTTATATATATATATATATATATATATCAATCTAGATAGCATCTTTTAATTCATGGAATATATAGAAAGATAGTACCTTTCAATTGAAGAAATTATGGAAAACATGTACGGATCATACGGTTTTGAAAATATCACAAGAATGAAGTTTGCTTTCTAAAAGAAATTGACGTTTCTCGTACAAAGGGTATATCATAACAAATAATCAATCATTTAAAAAATAATAATAATAATCATAAAATAAAAAAGAAAATACCTTTTATAATGATTGATAATTGTTGCGATTGTCTTTGCTAATGACATATACATTATGTTCTTGTGGGAAAAATCATGAAAGCTGCAAGCTATGGGTTAAAACAAGTAGTTAAAAAAAAAGGGAAAAGCCAACGAAAAATAGAAGAGAAGAAATATCGCACCTTGTTTTTTGTCACTGACTTCTTGTTGTTGATTTTTTTTTGTTTCCACCAATCTATCAAAATGTAGCAGTAGATAAGTTAGAACAAGTATTGTCTTACCTTGTTAATATAAAGACTCAACAGGTGGTTGTGAACATGTATAAATACATGTTGCCGCCAATGTGATTGTATTGTGTGAGGATAGGTTTTGGAGATTTAAGTGAGATTTGATAAATTTAAATGGTTTTGTTGATATTTGGTTTTGGAAATAAGATATTATGAGAATATTATTTGTCACTATGGAAAAGATTTAAAGGAGATTTCATGTATTGTGCAAGGAAGTAGAAAATATTAGATGGTGTTTTCCTTTGCTATACGGTTTTCTTTTAATCTGAGCATGGATATATAGAAATACGGACGTTTTACCAAAAAAAAAAATACCGTACCCCACCGCGAAGGCATTTCCCTTGTACCCCCAACGCCATTTCTATGTAAAGTAATGTAACTCTTACAATCTTTGTAAGGGGCAGATGCTGTCATTTCTTTTCGCAACGCTCCAGAGCTCTACTTTACTTCATGATAGCACTACCCCATTTATCAATATGAATGAGATACATATTATGTGGCAAATCAATCTCATGGGAACAATAAGTCAATAATGCAATACAGCATATCATGCTCAACTCGCTAGTGACAAAAAAAAAAAAAGCATCAATTCCGTGATATTAGAAGTAATTAAGCAAAGTAAAGTCAACAGTCAGTGCGTTTACATAACAGTTGAAGAAACAACTTCTAGAAATACCCAAAACCCCCTTGAATGTGTCTAAGGGACTTTTGGTTAGGGGGCAAAATGTAAAGCACTAAAAATTGTTATATTAGTTATTGGAATAAGTTCATTATTTATTTAGGCTTGACTCATTAGGCTAAGTGATAGGGCCTGAGGAGTCTAATCCACTTTTGGGATGATTCAGAAAGATTTGGCTTGGTAGGCTTGGAACAGGAATCGTTGAATCGACTCGTCCGTCTCCAAGCTTTCTTAGGCAAGCTTATGTACTTATAAAGAAGGTTACTAGCTTTAGGCTCATTAGCTAGCTCATTCTGGATAACCATGAATCGAGTAAGCTCCATCTCATCCATTGATCACCTAGATGATCTAACATATGTTATCATGCCCAAGAGCCTATAAATATCCAGTATTTCCTCATGACAAAGAACTTTGAGTGAGATCGAGAAACGATGTTTCACTATGAAAACTTTGCTTTCTAAGATCAAATCACATTCAGGTAAAGAATTGATCTTATTCACTCAAGCTACAAGGTAAATGCTTGAGGTCTCCTAAGGCTGCCTTGTCTGTCACTTATGCCACGTTTCTCCTCCTTGTTTTATTATAATCTAATCATTCTTTCAGGTAATAGTCTTGCGTCGTTTCTTAGAAGCTATGTATAGTATGCTACTCACATAATACACACGTGACTATTCTGATCAAACCTACACATCTACAATTTGTATTTTAAGGAATAGACTGAGCTCTCCTATTAAGGACATTTCAAATTCAACCTACCTACATCATCATAGAAAATTCTTTGCAAAACTTCTCGTCAAATGTGTCCAAAAATAGCATCATCCATGTAAATCTAAACAATAAGGATATCTTTATTGTAATGCTTTAAAAATAGAGTTGTGTTAAGTCTCTCTCCTTGAAAGCCATTTTTGGTTAAAAACTCACTAAGTCTATCATACCAAGCATGAAGTACTTGCTTTAAATCTAAGCACTAGATTCTAAACATGATTTTTATTTTTTAAATTGGTTTAGTTTGTCTTGCATGCGTTGACCTGGATGCTATCCTTTAATGACCTAACATTGCCAATTATCAAGTCTCTAAGATGATTAGAATAATTTCTTTTTGTATCAGTTGAAGGTTTTATGTTGCCTTCTATGTTGGATTTCAAAATTTCTAAATCCAATACTAAAAATTGAACCTTTTGTCTTACCTTCTATATTCTACTAGGCATGTAACTCTCCATTCTTTTATTTGTTAAATGTGATACCCCTTGAATAAATGGTAATGGAATTTTAATTATTGAGGCGCCTTTCGGTGTAGCAGCTTAGAGTTTATCTAAACTCTAAAGTTAAGCATGCTTAGGGGGAGCACTCCTAAGATAGGTGAACCCTTGAGAAGCTATTACATTGAAGAACAAGACCATGCAATGCGATGCTAACTAGAAGGTCAGAGTCGTTACAGGAGATATTAGAGCAATTTACCAATTAGAAGGGCAATGTCCTTATCTAGCAATTGTGTAGTGAAACTAATGAAGACATCAATTTTGTAAGGAGGTAAATTGTGATACCTCTTAAATAGAAGGTGACAGAATTGTAATCATCAAGAGACCTTTTGGTATAATGACTTAGATTTCGTTGGAGCTCTAAAGTTAAGTGTGCTTAATGGGAAACACTACCAAGATGAATAACCTCTTAGGAAGCAACTGTACTAGGGACAAAATAATACAGTGTATCATGCCTAAGTGGACAATAACTCAGTGAAAGAAGTTTCGATTGGTTCATTACATTAAAAACAACATCATCATCATCGAAATCACTTTTCAAATCTTTTACAAATTTCATATTAATTTATTCCTCAACAAAATTTGTTGCTTTATTAGAAACTTGATAGGCTTTGTTATTTAAAGCTACCCTAAGAAGATTACTTCATAGCTCTTTGTTCAAATTTTCCCAAACATGAACTGTTCTCTTACCAAAACATTTAATACCAAATATATGAAAATATGAGATAGTAGGTTTTCTTTCTTTAAGAATATATACAGTTTTGTTTTTTGAAGTTCTAATATAGATCCTTTTTATTATATAACATATAGTTGAGGCAACTTTTACCTAAAAATATTCATCGCAAAATATTGTAAAATCAAAGTTTTCAAAGATCCATTCTTAGATAATTAATTGAAACTATTTTTTTTATTTGAACCGTTTCATAGAGTTTTTCAAAAGCTTTGAATATATCACTTTTATGTTTTGTGTAGCTTAAAAAAGTCATCTCTTATAACAAGACCCTAATTGTTGCAACTTAGAGTAAGTGTTTGGGTAGGTTCAAATAAGTCCATATATGGGGTTGTTTTTGTAGAAATGACATTCTTTCTCTTATGAAAAATATGAACCATCTTAATCTTAGAATAAGAAGCAAAATGAACACCATCCTTAATGTTCATCCTCGATAGGCCATTTACTATGATATTTTTTTAATGATCTTCAAGTTGAAAAGAATTTACCTGTTTGAGTTTTTCTATGACACAGAAATATTATTATATAAGGAAAGAAAACATTTTTCAATTTTGACTCTAAAAGGTCTTGTAACATGAATATTACCCTTATGAAATCCATCAAAGAGCTTTTTGACAAAATTAAAACCAATACACTTATTTTGTTCAAAAATTATTTTGTAATCTTTATCTTATAATTAACTTATGCTCAATAAATTGGTCCAAGGCTTTTCATAAGTGAGATATTGTCTATGGAGTAGGAAGAGATAACTATTATACCATATCCAAGGATTTTCCCTTTGTTGATATCATTAAAGGTTCTTCACTTCAAGGTTATTAACATCGAAGCATCTTCGCTTATGTATCTTCTTGAGCATCCATTATCAAATACTAAATTCCTCTTAACTTTGTTTCATATTCCTATAACTATCAAAAACAAATTACATATTCTTACGAACTTAGTTAAGCTTAGGACAAATGAAACTAAGTTTTTAGCATTGTTTTTATTAACTTGATATTTAGTAAGCTTGTAATTTTTGTAAAAGCATATTTTTCAATATGTCTTAAGTTGTAGCTAATGAAGCAAGTATATAGAGTGCAATAATTATACCTTTTCCCATTTACCTAGAACCTTGTATATTAGTTTGAGTATCATTTACATTGCATCGAATACCTTTTAAGTTGAATTGTGTACTTTTTGGTTGAACAACCTAACTTTTGTGTTGAAAAGTAGACCTTTTAGGTTGTTAAACAATTTTTCCTTGTTCAACTATATTTTTAACTCCATGTTCTTACTTCACGTAACTTCTTTAGTCTTAACAAAAATTGTTTGTATAGAAACTTTTGAGCTTTCACCCCTTTCAAAATCTAAGCCAGTTTTCAGGTTATCAACTCTTTGATTTGTTGAAAGCATTTTTAATTTTTCATCAATTTAAATTGAACTTAGTAAAGGTGCTTTTGATTGATTAGGAGAGATCATCTAGCTTTTGATCTCTTTCTTCAAGACAAATTTTCATTTGATAATGCTTCCTTATCAGGATGCAAAGCTTATTATCAATTTCAAATATCGTTTTCATTAGCCAAAAGCATATTTGTTTAAATCAAGGCATCTTATCATTTCTCAAAGCTTAATTTCATTTTATAGCATAGAGCTTTTGTTCTTAAATTTTGAGAGTATGTTTAAAAGTTTTTGTATCTCGACATACACAACATCGAGTAAAGAATCACTATTATCATAGTCTGAGAGTACCTTTGAATTAGCTATGTGGCAAAGGTTGGACTCTTGTTCCTATTCTTTGGTCTCTTCTAACTAATTTTTAGATTCATCGAGGTTGCTCCAGGCTACCATCATTACTTCTTCTTTTTTTTTTGAATTTCTCGAGCTTCTTGATAAATATAAGGCATTTGTATCTTATATATTCTAGTTTCTTGTACTCGTAGAACACTATTTCCTTTTTTTCTTCTTCTTCTTTTTTTTTTTCCCTTATATCTTAATAGCCCTTTTCTTTCCCTCTAAGTCATCGGTACAAAGTATGAGCTTTCATCTTAACTTGTTCTAAGACTTTCTAGATAGGCCTTACACCTCCTTTATGGTTATCATTTTAGCATCCAATGCTCTAAGTAAAATCCTTAGAATTATCTACAATCATGGTTAGAAAAAAAAACTTTCCAATTGAAACTAGTTCATTAATAATCAAAGTAAAATTAAACATTTAATCTTTTCACAAAGTTGTTCTTTGAAGAGCTCATATTCTTGTAATAAAATGTGAATTCTTATTTACTCGATTGTATCAATCTCTTCATATTCTTACAAAGCTTGTCCTACATGTAATTATCAAATCTACAAGCTAAAACAACATTCAATTCAAATGAAGAAATTGCACTAATCAAAAGATGTTTAGCCCTTGAGTTAATGGAAGCCTGTTTATATTCTAGTTAGTTAATTAAAGGAAAGTTAGTTCTAGTCTTTTGTAACAATCAATCTCAAGTTTAATAGTCCATAGGTTGGATAAGAGTCTTTATCCTTTATTTCCAATAAGAAAAGTTAAAGCTGCTAAAGAATGGAGCCTTGTAGATTGTTTTGAGGGTAAGCGTTCTACAATTTCAATTTTTCGCTCAATATGGTAAATGAGCAAGACATTAATATCAATTATTTGGTCTCAACTAATCAAGAGAGGGTTGAATTGATTGCTAAGTAAAAATTGAACTTTTCCAAAATGTTCTCCTTTTGACTACTTTAAGTGACGGGCAAAAAGTTCAAGTATATCCACAATAATTAAAGAACAATGAAAGTAAAGACATTGAGGATAAGAGACAAGGCAAAGGAATATAGTGGTTTCATGTTAATCCACTCTTCCAAGTCCACTTTGGAATTCAGTTCACTATACTAGTCATTCCATTAATTTTAATCAACAAGAGAGTATAAAGTAGAGCTTTCTTAGATACAATGAAAACTACTATGTCCCTTAGCTTTAATATAAGTCTTTGTAAATCCATGGTGCTTACTCTTTATTAACTCAATGAACTTTAGAAGATAAAGGAAAAATGAGTAACGATCTGTAAAGATTTAGCTATGGGATGTTTCTCACTTAAGGTTTTGTATTGACAATAATTTAAAAAGAATTGGCACAAATTAATTAAGATGCAACACATTGTAAAGCTCTTTGAAGATTTTTATCGAATGCTTCTTCTTATTGTTCTTCTAATCTTTGAAACTCAATTTACGAACTTAAATAACTTCAATGGCTCAATGAAATTTACATTGGAAGAAAAATCTTCATATTCGATCATTGAAAATTTTCTTAATCGAATCTTCTTTTCTTTCTGATGTAGGCTTTTGATCTTTAAAAAAGCTATTGAATATCTTCCATTAATTTTAGATAAATTTGAATTGTGAATTTATGGTTTGAATTTGAGTAATATCTTTGAAAATCTCTAACTTGAGAAAAACTAGGGATAATGCATATAAGAGTAGCAGAACTTTTGATTTTCAGTAGTTTAGTACCTAAACATTCAAAACTTAAATTTCAATGCTTGAAAATTGAAAATTAGTTCATTTGAGTGATTGAACTTTTGATTTTGAGCAATTTAGTGCAATCATGTATATAACGCTTAATAAATGAAGACACTCAAATGAACAAATTTTCAATGTTCAAGCACTGAAATTCAAGTATTGAATGTTTGGGCACTAAACCGTCCAAAATCAAAAGTTTAGATACCTTCATATGCATTACCTCAACAAACTATATCTCCAACATCTCAAATACTTACCTTGAACTCTTCTTCAACAAATTGAGATTAATTCTGGGTATATACATTGAATTTTGCATAAAAATCTCTAATTTATAGTAGAAGTTCCTCGCCTAAGATAATTAGTGAACATTAGTGTTTTGTAAGTCGAGCACAAAAATCTCTTATTTAAAACTAATCTTTATCTTCTAAATTCAAAACTCTATTTTCTAAAGAATTTCAATGGATTGAAATCTAATTTATTAAGCCACAACTTCTCTAATAAACTTTAATTGAATAAAATCTTTAACTGGAAATCTTATCCAACTTAAATCAAGGCAATCAGTCAAGTCATAAGCTTCAACAAATTCGATAACTAATCCTATAATCTCTAAAATATCTACTTCTAAATTCAAAGATAGACACATATGTCGAAGATTATCAACAACTATATTTAAATTATCCATGAACTCTCCATTTCAAGCTAGAATTCAAATTAATCCTTTTTAGATATTGAATCTTGAATATAGCCAAAAGAAATATTAAATCTTGAATATTAAATAAATTCTCCTATTAATCTTTAGGATTGTCTCATAAAAATTGAGTTAATGTACTTAAGATTGATCCAATTATAGTGGAACTTGATCAAGTGCATTATCTAAATTCATTCAACTAGTAGAGTTGGACTTCAATAATTAAATCGACTTAAATTCTTATTTTTCACATGCTTGAATGCTCTTCTAGAAGAACCTTCTATGTCTTCTAATAGAGCTTTTATGTTCTAATTTTTGTTATGCTATCCAGTAAACCTCTTATGATTTCGTTATAACCTTCTATATTATTAAGTTCATTTCCTATTTGTCAAGGTACCTTCTATCTTTTACTCGGTACCTTTTATGTTTACTTATCAATATGAAAAATGCTTTATTCTATTTTATAAATCTTATTACACATTCTATGTTCTTAGTCATTGTTTACCTTCTATACAAGCTTTTATAGTTTTATACACTCTTAATAATCATATTATAATTGATATGACCTGTGCCAAGAGAAGATAAGGGTAGCATATCAATATGGGTCCGAACTTACCAAAGGAACAAAAATAGAATAGGTTTAGTGAAGGTTTTAGCAAATTCATAAGCTACGTATTAGGATAAGACGCACTAACTAGATCCTATACAGCCTAATCATCACTTTGATACGGTGCATAGAGAGATAACTATGGTTGTCCGCCACGATCCTTACTAAAGGGATTGATAAGAGCTAGAAAGATAAAGCTTTTTAAGAGAAAAGACTCAAAGGGTTTTTTATTAATCTTCAAATCTATCTAAAATCCTACATACATGAGCTATTTATACATAGTAGCAAAATTATAAATAAAATTACTAAAAAGATGCCTTAGTAGCATTATCGTAAATACAAAATAAAACACATGGGCAATCTAGTAAAAAAAAACATAAGCAAGCAATCATGAAGTTCCCTACCCTAGATGACCTGAATTGGCCAAATCGACTTGGACAAACCAAGCCAACCTAAGCTGGCCAAACCAACCTGAAGTGGCCAAGTCTAGCAAACTATGCTAAGTCGAGTAGAACTGGTAATGCAGAGTAGGTCTTTCACATTGGTAGAACTCATAAGTATGTCTTCTTTGCATGAGGAGCTCACCAACAAGTCTCCAATAAAGTCTGAAACTTGGAGTTTTGTTAGGTCGACGGCCCGAAGCCTATCATCCCCTCTCCTTAGAGAAGTTTCGGCCTAAAACTTGGTAATTGGTAAATCCCACTAGGATCAAATACTAACGTGCAAAAATGAAATATAAATATAGAAAAGTACTCAAGCTCCTTCATAAATGTTATCATCAACCAATGCTCCTTCCATTTATCATAAGCTCAATCAATTAAACTCTTCTCTAAGGATCATTCCCTCTATTCATCATTTATTCAGTCAACTTCACTCAGGTAGCCCCAACAACTATCAATGAAGGGGAATAATATAACTTTTAGCCCAAACATCATGTCATAAGCTCAGGGAATTTGAAAATTTAAGATCTCAAACTCCTCTTCTACCTCAAGAATCCTTAAAGCTTCACGCTTTCTTAATGTTGGCATCACAACTTCATGCTTAGTAGCTTTCACCTCTTCCACTTCCTCACAACTCAATTCTTTCTCTTCCCTTCTATACACTTCAAATTTTTCCAATGTAAAAGCACTAAGGATAAGAACAATATGACCCAAATAGAAATATCCATCACCATGATCTCGAAAAACACTAATATACATTCTATAGCATCTCATAGATATAATATTACTACAACACATGTCACCTCGAGACAACCCCAACTATGGATCAAGATAAAAGAATTTGACATGTGGAGGACTAATATAGTAATACCTATAGTCTTTGATAGCATCAAGTATTAATGGCAATGGGATCACTTCAGAAACATGGGTACTAAGTTGCAACTTATCTTGTCCTTCCCCATCAACTTCCATCTCATCCTCAAATCCTACCCCTTTTCCTTCTGTTTCCTCCTCCTCGATGCACTTTGATTGAGTAATCCTTTATTGCATTTTTTTCCCATCATCTCCTCAAGCTTAGAAAGTACATTCTATAATTGTTCCAATACATAAGGAAAAACAAGATTTAGGCCTCATGTACTACGATTTGTATGTTGAGCCCTACTGGCCATATGGGATAAATTTCAATTCAACACCACCTCTACATAAGCAAATACAGCTTGAAAAGCTAATATGCACAATGGATAGCATGCCAATCAACTTGTAAATTATTCAAACAACAGTTAGCTTGACAATTTTATTCAAGCGAGATAGCCATTCCCGATCACGTTTGTAAGTACATAGGACTGCCAATCAAGAACTTGCTTCCTCCGCACATGAGCACGGGTAAGACAGTTCACACGTGTTTTTCCTAGCTCGGCATTCAGTTCTTTAGTATGGTAGACACACAACAGCATAGAGAATCATAATTTGGTTGCTTCCACTCATACACAGCACGTGTCACAATAAAACAACACGTAGACATTCCAAATAGAATAGCCTTCTAGTAGCATAGTTCGGTGCAATTAAGATAGCTCAAGTTCGGCAACCAGTAGAATACACCAATTGAACAGCTCGACGATGCTTGGTTTATTCTATAGTTAGGCTTCTTACATAACAATTTGGACCGCTTGATAGTTCACAGTAGCTCAGAAATGGGTTTACTCTACCTTGGCACTTCTTATACAGCAGTTCGGTTTGGACACTTCAACTTGGTAGCTTAAACTCCCATACACAATTCAGCTTGGCATTTGGTTAAAATGTTAAGTCAACAGTTCGACACTCCAACAACAGTTCGGTTGCTTTTGGAATCGCAACAACTCAGTTCAACAATTCAATAGGCAGTAAGAGTTTCTACACTTTCATACACAGCTCGTCACTTGCTATACTTTCACGCACACTGCTCCGTTTAGAAGCTCAACAAACTTGGAGTTCAGCTCGGTCAATCACTGCAGCAGTTTAGATACTTTAATTTTAGCTTGGAAAATACTTAAAGAAGACAGTACGGTACTGCACACCTATCAACAGAAGTTCGGACACAAGTCCACCTTACACTCCCTACACGTGTATACCTAACAAGCTTAGTACAACTCCATGTCACGATACATACGACACGATCAGTAATAGCTCTCACCGAAGGAATAGGATTAGCTTGGCAATTTAACATCTTGTCTTGGAAATCAGCTTGGCAACAGTGATATTTGTCCAACACGTAGCAACTCGATTCCTCTTCAAGCTAACTAACACCCGAACATTCAATTAGCTCCACTTATGTAATATGGACACAACAATTCGGCATTCACAGTAACCGCCTTTCGGCTCAGACACTTAGCCACTGCTCAGTTTGGCACTTTGCATCGATTAGTTTAGCCCGGTACAGACACAAACACACAATAGTAACATGTCACAGTAACTCACACTCCAATACACAACAGCACTTGTTCGGTTCTATCTCGGCATACACACCACTGTTCGCTTGGTTTAGACTTACAAGCTGAATAGACTTGCTCGAATTACAACAACGCTCATCAATATTACAATGGAATTCACTTGCAGTAGCTTAGCAAATTTTAACAGTATAGTAGCTCGGTAAAGATCCAGTCACAACAGCCTATAGGCACAACACCATACGCAACAGCACTTTACAGTTCATACATTCCAATTGACTTAAAACATGCACGAAGCAGCATTTTACATACTCGTGGAAAGCACATAGCTCGATGTAGACACTACCCTTGATCTCCGCCCTCGACACACCTGCGCACGACTCTCCTTGCTGCATAGTAGAGCACTTTACGATTGCACATGCCTACACTCTGTTGCACTCCAACACAACAGTACACATGAAATTCACAACTCAGAGATCTATACAGTACAACTTAGCTTGCAATTGTATAATTCGGTTTATACTTAATAGAACACTCAATCACGGTTCAAATTCCCCTGCTTCACACCACCAAAACAGTACTACATAAACGACAGACAATAGCCACCATGTACAGGACAATCTACTAAGAACATACAGCGCACTTCACTATCACACACATGAATACAACAAACATACGATTCAAGACGGTACGAAATGGTGACACAACGGCTCTTACACAATAGCCACCACTAACTTTACTCTGGTGACCACCATACCTAAACTCACAAACCCACTCATGCACTAATCACTACTCATGCGGACTAACACCATTCCACCAATACAAACTCCAGTGATTACCACACCCAAATTTACAGACCCACTACTGTATGCTTCCCAACAAACACTCGCTACTATGCTCATTAACTTTAATTCACAAGTACCATACACAAGCACACACCACCATGATAGCAACACAGAAACGAAGTAGCTTCACTTGTTATTCAAACACCGCTTCGAAATACACACTTGACCAGACAATAATGACAACCACAAACTGAATTAGTACAACCCAAATCGAAATTTAAGTGTCTACTACATAGCTCAAGCACACCCAATCAAATACCAATGTAATTTCCCACAACTACTAATTTTGCAATTTCAAACCCTAATTTTAATATTCTTGTTATAACTTTATATATATATATATATATATATATATATTCTAATCTACGACTTCCTTAAAAGATACCTCAATCCAAATATGATTTTGCTATTGTATTTACTTTATTGTGGAAGCTTATTTCCCTCAAGTTTGGGTGATAACGTAGATTCCCTTCAAGACAATATACAAGATGCAAATAGCTAATGGAAGAGAAACAATAACCAAATTCATAGTCTCAATGATTGGGATGGAAAATAGTAAAGTTAATCTCCAGCTAATAAATCCTTAGTAACACCACATAAACTAACAAATCGGCACCTTCTTGAGTACCAAATAGAATAAATGTGTACTCACTCTCAGCACTATTTGGAACCTCAGGCTTTGATATTAAGATGGTACGACGCCCGCTAAGAGCAAACAAGGGTAGTCTATAGGGATAGATTTGAACCTACCGAATGAAAGAAAATAGAATACATTCAGTAAGTGTTTTAGCAAATCTATGAGCTACTTAATTTGATGTAACGCATCAACTAGATTCTACACAGTATAATCATCACTTTGATATGACACACAAAAAGATAACTAGGGTTACACGCCACAACTTTTGCTAAAGGATTGATAAGAGTTAGTAAGAGTAGTTTTCCAAGAAAAAAGACTTAGGTTTTTCACTAATTTTCAAATTTGTCTAAAACCTTACATACATGAGCTATTTATATGTAGTGGCAAAGTTGTAAATAAAATGACTCAAAGGATTCCTTAATAATATTCCCATAAAGAAAAAATAAAACCTATGGACAATTTAGTAAAGAAAAACATAAGCAAGTAATCTTAAAGTTCATTACCCTTAATGACCTAAACTGGCTAAGCCAACCTCGATAGGCTGAGTTGACTTAAGCTAGTCGAGCTGACCTAAGTATGGTTAAGTTGACCTAAAGTGGCCAAGCCGACCTGAGTATGGCCGAGCCGAACTGAAGTGGCTGAGCTGAGCAAACTATGTTGAGCCGAATAGAATTGGTAAAGCACAACAAGTCTTCCACATTGGTAAAGCTCATAAGTTTGTCTTCTATGCATAAGGAGCTCACCAACAAGTCTCCAATAAAGTTCGAAACTTAGCATTTGGTTAGGTTGGCATCCCAAAGCCAATCAATAATAGTTTATCTAATAATCAAATGAATTAAGTTGGAGATATGAAATCTTAAGAATACAAGCTACCCCACGTTCATAGCTTTCATAGTAATATTTTATTCATCTAAATAATAAATTAGATCACTCTGTTTGATGTTTAAAAAATAATTCATTTCATTTTTTATGTTATTGTCACAACATATTGTACAGAGCTTAATAGATACCTTAAGTAATTTTGACAATAAGAAACTATAGACCTTTTGTTTTTCTAAGCCATTTATTAAGCATGTAAACAAATATAAGTTACTTAGAAAAGATTGTTTCAAACTTCTGACTAAATATATTGAGAACTAAGAAGGGAAGTAGAAGCTTATGAAGTGAAAGCTAACATAATTGTATACATAGAATAAAGTTCTATATACTAAGCAAAAGATTGTTTGGACAAGATAGAACTTTTTCCAAGTCAAAATGGAAGTTCCACATAAGATGTTAAATTATGTTGAATAGCTAGATAATAGATAAAGATCCATATATGTTGATGAAGGCAATCCACCAATCTATTATAATATATAATTTCAAAAACTAAGAGAAAGAGGCCTTAATTTAAAGAAGATTTCGTCGAATCAATTTTTGCTATAAATTTATCTATAATATCACATATCTTGTATTTTCAATCTCACACATGATATCATAGATTTACTCTTATCTAAAAAGATTATATGGCCACCGGTATAAATTTTTTTAATATATGTTTTAGATATATTATTATTTATGATATTATTATTTATCATTTTATTCATTTACTAATTTGATTTCACAATTGCTCAAATATTATTAACTTTTTTTTGGATAATATATTATAATATATAATTACCAAAGTTTTTTTGGTGATCATACTTTTATCATTATTTTTTTTTAATATATAAAGCCTCTTCGAGCTAAAGCTAACACTAGTTTTCTAGTGTGACCAACTAAGTTTGAATTCATCCTTCCTCAAGTTGTAACATAATTGGTAATATATATATATATATATATATACACACACACATACACATATATACATACACATATATAGAGTCTCTTCGATATTAATATTCAGTTATTAAAATTTTCTCAAAAGGTCTCATTATATTTTAAATAATGTATAAATAACTATTATCTTTTGGCTATTAGTATTTTTTTAAAGCTACATGTTGTTGTTGTTATTATTATTATTATTATTATTATTATAACTAATCATTATCATGCTCCGAACAGAAGAAGACGTAATAATCCCATCGTATAAACTAACCTAAGATAGAAGCTGACATCATAGTTGCTATTGTAGATATAACTTGTACAAGGCATACATGCCTTAATCAGCTTGAAGCATCCAGTTTGACACCTATTATTAATAAAACCTGCAATATATCTTTTCCAAAATACATGTTTCAAAACAACTTGTAGAACGATTTTTCCATAAGATAGTAATATTCACATAAATATTTACTTATCGAGAGTTCCAATGCACATTAAAAGTTCACAATAACCACAAGGCTTAGAGTCTATTTACAGTAAAATATGAAATTAGTGGGCATCCTAAGGATGCCTAATTAGGTTTTTTATTCTTCACTTTCTAAGCTAAACGCTTACTGACTTGTGGATGGTTATGATGTTGCATCCTTAACTCTTATTCGGTACCAATAAAAGAGAGTCTATAAACTCAATAAATGGGAAGGAGACAAAAGAGTACCCCAAATGCAAACAATCAAATGCAATATTGGACAATGTTAACTAGTCCATTGTAAGGTTAAAGAAATCACATTAGCTTTAACTTAGACTAAGGAGTTTTAATGCAACTCAAATCAGACCAAACCCAAGCTTATGCAATAAAGAACACCCTCATTTTGAGACTTCCTTCGAATTACGGCTTTTAATCTTGCCACTACTTCCTTTCATGTCACTTAATTTGACTAAGGATGGGGAAAATGATCATTTTAACTATCTTTATCAAAGGAGTCGATATTTGGTCTAATAGACCTAATCGTCCCCTAATGGGTTGTTATGTATGTCCAGTTAGGTTAAGAGTCAATCTTAAGTTAAGTCCAATTAAGGGTGAGCAACAATTTTCAGAAGACAAAGCAATTCATACATATTTAAGTAAAATAGGACTCCAAGTCCACAATTTAAGTAAATAATCATAGACGAAGTTATGTGCACAAGCAACTAAGTTACGTGCATAAGCAACTAAGTTTCAAGCACAATCAAATGCACTCCCATGTCTCCAATACTGTAATACAGTACTCTAACATACTGCTACACATAGATCTTAACTTACCTTTGCCTCACTAGTTTACTCAGTCTTGACCGTCTCTTCAATGCTCTTTGACTATCCCTAAACATACACAATAGATTAGATTTAATCCATATCCGATCCTTAGATTAGTAGTAATTAATAAATTTTATATGTTTTCAGCTGTTTCATCACTCATTTTATAAGTTATATTCACTTGCATATTAGGATTTCCTAAGTGGTTTCTTAATTTCATAAACCATGCTAAGCTACGAAATCTTCTGTATTTGCCTTTGATTTTAGCTACCCTTTTGGTCTTTAAAAATTATCCTCTAATTTAGCTTTTCGAATCCCCTGTATTCACATTTCCCATTTAAAGTTGCTTTTAATACTACCTTTAGGTAGGGTCTTTAGTATAATATTGACTTAGTTATCTTCTAAATTTGTCTCTATTCATACCTAACTTACAAATACTACATGTTTTGCTCATTTGTCATCTAACACCTACTAAGACTAGTATTAAGTAACATTCAATTCATTAATATACAACAACCTTACTTTCCAATTCCTCGTACATTATATCTCAACTCTTCATTTTACCAAATCCATCAAGTAAACAAATTGCTATACTTTACATATAACTACAAAGTTTTGTTTTCCCAAAACTCCTTACTGTATAA
The DNA here is from genome assembly GCA_024138005.1 of Lumnitzera racemosa. NCBI lineage: Eukaryota > Viridiplantae > Streptophyta > Magnoliopsida > Myrtales > Combretaceae > Lumnitzera > Lumnitzera racemosa. The sequence continues at coordinate 11,093,726 of JAMXBC010000007.1, forward strand.
TCTCATCCAATAGATTCAACATATCATAAATACTTCTCCAAACGATTGAATATAGATATAAAGTGAAGTTCTTTAAGAAAATATATTAATTTTGACTAAAAATCACTATTTTAGGCATAATTTAAGGCTAAAAATTAAACAAAATATAGAATATAATTTCACAAAAATATTTTTATAGCAATTCAATATATATATAGGATAGATCTATTTATTTCAATATTGAAAATTATTCAGTTTCCTCAATTTCTTAAGGACGTATATTGTAACTATTAAATTTGTGCAAAATAATATTTTTCCTACATTCTACACATGAAAATATGTATGAATAAATTTTTCCAAAATTTTTTGAATATATTTAATATTTTTATAAATTTATATAAAATCATATTAAAATTGAAGCCTCATTGGAAAATAGTGCTCCGGCTAACTTCGGTGGCCATTACCTTGTTAGCATAGCCAGGCACTAGGTGTTGGTTCATGTAATGGTGGTGATGATTGGACTCGAACAACTCTTTAAGTCATCGTACCTCAAATGCTCAAATTACATGCAAATTTTTCAAAATTCCCTTAATTTTGTTCTTTAGTTTCTTAAACCTACTCTTAATTTTTCTAGATCTCTAGTTACATGTATGAACTTATGGAGAGGGTTTCTGGATTTTTGAAGAGCTTATGAAATGTAAAATGAACTTTTTTGTTTCTCTCTCCTCAAGAATTTAACTTTACATACCTATCTATTTGTATGTTAATCTTACTTAAATTACTAACACCTATCTAAGAACTCCTACATGCCTAATCTAGATATAATCCAACTTCCACATGTGCTTTCATAATTTTTTATTACTTTTAAGGAATTTCCTTAGCTTAATTTAACTTAAAATACAGTTATTCTAGTATTTTAGTTAATTATGGATATATATCTACAGGTGATAATTACATACATCATAAATACATATATTCTATAGGTTATGTTATGTCCTATAATAATTTTATTACACATATGATTTATCTCTAAAAGTTTACGAATGAACAAAATCTATTCTGTGCAATTATGATAAGTAAAACGTAATATAATAAAATTACACTATTCTAACTATATTTTTATTATTTATTATATTTTTAAAATTTGAGTCCATGGGGTCTCCTCAACTATTGTCTTTAGCCCCCTCATGAATTATTAGGTCAACCAAGTTAGTTTTACCAATGTCCTAAATTTACTCGCACAATTCCTATTTATAAAATATGGTGCTTATAATCATGTTTCATTACATTTATATTTAGATTAGTGAATTTCCATATATAGTATTTCCTTTTGAAATAAGTAATTAGCTATTGTTGCTTTTGATAAAGTGATATTATTACTTTAGATGATTTCATTTCCTATTAAACCTATTGTTTTCATTTTTCAACTTTAGGCATTAGTTATATAATTTTTTGAATAAATAGTTGCAACCCTTTGCATTATTAATGCAAAATGGCGACCTCTTTACATTAATAATATTTTATTCTATAGTTTGAAAGATGATGATTCTTTCCAATAATGCACCATTTCATTAAAAAAATGTGTCAAAAAATTATGATATACATACTATATAATGATATTTTCCTAAATCTATTAATTATGTTATTATCTATGATAATTATAATCATAATATATTATAATTATATTAAGAAGCTCATAATAATATATTAAAGTAGAAATTGAGAGAAAAAGCCATAATCTAAGTAAGACTTAGTCGAATCAATTTTTAATACAAATTGAACACATATGTCTATATATATCTATGTATATCAACCTATATCTACCTTTTATATACATATTGAGCCACTAAGGATTTACACAAGTCACATTTCTTAACTTTCTTCTTGACATGCTAATATATGATTTCTAATTTGTGTTATTTGTTTTTGTTTTTTTAAACTTACTTTATTTTCTTTACAATAATTTTAAGTATAATCCAAAATTTAAGAGGTGGAAAAACAATTACAACTTACGAGTGAGTCTCTAATTATTAGTCTATATTAGTGTATTTCTATGGTTCTTGTCATTCATTTTATTTTATTTTTATTAGAATTTGAAGTTTAGGTTCTCATTCTTATAAATCTATAGGATGTGTACTTCTTTCTTTATTTCTACATAGAAGTAATTAGATTTGGTTTTTCTTTTTGTTCCATCCATATATTTCCAACTTTGTTCTTTATAAGCATTTGATTATTTTTATTTACGTGTAGCAATGAAATTAAACAATTAGACATGTATGATTGACTAATTAGAAAAGGTGTTTAAATATTATGTGCTTTTACTTAATTTGTTTAAACCTTAAGGGTGTTGTAATGCCTAACTTTTTTCTCAATATTCTAATATATGATATCTGATTTGTGTTTTTTTTTTGTTTTTCTCTTCCTTTGTTTTTTTTTTTACACCTACTTAATTTGTTTTTTCGTAATTTAATGTATAATCCAAAATTCAAAAGGTTGGAAAAACAAGTAAAATGTGTGGTTGAGACTCCAATTTTTCATCTATATTAGTGCATTTCTATTGTTCTTGTTATTTATTTTATTTTTTATTGGAATTTGAAGTTTACATTCTTTATTCCTCTAACGTTTCCCTCTCTTTTCTATGGGATGTATGTTTCTTTCTTAACACACAAAGTAATTACATTTGATATTTTTTTTCCTCTATCCATATATCTCTAAATTTGCCTTTTTATAAGTTATTGATTGTTCTTCTAAAATACTTACAAGATGGATATTATAATATCCCTTAAATACAATGTAATGAAACTCGAATGATCAAGTGTTTTTTGGTATAGTAGCTTGGAGTTCGTCGAAATTCTAAAATTAAGCATGCTTAGGTTAGGTCAATCTTTAGACGGATAACATCTTAGGAAACAACTGTATTAAGGAATAAAACGGTGCAGCGTATCATGCTAAAGCGGATAATACCTTGGTTGAGATGTTACACGTAGCATTAGAGTAATTCACCTGCTAGAAGGTTGGAGTCTCTGCCTAATATGGTCATGAACTTATATGATGAAACTAATAAGAACATTAATTCTATAAAAAGGGTTAGATTACAATATTTCTTAAATACTATGTGATGAAATTTTAATCATCAAGGTGTCTTTTAGTCTTGCACTAGAGTTTTTCGGAACTTCAAAGTTAAGTGTGCTTAGTTTACATCTATCCTAAAATGAGTGACTTCCTAGAAAGTAGTTATACCATGGGACAAAACCATGCAGCATATCATGCCAAAACAGATAATATTTAGGTGAGAGGAGTTCTAATTAGGTTATTATAGATATCCCCTTTGCAAAACTCATACAAAAGAACTCCGAATGCCCAAATTTATAGCATTGTAAATAAGTTTATAGTTTATTTTAATTTAATTGCCCAACATTGTTGTCTTAATGGTTTGTTTTGGTAAAATTAAAATATATTATGAAGAAAAAGATGCTAATAGTTTAGTGTCATTTTTTTTTTTTGGTTTTCTTCATATTAATATGGACTTTTAATGTTTCAATGGGAGTGTAAGCACAGGAACTACATTGTCTAATCAATAAATAATTATTGTTAAAAGATTTAGAGTTTTTTTTATTTTTCTATTCTATCTTATTTTTTTGGTATTTAGATCTTTAATAGGTATATACCACAAATATCATAGTTGATACATTTCTCATTTCTAAAATTATTTTTAAAACCATTTAAGTACTTTTTCCTTTCTTAAATCATATCGTGTGTATAATATAATATATTATATTATAAATTTTTTATTTATACCACAATATTTAAGTTTTTATTACTTGTATTTCGTTATTAATAGTAATTCTTTATAATACGTTTTGACTACTTCTATAATTTTTTATCACTTGCACATTTTCATTAATGGTATCTGTAAGCCCCAAAACTAGCAATTTGAGGTTTCGATCGGTTGAAAAACCCGATCAAGCCTAAATTATAAAGTAAAACTAGAAATATTAGAAAAATGATCCCGTAAGTTTAAATTTAAGAAAATAAGCAATAAAATAAAAGAATATAAAAATTCCAAATTTTAAGTAGATAACTCATTATTTATCGAAAATGCGTAAAATGCATTCCGATAATTAACGAACCACTCGAGATAAATTATATGTATACTGAAAATCATAAAATAACCTAAATAATATTTAGGAATATTTATTTATCCTATATATGAATTTACATTTATGTAGAAATATGCATAATTACTTAAAATACGCGTAATGTGCTAAAATCATACTAAATAATTAAAGAAAATTCATAATTAATTAAGGAAAAATAAGGAATGATCCAGATATAGGTCGTGGCAGCTAGGAAAAATAAGAAAAAAATTGGTCAATTAAATTAAGACAACACAAAAGCCAAAAATTAAGGGATAAGGCAATTGTCTTGTCCAATTTAATGCACAATAATTACACTAAAACTCTATAAATAGCAAGAAAAATTCAGAAGCTCATTTAGACAGTTAGAAATCAAAGAAAACTAGGGAGAGTCGAAAATTGAGAGAAAACCAAAAAAAAAAAAGAAGAAAAGGAAAACTGTGCAGTTAGGGCCACAAAGGAGAACCCAGATCTGACGGGCAGCTGGGAGTGGACGGCCACCACCAACACACGGTGGTGGCAACGCCCAGGTGGTCCGATACACCCATGGCCACCGGCGGTGGCCGGAGCCATCCAAATCGGTGAGTTCGATTTTCAACCCGATTTTGTATAATTTTGAAAAAATAGTAAATATTCTTATAAAATTATGAAACTTGTTATTCTGGAATATTTTTGTATGTAGTTTTTAGGAAAAATATTATTTTGATTAAAATATGTCTCTTGATATAGGGTTCTTAAGAAATCGTTCAAAACTGAGCATATTTCGGTTTAGAAATAAATGACCTTAGGAGTGTATTTTTGAATTCAAAATTTTTGTGTAGATTACTTAGATGATATAGAATATTTCTATGAAGCTCGTTTTCAAAAATTAATTTTCGAAAATTTTAGATAATTTTTAGGCCCTAAAATGAGGCATAAAATGGGTAATTTAGTGTTAATTAAGTAATTAAATGGTTAATTACTGATTTAGTGATTAAGTATGTGTTTTAGGATGTTGAAATCTGATGGAGTATGATACTTGTAGCATTTAGGGTGTTAGATGTAATTATTAGGTTAATCATGTAGTAAATAAGTAATATGGAAAAATAGTATATTTTAAGTTAATTTTTTAAATTAAGGTAATTAGGTGAAAAATCTGATTTAGGATGAATTTAGAAATTTTGAAATGATAATTGATGTTGGGAGATAGTAATTAGAGTAATAAAAATATTATATGTGTATTATGTACATAATAGGTGATAATACATAATTATTCGAAATATAATAAATAGAAAATATTAGCATAAAAATTGATATTATGATAAGAATAAAAATATACAATAAATCTGATAGGAAACTTGAATTTATGTAATTATATGAAAAATGTAAAAAATTTCTCACATCAAGAGTGAATTCGGTACACTAATACGAATTTAAGTATATCGGGTGAAATAAAATACTAACTAGGAGTAATGATAATATGTAGGAGATCAGAAAATAATGTAATTAACTTCATATTATGAGTTGAAACGAATTTCTAGGATTCAAGTAAAAAATAATACTCAGAAATCGAATTAGAATCTAATTTAGAAATCAATGCTGAAACTGAACCCGAACCTAACCCCAAACCTAGAATAATTGTAAAAGACTTGAGACCTATATAATTAGGCATATTAAACCCTAAACAACACATAACAATAAGCGTTATAGGATAAAATGAACCTATAATAGTTATATGAAAAACTGAAACCACGTTTGTGTTATAGGGATGATCGGCGATGGCCTGAGCCAGTCGGACCTCGAGTGAGTGAGCAAGGAGTCGAGGTAAGTTGGGATTAATACAATGCTATATTTTGGGAGGCTTGAGATTATGCTTGGTTGTGCTTGTTAGATAGTTGGATGTATGCATGTGCTTGATTATGGGTGATGCTATGATTCTGTTTGTTGCTGTAGCATGTATTGTATGATTTGTATGAAATGATTGATCACCCTAAACTGGACTTAATCAAATATACGACCAGTAATCATAATCGGACATGCATGGCAACCCGTTAGGGGAACTTAGGACTCTCCGACCAAATACTGACCCCTTCGAAAGGGATAGTGTAGGATTGCAATTGGTCCCTTCTTTATCCTTAGCCGAACTAAGTGAAAGGAGAGGAGGTCGCGGCAAAGGTAAAGTCAGTGATTCAAAGGTAGTCGCGGGAGGAGCGAGGTCTCCATTGCACAAGCCTGGGTTTGGTCGTAAGCTATTGCATTAATGGCAACTCCTTAACCCGGATTAAAGCGGGCGCAATTTCTCTAATCTCACGATGGGTCGGACAACGTCGTGCAATGGCATTTGCTTGCACATGCATTGCACTTAATAAGTTAATTAAAAACCCTGTTGTGTTTGTAGTATAGTTTTAAGTCCTCCATCTTAACTTATTGAGCTGTGGCTGCTTATATCCCTATAGACGTCGTGCAGGTGCTGGCTAAGAAGCGGCAAGCAACTACTCTGAAGCTAGCAACTGCTAGATCCTGGGGAGTAGAAAAAACATTGAAGAATCAATACATATGTTATTACTTTTCATTTCTGAATAATGTAATAATTGAATTATAGTGAATATATATAAATTTCCTCACCTTCTTAGGTAAATGATTTATTTAAATTACAAACTGTTTACTTCAAAGCGGGTTAGTCGTAGACGCCTTGTGTAGATCAAGTCTAAGATAGCGGTTGTAAGGCCAACTTTTATCTTAGGATGGTTTATACGGCGGGGCTGTTACGACTCTGTTGCTTCAGGACGTGACAGTATCTATTTACAATTGTTAACTATGATAATTTATTTTTATTATCAAAATCCATGCATGGTGCGGAAATTTGACTAGTTATTTATATTTAGGTAATTTACGTAGCTATATTATAAGGAATAATACAAAAGAATTTATTAAGAGAATTTTGTGAAAGATCTATCAGATTCGATAAGTTTAGGCAGAGATATTCAAATTTCGAACTTATCTAGTTGATTATAGAAATGGAATTACACCTCTTAATAGTACTCTACTAATAAAAACTCAATAAACAAGGTTGATTTTAATTTCAAATTTCAACGGATATTTTGGAAGAATTTAGTGCAACTATAATAGATTAAGTAGGATTGAAATGGAAACAAGTTCAAAAGCGAGCTAATATTAAGAAATAATTAGACTTTATGGATTTTGAAATAAGATAAGGATTAATCTAATCATTATTTTAGTTATGAGTTTTACGGAATGCGAATTAAAAACTTAGAGATCAGATAAAACTACATAAGTTTATCTTACTTCAACGTCAACTCAATTATTTAAGATTACCGTATGAAGATTAGAAATAAAGATATTATTTCCAACAACTTTCCAGATTTTTTGAAAAACAGTTCGATTTGAAGGTTAGAAAATGAAAGATCATATAGGATAAATTTAGACCAATAAGAGACACAATGCAACGATACAACAACAGGACAACCAGAAAAATCAATAATATTCTCCGATTCACTCAACTGGAGTAATTTCAGATTGTCTAAGTATTAGAAATAGACTAAAGTAGAAGTTTAATTCTAGTCGAGCGAAATTAGTAGAGGATAATTCCTAGGTACTTTCCCATCACACTTTGATAATTAATACGTTGTTATTATTATTATTTTTTATAATCATGAAAAGGATTATGTTGATAGGACCCTTTGAGTAGGGACCTCTCATATCCGACCAATCCCGGCAAGGCTTGCCACCTTAGGCCTACCTCCATAGGTCTCAGTCCTAAATCTACATGGCCCAAGCCCATGAAAAGCTGTAACAACCATAACCTATGAGATAAGGATAAAACAACAACATTCTAAATATCAAAGATATGTTGAACATGACAGTTCTACTCTCCTACACTTTTGGGAGAAGATCTCTCCCTCCAACTGATTTCTAACTGTCGCTTCACTTCACTATAAATACCAGACTACCGTACAACGATAACTGTCTCTACAAACTCTGCATTCTAAGCATGTGTTTCAAATATTCTATTCTATCAAAAGCCTATTGTTAACTTAAGTATTAAAGTGGCTATGCTAAACAACCCCCAAGCGTCCCCTCACTGTGGATTGTTTTATAGGCTCAGTACATGCAGACCTTAATTGACTACTGGTAAGAACTGAGAAACGACATTTCGCACCGTCTATGGGAAAGAGAATTTCTACGCCTGAAATCCTAAACACACCAAAAACATTACCCACATCAAGTCTTTCTACATTATGTCTCAACACAAAGAGTAAGGAAATCAACGGTTAGTGAACAACCAAATCAGGGGCAACCAACCCCTCCTAAGAGTTGTGCTAGAAGAACGCTTGGAGCATATAGGGTGCCTGGCTGAGTAGTATGCTAAGTAGAATAGGGAGCTTTGCACTCGCCTAGACAAGGGGGAGCATTGCAGCATATAAACACACCACCTTGAAACTTTAGATGCGCACATTGGGAGAGACAACATCCAGCGGCAATAACAGAATGAAAGGGATCAACAACCCGATCCACAGTTGCACTAGCAACCAGCAAGGTCTATGGCTACCCATAACAAAGCTCTAGTTAGCAATGAGCAAAAAGCCAATTCACGTGGAGTACAGGCTCATTCAGCTACACGACAAGCTTACTTGGCAAACGATGCCAACCTAAACGAACTCTGTGTGATAATAAGACTGCTCTCCAAGCAGCAAGGGAGCAAGCCTACTAGCAATGCCGAGCTAGTCACTAGCAACAAGACCCCTTCACCAGGGGTATCCAGGACGAAGTGCCGCCCCCCAACAGCAAACTTCTATCCCTAAACCAGTATAATGGCATGGGCAACCTCGACGACCATCTCCTTCACTTCCGCACCCTCATAAACCTTCATGGTCATAAGGATGCCATACTATGCAAAGCCTTTCTAAGTATACTAAGGAAGGCGGCACAGACGTAGTTTAACCACCTCCCCAACAACTCAATCAACTCCTTTGATGAGCTGGCCAGGAAGTTCAACCTCTATTTCAAGGCTAGTGAGCCTCTATCCAAGGATACACGTCCTTGTACCTGGTAACGTAGGGTGAAGATGAGTCCTTGTGCAATTACATGACCCAATTCAATAACACCGTAGTCAAGATCCCTCGGCCAGATGAGGGAGTTGTTGTCCATGTCGACAGCTCGACATCCGACCTTCGAGAGATTTCTTTTGATCACTTGTGAAGAGTAAGCCAAAGACCCTGGCCGACTTTTGGAACAAAGCCTAAAAGTACATCGACCGGGAAGATAACATTCGCACCAAGTGCAACGTTGATCAAGAAAGGTTTAGTAAGAAGTAGGACAAGGAAAAATTGTCCATAAAAGATCACCTTGACGGAAAGATGTTGAACAGGCTAGGGGGGAGAGCTCTAAGAAGAAGAAGCACCGAGCAAAGTACAACCCTTTCCCCCTTCCCATTTACACCTAGTACACGCCTCTGAATAGACCTATAGCCTAAGTTTATTCTGAAGTGAAGCATCGAAACTTGCTCTAGAGGTCGCAGAAAATGCGGGGAAACCCTAATCATTAGAACTCTGACAAATACTATATGTTCTATGATTATGACCATACTACTAAAGAGTGCTTCCAGTTAAAGAACGCCATTGAAGTTGCCATTCAACGCAGCTTCTTCAATGATTATGTGGCTCATCGGAGGAACGATGACTGTTCAGATGATGACACTGACAGGGTACCTCGAAGACAATGGACCGAGGATGCCCAACCAGAGCAAAATAACGATCGCTACAATGATCGCGCCCCTATTAGGGTTATAAATGTAATTATGGGGAGGCCATACCGTGGGAGTTGGACTAGCACTAGCAGTTCAGTTAACACCCAATCAGAAGTGTTGATGGTAAGGGAGAAGAGACAAAAGTTAGATACTTCTATCTCCTTCTTTGATGCCGATCTTGAAGGGGTCGACACTCCCCACCAAGATGCCCTTGTGATTGGGGCAAAGATCTTAAAATTTGAGGTCCTGAAAATTATGGTGAACACTAGTAACTCCATTGATATACTCTTCCTCCATACATATGACAAGATGAGGAAGAAGCTGCCGTTAAAGATGAAGTTGTACCACCATAATCTAATTGGCTTCAATGGTAGCACTATTTGAGCTAAGGGCATCACCACACTAGACATGAAACTTAAAGATGACAACCACGTGGCACAATGACTCATAGAGTTCGTTGTGAATGATTGTCCTTCTCCTTAAAATACACTCTTTGGAAGACTAAGCCTAAACGCATTTAGGATGATCACATCCTCCCTACATCTGAAGACTAAATTCTCAATGCCCACCGGGGTGGGAGTGTACAGGTACGATTAGAAGCTCTCATGAGAGTTATATGTCAGGGCGGCCAAAGGTAATGGCATCATCGCCCTAGAAACAAGCTTATAAGAGAGACTAGCTGAAAAGGGCAAGCCTAGAGAAAAAACTGAAGATGTCTAGATCGGTGCCTCTTTCGACCAAATTACGAAAGTTAAGATTGAAACCCCAGCCGAAGTGAACGACAAAATCATTGCCCTCCTGTGGGTAAATTCAGATAGGTTCACTTGGTTAACATAGGACATGCCAGGAATTGCCCCTGACCTGGTGACCCATAGCCTCAACATCAACACTACAACGCAGCCTGTTAAACAAAAAAGGAGCCATTTTATCCCAAAACGACAGGGCACGATTGAGGAGAAAGTACATAAGCTACTCAAAGCCAGCTTTGTGAGGGAGGAAAAGTACCTGAAGTGGCTGGCAAATGTGGTACTAGTTAAGAAAAATAATGGGTAATGGCGCATGTGTATCGATTTTATCGACCTCAATAAAGCTTATCCTAAAGGTTGTTTCCTCCTCCTTAGAATCAACCAACTTGTCGATTTTATGTTAGGATATGCTCTACTGAACTTTATGGACACATTCTTAGGATACAACCAGATCAAAATGGACCTAAAGGATAAAGTGCATACATCCTTCATCACTGACTACAGTACATACTATTATACTGTAATGCTATTTGAATTGAAAAATGCTAGGGCAACATCCTAGCAGATGGTGATGAAATTGTTTAAGCCCCAAATCGGGTGCAATATGGAGGTATACGTCGATAACATAATTGTTAAAAGCCAGAAGCCAATCGATCATGTCAAGGATCTCCGAGAAACCTTTAACCGAATGTGCACCCATGATATGAAGCCGAACCCCTAAAAGTATGTCTTTGGCATTAGCTCCGGCAAGTCCCCTAGATTTCTAGTCACCTAGAGAAGTATTGAGGCCAACCCCGAGAAAATCACAACCATCAAGGGAATGAAGCCCCAACTTTAATTTGAGACGTACAAAAGCTCACTGGTATGGTAGTTGCCCTAAGCAAATTCATTTCAAAGAGCGCTAATAGATGTGCCGAATTCTTTAAAATCCTCAAAAATCCCAAGGGTTTTGAATGGACTCTAGAGTACGTCGTCGCTTTTCAACAACTCCATGACTTCCTTGCCCATCCACTGGTCTTCTCCAAGCCCATCTTAGGAGAGGACCTATTCTTATACCTGGCCATAAATGATTGGGCACTCTCCTTTGTATTAATCAAAATAGAGGGAAGAGAACACAAAACAGTATATTATGTCAACGACATGCTTTACAGCCCTGAGGTTAGGTACACTCAAGCGGAAAAATTAGCGTTAGTTGTTGTCATCATCGTCCAACAATTGAAGACCTACTTCTAGGCGCACCAGGTGATTGTACTCACGAATCAACCATTGCATACCATGCTGTAGAAGCCTAATGTGTTAGGACAGATGATGAAGTACACGATGAAGTTGAGTGCGTACAGAATTCGGTACCAGCCACAAATGGCCTATAAGGTATAGGTGCTGGCCAACTTCGTAGTAGAATATATAGGAAAGGATAAAGCACCATTGGACAATAATAGACTGGTGTGGATTCTCCATGTAGACGGCTCCTCCACCTCGAGGGGTGGAGGCGTGGGCTTGGTTTTAACCGGCCCAAACCAGGTCACTATCTGCTATGCCCTCAAATTCAGATTCGATTCCAATAACAACGAATCCAAATATGAGGTGCTCATCGTCGGTCTTAAATTAGCCAAAGAGATTGGTGCGGAGTAGTTACGAATCTTCTCGAACTCTATGCTAGTCGTCCAGTAGGTCTGAGGTGAATATGAAGCTAAAGATGACACTATGGCAAGGTATCTCGAGAAAGTGAAAAGCCTTCTAGCGAGTTCCCTTCCTGGGACATCATAAAGATTCCCCGACTAGAAAATTCCACAACGGATTGGCTATCCAAGTTAGCCTCCACAGGCATAAGGAAGTCTAAGATGAAGGACAGCAAGATCTTCATAAAGTACCTGTTAGAAAAAAGCATAGCTCCAAGCTCAGCCGAAATTCTTGAACTGACTATGGCGACACCTAAGTTGAGCTAGATAGATCCTATCTGGAGCTACTTGAAGGAGGGTATGTTGCTGGAGGATAGGAAGGGGTCGAAGAAGCTTTGGTACTACATTACCAATTACATGTTGATTAACGACGTCATATATTGCAACAAAATTAACCTCCCCCTACTCTAGTATCTCTAAGAAAGGGAAGGGCTATGCATCATGGAAAAGCTGCACACTCAATCATATTTAGTCCCAAAACCTCTACCTTCAAGCGCTATGACTCGAATATTATTGGCTTACCATAAGGCAAGACACAAAAGCCGTAGCCCAAAAGTGGCTGTAGTACCTACAATGCCAGAAGCACGCCCCAATTAGCCATGCACCCAGTATTGCCTTCCAACCCCTGACAAGCCCATGGCCGTTCGCACAATGGGGGATCAATATCCTCAGTACCTTCCCGAAAGCATTAGGAGGACAGTAGTTCATAATTATCGCTGTTAACTACTTCACAAAGTGGGTGGAGGTCGAAGCCATGGCCAAAATCACAGAGAGGAGTATAGAGTCATTTGTCAAAAACAACATTCTCTCCCAATTTGGAGTCCCTCATACATTGATCATGGACAATGGCAGACAATTCGATAACCCAAGTTCAAGGAGTTCTACACCAAGAACCACATCACCCCGCACTTCACCTTGGTTGCCCATCCCTATTCAAACGAACAAGTGGGGGTGATCAATTGAATCATTTTAGATAGCTTGAAGAAGTACATGGACTGATCTTATGACGCCTGGGCTAATGAGCTACCCAATATCTTGTTGGGGTATAAGACTATACATCGCACTTCAACGAGCGACACCTCCTTTCTTCTGGATTTTAGGTCGGAATCAGTCCTCCTTATCAAACTTGAGCTCCTCTATATCCAGACTTAAAGTTTTGATGCTACCCTGAATGACTCATTGCTGCAACAAGCATCGACACAATCAAGAAAATCAGAGACCTTAATGCTACTTCGGTTACTGCTTATCAACATTGGGCCGCCCGGTATTATGATAAGAAGGTCCAATACAAGGAGTTCAAGGTCGGTGACCTTGTATGTTGAAAATTAGAGGCCACCGATATATGAGAAGGGTAGGGCAAGCTGGCCCCCAATTGGGAAGACCCAGTTACCCAGTTAAAGTCAGGGAGAGACTAGGTAATGGAGCATATAGGTTGGAAATATTGGATGGCGAGCTTATCCAGCGTACAAGGAACACCGATAATCTACATCTCAATTTTGATTAGAATTTCATCATGTACAGTTTTTCTTTCAATCGTATTGAAATAAAAGTTCTCAATTAATTGCATATTACCCTCTCTCTCCCTTTGTTTCTACACATTAATAGTTACTTGGGTAGGTCAGAACACCATCGACCTGACCTCCTTAAGGTAACCTCGGCAAGGGGAAACACCTTTTGCATAGAAGAACTCTCACGAACCAGGCAGGTCGGAATGCCACCAACCAGAACCCCTTAGGGTATTCTTGGCAAGGGAAAACCTAACAAAGGAAAACATCCATTGGATAGAGGAACTCCCATAAACCGAGTAAGTTAGAACACTAAAAACCTGACCCCCTTAAGGTAACCTCGGTAAGGGAAAACACCATTTGCATAAAGGAAGTCCCACGAACCGGGTGAGTTAGAACGCCATCGACTTGACCCCCTTAGAATAACTTCAGCAAAGGAAAACACCCCTTACACAAAGGAACTCCTACGAACCAGGAAGGTCAGAATGCCACCAACTTAACCCTCTTAAGGTAACCTCGGTAAGGGGAAACACCCCTTGCACGAAGGAACTCCCCAAACAAAACATCGACTAAGGTTCAACAAAATTTACAGACAAATAGAGAATAGTAAAGGACATTCGAAAAACGTTCATTTATTTCTTCCATGGATGTTTTGTTATAAAGTAAAGGTCAACATTCCGGCCCTAATTACATTAAGTTCAAAAAAGAAAAAAAAAAGAGAGAACCTTGCTACCACCTAAGATCAGCTAACTCTAGTAACTTTGAAAAATCTAAAGCGTCTATCTGTTCTAAACGCTGATTTGTAGGTACTTCAGACGGCATGCCTTGAGCTGGAGGGGGGCTCGAAAGATGAAAACCTGGAATGGCAGGACCCCTCATAATTGGATCTTCCCTAAGGATAGCTTCTGAGGCGGCCTCTTGTTGGGCTGTTAAAGCAGGGCTGGATGTAAAGGTACCTTACCTTGCCTTTGTAGCAGAAGATGCACTTGCATCTTTGTTGGCTGCCTAAGCGAACTCTTTTCCCCGCACCAGGGCTTCCCTTTTCTCATTGAAAGTTAGGGACTCCAGGAAGTCGAGGAAGCTCAGGTCTAGGTTCGAATAATGGGAGAGAACTTCCCTCCTAGTGAAGCTAGTGGACTTAGTGGAAAGGTCCTCCACCTCTTTTAGCCACTCTTCGGTGGTCCTGCAGTCCACAACCACCTTCCTAGTGGCAACATCTTGGAGATGATCTCTTCCATCTCTGAAACTTTGCCCTATATCTCCCCAACCTATTGTTCTAGAGTGAACTTCAAACCGGCTCACTCTAGTGACGTAGCCCTAATGCCCTCGTACTCGGACGCCTTCATTGTCAACTCAATTTTTAACCTGGCCACGAAAGCCTTTAGCTCAATATTCTCTTTTTTGACTCGGGCCTTGGCTGTGCCCTCCTCATCTAGCTTCTGTGAGAGATGAGCCCTCGTCTTCTGCTCGTTCTCTAACCAAGCCTTTAGTTTCATGACCTTCTAAGCCCTTCTCTTGGCTTTGCCCCTCTCCTGCTTGGCGTGCTTGAACCTCGCTTGAAGTGCCATTACATGTACAATAGAGCAACACAGGCGCTTGTTAGCTTGAGCAAATTTTCTCAAGTACCTCTTACTAAAAGTCTCCACCTTTAGCAGGCACTTTTTCTGCTGATGCAACTCCTCCTACAACCTTTTTACCTCTTTTTGAGCGGCATGAGACTTGCTCAGCTTAAGGAGCACTTGGTTGTAGTACTACAAGATGAAGATGGAACCCACAAGTTAGTACAAGACACTAAAATACAACACCACAACAGCAAGGAAGACCAACTTGCCGCATCAGCGTACTCAAGTGACTCGTAGTTTATACGAGGCCGCCCCTACCCTCTTAGGAGATCCTCTCTAGAACAGCCTAATCACTAGGAGTGTAAGACCCCATTGAAGCCCGAAAGCTAAGGATTTGGTGCCGTAGCCTCAGATCATTGGCTCGAACCTCCCATTTCGGCCTTAGGATCTTTCCTTAGGCTTTCTTCATCTCTAACTCGAGAACTTCCCTCTTCAACGCCTCATCTCGGGAAATGTATAGTACTTCTAAGAATAAGTTTGGCCCCAACCCCAGCCCTAGCCCCAACCTCAGCTCCATCTTTCGAAAGTTGTTAAGGACATCCAAAAACCTATCTCCTATGTCGTCCATACTTTGGTAGGGATGAGCCAGCGGCCACTGATTCCACTTTCCCTTGGCTAAAGGTCTACTTGCTAAGGGCCTTTGCTTCTTTTTCCCTGGACCTGGCTCCTTGAGTACCTTGGGAGCCTTGCGCTTCTTGCATGTAGCTGTAGATGGGGCGGCCACCCCCCCAGTCTCTCCCTCCATTGGTCTTAGAGGAGAAAGCATCTACATGTCGGGCCCTTCCGCCTCAGTGGCTTCATCGCCTACAATGATGGGCCTAGACAAATGGACAGCAAGAGCGGGTAGAGCTACGCTTAAAGGCTCTACACCTATCAGCTCTTCTCAGATGATGAAGGGAATCCCTTGAGGCATAAACGTTGGCTACACCTCGCTTATCTCAGTCGGCCCCGACTTCGCCCTTACTGGCTTCCCTATCGGCTGGGTTGCCTTCAACTGCGCTTGATGTTGGCTTATTAGGTTGTCTATAGATGGATGAGGCACCATCAAAGGCAAACTTTTGCCTACAAAAAGACCGATTTAAAGGTTAGAAAAAGAAAATAAAGACAAATCAAAAGAAATTACCACTATCATTTGCAAAATACTGTCGTGACCAACACAACCAAGGAGGTCTTCCCATCCTACAAGCGTTGGATGAAGCACCCCGACACTAGCACAACAAACAGGTACGCAGGAATGAACCAGTACCTTCAACCTACTTCTCCGCTACAGCCTTCTTCATGTTGGGGAGGAGCTCAAAAATCGAGCGCTAGAAATACCTTTCTATGGTCATCACAGTATTGATCTCCTAGCCACCTCTCAGCTCTACAAAGGCCAAGATCTCTTAGATGACCTCAATGTCACTCAACTTGAGCCTCTTCTCACCTCTTGTATGGACCATACCGGTCCATTAGGTCTAGAAGTCAACCTCTTTGGGTAGCTCCACCACTACGTATTCATCTTACCAACCTTTGACCGAGTCAATAAGGCTGTAGAATAACTTCCTTCTCGGACACGACTGGAGGTAAGGCCACCCCCAACGTTCTTCCACATGTAGAAGTAGCAAAAGAGCTTAAGAGTAATCCTTATCACCAAGTATTCACAGAATGCTTGGAATGTCTTCAATACCCTCCACCCATTGGGAAGGACATGGGATGCGGCGGTGGTAATTGAAAAACTCCCTCTCAAAATGACTTGGGGGGAGGTATTGCTCAAACTTCAAGTATTTCTCAAAAACTGCGAAGCACTTCCCCAATAGCAGGGCTACCTGTTCATCCCTGTGCAGCAGCCTAATATGCCACCTGGGAATCACCCCTACGAGGAAGTTGCTGATGACCTAGTTGGGGGAAGATTGCTTTCTTTTACTTATACGGTCGTCAAGCCTGTTACCTGTACTAAGAGTGTCAAATAAGTCCTTTGCAGGGAAGTAAAGGAATATCCGTACATACGCTTCTAGGGATGACGTTAATGATTCTGGCCCTATCCAACGCTTTTACGGCCATCCTCATAAGTTGGTTGAGTTGTGCTAGTAATGACACTTCACCCTCCTGCGCCCGAGGAGGATTACTCTTTATAGAGTCTAAACTAGAGGTAAGTTGTGGCAAAGAAGAGCTAGCCTCACCTCTGTTGGTAGGCATGATGGTGATTCTTGAAAGAAAAATTGAAACTTTTGAAGAAGGTTTGAGAGTTCGAATGCAAATGCAGAAATTGTAACAACAGAGTAAAAAGATTGCTAAAAAGCGATCTCTCTTTACAATACTCCTATTTATAAGAAAACCGCCTAGGAAGTCGTACAGGCGGTTATGGGGATACGTATAAACACAAATCCCTTAGAATGTTGCTTACCAAATACATGGAAAGCATCTTGATTGGACGACCACCTTTAAAAAGGTAGAAAGCATGTAGCTGTACGCTAGTTTGCTACATCACAACACCTGTCACGTCGCATTTAATGCATGGAATACACGCAAGCAAAAGTTGCATTTTAAAAAAGTTCTTTCAACAGGAAGCTTAACAGGAAGCTTCTTCAAGGCCCATCCAATCTGCACCTAGTCAGCATTATGAAGACATGATGCATCTACATCTGCTCGATCCCTATTAGGCCCAGTTAGAATAAACTGGTTCGTAGCATTGGAGCACCTGAGCACCCCTGCTCGCTTAGCCTTGGACATTTTCGGATAGACAAACCGCTGCTTAGGACGAGTCACCACCTTGGACCATCTATCACTTCGGATCTACAACCTCATCACATCAACATCGGATCTTACTTCATGGAGTTAGATTGGCCATGCTTGAGCAGCTCAGGCATTCCTTCTCCTTGCCTCTTCCTTGGCAACGAGACTGCGAGGGGGCAAGTTTTAACAAGGCCCTTTGGGTAGGGACCTCTTAGGCCCAACCAGACTTGCCAAGGCTTGCCACTTTAGGCCTACATCTATAGGCTTTAGCCCTAGATCTAA
Organism: Lumnitzera racemosa; assembly: GCA_024138005.1. Lineage (NCBI taxonomy): Eukaryota > Viridiplantae > Streptophyta > Magnoliopsida > Myrtales > Combretaceae > Lumnitzera > Lumnitzera racemosa. The sequence goes on from JAMXBC010000007.1 coordinate 11,112,133, forward strand.
ATGACTTAGGCCCATGAAACGTTGTAACAGTCATAACCCATGAGATAAGGATAAAACGGCTACGTCCTGAATATCAAGGAAACTCCGGGCACGACAATTCCACTTTCCTACACTTTCGGGAGAAAATCTCTCCCCCCAATTAATCTCTAATTATTGACTCCACTCCGCTATAAATACTAAACTATCGTCCAATGGTAACTTTCTCTACAAACTCTATATTTTAAACTTGCATATCAAGTATTCTATTCCATCAAAAGCCCATTGCTGACTTAAGCATCGGAGTGACTACATTAAACAACCCCCTAGCGTACGCTCACTATGCATTGTTTTGTATCCTTAATACGTGCAAATCTTAATCGACTATCGGTAATAACTGAGAAATAATAGATTCCTAATAAAAAATTAGTAACAATTCCACTAAATTACAATGATCAGCCGTAATTTTTTATTTATAAGAAGTCCTGATAGCTATAGATGTATGTACTTCTAACTTTGAATGAGAGCGTTAGACAAGACTGTACAATTTTTGCTTGTACCGTTTCTTCTCAAATAGTAGGGCTTAAAAAAAAAGATCCAACTCATAAGAAGAAACTACTATAAATCCAATGCTTTCTTTTCCTTTTTTTTTTCTCTCTTCTTATATATTTATTCGCACTTTAATTTGGTTATTTACGTATGAACATATCATTTTCATAGCATAAGACATTCAAAAAAAAATTTCGAAAAGCTTAATTTTTAAATTAAATTAATTCATTAGATGGAAAAAATTTTCATTTAGTCTAAATACTTTTCTTGATTGACATATGATGACCAACATTATCCATGTTAACTAGTCACATATAAATATATTAACAAATGCTGCATTCGTTATGCATGTGTAAGTTTAACAATATCAAATACTTGAAATATTAATATCATGATAAAATTACATAGTTAATTAAATGTAATAATAAGTATTATAAATATGAAGAAAAAATGTTTAACATATATATTGTTAAATAATATCAATGGTATAAAACTAGATAAATATTCATCATTTTTAATTCAAAGTAGAACAATAATGCTAATGATACGGGATTTATTTACTTTATAATAGAATTTACCATATCAAATACATTATTAAAGATGAATGTTCAAAAGAGTACATAAATGAGTAATATCCAATTTGAATGGTAAAAATAAAAAAATATAATTGTGGAATATTTGCATTTCTGTCATTTAGAAACTTTTTTGCTAATATTTCTTTTGGTAATATTGGAGATTAATGTTTTTATCTTTACCACCTTTAGATAGACTAAGATGATAAATTATTCTTTGTCTCATGCTAACTAAATATTTAGAGTAATTCTTTTCCTTTTAGAAATATTATAATATTTGAATTATTTTCTCTCTATTCAATTATCATGATGATTTTTTTTTTTTAGTTTTATTCTCAAAAGAAAAATTTTATTATATTAAAAAATTATAGAAATGTGTTAGTAGATAATATAAATAGGTTAATAAGAAGGGTATGTATGAAAAAGGGAAAGGAAGAATTTAGTGATGAGTTAATTTTCATATCATTAGGATTAAGTACATCGAGAGTTTAATGGATTTATCTGTAAGTGTGTACTAATCCATCTCCAAATGACAGGTACATTGATGTCATTGGGGTTAGAGTAGAAGAGATTTAAAGGAAAATTATAAATATGAAAAAAAGAGGAAGAGAGATTTAAGAGGAAATAGTAAACATGGAAAGAGAGAGATATTAATGGAGAGAGAGAAGGAGAAGACACAAGGAAAGAAAATTGAGTGAGTCAAAATATATCTATCTTATAAAATATTTTATAGTTTTAAGAATATAGTTTAGTATTGTTTTTTTATATATATTATTAAATTGAGGTCTAAATATTAATTTTAAGATATAGTAGTTATGCAAAACTCTTAGGACTTTAATAATATTAGCAGATAACGTACCTGCGTTGCGCATATATGATATAAATAAAATTATGTAATATAATGAAATATATTATAATATTGATAAAAAATAATAATAGATGAGATAGAAAGAGAAATGGGTATGGTGGAGAGAGAATGTTAGAGGAGAGAGAGAATGAAGGAGTAGTAGGAATATTGGAGGAGAGAAGGATTATATTTTCTTAAAATTTCTAAATTATCTTATATTTATAATCAAATTTATTAAAAAATTATTTATCAAAGGTTAAATAAGTAAAAAAAATCAATATGTTATTTTAACAGTTATTTAAAACTCTAAACACTTTAATAATATAGATAAATATAGATATAGATAATTCAAATTTTCATTTCTTCTTGTGTCTAGCACTTCGTACATATTTCTTAAGGGTTGCAATATATTATAATATATAATTTCTAAAATTTTTATCTTTATACCTTTTTTATTAATAATGCCTTTTTATAATACCTTTAAATTATTTATAATTTAAACTTTTGTCACTTATATCTCTTCATCCCTAATGTCTTTCTATAATATCTTCTAACTATTTATGATATTAATTTTGTATCACATATACTTTTTTCTTATTGTTATCTTTATTTTATCATATTCCTTTTCTTAATTGTGTTTTCAATAAATATAATCTTTATGTAAAGAATGATAAGAGTCGTAATTTTTACATGATTTAATATAATATGATATAACTTTAAATTTCTCTAAAGAGTTGAACTCTTCTAAATGGCATAGCATTTCAAGTGCAAATAATTATTTTATAAAAACTTATCATTTTATATATTTTCATTGGTAATGCCTTTTTATAATACTTTTTAACTATTTATTTACAATTTAACCTTTTCTACCTAGTCAATGCCTTGCATAATATCTTCAACCATGTATAATATTAAAATTTTTACCACATAGACCTTTTAATTACTGGATGTCTTTATTATTTATCGTTATTTTCTTCATCTATACGTCCTTTTCATGTAAAGAATAACATCACTTTACATTTCTCTAAGTAGTTATAACTTTTCTAAATGATATAGTATTTCATATTTAAATTCAAAGAAACTCTTAATAGTCATGTAACACTAATAATTTAAATTAAATTGATAAAAATAATATCATATCTAGAATAATTTATGAAATCATACATTATTAATATATTAATTATGATAATTTTTTATTAAGTAAATTTATCATCATATATATATATATATATATGTGTTTTAAATTAAAATTTGCATATCGCAAGAGTTTTACTAGAAAAGGAAGGAAAATTTTTTAAGGCAAACCAATCGACCGGCCGGAACAATTAGGAACCGAACCGGATCGCACTTAAAAAGCTAAACCCTACCCTCCCCACCAGGAAAGAAACGGTAGTCTTACAAATAAAGACCTCTTCCGCCTAAAACGAAGTCTTTGTATACTGTGAAAGTGATAACTGACGCTAAAACCCTAGATACCACGAGTGAAACTAACTCCTCTCATCATGGGTACTAATTCAATTGACGAAGAAAGTGCAAAGAAAATCATTCGCCAGGTCAAAATCTCACTTTTTTATTCCTTCTATTAACGAAGTTTCAGCAAATTGTTCTTTTGATAAAAGCTTAATTTTAATTATTATCATAGCAGGTTGAGTTTTATTTTAGCGATAGCAATCTCCCCAGAGACAAGTTTCTGAAGAAATCAGTCAGTGAAAGTGAAGATGGATGTATCCTTTCATTTTTGCATCTCTAGTAACTCAGATACTATATATCACTTAATGCTTCATATAAGTGTCCGTTTGACGATATGGTACATTATTTGGGGTTCTTTTCGTTTCGTGATTAATCCGTAAAGAAGGTTAGTTTTAGGGATGCATTGTATTCTGATGTTAGTAATATATTATGATGCTTTCAGTTTTTCCTCGGTTATGTGTCGGGCTTAACTATGTGATTAGTGGTTAGTTTGGCATTGATCTGCTCGTTTACCCGGATGAGGAATCATCTTAATTTGGCAAATTTAAAGCCCGAAGAGGTTCCTGAAGATATTGTGCAGGCAGTTGCTCAAGTTCTTCGGCAGTCTACTTTTCTCAAAATTTCAGAAGATGGTGAGTTTGGTTGGTCACTATTCGCTCTTGAAGGATGTACTGTTTCGTGAGAACATTGTATAGAACTTTCATTTGTTAAATGGTTATTAGATTGGTGTTTGTGTGAATTTATGTGTTCTTGCTTGCAATTCTATAATAGATTTACTTAGGCAGTTGCTGTTAATATGCTGCAAAATATGGGGTTTGCCTCAGGCTTGCATTAGTAATTCTGCTTATGTTAAATTTGCTATTATTTACGATGTTATTGAGGAAACAGAATTCTGCAGCTTATGTCAGCAAAAGTTAAATGGAACTTATTATTGTTGTTGTAGAAAGGGGTTGCAATTGCATGACTATCAGAGTTACTCCATATTACAAATCTATGTTACGTAGAAAAAAGAAAAAAAAAAAAAGGTTATGTTTGGCTTTAGAGCTGTTCAGTGTTTTTGTTCATCCTCTTCCTAGTGGCAAAACCTTGCTAACAATCATGGCTTGCCGTGCTGACACATTACCTTTTTCTTTTTTTCCAATGTTTTTCTGTGTATGTTTATTGACTTTATTGTTTCAATCTTTCAGGGGAAAAAGTTGGCAGAACAACTGAGCTCAAGGAAGATGAGGTGATCGAGCAAATAGACACGAGAACAATCGCTGCATCACCACTCGAATATGATGTCAAGCTGGAGGATGTAGAATCTTTTTTCAGTCAGTTTGCCAAGGTTTTCTTTTTTTTTGGCTGCCGTTCAATTCTTTTACTGGTTTTTCTTCTTGCAATTCTTAGAAGTATAAAAGTTTATTCACTAGTCATTGTGCCAAAATTATTGAAGTGTTTATTATTTGGGGCTGTCAAACCATTTATGTATTGATTGATTATGTGGAAAAACTTAGCATAGATTTCTTGTGTTATTTCAGGTGAATAGTGTGAGACTCCCTCGCCATGCTGGAGACAAAAGGATGTTTTGTGGCACTGCTCTGGTTGAATTTTCAACTCAGGAAGAAGCTGAAAAGGTTTTGAATCAGAGTTTGGTATTTGGATCTGTTGAGTTAGAACTAAAACCAAAGTAAGTTTGTCTTCTTGGTACTTGGTAATGCATTGTGCCTAGGGACATGATAGTGTTTAGAAACTTAGTTCACCATGCAGTCATTTGAGAAGCTGCTTTGTAATTCATGCAGATTGTAGGCACTGAAATCTCTATTTCCTTCCTTTTTTTCCCCTTTTCTTTATCTTCTCCTTTTTATTGATGATTAGTTATCTCTAGCTTCATTCTTCTTATGCTGTAATAAATTGCAGGAAGGAATTTGACTCAGAAAGAGCAGAATTAGTGGAAAAATATGCCAGTGCCCCTTCTGTTGGCTCGAAACGCAAGAATGATTTGACTCCGGAACCCAAGTAAGAAGCTCCAGTGGACAAGCTTGCTTTACACAGACACACATATCTTTCTTCATTTAGTGCTCATATGGATAATTGGTTTTGTCATATGCAGCTACCCCAAGGGTTTAATTGTTGCATTGACCTTGAAGAGGAAGGATGAATGCTCTGTAGAAGGAAATGGCACAAAACAGGAAAGTGCTGCCACAAGCACCTTGAAAGGTGATGGAGAAGATTCCTCAGCAAAGATTAATGAAGAATCTGATGAGAAAGACTCAGATAAAGCTGGTACTGATGTCGAGCAGGAGAAAGAAGAAGGAGAAGGGGATGAAAGGAATGATCAGAAGGCTGGTGAGTCAGAAAATGGAGAGAAGTCTTCAGATGGGCCCAAGGAACAAAATGAAGGGAAAGAAGGAAAAAATTCACGAACTGGCAAAGACAATGATAAAGATACTGTCTTGCGAGAAGATTTGAAGAGCATTTTTAGCAAATTTGGTACAGTCAAGGTACTCTTAATCACTCGAAGTTTTGCCTTCACATTTGAGGTGCATGTTCATTCTATTTTTATCTGAAGGGAGGGTTCTCTAGCATTATTCCAATGTGGATCTTAGAGTCATCTTCACTGGCATTTATTATTGTTGGTCATTTATGGCAATGTGAGATAGATCAATTCTTATATTTTTCAAAGTTTCCCATTTCTTCACCTATTGATCTTTCATTGTTTTCAATGAGTGCTTGTAGTATGTTGACTTCACGATGGGAGCAACCTCAGGTTATATCAGATTTGAAGAACCTGAGGCAGCTCAGAAAGCCCGTGCTGCTGCAGTCCTGGCTGAGGAAGGGGGTCTCCTAGTGAAGAATTATGTGGCTGTTTTAGAACCAGTAACAGGTCAGTTTTGTTCTTTATGCATTTGTTTTCCTCTTCAATTGCTGGAACTATACATTCTCCATTCAAATTTCATGTGTGGAAAAAAAAAGGAAAAAAATATATAGGATTAGATGTTGAAATAGGTTCCCTGCTGATCTGGCGACATCAATGGCGATTGCAATATTAATAGCTATATTGCAATTATCCTTGTATGCTTTTGACTTGCCATTTTCCTTGCAAGCTTGTGTCTATTATGAGCTTGAACGTTTCTGTTCCCTACATATAACTATGGTTTATTTATTTATTTTTAAAAGGCACATTGAAAAAGAGTAGGATCAACACAAGCACATATATAAGCTACTGATAGTTGCCTGGTAAGCAAAATACCTGCCATAGATGTCGCACCCATAGCTGTTTGACTGCTTTGTGTTGGCACTCTCAGAACATGCATGAAAGAGTGGGTAAATAGTACAGCAACAGCTATAGTGATTGTTTCAATGCATATTTACAAGATAGATCTGAAGATTTGCTGGTTGTTCCCAGTTGAGTGTTTGATGTTGTATGGCATGAGTGCAGTAGCTTCTACCCCACGCATGAAACACACTGGTAAAAGAAATTAGATTCATTAATTGGGTTTTTTCAACAGGTGAAGCAGAGAAAGAATATTGGAATCAATTGCGTGGTGGTCAGGAAAAGTTTCGTGGTGGTGCAGGTAGTCGTGGAAGGTCAGTATTAGTACAACTTGTTTTTCCTGGTTAGGGTTCAGGTTCACCAGTCGTGTCACAAGAACAATTATGAAACGAGTTTGTTTCTATGAATCGCTAAAAGTTATCACTTACTGATCTTTGATTTCTTCAGAGGAGGAAAATATCATAAAGGTGGAAGACACCATCGTGGAAGGGACAATAAAGCTCAGAAGGTTGCTTAAGTGAATCTGCAAAATCCGATTTTTAGGTTCAGCTCCGGAATCATTTTTGATGGATGACAACAGGGTCTCTTCTCCAAAATAGATAGCTCCATGTTTGCATATATAGTTTATGCTCTTTCATTGTAGTAAAACTACATGCATTTTTAATGTCCGTCCTTGTCATTCTATGGAAAATGAATCTAGGTTGTCTTTATTTACATATCAAATATTTAGGGCTGTCTAATATGAATTTAATTTTGGCCATCCTTCATTGTTGTGCTTACACCTTTTTATTTATTTTTTTTACGGTGGTTTTATCATGCTTCATCACCATATTGACTAGGTTGTTCATTTTTTGTTTTGTATGTTATTTATATATTATTTATATTTCTTTTAATAGTTGATCTGTCTGTCTGAAATATGATGTCCAAAAATTATTTGATTCGTTTCGGTTTTATATCCTGGTGTTTTGATGAACTCTCTATTCTTCACCTTATTGTAAACAATGTAGAGATGGTGAGTAGAGATGATGAAGTAGTCAAATGAGAGATGTGTTTGAATTTATATTTTTATGGTATTTTATTTATGGCAGTGTACATTTTGAAATTGGTGCCTTTTGAGATATTATAAGGTTGAAAAGGCATGAACTTGCGTTGTAATGGAAAATTTGTGTTTCGGTCTATAAACTACACGATGCAAAATTCTGTTTACATAACGGAAATTTCAATTTCGATGAGTTAGAACTTCTTCCCCAGTAAACAAGGCCAATTGATCGTTTCTGGAAATTTCAGTTTGTTGAGTTGTGAACACACTATATTTGAAAGAGTAACTCTTCATGTTACATTGCCATGTCTTCTTATATATGCTCGGTAGGCAACATCGTGGTTTGACGGATAACTATATTATTTTCTAACTTTTATATTCTACAGCGTGTCGTTTTTTTCAGCCAACTACAATTTTTCTGTAGCCTATCCATATACTTTCATTAATTTAGAAAACGATTCGATTTAGGTTAACCTACTTGTCACTGGGTTTATATATTTTAAGTTATCTTACTATTTTACTACTGTTACTGGCATCTCACACGTAATTGTAAACAGTAACCCATCTTTGTTTTTCATAAAAGGTCATCCGTTGATTATTTTCTCCGAGTTATCCTATCAAATGAACCGTCTTAAAGTTTGATGAAATGTGGATGCAAGCACTTCGTTCCACTCTCATTGGTGAGATTCGAATCGAGCGCTTCAGGAATGTTTGGATATTACTGTGAAAGGTTCAAATAAAGTGCACAACTATAGCCATTGGATAAGTTTGATCAGTATTGAATACAATCCCAAAAGTAGTTAAGGAAAGGATTTTTCGTGCAGCTCAATTGATTCATTTCAAGAGCAATAAATGAATCAATCATTGATCCAACCAACTTGTATTCAGTTTGTTCTTGCACATCGAACATGTACCAATTTCTAGAGAGAGAAAGTTCAAATGCATAAAGTGAGCTTTTATCGGTGTAATGCCCTAAATTAAAAATAGTTAATAGCTATGCTAATAATTACTAATACACTTATTTCAATCACTTTGTCAAAAGTTTCTAGTTAGTGTTAATCTTACAATTTATCTCAGTTTTTCTCTATTTTCAATTTAAGATTCGATTCATTCTTACCACTCCGTACTTATAGATTATCCTAGAAATATATCGGGAGTTATCACCTGATGACACTCCGCTCTACTCGAGCCTCTTCTCTAAACCGAGGTAAGAATAGTTCCTAAATTGTCTACTTACTAATAAGTGATCGGCTTTGATACCATAGACCAGGCTAAAAAATAGCAATAACCATATCAATAAATATTAATGGGTTCATTTTAATCACTTAACGAAAAGTTTCTAACTAATATTCACCTGAACTTAAGTATAGTTTATACAAGGTAATTGCAACTTAACCAGCTTTGAAACAGTTAGGTGGACACCTATAATATTTAGAACTTATGAAATTACTCTTTGCAAAATATGATTTATTATAATATAGATATTCAATCCCTTTTTACATAACTTTATATATATCATAAGTTCAAAAGTTTTAGAAATACTATAAAACTCCACAAAAAGACTTAATTACATGTACTTAATATATTAGCGAGCCAACAAAAACTATAGGGTCTATAGGGTTTCTTAAGAAGACCCTCATAGTTTTCTCGAAAAAAGAAACAAAAAGAAAAAGAAAAGGGTGATCAATTCGTTAGTCTTCCCATGGAGTTGTACAATATTTAGTCTTCATTTCTTCACTCCTCGCCCCATTGAAACCAACTAGTGGATAATTGTAACAAGGTATCTTTAAATACTAATCAACACCTGTAAATCAATCTATTGAGATGTGAATACAACTAATTCAATAAGATAAAGTGAAGTCATAAGAGTATATTTAACAAACATGGTTATCAACACATTAATTAGATGCAAATGCAACAACTAAATGGTAGTTCATTGCATAATATTTAATTGATCCATTATGAAGTTAGAGTAACTATATTCACTTTAACCTGGATGAGGAGTTCCAGCATAACATTACTAGACCAAATTTGAACTTATGCAATGGAGAACATTCTCTTCTCTAAATAACATTCAAACTACGGTTCCAAATCTTACTGCCACCTCTTTTTCTATCACTTACTTTGACTAAGAATAAGAAAATGACCATTTCTATAATCTTTGCCGGAGTGTTGGTATTTGGTCTAACATCCTAATTAATATCCCTAGTGGGTTGTCATGAATGTTCGATTAGGATTTAGTTAAGTTACGATTAGTCCAATTTTTAAGGTGAATAACTAGGTTTAAAATACACCAGACATGATATATTCAACCAAAAAACAACATTAGGAGATCATCTCGTAATTACAAATCAGTAACTCGAAAACACATAGCAAACATACATACATATAATCTAACTGCAACTAGAAGCAAGCACTCTTAATCCTCTAAGTATCTAAAATGATACTCTTACATGTCATGAAGCACCAATCCTAACTTCCTTAATGTTGATGTAAGTTATCTTTGCTTCTTGTGCTCAATCCCTTCACAAGTTCCTAAAAAGTCAATGAAGATATTTCAATTTTTGCTAAATAAAAAGTATGTAGATTCTTTTTAATGTTTCATGTATAGTTTTGATTTAGTTTATGCAGGTTTATTAAATCTTTTATTAAGTTTGAGCTTGTTGTTGAAGTCTCTGAATAAAATTTGAACAATAGTCTTAATATAGTTCTTATTCTAAAACCCTTTGAAGAAGTATTTGAAAACAACTTTACTAAGTAAGAACTTTCTTATCAACCTTCTAACGTTATATTAATTAAGTTACTCATATCAACTAGCCTTTTGATCAAGTCTTTGAACTTAGGATTAAGTCTTTCTTTACCAAATCAATCCTCCAAAGAACCCTCTTAACATAATATACTTACAAGTTCACTCCAAGAGACTCACTCCAGCATCTTATTTCTAGGTATATACATGCTAAAATATGATCATACAACAGATTTATTATACTAATTAATAGTATACTATTAAAACTTCCAAATTTCTATAATTTCATTTTAATGCTTTAAGCCCATATCGAGTAACTCATGCATATTTCACCCCCAATTTAATCCACTTGACTCTATATCATTGTCCATAATAGAATATGACACAAATAAACTTCAGAACTAATATAATTGATCCTAATTTAAAAGTTCAAAAATCCATAAAAATCATAGAAAATATTTTTGTCCAAAAACTCTTCATAGTATTCTTACATGCAATAATGGGATGTTTCAAAAAAAAAAAAAAATTGGTTTCGAAACTACATCAATAAGGTCATTTAAAATAATTTCGAAAATTGCTTAGTTTTAGACAATTTTTTAAAGAAGTCATATACCTACTTAAAAACTTTACAAATTGGTATTTTTCTCAAATAATACATGTAAAAATACAAAATATTTCTCATAATTTTTTAAGTTAAATTAACATTTTTACAAAATTTAAGAAATTTAAGTAGAAATTTAACTCATTGGAAAAATGGACCTCTAGCCACCAATGTGGACCATCCTTTTGTTGATGGAACTAGTTACTGCCCTATTATTGGGTGGTGGTGGTTGTTCATACCCAGATTTTCCCTAGACTTATGCTCCAAGATATTGCTCGGTTTGTGCAGTTTTCCTTTTTATTTTTTCATAATTTTTCTTACTTGTTTTTACTCTTTCTTCAAAATTTTCCAAATTTCTTGTATCCTCATGAACATTCAGAAAAGTTTTGGTGAAAAATCCTAGGCTTGCATGGTGTGAAATGAGAGTTTTCTCTCTCTTAAGACTTTTTATCCCTCTTAATCTTGCATGTCTTGCATCGTGAGAGTAATTTGATTAATCAACATTTGTCCATTTGCCTTACCACACGTTAAGCTAGCAATTTTAGATAGTGTAGCTAGTTTTCATAAATTTTATGTCATTTTTCTTATTAATTTTTAACTAATTAATTGTGTTTTCTAGTATTTTAAGTAATTTCAGGTATCTTTTTATATATAATAATTATGGCTGAAGTATGTGTAGTATGTTTACATATCATCTTATGTCATTCTATAATTTTATGGTGCAATAAATTTATTTCTAAAGTTTGGTTATCTTTCATTACTTAAATCACGTCGTGTAATATACAATATAGTATAATTTAGTAAGATTAGCTATTATTGGCTATAATATTATTCTTTTATTATATTTTTGTATTTCGGACTTATAGAGTGTCTTTGTCTAATTCTTAAAATTCACCCGTTAAGTATCAAATAAATCGAGTTATTTTGCATACATCCTAAATTACCAACTTAGAATTTGACACGTAAGACTTCGGAGCTCATAGTTAAGATGGCATACACCATCCTAACCTAATAAACAAGTACAACTCCAGCAATTCAAGTGAGATTCTATACTTAAATGGATATGACAATTTTTCACTAAAAAAGCACTAAACTTTTGTTTTGTTTAATGCACCTAACGTGTAAATATGGTAATTAAAGGCCAAAACCAGTATCCTCTACGAAAAACTTAGGACTTTTAATATGGATTCGGATGGTACTATTAATCAAAAGCATAGTAGATTCGTAGACATTTTTGAATCTTTCGGAATATCATTGTAAGAAACTTGCTAATGCTGAAATTGTATGGAAACTGTCGTGGAAAGAAATATGCTAATGTTGAAATTGAATGGAAACTTTTAAAAGTATTTGCCAAAGGATTGAGTGGTTGAAACAACAGTCATGGACTAGAGCAAATGATCTCACAACCATGAAAATGGAGGAGCAACTTCTTAGCTCCTTTAAGACTCACGAAATGGCCAACAATCAATGAGGAGTCTAATAACAAGTCCATCGCTCTCAAATCCTCAAATAAAAAGTTCAAACGATGATTGAAATGAAGACGAGGAGAATGCCATTGCTTCAGAAGTTCAGGAAATTTGCAAAGTTCAACAAGAATTTGAAAGGAGAAGACAATGGTGACTCCTCACGATCAAAATAGAAAAGACTGAACAAAGAACATGTTGAGTTGCTTCAAAGGCTAAAAGCTGGGTTCACATTTAACAATTTTTAGTCCACTCCAGAAGAGGACGAAAAAACAAGAGGAAGGAAGCGCTTGTTTCTACTTAGAATGATGACATTTTGAGTGTCTCCAAGAATGAAATATGCCTCGTGGCAATGGATGATTAACTAATTAACTCATCTCCTTCTAGTCCATTTATTATAATGAGCTAGTTGAAAGCTATAATGATTAATCTAGAAAAGGAATCGGACAGATTAAAGAATATGCAAAGACAATTTGAAAATTGAGAATGAAACGTATCCTTAATTAGCTAAATGAAAAACTTTGGTTGGAGTGTAAAATTCACAAAGATGAAAATGGAAATAGTACAGTTGAAAAGGTCTCTTGTAGGGCGCATCCAAGAAACACTTATGATCCGTTTTAAAGGCATCAACAGCTTTAAACTCCAACATTCATGTATTTGAATGCATCTGATATGCTCTAACTCTCAATGATGAAAATCCTAAGCATGCACATGCATATAGTACCCTCTTCAATCAGAGCACATATGCAGTTCCACTTGATCCGAAGGATTTGCTTCTTCTTTTTTCATTGTTCCTCTGGAAGAAATTGGCAAAACGCTTCTCAAGCTAGAAAATTAAATGCTTTGTGGGACTTTGTGCTTGTCAAACAAACAATAGGAATGGATTGGATCGCAGTTTTCGACAAGACTCAACAGTATCCATTGCAGATTTTAGGACCATTTGCGATCAAATTTACCTGTCCACACGCAATTTATATCGAGTAATACTAAACATCTGGTCACCTTATATATAGAAAACTTGCTGGAGGACGAGAGGGAAGCATAAGCCATATTAAGGTATAAGTAAACCATGGTCAACTTCCCCTTTGGATAGTTAAAAATTGATGAGCCGCAATAATAAAGTTAATTACTCATAAACTTCACAGGTACCACAAGATTCTATTTTATCAATTAATGTATATAAACTGCCAGAACAAGAAATTTAGGATGTGAATCGTGAAAGGTCCATACAACTCGTGGGAAAGAACTTTTACAGCTCGCAATTGTATATGGTAGCTTCAAAATTTCTATGTTAACTCCCACATATGTTTCCTCAATCTCAAAGCCGAGGTGTTATTAGATAACAAAAGCAAAAACAGTGATAACCGACCATTGATAGCTTACAACAACAGTATCCATTGCAGCTTAGCAAGCTCGAGTAACAGCTGCATGTATGGCATCAGCAAGATGGGGGACAGTCTTTGAGCTAAGGCCAGCCATGCTAATTCTCCTGGAAAAACCAAAGGTATGTTAGAAACCATACTGACACGATCGTTAACAGTTAAAATTTCATAAGGTTATGTAGCCATTTCATCAATCTATATATTAAGTTAAAAAGGAAAAGAAGCTTGATTTTGTAATGCAAATTCAAGAAGCTTGTATAATTGCAATCTGGTTTTTCCCCCGGTAAATGGAAAAGTAATTATGAGAATAAGAAATTGTGAAAGTAACTAAATAGAATTCTTACCCATCAGATGTCATGTAGACATGGTATTGTTTTGTCATAAAAGCAACTTGTTCTGCATTCAATCCTGTAAAAGTAAACATTCCAATTTGCTTGATAATGTGACTCCAGTCACCTGGAGTACCTGCAAAATAAAACACATTATCAGCACAGACACATCAAAATTGTGCAGTGCATGGAAAGGATGGAAAGAAGGCCTGCTCTTGTAAAGAGAAGTGGGAACAAGAAACCCACCATGACCACAGGCAAATGAACTAACTTCAAGCCAAGATAATGGCAGCAAGATTAATGATGTCTTGGAATAGAGCATAATAATGATGTGATGGGAGAAAAAGTCATAGCAGACATCTACCTCTTTCCTTCAATGCCTCAAGGAGTTGATGGCGCATGCTGATAATACGGTCAGCCATAGCCTTCAACTCAACAGTCCATTCATTGTACAATTCGCTGCAATCAAAGTGCGACAAAAGTGAACCACTGAACAAATTAACTTGCAGTTGCTACTATAGCAAAAAATACAAATGCTCAGGAATTCTCGTTCAACAGAAATTTAAGTGTGCAAAATTATTACAGGATATTTGCAGCATTATAACAAGTTTCATACTTTTACCTGTCCTTGAGAATGGTAGCCACAATAGATGCTCCATGAATGGGTGGGTTAGAGTACATGGGTCTAATTACAAGCTTCAGTTGACTTTCAACCCTACCGGCCACATCAGCTCTCTTGCAAACCTGATAGCAGAAAGCTTGCAATAAGTCATGATGGCAAAACTGAATTTCTCAGTACTACAAATCGAGAACAAGAAAAACCAATGAGGGAGCATTCATTTCTTAGTTACAGAGTTCGTTTTGCTCACTTCATAGGGATTCACAAGTTCCAGAAAGGATTAGCACTAGATAAAATGCAGTAGTGAAAGAATTGATATGAAGAATTGTGACATTAATGGGAATATTGAAGCACTGATAAAGATAAAGAAGAATATATATAAAACATGTATGCAAATCTTACAATGCTTAGAGCTCCAACACGCTCTCCATAGAGTCCCATGTTTTTGGCATAACTTTGAGCAACCAGACACTCACCACCATCAGCAGCAAACATACGAACAGACTGCGCATCAGCATCCAAGCTACCACTAGCAAAACCCTACAATACCCCATATGAAAAGAAAGACGAATAATCTTCCAGTTAGAAGATGTGATTTCATATCGACAGATGATTTCCTTTCTTCCGAATAAAATGACTTACCTGATATGCACTGTCAAAGAAAGGCAATAGCCTCTTTGACCTAATCAACTGTCTGATCTGCTCCCACTGCTCAACAGTTGGATCAACACCAGTAGGATTATGAGCACATGCATGAAGAAGAACAACAGCTCCTGGCATGGCAGAATTGAGGTCTTCCAACAGGCCTATAAGAGAGTAAATTGGTTATATATCTTCTAAAGACATGAAGGATAAGGCATTGGCCAATAAGCAACATGTAAAAGAAAATTCTTCACCTTGGAAGTCCAATCCACGGGTCGCTGGGTCATAATAGCGATAGTACTGTACAGACAACCCTGCCAAAGTGAAAACCTTGGGATGGTTTCCCCAGGTTGGTTTGGGAATGTATATAGTACGCTGCAAGACAAGGTAGATATACACAAAAACTTCAAAATCACAGAATAAAGCACATGAGCTAGTACGGGACATTCTTTTCATATGCAAAACAAAAGCTCAACCTCATGATAATGCCTTGCCAGAAACTCTCCACCTACTCTTAGTGATCCAGTACCTGACAAACCCTGAACAGTTGTGACCCTGTTCTCCTGAATAGCAGGGCTATGTCCAATAAGGGTAAAAGAAAGAAATTCAGTAAAAACCAATATCAACGAACCCTACAATTCATTTTAAGTTTTCATCATACTGTTAAATTCACTTCATTGATCACCTTGAGTGTCATACCTGTCTACACCAAGAATGAGCTTGGCACTCAGTTTATTAAATTCTGCCAATCCAACGATAGGGAGATACTCCTTCACACGAGACCTGAATAGCATTGCAAAAAGCAATTACATTACCAAATTCATAGAGCAGAAATCTAGAAAACATTGATTGCATTCATATAAATTTCTCACTCCTGGCATTATCAATTCAGTACTCTGAATAACTAAAAAAGAATACAGCGCATTGGGCAATGGAGAAACTCACGCATCATTAACAAGTTTCTGTTCGGCCTTCCTCACAACATTCAGGACAAGAGGTTTTCCTTCCTGTCATATAGACAAAAGACATTAAAGATGATAGCTAAACACCATTTTATGCCTGTTTCATAGAATTAACATTGAATTGCATCTCCCCCTCCAAATCAATCATCAAACTTTTGTTTTCTTCTTTTCTTCTTCTTTTTTTTTTTCTTTTTTTGGGGGGTGGGATCGGGTGGTGGAAATCACTTTCAATGAGGCAATAGACCACTTGCCTCGGTCATTTGCCAATTAAATCCTTATATAACATTTTGCAAAGTTGCTGTGAATTACCAACATAATGTGCATTTGTTTCACAAAACATATATTTTGACTTTTCCTAGTATTCTTTGTAATCGAACATGTCAATGCCAGACATTTTACTCCGAGCCGTTTTGGTTAGTAATAGTTCAGTGGCCTAGTAGGGGTGGTTAATTAGAATGGAGATAATAAAAAATGAAAAAAAAAAAGAAAAAGAAAAGAACAATGATATCCTCCTTATGAAAATAGAAATCATCTTGTATCTTCCACCGAAGTTCGCATCGACCTTATACCATCTACACTAATCACCACATCGTTTTGAGGCTTAAAGAAAGAAGTATCAAAAAATATTTAAAAAGTCTCAACATGGAACATCAACATCTTCGTTCGTGCAAACATAATATCCAGAAAAACATTAAAGTAAAACAAACAAAGAGACAAAAAGGGAAAGAGAGTAACCTCGGTTCGATAAGCACCAACACCTAAATTCAACTTGAGTGGACTTTGATCCTTGTTATACGCAACAGTCACCTGTTAACGAGACACAAAACTGTAACAACACATCTGCGTTGAAGCGGATCCTTGATTGATAGTGATCAAGAGAATGAAGAACATGATCGCAACATAGATTAGATTATATGACATCGATTGATAAACAAAATCGTAAAATAGTGTTACCCCGAGAATAGGATCTTCGGGAGCTTGAACAACGTGGTTGAAGACGGAATCCATGAGAGAAGATTGAAGATACTTTAGCCCGAGTCTGAGTCTGAGTCTGTGTGTGTTTTGGGGAAGAAAAACAGTAACCAACTTCTTCTGATGTTTCACTCTCCGCTATTTATTTGAAGGAATGTTAAAGCTGCCCACGCGAATTGTTTATTTATTTATTTATTTATTTTCAACTATATATTTATATTATTTTATGACATGACACTAACTTAAAAAGAAAAATTGAAAACGGAGAAATTTGCTGGCATATGCTATCATGTTTTTTAAGTATGTAATTTAGCATCGGTGAAAATTTTGATTTTTGGTATGCTTATTTTGAAAATGTTTTATTTATATTCTTAACATACAGGATCTGAATGCTTAAATTCATTGTTAATTATAAAATTGTGTACGTTTAAGAGTTTTTTTTCCCTTTACATGTGTGTTTTCAAACTCATTCAAAATCACGAAATATTTTATTAAATATTTATTGTTTATGCTTTTTTCTTAAAAAAATTATACAATTGTCAAGAAAAAAAAAGATTTTATTAATATTTTTATGAAATATGCAAAAGAAAAAAATAAAAACTCTTTTTTCAATTAGGTGATTACTGATGAGTCGTGTTGAAACTCGAAAGGAAAGGCGTGATGGGTGACGTGAACGTGATATAGCTGCCGTTAATGCTTTCAGGTTTCACGATCTGTGGGCTACGCTAGTTTCTCTTTTTTTTTTTATTATAAATTTGAATTTTCCAATGCTAGTTCTTTATTGCTGTACCATTTTTTTTTTTATTACCTAATTTTTAAACTTCCTATCTTAACAATTCTCTTCTTAAAAACTGTATCTTATGGAAAGTGATTGCGCATATACATTTTCATAGCAGATCGCTCTCACATATAACATGCTTTAAAAAAATAAAAATTACTAGGATAGATAATCTCAATTAGTAATTTGTTGGCATTGGAAATAAAGAATGTTGCAGCTACGAGCATATTCCTTTCAGATAAGATAACTGGAGTCCATCTCTTCAATATTCTATCTTTTCCTTTTCCTTTTCCTATTTCATGTCGTAGTGAATTAGTGATGCAAAGTCAAGACGAAATTATATATCAAGAAAACGTTCTCTTTTTTTTCCTTTATTCCATATTATCTGATGGATAAGCCGATATAAGATAAAATAATTTACAATTTGAACTCAGCTCAAATTCGATTAAATTTAAAAATTTAAATTTGAGCTTGACAACTCATTTATACTTTTTTTTTTAATTACTCAATTCTAATGTCCAAATCCAACTCCAAACTTGATTGATGTTTAAATTTAATTCAAACTAAATTTAAATTTACTAGTTCGTTAAGTTAAATTTCATGTACCATGAGTATAACTTGATAAACAATTGAGTAATTTGAGATTAAGAATCAAATTCAAATAAATGTTGAACCAAGCTTATATAGCTTACAAGTAGATTCGAAGTATTTATGCCTATAGTTTGAGTTGTTTTTTCGTATATAGGAATAGTAGACATTATAATTTTAATACCCTGTGATTAAGTATTTCATATGAATTTTAAAAAATTATGTATTAATTTATAAGATAATATAATCGTTTGCAACTTTTAGATTAAGTGGTCAGTAAACTTATTTATGCTTATTGGTTTGGTTTATTTGTTGCTTTTAACTTGATGCATTATAAATAGTATCAAAATCAACCTTTTACCAAGTGAACAATTCAAGTTTGGCTTTAGTTTAAAGAAAAAATTTTAAGGAAAATGGGAAATGTTATCAAAATATGATTTTTAACGTGCTTTCAAGATGACTTTAGCTTTAGTTTAAAGAAAAAATTCTAAGGAGAATGGGAAATGTCATCAAAATATGACTCTTGATGTGTTTTCAAGATAACGTATAAGTAAAGAGTGTCATGAACCATGCTCTAAAGAAGTGGGAAGATTTATCTTAGTTATAAGATTTCGTAACGAGAAAACCGTATGTTTAAGGAAGGAGATTATAATATTTATGATTAAATATTGGATTATGAGAGATTGTTTATTAGCTTGGTTTATTTACTAACTTTAATCTATTACATTGTTATTACAAGAAATGTGATCAAGAATTTAAGATGTGTATTGGACATATAAATAGTGTTTTGAGGTGTGTAAATATGGAATGCATATATTACGTCCCTTTTTTCTGATCTTGTAGTTGCCTTTGTCACTGGTAGGAACTTTCCGCGGTTTTCACTTTTAATTTAATTTAATATATTTTTTTTCCCCGACTTGAATTGGGACCTTTACGCATGACAAATTTCGTTTGACTGTAGCTTTCAGAAGTTTTCACTTGATTCGTTGATGGATTCCGTAAAATATATTATGCGATAATTTTTAATATATGCCTTATAAAAATCACCTTTTACATTTTAATTTATCTCTTTTCATTAGAAAAATAAAAACATCAATACTTTATAAAAATACCTATTAGCAAGATATCAAAATTCCGATCACTTAGTAAATATTGACAAAATAAAATTTTGACATTTTTTAAAATTAATAATATATTTTATAAGAAAAGTATACTTACGATAAATTAAAAAGGCAAACTTTAATGAACCATTTACTTTGCCAAATAGAATCATACTCTAATCCGATAGTCATTAAAGAGAAATGAAACAAGTTATAGTAAGATTTTTATTTATTAATTTTGATTTTAATGAGGATATTTTAGAGGAAAAAAATAATGTATTAGATTATTATTCATTGTTTTAAGTAATTATTGACTATTCAATATTTCTTGTAAAAAGATTATAGTTGTTAAATGGTGAGTCGAACTCTACAATTTTATGAATTTATAATTTAATAAGTTTTTCCATAGTTAAAATAAATACAAAATTATTAGACTCTTAGTAATATTTATAAATTTTAGTATAAGATTTTATAAATTTATAATTTTATTGATTTTATATGTTATAGGACAAGTTTGGTATATAGGAAACGGTTTAGAATGGAGTGTATTCGTATGAAATGGAATGAGATTTGAAATGATGAATCCATTTATGCATTTGAAAATGCCGGTGAATGGAATGTTTATATAATAATATTTTTCAAAGCGTTTTTAATTATTAGATCTCATAATTTGGTTGATTATTAAATAAGTAACTTTAAATTAATCATATTTATAAAGTGGAGTGAAATTGAGATTCCGCCACCTCTTAAAGGTAAATCTGAATTTTTTTTAAAGCTAAAATTAACAATTTTAGAAAATCGCAATTTTGCCTTTTGAAAATACTTTTAAATATAAGAAAAGGAATATAAATAAAATCGGAACTTCATTGTAGGTGTATTTCTATAGAACAAATATGACATTAGTTTATTTAGATTATCCTTTTTTTATTTGTATCTTAAATGTATTTTATTTGTATTTACTCTTATTTTATCTGTATTTGTTTGAAATAAGATATTTAGAAAATTATCTAATCTATTTTTATTTCATAGTTACGATAAAAGTGATGATTAGAGTATAATAATTAAAAAACGAAATTTTACATTCTTTTAAGGAAAAAGGTTTGGGAAAGATATATTTTATGTATTGAGAAAGATTATTTTAATTAGTCTTTTTATAAAAATAAATTAATAAAGAATAGATAATTCAACTTTATAAGGATTTATTAGATATTTAATTTTATAAAAAGAATATATATATAGATATTATTATATTTGTTTTCTATTATTTTATTCTTGCCTAATAGAAGGTTGGAGTACATTTCAGAAAACGATCAACCAATGCATTATAAGTTCATGATTGCTTTTTTGCGTATTATGAAAAATTATTAAATAATGTACGAGTAATACGTGTATAAATTAAATAATATTAAATTTATATTTTTTAAATTTTACCGTTATCTATTTTATAAAAAATCATAATTTTTTTCAATATATATTTTTAATGATATTTTATAAATTTATCACTATCCATCTAAATTCTTTTTTCAGAATATGTGAATTGGATTTTGTTTTAACAATACGTACATTGGTTTTTTCTATTGAAAAAAGCTCTTTAAACATTTCAATATCTCTTGTTTGAATTTTTTTTAATCTTTATTATTAACTATCGTTTTATTTCAATAAGTCTCATACTCTTTTATATTGTCATTATCGTTCATTTACTTCAATCAATTAGACAGTTATCGCTAAAATTTTGAAATAGTAAGAATAACAGAGATCTGGATAGTTAGTTTAAATAGGCTTATCATAAAATTTACTATAATAACTATATAATTATATTCATGACATGGACCGATTACTTAAAGCAATAATATCGATTCAGCTCTCGCCATGTAAATAATAATACATATTTTTAGTTTTTCTTTTTTTTTTAAGTACATATTTTTGGGTTTTCGCGTACCCATGGTTTTGGTAGTTTTCAGTTGGTATTACGCGGCGACCAACGAGGTCTGTCTCTTTTCCCGTGCGGCGTGCTTTACTGCTTACGTGGTACGCGAATATCGTCAGTCGTGTCGCTTTTTCTTTTTTTTTCTTTTTCGTCCTTTAACTTGTACCAATAGAAAATAGTATAGTAATCTTGTCGTGCGATCCTATATTATTGTTAACTAATTAAAATATAAAAATTATTGTTAGATTAATATTGGTCAGAATAAAGATACTCAAAAAGAGTAGGACATAACAAGAATAACGTTCCACGATATGAATGCATAAAAATATAAGTTAGTCATATAATAAAGTTTTAAATAATAAGTTTCTCATTAGATTGAAATAAAATATTTTTTTTAGAATTTTAGATCATGTAATTTCATGAAAACTTTTCACGCCCAAACGTCTAGTGATTAATTCAGTTATTTTCTAAGGAGAAGGGGTTTAAATGGAAATTTTATATGCTAATCAAAATACCCAATTCCTCTTAAATAAAATAAATTCAACAAAAAGAGACAAGCCATAAAAAAGTAAACTATTATAAGGAGGGAGTAAAGAAAGATATATAAAGAGATGGAATTTAGTAGCTCACCAACACTTCATTACTATATATAGATATTAACATTACTATATACAGATATTAACAGACAATGTACCTATATTCTGTGTGCGACAAATATATATATATATATATCAGTTTAGATTCTATTAATTGTGGTTGAACTAACTTAAAGCGATATAATGAATATAGCTTGATGAGGCTTCGGCTCGTCAAATTCTTTACTCCTGATACCTGTAAAAAAACCTTCTATGAGTATGTTCACCAAGGCTCTCCAATGCTCAAATTAGTAAGGAAGACTATGAAATGGGGAATTAGAGGTGTTCGAGCATTGGGATCCTTAAAGAACATGCTCAGATGACAAGAAAGTGTAGAGAGAAGAATAGTGAGGTTAGATTGTAGTATGATTGTTGAGTTTGAGATCAAGGTTCAAAATCCCTTTACTTTCGACCACCTTACATTCTAAATAGTGTAAGGAAGTACAACCACCTGATTACGCATCTACCTACGATTCTACTAGCAGCTAGCAAAGAACATGCGTTGCAAAGCTAACAAGATAACTCTAGGAGTTAGTCAGCCATGATCATGCTAGCAAGTACGTTTATGATTTGCATGTTTGACATCTTCATGGCACATCGGGTATGCTAACTGTATCACAAATGTTGGGTAGTAATTAAAGAGTCGGGGGTAGGATGTCGATGCTAGAGATAAAGAGAGGGTGAGGAGGTTGGTAAGGCAGTCTAAGTGCATGGTAGGCAGTGAGCCAGGTACCAGGGAGGTAACGAGATTGAATGTCTTCTTGCCTATAGATCTTAGGTCCAACGAAAGGGGGGTCCTTTGCACTTTAAGCTCAACTGGTCTGTTGATGAAGTCCTTACGTATCAAATGAGGCTTCTAGCTTTAGGCTCACTATGGTGTTCGCTTGAGTCTTCAGGGTAGGTGTTCATCAGACTACCTCTCATAAAACTTAGGGACAACTGAGGTGTTTAAGTAGGTCGGAATACTTAGAGAGAGAGAGAAAGAGGTGAAACCATTCCTATGAGAACTGATGGGCTTTCTAAGGGCCCCATTAGAATTAGGCCTTAGGCTAGACGAGAAATCATGTATCAATAAACTCGATAACATAGAAGAACAATGATAATATATATTAATAAAATCAAAATTGTAATAATTTTTTCAAAAAAAAAGGTCTTAAAAATGTTGGTCAAATGTGCAATTAATTTTTTAAATAATAATAATGTTTGGTAATTAATATAATGAACAAATAAAAAAAATAGCAACAATAGAAATAAGTGTGATAAAAAAACGATAAATATATAGTTAAACGCAACAATTAAGAATTTTGTGGAGTCGGTTTGATTTATTTTAGTAACTGTCATATGAATATATTTAATAATTAAAACTATAAGATATTAAATTGTTAGTTATAAATAGTTAAGAGAATACTTTCTCTTTAATGTAATAGATACTATAAAGTTGTGACATAAGTGTAAGAGTGACATGAAACTATAAATAAACATGGTAAATAAACATCATACAAAACACCATTGCCATATTGAAAATAAATAAAACAACCTTAATGCCACCACCACGGACACTCTTACACTATGTTTGGGGAGATGGAAAAAAATTAGGGATGAAACAAAGTGGAAGGAATGAATTAAAGAGGAAAGAAAGTAGAGGGAATAAATTATATGTGCCTTTGTATAAGGAAAGAAGGAATGTGGGAGGAAAGTTAATAATATAATTTTTTATTATAGCAAAATGATATAAATGTTCCTATAACTTTAAGTGTGCTTTTATTTAAGGGTATAATTATCATTTCTATCAATTTCCTTCCAATTCTCTCCAAATATAGAGAGAATTGTTTTTGGAGGCTTAAGGGAAAGTTTTCCCTTCTAAATCCTTTCCCTTTCTTCCTCAAATAATGGAATTCTTCTTGAAATTCCTATTTTTCTTCCCTCCCTCATTCTTTCCCTCAATCCAAACATAGTGTTAGTGTTGTAATTCAAATCCTTAGGCCAATTGAGACCTCAGCTCCACTAATTATCTAATTGTCAAACCTTAGCATATTTCAATACAATTTGTACAAAGGCTCCCAAGTTTGTCCTTATTTTTGCAAAAGTTAACCTTATTCAGGAAAAATCCATCAAAGTTGACTTGATTCTTACAAAACTATACTAGGCCTATTTATGCAAAAGCTAGCCACTACCCCTAAGTTCAACTCAATTTCCTTAAACACTAACCAATATATACCAAGTTTGAGCAATTTGACCACCATAAGCAACAAAACATTCAATTTTAAAGTTCTAGTGCAATGGTTTTGGTACGAGGTGACGATCATAGATGTATGCACAACCGAAGGTATCACATGAACCAATGAATTTGAACTACAAGATTGCAAGATGGATTGAGTAATTGGAGATATTCGAAGATTGAGTTGAGGTTTTCGTATATCGACAATGGATATGATGCATCAATGTTTCACATGAGATCAAGCTACATATGATATGATACACAAATAACAAAAGGTTACTTGCTACTAGTTTACACTCAAATAATAGCTTAAATAAGATTAAAGAGAGCAAGCAGGAAAATACTTAGCTCAAAATAAGAAATGTGCTAAATATCCATAATGATGATGTTATGACTAATACAAGTGGAGATATTTATATGACCTAATTAAGGTAAGTTTACACTTTAACAAATTACTAAAAAGATTCTTATTAGAAAAGGAAAAATACATATTATACATGGTAATTCAATAATAAAAACAAAAAGGAATATCCTTTGCAAAGGACAGTATTGGAGTGCAAACACATGTTAACTCCTCAATTTTGTGGTTCAAATGGATAATAAGTGTCAAGCAAAGCTGATGCACTCAACCTTAGGTCGACAGCTTAACTAGTCGGGTGTTCGAAGGGCACTTGTTCTAAAAGCTAGAACTTGGTATCTCAGGTTTAGCAAGTTGACTCAATAATGGGTTAGTTGAGCTCGAACACTTGCCAATTAGGAATTTTATAGGCTTAATGTTTAGCTTTGATGGAGGTTGGCAACATTAGTATGATCTCTTTCCTCTACTTGTGAAATTGTGAATGGACTGGGGGAGCTCGGGAGATATGCTAGGTCGGCTTAGAGGAACTACTCTTCTTTTGGAACTAGGTCTCGTTGGGCAACTCAATGTATTAAAGAAGCAAGTCCTCGAACTTAGGATCTTGTAATTAGCCTTTGATTCCTATCATCCGCTCTAGGCTATTTGAGATTTGACATTAAATCTTGGTTAGCTTTAGGTAGCTTATCATCGGGGGAATATGAGTGAAGATCAACAATATTGAAGGTATGGGAAACTCTATATTCCTTTGGCAGGTTAACTCTGTAAGCATTTGAATTGATCGCTTCGATCAATCCGAATGGTCCTTCAAGTCATAGAGACAACTTGCTTTTCCTGAGATTAAGGAGCCTATCCTTATTAAGATGGATCCCTATTAGATTGCAAGGTTGAAATTTTCTGACTCTTTATCCTTGGCCCTTTCTTTTGAGCTTGGAAATAGCTAAGGTGAGATGGTCCGTAACCTTTTGGTACATTGCTCGGATAACTTCTGATCTTTCTATAGCTTGTTGATCCTCAGGCTAGCTAGGTTAGAAAATCTGATCCAGTAGGAGCTCGAGATTATATACATATATAACCTTAAAAGGAGACTTTTCGGTGATACTATAGGTGGTCTCGTTTTAGGCAAACTTAATGACTAATAAACACATGTCCAAATCAGTTAGGTTTCTTCCAATTGCAACTTATAGTAGTTCATAAGGTCCTGTTAACGACTTCAGTTTGTCCATTTGTTTACAGGTGGTAAGATGTACTGAATAGTAACTTAGTCGCTAGTCACTTGCAAAAGGTCTTCCAAAAATGGCTTAAGAACTTAGGGTCTTGATCAGATAAAATGGTTTTTAGCACTTTATGCAACTTGATCACTTCCTATAAAAAGAGAGAAGAGATAGCTAAAGTATCATTAGTTCGATTATATGGCATAAAGTGTGCCATCTTACTAAATTAATCAATGACCTCCATAATGAAGTCCTTCCCATGGGACATCTTCTATAGACCTAACACAAAGTCGTTACTCAACTCGGACTATGGTTTGGTTAGGATAGGTAATGGTAGATAAGGTAATTGTTCAACTCGACTCTTTACTCTACTATAGGTTAAACATCTCTCTAGCACAGATTACACGTCCTTCATCATCCTTAAACAAAAGAATCTTCAGCTAATCACCTCATGAGTTTGGGCCTTTTCAAAATGATTAGATAATCCTACTTTATGTTCCTCACACACTATTAACTCTCTTATGGAACAGGTTGGGATACATAACTTCCCCTTTTTGAACTAGTATATGTCCTCCTTATGATAATCATCAATAGATTGGCCATCCTTACACCAAGCATAGATTGGACCAAAGTATGGAGCTTTGGCATAAAAACCATTAATCATTAAAAACCCAAGAAGTCTTGTTTGGAGCTTGATCAAGAGTATATGTCTTTGTGATAAGGCATTAAATGTTCTTACCGGTCTTGTATTTAACGACATAAGAAAATCCCTTCCTGAACTCAATCCACTTGGCTTGTCTTTTGGAAAGCTTTGGTTGGCTCTTCAAATACCTTAACGATTCATGGTTAGTATAGATCACAAATTCTCTAAGAAACAAGTAGTATTGTTAAACAATTAGAGCTTAAATCATGGACTAGAACTCCTTGTCATATATAAAATAATTTAGTGCTACTCTTTAAAACTTTTCACTAAAGTAGGCAATCAGTCAGTGTTTTTGTATTAGCATGGTACTCATACCCAATCTAGATGCATCGTACTCTACTTTGAACACTTTGTCAAAGCTCGGAAGAGCTAAGACATGGATAATTGTCATCTTTTTCTTCACCTCCTTAAAACTCTATCGCTCCTTCTCTCCCCATCGAAATTTAATGTTCTTCTTTAATAGCTCGATAAGTGAATCTACAATAGTGTTGAAATTCCTTATGAAACAACAGTGAAATGATGCCAAGCCATGAAAACTTTGTACATCGATGGAACAGGTCGACATAAGCCATTTAGTAATCACCTTTACCTTCTCTTCATGAACTCACATGCTACTTCCATTAACAACAAATCCTCAAAAGATCACCTTATGTTACCATTCTACAGATTAGCCTATAGTATTTTAGCTTAAAGCTTACCAAGGATAGCTCAAAGATGCTTATAGTTTGTTTCTAAGTTAAGATTATAAACAAGGATATCATCAAAGTAAAAATGACAAAGTTCCCAATCAAGTCTCGAAGTACATGGTTTATTAACTGCATGAATGTACTTGGTGCATTTGACAACTAAAATGGCATCATTAGTCATTCATATAATTCATTGCACATTTTGAATGCGGTCTTCTATTCATGTCCTTCCCATATTCTAATTTGATGGTACTTCGATTTGAGATCAATCTTAAAAAAGATCCTTACTCAATTTAACTTGTTAAGCATATCATCAAGTCAAGGAACGGGGTACCTACATTTAATTGTAATCCGATTGATGGCTTAACTGTCCACAAACATATGCTACATGCTATCTTTCTTTAGCACTAATAAGGATGGTAAAGCACATAGGCTTAAGGATTCTCTCACATATCCTCTTTTCAATAGCTTGTCCATTTACCTTTGGACCTTAGCTACTTGTTTGAGGTTCTGCCTATATGTTGGCTTATTTGGCAATGCGACTCCTGACTGCAAATCTATCGCATGCTCAATCCTTCTAATTAAAGGCAAACCTTTTAGTAGTTTGTTAAGGAACTAATCAATAAATTCCTTCATTAAGGCCTTCACCTCAATTAGCAGTTCAACATTCAATTTCCTCATTTCAAGCAACCTTTTAACTAATAGATAGGTTGACTCTTCAAGCTTCATCTCTCTTGGCAGTTTGGCACTGGTCGTTGCTACAGTTTCCTTCTTCAAAGCTCAGGTAAGTTAAGCATGCATAGTCTTGACTTGTTCAGTAAACATGGGACTCAATCTTACCTTTCTTCTTTTGTGTTTAAAAGAACAATCATTTCTCTTCCCATCATAAATCACATGTCAATTAAACATCTATGGTCTTCCCAAAAGAATATGTGAAGCACTCATAGGCAACACATCACAAAAAACTTCATCCTAATACTTTCTAACGCAGATCGACACTACAACTTGTTTGGTTACCTACAAGGCTCCTTTATCACATAGCTAATGCAGCTTATAAGGTTTGGGGTAAGGTGTAGTTAACAATTTCAATTGTTGGACCATAAATGTAAGCATTGCATTAATGCAGCTATCATTATCAAAAATAAGAGCACACAACATCCCATTAACCTTGCAACTGGTATGAAATAAGTTGTTACACTACTTGTCCTTAGCTATTAGGCTCACACTCATCATTTGTCTTAACACCATGGTTGCTAGCATGAAGTTACCTTCTTCACTTTAAATAAACTCCTTCTCTTCAGACTAAGCAATTTATCTAGATTTGTTCTGCTCTTCAACCTCTTTATTGGTGCTATCGACCTTTATGGTTGGAACCTTACCCTTAATCACCATTACCCTTTTGTTCAAGAATTAAGAAGCCATGTGCCTAAATCCCTGGTACTTGAAATACTTGATTTCGCTAATCTTTCTTCCTAAGCTCTATCCCTTCTCAAACTTTCTTGAAGGTTCCTTTTCCTTAATTTGGGTGACCGAAACAAGTCAAATTGTAGTTACTTTTCTCGATTCCATTCTCACAAGTCTATTAGGGGTAGCATGACCAACAAGAGCTTAAAATTTACCCATTTAATGTCACTCTATCCTCTGAATAGCTCGAATTGCTTCGTCTAAGGACCCAATATCTCTAGTCTCTAAGATATCCCTAATCTCATATTTCAAACCAATAGCAAATCAACAAATAGTTCGGTCTTTGGGCTTTACAACTTTACAGTGAATGATTAGCATTCGAAACTCCTTCACATACATATCAACACTTGATCTTCCTTATCTCAACTCTTGTAATCTTTTAAATGCATCTTATAGATAATAGCTCAAAACAAATATTCTCCTCATTACCCTCTTCATCTCATCCCAATCTCTAACTTCTCTCTTCCCTTGTCTTTGTCGTATAGCTTGCAATTTTTTCTACTACAGGCAGCATATCTTATGAATTCTAAGATAGCAAGTCTTACTTTGGCATTCTTAGGAACCATATGACACTCAAACTATTTTTCTATCTTACTAACCCAGTCTAGATAGTTCTCAGTATCTCCACTACCAAAGACACTTGGGATTTGTTATTTAAATCCTTCTACCCTAAGAGCTTAGGCATTTCTTTCTTTAGGTTCATATTAATCCTCCTCTTCTATTTCTTTTATTATAAGCCTTCATCGAGCAAATCTATCCACTCTTCTAGCTCGATGTAGTTGAACTAGGAAATTAACCTAACCAAGTCAACCATTACCTCTTTAGGGTAGTTCATTTGCTCAGCCTCTATGTAGGTCATCTTTAGCTCATAGCCTATCTTCATTTATAGTAGTTACCAAGCTAGTCACTAAGTCAGCAAGCTTATCCAGTCTTTCATCTGTAGATTAGGTGTATAACTTCCTTGTTGTCTAAGCCTATAATGAGCACTACTCTTTTGGTTTCCGAGAGTTTCTTAAACACTAGAGTTCGACATTGTTTAACACCTCAACATACTAACTCTTTCATGTAAAACAAATGATTCTTACTCAAATCCCTTATCAATCCATTCCTTAAACAACTAGCCAATTCCTTGTATACCAGCAACTACTAGAGTAACTTGACTATGATTTAATACAGTGATAAACCAACAAGAACCATGCACTCTACTTTGTGAACACAAAACAAGGGAAAACAAAGGTACTTAACACTTACACTTGCTCCACAAAACATAGAATATTGTACACTGCATTATAACTCACTATATACAACCACGAAACCTAGTTCTTAATATAACTTACTTCATACGTTGCTATTACAACATAAACACTCAAGAATCAAGAAGTTACTAGAAACTTACACAAATGTAGTATGGCAACAGTCATGGATGAACACATAGCCAAAGGTATCACACAAACCAATAGGTCTGAACTGCAAGATGGTTTGAATAACTAGAGATAGTTGAAGATTAGGCTAGGGTTCTCATGCACCAATGATGGATATGACACATAAGCTCGAACTACATTTGATATAATACACAAACACAACAAGATAGTCAAAGGCTTAGCTACGGTTCCCATGCACCAACGATGGATATGATACATGAACTCGAGCTATATTTGATATAATGCACAAATGCAACAAGAGGTTTTTGGCTACTAGCTCGTGCGCAAACAATGGCTTAGATAAGAGTAAAGAGAGCAACTAAGAACATACTTAGCTCAAAACAGGAAATGTGCTGAATATCCACTATTCTAATAATTGTAGCTAATATAAGTGGAGATATTTATATGACTCAATTAGGGTAAGTTCTAGGTTTCTACAAATTACTAAAAAGATTCCTACTAGAAAAGGAAAAGTACATATTATATATAGGCGATCTGGCGATTAAAACAAAAGAAATATCATTCGCAAAGGACAATATAGTTGTTAGAGAGGGGAAACATATTGGCCCCTCAATTCCGTAGTCCAAACTGATGATGAGTGTTAAGCAGAGTTGACTCACTTGGCCTTAGGTCAACAGCTCGACTGGTCAAGAGCTCAAAGAGCACTAGTTCTAAAAGCTAAAACTTGGCAAGTTAGCTTAGTTGTATGTTAGCTTAAGTTTGGATACTTACCAGTTTAGAATTATACAGGTTCAATGTTCAACTTTGATGGGGGTTGATAGCATCAGGAGGATCTTCTTCCTATACTTATGAAATGGTAAATGGATTGGGGGAACTAAGGAGATATGTTAGGTCAGCTTGGACGAACTGCTCTTCTTTTGGAGCTAGGTCCTATTGGGCATCTTAATGTATTAGAAAAGTAAGTCCTTAGGCTTAGTATCCCGTACTTAGTCTTGATTCCCATCAAGCTCTCCTTAAAGGTGTGAAAATTATTAACAATGATCATTAGATGGTTTTCTATGTCAAATTTACATAGTTCAATTATCTAACTTTCCTATTGGGCATCTTAATGTATTAGAAAAGTAAGTCCTTAGGCTTAGTATCTCATACTTAGCCTTGATTCCCATCAAGCTCTCCTTAAAGGTGTGAAAATTATTAACAATGATCATTAGATGGTTTTCTACGTCAAATTGACATAGTTCAATTATCTAACTTTCTTATGTCCTGAAAACTAAGTCGATTAGTAACTTTTCATGGAATTTAAATTAGTCATTACACTACCTACGTCTTCTATTTCAACATTTACTTGTATCAAATTGAATGGGGTAAAAATTATTATTAGTAGAAATGTAAGTTCAAGCCTTCTTTCATAGTTAAAGATATCTTAAGATATAAATAGAGTCACCTCCTGAGGGGATGATAATAATAAACACGTAGAATGAGATCAAATCAACCAATATCTTCATTTGCTTTGAATTTAATGGAATCTTAAACATTTAGTTTACATAAAAATTTTGGTACATGTAAAAAATTTTAGAATTATCTTTAGTTTCTTTATGCCTCGCATGATGCACATATATATGATATTCTAGCTAACTCCTTTAAACTATAATAAGGGTGGTAAGGATTCAACTAAAAATTATGATGAGGTTAAAAAGTATCTTAAAGAAATGAACGATGGAAAGCCTCCTATTATAGATATAAAAGTGATGCAAAAACAACATGATCAACTTGCAATCGTTAAACTTCTCATAATCTTAAACCAAAGCTAGAGTCGATAAAATCTTAAGTTCTTAAGATCGTCAGAGCTCCCATCCTTAGTTGATGTTTATAATCATGTTTCTACATAATTTGCATCATCTATTACTTCTCCCCTTTGACCATTTAGCTGTCATTAGTAGGATGCTTGATGATGGTCATGGAGGATCTTCTACTTAAAGTAAAGGCAATACATAGGGATCTTTGTAGGGCTCATATTATTTGATTTAACATTTCTAAACATGCCCATGTCACTTCAAATTCAATGTATGCTACAAAGTGCAAATTTCCATCGTGAAGAAACCTAAACGACTATTGTTACTCTATCATGGGAAGAATATGCTACTCCTTCAATTGCAAAATGTATCATAACCATAAAGTAATCCTACTATCTACCCTACTTAGGCTTCTCTATAGTCTTGGGTTATTGATTTTGACGTTATTACTCTTATGTTAGATATACTTAGTTGCTTTTTTTACACATTACTTACTCTTCTACATTACTAAATGCTCCTCCCACTAATGGGTTGACTTTACCTATTACATAAGACTCAACTTGTTATATATTACGAAGGTTCAATGAGCACCATACCGAATCTCTCTGCCATTTCCTTCTCTTCCACTTTGGCCAATATAAGTTTGTAGAATCGATACTACCTTAGTTTTTCTACAGTTTCCTTTAAAATCAATTCATCTATACCCTAGTTACCTTTTAACTTATTATTTGTCAATAACCTCATCATTTCTTATAATTGCTCCATCACATTCTTTCCTTATTCTTCTATGATACAGAACTTGAGAATAGGGAAGGTGTTTGGTCGAGAGTATGAGCCTTATGGGCTATATTACATGGATTCAACACCTATTACTACTTCTTATTCAGCTATTAGACTAAATCCTACAAAGAAGTTGTCACGCCTTGAACAGGTTGCTATCATAAATACAGTCTACACAAGGCATATGCAATTTAACCAACTTAAAGTATCCAATTAGATACCTATTAATAATTAAACATGTGGTATAACTTTTCAAAATACCTGTTCAAGACAATATGTTGTCCAATAATACAACAGTATTTATATAAATATTTCACATATAAAGTTATAATTCACACTAAGAGTTTACAAAAGCTATAAGTTTTAAAGTCTATTTATAATAAGATAGGAAATTAGTAAGCGTACCAAGAATTCTAGGTTAGTCTCCTTTAAACAAAAAGAAAAGTTAAAAGCTTAAATTCAATGGATTATCCTTTCTATACTTTCTCAGCTAACCATACACTAACCGAGGGGTGGTTCTATTTGTGCATCTTGAACTTTTACCCATCACCTATAAAAGAGTTTATAGGGATGTGGGCACAACTAACTTAGTAAGCCAGATGAAGATAAAAGAGTACTGTATAAACATAAATAAGGTTATTAATTATAATGAAAATGCAATGCAGTCAATCATTTGCAATATTGCACAATGTTATTTGATCCATTATAAGGTCAAAGAAATTACATCCACTTTAACCCAGATTGAAGAGTTTATCATGACTCAAATCAAACCAAACTTAAGCTTATGCAATGGAAAACATCTTCGTCTCAAAACTACTTTTGAACCATGGCCTCTATCCTTATCGCAACCTCCTCGCCTATTACTTAATTTGACTAAGAATGGGGAAAAATACCATTTCAGATATTCTTATCAAAAGGAGTCAATATTTGGTCCAACACACCTAATTGTCCCCTTAATGGGTTGCTATACATATCTAGTTATGTTAGTGGTCAGATCATTATTAGTTCTACTTAAGAGTAACCAAACAAGATCACACAATAAATACTATGAAATCATACAAAACAGTATGCCAAGGAGTTTAACTCATATCACAAAACAAAATACCAATAACACATATAGTATGCATACAGACAACTAATTTTAGAATCATAAACTAAAGCACTTTTAAGCTACTGGATATTTTGATATAATATTTCAATAAGCGGTAAAGTCACGATCCTAACTTACCTGTATTGATGCTTACTATGACAAGTCTATACTATCAACATTATGCTCATTGAGAGATCCTATATATATATACCAAAACCTACATTTAGTTTTCATAAGATTTATGAAAAATATTAGGGTTTTATTTACTCTGTGTATTATCCTGAAGTTATATACATAAACATAAATACATATTGGAAGTATATTATTATTCCTATATGATAGAGTATAGTTGTTGTAAGCTCCCAAAATTAAGTTTAAGATAACCGAGTTTAGGATAACGGAGTCTAGATTTAGGGCTTTTAGGGAAACTTGTTCAATTGAGCCTAAACTTTACCACTAAGATAGAAAAGTTAATGAAGTAACAAAGTGAAGTTAGATTTTAGAAATAATGATCCAAAATCTTAATTTTGCCCTTAAAAGTAGGAATGCTCAATATAATACTAAAATGTTCGAAACTCTTAAAAATTGAACTCAGATTACGACAAGCACTTAGAGATAAGTTAATTGAGCTACAAGATGAGATAATATAGTATAATTTACTATATAAAATACACATATTTTTATGAGTATATCCGGTATAAATAATAATTATATCCGTAAATTATCCCTAAATTACATAATTATATATATATGTATTTTGTTGAAATTATAAATTTAATTAAGAGAACATATCTTAAAAATAAAAGATATGTTAGAAACTTAATTATATGAGTATAGTTATATATTACGCGTGATATATACAAGAGATATATACTGGTATATTAAGTAAATAATTAAGTATTAATAAAATATACTCAAAATACCTAAATAATTGCAAATCTTATCCAAAAAGCCTTCCAATTGCTAATTCAAGTCTGGAGACTACTGGGAATCACTGAAGCTGGATAATATCTGAATCAAAAGGCAAAATCTACAAGCAAATGACACTTCTTACTTGCATTTATAAGAGGAAAACAAGGAAAAAAATTAAAAAGAAAAATAAAGAAAAGCAGCAACTAACCCCGGCATGCATAAATAGGTTTCATTACATCAATTCCCAACTTTACAAAGTAGAAACAACAAAAAGAAAAATTAGAAAAAAAAAATCATAGAAAATAGGAAAAATAGAGCAATTACTAAGTTGAGCTAGTTCCTAGAGTGTCCTTTGATATGTTGTTGAGCCACTCCACCACCAAGGAGTACCCCCCAGCATCTAGGTGTTCTGACACACCTCCACCACCCTATGGCTGTCGAAGCCACCAAGAACAGTTAAATCAAAATTCTGCCCTATTTTTTAATAATTTTTAAAAATTAGTAAATCTACCTAGAAAATCATGAAAAAAATTCTGATTAGGTTATTTTGAACATGCTTTCACGTGATATTTTTATTTTTGAAAAATTCGTAATATTTAATATGCTTTCTTAAGAAATCTACTATTCATTTGAATTTAGATTTGTAAAATGAATATACTAAATGGTGTTGTTTCTAGCTGAAAATTTTTTTATAAGATGTTTATGATATACAGATAATTTCTATGTAGCCCGAATTTTGATTTGAAATTTTTTAATATTTATTGCATTTTTTAGCTTGAAAATAGCTCAAAAATAGGCAAAAATTATGAATTAAATAGGAAATTATGAAATTAATTGATGAAATGAACATGTACTGATCTATAATAAATAATAACAATATTGAGTCGGATTAAAATTAATTTGGTGTAAAAAGAATCATAATTGGGTAAATTTATGATAATTTAGGGGTAAAATCGTCAATACGAATATATAGACAATAGGTCGGAAACTTGAAACGAAGTGATAACTGAATTCCCCATATTTTTAGGAGTCTATAGAAATTTTCGGGGAATTATTTGGTCACCCGAATTATTTATTATGAATTTACTAAGTAAAATAGCTTAATTTACAAGTTGGGGTGTATTTTTAATATTAATAAGCTAAAATGAATTAAATAGTTAAATAAAAACTATATATAGGATTGCTGATAGATTGGATTAAATGAATATTTTTATTATATTTATTAATATTTTCTGATCGAGATACATTTTAAATATATTAGAGTTAGATAATACTTATATTGTAACAATATATGGAAAAATTAGGTAAAATGCAATTTAATAACGTAAATTACGTATAATACGATCATATTTATATAATTACGCATAACTGTATTAAAAACTCGAACTACCCATTAAAAGTCGTCTCTACAAATATAACTCGTAAAATGTATCGTTTGATCTATACGAACCTAACGACACTAATTTTGTAAAAATTGAGCAACCGTAAGTAATTTAACCTATAACTTTATCATATTCAAGAATGTATGTATTTCGGTAACCTTACTGGAATTAAAACGTGAATTAATAAACTAAAAGTGCGTTTCAATGTAATCGAAACGATATATAATACGTAATAGTATATGTGATGTATAATATCAACAATTAATAACTTAATTCGATATATAGTGATAATACGACTATATATTATGGAAATAATAATATATATATAACAATTTTAGATTAAACCCTAATGTTTTCGTAATTATTGCGAAAATTGAATTTGGGTCTTTTGTATAAATAGGATCTTCCAATACAAAGATGGTTGACGATTCGAATTAGCAATAGCGAATGTCTAAACAAGTAAGTTGGGATTGTGGTTTCACCGCTTGTTTGGATATTGTTTAAAGTATCCGGAGACCCAAGAGTACTTCTGGTTGTGTTTGTATTTAGTTAATTGTGCGCATGCTGTATGTGTAGATGATACTCAGTTGTGATAGGAGTTCAACTCCTTAGTGTACTGTTCTGTATGTTTACATAAATTCTGTATTGTGTGAACTTGTTGGTCACTCCTGATTAAAACTAACGTTTATGGGATTAAAATGAAATTAGACATGCATAACACCTATTAAGGGAAACGATCAAGAGTGTTAGGCCAAATACCGACTTCCTTTGATGAGGATAGCATAAGTGGTCCTTTCCCCACCCTTAGTCAAATTAAGTGACAGGAGAGGAGGTCGTAGTAAGGTTAGGGGCCGTAGTTTAAAGGCGATCATGGGAGGAGGGTGTTCTCTATTGCATAAGCCTAAGTTTGGTCTGACTTGAGTTGCGATGAAACTCCTCAATCCGGGTTGGAGCGAATGTAATTTCTCTAACCTCATAGTGGACCGAATAACATTGTGCGATATTTCATTTGTTTGATTGCATTGCATTTCATTATAATTATTAACCTTATTTGTGTCTGTACAGTACTTTTCTGACTCCGTCCCACTTACTAAACTAGTTGTGCTCACATCCCTATAAACTCTTTTGCAGGTGTTGAGTGAGGTCAGGATGTTCAGATATCACCGTTCCCAAGTTAGTGTATTGTTGTTTAGGAAAGTGAGAATTGAGGAATCAACTAAACCTAAGCTTTTGACTTTATCTTTGAGTTTTTGAGGAAACTAATTGGAAATTCCTAAGAGCCCACTGGTTTCCTAACTTATTATATATAGACTGCAAAACCTGTAGTTTTTAATCAACTCTGATTGTGAACTTTACCTTTAGATGTAAAACGTTTGTATAAATACCGTTATGGTACTAGACAACAGGTTAATAGAATATGAATTTTATAAAAGCTCTACCACAGGTTTGGTTATTAATAGATATCAGAACAGACGTTTCAAGCTGATTGAGTTGTGTGCCTTATGTGAACTGTATCTACGATAGTAGTTGTGAGATCAACTTCTATCTTATATTAGTTTACACGACAGGACTGTTATGACTCTTAGTTCTAAGTTGGTATTAGAGTATAGTTCTAAAAGAATCAAGCTTTGAAGCATCTAATTAAAACAAGTAGACAATAGGATCACTAAGAGTGGGATTGATAATGAACTTAAAAGACTTAGATTATAAGATATATGTATAACATATATATATATATGTAAAACGGGATTATGAACTGACTTTAACTTGTTATTTCAGATTCGAAAAACTGGTTTGTTACATGCATGGTGGAATTTTAAATGGGAAGGGAATGAAACTCTTATTGAATAAAGGATTTGGATGTAGAATCTATTGTTAGATTTGGCTGACTAAAAGTTGTTTTATACTATTGATGAGATTCTTGAAAATTGTAAGCGTGGAATATCCTACAGCATGCAAGATGATTGAAGGATAATGGAGGATGCGTTAGGGCCTGCGTATAATGAGTATACTGCTATAGCTGCTTATGAGAAGAAATATTTTCAAGAAAATGGAGTTTTATCTGTAAGAATTCCTATACTGTATTTTTCAACTCTAGTAGAGGCAGGTAGAGATTATCCTCCAGGTTTTGACCAAATACCCCCAGGTGTTCCATATATTCCTAGAAATTATTCTCTTGGTGTAGTTGATTGGTTTCCTAAATACCCCCTAGATGGAACTGAGGGTATAGAAGTACCACTGCAGCCTCATGAGCCTGAATTCCCTATGATACTGCCTAAGAATCCACCTCAACAAACTCAGTCAAATGTAAGAGTGAATAATGATAATGATGATGATCTTGAGGAAGATCCGGAAGAAAAGGAAGCATAGGATAGTGGTAGTGAGGTGCACAAGGTAATAGTCATTCCTAATACTCCTGTAGTAGTAGAGGTTAGTTCATTATCTGATGAAACTGACATGGAAGATTGGTTTCCCCTAGAAGATGTAGCAACTCCAGACAGTGGAAGTAACTGAAAGTTAAGAAGTTGGTAGGCACATAAGTCTAGGGTTTTTGATATCACTTGACCTAGTAGTTTGATGTATCTAGGTCTCCCTAGTAATTTTGTTATGCTTTTGATTTTTTGAATGTAACTAATGTATTTCTAGATGTTGCAGCTACTAGATATGTAAATTATGTATATGAATAATTAGATATGTAATCTGATGTTGTAAATAAAGTAATGTGATCTTTTGAATGTAAAGTATTGATTATCATATGATTATTGTAAAAATGCATGACTTTACTAATTTGAATCTGTATGAAATATCATTATGAGAATGATATAATGCTACATGTAAAACGTGATGAGCTTTATATTAAGGTATAGGTATAATTTATAAATGTATTGTTGCTTATACAGGAATAGAATATACAGGTCTTCTATTGATTAAGATCCCTGATAAGGAAATCTGTAGTTGAGTATTGTTAATACAGAGAGTAATTAATTTATACGTAAATATAAACTGTTTAAGTCAGATATTGACCTCGGGCACACATATTGTAAGTGTAGGATTGATAATTAGTAGATTGTGAATTTGAATATAGCAGATGAATCAAATAAAAATGGAAATGGGAATAATCGACCTGTAGCAGAAGTACCACCTCCTAATCCATTAGAACCACTTAGAAATGACATATCACCTACTCTGAACATGATGGACCTAACTTAGTTTAGACAAATATTGGCTAATATAAACACTATAATCTAATAGTAAGGAGCTTTAATCCATCATTTGATCATAGGTGGAAATATGGTGAACTAGAGGCTAGTAGAGGCTGAACCTAAAGTAATTCGACCTCAAAATACAAGTCGATTTCCCGAGTTTATAAAATCAAATTGGTATTTCGAAGGTGAAATGGGCAAGCTTGCTTTAGTTGATGATTTGTTAGCTCGGATTGAGCGCAGTTTTGAGGTATATAGGATTCTTGAAAATAAAAAAGTTTCTTATGGTACTTTTTTGCTAAAGATGGGAGCACGAGTTTGGTGAGACTCTATAGCAAGAACAATGCTAGGCCCCATTATATGGCAAGCATTTCGGGAAGCATTCAAGAGTCAATATTTCCCTATTAGTGTGCAAAATTAAATAACTCAACAGTTAATGGAAATGAAGAAAGGGCCTATGAGTGTAGCATAATATGAGAATGAGTTTAACAGGCTATTGCAATATGTGCCTGAGTCATATAAGGATAATCAAGTGCTAATTAGGATCTTTTTCTTAATGGATTTAATGTTACAATGCGATGCGAGTTGATGGATTATAGATTCACCACTTATCATTAGATTGTGAATAAGGCGCATAAATTGGAGAATAATCGATTGGCCACGCAAAGTGAATAGAGTAAAAAACTGAGAAGGGTTAACTAATACAAGCTTGTTTTCAAGAGAACATTTCCAGGTGTAAATAATAACTCAAACCAGACAGGGAAGAAGCTACCTACTATAACTAGTGGCCCTACTTTAAATAGGACTGAATTTAGTTTTTATGATGAATTTAGAAATGTGAAATAGTGGAAGTGTGGAACTCAACATTTCCTTAGGCAATGTGCTTAGCTAAAAGGAAAGTGTTATCTGCACGGTGATCCAAATCATATATCAAGGAAGTGTCCAAAGATGAAACTAGTAAAATGCTTTAAGTCTGGAATGAAAGTGCATTTCTCTAGATATTGTGGTCAAACTAGACAAAAGAAATCCGAAGGAATAGAGATAACTGCTGTTCTAGTATGGGTGTTTGCAATTGAGGGGACAGAAGAGGACATCGAGGACTTTGATGAATGGATGGAAGAGTACTTTCATGATGGTTCAGATGATAAAATAGAAATTAATGGAATTGACCAAGGTTTATTAATAGGTACGTAAAACTAACTTTTAATTTCTACTTATTTATGATTTGATTGTATATATATCTGTGGATGGTGTTAAAAACTATGGAAAGATATGATTTGAGTATAGTGCTTAAGAGATAGATAATTATAATACTAGTAATTATTTCTGGAAATGTACTTATAAATAGACGAGCTACATATGTGTTGTTTGATATTAGAGCATCACATTCATTTGGCAGTAGGGAGTTTGTATTGAGAAATGGAATTAAGACAAGTGAAGTCAGATCCACATATAGGATAAGAACACCTACAGGAGAATAACTGTTAACATGAGAAATAGCAGATAATGGGCAATTGCAAATCCAAGGATAAGAATTCCCGATAAAACTCATAGTAATACCAATTAAGGGATATGATATCATTGTGGGAATAGATTAGTTATTTAAGCAGAGAGCTAAAATGGATTGTCAAAATAAAAACATAATCTTAGATGAAGGTAAGATCATATTTCAAGGAAAAATAGGTGAGCGAAGTCTAAGATTATTAGTGATAAAGGTAAGCGAAGTTACTGAGGAATGGCAATTCTGCTGGATATTTACCATTGAAGGAGAAAGGACCCCAAAGATATCGAAAATACCAATAGTAAATGAGTTTTTTGATATTTTTTCGGAAGAATTACCTAGATTGGCACCATAGCGAGAGTTAAATTTTTCTATAGAATTGGTGCTAGGAATTGAACCAATATCAAAAGCTCCAAATCGAATGTCGCCGATAGAACTTCAAGAATTGAAGAAGCAACTTCAAGAGCTATTGGACAAGATTTATACAACCCAGTGTATCTCTTTAGAGACTGCCAGTATTATTCGTGAAAAAGAAAGATGGAACCATAAGGTTATGTATCGATTATCGGGAAATAAATAAGGTGACTATTAAGAATAAATATCCATTACCTAGAATTGATGACTTGTTTGATCAACTACATGGTGCCACTGTATTTTCACGAATTGATTTAAGATCTAGATACTATCAGTTACGAATTAAATTAGAAGATATATAAAAAATAGCTTTCAGAACCAGATACGGGCACTATGAGTCTTTAGTAATGCTTTTTGGTTTAATGAATGCACCAGCTGTGTTTATAAATTTAATGGATCGAATCTATCAACCTTACTTGGATAAGTTTGTTGTGGTATTCATTGATGATACTTTAATTTATTCCAAGACTAAAGAGGATCATGTTGATCATCTACGTTTAACCTTGCAAAAGTTGAGGGGCAATTAACTGTATGCTAAGTTGGATAAATGTGAATTTTGGCTGGATAGGATATCATTTTTAGGACACATTGTGTCAAGTGAAGGAATTTCAGTCGATCTCCAGAAAGTTAAAGCAGTAGCTGAATGGAAATAGCTAACTACTATAACGGAAATAAGAAGTTTTCTTAGAATGGCAGGATATTATAGGCAATTTATAAAAGATTTATCTAAAATTGCTAAGCCTATGACTTGACTTACGCAAAAAGATGTTAAATTTGAGTGGAGAGATAAATATGAACAAAGTTTCCAGGAATTAAAACATCGATTGATTTTTGCACCAATACTTATTCTACCAAATCCGAGTAAATCTTATTGTGTATGTAATGATGTTTTAAAAAGTAGACCAGGATGTGTGTTGATGCAGAATATGAAAGTGATATATATATATAATCTATATAATAAAAATACAATATATATACATTACAGCATATATGCATACCTATCGAATATATACTCTCCATTATAGATATACTATATTATACTAGTATTTTGTATTTTATAATTATATATGCCTATTTTCGGTTACATATATACACTATAAAATAAAAATACTAAGTATATGTATATGTATATATACTATTCATGCATATACATGTATATATGTACATAAACACAACTCCTTATACTAATTATTTGTAGAAATTATTATAACATGTATAATATACATATGAATATACTTAAACAAAGAAATGGTAATATTACATATACCTTCTACAAGACACAAGTATGTACAAAATACATAGAGAGAATTAATATAAAATATATATATTATACCTATTACTTTCCCTAATTTCCTTAATAAATTGAATGTAGTAGAGACGATAAGGATCCTTTTTCTTCTTCTTTGGTTGTTGTCCTTTTGGAAATCACCAGAAAATTTGAAAGAAAAGAAGAGGATGTTCACGGTTTGAGAAAAGAAAGTGAGAAATTGTAGTCTTGTATTTTGTTTCTTTTCTTGTTTTGAAAAGTAGAAAATAGTATGTGTTTAGTTCTCATTTTTCCAGACGTAAGGGAGCTACTGCAAGGTCTAGTAAGTGATTAGTAAAGATGAGAAAAAGAAGAGAAAATCCAATGCAAAATGTAATATTAATTATGATGGGACAAGGCTCATCATTTTTTTTTGTTTCTCTTCTCTTATTTAAACACTTATAAGTAAAAAAAAAAAAAAAAAGATCACATGGACAGTTGTTGAAATTTGGAACTTAACGTGGCATTTTAGGGAAATTAGGGAAAAGAATAAGGAAAAGGAAAAAAGAAAAAGAAAAGGAAAAGGAGGAAAAAGAAAAATAAAAATAAAATATTAGATTTTTTCCAAATACAAAAATTATAAATTTAGTATTTATAAAATAATATTGAAATTTTATAAAAATTTATTAATTTAATTGTTACCCGTTAAATTTATAATATTTACCAATTATCTCAACGTATTCGTTAAAATTTTTACGCAACTACGCGTATTAGTCAATAATTAAAATTGACTAAGGTTTTATCACTATTAAATTATATTTATCAATTTTATAAGCTTAAAATTATAGTTTTAGGGTTTTTATCAAGCTTGAATTCGATTTCAAGTATTTACACGTCTATAGAATTTTGGATTTTTATATGCAATTTAAGTTTCAATCGAATTTTTAGGGTTTTTATTACACATAATATATTCATTTTAATAGTTTAATAAATTTTTTATCTTATATAGCTTTATTGACTGGCGACATTGTCTACAACACTAGAGTTCAATCCTACTTTTAAATGGCTAAATTCACAAAGTATACAATAGTTAAATTTAGATATGTATTTATTATAGTTTTAGTGTAGAAGTTTTATTAAATTAGTGAGCATTAATAATATACGTAGTTATATTATTACCTATAATATATCGTTTTAATCACACCAAAATGTGTATTCAATCAATCAAGTTATGTTTCAATTATGATTAAATCATCATAGTTCGTAAATTTTCATAATATTATAGAAACACCTGTTTTATTACTTAAAATTATCTAATTTTAGTAAAAATGGTATCATTGGGTTTGTATAAACTCAACTATACGTAATACGAATTCTATCTTAAGAGATAACTTTTAGAAGGTACTTTTAGTTTCTATTATGCATATGTGCCCTTATAACAAGCATTATATTATTATGTACATATTATATAAATA
Organism: Lumnitzera racemosa; assembly: GCA_024138005.1. Lineage (NCBI taxonomy): Eukaryota > Viridiplantae > Streptophyta > Magnoliopsida > Myrtales > Combretaceae > Lumnitzera > Lumnitzera racemosa. Next base: position 11,156,404 of record JAMXBC010000007.1, read on the forward strand.
AACTATATTTTATATAGTTTCCTAGTATAGCTTAATAATATATGTAATATCTAGCCTTAACACACACATATCATAACTTAGGTCATACTATCACAAAATCTGATAGAAACTCATCCTAACCAGACTTGATTAAATGGATATGTATATGATTTATTCAAATATTTATCGTAATTCATCTTAGTATTGCTAAAACGTACCCCAGTTAGTAAATTAAACTATTTAACTCAAAAATTAATTATAAATAGTTAGGATCACCAAATAATTCCCTCTAGACTTATTAAAAATATAGGAAATTCAACTAGCAATCAGTTTCATGCTATCGAGTTTATCATCTATATGTGTAAAATTACGTTTTTGCCATTAAATCATGATTAATTAGGCAAATAGTACGATTTTGATACAAAATTAATTCTATCTTGTCCTGACATCATTATAAATATTCAGAATTAATTGGATCCCAATTTCATCAATTATTTTCCTAAAATAAATGTGTTTCATAAATTGCCCTATTTTAGCCATTTTAAGGTAAAAAATGTAATATATGAAATCAAAATCGGACTACATAGAATTAAATTAGATGTAATATATATTCTACAAAAAAATTTTGAGTTCAAAATAAAATCATTTAATATATTTATTTTTAATTTCAAAATTTGGGTTAATAGCATATTTGTTAAGTAAGTATATAAAATATTCACAATTATACAAAAATAAAATTACAACATGAAAGTATCCTAAAAATAACTTAGGAATAATTTTTTTCCATAATTTTACTAAATATTTTAATATTTTTAGAAAAATATTTAAAAAATGGGGCAGAGAGTAAGACCAATTGTTTGCTGTTTCAGTGGTCATTAATTAGCAAGGGGTGGTCAAAGAGGCTAAATGGTAGGTCATGTCTTAGTGGCTGTAAGGATTCATTGTTAGGTCTTAGTTAGGTTCTCGAACCAACTTAGGTCAACTCCTTTCCTATTTTTTGATTTATTTTTCCAAATATTTTTCTAATTTTTCTATCATTATCCTAGATTCCAAAATGCCAAATGAGAGATGTTTGAGGCCTATAGCAATTTATAGGAATTATTGTTGGCTAAAAGCAATTTTCCCCATTTTCTTTTTCCTTTTAATCAAGTAGAAGGTAACTTGCTTTTTTTATTTCTTCTTTTGAATCAACATTTCCTTAGGGATGCCATCAAAGTAAATTCAAAATGGGTTTTGCAAAACTCAAACCCAACTTATTACCTTATAAGACTTCTTAAAACCTTCCCTGTAGGGTACCCTATAAAGTTTTTACCTCATTTCCAAACTCACTCCTATAAGATTTTATGAAACTCGTTAAAAACTAGACTTTACTTGTCAGTATAAAAAAATTTAAAAATTGATTTGTAAGTATATACAAAAAATTAAATTAAATAGTGTATGGATTGTTTTAAATAATAAAACAAATGGTATATAATTATTTAAGACTAAACCAATTTATTTTTATTTTAAATTAATACATGATTAATGATAATTGAGAAATGTAACCGACTAGCTGAAATAAAGAGCAAAGGCTAGAGAAGAGAGACAAAAAATGCAAGAGAGAAAAAGAGAAGAGGCTAAGGTTTTCTTGAAAGACAAAGCAAGAAAGAAATGAAATGTTTCTTATTAATTATTATATTTTATCATTTACAACTAATGTTAAATTACTAATATCATATTATTATTTAACTAGGTTCGGGTTTTTGGTTTGGTTTTTTTCTAAATTCGAAAATTCAATTCGAAACCTTATAGGTTTTAAAAACTACTTCCAAAACCCTATAAGATTTTGATAAGTCAGATGAATCAAAAACCCTATAATGACTCGTTTAGTGATATCTCTACATTTCCTAAGTCCTATTTGTTGTTACAGGTGAAGTCCAGTAATTTTTGGGTTGATCTTGGTAATTTAGATAAGTTTTAGTTGGTGTTTAGTTTGATTATTAATATTATATATATTATACTAATATTTAGTACATTTACTAATATACATGTATATATCATATATGTATGATACATGTAATGTGTAGTTATACTCATATAATTATGTCATTCATGTCTTTCACTTTTAAGATATATTTTTTATTTAATTTTTCAAATTTATCACTTAATATATATATTATATATTATTTAGGTTTTTAAGTTAATTTACGGATATATTTATTATATATATCGGACATATTCATAAATATATATATATTCATATAGTATATTATGTAATATTATTTACTTATATAGCTTAAATAACTTATTTCTAAAGCCTCGTAACATTTTAGGCTTGATTTTAGGGGTTTTGATAAGTTTTACATCACATTGGATAATTATATTTTTATGGCTAAAATTGAGATTTTAAGCCATTATTTTTAATATCTAATTTTACTTAATCACTTTAACTAACTTTACTAACTTAATCGTAAAGTTAGTATTCAATTAGATAAATTTTCCTAAAAACCTTAAATCTCAATACGATTATCCTAAATATAATTTTAGTGGCTTACATATGCATTGCTAGTTTCATCACTTGTCCCTAAAGATTCTTCATCTCATGTATCCTAGTACATAATCCTATCTTAATCTCCATTATCAATTATTCCAATTAGGCAAACATAGTCGTATTTTATTTAGCTAAAGAGTCAATAAGCGAGCTACTATTTCCTTTGATTTAGTTTATTATAATGTAAGGGACTTTCTTATGTCAATACTCTTTATGACTTTAGATATATCATCACATTTATTGATAATTATTTAAGTACGACATAATTATATTTAACAAAAAAATCATTCTAAGTCAGTTGCTTTATTTTGTGCTTTTTCATACTAAATTCTAAATCAATTTAATTCTTCCTTTCGTGTTTTTTCTCATGGACAATGCCATATGTTTAATTCCTTTCAACCATATGCAATAAAACCATGATATTATTCATAAATCTTCACATGCTTATAGTCCCAAAAAAAAAAAAAGAATTGCTGAACGTAAAAATTGCTATCTTACAAAAATTTCCAAGACATTATTGATTCGTATGAATATACCTAAGCATTTCTACGGTGATGTTGTTCTCATCACAAGTTTTCTCATAAATAGAATAACATCTATAGTGTAAGTAAGGTTATATTGCATCTTCTTCTTAACCAATTGCTTTTTCCTGAGCCTTCTTGTGTCTTTAGTTGCCTGCGTTTGTCCATCAACTATCTCCAGGGACCGACAAGCTTGACTCTAGATCGATTTATTGCATTCTCCTTGCTACTCTTGCCGTCAAAAGGAGTGACAGTATTATTCTCCTAAACATCAAGAAGTTTGTATTAATCCAAACTTGTCTTTTCTTTGAGTTAAACTCTATATTTTTCTACATCGCCTTCATCGTCTAGGTCGATTTGTTGTATTGGCCAGAATGCTTTTACTTCTTTGCCATTGAACAAAATCATAGTTTTGTGAAAGAAACCAGAACAAGTTAAGAAGAGAAAAAATAAAGGCCCATAGGATAGCTTTATCCCCACTAGACCAGACATTGCTTACAATCAACATATAAAAGTTATCTAAAAAATTCTCCTACCTGACACCTAATCTTAGGAATGGATCCTTTCTTCAGCCAAGTGATGGATTAACGATGAAAAGCTATGATGCTAACTACGGAGGATTACTACTGAACAGGAGGTATATTACTAGACATTTACGTCTTACTCGGAACAATCTCCGTCATATCTAGATCGATTAGCTGAAATGGAATTCAGAGCAATGGCAATTTTGATACTGTGAATTCCAATGGAGGAAGGTCATCATACAATCACCTAACAATCAAGAGATATCAAACCGTGATGGGATCATATTGCACATAATCCACTTTCAATATGATAAAGACAAAACGTGGAGGGATTGATCGGCGCTTCGTCAAAGGAGAGATTGAAGTACGTACGAGGTATGATATGATCAACATGGCATCGTTATAAGCATATTAATCGATAGGTATATTGACAAAGTGGTTTGCACCTTGGTGATTCCAAGATTTGATTAGCAAGTGTCAAAGCTAGGATGCCTGACGAGCATTCAGTAGCTTGGGGGGTATCATAATAATACATACACAGAGTGATTGTATAATTATTTGTCGTTGTAACAATACGCGCAGTATCATCTTGTATATAAATACTGTAAACACTGTAATTTCATCTCTTTCGATACAACACAATTCTACACCTGTAGATGGCATCGAGTAGGAAGTTTTAAGTTCAAACCCCTGCATTTTCAATTAACTTTTGTCTAATTAAATCATCTACTTATAAACCTCAATCAAAATCAAAATCAAAATCCGAATCACAAATAAGAGTGGATATTATATTATAAATATAATAATAAACTACATATTTACAAACTTAACCTTTTAAATAAGATGATTGTAATACTACTCATATCAGGTGCGGTGTTAGAATTTACAAACTTTTGATTGTTCAAAACCAGATTTTTATTTTTATTTTTTTTCTTTTTTGGTTAACTATAGTAAGCGAACAAAGGAAATTAAAGGCAGGTGATGGTATAGATACCATGCACTTTCCATGTACATATATATTGTCTATATTATAGACCCTCTTCCGTACCTTTAAAGATCATAACGTTAACAAAAACACAGAACCATTACTCTTCTTTTTATAGAACAATTTCCTTTTTTCTGTTCGGTCAGAGGCCGATTTGCCCATATATAGATTTCATCTGCACCTTTGAACATCATCAAGTTAACAACAAAACATGGAACAATAGTTCTTTTCCTAGAACAATTCTTTTTCTGTTCAGTTGGGAGGATGAACTGACAGATCAATTTTATAGTTATTTGTTTAACCCTCCAAGAAATGTGCTTCATCTAACAAACTCAGGAGAAAGATGCTATGGTAGCATCAATATGGCCAATGCACTGAGCTAATAATGCTTTGATTCCTACATCACATTTGTTTAATAAGCATTCTCCTCAAAGTACTCAACACCCTTTAAAAAGTTCCTTCCCCCATAGATGAGACAACAAATCAGGATTTTACCTATGTCAAGCATATAACTTATCTAGGAGATGCAAGTAACAGCAGCATGTATTGCATTTGCAAGATGAGGCACCGTTTTGGAGCTAAGACCTGACATGTTAATCCTCCTGTGCAAAATGAAGATGAAGTAAGAACTTACGAAATGAAATCTGTTATTAAACATGGCAATTTCAAGCTCACAGTATCATGGTAATTCTGATAATAATAATAATAATAATAATAAAGCTCCAATGCCTCTCAACTTAGTCTGCAAATAGAAGAACTAATAAATGAATATCGCAGTCGGCAAAAAGTAACTGGGAAAAGGTCTATTTAGAAACATGTCTGCCTTGTAGAGCTTAATGCTCGACAAAGAAAGCAGCTCTTTAGAGAAAAGAACTCAAAAGGCAGGTTCAAAATGAATGTAAGACGATCTCTCTCATTTACATTTCCCTTCTATAGTTTGTTGAGTTCTACCATATTGGTGTAGGTGACAAAATAAAAAATTAGGAGGGGTTGATACCAGATGACCTTATCACAATATTAGATTGTTAGGGTGCAGAGTTTAAATTTTGCTTGACAAAATGTCTCAACAAAAGGAGCAATCTAATAATATGCTTGTATACCCATCAGATGACATGTAGATGTGGTATTCCCGGGTCATAAACGCAACTTGCTCCTCTGTCAAACCCGAATAGGTGAAAAGACCGACATGCTTGACAATGTGACTCCAATCACCAGGTGTACCTGACAATCGAGAAGGTTGTGATTCAAAATATAAAGGGAATAAAACCAAAACATCTTGACCTTAGCTACTTCCATAAACTTCTTATCTTTAAGCAGGAGGATGCTATCAAGAACTTTTCAGATCCACTATAGAATGCAAAAGATTCCAATTGAAATTATAAGCAGATCAAGCCACTTTTAATTGGAAATTGACTTCCTAGCATAGTTACTACCATTACATTTACCTAAACATATTTTGTCTTACTGTTACTGATACCAACTGCCTATGATGGGTTCTGGTCATCTAAAATTCTGTATAGTAACTATCAGAAACTGTTGATTTTGGATCCAGTTAGATAGACTGTAGGCCTTCCAGCACATTGCCTTCTAGATGCCCATGTGTGCATTTGCAAATACTAACAAATGATGGAGGGAAAGCGGAAATGTAACAGAAGGAATACCTCTATCAAGTAAGGCACGACATAGTTCTTGGCGCATGGTTGAGAGTCGGTCAGTCATTGTCTTCAACTCATTGGTCCAGTCATTTGACATCTCTCTGCAATGAGATTGCCAGCTATTTACCAGCATATGGAGGAAAAAAACAATTCCTTAATTTCAACTTCTAGAAAAATAAATATTACAGCACTTTTCATGTGCTGTAACAATAAATGCATCAGAGATGACATCATGGACTAACACCACTTCTTTATCAGAAACTCAACAGAATTACGGCCACCTTGCACCCCAAAGGATGGATATCATTCCTGAAAAAGAAACCGTGAGGCACTAGAAGAATCTTTTTAGCCAGTAAACCAAATTGGCAATCAATTCCAAATTTTGCTATGTTATTAAACTTTTTGCAACTATAAACTATTGTAGCTCTATGAAAAGTTATTACAGTGTCGTTACTTGTTATACTCACCTAACAGCAAGGGCCTTAAAATATCACTTCTCCCATAAATGTTCTACAGAAGAAACACACCAATGTCATAATTTGGCTTAGTTCATAGAAATCCATATTTTTTGTTATATGGTCAATTAAGGAGCACATGAGCAATTTTAACTACAGATGCTTATAGTTGCTGACAATACGCTTGGTGATCTAGTCCCAAACAATGAGCAAATGAATGTTATCCAGGAAAATTTGACATAGATAGCTACATAATCGTTCCTAACTGCTTTCGCCTGTCAGCAACTGTAGTTCATGTTTGTCTTTCTTTCATATAATAATCTACAGAATCTTGATCATTCCAAAAGAACATTTATCTTCAAGTTAGTAAAACGGTTCTCTATAACCCAATTGAATATCAAAATAGCAACAATATGTCTTTAGAGCACTTCTAGTATATATGGAAACTTTTGAATTTTATGTAATTATCTAAAACACAAAAAAGCAGCTGTGTTCATATTGTGCCTCTGATAAACTGCAAGTCAAGAGTGCTCCCTAGAAAGTTATGTTGAATACTTCACAAATTTCTGGAAGACGTAAACTTAAAGGTATGTCTGCCCTACTAATGGATTACAAAAACAAAGAGAAGGAAGAAAAGAAACAAACTGCAAAAAGTTTACATTGTTAGATAGCACTTTGCAGAATAATATCTTATTTTTTCACACTTGGAACTAGAATATCCCCATAATATTTTATAATTCCCTTCTCTTGACAAAGTTAAAATTCTGCAATGAAAACTCTGCAAGGACTTCAAGCAATCTGTACCTGCTTCTTAGGATAGCTGTAGCAATGGCTGCACCATGAATTGGCGGGCTTGAATACATGGGTCTAATTATAAGTTTCAGCTGGCTCTCAATCCAGCTTGCCACATTTGCTCTCCTGCATACCTACAACATAACAGTGCTAACATTACCAATGGAAAGTAATAATATCAACACTCACATCATATTTACAAGCTTAGACTTTTAAACCAGATGGGTGTAATGCAAAATCAAATACGGTAACAAAGCATGAAGTATGAGTTCAAATCTTTTCATAGTTATTTCAACTCCCATTTAATTAAGGCATTCACTCAATAAACTTCAATTGAAATCCCAGCCTAAAAGATAGAGAACGTGACATAATAAATATAGAAGCTCATAACCTATCCACAAGTTTAAACCTCCACATCATATGGTTGTGATGCTAAACTCAACAATCTAGGATGCATATTTGTGTAGTTAGTGAAATGCTATCTTATGAAGGACATTTATATTAGCTGCTTACCACATACCAAATATGGTGCTCAACTATAGCAGAAATTATAAAATTAAGAATATGCTTCCACTCCAGCCAGTAAGAAAGTGGCATAGAATAGTCAAAAAAAAAAAAAAACCTGAAATTGGACATACTTACCATGTTGAGTGCACCAACACGTTCTCCATAGAGCCCCATATTCTTTGAGTAGGACTGGGCCGCAATGCATTCGCCACCATCAGCTACAAACATGCGGATGGCCTTTGCATCTTCTTCTAGACTTCCAGTAACAAAGCCCTGGAGGGATAGATACTATTAACTACATTTTCCTTTTTGGTAATTGCAGATAATTTATTAATAAGGAAATTGAGTCAAATAAGAAACTCAGTAAAAATTAGGACTTCGGAGAAGTAATCCAATAGCAGGATATCCTGATGTACCCAAAATCAGAAACAGTTTATGTCGATCAGGCATTTAGCAAGTAAAAGATCTAAAGTTACCCAGCCAATTGTGTTTAAGATAATCTACTAGTTCTTGGATTTTCCCCTCAGGTCTCATACTGTGTTCCTGCCAAACATAGTAGATAGAGGCTGCAAAAGCAATCTTCCAGGATATAATAGGGTGGTTTGCTGGCACTCATGAGAACAGTTGGAATGATAAGGAAAACTGAATTCTCTTGATACACAGTCTCATATGCAGGACATTGAAATAGAAGATGAAAAAGTTCTTCATGGGTAGATCAGCCAAAAAAATAGAAAAAAAATCAGCATCAAAGGTAGCAAGTATATGGAGTCCTCTGTGAATGGCAAGCTAGAGGATGAATGTGACCTTGGAATAGTCATGGAGATAGAAAACCATATATTTTCATCCCAAGATTGGATTACTCACTGACCCTGAAGGCTATTCTGAAGTGATTTAATAGTAGCAGACCCATGTGAACATAAGGGCACGTCATATTGCTGAGGGGCTGGACATTGTATAATTTAGGATTTCTCTCTGCACTCTGCTCCATACATCATCCTTGGACTGTCCCCATCTGCACTCATGTTGGCAGAGCATAGTTGAGCCTCGATAAGAATTCCATATAAATAAATATCCCTCCTCCCATACCAATTAACCAGAGCACCTCTTGGCAGCCAACAACAAAACCATAGAAATATTGAGTTGCTATCACCAAGTTTCCATCATAAGAATAATTGGCCCAAGGGGCGGATCTGCATAAGCTTGCACCAAGACTGCAACATTACAGAGGGAGCTTTGACTTGCCAAGTGCTTCTTCCCTTGAGGAACTTTGCTTCATAAAAGAATATTGAAAAAAATTTCTTCATAGACTCACCACATGTGAAAGTTTGGCTAGAAGGCCCTTGAAAACTATACCTACAACTAAGCCAACTTAGGACGTAAGAACTGGCACGAGGGGAGTCATGAAGGTGGCTCTTTGATTCAATTGCAGAATAAAAGCAATGGAAAAAATCTGAAAATTAATGTCACAAGGCTCCCACCTGATAAGCACCATCAAAAAATGGCAGCAATGCCTTTGATCTGATAGTCTGTCTTATTTCTTCCCACTGCTCAAGGGTTGGATCTACACCGGTTGGATTATGAGCACATGCATGGAGAAGCACTATAGCTCCAGGTGGAGCAGAAGCAAGATCTTCCAGTAATCCTGTCCATTTAAGCCAATGAAATTATTAGAATGAGCAATGATTAAATCTCACAAATTACATGAACAGCAAACAGTGCAGTGTAAATTAATTTTGATTACTTGCATGGGATGGAGAAAAATCTGTGGCAACGAATGCAACCACAGCCAACTCAGTAAAATAGGTGCCATTTTTTATCTGTGTCAACAGTCAGAAGCAAAAAGGAGGTCCGAACTAAATTGTACCGATTAACTGAGCTTAAAACTTATAGATATGATTTAAACTATTATATTTATTACTTAACACTCCCCCTTACTAATAAACCGATACTTTAACTAAATCCTATCAAGTGGACAATTAAATTAGAAAGTAGTTGGATGATGATGTGAGGGTTTGAACCCAAAACCCCTTGCTTCAATACCATATTAAGATTAGCATCGTGAACAACTGATCTAAAAGTTTAAACTTACAAATATAGTGTAAATTATTATATTTATTATGTAAAAGAAGCAGTTCCTAACCTTTAAAGTTCAAACCCCTTGTAAGAGAATCGTAATAGCGATAAGTCCTCAAAGAAAGACCTGCTGCAATAAAGAAGTTGGGATGGTTCGAATATGTTGGTTCAGGAAGGTATACTACATGCTGCAAAATAAGATAGATGATAGATCAAGAGATTAAATGATCACAATCAATCACACAAAGAGGAATTGAAAAGGCATATGGGATTTAGAGCAAGGCTTGCCTGGTAGTGATGTTTTGCGAGAAAGTCAGCTCCAATTCTCAGTGAACCGCTCCCAGACAAGCACTGCACGGTAGTTACTCTGTCCTCCTTGATGGCAGGGCTGCTCTTAGGGGGGAAAAAGAAAAAAGAAAAGAAAAGAAAAGAAAAGAACATAAGATAAGTGATAGAATTAGGCTTTTCCACTTGAAACATGTTCTTACTTAACAAGAGCATAGAGTAAAGTCAACAATAAAAACTGCAACTCCTCAAAAGAACTACAATGCTGCAAGAATATGGCTTGCTTATTCAGATTATCAAGATGAATAATTAATTATAAGAAAAGAAAAGAAAATCCTACTGAAGAATACAGCATGGTGGTATGGTACTAGTGAGTTTGAAATAACTCGATGAGACATGCTAAAGTAGTAAAACAGCACCATACCAACCAAGTTTTAGACCTTCTGCCATTTTCGTTTCGCAACATTACAATGTATTGTGATTGCAACAAAAATACCTGTCAGCACCAAAGATGAGCTCTGAGCTTAATTTAGTAAACTCTGCCAATCCAGTAATAGGTAAATACTCCTTCAGAGCAGTGCTGAAAGACATTCACGCTGTAGTCAAAATTGTTTCCATTTAGTGAAAGTTAATAAAAAGCAATACCCAGAAAACAACTTACAAGTCACTAACAAGCTGCTCCTCAGCTCGTCTAACCACGTCCAAAAGAAGAGGTTTACCTTCCTGTTATGCCACTAAAGGAATGAAATTGTGAGATAAGAAAACTAGATTTTCCTCACTTCAATCTTCACCAGTCATAAAAATGACAACTCTCAAAAAAGAGACGTATTTCAAAGAATCGATCACTGATGGCAATAAAAAAATGGTTACATTGTTACCAGAATAACCACATAGCAATTCAGAAGGAAATGACAATAGAACAGGCCTTCAGAAAGATATAACTTAAATGGTACAGAGGGACCACAAGTCCACAACTAATAATTAATTTGGGTAATATTGGAATCAATTGTTTGGTTCTAGCATTAACTAACCTCTGTTCTATAAACACCAATGCCCAAATTTAGCTTTACAGGGCTGGGGTCTCTGCTGCAAGCAATCATCACCTATTTTACCAGTGACCAACATTATCAGTAAGTTCAACATAAAGAAGAAGTTTCATGCGCTATGAAATTTCTCTTAATTAGAAGACTGGTTACAGCAAGAGTTGCAACTTGAGACAACATAAGAGATAAAGAACCAAGAACATGATTTTTTTTTTTTTTTTTTACTTTTTTCAATTTTTGTCAACTTTAGTTTATTCTTTTTCCTTTCTTTTTTATTTTTTGGAAATCAACTATCCTAAAAAGCCAAACTCCAGAATGAAATAGTCCATTTTAAGAGAGCAGTTTTGGATGTTATTAGTTAACTCCCACAATTAAAAGAAATAAGAATGTTGAAAGTAGATAATGCAGTAGAATTGACTATATCCATATGCTTAGGACCTATAAAGGGTAGAAAAAGTAGTTTCCACTCCTATGGAATATTAGCCTTTTGTCAGCTAGATAGGATTGTAATTTATCACAATACACAATTGGCATTTTCATCTGAATTTGGTCTACAGTGGAGCTATTACTCACGATAATAGAGCAGTTACTTATGAAATTTTATTTATAGCATTGACTACAAGCAATCAACAAATGTTTTATTTATTGTGAAATAAGACAAATCACATTCTAAAGGTCTGATCTCTTCTCCAATTATATCATTTGCCTCACCATTTTCAAGCTTCCATCATTTTGCAATCATTTACAGATAGAGATACTTCACATCTTGAAAATTCTATCTCAATACCATTGTCTTTTTCCTCTCTAGTGACTCTGGTACTTTTTTTCTCCCTTGCTAATTCATCACCTTTTCCCTCTCTCATTAGCAAAAGCTTCAACCTCAACACGCCATAAATCTTTTCAATTACATTACTATGACCTTCAATCCATCCTATCCTGGTCACAATGAACACATCACACAAATATAATTTTCAGCGGCTAGACCAAGTTTGAATGCTCAAAACTGTTCCCAGTATAGCAGCTTCAGTTCTTGACAGTGATCGTTGATATCTTCTCCATCATAATCAGACAATTCAGGCAAATCTTGATCTCTAGTCCCCCAATTACAAAGGTTGTTCACAGAGTCAATTAATGTGTATTAGTGGTCAAAGCAAGTCAGACTTCATAAATGGCAGTTTGATTGCTCTTTTAACCATTTCTATGTGATATTCTAAGTATTGGTGGAAGTCGCTTACGTAGTCAAACTCAGCCACACAACCTTAAGGGATAGGCCACTTGTTTATGGCTTGAGATTTCTTATCATAATTTGCATGAGGTCTTGGGTTCAAATACAACTGCCACAACCTACATAGGTCAAGCTATACTTGACTGGTGCATGCGTTTGTAGGGTGGCTTATGTGCACAGAGATAGAAAGTCAAGTTAAGGCCTCGCCCCTTCTTTAAAAGAAAAAAGAAATGAATCTCAGTTTATCCAAACGAAGCTTTATGATATCAACTACAAGTTGGTGGCAGCCATAGGGAAGCAATCGAGGAATTAATGTCCTTGGCGCAAATAGAAATACTCCCCATATATATTCCTAAAGCAACCTTTGACTGACAACTTCTATTGCTTCCCCTCCACTCTCCAGTGTTGCTTTATCTACCAGAGCTTCAAATTTGTTTGACAGCACAATGTAGAAAACAGTCATGTCTGTTTGCGGTTGTTACATGACATCGATTATTCTTGTCTCAGTAAAATGTCCACTAGCCAAGCAAAATCATCTCTCTATCATAGTACTACAAGAGTGAACTATAATAAATATGAAAAATGAAAATACTTGGAAAAAATTTTCTTGCGAAACAAAACACAGCGAATCATTTTCCAGTCAATCACGACATAACGGGTCAACTCAAGCAAAACAACTGACTATTCACGTAAGCAATCCGCATAAGTAGTAAATGTACCTTTGTCCTTGTTTACTATTAATTGCTACCCAGCATTCATCACGCTAGAAAAAGAAAAGAAATAAATAATTAAGCAAGTATAGGAGGAGGAGTAAAGAGCAAAAGAAATACCGCATAAACGGGGATTTCTGGAGCCCTAGGAACATGGGCAAATACGGAATCTCCCAAACATTCTTTTTCTTCATCGTTTGGAAACTCCATTGCAGTAGGTGTCGAGAGTAGTTTCCGTGAACTGAAAGTACTTACGCTAATCACATGGTTGTTGACAAACGAGGAACCGAAGATTTGCAAGGATGTTGGTAATACCGAATAAATGTTTCAAGTGGAGGAGAAACTACATCATCTATATTGGGATTATTAATACTAAATGATACGCTGAGGGGTTACGGGTACTACCTCGGAGGTTTCAACCTTGTACATTTTTCCTTTCATTCATTGATTGTTATTTTCTTATAGCAAATTTTGGTTAAATTTTTTATTTTTCATCCCAAAAAATCTTTTTTCAAACATTACATCGAAAATTGTAATTCAATGTTGAATGACACTTTATATTTGCAAAACAATTAAATGGTAAATACATGCAGATATACAAAATAAAAAAAAACAAGGTTTTTAAAATTAAGGAGTATTGTTTGTTAACTATTTTTAGATTTCGATTATTAATTTTAATTTAGGTTTTATGTTAGGTTTGACTCGTTTCGTTAGTATAATATTTTATTTAGATTCGTTTAGTTTTCATGATAAAAGAAAATGCAAGGTTTTTTTAGCATTTATTAGTATATATGGTAATACTCCACCTCTCAAGGTACCTATTTATAATTTTTTTTTTTTCTCAACTTCTCAGTGCTTAAGGAACGGTTTCTTGTCTCATATCCAAGTTAAGGATAAAGTTATTGCTACAATCAACCTATCAACTCAACTTAAAAAATATAAGAGTATATGTATAAAAGATGTTTAACACAAATTCTTATATTAAGCACATGCCAAGCACCTCACTACCCTTAATAATTCACTTGCACCCATCATGCTTAATGGAGTTAGGATACTTATTTTGGTACCGACAACGAGCACATCTATTTTTGACAGGTTAGACCATGTTGCTTTGCAATCTCAGGCATTCCATTTTTTACAATGTCATATTCCTTGAGGAATATCTAATGTTGTAGGATGCCAACGTTCGACGTCCAGCACATGTAGGTTCAGCATTGTCATAGCATAATTAAGCAGACATGACATAGGAATCACAACTTAAATGCTAGCCTAATCATCTTATTGTTAACTCCAATCATCACTGAAAAGTAGATACACTAATCACCTCAGCAAATTTGCACAATTAAACTTAACCAAGTCACAATTTAATCAATCTCAATTTGTTATCACCAACATGAATCACACTTACCGATAACTCAAGAAACACTCCACCATGACAATATCAATTTATAGTAATGAATTTTTTAATCCATGTGAGATGCATTTAAGTAAATCTCATAACTATACATAATAATAAGCAAGTAAGTGGTATACGTGTTTTTGAGTCACCACATAAACATAAAACAACCAAGTATGGGATACTCACTTGGATTATTGCTCAATCCAGTACCTAATACAACTATTGTCGCCTTTTACATCCATAAAGTATCAATATTGATTCTCTTTTCAAATATAGTTAAAGTAATTATTACTATATATCCTTAATCGATTATACAACTAAAACTTCTATTGGTTATAACTTCTTCATTTCTTATTCATTTTTAACAAATTATATATCATTAAGCTTTTTATTTTGAGCATTATATAAATATGGCATGATATGATACTAGTTAGCCAAAATTAAGTTACTAAAAACCATCCCTTTTATGACTAATTTGATTTTACGTTATCATAGGTCAACAATTAGTCCAAATCAGGCTTAAATGCCAACATAGCATCGTAAATTCCCATTTGAACTAGAATAGATGAGGTTGTACATCAACTTATTTGATAAAAACATCATAATTCTTATCGAATTTATTTGTAATTACCAATATAAGCTAATGCTAATTACTTGGTATTTAAGTAATAAATAGCATACTTACCTAATTAATTCAATGAAAGTACCATAAACTTCTAAAAATATATAGTTTAGGTGTATTAATTAAAAATATTAAATTATCACATTATAAATGCTTTTAAAAATATCAATCTAAGACTTAATTTTACTAAAAATTAACTTAAATTAGGTAGATAATCAAATCATCATGAACTCTTACGATTCATTTAAAGTTGCATCCATCAAGAAATTTTACTCAAATTCCATTATTCTTAAAAACTAAAAGTGAGGCAATTTTAGGAAAATAATTATAATAAATATCAAATGTATGTTTTATCAAAATCCCTTGTCATGTAAATTAAAGTCAAGTTATTTGGAGTCTATAAATCAAGAATTAGTTTTAAAAAACATCATTTAGTTTTTTGAAAAATCAATTTAATGTTCACTCAAATGGAGTAGTTTATTGAGGATGATATATTTCCACTCACAATTTCACCAAAAATAAAAGTAAGGGGAAAATGCAAATAACCTCCATAAACTTTGATTTTGGTGGGGATTATCCTTTTAAATTTTCAAAGTATGATTTTTGACTCTTCAAACTTTTATACAGTAGCAAATAATCCCCATAACCCCTTTCAACTTTAATTTTAATATGCAAACACTCTCTAAACTTTGATTTTGATTGTAAATACCCCAATACACTAAAATCAAAGTTTAAGAAATTATTCTCAATCTAGAAGGTTATTTGCTAATTTATAAAAGCTTAAGGACTAAAAACTATATTTTAAAAGTTTAGAAAGATAATCCATATCAAGTTCAAAGTTTAAGATCGATTAGGCTCCATTGGCCACTTTCCTTCAACTGCTAGAAGCCCATCAAAACTAATAATCAATTTCCCCTTTAACCAACTACAACCAAAAGTGTCTCTTATTGGAATAATTATTTCCCTATTTTCCCTGAATTCATTATTATTTCCTTTAGCCCTCTTTCCCTTTGATTTCCGTAGCCAAAAACCCTCCAAATGAGTCTTATGATGTCTACAAATAATCTTGTAGACAGGAAAGGGGAGAAAATTGTAAATCCATTTGTTTGCTTCCCATTTTACTTAGCTAAGTGTTACAATCCTATTAATCTAAGTCAATGACTTGCTTAAGTTTTTATTCCATTGCCATACTAAGATGCAACACCAAACTGTTATTTACACTTGCTTTTTGTTGATAATTTTTCAGTATACTTCACCTATGATAAATTATTGTAGCAACATATATATGTATATCTATTAAATAACATGTTTATTAAATGAGAATTCATGTCCTTTAAAAATCATCTTATGCCATATATTATTTTTATCAATAATGTCAAGCTTGAATTTTCCGGTTTTTATTTTCTTTAATCCAATTAGTATTAAACCCTAGCTTATTTAATATTAACCCTTAAGTAAGAATTAAGAAAATCTAGTTTCTTACAAATTTGGAAAAATATTTGGAGTTACCACTTGACCAAAGTCGGGAAAAAAAGTTAAGTTTAAACTAATTTGGTATGTTGGTTATAACTAAACTATCGATTTTCAATAAAACTAATTTTGAAACTAGAGATCTTGAGTTCAAGGTTAACTTATTAAACTCTAAACAAATGCTACTTTAACCTTTTGAATATAATTTTTTTTTTTCAAAATACCCTTTAAAGTTAAAAGAATAACTCTAATTTATAAGTAAAAACCGAATAAATTTTTATTTATAAAAGAACTTGAGAATTTAAATTTATTTACAAAAGGAAAAATAATAAAATTTCCTATTTTGAATGGCACCATAAGTACATACATATCCTCTAGTAAAGATCTAACTTTTCCTAATTTGGTTTATAAAAACTTTAGTGTGTTAGTCTTTTTTAATTTTTGAAAAAAAAGTCAACTTTACGTTTTTTATCCATTTTATTTTATTTAAAAAAATTCCAAAAGAGTCTTAATTTTTACATATATTTTTTTTCTAAAACTCTAAAAAAAATCTTATCTTTGAAAAAGATTCATTTATTTTATTTATTTGGAGAATAGATTTTTCATTCATTTTTTATTTATCCATTTCTTTTTATTTCATTTTTGGAAATTGTAAGATTTTTTAAAAAAGAAAGGTAAAAAGGGTAAAATAAATTATTATTATTTTTTAAGGTTTTCTTATACGTATATGTATATATATATATATATATATATATTTTAAAACTTACAATAATGAAGTTAAAATAAAGTAAGGAAAAAGGAAAGAGGAAAGGAGGCTAAACTAGGTATTCGGTTTCGAGTTCCACAAGGACTCAGGTCCTAGAGTGGGTTGGCTCGTATCTCGAGTCAATTAGACATGGTTATGTGCTTGGTGCGTAATGAGTAGCGGAAGGAAATCAACCATAAGAAGGCTTTGATTCTAATGATTTTAGGCGCCAAAATGAGGGGAGAAGTGTTTTTATGTGAGTTTTATTAGCAAATGTAGGTTTTGTAATGGTGCATTGGAGTTTAGCGCTGGCTTTGATGGTGTCGCTCGATGAACCACTGGTTGTAGTGGTGGTCAAGCTTCATGATGGTTGCTAGAGATGAAAGAGGGATGTGGCTAGGGATTCTTAAGTGCCATGAGCTTGGTCATATGGTTGGTTGGAAGAAACAACTACCCAAAGGTGGTGTTTCGAAAGGGCAACCAAGGTTTCATGGTAGCAACTTGGAGGTGTAAGCTAAGGGCCATGGCTATAGTTATGAATGGTAGCGTTAGAGAGCCTAGGGTTTGGGGATGCATACACGAGCAATGTTCGGGCTTGAAAGCATTTAGAATTGAGCCTAGACTTAGAGAAAGAGAGTGCTAAGTAGAGAAAGAGAAAGAGCTCAATATATGATTTGAGTGAGGATAAATGAGAGCTAATGCTTGAATCAAGAGCCGGAGGGTCAAATTTATAAACTTCTAAGCTTGATTAAACTTAGAAAGAACCATCAATAGTCGAATCGGCCATGAATGCAACTCCTAGATTTTATACTTTTTTCTTATTTTCTTAATCGATTTGATCACCAAGACAAATGAATGTAGCCTTGTTTTTGGGTTTAAAGTGTAAAGAGCTATGTAGGGAACAAGAATTAACCATGAATTCATGTGT
The DNA here is from genome assembly GCA_024138005.1 of Lumnitzera racemosa. Classification (NCBI taxonomy): domain Eukaryota; kingdom Viridiplantae; phylum Streptophyta; class Magnoliopsida; order Myrtales; family Combretaceae; genus Lumnitzera; species Lumnitzera racemosa. The sequence continues at coordinate 11,174,852 of JAMXBC010000007.1, forward strand.
TTACATATGGAGATCTCATGGAAAATCATGGCAAAGTGTAGGGTATGGTGTGGTCTTTACGAGAAAGCATGGGAAAAGGAGACAAATAGAAGGGAAGAGATCATTAAAATGGCGACACGTAGATGCCATGTTAGCTACATGTGTTAGTTGATTCTTACCACATGTTAATGAAAGAAGTGTAGCCCAATAGGAAGTCGACATGTATCTTCTAGCTTGTAAAAAAGTAAAAGGTACATGAGTGCTAATAGGGATCGAACTTAAGACTTTTGACTCCTTTCCAATTCTAAGATGAAGCTTTTAACCAAATGGGCTATTAGCCCATGCCCTAATTGTTTATGCAAATAAATTTAATATAAGTCTCAAAGATGGCTTAGGCAAAATTAATTACTTGTTCCAAGCCCAAAACATACCTAACCTTTATTGTTTATTACTTTATTTTACTGTTTTATTGCCCTTAAATCTTTATTTATATTTCTATTTCCTTAAGAATTTTATTTGTATTTCTTATTTCAAATTTTTTTGTATTTTTTGTATTTTCTTAGTTTTCTTTTTTTTTTTTTTGTATTTTCCTAAAATTTATATATTTTTTTCAAGGTTTACCCTTTTCTCTTTATTCTAAAAAATTTTAAAAAGTACGAGAAGACAAAAATGGAATATCTATAGTTACTCCTCTTTGTAATAAAGTTTGAGTAAAATTTTACTATAAAAACAAAAGAGATACCATTTTTACCTTAAAGATATACTTACACTAAGAAGTGTTGCAATTGGTTAACTATCCTAAACTTGATCCACTAAGGAGTTTTAAAGGTGAATGATGGAGATTAGGAATAGAGCTAGGCTATCTTTAAAAGGTAAGCATACCTATAACTCCTTATGGAAGAAAACCCAATGCGCTCCAAGAGCAGGCTTATATTAAGCGAATACGTTCTAAGTGCAACTAAAATTTAGAGAGCGGAAAAGAAATAGGATAGCAGATAACACTTCGAGAGCACACAATGTGAAGGTTTAAATCAAAATACCTCTTTTGAGAGCATGTTAACTAAAGGTTATAAATTAGGATCAAATATAAGACAGTGTTCTAATAAGAAAAGCATTTAACGACTAATACTCTAAGAGCATGCAATCCAAAGGTTTTAAAACAGGATAACGTTTTCGAGGGCATGCAATTTAAAGGTTGTAAATTAGGATAGCGCTCTGAAAACACACAATCTAAAGGTTATATAATTAGGATAGTGCTTTAAAAGCATGTGATCCAAAGTTTAAAAAAATTAGGATAACACTCTAGGAGCATGTGATCTACAAGTTAAAAAATTAAGATAACACTTTAAGGCCATGTGATCCAAAGGTTGTAAAACAAAATAGCGCTCTGAAAGCATTTGATCCAAAGTTATAAAATCAGGATAACACTCCAAGAGCATCCAATCTGAAGGTTTAAAATAGGATAGCGCTTCAAGGGCATGTGATCCAAAGGTTGTAAAACAAGATAACTGTAAGTCCCATTCTTACGTGACTAAGTTCTAAGCCGAACAATTTATGGTGTTTAGGAAGGTAACTCGATCAGGTTAGAAATTTACAAGTGAATTAGTAATATTAGTTGAGGAGACTCCGTAAGCTTAGACTTTGAAAATATAATAAAACGTTATAAATACAGATAAAATGGTGAAATTTTACCATATTATTATATAAATATTGAAAATGCCTAAATTATACATCATTAATTAACAAACTTTTAGAGACAAATTATGTAAGTAATAAAATTACTAAAGGACATAAAATAATATGTAGAAGACATGTATATACATTGAATATAATTATCATATAAATATACAAACTCGAAATACCTAAAAATATAAGAAATTCACTAAATTAATGAAAGAAAATAAGGAAAAATTATAAAAAAATTCATAGCCTACAAAAAAGCTTGCTTAAGTTGTGGCAAGCTTAGGATGATGGTTTTAGACACAAATCAAGGATGATAAACACTAGTAGTGACACACTATACAAATTTCCAAGTAGTTATTGGAAATTGAGAGTGAGACTCATCACGCCTTCTTATAAAAATTATTAACCTATGACTTTTGTAGATTTTAGACAATTAGAGATTTAGAGAAAATTTATAAGAGAAAAATTAGGTAAGAAAGGATAAGAAAAACTACATAGAAAGTTAAGTGCAAGTTGGGGATGTATGGGTTCTTTACCTTCAATTTAAACTGGAAAGGAACCACTACTACCACTTCTTAATGGATTTCCACATACCCAACATAGCCAATATACTTCCCCTCCCCATGGTGGCTGGAGCATTAAGCAGTGATAGGTGATTAAGCTTATTTGTTTTTAACAAAAATTTAGTAAAAATATTAAATGACCTTTAAAAATTTTGAAACTTGAGTTTTTTTTTTAAGTTTTTTTGCATAAAGAATTCAAACATCAAGTCAAATTTTTGAAATTTTGCATGCTAATATAGGGTCCTTAAGAAAACTATCTTGACAGCTAATTTTCGATTGCCTTTTCAAAAAAACCAATTATTGTAGTTTCGACTTGAATTTTTATGAATAAACTTTTAAAAGTTTATAATTTGATGCTATGTAGTTGGGTTTTCAAAACTAAGTAGTTGGATTTTGGGGAAAATTCGGTATTTCACAAAACAGTATGCTGGAAGTAATTTTTCTAAGAAGAGCTATATTGGATTTTCACAAAACTATGCTTTAATTTGTCTTTATCAACATAAAGCAACTAAAAGTGAGTCGATTCAAATTTTAAGTTATTGTTTTTTTTGTTTAAGCTGAAATTTGTTGATATATGAGCTTAATTTTAAGGTTCTCTTAAGGAATTTATATATGTGTGAAGTTTGGATAAAGAAGTGTAATAGGTAGCTATGGGAATTGAGTTATTATCATGTTGTAAATATAAGTTTATTTTACAACTTAGTGTAAGTTGACTTTAAGTGTAAAGTAATAAAGTATAGAAATAACAGCAAGGTTAGAAATTTTGTTAGAAACTAGGTTAGAATTTAATCTGGTATTAAATACTTTAATCACATGAACAGTCGAACGGTAGCTTAGAAAGTAGTTTGTATATAAAATCTATACCCTTACCAAAGAAATAATTTAGGTTAAAAACTTCTTAGACAATTACCTATATTAGAATCTTATGTTAGAAACTTGGTTAGAACTTATCACACTTAACTAAAACTTAATAAATGGTTAAGAAAATCACTTAACTCAAATTGAAAACACGTTTGATATTGAAAATAAACTCTTATTTCATATGGTGATTAAAAACTAAAGTTATGTGTTAAATTTTTAGGGAATAATAACAAAGACATGCATAATGCTTAAGGATTACATGACACTACATCAAAGTAAGTTGAGATCAAAACTTCACAGCTTATTGGGGTATTATATTAGAGTATCTAGAAGCTTAAGAGTGCATTTGTTTGTGGTTGTAACTTAGCTATATGTATGTATGTTATGTGTATGATTGAGATTTTGTTTTGTGGTGGGAGTTGAACTCCTTGGAGTGTTGTTTAGCATAACTTTTGCATTGTTTGTTTTACTTGAAACTTGCTTGGCTACCCTTAATTGAAATTAATCAAAACCTAACTAGATATGCATGATAACCCATTAGGGGAAATGATTAGGTATGTTAAACCAAATATCGATCCCTTCAATGAGGATAACTGAAATGGTATTTTTCCCAAGTTTGGTCGAACTAAATGATAAGAGAGGATGTCATGAAAAGGTTAGGGATTGTAGTTCAAAGGTAATCTCGGGAGGAAGGTGTCATCTATTGCACAAGTTTGGGTTTGGTTTGATTTGAGTCACGTTAAAATTCTTAATCTGGGTTAGAGCTGATGCAATTTCTTTAATCTCACAATATATTGGATGATAACATTGTTCAATGTTTCATTTGACTAATTGCATTACATTTCATTAAAGATCAATAACCTTACTTGTGTATGTTCTACACTCTTTTATCTCCATCTCATTTACTGAGCTAATTGTACTCACATTCCTATAGATTATGTTGCAGGTACTAATTAGAGATTAAAAGATGCAACAATACACCTCACCATAGGTTAGTTTGCAAAGGGTTAAGGAGTGAGGAGATATATGAAGACTGCTAAATTTGAATCACTTTTGGAGTTTCTTTCTTTTGAGAAAATCAATCAGTCTCATTAGGTGACCATTAGTTTTCTAATGGATCTATACATATATGTATACACCTCTGGCTTTTGTAACCTTACTTTGAAAATGAAGTTTTTTTGTTGTAAATATTACTATGTAAATATAAATTAAGTACTAAAATGTGTACTACAAGTTTTCTTGTATAAATATTTTGAGGGAAATATCATAGGTTCTTGTTATAACAGGTACCCTACTGGACACTTTATGCTAGTTGAGTTATGTTCGTCTTGTGTAGGCTATATTTACGATAGCAGCTATGAAGTTAGCTTCTATCTTAAATTAATTTACACGTCGGGACTATTATGACTTCACTTGTTTGAGGTGTGACAATAGCTTTTTGAGAGCATGTGACCTGAAGGTTATAAAATCAAGATAGCACTACAAGAGCATGCAATCCGAAGGTTATAAAATCGAGATAGCACTCCAAGAGCAAATGATCTTAAGATTTTATATCAAGATAGCACTCTAAGAGTATGTGATCTAAGGGTTTTGAATCAAGATAAGGCTTTGAGAGCATGCGACTGGAAGGTTTTCGAGTAAGATAATGCTTCTAGAGCATGTGATCCATAAGACAGCACTCTAATAAGCAAGTGACCCAAAGATAATATAGTACTCCAATAGGTAACCAATCTTAACATTTTTAAAAATAAAAAAAGTGCTCCAAAGAGCAAGCAATCTAAAGATAAGATAGCACTCCAATGAATAAGCAATCCTAAGATAAGATAACACTTTAGTAAGCAAGTGATCTTAACATTTTCAAAAATTAGGATAACATTCTAATGAGTTCCTATTTGCATTATTTTATATAGTGAATTTTCATGATTTTCCTTTGAAATTTAAGTTTATTTGTAGATAATGATACTTGATTGAGTAAAATCATGTTTTTTTAGGCTTTGAAATGATCTATGTAAGAAAATGAGAAGACAGAAATAAGTTTCATTCAATTCGAAGCTAAAATGAGTAAGTTATAAAGGTTTGAAGATGAACACATCCAAACAACATAACTATGTCATTTGCAAGCAAATTTGGAGCAATTTTTAAGTGAGCATAGTAGGTTACATGACCTAAGGACATGATCATGTCCTTGGTCGTATTGTTCCCAGTAGAGAAAAAAGAAAAAGAAAAAGAAATGAAGCACTTACAACCAATTATACGATTGTGTCCCCTGATCGTGTCAATTATAGCAATCCTTATTTTTTTCCGTCTCCAATATAAATCTTCTTCAAAGTTTTTTAGGAAAAAAAAAATTAGAAGACCTTTGGAGAGTTTTTCAAGAGAAGAACACTTAAGAGAGTAAGACTTCAAGATTCAATTTTTATTAGATTTTATGATTCACTCTTCTATCTTTTTTCATTCTTTGATGCAAGATTGTTATTTTACGATATATAGAGAGTAAATCTTTAGTATATAGGTCTTGTGAAATGTATATCTAGTCACGTGACATTGATTTTATTAGATTTAATTGATTCTTTATTTTCTTTCTTGATTTAACTATGTGTTCTTAATTCTTTAGATTGTTATTTCCATTATCAGTAATCTAAAATTTGATATTTTATAAGAAAATCAAGAGATTTCTTGTAAAATTAGATTTAAGCATAGTTGAAAAAGATTAGAGATAATTTGCAAAATCATTTTTGAATCTTGATTTATATTCTAAAGAATTCATTGTACAATAATGCGATCTTAGGTCATTTTATTAAGAAGAGATTTTGATAAGTGATTGTAAGATTAAAGTTAATTTACTTGAGAAAGTGATTAAATTTAATAGAAAATTCTCCCGATTAAGAAAGATTAAAGAAGATATTAAATTATCCTTAAAGAGAATCATATGTTAGATCTAAGGGAAACAAAGATATAGACATGGTTTCCGAATCTTGGGTTAATTTATAATTTTATAGCTTTCTTATTTAAGTTCTTTAATAACCATTAATTGATTGATTAATTTAGTAAATTGTTGTAATTTAATTTAGGTTCTTTAAATTCTTGAACTGGAATTTGTTAGTTAGATAATAGAGATTTAGTGAGTATTAGTAGTTAAAGTCCTTGAGGGATCAATACTTAAACTTAATTCGCCACTACAATTTAATATGTGTACTTACCTCATATCACACTCCAATAAGCAAGCAATCTAAAGATAGGACAACACTCTAATGAGCAAGCGATCCTATAATTTTATCACATGAACAACACTCTAAAGAGCAGGTAGGGACCATAGCAAGATTTTTTTTTTTTGGAGACTTTATGATTTAAAGATTCAAAATGAGAGATTTGTTGATTGGGAGCCGTTTAAGACACAATAGATGTTAGGTACAAAGTCCCTCCTTTGATTTGAAAGAAAATTGAATAACATTAGCTATGAGAGAGATCATGTCTAAAGAGGATTGTCCGGGCCATTTGGGCTAGTTTTGGGAAGACTATTAAGTTTCAAGAAACATGACCCATTTAGCTTACTGCTAAAAAAGCTTCTATTGTCTGTGGAGGTATTTCAAGGACTCAGGTCTATATAAATTACAAATTCTCATGGTAACAGATAGTGTTACCATATTGTAAGATCTTGGACAAGGGAATAGAATGCCTTCTTGTATACTAAGTAGTTTAAAGTAGCACTTTTGAGCTTCTCGGTAAAGAATTCAATAGGCTCTATTCCTACATGAGTATGACTCAAATCCTTACTCTAAAAGCATCGTACTCCAGTTCAAATATCTTCTCAAAGCTTACTAGGGCAAGTACTGGTGCGGTAGTCAACTTTATCTTAACCTCATCAAAGCTTTGTTAAGCTCGATCCGTCCTTTTGAACTTTACACCCTTATTGGTCAATTCAGTTAGAAGGGCGACAATGGTGCTAAACTATGGATAAATTGTCTATAAAAGGATGTTAGCCCATGGAAACTTCTGACCTTGACTACACTTTATAGGGTAAGCTAACTAACTATGGAGTTAATCTTCTCTTTATCCATCCAGACTCTAACCTTCCTTACTATAAACCTAAGAAATATTACTTTAGGTATACAAAACGTGCACTTCTTTAGATTGTTGAACAACTTTTCTACTCGGAGTATGTTAAATACTTCTCGAAGGTATCCAACATGCTCAGTAAGGTTCTTGTTGTAAATTGGTATGTCATCAAGTAAACCATGAAACATTTGTTGATCTGATTGCATAATACATGGTTCATCAGTTGCATAAATATGTTTGGCATGTTGTTCGGCCTAAAAGGCATAACTATCTACTCATATAGTCTTCTACTCTTTCCTTTCCTTTATTATGATCTAATGATACCTGCTCTTCAAATCAATCTTTGAAAACATCTGAGCTCCTTGTAGATTATCTAACATGTTATCCAACTAAGGAATTTGATATTTATGCTTCACAGTGATCTTAGTAATAGGTGAGTTATCTACATACATCCGCCACAAGTGGTATAAGGAAGGTAAGAATGATACATGGGCTCGTACTCTCCCTTACAAATCCCTTCTCAATCAACTAATCTACTTACCACTTTAATTCCTTAGTGTTGTTAGCAATAAGTAAGTTGGTTTGGTAATCTTACACTAAGTAACAAATCTATAGCATGCTCTATTCTATGCAAGGGCGATAACCCTTTAGTAGTTTATTCAGGAAGAAGTTGGCATAATGGTCCAGTAAAACTTGGATCTCGACTAGAACTGAGCTTAGGTCGGCCACTTCCAACAACTGCTCTATTATTAGTAAGTACATTACGATAACCTCCTTTATCCCTTGCTTCAATTTGCCTTAGCTCATGTATAATGTCTTCATTTTCTAGGCTCAACTGAGGTCAACCTAAGCCCAATGCACTTCCTAAAAAGGCATGGGTAAATCACTACCCTTTTTCCATCCTTCTAAAACAGGTGGGTATTCTTATATTTGTTATGTGGTACTTGCTAGTCAAACATCTAAGGTCGGCCAAGTAATGAATAGGACACGCACATTGGTATTCCATCACAAAGGAGCTTATCTTTATACCTATCTCTAATGGAGATTGGCACATAAGCTTGCTAGGTTACATGCAAGGCACCCTTTTTGTTTAACTAGTGGAGCTTGTAAGGTCAGGGGTGAGGATAAGTTGGTATCTTAAGTTAGGCAACTATGCCAACACAACCACATTTGTATAGCTCCCTCCATTGATGATCAACACATATAAATACCCTTTTCACTCTATACTTGATGAACTGCTAACCAATGGTCTTTTTACTCACGCACAACTCTGAGGCCTCCAATCCCTTACTTAAAGAATCCTCTCTTGGCAACTTATCAATGATGAGAGAACTTACGCGAAAAGAGGATGGCTGAATTTCTTGACAACTTTGGGAGGTTACACCTTGCTCCATTCCCTCTTTAGTGCCGATGTCAACTATTCCTCAGTTGAAGACTATGTTAGGTGATCTAACCTCTCTGCTGCTGAGAATCCTTGCCTAGAAACTTGAGCTACTTGCACCATGGCCGAGTACTTCTCTCTCTTGACATGCTTCCAACTTTCACAGCATCCCTCATCATCTCGACCTTGTTGTCGCTGTAACATCTTGATTCCTCTTGCTTGCTGTACTTAGAGCACCTTAGTACGAAACCAATGTTGCACTATCACTTGTCCTTTTCATCTGATATTATACTATTTTTCCATTTTTGTCTTTTGTTATTTTTACCCTTTTTCGTATGTATTAAGAATCTCTTTTTTATATATACCTTTTTGTAATTTCTTTATTTATGATGTTGCCTTAAGGACTTACTATAAATAGTTTTATATATACCTTTTTGTAATTTCTTTATTTATGATATTGCCCTAGGGACTTACTATAAATAGTCCCTTCTCCTTGTAACTCGAATCATATTACCTACAAACATACATTGAATATATTGTTCTTATTGGATAACCCTCTCCAAATCTATTTTCCATACACTCTTATCTAATCTTATTTAATAGCTCAGGATTAGTGGCGGGTAGACCTTGACATCAACTTATGTGTCATATCAAGTAAAGTGTTAAGTCGTGTTGTGTTCGTTAATGTGTCATATCCTTCAAGCAGCTTTACATTAGCTACTCTAATCAATTTGTAAACCTTCTCACTCTACTTTCTTCAATATTTTGAAGGACCCATTGGTTCCAAATTAGCTATAATAAGTCATAGTAATAACTAAGTTCTTAGGCACATCATATAATCCTAGTACCAAAGCTTGAGGTTATGACCAAGAGTTGTGTGGTGATAATATCTACTAATTTGTTGATTCGTGATACTTTGTTTTCATTTAAAAGAAAAGAGTGAGTTTACAGTTTGTGTGATATTTGTGTATGTAAGGATTTATGATGTGAAGAGTATTTTTTGATGCTTTATTTTAAGAATGTCAAATCCTAGTGTTCAAGGAGAGATTAATGATGCCAAGAGTGATGCTCATGGACATGGTCATGTTACCCAACAAACACTACATACTACTGATGAGCATATACAAGACTTTGCTGCTATGGTAGCTAATTTAACTATTTCGGTATAGAAAGTCTTAGAGACTAGGCCGAGAGAGAGAGTTGTTGAAAAGGGCTAAGAAATGAGAGATAGCTCGAGAAGACGGATAAATTAACCGCATGTGCCAAAACCCATTTTAGTGAACTAATCACTACCATGACGTATCGAGAGACTAGCAAGAAGGAGGTTAGAATTGGATGAAGTCGAAGAGTATGAAGAGGAAGAACAGTATGTTAAAGTTGATAAGCATGAATTTAGGGCTCCTAAGGGTGCTGCGCACCTCAAAGTACAAATCTCGAGCTTTAATGGATTTAGTAGTTTTAATGACTACTTAGATTGGGTGGAAAAGATCGAAAAGATATTTGACTTTTACAATTATGAAGATGTTGTTCGTATTCGAGTAGCCGTATTGAAATTTTTTAGGTATGCAGTAATATGGTAGAAGAAGCAGCAAAATGTTCGTTTGAGAGCCTGATGTGAAATCTAAACTTAGAATGAGATAAAGAGAGTTCTAAAAAGTAAGCTGATTTCTAACACTACAAACAAGATACTTTTTAACATCTCCAAGAGTTAAGATAAGGTAGTAGATTAGTGGACGACTATATCCGAGAGTTTCAATTGCTCATGATCAAGTGTTATGTCAACGAACCTAAAACGCAAACTATCGCAAGGTTTATTTTTGGGCTTACGACTGAGATTAGTAACATAGTGGAGCTATAGAGTCTTGTGACTCTAGATGAAGCTATTAGGGTAGCACAAAGAGTCAAAAGGGAGAGGTGGAACCAGGTCAACTGAATGCTAAATAGCCGACCGATGTTGTTGAACAAAAGCGGCGTATCGAGCTGACTAGAGAATGAACGGGCATCAAGCAATTCCGAGGTAGAACGTTGAATATAAGTGCCAATCTAACTAGAAGAAAGCCGAAGTAAGAGCAAGGCCGAGGAACCTAAGGTCCAAAGAGACCAAGGTCAAAGCGTTGGAAGAAAGACTCTAGAAATCAAATGCTTTAAATGTCTTAATTATGGACACGTGGCTAGTCAATGCCCAAACTACTGAGTCATGGCTATAAAGGGAGACAAACCCCAGTTTGAAGTAAGGAGTGCAAATGAAGGAGAGGAAGAGATGGAAGTTAAGCAGAAGCTAGAAGAGTTTCAGGAAGACCTCAATGCCAAGACACTTCCTAATAGCAATGCTAAGTACTGTTTTGTTGTTCGACAGTCTCTTAGTGCATTCATGGCAAAAGAGAATGAGCAAAGGGATAACCTCTTCCACACGAATTTCCAAGTAAATGGCAAGCTATACGCCTTGATCATTGACAGAGGGAGCAATACCATTGCATAGCCTAAAGGGTAATTAAGGGCATGAAACTACCAACCTTCCTGCATCCTAAGCCATACAAGATCTACTAGATAAATAAGAAAGGAGGCTTATATGTTGCCAAGCAGACTAAAGTACCAATTACCATTGGTGATAGGTACAGGGATGAGGTGTTGTGTGATGTCCTTTTGATGTATGCTTCTCACATATTACTCGGTCAACTATAATTGTTTGACTTGATGGTGTTGCACTATGGGTATAAGAATACCTATATGTTTTAGAAGGACGGGAAGAAAATTATATTAATACATATGAGTCCTAAAGAAGCCCAGGAGAAGGTAACTAGATCACTGCAGTGGAAGTCCTTAGTGATTTCTCAAGCTCTGTTTGCCCAAGAAGTTAAGGCTGAAGACTATGTACTCCTTTTAGTTCGAAGACTCTTTGAGGTGAAAGAAGTCGAGAGCTTACCTATTGAGGTGCAGCAGCTACTTCAAGACTATGCAAACTTATTTCCTACCGAGATGCCAAAAGGATTACCTCCCTCAAGAAGCATTGAGCATTGCATTGACCTTTAGCCTCAAGTTGCCTTACCAAACCGACCCACTTACAGGCTGAATCTTAAGTAGGCAGCTGAGCTGAAGAAACAAATGGATGAGTTGGTAGACTGCGAATACGTCCGAGAGAGTATAAGCCCATGTGTCGTACCGGTTATGCTAGTACCAAAGAAAGATGGGTCGTGGAGAATGTGCATTGATAGCCATACCATCAACAAAATTACTGTTATGTACCAATATCTAATCCCACGGTTGGATGATATGCTAAATGAGTTGCATGGTGCATACATCTTTTTAAAGATACATTGGAAGAGTAACTACCACCAAATACAAATGAGACCAAGAAATGAATGGAAGATAGCCTTTAAGATACTGGATGGTCTATTCGAATGGATGGTGATGCTATTTGGTTTGACGAATGCATCGAGTACTTTTATGTAGCTCATAAATGATGTACTGAGGGCATTGATTAGCAAATGTGTTATGGTTTACTTTGATGACATTTTCGTATATAGTGCCAATCTCATAACCCATGCTAAACATTTAAGATCAGTGTTCGACATCCTTTATATCGAGAGATTATTCGGTAACCCGAAGAAATATATGTTCCATCAAGGTGAGGTTATATTCCTCGGATATGTTGTTTTAGGGAAAGGAGTTCAGGTTGCTATGAGAAAGTTAGAGTTATTCTTGAGTGGCCTATGCTGATTATGTTGCTAAAGTCAGGAGCTTCTATGGTTTAGCTTCATTTTATCAAAGATTCATTCGAAACTTCAGTTCCATAACTACGCTGTTAACTGAATTGACCAAGAAGAAAACTAAGTTTAGGTTATCAAAGAAAGCATAGAAGAGTTTTGAAGACATAAAGTCCAAATTGACATTTGCTCTAGTATTCACCCTACTAGATTTTGAGAAAATTTTTTAGGTAGAGTGTAATACGTCTGGCGTTGACATTGGTGTTGTCCTTATACAGGAATGCCGACTAATTGCCTATTCAATGAGAAATTCCGAGGAGTTGCCTTGAATTACTCAACCTACGAGAAGGAGTTCTATGCCGTTGTTTGAACACTATAGAATTATAAGCATTATCAATTGTTGAGAGAATTCATCATCTACTCAGATCATGAGTCTCTCAAGCATCTTCGTAGGCAGCAAAAACTTTCTTGGCGTTATGCCAAATGGGTTGAATTCTTAAAGACTTTTTACTATGTCATCTGGTATAAGAAAAGTAGCACCAATACTGTGGTTGACACTCTTTCTCGTTGTCATACCCTTATTATAACTATGCAAGTCAAGATGCTTAGATTCGGTATCTTGCTTAGTCAATATGAGCACAACCAGTATTTTAGGCCCTTAGTGGTCAAGTGCAATGTTAGAGGTATTGTAGATGGATTCTACTTGAGTCAAGAGTTCTTGATGAAGGGCAAGTAAGTTTATATGTCGAGTGGTTTAGTTAGAAAGCTTTTCGTCCGTGAAGCTTATGCTGGAGGCTTGGCTGGCCATTTCAGAGAAAAAAGGATGGCTAAAATATCGAAGGAACATTTCTATTAGCTTGGGATAATAAGGGATGTGTGCCAAGTTCTTGAGAGGTATGAGGTGTGTAAACATGCAAAAGGAAGAAAAAAGCCATATAGAAAGTACACACCCCTGCCTATACCTAAGCACCCAGGGATCAACCTAGGCATGGATTTTATGCTTGGCCTTCCTTAAATGCTTAAAAGACATGACTCAATTATGGTTGTAGTAAACTGTTTTAACAAGATAAGCCACTTTATTCCCTACCATAGAACTAATGATGCTTTATTTATCATTAACCTCTTTTTGCAAGAAATTGTACGTCTGCATGGGTTTCCAAGAAATATTGTATCTGACTGTGATTTGAAGTTTATGAGTTTCTTTTGGAAAACCCTATGGAGGAAACTTAGCACTATATGTATAGTACTTCTTGCCACCCTTAAATTGACGACCAAATTGAGATAGTCAACAGGATAGTCGGCAACGTTTTGCGAATGGCTATGGGGAAGAATTTACATGATTAGGACCTATGCCTACCTGTTATTGAGTTCACTTACAACTTATCAATTTATAGCTCAATAGGAAGGTCACCTTTTAAGGTTGTCTATGGACTCAACCCGAACTTGCCCTTAGATATAGTTTTCAACCTGGCTGTACAAGGGGAAAGTCAATCAAGCCTGCAGTACGTCAAGGAATTCTAGAAGTTGCATCAAAAGGTTATTGAACACTCGATCAAATTATAGCCCGATAAAAGGAATAGGGAAGCTGAGGAAGGAAACAAGTGGTTTAGAACCCAGGGGACCTTGTCTAGGTCTTCCTCAATAAGGGGTGTTTCCTTAGGAAGAGAATGAACAAACTTTCCCCTAAATTAGATGGATCTTTTAAGATCTTTAAGCGCATTAACAACAATGCTTATGAGCTAGAGCTACTCGATGGATACGATGTATCCGCTACTTTTAATGTAGCTGATTTAATACCTTATGTACTCTATGAAGAAGAGGGCCAAGATTTGAGGAAAAATCTTCACAACCTCAAGAAACTAATAAGTTGTTGACCACTGGTCCTCTTACTTGTGTACGAATCCAAGACCTCTAATCCCTTACTCAAAGGATCCTCTATCAGCAACAAATTGATGACGAGAGAACCTACATAGAAGGAGGATGGCTGAATTCCTTGACAACTTCGAGAGATTATACCCTACTTTGTTCCCTTTCTACTATCAATGCCGACTATTCCTTAGCTGAAGACTATGTCGAGTGATCTAACCTCTCTGCCACCAAGAATCCTTACCAAGTAATGTGAGCTACCTATATGGATAGGAATTAAGCTACGAGGCCCCTGACCCGCAACCGTGCTCAAGGACTCGAGGGACTAGCACGACGAATCCTTATGTTCCAACCAAATCCTATCAAGGCCAAATACCTCCTTATCGAGTCACCTCTAATGCCATACTATACTGTATGACCTCTTATTATTATGTGGTATGCTGAGTTAACAATTACTCTATGTTGCCAAGTCGACCAATTACTCGGCCTCTTTCTTGTTGAGAAGCCGAGAGAGAGAGACTGGACTGACTAAGCCATCTTTGCTCAGACAAACCCATCTGTCTGTACTTTTTGTCTACATCTAATAACAACCTTGCCAATACAGCATCGCCATGTGTATTGTATCATGTGTAAAATCTGTAGCACTAGTAATTGTTTTCCTTATATATTCATTTTTACCCTTTTATATCATGTAACATTGCTTCTTTAAGAAATGCCTTTTTTGTTTTTCCCCCTTTAGGCAAGTTGCCTTAGTTTGCGAGTATAAATACCCCTGTACTTGTAGTTATAAGAAAATCATATTACCTTCAATACACTTAAGTACTGTCTTCCTTGCGTAAACATTGCTTATTTACTCTCGGCGTCACTCTTATCCTTTCCCTTAAGCAAGGTTAAGTAGCGAGTAATCTCATTAGACCAATTCATGCATCATATCGAATTGTGCCATGAATCTTCGAAAGTTCCATTGGTGCATCATATCCTCCGGGGCTGTTCATGGGTTTGCTTACTATTTTCATTCTTCATTTCTTACCCTTTTCGTACCTTTCCCCATTAACCCTTTTCGGGTTTTCTGTAAGTTTAGACCCATTCAATGATTGGCCTTATCTGTTCTTGATTATGGTTCGCATCATCTTGGTATCAAAGCGAAGGTTTTGTGTGAGCTGTAGCTAGTTCTTCCTGAATTTTGTTATACTTTATTTTATGAGTGTGAAACAGAGTAAGTTACTGTATTCACTTAACTGCTATGTTGTTAGCTGTTTACTCCTTGAAGTGTTTGTTTGAATTTCAATTTATGAGGAAAAATTATAGATCTAAGCATAAATGTTAATGATGTTGATGATAGTGGAATTGTCCATCATGGACGAAAATCTCAAGGAACTCCCAGAAGTACTAATGAGAGACTTGATGAGGTAGCTAACCTTTTGGTCGATCTAACCCGAGCTATTCATGCCTTATCTTGCCGACCTACTGAGGTTGCATAAAACACTCCATAAGCTGCTCAACTTATTAAAAGTTAGAACCTAACATGACCAATTCGAGGTGGAGGAGTTGGCACACGAGTAAAGCGAAGGATAGACTTGAGAGAGCTAAATGAGGAGGAAGAAGAGTATTTTGAAGAGGAGCGTATACGAGTGCCCAAAGCATCCAACCATGTGAAGCTTTGAATTTATAGTTTTAATGGATCTGAGAATGCTGACGAGTACCTAGATTGGGAAGAAAAGGTAGAGTGTGTATTTGATTACTATCAATATGAGGATTATGAGAAAGTGAAGACTGTTGCTGTTGAATTCTTTAGATATGTTGCCATGTGGTGGAAGAATTTTCAAACTATGAGAAGAAGAGAGGGGGATCAAGAGATTAACACCTAGCTTAAGATGAAAAGAGCGCTCAAAAACCGATTCATACTGAAAACTTATCTCCAAGATGCATTCACTCGGCTTCAGGAGCCGAGACAAGGAGATCGAACTATTGATGAACATGTTCAAGAATTCCAAATACTTATGATAAGATGTAAAGTGGAGGAACCACTTACCCAAACAGTCTCAAGGTTTGTCACTAAGTTGAGAGAAGACATTTAAGACATTGTAGAGCTCCAACGATTTGACACAATGGATGAAGTTATTAGGATTGCCCAATGAGTAGAGAGGTAGAGAAGGAGTCGAGTAACAACTAGAATGTCGACTAACCGACCTGAGGTACCAAGCTGAGCAAAAGGGTTAATGTCTGAGCTGAATAGAAAAGCCGACCTGAAGATGTAGCGCCAACCTCGAACATATGAGAAGGGCAAGGGTTTGGCAGGAAGACCAGCCAAATCAAGTGCTTCAAGTATCAAGGGTTTGAACATATGGCTGCTTAGTGCCCGAACCGAAGGACGATGGTCATCAAGGGAGACATCCTAAAATTAGACGTAGAAAGTACGAATGAGGAACCAAAGAGGATATTCCTACTGAGAATGAGAATACCGAGAAAGATTTGATTGAGGAAGATATGTATGCCAAGGACTTAGACCAGCTACTCATGGTTGTTTGATATACTATGAGTGTGGAACCCTCATGAGAAGAGGAGCAGAGAGAGAACTTATTTCATATCACCTGTAAGGCAAATGATCAGATGTATGCCCTCATCGCGGATAATAGGAGCTACACCAATGTAGCGTCAACCGACCTTGTTTCAAAATTGAGGTTGCTGACTGTTGCACACTTGAAGTCGTACAAGTTGCACTGGTTAAGTGAGAAGGGAACCTTACATGTCAATCAGCAAATATTACTGTCAATCACTATTGGCAATTATTCCGACCAAATTCTTTGCTACGTACTGCCCATGTACGCATTCCACATGTTGTTAGGAAGACTGTAGCTATTTAATAGGAGATTCATCTACGATGGTTACAAGAATACCTACATGCTCGAGAAGGATGATCGAAAGATTAAGCTAAATCCAATGCCAGCAGGGTTGCCCCTGACCTGAGGTATAGAGTACTGCATTGACTTAGTACCCAGTACTGTATTGTCAAATAAGCCAGCTTATTGTATGAATCCCAAGCAAACTTTTGAGCTTCGACGTTAAGTCAATGAGTTACTGGAAAGAGGATACGTAAGCGAGAGTCTTAGCCCTTGTGCTGTGCTTGCACTTCTAGTACTAAAGAAGGATGGAAGTTGGCGGATGTGTGTTGACAGCCGAATCGTAAATAAAATCACGATCAAATATAGGTATCCGATCCCAAGGCTAGAAGACATTTTGGATGAATTAAATGGAGCCAAAATTTTTAGTAAGATTGATCTCAAGTTTGGCTACCATCAAATGCGCATAAGGTCAGGAGACGAGTAGAAGACTACGTTTAAGACTCGACATGAACTATACGAGTGATGGTTACACCCTTCGGCTTATTAAATGCTCCAAGTACCTTCATGAGACTTATGAACAATGTGTTAAAACATCTCATCGGAAAGTGTGTCGTGGTATACTTCGATGACATCCTAATCTACAATGCTGATGTGCTGAGTCACTGTGAACATATCAGAACAATCTTAGATATCCTTCGTACCGAGAGACTATTCAGCAATTTGAAGAAATGTTGCTTCTACCTAGAGGAAGTGATATTCTTAGGTCATGTAGTCAGTGGAGGAGGTTTACAAGTCAATAATGAGAAGACCTGAGCAATTATTGAATGGCTAACCCTTACTACTTGTGCCGACATGAGAAGTTTCCATGGAATGGCTTTGTTTTACCGAAGGTTCATCAAGAACTTTAGCATCCTTACTACAACACTAACTGAATTAATGAAGAGAAACACCAACTTCTGATGGGGAGAAAGAGAGGAGAGGATTTTTGTTGAGATTAAGAAGAGATTGACCTTTGCTCCGGTATTAGTACTACTTGACTTCAATAAAATTTTTTAGCTAGAGTGCAATGCGTTAGGTATTGGAATAGGTGCTGTCTTGATGCAGGAAGGCTAATCAATTGCCCTCCACAGTGAGAAGCTCCAAAGACCCTAGCTAAATTGCTCCATATATGACAAAGAGCTCTTGGCACTAATCTGTACATTACAAGTATGGCAGCACTATTTAATTCTGAGAGAATTTGTCATATATACTGACCATAAGTCATTACGGTACCACCGTAGTCAGACCAAGCTGTCCAAGTGGCAAGAAAAATAGGTTGAATTCCTTAAAGGATTCATTTTTGTGATCAAATACAAGTAAAGAAAGAGTAACGCAGTTGTAGATGCTCTATCGAGGAGGTATGTGCTCTTGTTAGAACTACAAACTAGACTGTTTGGTTTTGCAAGTATCAAAGAACAATACTCTAAGGATCCATACTTTAGACCAATAATTTCGAGATGTGTAGATGGGGGAACAATAAACGAGTATTATATACAAGATGGCTATTGTTCTAAGGAAGAAAACTATGTATGTCGACTTGTTCTTTATGGGAATTATTAATTAGAGAAGCCCACAATGGAGGACTCTCCAAACATTTTGGAGAGAAAAGGACCTATGAATTAGTGAATAGTCGATTCTTTTAGCCAAGAATACGAAGAGATGTGCACCGAGTAGTCGAAAGCTGTGCTATGTGCAAAAAAGCCAAGTGTCGAGCTGAACAAGAGAAGGCGATGCCTTTACCTGTTCCGACGAGGCCATGAACTGAACTAAGCATGAACTTTGTTCTCGGACTGTCGAAAACTATCCGAAGAAAAGATTCTGTAATGGTCATTGTAGATCGGTTTAATAAGATAACACACTTTGTGCCCTGCACCAAAACTATGAGGCTTCAGCTATTGCTTCTCTTTTCTTATAGGAGATTGTGTAGATATACAACGTGTTAAGACGTGTAGTCTCCGATAGAGACCCAAAGTTCCTAAGCCATTTCTGGAGAACCTTGTGGCGTTGGCTGGGAACCAAATTACTCTTCAGTATCTCCTATTAACCCCAGACTGATGGCTAAACAAAGGTGGTTAATCGTACTTTAGGTTCACTACTCCAAGCTGTAGTTGGTAAGAACTTGGTTGATTGGGACGTTTGCCTGCCAGTGGTCGAGTTTGCTTACAACCGAACCATACATGACACTACTAAGCAAACCCCCTTCAAAGTGATCTATGGATTCAATCCCAAGTTACACCTCAACCATGCCTCTGTACCTATACCCGCTTAAGAAGACCCCTACACCTTGACCAGGGCACAATCCCTTCAATGCATCTATGATAAGGTTACTCGGCACATCAACTAGGTTGCCAGAAGAATGTGTAAAAAGACCAAGGGTCGGTCGACAAAACAATTTTAGTCGGGAGACTTGGTATGGCTACAACTTAATAAGGAATGGTTCTCAAACAAAAGGAGAAACAAATAATCTTCAAGAGTAAAAGAACCTTTCAGAATCCTCCAGAAAATTAGCGACAACGCCTACAGGTTGGAACTACCTGAGGACTATGTGGTTTCTGATGCCTTCAATAACATTGACTTCAGTCCATATCACCCTGACGAAGAATTGAGCGAACACCATCCAAATTTGATCCCAAATCCAAAACAACTCGAAGGGAATGATGGGGATTAAACTACGGGGCCCTTGACCTGCAATCGAGCTTAAGGACTAAAAGGGCTAGTATCATGAATCCTTATATTCCAACCAACCTCTATCGAGGCTAAGTACCTCTTTGTCGAGGTTGAGTACCTTCTTGCCAAGTCACGTCTAATGACATATCGTGTGACCTCCCATTATTGTGTGATGTGCCGAGTTAATAATTATTCTCTATTACTAATTACCGAGTCGACCAATTAGTCGGCCTCTTCCTTATCGAGAAGCCGAGAGAGAAAGACCGGATTGACTAGGCCATCTCTGTTTAGACAAACCCATCTGTCCGTACTTTTTGTCCACATCTACTAACAACCTTGCCAATGCAACATTGCCATGTGTATTGTATCATGTGTAAGATCTATAGCACCGGTGATTGTTTTTCTTGTACATTCATTTTTACCCTTTTGTATCATGTAACATTGCTTCTTTAGGAAATGTCATTTTTGTCTTTTCCCCTTTAGGTAAGTTGCCGTAGTTTGCTGGTATAAATACCCCTGTACTTGGAGTTGTAAGAAAATTATATTACCTTCAATACATTTGAGTACTTTTTTCCTTACGTAAACACGACTTGTTTACTTTCGGCATTACTCTTATCCTTTCTCTTAAGTAAAATTAAGTGGCAAGTAATCTTATTGAACTAATTCGTGCGTCATATTGAATTATGCCATGAGTCCTCGGAAGTTCCATTGGTACATCATATCCTCTGGGGCTGTGTGTAGGTTTGCTTACTGTTTTCGTTTTTCATTTCTTACCCTTTTCGTACATTTCCCCATTAATCTTTTTCGAGCTTTCTGCAAGTTTGGACCTATTCAGCAACCGCCCTTATCTGTTCTTAGTCACGATTCGCATCATGTACCATAGCCAAATACTCTTCTCTTTTAGTATCCTTCCAACTCTCACAGCATCCCTCCCCGTCTCGGTCTCCTTATTGTCACAACATTTGGATTCTTCTCGCTTGTTATACTCAAAGCATCTTAGTACAAAGCCAATGTTGCACTATTACCTGTCCTTTTTATCTGATATTGTACTACTTTTTCATATTTTATCTTTTGTCCATTTTACCCTTTTTCATATGTATTAGAAATTTCCTTTTTTGATATGCCTTTTTATAATTTATTTATTTATGATGTTGTCTTAAAGACTTACTATAAATAGTCCCTTTTCCTTGTAGTTGGAATCATGTTACCTACGAATGTACATTGAATATACCGTTCTTGCGAGATAACTTTCTCCAAGTCTATTTTCCATACACTTTTATCTAATTTTTTCGAGTAGCTTAAGATTAGTGGAGGGTGAACCTTAACATCAACTTGTACGTCATATCAAGTAAAGTGTCAAGTCGTGTTGTGTTTGTTGGTGTATTATATCCTCTGAGTAACTTCAAGTCAGTTACTCTAATTAGTTCATAAACCTTCTCACTCTACTTCATCAATATTTCAAAGGACCCATTAGTTCTAAATTAGCTAGGGTAAGTCCTAGTGATAATTAAGCTCCTAAGCACATCGATACTTAATGTAGAAAATGTTCTCCTTTTGTGTCTCTTCCTCAGTTAGAGCTATGCTTAGAGCTTGGTATATAACTATGTTCACGAATTTCCCTTTTCCAAGTGCATAATGACCTCTTCATCTTAATAAAACTCATCGAGCAATCCTCTAATAGTATCTTTGCCTTCATCCTTTTCATCCTCAAACTCTTTATAATTTGCACTCTCTAGATTGTCTTCCTTCATAACCATTACCTTCTTGTTCAAACATTGTAATGCCATGTATCTGAAATCAAGATATTTAAAGTACTTAATATCTCGGGTCTTTCTCTTAGATCTTTGTCCAGCATCTCTCTTCACCTCAATCTTCAGGGTCTTAGCCTTACCTCTGCCATCTTCAAGTTGATCAGAGGTTGAATTACATCAATCAACATCTTGGCTAAACCTATGTCTAGGATAAGGTCAGCTCTAGGGTATAAGTCGGTTAATGGGAGCTCAGCTAAGCAATGCATGCCTTTGCTACTCTACCTTTGTGCAATTTGTGTGGCTTCATCCAAAGACCTTACCCTCTGGACCTCAACAATATTCCTAATGTCAAACCTTATTCCAAATACGATTTAAGAAATGGTTCTTACCTCAGGTTCATTCATGAATCACCCAATCATTAGCATTTGAAATTCTTGGAGACAATGATCTATACTCTTCGTTCCTTACTTCAATTCTTAAAGTATCCTAAATGTGTATGGTTCGTAATGTTTAGGAATGAAGGGACCTTGCATAACTCACTTCATCTCATTCAAGTCCTCACTTCACATCTACCATCTTGCCTCTATATGGCTTGTAACTTCTTCCACTACATAGTCATGTATCCTGTGAATTCCAAGGCGACCAATCTAATGCAATTCATGACATCGTAGTTATAATAGTAAAAAAATCTTCTCAAATATCTCATCCCAGGTAGGTACTTATTGGCACTCTTAGTTCTATTGAAGCTTGGTATATGTACCTCGACATTATCTGTGCCTTTAGGAGCTCGACCACAAAGCTCCTCAAATTCATAAAAATTGTTGTCCTCCTATTCTTGTTCAACATGTTCTATCTCGATTCTCCTCTTAGATTAGTGTCCATTTCTACTTGCTCCTCCAACTTAGTGTAGAATTGGTTCATGGGGTTCGTTTAATTCTTATTATCTATAGGTCCTCGCCTACCTACCCGGAATAGCTCAAATATTAATGACAACAGATCAGAGACCAACTTAATTGGCATCAATGGGTTGGACATTATCATACACCTCCTTGGCATGATGGTTGCTGGCAAATTAGTGCATGAAGGTTGTCAATTCTAACATCATCGAAACTAAGTCATCTATTTTCTCATCTATAGTGTGAAGAGTATGGTTTCCTTAGTGGCTACAGCCTAAAACATCGTTCTCGGCTTATACTATGTCACCATATACACTTGGCATGGACATCTCAATTCTCTAGCTTAAAGATCACTAGAAACACCACTATCTAACAATAACACTAATAAACCCAATTCACAATTACTACCGCTACCAATAAGCACCTTAACTTCTTCCCACAAACTACACTTCAATGTTAACAACTCAAACAATGAAACCTAGATCTATTTCAAAGTGTGAAAACAAAGCACAATAGGATACTTCACAATATCCACCACAAATACATAATATTATATGTGTTTGTTTCAAAGTTGTTTGCTTAAAATAGGTAGACATGGAGTTTATCCATAGGGAGCCATCTAAATAATTCTAGCAACATCTAATGTTGCCTTTATATTGCAACTAAGTAAACTGGCATCTTTTTATTGCTATGTTGCTAAAAACAATCTCTATGTTATCCATAACAAAGTAAAAGCTTCACAAATTCGATTAGTCATTAGATACAGCTAAGTGAAGTGAAGTGCATTCATATTCATCTAATTTATGAATAATCGTATGATACTATTATAAAATTATCTTACAAAACTCCTGTAAGCCCTAAAGCTAAGCTAATTGACTACAGGAGTGAAATTAGAACATAAGGTTTTGGACGATCGGTTGAAGAATCCGATCAAACCCAAATTATAAACTATTAAGAGAAATATTAGTAAAAATGACTCCGTAAAATTGAATTTAAGAAAATAAGCAAAAAAATAAAAGACTATAAAAATTTCAAATTTTAAGTATATAACGCGTCATTTATCGAAAATGTGTAAATTGCATTTCGATAATTAACGAATCGCTAGAGATAAATTATATGTATACTAAAAATCATAAAATGACCTAAATAATATTTAAGAATATTTATTTGTACTATATTTGAATTTACATGTAAGTATAAATACGCGTAATTACTTAAAATACGCGAAATGTGCTAAAATAATACTAAATACTTAAAGAAAATTCATAATTAATTAAGGAAGAATCAAGAAAAATCAGAAAAAATCATGAATGATCCAAAATTGGGTTGTGGCAGCTGGGAAAAATAAGAAAAAATTCCGCCAATTAAATTAAGATGACATAAAAGCCAAAAAGTTAAGGGATAAGGCAATTGTCTTGTCCTATTTAATGCACAATAAATCCCCTAAAGCCCTATAAATAGCAAGAAAAATTCAGAAACTCATTTGGACAGATACAAATTAGAGAAAATTAAAGAGAGGAGAAAATTGAGAGAAAAATTCAATTTAGAAAAAACCGTGCAATTAGGGCTTTCAAAGGGAACCTACACCAGACGAGCAGCTAAGAGTGGACGACCACCACCACCACACGGTGGTGGCAGCGCCCAGGCTGACCGACAAGGCCACGGCGGCCGGCGGTGGCCGGAGCCACTCAAATCGGTGAGTCCAATTTCAAGCCCGATTCTTGTGTAATTTTGTAAAAATAATAAATATTCTTATAAAATTATGAATTTTTTTATTTTAAAATATTTTTGTATGTAGTTTGTAGGAAAAATATTATTTTGATGAAAATATGTCTCGTGATATAGGGTTCTTAAGAAATCATGCAAAACCGAGCATGTTTCGGTTTAGAAATAAATGACCTTAAGAGTGTAGTTTCAAGCCCAAAATTTTTGTGTAGATTACTTAGATGATATAGAATAGTGCTATGAAGCCCGTTTTCAAAAATTAATTTTTGAAATTTTTAGATAATTTTTAGGCCCTAAAATGAGGCATAAAATAGGTAATTTAGGGTTAATTAAGTAATTAAATGATTAATTACTGATTTAGTGAATAATTATATGTTTTAAGATATTGAAATCTGATGGAGTATGATACTTGTAGCATTTAGGGTGTTAGATGTAATTATTAGGTTAATTATGTAGTAAATGATTAATAAGGAAAAATAATTAACTTTAAGTTAATTTTGTAAATTTGGGAAATTAAGAGTAAAATCTGATTTAGGATGAATGTAGACATTTTGAAATGATAATTGATGTTTAGGGATGGTAATTTAAGTGATAGAAATATTAGAAATGCATTATGTACATAATAGGCAATAATGTATAATATGTAATTTTTAAAAATATAATACATAGAAAATATTATAATAAAAAATTGATATTTTGAGAATAATAAAAATGTACCATAAATCTGATAGGAAACTTGAATTTATTTAATTATATGAAAAATGTAAAAGTTTCTCACATTAGGAGTGAATTCAGTACATTAATATGGATTTAAGTGTACCGGGTAAAATAAATACTGACTAGGGGTAATGATGGTATTTAGGAGATTGGGAAGTAATGTGATTAATTAGAAATCGAACTAAAAACCTAATTTAGAAATTGATGCGAAAACCGAACCTGAATTTAACCCCAAACCTAGAATAATTATAAAAGACTTAATACCTAGATAATTAGGCATATTAAACCTTAAACAAAACCTAACAATAAGCGTTATAGGATAAAACGAACCTATAATAGTTATATGAAAGCTGAAACCACGTTTGTGTTATAGGGATGATCGACGATAACCTGAGCAAATCGGACCTCGAGTGAGTGAACGAGGAGTCGAGGTAAGTTGAGATTAATATAATGCTGTATTTTGGAGACTTAAGATTATGCTTGGTTGTGCTTGTTAGATAGTTGAATCTGTGCATGTGCTTGATTATGGGTAATGCTATGATTCTATTTGTTATTCTGGCATATATTGTATGATTTGTATGTAATGATTGATCACCCTAAACTGAACTTAATCAAATATATGACCAGTAATCATAATCTGACATGCATGGTAACCCGTTAGGGGAACTTAGGACTCTCCGGCCAAATACCGACCCCTTCGGAAGGGATAGCGCAGGATTGTAAAATGGTCCTTTCTTCATCCTCAGTCGAACTAAGTGACAGGGGAGGAGGTCGCGGCGAGGGTGAAGACAGTGGTTCGAAGGTAGTCACGGGAGGAGTAAGGTCTCCATTATACAAGCCTGGGTTTGGTCATGAGCTGTTGCATTAACAGCAACTCCTCAACCCGAATTAGAGTCGGTGCAATTTCTCTAATCTCATGACGGGCCGGACAATGTTGTGCGATGGTATTTACTTGCACATACATTGCACCTAATAAGTGATTGAAAACCTTGTTGTGTATATAGTATAGTTTTAAGTCCTCCGTCCTAACTTACTGAGCTGTGGTTGCTCACATCCCTATAGACGTTGTGCAGGTGCTGGCCAAAAAGCGGCAAATCACTACTCTAAAGTTAGCAACTGCTGGATTCTGGGGAATGAGGAAAAATATTTGAAGAACAAATATATATTCTTAAGGTCTAAGTTTTTATCTTAGAATTATTTTATTCATTTTTGAATGATGTAATAACTGAATTATAGTATATATATATATAATTATAGTATATATATATATATATATATATAGATTTTCTCACTTTCTTAGGTAAATGCTTTATCTAAATTACAAACTGTTTACTTCAAAGCGGGTTAGTTGTGGACGCCTTGTGTAGATCAAGTCTAAGATAGCGGTTGTAAGGCCGACTTTTATCTTAGGATGGTTTACACGGCGGAGCTGTTACGACTCTACCGCTTCGGGGCGTGACAACTCCAACTACCTTGAACTACCATATGTAAGGGTGATCACCTTAAAAAACTTTATTAAAACTACTACTTCCCTCAATATGTTAGATTTTTAAGATAGTTTATCATGAAAGGAAGCTACATCTCTCTCATAAACTGCTTTATACAATTTGTTATGTGCCATATAAAAATAGACATATAATAAGATATTTCTAAACTTGGTTTTGATTTCACCAATTTTAGTAACATCATACACAGTTAAAAATAGTGATATTTTATACAAGTTAAGTTATTAGGATTTGGGTTAACAAAAAAAAAAAAAAAGCTAATGTATTTGAGTAAATGGACAGATCACAGAATGGTTTGCTACTTCATCCTATAAATAATAACTTTACAAGAGAAAGTTTCACAAAAACCATCAAAATGCTTTTGCAAATAATCACTATGGACAGATACAATTTAATATTGACCAATGGATTAAAATGATATTTTATACATGTCAAATACCGGTGATATTTTATCTGAATACAATATCTCCTAATTTCAACAAGAAAAAGCTATTGTATCTTACTCCTTAATATATCTATTTAAACCAAGAGCTAAGATGATAATAATAAAAAAACACACATGCCAAAAATGGATATCCGAGTAAATGGAGACATCACATAATAGTTTGTAACTTAATCTTAAAGATAATAACTCTACATGGCAAAACTTAGGAAAATCATCAAAATACTCATGCAATTAATCATTATGGACAGATACAAATTAATATTAAATAAATGGATTCCATTTACAATATGCATGAATACCATCCTCAAGGTTAACAATCCACTTAACATTAATAAAATTTAGAACACCTCTCAACAAGTCTATATGACTTCGTGGACAGACGTATTCTCGAAACTTAAAAGGGTAACTCTAGTGAATATAAATTACTATAAAAAATTCAAGCTTTGGCAATAAAATATTGTGGCAAAATACTTTTTTATAGTGAAAAATATTAACTCATGTACCTCTAAAGTATTGACATAAAAAACAATAACTATAAATCCTTAACAAAAGTTTATATTTAGATAACTTAAAAACTAGTTTTTTTTAGCCTTAATGTCAAATGCATAGTAATACCTTAGATAACTTAAAAGTAATTCATTTTGAATGTATTTATTTTATAATGATCTACTCATTGATGAAGTAGCCAATATTATCCTACTCTTCGAACTTTTTTTTTTCAATCCATAACTATCATCGTTAATGTCTTAACAAAATATTATTTTCTGACTTAGATATCAAGTATTATATTTATCATATATACATTTTTATTTTTCTAATGTAACGAGTTAATCACAATTAAAAAGTATTTAATTTTTTTCCCTTAATCAATGACATTTTGTTGTTAATACCTTTTGGTTATGAGATAATTTATTTTAATTTATATTCAAGTAACAAAATGCGTGAAATTTTATCTATGTTTTTATATGATTCAAAATCTTGTTAAAATATTGAAAAAAAAAAATACACACAATTTTGCCAAAAAGTAACTTATTATATTAAAAAATTGCAATAAAAAGGTATTTTGCCATAATATATTATTATCGAAGTTTAAATTCCTCATGGTGTAAAGAATTCAAAAATATAGAAAATAAGAGCGATAAATTTAGTATAAAATCATACAAATACCTAATGTTAGTGAATTCATCATCAATATTGAAAAAAATGCTCAAGGTAAATATCACATCTATAAGCTAAGATTCATTGACATAATTTTATCCTTTGTTTTTCTTTTTAAATTTAAAAAATACGTCTGATTCTTCAAGAGTAATGATCTTAAATGCCATAAAAATACAGTAGGACTGTTATGACTTCACCTTTTTGGAGCGTGACAGTAAGTTGTTGGAAATTCCATGTTATGTTACTCAAATTAGTTAGCCAAGGAAATCCCAATAACACATCATTCCCATCCAATGGCAGTAAATAAACTTCTACTTAAAAAAACACAATGTTGAAGAGTCAGTTGGAACAACTTAACCTTATTGTTAGTAATTAAAGGGGTACCATTAGGTAGCATTATCTTTAAAGGTTTGACTTATTCAACTACACAACCCAACGCTTTGGCAACTCATACATATAAGAAATAAGAAATTCAAAGAGCTCCCACTTCTACTAAAATACTAAGTTTCCTCTTCTTGTAGAAGCCAGATAACTACATCACACTAATGTTGTATGGGTTATCCAATAAGTATAGGGTTAGTTTTGATAACTCTTCTTCAATAACTTACTCATCCATATTATTCCCTACTTCTTCACCCATGTCATCATTACCTTCAATAATTAACATTCTTAATGACTTCTACTTGTACCTATGCCCTAGTCTAAATGGTTCATCACACCAAAAGCATTGTCATTTCCTCCTCTTTTCCTCCAATTCTTCCAAGGTCATATGGTATGGAATTCTAGGTCATATGGGTAAGGTGTTTGGGGTTCTTGTAGATGTGGGTCTAATAGGTAGGTTGCTGGAATGGTGGGTTTGTTAAGTGACAAGGTTTTGTGTATGTGGGATGTGTAAGATTAGTGTATGTAAGTTGTAATGTAGTAGAAGTAAAGGAATAATAATGTGGTGTTTTCAAGGGTGTACAGGAGGTAAAAAGAGTGGTTTCTTATAATTTAGTAAGGCTGTAGGCTCGATATAGGGTTTGTGGTTAGAACATGCAAACCATATATTGCAGTTCATCTTTTAGTCTACTTATGAAGCAGCTTATTAGATGGTGCTCTAGTAGATGCATTAAAGTAGCAAGATATTTAAACTTATTCCAATATTCCTCTAGAGATCTAGTTTAGAATAACTCTTTGAATTCATACATGGGGTCTTCAAAAGTTTTTGAATTAAAGCAAGACTATAAACCCAACACAAACTCTTCTTAAGTAATGGGGGTAATATGAACTTAATTGTAGGTAAAAGTATAGTACCACTGTAATGTTAACCCTTCTAAATGCATGGCAGTAATTTTAACCCTATGTAGTGTAGGGGTTTCATCTAATTCAAAGAGATGCTTGGCCTTAATCAATTAGGCCTTCAAATCTTTACCAGTAAAAATGGAAAAATCAAACTTAGTAGATCGGTTAGGAAGTTGATAAGCACCAACATCCTATAAAAAACGGTTATGTACCTCATTGCTTATCTCATTCTACATTACTCCTTTTTCTGGAATTTTCGTCACTGGTGTATTGTTGAACAAACTATTGGGTTATGTGACCTTAATCACCTTTGTTACTTACTGTTATAGGTGATTGAGAGAAGCTTGCTACTACTTAAAGAGATCTTTGAAAATCTTTACCAACTGATCATGCTTTTCATCTTGCAATTTGGTCCAAGCTTCATATTTTTCATATTATTTCGTCATAGTTTTCTTTAGTAATTCCTTATTTTCTTACTTCTAATTTTGACCATTTATAAGTCCCATAACCAATCACTCACGGTTTCAATCGGTTAAAAAATCTAATCGAGCCTAAATTATAAGTAAAATTAGAAATATTAGTAAAATGATCCCGTAAATTCGAATTTAAGAAAATAAGTAATAAAATAAAAGAATATAAAAATTTCAAATTTTAAGTATATAACTCATTATTTATCAAAAATACATAAAATGCATTTCGATAATTAATGAATTGTTAAAGATAAATTATATGTATACTAAAAATTATAGAATGACCTAAATAATATTTAAGAATATTTATTTGTACTATATATGAATTTACATGTAGGTAGAAATACGCGTAAATACTTAAAATACTTGAAATGTGCTAAAATAATACTAAATAATTAAAGAAAATTAATAATTAATTAAGGAAAAATAAATAAAAAATCAGAAAAAATAAGGAATGATCTAGAATTGGGTCGTGACAGCTAGGGAAAATAAGAAAAAAATTAGCCAATTAAATTAGAACAACACAAAAGTCAAATCGGAAAAAGGTAAGGCAATTGTCTAATCAAATTAATGCATAATAATTTTCCTAAAGCTCTATAAATACTCCAAATTTTTTAGAAGCTCATTTTGGATGTCAAGAAGTTTAGAAAAATAGAGAGAGGCAAAATTGAGAGAAAATTGGAGTTTTACAAAAATTTAGCAAAAATCTGTACAGTTGGGACATGTAAGAAAAACCCAGACCCAACGGGCAACTGAGAGTAGACGGCCACCATCACCATATGGTGGTGGTAGCGTCCAGGTGGGCTAACACGCCCATGGCCACCGACGGTGGCCGAAGTCACTAAAATCGGTAAGTTCTATTTCTAGCTTAATTTTGTATAATTTTGTAAAAATAGTAAATATTCTTAGAAAATTATGAATTTTGTTATTATGGAATATTTTTGTATTTAGTTTTAGGAAAAATATTATTTTAATAAAAATATGTTCCGTGATATATGGACCTTAAGAAATTATGTAAAACCGAACATGTTTCGGTTTAGAAATAAATGACCTTAAGAGTGTAGTTTTGAGTCCAAAATTTTTTTGTAGATTAATTAGATGATATAAAACAGTGCTATAAAACCCATTTTCAAAAGTTAATTTTTGAAATTTTTAGATAATTTTTAGGCCTTAAAATGAGGCATAGAATGGGTAATTTAGGAGTAATTAAATAGTTAATTACCGATTTAGTGAATAATTATATATTTTAAGATGTTAAAATTTGATGAAGTATGATACTTGTAGCATTTAGGGTGTTAGATGTAATTATTAGGTTAATTATGTAGTAAATAAGTAATAGGGAAAATAATAAATTTTAAGTTAATTTTGTAAATTAGGGAAATTAGGTGTAAAATTTGATTTAGGATAAATTTAGACATTTTGAAATGATAATTGATGTTGGGAAATGGTAATTAGAATGATGAAAATATTATATGTGTATTATGTACATAATAAGTAATAGTACATAATACACAATACACAATTATTAGAAATATAATAAATAGAAGATATTAGAATAAAAATTGATATTATAAAAATAATAGGGATATATAATAAATTTGATGGAAAACTTAAATTTATGTAATTATATGAAAAATATAAAAAATTTTCACATTAGGAGTAAATTCGGTATACTAATAAGGATTTAAGTGTACCAGGTCGAATAAAATACGAACTAGAGGTAATAATGGTATTTAAGATATTTAGAAATAATGTGATTAATTTCACATTATGAGTTGAAATGAATTTCTAGGATTCGGGTATAAAATAGTACTTAGAAATCGAACTAAAACTTAATTTAGAAATCAATGTGGAAATTGAACCCAAACCTAACTCCAAACCTAGAATAATTGTAAAAGATTTGAGAACCTAGATAATTGGATATATTAAACCCTAAATAAAACATAATAATAAGTGTTATAGGATAAAACCAACTTATAATAATTATATGAAAAATTGAAACTACGTTTGTGTCATAGGAATGATCCGTGATGGCCTGAGCGAGTTAGACCTCGAGTGAATGAGGGAGGAGTCTAGGTAAGTTGAGATTAATACGTTGCTGTATTTTGAAGGCTTGAGATTATGCTTAGTTGTATCCATGTGTTTGATTATGAGTAATGCTATGATTCTATTTGTTGTTTTGGCCTGTATTGTATGATTTGTATGAAATAACTGATCACCTTAAATTGGACCTAATCAAATATACGACCCGTAATCATAATTGGACCTGCATAGCAACCCATTAGGGGAAACCTAGGATTCTCCGGCCAAATACCAACCCCTTTGAAAGAGATAGCACAAGATTACATAATGGTTCCTTCTTCATCATTAGTCGAACTAAATGACAGGAGAGGAGGTCGCAACGAGGATGAAGTCAATGGTTTGAAGGTAATTGTAAGAGGAGCGGTGTCTCCATTGCACAAGCCTAGGTTTGGTCGCGAGTTGTTGCATTAACAGTAACTCTTTAACCTAAATTAGAGCGGGGCACAATTTCTTTAATTTTACGATGGGCCAAACAACGTCATGCGATGGCATTTGCTTGAACATGCATTGCACCTAATAAGTTGATTGATAACCTTATTATGTTTATGATATAGTTTTACGTCCTCCATCCTAACTTACTAAGCTGTGGTTGCTCACATCCCTATAGACGTTGTGCAGGTACTGGCTAAGAAGTGGTATACAACTACTCTGAAGCTAGCAACTACTGGATCTTAGGGAGTGAAGAAAAATATTTGAAGAACAAACATATATTTTTAAGATCTAAGCATTTTTTTTTAGAGTTTTTCATTTCTGAATAATGTAATAACTAAGAAATATATTATGGTGAAATATTGTAAACGTTAATTGTAATAACTGAATTTCAATGTATATATATATTTTCTTACTTTCTTAGGTAAATGATTTATTTAAATTACAAACTGTTTACTTCAAAGCAGGTTAGTCGTGGACGCCTTGTATAGATTAGGTCTAGGATAGCAATTGTAAGGCCAACTTCTATCTTAAAATGGTTTACACGGCGGGACTGTTGCAACTCTACCGCTTCGGGGTGTAACACCATCTGCCAAAAATCTCTGATACTAATTGGTATATGGTGTTAGTTTTTTATGAATGTAATCAACAGAATGGAAATCAAGGGAAACGATTACTCTGAATACAGAGCTTCCCATATGTAAGGACGTAGGGATGCAATTTTTTTTTTCTTTTTCATTTACTCGTTAATTTTTGTATGTCACCCTTATACATGTATATATGTATGACTGGTTTGTTACAAAGATTCCCTATATTAAACCACATGCTGACACCTAGCTTAAGAATATTTGTTATGCATGTAATGTTAATAAAATAATTAGGTATGTAATACAAAAGATGCCTCTACTACTAGCTTATTACTTATGGTTGTAATAGACCAAATTAAGGCCCATGGCCCATCCCAAATGCTTCAATGCCCATTCTAACATGTTCTGGAACATGTTGCCTCTCATACACTTTAGATCTCACTTCCCTTTCGACTACGAACCCCAACCCAGGACTTCCCTGAATAACATACTAGAGTCCGAAAGAACTACAAGTGAATTATTTCTAGTTGAAAGGGTGTTGTTAATGAAGCAACTCAACAAAAAAGGTGGTTTGCAATATTCTGTCTAGAGCTTGGGCGGGTTATGGCAAGTATCATGTAGAACCCTTACACAATGATCTCATTTTGTGCAAGATAGATAGGGAAGAAAATATTGAGAAGGTGCTATGTTTGGAACCTTGGTCTATAATGGGTAATTCAGTTATTTTGGAAAAATGGGATGTTTCACAGAAAATTAAAGACTTATGTTTCTTGACTATCCATTTCTAGGTGAGAATCGAAGGGCTTCCCTTATAGTTGCTAACTAATGACAATGATAGGAGGATAGGGGCTTGTTTAGTGATGGTAATTGATGTGGAGGATTCTAAGAATCTAAGGAAAGATTTTCTTCGTATGAGAGTGAGATTGGATTTTAGTAAGCATACTAAAAAAAGGTAGATGGATAGTTGATCACCGCAATGAACGCATTTGGATTTCTTTTCGATATGAGAAGCTGCTTGACTTTTGCTATGTCTGTAGCAAGTTAGGATATACACAAGATCCTTACGAGATGAAAGTAGACATCGACCAATCTAAGATTGATTATGGTCCTTATTTACATGCTCCTACTTTGAGGCCCAATGATTTTCATGATATGTACCCTTACTAGGATAAAGCTAAAGTTTCGACTTCACATGGCAAAAGAAGAGACAATAAAGTAATTGATCTTGTAGATGGTCTAAATGTGATGTTGATGTGTGCTGAAGTGGAGAACGAGAGAGTACAGTTACCTTGATGAAGGGGAAAGTGGTTTCAAAAGGTAAAGAGAATGTTAGTGTTATGGATGTGGCAGGAAACCAAGATTCAGTGTTAGGCCCTACACCTTTATTTTTAGCCCAAGTGGAAACAACCCTACGTCCTCTTTTTACACTAAACAAAGATGATCCATACTACCCTTTAACCTAATATTTGAACCCTCGTTTTCAACCTATCCTACCCTTTAACCAAAACACCATA
The DNA here is from genome assembly GCA_024138005.1 of Lumnitzera racemosa. NCBI lineage: Eukaryota > Viridiplantae > Streptophyta > Magnoliopsida > Myrtales > Combretaceae > Lumnitzera > Lumnitzera racemosa. The sequence continues at coordinate 11,209,057 of JAMXBC010000007.1, forward strand.
TCTTCTCCTTCTGTTACAATTTTACCTAACCCTAATTTGACCACCTAAGACAAGCATATACAACCTTTCAATGTTTCCCACTATCATGCAATCCAACAAATCTCATAATTAGATGATAATACTCAATTTGACACTAATACACTTGGTTATGAACCCCACCATGATTATGCTGTTTCTCAAATTGGATCAACCTTTAACTTACACGTATCCTTGAGGTTGGCAAAAACCCTTAATACCTAGACACCCTTAGCGACAGACGTAGGGTCCTTTAATCCTTCACCTATAACAAAAGCACTTTGCTCTCTTAACTTAAAGAGGGAAAGAGAAAGCATCAAGACTTCCTTAAGTAAGCCATACGGAATTAAGAAGAATAATGAAGATAAGTTACATGAGGTTGATAAGAGAGGAAGAGTTCAAAAGTAAGGTAAGCAGAAGGCCAGGATAGTGATTTTTAGAAAAAGGTTAGTAAGACAAAATCTCTCTTTTACAAATTTGGTGGAGGTAAAAGTAGAGGAAATAGCTGAGTTATTGAAAGGTTGTAGTAGCTGGCTTGAAGTAGCCACAAGCCCGCCATGAGTCATATTAGCTAGAACACTTTTGAGGATTGAGTCAATCCTCGCTAGTAAAAACCTTCTTAATGTATGTTGTACATACCTACCTAAAATCATCTTTCTAATGGAGACAAAGAATAAAGGTTTTTATGTGAATCAACTGAGGAGAAGACAGGGTTCACTCACTCCTTTTATATAGAATCGATGGGATTGTTGGGAAGCTTAGCAATCTGGTGGGGCAAAGACATAGAAGTAGAAATTTTAAGGGCTAATGCCCATATGACAGATATGAGAGTAAAGTTGGTTGAATGGGAAGATTATACTAGAATCACATGGATTTATGCTCCTCCTATTTCGAAGCCAAGACTATCTTTCCGGAGGAGGGTGATTAATTTGTCCTAAATAGTTAGGGAAGCTTGGCTATGCATCAAAGATTGGAATGAGATTCTCACATAAGAAGAGAAGAGTGGTAGAAACTCAAAGCTAATATCTCAAATCATAGCTTTTCAACGGATGATATCGAAGGCAAAATTGGTTGATCAAAGGTATAAATGTTAGATATATACTTGGTGAAATAGAAGAAAGAGAGGGGCCAAAGTGAAGGAGTGGTTAGATAGAGGTTTCGACAATGTAGCTTGATTCGGACGATTCTAGAATGCTGTTATCACAAATCTACCATTTTGTAAGTGACCATTCGCCTTTACTAGTTATTGTATGTAAGTAAGATAAATGAAGAAAAATCCTATTTCATTTTAACTAGAACCGGTGCTCTTCGAAGGGATATAGATAGGTTATTGAAGAAACATGGCACGAGAATATTGATGTAATAGATATATATGGACTCATGAGCAAGTTAGATTATTGTAGACAAAGGCTTAGTACTTGGCATAGGGTAGCAGTGCCCAATTGTGCTGAAGAAGTGAATTGGTTAATGGATTTGCTAGCTTATGAGCAGGGAAAGAAGTGTAAAGACTGTAATGACATAATTGAATAAGGTTTACAGAATGTACTTAATGAAGCCATCTCTAGGGAAAAGCTGTGTTAGAAACAAAAATGAAGGGTGTAGTGGCTAGCACATGATGATAGAAACACTAAGTTCTTTCATTGAGTCACAATGAACAAAAGGGCAACTAATAAGGTTTTCAGAATAAAAGACACAAATGGTGTTTGGAAGGAAAATGAGGAAGAACTGGGCAGCTTATTTGTTCATTTTTTCTCTAATATATTCAAGGTGGAGAATACTGATAATATCCCTAATGTATGGAATAGTATCCTCAGGTTGGTTATGAATAATTTGAATGATGAACTGATTAGGGAAGTAACGATGGAAGAGGTTAATGAGGCAGTCTTCTAACTTGGAGTAGACAAAGCACCAGGCCTGAATGGATTCATAGGTACCTTTTTTCAACATTACTAGAATGTTTTGAGAGTTAGTTCTTGATGCTATTTGCCACTTTATGGAATCAAGTACTTTCCCATCTAAACAAAACAAAACTGATTTAGTGTTGATCCCAAAAGTTAAGAATCCATCCAAACTAAGTCACTTTCGTCCAATTAGTTTATGCAATTTCTTAGCTAAAGTTATCATTAAAGTGTTAGCAAACCGTTTGAAAACATTCCTTAATTATGTTATTACACCTGTTCAATGTGCTTTAGTCCCGAATCAAATGATTTAGAATAATATTATTGTAGCCCACGAGATCTTCCATGACTTGAAATTAAAGAAGAGGAAGAAAAAGTGTAGTTATGCAATTAAAATCGACATGATGAAAGCCTATGATAGAGTCAATTAGCAATTCTTAGAGAAGGTCCTACTTAAATTAGGCTTTAATGAAAAGTGGGTGAATTGGGTCATGAACACAGTCACCTCCGTATCTTATAATTCATTGCTTAATGGCAAAAGAATAGGTCACATTACACCCTTAAGAGGCCTTAGGCAAGGAGACCCGTTATCACCATATTTATTCTTGTTTGTAGCTAATGCATTATCTAAACTTATATCTAGTGTTGCTAATAGAAATGAGATATGAGGGATAAAAATTAAATTTGCTTGTTTGGAACTGACACATCTCTTTTTCATAGATGACTCATTATTTTTCCTTAATGCTAGTGACACTAATATTATCTACTTCAAGGATATACTTGCTTCTTTTTGCAATACTTTAGGTTAAGCGATGAATTTTTGTAAGTCAGCAATAGTTTTCAACAAGAATACTCCTAAGGGGAAGAAGCAGAGAATGTATCAATTACTAGGCATATCACCTCAAAACATTATAGGAAACTATTTGGGCACTCCAATCGCATGGGAGAGATCTAAAAGTACAGCCTTAGCATCAGTCAAAGAGAAGACAGGCACTAAAATACAAGGATGGAAGGGAGCCCTGCTCTCTTAAGGAGGAAAGGAAATACTTATTAAGTCAATGGCTTATGCGATGCCAACCTATACTATGGCCATTTTTAAGTTTCCACATAGATGGTGTAGGGAAGTTACATCTTTGATAAGCAAATTTTGGTAGCGCAATAATAAGAATGGGGGAAACATCTATTGGAAGAAGTGGGATTCTCTAGCTATTTTTAAAGAAAAGGCTGGTTTGGGATTCTGAGATTTGGAATCATTTAATGATGCTTTACTTGGGAAGTTAGCTTGGAGGCTACATACCAATCTTGACTAGCTTTAGGCAAGGGAAATTAAGGGAGTGTATTTCCTACATGATGATTTCTTTAATGCTCGGATCAAGGGTAGGGCTTTTTGGGTGTAAAGAGGCATTATGGTGGGTAGATAGGTAGTAAGAAGAGATTACAATTGGAGGATAGGCATAGTTGACAAGGTTAGAGTTTGGGACGACCCTTCGATTGTTACATCAAGAGAAAAAAGCCTTGTAAATTTTTTAATATAGATGTAATGAAGTACAGTTGGTTTTTGGATTTTCTAAATCAAGAAGGTGCCTAACGAGCAGATAGGATCCAACAATTGTTTCCTTGTAGCATTGCAAAGAAAATCCTTCAAATTCTAGAAAGAGGACATGGATATTACGATACTGTCATTTGACCCTTGGAACAAGATGGAATATAGAGTGTTAAATTCTCCTACCATATCGTAATCAAAGCTAAGCTACTAACAGAGGGGAGTAGGCCCTCATCATCTCATATTATAGATTTTGCAATGTCGAAAATAATATGGAATGCAAAATGCATGTAAAAAATTAAGCACTTCTTGTGGAGACTTTGTCATAGTGCATTAAGCACACATTATGAGACCCCATAAAATTAACAATTGAACTTAGTACCTAAATTTAGTGTGATAAAAAGAGATATTTGTTTAAGTGAAAATGTAAGTTCATGTATATAAGCCTCACAACCAGTCACTCAAAACTTCGATCGGATGAAAGATCCGATTGAGTCTAAATTATAAGTAAAGCTAGAAATATTAGTAAAATGATCCCGTAAGTTTGAATTTAAGAAAATAAGCAATAAAATAAAAGAATATAAAAATTTCAAATTTTAAGTATGTAACTCGTTATTTATTGAAAATGCGTAAAGTGCATTCCGATAATTAACGAATTGCTAGAGATAAATTATATATATATATTAAAAATCATAATAACCTAAATAATATTTAGGAATAATTATTTGTACTATATATGAATTTACATGCATGTAGAAATACGTGTAACTACTTAAAATAAGCGAAATGTGCTAAAATAATAATAAATAATTAAATAAAATTCATAATTAATTAAGGAAAGATCAAGAAAAATATAGAAAAATGTGGAAAAGTCCAGAAGTGGGGCGTGACAATCTAATATTGAAGAAAAAAAATCAACTAATTAAAATGCAATAAATAGAAAGTGAAAAAAAGAAGAGATAAGGCAATTGTCTTGTCTTATTAATGCACAATAATTTTCCTAAAGCTCTATAAATAGCAAGAAAAATTTAGAAGCTCATTTGGTCAGTTTAGAGAGTGAGAAAAATAAGGAGAGGCGAAATTGAGAGAAAAATTATGGTTAAAAAAATAACAAGAAAAATTGTGCAATTAGAGCCATAAAAGGGAATCCAAACCCGACGAGCAGTTGGGGATGGACGGCTACCACCACCACACGGTGGTGACAACACCCAGGTGGGCCGACATACCCATGGCCACCAACGGTGGCTGGAGCCACCCAAATCGGTGAGTTCAATTTCCAACCTGATTTTGTGTAATTTTATAAGAATATAATTTTATAAAAATAGTAAATATTCTTATAAAATTATAAATTTAGTTACTCTAGAATATTTTTATATGTAGTTTTTAGAAAAAAATATCATTTTGATGAAAATATGTCTCGTGATATATGATTCTTAAGAAATCATGCAAAACCAAGCATGTTTCAGTTTAGAAATAAATGACCTTAGGAGTGTAGTTTTGAATCCAAAATTTTTGTGTAGACTACTTAGATGATATAGAACAGTTCTATGAAGCTCATTTTCAAAAATTAATTTTCCAAAATTTTAGATAATTTTTAGGCCTTAAAATGAGGTATAAAATGGGTAATTTAGGGTTAATGAAGTAATTAAATAGTTAATTACTGATTTAGTGAATAATTATATGTTTTAGGATGTTGAAATCTGATGAAGTATGATACTTATAGCATTTAGGGTGTTAGATATAATTATTAGGTTAATTATGTAGTAAATGAGTAATAGAGAAAAATAGTAAATTTTAAGTTAATTTTGTAAATTAGGATAATTAGAAGTAAAATCCGATTTAGGATGAATTTAGACATTTTGAAATGATAATTGACATTGCAAGATGGTAATTAGAGTGTTAGAAATATTAGATGTGTATTATATACATAATAGATGATAATACATAATACATAATTATTAGAAATATAATAAATAGAAAATATTAGAATAAAAATTGATATTATGATAATAATAAAAATATACAATAAATCTGATAGGAAACTTAAATTTATGTAATTATATGAAAAATGTAAAAATTTCTTACATCAGAAGTAAATTCGGTATACTATTAAAGATTTAAGTGTACTGGATATAATAAAATACTGACTAGGGGTAATTATGGTATTTAGGATATCTAAAAGTAAAGTGACCAATTTCACATATGAGTTAAAACAAGTTTCTAGAGTTCGAGTATAAAACAGTACTTAGAAATCGAACGAGAATCTAATTTAGAAATCGATGCGGAAACCGAAATCAAATTCGAACCTAACCCCAAATCTAGAATAATTGTAAAATACTTAAGACATAGATAATTAGGTATATTAAACCTTAAACAAAACATAACAATAAGTGTTATAGGATAAAACGAACCTGTAAGGGTTATATGAAAAATTGAAACCACGTTTGTATTATAGGAATGATCAGCGATGGCTTGAGCGAGTTAGACCTTGAGTAAGTGAGCAATGAGTCGAGGTAAGTTGGGATTAATACGATACTGTATTTTGGAGGCTTGAGATTATGCTTGGTTGTACTTATTAGATAGTTTGTGGTGTGCATGTGCTTGATTACGAGTGATGCTATGATTCTATTTGTTGTTCTGGCTTGTATTGTATGGTTTATATGAAATGATTAATCATCCTAAACTAGACCTAATCAAATATATGACCTATAATTATAATTGGACCTATATGGCAACCCCTTAAGGAAACTTAGGACTCTCTAGCCAAATACTGACCCCTTCGAAAGGGATAGCGCAAGATTGCATAATGGTTCCTTTTTCATAGTTAGTTAAACTAAGTCATAGAAGAGGAGGTCGCTACAAGGGTGAAGTCAATGGTTTGAAGGTAGTTGCAGGAGGAGCGAGGTCTCCATTGCATAAGCTTGGGTTTGATCGTGAGCTGTTACATTAATGGCAACTCCTCAACCCGGATTAAAGTGGGCGAAATTGCTCTAATCTCACGACAAGCCGGACAACGTTGTGCGATGGCATTTACTTGAGCATGCATTGCACCTAATAAGTTAATTGATAACCTTGTTGTGTTTCTAGTATAGTTTTAAGTCCTTTATCCTAACTTACTGAGTTATGGTTGTTCACATCCCTATAGACGTCGTATAGGTGCTGACTAAGAAGCGGCATACAACTACTCTGAAGTTAGCAATTACTGAATCTTGGGGAATGAAGAAAAATATTTGAAGAATAAACATATATTCTTAAGGTCTAAGCTTTTATTTTAGAATTTTTTTCATTTTTTGAATAATATAATAATTGAATTATAGTGTATATATATATATATATATATTTTCTCACTTTCTTAGGTAAATGATTTATTTAAATTACAAACTGTTTACTTCAAAGCAGGTTAGTTGTAGACGCCTTGTATAGATCAGGTCTAAAATAACGATTGTCTAAAATAGTTTACACGGCGGGACTGTTATGACTCTGCTGCTTTAGGGCATGACAATATAATTCATGATTGGTACGTTGGAGCCTGATCACAAAAGTTGTACAATTAAATTCGAATTTAGTAATGAAGATTAGTAAATTGGTAAAAATGGCTGCTTAAGCTTGGATTTAGGAAAAATAATATAATAAAATAATAATATACCTAAAATGAAACATAATATTTGTTACTTATCAAAAAATGTATGAAATGAGCCTTGACATATATATATATATATATATACATATACACACACATACATACATACAAAAATAGATAAATTATTTGCATTATAGAATCCAATCAAGTAACATGAAATAATATATATATATATATATGTATTATAAAGTGAGCAACGAGACATAACAAAACATTAGGGATAAATTAATGGTGTTATAAAATAATAACACTATAAGATATGGCTTTTAAATATAATATACGTGTTATGAACATATATAGTATAACCTTAGTTCCATAAATGCTAACATAACATCTTATCAAAATATATGGTTATAATGTACTAAAAATCTTCACAAGTTGCAACAAATGCATGGAAAGAAAAACTAATTAAGTTAAATTAAATTTTGATTTCAAAGTAGCATGATAAGGAAATGGTGAAGAATATATGAACATAGGCATAGTAAATTACCAATAGGACTTGGATTATGTATGTATGTATGTATGTATGTCCATACATATAAGCATAATATACTATAATTATAAATTATTATTGATCCCTTACAAGTGCATGTGAAATGGGAAAGTCGAAGCCCCATAATTTACGTGGTAGTGGATAAAAAAATTAGTAGAAACTAATTTTAATAAAATATACTTTGAGAGTACATGCTCTTTAAAGTCTATTTGGATAATTATTAGGTGTACAGTTGGTTGAAGTGCTAAGTTTGCACTAACTTGCTTCTCTATAAAATCCCCTAACCTTTTTTAATAATAATTTAACAGCTTAAATATTACGTAAAGTCATCAAGAAAAAGGAAATGTAGGAAAAAAAAAAACATACGGGGGTATCAAATTGGATTCTTCGAGTTAGTTAAGTCGTGTACGCCTTGTGTGGACTATATCTACAATAATAGCTGTGCGGTTAGCTTCTATCTTAGATTAGTTTATAAGGCAAAACTATTATGACTTTTTTTGTTTGGGGCATGATACACATGTAAGTTTCAATAGAAGAAGAGTGAAAGATTCATAAGCATGTGACTTTTGTTAAAGAGAAGAAATAAGAAAACACTTTGTTTTATTGTGTGATTGGACTTGTAAGGTATGGGCAGAGGTTATGGGACTGAGAATTGATTTGGTACAAGTATCAACTCTTGATAAATGGCTACTTTCATTAGTAGAGAACTCAAGCCTGACAAAGGAGCATTTAAAGAAGTTTATTAGTGAAGTTAGATTCTCGTATTGGGTGATATGGAAGCATCACTACGAGTATGTCTTTAACCATTCCATGCCAGTCCCAAGGAAGGTTGTAGCAATGATATAAGTTACTAAATTAGAATATCTCATACTATCTAAGGCATTTGTAGTCAAACACAGCATAAGGAGGATGAAGGTTTTCAAAAAGTTTGGATGCTACCTGATCATTTGTCCATTAAGCTCAAGTAGGATGGTGCTTTAAGTGTAAAGTTACAGGTCTCTAGACTAGGAGTAATAGCATGGGATTGTAACAGAAATTTCAAGGGTGCGATTAGTAAGAGTTTGCAAGCTGCTGATTACTTAGTTACCAAGGCAGTAGTAATTCAAGAAGCACTAAAATGGACAAAAGATATGAGATGGAACAAGATTATTGTGGAAATGGACTATTCCTTACCTTTCAACTGTATGCAAGGTTAAGGGAGTAGATGGTCCATAGTTGCAATTGTTAAGGATATTTTATTGTTCAAGTCCACTTTTACTTCTTGTTTGTTCCCTTTCATAAACAAGAAAGTAAATAGATGCACTGATTGGGTAGCTAGCTAAGGAAAAATGGGCTTTTGCGTTTGTTATTGGGAAGAAAATCCTACAAGTCCTTTATTGAGTTTCATTAGAGCAAATTAGCTATTACATTCACTAGGTAGTTTGTAATTATAGACACTGTTTCTACTTTTTGATGAATGAATATTCTGTAGTTTCTGGGCCAAAAAATAAAATAAAATAAAACCCGTTGCATTAGAAAAAAAAATTGCAACAGAGCATTTTACTTATAATGCCATAACTTAAATTTCTTGAAGTGGTTGTAGAGAATTTGAAAACATAGGAGCAAATGTGAGTTGTAAATTTAGTATGATAATCATAAATATACTTAATGTTAGCAAATTCATTGTCAATTTTGAAGAGAATGCTCAATGAAGATGTTGCCTCTATGAGCTAAGATTTGTCAACATCTCCTTACCGTTTGTCTTTCATTTTAAATTTGAAAAGACATTTGATTCTTCAAGAATACTACTATCCACTCTTAAGTGCTATAAAGAGATAAGTAGATGTGTTCAAAAACATGTCAATTCTTCTTATGGTAAGTATACATGTGTATAAATCGCTATTTAGTAAGTAATGTCAAGAGTATCTTTAAATTTGATGTGTTTTATATTTTGGTTTACAAGTGTGAAAATTATACGGTAGACTATCCCTTTTTTGTAATTTAAACTTGCAATTTTGTCCATTTTTTGTAGCCATGAATGTTTCCAATGCATGGAGACCCATACTTAGCAAATCTATAATCATAGTTATGTTGTAACTCTAAGTTACCTCCAAGAAAGTACTTAATAGGAAAAATTTCTTCAATATTTACAAAATTGAGCCATTTGGTGGACTTGTAAATTCAAATGAATTCTCTTTTGTTACTATGATTACTTTGTTTTTCATCTAAATGTTATTTTCTTATGAAGATGGCTTGATGGAAATTCATTTAATAGTATACTAGAATCTAAATTTGCTGGTTTTCCCTTCTATTTGGAAGGCTTAGGCAATCTTTCTTGCATTATCAAAGAAAACGATCTAAAAGTATAACATATCGATTTTGATTAATTCCTCACTATTGCCTAAGAATTATAGTTCCATAGATCTTGATTTAAAGGCCACTTTAGGGGTGGAGGAGGTCGAGCATGTGAGTGTAGTGATTAGTGAGGTAAGAAATCTAATATAGTTCATTTAATTAATATAATATGATTCTATTTATAATTATATTTTTCTTATTAATGATGTCAATAGTTATTATAGTGTGTGTAAATCCTGTAAGTTTTTAGTAACCAAAAATGAAGTTAGATAAGAAAGTCCCTATAATCACTCAAACATAATAATGGAAACCTTAAATAAAAGAATCGAACCCTAAATGTTAAGCTAAAACCTTAGAGAAAACAAGACCTTAAAACCTTAACTATATAAGTACAACCCTAGAAACCCTAATACTTAAGAAACCCTAGAATGATAAAAAAAAACCCTAAAAAGATTGCTAAGCCCCATTTGAATGACCAAATACTCTAATATGATAAATAAACTCTACCATAAGATTAGATTAATCATTAAGAGTAATTAAACTTAATAATCACCTAAAACCCTGAGTTCCGAGTATGTACACAAATCAAATAACTATAAATGGATGCTAAACCCTAAGCCAACCCTAAGTACATGTGTAAGATACTTAGACTATCTAAAATGTGGCAACAAAACAAAACCTTAAACATGCCCTAATTATACTTAATTAGCCTAATTAAGCTTAATCACTCTTGATTACCCTAAGTAAACCTTAATCCATAACCAATCCTCATTACATTTTAATTAACAACAAGTCAAACCTAAGTAAAGATTAGAGTACAAGGAATTAAATGACATCAAAATATTTTGTTCCTCAAGGGGACAAGATCTTTCCCATTTAGCAAAAAAGTAAAAGAGTACATGGTCCTAAATATAAGGAAGTCCTTTACTACCTAAAATTGCCAAGCCTTATCCCCCTCTCCACCTTTGATTTATGCTGGCTAAGCACCTCTCACCCTTATTCCTTTTCATTTGCTTTCACTTTATATACTCACACTGAAAAACTCTCTCAAAAAACAACCTAAAGAATACCCTAAAACCACCATCAACCACTACCTTACATACTTCACTGCTCCACTCCATAACTCCACTACCACACCACCAAACCCACCACCATAAAAAACCACACCACCTTCTCTTACTCTTCTAAATCGTTGCTAACTACTCTTGAAGCCACACCTTCCATAACCTTTGATTGGACCCCCTAAATGTAAGGCAACACCTAGCTTTAGTAAGTGACTAAGCTAGGTTTTCCTTAAGTTTCTTGCTAGTATCTTGCATCTTAGACACTCTTAACTTTATGTATAGCTATGTCTTAGATGTTTAAGGATGTCTTAATGAAAAATAAGTATAGTTGATGATAGGAAAAGACTCCTTAGTTGAAGTTCTAACACTAATGTATAAGGAAGTTTAGCATCTTGATAGTTTTAGTGATGAATCAACAAGAAAGATGACAAGCCCTCACATTCTTTATCATGCCACCACCTTCTCTTGGATATTCCCAACTTATTTTCTTCATACTTGATAGATACATAACTTATGCTAGAAGAAAACATAACTAAAATGAAGGGAAAAGCACTAAAACATATAGTTTGTAAGATGTGTATTGGAAACCCTCAAAAACCTACCTTAAACTCTACATACATGATGGGTTAAGATATGTAAATTTTAATTTATTAGCTTAATAACATGATTATTTAGTGCTAAGCATAATTTAGGACTTGATTAACTAAGTTAAGCAGTTAATGATGAGTTAGGACCCTAAGCTAGCTTAGTTAGAGATTAAAGACTTAAATATGGTATTAAGGGCTACCTTAACGATCATAACCTGTAACTTAGTGAAATATGGACTAAACTTAAGACCAATATTGCGCTTAAGTCTAAAAAGACAAATAGGATTGGGTTTAAGGCTCTAAATTGTAAGATAAGCTCAAAAAGTCCGAAAAGACCTAAGTTTTAAGCCTAAATAATTAAGTGACCAAATTTGAACTCTATCTTAAAAGGCTCAAAATAAGTTATTCAAGAGACTCACTATACCCTAAGGCTCATCTAAGACATCCATTATAGGCCTCTTAATGAGTTAAAGGCTTAAACTTAAGAAAATAGCCCATAAGGGCAACACTAAGGCCTAAGGTAAAAATTTAAAGTGTTAGGAAAAAAATTTCACTTAAAATACTTAAAAAGAAGCCTAAAATATTACGTATAAGGCCTAAGACCCAAAGCTAAGCTTAAAGCCCAAAAGTAAGCCCAAGCCCTAAAGTGATCAAACTCACACTTTGAGCCCACAAACTTGTAAAGCCTAAACTAAAACCTTGCTGACCCAAAAACCCAAAAATGACTTCACTAAATAAAAGAACACTCGACAATGAAAAACAACTATAAGATCATTGAAAATGGATTTAAAACAAGGAAACTACGCTTGAAATATGAAAACATTTAAAACGAGAACTTAAAGTAAGAAAGTATAGATAGTTAATATAAGTAACATACTTATATACTTTAGATGTATTCTTCAGGTGACAAGGACCCTAAGTTTGATGCAATCGAAGACTATTGGGACCGTGTTATTCCATGAAAGAGTGAGAATACCAACCCTTGTCATATCTTGCTTGTGGATGTAGTGTAGAGCACTATTTAATCATATATATGCAAGAAATGAATATGCTTCAGATAGGGATTATATGCATGTGTTTGATTTGGATGTACTTACTTGTTAAGGGACAATAATATATTACAAATTAGATGCTGCATTAGTAAATAGGGCCCTGGATTATCATCATATATATATTTGGTTAGTCATCTACGAAACTGAAATAATAACTACTTGACCTTAATAAAAACTGGCCATGCATTGTACGTTTATGCATTATTTGTATAGGGCATTAGCATTATACAGTAAAGTGAGAGATCATGCATTTTAGATTCAATACTATTATTATTATGTGTGTTTTTGATTCTTATGATGTACTAGTGTGACATATTCATGCCTCAACCTTTAAGATCTACTTAACTTAAGGGAGTATTACCTTTTACTTAAGGCCGAGTGGTATCTGTTGCTTCAGGTTTAATGTTTGGATGGTAGATGTAGAGACCAGGTCTTGACGTGGCTAAATATTTCCTAACCTAGGCCACGGTAAGTGTAATACCATGCTTTGTATAGTGGCTAGCAGATTGTGTATGATGTTGCATTTCATATGCTTGTTTGCTTTGCATATGCGTATTAATTCACTTTCTTATTACTTGTTCATTGGTAGGATATGAAGGTTATTCATTAAGCTATTGTTATTTATCTCATTATAGTTTATTGTTTTAGCAGAATCTTTGGTTAATGCTAAGGCGCAAGATGCTCGAGGTTAATATTACTAACATAGGGATTGTCAGCTAGAAGAAGAGAGTGTAAGCGGCCACTTATGTGTTATTTGGACTATTTAAGCTTATTTACATCTTTTAGTATGTTGAGTAGCATAGATTACTGGTATTATTTTATTTTCGATCTGTATGACTTAAGTTAGGGAAAACCTTGAACCTTGCTTTTAGTTTATGTCGAATTAGATATTATGGTTTAATTTATATTGAATCTTCATTATTACTCTATACTAGTCTATGAGTGGAAGTCAAGATTGTGAGACGCCTTGTGTAATGCATTGAAGGTTCCTAATCAAGAATGGTACTTGATCTCGAATCTTTTTGTAGCACATAATGGTACTCTCACAACTTGATCGCCACTCCAAATTTTAATAGTGTGCTTATTGAAAAGTTTGTTTGCTTAAAATAAGTAGACATAGAGTTTATTCATAAAGAAACGAATAGATAATTCTGGTAACATTGTATTGTAGCCAAGTGAATTGGCATACTTTTATAACTGTCCCATTTAAGACAATCTCATAGTGTGCATAAGAGAGCAAAAGCTTCATAGTATTCAAACAACCATTAGATACAACTAAGTGAACAAGCTTAGGACAACATTCTAAAATTGTCTTAGGAAACTCCAAGTAATGTTAGCTAATTATGATCTCCCATCTTTCTGTAAATTGTGGTTTTCTCTATTGATAAATTAAAAACAATTTATTGTAGTGATGCTAAAAGCTTATAGAAAGAAACATTAGCCGACAATATTGAATGATATATTAGTCACTATTTGCTTATATAAACACATTATTTATGTAGGGTTTTTCTTTTTCGTAGCCAAATACACACATGTATATATATGTATATATATATATATATATATAAGTTTAATACTATAATTTGATTTTTTGGATTTATTTGAATAGGTTAAAGGTATAAGGACCTAAAGTTCACAAATATTAAGCTTTCAACTTTCAAGGCTAGTGATTAGTTGTACATTAGGAACAAAGACAAAAAAATTATGCAAAGTAATTAGTGAAGAAGTTTGTTAGCATGAATGAGTTAGGATTATAAGTCATAAACTATTTAAATCGTTAAGATCGAAGAAGGACAAAATCGAAAGCTAGTCAGTTTCATCTAGAAACTAGTATAGCAATGATCAGAAGCATCATTATTGGTTATAACCAAAGGAAGCTAGAAGCTCATAGCTTTTGATTTTCTTTTTAGATCCGAGAGTCTACTTTAGAGATAATAACTTTTGATAGAGCCTATAATATATTAATAAAGACTAATATGAATATAATTGTTCAAATCGCAAGTCAACTATACAATTTTGTGAGTTTATGATTTTTTTAGTTAAAATAGATGTAAAATCATTTAGATACAAATTTTTTGTATAATTATAAATATTAATATACGATTTTATAAGTTTATGACTTTACTATCGGTTTTATATGATTTTATACAATTTTACTAATTCTATAAATTTAAAGTCTCAATGGAATCTTGATTTTGATAACCTTGAACTTATAGCTTAAAATAAACAGCTTCACAATTTAGTGCTACTTTGGAAGTTGAAGTTGCCTATTTTGATAAAGAATCAAATCGTTGAAGTTTTAATGTTATTTTAGGAAAGTTATATATTTGATTTTATTTGTTTCTTGAATTGATGGGATTTATATTTTATTTAGTTTCCTTATTTATTCTAGTGTTATGAGACAATAAAAGTCCTATGAATCATTTGTATTGACAGTACTACATTAACATGAGTTAATCTTATACACATTTGTATCTATTATATTATACACTCGATTGCTTTTTGATTCTTTGTCCGATTTTCTTTCTCCCTTTTATCTATTGGTCTAAATCATCTTCCTTGATTACGTTATATATGGTATAAGGGTGTCTCTATTTATTGTTTAAGATATGGTTAATCGGTAAATACAATGTAGTGAACGAATTCCCACTATCATCGCATTGTGATACTTTTAAGTGCTTTCAATTTACATTTCTACATCTGAAAGTTTTTCTATCCGAAGTATTAAACTATAATAACAGCCAAACAACCAACACAAACGGCAGTCAACAGCAAAAGAAACAACATCAACAACCAAAGAATTTACTGTGAGAAACTACACAAAAAGTCCCTAACCTTAATACCCGAGAAAGGGTGGAAAACCACAGATCTCCAGGAACTTGTGTTGTAGTGGAAGAATAAAAGGTGTGATCGCAAAATATATAAAGGGGGAAAAAAAAAAAAAAAACGAAGAAGAAGAAAAGAAAAAGAAAAGGAAAAGCTACTAGGATTGGAATCTTCAAATCAAATCCATGAAGATCAATTGCGTTGTCCTTCTCCTAATTTCGTGTTTATTGGTGGTCTTGCGGCCGGCCAGCTTCAATCTCTTCCTACATTTATATAGTTTAATATTAACATTATACAAAAGTATTACGTACACACAATAAGCGATTGAGTGAGAGAAAAAAAAGAGAGGGGTTACGGTTTGTTTTGAATCTTCTTTTTCTTTGGAGACGAAATCTAAGCCCAAGCACTTTAATATGTATGGTTTTCAAGAACTCTTTTAATGTAATGGCAAGGACTATACGGCTGGTTAAACTTCCTCTCTTTTGTTGCCCTCATCGTTCAGGATTCCCTTACTAGGCTTTGTAGCTCTCACTCTTATTTGGATTTTTACTTTCTAAGTACTAGAAGTTGGGGAATAGCAGTTTCGATCTCTATGTGTACTCACCGATGTATAAGAACACCTGGTAGGTTGTTGCGTCTTCGAGATTCCGGATATGACAATATATATAATCACTTCATATCAAAATTTTCACATAAAGATTGTGATACACCTATGTTCTTTAGCTCCAACTTAATTAAAAAAAAAAAAAAGAGAGAGAGAGATACTACTGCTATTTTATACGAAATATCAACAACTTGGTAGAATTCTTTAGTAGTGAAACTTGATTGGACTCACAATATGGAGGTTAAAAATTCTGGAAGCTCCAAATAATCTCGAATTATTCACGCAAACTCAAAAAATCACCTATAGTACGATATTTCGTGAATGAACTAAACATATTGATTGAACAAAATCTTCTTTTTTTCCCATATTGTATCTTTTTATACATCGACAAAGCGTCCAACTTCTGTACTACTTTTATCTCCTTTGATGTGCTCATGTGGGTGTGTGTATTTCGGAGTGAAGACCCTCCTCCTCCTTTCTAAGGCGGTGTGGATTTTGTACCATGCTGTTATAGCCAACACAATAAGGTATCGAAGTTATCATGATGGAAAAAATGAAGCAATAGATATACAGAAGTTTTGTGCATTTGATGTAAGGTAACTCTTGAATATGAGGGTGCATGGGATACTTGAATCTCACATGGAAGTTTTTGTCAGCGTTTAAATGTAAATTCTGTCCCCACCAATTGTTAGGTAGTTTTGAAAGTTCATTAATTGGAAACAAGCTACACCATTACATAATTCTTAATAGAATCGACTCAGCAATGCTTAGTTGGAAACTTATCAAATTTAATGTTAGCTTTGTTGTTCTTTTATGGCTAGCTAGGCATATCACATTCCCAAAGGAAAGCATGTTAGAACTATTTCATTAAAATACATAGTTTTAATCATATCATAAACTTTTGTTATTTTCCAACGATATTATTTCGTTATATATATAAATGTATATAACTAAATTAAGTGTGTATATTATTATTATTATTATTATATATCGTGCAAGTAAAATGGCAAAGTCTTATTCTACTCATTTTAAACTTAAATTATTTAATTGAATATAAGTTAATATTAGGATACATCTGTATCTACCCCAAATTTCATACATTGGTGGTGTACTTGAAATCACAATTGCAAGGATAGATGTGGGACACAGAGATTGTGTCTTTCTTGGCTGTTTGGCATCCCTTGATTGCTTGTTATCTAAGTGGTAATAGATCTTTCTTAGAGTTTGCTTATTCAGCATCAACTTCTCTTTTATCCTTATTTGTGCCCATCATAACAAGATCAGTGGTTCCCTACATGGATGGCCACGAATAACGTTTTGTGGGTTGCTCCAATTTCAGTGGATGGTATTGCAAGTCAAGTTCATGCATTACCTCATTGTGCTAAAAAGGACGCGCCCTATTGACATATGACATGGAAATGATTTTCTCGATCGATAGATGCCAATAATGGATTTCTTTTTATTAATAAAGTCTGCTTTTTAATGATTAATTATTATTTTTTTTATTTTTTTTAATATGGAAGTGATAAGTGCATTATTACATATACTTGTTAATGAGTTTTTATTAGTGATTTTTTTTATGAGTATTTTGTTGATGTTGGGTGCTTAATTAATAATGTTTTGATTTTAGGTCTTTGATGAATATTTGAGGAGAAAAGAAATAAAAAGAATCAAGTTTTGTTTGATTTGGAATTGAATTGGAAGATTTATTTTAGAAAGATATACAGGAGATATTTTAAAATATATTAGAGATTTGTTTCTACATATAAATAAATACAAAGTTTTTGTAAACATTAGCATTCATTCATTCATATTTTAGGGTTTTAGAAACTCATCTTTTTTTATTATTTCATTTTATTTTCCCAATATTTTAGATTAGTTCTTTTTAGTATTCAGTTATTATAAACCTTAGTTTTCTATGTGTTTAGTTTTTTTTTTTCTTCTATCAATCTATGATTTCTAATTTCTATGATCTAATTACTCACTCTTTCATTGTTTTGAGCCAATATATTTGGAGCATCAATTCAATATTAGATATTATATAAAAATCAAGAGATTCCTTTATATAATTAGATCATAACGTAATTAAAAAAGTTGCATGCAATTCTAGAGATAGGATGACATGACTTTTTGTATTAAGGTGACTTAATACTATGATTCACAGATTGTTAATACAATTCTAAGGTTTTTAATTAAAAAGAGATTTTGATTAATTATTCAAGGATTAAGCACTAGTAATCTCGAGAGGGATGTTAGTATTTTATGAATTCTTGCAATCTAATAAATTAGGATGAGATTGATATGTGCTTTATTTTGTAGAGTAATTAATAATTGAATATTGAATTCATACATTCTTATTATCTTTAATTTTTATTTATTTTGCATATTACTTTAATTAGTTTTGAGTTTAGATTTAATTATCTTAAATATATTTCTTGAATAAAATTATTATGTTAGATATTAGAAAATAGTGAAATACTAGTAATTGCATTAGTTCTTGAGGGATCGATACTTGGACTCATATCCTTTATATTATAAATTGATAAGTACACTTGTTTTATACCAGAAAGTTTTTCGTGAAATAGATTATATCTAATTTTCTATTTTTTTTCTTTATTTATTGTTGGTTTGCAAAAGTCATAGTAATCTATAAAGGTGTACAAGTGGGCTCTGGCTCATAGATTGATTCATTTAATCCATTTTTTAAACGAGTTTGGGCTAAGGTTTTTTGGCCCATTTAAAAGCTAGCCAAATGAACTTAGGTAATTTAATTTGCAAGCCAAAGTAGGCCGATTTAAGTTGTTGCATTTAACACATTTACACCTTTAGTCTACGGACTAGCCTCCTTAACTTGGTTTTTAAATGAGTAAGGACCAAAGTCTTTTGTCTGTTTAAATAACGGACCAAATGAATTTGACCAATTTAATTTGTGGCCCAAAATGGGTCGAGCCGAATTACCCATTTTAGCTGCTTGCATACCTTTAGTAACCTAGCCTCCTCTCGTCCTTGGACATGAGCTAGAGTCAGAGGAACTTCTAAATAGGTTTATAAAATGTTTTGATGATTATGATTTCCAACATATGCAATATGTATAAAGATGTGTACGTGATCCAGACTATGGTTAGAGGGTATTCAAGTTTGATATACTTAAGGATTGAGACCTTTAGAAGTAGAGAGAATGTTACATCGTTGCAATTTATGGAAATTAAGGAGGACCTTTTAGAATAAAGCCTATCATTTAAATAATCAACTTATGCCATACAAGCATTGAGCAAGTTATTAGAGGGCATCTTACAACTGGGGGGGCTAAGGAACCTTAGCAAGAAGAGGAAAAGTGTACTACCATAGAAAAGATCAACTTAGATATAAACTACAGGGTCTTGGCATGTAGATGACCAACCTACCTTCCGACTACCCATGAGCTAACCATCAAAATGGGAGCATAAGCATATTAATAAGCATCGAAAGACTTCAATTATCGTCCAAATCGTAGCTATTATAGGTGTTCAAACAGCCCACTATGTACTTATACTTTTAACATAGCATGTACATAAGCTTTTGACCATTTTACCCTTATTGTGTCTTAGACTCTAAAGGGATTATCATTTTGTAATCAAGACATTATATCGCTAAACCCAAACATTGAGTTTTTCTTCAATTAACATCCTTATTGATCCTTGCATTATGATAAACATCTAAAATTTCTTGATTTGAAAGCATATACATTGAGTGATTCCTAAGCCATTTCTTAATCCTAGTGAGTAATATTAAGAGGAGGGAATTGACTTATCCTTTAAATCCAGTTTCCATAACACTCAAAACAACAACATTCAAGTAATCTATGACTGTGAATAGACTTAGAGTGTACTTACTTACATCATAATTATTTGGTATCAGAGCTTAATGTTCAATTAAAGGTGATAAAATAGTGTATGTATATGTGTGTGCATGTATATGTGTGCATGCGTATGGGCATGTATGTGTGTGTGTGTACGTGCTTGTGTACATGTGTATGTGTGCATATACGTGTGTGTGCATGTGCGCATGCTTGCATATGATGGGCGCAAATGCATACGTGCATGCGATGCTTATGTACACGTGCGTGTGTGTTATTGTATGATATTTGTAGTGTTTGTGTTGTTTGTTGTTATATTTTTGAGTGAAGTGGAGTGTTTTGCTTCTTTTTAATTGATTAGAGGTTGACTTAAGCTAAAATTGCGTGAGGGAGGTTAAGGGTAATCGAAATATGTGAAGTGCTCCATGAATTCCTTAAGTGAATATTGTTATGTAAGATCAATCCTAATTAGTTGGAGATGTTTAAAGATGGTATATATGGCGGGGGAATAGGCGAAAGACATTAAGGATATAACAATAGCAAGAGGGAAAAGGAATAATACTCGTTAGCCTATGATGGAGCAAATGATGCAAACCTTAATAGAGAGATCGAATAAAACATGATGACAATTTAAAGTGCACAATTGACCATAATAAGGAGGCTTAAAGTTAAGGCATACGAAGCAGGTGGGGCACTAATATTTATTTGGAGAGAAGTGGATGAGCTAACAAAGAAGAAGATGACACTTTCCATAGAGTAGTAGGAGGAGAAAATGGTCGACAAATGAGGAACATAGAAACCATTAAGATGAAGATCTTATCTTTTAGCGGTAGTTTTCCAATAACAACTATTTAGATTAAGAGCATGAGGTAGAAAAAGGTACTTGAATACTTTGAGTATGATGATTAAACAAAGGTGAGGTTTGTAGTCTCAGAATTCTTAAGGTATGTAGCATTGTGATAGAAGAACTTAAGAACTCTATGAGTAAGAGATGGCAAAGGAGATGTGATCACTTGGAGAGAGATGAGAGGCTATTAATAAATGCTTTATGTCGCGTCACCGACAAGATATTCCTAAAACTCTTAGACTTTAAGGCAAGGTAAGATTAGCATAGATGATTATGTGAAAAACTTTAAGATGCTTATGATTAGGTATAAGATAAAAGTGCCAAAGGGGTAAGCAATAGATCAATCCTCCATCATTAGATTGAAGTTCACGATCGTAAGTATCGTAAAGCTACAACCATTTGATGCTTTAAGTAGTGTTATATAGCTTACACTAAAGGTAGAGCAATATAGGAGCAAGAGCCTCTATATAACATTAGTTACTACCCTTAATCGATTTGGAGTTAGGGATGAGAAGTGAGGCGAAGGAGGTAGAGAAGTTAAGGAAGGAGAAAGGTTGAAGTAAGAAGATGCGAGTAGAAAGAAGAAGGTCGAGGAAAGGTGCCTAGTAAACTCGATGCCCGATGAATCGAGCAACAGAAAATAAGAAGGCAAAATAGCCAAATCAAATGTTTTAAGTGTTTTAGCTCTGGGTACACTACTTTTCTATGTCTAACATGAAGAGTCGCAGTACTGAAGGGTTGAATACAACCATAGAGGTAGCTAATGAAGAGAAAGAAGAGGTAGATGAAAATATAGAGGATAAAGGAGTTTGTGAGACCAAGTAGAAACCATATGCATGCAATAAGAGATATGGATGACCATGATATCAAGGCAAACTTTGAGTACAAGCCTTTAGCTTAAACTAAACTCGACCCACTTAAATGAAACCCACTCAACCAAAAGTTAAGGGAATACATGTTCTGTAAAGACTCTTTAAAAGTTCTTTCTATATTGTGGCAAATGGTTAAAACTAGGGGAAAAAAATAGGAAGGTTAAGATTGGATGGACGGACTAAAATTAACTAGATAACTAGTCTATTTTCGAGAACTCTAAAATTTAGGCTTAGGAATATCGAAGCTTAAGGCAAAACAAATAACTATCATATTAGGCATTTTGGTAAATAAGCTTATCATTTTTCATAATTTGACTAACTAAAGACTAATTGCAAGAGAGATGAAATTAATTAAAGATTCTTTACTTTTTTACTTCTTGTTTTCTCATTTTATTTTCTTGGGAATTTTTCTCA
Organism: Lumnitzera racemosa; assembly: GCA_024138005.1. Taxonomy (NCBI): domain Eukaryota; kingdom Viridiplantae; phylum Streptophyta; class Magnoliopsida; order Myrtales; family Combretaceae; genus Lumnitzera; species Lumnitzera racemosa. Next base: position 11,231,081 of record JAMXBC010000007.1, read on the forward strand.
TTATTTCTATATCGAAGATTAAGGCAAAACCCAAATTACCATCTCTTAAACACTACAAAATGTGAATCCCTTAAGGTTTTTTCATCCTTCATTGAAGAAAAATGAATTTCCTAAAATTATAGATAGAAAACTTACCAAGAAACCTTTTGTTAATGCATTTTCATTAGTCTCTAGCAATTTCTATTAGTTGAGCATCAATAATTTGAATTTTGGATTTATTTTATAGAAGATGCTTGAGAGTTTTTTTGTTATTAGTGTTAAAGCAAAGAGAAGAGAAGGGTTAAGGGTAGGGTTTTTTTTTAAACACAATATATGAAGAGGGGTAGTGATTTTCTAACATTTTAATGGACCAAATTACCCTTAAGGCTTTAGACAATAACAAGCAAATACCTAGCCTTAATGTCTTTAATATTATTATAATTTTATCTAATATCTTTTTATTATTTTTAGTCTTTACACATACAGTTTGACGAATAATGTTACCGGTTTAGGTTTAAAAGTATTTTAGTAAATTTTATTTTGCAATGCATAGTTTGAGTCATTTAAACTAAGGTTTTATTTTTCTTATTGATAATTCCATTTTGTTTTAAAGTTCTAGCAATTGAAATGGTATGTTTAACACTACTTTGGTCGCAAAACTCATTTATTTCATAATTCTCTAACTCCCGCTCGTGATCACTTCTAATTGTGGTAATTGTAAAATACTTTTCATTTTGGATTTTCATACAATATTTAAAGAACATATAATTTATTTCATCCTTATTTGTAAAGAAGAAGATCCATGTGTATTTGGTGAAATCATCAAGAATGACCAAGATATATTTCTTTTTACCAAACTTATAGTCTGAGTTAGACAAAATAAATTCACATAAATTACTTATAGTAGCCTAAACATTAAAATAACATCTTTATATTTAAAAGAAGACTTTGTTTGCCTTTTTTTTTTTTTGTTTATATGCTTAACAAACCTTATCTTTATTAGAATTCATTTCAGTAAAATTTTTAACAAGGTAATTTTTGATAAGTTATGAATGATATATATACTAGTATGTTTTAATTTTCTATGTTACAACCAACTATCATTATTCTAAGTCAAAAGATAAGTTTCACTATTGTTTTTGTTTAAAAATTTATCAAAGTTGATTTCATAAATGCTTTCTTATCTATACCCTTCAAGACGAGTTTAGTCATTATTGATTCTTTCAAAAGAGCACTTAGAAGCTAAGGATGTTATTTTGTATCCAATATTATACAATTGACTAATACTAAGTAAACTGTATTTTAAGTTATTTATAGATAAGATATTCTTAATTGTAAGATCTTTATTAATAAAAAAGTTAACTTCACTATAATGCTTGCTTTCCGGTATTCTTTAAAAGTACCATTCCTTCTTCCTGCAAGGTTAAAGTCATAAACTTGGTAGTATACTATTTCATATGCCTTAAATACCCACTATCGAAATACCATTTATTACTTCTCCTTGAAGGTCCTCACAAAAGTACAAGATTATTTCTGTAGCACCCATTTTAGGTTAGGTCTTTTGAGGTTAGTTGTAATAACAAATACTTATCTCTTAAGGATCTAAACCATATTATTTTCACAATTCAATAACACATTTTTCCTTATTGTATAGCATGGGCAACATAACCATGTTTATTACAATAATTACAAATCCTATTAGTTGCTTTTACAAAATCCTTTTGTAAGACATATTTATTATTAATATTATAGTCGATTCCACTTGTGTCTAATCTTAACCTTTGTTGTCCTAAGAGCATTTTCGAATCCATCCTTTTTCGACTTCTTATTGAATTTCATGAATCTTTTCAACTTTATCGCCACCATTGTCATTTTCTTCATCGTCTTCACTTTCGTCATTTCTTAAGCTTGTATTAGGTGCCTTAAGAACAATAGTTCTCCTCTTGGATTCCTCTCCTTACTTCTTAATCATTCATGAGCTTTAAGAGTTTCAAAAAGTTACCTCGTTAACGTTTCATCGGGATTATGAGCTATTCTTTTAGCTTCCCAATCCTTTGGTAAAGATGTAAAAATTGTAAAATTAACTCTAATGTTCGAAAAGGTTTTAGTAATGACATCCAGGAAATTAACAATAATGATGAACCTATTGTGCATTTCATTGATTATATCATTAGGTTCGATCTTGAAGTTCTTGAATTGACCATATAATAGATTTGTTTTAGTATATCTGCACGAGTGGTTGCTTCATAAGTGCATTTTAATTCATCCCAAATAGCTTTAGCACTATTACAATATATGTTCTATTAAAATCATTTCATTTATAGCACAATGTATTACATCCATAGCTATCTCATTTGAATTGCTTTTTCCATTTCTATATAATTCTTTTCTTCCTTATTTTCTATTTTAAAGGGTCCACTATTAATAACATCTTATGAAAACCAATTTTGTGCTTTTAAGAACATTATCATGGTAGATTTTCAATAAGGATAATTGCTATCCATTAAGAGAGATAATCTATTTATAGCTTGACCCTCTAGAGAGTACATTAGTATCCATGATATTAACACTAAAAAGTAACTAAGCAAATGATTAGAGACTAGTTAGCTCTAATATGAATTGAAATATTAGGCTAAGCTCAAGATAGGGTGGGGTATGTATGGAGGGTGAATTAAGTTTTATCACAAATTTTAATCATTTTTCAAAATTAATCAAGATTAATAAATAAAAAGAGATTGCAATGAACTAATAAGTAATAAATAAATAATGAAGATAGATTTATGAGGAAGAGAACAAGAATGGGTACTTGCAAAATAAACACATTCACTATTGAAAAGTAGTTTTCTTTTTTTTTTTTGGAGTATTTATAGTTTAAGGAATAAATTCATCCATTATCTCAAAAATTGCATGTTTAATGCAATTCAATGGCTAGTTTTCCTTGAGTAATTGGTCACCAAATAGGTCACCATCTGATCAGTGATAGCAATTCACTTAGCATTTTTTTTAGTGTTCGGCAATTACTTAATGTTACGGTCTCTTTTTGTAACACGTTTGTACTATTAGAGCTTTATCATTTTGTACATTATTGTAATACTAGTGGATGATTCAACCGCATCGTGTATGTATAAAATAAATAAAATTGTACGATATAATTAAATATATTATTATATTAATAGAAGATATTAATATATAAGGAAGAGAGAGAGATGGGGGCCATAGAGGGAGGAAGTAATGGGAATGTTAGAGAGAGAGAGAGAGAGAGAGAGGAGGGGGAATATGGGGTAGTATGAATGTTGGAGAAGGGAGAGAGAGAAAGAGAGATGGTTATATTTTCTTAAAATTCCCAAATTATTCTATATTTATGATCAAATATATTAAAAAAATTTATTAATAATAAAAAATTTATTTAAATGGTTAAATAAACAAATGTAAATAAGATTTTGTTTCGATGGATACTTAAGGTTCCATTTGCTTTAATAATATAAATAAAGGTGGACCTATTGTGTGCTAGCGAAAACCCTAGACCGTGAAATTTAGGTTGCTATAAAGCTTTAAATCCACCATAAGATTTCGATTCTCCAAACTACTATTGATTGGTTACCACTCCTACTACCATCTAGTCCTTAAGCTACAGTTCGCTTACTTAAATTACTTTACTGACTGGTTGTTTGGCTACTATAAGTGTCCCTTACGAGTCACTAAAATTGGATATATAATTCTTTCTTTCCCTTTTTTAGCCTCATTTGCAAATAACACAAAGTATGTATGCATATAATCAACAAGCCAAATTTCACAAATATAATCATCTAGCTTATAATGTATTCAATCAAGTCCAAGATGACATGATTTACCTTCATTAATTTTACAAATAATTTAAGCAAATTAAGCTTGGTTTAACATAGTCTCAAGAGTTAAGCTAAGTTTTGTCTCCCTAAAATTATATATGAACCTATTGTTTCAACATTAGATGGTGAGGATTCTAGTTCATGCACTAGAGTGGTGGTTATGGAGAGGTTTCACGCCTTGTCAAAATGGTTTTAAAGATATTTTGCAATGGTGGGATGCCTTGGAGGTGATTTTGGGGTCAAAAAATAGCGATGGAGGCTTTAGTGGACTTATTTTATGGTTTTAGGTTTCGAATTAGGAGAAGCTTAAACAGGTGTAATGCTTAATATGGGTTATGTCTCCTTTGATAGCTAAAAAACAGCCCTATTTATTTAACAAAATTTTTAGGCCTACTTTGCTTGTAAATTGATTTTCACTAAAGTTGATTTTTATATAAAACAATAAATTCATGCTTGAATATAATTAAGTGTGAAGCTATATTTCACTTAATTGACCTTATTTTATTATTTTAAGAAAGAGATCGGGCTTAGAAATTTCTGTTTTTAATAAAATGGGTGTTTTTTTTTTTAAAAAAGTAAAATACCATTAAATCACATTTACATATTTTAACTCTAGAATTTTTTTGACATTCAAAATTATTTTCTGCTCTGAATATTATATCCCAACCAAGAAGTAAATGTAAATAATGTTTGTCATATTTATCCATGCGACATGTATCGATACTAGTATTCTAGCTTAGTATAGCAAGGAGTTACTTAATATTAGGGATCCCAAACTTTGTCTAGAGGCCATAATGAGTAGCCAAAACACAACTTAGGACTACAATAAGTAGCCAAAATGTAGTAAAGGACTATAAGGAGTAGCCAAACCTAGCCTAGTTGATCACTTGATAATAAAAATTTATTAAGCAATGCAATTCTATATGTTAAGACCCAACCTAGCAAATTCTCAGTTTTAGAAAGTTTAACCTGTAAATCTTTTTAGTGTAATGCCATGAATGTATTCAATCATGTTTCAAAACAATCTCAAGCACAATTCCCAACAATATACCAAGCATCATTTAATCAGCCTAGCCTTTACTTTTAATGTCTTATTTCCTTTTTATCTAGTAACCTTGTTATCGGGTTCACTTAAGTGAATATTTTAGGAGGTTAGGTTAGTTGTTAGTTTCTTTTTCAAGTTAGTGTAGAGCCTAACAGTGTCACATAATTATTCAGTAATATAGTAATAGCAATCAGTTCCAATATTAGTACATGTCAAGTAGCATACTAAAGCTTACAACCAAGTTCAGCTATACCAATCATAGTAAAACAAGTTAGTAAACTTGCCATAAGCACATATAAATCTACTCTAAATATATATATTCATTTACTTAGGCCAATCAATAGTTCAAAGCTTATGCTCCAACACGAGTTTTTTTTTTTAAAAATTTTTTTTAATAACATTATTGTTTTACTACTTCATTAACTTGGAATACCATGCTAAACTCTTGGGTGATCTCATCATGTCAAATTTGATAACTACATTAGTTTAGGATAATAGTATAAACATAATATATATATATATATTTTTGTGAAGGTCACTTTTTACCATATTATTATTTTCACATACTAAGTAATTTATTTTCATGTGTTTAGAAATTGACCAATTCGAGTTATCAATAATAGGTTAATATTCTTTACTTTCTTGCTATACTTTTTAAATTCCGTTTTTAATAAGAACGACCTACCTTTTGGTTAATTTTTGTTTCTTTTTTCCATTTTCTTATTTTCAAGTTTCTTTTTTATTTTTTCTCATTTCTATGGCTTCTTTGACTTTGTATTTCTTTTACCTTTATTCATTTTTTGTTTTTCTTTTTATTTTCGTACTTAAGACCAAGAATTGTTCTAAACAGGACATAAGGGAGGTGTGTACACATTCAGATGTTAAGCTTTCCACTGTCTCGATGAGACGATGCACAAAATTCAGAGAGCTGAGCCTCTCGCCTATCGTCGGAACGGTACCATATCTACCGTCCATTTGATAGTTGTACAATATCCACGGAATCAAGTCTTTTTCATTCCATTTGGATGGGTAGCATTAGCATGAAATTTTTGGTTTTCGGATTATTTTATTTAGTTTTATTTTATGTCCTATTTTCACTCTATGATGGCTTTGCTTTTATTAATTTATTGGTTTATATAAGGGATATTATTCAGGTGTTATGGATAATGGATAAGACTATTTTTCAATATTGAATTACATCTTTTTATATTGAATGGTTTGATCTTTATTGTACTGTTGTTATTAATCTATTCAGAATATTATAGAAACAAATTGTTCCATTTTCCTTCTCCTACTTTCCCTCCTAAACTAAGCAAGAAAATTGTACTATTTTCTTCCATCTCCGTTTTGTTCCTCCCATTTCCCTCAACAAAAATATAATGATCCAGATAGAAATTATATCCGGAGAAAAATTATGCTTAGGAACAAGGTCATTTGATAAGATAAGGTGTTTTGAACTCTTCGGATTTTTTTTTTAAAAAAAACCATTATGGCTATCAATTAAGGTATGTTGTTAGAAAATCATAAAGTTGAAACTTGTTAAAATAATTATAACATATAATTGCAAAATTTATTTTAACAGCATACAAGATACAAAAAAACGCGTCGTGAGCTCTCGTTGAAATAAGTTTGAGATCAAGTCAGAAGTTTGCGGACCGAACGATGGTGACCAAGAAACTCTTGCCCCGGTAGGGTCTTTAGTCACGGAGGGTCGGCGAACTGGCGGTGAGTCCTACGAGAGCCGGTCCAAGCTGTTGTTCTTACATTGTTGACTAAATTAGCCGCGGTGAGACACGTGGCATGTTCCCATTCGCCCCACTCTTCGATTCATTTTCGAATCCCTTTCTTCATAAAATTCACCTATTCCACCCCCCAAAACACCAAAAACAACAGTAGAACCCCAAAAAAATAAAAACAAAAACGAAATTAAAATAAAAAAATAAAAATAAAACAGCAAAAAGGGGGGAGAGAGAAAAACTCCTCCTAAAATATCACTGCGATCTCTCTCGGGTGACATTGGATCCCTAGAAAGAAGGATACCAAATTCCGAGTCCGATTTCAGCATTTGATTCCGATTTTTGTATTCGTTCGTTCTTGGATTGGATTGATTTGAATACAGATCATCAGCGTATTCGATTGGATAGAGAGAGAGGTGAGATGGTGAACTCGATGGTGGAAAGAGCGACGAGCGATATGCTCATTGGAACCGATTGGGCGATGAATATTGAGATCTGTGATATGCTCAATCACGACCCCGGGTAACGATATATTCATTACTACATTTTATTTGATTCATTTGTCGTAAAGAAATTCTCTTTTCATTTTGATCGCTGGTGGAATTGTTATCAAATTGCGAGTGAATGGAGTCTGGTCGATGAATTTAGGTGTAGTTTAGTTGATATAGATTGATGCCGGCCAGAAGCTCGTTACTTTCAAGGGAATTCTGAAAGACATGCTTTGTTTAGGTTCAATTTACAAGTGTTTATGTGATTATTTTGTAATGTGATGTATTATTTAGGGATATAGCTTGGAGTTTAGGATAGGCTTACATTGCGAGTTCACTGTTCACAGTGATAATTTATGTTTGTTTCATTGAGTCAATGATGATCGATTTGCCTGAGTGAGCAGATGAGTGTGCCGTAAATAGTGAGGAACAATGCTTCCATCTTCTTTATCAGCAAATTTCGGGATTTGTAATACTCTTTAGTAGTAACTGAGTATCAAGACTCGTTACTTTTTGTGAGTTTTGACATTGAAATGGAATTCCAGTATTAGAGTGTGAATGAGATCATGGAGTGTATTGTAATGGTACTGGACAAAAGTGTTTATCTTTAGGGTGCATTTTGTACCCTCCCAATGGCTTCAATAAGCCTAACTTAAGAGGAGCAGTAGAACTACCCAGACTTAACATGCTTTTCCTTACCTTGTTAGAAAAGGTCTTGAAGGTCTGAAAAGCATTTTTTGGGGAATTTTGTTAGATATGTGATTATGTCTATTGTATCCTTGTCTTGATGATTGGAATAGTATGTAGTAGGGTGACTAGGTTTCCCTAAACCTATATGAGATTCTTTTTTTTCGTTTTTTTGGAGAAGGCTATGAGATGTCCTTGGGATGGATATGCCAATGCCTAGCTTATACATAGTGGGGAAATCCAATAGGTGGGCATGTGCAAATTTTGACTGTTATAATGCAAATTTGGATTATGATGCATTTTGAATGTATGATGAAGGCCATCTTCATTTATGACACTTCTGCTCTGACGGTTGGCGGTAGTGTGTAATCATTTGCCTGCCTAATTGAAACTGGTTCAGGTACACTATCAAAGTCTAATATTTATTGATTTAGAAAAGAAAACACACACCTTCAATTGTGAAGGTTCATAAGCAATTTGCTTATCCTAGAGTATGCAACTTTCTAATTTTTGTCACTAGAGTCTCTACTACTCCTAAGCCCTATTTATAGATTATCCTCCACTAAGTAATCAGTTCCTAGATCTCTATAGAGCTTTCTAGAACTTTCCACTGGCTAACTAACCGACTCGCTAACAACTAACCGAGCAAAACAACAGTAAAACTATACAATAGCATATAACAACAGTATAGAAGGAAAATAGTAAATGACTAAGTAGACATGGGAATCCTCCTCATGTAGACATGTCTTGAAGGTGTAACCTTAGGGTTGCATCAATATTTCCCCCTTTAGGAGTGCCTTGTCCTCAAGGCGAGTAATAATAGCATACACCACAGGACCCCATCCATCAAAAACATATTGGACAAAACTTGAGTAATGCATGGGAGTTATGCCCTGGCCAGATTGTGCAAGAGCAGAAGCAAACAATAAGTCAGCTGTTGGTTGAGCAAAGGTAATGTGATTCTCCATATTTTCACAAAATTGTCCCCCATCAACAAGTTGAGCATTCATAAAGAGCTGATGGAAGTGAAAGTGAATTCATTGAACTCATTTCTATGAAGCCTTTCAAAAATCTTTTTGTTGTATTGAAACAGTGCTTGGCCTCCTAGCACATTGATTTCCTCCCTTGTCATTAAGCTGCTTCTTCCCATTGTTTACCACATAAGAGTTGTGGTTATTGCGGACCTTGAGTTGCTTTGTCAGTGGATCTTGTACCATAAGATCTAACAAGCTGCTTGGCTGCTTCAATCGAATATGAAGGTCAACATTGACTTGTCTGGTTGTGGTGTACAGACAAAGTGGGGGGAAAGATGCATAGACCACTCGGACCACTATTGTCAAAAAACATTGACATATGTGCTTCCATAGGAGCCCCGTTGTCCATTTTATCCTTCGACTGCCTATCTCCTTAAAATTTGACAAGACATTAGACATCATTGCTTTGTGCATCCAAATTGTGCATCCATTATCTCTTGAGTATACTGAAGAGTTATCATTAGTAGGAATAAAATGCCCCTTGCCGCTAAAGTGAACAGCATCTGAGCTAATAGGAACATCCTCGCGAGCACTAGAATTGTCATGAGCACTTGTGCCATCTTTAAGGATGCCTTCATGGCCTCTAACTTGAATAACTTCACAATCTATGGCTTGAGCTTCATGTCAAGCATCATTGCAAGTATAACCAGAGCATGCTATATCAGAAAATTGAGTGCCAGTGCAATTATTATGTCGAACACGTTCAACATTGCGAGTGTGGGAGAAGTTGCATGTGTGAGACTGATTTCTAATGTGAGCAATGGGGCAAAATCAATGCAAAGCTATCTCACATTTCATCCAAAAAGAAATGAATGCAAAGGAGACTTCGCATTGAAAGCTAAATCTCATCTCCTTGGCGTTCGATTAACATAACTTGTGACATAATTAGCATCTCTGCTTGGATTTCTTTCATTGATTAACGCATATCTAATTGAACTTCTCTGAATGAGGAAATCCGATCATCATGAGAAGAATTTTAGCAAAGTACTTTAGAGATTTATAATTGAAGTTTGACCATTGAAGATCTAAGCTCCTTTGTCAATCCTGCTGCTAGTTGCTTTAAAGACTCCACATGAACATCCATTCTAGTCATTTCTAATCTCTAGCAACCACAAATGGCACCAATTAGTAGAAATGAGTTTAGATACACTATTAAAATCTAATTGTTATTGATTTAGAAAAGAAAGAACACCTTCAGTTGTAAAGGTTTATGAGCATTTTGCTCATCCTAGAGTTTACAAAACTTTTGGATTTTTCTTACTAGTCTCTACTACCACTTATGCCCAATTAATAAATTATCCTCAACAAACTAATAAGTTCTAGAGCTTTATAGAGCTTTCTAAAACCTTCCACTAACTATCTTGATACAATCCTAGGGTTCACAAGAAGTAGAGAAAAACGAATTTCAATACTTACTTGTATTAGGATAGAATCTTGTGAAGGAGATTGCCACTCAAGTTCTTTGCAAGCCACACTACTGCAATTCTTCAGGAATAGCTTCTAATAGATAGTGTTTCTGACTTTCAAGGCAAGATTCCAACTAGCTATTTAACTAACTCTCAATAATTCTCCCTCAGCCACTATTTATGGTATTCTTATCTTGTACAATTACTATTCTGCCCTTAACAAATACAGGATAGACAATACAGCAACACTATACAAGATACATCACAACTCTCTATATCGCAAGACACCATACAACACAAACATTCACACTACACTACACAATTGTCACCACAACTCACACTACAACTCACACACTACACTACATAGAGCATATCACGGCTCACACATATAATACTGCATATTACAAACTGTACAACATATACAATAGAAAACAAACACTTCCTAACACATTTCCTTGTCACTACTCTCAACATTTACTACATGATATTGTTCAATGGAGTGTATAACTTCTGATTTGACTCCATCTTTTACAACAATAGAACTAGCAGAAGAACTGCAAGTGTCATTAGGATCTTTTTGCATAGCAACACAGTAACCAATATGCTGATCTTGGACTTGAGGATTATGTAGAACACTTGGCATGCAACTATGAGATCCATTACTCAAACAGCTTTCATTGGACAGGAAAATACCATGCTTGAATTCCTTTTCAACGCTCAAAGCAAATTCTACAGCATTAGCCTATGACACTGGCCTTAAAGTTTGCACTCTCAACTTTATATCCTCCCTTAAACCACCCATGAAATATTCCAACATCTGTATCTCTGTTATGTCTGGTGTTTGTGCAGTCAACGTCTTAAATGATTCCAAAAATGCCTTTACTGAGGTAGTTTACTGCAATGTGGAAATAGTGACGAAGGGATTCCCAGTGGCGAGTCTGGCATATCTAGTTAAAAACTCTTACCTAAACAACTCCCAGTCAATCCTTGACAGCTGTTTTTTCAATATTTTATGTCAATATATCGTCTTTCCTTTTAATCCCACAGTCGCTACAAGTACTTTATGATCTTCTCTTACTTGTTGAACTTCAATATATTGCTCAATCAAAGTGAGCCAATGTATTGGATCTTCTCCTTTGAATGTCGGAACTGGAGTCACATTCGAAACCCTAGGTCGGGATTCCTCATCCAAATCCACCAAAGAAGTGTCATCAAGCATCTTTTCCCCTTGCCTAGGTCCGATCTGGATTCTAGATGTGGAATCTGCTTTCTCTTTCAATTTCTCCTTTGTACTTTGTTCTCGACTCATATTTTGTAGAGTCAATTGGGTCGAAGCTAAAGTCGCCTTAATTCTAGTAATCAAAGCTTTCATTGAAGTGATATTTGTGGCCGAATTCTGATCTACAATCGCAATCTAATGTTGCAACTTGTTTATGCTACTTTTTAATTCATCTTTAATCCATTTTACATTTTGTTCTTGCGAGCCTAGGTGTTTCTCCAAATTCTCAACCTTAGATTCTATTTTAGTCATTTCTTTTCCCTTGTGTATATGAATTTCCCACAAACAGCGCCAATTGATACAATACTAAGGTTTTACAACAAGTAGAGAACAATAAATTTCAGCTTACTTACTTACAATAAAATCTTGCAGAGGAGATCACCATTCAAGGCTTTCGCAAGCCACACTGCTGCAATTCTTCAAGAATCGCTTTGAACAGACAGTGCTTTTGACTTTCAAGACAAGATTACAACCAACTACTTAACTAACTCTCAATAATTCCCCCTCAACCACTATTTATAGTATTCTTATTCTGTACAATTACTATTCTGTCCTTAGTAAATACAGGGCAGACAATATAGCAACACTACAAAATGCACATCACAACTCTCTATACTGCAACACACCATACAACACACACATTCACACTACACTGCACAACTCTCGCAATATACAACATAGCACACACTACGGCTCACACGCTACACTACACAGCACATCACGGCTCGCACATAGAACACAACATGCTACAAACTGTACAACACATACAATAGAAAACACACACTCCCTAGCACATTTATATCACTCTCCTCTAGGATTGTATCATACTTGATTGACTTGTTAACAATTAACAAGCCATGTGACAATAAAATTATACACTAGCATATAACAATAGTAAACAAGGAAAATGGTAAACAACTAAGTAGACATGGGAATCCTCCTCTTGTAGATATGGGTTGAAGGAGTAACCTTGGGTTTGCATCACTATTTGTCTTAGCTTTCAATGTTATGATCTTGCTTACCTTTGAGGATTGTTTGCTCGCGATAGTCTCATAATATGTTGTCTTGACATTGGAAGAAGGATCTGACATTCAAATTTGGATTCATTTTTGGAATGGAGTATGTGGTTGTTGAAGCTGATCATTGAGTTTAAGCCATGGGCTGCTCAATTCCTTACCTTAGTCTTGATTTCAGCTTTTTTTTATTAGACTTAGATTTATGGATCTCCCTATAGATGATAAATTTCTACTGTGGCTAATTTTGTTTGTCATTTGAGGTTAAAGGTTCTGTTTCTACTATGCCGTAGCTGTACACAATTCTAAGAAACTTGTAGCCGGAATAGAAAAGGAACTAATGAGAACTACTAATAGATTGGTAATAATTTTTTGTTGTCATGTTGCCATTATATTGGCTGTTTGGTCTTATGTGCCAGAATGTTCTGGAATGCTAAACCATCCCAAAAAATAGAGCTGTCATCATCAACCTTTTACATACAATGATCAACACACTAGTGGTTTCGGCTTGCTTAAATCAGTGTGGTGGCAACAACTATTTGCTATTGATTACCCAAAAGAAAAAAGAACTATTAGCCACTTGTTTGTAGGTGGCGAAAATAGGCTTGAGAGAACCACACTGAATCTCAATGAGCAAACATTACCATGGTATCTATTATATGACTGACCAAATATTTTCTCAGTAAGTAAAGACTAACCAAAAGACAGTGGTTGCTCTTTATCTACGAACGATGGGAAAATGGTAATCTTTGGCTCCTAATATCATAATATCCTTCATAGGAAAATCTCTAGATGGGCCTACTTTAGATACCGAATGGTCACTAGCTTTTAACCTTTCCAAGGCTCACATTTTCCCAGACAATACTTCTTCTTTGGTGATATGATTCCTAGAGCACAACAACTATAAATGTTTCTAGGAGGAAAGGGGGAGGTGGAGGTAGTGTCACTTAGCTATTTCTGTCATGTGAGTTGTGTCAGGGGTGTATGTGTGTGGTAGCAAGTGTGTGTGAGTTGGTGTGGGTGTGGTTTTTTCTGTGGGGTTCTTGTGTAAGTGTTCTGTGGTGTGTTGTGGAGTGTTTTCTGTGGGATGTGGGCTGGCGTGTTGTGTTCAGTGTTTTGGTGTATGGGTTGTGTAAGTGTTTCTGTTGTCAATTTGTTTGGGAGTTATGTGGAGATTACTATGGCAGGGGAATGACCACTAGATGCCTGCATTATTGCACTTGGCCTATATTTTACAGATAGCCTTAAGTCGGTGGATTCTTTTAGGAAAGGAATGCATATGAGATATGGCAACTATCCTGTGATTACTCTACTTAATTGGTTAGAAACTTCCCTTGACCTCATTAAGAGAGTTGGAAGAGCAAGCTTGATTGACTCATCAGGTTTTTTTGAGTGCTCTCTGGCAAACTTCTGCTTTAGTGTATCCATGAAATTGTTACAATTGGAGGGTGTCAATTTCAAGTAGTTTTCTCATGCTGCTTGTAGCCACACACCAACCCCACCCCCCCTCTTCCTCCTCCTCCTCCTATTTCTTTTTTTGGGGTTTATAATCCACACCAAGTCTTGTATAAATGTTCACATTGATGCCACATGTGCTCTTCTTTCCCATGCCTCATCTTACCTATACAAAATGGGAAAGTAGCTTCTGATACCACTTTGTCTTCTATGATGGTTATTTGGGTGCCTAGCTTTTAGGAGACCACATTAGAAATGTCTTTCTTCAGTTGTTAAGATCCATCCAGTTTTGTTTCATTCCCCTGAAATGACCTTTTCTTTTTATTGTAACCAATAACATTGAAATGACTTAAATTTTGACACTTGCTGACAAGCATGCATAAGGATTGTAAGCTGATATTTCAAATGCACTTGAGATTTTTACTTGTCTTCGTTGCTGAAATGGAGTCACAAAGGCCTAGGATGTGCAAGTACATAACAATTGGATTTTGTTGCTAGTATGCTTCTTCAATATTGTTGACAATAACCAAAGTTACATTTCAGGCAAGCCAAAGACATTGTCAAAGGAATAAAGAAACGTATTGGAAGTAGGAATCCAAAGGTTCAACTTCTTGCTTTAACAGTAAGTTTGTAAAACTTGGTATCCTTGCTAGTAAATTTGCTGGTTTCTTTTGCTGTTTGAATGTGCTGCATGCTTTCCTTATTAGTTTCTATAGTGGTAAATCATCTTAGTAGAATTGACTTTTAATTTTCATCATTTTTACCATCTTCTTACTGATGTACTTTAATTGCTTTTGGTTGCCTCAGTTTATGTCTTTTTTTATTCCTCCTTTTTGATAGCAAAAAGAAGATGCTTGTATTAATAGGTAGCTGGGGCTACCTACCCCTGTTCAAGATCAATATATTCAGTGCTCATGCTCTTCTGGTTAGAATCTTTATTGCTCATCATATGTTTCTTTGAAGTAAATTACTATTACATCTTCAAATAGCAAGAATTGCTACGTGTTTTATGAGCTAGCTTGTAATGGGGATGCAAACTTTTATTTATCCTATATTAATACCTTAACATTGAGTCCTTTCTGTTGTCTGATAAAATGTTGCTGTGCTATGCTTGTTTTGGTGCTAACTGCTATGTAATTTCTGTGAATTCTGGTGCCTAGATTAAATTTTATTGGTGAACATCATTCAACTTGCCAGCCTTTCAAGCTGGCAATTGCAGTATTAATATTTGGGTGAATCAAAATAGCAATTGGGTTTTAGTCTTTATGTGTGCATCCATATGAGTGCTTTTGGTAAGGAAAGTGACAACTAGCAAATACTGCAATTTGCATCAATAGGGGTTTAGTCCCTTCATTTTTGGTAATTGTGAGCATTTACAAGCCATAGACATGGATGGTGTGGTACAATTGTCTGTGCAGATTATATTACTTGTGGTACATGGAATACCTTCAAGGATCGGATCCATTTACCTCTTGTGGCTATGTATGTTTAAGATCAAGGTTCCTGTTACCAGAAAGGAGAGAGTTTTGTTCAGATTGCAGAGAATGTAGTGTTGGGTATGGTAGTTTCCTTGATTGAGGGATTGTTTGCAGCAAAAAAATGTAGGTACAGTAATGAATGTTCATACAAATAAAATTTTGGAACGTTGGCATTGTCTTCTACCTAGAGTTCTGTGCACATGAAAGGCTAAAAAAATGAAGCTCCAGCATTGTGCAGAGATTTTCACGACAAATTGTCCTCAAGTCAGAGGTTTCTTGCTAATGGGATTTTACTACGAATATGGGATACTTCCCTTGTATTTTCAGGCACATTCTTGCATTGTTCTGATGGAGAATGTGCAGAAAACCCTTGGATTCTTTGAGGGGTTGTGTTTACTGATTAGGGAAACAAGACAGTTTGAAGTTTGGTTTCATTGGTTTTGTGACCTTCCACATTCTATCCTGTCTTGCTGGGGGATGATTTGCTAGAGAAACATGTACCCTTATCTAGGGTCTTTAAGGATCATTCACACATTTGTTTATAATTTCTGAGTCCTTTCTGCATGTGATATGTGGAGATTCATAGTGTGTATATTGTTTCAATCTTGATTGTGAATCACTTCCATATGTAAAAATACATGCAGCTTAAGTATGAGGTAATGTTGGCAGTTTATTAACACCAAATGATAAGCTATTGAAATTTGGATGGTATATCTTAATATTGTGTGCTACACTATGTGCTTTTGGATTAAGTGTTGAACTATTCATTATTCTTGATTTACTTTATGTATGCTAGTTGTTGGAGACCATGATAAAGAATTGTGGGGACATTGTTCACATGCATGTAGCAGAGAGAGATATACTTCATGAAATGGTGAAGATAGTGAAGAAAAAGGTAAGAAAATTCTAAAATATTTCTTAAATACTATTGAAGCATGAGTATCAAAACCATATTGTATATACAGGCTTGAATTTTTGGGTTTAAATTTTTGTGAATTTGAATCCAATATGGCATGAGAGTGGTCATGAGTCCAAATCCCTGCGTGCAATTTCACTCCTATCTGATTATATCCACATGATGAGCCACAGTCAACATCAAAACCTTCACATGAGGAGTGTTGAGGTATTAATTATAAAAACTACACCAGATCTACAAGTTAAGCTTTCAGATCAAATGTTATGGATTTGAATTAAACAAATTCAATTCCTTTAGTTTTCTTTTTTCCCCTTTCCCTCCACTTAATTACAGCCTGATGTATGGCTTCATCCATGTTGACAGAGAAGGAATAGACAATAACAGATATTTTCAACATGGACCTAGAAGTAGTAAAACAAGCATTGGGTGTTTTGCTAAGCATGCCTTAGTAACATATGTGTACTTCTGTCGACCTTACTCTTTTCAATGTATGTTAAAAACCATACATGCTAATATACCATTTTATTTTGTAGCCGGATGTTCATGTTAAAGAGAAGATATTGATACTCATAGATACTTGGCAAGAAGCTTTTGGAGGACCAAGAGCAAGATATCCTCAGTATTATGCTGCCTACCAGGAGTTATTGGTAATTTGTTGAATATTAATATGTCAAGCGGTAAGAAAAAATTTGTCAGTGCACAATTTGTGACACCTTCTATATGCCTTTCAGAGAGCTGGAGCTGTGTTCCCTCAGAGAGCGGAGGGTTCTGCACCTGTATTCACACCTCCACAAACACAACCTTTGTCATCATATCCACCGAATATACGTAATGCTGATTATGGACAAGATGGAGCTGATTCTTCCTCAGAGGCTGAGTTCCCAACTTTGAGGTGCTTTTACGCATCCTTGTTTTATTAGATCAGATGCCAAAAGTCATCTTTTTTCCCTCTTTCATTGTAGAAATGTTGATTGTACACATTACTGTACTGTTCTTTGATTTTAATTATTTAAAGATCATTTTACTTGGCGTTGCCTTTTTCAGCTTGACGGAAATACAAAATGCTCGAGGAATTATGGATGTTCTTGCAGAAATGCTGAATGCCATAGATCCTGCAAACAAAGAGGTATGACCATTGAATTGCGTAGTGTCAACTGTAATAAGTCTGTTGTAACCATTGTATAATATGTTCCTTTTCTAACAGATACTTTAGGATGAAGCTTCTTGACTTTTTGAAATTTCTCATGATTTACGGTAGGGACTTTTTTGGGGCAATGATAAATCTTGTCGTGATATGCAGGGAGTTAGGCAGGAAGTTGTAGTTGACTTGGTTGAACAATGCCGTACATTCAAGCAGAGAGTGGTGCACCTTGTTAATTCAACATCGTAAGATCTATATCTTTCATCAAATTGTATTCACATTCATTGTGGTTAATAATGTGATTAAGACCTCGTATCTATATTGCATGATAAAATTTTCTTTCAGCTAGGCTACTGCAGTGGGAATGTAGCTGTCTGCGCTGCTCCTCTCTCAGTTTATCCAATTTAGCTCCACAGTATATGTTAATTTCTATGTTGTTTTGATGTTTCAGGGACGAATCACTATTACGCCAAGGATTAGCACTGAATGATGATTTGCAGCGTGTGCTTGCGAAGCATGAGGCTATTGCTTCAGGAACTGCAATTAAGACCGAGGATTCCAACCCTAAGCCATCTGATGCACTTGTAGATGTCAATGGCCCACTAATTGACACAGGCGATAACAACAAACAGTCTGATGGGAGGTAAAATTTTGTAAAAGATTGCATTGTCATTGTGAAGTTCTGTAAGGGAGTTTTACTTGACTTATATAAAAAAGTTTGGCTAGTGCAGAGATTTGTTGGATCAACATGTCTTCTTTGCAAAGCATTGACACATGTTTTTCTAACTCCAGTGTTTGAATCATGCTACTTCATGCTATATAATTTTTTTTTTTTTCTGGGAATGAAAATGCACTATATAATTTTAATGTCCTGCAATGGATGAATTTTGGGTGTAAATATTGTTATATTGGATGGAACAATCAAGGGCATTGTTTATATGGTTTGTTTGGATTTAAACCTCCAAAAGTAATGGAGAAATAGATCAGTCCTTCTGTCTTGGTGGTGAATGTTATTAATCATAATTTCATACTTATTAAAGTAATACTATAGCTAAATTTATTTTGCTAAGTTGGATTGATGCAGCATCAGATGTGCTTTCTGCTCGTTCTTGTTTCTCTGGGTAACTTGTGTGGACGTTTTATCATCTTTTCCTTGCTGAATTGGCTGATTTTGCGGAAGACTCTATTCTTAGTGCTTTCATTTGTTTCAGAAAATTGCTAATCAATGTTATGACTGCCATACATCCGTGAACTTACAGCTTTGAGCATACCTTTATCTCAGTTTGTATTTCTTTCTTAATATTTGTTCATAGTATTTTGTTGCTTATGTTTGGAGTTTAAATTGATGTCCTCATTTGGTGGAGCATTGAAGGATTAAACTTGTGGAAAGGGGAGAGGGGAATGATAGTAGGAAAGGAGAGAGAAAACAGATGAAATCCAGAAAGAATAGTAAAAGAAGAGGACATAAACTCAATTTTCTAGTACCAAGTCTGTTTATCACAAAAACATCAAACCTAATTTATAGTAAATGTTCCTTTTCTTTTTTTTTTTTTCAATCAAAGTTTAACATTTGCTTATGTTATCTCAAGAAGTTTCATTTTTGTCCAGATCGGCATCTAGTTCTGGGGTGAGTTCACAGACGTTAAATCAGTTATTGCTTCCTGCCCCTGCTACCCCCAGTGGTTCTGCTCCACCAACAAAGATGGATCCCAAAGTTGACCTCCTCAGTGGTGACCTTCTTGGTGGTGACAATTTCAGCTCTTCCAAAGCCGAAACTTCACTGGCTCTCGTTCCCATGGGAGAATCACAGTCAAGCACAGCTCAATCTGACCAGAATGCCCTGGTTCTTTTCGACATGTTCTCTGGGGGTAACAATCCACCAAATTCTGTCAACACCCAAGCTGGCAATTTAACTGGACAAAGTAATCCTTCTACTCCTCAATATCAGCAGCAGCAAAATTCACGAGCTCTCCAGTTTGGAGTTCATGCTAATGGGAGTAACCCTGATGTTGGAGTGGCTCAGTATGATCAATCATTGTATGGCCAAAATGCTGGTCCTTCCTGGAATGGGCAAATTGCACCACAGCAGCTGCTTCAGCAGCCATCTTCACCAGCTTATGGTATTTTGCAAAACTTTCATATTATGTGTTGCCTTGTTTTTGCTATCATTGTACCTTCACATTGGCACTGGGCGTAGTGTTTGAAGTGATAAGATGACAATGCTGAATTGTCACATGATATACAGAAATGGCTACTAGAAAATTGAGTTACGAAACCCGGGATGTGACTAAATTTGACCTATTTAATGCCAAGAAATCTTTTCTTGTGATGCCTTAAATTTTAGAACTCTTATCACAATTTGACCCTTAAAATTATTGATCCTTTGTGGATACACAAATTTTAAAGCATGGTTTTACCTCCCAAAAGCTCCTAAGTATTGCAGGTATGGTCAATATTTTTGGGTATATGATGCAATTATGGTTATAAATCATGTGATTTAACAGGATAAATACTTGATGTTGTTTAAAACTAATATGAATTGTGTTTCAATCATGGCATGCATTTTAGGCAGGGCCATTTGACTTTGATAAAATCAGTAATGTTCTAGAAGTGTATGTTTCCCTACTGCTATCTACCTCATGTTTTCATCCTTTTCTAGCCATTCTATTATGCTGATAGCTGAATACACTTCTGCAGGTACTCCAACTAGTTCACTACCACCACCACCTTGGGAGGCTTCATCAGCAGAAACTAGTGATGTGTTAGGCGCCCAATTGCCACAACAAATGCAGCTCACTCAGGTGGTGGCTACTCATTCACAGCCTGCACCTAGTGGAATGCTTCCACAAATGGCTCAGCCGATGATGAATGAGCAAGCTGGTATGTATTATCAACCCATTGCAGGTGGCCAATTCCCTGGAATGAATAACCAGTACATGCAGCCCAATCAAATGGTAGGATTAACCCCTCAACAAATCCAAGGTGGTGCTTTTATGGGTATGGCTCCACAGCAAATGCAAGCAGCAGGTCAGATGGCTTACATGTATCCCCAGCAAATGTATGGTGGCCAAGCAATGGGCTATGGTTATGGCCAACAAGGTGCTGAGTACCTTAATCAGCGGATGTATGGGCTCTCTGTTAAAGATGACAGTGGGTTAAGAAAATCTTCTCAAGAGGCATCCGCATTGTCGTATTTGCCACCAATGAAAGCTTCAAAGCCAGAAGACAAGCTATTTGGGGACCTTGTTGATATGGCAAAAGTGAAGAAGTCGTCTACAACAGGAAGAGCGGGTAGTATGTAGCATGCAAGCATCTTACAAATTTTTATATCTTGTTTACTAAGATGAAATTTTCTTTCTTTTTTTTTTTTTTTCAATTCAATTTTTTTTTTTGGTTGTCTAAACATGTGCTTGCTTTTGTGCCTACATTGGTGGTACTTGCTTGACTTTGGAATCATGTACATTTTTGTAGAGGAAAAAAAAAAAAAAAGCAAAATTAATATCCAAGTTTGAATCCGAGTTACAGAAGTGGATAAAGTATGGTTGGTCGCATATTGCTCTAAACTTGCACTTGCGAGAGCCATGTATTTGTTGTCTTCTTATTGAATTGAGACTAGTCGATCATTTTAGTCTGAGATTTGCAAGTATGATAGCTTGTGTTTGTAGTAGTCGAACTGTTTTCCTGCAAGATTTTTTCTTTTGTTCTTGTTATTATATTTAATAAATTAAAACTAAGGGGTGACTCCAGCATAAGAACTCGCTATTCACACTCCTCATCGAGATAACCCGGAGGTTGTCTATAAAATTTGTTAGAATAGGGAAATAGGAAGATAATATTACATTTTTCAAAAAAAAAATTCAAAAATACCATCATCATAAAAATAATTCTAAATATACAGCACGTGAATTTAGGTTTTCAAAATACATTTTTTTATCTTGAACTAAATTCATCTTTTTGCAATTTTTTGTTCTTATTATTATATTTAATAAATTATGTTGATTAGGGATGTCGTTAAGTGGGTCATTATAGAGTTTTCTATCTGTCTAATTTGCAAAAAACCTATAAGGTTTTGGGATGAATTTTAAAAACTTATACGGTTTTTGGTTGGATTTTAAGATTTAGAAAGAAACTCAATAGAAAACTTAAACTTAAATAAAAATAATATACATATAATATTAATAATTTAGTATTAGGTATAAATAATAAAACATAATTAATAGAAAATATCTTATCTTTTTTATATTTTGCCTTAAAAAGACCCTATCTCTATCTTTTTCTCTTTTATAATTTCACCCCCTCATATTTTTTATGACTCTCTTCTCTCGCCTTTACACTCTCTCTTGGCAAGTTAGCTATGTTAGTCAATTTCCACCTATCTCCTTTTCATTAATCGTGTATTAAAAGAAGTTAATTTTGTTTTGAATAACTATACATCATTTGTTTTATTATTTAAAATAAACCATATGTCATTTGCTTTACTTTTCGTGTACATTTGCAGAAAAATTTTCTTTTAATTTTTTTTAATATTAATTGGTTAGAACAGGTTTTTAATGGATTTTATAAAACCTTAACAATTTAACCTTAGTAAAACTATTACATGCACTAAGCAAGTTCCCTTCCGCAGCCAAGGCTAACCGGCGCTTGTCCCCCTACACAATTCCATTCATCATTTGCTCCTACCAACGCTCAATCAAGTGCCATCCAATCCACTTAACCCTACCTAGTTAGATAAGCAAGTACGAGGCACCGTCAAATCTTCTTTTGCTTCCAAAAATTCAAGCCCGGCCATGCGTTCTTGATTACCCATTTATTTCCCTTGTCCACATGAAGACTTAATGGATAAGCTATAATTACAGCATATGCCTAACTGCCTACTCCATATATATGCTTACTTTTCCCTATCAAACCTAAATTTTAAAAGTTTTTATTTTTATTTTTTTAATTTCGTTGATTCATAAAAGATCTCTCAATATCAACTGCTTGACAAAAGGAGTTAAAAGATTATTAATATTTTGGAAGAATTCGTTTTTTGAGTCGCCATAAAAAAAAGTTGGAAAATAAAATTTAAAATCAATTGGATAACTTAATTTTAGTTTTCAAAGTACTGGTCTTTGAAAATTGGAGTAGTTGGACTCGGAAATGTTTCATTTAAACTCGGAAAATGGTTACTAAAAAAATTTTTCTTAAAAATAAAAGGGTTAGAGACATTTTAAACAAAGACTTATCTAAGTATGCACGATTTTTCGAAAAGAAAATCTATGTTCAATAGATTAGAAAATAAATATAGAGAAAAGAACCAAAAGGGAAAGTTTTTTCATTATTAGGGCTTTAGTAAGTGCCTAATAAACTTGCTATTATGTTATTTTTTTAAGGAGTTTCTTTAACTTAATTTGTTACTTAAAAAAAATATATTTTGACCTATGTCATTAAATTTTTTTTCCTGTTATTAAGTAAAAGATCTTAAAAAAAAAAAGATAGAAAACTTCAATTTTATTAAAAGGGAAAGAAAAAAGAAAAGAAGAAAATTTTTATATAACAAGAACTTCAAATTTTTAAGCTTTTTAATATATGGATTTTATTTAAAGAAAGAAACAGGAAAAAGAGGAAATCAACATAGGTGAGAGATGGGTTGAGTTGAATTATGAGTTTTATACAAATATGATGTCTTTTTTGAAAAATATTATGGAAAAGAACCCCTCCACACAAATATTTTAGGTATAGTAGAGTGAATGTGTATTCTTCATAAAATATTTAGCTGATAAGCTACTAAAGAAGACACATGTTGTACATGTACCTTTTGTGTATATTGAAATATACA
Organism: Lumnitzera racemosa; assembly: GCA_024138005.1. Lineage (NCBI taxonomy): Eukaryota > Viridiplantae > Streptophyta > Magnoliopsida > Myrtales > Combretaceae > Lumnitzera > Lumnitzera racemosa. The sequence goes on from JAMXBC010000007.1 coordinate 11,254,401, forward strand.
AAAGACACATGTAGCACATCACCTACTACAAGCCCTATTATATTGCAGCAAACTGACGCCAAACATACATTACACTTCAGCAATTGAGTTCTTGAAAACGCATATATCTTACATGGCATCTTTAAGTTTGATCTTCCTTTCAACTCTTTTTCACTCCAATCAACTCAATCAGGTATTATTTTAGCAATCCTATGTACATTTTCATACTTTTTGCAAAAAACTATTTAATTCTTCAGCCCATTAGGCCACTATGAATAAACCCTAACTTAAGCAACTTGTTCATATTTTTCAATCATTTGTTTAGTCATCTTAGATTTAGTTGAAACTACTTGGGTCGTTAAACTATGTTACTTTTATCATGAAAACTCAGGCATAATACTCGAATTTGTAGTTGGCATTGCACATGTTCAATGTGTTTGATAAAATTTCTAAATCCTATAGTCCAACACTTAGTGAATTTATAGAGATGATCAAATGCAAATTGTTATGTTAACATTTGTCGTTCATTTACTTCATGGAATAAAATGAGAGTGAATGGAATTGGAATTTTATAAGAAATGGAATAATGGTGTAGTATATATAACTTTGTTTAGTTGGATTTATAAGTAATTTAAGAATAGACATATAATATAACTTTAATAACTAAATTATCCTCAGTAGCGGCGACAGTGGTTGATGGTGGTAATGGCGGCGGCGGCGGTAATAGTAAGGAATCGTAATTTCTTAGTTGAATTAAGGAATCCTTATTACTTGATTTCAAGTAATAGAGATTCCTACAGAATTGTGATTTTATAACAAAAAACTAAGTGAACGTTGTAAGAAGGAATAAGGTGGAAATAGAATTTCAATTTCATGAAGTGAACATACCGTTAGTGTTTAGAGAATGGGTATTGTATGAACTAATTTATTGGTTATTCGTAATATTGTTAGGGTGAAAATGGTGGGATATGTGAAACTAATCATCTATGCCTATGGAAATATCATGAGTGGAAATACATGGTTAAAGTAAGATAGGGAGCCCATCAAGAAGTTAAAAGATGATAAAGGATGCACCTTCCCTCACTTATTGTAAGGATTTGTGCAAGCATTGGAATTGACCCATTTAAGGTCAAAATTGTGCACATGCATCAATTCTTTTGTGATGGGAGAGTTTCTTTAGGTTGATTACTATTAAAGACGATGAATATGTTGAAAATTTTATTGAGATAATTGAATTTTTCAGGGAATGGAGCATTCAAGAGCCATATATTAGGCAATGTGGCTAGTTAAGTGTTCAGCTCAAAAATAACATATTTCAAGCAAATAATTCAACCTTTATAACACCTTTAGTGCAATCTATGCCGACCATTATGGTGATGACAAATGTGAATGAGGGGTACGATCCCCTTAAGCATGTTGACATTACTGAAGAGGAACTTAATGAAGCATTATGACCAATTATTGAACATAAAGAGTTGTATGACCCCTATGAAGCTAATGCCCATGGGCATAAATAGCAATGAAGAGGGAGATAAAGAGCATGATGGAGAAAATGATTTTATTTATTTATTTTCTGAGTTAGGGTAGGTGTGGTGTTGGACTCAACAATGGGAAAGATGATGGACAGGATGTAGGAGATCCTGAGGTGAATCTAAAGTTTGTTGCTAGTAATGTATCGATTAGTATTACTAGTGAGATCATGCTTGGTAAGTGTCCTCAAGAAGCTTAAGTGACAATGCAAACCACCTAAGCTTGAGAATCTCCACAACAAAATGGGATCATAGACAAGGTTTTTAAGGATGCAATCCCTTTCTTAAACACTAGCTATAATGGTAGTGGCTACATCACATTTAAGTAAGATATGAATGTAATATGCAGCAACATCAACACATGTGATGACTTGAGTGTAGGCATGGTGCTCAACAATAAAGATGATCTTACTTAGGTAGCGAAGAGGTTCCACATTAAGAACTACTACAATTTTCAAATTGACATATAGAACAAAACCGTATATGCAAGACACCATATAGAAAAGGATAATGGTTGGAAGTGGAGGTTACAATTCTAGAAGGACACCATACTTGTATTGATCTTATAGGCTTTGTATATTTGGTATGTCTATACAGACATCTATGCTTGATTGCTCGGTCAGACGCACACGGGATTTTGAGGAGGAAGATCTTCTTCAAGTTTGGGCATAGGACAAATTCCCTTACATTGCTCCAATTTGTTGATACTGTTTCATGACTGCTAAGGGGAGGCCATTGGTGGCTCTATGGATGGTGGAGTAGCGACACTACCTAGCATGCCAAACATGTTGTTGATGCCTATTACATTACATTCGGCTTACAGACCCCACATTAAGTAAGGTAAACTATCTCTTTTCTTATGTACTTCTACTTTTACAGCTTACGTTCATTTTGTTACAATGTGAATCTTGTTAGTTAGTTTAGGAACCTTACTCTCAGGAGTTGATTTAGCTATTGTCTTACTTATACAATGTTAAGTGGTAGATACAAACAACTTGGGTCCCACTTGTTTGCTTCCATATAGTGGAGTGGTGTTTCTCTAATAATTTAGTTTATTAGTTCAATAGGTACAAGGTACCTCCATAGGACATTGATACTAGCGATTGCCTCCACCAAATTGACATACGAGGTAGGATAATGTGGACTACTATACGTTCATGACTATTATACATACCTATGGGTCAATCACTACCTTTGCTTAGTCTAGGTCTAAGGTTTTAGTAGGGTCAACCCTAACTGTTAGTCTTGGTATAGGTAGATTACGTATCATTATATAACCTATTGGGGATTTGTTATAGGACATCTAATAAGTGCTCGCCCCAGTTAATTTGCATTGTATATGCATAGATATCATATGATATATTAATTGACAACACCTCTGTTCAATTTAGGTGGACTTACTTCTTGATGTATGGTTAGTGAGAGACTATCCATCCGAACTTACCGTTGTAGAAAAAGTGCTGCAATTTATTAAGGAGCATAATGGACTTGTACTGTATCCTCAACATGTACATGACCAACAGTATGACCGGGAGGTGCCAGATGAGGAATAAGGAGCACTTGCCCTTAACCTTACCTTGCATCCTTGCCCTCTACCTAGAGGAATAGTTAAAGTTTGAGGACAAGCTGCTCAATAGAGGTGTAGTTGTGGTGGCTACAACCAGGAAGTGCCATCTTAAGAATGGCATTTTGTCAACTTGGGTAATATTGGTTCCAACTACAATACCAGTCTTAGCTTCTAAGTTAGTTTTAGCTCTATGGCCAATTCTAGCTCTTATATGACTCAAGAGTTCCATCACCACTCCTTGGGTTCCTCATAAGCAACATTCATGCGACTTATATTCATCTATGGGAGAGGGTGTAACTTAGTTCGAGCCAGCTCCTTAGATGAGTCTAGTGCCCCTTGGAGATCTTGACGATCTACCAATAGAGCCTTCAGAGTCTCCATTGCATCAAAGGAGTTCGTGTTACTTATGTGGTCTTTTATGGTGGTTCATATGCAAACATAGATAGTATTCTTCATTAAAATTTGAAAATCAATATTCTATATCCTTTCATAAGAAAAGTAAATATATACTTCATGTCCTAATAAGGCTCGGGAGCATTGTATATGCGGTTTTCTACTCCATATGTGAAACGGTGTCTTAGTATTATTTTCAAGAAATGTATTATTTGTGAGAAACAATTGCAAACAAAATATTCATGCTTATAATTGATTTGGTGGTATGATACACGTGTAACATTATTCAATACAATTAACACCAACATGTTATTTTTCTTTTACTAAGAACATTACATATTATAATTTAGGTGATAAGAATCAACTCCTTAAATTGATCAAGCGTCACTAAGTTAGAAGAGTTTAGGGACTCGCATGGAGAATATTAGCTCGAAGCCACATCTAGGACCAAGATTCTTACTCCAACTTCTATGTTTCACTCTACTATTGACCTAAGTACTAAGCTTTTACGTATGCCACATGGTTTTCGAAGCTACGACGCAGACATGCCGACTTGCCAAGCATACAAACTGACTTTCCAAGCAACCATACATACCATTGAGCTCTTTCTAAGACCTAGACAACATTCAAGTAAACCTACCTCAAACATATGATTGGGCTAAGCTCCTAAGCTAGCTAACATTCGACCCTAGTTCGAGTTGAGCTACGAAATACTTGACCTGAAGGGATCTGGACATCCTTGATCGACCTAAACCAGATCAAGTAGGCTTTGATTGCAGATTCTTTTTCCTTGACTTTGTCCAAATTGTATCATACTCAAACACCAACTACTATGTGACACGTGTCTTCTAGCATAGTATTCCAGAAGGATTTTTTAATTTTTCCATATAGAATATTCTTTATCTTTTTTATCCTTTTTAGTATATTTCATGTATTTCAATTTGTACATAACCCTTTTGTGTCTTTTCCATATAAGCTTGTAACCCTAGTGGGGCCAATATATAAAACACATTTGTTTGTACGCAGACATCATCAACACATTACTAGATTATTACAGGTTTTCTTTGCGAGCAATCCTAATATTCTCATTTATCCTTGACTCTTATCTATTTTTTTTTTTAGTAAAGAGTAGTAACGAGCGACCTTATATTTTGGACCAGTGAGTCATTTTCGGTGAATTGTAGGCTAAATAGGATAGATTGGTGTGTTATATTTAATCAGTAGTTGCCCAGACTTTACTAATCTTCTTCAGTTTTTCTTTTACTCTTTCCATTATAGTGTTTCTTTATATGTTTGATCTCAGAGATACATCATTAGGAGAAAAGGGATTTGAACCAAATCATTTTATTAAAAAACCAGTTTTTATACCACTAAATTATGATAGTCTTAACTTAATACAAACATAATTTATATTGGATGAAAATCTACATAGTGACGAAATGACTTATTTATTATCTTGTGGTTCTCCTAGGCGCGGGATGGGGCGAGTTAGAATCATGACCCACCCCTAAACTGCTCCACTATCCATAAGGCCTGCTGGTTTTGCTGGTCCAATAAGGGCAAAAGGTCCTTACTGTCAAGCTATTATGGCTTTTTTAAATAATTCAACCACGAGAGATGGGGGTAAGAGAAATGAGAAGAGGAATGATGGGTGGGGGCTTGGGGGTGTAGTGAAAGGGAAGGGGTTGGAGGAATAAATGATAAGACATAACAAAAGTTTGATTTTGAAATGGCGAAAAGATAATAAAATTGAAATAAGTGATGTCCATCGAGAAGAAGGAAAAAGATAAAAAAATAATAAAACTGAAGGAAAAAAAAAAAAGTCCGGTTCACGAATCTTAGAACTGAACTGCATCGTAAACTGGCTTCCCGAGCCGATTATGGTTCTAACACTTTGAACTACGAATCAGTGGGCTTGAGGCCAATTTCGGAACAGTGTCCAAGCCATGCCTAGGTCAATTTGTGATGCCTTATTGATTTATATTTTCAGCAACGACTTAACTTTAACGTGAAAAAATAGAAATTGCCCCAGCCGTCAAGACTCGCCAACAACAAACCGCCACGAGATGTGAAAATCTTTAGAGAATGGGTGAATTTCAAACCTCATTCGACACTCCTGGAGCTGCATGTCATCAGACCCACTTTAGCCTACACCATGCAAGGAGAAAAGCATTGCAAACTCGTTGTGCATACGCATGCTTATGTGTTTCTGGAGTTTCGCTTTAATAGTTGAAACTCGAAGTATAGGTATGTTCTGTTGCATCTTCATGGACATAAGTTGTTGCATTAGTTAGATGGTTTACATTCCTTTTGTAGGTTTGAAAGATACTGTTGGAATTATCGAAGAAATTCTTGAATTGCTAACATATTTTGTATTTTATTACCACACGTATGGTAAAATTATATCCATTGCATAAAATATACCATAAAAAATAGAAATAATTTAATTTAATGTTTAATTTGTAGTACTGAGATTTAAGTTGGATTAAATTATCTCTTTATTGGTGAAAAGATATATCATTCTTGTATGTCGTCTAGTTGAAGATCAAAAGTGGAACCCTACAATGATTGAACGACCGATAAATTTTTTTTTTTTTTTTAAACCCCATGCAATATTAAATTAATACCTTAAAAAATATTAATATTTAGCATAACCAACTATTGTTTACTATTTTGTTTTTGGATAAAAATATACCGTGCATTATTTTTTAATATAAAAATTCACCTTTTACTTACAGTTTTGGTTTCGTGTTTTGGAAAGATGTACTGTAGGATAATGATAAGCTATAGATTGAAGCCATGTAACCTTATTTATTTTGGGCCCTATCATCATAAGCTACAAATGTGTTAATACATTAGTTAAGTTAATTAAATTAGTGACTTCCTGTTTTCATTTTCTTATTTATTTTAGTTAGATCTTTTCTTTTTCAATGATAGTTTTTCATCTCATTGCAAGAATAAACTAATTCTACGATAAACATTTTAAGATTCATTACGATATAAAATCTATTGTGTTTTATTAACATTATTCTTTATTTTGAAGGGAAAAGTATAAATTTAGTGCTCAATGTTTAATACCTTTTCTATTTGTATCCTAACGTTTAATTTTTTATATTTTGGCCCTTAATATTTACAAATGTTTGCAAACAAGTCCTTCATTAGTTTGTTATTAATTTTCCATTAGGAATGACACGTGACACCATCTTATTTGTCTAGACATATTTTTATTAAATAAATAATATAATAAAATATTAAAAATAAATAAATTAATAAAATATATATGTAATAAATATTTCAAAAGAGATAATAATGTATATGTACATATATATAATATAATAAACATTTAAAAAATAAGAAAAGTAATAAAAAACTAAAAAAATTTGGAAAAAAAGAGAATAAAATGTGCAAAAAAAGGTTTGGAGAAATCAATGGAAAGGGGTGGTAAACAATCATTTGGGTGAGGTCGTGTAACCCTTTATAGGTGGTTGTCAATTCCTTAGCTTTTAAGTGGCTAGCCATTGGCCTTAGATGTTGGGGGTGATTTTTCTTTTTGTTAATTTTTTTTTAAATTCTTGTATTTATTGCTTTTTAAATTTTTTTTATTTGTTTAATTAATTTAATTTTGAATATTCATTATCTCATATATATGTGAATATATATTATTATATTTTTGAATACTTATTGTGATCATTAATTATTTTTTATTTTTTAAAAAATAAATTTCTTCAATTTTTTATTCTTAGTACTTTATAAATTTTTGTAATATTTTATTATATCATTTATTTAATGAAAAGCATTTAGACTAATAAGAGGGTGCCATGTATCATACCTAACGGAAAACTAATGTAGGACATACGACAAAAGTTTGTAAATGCTGAAGAGAAGATTTAGGACTTAAATAGAAAAAAGCAAAAACGTTAAGGACTAAATTTGTACCTTTTCCCCTTCAAAAGATTATTAATGAACAAGATAAGTAATCAGTTCCAATTGTTTTGAAATTGTGGAGCACTAAAATAAGATATTTAAAAGTAAAGAATTAAAAGAGAAAAATAACAAAATTTAAATGGCTTAAATAAAAAAAGAAATGTAGATTGGAGAACTAAATAAATAAAGTAATTTAATGAGGATGAGAAATTTCGTATTTTTCCCGCTAAAAGACTTTTCTACCATGGTTGTTCAAAAGTCATGTCATTGTGACTTTCCAAGATGATGTTAGTACTACAATATGTGGATTTAGAGGGTTAATATCACAAATGGAACATAAACTTTCTCAAAATATGTAATTTATTAGCTATACCTCAAAAAGTCTAACTTGCCATCTAATTGAAGTTTTTGTGTTTGTTTTTGCTACTTAAACTAACTTTATTAAGTATATTTGTTGATATAGATATAAAGATGAATCATAAATTGATCTATGGCTATTAGTAGTTCAAATAACTCACTTTTTGAAGTAGAGTGCAACCTACTTCATCTTAAGCAGCCATTCTTACCACCTTAGGATTTGATAATGGTTGAGGCCCCCTTAGTAAAGAGTTACACAACTCCCTACAAATGGCCGCAAGGCTATTTTCAACTTGAGTGGTTAGAACATTTAATTCCTGTTTCATCCTTATATCTATGTTAGTAAACAGATTTAATAGAGGTAGTTTAAGTAACAAAAACAGTTACGAGAACTTTGGGTGGGTAGGAAATTAATCCTTTCAAGATGCCAACAGCAAATTGCACATTTTGATGAAGTTTAGATACCATTTATAATATTAACCTGAATTCAGAAGTCATATGATTTATGTAAAGTATATGTTATAAGGAACCTATGATAAACATTTATCATAAGACGATATCATTTTGGTATTTGAAAATTAAAATTAAAATTCATATAGCAAAGCTAGTTGCAAAGAATATATTTATAAATCATTTATTTCATCAAAACAAAGTACTACATGAAATTGGGCATAAGATAATCTAGCCTCACCTATTGATTTTTGCTTATATTTACATGTATTTAGGGTTTTATGTAAATATATATACATTTACATTCTACATTGTATATCTATGGAACTCTTATGTTATTTAGATGACATTCCTTAATATATTATTGACTTTACAAGTCAATAAATTTATTATCAAGATCTTATTATACTTCAAAGCTAGATCTTAGGCTTGTAAAATAGTGCTTTGTAATCAAAATTGAAGCCTTTCACAATAATGGCTTTTTAAGCAAGTTATTTACAACTAGAAGTTTTATAGTCGTTCCCTCACACCCTGTTTACTTGGAGGAATGGAATTACCATTCACTCTTTATTCTTAATGTAGCTTCTATTACCATGTTTAGTTGGTTTTTACCCCCATGTAATAGTAATTTTCAAGGAATTCCAATTCTTAAAATTTTTTAATAAAGATTCTTATATCTCACCTAAGATTTAAGATTCCATGCAAGAGCAATTTTTTCCCTAAACTGACCTCATCAAACTTTTCAAATGAATACCCATAATAGGTGCGCTACTAAAACGATACACCATGCTTATGCATTGCATACTACACCGTCATAAGCGGACCATCGGACTTACTACCTATTGCACTTTACTACCTATTACCTACACAAGACACAAGACACCACCAATGGTAGTGTCGTACAAGCTACCACTCACACTTGGCCTATGACCATTGCTCTTACCATAACTCCGATAAGCTTAACAAGATTGAATGATGACATACACTTCACTCATACATACAGTAGCATAAATCAATCAATTAGCCTTAAATCAAAGTTTCTAACATCTCAGGGTTGGAATTCGATGGTGAAGGTGTAATATTTTCCTTAGTCAGCTTTGTAGTTTGGGTGCCTCCTTCAATTTCCACTTGCCCTTTGACTTTTGTTGATGTTAGAGTTTCTTTATTAATCGTTTGAGTTTGCACTTCGAGTGGACAATGTGAATTAACTCGCCATTGCTTCTAGGTTTGTAAGTTAACTTACTGTTCAAGTGGATTTTGATTACTTGCAATTTGCTTGTGGTTTAAGGTTCAAATTTTCACGTTTAAATTTACGTTAGAGTTAACTCAAAAGCCACATGCTATTTGTCAATTATAATTTTTTATTAGTAGGATTTTTTTTCCATTTAGGATTTTTCGTTTTGTCATTAACACCATTTTAATATTGCTAATACCTAATTTTGGCCCTAGCGGAGGCCTAACTCTAATAGAGATCTTTGAAAGCCTATTGGTGATTGAAGGACTGTACTCCTTACCTTCTTCAAGTATTCCAACTTACTCAGATGTCTCTACCATCTCTAAGCCTCGTGGAGATCCAGTTTTTGAGCATTAGATCCTAAGGACTTAAACAACGACTCTTGTCAGCACCATCCTTAAGGCTTGCCCTATAACCGAAGACTCTACAAAAAGTTCGGCCAAGATAGGGATGCGAAGAATCATTCCACTACATAGCCCGGATACAAGGAGTGAAGATGCTTCTAAACTCTACAAGCTCCTTCTAAGGCCTATCTCACAGCTTGCAATGTGCTTGTACTACCACTATCTTATCTCCTTATCCCTTGTTGTCTTTAACATTAGCGTTTTACCTTGACTCATTAACTGTGTCCTAACATCCGTAGTACGAGCAGTATACCTAACATGTCCTGAACAAGTTAGATTTCTAGATTATTGATGTAGTTGTTAACTTAGTCATGGCCGACCAACTCTTAAAGCCACCTTGCCACCTCCATAACGCATATCCTTTACTTACTGCTAAGTACGAATGAGTCCTGAGTTGACATGTGTCTAGATAGTTGTATGTCCTTACATTATAAATAGTATGAAAACTCATGGTTAAGTATTTCACATGGATTGTAGGAGATTGTAGTATTTGTTTATAAGGCTATGGTTGTAAATATCTTATCAACACACAAGTTTGAAACATTTGGATTAAGTGGTTGAAATGAGCCCATTAGTATTTGTTAACTTGGCTATTAATTATTTTTGGTTTAAGGCATTTCAAATGGTATTAGAGCAAACCCCCTTCCATAGGTAGATGATTTAGGTCTGGCTCCAATTTAGAGAAAATGTTCGAAGAAGGTGGGGAATGTTACTAGGGTATGACTCCTGGCATGCTTCTAGGATGACCTATACATAGTGGGTGGCCCGAATTATATACCAAAAAGGTGAGACATTCTAGACCCAATTGTAAGGTTTTGCAACAAGAATGTTACGTGTTTTAAGAAGGAGAGATTATGAGATCTCATGATTAAGTGTCTTACATGGATTATGGGAGGTTGTGATACTAGTTTATAAAACTATGGTTGTGAATACTTTATCAACACATAAGTTGGAAACTTTTGGGTTAAGTGGTTGAAATAGGCTCACTATTGTTTCTTGGCTTAGCTATTCACTACTTTTATATTGGAGCATTACAAATAGTGTAAGAAGCAAATAGGTAAAGGGATTTGGCTCTTAAACCTTCATTCACTCAACATTCCTTGTAGCACTCCTACTTGAGCACCATCCTTGAGGATTGGTAGTACTTGACTGACCTTTAATCTTTATCTTTCTATACTCCTTACTAACTTGAGCGTTAGAGGGCCCTCGTGGACACATCTACATAGATCTTCTTGCAAGTGATGAGAAGCAAGGAGCTCACTTGGATTAAATCCTATTTGAACATTCTCCAAGGAGTTGAAGCCCATTATACCCCATCTCTTCTTGTTGATGAAACTACAATTAACATTTTAGCTCCCACCATTTTAGGCCATTCCACATAAGATGGCTAAGAGCAAAAATAACAATCCATACACTTTACAATTGGGTAATGACAATACATCACAGTGGGATGATGGTAACAAGTTGTACCCACCCCTTGTCCTTCCTTGGCATTTACCAACACCTCCTACTTAGTAACTCAGATTGCTTATCTAACAATTACTTAAAGATAATTGTAAGACCAAGGAATCTAACCCAGCCTTTCACAAGGATGTAGCTTTGCTGAAAAATTCATCCCAAAAAAGGCCATATGAGAAAACAATAGTTAGTTCATCATTACAACTGAACAAAATCAATAGCCCTTGAACTTCATGCCTAGCGCATTGACATAACTAAGTTCAGCATGATCGGCAAGCATCCAAAGACCTGTGTGATCGACTGAACCGTAATTGCGGCAAAATGCAAACATAAGTCGAATGTTTTGCAACAATTAAACCTAGCAAAGACTTATCATTAAGATGATCTCCAAAGTCATTTAAGGATACGAATGTCGAGGAACTTAATGAGCACACTAGTTAAGTATCTAGGATGACTAAAAGAAACTTGAGTCATCGGCCTGAGCATCGCGTTAGTTAACAGTAAAAAGTTTGTTCACACCACTCATTCTTAAGGAAACTCTACCTCCACGTACAAGGCTTCCCTACCTTAACACATACGATGGGATAGGTGATCTAGATGATTACCTAGTCCACTTTGGAACCATAATGAACCTCTACAATTTCTTTGATGCCATCATTTGCAAAGCTTTCCTTAGCATACCGACAAAGGTAGCTTTGCTATGGTTCAACACCTTTGTCGATGGATTCATCACATCCTTTGACAACCTGATGAGTAAATTCTAGTAGCACTTCCTAATAGGGCTCATGCTACTAGGCTTTTAACACGCAGTTAAGCTTGAGGACTAAAGAGATGGCAAGGCAAATCCTGCTTCTCCAACCGATTCTTGCTAAGGTCGAGTTACTCTTTACTATTGATCAACTTTTTATGTCATATCGAATAACTACCTATCTCTTGCAAATTGTGTGTCGATTTAAAAAATGCCTTGACGACAACAACCAAATCTTTCGTATCTGCTCGATCATGTTCAAGCAAACTACTTGCTCGGTGTCATTCTTGTTATGAGGCCAAGAAAGTTGTCCTGCACTAATCCCTAGCTACTCTTGATTATTTAGATAGAATTTTTTCAACTATTTGAAGGAAAAAGGAAAAAGGAAAAAAAAAAAAAAAAGAAGGAGAAGAAAGAAAGAAAAGAAAGAGTAAAGATGGGTTAGTTAATATAGCATTGTATTCCATACCGAATATAAGAAAGAAACTAACCAATTTCAATTTCCAATCCCATTCTCTTCTTTATTTCTCCAGTGAAGCCCTGTTTCTTTCTTACAACCTTATACCCACTCTCTGTGGCTCTCTTAATTTTAAATAATGTAAGTTTTCTTCCATTTTCTTATCAATCTTTCTTTTTCTTCCCGATCAATCAAAATTCATGATTATTTATATTTATTTTATCATTTACTTCTTGTTTCGTAAAGTATGTTTCAGGCTTATGATTTTATTGATTCTACATGAATTCCCTAGATCACTCCCTTCCATTATCAATTGGGAAAAAAAAAAAAAAGGAATTCCATATTGCATTCACTGTTACTTCAATTTGCTGTGCCTCCTAAAACCCTAACCCTAACGGAAATTCAGGAAATTGGTAGAAACATGTTTATCTCTCTCTACTGAATTATAACTCTCTTGCGTTCTTTGCAGCAGTTAATTGTCCGATAGCTCAAGATTTGATCAGCTCTTGGCGATTTCTACTGCTCACAATCACATTAATGCAGGTCTCGTACTTTCGGTGCGGTTTCTATTTATTTTTGCAACTGTTGTGTTATTCGTTTTGATCGTTCTAGGTGATTTTTAGTCAGTTATTGAAGTAGCAGCATGGCAAAATTATTAATCTTCCTGTTGCAACCCATACACGAAGCTATTACAAAAAATACTGGGGGGTTGTAGATAACAGTGTATAAGTATGGCTAGAGGGAAGGGTGTCGCTTAGGTTTCAGGTTTCAGACAATTCTCAGGATGCTTATCCCTCTGTTCACAACTAAACATTCGCTTTGTGGTATGGAACAATGGCAATTAAAAGGGCAGAAACAGGACCCAAAAAAAAAAAAAAAAGAAATTTATGTAGTTCAGTATGTGTTTCTTTAGCAAAAAGGATGATTCTCAAAGATTTCAGGCCTCTTCAATTGCCATGCTTCAGTAGCCAAACCCTTTTCATGTAATTATAGCTCTCTGCTAATGGAAAGCTTCTTATCGAGTCACATTTCAGCATCAACAAGGATATTTATTTTGGTTATAGGAGAGACGCAACAGCAATTGGTCTGAGGGTAACATTGGGCATATGAATCACCCTATAAGAACCATGCACCAATTAAGTATATATAGCTTGCACATCGTGGATAGCCAAAAAAAGTTTCACCCATGGGATTTGAGCTAAAGTCTTCATATAGTTTGTCGGACTTATCCAACTGCTTTCTGTCAGACCATCCTTCCAATCTCTATTGTGGATGTTATGCAGCATGTCTTTCAAATTTCTTATTCATATTAAACATCAGGTGTAAGCTTGATGTTGTATTTCTTAGATTTTTTGCAACTTGGAAGTATAGGCATCCTGTATATCTGGGTTGGGTCTTCAAAAACTGTTTTGTGCAGACATCAAGGGCTAGGCTATTCAAGGAATATAAAGAAGTTCAGAGAGAGAAAGGATCTGATCCAGACATTCAATTGGTTTGTGATGACGCAAACATATTTAAGTGGACTGCTCTTATCAAGGTAAAAACTATTGATCTACAAATTCATTAATGGTTTCCTTGAACAATAAAATTCATAATGAATTGTATTGTTTCCTTCTTTAATTATTTGTCCTTTTTTACTCAGGGACCGTCAGAGACTCCGTACGAAGGTGGTGTTTTCCAACTTGCTGTTGCTATTCCTGAACAATATCCTCTGCAGCCTCCCCAAGTGCGTTTCTTGACCAAGATATTTCACCCTAATGTGCACTTTAAGGTATGACTTTCCCTTGGTTTCTGCACGCAATATCTCATTTCTTCACTAAAATTTGTTATTCAATGCATGTGAATGGGCTAAAAGGTCTGCAGTGCCTGTATGCCTAATCAATTGTATTCTCAATCGTCGGTATAGTGTAATGCAGTGTAAATGAGAATTTTTTACAAGTCATTTGCCATAGCAACTCTCCTTTTTTAATTGAAGAGATCTCTTTACTTGTATGCTTCCTTTTTTTAGTTGATGAATGGGCATAACCATCATCTAACCGATAAACTTTTGGGCATATTAATCATCTTAGGAGGCTCATGCACTTGGTAAGTATAACTTATGTTACATAGGTAGCTTAAGAAGTATCCTTAGTGAGATTTTAACCGAAAACCTCTTGCAAATTATCATGAGAGTTCTTGGGCCTTATCAAGAATTGTATAATAAATCTCTTGATTTCGTAACCATGGAGTGGGTAGAGGTGCTACATATATAAGCATATGTTAATTTTATATTCAAAGCATATGATTTAGCTTTTGTGATGAGATGACTTATAGTCATTTACTTTAGTAATTGCGACAAATCATGGGTTTTATCTATTGTTTAATCAGTAGAAATAAATAGGATCCTTGCTTTATATTGTCAAAAAGACCATATCAAATTTATGTACTCTTGATCTGGTTTAATTAAGGCCTATTGGAACCTCTTTAACTGATACTGCTCATAAGATGAAACTGGTATTGGAAACCTCTTTAACTTGATTGAGAACATTATTGATTTTTACACTCTTAGGGTTGAAAACTTGATTCAAATAAAGTGATATCCTAAAACTGAAGTGGTTGGAAACGAATGATCATTCCTTCTAAATGCCAGTTTCCCCATGGAACCCAGAACCAACCTGAATGCTTGCAAATGATCTTTGTATTCCAAGTCATTCTACAGTATGAAATATAGCTTTAGTATGTTTTTTTCTTAAAAGATATTTTGTTACTAATTACTGTTATTAATCCTTCCCCAAAAAAATTACTGTTATTAACCTACTTTTGCAGACTGGTGAGATATGTCTTGATATCTTGAAGAATGCGTGGAGTCCTGCATGGACCCTTCAGTCTGTATGCAGGGCTATTATAGCTTTGATGGCTCATCCAGAGCCCGACAGTCCTCTAAACTGTGATTCAGGTAAGTAAAGTGAATGGTGCAATTTAGCTCTCCAATAATGTAAAATCTGTAGTGAGCCGTATAATATTGACTGTTCATTTCTGTGAACATGCTGAAAGAATGTCAATAGTAAATCAACAGAAAGTAATGATTTGTTTATTTGGACAATAGCAGAGTGGAATTTCATCCGATGGAAGTACCTTTGATCATGCCTTTAGTTGCTGTTTAATCTAAAGTTTTAGAGAGGATCAATTGGTGCATCTTTAATGAGAGATATACTACTAGTCTGTCCGTCTATTGTCAGGGGCAGGTTTGGTGGGTAAAAGGTAATACTTTTTTTTATTTATAGATGTCTAGGGGTTGGATAATTGGTCTTCTACATACTTGGACTTAGCTATTATGTGTCCTAAACCCTCGCCTTTTTCTAAATGGAATTTTCTTCAGCTTTCAACCTCTATTCTGATTTCAGGTTGCGTTTCTTTTGTGCATTGTGCCTTGGAATAGAGTTGAGATGATCACTTGTCATTTTGTTGGATAACAGAATATAATGGATAGATCTATGTTCTTAATGGAGTATCATTGGTTTGATATCAGTTTTCTACTCATTAATCGACTTGCTGACATTAAAAACATTTATTTGAAGGTAATCTTCTACGCTCTGGGGATCTGAGAGGATACCAGTCCATGGCAAGGATGTATACCCGACTTGCAGCTGTGCCAAAGAAGGGATGATATGGCAACTGATGGATTAAATATCAGTAATTGTTTGTTGCTTGTGTCTGTATTATACGATACCTTAAATTTGAAGACTGCTGGAATACTTTGTCTGCAATTTAATTAGGGTGTTCTTCTTTAGAATAATCAATGTATTGTTATCTATAGCAGTTTAAGAAGATACAGATTAATTCAAATATTTTGAGGCTGATCCAGATGGGCATATCCATATATATATATATATGGCTCACCTCTTGTTAACTCCAATATTTTTCCAAATGCATGCATTTCGTATCCCTTAATCATATCATTTACTCACAAGTACTTGACCCCAAAAACAAGGAATAGACCCTGCTACTAAAATTAGTCGAAGAGTCGTTTTGTATGACTGTATACATGCAGTGGTATTCACTGAAGAAATTGACTGCTTGGGCTGAAATTATGATGTAATGACAAATGTAACATAGAACTCTGAATCGTAATAAACATGAAGGAGCATATCCTTCTTGATGATTGAGAGTGGTTCTGGCGTTTTTTCAGCTAACAGTACATCAGTTGGACAGGGAAAGAGAGAATACTCTGTCCCTGAGAAACAGGAGAGAATGATGTCACGTTTTAGGAAAGCTGTCAAACCAGTCACTGGCAGCCCTGCCCATCAATGGTGTCATGTAGTTCCTAATCCCAGGCTCCACATACAGCTGCAAGGATCAAAGCAATCGTCGAGCTATATATTTTAGAAGAACTATCAAAAGTAAGGACATGCATCGGCCATACCTGAAAATTATCCGGGCAATTAGCCTTTGTATAGGCCTCACATGCCTTCAATTTTGGAACTTGGGAGATCTTCAACCGGGCAGCGCAGATCTTCTTCACCTGAAGTTCCAAAATGTTATTTCAGTCAGACATGACGGCTCCAGTTAATGTCAGCTTCAAATCTGGATCGCAACAATTGTCTCTGTAGTTGTTCTAAGTCGCCGCGTCAACTGATGTAATTCATTTCCTGCTAACATTATGACGCTGTCGACTCTCCATGGCCGGCAAAAAATAGATACTTCACAATACTGTTATGAGAAAAGAATGTATGCCAGTTACAATAAGGAGAGGGCGTGGAGCAATGGCTGGGTTTGAATTTGTAGCATCGAATTCGGAGGCTAGACCAGGAGCTATTCTATCCCAGACCTTGTAAAACAAAACGTACAAAAGCCGACAGGTGAATTCATATGCTGCAAAAGGGCTTCATAAAATTGCTTAAACTTACAGACGAGTAGAAAGCACAAGATGTACGTGAAAATCATCAGAAGGGGTCAATGTCAATGAATGATATAGAAAGGATTAGGTATGGTGAAGAATACGGATGCAAGTCTCAGTTAATACCTTCTCTACTACTACTACTTTGTCAATAGCACTCTTTTCCTAAGTCAATCCTTGCCTCGGCTATCAGATAAACATGTACGTATGATTGTTCAATGCTGTTTTGCGTTATTTAGCACCTTTTTAATAATATCTATAAGTGGAATTTATGGCAAAGCTTCATCATAATTTGACATCACCTTGCAATAGAGGTTTAATGTTTTCCACACTTCCCTGCCATTGATCATTGTCTATGGCCCATCGGAAGCTCTGCATGGGTAAAATTATCTTACAGCTGTATTACTAGATAATTGAAATGAATTCATGGATACAAGTACAAACCCGCACACCAATAATAGGGACAACCACCAAAGAGTATCGTTCATCCGCAGCAACAGCAAACCAAGCATGCATTCATTCATTCATTCCTATGTAAATCAATGCCAACGTTAGCGAAACCAACAACAAATACATTTGTCTGCAGAAGTTACAAACCAGAGTTTCTCTGTTATTACCAGAAGCAATCCACATGTTACAATTACACACGCTTAGTTACTGATCCAACAGGCCATGCCTATCATACCGTATCAAATAGAAAAGGCGTGGCGTCCCCTTTCTTCCATGATGATATTAGAGCCTGGATTTCCATAGGAAGGGAGGATCTCTAAATTCCATTTAAATTCAGGCTATGAAAGTGTAAAGAACCAAACCTAAACAAATATTGAGTGTGGTAGGAGTACGCACTTATCGATAGCAGGTTAAGTTGCTGGGACATTCTCCATGGTAGCGAGTATCAACAGCAACAGCAATATATCCCCGCGAAGTATTCATTCAATTAACAGTTCTTTTGTTTTCCCTACTTCTAAAGTGCCATATCCTTTGTTTATTTCTACTTCCTTTTCTTCTTGTTAATCTGACTTTATTCATTCTATAGCTAATGTATTTATGACTAAAGAGCCTACCACACATGGTCAAGCTTCCAAAGATGAGCAATGGGTTGAGGTCATGAATGCAGAACTTCTTGCACTAGAAACTAATCATACTTAGATCCTTACTGATTTGCCCAAGGATAAAAGAGCTATTGGTTGCCATTAGGTTTATAAAATCAAATATAATACTGATGGTAGTGTGAGTTGATATAAGGCATATTTGGTTGCTAAAGAGTATACTCAAATTGAAGGAGATGATTATCATAGTACATTTCTCCAGTAGCTAATTTAGGGACTGTTAGATTTTTATTAGCTATTGCAACTGTTCAACAGTGGCCTTTGTTTCAGGTAGACATCAATGCTTTTCTTTATGGATCTTTAGATGAAGAAATCTATATGGAGCCACCACCACAATATTCTAAGTTAGTCTAGGACGGGTTTGTAAACTTGAAAAGAGTCTTTATGGTCTTAAATAGGCTTCTTGCTAATGGAACTTAGAAATTACATGTTTTTTAGTTTCCCATGGTTTTCGACAATCCTCTCATGATCATTTTCTCTTCACTTGACTTGATGGTTTTGATTTTCTTGTTGTTCTACTTTACATTGATGTTATGTTAATTACGGGCAGTAACATCTCTTATATTGCTAAGCTTAAAGATTGGCTTCATGCTACTTTTATCATAAAAGACCTCGGTGTTGCACAATATTTCTTGGGTGTCAAATTGAGTTGAACAGATGTGGGCATTCATCTTTTTCAGCACAAGTTTATCTCGGACATTTTGCAGGACGCTAATTTGATAGCTTGCAAACTAGTGCACGTTCCTTTGCCTTCTAGTCTTGATATTTATCACAATGCAGGAGCTTTACTTGATAATCCTACAACTTACAAGAAAATCATTGGTCGTCTCTTGTATCTTACTTCTATACGACCAGACATTTCCTTTGTTGTCCACAAACTAAGTCAATTTCTTGGACAATCTTGTCATGCTCACTTGTAAGCTGTTTTTCACTTGCTCAAATATCCAAAGGGAACTATTGATTTAGGCCTGTTTCTTCTTCCTTTGATCCACATGGTTATTCTAATTCTGACCGGGGTACATGTGTACTTGATCAAAAATCAATCTCTAGTTATTGTGTTTCTCTTGGTTTCTTGGAAACTAAGAAACAAAATACCATGTCTACTTCTTTTACTGAAGCAGAGTATCGATCTATGGCTTTTGTTACCAAAGAACTTTTATAGGTTTCTTATCTACTTCAAGATCTTGATATTCCTTTTACACCTCCAGCTACTTTACATGTTGATAACAAGTTTACCTTATTGCTTGCTACTCATCCTTTTATGCATGGTCATACAAAACATATTTCTATTGATGCCCGTTTTACTCATGAGCAAGTGGCTGCTGGCTTTCTTCATCCTATTTATGTCCCATCTCATGTGCAATTGGCTGATTTCCTAACAAAGGCAGTAGCTAAATCCCAGCTCTCTATAATATTGTCTAAGATAGGCCTTTGTAAGGAACCATAAGATAGGCCTTTGTAAGGAACCATCTTGAAGAGTTGCCAGGGGGTGTTGTTGTTGTTGTTGGATATTCTATATATTTCCTTATGTGTTTATTTATTCATTCGTGTACAACATAGTTGTTTAGAATTGGTTACAGATGGTTTCTAGTAGTTAGTTAATTTAGGGATAGTTTATTAATATCAGTTTTAATAGCTTGTATGACCAGAGCAACTATAAATAGTTGTTCAATTATATTTTTCACAATTTTTACTACATAAGTAAACACACAGTTCATCAGCTCCTTTGCATAGCTTGGCAAAGTTTTCTACAACTATTAATATTAATGGCAGTCGCTACTAGTGAAGAGCAAAGCACATAAACTAACGTCAAATTTATCAGAGACCAAACTCGAATAGTTCTACGAATAAATTATTCAATGATTACTATGTTATAAAACTTAAATTGAAAAATCTTTTAAGTGTTCTTGATACCCACTGACCAAGATAGCTCCACAGGGTTTCTTGGTAAGTTTCCATCTAGAAACTTGTTTAGCGAAGCAAATATAATATATATATATACTCAAGTGTTCCCTACATATTACATGCAACATAAACACCCCCCAAAAAAAAAAATCTCTCGTACATAAACTAAATATAGAAATCAAGGACAAAAGCTCTCTCATTCCGGACACATTAAAAGCGTCGTTTTGAAACATCTGATGAGATTCACATTATTGTTTAAGAAACTTGTCGAACCAGTCGCTGGCTTCTTTCACCATGTACGCTGTCATTTGGTGCCCGATTCCTGGTTCTGCTATAAACTGCAAGTTAAAACCCCAAAAAAACTCTTCAGTTCAGCGATTTTGAGTTACAATGCCACCTAAAGATTATAGTTAAATGAAAAGAAGATTTGAACTTCCATGTAAAGAAGCGACGATTATGAAATGTTTGAAACCAAATCCAGGTACCAAAGCTTTTTGCATTGACATTAAGAAGCATCACGACGTCCCAACACACTAATAGTAGCAAGAGTTACTTTTTATTTATATATATTTTTTAGTTCAACCCTTTTATGCCACATTTGGTATGCAGGAGAAGAAAATCTAACAGAATGTTGTCATGCAGCACTCTAGTAGTAGGCATAAAATTATAGCAAGATATGCATTAAATATATATCGGAATTTGCCATTCCAGCTTTACCATGCTGGATGAACCACTGCATTACTGAAAAAATACTTCCTAGTTTCCGTCACATATGACATACGCCTAGCCAGTCATCTTAAAGATGAGAACATTACCTTAAAATTATCAGGATAATTGGCCTTCTCATAAGCCTCTTTCACCTTTAACATTGGAGTTTCAAGACCTGCGACTGGGCAGCGAGGATCTTGTTCGCCTACACGTGAAATTATTGTTAGTCTTTATCAATCAATGAACATTAACAAGTTGATACGTAAAGCTGGTAAAGGTTGTAGCTGTAATTAATGGATGCGAAAACAGGTGCACTGGTGTGATGGAAGATGTGTTACAGCACTATGATACTCCTTTCTCCCCTGGAATGGGGAAAGAAGTAAAAAGGCAGTTGTCGATCTAAAAAAATTACACGAGGAACGATCCAAAAAAGAATCGTGTTGTGTTTCATTCATGCAGGAAAAAGCATGAAAACCGTGAAGCATAGGACCATACCATTCACAATCAATAGAGGGTGCGGTGCAATAACCGAGATAGTGTGAGGCGAGTCAAAATCAGAGGCTAGTCCTGGTGCTATCCTATCCCAGACCTGGTGAAAGAAAATGAAATTCCAATGTCGTACAAGTAGAAAGAAAAGTGACGTGAAAAATACAATTTTGCTTTCCTTAACCAAACGATACATAAAATGAATGAGATGGAAAGTGTCAATAAGACAATGTATGCTGACCTTCTCAACCACTTCTTTGTCGATGGCAGTCTTTCCTAAATCACTTCGTGCCTCTGCAATCAGACACTAGGAACATCAAGAACACCAACAGCTTTGTTTGAAAGGTTACTTACTCCATTTATTATAAAAAGAAGAGACCCCAAAAAGTGCTCCAGAAACTATTAATAGTAAAAGCATATCATGCCGCAGGACGCAATGACTAGTCGCTAGAGCTTTCATGCAATATACATAATGGTACATTTTTCTTTTTTTATTTTTTGCCTCTGGCATTATGAGTTAGGTCAGAGATAAATGAGAACCGCAGAGGCCATGAAAAAAGCTCGTTATATACTCATAGATCCAACTTTAACATTACCTTCAAATACAGGCTTGATGCTATCAACTCTAGGCCGCCACTTATCATTGTCGATTGCCCATCGAAAGCCCTGAACACCAATTATAGGAACAACCACAGAGTAGCGCTTGTCAGCAAATGCCGCAAACCATGCATGCATTCCTGCATTGCACAAAGACATCATTGATGATTGAAACAACAGTGAAAAACACATTTTGATTCTAATAGGTCAAGTATTTGCTTCATCCAAACCTCCAAGCGATTCACCAGTGATTCCTATTCTTGAAGGATCGATATCCTCTCTCTGGGAGAGATAATCTGCAAGCTTTATCAAGTCCCATGCCTGCAGAAATGAGAAAGGCAATGCTTCACATTTCTAACCAAAAGAATGCCCCATTTGCTGTAAAGTTAATTTATCCAGAAAGGCACAGGTGGCTCTGGAAGAGGTAGGAATATATTCTTTTACCGTGTCAAATATAAATGGCATGGTATCTCCTTTCTTCCATGATGATACAAGAGCCTGTTTTTCATAAAGAGATAATGTTTAAAATGGTCAAGCAGTTCAGCAGATAACGCTATCTATGTTCCACTCAAGTGCTCAAACACCTTTAGAGAACCCTTAGACAGAGACATAATATTAACTATCCAACAATTTTCCTAGATAATGACTTAGGAACAGACAAACACCAAACGATAGTATCTTCCTGTCGAAACCAAAAAGCTACTCTCGTAATATTGCTAATCGAGTGCAAATAGGCACAAGGATACGTACATCTCGATAGGTAGTTTTACTACTGGCACGTTCACCATGGTAACGAGAATCGACACCAACAGCAATATATCCACGAGAAGCATAAGCCTAAAGCAAGACAAGACACAGCAGGAAGAACAGAAGTTAGCTTCCATGTAAGAGATGAACGATTGAACAAGGCACGATCCAACACTCTATATACCTCAAGTAAAGGACGTAACCATTCTTTGTTCTTGCTCGTGCTATGGAGAAACACTATAGCAGGCCTTTTTTCCTGGCGTTCTTCCTTCAAGCTCAAGATGAGGAAAGGTAAACGCCCCTGCTCTCCTTCCTGCACAACATAACAGAAGAAGCAAAAGCATTTGAATACATAACTGATACGAACCCCATATCTTTTGAAAACTAAAACATCGCTCAATCATGGAAAGAATATTATATAAGAGATAAACCCAAGGCCTCGCATACACTGTGAGCTGTAACATTACGTAGAGTTCTAGCTACCTCTGTTATCAAGTAAAGGTTCTCCTCGTGAAGAAGCTCCTTAAAATTCTCAACGTCTGCTTTTGGGCAAGACTCCATTGCCTACATGAAGTTACACAAAGTAACTTCACATCATCAATAGCACAATTTACAGTACATATCATAAGAAACTTCCAACAAACAAATAACTAACCTCACTCCTAGTTGGTGGTATGGCATCCTGAAACAAGGGGCTCTTCACTGCTTTTGCAGGTTCTACGGTGAGTGGAACTGAATAAAATTCAGGGAAAAAAAAAAAAATAGCATTAGAATTCCATTAAAATCAAGGGATCTGTCTTTATCTGGTCGAGGTACAAAGAGATCAAGTTAACAGAGAACATCTATTGCTATTGTTATCAAACTCCGTTGCTGAAACTTCTCTGGTTTCTTCATTTTCTAAAGTAACAAAGAATATCTCAGAACGAACCCTTTTTTTCCCTTTCTGCAAATTTTCTTATATACCCTGGCTTTTTACTATTAGTGTGATTATAGTTTTTGTAAATTCAGTAATAGTTATAGGTTTTCATATGAGATAAAAAATTCCCCCTATCCGAAATAGCATCTCCATTGCCTTGTATAGGAGGGAAAGAAAAAGCTGAGAGATGCATATAATTTACATTAAAATAACACCATGAATGGATAAGACATGGAAAAAGGGACATAGGAAATAAAAAAAAAAAATTTAATAATATTTATACTTAATAAACGATGTACATAGGAGGTCCCTAATATCTACTGTTACATTACATTTTGCATGACCTGATCAATTCAATGACGTCAATAAAGTTCCATTTGAATGGAAAAAAAGAAGAAATAAATAAAAATTACGCTTGCAGAACTTGACTGAAATCAAAATGAAAATTCGGTGCCACTAAGGTACTCTTGCCATCATTAACAAATTTTTTTTTTCCACCAATTATGAAAAGGAAAATTTTAATTTTGATCTATGAAACATCATTGCAATGCTGATAAATTACAACAATTTTGACCATCCTTAACAATTAAATTAATAGAAAAAATCAATTAAATAAAACAATTAAATGTTTTAAACTATTTTATAAAATGGCTATAGAATAAATTAATAGAAGAGATTAATGAAATAAATTCAAATAAGAGACCCATATTTCATGTTTTAAATAATTATATAAAATAATTATTGAATTTTATTAAGTTAAATGTTGATTTTTATTTAAATTTTAAACTAAAATGATTTCTTGGTAGCAAAACATGGTAACCCACGTACCGTGAATACAGGAAAGGTGACCACTTTGTATGAATTCCAACTTCAAACAACTGATTTACGATTTCGATACTTGAAGTAACACCTCAATGGCGCGAATTACGAATATAACATACATCAATCAGTTTCTAAGTTACATCTTCATGCGTAAATACAACGACACTTTTCTTTCAAGCCATATCACTAAAAACGTTCGGGCAGCATCCTAATGTTATTTTAAAAGTCAAGGCGTTTGATTTCGTACCTTCGCCGGATCGCCTGCTTCGCAGAAGCTGAATGAAATCACACCGAAGCTTCTCGTCATCGGTCAACTCCGTTTCTCTCTCTTTGTTGTCACCGTCACTCCCCATTTCGGTCAGTGAAATAACAGTAACAGAGTCAGTAGGAGTGGTTTTATTTGCCCGATAATTATGGATATGGCCAGTCCAGTATATATAGGAGGAAGAGGAGAGAGAATGGACAGAGGAAGATGGTACTGGTAGTGGGGGGAATCCAAGACACGTGGGAGGGGACTGAGTGAGCACGTGGTGAGTAAGTGAGAGTGGTCTGAAGAGTGAGATTATTGTCGGGGTGGGTGATAGTGGTGAGGAGGAGAGAGAGGGAGGAGGAAGAGGAGGACGAAGGTGAAGTTGAGAGACAGGAAGCTTCAAGGTTAATGGCATGATCCTTTTCGTGTTGTAATATGTTGGCCACTTAGGAAGGTTCGGATTTTTTGTTGCATCCTAATTTTAAAAAGTTTTTGCTCTAGTTAAAAAAAAAAAAAAGCAACACGAGTCGTATTTGGAGAGAATTAGACAAGGGAGAATCTTATGTACATAAATTTAAATAAAAAATTAATATTTAAAAATATTTAAATTAAAAGTTAATTTTTAAAAAATTTTAACATTTAATAATTTTATAAATTAATTATTATAAATTTTTTATTTAAATCGTTTTGTAAAATATTAATCTTTATTTAAACTTTTCGAAAAGTTAAACTTATTTTAAAAAATTAATCTCTTTTATTATAATTTTTCATTGGATTAACCATTAATAAATCGAAAAAATTTAATTTTTTTTCTTTGTTATCATTTTCTTCTAACCATGTCGTGTTCACAATTTTTAAAATATAGAGACAATAAAATATTATTGTTTTCATAAATGCTAGTGCTCGTTTTATTAAGCAATTGCCATTTTTCTAATTTTAACGTAAAATTAAAAAATTTGACAAAAAAAACAGAAAACTAAAAGTTAACTTTTATAATTGCATACGCAATGGGCATGTACTTTCAAGCTTTTTAATCATTTATAGCCACACATAAAACTAGTGTATAAAAGACATCCATTCTTTTTCTATCACATTTGGTTTGAATAAATGATTTGAAATGGAATAAAATGAAATAAGGATTAAAATAAAAAAATATTTTCTTATTATTTAAGATTGTCATGAAATAAAATTGAATAAAATAGAATGACATTAAATGCTTATATATAATTATTTTTTAAAAAATACTTTTAATTATTGTATATTATAATTTTTTAAAAGTTAGAAAAGTATTTTGATTAATCACAATTAATGAAATAGGAATCAAAAGCGAAATCGAATTCACTTTGAAACCCAAATAGTTGATTCTATTCCTAACTAATTCCCACACACCAAATATGACGCTATAGTTAGGGTTGGACAAAAAAAAACTACGAACTATGAATCAAACTGTAAAACAAACTAAACCAAATCGAATCGAAAAATTGAGTTTTTTACAAATCATTTGGTTTATAGTTTGATTCGATTAAGTAAAAACAGTTTGCGGTTTGATTTGAGAAAGTGAACCAAACCATTTAGAATTAAATTGAATCGTTTAGTTAAATAAAAAAATTTGTGCAATTTTTTTATTATATTTTTTTCGTCAATCTTCATAAATTTCCTCAAATTTTTCATATTTTGTTATTTTTTATCATAATTTTGTATCAATTATTAAAATTAAGTTGAGTATGTTTCATTTGAAATTTTATATTTATTAAAGATAAAAATGTTTAATAAAAATTTAACACAAAGTATTTGAAACATGAATTAAACCAAACCGATTTTAATTAGGTTCGAAAAATTTATGAACCAAACCATGTAATTACGTTTGATTAAAAAAAAAACGAACCGTTATATTAGGTTATGTTCGATTCGATTCGATAAGAGGAGGCGAACCGAATCAAACTAAACCACGCCTACCACTAACTATAATTGTAGTACAAGGCTTGATGTTTTGTAAAATCATATACATCTTTAAGATTTTCGTTCGTTTTATGTCCTTAAATGCTATATTAATACATTAAAAAACTTTTTATAAAAACTTGCAAGTTTATCCAATTTTTTTACAAATTTCGTTAACAATTTTTTATAAAATTTTTTTTTATAAGTCCCAATAAAAATACCCAACTAATTAATATAAAAAAATAAATATATAAAACCACTTTCAACGTTCCTTTATGCCTTGGGAGACGCACTACCATATGCACAATGTAAGAGAGGTTGATGGCAAAACATTTATTCCCTCGTCTTCAGTCTTCACATCGTGCTAGGCAAGCATATCCTCTCTTTTCTTATTTAATTTAAAATTGTTTCTAAAATAATTTTTATATATATTCTGTACATATTAGTATTTAAATACTACATATACATTCAACAAGCATGTAATATTCAATGAGACTTTAGGATAGTCTTCATTACTTAATCTAATAGGACTTTTACCTAAAAACATAAGCAATATTCAAGTATTTACTTTTTTTTTTTCCCCCAAATATATCTACTTTGAAACTACTTTTGTGAGAGCTTACAATAGTAATTGTAGCAAAGAAACCTAATGATACCTCTCTGTTTCAGAATTTCATTTTCACGTGGCAATTCAATTTCTATGGAAGAGGTCTCTACAATTGCAATGTCTTGATCTGTTTATGTTTTCCCTTCTCTTTTTTTCCTAACTTATTGTTCTTTCTTGATCATACATATATCTCTCATTTTCCTACCATACCATACCAGACCACAAAATTGTAAATCAAGTTAGATTGAACCAAAACATAATATACAGTTTTTTTTTTTTTTTTTTTACAATCTAGTTCTATGTGCAGTTCAACCCCCTCTTCCCCTTTTAAAGTGGTTTGGTTTGCACCTATAATGAATTGAAACTCTTTAAACTACATCAATTGCATTGCTTAAAAATTGTATAAAAGAGTCTTCATTCCACTTTGAATGGTTTCTGACTATATTTTCGTCAATTTATTCTATACAAATATGTAAAAATTGTGCTACATTAAGTTTGTTGAACCAAATGTTATAAATAGTGTATGCACGACTAACGTAGATCATCTAAAAAGTTTATCGAGAGGGCTGACACGTTACCTTTTGGACTTTCAGGTACATCCCAATTCACTAGGTTCCATTACTATTTTAAAGCTTTATTTATTACAAGCATAACCTAATTAATTTGAAACGGTGATAATTAAAGTAACGTAATAGTGGTCACTTTCCCTTATAGACACCCACCAATTCCCCTTAAATCGGGTATTGGATTGCAGCATTTAGCTTAAATCCATTCAAGAGTTTTAAACTCTACTGGCTTCCTTTCATCACCTATTACATGCTTGTTATTGTTGATTTGGTATATCTACACTCTTTGTTTACTGGAGTTGCGATTTGAGTTAGATTGGAATTCAACTTGAGCTATTACTATTGTCGATTGGTTGAGATTATTGTGAAGTTGTGATTTCATTGCGTCAATGTTGTTGGCAAGTGGTGGAAGGATTGTGTGCTGAAATTTGTGCTATTCATTGTTGAGGGTTGAGAAAGCGTATCATGTATTTGGTAATATGTGCGAGAGAAGATGGTTGTATTGTTTGGTTTTTTTGTTTGATTGTACTTAAAGAAGTTAGTGCTGTTAGTTGTTGTTATTTGTTAGTTATTGATTCCGCGAAGACGCCGGGAGCAAAAGGCGGAGTTTATGATTCTTGAGAGCTATGGAGATAACATGAATGTCTAAAACATTGGGTAAAGTAGAGAAGCATATAGGATAAATTCGTTTGCAACTTAGAATTCTCCAGAAGTAACTTGGGATTAAATCGATTGAGGAACCTAGACCTTTCGGAAATCCTCTTGTGCCAAAACGTATATGTAATCAAGCCAAAGACAGACAGACGAACAGAAAATTGAGGTAACAAAATTAGGAGGAATGACAAAGAAGCTTTAAAGATGGAGATGTTAAGGTTGTCGTTGAGGGTAAGAAGTCATAAGAATCCCTATTTTCTTAATGCCCCACTTCCAGTTTAATGATGTTTATATTCGACATATTTGAATATAATATTATATTAATGAGTGAAGGAGTTTACTTTAGTATATATTTGCGATGCCTGCTAGTTTGTATATAGGATAGTGGCTAAAACTATATATATATATATTCAACCATTAACTGTCTAAGAGAGTCTAGTTTTTAATTAGTCCCAGCAATAGTGTTCTGTTATTGCTCTCAATACTTCCCGTTTTCCTATTAGACTTTATCAACTGCAAATGTTAGCAAAATAAAATAAAATAAAATAATATATGAATGTGATATTTGACAAATACCTTTCACTTTATCGTCTAAAACATGCATACATAAGAGCCTGATACATATTGCTTAAACACTATAATTTTCATCAACATTTAGACATATTTCTTTACTTTCTAATGATGAGTAATTCATGATTACCGGCTATTAGTCAATTTATATATACACATATGCACACACACACACATATTCTCCCCAATCTCCATCGACTTCTTACAATCTGTTCTAATGCTAACGGTAAGGACCTCTCTAATTAAAAATATAAATTGACTTTATCATATATTCTATCCATAATAAAATTAACATTTGTACATATTTCTTTTTCAAACTCTCTCCAAATTTCACAAACTCAAATTCCACTAATCCTTTGTCCAACAACGAATCGAAAAAATATCCATAACAATCATCATTTTATATTCAATCCTAAACTCATAATTGATACTTGTTCATGTGCTTATTTCACATACCAACCCATATGAGGTTCAAATATGTAAACATATTTCCCAAAGCATGTTATTCATAAATTCTATATTTTTTTTATAAAATAGCTGTCTATACAAATCTTAAAAGCCACTTGACTAGAAACAGATCAAAAAACTTTTTATTCACATAATACCTCAACTCCTTTCAAAATATCTTACTTCAGCATTGCTTTTTCTCTTAAGAATCACAATTCCAAGATTAATCAATATTTCTCTTGAACAAATCCATAATCTACCTTAATTATTTATAAACCAAGGATTATGAGATTTACAGTCAATTTAACTCTAAATAACGGACTTACACCAAAGCATTACCTATTTGCAAAATTCACATCATTATCAATACTTCTAGTTTCGTGCCTTTTTTTTTTTTTTTGCAATTTCAATAAAATTCACCGTCTAAATTTCCGAGAGTACACTTAAAATTTGATGATACGTTCAACATAAATTTTTGCAAACCTTAGATCTTGGTAATATTGTCGCCAACACCACCTATGATCCGATAACATAAATGAATTTCATTATAGACCCTTACCTTAAAAGAATCATGCAATCCTAAATTTCCTTGAGATTTGTGCTACCACCCTTTTTGATCTCATAGAAGATCTCCACAAATTTAATTAAAGTAGATCAAAATTTGCAATTACTTTTATGCATATAACACATTCCTCTTACCACGAATCATTATTTGCTTTTTTTATTCATTTACCATTCTTGCTATAGATGAACACATCTCTCAGTTTCACCATACTTGTGACTCGTGAAAAGTATAGGAGCCTTTTAAGGTTTCTATTATTATTGGAAAATTTCATGGATAAAGATTCTTGTTTGGACCTTGGAATGGACCTATGTCTATAAAAGAAAACACCATGAAGGGGTATCAAGGATTATCCAGCATAGCCACTTCGATATTTAAGTCAACAAGTTTTGGGATTAGTGTACATATATAAATTGTCCTATTTGTAAGGTTAGATTCCCTATTTATATAGCTTATGAAGGAGAGCTAAATATATCTATATCTTATCCGCATATGGAAGTATAAAGCTTCAAAGGTGACGTAGCACATAAGTAATTCCTGTGAGTCGATATGTCCATGATGTTTCCATATTGTCCAACGTCCAAGCTTCTTGGGTTGACCTCAATATCCCTGAGCATAGATGCCACAAGTTAAGACTAAAGCTAAGGGGCTAACATCCCGACCTATAATAGGTCAAGCATACCATAAAGCTCAATCCTAGAGCAAAACTCCTAATACATTCGAGACTTGAGTTCTACTAGCATAGGCTTACATTGAGTTAAGGGGTGCCAATCCATGTAGGTTAGAATAGGCCTTGAGAGCTCATGACTCAAAATTGCCCACCGATAGTTTCGTTTCTTTTTTATTTTTGACATGAAAGGTTTTAGTAAGGTCCATAGGACCATATAGCCTATTGTAGGAGAACATCTACCATATGTTCTACAGTTATCAATAATTTAGACTGTTGCATTTAATAGATGAAGATAAAATTAAGGGAAAAATTGCCATAGTACTCCTTATTTTAAAAATATTTTAGCAAGGTATTCACTAGTTTTAAATGGGTACATCAATGTAATCCATGTTGTTCCAACAATTGGATTGCATCACCCTTTTATTATTTGTAAATAGATTTTTCGAGTGTTTTTATTTTTTATTTTCATTTTTTAATCAAATTAACTTTAATATGCATGGAGAGCCCTTGTTACCAATTTGAGGTGCATTGTTTTCCTCTATTCTTTACCACCTTTAAATATAGACACTTATAATCAAGATCATGGTAACCTAATAATATTATCATCGGTTTTCTATCAAGATGAATTAGGATTTAAATCTCTTTTTGAGGGGAAAGATAAGATCTCATGGGTAGACTATTATTTTATGTGTTACGTATGATAATTCTTGTGTTGACTAGCTTTAACTTTTGTGTCGATCATTCCATGCTATAAATCCTCAATTGCAGTGATATAAAACGTTTCCAAATACTTTTTATCTTTTATAAAATAATTTATTATGTATTAAATTTTTATTGATATTTGAATGCAATACATTGATTCATCTAATGTATTAATATTTTTTTCCTTTTTCCTTTTTCCCTCAATGCCAACAACATAGCATCAATCTCTATGAATTACCAGGGGAAAATGACGGAGGACTATGACGGGGGTCACGTGCAAGGAGCAAATTATTAGAAATCATAAAATTATGACAAGGCAATTGGAATAAGCACAATCTATAGTCTCATAAGAGCTTATTGAAATAATAATAATAATTAAAAAAAAAGGGTTATGAACTTCCGAAAATTGAACAAAAAAAAAAAAAAAAGCTGATATCAATTTGGATAAGATTCTTAAATTTCCTAATTCGACTCACCCTATTTCATGGAATCTTAAATATTTCATCTCAAACTTTAACGTTGTGTAAATTCTATGGATTACAAGATTAATGTTTTCCAGAAAGAAATTTAAATTGCAATTTCCCAGTGCAATCCTTTTTTGCAAATCAACTAGGAAAAAAAAAAAAGAAGAGAGAGAGAGAAGTGTGCCTCTAAGATGAGTAGTTTGATCCACCGATTATGGTTTGATTGAAAAAAGAAAAAGAATGGGTCCTATTGTAAAGTTAAGTTCAAATTATCCTAGCTCCAACCCTTTTTTCTACTTCTACTTCTATGAAACATAGAGGGAAGCCTCTTTCCACCCCCCCCTAAAATATAGGCCCTACTTTGAAAAAGAAAATGAAGTAATAGAACCTCAAAACATTCTAGTAATATACACGAAAAACCTATTCTCATGTTATTTTCTTAACAATCTTTTCAATTGAAAGAAGAAGATGTAAAATACAAACCTAAAATGGAAGCAGTTGAAATGTCATTATTCCCAAATTTATGAATATGAGAAAGATAGCGACGCTGGTGACGTGAATATTAAGGTTTAGTTTACGTTGGAGAGCCATGATGGCGATGGCGGCGAGGTCAAGATCAAAGTTTATTTTATTTTAGCCTTCAGTTTTCACCACACCGGAGAAACCAACTTGATGCATATGACATGCCATGCCATTGATTGAGGGGCTACAAAGGGTGGGCCTTTAGTTGTTGGATCCTTGGAACACAGACACCAAGGCGTTGGAGGACCTTTCTATTACTATAATTAAAAGAAGTGGTGATTGCAATTTGCAACCCGCAAGCATGAAGGAGCCCCTAAGCTTTACACGCTTGGACCTAGACAAGCAAGCATATGGATATGCAAGTTAAAATAGATTTCATCGACTGCTTAAGTAAGACCATTCTTTATTGTAGCATTGCAAACGAGATGACTTGAATTGAGGCTCAAGCTCAAGTTCAGGCTCAAGCTCAGTTTGTTTAAAAATTATTAAATTCGATCTCGATTGCTCAAGTTTACAAATTGAAACTCGAACTTAGCTTATCTAAATAAACGAATTTTGTCTTAAATTCAAGCTCGGCTCATTTATTAATCAAGCATGAGCCGAGTCGAGCCTAGCGAGTCGATTTCAAGCTTGTTTATGAGCTTAAGTACATAAAATGAAGAAATATATAAATAAATAAATTATTAAATGGTAAATAAAGATTAAATTATATAATATATATTATCCTATAACATATTATATATATATATATTTTATAGATATTAATCTTTGGGTTTTAATAATATAATATAACAGATATAATATCTGTAATATGCATAAAGTTCATAAGTTTACTTATGAGTCTAAACGGGCCGGCTATCAAGCTTGAATTAGAACTCAAGCTCTACTTCTTTAGATAAACGAGTTTCATCTTAAATTCAAATTTAACTCATTTATTAATCAAGCTTAAATTAAGCTAAATCGAGCTTAAGCAACGACTCATTTGCAACTCTATTTACTAACATACGGATTTTTTTTAAGTAATTAATATTTGATTATCAAATTTTCAACAATTTGTATACCAACTTTGTTTTTGTGTTTTTTCCCCCTTTCCTTGGACAATTTTATATCGATTGTCTCAACAATTTGCATACTGGTGATGTGACAATCACTAAGAAGGGGTCGTCCGATGGTACATTCATCATACGTAGTGGTTGACCTGCAAGAAAGCCCCCTATAACTATACCAGTAAGGACCCTCCGATGCTTATGTTAGCAAATAAAGTGTGTCTAAAGAGAAAGGTAAAGGTCCTAAGAGTTAGAATCCTTAATACCTTAAGCTCCATGGCCTATTTATAAGTCATGGAGTTTACTTACTCGAGACATGTGGCAGGTAGGATTTGCTCGTATGTGGTTAGTGTAGGGGACATGAACGCAGTATGGGAGCTAACAAAACTACCTTACCAATTTTACCTTTGGAAACCTGTGAATAGCAAGAAGAACAACCAGCATTTGACAGTGATCAAGAGAATACAAAGAAAACTAGGTTTGAATTATGTGAGTTAGTTAAGTTGTTAAGTATAGAGCTCCTGTCCTTTAATATTACAAAGACTACTAACTAACTCTAAGCTAACAAAATTATTACGCATATAAGAAGACACATGTATTGCTAGTAATAAACACAACTATCTACTGTATAAGTATATATAAATAAGTTAATAAAGCTTCACATCCCCCACTCAAGTTGGAGCTTCTCGTAAGCCCAATCTATGACTTAAAATATGAAGTCAAGCAATAGACAATGCCTTGATGAACAGATTTGCAAATTAATGTGATGAAGGAATAAACTGAGGAAGAAGAAAACCAAATTTCACGTGATCATGAACAAAGTGAGCATCTATATCAATATATTTCATACAAGCATCTAAGCATGGATTAAAAGTAATTTGCAAGGCTAATTTGTTGTCACAAGATAAAGGAATTGGAAATTGAATGGAAAGCCTCAAATTACACAAAATACAAGAGTCTCATAGTAACTCCTTGGTTACTACGGCTGAGCTTGGGTATTTCGATTCAGTAATTGAAGTAGAAACCATAGGTTGCTTCTTTATTTTCCACAAAACAAGTCCAGCAGCAATCATGACACAAAAACCAGTCAAAGAACCTTTGTCATTAGCACTTGAACACCAGTCCAAGTCAGAAAATGCTCAAAGTTCTAATGTGTTTGCAATTGGGAAAAAGAGGCCTAAGGAGGAAGTTCATTCAAGATATTGTAAAAGGTGAAATAATGCATCTAAATGTGGCTGTCGTAGCTATACAATATATTAACTTAGGCAGTGTACAAGATAAGAAATATTTAGCCTACTGAATGTATACAATGAAGGATCAGGTAGGCATGGTAGTCTTACATAAGGAAATCCAAGGCTGCATAGGAGTGGAAGTTAGCTTACAACCAGTTAATGCTATACCCTGTAACACATCTAAGACAAATTTCTTTTTATTAACAAGTATACCTTGTTGAGTGCACCATAACTCTAAGCTGAGGAAGAATCGAGCATGACATAAATCCTTAATTGTAAACTCAAAGTCAAACTTCTGTTTAGCATGCAAAATAAACTCTTCATCTGAGCCTGTAATCAACATATAGCAAGATAAAAGTACTATCACTTGAACCTTGATGTGTAAACAAAGATGAATCATGTATGGATTGTTGAAAACCCAAAGAAAGAAGGAACTTTGAGATTTCAAAGTTCCGTTGTCAAGAAGCCTATTTCAACCCATGTAAAGACCTTTTTAATTTGCACACTTGATTAAGTAAAGCCTTACTATATCTTTGAAGAGGAACCATATAAATCACTTTATCTAAGTAACCATACAAAAACACCTTATTCACATTGATTGGATGAAGCGTCCATGAGAATGCAGCAATTAATGCCAACAAAATATGAATCAATCTTAACTTAGCAACCAATAAAAAAGCATCATGATAATCTTCCCCTTCCACTTGTGTAAAACCTTTAGCTACTAAACACGCTTTATAGTTCTCAATTGTCCCATTGAGTCTATACTTAACTTTATAAAGCCATTTTGAACCAATCAAATGCTTACCTTGTAGCAAGTCAATTAACTCCCACGTCTCATTGCATTCGAGTGCATAAAGTTCCTTTTGCATGACTTCTTACCATTCTTTAGACTTAGATGCTTCTAAGTAATTAGTTGGTTCATGGACAACTAACACATTTACAAGAGATGCCACAAAATCAATTGGGTAATCGGTAAAAGAGGTAAGATCAAATAAAGCATACTGACAAGTCTATTGTGTGGGGGATGTAGTAAGAGACTTAAGTGTGTGTAGTGGAGTAGTGTAAAGATTTGATGAGCAATGGTTAGGGTATGTAGAAGAATGCTTAGTGTGAAAAACATCAACGACTACAGCATGATGAGCTTGATGAATAAAATCATCCAACCAATAAGGAACTCTTCTCTCTCTGCGAATGATAAGGGTATACAGAAGAAGAAACAGGTATAGTAGGATTGGATTTAGATGAAGACTGATCCAAGATTGACTCAATGATGTGTCAATTGACAATAGACCATTAGCATTAGTATTATCATATGAAGAAGAGCGAGAGAAACAAGGATTGACAATAGGAAGTGGATTGTGAGACTCAAAAGAAACAAAAGGAAGAGACTCATGTGTATGTGTGTTTGTGTTTAAGTGTTTGGAGGGAAAGATTGCCTCAAAGAATATGACATCCCTAGACACAAGAATAACTTTGTTAGAAATATCATACAACTTATAGCCTTTTTTAGCATGAGGGTAACCTAAAAAGATGCAATTAGGGCCCCTTGGCTCAAACTTATCTCTTGGAACAAGATACTTAATAGCATAACACAAATAACCCATGACTCTTAAATGATTATAAGAAGGTGGGTGTTGAAAGAGTTTTTCAAAAGGAGTTTTCTAACCTAAGCTTGACGTAGGTGTTTGATTGATTAAGTATGTGGTTGTAAGAATACACTCTTCCTAGAATTCTTTTGGCAAATGGGCATAAACTTGCAAAGCTCGTAAAGTGTCCATCAATTGTCTATGTTTTCTTTCAACTTAACCATTTTGTTAAGAAGTATAAGCTATGGTTCATTGATAAACTATACCAAGGAAATTAAAAAGAGATCTACAAGAAATAAACATGAGGGTAGACCCACCTTCTATTCGAATAAACTTAGGAGTAGTCTTGAAATTATTTTCAACATACGAAAGGAATCTTTGGAGAACCAATAGTACTTGACTTTTCTGTTGAAGATGTCTAAGTAAACTTAGTATAGTCATCAACCATGGTCAAGAAAAATGAAGCACCAAAAATGGAAGTAACTTTGTAAAGACCCTAAACATCTAAATGTAAGAGTTCAAAAGCAAAAGTTCTAACAGTAATACTCCTCTCAAAAGGAAACCTATGCAACTTTGCTTTATGACATATATCATAAGACAAGTGTTATGAACCACGGTGTTTGCAATCTTCTAAATGCTATAGATTGGAAAGAGAACTATGACCAAGTCTAGCATGAAGCAATTCTAAGGAAATAGAAGAATTATTACAAGAAGTGTATGTATCATGCATAGAAAATGTATATCATGAAGAATTCTATATGGCCAAACAACCTTTGTCTTCAACTTGTAGTTCATATAGTCTAGACACTACTTTAGCTTTAGCTACTAATTTATTACTGTTCGAGTCTTCTATAAGGCTTCTATTAGAATCAAATTGAGCAACAAACTAATAATCTCTAACAAGAGAATAAACTAACAATAAATTATGAGTAAAACTCAATAATGATGTAAGCTCCATAGTTAGGCGTTCGGAAATTAATATGTGAAATTTAAGACAATTGGATAAGTAGTCCGATTGAGCCCAAATTTTATAATGAAACTAGAAATACTAATAAAAGTGATCATGTGAGTTTGAATTTAGGAAAATAAATAATAAAATATTATAATATTAAGTTATATATATTATCTATTATTTATCGAAAATACGTTAAACGAGTTTTAATAATTAATAAATCGATAAAGATAAATTATATACATACTAAAAATCATAAAATAATATAAATAATATTTAGGAGTATTTACTTGTACCATTTATGTATTTACATATAAGTAAAAACACCGAAAATTACGTAAAATACCTAAAATATGCTAAAATAATACTAATTAATTAAGAAAAATCAAGAAAATTATAGAAAAGTGAAGAATTGTCCAGATTGTAGGTTGGGATTAAGTATGAAAAATTAACCAATAGAATTTACCCAACTAGAAGGTAAAAAAAAGAAGAGATAAAGGATAAATAGCATGAAATAAATCCCTGACTTATCTAAACCACTCTATAAATTGAAAGAAAACCATATGGAGTTCATTTTACTCAATGAGAGGTTAGAAAAAAATAAGGAGAGGAGAAAAGAGATGAAAGAATAATTTTATAAAAATTAACAAAAATAATATGCAATTAAAGCTTGTAAGAACCTATAACCAACAACCACCTAGAACAAAACGACCACCACACCTAACCCTAAAACCACCCCTAAGGGTTGCTAACACATTTGGAGCCATCACTGGTGCCTAGAAGACGATCGAACAGATGAGACTAATTTCCATTTTGATTTTGTTTAATTTATTAAAAATACCAAATATATATGAAAATTTATGAAATTTGATATTTTATGGTATTTTTCTATGTAGATTTAGGAAAAAATATCAATTTGATGAAATTAAGTCTTAGGATATGTAGTGCTTAAAAAATCCTTAAACCTAAGTTAGTTTTTAATTTTAATTTAAATAACCTTAATTATGTAGTTTTAACTTCAAAATTTTTGTGTAGATTAATCAAGATATACACGACAGTATTATGAAGATTTTTTCTAAAAATTAACTTCCTAAAACTTTACTTAATTTTTTAGGCCTTAAAATTATACATAAAAGAGTAATTTTTGGTTTATTTTGGTGATTTAATGATAAGTTAATAAAAATACTGATTTAATGTATAATTAGGTATTTTAGGATGTCATTTGTTGATGTAGGATGATCTTTGTGATGTTTAAGGAGTTAGATGTATGTATTATGTGTATTATGTAGTAATTACATGTAAATGAATAATGTGTAAAGTTGGAAATTAAATAAATAGAAAATATTATGTCAAAATTGATAATATTATAATAACAATAATATCATATAAATCTGATTTAGAATATAAATTTAGGTAATCATGTGAAAAATATAAGTTAATTTCACATCAGGAGTAAATTCGAGAGTTAAATTAAGAATAAGATGTAGCATATCAACCAAAATATTGGTTAGGAGCTAGATAGGAAATTTAGAGTACTTAAATATAGTTAGATGAATTATATATATTAGCTCGAATGAAATTCTTAAAGTTTACGAGTAAAAACTGTAACTAAAAGTTAACTTAGAAGATAATTTAGAAACCAATTTAGAAACTGAATCAAAAACTAGTTTAGGATTAGTTTGATTATAAGTAATATAAAACTTAGATAATTAAATATAATTATGATTTAAAAACTCATATGTAATAAGGGTATTTATATTAAAGGAGTAAGCAGTGATAAGTTGATATTACAACAAGTTCAATGAGCAAGTAGAAAATCTTAAGTAAGTTGGGATCAATATATTACTGTATGTTGGAATACTATATTAAAGTACTGAAAGGCTTAAGAATGTATCGTTTGTACTTATAGATAAACGTGTATGTGCATTCTTGTGTGTCTCTGATCATTTGATTGTATATTAATGCTTTGTTGTGGTGATTTGTTGTGAATGATATGGCATGAAAAAGTTTGATCACCCTAAACTAAATTTAATGATCCAATATCTTAATTAGACATGCATTACAACCCTTTAGGATATGGTTAAAATTCTCCAACCAAATACCGACACTTTCGAAACAATAGAATATCTCAATTATAGAACTTGATGGTTTAAAATGGAATTCTTTTAAAATCAACCTTCCATTAGTTCAACTCCCAAACTCATCAAGTTTCCAGAGAGAAATCAAATTAGCTTTTAAGCTGTTCATGTTATCAATGTATCGTTAAAAAAAAAAGGCAACAATGTATTTAATCAAAGCTGCATACTATTTAACCAAACACAAAAAATTATCAAGAGAATCTCTTAAAGGCCAGTTACATACCCTCTTCCCCGCAAATCCAAATTTAATTATAACATATATTGACAACCACCCCCTACTAAAAATGAAAAGGCACCATTATTTATGCACAACTAAATTGAAGATGCGGTATTTTGTGGAAGAACTACTCATCTTCTTATAGGACCATCAAAGATTTCATTGCAAATCTGCGTTCAATTTCCATGTCGTTTGCTTAAAACACCATATAATAGATAATTCAATCATATTGCTATCCCTTACTCCTTAAAAAGCTTGGTCACAATATAATACCAGCATATTCCAACGAAAGATAATGAGGAAGCTCCATAAAATCAAAATTCAGGCTAGTATTATCAACCTTATATTTAATAATATCATAGCTTTATATTCTACGATCTTGCAATATAATAAGTTCAAAATTCGTCGATCATCGACAAGGATCCAACAAGTTCTAATTCTCAACCTACATCATAATATGCTCTTTCCCATGGCCAAATAAAGTGTAACAAATCTTGTTCGTGATTTTAGTATGATAAAATAATCTCTTAGCTATTAACGAAAGTTTCTAAAAATTGACTGTAAATTTACTGGCAAGATTAAATTTTGAAGATCCAACTCATAACTACAGAATATAGAAGACCATTTTTTGCGCCTTATTTGACAGTTCGCACCATATTTAACATTCATTGCCATTTTGTTTGAATTAATAACAAACATCTGACATAGCAACATGCATATGCAAATATATACTAGCAAACATCAGCTTTTACTTCTGCTTCTTCTTGCACCTACAATAAACAGATTTACCTACCAAGCAAAGAGATAAAATTACCAAGTCCAAGGACTCAAAAACTTCCCATCTAAGAGGTAAAATTGACTTCCTTAACCCTTCCTCTCCGCTATTATGCAGTTCCGAATTTATGTACCCTTGTACAGTATAATTCACAACAAAAGTCACTCAGTTAAGACAATAAGACAAATCTTTTCCTAATAAACCCTAAAATATCAAAAAAATGAAGGAATCTCATGACCCACAAGCAGAAACTTTATGCAATTCCAATTAAACTAAACAAAAATAATAAGTTTGAAACATCACATGTTATCAAAATATTCGCACCTAAATTCTTTACCCAAGACCTAATTACTATGGACCCACAAACAGATGCTTGCGAAATTAAGAAAGCCAACCCATATCCCATACAAGAAAGAGAGAGAGAGAGAGAGATTATCTTCTAATTCTTCTTTTTTACGTATCGATGAAATCTTGTGTAAAAGGGATTCCTCAAAGTAGCGCTCTGTTCTTCTTTCTGTTTTCACCTTTGAGCCAAAACTTTGTGTTTTGTGATGGTTTTTTTTTTTTTTCTACTCTTTGTTATGTGTATATGAATTAATATAGCATGTACACTATGGTATGTTAGATTACACATCATATTAATTAATATATTATGCTATGTTAAATTATTTCATTTCTTTATCTTCATTTATTATGTATATTAAACTATATTTCAATAATATATTTTTAATACTAACCACTTTTTTTTCTTAGTTTCACTTCTCATTTATCTTACAACTTACAGTTTGACAATTTTAGGATTATTATGGTTAGGGATGGGAAAAAAAAAACAACTAAATCGAATCATACCAAATTAAAAATATGTTCTTTCTTACAATTTAGTTTAAAAAAATTTTAATTTAAACGAAATAGAAAATTTATAATTTGTTTAGAAAGATAAATTAAACTAACTTGTAAAATCGAACCAAACTGTTTTATGAAAAATATAATAATATTTTACTTCACTAAAGAATTTTTTTGTTACAGTATAACATTTAAAAGAATTTTTTATTTATATTTATTGAA
Organism: Lumnitzera racemosa; assembly: GCA_024138005.1. Lineage (NCBI taxonomy): Eukaryota > Viridiplantae > Streptophyta > Magnoliopsida > Myrtales > Combretaceae > Lumnitzera > Lumnitzera racemosa. The sequence goes on from JAMXBC010000007.1 coordinate 11,296,033, forward strand.
ACGTATATGAATTAAACTTTTAATTATCATAATATTCAAATTATATATGTACTTTTCACTCAAAACGTGTACTGTATGCTATTTTTATAAATGAAACGAGCCATTAATAGACATTTGAAAATTTTTAGTCACATAAATATTAATTTCATCAATTTCTATTATAATAATACTTATAATTTTTAAATCAATTCAATATTTTTTGCATAAGATTACATGTTTTCTAAATATAATTTTCTAAAGTAAAAGATACGATTCAATCCGTAAACCAAGTTGAAATCTACGATTTGAAATCGTACAATTTGATTCAAAACTATAAAAAAAAAACCATAAAAAAAAAACCTAATTCTTTTTTATATTTAGTTTGATTTGAAGGGAAAACCAAACTAAGCTAGTCCACGCATACCCCTACTTATGGTTATGTTGATATGCTAACTTAAGCAAGAATCCCTAAGCATAATTTAAACTCCTATAAGATATAGGTTGAGTTTTCTTAGTCCAATCCAATTACTTTGATCAATTTGAACTCTAATACAGCTCGAATCTCCTTAGCATTACACTGGCCAAGCTCCTTAAGCTTAACTATGGTTTAACTCATACCATGTAGTACGATTTTCATAGAGCTTGAAACAAGTTAAAAAAAGATGCCTAAAACTAAGCTTAGTTTATGAATTTAAATGTTCAAATAAGACAAACACACTGACACTTTAGCTGCCGTTGCATTTAGTAACCACCAACTCTCTTTACCCTTGCAAAGATAGGATGTAGGTTAAGAATTGCCACTTAGGAGTAGTTCAGTCCTATTTTTTGTAAATATGCGATGATACCACCTAGTAAATCTTTCTACAACTCCTATGTACTCGTACACTCTTTGACATTTTCCTTTCTTCCATCGACTATTTGTCTAATTTAAGTATTAGAATGGCTATACAAGACATCATTAAGCTCCTTACTTAGCCTCTCTTAACTCATTTTATAAGTAATCTACCACAATCTAAGATTAAGGAACACAGATTACTATTTTTCTATAATGGATTATCTGAGTACAAAGTACCCATATTGTCTTAAGAGTACCTTTAGTGCTACTTAATAGTGTTATTATTAATGTTATAAATAAAATGATGTTAATATTTGTTTATATGAGAAAAACTATATATGTATATATATATATGACTTTGTGATATACTTTTAATTATCACTATTCATTTACTTATTTACCTTTAAGATTTCATCTTTTGTGTGTTTATAACGATAAATTTAAATACATGATTTTATAAATGTAACTATAATATGCATGAATGTACTTATCAGTTGAATTTGTTTGATTTCTCTCTTGAATTTGTTTGATTTTGTGGCTTAAAAAAAATTTCGATCTCATTTCACTCAATTTTCTTTCAATCATTTATAGTGTTTTAAAATTGCTATATTGTTCTTATTAGTTTTTTTTTTTTTTAACCATTAAGTAGCTATTGATTGTTTTTTATGAAAATCTATAGCACTACGATAGAAGTTTGCTAAAAATCATTTTCAATATTGATTATGCTATAGTAATAGGTAATAAATTCTTTTTGTAGAGAAATTTTGATATGTAAATACATGTATATATTAATTACATTTTCAAATATATATATTTTATAAAATTTTTAATCTAGTGATAAACTTTTTTAAATGCAACAAACTTCTTTTGTTAAAACCCAATTCATTACCAGTTTTTGGCACCTAAGATTCTCGCCATGCCACATGGCACAAGTGGCGACACAACTAGAAAATAAAACTTGCTGCTGGCATAAGCGGTAATGCAACTGTCAAATAAAACTTGCCATTGACATATTAAATAAACCAAAAATAATAAACTAGCCGCATACATGAAGTTTGCCACATAAAATTCACCGCATCTTGAATGTATCTGAGACAAAAATGTACAAATAAACTTCACTCTTCCTCGTTCTCCTTCCAAACACCATTCATGTCTTTTATTTTGAAAACCTTATTAGCCACCGTTCTGTTCATTGTGACTCGGTGAGAGAACTTTGTGTTGCTATTATAGAACAATATTAAATCTATATAATACAAGTTTTAATTAGATTTACTGATTCTAATTACTTTAATTAAAATCTTGCAGTTGTTGATTTTAAAGCTACTTAAGCTCATGTAAAATAAATAAATAAATAAAGAGGCTTATTCATTGAAATTGTAAGTTGAGATTTTTCAGAAACCATTATCTCTATATTTATCATAGCTGTAGGATTTTTTTTTTTTAATTTGGTGGTGATTGTAATGAGGAGATAGGGAATTTGAATTTAGTCCATTTTACTTAAGAGATCAATATTTATACTATTAGGACAGCATTAATTTTTTTTTTTTTATGATCTTATTTCTTCTTATTTATATCAAGTAAAAAAAAATTATAATATTAGACGCGTGTTACTCACCTTACCTAAAGGGAAACAAATCAGACACAAACCAGATTTAGAATTATATTCCAATAATGAGATCAACCCATTGCAGATTAAGTTTCTTCTTCTGCCGAAAATAGAAATGTTACAGTTTGCCAAGCTTTTTCAACCCATTTTGGAAATCTGACTATGCAAATCTGTTTGACTATTTGACCGGAAGAAAAACAATAAATATATATATATATATATATCTGTTTAACAACGACTTAATCAAATTTGATGGTATTCGAGGCAATTGCAAAGAATCAAAATGGACAGCTTTCGGGGAAAGAGTAAAAGGGAATGTAATGGATTTGTTTTGAATCGAAATGTAGAATGTAAAGTCCATTTCGTGGACAATCTCTTTACATGTAAATTTAACAGGAATATATATAATGACACGAATTTTTCATCGTGTATCAAGTTTGTGATATAACTCCTATCCGACATAGTTAAATTAATATTTCTAAATGTCTGATAACCTTAAGAATCTAATTAGATGATTAACGTAGCAATCTGCGAATCCAATTAATGAATATATCGAATTATTCATGTCAACTCATTAATCTAATTTATAGTCACGTAGGTTGCACTTTATCGTGTTAAAATGTTTGCTAACCATGTCATGTTCCTACCTATGTAGTCTAATACATTTATCAATCTTGCAGTGACTAGATTTCGTGTCTTAACCTAATCTTAAAAATATTCCTATACATAAATTAAATGATGGTGGAACATAAATTATTCTTTTGCTATATTTGGATTGAATTTTATCAAATCATATTAATATTAAAAATTCAAAGATCACAATTAATTAATTTATTGAAAAAAAAATAGTTTAAGACGAAATAAATATACATTAACACCTCTAAAGTCTATTGGCTAATTACCCTTGATATTGTAAATAAGCTCATAAAATTTTGATTTTGGTGGAACGGTGCCTTTTAATATCCTATCAAGCATATTAAAGGATACTTTAACACCTCCTTAACTTTATTCCTTTTTTTTTTTTAATTGAAAATTAGATAAACTTCCTTTATGCTACCAATTGATTAAATCTACGGGGGCGTTGCATGCTCATAAATTACGGGATATAGCCACCACTAAAGTTAAATTTTTAAGGTTTATTTGGTACTTCCCAAATTTACTTTCCCGATTTATTAGTTTATGTTATAATAGGTCATATTTATATTAGTTTTGTCCTATTGTATTAATTTCAAATTTGATGTTTATAAGATTATATATCACATGCTATCGCGAGAAGTCTTGTCAATGATTGCTACTTCTTTCTATCTTTATAATTTCCAATTATGAACTTCTTAAGTTTACTTTACAATTAAAAACCCATTGATTACGCAATTTATTGTAAAAATGATTACAGTGAAATGTTAAAATCTCTTTCCATGGATTTTTAAAATCACTTGCGTGACGTTTGCTATCAGAATCCCTAAAAAGTTATGTCCATAACATGCAAATAAGAGCTAAATTACTAATAAACTACTCTAAATCGGCTCATTTTAATCACGAGCTAACTTAGCTCGAGCTTGATTATATGCTTAAACTCTTATTTAAGCTTATGAATATCCTCCCCAGCTTTATATATTTTATAGTGTAATATATAATTAAAATTTAAAAACTAATATATATATATATAATATATAAAAATATATAATATAGGTATGAGATAATACATAATTTAATTTTTATTTACTATTTATTTATCCATTCATTTATATATTTACTCATTTTTGTACTTTTAGGCTCATAAGCAGGTACAAGCTCGAGTTGGCTAGAACTCAATATGTGATAAAAATAGAACTTAGCTCATTTGCAATCTTATTTATCCAACATGCACCAACCTAATTAGACTGAATTAAATTCCAGCAAAATGCATATTTCAGCATAGGACATGGATTCTTGTAACATTTAAAGAAACGTAATGGAAAAAGTATTCTAAGGTTTGTTATATTCCTGTAAATGTCTAGTCATCCAATACTTTAAGCAGAGCGATAATGAAACGTGCCGGAATATCAAAACTTTGAAGATTTTATTTAAAGGTGACGAAAGTGAGCTATTCATTTTATACATGATCCGATATCAATTTCAACATTGTTTCTTGATATTATATTTGTAGTTCGAAATTGCTAAAGATTATACCCTATTGAAGTTCTACTTATCAAAATTTTGGTGACCGGAGTATTGCAATTTCCTCTAATTTATTTTATAGTCATATTAATTTGTGTTGTAATATAGGCCATATTTGTATTACTTGTGTCCTATTGCATTAATTTCAAATTTTATCTCTATAAATTGCTTTTGAATTGTTCTCACGATAAATCTTGTCATTGATTACCAATCCTATCTTTATAATTTTCAATTGAAATATTTAAGAACTGCTTAGCCAATCAGTATGCTTTATAATTAAAAATAAAAAGTTGATTACACGATAAATAATATTATGAAAATAATTATATTGAGATGGTAAATTTTCCTTTTATAGATTTTTAAAATTGCTTGCACAAGGTCTGTCCAACATAAACCATCCAGAAATAGTAATTAGGCCGAATCAAATTCAAGTAAAGGCATATTTCAACAAAAACATATGGATTGTGATAACTTTTAGAAAAAACGTAGTAGAAAAAGTATTCCAACATTGGCGATTTTCCTATCCAATATTTTAAGCAAAGTTATAATGAAACCCTTCATTACATTTTTTTTTTTTTAATGGAATGTTGAATGTCTAAAGATTTATTTTAAAGTTAAACAAAAGTTCTTTCTTTTTTTAGTTACAATAAAGGGAGATGGGATTCAAACCTAGTTCACCCACTAGAATACCACTAATATAATAAAGGCCTTGGCAAGATAAAGAAAAATTATATTATTAATTTTATACCATTTTCAACTAAAGTGGGATGATATCAATGGCACTATATAAACTTTTTAAGTGTTGGAAAACAAAAAAAAAAAAAAAAAGAAACTCTTTAGTGTTTTTCCAAATTATTATTTTTGAAGTTTAAAGTCGCTGAAAACATAACAAATTGAAATTTTCATCCTTGAAAAGATTTCGTGACAAATGCTTATCATTTGTAAGTTATAAGTGTAGATGACGAGATGAAAGATAATAAATCTAACATGCACATATTGGATTAAAACTTCAAATTTTATGTATAAAATTAAACTTCAGCCAAAGTAAGCAACCTAACGAAGGAGGACTCAAATAAATATTGCATAAGCTTGAAAACTTCTATATATAAAAACTAATAGATTTCAAGACATCGATTGCAAATTCTATAAGTTTGAAGACTTAAATATAAAAACAATATATTTAGATAATGGATATCATATTTCATGCGATACTTACAAATAATATCCTACTATTTGCAGTGGAGTATTCGCTACCTTGTTGACGTATTAACATTTTCGGTTAGATTTCTACGACGTATTTAGCACCGATGGCAAACAAAAAACAAATCGTTTTATTTCTGGCTACAAACGTACATGTGCAAGTGATGTACGATGTTGATTAAGGTAGTTTACGTAGTCATCATCACAATCATATAATTAATGAACCAACATTTGCATTAATACCCTCATGCATAAATCATTAAAAAAAAAAAAGGAAAAGATTAAAACTAATAAAAAAGAAACTAAGCCAATGCATTCAGACTCATTTTATCTATAAATACCCTAAGAACAATGCTCACTGAACCATACAAGTTGTAGACGTAATTCCTCGTATAATATATATCTTCTTTCAACACAACAAAACATGATTTCACCGTTCAACATGAGACATTGCTACCGCTTTTTCGTCCTGCTTTGTGGCACATTACTGATAGTCGACCAGCCGCTTGCAATTAGAGACCACTTCACTGAGGATGATAGTGGAACTGAAAAACCGGGAAGAAAATGGGCACTTTTAATAGCTGGATCAAATGGATGGGACAATTACAGACACCAGGTAGCGTAAATATGGCCTAGTAGTCATACTTTTAAGTTAATATTTAATTGAGTATTCCATATAACATTTTGTTAATATGGTTATTTACTACCTAAACTAGGATAATGAAAAAAAAAATTTTTTTTTTTTTTTTGCAGGCTAACATATGTCATGCATACCAAATACTGAAGAAAGGTGGATTAAAAGATGAAAACATCATTGTTTTCTTGTATGATGACATAGCCAATGACCCAAACAATCCTATACCCGGAGCTATCCTTAACAAGCCAGATGGTGATGATGTATATGCAGGAGTACCCAAGGTAACGACCAATATAGAAAATACATCAATTTTATCTCTGAAACTTGATATTATAACTATAAAATGTTTCTTGGAAAATGCACGGGTAAGTTGTATACCGTTGACAATTAAGAAAACAGCATAGTCCTCATAAAATTTACTTGTTTATTTTATCTACTAAACTTTCATACTTTGCCTATTCGCTTCTTTTTTTTTTTTTTTTTCTTGTAGGATTACACAAATGATGATGTTAATGCAAACAACTTCTATGCTGCAATTCTTGGGAACAAAACTGCCATCACAGGAGGTAGTGGCAAGGTTCTCAATACTGGGCCTAACGATCATATTTTCATATATTATGCTGACCATGGAAGTGCTGGAATGCTCGGTATCTCTCTCTCTCTCTCTCTCTTGTAATAAAGTAATATGTTGGATCCGAATATAGGTTTTAAATATTATATATAACATAAACAATGAAAATTTGATTAATAGGAATGCCATCGGATGCTGAATATGTGTATGCCAATGAATTTATACGGGTGTTGAAGGAAAAACATGAAGCTAAAAGCTACAAAAGTATGGTGATATATATAGAAGCATGCGAATCGGGCAGTATGTTCGATGGTCTTCTTCCAGAGGACATCAATATTTATGCAACCACTGCAGCTAACCCTAATGAGAGCAGCTGGGGAACCTACTGTTCTAGGATCAATTGTTTGGGAGATTTGTATAGCATCTCTTGGATGGAAAACAGGTAAAAAGAAAAATTTATTGGAACCATATTGATTCGACCATGATTATTCAAAAATAATATTCAATTTACTTTTGTAATACTTTCTATATCGACAAATTAAAATTATTTGATGCAGTGACTCGAAGGACCTAAAGAAAGAAACTTTGACAGAGCAATACAAAGCGGTATGTTAGTCATTATAATGCAGACAAAAACGCATTATACGTAAAAAGTGTTTTATTTATATATATATATATATATATGTATGTATGTATAATATAATGTATCGAATTTACTTGATTAGGTGAAGGACAGGACCGCCGTTGCATCCCATGTCATGCGATATGGGAAATTAGGGCTTCAAAAGGCTTCTCTATCAACTTTCTTGGGTGCTAATCCTTTTATCAATGCTACTGGTGGACCTAGTTCAATACCATCCACAAATTCAGATGTTGTACACATACCTCAACGAGAAATTAAATTGCATTATTTACAAGAAGAGGTGATTAATTATTCTTTTCACATCTCAATATCACCTAGTGTGGTGGACTATTATTCATGCATGATTTCAGTATAATAATGAAATACAAGAATGTCAATTTATCAGTATGAAAGAGCCACCATTGGATCTCGCGAGAAGGAAGAAGCATTGAAGAGGCTAATGAATGAGACGTCCAGAAGACGGCAGGAGGACGAAAGATTCAGGAACATCGCTGCAATTGTTATGGAGGATGATAATGAGAAAAGCAATATGGTGCTGAAAAGTGTTAGACCCTTTGGACAACCTCTTGTGGATGATTGGGATTGCTTCAAGAAGCTTGTGAGTCTAAAAATCATTTATTTCAGTTTTTTATGCTCCAAGTTATATTCACTAAATAATTACAATGATAATTTGAAAACTCTCTCTTTCTTTTTGGGGGGTGGGGGGGATCAAATTTTAGGTACGAACTTATGAGGGAATTTGTGGACGTCTATCTATATATGGAAGGAGTTACACGAGAGTAATAGCAAACATGTGCAATCTTGGCGTTGGGCATGAAGGATTTGCCCAAGCAGCTTTTCAAGTTTGTTGATTGCTGAATTGTCGTGCCCATTGAAGTTGCCATGAGATGTCAACAAAATAATAATGGATGTACCTTTTATCTTTGTTATGGCTTTTACTATATTATTGTTAGAATAAGACAAAATCTTGTACATGTAATGCAAGAAAAATCATTTAAATGTATTTGCAGTACATAATATTATTCAGAGTAAAATCGCATTCGCTGTTTGTATGTACCTATTTTCTGCATTTTTTTTATTTTTTATTTTTATAAGGGTCTCCAGAGCGTAGTGATGGTGTTGAACTTCATGCCCCATTGCCCATGGATAGCAACGTAGCATCAATCGAAGTAAATCACCACCATGTTAAAACGTGAAAATGGCATCCACCAATTGACCATAGCGGTGGTAGATACAGTTTTTTTTTTTTTTTTTTTTTTTTTTTTTTTACCTTACCGCAAAAATAAAAAAACTAGCCACTCCCAAAAAGCGGAGAAGAAAATACAAGAAAAATTACCTCATCTAACTGTACATTTGCAGTGTAGTTCCTTCAAAGAACAACAATAAATAGCTCTAGAGTACAAAACTTGAATAACTAACCAAAACTCTCCGAATCCGTTGGTGCTTCAGGTGCCTGAGGGCACACTTTGCTGGATGTTTCACTGAAAAATAAGTGCAGCAACTTTGGTGTTATGCAGCTGCAGCAATGCTGAGATACCCGCGACTTTCGAGATCCCATCATTTATCACCATATCTTAGGCTTGAAAGAGCCTAACTGAAATCACAACAACAGACTTAAAAAGAGACTGCAATTGCATGATACAGGATAATGCAAAAGGCAAAAATTCAATTCAGTTTTATTACTTTTCCTTATTAGACACATTGAGTAGCCCATCTAACAATTTTAGACAAAATATTGGACAACTGAAAAATAAAAAACTGTAGACTGAGTTGAATTTTGTCATCAAATATAGGGTGCAATGAAGTCATTGTCACATCATTTTGTTAAGTCACTATATCACATATTGTGTCCAATGAGATAACACAAACACTACCCGTTTGTCTTAGTATTTTCTTCATGCAAGGAAGGTGCCCATGCATCCATATTAGGAACAGCAGCTAAGGGTGGCCACAAATAGAAAGATTATTTACCTATAGAGTTTGGTCACCAAGAGCATTGTATCTAAAAGACTACACATAGGAATTTCACAGACACGGTTTTGTGTCTGAAATGGTGATTTCAAAGGACATGACACAAGGTTGAACTTCGATTACAAGGAAAAATAACCTTTAGGAATAACATTTACTGAAACCTAGTAGTTCAGGATGCAATTTTAAACCTTTTTTAAAAGGTTTTAGCCTTTTGAGGGTAGGAGGTTGCGGTTGGGATAGTGGCTAGTTACATGACAATTTGCATCCATCGTAATAATTAAGAAAACCATGCAAAATTATTAGTGAACTTGACGTAATTCTCATTTCCCGATCTCTCCTTAAGGAATAAGGAAAGACACTGCTACGAGAAATTCTCCAAAAACACAAAATAAAAAAGGTGAAAAAGAAATAGAGGATATCTATGAATCCGAGTTATTGCTTCAAGCATATAACATCTAACAGTTGAAATATACTCACCTTTGTAATTCTAATGAGTTTCTCAGCCATCAAGAAATGTTAGCAATTGGTAACATGACATCCATGTTATTCTTCAACAGCCAGTTATGCGGATAAGACAAATCAGATGTCTCGAGATGAAGACGCCAAACCATGATCTTCGAGGAATTCTCCAGCAAACATTCCATCTGGCTTTCATCTTCCACAAGTTGCTCAATAAACGCACTTACCTGCATTTACAAACATTTTTCAGTATAGGAAACTCAAAAGTTGCAATACTGGAACATGTCCTTGAAAATCTTCATGCAGAAATGAAAGCATTTTGAATACACCATGAAGCCCATGTGATAACCCAATAAGCTGTCGTGGGGCCCCATGTTAGGGATCTGCTCATGGGTGAGTGATGTTTGTACAAAAGGGATTAATGGCTTGTCAGGAAAAACCATATTTCATCTCATAATAGTAAGGGCTCGTTGGAAAGAACCCTCCAACCCCAAAAACAATGTTAAACTACTCCTTTAACTACGGAGACTAATTTCTACATAACATTTTTGGTTGTTCATTGATGTCACGAACCACCTACTTACACATGCTTCTCAATCTTTACTTTCCTAAATAAAAGAGAATTATAACTAAATAAAAGGAATATAAATCTAATAATATCTCCTAAATGAATAAACAGAAAATAAAAAATATGAATATTTTTCTTTTCCCAATTATAAAGATATTACTCTCCTATATTGAAGATATCCTTAAAGTATTCCTAACATTACTCCCATCCTGGACAGTGAGCTTGTCCGCAAGCTCAAGTGATTGCTTGACCAAAAAGAGAAGCTTGCTGCTTGAAAAGGATGATGGCGGTCCAAGGAAGCAAAAATTTGAAATTTTGTGGATAGGCTGAAAAATAAAGCTTTGTATAGTGAATAATAACATAGGGCAGTTCAAATCGTCCACTGAAATGGAGCTCTAGCTGCAGTTCATGCCAAAGGTGATGGCATAACTTGCATGGATTGAGTGTTTGCATGCACTCTGGTAAGCGTGCAATGGCTGGACATGTTGGTTTGCTCGTGTTGGGTTGTTGCACATGGATCAGTGAGTCCCAACTCAAGGTAGCATGGAGATCTAGATGTCGCCTACCACTTGTCTAGGTTGGCTACTACCATCCATGGTTTGATCTTGTCGAATGTCTCCTTTGATGCAATTATCTCTAGCATGGCTAGAGATCTTTGCCATTCCATTTTCCAACATGTTTAGTCATATGCTTATCTCAAAAACTTTGGGGCTATGCCTTGTTGCTCCTCTTCCTACTTAGCTAGATCTTGCTCGTATTTTTTCGAGAAATGACTCAAATTGGTCATGCTCAAAATTACCAACAAAAATTGGCTTTGCTACCAAATTATTGTGGGCCCAAGTTAGAGATCTAGTCAGGGGTGATATTTATACAAAAATATGTAGGGCTTGTCAAATATGTGGGGCTTGTTAAATAGAAATGCCCTCCAATCACATAATAGTAAAGGCTTGTTAGAGAAAACCCCCGAATCTCATATAACTATTTTAACTACTCCAAAACTACTAAGACTAATATTTCAATAACTTTCTTGCTTGTTCATTGATGTCATGAACCACTTATTTATATGAGCTTCTCAATCCTTACTTTTTCTATGCAAAAAGGTGATTATCACTAAATAAAAAATATTATACATCTACTAATATCTCCTAAACGCATAAAATTGAAAATAGAAAATATGAACATTAATTTAAAATTATAAAGATATTGCTTTTGTATTTTAAAGATATCCTTGACATACTCCTAACATAAGGCCAAAACCAGGCACCTTCTCTTTTGGCATCAATCCATCCTTTCATACAACAGACATGAGCACAATTCAATCTGACTTTTTATTTGTGTTATACATATTTGTTGGGATATGCTTTTCAAATGCCTGCAGATGACTTCCACATATATAAATTTTCCATTCTTCTTAACTTTCTGAGCAAGGGTTTCTAATTTCATTTTCACAAATTGTGTTGAACCTCTCAATTTTTGCTACAATTCATTATCTTTTGATGTTTGTTTTAGCGAGTTGAATGGAGAAAATGATGCTAGAATTCAATCTCCTATCTGGCTCCAACAAAGATGAGAGGAAAAGAGAAATACACGCATCCCCTTTTGCTTAAACTGATATACATTTCCTGTTGCATCTTTACCAATCTATATGGTATTGTTGGATTAGAGACTTCATTTCTTATGCATATGAAACATCTCTCTAAGACTGCAGACAAACGCATGGAAGAAGAAAGCAACCTTGTGGCTTGTATGACTATCTTTAAGTGAATGTTTTACAAAATTCCAATAAGATAACCAATCATTGATAAAAATTGAATTTTCCAGCCATTATGTGCAAATTTACAGATACTTAGAATGGCTAAAAATAATGATAATCCAGAGATAAGTGATCATATTAGGAAAGAGGAAAGTAAAAAATATATTTATACAGTTCTAGGTGAAGTGCCCATAGGATATCATATGAAAGAGACTTGATTGAAGCAGTACAGAAATGAGAAGCAAATCTTGCCATTATTACTTTTAAAAGATTTGACCTTGTTAAGAAATAAATATAATAGCCATTATTACTTTTAGATGAGTTGGTTGTACTACTAACCTTAACATGTTTTTAGAGTAGGGCGTCCCGAGTTTTAGTTCAGCGCAATCATTCACCCGTCATCCACTTGATGGGCTTCAATGGAAATCCTAGCCCATAAGTGAGAGGGAGTATCAGCTAATAAATATTACAACCCATGCCATACCGACAAATTTAAGGTTTTAGATATAGTGGTTTTGGTACTAACCTTAACAAACTTTATGTACGTAAACCCTATTATGAGAGAGACTGAAATTCATTATATGTTGCTGAAAGAATCTTATTCACCTTTATGGTCCCAAAATAATCAAATCCTGTAAATCCAATGGATCTTAGCAAAGATCGGAGTTGTTATGTGCTTCTAATCTATGCATGTTTGGAAGCACTAAGATGATATATGTTAGTTTCTATAATATGGCCAAAACAATGGAAGGCGAAAATTATCAGAGTTCCTCTTTTCAGTGAAATGAATATCCTGAAGGCTGCCCTTTGGTACAGTAAATCACCACATAAGACAGCAAATAACAGAGCTTACCTGGAATCTTTTCCTCACCGAGTCAAGCTGCCTAATGGGTTCAGGTGTCGGTCTGTGCCATCTCTTTGGATCCCAAAGGATGGTGCTATTGAAGGAAAACCCAGCCATGTCAGCATGGAATCTTCGGATTCTTTTATTAGCTTCACTGGTGTGCCATCCAACAACTTCAGTCCCATTACAAATAGGACCTTCCAACATAGTTCTCCTTTCATTCTTTATCACTGTAGCCACCATCCATGTACCAAATTGGCTGCAAAAATAGAATGGAAGGAAACAAGATGCCTGATCTTTTAGTGCAGGCTAAGAGGAGAAATCTGTGGTGGTTCATGAGAAAGACAGATCCTTAAATTATCAAAAATATTAAGTATGCAAACACTAAATAGTGCATTGGAATACAAGATAAAAGATCTAAAGCTGCTTTTATGAGAAATATAGATCCTTAATGTATCCGTAGAATAACAAGATTAAGAATGCAAACACTAAACACGCAATGGAGCAAAAGATAAAAGATCTAAGCTTTTTTAATGGTGTGAACCTAGGTCCATAATCAGTATAATGACAGAGCAACATACTCAGTTAATGCTTAGTCATCGACTGTTTGACATGAGTAAGAATACAGAAAGAGGCCACCAGGAGTTGCCTCTTTTCTCTTTCTTACCTTTATACTAATTTCAACATCTTCAATTTATTTCAGTATGATTTATCTCTTTCCATAGGTGACCTTCAAATTTGTGAAAAAATTACTACAAGCAAAAACTATAAATCATGACACTGAACATGTTTTACCCATCAATATCCTTTATCAGCATTTCTACACATACAAATCTTTTCTGGAGGTCACAAAATCGCAATTTCAGCTCATCAGCTGCTGTTTTCATCATAATTATGAGTTAGCAAAGAAGAAACATCTATAGCTGAGAAATAACCATCACCTGATCGTCCGCATTTTCTCAAAAAGGTCAGGCATATAGATGTTATCCTCATCTGCAAAGGATAGGATTCCATCAAGATGATGCCTCTCAATGTGAGCTAGCGCTGCATTCCTTTCATGGACGCTTCTCTCTTTAATACCTGTCAAATTTTTTTCACAGACGACATGCCTATACATAATGCCAGTGTTTCTCAAAATTTCAGCCGTTTCTTGAGACTGGGAATTCATCTCGACTACAATCCACAACAAAGGTGGCGCAACATGTTTTAAGGTGTGACCCAATCGATTCAAATAATAGGCCTGAAGTGGTCTTGTTTCCGTTGGGGTCACAACAATAAGTAGCTTTTTAACTTCCATGACTTCATTTTCGGCAACTGATGTGGTATTCCTGTCCTCATAAGGAGTCAATTCCGTTTTTGGATATTTTTCATTCAACTCTGTGTCCAACATGCTACTATTATTCATAATCTCACTATCTATTCGGGTCACGTTCCTAATTTCAATATCATCTGACTGGAAATTTCCAACAGCTGTGTTCAGATCAAAGAAGAAGGGATGGTGCTTGGACACAAGGGCAGTGGACATATCTGGCGATGCAAATGGGGTGAGTCCAATAAACAGCCCAACCATGAAGCAAATGCTAAAATGAAATAATGCCTTCCTCCAAAGGGCGCCCTTCAACTTTTTCTCGAGAGGCCTAGAGGATCTCGGGGAGAAAAAACCAAGCACCGCACCTTGAGCAAAGGGTGACGATACCTGCTCACTTACTTGCCGATTGCTCTGAGCCAAGGGTGATGACCTAGATAAAGGAGAAGCAACACCGCATGCCTCTCCACTCATTGAAATTCCAGATCTAGGAACCGGAGATAAGGTTCTTCTTATAGATGCCATTGCAAAACATTCAACGTAGAACTTACTGGATTCAATCTTCAGTTCTTGCGACAAGATTTCAATTTCCTAGCCTATTGATGGAAACTTGATCCAAAAATCAGCCACATAAGCTCTCTTCTCAAAAGGGAAGTCGTAAATCATGGTCAACACTGCGAATCACAAACACCAACCTTGGAAACGTTGCAAAACTGTACTCAAATCGCAAATCAAACTCAAACATTTTGCGCATACTCTTCGTATTCAATCACGAACAATGAAGTATACTCATGTTCCCAGCTCAATATCAATGCATAATCAACTAAACCCAACTCAAATCGCAACTCCTCAGCAATATCGGAACTTGAATTTCAGTTCTCAAGCTAACTTTGACTACCTACAAATCTCAAAACAAATCAAGCAGCGCCCAGTAATACACCACAAAAGCACCAAATTACCAACTTCGGACAGGAGAAGTTGCTAGGTTCCATACTTAAATGTAATGATTTAATGAATTAGAGGAATTGGGTAGTCGCATTACCTTAAAAGGAGAAGAGGGTCATCGATCTTTGGACCAAAAAGACAAAGCAATAATGGAACCAAACAGCCCAGGTTAAATAAAGCTTGTCTGTATAATTGAGGATCTTTCTTTCAAAGTTTGGTTTTTTTATTGACTTATGAGTTATGTCAATAAGTGGAAGTAGATAGATATGGAGAATAAGAACTTATAAAGTGAAAAAAGGAAAGAAAAAAGAAAAAAATCCTTCGATTTGGTGGATTCAACATGGAGAAAGAGAAAGAGAGAGAATGGTCTGTCCTGTCCTGTGAAATGTGAATCTGCCAATCACGAAGAATCAGACAGAGGTGAGGTTTTTTATTTTTTATTTTTTCTTCTTCTTTTTTTCCGGTTTTACCCCTCAAAGTAGATTTATGTCATTCACGTGAGCATACGAACCGTTAAATCTGGCCAGCATGTGGATTTTGATTTCCCTTTGAAATGGAATATTCAAGGTTATACGCTCTAATTAGGTTTGAGAAATAAAGTCGTAACCTAAAAATTGCAGAGTCCACATTGTTTCATTGTGTATTAAAATAAAATAAAAAAAAATTTGTTTGCAGTCTTTTCTTATTTTGATGGGAATAAAAATTCTATTATTTTGTAAGTTTTCTGATACTCGAATAATCCATCTACAAATAAAGACAACTAATCTTTCTCCTACTGAATTTTCTTCTAAAAATAAAATATTATATGTATAAACAAATAGAATGTTCCCTAGAAAGAACGCTCACACATTTCACTAGTAATTGATGTATTTACAACTAATTTTCAGGTATACTATAAAACAAAAAAAAAAAAAAGAAGAAAATACTCACAGGACTTATGTTGCAATTGAAAAACTACATTTAAATTAAGCAAGTAAAATTAAATCAATTTGCTTCACTCTCACACCAAGCATTCTTGTAGTATAAGCTGTCTCGTGATCCATCCTCAAGCAAAAGTAACACACTCAACCTTTTACTGATTACTAAAAGTGAATTACACTCTTTTCCTCTTTTTTTTCCTTTTCACTTCACACTTAACTACCTTCTCATTACTTGCTGTGTTAATAGTGTGTTTACTCATAATATCTACACCAACCGCATCTCGAGCAATCACCTAGATGGCAATTTACGAAACCGAGATGATTTAATCTCACTACTCCTTTCATGCCGTCTCTGCTCCACTTCTTTTGGTATTTGTAACGACTACAGTCAAATCCTTATTTCAATCTCTCCACAACTTTCTCATTATTATGGTTACCATATAAATGCTGCTTTAGTTGAGGCCACTACAACAAATATAGGTTTCTTCTCCCAACTCTTATCATCAAGTTAGCCCTAAAAAAAATCTTTAGCTAATTGTTTAATTGTATTTATTTTACCCAAAGTTGTTCCAAACTTTTTCCTAACCTTATTTTCATTTACCTAAATAGATCTAACCACATACTAAACGCAAAATTTTAATATATATTTAAGTTAAACTTTACAAAATTATTGAAACATTTTGAGTTTATAATTTTATACGAAATGTGAGCGAAAAAATTTGAAGCTATTTATTTATCGACAAAGCAAGTGATAGCAAGTGGTTACTCTTCTATTGTTCAATTATTTGTTTGTACAAGATTCAATCAACAATCTAATTTAAATTCAACCTCTAAATTGTTGATGCGCTATGCTTACATCAAAGCTAATGACCATTCTAAACTGATGAGTTGTAGATAAGGTATTCCCTCTTTTTTTGGAAACATGTATTATAAATGAAGCAATTTGTGGCTAAACGGAGAGGCTATCTAAGTTATGGACAAGCGATTGTTGATATGGGAAAAGAGAAATCTATAGAAAATCCACGAACGAGTCGTATTAATGGAATGACTCACTATTATGGAAAAAGGCACTAGATTATATTACCAATGGCTAATATGAGCAATAAACCCATTATAAGACAATTATTTATGTCATGATTATGGATATAGTTTTCGAGATTAATGGTTCAACTAATATTTTTATGTCAAGGACGTTGGGTTTTGTTTTAGTTCCTACCCTCTATAAATAACCAATTAACTAGTATTATAAATGTTGTGTGCTTTTAGATAAATTTAAGCTACATCTAATTTGTCATGGTTTGTGTTTGTTAGTAGAGTAATTCTTTGCTAGTCTTCATAGAGGACCTTTGTTTTTGTAGGCTTGTTTTAGAATATTTCAGGGGAACAATGTCATGATCTATTCCTCAATTTTGCCACATTTTACAATTATATACATAAAATTTCAATTTGTTTAATTATATAGTCAATTAAAGATTTACTTATTACACTTTATACTTCAATTACTTTTAATTCATACCGTTAATCCAGTTAACATAATCAACTAATTGAATGGCCATCTACGACCTTAGTGTGAGTCATACAACCCCCTAAGGTTGTAGGAAATCACCTATATTCACTTGTGATCCACTGTTTTGTAAAACGCGGCCGACAACCACCAATAAAGGGTTGCCTAACCTCCTATGATCTTGGACAACCACCTTATTAATTGATCATGCTAATTGAAGTAATGATGCGAATTTGAGTTAACTAAAATATAGACAGTAACAACTAAATTTTTAATTGGATATATAATTAAATAAATTGAAACTTTAGGAGTATAATTATAAAAAGTGGTAAAGTTAAGATGTAAAATGTGTTAGTGACCCACATTTCAAGTGAATCAAAAATTTTGACAAGAGGATTGGAGGCTATGATATTTACGTGTGCCCTCATGAAGTGACAAAGATATACAATATACTACCATGTCTTTTGAGTTCAAAGTGCGACGATTTATGTTATACTAGGATTTAGGTTTAGAAGGTCCCTTTGGAAGTATGTATTGGATGTGAGAACAAATTAAATTTTTGAAGCAAATAGAAAATTAAGGGTTGAAAAATAAGGATAAACAAAAAAATAGTAATACAAGAATTATGAAAAATAATAAAAACATAGAAAATAATAATTATAAAGAACAAAATCCATTGTAAATATATCATACTAACAAGAAGTACATATGAGATGTGAGTTAAATAAAATTTTTGAAGGAAATAGATAATACAGAATAAAACCAATGAAGATAAAGAAAATGATTGTGATAAAAGGAATTTGAAAAAAAAAATATAGTAGAATTATGAAAAAATAATAAATTTTAAGGATCAAAATTAGTTATAAATTATTATACCACACCAACACCTTATGATGACAATAATATTGTAAGATAATGAAAATTTAAAAATAGTAAATTGCAAAAATATCTCCTTATGTGAAAAATTTTACGATCTTATCCACTCTTTTGCCAAGAGTGATCCAATTCATCATTTGACCATTGAATATCTTATTATCTTATAATATTAGCTTCTATGATCATCTAAATGGTTAGATCATAGGTTAAATGGTTCCACTAATGAAACCATAAAAATTCCCTTTCTTATGTTTATTTTATGTGCACTTAACTCTCTTATCTTTAAAATTGTGCATTGAGATCCCAAATCTTTAAAGAATATGTACTTGATCTCTTACATAACCATTTTACCATTATTTTTTTTCATTTTTTAATTTTAATAGATTTTTATTATTTTATTAGAGGGTAAAGTAGTAAAATAGGGCTTAAATGCATTATTTTTAAATATTTAAGGGTCTAAATGCACAAAATCAAGGCTAAGAGGGTTAAATACATATAAAGCAAACATAAAGGTATATATTTAAAACTTACACAAATTAAAATATCAACTAAAAATCAACAACTAATAAAGAGAGAAAATTCACAGTAAACAATCAACTTGAACCATATGAATAGGTAATAACATAGTAACTAGCAAATCTAAAACAAATGTAGATAAAAAAATTAATATTTAAATTCCAAGTAAGATTTAAGAGAAATAACAAGGTACAGATGCATAGTTATATATATATATATAGAAATATGTATTTTGTATACACATATAAATATATGTGTGTATATATAGATACACACATAATATAGTCAAAATGCTCAAAAGATAATTATATTTAAGATGAATCTAAAGTCAACAAGTTTAACTTCAAGTTACAGTAGCGTGAATTGAGTCAATCTCTAGAACTTATTAGTCTATACGTAATAGTCTAAAATGTGTATGTTTATGTGTATGTATGAGTTAATGAACGAATGAATGAACTATGAAATATATTTACTTGAATAATGCTTGATTTGTCCAAACATATATATTGGAAAAAATAAAAATGGTCAAGATGATTTATAATATTTGCTATAATTATAAATAAATAGCATATAGGAATATATGTGTGTATTTGTGGCACTATAACTAAAAACGAGCTATAAAGATAAGGGGGCAATAACTAACCTCTCATTTTTTCTTTTCTTTTTTTTTTTCTTTCATTTTATCTTCTCCATCTCATCTTATTCCTTTAACTTACTCACTCAATTACTTTCTCTCTCCCTCCCTTACCCTTCCCCCAAGGGTCTCCCCCTCTCTCTATCTTCCCTTGCTTCCTCTTCTTTACCCTAATTGCTTTCACTTTTTCTCTCTCATAAGCCCCACACTCCCCTCTCAACTTTTCTCTCCTCTACACATATATGTATCATCATTCTCTCTCTTCTCTCATACATGTTCCTCTCTCTCTAACCCCTTGCATACAAAGAGCTCCACTTTTATTGACACATAATGACCTTTGAGGAAGTACCCCGTAAGAAAGTGCTTACATATAACATAATCAAAGGGATAAGCTCTAACATATCTTGAAGCTATCAAACACCAATTTAGTCGATGCTACAATGTTCCTTAGGTAAATAACTTCCCGATCAATGTGCATAAAGTTATATATAACAAAGGTTTGTTATAAGGGAAGTAGATGAAGGTAGATTGGTTGATTTTAGGTTAATGAATAAAGTAGTGATAGTGGAAAAACTACAAATAGTACTAAATAGGTTGCCAACTTTGATGAATATGCAAATGTGACATGTATTGAAGTTATTAGGATGTTTGACTCTAAACTAGCTTGTCAATACTTTGAGAATAGTGATGAGTAAGCGATTGAGTAATTTGATGATAGTTAGGAAGTTATATATTATATGTCATAATTATCAAAATCGTGATTCTACTGTTTATTTAAATGCATAGAATTGGTAAAATGGTATAAAACCATTAAAATCATTACCTTATAGAATGTAAATCAAAGTTTATAATTTTGCCAAAAGTGTATACATAAACAATTTTACTTCCAATTTAATTAAGAAAAAGATTATAAAATTATAAATTCGTAAAATCATATTATTGATTTGCAATTTTAACATCTATATCTATGTCTATAGGGATGTGGTGACTTTGTCTATGTATGATTTAATGGAATCTTTAGAAATTGGTAATGAAATTAGAATGAAGAATATGAAAAAAAAAAAATCATGTACTATAGTGCATGAAATGAACCAGATAAAGATTTGGAATACGAAAGAAGTCTTGAATGTCCAGATGGTGGTAAGATTATCCATAATTAAGCTAACTTTATATTTTATAGTTATTGATATCATAGTTAAAGGAGGTCATTATTATATTATAGTATAAAGATAGAGGATAGACCAATCTTAATGGCATTTTATGGATTTCAAGTTAGGAATCCATTCATATATATTCAAGATAATAATTAAAGCTTCCTTTATTTACTTATTTTTAAAGAGGAAATATTTTGTGGAAGCTTTATTTAAGGGTTGGTTGGAAGGGGAGGTGCTCGGCTATGTGCGTAAGTTTTGGTAAGGTATTTGTGTTTAAGCCGTAAAAGATGGGTGCCAATTGTTGATTGTAAATTCTCAATAATTGGAATTACTCATAAAATTAGCTTGATATCACTCGATTAGGTCTGCACAGGTAGCAAACCTAAGCTATTAGGCTCGAACATATATAATTCAATGCTTATGTCAATAAGGTGGGTGAGATTAAACAACCAATAACAATAGAGAAATAGTGGCTAGATTTCAGATCCATTTACCTAATGAGATTCTACAAGTATTTATAAGAGAGGAGGTTCATATAGATATGGCAGGTAAAATCTTAGATGCCTTCCGTATCTTAGATTTAATTAGAGAAGGTCTTCAAACATGATCTCCTTCCTATATCAGTACGATACTTTTCTTTCCTTTTCTTCTAGATAAATGGCTTGTAAGTCGAACTCATCCTTAGAAGACCCAAGTGCAAAATTACAATACTAGCAATATGCATTTACATCATCATCATTTGCACTTCATTACCTAATATTGGTTTTAAACCTTTGAGTGTAACCCATTGTTTGTTTCTCTTGCTTGTTATTTTTCTTTTGATACTCACTTTGTTCTATAGGAAACTGAAAGGTTAGTGTTTACTAACCTCAGATACAAATACTAAAAGATTAAGACTTTTGATGGACTTAGGATATTTTAAGATTACTTAATTACTTTTAAAGAATATAGGTTGTCTTTAGTTTGTGGATATATTGATCAGAATATTATAACACTTATATAAGAATAGATGCCAACTATCTTATATAAGAATAGATGTCAACTATGTCTGTAAAATGCTGTAAATTTAATACAAGCGACCCAAGTGTTTTTGCTGAAGTCCTAATCTAGCAAGTACAGAAGACTTAGAAGGTTAGTAAATCTAAGCAATTCTAGGTTTGAATCTTGTGGAATCTTGAACAATAGCAATAATACACCTTTTAAGCAAACAATATACGAGATTTGATCATAATTAAAGTGCATTATAAGTGCCCTAAGCTTAATTAATCATATGACTTTTTGTTATTAAACTTATTATTGATTATTTTTGCAACATTTTATGGAAGAAATTTTGGTCTTATATTATCTTTATCTCAAGTATGACATTACAAATATGCTTCTCCTTACTTTCTTTAGATAAGTTCAGGATATTAAACAGGTTAAGCAAACACTTAAGAGGTGGTTCGTTACAATGGTAAATGATGGTTTGGTAAGGAGTATGGTGTTTAGAAGCTAAGTATTTGTTGGCTCTTTAATGATGATAACTTTCATTGGGGTTTAAGGGGTAGTTTACTTAGAGTTCTAAATGAACTTAAAAGTATTAGCTTAGGTGTATGTAATATATATATATATAAAGACAAAAGGCGATTTAGGAAGGGTAATTTAGGTATTTTTAGAAGGAGAGTGAAGACATTAAAATAGGTACATGTTATGCATCATCAAACTATATTAACTAAATTTTCACCCTGTGCTCTTGTTGTAACATTATTGTTGTTATTTCTATAATGACGCTCAAAAGTCAATAATTTTTTATAAGGAAACATTGAACTCAATCTGTGATGATTCTTAAGGCCTTAATGATAAAAACAAAGCTTTAGGTGGCTCAATTTGATTGATCCAAAAGAGTTTAACATGGCATAGCTAGATTAGTCTAGATAACATGTGAGTGTTAAGTTGTTATAACCTTAATGGTTCTTATGAATTTGAGATGGTACGATCATACTTGCTGTATGATTCTACATGATACAAGTTTATTAGCTCCTGAAGTGATGATGTAGTGTAATTTCATTGGTCCCTAGGGTATGAGATGGTGCCATTTAGGTGGTGCAAAAGAAAGGCATGAACATTTGAGATATTAATCAAATCGGAGTCTTAAACCAATACTTTCTAAGATTTTCAAGATTTTATTTTTTCCTTTGTGTTCTAAATTACTTATTCTTATCCCAAATATCACCAAGAAAAATATTTCGAAGCATCTAACTTCTAGTTATTTTTAGATTTAAACAATCTTTTAAAATCTACCTTAAAAACAAGTACATAAACCTTAAACAGTTATCCTTAAGTTTTTAATGAATCTTACTCTTTCAAACCTAACTTACTTTGATAGATATTTTGTGCCTAAAAACTAAGGTTATTACTGCTCAAGTGAATAAAAGATCTAGACAAAAATAGTAGAGAATGTAGGATTCCTAACCCTTCTATGCACTTATTAGACGACAAGAACATGGTACAAACAATCATACCATTCATCTTTGTATGTAGCAATAGTGATAAAGAAAACATATTTAACCAAATAGTTTATTGACACCATATGAAGTATATCATTCTATCAAGGGATTTGTCAAATGGTGATTAATGGGATTGATCATATTAAATTGGTAGTTTTATTGGTTGAAAATGATTTAGATTATGACATTTTGATATTTTCTATATCGATTTAATAAATTATAGGATTAAGAGTCAAATTGATTTGATTGAAATTAATACTATTGATGGTGATCTTCTATAGGTGGTTGAGGTTAGATGTAACTTGCAAAAGAACATACATAAGCCGAAGGATCGGTGCTGCGGCCGATTTCAACATAAGTACTCTGATATTGAAGTTAGTACTAAGCTTAAGGAAAGTGTATAAGCAATATATAATAAGAGTGTAAGAGAGTTGAGATTCTTTATACGTAATCTTCACCTAATATTTATAGGCTAACAAATAGGCCTATAAATGAGTCGATCTACTCACGAGTTCTTGGCTTGTTTAAAGCTCAACTCAGCTTGAGCTCGATTAATAAACGAGTTAAGCTCAAGTTTAAGATAAAGTTCATTTACCTAAACAAGTTAAACTCGAGTTTTAGTTCAAGCTCGTAAGCAGACTCATTTAAACTCGTAAGTAAGTTTACGAATTTTATATATATTGCAAATATTATATATTATTAAAATCTAAAGACTAATATCTATATAAATATATAATATATTATAAGATAATATATAACATATAATCTAATCTTTATTCACTATTTATTAATCTTTTATTAATATATTTCTTAATTTTATAAACTTAAGCTAATTAATAAACTCGAGATCAACTCGCTTTAAGCTGGAGATTAGCTTGAGGTCAATTATTATATTAGCCAAGCTTTAACTCAAGATAAAGCTCGTTTATCTAAATGAACCAAGCTTGAGCCTCAATTTCAAGCTTAATAAAAAGCTTCGCTCGAGCTTGAACCCGAACTTAATAATTTTTAAATAAGTCGAATCTAATCCTTTGAATTTAAGCTCAGCTTGTTTGCAGTTGTACTAACAAAAAAGCTATTTTTAGAAGGTAGATAATGATCCCAAGATCCTCCCTTTAGCTCTGGAACTTAATCTTAGGCTAAGTGTGTATCAGCCGTAAACTTTCCATATCTTTCCATATTGTTTTTACATGGTCCTTTATGAACTTGTAAGCTAAGCCTACACAACATAGGCTTGAGCGCTTAGAATCTAAGGAGTTAGATGGAGATAGAAATTTCAAAACATATCTTTTAATAAGGTTGATCGAGCTCTTAAAAGCTCAATATGAGTTCTAAAGAGGTTACCCTTAACACTATCAACTTAGTATGGAACATGATGAGGTTAGTTAAGCTTTAAGGAGTTCAACCAATACTCTAGTCAGGTCAATTTGGACTTTTAAGCTTGACCCATCTCTGAGTAGGTCATCATGGGCTTAAAAGCTTATATCTAAGGTTGTCAAATTAACAATTTTACCTAAAATCGTTAAAAAGTTTGTAGAATCGAAACATAAAACCAAACTATAGAAACATAAGTTTCCACAACCTATGAAAAATAGATTTGAAAAAAAAAAACTATAAATTAGCTTATAGCAATTATAAAAAAAATTAAAATACATGACGAAAATAAAGAAATAAATAAATTTAGTTCTTTTTTCATAAAAAATTACTGATATATAATTTGACACTCACGGTATAAGGATAAACATGATCAAAACTAATGTTTTTTCATTATTTTATCTACAAAGAATAATAAATTGAAGAAAATCAAATGTTTTAACTTATTTTGAGTTGTTATTAGTATAAACTTAAACATATATATGGTTTTTCTTATAAACTTTCCTATTGGAGTTAGAATCTAGATGAACACTATAAATATCAAAGCAAGGACTAGGAGAGAGAGAAAGAGGAATAAAATTGAAATAGGATAAAGAAAATGATATAATACCTTAATAGTTAATAAGATAATAGAATTCTAATTATATTCTTTTATTTTTGGTCTATTCAACCCATATATGTAGAATCGGTAACTTTGGTTAAAAATATAAGTTTCCATCAAGTTTATTATGTAAAATCGGTTGAAAATATAAGTTTCTATAACAAAATAATTTTATACACAAGTTAAATAAAAAAACCTTCTAAAATCGTAGAATTGCATAAATAAAATCACAATTTTAATAATTATACCTATATTATAGTGTATCAACAAAAATAATAGATGAAAGTGACTAAATTCAAAGTACACAATTTCACATTTTAAAAAATGTATACAATCCGATTGCAACAGTTAAAAGTTTTAAGATTTAGTTTTTCACATACGATAGATATTTAGGATTCAATTATAAAAATATAGAAGTTTTAAAACATGATTAAAACTAAGATGGTAGGTTAGCATGAATGCCTTGTGTAAATCAAGTCTAAGATAGCAACTGTATGGTCAGCTTTTATCTTAGAATGATTTATATGACAGAACTGGTATAACTCTACCGCTTCGGGGCGTGACATGCGATAGGGCTGATGAGTTTCTTTTCTATCTTATGATTAGTCCAAGTCATGTTAAATATGTCAAGTATTGTCAATGATGTGGTCATGTTGTGTCGTGTTTATTGTATAAGTTAAGTTGTGCTGTTGGTAATATCTTGATTGAGTCAAATCATGTCTTGTTACTCATTGGCCCATATCTATGTATATGTATATTGAAACACTTCATATGCAAACTACTCAACTTTAACTAAAGGCAACAAAAGTATAAAAGTATACAATTGATAACTATCAAATAATTAATCTACAACAAAATTCTTTAATAGCAAGTGCATTATAATCTATAATTATAATAATTATAGTAATATGGTAAAATCAATCAAACAAAAGTACACCAAAAGCATGACATAACAATAAGTATATCCCATTCAATCTAACAGCTTTGAGCTCAACGCAAGTCATAGGAGAATGGGTAACTCGAGATTAAATTATGATAGCAATAGTAAAAGTGTGAAATAGTGAGAACTCTCGAACTAGATGGTTGAGAATGGTTGGTGGAGAGAAGACTTTTAACAAGCTCTAGATGCATAAACTTTCTTCCATAGAGTCATAGAATTTTTCAAAGATTATAAAATCAAAAAGTCGGGGACTCCTATTGTTTGATTAAGCCTCTAATATATTAGGAGTTATAGAATGGTGGGAGAAATGAGGTTATAAGAAATATTTTGGGTGTAACTCCTATTGTTAATGTTGTAGTTATTCATCTAGTGTCGGTAGTATTATAATTGAATTATTTATAAATAGGAAATGGATGATACAAGAAGGTAGGATGAAGAGAACATTTAAATATAAAAGAGATAAAAGAAGAAAATATAGGGTTTAAGTTAAATTTTTTTTTTTTAATTTTAAGGTATTACAAAATTTATTGAGGTATTGGGCAAATTTAGTACAACCTGATTGATAAGTAGAGTAGCAATAGGAAGGTAACATTAGATAAGTGGAAGGAATAATTTATAGGGCTGAAAAGACCTAAATAATTTAATGATTGAGATTGAAGTCTATGTTGGAGATAGAAAGATAGAGAGTTTGGTATTTAGGTGGGATCATGGATATCGAAGAGAATCTAGAGAAGACGAATTTATTTGTATGCTAAGGTATAGCGAAGTAACCACAATGAATAAGAGGTTACTTAAGAATCGATAATTGATATTCCCAAGCTAGTAAAGTTAGAGCTCTCAAATAAACAAAAGGAGTTTAGTTGCTAGAAGTTGACTAAGAAAGATATTATTTTTCAGGAGAAACTAGTCATAATTTGATGTTAATAGGAAATGTCACGCCCCAAAGCGGCAGAGTCGTAACAGCCCCGCCGTGTAAACCGCCCTAAGATAGAAGTTGGCCTCACAACCGCTATCTTAGACCTGATCTACACAAGACGTCCACAACTAACCCGCTTTGAAGTAGACAGTTTGTATTACCTATAAAAGTGAGGAATTATATATATGTTATAATTCAGTTATTGCAATTAAAGTTTACAATATTTTTCTATAGTATTTTTCTATATCATTACATCATTCGGAAATGAAAAATAATAAAAACTTAGACCTTAAAAATATGTGTCTATTCTTCAATATTTTTCCTCACTCCCTAGGATCCAGCAGTTGCTAGCTTCAGAGTAGTTGTTGCCGCTTCTTAGCCAGCACCTGTACGACGTCTATAGGGATGTGAGCAACTACAACTCAGTAAGTTAGGACGGAGGACTTAAAACTATACCATACACACAACAAGGTTTTCAATCACTTATTAGTTGCAATGCATGTGCAAGCAAATGTCATCGCACGACGTTGTCCGGCCCGTCGTGAAATTAGAGAAATTACGCCCGCTCTAATCCGGGTTAAGGAGTTGCCGTTAATGCAACAGCTCATGACCAAACCCAGGCTTGTGTAATGGAGACCTTGCTCCTCCCATGACTACCTTCGAACCACTGTCTTCACCCTCGCTGCGACCTCCTCTCCTATCACTTAGTTCGACTGAGGATGAAGAAGGGAACATTTTGCAATCCTGCGCTATCCCTTTCGAAGGGGTCGGTATTTGGCCGGAGAGTCCTAAGTTCCCCTAACGGGTTGCCATGCATATCCGATTATGATTACTGGTCGGATATTTAATTAAGTCCAGTTTAGGGTGATCAGTTCTTTCATACAAATCATACAATATGTGCTAGAGCAACAAACAGAATCATAACATCACCCATAATCAAGCACATGCACACATTCTCTATCTAACAAGCACAACCAAACATAATCTTAAGCCTCCAAAATACACCATCATATTAATCCCAACTTACCTCGACTCCTCGCTCACTCACTCGAGGTCCGATTTGCTCAGGCCATCGCCGATCATCCCTATAACACGAACGTGGTTTCAGTATTTCATATAATATTATAAGTTCATCTTATCCTATAACGCTTATTGTTAGGTTTTGTTTAAGGTTTAATATGCCTAATTATCTAGGTATTAAGTCTTTTATAATTATTTTAGGTTTGGGTTTAGGTTCGGGTTCCGCATCGATTTCTAAATTAGATTCTAGTTCGATTTCTAGGTATTGTTTTGTACCCGGACCCTAGAAATTTGTTTCAACTCATAATGTGAAACTAACCACATTATTTCCATATACCCTAAATACGATTACTACCCCTAGTCAACATTTTATTCCATCCGGTACACTTAAACCCGTATTAGTGTACCGAATTTACTCATGTTGTGAGAAATTTTTACATTTTTCATATAATTACCTAAAATTGAATTTTGTTTCAGATTTGTTATGTTCTGATTTTCATTATTTTATTATCTAATTAAACCTAATTTTTCCATATTTATTAATTTTTAATTCTACATATTCCTAATTTTCTACATTTACCACATTACACCTTCATTACTTATACTTAATACTCCATACACTAGGATCAGGTTTCTACATCAGAGATTAACATCCCTAAACATCTAATTACTATCTAAATCAGTAATTAATATCCTAATCACCTAATTAACTCCCAATTACTCAATTTTTCCATCATTTTAGGGCTAAAAATTAACTTAAAAATTTTGAAAATTAAATTTAAAAAAATGGCTTCATAGCACTGTTCTATATCACATGAGAATCCTACAGAAAAAAAATTGAGCTTCAAACTACACTTCTAAGGTCATTTATTTCTAAACCGAAATGTGTTCGGTTTTGCATGATTTCTTAAGGACCCTATATTATGGGACATTTTTTCATCTAAATAATATTTTTCCTACAAATTACATACAAAAATATCTTAGAATAACAAAATTCATAATTTTCTAATTATATTTACTATTTTTACAAAATTTCACAAGAATCGGGCTAGAATTTGGACTCACCGATTTGGGTGGCTCCGGCCACCGCGGGCCGCCGTGGCCTTGTCGACCAGCCTGGGCGCTGCCACCACCGTGTGGTGGTGGTGGCCGTCCACTCCCAGATCCTCGTCTGGTGTGGGTTCCCTTTAAAATCCCTAACTGCACAGTTTTCCTTTTTTTTTTTCTGGATTTTCTCTCGATTTTTTCGGTGTTTTGATTTTTCTCAAATCATAAACTGACCAAAGGACTTCTGGAACTTTTTTCCCTATTTATAGACAATTTTAGAAATTAATGTGCATTAATTTGATGTGATTTTGCACCAATTCCATGATTTTTGGCTTTTTGTTTGTCAAATTCTTATTGGTTATTTTTTTTTTTGCTAACCACAACCTTATCTTGTTGCAGCTTATCCTCTTCTGATTTTTTCGATTTTTTTAATAATTATTTTGTATTTTTCTTTAATTATTTGCTTAGTTTTAGGCTAATTTAGGTAATTACGCGTATTTTTATCTACATGTAAATACATGTAGGGTACACGTGAACATTCTTAAATATTATTTTGGTCATTCTAAAATTTTTAGTACACATATAATCTATCTCTAGTAATTTATTAGTTATTTCATTACACTTTTCGCATTTTCGATAATTAATACCTATTATGCTTAAAATTTGAAAATTTTATAGCCTTTTATTTTACTATTTATTTTCTTAAATTTAAGTTTACAGGGTCATTTTTACTAATATTTCTCTCAATAATTTATAATTTGGGTGTGATCGGATCCTTTAGCCGATCGCCCTAAACCTTGGGTTCTAAGTTCAATCCTACGGTTACTTAGCTGAACTTTGGGGCTTACAGGAAAGTAATCTAAGTAAACTTAAGTTATCTGAATCAAGTTACGTAGTGCCATAATAATGGAGATAAGTTATAGGGAAAAATGATAAAAATTCCATTGTTAAATTATAATAAGAGTAACACAGCGAAAAACAGGTTGAAGAAGAGATCTTAAGTAATTGAAGATTGATGACAATAATAAGATATCTAGTAGATAATAGATAACAATTTTAGGAATAATCTTGTAACGAGATAGATAATTGGATATGTAAAGATAATTTTAAGGAGGAAGAGAAATAATTAATAAGTAAAGCTCAAGAGAGCAACTTACCTCAAAGTCAAAGAAACTTATGGGAATAAGTCTTTGAAATTGCCTTCGTTCAAGCAATTTTCGAGGACGAAAGTTCTTTGAAGAGGGGAAAAATGTAATACCCCCCCCCCCCCCCCCCCCCCCAAAAAAAAAAGGGGATATAAAAGACTAAAGTCATAAAAATAAATAAAAGATGAGTAAATTACAAGTAAGGGGTATTAAGGTTTTAAGCAACGGTTTAATGAAGGGTAACGTTAGAAGTACAAAAATTTCTTGACCTAACTAGTGTATATATATTACGTTATTTCCTAAAAACCCTTTTAAACTTTTTGGAGTTAACGAATATGACTCTTCTACTACAAACCGAGGAAATGCTCAAGGTACATCAAGAATATTAAATCTTATTGGTTTTTAGAGGGAAAATGTTAAATTGATTTAAATCTCTCTTGGTGGTGTAACTCTTTTGAAAAAGGAAATCGCAAAGCTTACACAATCTTTGGAGATATCTAATGGTAAGTAAAGAGCTAATTATGGAATTTAGGTTTTGATTAAATCGAAGTAATACGCATTGATATTTTAGAGTTACGCATTGATTGGCTGTGAGAAAACGAAGAAACTAGAAAGAATTGTCAAAAATCAAGGTAAAATATCTCTTACACTATAGATTTTTCTTATAATCTTTCTATTTAAGAAGATTATGGTGATAATTTGGTAATTAAAGTGATAAAAGTAATGAAAAAGTTTGATATTGATGGAATAAGTGTTGAATTTGAAACAAGAGTTAGAAATATGAAGGATAAGTGGTGTTGTTAATAGGATTATGTTATGGAGTTAAGTTTTCTATAAATTCAAGGATGTTTTGATCCAAGTGTTGAGATGTTGAAGGATAAACTAGGTTTAGAAAGGTTTTAAGAGAAAGAGGAAAAAAAAAAGTTCAACCAGAAAGTTATATGACCAATAGACACCACTGTATCCCTTGCAATAAGTGATATGAGTTGATAGATTAGAAAGTTACACAATCAAAAGATACGATCATGTCCCCAGTCGTATTCCTTGCAATAGGTAACGTGGGCTAGTAGATCAGAAAGTTATACTATCGAAAGACACAACTATACCCCCAGTTGTGTCCCTTGCAGTAATGAAGTATAACTCAATAAGTTACATGATCAAAAAGATAAGATTGTGTCCTTAATCGTATCATAGGTTTTGCTCCTTTTAGATGAGTTTTTCTTTTTCTTTTTCTTTCATTCCTTTGCTGCTTCTAAAGTAAACCAATTTAATGTTTCATTAAGTAAATTTAAGGAGAATAAAATGACCTAAAAGTGAGTATTAGCTAGGAGAAATCGTTTATCCAATATTTAAAAAGCTTAATGAGTATTCATTGTCTCTAAGATTTAAGTTAGGCTTGGTTTGTTGGTAATGGATTCCAAATATTAAGGTCCTTGACACTTGCTTATTGCATATAAGTGTTAGAATAGCAAAAATTAAAATGATTTGAATGTATATCCGGCTTATATATTTTTTTGTTGCTTGTGTTTGGTTAGTCTTAAGGGCTTAGAGTGGTTGATCGCTAAGGGGCAACCCGAATGATCTTTGTAACGCTTTATTCTTAATAAAGTCTCGTTTGAAAATGATCTAAGGTAAATTTAGATTGTTGTAGAGGAGCCCGAAGAGGTATGCCTAATGTTAGGTTGTAAAGGGGCTTGAAGAAGTACGCCTAAACATTAGGTTATGATACGAATTATGATGTGATCTAGTTGTGAAGGACTGTTAATGTATGCTTATATGACCGACTTAAATGTAAGGATAATTTAATGAATTGTATGATTTACTTGTTTCGCATTCCTATGCATATGAATATGTATCGTTTGATCACTTACATGTGGTTATGTATTGCGTACTAGGCTTCAGCTCACTTTATTATATTTTTAGATACAGGATCTACAGTTGTATTACTTGATTTCAATAATTTATGGAGCTAACTGTTACTAGCTTGAGAATGAGAAGAGTAAAGACTACATTTGGTATTAAAAATTATCTTAGGAAATTAAATCATAAGATTATTTAGTATTATATGGTAATGATAATTGATTGGGCATTAATATTTCTTAACTATAAGTTATTCTATCATTATTTAGGGATTTAATTATATAAGATTATTTGGAAAGTTTATTGGTATTATTTGGAGTTTTAATCGAATATTATGCTTAACGTGTCATTAAAAACTAAGAACACATGACAGTTTATGATGTTCTCGGTTCTGGAGCATTATAGAATTACTATTAATTTTCCGTCTCTTCCATGCAGAATCATTATAACCATGCATAGCTACATTTTGAACATGTAATAACTATTTAAAAAAAATCATTTTACCTAAAAATGTTGAACAAGGACTTGTCACCATATCACAATGAATTGCTATTTTCTTGGCTACGGATGAGTTCATTCCATGACTGTATTTGGAAGAGAGAAGTACACCATCAATTTAGAATATTACCATTGCCGAATAGACCACCACTATTATACCTACTCCTACCAATAGCCATATTAGGTCCCTTATTTCTATGATGATATAGATATTAATGTTGTAACATAATAGTTTCAAATAAAAGTTACAATAATGGATAATAAGTACATAATATATGTGAGACCCAACAAATTAAGTATGCTCCATTAATAAGAAAGAGACATAAAGGCTATTTGAGAGTAGTTAATTTGTGTTGTAATTGAGACAAGATATGAAAAATTTTAGGATAAATCAAGAGGAATCTTATAGTTGCTATTTGAATCTCAAAACTGTCCGAAAATTTTCTCTCAATGTCAAGTTAGGCTATTTCAAATAAATAAGTGGGTTTCATGATTAACAATAACAATGGCCATAAGTAGTTCGAAAATCGCTATGGCATTGTGCAAAGCTATAGTTTTCAAAACTAGCAAAAATTATGAAATTATAGATTAGATAAGTAATGGGAAACTCTATAAATAAATAAAACGAAGTTTTATATAGATCAGAATAGCATCTAGCAGATGGCTCATATAGTATTCATTAGCCTTAATTGATTCAAAATTCGGTAATTCTAGGCAACTCTCATATAAACAAGATGCGATGAGAACAAACTAAATGTTCAATCAAGAATTTCATAACCAAACATGAAATTATTAAATTTAGTTCATACAAAAACTACAAAGCTTACACTTGAAACAATTAAGCATAGCTTAATTAGCAAACCGATTAAACCTCTATATGAGTTATAACACCCATGCTATTTAGAGAAGAATTAACGTAAATATATTCTCATTCTATTTTATTCAATCTAGTCTCAAATCAAATTATGTTGCAACATAGTCTTCTCAAATCAACTCTATACATCGGTACACCTTTAATAATCATAATGCCCATTTTAAGTACCAATGACCCATGTTACTTATACTAAATCATATAGACTAACCTAGGCTATATTTTCACTTTAAAATCTATTGCAAATTAGACCTTTAACCATTAAAAAAAGAAAGAAAGAAAGAAAAAAGAATGCCTTTACCCCCTCTTTTTTCCCCTTCAATTATTGAGACCAACACCCCCATCATCTTCTTCCACTTTTGCCATTTCTCTTCCCCTTCTTTCACCTTTCATTCCCATAAAAGCCACCCAATAAAACTCCATTTCTAGAGCCTTCCATGCCACCTAGAAGCAAGGAACAAACTGATTTTCACCATTCCAAACATTGGTAAGAATATTGCAACACTCCATTTCCATTTCCATTTCTCCACTTAATTTGCATGAATAATGTCATGTAACTCCATTGTCTTGACATTACAGCCACTAGACCCTTCATATTTGCAAACTAGCTTGTTAAGGTGAGTTTCATTACTTCTAGCCCTTGCATGTTAGATTCTTTCAAGAATCATGGTAGTTTTGATGTAAGAGCTTAGGAATAGATGGCTAGTTTGTGGAGTTTCTTTTGCTTGATGTTTGGCAAACCATCTGAGATTTGCATCCTTTGGCCACGCTAAATTTGGATGTAAATTTAATATGCTAGAAGTCATTTAGGTGATTTAAAGTGTAATCTAGACATTATGATACATAACTAAGCAAGACAATGTAGTTTAGAGATTAGAAACTAGCAACTTAGCTTAGAAAAGCCACTGACCAATGCCTATTCTATTCCCATCAAATTACGGAAGAAACCACCCACATTTTCTCGATTAAAATAAAAAGGATAAAGTTAGCGTGATTTGAAGTCCTATGGATGTCTAGAAATGAAATTGGGAGTCGGAAATAGTAAACCGATCGATTACATAATCAATTAAAACCGAGTGAAACTTGAGGACATGTTTTCAAGATAAATGTTATAAATACTCCATATAAACTGATACTAACCTAAAAGAAGGATAAGACACAAGATTTAAAAGGGACATTATACAAAGGAAATGTCTCCCAAGAAGCTAGGACACCCGAAATAACTCGTATCAATTACTAATGGAAACAGGTGAGAACAAACTAACAAGTTAGATATCAATCCTCATTGTCTAAGGCCTAGAATCAAAATGAGAAAGGGGTATAAAGAAAGGATTCAAATTAGAGCACTCTAGACTGCAAAACCAACACTTGACGAACCTCTAAAGCATAAATGAACCTTAAAAACAGAAACTAAGTTGAATCAGCTTAGCAACCACTACTTATTTGTGTAATTCCGATATAAAAGATAAAAAAAAAAGGCCCAAGTTATGGTTAAAACGAGTTAGTATATGTTAGCTGGGCTTAGCCGCCAAGTTGAAACCAAATAGGAAACTTTCAGAGCATCCTAGAGTTAAGATTTCCTATCCGAATCTCACTCGTACGGACTTATTGACATCATGCTCTAGGGGATAGATTTGAACCCTGAGCAAAAGGACTGGTTAACCCTAATAGTAACTACATTGAGGAATGCGATAATGTAATATGGAGCTCAGCCGTATTATTAACCCCGTCGACCAGAATCTTAGGAATTAGTACGACCATCCTTGGCCTTAGAATGCCAAGTTTCCACTTCTCAAACCTCACTCATATGTTTCACCATGAAACCCAATCGATAAGGCCGAGAACTGACCCCTAAACCATGACACACCTGCCCTTACCTCTGCCCTGACTAATCTCTCTAGTCGATCAAAATCTCAGAAACTTCTACAACCTCTATAATTCTTGAAATAATGAGCTTCCACCTCTTAAATGTAGCTAACATACCAAAGTTCATCTCCATAAATTTTCATAAAAAGACTCGACCGTTGGGACCTGGAACCGACCCTTCAAAGTGACACCTGCTGTTCTATTTTCTAACTGTTTTTCCTATCCGTTGATTTTGTTTTGGTCACCGTTATCTCATACGACATTGAAATTTAGTGTGACCAAGCCCCAAAGTTCCTTAGGATCTTAAGTTTATGTTCCTGACTAATTTGAAAGGAAATCTATTTCATGTTGATTGTTTTTTAAATATAAAACTTCAGTTTTGTAGCAAAAACTAAGGCATTTTAGGCGGCCATAAACAAGTAGGAGCAAATAAGACGCTTCCGTGATGATTTACTCATATTAAATCCTAAGATCAAACCCAAATTTTAGATTGTAATTTATCTTGACAAAATTTCAAGTGACCCATTTTATAGGACAAAGCGGAAGATACTTAAAATGAGAAGCAATTCGAAACCGAGTCTAAGTGTGCGTGAAATTGTTTTGAATGATCTTGACACCAAAACGGATTACAATCAGCAAGTGGATAGCATTTATTTCTTAAAATCATTCAACCTATCAAACAAAGTGATAACAATTTCATTACATCAATTGAGCAAATAATAATTGACTATTCAACTCTTATTTAGACCCCCTTTTTTTTTTTCATTTGTTTGTAATAGTAATATTTCATTATGATCTTATTTCAATTCAGTCAAGCAAACGTGATATAAATTAATCTAATCATACCGAGTTTCCTCTTGGATAAAAACAATGAAGGTTTATGTTTATAGTTCATCTAGGTTTCAAGCTAGGACATAGATGCAATTTTTATTAAATCAAATGAGTTGGTTCATAAGTAGGGAAATTTCGGGAGGACGTGTGACTCAACACGTAAATCGTCTTCTTTTATCTCCTCATCTCTTGGTTTGTTGGAGGGGTAGTTTGTTGTCTCTGGTCGTGTAGAATATCAGCAATCACACCTTTATAGCCTGTCAAAACAATAAATTAATGTAATGTAAAAATGGTTTAGAATGAAATAAACAACAAAATAGCAATTCTCTTTTCATATTTTGGAAAAATGTTTATTGAATGAAACGAAATAGAATAAAATTAAATGTATATATATATATTAATAACGATAAAAATATCCTTAAATATTGAATTTTATAATTAAATTAAAGATTAAATAAATAATTTAATTAACGATAATAAACGTGAGAAAAATAAAATTACTGATTCTGTTTTTTTAAAATCAAATCGAATTTTTTCTTGAAATTATAAAATCGATGATTTTAATTTCTAAATACACTTTCAAAAATAAGAAAAAAAAAATAAATCCAAAATGATTTCTTTTCCGTGTACTAGGTGTATGATTATTTTTTAAAGAATGCGAGTCTGTACGGATATATTGTTGAGAGCTTACATGCGGGAGCATCATACCATATACATAGTGAAACACATGTCATGTGATGAACCTGCACGTGTTTCAATTTTTAGAGTCTTTGATGCGACTCCAAAAATTCATTCCAAAATAACAATTGTCCAATGAAAATGACTAAATTTTTGGTTTCCCATACAGTGATAACTAATAAGCGATTTGGTAGTCCGCAAAGTACAGCTATCAAATTATAAGAAATCACAAGTCAAATACTAAATTGATGACTGTTAAATGCATCCTTAAACTATTAATTAGATGTGGAAGAAAAAAAACAAAAGTATAATTTTACCTTTTTATAACTTTTAAAAATTATACAAATTACTTACAAATTGATATTAGAAAACTCTGGAGCCGTCCTTAAAATGATTATAAATGATGAGATTTTGCAATGTCCGCGATATTATGAGGTGAAGTCGAATATCCAAAGTACAAAGAAATCTTTTGACGCCTAATTTAGAGTTTAAGGGTATGTTAATGATTCAGCCTAAAGGTAAAAGTGGAGGTACTACAGTTTTTCACTCCAAATGCAAAATAGACAAGTATTCCATGGTAGGGCGTATAAGTATATATAATTTTTCCAGAAATGAAGATTGAGCTGTTTTTTTACCTTTAAAGGGATCTAAGCCTCTATGATGAAGCTCTCGAAATTCTTGGCAAAGTGCACATAATGGGAACAATACATGAGACATTCTATCAGACAGTGGAGACTCAGCGATTTGAAAAGCATTTCTCAGTCTCCTTCTATATCTTCTGCCAACATTCCAATGGCATAACACCAGGAACACGCAAAAATAGAGCATAGACCCCACTTGGCAGCCTGCAAATAAACACATACATATATTAAAGCAGAGAATATCAGTGGAAAAGAACAATACGTGCCAATAAGTAAATGTGTAAATGACAAAGGAACTGGAATATACACATAAATAAGTTCGGCTGATGCATGGAGTAGAAAAACGACAGATAAAAAAGTGCCCCGCGACAACAAGAACGAACCATCAGAATATGATAATTTAAGTCAAACACTTCACAAATACATCCTTAATTAATCTAATTGATGCGGATAGACTATATGTATAACGTCACCTACCTAAGATTTATAAAAAATATGTAAACCGTAGTTAAAACTTTAAAACTGTCATTTAAAAGAATCGTAAATGGCAAAGTGATTTGAGATTTTAGCGATAGACAAGGTGTCTACAAAAATGTACTTACGATTATTCAATTATTATGATATTATTTCGTACTTCCTCCAAACGCAAAATAAGATGGCATCATTTATGTTATGGAATATTTCTTCTTCAAGCATAAGGCTGGATTTTTTTTCTTTTTTTTAATTTAACCTAAAGAACCGCTTCCAGAACAGTATATGTCCGTACTATAATGTAGAGATAAAAGCAACTACACAAGAGAGCAGCTCTTACTTGTGCTGCCGTTGTCCAAGATCTCAGCAATCTGCCCGAATGTTACACAAGGCGCTACTGTTGTTAATATTGCTGTGTGCAAAAATTATAAAAAAAGATTAACACTCGTGTGTTTGTATATATATATATATATTATTCCCAATATAATTAGTACAGTATTCATTACGAAAATGGAACCGCGACTTACCATTCCTTGGATGTTGGCAGCAATCAAACAGTCCACTGGTCCATGGGACCCCAACAAAGGGAACCAAAATCACTGCAGGTTGTCCCTGTTTTGGCTGCTCATGTTTAACTCTCAATCCACTCTCCGTCGCCGCCACGGTCGGCCTCACTGTCGCGTTATTGTTAGCTGCCTGCGGCTGCACATAAGGTACCATCTGCCCATTCTCTGGCAACACTTCATGACGTCCCGCCTGCTGGTGGGGCGGGAATGGGACCGCCACACCCGAGTAGTTTTTGGGAAAGATCTCCGTTACCGGCTGAGGTGGAAACTGGACCGCCGCGTGCTGGTGGCCCTGCGCTGCATCGAGTACTGTGAACTGGGGTGGAAATCGAACGGCTTTCTTTGGTTCGAGACCGGCGTCAGCGTGC
The DNA here is from genome assembly GCA_024138005.1 of Lumnitzera racemosa. NCBI lineage: Eukaryota > Viridiplantae > Streptophyta > Magnoliopsida > Myrtales > Combretaceae > Lumnitzera > Lumnitzera racemosa. Next base: position 11,335,290 of record JAMXBC010000007.1, read on the forward strand.
TCCTTCACACTCGTTAACTGGGGATTCTTGTTTTCGCCTTGAGGAGCTACAGGAGGCGCGTCCTCGCGCGTGGGACCACCAGCCGTGTCAGAAGGTAGGGTGGGTGGATGAGTTTCATCAGGAGTTGGATGATCTAGAGGAGATTTGTCGATGTCGTCGTTACTAGAAGTTGGGGGTTGATCAGGTGCGATTTCTGGCGTCGTGGAGACAGTAGGCTGTGAGTTCGGATTGTCCGATGATGATTTGTCGTTGAGGTTGGTCGTTGAATCGGATTCCAACTTTCCCATGGCTAGAGCACTATGATCACAATCACAAAGTCTCAACTAGAACTTTTATCATCCAAGCTCTATATATATATAAGAAAACTTAAAGTGTTGCCGGACGCTTAAAATATTTAATAACATTTTTTTTTTTCAATAATTTCATGGATTTAATTTTTTTTTAAATCAATATTTAAAAATGTCTTTTTAGTCTTTGGACCACCTCGGCGCCCATTCGAGGAAAATATCCATACCTAAATATATTTGTGAGAGAAACTATGTTTTTCAGTTGTCCATATTCGACTCACGATAACTTTGGAAAACGTGAATGTTGTTTGTTAGTTAACTGGCTGGCCGAGAGTTTTAAGCTGTTGATTCGTCACTAAATCTATTGATTTTTGGTTCCGCTAATGATTGTTTCCAAAGTGTGAACATAATAATATAATTTCTTTTTTTAAAAAAAAAATCTTTATACTACATACACATATACATATAATTTTATACATGCTATTAGGCGTGAAAATGGTCGGAATGCAATAATTCAACCACTAATAAGTAAAAATAATGAACGAGCGTTGAAATCTCATACAGAAATGATACGATACCGTTTATAGGTATGTATATGTGGCTTATCACATGCATACTTGAACACTGTAACATCCACATCAAATAACATATACATGCTCAATTTAGTAATCTTATTTAAATTGGCGACAAATATACATCCCGGTGTCTTGAGGTTGGATTCTAAAAATCTTGGAAATTCATGAGTCATAAAAATATATGGGTTCATAAATCTTTAAAGTTTAAGAGTCGAATTGTTTTACTGCTAATATCAGGCGTCGAATAATGCATATATTGCAGTAGTCCACAATAATGTCCCATTGGACTAGTGCAACCTATTTACAACTCCTCTTTTAAAGACTTGATCCTTAGTAATAGTAATTAGTCATATAGAGGATTCACCTACCTTTTTATGATGGTTCAACGCCAAAATATATTAGCTATTTCATTTGGAATGTCCATAACCCTCGATGGGGGACAAGAGTGTACCATCGAGACCTACTTATCAAAAAAGTTACCGATCTTGACATATGTACAACTAATGCTCGGTTATTTAACAATCTAATGGTTTTAAAATGTTCATAATTCCAGATGCATAACATTCAAACAATAATAATTTGCATACCTAGATGCTGCTTACCAACTTGTAAATACTTTAAATCAAATAATTAAGAATCCTATAATCAAGGACAAGATAATTTATTAATATATTGGTGCTAAAAGATCACAATACTATCTTACAGATCTTAAATTAACTCAATTTTATAGATTGTGGTTAAGAATAGGTTGGCTGGATCCCCTACAAAACGAACTTTATTTACCTATTTTACAATTTTGTTCCACAATTCCTAATCAGCCTGACTTGATCTACTCAGTATTTTACTGGATGGCTAAATCTACCATATCGTCAATCTGGTTGACTAACTTGCAAATTCAATCGGTCGAATTCCCTATATGGTCAACCTCATCTTAAATGGATTGGCCACTTTTGCATAATTTATAAGTTTTTAGATTTTCTAACTTGAAACTTTACCTAGTGCATTCATGTCGAATTCCTAGCACTAAGATTCTCTCTTGATCCTTATTAATGCCAAATCTAACAATTTTAACATTGACCATAATAAATTAGATATCACTAATTAATATTCTTTATAGTTGCTACAAAATCCTTAATATATCTTCAATTTTTATAATCTCCATAAGTTTATCATTGAAGGGCTTCCTACAATAATGTTGCTTAAAACAACAATATCATAATGTCATTTTACTATGCTTATTGATAACCTTGATTTATATTAACCCTAATTTCAGTAAATTATGCTTATTAATGGTAAAAACAAAATTGTCAATAGCAAAATTGTCAGCAACAAAAATGAGTATGTTGATAATAAAAAATGTGGCTATCAACAGTTTTTATGGAACCTTTCAACAATTGATAACTTTTCATGAAAACTATCTATAACTTTCATTTTATTGTTCATGAGCATAATTTATTGAAATCAAGGTAATCTACCATGAAGTTATGGTACCATCATTTTGACAACGTACCATATAATTTCCCTTAATATTGATATCATAAATCTAATAATACTCATGAATTAAGTTCCTTACATTTTATAGTTCCAAATCATCATTTATATGGTTATAAGTATAATGGTGTCTTTTCATAATTTTCTATAACACAAAACATAATCTACTTGGGTTTAGATTATTTACGTATGTGGTACAACTACTTAATCACCATTCCAACTTGTCCCATGATTATTTCATCTTTCTTTCTTCAATTTTTCTTAATCAAACATTTGAAATGGGTCAAAAATGAATCAAAGTTTATTATTAGCATTTTTTTATTCTAAGATTGTAGTTTGTTTAACTTCCTACAATCTCTACATGCCACTTAATTTCCTTTCCACTATACTTCAAATTCAATTTTATTAATATCCTTAAACAATTACAACATATGATTAGAGAACTACTTATAACCTTAATCGAAAGGAATGATAATTACCTTAATTAAGAAGTGATATTCTTACCTTTGAAATCTATTAGAAGAATTACACGGTAACACAAAAGGGAGAGAGACAGCAAGAGAGCTTCCTTTAACAACTCTCTAGGATTTTTATAGAAAATAACTAGATTTTATTACCTTTAAGTAGAAAGAGATTAATGGTAAAAATTACCATCTTCTTTATGAATTCAAATTGTTTTCTAAGGTCTTCTATCCTCCCCACTTAAAATGAATTTCATCCTAGAATTTCACTTGTTGATTTTAACATTTTAGGAAAGTTGTTTCCCATTTCCTCCTCAAGTTCTTAAGTAGCCTCTCTCTCAAAATCATTGCTCTATTAGACTTAAACAAATTTCATCATTGAGCACCTCCGTACCTACTTATTAGTATCAATAATCACAATGAGATGACCAACATAGATCAAATTTGCTCAAATCTTTGATGATTCCTATCTAATAGCTAAGATAAAAAATGCACATTCTTAACATGTAAACATGGAAAACATTATGTGCTCCAACTAAGTTTAGTAGTGAGGCTAATTAGTAGGCTACGTAATGAACTCTGTCTAAAATTTCAAAAGGTCACACATATACCTAGAACTTAGTTTGCCTTTAATTATGAATAGTATAATAAATTTGATGGGTGAGATTCTTAAGAACATGTAACCCCCCATTTGAAATCATAAAGATCTTCTCTTATCAACATATCACTTCTTCCAACTTTATGTTACTAGTATTCTTTGTCTAATCATTTGAATTTTATTAATCATGATCTAGACTATCTTTAGTCCTAAAATCTAATTTTTTCTCTAAACTCATCCTAATGAGCTAAGTGTAAGCCTCACAATTAGCCATTTTAGGTTTCGATCGGTTGAAAGACCCGATTGAACCTAGATTATAAAGTAAAGTTAGAAATATTAGTAAAAATAACTCTATAAACTTGAATTTAAGAAAATAAGTAATAAAATAAGAGATTACAAAATTTTCAAATTTTAAGTATAATACTTGTTAATCATCAAAAAGGCGAAAAGTATAATTTAATATCTAATAAATTACTAGAGATAGATTATATGTATACTAAAAATCATAGAATGACCTAAATAATAATTAGAAATGTTCACATGTACCCCACATGTATTTACGTGTAGATAAAAATACGCAAAATTACTTAAATTAGCCAAAAACTTAGTAAATAATTAAAGAAAATTATTAAATTAATTAAGAAAAATCAGAAAAAAAAATCAGAAGGGTGTGGATTAATGCCAATATGGTCGTGGCAGGTCAAAATCTGAAAAAGAAAAATTAACCAATTAGAATTAAGCAACACAAAAGTAAAAAATTAAGGAAATGGGGCAATGTTATGTCTAATTAATGCATATTAATTACCCAAAATGTCTATAAATAGGAAAAAAATTCAGAGAACTCCTTTGGATAGTTTAGAATCAGAGAAAAATAGAGAACTTCAAAAATTCGAGAGAAAATCCAAAAAAAAAAAAGAAAGAAAGAAAAGGAAACTGTGCAGATACGGTTAGAGAGCCAAACCCACACCTCACCACCACCTAAGATTGAGCCACCACCACCACCCTACTCCAGCCCCACCGTCTAGGCCCGCCGATACACTTGGACCTGATTTGGACGGCTAAAAAGTATCGAACCAGTGAGTCCCTTAATTGCCCCGATTTTGAATAATTTCGTAAAATTAGTTATTTTGCTCAGAAAATTATGAAACTTGTTATTCTGAGTTTTTTTTGTATGTAGATTTAGGTAAAAATAATGATTTAGTTTAATCACATCTGAAAATATAAGGTTCTTAACAAATTGAGCAAAATTGAGCATGATTAGAATGAGAAATAAATAGGCTTAAGAGTGTAGTTTGAAGCTCAATTTCTTTTTTTTTTTTTTGTAGAATGCTTATATGATATAGAACAGTGCTATGAAGCCATTTTTCTAAAATTAATTTTCGAAATTTTTAAGTTAATTTTTAACCCTAAAATGATGAAAAAATTGAGTAATTTTGGGTTAATTCGGTGATTAAGATACTAATTACTGATTTAGATAGTAATTAGATGTTTAGGGATGTTAATATCTGATGTGGAAATCTAATCTTAGCCTTTGGAGTATTAAGTATAGTTAATTTAGGAAATTAGTTAGTTATTGTAAGAAATTAGTAATATGTAGAATTGAAAATTTATAAATCTAAAAAAATCAGGATTATTTAGATAATATTATAATAAAAATCAAAATAATATTAAATCTAAAATAAGATTTAATTTTCGGTAATTGTATAAAAATGTAAGATTTTCTCACATCGGGGATAAATCCGATACCCCAATTAGGAATAGCGTATACCGAATAGTTTAGAATACTAAATTAAGACCCAATAGGATATTTGAATACTCGAGCTTAATGTGATTAATTTCATATTAGGATTCGAGTATATTTAGGGCTTAGAAATCAAACTAGAACCTAATTTAGAAATTGATGCGAAAGCCGAACCCGAACCTAACGCTAAACCTAGAATAATTGTAAAAGACTTAAGACCTAAATAATTAGGTATATTAAACCTTAAACAAAACATAACAATAAGCGTTATAGGATAAAATGAACCTATAATCGTTATATGAAAACTGAAACCACGTTTGTGTTATAGGAATGATCGGCGATGACCTGAGCAAGTTGGACCTCGAGTGAGTGAGCGAGGAGTCGAGATAAGTTGGGATTAATACGATGCTGTATTTTGAAGGCTTAAGATTATGCTTAATTGTGCTTGTTAGATAGTTGGATGTGTGCATGTACTTAATTATGAGTGATGCTATGATTCTGTTTATTGTCTTGGCTTGTATTGTATGGCTTGTATGAAATGATTGATTACCCTAAACTAGACTTAATCCAATATACGACTTATAATTATAATCGGACCTATATGGCAACCCATTAAGAGAACTTAAGACTCTCCGGCCAAATACCGACCCCTTCGAAAGGGATAGCGCAGGATTGCAATTAGTCCCTTCTTCATCCTCAATCGAACTAAGTGACAGGAGAGGAGGTCGCGGTGAGGGTAAAGTCAATGGTTCGAAGGTAGTCGCGAGAAGAGCGAGGTTTCCATTGCACAAGCCTGGGTTTAGTCGTGAGCTATTGCATTAATGACAACTCCTTAACTCGGATTATAGCGGGCGCAATTTCTCTAATCTCACGACGAGCCGAACAACGTCGTGCGATGGCATTTGCTTGAATATGCATTACACCTAATAAGTTGATTGATAACCTTGTTGTGTTTGTGGTATAGTTTTAAGTCCTTCATCCTAACTTAATGAGCTGTAGTTACTTATATCCCTATAGACATCGTGCAAGTGCTGGCTAAGAAGCAACAAACAATTATTCTGAAGCTAGCAACTGCTAGATCCTGGGGAGTGAGGAAAAACATTTGAAGAACAGACTTATATTTTTAAGGTTTAAGCTATTATCGTTGAAAACGCTAACTGTAATAACTGAATTCTATTATATATATATATATATAATTTTCTAACTTTCTTATGTAAATTATTTATTTAAATTACAACTATTTACTTCAAAGCGGGTTAGTCGTGGACGCCTTGTGTAGATCAGGTTTAAGATAGCGGTTGTGAGGACAACTTCTATCTTAGAATGGTTTACATGGCGGGACTGTTATCACTCTACCGCTTCGGAGCGTAACACTAAAGACCTACACTTTTTCCATGCAATGCATCATAAAGTGTCATCCATATTGTTGCTTATAATTGTTTTTGTATGCAAGTTGACCTAACAGCATATGGCCATCTTAGTTACCCTCCAAACCTAAAACATACAACTGTAACATATCTTCTAAGGTTTGTATCGTCCACTCTAACTATCCATCAATATATAGGTTGAATGTACTAAATTGCAGCTTCATCCCAACACCTAATATAAGCCTCTTTAGAATCTTCCAACAAAATTTAGAGTCCTTATATAATACAATGCACAACAGGTGTCATTTAGTCTTAATATGTCTCTTATGTGTAACTGTTTAAAAAATCCTAACGAATATTCAATCTTAAGTGTTGTGAAATGTGCAAATTTAGTTAACTGATCCACTACTACCCATATTAATATCTAGTTTGAGTTTCTCAACTAGCTTTGACATTGAAGATTGTACATAGTTAAGATCTTTCGACTAGTTTAATACCTTATTATTGGTCTAAAATGAACAATTAAGAAAGAAGGTTGAATTGATTACTATTAAAACTTACTAATTTTTGTAGATTATTTTCCAAAACTACTTGATTATTTAACAACGATACTTAGTCATAATGTATCATTAGTTTGTTATAGTAACTAATAAAGTTGTGAGAGAAAGCATGCTATAAAGAAATATAAATTAAAATGTAAGTATGTAATAGATCAAAAGAGTAAGAGTAAGAAGATCAAGTGCCAAGTTATAAGGGTTTCTCATTGTAAATCGATCCTCTTTGATGATTTGAGAAAATCATTAAGGGTACTGTTGTTTGTGGGTTTTCACTAGACTAATTGAGAATATGTGCTTAGATCATCGATAACGTGGGCTAGGAAGCTTGTGTCTTGAATGTAAACCTGTAAAAACACACTAAAGTTGGTTCTTGTATGGGCATTCTAACTCTCAAGTTAGTCTAACGAAAAAATGGCAAAGTGACAACTATTATCAGTAAAAAGGTGATCATACTTAAGGGCATTATCAACTATTTAAGAGGGATGAAGTTTAGAGATTTTCAGAAGGTTTAAGTGCATCATATCTTTGAGTGTATCTTCTTAAAGATCTTAAAGAAGCAAGTACATCTAATTAAATAGATATACATCTTCTAAAAGACGAAGTGTTTCTTTATAAAAGGTTTACCCTAAATACTAACATAGGAAAGGGTGGGTCCGGATGAGCTTAGATGAGCTCTCATCATGAGCCTTGGAGATATTTACACGAAGTGAAAAACCCTATGATGAATATTAGGGTGGTGTGACAAAAGATCCAACCTAAAGGTTAGCTGGGTTAAGTTAAGTAAGTTGGCCTGCTAAAAGATATTAGGATCTGCTGAAATAAATGGGTGCCAAAGTTTGACCTATCCTTAGACCCAACTTGGTATCAAGTCAAGTCAATCCAACTATGTTAAGCCCACGTAAGATAAGCCTTTCTTGTATTGCCTAGAAGTGAGAATGAGATTGAATTAGCCTAAGGGACCTAGGTCCAAAATTGTCTATCAATAGGTATAAACACCAATCTACTCAACCTGATAATCTTCCTCGAATTACCTAGATCAATAGATCTAATATTGCCCTACCTTACGCTCCTCACCCAAGTGTAGCATAGGCCTGCAAGATCTACCTCATAAACTTTCCAAAATAGTTTTACACCACTCATAAAAGAGTTAAGCTCACTTTATTTAAAGATTAATTGTGATGCAATCCTCAACAAAGTTCTACTAATAGGCGGTTTATTTAGAATTTATATGGAGAAATAAAGATAGAGTTCTTCAAGGAACACCCAATTGATTTGCCTTTCGAAACCTTGAATTGAACCATAGGTAAAATGCAAACTAAGACTCTTAAGTCTTAAATATATAATAGCCTAACAAATTTAAACTACGCTTATCTTAAAATTTCGAAGTGAAATTTGCACGATGATAGTAAGGAGACAGGGAAAGAGACATACTCACCACCTAAAATTAAGCGGAAGTGAGATAGAGAGAAATAGAGAGAGATTATTTTCTTCTTTAAATAGTTTTAGGCTTTTATAAAGGAAATATAAAGTTTTGGGTTTTTCCACAATAGAACATCGAGAAAATTACTTAATTATTATTAAAATTAAAAAATTTTATAATAATATAAATTGCTTTTTTTTTACCAAAATATAAAGTATATATTACATCTTAAAGATGCGACATAAATCTAAAATATTGCTTAAAAACAAAAGGGACTAGTAACGGGCCTTGAAAGGTATTTTTCAAGCCCAAAACAACATCAATTAGGAAAGCCTAAATTTTTACATTATAGTACTCGAAAATTAATCCTCAGAAACATTGAATAATAAGAAAAATTCTTCCTGAATTAAAAATTATGCCCCTTTGAGCATAATTGAGAAAAATGATCCAATTTATCATAAATCAAAATTATATCACATTTATTAAATGCAATAATGATCTAATATAAATATATCGCATTTTGTAAATATGATATAGTGTATATATCACTCTAATTTTTTCAAATTAGACTAAACCTATATTGCATTTTTGAAATGCGATAATATATCATATTATCGTATTTCAAAGATGTGATATAAGCTTGATAATACTTTACCATTACAACATTTTTCAAATACGAGATTCATATTGTTATAGATGCAATATTTTAAAGATGTAATATAAGATTGGTATTTTTGTAATTTTTTTCATACAATTCATATTTGTATAATTTTTTAAAAAATATTAGTAAACACGTGTTTCACCCAAAGAACATAAGTGGAAAGACCAATTTATCTTTCATTTGAAACTTTCTTTCTTTTATATTTCAATATGTAAAAATTAGATAGTTGACAATTATGGCATAAAAATAATTCTGTTTTAATTTTGAGAAAATTTTATCAATTAAGGAAAATAAAGATGAATATCTTACAAGCTAATGAATAGCTAAACACACAAAAAAAAAAAAAAATCAGTTGCATAGACAAAGCTGTACCGATAACGTTACAAGACATTGTTTTTTGTTAAAGTTAATGAGTCTTACAAAGATGTCCAATGCATTCCTTGTTTATCATTCATTATTAGGACATCTAATTTTGATTTTCAAATCACCCCAAACAGTTGCACAGATAAAAATTGTCAACCAAAATGAATGATAAGCGAAAATAAAATATTCTGGTTAAAGTTGAAACTGAGAGAAGACATTTTTATGATATAATATATACATATTATATTAAAGAGAAAATTTTATTTTAACTACTGGTAGTTAACAATTTAATAATATATAATTTTAATTATTAAATATATTTACATGATAGTTATCAAATGAAATCAAATTTATCTTACAAAATTTTTAAATACCGCGTCCAATCATATAGTTACAATTTTTAATAGTACATTCTTTTATAGTTACTATTATTTTATTTATTCATTATCTTACTTACCGATATTGCTATTATTTAAAAAATTTACTACTCTTTTTAGTCTAAATTTTTTTTTTTCATTTTTTTACCACACCCAACAAGGATATGTCATTCACTATTCACTAGTATTAATAAATGTGTTTGTATTGATTTCTCATTATATACACGATCTTCCTCCAAAAAAAAAAAAAAAAAATCTAATTAATTGCTCAGCTGAACCTGAGAAACCCCTAATGATTTTTTCAATACTAAATTTAACTTCCTTGTATTATATGATCTCGACGTATAAAAACAGTCAACCCATAAGTTTTTGTGGAAGGTTACCAAAATAAAAATTTATTATGAATGGAGGAATACATAATGCCCGTTCAAATCGTGTGTTGATGCGTGTGAGAGCGATATAAAACAAAGCAACGGAAGGAAGCGAACAGATGTTGGGGCCGAAACTCCTTGTCCTCTTCGCCACCAAGGAGAACACGGTTGCTTAATTACTCTAATAGATGGAGAATATATGTATATATGGCCGATCCAACTTTTTATTCATGTCGTCTACGAGTGTTCCCATTCTGATTGCAAGACACCTTCAAAATGGCCTTCAAATTAATTGTAAATTCTCCATCAAAGCTCATTACTTTCACATGTAGTGTTTTTTTTTTTTTTTTTCCCCTCGTTATATGGACTCAAACTAATAATGTAATAAGCGGGAACGGATGCATAGCAATGCAGCTGGACGGACCAGATTTAAAATTATGTTATGATTTAATCTAAATAAATATATATATATATATATAAAAGAAAGCGAAGGAAGAGGAAGAAATGCTCGTTTTTTGTCCCTTCAGTTTACCTTATTGTTGTACATATGTTTATGGAATATGTGCATACTAATTTTAGGGAAATTTGCCAGTAATCACAATCTGTAATAGGGATGCTGCTCGAATGTATGTAGGGGCAGTTTAACCCGAAGGACTACATGCATTTGATATGCTATAATTAATGAAGCACCCCATTTAACCCAAAAATAAAAAAATAAAAAATAATGATAATGATAATTTTCTATGAAGACTTTCACTTTGGATCTATAGGTATGTTAAGATCTTTTTGATTCCTGAGGAGTTAATCAGTTCAGTAAAAAGCAGGTCAGTCTTGAATGTTCAATTAGAGAGACATTAAAGGAGAGGTTTTGCAGTTATTATTTAATTTGGTGGTATTTAGTTATTTTTAGTCTTTATATACTCGTAGCTGTACGAGTATGTAGCAGATTGTTCGTTTCCTTTATTTTCAGATTGTAAAATTATTAATGCGACAAATGTTTAAACTTATTACTTATAGTATTAGTAACTAATAACAATCGTTGAATTAACAGTTTTGGACAAGTTAATGTTATAAAAATGAAGTGTATTGCAACATCCTATTATTTAACGCTAATATTGAAAATGCTATTCTTTAATAGAATTGTTACTGAAATTGTCATGTGCTTGGGAGAGAAGGAAAAAAGCGAGAGAGAGAGAGAGAGAGAGAGAGGAGAGAAGAAGAAGAAGAAGCTGCTGTAGGGTCTTTGTACTTATGTCACGTTCTTCTTTCTTTCTTTCTTTTTTTTTTTTTTTTTGATACACTTGCAACGCTATTTATATTTTTTTATGGTCTATTTTCATCGATAACAAAATATACACGAGTTTTACATTTTAATTCAATTTTTTAATAAATTGATAATCAAAAATCAATTAATAGATATGTCTTGATAAAAATGGAAAGGGTTAATCTTTTCACCTTTTATGGAGCATTTATAATCATTTTTACTTAAAAGAATTCTAAAATTTCCTTCCATTTAAGAATTTGAAATCATGATAAGTATGTTTACAATCGGATTGTGAATATGCTCAATCAAGTCAAACCGTTTAAAAATTATTAAATCTAAGCTAACTTTTATTGAGCTTGAAAATAAAAAGCTCGAGCTCGAGCTCATTTTCCTAAATAAGCCCGAGCTTGTATATGTATATATAACGAGCCTTAACTCAAACTTATTTATTTAAAAGAGCCTGAACTCAAGTTCAATTGGATTAAGCTCGAACTTGAGCTTATTTAGATAAATAAGCTTAAAATAGCTCGAGCTTAAATTTATAGTAATTTTATACTTATATCTTCATATTTTCCATATTGAAGACTTTATCTAATTTCTTTGAGGTGACATATCATGTAGAAGTACACTACAATCCATCCAATAATATAACATCATAATTATAAATAAGTCAATTATGGTTGTTTCTCTCACATGAAATCATGAAATAAGATATACTAATCAAAATGTTCATTTTGCATTTTATAATTAATCATTATCCATGACTCTTGTTTACTCATTTGTAATATGCATTTTGTTATATGGAACTTCGATTTATATACCATCAAACAAACTATAAACATAAATTACAAAAGATAAAACTATTACGCGATGATATACAAGTATAAAATTAATATAATTGAAAGATTATTAAAATATATAAGATTAGAAATATGTGAATTAAAAAAACATATGCTACAAAATAAAATAAAAACTATTAAAATATAATTAACAACTAAAAATAAAAACCATTACATTAATATAATGTAAACTCACAAGCAAATTAAAGAGTACTTACGAGCTTGCTTAAGAGATAAATCCTTATAAGCTCGTTTATATATTACCAATATAAATGAGCCGACTAAACGAACATTTTTTGCTAATTAACAATATAAATAAGCTTGCTAATGAGCTGACTCACAAATCTAAATTTAAAGCTCAAACTCAGCCCATATAATTAAAAGAGCTTTATTTTGAACATCGACTCGTTTACACCCTAGTTCATTGAAAAAAAAAAGTAATAATCTTTTATATATATAAAGCATACTATAATAATAAACAGATAATCTTTTTAGTACTGATTCTAATATTGACCCCCTCGATTACATGCTTCTCCATCCACTCATTTTGTTTCCCCTTCTTACTCGAATGAAAAATTAGAAGTAAAAATGTCTAGGATTTTATCAGCTCCGACATGAGGTAAAAAATAAAATAAGGAACGGCTTGAGCTGTTTGTCGAGACTTTTTCTCTTGCTCCATAACGAAGGGAAAGATGGGCTCAAAAGACATACCCTCGGAAACTGGTGGGCCATATCATACAAAAAAAACCTATCTGGAATTTCGAGGAAAAAACTAAGATGATCGGATCCCAGCAAGTTAAGACCCTGACCAAACCGATGAAGGAAAAGGCTTGTTAAGAAAAGCATTTTCTAAGAAAGCCCTTTCCATGACATTTTCATTGTATGGATCGAACTTGGAGCATTTTATTGAAGGCTACAAGGAGCCTACACCTACATTTGACTCGACAATGCAAGCACAACTACATCCAGTCCCAGTAGAACATTAAAATATAAATACACCTCATTACATTTTTTATTCACGAACATTTACTTATTATTTTTAAAATCTGAGTGATTTGATCATAAAATAGCGTTTAATTGTAAAATTTTTGTATTACTGAATTAAATAAAAAAATTTATTCCATACTTAATTTATAATTCTATTTAACGACCGAACAAAATTTAAATTGAACTAAACAAAAAAACTAAATTTTATCTTATCTATACCATAATATAAAAATGAAATTCATTGAACAAAAACTAAAATATTTTATATTCTCAAAAATACCACTATATATTATAATACAAAGTCAATTAACATTATTTTTATTAAATATTACAAAATATATAAATTTTATATTCAATACTATGCAAACCAATCATAATATAATAAACTTATATTATCCAATTCTCCTTATATTTATCCTATCCCATTTTCTTTGTTCAATCCAATCTTAACAACCAAACACTATCCAAATCTTCTTGCAGGGCCAAAATGGCACAATAAACTTGGAGGGGAAATTTCAATTTACCAAGCAAAAATAAATAATAAAATAGGACTAATGAATATACTATACAGAAGAAAAAGATGCACGGTTCACATATCTGACACTACTCTTTTAACCAATGGCCTGCAACGGCTTCAAAAGTCGTCCAACAGACTTAACGAACTACCAAAAATGAGATAAATACATACATATATATATATATATATATAAAGCACAATCTTTCTCATAGGAAATCTGAATGAATGCACGCTATAAGCTAAACCAAATGTAGCCAAGACCTGTTGCAGATTCATCATTCTCTCCATCTGAAAGAAAAATTCCCCGTCCTTTCAGCTCTACTTGGTAGGCTGGCTCGGTTCGATGAAATAGCACAGAGACTTCCTTTGCCTTCTTTTATACTTATGCAGGACGAAAGTGCATGAGAACATACATGAAAGCACTCTAGCTCCCCTCTAAGGCAGAAGATGCCTTCTTTTTCCTCTTGCTCAAGGCTTGACAGCATCTTTCAAAGTCGTCGCTCCAGTGGATTGCCCTTCACTTTTTGCTGATTGAATAGATGAAGTATCTACATCAAGCTTTTCTGTCAAAGCCTCCAGCTTGGACTCATGTGGCTGCTTATTACCTCCAAAATCCCTTCACTTCTTACCAGGTGTCAAGGTTACTGCAGATGAGATAACAGATGGTTCATATAATCACAAAATCAAATTTAGACAACTAAAATATCCCAGAAGTGATGCAGTTTAGACTTATAGCCTTTTTTTTTAAGGTTTTGTCAATAAGAAGGCAAACTTCTTTTAAAAAGAAACCTAATAGTGACACATGATCAACAAACCTCTAGATTTAATCCTTGATCCTACATAGGAGAAATTACAAATGTATAAGAAAATTGGACATCCACTGTCAAGTCTGTTGATAGCCCTGTCCTACATGACATCGATCATGTGAAGAATTATTTGATAAGGAATTATGCTATATGACATTGACAAGGTATTGAAAAACCATCGCCAACAAAAAGATCTACTCTAAATTCTAAAACAACAGAATACAATGCACTTCTCAAAGCAAAATGATTGCAAATGGTTGCACAAGTAATACCATGCGATGCAAGAGAAGACCTCAGGTATTCTAGATCAATGCCCTTCGAATACGGATACCTGATACCAAACAGAAAAGAATGAAGACAAAAATGAGAGAGGGAGAGGAAAAGTATATCAAGTGGTTGCATTCTATGGCTTCTGTTACTTTTCCAATTTGCAGAAAAGGATTCATCACAGAACACATTAAAGTCAACCACACAAGATTCAAAATTTTCTGGCTTCTCAACTAGACCAATCTTTCTAAGGAGTAACTTTGACCAATAAATTATTATTATTATTTTCTTAACAGAGGGATGCTTTCAGAATTGGCTTCGCCACCTGCAGACAGACAAATTACCTCCAAAGAGGCACTTTTCTTCTTAGACAGTGTAAGCTCAACCACCAAGTAGAGTTGCAGGTTGAGTTGTATGTGCAACTTGAGAAATCAAAAAAAGGCAACTCTTCAATTTAAAATAGTTCCACCCAAGACAGTTGTTATTACACTATGTGCCCAAGACAACGTTAGGAACTTAGGTTCTTTGAGGATTTACGTGACTGATGACAGTTGAAGGAAAGATCATATAACCTAGTCACATCTGGCTCAGAAGGAAGAAAAGAAGATTCAAAGATCAATAATGCAAATCATACAGAATTTCCAATGAATACTACAAGGAAAGGCTCTCTCTTGAATCCGTTATCCTGCTTTCCTTCCATAGAAGTAACACCAAAAATTTTTATTAATTAAGTAAGATGAACTTAACAACTAATTCATTATAACTTTTATAATTGCTTTCATACTGTAAAGGTAACTAAGGCCAGCATGCAGTCCTAATTATTTTAAAAGTTAAATAAAAGCTCAACCCATACCAACACAATGGGCGTCCAATGAAATTCTTTTGTCTGGCCAACCCTAATGTTACTTTCTCCTTCTTGTTCAAATGATTTCCATTCCACTTTACCTTCATCATCATTACCTTGATTTACTGGACATTGCTCAGGCTTAGACTTTGATCTTTCAGTACTATTTCCAGACAGATCACTGATGTCCTGATCAGGTTTCTTTTGCTTTTCCTTTACATCGGCAACAGCCCCACTGACATCCATGGCAACAGGAGCTGAATGGCGTTTAATCTTTCGCAGGGCTCTTTCTCTGTTGCACGTTTCTACCTACATGACCAAATGAAAAGCATGACAATTAATATATATACAATTAAAAATGATTCAAGTATATGGCATCCTCCCAGTAAAGACATTCAATGCTTATAAGGAACCTGCAGCAGATTTTTGACAAACATACAGCTGACAGAAACACAGCTGCACTCCCAATAAACTTTGAACGCACATAATATTTAAGCCAAATTTACACTTTCAAGCAAGTTAATCATGCTCTGAAGGAGAAAAATATGTCTATCCAACTAAACAGCTAGGATCAGACAAGGGAAATATAAAATTACAAGCCACAGGAATACTGGAGCCCACAGCAAAATATCCTAATTGTGTCCATCGTATTTTATTGACTCCTTGTATTCATCTCCACTCAAATAACAATTAGCTCAAGAGCTATGAGCATTCCTACTCCCTTAATTGCTTACTACCAGTGCTCAAAGAAACCAAAATATATACGAAGTAGACTCATTCATTGATCTAAACCTTATATTGCTGATAAAACAATGATATTTGAAGTCACAGAACAACAGGTAGGTCCAGATTACTCAAGCAAAGAGATAATTGAAGTCAATGATGCCAACAAAAGCTCACAGTAATAACTGAAAGAAGCAGACAGCTCCCAGAAAGCATAAATATGATCTTTCCAATTAAGCCCATGATTCATTTCTATTGAGGTACAATTAAGCTCAGAGTACTAACTGGATCAGTTATAAATTGTGTGTACAATTCTAAGAATATCATTCAACAAGATAATGCAATCTCAAAACAGCCAAAATAGTAGAGAGCAGTTTCAAAGATATATGCAGAAATTATAACTGATCCAGATACAATGTTAATCAATCAAAGCAATGAGTAGTAGCAATACACAAATGTTTGCAATGGAGTAATACAATGAGCAAGGGCTTGACTGAGAAATGTTTGTGTAATATACAGAATAATAAATACCACAATTAACTGCACAATAAATGAACCATAAATTCTTAATGGAGACAATGCTGCTTAATATAAAGCATCAAAGCATGGAAGTTCAAAGGAAGAGAGAGATTGACAAAGGCTACTATGGATTATTTCTGCTATACGGCAGAGTTGCACAATTTGACAAGATATGTAACTGGACATAAAATTTTCTTGTGTTATAGGAAATACAAATAAATTACAAGCTATGAACGTATCCAAATATTTAAATATTCAAATTACTCACAGCATACTTAATCTTGGATGTTATGTCAGCAGCCTTTGTGATAGCTACCCGTAGACAGTGCATTATTATGCTCTGCGAGACACCCTCTCCCCCAGCTTTTTGAATAGCACAAACATCCCCATTTTCATTTAGTGTAGCTGTCATCCTCCCAGTCATAACAATCTCCTCCTGATGAGTCAGATCTGCCACCTTAAATATAGAGAGTGCATGCCATATCATAAGGAAAGAAAGGTAAAGTTTCAACCATTTATTATTGTCACTAAATTTTCCCAGAAAAGTGACTTCCAGATATACAATATGCCCTTGTTGCTGAAGAAAGCAAACGTTACAGCTACAGGAAGATGATGAATTATGAGCAGATGGGGCTCCCTGGCCTGTTAAACAAAAAGCTATGTCAATCAATTTAAAAAATGAAAAGGCCAACACATCCAAGTACCAAACTTGTCATAGTTCCAGCATTTTATGCATCAAATATCAGTGCACAAAAGCTCCCAAATTATAACACTGCTTCAAATCCATGTTTTATTTTAATATTCAAGTTCAATAAAGAGATTCATTCAAAGATATGTAAAAACTAACCTCAGGTGGATGAACCACCACGTCCTGACCATCTTCACCTCCTAATGAGCATTCAGGCTTCCGGAATGTCAATAAAGCAGCCAGAGCAGCAATGTTAGCAGCATCTACAAGATTACTGCTTCCGGAAGATACAAATCAATATGGATATTTAAAGCAAAACTAAATGTTCTCACCATACGCATGATTAGAACCACTCCTTACCCCCCATTATCCAGGATATGGAGATCCACACGGATGGCCCACACCAACTTCCCTGCTAGAATGCAGAGGGATTCTGTATCCACTGCCCTGCTTTCCCTGCAAAACAATGCTGAATTATTCAGTGAAGCTTGTAAGAGAGCTTGTTGTAAGAGAAAAAGTTTGATCTTATCACTACAGAATTTCAGTCTAAAACTTTCAGCAAAAAGAAAAGTCATTACTCTCTTTAAAAAGAAGAATTTATTTTTCAAGCCAATATTTGGAGTTACTGAACTATCCAGGAATGCCATCCAATCTTAAATGGATTTATAACTTCTATAAGAAACATTAAAATATGGTCTCCAGCACATATAATATACACATATACATGTCAATGTCAGTCTGATTTCAAGCATTTAAGAGCCAACTGGCCAGATTGAGAACATAGAATCAGACAAAATTCAAAACCTTAAACCACGATCAATCACACGACCCAACTCCACTGCAGATTCACCAGGACGCCCCAGCTCAAATGAAGGGTCAGCCATTGGAGAGAACTCAGTAAAAATCGCTAGCATCCCTTCATTAGGCCTATCCCTGTATGGCTGAACTAACTGGGAAGTCGTAACACCCATCACACGAGTTTGGCCAAGACACACCTCTGCTGAACCATCTTCTCTGCACCATCCACGTTACTTGAGTACAGGGAAGAAAGCTGCAAATTTTAATTATAGCATTTATCCACACAAGCGTCACAAAAATAACGATTATTAGGAATATAACATTATCCCCGTTCGACAGATCCACACACACAAAGAACCGATTACGAGATCGGAAATTTTGAGTCTGTAAGATAAGTGTTAAACATTGAATCATTCTCATTCAAGCAAAATGACAGAATTATATTGAAGAAGCAGTTATTACCTGCCGAAATTTATGGTAATCTTTCTATAATCATAAACGTCACGACCGTCAACGCGAAGTCCCGACAATAAAGCAGTCTCTATAAAATTCTTCTCGTTTAATGATATTCGCCAACTATTTGCCAATCTCTGCTCCATTGTTCACTCTGTACAGACCATAGACTCTCTTGAAAAACATAAAACCCTATTGTTTCACTTCCACAATAACTAAAATTTACAACTTTATACAGAAATTACACTAGCTGATCGACATTAAAAGCTCCAATAAGATTTTCACTTACCTGAAAGAAAGGGGAAAAAAAAAAAAACGCTTAGTGAAAACGTCCTAATTATCAAGGAAATTTGGGTTTTCCTTTTCTTTTCCTCAGCTGCTAAACCCTGACAGACGTTAAAGCGGGAATTATTAATTTAATCATTTCAGTTCTTCCGTAACCGGATGGACCCTGTTAAAAGCAATGGCCACGGTGAAGATACGGATATTTTAAAAAATATAAAAAGAGAAAAGAAAAGAAAAAATCGCATAATCTCAATCTCAAATAAGTGTTTGCAAATTATATATAACGTTCAACCAAAAAAAAATTAATATAACGTTATATAAAAATATTTAATCATTAGACTAGTGAAAAGCTCACACTCTATATGGATTTTGATTTAAAATCTATACATATTAATAAAAATAATTGATTGTTTCAAAAAGTTACCAAATTATAATATGAATAGTATCATAAAATATGTTTTTTGGTGAAGTTAATAAAACTGTTTGAAAGATTATCATAATTAAAGTGTTAACAATATATTATCATATTGATAGCTACTATATCATAAACACTATTATTTGTGTGTGTATATATATATATATATATTTGTATATCTATTATCATAAATATTTGATAACTACTATTATTTAATTATCTTATATCACATTTTAAAATTTTTTGTAAATAATAGTTGGTTTTCCGGGAATCAATACAACATTTAGAATAAGTTATAACTATTCAAAATATAGAGACAAAACACTAGGCATATGAGACTCGAATTATTTTGTAATAAATTATGCAAAAGTTACAGTTATTTTAAAAGATATATTGTTTGCATAAAAAGAAAGTCTCTTAAACAAGAGTTTTTGATATTATATATATATATATATATAATAAGATAAGGGAGTTTCTAAGATCTCATCTTCTATTTTAATAAGATGATCTAGTCGTCTATACATCCTATTATTAATTTATTTAGATCATTAAATTCATAATTAGTTCAATTATTTAGATTTAAAAGAATATATATTAACAGTATAATGAAGAAATGAACTAGTACCCTAAAAAAAAAGAACGAAACTATAAAAAAAAATTGAGATAAAATGTAAACATGTACTTTTAATAGAAATTTTGAGATTGCTTAAGATATTATTGCAATTAACATTTATGAATCATGTACTTATAAATTATTATAAATATAAGATAATCACCATTATATATATATATATATATACATAGTTTTATGTGATGATTTTTTATGAAATAATGGTCCATTAAAAAGAATCATCATCTTTTTAACTATAAGAACAAAATATCATGAATGTAAAGGTTTGCAACTATTCCAAAAATTACATAAGTAATTATTAAAAGTTTATACTAAATAGTTATTATTGATGGGCAATTTTGGACTCCTAAAACCCATTCCAACCTCTATGAATCATGGCCAACTAACATCGATCCATAACTAATCCAAGGTAACCCAAATTCTAATCTTGAAGAACTGTTCATGGTCAAACTAACCTCCTCAAACCTCGGCTCAGTTGAGTTGAGACCTTGGCTCCCATACGATGATTAAGCTCGTAGTATTAATGCCACAACATTAGGGAGTTCAAGCCGTAATAGTCTATCTAGGAAGCTGAGACCTCGGGTACCATAAAGCACCATAGTCCAATCTCTACGAAAATAACTAAGATACCACATCACCTTCATGAATCTAGAAACATATCTATTTGGAAATTATACTTCCCTATTTGGGCTAGATATATATCTATCCATGATTCTCTCCATGAAGCTTATAAATAAGGAGAAACCCTATAGGTAATGTCACGCCCCGAAGTGGCAGAGTCGTAACAGCCCCGCCGTATAAACCACCCTAAAATAAAAGTTGACCTTACAACTGCTATCTTAGACCTGATCTACACTAGGCGTCAACGACTAACCCGCTTTGAAGTAAACAGTTTGTAATTTCAATAAATCATTCATCTAAGAAAGTGAGGAAATATATATATTCACTATAATTTAGTTATTACAATTATCGTTTGCAATGTTTCTCCGAAATATATTTCCTAGTTATTACATTATTAAAAAAAACGAGAAGTTCTAAAGTAAAAACTTAAACCTTAAAAATATATGTTCGTTCTTCAATATTTTTCCTCACTCCCCAAGATCCAGCAATTGCTAGCTTCAGAATAGTTGCGGCTGCTTCCTAGCCAGCACCTGCACGATATCTATAGGGATATGAACAACCACAGTTCAGTAAGTTAGGACGGAGGACTTAAAACTATACCATACACACAACAAGGTTTTCAATCACTTATTAGGTGCAATGCATGTGCAAGCAAATGCCATCGCACGACGTTGTCCGGCCCGTCGTGAGATTAGAGAAATTGCGCCCGCTCTAATCCGAGTTGAGGAGTTGCCATTAATACAACAGCTCACAACCAAACCCAGGCTTGTGTAATGGAGACCTTGCTCCTCCCGCGACTACCTTCGAATCACTGTCTTCACCCTCGCCGCGACCTCCTCTTCTGTCACTTAGTTCGACTGAAGATGAAGAAGTGACCATTTTGCAATCCTGCGCTATCCCTTCCGAAGGGGTCAGTATTTGGCCGGAGAGTCCTAAGTTCCCCTAACGGGTTGCCATGCATGTCCGATTATGATTACTCATCGGATATTTGATTAAGTCCAGTTGAGGGTGATCAATCCTTTCATACAAATTATACAATATGTGCCAGAGCAACAAACAGGATCATAACATCACCCATAATCAAACACATGCACACATCCAACTATCTAATAAGCACAACCAAGCATAATCTCAAGCCTCCCAAAATACAGTATCGTATTAATCCCAACTTACCTCGACTCTTCGCTCATTCACTCGAGGTCCGATTTGATCAGGCCTTCGCCGATCATCCCTATAACACAAACGTGGTTTTAGCTTTTCATATAACTATTATAGGTTCATTTTATCCTATAACACTTATTGTTACGTTTTGTTTAGGATTTAATATGCCTAATTATCTATGTCTTACATCTTTTACAATTATTTAGGTTTGGGGTTAGGTTCGGATTCGGTTTTCGCATCGATTTCTAAATTAGGTTCTAGTTCGATTTCTAAGTAGTGTTTTATACTCTAACCATAGAGATTCGTTTCAACCCATAATGTGAAATTAATCACATTGTTTCCCGATCTCCTAAATACCATCATTACCCCTAGCCAGTATTTTATTTCACCGGGTACACTTATATCCTTATTAGTGTACCGAATTCACTCTTAATGTGAGAAATTTTTACATTTTTCTTATAATTACATAAATTCAAATTTCCTATCAGATTTATTGTACATTTTTATTATTATCACAATATCAATTTTTATTATAATATTTCCTATTTATTATATTTCCAATAATAACCTATTATGTATTATTACCTTTTATGT
Source organism: Lumnitzera racemosa (assembly GCA_024138005.1). Taxonomy (NCBI): domain Eukaryota; kingdom Viridiplantae; phylum Streptophyta; class Magnoliopsida; order Myrtales; family Combretaceae; genus Lumnitzera; species Lumnitzera racemosa. The sequence goes on from JAMXBC010000007.1 coordinate 11,357,971, forward strand.
ATATATTACACTTCTAATATTTATATCACTCTAATTATCATCTCTAAACATCAATTATCATTTAAAAATGTCTAAACTCATCCTAAATCAGATTTTACTCCTAATTACCTTAATTTACAAAATTAACTTAAAATGTACTATTTTTCCATATTACTTATTTACTACATAATTAACCTAATAATTACATCTAACACCCTAAATGATACAAGTATCATTCTCCATCAGATTTCAACATCCCTAAACATCTACTTATTCCCTAAGTCAGTAATTAATAATTTAATTACTTAATTAACTCCAAATTTTTCCATCATTTTTGGGCTAAAAATTAACTTAAAAATTTAAAAAATTAATTTAAAAAAAATGGATTCATAGCACTATTCTATATCACATGAGCATCCTAGAAAAAAATTGAGCTCCAAACTACATTCTTAAGGTCATTTATTTCTAAACCGAAATGTGCTCGGTTTTGCATGATTTCTTAAGGACCATATATTACGGGGCATGTTTTCATCAAACTAATATTTTTCCTATAAACGACATACAAAAATATCCCATAATAAAAAAATTCATAATTTTCTAATAATATTTACTATTTTTATAAAATTACACAAAATCGGGCTGGAAATTGGACTCACCGATCTGGGTGGCTCCGGCCACCGTGGACTTGTCGTCCGGCATGGGCGCTGCCACCACCGTGTAGTGGTGGTGGCTGTCCACTCCCAGCTGCTCGTCTGGTGAGGGTTCCCGTTAAAGGCCCTAATTGCACAGTTTTTTCTAATTTTTTTCTAAACCAAATTTTTCTCTCAATTTTTACCTCTCTCTAATTTTCTCTGATCTGTATCTGGCCAAATGAGCTTTTGAATTTTTCTTGCTATTTATAGACAATTTTTGTAATTATTATGCATTAATTTGACAAGACTTTGCCCATTTTCCTTAATTTTTGGCTTTTATGTTGTCCAAATTTTATTGGTTGATTTTTCTTTTGCTTATCCTGACATGCCACGACCTAATCTTGATTCATCTTATCCTCTTCTGATTTTTTTCATAATTAATTTATAATTTTCTTTAATTATTTAGTATAATTTTAGCACATTTCGCATATTTTAAGTAATTACGCGTATTTATACCTACATGTAAATTCATATATAATACAAATAAATATCCCTAAATATTATTTAGGGTATTTTATAACTTTTAGTATACATATAATTTATCTCTAGTGATTCGTTAAGTACCGGAATGCCTTTTACACATTTTCGATAAATAACAAGTTATATACTTAAAATTTGAAAATTTTGTAGTCTCCTATTTTATTACTTATTTTCTTAAATTCAAACTTATGGGATCGGTTTACTAATATTTTTAGCTTTACTTTATAATTTAGGCTCGATCGGATCATTCAACCGATCGAAACCTCGGATTGCTTAGTTGGGGCTTACAGGTAAGGCACTTCTACACACACACATGAGCCCTCTTAATCTCATGTTTTCTCTTTAATCTCACAGATTTGCTGATTTAAGTATCGGAATTACTATTTCAGATAATCCTTTAGCAGCTACTGACCATGTTCTTTCTTGTAAATTCAAGCCTGTCTCTCAAGCTCAAGGCGAAATCTTTACCGACAAAATTAAGGTAACAATAAGTATCATCAAAAGAAAAATATTAAACAAAGGTATAATACAATCTAAGGTTGAAGAAATACAATAATAAAAAAAGGATAATATTGAATAGTTACGATAACAAAAAGGTTTTTGAAATTATTTATCATAATAGGCATCCTAAAAGAGAATATTATTTATTTTGAAAGGTATTTAGTAATTTAATTTTAATTTTTAGTATAACTAATATCTTCTTACTCTTACTTTAATAGAATCAAATGGCAACCTTTCAATTTAAAGACACAATTTTAGGCTGATTTTCACTTAATTCCTTATACATGTAAAGAAGCTTATTATTTGCAAGGGGGTGGCGGATACTTTTTTGTCTCCTCTCTTTTAAAAACGAAATGCATTCTTTTTGTATTTCTCAAAAAAAAAAAAAGAAATCCTTCCTATAAAAAACAAAAATAATGAGTTTATAACCTTTTCATATGCTCCCTCTACTCTAATGGAATTGACACAAATCCTAATGAAACCTTCACTGCTAAAATATTGATATTGATTTCCTAAAAAAAGAGAGAGAGAGAAAAGAGAAAAGGGTGGTTAATTGGGTAAAACCTAATTCTTTAAGCCTTTCCTCTCAATTAAAATCTAATGTTTTGGAGGGAAAAAATGATACAAAAATCAGTACTTATAGAGATTCTCTCTTGGCCAATAATCAAAGGGCATATGAAAAGGCTTAGAGACTCCATTCTACAATGGAGAGCTCTTTCTACCCATAAGATAAAAAGAGATGGAGAATACTAATAAAGAATTTGCATAACCAGATGAAGATTTGTCAAAGGGAATTAGGAGAGTTTAATCTATTAGGTTGAAATTAGGAGAGTTTGTTCTACTAAAGTTGAAAAAGAGTTGATAAGAGCTCCATGGCAAAGTAGATTAACAATAAAGACTATGAAATCAAATCTAGGATATAAAGTTTTAAATAAAGCTTGTTAAGATGTGGAAAAGTGGAGGGAACTTGTACATGTTAGGTATAGGTAAATTTCTTATATGATATCTTTCAAAGTGAAGGAATATATCCAATGGATTATTAGCGAAGGTCCGTGGTTTATCAATGATTTTTTTTTATAGCCATCCCCGATATCTCCCAAAGCAAAGAAAAATATCTAATGTGTTACTAAGGAAGTTTTATGATTTGTTAATGGATTTTTCATGGCTATCCATAGGTGGAAACCAAACTTTAAACCATCTCTAGTGAGTTGGACATGGTAGCAATTTAAGTTAAAATAAACAAACTTCCTCTGGAATATGATTCTTTTATGGAGCTTAACGAAATTGGTAGTAGAATTTGTACAATTTAATTCTTATACAATAGGAGTAGAAAGAGACCATTTCGCCAAATTATCTATGCAAATCAATTTTAATACACCTCTAGTTCATATTGTTATTATCGAAAATGCTAAATATAAAGTCCAATAGAATGCTCATACTATGGATATGTCAGTCATAATATCATGGCACGTACAACCCTCAACTAAAAAGAACGAGATTCAAATGAATAAAACCCCAAAGAGAATGAGTACAGTAAAAAAATGGATTCGGATAAAAATAGTAATAGTATGAGGGATGAACACAAAATCATAACAAGCTTAAGTTAATAGAGACAGAAAAGGCTGGTAGCATTTGCAATACCTGTAGCTATAAATTTTGAGAAGAAAATTTCTGTGTATGTATGTTCATATCACAGGCCAAAGAGGCCAATAGAAAACATAGATAAACATAGACGCACTAACCAAGCTTCTAAACATACAAAACAAATATCCTAAATATACTCTTTACATAATTGACAGATATGTACAGATCCTAAAATATTCTAATACCCCACTCCCGTCCCCCCTCTCAAGTTGGTACGTAAAGATTGTAAACCCCCAACTTGCGTAGAAGATACCCAAACTACTGTGTCCCCAATGCCTTAGTAAAAATATCAGCAAGTTGGTCAGAGCTACGTACATAAGCAGTCTGAACATGTCCATGTTGAATCTCGTCATGAATAAAATGACAATCAATTTCAATGTGCTTTGTTCGCTCATGAAACACGGGATTTGCACTAATGTGTAAAGCTGCTTGACTATCACAATACAACAGCATAAGATGAGAGTGTACAGCACCGAGAGACAGCAAAAGACCCTTTAACCATTTCAGTTCACACACAGTGGTAGCCATGGAACGATATTCTGCTTCAGCAAAGGATCTCGACACTGTATGTTGCTTTTTAGTCTTCCAAGAAATGGGAGAAGTCTCTAACATAACAAAATATCTAGTAAGAGATCGTCGAGTTAAAGGACAACTCCCCCAATTAGAATCACAATAAGCATACAACCGAAGATCACTATCAGCTCGTAAAAGTATTCCTTGTCCAGAACTGCTCTTCAAATAACGAACCACGCGTAAAGCTGCTTCCTAACGAGCTTCCCTTGGTTAATGTATAAATTGTGCCAAGATATGAACATCGTAAGACAACTCAGGTCGAGTAAGAGTCAAATAAATCAGTCTTCCTACCAATCTCCGATACTTCTCTGAATCTGCCAACAATGCATTTTCTGCTAAGGCTAAATGATGATTTTGTTCAATGGGAAAACCAGATGGTTTAGCACCCAATAATCCAGCTTCACTGATAATATCCAAAGCATATTTGCGTTGGCAAAGAAAAATTCCTTCTTGATTCTGAGCCACCTTTATGCCTAAAAAATACTTCAATGTTCCCAAATCTTTCATGTAAAAGCAGTGGCATAAATAATCTTTAAACTTCTGAATGGCAACTCCATTATTCCCTACAATAACAAGATCATCAACATACACCAGTATACTCAAATGTATCTTATCTCGATTTAAAGTAAACAATGAATAATTAGATTGAGATTGAAGAAATCCATACCGCTTTAATGCAGTTGTCAATTTGGAAAACCAACATCGGGGGGCTGTCGTAACCCATAAAGTGATTTACATAATCGATAAACTTTGCCAGGTTGTTGAGTAGAGAACCCAGGTGGCATCTTCATGCACACTTCTTCTTCTAAATCTCCATGCAAGAATGCATTATGAACATCCATTTAATGGAGTTCCCATCCCTTTGTTGCTACCATCGAAAGAAAGGTATGTACGGTAACCATTTTTACAATAGGAGCGAAGGTCTCATTGTAGTCAATTCCTTCAATTTGATTATTGCCAAGAATCACCAATCGAGCTTTATAACATTCAACCAAACCATCTGAGTTATATTTGATCTTATAAACCCATTTACTGCTTATAGCTTGCTTTCCCTGTGGCAAATCTTCCACAGTCCATGTCCTATTAGCCTCAAGTGCCTCAATTTTTTTCATCATGGCTTCTTTCCATCAAATGTCTTTGATGGCCTGAATATAAGAAAAAGGCTTCTTTTCGGCTGTCATAACTGCTAAGAAAGAACGATGTTGTGGAGAAAATTTGTCACAATTTACATAATGTGCTATAGGATAGGAGGTACCTATAGACGGAATTAGATTGGAGGAACATGCAGAGGGACTTATTTGTTGTGCAATATATGTCACAAAATCTTGCAGCCGAGTAGAAGCTTCTTTTGTTCTATGACCCAGTCCAAGTTGTTCTGGAACAGTTTCACCCAAGATTTCAATGACACCCCCCCTGTCGTTATTATCACTTTGAGTCACAGTCGAATTCTCAGTTACCTCACTTTCGTCCTCCTCATTCAATTCACCATTAAAATGATTGGTGATATCGAAAGAAGCACCTTATACGAGATCTGGTTGCACACCTTCCTTATCAGCATATGGAAATTTAGATTCAGAGAACACAACATCTCTGGATACAAAATATTTTCCTGTATCAAGATCATAAACTTTCCACCCTTTTTTTTTTCGAAAGGATATCCTACAAATAAACAACGTTGACTCCTGCTAGTAAATTTGTCATTTTCCCTATTTAAGTTCTGAGCATAACACAGGCACCCAAAAGTTTGAATGTGATTATAACTAGAAGGTTTACCAAACAATATCTCATAAGGAGTCTTTCCTCCTAATAACTTAGAAGGATTTCGATTGATCAAATATGCAGCCGTCAGAACACATTCTCCCCAAAATTTGATGAGAAGATTAGCCCGAAATCTTAAAGCTCTAGTCACATTTAAAATACGACAATGTTTTCTCTCAACACGTCCATTCTGTTGAGGTGTTCCTACACATGAGGTCTGATGTAAAATTCCATTTTCAGAAAAATAGTTATGCAAGTAAGCAAATTCAGTCCCATTATCACTTCTAACTATCTTCACATCTTTTTGAAATTGTCTTTTAGTCATGGTAAAGAAATTATGCATGACAAGTTCCACTTTTGTTTTTTCAGTTAACAAATATATCCATACACCCCTAGAAAAATCATCAACAATGGTAAAGAAATACGAGGCCCCACAAGAAGCATTAACATGATAAGGTCCCCACAGATCACAATGAATTAATTCAAAAATTTCATTTGCTTTAGTGTCACTAGAAACAAAAACTTCTCTTGTTTGTTCAGCTCTTAAACAAATGTCACATGGTTTATTCTTTACCAAACTATTACTAAATTCAACTTGAGGAAGAGATTCCACAATTTTTGCAGACGGATGCCCCATCCTCCTATGCCATAATTCAAAAGAATCTACATGGCTTGTCTTGCATGCTTGGACTGATACTGCTGACTTCAAATAATAAAGTCCCTTGCACTGTTCACCAGCTCCAATCACCATCCTCGAGGTGCGATCCTGTATAACACAAATTTTATCAGTAACTTGGGCATTACAATTAGAGCCATCAAGCAATTGCGACACGGATATTAAATTACAATTTAAATTTGGAACATAAAGAACATTGTCTAGTTTGATATGTTTTCCCAAGCAAACTGATCCCTCCTTCAATGCTATCACCTGCTCTCCATTAGGTAATCCAATTGAACATGCCACAATTTCTTTCAAATTTGTTAAACATTCTAAAGTACCTGCCGTATGTTGTGAAGCACCAGAATCAATAATCCAATTCAGATTATCCTTACCATTCATCTTCTCACTAGTACCCGGTTTGTACATGTTCAACAAATTGACAAAGAATGACCATTGTTCTGCTGTCAAGGTCCCAGAAGCTGTATTTTCTTCCGTTGCTGCCATTGATGATGATGGCTGCCCAATTACATGGGTTGTATTCACCTTTGGTGTATTACTTTGTCCATGCCCTACACTCTGTCCCCCTCGTTCACGTCCAGCCCCTTTGGGTCGGTTACCCCACCATTCCAGATATCCAATGAGCTGAAAACAAGTTTCAGAATCATGTCCCTTTCGTTTGCAGTGTGAGCAAATGGTAGATTTATCTTTTACTTCTGTTTTATACTTTCGCCCTCCTCTATCGGTCTGTACTGCAAAACTCACAACTTCTCCATGTTCCTCCTTCCCTCGTGAGATGTTTCTAATACGTTCTTCTTAGCACACCAACAAGTATGCCTTATTCAAGTTTGGCGATGGTTTTGTGCTCAAAATATTGGAATGAACTGCTCCATATAATGCATCTTCCAACCCCATCAAAAACTGATGAAGCCTCTCTTCTTCTCGTTTCTTGTTAAGTTCAGCTACAATATTACAATTGCATCTTCCACAACGGCAGATGGGAATTTGCTCATAATTCACAAGCTCTTCCCAGAGTTATTTCAATTTCCCATAATAAGTCACAATCGACATACCTCTCTGTTTACAGTTGGCAAGTTCTACCTTGATCTGCTGAACACGAAGTCCATTAGCGATAGAGAATCGCTCTTTGATATCTTCCCATAAATCCTTTGCAATCTCCATATATGTTATGGTAGATCGCAGAGTTGGCTCGATTGTATTGAGCATCCATTAAACCAACATTGAATTCACAGTCCACCAATCCTCTAATTCAGTGGAATCATCAGCAGGTTGATTAATCGTTCCATCAATAAATCCAAATTTCTTCTTGGCCCTCAACGACGTTCGCATCGCTCGAGCCCATTCATCATAATTGTCTCCTTTTAATTGCACCTAAGTAATTATATTACCAGGATTATCACTCGAAGTCAACAGGTAAGGGGAGCCTGGTTTCTTTCCCTCGCTAGTCATAGCATTTTTTTTTTTAACCAGGCTCTTATACGATATAAATTTTGAGAAGAAGATTTCTGTGTATGTATGTTCATATCACAGGCCAAAGAGGCTAATATATATACAACATAGACGCACTAACCAAGCTTCTAAACATAGAAAACAAATATCCTAAATATACTCTTTACATAATTGACAAATATTTACAGATCCTAAAATATTATAATACCTTAAACATTGAAAACAAATATCCTAAATATACTCTTTACATAATTGACAGATATTTAGAGATCCTAAAATATTCTAATAGTAGCAATGGTACTCCTGCGAATGAATAACAAGAAAAGCAGGGGGATTGGATCAAAGTGGAAAGAAGGAAAAGGCAACTGAATAGACATACAATGAAAGGGAGGAAGGAATGAAGGATGTAACTAGAAATAGTGTTAGGAAGCAAACCGTTACAATAGAGAACCAAAATTTAATTGGACACAATAACCAAGATATATTGAAGTACCTAAAAAAATTTTGAAATAGTTTAAAAGCAACGATATTGTGGAAAATTGCCCTAAAGCCCCTTCCTGCTATATAATATTAAATACCATAGACTCATTTATTTTCAATCATTTAAGAAAACTCATAGTCTCTCCCTTTCTAACCCTAAAAGCTCTAACCTTCTCCCATGGGGATGCATAGAGCTCATGTTTTCCTTTTAAGTTATTGAAAAGATGTGTTAAAATCCCTAAATCTAATCTCCTCTATTTCCTTATTTACTGATTAAGGAATGGTTCAATACAAATCTTTTGTCGTTGTAAGGATTGGAGCACCAGAGAATGAATTAAGAGAAGAAGAGTAAGAGAAGTGAAGAATATTTCCCTAAGCCTCTTTTGATCCCTATAATGGATTCCTAACTGTCGTCTCTAGGTATTCGTTGGTAGTGATTGGGCTTTGCGCGTAGTAGGCTTACAAAATAGAATACTATAAAGGGATGCTCGGTATTGTTGGACGTGGCCATTCCAATGCTCAAGTCAGTAATGAGCTCTTGTAAAATAGAGAATGCTTTGGAGTAATAGGCAAACTTGATGCGTCTAGTGTGGAGACCTTTATCGTTATGTAGTGAGCTAGTATTTATAATGAAGTAGCGCCGGTAGTTAGAAGATAATTAGTAGGAGAGATTCTCTCCAGCAAATAAGGGAGAGTAGGGTTGTGCTATCAATGTGTCCTATACATATCAGTAGTAAGTGTCAACTTAATCTCTCATCCTTATTTTATGACTTCTAACCATTGAAGGATGTCTTGGGCCTTATAAAGCTAGGCCTAGGGCTTAACTATAGGGCGGTGAACCCTAGAAGAAGAAGTACGTCAGATCTGAACAAGCCTGAGGGGCCCATTTCCAAAGAGTCCTTTCAACACTAACTATTACCATATCGAATTGAAGGTACAAATTGAAAGAGAAGTCGTTGAAAAACCATAAACAAGGATATGATAAGATTTGCCAAGTTACCCTAAGTAAACCTTTAAATCATTAATCCTTAGATAGGTGAAACTCAATCTTCATAGGTTATTAATCAGATTGTATATTAGAACTCTTTTAAGAAATTGATCATGATATAATGACTATGAAGTTGATGGCCTATTGATTGACTAATCGATAAGTTTACAACATGATAAGTGGTTTTCCATATTGAAAATCAATAACTCAAATTTTAGTTGGATTTTAGTCCAATATTAGATTTTTTTTTTTTTTTGCCACAAATGAAGTTAATTTCAACCTATGACTAGGTAGTATTGGCCTTAAATGGGTATTTAGTGTGGTTTTACTTATATAAAGTGTTTATAATAGTATGAATATAATTAGCTAACAAAAAGGGAATTTTCATAATTTTGATAATCTAGTCACTTTGATGTCTTGGAATATTTCAAACATTTTTAGAATAACAATCATAATGATATAAAGAGTTTATAATAGTAATATAATTAGATTGATATTTAGTATGGCTTTACTTATGTAAAGAGTTTATAATAGTATGAATATAATTAGATGGAAAAAAAAGGGAATTTTCACAATTTTGATAATCTAGTCACTTTGATATCTTAGAATTTTTCAAATATTTTTAGAACAATGATCATAATGATAAAAATAACGTAAAATTCTAATAAGAAACGAAGAAGTTGTAGCTATTAGAAGTTTAGCATATTTGATTAAGCTCGTTTAACTAAGAGTAATTTTATAAATATTTTATATATTATAGGCGATCCTAAGCAAATAAATGAAGGATGGGTTTAGGATCACTTGAGGGCAATGTTGGAAGTACTAAGTGTCACAGTCCAACGCTTTCTCTAGCATATAAATGGATCATGTGGTGCTTACTATCCTACCTCTACAATAGTAGGTAAGCTTAACCTGCATACAACGTTGCTTAATAAGGCTTAAACTTGTAAGCAACACAAACACCAACAGTAAATATAAGGGATGCAAGCAAGAATTGTAAAATGAATGGCACACTTTTATTAATTTTGACGATATTGTAAGGCTACAATATATATGCAAGTGAGTTATGTATATATAATAAGATGCCTTTAGTCATGATCAACTAAAGTAGTAAGTAAGAGCTTCAGTTTAAAAAAGTACTCATACCTTTGTAAAAAGCTTTATAGGCATTTTTTGGCCTGATAAGAAGAGACATTAAAACTGGTAAAATTACACCATTTTCCCAAAGTAGAAATTACTAACAATAGTAAGGTATTAGCTAAAATAAAAAAAAAGTCCCCCTCTATGTTACAATATGTACAAAATAATAGGCCTCTACTAATATAAGTGCGTTATAAAAATTGGACCCTGACATCCTTCCCTACTTAATTCTATTGACGTCCCTAGCAATATGTATTGGAGCTTGGATCTGATGGCAAAGGTTGTCTAACTGGTAAGGCTGACTTTCTCTCAAATAAGAACTTGAGATCTTCTTTAGTCTCCCAACTGGTATATTCTTCTCCTCAATCTCTTCACTTGACTAAATACTCTATATGTTCTTCTATAATGGTGAGATCTTTGACTCTTAGCTCTATAAGGATGCCTTACACGGCTTGACTCAAGTTGAACTTGATCTTGACATACGACCGCTTAAACACATTATGAGATGGGTCTTTCATATCTAAATAATATTGCTTCAAGACACTAATGTGAAAAATCGAATGGACCTTCAACTACATGAAAAGCTCGACCTTGTAGTTTACTCTTCTAATCTTTGAGATGATACAAACTAAACTTATATACCTCTAAATCAATCTTCTATCCTTGTTCCACAATGATCTAACCTATTTTAGAAGAATCTTTACGAGGACCTAATCTCCAACATTGTACTCTTTGGGTCAATAGTTTTGATCTACCCCTTTTGTTAATCCTCTTGGAAGCTTTCTCAAGATATGCCTTTGCTACTTTTGAAATCTACTTCCGATCTCTACTAAACTAATAAGCTCTTGGGTATCTCCCAATATATAATGCATCCATCATGTGTGGTAATAGTGGTTGTTAACCCGTAATGATCTTTATAGGGCTCTTATTAAAGGAAGAGCTTAGCCGGATGTTGAAATAGAACTAGGCGACATCCAACAAGTCAATCCAATTCTTACAGTAGCCATTAACAAAGTACTGAAGGTATTCCTCGAGAAAACCATTGAATCACTCCGTCTACCTGTCACTCTGCAAGTAGTAGCTAGAAGTCATGCTTAGCTTGGAAACCAGGAGGCGAAATAACTCTGTCCAAAACTTTCTTGTGAACTTAGCATCCCTATCACTCACAATATTTTAAGGCAATCCCCAGAACTTCACAATATGCTTAAAGAAAAGATGGGTTATCTCCTTTACACTTAAACTCTTCGTGGTGAGAATAAAGGTGGCATACCTAGAGAACCTATCAACAACAACAAAAATAGATAAGCATTCCCCCAGTTTTGGTAAGGAAGTAATAAAGTCCATGGAGATGCTCTCCTATGGGCGAGATGGCACTATAATCAGATCTAACAGCCCTACTGTCTTCTACCTCTCAACTTTGTCTTACTAGTAGGATAAGTAAGTTTTTGTGTAACTCATCACATTCTCTTTCATATCTGGCCAATAATAGCCTTGCTTTAACAAGCTTGGTGTCCTCTGCCAGCCAGGGTAGTTAGTCGACAAAGTGTCATAGCACTTTATCGATGCCCCTTTGTATAGATGAGGTTACCTTTACCCAAAATTTGCATGTCTTACCATTGTCAACCAACTATTTAAGATTCTTAGACAACAAGTCTTGAGCTAGAAGCTACTTGAGCTACTCTTGAATTGAAGTCAAGATTTAACTCCTCAACTAGTGTGTTACCTATACCATGGAAGCTAAATCGGCTCACTTGCTCAAAGCATTTGCCACTTGATTAGTTCACCCACTGTAATACTCAATCTCCATATCAAACTCTATAAAGAACTCTTGCCATCTAACTTGCTTAGTCGAGAGCTTTGGCTAAGTCAATATATGGCTACCTGCAGAATTTTCTATCTTCACTAGATTCTTTGATCCTAGCAAATAGTGTTTCTAAGTCCTTAAATAATGAACGATTACAACTAACCTCTTCTTTTGGGCTGAGTACCTACGCTGTTTGATTCAACTTCCTACTCTCATATGCAACTAGATGGCCCTCTTGCATCAATACTCCTCCCAATGCAATATTTGAGGCATTCTTATAGACTTCAAAAGGCTTGGAAACATCAAAAAGTATGATGACTAAATCCTTCATCACCACTCGCTTCAACTCTTCAAAGGTACTTTAAGATTCCTCATCCCATGACCATACCCGATCTTTCTTCAACAAATCAGTAAGGAGTGCAACTTGGCTAGAATATCCCTTAACAAATCTTTAGTAGTAATTAGCAAGTCTAAGGAAGGACCGTAACTCTGCTACACTCTTAAGCACTAGTCACTACCTAATTGCTTCTACCTTGGCCATATCCATCCGAATCCATCCTTTTTCAACAACATGACCAAAGAAGTTAATGTACTTTTAGGTAAAGGTACATTTCTCGCGCTTCACACACAAATAATTCTCTTATAGCTTTTAGAAAACCATCCATAAGTGCTTCACATGAACCTGCAATATCCTGCTATACATAACTATGTCATCTAAGTAAACGACTAAAAATTTATCCAAACATTCATGAATATACTGTTCATTAAAGCACAAAATATTATAGGAGCATTGGTAAGACTGAAGGGCATCACCAAGAACTCATAAGCACCATACCAAGTTACACAAGTCATCTTAAGCTCATCTCCCTTAGTAATGTGAACCTGATGATAACCTAAGCAAATATCCTGCTTTGTAAAATACTTAACCCTGCTCAATTGATCAAATAGAACAATAATTAGAGGAATCGAATAATGATTCTTTACTGTCAACTTGTTCAGTGCCCAAATAGTCAACATAATCTCAAACTCCCATCCCGCTTCTTTTAAAATAAAACAAGAGCCTCATATGGTGCTTTTGAGGGTCAAATGAAGCATACCTCTAACAACTCATCCAACTACTTCTTTAATCTAATAAGGTCGAGAGGCGACATTCTATAAGGAGCTTTGGTGGGTGGTTTGGCACCAAGAATCAACTCAATCTCATGGCCACTGACTATATGGGAGGTAACTCCTTTAAGAGCTTATTAGGCATCATATAATTGTACTCTTTCAAGACACTCTCTATTACCCCTAGTATCTCAGTATTTCCCACTTTCTCTTTCTCTATAAGGATAGCCAAGAAATTCAACTCCTGATGTTTAAACCTTCTCTTCAATTGGAGTGCTAATAGCATCGGAGCCCTAAAATTCTTCCCTTCCTTACCATTGTTGCTCACCCTATTCCTCTAAACTGTCATACAACATAGCTTTTCACCCATGAATAGCAAGCAATCTGTTGCAGGTATGGGAGCAACTCTAGCCTATCTCAAGAAATCTATCCCAATGACTATGCTAAAGTCATCTAATAGGATAGCATTAAGATTTCCACTCCAATCCCCAACCTTCACCTTACTCCTTTTACAACTCCTCAGATAGGGCAGGCCTTGAAGTTGATGGCTTTAATCTAGCTAATGTCTTCAACAAGCAACATCCTCAATCCTTCCACCTCAGGTACATCAATGAAGTTGTGTATAGCACTAGAGTCTACCATCACATTGGCACTCTTGCCATTGATATTCAACTAGACATACATCAATTAATTGTTAGTCTTGGATTTATGTTGGGCTAAGGAACTCTTTCCCATAGCTAACAACATGTGTAATGTACCCATTCAGGGTTGTTCCTCACCATCACTCCCCAACTCTTCATCTTGGCATACACACTCTACCTTTTATGCTATAGCATTGAATGCAGCCCTATATGAATATTCAGCTACTCTGTATAGTTATTACACAGGAAACATGAGAATGAGGGCTTCTTACCTCTATTAGTTGCCCCTCTTTCTGAAATGGTAAGAGTTGTAGGATTTCCTCTTATCCCCTCCAATCTTACTATAGCTCCTTTATTGTCATAAGTATAGTCAATCAAGCGCTTAAATGCTACTTACGTTGAAACTAAGTTCGTAACTCATTGCTTGTGCAACTAATTCTTAGCATAAGGCTTCGATCCTTCCAAGATGTAGAATAACTTGTCATATTCAACCATGCTCTTAATGTCCAACATCAAGACCAAGAACTTACGAATGTACTTTCAGATGTCATCGCCCCATTGAAGTTCCCTCAACTTTTGTCGAGTATTGTGTAAGCCCTATAATTAAGCAATCCGAGGTTTCGATCGGTTGAATGATCCGATCGAGCCTAAATTATAAAGTAAAGCTAGAAATATTAGTAAACCGATCCCGTAAGTTTGAATTTAAGAAAATAAGTAATAAAATAGAAGACTACAAAATTTTCAAATTTTAAGTATATAACTCGTTATTTATCGAAAATGCGTAAAAGGCATTCCGCTACTTAACGAATCGCTAGAGATAAATTATATGTATACTAAAAATTATAAAATAACCTAAATAATATTTAGGGATATTTATTTGTACTATATATGAATTTACATGTAAGTATAAATACGCGTAATTTCTTGAAATACGCGAAATGTGCTAAAATAATATAAAATACTTAAAGAAAATTCATAATTAAATCATGAAAAATCATGAATGATCCAGAATTGGGTCGTAGAAGCTGGGAAAAATAAGAAAAAATTCGGCCAATTGGAATAAACCAACATAAAAGCCAAAAATCAAGGGATAAGGCAATTGTCTTGTCCCATTTAATGCACAATAAATCCTATAAAGCCCTATAAATAGCAGGAAAAATTCAGGAACTCATTTGGACAGTTAGAAATCAGAAAAAATTAGGGAGAGACGAAAATTGAGAGAAAAATTCTATTTAGAAAAAAAAAATTAGAAAAACTGTGCAATTAGGGCTTTCAAAGAGAACCCACATCGGACGAGGAGCTGGGAGTGGACGGCCACCACCACCACAAGGTGGTGGCAGCGCCCAGGCCGGACGACAAGGCCACGGCGGTCGGCGGTGGCCGGAGCCATCCAGATCGGTGAGTCCAATTTCCAACCCGATTTTGTGTAATTTTGTAAAAATAGTAAATATTATTAGAAAATTATTAATTTTGTTATTCTGAGATATTTTTGTATGTATTTTGTAGGAAAAATATTATTTTGATGAAAACATGCCCCGTAATATATGGTCCTTAAGAAATCATGCAAAACCGAGCACATTTCAGTTTAGAAATAAATGACCTTAGGAGTGTATTTTGGAGCTCAATTTTTTTCTGTAGGATGCTCATGTGATATAGAATAGTGCTATGAAGCCATTTTTTTAAAATTAATTTTCGAAATTTTTAAGTTAATTTTTAGCCATAAAATGATGGAAAAATTGGGTAATTTGGAGTTAATTAAGTAATTAAATTATTAATTACTGACTTAGTGAATAAGTAGATGTTTAGGGATGTTGAAATATGATGGAGAATGATACTTTTAGCATTTAGGGTGTTAGATGTAATTATTAGGTTAATTATGTAGTAAATAAGTAATATGGAAAAATAGTACATTTTAAGTTAATTTTGTAAATTAAGGTAATTAGGAGTAAAATCTGATTTAGGATGAGTTTAGACATTTTTAAATGATAATTGATGTTTAGAGATGATAATTAGAGTGATATAAATATTAGAAGTGTAATATATACATAAAAGGTAATAATACATAATAGGTTATTATTGGAAATATAATAAATAGGAAATATTATAATAAAAATTGATATTGTGATAATAATAAAAATGTACAATGAATCTGATAGGAAATTTGAATTTATGTAATTATATGAAAAATGTAAAAATTTCTCACATTAAGAGTGAATTCGGTACACTAATAAGGATATAAGTGTACCGGGTGAAATAAAATACTAGCTAGGGGTAATGATGGTATTTAGGAGATCGAGAAACAATGTGATTAATTTCACATTATGGGTTGAAACGAATCTCTATGGTTAGAGTATAAAACACTACTTAGAAATCGAACTAGAACCTAATTTAGAAATCGATGCGAAAACCGAACCCGAACCTAACCCCAAACCTAAATAATTGTAAAAGACGTAAGACATAGATAATTAGGCATATTAAATCCTAAACAAAACGTAACAATAAGTGTTATAGGATAAAATGAACCTATAATAGTTATATGAAAAGCTGAAACCACGTTTGTGTTATAGGGATGATCGGCGATGGCCTGATCAAATCGGACCTCAAGTGAATGAGCGAAGAGTCGAGGTAAGTTGAGATTAATACGATGCTGTATTTTGGGAGGCTTGAGATTATGCTTGGTTGTGCTTGTTAGATAGTTGGATGTGTGCATGTGCGCATGTGCTTGATTATGGGTGATGCTATGATTCTGTTTGTTGCTCTAACATGTATTATATGCTTTGTATGAAAGGATTGATCATCCTTAACTAGACTTAATCAAATATCCGACCAGTAATCATAATCGGACATGCATGGTAACCCGTTAGGGGAACTTAGGACTCTCCGGCCAAATACTGACCCATTCGGAAGGGATAGCGCAGGATTGCAAAATGGTCCCTTCTTCATCCTCAGTCAAACTAAGTGATAGAAGAGGAGGTCGCGGCGAGGATGAAGACAATGGTTCGAAGGTAGTCGCGGGAGAAGGAAGGTCTCCATTACACAAGCCTGGGTTTGGTCGTGAGCTGTTGCATTAACGACAACTCCTCAACCCAGATTAGAGCAGGCGCAATTTCTCTAATCTCATGACGGGCCAGACAACGTCTTGCGATGGCATTTGCTTGCACATGCATTGCACCTAATAAGTGATTGAAAACCTTGTTGTGTGTATGGTATAGTTTTAAGTCCTCCATCCTAACTTACTGAACTGTGGTTGCTCATATCCCTATAGACATCGTACAGGTGCTGGCTAAGAAGCGGTTACAACTACTCTGAAGCTAGCAACTGCTGGATCCTGGAGAGTGAGGAAAATATTGAAGAACGAACATATATTTTTAAGGTTTAAGCTTTTACTTTAGAACTTTTCGTTTTTTTTTAATAATGTAATAACTAGGAAATATATTTCGGAGAAACATTGCAAACGATAATTGTAATTATAGTGAATATATATATTTCTTTACTGTCTTAGATGAATGATTTATTGAAATTACAAACTGTTTACTTCAAAGCAGGTTAGTCGTTAACTCCTTGTGTAGATCAGGTCTAAGATAGCGGTCGTAAGGCCAACTTCTATCTTAGGGTGGTTTACATGGCGAGGCTGTTACGACTCTACCGCTTCGAGGCGTGACATATTGCACTCAACATTCTTGAGGAAAAAATAAGCCCACAAAGCAGGTTAGTCGTTGACTTCTTGTGTAGATCAGGTCTAAGATAGCGGTTGTAAGGCCAACTTCTATCTTAGAGTGGTTTACACGGCGGGGCTGTTACGACTCTACCACTTCGAGGCGTGACATATTGCACTTAACATTCTCGAGGAATAAATAAGCCCACAACTCAGCCCATGTATTTACTTAAGCATTACCGTTTTGGATCTTCTCACACTTGGTGTGCCTCCATAACTTAACATCACCAATCAAGTACATTGCAGTCATAGTAACCTTTCTTCTCTCATCATTTTTCCCTACAGTAGTAAAATACTACTCCCTATTGAATAGAAAATTCTCCAACAACTTAGCATTCCTCATGCCAATGAATGCCTTGGGCATAGGCATCTTCAATGTCTAGAATGAATAGGAGCATGTACTAAGGTAGGGGCAAGAGCATTCCCCATAACTTGGGTCAAAATAGCTACTTATGCCTTCAACTCTTCAACAAACCGAGCTAAGGCATAAGTATTAGCCTATCTTCTCAAATCTTCCACTTAAGCTTCCAATTGTCATCTACCATCATCAGTTGTTACAGGTATTTCTTCTTTAAGTGTCCACATTGTGACACCCAAATTCTCAATCATCTCGGTCATCTTAGTATTCATATCTTGATGATTAGCCTCAACTTCAACTACTCTTACCAACAATACGACCAAATCATCCATCCGCTTGCTTAATTCTTCTTATCGTATCATTTTTGTTCTTACTGGAATAACCTAGCTTTGATACCAACTATAATAATCTGAGGCTTTCTTTAATACACAAATGGACCTTGTAGCATTTACTGTCTTGTCTCTACAATAATAAGCAAGCCTGACTAGTACAAAACACTAGCCAATAAGGCCTAAAGATAGAAGCAACACAAACAAGACAAAAAGCCAACAATAAATATAAGGGATATAAGCAAAATTCATAAAAGGAATAGCACACTTTTATTAATTCCAACAGTATTATAAGGTTACAATATGTGTGCACGAGGGTTATGTATATATAACAAGATGTGTCTGGTCATGATTAACCAAAGTGATTAATAAAATCTTCAATCCAAAAGTGTACTTATACCCTCATAAAGAGCTTTACAAGCATTTTTTAGCCTATTAGGAGGAGATATTAAAACTGGTAAAATGACACAATTTTCCCAAAGGGCAAATTACTAATAATAGTAAAATCTTGGCTAAAATGAAATGAAAAAAAATGGTCCACTCCCACGTTACAGTATACACAAAAGAATAGGCTTTCACTAGTACAAGTACGTTAAATAAATGGGACCCTAACACTAAGCATTCATGTGAGTACTCCACAACCAACTTCCCCCTATCCCAAAACCAAAAATAAAAAAACCTCTCAACCAGAAAACCAACTTCCCTATATCGTGCGTAGTAGCTTGATGTGTCAAGC
This sequence comes from Lumnitzera racemosa, assembly GCA_024138005.1. Lineage (NCBI taxonomy): Eukaryota > Viridiplantae > Streptophyta > Magnoliopsida > Myrtales > Combretaceae > Lumnitzera > Lumnitzera racemosa. The sequence goes on from JAMXBC010000007.1 coordinate 11,377,024, forward strand.
AAGTGTACCCTCTCAAATTGTAATAAAGGATTTAGTCCAAGTATCAATCCCTCAAGAACTCTAACTACTAGTACTTACTAAGTCATTATTATCTAACCGGCAAATTAATTTTAAGAAACTTAAAGAAGTAATTCTAAATTACTATTAAAACTAATTAAAAGATTAATTAAGATGCAATTTAAAATTAACAAAAAAGCAATTCAATTAGAAATTAATTCAAGATTCAATGGTGTACCTAGATCTTGCTTTCCTTTAATCTAACATGTAATTTTCCTAAAGATGATCTAATTCATTCTTTAATCTTTCTTGACTGGGACAATTTTCTACTAAAATTAATCACTTTCTCGAGCTAATTAATCATAACCCTAAAATCACCTATTTGAATCTCTTCTCATTAGCATGATCTAAAATTATATTATTAAATAATGAATTTTCTAAGCTTTAATTTAAAATTCCAAAAGAATCTTGTAAATTATCTCCAATCTTACAATAATCCTCATCAACTATGCCTAGATCTAATCTTATAAGAAATCTCTCAATTCTCTTATAATATATCAAACTCTAGATTACTACCCATGGAAATAATAACCTAAATCATGAAGTAAACATAGTTAAATCAAGAAAAGACTAAAGAATTAAATTAATCAAATACTAATCATATTAAATAAATAAATCTAGGTTCTACAAAACCTAGATATCAAAGATTTACTCACTATACATCCTAAAATAAAAATTTAAAAACAAATAGTAGAAAAATGTAGGAAAGAAAATCATGAAATCTAAAGAAAAATTGCATCTTGGATTCTTGATGATCCTCTCACTCCTTAAGTATTTTTTTGTCTTGAAAAGCTCTCTCCAATTTGTGTCTAACAAGTTCCTCTCTTTAAACAAACCTTAACAAGGCTTTATATATGTATAGACACCTTATTCTTATCGTTTTATTTTAGTATTTTTATTGAGCCAAGTTACTAAAAAAAATAAATAATAAATAAAAATAAAATAATAAAAAACGAAAGTTGACAAAATAATAAAAAATAAAGTATCGAGTCAAGTGGTGTTGAGTCGAGTTGTTCGGGGTTAAATCGGATAATGATGCGTGTTTAATTTAATAAATTTTAAGTTCTTAAAGGTTTAGACTTCATTAAAATATTTTTAATTCAGTCCGATATAAAGTAGATTTTTATTTAATTTATATTGGGCTAAAATAGACTTAGAATTTATTAAATAGGTTATTGGATTAAATCAAGTTGGATTAAGTCGGGCTCGAAAAATAGAAAGCCCAAATTAAGATAGGATTTCTAGAAACTAGGTCAAATATTTAAAGAACCTAAATCGTATCTTTCGTATTTGAGATTTGCAATTGTATCTTTCATATCTAGGTTTTGTTAAGATAAAATCTATATCTAGAGAGATACGAAAGATTCGATTATGTGACTTATAAATAGTGAGTCAGTAGTGACGTTTGACATGTTTTTACAATCCCCACATAGTCACAAAAAAAAAAAAAATACACAAGACCATACGACCCAACATCTAATCCAACAAACACGATCTTAATCTTTACTTAATTACTTACTATGGTACGATCACTTCCCAATCACTGACCACACACTAACGCCCAAATCAAACACACATTACCATACACATTCAAAGCCCCTGACACACTCACAACTACATTGCACTCACAAACACACACACATGGACACCCTTGCCTGCATATACACCCCCTGAACACACACACATACGACAGCCCTTAACCGAATAGCCATTACCACACACACCCCAACACCTTGACACAAGCATGTCCCCTACTCATAGACCGACACCACATAACACACGCCAACACATTGCACGCTGTACAACACCTGACACTCATTAGCTGCACTTACACGTCCATTGCTCCAGTACAACACAACAGTTAATCCACACAATCGCACCAAATACACTGTTACACACACATACAAATACGCCGATCATGTGCGACTCAACTCATTCAGGTTTTTTCTATTATTATATTGTTTGCTTTGTTTTTTTAGATAATTGTTAGTTTTTTTATATAATTTAGGTAAATCGCATTTTTAGTTGAAAATTGCATATTTTCTAAAATCACGTATCTTTTCTCCGAGTTCTGTATCTTCAGAAAGATACATATCTAGCATATAGGATTTAAAAAAGATGCATATCTTGCATATAGAATTTAGAAAAGATACATATCTAAATACATATCTTAACATATCTTGCATGTAGGATTTAAGAAAGATTTTTTTTTTTTACACGTAGTGAATTTTTTTTAAATAGAAAATAAAAAAATCTTAACTGGGATTTCAAAAAATATTTAATTATTTAGGTTTATTTAAAAATATATTCTTAAAATTATATTTTTTTTAGGTTTTTTTAAATATAAAATAATAAAGGTTAAAATAATGTAAATCTGGCTTGATTTTCAAAAATAAAAAATCTATCCACTAAATATTTTATAAAAAAGAATATGTTAGTTGATCCAGACTAACGAGTACGCAGATACCTTCGAAGCAAATGTATAAAAAATAAAAAATAATTTCCTTTTTCTTCAAAAAATCATTTTAGTTGTATTTATATACATGTACATATCTAAGTATTTTTTTAGAAAAATATAAAAATAAAAGCCATTAATTAATTTTATTTTTATATGGTAACTTAGTCTTAATAGATTAACTCATAAACTTAGTTTTTCTAGTTATTTTTCTAAAAATTATTTTCTTAGAATATCCGCAGATTAGTGGTCAAATTAAGGTTTTCCCACTCAAAAACCCTAATTTTATCTTTTACTGACTTTACCGGTTGGCGACTCTATTTTTTTAAAACATTTTTTTAAGAAAATATATTTCCTTAATTTAATGTTGAGTAATTTATATTAAGCAAGTTGGACTTAATATAAGTTGAATTAAAAAAAAAAAAGAAAACGAAATAGAGTTTGATAGAATTAGCGACTCCACTAAAAAAGCCTAGTAGACTTTTTGTATTATTTTTCTTTTATTATATTATATTGTACTAACTGGTTTTTTAGTGATACGGGCCTTAAGGAAAAAACCCAGCCTAATGGGCCCTTATCGAGGATTTAGGGGGAGTTTTATTTATTAACAAACACTTGCATGCTTCGATGTAGTCGGACTTAGACCACCTTAGGAACTTAGAAGGGGTTGCCATTGTGTAACCCTCGGGTCGTTAGGGTCTTTACCCCCGCCTAGAGGTGATAGGTGAGCCTATTCAGGTTTAGATGTAGCTCACTAGATTTTTCTCCAAAAATTCTTAAAGTTACAGAGCCTAATATCCATAGACCCCACCTTCATGTATCATTCTTTTTGAAAATGGGACAGTCATTTTATAAATTATAGGAAAGGCCTAATTAATCTGCAGACGGTTCGACATTCTTTTTCAAAAAAGGGAAAATTAAAAAACTCAGTAATCTTTATATATAAATATTCATGAGCTTCATTTCTTTTTAAATATTATTTTGAATTTATTTATATATAAGTGTATTATTGACCGTTAGTTTATAATAATTCCTATAATTTATTAATGACCAACCTCATTGCATTGCATGCGTGTGTACCATATTGCATTGCATTTATTTTATATTTTTAATTTACATATTTATCTGTATATGCTATCTTTTGTAATATATGTGAGTCCTGTAAATTTTGTTTTATTTCATGAGTAATGAGCACAAAATTATTAATGTCCCTCTATACCATAATGTGCCAATGTTAAAAAAAAAAAAAATTCAATATTAACTTGTAAATTTTTTTAGGCATATAATTATAAAAGTTAACTATGGTAAAGATTATTATGAAACTATCATTTTTTCCAAGCTTTAAATATTTTTTTAAAAATATATTTCAAAAAGAAATTTTATAATAAAAAACCAGTTTTATGATAAATACTTACTTAGTTGATTTTTATTGCAATGCCCACATTACCATACTGTTAGGAGTTAACAAACTAAAAAATAAAAAAAATTAACCATTAAATTCCCATTGTTAATTATTTCCCACCTCAAAGTCATTAATCTTATAAATGTCTAAGTTCTCATTCTTTCTATTTACCTATTAAGCTGTCACAATCCCAATAGAGTTTTTTTCATGAGTCATCACATTTGTGTCGCCTATTCAATAAGTTTTTCATTGTAAAATGATTTTTGCTTCTCCATATCATTCTTGTAATATTATCATCATCCTATGTCTTTGGTCGTCAATCCCAATGTTTTCTTTGTTTAGATTCATCGATGCCAGTATTAGGCTTCTATGACATAAAACTAGCATTGATTTTTTAATAAAAGTTTCCAAAAAAAAAAAGAAAAAGAAAGAATGGTTTTCAAAACGAGAAACTTAATGCAGTGTTGCTAACAAGAAGGGATTCTTACAAGTTTTGAAAGATTACTTTTTAAGTAATCTGACCCAACTTGAAGCCTATAATCACTTATTGTTAAAACCAAGATGTTTGAATCTCTTGAACAAAAAATAACCACAGTCGAAGGGTTTCTTAGCAAGCATGCGAAGCAAGTCGAGACTATGGCTCATACCTAAGCCCAAGAGCCTATTGACATACAATTTGAGGCAAACAAGTCCAAAGAGTTGCCGGCTCATAAGCTTAACAACAGTAAGGAAGGAATTGGTGTAGAAATTGATAAAGATGGAAGAAGAAATCTTTTAAAAAATTGAAGAGAAAATAGGAGTTCTCAAGGATTACAATGTGCAGAGTAATCTGGGCTTAAGCAATGTTTGCGTTTTTTAAGATCAAGAGTTACCCAAGAAGTTTACGATACCAAATTTCGAAAAGTATGATGGAATAAGTTGTCTTAAACTTCACCTTAGGCTTTATGTTCACAAGATGACCCAATTCTCTAAACATGAGCAATTGATGATTCAAACTTTCTAAGATAGCCTAACTAAGCCGATGTTGATTTGGTATGCCCAACAAGAATTAGTTAAGCTTAATACTTGGCATAAGCTAGCTCGAGCCTTTTATCAACAGTACAAGTTCAATGAAAAAGTAGCTCCTTCCTTGATGGATTTGAATAACATGAAAATGAAGTTAACCAAGTCCTTTAAGGAGTATGCCTAAAGATAGAGATCTACAACCGCCTAAGCTACAGTACAATTGTCAAACAATGAATTAATTAACATATTCATCTACACATTAGGTAAACCTTATTATAATCACCTCTTAGGCCATATCGCTTTTACGTTTGCAGACGTAGTTGCAGTCGGTAGTCAAATTAAAGATGTTATTAGAGTAGGGAGATTGATAAGGAAGGAATCAACCCCGTTAGATTCAAAGGTCACTATGAACACTAAGATGTCCTATCTAATAATACATGAGCCTAGTACCCTAAGCATTGGCCTAAAGCTCATGGAAAATAAGTTAAGCCAGAAATCACCTAAAAGGAGGTTCACTGATATCTCAATTCCTATGTCTTAAGTCTATCACCGCCTAAAAGATGAGGGTTTGCTACATCCTATAACTCCAACACCAAGGTATAGACCTGGGAAATACAATCCAATTGCACAATGCGAGTACCATATGGGTCAGTAGGGGCATGCTACTGACCATTGCTAGGAGTTGAAAAATAAAGTCCAAGTTTGATTAATGAAAAATTGGTCTAGTTGGACTTCGTTAGGGATCTAAGGCTTAAATTCTACATAGAGCTCACTATCAACATGATACAAGGATTGGAAAAGTTGCCAAAAATGGATTTGAATGGTCAAGTCCAGGAGGTATGTTACTGCCATGATATGAAAAACTAGGTTGTAGCCCTAGAAGAAAAGTTTGTGATATTAAAAGAAAGGCTCACGAGTATAGAAACGAAATAGGTTATGTACTCAAGCAACTCAAAAACTTACTTGCTAATACAGACAAGACATCATAGTCAAAGCATGAGAATAATTCAACAAAAGAGAAGTTAGGAGCGAACATGCCAATTGGGAAAGCCCAGAATCAAGACAAGCCTGTCCATGGCAAGAGGAGACAACTTACACAGTTTAAGATTCCAATGGCCCAAGTGTTCAAGCAATTGAGAGATGTAAGATTACTAACATGTGAAAACCCAACAAAGAAATACAAGAGGAGAGATCACAACCCCTAGAAACGGTGTGAATATCATGTAGGGCAGGTAGGGCATACCATAGAAGACTACTGACAACTAAAGCATAAGGTGTAAGATTTGATTGATGCCAAGGTTATCTAACCAAATTTTCAAGAGATTGATGGTTCTATAGGCAATAATATCCCTAACCTAGGGGCATCAAATGGACAACGTCCAAGATCAGGTATTAAGGATTTACTATTACCATCTGACGAAGTGTATTACCATTTGTAGTAATTGGGCATACCTCCAAAAGATCAATTCAACTAAATGGGTTAAGTTCAAAGAAGTGATAAAAATGGGAGTAAGAAGTGGAAAAGAGTTTTAGTTCCTATATTTATTTCTTTTTAGAATAATTTTTCATTTTTGAGATTAGATTTATTTGAATAAAGTGTTTTTCTTGTGCATTTTGTTTTTCTATGATGTGCACTTAGCTAAGCTTGATAGGGGCATATCATCGGCCCTTCATTAATGAAACACTTTATGCAAGACTTGGGGCAAGTGAAGATACATAAAGTAAATGTGAACTCAGAATTTAAAATTTTCTATTTGAGGAGATGTAACACATTACTTGAAAGGTTTAGGATAAAAAAAGGCAACCCATATCTTAAACACTAACCCCAAACATACATGAGAGAGAAGTGTCATAATGTGAGTAATTAGGCTCATTCCTTAAACGAGGTCCATCTTAAACTTGGTACACGTGTCAAAATGATGTTAGGCATTCATTTCATCATCCCTAAACACAATTATCCCTTCTAAACCCATTTTAACTTTTAGAGGAATTTTCTTAAAATTAACCTTGCCAAGAACCACCCCACACTGAGGTAATCGGGAGATTAGGATCATTAATTTGGAGAAAAGGAGTAGACTAACTTGTGCTTACCTTAGTTGTACCAATTCATGAGTAAATATTGTCGTAGATAATGAAATTTTTTTAGGATAAAGAAGAGTTTTAAACCATATACTCCTTACTTAGGCCTATACTCTCATTCAAACACCTCAAGACCATAGACTTTTTCTAAACACTCCATGCCATATACACTTCTCCCAAACTTATACTCTTTGAACCATAGTTTCGGATCCCATGGAAGGTGATCGCCTTGGCAAAAAAAAAAAAGGAAAAGGAAAAGGAAAAAAAGAAGAAAAAAGAGAAATTAAAAATATTAGCAAGATAGTCACCTTCAAAGTATGAGCCAAATTGCCAATAAGATTAAAGTTCGAACTTGATGGTATCCAAAAGCTAGACATTTTGAATTCCTAAGCCCAAGAGCAAATCCCTCATTTTATGATCTTAACCACTATACCACCCTTAATGAAACTTTTTTTACTAAAGAAAATGACTTATCTTCAGCAAAACTTGCTCGTGCAACTGTGACAAGCTTATGTTTAGTCTCTCTTAGGTTCTTGACTTGTAAACCTGAGATGAATTGTATATAATTTCTTCAAAATTGGCTAAAGCACATTGATATCCATTTGCTCAAACCTTTAACCAAAAGCCTTACATTACAAACATAGAAAAGACTTGATTGATTGACTAGAATGTACCATTTACAAGATAGACTATAATTTTTTGAATTGATGCCGAGAGTGAAAACAAGCCTATGAGAATGCAAGAAAGTCCTGTTTGACTAAACATTTCAAGTAATGATACTTATTCTTTCAATAGAAAATTAAAAAAACAGTTAGGTGCTTTCTCGAGAACATGAATGGTTTTAACCTCAAGTTTGAAATTAGTTTTTCTAAAAAGTTCAAAGATTATGAATTATGCTCCAGGGAACAAGATTGAAAGAATGAGTGATTAATAAGCAAGGGGCAAGTCAACCCTTTATTTGTGATCTTTAGAGTCTTCAGACTTTCTTACTTGTTAACAATACAATTTTCCATTAAAGAGTGTTTTTTTTTTAATTTCTTGAAAAAAAGAAGAATAAAGAACCTTTTCAAAAGAGAAATGGAACCTTTTTCAAAAATTGTCAAAAGAGATTTCTTAAAAAGAAAAAGTCAATATTTTCAAATAATCATCAAAATCCCTCAAACTTAAGTCTCAGATCATTTTTTTAAAACTCATCAAAGTCCTTAAAATTCATGGATCGCTTGCCCTTTAGTACGCTATCCATTTCATATAGTAATCTTGGAATGCTTACTTATTGAAGTGTCATCCAGTCCTTTTTAAGATCGTTTACTCAAAGGAGTATTGTGCTATCATTAGTTGGATTGCCTACTCATAGGAATTCCATCTAATTCTTTATAGGATCGCTTGCTCAAACGAGCATTGTCTTATCCTTACTTAGATCACCTACTCATAGGAGTGCTATCTAGTTTTTTTTTTTTAGGATTACTTACTTAAAGAAGCGTTGTCCTATCCTTAGTTGGGTTACTTGCTCAGTAGAGCACCATCCAATTCTTTCTATGATCTCCTGCTTAAAAGGAGCACTGTCCTATCTATTCCTTTCTAGGATCGCTTACTCAAAAGAATGCCGTCCTATCCTTAGTCGAGTGACTTGCTCATCGAAATACCATCCAATCTTTTCTACAATCGCTTGCTCAAAGGAGCGCTATCCTATCTATTCCTTTTTAGAATCGCTTGCTCAAAAGGAGTATTGTCCTATCTATTCATTTGTTGGATCACTTACTCAAAAGAGCGTTGTCTTATCTATTCCTTTTTAAGATCGCTTGCTCATACGAACATTATCCTATTTATTCCTTTTTAGATTGCTTGCTCAATAGAGCATCGTTTAGTCATTTAAAAGATTGCCTACTCATGAGAGTGTTGTCTCATTTTATTTTTAATAAAATGTCATCCTATCTTATCTTCGAAAGATCTATCCTTTCGAACAACTCATCCCAAAAGAGATCTGTCCTCTTAAGGATATCTGACCTTTGAAGTTAGAACCCAATTTATTTAATAATCAAAGTCCTTACCATGCCAATTGAAGTAAGGACTAGGCAAAAATGAGTATGTTAAACTTTATACAAAGAGAAGCAATTGTAAATACCTTATTTTTGTTGTTTTATTTTAGTATTTTTATTGAGCTAAGTTAATAAAAAATAAATATAAATAATAAATAAAATAAAATAAAAAACAAAAATTGAAAAAATTATAAAAAAATAAAAGTATCAAGTCAAGTCGTATCAAGCGAGTCGTGTTGTTTGGGGTTAAATTAGATAATAATATGTGTTCAATTTAATAAATTCTAAATTGTTAAAGGATTGGACTTCATTGAAATATTTTTAGTCCAGTTTGATATAAAGTAGATTTTTATTTAACTTATATTAAGTTAAAATATACTTAGAATGTATTAAATGGGTTATTGGGCTAAATCAAGTTAGATTGAGTCTGGCCCAAAAAACAGAAAGCCTAAATTAAGATAGAGTATCTAAAAAGTAGGTCAAATTTTCAAAGAATCTAAATTTAAATCACATCTAAGATTCATTATCGTTCTAGGGTTTGTTGACATAAAATCTATATTTAGAGAGATACGAAAGATTCGGTTACATTGCTTATAAACAATGAGTCGTCAATGACATTTGATACGTTTTCACAATCCCCACACAATTACAAAACAAAAAGCACAAAACCACACAACCCAACATTTAATCCAACAAACACGATCTTCATCTTTACTCAATCACTCATTGTAGCACTCATGCTTAAATTAAACACACATTACCATACACATTCAAAGCCCCTGCCACACTCACAGCCGCACTGCACTCACAAACACACACATACGGACACCCTCGCATGCATACATACCCCTTGAATACACATACATACAATAGCCCCTGACCGAATAGCCATTACCACACAGGCCCCGGCACCTTGACACAAGCATGTCCCCTACTCACACATAGACACGACATAGCATGCGCCAACACATAGTAGTAGCATAACACCTGACACTCACTAGTTGCACTTGTAGGTTTACTGCTCCAGCACAGCGCAGCACTCGATCTATGCAACCGCACTAAATACTCTATTACATACACACACACAAATACGCTGATCATGCGCGACTTGACTCGTTTAGGTTTTTTCTATTGTTATATTGTTTGCTTTATTTTTTTTAGATAATTGTTAGTTTTTTTATATATAATTTAGTTAGGTAGCATTTTTAGTTGAAAATTACATATTTTTTTAAAATCATGTATCTTTTCTTTGAAATCTGTATTTTTTAAGAAGATACGTATCTTAACGTATCTTGCATATAGGATTTAGAAAAGATACATATTTTAGTGTATCTTGCACGTAGGATTGAAAAAATATATTTTTTGTCACATGGCAAATTTTTTTAAAATAAAAAAATCTTAATTAGGATTTTCAAAAGGATTTAGTTAGTTAAGTTCTTTTTTTTAATAGATTCGTAAAATTAGATTTTTTTTAGGTTTTTTTAATACAAAATAATAAATGGTTAAAAAAGCGTAAATTTGGCTCCATTTTTAAAAATAAAAAATCCACCCACTAAATATTTTATAAAAAAAAACTATATTAGTTTAATCCCGACTAGCGAGTACGTAGACATCTTTGGGGCAACCGTATTAAAAAAAAAAAAGATTTTTCCTTTTTCTTGAAAAATTTGTAATAAAAAATAATAAGAAAATCATTTTAGTTGTATTTTATATACTTGTACATATCTTAGTATTTTTTTTTAGAAAAATATAAAAATAAAGCTTATTAATTGATTTTATTTTTACATGGTAACTTAGTCTTAATAAGTTAACCCTCGAATTTTTTTTTTTTGCTATTTTTCTAAAAATTATTTTTTTAAAAAATACCCACATACTAGTGGCCAAATTATGGTTTTCACACTTGAAAACCCTAATTTCATTTTTTTACCTATTTAACTAGTTGGTAACTTCAATTTTTTTTAAACATTTTTTTAAGAAAAATATTTTTTCTTAATTTAATGTTGAGTGATTTATATTAAGTAAACTGGACTTAATATAAGTTGAATAAAGGAAAATGAAATAGGGCTTGAAAATATGAAGAGATAAAAAAAAAATAGGTCGGTTAGAAAAAACACGACCAGAGACACGATTATGTCTTTTGGTCATGTCCTAGGCTTAGACAATTGAAAATAAGCTGCAAATTTGCTTAGAAATGACACAGTCATATCATTTAACTGTGTCGATTTTTAAAACTTCATAACTTACTCATTTTAGTTCCAATTTAAGTGAAATTTATTTCTATCTTCTCGTTTTCTCACATAGATCGTTTCCAAATCTAGAAACTAAAGTTTTATTGAATTAAGTATTAGTATCTAAAAGTAACCTCAAATATCAAGGAAAAATTATTAAAAATTACTAAATGAAATATGTGCAATTAGAAACTTATTAAACTTCACCACACTTAAAAATTTGTTTGTCCTCAAGCAAATAAAGCAAAGAAAAATTAGGACATGAATTCTTAAGTTAAAAACTATCAATGCTTAGGAAACTGGCCAAAAATTATGCTTAACCTAGAAAGATTCAACTTGCAAATCCAATTAATTTTCTTAAATAACTTCCTTAAATAAAACTATACTCAATCTTTTTTTCCAATGTCCAAAAGACACAAAGTACCAAAGTTTACAAGCTAATCTATGTAAATTAAAGTTTAATCGGTTCATTTAATTAAGAATTATATACTCAAGATCAGATTTAATATCCCATCAATTAGGAAAGAGGCATAAAAATTTTAACCTACTTAACTAAAATATATACAACCCTCTCTTGAATCTCTCTAAGCGCCATAATTCAAAGTAAACACATACTATATCCACTCATCCTCCGATCATTCTCTTAATACATGCTTTCGTTGGGAAGGCTTCAAATTCACTGAATTTATATTATTAATTAAGCACATTATTTAAGAACAATTGTATTAGCAATGGGAAAAGATCTCATTCTTTTGACGGACCAAGATCAATCCATATCGATCGATCCCTCATATTGGTAGCAAGAAAGAACCTTACTCTTCTAAGGGACTAAAGCCAAACCATACTAACTTATTCCTTAAGTTTACTTTAGCATTGGTAGTGGAATTCAACCTCATTCTTTTAAGGGACCAAGGCAAATTTTTACCAATTTTTCCTTTATTTTATTTTTTCATCTATATCATTTTCTACCTCCAACTGTTTCAAGTTTTCAAAGGTTTCTCAAAAGACAAATTTCATCTGTTTGTTTACTAAGAATTATAGGAGTCTAAAATCATCTAAGAAGAAAGCATACATAAAAGTCAACTTCAAAAATAATCATGATTAACTCTTAAGCAGTAATACTGCTTTAATCTTATGTCCTTAAAATCATAAACTAAATAATCCTTAACTTTTCTCCATGAAAATTTTACTTATCAACTCTAGCATTGTGTAATTTAAACATTAAAGAGCAAATATTCAAATTACATTCAACTTAGTGGAAGTTACCAATTTTCAAATAATTGCAAGTAAATAAAATAATAAAATTGAGTTAAATGCAAAAAAAAATCGGCCTCCTAAATAGCAAAAGTTTCTATATCTCATTCCTGATACTTAAAAACGTACATTGTCCCCAATATACGAATTAAGTCATACATGAAAAATATATCAATCAAAACAATCGTAAGTAAGATGATAGAAAAGTTGGAAAGGAAAACCGATACTCTCCTAAAATTTCGAGTAACACAATTCATCAATGCAAGAAATCTGAAGTTTGGAGTATTCTAAATCAAACACAATCTCCAACATAAGCTTTGAAGTTCCAACACATCAACTCCATAATCCTCCTAATCGAAGGCATCATTCATAACTTCATCCCCATCCTCTTCGCATTCTTCATCATCCTCCTCATCATCAGTATTTTCAATTGAACTCTCCTCCTGAGCTCCTTCCTTTTAACTTGTAGTTTAGCTCTAGGTACCATGTTTCTCTACAAAAAGAAACAAGATTCAAGTCAAATTTCCAATACACCAAAGTTTCTCCATACTTAGAATAAAGAAATAGATAAAAAATCATGACTAAATATGGAAAATAAACACTATAACTCATTAAGGAATTTTGTCAATCACTTGGTATGCATGCAAAATGTAGTTATGTTCTTGAGAAATCCTTTATACAATCTTAACAACTATTGTTACCAAAAATATTCCAAGCATAGTTAAACTCCTAATTCCTCAATAACATGAATCAATAGCACTTGTATATTTAGTTAAACACTAAAGCCCTAAGTGCTAAAATGAAGAATAAGGCATATAAAGCAATGAAATTCAACACTTCAACTAAAACATTCAAGAATCGCATGCCTATAGTAATGTACTATAACTGATATGATCGTATCATACCCCATGTCTTTCAAACCCAACGATTAGCACAAATTTAAAAACACAGTCATGTTCATCATGCACACTACCCATCTTCTCACAACAAAAGTCATGAACACACTCTAAAAATTACCAACATGCAAAAGCTTCAAATTCTAACTACTCTATAATGAATAAGAGTCCAATCCAAGTAAATTTTTCAGAAAAATTAAAGAAAAGGAGGGATCAAGAACTTGCTCAGATTCTTGAAATAGTATGAGTAGTAGAGATTCTTGAATTGGTGTGAATTTGTGTGTTCTTATATGTTGTACATAAGAGAAAGTGTAAGAAAGGAGGAAGTTGTGTTCAAGTGTACATGAGGGTAAAAAGTAGATGAGAAGTATGGGCAAGGGGTTGTAGGTTAGCTGGTTTTATATTGGATGCGACACTACTCGAGATACGACTGTGTCTCGTAGTCGTGTTACCTTCTATGGTGCAGCCATGAAGTGCGCTTAGTAATCACACAGTCCAAGACACAATTATGTCTTTAGGTAATGTAGTACACTGTAGAGCGATCGTGTGGAGAGCCTAAAAGTCACACGATCCAAGATACAACCGTATCTTGTGACCGTGTACTATATTGTTTTCTTTATTTACTTTTAAATTTTACTATTTTTATTTTAATTTATACATGCCTATCCTAAATGCATGAATTGAAAAATAAAATAAAACTTAAAGAAACAAAAGTACTAAACTAAAAAAAAAAAAAAAATTGAATCAAAGAAATCTAATACAAAAATTAAACTAAAAGGAAAACTTATTATGTTACACTTATCGATTTTGAAATTAGCTTGTAGGGTGCTACCTTGGAAACCTCGTAGAGGACGCTATCCCCTTGACTCCTGCCCACTAACCGGTTAGCGGGACCATTGTATGCATAATGCAACATAAAAGTGAACATAACCTTGAAATGAAAAATAAAAGTGTTAAAGTGCTAAAATAGAAGATGAAAATTGCTAACATAACCTACCAACTTGAATTGCCTCCCAAGAGCACTATATTTAACGTCAATAGCTCGACCGAATGCATGGTTTATTTACCTTTATCCAAGTGCAGATGGATCTCCATCCTTACTACCCTTCCGAACCCTCCAAACAAGGCCAAACTTACCCTTTTTCCATTGGTATAACAAACTCTCTTGTCTAGTTACATAACTTCTACTAAGTTTCTTCATATCACGCCACGAGCATCGAAATGGCTCAGTTTTGGAGCATTACCGATCTCAACAGTCGTATCAAGGTTGCCCAGATCTGTGATATTTCCATTGTCATTATCTCTAGCAAGCCCACTCTTCATGATTTCCAATGATGGTGCATCGGTTGAATATTCATCAGAACCATTTGGATGTATGGGTAGAAATGGGTGCAACATAGAACATGACGTAAGGATGCCACCTTAGTCAGCTAACTGGGGACCCGGCTTTGAGGGGAATATCCACTTTTTATCAGTTCAGATGGCAAAGTTTAACCAACGTGGAATAATTGTGAGAATGACAAATTCTTGGTCTTCCGTACACGATGAAAACAGCTATCGAACGTCAGGGACCACGGGAAGGAGAGATAGAAAGGATTTGAATCCATAGCCAACTGACGAGACCTCGTGTAAAGGAAGGAGGAAACAAGGCCATGGCAGCAAAGGTCTCAGAACATCCTTAGATATGACATTGGTCACAGGTATAGCAAACATGAAGTTGGTTCTTTACATGTTTCACCATGTACAAAACCCATTAAGCTAAATTTTATCATGCATGAAGAAAATTTCTGTTTCCAAATCGATAGAATGTTGCATCACCCTTTCAACGTAGCTTCCTCACAAATTCAAGAGCATATACAAGCATATGCTTCCAGAAATCTGCTTCTTCTACAATAAAATCCGGCTATTGAGTGTGCAACCTACTATATCAGCAACATGCAAAGATAGATCATCAGCAACAATATCCAAACTCTTTACTCTGTTCCTGTTGAGCTATCATTCATCTAATTCAGTGCAGTAGAACTTATCGAACTGCTGATTTAACCAGTCGCATAAGGTGGCATGCATGAGACAACTAAGGATACATTTAGGATGTCGTTGAAAAGTAAGACACCCATGACACATGGGGGGGTGGAAATTGATACAGAGCAATAACCTTCTTGCGACATTCTAAGGAAATTAACAACAGAAAAAAGAAATAACAACAATTAACATCAAATGCAATAACCACTGCTAGGCCCCATAAATGGCAATAAGGAGGTACCGACAGGATTGGCAACGGGTGGCAATTTCTGATGATAAGGACAAATTACGTTCTCAAGCACAGGCCCATGCTTCATGCCTAATCCAAACAGCAACAACATTATGCACACAAAGGGGTTCAACCCCATAACTCAAGTGTTTTCGCCATCATTTTTGTTTACAGCAATAAACAGAGATAGCACCAGCCCTAACTGTAACTTTGTTAGGAAAAGACTACACCATTGAGAGTTGGAAGCTGAAAATCCTTCACCCACGTAGGAGTCGTACACCGCTCATCAACTTAGACATAGCAATATACAAATCCACAATTAGCAAGGGAAGAAACCATCATTAAATTACAGATTTTGTTTCCAAAATTCTACAGGTAAGAGCTCAACAGAGGTGCAGAAGCCAACCAACAAAGATCAGAAGTAGACACACTTCATCAGGCACATAAACAGTCCTCATGACAGAGGAACCAGCTGCTGCCAAAAAGCAAATTCTTAGCAGACAATAAACAAACCAAAACTAGGCAATCATTAAAAGCAAATTACAAAGGCAAGAAAATGAAGCTGCCTGCAAATGGGGAAAATCAATTGCTGAAGGCAGAAACAACTCTCCTGTCAGTAGATGCATGTAGATTTCCTCAAGAACTCGAGCACTTTGTCACAATTCAAAGAGGCAGCATCTCTAGTATCTCCTCCTTGGACTCCTTGAGCGATGCCCACGTGCCTCTCTGCAAAAATCGACAACTTTTGAGTTCAAAACAACTTTGAATCATTTCACATGTATGAAGCATGATCAAAGTAATGTCTACTATGAGACGAAGTCTTGGACATAATAACATTTAGGGTAAATTGCCATTGTAGCCCCTTATGTTTGCTTTACATGCACTTAAACCCCTAATTTATAAATAGAGCATTTACACACATATTAGAAAAATGTGCTTTTAGACCCCTTGAATAAAATAATAAAAGAAACACCAAGAAAAAAACAAAAGCATATAATTTTTTTCAATGGGTTTTTATTTTTATTTTGATTTTTCCCTTCCCAACACTCCCAAAATAAAAGAAGAAGAAGAAGAAAAAAAGATTTGAGAGGTCCAAATGCTCAATTGTAAAGATAAAAGGGTTAAGTGTGCATAAAGCAAACATAAGGAGGTCTATTTACAATACATCCTAATATTTATGTAGAATATACTGGGCATACTTCCAGTTGTCTACATTTAAAATAAACCTGTGGATGTTTTGCACTTTCGGCTGTTCATTATTATGGTGGATACTCTGTCATTATTATGTCTTCTGGAAGGAAGATGTCAACTTAAAAATTTACTCTCCTTTAATAAAGGAGGCATATAATGGTTCGACTTTGAAGCTAAAGGTTATGCCACAATAAACATTGGCATTTCTTTTTTCAGTTATCTCACCATCCTTCTCATTTGGCCACATGCTTGTAAAAATACGTCTATAAAAAAGGAACAATATAAAGTTGTCATGAATACAAACCTCCTGCTCCTCATATTCCTCCTCTTAGTGGTAGGTCCATTGTTAAAGGCCCAATCAACACTTATAGTCTGTGTGAGGAGTTCAGAACCATTCATCTGGGCTATTGCAGCTTGTGCTTCCTCAAACCTTTCATATTCAATCAAGGCATATCCCTTGAGGAAGGGAAAAATCAAAATAAAAACCCATTGAAATAACATCTAGTTTTAGCAAGTATGACTAGGCAGTATACTCCAACTACAACACTGGCATGAGATATGACAGAAAGCAGCAAAAGCAACCTGAATTAGCTCCTTTTTGGATCGTCTTTTTTTTTTCTTTTTTATTTGTATCTTACAAATATCTATTATGTGTTTGACCCGTTTAAAATTGTGATAAAAGTGGCTATTGGAGTGTAAGAATTGAAAAATGAAAATTCACACTCTTTTAGTAGAAAAAATCTGAAAAGATATATTTTATGCATTTAAGATAATTATTTTAATTGGTATTTTCATAAATATGAATAAAGGATAGATAAAATTCAACTTTACAGGGATTTACAGAGTATTTAATTTTACAAGAGGATATTTATATAATTATATTTCCATATTTTTTGTGTCTTATTCTTACCAATTGTAATATTTAATTAGACACCAAAAAGATCGAGAAAAGATTAACCAAATGGAGCTTTAATATAATTGAGCAAAAGAAAGATGACTTAGTTTGCTACTTCAACCATCGTGATTCTTTCCTCTCCTCTAAAACCCCCACCCACCCACCCAAATAAATAAACACGCTCCAAAAAAATAAATGATATGTCCTAAAGCTGCAATTCAGGCTAGTCCATCAACAATGGCCAATAATGACAATGAAGTCAAAATTTTACCAACATAAAATTAAATACATCATCACCAAAAAAATAAATGATATGAACTGCAACTGCAATTCAGGTCTGACCATAAACAATGAACAATAACGACCTATCATTTCATGTGATTTAATATCGATCATAAACAGATGAACCACAGCTCCTGACACCAGCACTTTGTAATTTGATGTTTCAATAAGGTTACCTACATCCTTACATGTCATTCCATGTGTAAGCTTGCATTATATCCCCACATCACTAAATGAATGACAAATTTATGTGCAAGAACAAAACAAAACACCCCGTCTTTTTCTTATCAAGAGAGGAGCAAATTTATAATTACACCAACTCTCCCTCAGGCAACATGAATCACCCCTAAAAGACTTATAAGCAAACTAAATCCAGCTTATGATGCATAAGTAACCTTAAAAAGTAGCCTTAGTGGAAACTGCACATCATAGAATTTATCATGTTAGAGCTGAGTCTCAACCATTAAATCAATCCTAGATAGAGATTCTGCAAGGAAGATGAGGAAGGGTATAAAGAAGGAGCAAAATGCATTTCTTCCTTGCTAGGAAAAGTAAGATATATTTTGAAAGGAGAATTTCCATTGAGCCCACAATGTCTTGCAGAAACTTCTAAATTGTTTACTTCATTATTATGCAGCACTATTACATTAGGAATAGAATACAAGAAGTACTAATATAGTCATATTTGGTGAAAGTAGCACCATTGCCACAACCATCACCACCACCTTGTACCATTACCAGCATCGCATCATCATCCTCGTCCCACCACCACTAAACCTCACAACACTGCTGCCACCGACCTCACTACACCACTGCACCATCACCACTACTATCACCTCCATCACCACTGAAATGGCAGCATTGAACCAATACCACTGCAGCACCAACAACACCATGATGATGGCTATGGTCATGCAATGATGGTTGTTGTGATGGTGTCAATGCAAGGTGAGGTGGTGATTGCGGTGTCAATGGAAGGGTGGGGTGAGTGTGTGAGATGGCAGCATTTGTGCTTGTAGTGGCGGTAGGCAATAGTGGTAAGGCTATAGTGGTGCTAATAATAGTGGTGGAGAAAGGTGATGGCAACGACAATGATGGCACAAGAAGTGGTGCAACAATAGTAGCAATGTGGTCATATGATGGTAATGGCAATGTAGGGTGGTGGCAGTGGCAACATTAGCAATGATCATCATAAGGCAGTGGTGCAAGGTAGTACTAAGTGGAAAATGGGGTAATTCGAAAAAATGTTGTGACGGCAATGATAATAGTGGTGGTGGTGGTGGTGGTGGTGGTGGTGGTGGTGGGTTTTGGTGGGGATTAGGTTTTTTAAGGGATAACAATGGCAGGGGTTTATTGTGACAACTACAATAGTTATGGTAGCAATAACAAAGGTGGCATTGATTGTGTAGAGGTGCTGGTAGTGGTGCAGGGTGGGTTTGATGATGGTGGATGGTGAAAATGGCACTTGTTTTTATGGTTGGTCAAGTTGGCCTTGCTTTGGGTTGGGTGGGAAAAATGATTTGCATCCTTTTGGATGGGTGGAAATTGATGAAAATCTAAGGAAACCTACAGAAATGGGTGGAAGTTATAAGTTTGTTTATTTTAATGAGAGATGGAAATGGTGCCTATTCTTGGTCAAACATGCAAGGACAAAATCTAATTTTACAAAAACTTGATAGGGTTCTTGTTAATCACCCATGGTTAGCAACATGTCGAACAACTCAAGTTGCTTTCTACTCTCCTTTGCTTTCGAACCATTTTTTGGCAGTCACATGCATGGAATTTGGTGCTTCTAAAAGACAATCCCCTATTAAGTTCTTCAATTTTAGGACAAGCCACCTCAACTTTAAGGAAATTGTAGCAAATATTTGGAGCAAGGAGATAAATGTGTCAAGTTGTATTTAAACTTAGCCAACAAGTTGTATCTAAACTCAAGCTGATGAAATCTGAGTTGAGGTCTCTCAATAAAGCTGATTTTTCAAACATTTCCAGCCATGTGTCAACAGCAAAGATACTCTCCAAAACATACAAGCATCCATCTTAGGGAATGTGACACTTCTCTCATGGAAGGGGAAAGAGAAGCTAAAAAAAATTATTATTTGCGCTGAGTAGCTGAGAAGTGTTTTTTAAGCAGAAATCAAGAGCAAGATGGTTGAATTTGGGTGATAAAAACTCTGCTTTCTTCCATAAGGCAATGTTATATTACCATAATAGAAGTGCAATATGTAGTTTGATCAAAGAGGATGGTAGTGAAGTAAAAGGAGATGCCCTTGCCCAACGAGAAGCTGTTAATTACTTTCAGCAGCTTTATTCCAGTGTAAACAGCCAAATAATCTTGAGGATGTCAAAATTTTTGTAACTTAGAAACTACACTAGCAACTATCAATGCTCCCTTCTTTGATGAGGATATAAAAGCCATCTTTTTTCACACGAGCAAATGAAAAGGCTCCTAGCCCTGATGGCTTTACAGCCAAGTTCTTAAAGCAAACATGGGAAATTATTGGGGAAGATGTAACTAAAGCAGTGAAGGAATTTTTAATTTCTAGCCACCTCCTAAAGGAAATCAACTCCACCATCATAAATCTTGTGCCTTAAGTGGCTAATCCCTCCAGGTTGAATGAATTTCACTCCATAGCATGCCGTAATGTGCTGTACAAGGCTAAATCTAAAGTACATGCAGCAAAGGTTAAAGTCTGTTTTGCCATCTCCTGTGGGAAGGGAGCAAGCAACGTTTGTACTAAGGCACAGGATCACTGATAACATTTTTAAAGCCTAAGAATTAATGAGAGGCTACAATATTCAAAGAGGCACACCCCCATTGTGCTTTGAAAGTTAAGAGACAGAAAGCATATAATACCATCAATTGGGATTTCTTGCTCAAAGTCCTTCATTGCATGCATTTCTCCTTGCTCTTTAGTCTTTTGTATCCTAAGTGAGTAATGCACTTTTACACCTAAGTTCACCATAAATGTTTTGGAGAATTGGCAGGTTTCTTTTCAAGAGAACACCAAGACAAGGGGATCCCATATCCCCCCTTATCTTTTTCTGCTTGGCATTTAAGTCTTATAGGGCATTCTTACAAATGTTGCTTTGAATCCTAGCTTTTCCCCTTTCAATGAAGGTGCAAAATAGAAGAACTAAAGCAACTTTTTTTGCAAATGATTTATTCATTTTTTGCTGCAAGGGCAACGTGGAGTCTATCATGTTAATGTGCAAAGACAAGTAAAAGTAGCATGTTTTCTAGAATGTGCAGCAAAAAGTTAGGAGAACATCCAGCGAAAATCACCCACTTTCATGAAGGATCTTTACCAATCCACTATTTGGGCATTCCTCTTCTCTCAACAAAATTAAAGAAAGAGGGATTGTGACATCTTACAGGAGACAATCCTTCCTCAGATCAATTTTTGGACTTCAAACTTCCTCTCCTACGCAAGACGATTGCAACTTATCAAATCAGTTTTCTCCTCCACACAAGTTTAATAGAGCTTAGTGTTTATGCTACTCAAATATGTTGTTATGAGTATAGAAAAACTTTTCAGAACTTTTGAGGAATTTTCTTTGGTATGGGAAACCCAACATATTCATAAAAAGCCAAAATAAAGTGGAATTTTGCGTGCAAACCAAGGAAGAATGATGGTCTGGGGATCCATAATCTTCAATTGTGGAATAATGCAACTTAAATTAAGCATGTTTAGCACCCCTGTAAAAGTGGTTTGAAAGGCTTGTGGTTGCAATAGATACGTTCCACTAATCTGAAAGGCCATTGTTTCTGGTTAGCAAGAACGCCAGCTACTTATGCTTTGACATGGAAGAACTTGAAGCTCGAGAGTGATATTCAAATCAGCTTCCATAGGGAAGTCGATAATGATTTATCTATATCCTTATATTCTGATTATTTGCTACCAGTAGGACCACTAATATGTTTTAACTGGTAATATCTAATTCCAAATTAACTTTTTATAGCTGGATTTAACAAAAAACAGTGGGTAAATGGGCACCTGAGCTAGTGCTCAGCTGGAAGAAGAAGATATCCTGAGCTTGAAGCTCAGCTTCTACTAGCAGACATGAATATCATGAAGGAATAGAATGATTCCCTCTAGCAAACATGGTCTCCTAATTTAGCATCCCTGCTACACGTGTGGCACCCTTGGATATTTTGTCCTAAATCTCAACCCTTGATGAAATAATTATCTAAAATATCCTTGCTAAATCTCAGCTTTTGATGCAATAACTGTCTAAAATACCCTTGCTAAATCTCATTCTAAAATATCCTTACCACCTCAGCAACCCAACTCTATTTCAATTTATTCAACACACACACTCCTGGGCCTTATTCAAAATACCCCATGCCAAACCAAAACTAAAATAACCCACACCACACCCAAACCAACCTTATTTCCAAAATAACCCACACCCCACGCACACATACACCCACAACCAATTAACCATAGAATTATAAGTGGTGGATAAATACCACCCACACTACCCTCCTCTCTTCCCCACTTTTTCCTCTTATATACACTGATTATTGGGGCTTGTACTCTAGGAATCATATCAACCACTTGATTTGAAACATAGTGCTCACATAATAGCCAAATTGGGGCTCCAAAAAGATGCGAGACTATGTTCTTTGATTGAAAGAAGTGAGTGTAGTTTACCCAATGAATAATTCTGGTCAAACTTCCAAATTCCTCCCACTATTCTATGTAGATCCTCTCAAGTGGATCAACTAAGATAGATACACTCCACACGAGTGAATATAAAATTAGAAGCACCTATGCCTTCCTTGCATAGCAGGATCTGGTATCCATTGGCATAAAGTTGTCTAGGGCAAGACTACTATTCCTCAGCACTCCATTTTGTGGCTAACTTGGTTGAGAAAAATCCCAACTCTTGATAGGTTGAATGCCTAGGAAATTACAAATTCTACTACTTGCTATTTTTGTGCGCAAGCCATATAAGACCAATCCCAACTTTTATTCAACTACAATCCCTCACATCCCTAAGCACCCTGTTGCCATCTTTCTTGGATTGGCAAGGAGCAATGTATGCTCTAATCTCAATAACGGACTCCATGCTTCCGTTAATATAAACACGAAGATCCACCTTAGCAGGGAACCAAATCACTATTTATGGTACACTTAGCTGAAGCCTCTAATGAGTTTATTTTTACTTCATGCAGTGTTTTCATATACATTTTTTTGCTTTTAGAGTAGCTGTGTTTGAAATCATTTCATGTTGTTGACAGTTTTACATCCTTCTTGAGTTTTTTGACGAAATAATTCATTTAACCAAAAAATGAGGGATGGAAATGGGATGAATTGGGAGGAAATGAATGACATTGTTTCCATTCTCCAACCATTTTTGTATCTTCGAAATTGGAGACAAACCAAGAGAAATGGTTAAAAAGCTGAGAAATTATAAAAATACCCTTAGAAAGGAGGAAAACAAAAGCCCATTCTATGTTTTGAAGGATATCATGACCAAACATCACTTTGTTTCTCTTATTTTCATTTCTTTACAGTAACCAAACAAGAAGAAAAGAAACATTTCCATCCATTTTCTTCTATTTCCGTTCATATCCAAACAAGGGTAGAATTACATCTCCATGATTTTCTTTCCTTTTTTTTTTTCTTTTCCATTAATTTCTTTCCTTTTCCAGTTTACATAAGAGTAGCTAAACACAGTGTAGTTTGGAGAGAGGGAATTGAATCCAATTCATCCCATTGAGAGACTAATATTTGTGTCAGTCGCTATAAGGGCCTTACTGTTGGTTTACAATTTTCATAAAGGTAAAGTTACACAATCACAAGACCTATTCTTTATCAAGAAGAAATTACTAATATCACCTAACAGAACGTAATAGCTATTCTTACAAGTCGAAGGAACAGATAGCAGTCAAGTTTCAAGTAAATGACGGAACAAATAGTATTTCAAAATTAACTATTACCCTATATATTATCTTGAAGTAACCAGGTTATAAAATTTGGAGTTAATGTGAGAGGAAAATTAATGAAATTATCATGACAACCCTATCAAATCAGGAAAAGACAATAATCTAAAATTAAAAGTAATTAGAAGAATGCATTATACCACTTTCTATCATTCCAATTCCCCTCAACAAGCAAGAAAATAATAGAACATTTTCTTTTGCTTTCAACTCAGTCGACCAACTTCTAGACACTAGTTTCATATTCATTGAACCTTAGCTTCATTCCCTTGATATTCTACCATCCTCACTTCAATTTAGACACAATGCAAGAGAAGAAATGTACTAATTTTGATAAGGTGCTACATACAAAGACACTTACAGATTGTGTCAAAATTTAACAAAGATGCCACAAGCAGATTTAGAAGCAATAAACTAGAGTGAGGAAAAGACCTGTAATGAGATCTACAATAAGTTGTCGCAATTATGTATGCTAAGTCATCAATGTGTTATCAGCATAACACCTACAATAATATTCATCTTGCTATGTACCTGCAATAAGATCCACTTATCATGTCCAAACAACTAATAAGCTCAATATGTTATATTTTTCTTGCCTCTGTTTTCTTTGCTAATTGTTCTATATGTCATATTTTTCCTTCACTGTTTATCCGAAATAGAGTAGTTTCACTTAATCAAGATCAAATGATACCATGTGGAACCAGAGTTTCCAAATTTAATAAAGATGCCACAAGCAGATCTACGAGCGATAAACTAGAATGAGCAAAAGACTTATAATAAGATCTACAGTAAGTTGTCACAATCATGTAAGCTAAGTCATCAATATGTTATCAGCATAACACCTACAATAAGATTCAACTTGCTGTGTACCTATAATAAGATCAATTTATCATGTCCAAATAACTAAGGCCAAGAACAAGGATATGTCCTACCTTAACAAATCCAGTACGTCGATCAAGATTTAAATGCAAATTCTTGATCTCCCCAAACTCTCCAAACGCATTTTGTAGATCATCCTCTTGTGCCTCTTCATGTACTCCAGTTACAAGAATGATCCACCCTTCAATTGCTGTATCAGATAAAAAGAACTCCATGGTTAAAATTGTGATGGAAAAGGAAAAACTTGAGATAAGATTCCTGTAAAAGAGGACATCTTTAGGAGAGTCTACATATGTTCTCTAGAGAGTTCATAGCAATTGCAAGAACAAATTTACTTGGATGAAGCATACATGTAGCTGATCAAAATTATCAAAGCATGCATGGTTATTTCCTGTGTATTTTACAAGCAAACTTGGAAAACTCGGAATAACTTTTCTTCTAGTCTCATTACAAAGCTCTCTGATGATTAGATTTACAATTGATCACTCAAGATCTTATTTTTCTATATGAAAAGCACCAACTGAGAGGAGATGGCTGAAGATCCTCAAAATACTTAATTCCTTCATTATAAATATATGGCACCGACAAAAGAAGCACATATTATTTATCCTAGCCATGTTCCCAGCTTAGTTTCACATTTTGGTGAATTCCTGCTCTTAATTTCTTTATAATACCAATGCTACCATGCGATACGTCCCACACTTATCCCAAAATGGAGTAAAGGTCTTTCCATTTGATGACCACATCTCTAAAAATGCCAACCAAATTATAATTTTTCCATATCAAGCATAAGTGAGATGTGACTTTAGAGCTTATCAATTTTCTAAGCACAAAATTGGTCATTGAATCATCCTTCAACTCCAATTACAATATTCCAGTCAAATACTGAATACAATCATTGGTTTAGTGATTACATCCTCACATGAAATCCATTTCCCTTGTTTTCATATTCTTCCACCAACTGAGGGTATCCCAACATTGTTTTGCATTTTCTTTACTGTACTCACAGATTCTAATTATCTCACTCCTATCACAAAATGCATCCAACAACGTCATTAAACACAACAATGTGTGCTTTTCTTCTTCTTCTTTTTCCCCCGTCTTGGTTTTCATTTAAAGCGTGCTTATTTTTCTGAAAGGAATATATTTCTTGAAAACTCTAATCCTAACTCTACTGGCACAAAATCAAGGAATTGGTTCTCCACAATGCTAGTCGTATTCTGAAGAAGCCAAGGACACTCAAATACAAATCACAAGACTTTTTAAAATCCCTATTATAATTTTGCCACATTCACCAAAACCCTAACCCTGATAAATCTCACATATCCAATTGCTCACAAAGGCAAATAGCATACGATTATATTTTAAGGACGTGATTGAGAGGAACGAGAAAAGAGCACTTACAGCGAAGTGGACCAGGGCCGCCATCGGCATCGAGAGAATCAAAGTCACGGCCGTATAAATGAGTGTTGCTATCAGCATCACCTTCATTACGGAAGCCACGGCCCTTGGTTTTGCGAGGAGCGGAGACACCAGTGATGGCAGAACGGAGCTTGGGAACGGGAGCTTCTTCGGTACCAGTATCAGCGTCAGCATCGGGAGCAGCATCTTCGTCCATAAGGTCATCTTCCTCCGGCTCGAAATCCAATGCTTCTGCTTCCGTGTTTGCCATGTTTACCAAAGAGAGAGAAAGAGAAAGGGACAGAAAGAGCTCAACTGCATAAAAAAGCTGTTATGAGAAAGATTAGCAGCAGATGCATGGAAGTTGTGTGAAAAAAATATATAAAATAAAACAAATTTGAAAAAAGTGAGAGAAAGAAAAGGAAAAAGAGAGATATAGCAACAATTAACAAAGAATGGAGTGAAAAGTAAGTGGGTGAAAAAAGTTAAAAGAGAATAAAAAAAAGGTAAGTATATATATTTATTTATTTATTATTTATATTATTAAAATAAATTATTTTAAATAATTTTTTTTTAAATTATATATTTATCTTCTATTTAATATTATATAATAATAAAATAAATTATTAAAATTATAATTAATAGTTTTTTATTAAATAATAATAAATAAAAAATAAATATGTAATTAAAAAAATATTTAAAATCTCATTTATTTTAATAATATAAACTAGTAACAAAGCTATTTCTTTTAGGTGGAATTTTTTCTTTTTCTTTTTAATGCGATTTTGCTGTAGAAAGACTAGTCCATTTATTCAAGAAAAATATGATTGGTCAAATTGAAAGAAAGTTAAAATAGGTTAATTTTCTCAAAGAAGAGTTATAAGAAAAAAGAATTTTTAATCAATTAGAAAACCAAAAATTAAAGAAAAAATAAAAGCTTTATAAGAGAATTTTGAAAAGGAAATTTGTTTAGATATTTTAAATACTTTTTGGTCAAGAAAAAGTATATAGTTAAACTACCATACATAAAATGATTTATTGAAGATAAAATTCCTACTAAAACTAGACCAATCCAAATAAATCAAGAATTATTAGAATTTTGTAAAAGAGAGATTAAAGATCTTTTGACTAAAAAATTAATTAAAAAGTCTAAATCTCCTTTATCATGCTTCGCCTTTTATGTTCAAAATCAAACTAAAATAGAAAGAGATGTTCATAAATTATCATCAATTATAAGCCTCTAAATACAGTGTTAAAATGGATTAAGTATCAAATACCTAATAAAAAGAATTTACTCAATATGTTATAACGAGCAAAAATTTTCTCAAAATTTAATATGAAATTAAGATTTTAGTAAATTTAAATAGATGAATCTAAAAGATATAAAATTGCATTTACAGTTTCATTTGGACGTTACAAGTAGAATATAATACCCTTTAGTTTAAAAAATATTCCTTTAAAATTTCAAAATATCATGTTAATTTTTTAATGGTGTATATTGATGATGTTTTAATATTTTCAAAAAATATAGATCAACATTTTAAACATTTAAATATCTTTTTAATATTATAAAAAGGAATAGTTTAGTAGTATCAACTAAAAAAATAAAATTATTTCATACAAAAATAAGATTTTTAGGACATGATATAAATCAAGATACCATAAACCAATAGATAAATCAATTGAATTCACTCAAAATTTTTCAAATGAAATAAAAGACAAAAAACAACTCTAAAACTTTTTAAGCTATCCTAATTATGTATGTAACTTTATTTAAAACTTAAGAATTAAATGTAAACCATTATTTCAAAGATTAAAGAAAAGATCTCCCCGTGGAATGATGAAATGACTAAAGTTATTCAATAAATTAAGAAAGAAGTAAAATATTTACCTTATCTAGGCATTATCAATCTAAATTCAAAGTTAATAGTAGAAACTAATGTTTTAGATATAAGTTACGATGGAATATTAAAATAATTAATTAATGATCAAGAACAAATGGTAAGATATTATTCAAGTATGTGATAAAATGCTTAAGTTAATTATTCAACAGTCAAAAAAGAAATTCTATCTATTATTTTTTGTATTTCTAAATTTCAAGATAATCTTTTTGGCAAAAAATATTTGATAAAAGTTGATCGCAAAACTGCAAAAGAAATTTTACTCTAAAATGTTAAAAATTTAGTTTCAAAACAAATTTTTGCAAGATGGCAAGTTATTTTATTTATTTTTATTTTGATATGAAATTTATTAAAGAAAAATCCAATTCACTTCCAAATTTCCTGTCCAGAGAATTTCTTCAAGACAAAAATATTGAAACCCAACACAAAAACTGATTGTGCGCTTAAATTATCTCCTCTAACTCCATTAACAGTCAATCAAAAACCACCCATTCCATCTACTTATGCAACAGCGGTTGTATCATCTTCATCATCCCTAGTAGATTTTCTAATTCAAAATTGTTTTTAAGTTCTCAATCTTAATTATCAAGTTAAGCCTGTCTATGTTCAAACTAAAAAATATTTTCAAAAGAAAAATACTCAAATACTCTTCCCAATAGAATCGGAGGTATTAAAAAACTTACATGAAAAATCTCCCTTTGACATTATTCAAAAATGATTTCCAAAAGACTTTCATTTTCAACTAATTCATCCAAAGGAAAATAGAAAATTCTATGAATTTTTTTTTTTTTTACACCGATAGTATCGAGTTAGTCTATCAAGATGAGAATAAGGATATTATTTATTCAAAATATAAAATAAATAAGGTTATTCATCTAAGGCAATGGGGTTTAGCTCCATAGAATACTAAAATGTTTTCTCAATTTTATGATGTTCCAGTAGACGATTACTATGATTACATCAAAACTTGGGAAACTATTCTTTATGTCAAAAATTATTCTTATTCATGGTTCATTCAATTCAACACCACTCAAGAAGACTTTTCATCATGGTTCCCAAATTAATTCAAGTATTTCAATCCATCAGAAAAAATTCTCTCAATCGAAATATTTCAAGGATTAAATATATATTGCAAGAATACTGATCAATCTAATCTTTTCAAGTTTTTTAAGTTCTCGACAAAATTCAATATAGGTTAGATAGTAACATGTACATACATTATTAATGAAGAAAAATATGATCAATCTTATGTTTTAAGAGCCTATAGAGTTAAATGATGGGAAAAGTCCAATACCAACATAATAAATACAAGAATTGTTCATGCATACTTTGATCAACACCAAAAAGGTGTTACTCATATAAGTGAATTTAAAAAAAAAATTAAATTTAAGTTGATTTACCTGGGATTTCAGATCCCTCTAAATACAAAAGAAAAATATTTGAAATTACTTGAAGAATACCAGAGGAAGATAATGCTAATAATAATGATCTTAATCAAATGAGGATGATTATTATGGAATTAATCTTTCTTAGTATGATTAAATTATTCAATAGTTAATTTTGTTCATTATGAGAGGAGTATATTGTATAAATTGTTCAGTAAAAATATATTGGTTCAATATTAAAAAAAGTTTTAGGATATTTTGTTTCAAAAGGACACAAATGTGAAGATAGTAGATGATCTTTATCACTATGACAAAAAGACAAAAAAGCTACCATTCACAATTTGCTTTTGACAAAAGATAAAAATTCTGACAAGCCATCAATAATTCAAGACAAAGAAGACATATCAACTATTTATCTATCAACTTTATGTACCATCCACTTTTTAACTAATCAAGATTAAGACAAAAATGTTATTGTTTATTTTCGGCAAAAGGTACTCAATAATTAAATATAAAGCTGTCAAAAGTCGATAAAGCAGCTGACATTGGTCTCAAATTAATTATTTACTATTAATTGTTCAAGATTTTGTATATTTATAGTATAATAATGTAAATTTAAGACGAAAGTACTTACTTACATGTTTATATAAATAGATCCAATAGCATTTGAGGGAAGGCATCCAACAAAAGCCATCACAAAATCCCTTTTATGGTATTCTAAGTGTTGTCCTAGTATGTATTTTTAGATTCCAGTATAACATTTCCTTTCTCATCATCTTGCTATCTTATATTAAAGAATTTTCTCAATAATATTATAAGTTTGTATTACTTGTTTATCAAAATTATATTTATTATTTTGTTACTATTATTTTTACTTTTATTGTGTACAATTTAAAAAATTATACCAACTATTACAAAAATCAAATCATAAGCTGTAAGTTAAAAAAAAAAGTATATATAACATCAAATTGATTACTTATAAAAATATTATAGAAAATCTTAATAGAGAAGAAGCTCAAGATAAATATTTAAGAACATGTTTAAAAGATTACAGAGACTTAGTTGAAGAAAATGAAAAAAGATTACTTGCTAGTAAAAGATTAAAAAATATTATAAAAAAATATGTTAAGAGTTTGTTATTAATAATGTCTCAAAGAGTCAAAGATAATTATGGAAACGATTTTATAGAAACTAATCAAAATGAATAAATTTATCAATTCTATAAAAAGTTTAACTTTAAAAAGTATAAGATATGTTATTAGATATATTTTATATTTAGAAACAAAACAACGTAGAAATATTCAAAGATTAAGAAGGAATATTCAAGAGGAAGAAAGAGAAAATGTATTCATTGAAATATTTATAGTCAAAGATAGATTTTATTCATTATTAATTATTGCCTTTAGACAATATTTACGAGAATTAGAGGATACTCAACCTACATCATTAGGAAGTAGAATTGGAAAAATAAGATAATTTTTTTTTTAAATTCAAAGATATTATCAACTTCAAATAAACAATCAAAATAATCATTAAAATTCTCAATTCATCCTATCACCTAAGGAGAATCCAATTCACTCATATATTTCTTATCAAGAAAAATTCTTTAAGGCAAAAACATCGAAACTCAAGGCAAAAATGTCGAAACCCAAGACAAAAGCTAATTATGCACTTTAATTATCTCTTCCAACTCAATAAAAACTTAGTCAAAGACCACCTGCTTCATCCACTTATGTAAAAGCGATCATGTCATCATCATCATCTTTAATAGATTTTTCTATTCAAAATGGTTTTCAAATATTCAACCCTATTTATTAAGCCAAACCAATTCATGTTCAAACTAAAGATTATTTTCAAAGAAAAAATACTCAAATACTATTTCTAATAGAACCAGAGATATCAAAAGAATTTTATGAAAAATCTTCATTTGAAATTTTTCAAAAATATTTTCTAAAAGACTTTCTTTTTCAACTAACTCATCCAAAGAAAAATAGAAAATTTTATGAATTCATTTTAGTTGATACTGATAATATTAAACTATTCCATCAAGACGAAGATAAAGATATTACTTATTTGATCCTTTAGTTGGAGAGACATCTAAATCATTTTCAATTTTTTGAACACAATTAGAATTTTCATAGTTTGAAGCACTTACTAGTTGAGATTTTTGTTTAAATTTGAAATTAGCAATTTGATTTTTGTAATACTTTATAAAAGATTTTAAATAATACATGATAAATTGAAGCATAAATTGATAAAATAAATAAAATTTACAATATTATTCGAGAGAATCCTTTGATATAAGATAAAATGGTATGAGAAGCTTATAAGAGAAACTATAATTGAAACACACAATAATCTATTTACACAAAGATGGGTGATAAAAGAGGGTATATGATACAAAGATGGAAAACACACTAAATAAACACTAAAAAACATTTATAATATTAGAGGGATTTTTGTTCTATATTTTTTGCCTGATTTGATGTAGCCTTGTGATTTGCTGATGTTTAGTTCTATCTCTATTTATACAAATATCTAAGTTCTTACCGAGGTAAGCACTTACATTTTATTTTAAATTATTATATTACTTTCATTTATCTTGAATAGTTGATTATTGGCCACTTTGATAAATAGTTGACTTGAGTTGACACTAGTGGGTGCTTTGTTAGTCTTGAATAATTTTATCTACCAGGAATCTTAATAATTGGTGTCCTTTAGTGTAATGCCCTAAAAAGCTAAATGGCATTACAACTCGCTACATATCCCAACTAACCCGAAATATCTAAAACTTTCTAAGTCCATAATCCAAACATGAAGAATAGCACCACATAATAAATAAATATCTCAAAGGGAGTGAGAATTGCATTCACTCATAAACTTATAAAACTGGAAAGTCAACAAAGTTCAAAAGCATAATTACTCATAAATAACAAAAACAAAAGATAAGTCCAAAATCTAAATCCTCAAGTATTATGCCAAAAGTCCATTTCCTCAAAATACAAATTTAGCAACATAACATAAACTCCAATAACTCAAAACTAATCCTACCTTAATCATTATAGAAATATAAATACTCGACTTCATCCTCCTCCTAGATGTTGTCGATATATGTCTCCTCATAAATAAGGAAGTCCTTAAATCCAGCACCTGAAAGAGAAAAGAATAAGCCAAGGCCTAGTACGGGTGTACATACACATACACATGCCAAGATAAATAATTTACATACAGAAATATAAATATAGTAAAATAATACATACAACAGTTTAATTATCTTAATTTAGGCCCACAAACAACAAAGGGATATTCAAAACCCACTACACTTATCCTTTACCTACATACATAGGTGGATATAATTATACGTTTTCTTTTAAATCCTTTACATATATCATCTCATTATGAGTCAACTAGGGAATCCTCACATATGATCAATAGTTGCCTCTCTAGGGATTTGTTACTACAGGTTGTCATGCCCCGAAGCGGCAGAGTCGTAACAGCTCCGCCATGTAAACCATTCTAAGATAGAAGTTGGCCTTACAACCACTATCTTAGGCTTGATCTACATAAGGCGTCCACGACTAACCTGCTTTGAAATAAACAGTTTGTAATTTCAATAAATCATTTACCTAAGAAAGTGAGAAAAGTTATATATAATCACTATAATTCAGTTATTACATTATTCAGCAATGAAAAGTAATAACATATGTGTTGATTCCTCAATATTTTTCCTCACTCCCCAGGATCCAGCAGTTGCTAGCTTCAGAGTAGTTGTGGCCGCTTTTTAGCCAGTACCTATACGATGTCTATAGGGATGTGAGCAACCACAGCTCAGTAAGTTAAAACGGATGACTTAAAACTATACATACACACAACAAGGTTTTCAATCACTTATTAGGTACAATGCATGTGCAAGCAAATGCCATCGCACGACGTTGTCCGGCCCGTCGTGAGATTAGAGAAATTATGCCCGCTCTAATCCGGGTTGAGGAGTTACCATTAATGCAATATTTCACGACCAAACCCAGGCTTGTGTAATGGAGACCTTGCTCCTCCCGTGACTACCTTCGAACCACTGTCTTCACCCTCGTCGCGACTTCCTCTCCTGTCACTTAGTTCGACTGAGGATAAAGAAGGGACCATTTTGCAATCCTGCGCTATCCCTTCCGAAAGGGTCGGTATTTGGCCGGAGAGTCCTAAGTTCCCCTAACGGGTTGCCATGCATGTCCGATTATGATTACTTGTCGAATATTTGGTTAAGTCCAGTTGAGGGTGATCAATCCTTTCATACAAATCATACAATATGTGCCAGAGCAACAAACAGGATCATAGCATCACCCATAATCAAACACATGCACACATTCAACTATCTAACAAGCACAACCAAGCATAATCTTAAGCCTCCAAAATACAGCATCGTATTAATCCAAACTTACCTCGACTCCTTGCTCACTCACTCGAGGTCCGATTTACTCAGGCTATCGCCAATCATCCCTATAACACGAACGTGGTTTCAGTATTTCATATAATATTATAAGTTCATCTTATCCTATAACACTTATTGTTAGGTTTTGTTTAAGGTTTAATATGCCTAATTATCTAAGTATTAAGTCTTTTATAATTATTTTAGATTTGGGTTTAGGTTCGGGTTCCGCATCGATTTCTAAATTAGATTCTAGTTCGATTTCTAGGTACTGTTTTGTACCTGGACCCTAGAAATTTGTTTCAACTCATAATGTGAAACTAACCACATTATTTCCAAATACCCTAAATACGATCACTACCCCTAGTCAGCTTTTATTCCATCTGGTACACTTAAATCCGTATTAGTGTACCGAATTTACTCATGTTGTGAGAAATTTTTACATTTTTCATATAATTACTTAAAATTGAATTTTGTTTCAAATTTGTTATGTTCTGATTTTCATTATTTTATTATCTAATTAAACCTAATTTTTCCATATTTATTAATTTTTAATTCTACATATTCCTAATTTTCTACATTTACCACATAACACCTTCATTACTTACACTTAATACTCCATAGACTAGGATTAGGTTTCCACATCAGAGATTAACATCCCTAAACATCTAATTACTATCTCAATCAGTAATTAACATCCTAATCACCTAATTAACCCTAAATCACCCAATTTTACCATCATTTTAGGGCTAAAAATTAACTTAAAAATTTCGAAAATTAATTTTAAAAAAATGGCTTCATAGCACTGTTCTATATCACATGAGCATCCTACAGAAAAAAAAATTTAGCTCCAAACTACACTCCTAAGGTCATTTATTTCTAAACTGAAATGTGCTCGATTTTGCATGATTTCTTAAGGACCCTATATTACGGGACATGTTTTCATCTAAATAATATTTTTCCTACAAACTACATAAAAAATATCTCAGAATAACAAAATTCATAATTTTCTAATTATATTTACTATTTTTACAAAATTTCACAAGAATCGGGCTGGAATTTGGACTCACCGGTTTGGGTGGCTCCGGCCACCGCGGGCCGCCGTGGCCTTGTCGGCTGGCCTGGGCGTTGCCACCACCGTGTGGTGGTGGTGGCCGTCCACTCCCAGCTCCTCGTCTCGTATGGGTTCCCTTTAAAATCCCTAACTGCACAGTTTTTCTTATTTTTTTTTATTTTCTGGATTTTCTCTTAAATTTTCAACTCTCTCTAATTTTTTTTTATTTTTATCTGTCCAAATGAGCTTCTGAATTTTTCTTGCTATTTATAGACGATTTTTGTAATTATTATGCATTAATTTGATAAGACTTTGTCCAATTTCCTTGATTTTTTGGCTTTTAAGTTGTTCAATTTTTATTGGCCAATTTTTCTTTTTCTGACCAAGACCTGATCTTACATCAGCTTATCCTCTTCTGATTTTTTTCTGATTTTTACATAATTATTTTATATTTTTCTTTAATTATTTGCTTAGTTTTCGGCCAATTTAGGTAATTACGCGTATTTTTATCTACACGTAAATACATGTGGGGTACATGTGAACATTCCTAAATATTATTTTGGTCATTCTAAAATTTTTAGTATACATATAATCTATCTCTAGTAGTTTATTAGTTATTAGATTACACTTTTTGCCTTTTTAGTAATTAGCAATTATTATGCTTAAAATTTGAAAATTTTATAGTCTCCTATTTTACTATTTATTTTCTTAAATTTAAGTTTACGGGGTCATTTTTACTAATATTTCTCTCAATAGTTTATAATTTAGGTGTGATCGGATCCTTTAGCCGACCGCCCTAAACCTTGGGTTCTAAGTTCAATCCTACGGTTACTTAATTGAACTTTGGGGCTTGCACAGGTCCCTAGAGCGAGCTGATCAAGCAAAATCAACAGACCAAATTAATTAGGCGAAGTGTAGATTTTGTCCAATTTGATTACTAATTCCTATTAAATACAAGCAATAATCAACACCATGTACCTAAAATCACTCTAAGATCGAACACAATACTCTGATCTCAGATCTGAACAAAAGTCAAACCTCGATAAAGGAAACCGAAAACTACAAATCTAAAAGAAAACAAGTAGCATATTATCCCTTAAGTCCTACTAAAAATTATCTAAAAGCTTATGATCTATTCAATTAAGGTCCTAAAAGAAATAATTGAGTCAAATTAATAATATTATAATATAATTAAACTAAAGAGGTGATATAATTATATTTATAAGATCACTTTTTATAGAAATTCATAAAGTACGTAATATATATATATAAAAGAAAGTATAAAAATGACTCATAACTAGAGTACTAAATAATATAGATTATCGAATCAATATGGTAAATAAGTACTCAATTAGAAAATAGTATAATATGTAACAACTAGTAAGAAAATACATTATAATAAGTGATACATAAAACGAACATACCAAGCATAATGCGATATACTATATAAGTAAACAAAAACTTAGCCCCAACATATATATATCTATAACTAACGATCCGAAACATGATAAAATATTTTTAATAATAACTCTTACATAAATAGCACTATATAGCATGATAAACAAATAATTAAAAGAGGTAATTAAAATACTAACAGTATTTAATCAAAACTAACAATGGAGATAATAAATAAAATAATAGTAATAAAATAATATACTAGGAGTACGGTTCCGAATACAGAATTAAAAATGAATTGCGAATCTAATTCGAAAAGAGAATCATTGAAAGTACACGAGCGAGAACTTAACACAAACAATAATACAAAAATTAATTCACTAAAATAATATACTTGAGTAATTAATTACTTAATCACATCTATTGGGTCAAATTAGAATACAAGACATGAAGTTAACTTAGTCTAGTCGCATGCGTACCCTAAGGAACTTCAAAAGAGCTAATAATGGAGAGCAAAAATTAGGAATTTGGGTTGCTAAAAACTCTAAAACTTGGGGCAAAAATTTGAGAATTGAGCTGGGAAAGGAAAAGAAATGGAAGGGCGAAAGAAAGCTAAAAGTTGGGTCCAGCCAAAATGATCAAGGGTAGGGTCTGAGGTGTTGAGATTTAAGAAGAATGGAAGAAGGGGTGAGAGAGAAGAATGCAAGGGATTGAATGAAGGGTCAGGGGTAAGGCTTGCGATAGTGATTGAAGGGGACAAGGAAAGAAGGTGAGGGGAGGGAGATTGGATTGAAACAGGGGACAAAGGGAATTAATGAGGTAAGAGAGAGAGAGTGAAGGCAATGATAAAGTGAGGGAGAGAAGGGGAGCTAAAAGAGAGATAGAGGTAAGGTGAGAGTTAATAAAATAAAATAATTGTTTAGAGGAAGAAGGATGATTGTCGTTGGGAAAAGTAAGGTTTAGGGTAAGGTTTTTAGGTAGTTTCTATAAGTTTCTAGATGAGAGGGTGGTGATTTTAAAGAGAAATAAAGAATTAAATGGGCATATAATATATATATATTGTGTAGAATAACCAATTTTTATAAAATATCATAAAGAGAAATATTAATAAAAGAAATTTACATATACTATACGTAAAATAAGGATTTCAAAATAATCAAGTCAAGACCTTAATTTTTAATTGTTACTAACTTAAGGAGTTTAAGACTTAAATAAAATACTAGACTATTAGGGTGTTTTATTTAGCTTGAACAATTGATGTGTTTGTCATAATGTGTTCTCATTGTCTGCTATCTTTGTGAAAGTTTTTTGAATAGTCGAATAGTTGATGATGTATCTTCATCATCTAGCATATTGATGAAAGGCTTTGAGTTATTTGCTTGAGTAACTGTTCTTCATAAGAGCTTTCTTTGTACATGCATTCTTTTTCTGAACAAAATATCATAAAATTTTCTAATATCGAACAAATATGTTTTGATTGAACAAGAACACTTCTCTCTTCATATTTTGAACAAAATTAATTATTGAACAATTTAATTATATTAAGAAAGATTAATTCTATAGTAATCATCCTCATTTTGATTTAAATTATTGCTATCAAAACTACTTTCCTTTAATAGTCTTGAGACTATTTTAAATATTTTTTTGTTATATTTTAAGGGATTTAAGGTCCCTGCTAAATTAGCCTGAATTTGACTTTTTTCTTTTAAAAATTCATTAATATGAGTAACACCGTTTTTATATTGATTAAGATATGCTTGAATAGTTTTGGTGTCTGTCATATTTGTATTGAATTTTTCCTACTATTTTACTCTATATACTCTTGAAACATAAGGTTGACCATGTTTATATTTATTGATAGCATAAGTCCATGTTGCTATCTAACCTAAATTAAATCTTACTATAAATTTTACGAAATTGAAGAAATTAAGTTGATTACCATCCTTACAGTATTTGAACCAATTTACAAACCAAACTGGAAAATCCTTGATGTATCTCTACTAGAAGAATTTTTCCTGCTGAACCAAAGTATTTGAACCAATTTACAAACCAAATTGGAAAATCCTCTTGAGTAGTCTTAAATTGAATAAATCATGAATGGGAATAATTTTTATGTAAAATATAATTTCTTAAGCGTTGATGTAGTCATAATCATTATATGCCGGTGGATTAAACGATTAAGAAAACATTTTGGTATTTTAGGAAGATAATCCCCATTGCTTCAAATGAATAATCCTTTTTATCTTATCTTTTAAATAAGTAATATCTTTATCTTCATCTTGATGAATCAAGTGGAATAAATTCATAAAATTTTTTATTTTTCTTTGGATCAGTTGGTTGAAAATGAAAGTCTTTTGGAAAATATTTTTGAATAATTTCAAAGGGAGATTTTTCATAAAATTATTTTAATATCTCTGGTTCTATTGGAAATGGTATTTGAGTATTTTTCTTTTGAAAATAATCTTTAGTTCAAACATAAACCTGTTTGACTTAGTAAGTAGGGTTGAGTACTTAAAAACGATTTTGAATAGAAAATTCTATTAAAGATGATGACGATGATGACACGACCACTTTTGCATAAGTGGATGGAATAGGTGGTTTTTTATTAAGTTTAAAATTAGACGTTTTTGCCTCGAAGAAATTATTTGAAAAAGAAATCTGAAAGTGAATTAGATTCTTCTTTTGTAAATTCAATATCGAAATCAGAAGTAGATAAAATAGCTTGTCATCTTGCAAAATTTTATTTTGAAACTAAATTCTTAACATCTTTGATTAAAATCTCTTTTGCAAATTTACAATAAACTCTTATCAATAAAATTTTACCAAAAAAATCATCTTGAAATTTAAAAATGCAAAGAGCAATAGATGAAATTTCTTTTTTGATTATTGAATAATTAATTTGAGTATTTTGCCATATTCTTAAATAATATCTTATTATTTGTTCCTAATTATTGACCAATTGTTTTAACATTTCACCATATCTTATGTCTGAGGCATCTGTTTTCACTATTAACTTTGAATTTCGATTAATAATACCTAAACAAGGTAAATATTTTACTTCTTTCTTAATTTTTTGAACAATTTTAGTCATTTCATCCTTTCATGAAGGATGTTTCTTCTTTAATCTTGGAAATAATGACTTACATTTAATTCTTAAATTTTGAATAAAGTTAGAAATATAATTGAGACATTCTAAAAATTTTTGAAGTTATTTTTTATCTTTTATTTCGTCAGGAAATTTTTGAGCAAACTTGATAGATTTGTTAATAAGTTTTATTGTAGCTTAATTTATATCATATTTTAAAATCTTATTTTTGTTTGAAATAATTTTATCTTTTTAATTGATACTACTAAATCATTTCTTTTAATAATATTAAAAAATATATTTAGTTGTTTAAAATGTTGATTTATATTTTTTGAAAAAATTAGAACATCATCTATATATACTATTAAAGAATTTGTATATGGAGTGAAAATTTCATTTGTGATGTTTTGAAATTCTGAAGAGGTATTTTTTAAGCCAAAGGGTATTATATTCCATTCGTAATATCTAAATGGAATTGTAAAAGTTGTTTTATATTTTTCTTATTCATCTATTTGAATTTGTCAAAATCCAAATTTCATATTGAATTTAAAAAAAAAATTTGCCCCCAACAATTTATTGAGTAAATCCTTTTTATTAGGAATTTAATACCTGATCCATTTGTATACTATGTTTAAAGGCTTATAATTGATAACTAATTTAGGAGTGCCTCTTTCTATTTAAGCCTGATTTTGAACATAAAAACAAGAACATGACTATGGAGACTTAAACTTTCTAATTATCCTTTTATTTAAAAGTTCTTGAATTTCTTTCTTGCAAAATTCTATCAATTCTTTATTTAGCCTAACTTTAGTGGGAATTTTATCTTTAGTAAAACCTTTCATATATGGTAGTTTGACTATATACTTTTTTCTTAACTAAAAAGCATTAAGGGTGTCTAAACAAATTTTCTTTTCAAAACTTTTTTGTGTAGTTTTTATTCTTTCTTTAGTTTCTTATTTTTCCAACTGATTAAAGATTCTTCTTTGAGAAAATTAACTTGTTTTAACTTTTTTTCTATTTAACCAATTATATTATCTTTTAATAAATTAACTTCTTTTTCTTTCATTAGACTAATAAATTTGAACATTATTGCTTTATTTTTAACTAGAGTTTTTAAACCTTGAGAAATTATTTGAAACAGATACAGTATAGTAAGAAATAGAATACATAAAATCTTTGCATTATTTATATTTTTTCGCTAAAATAAATGATGTTTTAAAATTAATTTCATCTTAAATAATCTTGGCTATAAGAATTTTATAATTAACATTTAATCTTAAATTACTAGCTAAAACTAATCTTTTCGAAGTTTCTTCATAAAACTTTGTTTGAATTAAATTTTCTTGAATACAATTTTGATAAGCTCCAGAATCTAAAAGAGCAATTACTTCTATTTTGAAATTATTTTGAATAGATAATAATACTTTGCCATACCATTTTTTAATATTTATTATATTGATTAGATTGACATATTCCTTATATTTTTTTATTAAACTCTATTTCTTTCTCTTCTTCTAATTCTAAATTGTCATTTTCAATTTTTTATTCTAAACCGTTATATTTTTCCTTTAATTCTTTGATTTCTCCTTTTATTTTATTAATTTTTTCTTGAAGAGTTTTTATAGTTATTAGATTTTTTTTTTGTTTGAAAATCTTTAATAAATTTTTCCTAAAGAATAATTTTCTTCATTACTTGAACTTTCTTTTGAGTAAATATTCTCTTTGTTTTTTTTTTATCTTTAATTTGATCAACCATTTTTAAAAAAAAAATTTCTTCATTGGTAATAACATTTAATTGTCTATATGAACAAATATTTTTGCAACAACACTTAAAATTAGATTTTTCAGTTGAAGAGATATTTGAATCGTTTTCAATCTTTTGAATACAATCAAAATTTTCATAACTTGAATCACTTTCTTTTATAGTCAATTCTTCTTTCGAAAATCTTATTGGAGTTTTTTCTTTATCTGGTTTTTCTACCAACATATTTTCTATTATATTGGTTTGTTGACCAATTATATGTAAAATTTTATTAGTATAATTATTTTGAGCTTTTACATTATTAAAATCTTGATTTTCTCTTGTAGTTTTCTTGAAATGTGAGGCTTTTATTGTCTCATTATGAACTATAATATCGACTTTTTGAAGTGGAGGATGAGTACTTGTAGTTGTTCCTTGTTGAGTTTCCCATTTTTGACTTAGTGACTTAATTATTTGAATATAATAAGGCTTATTTTGATCAAAGTTATTAGTAAACCATCTAAAGAAAGGTTCACTTCTTTTTAATTAGTTTGCATATCATTGTACGATATGGTTCTAATTGAAATAAATTCTTCTTCAATATAAGTTTTGAAATATTTTCTCCTTTTCAAAGTATTTCTTTTTAAATAAAAATACTTTCTTAAAAAATATTTGTCTATCTCAAAAGGTTCTTATAAGCTTATTACATTTGATTTGAGAACAAGTGGGAGAATTTGGTTGAGGTTGATAAATTGGTTTTGGAATTGGTGGTTGAAAATCGACATCTCTAAGTCTTACTAACTCAGTTAGGGTTTCTGACTGAATATTTTCTCTTTCATTATCTTCGTTGGGTGTTTAACCTTCTTGACTAGTTTTTGGAGAAAAAAAAATGTTCATTTTATTGAAATAGTCATCTATGTTTAGAGTAATTGGCCTTCTAACAGTTATCTTGGGGAATTAAATTCTAATGCTACTATTATCAAATAATTGAATAAGAGTGGGTATTGTTTGAGAGACACTAAGTCTTAGTGGAAGGACTTCTTCTAAAGCTCATTCTTTTGGTAATTGCATTTCATTCTAGCTTAATGATTTTGGAGTAAACATTAGAGAATCTACAATATTGGTTTCTAAAAGAACAGTTTCTCCTTTGGAAGATAGTTTTTTGGCTTTTGAATTAATTTGAGAAGTTATAACTTTATAGTATATCCCAAAGATAAATGCCATAACTTTGGTTCCTTCTACAAAATTATGATTTTGAGATTGAATATATAATATTAAACTATCCATAATTTTTGTATCATCTAAACCTATTAAAAAATGAGGAAAACATTGAGTATGCCAAAGTCCTTTATGAAGATTGGTTTGAAACAATGATAAAGTGGTTTCATTAGAATTTGTATTTTTAGTGTCTTTTAACCAAACTGAATTAAGACGATTTATGTCTTTTCTATGAAGAAGTTTGATTGAAATTTAAATAAGTTCAACAAGAATATATATATATATATATATTGCATTTTTGAATAGATACTTCTGAAAGTAATTTGATAATTTTACACTTTCCTGACAAAAAAATAGTTTTTTTAACTATTTTGATTACATAATTATGTTTTAAATTAAAACTTCCAATATCATAAATCTCTTTGGGTTTTTGGTTAAGAATTGACCAATTTAATATGAGAAATTTTAATTTCAGAAAAATTATAAATATCTTGATTTGAATCACTAGATTCTACATCAACTGAAAAAGAGTTTCTTCCGGATGTAAACTAGAAGAAGAGGAAGATCTTAATAGATTCATCTTTGTTTAATAAAGACTTAATACTTTGCTAAGCAAATTTGTATTAACCTATATACTTATAGGAACACCTTGCTGACTAACGGTCTTACTGCCTCTCTTGAGACCTACTGACGGTATCACAGTTTTGGCTTGTTAACACAAGAAATAGAATTATTACAAACTACTTTCACAAGGTATTTAACTTTCATTATCTCAGATGAAATCTAATAATCCTATCTCCTTTTCCTCCCTAAAAATTCTCTAGAGGTCTGGCTCTGATACTAATGAGGTGTAGGATCCTTTCTTGAATGGTGGTGGATAGGATTGAATACAAGATTTAATGATGCTAGCTTACTTATGAATAATATAGCAAAATTATGGACTTTAAGCCCTTATAAGAAGTTTGAGTAATATTTAGAAAAATATGCTAATGTGTGAGTAGCTAACTTAGTAAAAATGTAGTAAAAGTTTATAAAAAAAACATGATTACGAAGTTCAAAGTGAAATCACAATTTTATAGTAATTTGACTAAGATTAATTAGATGCTAAAGTTACATAAATTAAATGAACTTCCTATAAAAATTGAATTTTAATCAGATAATTGATGAAGTGTAGTAGGTATATGACAACTTTTGACATGTTAAGAGGAAAAAAGTTCTACTGCATAATTGAAGGAAAATTAAGAATCAACGAGAAATTAATATTAATATCTTATAAGTACAATTACAAGTAAAAAAAGAAGCTTGAGAAATCGTAAAGTGAAATGATACGTACAAATAAAGGAAATATAAGGAGTATATATGAATAATCGAGAAATTTATGAGTTTTTTAAGTAAGTGATACGTATCGGTTTAACCAACCATCCTAGGACTATTGAGATTGCAACTATCCATACTTTAGTATAATGGATATGAATATGAGTACCGATCTCACAATGCTATTGATTACTAATAATTACCCTAATCCTATTATCTAATTGATAACAAAATCGAGAAATACTAAATCTAAATTAACACTAACTAAACAAAATAAAAGAATTAAAATGTAGAATAAACAATAACAAAAAACAATCAAGAGTATAAGGTACCATACCCAGACATTGAATCCTGTCAAGATTGCTTACACAACCTATAAATATATCGATTTCATTAACATTTTCTTACACTATGAGATTCCTTAATTAAATTAATATCTTTTTCAAAACTATTAACTCCTAACCCTAGGTTAATTAATTGAAATATCTTCCTAATTAAAACTCTTAAAATAAGATTATCGTTCATTCAATTCTACTATTAGATTTAACCCTAATTCTGAGGATTTATGTTGTTCTATCTTTACGATTGTACACAACTCCTTTTAATTATGTAAGATCTATTTATACATAGGATTTCTCAATCTTCATGCATGAAATCAAATGTTGAATTAATACACTGGAAATATTAATTTAAGAAACTATAGAACATATAATTAGATGATAAGAAGATGATAACTGTATTATAAAGAATAAAGA
Source organism: Lumnitzera racemosa (assembly GCA_024138005.1). Classification (NCBI taxonomy): domain Eukaryota; kingdom Viridiplantae; phylum Streptophyta; class Magnoliopsida; order Myrtales; family Combretaceae; genus Lumnitzera; species Lumnitzera racemosa. The sequence goes on from JAMXBC010000007.1 coordinate 11,421,553, forward strand.
TTTGATCACATAGCTCTCTTAAGGTTCATTGAATCTAGGTACAAAAATAAATCAAATTAAGATCACTATGTACAAGAATCAAAACAAAAATAGAAACAAATCAAAGAAAAGCCCTTTTCAATGTTGAAAGCTTACATTCTGATTTATAGAAATCCACCTTCTTATGCCTTCTTAAACCCTAAAAGTATCTTGTATGCACCTAAAATGTATCTAATGTGTTTCCCTAAATCTAGCCATCAATTCCTTTTATAGTATGAAATTTTCGCAATTCATCACCTCCAACATGGTTATGTGCTGCCTCATGTAACTCTCTACCTTTAAATCTTCATATAAAAGAAACCAAAGTATATAAAGCCATTAAAATTGTCATGTTCCTTGCCGTATATCTCTCGATCAATTCCTATCTTTTGCTTCCTAATTAAGCAAAACTTGTTTATGTTTATTCCTTTTACTCTAAACTATTCTTCTAAGGTTTAAAATGAAAATACAAAATAAGTACCATATTTCATGAAAAACACTAATAAAACCATAAAAAGTACTATGGAATTTACTAGTAAATAAGTGTAATCAAACACTTATCAAATTTCTATATACTTAAACATTTACTTATTCTCAAGTAAAGCTATGTCGAATAAAAACCAATAAGGACAACACATGCTTCATCAATTTTATTGCTACATTGAAAACCAACATATATATTGCACACAACTTGTTGATAGCTCAAGAAATATAAGTTCCATAAATTTGCATTCAAAGAATCATGATATTGATGCACTAGCAACTTTTATATGCATATTTCACTTAACCATATTTCAAATGTACTAAGGACATTAATTGCTAGAGTTCAAAGGATATTTTATGTAAGTTAGAGTTCTACTGTGTCATTTACACAAAAATTTATAAATTTAAGATCAAGTTTAATATCAACTAATCTGGAAAAAGTCATCTAAACGTTGTACACTTAGTTGAAATATATATACTCCTCTATTTTTTTAGTTAAGAGATTTTCTTCTTCTTCTTCTTCTTCTTCTCTCTCTCTCTCTCTCTTATACAATGCAGCATGAAATACGAAGTAATTTCATTGGTCAGTATGTCCCAAATCATACAGCCTTAGGCTGTTAGGTTTAAGATACCCCTTTGAACTTTCAGTACTTCTTTTATTTATCTATTATTAAGTTACGTTTTTTTGAACTTTTCTCTTAACCCATATAGTGAGCTTTCAGTCAATGATACAAGATTTGTCAAGTCAACAAGTATTATCCCCCCTCATTTCTCAAACTTAATTACTTGAGTTAACGAGGCTTATTCTTGAACTTTATTTAATTTTTTTTTCCTTATTATTATTATTTTTAACTCTTAACTTACTATTGTAATTAGGATAACCATTAAGAGACAACCTGATGAATTGTTAACCTCTAGACGTCTCACTTGCACTAGCTTCCAAAGCCTGTAATCCTTCACAAGGAGGATTATCTCTTGTCAGTCTGTCAAGGACGAGCTTTAGTACATGGAAGAGTTGTGGAAGAACCCCCTAAGAACAGAGCTCAGGTATACTCTGCTCTGCTTTACTTGGACTCTTGCTCAGTTGCTAAACTGTCGAGTGCCAAGATTGACTTATCGAGTGCCAAGATTGACTTATCAAGTGTCGAGTCTGAGGATGTTATACGCCGAGCTCTACTCTTCCAACTTACGAAATTACGGTGTAATCCTATCACCTCGGTAGCTCCAAGTACAGTCAGCAACAATCCCCACATCAGCTTATCTCAACCACATCGCCTTGAGATTCTAGAATACAAACCCATTAACAGGTTGTCACCTGTCTCCTACTTTTCTAATATTTGTACTATATTCCTTTTTTGTCATTTATCTTATTTATCATTTTCTTATATACTAGGAATCTCTTTCTTATATTTTCCTTTATGTAATTTTTCATTTTTGTATTGTTACCCTAATTGACTTACGATAAATAGTCCTTTATACTATAGTTGTAATTATCTTAAACCTTACAAGTTAATGAATATTCATGTTCTTGTAAGATACCCTTTTCCAAGTACATCCCTTTCTCACACTCTTATCTATTATTGTCGAGTAACTTGAGATTAGTGGTGAATGGACCTTACTATTAGCGTCATATCAACAAAATATTAAGTCATGTCATGTTTGTTGGTGAGTCATATCCTTCTAGTAGCTTCATGGAAGCTACCGTGTTTGTTCACTTATCATTTCCTTTGTTCTTCGATACCTTGAAGGATCTACTGTTACTACTTCCTAAGATACGCCTTAGTGATTAAATTAGCTTCTAGGCACATCATATATCCATATTCGATCCTACAATTGGATGATAGACTTGATGAGTTGCATAGTGCATGAGTATTTTCGAAGATTAACCTAAAGAGTAGCTACCATCAGATTTGAATAAGGCCTGGAGGTAAGTGAAAGACTGCTTTCAAAATGAAGGATGGTCTATTCAAGTGAATGATGATGCCGTTTGGTCTTACGAATGCGCTAAGCACCGTTATGTGACTCGTGAATCATTTCTGAGATCTTTAATTAGAAAATATGTTGTTGTTTACTTTGATGATATTTTGATATATAGTGCCGACCTCATTTCTCATGCTACGTACTAGAGATCAATATTCAATATCCTCTGTACTAAGTAATTATTTGGCAATTTGAAAAAAATGTGTATTTTATTAAAGCGAGGTAGTATTTCTCGAATACGTTGTCTCTAGAGGAAGAATTATAGTTAATGACGAAAAAGTTCAAGCAATTCTTCGAATGGCCAATGTCGATCAGTGCTACCAAAGTTAAGAGTTTTCATAGTCTAACTTTGTTTCATCAAAGAGTCATTCGGAACTTTAGTTCCCTAGCTGCCTTACTAATCGAGCTAACCAAAAAGGACTCTAAATTCAAATGGACCGAGAAAGCTCAAAGTAGTTTTGATGAGATCAAGTCGAAGTTAACTTCTGCCGTAGTACTTATTCTACCTAGCTTTAAGAAAGTTTTTTAATTAGAGTGTAATGCTTTAGGAATGGGTATTGGTGCTGTCCTTATGTAGGAACGCTAACTTGTTGCATTTTTCAATGAGAAGCTTAAAGGTGCCACTTTAAATTACTAGGCATATGATAAGGAATTTTATACCCTCATTCGAGCTCTTTAGAACTGTCAACATTATTTGATGCTATGAGAGTTTATCATTTACACAAACTATGAATTCCTCAAACACCTTCGAGGCCAACAAAAACTCTATTAACATCATGCTAAATGGGTTGAGTTTTTACAAGCCTTTTGCTATGTCGTCAGGTACAAGAAGGGAAGTACAAACACCATAGTGACACTCTTTCTCATTGGCATATTCTTATTATCACATTACAAGCTAAAATACTTGTTTTCGGCATGCTGCTCGCTTAGTATGAGCACGACTTATACTTTAGACCCTTAATGTCCAAGTGCATTATTAGAAGAGTCGTAGATAGGTTCTACTTAAGCTAAGGTTTCTTAATGAAAGGCCAACAAGTATGTATGACGAATAACTTAGCCAAAGAATTACTTATTTGGGAAGCCCATACTAGGGACTTAGTTGACCATTTTGGGGAGAAGAGAACTACTAAGTTATTGAAAGAATACTTCTATTAACCTAGGATGATGAAGGATGTGTGTAAAGTTCTTGAGCGTTGTAAGGTGTGCAAACAAACTAAGAGAAGAAAAAAGCCATATGGAGAATATACATTTCTGCCCATACCTAAGCGGACATAGATCGATTTAAGCATGGATTTCATGCTTGACCTACCTAGTACACCTTGGAAACATGATTCTACTATGGTGGTGGTTGATCGGTTTAGCAAAATGAGCCACTTCATCCCTTGTCACAAAGCTAATGATGCTTTATTTGTTGCTAACCTCTTTTGCAGTAGATTGTACGGTTACATGGAGTCTATAGGAGTATGGTATCTAATTATGATTCGAAGTTTACGAACTTCTTCTACTAAATACTATGAAAAAAACTTGGCACTAAGCTCATGTTTAGTACTTCATGCCATCCGCAGACAAACGGCCAAATAGAGGTTATGAATAGAATAGTAAGCAACCTTCTTCGAGCTACTGTTGGAAAGAATTTGCATGGTTAAGATATGATATAAATCAACTCCCCGGACTAATCATACATAGCTAAGCTAGAAGACTCTAAGGATTTACACAGAAAATACTAGCTTAAAGCCCCATTCGGGACAAGGATTCCCACTTTGACCTCCATATTCCACTTTACAACTGACTTGAGTACCGAGGTCCCGTATATGCCAACATGGTTCCCAAAGCTGCCAAGCAAACATTTTGACTTATTAAGCTCTTTTTAAGACTTAGGTAATGTCCAAGTTGACTAGCATTGGACCCCGGTTCAAGCCGAATGGCGAGATACCCAACCTGAATTGGATCTGGACGTCCTTGATTGACTGAGCTCTGACCTGAACCAGAATAGGTCCACTTCGACTGCAGATTAATTTCCTTCACCTCATCCAAAGTGTATCATGCTCCAAACGTTAACCACTATGCGATACTTGTCTTTTGGCAAAACATTCTAGAAGGATTTTAATGAGAATTGAGCTACTGGACCATTGACCCGCAGCCGAGCCTAAGGACTGGAAGGCCTAGTACAGTAGATTCTTCTACTATAGCTGACTCCTGCTGATGTCGAGTATCTCTTAGCTGACTCGTTCTGCATGCTGAGCCAAATGACTCCTTATTTCTCATAGATAATATGCCGAAAAGCAGAAGGCCGAGACAATAGCCAATCTTTTCTTTCACTCATGCCTGACCATTTACTTACTCGGCATCACCATTACCAATATATTGAGAGAGAAAGTCTGAACTGACTAAGCTACCCCTGTTTAGATAAGCCAGTCGATCGTACTTTTTGTTCTCATCTTCCAATGGCCTCACTAATACAGCATTGCCATGTGTATGGAATCATGTGTAGAATTTATCACACTAATCATTGCTTTTTAGGAATATTCATTTTACCCTTTTGTATTCTTGTATATTACTTCTTTAAGGTAATGCCCTTTTTGTCTTTTCCTTTTAGGCATGTTGCCCTAAATTCTCTGGTATAAATACCCCCTGTACTTATAGCTATAAATTATCATATTGAACATTAATATACTTAGCATTAATCTCTTGTAAACGCTACTTTGTTTACAATCGTCTCACTCTTATCCTAACCCTTAAGCAAGGCTAAGTGGCAAGTAATCTCACTGGATCGATTCGTACATCATATCAAATTTTTTTTGTGAGTCATCAGAAGTTCCATTGATGCATCATATCCATTAGAGTTGTTCGTGGGTTTTACTTACTTTTCATTTGCATTTGTCCTTATGCGTCATTCCCCATTATTCATTTCGAGCTTTTTGCAAGCTTGGACCCATCCAGTAACTGGCCTTATTTGTTCATGGTTACGGTTCACAACATGTTGGCATCAGAGCGGAGGTTTTGTTTGAGTTATAGTTTGTGTTTGAAGTTCTATTCATACAGTGTTTTGTGCATGTGAAACAAAAGTAAATTAATGTATTCATTTTAGCTGCTGTGTTTGCTAGCTGTTAATTTCCTGAAGTGTCTGTTTGAGCTTTGAATTTGTGGAGAAAATGACTAACCCTAGTGTAAACATTGGTATGGGAGATGACAGTGGAGTTATTCACCATGGACGGCAGTCTCAGGGAACCTCCAGAAGTACCGAGACTTGATGAAGTGGCTAAACTCTTGGTGGATTTGATCCGAGCTATTCATGTGTTGTCTTGCTGACCGACTGAGGTCGCACAAAACACCTTATATGCTGGTCAACCTGTTAGAGGTCAAAACCCAACTTGATAAGTTTGAAGTGGAAGAGTAGGCGGACAAGCAAGACGAAGGATAGATGTGAGGGAACTAGATGAACAGGATGAGGAAGAGTACTTTGAAGAAAAGCAAGCTAGAGTCACTAGAGCATCTGACCATGTCAAACTTCGAATTTCGAGTTTTAATGGATCTGAGAATGCTGATGAATATTTAGACTGGGAAGAGAAGGTGAAGCTTTTTTTTTATTATTATCAATATAAGGATTATGAGAAGGTAAGAACTGCTACTATAAAGTTCTCCGGATATGTTGTCATACTAGAAACTTATCTTTAAGATACTTTCACTTGACTTCAAGAGCTAAGATAGGGAGACCAGACTGTTGATAAGTATGTTTAAGAATTTCAAATGCTTATGATCTGTGGTGAAGTGGAGGAACCACTAGCTTAAACAGTCTCAAGATTCATTACTAGGTTGAGAGGTGACATTCAGGACATTGTGGAACTTCAACAATTTACCACAATGGATGAGGCCACTAGAAAAGCTCAGCGAGTAGAAAGGTAAAGAAGGAGATTAGTACCAGCCACGATGTCGACTAGTTGACCTAGATAGGCGAGTCACCGAGTTTAGTCAAGTACCGAGCTATGCTGAAAGATGGATGTCCAAGTTGAATTGCAAAGCCGACCTGACACTGAAGTTCCGAAGGGGCAAGGATTAAGTAAGAAGACGGGCTGGATCAAGTGCTTCAAATGTAAAGGGTTTGGACATATGGTCACTTACTGTCCAAATTGAAGAACTATAATGATTAAGAGAGACACCCCGAAGCTAGATGTAGACAGTTAGATGAGGAACCTGAGGAAAAGATCATTGCTGAAAAAGAAGATGTCGAGAAAGAACTTATAGATGAAGACATGTTTGCTGGGGACTTGGATTAGTTGATCCTGGTTGTCCAATGTGCCATGAGCTTAGAACCCTTACGGGAGGATGAGTGGAGAAAGAATTTGTTTCGTACCACCTATAAGATGAATGACTAGGTGTGAGCATTAATTGTGGATAGTAGAAGTTGCACTAATGTGGCATCAACCGAAATGGTCACAAAGTTGAAGTTGCCAACCATTGCTTACCCTAAACCATACAAGTTGCATTGGTCGAGTAATAGGGGAGTGCTATATGTTACCCGGCAGGTACCGCTGTTAATCACCATTGGACATTATTTCGATGAGATTCTTTATGATGTGCTGCCCATATGTGCCTCGTATGTGCTGCTTAGCTGACCATGGTTGCTTGATAAGAGAGTTATCCATGACGATTATAAGAATACGTACATATTTGAGAAGGATGGCCGAAAAATCACAATGAACCCAATGATACAGAGAGAAGTCAACAAATTGCAGACAAAACTTGCTCATGGATCGAAGAAGGCTCTGGTGATGAGTTGAGTCGAGCTTTAAGAGGCCATCAATGTTAACCAGCCGACCTTTATGTTGGTTAGGCGCTTACTAGAGATAAAGGAGTGAGGTGAATTACCCTAAGAAATCAAAGAGTTGTTGGACGAGTATGCAACTTGTTCCCAAAACAATTACCCAAGGGCTTGCCCCCAACTCAAGGCATAGAGAACTACATTGACTGAGTACCCGATGCCGCATTACTGAATAAGCTATCCTATTGGATGAATCTCGAATAGGCATTTGAGCTCCAACGTTAAGTCAATGAATTACTGGAGAGAGGATATATCAAACAAAGTCTTAACCTTTACGCTGTGCTGGAGCTTCTAGTAACGAAAAATGATGGAACCTAATGGATGTGTGTGGATGGCCGAACCGTAAACAAGATTACTATTAAGTATAGATATCCTATCTCGAGGTTGGAAGATTTGTTGGATGAATTGAATGGGGCTACAATTTTTAGTACGATTGACTTAAGTCTAACTATCATTAAATTTACATGAGGTAAGGAGACGAGTGGAAAATGACGTTTAAGACTTGACATAGATTATATGAATGGATGGTCATACCTTTCAACTTATTGAATGTCTCAAGCACTTTCATGAGACTAATGAATCATGTGTTAAGACATCTGATCGGGAAGTATGTCATGGTGTATTTTGAGGACATCTTAATCTACAGTGTCGGCATGTTAAGTCACTGTGAACATCTCCAAACTATTCTAGATATCCTCCATACCGATAGATTATTTGGTAATCTCATAAAGTGTTGTTTTTGCTAGGAAGAAGTGGTATTCTTGGGCTATGTAGTTAGTAAAGGAGGCTTACGAGTGGATGATGAGAAGATTCGAACAATTGTCTAATAGCCAACCCCTACTAATTGTACAAACGTGAGAAGTTTCCATGGACTGGCTTAGTCCTATAGACGATTCATTAGGAATTTTAGTACCCTCACTGCGCCATTTATTGACCTAACGAATAAAAACACCAATTTCTGATAGAGAGAAAGGGAAGAGAGGAGCTTTGCCAAGATGAAAGAAAGATTGACCTCTGCTCTGGTGTTGGTTTTATCTAACTTCAATAAAATCTTTAAGTTGGAATGTGATGCATCAGGCATTGGAATAGGTGCTGTCTTAACTTAGGAAGGCTAATCGATTGCGTTCCACAATGAGAAGCTTAGAGGATCTCGGTTAAATTACTTCGTGTATGACAAAGAACTCTTGGTGCTGATTCGAGTGCTGCAAGTATGGCAATACTATTTACTATCGAGAGAATTTGTCATATATATTGACCATAAGTTGTTGAGGTACCTCCGAAGTCAAACCAAGTTATCAAAGTGACAAATGAGATGGGTTGAATTTCTTGAGGGATTCAATTTTGTAATAAAATTCAAGTATGGGAAGAGCACTGTAGTTGGAGGTGCTCTTTCAAGAAGACATAGACTTCTGAATGAATTGTAGACCAGACTGTTTGGATTTACGAGTATTATAGAGTAGTATCTTAAGGATCTATACTTTAGACCCATAATCGCGCAATGTGTCGATGGAAGGACAGTGGATGAATATCATGTAGAAAATGGCTACTTATTCCGAAGTGGAAAATTATGTGTGTCAACTTGTTCCTTAAGGGAGTTATTGATTAAGGAAGCTTATAGTGAAGGGTTTTTCGGATACTTTGGAGAAAGAAGGACCTATGAGCTGTTGAATAATTGATTTTTTTGCCTGAGAAGGAGGAGAGATATGTACTAAGTTGTCAAAAGCTATGCTATGCAAAAAGGCTAAGTGATGAGCCGAGAAAGGGAAAGTAATGCTTTTGCCTATCTCGATAAAGTCGTTGACTGAATTGAGCATGGAATTTATTCTCGGATTATCATGAACTGCCTAAGGTAAAGATTCTATAATAGTTGTCATGGATCGGTTCAACAAGATGGCACACTTCATGCCCTACTCTAAAACTAACAATGCTTCGGCTATTACTTCTCTTTTCTTGGAGGAGATTGTACGAATACACAGCATGCTGATAAGTATATTCTATAATAGAGACCTGAAGTTCTTGAGATATTCTAGAGAATTTCGTGGCGTCGGATGGAGACTAGACTACAATTCGGTACTTTCTGCTACCTTTAAACTGACAACCAAACATAAGTGGTTAATTGCACTTTGGGATCACTACTCCGAGTTGTAGTAGGTAAGAATTTGGCTGATTGGGACGTCTTCTTGCTAGTGGTCAAGTTTGCTTACAACTAGACTGTGCATGACACCACTAAGTAAACTCTTTTTGAAGTGGTTTATGGTTTTAATCTTGAGTTGCCCCTCGATTATACCCCTGTACTTACGCCTATATAAGAGGACCTTGATGCCTCAGCTAGAGCACAATCTCTTTAGTACATCTATGACAAAGTTACTCGACATATCGACCAAGCTACTAAAAGAATGCGAGAGAAGACTAAGGGTAGGACGGTTAAAAAATTTTAGCAAAGAGACTTAGTATGGCTACACATCAGCAAGGAATAGTTTTCGACTAAGAGGAGGAACAAACTATCTCCAAGGGTTAAAGGACCTTTCAAAATCTTCCAAAAGATTAATGATAATGCCTATAGATTAGAGTTACTAGAGGACTATGGGGTTTTTGACACCTTTAATATTACCGACCTCAATTCATATCACCCTAACGGAGAGCTGACCAGAGATTGTTCGGATTCAATCCTCAAATCAACCTGGAGGGAATAATAGGAATCGAGTTATTTAACCATTGACCCGCAGTTGAGCCCAAGGACTAGAAGGCTTAGCACGGTAGATTCTTCTACTCTAGCCGACTCCTACTGAGGTTGAGTATCTCATATCCGACTTATTCTACACGCCGAGCTGAATGACTTCTTATTTCTCGTAGATAGTATGCCGAGAAGCAAAAAGCCAAGACAATAGTCAATCCTCACTCTCATTCAAGCTTGACCATTGACTTGGCATCACCATTGCTGATATGCTAAGAGAGAGAGAGTCTGGACTAATTAACCCATCCCTACTTGGACAAGCCAGCTGACCATACTTTTTGTCTGCATCTTCTAACGACCTTATTAATACAGCATCGCTACTTGTACAGAATCAAATATACAATCCGTCATACTATTTATTGCTTTCTTGGAATATTCATTTTACTCTTTTGTATTTTTGTACATTATTTTTTTTAGGATAATACCCTTTTTGTCTTTTCCTTTTAGGCATGTTGCCCCAAATTCTTGGATATAAATACCCTTTATACTTATAGTTGTAAATCATCAAATTTAACATTAATACACTTGATGTTCCTCTCTTGTAAACACTACTTTGTTTACAGTTGTCTCACTCTTATCCTAACCTTTAAGTAAGGGTACTGGCGTAACTTAGGTTTGTTCGAAAAGGAGTGGCTACAGATATGTATTAGATCTTTTGTCCTCTTGGCACCAATGTTGTTGAGTTGGGGGCCAACTCGGACATGCTGAACAAGTGTAAGTAAAGGCTGAGTTGTAAACGGATCATTTGTCCGATCAATAAATAACTGCTGAAAGATAGGAAGTCACTCGGTTTGGTATTAAGAATTGGTCAGCACAGCTAGGATTAGCTTGGTTTCAGAAGGAGTCGGCTGAGTATGAGAATTTGTTGCTTGAGTCCCTCGAGGCCTTAGGTTCGATTGTGAGTTAGGGGTCTAGTAACCCGATTCTTATCACATAACATTCCGTTATTAGAATTAAAACAAGTTTCCTGTTGTGAGTAACCTTAGCATTCTCAATTTAACTCTTATCTATTCCCTTTAGTAAGGAGTAGTGGCGAGTGACTCTATAGTTTAGATTGGTGGGTCATGTTCGGTGAATTGTAAACTGAATACGATTGATTAGTATGACATAATTAGTTGGTAACTACCTAGATTTTTCTAGTTTTCTTTTGTTTCTTTTAGCTCTTTTTTGTTATGGTATTGCTTTGTGTGTCCTACCTCGAAGACATATCAAGATATATGCCTGCCCATCATTAATTTCACTTACAATCGCTCCATTCATAGCTCAACAGGAAGGTTGCCTTTTAAGGTTATCTATGGACTTAACTCGAACTTACTCTTAGACATGATTATCAACTCGACCTCTTAAGGAGAAAGTTAATAGAGCCTACAGTGCGCTGAGGAGTTTTAGAAATTACATTAAAAGATTGCTAAGCAACTAGCCAAAATAATGGTTTGATAGAGAGAATACGATAGCTAAGGTAGAAGATGAATTATCTTTAGCCAGGGAGACCTTATTTAGATTCACTTTAGCAAGGAGCGATTCCCAGTAAAGAGAACGAACAAGTCTTCTCCTAGGTCAGACGACACTTTCAAAATTCTTTTATGCATCAATGACAGCGGCTATGAGCTAGAACTGCTTGAAAGATACGAAGTGTGTCCAACTTTCAATGTCGCCGACCCGACTCCTTTTGTACTAGAAGAAGAAGAAAAAGACTAAGATTTTGGAGCAAATCTTTAACAACCCTAAGGAATTGATGGATTGTTAACCTTTGGACCTCTCACTCGTGCTCACCTCTAAAGCTTATAATCCTTCACAAGGAAGATTCTCTCTTATCAACCTATGGAGGATGAGCTTCAATACATGGAAGAACTGTGGATGTACTCCTTAAAGATATAGCTCGGACACACTCCGCTTTACTCAGACTCTTGCTTAATTACCGAATTGCCGAGTGTTGAGTGCTAAGATCAACTTGTAAAGTGCCAAAACTTACCTACTGAGTGTCGAGTTTGAGGATACTATACTTCAAGCTCTACTCTTCTAACCTATTGAATTGTAGTGTCATTTAATCACCTTGGTAACTCCTAGCATGGTTTGTCAATAGTAGTACAACATCAGTTCAGCTCAGCTACAGTACCCTAAGATCCCAAAACGTGAACCCATTGACAAGCCACCACATATCTCTTACTTTTCTAACCTTTGTACTATATTCCTTTTTGTCATTTATCTTATTTACTCTTTTTGTATATACTAGGAATCTATTTCTTACATTGTTATTTATGTAATTTTTCATTTTTATATTATTTCCCTAAAGGACTTTCTATAAATATTCCTTTATATCGTAGCCTCAATTATCTTATACCTTACAAGTCAATGAATATTCTTGTTCTTGCAAAATACCTTTCTTCGGGTATATCTCTTTCTCTCACTCTTATCTAATTTTACCAAGTACCTCAAGATTAGTGACGAATAGACCTTAATATTAGCTTATGCATCATATTAAGTAAAATACTAAGTTGTGTTATGTTCGTTAGTGCATCATATGCTCTAAGCAACTTCATGGAAGCTGCAATGTTTGTTGACTTAGCCTTTCCTTCATTCTTCAATACCTCGAAAGACCTAATACTACTACTTCCTATAGTAAGCTCTAGTAATCAACTCAGCTCCTAAGTACATCATATAACAACTTTCATTTGTTCATTTACTAAAAATTATAATGCTTTGAAGACTTCTAAGGTTAGCGTATACATCGAAGCAATTTTAAAAGTATAAATGACCTACTCCTAATCAGTGATATTCCCTTAATCTAAGTCTTTAGTCAAAGCTTAAATAATACATGACTATATCTCAGGCAGATTATACAATTCATATCCAATAAAGTACAAGAAATCCATTAAAAACATTCAACCAAAAAGTTGCTTTTCTATCAAATATGTAAATTATTATTATACATGTTAGCGAAATAAAATTTTTTTTGTAAGAAATTATATCACAATATCCTTCCCCACAATTAAACATGTACATTGTCCCTAATGTATGTAATAAAGCTAAAAAATATTACAAAACAAAACACTATTGGAATGAGAGGTATCGGAAATTAGTCTTAATTTTCCTACCTTTTTTTTAAAATCACATTGAAATGTAAGGGTATTAGATGCCCTTTAAGTCATCATCAGAGAAAGTAAAGGCAATGCCAATCTTAAGCTTTTTAATCTATACATGAAGGATGTCATAGTTCTCTTTATGCTAAGCATGGGCCTTCATTTTGGAGTTCCATTGACCTCCGACTATTAGATCAGCCACAATAGTGTTGACTCAACCATTGGGTGTAGGATGATCTATGACATCTTCCTTAATGGCATTAGGCATTATCATTAGCTCAATGATTACCCTTAGTTCTTTTGTGTTATCAAAGTTAGCATCAATGTTATGTCAACCTTGCCCATGTTTGGCAATATACTCTTGGAGGTAACTATGCTTGATGGCATCTACTAGAGCGTTCTTCAAGCTAATACATAAATGGGTAGTATAGCCTATATAATTGTGGAATTTACATGACATGTCTATATTCCTCTTGTTGTGGTTGCCTTTCATCTATGTTGAGCCAAGCCAAGATATTCTTATTCCTGACTTCAAGGAATATCTAGCTCTATAGCTTAATAAGTGGGTGTGGGCCTCGAATTAAGGGATGGTGCACTTGTGGTCTCTATTGTGACTATCCCCATCTCATGATGAGCTAGGGTTTGCACTAGGGTTAAGGCTTAAGAAATCTTAAGTGAGACTCGATCTTTGATAGCTATATTCTTCTTCTTATTAGAGGAGTTTGGGCTAAGCAACCCTTAGGCCTTAAGATTATCTCCAACAATGATATATGTCACTACCTTTGCATGAAATTGCTCCATAGTAGTTAGCTTCCTTTTTGTAAGTCTTTAGAGGAAGGCGTAGTTGTGTTAAACACCTTGGGTAGTCGTATTTAGTGTGATGCTTGAGTTGACATTGGGGATGTCAAGTAAGCCATCGTGAAAGGGTGAATGTAATTTCAAAGTGACTTGTTGGACCTTTATTTGATAGAGTTTCAAATCATGGAGTCCTTAGCCAGCATTTTACCGGTAAGGAAATGCCTTAAAACTGGTTGGTCAGTTGATCGAAGGAAGAAACTGATGCTAACTTCAATTGGGTATTACTAGGTCTTAGTTGCTCTATTTAGTGTACCTGAGAAGGCTTAGCATGTGATGGTTTTTGCAGCTTCGGAGGTCAATCTTCATTTAGATATAGGAAAGGTGAAGTGCTTGTTCATCGGTCCCATCGCAGGATTTAAGGGTTGAAATGCATATGTGCAGAGGTAAGGTCTTATCCTTGATTTCTCAGTTAAATGAGGATCATCCCAAGGATGATGATTTCTATGGTTTGCTCTTCTTTGACTCTTTGAGTTACTTTATGACCTTGGTGAGGTCATTAGCATTGGCAATTTTAAGAAGGTTTTGTAAGCAGACCTTGAACTACTTAACCTTATGGTTGGGGTATTGGATCCTATTGTACGAAGTGGTAAGCAAGTTATAACTTGGAGTAACTCTGTTGCAAGATGAGATAAGTAAGCCTTCAATATGCTAGGTGTTGTCTTTGGATAGTGGAGGTAGTGACTTAATGGAGTTGTGGTCTACCCTTTACTTAGCAGTTAGAGTAACGACTTTTGGTTACACCCTCTCAAGATTGCCTATGTGTATATTAAGGTATTGGTTTTCAAAAAGCATTTGTTATAGGAGTTCTATCATAGCAAGGCGGTTGTTGTCATCTTATGGCATCGAAGGGATTGGAGGCAATGTAGTTGATGGCTCCATTTGGTCAGGAAGTTGTAGTGGTTATATTTGTTAGAAGTGTTTGAGGGTTATTGATTGTGTTTATAGACTTAGAGCTACAAGTGTTTCTAGGATGATGTGTCTCTGGGGTTGAACATATAAAGAAGCACCACAATGTTGACAAATTAAAAGGAAAAAGAAAAGCTAGTAAAGTCTGAATAGTTATCAACTGGATATGATACACCAGTCGATCCTACTTGACCTATAATCCACCAAATATGATCATCGGTCTAAACTGAAGGGTATTTATCACTATTTTTTACTAAAGAGAATAAATAAGAGTTGAAGGGTAATGAGAACATTAGGATTGCTTAAAGGGGAACTTGTATAAATTATGATAATAAAGATTAATTGTTTGCGTACATTTAATGGGGGTTTATATACCCATCCCACTAAGATTACTTTACATGTATGAAAAGATAAAAGGGTATTTTACAAATAAGATACATAAAACATGCTAAAAAGGGTAAAAGAGATAAACAATATCTTGTATGAAAAAGTAAAGAATCCTTTTGAAATGTCATGCTAGAAGATACGTATTGCATGGTGGTTGGTCGTCCTGAATTGTAGTACAAATTGAAAAAAATGAAGAAAAAAGGGATTTTATAGTCAGGGGCCGACCTGATTTAGATTAGGTTGGAGCTCGATCACTCATTCGCTGTAAAGTAATCAACTTGGGTTAGGGTAGACACTAATGGTTGGCGTGGTTGGCTCAGGAGTTCGGCTCATATAGTCTTAGGGTTACTTGTTAGGATATTATGTTATGGTACAACTGTTTGGTAGGCTTGGCGTAGGTGACGGCCCAGTAGTTAGGTCGGTAGAGGAAGGAAATATAGAGGTCAGGATAGGAATTCTCATCTTGGATGGGGTTTCAAATTAGTATTTTTCGAGTGAGTTTCTAGAGTCCTCTAGCTTGGCCACGTATGATCGGTCTAAGGGGTTGATTCTTATCATAGCTATCGTAGGGTAATTAGTGGCACTTGAAAGTGGTATTTAAGTGTACAAAGAAGATCATAAGGGTGTTTTAGGGATGTTTATGAGTGGTTTTAATATGCTATTTACACAGTGGGCGCCAAATGTTGACTTGTATCTTTCATTTAGTTGGATATTGAGCTTTAAACTACTTGCAACAACAACATATAGCTAGAATAGGCATTGCAATTTACTCTAATACATCTACTTTGATGCTTAAGTTAGTTATAGGTGATGGAGAATATGTGAATATGTAGAATTGTTATTAGGAGAGTGTAAGAGAATATATACTTAAGTAGGGAGCGTAAAAGATGGAATCCGAGTAGTTATAGATGGAGACGTCTCGATTGGTTGATAGATAGTAACTTAAGGCGTCTTTTACTAACTTTTTGGGGTATAAGCTAGTTTGATTTTTTGATAGAATTAGGATATATAATTACCTTGAGCCTTATACTTATCCCTTTGCATTAATGAATTGTGGGCACTTTGAGTCCTATATAGATGACTCTTTGACATTATGTTTGGCTTGGACACCAACCAACTTGCAACTCGGTAACTGAGTACCCTCGTAGGTTGGATGAGACATATTGTTGGCTTTTGGCTTCGGTCATTTTAAGTTTGAAGACCTACATCCAAAATTAGCCATCAACAAAATCCTATGACACAAAATCTAAGGAGGAACATAAATAGAAACTACATAGTTTGTCCATGTAAAGTTTGTAAATTAAAATCCTATTTACAAATTAACCATCCTTAAGTGATATAATGTACATTATGGACTAATTTGCATCTTATATTAGATTTCAAAACCCAAATTACAATATTAATGTATAGAGCTTACCTTAATTTATAAGGTAGTTTGGGTGGATCTGAATAAAATGGTGAACCGTAGAAGCTCATGTATTTACAAATTTGTGTGCCAATCACTCTTTAACTTTGCTTACATCTAATGAAAAAGAGAGTGTATAGTTTTATGTTCTTGAGTAACATTTTTCTTATGTTTTTATGCTTTAGGTTTTTGTTTTGGTTAAATGTATCACCTTCCAAATCTTCTTTCAGCTAGTCCAATCGCAATGGAATAAGTTACATATTAGGTTTTGAAGTATTAACCCCTCAACACATTATCATTATTGTTTTTGCCTAGTCCTCCAATGAAGCTATCTACATTTTTTTGTCACCATTTCTAACTGTTGTGCATCCTTACATAGGAATTCTCATGGAATATACATCAATTTTACAATGTGTTTAGTGACTTTCCATAACCGTAGGTATATATTATATATATTTATTCTATGCATATATATTGGATGGATTTAGGGGCTATATGGACCTTAGGCCCAAGTTTGGGAAAAATAAATTTTTAATATTTTTTAAAAGAAAAAATATATTTTAAAGAGTAAAATATAACATAAAATTAGATATAGCTCAGTGGTTAAGTACTTAGTTTTTAAATGTGAGGTTTTAGGTTTGATTTTCATATTTGTTATTTTACTTTTCGTATATATTTATTGCATCATTTTATTTTTTTACATACATTTATTGCTTAAAAACATTCATCCTTTTCATTTATTAAACTTTTTTTTTAAATTTTATCAGTAATACGTCATAGATAATAATTACATTCTTTATATTATAAATAATCTGATCTTATCACATCAACTATTGAAAAATTAATACCATTATATGATTTGATTTGATTTTTATAATTAATATTATGAAAATTGATGTGGATTATTAAATAATTGATTGAGTAATAACCTATATTCAAAATGATACTTCTTTTTTTTTAGCATTGCTAATGAGATAACTTGCTTTTTTCACTATAATAGTAATTTCATATTTAAATGTTTTTTCTAATTTATTTTTACTAAAAACAAAAATTACATAAGTGTTTCTATATACTAATGCAATTTTTTATAGATTAATTGCTAAATTTTATTTAGTATATATGTATAATAAAAAGTAAAAAATTTATTCTTTTAAATTTTTACGAAGTATACCAATCACCCTTACTTATTTTTATAAAGAATTTTTCTATCTTATTAACTTTTAAGAATTATCACAAGTTAAATTATTAATAATATATTTTAACATATATAAAATGCACTATTATCATGATAACAATAAGATATTTTTCTATCGATGATTTTAATATTAATTTAATTAAAATAAGTCTAACTTAGTCCATCCCTACACATATATACATTTATTCATAACTAATAATTAGTTATGTCAACTAGATAAACTCTATTATCTCCATATATCATAAAACTCGAATTTTGAGTTTTCAACTAATAATATACTATATAAAAACTTATAATTATAATTTAGATAAAACTTTTATAAACTTTATTATAAAATATCAACTTTATGAGATGGGCTTTATCCATCTTGCATGACGATTTTAAAGATTATAGATATCATCAAAGATTTCTTTGAATTCTGATAAAAAATAGACCACTTCTAATGTATTTATTCTTCTTATCAGATTCATGCTTTATCAATGTGGCATGGTACATTAGCCCGTAAGATAAAAAAGATGTCCAAATGAAAAATATTTGTGCTAAATAAATTTGTTAATATAAAAATATCAAAAGAAACAGATTGATTCTTTTTGTTTAATCATCCCGATTAGGGTTGAGTCTCTTGCATTGAGATTTAATCCACTGTCCGAGTAGAAATTAGGGTTTTGTTGGGGACGATTTAATCCGACATAATCACTTTTGTTGTATCTGGATGATGACAATTCATCATTCTGTTGTAATCCATGTTTTGTTCATCAATACGCTTTTTCTGCGTTTAAAAAAAAAATCAACATAAAATAAGTAAATGATCTAAATGAAATAAAGTAAAACATTTATCTCTAATAAATTAATAACATTAAACCAAGCGCCTCGTAAAATAAGCCAGAACCCAAGAAAATAAAACCGGAAAGTATTAGTTAATGGTCTTTAAATTGAGTCCTTGCATACTTTTCATTTTATATTTTATAAAAAAATTCATAAAAAAGTGAATAATTTCGTTTTGCAACGTTATGGTTTAAAATTTCTACAAAAAAAAAAGGGACTTCATCGTTTAAAATTGCGACGGAAAAAAAATTATCGTTTCAAAAGAAGTAAGATGATGTTAGAGAGAGAGAGAGCGTTGGGATGAGGACAAGAATATTTCAGAAAAAAAGGAAAAAAGAGAAGGGAAAATAATAGAACACCAAAGGGGCAACAAATGATATGGTTGGATGAGAATGAAGATATGACACTCCATGACAGAAACGGTTGAACCAGGCAAACGCGAGCGAAGCAGTGAGTGAGTGGTGAGACTTGACTCGAAAGCGGCTTTTGATGGCGTCCTTCTTCCCCTCTTCTTCTTCTTCCTTCGGCATCTCTCTGTCTTCCAAGTACTCTCTCTCTCTCTCTCTCTCTCTCTCTCTCTCTCTCTCTGTGTAGTGGCGTATTTTTGTAATTTGTTTTTTTCTGTCTGCATAAATGAATAGCTCCTATGTGTTTTAATAACTCTAACTCTCTCTCTTTCTCTACGCTTTCTTTTTTTGATGCCATTACTGAATGCATTCTGTCTAAGTTCGTCTTTGTGGATATAGGACGAGATTAATCTGGCCTGATTAGTTTTTTTTTTTTGTAATTTGTTTGTGGTCAAACTTCTTCTTCGATTAACATATCATGAATTTATGCTGTGCCTGAGAAATCATCAAAACTCGTAGAAATCTGGATTACAAGTAAACCTACTCCATAGATCAAATAAAAAAGGCCTTAATGTTATCAAATTCTAAAATTTTGTTTTTTGAATGGTCAACAGTTGTGAAAATTGGGTTCTCTTCTAGAGGACTGTTATGAAAATTTTGAGTAATGTTTGGGGTTAATTATGTTGACACTTCCTTCGGATGTCCGTATTTATGGGAGGATGCAATGTCACATTTAAAGAGATGGGTTTGCTCTATGATTATGAAACTTATGGGGGGTTCTTGTATTATGAAACTTATTTAAATTATGAGAAGTTGGGGTCTTACTAAAACTTAAACAATTCTTGGCTGTTAGGGACACGCTTTAGCTACAGTGTTTGTTCCTTTAGATAGTGTTTGGTTAATAACATTGAATAGGATAAGAAGAAGTGGATAATACAAGTATAAGGAGTATAGAATGGTATATTATTATTATACTATGTTTGGTTTGTATAGTACTAGATATAGATTTTTGTGATATTGCTTATCTGGTAAATATAAGTACTAGATTCAACATTGTATTTTGATATTTATACCTTCAATATTGTTTAATATTTAATTAGATTTTTATATTATTTAAAAAATACAAATTTTGGATATTGTCTTATATTTATACTCTCAATATTGTTTAATATTTATTTAATTACATGTATATAATCCATACTTGTATTTTGTTTAATGAAGTTAACTTTTGTACTATATTTTAGTTGGAACAAATTTCAAGTATTTTGTCTAGTTTTTTAGACTCTTTTTGTCTAGTAATTAAGCTAAAATTACAAACTAAATATTAGCCAAAAAATTTTGTTCAGTCTAATCTTATAAATTTTTCGTAACTAAACAATTCTTAGTGTATTTCTGCAATATCAGTAGTTGTGGAATCCTTTCCACCATTGACCTAGAGCAAACAATGGTACTTCATGTTTGTAGCTTGTCATTCTGTTGAGTGGTTGAAAAATTCTCTGGGTGAGATGAGTAGTTGGAAGTTCTTCTCATTTTCATGTTAGAATTTGTTCTGTTTATAAAATGTAGATAGATCATTGATACAGAATTTTTGTTGATCAGATCAAGGTTGAGAATATCACAAGACTCAGGCAGATCTAAAGGGCATTCCGTTCCACTTCTAGCCAACCTTCAAGTATGCAACAACTTGTGGCATCCCACATCGTGTATGCCCATACATTTTGTTTGATTGTAGTCAAAGGATTTTCGTTGAATGACTTTTTTCAGTGGCTTGATGGTTCCTTAATTGTGCCTGATAGTGCATAATCCAATGGATTAAACATTCTTAGATTGTGTATGTCTAAGAGTGGATTTAACAAATTTTGTTACTCTGAGCAAATATTGCAAAATAAAAACATGAAAATAAATAGATAATTGAAAGAATATGGATTCCAGCTTTCCAATGACTCTTATAGTATGCTCATTTACTGGTGTACGTGTGAGGTTTACTAAGATGCTTGATTAGTATGTCAGTGTACTTGTGACACTGCAAGTTAATCTAATATATATGAAAGTAGATTTGATTAGTCTAACTTAGGTGAAAGTAGATTTTTCTAGGGAAAATGAAGCATTTGTGCATCACATCTTTTAGCACCAGTATTAGGACTCTCTTTCTTCTTTATCCCCTGTCTTCACTATGTTTCAGAGACTGGCGATTGAGTTCAATAGAAGAAGCTCATGTGTTTCACATCTGCTCATAAAGCAACTTTCTTCTTCCAGTGCTGACTCTTTACAAGATAAATTAACTTGGGAGAGACATCTTTGAAGCATCCTTTACCAATTAAAAAGTTTTTTTTTTTTTTTTCCCCTTTTTTTAATTTTATATTATGCTGGCTTGCAGATGTTTTAGTCCTTAATAATTATCTTAAGAGCTAGCCAAACTTGATACTATAAATCAGCTTTTCAGATATAGTCCCTTGTGAGTTTTGTGTCAAAAATTCAGAAATTGTAGGAAGTATAAATTCGGCCATTGTTGTAATGCAGGAGGAAGATAAGGACATAGGTAGGACCCAACTATTGTTATGTTAAGCATTGATGCTTCATATCACAATCTGCATTGCAGAAAATTTTCAGAAGTTGAATGTTTCTGCTAGTGATTGGAGCATCTTGCTTCTACATTTTGAGCAACTTATGATATGTTGTCAAACTAATAATTTTCTGTCGATAGAAAATTTCACTTCTATTACATTCACCCTTGTATTGATCTTTAAAGTGTAAACAGATGGCCTCTGATTTCAAGTTAGCCTACTGGATAATATGTTTCTTGGTTAATACATTGATTAAAAGCTATTATGCATCAATTGCATAGGACTCAACTGTGTTATAGGGATTTGAACTCAAAACTTCCTACTTTGGTAGCTTGTGACCGTGGACAGTTGTTCATGTTCTTACAGATAAATTTCATCTTAGAGCATCAAAGATGGTCAGAATATTGGCACTTCTAAATGGGATTGGTGGTGGATGTTGGTCTCAGCATTATTTTTAACATGCATCTTTTTGTACCTTTGGATTGATGAACTTGTCATATTGGGTTGTCTTTACCTCCTTTCCCATTAAAGAACTTCTATCACATATCCAAGAAATACAGGAATTCTTACCGATCTGCAGATTGATTACTGGACTCTATGCATAGTATGGAACTATGAATGGATTCCATGTATTACATGTTGTTTAAGTGGAAATCTCCTTTTGATGCATATAACAATTACCATACCTTTTGCATAGGCCTCCCTGCCTATATAGAGGCAACTGCTGTCTAATTAACCATTCAGCTGCTTTGCTTAGCTGGATTGTGCTGTTGACATGGTTAAATAGTTTTTTTATTTTTAAGTTTACACATGTTATTTCTCATATATTTTTGTGTGTGTTCATCTTCATGAGCAGAGGTTACTATTTCATATTCTCTTCCAATTCTGACCGAAGAAGTTCCCTTCATTATGCTATAGGTGTCTTCAGGAAAAGGTGATTCATTGAATGAGATTATCATGGTTGATCCGTTGGAAGCGAAACGGCTTGCTGCTAAACAAATGCAACAAATTAAAGCAAAAGAAAAATTTAAGGTGAATCAACTATGTCATACTTCAGAAAAATACTGTAGGGGTAGATAAACTCTCGGTCCATTTTTTTTTTTTTTTTCAATATAGTACATAATTTTGCACCATTTATTAGAAACTACTACTAATAGACTTAAGAGTGTGTTGAGCAAGGTCATACAAGATTTAACTCTGAGACAATTACTAAAATTGAAAAGAATGAGGCATTTGAAGAAAGACATAACATAGAAATAGCTGATGATATCAATCTTAAATTAACATTTGCTAGTTGCGTTGCATGTTATCGCACCATTTTTTGGTCTAGCTCGCTTGCAGAGGTGCTGGCATGGTGATTTGCTTGTTTAACTGGCCATTCCATTAGATTTGTGTACGTAGATTAAAAGAATTCTGTATTGTCCGCTTTATTTTTTTTCAACCTAGTCCATTGGGTTGATCAGTTTTTTATTGTTCTAGCTTGTAAACAGCGAATCTCAACCGACCACCCCTTCTTGGCCCAAATGGTCAAACCAGGCAGTCCACTCTGGTTCCATGACATATTAGCTCAATGCATATTACATAATTTGCTTCCAGAGGTTTACTATATAATTTAATGTTATTCCTTGGTCTAAAAGCCAGTGTAGTTGTGGCTATGGTGTGCTTCATAGGATGAGATTTCAATTGTTGATACAACTTGTGGGTTCAATCTTTTGTTATTTGATAGAAATTGCACAATAGAGAGTAGAAGATCACTTGATAAATCTCAAAAACTCAATATCAATTATAAAGTAAAGAACTTTTATAATTGGAGTAGAAATACTAAGTCATCAATCTTCCTAAACACATACACACTCTCTCTCTCTCTCTCTCTACATGAAGACCTCTTGTAGAACTTGCAACAATTTTAACAAATTGACTAACTAACTCTCCCTTACTCCCTCTTATGTATTTATACACAACTAAAGTAAGCATTGACAATTCTGCCCTTATGTAAATGACACACGACATACGACACACATTTCATATACTTGTCGCACACAACATAGCACACTTACAACACATACAACCCAAAACACACACTCGCTAACACATTTATATCAACTCTAGTTTAGGATTGTACCAATTGCCTTCTCCTTTAGGAAGTCCTTACACTCAAGGACCCAATAGAGAAATAATCATAGCTATCCAACTCCAACAGCATCAAACATTGCCACATACAAAAGAGAGATCGCAGCATTCACAAGTACCTCCTGGAGTAAAATAACTTTTGGATTCACAACAATAAATGTCTGCAACAACATGTCAAACAAATTTACACAAGCTAATTTTGTTTCCGCCATTTCATTGATAAATGGCACAATGAAATCTTCCTATAACAATAGAGAAAAATCAAGGCTAGGCAGTGATAGATAAAGGACACATGGAGCCAGCTGCCACTTCTCCATACAAGCAAGCCCTAGAATATCATCCCACAAGTCATCATACACCCTTACTCTATCTATCACAACCTAAGCTTGCCGAAATGTTAGAATCACTAAAATTAAAATGTTCCTTGTTATTGCAGGCAATGTTAACTAATCTAATTGGAGCATCTTCTAATAAGGCATTATATCGAACACCAAGTGGATACCTTTCAAATCCCTTTTCAGAAAAATGCTCTATAACTCCAAACTCTCGAGCACTAAATGTAAGACAATCTTCATCAATTTTTTCCTCCGACAGTTGTTTCTCAATAGGTGAAAGCCCTAAGTCACACATCGATAACCCTTTGCTCGCCAAACCAAAATCAACAATTTCTGTTTGTTGTCCTATAGATTCTATTCCCTAATCTTCTAACTTGATTTCTGTTTTCCAATTGGATTCCTCCACTTGATGGCTATCAGTAGACTTCCACAATCAATCTCCTATTTGACACCTTTTTTTTCCAATTCTAGATCAGAAACTTTTAGTCTTCTGGTCAATATCCGACTTCCATGGCTGATCTCCACTCCTAGAAGCACGCTGTTGACCACTGTCCATGATTTGACTAGCCTACTCTGTTTGTTGGCCTCCACTAGTCATCAACACCTCAATCTCTGAATTCTGATTGCCACACTTCTCCGCTGACCGTCAGACCTCAATCTCTGATTGCCATGACAAATCACCCACTGATCTTCGACCATCAACTTCTGATTGATGAGATTCACCATGCAACAAACAATGATTCCTCATTTCGTCCACCCATAACCTGTTCGACATTAGGTTTCGATAGACCTTCTAACTTTTTAGTCTTTTCCATCAAATTTCCTCATTCTTTTGAGCATTCATCATTTCTTGGAGCATCTTGTGCATTTCATCTATTGAACTTTTCAGATTTGCTAAACATGAACTTAACTCTTCTATCTTGTTCTTCTTCTCTATTTTTGTTTTGCTTTGGTTAAACTCTCCCATAGACGGCACCAATTGATACAATCCGTGGGTTCAATCTTTTATTATGTGATAGAAATTGCACAATAGAGAATAGAAGATCACTTGATAAATTCCAAACACTCAATATCAATTGTAAAGTAAATAACTTTTACAATTAGAGTAGGAGTACCAAGCTATTAATCTTCCTAAACATACTCTCTCTCTCTTTACATGGAGAAGACCTCTCTTGGAACTTGCAACAATTCTAACAAATTGACTAACTGTCTCTCACTTTCTCGTATGTACTTATACACAATTAAAGTAAGCATTTATGATTTTGCCCTTATGTAAATGACACATGATACACGCTTAACATACCTGTTGCACACAACACAGCACACTTACAACACATACAACACGGAACACATACTCACTAACACATTTATATCAACTCCACTCTAGTATCGTATCAATTATACTTTTCTTTGATTGAAAATATAAGCTTCTTTAAGTGAAAGCATATTGTGACTGCAGAGGAGGCGCCAAATTGAAGCAATAAATGGAGCATGGGCAATGATTGGTCTTACAGCAGCCTTAGGAATTGAAGGGCAAACTGGGAAGGGTATACTTGGCCAGGTACAGAATGTTGCTTTTGGTACATAATATTGTATTGAAATACGGTTAGAAATACATTGAGGGGCTGATCTATTTCACACCCTTCTCTCTCTATCTCTCTCTTTCTCTCTCTCCAGTTGGCTGGATACTGGGATTCCATTGTCAGCTTCTTTGTGCGCTAGATATCTCCACAGTCAGGGCTTGTGGTATTCGGGAAAGCAATATATTCATTTGACTTGATTCTTTCTAACAAGACTTGTTATATGCTCTTTTGGTTTGTTTTTTTATTTCTTCTTTCATTCAATACTTTATGTTTCAGAAAATTGATTCATTATGAATTTTTGCTCTATGCATGCCTGTAATATTGTAATTATATATTGCTATAGAAGCCACTGGAAGACATGCTAAAGATAAGGTTTATCTACTTCAGCGCTGTTATTTTGACAATAGCTGTCATAATTCTCTACTTTCGTCTGTGTAGGATGTCACAGATTGATATAGTTGGACCATGAGGGTTCCATTTTTACTTGAGTATTTATCTAATGCCATTTTACTGTAAATATTTTAGCACTTCCTTAAGATATTGTTATTTTATCATGCATAGTTGATGGCAAATGGAAAATAAATTTGCGGACTAGAGCTTTCTGCTTTTGGTAATATGACTGCTACTCATTAAATGGAAAATTTTATAAAATTCTACTAAATGGTGCTTTGTGCTTTCTGTTTTGACATTGAAAAGCATACTTAATATGAATCTATTAGTTTGTTCTAAAATTTAATTTAGAAAGTATATACTCTGATACTATGAATATTTAACCATCAAGTCCTTATTTATATAGAGAAACCTTTGGGTGCTGAGAAGAACCTATTTGATGCAGATATTCAAAAGTTTATGATATAATTATCATTTGTCAACTTTAAGCTCAGATAGATTGTGGCTTTTTTACTAGTTTCACTTACCTTTTCATTTCCTGCTTTTGTCATTATTCTTTTCTCTAGTAAGGTTACTTTTTTTTTATTGGCAAATTAGATTCATCAGGTGCTCTCATTAGGATTTGTTTACTGTCGCTATTATGGAGAATTTCAAGTAAAACTGTCGATGGTTGGTATATTTGTTTACTACATGATAGTTGATGTAACATAAAAAGATGTGAGTAATTTATCGTTATGGATTCAAAGGTGATATCAGCACATGCGACAGGTTTTGCTTGTTCTTGCTTCAGTTTTTGGGTTGGTTATCTGGCTATTTAAGAGCAGAGGAGAGTATGATAACGGGTTACAACAATAGCTTATACAGTTCAAGCTGACCTTGCTCGTTTCACAGAAATCTAGTATTACGTGCTTGATACCATAAGCAGTAAATCCTCCATATTGTTTAATCATGTTGATCTTGGGTAACACAATTTGTTTTTTATTCACTGATGTATCATCCTGGTGGTTTTAGCTAATGGCCACTGGAGATTTTCACTCAATACACAGCAATGATGTTGTTGAAACATTGAACATCTAAATCTCATATAAACTTTGTTGAAAATTTAACATTTGATAGAGAGGAAGGATGTATCCATATTCTATCTTGAAGGCTATCATTTGACCATTCTACTTATTTATGTTGAATGCAAAATATCATTATAGTCCCAAAACCATCCTAGATGCCCTTAGGTTTATTTTTACATATATATTTTTTTCCAGACTCTCTTAAGTCATTTTTCTTGTATGTTGTCTGTCAAGATGCTATTTAGATTAAAAGTAAATGTAAATGCCATGCCTTTTAGTTGTTGACCGAACAAGAAGAAAAGAGGCATACTGATTGATACGATAATTATACCCTTATTCTTTTGCATTTTCTACAGGGGCCCCTTCTCTTTTCTTCTGTTCAGCCAATATTTCATAGGAGGTTGCAATGTACGAGAAATATACATTAATGCAAATATTTGCACTCTGATCATCTTCTTCCTTGCCCCTCCCTTAGAGTTATGTCATGTTAGAACAATAGTTTAACATATGCTGTATTCCTTCAGTCCATATTTCTTTGTCACCTTTGCTTGTGCATTCAAATTCAATAACTCTATCCGCAATTTTAATCCCAAAGTAAGCCTTGTCTTCAAGGTTATCCTCCCACTCTCTCCCAGGCCAAGCTGGAATGTCACTAGAGACTCCATAGACGACAACTGTAATATAAACAAAGTCAGTTTGGGTGGGGTGCTGGAGGTAAGTTATGGGTTTTAGAGGCAGAATGCTATCTTACACTTCTTCTTTTTAGTGAATGTTCCTGCTATATGCTTGCTTTTTAGCTTGGCTACGACCTGCCATTCAGTTTTAGTTCATACACTGATGTACAAAGTAGAGAAATAAAGCAATTAAACAGGAGAATTTTCATAATAAAATTTATTTCTTTTTTTCCCTGCACTATATTACAAAATATTCATGGGCTCTGACCTGCAAATTTGAGTTTATGTTGAAAGAAACTTTTTTCCAATGAAGTGCCCCTGCAAGAGTATTTGTTTGATGGTTAATGCCAAGATTAAATAAGTATGCTGAAAATATTAATCTGGAAACATACGAGTGCACACATTATGTACCTTTTCGTGTTCGTTTCAGTAGTTCTCCCCCTTTTGCAACCAATTCTATTGCAATTGAGTTGTATGTTTCCTTATCACCTTCTCCCTTGTCATCCCCAAGAGCAGTTGTATATCCATGACCTTTTTGCAGCCTTGCCTTCAGAGTAGCAGCTCCTCTTAAAGCTGAAAGAATGTTATTTGAAGTCATCCTAATTTGTTGGTAAAAAGTAAAGGGCACAAAAGAAATGTAAGTCCATCTCTTGTATCTTATGCTTGATGTGGCTAGGAGCAGAAAAGTGCATGGAGCATCCTAAAACTTGGAGCTAACGTTAATGAGTCCTAAAAACTTCAGAAGTTTGCAACCAACTTGTGAAATCATTTTAAAAACACATAATCTCGATACTTTTGTCACCTCACCTTTTCTTCCCATCAACAAAATCCAGATACTATATGTCGATGACAGGTTACATATCAAATATGAAAGAAACCTAACGTGGCAAAAGTTGATAGCTAGAACAAATGGAGGTGATGAAAGTATCAATAAATGATTTAATCAATGGACATTTAATTCTTTTTCCAACTTCGAAAAATTGTGTAAATTTGACTTTACCCATTAGTCTAAGAATTCTTTCTTATCACCAATGTACCTTCCCATGCTCTTTCTCCATATAATTCTTTACCTTGCATTGTTTATAGCGATTGTTTTTAGATTTTAAAATTGTCAATAGAAATGAGGTCCTCTTATTAGATCCTTGAGGGTTTTGGTGGCAATCCAACAATCAATTTGGAGCAGCAAATCAAGTAGGTCATAGCTGCACCTCCCTCCAATGTGATCTGCTATCAGTATTAGCAAAATTTGAGTGGTAGGTCCAACACTTCAAACATCCTCGTTTCTTGTCTATGTTGGTCCAACCCTTCAAACATCTTCCTTTCTTGTCTATGTTGTTAAAAAATACATCCAATTTCAATGTTCATCTCTTGTGTCTTTTTGGGTGAATTAATATCTTGCGTGTTTTTAAAGTATAACTTCCAATTTTATGTTAGGATTTAATCTTAAAAAAATTATATTAGTTGGATGATGCGACATCAAGAACTACATTAACTATGGATCTGCATCTGTGAGGAAAGGTTGATTTGACTAAGTTACCTAGATAGGTCTTATTAAACCTTACTTAGCAGTATAGCTTTAGTCTTTGGCATATGGCCAGGAATGGCCCATTATCCTTATATTCATGATAGAGATTAGAGAATGACATGGAATCTGAAAGATAAATTGTCTCATACCTGTAGCTGCTCCTGCTGTTAAGGCCATGATATCACCGTTAGTCCTTGCATTTACTGCTGAGCTGACAACTGCTGAAATTTGGTGATGATCAGCACCCATTTCCTCTGCAAGATCAATGCAGTGGGATGCTACTAGAGCTGCTGCTGATGCAAGAGCAGCTGAGGTCTTGCCACGACTATGATTGTGGTTTGTTGATTGGTCAATTGACATTGCATTTGAAGCTGCAAGAGCTGCAACAGCAGCAGCTACCCCAGCTACGGACACAGCAGCATGCAACTGAGCATTGTGAGTTCTGATTTCCTGCTTCTTTCTCTCTTTTTGATCCTTCAGCCATCTACCCATTTTTTTGCCCTTCAATATGCTTCTATAGATCTGCATTTTGCAATATCATCGTGCAATCACAGTGAGCAATTGTTGCAATAATTTGGAATGTAATTTGTTCACAGAGTTGTGGTACTAATTACCCCGGTTCTGAGCAGCTGTTGATTGGAAAGAAATTCTGGGTTTAGTGTTTGGTGAAGTAGGAAGAGTTCCTGTGAAAATTAATGGGAATGCGATTGATAAATCATAGAGTCCTTTCACACTTGCTTAAATAGTTTATTGCTTTGAGATCACTGAAATTACATTTCAATTAATACCTTCACTTTCTCTCATGCTTCAAACAAGATAGTAGAGTTGTTGTTGAAGTTAGAAAGAAGTTCTCTCATGATAAAGGTAACCATAGAAATATTGCGAATTCCATGGATATCTGGTTAGATTCAACTACTTTTGGGATTTATATCTATGAATACTATCAGGGAATGACCACTTGATGTTGGAACAATCACCTTCGTGGGTTGATTTTCAATTCTGTTGTTGACAAGAAGGAAAATGAAAGGAGGAGGTGATTTTCCATCAAGTGCAGAGTGTATTTGTAATTGAACTTCTGCTAGCAATTTCAGTAGAAGTAATCACTTCCCTACTATTTAGTAACTGTTTGATGCAAACACAAAAGGGTCAGTCTTATGGTTTAATGCTTTAGTGCAAGTAGGACAAAGGGCATAAGGTCCTTGCCAAAATAAATAGAGTGTTGTGTTCTTGAGGGCCCATGCTGATGCAATTTACGATACATAAATATAGGTTACCACTTTACCTTCAAGGAAAGACCTACTGATGCTGAAATAATCACCTTCATGGGTTGACATTCATGTTAAGGTCAATTAGGTTTTGAAGAGGGAGAAGGAAGAAGTATATTTTCCATCAATCACTAAGTATAATCGTGATCGAAATTCTTGCGGTAACTTCAGCTAGAGTAATCACTACCTATTTATTAGTGACTCTGATTTCAAACAACAAAGGGTTGACCTAATGGTTAAAGATTCAGTACTAGTACACGAAATGCATAAGGAAGGGTCTGGTATTGCTTTTTGGAGAACCCCTCCTTAGGCAGCTGACAATATATAAAAGATAATTTATCATAGAATGAAACAATGCATAAGGATATGCTGTGCATTTGCAAGAGGTAGTCCAACCTTGCTAATCATTCCATGAATAAAAAGGCTTTTATTCCAATTAGGGAAAATAAAGTCAGATGGCAAGAGCAATAAGTAGAAAGTATAATGGAAGAAGAAAACTCATGTAAATGTTGTTTTTACTATCTAATTTGAACAGCTTTTTCCTTTGTGCTTTGAATTAACTCAACATTCAATAATCTCATGGTTCCAATACTTACTACATTAGACCTGTTTTTTCTTTCTGTATATTTTATCTTAATCAAACAGCATGATGTACCTTTACTTCTGCACTGTCTCGTGGAGATCCAGATGCACTTGCAGCACTAGGCAATGATTGCATTGGCTGTAATATAAACTATCTTGTATGAAGCATGGAAAAAAAAAGGTGGGGTGGGGAAGATAGAAAGCCATTTATTTACTATCGTTACTGGAGTTTAATTTTTCTAGCACATGTACGTAATCTTCTTTGGGATCGCTTCCTTAGTAATGGACTGTACTGAATTTCATCAAAATCCTACACAAAATAAATCTTACACATTCTTTTGATGGCAGGGGATTGGCATCCTGTGCCTCAACACTATTTATAGACGAAACAGATGACCTTCCGGTGTTGTTGGTGGATGCTATATGTGCATTACTGGAGAAACTAAGAGCCTTTGAGAGCTCCATAGCCGAGAGGCTCCATGATCTTGCCAAAAACTCCATTGACTCTGTGGGGGTTTCTGGCGGGGGGCAAGAAGATAAAGGGTCAGGTATCCAACTGGCAGGACCATTCTCGTCTATGTTCTCTAGCTTCTGTGCACAAGTTCCCACTGACCGTTCCCAAATACAAACAAGGAAGGGCTAGTTAGTGTTCAACTTCTTATGTTTGATAGAAGAAAATCAAGAATGAGGATAAACAAAGAGCAAGAATGTGAATGTATAAGGCATACTTTTCGAACTGTTTTGGCAGCAAGCGAGCAAGAGCGAGGGACAATTGAAGAAGAACGTCATGCAACTATTTAACTAGAAACAAAATCATACCCTAGCAACATTTTGTAACAAGAAATATAAGCGGAGTGACGTCAATGGTATCAAAAGCAATAATGAGGGTACAGCGTCATACCCAATCAAGTGAAAGACCCCACCAAAGGACACCAATCTTTTGTCCATACATGGTTGCTTTTGTCTTCCACTGTTTTGTGCCTTTTGTATATAAAGAGCTAAAGATGTGATATATATATATATATATATATATATATATTTAAATTTTCCGGGGCGGCGAGATCGATCATGGCTGGACTAGTTCTCCATTGTCACTATTATGAACGAGTAAAAGTGAGAAAATTGAGGCCCTCCTCGTGTGCAGATAGATGCTTCGAAATCATTGCAAAGGAATAGGAGGCAAAAGAGAGAAGGATCTGGTCAAGTGGTAGCTTAGTGCGGTTCTCAGTTGCATGCTTTCAGTCCCCCAGTGTTTTAAGGCAGTGCTGTGAGGTGGACTTTATCTTTTGGATTGTGAAAGTTGTTTTTCAAACATTTTCTTCGATTAGTACTTCTATTTGTCGAATACTATAATGGCGGTGGAAGAGGAATGATGACGATACACTAACTTAGGGGAAAAATGATTTATAGGTATTGATGTGTTATATGTTTTGATGGATGGGGAATAGGTATTAGTGATTTTTAGACATATTAATAATAATAGATTTATGATTTTATATGTTAAAATTTTATTAATAATTATTCATAATTCATCAAAACATATGATATGGTAAGTTAGTATCAATGAATCTTTTTTCGTCTAGTAATTTGTCAGTGGAGTCTGTAATTTCATGACCATTAACCGTTATGAACTGTTTCTTAATCGGACTGTATTGAGCCGGATTTCACGGATCTTTACTTCCCTATTCTATTTTCTTCCCAAAACTTAGCAAAATATTTTTACATGGCATGTGCCCATTGTTTAATTTATCTGTCTTTTAAGGGGCCAAATATCCGTGTTATATTTAAATCTGTATGATGGCGAGGCAAAGCAAACACAAAGAAATTAATGGAAAATTAACGAAATAAATTTTCTGGAGTTACAAGGTACAAAGGTAAGTTGCGGTAGTCACGATATACGGCACACTTAT
Organism: Lumnitzera racemosa; assembly: GCA_024138005.1. NCBI lineage: Eukaryota > Viridiplantae > Streptophyta > Magnoliopsida > Myrtales > Combretaceae > Lumnitzera > Lumnitzera racemosa. Next base: position 11,454,612 of record JAMXBC010000007.1, read on the forward strand.
TAATTGCATTTGAGCACGCCCACATTGCCATATTCGAATGCGTTAATGTTTGGTTGGATTTTGAAAGTAGAATACGATATGCAAGTATTATATACTTTTAGTATCTTACTTCTTTGATTTATTAAATTACAAATTAAAGGAGAAGCTTATATTAAGGGTCAGAGAGATGAAGGAACGTCACCTTAATAGTCATGTGGAAATTTGTCCCTTATTTCAATAGCTATCTCATCGAATACACGAAGTCCAAGATATGCTTTTCACGTCTTACATATCTGAAATGGTATATTGATTAATTAAATTATAAAATAAAAAAGAAGTTATATTAATTATGAGTGGGATTGAGGGGGAAAAGGAAAATAATAATTTTTTTCTTTTTCTAAATAATCTTCAAAATACTGTATTTTAAAAAATAATCCCAAAAGTATTGTATATAAATTCGGGTTTTTAAAATACAATTTTATTTTGAACTAAAATCAGATTTTGAAAAGTTGAGTTTAGTTACTTGGTTTAAATTTAGCTTTGGAAAAACCGAGTTCACGTAATAAGCTTAGAATGAGCTCTTCAAGAGCCCATATTATATGAAAGCTGAGATGAGTAGTTATTAAGGTGCATGTGGAGCAGCAGTTGGTGCTTAGGAAAATGAGACCAATGTAGATTCTCACTAGGGACTTCTTATTTCTCTTACCTAAGCAAGGAAAGGAAAAATGTTACAAGTATAATGGCATTAATTGGGAATCAAACCCAAGTTTGTGAAATTAATGCCCAACACCCTCACAACTGACCAACAACACAATCTTGATAATTGTTGCATATGATTAAATAATAATCGATTTTTAAAAAGTTGAATTTAGAGTAATTTAAGTTCAAATTAAAATTGAATTTTAAAAACCCAAATTTATTTATGGTATTTATGGGATTATTTAAAAAAAAAATGCCTCCCTTAATGTTAATAATAATAATAATAATTACCTCATAGATTTTAAATTCATAAACTATCTTGTATGTGATTTAACTTCATAATTAATTACTCTTTTTTAATTTAGGCGAACATGATGGGGGTGATGTATGATCATTATCCACTAGTTTCATTTACTCACTATTTTATATGGTTTCTATAAGGTAACAACTTACCTTCCATTTTGGTCATGATACATAGAATTATCTCTATCAAGCTGCATCTAGAAAAGAATAGAATTTACCATTGAAGACTTAGATCAAGAATGTAAATTTCCCCCTTTTGTATTCTCTCGTAATATAACAATATATGGAAGAAGATTTATAAGAGCTATATATATTATAGTCTAAAATCTTAATTGATATAACTAACAGACTAATATAATGACTAACTAGTATATGACAAGTGCTTAACTCTAAATATTACATGTGTAATAACGTAATAAACTTAGTATAAGTCTTCATCCCTACCTACACACCTTACTCATCTTTTCTCAATTTGATGCTTCTTGAAGCCCCTAACTTGGAAGTTGTTGCTCAGAGATAGCTTTGGTATACAAATCAGCAATTTGCAATTTGGATGAAAGTTGATCTATGTGAAGAAAAGTAGAGGTGATGTGGTCTCGAACAAAATGCACATCTATGTCTATATGCTTAGTGTGACCATAAAGGCAAGGATTTGTAGCAATGAATAAGGTAGACTTATCACCACACCATAATTGATTTGGAAGTGAAACTGAAGTAGATAAATCTCTAAGAATATATGACGTCCATATAATTTCTTTAGTAGTGCCTGCTAAGATTTTATGTTGTGCTTCCATGGATCATTAACTACTATGGGTTGTTTCTTCATCTTCCAAGAAATTAAGGTAGAACCTAGCATGATATAGTAACCTAATATTAACCTGTGATTAAGAATATCTACCACCCAATCTGAATGAGATCATTGGCAAATGGAAAAAACAAGCCTAATGTCATAGTTCCTTTAAGGTATTTAAGTACATGAAGGGAAACTTGCATGTGAGGAACTCTTGGAAGTGATAAAAAATAACTCAAATAGTAGGCTGCAAAGTTGATATTGGGCTTGATGAGATTCAAATAAGAGAGCTTGCCAACTGACTTGTGATAAGAAGTGGCATTTACTAGCAACTCACCTGTACTATTATTAAGTTTAAGAACCTGTCGCAATGCAACCTTTGTTGGTTTTGTAGCTATTAAACCAACTTCTTGAAGAACATTTAGAAGAAACTTGTATTGATTTAATAAGCAACTACCTATGTTTTGACAAATTTCAATACTATGAATATACCTTACTAATCCCAAGTCCTTAATGGTAAAGGCTTAATCTAATTGATGTTTTAAAGATTGAATAAGCAATTCACTTGACCTATAATTGAAATATCATCTATGTATAACAAAACTGCAACAAAATCACAACTTGTTTGCTGTATAAAGAGGGAATGATTATGCTTTGATTGAATAAAGCCATGGGAAACTGGAAATTATGATATTGTTATCCACTGTTTGGATGCTCATTTGAGACCTTTTAAATAATGCACTATTTATATCTTTTTGATGTGAAGGCTAAGAATAAGCAATCGCAATAGCAATTAGAATCCTTACAGTGCTTAACTTTAAAACAAGAGAAAATGTTTCATGAAAACCTTCACCTTTTGTTTGTGTATATCCTTTAGCTATTAAACTCTGATCTAATCTATCTGCACATTATAGACCCATTTATACCTTGTAGCCTTTTTCCCTTTGGGTAACAATGTGAGTTCCCAAGTGTCATTTGACTTAAGAGTATTAAGCTTTTTTTGCATAGCTTCAACCCACTCCTTTTATTTAACTACTTAAGAGTAGTCAGAAGGCTCTTTAATAGAAAACACATTAGCTAAAGACACAAGAAAGTACGACGGGTAATGAGCAAATGAATTTGCATCAAATAAAGGATATTTAATTGTTGTCAATGAAGTATATGAAGGGTGAGAAGGAGCAATAGCATTAGCAAAAAAGGGAGATCTTATTGAATAAACAAATTCATTCAACCAAGCAAGAGACTTTTTGATCGTAGATGACCTTTTGACCTTAGAAGCATGGTTAGTCACATCATTCTTAGCTTGAGTACTGATAGAATCCGATCTTGAATTTGTATTTGCAGGCTTAAACTAAGGAAAATTTAAGGGAACATAGGAAAGGTAGGAATATCAAGTAGAATAAAAGGAGATGAGGATTTTTCAGAAGGAGGACTAGAAGGAAATGAATTCTCAATGGGAATTTGATCATTTCCAATGGAAAGATGTTCTCAAAGAACAACACATCTCGGCCACCATTACTTGTTTATAACTAAGGCTATATACTTTACATCCTTTTTTCCCATTAACATAGCTAAGGAATATACATTTTTTTTCCTATTAGCATAGATAAGGAATACACATGTCACACCTTTAGAATCAAATTTACCGGGCGGATTCCTCCTTTTGCTCCTCAGCCTACGGGGTATTAGCAGCCGTTTCCAGCTGTTGTTCCCCTCCCAAGGGCAGGTTCTTACGCGTTACTCACCCGTCCGCCACTGGAAACACCACTTCCCGTCTGACTTGCATGTGTTAAGCATGCCGCCAGCGTTAAGTTTTGGAGAAAGTTGAGCAACATAACATAAACAACCCATAACTTTAAGGTTGCCGTAATTTGGTGGTTTGTGAAATAAGATTTCATAAGGACTTTTCCATTGAAGAATTCCTTTTGCCTTTGAACCAATCGAGATACTCAACTAGTTGGAAACACAAATCCATAGTGTGACCTCCATTCCTGTAGTATCTATAGAATGAAGCTTTCTTGGCTTTCTTCTTATCTGCACGAAATCTTCCATTCACAACAACCTTGCTGGATAGAAAAGTAGGCATCTCAACCTTAGAATTCATATAACTAGTGACTTATCTTTGTTTTTCAACTTGGTGTACCGACTACTATGCTCTACTAATTGAGGATAATGGCTCCATTGAAAGTATTTGATTTCTAATACCCTCATATGCATCATTTAACTTCGTTAAAAACTATACTATCTTATTGTGAGAATCATACTCCAAGATTCTTTCTTTTGATACACGTGTGTAGCAGTTAAATCTCCCATTCTCACAACTCAAGAATGCATATAACTCAAGTAGTTCATCCTAATAGCGTCTAAGCTTATTATAATACTCACTTACTATATGATTATTTTGCCCCAAGTTAATAATTTCATATCGATTTGGAATATCAATGGTCCATTTGCATTACTATATTGCTCCTTGACTTCTTGCCACAATTTAAATGATGATCTTATATATAGAAAAATTTGAGCCAAATCATTATTCATCAAATTCAATAACTAGTACTTGACCATAGAACCACATCTATTCTACTTGACTAGGTTAGAAGAATTATTCGTTGGTTGTTGAATTGACCCATCTATGAAACCAATCTTCAAATTGGCTCCTAACCTTAATTTCGTTGACTTACTCCATGAAATATAATTGTTTCCAATATTATGTTTCTGATAGACATTCCAAGACTATCAGATCTTAATTTTTAATATGGATAATTGATAACTAACTCAATTGCATTACTCATCTTATCATAATTTATTAGAATTGAAAAGACTCGAATTTGCTAATGTTGAATCACTTAATCAAATAGAGTTGAGATTCATAATCAGTACTTGTCAATTACTACTTTAATACCATATCAAGTTGCATCAAGAAAAGAATAGAATTTGCATTAAAGACTCGAATTAGGAATATAAAGTTCATCCTTTTGTATTCTTTTATAATGTAAAAGTATATGAAACAAGAGTTATAATAGCTATTTATACTATAGTCTAAAATCCTAACTGATATAATTAACAATCTAACATAATGACTAACCAATAAATGACAAATGTCTAACTCTAAATATTACATGTGTAATAACATAAAATAAATAAACTTTGTATAATTCTTGAATCTCAACTTTTTCAAGGCTAATTGAATATAGCATTCTACATTTGTGATGATTTTATTTACTTTAACATATACTTGTATCTGTTCTCTTTATTCTCTATCTAAAGAGTTTTGCCTTGTTTTTGTTTTTTTTTATGCAAATATTATTTATGAGTAATATTTCAATTTTTTTTAAATGTATTGCCAAATATACCATATATGGTTAAAAGGAGTTTGAAACCATTTGGTGGAAGCATGTGTTATATAGGAGGGATAGAATTTCCTTTTTGGTGATGGTATCCTTATTCATATATCATCTAACTGCATTATATGATAAATATTTATTGTGGATCCATCTAAGTTAACCTTTTTATGTAAAAAAATATAGAATTACTGACTAATAAGATTGTTGTACTTATAGTAAGCATGTAAGTTTTTTTATTGAAAATCTTTTCTTTAATTACCATAAAATATTATGAATACATTATCATCAATATATTATAAATTATAAAAAGGCATGTGCATGGAACATGACCAATGAAGATAGATATGAAATACAACTTTTATTTGATTGAATGGTTGAATAATTATCTAATCTATATAACATATGTAATAAATATATAATATATTATTTTTCACAAAATATGATTTCATACATTAACATGTAACATATCTTATATCTATCATTATAATATTATTCTAATATATGTTTGATTATATATGGTTTGATATATTATATTTTTATAATATATTGTACACTATCATCAATTATCCCCATGCACATCTTTTTTTTTTTAATAAAAAATATTAAATGGATATAATGTTGTAAATTATTGAAAGCTTAGGGAGGTTAAAAAACTTATTTTGAAAATTTAGGGGGTCAAAAAGCTCAATTTGAAAGTTTGGGGAGGAAGGAAGTTTAAATTTGTACCAGAGCGAACGTTCATGAGGGTTTTTTTAATTTCCTCAAAACTTATCTAAACTATGGTCATCTAAAACTTTCCAATAGCTTACTTAAAATCACAAATTGAAGTTCTTGACTTGGAATCATTAGCATGATTTTAGGGATTGGTGAGTTCAAAATTGAGAATGAATTTGATTATAAATTTGAACATGTAAAGAATTGATGGATGATGATAAAATATGGTTTTTATAAACTTTTTGTGTATGTTTGAAGGGAAAAATTCATAAGTACATGATTAATACTAAATATTATGTAGTAGTATAAAAAAATGAACATGCTTTTTGTGTATGTTTGAAGGGAAAAAATCATACATAAATGATTAATACTAAATATTATGTATTAATATTAAAAAACAAACAATTTTTTTGTAATTAGAAGAATGATTAATATTATTCACAATTAGCAAACTAGCTACGAGTTACTAGAGGAACCGACTTTATAGATGGATTGTAATATTAGGTCTACTACAGTGAAGAAAAATGATTGCTAAGAACTTAATAATTGAAAGAGAACTATAAATATCTCTCAATGATTTATATAATCTTAAAGAGATTTTTTCAAAGAGTTCATGTTAAAAGGTGTTTTAGGGGCATCTTAGTAAATAAGTAATAGTTAAAAAAAAAAACGTATAAAAATTGATCCACTATTTGCCTAAAATAATCATGTCATTCATATGGCACCTTCTTGCCATTTGAATGGCGCGAGTATCTTTTTGTGGTTGATGCATTAGACGTATTGTTCAAATGTTGGCTTCCAAGTATTTGCATAGGCCTTCTCCTTAGCAAATTTTACAATGGCTAATCTAGTATCCTTATAACCTTGATGAGTTTAGCAATGATGTCTTGAACTCAACTCACTCCTTGAATTCTTAGTTGGCGGTCCAACCATGATTTACACCATCTCCTTAGATTTCTTCTATAACTTCCTAAAATAAGAAATTTTGTGAGTAATAATAAACTCATCTTCCCTTTCTTTTTCTTAATCAAAGCTAGCTTATTCTACTTAATGTCATTAAGGCTCATGGTAGCAAGTTTAAATTTTGGCCATCCTCCTAAAAGGAATAAGTACTCCTATAACCATCATAAGTCATGCCCCTCTCAAATTTTTATGGCCCTCAAAGAATCATAAGCCATAATCACAAGAACACCACCATAAACCACCTCATTGACAAACTTCCTAATGATTAAACGAATCTTGACCTCTTTATATGAGTTACTCTATCATTATTGAATAATTGAATTTGATATGGCTTACCGTGTGCTTATAAATGGGACTTGATTGTAAAAAATTCCGTGTCTACTATCCATTTTTAGTTGTAGAATTAATAAAATCGTATAAAATAAGCAAAATTGTAAACTTATAGAATCGTGTATCAAAATTCATAATTCTATCAAAAGTGTGTACCTAAACGATTTTATATTTGTTTTAATAAAGAAAAACATCATAAAATCATAAACTTATAAAATTATACAATTGATTCACAATTTTGACAACTATAGATAGGAGCCTTACCTTTTTTGTAAATTTAACTGATATAACATAGTTTTGTTTCTACCATTAGTAATAATTTACAAGTCTTCCTTTGAATTTAATAACCAAAATGAATAAATATTCTTAGCGTCTAAGGTCTTCCTCTAGTTGTGCAATAAAAGCTCTCATAACGACCATCATTACTATAAACCGTCTTTTCTCCCTTAAGCTTAATTATATTACAATTGCTACCAAATAGTGGTTGGCACTTCTCTTCTTCCTCACTCTCCATAATGATCTTGGGTGTAATTTTGTTAGGGCACTGTAATGCATATAGCCAAAACCAAGGCATTTGAAGCATTTTGCATTTTGACTCTTTTTGGATCTTACCATCTTTGGAGTTATAGTGTCAACATTCCTCTCCTTACTCGGCTCTCCTCTCTCCTTCTTCTTAATATGTTGCTTCTCTTTAGTTTACCATATTCAAGACCATTTGCTTTCTGGCAATGTGGTAAAGGTCTCTATCCCTTACCCTTCTGTTGTCATTCCCTTATAAGAAGCTAACTTTCTCATTCTCATATGTAAACTTAAAAGCAAACCTTAGTCTTTCTTTTTTTCTTCCTCTCAATATATGCTAAACCTTAACCCCATAAACCTCGTGCTATTGTCTCCTTCCCCTACTCTCTCCCCTGATTGAAAATGAATTACTACCATCAAAGTTAAATCTATTAGCTCCTACTCTTTTATTGTAGTGTTCTTATTAATTAAGGAAAATTGATTAGACTAACATCAACTCTTTTTTTATGTTTATCACAATGAGGAGGAGTTTTGATATAAGCTAAGGAAAGAGACTAATTGCATTAGAAAATGATAAGACTTGTGAAATCCCCATGTTACTTAAAAAGAATGAATTAATAGATTCCTAATGAGATTCATTTCCATTGGCATACCAAATCTTGGATAAGGATGTTTAAGCAAGTTCTTACAACATAATTCAGGATTTTCTTCCTTTCGATGCTATAACTAAGTGTTCCCATCATAATTCCCATTAGAGTTTAGTTAATCCTTTTACTCACCTTTAAGTCTTGATCATAAATTAGGGAAGAGAACACAAGTTAAGGTTTACTCATGAAGGTATTACATGATATCAAGCTTCATGGAAAAGAATGAATCTTTACACATTATGATATATATTATGTAGTGTGAGCTAAAAACTATAGAGAAATTAGTCAATAACATGATTTTGAAGTTAAAGAATCGCTTAACCTAAGCTAAAATTTTTTGGAGAAAAATACAAAAAAGACAAATTAGGAAGTAATATGGTCAACTACTAGTATAACCTAAAATTGGGTTGCTAGATTTATCTTAGCTGACTTGGACTCTAGGTTAGTTAATCATCCTTACCCAATTTTTTACTTGGTTAGGCATCCTAACTTGGTTAATTGCCTAGTTGACCACTCAAATTTCTGGATTGACTAGGTAAGTTAAAAATGATCTAAAATGGATTGAAAGAAAGCCAAATCAATTAATTAGAAGGAAAATTTACTAATAATTAGGTATCATGATCTTTATTACATAGGATATTGATTTATAAAATGATATGTGATTTTAGGATTTTATTTGGGTAATTTTGAAGGATAGCTGTTTCTAAGTACATGTGTTACCATTATTTGTAATATGTGCATGTAGATTTAGGACCCTAAATGTAAATCTTGTATGGAAATTTTTGCTTTGATACGATATTTTTGTATGATGATTGCTTGGTTATGGGATCTTGAAATCTTCAAATTCATAAATAGAGGTTACGAAATCTTTTGATTTATAATCAATATAAGGTCTCGAAATCTCTAAACTCATAAACATTATGAGGCCTTGAAATTTTCAAATTCATATTGAAATGTGGTTTTAGAATTAGTGTATTCAAATTGATAATGAAATTGGTTTTAAGAATATAAACAAAATACTCTTTCATGAAATGTTGGAAGATCATGCATGATAGATATTTGTTGATTCATAGGAATGATGCACCCATTTATTTATTTTGATTTATTTGCTGTATGACATTCACGTGTATGTGTAAAGTATTTCCTTATTGGGCCTTAGGTCACCTACATTGGTATTTTAATTTTTTAGGTGCGGATAAGTTATAAGATAACGATGCATATGAGTTTCTTACTTGATCATTTGAGAATAGGAACTAAGATAGGATGAGTAATCGCGATGAGAAGTAGTGAGTTGAAGATGAACTTAGAAACAATAAAGAGCTAATAATACTCACTTTTTTAAGGACAACTTGGAATTTGATATGATTTGGTTTTCTCTTAGTATAACCAATTATGAACAATGAGTTTTAGAGGTCATGAAGATCTAATGGATTTAAATTTTATTGATGGTAACCGGTTAGTTTATGATTATGAGCATTGTATGCTCTTGCTATACTAAGAGTATGCGGTGAAATTATTGCACCCTTGATCTTAAGGTATGGCATATTATTTTAAAGAAAGTTTAATTTAGATATGAAATAACATGTATATAACTTAATTGACATAAGCGTATAGACATATAGTTAAGATTGTTATAATTTAGTAGCATGATTACTATTTTTTCAATGAAATGGGTTAAGTTCGAATTCTTTTTCTCCTAAAGCTGTAACATAGGTTGTTAGGAAAAACAAGTACATAGACATATGTAATTTATGAATGTTAATACATAAAATAAAATATATACAATATATAAACATATATGTACACTAGTCAGTTGTCCTTTTAACCCCTTAGATCTTTGGAATAAACCATTCTTTTTGGGTTGGATCAGAGGGCTAAAGTAGAACTACTAGAAAACTGGATTAGGTCTAACATTACTAAGCTTGAGTTGAAAATTTAACACTTAAGTTTGGCTTCGACTCGATTAAGTTTATATAAGCTCAAGCTTGGGTTAGAATGTTACTTCTTGAAGAGTTTGAGCTTAAGTGAGTGGATTAAAACTATTTGAACTTAATTAATTATAGAAAACAATGCTCTTTTAATTGAATTTTGTGTAGACTCTTGAACTTGATATAAATTCGATAAAACTCGATATATACCTAAACTTGGCTCAAACACGATTAATCTTTTAAACTTATCAAGCCAAATACGTAAACTTAGTCCTTAATCTACCAAATTATTCCAAAAACTTAGAGCTTAAGATTGACATAACCATCGATAAATTAAGTTCAAGTAAAAATCAAGTTGAGCTTGATCGATTAAGGGTCGATTTGGTTTGTTTACACTATTTTAATCACTTGATACACGATATATATTTCTTCTAATTTTTTAAGAGATATTTAGACTACAAGAGTCAACACCTCCAAAATTCTTTATAATAATATGCAAAACATATAGATAATCCGTGTCTTCGTTTAATCAAGTTAAAGGTTTTGTTTATCTGGTTACTTCAAAATACTCCGATTTGATTTGGTTTTATTTCTACAATTTTTTTATAATCAAATAACATTATTTGATTTGGTGAATATTCTAAAATTGAACCAAAAAAAGAAAAAAAAAAAAGAAAAACGCGCTGTTCCGCTCCGTTAAAATGGCTCACTTTAGACAACTACGTACACACTCATTAAATAAAGTATATTGGGGTTTAAGTTCACCGTTTCGAGGTTGATGCGACAACGCTAAAATTAAGAAATTCTGTTGAAGGTTGTCTTTAACTAAAGCCTAAGCATGCTGCAATTGAGAATTAATAGTGCGCAAACCTATGCCTGTGATGATTCGAATTTGTAGATAATGATTATAATATGGCTTACCCAGCCCAAAAAAAAAAAAAAATAAAAATAAATAAAAGTAATGATGATGGTGTTGTTTGGGGTATATCAACTACAACTAGCAGGTTGCTATGTAGAGAAGCTTCATTTATCACTGTCCATCAAAACTCGCCTCCCACTAGTGAATCGTGGTGGCAAACCTAGGGATTTTTTCTTTTTCAATTACAAATAGAATTGAATTTAATAAAGATTGATAAGTTATAATAGATAAAAGGGAAAAGGAATGGTGAAAATGTGTTTCGCAGAGCGCTTTGGGGCAAGTGAGTCCAACCATCCATGCTAACGTCTTCTCTTGTCAGACTGGCTTTATGCTTTCATGGTACATTATGCTGCATCATCCCAATGGCACCGTAGATGGTAATGGAAATAAAATATTCCTCTTTTCATGACCATCCCTAAATCATAATAACCAATGATACATTCTCTAACGTAATGCTTATGTCGGGTTAGGAGTAGATATTTACTGTTTAGTACTCCTCGCTTGGAGTGTGTTCCGGCTAATTATTTATACATATTTATTTTAGTTGAATAAACTTTATATAATTATATATTAATTCTTTGCCCAGATGCTTGTGTGGGATTAATCGGGCTGTATATTCTAGATAGATTATGAAACAGCCAATATTTATCCGAATTATGGACTCCTCAAATCCTATTTGGGAAACGAGAAGAGGAGGAAACACTGTAGGAAATAGGAAGCCTCATGATGTCACATTGTTCTATTTTATTTTTGTGGCCTCCACAAGGGTTCTTTAGCGTAGAAAGTGAAGAGCAACAAAAGCTCATAGCCTTCCCTGAATTCAAGGCAGAGCATGGAATTGCTTCCGATCACAGAGAAAACAATCCTATAGGAAGGTTCTCAACAACCCCATTTCCATTGAAATTTTAGAGAGAGCTCAATTAGCCTAAAGGCAAAGTGCGAGAAAAAGGAATTCTTGAAAAAACAAAAAAAAAGATACTAAAGCAATATAGAAGAACTTAATATTTGTGCAGCGGTGGATAGTGTGAATATGAGTATGAAATGTGGTAATAAGGAATCAATCAAAAACATAAAAGACGGTGAAAATGGAATTCTTTTTTTATTGTTTCAAGAGAACCACTCTCAGAAATATAAGATCACTTGCTTGATTGAAACTTCTCCCAATTACTATCTCTTTGATATTTCCTTATTTATAAAAATATATCACATTTATTAGTTTGTTGTGGGTAACTAATTTTTCTGCCTAATACAACTACTATTGTAATTCATAAAAGCTACTACTATAACTACTAAAAACTAATTTTTATAAATTTATACAACTATCTACTAATCATTATATTTATACTACTATTATATTTTTTAATCGTAACAATTTCTCCCCTACGTTAGGGGAGAAAAAGACTCAATTTGAAAATGTCCAATTGCAAAATTTGGTAATCATGTATGCCATGTCTTCCTTTGGAATATATTTTCGTTTTCCATTAGATGAAGGACTTAAACTCAAAGTTGTTGAACTAAAGCTCATCATTAAGACAACCTAACATAAACTAAGTGGTTAGAAGGCCAGATGCCTTAGTATGGTTGGAAGAATAATCTTAACTAGATTAGTGCTTCAGAATTTGCTAGCTTACTACATGTAAATGGATAAATTACTATCAAACACTATTGATAAACTAACTTAGATTATCAACAAATTTCTATAGTCGAGTACTGATATAATCCCATAAGTACATTGGTTAAGGAGGGGGAGAGGGTAGGTGCGTGGGTAGGGAAGGGTGTGGGGGGTGTCGAGGTCTCTTAAATCATGGAAGGAACAGAGTATCTGCTATAAACAGATATTTTAAACTTAAAACAAAAGTATTTCTTTGGGTGTAGCTTTTGAAAGCCAAGAATAAAGATCATTTCAATGTTGTAGACAATAGAAGTATACATATACTTTTGCACATTGCAAAGGATATTTTAGAATTAGCATCTTTAGTGCAGTCCTCTCTTATTGTTCTAATTTGTAATGGTAGAAGAGTAAGTTTTTGGTTTGATTCTTAGAGTCTAATAGGACAAGTTAGAGTAATCATGCGGGGTCTACTTATTGAATCAAGCTCTAAACTTACATTATGGTATTGTTGGTCCTTACTAAGCTCTTGGGATGACTAAAAAATTAGATTTTGTTTGTTTGATATTCTTTTTAAACATATAGTTTTTTTAAGTTTGAACCTTAGAGTAAGAGATGAAAGAATTTTAAATCCAAATTTTAGAAAAATGCCTTTACTCCAAGATATTCATCAAGTTTTTAAGCATCACAATTCAAAAAGGAACCAATTGGAAAGAAAACTTTCCACCAAAAGTAAAAGTTTTTTCATGGAGATTAGCTCACTTCTCCTTAGCATTTGCTTTAAATCTATCCTTTAGATGTATAATCTGATTAGCATCCTGTCTAAGATGTGGTGAACAAAATGAAAACCCATCCATGCTTTTCTATCGTATCCTCAGTTGACAAGTATTGTAGACTCATGGTAATCCTTTCCTTGCCAGTATCTTATCACTAAATACTTTTTTCTAATTTGGTAAAATTAAACACACACCTAAACAAAGGAGATTTAGTCAAATTTTGTTCACTTAAAATGAAGGTCAAGAGAACATCACTCAAGCAATTCGAGTAAGTGTCCAAAAAATATTGGGCACACTTAAAAGTCTCAAGGAGATTGTACAAAAAAGAGAATTTTAATCTTACTTTGAAGCCTCTGAACAAGGAGTGAATTAGATTGAACACAAATGGATCCTTTTTGGTGTCCACAAATCAAGTAATAGTTGGTAGAATTTTAAGCGACTCCAATTGTAAATGGATCTTTGGTTTGCAAAAAAAGTTTGTTTTATTGATATTCTTTCAATAGATCTTTGGGATTTATACCGAGGACTTCACTTTTGTATTGAATTGAACTTACTAAGTGTTGAAATTCAGTTTGATTCACCTCCAGCAACTAGTCTAGTAAAGGATCATTCTAACCATTATTATTTTTTTTTATATCATAATGCTATAAATGCATGTAGGGAAAAGCTCTGCTCCCTTTTCTAGTAGAAGATTGAAGCCACTCTTAGGGAGCTTAACTCGGTTCCTGATGCAGTGGTTGGTTGGACTAAAGATGAAGATCATGATGACGCTTTTTTTTTTTTTTTAGATCCCCTAGCTTTTTGTTTATCCCTTTTTAAACGACAAAATATTTCTCTTGGTTTTTATAAGGAAAAGAAAACTCCGGTTGATATTTTTGAACCTAATTGTTGGACGCTTGGTGTGAATAGACTAAAGGGGGTTCAAACTCCAACTTTTGTGGCTAGCATTGTGCTAGTTGTTCTGTATACATTTGCTTAATAATGCATATTTCTACCCAAAAGGAAAAAAAAAAAATTAAAATTACTTCCATTCACGTAATTAGCTTCCAACGTATCGACCAAAGTAATTTCCTTTCTATTTCGGCTTCTTAGAAAAAATTTTCTTCTACGTTTCTAGCCTCAATTAACATCAAGTTTTGGAGGAGCATCATTTTGACATATTCTCGAATCATCCATATTTCGAGATTAATGCGATTTCTTTTTTATTTTATTTTTTCAATAACAACTATATCCAAGTTAGAAATGTAAAGAAGAGTCAACGGATGCTTATCAAGTGTATCTAATCAAGCTAGATTATTTTTACAGAATTGAGGAATTTAAATTCAAAATTCCAAGACCAAGACTAGACTAGGGAAGGATTGGATTGAAATAGTGAACCAGCCTTGAATTGATTCGTTGATTTGGTTCAACGAACTTGCTTGTGTAGATTTGTTATTATGACTTGAACTTCGTATGATAAATATGAATCTTGATTCACTAAGATTTATTATAAGCTTCTTTGACATGGGAAATATGAACCTAGATTTACCATGGTTTATGGTTAGCTACTTTAACAAAATTGTTGATAAATTTCTTGTCACAATTAATAGCCATACTTTGTTAAAGAAATTGAGGAGAACTCACACACCATTAAGCTAAAATTTCATGGTAATTCATACATGCCAATTTATGAAGTCTATAAATAGACAAGTATGACAACTCATTTGGCATGCAAAAGTGAGTGCTAACTGAGTGAAAGTGTGTAAGGGTTAAAAAAGAAAAAAAATCGAGAGAAAATCTTTAACTTGTGAAGATATTGAATGTAATTGGATTAAGGGTTTTAGTATTGTTCTCTCTTATTCTTATATTGTCTTTTTAGTTTATTAGTAGATTTCCTTCTCTCTTTTACCCACGAACATGGGCTAAATTGTTGAACCACGTAAATTATTGTGACTTGTTATTTTCTCTATTTTCTTGTTATGTATTATTATCATACTAAATAAGAACTTGATCCTGGTCATCCCTAATATATATATATATATATATATATATATAGAGAGAGAGAGAGAGAGAGAGAGAGAGAGAGAGAGAGAGAGAGAGAGAGAGAGAGAGAGAGAGAGAGAGAGAGAGAGAGAGAGAGAGAGAGAGAGAGAGAGAGAGAGAGAGAGAGAGAGAGAGAGAGAGAGATGTGTCCAATCGTGAGTTTGTGATGTTGACATACTTACTAGTGCCTATTATAGTTATTAAAATGGGAAGTTAAATATGCGATTTTACGAGTTTACGATTTTATGATATTTTTTTAGTTAAAACAGATGTAAAATTATTTACGTATAAATTTTTGGTGGAATTATGATATTTGATGTATAATTCTATAAGTTTACAATTTTACTAATTTTGTACGATTTTATGTAATTTTACCGATTCTACATATTCAAAATAATAGTAAAATTGTGATCTTTGACAACCATGTCCAATTCTATGGGGATGTTGACATAAATATATTTAGATAAATGGTTAAAAGTAAGCTAAGCGTGCCAATCCAACATTCCATTCTATTATTGTGACATAGATGGCTTAACCAATTCCTGCTTTGACATAAGTACTGAATTTATACCATTAACTGATGTGTTTCTCACCTTTGCCATATTCAATTGATTTGCTCATACAGCTTCCGACCAAAAATTTGTCCAACCAACAGTTGCTTATTGGCAAACTGAGAACTTCTCACATAACACGACATATAATGTGAATACGAAATCCAACACAATTACTGATAATAATGTAAATTTCTTATTAATTATTGTACTCTTGGTTCAATTTTACATATCATTAACGCTAAAGTGAGTTTGAGAGGAAATAAGATATGAAACAAACTATTAAACTCATCAAATTGTAATCGCTAGTCCCATCTAGTTCCATTCAATCTGAAAAAACATTAATGGTGTATGAAAATATTTATTAGGTTTAAGAATTTACTTGCATAGGCATTACAGCTTTTTCTCGTGTCAATCATCGAACAATGCTTGCTTTTATTATATATGTTCATTGACTCCATGAGAGAATTTTAGCTATGCTTTGCTATCGATAGGCAGTGAAATATTGGGCGAAAGCACTATGTGAGGGACATTTTATTTATATATGAAATATTTTTTGCTAATTTTCCTTCATCATAGATGATGGAATTCAATCTTTCTAGCGGAAATAGATGACATATAATCTACTGTAAAATTTTGCTGGCTTTGAACAAATTTTACAAAACAATAATTGCATGAAAATAATTAGATAATGTAAGGAATATATGCTCTAGCTTTCTAATGAGTCTAATATTAAGCAGTGTAAGCATAAAATTTACTATGGCTCTCGATCAATGACTCGGGCAGCTTGTTACAGCCAGTAGTCTAATTTGTGAGGATTCAAAGAATCTAGTGCCATCTACCATGTTAGCCACGATCGAATTAGGAAGTTCCATAAGTAACACGAGAGACGATGAAACTGAAGTGTGTTGTATTATTATTATTATTATTATTACTATTAACAGAACTTGAGAAAGGTTTTTATACACGGTTGATCTACAACTAACTATCTAGTTGACTACCAATAATGTAATGAGGTAGATAACATGTGTACAGATAAATAAACTCTATGTATCTGCACAACCCCCACTCAAGTTGGACTAGATAGAGGGGCCAACTTGGAACAAAACTGATGAAATTGTCGCTTAGTAAAACCCTTGGTTAATAGATTAACATGCTGTGTTGTAGAGGAGATATGAACAAGATGAAGAAATCCAGATTAAATTTGACCTCTAATGAAGTAAACATTGATATTTATATGCTTTTTGCAACCACGTAAGCAAGGGTTCGTAGCTAATCAACACAATGAACTTTTTATCATAATAAAAAGGAATAGGATGATGAAGTAGAACAACAAGATCTTGTAATAATATAAGACATCCATAGTGCTTCTTTTGTTGCAAATACCAAACTTATGTACTCAGATTCAGTTGTTAATGTATAAACTATTGGTTGTTTTTCAGTCTTTCAGGAGATAAGAGCATCACCAAGAAAAATGCAATAGCCACTAAGAGGCTTCTTATCTAATGCACTTGAGCCCCAATTTGAGTCAGTATAAACACTTGAAGACAGATCGTTGAAGGAAAGCTAAAATAGGTCATGATTAAAAGTATCTTGAGATATCGCAACAAGTGAAGCAAAGCTTGATAATGTGATATCCTTGGAGATGAGATAAATTGACTAAGGTAATGCATAGAAGAAGAAATGTTTGGTTCGGTCATGGTAACATATAATAGATGACTAATCAACCTCCTATATATAGTTGGATCCCATAATAAGTCACCTGTGTTATAATCAAACTTCAAGCCAAGTTGCATAGGAACTTTCATAGGTTTACATGCTAATATCCTTTCATCACTCTACATATTTAGGATGAATTTTCTTTGATTAAGGTTGTTACCCTCATCTGTTGGACAAAGTTCAAGACTAAGAAGATCTTGCATGGCTTAAATCCTCAATGGTAAAAATCTGATCAAGTTTAAGCTTAATATTACCAATAAAAGCTTGATTTGAATTTGCAACTGTTACACCTAAAAGTCGCAGAGTCGCAACAGTCCCGCCGTGT
Source organism: Lumnitzera racemosa (assembly GCA_024138005.1). Taxonomy (NCBI): domain Eukaryota; kingdom Viridiplantae; phylum Streptophyta; class Magnoliopsida; order Myrtales; family Combretaceae; genus Lumnitzera; species Lumnitzera racemosa. The sequence goes on from JAMXBC010000007.1 coordinate 11,472,749, forward strand.
AAACCATTTTATGATAGTAACTGACCTTATAGTGCCTATCATAGATATGATCTATACAAGGCGTCGATTGTAAATCCTACAACCAGTCACTCAGGGTTTCGATCGACTAAAAGATTCGATCGAGTCTAAATTATAAGTAAAGCTAGAAATATTAGTAAAATGATCCCGTAAGTTTAAAATTAAGGAAATAAGTAATAAAATAAAAGATTATAAAAATTCCAAATTTTAAGTATATAACTCGTTATTTATCGAAAATGCGTAAAATGCAATCCAATAATTAACGAATCATTAGAGATAAATTATATGTATACTAAAAATTATAAAATAACTTAAATAATATTTAGGAATATTTATTTGTACTATATATGAATTTACATGTATGTAGAAATACATGTAATTACTTAAAATACGTGAAATGTGCTAAAATAATAATAAATAATTAAAGAAAATTCATAATTAATTAAGGAAAAAATAGAAAAATGAGGAAAAGTCCAGAAGTGGGGCGTGGCAATCTGATATTGAAGAAAAAAAATCAACCAATTAAAAGGCAATAAATAGAAAGTGGAAAAAAGAAGAGATAAGGTAATTGTCTTGTCTTATTAACACACAATAATTTTCCTAAAGCTCTATAAATACTCCAAATTTCTTAGAAGCTCATTTGGTCAGTTTGGAGAGTGAGAAAAATGGATAGAGGTGAAATTGAGAGAAAAATTAGGGTTAAGAAAAAAAAAAGAAAACTGTGTAGTTAGGGTTTGTAAGGAGAACCTAGACCCGAGAAGCAGCTGGGAGTGGACGGTCACTACCACCACATGGTGGTGGTAGCGCCCAGGTGGGCTGACACACTCATGGCCACCGACGGTGGCCGGAGCCACCCAAATCGATAAGTTTAATTTCTAGCCCGATTTTGTGTAATTTTGTAAAAATAGTAAATATTCTTAGAAAATTATGAATTTTGTTATTTTGGAATATTTTTGTATGTAGTTTTTATGAAAAATATTATTTTTATGAAAATATGTCTCGTGATATCTGGTACTTAAGAAATCATGCAAAACCGAGCATGTTTCAATTTAGAAATAAATGACCTTAGGAGTGTAGTTTTGAGCCCAAAATTTTTGCGTAGACTACTTAGATGATATAGAATAGTGCTATGAAGCCCGTTTTTAAAACTTAATTTTTGAAAATTTTAGATAATTTTTAGGCCTTAAAATGAGGCATAAAATGGGTAATTTAGAGTTAATTAAGCAATTAAATAGTTAATTACTGATTTAGTGAATAATTATATATTTTAGGATGTTATAATCTGATGAAGTATGATACTTGTAGCATTTAGGGTGTCAGATGTAATTATTAGGTTAATTATGTAGTAAATAAGTAATAGGGAAAAATAGTGAATTTTAAGTTAATTTTGTAAATTAGAGTATTTAGGTGTAAAATCTGATTTAGGATGAATTTAGACATTTTGAAATGATAATTGATGTTGGGAGATGATAATTAGAGTGATAAAAATATTAGATGTGTATTATGTACATGATAAGTGATAGTACATAATATACAATTATTAGAAATATAATAAATAGAAAATATTAGGATAAAAATTGATATTATATAAAAAATAAGGATATATAATAAATCTGATAGAAAACTTAAATTTATGTAATTATATAAAAAATATAAAAAATTTCTCACATCAGGAGTAAATTCGGTACACTAATAAGGATTTAAGTATACCGGGTGGAATAAAATACTGACTAGGGGATAATGATGGTATTTAAAATATCTGGAAGTAATGTGATTAATTTCACATTATGAGTTGAAACGAATTTTTAGGGTTTGGGTATAAAACAGTACTTAGAAAATCAAACTAAAACCTAATTTAGAAATCGATACGGAAACTAAAACCGAACCTAACCCCGAACCTAGAGTAATTGTAAAAGATTTGAGAACCTAGATAATTGGATATATTAAACCTTAAACAAAACATAACAATAAGCGTTATAAAATAAAACCAACCTATAATAGTTATATGAAAAATTAAAACAACGTTTGTGTTATAAGAACGATCGGCAATGGCCTAAGCAAGTTGGACCTTGAGTGAGTAATTGAGTGAGGAGTTCAGGTAAGCTGGGATTAATACGTTGCTGTATTTTGGAGGCTTGAGATTATACTTAGTTGTACTTGTTAGATTGTTGGTTGTGTGCATGTGCTTGATTATAAGTGATGCTATGATTCTATTTGTTGTTCTGGCCTATATTGTATGATTTGTATAAAATGATTGATCACCCTAAATTAGACCTAATCAAATATACAACTCGTAATCACAATTGGACCTATATGGCAACCCATTAGGGGAAACCTAGGGTTCTTTGGCTAAATATCGACCCCTTTGAAAGGGATAGCGCAAGATTGCATAATGGTCCCTTCTTTATCCTTAGTTGAACTAAGTGACAGGAGAGGGGGTCGTAGCGAGGGTGAAGTTAATGATTTGAAGGTAGTTATGGGAAGAGTGGTGTCTCCATTGCACAAGCCTGGGTTTAGTTGTGAGTTATTGCATTAACAACAACTCCTCAACCCAGATTAGAGTGGGCGTAATTTCTTTAATCTTATGACGGGCGAGACAACGTCTTGCGATGGCATGTGCTTGAACATGCATTGCACCTAATAAGTTAATTGATAACCTTGTTATATTTATGGTATAGTTTTAAGTCTTCCATCCTAACTTACTAAGCTGTGATTGCTCACATCCCTATAGATGCCGTGCAGGTGCTGGCTAAGAAGAAGCGGCATATAACTACTCTAAAGCTAGCAACTGCTGAATCTTGGGAAGTGAGGAAAAACATTTGAAGAATAAACATATATTTTAATTGTAATAACTGAATTTTAGTGTATATATATATTTTTTCATTTTCTTAGGTAAACGATTTATTTAAATTACAAACTATTTACTTCAAAGCGGGTTAGTCGTGGACGCTTTGTGTAGATCAGGTCTAGGATAGTGGTTGCAAGGTTAACTACTATCTTAGAATAGTTTACTTGGCAAGGCTGTTACGACTCTGTTGCTTTGGGGTGTGGCATCGATGACTCCTCGCTTTGAAGTAAATAGTTCAATTAAGAATTTATCTAGAGTTATAGTAAGTATTAAAACTTTAAGTTAATATATATATATAATTACATGTATATTACTGTAGAATTCCTAGGTAATTCTACATCATATCATAACAGTCAGTTGGTTTACATATCAAATATCAGTTTTTCAGTCTTAAAGATACTAGTGAGACTCTAGATATAAATTAACTATTAGGTAAATTGATCCTCGCACCCCTAGGCTTTAAAAGAGAACTAACCTCTTGATAATTGTAAGGCGGCATATTAGTTAGAGTAATCAGAAGTCAGGACTTGTAAAAGGATTTATATGGGTATGAGCAACTGTTGCTCAGTAAGTTGAATTGGAGACTCATGAATGTATATAAATATAAACAAGATTATCAAGCAATTATTTTCATGTAATGCAACAAGCAAGTGTCATCACACAATGTAATCCGGTCTGTTGCGAAATCAGAGCAATTTCACTTGCTCTAATCCGGGTTGGGGAGTTTTTATGTTATGTAACAGCTCATAACCATACCTAGGTTTGTGCAATAAAGACACTACTCCTCTTAAGACTATCCTTCGAACCAATGCCATCATCTTCACCGTGACCTTCTCACCGCGACCTCCTTTTTTGTCACTTAGTTCAGCTAAGGATAAGGAAAAGACCAAATTGCTATCTATTCAGCGCTATCTTTTTTAAAGGTATCGTTGTTTGGTTGGAGAATCCTAATGATTCCCTAAAAAGTTGCAATGCATGACAATTTAGGGTATTAGGGTCGCTTAGGATTAGGTTCAATTTAGGGTGTTCAGATAATTTTACGCCAATCCAATCATAACAGTCATCAATTACAACACAAATTCCAACATGAAGTTGGATACGCAAGTACATGCATAAAACTACTTATAATCACAATCATACACAATCTTAGGTCTTCGAGTACCCTAAAATAGTACTCTAAATACGGTGAAGTAATAAACCTAATTTACCTGAAATTCTCGATTGCTTAATCACTCAATTGCAGGTTGGTTTGCCTTCGTGTTTTCTATAATACAAATATGTTTTTTTTTGTACTTATACTTTGATGATACATATTCTAAGTTATGTTTTAACTCACTTCTCCATATGTACTTATTATTTACTAATGATTCATTTTACATTAGCTCGGGGTTCAGTTTTTGAATTAGATTCCAGTTTTAGTTCTAAATTGTTTTCAACTACGAGGAATCCTAAATAAGCTCGAATCCTAATGTGAAATTAATCATATTAAGCTCGAGTATTCTAATATCATACTAAGTCTTAATTTAGTATTCTAATCTATTCGATGCATTCTAATGCTAATTAGGGTACCGGATTTTACTTCTAATGTGAGAAAATCTTATATTTTTTATTTAATTACCTAAAATTAATTTTTGTACTAGATTTATTTTGTATTAATATTATTATTATATTACCCAATTTAACCTATTATTTCATATTTATTAAAATCCCAATTTCACATATTACTAAATTTCTTACAGTTACCACATAATTTTTATATTAATTACAATTAACACTCCAAATTTTAGGATTAGGTTTTCACATTAGAGATTAACATCCTTAAACATCTAAGTACTCTCTAAGTTAGTAATTAATCATTTAATCACTTAATTAAGCTAAATTTACCTATTTTTCTTATTATTTTAGGGCTAAAAAGTTACTTAAAATTTTTGAAAATTAATTTAAAAAAAATTGGCTTCATAGTATTGTTTCACAGAACTTAAGTGTTTTATAGAAAAAAATTGAGCTCCAAACTATACTCCTAAGCTTATTTATTTATAATTCTAAACATGTTTAGTTTTGTTCATTTTTTTAAAAACTCTATATTCACAAACTTGATTACACTTAATCACTATTTTTTCCTAAATTTACATACAATAAAACATCAGAATAATAAATTTCATAATTTTCTGGGTATAATTAATAATTTTAAGGAATTTTTCAAAATTGGAGGAAATTTGAGACTCACCCCGTTCGTAAGCTTTTTGGCTTCCAACACCTGTTCAGGTGTGTTGGCTGGTCTAAACGGTCAGTTTGGATTAGGGTGGTGGTGGTGGTTCGATTTCAGGTGGTGGTGATGTGTGGGTTCGGCCTACTTGCTCTAATTGTATAGATTTGAGGAAAAAAAAAATTCTAAAACCATAATTTCCCTCTTAATTTTGGTTCTTTCAATTTTTTTTAGCTCCTAATTGACCAAATGAGCTTTGAAAATTTTCTTGTTATTTATAGGGACTTAAAAGCAATTATAATGCATTAATTAGGACATGACAAAGGTTATAGCCCTTTTATTTTTGCTTTTTATGTGCTTGAATTTAATTGATCAAATTTTCTCTTCTTTCCTCATAACTGCCATGACTTAATTTGGATCATTTCCAATCTCCTTGATTTTTTATATTTTTTATTAATTTTTTTAATTATTTAGCAATTTTCTAGCAAATTTTAGGCAATTTAGGTAATTTTGTGTATTTCTACTTACACATAAATATACGTGGGGTACAAGTAAACACTCTTAAATATTATTTAGGTTATTTTATGATTTTTAGTATACATATAATCTATCCCTAGCGACTTATTAGTTATTGAAATACATTTTGCGCATTTTCGATAAATAATAAGTAATATACTTAAAATTTGAAAATTTTATATTCTCTTATTTTATTATTTATTTTCTTAAATTCAAACTTACGGAGTTACTTTTACTAATATTTCTAATTTTAATTTATAATTTAGGTTTAATCAGATCTTTTAACTGATCGCATTAAACTTTGTATACTAAGTTCGATTTTATAGTTACTTAGCTTATATTTAGGGCCTATGGTAACTAACATGTCATCCATGTAAAAAGAAAAATAACAACAAAGCTACTAGAACATTAATGGGTAAAAAGAGAATAACTTAGATTGGACAAAACCTTATGCAGGAGAAACTTAAAAATTTCTAAATTCCATTGCCTACTAATTTGCTTTAACCCATATAAAGATTTTTTAAGCTCTCAAACTCAATTTAGCAAAGCCTTATCATAGCCTTTAGGAGAATACAAATATATCTCCTCATCAAGATAGCGGTGTAATAAAGCATAATTGATATCTATATGATGCATAGGCCATCTATAAGTCATAGCAACAACAATAACAATCCTAATACTACCCAACTTTGCAACTAGAGAAGAAGTCTTATGATAATCCTCTCCTTCTTTTTGTGTATAGCCTTTAGCTAATAAGTGAGCTTTACATCTTTTAGTTGTCCCATCTAGTTTATATTTTACTTTATAGATCCATTTACAACCCATTGCTTGCTTATTCTTAGGCAAAGAAGTCAATTCCCAAATCTCATTACATTCCAAAGCATCAAGCTTTTTTCATTGCTTTTACCCACTCCTTTTGTTTAGTAGCTTATATTGACTATGTGGTTTTTTTTAGTGGTTAAAACATTACCTAGAGAAACATCATAATCCATAGGTAAGTGTTTGAAAGAATGCTTGTCATGTAAAGGACATAAGCAAGGTGAAGAAGAAGGGGCGGGTTTTTCATAGTTAGTAACAAGGGTTTGAGAATTAGTAACAGTAACAACAACATTATTAATGTCATGAACAAAATAACTCAACCATTAAAGAGACCTCTTAACTTTAGTACAACGCCTTAAATACAGTTCTATAAGTAGAGAATTGTCATGAACAACATGACTAATAGGAGCTTGTAAGGAATGATTAGTAAAGGAATGATCACTAGAAGTATGACTCTGTTCAATAGATGATTGTACGGTAGGATAAACAGACTCAAAAAAGACATGTGGTTTAGAAAAAGACTCATAAGAGTTTGGACATGAACACACTTAGAAATTACTTATTGTTTAAAAGGAAAAATACCTTCATAAAAAACATCTCGAGAAACTAAGATTTGTTTTTGACACAAGTCATAAACCTTGTGTCCTTTTTGTCCGTATGTATAACCCAACAATGTACATTTAATACCTCATGACTCAAACTTGTCCTTAGGACAAGATTGACAACCTACATGGTATAAACACCTCGTTACTCTCAAATATTCATTTTTTGGTCGCATGTTGTACTACATCTCATAAAGGGTTTTCTATCTCAAAATCTCCATAGGAAGCTTGTCAAGTAAGTGAGTAGTAGTAAGAATACACTCTTCCTAAAAAATTTAAAGTAAATTAGCATTCAATCACAATGCACTTGCACCCTCCAGTAAGTTACATTTTCTTTCAAATCATTTTGTTAGGCACTATAAAATATTGCTTGATCATAAACTATACCAAGTTGTTGATATAAGGATTTACACACACTTAACATAAAATCTCCCTCATTATCAATTTGTACAACCTTTAGCACAATAGAAAACGGATTCCTCACATAAGAAATGAAATAATTAAGAATAGAGGGTATTTAGCTTTTATAGTGCATAAAATGTGTTCAACTAGATCGATGTTAAGAAGCATAAACAAATGATTAGTGTTGAGAGCCTTTAAAGGTAACCTTATAGAATGAGAGCACCAATGTTATATTTGATAGTTTTCCTACCTAAATGCTGTTAATGTTGTTTGAAATGAAAGTAGAAAAGCTATACTAAGTATAAAATGTAGTTACAATTTTTGCATTTGACTATTATTTCTGATAGTCTCTATGCTGGGTTGGCAAACTTGACTCTCAATTAGGATTTTTTTTTTTTTGGGTAAAACTCTTTTAGGCCTTGTTGTAACATATCCACCAAGATGGATTTTTTTTTTTTTAGTTTCTTTTATCCCTTCCTTCCTTTCTATTTTTATATTTCAAATCAAAATAAAACTATAGTAGAAAACAACTAAGAGAAATTGAAGTAGATAACCCTACGATGAAGATAGGAATCAATCATGCAATTGGAACGTACAATTCCATTAGGAGACACATATATCAATCATTAACAACAAAAGGAAAAGTATCCAACTTTTAGTCCAATTAGTAAAATTGTATTAATAAGGATCTTTTTTATGTGAAGGAAAAAAAAAAAAATGAAACCAATACAAACACAATGGAAAGTTGAGCAAATTTGTACCAATTTCTATTTTTTTTTTTTGAAAAAAGAGAGATCATCAATAAGATATTTTTGCAATTGAGAGAAACATATGGAATTGTTGATGGTTTCCATGAAAGGAGTCTTAGTGAAACTATTAACGGTTCCTTACTAAACTTTTTGGCAATATGTAAAAGCTACTTACAGCTCATTTGAGGGTTGTCTATAGTTTTCCTAAAAGCTGCCAATAGTTTTTTAGATGTTGGTCTATATTATAAACTATTAAAAGGTAGTGACTTACTATAGACTAACGAGAGTTCATTGTAATTCATGGGTTCTATTGGAATAGGTTGTAGATGAGCTAAAAATTACATGAAACCGTCAATAACTTCATGGAAATTATCAATAGCCTCATAAAAGCAGTCAATAGTCTTACAGGTTCTTTACCTTATGGTAGCATGCAAAAGTTTGAGAAAAGGAAAAATGAAAATTGGTCGGCTTGCAAAATCGACTATTATAGCTCAAAAAGTGATAATACCATATAGTTACTTTTCAATGATTGTATAATAGAGTTTACTATCATATTTTACTTAGTTTCCAAGTTAATAAATTCTCAAGAAAATTGATTTCCCCCTTTTAATATTTCTACTTCTAATAATGTAACCTCTCCCATAAATTAGACATTAAATCATGTGTTGCATAGGGATGGAAGGGCCACTAGTTTCTAGAAAAACTAATTATTATATACATCTAGAAAAAGAAATATATATGTGTATTTATATCTTCAAAAAAAATATATGACATAATGGGAAACATAAGGAAATCGATTTAAGAAATAAAAATAGAAGAAAACTTGATTTAACTTTCTGGTGTGAACTACTCGCATGGTTTTAGGCGGACCAATTAGTTGATCCTTACTAACCTTTTGTGGCAAAAAACTAGGGAATAACTAGCCCTACTGTTTCATAGAACTAGCCTTATGGTTCTTACTAAGACTATCTGTAAGCTCTCAAAATTGAGTTTAGGACAACTGAGCTTAGATTTAGGGCTTTTAGGGTAACTTATCTAATTGAGCCCAAACTTTGTGACTAGAATGAAAAAGTTAGTCGAGATATTATAGTGAAATTAGATTTTAGTAATAATGACCCGAAATCCCAATTTTTCCCTTAGAAATTGGAATATTTACTAAAGCCCTAAAATATTTAGAACTCCTAAAATTGAACTTAGATTGCAACGAGAACTTAGAGATAAGTTGATTGAGCTATAAAATGAGATAATGTAGTATAATTTACTATAAAAAAATACACGTAATTTTTTAGTATACCCGGTACAAATAATAATTATACTCGTAAATTAACTTAAAATTGAGTAATTATATATATATTGTGTTGAATTCATGAAATTAACCTTAGAATGTATCCTAAAAATAAAAGATATGCTAGAAACTTAATTATATGAGTAAAGTTATATATTTCACATGTTATTTACATAGGGTATAACCTTGTATATTAATTAAATAATTAATTCTAACATATAATATCTATATTTAAGTAATTATTTAATATAAGAAAAAGGAAAATTAATTAAATAACATTGGAGATTGCTGGAAGGAGGCGTGGTAGGAGGCGTGGTAGGAGAAGGGAAATTGCATTTGCTGATTCAAAAAGTGAAGTCATCACTTTTGGACACCTCATGCATAAAAAAAAAAAGAAATTAGAAAAGAAAATATGAATTAATTAAAGAAAAAATACTTTAATCGACTTTGAGGCACTATAAAAAGCCAACACCATCAGATATGAGAGTTTTAACAGTTTGGAATCAGAAATAATTAGAAATAAAAATTAAAAAAAATCGTGGAAAATAAAAAGAAATTTAGAAAAAACACTAACCTAGATTAGATCTGCTGTGAAACCAAGCCAACCCCACACGGTCCACCCACCGCACCGACCGTCCGACAACCGCCCATCACCCCACGGCCACCGGAGTACCTAAGAACAGCAAGGTCAAATTCTTGCTCTGTTTTTCAATAATTTTTAAAAATTAGTAAATCCGCCCAGAAAATTATGAAAAAAATTTAACTTAGGTTATTTTAAACATGCTTTCATGTGATATTTTTATTTTTGAAAAATTCGTAATATTTAATATACTTTATTAAGAAATCTATATATATTTATGAAATAAATGTACTATATAATGTTGTTTCCAGCTGAAAATTTTTATGTAGGATGTATATGATATATAGGTAATTGCTACGTAGCCCGAATTTTGATTTGAATAATTTAAATATTTATTGAATTTTTAGGCTTGGAATTAGCTCGAAAATAGGCTGAAATTATAAATTTAATAGGAAATTATGAAATTAATTGATGAAATGGATATGTACTGATCTATTATGAATAGTAATAGTAATGAGTCAGATTGAAATTAATTGGATGTTAAAAGAATTATAATTGGATAATTTATCAAATTTAGAGGTAAAATCGTCAATATGAAAATATAGGCAATAGGTCGGAAACTTGAAACCACATGATAACTGAATTCTATATATTTTTAGAAGTCCATAGAAATTTTCGGGGAATTATTTGGTAATCCGAACTATTTATTACGAATTTATCAAGTAAAATAGCTTAAAATTACAAGTTGGGGTATAATTGTAATATTAATAGGCTAAAATGAATTAACCAAAAGCTATATAAAGGATTGCTGATCAGATGGGATTAATGGAAATTTTTATTATAATTATTAATAATTTAATTCAATATATAGTAATAACATGACTGTATATTATGAAAATAATATATATATATATATATATAACCATTATAGATTAAACCCTAATGTTTTCGTAATTATTACGAAAACTAAATTTGGACCTTTCGTCTAATTAGGACCTTCCAAAGACGTTTGACAATTCAAGTCAGCAAGAGCGAACATCTAAACAAGTAAGTTGGGATGGTAGCTTCGTCGCTATTTGGGTACTATTTAAAAGTATCCGGAGACCCAAGAGTACTTCTGGTTGTGTTTGTAGTTAGATGGTTATGCGCATGTTATGTGTGTGAATGATACTCTGTTGTGACAAGAGTTCAACTCCTTGGTGTGCTGTTCTGCATATTTTCATGGATTCTGTATTGTGTGAACTTGTTGGTCACCCCCTGACTAATACTAACGGTTATGGGACTAAAGTGTAATTGGTCATGCATAATCACCCGTTAGGGGAAACGAATAAGAGTGTTAGGTCAAATACCGACTTCCTTCGATGAGGATAGCTGAAATGGTCCTTTCCCCACCCTTAGTCGAACTAAGTGATAGGCGAGGAGGTCGCGGTAAGGTTGGGGGCCGTGGTTCGAAGGCGATCATGGGAGGGGGGTATTCCCCATTGCACAAGCCCGGGTTTGGTCTGACTTGAGTCGCGATGAAACTCCTCAATCCGGGTTGGAGCGGATGAAATTTCTCTAACCTCACAGTGGACCGGTTAACACTGTGCGATGTTTTCATTTGAGTGATTGCATTACATTTCATCATAATTATTAACCTCATGTGTGACTGTAAAGTACTCTTCTGACTCCGCCCCACTTACTGAGCTAGTTGTGCTCACACCCCTACAGACTCTTTTGCAGGTGCTGAGTGAAGGCAAAAATGTTCAGGTACCACCGTTCCCAGGTTAGTGTGCTGCTGTGTGGGAAAGTGAGGATCGAAGAATTTAACTGAACCTGAGCTTTTGTCTTATCTTTAAGTTTTGAAGAAAACTAAATGGGAATTCCCTGGAGCATCACATTCATTTAGTAGTCGGGAGTTTGTATTGAGAAATGGGGTAAAGACAAGTGAAGTCAAATCCACATATAGGATAAGAACACCTACGGGAGAACAAATGTTAACATGAGAAATAATAGATGATGGACAATTGCAGATCTAAGGACAAGAATTCCCAATAAGACTCATAGTATTACCGATTAAGGGATATGATATCATTGTGGGAATAGATTGGTTGTCCAAGCAGAGAGCGAAAGTGGATTGTCAAAATAAAAACATAATCTTAGATGAAGGTAAAATCATATTTCAAGGAAAAACAGGTGAACAAAGTCTAAGATTATCAGTGATAGAAGTAAGCGAAATTACTGAGGAATGTCAATTGTACTGGATATTTACCATTGAAGGAAAAAGGGAAAATCCAAAAATATCAGAAATACCAGTAGTGAATGAGTTTTCTGATATTTTTCTAGAAGAATTACTTGGATTGGCACCACAGCGAGAGTTAGACTTTTCTATAGAATTGGTGCCAGGAATTGAACCAATATCAAAAGCTCCATACCGAATGTCGCTGATGGAACTTCAGGAATTGAAGAAGCAACTTTAAGAGCTATTGGACAAAGGATTTATACGACCCAGTATATCTCCTTGGGGAGCGCCAGTGTTATTCGTGAAAAAGAAGGATGGGACCATAAGATTATGTATTGATTATCGGGAAATAAATAAGGTGACTGTTAAGAATAAATATCCATTACCCAAGATTGATGACTTGTTTGATCAACTGCATGGTACCACTGTATTTTCAAGAATTGATTTAAGATCTGGGTACCATCAGTTACGAATTAAGTTGGAGGATACATCAGAAACAGCTTTCAGAACCAGATATGGGCACTACGAGTTCTTAGTAATGCCTTTTGGTTTAACGAATACGCCAGCTATGCTTATGGATTTGATGAACCGGATTTATCAACCTTTCTTGGATAAGTTTGTTGTAGTATTCATTGATGATATTTTGATTTATTCCAAGACTAAAGAGGATCATGTGGATCATCTACGTTTAGCCTTACAAAAGTTGAGGGACAATCAACTGTATGCTAAGTTGGATAAATGTGAATTCTGGCTGGATAGGATATCATTCTTGGGACACATTGTGTCAGGCGAGGGAATTTCAGTTGATTCTGAGAAAGTTAAAGCAATAGCTGAATGGAAACAGCTAACCACTATAACGGAAATAAGAAGTTTTCTCGAAATGGCAGGATATTATAGGCGAATTATAAAATATTTCTCAAAAATTGCTAAGCCTATGACTCGACTGACACAAAAAGATATTAAATTTGAGTGGAATAATGAATGTGAACAAAGTTTCCAAGAGTTGAAACATCGATTGATTTCTGCACCAATACTTATTCTACCAGATCCGAGTAAATCTTATTGTGTATATAGTGATGCTTCCAAAAGTGGACTAGGATATGTATTGATGCAGGATAGAAAAGTGGTCGCTTATGCATCTAGACAGTTGAGGCCTCATGAGAAGAACTATCCGACTCATGATTTGGAACTAGCAGCTGTAGTGTTTGCTTTGAAGATCTGGAGACATTATTTATACGGGCAACATTGTGAGATATATACAGATCATAAAAGTTTGAAATATTTCTTCACTCAGAAAGAGCTGAACTTAAGACAACGACGTTGGTTGGAACTAATCAAGGATTATGATTTGACCATCAACTATCACCCTGGCAAAGCCAATGTTGTAGCGGATGCATTGAGTCGCAAGAACTACAAACAAGTAGCCTCACTGCTTACTACTCAACAAGAATTGGTCAAAGAATTTGAAAAGATGGAAATTGAGTTCAGATGGCATGAAACTGAAGCACAATTGACGAATTTAGTTGTACAACCAACCTTGATCGAAGGAATTAAGTTGCAACAAGGTGAGGACCGAAAGTTGAAAGAAATTAAGGAAAAGTTGAATACAGGTGATGTACCTGACTTTAAACTTGATGTTGAAGATGTGATGAGATATAAGGATAGAATCTGTATGCCTAGTGATTCAAAATTGAAGAATGAAATAATGATTGAGGCACATGATACAGGTTATACCTTACATCCTGGTGGAAATAAGATGTATCGTGATTTGAAATCATTGTTTTGGTGGAAAGGCATGAAAAAGGATGTAGCACAATATGTGGCTGGATGCAATACATGCCAACAAGTGAAAGCAGAACATCAGAGGCCTAGTGGTTTATTGCAACCATTAGAAATACCTCAATGGAAATGGGATCATATTACAATGGATTTTGTAATTGGACTTCCGAGGACTAGATTGGGTTACGACTCAATTTGGGTTGTTGTAGATAGGTTAACGAAGTGTGCTCGCTTCTTATCTTATTGAATCGGTGATTCAATAGAAAAGTTGGCACGACTATATATTAAAGATATTGTTAGACTGCATGGTGTGCCAATAAGCATTGTGTTGGATAGAGACAGCCGATTTGTATCAAAGTTTTGGGAAAGTTTACATCGATCTTTAGGAACTAAACTACAGTTTAGTACAGCCTATCACCCACAAACTGATGGACAGTCAGAAAGAGTTATTCAAATACTCGAAGATATGTTAAGAGGGTATATTTTGGATTTCAAAGGCGATTGGAATCAGTATTTGCCATTAGTGGAATTTGCTTATAACAATAGTTATCAAGCAACGATTCAGATGACACCGTATGAAGCTTTATATGGAAGGAAATGTCGATCATCACTGTATTGGGAAAATGATGAATATGCAATGATAGGACTTGATATGATTGGTCAAATGAATGATAAAGTTAAGATAATATGACAAAGGATGAAAGCAGCGCAAGATCGATACAAAAGTTGGGCTGATTTGAAGAGAAAATTTATAGAATTTACTCCAGGAGATCATGTATATATAAAGATAAGTCCATTTAAGGGATTTAAGCATTTCGGTACAACAGGAAAGTTAAGCCCTCGATATATCGGACCTTTTGAGGTTTTGGAAAGAATTGGAAACGTTGCATACCGAATTGCTTTACCCCCAAGTTTAGCCGGATATCATGACGTATTCCATGTGTCAATGTTACGAAAATTCGTGAAGAATCCAGATGCTATCATGGAATTGAAACCAGTGGATTTACAAGAAGACTATACTGTTGAGGAAAAACTGATCAAAATCTTAGAGAACCGAATTCAGAAGTTATGAAATCGGGAAGTAGAGTATGTGAAAGTTCAATGGGGTAGCGGTCCAACAGCAAAACTAACTTGGGAACCGAAGTCGGCAATGCAGAATCGTTACCCAACACTCTTCAAAGAACGAAGTAAGTCATAAAGTTTTTATTAGCAAATAAATAGTTATCGCATTTAGATTTAAAGTTTTGAGGACAAAACTCTTTTAAGGGAGGTGGAAATGTAAGCTCCCAAAATTGAGTTTAGGACAACCGAGCTCAGATTTAGGGCTTTTAGGGTAACTTATCCAATTGAGCCCAAACTTTGTGACTAGAATGAAAAAGTTAGTCGAGATATTATAGTGAAGTTAGATTTTAGTAATAATGACCCGAAATCCCAATTTTGCCCTTAGAAATTGGAATATTTACTAAAGCCTTAAAATGTTTAGAACTCCTAAAATTGAACTTAGATTGCAACGAGAACTTAGAGATAAGTTGATTGAGCTATAAAATGAGATAATGTAGTATAATTTACTATAAAAAAATACACGTAATTTTTTAGTATACCCGGTACAAATAATAATTATACTCGTAAATTAACTTAAAATTGAGTAATTATATATATATTGTGTTGAATTTATGAAATTAACCTTAGAATGTATCCTAAAAATAAAAGATATGCTAGAAACTTAATTATATGAGTAAAGTTATATATTTCACATGTTATTTACATAGGGTATAACCTTGTATATTAATTAAATAATTAATTCTAACATATAATATCTATATTTAAGTAATTATTTAATATAAGAAAAAGGAAAATTAATTAAATAACATTGGAGATTGCTGGAAGGAGGCGTGGTAGGAGGCGTGGTAGGAGGCGTGGTAGGGGAAGGGAAATTGCATTTGCTGATTCAAAAAGTGAAGTCATCACTTTTGGATACCTCATGCATAAAAAAAAAAAGAAATTAGAAAAGAAAATATGAATTAATTACAGAAAAAATACTTTAACCGACTTTGAGGCACTATAAAAAGCCAACACCATCAGATATGAGAGTTTTAGCAGTTTGGAATCAGAAATAATTAGAAAGAAAAATTAAAAAAAAAATCGTGGAAAATAAAAAGAAATTTAGAAAAAATAGGGGAAATTTCGTGAAAGTGTAAAACACTAACCTAGACTAGATCTGCTGTGAAACCAAGCCAACCTCACACGGTCCACCCACTGCACTGACCGCCTGACAACTGCCCACCACCCCACGGCCACCGGAGCACCCAAGAACAGCAAGGTCAAATTCTTGCTCTGTTTTTCAATAATTTTTAAAAATTAGTAAATCTGCCTAGAAAATTATGAAAAAATTTTACTTAGGTTATTTTAAACATGCTTTCATGTGATATTTTTATTTTTGAAAAATTCGTAATATTTAATATACTTTATTAAGAAATCTACTGTTCATCCGAATATATATTTATGAAATAAATGTACTATATGATGTTGTTTCTAGCTGAAAATTTTTGTATAGGATGTATATGATATATAGGTAATTGCTACGTAGCCCGAATTTTGATTTGAATAATTTAAATATTTATTGAATTTTTAGGCTTGGAATTAGCTCGAAAATAGGCTGAAATTATAAATTTAATAGGAAATTATGAAATTAATTGATGAAATGGATATGTACTGATCTATTATGAATAGTAATAGTAATGAGTCAGATTGAAATTAATTGGATGTTAAAAGAATTATAATTGGATAATTTATCAAATTTAGGGGTAAAATCGTCAATATGAAAATATAAGCAATAGGTCGGAAACTTGAAACCACATGATAACTGAATTCTCTATATTTTTAGAAGTCCATAGAAATTTTCGGGGAATGATTTGGTAACCCGAACTATTTATTACGAATTTATCAAGTAAAATAGATTAAAATTACAAGTTGGGGTATAATTGTAATATTAATAGGCTAAAATGAATTAACCAAAAACTATATAAAGGATTGCTGATCAGATGGGATTAATGGAAATTTTTATTATAATTATTAATAATTTAATTCAATATATAGTAATAACATGACTGTATATTATGAAAATAATATATATATATATATATATATAATAACCATTATAGATTAAACCCTAATGTTTTCGTAATTATTACGAAAACTAAATTTGGACCTTTCGTCTAATTAGGACCTTCCAAAGACGTTTGACAATTCAAGTCAGCAAGAGCGAACATCTAAACAAGTAAGTTGGGATGGTAGCTTCGTCGCTGTTTGGGTACTATTTAAAAGTATCCGGAGACCCAAGAGTACTTCTGGTTGTGTTTGTAGTTAGATGGTTATGCGCATGCTATGTGTGTGAATGATACTCTGTTGTAACAGGAGTTCAACTCCTTGGTGTGCTGTTATGCATATTTACATGGATTCTGTATTGTGTGAACTTGTTGGTCACCCCCTGATTAACACTAACAGTTATTCGACTAAAGTGTAATTGGTCATGCATAATCACCCGTTAGGGGAAACGGATAAGAGTGTTAGGTCAAATACCGACTTCCTTCGATGAGGATAGTTAAAATGGTCCTTTCCCCACCCTTAGTCGAACTAAGTGATAGGCGAGGAGGTCGCGGCAAGGTTGGGGACCGTGGTTCGAAGGCGGTCATGGGAGGGGGGTGTTCCCCATTGCACAAGCCTGGGTTTGGTCTGACTTGAGTCGCGATGAAACTCCTCAATCTGGGTTGAAGCGGATGAAATTTCTCTAACCTCACAGTGGACCGGTTAACACTGTGCGATGTTTTCATTTGAGTGATTGCATTACATTTCATCATAATTATTAACCTCATGTGTGACTGTAAAGTACTCTTCTGACTCCGCCCCACTTACTGAGCTAGTTGTGCTCACACCCCTACAGACTCTTTTGCAGGTGCTGAGTGAAGGCAAAAATGTTCAGGTACCACCGTTCCCAGGTTAGTATGCTGCTGTGTGGGAAAGTGAGGATTGAGGAATTTAACTGAACCTGAGCTTTTGTCTTATCTTTAAGTTTTGAAGAAAACTAAATGGGAATTCCCTGGGAGCCCACTAGTTTTCTAACTTATTGTATATACATCGTAAACCGATGGTTTTTAATAAACTCTGATTGTAAACTTTACCCTTGGATGTGAAATGTTTGTATAATTACTGTTGTGGTACTAAACAGCAGATTGTATAGAATAAGTATTTTGTATAAGCTCTACCACAGGTTTGGATATTAACAGATGACAGAACAGACGTTTCAAGCTGGTTGAGTTGTACGCCTTGTGTAAACTGCGTCTACGATAGCAGCTGTGAGGTCAGTTTCTATCTTAGATTAGTTTACACGGCGGGACTGTTATGACTCTTCTTGTTCGGGGTGTGACACTATATAAACTAAAAATTTTAAATCAAACACCAACTCAAAGCCCTAATTCTACTAACACACTTCAAGAAACCAACTCTAAACTAAAATGAACAGCACTTGCTTGAAATATAAGAGCACGATTTGGGAATCTAAAAGCAAGCTAAACCTAAAAGAATAAAACTTGAGCACATAAATTTGGATTTCAAAAGATTAGTTAAGAAAACCTATTGAAATGGAAGCTTTTCATAAAAATAAGTTAAGGGAAGAAGTTTAGATACTTAATCTTAACTTATGCTTAATTTGGCACAAATTTTCCTTGAGAAAATGGGAGTTTAAGTGCCTAATATAGCTAGATTTAGGGAGAGCATAGAGAAAAAAAAAATAGAAAAGAAAGGGGTTAAGGTAGCGAAGGTTAAGGAGTTTAAAAATGGAAAGGGATTAGAGGGAAAATGAGGGTTTGATGTAAATGGTTAGGGTTTTAGGTAAAAAAGGATAGGGTTTTAGATGAGAGGTATATAAGGCCTCTCTAAAATTACAATAATGCCTTTGTTTTTTAAATGCTTTTTCTTTTGGGATTTTTTTTTCTTTTTTTGGGGCATTTGACCATGACACTTATTAGCTTCAAATTGATCCATAGTAACTAATTTAATATAATGATAATATTAAACATATTTAATTATGTAATACAATAAAAAATAATATTATATAAATTTAATTATATGATATAATAGGAAATAATTACAAGTAAGAAAAATGGGCTGAAAAAATTCGTGCAAATTTCAACTATAGTGCCCAACTATTCTAAGGCTAGTGAATAACTAATACATGCTTAAGATTTGCAAAAAAGATTAACAAATTTAATATGTGTCTTACATTTGTAAGGGTTTTAAATCTCTAAGGATTTAATAGAAAAAAAAAGGGCTAGAAGGACTGAAATAAAGAAGTAATAAACTTAAAGACTAAAAATGTACTTTTTAAAAAATAATACTAAAATCAACAAGATCTACTCATTTAATAATTTTTTCCTTAGCTTGTCCAGGAAAAGACAAATTTAAGTTTATTAAATTCTAAGCACTATAAAGATATGTTAGTGATGGCTAATAGGTATTCATGATAGTTATGAATTAATGAGAAGTTTTCACCATAGTATTCCACTCAATAAGTCATGATAGGCCTTTAACCTGATTTGAGCATTACCAACCTACATTCTCCATCAAATTATTTCATTACACTCTTATGGTGAGAAGAAGCATAATAATAACGATACATTTACTTTAGGGGAATGAAATAGCCATTCGCTCCCTTCCCATTACGTCCCCCCCCCCCCCCCCCCCCCCCCCCCCCTCCCCCCCCCTCCCCCTCCCCCTCCCTATTATTCCTTGAAATACATTTGTTATGGTGTTCACTTTCAGGAATCCCAATTTTTCAAAACACTAAACTGGGATTCCTTACCAAAATCAAAGAACAAGGATTCTAAAACAAAAAGACCTTTAATACCTTCTCTTCTTCTTCCCATAAACACTATCTACAACATAGGTAATGTTACATGCCCACCAACCACCATCACGGCTTACTTACCATATTACACTATTCAATACAACACTGCTATGATCATTGACCAACATACCACCACCATCATCACCAACCAACCATCTCAATTGTCATCGTCAATGACTTCAAGAAAGACCACGACCACCACACTTTATTGCTCAACTCCCTTTGAGTTTCGATCACAAGTTAAGCGTAGATCAGTAACCATAATATACATACAAATCAGAAAGTTGAGTGGCCGTTTATTGCTCCTAAGCGTCACCACGCACACAGATTGACAAGCTGAACACCCACATGAACACCAACCAAACATGCACATTTTCTCTAGTGATTCAGATAGGTTAGGATTTCTGTTATTTGGGCTTTATGATTTAGGTTTTTAAGGTTTTCACTACAAGAACTTTCTATAGCAAAGATGGTTTTGGTTTCTATTTTGTTGAAGCTTGTGATAAAAATATAACCATTATATTCTATTGGCTTTTTTAAGATTTCACAATTTAGGCTCTTCCTCTTATTATGATTTGGCTTTTTCATCATGTTTTGTTTTTTAGAATTTTGTTATGTAGAAGATGAGGGTAGAGATAGATTGAAAGAGAAGGAAAAAGATAGAAAGGAAGAAAATGAGGGTAAAATTATCTTTTTAATTTTTATTAGGAATCTATTCTTAACGCCCTTTTTTTTTTACTGAACAATATAATTGGCATTTAATCCTTATTTCTTTCCATAAGAATCCTAATTCTTTTCTCCTCCTATTCCATTCAATGAACTGGGTGGTGGGGATGATAACAAAAGTAATAGAATATCCCATAATATAAATTATCTCACTAAATTTTTTTGTAGCGAGTTATAATATGATAATAAGAAGAATTTGAATACTTATAAATTCTAATATAGGTAAATGACAATATACTTTTAATAACAGTCATAATAAATGGGGGATAGGAGTGAAAAAAAAAGGGGACAACAAATTTAAAATACATAATTAATAGGGAAAGAAAAATGGAATTGCATAAAACATGTGCATTTTAACATATCTATACAAGTGAGAGTGAATATCAAATCCATGAATCCTCTTGTTTTTGTCATAGCGTGCATGTAAAGTCGTGTCTCCTCAATAGTACTGAGTTAGGTGAGTTGAGTAATCAGATAATTGATAAATTAGTGAGCAATAATTGATTAAAACTCAGTAATATGTAATAATAAATACAAAATATATATAATAGTAATAATAAGAATAATAAAAATATAAATTGAGTTAGGTTAGAATGAAGTAAGCTGTGATTTTATGAATCTGCTACTAGGGGAAACTTTTGGAATATTCATTATATATCTTCTACCGAAATTAGATTTTAGTTAAAGATTTCTCCTATGAATTTATGAAATAAGATTAATTTTTTATTTAGAAATATTATAAGACAATATCTTTTCTTTCTTTATATTCTTTGACATATCAAGTTCATATTCAGTTAACAAGCATTATTTGTTTTTCTTTCTTTGTAAATTGCTTAAACATTAGATTAACAATAAGTATCTTTATTTTATGTACTTTACATAATTATTATGTTTTTTCTTACCTATGAGTAGATTTTCTATCTATTATTGAACATGATTGAATACTATGAATTATTGAAAATTCATTTTCACACTTGTTACATGTATATTATGCTGCTCGCTATGTCAAATTTTTGGAGGGTTAAAACGAAATATCGATTACTTCCTAGGAATTCCTCGTGAGTCCAATTCAAATCTACTTCCAAGTTTGTACAAATCAGTTGAAGGGTATCTTACTTTACTGCAAAGAATTTTCGGTTGGAAAAATTGGCTTGTCGTATCAGAGGACAGGGTATTACAATTTTCGGAGACTATGACGTCGATCTTTTGGTTTTTAATTAATATCCTTCTCATGGAACACATAATACTATGCCGTACTGTTGTCTTTAAATGTCAATGGGATATGGATGGATAAGCCTTGTTGAAGTTAATTCGAAAGCAATGATGTTTGCCGGATGAATATTTAACTGCTAAGTTGCGCTCAACCGCAACTAGGTATTTATTCCTCCAGTTTATTTTGTTTTTAGGTTTGAATATGGAACAGATAGGGGAAATTCACTTCTAGTGTAGACATGAAGAATGTGCTTGATTTCTAACCATCCTACTAGATTTATGACTTGATTTTCCTGAGGGGAACATGCTCATTTTCAGATTTAGGCGTAGAAACTAAATTTAAGTTGATCGTAAACAAGAAGGATGCTCCCATGGCTGTCATCGTCAATTCTTCTGTTTAAACATTCCAAAAGTATCTACCCCTTTGGCACATAAAATCGATCTTTGGGGAGAATCCTGAAACCTTAACCTTGTGGATATGTACCGATGAGGACATGATAATAAGTACGAAAACCGGAAAAACCAATGTACATAAATTTAAAATAATACTCAAACCTGCAAGGAAAAGACACACTAAGTTTATTAAATTCCAAGCACTATAAAGATCCGATATTGACGGCTAATAGGTATTCATGGCAGTTATGACGAATCGATTAGAAGTTTTCGCCATAATCCTTATCTTCATCCAAAATGTTGAAGCTCAAGACAATTCAGATTCTAAGCATGGATTTCCCTTCCGTCTGAGTCCTGCTGTCATAACTGTAATTCTTTCTGTCTTCTTCCTCTTGATATTCATCATCCTTATCTATCTCAAGTATTTCTACGTTAGCTCGCTTGAGCTCCCAAGCCAAGACCAATCCAACCATGCGAGCTCGGGGCTAGCCCGTTCGAGATCCGGAAAATTGGGTTTTGGCAAACTAGAACCGGATTCACTGCCTTACTTTCGGTTTTCATCGCTCAGTGAGTCGAACGAGAGCCTTGAATGTGCTATTTGTTTATCGAGATTTGAGAACGAAGAGAAGCTTAGGGTTTTGCCTAAGTGCAGGCACGCATTTCATTTGAACTGTATCGACTTGTGGCTTGAGGATAACTCGACCTGTCCTCTGTGTAGGAACGGGTTTAATTTAAGTGAACTCAAGAACTTCGTCCGCTCGCTAAGCTCAAGATTCCTGAGTAGAGCTCCATCGTTTCCCCCGGAAATGGATCTAGATATCGTCGTCCATAGGGGTCATGAAGAAAATCCTTCATCAGCTAGCTTTGATCTTAATGAGGATGGTGACTGCTCAATTGAAATGTCTGAAAACGGAAATGGTGATATGATGCACGGGTTTGATGGCATGATCATGAAGAACCGATGGAGCATTGCTGATTCTTTGGATTTATCAGAAATATTTGGTTTCTTGGAGATAAGAGGCAATGGCATTTTGGACGGTGATGAAAACGAGGGAAAGAAAATCCGCAGAAGCTACTCAGATTCAACCACAGTCCCTTCGAATCATTAATTTCACGAAGAAGATCCATCAGAATCAATAAGTGAGATGGAGAATCTTCGTCTTCCAATCAGAGCAACCACCAACAAACAGAAATAGGAGGCTACAGGGTGCCATTGGTGCTGTATTCAACGGTTTCTTGTTACAAAGGGAAATTGTAGAAGAAATCGATGACATTATCATGTAATTTATCATAAGGAAATTTCATTTAGCTACAATATATCGCTACATTATCCGATTAATTTGAAAATTTGTGATAAGATATAGTCTTAAAAACACTCATAAGGAAAGCATAAATCAAATTTGATGGACTTCGATACTACATCTCGTGATTTGCAATATCGCCGGTATATACCTTCAAGTCAATGTATAATTATTCATAGGAAAGTAATCAACTATTATTGATTACAATGGCATAACATTAATAAACAAAAACGCTTCATTAAGTAATGTATTGTGAGATCTTTGAATATACAATATAAATAACTTAAAATTTTTATTAATAAGATAACGAGTAATTGTAATATCTATAATTATAACTATCAATTAACAAATAGCATATTAAGAGAACTTTATTTAGTTATATAATATTTTATGATAAAATCATCACTATAAAACTTATTGTATATATTGTTTAAATATTTCTATTACTAAAATTATCTAAATGATGGTGGAAATTGTTTGGTGCAAGTGAATTCAAAGAAAGCTTATGAAAATGGAATTCATAATCAAATTGGTGAAAATACGATGTTTGGGTATTAAAAATAAGGATAGAAATAAGAAAAAAAAAAGTAGAAACATTTTTACTTTTCAAGTTATTTATTTTCTCTCCACTTTTAAAGAGAAATAAGTGAAAAAATATAGAAATCATTTGAAGAAATATTAAATATATAAGGTTAAAGAATGTTTTAGTCCATCACTAATTTTATTTCCTTCTATTTCCTCTCTTTTCATCTCTATGTATCCAAACAAGAAATCAATGCTATATTTCCTTTGTAGTTTCTTTGTTTTCCTTTTTTTACATGTTTTTGTTGATTTCCAGTCTTTGCTAAGATTACCAAACAGGTGTACATAAACTATTAAAGATGGAAATTGGCTGTACTAGGCATTGCTATTGCAATGCTGTCCGGCCCTCTCCAAAAGCGCCATGTGATAGTTAAGACTCTTTAGGCGAATTTCGTTCTTCTCGGTCCATGTGCTTACGTTTCCATGTTAACATCTTAACTTTCTGTGATTACTTCTTTTATCATTTTCCTTTTTTTTTTTTCGTTTCATAGCCTCGTCATCTTAATTTTTTCCGTCTTCTATCAAAGTGGAAAACCATGTCTTCATCCCAAAACAATCATCCCTTGGTCCTCAATCACTATAGCAATTAAAACTCTCACAAGCTCAGCTTCCTTAATCATTCGCAATATCACCAACCCAATCGAACAACCAAAGCCGGCAACAACCATGTTCGCATTCCGGAAGACCCAAAACTTTTCCTCCAAAACCTACTTCAGAAACCACGTTTCCCTCTCACATCTTTTTACAAGGATAGGATTTTTCTTCCTCCAAAACCTCCAATTTCCTTAATAACAATCAGTTTAGTAGAATTATTTAGTTTTTGAGAGACTTTGTGATTAAAGATGAAACTTTGTGTGAGGTTTTAGAGGGTTTTCCTAGAATCATTTACATGGAGGAGAGTGAAATAGTTTCTATTTGCGTTCTCGGAAGGGGCCGGATTAGATTAAAAATGGGATTAACCGAGTTCTTCTGCATTTCCAGAGATTTTGGGATTTTTAACAAGGGGATATTAGAGCTGGATTTGAAGTGAAAAGGAGAGTTGGTTTCTTATGTAGTTACGGGTTGATTTGTAGAGTCACTTGACTTGATTTATTGTGTCAACAACCAAGATTGATTGATGATGAGGCTAGGGAATAAAAAAGGAAAATGGTAAAGAAGCATCCAGCGAAAATGAATTCGGATGAAATCAAAGAAAGCTTATGAAAAAAGAATGAAATCTATGTAAATCCAGACGTTTGGATATTAAAAGTACGGATAGAAATGAAGAAAAATACATGGAAATATTTTCACTTTCACAATCACTTATTTTCCCTCCATTTTTGCAGAAAAAAGAATGGAAATTAATTGAGATTATAAAAATGTCATTAAAAGGAAATATTAAACATATAAAATTAATGATGTTTTAGTCAATCATTAACCTTATTTCCTTTTATTTCCTTCTACTTCATCTCAATAAATCCAAACAAAAAAATCAATAATATATTTCTTTCCCCTTTTTTTTTTTTTTTTTTTGGGTTTCCTTTCTACATGTTTCCTGTTTTTCACACTTATCAAACAGACCGTAAGATGTTAATTTTGTTAACAAGAAAGGAAAGTGCATCGATGTAGACGGACGGAAATTTTGCCTAAAGAGTCTTAACCGACACGTGGCGCTTTTTGAGAGGGGAGGACAGCATTGCAACAGCAATGCTAGGTGCAGCTAATTTTTGTCCCTTGAATTCAGTTTAGTGTGTCAGACAGTCATAATCTGAAAACGGGCATGTTCCTCTCGAGAAAATCAAGTCATAAATCCGGTAGGATGGATGCTAATTATAGACACTCTTCATGACTACACTAGAGTGAATTTCCCTATTTGTTCTTGTACATTCGGACCTAAAAACAAAATGAATTCTAGGAATTCCTAGTTGATTATGCATAACTTGCAGTTAAATATTCGATCCGGCAGACATCATTGTTTTCGAATGAACCTTGACAAAGCTTATCATTCCATGTCCCGTCAATCCTTAAGAAAAATATGAATATTGACATTTCAAGACAACAATACGGCACTGTACCATGTGCTCCATGGGAAGGATATTAATTAAAAACCAAGAGATCTACATCATATCTCCCAAAAATGTAATACCCTGTCCTGTGATGCAACGAGCCAATTGTTCCAGCCTAGTTTGCAGTAAAGTGAGATACCCTTCAACTGATGACCTGTAGGTATTTTAGAAGAAATGTATTAGCATATATACTTGTATTAGCAGGACTAGTGAATCCCCATGTTTGATTAACTTAGACACGACCGACAACTCTACTTTTTCCTAACTCAATACTACTGACGAGACATGACTTAACATACACGATATGACAAAAGCGGAAGGGTCACGGATTTGCTGTTCAATCTCACTTGTATATTTGCTAATGTACATATATGTCGTCTGCAATTCCATTCTTCCTTCGCCATTGATTATGTACTTTAAATTTGTTGTCCGTTTTCTCTTTGCTACCCCTACAAATTTTGACTTTTATTGAAGGTCCTCTTTTTTTTTTTTTTTTTTATCTATATAAGAATTTATAAGAGCAAGTTTATTGCGCGTTGCTTCGCCCGTCCTTCAATGTTTAAGGAACTCTAGTGGGTTCCTTTCACTGTTGTCCAACGTTCCTTTGAGAAGAAGCTTTTTCAATAGCTTTCCTTCTTCTTCTTCTTTTTTTTTTTTTTTTTCAATTTCTTGATTTTGATTGTTAAAGTTATCATCGAGATCAACAAAAATTTGAAAAAAAAACAAGAAATTTTATGAACAAACATAAGGATAAAGTGATAATTTTTTTTAAGGAATAAAGTTTTTTAGGATATTTATATGGTATATAAAAAACTAAAATAAGTTTCTTAGAAATGTGTATATATTAAAGTTAGTTGTTGTGGAATTAATTAATGGAGACCTAAAATAGAAAATGACAAAGCATTTTAAGATCAATACCAATCTAGAAAATAGGCTGTAGAGAGCTAAAACCAGATATGAGCTCTGGGCCCAATAATAAAAGAAAGATTTAATATGATGGAATGGTCTATCTGATCCAACTTTTCTCAACTTGACTTACATAAAAAGAATAAGGTCTTATTGAGCTTAGGCTCATAAAGAAAGTCAACTTAAGTTCATTAAGGAAAGAAATGAATTTTAACTATTAATAATTGTCATGATTTAATTGATGAGATTACTGGTTATCTCTTATAAATACTCCTCTCCCTCTCTCATTTCGATAAGAAAAATCTTGACACAAACACTATTATTTTGTTGGATTCTCGCCATAAAAGATTAAATGTTTGATTATAAGAATACTTCCATATCCTTTATCGATAGTGGAGTTTAATGTCTCTTGACATCTCCGGTTGTCATCACAAGTGTTAGACCCTTATCGAGATTATCTATTCCTTCTCCCTATACTTATTTTTTGATAATCTCGTACAAGTTACTCGAGTCATTTTCCTAGTCATATGTTACGTAAACTTTATACTTGAACCCTTATACTTACACAAGGTAAATAACTTTTAAAAAAACCCATCGAATTTCTTTGTGTGGAATAGCATGGTAGCTCCTCCAAATTGAACTTTCACAATCCCTAAACCCTAATCCTATTTCACCAAATTGAGAACAAACCGAGTCGCAGCTTCGTTGCAGCAAATAATGGCAACCTAAACTGTTTTCAATGCTTCAGTTTTTCAGTGGAAAAATCTCATTTTTCAACTGCAAAATTTGCTAGAGCTCATATACCAAAAGCCTTTGCACTTGGCGCCATAGCCAGCTAACATATAATGCTAATATCACAATATGCTTTGAGCACATTGATCAGAAGCTGTGGATCCAGCCAAAAAAACATGATAGATGTTGTTATTTCTCTCTTTATTTTTCATTGCTTTTCTGAATAGTACTTTTCAAATAGATTGTTTTAACAGGCAACCGAATGAGAAGTTGGCTTTTGGTGCATTGTCATTTAATGGTGACATGGATGAAGTATGAACTCAGGATAATAGTAAATATTTTCTTTGACATAAGCAACTTCTTTTATATGCAAGAAACCGAATGCAAAATTATCTATGAAGCTGCTGAGATAGATCGACTTGGAGATGAATTAAGATTCCAACAACTGAAAGATTGTAAAAGTGAAACGCGAAATCCAACATTCACTATTAGCACTAAATACTAGAGCTACAATTCATTTGGAAGGAAAAAAAAAGAAAAAAATACAAAGAAAGAAAGAGAGAAAGCACATAAGGAAAAACAATAAACAACAAACTAAATTGGTAAAATTAAGTAGCCCTGAAGCTAATGGTAAAGCAACCGATTTATCATATATCTGACGTGTGCCGCCACTCATCAATCAATGCCAGCTGTTCAGGTTTCGGATTGGGGGATCTCCCTTCCATTCAGCAATTCCATAATTTTTTCTGTTCTTCCAAGGAGATTAAGAACGTGCCTTGCGGTTCCACTCATGTTCTCTATAATGCTTTCAGAACATTCCTTGAGAATAAAATTCTTCAGATTGGTGAGATAGGCCCCCCAAAATGTCACAAATTGCAGATGATAGCATCCCGAATAGATCGTCAATTGTCTGGAACCAGCTGTTTTCGGGTTGAAAATCAAGCAAAATAGTTTGAAACACTTCGTACAAGGAATATGAAGCCACAGCTTCTATTGGCCGAATTGAACTGCGTTCCTTTGAAAGGTCTAATTGCTCAAAGTTACTTTTTTCTGAACCACCAACAAACGCAAGAATATTGGTTAGATCTTCTCTGGAAGCTTGTTCCTTGAGCTCTACATCTGATTGCCCGCCATGGATGTCCACCTCTCCCACACACTATCAGCTGCCTTTCTCTTGTTGATAAAATGGACACTGCCATTCAGGTTCTTTTTAATTTTCTTGACAAACATGAGCCTTTCTCTAATAGCCCGAAGCATTTTTTTTTTTCTTTACCTGGATTAGTGTTAGGAAGCAAAACTGAAAGTCTTGTCAAAGTTACCACTGAAAGACTCGAACAATCGGGAGGAGATTTTTCAATAGCAAAATGAGGGACTCGGTTACTGTGAAATAGGAAAACTCCTGGAAAACCAGGTGAATGACAAGTCCTAAAAAATTCTACGACGCAAGTTGGCTCGTCCCTCTTCCCTTTCACAAGACATTTGCGGGTAGCTTTCAAGGTAGATCTAAACATTGACTCAATCATTTCTTCCTTACCCTTGAGGTACAAGACGTATTGTTTAAATGTGATCGGGTCTGTTATGGAAAGAGAAGCTGACTGCTGATGGAGGTTATTTCAGTTGATGAGGGTATAGAGACATTTTTCATAAGCCCAAAGTGGATACCTTATAAATAAATCGTAGACGGAACCAAGACATTTGATTGTAAGAACCATTGCACTCTGTATAGCAATCAAAATACTGCAAAAGGAACTTTTTGCGTAAATGGACATATTTTCTGCATCCCATATCATAAATGTAAAAGAAGAACGGCCTCCTCCTTGTCTCAATCAGCAACTGGAGCCAGTATCTTTCTACTTTTGTTATATTTGTGAACACTGCTAGTATTATGAACTTTTTAGTTATTGGAAGAAATTGAAGATTTTAGACCAGTACAAGAAATCCCTCCACTGTAGCAAGGAATCGAGCAGCAAGGATCGGTGAAGTTGACCATTCATAGTCCCTCTCATCATTACAGAAAGTAACAGTTTGGCTTCAAAAATCCTTTGTTCGATATAATTTGAGTGGACCATAACCACCAAGGATAATGTAAAAGAGAAGTACA
The DNA here is from genome assembly GCA_024138005.1 of Lumnitzera racemosa. Lineage (NCBI taxonomy): Eukaryota > Viridiplantae > Streptophyta > Magnoliopsida > Myrtales > Combretaceae > Lumnitzera > Lumnitzera racemosa. The sequence goes on from JAMXBC010000007.1 coordinate 11,502,674, forward strand.
TCAATACAGATGATAAAAGTGGACGTACTACATATGACCGTCCCAATACAAAATGTAGTGAACCGGAATGAGACATGATAGAAAACTTCAGCAAATATTGTTGACGTTGCTTATCAGGCATTGGTTTAGCGTTTTCATTTCTGAACTCATCCAAAGCTACCTGCTTCATGCTATCATACATAACTCACAATTCATTATTAATAGATGCGAGTGCAATGGCTGTACAGCTATAAACCATCAAGAGATAGATCATGGAAGCTAGGTAAAAAACGTGGAATTCTGTGAATGCATAAACGACACCAATATTTAACTGTATCAAAAGATTAACAATTGATGTAACGATAAGAATGACCAAACCTATTAAAGATGAGAAATTTTCATTTAGCGAAAGAGTATTACAGCTTTTCTCTAAATACAAGAAAAATATATTTACATTCTCTTTTGAGATAAGAGAATACACTTCTAGTTATATAAAATAAGAGATACTCATATAAACAAAATACAAGTTTCTTTCTTAAAATGAGATTGTAAAACTCATTGAAAAACATGTATTTATACTAAATTCTATACTATTTTATGAATGGATTAGGAGAGAGTTTTTCAATTCCATACAATTTGTACGGTAAATATATTATTACTTAAAACTAGTGTCTTCTTCTATATTCCAAGAACCAATTTCATACTTACTTTGACCTTTTTAAGCCACAAAAGTAGCTTAACCACATTTACAATCTCCTATTTAAAGTCATTTTTGGTGAGCTTTTAAAACATTTCTTATCTTGCCAATTTCATATTGGTTACATTTATGATATGCCATCTAAGGATCGATACCATATAAACTTGTTAGTATTGATTGGCTTTATCATGGAATCTACTAGGTTCTCTTTGGTATAAATTTTCTACATATCCATACTTTTTTCTTCTATTACTTTTTTAACAAAGTGGTATTGAACTCCTATGTGCTTGGTCCTTAAATGAAAGGTTGGATTCCTTGCAACGTACAAAGCACTTTGACTATCACGATACATAGAAATCTTTTGTTGTCTAAGCTTAAGTTCTTCCATTAACCTTTGAATCTAAATTTCCTTACATGCTTGTGTAGTTACCATATATTCAACTTTTGTAGTAGATAGAGCTACAATAGTCTGTAATTTAGATAACCGACTTACCTCTCCTCTTATAAGTATATATAGCTTGTAGTAGACTTTCTTTTGTCAAGATCACCTACAAAATCTGACGAAACAAATCCTCTAACAATTAACTCCGATCTTCTATAACATAATGCAACTTCTGAGGTTCTTTTAATGTATCTTAGGATCCTCTTAACAACACTCTAATGTTCTCTACTAGGATTTGCCATGAAATGACGGACTATTCCAATTGCTTGAATAATATTTGGTCTTATACACATCATTGCATACATTAAGCTTCCCACTATTGACGCATACAATACTTGAGACATTTCCATCCTTTCCACTTTATTGCTAGGACACATACTTGAGAATAATTATAATTGATAAGAAGTGGGGTAGAGATTAGCTTAAAATTTTGCATGTTGAAGTGCCATAGGAATTTTCATATATAATTCTTTTGAGAAAGCTAATTCTTCCTATCTTTTCTATCTTAATAAATTTGCATCCCTAAAATCTTGTTTGTTGAATCCTAAGTCCTTTATATCAAACTTCCTAATGAATCATGCCTTCAATTCCTGGACTCAATCTTTGTTGGGACCTAACACCAATATGTCATCCACATATAACAGCAAAATATTGAAATCATCATCACCAAGCATTTTGTAGTATATGTAATGGTCTAAAGTTGGTTTGTTATATTTGAGACTAATAATGAAGGAGTCAAATCTCTTGTACCAACACCTTGGCCTTGCTATAGACCATATGGGAATTTGGTTAACCTGTAAACTAAGTTTTCTTTTCCTTGTTCTTTAAAGCCATCTGATGGGAGCATATATATTTCCTCTTCAAGTTTTCCATGAAGAAAAACAGTCTTTACATCTAACTATTCAAGATGTAAATCTTATATAGCAAACATAGCTAGAGATATTTTGATAGTATTAAGTCTAACAACTAAAGAAAATATTTCATTAATGTCAAGACCTTCTTTATGACAATACCCTTTAACCACTAATCTTGCACGATATCATTCCACTTAGTCATTGCCACGTTGTTTGATCTTATAGACCTACTTGTTACCAATGGCTTTCTAATTTTCAAGAATTGCAATAAGCTCCCACATCTTGTTTTTATGTAAGGTCTATATGTCTTCTTGTATTGTTTTCATCTATAGGAAGCTTTTGAACTACTCAAAGCCTCATGAAAGATTGATGGTTCTCTTTTTTTCTGTTAGAAGACAATATGCATTATGGCTTGCCATAACACAATATGAGTGCCAAGATGGTTTCCTTACTTGACTTCTTGTTCGTTGAACTTCTGTATCATTAACCTCATTTGGTTCTTGTTCCTCATGCTCTTGTTCTGCTACAAGAAAATTATCTTCTTTAGATTTTCCATCTATCTGAATTGTTGCACTCTCTTTAGTAATGTTCTCATTTCTTTGTTCACTTTGCAGTTCATTTTTTGCAAATATCACATCTCTACTAACAACAACCTTGCAAGCAATGGGATCTTATAGGTGATACCCCTTAACATTGTTAGCATAACCTAAGAATATTCATTTTCTGGATTTTAGATCCAGTTTTATTCTTTCTTAGGAGTTGTACATCACGTGCATAGGACACCCAAACACATGTAGAGAAGAATAATTTGCAAGTTTTCCTTTCCACATTTCCATTGGCGTTTTGAAACTAATTGCAATTGATCATGATTGGTTCATCACATAACAGGTTGTTTTGACTGCTTCTGCCTAGAAAGACTTGCCCAGATCTATTATTCTCAACATAGCTCTTGTTCTTTTAAGGAGAGTTCTGTTAATCCATTTTGGTATACCATTTTACTAAGGTGTATATGCAATTGTAAATTACCTCTTAATACCTTCTTGCTTAGAGAATGCTAGAAAATCCTTATCTACATATTCTCTTCCATTATGTGTTAACAAGCACTTAATTCTTTTTCTAGTTTGAAGCTTCACTTGTACTTTAAGCTCATTGAACACTAGAAACACATTGGATTTATTTTTGATTTAGTACAACATAATCTCCTAAAGTAATTATCAATAAATGATACAAAAATGTTTTGCTCCTCTTAGGGACATTTCTGGTGATTCCCACATATCATAATTAATCAAATCCAATATGCTTTTTCTTTTAATAGTCAATTTATTAAACTTCAATCTATGATGCTTGCTTATCACACATTGCTCACATAATGGTAAGTTTACTAAATTGAGCTCAATTAAGAGATTACAATTTGCGAGGACTTTCAAGCCTCATTCCGACACATGGTATAGTTTGCGATGCCATATGATCAATGTCTCTTCTTGACTACTTGCTACAATTGATGCATTTGCTTCTTGCAACGTATCTCCTAAAAGCATGTATAGATTAGCTGTGATCATTTCTACTTTTATCACTACAAGATTACCTTTAACAACTTTTAAGATCCCTCCTTTAATATGGGTCTTACACCTATTGTCATCTAATTGTCTAATAGACAATAGATGCTTCTTTAAGCCCTTCACATGTTGTACCTTTGTATTATACGGAGAGCACTATTATGCATTCTTAATTTGACAGTACCAACTCCAATAATCTCTAAGGCATGATTATTTTCCATAAACGTAGATCATTTCGAGATAGACTCATAAGTGCAAAACCAATCTAGATGTGGAGTTATGTGCTAAATTGCACCTAAATCCATTATCTAAACATCAGTAAGTTATTTTCTGCCTTTAGAAACAATTGTGGCTTCATTATATAGGATTTCCCCATCATTTAAAGTACTCACAATGCATCCTTGCAATGAGGATGATGCTTGAGGAGTTTTTTCTGTATTTTTCTTATTGTGCCAACAATATTTCTTTAAGTTCCTTCCCTTACCACAATGGTAACATTTGAAATTATTCTTACTTCGAGATTTCGATCTACCATGATTTTGACTCCTACTAGAGACATGTTCTATTGATTTACCTCGCATCATCATTAAAGCCTCTACTTGCTTTTAAACTTTCTAATATATCTTCTTTGTTTTTATGCCTAGATTCTTCTTCAAGAATTGCTCCAGTAATATCATCAAAAGAAAGAGAGTTGGCAATATTATTATTTGTTGTATTGACGGTGAGTTACATATGAATTTGGTAAACCTTAAAGTAGAAGCTTTGAACGTTCATTTTCTACTGTTTTGAAATCTAATGTTGTAAGTTAAGCAAATAGTGTATTTAGATTATTGATGCAATCTGTCATCGATGTTGCTTCACTCATTTGAAGAGTATAGAGTCTCCTCTTTAATAACATTCTGTTGTGAAAAGATTTGACCTCATATAATTTAATGAGTGCATCTTAAATCTCCTTTGCAATCTTCTTCTCTGCAACACTTGACAAGACTAAATCTACTATTGCTAGATGCATGGCAACAGCATTGTGATATATCTCCTTCCTCTTATCATTAGTTATCTTTCCTCAAAATTGCTTTTATATTCAATTCCCATAGTGAGAAATTATTCCCATTGAACTTCTCAATCTTAAATTTTGCTATGGTAGTTTCAATAGCTTTCTTTTATCTCCCTATAAATAGTATCCATAGCATTGAATAATGATCAATAACCTATGACAACTTATGGCTCTAATATTACTGTTAGGTACTAGAGTTATGAAATAAAATTAAGAGACTAAAGATGAGAACTTTTCATTTAGAAGAAGAGTATTACAACTTCTCTCTAAATACAAGGAGAAAACATTTACGCTTTCTCTTGAGATAGGAGAATACATCTTTATTCATATAAAATAAGAGATACTCTCGTAAACATAATACAAATTTCTCTTTGAAAATGAGATTGTAAAACTCATTGAAAAAACACGTGTTTATACTAAATTCTATACTATTTTATGAATAGAGCAGGAAAGAAATTCTCCATTCCATACAATTAGTATAGTAAAATATTAGGCCCTAAAAGTACTGTCTTTTTCTATTTTCTAGGAACCAATTTCATACTTGCTTTGACCTTTTCAAGCCATAAAAGTGGCTTTATTACATTTATAGGTATTTAAGTGGATCGAAAATTCAATCGCTACTACTAATATAGTAAGTTTAGAGGCATTTAATATGAAGTGCTTGGGAGAAATCTACATTTGGTTGCCAAAGAAAATTAATTAGATCCATGAGTAGTAGAATAGCATAACCAAGAGAAGCAGCAGCAATGTAGAGATTGATCCATGGCATCAACTTGCTATAATTTGAATCGTTCTTAAGGTAACTAATGCTTTAGTTAAACATGATTGAATTGCTTCTATTTAATCTATGCCTTGCCTATAAATATTGGTGAAGGTAATGTAGGTATTACTAATTGGAAGTTGCTCATTTTATAAACTTACGTGAAGTGATGAAGTCTCCTTTAAGCAATCAATTTTTTGAAATCGTTCGTTTCAGCTAGCTAGCCATAATTGGGGAAAAAAAAAGAATATAAGAAGATGTTGACTTTTATCAGATAATTTAAGCATATGATAAATCATGAACATCACAATAAGAACTTAGCGGTTAATGATAACTTATCTCGGTTTCAAAACATTTTTATACTCATATTTTACATCTCGTTCACTTAGGATGATAGGAATCAACTTTTGACCTCCCTAAGGCCTTTGCTAACCTATTTTAGGCTCAGGCCAAATTGCTCAGAAAATGGACGAACTAGTACTCAAAGGCCAAGAAGATGAAGGAAAACAAGGTAGCAACAACCTTGTTGACTATTGAGAAAGCCTAGGACCTATCGCTGAGGTCCCATAACTTGAGGTTAGCTTATGAAGGAAATTAAGGCTTCTTGATGGTCAACTTAAGAGTTTAGCAACTACGAGTCGAATTCATTGTAAGCTTGGATAAGCACGATAGGATTTCAATGATTCTAACCCAAATCAGGACATCTAGTTATCGACTAACTCCAGCTCAAACTCTACTTGCCTTAGTAGAGCTATAAATGACCTATATGTTGATCTCCTCCTTGAAACACATAGTTTTGTCCATATGTGAATTATTTTCTTGTTTTACCTTATGGCCTAATCATTATGGTTTAAGGCCTTGTAATTATTTACAATTTTGCCATTAAGGTTTTAGGATTTACCATATATAGTATCATTTGTAAACAAGTAGTTTTTTATCATCAATTGAAGAAGAATACAGTCATAAAGAATTTCCTTTCGTAAAGCTTGCTAAGCTTGTTTCTCCATTGTGTGATTACTGAGTGTGTTATTACTCTTTAATCCTATTAAGATCTTATCAATCTTCTTGTAAGATTATAGTGAACCTCTTTCTTTGAGTGAGTTAGTAAGTCATATCAAACTCTTACTTGAAATTGAGTCTTAATTTAGTGTTCGTAAGTCATATCAAACCCTATTTATAGCTCAATCCCTGATTGTGTTTGTGTTATGGTAAGTAAAATCCATACACATTCACATTCAAAACCTTTATAATTATCCATTTTAACCTTCCTAATCAAGTCCTAAGACCTATTCATGGTCTTTGTGTTTGCTGCGCATTGTGTTATGCCAACCTCTTGGTCTTCGTAGTGTATCATCTTGTTATTCGAGCACTGGTGAGACATGCGAGTTAGTGTTTGCCAAAGTTTCATTCATGGGTTGGTATATTTCTATTGAGTTGTTGCTTCTTAGTGTAGTTTGCCAATTGTGGCTATGGTAATACCTATGTTGTTCATAGTCTTACTGTTAGTGAGTATGGTAACTTCGAGTGCTTTCTAAGATTATTTTTCTAGTTATATTATGCTTTCAGTAGTGTTTGGAGTTACTATTAGTGGTGTTTATCAATTGTAGGTAGCTGTATGTTCAAAGTTGTGGTGGTTCTAAGTGGAGCTAAGTTAAGTGTATTATGTGCTTGTTAAAATTCTCAATAACACTGTTGTATTGACAAAAATGTCAGAAGATAGTGTGAATATTAGTAGAGATAGCCCTCATGGTAGCCTGAGGAGACGCGTTTGTATGACTTGTTTTAAAGGTTAACATAGTATAGAGTAGTTAATTTTTTTTTCTAACCCATTTTACTAGTGTATTCTCTATACAATGAATTATTTTCCATTCATTTGTTGTGTATTTTTTATTTGAAGTGTCTTATTATATATTTCATTTCAAAATATGTTGTATTAATTCATTATCCATATATATCTTATCATCATTTCAAATTATAATACATAAACATCAAAATAAAGACTTGAGAATAATTTAATGTATGATTCAACTATGTAGAAATGTTGTAACAAAATATAACTCACTAAATCTGTAACTGTGGGTATCTCTTTATTTTCGATTGTGTATGTCATAGAAAATTTAATTTACAAAGATTCATTAACAATGAAGTATACTTTACAAAGAAATATTTGAAGGGCATAAGGATTAACACTCCTTTTTTTTTATTTAATTTTAAGTGATACATGTAAAGATTTTTTTATTATTTTAAAAAAGAAAAGGTGACAATCATAAAACAGGAATTAAAACAACTGATCTAGTAAAACAAAAAATTAATATAAAATGGATCATTAATGAAAAAAAGGGGAAGAATTACAACGAAAAGGATCAACGTGTAAATGTAAGTTTAAATAAAAAATCAACATTTTAAAAAGTTTAAATAAAGAATTAACGTTTTATAATTATAAAGTGATTTAAATAAGGTATTGATGTTTCTAGAAGTTTTAAATAAGAGATCAACTTTTCGAAAAGTAGTTTAAATAATTTTATGAATCGATTATTATGAATCTCTTATTTAAATTAATTTGTGAAATATTAATATGTTATTTGAATATTTCTAAATGTTGATTCATTATTTGAGCTTTTTGAAACATTGATCACCTATTTGAACTTACCTCTAAACATTAATCCATTTTGTTATAATTATTTTATAAAATAAATAGAAAACTATGTTACAATCCAAGGGGACTAATCGTGGCAAAAGTCGTATACAATACAAAGGATTGTAGATTAATTTTCCTTTTCAATCGACAACTCTTTATGTGATATATAAGGTTACTACTATAACCAATAATCTAGAGTTTGGAAAGGGCAAGTAATATCATTATATGATTATAATCACAATACTATTAAATTATAAATAACACACATTTAAGATAATTACAGATAATAAGTATTTAATACTTTAGATTACAAACTAGTAAGACCTTACATTACATATCAAGGTTTAGAATATAAATACAATAGTATAAGTTCACTCTCATCGCTAATTTTACACTCACATCAACCCATTGAAAAAGAATTAATCTTAGGCATTTTGCGATTCGGATTTACGAACAAATCGGCCTGCACAAACAAATTACGGAGATATAAACTAATTAGTTTAATGAGATATTCTCTTAATCATATAACAAACAAGTCATAAAAAATGTTAGAAGATACATCAATCACAATATCAATTGATGCAATAGGAGAAAATTAAAGAAATTGACATTAGATATCTCTTTACTCATGATGTTGTTGTTAATATGAGATTCTTTAGAATATTAGTACTCTCAATAAACTTGTAGTAGGCTTGTTGAAACTTGTAGCCATAGATTAGTTCAAGTGTTGCTTATAGCCGGTAATTAAGGTACTGAGACCTACGTTAGGGCCTCTAAGAGTTGAGAATTATGATGGTTCTCATTTCATATGTGAAATAATGCTAAGGTGATGTTTTGTTGACTGCAGCTCGACTTTGTCATTGTTATGATCTAGCATTGGTTTAATTTTTGGGATAACAGTCCTATTCAATGAACCAAAGACATGAGGAAAGAGATAATAGAGCACGTTAGGGACAACTTCACCTTTGAGTATATAATTTAAGATCAGTGAAATGAATCCGTCAATAATTAATTAACAACATAGCATGTTGACCATCATCCATGTCCAATTTTCTTTTAGTTTCTTTCTTCTTCTTCTTCTTGCATATACTTGCTTAATGCTATTTTTTGGGACTTATGATAGTTCATCTTATGGTTTTACATTGCATCATGAGATGATTATATTTATTGTAGAAACTTGATTTTAGAGAGTTTTAATGATCGTGTCACACTGAGGATTATAGACTTGATTTGTTACAAAACGGTAATATAATTTAGAAAGCGTGATTAATTCATGCTTGGCCGAATGAATTAAACGAGAGTCTAAAACTAAAAGAGCCAAAACGACTAGCTTAAACTAGATTTATGTATATCATCCATATTTAGGTCGTATCAGGCAAAACATATTCAACAAACTAACAGAAGGGGAAAAAAACGAAGAAAAATCAATTACAATGAGACCATTTGAGATAGAAAATTTATAGTGATATCTTATGTTCTCAAAATATCCATTTATGCCCCTCGAAAAGTATTGATTTTGCAAAATTTTTCCATTAATGCACTAACAAGTTAGTTTCTTATATTAATAAATAATGTGATTGATTATATAATTGATTAGACAATTGCTTACAATTATGTAAATATACAAAAAAAAATCAATAATTTTATGTTGTACAAGAGAAGAAACTTTGTGGCATCAATACTTTTAAGAAGTGTAAGTAGGATATGCTAAAAAATACGATAATTGTTTAATTTTATGGTTTATGAAGAGTGTTACTAAAATGTTATATTCATAACAAGATTATCACAGTAAGACAATTGTTAAGGTGAGGTTGTCCCAGCCTCTAATCAAACTTCTTTAGAGAGGCAAATGAACTTGGAAAGTACAGTATAAAGGAAAAAGCACGTTTGCACAAGATTTGTAACTAGCGAATTTTTTGTTTAATGAACTTTATTAGTGGGATAATCAATTTTTTCTTTCTTTCTCTCTTTTTTTTTGCTAGCTCAATTACATAAATAACTTAAACTTAATTTATTTTATTGAGAGATTAGTATTCGTATAACTAGGTTATAACGACCTTGATAGGTATAATTAAGTTAAATATTGTATATTATTCACTTATTTTAAAGCAAAATTTATCTGAATTAATATAATTTAGCCTTCTCACCATTGTTTATTCTATTTTAGTAAAAAACAAAAACAGCACATGCATATTATGGTAATAGATCCTGAGAGCACAAAATTCTACAAGACTACATCCTATTTAGCTAAATTCTTGTCTTCCCACTAGTGCTACATGCTAATCATTCTATTTTCTTAAGCTATGCTCTTTAGAAAGGAACGAAGGCTCCATGAAATCCATATGGCACCCTTTGAGGAAGGGTGATTTTTGAAACTGGCTCATTTTCAAACTTCTCTGCATCAATGATGTAAACCTTAAGAAAAAAAAAGAAAAGAAAAGAAAGAAACATTAACATAAGCATTTCAGAAATTTCAGGAGGTCGACACTTTCATTGATGTTTGAGAAATCTATACTTACTTGAGACACATTTGTTTCTTCATCATGAACATATGAAACTATCCAGCCGATGCCTTCATTGATACCATCATACTTAGGGACAAAAACACTTCCCGTGCAAAAAACGTTCTCCCCAAAATTGTGGTACTCCACCCTTATAGAACTCTTATTATTCGCCATATCCTAATTCACAAAGCCGAATTCATGTACAATTTAGATGAATTTTTTTATTTATTTTTTATTATTGTCTAGTAGGAGTAATATGATGAAAGTTGACTCATCACCTCAGATGGGTTATTGTCGGGTTCATCAAAGTACAATTTGGCTAGGCCTCCATATTTCGCCATCCCTATAAAACAATATCAAATTTTAATTAATAATAATAATAAAAAAAAGACGAACCTACAATAATATCCCTAAAAACTATAAGAACTACGAAAAGATCATGGAAAACTGAAAGACTACACTTACACATTTTGAAAAATAATGATGGAGAAGTTCTCCTCTGATGCAATATCGAATCAATTATATATATATATAAATATACAGTTGTGATTATATTCATCATTAAATTCGAGGATTTTTCTTTAAGTTAGGTATGGATCAAATGGGGTAATAAAGCATCTTCAAAAATTGATCATAATTGTATACTAATAAGAAAAAAATTGACTTGGTAACATGTTAAAAGGAAAAAGTTTATGGTGCTAACATTTTATTAGAGGTAGAAATGCGATAATTTAGATACTTTTGGGAGAGCCCTTGTAATTTTCTGAAATGTTCATAGCCATAGACAAAACAATGTGGCAAATGAGATATTAGATAAATCTTACCACTTTGTGAACTAGCCTTGGAATCGATAACTTCTGCATAACCGTACTTATTCTTTAAACCGATGAAAGATGCATTAATGAAAGGAAAGTCCATAGAAAAACTTCCTTGTACGAGGTTTGTCTCATTAACTTCTTCTGTTTTCATGTTTAATCTCCACTCGTAAGGGCAAGTGAAAAGGTAACCAACATTTCCAATACTTGGCTCAACGTCACTAAGCTTTTCAAAGTTAAATCCTCTTGAGAACCACTCGAACTTGTCTTGGCCCCAGTCGGGTCCTGGAAACACAGAAGTGGTAGCTCTACATCCCCTGACCACAACCTATTTTCCATTAAGAACACCATTTGTTAAATATGCATACAATTTAAGGGAGATTAAGGATGCCATACAAAATCTGCATGCTATTGGAACAATTTAAGTTGCCAAATATGAAAAGGAAATTTACCTCGTCTTCATCTTCAAAGCAATTGAAGATGTGAAATGTACAACAAGATGTTACATCGAACCACTTGACTGAATTGGCATCTCCATATCGGGGCATCACTCCGATCCTTGTATATCCCTCTCTATCAAACTTTAACAACCTAAGTGTCAGAAAATACTACGTTATTCAACAGTTGTACTATGTTATGTTATATGCTATATTTGACTAATTAGATAAGAAAAAAGGCTGAGAATTCTACTTACGGACCACCCTTGATGAGTCTGTCAATGTCAAATACAAGGGGATGGTCAATGATCACATTATACCTGAATTCCACCAAAGAAGTAAAATTCATTTCCTTGTTATAAGTGCTATATATTCCGAGATAAAAGTAATATATTCTGCTCCTAACCTTTGTGTGACTCCTAGTTCATGGCTAAGAATACTTCTACCAACGTTGAGATCGACCTTATGATGCAGTTTCTTCCCATCAGCTGGACTAAATTCATGTTAATCAGTAAAGCACGCATAATATTCGTTCGATGGTTCAATGTAAATGTCGGAAATCCTTGTACTCGAGAGATTACCTGAGATAATTCCGAGAACATAATAAGGCTTCGTAGCATCTATCCCCATCGTAACAAGTTCTCCTGAACTAGGGACTCTCTACATGAACAAATCATCCATAATCATACGAATTGACATAATTGTTGTGCTAAAACCAGTAAGATCTACTCTGCAAAAGAAGCAAGACAAAGAACCTTTGGATGGCTAGTGAAAGGCCTGTCCCATTCTCCATTAAAGTTCCAATCAGATTTGATTTCTAAATTGAACAAATCTATTTCTTGCGGCACATAATTTTCGGCTATTGCATAAATCTTCCCTGCGTGCTCCAGCACATTGGTATTGCTCATGTACTTATTCACCGTTCCGAATCTTAACTGCAAAGTACACAACTTCAATTGAACATATATCCTCACTTTTCGAAACCTATGCTTTCGCAAAGTAAATGAAAAGAAGAGATCATTTTTTTTTTTACTGTGTTAAGGATATAAGCAGCGATAATGGCCCCGGAATCTCCTTCTACTGCTGGTAGAAAAGAGGGTTTCCCTCTGGTTTTCTCTGACATGAATGTCTCAGAGTCAACATGCTTGTTTTTATAGGTTAAGGTCCAATCCTCCTCTGAATTCTTCATGAAGTATACCGCATGAAGCATTCCTTCTCCTTCCACCCATGTTTGGCTTGACCTTCCAAAAATTGATTCTGTCGATTTAAGACCTCCAAAAAGAGGATTTGGACCTATATCCATGATGAACTCAAATAAAAAAGCTCTTTCTATCATATAACGTTTATTGATTGTTGATAAATTACTTCATTTATTTAATTATTGTCAAATCTTATTTTTACAAACAAACCATATACACAAAATATTTTATCTTTGAATCATTAGACCATATGGTAGTTGATCAACCTAAATTAAAGGCTTAATTAATATATAAAGATAAATGTATATGAAATATATAGTAATTTAAACAAAATAATGAGCAATCCGGTGGCGCAAAAATATCACCAAATAATAGAAAGCTATTCATGTATTAGACTTTATGAATAGATAGTACAGCCTTAACTTATTCATTAGCACATTCCCCAACCACCAATCTTTTTCTTCTCTTCTTTTACGCCCTATTACTGCCACTCTTCTTCTCTTCTCTTTTTATCTTTTCGCCCCATCCGTACAACCACAATCTAGCCACACCACCACAATGGCTCGAATCCGATGGAACCACCACGACCAACTATTATTGAACCCACCAGACCCATCATGGCTTAAACTAGTTACTCTCTCTCATTTCTGTTTTCACCAAATCATTGGTTTTAATTTTGACATTTTTTGGATGATTCTCACTTAGAAACTTAACATCAATCGTTACAACTTTAGAAGCCATACAAATCACAATTTTTTTAAAAGTTATTAGTTTTATTATTGATGGTGAGACTCTTAGGATTAAGACCAGTGAAAGTAATATCTTTTAAACAATGATAGCTCTTAGAACTTTTCAACTTATCTTTTTTTCTTTTATCGAGTGGGTTGCTCGTAGCACTATGAGCATGGTGATCATCAGGAGTAGGAAAGTTGGCTAAGGTTTATTAGCCTCTTCTATTTCACAAGACGAAGGGGTTACTTTACTTATTTTACTTGTATTTTTATTTTACAAGTATTCTTATTCTATTCCAGATAGCATGTTTCAGTCAAACTAGACAAGGTCATTTACTGTTAATTACCTATATGATTCTTAAGGAATAACAACGCAATATAGGTCTTATTACAATGGGAAGTGAAATGGCTATATTATATGGCTATGGACATGATATTAAGCAAATTATTCATATTCAATGAATAATACAATGTTGATTGAGATAATTTCACTTGCAAAGTTTGTAGAGGGGTAAACTAAATTCACAAGATTTTGGGCTTTTATGCATAGTAAGCTTTATGTCATGCACATGGGGAAGCCTTTTATGCACTTTAGATCAAAGAGGAGCTCATTAAGTTGCACAGAAATTTATAAATAATGAAAATTTATAGAATAAAAACGAACCTAGAAAACCTATTTATTTAAAAGTCATTGAAAATAAAAGTTTAGAAAAATAGACATGTATAGAATTTCAAATTTTCTAATTTTGATAATTTATCGAGTCTATTTTAAAAATTGCAGTAATATATAAAAAAGCTAGGCCACTCTACTCATGAAAATGGATAATCTTCAATTGTATAATTTTAAGTCAAGATAACAGTTTTTGGATTATCTTTATCGCGAGCTTTCTAACGTTTGAAAGCTTGAGGTCATACTAGTCAAGTTTGTAAGATAGGATATTGCAATATTTGAGTAATCAATATGCAGATACTATTGGAGATACGACAAAATAGTGTACTATAGATAAGTGTTTTATTAGATGAGTGTAAAAATGCATGTTTCAAGGCCAAATGCTACCCACTTTGCAGTGGCAATTTCATAATTATACTCGGTCTAGGTAGTCTTAGAACATATAGAAGGTTTTCTTTTAAAACTGTACATGTCATGAGCAATCCAATTATATAAAGCTTATTAAGGTTGGATATCTTATGCAAAAGTTATGCAGCAACACATAAATAATATATATATATATTATTTTTAAAAAATATTACTGCTAAAAAAAATCAAAAGACTAACTATGTACAGGTTAATGAGCGGTTAAATACTAAACTAAAAGAAAAACTAAAATATATATACAAAACTGTAATTAAAACAATACGGACATTAAAGTGCGAAAAGATTTAATAGTTGCCAGCTTCTTCAATAATAAAGACACTAACATATATATAAATTTTAGGTATTGAATAAAGACACTAACGTAAAATCCAAACTAAATTACATGCTCTAAAGCATAAAAATAAATATATAAATTTTAGGTATTGAATTGCTAAAAATACGGTTTAATTTTTTTTTTTCCATAGTTTTGGTTTCTAACTAGCGAAAAATTGAGCCTATAATTATATAGGTCATATTAGCGGTGAACCTATAAAAGGAAGTCCTTTACCATTTCTTATAAAGACGCCCTGAGGAAAATCAGCTGGAACTTCCCCTTCGGAGCAAAAGACTTCAACCGCTTTACCAATCTCTTCAACAGGAGCAAAGTTCATCTGCAAAATAAAGTGAACTATACTGCAATTTCCCTCAATAACCATGCAAATTGTTTACGTAACTTTAGAAAATGTGCTTTCCGTTATGTTTTATCTCAAAATGTATATAATATGTATGTTATAGTTCTAAAAGTGTAACCCTTTTTTAACAACATATCATATATATTCAACGATTGCGTAATGCTTCTTCGTAATGCATAAGCCTTAGTATAGCTATATATAGCTAAAACAAATCTTATACATTTATATTTACAAATATAGTATATACAAACCATGCTATGTTAATACATAAACATTTTATTTATAAATATGTAAAGGATATATTTATATCATAAATATATATACACTTAATTATATGCAATGGAAATTATAAATTGATGTAATTATTGCATAAAAATCCACAGTTGTAGCATAAATATAAAAATATGACGAGGATATATGGTCATATAAGGCTTTTAAATTACAAAATATCATAACTATAAATTTTCATGATTTTAGAATATTTGTTTATGTTAGTACTAACATTAAGGAATGGGTAAGGAGCTATCCAGATTTGAAACCACCTTGATCTAATCAATAAGAGTTGGTGGAAAGTCAGGCTCAGGGACTTGAACCCAAGCATTGGGCGTGAAAGGCAATCCGCCGTTTTCACTTACTACGCAAATTTCATTTCTTAGTTATTATTTTTTGCTTTTTTTCGTGTTTGCTACACTGGTTTTTATCCTTAAAGTGATGCTATGGGAAGTTAACTTTGGATTTGCCGATTATAGTTTATCATGTACATGAACAAGATTGGATTTGCTGAAAAATAAGTGCTTGAAGATGGTCGTGAAGATTAATTTCTAGTGCAGTCATGTTCTAACCCTTGCTTTTAATTTCATAATTGTGCCTGAAAGGATATTGTTGCCTAAAGTTGAGGGTGGAATTATGTTGAGAAGTAGGGATTAAAGCTGAGGTCGAATTAAGGAATTGAGGTTTGTGAACGATGTCTTCGATTGCAAGATGGAGTGCTTATTTTGCTCATATACCATGCATGCTGATTATTTGCCGTCACAACAACTGGTGTTATATTTGTGTTGATAACATTCATTGGTTTGGCAATTTTGTCACCGTTCACCAAAATTTTTGAAATTTTCAAGTTGAGCATTAGAAGTAAATTTTATGCATGAATAAAGATAGGAGTGTAGTAAACTATCTATGCTACTCTAAAGTTGATTGGTATAACCTTTGGTTAGATTGCTAACCCTTTATTTAACTTTTCATTCATGATTTGAGAATAGAGGTGTGTGTAGGTTAAATGAACTAATCTGGCCTAATTTACTTTAACCTATAGGTTAAATATGCCGAGTTTATTTAACTCGTTCTTTAAACAGACTAAAAAACCCTGACTCTGACATATTTATAAAGCATGTTAAGTGGGTTGGCCCTATAGATCAAAAGTGAAAATGTGTTAAACATGCCATCTTAAACTAGCCCATTTTATCCTACAAGTTAAATGGATTAGATTTATTTAGCCTTTTATTTTAAGTGGGTAAAAAAACTTAACCCAAACACTTTTTAAAAGTGGGTTAAACTAATTGACTTATATGCCAAAACCCATTTGTAGATCTCTATTTAGGAATAAGATTATGCCAATAATAAGAGTTAGGTAGTTGCATTTCAAAAAATTGATTAGTATTTATCATGCTCTTTAAATTCTAGAAGTACCTAGTTATAGTTCAACAATGATGTCGAAACTAGGTTGGTTTTGAAAGGATTTTCTAATCAAAATAGAATGTAAAATAGGCAATGAGGAATAAAGAGCTCCTTAAATTAAAGTTAGGAATAAATGAATGTAAATATAGGCTAATTACAAGAATGAAAAATCTTTGGGTATTCTAAAAGTAAAAAAAAGATTTAATTTTTCTATTTTTACTAAATTATGATTTACTTAAGGGTTAGATTAGGGCTATATAAATGTTAGTCATTACATGAAATGTAAAGATCTTTCTCCCATTTAATAACATTTTACTTAACCTCAAAATGTCTTATCTTAAGTTAAATGCAAGGATTAACTTTATGAATCATAGATTTGTTAATGAATTCTATTAAATGTGTATTTGGGCACATTTAATTGACTATCTTGATAGTTCCTATATGAACAAGTACTTTCTAATTGCTTAAAATGATGGAAAGCACAACTTGTAGAGCCATCACTTAGTTTGAGCGATGCAAAATTCATCAAGCCAATGGATGAAGAATTTATACTTTCCCCATGTGTATTCATTAGTTTTAAACTTACTTATGAATAAAGTAGGCTATAAAGTTAGGGGTCAATGATAATTGTGTAAAATTGCACTAGGTAATTCTTTCATCATTGTATGCTATTAGTATGAAATTTGAGTTGAAATGGAGTGAATTTATAAGAAAATTGGATATAATTAATCAATACATGTAAACATCATCATCTATACCATTTAAGTACATTTTTTGGAATGTTTAGGGAAAAAACTTAAGATTTTTAATACTTGTAGGTCCAATGGGTTAGCTTATTGATGCTAACCTAAGCCATAAAGAAACTAAAAAGAAAGGAAGAAGGAGGATGCCAAATAAGGGGTAGCATTTAGATGCTAGAGTGTAAGGCGTCCGTATGGTAGGTGGAAAATATGGGTGCAAAAGACATCCCAATGCTAGAAATGACACTCGAATGCCAACTAGTGAAAAAATGACCAATGGCATTTCTCTCATTGGGCGTCCAAATACCCCTTAGTTGTACCGTTTCAATGCTATTTGAAGACCAGAATTAAGGTTTTAGTTAACGTTGTTCTAACGTCCAAACACCATAAACTTTAATGTTTGGACACCAATTGTAAATCTATAAAAGTTGTGTTTTTCCTCTTTATTTGTAGACAGAAGCATATTGTTAGTGTTTTAGCATATAGCAAACATACTCTCTCGTAGTCATAGTAGTTCTTAGGTCATTTTTAATGTAGATTTCATTTTAACTTATATTTTCTTGCATCATGTAAGTGGTAGTGTTGATATTTGATGAATTCTAGCAATTTTGAAGTACATGTTGCATATTTTCCATTATATTACTTGGAGATTTTGGGTATTTTTGTGGAACTCTTCAATATTGGCTATTGTAGCTCTTTTTTGTATTTCTAACCCTTTATTCTTCATCTTTAATATAATGTTTTATTCATGTTTATGTGTATTTGTGGTTATTAAGCTATTTTCTATGAATGTGATGATTTGTACTTAATGAGCTAAGTAAATTGTGTTGAGATTTGATGTAGTAGTTGTTGTTATGGAGATTTTGATATCATAGTAGTGTAAGCTCGATGTTTTTAGCTAGCTCTAAGGAGAGTTAGGGATAACACAAGCAAAGGGTTAATGATAAGTTAGGTAGCAATTCCCTTGAGTGAGCATAGCCCATTGTTAGCCTAATAGGACTTAGATACCTTAACTAGATTTGAAAGTCCATAATAGAACCTAAGATTCCTAATTCTTACAATGTTAGATTTGCGGATCAGGGTAACATGGTCATTGTACTTAGTGTAAGCTTTTAATGGTTCAAGTAACCTTCAATTCTTGCTTGATTGCTAAATTGTGATAGGCTTAGCCAATTATCTAGTAAGTATAGATAAGAGATTGGTCATATAATGTTTATGTTAAATTATAGAACCCATCATGTGAAAGTTGGTTATGAGTTTTGTGAGTGTACTTAAAAGTTAAGTCTAGACTATTATAAATATCTCAATGGCATGATGATAACAAGTTTAGAGGCTAATTGATACACAATCCATCCATTTGACAATAAAGAAAACCCAATCCCGTTATTGAGAAAGAGTTAGGAACTATGCTTGGTTTCATGTTGTTTCTTTATTTTCCTTTGTTTGTATGTTATTGATCAATCACTTGTTCTTCTTGCTTATATTAGAATAAAACTACTATATTTTAGTGCTTAGTTTAACTTTCCACCTATTTTTTTTTTCCTCCAGTGTAAAACACAACCTTATGATATTAATTGATCAATACACTAGCAATTTTTTTTTTTTGTGGATTTCACAAATGTTTTTATTTAAAATTGTAAGGTTAATTGATTAACTGTGCATCATTTACACTATTCTAAAGTTTGGCTAATTTTTTCAATTAGTGCATGACCTTATCCTAAACCAAGTGCTATGGCAAACTATGATCATCTGTGCTCAATGGAGATCGTAACACTTGCATTAGACGTGAGCTTAATTACAATTATCGAAGTGCTCTCATCTATGTGGAAGTGTAGCTTTGTTTTAAAATTGAAGCAGAGTGGCATTACAAACCTATATACATCCCTATACACAGCACCAAATTCAAAACCTTCAGAAGCGAGGATGAAATTATCAGGTAGGCCATAATTGGTCTTTGAGTCCATCCTTGCTCGTATATGGAGCGTGCAATTTACTACCATTTCCTTGGTATTGAACGTTGTTCTCGTAAACATTACATTAATGAGGAATAAGATTTTCCTCAGAGAAAAACTAGTAGTTTGCTGGTAGACCAATGTTCAAAGTGATACTTAGATGGAGCATCTTGAAGTGCAGGGGCAACTGCTTTGCATGTAAGTGCTTTAAGTAGTCATCCTATAGCCCGCCCTCACATATTAGCCACTCAAAGATGTGTTAGAACTCATCAGTCAAGTCATATCTATTTGACATCGATTTCCCATCTAGCCATTAGAACATGTGGTTCATTATATTTGAAGTGATACGGATGATTTGAACCTACGTATATGTGGTGAGATAATGCACTTTCCTATTCATTGCATGGCACGAAATTATCTTATTCCACAACCTCCTTTGGTTGCATTTGCATAGAAAATGCAAAACAGCGTTAATTTAAGTGACGACACGCAAGGTGATGAACCTTGGGGAGTGATAAGACGATGATTTTCTACGTTGGACCACTTGTAGAGTCAGGAATGGAGGTGCTTAAGCCTGCCTGCCCACTCACGTGCCTACATGACTATATTGACTTTTGAGAGACCCATGAACCTTATTGTGCTCGGTGTTCCATGCTTGTATGCACAGGTTCAGACACATAAAAATTTCCATGCATGCCCATGCTGTGTGGGCCATGTACGAGCCTACTCATGCTTATGCTGCCTAGCCCATTCAATACCCCTACCAAAGAATACAAAGCATTTAAATGCTTATATATGTTTATTTAAGCCTAATAATCTCGACTAGATATTTAGTGTTATTAAAAATATTCATTGATATAGTGAATAAGATATATTTGTAATAACAAAAGCTTAACAAATACATTTGATACTATGTATTTTACGGTTTCGTTCTCTATTTTAATGGAATTTGTCATATTTTTTATCTTATCCTTTATTTTAATTTTTTAAATTCTAAACTATGAAATTTATATATACCTTCTTTAATAGTTCAAATTTAAAAGGATACAAATCAAAGATATAATAGATAGTAGGATTAACTCCATAAAAATAAGAACGAAATCGTAGAAAAATCGATAAGATACATGTTTATCTAATGTTAAATAATCGACTGGTCATTTATTTTTTATATACTTGATTAATGTGAATTTATTTAACTAAGACATTACTTTAATATAAAATTATTGAAATGTTTAATTAACATATCAATATTGCCATCATTGTTAATTAAATCAACATGAGAGTTCCATTGAAGATAATCAAAATGTAACTATACATACCAAAAATTTATATTGAAGATTCATTAAACAGTGCAGATCATAATCAATATTTTATTAATCATTGTGCACATTTATAAAGGTTATGTACCATCATTATACGATATGTTGTTCTATTATACGTCTTTGTTCCATCATACTTTTCATTGACTAATTCATTACGTTCCTGAATGATCACGATCTATTATATTGAGTTAGAAAGCCTTTTATAATATACGTCTAGCATTTTCATCTTTATTTTCCAGAAAAAAATAGTATAGTACTTTTGCATGGAGAAAAAAAAAAAATAATAAACCTAAAGAAATTGGAAAGCATGCTAATAAATGCATAATCCTACTCGAAATATACTTCACTGCATGAAAATGTGTTTGTCTTACTTTATGCGGATGTAAGTTAAATTGTCAGATGGTTTTTTTCTTTTTAAAGCCATTTTACATTACGCAGTTTGTCATTTCATCGATTAACGAGAAGTCACTTCAAATGGCAAAAAGAGAGTAAATTATAAACTTTCTATCCAGTAATTAATGGTTTAAAATTTATTTTTTATTTTTTTATTTTTTAAGTATAGGAGAAGGAGGATTTAAATCTTATTGATTTTATCGAGAGAACTAAGTTCATGGTATTAGATAACAAGGCCTTGAAAGTTTGAAAACCACGTGATAATGTACTAAATATGTTATAAACATTTTGTTCGAGTATTTTTCGCGTCCATGCAGCAATTCTTGGATCATAGTTTCGTTTTCGTTTGTAAAATCTATAATTTACTTCAACTTATAACCGGAAAAAGAAAAAGGGAAAAAGAACTCAATTTATGGCTTTAAATTCATTAATACTGAATTGAAATTCTATATCTCGTGCAATTAAAACCGATATGGAATAGGAGAAAATATTAGCAATAATTGCCTATAAGGCTAAGATAAGGAATATTAATTCAATACCAGTAAGGAATTAAACATTCGAGTCTAATAGGTGAAAAAAGTCCATTGATTACCTTTTCGCTGGGCTATTAACTATTTTTTGAATCGATATGCTTTAGAAATATTGGATGTGAAGTTTCCTGGAGTCATTACCTGAGATGGAAGCAATGGTTGATCAACGAATCGAAAGACAGAATCCACAAATGCATCTAGTATTCTCCTCGATGTGTTTCTTACGGCCTTAAACACGTACTCTCGTAAGGGTAACTCGGGCAACTTCCTGAAGGTTGGCTGCCCATAAGAAGGGGAAAAAAGAAAAACGATTAAACAGCTATATCTGGCACACGCATACTACGTTATTACCAAAAAAAAAAAAAAAAAGAGAGTATATATACGATGTGCATTATTCTTTCGTTTTATATTCTAACATGGCTGACATATAATGTTTAAAGTAGAACCTTTAAGGAAGTGTGTTTGGCGGTGTTGATCTCGACGGGGCACGGGATAGATGGCTTCTGAAACGAGCCATGGAAAGCAAACGTAGAGAGTGCCATCTTCTTCTTCTTCTTCCTGGTTTATGGTCTTCTTTCTTTTAGTTCCTAATCTGATTTCATACAGGATGATTCTCCAATATGAGATATGTATACATATATTCCGAGAAAAGAGGGAGAGGGAGAGGGAGCATATTATTTTAAGATGACAATGCCTTCTTTCTATTTCTTTTATTTTCAAAGGGCAAGTTTTTAATGGTCGCGACACCGAATGACGAGATGTTGATTTATTTATTTGTTTATTTTTTAAATGAAGAAATCCTAATCGTTAAAAAGTCATAAATATGTAAATGTTACATAAGCTATGTATGACTCCCATACCAGATCGAATCCATAGGTATAATATTGCTTTGATAATTTGCAAATAATAGTTTATCAACTACCATCCATTAAAAAATAGATTACAGAAGAAATTCACAAATGTTATTCAATACATAGTTTGAATTATAGCTGTAAAATGAATCCAACCAAAACGAGCTTCATCAAGTATATCAGATTGTATTCATATTTAGTTATAATATTACTTTGGTAATTTGCGAATAATAGGTTACAATCGAAACTCACAAATGTTATTCTAATTTTTATCTAACATGAACAACCATTAAACAAAGGTAAAATTACTGTACCATCAAAACTTCTATATCAACTCCCACCATCTACTTCCGTATCATTTAATACATCTCATTGTAACCTCTATTAATAGGAATCAAATCCCTTTATTTGGACAAATTATTATGAAGATACGTTAATTTTCCATTAGTTTCGAATATTAGGGATTTTTATACTATTTTATAAGTTTTTACATTACATTATTTAGGCTCTTACAACATAGTAATTTTATGAGCAATTAATTAATTAATTACCCCGGGAACGTCAGGTTTTAGTATAAATGCCCATAAGATATTATATTTCAGTTAGTTGTCATTGTTTACAGAAAACTTTAGAGAGGGTCTTCTCTATTTCCTAAAAAACTTATCAATTCAGTATTAGCATTCAATGAAACTTTTTATTTATTTTATTTTAATTGTAGCCTTTATAGACTTATCAATTAGAATAAAACAAAACAATCTAGGTCAAATTAATTAGTTGATAAATCAATGAATGCTATAACTAATTAGTTGATGTTACGGTAATCACTGATCAATAGGGGATTTACGGATTGCATCTCAAAGAGTTGGCAATGGAGAGTCGTTCATGAGCCTAACCTTGCTGGATATTCTTATTAAAACTTAATTGAGTAAGCTAGTTTTCGATCTTGGAGGATACATTGTTTGAGATTTGAGGGCGAATCTCCTCCGGCCCAGTAGCTATGATAGGGATCAGATTCCTTTATTCATGCAAATTATTATGTAGATTTATTAATTTTTCATTATTTCAAAATATTAAGGATTTTATATTATTTTACTAGTTGTTACATTAATTTATGTAAACTTTTGCACCATAATAATTTTATTAGCAGTTGATTACCAAGTTGCCCTAATATTGCTAGGGTTTCACTATAAATGATTATAAAACATTATTTTTTAGTTAGTCATCATTCTTTATAGAAAACCTTATAGAGAGTCTTTTCTATGTCCTAAAATAACTCAACAATTCAATATTGAATTACCACATTCATTCAAAACTCTTAGTTTTATTCTAATTATATCATCCATAGACTTATCAATTAAAATTAAACAAAACACTCAAGTTTATATTAATTAGTTGTGTCCCACATTGACTTAACCATTTAATTTGTTCATATCCCGTTCAATTTCAATACTCATAATTCCAAAAGTACAAAAAATATTCCATTTCTAAAACCCTATATAAAGATTCATCTGAAGATTGTACGAGTAGATTTATCTTCAAAATATAATAATCATCTATGGTTCACATTTTCAGTTGGGGATCAATTTGCTTAACATCAAATAAAAATCTATTAAACAAATACATAAATAAAAGTGAACCAAAAGAAAAAAAATATCAAAATGGTTGAAGTTCTTTTAGAGCTTTTGTTAAGAACTCATCAAATGATTTTATTTTTAAATCCTTTTACGGAATGGTCTTCCGATAAAGTATCTTATAAACGTTATGAAGTACTGTTCGGACACTATCATGTGCATGCCCATTCTTATTAAGCAATGGGACCATTAAATATTACGAGTTTGTTAGAATGGCCTCTTGTGGACTGTCCACAAGCGTCGCAACAAATACCGAAGTCCGCATACCAACCATTTCGAATATTCCTTCTGTACATATACATAGAGCTACCTGATGGAAGTGGTAATACTTATGCGAATCTCATGTTTTCACTTGTAGAGATGCTTGGGAAAGTTCCCTATAGAAAAAGTTAAAAGGAGCATATATGTATGTATATATACTGTTGTCTTTTGGTCTTTTCTTTTATTATTATTCTCTCTCTTTCTATATATATATATATATATATATATATATATATATATATATATATGATCTTATTTGGTTGTATTTATCGAATGAATGTCATCATATTATCTAATTTATTATACTGATATTGCAATTTAAAGTGAATCATTATTCTAAGCTTAAACATTCACAGAGAAACAACATAATAGAAATTACTCAACCTACCTAAGCATACTCTTTCCTATGTGATGTTGATGAATTAGGAATATAAGTCCAAGAATGATCAGAAGCATAATTGCTTAGAGCATACTCTTTCCTATGTGATGTTGATGAATTAGGAATATAAGTCCAAGAATGATCAGAAGCATAATTGCTTAGAAGCCTAAGACATTGGAAATTGATGGGGCATGACTTTAGAAGCTTACTTTCCATATTTCAGTTTATATCTATTTAACTTTTAAAGATCATACCTTTCATATATGAAGATTTATAATGCCCATAGTATATCAATAAAGACTAACTTAAGTCTACTTTGGCTAAAATTAATCTGCTCTACGTTTGGTATATTTAATAAGTTGAATTATGCAGTTAGGACAAGATACAAACCAATGAAGATTTTCTTGTTAGTTAGGAAAGTTTATTGTCTTTTATTTTATTTTTTTATTTATTGGGATTTAGATTTTGTTCGATAACCTTATTTGTTGCAAGGTTATGAGACTGCAAATAAGCGTTGTATTGACAGTCTTTTACAATTATGTAAGTTTATTCTACATAAATATTTATATCTATCATATTACGTACTTCATTAGTTTGTATTAGAGTATTAAGGATGTTGATTGATGGCAATAATAACGATCCTCATGATAGTGTTTAAGAGGCTTAGGTTCTAGCTTAGGGGAAGAAATTGAAATTGTGTTGCAATGTTTAGAGCAATTAATAGAGCACGGTTGGATTGCAGACGTGCTTTGTGGAGATTATTAATCATCTTGATAGTTTAGGAATCAATGCTTGTAGGAGGCAGCATAACAATAGAACTCCAGGAGTAGACACGGTACATGTAACCCTATTGACTAGCCTACTTGTTCTGAAGCATTATGCCTATGACAATGAAGATGTCTTAGAAGACTTAGATGATTATGAATTACCTTGATATGGTCAACGATAGCCCTATCAAGGCAATAGGAGTAGAGATGCTTACGGTAGATCCAATTAAAACGGGGATCATCTAATTAGGTCAATCCAAGTTGTTGGAGTTTTACGAACTAGCCATCAAGTTATTTTAAGTTGTTCCTTTAACCCAAGTGAGTGTAAGGTGGTTACAGGAGCTTGACAATTGATGCAGGTCATAGCACTAAGTGAAGGCCACTTCATTCTCGATTGGATGGTGATTTAAGATCCTTCTTGCAAAATTTTGAAGTCCTTGAAGCCCGATACGAGTGCGAGGTCCAAAGGTTGGATTCTTATCAATTAGTAGAGGGGAAATTTATATCATAGGTTGCTAAAAGATTATAAAAATGGTGGCAACCTACCAATGGCCACAAAATTATTATATTTGATCGAATAGATTTAATCTTTGAGGTTTATCATTGGTAAATGGAAGAAAAGCTATGGTAACAAAGGTGACCAGAGTCATATGTTGGACATAAAGAATTAGGTATGTACTTATAATAAATGACAAAGCTCAATGGCATCCATTAATAAGGATAACACTTGATGGGTGGGCTAATGGCATGAATGGACACATTAAAAGCTTTGGTATAGGACTAGCCTTCATCTTCTAGGTGATAGGGACATGTGGCCAAATGTGGACATTCCATTAATTTATCTAGACATGTGTCTTACATGAGGATTTTATAGGACCTGATCGAAGAGTTCTCATAATGAGATGAACCTTAAAGAGCCAACATTGAAGATCATATGTAAACTCTATAAGAAACGTGATCATAATAGTAGAAGAAACCTCAAGATTGATGTGTTGTTACTTATTGTTTATGTTTTATAATGATTGTACAGTGTAATATCAATTATTACAATTATTGCTTTATGTAATACCATTTATTGTTCACAGGACCAAGTTTTTACTTATTTGCTATCTAGAAGGATCCAAGGTCCATAGATATATCACTTCTTACACGGTAAGATAGTCATTGCTTAGAGGCAATATAAAGGATGCAACTTAGCTAGTATGTTGTCCATGTGAGGCTTCTTTACAATGTAAGGAGAAGATATCTTCGAACACCACATCTTGCCCAATCTAGAATAGGCCAAGTTTTGCAATATCATTTAGATTCTTTTTTTACAGATTAATTGGTATCTCATCATAGCATTGGCCGGTAGAGGGGGAAGATGATGGTATTGTTGTGGAGACTAGAGACCTATCCATATGGAGAGATCTCACGTACTCTATAGAAAGTTAGCAAATTTAGTTTGGTTTGTTGATGGTCACGTAGTGATTGGGGACACTAGCTTGATATGGCCGAATGAGTATGTAAGCTTATTTCAAGATGGACCTAATGTCCGTGCTATCTTGGGTGAGCAACTTAAGATATCTTGGCTGCAACATTCATTCAGGTCGTTACCTCGAAGTGCATATGTCATAAATGAACGTACATTCTTTAGTTGACAAGTCGGATGGTCTTTGCAGATGGATTGTTCACTTGCTGTAGTTAAAAAAATATAAGTAAAGCTTGCGGTTTCTTTAATTTGAACATCCCAAGGAAAGTGTAGATGGTTACTTTTCGTGTGAATTAAATTACGGAGCTGGTCCCTACACATATATTCATTTGCCGAGCTGCTTATTTTAGAACGCCGTGCTGTTGCGTTTAGCTAAGGTCAATTTCCATCGTTGACTGTGTGCATTCCAAGGTGTAGTGTTTCATCCGAGCTTGTGAAGTGAAGAGCAAAGCGAGTGTGCTGCTTTGTCCTTTTGTACGTCTAAAAGAGTGGGATTGTAAGCTATGGCTGTTCCGCGTCGTTACAACTATGATTGCGAAGATATAAGATCAAGGATCCCCAAATTTGATGGTTATGAACTTTCCCATGAGTATTTTGATTGGGAATCTCAATTGAATAAAATTTTCTTGGATTGTCCGTATTTTAAATATGAGAAAGAAGATGTAGCTAGTGAACAACTTAGAGGCTTTACTAGAGTTTGGCGAAGAATGTGAAGAGAGAGAATTTTGAATGGAGAAGAAATTACGTGGAGATCAATGAAGTGCTTAATAAGGAGAAAATTTGTCTCAACACATTATTAAGGCAAGGACCTATGAATGTTGTAAAATATGCACATAAGTATAAGACACTATAGAGACAGTGCGAATTGTATAAGCCTTGTTCTTTTACTATATCTCAAATTGTGAGAGGGTTGAATCCAAAAATTGCTAGAATTCCTGACCCTTAGAGAATTGGGACATGGAGTGAAGCTATCCAAATAGCTTTAAGGATAGAATTTTCTTATCAAGCTAATATTTCTAAGGTTTCTGATATACTTGATCAGCTGAAGATGATTAAAAAACAAATTAAAAGTGTTCAAGGATGAAATGAGGCAACAATGGAATGTCGAATTAGAGGGTAATGAAGAAGGAGTTGAGAAGGTGGTGGTTGTTGGAGAGGTGAGCAGTAGAGAAGAAAAGGACCAAGTTAAGTTCCAATTAGACCCTTATGTTCCAGATCATTACCTACCATAGATGCTATGGATCATGACTTTAGGTACCATTATATTTGCCTTCCTTATATGAAGCTCTTTTGTCTTAATTCTATGATGAGCTTATTCAGTCTTGAAATGAGCTATAGTAGTATTGTGCTTGTGAGTAGTTATAGATTGTTGGTTAATGTTTACTGAGGTCATGGTGATGGATATACATGTTAGGATGTGTTATGCTTATTCTTGGTATTCTCATGCTGGAAGAGTTTGAGGTGTGTAGGTAGAATGAAGAGGGGTTGAGATGTGAGGAAGTAAAGGGGGTGCCAATTGCTAGAAACGATGAGGTTAGGGGTTCCGAGTTAGTAGAGTACGAAGTATTGGAAGTGCTTGAGGTAGAGCAATTCGGGGTCTTACTTGCACCAGACCCATAAGCTCATGATATCTTACATGACCTCGAGATCATATTACGTCCATTGATTGATTGTTGTTGGGGTTACCTAAGTATGGTTGATTAGATCTATGATGAGTGGAAGGAAGAACCAGTAATGAAAAGTTCGATTGACTAAGCTCACAAGGAATGGAAAGAGCATTAGCTGATGATCCCATTGGTGGTAGGGCTTGATTATTTTTATGTGCTTGTGCTTTATTTTTGCAGGATAATTTTTTATCTAGGTAGAGCTAGGAGTGACCCATTGCTAAGTTTCAGGTCAAAACTTCTCCAAGGGAAAGGGAATGATAGGCTTAGGGTACCAATCTAAGAAAATGCCAAGTTTCAAGTTGTAATAGAGACCTATTCAGTAGTTATATATGTGCTGAAGACTTATTTAGAAGCATTGCATATGTAGAACACCTTTTTATGCGCTCTTTGTGAATAAAATCATCTAGGACAACCAAGTCAACTCACTCAGGTTAGCTTGGTCAGGTGTGGCTCAACTAAGTTTACTCGGCAAGTCTGTTCAACTAAGTTAGCTTGTTGTGGTTAACTCGGCGTGGTCAGCTTGGCTAGGTCAACTCAACTAAGTCTACTAGACAAGTTTATTCAGAGGTCTACTCCATTAAGTTGGCTAGAATTTTAGGTTTACCTCAAATTAAGTCTTTAGGGTCTCCAATAGCTCATCAACTATTTACCTAAATAGCTTAATTGAATATCTATTTTTACTCATGTTATTTGGACTTCTTATTTCTTATATTAGTCCTAAATTACTCTCATGTTTATTTCGTATTAACAGGAATGCCATTAAGGCATCATTTGTCATTTTATTTGAAAGTTTGCCATTATGTATAAATACGATACTTGTGTAGGGTTTTAGACAAATTTTTAGACATTAATGAAAAACCCTATAAGTATTTTCGCTTGGAAAGCTCTATCTTACCAGCTCTTATCACTCCTTTTAAGAAGGCTTGTGGCAAGCAACCCTAGTTATCTCTTTGTGCATTATATCAAAGTGATGATTTGGTTGTGTAGGATTTAGTTGGTGCATTATATTTGGTTAGGTAACTCATGGATTTGCTAAAACTCTCTCATGAACTATCCTATTTTCTATCCTTTGGTAAGATCGAACCTATCTTGATAGGAATTAGATTACTAGACCTTTGACGCGTAGCTGCGCTAGAGGCTTTGAAGGACTAACAAGATGAATCATCCTACTCCAACCAACTCTTGCAAAATTCGAGCTGATCCTTGCTACCGACCAACTCCTTGTGCCAAGCTAAGTAACTCCTCATCTCTTAGAAGTCGTGTGCCAACTAGATGAAAGCTCTGTTGATAGCCCAATCACACGTCTGCTTAGCCATGATTGAGCCGACCCTTAGCTCAGTAACATTAATGCTAAGAATCTTAAAGCTCTAGCACCTATCCGTTGCCATTCCTTCTCGAATGAGTCTACCTCGGCTTAGCAAAAATCAAGATGATCGTACAGAATTATCTTTTCTACTAGAAAGTCATCCACCCATAGTGAACCATGTGTTCGAGCAACCATATGGTAGAATCCCCTGTACAAAATACTCACTTTTGTTGTATTTTTCAATATACCCTTCATCATTCCTTATATCTTACTCCTTTTAGGCACAACCCCTTTTGGTCTTTTCCATTTTAGCTAGGTTGCTCAAGTTTTGTGGGTATAAATATCCTTTGTATTTGTAGCCGCATGACAGCTGATATCATCAATATACTAAATATTCTTTCTATTGTGAACATTGCTTTTTTACTCTTCTCACTCTTATTGATACTGATTTCGTAGATGAACACACGAGCCTAATATCGTACGTAACCAAGGGATGGGTTCGGATCGCAGGATGGTCTGAAAAATAAATGATAGTCGAGGGTTAAGCAGGGATTCTTGTGCACCGATGATAGATATGATGTACCAACGCCTCACATGAGTTTATGTTGCACTTAATATGATGCATAAGTGTGGTCAAAAGGCACTCGCCATTAGTTTACGCTTAAGGTGTTTGATAAGGGTAACTCGAGAGTAAGCAGCAGAACACTTAGTTCAAGAGAGTATGATTAAAAAAAATTTAATATGATAATACTTGTATTTATACGACTCAATTAGGGTAAATTTTAGGTAAGAGTAAATTACAAAAAGATTCTTACTAATAAAGGAAAAAGGAGAATAATTTACATAGGTATTAATGTAATCATACAAAAAGAATATCCAATGGCAAAAAGGATAATACGAATGTTAGAAAAGGACAGTGTGTGTGTGGTTAGCTCATTCCATGGTCCCTAATGACATTGCTGGCTTGGCAAGGTTGGATCCCAATTAAGTCATGTCGATGTTGGTAGTTCAAGAGCTCGAACAATTGGGATTGGACCGGGGTTGGTTCAGGGGCAACTCATTTTCGGGTAGGCCTCGAGTGATTGGCTCCTAATCATTGCTAGCTCAGCTTTGGCACTAGTGAGGTTGGCAGTTTCCTGATTTGATGCTTGGACTAGTGTATGGCTGTGGGGTTGGCTTAGCACGTCAACTGGTCACCTAAGCAGTTTCCTAGATGATGTGGAAAGCAAAGTAACTCAGCAGATCAAATTGGGGAATGCATTGTTCCTTAGCACGTAACTCACTTTGGATAGCTCGGTGAACCAATTTGAGTGAGACCTCGAGTTTAGGAACGTATGATTGGTCTTTGATCCTTATTACTTATCCTAAACCTTAAGCAAGGATGGGTGGTAAGTAACCTCACTGGACCACTTCATGCATCATATCGAGTTGTATCGTAAGTCCTCGAAATTTCCTTGGTATGTCCTATCCTTAGAGTTGTTAGTGAGTTTACTTACTTTATCTTTACTGTTTTCGCACAAGTACATCACCTTTTTTCAAGCTTTCGGCAAGCTTAAACCCACCCTATGACTAGCTTTATCTGTTCTTGGCTTCAATATACATCATCTTGGTATCAGGGCAAAGGTTTCATTTAGGTAAGTTTTGTTTGTATTTTGCGAATTACTGCTTATTTTAGTAGTGTGCCAAAGTTATAAAGGGAATCACAGAAGTGTTTGAGTAAGAAGTAAAGTATGGTAGTTGTTCTTGAGTATACTTTGTTTTACCCTGTTTCGAACATCTGAAAACAAAGTAAGTTTTTGTGTAGTAGTTTGTTCATCTTAGTAGTTGTTGTGTGTATAGGTTAACTGGACACTTGTGTGAAGAATGTATATATTGTTTAGTTTAGAAGGATAGTATCAGTTGTATCTAAAATTTGAAAGAAAATTTGTCTAAAAAAATGATAGACCCGAATATTAATGCTGGTATTGGAGATGACAGTAGCGGTGTTGTTCACTATGACCAACAATCCTAGGGTACCCTAAAAGTATGGACAAAAGACTAGATGAGGTGGCTAACCTCCTCGTTGATTTAACTCGAGCTATTCATGTGATAGCCAATCGACCTGTTAAAGCTGTGTAAAATACCTCATAAGCTACTTAATCTGTTAGAGGTTAGAACTTAGCTCGACAAGTTTGAGGAGGAAGAGTAGGCAGATAAACACAATGAAGGATTGACTTAGGAGATATGGATGATATTGAAGAAGAAGAGTACGAAGAAGAAGAGTGAGTTAGAGCACTTAGAGATGCCAATCATGTGAATCTTTAGATTCCAAGCTTTAGTTGTTTTTTGAGTACAGATGATTATTTGGATTGGGAGGAAAAGTTTGAAAGAGTATTTGATTATTACTAGTATGAGGATCAAGAGAAGGTGAGAACTGCTACTGTTGATCTTAGGATATGCCACCATGTGGTGGAAGAACTTTCAGATCATGAGGAGATGAGAATGATATCAAGAAGTAAGTACTTGGCTTGAGATGAGAAGGATACTTAGAAATAGATTCATGTTAGAGACATATTTGTAACACTTTTGCTTGACTTCGAGAGTTGAGACAAAGAGGACAAAATATTGACGAATATGTTCAGGAGTTCTAGATACTCATAATTCACTGTAAAGTAGAAGAGCCGTCAGCCCAAACAGTATCCAAGTTCCTTATTAGATTAAGGAGTGATATTTGAGACATTGTAGAACTTCAATAGTTCACTACATTAGATGAGGCTATAAGGATAGCCCAATGAATGGAGAGGTAGAGAAGGAGTCAAGTGATGACTAGACCGCAGACGAGTCGACCTAATTAGTCAAGCCAACTTATTCAAGGAAGCTACCGAGCCGAACCCAATACTAAGCCAACCAAATGAACAAGTGTCAAGACTGAATAGAATGGCCGACTTGGTAGTAACGCCTTGACCTGAACATATGAGAAGGGGCAAAGATCTAGGAGGAAGACGAGCTAAATCTAGTGTTTTAAGTGTCAAGTGTTTAGGCACATGGGTACTTAGTGTTCAAGCCGAAGGATCATGATCATTAAGGGATATGTCTTGAAGATTGAGGTAGGAAAAGGAAGTGGAAGATGAGGTTGATGTTAATGTCGACCTCATTGAGGAGGATGTGTTTGTAGAAGACCTAGATAAGTTGACTTTAGTTATCCAACATGCTATGAACTTAGAACCCCCTACTAAGGAGGAGCAAAGAGAGAACCTATTCAACATCACTTGCAAAGTGAATGAACAAGTGTATGCACTTATAGTAGATAGTGGGAGCTGTACCAATGTGGTATTTGCCGACTTGATTAAGAAGTTAAAATTGTTGACTATCATACATCCAAAGTGGTACAGGTTGCATTGGCTAAATGGGAAAGAAGCACTGTATGTCACTTAGCAAGTATTACTACCAATCTCTATAGGAATTTATTTCAACAAAATTCTCTATGATATACTATCCATGTCTGTATCCCATGTGCTGCTTAGCTAACTTTGGCCTTTTAACCAAAGAGTTATACATGACAGATTTAGGAACACTTATGTATTCGAGAAGGATGGGAGAAAGGTTACTTTGAACCCTATGATGTTGAGTCATGTTAACAAGCTACAAGCTAAATTGGCTTGAGGATCCAAGAAAAATTTAATCCTAAGTAGAGCTAAGCTTCGAGATAGGGCTGATGTACTGGGCTTCCTGTTAATCAGGCAATTACTAAAGTTAAAGGAGTAGGTTGAACTACCCTTGGAAGTCAAGGAACTGTTGAATGAATATGCCGACCTTTTTGTTGAGCAATTATTAGAAGGGTTCCCTTCTTCGAGGGATTGAAAATTACATTAACTTAATATCCAACGTTGTTCTACCGAATAAGCCAACATATCGGATGAACCTTATTGCGAATTGTGACCAAGAACAGATAAGACCGGTCGTTGAATAGGTCTGAGCTTGCAAAAAGCTTGAAAAGGATTAACTGGGAAAGTGCGAAAAGAATGACAATGACGAATGAAACAGTAAGCAGAAACCTATGAACAGTTTTAGAGGATATGACACACCAATGGATCTTCTAAGGACTCACGGTATAAGTTGATATGACGCATAAGTTAGTCCAATGGGTTTACTTGTCACCTAACCTTGCTTAAGGGAAAGGATAAAAGTGATGCCGAGAGTGAACAACAGTGTTTACGCAAGGAAGGAAGTACTCAAAAGTGTATTGAAGATAATCTAATGATTACAACTTATAAGTATAAGAGTATTTATACCCGTAAGTTAGGACAACTTGCCCAAAAGGGAAAAGACAATAAAGGGCATTTCCTAAAGAAGCAATGTACATGAGACAAAATGGTAAAAATGAATATACAAGGAAAATAATCATTGGTGCTACAGATTCTACATATGATAGTGTACACGTGGCAAAGTTGCATTGGTGAGGTTGTTAAGAGATGCAGACAAAAAAGTATGAACAGATGAGCTTGTCCAAGTAGGGATGGCATAATCAGTCCAAACTCCCTCTCTTGGCTTTTTGGCAAGGATGATGCCGAATGATTGGATGGCTTAGCACTGGAGAGTACTCATCAATTTAGCATATCATAGAATAATGGACGGTCATACGATATGGCATTAAAGGTGACTTGGCAATAAAGTACTTGGCCTTAGCAAGGGTTGGTTAGAACATAAAGATTCGATGTGTCAGCCCCTCTAGTCCTTGGGTTCGGCAGTAAGTCAAGGGTCCCGTAGCTTGATTCTCATCATTCCCTCCAGGTTGTTTTAGATTTGGGATCAAATCCGAATGGTATTCATTCAGTTCTTCGTCAGGGTTTTATGGACAGAGGTCAACAATGTTGAAGGTGTCAAAAACCCCATAATTCTCAAGTAGTTCCTACTTGTAGGTGTTGTCATTGCATATAACTTGTTATTTCTCTTGTTTGGGAACCATTCCTTGCTAAGGTGTAGCCATACTAAGTCTCTCGGCTGAAATTGTTCAGCTGACCTACCCTTGGTATTTTCTCGCATTCTTCTAGCCGCTTGGTTGATGTGTCGAGTGACCTTATTGTAAATGTGCTGAAGAGATTGTGCTCTGCCTGAGGCATTAGGATCTTCTTATACGGGTGTTAGTATAGGGGTGTGGTCGGGGGGCAACTTTAGATTGAATCCATAAACCACCTCCAAGGGAGTTTGCTTAGTGGTGTTATGTACAATTTGGTTATAGGCGAACTTGACCACTAGTAGGTAGACATCCTAATAAACTAAGTTCTTGCCTATTGTAGCTTGGAAAAGTACGATTAACTACATCTAATTGGTCGTCGGTTTAGGGGTAATATAAGGTACTAAAGAGTAATTTGCTTCCCAACCAATGCCATAAGGTTCTCCAAAAACGGCTCAAGAACTTCAAATTTTTATCGGAGACTGCACTTCTCGATATGCCGTGTATTCGTACAACCTCCTATAAAAAAAGAGAAGCAATAGCCAAAACATCGTCAATTTTAGTGCAGGGTACGAAGTGTGTTATCTTATTGAACTAATCCATGACGACCATTACAAAATCTTTTCCTTAGGCAGTTCTTAGCAGTTTAAGAACAAAGTCTATGCTTAGTTCAGTCTACGACTTTGTCGAAACAGGTAGGGTTATTGCTTTCCCTTGTTCGGCTCAACACTTTGCCTTTTTGCACACAGCATAGCTTTCAATTACTTGGTGCAAATCTCTTCGCATTCTCGGCTGAAAGAATCAGCCATTCAATAGTTTACAAGTTCTTCTCTCCCCAAAATGTCTGGAAAGTCCTCCGCTATGGGCTTCCCTAATTAATAATTCC
This sequence comes from Lumnitzera racemosa, assembly GCA_024138005.1. Classification (NCBI taxonomy): domain Eukaryota; kingdom Viridiplantae; phylum Streptophyta; class Magnoliopsida; order Myrtales; family Combretaceae; genus Lumnitzera; species Lumnitzera racemosa. The sequence continues at coordinate 11,538,870 of JAMXBC010000007.1, forward strand.
CGCAGGGAATAAGTCAGCACACATAGTTTCCCCCCTTAAAACAGATAGCCATCTTCCACATAATACTCGTCCATTGTCCTCCCATCCACGCATCGTAGAATTATTGGTCTAAAGTGTAGATCCTCAAAGTACTGTTCTTTGATACTCGCAAAACCAAACAGCTTAGTCTGCAGTTCTGATAAGAGTGCATTCCTCCTTGAAATAGCATTTGCAACTACATTGTTCTTTCCTTATTTGTACTTGATCACAAAATTGAATCCCTCAAGGAATTCAACCCATTTTGCCTGCCGCTTGAATAGTTTAGTCTAACTTCGGAGGTACCGCAATGACTCATGGTCAATATATATGACAAATTATCTTGGTAGTAGATAGTATTGCCACACTTGCAGTGCTCGGATTAGTGCTAAGAGCTCTTTGTCGTATAGGAAGTAATTTAACTAGGGTCTTCAAAGCTTCTCATTGTGGAAGGCAATTGGTTGGCCTTCCAGCATCAGGACAGTACCTATTCCATTGCCTAACGTGTCGCATTCTAGCTCAAAAATTTTGTCAAAGTCAAGTAGCACTAACATCGAGGCGGAGGTTAACTTCTTCTTTACCTCAACAAAACTCCTCTCCTCCCTTTCTCCTCATTAGAAGTCGATGTTTTCTTCGTTAATTCAGTAAGTGTTACAACGAAGGTACTGAAGTTCCTTATGAACCTTCGATAAAACGAAGACAATCTACGAAAAATTCTCATATCGGTTCAAGTAGTAGGGATCAGCCACTCAACAATTGTTCAGCGCTGTTTTAATGTAAGAAGGTTGACCAATTGCCTACCATAACGAGAAACTCCGAGAGCCCCAATTGAACTACTCCATATATGATAAAAAACTCTTAGCCATTATCTGAGTGCTCCAAGTGTAGCAGCGTTATCTATTGCCGAGAGATTTTATCATCTATACTAAGTATGAGTCTTTGAGGTACCTTACAAGTTAGACCAAGCTGTCGAAGTGGCAAGCAAAGTGGGTTGAATTCCTAGAAGGATTCAACTTTGTGATAAAGTACAAACAAGGCAAGAACAACGTCATTGTCGATGCTCTATCAAGAAGATATATAATAAAAGTAAATTACTTTATACTTTCAAGACATATTTAGGCATAAATTGACCTTAATTGTGTTCAATTCTTAAGTTTTTGGTAGTTAATTGTGTAATTTGTTGATTTTAGATGAATTAAAAGCAAGGAAATGAAGTTTACACAAATAATAATGAGTTTTAAGGCAATTGCGGTTGGAAAGAGAAGAAAACCTTGAAGTAAAACAAAGATGCAATCCATCATGGACATGATAATGAAGGATTGGAATGGCCACCATTGGATACACCTTTTATTACGGGTGTGATTGAGAAAGTTCTGATGATCTCCTTATCAATCACAGCTGTAATTGTATAGCAAGCGTGTGATCATGCCTTTAATCACAGGCGTGATGAGGCATAATGAGATGATGAGGAGTTCATATCCATTGTCACGACTGTGATTAGTGTAGAATCTTGTTTTTTGAGACTATCACTCCATGAGTTACAGGCGTGATGGGAGTGGACACAACCATTTTTCTTCAAATTTTTCACACGAACTAGTATATGGAACATGTCTTAACATCAAGCGGTATCTTGAAGTGGTATAATTTGAGTCCTTTGATAAGTCAAGTATAAATATACCGTAACTTTTAGATAAGTAGGGGGGAACTCTAAATCAATAGAGAGAATTACATCAAAACAAACACCATCAAGAACACAACAGATCATTAGAATCAAGACAATTAAGTTTCTTATTTATGTTCTTAGGTAGTGATACTGTAAGGAGAGTTTTGTATAACATTCTTCATTAACTTCGAGAGAACTGTGAAGAATCCAATTTCTGTATACTATTGTATCAGAATTCTTCAAGTGAATCAAAAGGGATTTTATTCTTCTCTCTTCTTTTATGTTGTGTTTTAATTCATTTTTCCTATTTCTCTATATTTGTTCTTTTTCCATCATGTGTAAGTGATAAATTAGGGTTTATGAAGTCATTTTAACATGAATGTATTTTGAATTGTTATTATTCCTAATTGTAGACATCTAATTTTTGCCCTTCTTTTTATTTTTCAAATTATGTTATAGGTTTTTAAATTAAGAAAAATTATAAAAAAAATAGAAAATTAAAGAAAGTTAAAAAAAAATTTTAGAAAAAAAAAAGAATTCTAGAAAAATAGGAAAAAGTACAAAAGATAAGAAATTTAGAAAAAAAAATAAAATAAAAATATACAAGAAAATGAAAAATTTTGGAAAAGTACATAAAAAATTTGAAAAGTCACAAAAAAATAAATAAAGAAGATAAAAGATTTTAGAAAATAGTATTTCATTAGATTAAATTTTTAATTTAGGTTTAGAAGTTGGGTCATTAAACCTGAGTTTAGATTTAAATCTGACCCATGTTGACCGAGTTGCACATATGGACAAGGCACAGGCCAACAGCCTGATGGTTAAACATATGGATATAGCACTAACATTAAGCATGAGGTTTTAGGTTTAAAACTTAGCAAAGGTAGGGAGGTCTTTTTCTTACTTTTTGGTTTTCAATCACATTAGGGACCGTTATGTGTCAGGGTCTGATTGCGCTACATATTTTGACATGTGGCATCACAGGATTTGATGGCCCGTTGATGTGGCACTACGTCGTATTCCATGTCAACTGCCACGTGTCACGAAAATGACACGTAGCATGCTATGTTTGGTTGGTATTGCTGATGTGGTGCCACGTCAGCCCACTTTTTCCTCCCCTTCCTTCATTTTCCCTTCGTTTTCCTCTCCTTCCCTCTCCTTCCCTCTCTTTCCCTCTATTTCCCTCGACTTTCTCCAGGTTTCCAACACTTTCCACTTCATACCACCCACTTCAACATGATTTTTGGATCGTTTCTCATTGCAATTTCACTAAATCAATGGCGAAATTGTAGAATAGACATAGCCTATTATGAATCGGTATAAAAAACATGTCTAAATATAGTCAAAGGAGCATTTAATTTGAGCTCCAAAAATTGAAAAAAAGCTATTTTCCTAGGCATTCTTCATTAATTCGATCCTAGCTTTCTTTGTTTTTTGGGAACAATTTAAGTATAAAAGGAGCTTCAAGGAGTACATACAAGGATACATACCCAATAGAATCAACTCCCATACTCTCTATATCCATTTCCGATCGCTTTCTCTCTCTACCAATCTCTCTCTTCTTAGGTTTCTCTTATTAGCAAACTCCAAGCTCGACCACCACTATGGTTATGACCCCCACTCCATCAGTTCCCAAACGCGACCACTCTCGACCTCCACTGTAACCCTCAGCCGTACCACCAAGCAACCACCATTGAACCTTAACCATCCCCTCTCTCTTTCCTGAAACCACCATCCTTGGCCACCCTTGAGTGAAACTAAGCCTACAATCAAACTCCCTACCCTTCCCCCCCATCTCTAATCTAATACTCATAAAAAGATTGTCACTTGCTCATTTTGATAGATGAAATAAGCCGAATCGAGCCTCGCTGCTGTAAAGGCATTGAAGTTCGACCCAAATCTAGTGGAGTTGACCCGACCTGACCCGACCCTACTCGTTCGACCTGCTTAGGTTCGACCTGTGCATCCGAATCCATTTGAAGCTTTTTTTTTTATTTTATTTGTTGTTTTATTTTGTTTATTTGTTTTGTTTAAATGTAATAGAAAATAATAATAATAAATAAAAAAGAAAAAGAATAGAAAAAACAGAGAAGAAAAAAAAAAGAATAGGAAGTATTTTATTTTATTTTTACATTTAAATAAGAAGAACCATGAAAAAAAAAACTAACTAACAATAAATAATAAATAATAAAAATAATAAAATGGAGTAAAAATAGAAAAGTTATTTTTCATACTTAGAAAATTAATTTTTTTCAATAAAAATAAAACAGATCTTTTCCAAACTAGGGCATTTTAGGTTTTCCAAAAATAAAATCCAACTTAGGACCTCTTATAATCTTTTCTCAAATCAACTCAAAATGGGTAAAAATGTAAACTTGATAATTTTTCCAAAATTAAAATCAATCAACTTGCTATAATTTTATTAAACGAACTATGGAAGTCTAATCCCCAATAGCAGGTACGTAGGCACCCGTACGTAAGTATAGGGTAACTTAAAATATAGAAAGTTTTATTTTTTCCATTTTTAGATATTTATGTAAATTAATCAATTTAGTTACATGTATCATAATTAAATGTTTTTTCGAAATTAAAAAGGATATATTTGAAAAGCGAAACTAAATTTGAAAAGTTAAAAGTGGTGCTCATTTAAGGTTTAATAAATTAGCTTTCAAATCCAGATCTCTAGTTTTCAAAAAACCGTATTTATAACTTGGTTTTTTAATTGATAGACTGGTAGCTAAGATGTAACCAATCCACCTAATTGGTTATAACTTAACCCTTTTTCCCGACTTTAGTTGGGTAGTGACTCCAAATATTTTTAAGTCGGAAAAAATGGTCTTCTTTAAACCCTAGTTGAGGGTCAATATTAAACAAATTGGGTTTAGTACTGATCAGTTTAGATAAGACCTAATTTTATAAAAGAACCGGGAGGGTGAAAAACCAAGCTCGACAGTAATGATTACACATTTCTAGTTATTAGAACTTCATATAAGTTGAGAGAGTGTAGTATACAACACAATCTTATAATAGATTTCAATGGAATACGTTGAGAAACGATTCCATTAAATAGATCTTAGTCACTTGGATGAAATACTCCTATTAATAGAAATATTATTAGGAAGTTCATTGCATGTTTAAGGAATTCAAGGATTAGTAAGCTTAAAATGCAATCCTGATTTGCCCATTCTTTGAGAAGAGATTCTAAGGACGTAATGGGGATTAGAATTAAGTAATTCTAAGAAGAATACTCATGATGAGAGAATTCCTAGAGATGAGTAATTGTTAGGATGGATAATTCATAAGACATTTTAATATGATGGAGTACACTTGCATTGTAATTTGTTGTTTTTGTATTATAATCTTATTTGTTGTGTTTTCTTGGTGTAATTGTAGAATTAATACAGTTTAGTTGTAGAAATCAGTTAAATTACTTCATTAAATCATTTGGTCACTAGTTGATAGGAAGGATAATTGGTTCTAATGTTTGAATTCTTTTTCTAATGAAGACAACCCTATACTTATCCATACTAACAAACAATAGGTACACTTACCTATTTAACTAAGTTAAGGATAAAATATAGGAATTTAAATAGTAGGACTCGGTGGCTCTAATTAGAGGCGATCAAGTTTTTTGGCATTGTTGTTGGGGAAGACAACATCATCATTAAGAAAATCAGGATTCCTGTTCTTCTAGTATTTGTTTTCTTTTATATTTGTTATTAGTTTAGTTGAAATCCTTGTGCTCATATTAGCTTATTTGCTAATCCTCAATTTGTAAATCGAAATTGCTCGACTAGATTAGCAGACTTTGATCCCAAGCCTAAGAGAACACTTAAAAGTAACTTGAAGAAAGTTTGGGAGTATTTTGAGAAGTAAGCATGTACTAGTAAGGAAGTAAGAGCACGTAAACCATTGAAAATCAAAAAAGAGTCATCTAAGTCATTCAGAATGAATAATCAAAATCAAAACATCAAGCCACTATTACAAAACCAGTTCTTGAATCTGGAAGATGATATCCAAAGAGATCTGCCATTGAATATGGACCCACCTTTTTACGGAAATTGGAATGTAGTACAAGCGAGAAATGAGCTAGGAGTAAATCCACTTATGGCTCTAAGGACAATGTTGGATTATTGTAAGCCCAACCTAGATGGGACTAGTACTAGCATTGCTTGACCTAAAGTTCAAGTCAATACTTTTGAGATTAAGTTGAGTATCATTTAGATGATCCAACAGTATATCCAGTTTGATGAGTTTAGTGAGGAAGAACTTAACAACCATTTGTAGCAATTCTTAAAGATTTATGATACCTTTAAGATAGGTGGAGTTTTAAAGGACACTATCCACTTCAGATTATTCCTATTTTCATTGAGATTTAATGCCAAGCAATGGCTCAACTTTGATCAGAATCAACCACCGACCAAATCCAAGGCGAAGCCTATCAATGCTTGTCGAGGCCAAGTTGTAGCCAGAAGGATGACAAGAAGGAAAATAAACACTCAACATCAAGTTTATCATCAGCCGACATGCCAAGAAACCGCAAGGCCAAGTACTTAAGACCGAAGAACCACTCGGTATAGCACCGAGAGGCTCGTATTGATTGATTCTAGAGCTTGGCAATTATGGGCCGACCTTTTTGGTGTTTCGACCAAGCTACATGAGACTTTAGGGACTCCTTCCCGAACCCGCACATCCAACTGCCGACCTCATCCAGTTTAGATACTACTCATTCCAGGACATGTCAAGTGACTGCATACTGACTTTCTTTGTAAAACGTACAGTTTTGTATTCTTGTACATGTTTTCCTTCATTTTATTTATAGGCCCAATTCTTTAAGGTTTAAAGCCTTGTACGTTATTTACAATTTTGTCACTCGGGTTTAGGACTTGCTATAAATAGCACTAACAAAGAAGATAGATTGAAGATATTCCCCCACATACAGAGTGTGAAACTTTCTTCTTTTGAGCAAGGCTATACTTGAGTTAATAGAGCTTATGTTTACCGAATTATTGAGTGTCGATTGCTCTCTTTAATTTCTCACATGTTCTTATTAATCTTATTCTTAGGATTATGGTGAACCCTTTCATTTGAATCAGCTAATAAGTTATATCTAACCCTCATTTGAATCCCGAGCGACATTTAGTGTTAGGGAGTTCTATCGAACTCTATTTTGAGCTCAAACCTCTGATTATGTTTGTGTCTTGGTAAGTTATATCAATTCACATTCACCATAGAAAACCTTCCTATTCTTCGTATCCATTTTTCTTTTGGAATCCTAAATACCCATTTTAGGTTCGTGATCCACTGTTGTTTCTTTAATCCTTATCATCAACTCTATGCCAAGGAATTCCATCAGTACTTAGCAAGAGATAGCTGAGCTATTCATGAGAAAATACTTCCTACCTTCGAGAACGGCTAAGCTAAGGGAAAATGTCTCTTCTTTTGGTTAGATAGATTAAGAGACTTTATATGAAGCATAGGAGAGATGGAAGGAATTGTTAAGGAAGTGCTCCTATTATGGTCTTTTGGATTAGTGCCAAGTTCAGGCCTTCTACAATTGTTTGAACTATACAACCAAGTAGCTCATTGATGTAGTTGCCAGAGGAAGCTGAAACCATAAGTCACCAAAGCAATCTATCTAATTATTTGAAGATGTGGCCAATAACCATTATAAATGGTCATCTGTAAGAGGAAGAGAATGAAAGTTAGTGAGAAAACATGAGTTGGATGCCACTTCCGCTTTAGTACATAAGGTGGAGGTATTGATAAGGAAGCTTAATAGTCTTACAATGGGTCAGAACAATGCTTTAGTAGTTTCAGATTTTGAGTTGGCAAGCTCATCAGAGATTTATTAAGTGGAAGAGGTTAACTACATGGGGAACCTGATCAAACCAAAGAATGATCCTTTTTGTAACACGTTCAATTCAAGTTAGAGAAATTATCCAAATTTTAGATGGAGCAACAACACTAGTCAAAGATCCAACATGTAACCTCCTGAATTTCAGAGGCAAGTGCTTCTCCCTCAAAATAAGCTAATGTCCATTAAGCAGATGTTGGCCCAGTCCATTAAGACTTTTGAAGCACATCACCAGGCTATTGAAACCGCTTTATGAAATCAAGGAGCATCGATCATTAACTTGGAAAACCAAGTTGAGTAGATTGCAAAAGCCCTTTTTAGAAAGGGTTCCAAGATCTCTTCCTGGAAATACGAAGGCAAACTCGAAAGAACAAGTCCATGCTATAACTTTAAGGCAAGGAAGAGTTGAGACTTCTTTAGTTAAGGAATAAAGCTAAAAGCTTTTGGAGACGTTAAGCTTGAGAAGTTAAATAAGCATATATTCTTTGATTGGATTACTAATTTCGTTTGTTTGTTTTGAGCACTTTGAAGTTTGTTGAGTTTAAATTATTTATTGTTGTTCTTGTTATTTGTTTGGTTTGTTTTGAGTGTATTTATTTATATTTTGATGCAAAAAGAAAGGAAACATTAAGTGGAAGTCATGGCAATTCAAAAGGAAGAAAAGAATTTCACAAAGTGTGGGGACGTAGACGGAGGAGAAGGCCAACATCTATCATAGCCATGATAAAAGGTAAGTATTTAGTTTTTTTTTTTAAAGCATCGCACTGATCATGAAATCAATTACGACTATAACAAATTAACAGGGCTAATTGACCTATCCATCAAGGCCGTGATCACTTCCCTGAGAAATGTTACATTTTAGTCACGGCTATGATAAAATGAGCTATGTGAAATTTTTAACAACAGTACTAATCACAAATTCATTTACGCTCTTGATTAGTTAAAGTTTTAGGCCATGATAGTTCAAAAATTTTGGGTACAATGCTAGTCACGAGAGTCATCACATACGTGATCAAGCTCAAAAGAGGTATCACGCCCTGTGTTACTATCATGATCATGTCCCTGACTCCCCACTATATGAGAAATTTCCTTCTCTCTCTCTCTCTCTCCTCATTTTCACACATTTTAATACTCTACCTCGTGATAACACTCTCCATGCCGGTTTCCTAAGAAAATCCCTCACCATTTTCTCCACATCAATCCTTATATCAACTATGCTTAATGCTTGCACAATCATTCGCATCTCGATTGCACTCTTCTAAGGTATGATCTACCTCTTTTTCTTTCCTTTTCCGACGTTCACATAGATTTGATGCATGTAACTTTAGGGTTTGTGTATATGCGTTTACTATGATTTGTAAATGTATTGTGATCATACTAGAAGTTATGTTTGTGTAAGAATTAGACTTTGATTTGCATGATTTTGTGCTGAAATTTAGAATATCAAGCTTAAACCCTAATTTCTATTAATAATGATTGAATTAGAGATTTTTGCAAATTGAGCCTAATTTGCTAATTTAGTCTAATATAAGTATTTAAGTGTTATGTAAGATTGTGTTGCTAGTTGTTTTTCCATATGTTGAAGTGTTGTAAGACAATTAGGAATTGTATTGTGTTAATGTGTTAATGTTGTGAATTAGAGTATTGTATAGTTGAAGGGAGACACAAATCCTTAGTTGAAGCTCGTATTACAAGTTGAGTCATTATGAATTCACTTATGTAATGCGTACTTGAATATAAATTAGGGTTGATCATGATTAGTCTATAGATGCTTTATATTTGTAAGTTGAAGGAAGTCGGAATGGCTATGTTTAGTCTGAATTGTACATGAGTTTGTTTTTCTTGAACTAATACTGATGTTTATAGATGGCACCCAAGAAATCCTCAATAACTTCTCAGCATAAGAGATCGAGGAATGATTGTTCTCCTTCTCTTCCTCCCAAGCGATCTGATGCTACAAGTTCAAGCAGGGCAGTCGCTCCACCAGTTGGTATGACTATAGAGTAGAAAGAGAGATTTAAGGAATTTGCTGCTAAGAAGATTATCAAGAGACACTGTATCATAGATCAGGATGTATTAGGGTAGTATAGCTTAAAGATAGCTATGTAGAGATTATTAGGAAATGAGCCATGACTGAAGCTACTCACGGTTCAGGAGAAGACTTATAAACAAACAACATTAGCTTTTCCTCTCCTCGTTCAAGATCAAGTATGAGTATATTGGCTCGAAAATGGACAATGAGTTGGAGTTCTTTGCCTTTAGACGAACTCATACCTTTGATATATTAACATTTCTACGTGAAATGGGATTGTATACTCGAGTTAAGCTGGAGGATGAAGAGTAGTTTCAGGCAAGCAAGTCCAAGGCTTCAACTTTGAAGAAGACTAGTGCTCGAGTCTTCCATTACATCTTTATTAAGACCATATATGGGAAGCATGAGATCCCTGGGTAGTAGGAGAGCATGACCTATTACTCTTGTATAGTGTACTTAAGCGGTCTTCAGTGAATGTAGGAATCCTAACCGCATTTGGACTTCGCTGGCAAACGTTTAATAAGAGCAAGGGTATTTTTGTTGGATGACTAATTACAATAATCCTCAGGAATTTGAGGTTGTGGCCTACTAATGACAAGCCAAGAGACTTTTGCGCTGATCTAGAACCGCTACTAAGAACCTTTTTCAATCAATGGGGTATTGTAAGAGTCTCAAATCCTGACTTGGACATTGAGACCCTGGTGCTCCAGATTTCGCACCAGGCACATCAAGCTTCTCAGTCGATAATTTGAAGAGATTAGAAACTGAAGTGCTTAAGATTAAAGAGACTCACAAGGGAATTGTTGAAATTTTGAAAAATATCGCTGTAAAAGTAGGAGCATTCATTCCCTCTTGTTTTTCTTGTCCTCAAACCTAGGAGGATGTAGGTCTTAGTTAACCTCTGGTTCCTCCACTAGTAAGTGCTCTACAAGAAGAAGAAGGAGATGAAGAGTTGGAAGAAGAAGACTCTAGTGATGAAGGGGAAGGGTCAAAAGAAGAAGAAAGTGATGATGAGGAGGAAACTTAAGAAATTCAGTAAGAAACAGCACGATAAGGTATTGAGGATGGGGGTGAGGAAGAGTCATCTGAGGAGGACAATGACGGCTTTGACGAAAGTATAGAAGCTGAGGATAACTAACTTGTTTTATTTTATTTTATTTTTATTTTGTTTAGTTTTAGACTCATTATCTTGTTAAGAGCTTAACCTCACTGATGTATGATTAATAGAGACTCTCATATCATGTGTTTGTTGTATTTTGTTTTTGTTTTGTCTTATCTTAATGGTCAGGTGTCTCTTTCATTGTTCAAATTTTTCATGGTATTTGAAGGATTTACCATCTAATGGTTTACGCTCAATGAATTGGTCAAACTTCATATTTCAGTATAGTCCAATTCTCATTGTTTATTGTCTTTCATCTTTCTAATTATTCCTTTCCTATGCCTATTCTATGTTTGCTTTCCTTAGACAATAAGGATAATGTCTCTCGCTAAGTGTAGGGAAGGGTGAACCCTGTTTATCATAAGTCTCCCACTTAAGCTTTTTGTGTTTAAGTTGTGCGTTTAGTAAGTAAATTGTCAATTTAGTATAGTAGCAATTAATTTTGTGCCTAACAACTTCTTGTGGACTTAGTGTATATGATCAATATTGTGAGATAAAATCTAAATGAAGCAAACTTACTTGCTATTTAATGAATGAATTTAGAGGTTAGAAGTGAATCGGAGTCTTTAGTTCAAAGTTAATTGGTTATGCTTCTAAACTTTCTAAATAGTATATCTACTTTTCAATTACTTTTGGGAGTTCATTTAATCTTGAATGAAAAGGGAAAATGAAGTAATTCACTTGTTGATACTTCTTGAGGATCTCCTCAAAATAGAGTAAATTGAAGTGTTTAAGGATTGAATTAGTAAGGGTGGGCTTTGGTCACTCAAAAGAGTGAAGTTTGATCCCTTTGCTAATTTTTGTTTTTATAACTTTGTAATAAGGATATATAAAGATTGAGTTAGTACGGGTAGGTTTTAGTCCCTCAAAAGAGTGAAGTCTAACTCCGCTGCTAATCTTTATCCTAATAACCAAGTTAGTAAGGGCGGGCTTTGGTCTCTTAGAAGAGTGAAGTCTGACTTCGCTACTAATGTTTGGTCTTTATCCTTCTAAAAAAATAACGAAAAAAGAAAAAAAGAGAATAGAAACTAAAAATTGAAAATATAATGTATAAGTTGTTTTTTGGAGAGATTTAATAAACGAAGTAGAAATACAGGAGAAAAATGGATGCAATGTACTTTTCTTCTAGATTAGTGTTCTTAAGAAGTAATTGCAAAGTTTTTATACACTTAAGGAAATGGATAAAGTATAACTACTTTTTGTTTGATCATTTAACTTTGTGTCAAATTTGTGTCTTCGGAAGCTATCATTAAATATCAAAGGTAAAGTATGTTTTACTTTGATTAGTCTTAGAATATTGGTTTATGTATTCTAAGAACATAATTTGCGAGGCATAAAGTTAATCCACTAAGAATGCTTTGTCAAGTATGAAATTGATTCTTTTTGAATGTTTGCTTAAGGACAAGTAAAGCTTAAGTGTAGGGAAGTTTGATAAGAGTAAATTACTTTACACTTTTAAGACATATTTAGGCATAAATTAACCTTAATTGTGCTAAATTCTTAAGTTGTTGGTACTTAATTTTGAAATTTATTAATTTCAGACAAATCAAGAGCAAGGAAATGAAGTTTACAAAAATAACAATGAGTTTTAAGGCAATCACAGTTATGAGAAAAAGAAAACCTTAAAGTAAAACTAAGACGCAATCCATCATGGGTGTGATAATGAAGGATTGGAATGGCCAACATTGGTCATGCCCTCCATTACGGGCGTGATTGAGGAAGTTCTGATGATCCCCCTGTTATTAGTAAGAAAGTGATCATGCCCTTAATCACAGGCATGATGAGATGTAATGAAACAACGAGGAGTTCACGTCCATTGTCATGACCGTAATTGGTATAGAATCTTATTTTTCGAAACTATCACTCCTCGAGTCACGGATGTAATGGGAGTGGACATATCTGTTATTCTTCAACTTTTTCACAGGAACCAGTACATGGAATACATTTTAACATCAAGTGGTGTCTTGAAGTGGTATAATTTGAGTCCTTTAACAAGTCAAGTATAAATATACCGTAACTTTTAGATAAGTAAGGGAGAACTCCAAATCAATAGAGAGAATTACATCAAAATGAACACCATCAAGAAACACAATAGATCATTAGAATCAAGACCATTAAGTTTCTTATTTATGTTTTTAAGTAGTGATACTGTAAAGGGAGTTTCGTGTAACATTCTTCTACATGTTCTCTTAATTGAGCTGTAAACCAAACTATTAGGGTTTGTAAGCATCAAAGACCCACACTTTGAACTTATATGCAAGTGTTGTGTTGAAGGAAGAACAATGGATGAGTATTATGTAAAAGATGGTTATCTTTTTTGAGATGGAAAGTTATGTGTATCAACTTATTCGTTGAAGGAGTTGCTTATTAGGGAAGTCCATAGTAGAGGTCTCTCCAGGCATTTTAGAGAGAGAAGAACATACGAGCTATTGAGTAAACAGTTCTTTTGATCGAAATTGAGATGAGACATGCACCAAATTGTTAAAGGCTATACTACTTGCAAGAGGGCCAAATACTGAGCCGAGCAAGGGAAAGCAATGTTGTTAACTACCCTAACTTGAACTTAGATTGAGTTGAGCATAAACTTTTTCCTTAGATTACCTAGAACTGCCCAAGGTAAAGATTCTGTGGTGATGGTCGTAGATTGATTCAGTAAGATGACGCATTTTGTGCCCTGCTCTAAAACTAACAGTGCTTCAGTTATTTCTCTCTTTTTGCAAGAAATTGTTCGACTATACAGCGTACCAAAAAGTGTAGTCTTAGATAAAGATCCAAAGTTCTTAAACCATTTTTAGAGAACTCTATAGTGTTAGATGGGGACAAAATTGTTATTCAACACCTCCTATTATCCCTAAATTGATGGCCAAATTGAAGTAGTCAATCGTACTTTAGGATTACTGCTCCAAGCTATAGTGGGTAAAAACTTGGTTAATTGGGACATCTATTTGCCCGTAGCAGAATTCGCTTACAACTGTATAGTATATGACACCACCAAGTAAACCCCCTTCAAAGTTGTCTATGGTTTTAATCCCGAGTTACCCCTTGATCATACCCCTATACCTATATCCAAGCAAGAAGACCCTGACATGAGAGCCTAAGCATAATTCATGTAACACATCTATGACAATGTTACTCAACAGATCGATCAAGTTGCTAAGAAAATGTAAGAAAAGGTCAAGGGAATGAAGTTGATACAGTTTCAACTTTGAGACCTAGTATGGCTATAGTTGAGTAAGGAGAGGTTCTTAAGTAAGAAAAAGAACAAAATATTCGCCCGAGCTAAAGGGCCTTTGAAAATCCTTTAAAAGATTATGGGTCTTCTGACACCTTCAACATTGCCAACCTCAGCCCTTAGCACCTTGAGAGAGAATTGAGCGAGACCAGTCGAATATGATCTTAAATCTAAATCAACTAGGAGAAAATGATAAGAATCAAACTATTGGACCTTTGACGTATAATCGAGCCTGAGGCCTTGAAAGACTAACAAGACGAATCCTCCTACTCTAACCAACTCTTGCAAAAGCTGAGCCGATCCTTGCTACCGACCAGCTCTTGTGCCAAGCCAAGTAACTCCTCATCTCTCAAAAGTTGAGTGCCAACTGGACGAAAGCTCTGTTGATAGCCTAACCCCTCATACATGTTTGCTTAGCCATGATTGAGCCGACCCCAGCTTGACAACATTAGTGCTAAGAATCCGAAAGCTCCAATACCTATCTGCCGCCATTCCTTCTCAGATGAATTCGCCTCAACTTAGTAGAAATTAAGATGATCGTGCAAAATTGTCTTTTCTTCTAGAAAGTCATCCACCCATAGTGAACCACGTGTCTAAGTAGCCATGTGATAGAATCCCCTATACAGAATACTTACTTTTATTTTATTTTCTAATATACCCTTCATCATTCCTTGTATTTTACTCTTTTTAGACACTATCAATTTTAGTCTTTTCCATTTTAGGTAAGTTGCCTTAGTTTTGCGGGTATAAATACCCTTTATACATGTAGCCGTATGATAGTTGATATCATCAATAGACTGAATATTCTTCCTATTATGAATATTGCTTGTTTACTCTTCTTACTCTTATCTTACCCTTAAGTAAAGTTAGGTGACAAGTAACCTTACTAGACCACCTCATGCATTATATCGAGTTGTGCAGTAAGTCATCGGAAGTTCCTTGGTGTGTCCCATCCTCGAAGCTATTCATGGGTTTGTTTACTTTATATTTACTGTTTTCACACAATCCTATCACCTTCTTTCAAGCTTTCGATGAGCTTGAACCCACCTTACAACAGGCCTTGTTTGTTCTTGGCTTCAATACGCATCACATCCCAATGTTACCGCCCTTATCAGTTCTTGGCACAGAATATCACTTAAAGCATAGTAAGCATTGGGGGTAGCATGACTTATGAATAATGAACCTTGTGCACAACAGGCCCTAGTAGGTCTTGCACATCAAGAACTTCAAGTCGACACTTGTTTCACCATTAAAGAAAATTTGTTTTATTCCAAGAATAAGAGGGGAGAGTTACATCTCTTACATGCCCAATTTGCTTTTCTCTATTGCCATTAGGATGGAGCTATTAGGTGGAGTATATTAATATGAAGCCTGGGCATGTAGTTCTCTTGAAGAAGGCTAGGATCCTTCATGTCATCACTACTTTCACTTAACTGTAGTTCCAACAATGAGCTTGATGGAAGTGTAGTAGGCTTAGGAGCCTTCATGTCATTAATACTTTTGCTCAACAACGGTTCCCTTACACAAGTGAGGAGTATGCTATACCATCATCTCTTAATAGAGTACTCAAACCTGAATGCTTATTACTTTGTGAAGAGAGCAACTCTAGCATTAGGAGATGTTGTTAGACTTTTGAAACTATACAGCTTTAAGTAGACTGACACCATTACAGCTTCAGTTTCTTATAAATAGTACAACTTTCAGACATCCAATTGGGTGCCGAGAGCTGCTTTAACTAAGAAGATGAAGTCTTCTTTCTCCTCATCTTTCAAGAAAATCAAGAGATGTGACTTAGATCATTAGTCTGGTAGAAGCTTGTAGTTTTCGCTACATTCTGGCTATAATGGTAACAACATATCATATCCTTCTTGGTATGACACTGTGATAGTCTTCACAACTCTGCAACAAGATTCTTTCTTTGGTGCAGTCCAAAAACCATGCTCTCTTTATTTGACATAAAGGGGTAAAATGCTTCTTGAGGCTAAAGAGGTAATCCAAACCTAATGGATTATATGGAGCACCCAACCTATCTAGAAGATGATGATGGTGGCACTATAGAAATGAATGGAACCCTATAAAATCACTAACATTACTCTTGTCATTATTGTACCAATTAGGGAGAGGGATATGAGATTAGTATCTACGTCGATGCAATGCTTATTGAAGTGCACATAGAGGTGAGTAGTGCATTGCACCTATTGACATCCTTCTCCCCTAATGGCTAACAAATTTCTTTAAGATTAGGTAGTAACTCGAGCGATTATTTCTTCATTAGAAGGAACATTGTGCTTTGATGAATATGTTACGCCATCTCTTTTCATTGTTCTATTAAAGGGCCTCTTGGTAATAGAAAATCATTTGAGCATATACAAGTCATCGTACGCTTAGGAGGCAACGCCTGCACTTAGCAGCAATGATGGAAGTTATTATGATTGGCAATCTAATGGGTTATTAAGTTTGTATCATTTAAGGTTGCTCAGCCTCTATGATCTAAGGAGCCACTTGGAGAGTTATCATGAATATAAGGCTACTTAGATTCTTATGACATAAGGAGCCTCTAGAATCATCTTACGCATTGAAGCAAAAGCTCTCACTTGCAGTATAATGTTTAAGTGATAATGGCATTCATTGCCGCAAATCAAGAATTCTCTTTCATTAGTAGAGGGGGTATTTCCATTACTTAGCTACTTAAACTTATCTACGATAACTTATAATACGCCTAAGAGGCAATGCTCTTACAGGTATGCATTTTACAAGCCCAACTTCCATTGTATGTGTGGGAGTTGATGTTCTTAGGAGTCAGTAACTTCCTTTGGGTTTTGCCTTGTTCGTCCTATGTCAGTGATTGTAACTTGTTTAAGTAGAGAAGAATTTCTCCAAAAAGAGCTTGCACATAGTTTCTCATGAATTAATTGATCTTGAAAGGAGATTAATACACTAGGTGTATACCTTCTCTATTAGCAATTTGGAGAACTCTCTAAGCTTCAAGTCATTATCAATCTTATTAAGCTTTAAGGTTTTAATAAATTTTAATAAATATTCCTTAGAACTTCCTTTCTTGCTATTGAATAGCATGAATTTAAGACTTACATAGTCCTTAGGATAAGGTTTTGTAGCAATTTATGAATGATAAGGAAGCTTCAATTATGGTACTATTGTGGATGACTTGGCCTGAATTTCCTTCATGTATTAGTTTAAGTTTTCCTTTGTTATAAAGGAAGTCCTTGAGGTAGATACTATAGATATAGGAGTAAATACTATCAATGTTGGGGCAGATATTGCAAATGAAGGATTTGGGATTAGGTGGTATGTGGATCTACCAACAGTTATGCAAATAGAAACTCGAGAGGATGAACAGCCGCCAATTTGGACTCTTGCATTCTCCACTTTAGATACCAGGTTTTGTCTAGCTACAAGCTGTAGTAAGGGAGTTTGCTCATGTGCTCCCTAAGGTATCCCCTGTATAGTAATAAGAAGTTTAGTTGTGTACGTATAAGGGGTAGCGCCCATTTGGGTAGCAACAATAGAGTTTAGTGGAGCCATTCTACATTGCACGACAATAAAAGCAGCCAACCTTGTCATGAGGGGAGAAAACATAGCTAATAACTAATTTAAGGATTTTTGTTTCCTCTTACATAGCTCGCGTCACCTTCGTAGTATCTTAAAGAGGCTCAAGGACGAGGTTATCTTGATTAGTGTCTTAAGGTGGTGGAGGTAGATCTTGCCCAACTTGCTCGACTTGTTTAACATTGATATGTTGTTCTCGAGAGATAGCATCATTGATAAAAATTATTCTTGTCCTAGGAGATGCCATAACTTTGATATCACTTTGTCCCTAGTGAAGTCACTAAAATGTAGATGAGGAGTCCTGATTAAAGCGGTCATGTGGTAGTTATGCAAGCATCGCATTACATGTAGCAATTATATAAGTATCTCATTACACGTGGCTTTAATAGGATGATTTGAGAGAAAATGGTTTAGAGAAGGAACAAGCAATTCCGAAGTCTTAAATGTACAAGTAACTGGCAAAGGAGCTTAAGGAATGCAAGACGTTAACCTTGTAATTCTTGAGTAGTTGAGATAGTTTTTTACCTAAATGCATTTGATATTAGAAAATAGAGATTTCAAGTGAAGCACTATTTCTTTGATCTCTAAAGTTGTTTCAAATGAAGAGAATAATTGAGTATTTATAAGCTCTTAAGCTTAATGACATTCATTAGATTGTCTTAATAATTGATGGATGAGATGGAATTTTACTCATTTCATAATTATTTGAATTAAGCTTATAAATAGTCCAAGGCTAATAGCCTTTCTCATGGTACATAATACTTAGAAAAGATTGAAGGAGAACGAGCCAATTTAACAATTTCTATTTTGAGCTGACTAAGCTAAATCTCATTGAATCATCCAAAATATGAACTAAGCTTCTTGGATCCTATCACTTAGCTTAAAGAGTTAATCTAGATAAATAATGGGTTTGGTTCAATATAATAATAAAATAAATTTTCAACCTTGTACAATATTTACATCCTTACATTTTTAAATTATGTGATTTCAGATCTTATTCACAATTTTACCCTCAAATAAAAAAAAACCTAAATTACAAAATTTACTTAAAATTAGAAGAAGAAAAAGAGAACTCACTATATTTTAGTTTTTAATTTTTATCATACTTAATGTTATTTTTTGCTTTTCTTATAATTTTTTTTTTTTTTACTTTTATCAAGGATAAAACCATCATAGAGGAATTTAAAAGTATTTTTTTTTAAGATATTAGCTATAAAAACTTAATCCGGTCATTACATGTATTTACAATTTATAAGAGGGAAAAAAAAAAGCAAGCATAAACATAAAATTCTTGTATTTATACAAAATGAGTGACAAACTAAAATTATTTGGTTTTCACAAAATAGTTGTGAGAAACATACCACAAATTAGAGGTGTTCAAATAAGTTAAATAGGTCAACTTGACTTAATTCACTTTGGTTCATTAGTTAAATAGGCTAAGCTTATTTAGTTCGTTTTTAAATGGGTCAAAAAATTTCAATTCTAATTCATTTAAAATATAGATTAAACAGGTCAATTTGTAAAGCAAAAATGTAAATATATTAAACTGATTAATTCAAATCGATCTATTTTAACTCAGAAGTTAAACAGATCATACTTATCTGATTTACTTTTTAAACGAGTAAAAAAATTTTATCTAAATATATTGTCCCGCAGGTGGGAGCGTACTTACAACTCTAGTCTGATTCCCAGATAAAAAGGCAGAAATTACTCGTATTAATTTGCGTAAAATTATGACATAGAGATTTTAATACATGTACAAACATAAGTGGTTACAAGCTGAGACACAACTCTTGCGACACAGGCATTCTCTGCCTTCTCCACTCCATCTATAACCGTGACAGACGAAAAATGGAACTTTCAGAGAACTCTCGAGGTTCCGGGAATCCGTCCGTTAAAGTTATCTCCATCAGTGCCGGAGAGGGTCACACTCTCGCTCTTACTGGTAATTACAACCATTCAAGCATCGGTCTTTCAGCAATAATTCTACTTCCTTTACCATTTTGTGTGCCATGGAGAAATGCCCATCAAGATAAACGTGTGAATAGTGGCACTTTTTGTTTGGAATTATTCACCTTAATTTTACGAAAACGTTTTTGAAACATCGGTATAATTTGTTATGGTGAATTTGACTTTACAACTGTTATTTGGTGGCTTTTAGTCTTAGTTGGCGGAGGAGGCGATAAGGGTGTCTAGTGGCCCGTAGTAGTTAACTCATGCAGGAATACAATTTGGATTAGCATTATAAACACTGAATTACATCTAATACTGAAAAGGCTTCGGAGGAAGTGTTTGATGCAAGATATGTTATCATTTATCAAATGAATCGCTTCTTGTATAGAGTCTAAGGTTGCTGCCTTACCTATGTTTTGTTTGAAGTTGAGGTGATTCGAACATGACTTGAGTTTACGTTGATGAATAATCAACCCAGCTTGAGTTGAATCTAGCTCTTGTGACTTCAATGCTATCATGTGATTTTGAGCCAGAAAAGTTTACTTAGGGTTCTTGTTCATTGACTTTTCTTGGCTTGATAAATAATACCAATGCAACTTATATTCGTGGATAGCTAATGTGGAGACCAATTAGAGATGGAAGAATCACTTAGAATTCTACTTTATTGAAGCCAAATGTGCTTGTTTGGTCTGGTAAAATAACATTGGGTCTGTCATGTGTTTAGATATGGTGAAGTATCGATATGCAATAATTTAGGATTCAAATTATGTCGATTCAGTTACTCTTCCCAAGTTTGAAAAAAGCTCTTGGAATTACATGCTTCTGAGGGTGTTGAGATCCTTTTTATGTGGCAAACAGGGGATGGTCGAGTATTTACATGGGGAAAAGGAATGTTTGGGCGATTAGGGACTGGTTCAGAAACAGATGAGCTTCTTCCTGTGCAAGTTAAATTTGATCTGCCCAAGGAAAAGGGTCTCAAGTTTGTGAGAATCGCTGCTGGTGCTTATCACAGCCTTGCTCTTGCAGGTTAAGTCTAAATTAAACATAAAATCTTATTCAACTTGGATGTGCTGCGAAATATGTTTCTGGTGTTTGCTTAATGTCTCTTATAATATGATAATTTCTGTTTACATATATTTAGGCGGTGATCAGAAATTGCTGTAATAACTAGTAGAGGATGGTGGTCATAGCCCCATAGGCAGTGGGAGGTGACAGTAGGAGATAGCAACCGATAATGGTGGTCAAGTACTCATTCAAAATGATTTGATGGAAATCATTCTCCTTGTTTTTTATAGAATATTTTCATTCAAATGGAAGTTGTTTATGTTGATTAACATATTTGCTATTTTCAAGATTTGGATAACAGTTTTCTTGAAAATTTCACCCATCAGCAATATAAATTTCCCTTCCATAATTTACTTGTTTACGGCTATATCTTATCTTAGTCATGTGAACAATAAGTATTGAGAATGTATTCTTTCAAGATGTAATTGCTATCAATTAGTGATGTTATTTTCTTTGTAGCACTAGTTGATGTGATTTATACTAGTATATCTCTAATTATTGCTAATATTAAAGTTAAAATTTTGGTGATTTTTTTCCTCCAATCTTCAAAACTAATTGTCCTCAGGGATGCTGTTTCAAGAGTCTTCCATACAAATAGTCCAAGACCTTGCCATGAACTCAAAATAACCATGCTTTTCGTTATCGACCATGTATGCTTTTGTTTATACCATAATACATTTCTAATGATGCTATAGCGAGGAGTACAATTTACAGACAGTGAAATGAGAAATCAAACTCGGAATAAGCCATAATTAACTAGAGAATTTTTATGAATTCTGCAACAAAAAAGAAAGCCTTCCAACATTTTTGAGATATCAAAGAGAAAAAACATTACAAATTCTAAAGAAAGGAACTTCTTAGGTGACAATTCAGGCACTTTCAAGGACTTTAAAGAAAATTAAATAAGAGAGCCAGGACTTTGGGTTGCAATCACAAAACTTTCTTTTCTTTTTCTTTTTTTCCCCTTCTTTTTTCCATTTTTTGGGTCCACTCAAACTAATGGCTTGACATACTACATGTCATAGGGGAAGGGGGATCAATTCTACTCTATCCCATTAAAAGAGCAGTGGTCATGCCATGTGAACCATGAGGGCCTCAGCATAAACAGTTAATCACTATCTTGTGACCATATTGTATTGATTAAACTCATTGTAGTTTTTCTTTTTATGCAATCTTTTAACTTAGGCTGACTACCTTTTTATCGTAATTAATTTACTTCCTATGTCGTTTTCCACTGAGAATTTATAATGACTGAGAATTTTTCTTGCTTGTTCATTAATTGCAGATGATGGATCTCTATGGTGCTGGGGTTACAACATCTGTATCCTGTGTTATGCTATCCACTTTTGAGCATATCATTGCTCTATGGAATTTGGTTTTCTTAATGTTGTGCTTGCCCTCTATTCTTGCTTTTATTCATCCTTGACAAAAGCATGGATGGTCAACTTGGTTTTGATGGGGAGAACTCACTTGCACCTTGCTTGATGGAGGGATTTGATGACCTGGGTTCTTCTGGGTCAACACCAGATAATAAAGCATCTCTTAAGGTAGGAGAAAGATTCCTAAGTTCATAATATTATGCCATCCACATCATATATGACAATCCAATGCAGGTTTGCTCTATCAAAGCAGGTGGAATGATGTCCCTGGCAATTGATAATCTTGGTGGCCTGTGGATATGGGGGAACTGCCCACAGAAAGACAGCATCTCTGGAAATGAGTTCTCGCTTTTAAGCAGCTATGCCCCTATTCCTGTCCAGGATTTCCATGGCCACACTGTTGTTAAAGTGGCTTGTGGCAGTGAACATGTCATAGCATTGGTTAGTGCTGGGGAAGTATATAAAGTAGATGATCTTATATGCTACTCCTGGGGTAATAATAGGCATGGTCAATTGGGTCTTGGAGACCGAGAGAGCAGAGTGCATCCTCAAATCATAGAAACATTCAACCATGACACCTGTTGGGCAGTTTATGAGGTGGCTTGTGGGGCTTTCCATACAGCTCTGCTCGCTCAAGAAAAGAGACCAAGTGACACCTTAGTGAGTACATGTTGGACTTTTGGGCTTGGAGATAATGGGCAGCTGGGCCATGGAACGACACAAACTGCCTTAGTGCCAAAACCTGTTGAACAATTGCCACAGAACACATATCTGAGCTCAGTGGAATGTGGCTTGTTTCACACAAGTGTTGTCTCGTCAGCAGGAGAGGTGTGGTCTTGGGGCATGGAGAAGGGCCTTGGCTTATGTCCTGATGCTAGTTTTAGCGGAACTGATGCAGGTGATGCTATTTGCCCTCTTCTGATCCCTTGTACTGGATTTCATGGACCTAGATTTCCGGATCCTGTTCAGATTGCTTGTGGTGCTGCCCATACTGTTCTTGTTGCACACAAGGGATATAAGCTTTGGGCTTGGGGCAGGGGAAGGAGTGGTGTTCTTGGAGATGGAAAGAAAACCGATTCATATGCTCCTGCCTTAGTTTTGTGGCCTCCACAGGAAGAGGATTCGGGTCAAGAGGATTCTAACAGTGTAATTGAAAGTGAAACCGATAAAAGATTGTCTTTGGCTATGGAAGAAATAAAATTTCTTCAGTCAAAACTTTCTATCTTAGAGCGATATACGAGCATACTTCATGGTTCCATCTTTGGAAAACCCTTTGAAGAGCAAGATATTCCAGTGTCATTGCAGAATTCAGGGTTCTTCGACATCTCAAAAGAATGGGAGAACATGTTTGAATCAGCTGATCAAAGTAAGCTGTTGAGGATGGAAACATTCTACAGAAACATGCTTGCAGGTGTTAAAGATAAGCTGATGAAAAAAAGGATACAAGAGATAGTTAAGGAGTGTCTCCAATCATCAAGTATCGGGAAGTAGCTTGTGATGAAGCTAGACAGTGTTGGATACATTTCTACAACAACTGAGTATATTTATTTGTGTATCTGCATAATGCATCGGATTGGATGAAAGTCATATGCTCAAAACTCTTTTCTTCCTTTTTTTTTCTTTTTCCTTCCATGTTTGGTCCAGCATATCTAGAGGTTCAAAATGTAAGGTCCATAGACCAATTGCTTTATACGAGAATTTTTCCTGTTAGTCCAGATACAATGGGGACAGCTCTCCGGTGCTTTTGTAATGTAGTTAGGGAAATTGCATTAAGAGGATTGCGTTTTTGCTTCAGTATAGAAGCACGAAGATCACTTGAACCTGTTGGACTATTGCAGCTCTTTGCGTTGGGCGGATACACAAGTTCTTTTACCGTGTATATTGTCATGTTTGACTCACGAAATCCCCTTCTGTCCTCCTTAAGCTTCAGCTTGTAGAAAGCATCTCTCGTTATAGTTATCCTAGCAGAAAAATGGTTGTAACTAACGAAATAGTTTGCCCTGGAAATTGCACTGGGACTTGTGTAAAGAAAGAATCGATGCGTCTTTTATGCATTTCTGGATACTTTACGACCCTCTGTAATTATCAACCTCGGGGATATGTACTCACCTCATTTTTAGCACAATAGGATGTATAAAATTTTAGTTTATTGTTTGTATTTTGGTAACTACTTATTATTTTTGTATTCTTCCATTCAATTTAAACCTTGGTTGTTGATCGTGTCTAATCCGTCAAGCGATGGTCGGAAGGACTCACAGCTCCTACATTTTATTTTGGGAATTAACCAGGGAAAGAAATTTTAAGAGTATTAGATATATTTATTCACAAATACATATATTTCACACGTCTATATATACTTTATACATGTCAAGCATTATACATAGAAATACCTGAGGAACTGTACATAACTATTTCTAACAAAGCCACAATAATAGAAGAATTTAGAAGGTTCTCTATTCGTCTTTCTTCTTCTCTTGTCCTTTATTGTGGAATTTCATCAAGTTTCTCACAATTGCTTGATTGTCTTAGTGTTCCTCTGGTCTTTCATGGTACCAGTGCAGACTTCAAAATAGAATTATTTAGTTTCTGTTTCAATTTGTTTCAATTGATGTGAATTGATATAGAGATATAACAAATTCTTCTATTATGTCGATTGATCATAACTATAGAGATTTGTATTGTCTTTCGAGATTGAATCATCTAGGGAATATTATCATAAGTTTAATATTAAATGAGACAAATTTTCATGGATCGAGTAGATCTGATCATCTAGTCTTAAGAGCTAAGGCAAAATTAGGGTTTATAGATGAAATATGTCTAAAACTCAAAGATAATGAAATTGATCCACAAAAATGGTTAAAGAATGATTATATGATAAGGCATTGATTGCTTAATTTGATGTTTACTTTATCTAAAAGATTATGGGAGAATATTCAAGAGCGTTTTGGAATGACTAGTAGACTATTGATTTATTAGCTGCAACATGAAATATCAAATCTAAAACAAGGTAATTCCACTATCACAACTTATTTCAATAAGCTCAAACAATTTTCGGATGAATTATTGAGTGTATGTTAGACTACTAGTTGTTCTTATGGGGCTTATGAGAATTGTAGTTGTGATTTGAAGTCAAAATGGTAGGCTACTGAAAATAGAAACAAGCCGATGCAATTTTTAATGAAGCTTAGTTATGTATATGAGTATGTTCGTAATTGAATATTGTTAATGGATCCATTGTCCATGGTTATTAAGGCTTATTATCTTGTTTGCCAAGTTGAGAAACAAAAATACATGAGTGAGATTTTGAATTAAGTGATGATCTTAATGTTGCTTGTTTGGTCAAAAATATACCGAAAGTATCCCAATTTGCTACTAATAAGTGGGACAAGTGAAGGAAAGAAACAAGTAGTAACATGCTTTCTAGGCATTGTAAAAAGTAAGGGCATCGTAAAAAGTAAGGGCATCTTATTGACATATTTTTTTAGCTTATTGGATTTCTAGAGTAGTATAGAGGAGCAAAGGACAGTTAGAAGAGCACTTGAGTTGCAATACAAGTCGACAATAACTTTAAGCATATGAGTTTGGATAATTCAATTGATTGTTTCGTTAATAGGTCTCAAACATCTCTAACATCACATGATTAATCTGATCTTGTATCACGAGTTTTTCATGGATTTCTCAAAACTTTGAAAGGTAGATAGATTTAAAAGAAGCAACCAAATCTCTAAGGTATTATAAACTTTGCTAGCAATACCCTTACTTTGGCTTCAAATTTAGATAATAACATGGATAAATGGATTGTAGATACAAATGTATCGTATCATATTACTCCTTTTTCTGATTTTTTACATGATAAACAAACTTTAAAGGAACCAATCAAAGTGAAATTACCAAATGGTCACGTTAAATTTGTACATGTTGTTGGAATCATTCAAATCCATCACAAACCCTATTATAACATGTGCCACTCATCCTAGATTTTCATTTCAACAAGCTGTCAATTAGTTATTTACTTGAATAGAACCATCTAGTTTCCCTTTTTAATCCTCACAATTGTTTCTTGTACGAGCTGAATACTAAATAAACCATAAATGTGTTGAAGCACTATCAAGACTATGTTTTGAGTTCCTCTACCACTAAGGGGTTGTCAAACAGTGCTATTTCTAGTCATTCTTCTAAATCTTGTAATAGATAATATAATGCCATTTTTGTTGAAAATAAAGTGCCATTAGATCTATTACATAAAAGACTAGGGAACATTTCCTTTTCTTCTTTAATACCCTTGGCTGGTCACAAAGAATTTAAAGATTCAAAATTCATTTATGATGCTTGCTTGTTGGTTAAATTTCATAAATTGTCTTTTCCTTCTAGTGCTTCACATATTTTTAATCCTTTTGAATTGCTACATATGGTTGTATGGGGTCTTCTTAATACATCTTCTATTTCTAGTGAAAAAATTTTCCTAACCATAGTAGATGACATGACCAAATGCATTTGGACATATATTATGAACACAAGTCCTAAACCATTACTATTTTGACAAATTTCTTAGCTTATGTTAAGATCACTTTGATATCACCCCAAAATTTATTCATACAGATAATGGAGGATAATTCATTTCTAAAGTTTATAGAGTTATTCCACAAACATTGTATTTTCCATCAAAGGAGTATCATATACAATCCTCAACAAAACGATGTGATAGAAAGAAAACATAGACATTTCTTGGACACGGTAAGAGCTTTAAGATTTCATTCACATCTTCCAAAACAACTTTTGGGGGATTTCATCTTGACAGCCACAACACTCATCAACAAAATGCCCTTATGTTCTTTGAGTTGGAAATCACCTTACCAAAAAATTCCTTCTTATCAAGACCTTTGTATGTTTGGTTGTTTATGTTATGCAACAGCTATTAGTGTTTCTATGGATAAATTTTATCCAAGAAGTAGACATTGTGTATATTCCTTGGATATTCATTTAGGCAAAAGGGATATCAAGTGTATGATTTGCAAACTCATTAAGTTTTCATTAGTCATGATGTTTATTTCTTTAAGCATATTTTTCCTTTCAATCTATCACATTTTACTGATTTCATTTGTCTTTCTTCAAAATTTGCTCCTAGTAGTGTTTTGTTTTCTTCATTGTCAGAAACAAGGGAAACACAATTGTCTTAGGGAAGTCCAGTACTTATTGTCATGTTTTGCCAAATATTGATGATGATAGTATTGGAAATTTCAGTCTTTGGTTCAATCTTCTATTGATCCATCACCTACATCTTTAATCCCAATCATAAGAACATTAAGTAAAACTCGACAACCACCAAGTTGGTTAAAGGATCTCATATACAGTTTTCAAAACACTACTTCAACTCTTACTTCTTCCTACCTTTACCCTTTGTCTACCAATCATTCCTTTACTTCTTACCCTAAGATATATATTGTATCCTTAGCACATGTTCTTACGATTCAAGAACCATATAATCACAATGAAGCCAAAAACAATCCTAAATGGATAGAGACAATGAATAAGGAGTTGATAGCCTTAAAAAGTAGTAACACTTAGGAGTTAACCACCTTGCTACTGGGGAAGAAAGCAATCGATTGTAAGTAGGTGTATAAGATTAAGTATCGTTTTGATAGCTCTATAAAGAGATGTAAAGCATGATTGGTTGCCAAAGGTATAATCAAGTTGAGGGAATGAATTATAATCATACCTTTTCTTTTGTGGCAAAGTTAATAACAATAAGGATTCTTCTAGCCCTTTTCTTCCATTAAAAATTGGCATATTTATTAACTTGATTTAACAATGCCTTTTTACATGGTTATATTTATGAAGAGATTTACATGAATCCATCGAAACGATATGCTCGTAAACAAAGGTAGGTTTGTAAATTGGTGAGATCCTTATATAGACTCAAGCAAGAATCAAGATAATGCAATAAAGAGTTCGCTTGACATTTGAATTCATTAGGTTTTCTACATTCCAAAAATGGTTATTCGTTGTTTACTAAACATACTTCCATTGGCTCTCTTGCAGCCCTTGTATATGTGGATTATATATTACTTGGTGATGCATTGACTGATATTGCAATTGTTAAAGAATCTATTAATCATGCATTTACTATTAAGGACCTTAGAGAAGTCTGGTTCTTCTTGGGAATAGGAGTCTATCATACTTCAGCTGGATTCTTATTAAATCAATGGAAGTTTGCCCTTAATATATTATAAGATGTAAGGTTGATTGAGGCAAAACCAAATGTTGTTCCTATCTCTATAAGAGTTGATTTAGATGTTGTCTTAGGTGACATAATAGTAGATCCATCCTTGTATCGCAGGATGATGAGACGATTACTTTACTTAACCATCATTCGTCCTGATTTGTCCTTTGTTATTTAGGAACTAAGTCAATTTGTTAGCTAACCTAGATGGCCTCATTTGATTGTAGCATTTCAGGTGTTAAAGTATCCTAAAGGTATCATAGATCATGGTTTATTTTACTCATCAACTTCCCCTCTCAATCTTCATGGATATGCAGATGCTAATTAAGGTGTTTGCCGTGTTGATCACAAGTCTTTAATTGGTTTTTGTGTATTTATTAGTGCTTCATTCATTTCATGGAAAACTAAAAAACAATTTACAATTTCTACTTCTTTGGTCAATACCAAATATCGAAGTGTTACATCAACAACCAAGGAATTATTTTGGGTTTCTTATGTTCTCCATGACTTGGTTGTTTCTCTTACATTATTGATCACTTTATTTTCTGATAGCAAGTTAACTAAACTCATAGCCAAAAACCCTTGTTACCATGGTTAGAGAAAACACATTAAGGTAGATACCCATTTTCCTACGGACTACATCAATTCAAGATTTCTCAACATTATCGATTTACCATCAACCTTATAGTTGGTAGATTTTCCGACCAAACTTGTGCATATTTCACAATTGCAACATTCATATTCCGATTTAGGCTTTCTTACAAGTCTAATGTGGGTGTACATATATTTCACATGTACATATACTTCACACCTGTTATGCATTGTATATATAAATACCTGAGGAACTATGCATAACTAATTCTAACAAACCCACAATAATAGAGGATCGTGAATAAAGTTTTCTATTAGCCATCCTTCTTTTCCCATCCTTTATTTTGCAATTTCATCAATAAGTTTCTCACAATAGCTTAATTATCTAGGGATGTAAAAAGGGTAGGTCAAAGACAAGTCATAGGAATCCAGAACCTGTCTCATTACAATAATGGAGTTTCCAAACTCATTTCATAACCTTATAGGGTTTTTAATCCTATACCTCATTTCTAACTTGTTAGACCCATTTGTTATTTTATTTTTTTCCAAATGACTATTTTTTCCTTCATTAATCATTATTTGAGAAACTAATTTGCATTATTTATAGAGCATAGATAACACGATGAGGATTAAGGAATTCATCTATTACACTCTTTTAATCCTATGTATCTTATCATGACATGAGTGGAGCACATAATAATATCGTTATACAATAAGTTTAATAATCCATATAGGCTCTATCTTCACTTTTCTATATGTTTTGATTTTAAGAATGCTATTAGAAACTAGTAAACATAATCAAGGTTATTATTATCCCTGCTTTCATCTATTTATTATTTTAGGTATTAAAATTTATTACCATCAAGTTTTTTTCAAAATCTCATAACATATCTTAAAACCTTAATGGATTTTTAGCCATATTCTAAAACCTGTTTCAAAACCTTATCTATTAGTATCTTATAGGTTTTTTAGCAAATTGATCGAGTCGAATACCCTATAATGACCTATCTAGTTACATCCCTATGATTGTTTTAGTTTTCTTCTGCTTTTTCAAGAAAATATAGTTAAAGAAAGTAGTGAGAAGGAAAATAAAAGTTACTGTATATGTTTGGAAAGAAAGGTTTGAAAATATGGAGGTAGATTTTGGTATTGATAGCAAAGCATATCATTTGTGTGAGTCTCGTAGTTTGATGTAGTTATTTCAAAATAGTAATTTAGGGCGTATGCGAAAGTAAGTTAATCGAAATAAAGTTTTACATGTAAATTGTAAGAGCTAAACGATAACATGCTATGAGTCCAGAAAAAGAAATATAATAAAATAATATTACTTAGCTAAAAATAGATAATTTTACTAAATTTTATTATATTATAATTTATTAGCCATAAATGTGTAAATTAGGTAATGAGAATCAACCGAACTTTAGAAATAAATTATTTGGACACTAAAATTATTAAGTGACATAAAATAATATATAAAAATAATACATGAACTTCGAATGTAATTATTATATATAATTATATACCAAAAAATGCCCAAAATACCAAAAAAATGCATAATTGGCTAAAAATTTATAAAAAAACTAATTAAAAAATTAAGGAAAAATTAATAAAGCATCAGATTAACGTGTGTTAGGGTGTGATCTAGCAAAAGGGACAGCTGTTTAAAAAGAAAACAAGTTGTTGACACCTTAACATGCTTGGGAAACTTAGAAATATAAGTAGAGAATAGAGAGAAACTCTCATTAGGCATGATTCAACTTAAGAAAAATTACCAAACCTCTCTAAAACATTAAGGAGTCTTTTAGGACTTTAAGAAAAATTCGAAAAAGTAAAAATCATTGAAGAATAAATCTAGAGAATTCAAGAATCGGAAGTGCTCAAATTGAGCTAATTCAAGGAACCTATGTACAGAGGATACCTAGAATCAAACAACCATCACCACTCAATAGTGTTAGCCATGCTTAGCTTAGCCAACAACCAAAGAGTAGTTGTTGGTGGCCAGATGGCTACTATTCCGATGAGTCAATTTTGGTATTCGAATTTCCTTAAAATTGTAAAAATATCAAATTTACTCTAAAAATTATAGAAATTTTTATTTTGACATATTGTTATATATAATTTTAGGGAAAAATATCAAATTTCAAAATTTTTAAGTGGATATAGTATCACCTTAAGAAACTGTATGAAATTGATCAATTTTCTAAGTTGTTTTAAATAACCCTATTATGTTGTTTTGAAACCAAAATTTTTCTGAAACTTCCCTATACTTTATATTTGAATCCTATGAAAAGATTTTAACCAAAAATATTTTTTATGATTTTTCATAATTTTTAAGCCTTTAAATGTGATAAAAAAAAATGATATTCTCCGAAAATTACACGCCATTAACTATGTGGTAAACAACACGTAACAAATTAAGAGCTTGTTGGTGTCATATGTGATGGTGAAGAGTGATCTAAAGTTGGTTGGATCGATTGGAATTTTAGTTATGCAAAACTCATTAATTATGGATTACATGCGCTAAGGTGAAAATATAAGGATTTAGAAATTTGGGTGATATGGTGAGCATAGGCATGTTAAACCTATTATATGATCATGTTTAACCTATTGTATGATCATGTTTTATCACACCGATAAATTGAAATAAGATACTAAGGCAAGTCACTGAGAGTAAACTTATAAGTTAACTCTATTCAAAGAGTTCTTCAGATGGTTGAACTGGTAGAAAGGACACTTAATTCTTGGTTCAAATACTTAATCAAAAGGATAGTAATTATAACTCAATTAGAACCATGTTTAAGAAGCCATTTGGTAAAAGAAGCATAATTGTAAAGACTTTAAAGATATATTTAGGTTGTTGGCAGATGAAAGAATTCTAACTTTAAATATGATGAAACCTCATTTAGAAGGATATTTGGGGAAAAAAGTAAGATCATATTGATTTCGGAGACTTAACCATATGGTTAGCTGGTTTAGGAGGCTTAGATGCAATCGCTTCAAAAACATTATTAGAGGGTTGGTCTATAGATAATAGACTCTCTAGTCCAGAGAGTTGATAAAAAAGATGGATAAGGAGAGGGACTTAATCGTACCTCATTATAGAATTGTTTGGGAAGTAGTTGGCAAGAGAAATGTGGTTAGGATTGCTTTGGAACTTGATTTAAGGTTTGGTTAGCGTGAAATGCTTAGTGGAAATAACTTCAAGGTCTTGTTTAGAAAGTTAATTGGAGTAAGGGTATAACTAAGGTAATCTCAAAGACTTAATTAGAAGGGTCTGAATCAAAACTTAGAATTAGGCAAGCTTTCAAGACTTTGTTCAAAGACTTTAATAGCAAGTTAGAACTCAATACAAAGCTTACACCACTCGTTAAAGATAAATCATAGTCACACTTAAATTATTAAAATAAACTTATTTAACTTTATATTTAATAAACACTAAAATGATTATATTGTATATTTTAAGGAGAACAATAAAAGCAGACGAGGCCAACTATCAAGACTCTTGAGCATGGCATGTCCAGGTAAATAGGATCAGTGCTTTACTATACCTTGAAGTATTACTTAAGAATACTTCGATGCCTTGGTATGTGTCTTACTTGTGATTGTAAGTTAGCAACCTGTACATGTGTGCTTGGATCTTATGTTACTGTAATGGAATGTTGGATTATATATATTGGTTGCTTTGTGATGTTGCTGCTTTAAACTATCTAAAATTGCTTAATCACCTCAAAAGTAATCTAACTCAAACTTGACCTAACTTCTAACCAAATATGCATTGCAACCCATTAAGAAAACAGCTAGGATTCTTAGACCAAACACAAACCCTTCGATGAGGATAGTAGAAATGGTCATTTCCCCACCTTTAGTTGAACTAAGTGTTAGGAAAGGAGGTCGTGGCAAAGTTAAGGATCATTGTTTGAAGGTAGTCTTGGGTGGAGCATATTTCTTTATCACACAAGCCCCGATTTGGTTCTGATCCATAAAGTGCACAACATAAAACTCCTTAGAACCCAAATTAGAGCGGGCATAATTTTTTCTAATCTCATGACAACTAGCCAACATCGTGTGATGACATTTACTTAAACCTACATTCTTGCTTGAAAACCCTGGTTGCCTGATGTTAGATATGTGTTATTGTCTTCGTCCCACTTACTGAGCAAGTTGTTGTACATTCTCCCATAGTTTTTTTGCAGGTTTCCTAACAGATACACCAGTATTACACCAAGTTCAAAAAATGTAGAGAATGGGGTCAGGAAGTGAGATTCAAGACTAATTGGTTGGATTTCTATTTTGTTTATTAACTTTACTAACCTTTAGGAAAACTAATAGGGTCTCTTTAGGTAACCCTTTAGCTTTCATCTATTATTACCTATGCTATGTTCTATAAACCTGTGGAGTTTTATAAATTCTTATTATGTCACTTTTCTAAAGTTATTCAGGAAACTTGATTTCTTTCTAAGCTTTTATATTACAAAATCTCTTCCAAAAGTTATTTTAAAAAGTTGCACCATAGGTTGATACTAAATAAGTATTGAATTGAATGACTTAAAGTTGTAGAGCAATAAATACTTAGTGTAAGCTATACTTACATCAGTAACTAATGTAGCTTACTTCTAACTTAGGTTAATTTACACGGTAAGGCCATTACAACTCTCTGGTTTGGGTGCAATAGTTCAAGGTGGTATCAGAGCATTGTTCTCGGCCATTCGCTTAATATGCAACTCTTTTAAACTAACTTTTAGACGTCATAACTAAAATGAATCATAACACTTTAAGAACATTAAGAGTTGTGGAAAGTAAACAAGACATAAAAGATATAGACATGTAAGGTTATATGTAAGTTATATATATATATATATAGATAAGATCATATATAATGTAAAGTAATAATGAGTAATAGGTAATGCCAATCTAACTTATGCCGTGCTTACTTTCGGATTTTGAATCATTGACTTATTTATACTTATAGACAATAATAGATGGTGTAGAGCTTAGGGATTGTAAGGTTTAATCGTAGGAATCATTTTAAGATGGACTAATCGATTACTATTCTATGTTTCTAATGAAATTATATGATATGCATATATGTATAAAGTGAATTATCTTATAGATGTTGGATGAATGGAAGCATTAGAAAATAATTGAAGATTTACACTACTATGGTTACTTATAGAAAGAATACTGTTAACGTAGGGAGGCTATGTTACAATGGTGTTGGCGATGTAATTTTCAACGATTAAAGAGTCGAGAAGAAACTATTATGGAAATTATAACCAGGTGATAATAAAAATATTCTATATTTTTAGAGATTTCTTCATTATATCATTATGTGGTTTTGTAAACTCGCATTTAGAGAACATTAGCATAGAAAACCCACTTTCATAAATCTAAGTTTCCAATTCAATTATAAGAAAACCCCCTATAGTACTTTGAGAATGTAAAGACAACTGGTTAGAAATTAAATGACGATTATAAAAAAGCTTCTAAAAATTGTTTAGATATTGTAATGACTTGAGTTAAGAACTAAATGATGGAAATAGTTAGATATACAAATTTAGAAGTGTAAAATAAAGGAGAAAAGAGAACTTTAGGCAGGAATTATTTCTGAGATTTAAAGTAGTAAGTTGACTTGGGAATTAAAGAGTCAAGTTATAAACTGGTACCTAATTAAAATATTGAGGTCAATAGAAAAGTGTAGCAAATTATAATGTTTTGAATCCCAAAATAGGTAGATAGTAATGTACATGTGAATAAGCATGGAAATAGACTTTTACTGGATAAATGTAGTAAATTCGAAATAGTCAGGTAGTTATAGGTTAACAATTGATAGGATTTTGAGATAACTTCTTGTAATTAAATTTTTAATAATAAAATCATGGATTGGGAATCTAATTACTTTTAACATGTGTTATTATTTTCCTAATGAACTCTTGTTGTTTGGTAAGCTTTGTGCTGACTTGAATGTTTTACCTCTTCTATTAGTATTGATGTGATCTTATCTTTATAACTAACTGTAGTGATAACTGGAAATAGAGAAGTTAAGAGGCAAATATGCAATCTTTTAGTAGAAGTATGTAGAAGTTATCTACATGGTTATTGTTTGTGTAAAGGATTAATTTTGATACAATTTCTCTTAGGTATGAAATTAAGACCTTACATAGATTTGTGGAGCAAAGTTTGGCTTCTAATGTGTGTTTATGAAATTATAAGCAAAGACTTGAAGAATATGATATGAAATGAAGTTAAATGCATTTTGAGATAAATATATGAGTATTTACACAAGCAGATTGAGCATTAGGAAGTGGAAATTTGAAGGATATAAGAAGTAAGAAGTATATGGTTCTAAATGATGTTAATGTGTTAGAATTTGTATTTGTAGAGATTGATTTAAGCATAAGGATCTCAAGTAAGCATAATTGAAATACGATAGTTGATAGGGGAAACTTTTGTTTCTATCTATTGATTGGGAGATATAGTGACGTTCTAGGAGTGCAAATGCTATTATGAGGCAAGTATGAATACCGATGAAGTGATAATTACAGGTGTTGATTTGTACTAAATTTTTAATGAGTAGGGACTTGGACATTAGAAGGAATATTTTGCTATTATTCTGTAAAATATAAGGTAAGTTTGAGACGAATAATTATGAATACTAAAATTTCAATGGAAGACTTATGGTAAGGAACTAGATGACATTGTGTCAACAAGCAATAAGCCTTTCAAAAGATAGTTTAGAGATTTGAATTTTATGGTAAGTTCCAGAGTTGAATACAGGAATTTATCACTACATTACACTTTACTAATGATACTTGTATAGAAAAATATGTTCATTACAAAAGTTATATCAGTATCAGGAAAAGTTGATCAAAGTAAGTATGGTGGAGCTTATATGATATTAGTAAAACTAGAGATTTCCATTTAAAGAAGTTAATTGAAATGGAATTATATACTTATTCGTAGGTCATACGTGATCGAGTATAAAGTAAACAAACATTTGTAGAAGTGAATTATTTGATTAACGAAGTGATGAGACACTTAAGGTAATGATTAGAGAATGTAAATTTGTTTTTAAATACTCTTATATCTTAGGACTCACTAAGAGTTAATTTCTATCACTTTTAGGAAGATGATATACCTAACCTAAGTTAAATAGATGGTAATTAAGGAAAATACAAAACAATAAGGGAAGTTACAATAACGTTTATGGGTTGATGAGAAAATGTTGGGATTAGAGTGCAATGAAATAGGGCCTTTAGAGCTTTGATTTTGAGAAATACCCAAACCTTCTAAACTTGTACAAAGGAATTGATGCCTTTAGATGAGATAAGGAAAAACCTATTTTCCTAAAGATTGAATAGCCTGAATCAAGTTGGGTTAGTAAGATTTAGAATTCCTAAGTACAAAAGAAGATGTACAAAACATTTAACACAAAGATAAGAGTTGGGTTCCAAAAGAACTTAAGGACATCGAGTTTTAGATATGATAATAATTTAGGCAATATTTGAGAAGAAACCTGAAAAGAGTATATCTAAGATAATTTGCAGAATGATAATGGGGCCAATGATGGTGAGTAGGGAATTAATAATAAGATATAAAATATAAACCCCTCTTACTTGAAGTTAAGGTTTGAAAGTACCCTAGTAAGAGCATAAGTAAGTTGAGAGTTTTATTATATGAAGTTGCATAACATAACATATCTAGAAATAAGGATTAAGAGTGTGATGGATTGTAAAGCTAAGGTGTTGACATGATTTTAAGGACTCGAAGTGGAAATAAAGTAGAGATTTAAGACAAGATTAAGAGTTAGACCGAGTAATGTGATGAAAAATGGATAAGCTATAAAAAAAGAGCAACATAGGTGAAAGTAAATTATATTAGGGATGGACACATTAAAACATATACAAGAGACTTAGTAAATTTAAGTAGAGAATAAGGATAGAAATTCTTAGGAAATTGCGAGAGTTATATTCAAAAAGAAATATGGTGAAGAATTTAGTAAATTTAACCAACTCGGGAATTTATACATGGAATTTGTACCCAAGTTGGCTACTTTAATACTCTACAGTATGAAATCGCCTCTTGAATAGGGATTTTATGCATGATCGCCCTTTCAAGAGGCGATTTTATACCTGGAGGCTAAAATCTTCTTTTTAAGAAATAATTTTAGTTCAATTTAAAATCATTTTTTAGAGAGGGCATTTTAAATACTATAATCTTAGAATTATTTCTCTAAGAATAGTATATTTCTAAATATATATATATATATATATATTGCATTATTGATCACCCCTCATTAGAACTACTAAGTCTTAAATTTTATAAACCTATATTCTATCCTTAACTTAGTTTATCATTTGTTAGCATAGATGAGTATAGGGTTATCTCCACTGAAAATAGATATAAGTACTACTAGTGATTAATCTTCCTATGATTTAGCAACCAAATTTATCAAGTGACTAATCATTTAAATGCTTACTTCACTAACTAAATTATACTGATCTACAAAAAACTTTCATCCAACATAATGACTATAGAAACTTTTAATAATACAACACTTAACATGCAGACTTGTTTCACCACATAGCATGATGCTACTCTTAAATTAATCCTAATTGTTGTTATCTGCAGGGATCTATTAGTTTATAAGCATTCTTCTCAAAAATACTTACTCCTAACCTAATTATGTTTATTAGGATTTTTTCCAAATTAACAGACAATTAGAACCGCATTAACATCATAATATTTTATCAATTTCCTCATAGATGCAACAACTTTCCTAATGATATCCCTACGATCGAGAGTAAGTTATTACAATGAATTAGATCTATTCGATAGAACTGTCTCTTGACATATTCTATAGAAATCGATCCTAAGTTAGTGTCATACACTACACCTTACTTAGATTCGCTAAGGTCAATTCATCGGAATTAACAAATATTAAGAGCCCACTAATCCATGCACTTGATCATACTAAATTAATGTAGCAAGGCTTCGATTATTCCTCATACATGGTAAAATAGTAATATAAACTAACAAAAATCATAACTAACAAGAAATAAATACACAGAATCAATAAAGAGTAAAAACCCCTTTTTGATTTTACTGTAGAAGTCTCGCAAATACATAAACGATGAATCCTCGTTGGCTCTTTTGAATAATTCTAAGAAAAGTACGGTTTACAAGTAGAAAATTATGCTAAGTATGTAAAGATACAATTGATACACTCTAGGTTTACAGATGTGTTGTGATTTAGATTTAGAGCAAAAAGGTGTTCAGGTTCTAACATAAAGAATTTGATGTTTTCTCTTTTGATAATGTCTACCGTCATGTGATGTGATATAATATGATGTCTCTTGTTTGAAAATTATAGTATATTTATATTGTTCTTGTCACAAGGTCTGAAAGACACAATTTCAAAACACCCCTAGCACGTTAAACGCACTAATTCATGCAAAAAAATTAGAAAAGAATTATTGTATCCACTCCCATCATGCTCGTGACTCAAAAAGTGATCTTCTCGGGCAACAATTTTCTTCACTCAATACAGCCATGATGAAGTACGTGATCTTCTCGTCTTAGTTGATTTACAACATCATGCTTATGATGGAGGCTGTGAAAAACACTAAGCACTCAATTCTTCCATGATCACAACTGTGATGGAGGAAGTGATATTCTTCCTTCAAAGTTTTCCATTCCTCACAAGTGTAATTGTCTTAAATTGTATTATTTTTGTGCAAATTTCATCTCCTTACCCTTGAATCATCTGAAACTGATATATTGCAATTAGATATTAAGATCTTGAAAAATAAACATAATTATGATTAATTTTTACCTAAATATACCTAAGAAATGTACGGTGATTTATGATTATCAATTATTATTTTCCTCCTCAAATTTGATTGAGTTGTGTTGACTGATTGGATCATTGATGTGAAAAGTGAGGTATAAATTAATAGAAAACAAAGCATGAAACATATATTTAACTCCAGACATTCTCTAAATGGTATCGGTATTTGGAAGTATGCAGGCTAAATTAATTTATATTTTAAGTGAATTATGTAAATTTTTATTCATTATATTAGCATCCGATAAAGTGCTATATGTTTTAATTCTATTGTTATTTATTTGTTGGTCAAGCTTGCAATGCATCGTTTAAGTCTTTTATTTTTATATTTTTGTACCATGAAAATCTTTCCATTAAATGATTGAACTAAAATTGGCCAAAAATAAAAATGATTGAATAAAACCAAAGTATTCGATATTGAGAATTTTTAGTGTAATTTATCTGTTTTATGAATCCCTTCATCTTGGGGATTGGTTTTTATGTCCCATAGTTTCTTTCCTTGTTTACTCCATAGGCACGGTTTACTAATGCTTATCGTTTAAAATTTTATCGTACCATGAAAAATAAAATTACAATCCTTTGGAAGTATAGTTAATATACCTCTTTCTTTAGCTTTTTCCATTTCAAAGTACAAATTGCCTATCAGCTAGGTATTCGGTGTGGCCTTAGACTTTTAAGATAATAATTTTTTACTAACTTTTATGGTTGTGTTTTTTGGTTACTAATTTGCTTGGTATCTTATATTTATGTGCTTTGCTTTTGTTCTTGATTTATTTATTTCTTTAGTCTCAAGACTTTAAGACAATGAGAAACTATATTTGATGGAATACATACGTAACACCTATATTGCATAAGTGGAACGACATTAAAAATAGTGTATACACAGTCTAGATATCTTTGAAAATAAAAGCAGAAAAGAAGACAGCAACAATAGTACATGGAAAATCCATTAACATTAGAGAAAAAAATATAACACGTATGTTAACAATGTTTTCAATAAATTTCGTGACATTTGTTACACCCCGAAGTCACAAAGTCGCAACAGTCCCGCCGTGTAAACTATTCTATGATAGTAACTGGCCTCACAGTACCTACCATAGAGATAATCTACACAAAGCGTCGACGACTCCTCGCTTTGAAGTAAACAGTTCAATTAATAATTATACTACAATTATGACAATTATCACAAAATTCTATAAAACATAGATAATTATAAATAAGTCCACAGAGCTTCCCAGGAAGTTTTACACAAACACGACAGTTCACTAGATTACATAATAACTATTAGTCTTTCCTTCCTAATTACATGGTCATTCTAGTCATACATTATATTAAGTAACTTGATCCTCACACCCCTGGCTTCAAACGGACTAACCTCTAGGTAATTGTAAGGCGGCATAGTACTTGAAGTGTTCACAAATCAGAACCTGCAAAAGGATCTATAAGGGTATGAGTAACTAAAGCCCAGTAAGTTGAATTGGAGACTCATGAATGCATACAAGCACAAACAGGGTTATCAAACAATTATTTTCATGCAATGCAACAATCAAGTGTCATCGCACAACGTAATCCGGTCCGTTGTGAAATCAGAGAAATTTCACCCGCTCCAATCCGGGTTGAGGAGTTCCATGTTATGCAACGGCTCACAACCAAACCCAGGCTTGTGCAATGGAGACCTCGCTCCTCCCGTGACTACCTTCGAACCATTGACTTCACCCTCGCCGCGACCTCCTCTCCTGTCACTTAGTTCGACTGAGGATGAAGAAGGGACCATTTTGCAATCCTGCGCTATCCCTTTCGAAGGGGTCGGTATTTGGTTGGAGAGTCCTATGATCCCCTAACGGGTTGCAATGCATGACATTTTCGATTATTAGGGTCGACTAAGATTAAATACCGGTTAGGGTGTTCAACAAGTTCATACTAATTCAATCAGTCACAAAATCATTCACAGTACAAATTCCAGCACGAATTCAGATACATCAAGCACAAGCGCAAACTATTTACAATCACAATAATATACAAGCCTAAGTCTTCGAGTACTACGAAACTAGTACTCTATTACAATAAGCAATAACCCAACTTACTTGAATTTGTTCGATCGCTCGATCCTCTAGTTGCGAGCTGATTTGTTTCTGGGTGTCCTATAATATAAATAGGTTCTTTTAGTACTTATCTTTTATGGATTATTATTCTAATTCATAATATAACTCATTTTCCTTATGTATACCTATAACGTAGTAATGATTCGTTGTGTTCTATTTCGGGGTTCGGCTCCTAAACTAAATTCTAGTTTTAATTCCTAAGTCGTAATTAAGCTCGAATCCCAATGTGATATTAATCACATTATGCTCGGGTATTCAAATATCCTATTGGGTTGTAATTTTTGTATTCTAAACTATCTGGTACACGCTAACCCTAATTGAGGTATCGAATTTATTCCCGGTGTGTAAAAATCTTACATTTTGAGATATTTACTTAAAATTAAATGTCATTTCAGATTTATTATTTTTCTGATTTCTATTATAATATTATCTAAATAACCTTATTTTTTTTTAAATTTATTAATTTACATTTTCACATATTACTAATTTATTATATTACTTACCTAATTACCCTAATTAACCATACTTAGTACCTAAAGGCTAGGATTAAGGTTCCACTGCAGAGATTAACTTCCTTAAACCTCTAATTAAGATCCAAATCAGTAATTAACATCCTAATCACTTAATTAACCTTAAGTCACACAATTTTACCATCATTTTAGGGTTAAAAATTAACTTAAAAAGTTCAAAATTAATTTTTAAAAAATGGCTTCATAGCACGGTTATACATCATATGAGCATCCTACAGAAAAATTTTGAACTCCAAACTACATCCCTAAGCCTATTTATTTTCCGGTTTACTAATGTTCGGTTTTAAACAATTTGTTAGGGACCCTATATTTCCAAATATAATTAAACTAAATAAATATTTTTCCCTAAATCTACATACAATAAAACATCATAATAACAAGTTTCATAATTTTCTAGGCAAAATAAATAATTTTACAAAATTATACAAAAATCGGGTGAATAAATGACTAACCAGTCCGAAGCTTTTGGGCCGTCCAATGTTGTCGGCCGGTCCAGGCGGTGGGTCTACTGTAGGGTGGTGGTGGTGGTTCGGTCCCAGGTGGTGGTGAGTGGTGGGTTTAGCTTACTTGCCTAATCTGCATAGTTTTCCCTTTTTTATTTTTCTGGATTTTCTCTCGATTTTTCGATGTTTTGATTTTTTTCAGATCTTAGACTGACCAAAGGACTTCTGAAATTTTTTTCCCTATTTATAGACAATTGTAGAATTTAATGTGCATTAATTTGATGAGATTTTGCTCATTTTCCTAAGTTTTTGGCTTTTAGGTTGTCCAAATTTGATTGGTTAATTTTTCTTTTTCTGATTTGAAGCTGCCACGACCTGATCTTACTTCATCTTATCCTCTTCTGATTTTTTTCAAAATTTTTTATAATTATTTCATAATTTTTTTAATTATTTGTTTAGTTTTTGGCCAATTTAGGTAATTACGCGTATTTTTATCTACACGTAAATACATGTGGTGTACACGTGAACATTCCTAATTATTATTTTGGTCATTCTAAAATTTTTAGTATACATATAATCTATCTCTAGTAATTTATTAGTTATTTCATGACACATTTCGCATTTTCGGTAATTAATACCTATTATACTTAAAATTTGAAAATTTTATAGTCTCCTATTTTATTATTTATTTTCTTAAATTCAAGTTTATGGGGTCAGTTTTACTAATATTCCTCTCAATAGTTTTTAATTTGGGTTTGATCGGATCCTTTAACCGATTGCCCTAAACCTTGGATTCTAAGTTCAACCCTACGGTTACTTGGGTTGGCTTTAGGGCTTACAACATTGTGCTACCACAACTAAGATGTTTAATCTAAGAAGTCTCCCTGTGGAACAACGCAAATGCATTACTTTGGATCTTGTTACGTAGAATAAAGAATCATGAAATAAACAATCATTACCTAGTCATAAACATGATTCAAACATCTAAACTCTGGATCTAGCAAGTCTAACTCAAGTTATTTGAGCAATTTAAAATAAAAGAAAAGGAAAAAAATAGAAAGGAAATTGAGAATTTAGTACCTAAAAAATTTATTTAAATAACATAGAGAATTTAAATAACTTCTTATGAAATAGAAAAATTATTTTATATTTCTCTATATTCAATGTATTGCTATTAACAACTTTAAAAATATATAAACTTTAAGAGCATATCTGGTTAATTTAATATATGTAAAGTTTCAGTAAAAGGAAGTGGTATTTCTTAATAATATGATATTAAGACTAACTTCTTATTTTTGAAACTTCTTTTCTAGACTTTAATCCTACATTTCTAATATTATAACTCTGTTTGAGCATAACTATATATAAATAAATGTAAATCTTATTCAATTTATTTAGAAAATGGGCTAAAAATTATATGGTTTTTTTGCAAATAATTTCCTTTCCTTTTAACTTTAAAACGTAATGTTTTTTTTTTTAACTAAGTTGTCACATCTCAGTATAGCATGAGATACCCCACCACATAGGTAAATCTATTAAATATAAGTTCAATTTTAACAAAATAATACTTTATTATATACTTAGTGCTTAAAACAGTTCAGTTGTAAGCTTTTGATTATAAATATTTACAATATTTACACCATTTACAAACTTAAAAAACATGAACACTAAACTATAGTTAAAATTTTAGGTCTTCATTATACTTGATAGGGATTAAGGATTGATTACAAGCTCCCGCTCTAGAACCTGAGGGCTTTCTTAAGTGGTTTACCGAGCTATTCGAGGTAAGTTAAGCACCAAGGAGCAGTGCTTACCCCAGCTCAATCTACCGAGCTATTTTACTCTCCATGCTATCCAAGAAGTTGCCGAGGTGATCAACTAGCATGTCAAGCCGAACCTTCCACTAAACCATAGTCCAAGAACCAAATCTGAGTACAACAATCTCCACTATGCCGAAGCTAACCAAGACTATCAGGAGCCGACCCTCTAAGGCCAACCCAAGATGAGCCATCCCTAAACTAACCATAGTCCAGCCCCTTCCGACGCTAAATAAGCCTGAACAGAGGCATACCCCTACTCGAACCACAATATTGTTAAGATCACAGTAAAAATGCGTGCACACTATCCTTACAGACAACCGTACTATCCTTACAGACAACCGTACTATCCTTTCAGACAAACAACGTTCGCTATGCACGATTTTATGTCTCTCTGTATAGTATTTCCCCTTTTTATTTAGCAAATAGGATATCATTTTTGTAATTAGCTGTAACATAAAACTTGCCCTGATATGGTACTATAAATAGTTACATAATGTAACAGCCAAGACATAATATACAAAAGAATACATTGAACCATTTTACCTTCTCTTGAGCTAAGTGACATCTTGCTTACTCTTCAGCTACTCATATCTAGCCTATTCGAGCGTGGACTAATGGCGAGTGATCTCCAACCACACTTTTATGTCATATCAAGTGCTAGCTAAGCTCGTGTGAGGTATTGGTATGTCATATCCATCATCGGTGTATGGGAACCTTTGCTCTCCCTCAACTATCATTTACTTTTCAGGCTATCTTGTGGCTTAGACCTACCCCCTTTGGTTACGCATGATATTGGGTTTGTATGTTCATCCACGAGTCCGTATCATCTTAGTATCAGAGCTTGACTACATTCGAAGTTGGATTCTACTACTGTGTTCTTTTAATAGTTTGTCACTGCTTTCGTGTAATAGTGGTTCTATTGTTAGCTTTGAAGTTCAGTAGTAAGAAGTGTTTTTTACTCTGTTTTCCCCTATTTTCAATACGTTAAAACAGAGTGTGGTTGATTATGTGTTTGTTAAGAAATTGTCATTGTGAAGTAAACATCAATGTTGGATTCAAGTGTGTAAAGGACTTTGGGAAACCAAGAAAGTGGTAGTCGACATGGTCATGGATAGAAAGGAAGCTTCTCACCTCAGTTAGTAGGTGATCACTTAGATAGGCTTACCAATTTGGTAGCCAATCTAGTGACTATCATCCAAAAAGACAAACAGCGAGCAAGAAACACCCCCACAAGCGAACGCGAGCAGCAAAGCCAAAGCAATGGTCA
Source organism: Lumnitzera racemosa (assembly GCA_024138005.1). Taxonomy (NCBI): domain Eukaryota; kingdom Viridiplantae; phylum Streptophyta; class Magnoliopsida; order Myrtales; family Combretaceae; genus Lumnitzera; species Lumnitzera racemosa. Next base: position 11,583,609 of record JAMXBC010000007.1, read on the forward strand.
GTTTAGCTAAGATAACGTCTTAGCTCGACCGCCCCGAGTTAAAGGAATTGGTAGGGACACTAGACAAAGACTAGCGATTAAAGAGATTAAGGATGAAGCAAAAGGAGGTAACGAGGCAAGGATTACTAAGAACTTAAGGAAAGGAATGTATGAGCCCTTAGAGTTGAGGGATTAAGGATGCGAATTCCAAGTTTCTCTAGAAGTGGTGATGTTAAGGACTACCTAGATTGGGTAGATCAAATTGAAAAGCAATTTAAATACCATGAAGCGCTCGAAAATACAAAGGTTAAGCTAGCTATGTTGGAGTTCACCAGCAAGGGAAAGAGAACGAAAGATTAGGAGTTAGGATGACATGAGGAGAGTTATGTGGAGAAGGTTCATACTGAGTTATTATCTATAGGATGCCTTCAAGAGACTATAAGAACTGAGATAAGGAGATCGAGTGTAGATGCTTACATTAAGGAGTTCCAAATGCTAATGATCCGGTATAAAGTTATAGAGCCAAAAGACCGAACTGTATCTCAATTCATTAGTGGATTGAAATATGAGATTGGAGATGTCCTAGAAACCATGGACGTTAAAACACTCAATGATGCAATCCAAGCCGCCTAAAGAATAGAAAGGCGCCAAACAGGAAAATTTCAACCACCCATCAACCGTCCTAATAGTAGTCGACTTGTTCCAAAAAGACCTATACGAACAGAACCAAACAAGGTCACTGAGACTCGAACTGCTCAGACTACTCGAGCAAAGGAGAAGGAACCACCAAGAAAGTTTGAGAAGTGCTAGAGTTCAAGGAGGAAGACGAGTGAAATCAAGTGTTTCAAATGCCAAGGCTTTGGACACATGGTCGCTCAATGTCCGAACAGGCGAACAATAGTGATCAGAGGTGAGGCACTGACCATTGAGGTTAATAGTACTGATGAAGAAGTAAAGGAGTTGAAAGAAGACGGATAGGCTGAGCTATCCAAGGAGGAAGTTATCTACAACGAGGAAGGAAACTTCATGCCGATCGCTTTAGTGTTGAGGAAGACAATGAGTATCCATTTTGTGCCTGAAGATGAGCAAAGAGAAAATTTTTTTAATATTGGGTACAAGATGAACAAATCACTATGTGCTCTGATCGTTGACAATAAGAGTTGCACCAATGCAGCCTTTACATTTATTGTCCAACAACTGAAATTGCCGACCATGCCCCACCCGAAACTTTACAAGCTTCATTGGCTCAGTGATAAAGGAGCTCTACAAGTGAACAAACAAGTGTCTATGCCGATCTGTATAGGCAGGTATTAAGACAAAGTGCTCTATGATATGCTACCCATGAATGCGTCCCACCTCCTAGTTAGACAACCATAGATGTTTGACCAAGCAATTATATACAACAGCAAGAGGAATACATGTTTGATGGAGCATGAAGGGAGAAGATTGAAATTGAGTCCTATGACTATCTAGCAAGTAAAAATCATGCAATCCCAACTTAGCCAAACCCTGAAGATGGAGGCTTTGGTACTGACCCGAGCCAAACTGAAAAGAGAAATGGAGCTAGAGAGACCAACCTATCTGCTTGTCAGGAGACTTTTGGAGATGAGACTTGGGGAGGAAGAGTTGCTAACTAAGGTAAAAACCCTATTAGAGGACTTTGCCGATCTGTTTCCAGAGGGTCTACCCCCAATCCAAAGCATCAAGCATAGATTGACCTGTAACTAAGAGTCGTACTACTAAACATGCCTGCCAATAGGCAGAAACCTAAATAGGATGTCGAACTACAAAGGCAAGTAAACAACTGTAAACCCTAAAATTAAGCCAAATGACCGTAGGATTGAACTTAGTACATAAAGTTTAGGACGAAGGATCCAATCAAACCTAAATTATAAACTATAGATAGAAATATTACTAAAAATGACCTCATAAACTTGAATTCAAGAAAATAAGTAATAAAATAGGATACTATAAATTTTTCAAATTTTAAATATAATAATTGTTAATTATCGAAAAGGCGAAAAACGTAATCTAATAATTAATAAATTACTAGAGATAGATTGTATATATACTAAAAATTATAGAATGACCTAAATAATAATTAGGAATGTTCACATGTACCCCATATGTATTTACGTGTAGATAAAAATACATGAAATTACTTAAATTAATTAGAAACTTATTAAATAATTAAATAAAATTATTAATTAATTAAAAAATTAAAATAATCAGAGGAATAAGGAATGATGTGGATTTCGCCGTGGCTGGTTAAGAAGTGAAGAAGAAAATTAACCAATGAAATTCAAGCAACACAAAAGGCAAAAATTAAGGGATTTGGGCAATGTCTTATCCAATTAAATGCATAATAATTACTATAAAGGTCTATAAATAGAAAGAAAAATTACATAACTCATTTGGACAGTTAGAAGTTAGGAAAAATTGAGAGCACTAAAAATTAAAGAGGAAAATTAGGGTTTAGGAAAATATTAAGGAAATCTATGCGGTAAAGGCTAGTGAACCAAACCTACACACTACTACCACCTGAGATTGAGCCACCACCACCACCCCACTCCAGACCCACTACCTGAACCGGCCGATACACTTGGACCGATGTTGGAAGCCTAAAAGCCATCGGACCAGTAAGTCTCTCATCTGCTCCGATTTTGTACAATTTCTTAAAATTATTTATTTTATCCAGAAATTTATTATTCTAAGGTTTTATTGTATTTAGATTTAGGGAAAAATAGTGATTTAGTTTAATCACATCTGAAAATGTAGGATTCCTAAGAAATTAAGCAAAGCCAAGCATGATTAAAATTAGAATAAGAATTAGAAATAAATAGGCTTAGGAGTGTAGTTTGGAGCTCAAAATTTTTCTGTAGAATGCTTAAGTGGTATAAAATAATACTATGGAGCTAATTTTTTTTAAATTTAATTTTTGAAATTTTTAAGTAAATTTTTAACCCTAAAATGATGGAAAAATTGGGTAATTTTGAGTTAATTAAGTGATTAATTATTGATTTAGATAGTAAGTAAATATTTAGGGATGTTAATTTCTGATGTGGAAACCTAATCCTAGTCTTTGGAGTGTTAAGTGTAATTAATATAGGAATTATGTAGTAATTGTAGGAAATTAGGAATATGTGGAATTGGAAATTTAATAAATATGAAAAATTAGGGTTATTTAGATAATATAATAATAATAATCAGTATATAATAAATCTGAAATAAAATTTAATTTTAGGTAATTATATAAAAAATGTAAGATTTTCTCATATCGGGAATAAATTTAGTACCTCAATTACGACTAGAGTGTACCGAACAATTTAGAACACTAAATTAATACTCAATATGATAATAGAATACTCAAGCTTAATGTGATTAATTTCATATTAGGATTCGAGCATATTTAGGATTCCAGAATCAAAACTGGAATCTAATTTAGAAACCAAACCCCGAAATAAAGTAGAATGAATCATTAGTAAATAATAAGTATACACGGAGAAATGAGTTAAATTATAACTTAGAATATGAATCATTAAAATATAAGTACTAAAAAGACTTATTTATATTATAAGATATCCAGAGACGAACCGACTTGCAATTAAGTAATCAGACGACTGAAAATTTCAAGTAAGTTAGGTTATTACTTATTGTATTGGAGTACTATTTTATGGTACTCGGGGGCTTAGGATTGTGTATGATTGTGATTGTAAGTAGTTTATGCATGTGTTGAGTATCTGAATTCGCGTTGAAATTTATAATGTGATTGATTTTGTGTTATGATTGGATTAGTGTGAAATTGTTTGAACACCCTAAATGAAATTTAATCTTATTCGACTCTAATGACCTAAATTTTCATGCATTGCAACCCTTTAGGGGATCATTAAGATTCTTTAACCAAACACCGACACCTTCGATAAAGATAGTGTTGGATAGCAACGGTCTTTTCCTCATCCTTACCCTAACTAAATGATAGGAGAGGACGTCGCAGTGAAGATGAGAGCATTGGTTCGAAGGATAGTCTTAGGAGGAGCAGTGTCTTTATTGCACAAACCTAGGTTTGGTTACGAGCTGTTGCATAATATAAAAACTCCTCAACCCGGATTAGAGCGGGTGAAATTTCTCTAATTTCGCAATAGACCGGACTACGTTGTATAATGACACTTGCTTATTGCATTGCATGAAAATAATTACTTACTGAGTTGTAGTTACTCATACCCGTATAGATCCTTTTGCAAGTCTTGATTTCTAAATACTTCAAGTATTATGCCGCCCTACAACTATCTAGAGATTAGTTCTTTTAAAGCTTGGGGTGTGAGGATCAATTTGCGTAATAGTAGATGTATAGCTAGAGTATCCTTTATAGCTTAAGAATAAAAGATTGATAATCTTTATGTAAATTAATGAATTGTTATGTTAATGTAGAGTTTCCTGGGAAGTTCAGTGGAATGTACATATAATTATGTATGTTGATATAAAATTCTTGATAATTACTGTAACTTTAGCTAAACTTTTAATTGGACTGTTTACTTAAAGTGAGGAGTCGTCGATGCCTTGTGTAGATCATGTCTATGATAGGTATTATGAGGCCAATTACTATCATAGAATGGTTTACACGGCGGAACTGTTGTGACTCTGTGACTTCAGAATATAACAACAACCTCTTGAAGAAAGGGTATATGTGTGAATCGCTGAGCCCCTGTGCTATGCCAACCCTGTTAATGCCAAAGAAGGATGGTTCTTGGAAGATGTGTGTAGATAGCCGAGCCATCAATCAAATCACCATTAAGTACAAGTATCTCATACCTAAGCTTGATAATATGCTAGACAAGTTAAGTGAAGTAAGAGCGTTCTCCAAAATCAATCCCAAATCTGGATACCATTAGATTCGAATGCATAAAGGAGATGAGTAGAAAACCACATTCAAGATACAACATGGTTTATATGAGTGGCTTGTAATGCCGTTCAAAATATCCAATGTGCCGAGCACATTCATGCTACTTATGAATCATGTACTCCAATAATTACTAGGAAGGTTTCTCTTAATTTATTTTGATGATATTTTAATATATAGTCCCAACTTAGAGATTCATCGAGAACATCTCCAACAAGTGCTTATAAAACTCTAAGCTGAACAACTTTACACTAATCTGAAGAAGTATGACTTTTGCCGTTCCGAGGTGATCTTCTTGGGATTTGTTGTGAGCGAAGGTAGCATCTGAGTCGATAAAGAGAAGATAATAGTGATCATAGAATGGCCTAAGCCAACCTGTTCTGTTAATATCAGAAATTTCTACGGCCTGGCGTTGTTCTATCGTCAATTCATCAAGAACTTCAGTGTGGTTGTGGCCCTCCTCATCGAACTCCTAAAGAGGAATGTTGAATTCAAATAAGGTGAGAAATAGAGGAGGAGTTTTGAGGAAGTGAAAGAGAGGCTAACTACAGCCCATGTCCTAGCTCTACCAAGCTTCGATAAGGTATTTGAAGTAGAGTGTGATGTGTCCAAACTAGGCATAGGTATTGTGCTAATGCAAGAAAGTCGACCTATCACTTACTTTAGTAAGAAACTTCGAGGAGCCACACTCAACTACTTTGTCTACGATAAGGAGTTCCACTCCTTAATCCAAGCCCTAACGACGTAGCAATACTATCTACTGCCTAAGGAATTTATGATCTACACCGATCATGAATCCTTGAGATATCTGAAGAGCCAACCAAAGTTGTCTCAGAGACAAGCCAAGTAGGTTGAATTCATGGAATGTTTTTCTTATGTCGTAAAATACAAGAATGGAAAGAACAATGTAGTGACCGATGCCCTATCAAGGCAACATACCCTCTTGACCAAACTGCAAACAAAGCTACTTAGTTTTTCAACCATCAAGAATTTATATACCGAGGACCCATACTTTAGTCCTCTCTACGCCCATTGTGAGGAAGGACGAACACTAGACGACTATCATAGAGAGGAAAGATACTTATTCAAGAAGAGGAAGCCATATATCCCAACTTGTTTTATGTGAGAATTGCTTTACGCGAGGCGCATGGAGGGGGATTAACAGGACACTTTAGCCAGCGCTGAACTTATGAGGTATTATCCTCTAGATTCTTTTGGCCAAAGAAGAAGAGAGATGTCCAATCCATACTAGAAAGATGTGCAACCTGCTGAAAAGCAAAGAGTCGAGCCGAGCAAGAACATTACCAACCCTTGCCGATCCCAACCAAACCATGGTCCAAACTGTGTACAGACTTCATGTTAAGATTACCTAAGATGTCCCGAGGGAAAGATTTCATCATGGTGGTTGTGGATCAATTTAGCAAGATGACATCTTTTATACCCTGTTCCAAAACTAATAATGCTTCAACTATCTCTTTTCTTTTCTTGCAGGAGGTGATCAAGCTTCACATGTGCTCAGGACTATAGTCTCAGATTGTAACCTAAAATTCATAAGCCACTTTTGGAGGACACTTTAGAGACAACTGGGAACCAAGTTATTGTACAATACATCCTACCATCCATAAACCGATAAGCAAACCAAAGTTGTCAACCAAACTGTGGAAACTTTGTTGCAGGTCGCTGTCGAATGAAACATGACCAATTTAGATCTATGTCTACCAATTGTTGAATTCACCTACAATTGGACCTCCCACAGCATCACAAGCTTGTCTCCGTTCAAAGTCGCCTATAGGTTCAACCCTAAGCTCCTATTGGACCAAACACCTCAGCCAAGGATTGATGATGATGATCAGCCAGCCATGGAAGGAGTTAAGGCCATCAAAGCAATGCACCAAAAAGTTGTAGAGCAACTGAGCTGGGCTAAAGCTAAGCTGGTGAAACGAAGCCAAAGACGTAAAAAGAGAGAATTTCTGCTAGGTGACTTAGTTTGGATACATCTCAGTAAGGATCGGTTCCCAAACTTGAGGAAGAGCAAGTTGTCTCCTAAAGCTGACGGACCATCCCAAGTGCATGAAAAGATCAATCCTAACGCTTATAAGATTAAATTACCTAAAGGATATGGAGTCTCAGACTCTTTCAACATTGCCAACCTTCAACCCTATATTCCTGAAGACGAACAACCAAGAACCAAACCAAATTCGATCCCAAATCACAAACAATCTAGAGGGGATGATAGAGATCAAGGGCTGATTACACACTTCCGAGCTCAAAGGCTCTCTCAAGTGGTTCACCAAGCTGTCCAAGGTGAGTTAAGCACCAAGGAGCAGTGCTTACCCCAGCCCAATCTACCGAACTACTTTACTCTCCATGCTACCAAGAAGTTGCCGAGATGATCAATTAACATGCCGAGATGATCAATTAACATGCCGAGCCGAACCCTTTACTAAACCATAGTCCAAACGCCAAATCTAAAGACAGTAATCTCTACTGTATCGAGGCTGACCAAGACTCTCAAGAACCAACCCTCCATGGCCAACCCAAGATGAACCATCCCTGAACCAACCATAATCCAGCCACTTCTAACGCCCAATAAGCCTGAATAGAGGCCCACCCCTACTTGGACCACAATATAGTCAAGATCATGGTAAAAACGCACGCATACTATCCTTACTCACAACCGTACTATCCTTTCTGACAAACAACATTCGCTACACACGATTTCATGTCTCTCTATATAGTATTTTCTCTTTTCATTTAGCAAATAAGAATTCATTTTTGTGATTATCTATAACATAGAACTTACCCTAATAGGGCAATAGAAATAATCACATAATGTAACAGCCGAGACATACTATACAGAAGAATATATTGAACCTTTTTACCTTCTCTTGAGCTAAGTAACCTCTTGCTTACTATTAAGATACTCTTATCTAGCCCATTTGAGTGTAAACTAGTGGCGAATGACCTTAGGCCACACTTATGCATCATATCAAGTGTGACCTGAGCTCATATGAGGTGTTAGTGTATCATATTCATCATCGATGTACGAAAACCCTTGCTCTCTATCGACTATCATTTACTTTTCAGGCCATCTTACAACTTATACCTACCCCCTTTGGTCACGTGTAATATTGGGTTTGTGTGTTCATCTATAAGTCCATATTAGTACTTATTCAATGAAAGTTTCACTTTCAAAATAGTTGACTCCATCTAACGCTCTCCCAAAGTCTACCCCTGCTACTGGTGACACCCCAAAAAGTTGCATCCTAACTTAAGGATAAGAGAAAACTTATCCCCTTAGCTACTGTTGAGCTAGTGAGAGTGGAAAAAAAGCACAATACACCAAAACACATAAACATAAACACTAAAGTTTCATATTCAGTTAATACCCGAGCAATAAATAAGTTAATGCAAAATGTATGTTATGCTAATGCACGTGACATGATCGATACCAATATCCTAGCCATCCTAAGAACTCATCTAGTTTGGTCGACTACAAATCCAACCTACGAAGAATATATCCGAAAACTTATTAAAACATCCTAACCTAGCAAAAACCCTCAGAGCATGGTTGAATTTTTGGTCAATGCAAAACTATATGCACAAAACCCAGCTTTGCAAATTTATTGTAACAAAACCATAAGTTTAAAGAAAACTAACCGATATGTCCTGTTCATGCTATACCATGAATACATCAACCAATTTTCAATCAACATCAAGTATCAACAAGGCTTATCATATTCTTTCTATCTCTGCGTTATGTTTTGAATTTGCTTCTGAAATAGCTTCTAACTCATTATAGCATAAATCTTCATATGTTTTACTCACAATCGACTCTAAAGTTCATCACATAAAACATTACTTACATTATACAAAATACAACACCAAGTACCATCATTGCAAATCTAGGCAATATTCATACAATCACTCCATTCCCAAACCAAAACATTTACAATTCACCAAGCAAGTGTAAGTCAAGCTCTTTACATAACAATTCCAAACATCATTTAGACAAACACTACAATTATGTACAAAGACAGTCAAATGTAAATCTATACCCTATACATGCAATTCCACTTACTTGGCTATTGGTGCGATTCCAATTCACTTGTTAGTAGGAACTTCCTCCTCCACCTAGCAAGAGGAAGTACTTCTACAATTAATTGCAGGTCATGAGTATGTATATATATATATATATATAATTGCAGGTCATAAGTATGTATCCTTTGAGTTTGATTTTGAGTAACTCGATAGTGGCTTCATCTAGTAGAAAATCCTCTGAGTTACCATCTAAGCTATACAGGGGTCATTCAAAATATCATTTTTATCCTCTAACTCATCTTCTGATGTTCTCCAGTTTAAGACCCTTACAAAATTACCCTCTAAGCTATCCTTTGACTTTGTTATTCCTAAAGTTTTTTAGAAAAACAACCTCTGACTAAATTTTGAATCCTCTGTTTTCACATTTAAGTCATAAATTGCCTCTAACCTATCATCCAAGTATCATGATAGTGCAAAAATTTATTCTTAAAATCTCTAAGCTATCCTCTATCTTCAACCAATGTCCTAAAATTTTGTTGATTCACTCACTTTTCTTTCAATTTACAATTATAGAATCAATTGAAAATAGCAAGTAAAACTCTAAACAATCTTCCTTAACTTCCTTACTTCTCAAACTCTTATACATTACATCGCCAATTTACTAATTTTACTCTTAATCAACATATGGAGCAAAATAAGTATAAATAATCAAAAAATATATATATTACTTAGTATTTGTACTTTATAAAATTCATGAAATACACACTGTATTTAGAAAATTATAATGATCATTTTTCTAGTCTAGAAAAATACTAAAATCACGATTATATTATATACTCCATAATACGTATTAAGCTCTATTTCTTCAATAAATGACTAAAAATAGGGAAATAATTATAATTAACTTAAAATTCAAAATATTATACATATCTCAATAATACTAATCATCAGAAGTTAGGCTAAATTAATTTTACACAGAAAATACCCTAAAATCCCTTTATTTACTATAATCAACAAAACTGCTAACAAGTACTAAATAAATTACCACAATTAGTAGACATAATATTTTTCAAAAATTATTATTACCATAATTTATTTTGTAATATAGGAGTGTTACATAAAATCTTTTAGCACTAAACAACATCATTTAATATTTTATAAAAATTAATCAAAATTCGTAATAACAGGACACCACCTTAAGGAAGTAACCTAAATAGATATAATTTCAAGAAAATAAAATTACCAAATGAAATTACTTGTAAAATAACCTAGGGAAACAAATTTTCATAATTTTCTAAGCTTATTTGTTATTTTTGTAAAATAAATCAAAATGAGATGGGAAATCAGACACTCACTGGCGCACGGTGCTCCGACCACCAAAGTATGTTGGCCAACCTTGTCTACACCTTAATAACTGTCCAAAGCCCTACAATGTCAAGTTGCATGCAACTATTAGAACCCTTAAACCCTTGTTTTTACTTCGAATTTTATAAATTTTTGTTATTTTTTGTTTTGATTTGATAGAGAGGATTTCCTAAGTAATTTAAGAGACCACAATGATCGATAATAAAAATTGGATCCTTTCCAAGTTGGTGGAGTGGAAATAATGAATTACAAGTGTCAATTTATGAGTTATTTGGTGTTATTCTACTTAATTTTTATCATTTGCTGTGAGATATGCCACTCTTAAATCCTTGAAGTTCAAGTGTTTCTAGTATTTTTTTTTTTCAATTTTCTATTAATTAATTACGATTTTTAGTAATTATTTAGTATATTTGATAATATATTTACATATTAAGTATATAACTTATATACTATATGACTACATATCCACATTATATGTCACTTGACCCCTAAATATTATCTGTATAACTTAAATAATTTATCTCTAACAGTCCGTTACGTTTCAAGACTCAAAAGTCAAGTTCCCAGTAATTAATAAACATACCCAGTAAAAATATGCTTTATTAAAATTAAATATTATATATATACTATTTTGAGAAATTGATCATACTATCACTCTTTGTCTAACTTTTATGACCTTGTATTAAAATTTGATTCAATTAGAACAAAATTATCTAAAAGCTGTAAATCGTTCCGAACGCCCTAAACGTCTTAACTCATATTAGTTAGTTCATTGACTGGAGTACTTAATCAACTAGACTCTCACATAAGTTAAGAATTAAAAAAAAAAAAGAAAATTTTTGAACATTTATAGGTACAAGATCTAAGATGGTGCCTTGTTGAGTTTTAGAGTTGGTTTGAAACCAAAGATGGTTAGAACGATCACAATTCTCTATATGTAGAATTGTAGATTGACGGATCTGCTCGAATCGAGTTAGACTTAAGTCTTATACTACTATCTATATACAATATAGAGCACATCTAAAGAAGGAATACACGCTTTAAGTGAATATACAGTCTAGTCTTACCGATGTTTGATAAGTTGATTTTGAAGTGAATCAGAAGTGAATCTCTCTCCTTTTTTATGGGATGCATCTCCCTCCCTCTATGGGATAATGGCAACATCATCTTGGTGATAATCGGCCGAATTCTCTCATTCACTAACGCTGGATTTAGTAGATCTTTTCTTCCTTTTCTCTTATCCCTGCCTATTGTAGTATCGTCTTTCAGTATCGCATTGGTAATATTAGATTTCCCTTTCTGATACCTTTTCTTTGTTTATGTCCTTTGTTTAAACCTTGCACATCTTACAGCACTATATATTGGTAATCAGGTGTTATTTTTTGGTCGACTTTTTGTCTGTCATTGTTTGTTTCATCTATTTTGCTATCATCCCTAATCTTAGTGGTTCTTCTGTTTGCTTTATTCAGAGTAGTCTCTATCGCTTCTTCATCGATGGATCCCACCTCTTACCAAGAAGATCAAAGTAAAGAGATTGATTGTATAATCCTTGAAACAGAGAGAAGTGGTACGAATTTTTATCTGATCGGAAAAGTTCATGCCCAAAAGACTCCAAATCAAAATGCAGTATTGAATATTTTAAAGAAAACGCGGTCGGTGATTGGGGATGTGGTGATTAGACATTTCAAAGGAGAATTTTTTTTAGGTGCAAATGGTGGGAAAAATCAACGGTTGATTTGATAAAATATGCTCGATGGAGCCTTGGTTTGTCATGGGCAATCCAATGCTTTTACAAGCTTGGAATTCAGATCAGAGGATTGGAGAACTGCTATTCTCTAAAATTAATTTCTGGATTCAAATGCCAAGCCTCCCACAAGCTATGATGACGAACTCTAATGCGGAGCGGATTGCATTTATCATTAGGGGTGAAAGATTGCTCAAAATTACGAAGATATGTTCTAAGGGTTAGAGTGTCTTTCGATATAAACAAACCGCTTCAGAGTGGACGATGGATTAAGGATAAAGGCGGCAAAAGCAGCTGGGTGAAATTTAGCTATGACAGATTATCAAACTTCTGCCATTTTTGTGGGCGCATGGGACACACTGAATATGCTAAATCTAGTAATTCATCTTGATCCAAAAATCTGGGACCTTGGTTATGAGCGATCCCAAGTAGAAGGATGAAGGAGAAGTCATCGAGGATGATGGAAGTTGCAAAACTTTAGGCTAGTTGTGATATCTAAGGGGGTGAAAAAAAAAAAAAAAAAAGTGATTCGTGCAAGGATCTTGGTGTTAAGGATTTTGTAAAGGGAAGTTTTGATATGAAATTAATTGAGTTAGTGGGGTACAAGGAAATTGATGATAAAAATGGGAAGAGCATTCATTGTCCAAGAATTAAGAATTTTGAAATTAATGAGAAAATCCGTGTCTCTCTCTCAATGTGTCTGGTGCCCAATCTATGGGACTTGTAAACGAGGCTAAACACTTTAGACTGGATAAGCCCATTTGCCTTGCAAAATATATACCCACAATATACTCTTGGCAAAACAGCCCAACCTCATCCAATTTTTCAGTCCAAAATTGTATCCCAGTAGTTTCGAACAAAAAACGCCTACCTTTAATATTATCATGTCAGATGTGGCTTCTTCTTTCTTTACCCAAACCTTTGTTTCAACTTTAATCCCTATTGTCCATAGAACCATATAAGAGTCAATTTTGAACTACGTACCGACCCAACCCGAAATCAGCACAGTCGGGAATGAGCGAGATTGAACCACCTTCCAAATAGTCAAGCTTAAGTGGTTCACGCTGCTTTAATCGTCAATTTAACCCATGGGTTCAAGAACCAGGACAACCTCTTCACTTAAAAGAAAATATTAAAAACCAAATTCTCTCACTGCTGACACTACACAACCTATAGACACATGTTCTTTGAATTGTGATAATTCACTTTCTCACTTTCTGACATTATCAATATCCCATCATCAATTTGGTCACTTTGCAACAATATGTTTCCTCACATGCACACATCCAAAATGCTCATGGCAACAATGAATTTGAAAATGAATTCTTAACTGAAAGAGGCATGTGAAATTACAAGCAATAATTGAACTCAGCATGCAAATGAAGTCTAAAAATTTTCAGTCTACAAGTGGAGTTATGAGGTAAGCACAATTTGCACTACAAATATTTTTGCAAAGAGGAGCGTATTTCTAAATCATTGCAAAATATAAATTTCGAATGTTGAAACTTTGTAGTAGAACAATTGTATAAATTTGCCCACATGCAATACCTCAAACCTTCACAAATTTTTCATTCCTCATCTAGGCATTCATACTGCTTTGCTTTCAATATTTGCTCATTTATATTTTCCTTTAGTTTGTAAACTTCTCTGTGTATTTTTGAATTCAACTATTTTTGTTGTGCATCTGCTATTCATGCAATAAATTTAACTTGCATACTGATATTTTCTTATTGTCAATTGCCTTCAATATATTTGGGGGTATAAATTTAAGTGGACTAAAGAACAATTATTTGTTCTATATGAATCTTTCTTCTGCTAAGTTTAAACAAAAAATTTTCAATTATCTCCATGGAGCGATATTTACACTAGAATTTTTTCCAAAAGAACCACAATACATCATCAAGAGGGAAAGGTAAAGAAAACATCATGAGAATAGGTATGTCATTCGCACCACAGTGGTTCGATGACATTCCAACATACTTAGAGTATGAGTATGACCTCAACGAGGAAAAGGTACATAAGGTAATAGCAAACATCGACCCCTAAGGTATACCACCTCATAGATTTGAATCTCTACACATGAGTGTTTCTACACAACCTACTGGATTTGAACCTCTACGCATGAGTTATCCCATAACCATATTCAAGGATGAGGAGCAATATAGGGGTCCACATGCATCTAATGGTTCAAGGCCTTTAAGCTCAAGTAAGCCCCCTAAACCTAGTAAATCTAGTATTTTCACTACATATTTTTGTAAAGATATAGATGAAAGGGGAAACTCATAAGTGTTTTGCAACTACTGCAACGCGAGCTATGCTTGGAAGATGGGAGAGAGGTATTGTACCCTGAACAGGCACCCGAGATTGAAGTATCCTAAAGATGTAGAGATAAACAGTACATAACAATAAATTACCTAGGGCGGTGGTTCAATGAGACAAACGCTAATAAGATATAATCAAGAGAAGCACAAGTACAATTGCACGTAGTACCTTGCCAACATGTACGTATCATTCAACACGAGTGCGTCAAAGTGGTAAAGTCAATACAAGCGGAAGACGTTTAACCTCAACTCATAATAGTTAAGCCGAAGCATGTTGAACCAAGCTACATAAGAGCTCTACCATATAGGTAAGTGGGAGCTTGCAAGTAAGTTCGCTTCGCTCGATACATTAGTGTCCATATGTGTCAACATATAAATAGATCCTTTCCGTAATAATTCGTATATGGACATAACTGTTTACTGGATCGATGATAATTGGCAACTAAATAAAATACTATTGCATTGAGGGTATTTAATGAGTACCATACGGTGCTAAACATTTATAAAATTATTAGAAAAATCCTAAATGAATATGGCTTGATAAAGAAAACTTTTTTCTATTAGTTTCATAATTCAAGTACGAACACAGCCTCCATAACAGATGGGTTTTTTTTTTCCATATAAGTTATACATATCATATTCTTAACTTATGTATCAAGGGTGGTGTTGCAATTTTGCAAGAATGTAGTCCCAATTACAAACGTAGTGAAGATAATAACGGAGAGACCATCCCTCCACAAGAAGTAGAGGAATCTTTGCATGGAGCACAAGAAGAGGCCCCAAAAATTTAAGATGAATGTGCAAGACCGCTGGAGCTCCACATACAAATTGTTACATAGCACTATTCTTTGTAATGAACTAGTATGTGGCATTATGATGTTCAATATATGTAAGATTCGCATTTACCCCAATAACTCAGATATATGTATCAATTGCTGAAAGTTCTCAGAGTTTTTTATGATTTCACTAAGACTTTCTCACAAATATTCAGGTCAAGTGTTCACCTGTTCGTTATGTCAGCGGTCAACATTCTTGGCACACTAATTCAAGCCGCATTTATCTTATTGCAACTATTTTAGATCCCCATTGTAAAGCTAATCTAATATTGATGTATATAAAAACTTATTACAATTATATTGATGATCTAACAGATACACGAGATATATATAGCTTGGAAGCACAGTAGGAGGTTTTCGTAGTAATAGCTGACATAGACAAGGTTCTCATGTCCTAACAAAGTTAGTTTGGTAGCCAATCATTAGTTTCTCTATCGTGACCCCCTACGGAACGTCGCTACTCATTTATAGGCGAGTAATTGTTGGCATAGAAATTGAAGCGGCAACAATCAAGTAGGCCAATGTCTAAGCTATAACACTATACGAACACAAATTTCAAATTCTTTGAAAATATCTCCATCAAGGATTTGAACATCTTGGAGTGGTGGTAGAGGCATGCAAGGGACTATCTAATCCTAGCTCGCATCACTCATTAAGCACTCGCCGCTCCTACATCGACAGTTGCTGTTGAGCAAGCGTTTAGTACTACAAGCCTCATCCTTGATGATTGGTAAGCCTCTCTTTCCTTTATTAGCGTTGAGGCAAGTGCTTGTATAGAAGACTGGTACAAGGCTTCCTGTAGACAACAAGAACCATATGAGACATTAAGCAATGAAAATGATTACTTCAACGATTAGAACAAATTTGATGGAAGCCCTAGCCCAGCCACGGGTACTACTCCTGAGCACGAACTACTAATGCAAGGAGACACATAATAAGTTTTCTTTTTATTCCTTTGGAAAAAGTTTTTTCACATAGAAAAATCCTTGTTCACATTGCTCTAAAAAACTAAATGGTATGGTTTTCCCAAAAGTGGTGACCCAATTGAAACTCTTTTATCTAATTGTTGCGTATCACCATTCTTGACAACAAACTGCTCTATGACTTCTCTACGTATAACGTGCATGAGGTTAACATTCTCCCCAACAACTGGGATATATGTATCCAATTGCTAAAGGTTTTGAAAGTTTTTCATAATGATATTAAGATTTTCTCACAAGTTTATAAGTCTAGTGTACACTTGTTCCTTATGTCGGCTGTCAATATACTTGGCATGTTGCTTCAAGCCCACGAAGCCCCGAAGCTACACACATGTGTATACGATATGGCATTAAAGTAGTTATATTATTATAAAGACATTCCCCATATTTATCTTGTAATAACTATTATAGGTCCTCGTTATAAAGCAAAAGTACTACTGGTGTATTTGAAAACTTATTATGGTTACATTAAAGATCTAATGGATTCCCAAGATATGTACATCTTAGAAGCACAGCAAGAAATTTTAACAGTGATAGCCAATATAGAGGAAATGCTCGATTGCTACCAAAGTTAGTATAGTAGCCAATCATCAGTCTCTCCTTTGCTATCAACTAAGGAACGTCATTACTCATTTATGGGTGAGTAGTTGCTGGCATAGAAATCGAAGAAGCAACAATTTGGTGGTCCATTTTTTAAGCTAAAGCACTAAACAAATACGAAGTTCAAGTTCTTCGAGAATATCTCCATCATAGAATTTGATGTCTTAAAGTGATGGCAAAGACACACAAGGGATTATCCACTCCTATCTAGCATTGCCCATGAAGTACTTGCTACTCCAGCTTCAACAATCGCCGTTGAGTAAGCATTTAGTATAGCATGCCGCTTTATCAACGATCAGCTAGCCTCCCTATCTATTATCAACATTGAATCAAGTGTTTGTACTAAAAACTAGTACAAGGAGGCCTACAGACAGCAAGAACTATACGAAACATCGAGCGAGGAAGATGATTACATCAATGATTGGAACAGATTTGATGGAAGCCCAAGCTCAACCGCAGGTCCCACTTTCGATCATGAATAACCATCGAAATGATACATATAGTAAGTTTTCTTTTTGTTCTTTTGGGAAAAGTTTTGTCACGTAGAAAAATCCTTTTTTCGCAATCACTCCAATGAACTAAATGGTATGGTTTTTCCAAAAGTGATGATCTAACCTTAGGATTTTTCAAATTATAACCAAGTGAAATTATTCTTCTTCAAAAAAATTAAATTGGATAGTTACGTATACTTAGATTCATTTCACTTAATTTAAAATTGACTAACAAACTAAAGGTCTTCTAAATATTCAAACCGAACTATGGCAGTCTGATTTTGATTAACAGATACATAGGAATCTTCGGAGCGACCATAAAATCATCTATAACTATAATCATGCAACACTTGTTTTTATGGTGATTCTACTTAAGTAACCTATGTTTTTACCCGTTTATAACCATAATCATAACATAAAAATGTGTAGAAAAGTGTTGTGGTGTTAAGTAAGTAGCAGCATGTAAAGGGAATGAGGGTTTCATCACACTCCCTAATGAGCTAGACCAAAAATCAACACTACACTACACTACCTTACTTACTGGTGCTATAACTCTTACCAAAGTGTGTTTTTCTTTTACTAACCTTATTTGTTCTACATGAAACACCCTAAAACATTTAGAACAATGCAGTAAAGTAAAGTTTATCCAAGAAAATACAAGTTCCTAACACTATTCTATAAGAAAAACTAACCTAGTCACTTACCAAAACAAGGGTTTGGATGGCCTCCTTATGTATGTATGTCGTAAGATTTGTATGTGTGTGTATGTGTGTTAAAGGGCTAAGGAATGTGTGTAGGTGGCGTGAGGCTTGGTGGTAGGTGGTTTGGTGTGGTGGTGGTGATGTGTGTTTATGGTGTTTGAAGGAAGAAGATGGAAGGGGTTTGAGGTTTGTTCTTTGAGAGAGTTTGTGAGGGTTTGTGTGTTTAGAAAAATAAGAGAAATGAGGGAAAAGGGAAGGGGTATGGCTAACGAAATACAAAGGGAAAGAGCAAACAAAGTGTATGTGTTTTAGGAAGGAAAGTACCTAGTACAAATGGAGACCATGTACCCTTTTGCCTTTTGCCAAATTAGGAAAGATCTTATCCCCTAATAGTATAAGATGCACTAAATGTAATTAAGAGATTGTCTTGTAGTCCTTAATCAACTTTAACTTGTAGTCAATTAAGATGTAATGATAGTTGGTTATGGATTAGAATTTGATTAGGCTTATGGATAGTAATTAGGCATAATTAGGTTAGTTAAATGAAATTAGGATATGTTTAGGGTTTTGTCAAATTTAGATAATATACTTTAGTTAATTTTATGCACTTACACGTGTGCTTAAGGTCTATTTAGGGTTTAATATCCATTTATAGTAATCTGGCTCACAAACAAACTCAAATGTTAGGTTTTAGTTGTTCAGTGATATCAATCACTTTTATCGTTGGGTTTAAACTTACTATTAGTGTTCGTTAATGGCGTTAAGATGTTTGATCATTTAACTAGGGCTTAATGATCATTTTAAGCTTTCATTATCATCCTAGGGTTTTTTTTTTTTTCAAGTATTAAGGTTCCTAGGGTTCTTGCTCATTTGATTAAGGTTTTAAGGCATACTTCATTCAGGGTTTTGGTCAAACATTTAGGGTTCGATTATTTTACCTATGGTTTTATTATTATGTATAAGTGATTCTATGGACTATCTGAAGACTTTTTCATCCGACTTTACTTTTGGGTTACTAAAATTTTGTAGGGTTTAAAAATTATCTTCTTTAACATTACCTTCCTAGATTTTATTTCAATCAATTCTTTTTTTATTTTTTCCTTTTTCTCCCCTAACATTGTATACATAAATAAAGCTACTTTTCAATATATTTTCAATTGGCAAATATATATATATATATATATATATTATAGTTTTGCAATTCAAATCTTAGAAAATAATATAATTAATTTTGGAAAAAACACTAAATTTATTCCTTTAATATTAAGAAGATAAGTATTTGAAAATACTATTTGATAGAACATATATTACATTGTGTTGAAATTTTGTTTCTAATAGATCTTTCCAAGATACAAAAACTTTACATATATATATATAGTTTAATCATTCAAATCTTAGTAAATAATATTATTTATTTTAGAAAAGCAGTAAAATTATTCCTTTAAGATAAAGAAGACAAGTATTCAAAAATACCATTTAATAGAACCTATATTATATTATGTTAAGATTTTATTTTCCAATATATCTTTTAAAGATTCAAAAGTTTTTAAGTTTCTTAATTAGTTCGGTAAGGATTTTTTTACAGTACCACTAGTAATATAGCATTACCATAACACTATATTATTATTACTTACTATAGGAGGTAAGTAAGTTACCTTCTTCATTTCCTGTTTAATTAATTACCAAGATTAGGCTAACCCATTATCCAAGTAACAGATAGTCTATTTTAATAAGATAGATGGTATAAATTAAGTTTTACTAAATTAATAGTTTAGATTGACCAACATTACAATAATGCATTTTTTTTTAGCATTACCATCGAAAACCCTATTATGAAAGGTATTGAAATTAATTATACACTCCAATTTTCCTTTTTTATATCATTAAAAAAGAATGAATCTTTATTTCAATCTAATTTCAATACTACGAGTCATTTTTTTTCAAAAATATAGATATGACAATCTACATAATTTGTATGTAAATAAAAAAAAAAATTGATATGATATTTTAAGGCTATACTTTTTTTTATGTGATAACTAGTTGATGACACACTAGTATTACATGTATAAAAAATACCAAAAAGCTTAGACAAAAAATATAGAAGAATACCACTAATATATGTTAGTAAACTAAAAAAATGTAATAAATTTTCTAAAAAAAAAAAAGTCCTTACAAATATTAGTCAACTAAAAAGTATAATGAACTTTTCAAATAACAACAATGTTGAGTAATTAAAATAATAAACAAATAAAAAAAATAGCAATTATAAGAATAAGCATGCTAGAAAATAGTAATGATATAGTTGAACATAACACTTAATAATTTTTATAAGATGAGTTTGATTTTTTTTTATAACTATGATACAATATCAATGATAGCCTCCGTTGCTTTTGAATCATGCCTTCGTCTCTAGAAGTTACAACTTTAGTAATATTAGAGCAATATGTTTAA
This sequence comes from Lumnitzera racemosa, assembly GCA_024138005.1. Lineage (NCBI taxonomy): Eukaryota > Viridiplantae > Streptophyta > Magnoliopsida > Myrtales > Combretaceae > Lumnitzera > Lumnitzera racemosa. The sequence goes on from JAMXBC010000007.1 coordinate 11,604,015, forward strand.
ATATTAAGTATTAAGCCAGCAAAATAATGAGAAAGGATGGAGCAAAGAGATAAAATAAGACTTATAGTAGTCTGGTAGGTGATTATGGAATAGTGATAGTAGTGAAGTTTTCTTATTAATACTTACTAACCACGTATATATGATAAGTAACGTCTTATTTTCACTATATTAAAGCTATTAATAGGTTATCTTAAACAATAATATCATACAAAGTCCATTTAGAAAACTTAACGGTGCTTGGGTCGTATAGATATCTAAACCCGTTAATTTTTCTCAAAATAATTAATATTTAAACATTGATTGTAAGAATCCCAGCTATATAATTAAGAAAATCTAAAGTAGAACAGTAAACTTCAATAGTATCCTTACATAATTTTTTTAAAATTAAAATACATACAACCGTAGAAATAATATTTCATAATTTCATAAATGCAAAACTATAAGAATGAAAACAAAACAATTAAGCACATAAAATTAAAGATTTTCATTATATCGGCCTATAAATCTTCTAGAGTATATGCATGACCCGTAAAACATATGTAAACTATTCATAATATTTTGTTGAAAAACTCGATAGAAATTACACCACATAGATAATTGTATAAAGAAATTATTATACTGAAAAATTTAATTGAAAAAAAAAAAATCGAAAAGAACATGAAGTCCCTTGATCTAAAGTACATCTCAGCCGCCTACTTCACGGTTACAAAATTTCAGCTAAAAAAAAAAAAAGAAAGAAAGAAAAATGTACGACTTTTGAGGCCAAGTCACATCACGCTTCAAGTCTGTAGCTTTTACATCTTCCCCTCCTGTCCAGTCCATGGATGTGAGTATATTACCTACTACTCCAAAAAATTCTTATTACTCAAGCTATTGCAGCAATCATGGGTTTGGTCGCCCCTTAGTAGCGTGATTTATATTTTTAAGGCTAGAACAGTGAATCAGATCAGTCCACAGACAGAGGAAGAATCTCCCGGACTGGAAAAGCTTTGGATGATGCATCTATGTGAGACAATAGAGGCCCGGTCTTCTCATATATTGAGGATAGGCAAAGATCGCGTTTTGTTTATCTTGGGAAAGACACGTTCCGTCGAATGCTTTTCAGATTTCAACTTGCCACTAGCACTGTATTAAGGTATGCTCGGGGTCAAATTTCATAGGAACAGCACTTCAAATAAACATTCTAACCAAAAGTCACACGAGCTTAGACCTTACTTTGTGCATTTGAAAATTGAGGAAAGATTCGTCGATTTTATCGTGGAATCCAGCTCCCGTGTAATCCAGAAATGTATAAATGCCGAAAGGAGGAGACCAAAACATCTAATAAACTTGCTAGACCAGTATCTTTCCCATGATTTTAGAGGAGTTTTAAGCTTTGAGAGTGATGGAGTTCGTCCATTGGGTGGCTCTGGGGAAGCTCCTCCAAATTGTTGGGCACTTCCAATGCTGACATTGACCTGTGTTGCAATGGCTCTTCCTAATATAGAGCACGCTTCTAAAGAGTGGTTGAGGAAGTGTGTAAACAAGGGCCTAGTATATGTCAAGCTAGTGGAAGACAATCTAAATGGCGCACGTGATTGGTTAATATCCGGGCTGCTGCAAATGTTGTATGGCTAGGACTTGATCACCGACATGGTTGGTTAGCTATAGATCTTCAAAACCTCGCTTTGAAGAGCAAAAGTCTGGTTGGAGTACTGTTGTCGCTTGCAAAATCTGCCAACGAGGACTTTAATAAATTTGTTAATGATCGGGAAAAGGAAAAAGAGTCGGGACCCGCAGCTTCATTATTATAAGACCCGAGGACAAATTTATGCAGCTCCGGCTGCACATTCCATGTATAGAGTTTGTCAAACTATATTGCAAGACTGCCAAAATGAGGAAAATCTCGACCCTGCAAAGCACTGACATATTAAAGGTTTGTCCATCACCATTGCTAATATTTTGGGAGCTTGTTTTACCAATTTAAGACGATGCACTTTCCTGGAATGCAAGAGAAGCATTATGGAGAAGGAGAGAAAACTGCATTTTGCATGCTCAAAATTTTTGGGGAAACCGAAAGAATAATGCAAATCCTGGAGAAGGAAGGAACGAAGATTCCAGATCTTGCTAATGATGAAATGGCATTCATCGGCAAGTGGCGTTCATATCCTACTCGCCACGGGGCAGATAACCAGTCACGGACAAAGAGCAATGATGTAGTGCAGATGGCCGATGGAGGTTTGTTCTTCTGTCCTAATTTATAAATATCTATAGGGATCGTTACCTTGAAGTTACATATTTGCCGTTTATTTAAAAAATTTTCTACGATTCCATCCACTAATTTATGAGATTATCACCATCCTCTATGGCATCATTAATTTATTAAACTAATTATATTATTAATCATTTAAATTTAATAAATATTAAATAAATAATAAAATAAAAAATTAAATTAATTTTATTAAAATAATAAATGAGACTATAAAAATTTCATCTATTAATATTTATATTATCGAAGCACATAATACCTTAAGGAACTACTAAAATAATATCTTAATTATTTCAGTTTTCCATCATCCTCGTGTTTCCATGCGGTTTGCTTTTTTCAACGAAATTTCCTTACAAATCCTCTCACCACTTGATTGTACGATGAAATTTCCCTACAATCCTTTCTCCAGTTTCTACGTTGCTATAGAAGAAGATAGTCCTCCATCTTGTGCGTTTCTGCAAGAGAAGATGGTGTGTTGGAGGAGCAATAAACAAGATTGAGAGGCTGAGGGAGTAGTAGGAAGAAAGATAGAGAAAGGGATAGGGATCGGGATCCAGAGGGGGACTAGGATCGCATGAATTGAAACTGCAACAATAGCAACAAGAGGAGAGGGGGAGATACTCGCTCGATGAGGAAGATGATGCCTTTGCTTTTGGCATTTTCATTGTCAAATCACAACAACAGTCGGTGAACATTTCCTTTGCTGGCAACCACAACGAATACGGTTCTTAGCAGACTGATGATTAGTGTTCTCGTTCCAAGAAAGGCTCGCTTAGGTGGGACTTGAAGTGGGAGAGAATAGTCGTAATTTGAATTGCGTGGATTTTTTCTATTTATTCATGTTTTGGTTTTTTTTTTTTTATTACAAATTTTTGGCTTGGTTATGAGTTTTCTTCTGTTTTCTGATATGGGTCTTTGAGTTTCATTTGACACACATGCGTTTGTTTGGTGATATTTTCAGCTTCTACAAAGTGGTCTCATAAATGTTGGGTTTCAAATAGCAGTGATCATAGCCATGGTGGAAGCGTAATTAGCAACCCAAATGAGCAAAATTTCCTGCAAGCTTCGGCATCTCTAGTCCGAACAAGCCTTAGGATGTCAAGGTCTACAGTATGAACTGTTTCTCCTTCTTCATCCAATGCATCGGCCTGGAAGAAGTTGGTGGTTTTTTATTAGCTGTAAAGTAATTTCATTATTCCATTGTTAAGTATTATCAGGCCCATCTTTCCTATTTGTTAATATTTCATTATAGAAAGACACCATATGAAAAATAATATATAGATAGAGGGCAATCTTCTTCTTTTTAAATTCCATTCAATAGCACTTCTTAAGCATATGTATAATTCTGGTAAATTTACTATAGGTAAATTTGTATTGTCTTATGAGAGAATTTAATCTTTCATAATATTAATTTTGGATTTACCGCTGGAAAAAGTTGCTTGGACTTTATTCGGGTAAAATAATTGCTCAGAATTTTATTCTTTTTAAATTGAGTTATTTGCTAAATAGAAAAGCTCTCTTTTTGCTATGTTGATTTTTATTAAATTCTAGCCATAAATTATTAATGTTTTCGCCTATGAATTTGTTTGTAATACCCAATTAGTTTTTTTTTTTTTATCTTATGCTGTAGTGTTTGCTTCAGTTAATTACAAAGTTTAATTGATACCACATGTTTGGCTTGTAAGATGATGTCCTGTTTGATTGTATCCTAAGTGTTTGCAAGCAAGAAATTGATGGAGATATTCAAGTATGATGCCCTTTTCTTTACAAAGCATTCTTTCACTTTAGATGGGAATGATACATACAACTATAATTGGCTTTGAGCCAACAAAAGATAAGAATATTGCTAGGTCGTAACGATGCAAGACATTTTGGAGCATTTAGTAGATAAGTTGTTTTAAAAGGTAGAGATAATTATTATAGGAAGTCAATAAGGGCTTCATGACTGGTTTGTTTTTATGTGTTAGAAATTCCTCCTTTTTTTATTCATAGGATGGAAAATGATGCATAACCCAAAAAAAAAAAAGGGGAAGAAAAGGTGATGTCGAATTTTATAGTGAAGATGGAACTATGTAGCAATGCTCTTAGAAGAAGATATGTACCTTGTTCTTAGCTCAATGCAATTTAGATTTGTAGGTCAACATTATCTGTTTGTTTATTTATTTATTAATTTTTATTTTGGTTGCTGTGATTGAAACACCATGATTTTCTTTAGGTGAGGTTGGTGGTGGTGGTAGGCAAGCCATCTTCATTATTCATTAAGGGAGAAGAATAGCTTTTGTAGCTCAGCTTCATTACACTCCTATGGCAAAACACTACTCAATATTGGAAAATCAAATCACCCATCAATGTCATGTTGTTTCTTTTCCACATTCATCATCATTGCCATTTAACACCTAAAACCACTCCTTATGTCTACCCTTACTAAAAAGATCGCAAACAAGGTTTGATCCCTTATGTCTTGGAAGTAGTGGTAGCAATGGGATTAATCATAGAAGAGGAGGAAGCAGTGTTGAAAACATTATGGAGCAACAAATGGATAAATGTAGACAAATGATGTTAAAAGTATAGCATAGTGTTTACATGGCACAAATGATTTAAAGTTATGATAGCATTTATGGTAATTACTTCAAATTGTTTTAGGTTTATTTTATTTTTTTTCTTTTTTTTATTATTTTTTTTTTTTGCCAACAGAAAACTTTATTAGCAAAACACCAAGGAAAAGATCAGTATGTAGGTTTACCCTCTAAATCCAATAGCAAAAGAGAAAGTAAAGGAGATGGAGGCTTAACGGCCTGAAGAGACAAGATCATCCCCTTTTTACCTTTTGTCACTACCCAGTTAGCACAGGCATTTGCACAGCACTTTAGAAAAGACAAAGCAACAAAATCAAACAGACTATAAGAGTCTACAAAAGAAGAGACAACATGTCTAGTTTTCCAAAAGCAACTGACTGAATTAATTAAACTATTGAAAACTACTTGAGAGTTCATCTCTATAATGTTGTTCTTCCATCCTTCTTCAGCTGCAAAATTAATGGCTTTAAGGTTTGCAAAGGCTTCCACTTCTATAACATGCAAGAGAGAAGATGGGGATGAGAAAGCAGCTAATTACGTACCATGATGATCTCTAGCTGTAACCTCAATACCTACCTTTCTAGTTGGATTACTTATTGTTGCATCACAATTCAACTTCACTACACCTGTTAGCAAAGGATGCCATTTATCTTGCAATCAATATTGTACATTCCTAATGTGATTATGAATACCATTCATTTGTCCGTATTTTAGTAAACAAAATGTAACCTTGAACATACATAACAAACTGTTGGGATTCCTTACCGATGGATTAAGTACTTGTTGATAAAAATCAGTATCTTCATGCAGCTAATTAACATTATACTCTTGAGGTTGCTACCACAAATTATCAAGGTTGTTAGCTGCTTCTTGGTTATCCGAAGAGAACATGTGTTGTCCTGCACTTTTTGCTTCAAAATAATTTGATGCCTACTATCTAATACGTCTAATAATCTACTACGGACTTGTCTAGACACCATTGAAAACATAATTGTTACTATGTTTCCAAATGAACCACAAAGTAAGAACAATTTGAGAAAACTGAATTTTACCATCATCTCTATTAAAAATATATAATCTTGCCACTTCCAACAACCAATCATTAAAACTAGTTACCCCATCACAATTAACATTATACTTAAATAAACCAAACTAAACCAAATGAGTCCAAGAGCGTGAGAAGGAAATATTTTCAATTGATTCAACCTAATCACAAGGATGACACAAAGGATTAGCACAACAATTCTTTTTTAATGAATTATCATTACATGCCAAAGAATTAGTGGAGGGTCTCTAAAGAAAATGTTTTATTTTAGGTTCCAAATCTAATGCCCAAATCATTTTCCATATTTTATTTCAATGTAATTGATGATGCAATGGTTTTCTTTCTTTCCTTTATTTTTTCCTCCTTCTAATGTTAGCTATATGAAAACCTACATTATTAACAATTAATGAAATATATCTTCACATATATTATTGATGAGAAGATAGCTGCCATAAAAAGAAAACGAAAAGATGAGAAGAATACTTCATAAGAGTATTGTGACAAGACAAGCATGGAGTGGACAACCATTGATAAGGATCAAAGCAGTGGATCTCGAAAAACCTAGAATGGGTCGAACAGGTTTGATGGACAAGAAGTGAGATGGTTGGTTTCAATGATGAATGTGAATGGATATTATACACCAAGACACAAACACAATCAAGGGTTTTAGCTCAAAATAGGGTTCAATACAACTCATGAATACTAAATGTTACTCGGGATTCAAATGATGGTTAGATGCAATTCACTAACTAGTTCAAATGAAGTAGTTCACCACAATCTCAAGGTCAAAATCAATAAAAACGCAAGAAAGATTAGAGAGCTTAATCTATACTCAATAATTTAGCAAATGCTAGCTCAAGAGTAGCCTTACTCAAAAAGGAAAAGATTCCAATCGCAGGAATATACTTTTCTATCCGATTTCGTATATTAACGTCTCTGTATATATTTTATGTTTACAGATGTTGCTATTTATAACAAGTCCTAAATCCTGGTGACAAAACTATAAATAACATACAAGGCCTTAAACCCTAAAGAATTGGGCTCATAAATAAAATAAAGGAAAACATATACAAGAATACAAAACTGTACGTTTTACAAGGGGAGTCGACATGCAGTCACTCGGCATGTCCTAGACGGAGTAGTATTCGAACCGGACGAGGTTATTAGTTGGATGTACAAATTCGGAAAAGAGTTCCCGAAGTCTTACAGTGTTTGGTTGAGACACGAGAAAAGCCAGTCCACAATTGCCGAGTCCTAAAATCAGTCGACACGAGTCTCTCAATGCTGTGTCAAGTGGTTCTTTTGTTTCGAGTACTCAGCCTTGTGGTATCTTGACAACTTGGGTGACGATAGACTCAATGCCGAGTATTTATCTTTCCCCTATCGCCTTTCTGGCTGCAACTCGACCTCGATAAGCATTAATAGGCCTCGACTTCAGACAGGTCTACTACGGTTTAGATATAGTCGAAGGTTAATTCCCATCATTCTTTGAGGGAAGGAGCTCAGCCTTAAGACCATACTCAAACTACTATACATTGGAGCTTCTTACAAGTCAGCTACAACTCAGGATAAGTCCATTAAGGTGGAAACATGTCAAAAAGGGTATTTATAAGCTCAAAACCTATGAAGTTGTACAGATGGTTATGAAGATCCGCACGAGTGCAATCTTCCTACTACGTTAAGACTCAGATACATGGCGATAGTTTTGATTAAACGCATAAGATCAAATGACAATACATCTGCAACTATACATATGCTTGCGCAAGACATGACAGCTATCATGTTGCATTAAATGTGCCTTGGAAATGCATACTAAGGATAGAATTTCAAAAGGTTAGCTTCTTCAAGAAGCTTCGTTGAAGCCTATGCAACTTTTTACCTACTACAACACATCTTAGTACATCAGCTTGGGAAGTCCTTACACCCAGCATAGATAGGTTTATTTAACTCAACTCTGCTTGTACAACATTAGCTTTAACCAACATAATTGCATGCTACCTCTACCAAACTACCCCCTCTCCCTTAAGGATGTCAGTCCTTGCAATCTCTTACTCGACACGTAAGTGCTCAGCTCGACTTAGAGTATGATTAGCTCAGTTCATCACACAGGGTCTCTCTCCAGCACAGATCCCCATTATGCCATGTTGGCCTCTTCTCCAAAGACGTCAACACGATCACCTCTTCACTAAATCACTAAGCTACTATAAGAGCTTTAGGTCCAATTTGGCTATGTACCTAAGGAACCCATCCCTCCTCTCTCCTTGCTACCTTAATGGTAATGAGACTACCAAAGTTAGAGGGAGGGAGGGAGAAGAGGGAAAGTGTTGATAAAATAATTTAGACCTGACTTAGCTCATGACACAACTTGACTTGCAAGTATTTGACTCCATTGTCCTCTTAACTGACCCTAGCCCAAGCCCACAAGACAACCTACCTGATTACAATAGCCAAGTAATGGCAAGAAGATAGAAGATAAGGTTTGAAGACTAGGTCAATAGCTACAATCTAACAAATTCGAACCACATCAGATAGAATGTTCCCATTACCTAAGATGTACAGATGTGGCAAAATGCTGTTACTAATTCCTTAATTTCGGCATCCCTCCTCTGTAAATACCAAACATCCCAATAGTAAACTACTTACACTCTTTATGTACTTAGCCTAGTTACTACACTCTTACATCCTTATTCTCCTTACATGCTAGATACTAACTTAAGCATCGGAGTGATCACGTCGAATAATACCCTAAGAACCCTTACTATGTGCTCTTTTGCAAGCATTTTACCTAAGTACAATGTCCAATTCCATCAATACTCTATCAACAGAATCCTATAGACAACATAGGTGATTGTAAACATTATAATTAATTTTAGAACCTTACCATATCATTAGAAAACTAGGGACACATGGCAAGTTGTAGTAATTTATGACACCCTTAAGTTCTAAGGCGTTACATGCAATTATATTAAAGTTGCACCTCATACATAATACATTTTTTTTCATTTTACATTAAATATATAATAATTTAATTTTCATTTTTGCATAATTTAGATGCATAATGGAACCAAACAAAAGATCAAATCATTCATTGTCTATCAATCAAATCAATTCAAGAGGATCTTATTAATGAAGTCGTGATAGGTTAAGAAGACAAGCTAAGTCTACCCAACAAAGAGAGGTTCATATTGCAAGAAGTTAATCCAATTGTAGGGCATTAATAGATCCTACCTTTAATATCATGTCTTCGTGACAAAGAAGCAACACTTTTTAGATGCATACACTTAATAGATATTCGTCACTTAGCCCGTTCATGTAGATCAAGCTCTTATGCGTAAGTCAACACTCCTAATTGAGTTGAACAAATAGCTAAAAGACACATACACACACTTATATCTAATTGATATTTGAATTTAACCTTCATTTACTACTTTTGAACAACGTACAAATGATCAGCATTCTAAAAATTTAAATCGCCAAAATGAGCATGATTCTATTAATGGTAGCCAATTCATCATCATTCAACAACTTATATTCCTTTTAATTAATTCCCATAATATTGTTTCAACACTTCTTTAGGCCTTTGTTTAATAGATATCCGTCACATGGCACATTCAAGTAGATCAACTTCTAATGTTGACAACTTCGATGGAGATCATATAGGTATGCACACATACATCTTTTATATTTACTAATTTAAACTTCAACACTACTTTTACCATAACAAAATCGTATAGATTGTCATCACTCCATAGGAGGTACAAACCATCGAAGTATACTATAACTAAACACATGTAATGAAATATTATTTAATATACTAATTATTTAAGCGTTTATGTATGTTTATAGATTAAATTTATTTATTTAGCTTTAATACCAATAGTTAGACCTATATGTGGATACAATTATCACAATTGATGATAAGATTCAACTTCTCACACCAATCACATGCAATTGAGCTAGAGAACTACAAAGACGCACATGGAGAATACTAGCTCAAAACACCATTCAAGACGAAGATTCCTATTCTAGTCTCCATCTTTTACACTACTATCAACCCAAGCGTCGAGCTCTCATAAGTGCCAACATAGTTTCCGAACTTCCAAGCAATCATGCTAACCTATCGAGCAACCATAACTATTACCAAGCTCTTACCATGATCCAAACGGCATTTAAGCCAACCAACTTCAAACATCAGATCAAGCCGAGATGCCGAGACACCCAACCTAGAGAGGATCAAAACACCTTTTAGTACCTAAGCTTTGACTTAAACTAGACCAGGTCAACTCTAACGACTGACTATCTTCTGACTTTGTCTGAGCAGGATCCTACAATTGCTAAGCGACCCCAAAATTCAATATAACTTAGCCAATCGCACTACAAGCTTCCAATCGCCCCTTGATACGTATCTTCTAGCTCATCATTACAAAAGGATTCCTTATGTTGTCCTTACAAAATATTATTTGTTCCTTTGCTCTTTTTAGTATGTTTCAAGTATTCTCTTTGTAAATTACCCTTTTTTCTTTTCCATGTATGCCCTATAATCCTAATAGAGCTAGTTTATAAATCTCATTTACTTGTATGTAGACAACATAATATTGTATTATTGCTTATTATAAGTTTCCTTTCTTAAGCAACCTTTATATTTTCGTTTATTTCTTAACTCTTATATATTCCTTTTAGCGAGAAGTAGTGGTGAGTGACCTTATATTTCGGACCGATAAGTCACATCCAGCGAATTGTAAGTCATGTTAGATCTTTTTGTTGTGTCATATCCAGTTACATAGTTCATAGATTTGCCAATCCCCTTTTTTGTTTTCTTTTGTCCCCTTTTGATGTGGTGTGGCATCCTTATGTACAACCTCGGAGAGACATCAACAACGCCATGAACTTCCATAAAAGTATGAAATACAAAGTACTTGATGTTGCTACCACTACGATATGTCAATTTCGTTATGCTTGATTATTTCAACACAAAACATAAGAGAGTTGTTGTTTGAAAGGATGCATTATTCTACTGATTATTTCACCTAATTTGGATCTCCCTGAACATTACGATGTTCAAACCAACCTTAAAAGATATTTTAAACAAAATATTCAATCATACAATCATATTTTTTCATTCACTTCAATGAGTCTGCATGTTGACACAAGTATACTAGTTGGAAATCGTGGAATATACACACTTCATGCCTATATACCACAAAATTAGTAGTCTCTTACCAAATATACAAGAGATACCAAGGTTTTTTTCAAACATATATATATATATATATGAAACACGAATCATGAAGCATAAAATCATCTTTTGGAGAATCCATCTTTTACTATTGAGATCATTGAAAATGTTACTTCAAATTAGAAGTCTCACAATTCTTTTGTCCATTAGTTAGGCCAATTATTTATACCTTGTAATATTGAAGATCATCACCTTATCATTCATGAGCAGCCTACTGGCTAACATCAGTATTCTCTTCCAATCTCTTTACAAGTTGCTATTATAATAGTTAGAGGTAAAGAAGATCTGTTGAATGATTGTGACATCGTCATTCAATCACAAGTGGGCAACTTGTAAATGTCAATGATACTACTAATTATTATGACTCTTTATTGAAAAAGATTGAAGCAGCAAATCTCGAAAAACCTAAAATGGGTCAAATGGGTTTGACAAACAAGTAGCGAGATGGTTGGTTTCGATGGTGAATATGAATGAATATCACGCACCAAGACATAAACATAGTCGGGGGTTTGAGCTCGAAATAGGGTTCGATACAACTCACGAACACTAAATCTTGCACGAGATTCAAATGATGATTAGGTGCAACTCACTAACTAGTTCAAATAAAGCGATTCACCACAATCTTAAGGTTAAGATTGATAAAAACATGAAAGAGATTAAAGAGCTTAATCTATACTTGATAATTCGGCAAATGCTAGCTCAAGAGTATCCTTGCTCAAAAAGGAAAAGATTCTAATCGCAGGAATATACTTTTCTATCTAATTTCGTATGTTAACGTCTCTATATATATTTTATGTTTACAGATGTTGATATTTATAACAAGTCCTAAACCCCAGTGACAAAACTATAAATAACATACAAAGCCTTAAACCCTAAAGAATTGGGCCTATAAATAAAATAAAGGAAAAAATATATAAGAATACAAAACTGTACGATTTATAAGGGGATGAGGTTAGTATTTGGATGTGCAAGTTTGGGAAGGAGTTCTTGAAGTCTTGCAGTATTTGGCTGAGACACCAGAAAGGTTAGTACACAATTGCCGAGTCAAAGAATCAGTCGACACGAGTCTCTCGATGCTGTGCCCAGTGGTTCTTTGGTTTCGAGTACTCGGCCTTGCAGTATCTTGACATCTCAAGTGACAATAGACTCAATGTCGAGTGTTTATCTTCCTCCCTCTCGCCCTTCTAGCTGCAACTCAAGCTCGGCAAGCATTGATAGGCTACGGCTTGCTTTGATAGGCCTCAACTTCAAACAGGTTGGCTACGGCTTGGATATAGTTGGAGGCTGATTCCCATCACTTTACAGTATCTACTACTGTAGCCATATGGAACATACGGATGGAATATGAATACCACATTAGTAAGTCGCAACAAGGTCACATGTTGTGACTTCTATACATATAATGTATAGGTAATAATCTACAGAGTGTCAAAAGTGTCCAAATCGAGTCAATCAGTTATTTAAGGTTAGATCAGGTAAAGTTTAAAGATATACATAAAATTCAATAAATTTAGAGTATTTAAAAGATTAGGCTTTATTAGAAAAAATCCTAATAAAATATCTGAGTTCATAAAATGGAATTTTGTCCAATTTTTAATAATATTGTTATTGCATAGAAAAATAAGATAAATTTATTTGGCATGTGTATTTTGGGGTTATTTTTGCGTATTTGGAACAATTTAAAACAAGTTAAAGCAAATTAGGCCAAGGTTTGGAAGTAAATTTAAAATTAGGCCATACATGAAGTGCTTAAATGCTATTTAAATGTACTATATGTTAAGAAAAAGCCATTAGCTTAATGGTTAAGCCGTGTGTGTATAATTAGGGGGTTTAAGGTTTAAATCCTTCAAGCAGTAAGTGTGTAAATTCTTTTTCAGCCTCACGTAGATTTCATCTTTCCCACAGGTATGGTCTAAATCCAATCATCACAAGAAAAAACCGATAATTATGTTTTTTTTTTTGGTGAAATCTTTTAGTTTTGAAGGATTTTGATGCAAATCAACTTAAAACATATCTAAGATTCATTTTCATAGGTTGTTTGCATGGATAATTATAAGGAAAAGATTTGACAAAAATTAAAAAAGCTTAAGCTTTATCATCTCATATCAAGCTTGATTGAAAGGCATCTAAAGATTCAACTTTGATGGAATCCACTAAGTTACAAATAATAGTACTTGGAGAACACACCTCGGGATTCCTCGCTCACATATACAACGAATAACCACCATCTTCGAAACCTACATCTAATCACCCATCCTCTTGCCCAACACCATCCTAACTCAATCTACCTTCATCATCCTCACTCCCATACTACCATCAGTAACACCACATATACACACAACAGCAATAGGTAATATAGCAAACAGCAAAACTCCATCTTCATCCAACAAGCAAACACGCACAATATTGTAACCTAAGCACATTGCCAACCCTTATTGGCACACTTAGTAAGCAGTCAATATTACACATCTGACCTAACAACCCAACCAACAACACATACTACAGACACCCAAGTTGACAGCAAACCTAACCGTCCCTTACCATCTATACCTCCACCCTCACGCATTCCAATAGATAACACACCGCTCAAATCCTACTCTCGACCCACTCTCTATCTCATCCCCATAAAAACCCCATGCAACGACTATTTACACTCCAAAACACCCAAAAGCAACCTAACTACCCTAAACCCGATAACCTGCTCCTAAGTACCATACTAAACCCCATGACTTGTCACCCAATCGTAAGATTCCCAAAACCATCACCAAACTCAAAGCATCGTTATTAAAGGGTGTTTTACCAATAGAATCCTCATCAAAATTGAAGTCCCTATTCGTTTTTAATTGTGGAAGTGTTTATGCAAAGCCTGGAAGTTAGTTGAGCAACAACCTAACCCGACCCAACTGTTGGAGCTTCACAACTAGAGTTTTATACGAATAAGAGTTCTTTTCCTAAAAATATTACAGAAAAAGGCTAGTTTTAAAAAAAAAATACGAATATTAGTATACTGAAGGCGTATTAAGTGAATCCACTTGTTTTTTACATTGAAGGCGCATGCAATGAATGCGCCTTCAATAGGCTATTTTAGTAAGAATTAAACTGAAGGTACATCAAATATATACACCTTCAATGGAAATATTTATATAGAAGGCGCATTCACTTGGTGTGCCTTCAATTCAATTTCCATTTAACTTACTAATTACCCCCTAGCCAAAACGATAAAGTAATGTTCTTCCAACTATTAACTTACAAACTGAATGGAAAATTTGATACAGTAATCAATTACATAAAATCACAATTGGTGGAACGCCTCAACAAATAGCAATTAAGGAAGAAATAAGCACATGAGATGATCATCCAATGACCATATGAGTCGAATAGAGGAAAAAAAATTGCAAATTGTAAAATTATGATAAATAAACAATGCATTGAATTGCAATTGATGATGAAAGGTAAATTGTATTTCGAATAATCAGTATATACACAAAATTTGTAATCAATCAATAACAACATCAATACGATGGAAAAATAAAGGAGAAAACAAAACAATAGACTAAACATATCTATTGATGCGTACGCAGTGTAAAGGTCCTCATGGCACAAGAAAGAAGTGAACGCCCCCCTCTATCATTTGTCTAAGTAGGCTCAAGTGATGAATCGTCGAGCTCATGTTCCCTAGGAGGAACTGGGTTAGCTGGATGGCCCGGATGCAGCTGAGTGACGTCCTCATCTATGGATAACTGTGTAGGGGTAGAACATCGCTTTTGAAGAGCTAATGGAGTTACGAGATCAAGATGTTACTGAAACTTAAGAGTCGTATATGAGCTAGATCTAGCCCAAGAGTTAGATTCAACTCCCGAAGTGGAGGCAACACCTGACTTAGGGCATGTGCTGTATCCTCCACTGATATGCCCTAGGTCTACAGAATGATAAGCATGTGATGAGATATTATCATCGAGGTCTACCCAACGACGTACCCTCGAGCCTTGCCTCTTCGAAATCTAGCTCTACCCCTAAGTAGTACACGAGGAGTTGGCATTTCCTCTTCAACAGGTGGTCCTTGCTCCCTACTGTAGTCCATATGAGGTAGCTCATGTATGCCCTCTTACTGTGAGTAGAGGATAAGGCCACTGTGTTACTCAGTGAAGTCAAGTGCCACATCTACAATGCCGAGCATTGTAGGATAGTCAAGTAGCAATCTAACACTTCTTAGCGAGTTCACCTAAAATAAGAAAAGAAAACAAATGTCGCTACATGTGATAGCAAGTATAAACGAGTAAAAAATAAAATTGTGGACAATTTTAGATATACGTACCAATCAACCAATGACATCTCTATGGTGTATAATATAATACCGAGTGATCCGTTTATACCACGACCAGTAGCTCTCGTCGAGCCCTCAAGGACCCTAGATGTATATTAGGAATCCGTGTCTCTTGATCCAGTCAACATCCGTCCTACGCTAGAGGTTCAGCTACTGAAGCTACTCTAAGGTGTTGTCCTCTTGTGAAACGTACGGATATCCACCAAATTGTTGGATGATATGGTCTGGAAAGCACCACTCAATGATATGGAAACATATGTGTGGTACCCGGGCAGTCTAAATGTGTCGCCCATCAATGTAGAAGTGAGGCAGCAACTCCTGTGTATAAGGCTCCCAAACAACCAAAAGGGCAGAAGAAAAAGTAAATAAAAATAAACAACCAGTCAAACAACAATGGTTATCACTTACGGCCAAGAAAAGAACAACAAACAAGATAACTTATAATATCATACATGCCACATCATCTGCATGTCAAAAGCAGTAGGATACTCATCTACGACATGCATCAAATACTGAGTCATATCCCGTACTACCTCCCATCTAGCTACCAATAGCCTATCCCCGTCAATAATAAAACCATATCGACTAAAAAAGGAAATATATGGGAATCTATCTTAAGCCCAAACCTACAGTAGAATCACGGCCCCTCCTAACTTATGCATATCAGAGGACGAGGCAGAGTACAACTGTTAATATAACCATGCTAAGCAAGCGCTACTACAACTAAACTACCCAGCTACTAAGAAGTCCTCCAGCAATGATAAAAACATCAGGTGAATAAGGCTGGAGGATTTATCCTCAAATATAAATCCTCCCATCAAGCTGAGTATTTACGCATGCGCATACTATCAGACCGTCTCATCGTTGGCCCTACGGGGAAGTATATGGAAGTGTTCCCGTAACCACATCAGAGATAAGCGAACTCCCTTCATCCAAGCAGGCCTCATACCTAGTAATCTCTCCCCTACATCACCCTAGCTCTCCTCATCATCATTTTTCATCCGACCCACCACCACAAACCTTCAACTAGAAGTCTAAGTTGGACCTCAACATCCTGCCGTATAATGGTCACCTCTCCAATGAGTAAGTGGAACATATGTGTCTCGGGCCTCCATCTCTTGACAAGTGCCGCAATGAAATGCCAATCCAACATAATAAATGGGAGTTGTATAACTCCCCAGAACCTAGTCTCCCGTATGTAAGGCTCTACCCTAAGATATATAGGAATATCCCGATTATCCTTACGTAATGATATCTCATTATGCCACACTCGTAGTGCATAGGTTGCCTCCTAAAGAAACATTCATTGAGTTAGCAAATAACACCTCTTTAATAAAGGAATTGACTAGAAATAATGATGACATTACTCACCCTACCCTCCCAGAAGGCTTATAAACGGTGACTTGCCTGCTTCGTAAGTACGCGTAGATCAATCCATCTTGGCTCCATCTATCTTATGAACACATACAAACATGTTTAGTAGACAAAAAATAATAAATTGTCAATCATTATACTTATGCATGTATTACAATGTAATGCTTATATAAAAAGGGAATATGTACTAGCCCTATTAATATCCGAACACCTCCTCTAATTATGTCCTTCTCGCCTACATGTGCTGCATTTAGTTTTATCGGACCGCTCACAAATGTCCATCTCCATGTGATATCGCTTACATCTAGGTTTACCTTTTTTTTTGTAGTAAGTCAATATTTGGGTGAAGATAAGGGAAGCTAACTTGTGGCCGATTCAACTTGTCACCAATCAGGTAGAAAGCTCAGTAATAATCTATTTGGTTTGCCCACTTATTCCATGGCCTTATTGCCGATTTGTTGTCCACCCTCATTCTCGCTACAATAGCACATGCATGGGAGCAAGGGATCTTATATATTTGTCACTTCAAACAAATGCAATTGCGGCCCCTGAAGTCAACTGTATGTGTCCTTCATCTTCCCTTCAATCCTGTCGTCGTGGTTCGATTACCAATTAAAACCTCAAAAATACCATTCTATAAGATAAATGAAATGACCCTATGTGCACTTACCTGCCCCCTCTAAGTTTATACTTCTTTACAGCGTAATCAGTGTAGGTCTTCCTAGAATCAATTACTTCCTTGACATCCTTATGCCTCTCCTCCTAATAAGCAACATAGTTGTAATATATCTTCTTTACTAATGCAATAGCAAGTAATCCAAGCACTAATTTCAAAACAAAGTTATAACTTTGGACAATGTTTGATGTCATGTATCCAAAACAGTAACATCTATCATATGCAAGAGTCTACCTATCCAAATCAACATTGTCAAACCATGTAGGAGCATCATCCTTAACCTAGGCCAACTTCTGCATGAAACATTCAAATTTCCTCTATTGTGCCTAAACACCTGCAAACCATACAAGTTTCTTACATAACTGGTTTTTGTAAACCATGTTGAAGTTACTAGTAACGTACTACAGACAATATCTCCCAACTGCAAATGGTGGTTGCCAACCTACTGATGGTTCCTTATACGTAAAGTTAATACTAGATGCCCTATCGAATACAAGACATACGGTTTCGCCACTTCTAGCCAACTACATGTACTTTAAGCTTCCGTAGGAACTACCCCCAAGTTTCTGCCAATTCTATGTCAATAAGAGCAAATGTCAATGGAACAATCAAATTGTCTCCATCCATGCTACAAGCTACCAACAACTTATGCTTGTACTTTCCATATAAGAATGTGCCATCAACACATACAATAAGTTGACAGTATTTGAAGGCTTCAACACACGGCCCAAATGTCCAGATACCCCACGTTAACTGGGATTGACCTTGCTTTGGTGAACTACTCCAACCTCAATCCACTTATGTCCCTAAGTTGCTTAACTTCATTATATTTAATAGTCTCGGCAACTCATTATACAACTTCTCCCAATTACCATATACCATCTTAACATCCTTTCACTTGGCCTCGAAAGCCCTTCAATTGCTTACTGTATACCTATACATAGTTTGCACGTTAGCTAAAAAATCAGGTATCTTAACATCAGAGTTGTTTCGTACACAATTAATGAATAGTATAGCCATTATGTTGCTGTCGAGTTGAGGATGATCTTGATTCATCATCGGGTTCACACAAGTATGTAAACCCTCTAAAATTGTTATTTTGAAAAGACCTTCTACTTTCTTTAAACAAGCCCGTTACCTCCACTTACAACCCTGTTCTTTGTTTTTACAGTAAATAGCGTATACATTCGATTTCGAAATGTCCACATGAAAATCACAATGGTTCCTTAGATAGAATGACTTAATTGCATTGATGAGATCCTTCTTCATGTTGAAATGCATACCGACACTCAAGTCATCAAAGCTGATAATGTTACTGCACATTTCATCAACATCTTTCTCGAATGATCCATAGCTACTGCCATCATACTGGCCATTATAAAATGGGATATGCTCTCTGATAAGCCTGTCAACAAGTTCGTTTATTTGCGAAAAGTCTTCAAACTGCCTACTTGACAATACTTCACCAATTCGATGGTATGGCTTGCTAGGGCCATCACCATAAAGTATCCGGACCAATATACTGCTCTTGCCAAGATATGGTCTCACTTGGACCTCTCCCAAATGCTCAGCATGATCATCTTCAAGGCCAACATCATCTTCATCACCATCCACATCATCCTCATCACCATCTACATCCGTCGCATTCTCCCCGTCATCGACATTTATATCTATGTGCATTCTCTCTACACACAGATCATAAGACTCTTTATGTTCAATAACGAGACCCAATGCTTCATTAAGTTATTCTTCTGTGATATTTGCGTGCTTGTACTCAAAGAAATCCATGTATGGTTCATTTGACTAATCCACATTTGTTTTCTCCTTACCAATCATTGTTGAATGCACATTGAGATCCGAAAGGGTTAGATTGTCTAGCTTATGTATTTCGTGCTCATTCTAGGTACTCCATTCCCCAATGTTCCTTATGTAAACTTCTTGAATACTTTGTTCCCCAAAAGACTCTGCCATCTCAATGAAAGTCTCAACATCATCATCATCTCTAATAGCCATCAACTTGTAGATAGCTCTAGTATCATAGAAAAAAAGATGCTTGTGCACAAGTTCACCACCACTTAGGTCAACTCCAATGCATCCATAAATTCTCCGATTGAAATGAGAGAAGTTCGAATCCTTCCTAACTTTCAACTTCTTAACAGGCTCCCTATCATACTCCGGCTCCCAACTACCCATCATTATTTTCCATTCACATAAACAATAACTTTTACTTAATCTGCCATTTCCACTTTAGTATTGCTATAATGAACCGTCATTTACACACCGAGCAAGAACTTTACAAAATGCACTTAATCATCTCGGTAAGCTACGTCGTCAACACAACTACTTAGCTT
The DNA here is from genome assembly GCA_024138005.1 of Lumnitzera racemosa. NCBI lineage: Eukaryota > Viridiplantae > Streptophyta > Magnoliopsida > Myrtales > Combretaceae > Lumnitzera > Lumnitzera racemosa. The sequence goes on from JAMXBC010000007.1 coordinate 11,623,845, forward strand.
TAACTTTCTAAGTCGACTCAACATAATAAAAAAAAAAAAGCCAATATATATACACACACACACACATACAACAATTTCCACTTACATTCTAACATTATTCATACCCATATTCATATAACTTATCTATCGCAATACAAAACAATACTAAATTTATACAGCACACAATAAGTTTTTATGAAATATTAATAATTTATACAACTTACGATACATCTGCAATTACGAAATCTACATAATAACGTAATCAATTTTTTTCTAAAAATAAAAATTGCATAGTGTTGATTATTAATAAAATAAAATAAATAAATAACATATTTATAAGTTATGAATTGTTACCTGTTTCAGAAGTACAGTTGTGTAAAGAAATGGTCCAGTACTTCAACTATAGATTTCCTCAAGTTTTCTCTATGTTTTGGAAATTTCAAAAACTGATATAAGCAAAAATGAGTTGTAGCCACGTATATTAGGGTATATATAGCTAACATATTGAAGGCGCATGCACTAAATGCGCCTTCAGTTATAATGAATTATACTGAAAGTGCATTCACTGCTTGCGCTTTCAATGTAAAAAAAAAAAAAGTAACTAAAGGTGCATTCACTTAATATGCTTTCAGTATACTATATTTGTTTTTTAAAAAAAAAACTATAATTATTTTATCAAAGTGTAATTCTATCCCTTACAAATACGGGGGTTGATAAGTTAAATGATAGAATCATTCAATTTTTTCCTAGTGAGGTCGATACTTACTTCTCATTTGATTCTATTTCTAACAATAAGGGACATTTGTACCAAAAAGAATATTTGAATTCTATCTCTCCGAGTGAAATGCCTCCACATATGTTAATCCCTAAAAAGGAAGCCCCAATCATGCTTTTACGGAACTTAAACCCAAAGGTAAATCTGCATAATGGCACTAGATTGATATGTCTCGACTTTTTGAGGAATATCATTTACATTGACGTTTTGACTAGCCAACCAAGGCATTTAAAAGTTTTTATTTCGAGAATCTCTTTAGAAACCTTTGATAATTTACACCTCCCATTTGAGATGTTAAGAAAACAATTTCTTGCACATTTGAGTTTTGCTTTGATAATCAATAAAGCATAAGGTCAAACAATAAATACTGTAGCTATCTAACTTTTTGAGCATATGTTTAGCCATTGACAACTCTAAGCAACTTTATCAAGAAGAGTTTCAAAGAAATCAACAAAAGTATTAGTTAAAAAGGGTAAAATATATGAAGTACAAGGTGTATACACTCGAAAAATTGTTTACAAAAGTGTGGCATTGTCATAAAGATACTAGTACATAAGGATTACACATTTATGTTTCTAATTGTTAAATAGATGCCCATTTGTTTTAACTTTTTATTATTATTAAAATAAATATTTTATTTATGGTTATTCTAATGCTAGATTGCCAAATTATGTAGAATTTATTAATAAAGGAGTTTAAGAGGAGATATCTTAACTCCCTTAGGTGCATTTTATTTACATCCTGAATTACTATACAAATAACAAGAATTTTATAGTAAAAAAAAAAAAAGCTTTAGCAAATTTTATGTATATGATCGAGCATCTATGTTCCGAATTTAAGAATTTCATAATGTTACAAGCCCTATAGATGTTTTGTTATATAATTTAGGGATTTTCACTAGGTGTCCACATCAATCCCCTCGTATAATAACCATTTATTTTATATATATTCTTCTCTTGTACGCCTTTATGGATAAGAAGTACACAATATAACACAAAGATTTATTTCTTCCTTCCTTATAGAGAAATCGCTATAGGATTTATAGTTTTGGTTAGATATACCCTATTAGAACTGACACAAGATCCTTCAATAAGATGATTAGACAAGAGATTACAAATTAGAACAACATGCCCAATCTAAGAAGGGAGATGACCATCAAACTATTATTGTAGTAAGATCACATTTGAGACATTTTTTTCATTCCACCTTTGCAATTTATTTCGCTCCAGTAAGATATTTCTTTACTTTTGCAAATTTAAGGTTTACCCCTTTGTCCATTTCCATCTCATTGAGGTCAAAATCATCATCATTATTTTTTAAAATTTCCATAGCTATAGAATTTCTATTTGATTTTGCACCTGCATTTCCATATATAGTTCTTCAATCATAAGAATTTTTATTTTGTGATCCTTTATTCTACATATCAAGTTCCTAATTAATGCGTTTAAATTGTTTCATAGGGTAATGGAAACTTCATAGATGGGGCATTTTAATTACAAGTAACATAATTTCATGTACTTCAGTAAAAGCATTGTTAATATAACTATTATCTTTCTTCTTCCATTATTAACAATTTTTTTTATGTATTACTATTGTTATCCTCTTTTCCTACTTTATTTTCAATGATTTCCAAATTGTATATACATTTTTTTTATTGATATTTCGTTTAATTTTTGCATGCACAATGCGTTTGTGTAGTGACTAGTTATATTATAAGCCAATATAGCTTTATTCCACTCCACATTTTCTTTAATGTATAGTTTTATTGTTATTATGGTATTACTATCGATTACATTTCTTAAATTTTTATTTATCTTTATTTATGTAATTGTAATTAATAATGCATTCAATTTCTATTAATTATAGCATTATATCCCATCACAATGGTATAGGTCGTATAAAATTTAGTTATAATCTGTATAATATTAAGATTTAATATAAAAGGTAGAACTAATGTTGCCATTATTTATGTAATTATCATTAATAATGCATTTCAATTTCTATTAATTATAGCACTATATCCCATCACAATGGTAAAGGTTTTTACAAAATTCATTTATATTCTATATAATATAATGATTTAACATGAAAGTTGGTACAAATGTTTAAGACACTGAAAGCGGAGAATCCGCTTTAACATATATACTACTTTAACGAAAGCTGCTAGAGGTTCATACCGTAAGACAGATGGAGTAGGTAAGCACGAACTTATATCTTATCTACACGCGTGATAGAGTGGGTAAGCATTACTGTTTTCTAAGATTTTTTCTTTTGTGTTTTTTTAATTGAAGCAATTTTCACCCTCTCACTGCTGTTGCCAACCTATTTCATGCCAGACTTATATACTACTCTTCTCGCTACTGAGTGAAATTAAGTACGGACGACCGTTCAAATGTCGTCAGTCGACCAGCACCATAACGGACCCGCCAACGATCGAAACCTCCAACTCAGAGTATTCGATGCCACAAAACTCGGAGTCAAAGGCCTAGTGGACACGACTTCTCCATCCAAAATCCCATCCATATTCATTCACCCTCGCATCGACAAAGAAGCAACACGTCGGTCGACAGATACTTCCCCGATTCCGACCGTTGACCTCGGAGGTGTCCGGTCAGAGATTGTCGACGATGCTCGAAATGCATGCGAGAAATGGGGATTCTTTCAAGTGGTCAACCATGGGATTCCGGAGCGAGTTTTGGATGAGATGATAGGAGGAGTTGAGGCATTCCATGTGGACGAGAGTAGGAAGGAGTATTACTCACGGGATGTGAGGAGGAAGGTGATGTATTTCTCTAATTTTAATCTTTTCAACACCGAGGCTGCTGATTGGAGAGATACTTTGGTATGTGAGGTGGCACCACACCCAATTGCGCCCCAGCTCTTGCCTCAGATGTGTCGGTATGCTCTCTGGCCGTGATATACAACGTGGAATGCTTAATGCATAGTTGTGAATGAGAATGATATGCTTCCAAATCGAAACCCTTTTTTGGATTTCAATTTCTTTTATTTTAGCTATCCTGGCTCGTAAACAATCTCAGCGCTTATGTGACCAATTTTCAGGGACATTCTGATTGAGTATTCAGGGAGAGTGACTAAGTTGGGATTGACATTGTTTGAATTCCTCTCTGAGGCTCTAGGATTAGAACTCAATCACCTTAAAGACATCAAATGTGCAGAAGGGCTAGTGCTCCTGTGCCACTGTTACCCTCCATGTCCTGAGCCTGAATTAACTATGGGCACTAGCAAGCACAAGGATGGTAACTTCTTGACCATACTCCTCCAGGACCGGATCGGAGGTCTCCAGTTTCAAATCAACGATCAATGGATTGATGTTCTTCCCCAGCCAGGATCACTACTTGTAAATATAGGAGACCTCATGCAGGCAAGTCATGTGTTTTGTTTTTACATATCTTCACTAAAGCATGGTTTTACACTGTGTTTGGATACTTTAGGTAGTATGGAAATGAGTAGAACTCAATGGAAAAAAAAAAAATCAGAAGAAATGGAAACGGAAGGAAATGTAGCACTTATTCCTTGTTTGGATTCGTATAATGGAAACGGAAAGAAATGTGTTATTAAATGACAAAAGTACTCATAAATTAACTCATTTGATTTTGCCTACAAGGGTATTTTTATAATTTTATTCAGTTTCTTCCCATTTCCACTCATTTCTTTTTATTTTTGAAGAGAAACTTTTTAGCTTTAAAAGCAGAAATGTTTTCATTGACTTCTCTCCTTTTTCACTTATTTTTATTCTCGCTTTTAATTACCAAACACAACACTTTCACCGATTTCTTTTCATTTCCGCAAGTTTCCATAGATTTCCATGCCAAACAAAGCATTAAGTAGTATTGTATACTTTATGAGAAACAAAAGCATTGAAAAGTTCTTTCAGATGAATTTGACACACTCTATTTAAAATACTCAAGCAATGGCATTTCAAGCAGCCATCTGATTAGAATTTCAGGCCACCAAACTTCTGTTCTATCACATTCATGGAAATTGCGAGATGAATGGACTCTCAGCTCGTCTTCATTAATTTTATTGTTGTGTTAAGCTTGACAACGATAGAACCCAAACACATTCACTAGTTATGATCAGATCAGAAGGTTGCATGAACCAAACTGGAAAAAACTTGAAACATTGAGCAAATGATGCAAATTTCCACGGATTCTCCTTTTGGCAGTTGGTATCAAACGACAGATTCAAGAGCACGACTCACAGGGTCTTATCTAAGAAAGAAGGGCCAAGATATTCCATAGCAAGTTTTTTCAGAACAAATTTGGGCTCGGAGTATGTTTCAAGATCTTATGGACCCATAAAGGAGTTGCTATCGGAGGAAAATCCTCCAATATACAGAGAAACAAAGGTGAAGGAGTATCTGGATTGCTATTTCTCTTCCTCGAGATCTGGTGGCAGCTTATCCGTGCTATCACATTTCAAATTGCGAAATTGCTGAAATTCTGTGGAGAACGGAGTAACGCAGTGCGCTATTGGCTGTAAAGAAAAGAACCCAGAAGGAAGATGATAGGTAAATATGTGATATGTTTTGATGCTATGAATGGAAGTCGTGATGATACTAAGTTTTGTTGCAGTGTGCGATGTTGATGAAGGAAAGTTTAAATTTAAGTTTATCTGAAGGATTTGTAACTTCAAGAATTCAGCTACTTCTGTTGATTGTCTTTATGATCCTACTCAGCGTATGTCATATCCACCGTTTTCCTGGTACGATCAAAATGGAGAATGCCACGAGCTAATAATCAATTCAAGAGTTATTATAATTTAATAGTATCATTATTGATTTTTTATTAAAGTAAATTAGAGTTCGAATTTTACATTCCTTAATAATTGACAAAAAGGAAAAAATTAAAAAATAAAAAACCAATCCAACAATGATTAGTTGATATGTTTGTCAACCATATTAATCTCTATTCCTCCTCTCACAATCCCATCTCTCTCTTTCCTATTTATTAATATTATAATATATTTAATTATATTACATAATTTTATTTATTTTATATTTACGTAATACGAGTATATCGTTCGTTAATATATATAAAATTCATGAGATGAGTTAGCTTACATGTTTAAATAGGAGTTTAAGCTTAACTTATTTATTAATTAAATACAAATAAAAATAAAACTGAGTTTAAAGCAAACTAAAATCAAGCAGCTTAACTCGTTTACATACAATCATATTTACTCTGTGATCCGTGGAAATTTCAACCTACTTGCTTTTCTTATTTATTCAGGCGCATGGACCTTAAATATCACATGGCGTGCTGACTATTATCAATATCGATAGGGATGAACTTGTTCTCGGAGTTGAAATAGCTTCATGGATCATGGATCATGTGTCATGATCTTAGACACTTTTTATTTTTTTCTTTCCTTCAGGCACATTGGCTTGCTAAATCTACTAATCTGCAATGAGACAGATTGAACGGAAACTTCTAACCTTCCGTTTAATCCTAAAGTGAATGCGGGACGAATTGGCTTACTTAATTTGTTTGCGTGGCTCGAAAGCACAGCGCATTTTATTTGAGAGGTGTTGAACGATATTTTATTGAAGCCAATTTATACAAACGCCCAGTCGAGACATTTGAATAAAGTCTCCTAGAGTTGCAGACCTAACCTTCTATTTAATTTTATTTAAGTGACTTCAATTTTCGTTCAATCGGCAAGAATGCCATTCAAAGTTCAAACGGGACATTGCACCCCATTTGGACCCGTGCATCTCGAGTGACGTTCACATCTTCAATGAAATTATGTTTCTGTTTTATCTATTTTATTCATGTTATTTCCCTAACCAAATTAAACTGTTGAGATTATGGGTTTCCTTTTTCTTAAATTAATTTTTGAGTTTTATCTCCTTGGTTATTTATCAACATGTAAACATATCGAGGATTTTTTTTTTTCCTTGTAGCATTCAACAAAATACAAAATATCTTTTATTTTTAATCCATGCAATCAACGAGTCAAGATTTTATAATTCATACTTTTGTTTCTTAGTTTTGATAATCAATGGATTGATGTCCTCAATCTGATTTTAGCCTTCTTGGGATTGGATTTCCTATTACTATTGCTGGTCTTCATAATCCTTTCTTCGGGTTCGCATCGATCATTTAGATAGACTAAAAATTGGTGATCAAAATGCCTTCATGGGTTGAGACGAATGATACGGGAAACGAATCTATCTCGATTTATTTTTCTTAATTTAACTATTTAAGATATTATTAAATATAATCAATAATTGAGATTATAAAGAATATAACGACGTTATAATAATGTTACATGATATTTCAAAAATCTAAAAAATCTCAACTTTTAATTTATAAATTGAGAAAAATTAAAAAGAAAAGAAGATAAATTAAGAGGATCCAAATCATGGATAAGATACATGGATCATGAAGTTACTAATTATTATAGGATTTAGATCCCCTTCATTTATCTTTTTCTCAATTTTTCTTAATATACAAAATAATAGTTGAAATTGTCTAAATTTTTTAAGTATCATTTGATATCATCATAACATCATTATATTCTTTATAATCTTAACCAATAATTATATGTGATAACATCTTAATGAGATAAATTAAGAAAAGTAAATAGAAATAATCCATTTCCATTATTGTAGTCATTTAAGCACCTATTCTTAAGGTTCCACCAAGTTTATAAGCTAGCCAGTGATAGTTATCAAGTGGATTAAGGAGTTATGTTGAAGCAACCTATTGTAGCTTTAGTACTAAGGCCCATATGAAATAGATGGGTTATGAATTTGCTATTGATAACTGTCATAGGGGTAAAATACAAAAAAAAACCTTCTAAACTTTAACTTAAGTACGCATTTTCCTCCTTTATGAGGAAGAGCATTAATTTTTCCTTTTTCCATATTCCCTTTTTCATTTAAGAGAAAGAGCACGCCATTTTTCAACTCTTTTTACAAGCATCTAAAAAGAAATACCAACATAATCATATAATAGTAATCTAAAACTATCTTAAGCTAACAAAAACATACAAATCAAAATCATTACTAACATTCCCCTTAACTGAATGTTCATCCTAGCTTTTCACTCTTGTCTTGCCTGTGTAAGGATTAAGCAAAGAAGCAAAATCATACAATTCCAATACTAATAAAAGTACAAAAAATATCAATTGAAAAAAATATATAGATCTCAAGTTGTACAAGTAATGCATATACGATGTCATCGGCTGCTTCATCTTACTTCTTCCAACAAAATTACAAACCTGTACAAATTTCATAAAATTACATTTTACTAAAACTATGAAAATTATATAGTTATGTGTTGCTATATAACTATCAATCGAAAACATAAAACTATCGACAACCAACACAAAACAATCATATAACATCAAAAACTGTCTATAATTTTCATTAACTATCAACAGTCGGTATGGACATAGAAGCTCTCCACCTTTATCTATCAATAGATATTACTAAACTCTCTAAAAAATATCAATAGTTATTTAGGGGATGAATCATAGTTCTCATATGTTGTCGATAGTTTATGGAAATTGTCTTGTTCCCTCTCTATCAAACTATAGACAATTACCTACTACCGTCAATAGTTAAGCCCGACAGCAATAACTCCACTACAAATTTTTAAAATTCTAAAAATAAAACCGAATTTTAATAAACATAGTAAGAAAAAATTGTAAAAAAAACATATCAAAATGAGTTTTTCAAGGGATATATTATCCACGAAAACAAAAAGCTTCTTATTTATTATAATTAATACACTTTTACTGTGATAGAGTCGTTTTTTACTTTAAGAAAGTGAGCGAAAATATATGTTTTCTTAGGTTTATGTTTTGGACTTTTTATTTTATTTTGGTTCTGTTATTTCGTTATTATTTAATTATAATTTTATTTCATTTTTTAATTCTTAAAAGTTATTAACCTATACTTTAGGTTATGGATTATAGTATTTTAATAAAACAATTGTGTATATTGAGTTTTACTAAATAGATAACCTAAATTGTCGTAAAAACCCCAAATTGACTGGCATAAATAAAAAAAAATCACCTAGGATAAACATTACAAAAGGTATCATTAAACCACTAACACCTACAAATATTATCCAGTTTTGACTTTTCAAGAATAGGGATTTACGATCTTCTAAGAAGAATTTGTTAACGTGCGCAGTTAGGTACCTTGTAGGGTACAAATTTTCTTTTAAATAATTTTCAAAACGATAACTTGTATACTCGATGTGATTCTCCTAGATGAAACCATAAAAAAACTTAACATTCTTAAACCGTAAGACCTCAAACATTGATACTAGTATGCACGACCACCCATCCAAGAATGATCCTTTACTGCAATCAGCAGCCCAGGTTGGTTTACCAGCTGCTAAGCACCCTCTTATTGCACACTTATGGAACATCCACCAGGCTTATATTCCTGTCTCCTTGTACAGACCTACAAAACAGATCCTCCTTATTCAAATAAGGACATGGCTGTTTTGCTGGCTTCTCAATTGTATTGTAGTGCTAACTTTCCCAATGTGTTGAGGTATGGCCATTAGTCAAGTGATGACTAATAAAAATGTCATCCATGTAGGGTTTCACTTTTGACCTTCGGGACAGCCCAGAAATCAAAACTCGATAAATTATTGAATGCAAATGGTTTTAGGCTAATCACTAATAAAGATATTGCTTTTAGCTCTCATTTACACTCATGTAAATACATCTATATAAGCCAACTTAGATTAATATTAATTAGAGATACAATCAAGTGGATCATTAAAAAGTACCCCACTCGCCAAACTCGATAAAAACCCTATAAAATAATACCCTACAAAGTTTAAAATTGAATTTTTGAATTATAAAAAAAACCCGATAAAAAACCCAACCTAATAAAAAAAACATATATTAATAAAAATATTTACTATTAATTTATATAATATACAAATCTTATACTAGTTTTACATTATGCAATACATTTAATTCTTAATTTTTATTATTATATAAATTAATATATATACTATTAATCCTATTTAACATTTTCATTTCTATTCTTTACTTAATTCCGTATAAACTCTATAAAAACCTCTCTATAATATTTTGAATCCTTTAAAAATTTATACCTATAAAATCAAGAACCCTATAAAATTAGGTTTTAAAAATAAAAAATAAAACCTATAAGGTTTTTATGAAGGTTTTTGAAATCGTTAAATCCTATATATGAACAGGTTAAAATTTCATACAATCCATTCCGAATCCATCCTTAATATCAATACCATTTCCGCCCTTGTATTGCCAATGAAATTTATTGCTTGTATGTAAGATCATTTTCCCGTATGACCTAGGCGATTGTGAAAAAGAATTTCGCAACCATTGTTAAATTTAGTCCAGCTTTTGGAAGCTATTGTTATGTTCAGTCCAACTTTGTAAGCCATCTCCCAGTAACTCAACCTCAAAGCATAGGAAACAAACTCAAAGGCTACAACAGAACGAACATGCCCCTGGGGATATTCTGCAAATTTCCGGCTGTGTAGTTTGGAATGAGAGATGTAACATGGAATCTTCATCCTGATCTTTAACCTTGGCTTTCGAATATCAGGCGCTTTTACCTGGAAAAAAGGAACAATGAATGAGCAATTGAAAAATACTCCTATTTTCCCAATTTTAACTTTTGACATACCCACTCGCAGTTTTTCTAGAATGGGGAGTGAATAGTGTTCAGGTAAAAAAGTAAAAACATCGATTGCCAAAATTATTACCCAATACAGGTAGGATATATGGAAATTAGCTGTACAAGCACAAAAGCGATAAAAGGAGCTGGATTGCAACCAAAATCAGTTTAAACTGATGTTCTTCCATTTTCCTGAAGTGTTGATAAGAAATTTTACCCTGATGCAAACCTCTACTATAGGTCATTTGGGCTACTCTCAATTCGATTCTCCCTTCTATCCATGTTAGAATTTTGAGCTAATCCCCATTACAAATAAGCAAATCAAGCTGATTTTTCAAATTCAGTGAATTACCCCAGATTCGCTGCAACTTCATGGATATTTGAGTAATGGACCTTCGATCCATGCCAGAGAATTCCATGCTTACAGCTTTCTGAACAGCAGATATTAGTTCCTGCTTTGCTTTCATAGATGGAACTACGTAGTCTGGCCCATGGATGCTGGATAAATCAACAACCTGAAAAAATTAGAACAAGGGCTTTCGTCACCTCAAGATACCTATTGGGATCTTAACATAGCTACTGAAGATGTTTTATTATTCTAGCTTTTATAGAAAAGTTATCACCATAGATTTCCACACACAAGACCTCTTAAATAAATTTAAACAAAAAAGAATTAATTCCATAAGAAGACCTGAGGATGCCTGGGCAATCCCCATTCTAATTCTATCTTTCTTTCGTTCTCTTTTTCCTGTTGATTGACCACTCAACATTCCGAAAGGTTAACCTGATAGAATCGATTTCCCAAGAGTATCGCACTGTTAGTTATCACCACGGAAGATGGTACTTATTACACTAGATGACAAAGGAACCTGGCTAACATTTGAAGCCACTCTACAGGGCAAGTATTAGAAAAGGCCTAAAGGAATTGTTATATTTTTTAGGTGATCAGAATTCACGGATTTGGCAGTATTATATGAAAGAAAGAATTACAAGGCTTCCAGTTAGAAAGCTTGATATCCAGATCTAAAGCTCTATTAGAGTTCTAATGAGAGAAATATCTGGACGCCCTTTATGACTAACTATTACAACTATGTGTAGGTTAATCTAACACTAAAGGACTAGCTTAGCTTGCAAGATGTCAATCTACCAGGTGGCGCTCTTGCCACACTGGCATCCACATCCTCCTCCAACCGCTGCAGGAGTCTCCCTGCTCTCTTCCCTTATCCATCTTCCTCCTAAAATATATTCAAGTGATGGGAGAGGAAGGCTTAGGTGCAACAGCCAAATCATTATTTCCACTCCCATCCACAACCTCATCAGTGTCAAGTTGCTTCTTTAGACAAAGCACATTCCACTGAACCACAACAGCATCAATGACAAATATGTTAAGCCAACAGCTTCCTTGGCTGTACATCCCCCAGAGGATCATCACATGCCACGTCTGAAGGAATACTGTGGAGCACTGAAATCCCCATTGAAAAATCAATGACATAAAGCTAAGCATGACCTCAATTGGTAGACAACACTCCATCAAGCAACCTCATATTCAAACCACCTATTAGTATAGTACTCCCATCTCCTAATTGAACACATTTCTTCCAGATGATAACCCTAGTGTTCTTTAAGAAACAAATATCAATGATGTAAGAGCAGTCACTTCAATTAAGCTCGCTTTGTTTTTATTTCAACAAATTTAAATGAAATATATGAGTAGCAATGGTGTACACACAAGAGGATTTATCAAGTGCCAACAAAAATGGAAGCACGCAGCAGGTATATGTATATCATAAGTTACAGCCTTTAAGCATGTCATAATGAGATAATTATTCAACATCCATCATCAGATCAAATGAGAAAGGACAGAAGAACCATCCCAATTAATCATAGACCAGACCAGGAATATCCATCATTTGCCCAAATAATGGAAATATTCCTACAGAAATAACACAACAATACTTTAATAGGTAATCAACTTACCTGTTGAAACCAAGGAAGTACTAGATTTATGACTCTTTGCTCCAGAAAAAATGAGGCCAAGGTACTCAAGACGTCATTGACTGTATTTTGTGACAGACTCTCCAGAACAGGACCAGTACTATTAATTAGCTCTATCAAGACATTATCATCACCAGATGAAAGAGCTTCTGCATATGCAGAGTCAATGTCCCCTTCACAAAGAAAGCTTCTGACACGTCTCCACAAGACAGGCTTACCAGGTGGAATAGTTCGCCCAGCATTTGTGCTCCAGATTGAACTACAGTTAGAGTTGCTACTTTCAATGTGGACGCCATCCATATTTTGGGCTCCTTTGCCTGAACATTTCTGGGTATTGTTCCTCAAATAATTTCCAGCCAACCTTACCTTTGGATCTATCCACATCTCTGTATCCTGTTCTAGGGGGTCATTAGGAATTCTCTTGCCAATTTCTCTGTCCTCCCATAACTCACTCTTTTTCCTAGTCACCAATGAAGGGTGGCTACTATAAGTATCAAAAGATGGCCGAGGAGTGCATGTTGAAAGCCTGGGGGAAGCAATGATGTCATTCTTCTTTTTCGGTTGGGGACGCACTAAATGATGATACCTCTCTTTATGCATGATATCCCGAGATATTCTATCAACAGAGCTCTCCAAGGCCAATAGTTTAGATGTTATGAGGGACAAGCTTTCTGTCGTGCTAGTTGAGAACACCTGCATCCAAAGTTTTGAATCAAGAATCACAGGAAGGTTTTCTTCAAAATTTAGAAGTTTCGTATAATTCAGCATGCCTTAGCATGAAACAAAAGAAGAGCAAGACACCCAATCTCTGTACCTGCAGCATATCCATTAAGCTTGATTGTCTGCTCTCAATTTCCAAAAGTTGTTTGCGAATGTAAATCATCTCACTTGCTGTTTGTTGACAACATCTGAACGTAGTTTGAGGGCTGGATTCGGTCACAGTTGAATTCAGACTTTTGCAATCCCCTAGTGCAACAGGGTGCATGTCTTCATTGCAACTAGTATCTTCAGTCAGATGGTTCTGGCTATTTTCAACAAGCTTATGCAAACTGCTCATATCAAGACATTCTTGCGAAATTGTTAGTATCTTAGACCTACAGTTATTGGCAAGGATATTAGATGCAGAGGAACAGTCTTGTTTGTCATTGATGGTTGTATATTCATATGCAATGTCTTGCATACTTGTGATGTCAGCACTCGTTCTCTCTGTTGCCTTTGTAACAGAACTACCTTCCGATTCTTCATGGTTAAAGTAACTAAGAGGTTTTCTCTGGATTTTTGGAACCGCAATCTCAATATGCCAGTCATCTGGTTTAGAATATCTGGGATTCTCCTTGTATGTCCGACACGCTTTAGCCATGCTTGATGGACTTTGCTTTTTGAGGAACTCCATGCCAACTTTCTTTGAGGCAAGTCTTTTGCTACCATATTCACTTGCACTAGTCGCATCACTATAGTCACCAGCACAAAAACTCTCTGCCAAACATTAATAATCAGGCATATAGAAAAAGAGAAATTCTAACACAACATGAAGGATCCATACGTTGCTTATTTGAAATGTTAAGACCCCAATTCTGTATCTCTGTAACCAAAATGTGCATCTTTTTTAGTCTCAAATAAAGTTCTTCCAACAAAGCAGTAAAGATCTTGCGCTAACCTAGCAATAAGATTATATTATAGAGACAAGTCCAAACCATAAAGTTTTGATTCAGTAGAAAGGATGGCAAAAACTAAATTTTAAGGATAAATTTACGTTTGTGAACAGACTTTATGTGACGAGTGTATGCAGCCTTTGAAATAATTAGAGAACAAAATAGTCACAATAAACAAGCAAACCTCTGACAGAAGATCCAGTCTCTGAATGTTGAGGATCATCTGGCCCTGGAAGACTTTTCCAACAATGTATTGCTTGCAATACTGTATCCCTGACTGGTTTCACCTGAAATGAACAATGAGCATCTTATTATTCATTCCCGATCAACTAAAACAGGGCACGGAAGAAGAACTTCTAAAGGATACAACTACAAAACTCTGTCAGAGACTAACCTTGTCAAACCGACATGCTTCAAGGGCTCGGATACAGGAAGCTCTAAATGGTCCCAAGAAAGATCCACAAGTTGAAGCAATTTCACCTAAGGCCAAAGAAGCAGATTTACGTGTTGCCCAATCACTGTTTTTCAGAGCTTCCTGTATGCTAGCAACTGCGGCTGACAAAACACTCTCCATTGAAGCTCCTCCAGCCTAAAAAGGAGATTCTTAAGGGCACTATCCATACAAAGAGAATACAAAACAAAGTGCTTACTGATTCTGGAGGCACATTTTAATTTATACACAAACAATATGGTCAAGTGAGCTGAACATCATTTTATCTTGTTGCCAGAGTATTTGCCAAATTCATGGACCGGTGGTCACTTTTTCAAATCAGGAGTGTGCAAAGCTCTTAATTTTTCCTAACTGGTTAGACCGATTTTCAGATTGTTTCTTTAACTATCATTGAAAACTTTAACTATCATTGAAAACTTTTCTACACAGATTCTGATTGCAAAGCTAAAAACATAAATTTAGCATTTTTCATGTGACCTAATGGTATTCATTTCATAAATTTCCCATGAAACCCCAAAAAAATGAAAAAGGCTTAATTTATTTTGCGAACTAATATTCTTAATAAATCTATTTTCTAAATGTAATTCAAGAGTATGCTTTTAAACTACTAAAAAAGTATTTGCATCCTTAAAGTTTGAAAAAGCATTCGGTTCATCCTTGTTTCATCATTGGTATCATTTAGGTTTTACTTTCAAAACGTGCGTAATACCCCTCTTGCAAAATTAAGTACCTAATGAATCCATATAAAATTAGACATATTTATCTAGTTTTACAAGAATACTTTTCTTTTCTAATGAATAGAATATATTCCTCAAAAATTTCTACTTAATGGTTCATATCTTTTACTTTCCAACTCTCACGATCCGATCATCTTTTTCACTATTCTAATAATAAGATGCAAAAGTGAATTCATTAAAACATCAGGGTTGAAAATTAATTAAATGAGACATAATTTTGAATGCTAGTTTTCAAACAGATACATATTAACTATAAAGATGAAACCTAGAACCCAAAAGAGAAAAGAAAAAAAAATGAAGAAAGAAAGAAAGAAATCCAAGAAGACTCATAGTTCAGCTGGCTTAACAATACTTGCATGATAGTTGCATAAAATTAACAAAATACAATCAGCTCACCTGAATTATACTCCTGTTCAACTCAATAATGGCTGATTTGGCCATGAAGTGTGGATTTCGGAGCAATTTGATAGTTCGGCTTAGCATTCTCTGCAGGATGGATGGTGGAGGATCAGGGGTATTGTCAATGACCCTTGCCAAACACAATGCTGAACCTGATTGCACATGCTTATTTTGTTCGCCTAAAGCTTCAAAAAATGGCTTCACCAATGTAACAAAAAGCCCATCATCATCCAGACCAACACCTGACTGGTCAGATAACTCCATAGCCAAAATGCCAATAGTCTCCGCACATGCATCCCTCACGGCAGAGTCTGAGTCCTTGAGCCTCCTGACAATGCTAGAAACCATCTTCCTGACATGTGGTCCAATAAGAGCCTTGTGAAACCTGGTCAAGACACCCATCATCTTGATACAATGCTTTCTGACAGCAGATTTTTGTTCAGAATCGGTGTCCAATATGCAAGATAGAAAGGCAGGAAGGCCTTCAGGAGTCAAGCATTGGGCTGTCTTCTCAAGTTCATCCACTCCTATCTGGTATGTATCCCTGTCAGCAAGCTTGTTGAGTGCAAGGATCACCTTCTGTCGAAGTTGAAAAAGCACCTGTTCGCTGCTAACCCTATTTGTACCTCGTGCTTTCATCTGCTGTGTGTGCATAGTAGGCGCGTGCATATAAGCCCTCATCTTGAATGAAAGATCCAAACTTTAACTACAAGATGTCTGTATTACCCAATGGAGCAGCATGAACCCAGATTCTATTCCCTTCCTTAATTCATCCTCTTCCTATGGAGTTGTACCATATGAGATTCACAAATTAAAATGTTTTTCAAAAGGAATCTAAAAAATTTCTTTCGATGCCAATCAATGAAGCACAAAAACGGACTTCTGGAGTCCCGTCAACGGGTCAGTCAGACCATTTAAATGGCAATGCAGTGCTTATTCCAAGGGTTGGAAGGGCTAACCCCAAAAAAACATACAACTTAGGTAACTTCTAGTACAGAAAAGACCTAAAAAGAAGAAAAGAGTAAATTGAAACGCATACTGAAACAATAAATCAAATGGCCATATCATAGCTACAAAATTTCATTCGCAGTAACACAACAAGAAGACAGTGAAGTGAAGAATCAGATGACTAGAATATTAAAAAGAAAAAACTTACATTAATTCCGTCTCATCGGAAATGGCCACCGCCTCCGTCGCTGAGGGTGACTGTCAACAACGTTATGTGGTTTTGTGAGAGGAGAAAAGAAAGATTCAAAAATAGCATCGTACTTGGGAAAAGGGACACTTTACAATACAATACAAGTATTATTTTACATTAAAGGTACCATGTACTTGTACAGAGCCATACAGTTTACGAGGACACGGAGATAGAGATTAGAACCCCCGGTGTGTCCAGGTCAATGCAATTCTCGTCTTGTATATATATATATATATATTTTTTAAACTTTAACTTTATTCTCGGCTTCAAATTTCGCGCTCACTTAACTTTTCGAATCCAGGGACTGGATTGGGGCCCCACTTCCACCCCCGGCTCCACAAGCGTTTTATCCCATCCGCTGATTGGATAAATTTAAATTTCTGCGCTCCTTTAGGCTCTATCTCTAAACTCCTTTTTTTTTTTTTTTTACAGGAATTTGAATTTTAATATATTTTAATAAAAAATCAATAATAAAACTATTAAGCAACAATTTTTACAAGTGTGTTTAAAAATAATTAATAGACTCAACGTTGGTATCCAAAAATGAAATGCATCTATCATCAAAAATAATTTATCTAATAACCACTTAAAATAACTTTATCTCTATATGGTATTTTTAAATTTGTTTAACTAAGTACCAAACAATCCAATTCACCTTGATATTATAATTATTTAAAAATTAAATAAAAATAGGGTAGTGAAAATGCATTTAATAGGTTTATTTTCATTTTTGTTATTCCATACAATAACAACACATATAATAAAATAATATAATGTGTTTTCCGTATAAAAAGTTTTTCTAACTATTGTTTTAGATCTTATAGAGATGCGCTTATTACATATGTTTTTATTATTATTTCTTTGAAGTTTTAGGTTTTACTGTCAATTTTTTTCATAAAAGAAATCATGATTTGTCTATGATTCTCTTTCTCTTTTGAACTACTGGCTATCGACACATTTGAGCTCTGGTGTAATTTTTTTTTTTTTTTTTTTGCATCTAATGAAAAAAAGAAACATATATTTATTTCAAGTTTATGGTAAAACATTTTATATTTATCATTACAAATTTTACTTCTAATGTACGTATATAATTTGTAATGACTTCTTTCAAAAAATCATATAAATAAAAGAAATTATGAAAATTGTAAAAAAAAAGGGAGGGGCTTTATTAAAAATTGTAAAAGAAAAGAGATAAGAAAGTAGGAAAGATAAGAAAGGGAGAGAGAAAAAAGTGGACTGCGGTTTTAGAGAGTAGGAGAGAAAAATTAAATTTGAGTATTATAAAAAAAAAAACATTTACCTATAATATAAGTTATATATAATTTAATAATATTATTTTAACATTGATTTTTCTGTTAAATAAAATTTAACATTGGTCTAAATAGTAATTTTAATTATAACGATTACTTATGCCTCCAAAGGTTTTAATAATATAGATAACGGTAACATAGAATACACATACGTGTAATGCATTTTACATATTAGTTAAAAAATCACACCTGAATACATTTTTATCTATACTAGCAAAAAATACATCTTATTATGAGTGAAAAAGAATAAATAGTAATTATAATGATTTCAATATTATAAAGATATAAAGCACAGAGTAAGTAATTGTTAGATCTATGAATTGAATTAGGAGAAAAAAAAAGTAGGGATAGGAAATTATTTTAGTAAATAATTTGGATAGTGAAGGAAATTACCTTGGAATATGAAATGAGCGGTAAATTATGTAAAAATTACTTATAAGATGAGGGATATATATTCAAATACTTCTTTTTTTTTTTTTGTCAAACAGCATTGTAGCATTACAACTTGAAAAAAAAAAAAGGAATTGAAACGTAGTCTATTCTACTGAAAAATCAATGTTCATGTCACTAAGGCCTTAGCTAATATTAAAATACTTCAATCGCTTTAATATAACAGATACAATGAAGATTAACTTAATATTAAGAAAATTGCATATGAAAATCGTCTATAATAGATGAAGCAAACGAATAAGTTTAACAAATAAGGAAATGCTTAGAATGTAAAGAGTATGGTCTAATAAGTGTGGTTGGTTATTTAAAATAGTGACTATATAAGTTTCATTAATTAATTTATTGAATTAATTTATAATAAAGTAATTAAATTACATAAGACACCAATAGCAATGTTATCAAACTCAGGTTGATTTATACGATTAAATCCAATATAAACTGATCCTTCCATATAACTAGTTGAATCCAAAAGTCAATTACACGAGCTAGGTTCGACAATATTCACCAAAAGGGTGTCTTACTCTTTATATAGTTATAGATGATATTAAAATAGTTAAAGAGCTTGGTATTTTATATTTGTAATTTTTTAGAGCAAAATAGTTATTTAGAATATTACATGATGAAAAAAACAAAAGAAAAGAATATTAGAGATAAATTATTTAGAGTAGTTATACAAATATGTATACTTATTCTTTCTTAATTTAAAAAAGAGTAACTTTAGGTTTTTCTCAAAATAAACTATACGCGATTAATTTACTTTATTTTACTATTTTTAGTGCATGTGGCACAAGTGCAATTGTCCACTAATATTACATTAAATTCTATGTACGATTCCACACATTAGAATTTTTTTTCCCTCCCCTAAGGCTAGTGGTTCTAACTTCAAAGGAATATTGCTTTCGGTTCAAAGTCCATGTTGGCAATGTTGGCAATTAAAAAAGAAAAAAAAAACAATAGCCATTACAAAGAAATTATTTAGAAAAAAAACAAGAACTTAAACTTATGTCTTACCTATGATATATTAGACTCGGGAACCGAGCCAAATCGGATAGAAACGGCTTGTTCATGGTTCCAAAAATGCGGCAAAATGATCTTCCCCGTCCTCCCTCCTCCTAGTCCTACATCGGCTATGACTCACGAGTTTGGGCCGTACCATTGAGTTGGACAAACTATTTTTTTTTTTTTTTCTCTCACTGTTCCTTCCACATGTCGTGGTTGAATGCTTTCTTTCTCTCTCTCTCTCTCACTTGTCCCATCGCCTTACTTTCATACGCATTCAATTACCGACTACCAATCGAAAAGGTACTTCATGATTTTTTTTTATTTTTATAACTTTTTTTTTACACCGATTCAAAGCGTTAATTTATAGATGGATAAAGTTGAACCATCTAAATTTGCTTAAATCGATAGTTCCTTAACTAATTCTAATCTATTTTTTTAGCTGATTCATACTTTAAAACTAATTCTTATCCAATTCTATTCCGATCTTTATTGAAAATTATGCAATTAACAACTACATAATTAAACTCATGCATGCTATAATAATTATTTTGCAATTTTTTCCTACATTCAAGTTTATCAAAATGCAATGGTAATATGCATTTTGTTAAAATAGAAACTCCTAATGTATAACATATATAATTTGAATGCATTTTCTGTATCACGGTTATTTTCTAAAGAGCATCGACAGTAAAAGCACACATTAAGATTGAATTTTCATTTTCTACCGAAGGCATACTTACTAAGTATGTTTTTTATACAAACGGTATTGAAAATACACTTAATAAATGTGCCTCTAATAAATCTAAAATCTAAGTGTCTTTTAGATTTATTTATTTTATCTATACTTTACTTGGTCCTTTTTTATCATTTATTTATTTTTTCATATGATTTAAATCTAATCAAAATCTAGCATATGAAAAATTATTTAATAACTATCTTGTTTATTTCTATTTCTACAGTTAAGATAATGATAGAAAAGAAGAGTTCAGAAATGAAAATTCTATTACTTTTAATGGGAAAGTGTTTTCAAAATACATTTTATACAATGGAAAGAAATTAATTAGTCTTATTGAAAAAATAAATAAAATAAAAGGTAAGTTGAGACGACATTTCAATAAAACCCAAAAAGATAAAGGTAGTAGAAAACTAGCCAAAATCAAAGATCGATACTAAGATAAAAAACATCTTAAGACCAATAAGGTATTATAAAGAATTTGTAGAAGGGCTTCCTAAGCTAGCACCTCTATTGACCCGAAAATGGGCTAAGTTTGAGTATGATGACAATTTAAATATGGTCTCCAACAGTTAAAAGAAATGTTGATCTCAACAACAATGTTATACTTACCTAACAATAGGGAAGAATGTACTATCTTCACTTATGCCTCCATTCATGATTTAGGTCCTTCGGTGATGTATTAATGTTGAACAATAGAGTTATTGCAAATGCTTCCAATCAGTTAAAGCCATATGAAAATAATTAGCTTACGAGTGATCTATAGATAGCAGCTACAGTTTTAGCATTCAACATGCAAAGGTATTATCTATATAGAGAAAAGTACAAGATGTATATTGACAACAAGAGCCCTTTAAGTACATTTTCACTCTAGAAGAATTAAATACAAGACAAACATGACTTGTTGAGGTTAATTAAAGATTATGATGTAGACATTTGATACCACTTCGAAAAAGGAAAATGTGATTGCAAATACCTAGTAAGAAGAGACAAGGGAATATAACTAATTTGATCACTTCCCAATGACCATTATTGGAGGATATGCACAAGATAAATGTGGAGATAGCAACCTGTAAGGTAAGATTTCAATTAGTGAGCTTATGTACTTAGTTTACCTTATTTTATAGTGTAAGACCCCATAGTTAAGTATCATATATGGTGATGTGCCTAAGAGCTCAATTATCATTAAGACTTACCATAGCAGACTTAAATTAATGGGTCATTCGAAATATCAAAAAAAGTAGAGTGAGTAAGTATACGAACTGATTAAAATAGTTGATGTGAAGCTGATTAAAGGATATAACACACCAATAAACACAACACGACTTAACACTTCACTTGATATAACGTACAAGTTGATGTCAAGGTCCACGCACCACTAATCCTAAGCTACTCGGTAAGATTAAATAAGAGTGTATGAAAATAGACTTTGAAAGGGTTGTCTCGCATAAATATTATATTTAATATCTATTTTGAAGTAAGATGATTCAGACTTACAAGAAAAAGAGACTATTTATAGTAAGTCCCTAAAACAACAATATAAATAAAGAAATAACAAAAAAGCATACAAAAAAGAAGATTCTTAGTACATATGAAAAAGAATAAAAAGGACAAACAACAAAAGGAGAAAAAATAGTACTGTGCTAGATGAAATGGATAGGTAGCAACGCAATTTTGGTCTCGTACATAGATTCTCCGATCATAGTAGGTAAGTAGAATCAAGATGCGACCGCATCAAGGACCGCGAAGATGAGGAAGGGGTGTAGCAAATGTTGATAAGAAATCGAAAAAAAAGTACTCAGCTCGAAAAAGAATATTTCATCACTCGGTAGGAGACTCTCGATAACCGAAAGTTTGATCATTCAGCATAGAGCCCTCAACAATGAATAATCGGCGTTAACATAGGCATAAGAGAGAAAACAAAAGAAGGTGTAAACTTCCAAAGTTGTCAAGGAATTCAACCATTCTTCTTTTGAGGGATTAGAGGCCTCGAAGCCATGCACGAGTAATAGGAACAGTAATTGACAGCTCATTAGTTCCCTGGGGTTATTGAAGATTTATCCTCAAATCTTAGTCATCTTCTTCATCAGGTACATAAGGTGTCAAATCAACCACATTAAAAGTAATAGATACACCATATTCATTAAGCAACTCTAGCTCATAAGCATTGTCGTTAATGTGCTCAAAGATCTTAAAAGGGCAATTTGATTTGAGGGAAAGCTCATTCGTTTTCTTCTAAAGAAAACGCTTAATACTGAGGTGGATCCAAACAAGGTTTTCGGTGCTATAAACCACTTGTCTCCTTCCACGGCTTCCTTGTTTCTTTTGCTAGGCTACAGTCTGTGCCGGTTGTTCGAATTCTTCAGCGCACTGCAGGTCGGATTGGCTTTCCCTTTGTATGACCGAACTGACAACTATATTCAAGGGCAAGTTTAAGCTAAGTCCATAAACAACCACAAAAGGTAATATTCTTGTCGAGCTATGAACTGATCGGTTGTAAGTAAACTCAATGACAAGTAGGCATAGGTCCTAATCGCGTAAGTTCTTCCCTTTAACTGCTCGCAAAAGGTTGCTGACTATCTTGTTTACTACCTCAATTTGGCCATCTGTTTAAGGGTAGCAAGAAGTACTGTACGTGATGCATCTCTAAGATTGTACATACGAAAAAACACCACAACGAATGAACCGAAAAAGAAACAGAAGAAGAAACTAGCAAAGTCCAGGTAGCTATCAAATGGATATGTGATAGTAACTAAGCTACGGGGCCTTTAACCCACAATCGGACTCAAGGACTAGAAGGGTTAACAAGACGAATCCTTATGTTCCAACCAACCAATGCCTAAGTTGAGTACCTCCTTGCCGAGTCACCTCTAATGTCGTGCTGTATGTTCACCCATTGTTGTGTGGTATGCTAGGTTAATAATTACTCTCTGTTGCCGAGTCGACTAATTACTCGACCTCTTCCTTGCTGAGAAGTCGAGAGAGAAAACCGGATGTATCCTTGGTCTAGCAACCGATCTACTTATTTCTTCAACTCTGTTGCCTACTTAGGATCGAGTTTATAAGTAGGTCAGTTCGATAAGGCAACTCTAGGTTGGAGGTTGATGCAATGTTCAATGGCTATTAACGAAGGTAAATCTTTCAACATCTCATTATGAAATAAGTCAGCGTGGTCTTGAAGTAGTTGTTGCACTTTGGCAGGTAAGCTCACTGCTTCTCTCACCTCCAAGAGTCTCCTAACTAAAAGGAGCACATAATCCTCAACCTTGACTTCTCAAGCAAACTGAGCATAGGAAATCACTGAAAACTTCCACTGTAGTGACCTAATAACCTTCTCTTGGGTTTCATGCACTTCTTTAGGACTCATGGGTATCAATTTAATTTTCTTCCCGTTCTTCTGGAATATATAGGTGTTCCTATACCAATCGTGCAATACTCTTAAGTCAAATAGCCATGGTCGGTCAAGTAATATCTAAGAAGTTCACATGGGAAGGACATCACACAACACCTCGTCTGTATACTTATCACTAATGGTAATTGATACTCTAACCTGCTTAGCAACATGTAAGCCTCCTTTCTCATTCAACTAGTGAATTTTGTAGGGCTTAGGGAATGGAAGGGTTGCCGATTTCGTGGCCTTAACTACCCCTTATGCTATAATATTGGTATAGCTCGCCTTGTCAATAATCAAGGTGCATAGTTTGCCATTTACTCGGTAATTCATATGGAAGAAGTTCTCCCTATGCTCATTCTCATCAGCTACAAAAGCACTAAGAGATCGTCGAACGATAAAACAGTATCCGATACCGCCCTCAAGAGGTGTCTCGGTATCGGGGTCTTCTTCAAACTCTTCTAGCATCTGTTCAACCCCCATCTCTTCCTCTCCTTTGCTCACACTATCTACTTCATACTGGGGCTTATCTCCTTTTATAGTCATGACTCGGTGGTTTGGACATTAACTAGCTACGTGCCCATAATGAAGACATTTAAAGTATATGATTTCTTAAGTCTTTCATCCTGAGCTCTGACCTCGATCTCGTCGAACCTCAGGTTCCTTGGCCTTACCCTTACCTCGACCTTCTTCTAGTAGACTTGATACTAATCCTTAGCGATCTACCTCGGAACTGTTCAATGTACAACCATAGTTTGATTCACTTAGCATACTACTTTAACTTGGCAATCCTTATCAGCTAAGTTGGCTCTATCTTTACCCCTTAACACTTTACACCACTCGAATGATCTCGTCTAAACTTCCTAACTTCTGTAATTCCACAATATGACCAACTTTGGTTCTCGATCCAGAAATGAACCTTATAATAGTTCACATATCAGGTTCATCAACATCACATCGGATCATAAGCAACTGAAACTCTCGAATATAATCATCTACCGACTAGTTACCCTGTCTCAAATCTTATAGATGTTGGAAAATGTCTTACTCGTAGTGTTTGAGAACAAACCTACTTCTCATAACTCTCTTCATCTCATTCCATGTTCGGATTTTGTATCTAGCCTTCAAGCGAACATTCTGCAGTTTTTTCTACCACATTGCTACATATCCAAAAAATTCCAATGCAACTATTCGAATATGGACAACATCTTCATAATCGTAGAAGCCGAATATCTTCTCAATCTTCTCCTCCTAGTCTAAGTAGTCGTTAGCAGTACCAAATCCATTGAAGCTTGGAATCTGTACTTTCAGGTATTCAGTGCCCCTATAAGTCCTAAGTTCATGCTCATCAACTTTAACATATTGTTCTTCCTCTTCACACTCCTCTACTTCATCCAATTGTAACCTCCCTCTTGTCATTATCTTTGCACATCGTAGTGGTGCTTAGTTCGAGCCTAGTTTTCACCTCCTGATTTTATAAATTAGATTTCCTTTAAACCGATCACCATTAAACCCTTACTTATTTAATGCTGATCTTCGACTAGGGTTTAAAGAAAACCGTTTAATTTGAAAACGTATTAGAGTTACCATTTGATCAGAGTTAGGAAAAACAGTCAAGTTATAACCAATTAGGTGAATTGATTATAATTTAACCACTAGTCTATGATAAAACTGACTTTTGAAATACTTTTTGAAAATCGGAGATCTAGATTCAGGGGTTAGAAGTTTTAAACCCTTACGAATATCATTGACTTTCCAAATTTAACCTTAATCTTAAAAATCACCTTTTTAATTTCACAAAACTCAATTGTTAATTACTCTAATTGGATAACTTAAGTAATCTAGGAAAAAAGGAAAATTAGTTTTTTTTTTGTCATCGCTTTGTAAGTGTTTACGTACCCGCTATTTAGGATTAAACGTATGTAGTTCTTTTTGTAAAACTTTAATGAGTTGGTTGATTTTAATTTTGAAAACATATTGGATTTACGTTTTTAGTTCAATTTGGTTTAATTAAGAAAATTTCTAAAAAAAAAAGAAGGTTTTAAATTAGATTTTTTATTTATTTTTTGAAAAAATTCTAAAATGCCCTAAATTTGAATATGGATTAATTTAATTTATTTATTTTTATTTTGGAAAAATGTTTTTCTAAGTGATAAAACAGTTATTTATTCATTAACCTATTTATTTTTATATTTATTTTGTCTTATTTACTTATTTTTTTATCTATTTCTATTATACTAAAAAATAAATAAATAAACTATTCTTTTTTCTTTTTTCTTATTATTATTATTTTTCTTTTTCTTCCCCTTTTTTTCTTCTTTTTTTAATTCACATTTACAATTATAAAGGACAAAAAAAAAATAAACTAAACAACAACAATAACAACTAAAAAATAAAAAGAAATAAATAAAAAAACTTCGAATACAATGGACGCGCAAGTCGAACCCAGAGCAGACTTCGGTTTGGTTGACCGGGTTCAAGTTAGATCGCAAGGTTAGGTTGCCTCCAAGCTCTCCAATGGTAGCAGTAAGGTGGTGTGATTCTAAGTGTTTTGGGCAGTAAATTGAGCGGGAAAAAGAGGATTTGTGTGTTTTTTATTAAGAATAGGGGGTGATGTGAACCGTAGCCAAAAACAGACAAGGCCGGTGGCTGAATGGATCGAGCTTACAGAAAGCTCAAAAAGATTCAATGGGAAAAGGTACGAAAGGGTGAAAGTAAAGGACGAAAATAGTAAGCAAAACCTACGAACAACTCTAAAGGATATGACGCACCAATAGAACTTTCGAAAACTCACGGCACAATTTGATATGACGCACGAATTAGTCCAATGAGGTTACTCGTTACCTAACCTTACTTAAGGGAATAGATAAGAGTTATGCTGAGAGTAAACAACAGTTTTTACACAAGGAATAAGGTACTCAAAAATGTATTGAAGATTATTTGATGTCTTACAACTACAAGTGTAAGGGTATTTACACCTGCAAACTAAGGCAACTTGCTTAAAAGGGAAAAGACAAAAAGGATATTTCTTAAGGACAGCGATATACATGTTATAAAGGAGAAAAAATGAATGTATAAGGAAAATAATCATTGGTGTTACAAATTCTACATATGATATTGTACACATGGTGATGCGGCATTAGCGGGGTCGTTAAGAGATGCGAACAAAAAGTATAGACGCATAGGTTTTTTCAAATAAGGATGGTTTAGTCGGTCCAACTTTCTCTTTCTGCTTCTTGGCAAGCAAGAGGCCGAGTAATTGGTCCACTCGGCAACAGAAAGTAATTGTTAACTCAGCATACCACACAACAATGAGCGGTCATACGACATGACATTAAAGGTGACTCGGCAAAGAGGTACTCAGTTTCGATAGGGGTTGGTTGGAACATAAGAATTCGTCATACTAACCTCTCTAGTCATAGAGCCCAACTACTAGTCAAGGGCCCCGTAGCTTGATTCCTATCACTAGGGAAAAAAATAATTAGCTATGCCTTCTAACCCCTTTGTTAAGTTTTTTTTTTCGAAAGATCTATCATTTTGAGAAGCCAATTTTTCTTTTAAGAATATCAAATTTTTAGCATAGTCCCTACCGTTATCCTTTTGCTATATCCTTTCAAGATAGGCTTTGTTAATTTTTTTTACCCTGCTTTTTCAAGATAATCCCCCTATCATTTTGCCTTGTCCTTTCAAGACAGACTCTTATCTTTTTGCCCAGCCTTTCAAGACGGGCTCTTTATTTTATTTTTTTCCCCCGTTCTTTCAAGACAAACCCCTTAATCTTTTCCTTTATCCTTTCAAGACAAGCTCCCTTATCCTTTTGCCCTGTCTTTTCAAGACGAACACCTATTTTTTTGCCTTATCCTTTTAAGATGGGCCCTTAACCTTTTTGGCTCATCGTTTCAAGATTGGCCCCTTAACCTTTTTATTTCATTCTTTCAAAATGGGCTCCTTTATTCCTTTTGCCTCATCCTTTCAAGATGGAGCCCTTATTTGTTTTGCCACGTCCTTTTAAGACGAGTCCCATATCCTTTTTGCCCTGCTCTTTCAAGACAGGCTCTCTATTCATTTGCTCTGTCCTTTCAAGATAGCCATTTTATACTTTTACCTTATCATTTCAAGACGAATCTCCTATCCCTTTTACCTCATCCTTTCAAAATAATTCTTATTTTTTTTCCCCATCCTTTCAAGACAAACCCTTTATCTTTTTGCCCCATCCTTTCAAAACGAGCCCTCCTTATTTCTTTACTCCCTTACTTCAAGATGGGCCCTTTATTGTTTGCATCAACTTTTTAAGTCGATATCCTCTTACCTCATCCATTTAAGATAAGACATTACTTAACCGACAATTCAAGTCAATAATAGTCACCTTGTCAATTTAAGCTAAGATTTGGTAAAAATGAGTATCTTTTTTGTTTTTGTAGTAGAGTTCTAATCAAACTTCACTATAAAGAAAAGTAGTTATCGATATCCCATTTTTTTATCTATTTATTTTAAGATTTTTTATTTTTTTGGGGCCAAGTTTTCAAAAAAAAAAAAAAAAGAGAGAGAGAGAGGGAAAAAAAATGCAAAGTATCAAAAGTTTAAGTCTAAGTTAATTAGTTGTTTAGGGTTAGATTAGGAAATAGTGTAAAATATACATGCAAGTTAATAAATTTAAAGTCTTAAAACTTTTTAGCTTCATTGGAAAAAATATTTTAAAAAATGGTCTAGTGAAATATTTTAAGCTCATGAAACGAATTTTTGTCTAATTTAAAATTTGAAAATAGGTCAGTCAATTAAAATCAGAACTCATAATTTATTAAATAAAAATTGTATTGAAAATCTCTAACATGTATATTTTATGCATCTAATTGTGTTTGGGTCATTTTAAATAAGTTAAAACAAACTGGGATTGGGTTTGAAAATAAAAATTAAGATTTAGGCCTACATGTGATTGCTTAACATTAGTTCAAATGTACATATGTCTTAGGAAATGAGTTTAGCTCAGTTAGTTGGTCATGTGTCCACTGATTAGAAGATTTGGGGTTCAACTCTCATAAGCAACTAGGGACCGTTTTCATTTTTATGCTTAGTCACATGAACTCCTTTGATCAAGATGAATAGATACAAAAATGGCAGAGGAAAACAACTCATGTTGAATCTTCATCGGATTTTATCAAATCTTCATTTTTAATTGAATTTGGCAGAATCTTGATTAAATCATTGGTAAAAACTTTAAATCTTGCATTGATTTGGATTAACAACAATTAAATCAAGATTTAATAAGGTTGTGTAGGGATTCAAATCTTATCAATGGTGGATTTAAGATGATTTGAAACTAGTTAAAAGATTTGATTTTTTTTTTTTACAATGTAAAATGGTTCATAAATCACTAAAAAAAAAAATAAAATAAGAATCATTCAATCTCTAACCCCTCTTACACGAACTATATTATCTTTCTCCTTTAGTGTCCAATTGACCACCAGTACTACAACTTGCAGCAACACCATCAAGCAAATCCACAGCATCTAAACCCCAACCCGATAACAATCTATAGGGAACCCACATCTGACAACGATAGTAGCACACTCGGCTACCTGACGTCACACTCTAACAGCAGCGGGTGCAACCCATCTATTGTACAATCCTTCACCATAGCTAACCAATAACATCCCTTATATATAGTAAGCAATAACCCCCAACAGTATTACGAGCAACATCCACGCATAACAATACAAACCGTAACCATTATGCACGACTACTCCCACATCCACTCTCATCCTCACCCTCAATCTAAACCTAAGCGACCACCTATCATAACCTTGGACACCTCACGTTTGAGCTCCATCCTCACTTAATGGAAAATACAAAAACACAACACATGTGGCAAGCATTACCTAATAGCAACCCAACACGATTGGTTGTGTAGTCCAACGTTGCCCTCTCTCTCTTTCTCGTACCAAATCACACACAGTCACTCATAGTGTGACAACTCTCTTGTAAACATTTTCCATCACACCCTCAAACTCTATTCAAACTACAATCTCCATAAAACCCCAAGCACCATCACCAACCATCACATAACCCATCCAAATCCACCATAAAAACACAAGGCATTGTGTTTAAACTTCTTTCACCAATAAATAAGCTATGAAAGTATGATTCCCTTCTTGAATAATCACCAAAGTTGCTTGTAGGATGCTACATCAGTCACCTCTTGGAGCCTAATTTGACCTATGTATGTCTGTTTAGGCTAGGTAAGTTTATTTTTAGTTTTTTATTTATTTTCCATTAGTTTATTTTAATAAAAAATAACCCTTACTAACTTTGTTTTCTTTTCAATGTAAGTCTTAATCTTTTGTTTTTAGTTGATGGTTTTTATTGTTTTACGATTTTTTTTCAATAAGTGCTTATTATTAACATTAGCATTCTTAGGGTAACTTTAAATATATAGTCACGCTAACATGTGTCTTTTTATAGGTTTTCATGTTGATAATTGGTTTTATTTATTTTCCACGCATAATTACTAAAAAATTGGCATCTTTATTCTTTTAGGACAAAATTGTATGTTTAGAATGAAATTATAAAATTGCCTTACATTTTTAGCTAAGACCACATTTTTAGATATAATTGCATATTTTTATTGAGATTATAAAATTTGCATCTAGGTCGTATATCTTAGAAAATCAGGATATAATCGTATCTTTTCCATGGTTTAGGCTTATTTTTCTATAATTAGGCATTTTATCTTTAGTTAGGCTTATTTTTCGATAGTTTAGGTATCTTATGTATACTTATACATTTTTTCTATGTTTTAGATATCTTATATATACTTAGGTATCTTTTTTATGATTTAGGTATCTTATCTATATTTAGACATCTTTTTTATGATTCAGGTATTTTATCTATAATTAGGCATATTTTTTATAGTCTATACATCTTTTCCATAATTATGGATCTTTTCTATAATTCGAATATCTTTTCCATAATTAAACATATTGTTAATAGTAACTGCATATTTTTTTTTTTCATTTCATTTAGGTCCTTTAGGATTTTTTTTAAAGTTTTGTCACATAAGTAGTTTTTCCTAAAATAAAAAAAAATACTAACTTTGAGTTTTTTTTTTTGGAAAATTAAGCCTTTAATTTTTTTTTAAAAATAAATTAGTTAAAAAAAAACATAAATTAGCTTATTTTTCATAAATTAAATTTGTCAACTCATTATAGTTTTTCCAAAAAGATGAGAAATACGGTTAGTTTGATCCTAATTAGCGAGTACATAAACATCTTCGAAGCAACCATAAAATTTATAATTTTTTTTTCCTTTTCATTTTTAGGTAAATTTCGTAATAAGAAAATAATTAAAAATTCATTTTTATGCATTTTAATATCCTTTGCATGCTTTTTCATTTTTTTGAAAAATTATAAAAATAAAGGCTCATTAGTTGTTGTTTTTTTTTTACATTTACATAGTAACTTGGTCTTAATATATTAGCCCTTAAATTCAAATTTTTTAGTTAAATTTTCTAAAAAAATTAATTTTTTAGAAAATCTGTAAACTAGTTTCGAAATTAGTTTTTTCCCAACTAAAAACTCTCTATTAACATCGTTATTCTACCGGAACCTTATCTTAAAAATCAAACATTTAAATACCTTAAGAACTCTACAGTGTTCTTCATTAATCTTAAAGTTTAATGTTATCGCGTTCCTTCACCTATCACCATATATGTTAAATCCTTATTAAGATTTCCTACTTCTCTTTCTTACGCTTATCTCTCGATTATCTCACGTGAGTTGCTCGAGTCATTTCACTAGTTACATGTAACGTGAATTCTCACATAGCATGTACGTAACTCTTACATCTGTACCAACACCCCTACAATAGTAAAAGGAGAGTAATGAGCTTAGATCTAGAAAATTCTTGCACTAATTTGGTTGTATGATTGCATATTAGTTTCAAGCACATGCAAATTATAAGAAAAAATGATGAAAGAGAGAGAAAATAGAAAAAAAAACACACATGATGTGAACCCTCTCCAAATGAGAGAATATTCTCTCTATAGAAGACTAGAGAGAAAGATGATAAGCAATATTGTGAGCAAGTTTCAAACACTAAAACATCCGCAGGTCTTAGTTCTTACAAAACGCATAAACGAAAGGTGCGTGTGGGTAAGTATGATTTGGGTTTGGTTTGGTTTAAATAAATAAATAAATCAAACAATGCCCACCATCAATAACCAACATGCTAAAAATTAAATTCTCACATATTTGATGATTCGCTTATTATTTCGTTTCTTTTTGATAAATTGCAAGCGGATATTAAAATTTGCATTTGACCAAGAACCAGCAAAGGAATTTTCGGCTATTACACATAGTTAAATTTAGCCCAACCTATTCTTCACGCATAAATTTGTTACGGTTGTGAAGTATGTTAGGGCATTCCCATATTTTTTCGCTACCAGTCTTTATTGATCAAAGGACATAATCATTTCACGTCTACGAAATAAAAAAGGGACATCGTAGAAATCACCTACGCCTACAGTTTAAATTGAGGATCAAGATTCAAGAAAATTCTTGAACCGTCAGACAATTGAAGTTAGGAGTGATTAAAAGCAAACCGTATTTTTGCGATTTGCATTAGATCGAAGGACGAATGAAACCGATCCAACTTGCGATTCCTGCATAGCCATCCTCATCGGTGACAAAAGCTATGAGCCTAGGGGACCATCTCTACACTCGTCCTAAGAGACATACATGGCACACAAGATATGAGCCGATGAGACCTTCGAACCGTCGTCCTAAAAAGGATATCAAAAGAGTTGAAAGGAAAAAGTAATCGTACAAAAAGACAGCACCCCGAATAAAACCAAGAAGTCACGCTTAAAAGGGAAAATGAAAAGGCAAAAGGCACAAAAAATTCTTCATTAAAAAATCATACAATCAGAAGGTTATGGGCAAGTCTAATAGTGGTACCATTTTAGTCATAATTTCCAATATTTAGAATGGTTAATTCGTTAAATTTAAGTATTAAACCCTACACCCTGATATTATATCTCGCAGCACCTGGGGCATTTCTTCAATTCTTTGTTTATTTGTTGATGAAATAATTGAGAAAACAATACGTTACGCATCCTAAAACAATAGCCCGGGAGATTTTTGAATCCATAAATCAAATATCTATGAAGAATATTATGGAGAACAGATAAAACATTTTTTTTTCCCCTTTTTTTGGCTGCCACACCACGTTAATTGATCACAGAAGAAGGCAGGATGGAATCAATAACACGATTTCTATTTTCCTTTCTCTTCGTTTGGAGCACGTACATCTACTATGCATTCAGCAACTGACTATGAGAAACAGAAATGGAGGGAGAGCGCTCCCCAAACTATTGTGCTTCATCCATGGGGTCACTATGGTTGCACTGTTGAGATTTAACGTCTCTGTCGTCATGCATGGACTCATCATCATTCATTGATTTGGAAACTGAATCTTCAAGAGCCTCCAGAAAGGATGTAACCGTGAATTTGTCTGCCAAAGGAAAAAAAATACGTAGAGGCATTCATTATATGCTCTCCCCACCCCATCAAGCACAAATATTGACGAAAAAAGAAATGATGTATTTGAGAAATAGCTCTGGGTCAGTAGACAGGATTAGCAGTAGTAGTTTTCCATCAAGAAACTTCCTAATAAGTAAGGAGTTTTTACACCAATAAACAGGCTAAGAGATGCAAGAATAGGGTCAATAAATCTTAGGTCTGAATGTGGTGTCATAATACATAAATGGATCGAACTAGTAAAGAAATAGATCTAAGGCTCTCAGGAAAAGAAATCGAAAGGTTTGTGAACTCGATCAAAAATTCAAGAGCATAATTCCACATCACAACAGCAGGAGGCTACTCACATTTTGCTGGGTCTATTCCAAACTGGGACAAATCTACCTGTCCTGTTCGAAGAACCTATTAAACAGATGTAGATGGAAAAGTTGTTATAACATGTTAGGGACAAAATTAACTGAAAGGACTACAGAGGAGCTTATGCTAAGTCTCACATAGGTAAATGAATCAACTTGTTGGCGGAAAGGTGGACTCTGTAGTAGCTCCAAGATATCCAGTGGAGTCCATGGACCCTGCAAGCTCATGGAAAGTCTCAAAGCCATAAGCCATAAAATTGATAACAAAGGAATTTTAAAGCAAAATCAATTTTATACCTCTGGTAAGTATGATGTTAAAGTTTCCCCCAAAGGTATAGTTTCAATCAATGGCATTATCAGATCAGGCTTCAAAAGGTCCCCCAGTCCGAAGCCTATCAAAAGCAAGATAAAAGTTGGAACTGAAGAAGAGTCTAAAGGAAAAAGATTGATGTGAATCCACAAATACTGTGTGCCCTGCATGCCTTCTACTGTCAGCTATATTGCCTATTTGGAAGGAAATATACAACCCGATCTGGTGTCTTATTTTCATCTTTTTCACCCTAAGTATTTCTTAGAAGAAGATACAAATAAGATAAGATAAACCAAGACCATATAAAACAGGAAAATAAGAAAAAATAGAAAATTTCCAAGAACCAAATTTTAATAAGACAAACAACAGAAAACCAATACATGAAATGTACATGTATATATACCACCATCTGAATTGCGCAAAACCTCAATCCCCTGTTGGTTTGTACAATAAAACCTGAATCGGAGATAATCCAAATAAACATGCATTTCCTGATCACATATATGGGACTTCCCTTGGTTTTGACCAACCAAGATTTTCAGTTATGAGCCCAGTTTTTTTGACAAAAAGTACAGGTAGCTAGCAGGCTAGAAGAACAAATTTCTACCAAAAGGAGGAGAATTACTTTTTTTTGTTTAAAATTTCACGCTCTAATTTAATTTAGCTACTTTACTCTCTAGCCCAGTTACAGTAGGTCTAAGGAAACTCAGCATAGTGCTGCTAAGCAGATGGTTATCTTGCTAACCACCAAAAATAATTTGTAGATAAATCTTCTGAAAAATGCAGATAAGAGTGCTCAAAACAGTTACTGTGTGTCAATTTGAAAAGTAAACAGGAAGAGTGGGCAGGGATTTTTCAATGAGGAATGGCAGAAAAGTGATAAGTTGGAGGATGCACAGAGTGGGCACAACATTCTTCAATCCAATTTTCCATACTTTTAGTATTTCAAGCAATCCAGGAGCTCCACTAATGAAATATATGAAAAGGATGTAGGACATAATCAAATGGCACACAATATTCTCAACAGAAGCATAAATGAATAGAAATCACAATGGTTCATGAAAAAGTTAATCTAGTATAGTAGGTCCTGTCAAAGTTTAGTTATTTACATGAAAATTAATACTAGGCCAGATCCCACATCATTGATTTAGGATAAAGGATGTGAAACTCCTGGAGGATGAGCAGTGACCCAAGGAAACAAAAGATTCAATTACATTCTTACATAATCTCCTCTTATAATCCAGACAAAATTTTCTTTCAAAAAAATAGAGTTTCATTTTTGTATCACTTCATTTTGTTCTCAATTTATTTCTATCTGTTTTTTACCTATACTGTTTATGTAAGAAAGAAGCTGGAGATGCTAAGCACTTTCCTGCATATTTAGCTTTTAGGTCTCATGAATTCAGAACAGTAGAATTAATTAAAGTGGTGCCTAATTGTTTAGGACTCAACAGAATGTGGTCTACCAAGAGGAGTAGAACTGAAACAGCAAAAGTTGGAAATATCACCATCTAGGTTTTATGCTGATGCATGGTGGTGTGAGAGGAATTAGTCAAAGAGATGAAAGCATAAAACACCAAATTTCAGTAGAATAGCTATTTTAGGATTTGGTTCATAGAAAATGTTACCAGGTCATGCTTGCAACGATAAAAATATTTATTATGAAAACTTTTTTTGTTACAATCTTAAAAAAGTTAAAAAGGTTAAAGCACTATTTGAAATATGGATGGGGCTTTTTTCATGGGCCTAACAGATATAAATAGTATAAATTAAAACAGTGAACAAATTAGACTCTCTTAACAAATACACTCTAAATATAATATGGAAGAAAATCTGTATTACAAGGAACTCGTCTCCTGAAATGCAAACTAACTGACCAGCTTTTAGAACTTCACAAATAACCAGAAGGAAGATTTTTCCAATCTCTACTTTATATGACATGTGCTATGATATGCTTAAATTGGCATACATAAGCATTTGCTTTACTCAATTGTATCCAGCTTTCCTCAAAAAGGCAGGTGTGATGAAAGCATGATTCAGAATACAGGTTTCCACAACTTAAAATTTTCAAAGAACTGGATCATAAAATGAAAACATGAGATACTTTTCTTCCATGGAAAAATAGCTAGAGCAAATAAGACTTCTATGGAATCTTACTGAAAAAATTCACATCAGTCAAGCAAGAAAACAGAAAGAAAGAGAGAGAGAAAGCAAGAAAGAAATGGATCACCTCCATCTGGATCTCCAGGGGCATCTGCAAGCATGTGTTAAAATAAAATGGCATCAGAAATTACAATACTTCAAATAAAGAAACTAAGAGGGCAATATTCAAGAACTATGCTCAAGGAGAAAAGGAATACCTGCAGGCTCAATGCTACTTAAAATTCTTTGCAAGTCTTCCAGTTTTACTGGTCCAGATGATACACTCCGATCACTTGGTCCTTCAGTACCCAAGTTGGTACCAACCGCAGTACCTGACCTTCATTTTTTTAGGAGTAAAATATATTATACTTTTTGAATTAATTGTTTGAATGCATGAAGAAAATATAAAAAAGAAGAAAAGAATTAAAAAAGGAAAAGGATAAAATTAAAACAAGCTTAACAAATGTCAAAGATTTGTTCGATCAGTAATCCAAAACAAACTCCAAAGATTCTAAGAATTTCTCTGTAATCCTAAAAGATCCATCTACTGCTCCTTCCAAATACACCCAAGGATGCAAAGAGGGACTCTAACCCCCAAAACATCCAACCCACATTGAAAAAAAAAAAAAAAAAAAAAGAGCCAACTGAAGTGCTCCCAGCAAGAAAATTAGTAAATATAACATGGCAAAAACGTCTGGGAAGCAAAATCACTAACTAGGGAAGGGACTGCAGAGATGCCTGACCCTCACTAAATAATATAGCAAATTAATAAAATATCCATACAATGTAGATTATGAACTGTATCTATAAAATACTATGGTTTTTTATAGGTAAAATAAATAATTTATTAGAAAACACTGCTCAAATACACTTGAGTATTCAAGAACAGAAGGAAAGGAAAATTATGAAGAATCAACACTCGCAATCATCAATCCATAAGCTCCACAAAGGCCAGGGAAAAAGATTCAAATCCCTTCCAGACTCATCAGGTTGGTTCCTTCAAGAGGTACTGCATGATGCATAGAGGTTTATAATTCCATAACTCGATGTGGCAAAAAATTGCAGTTGGAAAAAAGATCACGCACTCTTTTAGGCATGACGAAAGAAGAGGTTCCAAAGTATCAAAATACAACACCAAATATTATGAGCCACTTCGCAATACAAAAAGGAAAATTCATAATTTCCTCAGCTCATTTACACATATAACATCAGTTGGCAAGATTATTTTCTGTAACAAATCGTGTAGGATCAAAATTTCAAGGAATGATCAAGGCCTGCCTTCCACATCACAGTCAGCCATAGATGAAGGAGATGTGGACAATGTGAGTAGATGGTTGGTGCTGAGTGCTCATGAATGCAGTGGACATATTGGTCCATTGAACTATCTACTCAACTCTCCATACCGAGAATCTTGGCCCACTTAAAAGCATCCTCTGAGTCAAACAAACAACTCCCAGAGAGGCAGAATCAATTCCATACTTTTAGAGCCTCACTCCAGTCTCCACGATTCCCTATAAAGTTGAAATTCTACACAGCATGCACATCTTCCTAGCTTTCAAGGGATCATTCAAGCCTCCAAAATTCTAACTAAAAATCACTAATGGCAAGTAGAATGAAAGGCTAGACCCAAAAACTCAAAGTTAATGCAAGGGACTTTTGCAACGAAACCGATTATTCTTTTTCTCCCTTTTGTTTTAATGTTTTCCTTGCTGTTCTGAGCAACTCCAGTCTCAGGCAGCTTTGCCATATTGAATAGGTGTTACCGGATCAGGGTGTTTTCCTACCACGCTTACTATGATTGTAATTTGGTTCAGGTTCATCAGAAAGAACCCGATGATTGCTTCAGAATTAATTTTGAAATATTGCTGGTGTTCAATTAATGAAAATGGGCTGCCTCCCTTCATTCATTTTCTGCTTTTAAATAATACAAAGTGGCAGTTACAGAACCGGCCCACTTCTTATTTCCACTCCCCACATGCAACTACGTCCTAAAGCTTCTCCTAACTGCACAACACATGACTGACACATAACCCACTACACAAAGCAGAGGACTCCTTGATCCCATTACAGGACCAACAGACCAACAACAACAGAAAATTCAAAATACAAGAGCACCCAACCAAATTAACAGACAACAAAGGAAATTAACAGAACCCATTCAACTTATACAACCCAACAACAAAAGACAACTAAAGGGACAACTTTATGTTGTGAGCTTGAGCTCTGCTCAAGCATAATAATAGGTCAGCTATTCCCTTATATTTTGGCATAATGGGGATGCATGCACTTTGGGAGTGTTTGAGCAACCTGCTTCAAGTAGTGAAGATAATGAAGGGCATGATGTCCCTTGTAAAGATGCTTCCAAAACAAAACAAAGAAAGCTATGGTTGAAGAAGAGGAACTTAAGGCGATCATAGCTGATATCATATGGGCATCTCTCTCTCTCTCTCTCCCACTACAGTATCTATTTTGGGAAAAATGAAGCTATGAATAAGGGAATAGGTGACCTATTGTTATGCTTGAGCAGAGAGCTCACAACATAAAGTTGTCCCTTTAGTTGATATTCTACCTAAGGTGGCCTTCTATAACCGTTTATAAGACTTTTGGTCTTATGAAAGTTTCCTCCAGAATTATTGACATCCTCCAGCATTAGCGGACAATTCTGGTCAACCACTCCAGGGAAAAGTACATATCAATTGGACCAGAGGAATAAACATGCACAGAAAAAACTACATATCTTACGATATGCAATCTACCACATAGAAAAGAAACTTGGATGTCCAAGAACCAAATTTTTTCGTTATGGACAAAATGAGATGCTCAGAGTCCTCAATTCTCAACTTT
The DNA here is from genome assembly GCA_024138005.1 of Lumnitzera racemosa. Lineage (NCBI taxonomy): Eukaryota > Viridiplantae > Streptophyta > Magnoliopsida > Myrtales > Combretaceae > Lumnitzera > Lumnitzera racemosa. The sequence continues at coordinate 11,662,760 of JAMXBC010000007.1, forward strand.
GAAGATATTAAGGGCATCCCAAGACAGTGAATACAAAGTGTGCTCCCAACAAACTGCAGAGTAGAAAAAAACACCCTCTCTAGCTTCATAGGACACTGTATAGAAAGATAAGACTTTTATCCCTATTAGAACAGAGAGCTGCAAACTGCTCAAACCCCTTTTTTTTTTTTTTTTTTGGCAGTAAAATGTCAGATTTCATTAATAATATGAAAAATTACAAATGGAAAGAAATCTGCTCAAACTTCAACAATCCTTCCTTGACCACTACAGCCAACCTCAAATTCCTTCAATTAAAATCAATAGGTCATTTGCAACCAGATTACAATCAGACACAGTAGATTTCCCATTTGATTAAGAGAAGAAAGCATCCTCAACCTCCTCCTTTTTGACCTTCCCATCTCCTTTTGCAACCAGATTGTCAACTAGAAGAGAATGGATTACATTTTCATTAAAGTGCTGCATCACTGGTCGATGAAAGAATGCAGTATTTTTGTCACCATGGCAGAGCAATTAGGCTCTTGATTTTTGCTTATAGAAACTCCCCAAGCTCCGTCAGATAATAGTCCTTAAACATTTCATCCACCTCAATGAGTAAGTTGGCATCACCATGGTTGAGGACGCAGAGCTGTATTGAGTGCAGCTTCTCGTTATTAGCTTGAGAAACCCCTCCATTATCTTGGAGAACTTCAAAGAGTTTGATTTTTTTTAGTTCATCCTTAAGAAGTTTTAAGCTTAGAAACCACCTTAAGAATATTTGAACCAGCAAGCCAAGTACTCCGTATTTTCTCAACCAAAGGAAACTTTGATATCAGCCGAAAAATCAAAGAAATTAAAACGAACTCTCATCAATTATCCTAAGATATCCATATTAGATCAAGGGTGAAAGAAAGCCTCCACTTTAGGATGACTATCCCACCATGGATGATTACCATGATGTAATCCAATATGCTCAAAATGGGGATACTGGGTTATTTGTTAGGCCAAGTAAGAAACTCATCAACATAACAAAGGTCTTCAAGTTCCATTGGGTCCACAAAGCAGTTAATGTCCTTCATACTTGCATTCAATCTTGTGGTTCCACCCTTCTCCTCAAAAGAGGATCTTGGAACATTAGAATCTCCTAACACAACCCAATGAGAGTTTAACAAGCTTCGGCCATTTCCACCAAAGACATGCAATGGAGTTTTCAAGGTACATCTGAGTTCAAACCATAGACAAAAGTTATAGAAACAGAATTTTTGGAGCAAAGATTAAGATGCCAAAAATAAGTGATAATTTTGATCCATCTTGTATCAAAATACTCCAAACATTTGGATCCCAAGTTATCCAGAGTCTCTTCATGACTAAGGAGTTGAGAGCCTCCCGTCAATTTCTATTTATCCTTCATTTGACCATCTCTTCATTCACGTGGCTTAATCTAGCTTCAAGTAGCCCACTGATGAAATCATATTTTCTAAGTGAAATTTCCTCGTATCATCTACCTTTTTATAGGTCATCAAAATCAAACTATGAACCAAACTAAGAAATTGTGTTGCTTTTTAAAAATAAAAAAAAAAAGTTCAGTCAAGTAACATTGCAGTTTGTTTCATACTTCATGGTTTGATTTTAAGGAACGAACTGATTTACAGTAAAAATGAACAAAAGCCTAAACCGAACCATAAATCCAACCTAAATTTTTGGGGTTTTCTTTTTTTAGTACACGGTCCAGTTATTAGTTAGTTTCACAATTCGCAACATGAATTAAACCAAGCTGTCCTACCCTTAATTTAAATCCATTACCTTGTAATGAACAAAGTACTCCATGACTTTAATAATAATTACATATATTAAAAAAAAAAAACAAGAGAGAGAGATCAGCCCAAATGGAGATGCGTTCAAGTAACTACCTCCTCCTCTAAAAGTATTACTCTCTATAGCAACAAGGAGTACCTCCCGCACACTCCTACCACTTCCAGAGTTACCTTCAGAGTCACGATGGTGAAGGCAACCTCCATCCTTTGGCATAGAATGAGCTGATTCAACAAATTCTTTATAACCATCCTCAATGGATGTTCCAATCTCCAATTGAATAGGAGGAGCTAGCTTAGGCTGAAGTTGAGAAGAGAAGGGGGGTGGGGAGGAGGTGTGTGTCTAAGATTGTTGGATTTTAAGGATTATAGAAGCCAGACATCTCAATCTCCCGAGCACAACCATCTTGGTAGCTACTCTCTCCTTTGAAATGGCAAGTTCACCACACCCACCATCTAAACCTCAGTCTCCACTAGTTCAACAGTAGTTATGCCTCATAACGAGGGGGGTTACTGGGTTTACCCATGTCCTTTCTTTCCTAAAAGAGCTCACCACCATCCTCTCTTAGGTATCCCTTTTTTACTGACATTCGCCCAATTATCATTTCTTAAGGCCCTAGGGGCAACATGATTACAGAAGCAAGATGAAAAGAATGCCCAAAAACCGTACAGGAAGTGCATTTGAGACACCATTGGTAATTAAGAAGAAACTGTGAAATGCTTCCATCATCATATTCCAACTCAACAGCTTTCACCATCTCCACTTTTGCACCAATCTCTACTAACACCTACCTAAGTCCGCTCTACTTGACTAAGTGCACTCAGGATGTCACATATTAAACTTGCATTTAAGTACTCACAAGGAAAACATCAAAAGACAACCCAAGCAGAAACCTTTGAAAGGTAAATCCTCTAGATGGACATGCAGGCATGCACTTTCAGTAGTGCAAGTACCTTTGGGCAATGTAGCAAGGATCTTCCAAGACCACCTTAAATCATTTCACTCTCAAATTCAATGCAAAGAAAACCATCTTTATTACCCAACCCGCAAAATAAACATCAATACTCCAACTCTCATAGAATTTGTCTAGAAAAGGTAAAAAGGACTCTTTTGTCGTAAAGAATTGGACAGTCGATATTCTGCGCCCTCTTCTGCCACTGATGCAGTAGAACAGACTCCTGCAACAGCTTCAGGTGGAGAAATATTAGAGCTTGACTCCTTCTTCATGAAGAAATATCAGTTTCTAGAAGTATTAGGAGAGGTTCAACAAGCTAAGTTAAGGATCGTTTTGGCTTTCAATCTTATCAAGAAAATCTGGTAAGACCTTTAGGTGATATTGCCAAAAGGACTGAGTAAAGTGCCATTTGAGGATGACCAGTTGGCTTGCCTCTGAGGTGAAATTTTCTAGTCCAACTTGCTGCACGATATCAACAAAAACATTGGCATTTGTGCCACAGCCGCAGGGGACACCAAATGGGACAAGTAGTATATTTTCACCAACCTTAGGAAATTGATCCAAAAAGTTAGAATGAGCTTTGTTTTGCCCATTTTCACACAACACCTAGTGTTACCACCAGAGCTATCTTATAGAGTGGTATTGCAAGACAATTGGTGGTTTCTTGTTTGTCATAAGTCTTAGCAGCTTCTACCAATTCTAGCATCGTTGACTCTTTAAGACTGATCAAATACCCAGATGCAGCTAACTCCTACCATTCCACTGCTTGGACTTGCATTTATCCTAGGAAGGGTATTCACAGCAATGAAATTGCATCTTGGGATTGGCAATTGTCTCTCTCTTTTACTAGGCAGGGAAGACTCATCAACCTGGTTTTGGTTGGCATTGTCTTGGGCATTTTTGGAATCCAAGGGAGTTTTTCCCAATGAAAATGGTTTTGAGGCCACATCAGCATTGGTCCCAGTTTGGCTATAGCCCTATTGGATGAAGAGGATACCTGGATTTGAAAGAGATTCCATTATCGTGCTTTATTTTTCTTAACAAACAAGGTCTGGAAGTTTATGGTTGAGTCAATAGTGTTGGGTATATCTTTAGATTCGTGCTCGAGCATAGTGTTAATTGATAAGTGATTAGTCTTTGGTGGCAGGCGGGGAGGGATGTGAACTTAAAAGCCATGCATAAGTTGCTATGAACCAAGGAATCTCATGCCAAACTCAGAGAACAAAACCTTGATGAAGAATGGAGCTTGAGGAAGAACAGAAAAAGAAATGAGCAGGGAGATGAGGTTTGCAGAAGTGTCTAAGGAGCTTTGGGACCAACGGTTTCTCAACTTGGAAATTCTAGAGAGGATAGAGCCACTCCGTCTAAAACCATTATTGAAATTACTATGTTCAAAACACCAAGTTTTATAGATGTTGAAGCAAACGTTAAAATGGAAAGTAATAGCTAACCATTCATCCAAAAGATATTGGAAGAAATCAAGCAAATGACAAGTTTTTTTCTTTTTGGCCATAACGAGATAACATATTTAGAAAAAAAAATATCTATTTATCTATTTTTTGGGTGAATAAAAAAAAATCTATTTATGTTATACTGGAACTAATAAAGAGAAATCAAGATTAGAAAAATGACATTATTTTGAAAATTATACCTAAAAAACTTAATGAACTGTTGATCAAAGATAAACATTATTCACTTTTTCATAGAATATAAATTCTTATATGTACACCTAAAATAAAGCCTTTTAGATATTACTGCTCCACATGTCCACATAGATAAACTTAAAACCAATCAAACATGCTGGAGATAGTAAGCAAATGAGCATTTCTTTAGCATGAAATTAGATATTAACCTCAAAATGCATACCATACCTAGCAATATTATCTCCAGCAAGATCCTCGGAAACTTGTAGAGCAGCAGAAGCATCAGCTTCATCTTCATCTTGAAATTCTGATTTAATCAATGAGCAATAATGTTATATATTGTATCTTCACTTAATAAACAGCCCCAAAATGTTAGTCCTCATAAGTCCACAGATATTCAAACAAAAACAGCTGGGCTACAACAAGGTCTAGAGAGAAGGATTTAACCGACATAATTCATGGTCTATGTAAATGTATGTGTCATTCACTCAGTAATAACAGCAAGTGCCACATTCAAAGAGGTGACAAATTGAGAAAAAATTTACCCCAACTAAACGACAACTTAAGAAAAATGATTAAGCCATTTCTGAAAGAACCACAATTATATTCAAGCAGAAACAAATAAAATATCTAGAAGCATTATTCAAGGGAGAAGAGAGATCTTTTTCTATCAATAAGAGATTGGTATTTTACATTAAGGCTTGCAACCAGCCACCCATCTGTCCAAGAGGAGTATGATAATGCCTGAAACTTCATAATCATTTTCATAAACCAAATTCTTAAAGCATTGATCACAATAGATATGCCGGTACCTCATTCATCAAACTCAGTTGGGTGGTTCCACTAGGAGTTCTCTAACAAATGACTTATTCTGTGGAGAAGTACTTCACAAAGGAGATGGATCAGCTCTGATTGAGAAGTTAATTAACTTTCTCTGCGTACCGTTTCTCTAATTTCATTACTGAACCACATGATTATAAATTTTCATCCACATAATTAGGACATTGTTGCATAAGCATCTTCTGGGGTGGAATGGTGTCGAAACAAGTGATAATTGATGAATTTGGCTCAGATTGGAACGGACAGATATTTAGCTACATAGCTTATTAGAATTCCCTTCTCTTACTTTGATTGTTATATCCATTCACAAAGACACAGTGATAACATAAATTTGCATCAGTGGCAGACTATTTAGCCCATCGTTCTTTCAATATAGACCGTCCGCACTCAGTTACCATAGTCATGTCTTAGGGTGCATGCAACTTGCACTGTTGTTGAATTCTATTCCTTGCTTTATCTATATTTGTGGCACTCACTTCGCGATGAACAATCTCAATCATGGATATGACAAAAACTTTTACAAGTTTTGCATACTTCACTAGATTTCAATGGATTACCTAAGCCTCGAATTATCAAATAATTACAGCAGTAGTTACAATGAGGTGATATCTGTTATAATAGGCTCCAGTTGAAATTATTCTTCTCCACTAACTTCTTCAACATATGGAGTCCCACTCTGAGGAGTAATCCAAAGGGTGGACTAAAAGGAGGTCTCAAGACCAGAGCATCATCCATGAGATAGCTCCTTGTTATTTGTATCACCATTCTAATCCTATATAATCTACACTGTCTACTCACTTCATCTATCTCTAGCATGCTCTTCAATATTATCCAATAACACGGATACAGGAGTAAAATTTACAATGGAAGCTTTCCCTTCTCCTTTATAATTGGATCTTCACTTTGATAAGTGGATTGGCATTTCTCTAAATTCTCAGCCTCATTTTTTTGACTCACCAGGACTACTAGATCATAAGATATAAGCACTTGAGTCATCTACATTGCCTTGTGGCATGAAGAAAATTCTCATATTGGGACACACCACAAGGCTTAAACTTTGATTTTTTTTTTTGGTGGGGGGTGGGGGGGGGGGGTGGGGGTTGGGGGGCGGTGTGGGGTTGGTGTGTGGGTGGGTTTGTTTTGGGGGGTTGGTTTAGGGTGGGGTTAGGAAGAGTAGGGGGAGGGATATATGTTAAAACTCTGAATTCTTGCCAAACATGGAAGCGAATCACCTACCTGGTTTCATTTGCTAAAGCTATTTTGGAGTCACTACAGGTACTCAGTCAAAATAAGGTGGAGGAATTGGATTTGGATGTTAACCGTGCCACCTTTGCTGTATATCTGTCTGAATGGGCATAGACTCAGTGGCTTGATAATGACAGAAAGTTACATGAGATGATGTTTTGAAGCTGTTTGTGAACAAAGTAAGTGGATGCATAAAAAGAGTTCAGGATGAATCAATCAACAAAAAGATGCAAATAGGCAAGTTAGACTAAAACTGGGACATTGACAAATTTTTGCTTTGATTGAAAACGTTTGATTAATTGAAAGGCATTAAAAAGTAGTTTAATGCAAAAGGAAGTAAGTCTAGATGCTTCGGGTTAACAGGAGTGGTTTGTTAGGTTCAAAATTATAGAGAGAGGAGGGGCTTTCACTCTCAATGGATTTGTTTTGTCCACGAATTGCTCAATGCCATGTTCAAGATACTTAAATGGGGAACCTAGCATACTAGCCATGGCCAATGCCAGTGATAATAAATACTCCTAGTAGCCAACCAACATTTGACAATTCTATTAATCAAGTCTAATGGATTCAAGACATTGACTAGTTTTGTACTGTTTCCACTTGGACGATGAAGTTTCATCAAAATTAAAACAAACAGGACCTCAATGAGTCAATATAACTTTTCCTGGCATTCGAATTTAAGGAGTAAATGTATCCACTAGAACCATGATCATATGAATCCTTGTATTACGTGAGAAGCAGGGCGGAGCTAAATACATAATATCTATAAAGATATAAGGTCATACCAAGCGGTTGATTGATGTAGTCATTGACGGAGCTACACAAGTCCGCATCACCTTCTGGATTAGGCTCCTGAGGAATAGAATTCAAATCTTAGAACCAAAAGCAAATAATTTTTATATCGAAAAAAATAAAGAGTAAGCAATATATTTAACCTGCAACCAAAAGAAAAATTTCCTGTTGTCGCTGTTGAACTTCAGAATGTAAACCCTCCCAGAAGCTTGACTGACCTGCAACAAAACTTAATTCTTAATTTAGTGAATTAAACAAGGAATAGGGAAAAAAAAAAAGAGCTAAGAAAAGTAAAAATCAAAAGGCACCTTCTCAAAAACTGCCTCACCAGGGAATATTATCTGATCCTGAGACACGACACACAGGAATCAATGAGAAGAAACAAGGGTTTTTAACTTTTAAGGCAAAAGGAATAAAAACAAGAAATGGAAGCGAAGGGGAAGGATACGTCTTCAATTAGGTTTTGAGTGCGGTCAAGCCATTGGAAGTGCATAAGCCCTTCTTCACCCGGAGCAATACGAACCAGCCCTTTGCGATCATCAGGGATGACTCGCTTCCCTTCCAGATACATTTTACCAGCACGAAACTCGATCATCTTTCTTCTCTTCTCTGCAGCTCTCAGTTCGATTATATCCACGAATACTCGCGAAACCTGCTTCCGAACGTATTACTGTAGCTTAACCTCGAATTGTAAACGGATTGGTACTAGGTTATTTATGAATTGCTGCCTAGTACGTTTAATAGCATACATGAATATTGCTTACAAGCCCGTTCCCTTGTTTTATCAAAAGGAACCCTATATTTATAAAGAAAAGAAAAAAAAAAAAAGCTTTAAGCTTTATTGTTTTTATTGGTGGTGTTAAAAGAAAAAAACTTTATAGTTTATATAACCTTTCTATACTTTGTAAGATTGAAACACGAGTTACAAAATTAAAAATAAAAATGAAAAGTTTAACTTCATATATATCTCTAAAATTTTAAATATGTAGTTCTAATTGTATTTTTTAACACTAGATTTTGTTTTGAGATCTTGGTACAATGACTTGCAAAAGGGAAAAGCTAGGCTAAAAAGGACACTAGAAGGTGATTGAGTGTAGTTATTTTGATATTTTTTAGCTTAATTTTTCATCCTTCTTTAATTTTGATTTAATGGGAGCTTCTATAATTTATCTCTCATTTCATCGAGATGAGTATAATTCTTCGTACTATTTTTAATTTATATTTATTAAATCTAGACTACTGAAAACATAATTAGTTGAACCGTTTAGATTTAATGAATAAAAAACTAGAGATGAGATAAAATGTTAAATCGATCCTATAACAAACACAAATAGGATTAGAAAAAAATCCATATTTAATGCTTTGCCATTTTACATATTTGTATTTATCATTGGTTACCATAACTAGTTAGAGCATACAAATTAGTTTCTATTTGGTTCACAATAACTAATTTCATAAACTTGTTTAACCAAAAATTTATGGATTAATTTTGATAACTTGTTTATAACTAATTAATTGGATGAAAAGAATACTTTGACATGTAACTTCCATAACATGACAACATTAATTCTCTAGCCATTCACTCGCTCAAGAACTATAGCAACACCTAAACTTGAGTGATCAACAAGACTAATCCTATGGTATATTCTCCAAGCAAAACATGGCTTCCTTCCATTCGTTAAGTACTATATAAATCAAAACCTTGTCATAAAGCTAAATGGTACACTCTTTTACTAGGATTGATCAATAAGAATCTCTTGTAATCCTGAAAGAAGCCATCTTGCTCATAAGATGGAATTATACATATGTTTTTATACCCTATAAAACTCTACCCTTCCATAATATTTGTGAAGTTATAAACAACTTCTATACCAAAGCATATTTAGCACCCACTAACAAGAACATATATCATGTCATCCTAAAATAGACATTCATCTTTAAAGCAAAAATCATCAATTGACACCTCACAAATCCTCCGCAGTAGAGCAAAACAACAAGTCTTATCACTCTCTCCACCATTATGACAAGAATCACCAATGAGCAACCCATATTTTCATACTTACAACATCCAAACACCAATAAACGAATAAAATCAAACATCCTCAATCACAACATTAAATAGTTACAAAATATTTTTTATTTCCAGATAACCAAAATCATATCTCCTACAATATCCGTACAACAAAGTAACTTTTGATATATATTACTAAAGCATCATGTAGCACTCTAGAACCCAAGACGTCATAAACCAACATAAGTTCTTAATTCTCTAACAACGCATTAGGTGTACAAGCAACTGCAATATCTAAAAATATACATCTATAAATCCACCAACGATAGTAAATTACAAGTCTCTATAATTTAAGACATACTAAGAACCTCCAATCAATTTATATAATTGTTAGCAAACTAGAACTTTACTCCTATAACATATGAATATTCAATTTTAGTCTAATTAGATAGTAACAACTACTCCTATTGACCATTCTCATAGTAAAATAATAACTTTGCTCACCCCATCTTGATAATTACTATATTTTCTCCTATACTCATCAATTTAATCTACAATTGCAAAAATTGAGGGAGCAAATCGAAACTCAGTATGAAAAACATAAACACATGCATGTAAGCAATCAAACATAAATATATTCACATGTGTTTAAATGTACAAAGATAAATCATAGACAATAATTCAATTATCTTTAAATTAGCGAAACACACATCGTACAATAGAGGTCATCATAACTTTCGTTACAATACAAATTAACTCATCATTTTCATGATTAAGCATGTCTTTTTGAGTCCCTTTACAACCTACAGTTGTGCCTGCTACTTCGGACCCCTCCACAATCTTACATTGGGCGTGCCATTTCAAGCCCCATCTATTCAACCCAGATTTACCCTGTATTATTTCTAAGAGAGACTCCACTAGGAATAATGTATCACAAGGATAATCAAGGTTACTTCCTAGGGATCTACCACTTCAATCTCCTAGGTCGAGCCATACATAAGCAAAAAGCAATATTTAAGTTGGATATTCAATTAGTCATTTCGAGATTATATACAAGTATAAAATCTAGCCTAACAATCATAAGCAACATGCAAATGCCACATATTTGGAATCTAATGGTAGAATTTAATCTACTCTAGCTTAAAAGAATAATATGTAATGAAAAGACAAATAAAATTCACTTTAGTAACAATTTACAACTTCTTATGAGTTTTCTAGAGATTTTAAACAAGAATCCTAAGTCAAACATGACTAAACATAGGATAGGAAGGAGAAACAAAGTGACAACAAAAAACCATGGTTAGGGATTACGCCCATAATCCTAAGCATAAACCAATATTCATGACCATGGCCCTAGATGACAGTTGTGTGCTTCAACCTTGTTTCTCTTTAGAAACTCAACGATTTAGATCATAATCGTAAATCTTGGTCATTATCCCTTCATCTTGAATTTCTCTCAAAATTTCCTTCAAATCTAACTTTTAGAAGAGGAAGACAATTTTGGATCACACTTGTAGTCTTCAAATATGTTCATGCCTCTTCGTAACTTCTTCTCTCTTTTCTTTAAAAACAAAATTCTACGTCCTAGAAATATCCTCCAATCTTAACTTCAACCCAAAATACCGAAATCCCCTTTCATGATTCATCTATCCTTGCCTCAACAACTCCACAATACAACCAATATCATAAATTCTACAAAAGAAACAAGATCGTGAGAGAAAGAATACATTACCTTATGGTTGTAAAAATCTTAGAGAGAGATCCTCTACAATCTTCTAATCCAACCTATTATTCACATCTTCAAAATCAAAATCATGCTTTTAGGTTTAATTCTACATTTAGACATAAACATCAAATCACTTACCAATAAGGATTTTAAGGTTGTGACTAGATATGCGATTCCACCCTTGCCACCACCTTCCTCTTGTACTAGTAGTAGAAATACAATTAGACTTGTGACTTTCAATGAGAACCAATGAAATATTGTGGAATTCCAAGCCTCACCTTTAAGGTTGCTTCTTTCGCTCAATTGCCTATGAATAAAACATTAATTTCCAAAATTAGTATTAAAATATCTTAATTTATCAAGGAATTACAATGAATCTCATGATTTGCTCTCCTTACCTTTAGATTTTGCGTAAGGTTGCACAATTGGGTTAGGGAAAACCTCTATTTGTTGCTAGTTCAAGTTTGGAGTAAAAAGTCAAAGAGAGGTTTTTCAAAGCTAGATTAAATTGTGTAACCCTAGCATTTCCAATCCCTAAAGTATCATTTACAAAAATTATTTAATTACCTTACTATCCTAGCTTTTCTTTTATAAGCTTTATTTATTTTATTTGTACTTTCTTTAAATTTTCTTAGGTTTTATACATCATCTCTCATCATGGCTACACCATCCCCTTCTATGAACAATTTTTTCATAACCACCCTTAGAATATATATCTCATCACCACAAGATGAATATCTACTAATAGATTATATTCATTCACTATAGTTCTGAGCCATTAAATATCCTAGATTTGACCATGGATGAAATTATAACAAAATAATCCTTAGTTAATATATAATTCGCCAACTTGGGATTCAAAGTATGAATAGAAGTACACCTCCAAAGTGAGATACATTTGAAGTCTATGTCCATTAATTGCCTGACATGTAAAGGCAAATTATGCCCTAACTTGTCAATGCCTCCACCACTCACCTCTTTTAGAGTTGACAATGAAACCCTCCTATTAGATAAGCTTAGCTCATCATGGCTCTCACTTAGGCTTAGTTAAAGGGTGTTCGCTACTTCGAAATTCTCCTTAGCATTTTCAAAAATCTCTTATACAACATAATCATCCTCTACATAATTTTGAGATCTTATCTCTTACATGTACTCATTGCGAATATTGTCAATTAGACTTATACCTTTCCATTGCTTACATTACAAAGGGTTTGTAAATTGCCAACATGGCATAAAGATTTTACAGGTATTAGTTTCTAGTTACAAAAACAACTATACTTTTGGAGGGAATTGTAACTACTTAGAAACAAACATAATATAAATGAATAAAATAATAAGGAAAAAGGCATCAATTTGGCCTAAAACACCTGATCTTCTCCTTCTTCCTTCCCTTTCTTAGAGTTTTGGCAAGCTTGAAATTACCTGAACATTTCTTTGACAATCAATAACATGAAAACATATAGATCAAGTATTAGCCATCCGTTTTACTAATAAAGATAAATATGGGAGAATAATGAGGATTATGAGCTATTACTTCACTGTAAGGAGTAACCCTAAGAGAGGGAGAGAGTGTGAGAGCAAAAAATAGAGAATTTAAGAAACTAAAGTGAGTAATTAAAGGGTTTAACCTTAGGAAATAATAGGCTTAGGTCGTTATATTTCAGTATAAGCCCAACATTTGGTGCTTTCGTTTCCATGGCTCCTTTTATAAGAACAGTGATAGTAGAAGAACAACTTATTGCTTTGAATGGCAACATTCAACGGATGCAAACTCAAATGTTTTAAGAAAGGGACAAACGTTTTCAAGATATGCAAATACAAATCAAGAATTTGCGACAAGCACATGCGTTGAATTAGTTATCAGCATCTATTAATTCTCCTTCATTATCTTCTACATAAGGTGAAACACTTCTTAAGGGTATTAAATTAGAAATTCTAAGATTTAATGGTAAAGATATATTAAGGTAGATTTCCAAAATAGAGAAAATTTTCAATTTTCATGATTTTCCTAATGAGCAACATATTTCTATTGCTTCTTTGCATTCGATGATAAGGCTTTAACTTGGTATTTATAGATGTACAATAACAAGCAACTCAGTTCGTAGCAGAATTTTGTCAAGGCTTTGCAATTGTGTTTTAGCCCTTTTTGAGTATAATGATCCACAAGGGGAAATGGCCAAACTTACTAAGTTGGGACAGTTGCTGAGTATCAACCACAGTTTGAATCACTTTGTAATAAAGCTATAGGTATTTCTAAAAGGTTTATCGCTAATTGTTTTATTTCTAATCTTAAGTCAGAAATAAGATGTGATGTGTTGATTGCTAAACCTATAAATTTGGTACATGCTACTTGGTTAGCTAAAAGGTATGAAGCCAAATTAGTAGATCAGCTTCATCCTTCCCAAAGTTTTTCTAAACCTTTAACATTTATTTCTAAAACCATGCCTTCCATTCAATTTACCAAACTAAACGTTTCTTTCAAACCTGTTTCTTCTACCCGTAACTCGTTTCCAATTCTCTTTCTCCACCAAAATCTCTTTCTTTTCTGATAAAGAAATTATCTACTACTGAGATGCTTATAAGAAGAGAAAAGGGCTTATGTTATAATTACAATAAGAAATATCATTTTTAACAAAGTGCAAGTACAGATTTTTATTTTTGTTAAGTAGTGAAGAAGATCATAACTGTGACAACTCTCTTAAATATTTTGTAGATGCTGTTGATGATGGGGAGGAGCACATTGATGACGCTAAAGATTTCACCGTTAGCCTTTATATTTTATTTGTTATGCCTTTACCTAATACCCTTCATTTTCAAGGAATAATAAATAATCGTTGTCTAGCTATATTAATGGATTTTGGCAACACTCATAGTATTTTGCAAACATGTTTAGTTAAGCATTTGAGACTTATCATGGCACTTATCTAAACATTTCATGTCATGACTAGGAATGTCACTAAACTATTAGGTAAAGGCAAATGTCTAGATGTGAAAGTGTATATTCAAGGCTTAGAATTTGTCATCACTTTTTATGCTTTACCAATACAACGAGTTGATTTGGTAATGATGGTATAATGGCTTCAAATTTAAGCCAATCACTATTGACTATAATACTTTAATCATGTGATTTATTTACAATAGAGCAATGGTGTCTCTTTATAGTGATAAATCAAGAATAATTTCACTACTAACAAATCATCAACTTAAACATATGATTCATGCAGATGCTATAGCATCTTTTTATCTTTTGGTAGCTTAGATGATGGAAGAATCAAGGAGTACCATCAATAATAATGCTCTATAGCATATATTAGATAGATTTTCTTGTATTTTTGAGACACCTTCATCATTGCCACCTAAGAGACAAGTCTAACATAGAATACATTTAAAGGAAGGGACATTACCAATTAATGTCAAGGCCTATCATTGTCTTCAACTCCAGAAGAATGAGACTAAGAAACGAGTGAAAGATATGTTGTAATAGGGCATAATTCAAGATAACCTAGTCCTTTTCCATCTTCGATTCTTTTAGCAAAGAAAAACGACAGTTCATGGAGATTATGTATTGATTACAAGGCTTGCAATTAGGCCACAATCAAAAATGAATTTTCAATACTTATAGTAAATGAATTATTGGATGAATTACATAATACAAGGATTTTCTCTAAGTTAGATTTGCAATCTAGGTATCATCGGATCAGAATGCATAAGGAGGATGTAGCAAAGACTGCTCTTAAAACATATGAAGATCATTATGAATTCCTTATAGTGCCTTTTGGTTTGTGCAATGCCCAAGTAACATGCCAAAGCTATGATGAGCAAACTTTTCAAGCCATTCTTAAGAAAGTTTGTAATCATTTTTTTTTAATGACACTTTGGTTTATAGTCCAACCATAGAAGTACATCAAGAGCATTTAGCTTTAGTTCGCCAAAGGTTGCTAGAAAATGATTTTTTTTTTTTCTTAATGAAACTAAGTGCTCATTCGGCCAAACTACTATAGAGTATCTAGGACTCATTGTTTTTCAAGGAGGAATTAGACCGAAACCAACTAAGGTAAAAGTAGTCTATAAGTGGCCACAACTGCAAATGAAGGAGTTGCAACCATTTTTGAAATTTATTGGGATATTGTAGGCGATTCATTAAAGGTTATGCTTCTATTGCAGGTCCCTTAATTGATATGTTACGATATGATCAATTTACTTAGAGTTTAGCTACTTTAGTTGCTTTTAAAGTTAAAAGAAGCCTTAACCCAAACACTTACTTTAAAGCCTCTTAATTTTTCAAAGCAATTTATGTGGAAACCGATGCTTCTGGTGTAGGTATAAGGTTGCATTGTTTTAAACAGGTCATCCAGTAGCTTATTTCAATAAAAAGCTTCCCAATCATTTACGAAAAGCTTCAGCATATTTTCGTAAGTTATATGCCATAATGGAAGCAATTAAGAAGTGGAGACAATACATATTGGGCGTACATTTTATAATCAAGACAGACTATAAGAGTTTTAAGAAGATTTTGAATAAGGTAATCTAAACACCTGAACAAAAAAAAAAAATGTATATATATATGTTAAAATTAATATGCTATAATTGTACTATTATGTATATGGGGAGAATTATAATGGAATAAATCAACATTTGAAAGTAAGTTTAACCAAGGGATCAATGTTTCAAAATGTTAAAATAAGGAATAAGCGTTTTGAAAAGTTCAAATAAAAAATTAATGTTTTATAAAGTAGTTCAAATAAGGAATTTATAATAGTTAATCCATAAAATCATTTGAACCATTTTATTAAACTTTGATCATTTATTCAAACTCTACAAAATGTTGATCCCTTATCTAAACAACTTCATGAAACATTCATTTTCTATTTAAACTTTTTGAGAAGTTGATATCCTATTTGAACTTACTCCCCAACGTTGATTCCTTCTATTATAATTTTTCCCATTATGTACAAGGTAAGTAATGACAACATTGTTGTCAATGTGTTGTTACAATAGTTGGATGACCATGGCATTTATTTAAGCATATCTTCTCCATGTTTTCAAAAATTAAATTAATTTAAACAAAAATATAAGACGCTACCAAATTTTTAACAAAATTTTTCTAGCATGAATTTAGGAAAATAAATGAAATGAACTCTTTGTTGGTATAATGATTTGCTTAATATAGACAAATAATTATTTTTGGTGCCGTAATCACATATTATTCCACTTATATTAGAAGATTTTCATGCTCCCTAAGTTTAGATCATTTTAGTGTATTGAAGACTTATAAGAGAATAGCAACACAATTTATCTATGAAGGTATACGTTCTCGGATAAAGGAATATGTTTGAAAGTGTCTCACATGTCAATAGATGAAGTATATTGGAAGATTACATGTTGGCTTCCTAATACTCTACCTATTCCAGAATGTGAATGGGGGATATGAGTATGGATTTTGTAATATGCCTACCTAAGTCTCATACATTCATAGTTATACTGGTTGCTATTGATAGGGTATTTAAATATCTCCATTTAAGAGCTTTGGATTCACATTTCACTGTAGCAAAGGTTACTGTATTATTCTTACATATTTTGGTTAAGTTGCATGGTTATCCAAGAACCATAGTTTTAAATAGAGACTCTATTTTCATGAGTCGTTTTAGAAAGAACTCCTTTATTCGAGTAGGACAAGATTAGACATGAGTAGTGCATACCACCTCAATTAGATGGTTAAGTAGAGGTGCTCAACGAGACTATCTAACAATACTCATGAAGTTATGTTATAGAGTGTCCAACATAATGGGTAAAATTTTTACCATGATCTGAGTATGCATACAATACTTTTTCTAATGGCAGTGCTCCATTTACCCCTTTTGAGATAGTGTATGGTCGAGCTTTACCTACTATACTAGCTTATGTTAAGGGCCATTCTTCCATTGAAGTTGTAGAAGAAGAACTTGTGAATATGTATTATGTGCTAAGGATCAACTTGTGAATATGGATTATGTGCTAAGGATCTTACGACAAAATTTACAGGAAGCTCAAAACAAAATGAAAGCATGCACTAACAACTACAAAACACATACTTGGTTAAACTAGTGAATATGGTTTTTGTTTAGCTTAGGCCCTATAGGCAATTATTAGTGTCTCAATCTTATAATAAACTCTTTAAGCAATACTATGGGCCTCATGTTGTGGTTTGAAGAATAGGAACTTGTGCTTATGAAGTTGATTTGCTAGCATATGCTAAGATCTATAATGTTTGTCATGTATCTGTTCTAAAGAAAGGTCATTGTTCTTTTCCTTCCTTAGATTTACATAAGGACACTATTGACAATCTCCAACTATTATAACCTATCGATATTTTAAATTAACAGGTCATTACTAGTAGGAATACTCAAATTAAGTAGATTTTAGTATAATGGTCTAGTTTACCACTAGAAAGTAAACATATCCAAACTACAATCCTGCAGACAAGGTTGTTTTTCACAAAGGGGAGATATCTGTTACAAAGAAATCATAAAGGGTTCATAGATTGCTAGCATGGCATTAAGATTTTATAGATATCAATTTCTAGTTACAAAAATAACTGTACTTTTGGAGGGAATTGTAACTACTTAGAAACAAATAGAATAGAAATGAATGAAATAACAAGAAAAGGGCATTGATTTAGCCTAAAACACTTGATCTTCTCCTTCTTCCTTTCCTTTCTCAAAGTTTTAGCCATCTCGAAATTGCTTGAACATTTCTTTGACAATCCCTAACACACATCATATAGATTAGGTGTTATTCATCTATTCAAGATAGTTCAACAAAGATAAACATGAGAGAATAGTGGGCATTAAGGTTATTACATCATCTTGAGGAGTAACCTTAAGAACGAGAGTGCAAGGGGCAAAAAGAGAGAATTTAAAAAACTTCAAAGAATATGGAGATAAGTAGTGATTTCATTGAAGGACTCTTACTTAATCTTAGTTAAATGATAATAAATCTGAACAAATGGATTAGTTGATAAGTACAATTATTGTAGGATATATGTACATACAAATCGATGAAATACAAGTATAATAATGATATTGAGGTGTTCATTCCCTACAAGTTAGAAACTAGTAGACGGAAAGGAATTTAAGGTGATTAAGATCATCATTACCTATTAGTTTAGAATTTATATTGGAGGAAATATATTAATCCAAAATGGCCATAAGATATTGTTACATCCCGAAGTCGCAGAGTTGTAACAGTTATACCGTGTAAACCATTCTATGATAGTAACTGGCCTCATAGTACTTACCATAGACATGATCTACACAAGACATCAATGACTCTTCGCTTTGAAGTAAACAGTCCAATTAAATGTTTAATTACAATTATGGTAAATTTCACAAATTTTGAATAAACATATATAATTATATATAAAGTCCACAGAACATCCCAAGAAATTCTACATATACACAACAGTTCACTAATTTACATAATAATTATCAGTCTTTCATCCTTAAACTATAAAGGATATTCTCGCTACACATCACTACTAAGTAAATTGATTCTCATACCCCTAGCTTCAAAAGAACCAACCTCTGGATAATTGTAAGGCAACATAATACTTAAAGTATTCAAAAATCAGGACCTGCAAAAGGATCTATAGGGGTATGAGCAACTATAACTCAGTAAGTTGAATTAGAGACTCATGAATGTATATAAACACAAATAAGATTATCAAACAATTATTTTCATGCAATGCAGCAATCAAGTATCATTGCACAACGTAGTCCGATTCGTTGTGAAATTAGAGAAATTTCACCTGCTCTAATCCAGGTTGAGGAGTTTCCATGTTATGCAACAGCTCATAACCAAACCCAGGCTTGTGTAATGGAGATCTCGCTCTTCTCACGACTACTTTCGAATTATTGACTTCACCATTACTGCGCCTCTTCTCCTGTCACTTAATTCAACTAAAGATGAAGAAGGGATCATTATGCAATTCCGCGCTATCCCTTTCGAAGGGGTCGGTATTTGGTTGGAGAATTCAATGATCCCCTAATGGGTTGCAATGCATGACATTTTTTATTATTAGAGTCGAATAAGATTAAATTTCATTTAGGGTGTTCAAACAATTTCAAACCAATTCAATCAATCATATTACAAATTTCAACACGCATTCAGATACATCAAACACATGTGTAAACTACTTACAGTTACAACCATATACAATTCTAAGTCTCCGAGTACCATAAAATAGTACTATATACAGTAAGTAATAACCCAACTTACTTGGAGTTTCTCAATCGCCTGATCACCTGATTACTCGATTACAAGCTGATTTGTCTCTAGATATCTTATAATACAAATAGGCCTTTTTAGTTCTTATACTTTAATGATTTACACTCTAAGTTATAATTTAGCTTATTTTTTCCATGTATACCTATTATTCATTTTATCCTATTTCGGGGTTCAGTTCCTAAATTAGATTCTAGTTTTGATTCTGGAATTTTAAAAATGCTCGAATCCTAATGTGAAATTAATCACATTAAGCTCGAGTATTCTAATATCCTATTAGGTCTTAATTTAGTATTCTAAACTCTTCGGTACACGCTAATCCTAATTAGGATACCGGATTTATTCTTGATGTGAGAAAATCTTACAATTTTTTATACAATTACGTAAAATTAAATTTTATTTCAAATTTATTATATTCCGATTTCTATTATTATATTATCTAATTAAACCTAATTTTTTATAATATTCTTAATTTTCTATAATTAGCACATAATTCCTTCATTACTTACACTTAGCACTTCAAAGGCTAAGATTAGGTTTTCACATCAGAGATTAACATCCCTAAACATCTAATTACTAATTAGTGTCTTAATCACCTAATTAACCCAAAATTACCCAATTTTTCCATCATTTTAGAGCTAAAAATTAACTTAAAAATTAATTTAAAAAAAATGGCTTCATAGCACTGTTCTATATCCCTTAAGCATTCTACAGAAAAATTTTGAGCTCCAAACTACACTCCTAAGCCTATTTATTTCTAGTTCTAATCATGCTCGGTTTTGATTAATTTGTTAAGAACCTTATATTTTCAGACGTGATTAAACTAAATCACTATTTTTCCCTAAATCTACATACAATAAAACTTCAGAATAACAAATTTCATAATTTTCTGGGTAAAATAACTAATTTTAAGAAATTATTTAAGAAATTATATAAAACTAGAGCAGATTAGAAACTCACCTGGTTCGATGGCTTTTGGCCTTCCAACACCGGTCTAGGTGTGTCAGTCGATCCAGGCAGTGGGTCTGGAGTGGGGGTGGCTAGGTCCCAAGTGGTGGTGGCTCGGTCCCAAGTGGTGGTGGTGTGTGGGTTTGGCTCACTAACCCTAACTGCACGGTTTTTCTTTTCTTTTTTTTTCTCTGGTTTTTCTCTTGAATTTTCAAAGCTCTCTATTTTTCTATGATTCCTAACTATCCAAAGGAGATCTGTAAATTTTTTCCCTATTTATAGAACTTTTTGGTAATTAATATGCATTAAATTAGATAAGACATTGCCTAATTTCCTTAATTTTTGGCTTTTGTATTGTTTGATTTTAATTAGCTAATTTTTCTTCTTCAACTCTTGACTTGCCAAGACCAAATCTATATCATTCCAGATTTCTATGAAATTTTTTTTGATTTTTTCTTAATTAATTAATAATTTTCTTTAATTATTTAATAAGTTTTTAACCACTTTAAAAAATTTTACTTATTTTTATCTACACATAAATACATGTGGGGTACATGTGAACATTCCTAATTATTATTTAGGTTGTTCTATGATTTTTAGTATTCATATAATCTATCTTTAGTAATTTATTAGTTATTAGATTACACTTTTCGCCTTTTCGATAATTAATAATCATTATACTTAAAATTTGAAAATTTTATAGTCTTCTATTTTATTACTTATTTTTTTAAATTCAAGTTTACGAGGTTATTTTTACTAATATTTCTCTCCATGTTTATAATTTGGGTTTGATCGGATCCTTTAACCAATTGCCTTAAACTTTGTGTTCTAAGTTTAATTCTACGGTCACTTGGTTTAATTTTAGGGCTTACAGGTATGATTAAAGTGGAATTTAGAAAAAAAAAAAAAAACTTCTAATGGTAGATGATGGGAAGTTTGTTGATATTTATAAATGAGAGACTAAGGAAAGTACCAATAAGTATCGGATTTACTAGTAATATATGAATATTCAAATGTACCTCTGAAGATTAGTTTGTAGATATTTGAACTTTATGGTCAAGTTAACCAAGAATCGAACTTATAGCTGAAGTTCTATATTAAATATTATAAATGAGATATTAAGAGTTAAGGGAGTGACTGTGTTTTTTTAAACTAACATTAGATTAAAATGTTATCAATTTAAGATTAAGTTAAAGGATATGATACAAACATTATGAATTCTTAGCGATATCTCTTAGTTTGACAACACATAGACTATATTCATAGAATTGGGAGAACCGTATGCATGCCAACTATGTATAAAGACACTTGCTGTAATAACAATCGATAGTATTTTGACATATATAGTATTTGGGATAGGATTATTGAAGTTAAACAATCATAAGTGGTATACCGAAATTGAAGAAACATGACTTTCGAAAGAGATAATAAAGGGTACAATTGAAAAATCAAAGGAATTAGTGATTGGTGCAACAAATCCTTTCACTTAGGGGGTAGACATGAGGCGATCAGTGTTAGGGTACTTCTGGTAGAAATAGACAAGTTATACGATCAAGCTAAAGGTTGTCAAATAGAGGTATCGAATAGGCTTGGGGGGTTCTTTTGAGGAGATGTTGACTCGAATATGTTGTGGGGTTCTTGATATGAGTATTGTCAAGCCGGTGGTTAGCATAAGTAGAGCAAAACAGATGGCAGGACTAGCCAAGCAGTCAAGGGAATATGAATCAAGTTAGCATATGATGGTTAATAGAACTAAAACAGTTCGGCTCAACAATTGAAGTTGTTTAGCAATGAAGATTAACTTAGCCTCGATTAAAGTTAGATGGAACAAGAGAACTTGCTTCATCAATCCTTCAAGTCCTCGAGCTTAGGGTCGAGTCATCAATCCAATTATTTGATTCCCATCATCCCTTCTGGGTTGATTTAGATTTGGGATCAAATCTAGCTAATCTTTACTCATTCCTCCTTCGGGTTAGTAGGAACTAAAGTCGGTAATAGTGAAGGTGTTAGAACTCCAGGGTCTTTAGGTAATTCTAGTTGATAGGCATTATCATTGATATTTTAGAGTATTCTAAAAGGAACTTCAGTTCAGGCAAACAAATTACTTTTTCTCTTACTTAGAAACCACTCCTTGCTTAAGTGTAGCCATACTAATTTACCGGGTTGAAACCGTACTATCTTCCTTCCTTTACTCTTCTCTATCAACTTCTTAGTAGCTTGGTCAATTTGTTAGGCAACCTTTTGATAGATTTGTTGAATAGACTGTACTCAAGCTCTTACTTCAAGGTTTTCTTGCTTGAGCATAGGTGCTAAAGTGTAGTCAAGGGTTAGCTTTGGGGAAGCTGTTGGTCCTAGTAAGATATCAAGAGAAGGGTGAATTGATATCTTTTTGTAAAAACTAAAATTTATGAATTAAAAAATCCCTCTTAATATCTTGAATGGAGAAATAGTTGGAAATTAACTGTTAACTCAAAGAGCAAATAATAATGACAATTAAAATGAATAGAAGGTAAGGAGTAAGAAGATCAAGCAAGTAATTTTATAGAGCTTCGGCCTTTTGCCTACTGCTCTCTTTCAGCTCTACTGCTGGGGACCTAATTCTTTTTGCCAGTATTGTTCCACTAGTCCAAGCTTTTCAATAAGCAAAAATCAATGAGAGATTATAAAGATATCCAATCTTTTTTATCTATCCTATCTTACTAACTCCTTCCTAAGCTAAACACAGGACTTAGAGAATTTCATAATCCTCTCACACTCAAGATACAATGTCAATAATGTTTACAATGAAATTGAAACAATAAAGACAAATATCTTTTTACAACTTTTGCATCAAAGCAATAACAATGAAATAACAAAGCTATTTTTGCTCAGTTTCTGATAATTTGCTCAAGAGTATTTTTAACTTTGGTTCTGATATTAAGTGTATAGTATCCCTTCGATCAACAACAACTTTAAATTAAATAGACCTTCATATAATAGCTAGAAACGATTATTTCTAGATTTTTCTCCATAATATTTTTGTTTAAATAAAATCAGTTTTAATATTGTAGAAATATCCCATGAAAATAGGAACCGAAAATTGAAAATTGAAAATTCAAACCAAGCTGTTCTAGATTTGTTCTTTTGTCATGCTTGTGTGATTTGAAGGTTGCTACATGTAATGATGAGTTCCAATTCTCCGTTGTCTTTGTAGAAATTCAAACATTTCAAATAATAAAGATAAGAATGAGGAAATAAGAACAAATCCAACACTTCTTATCTTAACTGTCGTGAACAAATCTTCTTCCTTCTTCCTTCTTCAATATCTTTATTTGGATTTTGTCAAAATAAATTCCATAAGAAAATTAGGTTAGATTACACAAGAATATTCAGGCTTATTTGTACAATATATTCAAGTTTAAAAAAATCTGAATCCAATAAACCATATACTTGATAAACTACTAATAGCCATGCTTATTTTAAACTTAATGCGTCTAAAAGGTTCTTGTATAAAGAGTATATTAGAATCCTTTTCCAATTAATGTATTGACTATATTTCAAACCTTGAGCAATTCTAACCATGATTGTAAAAAAACTAACTATTTAAAACTTAATAAATCAAATTTCCAAAACTAATTCTTGAGCATCTTCTTAAATCCCCATGGACTTTACCATCTTAGTGGAATGAAATTGAATATATTACCCAAATAGACTCAGTCAAGTGGAGCTAGGCCTTCTTGCACAATTGACTGGCTTAATTTGTTCAAGTTAGTTAAAACAACTTAAAAACAGCAATGGAACTTATTTCTAAACACACAGAGAGATGTTTGTTGATATGCATTTTGACTGATGTTCTGATATTAATATACATTCTAACTAATGTTCTAATGCTGATATATATTCTGACTTGCTGATACTTATTTTGATAAGTTCAAACTTACTTTCTTCTAAATACCCTGCATACTTAAAAATCTTGTTCAATTCATATACATCTTTTTGTTATGATTAAAATATATGAAGGGAAAACTTAACAAAAGCCATAGATGACTTTAAAGGGTGTTTATTTAGTGACGTTGTGTAGTGAGCGATTGTAAGCAAATTCCACCATAAGCAAACAGACATCCCAATTAGTTAAGTTCTTTCCCAATGCAACTTAGAGTAGTGATCCCAAAGTGTAGTTAACTACCTTTGTTTAACCATTAGTTTAGGGATGATAGGAAGTGTTGAAAAGTAGTTTGTCCCTATACGATGCCAAAGAGTTCTTTAGAAATGACTTGGAAACTTCGGATCCCTATCTAATATCACACTTTTTAGCACACCATACAAATGAACAATCTCCTGCAAAAAAAAGAAAAGCAATAACTGAAGCATTGTTAGTTTTTTAGTAGGGCACAAAGTGTGTCATCTTACTAAATCTGTTTACAACAACTATTACAGAATCTTTACTTTAAGCAGTTGAGGATAATTTGCGGATAAAGTCCATGCTCAATTCAGACCAAGGCTTGGTCAGAATAAGTAAAGGCATTGCTTTCTCTTACTTAGCTTGACATTTGGCTCTCTTACAACTGGTGCAATTCTCAACAACCCGATGCACATCTGGCCTCATCTTATGCCAAAAGAATCTCCCATTCAATTATTCATATGTCTTCTTTCTCCCTAAAATGTCTAGAGAGCCTACCAAAGCGAGCTTCTCTCATTAGCAACTCTCTTACGAAACAAGTTAGCACACATAATTTGCCACCTCGGAATAAGTATCCATCCTCCACATGATTGTCATTTACTATTCTTCCCTCTACATATCGTCTAAATATAGGACCAAGATGGAGGTCTAGAGGATATTGCTCCTTAATGTTTACAAATCCCAAGAGTCTCATCTATAGCTTAGTAAGAAGAACATGTTGCCTTGACAAGGCATTCGCAAATACATCGGTCTTACCTTATTCTACTTAATCACAAAGTTGAATCCTTCCAAGAATTTAAACCATTGCGCTCGTCTCTTCGATAACTTAGTCTGATTTATGAGGTGCCTCAAGGACTTATGATCTGTGTAAATGACAAACTCCCTCGTTAGTAAATAATGTTACCATGCTTAGAGTGCTCGAATAAGGGCTAGAAATTCTTTGTCATATATGAAGTAGCTTAACTAAGGTCCTTTCAACTTTTTGCTATGGTAGCCAACAAATCAGCTTTCTTACATCAAGACAGCACTTATGCCAACACCAGATGCATCACACTTAAGCTCAAAAATCTTCTCAAAGTTAGGCGAAGGCAATACAAGTATAGAGGTCAATCTTTCCTTAATCTCAGTAAAGCTTCTTTCGTCTTTCTCTTCCTACCTAAAATCTATGTTCTTCTTCGTTAGCTTAATAAGGGATGCAGCAACAGTATTGAAACCCTTAATGAATTGTTAGTAAAAGGATGCTAGTCTATAGAAACTCCTCACCTCAGTACAAGTAGTTAGGGTTAGTTACTTGACAATTACTCGAATCTTCTCATCATTGACTTGCAAGCCTCTTACACCAATCAAATATCTTAGAAAAACCACTTACTCTTGGCAAAAACAACATTTCTTCATGTTACCAAACAATCTTTCTACTCGAAGAATATCAAAGATTGCTTGGAGATGTTTAATATGGTTAGGCAAGTTGGCACTATATACAAGGATGCTGTCAAAGTAAACAACAACAAGCTTCCTTATCATAGTTCTTAAAATATGATTCATCAACCTCATAAAAGTGTTCGGGGCGTTTGATAGTCTAAAGGGCACGACCATCTACTCATATAGGCCATGTTGGGTCTTAAAAACAATTTTCTGTTCTTCCCATTATCTCATTCGAATCTACTAGTATCTTAACTTTAGGTTGATCTTACTAAATACTCTTGTACAACTCAATTCATCTAGCATGTCGTTTAGCATTGGAATGGATTACCTGTACTTGATTGTGATTTTATTTACAACGTTATTATCCATACACATTCGTCAAGTACTATCCTTCTTTGGCACAAGTAATGTGAGCACAACACAAAGGCTAAAACTGTCTCTTACATACCCTTTTTCAAGCAACTCATTGACTTCTCTTTGGAGTTCGGTAGCTTGTTCAAAATTCATCCAGTAAGCGAACTTATTCGGCAAAACAACACTAGGTATCAAATTAATGTAATGTTCAATGCATTAAAAAGGGGGTAACCCTTTTGGCAACTGTTTTAGAAATAGATCTACATACTTGTCTAACGGTTCTTTAAACTTTGGGGGTAGCATAATTGCTCCAGCTCTAAAAGTTACCTAATCAACAGAAAGGTCGGTATGTCAACTTTAATAGCTTCTCGAAGCTCGACATAACTCAGAATCAAGGTCTTCTTTGATCCTCAAGCTAGTTTAGCTTACAACTTGCTAACTTGGCTCAATGTCATAGGTTTCAAGGTAATCTTCTGATCATCATTCTCAAACATATATGTTTTTGAAACCATCATAAATGACCCTACGATCAAATAACCATAGTTGTCCTAACAACACATGAGACGTTCACATAGGTAATACATCCAGGGAATTTCATCAAAATAATTTCCAATAGAGATAGGTAGTAATACTTGCTAAGTGACATAGAGTGCTCTTTTCTCATTTAGCCAATGTAACTTATATAACTTCGGATGTGAAATGGTTGGCAGTTTGAGCTTCTTGACTAATTTGGTAGACACTACGTTGGTGTAACTCCCACTATCTATGACGAGTGCATATACTTGCTTATTCACCTTACAAGTGATGTGGATCAAGTTCTCTCTCTGCTTTTCCTTAGTAAAGGGTCGTAAGCTCATCGCATGTAGGATAACTAGAGTCAACTTATCAAGTTCTTCTACAAATACCTCCTCTTCAACAAGCTCATCTTCTTGGGTGGTATTCTCCTCAAGTGCAACCTCTTCCTTACATTCCTCATCAGTTCTATTGACTTCTAGCTTCAGAGCATCTCCCTTAATGATCATAGTTCATCTATTCAAGCATTGGGCAGCT
This sequence comes from Lumnitzera racemosa, assembly GCA_024138005.1. Lineage (NCBI taxonomy): Eukaryota > Viridiplantae > Streptophyta > Magnoliopsida > Myrtales > Combretaceae > Lumnitzera > Lumnitzera racemosa. Next base: position 11,689,955 of record JAMXBC010000007.1, read on the forward strand.
ATGTACCCATGTCCTTGGCACTTAAAGCGTATGATCTAGCTTGTCTTCCTTCCAGATCCTTGTCCCTTCTTATAAGCTCTCTTTAGTAACTCTTAGTCGGCAAGGTGACTCTTCAGCTCGATTATTACTTCGGCTCTTCTACTAGGGTCAGTGCTTTAGGAAGCTAGGTTACCGCTCTGAGTAAGTCGATGAGATTGAACAGGTCGACTCATTGGAGGCCAACTCAACTTATTCCTCCTCTATTTCTCTACTCGCTAGGCAATTTCGATGGCCACATCCAATGTAGTAAAATGTTGTAATTTTACTACGTCTTGAATATCATATCTTAATCCAATAAGGAATCTAGAAAATATTCGAGATGAAGATTTATCTACTTTACATTGGATCATAAGCATTTGAAATTCTCGAATATACTCATCAATAATTCAGCTTCCTTGTCTTAATTCTTAAAGTTGAGCAAAAGTATCATGTATACAATCATCTAGCACAAATATGTTTTTAAGGATTCTCTTCATCTCAAGCCAAGTGCTCACCTCTCTGTATCCTTCTCTACTTCTTATGGCCTAAAAGTTTTTCCAACACATCATAGCATATCCAAAGAACTCTACAGTAGTAGCTCTCATTTTCTCTCGATCCTCATATTGTTAATAATCACAGACCCATTCTACTTTCTCTTCTTAGTTGAGATAGTCATCAGCATTTCCAAAACCATTAAAGCATGGGATTTGAAGCTTCATAGGGTCTACAGCTCGGTGTACTTAAGCTCATTCTTCCACTTTAACATACTCTTCTTCTTCATTCCCTTCATCTACTTTACCCAAGTTAATCCTCCTTTACATACATTCCCTCATTCATCTACCTTGATTTTGTTGAGTTGGGATCTGGTCTCTTACGGGCTAAGCAACATAGGGAGTGGTCTGAATGGCATCAGTAGGTCAAAAGGCTAATGCATGAACAACTCTGGTCAAATCAAATATCAAGTTAGCCATTTCATCAAACCGTTCATCAATACTTCTAGGAGTATTTTAGGGTTGTTGACCATTGTGGATAATACTTGTAAATTTTTAGGTTGGACCTTAAATCGGATCTAAGTGCTCTAGATAATTCCTCGAGTCAATAAAGCCAAATAAACTAAAAACTTAACTAAATTATAAACTTGAATTAAGATGAATGAGAACAACCTTAATTTATTAATTAAAACTTTAATTGCGTATAAAAACCCTAAACTCTATGTACATGTAAATATAAAATATTGAACCCGAACCTAGTAAAAACCTTAAAACCAAAATATTAAGCTTATAAAATATATAAATTTACCCTAACGATGATAAAGCCTTAATCTAATAAAATTATCGATAGATATGCATGATCACATAAAATTACTAATGAACAAATAGAGATAATTTTTAAATACTATGAAATAAAAAAAAATATCAAATCAATTAAATAAATTAATAAGATTATAAATATTATCTTATGATTATTTGTAGCGTTACATATGTATTTATATGTTTGTGTGTGTTTTATATTGATTTAATTTTACTATCTACTTTATATTTATATACTATGTAGTATACATTAATTTTATAACATATACCTTTCCTACAGATACATCATATTCTACCCTAGCTTTTATCTTAAAGTAACTTATGTATCTATACTTAAATTATACTATCTAAAAGGTGGGAAATCTTTGTAAAAAGTCAACAAAAAGGCAACCCATATCTATTTTCTCCCTTTAAACTTATGGTTGACAAGTGTTCTTCCCTTATCATCTTTTATGACCGAGGTGATTGAAGATAAAATAAAGCAACTAACATTATCCCATGTGTCAAATTAAGTAAAGGAAAACCCAACACATTTATTTTTTCTTTTCTTTTCTTCAGTTGGTTAAGATTTTTCCCACACAAATACACTTCACTTTATTTTCTTTTCACACTTTCATCCAAGATTTTTCTTCTATTTTTCATGCTAACCAATTTGCACCCTTCCCAAACCTTCCATTTTTCCTTATTTTTTTCTCTTTCATTCCATCAACTACTATCTTTATTTTACTACATATTATTACTTCTTCATCACTACTTTTCTACTAGTTTCAAGAGGGAAATAGGAAGACTCATCTTTAAGAAATTTAAAACAAAAAGTAATCAAAACATTACCTTATGTTATATTTGATTTTTCCTTGTAATATAAGTTCATATGTATTCTTTGATTTTTATGTGTAATTTGTAGTACTCCTTGTATTAGGAATTTGTAATAGAAATTATATGTACATGTATTTGATTGTATATACAATTTTTCTTCTTCATATTTATGTATTTATATATGTATATACTTAAATATATTTAACTATATGTATATACATGTTATACTTAGTTATGTATATATGATTCTCTTATATATATATATAGATATATATATGGTACAGGTAAATATATTTAATATTAGGTATACTTACTTCAATATATAAGTATAAAAATATTATGAAATAGTATAAATATATATATAAATAAGTAGCAAAATATGGGAGTATATGTATGTGTATATATGTATATAGTATTCTATTTTCTAAGGTTTAAATAAAAATATATAATATAGTATAAGTATAAATATATGTATATATCGAAAAATATACGCAAATGTATAATAATACTCTAGTTTCTTTAAATAAGTTAATAATTAAAAATGTGCGTATGTGTGTGCACGTACGTGTGCTAAACATGGTCCTTAAAAGAGAAATAGGAATTATTTTCTATCATTTAATTAATTATGATATCACATATGTATGTATTAATATTATAAAGTAATAAAAATACAAAAATTAGATAAAATAAGAAAATTGCATTATGGACCAATGGGAAGCTGCTACGTTTAGCTTTTCCAAAATTTTATGATTTAACCAGAAATTTTAAAAATGATAAGATAATAATAATAAATTAATTAGAAAATTATAATTATAACAAAAATTAAGATAATTAATGATTTACACTTAAAATAGTGAAATAAAGAAATCATTACAAAATGGACAAAAAAAAAGATTTAAAAAATGTAAAAATTTAGAAATTATTTAAGCCCATTATAAAAAAATAAAGAAAAGCCCAAAAACAATAATTAAAAATATTTGGGCTAAAAATAGATAAATCCGTAACACCCTAAGCCCATAATAAGAAATGTGAGTTCCAATGTTCAAAACAAACTCTACTAAGTGAAAGAATGTCCAAAAACAATAAAAGATTGATTATAAGATTATAAAATCAGAATTCAAACAAAAAAAATTACATGCAATTAAAAAAAAAAAAGCTCGAATTGGGAAATTATATAAGATTAATAGAAAATATAGGTTGATTCTTATATAAATACTTACATAAAATAATCTTTTCACTTAGATACTCATTATCTTTTATATTTCTTAATTATCAGATGATCCCCACAAGGATACTAATCCCCCTACCAACTACTAAGATCCCTAACCATTACTATGGCTGAGTGACTATTCTTGATAATTTTATACTTATTTGTGATTATAGATAATGGCATTTAAACGTTTTTTATAAATTGGTTGATGTATGGGGTTTGCGATTTACATATGATCGATATTGATTAGTTGCTATGTGAAAATATTTTAAATTGTTATATTAAACTTATTACTACATTTTAGATAACTATAGGGAATTTAGTTGTTTGTGATATTGGTTGGTCTCTTAATAACCAAAATTAAGTATACTTGGCTTTATTATATTAAATTGGATTATGCATGAGCATACATCACATTGTAAATGTTTCGATTGTTACATCATACAAAAATAGCGAAAGGCTATGCAAGGTTTGATATATATTATATATATATATAAGATTAAAGTATTTAGTATGGTACGCTCGTATAACACGACCTTATCTTGACCGACGAGATTATTAGACATTGGAGGCGTCAACTACTTAGTTAAGGGTTGAGTCTAGATACCTCTATTTAAAAATGAGTGTGGACTATAGGGGCCCACTCACAACCATATTTGGAACTTAATTTTTGAAACTAGAACTAAATAACTATTTTCTTGCGATATAAAACGTGAAGTTTTATAGTTATGTGAGTTCAGGTATAATACCCAAATTTGATTAGTGTTGTGTATTCTTTAACCCTGATTTTAGAGGGTGTTAAATTCGAGTTACATATAGTACCTAGTCAACTGTATGTATATGTATGGCATTTTGCTTAATTATGTATTTATATGTTTAAAATCAAGTACTTGCTAACTTGCTTCTTTGTATGATTAAAGGATAACTCACTAAGCTTTATAGCTTACACCCCTATAGGCTTTTGATATAGGAGGACCTGTTTACTATTTCCGGCCAAGTCATGCTCGATGTCAGTTTAATACTTTTGGGAATGGTGTATGGAAGAAGAGAGTTCGAGTGAATATAGATGTGCAGAAGAATTTTCAATTAATATTTGGATGATATTTTATGTTACGATTCCATTCTCTCCATTACTGTAGCTTGATTACTAATATTCTAAGACTTAAGGTCTTGTATCTCTCATATAGTGATGTTACTGTATGAAATCTTGTATTGTTATATATGTTATGATATGATTTTTACTTGTTTAATTCTTGGGTAATTGGTTGTGTAGTAACTTTGTATATTGTATAAAATGCTGTCAATTAGAAGGGAAGCCAATTTATATTCTTTTGTATGGTAAATGATGACCTACCATGGCTAGGTCACCTCTCAGGTCGTAACAACACCACCGTTATCATCCTAATGCCAGTGTATACAATCAAAATTAGTCATCCTTTTTTTTTTTACAAAACTTTAACAACACTTGAAACTTCAATACTCGAGAAACAACTAATACTATCTTCAAATCAACCAACTCACAAACTTACTTTTCTACTCAAATATTCAAACCCACATAAACTTCAACCACAAACACAACAACTACTTCAAAGAACAACTACTCTATTTTACCTTGTTTCAAGCATTAGGAAACATAACAAGTTTCAATGATGACCTGCCATGGCTAGGTCACCTCTCAGGTCATAACAACACCACCATTATCATCCCAATGCCAGTATATACACTCAAAATTAGTCATCGTTTTTTTTTTTTACAAAACTTTAACAACACTTGAAACTTCAATACTCGAGAAACAACTAATACTATCTTCAAATCAACCAACTCACAAACTTACTTCTCAACTCAAATATTCAAACCCACATAAACTTCAACCACAAACACAACAACTACTTCAAAGAACAACAAAACCCAATTGAAACTTGCTATGTTTCCTAATGCTTGAAACAAGGTAAAATAGAGTATTTCTCAATAACTATCATATGACGATAATACAACTTCCACTACTTACTAAAACACTGTAGCTAACTACTACACAACTACAATACACTACCACAACCAACATTAATCATAATAAGGCTCAAATATAATTTACCTAAACGAACCTCCATTTTGATAACAAGATGATGGGCCGCACCAAGGGCAAATAAGGGTGATTGTATTGGGGTGCGTTTAAGCTTACAAAAAGCTTGAAAATTAAGGCGAAAATGTATTAAAAACAATGAAGTAAACAAGCAAAACCCACGAATGCCTTCCAAGGATATGATGCACCAAGGAAAACTCCATAGACTCATAAAACTAGCTCGATATGACACATAAGCAGCTTAGTGAGGTCAATTGTCACCCCATCTATGCTTAAAGGTTAGAATAAGAGTAAGGGAAAGGGAGTAAGCATAGTAGCTCACAAGAAGTAGTATGTATTCAGTATGTGGATGTGGACTCTGATTCTTACGGCTACATATTACAAGGATATTTATACTTGAAATGTTAAGGTAACCTACTTAAAACAGAAAAGATAAAAAAGATATTGTCTAAAAGAAGTAATGTACAATGAATAATAAATTGTATAATTGAAAAATCAAAGGAATGAGTGATTGGTGTAGCAAATCCTATCATGTGGGGCCTGGACACGTGGCAGTCAATCGTTAGGGCACTTCTAGCAAAAATAGACAAGTTGTACGGTCAAGCTAGAGGCTGTTGAGTAAACTTGGGGGTTTTTCTAAGGAGTTGTTAACTTGGATGTATTTTGGGATTCTTAACATAAGTACTACTAAACCAATAGTCGACATCAGCAAAGCAGAGCAAACGGTAAGACCAGTAGAGTAGTAAGTGGAATATGAATTAAGTCGACATATGATGGTTGACATAATTGAAACAGCTTAGCTCAACAGGTGAAGTTGTTTGTTTGACAGTCAAGGGAATATGAAGTTGTTGTCTGGAACGAGAGAATCTGTTTCGTCAATCCTTTAAACCTTTGAGCTTAGGCTTGGGTCAATGGTCCAGCTATCTTGTCCCCATCAAAGACGATCTATTGTATGTAAATTGAAGAAATTCATTGATGGACTTAAGTAAGTGTTTCGCCAACAGTATCATAAATGTCATAAAATTGTTGTCTCGTGTGGTTTTGAGATAAATGTTGATGATGATTACATATATCATAAGTTCAGTAAGAGTAAGTTTATTTTTCTGGTTTTATATGTTGTTGACATATTGCCTACCATAATTGATATGAGCTTCTAGCATGAGACCAACACATTTCTACTAAAGAATTTTGAAAAGAAAGATCTTAATGAAGCCTTTTTTGTATTACAAATCTAGATACACCTGAATCATTCTCAAGGTTTTCTTGGATTGTCACAAAAGGGATATATTACGAAGGTGCTCAAAAGGTTTAGCATACATAATTGTAAACTAAGTAAACCCTTGTTGCTAAAGGAGATAAATTCAGTCTCGATTGATGCATCATGAACGACCTTGAAAGTAAAGATATTGCATACGTTGTTGGAAAATTAAAAAGATATTTAGGTAATCTAGGGATGGATCATTGCAAAGAAACCAAGTGAGTTACGCGGTATTTACAGAGAATTAAGGTTTTCATACTGACATACAAGAAATCAAATCAATTGGAAGTAATTGGTTACTTAGATTATGATTTCGTTCAATGTTGAGACAGTTGGAGATCCATATCAAATTGTATCTATCTACTTGCTAGAGGAGCTATTTCTTGAAAGAATGCTAAGTGTATGCTCATAACTTCTTTCATTATGGTAGAAGAATTCATAACATATTATGAGACATCCAATCATAGAATATGGCTGCAAAATTTTATCATTAAGTTGTGATTTATGCATAATGTTGAAAAACCGCTAAAGATATATTATGAAAATAAATCAATAGTACAATATTCTAAAAATAACAGCACTCGATAAAGTCAAAACATATAGACATCAGGTTCCTAGTTATAAAAGAAAGAGTTCATAATGGACAAATGTCTATAGAGCACATCGATATAAACTCCACAATTACAGTTCCTCTTAGGAAGGGATTATCACCTAAGGTTTTCCATAAGCATGTAGCTCCTATAAGTGTCATATATGTTCAGGATAGGCAGTGTCGGTAGGAGTTTGTATTATATTTGAGTTCTTATTAAGTTAAACACATTATTTGTCGTTTTGATTACAAATTATGGTATAGTTATGATCAAGGCTAATTTTAGCTCTAAGGTTTTTTCTTTTTCAATTACAAGATGTTATAGTTGAATTAATTTTAGAACTTGTAAGGTTGTACTAATTGGAAATAGGCATCTCGAATCACACTATATGGAATTTCCATGCTACATATCCATGCTTGATCCATGTTATTCAATCATGTTAATGTATGTAATCACTGATAAGGTCAGTTATGATATATGTAATGAAACCTACTTTAGTCCTATATTAATATAATTGATGGATTGAATTGTTTAGGGGTGCAATTGGTAATAAAAGCAAAATTTTGAGTATTGATTAGAAACGCTAGTCTTCGATGTACAACTATGGACTTAGGATAACAGGCAACTTTTATTATACGTAAGACCTAGAGGATATAACTAAGGGAAATACCAAGATAAACACATTAAGGGAACCTTAAAGAATAAGGTTAGTTATATAACAAGACCTTAATTGCTTGATATCGATATAAGTTAGTATGTTCAGTACAATTTAAGGTTTCTAGGAAAAAGTTATCTGAGTTGAGTAAAACTATAATATGAGGCCACATAAATTGGATAAAAAGTCCTAATAAGGTCAATTTCTCAAAATAAAGTATAGATAATATTTAATTTTAATAAAACTTATTTTTACTAAATACATTAGATGATTATCAAAAACTTGAAATTTGAGTTCCCAATGATCGTAAAACCTTAGAGATAACTTATCTAACTTATAAAAACAATTTTGGGAGACAAATAACATGTAGAGTAATTATATAATTATGCTATACACTTTATGTGTACCTAATACGAATATATTACTAAATCCATTGATTAATTAGGTAAAAATTGTAATAAATTAAAGAAAAATTATAAAAACTAGCAAAACCACTTGGAACATTTTATAGCCAAGCGTAACACCTTCTGAATGCAATAGGGAACAAAGTGTGTGAGCTGGCACTTGAAAAGGAGGTCTAATTACATTGTAACTTTAGCAAATTGATACAAAATGACATATGGAAAGTACTTTTTCTTTTTCCAATCGACCTAATCCAGTAAAAAATAGATAGAGCACCCTCTTACAACTTTTTAATAGATCAAACATCTCAAAATTCTATTTAGAAAGCTTAGAACACAAATTAAACCAAAAATAGGAAGCATAATAGAAAATATGGTGGAAACATTTTTCCAATAACAACCTATAACCTGACACTATATGACCACCACCACTTAATAGAGCCTTTGATGACTAGTCCAGTCAACCACCCCTCTCCGACCAACGGTGGCTAAAGCTTTAGCGATAAGGTGATATAATTTTTATGTTATAAATTAGTTTATTTCATTAAAATATTAAACGATGTTAAAAAATTATGAAAATTGGTTTTCTTAGGTATTTTTATGTGTAGAATTACAATATCTATCTAGAATTTTAAAATTAGAAGTGCTTATATAGGATATTTAAGAATAAACCTGATTCCAATAAATTTCGTATGAATTTTTAAAAGCAGTAAACAATGTTATTTTGAACTAATTCTTAGTGTATATATTCCTCATATGATATATTTAATCTATATAAAAATAATTTTTGAAAAACTATACATCTAATATTTATTAAAATTATTTTACTAAATCTGCCTTATTTTCCATATGAAAGAAAGAATAGGTCTTTACTTAAATTTCTTAATGAACCTTATTGTAATAATTTTTAAAGCTTAGTTATGATTTTAGAAGTATTTAGTTTGAATCTTATCATTTTACTTGGTTAATTATCTAATTTAAGATAATTTTTGGTGAAACTATGCTTAAAATTAATATTTTAAAAAATACATGTATTGGTCATATTTAAAAGTTGCAATAGTCATACCTTAAGCTATATATTTTTTATGAGCTTATAGTATTTTTTTGAGATTGTGATATAGCATGAATACTAATTATTAAGTATTCTCCAATAATTTATGTATATATTGCTAAATATGAATAATAAGATGATTTGTACAATAAACACATTAGTGAAGGGAGACTTAGTTAATATTATGTGAGATATGTTTATTTCTAGTCTTAATTTGGCTCCATTGAAAATTAGGAATTTTATAAGTGAATGTAGTAATTTAGTCGAATCAGAAATTAGATCAAAGATATAATCAAAACTTTTCATATTTAAGTGTTTTTGTATAAGTTAAACTTAGGTGACTAAGCTAGGTGTAAAATAGGAGGTTTTAGCTTATAGACTAAAGATATAAATTAACTAGTATCTAATTAAAAATTTTAAAGTTAGGTGAAATAAAAAAACTTATTCAGAAGCTAAGTCGGAAGTTAAATCAGAAGTCAAATAAAAAACAAAGTTAGAAATAGCTTAAAGTGAACTAATGACCAACAAGCAAGTATTAAGCATCCATATGAACTATAATTGATTTTAGAAGTATTTACTCTAGTTAAGTGAAATCGTGAAGGAAGGAGATCATCTTAATGATTAAGTTTGGAAATGTACTGCTAGCTAGGTAAGTAGATATTTGTGTGTACTTGAGTAGATTTATGTCTACTTCTAACTTTGCATACTTGGTGATATTTTGGCTTGGTTGAGTTTTGTTGTGGGTTTGATGTGCCCAATAAGTTATTTAGAGCTACTTTTTATAACTTGCTAGCTGAATTATGTTCTGATGATTGACTTCGGTTGCTATGGCTATGTTGTTTTATGTTTATATGACATATGTTGGGATTTGCACCAACTTTGGCAAAGCTAAGTACTAATCTAACCCTCTAAGATGTTCTCTTCACTGGACCCAATATCAAAGTCTTAGAACTGACAAAGATACTAAAGAAAGGCTAGGTAATAAGTAATGAATAAAGTTTGCTTAGATTTTTCAGTATTGCTTGGTGTATGATTTGATGCATTCATAGTCGGGCACAAAAAAGACATACGGGTCAAGTTTTTATAAAACTAAGATTTTTCTAGGCTATGTTTTATGAAAGCAAAGATGGGTTTTGATAAGTATATGGTTTGACATTCGAAAGCTGGGTTTACTAAGTAAACACTTAGTTCATAAAAACTGAGTTTTCAAGCATATAAAACTGTGTTCCCAAATCATGACAAGTGGTTTCTATTAAGCTAAGTTTTGGGGGTCTTACTCCTAAGCAACTCCTTGTTGCTGCTTAGTTCTTGAACTTTATATCTAAATGCCTAGGTATGTTAACTAACCTAATGAGTTTTTTAGTTAGGTTAGGATATTAGTAACAATGTATGTCACATACATGAGCATGCCATATGCTCGTCACATTTGCATTGTTTGGTTAGAAAATGATAAGTTAATGTAATTGGACTAACTACTTAAATGATGTGCCTATTTAGCTATGCTTATTATGTATTTATCCACTCTCACTCAACTCACAGTAGCTGAAGGAATACATTGTCTTATTCTTAGGTTAAAGATAAGTTAGATAGAGCTTCCCATCATAGAGACAAAGAGATCTCAAAATACTAATTAAGGATGAGCTTTTGGAAGAAGTAATTGACTTTAGGATATGACTTAAACACGTGGAGGCAGCTTTTCGAGGAAGAAGTTAGTAATACCTCACAAAAGATTTAGCATAGCCATTGAACTCAGAAATAGGTACTTATAAAGGATAACTATGTTGTATGGAAGTATAAAACTGTAATACTCTGAGTATGACTCACTTTTATACAAACTTCCGTTGTAGTTTATTATGTTGAATAAGAAATGATTTGGAATCAAATGTTATATAAAGTGAAATAGCAGGTTAGATATAGGTTTTGCCTTATCCCTAACTTAGGAATAATAGTAAAAAATTATTTTCAAGTATTAAAAGTTTGAGAAAAATTTTTAAGTTGACACCTGAAAGGTGGAGCAATACCTGAAGATGATTTGTTACTATCATTCCTGAGTTAGGGATAAGGCAAAACCTTATCATATGAAATAAAATCTAAATAAAGCAATCTAATATAGTTATGGACTTTAATGCATCAAATAAATTGTGGGCTTATAGAGACTAAAATATTATTTTCAGTTTTATGATAGGCTACATTGGAAATAATAATAAAAGATTAATAGCTGTTAACTTCTTTAGGATATATATATATATATATATATATATAGGGTTAATGTCACAATTAGTACCTCAACTTTACTGATTTTTTTAATTTACTACTTAAACTTATAATTAGTCAATTTAGTACTTAATTAAACTTTACCTTGTCACTTTTGGTACTTGGCCCAATTCTGCTTAACACCGTTAGTTGACGTGGACAACCTACCCAATATATGGATGACATATGTAAAAATCAATAAATCAAACACTTCATATACCACTCCAGTTGCTACGTAGACATCCAGTTGAAATAGTAGTAGGAAAAAAATGCGAGTAAGATTAAAAAGAAAAAAGAAGCAACACATTCCTAACCTAAAATGTATGGGATCAAGCAATAGAGAAACCCATCCATCAAAACCCTAAAGTATTGTCATATCTAAGAACATCATACCTAACAATAATGAATTACAGTTGTGTCCCATCAATTTCGCTCAGATTCCATACAAATAGGGCGAAACAGTCCACCAATTTTGCTTTAATTCCACTTATGTGATTTAACAAAGTACCACTTGATGGCGACAATTCTTGATCTTGCCTCCCCCTGTTATTCATCGTATTCTTCAAGAGTCACTATTGGAGCAGAACTTGAAGCTATTAGGTCAACAATGTTGTCATTACAAGAAACCTTAGCGCTAGAGAGTAGCTAGTGTATTTTAAACAATACATTTTATTGTTCTATTATGCCATCATGGGTTTGATAATCTATTTCTTATTCTTCTTCTTCGTCTTCACAATTGGTTTCATCATTTTCGTATTCAGTTTCTTCATCATCTTCTTATTCTTCTTCATTGTCATAATCAATTTCTTTGTCTTGTTATTCTTCTTTGTATCAGTATTTGGTTTCCTTATACCTAGTTTCTTCGTCTTTTTCCTCTTCCTTGAGGGGTTCGAGGTTTGAAATTGAGTCGAGTATTATGAAAAAGGAAAACCTAAATGGAAAAGAGAGAGAGAGGGAGAGAGAAGAGGGGGGAAGATTAGAGAAGATGGTACTTTAGGGTTTAATGGATGGATTTCTTCATTTTTTTTTTCATACGTGTCGTCTGTATATTGGTTAGATTGTCCACGTCAACTAACAATGTTAAGCAGAGTTAGGCTAGGTACCAAAAGCGACAAGGAAAACTTTAATTAGGTATTAAATTGACTAATTATAAGTTTAGGTAGTAAATTGAAAAAATTGATAAAGTTAAGATACTAATTATGACATTAACCCTATATATATATAAGGTTGTGGTTCACAAGTCATAAGTAATTGTTATATTCTCTCTGACATCCCCTTATCAATAAGAATATGAGACAAAACTCTCTAAAAACTTACCTAGTTAACTTAGAAGGTCAACGATTAAGCTATCATGAAATTCTAACATGAATTCAATTACATTTTTGCTTCTCTTGTTTAAACTTGTGCTTTAATGGTTAGCTAAAAAAGAGGGGGGAAAAAAACTTGTGCTCTAATGTCGTTTACGTGCTATTCTTAGGATATATAGTTTAATAGGATTGAGAATTCTTAATCTAACAACAAAAAGTTAGCAAGTGGTACTTCAATAATTTATATCTAACAGATTAAAAATGAAGGGTGAGATTGGGGGTTTAATCAGTCATGTAAAAAATATGAATGGAATTGTACTAACTTTTATACAGGTGTTATCATAAATTTAACACACTACTACCAAAAAATTAATCGTGACTTAATATTAAGTCGATTAATGGTGACTTATGCCAACATTAAGGCTTGTCATACCCAAAGGGATTAGACTTGATCTAGTCTATCATGGGAAGGTAAGGTTTTATATTTTTTTAAATGGGATAAGGATAAATTTTTTTCTACCAACATAAATTACACAATGTGGAAATGGTACTGAACTTAAACATGTATCCCACATTAGGCTATACATGAGGTGGATTTGGGATGGGCCAGAAGAACTCAGTTTTTGTCTCGCTACATTAATAGGATTCCTAAACCTGTCCTAAAATCCTATTATGTTTTTAGTCTTTTATCCAGAATCTACTCTATTACTCTAATAAGGCTCCTATTTCTTGACCTACTAGACCTATTTATAATTTTTTTTTTTACCAAATGATTGTTCTCTATTTCATTGTTCATTATTCATTACATGCGAAATTAATTTGTACCACTTACAAAACACGAATAACATAATAAGGATTAAGGAATCCATTTGTTGTAGTTTCTTCATACTATGTATTTTATGACTGCATTAGTGGAGCACTTAGTAGTATTGTTATATAATAAGTTTAATAATATGTTTAGACTTTATTTTAATTTTTCTATATGTTTTAATTTTATAGTATAGTAAATATTTATATCAAATTTATTATTTGTTTTACTATTCTCTCTACTATATAATAAATATACAACCACCTTCTCTGAACCAAAAAGAAAAAATCATGGATACATACACATAAATACAAATAGAAAATAGTAAAGATGATCAAAATTACTATCTTCTCCCTTTTTTTTTATCTATTTATTACTTTAGGTATTAGAAATTTTGGTTAATATTATATTATTAATTTAATTTTTTTATTGAATAATGGGTCTCACATTAGGTATTTATAAAATATCAAAAGGCATCCCAAAATCTTAATAGGTTTTTATCCATAACTTAAAACCCATCCCAAAACCCTAACGGATGCTATTTTATAGAGTTTTATCCCACGCTGAAATTTTATTTTGAATGCAATTAGATAATTGACAAGTGTAACTATAATTAGATTTAACAATGACATTGAAATTTTAAGCACACTATTATCTGTCATACATTGATTTTATGATTATTATATGCAATAGACAATCTGCTTTTATCTATGAGCTTTTTTTTTTTTTCTTTTCCAGGTAAATACTTATGGGCATATTTATGACGTCAACCGATGTTATGGTTTTTGTAATGGGTTGTGGATGGCCCAAGGATAACTGCAATCTTACAAGGAATAATTTATATTTAAGATTGTATAAACCGCACGAGATATGAGGCAGATATTATTGAAGAGGACTTCTATTAAATGGATTAAATATCTCGTCTATTCTTTATATTATTTGTGCACAATAATTAAATAAGAGAAAGGCCCGGGGGGGGGGGTTGGGGGTGGGGGTGGGCGTGGGGTGTGGTATTGTAATAATTAAATAAGATGATATCATTAAATATATATTTAATTAAATAATATATATATATAAAATCTTTGAAAAATAGAAAAAATCCTAAGGGCCTTGGTTTGATTTGATGGCCACCGCTCTTGTTGATGGGTAGTGTAGAAAATAAAAAAAAAACCAAAAAATACCATTGGATTGGACCCTACTGCCTTCTTTTTTTTTTTTTTCCAAACTTTTTTTTGAAGGAGGTTAGCCTAAGGCTCCAATGATTTTCTTTTTCATCTTTTGCAAAGTTTCTTGTTTTTTTATTATATTATTTAATATTGATATTATTTTACTAAATTAATTATTATAAACCTATCAAAAGTTATGTCAAGGATAGGCAAAATGTTTAATTGCTCTCCAGAAATCCTGTTCCGTAAAACTTAATAAACGTTAATAATTCAAATGAAAAAGAAGAAGATTACAAATTCAAATAATAAGGTAAATAGATGAAGTATAAAAAAAAAATGGATTAAATATAAAATTAGTAAAAAGGTAGTAGTTTTTGGCTTTTTCTAGTCATACAAATCCTAAAAGAGAAGCAAAGTTTACTTGAATAGAAGATAAAAACTAAAAAATGAGCTTTAGTCGAATTATGTACCAGATAGTTTTGGTCATGTGGTTATATATTTTGGGATGTAAATATTGCAGGTGCATACCCTCTTAATTTAAATATAGGAATCTCTTTTAGTTACCATATAAGTTCACCAAAGTCAACTCACTTTCTCTAAAAGGATGAAATAAATAATATTAATGATAATGTAAACAATGCGCATACATGTTCAATTACTTATAAGCTATTTGAGTTTGAACTCGATGTTTACTTAAGTTTAACTTGAAAACTACTGAATTGAGATCCAACATAAGCTTTTGAGTAATTAATTAACTCAAACTTTATAATATTTAACTCGATTAACTTATAAGCTTAATTAAACTCAAATTAAATATAAATATTAGTCGAGTTTCAATTGCGTTTCGATATCATATTATTATAATTAGAAGAAAAAAAAAAAGATAAACTAAGATTACTAAAATCAAGCTCAAACTTATTAAATGCCATTTCAAGTTAAATTCAAACTCTAAATTTAAGTTTGACCAAGCTCGAATTAAGTCAGAGCTTTCAGATTTTGAATGGAGAAAAAACCCAAAATTCTATCATCTTATCTCAACTCAACTCAACTCAACTCATTTATAGTATTAATATAAACTAGCATGCAATTTGTATCGAATCTATACGGCAAAGTGGGCAACTGAAACTTTCTGCGATTATAGCTGCAGTCATTCCATTTCCTTTTAAGTATGTTATTTCATGTGATAAATATCGATCAAACTTTCATTTGGAAAACACAAAAACAAAATATAAGTGGCAGAATTACTTGGTAACTCTAGAATATGCGATTTTGCTTTGTATGGACCCATCCCCAGTAAACAAAGAAAACGCAAATGGGAAGGCGTTACGTGCAGAACACGTGCAAGAAATATGTTTAATAAAATCATACTTGCCTATATTAAACCGAAAACGCAGCCTTTCTTTTGCACATTATTAGATCATCGATCTTCCACCTTTGAACTTCCTTAAAATGACAGTTTGAAAAGAGTTCCGGCCTGTCACAACAACAACTAGATAAGCATAGGGCACATTTGACCTGTCATGGCTGCCAACAATAAAACCACATCATTGGAGTTTTGCCATAACAAGACCTTTGACCACATAGAAGTCACTTATCTTTAATTCCCCGCACTGTTAGCCAGACCTCCAATCCAATCATCATCTATCAAAGGACAGCTTCTTCCATCCATTATACAGTCTTCCAGTCCACAACACACGTCTGTTCAAGGAAAGACATACGAGTATTGGCCTTACTATATGCATCAAAATTTCAATCAGTTAGGCTCACCTCATACTATAAACTAGGTTGCTTGGTTTCTTCATGTCCCTCACGACCCACCTTCTTAATTAGTGCAACGAATTCATTATCATGCTTATAGTGCACTCATTTATATAGATTTTCTCTCTCAATGTATACTACACTACATATCTTGTTGCCTACATACCATGACACTTAACAGTCCTCCGTCGTGTTCTACTTCTTCCTACAATACAAAGAAACCACCTAATATTGCTAGAATATACTGAGACGAGATATTGTGCTACAGCTTGATCATTTGCTGAAATCGTACTCAATTTGCTGTCTTCTTGATCTAGGGTTCGTACAAGGACCTCAGCGCAACCTATATTGTTGGCAATCCTATTCATTCTCCAGGCTTGCGCTTCACATATTTGAGCTGATGATATCTTTTTGGGAAAAGCTACAAGGAATTCTAAAGAGCAAAAGGCTGATGTTTTCACTGAACTGTCGTCCCTTTACAACAACCTTCACTCTATCTATCTTTATCCTAAAGAACAAGAAAATGGATCTGTGTAGAAAGCTGTCCATCCGACCATGCTATATAAATGCATCCGGAGGTGCTGATTCTGGAATCTGCAACAACATATTGAAAATAATTATAAATATGGATAAGCAGCAACGTCATGTTCTAAGTTCGTATATCTTCTTCACTCTTCACTTTCGTCTTCTTATTTTGAAGATTAAAATGATGTTGACTTCACAGTTCAATGTTCTATCTTTAAGCATAACGACTAGCGTTTTTAAAGAGGGCAAAAGCCCGACAAATGCTTCCATGGCAGAGCATTATTTTTCATGTCAGTTCTAATACCCAAAAATAAAAAGAAAAAGAAAAAAAATCGATATAACATGTTTCTGATTTGGCCCAAAAAAAAACATGTTTCTGATTATACTTAGCTTAAATTCCTCCATCATTTTTCATGAAGATCATCTTCTGGAAATAAATTATTAACTAAAGACATGAAAGGTGATGGCATTATAACTGTTAGTATTATTAATATATGCTAGTCTGCATGTCACCCAGTTTTATTTGCTTTAAATTGTTATTTTATTCTCAACCATGCTTTGATAATTACTAAATTCTATAAAAATAAGAGAAAAGGCATGAGAAATTTCATATCTTTCGAGTTTTTAGTCCTAAAGCTTTTGAAAGGTACAACGTAATCCTAAATCCTTTTACAAAATACGAAATAGGTTCAAACGTCACTTCCATTAAGATTGACAATGGAAATTGACACACTGGCTTTTTCATTCATTTTCTCACACCATACACGTAGGATTAATATGTAGTGGGCACTGTTTTGTTGCACACGAGTCCAAACAAAATATAATCTTCTTCTTTTCTTTTTTCCCCCTTTATTTCTTTTTTACTCAAGCAATGAATTATTTTTCCCAATCACTCATAAATAACCTACAAAAATAGGATATCCCTCTCCAAACCCTAAAATATAAACACCTTGAGCGCGTGGATGCTAGAGCAAACCCGAGGGTGGCTGCCCACTTCCTCTTCATCATCAAAAACCCTAAAACTCAAATCAATCCATAGTAACCTTCTTCAAAGGCCCGAAATCCAAATCCATCATCTAAGGGTGATTCATCATTTTATTCCTCACTTTGTTCAGTGTTTGTAACTCAAATTTGCAACATGATAAAAACAATCCAATTCACCGTCTTCCTACCAAGCACTCATTCGTATACTTGTTATCCACCAAACACAATCCCGAAAACCATAGAAAGTTTAAGCTTTCATCTTCCCTCCCACTTCTTCCATATGGTATGATTTGGAGTTAGGGTTTTCAACCTAAATTTGGGTTCTCCCAAGTACCATGAAATATTTCTTTTGGATTCATTGAAATATCTAGGATTTTTTTTTTTTTTAACAAAATTTGGGTTTGTAAAGGATTCCCTTAAATTGTTACTTGTGGATTTGAGTAGAGTATTGTTTAACACTACATTGGTTATGTGGTGTGGAAAAAGATGAGTTGTCAAAATCACTACTTGAACTTTGGGTCTTTCTTCAATTTTATACTAAAAGCATGAAGTTGCCGCATATCACACTTCATCGAACTTTTTTTGTCAACATTAGTACCTTATCTCCGATCGCTTACATTTCTACCCTTAATTTAGTACTTGTCACATTACCTTTTCAAATAAGACGAAAATAATAAATAAATTTGATAAGTAAAAATTTTAGTTAAGCATGATATTTAGTAATTTTAAATTTTAGATATGAAATTTGATAAGTACAATTAAGTATAACATATAGCAATTTTGACATAATGGGTTATCTACTCATTCCTCAGTGAAAACTTACCTTAAGCAAGGTGGAAATAGAAATTTTGCTTATTTTTAAGCTTTTATGCGCTAGTTGATCAATAAAAGTTTCCAAATTGATGGTGGGACTTAGTATAGATGGATTTTTTTTTGTAACAAATAAAAATAGTTACACAAATTAACTCCACGTTAACTTTTATTTGTAATGATACTTATGTAAAAAGAAAATGATAATTAATGTTCAATACGATATTTGACAATATAAACATAGATATATTTATAATTCAAGTATTTTAAGAGATATTTAGTGTAATCTAATATTTTTTTCTCATTATATAACAATATATTATAAAACTATAGTCTAGGTCTAACCCTTTCACCCATAATCCCCATGTCCCAGTTACAACCTTGTTCGATTCTAATTAGCTTGGCCACTATTACCTCTGCGACACTACCTAATACAACTCATGGATTCAATCTTTTTATTATTACAATGAAATCTAGTAAAGAATGTACAAACCAGAGTAGAAGAATACTTGATAGAACCCTAATCACTTTAGAACAATTGTGAAGTCCAATACTTTAACAATTAGAATAGGTACATCAAGCCTACAATCTTTTAAACACTCTCTTTTACTTAACAACTTTCAACAAAATGACTAACTCCTCCTCTCTTACTCCTTGCTATGTATTTATACACAACTAAGGCAAGCATTTACAATTCTACCCCTATGTAAATGACATATGACATATGATACGCACTTCACATACTCATCACCCACAACACAGCACACTAACAACACAAAACACACTCTCACTAACACATAATTCATATTAACTCTACTCTAAGATCATATCACCACCCCACCACCAAATTATCACCATTACAAACCTCCCACCACTACATCACCACCATTAGCTCCACTGTCATCTTAGCCACCATGCCAGCACTGCAAACATCACCATCACATCACTTTCAGCATTACCATCACAATTTCCCCTTGCAATGATGGTGATGAGACATAGATGATGGCAATGGTGCATTGGAGAAGGAGGTGCTGCTGCTGCTGCAAAGGTGTTGGTGGCACATGGCGTCTATGAAAGTGAAGGTGTTGGTCTAGAGGTTGGTGTAATGTGAATGTTGTAGTTATGTGGTGATAGTAGTGAGGTGGTGGTGGTATTTGTGATGGTGTTGAAGTGGTAGTGGTGCAGTAGTTAGGGTGTCAATAGTGTTGTTAGAGCTTTGGTATAATAATAGTGGTGGCAGCATGGGGTTGCTATGGATATGGTGACAAGGTAGTGGTGGTGAAATGGATTTCTATGGTGTTGACAGTGCTGGCATGGCCATTGCAATGATGGGACAGCAGTGTCAGTGGTAGTGGTGGCACTGCCATGTTGTCAACGATGGTATTGATGGTGGTGCAATGATTGGAGGTGGTGGTGTATGGCCACAAGGTGATGTGATGGTCTGTGGGATTTTTAAGGCTAAGGTGGTAGATTGTTGTGACAGTGATGTGATCCGGCAGCACCACTGGTGGTAAGGTAGTGGTGTTGGCAGCAGCAGCTGCAGCTAAGTGGTGATGGTAGTGGTGAAGCAGTAGTAGTAGGTGGCGGCAGCTGTCAAGGTGGTGGTGATGTGCTGAAGGTGATGGTGCAGATCTGGTTGTGTGTATGTGTTTGGGGGAAGTAAATGTTGGGAGTTTGTTAAAGATTTATTTTAGTTTTAACTCTGTATTTTGTGCTGGAATTTCTGTACCATATGAAATATAGGACACATAAATTTTCAAATTTGAGTTGCACCACAGTGGTACTTTGTCAAGTACACAAATCACTTTTACTAACCAAACAAGGCAAATTTTATTTTATCTTGTTCAGAACCTAAGAATACTGCAAATAAAACAATACCTCATAGAATAATCCAATTACCATGCACAACCCCATAAAGAATATGACTCAGGAAAAACCTCCACGGGGGAAGATCGGAGAGAGGTTACATACCTCACCACGTTTCCATTTCTCTTTCAACCAAATACTATTATCTCCAGATGACGCGACATTTCTACAGTATCAAGAAAAAAAAAATACTATAAGTTCGTACACATGGTTTCAAAAGAAAATGATAATTTTAATCTAATGGCCTACATTTATATATAAATCTAATGCCCTACATTTATATATAAATCTTTTGAAAACTTTTCCACACCAAAAAAAAAAAAAAAGAAAATCTTCTGAAAATTACTGTCAATCAGTTGCATTAGGACCGATGAAAGATGTTAAATGGTGAACACCCATGAAAAATGTTGACATTTGTAAAATGATAAATACCAATTTGTGACCATGAGACTAGTTAAACATTAGTAGCAAGGGGAAGCTGCATCACCTAAAGTTATAAGCTGTCCCACATTAAGGGTAGTGTTACAACTTACAAATGTGGTTAGATGTGATAGATTCATTCTGGGTATATTATCCTAAAAACCATTCAGTTGTGAATTTCTTTATATGTTAGATAGGCTTCCTGGGTTTGGGGAATTAAAAGGGAATTGATCTCAATCTATATTGTAAATTGTTTATTTCTTGGTTGAGAATAATAAAGCTATGAGTTCCAAAGCTATAGTCTTCTCATTGTATCAGAACATAGGCTCAATTCTCTCACCTGATAAAAATCAAATATGATAAAAAATTGAGTGATACATTCAACAAGACTCCAGCAAGTGCATTTCAAGGAGGAACTAAGTTTAGTATTTGGTTCTCTCGAGACCCAACAACCTTACTCAATGAGTTAAAAACTGTCCTTGGGTGTTAATAAGACTGAAAAACCTTAGTCCAAGACTCAGACAGATATGGTTTGCAGAGGTACTTAAATCCACTCATTCCTCAATGGCAGATCATGAGTGGATCATCATTACTGAAGCGTTTGAAAAAATGCGATTTCATTAAGTTTTTTGACTTATGAAGATTGTGATAGTGATACTGGAGTATGGGTAGTTGAGGCAAATGTGGCATTTATGAAGGGACAAGGAACTGTTTGTTTGCTAAATTTAATGCTATATTCCACACTGTATGTACCTAATTAAAGTGTAATTTGTGCATCAGAAAATAAACTATTTACGGCTCGTTTAGTTAGTAGGATAAAATAGAGCAGGAATGGAATTGTAATCATTTAAGAATGGAATAGATGGATAATAAGATATGAATGGTTATTACAACGTTTACTTAAATGTAAAGGAATTAGTATTATATCATTTACTTGAAATAATACAACAGGGAATACACCTTGAATAGAAATTGAAATTACCAAAACACCCTTTATTAAATAAAAGAAACAAATAGAAAAAAGAGAGAGAGAAAAACCCCAAATCTCATTTCTACTGTCTTCTCCAACCCCTGCAGTTGCATTCATGGAGGAACTTAACATTCACGGCACTAGATCTACAAAATCAGCTTTCGTGACAACGGCAATGCAAAAGAATGAAACCACCAACTCTCATTATGGACAACGTAGAAAGTACACTAGCACAGATTGCAAGGATATGAGTTAAAATTGCAGTAACTGCAACTGTTTTGGTAAGAAGGGGAAAAAAAAAAAAAGTGAAGACATGTTCATAGGGAGAAGAGACATACTTATCCTTTATTAGTCGTTGAACGTGACAATGGGTTGGCTTTGGATTTGGGCTGCAACCTTCAAGTTGTGAAATGATAAGGGGTGACTGGGGACAGGGAGTTCTCCAATAAGTACCACCACAAACTTCAAACCCTCGTAGATCATTAACGGCATACGCTTCTAAATAAATGGGTGTGGGTTATGACTGTGGAAGCTTAATTAATGGTTTAATTTGAGAGTAGATGTTGTCAAATGTGATGTTTGTCAAGGATAGTTGTGGAAGAAAGAAAAGGAACAGGTGGGGGAATGGAGATTCCCGTCAGCAGGAGAAGAGTCTAGATTCCTTGATTTTGGGGAATGCACATTCAGCCGAATTTAGATTCTGCTCCATATACAAAACTAAACAAGGGAATTGGGGAATGAGGGGGGAAGGGAATTGTCATTCCCCCTTACTGAAGAGGCCATTAGGGAAATGAATCATAGGTTATAAATTTTTCCTCATTCAGATGAATTTCACGACCTCTCCTTGAGGAAGACAGTTGGCAATGCTAACCAAAGCAATGCTATCCCTAGAATTTTTGGTTTCCCGGACATAAAAGTTTCAATGTAATTCCTCCCTATTTTATTACTTCCAAAACTAATGCAATTCCGTGGCATGGGGAGATTAGGATCTAAGTTTTTCTTACGTAAGAGGTTCACATTGATATCTGTTCAAGAATAAAAAAGGATGATTTGTCACAATGAGTCTTGTAAATGGCTGTTCTTCAAGAATCATCATCAAGTGCATCCTTATAAACGAACAAAACTCTTCAAACAGAAGCCACTCCATTTGGTTCACATTGACTTTAGGGGTCCCTCTAAAGTCACAAATTGGACAAAAACTAATTTATAACATTCATTAATGATCACAGTCAACTATGATGGATATATCTCTCAAGAAAGAAAAATCTGATATAGTAAAATCTTTGACAACTTCACAAAGCAGTCAAACATGTTTCAAACTTTGGTAGAAATCCCAAGGACTGTGATAATGGCAGGGAATATTTTTTCAAAAGAACTCACTAAACAATAGCTGAATTCATTTACGTTCACGTCCCTATACTCCCTAAGAAAGCAAAGCTATAAAAAGGAAAAATTGACATTCATTTGAGGTTGCATGTTATATAATGTTTCCAATTTGGTTCGTAACTCCCATCAGAGAAAAGTTATCTTGACTGCAGTCTGCTTAATTAATAAACTCCCTCCCAAGTTTCTGAATTTGCACCCATCATCTCATGTCCAAATTCTCTCCCCATGCCTGTTTGATCAATTAGAGACGTGCATGGAATTCTATGCATTCCACAATAGAAAGTGGAAGCAATGGATGAGACGAGAAGAGTGGAACTTTAGATACTGTTGAGTAACTACAAGGAAAGAGAGCACTTGTGAGCAATGAGAGGTTTGAAGCTTGTTTAGTAGCATAGGATATGCTTAAACATAAGGACTTGATTATGAAAAGACTCCAGTAACAAAATTGGATTAGACATTGCATCAACTAGATGTTAAGACTCCTATATGGAAGCATAAGGAGAATTTACATAAAACCCTACCTAGATTTGAGTAATTAAACAAGCCTAGGGAAGTATGTCAACTGAAGAATTTTTTTCATGGAGTGGAAACAATCACCAAAAGCAAGGTTCAAACATGTTAGTTTTCACCTTGATCCATTTGGGATATGCACAAATTCAAGCCAATCATACTTTGATTTTCAAGAAGATAGATAAGGAAAGGAATCCCCCCTTTTTTGTAATAAATGAAAGAAAGAATAAAATCTACTATTATTGTGTACATAGATGATATTATCATAGCAAATGCTGGTGCAAGTGAAATAGATAATCTAAGGAGAGCATTTTGAACAAAATTTGCAGTGAAAGGGTAGGGAAAGTTGAGATATTTTTTAGAAATTAAGGTAGCAAGGAGTAAGAGCAGTACTTTTACATCTCAAAAGAAACAGATAGTGTATCTGTCAAAAAAAAAACAAGGAAAATAGATTACAAAACAAATGCAATGCCTCATCAACACAATCAGAAATGTAAAATTCAAGAAGGTGATACATATGTTGATAAGAGATGATAACTATGTTTGGGTTGGAAACTTGATATATTTGTCTTTTATCCAACCAAATATTGCTCAAGCAGTTAGTCATGTTAGTCAAGTCATGGTTTCTACAAAATGCCACATTTAGTAAATCATATCTTGGAATATGAAAGGAACTCCCTGAAGAGGACTGACATTTAAGAAAATTGAAGCTAGGAATATCAAAGCTTCTGTGGGTGCTAATTGGGCTGGAGATATGCAAGTCTGTGACTGGATATGGTACTAAAATATGGCCTAATGGGGAAGTAAATAACAACACATGCTTGCTTGAAATGTTATGAAAGCTGAGTTTCATGCAATTCTGCATGGAAATGTCAAGTTGTTTAGCTTCAACAATTAACAAATGATTTCAAAGTGGACTATATTAGTAGTCTAGCACCTTTGATTGATTTTTCTTTATAGGTGAATTTTTCTTCCCGAAGAAAAAATTCCTTCCATATTCAATAAAGAACAAAATGAGAAGTCAAAGTAATGAAAACCAACAATTATTCTTCATATGACTTACTTCATTTGAATGCTAACATTTGTTTGGCCAACAGATGAAGGAGAAAGGCTGCCCGTTGAATTAACCATTTGCAATGAGACTAGATTAGTACATAAATTACTTCCAGTAGTGGGAGCAGCACTCTTGTTGAAGTTTGATAGATTAAAAGGGAAAGTGCTTGACTGCATCTTTGATGCAGGTTGATTGCCATGTGAATCCATGTTCATGTTTTGCCCTGCATTGAGAAGCTTGGATCCATATGAAGGGCATAGAAAGCATATGTAATATAGTCAATTTATAGTATATTAATTGACTATCTTTGCCAAAAGAAATACCGTAGGACATGAAATAGCATCATTATTCTGTTTGATAATTGACTTAAACATGGAAAAGAAAAACAATAAGGGAAACTAAAATGCGATTTAATATTAGAATGCAATATTCAACATCACAGTTTGTTGCCAAAAATAGAAAATATAAGACTGACATATACAAATATCTAATAACCAAAAAGTAACAGCCTATACACAATCCTTGATTTAACACCTAAAACCTACAATTCAGCTATTGAGTTCCACCTCAAGTCATTTGCATGGCAATGACTGTTAAATTATAACTTGTTATATCTCAATTTTGTTACCCTTCATGCACCCTCTGTCCCCCACTGTCCCCCTCCCTTTGCCAAGAAAGAAGGAAAGAAAGAAGGAAGAAAAAGAAAAAAAATCATGCCACCCCAACCACAGGCAGCCCCAATAAGTGATGATAATAGAATCTGTTCCTATAGAGGTTTTGCAACACTGCTATAACTTTGGTAGTTTCTGAACAATGCATCATCTCCATCAAAACCCTTAAAATGCACACAACTCAACTTTCATTGACTAATATGAATTAGCTTGCACATCAAACTTCTATTACAAATGTTATATGTTTCTATATTAGTCACTTCCATACCCACATACAGAGAAAATAAGCTAATATCTTCATTCCCCTAGCTTTGAGCTATAGACCTTAAAGCGCCTGATCATCACAATTTCATAGAATTAAAGCATTTAGATGATACATGTCTTTGTTGCAGAAAGATGATCCTGCAGGCACATTTTATAGTGTAACTTTACAACTTGTGGCTCACTCTGAAACCTTTGGCATCTAAAAAGCATCTACTATATTTGAACAATGATTCTACTGTTTACTTCCTTATCTGTTTGGTAGTACTTATTGAAGTGCAGACAAGTGGCGGCTGTCACTACCTTCTCAACATTTGAGCTATAGACCTTAAAGCACCTGATCATCACAATTTCATAGAATTAAAGCATTTAGATGATGCATGTCTTTGTTGCAGAAAGATGATCCTGCAGGCACATTTTATAGTGTAACTTTACAACTTGCGGCTCACTCTGAAACCTTTGGCATCTAAAAAGCATCTACTATTTCGAACAATTATTCTACTGTTTACTTCCTTATCTGTTTGGTAGTACTTATTGAAATGCAGACAAGTGGCGGCTGTCACTACCTTCTCAGCATTTACAAAACCCTATATCTTTTGCCTCCAGACCTTACAACTCTTTTTAAAAAATAGTTTAAGCTTCAGTATCATATTTACCTCAGGCATCTCCAATCCACCCATGGATGTATCATTAAAATACAGATCAGTGTATAGAAGCTTACCTCTGTCTAGGGTTGGCAAATTATTCAAGCCAGGAGCACTTGTCTGACTGAAGTTCGAGGGTGCATTTGTTGTTAGGCCAGGGACAGCACCTTGGCTTGCAGCTGAGCTTGATGGAGCTACATAAGGTCTGCGAAGAAGATTCTCAAACTCTGCCAGTTTGGAATTCAGTAAATTCCTCTCCCTCTCAACCTACAACAAAAAGTTATAACACGCTCAGTGATGTCAACCAAGAAAGAGATTTTTTAAAAAGTAATTTCAGTAATTGTATAATCCTCTCCTTGCCACCACACACAGAACCCAAGAAAGAAAAGAGAGAAGGACCCAAAAATAAAAAAGAAAAGAGTAATTGTATTGAGATATAGGGGATATGTCACTTTCCTTTACTCAAAAGAAAAAAAATAAATAAGTAAATAAAGAAAGAAAGAATTACACTTGGCATTTTCCAGCAAGTCTCAAAAAAGTATCATAGTGTAAACCAAACGAAGTTTAATCAAGGTTCAAAACAGCCAGGAAAGAGGATTAAACAGAAATCACAACAATTGGAACAATATCTTTTTCCTTTCAATTATGAAGAGGCTAAGAAATAATTGATCCACTACAGCTATCTTCTGACAGATGAAGTATCAACTGAAATTAGGACTTCATAAAATTAGTCACTCTTCTACAAGGTCTTAACCACTGGGCTAAATGATCGAATAAAATGGCATTGAAAGTTCTACAGCCTCACAGACTATTGAGATAACACATTCTTGATTAAATTGGGACATATTACAATTGTGATGGATTAACTTCATCAACAAGAGCATCAAAAGCTAAGGCTCTTTCTCTCTTAATTCTGATTTCTATACTTTATCTTCTTAATTTCCTGTGTATACTTATGCTAACTTTTTTTTTATGATGTTTCTCACAGGTTTTTGGCGATACTAAGATATAGCTGCTGTTACTTCTCCATTGTGAACACATACCCATTTGGGATGACTTGATCTATAAGGTCCTGAGAACGTGGCCCTAGTTTGTCGAAGTCTTGTTAGGCTAGAAGCTGAAGCATGCCTTTTTAACATGTCATGAAGCACGCTTTGTCACCTCTTTCTCTTATACAATTTGACGTCTATGGCCCAAGTAGTATCTAATCCCAGGTTTGATGTCTACAATATAATAAAAGTATACAGGACAGCAAATCGATACACCTGAAAAAAATGGAGCTAACTACTTGCCCAAAGGGCACATGTTTAATGAAACTATGAAAGTACTCAGGGTTAACAGAAAATGGCCAAATATGAAAGCAAGATGTATCTATAAGAATCGCATATTCTAATCCATATCACCAGAAATTCTCCTCTTTCTTTCTAGTCATATGCACCATAGCATGCAATAAACAGAGGAATTAATTTTCACCATACAAGGTTTATACAAAATTAAAAGCTCAAAATAAATCAAAGTTCAGCAAATCACTTACAATTGACTGCAAGCTAAGCCCACGTTTGGCATCCTCATATGCTGCAGCCCGCAGTTCTTCAGCACTGACATCATTGCAGATGTCACAGGGTGCACTGAAGGAAAACAATTGTCCCAAATAAGTCTAAAAGAATATGTCATGTAATGCTTTGCTATATCATGAGAATACTTCTTCAATATGGATGGATTCAACAATAAGAATCTAGGGAAAAGTTGTGATGTCTTAATAATTTTAATATGCTGAGCTAAACAGCTGGGGTGAAATGCAGCAAAAAAGCAGTGACTATAGAAAACAATTGATGATATCATACAGAGGGTTTGTGACATCATATCTAAATCAAGAAAAAACAAGTACCTGTTACAAGTAACACATGCTATGACATTTTAAATGAACACTAAAAAAGTTTGGTGAGTAACACTAATTTAACTGCATCTAGTTTAATAATTAGAAAGCCAGCTTGTGTTTTGAAGTATGAAGCACCTTTTGATTGTTTTAAAAAAATATTCAACTTCACAATTATATTTCAATTTACCTCTAAAACCTATGGATGCGCACGTTTTGTTTGCATATCCGACACCACAATGTGTTTTTACTAGCTGTGCACAGAATTAGATTATACTCCTTCCACAGAGTAGATTCACATAATAATGGGTGCTTCTTATCAACAAAATCAAAACTTCCATGACAAAATAATCCTAGTTCTATAAGTGGTTGTTTGTCTCGTATTTCAAAACTAGGTATGTTCCTGTTTCTTGGATAATATGCCGTCATCAAAGGCTGTCTTTGTATGCATTAAGAAGTTTTTGGTATTGGTTTTCAGGTTAGGGCCATGCGTAGGGTGTAGAGGGGTTTGGTTAATGCTTGGAGAGGTGTGAGCATTGAATAGTGCATAAGGAGAATGCATTTGGCTAATGTGTATAATGGGAGGACACCAGGTGCAATAGTGTGTATAGACTACACTTAGTATGAAAAAGTCAGAAGGTTATAATGGATTAGATATGTGTAGGTCAGGCAGCGAGTATGAAGGCTAAATCTGAGTGTTCAATTGGGTGGTAGCCTTACAGGTCTAGAATATAAACATGTTAGAGATGCTTGTTTGGGGAAACAATATTTGAGAACAGATGTAATAGACAGTTTTATTTTCAAGGAAAATAAACACATTATAGACTCGGTTTAGACTAAGTTTGCCTTGTAGGAAAATGCACGTAATAGACACTATTTAGAACCAGTGTGATAGCCGTGGTTTTGTTTTCAAGAAAAAATAAACAAGTAATAGATGCGTTTAGACTTAGTTTGCTTTCTAGGAAAATATGCATAATAGACACAATTTAGATGCAGATTATTAATAGTCATTAGATTCTATTTTCCTAATCTACAATGTATCTCACATAAATCTCTCGCATAAATATCTTTATTGAGATCGATAATGAACAAATAGAAAGATTATTATCAATTAGTTTAAATAGCTCTTAGAAGAGTTATAGTTTATAGAGATTGGAGGATTCTCTCTGAAATAGCCCTCAATCCGATTTCATCATAGGTTCTTATAATAAAGGTCAAAATATTACAAGGGTAAACCTACCATAACTCAATTGTTTATACATTGAATAGAGACTAGATCCCATACCAGAGCCCATAACACAAGAAGCGTGGGTGAACGCATGACTGTGTACAACTTGGTCTGATACATGCCTAGTGATGGTGAGGAGTCATAGGGTTTTGGTAGGCTAGGTGTCTGTATGCTCCTAGTAATATATGAGGTTTTAGCAAAGGATGGGGGAATGCATATATGGAACATAAACATGCATGAGTGCACCAAGTATGATCTAGAAAATCCGTATGAGACCAAAGTTGAAAGCAAACCATACTATTTCAAATGGCCATAACATGTAAGCTTCCAAATTGGTCTTTCATGCTCAAAATCCTTGGCAATTTCGCTTCTGCAAGACTCAGGATCTGTGCATCTTTTACATTATTAAAAAAGGCAATTAGCCAAAATGGTATTTGACAAGAATGGTGACAGAATCAAATGATGAAGGCATCAAAGTTGCAACACATGGCCTGACTGAAAAAAAAACGAAATAAAATAAAATAAACAGATTAGGCACTTACTTGTGATTTGGTGTTTGAGATTGATTGTTGGATTGGTGAAATGAAGGAGCATTAGCATTAGGTATTGGAGAGAAGCGGCTCCACTTGTTTTCGAATGGCTGGTCCAAGAACAAAATATCAAAGTCAATAGCAACCAGTTAGATCACATTGTTAACATGTATTACTTATGAACAAATTATCAAAGCCAATGGCCAACTCGATAATCCTCTTAGAAAATGCACGCCGTATATCTTCTACATGATGTTACAAATAAAAGAACAATCTATAAAGATCAAAGAGGACGTAGAAACCTTAAACTGGTTAGGTCTTGACTCAAAGTCAGTGGTTCCTCTTTGCTGAGGACTGCTTTGAACACCAAAACCAAATGGATTCGGCTTCTGCAAGGGCAGTGATGCATTTTGAGTGCCAAACCCAAAAGGATTAGCCTTGGGTTGCTGTTGCACCGCATGGATAAATTTACACTTATCTCCATATTGACAGCTGAAAAAAAAAAGACCAAAATATGAATTAAATGAATGGAAACACGATTTCGATGGTCTTCTTCCAAAAAACATGATTTCAATGAATGATGTACAATTTCAAAAGATGTTATATTCTCGTTGTGGACAGCCTCACAATCTGTGAGGACATGGATAAAAGTAGATTTGTGACGCAACTGTCAATCATTCCCATTCATTAATGAAAGCATCGAGGATTCCAAATATCCTGACTTCCTTTTTCCCCCCTACACTCATTTTCCCTTCCTGTCTAGGGGCTACTTCAAGGGAAAGGCCTGAGGTTGATCTCTTACCCATTTCCCATCACACTAAAAAATACATGCTTTTGAACCAAATTACATTATGTACTTGTTGACTAGTTAACAATCTAAAAGCAAAATTACAACTTCAAGAACCCAAATCTTCCACACAAGCCTACCCATGTCGTCAAAAAGACAATGCGTTAATTCAAAATAGTAAAGCCTAGGCAAACCAAAAAACCTGCCTTGTCCTGCCACGCAGGAACCATCACATAGGATCATCTCATGATCACCCCTCACACTGCCTAACCCTAACCCAGAGTTGCAAGCAAGTGAAATGCAGGTTTCTTCTCTCAGTCTCAAAACTACCATTAAGCATCGAATAATGCTCGTGTCGCCCCATCTCAAAAGGACTGCCATGAACTGAGGCTACCACTTTCCAGTTATGAATACAATTTAACAAAACACAAAGGATGAGGCATTAGGGCCCCCCAAAATTTCTTGCTCTAGATCAACAATGCATTGAAATACAAAGTTTTGGCTCGAACTACGTAATTACAAGAAGCCTTTTTAAGGAAGATAGAATAAACATATGAACTATTGACGATCAAACGGTAAGGACCTCTATGGAACAAAAATCAATAAGAGAAAGGAGGTAAACGTGCAAACACCTCCCACGTTGGAAATTCCTACAGAGCCCTCTGTTTAGATGCATTTCAGTACATCCAATTGGTTTTTCACTGCCACCAAGTGCACAGTAAACGATAGTCACATCCCACTGATGGCTTCCAGAGCATAAGCAAAGCCCGCGCGAATTTAGGGTTTTGGTGGCGTTCGTGAAGCTGATGGAGTGCAAGTCATCTGAGTGGGAGCTGCGAGATCCTTCGTGATCCTTTGTGGCGACGGGAACGAATTGCCTTCTCACTCTGTCCCTCCAAACTTTTGAATTAAGTTTCAGCAGTGTTGTATGTGACGCGAGAGCGTTGCGTGTTAAAAAGAGATGAATCGGGCTCACGGATCAAAACAGCGAGTTTTATTCCGATACGAGAGCTCGTTTAAAAAAAAAATATATATATATCGTGAAGGTGTATACAGCGCATGTAGCTTCACTTACTTACTTTATCTTTTTTATATTAAAAATTCATATATTCAACATGCCTTTTTAAGTATTCATGATGGTAGACACTTTTAGGGAATGCAGTATTCAAGAAATGTACATAAAGCATATTGAGAAATTAAGTGATTGGGACAAATATGAAATACATGAACCAAACAATTTAACCCTTCTAAATCTCAATGTGTATTCAATAGTGACTGGTGCAAAGCAAACAAATATGAATTAGTCAAATGAACCATATATAGATTTCTTTGAGCACAAGCACGTAAATATCTCAAAAGAGTAGCTTGACGAAACATTGGGTCCCATTATCGAACATAAAGAATCTTATGACCCGTATATAGAGAGAATGTACATAAACATAAATATCGACAATAATAGAGAGGATAAGGCAGATGTAGATGGTAATGAGGACGATGGAGATAGTGATGAGGATAATGTTGGCCTTGAAAATGACTATGATGAGGATTTAGGAGAAGCCTAAGTGAGACTATATGTTGTCGGGAGCAGTGTATTGGTTCAGCCATTTTACAGAGATGGCTTAAGCAGGCCCCATCATTGTACTGGTGAAGTATTGTCCAATAGGAAGTTTCAAGACTTATCGCCAATAAATGAACCGGTGGATAGGCTTGTGAGAGATCCTACCCCATTTTACAACAACCGATATGATGGCAGCGATTACGTAATAGTTGAGAGAGATGTTAATGAAATGTGCAATAACATTAATAGTTTTGATGAATTGAATGTCGGTATGCTTTTCAACACGAAGAAGGATCTCATAGATGCGGTGAAGTTATTCCACCTAAGGAAGCACTGTGATATTCATGTGGACATTTAAAAACCAACTGTATACACAGTCTATTGTAAGAACAAACAACAGGGTTGTAAGTGTAGGCTACGGGCTTATTCAAAGAAAGTAGAGGGTCTTTTCGAAATAACAATTCTAGAGGGTTTGCGTACTTGTGTGAACCTGATGATGAACTAGGATCATCCTCAGCTCGACAGCAACATAATGGTTATACTATTCATCAATAATATACGAAACAAGCTTGATGTTAAGGTACTCAATCTTGTAATTAATGTGTAAACTATGTATAAGTATATAGTAAGCAATAGAAGGGTTTTCTAGGCCAAGCGAAAGGCTGTTGAAATGGTATACAGTAATTGGGAGAAGTCATATAATGAGTTGCTGAGACTATTAAATGCAATGAAGTTAAGCAACCTAAGGACACAAGTGGATTAGGGTTAGAGTAGTTCGCCAAAGTAAGGTCAATCTTAGTTCAAGTGGGTTTTCTAAACATTTAGGCCGTGTATAGAAACCCTCGAATACTATCAAACTATTGTATGTGTCGATAGCTCATTCTTATACGGAAAATATGGGTATAAGTTGCTGGTAGCTTGTAGTATGGATAAAGACAATTCAATAGTTCGATTGGCATTTGCTCTTGTTGACACATAATCGGCGGAAACTTAGGAGTAATTCTTACGAAAGCTTAAAGTGCACGTAGTCAGCCAAAAGGGGGGAAACCTTATGTCTTATATCTAATAGGGTATCCGATATTGATTATGTGTATAAAGAACCATCAGTAAGCTGGTAACCATTGTTTGCAATTTAGAGATACTATCTGTGGCACGTTGCTAATAACTTTAACACGGTTCACAAAAACCAATTGTGTAAGAAACTTATATGATTTGCAGGTGTTTAGGCACAACAAAGGAAATTTGAATGTTTCGTGGAAAAGTTAACCCAAGCTAAGGACGACGCTCTCATATGGTTTGACAATATTGATTTAGATAGGTGGACTCTTGTATATGATGAATGTTACTGTTTTGGATACACGACATCAAATATTGTTGAGAGTTATAACTCCATTTTGAAATCAACACGTGGATTACCTGTCACTGCATTAGTGAAGAAGATATTTTACAACTGTATAACTTATTGGGAGGAAAGGCATAAGGATGTTAAGGAGGCAACCTATTCTAGCAAGACCTACACTAATTATGCTCTAAAGATGTATGAAACTTGGAAGGGGTAGGCAAGTGCACATGAAGTCGTTTCATTTAGCTTCTAGAATAGTATTTCAAGGTTATAACGGGTAATCGAATGATGAGGATAGGATTAAAGGGAAGAGGAAGCACATATACAATTGACTTCAGGGGTTGCACTTGCACTTATCATAAGTGGCAAATATATAAGATAACTTGCTCCCATGCATATGTTGCTGTAGCGAATATGAGAGTGGACTGTAAATCAGCAATAGAGCCATAGTATAAGTGGGCAAACTAGATAGATTGTTACCAAGCTCATTTCTACCCAATTAGTGATAAGCTAAACTAACCGCAAGTTAGCTTCCTTTATCTCCACCTAAACATTGACTTACTATGAAAGAAAGGTAAACCTAGGCGTAAGCAATATCACATGGAGATGAGCGTTTGAGATCAGTCGGACAAAACTAGATGCAATGCATGTAAACAGAGAGGAAATGGTAGGGGGAGGTCATGGTAGGGTGAGGTGTCTGCAGATCAGTAGGGCTGGTGCATATTCCCTTTCTATCTAAGCATTATATTATAATACATGCATAAGTATAATGATTAACAAGTTTTTTTTTTTTATCTACTAAACATGTTTGTATTTGATCGCAACATAGATGGAGCCAGGACAGATTGATCTACATATACTTGCAAGGCAGGCTAGTCACCGTTCATAAGTTGTCTGGAAAGGAAAGGTGAATAATGTCATTATCACTTACTATCAAGTCTTTTATTAAAGACATGTTACTTGCTAACTTCATTAAATGTTTGTATAGGAGGTGGCCTATACACTATGAGTGTGGCGTAATGAGATATCGTTACGTAAGGATGAGCAGGATATTGTTATATATCTTAGGTTAGAGCCTTACATATGAGAGGTTGAGTTCTAGAGAGTTGCATAACTCCCATCTATTATATTGGATTAGCATCTTATTATGGTGGTTATCAAAAGATGGAGGCCTGAGACACACACATTCCACCTATCGACTAGAGAGGCAACCATCACATTGTAGGATGTTGAGGTTCAGCTTGGACTTCTAGTTGAGGGTTTTGTGGTAGTGGGTTAGATAGAGGTGAGTGATGAGGAGAGCTAAGCCAACGTAAGGGAGAAACTACTGGGCGTGAGGCCTGCTCAGATGAAGGGTACTCGTTTATCTCTTACGTAGTTGCAGGAGCACTTCTTGATACTTCCCCGTAGGGCAGATGATGAAACGGTCCAACAATATGCGCATGCATACATACTCAACTTGATGGAAAGATTCATATTTATGGATAAATCCTTCAGCCTTATTTACTTTATGTTCCTACCATTGCTAAAGGACTTCTCAGTAACTAGGCAGTTTAACTAGGGCAGTACTTGCTTGGTATGATTGTACCGACAACTATACTCTGCCTTATCATCTGACAAGCATGAGCTTAGAGGGGTCGCGATTCTATTGCATGTCTAAGCTTAGGATATATTCCCATATATCACTCCCCTTGATTGATATAGGGTTATTATTGATCGAGATAGGCCATTAGCGGTCAGATGGAGGGTAGTGTGGGATACAACTCACCATTCGATGTATGTCGTAGATGCGTACTACACAGCTTTTGACATGTAGATGATGCAATGGATATGATATGATAAGTTATCCTCTTTCCTATCCTTTTTTTCGGCTGTAAGTGATAACCATCGTTGTTTCACTGATTTTTTTTTTCTTTTTCTTGTGCCTATTAGGTTGTTTGGGAGCCTTATATAGCGGATTTGCTGTAGTTGTTGCCTCACTTCTGTATTGTCAGACGATACATTTAAAATGCTCGGGTACCGCTCATATGTTTCGACATCATTAAATGGTGTTTTCCAGACCATGTCGTCCAGCAGTTTAGTGGATACCAATACGTCTTATAAGAGGTCGACACCTCAAAGCAGCTCCACCAATTGGACCTCCGGAGTAAGACGAATGTTGATTAAATCAATACACACTCTTCCTACATCTAGGCTTAGGGACAGAGACACAAATTCCTAGTACATATCCAGGGTCCTCGCGGGGTCCTTGCGGGGTCGACGAGAGTTACTAGCCGTGGTATAGATTGAACAGCTAACATTACATTATACATTACAAAGTTGTCATCGATTGACTGGTACATACATTTAAAATCATCTATTACTATCATTATCTTATTTTATTTTATTTTTTTGCACTCGTACATACTTACCATCATATATGCTAACAACTATTTTTCTACTTGTTTCAGGTAGACTCATTCAGGAGTATCAGATTGGCACCTAACTATTCTATAACGCGGGGTATTGTAAATAGGGTACTTTATTTCGTTGAGCAGCACAGTGGCCTTATCATCTACCTACAGCAGGAGGCCATACAAGAGTTACCCCCACGTGGACCATGGTAGGGAGTAGAGACCACTTGTTGATGAGAATATGCCAGTTCCTTGTATACCACCTAGGGGTAGAGTTAGAGTTCGAGGAGGTAAGGCTCAAGTAGGACGTCGTTGAGCAGACCTCAGTGACGACATCTCATTACATACACGTCATTCTATTGGCCTAGGGCATACTAGTGGGGGATACAGTACATACCCTGTGTCAAGTGTTGCTTGCACTTTGGGAGCCAAATCCAGCTCCAAGGCTAGATTTAACTCTTACATGACTCCCAAATTCTAGCAACATCTTGATCTTATAACTCTACCAGTGCCTCAAAAGCAACATTCCATTCCCAGACGGTCATCCATGTGTGAGGGCATCACTCAGTTGCATCCGACCCATCCAGCCAACCCAGTTCCTCCTAAGGAATTTAATCTCGATGATCCACTACCTTAGCCTACTCAACCACACAATAGATAGGAGCGTTCACTTCTTTCTTGTGCCGTGAAGACCTTTACACGGTGTAAGCGTCGGTAGATATGTTTTGTCTATTGTTTTTATTTCCTCTTTTTTTTGGCAATTATTTTAATGTTATTATTGACTCATTACAAATTTTACATAGATACTGATTATTCAAAATACAATTTGCTTTTTATTAGATATTACAGTTTAATACATTGTTTATTTATCTTAGGATTACAATTTGCAATTATTTTTTCTTGTATCCAACTCATATGGTCATTGGATGATCATTCCGCACACCTATTTCTTCCTTACTTGATATCTTTGTTGAAGCATTCCACCAATTGTGATTTTATCATTTCAGATTGTGGGAAATTACTACATTTAATAATTATTATTTTTAATCACAAATTAAATGATATGTAAAATTTAAACTGAAGGAGCATGTATTGGATGCACCTTTAGTGTAAATATCGACATTGAAGACACATCTAGTACATGTGCCTTCAATTCAAATTCTAACTCGATGGGCTACTGAAAACACATGTACCGGATGTGCCTTCAATGTTAAAACTACCCACAATTGAATGTGCCTTTACGATACCATATTCATATTTAAAAAAAAAAAAAGAGCCATTTTCCACAATATTTTTCAGAATAGAGGCCGTATTTGTATAAAACCCTAAATCAATATTAGATTGGACCGAAATGAACCATATGGTCAAAACGATTTAACTATTATCAGTAACTTAACCTCCTATGAGAAATAATTGGTAAATAAATCAAAAAATTATAATAAATTTAGGTGTAATTAGTCTAATGCTCTTTTTTTGTATTTGTTTATTTGTTTTATCCAATATTATTAGACTCGATTTAGATGGTTGATCTGAATATATGAAAAGATAAAAAATTTAAAAAAGAACTAGGTTTGATCAGAACTTAAGCCATAATTGAATTGGGATTAAATTATGTTAAATCATAAGAGTCAGTCCACTTTGACGATTAAGATAATAGAATGAAGACAACACATCTATTTGGGTGGACAAAAATGTTGGCCCACAAATACTAATCTGGGTAGATGGAATGGAAGTATAAGTATAAGTGCAAGTAAAGGTGTAAACAAGCCAAATTACTTGCGAGCTACTCGGGTTAGGCTTGATAGTTACTCAAGTTCAACTAAAAAACAATTGAGTCGAGCTCGAGTTACTTAAATAGTTAATTGAGTCAAGCTCGAACTTTATAGTATTTGACTCAACTAACTAGCTCTCCTAATTAAGCTTAAATTGAGTATTAATACTAGTCGAGTTTTAATATTAATGTTATTATAATCATAATAAAAAATATTTTTTAAATGAATTGAGCTTAAACAAGCTTAATCAAGTTAAGCTCGAGTTTATTAAGTGATATTTTGAATTGAGCTCAGGCTTAAAATTCTCAATTCAATCGAGCTTAAGTTGAGCTTAAGTTTTAAAATTTTGAGTCAAGCCCAAGCTTAAGCTTAACATTATGTCGTTTCAACTCAACTTAACTCGTTTATAGCCCTGGGTATAGGGAACTTGGTACAAGAGGATGAAATTTAACTACATTGATGGCAAGCCATCCTTAACCTATTATAAATAAGAGCACTATGGTATTAATTTTCTTTTAAATAAGAATAAAGAAAAAAAACACAAAAATCAAATGGCTTTTAAGATAGGAATGATCAAGACTTAAGAGAATAATAAAAATAAAAATTTCAAATGATCTCTTTCCCCTTAAAAAAGTAAAATTGAAAAGTGTCAAATTAAGATTTTAAGTGTGATATCTCATGGTTAAATATTCCACGTGAATTGTAAGAAGTTATGATATTAATTTATATAGTCATGATAGTGAAGGTCCCGTTTGTTGTAATTTGTGCATGATGTACCAAGACATTTTTGATGTAATTATGAATATTATTTATAAAAGACAAGCATTTATTGTATTTATATTTTTTTTACTAGTATATATTTTACAATAAAGTCCCATAGATAATTAGGGTATATATAGAATTATAATAAATGTGTATTATCAGTGATATTCCATGACAGCGTATTATTTAAAAGTTGTTTTTGGTTGAATAAATATTTAAATGGTATATAGGTATTTAGATCAACACGTTGTATAATTAAGGTCATTCTCACTAGACCGAAGGAAAGATATTCAAGTTATACAAGTGGGTGCCTAAAGTTAAATAGGTATACCAGACATAACCTGCTAATAGAGAACATAATTTGTTTAATATCATTGGCCTCTCCTCTATATAAACGTATGTAAATAACACCCAAACTTAAGACCTTTATGTATCATATATATGGAATGTTGTGTTTTTACATTGTTAAACACAGTCTTTAAGACATAAAATATAGAGAAAATAGTGATAAGTCAAGATAGAATTTATCACTCGCTTTTATTAAGGAGTCAATATTGGTTAAGATAATAGTGGCTTGTATGCTCGTCGCTACAACAAGTATTATTGAGTCTATTATATCTTGTAAACCAAGTAAAACAATTAAACATTAATGACATAACATATAATGGTTTGATTAGGATATCATTTGATGAAGAGATTTAATTATGCAATAATCGATTCATAATGGTTTCTCATTTACACCTTTTCTATTATGTTGGATAACCAATAATTTTTGCTAGATGGTTACCTTGATTTATGTTTAAATAGATATTACCTTTATATATAGAAACCTAGAGAGTCGTCCACAATAGCATGATTAATTAGAACAAAGTTTTTGACAAGAAATTTTAATAGATACTAAAATTTGTTAATATTTATTTTGAAGCTAAAATAAATTGATTTAAAATAATAAATTGGAGTATTTGTGGTTAAGCACCTTTTAAATATTATGTATTTTATCATTCCTTTTTTGTGTAAATATAGATGGAATTTATTAATTCCATATTTAATTGTTATTGAAAAGTTATCTACTGTTAATTTCATGTTTAATTGTCATACAATTGAAAGGTTATGGCAATTGAAAAATTTGTAAAATGAAAAGTCTCTTTCATTAATTTTAGTTAATGTTTAAAAAGAGAAAGAGGTAGAAAAAGAGTTCTATGATTTTCCATTTAGAAAAACACTTAACAAAAAAGGCAAAAGAAATGATATAATATTTTACTTCCTAGTTTTTCTAATTATAATATGAGTTATCTATTAATATAAGAAATTAGAATTTGTTCTTATTAATATATATGTGGATATTACTAGAGGGAATACATTTGGAGTCCTTATGATGAACACATTTTCAAAACAACAAATTGGATTTATATCACAATTGAACTCCATCTTTAAGAGGAGACAGTACTTCTCATCCAGAAAAAGCTAATTTTATAATCTTTTGTTGATATATATTTTTTATTGCATGTTACATGTGGATCCTATGATAGGTAGTAATATTTTTATTTTTGCTATGTTCTTTTTTATTTATAAAACCTAATAGTAGTATTAACGCAACTTGTGTAACATGCAAAATATATATTGGTATTGACCTAGATTTGATTCGTTTGCTATAATCTTGATGGGATCAATTTATTCATGTTTACATTATGAATTTGATGTGAAACATGAGATTTTTTGCTTTTGAATCGAAAACATTTATATCTTTTTTAAGTATAAACTGTTGTTTGATAACAATAGTGTTTTTTGATTTCTTCCATACATGAAGTAAGAAATTCCATACATGAAGTTTTTTTTTTTATGAGAATTTGGTCATAGTAATTGTAAGTATATATATATATGGATTATAATAATTATTTTGAATCAATTGGATAATATGGTTTATGTTATTTATGGAGTTATTATTGCTTGCGCATAATCATAGACTTTAGCATGAATGAATTTTATGTGAATATTTATGGATTTATTAAATAACAATTGTGTGTGCTTCGAATGGGTTAAGTTCAAAAAAACAGATGCAATTTTACTTTATTTAGGTCTATGTACCCATAGATAAAAAGTAAATTGAGTGTACGTGGGTCTACGAACCTAAATTTAAATTCCTCTTGTACTTTGTTTTCTAAATAGTTTTTTTTTTTTTTATAAAATTAGTTTTAGTACTATAAATGGAAGGTTGGAGGTCTATATTTACTGTAGACACAAAGAATTTCAAAAAACTAAAGAGAAGTTGCATCTGAGTTGTAGACACCTAATTTTTGCTCTTCTATAGTCTTAATTTTTATTTTTACAAAAGGGGTCCTAATTAAAAAAAAATCAAAAAACAAAAAATTAATAAAAATAATAAAAATTAACAAATAATGAAAATACCAAAAAAAATAAGAAAATGAAAAATTATAAAGATTTCATAGATTTTTAGGAAGTAATTTATATTAGGAATAATTAGTTTTAGTGTTAATTTTAGTTTTAGTTTAGTTGAAAATTTTAGTTTAGAGATTCAGATAGTTTAAATATAATTTAATGGTAATTAATATTAAGAAACAAGTAAATGGCCTAATGGATAAATAACAGAGCATTTTGGTAGATTTAGTTGGAGGTCACGGGTTCAAATCTCAGCAGGTATGTCTTTATTTTTCTGTCTTTGCAGAAACAAGATTTAAAATTGGATTCATATCCAATCAAATCATATGAATATTAATTAAATCAGATTTGAATTAAATTTGAATCTAATTTAATTAACGAATTAGATATGATATGATATGATTTAGTTAGACTATATAAACACTTCACGCAGTTGGGAAAAAAAAAAAGAGAGAGAAATAGGAACAGGAACAAAAACTGGAACTAGAAATACTCCACAGCAAATACACGCGCAACAGCAGTCTGTCTGTCTTCTGTCGCAGCAGAACAACAACTACACACAACAACAACAGTGCACTCAGTCGCTGTCTTCCCATCTACACCTGTAGCAGCCCCTTCACCACATAACCAAATCAGGTTCAGTTGATGAGTTTTTTTTTATTATTTTATTTATTTATTTATTATTTGATTATTATTATGTTGTTGTTAAGTCTTTAGTGATTTAATACATACATTAGTTTAGGAAATCTTTAAGTTTAGTTTTTATATTAGGTATATTTCCTGACGTTATTAATTCACTTAAGAGGATAATTGTTGAATAGAAATAGTGTAGATGCATATTTATATATATATATATATATATATATATATGTGCTTGGGATTCCTTTAGAATTAGTTTTCCTATTTATTTAGAAATCTTCATATAGGAAATTGTTTTTTTTTTAAGAAAAACTAATTAATTAACGAAAAAAGATTATAATGTTTTAGGGAGTCTTTTGATCACTTACGAGTTAGGGCCCTTTATTTATTTATTATTTTTTTTCTTGAAAAAATTAAATTGATAATAATGTAAACTCGGACGGTTTTCAAAATTAAAATAAATCAATACACTAAATTTTTCGGAAAGAACTACGGTCGTCTGATCCTAGCTAACGGGTATGTAGGCACCTTTGGGGCGACAATAAAATATGTAGAAACTTAGGTTCTTTTTTTTATTTTATTCATTTATTTATTTTTTTAAATATTAGAAGAATAATCCTAATTTCGATAAATAGATAGTGGTACCTGTTAAGGGTTTAATAGGTTAGCTCCCGAACTTGGAACCCTTTGGTTCTTCATTTAAAATTGAAATCAAAGACTGGTAGTCAAATCGTAATCAATCTACCCAATTGGTTACAGTTACGATTACGGTTTCTTTTTCTTTTCCCTACTTCGGTCGGGTGGTGACTCCAAGAAACTATTTTCAATAAAAAACTAGAATTTCTCAATTTCTTTAGTCGAGGATTAATATTAAATGGGTTAAGATTTAGTATTAATCAAGAAATGAGAAATCAATTTCAAATAAAAAAAAATCGAAAAATCAAACTCGATACGAGTTAATGGATTTTGGTCTCATGACCTTCAAGTATGGGCTTAGTCTCTACCTATATATTTTAAGCTAACCCATGATCATTACGTTATTGTTTTATTATAGTTGATTTATTTATTGTATGTATGCAAGTATTGTTGATGATCGATGATAATATATATGATTGGTGAGACGTAATGAAATCCCCTAAATATATTAAGTCAGGGTTCAATAATGTTGCCCTCTAATTATAAATTATAAAATAGTCAGGATTTCATGTGAGTCAGTATAGTTTAGTTGTAGGCTCACTTTAAATAACTATAATTTTTATAATATATTATTAAGTTGACTTAAATTGAATTTTTGATTTGTTAGCTTAACTAAGATTGACAATTTAATAGGCAAGTATTGTGTTTTAAAGTTATACTTTAAAAGAGTAGCTTAATAAGAAATCCAAAAGTCATGTAGATTTACAAATGGAGAGTTAATTAAGGCCTACTTAAAATAATATAATATATAGGTATAGCTCAATTGTGTGCATATTAATTTTATTTAGGATTTTAGATTCACTAGAAAACCTTATAATGGGGTTTTTCAAATCTCTTGAAGAAGGCTACTAGATTTGAGTAAAATAATGGGAGATAATTTAAAAGCCTTTTTATAAAATAAATTCATAAACGCTAAACTCTACATTTATTTTATAGATCTAAAATGGCAAATAGTAACAATAACATTACGCTACGGTTTATTCTTAACAAAGACAATATCATCGTTGGATTAAATTTCCTTGATTGGCTAAGGAAATTAAAAATTGTCCGTAGGCATGAGAGAACTATTTGAAATTTAGAAGAATTATGTAGGGGGGCCACTGAACAACTTGAAAAAGGTCAGGCCTGTTTGTTGTTAGAATATGAAGAAATTAAAGAACTGGGCGAGGATGCCACCATAGAAGAATACGAGATATATAAGAAATATGTAAAGGACTTTATTGATGTCTAGTGTCTCATGTTGTTTGCAATGTCAGCTGAAATGTAGAAGCAACATGAAAATATGTTTACAAAATAGATATATGTTCAGTTGCAGGAGTTATTCTAGGAAAGTGCTAAGGCCAAACAATATAATATGTCTCAGGACCTATTTAACTGTAAGATGGCTAAGGGAAGCCAGGACATATACTCAAGATGATGGGGTACATGAAAAGGCTCGAGAGCTTGGGCTCTAAGTTAGATGATAACTTAGCTATCGATCTGGTATTAGCTTCTTTACTAGATTCCTTCTTCCAGGTTGTTGTAAACTATGACATGAATAGAATAGAGAGATCTTTGACAAATTTGCTTACCTTATTGAGGACAGTTGAAAAGGACTTTAAGTCCAAGTCAAAGATGCCTTTAATGGTACTCTTTATTGGTAAGTCTAAAAAGAGAAAGATTTATGGAACTAACAATTCCAAGGGCAAGGAAATAAAGAAA
The DNA here is from genome assembly GCA_024138005.1 of Lumnitzera racemosa. Lineage (NCBI taxonomy): Eukaryota > Viridiplantae > Streptophyta > Magnoliopsida > Myrtales > Combretaceae > Lumnitzera > Lumnitzera racemosa. The sequence continues at coordinate 11,734,418 of JAMXBC010000007.1, forward strand.
GGTGAGCAATCCAAGCTTAAGAAGAGGTAACAAAAGCCCAATTTTAATGGGAAGGAAGCAATATGTTTCAATTATGGTAAGAAGGGCGATTGGAAAAGGAATTCAAGTGAGGATGTCAAGTAAGGATAATACCTTAGGTATCTTTATGATTTAATGCAATCTTTCTATTTCTTCTACATGGGTCATAGATACGGAATGTGTTTCTTACATTTATGTTGACTTGTAGGGTTTAAGTGAGAACAGAAAGTTGTCTACGGGAGAAATGGACTTACGAGTAGCTAATAGAGCAAGAGTCGTTGCTTTGGTTGTAGGAACCTATGCTATTTCTGTACTTAGTGGACTTATATTAGAACCAGAGAATTGTTATTATATTCCTAGTTTCAATAAAAAACATAATTTTGGTATCATGTTTAGATACTAAGGGATTTGTTTTTGAGTTTAAAAATATAAGTTGTTCATTTTATATGAATGGAATGTTTTATGGTGATGGAACATTAGTTCATTGTCTTATGTTCTTAATACTAGTGAATTCATTGCATTGAGAGTAAGAAATATAAAGCACATGGTTCAAATTTAACTTACCTATGGCATTATAGACTTAGCCATGTAAACAAGAAATGCTTAGCTAAACTTCATTTTTAAGGGTATTTAGATTCATTTGATTTTGAATCCATACATACTTGTGAAGTGTGTGAGGCAAAATGGCTAAGAAACCTTTTACTAAGAAAGGTGAAAGGGAAAAAGAGTTATTAGAACTCATACATAGTGATGTGTGTGGGCCATTATCAACTCAAGTTAGAGGTAGGTTTTCTTACTTGTTACTTTTATTAATGGTTTAAGTAGGTATGGATGTATCTACTTGATTAAGCTAAGTCAGAGACTTTTGAGAAATTCAAAGAATTTAAAAGTGAAGTACAAAATCAATTTAGCAAGAAGGTAAAAACACTTCGCATTGATAAAAGTGGAGAATATCTTAGTCAAGAGTTAATTAACTACTTAAAGGAGTGTAGAATTATTTCACGATTCACACCTCCTAGAACGTTAGAATGAAATAGTGTTTCGGAGAGGAGAATCTATGCCCTAATGGACATGATTAGGTTAATGATGATTCATGCGAGTCTTCTTTTAACCTTTTAAGGTTATGCCTTGGAAACAATAACGTATATAATGAACTATGTTCTAATTAAGGAAATAGATAAAATACCATATGAGTTATAGTTTAGGAGAAAACCTAATTTATCTTGTCTTAAAGTTGGGGCTATGATGCTTACGTGAAAATTGGACTCTCTGATAAGCTTACAGCAAAGTCTATTAAATGCACATTTATAGTATAGCCCAAAAAAGCTAAGGGATGCTACCTTTACCTTCCATGTGAACATAAGGTGTTTGTTGATCAATATGTTACATTCTTAAAGAGAGAGGTTATCTCCAAAGAAAGTAGTGGGAGTAAAGTAGATATTGAAGAAATTTGAGGTCCCATAAATGAGTTAGAACATGAGCAATTGGGTGTGAAACAAACATCACAAGTACCTATGGTTAGGGATGGATACTGTTTAGTTTAGTACAGTTTGCACCCTCTCCACCCTCCTACCCCTTTTACCAAATTGAACCTAAAAATAGTGGTTCGATTTTTTCCTAAATTAAACTTAAATATATGGTTCGGTTCGTAAATTTTTGAACCTAAAAATAAACGGTTTGATATGGTTCATTTTGCAGTTCGAACATTGTTTTTCAAATAAAATATTATAAAGTTGAATACCAAATAGTATTACATTGTATTTTAGAAACTAAACACTAAACGGTTTATGAATAGCTACTAATTCAAGGACAACATCTAGTTACGCCATAAAAATGAAAAGGATCTTTGGAGCATTAACAAGATTTAAAACCCGAAGTTGTTTGTACTTTGCCTTAATATGTTGTACATTATACCTTTTTTTTTTTTTTGTCTAAACAAACTTCCATTGTCTAGGGTCTAAATACCAAACAAACACAATATAGACTAATTAAATGCTTTCTATACAAAAACAAAAAGAAATCACCATTATTCTATATCAGTAATTTCCAAACTTCGCTAATGACAAACCATCATAAGAGAATATCCCTAATCACAATCAACCAATAGAAAATCTAATCTCTCTCTCCACGAATACGTATAGCTTCAAGTTGTATGTCCTTGGATGATGGTAACCCTTTTGGCATGGATCACAACCTTTAGAATCATTGAATTTCGTAAGATATAAAATTTCTAAGGTTCGAAATTTCATACTATACCTTTAGGTTACAACAACTGTTCTGTTTAGTATGCAATTCTAGATACTACAAAAATTAGCCTTCCCTTATATATATATATATTAAAAAAATTGATGCGATTTAGTTTAAATGGAGCAATTTGGTTCGTTATGCTATACCAAATTGTGAACCTAATGACTAACACCGAACTGCATTAATAATTGAACTAAATTTTAAAAAATTGAATTTTCTGTTCAGTTAACAGTTAACAATTTTTTTGCCTATTGTTACTTATAGCACCTATAACCAAAGATTGCTCCTAATACAAAAGAACTACATAGGTAAAAAAAAGTACATCGAGAACCTAAAAAGGTTGAATCTACTTATAACACATCAAGAAGATGTACTACTTGTCGAAAAGGATGAACCGTTGACATATGAAAAAGCAATTGCTTCACCAGACTCTAAGAAATGGTTAGAAGTCATGGAATCTAAGATAGACTCCATGTACAACAACTAAGTATGGGATTTGGTAGATGTACCAGTTAGATTAAAACCTATAAGGTACAAATGGGTCTTTAAAAAGAAGACTAATATAGATGGGAATGTAAGCACCTATAAAGCTAAGCTAATAGCAAAAGGTTTCACTTATTGTCATGGAATTGATTATGATGAAACTTTTAACGCTTAAGCCCATTCAAATTTTGCTTGCAATAACAGCTTATAAGGATTATGAGATTTAGCAAATGGATGTTAAAACAATTTTCCTAAATGGAAAGTTAAAGGAGGAAGTGTATGTAGTATAACCTCTTGGTTTTATAGCACTTAAGAATGCTAATAAAATTTATAAGTTGAAGAGGTCCACTTATGGATTGAAGCTATCCATTTCTAGATTAAAGCAAGCTTCTCAAAGTTAAAATTTCAGATTCGATGAGCTAATCAAGGAATTTGGCTATCTTAAAAATCTCAAAGAACCTTACATTTACAAGAAGGTAAGTAGGAGCATGATTATGTTTCTAGTTTTATATGTTGATGATATCTTTTTGATTGAAAATGATATACCTATCCTAAAGTCTACCAAGGCTTTATTAGGTAAGTGTTTCTCCATAAAAGACTTAGGAGAAGCAACCAATATCTTAGGAATTAAGATATATCGAGATAGGTATAGGAAGCTGCTTAAACTGAGTCAAAGTACGTATATTAATAAAGTATTAAATAGATTCAATATGCAAAATTCTAAGAGAGGATTTTTGCCTATGCCAACGATAACTCTTATTTTAAATACACTTCACATGGTGATTTTATAACATTTCCCTTATATTTTTTTGTTGTTTATAAAAAAATTGATACTTAATTGAGTAAAATTTTGATTTGAAGGTTTGAATGTGTTCTTGAATTGAAAATAAAGAAAAATAATCAAGTTTCACTTAATTTGGAGTTCAAATAAATGAGTTATGAAATTTTGAAGTTGCATAAATAATAGAAGAAAGTGGCAATTTTTTGTTAAAAAGTTACACAGTTTAGGATACAATTGTCCAACCAGGGTGGTTTTTTGCTCCAAGGTCAATAAGTTACACAAGATAGGGAAACAACTGTGTCTCATGACGAAAAAAGAAACTTTACAATACATTATATAAGGACTTGTGAGTGTTTTGCATATAACTTTTGATATTCAAAAGAAAAGAGACTTAAAGGGGAAGGAAGAGAAAAAGACAAAAGCAACACCCAACTTCAAGATTGAAAAGATTTCTTATCGACAAAAAGGGTTTTTCATATTTTATTTTTTGATTTTGCTACACTTTTTCTTTTTAATTTCATCATGATAGCTTAAGATTCTTGTATTTAAGATTGTAGAACCTAGGGTTTCATGTGACTATTAGATTTATTGATAATTTTCAATAAAGTTTCTATCTTTTTTGATTCAGTTATATGTTTTTATCATTAATTGATATTTCTAGGGTATCAATCTATAATATCATGTATGGTGATTGAGAAATCACGTGGGTAATGAGATCTTGACATAATTGAAGAGAATTACATGTATACTTAAAGATAAGATATATGATTCTTTTGAAAAGTTATTATTTTTATGTGGGAATTTATTATACATTAATACGATTCTAAATTATATTACTAAGTGAAGAAATTCCGATAAATAATTTAAGATTAGGGTTAATATACTTGAGAAAGGTATTAACTTGAATTGTGAATCCCTTCGTTTAAGAATAATACAAACGAAATTGGATAGATTTTTAGTGGTCACATGTTAAATACTAGGAGAAACAATTCAAAAATACGTTATTTACCTTTTTGAAGTCGTTCTTAATTTTATCGCTTCTTAAACTACTTAGTTATAATTAGATTAGTTGTTAATTTTAGTATTTTTCATTTACTCAACTCATCACAATTTTCCGGTTAGATAATAGAGTTAAGATTAGTATTAGTACTCGAGGTCTCTAAAGAATCGACTTGGACTTACATTCGCTATATTAAAACTAATAGGTGTACTTGCCTCCTAGTAGTCACACGGTGTACATTTCTCTAAGGCAAAGGAGTAGCTTGATGAATCCTAAGCTCGTATAGAGGAGGAACCTTGGGGCGAGTTGCAGGGGGCCTTAAACCACTCCTTTGAGGAACTATGACAATACAATAGGACTATTGAAGAAAAGGAGGGAGCCTTCGGAGGTCAGGTAGTTGCTCTTGGTGTTAAGCAAGAGGACTATAAGATTAAGATTGATGTTGTCATTAAGCTATGCATTGGGAGATCAAAGACCTTAAGAATCGATTGGCAGCATATCGAGTTGTTGTTGCTAATGGAGTAACTATCCAGCCAATCACAAGGGTGAAGGTACCGAAGCCAAAGTGGTTCAAGGGAATACAATCCACAAGAGAAGTAGACAATTTTCTGTAGTGAGTTAAGCAATACTTTGAGGTGATGGGTCTTATTGATGATGGAAGTAAAGTAAGGATATCGGCCTTATACTTAAGGGATACTGCAATGATTTGGTAGAGAAGAAAGGTTAATGAGATTACCTTATGGCTCCACTTTGTCAGGAAACTTCAAGACCAATTCTCTCCTTAAAAGGCAAGGAAGGAAGCCAATATCAAGCTCAGACACCCCAACCAAAGGACTAGTGTGAAGCAGTATGTCAAAGAATTCTCAGAACTTGTGTTGAGATACCAAACCTCAACTTAGATGATGTTCTTGATATGTTCTTGGATGGCTTGCAACCTTAGGTTAAGTTAGAATTGGAGCGCCATAGGGTGGAGAATATTTCAAAAGCTATTACTATAGTAAAAGGTTTGGTGCAACTACCCTACGCTATAACACCCTAGAACCGGAGGGCATTACAACCCACAATGTTTTCCCCCCTTTCAAGTATATGTTGAGGTTCTAAAACCAACTACAATTTCTAGAATCACTTGTAATAATCCCTTATCGAGTATAACACAACAGTTCTCCAAATACATCAATTTAAGTGACTCACATGCAAGTCACTTCAATTACAAATATACTAAATAACTAAAGCTTGATCTTCTACAACATACTAAGCTATGGCCTCTCTTTCCCAACTCAATGATAATAGTTTCTAAACTTGTTGTAAGCTTAACGAATTGACCTACAGCTGTAAAAAAATAGAAGAGTAAGTCAAAGCTCAGTACAGGAGTACAAACACATACAAATACCAAGCCCAAAACATTCACATACATATAATGCAACTATAACAAAATATAAACAAACATTAGTTTAATTATCTTTAATTAAAGCCAGCATACAACACAATGGTACTCATGACCCCATCACACCTTGATCTTTGTCCACATACATAAGTAGATATAATATAAGTTTTCCTTCAAGTCTCTTATACCCAAAGTCTAGAGTCTAGAGTCTAAAAACCTAAAATTCTAGTTACGTCATCCTATATACGAGTCCACTAGGGAAACCTCACATATGATCAGTGGTTGCTCCTCCAGGGAATTACCACCATGGGCTCCTAGAGTAAGCGGGTTAAGCACAACTAATAGTCAAGGTCATTTAGGCTATATTAATTAGTCCGGTTATATTCTAAGTTCTAATAAGTACAACCATACAAGCAAGCATAACATACCTAGAAAGCTGAAACTAAACCAATTACAAAATTTGAATCAATCATAGAATATAAATCTAACAACCTAGTAAATAATTGGAAATAAACAACTTTAAGTCTTATACGAAAAGCTCTGATTACCCAATAAGGAAGAAACTCAATAACCAACACGAATCTATTTGAAAACAAGTATATACGTCAAACATCAAGAACTCAATAACTAGGTTTTACCTAAAAGTTACTTATGAACCTATAAAGATATCCAATTAAGATCCCCAAAAAAAAAATAGTCGAATCAAATTATAAGTCCATAATAGAAATAATATGTAATACGATAAAGCAAAAGGTTGACATATTTATATAATATTAATTTAATTACTTTAAATTGTAAAGTACAATATATATATACAAATATAAAGTGGACACATTATGAAGGTGTCAAAATATATAATTTTATGAGTCGATATAGTAATAAAAGAATACGTACTTTAATTGAATAATATTATAATTTGTAGAAATATGTAAGAAATGACATATTAATAATCTGAATAAAAAAACAGGCATACTTTAAAAATAATATAATTTACTATATAATCATAATAACCATTTTAATAGAAATACTTCAATTGTAATGCTATCAATATTAATAATAAGGCATAACAGTAATAAAATAATATTGTCGTAAATTAAATCAGCACTTGAAAATACATATATAATATGGGTATTAATGTACTGAACACCAAACCAAAAACTAGTATCTCTACATCAAATATATTAAGAGATAGAAATCTAACGCTATAAACTTTCATATACACATAATTCAACAGTATCACATAAAGTATAATAACAAATTCTTAAATAAATTAAAACGACAATTGTGACAAATAAAACAATTATAATAGAAATTGAGTACTAAAATAATTAATTTTCACAATGATATCGGAAAACAAAAATAATATTATACTCACACAATACTGAAAAATGGAATCGAATCAACTTGCAAAATAAACCCGAGTCTAGAATACTTGACAGACAATGAATTAATGCCGAATATAAACCTATGAGAAATAAAAATAGAGAAATTACAATTTATTTAATAAAATATCTAAATAATTGACAAATGCTAATTATTGAAAAAGCTTGGAATGCATAGAATTTAATTGTGGTAAGCTATCCGCAATTCAAAACAATGCTAGTAAGAGAAAAATTTAGAGGTAGAAGTGGGTCTAGTGTGGTCCTTTTCGCGAGAGTGATTTGGGGAGGCACATTGGGGGTCGAGAGAAAATTGAATTTTAGGGGGGTGAGGGAGGAAAAGGAATGGTTCGAGGAAACAACAAGAGTAAGGAACTAGGATTGGGGGGTGATGGTAAGTAAGAGTAAGGGGATAAGGATGAGAATCGAGATTTAGGGAGGGAAATCGATGGGTAGGGTCCAAGTAATGATGCGAGTAAGGGGTTGTTTGATGAGGAGAAAAGAAAAGTCAAGGGTGAGGGAATTTATAGTTAGAGCGAGAAAGGATTATAATTGAAGGTAGAGGCCTTGCTAATGAAGAGAAAAGGAAATCAGAGAAGCGAATAAGAGAAAGAATTTGCAAGCGAAGGAAGAGAGAAATAGAAAGGAAAATGTGGTAGGGAAATATTAGGGTACGATTTAGAGTGTTTTAGAATGTTCTAGAACACTCTAGAATATGGGGTAGGTTTATTATTAAAAAAATATAGGGAAATAAAGAATTAGCTAAAAGAGAATAAATAGAATTTATAAACATAAATCATGTATAAAAATATTACAACATATATAGTTAATACCAATAAAATATTTATACTCTATATGTAAAATAAAATTTAATCTATTTACTAAGTATGTAAAAATAAGAGTTTTAGAAAAAATAAAATTGAAACTTTAAATTAGACATTTATTCTATAATATATGCTTTAAACTAAGTCTGGATCTACTTGAAAATAAACAAATTGAGAAAATTTTTACTAGAATGCGGTTTCTAATTATACAAGCTAAAAGAATTTTTATGACATATATGCTTGTTTTCTAATAGATTCACGTCAGTTATCGAGTTTCTTCATTATTAGGTGATTGAAGCTTTTTCGTATGAGACTTAAAGTTATGGATTTCCAATTATCTATCAAATTGTTAGATTTGGGTTTTATGATTAATTTGAATTTTGTAATTCGTTTAGTTTCGGCTTTTCAGGTACGTGATGCTTATTTGTATGGTTGTACTTGTTAGAACTTAGAATGTAACTGGACTAATTCATATACGACCTAAATAACCTTGACTATTGGTTGTGCTTGACCTACTCACTCTAAGGGCCCATAGTATCAATTTCTTAGAAGAAAAACTACTAATCATATGTGATGTTTCCTAAGTAAACTCGTATATGAGATGATGCATACAAAAGGAGGAAGATTGGCCTTCCATGAGTAATGAAGGGGAAGAAGAGGAAGATATCAAAGGTAGAAGAACTCCAAGTCCTCGAAGGGAAAGAATAAGGATGACAGATAGGAGGAGGGTAAGCCAACTTAAGTGTTATTTTTGTGATGATCTGTATTATGCTTAGGATTGTCCAAAAAGGGAACGATTAGATGCTCTCCTTGCAAAGTGCAAATCTGATAAAGATGATAAGGGTCAACTTAGTACCATTTGTCTTTTATATGCCATGAAGTCCCAAGAAACAAAGGAGAGGAAGGGATTAATGTATGTAGAGGCTAGAGTGATTGGAAGAAAGGTAAATGCCATGGTAGATAAGGAGCCTCACATTTATTCATTTCAAGAGATGCTGCCATTAAGCTAGTTTTAAAGGTTGAAAGGAATAAATCTTGACTTAAGATGGTTAACTCCAAGGAACTTCCAACTTATAGGTTCACTAAGAACGTAGAAATTTAGCATTGGAGATTGGCAGGGAAGAGAAAATGTTGAAGTAGTCCCCATAGATGACTATAAGTTTATTATTGGCATAGACTTATTAGATAAGAATGATGTCATCACTGTGTTTCAATCTAATTGTATTTGCTGGGTTAATTAAGGGTCTCAATGCTTAGTTCCAGTAGGTAGGGAGATGAGACAAGTAACAAAGCTTATTACTTCAATGCGAATCACAATGGAGGATGAAATAGAGAACGAAGCAATGTGAGAGGGGATAGTTCAACTTTAGTAGGGGAGGATGGAGAAAAGATAGATGGTAAGATCTCACAATGTTTAAAGCCAGTAAACTTACAAGAGCAGGACGAAGCCATAATAGTTAAGGATGAGGTTAGAGAAGGTAGGAGACTACACTAGACTAAAAGAAGGAAGGTTACCAAGTACTCTCATGATATAAGCGCATGTAGGAAACTGAACCCAAGAATGGATAAGGACTTTAAGAGGAAGTCACGACGAGGACATCATTGAATTGGGTGGGGGAAAATGTTACGGACTAATTCTTCAAGGCTTCAAAGGTACGCCAAGTGATAAAAATAGGCTTACGACTACCTCCAAGCCATAGCTGACTTAGTCCAAGCCAAGGCCGACCTGTGTAACTTAAGGTTGAGAAGAGGAAGGGAAACAGGATGACAACAACTCTATTAACCTTCGAGAAGGCCTAAGATAAAGCAATTGAGGTCCTAACTTTAGAGGCTAGATCAGTTCGGAACCAAGGATCTAGTGCCGACAAATCCTTGAGTTTAGCAACTATAGGCCAACCTCATTAGGAGCTCAGCTAAGCACAATTGGACTTTAATGACTTGAACTTTAGCTTGGACATCTAGTTGCCAACCTAATCTAGCTCGGACTCGACTTACCCCAAAATAGCTCGGATACCTTGTACGCCGATCTTCTTGTTAAACGCACCGTTTAGTACAATTTTGTATACTTGTAAATATTTTCCTTAATTTTAGTTGTAGGCCTACTTTAGGGTTTAAGGCCTTGTAAATTATTTATAATTTTTCCCTTAGGGTTTTAGGATTTACTATAAATAGCAGCATTTGTAACTAGCAGCCAACTTAGTTGATAATTAAATAAGAATATATTTGAATCTTCCTCCATTTGCTAGTATGCTTGGTTGCTTGCTTCAAATTCGATTATTGAGTGTTATTATTCCTATTTAATCCTTAGTTATCAATCTTCCTACGTAAGATTATGGTGAACTCTCTTTTGGTCTAATAGTGTGTCACATCTGCTTGCAATAAAAACTCCAAGTGTTGATTTAGTTTTTGTAAGTGACATTGTAACCCATTTCAACCTTAAACCCTATTTGTGTTTATGTTATTAGTGCATGGCATCCATTCACATTCACATTCAAGCCCTCTTTCTTACCAGTTCCAACCCTTATCTATTAAGTCTAAGTACCCATTTTAGGGTATGCATGTGCTATGTGATTGTACAAGTCTGATCGCCATCTTGGATCCTTATCAACAAGTATGACCTTGATGAGGTGGGACATGATAAAGTAGACATGGAGAAGAGGTTCCTATGGCCCATTAAAGGAGAACATCTTAAGCTTAAACTTAAGGAAGATTCTAGAAGCTGGAAGGTTTTAAAAAGATTCTAGAGAGGTCTAAATTCAATGTATCACAGTAGGTATGGTCAGTAAGATAGGTAGATGTAATTCAATTGTAATCGTTAGATGAAATAAATCTTAGCCATCCAGTATAAGGGACCATTTGTATATATAGGGGATCTTCCTTCATTTGTAATCATCTAGACATTGAATGAAATTCTTTTCATACTTAAAGTTTCTCTCTCTAAAATCTTTTGTGAGTGATATTTAGGTCGAACTTAGCTTTCCCTAGTGAGGTTAGGAGCGTTAAGTGCTATACGGAAGCATCAGTTGGGATACACTCGTGATACTAGCACCCCTGTTAATATTCTATATTTTTTACCATATAACTGAACTAGAAACTACATTGAATAACCTTTGCAATGACTCCTTATTAGCATGATTTCGATAAGAAATGCCCAAGATATGGTTAAAATAATTTAGGATATGTTAGACGAAAAAAGACAATAAAAAAATTCTCAATCATGGTCTTGAGCGTAGCTATAGTAGTTAGACTCGTCGACCAAATTTTCCGAAGTTATTGTAAACTCTACAAATATCAAAACACTAAGCTTCCACTTCTTAAATCTTTCCAACATCATCCTAAAGTTTATTCTAGTGGAGTTTCACCTCAAAACTTAACTGTTAAGGCCTCAAACGAACCCTTTTATCAAAACACCTCTATTTTGTCCTCTATTAGTTCTTCATTGTTAACTGAAGTTTCAAAAATTTATGTGATATGTGAAAAACTCAAAATGGAAAGCTTCCACTTCTTAAGTATTAATATCATACCAAGTTTGTCTCCATAAAATGTCACGTGAAAATTCAATTATTAAGGCCTTGAAATGACCTCTCTAAGAGACATTTGCAAAACTGTCCCCTATCGGTTAGTTATGATCGACCAAAATTTAAAAAAAAAATAATGCTATTTGCACAAAAGTCAAAACAGTGAGCTTTCATAACTTAAATGTTAATAATAAATCAAAGTTTGATCCTATAAAACCATTAGAACATATTGCTAATCCCTCAAACTGACAATTGTTATTTTGTCCTTTACTTGTTTTTCATGACCATTAATTTTGTTTTGGTCACTATTTTCTCATATGACCTCCAAATTGAGTGAGACCAAGTTCTAAAGACTCTTAATATCTTAAAATTTTATTTTTAGTTGGTTTGGAGTAACACCTACTTGTTAAGGTCAGTTCCTAAGTGTGGAACTACAATACTAGTTCCACAATAGAGCACATGGACTTGCACAATAACACAAAAATAAGATTATAACCCTTATGGATTTATTAAAAGAACCTTATTAGTTCTACTGTAATTGCAATTAGCAAGCGTCTCTGAAATATGAATCACTAAAATAGTCATATGGTAGGCATCTCTTGTAGCTTCAAATTGCAATTGAAATTGAGACGACAACATGTAATTCAAATTTGAATTGCAAACGTCACAAGACCTTTATTTTTTTAGACTAAAATCTCAAAGATTTGAACAAATTTTGAATGTTTTAGAAATGAATTTGAATGTTCAATGAGAGTAATATAGGTTGAGAGCTTTGTTATCTACTTCCTTACAGAACATTTCACACTTGCTCTTAACTGTCACTTACATTTACATATTGCTTTGTTCTCTACTTAACTCATTATAAGTCTTGCATAGATTTTTTTTATTCATTTTGGTACAATAGTAATTTGTTTGAAGGGAGTTTTAGGATAAATTTTATTTTAGGAATATAAAACATACATAAAATTCTATTCGTACATATATTGCTTCTTATAGTATGTAATCTTAATTGTAGTGAGATTTTTTCTTCAATTAGCAATTTGTCATTCCTGTATCTTTATTATTTATTACGAACAAAAAATGGATCGCTTTTTATATGCTTCACCCTTTGGTAAGAAGGAAGTTTTGGTAAAGGCACTAAAGGTAAAGGTGTTCAAGGTGAACAGTTCGTTGATGTGGGAGATTATGACCTCTATGATTTCACCTACGATAGAGTAGATGATGTACTCAACAGTCCTCTGCCTTTGTTTAAGCACGTAATGCTAGGTGCAGAGATGAGACTATAGAGGAGGAGGAAGTTGAAAAGTTTTAGAAGAGGATGTATAGGAGCACTAATGTAGCGGTGCTGTTAAGTCACCTAAACTAGTAAATTTGGAAAATTTTTTCTAAACATTTCAATAAAATTGTAAGTAAGGATAGGACTAGCTAAGCATAGCACAATTGTTGCAACTGGAGCTAATGGAAAAAATGAGATGGATATGGTACTCTAATTAGGCATTTGCAAAGGAAGCACCCTAAAGAAGCTAGAATAGACAAATCTCGACAGTGAATCCCCGAAGGTGGTAGTTTAAAGTCTACATTATTATTTTAGTAAATGTCAAGAAGCAAAAATTAGGCCTCGAAATAGTACATTGTAAATATGCACCTCTTTTGGAGTGCAAGTAAGAGTACTTAGTATTTGAAATATGAATATGAAACATTAAATTCGAACCCGCATAGGTTTAACACAAAAACATTGAGTAAAACCAACCAATAACTATATCATAGAGGTAAGTGAGAGTTAATAGGTAAAGTTAATTCTTTAGATATGTAAGTTTCAATATGTACGGATATGTGATCAGATAGGTGGCAGGGAATGTCTTACATATGAATAAAAAGACACTAGATAAATGGAAATTGGCAACTAAATAGAACATTGTTAGCATTAAGGGTATTCAATGATTGGTATGCAATACAAAACATATATAGAGTTATAAGTATTATTTTAAATAAGTATCATTTGGCTAGAAAAACTTATTCTAATTGTGTTTGGCAATGCTAGCATAAACAACGCCTTAAATCAAGGACCTTAAGAATTTGTGCCAACCTACACCAGATAAAATATTCTTCCACATAAGATGTATATGTCATATTTTGTACCTATGTGTTAAGAATGGAATGCCATGTTGAGAATATAAAATGTTGCTAACAAGATAGACTATAAAATCCTCGGTATATAAGTTCTCTATGCATAAGTTATGGAAGGACTTTTGCTAGCAAAACAATAAAAGGGTGGTAAAATTTTAAATACTTGTTAAAACATCGTGGATTTTGAAGTATGAAATGTTAGAAAGTACGGTTAATTATAGAGACCTTTTATGTCTTAGTTTGTTTAACTAATTAGGTACTAAAATTCACCTGGATGAGTGGGAAGTATGCAATAAGTTGTTATAAGCACTTAAGCTTTTCAATGATGCTTTTAAAACTTTTCCTTAAGTTTATAGGCCTAACATACACTACTTTATGATGGAAGCCATCAATATAGCCACTGTTCTACTTGATGCGTATAGGGACCTCATTCTCTAAACATGTACAATTGATATTGCAACCAAATGGTTAGATTATTACGGGAGAATTCTGTTAGCCATATAAACTCACATATCAGATTCCAAGAGCCCATAGTCTTATGTGTTGGATTCAGAGCAATTAATTTAGGGTATATGTGAAAGTTGATCGATTAAGGTAATATTTCCCGTGTGAGTTTCAGGAGTTAGACAATGACACATTATGAGTCCAAGATATAGAAATATAATAAAATAATATAATTATAGCTAAAAATAGATAATTTTACTAAATTACATTATATTGTAATTTAAGGTAACAAAAAATAATTAAACATTAGAGATAAATTATTTAGAGACTAAAAATTATAAAATGCCATAAAATAATATATATATATATACATAATACATGTACCCCTAGTATAATCATTATATATAATTACACTCTCGAGAATGCTTAAAATATCCAAAAATACGTATAATTAATTAAATAATTATAGGAAAATAATAAAAAATAAGAAAAATTGATAAAACACTAGATTTGCAATGGTTAGGGGGTGACTTATTTTATGGATATTTGTTGACACCTCTTTCACATTAGGATACCTAAATATGCAAGATTAAGGAGATAAATGTTACGCTGCAAAGTCACAGAGTCGCAACAATCCCGCTGTGTAAATAATTCTATGGTAGTAACTGGCTTCACAATACCTATCATAGACACGATCTACACAAGGCGTCGATGATTCCTCGCTTTGAAGTAAACAGTTCAATTAAGAGTTTAGCTATAGCTACAATAATTATCAAGAATTTTAGGTCAACATCCATAATTACATGTACATTCCATAGAACTTCCCAAGAAATTTTGCATTAACATAACAGTTCACTAATTTATATAACAACTATCAATCTTTCATTCTTAAGCTACTAAAGAGACTATAGCTATATATCAATTATTAGGCGAATTGATCCTCACACCTCAGGTTTCAAAAGAACTAATCTCTGGATAGTTGTAGGGCGGCATAATACTCGCAGTACTTAGAAATTAGGACTTGCAAAAGGATTTGTACGGGTATGAGCAACTACAGCTCAGTAAGTTAAATTGGAGATTCATGAATGTATACAAACACAACAAGATTATCAAGCAATTATTTTCATGTAATGCAACAAGCAAGTGTCATCAACAACGTAGTCCAGTCTGTTGCGAAATTAAAGAAATTTCACTCGCTCTAATCCGGGTTGAGGAGTTTTCATATTATGCAACAGCTCACAACCAAACCTAAGTTTGTGCAATTGAGACATTGCTCTTCCTAAGACTATCCTTTGAACCAATGCCCTCATCCTCACCGCGACCTTCTCTCCTATCACTTAGTTCGGTTAAAGATAAGGAAAAGACCAATTTGTTATTTAGCACTATCTTTATCGAAGGTATCGGTGTTTGGTTGGAGAATCCTAATGATTCTCTAAAGAGTTGCAATGCATGACAATTTAAGGCATTAGAGTTGAATAAGATTAAGTTCCATTTAGGGTGTTCAGACAATTTCACACCAATCCAATCATAATATACAATCAATCATAATACACAAATTTCAAGATGAATTTAGATACTCAAGCATATGCATAAATCTACTTACAATCATAATCATATATAATCTTAAGTCTCCGCGTACCATAAAATATTGCTCCAATATGGTAAAGTAGTAACCCAACTTACTTGGAATTCTCGATCGCTTAATCACTTAATTGCAAGTCGGTTCGTTTCCGAGTATCTTATAGTACAAACACATCTTTTCTTAGTACTTATACTTTGATGATACATATTCTAAGTTATAATTTAACTTGCTTCTCTATGTATACCTATTATTTATTAATGATTCATTCTACCTTAGTTTAGGGTTTGGTTTCTAAATTAGATTCCTGTTTTAA
Source organism: Lumnitzera racemosa (assembly GCA_024138005.1). Lineage (NCBI taxonomy): Eukaryota > Viridiplantae > Streptophyta > Magnoliopsida > Myrtales > Combretaceae > Lumnitzera > Lumnitzera racemosa. Next base: position 11,750,518 of record JAMXBC010000007.1, read on the forward strand.
TTATACATTATCTCTGACTACAAGGAATCCTAAATACGCTTGAATCTTAATGTAAAATTAATCACATTAAGTTCGAGTATTCTAATATCACATTGGGTCTTAATTTAGTGTCTTAACTTATTCGGTACACTCTAATCTTAATTGGGATACCGGATTTACTCCCAATGTGAGGAAATGTTACATTTTTTATACAATTACCCAAAAGTAAATTTTGTTTTAGATTTATTATGTACTGATTTTTATTACAATGTTATCCAAATAAACTTAATTTTTCATATTTATTAAATTTCCAATTCTACATATTCCTAATTTCCTACAATTACTACATAATTCCTGTATCAATTACACTTAACACTCCAAAGACTAGGATTATGCTTCTACATCAAAGATTAACATCCTTAAACATTTAATTACCATCTAAATCAGTAATTGATTACTTAATCACCTAATTAGCAAAAAATTACTCAAATTTCTCATCATTTTAGGGCTAAAAAAAAATATTTAAAAATTTCAAAAATTAAATTTAAAAAAAATGGCTTCATAGCACTATTTTATATCACTTAATTATTTTACAAAAAAAATTTGAGCACCAAACTACACCCCTAAGCCTATTTATTTCAATTTCTAATCATGCTTGGTTTTGCTTAACTTCTTAAAAATCCTATATTTATAGACGTGATTAAAATTAATCACTATTTTCCCCTAAATCTACATACAATAAAACTTTAGAATAATAAATTTCATAATTTTCTAACAAAATAAATAAATTTAAGAAATTAAAAAAAAATTGGAGTAGATGTGAGACTCACCCGGTCTGATGGCTTTTGGGCCTCTAACACCTGTTTAGGTGTGTTAGCCCATCTAAGCGGTAGGTTTGGAGTAGGTTAGTGGTGGTAATTCGGTTTTAGGTGGTAGTGGTGTGTGGGTTTGGTCTTTTTGCTTCCTTTGCACAAATTTGGGGAAATTTTCTAAAAACCTTAATTTTTTCTTCAAATTTCGATGCTCTCAATTTTTCCACACTTTTAACTGTCCAAATGAGTAACGTAATTTTTCTTGCTATTTATAAAGTCTTGTAGTAATTATTATGCATTAATTAGACAAGATATTGCTCAAATCTCTTCAATTTTGTCTTTTGTGTTACTTGTTTTTTATTGGTTAATTTTTCTTCTTTAATTCATGACTTACCATAACCAAATCCAAGTCATTCCCTATTTCTCTGATTTTTTCTTAATCATTTAATAAGTTTCTAGCTAATTTCAGGAAATTTAAGTAATTTCATGTATTTTTATCTACACGTAAATACATGTGAACATTCCTAATTATTATTGAAGTCATTCTATGATTTTTAGTATACATATAATCTATCTCTAGCAATTTATTAGTTATTAGATTGTACTTTTCACCTTTTTGATAATTAACAAGTATTATATTTAAAATTCGAAAATTTTATAGTCTCTTATTTTATTACTTATTTTCTTAAATTACAGGTTCATTTTTACTAATATTTCTAACTATAGTTTATAATTTAGGTTTGATTGGATCCTTCAAGCAATCGTCGTAAACTTTGTATACTAAGTTTGATCCTACGGTTACTGGGCTTAACTTTAGGGGTTATAATAAACACCCTTATGAGAGAGAAAACATCCATTACACTCCATAAAGCTTAGGGAATTTCACCAAAACCTCTCTAAGTATTCTTAAGGATATAAGGAATTCTGGAAAAATTTGGAGGAGTAGAAGCAAGTAAAAAAATTTTGGAAAAATTGAAAATGAAACTGTACGAATTGAGTGGAATTGGCTAACATTAGTCTAAGGAGCACTTGGGCATAAACCACTACCACCACCTGACAGTGATGGCAGCGGCAAGGAGGGCCGACGGGGTGGAGGCCAGAAGTTCCATTTCCAATGAGTCGAATTTGTACCTGATTTTCATTTCAATTGTAAAAATATTAATTTAATTCCAAAAATTATGAAAAAAATTATTTTAACATATTTTTACATGCACTTTTAAAGAAAAATATCAAATTATAAAGTTTTTGATCGGGTGTGGGACTTCCTTAATAAACTAAATGAAATCGATCAATTTTCAAAGCTGATTTGAATGACCTTATCAACATAGTTTCAAAGCCAAACTTTTTTTGGAGAGTCCTTATATTACATGTAAGTATCGCATGAAGAGTTTTTGGACAAAAATAATTTCTATAATTTTGAGTGATTTTCAAGCCTTTAAATTAGGTAAAAAAATACAATTTTCTTAAAGATTTTGTGAATGGAGCTTGATGAAACCCTTCGTATCAAGTTTTGAAGTTTACCTAGATCATATTCTACTATGAAGAATAATTTAGAGTTATGTGATTTGAGTTGGGGCTGAGATATGTACAAGTTAGTGGATATGGGTTTAATACATTAATAAATAAGTATGTAAACTTGAAGAATTTAGTATTATAGTGTTGCTTGGTATGATAAACCTGATATATGAACATGATTTAGCATATTTATAATCTGAAATATGATGGAATAAATTGTTTTGAGTAAACCTTGTAAGATGACCATATTCAGACAGTTGTTCAAAAGGTTAGTCTGTTAAAAAAATGGGTTAGTCCTAGGTTCAAATACTTGATCAAAGAGCTACTTAATATGAAATATTTGGCTAACATAGTATTCACAGATTAATTAGAGAAGTTCTAGTTAATAAGGCTGTTTTCAAATATTTCTTCAAAGAGTACCTAATTAATAAAGCTGTATTTAGATACTTGTTTAAAAGGTTCAAAGGCAAAAACTATATTAATACTAATGTTTAAAACCTTATTCACATACTCTAGTAATAAGTTAAAACTTAACCAAAGACTTAAATAAACCTATCTAAACTATATGTAAGACGTTAAAAAGTAATTATATACTTGCTATTTAGTAAAAACAAAAATATTTATATTAATTATTTAGGGATTTGCGAAGGAATTGAGCACCAAAAGCAAGATTAAATTACATTGATGCCAAGTAAGTTGGGATCAATGCTTCATGGTATCTTGAGTATCATATCATGACACTTAGAGAGTTAAGAGTGGTTGTCTATTGTTGTAGCTAAATTATTTGTGTAGGTGCTATGTGTGTGCTTATAATACTGATTGATGATTGGAAGTTGAACTCTGAGTGTTGTTTTTTGCTTGAGCATATCATGTTTAGTATGCATGAACTTGATGGCTTACCCTATAATCTAGACTAATCTTAGTTTGATTAAGATAATGATAACCCAATAGCAGTAACGATTAAGTTGACATAATAAATATAGACAATTCGATTAGGATAGCAGAAATATTATTTTCCCACCTTTAGTCGAACTAAATGATAGGAGATGGATTCGTGGTAAGATTAGGAACTATGGTTAGAATGTTATCTAGAGAGGAGGGTGTTCTCCATTATACAAGTCTAGATCTAGTTTGATGGTGTTGTAATAAAACTCCTTAAAATCCAGGTTATAGTAGACAAAATTTCTCTAACTTCGTAATAAACTGGTTAAACATTGTGTGGTGATCTATCATTTACTTACTATAATTACATTTTAATAATGATTGAACAATCATGTTTGTTAATGTACTCTTATGACTCCATCTCTTCTTACTGAGCTAATTGAGCCCATATCCTGATAGATTGTTTTATAAGTATGGAGTAGTATCCAAAGATGCCTTGTTACAATAATCCACAAGTTAGTTTCAATGGGCCAAAGAGTGAAGAGTTAAAGACTAATGAATGGATCATTGTTCAAGTTGTTTTTTTCTTTCTTTTGTAAGAAGGCTATAAGGTTTTTTTAGGAGGCCTTATAGTTTTCATTGGCTTGTTGATATATATATATATATATATATATATATATATATATATATGATATGTAATGGAGTCTTTTTGTAGAGTTGTACAGTACTTTTGGAAACCTTAAAACTTATGATGTATATAAAACTATCTAAAGGACTTGGACTATCTATAAATATGGAACATTATATTTTGTAAAATTTTACTGCACAAGTATTATATATTATAGGTACCTATCTAACTGTTTCAAAGTTAGTTAACTGTTCGTTCTCCTTCTGTAGACTTTACCTACATTAGCAACTAAGAATATAGAGCTTAGATTGGTTTATATTGAGAGACTGTTACGACTCCTTGGGTTTGGGGCATGATAAATTCTTTCTATTCATCTTATTGCCCATATTTTAGACTGTTGTCTAGAATAGATTTTTTTAGGACTATTTGAACCTGTTTTATTAAATTATTGATTCCTTTCCACTATACAAGATATGTATTTTGTACAAGTAGGAACTAAACTTCGATGGGTGACAAAGGAAATAGAAGACTTATTTTCACATTCCTCATATGTGTGTAGTGGTCATGCTACAATTATTCCCTCACCAACCTGATCGCGTACAATTACTCCTTCAGGAGGAACAATTGTTAGCCCAAAAGTTGAAAAAACATAGGTTGAGGGGACCTTAAACTAAGCTTTAGCACTATTTTAATACCAACTTTGAGTTTGGTGATTATGATGGCCTTCGAGATTTTAATATTCTAAATTAGTAGAGGATGCATAGAATGACCCATCTAATCCTCTCTCACATTGCTCGATGGATGCTTAACACACCGAACCTAACTCTATTTTATAACTAAAGCGTATTTTACTAGCAAATGTATTAATTAGTATTCATAGTATAATAATGGTGAAGACCAGGTCAAACCCATAGGAAATGCTATAGTAGCTCTTAGCTATATTAGTCCCATTTAAACTAGGCAAATCAAATTAAAGATGTTATTCTTTTTTAAATATCTAAAGACTAATATTGCAACTAATCTATTCCAATGGATTAAAGGAAATATATTTTAATAAGTTTAAGTATTCAACACCTTTAAAGAATTCAACTATGATAAAGCAAATGCATGGAAAATCAATTAATATTGATGTTATAAGCACTTATTACTTTTGAAAATCTTTAATCGGTTTGGTTTTAAGGTAGCGAAGCATTAGGTAAAGCTCGTTTTCTTAAAATGAATAATTATCCAGAATTAACCAATTCAACCCTTTCTATCTTTAAGCAAGAAATAAATTGATCAATTCTTTTTTATTTTTGAACCCTAATTGAATTAAAGTATATATCTCTCTATATTTTCTTTAATCCAAATTAACCAAATCACATGAATTAATTAGAAAAGATTTTTTTAAGCTTAATCCTAATCTAACATACATTATAACAAATCAAATTATATACTCAGTGATTATAGAATTAAAGATTCAACAAATAACCATATTAAGCATCATACAAACTCACTAACTAATAAGCATTCAATTCATGATTTCAATTAGGGCACAAAAGAAAATAGGTTTAACAATATCTAAAGCAAGAATAATTATAAAGGAATGAAAATACCTTGCAATAGAAGTATATATTTACACTACAAATAATTCCATAAAATTTCAATAATAACATGGTTTCGATCATGATCCTGCTAATTGATCATGTAACTCTCTATGGATCGCATCTTTAATTGTTTGCCTAATAGGCAACATACAGCTTGGACATTTTCAATTGTAGCACGGCTTGATTTTACCTTTACCCGTGCTAGTGAGCACGGCGTGGACTTAAATACAATTTATTTTGGACTGTCTACTTTTACTCCATACGTCTTTGACTTGCTTATGCAATTTCCATTCCTGTTTATTGCCATCAAATTCTACTTATTTTTAGAGATAGATTATATGTGTAATAAAATTATTATAGGACATAAAATAATATGTAGAATACATGTTTATGTGTCGTGTATGATTTTTAAATATATGCATATACTCATAATTAACTAAAATACTTTATTGTTTACATTTTAGGCTAAAGTGAGATAGGAAAATCAATAAAAATTATAAAAACAATTAGGAACAGCTGGGATTAATTTGGTTAGGCATGTGGATTAAGATGAACAGTTGTTGGTATTTGGAGATTGAATTTACATGCAAATTGCCATGGTATTTAAGCCTAAAATTGTGAGGAGAGAGAAAGAAAATTCATTTCAAAACTTTATAAGCTTGCAAAAATTCAAAAACACTCTCCAACATCTCATACATACAATTGATGATCTAAGAAAAATTGCAATGAGCTAAAGTAATCAAATAAGGAAATTAGAAAAAAAATTTGAAAATCTAGGTATGATATTGGGTAATAGAAGGTACGTAAGCCTAGGCTACAACTGGGGACCAACCATTGCCACCACTAGAAGCAACAACTAGCGTCAAGGTCGACCAACAAACATGGAGGAACAAGTTGTAGCCAGAGCTTCCATTTATAGTGAGGTCCAATTTCAAATCGAAATTCCTTAAATTATTTGAAATATAAAATTTGTCCAAAAAATTTTAGAAAAATTTATTTCTAACTATTTTCATATATAGAATATGGAAAAAAAAATATTATTTTGTAAAAATTTAGTAGTTATATTATATGTCCTTAATAAATCGATAAAATCAAGCTATTTTCGATATCGAAATAAATGAGTCAAATTATATAGTTTCAACTTCAAAATTTTTCTATAAACTATCTTACACTTATATGACATTGATATGTAAAGTTTTTCAAAAAAACTGTTTTCTATATTTTTCATAATTTTTAAGCTTCTAAATTATAATTAAAATGGCATTCGAATGAAATTAATGGAATTTTCCTTAATTTTCTCACTTGGATTCTAAGCTTAACTGATTTTTGATGTATTTTGCGATATATGGATACTATTAGAAGGGGTTTTGATTAGAAGAAGTTAAGAAAATCAAGAATATGCTACTTATATGTATAATTTAGTAGTATGAGAATTCGAGAATTTCTGAGTGGTGATGTGTTAGATGAGGATTCTAGGGAGTGTAGAACTGGAGGAGTGTTAAATGAACTGTAAAATGGGTCCCTATAACTAAAACTTAAGAGAAAATGGAGCAAATCAATTAACTATAGGAAGTTGGTTAAAAGCAAAGGATAATTAAAAGGAAATAGAAGTTAGGTACTCTATTAGGTATTGACTTAGAAGTTCAATCAAAGGCACTCAAAAGTTGCCTCAGAGAGTGATCCGTAAGAAACCTTAGGTATTTATCAAACTTAAAGGATGATTTAGAGGTTATCTTGTAAAAATCTTAACTTTGATATGGTTGTGGGGATTACTTAGAAGCTTTCTAGTTTAAGAACTTCAAGGGTGATTTAATTTAGAATTTAGCTCAGAGGGTATTGAAGGTAAGATTCATTTATGAAACAACTTTAATTTTTCTACACTTATGTATACATAGCCTGTAAATTGAATTCCAAATCAACTTAATCCTTAAAAAAACAAATTAATGGAATCTCATGTCTTATATATAAAAACTAAAATAATTGATTGGATAAACATATAGGGATATTTGAAGGAAGATAAGTTCAACAACAAAGTTTAGCGAGCAACTAAATTCTAAGTAAGTGGAATTAGTGCTTCATCGTACTTAGAAGTATTGTTTAAGAATACTTGGAGGTTTTAGTTTATGTTTTGTTTGGGATTATAAGTTAGTTGCCTGTACGTATGTAACTTGTGTGCTTGAACACGACTATATTATTTTGAGTATTGGACTTATGTATTGATTGCTTTATGGTATTGCTTACCTTGGACTTTGTGAAATTGCTTGACCACCTAAAAAAAAAATTTAACACAAACTTGACTTAACTACTAACCAGACATACATTGCAACTTACTTGGAGAAAGATTAGGATTCTCGGGCTAAACATGACCTTTCGATGAAGATAGCTTAAAAAGTTATTTTCCTATCCTTAGTAAAAATAAGTGACATGAGAGAAGGTTATGGTAAGGTTGAGGATTAAGATTCGAAGTAAAGTTTCGGGCGAAGTGTCTTCTTTATTGCACAAGCTTCAGTTTGGTTTTGTTTCATGTGTAAGATGTCAAACTCCTCAACTTAGATTAGAGCAGGTGTAATTTCTCTAATTTCACGACAAACCGGATAGCTTTGTGCAATCGCACTTGTTTGTACATGCGTAACATCTAACTAAAATACTTGAAAACCTTGATTGCTCTATGTTAGATATGTGCTATTGTCTTCATCCTACTTACTGAATAAGTTGTCGCTCATTCCTCTATAGCTGTTTTGCAGGTTCCCTAGTAAATTCACTAGTATTACTCCAAGTTCGAAAAGATTATAGAACGGGGTCGGGGAGTGAGATTTAAGACTAATAGGTTGAATTCTTATCTTTATTGGTTTTATTAACTTATAGGGAAACTAAAATGGTTTCCACTGGTGACCTTCTAGTTCTTAACTATTGATATTGCTACTTTACTCTGTAAAATTGTGAACATTTACAAATCCTTTACTAATCGCTCCCTCTTTTTAGATAAATTTAACTCTTAACACTTTTTGTTAAAAATTGATATTTTATACTTCATATGATTTGTAAAGCTTGATTTTCTTGGACATTGGAGGCATGAAATTATTTTCAAAACCTATTTTCGGAAGATACTCGCAAATTGATATTAATTAAATTCAGAATTAGATGACTTAAAGTGGTAGAGTGGTAATGCTTTATATAAGTTATATCTACATTAGCGATTAAAGTGATTGACTTCTAACTTATGTTAATTTATATGACTAAACTGTTACAATTTCCTAATTTGAGGCGTGAAACTATTGATGATTTCAATTAGGGCACAAAAGAAAATAGGTTTAATAATATCTAATGCAAGAATAATTATAAAGGAATGAAAACAACTTGCGATAAAAGTTTCAAATCCTATTAATTTTCAAATATCGTTTATTATATTTCATAGAGTTGAATTCCATAAAGAAAGTAATTACTTTAGAACTTGAGATCCATTTAATGAATGGACTAATGAATTACTCTCTCATCACATGGTCTTTATATATATATATATATATTTATTTATTTATTTATAGTACAAAGAATCTCATAAAATTTTAATAATAACATGGTTGCGAACATAATCCTGTTAATTGATCGTGTTACTCTCTATGAATCGTATCTTCAATTGCTCGCCAAATTGGCATCACACGGCTTGGACATTTTCAATCGTAGCACGGCATTAATATTGCATAGCACGGCTCGATTTTACCCGTGCTAGTGAGGACGGCGTGGACTCGAACACGGTTTACTTTGTACGTCTTCGACTTGCTTTCGCAATTTCCATTCTCGTCCGGTGTCTCTGTTTTGCATTGCATGGGCCGATATTGGATTTTACGTTAAAATAAAAAATGGGCGTTGACTTGACGTGGAGAATTCTGGGCCGTGTTGTGCAATTGTTGCTTGGTTCGTGTGAACTTCAATTCTTGGCTAATCTTCATTTTGCCTTTGAAGTTTGGAACAAGTTTCATGAATTAGCTTGCAATGGATTTCATGGACCGTCAATTGAATTGCAAACGTGGGCCTTTAATTTGATTTTGCTCCATTTCTTCCTATAATGTTTAACTTGTGTATATATTTTTCTGAATTCGAGCCTTTTTTTTTTTTTTTAATGAGAATATAAAAGTTTACACATGACTGAAATAAAAATTTAAGATAAAATATCAACAAATCAAGTATCAAATTACATGAAAAACACTCTAAAATTCTAAAAAAGCGCTAATAAAATAACTCATAAGATAGATATAATTAAGCTTTACCGATGCTCGTCATTCCGGCATCAACGGTTGTAGTTGAACATACATTTAGTATAGCCAACCTTATTCTTGATGATCGATAGGCATCCTTTCTCTGTGAATCTTGAAACTACAGGCTACATTGAAGATTAGTGCATTAGTGGAGTCTAGAGAAAGGAGTTGTGTTGTGGATGTCCACTTAGGAAGAAGATTAGTTTAGTGATTTCTACCGTTTGGTGAGAAGCACATCATCTACTATAGATCACGCATAAGGTGAGATTGATTTGTTTCAATTACTTAAAATGTTTGATCACTTGGGAAAATTGTTTATCTAATTGCACTAAAACGAAAAAACTAATTTGTCAGTTTTTAAAAATTAAGGCTTTTTACTTATAAATTTTTGCAAAAGTTGGACAAACAAAAGTTAGTGTGTTTGGTAGGAGTTTTCAACAATAAAAATTAAATTGAATAATTACGTAAAGTCAATATTTGTTTAAAATATAAAATTGATCAATACACTAAATTTCTTTTCCAAAAATTACTAAACTACAGTAATTTAATTTCGACTAGAGAATATATAGGTACTTATAGGGTGAATTAAAAATTAACAAAAATCTTTTTCCCAACTAATTATAATTTCATTACAAATGGATTATTTTTTTTGTAAACATTTTGCAGGGAAAGAAACGTTTCATCTTAAAGGAATTTTTTTGCTCTCTTCCACATTCTTACGTTTCTCAAGCAGGGAAAGGGTGCGAATAATTATTTGAGATGCCTTTGGCAATCATGTTCCTCGACAAAACTAAAGAATTTTTCTTACCTTTCCTTCTTGTGAAACAAAACATATGTGTAGATAGTTGTCATCACCTCGATCTAACATCTCAACTTCTACTTTCAACGTTACATTGTATTTATTAGCAACTAAGTGATTATTTTATTTTTTTTCTACTACTCAATTATATATATAATTACATAATATATATATATTGCAAAATGAAAATAAAAGAAAAAAAAAAAACCCTACAAAATTCCGATTCATGGGCCACATGAATCGGCTTATGAACCGGGAAGCTTAGTAAACCAGCCTGCCTTTATGTGTTTTGTAACCACGACCCATCGATTCTGAGCCGATTAGGTTCGTTTCTAGGTCTACGGTAGACCTCACCGAAGCATTCGTATTTGGGATGAGATACCGATGTCAACTTCAAGGCCAACAACTTATCTCCAGCCATATATGCTAATGCTACTATAAAAATAAAATTTTGAGTAAATTATACCGAAATTTTAGGACAATTATCAATATCGTATAAACGTTTCGAATTTTTAAAATGCTACACCAATGCCTCTCAAAAAAAATATTGATATCAGGAAATTTCTCCTTCAATATAATATCAGGTCAATCTTTACATAAATATACAATCATAATACAATTTTTTAAGTTGAATCATCATCTAATTTGAGTATTTATTTGACCTAGTTAATGTTTGGGTAGATTATAAATATGTGACCTACGTTTTCTTATTTTCGTAAATAACTAATCTGTGTTATTTTAGCTTACCCCGTATTTAACTCCATTCTTCAATCCACTTTGTCTAAAGATCACACGTCAGTCACGTGTGCACTTAAAAAAACGAGCCCTGTTTATTAGTAAACTCACCCACCCGAGAATTTATAATAGTGCCCTGTCCGAGAGCTCCCATGCCCATACAAGCACTCAATGGACGACAAATGTATAATCATTCGTTCGGTTTTGTCTCTTAATCCCTCGTCATATGGTACAATTTCAGGCACTCATCAATTCGTCAATCCAAGGAAAACCCAGCAATAATTACGGTCCATAAAACCACATTCATAACAGACGTTTCAACAAGCACCTTTTTAGCATTTTCTATCTCTCCAGCCTTACGGTAACATAGCGATCAAGGATCTCTTCTTAACATATATGTTTCTCCTGATATCCAGTTGTTATTGCTATTGCAACAAAATAATACTAAACACCATTCGAAAGATTTCTTACATGACCACATAAAACTTACGTGTTCAGACAGAACAACCGCATCAATGCGAATATTATGTTCTAGAAACATCTGTTTCAAGCATCTTTTCGAACGATTCGTGCGTCTCTGGATGGATCGAACGTCTGGTGAGATTTTGCAGGTAAATCATATATTTATAACTTACCCTTAATATAATAATGCAGATGATTGACTTAGTATTGTTTTTAAGGAAAAACTTTCCGACATTAACAATTTTTATTTGATATCCCAAGAACATTCACACCGTGACATAAAGGCTAATAATATATCCTCTATGTTCTCCCTTTGTTCTCCTCACCCTAATTTAAAATCCTCTCTTTATGTGTATTTATATCTGCATTTTCGGTTCTTAGATTAGATAACAAGAAGCAGATAGGCAAACAAATAGGATTGTCATCTAATTCCTTTCAACGACATTCTAAATAGCTGCAAAAGGTTCCAAAACCACCACCTTTTTTTCTTTTTTGGGTGAAGAGCATCACATTTGGTACCATAAATAAGGCAACACAACGTCTCTCTCCGAAGTTCCTTGAATCGCATACATAAATTGGGCATGCAAGCAACGAGAGCGGTAAGTCACAGATGAAGAGCTTCTCCTGATGATAGTGTACTAAAATGGAGTAACATAACATACCTGCCAAAAAAGGTAAAAAGGTGGAACAGAGAAAGATAGTGGAGATGTAACAGTGGAAAAACTAACACCATGCCCCCGGGATCCGGAATGCCAATCAGAGCAAAAGTAGCTGTCAAATAAGTACACGGCATAAAATTTATAAAACAACAGCGTACATACATGTATTCACACATTAATACCTTCCTCGACTACCAATGACAAACAGGTATTGCTAAAGAAAATATCTGGTTTAAGAGGTTTTAATCACTAGGCTCCCCCATCCTCCACCTTAAGAAACTTGATGAACAAACAACAATACATATAACATATAATTTCGTTGCCCTTCTTCCTCTTCCACACCATTTACGACAGCCTCCCTTTTTAACTTTTTATTTCTAGATAAAACTTAGGATTAATCCCGAGTCATTGGCTGGGACATGCAACACCTGAAGCGGGCTTTGCGAACAGTGGTTAGGATTTCAGTCTCCGCATTTTCAAGCATTCTCACAACTTCAGCAAAAGGAGGCCGGACATCAGGATTGGCATCCCAACATCGCGTCATAATCTCTGCGAGTGTTGGTAAGCAGTCACCAGGAATTATTGGCCGGACACCTTTATTCACAACTGCAAAAGCTGCCTGTACTGCTGTCATGTTCTGGAAGGGAAGCATTCCTGTAATCAGTTCCCAAAGAACAATCCCGAAACTGTATACATCCACCTTCTGTGTGTAGGGCCTGTGCTGTATCATCTCCCTACAAAGTAAATAGAAAACTACACTCAACCAGCCTAGTACCAGCAAAACCTATGCAAGTGCCAGAAGTCATATGTAGTAATCCATAAGAAGAATCAATAACAAACCATCCCATCCATAAATTTTTTGAGATAAGCAGCATTTGAAGCAGTATCATAGGCATGGAGTGTATATTTCAGTAAATTGTGACTAATGACTGGAAAAGGCTTTTGTCATGAGCAAAACTGCACATTTAGTAGACCACAATAAATAATATCCAGTGAGTAGTGGACCACAATAAATAATAACCAGTGAGTATCTACCAAGCATTTAAGTCAATAAAGAACATGCTGGACCATGGAAACCGAAATATAGCATATTGAAAAAACATAGGCAACAGCAAGCTCTATGATCTCTTAGTGGATTAAATGCAAAGCTCCAAAATTTTCATGTTGTTTTCTCAGAATTATGGTTCCTACAGGCAACCCATCTTGGGAAGGTGCTTCATCAGATGCCAGTTTCATGCCAAGTCTTTCTTTCGCTTGAAGATAACAGTCTAGTTCAGTTAAGCTATCAAAACAGCTGCAAATAGAAAATCGTTCAGAATATGGTTCCACTCTAGTCAATCTTTTGTCTTGACGAAAAGCCATTGAAAAATTTAGCACCATTTATAACCTCGTGATAAAAGGGTATTTTCTCAGCAAAGTTGACAAAAAGGTGCTGCATCTTTGATGCACAGACACTAAGCAATCGCCACAACATTATGACCTGACAGAGTCAGTAATCCAGAATCTGGATCCGTTCAAAGCTTTGAGAAGAGTTGCTAGCCTAACTTACCAGATGATGGACTAAAGGATGGACAGAAAGAGCAGGGTTCTGGGAAGAGTCTGCTCTTATTTACCCTAAGAGACTGACATCAACATTTGGGCAAAGGACAAAAGAAAATTCAAGTCCGCCTCTAGGGAGTCTATAAACCAACTTCTTCAAGCATATTCCTTTGTCTTAACATCAAGTACAATCTTTGAATTGGCAAACAACAATGAAAACTCAAATCCTTTTAAATGTTTTTAAATCAGATCCTTCATTTATTTATTTAGTTACTTGATCTTATGCTACAAATGCCCTAGTAGTCGGTCGATTAATTTTCCAATGGCTGTCTTTCCCCATTCCAGTCCTCAACTAAGAGATTTGCTAAATGATAAAAACGGAATATAGGAAGACATTATTATGTTCCTCATACCAACATAGCCAAAACATAACCATCTCTTTATACCAGATACAACATCCATACAAATTTTTAAACAAAATTGACTTAGAAAAGAACAAAAGAAAAAAATATATATTCTATACACAAAGTGATGTGATCGAATTAAAAAACCAGGTAGTTATACTTAAAAACTCAATATTTCATCCAAAGCTACAAACTAATTGCAAAACTAGCATGGCAAATCAGAGAGTCCTTCATATCTCAACAAAGTCATCCAACTTGCCAGACTCCTGACTTTTAAACACAAAGCTGGTCTTTTGATACTCTAAATGCTTCACCAGAAATGATAACACAAATAAGAAGCTGCTTTTTATTTCTCGCTGGAAACAATTGGTCATACGTAACCCTGTGAGCTACCAATATCAATATTTTCTTGCATGAATAAGTTCCTATCTTACAATCAAATCAAGGTCATCCTCCACAAGATCCATAAATCCAGCCAACCTTTCACTTGAAATATGAGGATTTCCTGCATTGACAACCCACCATAATTCTCTAACAACACTAAACTTGACCCTCCATAAGTTGAGAGGAAATAAAATTCTCAGTAGCTCTTAGTGGTTTCCCTTTATTAAAAACTTTGTGGCCATGTTAGAGACTTACTTTAAATTCCAACTATTATAGGTGATGTGATGGAAAAGCTCCTCATGGAGGATTCAACTATTAACTAAGGGCAAAAATGCAGCATCATGTTGAAGGCAATCTAACACAGGCCATTTGGTAAAATTGCAAACAAGATCTAAACAACTATTGAAGCAGATGATCATTGCACACGAAAAGGTAAAGAAACCAAAAATTTTTGAATTAGTTTCCAAACCCTCATTTGACATAGCTATTAAGTTCAACAAATTATTTCACAAAAATGCACCCTAATATCATTAATGAACCAATGACTGTATCGTGATGTCTCCTCCTCTATAAATGGTTCAAAATCTCAGTCGCTTGTTGACATGCATGAAAATGCAAGCCATGCATGATATTTACAGGGAAAAACAAGAATTATTTAAATCTGCCATTCTTCTTCTTCTTCTTCTTCTTTTTCCTTTTTTTTTTCTGTCTTTTTTGGGGGGTGTATATGTGTGGTGCTGTTGCTGTGGTTGGAGGGTGGGAATAATTTTCCCATCTCCCAAAACCTTGTTGCCCTCACTTGAGTTGCAAGCGCACTTAACAAAGGTCGGCTTATTCACATTTGCCATTACCGCCCAAAGCAAGCACTGCAACTGTTTTCCACATCCTTAAGAAGCAATCCAAATAAATGCTTCATAATGTGAAGATCCCTAATCATTTTAGTAGAAGTGTCAAGTTTAGCACCGCAACAATTTGATCTAAAAATTTAAACTTATAGATATAGCATGATTTATCATATCTATTGCTTAACACTCCCCATCATTTGTGGACCATACTTTGACCTAAGCCCATCAAGTAGACGATTTGATATAATGGGGGTCAAATGACTGCATAGGGTTTGAACTCATGATGTCCCACTTTAATACCAAGTTAAGATTAGAATCACAACCATGTTATTTAAAAGCTGAAACTTGTAGATATTGCATGGGTTGTTATACTTATTACTTATCGGTGAGCCTTCATTCTTTAACAATAATGGAAAAGGGTCAATGTCAAACATCAGCCTTTCTGCAAATGCAAAATATCCCAAAAAATTAAGAAGTTAATGGCTCTTTTCCCTCTATTTAATGTCATAATCCGTGCCATTATCCAATTTAGACATACCCTGCTAGCAGTTGAATAAATTTTACCTTCAAGCATCCATCACAATAGGAGTTCTCTTGTCACAAGTAAGGATAAATATCCTTACTGCAAATGGAGCACAAAAATTACAGACAAACTAAATGCTTTTGCTTCAAATATATACATAAGAGGACAGACAGACAACCAAGCAAACTGGGTAAGAACTAAGATAATCCATAGAGGAATAAAAAAGAAAAATGCATAATACAAGTTATAATGAAATTGCAACCTCAATGATGAACAGAAAACTGTCTAACAGGAGTAAAATCCTGAGGAAGTAGACATGGAAGACCAGCTTCTAAAAAGAATTAAAAAAAATAGAAGTAAAGGACGTGATATCATCGATCTTTGTTTTTTTAAAAAAAATATAATTCATGCATACATAGATAGCACTGTGGGGAAGTTAAAAGACGGGAAGTTAGCCAAGACAGATACAAAATTTCAGTGCATCAACACATGGAAAATATGTCCGGCACTGGGAAAATCACAGAATATGCACTTAAATGGGGACAATTAAATTTTTTTGATTCTTGAACTCAGTGCAGACAGATAGAATGGGTAAAGCCAGAACCTGGACTCTAGATATCCAACCAGACAGCCATAGATTCTCTTGACCAAATTGGAAGAAACACTCTAACGTTTTGGGAAAGCACTGTATATGTGTGGGATTAAGGGACTTTCCCTGGGTTGCTATGTGCTGGGAACTAATGTCCAGCATTTGCATGCATTAAAATATTTGACTTGCCAAGTCAAGAACCTCCTACTAGGTCCTGTTAGAGAATACTGCTACCAATCACATTTCTTATTTTGCAATTTAGCATTAAAAAGAAAAAGAATCAAAGTTATAATTTATCATATCGTTTTATATAAAAATGGAAGCTTCACTATTAGTAATTTACCCTTTTGGTTAATTTGTTTTGTTTGACCATTGGAATATAATCTTCAATTAAATTATTTGGGTTTTAATAAGCACTTTATAGATGTGGGTTTTTAAGTGGTCAGTTAGTTTTCTGCCTTGGCATAAGAGCACCCTACATATTGAGTAAAATTGACGCTAGAAGGCAAATCCTCTACAATTCGACAAAAATTATCTCCATGGCTACATTCAACCAGCCACCTGTAACTTGCATCAATATTAATGCTAAGCTAACGGACAAAAAAGCCGGAAAGCAAATTTATCTTTTCCTCTAGGCTTAAGACAGGCATTTGCCACTCTGTCAAAGGAGTTTGCTACCTCATTATGCAGTTACAACTAGCATGAAATGCATTTAAGATGCATGTCCCCACTTGTATGCTACTCCATAACAATGTCATAATGAGTACATTCAAAGCAGCAATTTCAAGTGAGATCTATGAAAAGCAATTATCAATATTTTTAAAATATACAAGCAAGGAACTACTTAACTTTCCACAAGCTCTAGCATCAAAGGATATAGAAGATACCACATTTGCATTGCCAGCCTGATAACAGAATAGTATAATTTCGCGACAACTGTATTTACTAACAATAGAGCTTTACTAGGTCAATTCTAATGTGTTACCATCTTTGTAATACCTAGGCAAAATATGTGCTTAATTGGAAGGGCTTGACCACATGCTGAAAAGGAAAAACAAACAAAGAAAGTAATTAATGCCCCATCAGCATATCGCTGTCATTTTCTGCAGAAGTAAGGAACATTTTCATTAATCCAAACTGACAAAGATAAAAACAAGAGTCAAAATTGGCATCTATAGACAAACAAAAGCATCAGCAGGTAATTAACAAAAAGCAGCACCCAGTTCACACAATTGCCCCACACACGCCAAAAAGAAAATGGAAGAAGAAAAGAAGTAATTCATTCATTATAAGAGATTATAGAAAGCTTCAACTTTTAAACAATCTGAAGAAGCATAGATCTTACGGTGCCATCCACCGGTATGTTCCCGTCTCTGGTGTCATTCCTTCAGTTTGCACCTCAATTCTGGCAACTCCAAAATCAGCAATTTTAATGGATTTGTCAGAGAAAATTAGGAGGTTGTCTGACTTCAGGTCCCTGTGGATCAACCCTAGTCCATGGACATATGCCATTCCTCTCGCAACATCTAAAGCCTGTCGAATGGCTAGTTTCAATGGAACAGATCGATGTTGCCGTCTCATTAAGAACTGGCGGACTGAGCCCCCCTTTGCATATTCTGTGACAATACACCAGACCATGGGCTTACGGCAAGCACCGATAAAGCGAACAATGTTTGGGTGTTTTAACGTAGCCAACATCATGACTTCCTGCTGAAACTGTTGCTCCATGAGCTGTGCTCTTTCAAGATCATTTTCTGGCCTCTCCAAGATCTTAATGGCTACTTCTTCGCCATTGTATGTACCTCTGTAGAGCTTCCCAAAAGCTCCTTGTGCGAAAGGTGCACCCATGCTGAGCTTTCTGAGATCAATAGTCCACTCGTCAAAATTATCAAGTCCCAAAGTTGGGGAATTGCTATCCATGAGAGCTTGGGCTAGTGCGTCATCGCTCAAAGGATGAGTGACTCTTCCACGGTGATTGACACTGTGTGCAACAGAGTAGTTGTCATTAGCATGGCGGCGCAGGCCTTGGTGGTTTAGCATACGGGTGTGAGAATCACTAGAATCTACACTGCTGTTATCTATAGACATGGCAACAGATCCTCCACCATTGCTTGTCTGGAGGCTCCCACTACTATCAATGGACATGTTGGAACCCTCGTTGAGTTTATGATAAAATCCTTGCGACAAGTCATAGAAATTGTTATCATGGTTCTTTAGACCTCCTATAATTCCAGGGAACTTTTGAGCTCCGTGTCCGTCCAACATTTCTTAAGCAGTTCTGTGAAATCCACACAACGGGTTCAGACTAAGGCTAGGGCTAAGGCTAAGGCTAAGTCTTGGCTCAGATCCTTGGCTGTATCATCGGAACTCTGTGACGAGCACCACCCTGGAAAAAAAGGATAATACGGAGATGATGTATTAATAAAGAAATTGAAGGAACGAATCAAAGAGAGCTAGCATAAATTTACCAACACAGAAATAACATAACCCTAACATAAAGCGTTTATCTTAATAAGAAGGTAATTGAAAATAGGAAGTTGCTTGTTTACATAACAAGTCAGTAAAGAAGAAGGCCTTTTTCTGTTTAGAGATCAGAAACTGATAAAAAACCTAACTTAACTGGACCAGAAAAGGAAGATCAAAAACACAAACCCAAAGCAATAAATCAGTGATAAGTGATAACTACCACCTAATTCATCATGACAGGTACGAGAAATCAAAACGGAGAATTCATAACATAGGATTACTTGATTGAAAGGTAACCGCAAGATAAGGAGAAAATGAAATCGCTCTTATATTCTATAATAATAATAATAATGAACTAAGCTTCAACCGATCAGAAGCTTACCTGGAGTTGGATGAAAGAGAAAATTGACTTGGAATATGGGGAGGTGAGCTAGGGCAAAAAATGGCCAATCGAGACACAAAGTATGAGTCAGTCAGTGTTGAATGGAGTTGGGAGTCTCTTAAGTCTATCAATGACCAAAAAAGGAACGAACAAGGAAGAGCGAGTGCGACTCGGAGGGATGAGCTGCGTTGCGCGTGTGTCTCAGATGCGATGCTTTTTTTTTTTTTTTTCTTTTTGCATTTCCCTCCACATTTCTTTTCATTTTTGCTAAATCCCCTAAAATACGTAGTCTGTATTTACTGCCGCTTAAGACAATTGCAACGGGAAAAGAGTCTGCTTATAAAGGATTACTTAAAAAAATGTGCTTCATCTATCAAATTAGTATTCTAAATAATCAATTTTTATAAGTAATTTTTTACTTTATAAAAGTTTATTTAACCAAATTTATTTATCAAAATTTATATTTTTTTATTGATCTTATAATATCATTACTTTTTAAATAATACATAAAATATGTTTAGAATAAATATTAAATTAAGTAAAACTTTTTCATTAATATTTCAAATTATAATTTTGATTTATTTATTATTATTATGTAAAATATGTGTAAAATCTTCCAATAGTAGATTAGTAGATATTCATATTGGTCAAAATGGCTTCATTTGTTAAACACAAGGTTTAAAAAAGAAAAAACAAAGAAGCAAAAGCTGCACACCAATCCTTATAAGCACCACTTGATGCCCTGCAAATATAAAGAGTAAGGTGATACTTAACATGAGAATATGTGCTAAGTACTTTTTATAAACATATTTTAAGACGGTATTGGTTCTGTTTTCTTGGATATCGAACTTGAGTTATTTAAGTAAATTAATATATATTGTTAAAATTGTTATAATTTAAATGTATAAATTTTAATTATCCAATCAAAGGAATGAGATTTGAATCTCTCTTTTTAAAATTGTACTATATAATATTGTTGAAAAAAAAAGTTAGTTTCTTTACTTATATATTAAATTGAAATTTTGTAAATTATTTATTTTTAATAAAATATCAATATATTTATTTAATTATTATTTTGCATATATATATATAATTAAATTTATTTATGACATAACATGACTATGTAAATCTCCAAATTACCAGACATATGGGCAAAATAACTCGGTATATACATCCATTTTTAATGTATGTACATTTACAACGTTAATAAAGGAATGAAAAAGGGGCAGATAGAAACAATATTTTAAGAGTCAATCAGGTCTTCTGGTTTGTTTTGTAGAATCAGTGGACTAGGCAATCGCCAATTACCCTTATCCTATCGTGGTTCTTTGAACTCCAAAGGCAACCACACCCCCGATGAATTTATTTATCTATTTTTTTATTTTCGTTAAAAATGGGAGATATTACTAGAGCCTTTTATCTTTTATCTCCCTATAATTACAAAAATAAGTTTGAGCCTTATATATTGCAAGCTAATCTATTCAATATATGCAAATTCAAATCTTTTGAGAAATGGATATTTTCAAGATATGTAAATATAAATCAAGAACTCGCAACCAGAATAGGCATAAAATCAATCATCAACATCTATTAATTCCCTTTTATCATCTTCTACATATTGTGATATGCTTCTTAAGGGTATCAAATTAGAAATTCCGTAATTTAATGGTGAAGTTGTATTAAGGTAGATCTTCATAATAGAAAAATTTTTCAACTTTCACAATATCCCTTATGAGCAACATATCTCTATTGCCTCTTTTGCATTTGAAGATAAAGCTTTAAACTTGTACCAATGGATGTACGATAACAAACAACTAAGTTCTTGGGGGAATTTTGTTGAAGCCTTACAATCGCATTTTGGCCCATCTAAGTATGATAATCTATATGGGAAAATAGCCAAACTCACATAAGTTGGTATAATTGGAGGGTACTAAGCTTAGTTTAAATCACTTTATAGTAGAATTATAGGTGTCTTTGATAGCTTCTTTGTTAGTTGTTTTATTTATGGTCTTAAATAAAAATGAGATGTAATGTAATGATTGTTGGACCTACAGATTTTGTTCATGTTACTTAGCTAGCTAAAATGTGTGGATTCTAGAATTTTTCAAAAACCTTTACTTCAACTTCAAAAACTACACCTTTCATTCAATTCACTAAACTAAACACTTCTCTTAAACTTATTTCCTTTACCCAATGACTTGTTTCCAATTCTTCTATTCCACCAAAACCACCTTCTTTACCAATAGAGAAGTTATCTGTCACTTAGATGCTTATATAAAGAGAAATGGGCTTATGTTATAATTGTGATAAGAATTATCACAATGCACATGAGTGTAAGCCAAAACTTTTACTTTTGTTAGATAATGAAGAAGATAATAATTGTAACAATTCTACTAAGCATTTTGTAGATGCTATAGACCATGCAGAGGAACATATTGATGGTAGTGAAGATTGCACATTTAGTCTTCATGCTTTATCTAGTATGCCTTTGCCTAGTATCATATGTTTTCAAGGAACAATCAATAATCATTTTACAATTATATTAGTGGATTTTTGCATCATATAATTTTTTGCGAACGTGCTTAGTTAAGGGAATTACCATAATGCTAGCTCACACTTTTCATGTCATGATTAGGAATGGCACAAAACTGTTGTACCAAGGCAAATGTCCAAATGTAAAAGTGCATATTCAAGGCTTATAACTTATTATCACTTTTTATGTGATTTGCCAATAAAAAGAGTTGATTTGGTATTAGGGGTGTAGTGGCTTTAAATTTGGGTCTTGTGACTATTAGTTGCAATACTTTAACCATTTATTTTGTTTACAATGGAGTAATGGTGTCTCTTTATGGTGATAAAGCAAAAGTAGTTTTACCAACAACGAATCATTAACTCAAATGCATGATTCGTACAAATGCTATAGCATCTTTTTATCATTTGGTGGCTTAGATACAGAACATTCAAGGAGTACCACCAGTAAGAGAGCTAGTACATATTAAGTAGATTCTCTAGTATTTTTGAGACATCTTCATCATTGCCACCTAAGAGACATGTCCAACATAGAATACATTTGAAGGAAGGGAACCCACTAATCAATGTAAAGCCTTATCATTATCCTCATTTTTAGAAGAACGAGATTGAGAAACAGGTTAAAGATATTCTATAACGAGGTATAACTCGGGATAGAACTAGTCTCTTCCCTAGTTCTTATAGAAAAGAAAAAGATGATTCACGAAGATTTTGTATTGATTATAGGGCTCTAAATCAAGCCACAATTAAAGATGAATTTCTTGTACCCACAATCGATGTGTTATTGGATGAATTATATGATGCAAGAATTTTCTTTAAATTAGATTTATGATTTGGGTATCATTAGATTAGAAAGCATGATGAGGATGTAGCTAAGATTTTTTTTTATAACACATGATGGTCAATACGAATTCCTTAGAATGCCCATTGGCTTATATAATGCCCTAGCAACATTTTAAGCAATGATGAATAAATTTTGATACCATTCTTAAGGAAGTATGTAATCGTTTTCTTTGATGATATTCTGATTTACAACCTAAACAAGGAAGTACATCATAAGCATTTGGCTTTGGTTTTATAAAGGTTACCAAATAGTGATGTTATTTTTTTCTTAAGGAAAGCAAGTGCTCTTTTAGGCAAACAACTATAGAGTATCTAGGCCATATCATTTCTTAAGGAAGAGTTAAACTAGAACTAGCTAAAGTGGAGGTAGTTTGTAAGTGGCCACATCCATAAACAATGAAGAAGATGCGAGTATTTTTGGATTATTAGGATACTATAGGCAACTCATTAAAGGTTATGCTCCTACTGTAGGATCATTAACATGTTAAACATTATCAATTTAATTGAAGCTCAGTTGCTTTAATTGCTCTCGAAACAATAAAAGAATCCTTAACTCAAGCACTTATTTTGAAGTTTCTTGATTTTTCAAAGCTATTTATTATGGAGACTAATGCTTTTAGTGTGGGTATTGGGGCTATTTTTTGTAAACATGTCATCCAGAAAGCCTATTTCAGTAACAATCATTTGTATAGAGCTTCATTATATGTTTGTGATCTTTATGCCATTGTGGAAACTGTTAAAAAGTAAAGAAAGTACTTATTGGGAGTAAATTTCATAACTAAGATAAATCATAAGAGTCTTACAAAGATTTTGAGTCACATAATTCAAACACTTGAATAGCAAAAGTATTTCTCAAAGTTAATCATTGTGTATAAGGCTGGTAATGACAACATTGTTGCTGATGCATTGTCATGACAATTGGATGACCATGGTATTTATTTAGGTGTATCTTCTCCATGTTTTCAAATAAAAAGTAAAGAAAGTACTTATTGGGAGTAAATTTCATAACTAAGATAAATCATAAGAGTCTTACAAAGATTTTGAATCATATAATTCAAACACTTGAATCACAAAAGTATTTCTCAAAGTTAATCATTGTGTATAAGGCTGGTAATGACAACATTGTTGTTGATGCATTGTCATGACAATTGGATGACCATGGTATTTATTTAGGTGTATCTTCCCCATGTTTTCAAATATTAGAACAATTGAAAAAGGAATGTAAGATAATGCCAAAATTTCATAAGATATTTATCTGACATAAATTTTGGAAGATAAATGAAATGGACTCTTCATTGGTATAAGGATTTTCTTTATATAGATAAGTGATTATTCTTGGTACCTTAGTCACATATTATCCCATTCATATTAGACGAGTTTCATGCTTTACTAAGTTTAGGTCATTTAGGTGTGTCGGAGACTTATATGAGAATAGCAGCATAATTTTTTTAGGGAGGCATATTTTCTTAGGTAGAGGAATATTTTTGAAAGTGTGTCACATATCAACAAGTGAAGTATATCACAAGATCACTTGCTAGTTTATTGAATCCTCTACCTATTCTAGAACGTGTATGGGAGGATGTGAGTATGGATTTTATGACATGCCTACCTAAGTCTCAAATGTTCACAATTATATTGGTCACTGTAGATAGATTGTCTAAATATTGCCATTTGCAAGCTTTGGATCCATACCTTACTATAACAAAGGTTGCTGCCTTATTTCTATAGATTGTGGTTAAGTTGCATGGTTACCTACAAACAATAGCATTAGATATATGCTCTATTTTCATGAATCATTTTTGGAAGGAGCATTTTCATTCAAGCAGGACAAGACTAGACATGAGTGGTGCATTTAATCCCTAATTAAAGGGTCAAATAGAGGTGCTTAACATGATCATTCAATAATACTTGCAAAGTTATGTTATATAGTCTCCAATACAGTAAGTAAAATTTTAATTATGGGTTGAGTATGCATACAATACCTCTTTCCAAGGTGGTGCTCAACTACCCCTTTCAAGATAGTGTATGGTAAGACTATACCTACTATACCAACATATGTAAGGGGAAGCTCTTTCATGTAGAGGAAGAACTTGTGAATAAGGATCATGTACTAAGGAACCTACAATAGAATTTCTTGGAAGCTTAGAATAGAGTGAAAGCATAAATTGATAGTTACAGAACAAATACTTAATTTGAACCAGGGATATGGTTTTCATTAAGCTTTGACTCTATAGACAATTATTGGTGTCTAGGTCTTATAATAAATTATCTAAGCAATACTATGGGGCTTATGCAATGGTTCAAAGACTAGGAACTTGTGTTTATGATGTTGATTTACTAGATTATGCTAAAATCTACAATGTCTTCCATATGTCTGTTTAAAAGAAAGCTTACGATGCCTCTCTTCCATCTTTAGATTTACCAAAGGATGCTATTGACAATCATTTGCTATTACAACTTTTAAGTATATTAAATCATCGGATAATTACAAGAGGCAGTACTTAAATTAAGCAGATTTTAGTATGATGGTTTGCCTTACTAGTGGATGAAATTAGTTGGGATGATCGTGATCTATTTTAGAAGACATATCCGGACTACAACGTTGTAGTCAAGGTTGTTTTTCAAGAAAGGGAGACATTTGTTGCAAAGAAATCACAAAGGGTTTACAAATTTCTAGCATAGCATAAAGATTTTTATAGACATTAGTTTCTAGTTACAAAAATAACTATAAGTTTGAAGGGACTTGTAACTACTTGAAAAAAAAATATATATAAGTGAATGAAATAACAAGAAAGAGGCATTGATCTGGCCTGAAAACACTGGATCTTCCTTTTTCCTTCCCTTTCTCAAAGTAGTGGCAAGCTCAAAATTGCCAAAGCATTCCTTAACAATTCCTAGCATAGAAACACTTAAATCAAGTATTAATCATCTATTCTGCATAGTTTAATAAGAGAAAACATGAGAGAAAAGTAAGGATTAGGATTATTCACCTTAAAGAGTAACCATAAGTGAAAGAGTATGCGATAGGCAAAAAGAGAGATTTTGAGATACTAAAATGAATATTAGAGGGTTATCTGTTTAACCTTAGAGATGGTAGTGGGCTTTTAGCCGAAACATTGAAAACAGGCCTAATAATAACCTATTTTTGCCTCCCTTTAATTTTTCTCTACTAAGTTCATAGAAAAATATTGAACCAACTGAATGTTGGAAGTTTATTAAATTGAACACAAATGGATAAATTCATTTTGTATATTTGTTTTTTATTAGTTAATTATCCTAGAGGTTTTTGATAATGCCAAGAGCTAAGTGAAGCTAATCAATTTTAAGTTCTAGAGCCTAATTGGATTAGCTTAATATAAGATCCCTAAAAAAATTTCAAATTGCAATAATGTTTATGCAATGAACAATAGCAGAGTGGTTGGAGACATGTTTTGCAAATGTTCAGTTGTGGGTTTGAAGCATGGGTCACCTTTTTTTTTGGATTTGGTCTTAAAGTACGCTGATGAGGAGATTAGGTAAGGCTAGTAATTTAAGACATAGACATGATAAACCCCATGACATAGCATGATTTAAATGGGTTAGAGTATGGAGAAAAATTGACATAACCTAAATGGTTCAAACCTATTTAGACATGATTAAATTTGAATCTGGATTCGTGTTTAGGTCTCAGACTTGTTTATGGACCCATTTAAATAAATAAGTCTGAGTTCGACCTGTAAACTCATTTAACATTAAATTTGTATTTTCATTCCTTTTTTTTTTCTTTAATTTTCCCCAATAGTATAAAACGAAAGTTAAAAAAGTAAAATATCAAAAGTAAAAAGTAAAAGATATCAAGTCACAATTAGGGTTCATTCCTTCTTCCTTTTTTAGCTTACTTTCATATGGAAGCAACTGCACTTGCATTACATCTTCTTCTCAGGTAAGTCTTCTTTTTCTCAAAAAGTTTTGTCTTCTATAATTTAGAAGGAATTGCTAAACTGACTCCAATTAGGCTGCTAATCTATTGTTGTTGATTTTATTTAAGATCTCCCATAGAAAATTTCATAGGCGAGTCAAAACTCTTCTTCTTCTTTATCTTTTTCTTGCAAATTGTTTTATAACACTTAACAAAGTAAATTAAAATAAAAGGGCTTAGGACCAGATTCTAATGCTTGTATAGATTTAATATGTACCTAAACTAAATAAGTATTTAGAGAATTTAGAATGTGAAGCTTGCCATCGCGAACATTTCCAAACAAGATTCTTTAAGAGTAGTATAATTGTTGTGAAACAATAATTAGCATATTAGTTAAAAATTAGTCTCATTTTTCTAAATTATTTATGTCCTTAGATAGTTGATAAGTAATTAATAATTAATTGTTCCTTGCCAAAAAATAAGCAATAGTTTGTTTGATTAATTGTTTGTGTATACTACATTCTAGTATTGATGGTGTATATAACACCTCATATAAGGAAAGCACTTAATTAAATAGTACATCAAAAAAGAATTTTATCAATAAACAATCCAATATAGAACTGTCAACTTAAAAAGTAATTTTACACAAATTAATATACAATTAGAAGAGGTGATGAATGGGTATAACCTAGACCCGAGATAAGGTAGGTTACAAGTTGAGGTTTTCCAAATATGAGCACTTCTAAATATGGAAACAAGACACATCATGATACTACGAATTACCAACCTTAAGATCAAGTAAGGGAGAAAAATCAAGCGAACCTTCCCTCTTTGAATCTTCTTTAATTCTTATCATATCTTCATCATTTTTTTATGGATTTTGATGCAAACTGGCTGAAATACTATACAAGATTTATTTTATCTAACTTTTTTTTTTATTGATAATCTCAAACAAAAGATTTGATAAAAAAATCAAATATGCTTAAATGTCATCTATGTTGACTAATCTATGATATTACCTCATCCATAGCTTTAAAATTTTTCTAACTTCAATATTATAAATATAAGAGATTAGGTAATCAAGAACAACCTTTAATTTCTTGAAAATTTGCACGAATCAAACTCTATAGGCTCTTTCTCTCTCTAGCTTTAGCAGTCACCATACCACTTCCTCTCTTTTCTCCTTATCACCTTATATACAACAACAAAGTAAGTCAACCACCCCCTTTATGTTTTTAGAGCTTCCTAGTCTAGAAAACGTATTAATTTTTGCTCAAAACGGTATGGATTGAGCATAATACACAACTTTCTCTCTAAGAACCTATACGTTCAGTGAGCACTCTTTCCAGAATAACTCTTAAGATTTGGGTGAATTGAAAGAAATCAAGTGTACATTTGAATTCTTAAGTGCTTTTAAGTTAAGAAAGTTGCAATTTTGTTCCTAAATCATTAAGAAGAACTCAAGCTAAAGTTGCAAGTTGACCGCCTTAGGGTATTTGAGAATTGCCATTATTGTTGCTTTTGGGTTGAAACTACTACTTTTGTTGAACTTGCAACCTCACAAGGTTTAGGCTAACATGTTTTCTTTTGCTTTAGTCATCACTGGAGACACTTAACAAGTAGCCCAAATTCTACTACCTTCCCTCTGCTGTTCACCTAAATGCATGACTTAAAAATTAACCTACATCCACAATTAGAGTCTAATAACCTATTGACTTCACCCACATATGCTAACCTCTTTTGACTAGGTTCCCTTTTTATTTTCTTTATATGTTCCTTCTTATTTGTTTTGTTGGTTTGATATAGAAAATAATAAATAAAAGGGATAAAATCCTAAAAAAAATCATAAAATCGGACAAAAATAAAAATATTTACTTCACTTCTCTAAAAGATTAATAGCAATCATTTCTGTTTTTTTTTTTTTACAATTTTTATTAGCATCATTATTAAGATAATAATTAGGATGGACACAATTGTGTAGGCTCTAGGGGTTGTAGTCTTATGACCTATTAGGTAATTGATTAGGACCTATATTATATTTTAATAATAAAAATAAAATATAAAAAGTAAAAAATACAAATAATGAAAAACCTTTTTTTATATAACAAAGAATAAAGTTGGTTAAGTCAGAGGGTTTGTCAAAACCGTATTATCACTTAAAAGAATTATTTTTCCTTAAATAATGAAACCCTTAATTGGTTAGTTTGAAAAAAAAAAAGGTGAGTTTTAGATTTTTCAAAAACAGAAAAATAAAGTTTGAGTTTTTTAGGATTTCTCTCAAATAAAAATAAATTGAATAAAACATAAACCTAGCAGTTTTTTCTAAAATAAAAGTTAATAACACAAAAAACAATTATAAAAAAGGAAATACAACGATTTGATTTCGGCTAGTGAATACATAGCTACCTGCTTGCCAACGATTAAAATATAAAAAAAATCCCAAAAATCACTAAAAATAAAAAATGTATATATGAAAAATGAATAAAATTTTCATTTATTTAGGATCGTTTAGGAAAAATTAAATGCATGAAATTTTAGAATTAGGCCTATTAATTAATTTTTGGAAAAATCTTAATGTAGTAACTTTAAGGTTATAATAGATTAGCCTTTAAACCCATACTTTCTCTAGTTAATTTTTTTTCTAAAATTTATTTTTAGAAAATTAGCAGTCTAATAGCTAAAATTAGGATTAATCTACCTAATTAATCTTAATTTCTCCATTTTTCCAACTTAGGTTTTTAGAGACTCCAATTTTAAAAGAACTTTCTAAAATTTAAGTTTTTCATTAATTTACTATCAAGTGACTTAATATGAGTGGGTTAGACTTAATATAGATTAATTTAAGGAAAAATGACAACTTGACATAATTGGTCACTCCATTAAGGAGGTCTATTCTAAAAGTGGGCTACTTATATAGGTTATTTTTAGAAAAATTTAATTACGATAGATTATTCTATAATTTCCTTTCATGTAATATAACATGTGCTTTTGTTTATTTTTGTGAAAATTATATTGTTTATAATTATTTCTTGACTAACTAGGTTTTTAAGTTGTAAATAAACAATATTCTATCCAATGGTTCGGCAACATCTCTTTAAGGGGCTTATTTTATAAAAGATATGTTCTAATACAGTTGTAATTAGACTATTTAGGAACCTAGGTTGGGGGTTATTATGTAGGCTTAAAAAATTATGGTTTAACCACCTTCTTGATTAAGCTATCCACTCTTGCTTCAATGTGGCTTGAGATTTGTTTTTTTTTTTTTTAATTCCAAAACACATGAAGTTGTTAAGTTTGAGGACTTATAAAATCCACTCCATTGTATGCAATCTTTATGAGCTAGCAAATGAGTATTAATGCAACATTTTTCTAAAAAAAAAAAAGAAAGAAAATTATAATGAACAATGAGTTGCAGCTTTATTATTTTCCTATATATATAGTGGTTGTATAATATTTCCATGTATTCCTCTATATGTCAAAGATATTTATTGGTAAATTATTATGTGATAGTTGTTTTTATATAATAGTCTCTATATTTTATTTATGTTTTATACTTGTAGAAAAATTGTACACCTAACAAGGATCTAGCCCATTTGAAATATAATTAAGGTAACATGGAATTTTTAATAAAGTTGTAACTTGAAATCCTTTGTAATAATATATATTGTCGCGCTATTATTCAATTGCTGGCCTTTGTATCTACATGCATGTGCTTTTACTTTGTATACTACTTAGTTGTTTGTTTTAGTTACTTTGTTGTTTGTTATGATTATTCATTATATTGAAAAGAAAAATGCACAATGATAGGTATATATAATAGAAAAAATCCTTCGGTTCGTAAATATTTGTCATTCTTAGATTGTAAATAACTGTTGTCACTTAGGTCGTTCTCCTTTAAGTTGTCACCACCTTTTGGTAACTGTAAGTGTAACCCTTGAAAAACAATTGCTCCTCATTCATTAGTTGTCATCTTCATGTTGAAACCCATCATTAATGTCACCTTTGCTCCTTTATTGTTTTCATCATGTTTTGTAACTTACTTCTTCCATTTTTAAAGTAATGTTAACAATTTGATCATTTGTAACATAGATGCTCTTTAACTTCGCTTAATAAAGAGGGTTTTCAAAAGGCTTTCATAAAATAAGAAAAAGAAAGAAAAAATTAGGCTTGTAAATATTCGTTACCTTTAGGTTGTAAATAATAATCATCCCTAAGTTATCCCCTTTCAAGTTGTCATAAATCAGTTGGACCTCCTTTTTGTAACCTTAAGTGTCATTCTTATAGAATAATCATCCCTTTTGTCATAAGCTGTTGCTTTTGTAGTCAATTTCATCTTTTTCGTCAACCTTACAACTTTTCAGTCTTTTTATGTCACCATAAAAAGGGTATACTAGGATTGTGCTAAAGTTGTCATATCATGAGTGCACTTATGATATGAGAACCACCTTACAAGTTAGAAGTTGTAAAACTCTAACTAGATTACCATTCATTATACTTTATCTTATTTTATATAGTCGGTTAATTATAAAAATAACTATAGATAGCCAATAATTCATAGTCTATCAAAAACTGTAGAGAATCAGAATTTAGTACCACATGATAAGATCCGATAGTTAAACTTTCAAATCATAGAGTTTTTCATAAGATTGAAATCTTGGTTTTAAGAGAATATACAATACTCTAAAAGCGTCTATTCACAATCTAATTCAACTATACGATTCTCTCATTTAAATCTATCATTCTAATACATAAGTTAGAGGAAGACTCCGCACTTGGGTTTTAGCCCAATTCTAACTTTTATATAACTTGCAAAAGAAACTATTAAGGAATAAACTACATTTAACTTAGTGAGTATTCATCACATTATACCTTCCAAGCAATAATAAGCAAGTTAATTATCAATCATATGAATGAGAGATGTGCATATGAATGCAACAACATATACAACCATTTGGAATATTGTATAGGACATGAATTTAATGCCTTAAGGTTAAAAAATAATCTACGTGTAGTTCCAAGTTCTAATCACCTTCACTCGTTAAACCATTAAATGATCATGACCAATAATCATCTCATCTTTAGTTACTAAGGGTGTGTGTGTAATTAGTACATGCAGTCTTACTCACCCTTAAGTGGTGGCTTCTTGGACTCAACTTCAACCAGATGGCGATGTCACTTGGTACGGGTAGTTTCAAAATATCGAGGCAAGGTCATATTGTATGAATATAGAGTACAAAAACTCATTTAAAAAATAATATATATCAATTCCCAATCAACATGGCCTCTTTTTACCAATCACGTAATGTTGACAGCCTTTTACAATTTGTAGTCTATGATATACATAATCTATTTTGATAATCGAGTTACATATAGTTGAAATTTAATTTCATAGATGAACAACCAATATTTGTAGACAATTAACAAATAATGTAAAACGAAATGGCATCCAATAACTCTTATATATATAGAGAGAGTAATTTTCACAAACAAGGCAATCAATATCAAGTACACACATATACCCATTTCCCCATACAATTCAAATTCATTTCATTTAATTTAGGTGCAACTATCTATAAGTTAAAGCAAATGTCATATACATAAGATTACTCACTTGGTCATGACATCTATTGGTAGTAATCCTTTGGTATCTTGAGGTTGATATTAAGGTCACTTGGTAATGAAATAATAATAATGCTTATAATTATACCGTATACTATCATAATTAAGCTAAATTCATTATATTTCTTGATTGCAAGTAGCTTCTTGTTTTAACCATAACTTTCTCATTTTTAAATCTGTTTTTTTGTGTTCTTATAGTTGATTTCATAAGTCTTGAGTGTACTTTCAAATGATAGGGTTAGATTAGGTATGTGGGGCTTGTAAGTTTGGATATAGGCCTAGTCAGATTTGTTGATTTATACTTTAGGCTTGTTTTGTTGTTTTTGGGTCTTGTAATTGGGTCTAAGCTTAAAATATTCATTTTTAGCTAAATTTTATTCTTTGTTAGGCTTTCATTAGATGTTTAGGCTTGAGAAATCAGATGAGTTTACCTAAATATTTGGCTTATGTGATCTTTTAGGCCCAGTAGTCAATTTAAGGCCTATTTCATTAATTTTAGGCTTGTTTTAGTTTTGGGCCTTAGATGGGTTTTTCTAATCATTGTGTAACTTATATTGGGATTTTATTTGGGAGAAATAGCAAACAACATCCATAAACTTTGACTTAGGTATGGATTAATTCCCTAAACTTTCAAAGTGTGGTTTTTGACTTCCTAAGCTTTGATAAATTTGTAGTATAAAGGAGATTTCCTTTTTTAGTTAAAAAAAGGTTATACTATAGTCAAAGTTTAGGGGGGTTTAAAGCATATTTTGATAAGTTTAGGGTATGTTCGCGCATCAAAATCAAAGTTTAAGAGGATTATTCTTAATTTATGGGGGTTGTTTGCCACTTTATCAAAGTTTAGGAGATAAAATACCAGATTTTGAAAATTTAGAGGCTTAATCTATACCTAAGTCAAAGTTTATGAGGGTTATTTGCATTTCTCCATTTTATTTAATCTTAAAACTCATTTTTGTTGTTGATTGGTTAGGTTTTGTTGAGCCTAAATTAAATTTCTAAGGCCCACTAATTGTTGTAGACTTGGTTTTCGACCTAAGTCCCTAGATTAGTATGTAAACAACTTATTTTAAACCTAATCAATTTGTAATAATGTTTAACATGTTTTTAGGCTAAAAATAAAACATAACTCGATTTAGTCTTCTTGTAGCATCGACTTTGGTGTGTATCTTAGGCCCCATTTAAAATCTATCAACTATATTACTTTTAGGTGTTTCTTAGCTATCTTTGAAGATGATTTCATAACATAAATCATTCTTTATTTCAGAATGAATAACATTGAAATTACATGTATGTTTTGGCCACTTAGGAAATGATCTAATAAAATGTATTGTTAATGATCCTTCTCATATTTGTGTTTAATACATCTATGACAGAAAGACTTATTTATGTAAATAACATGTATATAAAATAAATCCTAACATCTTTAGAATACATGTCTAGACCAAAGTATACTCAAACCCATTTACATGTTTATATGACTACACCATACATATCATATTTAAATATAAACTAAACTTTAAGAATACATAAGAGAATGACTAAGAGATAGAATATTGTACTACCAATATGGATGGATTTTATCTTCTTGGCTCTAACACGTTAGCTTAAACATCACTCATTGCCTTCTAGGTTCTAGTTTCGGCCCTTTTTCAAGCTCATCAAAACTCTTCTTGAAGCTCCTATGTTAGCCTTCTTTCCTCCAAAATGCCAAATTTAGCTTTAGATTATCTTTGAGGCTGCTTCAAATGTAGAGTAGTATAAGGAATGGGAGGTAGTTCGGTTTTGGTTTACAAGTGAGGAGTTAAGGGTTTTCTTGGAATTGATGTGGTTGTTTATAGCTTGTATGGAATTTTGGGGATGGATGTTTGCTAAGAATCGGGTTACTGGGCCTTTGACCTGCAGCTGAGCCCGAGGACTAGAGGGATTGGCAAGGTAAATTCTCTTGTTCTAGCCGACTCCTACTGAAGCCGAGTATCTCTTTGATGAGCCACTCTACATGCCAAGCTTAATGTTTACCCATCTTTCAGAGATTGTGTGTCGAATTGAAGAATGTTGGAACATTTGCTAAACCTCGCGCACTTACTCACTCATGTCTGAACCGACCACTTGCTCAGTATCACCCTTGCCGAGAGGCCGAGAGAGAGACCCCAAACTAATCCTCAGTCACCTTCATTCGGATAAGCAATCTGATCGTACTCTTTTATCCACATCCTCCAATGGCATCACCAATGCTTCTCTGACATGTGTACAGGACCATGTGAAGAACATTGACACTAATCATTTTTTTTCTCGAATATTCATTTTTACTCTGTTGTATTCTTGTACATTACTTATTTGGGACAATTCCCTTTTTTGTCTTTTTCTTTTTAGGTAAGTTGCCCTAAATTCTCGAGTATAAATACCCCTTATATTTATAACTGAAACAAGCTGATAAACAATACATTAAATATTCTTCTTCTTGTAAACACTAATTGTTTGCTTTTATTTCACTCCTATCCTAACTCTTAAGTAAGGCTAAGTGGCGGGTAACCTCACTGGACAAATTCGCACGTCATATCCAGTTATGTTGTGAGTTTTCGGAAGTTCCATTGGTACGTTGTATCTTTTGGAGCTATTTGTAGGTTTTGCTTACTCTTCATTCACTTTATTGTTCTTTCGCTTATTCTTCATCACTCTTTTCAAGTTTTCGACAAGCTTGAACCCATTTAGTGATCGGCTTTGTCTGTTCTTGGTCACGATTTGCATCATCTTGATATCAGAGCGGAGGTCTCATTTAGGTAGTACTAGTTGTTTTGAAGTTCTGTCGTTATTTTGTCTTAAGCGTGTGGAAGCAAGTTTTCTATGTTAATTTAGCTGTCGTGTTTACTGATTGTTAAGCTTTTAGTTTAGAGGAAGTTTGTAGTGTGATTTTGAGACATATTGTCAGCTATCGTACTGAACTGAAGAGTTGGGGTTTGAATCTTTTAGAGTAAATGACAAACTCAAGTATTAATGCTAGCGTTAGGGATGACTACATTGGTGTTGTCCACTATAGCAGACAATCTTAGGGTACTCCCAAAAGTAATGACAAGAGACTTGATGAGGTGACTAACCTCCTTATAGATTTAACTTGAGCTGTTCATGTATTAACTTATAAACCTATTGAAGTTGCGCATAATACTTCATAAGTTGCCCGACCTACTAGAAGTTAGAACCTAGCTCGATAAGTTTGAGGTGGAGGAGTAGGTAGACAAGTGAGAAGAAGAATTGACTTAGGAGATTTGGATGAGGAGGACGAGGAAGAATATGAAGAAGAAGAGTGAGCTCAAGCACTTCGAGCACTCGGCCATGTGAAGCTTAAGATTTCAAGCTTCAATGGGTCTAGGAATGCGGATGACTACTTAGATTGGGAAGAGAAGGCGGAGTGAGTCTTCAATTACTACCATTATGACGAATACGACAAAGTGAGGACTGTTGTTTTGAGTTCTCTAGATATGCTGCCATGTGGTGGAAGAATTTTTAAGCCATGAGAAGGCGAGAAGGATATCGAGAGATCAATACTTGGCCTGAAATGAAGAGAATACTCAGAAACAAATTTGTGCCGAAAACTTATTTGCAAGACACTTTTACTTGGCTTTAGGAGCTGAGATAAAAAGGCCTAACTGTTGACAAGTATGTCAAAGAGTTCCAAATGCTTATGATTCGCTATGAAGTGTAGGAGCCTTCAGCGCAAGCCATCTTGAGATTCCTTTTTAGATTGAGGAATGATATCCGAAGCATTGTGGAACTTCGATAATTTGCTACGTTGGATGAGGCAATACGAATAGCTTGGCAAGTGGAAAGAAGAAGAAGAAGCCGAATGCTAACAAGGACGCCGACTAATCGACCTATTAAGTTTAGCTAACCTGCATAAGGAAACTATTGAGGTTAGCTAAGTGCTGACCCGATCAGATGAAGGGATGTCAGGATTAACTAGAAGGGATGAACAAAAGGTGACTTGCTGACTCGAACTTATGAGAAAAGGTAAGGATCTAATAGGAAGATAAGTTGGATTTAATAGGAAGACAAGCTAGATCAAGTGTCTCAAATACTAAAAGTTTGGACATATGGCTACTCAGTACTCGAACCAAAGGATTATGGATATTAAGGGAGACATTCTAAAACTAGAAGTGGAAAGTATTGATGAGGAACTTTAGGAGGAGGAAAGCATTACCGAGAAAGAAGCTACGAAGGAGAATGAATCGAGCGAAGAAGATGTGTTTGTTGAGGACTTGGATTGGTTGATCCTAGTTGTTTGACACATAATGAACTTAGAAGCCTCATGCGAAGAGGAGTAGAGGGAAAATTTGTTTCATATCACTTGTAAAGTGAATGATTAAGTGAGCGCGCTAATTGTAGATAGCAGAAGTTGCACCAATATGGCATCAACTGATTTGATCATAACGTTGGAGTTACCAACTATCATGCACCCGAAGCCGTATAAGTTGCATTAGCTGAGTAAGAAAGGAGCACTATATGTCACTTGACAAGTATTACTATTACTATTGGAAATTACTTCAATGAGATTCTTTGTAATGTGTTGCCCATGTGTGCTTCACACATATTGCTTAGCTGACCATGGTTATTTGATAGATGAGCTATCCATGGTGGATATAAGAATACATATGTGTTTAAGAAGGATGGTAAGACGATTACGTTGAACCCGATGCTATTAAGTGAAGTTAACAAATTGCAGACAAAACTTGCTTACGGATTGAAGAAAACCCTGATGATGAGTAGAGTCGAGCTCTGAGAGGCCATTAAAGCCAACGTGCTGACCTTCATGTTGGTCAAGCATCTATTAGAATTGAAGGTGTGGGGTGAACTACCCTTGGAAGTAAGAGAGTTGCTGGATGAATATGTCGATTTGTTTCCAGAACAGTTGCTGGAAGGATTGCCACTATTCAAAGAAATAGAACATTGCATTGACTTGATACTTGATACCATATTGCCGAGTAAGCCAGCTTATTAGATTAGTCTCGGACAAGCTTCTAAGCTCCAATGACAAGTTAATGAGTTGCTAGAAAGAGGACTTGTTGGGGAGAGTCTTAGCCCTTGTGCTGTTCCAATGCTCCTAGTACTGAAAAAGGATGGAACTTGGCGGATGTATGTTGATAGCCGAGCTATGAATAAGATAACATTCAAATATAAGTATCCTATTCCTAGGTTAAAAGATATGCTGGATGAGCTGAGTGGAGCTAAGATCTTCTACAAGATTGATTTAAAATCTAGCCACCATTAAATCGCATTAAACTAGGAGATGAGTGGAAGACTGCATTCAAAACTCGGCATGGACTCTACGAGTGGATGGCGAGAATATCTGAGCAATCATCGAATGACTGACTCTTACTAATTGTGCTGAGGTGAGAAGTTTCCATGGATTGGCTTCCTTCTACAGGAGATTCATAAGGAATTTTAGCACCTTCGCTAGACTTCTTACTAAGCTAACAAAGAAGAACATTGACTTTCGATGGGGAGAAAAGCTTTGTAGAGGTGAAAGAAAGATTAACCTTTGCACCTATGCTATCTTTGCCTAACTTTGAGAAAAATTTGAGTTGGAATAGACGTGCCAAGTATTGGAATACTGTCATAATGCAGGAAGCTTGACTAATTGCCTACTACAGTGAGAAGCTTAGAGGACCTAAGCTAAACTACTCTATGTATGATAAAGAACTTTTGGTATTGATCTGAGTACTGTAAGTATGGTAGCATTATCTACTACCAAGAGGATTTGTTATTTATACTGACCATGAATCCTTGATGTACCTCCAAAGTCCAACAAAGTTGTCAAAACAGAGTGCGAGATGGGTCGAATTCCTTGAAAGATTTAATTTTGTAATGAAATACAAACAAGGAAAGAACAATGTGGTTGCAGATGCTCTTTGGAGAAGACATGTGCTCCTTACCGAACTGTAGATGAGATTGTTTGGGTTTGCAAACATTAAGGAACAGTACACTAGGGATCCACACTATAGACCTATACTTGTGTATTGTATTAACGAAAGGATAGTGGACGAGTAGGAGAGATACTTGTTTTAATGAGGGAAACTGTACGTACCAACCTAGTCACTTCGGGAGTTGTTGATTTGGGAAGCCCATAGTGGAAGACTATCTAGACATTTTGGAGAGAAAATGATGTATGAGCTATTGAGTGGTCATTTCTTTTGGTCGAGAAAGAGGCAAGATGTACATCGAGCTGTTAAAGGCTATGTCATATACAAGAGGGCTAAATGCCGAGCTGAGCAAGGAAAAGTAATGCCTTTGCCTGTTCTGACAAGACCATGGGCTGGGTTGAGTATGGACTTTATTCTCATATTACATTAACTACCCGAAGCAAAGATTCTATGATGGTCATCATAGATAGGTTCAGCAAGATGGCATACTTTGTGCCCTACTCCAAGATTAACGATGCTTCGGCTATTGTTATGTCCCGAAGCCATAGAATCGCAACAATCCTATTGTGTAAACCAACTTATGATAGTAACTAACCTTACAGTCCTTACTATAAATATAACTTACACAAGGTGTCTACGACTCCTCGCTTTGAAGTAAACAGTTCAATTAAAATTTAAGCTAAAATTTACATAAAAAGTTAGAACCATCATTCATATATATATAATTACATCCATATTGTCTTAAAATCCCAAGAAATTACACATACTATAGTAGTTGGCTAACTTACATGTCACATATCGGTTCATAAACCTAAAAGTACTATCAAGATATTAAAAAGACTTGATTATATAACCATTTGATCCTCATTCCCCATAGCTTCAAAAGAGAACTGACATCGGGATAATTGTATCATGGCATATTAGTCAAAAGTAAGAACTTACAAGGGAATTTATACGAGTATGAGCAATCACAGCTCAATAAGTTAGATTGGAGACTTATGAATGTATAACAAACACAAATAAGGTTATCACATAATTAATTATATGCAATGCAATAAGTAAGTGTCATCATATTACGTAGTTCGGTCCATTGTGAAATTAAAGTAATTTTACCCACTTTAATCTGGGTTGAGAAGTTTTCATATTTATGTAATAGCTCACAACTAAACCCAGGTTTATGTAATGGAGATACCGCTCCTCTTATGGTTATCCTTCAAACCATTGCCCTTATCTTCATTACTATCTTCTCTCCCATCACTTAGTCCGGCTAAGAATGAGAAAAAGACCATTATGCTATTCAGCATTCTCTTTTACGAAGGTGTCGGCGTTTAGCTGGAGAATTCTAATGGTCTCCTAAAGGGTTGCAATGCATGTCTAATTAGGGTATATAAGTTGATCATGATTAGGTATGAGTTAGGGTGATCAAACAATTTCACACCATTCCATTCAAATCAATCACTAAACACAATACAAAATATAGCACGAAATCACATACTCAAGCACATGTGTACATAACTACTTACAAACACAGTTAAATACAATTCTAAGTCTCTGAGTACTTTGAAATAGTACTTCAAAATACAATGAAGTATTAAACCCAACTTATTTGGAATCCTTAGTTCGCTTGCTTATTCGCTCGCTCCTTCACTTGTTGTAGGTTGACTCATTTCTATATGTCCTATAATATAAATACACCTTTAGTATTTATATCTTGATTGTATATTCTAGGTTCTGATTTAACTCTATACTTCACATATACATATTATTTCTTATCAATTCATTTTAGGTTAATTCCGAATTTAGTTTCCGAATTCGGTTCCGACTTAAGTTCTAAATCAGTTCTATCTACGAGTATTATACATAAATCCTAAAAATGCGATCCAAACCCTAATGTGAAATTCATTACATTAGAATCGAGTATTTTAAGTATTACTTTTTAGTCCTTAATTAGTATTCTAGTCTACTTAGTATATTTCGATCCTCATTTATGTACTGAATTTACTCTTGATATAAGATAATTTTACATTTTTCCTATAGTTACCTATATTGATGTTTCTACCAAATTTATTATATATTAATATTATTATTATATTCTCCATTTTAGCATAATCTTTTATAGTTATTATAATTTCAATTTCACATACTCTTAAAATTACATATTTGACTACATAATATCCATAATAATCACATCTAACACCCTAAATACCACAATTATCATACCACATTAGATATAAACATCTTAAAGAACCTAATTGTTTATTAAATTAGTAATTATTTGGTTAATTATTAATTAACTCCAAAATCCCTAATTATATACATATTTTAAAGGCCTAAAAATCACTTAAAATTTTTGAAAATTAATTTCTGAAAAAGGGCTTCATAGCACTTTTCTACATCACTTAAGCAGTTTACGAAAAAAAAAATTAAGCTCAAAACTATACTCTTAAAGTTATTTAATTCTAAATCGAAACATGTTTGCTTTTATGTGGTTTCTTAAGCACTATATATTTTCAGATGTAATTAAATCTAACCAATATTTTTTCTTAAATCTACATACAATAAAACATCAAAATAATAAAATTCATGATTTTTTAGATAAAATTAATAATTTTAATAATTTACACAAAATCAAGCTGAATTTAGACTCACCTAACTATTAGACTTCTAGCCACCAGCGGTGGTCCTAAGGGTATCGGCTAGTCCAGGTGGTGGGTATGGGGTGTGGTGGTGGTGACAATTCGGTTCCAATTGGTGGTGGGTCGTGGGTTCAGTCCAATTATCTTAATTGTATAGTTTTTTTTTTTTTATAATTTTTTGGAAAGCCCTAATTCTCTCTTGTTTCAGTTGTCTCTAATTTTCTCATTTCACAAACTACCCAAATGAGTTTTTGAAGAAATTTGGCTATTTATAGAGCTCTAAGGAATTTTTTGTACATTAATTTGAATTAACAATTGCTTTATTCTCTTCCAAATTGACTTTCTAAGTGGGTTAATTTAATTGGTTAGTTTTTTTCTTTCTTCCACCAACTTACCATAACCTTGATCTGGATCATTCCCTACTTTTCTGATTTTTTTCTTATTTTTCCTTTATATTTTTTATAATTTTATTTAATTATTTAGCATTTTCTAACATTTTTTAGGCATTTTAGGTAATTTTGTATATTTTTACCAACACGTAAATAAATATGGAGCACAAGTAAATAATCCTAAATATTATTTATGTTATTCTATGATTTTTAGTATATATACAATTTATCTCTAAGGACTTGTTAATTATCAGAATTCATTTTATACATTTTCGATAAATAACAGGTAATATACTTAAATTTGATATTATAATATTCTATTATTTTATTACTTATTTTCCTAAATTCAAACATACGATATCGCTTTTACTAATATTTTTAGCTTTGTTTTATAATTTAGGCTCGATTGAATCTTTTAACCGATTACTCTAAACTTTACGTACTAAATCCGATCCTACTGTTACAAGGATTATAGCTATTGTTTCTCTTTTCTTGTAGGAGATTATACGGTTACATGACGTGTTGAGAAATGTAGTCTCCAAAAGAGATTCTAAGTTCTCGAGCCATTTTTGGAAGACCTTGTGGTATTGGATCGGGACCAAGCTACTATTAAATACTTCTTGTCACTCCTAAACTAATGGCAAAACATAAGTAGTTAATTGCACTTTAGGATTACTGCTCTGAGCTGCAGTGGATAAGAACTTGGTTGATTAGGATGCTTGCTTATGATAGGAATCAACCCACTAGACCAATTACAAGAGGCCGAGCTAGAGGACTTCAAGGGCTTGTATGAACAATACTAGCTCTAAGCCATAGCTGAGACGAGTATTCCTACCCCAATCCACCCTCTTACCGACTTGTATCTCAGATCCTCACGTGTGTCCAACATGCTCCTGCCTAACAGTAAAGTCCTAATCCAGAAGACAGCCCTGAACTAGCTAAGCCAAGTTACTGACCTAACCCACTAGCGTCTGACTTTGAGACAGCTGACCTTTTTGCTAGGCTAATTGACTCCTAATCTAATCCATATTAGGTTGGCCCCTGACTCCGAGCACTTCCTACTTTTACCTGTATATTATACTCCTAACGTACAACCATTAAGTAACACATACCTTCTGACACAACGTTCTAGAATAATTCTTTTTTTTTTTTGTATTGGATATTCTTTTTCCTTTTTACCCCTTTTTAGTATGATTAATGTAATGTAATTGTAAAGTACCCTTTTCTCTTTCATATATATAAAATAACCCTAGTGGGCAAGTATATAAACCCTCACTTTCCCTATACGAAGACAATCATCTAACTTTCAATATAGAATTATTCTCTTTAAGTAACCTCAATATTCTCATTAACTCTCAACTCTTATCTATTTTCTTTAGCAAGGAGTAATAGCAAGTGATCCTTCAATTCGGACCGGTATGTCATATTTGGCGGATTGTAGGCTGAGTAGGATTGAGTGGTGTGTCATATCCATTCAGTATTTGCTTGGACTTTACTAGCTTTTTCTTTGTTCTATTCAGTTCCCCTCATTGTGGTGCTTTCTCCGTGTGTATGACTCTAGAGACACATTAGCTTACCAATAGTTGAATTTGTTTACAACCAAATAGTACATGACACCACTAAGTAGACCCCCTTCGAAGTTTTCTATGGTTTTAATCTCGAGTTGCCCCTCGATCATATCTTTGTACTTGTATCCGAGTAAGACGACCCTGACGCAAGAGATTGAGCATAGTCCCTTCAATACATTTGCGATAAAGTTACTCAACAGATTGACTAAGCCGTCAAAAGAATGCAAGAGAAGGCCAAGGGTAGGATGATGAAACAGTTTCTACCGGGAGACTTAGTATGACAACATCTAAGCAAGGAAAGGTTTTCGAGCAAAAGGAGGAACAAACTATCCTTAAGGGCTGAAGGATCTTTCAGAATCATCTAGAAGATCAATGATACTGCTTACAGATTAAAGTTACCCGAAGACTAAGGGGTTCTTGACACTTTCAACATTGCCGACTTTAGTTCATATCACCTTGATAGAGAGTTGATCAAGGACCATTCGGATTTGATCCCAAATTTAAATCAACCTGGAGGGAATGATAGGAATTAGGCTATCAAGCCTTCCGAAGTCGAGTATCCCTTTGAGAGTTACTTTGCATGTCAAGCCAGACGATTACCCATCTTACGGAGATTGTGTGCCAAATTGAAGAATGTTAGAACATTTGCCAAACCTTATTAACTTACTCAAT
This sequence comes from Lumnitzera racemosa, assembly GCA_024138005.1. Lineage (NCBI taxonomy): Eukaryota > Viridiplantae > Streptophyta > Magnoliopsida > Myrtales > Combretaceae > Lumnitzera > Lumnitzera racemosa. Next base: position 11,794,026 of record JAMXBC010000007.1, read on the forward strand.
CATGTCTGAACCAACCACATGCTTAGCATTACCCTTGCTAAGAGACCAAGAGAGAGACACCAAACTAATCCTTAGCCACCCCTGCTCAAACAAGAAATCTGATTGTACTCTTTTGTCCTTATCCTCCAATGGCATCACAATACATCCTTACTACGTGTATAGGACTACGCGAAGAATCTGCTACACTAATCATTATTTTTTTTAAATATTCATTTTTACCCTTGTATATTCTTGTACATTACTTCTTTGAGGCAATATCCTTTTCTGTCTTTTCCCTTTTAAGCAAGTTGTCCTCAATTCTTGGGTATAAATACTTCTTGCACTTGTAGCCAGAGTAGGTTGATAAACAATACACTAAATATTCTCCCTTTCATAAACATTGATTGTTTACTTTCATTTCACTCTTATCCTAACCCTTAAGTAAGGTTAGGTGGCGAGTAATCTCACTTGATCAATTCGTACATTATATCGAGTTGTGTCGTGAGTCCTTGAAAGTTCCATTAGTGCGTCATATTCTTTAGAGTTATTTGTGGGTTTTGCTTACTCTTCATTCACTTTATTGTTCTTTTGTGCATTTCCCATTACCCTATTCAAGCTTTTAGTTAGCTTAGACCTATTCAGCGACCGACCTTATTTGTTCTTAGTCATGGTTCGCATAAGATGTTTGAATGTGGCAATTTGATGGTAGTTTAAGGAGGTGTATTTGTTACTTGATGGAGTGGTAAATTTGAGAGTAAAATCAAGAAAATGATAGGGCAAGAAGAGGAATACTGGTTTGCACTAGGTGGGAAAACGAAAATAGGAAAATTCTTTTTGTTGGTTTGAATTGGCACCCTCTTACCTACCCTGTATTTATTAGTTAATGGAATGGACCTAGCTATTTAGGGTGTTTCCTAAGTTTTGTGCTTAAACTAGATTACGAAAGATTTTCAATTAATGTCTAAGTGTCCAGTCATTTTCCTCTTGGGATTATACATAAATTATTGGCCATTAGATCATGCTATTTGCTAAGGCTGGGAGAATCTTTGGTAGACCAATAGATAATGCCATGTCTCATGCCTTTAATCTTTTGGTTAAAGGAATGCTTTAGTTGGGACATATGATTAGATTAACTAGTTTAGTTTAGCTCATGTCACTTATTGAGTTCTCTCATAAATGTTTTGCTGATAATAAAAAGAGTTAAGATATTTAATAAGTTTTCTTAAGCGTGAAGGTCAATAAACATAGAGATAAGAATTTTATCTTAATACTAATTTTAAAAATTAGAACCAAATTTAAAGACAAATTCAAAATTTCAAGTACAGTATTAGCAGTTACATAACAAATTATTTGAGAAGTATTTTCGGCTTATAGATGTTTGAAGGCCCAACTTCACTTGTTAGATATATTTGAATAATGTATCCAACATGTTCTATAAATTTGGTTAATTAAATCCATGGGGATTAAGTTGGAATTAAAAAATATTTTCTAAGGATAAGCATATTTGGATATGATATTATATAACAATAAGCAGATTTTATTGAATACATTTTGTCAAAAGTGTCATGAGAATTTTAAAGGATCATCATTAAGATATGTGGAGAAATTCAAAGGAGTTCAAATTAGATCTTTATTTGAATTCAAAACAAGAATGGATAAAGATATAAGCCGAGATACGTTGAGATAAGAATGAATCTTATCTTGTCGATATAGATTTTTATTACAATCAAAGAAGGTATTATATATATGTTTTCGAAGCTTGTTTACTCGATTATATCAAATTTAATGGAGTACAGACAAGCAAGAAAGTTGCAAAATTATTCCAAAAGTTTCAAGATTCAAATTTGAAGCATCAAGATTTGCTCTTAATTTTTTGGAGATATTTATTTAAAAAAAGGATTCAATTTTCAAAAGTTATATTAAAGAAACATGAGAAGAAATCAGAGTAATTTCACAAGAATGCTTATAGACTTTATTAGATAAAGAATACAAGAAGTGCAACGTCTAAATTCAATTCAAATCCAAGTGATTTAGTCTCTACAATTTGTGAGATTATAACAACCAACGGTTAAATCAATATTATTCTAGATTGATCAAGAGTCATCTAAGGATATAGCAAAGAGACATTGCGTTAGAAGATACAAAATAACATATGTTCAAATTTTTTGAGATAGAGATCAATAGATTAAGCTGCATTCATTTTCTAAAAACTTAACATTCGAGAGAATTCAGAACCATATTCAGAATCTAATTTAGAGAAAACGCTATCTAGTTTATTTTTATATTCTGATTTCATTATGTATTTTATTTGAGAAGATGTTAGTATTTAGTCCTCATAGCTACTGTAATAACAATTGTTTGTGTGATAATCTTTGTGTGAGAGAGAGATTCAAATTTCTGTAGTTCTGTGTGTAAGCAAGAGTAGCCTAGTGGGACAAAACATAAAGACTTTTAATTGGTTCTCTCTTATTGAAGTTAGTGAAAAGCGGATAGTGGAATTATACCAATGAAGATTACTGAGTCCCTAGCATTGGAGCTGGAAGAGTGCAGTAAGCACAAGGCTGAAGTACTATAAATCTCTTGTTTGATTTTCTTAACTCTACTCTTTTTACTTTGAGTTTTATTATTGTTCATATGTTGTTTTACGCCTAATTTTGCTTAAGCAAACAAAGAGGACATTTTTAATCTAGTTTTGTGAAAAGTTTAAAGTTAGAGCTTAACTCTTGATTATCTAGAGTTCAAAGATCTATGGTGGAAAACGATATAGCTATTGCAATGAATTGTGCTTCCTATTTCGATGGTACTAACTTTGCATATTGGAAATGTAGGATGTAGATGTATGTTAAAGCAACTGACTTTAGATCATAGGAAATTATTAAGTATGGAGACATCCAAATTGCTAGGAATGGAAATTTAACACTTAGAAGAAAAAGACTAAGAATAACAATCAGGTTGAGCAATTATTATTAATGACAATAGCGCCTTTTGAATATTATCTTATTTCATCTTGTAGGACTGCAAAAGACATTTGAGATACCTTGCATGAAACTTCTGAAGGAACAACCACTATCATGGACACTTGGATTAACTCATTGCTTCAACAATCTAAATTGTTTAAATTTCAATTGGGTAAAAGTATTAGAGATGTATTTAATCACTTTACAGCAATTATTAACGAATTGGCTTTTACTAGGTAAAAAGAATGAAGATACAGATCTTGTTCGCAAGATACTAAGGATTTTATCTAGATTATGGGATGTTAAGAGAATAGCAATTGAAGAAGTCCAAGATTTGACAAAAATGACTTTGAGCCAACTTAAAGAAAAGTTGCTTGCCTATGAATCTCATATCAATAACATTAATGGACTTGAGAGCAGTAAGAAGATCATTGCATTTAAAGCTTAAGAAGCAGATTTAGAATTTGAATTAGAATTAGATTTAGAACTTGAGGATGATGAGGACATCATACTCCTAGCAAGAAGACTGAACAAGATCCTCGAAAAGAAAGGTAAGAAAAAGTTCTTTAATAAACGTTCTTCCTTTAATCGTTCCAAGTATGACGTAGGGAAGAATTCTAAGGAAGAGAAAAAGAAGGAGAAGGAGAAGAAAGAGAAAAAAGGTTACGAGTGCAAGAAGCTTGAGCACATCAAATATGAATGTTTAGTGTCGCTGAAAAAACTGGAAAAGTACAAGAAGAGATAGAAAGCACTATTGGCTACTTGGAGTGATCTAGATGAATCAGAAGTAGATTTATAACCAAAATTAAAAACAAATGAAGAAGCCAACCTATGTCTAATGGCTCTCTTCCGGGCAAATTTTGATTTTAATGAAGATATTATGCCTGAAAGTGTTAGGAAGCAAATTAGCAGTCTTTTAAAAGCACTTGAAAGGGCTAACTCCAAGAAAAATAAACAAGATGATGAAATTAAGGCATTAAGAAGTGAAAAGGATGCATTGCTACAAACAAACTCATTATTAGTTGATGAAAATGGTATATTAAAAAATGATACAAAAGTTTTGTTGATAGATAATGAAAACCTAATGACAACTCAATATAATTTGGAAAAAGAGAATTTAATGTTAAAAGAAAAAAATTAAAGACTTGAAAGTTAGAATTAATGATCTATCTTGCATTATAGATACGACCTTTAACAAGTTCCATAAAAGTGGTGAGAAATTGCAATTGTTGTTATCCTTACAAAGGTTAGATAAATCTAAAAATGGACTTGGATACGAACATGCTAAAACTTCTAAATCTAATAACAAAACCAAGTTTGTCAAAGGCAAAGAAATAGGTGGCATGGAATTTGTTAACGATAATATTGTGCATATTAAGGCTAAATCTGATGTGCAAGGAAATCGGTATAACAAAAGATATACTAGTCGAAATAACAAGTATCCATTTAAAGGATACATCAAAAGCAAATCTAAAGGCTACCAAAGCTAAAATATGAAGAAACAAGTAAGTGACAAGTATAGATCTAATTCTCAAGCCTGTTCCCTTTGCAATAGACTTGGTTATGAACAAGCTTAGTACATAAATAAGCTAGATCTTTACATAATATGAGCTTGAATCTTGGTAAGCTCAAGCTAGTATGGGTTCCAAAAAGAAATTAACTTTATTTTGATGTTTATAGGAACATGGAGCAAAATTGAAAGGAACATGGTACTTGGATAGCGAGTGTTCACGTCACATGAGTAGCAATACTTCATTGTTTACAAGTTTAGAGTGGAAAGAAGGAGGCTTTGTGAAGTTCGTAGATGATAATATGGGTAGAATCATTGGAATTGGTGAAATCAGTTTACCTCTTCATACTATAAAAAAATGTTGGTCTTGTTAGAGGCTTGAAACATAACTTGTTGAGTATTAGTCAATTGTGCGATAAGGGTTATAAAGTGGTATTTGATAAAAACAAAGTAGAAGCTTTTGATAAAAATGGTACTAAATTGTTTGAAGGCTATAGGAAAAAGAACATATCTCTTTTTGAACCAGTTAAAGTAGAAACTTAAAGTTATTTCTTGAGTGTTTCTAATAATGCATTTTTATGGCATAAGAAACTTGGTCTTGTTAACTTTCATCAATCGGATAATTTGTCTAAAAATAATCTTGTTTATGGTCTGCCTAAAATGCTTATTAAGGATAATTTTCGTTGTGCCACATACATTAAGAATAAAATGAGCACTGTTTCACATAAACCAGAGAATGTTATATCAACTAAAAGACTTTTAGAATTATTGCATATTGATTTGTTTGGTCTTACGCCTACATTAAGCTTAGGTGGTAACAAGTATGGCTTATTGATAGTTGATGACTTTTTTAGGTATGCATGGGTACTTTTTCTAAGGCATAAAAGTGATGCATTTAAGAGTTCTGAAGTATTTGCTAAACAAGTTCAAAATGAAAAGGAGTTTCTATAATTAGCCTTAAGATATATCATGGAAAAGAATTTGACAATTCAAATTTCATAACCTTTTTTGAAAATAATGGCACAACTCTTAACTTTTCTATACCCTACACTCTATAATAAAATGGAGTAGTAGAGCATAAAAATAGGACTATTTAAGAAATGACACAATTATTGTTAAATGAAAGTGGTATAGCATAATACTTTTAGGTTGAGGTAGTATCTATATCATGCTATATTATTAATTGTGTGTACATAAGACCATTCACTAAGAAAACATCATATGAGTTTTATAGAGGTAGAAAACCCACGGTATCATATTTTCATGTATTTGGTTCTACATGTTACATTAAGAAAACAGGTCTTAACCTTAGTAAGTTTGAGGAGAGGCCTAACGAAGGCATATTCTTAGGATACTCCTTAAATAGTAAAGAATATCGTGTGTTTAACAACTTTACTAAAACTGTTAAGGAATCCATAAATGTTAAATTGGTTGATGAGTTTAAAGTTGATGATTCTGATGATGATTCACATGAGAAAGCCAAAGGTAATGACGAAAATGTACAACAAAATTAGACTGGAGAACTTAAGGCAAAAAGTTCATCAAAACCATGATTAGAATGAAATTCAAAATCTTAATCAAAAGTAAAAGCAGAAGCAAATTCAGAAGCTGGATTAGAGTCTACTTAGGTAATATCTAAGCCTTATGGAATAATCAGATTTAAAACTTATTGTTTACTTGAACAAGTAATAGGTATTAATACTGGAGTTAAGACAAAAGCTAGCCTAAGAAATATTGAAAACCATTGTGCTCTATTATTTGAGTTTGAGCTTAACACTATTGATGAAGCTTTATTTAACAATAGTTGGATAAACACCATGCAAGAAGAGTTAAATTAGTTTCAAGGAAACTGGGTATGGATACTTGTTCCTAGACCTAAAGATATATTTATCATAAGAACAAAGTGCTAACGGTTACTTACAAGAAGAGGGCATTGACTTTGATGAAACATATGCTCTAGTTGCTACGTTCTTGTTATAAAGGTTTTAAGTTGTTCTGGATGGATCTTAAAAGTGCATTTTTAAATGGATATATAAATGAAGAGGTGTATGTAGAATAACCTCTTGGTTTTGAAGATTCATTTAAAGAGGACTACGTGTATAGACTGAGAAAAGCCTCCCATGGATTAAAATAAACTTATAGAGCTTGGTATGAAAGGTTAAGTGACTTTCTAATTAAGAATGGATTCTAAAGGGGTAAGGTAGATACAATCTTGTTTTTTAAACACTATGATCATGATATTTGTTACGCCCCGAAATCACAGAGTCGCAACAGTCCCACCGTGTAAACCATGCTATGATAGTAACTGGCCTCATAGTGCCTACTATAGACATGACCTACACAAGGCGTCGACGACTTCTCGCTTTGAAGTAAACAGTTCCATTAACAATTTAACTACAATTATGATAAATTGTACAAATTTCTAATAACATGTACAATATTATATATATAAGTCCACAGAGCTTCCCAGGAAGTTTTACATAACATAACAGTTCACTAGATTACAGAATAACTACTAGTCTTTCATTCCAAATTACATGGTCACTCTAGTTACACATTATACTAAGTAACTTGATCCTCACACCCCTGGCTTCTAGAAGACTAACCTCTGGGTAATTGTAGGGCGGCATAGTACTTTGAGTGTTCAGAAATCAGAACCTGCAAAAGGATCTATAAGGTTATGAGCAACTACAGCTCAGTAAGTTGAATTGGAGACTCATGAATGTATACAAGCATAAACAGGGTTATCAAACAATTATTTTCATGTAATGCAACAATCAAGTATCATCGCATAACGTAGTCCGGTCCGTTGTGAAATCAAAGAAATTTCACCCGCTCCAATCAAAGAAATTTCACCCGCTCCAATCCGGGTTAAGGAGTTTCCATGTTATGTAGCAGCTTACAACTAAACCTAGGCTTGTGCAATGGAGACCTCGCTCCTCTCGTGACTACCTTCGAACCATTGACTTCACCCTCGCTGTAACCTCCTCTCCTATCACTTAGTTCGACTAAGGATGAAGAAGGGACCATTTTGCAATCCTGCGCTATCCCTTTCGAAGGGGTCGGTATTTGGTTGGAGAATCCTATGATCCTCTAACGGGTTGCAATGCATGACATTTTTTTTCTTGTTATTAGGGCCAACTAAGATTAAATTCCATTTAGGGTGGTCAAACAATTTCAGACCAATTCAATTAATCACAAAATCACTTACAAAACAAATTCAGCAGGAATTCAGATACATCAAACAAATACGTAAACTACTTACAATCACAATCGTATACAAGCCTAAGTCTCCAAGTACTACAAAACTAGTATTCTATTACAATAAGCAACAACCCAACTTACTTGGATTTGTTCGATCGCTCGATCCCTTAATCGCAAGCTGATTTGTCTCTAGGTGTCCTATAATACAAATAGGTCTTTTTAGTACTTAGAATTTATGGTTTCATATTCAAAGTTATATTTGAATTCATTTTTTTCCTAAATTAACCATACTTAATACTCTAAAGGTTAGGATTAGGGTTCTACATAAGAGATTAACATCCTTAAACATCTAATTAAGATCTAAATCAGTAATTAACATCTTAATCACCTAATTAACCCTAAATCACCCAATTTTTCCATCATTTTAGGGCTAAAAATTAACTTAAAAATTTCAAAAATTAATTTAAAAAAATGGATTCATAGCACTGTTCTACATCATATGAGAATCCTACAGAAAAAATTTGAGCTCCAAAATACACTCCTAAGCCTATTTATTTTCGGTTCTAATGATGCTCGGTTTTGAGCAATTTATTAAGAACCTTATAATTGCAGATGTAATTAAAATAAATCAATATTTTTCCCTAAATATACATACAATAAAACCTCAGAATAACAAGTTTCATAATTTTCTGGGGAAAATAACTAATTTTACAAAATTATTCAAAATCGGGACATTTAAGAGACTAACCAGTCCAAAGCTTTTTGGTCGTCCAAACCCGGTCCAAGGCTGTCGGTTGGCTTAGGCGGTGGGACTAGAGTGGTGTAGTGGTGTGGTGGTGGCGGCGGCGGTTCGGTCCCAGGTGGTGGTGAGTGGTGGGTTTAGCTCACTTGCCTAATCTGCACAGTTTTCCTTTTTTTTTTTTTATTTTCTGGATTTTCTCTCGATTTTTTCAGTGTTCCTATTTTTTCCAAATGCTAAACTGATCAAATGACTTCTGAAAAATTTTCCCTTATTTATAGACATTTGTTGTAATTAATATGCATTAATTTGATAAGACTTTGTCCATTTTCCTTGATTTTTGGCTTTTAGGTTGTCAAATTTTTATTGGCTAATTTTTCTTTTGCAGATTTGGACCTGCCATGACCTGATCTTAATTCATCTAGGTTTCTCTGATTTTTTTTCTGATTTTTTATAATTAATTTATAATTTTCCTTAATTATTTACTTAGTTTTTGGCCAATTTAGGTAATTTCGCGTATTTTTATCTATACGTAAATACATGTGGGGTACATGTGAACATTCCTAATTATTATTTTGGTCATTCTAAAATTTTTAGTATTCATATAATCTATCTTTAGTAATTTATTAGTTATTTCATTACACTTTTCGCATTTTCGATAATTAATACTTATTATGCTTAAAATTTGAAAATTTTATAGTCTCCTATTTTATTACTTATTTTTTTAAATTCAAGGTTACGGGGTTAGTTTTACTAATATTCCCTTCAATAGTTTATAATTTGGGTTTGATCAGATCTTTTAACCAATCGCTCTAAACCTTAGGTTCTAAGTTCAATCCTACGGTTACTTGGCTTGGCTTTAGGGCTTACGATATTCCAGTAGTTCAAATATATGTTGATGAAATAATTTTTTAATCTACTAATGAAACATTTTGTAAGGAGTTTTCTAAGTTTATACAGGTTCAGTTTGAGATGTCATTAATGGGTGAACTAAATTTCTTTTTTGGACTCCAAATTAAATAAACCAATGATGAGATTTTTGTGCGTCAAGAGAAGTACACCAAGTAGTTCCTAAAGAAGTTTGGTATAGAAAATGTCAGAGAAATATCTACATCCATAGCTTCCTTAACTCGGTTAGATCCTAATGATGCTGGTAAGAAAGTTAACGAAAAGCTTTATAGAAGTTTGATTGATTTACTATTGTATTTGACTGCATCTAGGCTAAACATATTATTTAGTGTATACATCTGTACACGTTTTCAATCTGAACCAATTAAAACACACTTATCAACTATAAAAAAAAAGAGGATTTTCAAGGATATATCCTGCACAATAAAGTTGGAAATTCGATATCCAAAGAGTTAGAACTTTGACTTGATTAGCTACTTAGATGCTGACTATGTTGGATGTAAGATAGATAAAAAGGTACCTTAAGTGCTTATCCGTTTCTAGGGGACAAATTGGCTTTTTGGTCTTCTAAGAAGCAAAATTCTGTTACCTCATCCATAGCCAAAGCTGAGTATGTTTCAATTGATAATTTTTTTACTCAAATTTTATGCATTAAATAATAATTATGGGTTAAATTTGAAAAATATTCCAATGAAATATGATAATATAAGTACAATTAACTTGACTAAGAATCCAATGCATCATTCTAGATTTAAGTACGTTGAGGTAAGACATCATTCATACTTGATCATGTTAACATTGGTGATATAAAGATTGAATTTTTGTCACTAAAAATTAGTTAATTGATATTTTTACTAAGCCTCTTGATAAGACCACATTTGATTTCATAAGAAATGAAATTAGTGTTTGTTGTTCATTTGCTTAATTTGTGTGACTAGAATTCATGTGAATTCACGTATAATATTGTCCATTGTGTTGATATTTTTTGTATGCCATAATCTATCATATTTTATGCACGATAGTTAATTTTATATAATATATTTGTTGATAAAATTTTAGGAGAATTGCAAAAAATCCTCCTTGAACTTTAACTTAAATGCAAATTGACCCATTGAACTTTCAAAGTGAGATTTTTAATCCTTTAAACTTTCATAAATTAGTAAATATCCTTCATAACCTTTTTAAACTTTGATTTTGGTACATAAACACTCCATAAACTTTGATTTTGGTACATAAACTATAGATTATAAGATTGTTTTGCCAATTTATGAAAGTTTAGGGAGTAAAAAACCTCACTTTGAAAGTTTGGAGAGTCAATTTGTACTTAAGTCAAAATTTAAGGGATTTTTCTAAAAATTTTATTCGTATAGGTCATTATAATTTAATTAAATAATATTTTGTATAGAATATATATATTTCATTAATACGACATAGAATTTAAAATATTAAATATTAATTCTTTTTAATCATTTAATTAATTCCCTATCGTTACTATTAAAACTCATTTAATGAGCTTCCCTAGTAATCTTACATGTAAGCTAAGTTTCATTAGGTCAAAAACATGCTTTTCCCTTTTGTATGTGTACATAACACATCCGGTAAGCTTCCACAATTTATAACAACCATGTTTCCATTTTTCCCTCTATTTCACTTCCTAATTGTGTTTTACTCCTCCATTATTTTTTAATGGTTAGATACGATTAGCTTCTAAATTCCTTTAAATTCCTCACTTTTTAAATTGAAAACCACTTCATTTGTGTAAGCCCCAAAGTTCAGCCAAGTAACCGTAGGATTGAATTTAGAACCCAAGGTTTAGGGCGATCGGCTAAAGGATCCGATCACACCCAAATTATAAACTATTGAGAGAAATATTAGTAAAAATGACCCCGTAAACTTAAATTTAAGAAAATAAATAGCAAAATAGGAGACTATAAAATTTTCAAATTTTAAGCATAATAACTGCTAATTACCGAAAAGGCAAAAAGTGTAATATAATAACCAATAAATTATTAGAGATAGATTATATGTATACTAAAAATTTTAGAATGACCAAAATAATATTTAAGAATGTTCACGTGTACCCTACATGTATTTACGTGTAGATAAAAATACGCGTAATTACTAAAATTGGCCGAAAACTAAGCAAATAATTAAAGAAAAATATAAAATAATTATGGAAAAATAAGAAAAAAATCAGAAGATGATAAGATGAGTCAAGATAAGGTCGTGGCAGGTCCAAAGCTGCAAAATAAAAATTAGCCAATAAAAATTGAACAACACAAAAGCCAAAAATTAAGGAATTTGGACAAAGTCTTGTCAAATTAATGCATATTAATTACAGAAAATGTCTATAAATAGGGAAAACATTTACAGAGCTCATTTGGACAGTTTGGAAAGTGAGAAAATTAGGGAGAGTAAAAAATTCGAGAGAAAATCCAGAAAATAAAAAAAAATAAGAAAAACTGTGCAGTTAAGGGTTTTAAAAGGAACCCACACCAGAAGAGGATCTGGAAGTGGACGGCCACCACCACCACACGGTGGTGGCAGCGCCCAGGCCGGACGACAAGGCCATGGTGGCCCGCGGTGGCCGGAGCCACCAAAACCGGTGAGTCCAAATTCTATCCCGATTCTTGTGAAATTTTGTAAAAATAGTAAATATAATTAGAAAATTATCAATTTTGTTATTCTGGGATATTTTTGTATGTAGTTTGTAGAAAAAATATTATTTAGATGAAAACATGTCCCGTAATATAGGGTCCTTAAGAAATCATGCAAAACCGAGCACATTTCGGTTTAGAAATAAATGACCTTAGGAGTGTAGGTTCAAGCCCAAAATTTTTCTGTAGATTACTTAGATGATATAGAATAGTGCTATGAAGCCCTTTTTCAAAAATTAATTTTCTAAATTTTTAGATAATTTTTTTAGGCTCTAAAAAGAGGCATAAAATGGGTAATTTAGGGTTAATTATGTAATTAAATGATTAATTTCTGATTTAGTGAATAATTACATGTTTTAGGATGTTAAGATCTGATGGAGTATGATACTTATAGCATTTAGGGTGTTAGATGTAATTATTAGGTTAATTATGTAGTAAATTAGTAATAGAAAAACATAGTAAATTATGAGTTAATTTTGTAAATTAGAATAATTAGGTGTAAAACCTGATTTAGGATGGATTTAGACATTTTGAAATAATAATTGGTGTTTAGAGATGGTAATTAGGGTAATAGAAATATTAGAAATGCATTATGTGCATGATATGCAATAATGCATAATGTGTAATTATTGAAAATATAATAAATAGAAAATATTATAATAAAAATTGATATTTTGAGAATAATAAAAATGCACAATAAATCTGATAAGAAACTTGAATTTATGGAATTATATGAAAAATGTAAAAATTTGTCACATTAGGAGTGAATTCGGTACACTGATATGGATTTAAGTGTACCGAGTAAAATAAACACTGACAAAGGGTAATGATGGTATTTAGGTTATCGGGAAATAATGTGATTAATTTCACATTATGGGTTGAAACTAATTTCTAGGGTTGGAATATAAAACGCTACTTAAAAACCGAACTAAAAACCTGGTTTAGAAATCGATGCGAAAACCGAACCTGAACCTAACCCCAAACCTAGAATAATTGTAAAAGACTTAATACCTAGATAATTAGGCATATTAAACCTTAAACAAAACCTAACAAGAAGCATTATAGGATAAAACAAACCTATAACAATTATATGAAAAGCTGAAACCACGTTCGTGTTATAGGGATAACCGGCGATGGCCTGAGCAAATCGGACCTCGAGTGAACGAGCGAGGAGTCGAGGTAAGTTGGGATTAATACGATGCTGTATTTTGGGAGGCTTAAGATTATGCTTGGTTGTGCTTGTTAGATAGTTGAATGTATGCATGTGCTTGATTATGGGTGATGCCATGATTCTGTTTATTGCTCTGGTACATACTGTATGAATTGTATGTAATGATTGATCACCCTAAACTGGACCTAATCAAATATACGACCAGTAATCATAATCGAGCATGCATGGCAACCCGTTAGGGGATTTAGGACTCTCCGGCCAAATACCGACCCCTTCGGAAGGGATAGCGCAGGATTGCAAAATGGTCCCTTCTTCATCCTCAGTCGAACTAAGTGACAGGAGAGGAGGTCGCGGCGGGGGTGAAGACAGTGGTTCGAAGGTAGTCGCGGGAGGAGCAAGGTCTCCATTACACAAGCCTGGGTTTGGTCGTGAGCTGTTGCATTAACGGTAACTCCTCAACCCGGATTAGAGCGGGCGCAATTTCTCTAATCTCACGACGGGCCGGACAACGTCGTGCGATGGCATTTGCTTACACATGCATTGCACCTAATAAGTGATTGAAAACCTTGTTGCGTGTATGGTATAGTTTTAAGTCCTCCGTCCCTACTTACTGAGCTGTGGTTGCTCACATCCCTATAGACGTCGTGCAGGTGCTGGCTAAGAAGCGGCAACCAATTACTCAGAAGCTAGCAACTGCTGGATCCTGGGAGTGAGGAAAAATATTGAAGAATAAATACATATTTTAAGGTCTAAGTTTTTATTTTAGAATTATTTTTCATTTCCGAGTGATGTAATAACTAGGGAATATACTATAGAGAAATGTTGTAAACTTTAACTGCAATAATTGAATGATAACATATATATATATAATTCCTCACTTTTATAGGTAAATGATTTATTTAAATTACAAATTGTCTACTTCAAAGCGGGTTAGTTGTGGACGCCTTGTGTAGATCAGGTCTAGGATAGCGGTTGTGAGGCTAACTTCTATCTTTGGGTGGTTTACACGGCGGGGCTGTTACGACTCTGCCGCTTCGGGGCGTGACAATTTGCTCCTGTTCATCTTTATTTATCTTGCTATTTTCTCCCTCTAGCAATCAATTTTGTTCACTGTGAGTTCTTATTGCTTTGTTCTCATGGCCCTAAGAAAATCCTCTTGTCTTAGTCTCAAAACCAAGAAGGATCTAAAGAATACAAATGAGAACCTATAATATAGTGGACGAATCATTAGATTTTGAACAAACCTTTGTTTAAGAATCTCAAAACCCTATTCTAAAAATCCAAACCTAAACCCTGATCAAATTGAAACCACTAGAAAAGCAAAGGGAAATGGTGATAAGATTAAGAGTTCCTTAAGTGAGGAAATTGTTGAAATTGAAGAAGAGACTGAATGCGAGTTTGAGCATGATGAGGAAATAGAGGAAAGGGGAAAATCTACAAGTGAAGAAAAGGATGCTAAGACAAAACTACATTCAAAACCACATGTAGAGTTATATCCAGAATTTAAATTAGAAGTAGAGACCATTGTTGAGCGTTTTGAGCAGATTAAGGCCAAGAAGGAAAAGTTAAGGCCTGGAATTGTGTTTGTTTCATCTTCTAAACAAAAACAGTTTATAAAGCCAAGTATTATAGAGTTTGAGTTTTTCGAAGAGAATGGATTCTATTGGGATGAGTTCCTAGATGTTCTAAGATGCAAGAACATTTGTATTGTTGAAACTATTGTATATGGTGAATTGTTAATTGAATTTTATGATAATCTCAATATGGATAAAAGGGAAGTGTGATTGTTTAATGTGAATGGACAAAAATTGTAAATTTCAAAGGAAGATATTCAAAGATGCTTTAGGATTCCTAGAATGAACAATGATAGATAATTGATGAAATGGTCTAGGAAATAGATCCTTAAAGAATTGAATAAGGGTAAAACAATTTGGCTCAGAAAAAAAGTTAGTATTTTTAACTTTAGATTGATTGTACGGGTACTCCATAAGTTGGTTATTAGTCGTATACTTCTAAAGAAGAGAAGTACAGTTAGTATTTTGAAAGAAGATGCCATGGTTATCTTAGCTACACGAGGAAAAAGAAGTTGGACATTGCTGCACAAATGATCAAACATGCTTTTATGATAAGGAGACGGAGGCTATATGGAAATTTATTGATGAAGCTATTCGAGTATAAGGTCAAGATTCTGAAGGTAATAAGTAAGGAAATACCCATTTGAATAATTGGAGGAGATCATTACCATCACATGGGTATAAATATAAAGAACAAAATTAGGTACATTGATGATTGACATTTTATGTGCATGATAAGCATAAGAAGAGAAGCAGTTTCAGAGTTTGATTCAAAAGCAGTTTTGAAGGAAGGACCTGATGAATCCTCTAAGGTAGAGGTAGTTTCGAAGAAAGAGATTAAGTATGATAGAGATAAGGATAGACTTGTTATTAAGCAAACTTTAGGCGTTTCTTAAGAAAGAAGTTGAAAAACAATCCAAATCATCTCACATACCATTACTTAAGAAATCCTCTCCTCAACCATCTAAGGAACTTGAGATTCCTCTTTTTGATCCTACTCTAAATGATCAACTTGATCATTTACCTTCCCCAAACCTCCCAAATCCAACAAAGCAATAACCACAATCTTTTGATTCTACTGCATATGAACTGCAACTCTCACCTCCATCTATAAAAATTCCTCGATCTGTTGAACCTAACCATGCATTAGAGGAAGTAGCATCATAAGTTCCTTCAACAACCATTTTGATGCTACCATGGCAGGAGTCTACTCTACCTTTACCACCTTCATAACCAAATTCTTTTGGCACTCCTTGGATCAAGAAGGGTTGCCTTAAGAAGAAAACAAAAAAGGGTGCCTAGCTTTAGGTTTTTTTTTTTTTGTTTAAATTTGTTCGTATTAGTTAATTTCTATTTTTTTATCAAAATTTTGTCTATTGTCAAGTTTCATGTCAATTGTTAAAGTTATGTTTTATTTCCCTTTTAAATCAAACTGGTGTATTCAGTTTTGATTGTGAAATATCAGTTTTTTTCTTTCTCTAAGTTTGTTATTAATTCTCTTATCCATATCAAATTCAAGGGGAATAAAGAATAAAAATACATGATGATAACAAAAAAGGAGAGAAATATGGAAAAATATTGAATTAAGAAATATAATTGATGAATTTTTAAGGATGAGTTATGATAAAAAAGAATTCTAATTTTTTTTTGTTCTTAAGTTTGTTGTAACCTAATATAATTTGTTTAACAAAACCTTTTAAAATCTATTCAACATTTTTTTGAGAAGGGATTTGTTATCATAAAAAAGGGGGACAATGTTGAGTTTTCTCATAAATGTTTTGATGATAATAAAAAGAGTTAAGATATTCAACAAGTTTCTTAAATATGCAGGCCAATAAACATAAAGATAAGAATTTTTTCTTAGCATTGATTTTGAAAATCATAATCAAATTCAGAATCTTAAGTATAGTATTAGAAGTTATAGAGCTAACTTATTTGAGAGGTATTTTGGGCTTATAAATGTTTGAAGGCTTAACTTCACTTATTGGGTATATTTGGGTAATATATTCAATACGTTCTACAAAGTTGGTTAATTAAATCCATAGGGATTAAGTTGGAATTAAAATATTTATTATAGGGATAAGCATATTTAGATATGATATTGTATGATAGTGAGCAGATTTTATTGAAGACATTTTGTCAGAAGTATTATGAGAATTTTAAAGGATTATCATCAAGATATATAGAGAAATTCTAAGGAGTTCAAATTGAATCTTTATTTGAATTCAAAACAAGAATGGAAAAAGATATATTTGAAGATATGTTGAGATAAGGATGAATCTTATTTTGTTGATATAGATTTTTATAATAATCAAAGAAGTTGTTATACACATCTTTTTGATGCTTGTTTACTCGATTATATCAAATTTAATGGAGTACGGATGAGCAAGAAAGTTGCAAAATTATTCTAAAAGTCTTAAGATTCAAATTCGAAGCATTAAGATTTGCTTTTAATTTTTAGGAGATATTTATTTTTAAAAAGGATTTAATTTTAGAAAGTTATATTGAAGAAACACGAGAAGAAATCAGATTAATTTCACAAGAATACTTGTAGACTTCATCAGATAAAGAATACAAGAAGTGTAACATTCAAATTCAAGTGATTTAGTCTCTATAATTTGTGGGATTATAATAACCAACAGCTAAATGAAGATTATTCTAGATTAGTCAAGAGTCATATAAGATTATAGCAAAGAGACGTTGCATCAAAAGATATAAAAATAGAGAAGTTCAAATTTTTTGAGATAAAGATCAATAGATTAGAGCTGCATTCTTTTTTTAAAACTTGACATTCAATAGAATTCAAAACCATATTTAGAATATAATTCAGAGACAACGCTATCTAGTCTATTTTCATATTCTAATTTCATTGTGTATTTTATTTAAGAGGCTTTTTGTATTCAATCCCCGTAGCTATTGTAATCACAATTATTTGTGTGATAGTCTTTGTGTGAGAGAGATATTCAAATTTCCATAGTTCTGTGTGCAGGCAAGAGTAGTTTAGTGAAACAAAGTAGAAAGACTTGTTACTATTTTTCTCTTATTAAAGTTAGTGAAAAGTGGATAGTGGAACGACATTGGTAAGGATTATAGGGTTCCTACCAATAGAGTTGGAAGAGTATAATAGGAATAAGGTTGAAGCACTATAAATCTCTTGATTGATCTTCTAACCTTGCTCTCTTTACTCTGAGTTTTATTATTATTTATATATTATTTCACGCTTAATCTTACTTAAGTAATCAAAAGGGACACTTTTAATCTAGTTCTATAAAAAGTTCAAAGTTTTATTGTAACCAATTCACCCCCTCTCCTGATTACTTTTGGGACCTATAACTAGATGTAAAAAGGATTAAAATAGTCTTGTAATTATGGTATGTATGTATAGTGCCCATTTTCTCAGGTAATTAAGGTTTAAATTTAATTAGTTTAGATTAATTGTTGGGAAAATTAACAGTAATTATTGATTTTCAATTATGGAATTTAGGGTAGTTTATGGTTTAATATAATTAAGTTGACTCGATTAGCATTATTAGATAGTTATCGAAAATTGATTATGAGATTTAGGGTAATTTATTTAGCATTTGATTTAAGGATTTTGAAATTAGGGTTTTAGATTTAAGGTTTAGAATTAGGGTTTTTAATCTAAGATTCTTAAATTGCAAGTTTGGAATTAGGTTTACAACCATCGTTTAGGGTTTTAGGATTTGAATTAAGGTTTTTAGTGCTCAAGAGTTGCATTGGAGTTCGAATATTATTTAGTGTTTTATAGTACAAGTGTAGATTAAGCTTAAAGTTATCATTTTAGGTTTGAGAGTTAAACTCAAGGTTTCTAGGGTTCGATTTAAGATTTTGATTTAGAGTTTAGCTTTAGGTTTTAGGATTGATTTTGCTATGTTATGGTTATAAGACTTATTGGGAAGCTAATATTAATTATTGATATTTAATTGTAGGATTTAAGGTTTTGAGATGTGAAGGTCAAATTAGGGTTTGGACTACCATTTGGGGTTTTAGGAATTGAATTAGGGTTTTCATATATAATCTTTTAGGTTCAAAGTTAATTATTTTATTGACTATTGGGGATTTCCCCTTAGAAAATTTATCGGGTTTATAACACTTGTAATAAATAAGGAAATGTTGGTATCCTACCCATTTTTATATGTTTTATAATCTAACATAATAATTATTATGATAAATAACATAAATATTTGTGATCATATTATATGTCTTATATTTTTATGTCAATGAAGATATTTACATAACTAGATAGTAGTCATTTAACTGATTGTAAAATAAGCAAATTTGTTTAATATGTATTGACCTGTAAACTCGTTCTATTTGTTTTAATAGTCAAATATTATATTATATAATAAAACATACAACTTTATATATTTTTTACACAAGATATATATATATTTATTTATTTGGCATATTTATTGTAACCATATCTATGTATATATAGATGTTTAGTAGACATATTATATAATCATGTACTATTTTAACCTATATATACAATGTTTTACGTATGAAATATAATTTATATAATCATGTGAAGTATGATACATATTTAATGAAAGTGTCATTTTTAATTAATTACCTTTTATATAATCCCATAGTAAGGGTAAGTGGATAACCCTATCATATAGGGTACTTAATCGAACCCTGTTTAACTAAATAGGTTTTAAGTAGGTAATTAAGGCTATGGGAGAAGTTTTAGGTAGTAATTTTCTGGAATTTATTCTCATAGGTACGGGTATGAGTACGGGTATGGGTAAGAAGTTAAAATATTCTATATCCACTCTGGAACTTATATTTTAAATCATATAGGGTATGGGTTCTAAGGTCTCTACCTTGTAATTGTAATTAAGTAAAATAAATAAATAAATAAAGTATACCATCTCATTAAAATAAAGTAAAACCTATCCTATTAAAAATGCTAAATTAAATTCTCGTTAATCCTTTCCCTTCCCTTCCATCTTTCATTTTTACTATTTAATCCATTATCATTTTCTTTTTACTCCTTCTTTTATTAAATCCATTATCTAGTAAAATTTGAAAAAAGAAATCTAAGTTCTTAGTTTTTACTTTAACGCCACCTATAAGATACAAGGTTTGTTACTTGTTTTCTACAGTGGAATAGTTTCTTTATTTTATATTTGATAAAAGATTTGGTATCATTATTAGAACAAAATTTAATTTTTTTTAGAGTATAGAAAGATTATTTCACTACTACATGTATCTTGAGTGAGAAAAATATTTTAGTTTGAATTTATGTTTTGTTACATTTTCTATATTATGTCTTCATTTTCCTATGGTTTATTGTTTAATCCTATTTTATCATCACATTAATAATTATTCAATTATATAATTTTATGAATCTTTTATTCACATTTTAATAAATTTTGTAAATCTCACGTTAAGTACAATGTTTACCGCTTTCTTTCTTTTTTTAAAAGATGTGCTTATTCTCTTAAATATCTTTTGTAATATAATTATTACAAAATATATGTTTTATTTACATAAAAAATGTTTTGTAAAATACTTTTGTAAAAATTCATCAATAATAACAATTGTTGAAAAACCATTTATGGGAAAAAAATTTGTCGGAAATAAACCTCAATCAGCTTTATTCATTAGCATCATTTGAAAAATTAGCTAAATGGAATGAAGAAGAATAGGTCAAGTTTGTTTTATGTATTGAAAAAATAATCATATTGAAATTTATAGAAAAAAGAAAATTTACTAGTTCTATTGAATACTATATACCCTGTATAATTTAAAAGGTATAAGGTGATTTCAAAGTATCACAAGATAAAGCACAAATAATAAAATTTTGAAATTTGTATTCTCATGGTAGGATATAGGTGGGGCTTTAGATCCTGCCGCTCTTATTTGCTCACTCTTATCCCATTGTAAAACTAGATGTTTTTATTTGATGACAATAGGGGATTATTGCTTAGTTCAAATGGGGAAAAAAATACATTTAAAGAGAAGGCGCGCCACATGCTATAAATGTGCATTGATTTATACAAAATTTAATAAAATTTACCACATATAGGAATATAGTAATAATCTACATTTAAATGATATTTAAAGCATAATGTCTGTTTTTCTTTGACATAGCATATATCATTTTATATAAATTCGTAATAAAAAAAGCGGCAGTAATAACATATTATAGTATTTATGTAGCGTGTATAATTTCATATAACCTCAGGGTTCAAAATACGTCGGCCACATTTTAGTTATCATTCATCGCCAAGTCATTCATGTGCAATTTACTTTATTTTATTGTGACATCTAAATTTATCATTACTACCCCAATTTCACCTTTGGCATCCCAAGTGCTTATCACCTTTTTACAAGGCGGGATGTTTTTTCTTTCATGTGCTCCAAATAATTTGAGATATGAAATCATGGGTTTTAGAATAATCATTTAAGCCTTTTATAAAATGAATGGATATTCATTTAAATTACACGTTCTTAAAACATGCGAGGAAAGGAAAAAAAAAAAAAGAGCAAAATATAAAAAAAATCCCAAATATGAAAAAATATTCTTGTGATTTCAATTTCAACTAAAATCAATAAACGATTTCAAGTGAGATGATAAAATCGCCTTTTAAAAAAAATGATTTTAATTTAAATATAAATATATTTTGATAAGGTTGGATGGTTATGAAAATGATTTTTTCAAAAGACAATTTCAAGTACTATAATGTTGGAATTATTATTTTAGGATAAGTATTTTTTGGATTTTTTTTTTCCATTTTCCTAAAACATGAATACTATATAGGATAGTTTCATTTCATATGTATATTTCATACATTACAAGGTAATTATTATTCTAGGGTTGGTCCTGCAGGAAAGAGGAAGACATAAGACAAGTCCAAAAAGGGAAAAAAAAATCGTCTGGTAGAATTACATGGTTAATATGGATTGAATTTGGCAACGAACCGCCAAATTTAGGATGAGGAAACGTTTTAGCAGTAGGGACACTTAGGAGTGAGCTGGTTTGGTTAGCAATATATTGTTATTGTGGTAGGTAGTTTCGCTGTATTCAGCCGAGCCTCGTCTAAAATAGCATGGAAAATCGGATCTGTATATGTTTGATTAATCTTTGCGATTGAAATGGGGAGAAGAAGCTTGGAAAGGAAGGAAGAGGCGGTGGCGGTGGCCATCGACAAGGACAAGGCCAGCCAATATGCCCTGAAATGGGCCGTTGATCATCTCCTTGGCAGAGGACAGTCATTGACTCTCCTCCATGTCAAGACCAAACCATCCTCTATCCCAACCCCATGTACATTCTCATTATTCATGTCTACCTTTTTTCTCTTCTCTTTTATCAGAAACAGGACAATATCATCGCCATTCTTTTTCTTCTGTTTTTTTGTTTTTCCTGCAATGTCTCCATGTTTGTAGGCGGGAACCCGGTTGCTCTGTCTGACGTCAAGGACGATGTCGCTAAAACATACCGGCAGCAGCTGGAACATCAAGCAAAAGAATTGTTCCTCCCGTTCCGTTGCTTCTGCACCCGGAAGGAAGTAAACTCCCGCTGCCTCTCTTTTGATTTCTTTTCATGAAGCAAATGAAGTTTTCGGATCGAATCTTTCCACAAAAAACTAAGTTCTTGCTAACTGTTTTTCCCACAGATACAATGCCACGAAGTGGTTATCGAGGAAGGGGATATTGCAAAGGCGATAATTGACTATGTTTCTTCTATTCCAATTGAAATTCTTGTAATGGGTGCTCCCTCAAGAGGTGGCCTTTTTAGGTTGGTTCACTTGACCTTGTTCTCACATCAAATTTCCCAACTAGACCCATTTGAAAGGACGGAACTAGCACCATCTGTGACAACAATTAGATTTTCAGTTGCTTCTTTGAACCTCCTCCAAGTTCCAGATTCAGAACACCATCTCTGTATCGTATTCTGGCTGAGAATTCAGTTGATGATGGACAGGATACAAGGGGGAATAATAAACAGTCTATCTTTAATCTGAAACAATCTTAACGAAATCATTCTATTATGATCATGAGAGTCTTGAGCGTTTGTCTTTGTACATGTATGCTTCCATTTAGGTCCATCTTAAGTTCCATATGCATTCTAATCTCTAATGAAAATTTCCCGACAGAAGATTCAAGACTACCGATGTTCCAAGTATTGTGTGCAAAGCAGCACCAGAATTTTGCACCGTGTATGTCATATCTAAAGGAAAGATATCTGCCGCCAAACCGGCCTCAGCACCACCACCTGTGAAACCTGCCCTCCAAAACATGTCCAATAACCAGGAGACCAGCCAGAGCCCACTTCAAAATGATGGGCATGTCATGCAAAATCAAATCCCAAGAGGTCTTCCATTAATCCAGGTGAAATGCTTTTTTGATCCTTTTGGTAACTAATGAAAAAGAAAAGTTTTTCCATTTTCTATTGCAGGCATAGAGAGGGCTTCACTTATGCCTCGGAACACGGCCAATGATTTTGAGATCAAGCAAGTACCATCATATGTCTCATTTTTTCCTTTTCGAAATCTTTCGTTTCTTATACCTTACTCAAGAATAAAGCCAATACTTATGCCCCTATGGTTACAGAAAATAAGATGCTTTAGTTATAAATGAAACAGGTCTCCTTTCAACAGATGTGGACCTTCAAGCAACAAATCTTATGAACTCTCTAACCCGGACAGCGACATATCGTTTGTGAGTAGTGGAAGACCAAGCATTGATCGAATGTTTCCTTCGCTTTATGATAACTTTGAACCTGGAAGGCTATCCACCGGCTCTGACTGGGATAACAGAAGCTTTAGCTCATCTGTCTCGGGCAACTTGTCCATTGATCTGAGTCAGCAGCTTGACTTTTCATACACTTCGGAAAGTGGGAGAACGTCATTTTCAGCGTCACCAAAGAGCATGGTAATTACTCAACCCGATCGAATAAGCATTTTGTTGATAAACGACATCTTCCAGCCTTGAATACAGTCTTGATGTAAATCTCAAGCATTTTCCGTCATCTATTATTAGAAAACAGAAAAGCTGCCTTTCTTACCCATGCATCTCTTCTTAGATTATCCTAAGCCACAAGTTTTATCTCATTCCCAGAAATTTTGTTTTACTTTTGTGAAGTAAAATCCATGCCGAAAGTTAAAAAAAAAAAATGATACAATCGAAATAGATGCACATAAATCCACGTCAAAATGGATTATGAAGTAATTAGAAGTCGTTTTGCAATAGAGTAACGTGTAATTAATACTGAAGAAGTTTGAAAAGGATAAACAATATTGCAGGAATTGAGTGAGGGCCAACGTATTGCCAACAGCAACGCATATATTCACGGGTAAAAAGCAATGTGATCTGAAGGAAAAACCTCTGAAAAATGATAAAGAATAATGCAGGAATTAAGTGAAAATCCCTGATGAAGGTGAAATCTTTTAGATGATGATAACACTGCACAGTGTTCTCAAATGAAGTATTAAGATATAACCACCAAATAACAATAAAGTGCATGAATTGAGCAAGAACCATTATGTCCATATAAGATTTTGTATTGCTGATAAAAGTGCATATACATGTCTACTTCATAGCTTCATCATACACCGAAGAGGAAAGATCTATCCATTAAAGGTTAGTTACAAGTATTTCATGAAAATGCAGGAGGATGTAGAAGCAGAGATGCGGAGGCTGAGATTAGAGCTCAAGCAAACCATTGATATGTACAGCAATGCCTGTAAAGAAGCACTGTCAGCAAAACAAAAGGTACCTACATGCCCATGTCCGTTCTCTTTGGAACTTGAAGAGTTAAACCAGCATACTTCTGTTGTACAAAAGTTGAAGCTTATTAAGTAGCTTACCAGTTTTATAAAAGAAAGGATACAGGGAAAGTTTGATCCTTCCCTCAGGATTTTTCCAGGTTTAGATGACTTGATTATCTTGTAGGTGTCTATCCCATCTAGATCTTGATCCCTTAATGAACGAGATTCCCTCAACAACTTATCAAAGATATAATTTGATTTTCTTTTATGCTGCCTTATGGCTCTTCCATCTACAAGAAAACTAAAATGGGCCAACATCACAAGTCATGTTCCCAAAGCATGCAACATGAATCATCAAGCATAAATGTGAGTGATATGGACACTGTGAAAAACCTGAACTTTTTTGTGGAGTAGAAGTGTTATTGTGATTTCTTGCCACGAGGATATACTATAACACAATAAAAGGAAGTATCTAGCTGGTCAGGTTCTTTAGAAACTTTTTGTTGGATTATGGTTCATTGGCAGAAATGCACTTTTTGATGTTTATGGTGAGGTAAGATGTAGGAAATGGAGAATAAGTTCATAGATGCATTTTTTCCAGCAAATCCTAATTTGCAACTTATGCAGGCTTCAGAGCTTCACCACTGGAAATTGGAAGAGCAACAAAGATATGAAGAGGCCCGACTAGCTGAGGAAGCTGCATTGGCAATTGCAGAGAAGGAGAAGGCAAAATGTAAGGCAGCAATGGAGGCAGCTGAAGCAGCTCAGAGGATTGCTGAACGGGAGGCTCAGAAGAGAATAAATGCAGAAAAGAAAGCTCTTAAAGAAGCCGAGGAAAGAAAAAAGATAATGAGTTCTATGGGACATGATTTCAGATACAGAAAATATTCAATCGAGGAGATTGAAGCAGCTACTAACAACTTTTCACAGACACTCAAGATAGGTGAAGGAGGTTATGGACCAGTTTACAGGTGCAGTCTCAATCACACACCAGTGGCCGTGAAAGTTTTGAGGCCAGATGCTGCTCATGGACGTACACAATTTCAGCAGGAGGTGAGCAACTCGATGCAGTGTATAGGTTTCAACAAACAACTGGCAATAAGTAGCAATAAAGCAAGTCCCTTGTAATTCGAAAAGTCTCAAGTAATTCATTACCTAATGAAAAGGGATCATATTGATTAATCTCCAAGGCTGTTATTATAGTGGATTTTGAACAACCCTTGGAAGCATCTTACTCGTTTTAATTACTATGTTCTTGAATATACTCTATGCAGGTTGAGGTGTTGAGCTGCATAAGGCACCCAAACATGGTTTTGCTTCTTGGGGCATGTCCAGAATATGGTTGCTTGGTCTATGAATATATGGCTAATGGAAGTTTGGATGACCGTTTATTCCAACGAGGGAACACTGCACCTCTTCCTTGGCAGCTAAGATTTCGAATAGCAGCAGAGATTGGAACTGGACTCCTATTTCTTCATCAGACCAAGCCAGAGCCACTTGTGCACCGTGATCTAAAACCTGGCAACATTTTGCTAGATGGCAATTTTGTGAGCAAGATTAGTGATGTTGGCCTAGCCAGGCTTGTTCCCCCCTCAGTGGCTGATTCCGTGACTCAGTATCGCATGACTTCAACGGCTGGGACATTCTGTTACATAGATCCCGAGTACCAGCAAACTGGCATGCTTGGAATAAAATCTGATATATACTCACTTGGTATCATGTTTCTACAAATATTAACTGCCAAGCCTCCAATGGGATTGACTCATATTGTTGATCGGGCAATAGAAAAGGGGAATTTTGAGGAGATGCTTGATCCTGCTGTCCCTGACTGGCCAATGGAAGAGGCCTTAGACTTTGCAAAGTTAGCTCTTAAATGTGCAGAATTAAGAAGAAAGGACAGACCTGATCTGGGCAATGTAGTATTGCCTGAGCTCAACAGGTTGAGAGCACTTGCTGAGGAATCCACGCCGAGCATCCCAGTCTGCAGCATTAAAGGGACATCTCCTGCCCATAGTTCAACTGCAAGTCAGGTCAGTCGATAACGTATAAATCCCCTAACTTATACCCGTCGCCTGAGTAAAAACCGATAAATCGAGAATAGCATGGGACTGATATTTTATTGGATAGTGGAAAGCCATTGGAGAATTTGTGTTAGATCTTCATGTAGGGATCAGTAATCATTTTTCTAATTCTAAGTAAAGATTTAATTCAGAGAAAATGTTATGTAAGTGCCCTTCTCCAGCCTCACTTCCCAGGAGGAAATCAATTTGCTGTTAAATATGACTGGCTAGGTATCATTTAGATTGTCATGGACCCGTATCGCTTAAAAAGAGACATGAATTTGATACATTTTAATATATTTGTCCCTAGAAAAGGCATTGCCAAAGGTTTGACCAGGAGATTGTAATATGAACCACTACCATATAGGTATATGTATAAATTTCTCACTTCCAGATAATGTTATTCCAGCTATGAGAAGATAGAGGTAAAAGAGATCTCCATCTATGACCAAGAAGACTTCCTCTCTTTATTTTTCATTCTCATTCTATACATCAAAGATAGAATAATAATCACGGCAGCTGCAACAGGGTAGTAATTATCTTGTAATTTCACATAATCCTTCAAGCCATCCATGGTCGAAACATAATGTTTCATCATTTTAAATTTCTTTAGGTTGTGATGAGTGATCCACAACTCCAACAGTTTGCTTCTGAAGCTTCAAGTAATTCATCCCCTGCGTCAAGAGGATAAGTAAGTTCTCAAGACTCTCATATACAACTTGATTTCACTCCATAAAGCGGGAACTAACTACTTATTCACTCTGCTTTCCGCTCTAGGTACAGTGGAATGAAATTTCCCAGTTGCAGCCACAAAAGATGCGAGGTCTTTACTTGAAGGTTACATTATCTCTTCATATGAGAACAGACATTGCTATCACCGACCCAAAAGAGGGATGGAGGATAAAAGAAGAAGAAAACAAAGATTGCTACCACATAGCGGTCTTAATATCTGATAATTTGTAGTTGTGTTGTACATTTCAGGAGTCCGAGCATATGCTCAACTTATCCAATCAATACCTGCTGCAGCCCACTGGGTTGTGTGAAGTACTTATATCCATCTTTGTTAATACAATTGAGTGCAATGAGATGCAATATTCTGAAGTAAATTAACTTAAATGAATTTGATCTCAACTTAGACAATGGATCTTGGAGAAGGCCCCAAAAGCAGAAGCATATTTGGTATGGTCTTGAGCAGCACTAGCCTTGAAAGATAGAATATTGACAAAGGAAAATATTCATATGATCTTATTTAAGAGAGGTGGTCACTCCTAATGGCCCCATTGGATGTGAATCTATACTCTCTTCTATTCTTGTTATGTCCACTCATATTGGTTTTGAACCTTTCATTTTATTTTCAAATTTGTGTTTGAAGAATTTTATGATATGGATTATGAAGGATTTCATAAATTAAATACTTCCATATTTTATTTACTGATGAGAAGAGAATAGATATAAAAGGCAAATCTATTGACCTTAGTATGAGAAGAGAGTAGATACAAAAGACAACTTTAATGACCCTAATATGATCATAAAGCTAAGTAGGTACAATCAAAATTAAAATAGTCAACAACCAACTTTAAAATGGTCAACAGTCAACTTTGTTTTCATTATCTGTTGATAATTGTTTTTCAGCTTTGGGCTTTGAAGGCTCAAGGCCATTATCGGACCCACTTAGTACCCTTAGGTGTCTCCCTCATCCCTCGGCTTAATGGTTTATCCACTAAGTGTGTAAGCTAGCTTGGAGAAGTGCACTAACATTGTCCATTGTGCCAAGGTTGTAAGCCAAAGCTCGAGCAACCCCTAAACACTTACCATCTCCCAAACCTTCCTCGAAACTCTAGTAGTAGAATAACTTTGAGTTCCTCGAGCACTTTTGGCTTGAGTTTCGAGCACTCAACGAATCCCTCAAAGACCTAATGTTTCATTGTCCAATCACCAAGAAGGGATGCACCCCCTGCCCTGAGTGACCTTTAGAGGGTGCACAGTCTAGCAAAGTAGAGCTTACCATCTCCTCTATCTCTATCTCTCTCTTCATTAAATGCGATAAGACATCCAGGCATATAGCTTGGGAGCCTAGTCATCAAGCTATGATGGTAACCTACTCCAATATGATAGGTTCCCTTGCTAAATCTTACCAATTGGCAAGAGGATGCATGCCTTTTCTTGTATTGATAATGTCCTTACCTTGGATTACGCCTAGGTCAATCTCTCAATGCCATGAAGCTGAGTAAGTTTGCTCCCTTACCTATAAATAGGAGTTAAGACTCCAGGTAAGGAGATCCTTTTGAACTACTTCTAATCAATCAAATACTATATTTTCTCAACTTAACTCTTAACAGCTCTTCTTACTAACGTGAGTGTCAGAGGGCCCTCCTTGGCCACGCTAAAGGGGGTTTTTCTTATAGGTTCACCACCTTCAGTGGCCATCGAACCACTAGGAGTTTAACTAAGGATTATTCAAGTGATATCCATCATCACCATCATTCATAAAATAAATGGATCTAAGAAAGGAAAAAAAAAAAACCAACTGAAAAGGATAAATAATAAATAAGAATATCTAATATTTACACTGTTAGAAGTGATATCTACCGTTCTAAGCTTATAAGAAATTTATACTACACCAAAAAGAGTCTAAGGTAATGCCAAAATTGCAACACATTAAAAACTTGTTACTTAAAATACCCAATTGCATAAAAAAAATTTTGGTGTTGCTTAAGAATTGTTTAAATGCAACACTTTTAAGTAACATTGTAAAAATTGTTGCTAGTTTAACTTTAATGCAACAATACAACGACAAATATGTTGTGTTGCTAATGACTATTCGAATAAAAGCAACAATGTGTACATATTGTTACCTTAGCTCATTGGCTTTAGTAACCATTTTATAAAGTTGTTGCTTAAATTAAGAGAATATGTAACCACTAAAAAATTCATTATGCTAATAATGCAACTCATTAAAAACATTGTAATTTTAATAAATATAAGTAGCAATCAACTTAGTTATAATCTAATAAAGTTTTTTTTTAACTGGTAATTACCTAAATAAGAATTCTTCGTATAATATATATGAATAGTGTTCTTAACACAAAAACAATTGAGTTTATGTATTGAGGTAACTTTAAATCATCTTTTATTCAACATCTTTATTTTTTAATTTAAAATAAAATTAATATATCTTCTCACGAAATTTAACATAAATATAACTAAAAACATAACAAATTTTTTAGCTTTCAATTATACAAATTTGATGTTGATAGGTTATTTTAGATATAAATCCCTAGGCTTATTTCAACCTATCCAAGATATTGACCTCCTGTAGCCCAATCTAACCTCTACACCTACATTGAAATCTTAGCAACTAGTTTGCCTGAGCAATACTTGGTCGAGTGTTCGGAGTCCCTATGAACCTTACCAAAGACAAGCATGAAAGAGCTCGATGAAGACCTTCGAGCTCTTGCATACTTGGCCTTCTATCCCAAGTTAGCTAAGTTTAGCCTAAACATTCAAATGAGGACCATGTGCGAACAACTTGGCAAATGAGGAAAGTCAAAGCAGTTAAGATGTGGATTCCACTAAATCTAGAGTTGGAATCTTCTCTCTATAATGGTTTTGCCTAATCCCTATAAATAGAGGATAAGGTCTACTAATAAATGATCTCACTGTTCACACTTTGTATTCATATACACTCTTTTGTCACCAGTCAAAGTTTCAAAACAATCATATGTTACAAGAGATTTTACATTAAAAAAAAATTCTGTTGGATTCAAACAAATGCAAAGGATATGAAAAATCTTAAAAATGGAATTATATGCATTAGATGGTCACCGGTCACCCCCTAACCTTGAGGTGGTTGAATTCTTATTTTGTTTAATTTTTAGACACATACCTTTACCTATTCTATTTTTTTAATTATTTTATTTAATTTATGCATATTTATTTTATATTATTTAGTATATTAATTAGTTGAATAAATAAGGAGCCTCTATGTATCCCCTGCAAATAGAAAAATTAATGTTGTTAACAAAAGTCTTTGTTTGTAAAAGTTTGAAAGCGTTAGGGACTCAAACAGGAAGTTTGGCTTAATCAAGTGAAGATAGAGTTCATACTTTTTTTTGGGGCAACCGTAGGTAACTGCCTAATTACCTCGACCAAATTTAGTCACCTACATGTAGGGGGTCATTGATGCCCTCCTTTGGGTGGTTGTACGACCTATCCTCCCCCTTTACCCCCACTCCAAAGAAAGCCATTGGTCACCTATATTGGCTGGTAAGATTTTGATTTTTTTTTTACTTTTTTTTTGTTTGTGTTAATTTATATAAATTTATTTTAAATTAGATATTATTATATATACATGTATATAAATATATATTACTAAATACTATGTATGTATTATTCTTCAAATTTTTATATTTATTTTTAAGATTTTTTATGTTCTTTTTTTTTGTATTTCTTATTATTTTTATGCATTTTAGTTGTACACTATATGTATTATTGGTTTATTTAATTACGTTATTTATTTGAATGAATCGAATTTCGCTACATGTCCATATTAAGGCAAAACTAACAGAAGGGCTTTTTTTTTTTTGTAAATTTTTGAAAACATCAAAGATTAGAATGGACTAAATGAAAGATTAAAGACTAGCCTATATATACAAGTAAGCATTAACGATTATTTTGTGCTTTTCTAAAAAAAAAAAAGATTTAAGTCTCATTTAGAAAAATAATCAAATGTTGTAAACTAAGATCATATTTTTCTTTGTTAGTCTTACTGTCTTATGCAAGACATAGCAGTTAAGAGTTGAAGGTTACTAATCAAGACCATAAAGTGAACTAAGATAGCGTTTGCTTGTAAGGATTAAATTAGACAAAGAGAACTGAACTGGGTAAGTATAAGGAATATTGGACAGTATAAGCTTATTGTACTATGTTTGATTTGCATAGTACTGGATACAAAATTTATATTAAAAAATTATTATTTATTTTATAAAATAAATATTTTTTTTATAATATTTAATAAAAATAATATTTATTAACTTAATATTATAATATGGAGCAGTATTTTTGAAAATATAAAATATTTTTTGTTTTTGCCAATGAATTTCATTCTTGAACTATGGTTTAGATGGAATAAAATTTAGGTATTTTGTCTGGTTCATCCTAATTTTTATTGAGTCACCAAGTAAATTTATAAATTAAACATAGGACATAATTTTTTATCTAATCCAGTACTACGAAAATTGCACAATCAAACGCTACCTAAACTTTCTTATCTTTATTAGAAAGTGATACTAAAGTTTCTCTTTCTTAATGTGCATTGACCCCAAGAAGAGGGCTTGGGTCAAATGTAAATAATATTTTAAGCTACAATTTCACTCAAATTAGTTGATTAGGCTTAAAATAAACTGACCAAGACTCTTATAGAAGGAACTTAGTTAATCTAATTTATAAGTCGATTGACCAATTTCCTCCTTAATCCCATTTGTTCGACTTGACCATTCACTCAATCGATCAAATCTCCACTATCTCAATTTGGGTTAATCAGGTTTTACATTTTGTTGACTAAAACACTTATGTGGTCGACTTAAATCTAAATTGTTCACTTACTTTTACTTGTTTTCCTTTTTTTTTTTTTTTTACTTTTAAATCAATAATTTGATCCAATTATTGTCAAATTAACTATTTTTCCACAAAGCCTCTATATTTTGATTAACTTATAATGCCATTAGTTTCATAGTTTTCAAGTGCTCGTGTATTTTGTAAATTCCAAATAGGGGTTATAAACACCAATTGATGTGTAGCTCAACACTAGTTTTTCAAATTACGAGTAAAAAAAATTTACTATGAGTTCAATGATATGCCATTTATAATTTTAGAGCAAATATGCCAAAAGTTATGTAGTATGAGTATACTAAGGATATTTTATTTATTTACTAAATACCTAAACTTAATACCTTTGGTATGGTGGTGCAAAGTCTAATTCATAACCTTTCTAATGGAGCTAAATTATAATTTCGAGCAGCATTTGTACACATTTATATAAATAATCTACTTACCTATAATATATAGTATTATCTCATAAAATATTAATATTTATTAAATTTTCTTGCCAAAAAATATTTATTAATACAATGTTCTTCTTATATGTTTGTGGCATATATGTATAAATCATATTATAATATACTAATATTATAATATACTAAAGTGAAAGTTGTAGTTAGCTAAAAAAAAAAAAGAAAAGAAAAGAGAAAGAGTGTAATTTAAGATATGGTTGAATCAATTTTTGAAACAACCCGATTGTAATATTTCTTCATTATCAAGCTACCATGCTTTATTAAATCTTAGATTCATATCTTCAATATTTATTCTCTTATATGAGATCATGTTAATTTAATCCTTTAATATGCGATAATTACTCCATACTTAAACTCTTAAAAATATTCTAATGACGTAGATAGATGGGATACATATAGTGAAAAAGAGAGAAATTTTGTTGGTTAGAAGAAAAAAGTACTTCCATTATAACCAAATATGAGTTTTTGATATTTAAAATATAAATATAAATTAATAACATGTTAATTATGAAAATATTTTAAGTAAATTTATTTTAAAATAAATATATATTAAAAACTGAATTTGTGCAAAGCATTAAGGCTTTAACTAGTTTAAATATGTACTTGAAGTAAGATGTACTGTTCATGTAACATATATTTCATATTGTAAAACTAAGTATGCATGATGTAGTATTATATATAGTATACTTGTGAGTGCGTTCTTATCTAGTAATTGTTAATTAGAAAAAAAAAGACGTGTCATTACTTAAAAAAAGAGATAAGTAATTATAAATTTAAATTTATCTATGTGCATAATATGTCAATTGACTTTTTTTATTATTAACTAGTTATTATTGAAATATATGAACGAGAAATTATATTATCTCATTATTATGTATTATATGTTGTATCATATTTGATTTGTTCATATCACCAAATACCTATCTAAGTCAAGATTTTATATTACTTTAGGAAAAATTGATTATGATATGCATCTTTTATTTAGCCAAAGGTATATATGATTTTTTTTTTCTCAAAGATTTACAAGATGATTTACTTTTTCCCCAAAGGTTTAAACATTTGTTTACAAGTATCTTATTTATGCCTTAATAAACAATTAAGAAGAATTTTAAAGAGTTAGCAAAAAAAGAAAGAAATTAAAAGGAAAAAAAAACTTTATCTTGAATTTACCACTAAGGACCCCCAAATCCCTTCTTTATCTTTTTTTAGTAACCCACGTTTAATTTATCTATTACTTTCTCTATTTTCTTCCTCTGGTCTTCTTCCTTTTTCTTTGTAATTGCTTTTATTTTTAAATTGTGCGTTTGCCTTATATTGCTCCACTAGTTTCATCACCAAGAGCTTTGTTTCTGGCCTTCTCTTTACCAGATGTGGTTGTTATGCCATCAGGTATATTGTCTCTTAGTGTCTATTTATCACTCTTTTTATTAAAATAATCTTATATAATAGTCTAAATTTATTGGTTTCTTTTGTTATTGTTGTTATTGTTTAATTAGGTTTAGTTATCCTTGATTTACTATGGAAATGATTAGGATATTTAGGGCTTTAGAAAACAGCGTTTAGGTTAAATCTAGCGTACTTGATAATTAGGTTTCATTGTTTGTTCGTTATTTGCTGCAAATAAGACAAAAACTTGATTAAAATATGAAAATTAAAGCTAAACATGATAGCATTCCACTATACCGTCCATTATTGAGTAATAGTTCAATTTAATTTTCATTTCAATCTTTTTTTTTTTTTTGCTAATTAATCTATTGATTTTGTTGAAATATTCATCATAAATTCACTTTATTAGAATTTAAATGTCTTGTTAGGCCAAATAAAGAGTGAAGTTATAGATGGAGTTGATTTATCTTGGAAGAAGCATTGGAAATGGTAATTCAACATGTGGCCTTTCGCCGTACTATCTCATATGTGCTCTTATATTAAGTTTATAGATACCGTCATTGCACTTGTCAGTTTTATTGCTCTAAATATTTAAGTTTAGCCTTTCATTTTTTGGTATAGTGATCCTAATAAGTAAGGTTCGTTGTCAGTATGCTTTCTATCTATAGTAAGTGTAGAGCTACTTTATTGATTTTACTGCAATTTGCCTCATTGTTGTACTCCTTAAGTAGGTGTCTTGTGCTTTTTACTAATAAAACTCTTGTATAGAATTTTTCATTCCTTTTTTTTATATTTGCTTGAAGCATTTGGTTATGAATTCATTTTTCTTTATGGAGCCCTCATGAGCTATATCTAGTGAATGGTTACAAATTAGTGGAACTAGACATAGATTTGGCGAGAAATGTGAATTTAATCACCATGAAGGTTTATTCTTTGAAGTTTGATATATGGTTATGCATAGCATAAATTATTGTTGCCATTCTAAGGTAGTACGAACCTTAATGTTTAGCCATCTTTTTGCTTAAGAATATGTGTATCGGATCAAATTATTTGGATGCATTATCTACCATGCTTTGTTAACTCTGATGCTTCTCTTTATATAGGTAATAATATTGACTGTACTATAGACTTACATTGAAAAGGACAAACTTATGTAATATGATACAACCATACCACTTGTCAACTGTTTTCTTTATCTTTCACCAATGGAATGGTTGTTTCTTAGATCAAGTAATACCTTTTTATTATTTTTAAATGCTTCAATTTGTAGATGGAAAGGCCTGCTAGCTTTAATTTGGGAAGATTATACTCATCTCATCCTTAGGAATAGTAGTAACAACAAGCATCCATCAGTCGAGTTGTCTTTTTTTTTTTCTTTCTTAAAGAGTTGGGATCTTTCATATTTCCATAGGTTTGATTTATTTCTATCCTCCCATTTAAATTACTATTTATAACTTTATTCTTTATCACTATTGTTTTTGATAATGTTTACATATCATCTTATGGTAGCATTACCTTTGGCGGTAGAAAATCCCTTAAGAAATATCTTGGAGATTATCACATAATAATGCCGTGTATAATGTGATTTTTGAGTCCTTTATGGTATTAGACAAGCTTGCTGTGAACCTCCAGTTATCAATTTTCCATTTCCAGGCATGCACCTATATTTGTCATTATAATCTTGACTTTCGCTTAGCACTACATTTACAAAATTGTAAGTTAATCTATAATTTGTTCAAGACTAGTCCTTATACTATGTAAACATTTCAAAACTCCTTTTGTCAAGATGGTTACGTGAAGATCTTTTTAATAAACTATTTTTCAATTAGGTGAGCATCTTAATGGAGGTTCCCTTATCCTTTGTCTTGACCACAAATAAATCATATGAATTATAACATATGTCAATAGATGCCATATACTTTGATTTTGGATGGTATATTTTGAAAAATTTTTTAGTGGATAAAAAAGTCTTGATCTTAGTAAGATAATTTGTTTAAGAAACATTGTAACCACAAATTTTATGGCATTAAACTATGCTATTTTGATAAAGTTATTGTAACGTACCTTATCCAAATTTATACCAAGAATGTTTCAGATAATAGGGACTTATTCGATCCATTTTGAAATTAAGCAAAAATTGAGTTTAAAGAGAATGAAAAATTCCAGTGTATAAAAGTTTGACAAAAATATGACATTTTGGCAAGATTCACCAATGGATACCAATGGATAGTAAACATGCTTTGATATATTAGGCCAAAGTTTGGTGTTTTGTAATGATGGTTTCTTTTTATTTTTTTTTTCTTTTGCTTACTTCCTCTTTTCCATTTATTGTTTCTTAAACAAAATAGTTTAATTGCACTCCTATGAGCTTTTCACTATGATAAGCGATAGGTTGGCCTTCTTGCATCAACATGGCTTCGATGTTGATACCTGACACATTGTACTCAAGCTTAAATACTTTGTCAAAGTCTAGTAAAGCCAAGACAGGGGCAAAGGTCAACCTCGCTTTTACCTCGGCAAATTCCTCTCATTTTTCTCTCCCCACTTGAACTCAATGTTCTTCTTTGTCAACTTAGTTAGAGGCATTACAATGGTACTGAATCCTTGGATAAAGAGTTAGTAGAACGATGCCAATCCATGAAAATTTCTCACACCGGCATAAGAGGTTAGGGTTAGGGTTGACTACTTGATAATAGCTCGCACTTTCTCTTCATCTACTCTCAACCTTCTTCTACCAACCACATACTTTAGGAATACCACTTCTTCCTAGTAGAAACAACATTTCTTTAGGTTTTGCAACAACCTTTTTACTTAGAGGACATCGAAAACAGCTCAGAAGTAATTAGTAAGCATTGTTAGGTTGACACTATAGACAAGGATGTCATCAAAGTAGATGGTGACAAATTTTTCGATCAGATCTCTCAAAATGTGATTCATTAGCCTTATGAAAGTGCTAGGGGTGTTTGATAATCTGAAAAGCATGACCCTCCACTCATGTAGGCCATGTTGGGTCTTAAAAGTAGTTTTCCATTCATCCTCTTATCTCATTTGAATTTGGTGGTATCCAGACTTTAGATCAACCTTGCTAAATACTCTTGCACTACTTAGTTCATCCAATATATTGTCCAGCCTTGGGATATGGTATTTGTATTTTATCGTAATCTTGTTGACAGCTTTGCTATCTATACACATACAACAGGTTCCATCCTTCTTTAGCATAAACGGTGTAGGTACAGCATAGGGGCTAAGACTTTCTTACATACCCTTTCTCCAATAGTTCATTGACTTATCTCTAAAGTTTAGTAGCTTGTTCAGGGTTCATTCAATAATAGTTTGTTCGATAGGGCAACGTTGGGTATCAAGTTAATATAGTTTTCAATGCCTTTGAATGGGGGTAATCCTTTGGGTAGCTATTCCGGAAACAAGTAGGCATATTCATCTAATAGTTCTCTAACTTCTAGAGGTAGTTCACCCCACTCCTTCAGCTCTAGTAATTGCTTGTTCAATAGAAAGGTCGGCATGTCAGCTTTAATAGCCTCTTGGAGTTCAACTCTACCTAACATCAATACCTTCTTTGATCCTTGAGCAAGTTTAGCTTGCAAATTCCTAACTTGACTTGGCATCATAGGGTTCAATGTAATCTTCTTCCCATCTTTCTTGAACACATAGGTTTTTTTAATTCTATCATGTATAACTCTTCTATAAAAAAGTCATGATCGGCTCAGTAGTATATGAGATACGTACATAGGCAACACATCATAGAGAATGTCGTCAGAATAATTTTCAATAGAGATTCGTAATAAGACTTATTAAGTGACATGTAGTGCTCCCTTCTTATTAAGCCAATGCAACCTATATGGTTTCAGATGTGATAGTCGGCAACTTGAGCTTCTTAATCAGGTCAGTGAATGCTACATAAGTATAGCTCCCAGTATCCACTATGAGTACACAAACCTGCTCATTTACCTTGTAAGTGATGTGGAATAAATTCTCTCTCTACTCCTCTTTGGTAAAGCGTTCCAAACTCATTACACGTCAAATAACTAGAGTTAAATTATCCAGGTCTTCTGCAAACACATCCTCTTCAATCAGGTCGGCATTAACATCAATCTCTTCTTCTACTTCTTTCTCCTCCTTTGGTTGCTCATCTGTGCTATCTATTTTAATCTTTGGGACATCTCCTCTAATAATCATGGGCCTTCGATTCAGATACTGAGCAGTCATCTGCCCAAACCTTTGGCACTTAGAGCACTTGTTCTGGCTCGTCTTCCTTCTAAATCCTTGTCCCTTCTTATATGTTTTCGTTGGCATGTCACCATCAAGTTCGCCCTTCTGTTCGGCTCTGACATTTATTCGTCTACTTGATTATGTACTTTGTTGAGCTTGGACACTTCTTTGAGGGGGTCAGCCTAGTTATATTAGTTAGATCATTGGAGGTCGACTTGGCTTCTTCTGTCTTTACCTCTCCATTTTCTAGGCTATTCTTATATCTTCGTCTAATGTATTGAATTACTGAAGTTCTACAATATCTCTAATAGCGCTTCTTAACCCAGTAAAAAATCTAGATACTGTTCAGGCTGATAGCTCATTTACTTCACAGCAAATCATAAGTATCTATAATTCTTGAACATATTCATCAATAATTTGGCCTCCTTACCTCAGCTCTTAAAGTCAAGCAAAAGTATCCGGTACGAACTTGTTTTTGAGGATCTTCTTCATCTTAAGCCAAGTATTAACTTCCCTAAATCTTTCTCCTCTCCTCATAAGTTGGAAGTTCTTCCACCACATTGCAAGATAAGTTGAGAACTCAATAGCAATAGTCTTCACTTTCTTTTAGTCCTCGTATTGGTAATAATAAAAAACACGCTCAACCTTCTCTTCCCAAACTAGATAATCATCTGTACTCTCAGAACCATTGAAGCTTACAATTTGAAGCTTCACATGGTTGGTAGCTTAAGGTGCTTTAGCTCGCTCTTCTTCCTCATTATACTCTTCTTCTTCATCATCATCTATATTACCGAAATCAATCCTTCTTCGCACAAGTCCTCCTATTCCTCTACCTTAAACTTGTCGAGTTGGGATCTATCTTCTAATAGGTCGAGTGGCATGTAGAGTATTCTGTACGACCACAATAGGTTGTTAGGCCATTGTATGAGCAGCTCTAGTCAAATCAACCAACAGGTTAGTCATCTCATCAAGTTGTTCGTCTATATTCCTAAGGGGACCTTGGGTTTGTCGTCTTTGGTGAATAACACCACCATTGTCATCTCCAATATCGGCGTTGGCACTAGGATCTATCATTCTTTTGACAAAACGTAGTTATAAACTTTGAATTTAGGAAATAATAGATACTATTTCTCTAAATTGAACGACACTTGCACTCTTTTACACAAATGCTTAATTAATCTGCAAACATAACACTACATTAATGAACAACAATCTCGATCGAAACTTGCTCTATTTTCATATGTTCAAAATAAGGCAAAATAGAGTATACAACCAAAACAAACTACTACTCTTACTACTTACTCCAACACTTACAACTAACTTCCAAGCAACCACAACACACTACCACATCAATTACTACTCACAAAAAAGTTCAAATATAACTTACTTAAACGAAACTTTCGCTTTGATACCAAGATAATGCAAACCGGGTCCAAGGACTGACAAGGACTGTAACTAAGGTGGATCCAAGCTCGCAGAAAGCTTGAAGAATGAAATGAGAATCGTATGAAAACATGAAAAGTAAAATAAGCAAACCTATAAACAGCTTTAAGGATATGATGCACCATGGAACTTCCGAGGACTTACGGTTCAACTCGATATGACGCACAAGCTGATCTAATGAGGGTCCTTGTTATCTAACCTTGCTTAAGGGTTAGCATAAGAGCGATGTAAGCAAACAAGCAGAGAATAATGTTCACGGAGGTGTATATTCAATATTAGATGTAAGATGATGCTTGTGGCTACATTACAATGGGGTATTTATACTTAAAACATTAGGGCACTTTACCTAAAATGGAAAAGACTAAAAAGGATAGTATCTAAAAGAAGAAATGTACAAGGAATTTTAAGGATACAATTCAAAATACAACAAAAATGAGTATCTTATACGAAAGATTCTGTTACATAGTTCCCTGGACATGTGGCTCCTTGTGGATGGATGGCTTTTTAGCAAAAAAGACAATTATGGACGATTAGTTCAGTATTTGCAAAACCGGGGTATCGAGCAAAGGTAGTAGGTCGGCTGCGTTGAGCTAAGCAAATAATTCTTCTGAGGTGAATTCACCTTAAACACATTCAATATTGCTTGGATTCAAGTCAGTTGGGTAGGTGGTTAGATCTATTGAGCTATTGCTCGAGTGTAACTCTAGTTAACAGCCGGAGATAGTCAACCAATACAAGAGGGTTTGGCTTAGCTAGGGCATTAGGTTGGTAGATTGCAGTAACTTGGACTCCTTAATAATAGGTCATAAGGAGAGAATTCGCCTAGCCATACTTTCTAACCTTCGAGCTTAGGCTCGAGCTCCGGTCAAAGGTCCAGTGGTCTAATTCCTATCAGCTGTGATTATATAGAGGTTCTTAGATGCATGACCTCGAGATAAAAATGTTGAGTATGGTTAAGGCATGCTAGGTAGACTAAGAGGATAGGGTAGAGA
Source organism: Lumnitzera racemosa (assembly GCA_024138005.1). Taxonomy (NCBI): domain Eukaryota; kingdom Viridiplantae; phylum Streptophyta; class Magnoliopsida; order Myrtales; family Combretaceae; genus Lumnitzera; species Lumnitzera racemosa. Next base: position 11,834,645 of record JAMXBC010000007.1, read on the forward strand.
AATCTGAGCTCCTAATGTTATGGATGCACCACAAGCACAACCTAATCAAGCTAAAGGATTTGCTCAATAAAGACTTGAGTTAAAGGAAGTTGAAGAAGCAGAAGAGGATGAACAGTTTCATGAATTTGTTGAGCGAGAGCTTTCAGCTTCGCAAGGAACCGAAAACATTAAAGTACAAGTTCTAAGCTTCTTTGGAACAGAAAGCAATGATGAGTATATAAATTGGGAAGTGAAGGTAGAGAAAATTTTTAACTTCTATGACTATGAGGATGCTGTTTAAAAAGCTGTAGCTGCTTTAAAATTTTCTAGATATGCAGTAATGTGGTGGAAGAAATTACAGATTGCGTATTGGCAAGAATGACATGAGATCCGAACTTAGAATGAAATGAAGAGACTCTTAAGGAATAGATTTGTCTCTGAACACTATGAGCAAAATACTCTCTAACGTCTTTAAGAGCTTAAGCAAGGTGGTCGATTTGTAGATGAGTATATTCATGAGTTTCAGTTATTAACGATTTGATGTGATGTTGACGAGCCAAAAGCATGAACCATCACGAGATTCATATTTAGTTTGTGACATGAGATTGGAAACATAGTGGAAGTATAGAGGATAGGAACTTTAGACTAGACAATATAAGTTACTCAGAGAGTAGAGCAGTAGAGATGAACTCAACTCAGTTGAGCTCAAGCCACTCGACTTGGCATGTCGAGTTGACTTAGATAAGGCCAAGCTCCTTATGGTTCAGAAGTAGACTAACGGGGTCACGGTTCAAGCAGACTTGAAGATGGCGAGGTAAAGCTAAGGCCGATGAGCTTGAGGTCAAGAAGGACCGAGGTTAGAGCTTAAGATGGAAGACCAGGGAAATTAAATGTTTTAAATGTCTTGGCTATAGACATATTGCTAACCAATGTCCGAATTGATGTGTAATGACCATAAAGGGTAAGACCCCATTTATTGAGGTGGAGAGTGTAAGTGAAGGAGAAGAAAAGACAAATGTTTGGCATTTGTTAGAGGAGTTTCAAGAAGACCATGATACCCTAACTGAACACTTGTTCGGCAACTTAAAGAAATGTGTGTTCTGTCAAAGTGGGGTTGTGTTCCTCATATATGTTGTGTCTGATGGAGGTATCCAAGTTAATGATGAGAAAGTTCGAGCAATACTTGATTGGCTTATACTGACCTATGTAGTAGATGTTAGAAGCTTTCATAGTCTAGCTTTATTTTATTGGCAATTTATCTAGAACTTTAACTTTATAGAATCACCTTTAACTGAGTTGACTAGGAAGAATTTAGAGTTTAAGTGGTTGGATAAGGCTTAGAAGAGTTTTAAAGAGATAAAGTCTAAGTAACTTCTGCCCCTATTCTTGCATTGCTTGATTTTGACAAGGTTTTTGAACTAGAGTGTGATGCCTTAAGAGTTAGCATTGGTGTAGTCTTCATGCAACAGTATCAACCTGTTGCGTACTTTAGCAAAAAGTTCAATTGTACCACTCTGAACTATTTAATATATGACAAAGAGTTCTATGCTTTTATCCGAACTCTTCAAAACTGGCAGCACTACTTGCTTCCTTAAGAAGTCATTATCTACACAGATCATGAGTCTCTAAAACACTTATGAGGTTAACAGAAGCTCTCTCGACGTTATGCCAAATGAGTAGAAATTTTGGAAACTTTTTACTATGTAATCAAGTATAAGAAAGGGGATTCTAATAATGTGGTTAATGCCTTATCACATCAACATGTGCTTATTACGACTCTACAAGCATGAGTACTAGGATTTGGTACTCTTCTTGATTAGCATGAGTAAGATTGTTACTTTGGACCCATAGTGGTCAAATGCATGTATGGAGGTGTCATGGATGGTTTCTATCTAAACCAAGGGTATCTGATGAAGGGTGGATATATGTGTATTTCGAGTAGCTTAGCCAAAGAACTACTACTTCGGGAAGCTCATATTGGAGGCATAGCTAGTCATTTTAGAGAGAAGAGGACGAATGTGTTATTAAAAGAGCATTTTTATTAGCCTAGGATGATGAAGGATATTCACAAGGTTCTTGAGAAGGCATGAGATGTGTAAGCGTAGGAAAGAACCATATGGGGAATACACACCTTTACCTATAGCGGCTTTGGATCGACTTAAGCATAGATTTCATAGTTGGACTGCCCTGAATAGCTCAGAAACATGACTCTATTATGGTGGTAGTCTATTGGTTTGGCAAAACAAACCACTTCATTACTTGCTATAAGACTGATGATGCTTTATATATTGCTAACCTCTTTTTGCAGGAGATCGTATAGCTTCATGGAGTCTTTAGAAGCAATGTTTTTGATTGAGATCCAAAGTTCACAAGTTTCTTTTGGTAGACTTTATAGAGGAAGCTTGACGCTAAACTGATGTTCAATACTATCTTCCTCAAACAAATGGCCAAACCAAAGTTATGAATAGAACAGTTGGAAATCTACTTTGAGCTACTGCTGGAAAGAACTTACGTAATTGAGATCTATGTCCACGAGTTTTTGAATTTGCCTATAATCACTCCTCTTACAATTCGATAGGAAAATCACCCTTCGAGGTTGTCTATGGGCTCAATCCAAATTTACCCTTAGACATGATCATTAGCCTTAAATTCCTAAAGAGACAGCCAATCTATGTTGCAGTGGGTTGAAGAGTTCCAAAGATTACACAAGAAGGTCATTAAGCAACTAACCAAGATAGTGGCTCGACAATAAGAGCAAGGCAACGGAGGTTGGAAAAGCATTGAATTCAACCTTAGAGATGTAGTTTGGATTTACCTCAATAAAGAAAGGTTTCATGCTAAGAGGACCAATAAGTAGTCACTTAGATTAGATGGCCCATTCAGAGTCCTTCGACAGATCAACGGCAATGCCTATGAGCTAGAGTTACCAGAAGAATATGGAGTGTCGCCAACCTCAGTGTTGTTAATTTGACGCCATATGTACCCAAAGAGGAGGTTGAATTAGATCTGAGGATAAATCTTCAACAATCCTGAGGAGCTAATGAACTGTCGACCTTAAGACCTCTTACCCAAGCTTACCTTAAGAGTCTGTAAGGTCTAGTAAGAAGGATATAGTACTCTAAGCTCAATTAGGACGAACTCTAGTATCATGAAGGCCTACTAATGAACTCTTTATGTAGTTAGCTTAGATGCAGCCTACTCTACTCTACTGTTAGCACAAATGCTAAGCTCCCAATCCTTCTTAGCATGTTCGAGCTATCTAGTGTTGAGGTCCTTGATTCTGACCTCCGAATTCTTCTTTGTTGACCTGTTCTCGTATCTAAACAACTTGGCTCTAGTAATTTGGTAACCTCAGTATGGATTTAATAGTAATGCACCACCTATCTTAACTTCTTCTAAGACTTGTATTATATTCCTTTTTTTTTTGTCTTTTATTCTATTTACCCTTTGTAGCATTGTATTAGGTTTCCTTACCTTGTATTACCCTTTTTGTAATTTCACATGTTTCTTTGTAACCTTAAAGGCTTACTATAAATAGCCCCTATCATTTGTAGCCGGAGTCATCCTTATCTTACTATTAATGAATATTCTCTTGTATTTTTGTGAGAAACCCTCTTTGCGTATATTTTTCACACTCTTATCTAATTTTGTTAGTAGCTTGAGGTTAGTGATAAGTGGATCTTAGTTTTCACTTATGCATAATACCAAGCGAGAGTTAAGTCATGTATTACTTTTCGGTGTATCATATTTGGAGAATAGCTTTACGAAGCAACTATAATTTTTGAACCACTGATCTCATGTTTTCTTTAATAACTCGAAGGACCCATCTTTGCCAATTACGCTAAGACCTTATGATAACTTAGCTCCAAGGTACATCACACTCTCTTTCTATCTCTCTCCCCTCTAAACTCTCTCCCTAAACCTTTCGATACAAATCCCTAAGAAAACTGTATAAAAGATAGTAATTTGAATATATGTTTTGAAGTAGCGCATGCAGGAAAAAACAGTTGAAAAGATGGGACAAGAAAAAATGGAAGAGGAAGAGCCCAATGATTACTACAAGGTTATCCTTTTCTTTTTCCATTTTTTCCCTCAAAATCTTAACTTATTAATTATTCAAATTTGATTCTAACTCATCTTCTACTTTTGATTAATTGACAATAACAACACAAAGAGATGACGCTAACGCTAACGCTAACAATAACCCTACTTGGCAACCTTTCTCTACCCAAAACCTTTCTTCAATGAATACTACAAGTTTTGTCTTCTTTTTTTTTTTTTTTTTCCTTTCTCAAAATCTTAACTTTCATAGATATTAGTTATTAGGACATGATTTTATGATATGGGTTGGTATTTGTATTTTGTTGGAATCTCATTTTATACCATGGTTAATAGGAATAAGGATTATTAAAGCAGAAGAGCGAGTTGATGACTACTACAAGATTATCCATTTTCTTTTTTAGCTTTCCTTCTCAAAATCTTAAATTATTAATTATTCAAATGTGACTTGAAGGTTTAGATCTACATGTAATGACATCTTCTAACACTTTCTTAAGATCGATTTGATAGCTCTATTCAAATTGCTGTGGGTTCATGTTTGTTTTTATATAATATGCATTGTTATTTGGTATTTGGTGCTGTTACTGATTATAAGTGGTCAGGATATAGATATGAAAGGAAAAGGAAGTGAGAGTGTGGAGGAGGATGGTTGAGTAGACCTGCAATGGAAGTGACCACAGCCGATCGTAGCTCTAACAAAGCCGATTTTCCACTTGAGTAGATTCGCGCCGTGGCCAAACTCAATCACAGAGGCAGTGAGTCAATTTGCTTATTGCATAATATTGATCTTTCTATACTATTATTTGTTATTCTTTATTTGTTTCCATTGACCACACCTCTTGGCATTTTCCCATTGTTTCTAATTTGGTTGTTAAACATATCGATTGTGTTACTTGGAGGATTGAATGTGCGTTATAAAAAGTTTTCAAGCCATTTCCACCGTATTTCGCCTTTCATTTTCATTTTAGGCATTCTGAACTCCATCCGTATTATGTGCCCTATTGATCATTTGTCATGTGCCGTATTATTTCATATCGTGATCTTTTTGTTATAATTTTGTTTTAAATTTATAATAACATTTATTACAATAACTGAGTTTCCGCATATTCTTTTGCTATGCATACCTTTATAATTTTATCTTATCACTTTGCATATCCAGTTTTAATTCATCTTGCTTAAATATTTATAACTCAGTGTCTTAGCAGGGACATGGTACATGAACAAAAATGTGTTTGGTTGGTTTCGACTTTGCAATTGAATTAACTGTATTCATAACACAAAATCTTGAGGAGGATTTACTGTCATTGTACCGTGAAATAGAGGACTTAGGATAATAAGTGTATCTTTTTAGGTATTAATTCTCTTCAAATTACTAACTCCTATGTATTTGTGCTTAATAAGAATTTTTCAGCGTGATCAGAAAGTAAGTTTCTTCTTACTTCTCTTTCTTTCTATATCAGTTCATATATAATAAATTTTTGCATAACAAAGTGATGGTGATTAATGTAAAAATGGCTGAGAATAGAGCAAAATACCATTCTCCATTTGTTTTCCTATATTCTCTTTCCCTTTATTTATTTATTTATTTTATTGAAACTCTTAATATGACGACCTTCATTGTTACGTGTTTCTACAGGTGGAGTGTGTTTTGTTTTAGGGCAAATATACGGTGACATTCAAATTTATGTTTAAAGGAGGAGATGGAGAAGTATAGAATTCACCATCGGTGGAGGACAGAATATGCAATTGTCTTCTGTTTAGACATTCAAATCCTATAAAAACAGACTAATAAATTGTTAAAATTAGACTTAGGCACAGCCCGAAACAACCCCGCCAAGTCCAAGACGTGAAATGGACGCAACTGCACGGATTGGAACCACGTGACCAAACCGTCGAGTTGACTAGTCCAACCAAGTTAAGTTAACCGGGAAGATCTATGGACTTGACAGTTTACGAATCAATAAGCTATCGGTATATTTATGTTGCCTATGTAAATTTTTTTTTCATATAATGAAAAAAAGAAGTGTATATTTATTTTAAATTTATAATAAAACATTTTATATTAACTATTATAAATTTTAATACCTATATAATTTATAATAATTTCTTTCAAACAATCATATTAATGAAAGAAATCATGGAAATTGTGAAAAAAAAAGAAAGCTTTATTGAAAATTGTGAAAAAAAAAAGATAAGAAAGTAGGAGAGGAAAAAGTGGAGCACAGTTTTAGAGAGTGGAAGAGAGAAATAAAATATAAGTATTATAAGAAAAGATAAATTTACTTATGATATAAGTTATATATGATTTTATAATATTATTTTAATATTTATTTTTTTGTTAAATAATATTTGATGTTGGCCAAAATAGTAATTTTAATTATAGCAGTTACTTAAGCCTCCAAAAGTTTTTAATTATATAGATATATATATATATATAATAAAGAAGAAAAGAATGAAAAATAAGGTGAAGCAAAACAAAATTAAAAATAAAGAAATAAATAACAATGAAAATTAAAAATTTCAACCAATTTTAGGTAAATAGAAAAAAAAATCATTTCTTATTTGCGACATTTAATGAACATAACAATAAATGTAATTTTGAAAATTTATTTGATTTGATATATATATACTTTTGCCAAAAGACTAGTCCCATTCTTAGCGATGTAAACTAATTTTTATTTTTATTTTTTTAACTTTTTTCCAACCTTTATGTGTATATCCTCATATTTATTTTGTAAAATAGTTTAAAGATAATATTTGTTTTGGCTTGAAATAATTTTAATTTAAAACATAAAATTTAGTTTATTTTTTATTTTTCAAATTAATTATTTTAAAAGGACCGATTCACTACTCCTTAGACTATTGGTTGAACTAGTAAGTCCAAAAAAATTGACTCGTGAACGGATCCGATGGGTTCAGGTTTGGTTTTGAGTCAGTTTGGAACACATGCCATGGTTTAGTAAGAATTGTTCTAGCGTTGACTTTAATGCTGTGAAATTTAAGAATGGAATGTAATGATCATGCCGTATCATCATTTCTCTTAATTGCCGATTTTATGTTCATGGATTAATATAATGTCATTTATGAATTGGAAATGGAATTGGTAAGTGTTGAGTAATAGATATTGTAGTATATTTTTCATGAATTAGTATGTTGTACAATGTGATTAGTTGAAATGGAAGCCCTTTATTGTTTAAACTTTAAGGAGGCAAGTTCTTCACAATTATAATCTTTTCAATAGGTCTTCTACCTTTTATTTTAATATCCAAATGTCATAACTTAATTCATATGCGCTACTTTATGTACCGATGCTTAGTGGTTGAAACACTATAGTTAAAGAGATTGTGTGGCATAATATGATTCTAAATTTCCATCATTATGTTATATGATGGTTGAAAGTAAATAAAAAATTATTTTATTTTTGTTTGATTAGCTTGATGGGTATTATAAAAGTTTGGTTATTTCGATAAATAAAAAAACTGTTTAAGATTATTTATTTGATTGGGTATTATTAACAAAACCTCAATTTAGTCAAAATAACATAAGAACGAATTATTGCGATACAACATAAAAGTAAATGATTGTTTTACAAGATATACAACATAACACTTAATGGTGTTCTTACTTATGATTGTACTTTGTAGCATGTAAATATTGGTTTAGGCAATAACTTTGAGTTATTTAACATTGGGTAATAGAGTGGTTGAAATGTTAATATATTTAAAAAAAAAAAAGAAATATGAATATTTAAAAACATTATGATTTTTTTATTTATGTACGTTTTTTTTTTCAAAAGGGTGAGATACCAAAAGATTTAATATAAAAGGTAGATTATATGGAAATAATTTAATGTATAATAAATTTCTTTTTCTTTATAGATATTCTTCAACATTCTTTATATATAACTTTATTTGGATATTTTCCTATTCCTAGAGGTGTAAAAAATTCAAATAACTTGCTAGTTACTCAAGGTTAGTTGGGTTACTTGAATAGTCAATCGAGTTGAGTTTGACTCATATAGTGTTAGGCTCGACTAGGTCACAAGCCCGTTTAGTTTAATCGAACTTGAGTCGAATGTTAATATTAGCTGAGTTTCAATATTAATATTATTATAATCAAAATAAGAATATATATATTTTAAATGAATTGAGTTCAAATGAACTTAATTAAGTTAAGCTCAAGTTTATTGAGTACTACTTTGAGTAAGGCTCAAACTTAAAATTTTAAACTTAATCGAGCTTGAGTTGAGCTCAAAATTTATAATTTGGAGTCAAGTTCAAGTTCAAGCTCAAGCTCAAGCTCAAGCTCAAAACTGTATCCTTTCGAATCAATTTGACTTGATTCGACTCGTTTACAACCTTAGCCTATTCCTTACTCATGTAATTAACTAAACTTTTTAAGAAAAATAATTATTACATTAGACATTTATATAGTAAACTTTTTATAATTTAAAATTTAATAGAATTTTTTTTTATAGTTAACCTTTCATTCTATAACTATTTTGTATTTTTTTTAAAGAGGTATCTTAATAATTTCAAATAAAATTACTATTACAAGTGCTGCATCGTCTACTAATTCATATTTAATTTGCAAGTGCTAATTGCTCAAACGGTAACGATAGGGACAAAAGGATGAAGAAATTCTTTTTTCGCAAGCGAGATTAGAAAATCAATTTAAAACTTGGTACGCTAGGCAAATCATTAAACTCGATACTCGATAGATTGAAATCAGAAGCAAAAGCAAATTTCGACTTCTCAATACAATGCAGTGTTCAAATACTGAATAAAATAATATAAAATCCCTACACAAGAAAAGTACAGGTACAACACAAGGTTTTTTTATTTTTTATTTTATTTTTAAATCTTAAGGGGAAAAAAAAGAAAAAAGAAAACCAGCTCTTATTTTCTACCCTTCCCCTCGTTCTTCTTTTTCTGGCACACCAAAACAAGGAGCTTAAAAAAATCATGTTTTTCAATAATGATTGCATATATTACGAGAAGGTAAATATAATTTTTTATTTACTTTTTTTACAAGTGTCCTTATACTGCTTATTAACATTTTCTTTCATAATTTAGGTTCATTACAACTTTTATGGTACAAACTTAGAAGGTTTACTTATGAATAAGGTCTAAAATCACAATGTGCACGGATTATTCATTTACATTCCCCTAAGCATAACTCTTGGTGCTAAATACATTATGCAGACCATATTTTAACTTTTATATGCTTTTTTTCCGGATCATTATAATTTAATAGTATTTTCATTCATCGTTAGTCTTGAATAAATTAGGATTCAAATCCTTTTTCCTCTAAGTTATAATATAATTATTAAAAGAAAAAAAAATCCACCACATACCTCAAAATAGCAAGGTCAATTTATATTTATGTGGATTCATTAATATTTTAGGGATGAACAAAATTCAAATTCAAGAACTTTTTTTAAATAATAAAGTTAAGATTTAAACCATAAAACATTTTTTAAAGATGTGAACTAATTATAATAAAAGAAATAGCCACACCAATTATAAAATTACTAGCAAGATCCTAATTATGAGGCCGAAAAGGAGATCAAGCAAAAAAAATTTCCGGTTCATTATGTAATCTACGATTCGTATATATATTGGGTGTGGGAGAGCAACGCTAAATCGAAAGGAACATCCATCAACGATAACATTGACAAAACATGATTAACAAGAAGTTAAGTGAAGTCTTCCAATTTGAAAGTGCATGTAAAAATATAAATAAATAAAAGATGATAAATGTTAAGAATTAAATTTGTATTTTAACCCTTTCAAGAATGATAGAGGAAATAGCTGATTATATCTAATTCATATATAATGATGATGCTTCTTAATTTTAATATGCAATCTCATTATTTTTTGTTAAAAATATATATATACAAATTTCAAAAGGTTCAATTTTTTTTTTTAATTTTTTTAGTATATTTGGTATGTATTGCCCTTTGAACCAATTGCATTCTTTAATTTAGGAACATTGGATTAAACCATAAAAAAATGAAAACTTTTATGATTCCGTGCTTCATTTTAATGAGATTGATTTAACCCTTCAACCCACAATTCATTTAAATTCTAAAATATTGTAATAGTAATTTGGTTAAGTTTGATTCGGTTGTATATCCCATAAATTTAACCCAAAAAAAAAAAAAGAAAAAACAATGTACAATGCATAAAGAATTACCTATTAATTTAATCCACTAGAAGCACAAAAAAGAAAAAAAAAACAAAAAAGAGAGAATACAATTTATTGGCAGTCAAAATGAAATAATGGATTACTTAGATTAAGGCAGGAAAGTAAATGAGACTGTAATTAATAGATAAAGAATTGAAAACCTTAAACTGGTTATACTTAATAGAAAAATATCCAAAATTCTAATATGGGTTGGTGAGTAGATTTTATATACATTAATTGGAGGACTCCATTCACCCAATCTCATGTATATAACAATACAATACAAGGAAAATTTGAGAAGAAAACTAGATGGATGGGAACATGCTCAAGTGAACTAAGATTTAAGAAAGAGTGCATCTTTGCTCATCTACTCCACCGGACAACCTATTTTATTGCTATTTGGCAGGAAAAAACCTCCAAGAAAACCAATGACAAGCAAACAAACAAAGACCAAAAAACAAAAAAACGAGGAAAATATTTGAACAATATGTGAAGCAATTGCTGTTCCCGGCAAAGTTAAGAATACTTCAGCAAGTAAGCAAGTTTTATTATCCTTTTTATTTTTTATTTTTTTAAGTAAAGTGGCAAATGTATCTATAATGTTTACGAGAAAAGAATTACTCTGATACAATATGTGAAATTACGAAATTACCCATCTCATGTTGAAAGGAAATAAATTAACAACATAGTAGTTATATTCATATAATATTTTTTTTTTGGTTGGGTAATAATATATATATATATTTATATCATAAGTTTTATTATTTCAAGAGCTTTTATTTTGATTTCATAATTTAAAATCTGAAAGAGAAATTTGATTAGATAATAGTAAACACAATATTTAACCTTTAAACATAAATAATTAGTAATTTTATAAGTAGTGTAAATGGGGTTGGATTTGGTGAGGGGTTCCATTTTACTTCACCAACAACCAGGTTTGACTTGAAAATAGAAAGGCGTCTGTCAGCTATATCCATCCTCCTACCTTGATTGTACAAAGAGCCCATGTATTACTCCAAAACCATTTAACACCAACCCTTCCTCCCTTCATTATATATATCCTTTCTCACTATTCTCCATCTTCAAGTACAATCCTACAAATTATAAAGATAACATAACACCATAAGAGCTTGCACTTTTTTTTTAAGAAAAAATGGGCAGTTTCACAAGGTTCCTTCTCGGGACTCTTGCGGTATCAGCACCGCTTGTATTGAAAAAAATGGAGCTGTTCTCCTCCACCAGCACCACCAAATATCTTCAGCTGCTGGTTCTTATGGTGTTAACGTATCTGCTCTACTCACTTATCAATAGACGCCCATCGAAGGTCCCTCCAGGACCACTTGCCATTCCCATTTTCGGAAACTGGCTCCAATTTGGCAATGACCTCAACCACCGCCTTCTTGCATCAATAGCCAAGAAATACGGCTCTGTTTTCCTACTCAAACTTGGAGTCAGAAACCTAGTGGTCGTCTCCGACCCTGAGCTCACCACTCAAGTCCTCCATACTCAAGGCGTTGAATTCGGTTCCCGTCCCAGGAATGTTGTTTTCAACATATTCACTGGGAATGGACAGGACATGGTGTTCACCGTGTATGGTGACCATTGGCGCAAGATGCGCAGAATCATGACCCTCCCATTCTTCACCAACAAGGTGGTCCACACTTACAGTGATATGTGGGAGCAGGAGATGGACCTGGTTGTTCGGGACCTGAAGAATGACCCCAGTGTGAAGAGTAAGGGTCTTGTGATCAGGAAGCGATTGCAATTGATGCTTTACAATATCATGTACAGAATGATGTTTGATGCTAAGTTTGAGTCGATGCAAGACCCCTTGTTCATTGAAGCCACCAAATTCAACTCCGAAAGGAGTCGCCTGGCTCAGAGCTTTGATTACAATTATGGTGATTTCATTCCATTGCTGAGGCCCTTTTTGACAGGATACTTGAACAAGTGCAAAGACTTGCAGAAGAGACGCCTTGCCTTTTTCAACAACAACTATGTTGAAAGAAGAAGGTACCTCTACTGATTACTAGGGACAGTCATCTTATTATTGGAATCGGCTTGATGTTTTAAGTAGATCATCCATGCTTCCAAGCATGACATCAAAATTAATCACCACTAAATAATCTGTTCGGTCTTTCAAGTTTTTAGCTATTTCTAACTGTTTACTTGTTTCTTGAACTTACCAGGAAAATAATGGCAGCTAATGGAGATGAGCACGTAATAAGCTGCGCCATAGACCACATAATTGACGCACAGAACAAAGGAGAAATCAGTGAAGAGAACGTGTTGTACATTGTGGAAAATATAAACGTTGCAGCAATAGAGACAACATTGTGGTCAATGGAGTGGGCAATTGCAGAGCTGGTGAACCATCCAGCGGTTCAAAAGAAAATCCGGGACGAGATCTCTTCGGTCTTTAAAGGGGTGGAGGAAGTCACTGAGTCGAATCTGCACCTACTTCCCTACCTGCAGGCCGTAGTAAAGGAGACGCTGAGGCTGCACACGCCAATACCACTTCTGGTACCCCACATGAACCTCGAGGAAGCGAAACTAGGAGGCTACACCGTTCCTAAGGAGTCCAAGGTGGTAGTGAATGCTTGGTGGTTGGCAAACAACCCCGAGTGGTGGAAGGATCCTGAGGAGTTCAGGCCTGAGAGGTTCTTGGCAGAGGAAAAGGATACAGATGCAGTTGCTGGAGGGAAAGTGGACTTCAGGTATTTGCCATTTGGAATGGGAAGAAGAAGCTGCCCTGGCATCATCCTGGCACTCCCTATCTTGGGGCTTGTTATTGCCAAACTTGTTACCAACTTTGAAATGTGTGTTCCACCGGGCATGGACAAGATCGACGTTTCTGAGAAAGGAGGACAATTCAGTTTGCATATTGCTAACCATTCCACAGTCGTCTTCAAACCAACCAAGCCCTAGTCCTCGCACTGTCTTATTTTATATGGATAGAAGGATTATGAATGATAAATGATGAATTTTACTTCATCTGTAACTTTTTTCTTTCTTTCTTTTTTCTTTTTTTTTTTTTTTTTACTTCTTTCGTGCCTTTGAAGCTTTAATTTAATCTTGACATGCCATCAGCTGTAAGTAAAGGTGTGTAGGTATAGAGTAGGTAAAGTTCGAAATTTTACCAATATCTTAACCTATAGATATCTATTTCCAAATTGTGAAACTGAAATCTTTTATCATATTTTTTATTATGCCGTAAATCCTGTACCTTAGTAAAAACTGCAAGACATTAAGTATATAATTTTTTTTATTATATTTTGATAATATAAATATTTAAGATAAGTTGTCTAAAAATGTCTCAATGGAAGCTAAAAGAAGGATATGTAGTGATCTAATTACAGTTCTTTTCTTTTTTTGTTTTTTATTTCTTTTTTCTCGAAGAAAACATTCATTAATAGTTGAAATTTACACAAACAAGTTTGTTAGCCATGAATCACAAACGGCAAAAAGTAAAGACAGCTGAAGCAGATGGGTATGACAATTCCCTACATTCAAAGCTCGTCCCCTTACAATCCTAGGATGTAATCTAAATCGCTCACTTATCGGTTTTACGACTTTTTTTTGAGGGAAGAGATAAAGAAAGAAACTCGGCAAGGAAATACCTTCAATGCTCTTAAGCTGGTGTAACTCTTCTTATTATCATATTGGAAGACGGTTTTCCACTTTGATGATTCTCTAATTATCCTCTTAGCTTTAGGATAATACTTCTTTCACTGTCAATGCTTCAATTAGTTCCACATTTATGCTATGGCAAGGTTTGGATAGAGCTACTAAAAGAGAATAACCTGTTGAATCTTTCACCATCACTCCAATTCCAAACCGATTGTCCAGCAAGTTCATTGAGCCATCACAAGCGATTTCGTTCCTCCTACCTCCTACCTTAGCTCTTCTCCATACAGTCATTACTAACAGAACATGTTTTTCAACAGGCAACATTTTCATTTGCAAATTCATCTTCTCCTTTACTGCTGGTTTTACTCTTCAGATAATACAAAAAAGGATCAGGAGTTCTCCTCTGAAGCACACTCACACCTGTGTTTCAACACATACCACGAAGTGAAACAAGTAATCTAACATTAAGATTTCCATCCATGGATTACTTTCATCTGATCTTCCAATACAACCAAGATCAACCCTTCAATTTTAGTTCCATCAGAAACATCACAGTGCAAGAGAACCAAACAAACTTTAGTCCAACAACATTCTACCAACAGATGCTCAAGCGTTCAATCATTCTTCCAAAAATTGTAGCTCATCGAGTGGTGGCATTTCCTTTTAGCCAAATTAACATATGGTGCTAAAGAATTCATGCAAATTCCCTACGTATGCTGCTTAATTTTTGGTTGGCAATTAACTAACCGCATAAGCTTCCACAATTTTGGATTTACCAGATATGAGGAAGAGGTTCGGTCTAATGCTTTAATTTTCAAAACATGTAGCGAGCATTGATACCTTATTTTGACCGTGTACCGACCTTATCGGTCCAATGGCTAGGTCAATCTATCTAACTTATAGTTGTTTGATAAAGGAATTGCGTAAATGGCACTAATCTCCATTGCTGATGGGTGGTCTTTCATTAATTCTAAGTTCGTAGTAGCTTGGTGGAAATCTATAGAACCACTGTTTGATAATGATCAACCCTAGAAATTTTGGTTGGAAAATTTAAATCGGTTTACTTTAGAAACCTACAGATTTGACCAAATCAATACTTTTTCTATTTCCAACTCGCCAACAGCTACTTTGCACAATCAGCTCCTTTCTCCTTTTGCAGACTTTGCCAACACCATAAGAACACCGTTAGCCAAATTCTAAAAATTAGTCTCTAGAATACTAGATGCATTTATCATCCTAATTAGAGGTATAAATGAATCAAGCTGGTTTATAAATTACTTAATCTTGGTCCAATTTTTACTCAAGTATAATTTGGCCTTAGTTGAGTCGAGCTTGAGTTTGAACCATCCGAAAAATTATTCTAGTCAAACTCAAGCTTTAGAATACAAAACTTTGATGGCTTGCGAACTTAATCAAGCTCTAACATAATATTTTATTATATTTTAGTTTTCTTTTAAATAAGCCATTTATACAACTACAATCTACCTAACTTGGCTTATAAGTGGTAGAACTAAGAAGTAACTTTGCTTCATTTCCACTATTCTTAGTAGTACAAGACAACATGAAACAAACTATTCAATTAGAGTCCTATTGATACGCCTCAATATAAGGACACACTAGGAATATCAACATGTATTCGAACAAAAGAGAAAAACTAGAAAAATCATATGCTACTAATTAGATATGACTCACCAACTAGTCTACACGATCTAATTTCCGATCGGTAGAACTAAAAAGTCACTTTTCTTCATTTCCACTATTCTTACTAATATAAGTCACCATGAAACAAAGTATTCAATTGGAGTGCTATTGATATGCCTTGAGGTAAGGACACATTAAGAATATCAACATGTATTCAAACGAAAGAGAAAATCTAGAAAACCCATATGTTACTAACTAGATATGACTCTCTAATTAGTCCGCACGGTTTAATGAACACTTAATCCAACTCAAAATCACTCATTAGAGTCATTCACCACTAACTCTTTGCTAAAAGAGTTAAATAAGAGTTAGGATTTCTAGAGGAGAATACTTTCGAAATGAAAGATAATTCTATTAATAGAAGGTTCTAGTTGATGACTAATGTACAATTTGATTCGTTACACTCGACCATTAAGGTTAGTGCAAATGGCAAATGAAAAAAATGGAAAAACACAAAGAATAGTACAAAGAAATTCCTAGGACATAACCTTAATGGGTAAAACGAAGAAAAGGACAAAGGAATATGTTAGATAATCATGATTGGGATCTACACTATTAGTTACGTGATGGTCTTAGATTGGTTCTTCTAATGAAAGTGAAGAAAGAAGAATATTTAACTGGTCCCTAGCTATGATGCTTGGGTCTTGGTGGTAACTCAAAAATGAAGAATTCTCTAGGATGGTCAAATTAGCTAACTTGACTGAGGTGAGGTCAAGTAGATAGGTAGCTTTGTTCGGTCTCGAACTGGCTCGACAATAAGGACATCTGCAACATCAAGTCATCTAACCTTCCTAAGGTCAAGTTGGGTGTAGTTGTGGCTATGATCAATGTTCTACATTCAACTAGGTAAAGGTACAGTAAGCCTTGAGCTACATAGGAATCTTCATGCTGTATTGGTTCTCGAGCTAGGATTCGTTGGGTAAGACCTTGCAATCCCCTAACTTAGATCCAAGTAATTGGTTTAGGGACTTGATTCCTATTACTTACCATCTTCACACTGTAAACAAAACTATTGTATGACTTACTTAATCCTTAAGTTAGTACTGGTGCTTGTTGGTAGGTTTCCTTACTTATCTTTATTTTCTTCACTTCTATTCCATTTGTTTATTCCTTTGGATTATGCTCAAACATGTTTGGCTAATCATGATAAGGCTGCTAGAAAGGATGGTGATAGGCGGTTCAATTGTTTGATTGATATGTATATGAGCAACCTCAAATTTGATAATTTTGCTGGACCTCATCATGGTTGACAACCTCAAGAGAGAAGCTCACATATAATAGCTCCTTGATTGCATTTAACCAAATCATGAAGATTTAAGGTGCTACTAAGTCCCTCTTTAAAGTTGTGATGGGGCATGTGCTATGATAACACATAATTAACATATATTTTCTATTGTTATTTTATATGTTAGTTAAGAGAATTTTGTGTTACTTTGAGCTTAATTGGTTTAAATTTCATTTTCAAGGACCTTTAGAGCATTTCATGAAGTTTTAAAGGTCTTTAGTAATTCTTGGAGTAATTTAAAGCAAAAGTGTTGATCTTGGAATGAAGTGGAGGAAGTTTGGACGAGAATTGAGTAAATAATGAAGTCCGGGAAGGACCATGGCTAGGGTCTATGGCCATGGTCCCCAATTGAATTCCATTTGTCGAGTAATTTCTTTAAATTCAAAGTTTTTGCACGAAGAATAAGTATATGCCCAGCTATGACTGTCGTGTACCTAGGGCATGGTCATCTCTTGACAAGCAAATCTTTTGTAATGAATCTTTTATTTTTGGATATGTAATATTCAATGAATCCTTTATTTTATTAGGCCTTTCTTTTTAAATATAGCTCTACATCTCTATAAATAGATCATTATTCTAAGGTTTTTGGGGAGAACCCCTTTGGTAAACTTGTAGCTTAGAATTTTAGTAAGGATCTCTCAACTTACTCTCACTTTTCCTTTTATTATGTTGTCCTTGTTCTTTTGACTTTCTTAGTGAATCATTATTGAAATCTAGTTTTCTTTGCAATAACTTTTCTTCTTTCTATGATTTTATTCTTAGATGATCTTATTATACCAAGCTTATTTCGTCAATTAGTATTTATTGCGATTGCTAATTTGATGTCTGACTTTACTATAGAGTCACGAGTCCTGCAATAAATAGACAAGTGTAATTAGAAGAGTTTCAATGCGGTAAAAGATTAGGTGTTGAATCTTTCCAAATTAAAGAAACTTAATAGCGGGATCCAAATTCTTGATGCGATCATACAATGCTCTATTTAGTAGCGATGTAAGTAGAGAGGGTCTCAAGGTTAGGAATTAGCTGGAGACATGATTCTAGCTAATTCAAAATCTGATTTCCATAGGAATAGGAATGTCAACGATTCAGAGAATAATTGAGATTGAAAAATTGTAAGTAAGTAGAGAGTAAATAATACGATTCACTAAGGACAATGTCTTCTTTATTTTAATTAATTCATGCTTATTTATGTTAATCAGTTTTAGTTTTAATTAGTTTTGTTATTTAGTTATTCTTGTTTATGTTATTGTTCTTTTTTTAATAATCCTTATTTAGTTTTCCTGTTTAATCACTTTTATCCTTATATTGTAGAGTTAGATAACTGGAAGTTTTAGGGAAACTGCTAGTACTTAGGCTCTCATCACACTAGTTCTCCATGGGATTGACACTTAGACTCATGTTCGTTTTATTCTCTATTATAACTTGACTAAGTATATTTATTTGTTAGTGCAGTATACATCCGATCAAGTTATTGGCACTGTTGTCAGGGAGCTAAAAGAGTAACTTACTTACAATTAGCAAAAATCCTAATTTCCAATTATTTTAACACTTTTATAATAATCTTTCCTATAATTTTTTTTTTTGGTATTTTCCTTTTAAGTACGTTTTTAATCAATTAAGTGTGTAGGTATTAATTAGGGAATTGCACTTAAGATGGATTCAACCCTTGAGCTAATAACATAAAACAACAGTGCTTTTTGAGAGGCAAGCTAAAATTTGGTTTGGTCTATTTCAATTTAGTTATTTTTGTTCATTTGTCATTGTGTCATAAGTCAATTCAATTATTGAATTTTGAATTACCAGTTAGTGTTTTTGCTACTTGAACAAGTCTTGACTTGCATGAACAATAGTTGTCATCTAATTGAAGTGATATTTGATCTGTTTTTGTTTGTCCTAATTTGGATTTTCTCTAAGACAATTGCAAAAATCAAGCCAAGGAAGTAAAATCGCATGAATCCAAGGCTTGGGGATGAACATGGCCAAGGTCCACGGGTGTAAACCTTGCAGATGTTGCCTTTGTAAATAATTTTCTGAGGAATTTCAAAAGAAAACACGGAAGAGAGGTCCATCAGCAAGGACTATGGTTGTGGTTACGCGTAGGTAAGGAAAATAAAACATAACACAGACCATGGCCGAACTAAATGGCTGTAGACCATACTCGTGGTCTTGCAAAATTTAAAGACTACGGCAAAAACAATCTAGTTTCATTCTTGAACCAGCTTTCTCTCTCTACATGCCCACATTCTTTTATTTCTCTCTCTATACACACTTTAAATCATAAAAAAACCCACAATTTGACACCATAAGCTACAAAATCAAGGTATGTACATTATCTTTTCTTGATTATTTTCTTAGAGATGTGGTTAGATTATGTAGAAATTTGAATTTTGACGAGGGTTTAATCCTTACATGCATGTGTTTAGTTCTTGATCTCTAGGAGTGATCTAAGAGTTTTAATGTAATGAAATGTGCTTTTCATGCGTTATTTGCTAGCAACTCCATGGAAAGTGTATGTTTGGTGGATGAGAAAATGAGAGAAAGTAGATGAAAGTGAGGGAAGTGATAGGAAAGTGCGAGATAGTGAAGGAAAGTAATGAAATTTGTGGTTGAAGTTATTTATGTCATGTGATGTACATAACTCATGTTGAAAATATTGAAGCTTATGAATGTTGAAACTTTTGTCTAATTAGTAAATCCATAAATTTCTAGAAATTATTAACATGGATTTATTTAAGCGCATATCCTAAATGCTATCCTAAATTCATGTTAGAATTAGGAAATTTGATATTAGTAATTGCATAATCAAATTATGAAAACAAATTTCAATCGTGAATGCTAATATTCATTGTCAATTGAGGTTATGAAATTATAGGGTAAATTAAAGATTGCAAATTAACATCTTAGCAACCTTTTAATTTCATGAATCAACGTTTTGAGAAATTAGCATTATATGGTATTATGTTATTTCAAAAATTTCTTATATTGAGCAAAAATTTGAGGAATTTTTATATGTTAAATGCTAGTATCTTTGTCATTTGGATTATGTAACTTGGACTTGATCAACTCTATAAATGCATTAATTTATGACTTTAGTAAAATTGGTATTATACTATGCAAATCTTCTTTTAATTTAATTATTGCCTATGGTGCTTAGTTGGGTAAACTAGTAATTAAGTAGGAATTGTTACGCCCCGAAGTCATAGAGTTGCAATAGTCTCACCGTTTAAACTATTCTATGATGCTAACTGGTCTCATAATAACTACCATAGACATGATCTATACAAGGTGTTGACAACTTCTCGCTTTGAAGTAAACAGTTCAATTAAGTGTTTAACTACAAATATAGTAATTATCACAAGTTTTTAATAAACATACATAATTATATGTTAAATCTACAGAACTTTCTAGGAAATTCTACATAAACATAATGATTCACTAATTTATATAACGACTATCGGTCTTTTAGTTTTAAACTACAAAGGATACTTTAGCTACATATCTACTACTAAGCAAATTGATCCTCATACCCCTGGCTTCAAAAGAACTAACTTTTGGATAATTGTAAGGCAGCATAACACTTGAAATAATAAAAAATCAGGACTTGTAAAATGATTTATAAGATTATGAGCAACTATAGTTTGGTAAGTTGAATTGGAGATTCATCAAAGTATACAAACACAAACAAAATTATCAAGCAATTATTTTAATACAATGCAACAATCAAGTGTCATCACATAACATAGTCTGGTCTGTTGCGAAATCAGAGAAATTTCACTTGCTTTAATCCGGGTCGAGGAGTTTTCATGTTATGCAGTAGCTTATAACTAAACACAAGCGTATGCAATGGAGACACCGCTTCTCCCATGACTACCTTCGAACCATTGACTTTACTCTCGAAGCGACCTCCTCTCTTGTCACTTAGTTCGACTAAGGATGAAGAAATGACCATTATGCAATCTTGCGCTATCCCCTTCAAAGGGGTCAGTATTTGATTGGAGAATCCTAATGATCCCCTAATGGGTTGCAATGTATGACATTTTAGGTCATTAGAGTCGAATAAGATTAAATTTCATTTAGGGTGTTCAAACAATTTCGCACTAATTCAATCATAACATAAACTCAATTACATTACAAATTTCAGCACGAATTCAGATATATCAAACACATGCATAAACTACTTACAATCACAACCATATATAATCCTAAGTCTCCGAGTACCATAAAATAGTACTCCAATACAATAAGTAATAACCCAACTTACTTGAAATTTTTCAATCGCCTGATCACTTAATTGTAAGCCGATTCGTCTCTGAGTATCCAATAATACAAATAGGTTTTTTTAATACTTATACTTTAATGATTCATATTCTAAGTTATAATTTAACTCATTTTTCCATGTATACCTATTATTTACTAATAATTCATTCTACCCTATTTCGGGGTTCGATTCCTAAATTAGATTCTAGTTTTGATTTTGGAATCTTAAATATACTCGAATCCTAATGTGAAATTAATCACATTAAGCTCGAGTATTCTAATATCCTATTGGGTCTTAATTTAGTATTCTAAACTGTTCAGTACATACTAATCCTAATTGGGGTATCGGATTTATTTTCGATGTGAGAAACTTTTACATTTTTTATACAATTACCTAAAATTAAATTTTGTTTCATATTTATTATATTTTGATTTTTATTATTATATTATCTAATTAAACCTAATTTTTCTTATTTATTAAATTTACAATCTACATATTCCTAATTTTTTGCAATTACCACGTAATTCCTTCATTAATTATACTTAATACTCTAAAGGCTAGGATTAAGTTTCCACATCAGAGATTGACATCCCTAACCATCTAATTACTATCTAAATTAGTGATTAATGTCTTAATTACCTAATTAACCCAAAATTGCCTAATTTTTCTATCATTTTAGGGCTAAAAATTTACCTAAAAATTTTGAAAATTAAATTTTAAAAAATGGCTTCATAGCATTGTTCTATATCACTTAAACATTCTACAGAAAAATTTTGAGCTCCAAACTATACTCCTAAACTTATTTATTTCTAATTCTAATCATGTTCGGTTTTGCTTAATTTCTTAAGAACCCTATATTTTCAAACGTGATTACACTTAATCACTATTTTCCCCTAAATCTAAATATTATAAAACCTCAGAATAATAAATTTCATAATTTTATGGGTAAAATAAATAATTTTACGAAATTATACAAAATCGGAGCAGATGAGTGACTTACCTAGTCCGATGACTTTTGGCCTTCCAACACTAGTCCAGGTGTGTTGGCTGGTCCAGGTAGTGGGTCTAGAGTAGGGTGGTAGTGGTGGCATGTGGGTTTGGCTAGTTAGCTCCTACTGCACAAATTTTCTTCTTCTTTTTTAACCCTAATTTTCCTCTTGGATTTTCGATGCTCTCTTTTTTTTTTTTTTTATTTCTAACTGTCTAAAAGAGCTCTGTACTTTTTTTCCTTATTTATAGAGCTTTGTGGTAATTAATATACACTTAACTGGACAAAATATTGCTCAAATCCCTTAATTTTTTCCTTTTGTGTTGCTTGATTTTGATTAGGTAATTTTTATTCTTCACTTCCTAACTTGCCACGACCAAATCCACCTCATTCCTGCTTTCTCTGATTTTTTCTTAATTAATTAATAATTATTTAATAATTTTTTAGATAATTTAAGAAATTTCGCATATTTTTATCTACACGTAAATATATGTGGGGTACATGTGAACATTCCTAATTATTATTTAGGTCATTCTATAATTTTTAGTATACATATAATCTATCTCCAGTAATTTATTAGTTATTAGATTACGCTTTTCGCCTTTTCGATAATTAATAATTATTATATTTAAAATTTGAAAATTTTATAGTCTCCTATTTTATTACTTATTTTCTCAAATTCAAGTTTACGAGGTTATTTTTACTAATATTTTTATCTATAGTTTATAATTTGAGTTTGATCGGATCCTTTAATTGATTGCCCTAAACTTTGTGTTCTAAGTTTAATCTTATAGTCACTTGGCTTAACTTTAGGGCTTGTAGGAATGATAATTGAGTTTTATTAAGTTTTTTAAATTAGCTATTGTTTATATTGCGTGAATTATTCTCTTTATCAAATTTAAATTCTTTTTCTTTTTTATTGCAGAAAAATGCCTCGGGAAAAGCATACATGTCGCAAGAATGCTTGCTTGTTTACTACACACCTACTTCTTCAAATTTACCTTCTATTGCAGTAGGAGAAATACTCCCGACTTTTTCAAAAGGAATTTAGTGAGTTCACTTACTTCAATTAGGAGGCATTAGCTTGGGATGGATATGAAGCCAAAGTTAGACAGTTGATGGAGTTTAGCAGATAGGATTAACTATTGATAATTAATGAGCAGGTGTATAAAGAGTTAACTTTGGAATTTCTTAACATTTTTAGGTTAGGTATGGATAACCTTTCTCTAGGTAAGTAGAATTCCATTCACTTTAGATGCTTTGGCCATGAAGTTAGCATGTCGATTGATGACTTGGGCATCCATCTAGGAATATACTCAGCTAATTATATCAGGATGCAAGTGTATAGGTAATTTCCTTACAAATTGCCTTAGTGAGGACTTGAATCGGTTCTCTAGGGTGATATAACTAGAAGGGGAGGAGTTTATAATTTAAGGAAGTTAAAAGCTTCAAACACGGCTAACCCTGCTTTGAGGTTGATTCATTATATTTTGGTTAGGAACATTACAGGCAAAGGGAATAGCTAAGGAGTTGTAAATGAAAGAGACATTTTATATTTACATACTTTTGCTAATAGGCTGCCCATCAATTTGGTTGTTAGGGTAGCTTGGTTCTTTAAGACCTAAGCAACTAATAGGCAAGCCAAGTCTATTTTTGTAGGTCCTTGGGTCACTTACTTGGTGACAAGTTTGCATAGCTTCCTTGATGCATTGAGCATGCAAACATTGAATCCTCTTGTCCCTCTTACGTATGATGTTGTTAAGGCCATGCAACTCTGACCACCACCTGAAGTCTCACCCAAACCAATTGGTGAGGCTATAACTTCATCGTCCCTTAAGCCACAAGTTAAGTCTTCCTTAATGTTTAGCAATTTCAAGAGATTTATGAGGAAACATTTCAAGAGGTAAAGGACTGTAGAACATAAGGTAGACTAGGCCTTACCTTAGCAAATGGTGATCATGGCACTCTTCCAGATTCAGCCACCGCCAATTCTTGAGCCAGACTTTGTAGAAGAGTTAATTCTAGCTTAGAAAAGTTTCCAAATAAAATTGATAAAAAAGAATTTAATTATGGTTTATTAAGTTTGATATGGTAAATTTTACAATTTGGTTTACTTTTATGCTCATTCAATAAAAAAAAAAGGGTTAAAGTTGTTATAATCTAGTGGTATTGCCACCAGTCTTCCATTAGGATGAACCAATGTGTGAATCCCTCTACCCCCATATTTAGCGCCCCTTCCTTAAAAAAAAGAATCATCAAAAAGGAAAAAGAAACATTATTTTTTTTATTAAAAAAATGACCTTTTTAATTATACTATATTGGATAGGTACACCAAAATTGGAAATTCAATTTTCATGCTGAAATTAATTTTTTTTTTCCAATCAAGTTTCTACTATTTTAGGCAAGTTATTTAAGTTTTTATATTTATATCATTATTTAATTAACTCGGTAAGTATAAAACAAGTCATTTATATATGTATGTTAGATCCAATAAATCCTTTATGACATGTCATAATTCATGAGAGAGATTGATGATGAGGCTTTGCCTATTAGATTTAATCATTTTCCAATAATAATAAAAAAGGAGTTTATTTATTTATTTTTTTTGGTAGAATTAAACTATTACATTAATGTAAAGGTTATTCTAGTAACATGAACACTAATATCCCAAAATGATGGATTTAGTTCAAATCTCTCTTTAGTCAAGTTGTAATATATAATGTGGAAAAAAAAAACAATTCTTTTGCAAAGAACTAATAAACTTAACACAAAAAAAAAAAACTTAACATATAACGAAACTAGAATTAACTAAACCTTAATTTGAGAAGTCTTCATCTCCATTATATTTACTTAAATCATCTTCTAGGTGTAAGGCTCTTTTAAAGGACAAGACAAAAATATTAGTTTTGTTAAGTGATTTAATCCTACTTTTGCTAATAAATCAATAACTACATTCTCTTCTTTTGACCCCCAGCAAAACAACAAATCATTAGCCTCATTAGCATCAACTCAATAACCGGTATACAAAGACTCAATTCAACATCCCTAATCTATTTAATAACGCAGCAGAGTTTATTTCAAATATAAACCTATCATAACAAGGTTGCTTGGTAATTTCAAGTGCTTTTGCTGAAGCTCTACAATTCTACCTCTAATAGTGAAACTGTTGTAATTCTCTTAGAAAACCCTCATAAAACTTCTCCCCTTTCATTTTGACATATCTCACAATGTCGACATCTCTTCCCTCTTCACTTACTATGCCATAGTAGTTAAATTTCAAATAATCTCAATCTAGATGTTGCTAGTAACATTTTAGGGAAACACTATTTTATCCAATTCTCCTTTTATAAAAAATCACCTACCATTCAGTTGATATTTAACTTGTTTGGTTTAAAAATCCTTATGGTTTTCTCATATCCAAATGCTCCCCCATCATGAAAAGAAGAACTACCATACTTAAATTTCTATTATCCAGTGTCTTCTACTTTAAACAAGTATTCTTTTGATTTAATCTCTGATCTAGTTTGGAGAACCTTCAAAGCATGATGGTAAGTTGCATTTATTTCAAAATTCTCTCACTATACTAAAATCCTTAAAGAGATGTTATATGGATCCTTTTCTCCTCTTTATAAAATAAATAACATAAGGAAATAGCTATTACTCTTCCTATTAAACCATAGTGAAAAACTCTCTAAGTAAAAAATTGTAATTCCAAATTGTTGGAAGATTCTAAATCTAGCATTAGTCTTTACATTGACTCACACCTAACTCTTCTTTTGACAAGATTGAATATGTCATCTTTGTGGTCACTTCTCCACTTGGGTCATACATCTATGCTTTCTCATCCTTTCCCTCCTTTTTTTTTTTCTTTCATTCAGGGAGATATTGCTAAGTTAATCCTTGATTTTTTTTCCCCAAAGAAAATCTAATCCAATTTTCATTCCACTTCCATAAATCTTTCCAAACTTTTGCCAAAGAAAGGTTTTCCCTTCCTTCTTTTATAAATATATGCAAAAGGCTCCTTACAATACTAATAGTATTATACCAAGAGAACCAAAAGCTTACACTTTGTCTATTCCTTATTTTAGGAATTAACTTGCCTTTTAGCCAAGGGTTTGAAAATTTCAGGTCTTTAAAGAACATCATTTAACCCTTGATCTAAAAATTCAACTCCAAAAACTTTTACTTTTACTTTATCATATTTGTCCACAAACAATTCCTCTTTTTCAATTTCCAAGGTAACTTCACAAAGTTAGCATTGTTCCTCGACTTTTGGTCAAGTATCTCAAGACTACCACTCACTTTAGCTTTTATAACGTTATTTCAAGTAATCCAATAGATCTTCTTGCTTTCCTTTGCTATAAAAACACCAATTACAAAAAGTTCTTATTAAGCTTTTAAAGATTTTTTTGTAAAATTAATAGGGAGAGGCAAGAATTAGGAGTAACAATTATAGATGCTTTCCAAAATTGAAGAAACAATAAGATTTTTGCATAACATTCTTAAAAGTTTTATCTTTTAGCCAGTTAGTTTGTTCCTTACCTTTTCAAAAATGATGGTTGCCTACTCTTAAGAATTTCTTAACTCTTTTACTAGTAGGCATATCAATAGGACTTCTACTTAACACCTTACAATCCCTTCTTTTACTCTCCTCATTCATATTTTTTTGAAAATAAAATACTACACAAGACTATGGAAAAGCATTTGGTATATTCATCATTAATGGGGCATTTCTTTCTAATGCTTTACCATGAGAAAGATGTTATCTGCAGTAACAAGTGTAAGGGCTTCAAATTAGTACTCTCAGCTTCATTGTTTTCAACAATCATTATCCATTAAGAGATGAGTGGCTCTTCTCAAAACTTCTATAACTAGTATAAACAAATAAGGTGATTTTAGGTCCCCTTCATACTACCCTTTCTTGATAAGAAGGAAGACAAGGTTGATACTATTAACCACAACTTGAAAACTTACAATTTTCAAATCGGATCCTATTGAATCAATCTAAGATTTAGGAAATTGTAGACATTACAAAGTATGTCTAATAAAATCCCACTCAAGTATATTATAAGCCTTATTTAGATTAATCTTGGTAACCATCTACTTCCTAGCTCCCTTCTTCTTCCCTAAGGAGTGAAGCAATTCCTAGAATATAATGATATTATCTCCAGTAGTCCTTCTAGGAATGAAACTCTATTATTCTTGATTAAGTAGCTCATTAAGGAATGGGTGAAGTAGGTTTACAACCACCTTTTTAACAATTTTATTCAAAGTTGTACATTAATTAGTTGAAGTCTTTTATATTATTTGCTCCTAGTTGCTATGAGATCAACATAACTAATATTTTGTTTGGCTTTGGTGGAATGAAACAATTGACAAAAATCTTGTTCACTATTTAATGAACTATTATTCCAACTACATCCTAGCATTTCTTGTAAAATAAGGCATGATATCCATATATTCTTAGGGTTCTATCATTTAAAATGCACCAAATAAAACTCTTTATTTCATCGTTAGTCACATCTATGCATCACAGTGTTCATTTCTTCATTAAAATAAACCTAAAAAAAAAAAAAAACACCAAAACCTTCCCCTCCATCTCTTCTCCTAGAAAAGGGCATAATTTTGCTCCTTTTTTGTTTTACATAAGGAAGAAAACAAGTTTAAGATAAAGAATTTAATATGGTTTGGCTTTGAGATTCGACTCCTACTATTATCAAATAAACTAATCATTCTAAATTTTGAGCACCTAGCAATGGCACTTTCTTGAAAAACTTTGTATTTTTCTTACTCTTAATAAGCTATTTTGACCTTATCTTCGTTGCCTAAAGTTTTTCCTCATGGCTTAACACTAGTTCTGGCTCTTTACAAAGAAAAGCTTCTTTGTCTAATAAACCCTAATTGGGCACTACTCTAATCTCTCTCCTAACTTTCTCTACTTCTACAATAATATTTCTCTTCCTTACATGTATTAAACTAAACACTTCATTGTTCCATTTTTTAAACTATAAAGTAAATTCTTCTAAGTCTTCTAGAGTTCAAAATTCTTGTTCATTCCAACTTGAAGAAACAAAAGGCTTAATATCTAGATATTCTAGCCATATAGGCTTGAATTGTAAAGGCTTTTGGAATCAGGCCCCACCAATAACTTTAGGATGAGTCGTTAAAAGAATTGGGCAGTGGTTCGAGTGATGACAAGATCTATGTATTAATTTAGACTTATGGAAAATCTTTGTCCTTTTAAGATTCGCCCATGCTTTATCTAATCTTAATTAGATAAAATTCACAAAAGTTTACTCCTTTTGAACCACTTAAATTTTGATCATACTAATCCTGCATCCACCATTCCATATTTACTCACATACTCTTTGATATGCTATGCTGAGAGTAGATAAGGGTGACAGTATTGAGGTGGGTTCAAGTTTGTAGAAAGTTTGAAAATGAAAATGGGAAGAGAAACAGGTGAATAAAAATGAAAATAAAACAAGCAAAACCTACGATCCACTCTAAAGATGTGAAGAAGGTTTGATTCTTATCACTCTTAGTAGACTTGCGCATGTGATTGCACGATATTTCGCCTTCCCTATTTTTCATTATTACTTAAGACCTCATTAAAGTCTCCTATCATTCATCGTAGCTCACTCAATGAATTCAAATAAACTTTTGATTCCTCCCTTAACAGTTTTTAAAACTAAAATCTAAGACTTACATAAATAACAAAAAAGAACCAACAAAAGGGTATATGGATTGGTAGATTATGTAAAGTTCATTCATTTTGACTTCATGTGGATTCTAGAAAACCACAATACCCTAGTTAAATCTATGCACCTTAAAGCAAACTATTTTCTCATATCTCATTACCTATTGCAAATGAGTTGTCCCCTCCCTACTTAACCTTGTTTTAGTTATGATAGCTACCTATAGATTGTGGTAAGTAATCAAATCAACCATAGCTTTCTTTCTCACTATCATCATCACCCCTTTATCGTTCTATGCAAGAAATTTAAAAGGCTTTGGCTTTATATTAAATGTTAAGGTACTTATTATCTCTAAGCTCACGATTGAAAAAGTGTACCTATACGACAACTCTATAGAGTTAGTTTGATGAAGGCAATAAATCTCTATCCTTATCAACCATGGCTTGAGTTCTTTCACACAATCATCATTGAAATCTACCTTGAAGTCACCAATATTTGCTTTTCCCTCATCTATCAGCATCACATATAGTACTTTCTACATCTTAATTAATGTTAGTGTCTAAGCATATTCTATTCTATTATACTTCGATAACTACATTCCAAGCACCCCCAATGTACATTGCGCTTTTAAATTTGGTCTCACTAATCGAGGAACGATTATTAGCACCCCTTGTTTACTAGAGTTATCTATCCTATTTTGGTTTAACATACCCTATTGCTTGGGAAAGTTCGTCTAAATGTTATTTTTTGGAATCATCTCCCCTGGTATCCTTGCCTCTTTTCTTGTTTTAACTACTAGCTCCACTACTACTCCCATTCAGTATTGGGTAGTTTGATCTACTACAATTGAGAACTAATGTTTATCTAAGGTGTGGTGTGATGGATTTGTAATAAAGCATTTTCAGCATTACCCTTAGTTCAAACTTTTCCTCCATTCTTCTTCCTTAGTTTTTTTTTTAAAGATATACATTTTTCTATCTCTAATGGAAAAGAAGGAACATCAATATTGAAACTGAAGGTCTTTGGTGAAGAGCACTCAAAGTTAGTGATATTTTCATCATTTTCAAGGCCATTTATCATATTCGCACTAGCTGAAAATGTATTCTCATTTCCTAGTTTCGTCTATGGTACTTTGTCTTTTAAAATTCCTCAAAATTTGATAGTCCTTAAAGTATATCTTTTGCTATGTTTGTTGTACTCACTTAAGTTTCTATTCTCTTGTTCCTTCTTCTATTTCTTTTGACTCAATTTTCTTCCCTCCACTTTAACCCATTCTCCATACCCCATGCTATTATTATTCCTTCACAAACAACTCAATTGTATTCCTTTTCTCAATTCTTTTATTGTCCTGTTTCTTCACCTTCTATACTTAAAATCTAATATATTGTCCTTTAAACTTCTTCTCCAGAGATTGCAAAATCTCTCCTATTCGTGCTCCTTTTAAACTCTCGCTTTCCCTTACTTAGTTTCTTATTCTAAAGACATTCACAAAATTCCTCACTATAATATAAAAACTCGATAGTCCCTTATACATAATCTAGTAAGTGTGTTATTTAAATTTATTTAGATGCAAATTTGAGCGAATTTCTATCACCCCAGGACAATGGTAAGCAACCTACCTTAGTACTAAGCCAATAAACTTTGAATTTCTTTTTAAACGCTATTGGTGTGTAATACTTTATCGATACCTCCCGAATTCTTATCCATACTATCACCAGCTCTAGCTAAGCTATCGAAGCTCAAAACTTGATTCCTCTTTTTAAATGGCTAAATAATCACCATTTGATGAACCAAGGCCTAAAATTTATCACCCATTGAAAGTCATCTACCTTGTCAAGTATAACTAAGAAAAAATCTGGTCCAACACGGACCAATTTAAATGGATTTAGACCCCTTCATAACTTTCAAAGCTTTTCTTTCCTTACTTTGAATCTCAAATTCGACCCTATGGGCTTAATGATGAAGGTGCTCTTCTATAGTGCCTTGATTGCATCTCTCTCAACTTTTATGAAAGATATGAAGCTAACTATCAACATTGCCTATATTTGTTTAACTCATGGGTTTCATCTTGCCATTCATCTTGTTCATAATCCATACTATTATCTTTGTTCATTTCTACAAAATGCTATTGACATGCTCCTAGAACATTGGCAAATATTTATTTACGAATGGAAATGGAGCCAAATGGCCTAGACAGTGAAACACTTTCCTTATACCCCTTAGTTATGGGCCTCCATCTTAAAAAATGGTCAAAGCAAATCTTATCCTACTTGGATAAAGGCAATAAATCAATTCCTCTTTTAAAGGGGAAAGCTTACTTCTATCTATAGAGTAGTACATCAAAGAAAAAATTGGGGAAAAAATGATTAAATATACCAATTTAAACAGAGAATATATAGTTGAATTTTAGTGCAAAAATAATATACTTATGCCTATACTATGTGGTAGATAATTAGCAATTCATAAAGACTTTTATATATATTATTAAAGTGGATTTGTCCTTAAGTAACTGTACTATAACCATTACCATATAACTCTCTAATTAAAATTTTATTGAAAAAAAAACAATATTAAAAATAACTTACTAAAATTATAATTGTCTTATACTAAGGGTAAAATTGGTATATTAACTTATTCTCTCCCATTAATTTCTTTCAATCCTAAAACCTGCTTTCTCCGTTATATTCCTACGTAACATGATGCTTCATCTATGATCTTTCTTCTTGACGGTTTCTCTCTCTTTTTGTTTTCCCTCCCATCTTACTTTATGTGCACACATTATATAGCCAAAATTCAGATTATGATGAAATATAACCATGCTGATGATTGATATTTACTCGCATGGATTGATTTCTGTTTATAATCTTGATTTATTTATAGGTGAAAAATTAAAGGATTTAAAATGAGTGTAGGCAGAGGGAAAAAAAAGAAATAAATCTATATTTATATTATTTAATAAAAATTATGATTTTTTATTGAATAGATAATGACAAATTTTAAAGATATAAATTTAATTTTATTTATTCTGTACAATACATCACGAGTGCATTGTTTGCTAATTAATTTATTAGTAGTGCTCAAATGGCAAGGACAAGGATAGAAAGCATGAAGTCTATTCTATTTTGAAGCAAGATTGGTAAATTAACTTAGAACTTGGTGCACAAGGAAAATCATTTGACTCAATTGATTGGACGAAATCAGAAGCAAATGCGAATTTCGACTTCTCAATGCCATGCAATGCTCAAATACTGAATAAAGTAATATAATATCCCAACACAATAAAAGTACCAAGGTGGGCTAACTACAGTTCAATTTTGTCGCTTAATTCCATTAAAAGACGCACAACAACACTTGTCAAGGAATTGAAAAAGAGAATTTATGATTTTTTTTCAACAGTGCCATATAAATGAAAAAAAAAAAGTATAAAAATATGAAGAATATTTAACTTTTATAAATAATTGGCCTTATAACGCCTTATTAACACTTTCTTTCGTGAATTTGGTTGTGAAGTTTTATTTTAGGTAATGGTGATTCTTTTTTCGGTCTTCATATGGTTACTTGATAAGGCCTAAAAATGTTGATGCCAATTTGCATGGGGTTTTCAATTTGCATTCCAATGGGGGACATTTCTTCTAACTATTACATATGTTTTATTAAATGGTTTATTATGTGTCTTAAAATAGTCAATTAATACTATACTGCCTGTTTATTGATATGAATGATATATATATATATATATATATATATAACATGGTTAGATGAAATATTATTGAAGATCTAAATTTCTTTAAATGCTCTGATGACTTTGTTTTTCTACCAATGTTTGTAAAATGACGAAGAAATATAGAGAGGAGCCACCATATATTAACTCTATGTAATGGATGTGAATCAATATCATGGGAACAATAAATTATTGCAAAGTACCATACAAAAGTATATCAAAGTATATGTTCTACAGCAACAAAATGAATACTAGCATATCATAGGTAGCTCGTTAATGATCCGGAAGAAGTGTTAATTTTATTGAAATTTAAAGTGATCAAGCAAGCAAAGTGAACATTCAGTACATTTACATAATAGTTGAAGAAACAACTTCTAGAAATGTCCAAGGACTTTTGGCCACGGAGCAAAATGTAGAGGGTCATTTTAATAATTGGGTTTTCAACCCAATTTAATGCCACCGGCCGATATCTTAGACTAATAATAGAGTCTATGAAATTGGCTCAATTAAGGATGTTTTATAGAGATTTGATTTGATATGCTCAGAACAAAGATTGTCAAATTGGATTTTCTGCTTTTGGCCTTATTTGGTTATCTCTCATGCAAAAAAGTAGACTTGGAAATGGTTCTTCTAAGCCCATTTGAGCCTTAATTAGCTTTGATGGGGGCTTAAGGGAGCTTATAAATGCTCTAAGCTTATTTACAATAATAATAAGCTTTATTTAACTATTACACACCCTTGAGTAAAGCCTAAGCCCAGGAAGACTAAACGAAAGGATAAGCTTTAATAAAAAGGCTTAATTTCAATTGCTTATCTTAGAGTCATTCGATAGATAATATTAATCTCCAAATTCTATAAATAGGAAGCATCTCTTCTTATTTGATTAATTCAAAATACTGACAAGCTTGAGACAAATATTAGAGCTCTATTCAAATCACTCCAAAGAAGATTAAATAAGCAACTTTATCAAGAGCGATCTAAGAAAAATCAAGAATATTGAGTCTAATCTACTGTCATACGTATGCACTCAAGATATTGAGTTTACACATTCTTTCCCCTATACTTCTTCCTAACAATATCCCTTTATATGTCATTAGCTTAAGACATTTCCTAGGTCAACCGACATGCTTATTGTGATCGGCTAATTATGAGAACCCTACCACATGACATATGTAAGGATATCATTAAGAAAAGGTGTGGGAGGAAAAGTGGGCAAACTCGGGGTCTTGAATTTGTGTGTATGATAGTTAATCAAACTCGTTATTCTTGAGCATTCTTGAATTGTTCTTGGTGAATTGTCCATTTGATTTTCTTTGGAATAATTTTAGTAGATTTTTAATATTTGTCTTAAACTTGCTAATATTTTGAATAAATCAAATAATAAAAAAAGGCTCTTATTTATAGAGTTTAGAGGTTATTATTATCCACCGGACGGCTTTGAGACGGATGGCTTTAAGATAGATGGCTTACATTGAGTTTCTTTATTGAAACTTATCATCTCTTTTAGTCTTCATGAGCTAAGATATGGATGTAAGTATGTTTAAGGCTTTTATTAGTAAAAAAAAAAAAAACTCATTGTCATTATTATTTGGCTTAAAGATAAATACCAAATGAAGCTTGAATGGGCCCAAAAGAATCATTTCTGAGTCTATTTTTTGACGCATAAGATAATCGAGCAAGGTCGAAATCAAAATATTTAATCTAACAATCCCTATTCTAAACCTATTAAGATAGATCTTTCAAAAATCCCTAAACAAGTTAATTTCTTAAGTTCTACTATTAACTCAAAATATCTATCTATGGCATTAAATTGGACTAAAAGGTTCAATTATCAAAACAACCATTTACATAACTAATATTGAAAAACCTTACCTATGGAAGTATTAGCAAGATCCTAACCATAAAGTCGTATGGAGAAGAAGGAAACAAAAAAATCGATCCTTTATGTAAGCTATTATTTCACGTGCGAGATAGTAACATTAAATTGAAAAGAACATCCATCAACTTTTGGTCATGTAGACAATAGACAAAGCTAGATTTAATTAGATATCTTCTAAATCAAAAGAGCAAATGGAAAGGTACCAATAAATTACAATTTTGGCGTATATGCTTTTAAAGAATGATGGAGTGAGTTGTTGATTGTATTTAACCGGTATATATGGATAAAACTTTTTTTCATTTTAATATACAATTCCATTAGTTTTCTATCATTTTTTTTTCCTTAAAAAATATTCTTCCAATCCTCAAGGTCCGATTGGTTTTTTCTATTCAATATGGTTTGAACCAACTAAATTTTTTTGTTTGGGAATTTTATAGCCTATAACATAAAAAATCATAACCTTGGTTCGATAAGATTTGATTCAGATTTCTATACACCCCTCAATTTAACAATACAGTAAAAAGAAAATCATTCCTTGCGCACAACAAAATAGGGATTAGGATTCACCATTTAACTCGGGCACGAGAAACACAGTCAACATGTATATATGTGCATATGTATATATATATATATATATATATATATATATGTAAGTATGTATGTAAGAATATATAATTTATTTGGAAGTCGGAGGAAATAAAAAGAAAAAAGAAAAAAAAAAGAATTTCTTAGATCGTGGGAACAAAAGTAAATTAAATTGTAATGAACAGGTAAAGATTGAAAAATCCGAAAATGGACCTGTAGAAAAAATTTTACGCCCCGCAAGGGAAAATAATAGATTTATACCTTTGTTAATATGAATATAATTTGAGTGGGATTTTGAACTAGTTATAATTAATTAGGAACTAATTGTAAATTATAATTAATAGAAATGGGTTGGTGCGGAATGGGTACATGTGCAAGGCAATTAAGACTGAGTCTCAGTTTTGCTCATCTACTCCACTGGACAACCTATTTTATTGCTACTTGGCAAGAAAAAACCTCCAAAAAACCAATAACAAAAAAGCGAATAATAATAATAATAATAATGGAAGACATTTCCACAACGAGAGACAAATGCTGTTCTCTGCAAGGTTAGGAACACTGGCTCAAGTAAGCAAGTTGGTACTCTTTTCTTTTTTTGTTTTTTGGTCTTTCTATGTTAAAGTGGCTGATCTATTTGATATTACTTAAAAGGAGAAGGAGAATAGTGATGTAAGACGTAAACGTGGATTACTGCTAATAATAGAATAGTTTATATAGCATTGTATTTGGTGAGGGGGTTTCGATTTTACCTACCAACAACCAGGTTTGACTTGAAAATACAAAGGAGACTGTCAACGACATTCATCCTCCTACCTTGATTGTGCAAAGAGCCCATGGATTCCTCTAAAACCATTTAACACCAACCCTTCGTCCCTACACTATATATATCCCTTTCCCACCATTCTCCATCTTCAAATCCACTCCTACAAATTATAAAGATAACATAACACCATAAGAGCTTGCACTTTTTTTTTAAGAAAAAATGGGCAGTTTCACAAGGTTCCTTCTCGGGACTCTTGCGGTATCAGCACCGCTTGTATTGAAAAAAATGGAGCTGTTCTCCTCCACCAGCACCACCAAATATCTTCAGCTGCTGGTTCTTATGGTGTTAACGTATCTGCTCTACTCACTTATCAATAGACGCCCATCGAAGGTCCCTCCAGGACCACTTGCCATTCCCATTTTCGGAAACTGGCTCCAATTTGGCAATGACCTCAACCACCGCCTTCTTGCATCAATAGCCAAGAAATACGGCTCTGTTTTCCTACTCAAACTTGGAGTCAGAAACCTAGTGGTCGTCTCCGACCCTGAGCTCACCACTCAAGTCCTCCATACTCAAGGCGTTGAATTCGGTTCCCGTCCCAGGAATGTTGTTTTCGACATATTCACTGGGAATGGACAGGACATGGTGTTCACCGTGTATGGTGACCACTGGCGCAAGATGCGCAGAATCATGACCCTCCCATTCTTCACCAACAAGGTGGTCCACACTTACAGTGATATGTGGGAGCAGGAGATGGACCTGGTTGTTCGGGACCTGAAGAATGACCCCAGTGTGAAGAGTAAGGGTCTTGTGATCAGGAAGCGATTGCAATTGATGCTTTACAATATCATGTACAGAATGATGTTTGATGCTAAGTTTGAGTCGATGCAAGACCCCTTGTTCATTGAAGCCACCAAATTCAACTCCGAAAGGAGTCGCCTGGCTCAGAGCTTTGATTACAATTATGGTGATTTCATTCCATTGCTGAGGCCCTTTTTGACAGGATACTTGAACAAGTGCAAAGACTTGCAGAAGAGACGCCTTGCCTTTTTCAACAACAACTATGTTGAAAGAAGAAGGTACCTCTACTGATTACTAGGGACAGTCATCTTATTATTGGAATCGGCTTGATGTTTTAAGTAGATCATCCATGCTTCCAAGCATGACATCAAAATTAATCACCACTAAATAATCTGTTCGGTCTTTCAAGTTTTTAGCTATTTCTAACTGTTTACTTGTTTCTTGAACTTACCAGGAAAATAATGGCAGCTAATGGAGATGAGCACGTAATAAGCTGCGCCATAGACCACATAATTGACGCACAGAACAAAGGAGAAATCAGTGAAGAGAACGTGTTGTACATTGTGGAAAATATAAACGTTGCAGCAATAGAGACAACATTGTGGTCAATGGAGTGGGCAATTGCAGAGCTGGTGAACCATCCAGCGGTTCAAAAGAAAATCCGGGACGAGATCTCTTCGGTCTTTAAAGGGGTGGAGGAAGTCACTGAGTCGAATCTGCACCTACTTCCCTACCTGCAGGCCGTAGTAAAGGAGACGCTGAGGCTGCACACGCCAATACCACTTCTGGTACCCCACATGAACCTCGAGGAAGCGAAACTAGGAGGCTACACCGTTCCTAAGGAGTCCAAGGTGGTAGTGAATGCTTGGTGGTTGGCAAACAACCCCGAGTGGTGGAAGGATCCTGAGGAGTTCAGGCCTGAGAGGTTCTTGGCAGAGGAAAAGGATACAGATGCAGTTGCTGGAGGGAAAGTGGACTTCAGGTATTTGCCATTTGGAATGGGAAGAAGAAGCTGCCCTGGCATCATCCTGGCACTCCCTATCTTGGGGCTTGTTATTGCCAAACTTGTTACCAACTTTGAAATGTGTGTTCCACCGGGCATGGACAAGATCGACGTTTCTGAGAAAGGAGGACAATTCAGTTTGCATATTGCTAACCATTCCACAGTCGTCTTCAAACCAATCAAGGCCTAGTCCTCGTGCCCGAGGGAAAATTTCTAGGAGAATAACTTCCAGTCAAGTCTTTGTTGCTTTCCTTTTTCTTCCTTTACTGTTTCTCTCGTCTTTTTCGTTTTCCCCTTTCTTTTCAACTTTTTCTTTTTTTTTCCTTTCTTTTTGTGGTTTTATGGGAAATAAGAAAGTATATAATTTGTTCTGTTCTCATTTCGAAGTATAGAATTTGTTCTCTTCTCATTTCTTCTCCATTATTAAGCCAATGTGAAAAATTGTTGTGTTGTGCTAACAAGACTGGAGGTAGTTCTCTCTTGTTTATCTTGGACTGCCTATCTTTATGCACCTTCAGAGCAATCCATCTTTTAGACCTCAATTCACGCCCATTTTTCGCATTTCAAGCATTTGAAATGGACCTAGTCCAAAATAAATAAATAATAATAATAATAATAATAATAATAATTTAAGCAAATGCAAATGGAGATA
Organism: Lumnitzera racemosa; assembly: GCA_024138005.1. Classification (NCBI taxonomy): domain Eukaryota; kingdom Viridiplantae; phylum Streptophyta; class Magnoliopsida; order Myrtales; family Combretaceae; genus Lumnitzera; species Lumnitzera racemosa. Next base: position 11,872,836 of record JAMXBC010000007.1, read on the forward strand.
TCCATTACATTTGATATATTGGAAAGCAATGATGCTGGAATGGATTACCCATTCCGTTGGACGAAAATTTCATGGCATGTTCCATTCCTATGTCAAGTTTAGGAAAAAAAAATGCATGTTGATAATGGAAGGACGGTGTCAATATTTCATTGCTACCTATAGGTCTAAGAGCTTAAATGTGATGACCACATGCGTGAAGTGTGCAAGTCGCTATACATATGATTGAGGAGAATGCCATGAATGGTACATAAAATAAACGAGAGGAGTGGGAAGAAAGACGAGTTGGCAATATCAATTGGGTCTAACACAAGTTTACCATATCAAATCGTCCTTAATCATTCTGAATTCATTTAGCTTGACTTTTTTTAATCTTGTTACCTTAATTCAAAAAGTCAAATTTAGTTTAATATTAAACTTAAAAGCCCAAAATTGAATTTAGGCCTCTACACTATCCAATAAAAAAAAAATTAAAAAGAAACATTTAAGAAGAAACTGAAAAAAGGGTAACAAAAAATGGGGAAAAGAATGCATAGGGCAATAGTGCTAAACCCATAGTTATTGATGCATAACGCTCATAAGTGAGCCTCTCTGCATGACCCAACAAGGACACAACTTAGCGGCTTATGATGCAGCAAACCCACTCTACCGATGGTGGCCATGTGTGGTCTAGATCTGGGGTCCTTATGGTACCATGCATGCTTGCTGCTAGGTTTTTGACCTTCCATTAGTTACTGTGGCAGTGTTGACGGCAATGGCAGTGGCAATGACCTGGGGATGGAATAAGCAAGAAAATACTCCTCCTTTGTCCCTTACAAAATAGTGTGAAATGCTAGTTCCATGAAATCATCATTCTTCCTACCAATATAATATAAAAGAACATTCTAGAAAGCAATCTTCACCAATCATCACAGCATTAGTTAAATCACATTTTCAACATCCTGTTACAGAATACACGCAGGAAGATCTTCGCCTTCCCCAGGTTTTCATATAACATCACAATGTCATGTGAGCTGTTCATTTCATGTGGAGATCCGTTCAAGTCAGATAAAACAAGCATGAATTTTTCAAGCTATCGTCTCCTTAGAGAAACCAATTACAAGTCCAATCCACTAGTCCTCCAGAAGTAACAACCTGACCATAACAATGGTCACAAACTTTTTTTCCTTTGTGGGGAGGAGGTACTTGTCGATATCGTGTACAGATACAACTCATGTTTGCCTCTCATTTGACTCCAAAGGATTCGCAATCAAGGTTGTTATCACGAGTCGAGAGTTTCAGAGTAAAAATCTTTTAGCAGCTGTAAATTCTCGGGAGTTTTGAAGAGGCATAACCACGTGGGAATTTACATTGTTTGTCTGCATGTGAGGAGCAGTTTTAGGGTTAAATTGGACTTTGCCCAAAAAAAAAATTTACTATCATCTGCCTCACATATCTGCAAAAACAATTTGGGTAAGTTTGCATTCATTGTAATAAAATACACTTAAAAAGTTTTCTACATAGACGTACATATAAAGTCTCCCCAAAAAGAAAAGAAAAAGGAGGGACAACATCCCCGAAGCCAACCTTCTACTTTTTAGGAGACTTTCACCCAGAATTACCTTTTTCTCGGCCATGGCAACAAAACAAATATCTCCACAAACAAGCCTCACAGATCACATATGCTATTTCTACATTGAACATGCTCGTTTGCCCCAGATCTGTCCTGATCATTTACTGAACCACCACTAACCATCTCTTCTGCTTGTGTTTTCCTTGATCGCTTCTTTGCTTGGGGCACCATCATGTCGAAAGGAGGTTTCTGATCACGCTCGTGGAAATCTGTCTTACTTGAATGCAAGTCTGTGCTGCCACCTGGGCCGACCCATGCCAGTGGCAGTGGCTTCTCTGCATCCATGAGACATAATATTACTATCAGCTTAATTAATAATTTAGCATGCAAAAGCTACCACCAAGTAGCAGTATGCCATGTCATGTTGACCAGTAGAAAACATTTTATACGATGTTCACATCAGATAACTCCCCCTAGATAAAATCCACATGAAGGCACAAAAAAGAAACACCAAAGTAATGAAGGATCAAGATGAAGCTGACAAAATTGACCCCATGCAAGCATGACAAGTACATAGAACTCCTGCACCATATAGCATGCAAGAACCTAAATTTATTGTTGAGCACCACGGACAAGCACATGGCGATATCGTTAACTCTTTCCTTACTTACCCCAAAAGGAAAAGGGATATGGCCTCATCTAAAGAGAGCTTACTTGTCTTTAACAAATGCACATCACATGTAGATTGAGATGAAATAACTACAAAGCTAGAAGTGAGAACTGATACTTGAAAACTTAAATAGAAAACATGGAATCAGCAAACATGCTTTTCTTTGACCACTCCAATAAAACAAGAATGGAAAAGCTAAAGAAAGAATTTGGATAATATTTGCAACATTTGGAAACAACTTTCTCAGAAAAGTGGTTCCTTGGAGGCTAGATTTGCCAGCCTTGGGATTTTTAGAAAGGACAGCCCCCAGAATCATTCTTTGAGACATGAAACCAGGGGCATCAGTTGGCATGTACAAAAAGAATTCAGGAACCATCATTATTTTACCCTAATGCAATATATAAGAGCTGTTTAGTTAAAAAAACAGAATGTCAAGCAAACAATGCCACCAGAGGACTACTTCACAGTCTTCTTTGACAAATATTATGGTGCAACTTCAGCCTTCCACACTTACTTTTGGTGATTTAGCCCCCGGGAAGATTCATCTATATATATTTCTAATTTTACATACCTTGACCTGGCTCAAGACTTCGGTTGTTATCCCGAGCAGGCCGCTTCCTAACATAGTTGTCTTGTAGTGGCCTTGGGATTTGAAATGAAAACTGAGACATAGTTATTCCATCTTGAATATACTCAGGATGCTCTTGCAAGTACCTATTAAATAGTAGATGCAGCACAAAGTCAAAACAATTATGCATTTCCAGGCTTATTATAACAATTAGAAGACTGTATGATCAAATGGATAGAATTCTTAAGACTCATAAGAAGACGACAGAGACATACTTTTGTACCTCTACCATTGATCGAAGTCTTTTGCCTGAAGGAGCCACATAGTACCTGAAAAACATGAACTAATGAAATTACTTGTCAAGGAGGTATCCAAATGGCATACCTTTGGCTTGCATTCAAAAGCTAGCCTCCTAAAAGACAATAAAATTGCAAGAGAAACACAAAATAGAAACATACACATCTGCAAACTTAGTGCTCCCTTCTCCCCTAATACGGAGCTGCCGCTGCCATCCAGGTGGTGGCTGGGCAATATTGGGCTTATCAATAGCCCAGAGTCTACTACCATCTTGGGATATGTCTTCAGGATCATTGCACGATATATCTGGCCGCCACTCACAGGCTGTTTCACAATAGAAGGGGTTTTCTAGAATATGCTCACGTATTTCTTCATATTTCTCCTTTGTTGGTATAAGCCTCCATTTGAAGCAGCCAGCACACTGGACAGTAAAAGCTCCTACTGATGGCAGAATTTTGGGTGGTTGACTTGGTTTTGAATGGCTCCGAGATGGTGAATGCTGTGACCTAGTCAGATCAGATGCAGGAACAATCGCTCTTCTACTGTTGGCTAGAGGATCATACACCACCAACTGATTGGAAACTCCCTCATTAGTTTGGTTTCCCTTGTCCTCTGTGTCATGAGGTGGAGGATCCTCTTTTGGAGGAGAAGTAGCACTGATGGGTTCCTCGAGAGAGCTACCCACAGAGGTTGGCAAAGTTGAATCTGTTAGCTCCTGATCTTTCTTTTTTAGCTTTAATATCAACTTAAGACCAGGCTTTCCAGATGGTGATTCCATCTGGATGGATCTTTTCACACCTGTAAGGAAAACCAATTATTTGCTCGCAAACAAATTCAATGATTTTCTAAGAGCTCCAGATAATAGAACAGAACAGCAGATTTGGAAATGGATGAACATGCAAAATATGAAAAAGAAAACAAAATCATAAAATCATCAGGAGAAGTGCTTTAGCAGTTTAAAGGTTGCTGAAAGCTATCCAGGAATTCAATTGGAATGACTCGCAAGGTGAATCAAGTGAATATTATTTTAGGAAAGAAAGACAGAGAATATACAGATATTGCAAACAACTGAGCAAAATCTATAGCCTTGACTTGGGCAATGCAATCTGTGTCAAGAACGCATGATTTTTCATTGCATTTAAAGCTATTTGGGATAAAACATGAAGAGAAGAGAGAATAAAAGACTAACAAGTTTGTTAAGAGAAACATCATCGTTAACAAGCAAAACAAATCCATTACTCCTAAAACAGGTTTGATTGACTTGATAAAAATGGTATGAAATAGCTATTTTTTCCCTAAGAACCCATTCTTGCATTTGGTTAACAAAATACCGATTCCACAGAATTGTTATTATTGTAAAATAAAGGATATAATTCCTTTACAATACCAAAGGAATAGCTCTTCCTTTGTCTTATCTACTATATTTTCATATTCACCCATGAGACCTTGGTTCAAGAATCAAGCTATGGATTAAGATAGGAGTATACTGATACTTTTTATATATTCCCAATTTATTGGTAATGTTATTTTAAATATAACCAAACAAAGTAATAGTTATTACCTCTATATTCTATTCCTTAAAAATTGTGATTTTATTCCTACCTTATTTCATCCTAAAAACCAAATGTGCCACTAGCCTTCCTGGTCCATGCTTGGTCATCTGCATTATGGGGCATGGCTGAAGCATTGATGAGAATTTATGAGATGCAGTACCAACAGTTAAGCAAGATCCCTCAGCATAAGATGTCTTCAATGGAATAAAAGAACTAGATTTGATCCCACAAGCCCATTTTTGTTCAGGGAAGGAAAAAAAAAAAAAAAACAAGATTCATTTAAAATAAGTTCTGAAATCTCTACCTTCTGCATGGGTACCTAGCCTCGGGCGCTTATGGAAACATGAATGCCATTGTCTATATCCAAAAAGGAACCAAATATATATAAAAAAAAAAGTCACTGAAGAGCTCCTACATCAACTGTTAACTGTGATTCATGAATTCCACGCCATACTCAGCCAAAAGCTAGTCAGCAAAAGTACTCCAAAATAATGGTTATTGGATAAAGGACCACTGAAGTTTTTCCATAAAAACATTATTGAGTTTGAATGACAAAAGTTCATCAGAAATTCTACATTCTTCTTGATGCCTAAAGTTGCAACCATAAGAGCTACATTTACCATGTAATGGGAGACTTCTGGTTGAATAATCTTGCACATACATCCCAATGACATATATGAATGCAGACTCATGCACATGCACAAGGACGGTGAGAACTATACTTCTTAAGATGAAAGGTCAGATCTAACGGAGGAAACCACAAAATTGGCCAAGATGTCTTTAAACCCTTATAATACAATCAAACAAGAGTTCACTTTCTACTACACCGATCTGTTTACAAGGATATTGAATCTTGACAGAGATCCAACCAAGTGATAACAATATCTATTTTCATTTGATCTCATCCATAAACATGAAAATAAGAGAAAAAATTTCCAATCCAATTGCAAGAACAGGAAAGGAATAGTTCATCAGATCATATAAAGGCCATTTCATTTTTTTCTTATTAGGAATGATTCTTCCTGCCAAACAATGGCATTAAAGATTTCTCATTCTGTTTCCTATTTAACTCTCAAGTAGGTTTTTAAGGGAATGGGAGCATATTTGATCCACTTGCAAATAAAATAGAATTCTTTGGAATTGCATTCAAGTATTTCATAAACGGCACATGCATGAAGCTAAGATTAGAGCTCCTAATGAAGTCTCAATATTCCACCAGGTAGGGTCAGCAAAATAACTTTCACTTTCCATATGAATTGAGACCAGCTCTCTTCTTTGTAATAAGCTTAAGACTCCCCTTCCAATGAAATAGGTTTACTGAAAAGGAGGCAAGATTTGAGGGTCCCTTTTTTGGTAGCTGTTAAGAATTCAAGCCATCAAACCTTCAGGTTTAGTTAATAGGTCTGTTGGTACAATAGTGAATTTGCAAGTAAGCATTATATATGCAAGTGGTTTACATTTATTTCGCACATATAAAGGACATCTCCTGGCAGAGGGTATCAGCCAACATAAATAGCACAAACAATAGAGTTGTGGAAAAAAGCACATACATGGAAAATCAAGGATGATCTATTTGTAGACACTGTGTCCATTAAAAGATACCTCTCTTATCTTTGTTATGAGTTGTCGTCTTAGAATTGAACTTGAAAGCTGGCCAAAGTCCACGTGAAATTTTATGTGTGCCACTGATGCTTTAGATTAGACCTACCCTACTGTCAACATTTTATGAATTCAACAATTTCAACCTAAGGTAGCCAAAGGAAAAAAGCGTACTTGAGGTGCGAGGCCTAATAATTGCCTGAGGTGCAAGGCGCAAAAGAGGCACACATCTTAGCGATGGTAGGTGCAATAATCAATATACATACTTCCAGACAACCATTTCTAATAGTTAAAGTTAACTAACAGTTATAGTACATCAAAACATTTTAAACATATACAACTTAAAAAGAGTTTATAGTTTCTAAAACATAGGCGAAGTAAAAAATGTCTAACCCTGGGGTATCTCTGGAAATTAAAACACATGCCACAGCTAAAGCAAGCAAGAAACATAAGACATGAAAAGGTATCCCAAATGGATACGTTTAATCATCACTTAAACCCTCATCTGCATTTTCCATATTTTTGTTGTTCTAATCATCCACACTACTATAGCCACCATAAAATCTTCATCATTATCTGCTGCTGATTTATTTTGAGATAATAACCAGAAGAGTGTAATTAAATCTAATTCTGGTTTTTTGTCTTCTAGACTTTTTAGACGAGTTGCATGGCTTACATTAGTCAGCTTTTTCTTGGTATCTTTTTACTAACTTTTGACTTTTTGGAGGGCATAAAAGGTTAAATATTTTGAGTGTTGATGAGGCATGTGCCTCAGGCGCTTCACTGCCTTTGTGCCACTACAAAACAGTCAGGGAGGCAAAACTGTGCCAAAGTTGCTTAACTTTGAGGGTACTGAGGTGCGGTAGCTATGCTTTGCTTCACACAGGCATAGCCACACTAAGGTCTGTGCTTTGACTACACTTTAACCATTCTTTACTATTACAGCCAAAAATTGGAGCTCATATGAGTATTGATTTTAGATTGGATGTTTTTTGTTTAAGCCTTCTCCAATGTGTATGTTCTGACTGAAAAAAGCCTTGGCAATCAAATGCCACATAGGATTTTTCCAACATGACTTTGGTTGGAGATATTATGACACTGATGGCATTGTGCTATTTCATATAAGGCAGTAGTAAGTATGAGGAAACTAGAAGATCAGGTGGGCAAATAAGGATTTCTGCTGAAATTGAGTGGCCATCCAAAGATTTTATCCTTCTAATTCTACTCTTTTCAGAGTTCTACAAATAGGATTTGCAAGGTAATTCAAGACCTTGGATAGGTGACCGTGTCTAAAATGTTTTAGGTGAAGATCGCATCAGTGGAAAGTCCTTTACATCCTCATTTATTGATTGGAGGCCAACTCATTAACACTTGCTAAAGTTCCCCTATTTTACTTTCTACATATACTTTTCTATATATAGATCCTCGATGTACTTGGATACTTAAATTTTATTTAAAAACAGCAATTCAACTGAGTTTCCTTCATTCCAGGGCTAGCACAAGCAATAAACGGGAAAATCAAAATGCAATTAGAGGATAAACGCCGTATGAGAATGAATTAAATCTAGTTGAAAACTGACCTAAGCAGAAGATGGATCACCAGAGCGTTGCTGGCTATGCCAAGAATGCATGAACTTCCAACTCACCATCCATAATCTTACCAGCTGCACATTAGAATGCTAGACTTTTAGAAAATACATACTCATGGGGAAAGGAAAAAAATAAAATAAAATAAAAGGAAAGGAAAACGGTTCTGAATGGAGAAGTGCAACGAAGACATTATCCAAATGCAGGGTATTTTCTTTCTTTTTTTATTTTTTCAAATTTACATATGAAAAATCTAACCCTCTCCGAAACAATCCTGGTGGAGATGAAAATAGAAAAACAAAAAATAAAAAACAATCTAGCGCATCTCATCCACGAAAGGGATCTGCTGCACCATCCAATCAAGCAAAGAAACGTCATATTTAGTCCTATCAAATTAAAAAGGAACTGAAAAAACATCCATCGAGTAATCTGACAGCAGAAACACAAACTAGAGCTGCAGATATTACGAGGACATGAGAGAAGGGGGGAGAGAGAGAAACGTACGGATCTCGATCTTTGTGTTAACCCTAGCAGCTAGGTCTCAGCTTTGGACTCTTCTCTACTAGTACTACTTCTACTTTTACTTCTTCTTCTTCTTCTTCTTCTTTTTCTTCTTCTGCCTGTTGTTATTGTTGTTCTATTTCTGTGTGCAAGGTGCAAGCAAATCGAGAGACATTGAACGTCAACTAGCTGCCAGATTCATTATTGCTCACTTGTCACTTTATCATAATTATCAGTTAATCAACTTTCCTTTTTAAATTTTCGTCAACAACAATAAAATGATTGTTGTCTGGTTAATTATACATACCTAGATTTCTATTCCCATATTCTATCGATGTCTTCTTTTGAGGAGTTTTTCCGGATATTTGTTTTTGTTAATCTTTTTTTTATTTTTATTTTTTGTAAAATTCTAATTCCAACATTCAGATGCGACAACAATTACTAATAGCTAATGATACACTAAAACTCTAATTTCAATTCTATAGTTTACAAAATAAACATTTGTAGATTTGCCAATTATAAATATTATAAATCTCTATAGTTAAATAAAAATTGAGACTTCCAACCATATCGTATAATTACTAATAAACTAAATTCTAACTTTTACGATACATGATTAGTAAATTAATGTTCAATAGACTGTATTAGTTATTCTTATCGATCATCCTCATAATAAAAATAATAATATTGCTCACCCCATCCTATAAATTATAGTAAAGATCTCCAAACTTGTTGTACCTAGTAAATTTAATATATGTTCTTACAAATGGAAAAATTAAGGAATAACACATGAGCATGCTACACAAATAAATAGCTCACATGCATTAATGCAAATATGTATGGCAAGTCAGTCATCTATTATCTTTAATTTAGCCTATCAAATATCATAAGGGTATTCATAACCCCACTCATACTTGATAATATATATACATATATGATAAAACATGAACTACCACCATCGGCCACAATATTCCTAAGTCAGAAACTGCTAGTATGAACCCATCTAAATATTATCAAGATTTGTCATCTTTGACCTTAACACCTCTAAATTTACCCTAAATCCCTCTCATGTAAGACTCCATTGGAGACAACATATCACATGGATCATTGAGGTGTCCCATAAGGATCCACTACCTTCAACCCCTGGATGAGCTATGTACAAGTAGCAATTAAATATTTAGAGTTGAATATTAGTTTAATCCAAATTTTCAAGTTCTAACCTAACAAGTACACTTAACAAACATGTATTACGTACCTAAGAAGGATATTCGGTTTGATCACAATATCAACAATTCTAGAACCTGTCAATGTATAAGAATCATACTAGTCTTAGTAATATTGTTATTCATCATCTAATCTCCCTAGCTGACTAACTTAGGATCACTTAGAGTGATGATTGTAAGTCCTAAAGCCAAGCTAAGTAACCGTAGGGTTGAACTTAGAACCCAGGGTTGAACTTAGAACACAAGGTTTAGGGCGATCGGTTAAAAGATTCGATCAAACCCAAATTATAAACTATTGAGAGGAATATTAGTAAAACTGATCCCGTAATCTTGAATTTAAGAAAATAAGTAATGAAATAGGAGACTATAAAATTTTCAAATTTTAAACATAATAGGTATTAATTACCAAAAATGCGAAAAGTGTAATGAAATAACTAATAAATTACTAGAGATAGATTATATGTATACTAAAAATTTTAGAATGACCAAAATAATAATTAGGAATGTTCACGTGTACACTACATGTATTTACGTGTAGATAAAAATACGTATAATTACCTAAATTGGCCAAAAACTAAGCAAATAATTAAATAAAATTATAAAATAATTAGAAAAAAATTAGAAAAAATCAGAAGAGGATAAGATAAAGTAAGATCAGGTCGTGGCAGGCCAAAGCTGCAAAAAAACAAATTAGCCAATAAAAATGAGACAACTTAAAAGCAAAAATTTAGGGAAATGGGTAAAATCTTGTCAAATTGATGCACATTAATTACAAAAAATGTCTATAAATAGGGAAAAAATTTTCAGAAGTCATTTGGTCAGTTTAGCATTTGAAAAAAATCGGAGCACTGAAAAAATCGAGAGAAAATCCAAAAAAAAAAAAGAAAGAAAACTGTGCAGATTGGGCACGTAAGCTAAACCCACCACTCACTACCACCTGGGATCGAACCATCACCACAACCCTACACTAGAACTGCCGCCTGGATCGGCCGACAACCTTGGACCGGGCTTGGATGGCCAGAAAGCTTTGGACCGGTTAGTCTCTACAATGACCCGATTTTGAATAATTTTGTAAAATTAGTTATTTTGCCCAGAAAATTATGAAACTTGTTATTCTGAGGTTTTATTGTATGTAGATTTAGGGAAAAATATTGATTTATTTTAATTAAATCTGTAATTATAGGGTCCTTAACAAATTGCTCAAAACCGAGCATGACTAAACCGGAAAATAAATAGGCTTAGAAGTATAGTTTGGAGTTCAAAATTTTTTTGTTGGATGCTCATATGATGTAGAACAGTACTATGAAGCCATTTTTTTTAAATGAATTTTTTAAATTTTTAAGTTAATTTTTAGCCTTATAATGATGGGAAAATTAGGTGATTTAGGGTTAATTAAGTGATTAGGATGTTAATTATTGATTAGGATATTAATTATATGTTTAAGGATGTTAATCTCTGAAGTTGAACCCTAATCCTAGCCTTTAGGTATTAGTTATGGTTAATTAGGGAAATTAGGTAAGTAATATAAGAAATTAGTAAAATGTGATATTATAAATTAATAAATCTAAAAAAATAAAGTTATTTAGATAATATTATAATAGAAATCAGAAAAATAATAAATCTGAAAATAACAATTAATCTTAAGAAAAAGTCTCAAAATGTAAGATTTTTTTTACACATCGGGAATAAATCCGATATCGCGATTAGGGTTAGCATGTACCAAATAGATTGGAATACCAAATTACGACCCAATAGGATATTTAGACACTCGAGCTTAATGTGATTAATTTCACATTAGGATTCGAGCATATTTCAGGCTTAGAAATCAAAGTTTAAAATCTCATTTAGAATTTGAACACCGAAATAGAATACATGAATCATTAGGACGTAATGGGCACACACGGACAAAAATGAATTAAAATATAACTTAGAATATGAAACCGTAAATTTTAAGTACTAAAAAGACCTATTTGTATTATAGGACATCCAGAGATAAAATCAGCTTGCGATTAAGGGATCAAGCGATCGAGAAAATCCAAGTAAGTTGGGTTATTGCTTATTGTAATAGAGTTTAATAGAGTACTAGTTTTGTAGTACTCGGAGACTTAGGCTTGTATATGATTGTGATTGTAAGTAGTTTACACATGTGTTTGATATATCTAGATTCGTGCTGAATTTGTATTGTGAGTGATTTTGTGGCTGATTGAATTGGTATGAAATTGTTTGAACACTCTAAACGGAATTTAATATCAGTCGACCCCAAATAATAAATAATGTCATGCATTGTAACCCGTTAGGGGATTATAGAATTCTCCAACCAAATACCGACCCCTTCGAAAGGGATAGCGCAGGATTGCAAAATGGTCCCTTCTTCATCCTTAGTCGAACTAAGTGACAGGAGAGGAGGTCGCGGCGAGGGTGAAGTCAGTGGTTCGAAGGAAGTCGCGGGAGGAGCGAGGTCCTCATTGCACAAGCCTGGGTTTGGTTGTGAGCTGCTGCATAACATGGAACTCCTCAACCCGGATTGGAGCGGGTGAGATTTATCTGATTTCACAACAGACCGAATTACGTTGTGCGATGACACTTGATTGTTGCATTGCATGAAAATAATTGTTTGATAACCCTGTTTGTACTTGTATGCATTCATGAGTCTCCAATTCAACTTACTGAACTGTAGTTGCTCATACCCTTATAGATCCTTTTGCAGGTTCTGATTTCTGAACACTCAAAGCACTATGTCGCCCTATAATTACCCAGAGGTTAGTCTGTTGGAAGCTAGGGGTGTGAGGATCAAGTTGCTTAGTATAGTGTTTAACTAGAGTGACCATGTAATTAAGAATGAAAGACTGGTAGTTATTATGTAATCTAGTGAACTGTTATGTGATGTAAATAAACTTCCTGGAAAGCTCTGTGGACATATATATATATAATATTGTACATGTTATTAGAAATTTGTACTATTTATTATAATTGTAATTTAATTGTTAATCGGACTGTTTACTTCAAAGTGAGGAGTCGTCGACGCCTTATGTAGGTCATGTCTATGGTAGGCACTGTGAGGCCAGTTACTATCATAGAATGGTTTACACGACGGGACTGTTGCGACTCTACGACTACGGAGCGTAACAATGATGAGTTGGATTGAGAGAAAATTCATCAAAAGAAGAAAGAATAAGGTTCAAATAAGTTCATAGGGAAGGATCATAACTACAATCTAGGCCATGTTTCCCTTAGTATAACTCCCCAAAAAATCACAACCAAGATTATGCTTGTGATCATGATTGTGAACCCCATTGATCTCAATGCCACTTGTTTAGGGGGTAAAGTACAATTATGATTTTTAACCATGAACCCCTCGACTCCTCACATATCCTACAAATTTGTAAAACTTTATTTTTCCATTCTATGGACATTACGGTTAAGATTATGCCTATGATTCTCAATGCTTCGACAAAATGCTCCTTTTTTAACATTAATACTTTTCTACACCACCAAAGGCCACCACAATGTTCCACACTACTAAGATCCAAACTTTATTGTTCATCTAATTAATACTACAGTCCTTTTCAATCTAAAAAAATATCTTAAGGAACATTAAGATAAGAATAGAGGGCTGACTTGGTACTTGTGAATTGAACATGGAACTTGCACAATTTGCATCAATTACACAATTCCCAATGACACATTCAAAATCAATTTCTTATGAACTCAAAACATTCATAGATATTTAGAGTTGAAAGATCTCATCTTAAATCTCCTTAGTATACTCTCTTAAACTTTAAATGTGATTTCCTCTTTAAGAGAGAAACCTCTTTCTCAAAAATATTGTTTGTTCCTAAGAATGAGATGGCTAGGGTTAGAGGTTGAAAAGGAATGGCTAATATTATAAGGCTACATTTGTATCTAAGTAGCCCTTGAGTTTTCCTATCCATTAATTATTCAAATGTCCCTTTAAATTAACATTTTTACTTATTTACCCATACTTATTTCCATTATATTTATTATTATTATTTTTTTCTTAGGTTTTACAAAATTAAATGTATTTTATGAGTTATATTGGAAAAAAAAAAGAGGAGAGATACAAAAAAAATTAAAAGATATCTATTTTTGGATCAACATCAAAGCACTATTGAAATATTTTCTTTGTGTTTATTTGTTAGTAGTGACTCTAACTTTTCATTTTGTTATAGGAGGATTTATTTTTGTATAGAATATAATTATTTTTTAGTGTTTAACATGATTTGGTATGATGTGGATGAATTAGAACTACAAAGCATGGATCAATTAGATCACTAAAAGGAGAGTAGGAAGAAGTTAAGAGTTAATCAAGAACGTTCAAAAGTAAGTGACAAAATGCTTTGAAGCATTGTAAGCCAAAAGTTACATGTGCTTGATGTTGATCATAAGGCTTGAAGTTTAGAAGCTTTGTTTGATTTTCTTCACTTTGTATCATTCAACTTTAAGAGGCCATAACTTTTCATATACAAAGAGATATAGAGCTTATAATATGTTTTTGATGACTGGTTTGTTGTCAGTCAATTTTGGTGTAGAACTTTAATCCTATAAAAGGAAGAAAGAAAGGCTATAGAGGGTATCGGGGATAGTCCAGCGTAGCCACTTTGATGCCTAATTAAGTAAGTGTTTAGATGAGGCAATAAGTGAGTAAGTGAGCTAAGAGTATTTAAGAGTGTAAGAGAGTCCTTACAGTGGTTTTTGTCTCCTTATTTATAGAATGACCATGGACCATGTGGTAGCTCCTTAATTAAGCACACATCTAAAAGGCATAAATAATGGGTAGTTATGTAATAAAGTTGTGGAGAGAATAAACTATATACATGCCTTTTCAAATTCAAAGAAGTTAAGTTGGCATGTTGGGCCCTTTAACCCATCGGATGAATTAAGCCCACTACAGTAATTCATCAGGGGAAGCCAAACAGAAGATCTTAGTTGAAAATAGAATAGCTTATCGATCGAAGAGCTGAGTAAAATCACTAAGCAAAACTCTCTATCAGCATTTGTTCCCTAACTCCCATGGTTAAGAATTTGACTATAGGAGTCAATGGTTAAGACGACATTCAACTTAATTAATCAATAGGTAAGGCATTCAAGCCTACGCTTTTTTAGAAGTTATAAAATGCCTTCCAAGCTGTTTTTGCTACATTGTTATTGGTATTCTCAAGCCTAACATCCAAAACACAGCATATTGTATTTCAAATGAAAAGTCATTACCTTTTAGTTTCTCGCCTATTCGTTTCCTATGCAAGTACGAGGAACAGCTGTTACAATCATCATCATTGCGTTGTAGGGTTTATTAATGCCAGCAGTACGATGTCCCTTGGATATCTGGCCCCAAATACGTGTTAACAATCTATGGTAGGCCATCAAATCGGAACCTAAATCCTAATTAATCCCATTTCAACTTTCAAGAAAGGATTATTAACAGATGCATGTAAAGGTCCTCAAATACTTCAATATTCCGTTTTCTGCTCTTACTTTCATTTCTCTACATTGAAGATTTTCCTCTCCAAAATCTCCTTCAACTTTCTTGTGTAGTTGATTTTGATACTTCATTGTGTTTGGTTTAAAGCGTAATTCACCCTCTAATTTCTATTGATTCTAAAGCTACTCTTTTTGAGGTTACCTTTCCCCCAAAAAAAAGAACTAGTTTGACTTCATCACTTGGTAGCATAACGGATAGCACAATGGAAAGATGGGAAAAACTTGCCTACATTGAAGCTCTGTACGTAAACAGCTACTCCGCTGATAGGAAGGATAGATCGATTGCCAAATACTTATATAATAATGTTGTTTACAACATTGACTTTCCTAATAGAGTTTTAAGTAGTGTTATTACGTTGCTCATGTTGAAATATAAGAGATATTGGCAAGATCTCCTTAATGAGTAGCATTTGTGTAGGTAGAGAGAGGATGAGAGAGTTTGTTTTCCCATTGATTGTAAGTTCCATTTCCATTTGAAATACCTTGATTTTAGGTTACATCTTCCATTTTTTTTCTTTTCGAAAACAATTCTTCAACTACTTTCGTGTTGCTCCAAGCATGTTCTCTTCGAATACGTATAAACTCCTCGTAGCATTCAAGAAAATATGTAAGGAACTTAAGGTTAGAGCTATATCTCAATTATTTAGATTCTTTTTCACAATAAAGAGACAAGCGAACGGTTGTTCTATGCAACAGCTTGGCATGGTCGTAAGTTTATGGATTGGTTGGGGTCCAAAATTCATAAGTGGCATGCTAAGTATGTTTCCACTAGATCAGGTGAAGAGTTCGATTTTTTGAATAAATGTACTAAAACTATCCAAACTAAGGACATTAAGTTGTTGCCAAATGATGCTGCTGCAGCCAAGAAGATTCAAAACAGGCAGGGCAATAAAATATTTTCCTAGGATTATGAGAGGATCATCTCCAAATATGAAAAGGGGGAGCCTAGATTCTCCAACGATGAATGTAAGGTTTGATTTACCTTCCATGATGAGTTGAGCTACAGGAGGAAAGCTGATCTTGTGACTCATGGGGAAGAGGCCTATTACCTTTAAGCTTTACTTGGTACAGATTTGTCAATTCTCATTTGTCACTTTTTATAATGCTTTCTCTTTTATGTAGGTATGGGTATAAGAGACGTGGATCACAAGAAGTTTTTGACCTAAGGCAAAGCCAAAAAGCAAAAATTAGATAATCACTTATGCATACTACAGCCAAAGACAAATAAGGCTAGTCGTGGGGATGGGTCTAAGCTTACCGAAAACTTGAAAAGAGTAATGGGGAAACACGTGAAATGACAAAAGATGAATGAAAGAGTAAGCAAAACCAATAAATAGCTCCAAATGATATGACGCATCAATGGAACTTCCGAGGACTTACAGCACAACTAGATATGATGCATGAGATGGTCCATTAAGATTGCTTGCCGCCTAACCTTGCTTGCCGCCTAACCTTGCTTAAAGGTTAGGATAAGAGTGAAATAAGGATAAACATTCAGTATTTATAAGAGGAAAATATTTAATATATTAATGGCAATATGGTTCTTATAGCTATAAGTACAAGGAGTATTTATACCCGAGCAAGGATGATTCAGGATTAGTTTAGGGCAACTCACTTTGCCTTTCAATAAAAGTGATGCTAAGCAATTGGTTAACTTGGACATGATCAAGTAGATGCGCAAGGTTTGGCTACTGTCTTGGCATTCTATAAGTTGGCACACAACTTCTAAAAGGTAGGTAGTTATATGGCTCGGCATACAGAGTTGATTGGCAGTAAGGAGAAACTTGGCTTTGGCACGATACATTTGGAGCAAAAGGATTTGCTTCACTAGTCCCTCTAATCTTTGGGCTCGGTTATGGGTTAAAGGCCCAATAACCCGATTTCTATCATTCGCATTGCTACTAAAGTTGTTGTTAGTCAACTAACAATGCTAAGGAAAGTGGGCAAGGAATATGTCATTAAAGAGCTAGCTGTTCAGAAGAAGGGGAAAGAAACCCTCTGTATTGATGTAGGTCAATAGATAGAGCAAATGGAGGCTGTTGGAACTGTACAACTTGAAGTGCTTCCTATAGTTAAAGATACTACCAGTAAGGAGCAACTAAGAGAACCTAATCATGATCCTACTGCTGATGTCAACATGGAAGTTGTTCCTTAAGAGGTGGTGGATAACTCGACTTACTAGCCAAATCTTATGCCAAGCCCTAAGAAAAGGAGTGGGAAAGAACAAGTTGACCAACCTCCATATAAGAGGAGTAAAGGCATGGACGAGAAGACAAAGGAGGCTCTAGGGAATAAGGCTCTCAGCATCAAGTTTGCTGAGTTTGTTCCTTAATGAAAGGTAAGTGAGTATTTTCTATTGTGTTAAAAGTACGTGGTCCTGTATACCGATTTAGACTTGGGCGATAAGATGAATTCCTTAACCCTAATGGAAGCGATCATTCTACTAAAGGACAAGGAGAAGGTAAAGAATGACTTGGATAGAGTTGGTGTTGTCAAATTGTATGACATGAGTCTTTCTTCGATTGCAATTTGTTTTAAGTTTTAATACTAGTTCTACTGTTGACTATTCATTGTTACATAGATTAACAAACATCTTTTGATGGTCATAGGTGAAGCCAAGGAGCAGATGAAAAAGTTGTGCTCGATTTTGCATTTGACATTATTAAGAGTTGATTAACTTCTTCGGCTTGCTACCCTATTGCAGAACGTAGAGGAGGCTTATAACTCCTCTAAAGCGCAAACAATTGTGACCAAGAGTGAGAGGATAAAGACCTTAATGGAGGCCTGAAAACTATAAGAAGAGCTTACGGTTGAGAAACCGACACACTACTTAGTGGTCGATAAATCCTCAACCCTTAGGACCAAGAATGTCGAGCTTTATAAGAAAACAGAGAACTTGAAAGAAGAGTTTCGCAAGAAAAGATAAGAGTGCCGAGGGTTAGGAAAGACACTTACGACAATGAGTGAGGAGGAGGACAAGTTAAGAGTCTAGATTAAGGACTTGGAGATCAAGGGCTCCAAATTCGAAGTACGCATTGTCGAATTGGAGGAGGCTACAAAAGGAAAGCCCTCTGTAGAGGAGGCTTTATCCGTAGTTACCCCGAGTCAACAATATGAAAAATTGCATTATAAAAAGTTCTTGCAAGGGGTTCAACTGGCTAAGGTAGAAATTTTAAAAGTTTACCCTGACTACGAGCTATCATAACTTAACTTTGCCAATATCAATGATGAAAATGCTAGCAGTGCAAATGATGAAGCAATAGGTAAGGAAGAAGAGGTTGATGGTCGAAAGCAGAGTGATAATGAGCAGGCTAGTGCAGAAGTCCTTATAAATGCCAAGGAACTATGTTTGAAGGAGACTCCCTATGCCCGTAAAGTGATCTCCATCTCCTTAAACAAAGCCCTTAATGCTAATAAATATTTTAGCTCTAATAAGGTCCCTTTAAGCTTTGTTGATCAAGATTATAATTCTATGCAATTTAAAAAGAAAGAAAATCTTACTCCCATGGAGTCAATTGATTTACCTTCATTGTCTAATATGACAATTTTTTTTTTAACTTTAATTAGGATTGGGATAGACCTGTGCAAAGGCAAGTTTCGAACTATGAATCGGCTTAACAAACCTTTGAATCACGCCTGCCTGAATGGGGACAGGCTTAAACTAGCCAACGAACTACTAGGCCTTAAGGGCCTTAGCGGTCTAGCCTTAAAAACTGCTGACCTAATGGGCCCTTAAATTGATGGGTTGACTCGCCATTTGAATCAGCGATTCAACCATCGATTTAGGATTGTCCGAATTTCAATTTTTTTTTTTTTTGAACAATAAAGAACAAAACAAACATCATCATCCTCATGTAATCAAAATCAACTATTTCGAAGTAGAAGAAATATTTCAATTGAAAATAAAAGTGAACCGTTCATACATTGCTACATATCAACATAAAATATTAGAATTATTTAGGGGAAAAATAAAAATACGTGAGTAGGCAATAAATTATTAATAATAATTGACAGAAATGTAGGAAATTAAATTTAAAGAAAAAATTAAAAAAATAAAAGGCATAGTTCAACCGTCAGTTCACATCAACTAGCTCGAGCCCATATCCTTAAGGGCTTGGCTTAGTTTATCTAATCACCGACCCGTGAACTGGAGATTGAAGGCCGGTTATGAGCCATACTAGCCCAACATGCACCTCTAAGTCAACATGCTGACCTTCTGGTTGTAATTAATCTTTACTTTATGTTTGATGTTTTCAGTTTATGGTACGTTTTGTTTTATGTACAATTAGTACTTCTGTTCTTTCGTAAACATAGCTAGAGGTAGTTCATTAGTCATACAGGACTTGAACTTAAAATACTAAGGTTCGTTTTTCGAACTGTATAATCACCTATTGGAGGCCGTTTTGAGTTCACTAGCCTTAGTAGGTTGGAACTCTTGTCAAGGAAAGTTTAGCATTATTTGCTAATTAATATTAAGCCCATAAATTGATGTTGGTCAGAACTTTTTAAGTAATAGTTTGTTTCCCATATAGCTAGAACTATATTTGTCCATTAATCAAGTTTAGATCATGAATAAAAATGATTACGAGGAAGGATGCTCATGGACTGGAACGGATACTTCATATTAAACATAACATAGGCTGATGCCTTACATTGCTTGGGAAGAAAAAGTAAATGTAAACATAGAACATCGCCAATAGTACAAAGAAACTATTAAAAATATAACTTCAAATCCTCAGCATTCCATGTATGAGTTCTAATTTGACCATCTAGCCTTTCTAATTTATAGGTCGCCTTACCTATGACTTCTTGAACCTTTATTAGGTTTACTTAATTTACGTCGAGTTTCCTTTGACTACCTTGCATGCCTGTTGCCTCTAATTTCCTACAAACCAGATCTTTAGGTTGAAATACTTTATGCTTAACTTTCTGATTATAGTACCTCTTTGCCTTATGTTGGTAGGTGGTAACTCTTGCTCTTACGACGTCTATTATTTCCTCACTTATGTCTAAATTAGCCATTAGGGCAACCTAGTGTGCCATGATGTCAAATTTCTATATCTGTAAATTGGGCAACTCCAACTCAATCAGTAGAGCAGCTACTAATCCAAAAGCGAGCCTAAAAGGCATTGCTTCTATCGAAGTCCTATAGGTGGTCTTATACCCTCATAAAATATTGGATAATTCGTCGACCCATCTATCTATGGCATATCAACTCTTCTCTTCAAATTATACATGATAGTTTTGTTAGCAACTTCTATTTGTCCATTAGTTTGGGGGTTGAGCTAGTAAGGTATAGTTCAGTCAGATGTTATGCTTTTTGCAGAAAGCTCATAACTTATCGTTGTCAAACTATGGCCCATTATTAGTTATTATCATGAAGGGAACCCCAAATTGTAATATAATAGAGTTGAAAACAAATGACTCAATCTTCTATTCCGTAATCTTTGCTACTACATTGGTCTCCACCCATTTAATAAAATAATCCATTGTGACTATTATAAATTATCATTGAGTAGTAGCCATTGGGAAAGGTCCGAGCATATCTAACTCCCACTAGGCAAAAGATTAAGGGCTAATTAGCTTATGTAATTCAATAGAAGGCATGTCACTTAAGGCCTTATGTTTTTTACATTGCGAACATTGTCGTACAATAACGCTAAAGTCTTCTTTCATGGTTAGTCAATAATAATCGGGTCTCAATACATGGATATACAGAGTTGGGCATTCACATAGTTGTTGTAAACACCTCCATACAATTCAGAAAGAACCTGTTAAAATCTTTCGATGAAAGACATCGAAGGTAGGGTTGTGAGAGATCGTGCTTGCATAACCGATCATCAATTAGTGTGTAATTTGTGGCTTGATATATCAACCTTCGAGCTTCTATTTTGCGCAAGGAGTTACTTCATAACTTTATACAATTGTTTCTAAACTTTTGTTGGGTAAGTACTCAATAAAGAGTTTATCATTCAAGTTGGGAAGTGATATGCCATGCCAAAAGCAAACGAGAGCAATAATATCAAGGTGGGTTCAAGTTAGCAGAAAGCTTAAAGTGAAAGGTAATGAAATGAGAAAAATTGGAACAAGAAAACGAGATAAACAAGTAAACTACACATGATTCCAAGGATATGACACAATAAGGAAACTCCACGGACTCACAAAACTAACTCAATATGATGTATGAGTAACTCGATGAGGTTACTTGCTACCTAGCCTTACTTAAGGGTTAGGATAAGAGTAAGAAAAAGAGGTAAGCAGACTAGCACTTAAACAAGAAGTATATCAATATTAGATGATTGTTGTGGGTACATATTACAAAGGGTGTTTATACCCGAAAAGTTAGGGTAACCTACCTTAAATGGAAAAGACCAAAAGAGTTATTACCTGAACAAGTAATGTATAAGAAATAATAAAATGGTACAAATGAAAAATCAAAGAAATTGATGATTGGTGTAGCAAAGTCCTTTTCACGTAGGGTTGGATACGTGGCAAGCAATCACTAAGGGCATTTCTAGCATAAACAGACAAATTGTATGGTTAGGTTAAGGATTGCCAAGACAAGGTGTAGAGTATAACTAGGGGTTCTTCTGAGAAGATGTAGGTTTAGATGTGCTTTGGGGTTCTCGACACCAATACTACTGAGTTGTTAGTTAACATGGTCATGATTGAGCAGACGTGTGATAGGACCGAGCTATTAGTGGAGCATATTTTAGGTTAATACTTAATTATTTAATAGATGAGAAGTTACTCGGCTTAGCATGTGGAGTTGGTTAACAGTAAGGATTAACTCAGCTTCGGCAATAAGGATTAGCTTAGCCTTTGTAAGAGTTGGTTGGAACAATAGAATCCCCTTTGTTAATCTCTTAAGGCCTCGAGCTCGGGCTTGAGTTAAAGGTCTGATTGTTTGATTCCTATCATCCCCTTTGGGTTGATTTAGATTTGGGGTCAAATCCGATTGGCCTTTGCTCAATTCTCCTTCATGTTGATAGGGGCTGAGGTCAACAATGTTAAAGATGTAAAAAACTCCATAGTCTTTAGGCAATTCTAGTCGATGGGCATTATCATTGATCTTTTGGAGTACTCTAAAGGGACTTTCGGCTTAAGCAAACAACTTATTCTTTCTCTTATTCGGAAACCCCTCTTTGCTTAGGTGCAACCATACCAAATCACCGAGTTGAAACTGCGCTAACTGTCACGCCCCGAAGCGGCAGAGTCGTAACAGCCCCCTCGTGTAAATCACCCTAAGATAGAAGTTGGCCTTACAACCGCTATCTTAGACCTGATCTATACAAGGCATCAACGACTAACCTGCTTTGTAGTAAACGGTTTGTAATTTAAATAAATCATTCATCTAAGAAAGTGAGAATATATATATATATATATACTATAATTTAGTTATTACATTATTCAAAATGAAAAGCAATAACATATGTGTTGATTCTTCAATATTTTTCCTCACTCCCCAAGATCCAGCAGTTGATAGCTTCAGAGTAGTTGTGGCCGCTTCTTAGTCAGCACCTGCACGATGTCTATAGGGATGTGAGCAACCACAACTTAGTAAGTTAGGACAGAGGACTTAAAACTATACCATACACATAACAAGGTTTTCAATCACTTATTAGGTGCAATGCATGTGCAAGCAAATGCCATCGCACGACGTTGTCCGACTCGTCGTGAGATTAAAGAAATTACGCTCGTTCTAATTCGTATTGAGGAGTTACCGTTAATGCAACAGCTCACGACCAAACCCAGGCTTGTGTAATGGAGACTTTCCTCCTCCCGCGACTACCTTCGAACCATTGTCTTTAACCTCGCCACGACCTCCTCTCCTGTCACTTAGTTCGACTAAGGATGAAGAAGGGACCATTTTGCAATCCTACACTATCCCTTTCGAAAGGGTCGGTATTTGGCCGAAGAGTTCTAAGTTCCCCTAACTAGTTGCCATGCATGTCCGATTATGATTACTGGTCGTATATTAGATTAAGTCCATTTGAGGGTGATCAATTTTTTCATACAAATCATACAATATGTACCAGAGCAACAAATAGAATCATAGCATTACCCATAATCAAACACATGCATACATTCAACTATCTAACAAGCACAACCAAGCAAATCTTAAGCCTCCAAAATACAGCATCGTATTAATCCCAACTTACCTCGACTCCTCGCTCACTCACTCGAGGTCCGATTTGCTCAGGCCATCGTCGATCATCCCTATAACACAAACGTGGTTTCAGCTTTTCATATAACTATTATAGGTTCGTTTTATCCTATAACGCTTATCGTTATGTTTTATTTAGGGTTTAAGATACCTAGTTATCTAGGTCTTAAGTCTTTTACAATTATTCTAGGTTTAAGATTAGGTTCGGGTTCGGTTTCTGCATCGATTTCTAAATTAGGTTCTAGTTCTATTTTCTAAGTAGCGTTTTATATTCTAACCCTAGAAATTCGTTTCAACCCATAATGTGAAATTAATCACATTATTTCCTGATCTCCTAAATACGATCACTACCCTTAGTCAGCATTTTATTTCATCCGGTATACTTAAATCCATATTTGTGTACCAAATTTACTCATGTTGTGAGAATTTTTTTTTTTACATTTTTTCATATAATTACCTAAAATTGAATTTTGTTTTAGATTTGTTATGTTTGGATTTTCATTATTTTATTATCTAATTAAACCTAATTTTTCATATTTATTAAAGTTTCAATTCTACATATTCCTAATTTTCTACATTTACCACATAACACTTTCATTACTTACACTTAACACTCCATAGACTAGGATTAGGTTTCCACATCAGAGATTAACATCCCTAAACATATAATTACTATCTAAATCAGTAATTAACATCTTAATCACCTAATTAACCTTAAATCACCCAATTTTTCCATCATTTTAGGGCTAAAAATTTACTTAAAAATTTTGAAAATTAATTTTAAAAAAATGGATTCATAGCACTGTTCTACATCATATGAGCATCTTACAGAAAAATTTTGAGCTCCAAACTACACTTTTAAGCCTATTTATTTTCCGGTTTCGTCATGCTCGGTTTTGAATAATTTGTTAAGGACTCTATAATTGTAGATTTAATTAAACTAAATTAATATTTTTCTCTAAATCTACATACAATAAAACCTCAGAATAACAAGTTTCATAATTTTCTGGGCAAAATAACTAATTTTACAAAATTATTCAAAATCAGGTCATTTAAGAGACTAACCGGTCCAAAGCTTTCTGGCCGTCCAAGCCCGGTCCAAGGTTGTCGGCCGGCCCAGGCGGTGATTCTAGTGTAGGGTGGTAGTGGTGGTTCGGTCCTAGATAGTGGTGAGTGGTTCATTTGGTTCACTTGCCTAATCTGCACAGTTTTTTTTTCTAGATTTTCTCTCGATTTTTCAGTGCTCTTATTTTTCTCAGATTCTAAACTGACCAAATGACTTTTGAAAATTTTTCCCCTATTTATAAACAATTGTAGTAATTAATTTGCATTAATTTGATAAGACTTTGCCCTAATTTCTTGATTTTTGGCTTTTAGGTTGTCCAAATTTTATTGGTTGATTTTTCTTTTTTTTGTTTGAACCTGTCACAACCTGATGTTGGTTCAGCTTATCATCTTCTGATTTTTTTTTTATTTTTCTATAATTATTTTATAATTTTATTTAATTATTCGCTTAGTTTTTGGCCAATTTAGGTAATTTTGCGTATTTTTATCTACACGTAAATACATATAGGGTATACATGAACATTCCTAATTATTACTTTGGTCATTCTAAAATTTTTAGTATACATATAATCTATCTCTACTAATTTATTAGTTATTAGATTACACTTTTCGCATTTTCAGTAATTAATACTTATTATGCTTAAAATTTGAAAATTTTATAGTCTCCTATTTTATTACTTATTTTCTTAAATTCAAGTTTACGGGGTCATTTTTATTAATATTTCTCTTAATAGTTTATAATTTGGGATTTAATCGGATTCCTTAACCGATCGTCTAAAACTTATATTCTAAGTTCAATCCTACGGTCAATTGGCTTAGCTTTGGGGCTTACACTAACTTCCTTTATTTACTCTTCTCTCTTAGCTTCTTGGTAGCTTGGTCAATCTACTGGGTAAGCCTCTCATAAATTTGTTGCAAAAATTGTACTTAGACTCTTACATCAGGGTCTTCTTGCTGTAACATGGGTACTGGGGCATAATCAATGGGTAGCTTTAGATTGAAGCCATAGATGACTTTAAAGGGTATTTGTTTGGTGGTGTCATGTACCATGTAATTGTAAGTGAATTCTACCATAGGTAAACAAATATTATAATCAGCTAAGTTCTTTCCTACTACAGCTTGGAGTGGTGATCCCGAAGTGTAATTGACTACCTTTATTTGGCCATCAGTTTAGGGATGATAGAAAGTATTGAATAGTATTTTAGTCACCATACGATGCCAAGAGTTCTTTAAAAATGGCTAAAAAACTTTAGATCTTTATCTAATGCAACACTTCTCTATATGCCATGCAAGCGAACAATCTCTTGCAAAAAGAGAAAAGTAATAGCTGAAGCAACGTTAGTTTTGGAGTAGGGCATGAAGTGTATTATTTTACTAAATCCATCTACGATAACCATCATAGAATCTTTATCTCAAGTAGTTCTTAGCAATCCGAGCATGAAGTCCATACTTAACTTAGTCTAAGGTTTAGTTGGAATAAGCAAGGGCATTGCTTTCTCTTGTTTGGCTCGACATTTGGCCTTCTTTCAAGAAACACAAGTCTTAACAATTCGATACACATCTCACCTCATCTTAGGCCAAAAGAAGCTTCTAATGAATAGTTCATATGTCCTCTTTTCTCCAAAGTGGCCGAAGAGCCCTTTACCATGAGTATAGAACAGGTCAATACACCTAGCTTGCCACTTTAGAATAGATAACTATCTTCCATATGTTAGTTAGCCACCGTTCTTCCCTCTACACATTGTCCAAATATATAACCAAAATTGGGTTCTTAAGGATACTACTCTTTGATGTTCGTAAATCTCAAGAGTCTCGTCTATAGCTTAGTCAAAAGAACATGCCGGCGTGATAAGGCATTGGCCACCAAATTAGTTTTACACTATTTGTACTTTACCACAAAGTTGAATCCTTCTAAGAATTCAATCCATTGCACTTGCCTCTTTGATAATTTAACCTATGTTCTAAGGTTCTTCAAGGACTTATGATTTGTATAAATGACAAATTCTCTTAATAATAGGTAGTGCTACCATAGTTGGAGTATTTAGATAAGGGCTAGGAGTTCTTTGTCATATACTGAGTAGTTCAACTGATGTCTTATTAGCTTCTTGCTATGGTAAGTAATTGGTCAACCTTCTTGCATTAAGACAGCACCTATTTCAACATCTGACGTGTTACACTTAGGCTTAAAAATTTTCTCAAAGTCGAACAGAGCCAATACTAGTGTAGAAGTCAATCTTGCCTTCACTTCAACAAAACTTCACTCTTCTTTCTCTCCCTACTTGAATTCAATATTCCTTTTTGTTAGCTTAGTAAGGGATGCAACAATAATACTAAAACCCTTTATGAATCTTTGATAAAAGGATGCCAGTCCATAGAAACTTCTCACCTCGACACAAGTGGTTGGTGTAACGACTTAATCAGAACTCTTTCCACTGAGGTATTGTCCGCTTTAGAATGAAACACTATCCAGTTTTGTCCCCTAGTGCAAGGTAATATTAGAGCAATCTACTAATCGAAAAGGCCAAAGTCTTTCTTGGAAGGGGTGGGTACAGTTTGGTTTGGTATGGTTCGCCTCCTCTTATCGAACCAAACCTAATATAACAGTTTGTTTTTTTTTTTAGAAACAAAACCGAACCATATGGTTCGATTTATAAATTTTTTGAATTTAATTAAAATCAATTCGGTTCAGTTCAATCTATGGTTCAAGCCGTTTGTGTCAAATTTTCACTAAATATTTTTATCTCTAATAAATGTAGAATTTCAAATGGAATTTACCCAACTTAATTTTAATAATTGATACAAAATTATGATAAAGAATAACAAGATATGAACAATTTGATGAAATTTATGAAGATTGATGGGAAAAAAATTATAAAAAGTACAAAATAATTGCATAATTTTTTTTATTTAACTAAATGGTTTGATTTGGTTCAAAACGGTACACTTTCATTTGCTTCTTCGAATAGAACTACAAATTATTTATATATAACTGAACCGAATCATAAAGCAAACGATTTACAAGAAAATCGATTTTTCGGTTTAGTTCACAGTTCGATCTACAGTTTACACGGGGGTGGGGTGGGGTAGGGGGTTTATGAATTGTAATCTCCCTTACATGTTAGGTGACTAAACTCTAAATCATTGAAGTACTTTTTGGTGTAGTGGCTCGGAGCATGTCAAAACTCTAAAGTTAAGCATGTTGGGGCTAAGTCAATCCTAGATGGGTGACCTCTTAGGAAGCTTCTACACCAGGGGACAAAACCATACACATGCCAAAGCGAATAATACTTCGGTGGGAGGAGTTTTGACTAGGTCGTTACAACAAAGGCATAGAGGAGCCATAGTGAATCAAGTAATTCCTATTCTAAAAATATTTTTATGAATCAAGGTATAGTGAATGGGAAGATGTGTGAGATACTAAGTGTATGGATAAAATTGAGGATAAAGGAATGATTATTAGAAGGGCTAAAGCTTAGGTAATACTTAGTAGAAACCTAAGTAGCCATAACATTTCAAATGTTAGGGAGTATGGGCATCTTGCAATCCAATGTCTTAGTCAATAGGCTGTGATGCTTCGAGGGGATGAAATAATTTATCATGGTGAATAAAAAAGTGTGAAAGAAACTGAAGAGAAGTTGCAACAGTCTAACAAAGAGTAGAGCTTAGATGGAGATTCTATACCACTTACATTAACAGCAAGGCAAAATATAGATACAGAATGAATTCAGAGGTACCTAATAGAGAGAAGATTTATTTACTCTCAGGGATTCATAAAAGGGTAGGCCATCTTCCTTCATAGTAAATAGGGGAAGCTATACAAATCTAACATCTATTGTTTTTGTTCATCACATTATATTAAATAATAAGCAACTACTAAGACCTTACGACTTGCATTAGCTTGGATCTAAAGGAGTAGTGTGGTAAACAAGTGGGTAAGAGTGTCTATGGTTTTCAAAATCGCATTTCAACTATTCATTTGAATATATAGGATCATGCAAAACCGGTAAAATTATAAGTTTGTAGATTCGTACATGAAAGTTCATAATTTTACTAAAAGTTTATACATAAAAAATTTTATGTCTATTTTAACTAAGAAAAACATTATAAAATTATATACTTGTAGAATTATATTTTTGACTCACGATTTTAATAGCTATGATAGTGCCAATTACCATTGGAGAAAATATTGATGAAATAATTTATGATGTATTTCTAGTGGATGCATTAGACATATTATTTAGTGGGCTATGGAAATTAGATAGACGAGTCATAGTTAATGAATTCCAAAATTCACACTCTTAAGAAGGATGGGAAGGAAATTGCTTTGTTTCCCATGAGTCAATTGACATGAGAAGGATTCGAGGTATTAAAGGAAGTAAAAAGTTTGTCTAGAGTAGTCTATTTGCTACAAAGAATTTGTGAGGAAATTTGCAAATTGCTTCCAACTTGAGTGCATGCTTAGGGGCGAGGGGTAGGGTGAGTAAAACAATAGGCTAAACTCAAGAAAAGGTGGTTGTGGGATAATAATAAAATAATAATAAGTACGGAAATTAAAAGAGATAAGGATAAAGAAGATCAAGCTTAGATTTATCATAGAGTTCAGACCGCTTCCTACTTTCTATGGACATACAATGCCTCCAACTGAGGACTTTACACCACTTTATTGATTTCTCAATTCAAGCTCTAAGAGCTACACAACCACAAACTTGATTACACAAGTTTCACACTCACAACTCTCAATACAAATATAATTTGAACTCATAACACAAAACTCAATCTCAAGGATTATTAGTATAGTACTTTTAACTCTCAAACTTTGTAACTAATAGCTTACAAGTACTATAATTTAAATCTCTTTAAATATTAGCAATATGTGGTATAAAAGGCAATGAGAATAATAGACAATAGGAGTACAAAAGAATGTTGGAATATTGCATCAAAAGATCAATTCTCTCTTATCTTTAGTTGGGTTGTCGGGTTGTTAAGCATTTATATATTCTTATTCAACTCTTCCGATTATTGTGTATTAAATATTCCAATGGCTAGTTGAAACAAACTTATTGGCATGAACAATTACAAGTGTATTGGCATGCTAGCTCTTTAAGGTTAGAGAGCCTTTTTTTATCTAAGGCTTTACATCATTAGCCTAGTTCTTCCTTGTACTATCATGCTAGTAAGCTAAGTATCACCTAAAATCACTTTTAATACACAATGAACAAATACACTTTGTAATCTAACTTCAAGATCATTTGATAACCACTCAAAAAATTAAATATCTTGTAGAGTCAATCGATGTATTTAATTATTAAGAAAATTAATCAATCTTATTTAATTAACTCAATAAAATCAAATAATGCTTAGTTTGAGTGACCACTTTTGTTTTGTTCTCATTAAAATCAATTAGTGAACCATTGGTTTGACAATCTCCCCCCTTTTCATGAAGACAAAACTCTTATTCACTTAAGAACTCCCCCTCAATTTAGTACTTGATTTCAAGATTTTTCTCATTTGAATAAGTTTAAACAAATGCTTGCAAAAAGGGAGTGTTGATGTGATAAGGAACCAATTCTCACTTCTTAATAACTTCACCTAAAGAATATATCAATCTTTTAAAGAATTAAAATATACCAAAGTTATAGGATCAATATCATCTTTTGAGTAACTATTATCAATTCAACTTAATACACTTTTTGATACTTTAACAACTTGAATATTTCTCCCCCTTTGACCTCATCAAAAAGAAGAGTATCCAAGTAGTGAAGAGAGAAGAGGATTCAATTCAAAAAGTTAACATGATCCTAACTTATGCCTTAGGATATGCCTCTTATAAAAGTGAAATCAAAGAAGCTAACATCCATACTAAATAAGATCTCCATAATGAATTCATCAAGACTAACTCATTGTATACCAAATGTTCAAAAACATGAGGTAACTATGAAGAGTACAACAACTCCATAAGACACATAAACCACTAGTAGTAAATAATATTAACAAGCAACATAAGCAACAAAAGCTAAGATAATGGCTAAGGCAAGACAATAGAAAGTAATAATAGTAGTGGCCAATGGCTAAGTTCATAACATAAGATAAACATAATGAAGAGCATATACAAAATATATTTGAAGTTAGCAAATCATGCGATTGGTGGGTTATCATCCTGAGCTGGAGGAGGAAAGGGATAAGATGAGCAGTGATAGTTCATCTAGAAGTGACTATAGTTCATCAAGGAGGTGCCATGATGGTAGATGGGGGTTTGGTAGAGAGAGAAAATCATATGGTGTCACATCTCGGCTTAGCACGGGATGTATCATCATACAGGAATACCTGTTAAAAACTTAACTCAACCTGCTCATTCATCAAAAGACAACATTGTTTACATAATAAAGGGGTTTCTACATTGAAGTTTAGTTGGATTTCCTGTTACAACTTATGTATACAACATAATATTTACATCAAAACATGAACTAGCTTTTTCCTTTGTCATCTTCACAGTGATAGGATTCTTGACTTAGTATAAGCTTCATACAAAAGTTATTAACATCGACTCACGCTCTTAGTATATGTACCCCCCCCTTAGTGTTAGGCCCTTTACGATGCTATTAACTTGAGGATAAAACATTTTATCCCCTTAGCTATTGAAGCTGAGTGAAAATAGATAACAAACAACATAACATAGACAATATGATAGACAATACCGCATATCATAACTGAAACATTTCAATTATAACCCGTAGATTTAACTTCACATATGCATTTGTCCAACTGGACATTTATTGTTACCAATGCAACATGCTATACTCATATATGTAGCATGCATCGATATCGATATCTTAAGCCTTCCAATTTTCTTCTGATTAGTCAACATAGCTAAGCATCTGGATACAATGTCCAAGAACTCAGGGCAACAAGAAACTACCTAGGAGCAGGACCCCTAACTTTACAAAATTAGACTACATACTGTAATTTACTAAATCAAAGTAGCAACACTGCTAAGTTAGATCATACACTATAGTTTACCAAATTTGACTATTAAAATAGTCACAATTTTCAAAAAATGCAATGCTTTTTCTATAATCATTTGGAAGCCTCATTCTAAAAGTTCTAACCTATAGGTCCCTTTTTAGCCATGTGCCATGCTATAACATGATATGCATTAGCAACTCAAAAATATCAATCAAGACAATCAATATTCTAGTTTTATTCAACCTAGTAATTTGTTTGTAGTTTTCGAACTCTCCTTAGCGAAATTCTAGTATCTTACTTAGGGTTCACTTAGGTAAATACCTAGAAGATTGAGTTAGATCACTTAAATTCTCTAGTTAACACAATCAATCGTGAGCACAAATCATCACCTAACATAGTCACATAACAGTTTAACTAAGATACAGTTATTATCAATCAATATCACTACATCAGCACCTATTATAATAGCATATCAATTCACCCAAGATATATCCATATTCAATCAACAAAGTATCAAACAACACGTAGCGTTATGAGTAGCAATATATCTACTCCAAGCATTAGTTAGATCTATATACCTAGGCTTGGTAATGGTACAAAATCCTAAACTTCACAACGTGGTCATTCCTTACATATTACACCTATGAAAATATAACACAATCTTCAAATTAACCATGGGTTGAACCCAAATTGTTATAAGCTTTCATTTCTACGTTTGTAAACTTCATTTAATCGTATCTTTTTGATAAACTTTATATCATCATGATTATTATTTTGAGTACTATTATGATATCTTAAGAATTAAGACTTATCAATTTTTATCAAAATTCCAAAAATACCCTTTTGTGTTGCGGATTTGACCATATGTTATTATAACTTTGTAATTAACTCAAATAAATTCTAAATCTAAATTAAAAGTTATAAAATTCCTTATTCCCTGAGCTAGTCAGCATTCATATGTACTGAAAAATGGAAATCCTTTACACGTTTAATGAGTGTTACATTAGTACTAATTAGTATATCATATATTAGACTAATATATAGGTTTATATTAAGGAAATATATAATAAATAATATACAAGCCCGATTAATTCCATGAAAAATCCTATAGACTCAAAAAAATATGTAGTTTAATTATTGACTATGAATTATACTAAACTACTTATTATATATTTTTATGAAAATAGAGATTTTAACTCAAAATTAGCAAAAATTAAGAAAACAACTGAATTTAATTACAAGATAAAATTCAAGTATCTTAATCATCATTATGAACTTCTAGAAATCATAATATATAGGGAACATGCTTTAATTTTGTTAAAAACTAATTAATTCACTAAAATAACGAAATTAGCAGTTTTATCCAAAATAATTACAATAAATAATAAAAATGACTATTTAAAAAAATTCTTGTTACTATAATTAAATAAATATATTCAATATGTTACGTGCAAATTTTTAGCTTGAAAGAACATTACTTAATATTTTCCAAAATTTAATTCAATTTTCGTTCAAATAGAAACATTTTTTAAGGACCTTATATTTTCAATAATTATTTATCAAAAATAAAATTACTACATTAATCTAGATATAAAATAACTATAGAAAGCCAAATTTCATAATTAAACAACATTATTTGCTATTTTTACAAAATTTACAAAGTTTTAGCTTAAAATTTAGTTCACCTGGACCGATTGCCTTTGCCCCCCTCCCCCTTTGAGCCACCCAACCTTGTCAGAACACCTCCCTTAGTGGTGCTTCCTTTGACCCCAAATGACCATCATAATTAGATACTAACAACCTATTAAACAGGCCTGATCAGATTCTGTGCTATGTTTTTACTTTTACTTTTATTTTTTTATATTTTTTTTTCTAATTTGTTTAGAAATTTTCTTGAGTGATTTTCTATTTTTTTTTCAAACTTCCAAAATATTTTTTTTGAAGTGTGTATGCCCTATTTATAATTTTCAAATGGATTAGGACTAATAAAAATTGAACATATGGCTTACATATATCATTTTCTTGATTTTTCAAAGCATGAGGTGTTAATTTCTTATTTTTTACCTTTTGACTCATCAATTGTAATTCATCTTAGGCTTCCACATCATGGGATGACTCATCCTTTCATTTTTTTTTCATTAATTTTCTATTTTTTTAATTAATTTACCTTATTTTAATAATAATTTCTTATTATATATGTGTATTAAACACAAATAATGCATATTCTATATATATTACATATAATTCAACTTTATTTATTATTACTATAAGTTAAATAACTTATATTTAGTATTTCATTATATCTACAAACTCGAATTTTACGTTTTCGATAATTATCGGCTTTATCGATAAATTGATGTTTGTCTTAAATTAATATTTTTACATAACTTATTCTGAGAAATTAACTTTAGTTGAATTACTTCATCTAACTTTTTCAATCTTACTATGAAATTTGAAATAGAATTGATAATTTAGTTTAACGCCCTAAATTTAGGGTTTCGGATTTTAAGGTTATTGAATTAGCCCAAAATCCTGGGGTATTAAATGTGAAGGAGAAGGGGAGAGTGTGATTTGAAGAAGTGAAGGGATTGATGAGAGATTATGTGGGTTTAGAGATGATTGATGAGGAAAAATTATGATTTTAAGTGTTTAGAGATGGCGAATTAGAGAGAGAGAAGGATTTTAAGGGTTAGGAGAAGAAGATGATTTGGGAATAGAAGTAAGGAAAAAGAAGATTTGAGGGTTTTGAAAAATAGTGCCTGGAACCTGGTGTAGTGGCATGATGGTTTAGAGAACAAAACTAATTGCAACTTCTTATTTAGAGGGGTATATCGGCATGCTGGTGGTGATGGGTATCGTCATGCTGGTATTTTGCAATTCTGTAGAATCTTGGTTAAGCTCACTTCATTTGTCCAAGTTGCCAACTCAAATTTATTTTAAATGATTCAATGAGTATTCTAACACTTTAAACAAGTTTATTTGAGTCTGTTAAAGCCTAAAAAACTTAAATTTGAACTCGATACCTATGATTCAACAAAATCAAATCTTAAAAGCTATGTAGCTCATGACTAACTGAAAGTATGCATGTATAAGCAAATTATGTGCATAGGCATTAAGTTTTTGTACACCAGCACTTCAAGCAAATTTCAAATACATGTTTGACCATAGAAAGAACAAATTATAGCTTTAAGATGCTTCAAATTGTAAAAATATTACTTGAGTTCCTTAAGATCAAAGTAAACCATGCAAGTAGCTAAAGAGTAAGTAGAGATCTTTTCTCAATATTTAAGATAAGTTCTTACTTCAAATATGTTAAAAGTTATCAAGAAGCATAAGGACTCATAATTAAACCAAGCAACACTTATATTGACATAAATAGGCACGAAATGCTCCATATAGCAGTTAGTACCTAATAAAGGTTTAGAGAGGTCAAATTTGCACAAAATTGAGATCAAGCTAGATTGATCACTCAAACATGATTTATGGATGAAAATAAACATGTTAAGCCCGGTTTTGGGCATGGAAACTAAAGCATGATAAATTTGTGCATATATGAACTTAGATAAATATAAACAACTTCAAGTGTGCCCTAAACATGTTAAATGCCATGTTTTATGCATGAAATTTCTATAATCATGTTCCTTAGGTCCAATTGAGTGTGAAAAGTTGGTATCTTAGCAAGATTTAACGAAATTAAGTTATTAGTTGCTAGAAAGTTTATTATTAAGCTATGTAAAAGCATGGATGACCAATTTTGAGTAATAAGGCTTAGTTGTAACAAATCAATACTTTAAGCAAGTTTTGACATTATATTTAAGTATGTTAGAAGGAAAATATTGCAACAAGGATTCAAAAGTCCTAAAATCATCAGTTGAAATCATCAAAATCATCAAAATCAACTATTGAATACAAATTAAGCATAATGCCATACATACACACTACATCAAGTTCATGATAATTTGGCATTCTAAACAAGTTTCAATAGTGTCTAGTTAAGTATCACCAAAAATCACTTTTAATATACAACAAATAAATATATTTTGCAGTTTAACTTCAAGATCACTTGATCATTACTCAAAAGATTATATATCTTGTATAGTCAATTGATATATTTAATTATTAATCAAATTAATTGATCTTATTCAATTAACTCAATATAATCAAATAATACTTAGTTTAAGTAACCACTTTTGTTTTGTTCTCATCACAATCAATTAGTGAACTTTTAGTTCAATAAGGTGGGGGTTTGTTAGAGAATGATGAGAGTCGAAGGGTCTTAAATTAAGAGTACGAGAAGGATTGCAACAGGAAGAGGAGATCACTTTAAGGCTGATCGATGAGATACATAGCCTACTATATGGCCATGTACCCTAAGCGTATAATCTATATGGGTATCATAAGATAATGCGGAAATTTTCTTGAAGAGGGGGAGTAATTGAGACTTACAAGACCAAAGTATACGCCATATGCTTCAAATTGTGCACTTTGAGCTTGTTCTCAACATGGATTGCTAATTATGCAATTTCTTTATTTGTATTATTTTTTGTCTACAAATTTTCCGATGGCCTAGGTTCCCTTGTTAGTAGTATTTAAGACTTATTTTCACTATTTTAAATAGGCTTGACACTTTCATTGTTGAGATGCTTTCCTTAAAAGATTGTTAACCTTTTGTTTTCTTAGGAGATTTTGATCTTTGTAAACACTTGTTAAGTGCTTTGTGTAGATTGAATTCATAAGTATTATCGAAACCAGATTCAATTATTTAGTTTAGTTGTCAATTGAAATTGTCCATATTAGTTATTATTTTCTTATTATCTTATATTAAAATTCAAAAAATATAATCTTTATTTTGTTATGCGACTTTGATTCATGCCAATAGTCCTTAGATCCAAGGCACATCACATGTGTTGGTATATTTTAGAGATTCTAGAATATTGTAGAAGTTTTTTGCTTTTTCTTTTACTACTAAGCCTTGGTGAGGCTACCATATTTTATGTGTAGATTCTATATCAATCATCAATGAAAAAGCAAGAAAAAAATTATCCCCAATTTGTTGTTTTCGTGGTTTTATGTTTTCGAAAACAGTTAGTCTTGCTGCATTCAACCATGGTTCAAGCTCTGTATTTTGGCAAAACAATCGTTCCATTATTCCATTCATTCATATTCTCTTGCTTATCATACATTATCATTATCTTAACCACCATTACAATTTTTGCATATCACTATTCGAGCTGTACCCACACTCATAATCACAATAAATAAATAAAAAAATTATATTTCACTATCTAAATTCCACCACACTTCAAGATAATTGGAGCTAGTAGCTTGAATTTTGTGGATTTCACTAATAACGTTAGCTTCCAGCTTTTGAAGCTTTAGACTTTTGTTCACGACCTATATGGATAAATTACCGTGTTACTTTATATGTTTGGTTTTATTTAGGAGGTAATATGCATCATGAAATCCAATTTTTGTAAAGTTAGGTAAGCTTTATCATTACTTTAAGATGACATAACGACTTATTTTTTCAGAAATCATGTTTGATAATATTGAATGGGTAAAATAGACACTCGGAATGTATGACACTACAGAAATATATTTTTCCTTATTTCCTATATTCATTCCCATTCTTTGGGAAAAGGAAAAAAAAAAATCTCCAAAATATCTGTTTTAGGAAAATAGTCTCCGAACTATAACACAAGAGGCGATTTTCATAACCATACAATACTTTCAAATAAATTAATGTTAAAACTAAAATTTCCTCTTGAGGCATTTTATCAATTTTATCATGTTAACACTTTCAAGAAGCAATTTTAATTTACCATTTTAAATATCATAGTTTTGAGAATACTTTTTTAAGACTAATATTTTTGGGATTTTTTTTTTATGTTTTGCATTTTTTTTTCCTTTTCCCCCCATTCTCTATAATTTCAATTTTAATTATTTATTTTATGTAATTTTTAGTTGTTTATTGACAATAAATGTTAGTAGTTTTATTTTGAAAGTTGGTAAATTTCCTTTAAAAATAATACCATTAGTTACCAGTTCGTAAGACTGTTCCATCTATTGAATTTCCCATAAATGTAGTATCCTGATATTGCTTCATGAAATATCTTAAATTCAATAGTTTACTCAAAGTATCATAACATGTTTTACAAGTTTGTCACTTTCCACAGTTTCATAAATATCCTTTAAGATCGTAGTTTCACCCAATGAAACGTAAAATATCTTTTAAATTCCTTAATCGGCTTTAGTATTTAAAAGGCTCCAACAATTGTAAATTATTTGAAGTATTCGTTAAATTATTTAAAAATGTTTTCATAAATCTACTAAAAAGAATTGTTAGATGCAATTAAATTTTGCCATCTAAAGATGTTCGTGTTTTAATAATCATTGCTGGTGTGTGAGATTTGTTTGCTTCAATTAGGCTTATTATAGCGTGTGGCTTGTTACAACGCCATTTCTTCTCATTTTCTTTCCATTAATTTCTACTCATTTTCACACTATCTAGAGTATCCAAACCCAGTGATCATCTGGACGGGGCTAGTACTTGAGACACTAGAATCTTGAGAAGCAAGAGTATCGTGGAAGGCTTGAGGGTTGATTTGAAGAATGAGCCTGATAAGACTGATGGGAACATTGGTGCAACCTTAAATAGTATGGTCATAGATTGCACCAGTTTGAACTGGAGTGCCGATGGAAGCACTTTGTTCAGTGGCTACAACGATGGTGTAATAAGAGTTTGGGGGATCAGGCACCTTGAAGGACGGTTTAAAACTTAGTTTCCGAAGTTGACAATTGCATTATTACCGAACACTAAAAAAAATGAGGTCTGTTACATTGTTTGGTGGTGTCTTCATCTTCTCGTCATGCACTCCTCCATTGCTCAAAAACAAGGTACGTTTCTCTTCTTCTTTTTTCAGACTCTTATCACATAACGCATTTATGTAGCCTACTTAGTTAATAAGTTGATTAATGAGAATTTTTAAGTTGAAAATTTCAAGTTAGTTAATCAAAATATTACATATCGTTTTAATTGTAAATCAAGATTTTTAAGTCTGGACTGTGGAGGAAATAAGAATTTCACTGATGAACTTGGGCTAAAGTGGCTTCCTGATGACAATCTCATGTTTGGGAAGACTACAAATATCTCCGTTTTAAGTGAAACAAGGAAACAATACACAAGCTTGAGATACTTCCCCGTCGATGGGAGAAAGTATTGCTATACACTTTATGTTGAGGCTAGAAGGAGATACCTCATTAGGGCAACATTTTTGTATGGTAATTTTGACAGCAGTGAGATTTATCCAAAGTTTGATCTTTTTATCAAGGCAACATATTGGTCTACTGTTGTCATTTTTGTTCCTAATACTTTAGAGGTCCATGAGTTAATACTTCTTGCAATGGATCCTATGGATAGTGTGTGCTTGTCCAATGTTGATACAGGAAGGCCTTTCATGTCTACTATCGAGATTCAACAATTCAATAGTTCAATGTACGTTACTAAATATGAAAGGCAATTTTATCGAGCTGTATCGGCCAAAATCAATTTTGGAACAAAAAATGAAGCTTCTATCAGGTACCTAGATGACCCGTTTGATAGGATTTAAGAGTTTGATTATATGAAAAAAGGAAATTATCTTATTGATCTAGCTGTCACAACAAAAAAAAGTCTCAACCGAGATTCCTATTGATTTTAACTGTTGTGAAAGATCTCCAGAAAAGGTCATGCAAACTGCAATTGTTGGGACTGGTGGATCATTAAGACACCAATTCAACTTGGACGCATTTCCTATTGTTTGATGGGCTGTTGCCTACATTGCGGAGATCGAAAACATTGGAGCAAATGAGAGTAGGAAATTTAATATGAGAATCACACGTCTACCTTATGAATTTATGGTCGATGTTGAAGAAAGTGCTCATGGGAGATATTGCCTCTATGAGCCAAGATTTGTGAACATCTCTCTACCATTTGTGTTTTGATTTGAGTTTGAAAGGACGTTCGATTCTTCGAGAGGACTAATCTTAAATGTCGTAGAGATTGGCAAGTACGCTGAAAAACGTGCCAGTTCTCCTAATGGTAATTATACATGTGTATCTACCGCTTTTTAGTTTGTAATATTACAAGTGTCCTTAAATTTGATGTATTTTGTATTCATTGGTTAATAAGTGTAAAAACTAGTTTATAGACTATCCCTTTTTCTGGGGTAAGTTGAAACTTGTATAAATATATATAAAAGATAGGATGTACAAAGAATAAATCAAGTTAGCAATCCACAAAAACAAAAACAAAGGACTTGTGGATAGCAAACTTAGTTAACACTTAAGCTCACAAGATCTATACAATAGCAAAGATCAAATATATCTAGTCAAAACGATAGCTAGAATTGGATAAGGCCCCAATCATCTTGAATTCCTTTCTTTCTAAATATAGTAAAACACAACCAAACGTAGCTTCCTCTACTTGGACGGTTGAAGCAACTTGAAGGTAGCCATTAACTCAAGCATGTTGGTTAAGAGAAGGTCGGTTGTAAGGTTAGGAATGTGCCCTTGTTGGATGCCTTGCCATATACTACTTGTATATGGGCATTTGATGAAGAGATGGTTGTGATCCTCTTCTGAATCGGTACATAGGAACCATCGATTTTTTGAGATAACACCCCATAGTAGTAGTTTGTTTTAAGTGAGGAGCCTTTCTTTAATAGCTAACCACAATATAAAGGAGTGTCTTAGAATGTTGCCTTTATTCCAAATGATCATATTCTAAGCTATTGGTTGCTTTTTTGCTCTTAGTAAGTTGTAAGTTGATTTAATAGTGAAACCCTTGTTAGGTTCTACTCGCTAAACAAACGTGTCTTTAGTTCCCACCTTAGTTGTGAAAGTGGTGGAATCCCTACTACAATTGTATTCCATATATCTCTAAAAGGCCAAGACCATCCATTACCCTCAATGATTTCACTTAATTTTGCCTTTTCAGATTAACTCATAGTATAAATGCTTCTCTCCCTGATCAGTTCTGTAAGTAGCCCATTGGGATGCCATGAATCATACCATAGTGATATGTTGCTACCATCTTCGATGTACCATGCGAAGAGTGGTCGAGCCTAATTCCTTTCTTGAAGGATCTTGTGCTATGACCAAGAACCTTATGTCAGATTTAGGATTGCCTAAAAATTCTTGCCTTTCAAAAGTTTTCCCTTAATCCAACTAGGCCTTAAGCTTGCTGAATCCACCATTAAGTGCCACATATGCTTCAATTATGCCACTCTATTCCATAAGGTGATGTCTTTGATCCTAGATTGCCTTTCACATTTAGGAAAACATACTTCATTCTACGCTATCTTAGCTCTAGCTTTAGCTTCATTTGATCCATTCTAAAGGAAACACCTTATTTTAATGTTGAGCTCCTTTAGAATATTCTTCTGAAGAATAAAAGTGGACGCTTAGCAAACCTGTAAGGAGAAGAGAATGCTCCTAATCAATTGGACATGACTTACATAAGAAAGATGTTTAGTAGTCTAGCTATTTATTCTAGAAGCAAATCTTTCCATAAGGATATGACAATGAGTTCGAGAAAGGTGTGTAGAGATAAGAGGGATTCTTAGGTACTTTATTGGTAGTTTTCCTTCATTGAAACCAATCATGGAGACTATTTGGGTTTTGAAAGCTTAATTAACTCCACTGAAATAAACGTAGTTCTTTGAGGTATTACCTTTGAGGCTCGATAGCGAGAAAAATTCTTATAAGCACCTTTTGATCAGAGCAACCGAGGCTGCCTCCCCTTTTGAGAAAATAATTAGATCATCAGCTAAGCACATATGGTTTACATTCACTTTCTTGCATCTCCAGTGATAGTTGAAGTCTTTATTTAGATTCAATCTCCTTAGAAGACATGATAAAACCTCTATCACCAAAACAAAAAGGTAAGGAGAGATGGGATTCCCTTGCCTAAGTCTATGAGAGTTAGCAAAATGTCCTTCTAATTCCCCATTCAAGCTAACTGAGAACTTAAAGGTGGTAAAACATTCTATGATCCATTGAATGAACGTAGGAAGGAAGTTTAGGGCGATGAGAAGTCTTTCTAGAAAAGACCAA
The DNA here is from genome assembly GCA_024138005.1 of Lumnitzera racemosa. Lineage (NCBI taxonomy): Eukaryota > Viridiplantae > Streptophyta > Magnoliopsida > Myrtales > Combretaceae > Lumnitzera > Lumnitzera racemosa. The sequence continues at coordinate 11,914,172 of JAMXBC010000007.1, forward strand.
TTCACATGATCATAAGCTTTCATTATATCTATCTTTATTACACATCTTGCCCCATGACTATCATTGTAATACCCTTAGAAAAGGTCTTGAGCTACAAGGATGTTATTAACTATTCTCCTTCCTTTGATGAATGGAGATTATTCCTTCCTTATAAGTTTCGAGAGGATATTTGTCAAGCTTTATTTTAGTTTCCGTAATTTTACCTATATTAAGCTCAACCCACTTAATATAAATTACTCGACATTAAATTAAGGAGAAAAAAATTTTAATAAAAAAAATAAAGTCGCCAATCAGTTTAACTAGTTTGGCCACTAGTTTACAGATATTCTAAAAAAAAATAATTTTTAGAAAATTGAACCAGAAAACCAAGTTTGAGAGTTAACCTATTAAGACTAAGTTACCATGTAAAAATTAAAAAAATTGATAGGCTTTTACTTTTATAATTTTCCAAAAATACTAAGATTATACCTAAATGTATAAAAAATGACTAAAGTGATTTTTATTATTACGAATTTTCAAGGTAAGGGAATTTTTTTTTATATGGTTGCCTCAAAGGTGTCTATGTACCTACTATTCGGGATCAAACTGGCCGTAGTTCTCTTTTTTTATAAAATATTTAGTGGGTTGATCTTTATTTCGAAAAATGAGCCAGATTTATATTTTTTTATCAATTTGTTATTTAAAAGAAACCTCAAAAATCTAATTTTTCCTAATTAAATAAAAAAACCCTAACTAATCGAATCTTTTTGAAAAAAAATCAATTTGAGATTTTATTTTTGAAAACCACTATATGTCAAAATATATAATTTTTATTAAAAAAAACATGATTTTTCAAAAAAAAATTAATTCAAGTAAATTTTATTGGAAAATAAAAAATTTGCAATAAGAATAAACAATAAAAAAAAACTTCCCTTAAACATAAAAATAGTTAATAAAGGAAAAAAAAAGCATAACTAATAAAGTAAATTAATAAAAAATAATGAAATAAATAAAATTAATGAAAATTTACCTAGTGTCGGGCGTATTAGAATTGGGTGGTGGATTGGGCGTTGTTAGGCAACGTTGAGCGATGGACTGTGTACTACTAGGTGATGCTGGGCAATAGATTAGGCACTGTTGGGCGATAAGCTAAGTGCTGTTGAGCGACAGGCTGGGCGGTGGGTTGGGCACTGCTAGGCAACACTGGATGGTGGAATAGGCATTATTAGGCGATATTGGGCGGTGGACTGGGCACTACTAGGTGACGTTAGGCGGTGACTAGGTAGTACTGGGCAACGTTGGGCGGTAGATTGGGGTTTGCTGGGCAACGCTAGGCGGTGGACTGGGCGTTATTGGGTAATGCTGAGCGGCAGGCTGGGTGACAAGCTAAGCGCTGTTAGGTGACGCTGGGCAGTGGGTTAGGCGATGTTGGGCGGCAAACTAGGTACTGTTAAGTAGTAGATTAAACATTAGCGCTACTGGGCGACGTTAAGCAATGGACTAGGGGTTGCTGGGCGGTAGGTTAGGCATTACTAGGTAATGTTAAGTAGTAAGTTGGGCGTTGTTGGGCATTGTGGGCTGGGTACTGCTGGGCGCTGTTGAGCAATAAGCTAGGTGCTAACTATGGTGGTTGTGTGGTAGTGCTTCGGTAGTTCTGTATGGTGTTACATGGTGGTTGTGTGGTGGAACAGTAGTGTTTGTGTGCTGTTTTGGGTAAGAGTGTGATTAGAAAAACTGTCCCTAAAACCCCTGTCAATGTGTTATTTATAAGCTCAAAATCGAATCTTTCGTATCAAAGATACGAAGATTCAATTGCGATTCTTTTAAGATTTACCCTAACTTCTAGAAACCCTAGTTATTTTGAGCCTTCTATTTCTTCTAAGGCTTGATCCAATCCAATCTGATCCGCTGCAATTTAGCCCAATAATTCTTTAATCTGATTTAAGTCCATAAATTAGATGAATTTTATTCTATATTGGTCTAGCCTAAGATTAATTAAGCCCATATCATCACCTAATCTGATAATCTAACTTAATTTAATTCAACACAACACGACTCGACTTATGACTCAACTTGCTATGTCTCGACTTGATTTTCTTTTTTTCTTTTTTTATTTTAACTTTCATTTTTATTATTATTATTATTATTATTATTATTATTATTTTTCTACTTTTCTATTTATTTATTAACCTGGCTTAATTAATAAAAAATTAGCAAAAATGAGATGTCTACAGTTACCCCTCTTTATAGTGAAGTTTGATTAGAACTTTGCTATAAAGACAAAAAAGATCTCCATTTTTGCCAAACCTAACTTGAATAAACTAAAGAGGATAAAGCTTTTCGAGATTAAAAACTCGTTTTGACGGATAATCTGAGGATGATAGATCACTTTTAGGATGAGTTGCTCAAAAGAATAGATCTTTTGAAGACAAGATGAGACTACACTCTTATGAGCAGACAATCTTTTAAATGACTGGACGACACTCCTTTAAGCAAGCAATCCAAGAAAGGATCGATGGGACAACATTCCTAGAAAGGAGTAAATAGGACAGCGCTTCTATGATCAGGCGATCCAACAAAAGATAGGACATTACTTCTTTAAGCAAGCGATCCTAGATAAGATTAGATGGCACTCCTATGAGTAAGCGATCTAAGAAAGGAATAGATAGGACAGAGCTTCACTGAGTAAGCAATCTTAAAAAGGATTGGATGGTACTCCACTGAGCAAGCAACCTAGCTAAGGATAGGACAGTGCTCATTAGAGCAGGTAATCCTAGAAAAGATTGGATGGCACTCCTATGAGCAGGCAATTTAGCTAAAGAATAGATAGGACAACGCTCCATGAGCAAGCAATCCTAAAAAGGAAGAAAACTTTCATGAGTTTTGACAAATTGATTTATAACTTGAGTTTGAGGGGTTTTGATGACTCCTTGAAAAATTTTAACTATTTTTCTTCTTTTAAGAAATCTCTCTTGATAAAAAAATTTTCATTTCTCTTTTGAAAAGTTTCTTTCTTCTTTTGTCTTTTTGTTAAGAAATTCAAAAAACACTCTTTGATAGAAAATTGTATTACTGACAAGTAAGAAAGTCTCAAAAACTCTAAAGATCATAAATAATGGGTTGGCTTGCCCCTTGCCCGTTGATCACTCATTCTCTTAGTCTTGTTTCTTAGAGCAAAATTCATGATCTCTGAACATTTTAGAATTATTGATTTCCAACTTGGGATAAATGACCATTCACGTCTTTTACAAAGTACTCAACTTATGCTAAAGCTAAGTATCTCTTTGTCAAGCTACCTTGCATGTCAAGCCAAATGACTACCTATCTCTCAGAAGCTTTGTGCCAAATTGTAGATTATCGATACAGTAACTAAGCCTTGCATGCTTGCTCATTCATGTCTAGACTAACCAATTGCTCAACATCACCTTTGCTGAGAGGACGAGAGATAGACCCCGGACTAATCCTTAGTCATCCTTGCTTGGATAAGCAACCTGATCGTACTCTTTTGTCTGTATCCTCCAACGGCGTCACCAATACATCTTTGTTACGTGTACAGGATCACATGTAGAATTTGCTACACTAATCATTGTTTTTCTTGAATACTCGTTTTTACCCTTTTGTATTCTTGTACAATACTTCATTAGGTAATACCCTTTTTGTCTTTACCCTTTTAGGAGCGTTAGCCTAAACTGTTAGGTATAAATACCCCTTATGCATGTAGCCACAATTGATGAGATTACCGTTAACACACTGAATATTCTTCCTCTTGTAAACATTCATTGTTTACTTTCATTTCACTCTTATCTTAACCCTTAAGTAAGGCTAGGTGACAAGTAACCTCACCGAATCAATTCATACATCATATTGAGTTGTGCCATAAGTCCTCGAAAGTTTCATTGGTACGTCATATCTTTTGGAACCATTCGTAGGTTTCCTTACTTTCTTCTCATTTCTATTCTTTCGTGCGTTTCCTTATTGCTCTTTCAAGCTTTCTGTAAGCTTGGACCCATCCCCCCGACTGGCTTTATCTATTCTTGGTTGTGATGTGCATCATCTTAGTATAAAAGCAAAGGTTTTCATTTGAATTGTAGTAGTTTGTTCTCGAACTACCCTATTTTTACTTTATTTTAAGGAAAACGACCAACTCAAGTGTTAATGCTGGTGTTGAAGATGACAATAGCAGTGTTGTTTACCATAACCAACAATCTCAAGGAACTCCAAGAAGCATGGATGAGAGACTTAATGAGGTGGCTAATCTTTTTATGGACTTAACTCGAGCTATTCATACATTGGTTTGTCAACCTATTGAGCTATCCATATTACCTCACAAGTTGCCCAACCCATAGCTCAATAGGTTCGAGGCGGAGGAATAGGAGGATGAGTTAGAAGAAGGATCGACATAGGAGGTTTGGATGAAGAGGACGAGGACGAGTACTATGAGGAAGAAGAAAGAGCTCAAGCACCTTGAGCATTTGACTATGTGAAACTTAAGATTTCGTGCTTTAATGGGTCTAAAAGTGCAGATGAATATTTATATTGGGAGGAGAAAGTGGAATGTATTTTTTACAATTACCAATATGAAGATTATGAGAAATTAAGAACTCCTATTATTGGGTTCTTTGGGTATGCCGCCCTATGGTGTAAGAATTTCTAGGCTATGGGGAGACGAGAAGGGTATAGAGAGATTAAGACATGGATTGAGATGAAGAGAATACTCAAAAACAGATATGTGCTAGATACTTATCTATAAGATACTTTTACCTGGCTTCAGGAGTTAAGATAGGGAAGCTAATCTGTTGACGAGTATGTCTAAGAATTTCAAATGCTTATGATTCACTATAAAGTGAAGAAATCGTTAGTACGAACAATTTCTATGTTCCTTACTGAATTAAGAGGTGACATTATAGACATTGTAGAACTTCAACGATTCACTACAATTGATGAAGCTATTCGAATAGCTTAATGAGTAGAGAAGTAGAAAAGAAGCCGAGTATCGACCAAATTGCCGACTAATTGACTAAGATAGGGAAGTCACTGAGCTCAACCAAGTATCGAGCCAATTCAAATGATCGATGTTTGAGCTGAATAGAAGGGCCGACCTGATAGTGATGTGCTGACCTAAACTTATGGAAAAGGGTAAGGATCTGATAGGAAAACAGACTATATCAAGTACTTCAAGTGCTAAGGGTTTAGACATATGGTTGCTCAATGCCCGAACCAAAAAACTATAGTCATCAAGGGAGACATCTCAAAGTTGGAAGTAGAAAGTACTAATGAGGAACCTAAGGAGGAAAGCCCTACTGCGAAAGAATTTTCTCATGATAATGAACTAATTGAGGAGAATGTGTTTATCAAGGACTTGAATTAGTTAATCTTGACTATCAAACGTATAATGAACTTGGAACCCTCATACGAGGAGGAGTAGAGAGAGAATTTGTTTTATATCAGCTGTAAGGTATACGCTCAGGTGTACGCCCTTATTGTGGATAGTGGTAGTTGCACTAATGTGGCATTAGCTGATCTGATCACAAAGTTGAAGTTGCTGACTACTGTGCATCCAAGGCCATATAAACTCAATTGGTTGGGGGAGAAGGGAGCACTACATATTACTTAGTAAGTACTATTGCCAATCATTATTGGAAATTACTCCGACAAGATTCTTGGCGATGTATTGCCCATGTGCTCCTCACACGTATTGTTTGGTCGACTATAACTATTTAATAGGAGAGTTATCCATGATAGATACAAGAATACGTATGTGTTCAAGAGGGATGGCTGGAAGATTACATTGAACTTGATGCTGCCAAGTGAAGTTAACAAACTGTAGGCAAAACTTGCTCATGGATCAAAGAAGACTTTGATGATAAGTAGAGCTAAGCTCCAAGAGGCTATTCAAGCTGATACATCAATCTTCTTATTAGTTAGGTGTCTATTAGAGTTAAAGGAGCGAGAGAGTGTTACTGGATGAATATGCCAATCTGTTCTCAGAACAGTTATCGAGGGGTTGCCTCCAATTTGAGACATAAAACACTACATTGACTTAGTACCCGGCACTGCCCTATAGAATAAACCAGCCTATCGAATGATTCCTAAACAAGCTTTTAAGCTCCAACAATAAGTCAATGAACTATTAGAGAAAGGTTATGTTAGGAAAAGTCTTAGCCTTTATGTTATTTTAATGCTATTAGTGCTGAAAAAGGATAGTACCTGGCGTATGTGTGTTGACAGCCGAACAGTGAACAAGATAACAATCAAATACAGGTATTCAATCTCCAAGTTAAAAGATATGTTGGATGAATTAAGTGAAGTTAAGATCTTTAGCAAGATTGATCTAAAGTTTAACTACTACCAAATTTAAATGAGGCCATGACATGAGTGGAAGACTGCTTTCAAAACTCGGTATGGACTCTATGAGTGAATGGTCATGCCTTTCGGTCTGTTAAATGCCTCAAGCACTTTCATGAGGCTAATGAACCATGTATCGAGACATTTAATAGGGAAGTGTGTTGTGGTGTACTTTGATAACATCCTGGTCTATAGTGTTAGCATGCTGAGTCATTGTGAACATCTCTGAACCGTAATGAATGTCCTCTATGCCGAGAGATTATTTGGCAACCTTAAAAAATGTTGCTTTTACCGGGAGGATGTAGTATTCTTAAGCTATATAGTAAGTAGATGAGGCTTACGAGTGGACAATAAAAAGATTCGAGCAATCGTCAAGTAGCCGACTCTTACTATTTGTTCCGAGGTAAGGAGTTTCCATAGACTTGCTTTATTCTACAGAAGATTCATCAGGAATTTTATCACCCTCGCTGCATTACTTATTAAGCTAACAAAGAAGAATACCGACTTTCGATGGGGAGAAAAGGAAAAGAGAAGTTTTGTTGAGATAAAGGAAAGGTTGACCATTGCCCTTGTATTAGTTTTACCTGACTTCAAGAAAATATTTGAGCTAGAATGTAATGCGTCAACCATTGGAATAGGTACTGTCCTAATGCAGGAAGGTCGACCAATTGTCTACTACAGTGAAAAGCTCAGAGGACCTCAACTAAATTATTCTATGTATGACAAAGAACTCTTAACGCTGATTCGAGCATTGCAACTATGGTAGTATTATCTACTGTCGAGAGAATTTGTCATTTCTACTGACTAAGAGTCCTTAAGGCACCTTCGAAGTCAAACAAAGTTGTCGAAGTGGCAGGTGAGATGGGTTAAATTCCTTAAAGGATTAATAAAATACAAACAAAGAAAGAGCAACGTAGTTACAAATGCTCTCTTTAGAAGACATGGGCTCCTTATCAAACTGCAGACAAGATTGTTTAGGTTTGTAAGCATTAAGGAATAGTACGTTGAAGATCCACACTTTGGACCAATGCTTACGCAATGTGTTAATGGAAGGATAGTGGATGAGTATCATATGGAAGATGAATACTTGTTTTAAGGAGGGAAATTATGCATGCTGACCTATTCATTAAGGGAATTACTAATCAAGGAAGCCCACAGTAGAGGACTTTTTAAACATTTTGGAGATAGAAGGACCTATGAACTGTTGAATGGTCGTTTCTTCTAACCGAGAATGAGGCATGATGTACATCAAGTTGTTGAAGGCTGTGCCATGTGCAAGAGAGATAAGTGCCAACTAAGTAAAGGAAAGCAATGCCTTTGCCTATTTCGACGAAACCATAAACTAAGTTAAGTATGGACTTTGTCCTTGGATTACCACAAACTGCCTAAGGTAAAGATTCTGTAATGGTTGCCGTTGATAAGTTCAACAAGATGGCACACTTTATGCCCTACCCTAAAACTAACGATGCTTAAGCTATCGTTTCTCTTTTCTTGCAAGAAATTATTAGGTTATACAACGTGCCGATAAGCATAGTATTAGATAGAGATCTATCGTTCTTAAGCCATTTCTAAAAAACTCTATGGCGATGGATGGAGACTAAACTGCGATTTAGTGCTTCCTACCACCCCCAAACGGATGACCAAACAGAGGTAGTCAATAGTACTTTAGGATCACTACTTTGAGCTATAGTAGACAAGAACTTAGTTGATTGGGAAGTCTGCTTACTAGTAGTCAAATTCACTTACAACTGAACAGTACATGACACTACCAAGCAGATTCCCTTTAAGGTTGTCTATTGTTTCAATCCTAAGTTACCCCTTGATCATACCCTTGTACCTAAATCTGAACAAGAAGACCTTGATGCGAGAGCCCGAGCATGGTCACTTCAGCACATCTACAATAAGGTTACTCGACAAATTGACCAAGCTGCTCGAAGAATATGAGAGAAGATAAAGGGTAGGATAGTTAAACAATTCTAGTTAGGGGACTTGGTGTAGCTGTACCTTAGCAAGGAAAGGTTTCCCAACAAGAGAAGGAACAAGCTATCTGCAAGAGTTAAAAGACCTTTCAAAATTCTCCAAAAGGCCAATGACAGCGCCTATAAGTTAGAGCCACCTGAAGATTATAGGGTTTTTGACACCTTTAACGTTGTCAACCTCAGTCTATATCACCCTAACTGATACTTAATCGAAGACCATTCGGATTTGATCTCAAATAAAAATAAACCTAGAGGGAATGATGGGAATCAGGTTATTAGGCCTTTGACTCATAGCCAACCCTAAGGATTGGAGGGGCTAGTAAGGCAGATTCTCTTACTTTAGCCAACTCTTACCAAAGTCGAGTATCTCTTTGCCAAGCTACCTTACCTGCCAAGCTAAATAACTGCCTATCTCTCAAAAGCTTTATGCTGAATAGTAGACTGTTAAGATAGCAACTAAGCCATGTATGTTTGCTTACCCACGTCCGAATCAACCATACTTGGCATCACCATTATCGAGAGAACGAGAGACGTACCCCAGACTAATCTTCAATCACCCCTACTTAGACAAGCAATCTAATTGTACTTTTATGTTTGCATCCTCCAACGACATCACCAATGCATCTCTACTACATGTACATGACCATGTGTACAATTTGTTACACTAATCATTATTTTTCTTAAATACTCGTTTTTACTTTTTTATATTCTTGTACATTACTTTTTTGAGGTGATACCCTTTTTGTTTTTTCCCTTTTAGGTAAGTTGCCTTAATTTTTTTGGTGTGAATACCCCTTGTACATGTAACCGCAGTTGATAAGATTACCATTAATACACTAAATATTCTTCCTCTCGTAAACATCGATTGTTCACTTTTATTTCACTCTTATCTTAACTCTTAAATAAGGCTAGGTAGCAAGTAACCTTACTGGATCAATTTGTATGTCATATCGAGTTATGCCGTGAATCATCGAAAGTTCAATTGATGCACCATATCCTTTAGAGTTGCTTATGGGTTTGCTTACTTTCTTTTCATTTCTATTTTTTCACACGTTTCCCCATCACTCTTTCAAGCTTTCAACAAGCTTGGACCCATCCTTACAACTAGCCTTATTTGTTCTTGGCTATGGTGTACATCAGTAAGGGTGCAGACATCATTCTCTTTTAGGAACTATTTGAAGGACACTATTTTGCTGAGCGTAAGGGGCCATTTTTCTCTTAAGCGTACTAGGCCTTATAAAGATTACCTAGTGTCGAGCCTAGTTTTCCACTCTTCCGGTTCCTTTTTAAATTGAGTCTTCTTTAAACTAATTAGTACTAAACCCTTACCCATTTTAGTATTGACCCTCAATTAGGATTTAAAACTTAGGAGTTGCCACTCGACCAAAATTGGGAAAAGGAGTTAAGTTATAACTAATTGGGTGGATTAGTTATAACTTAGCCAATGATCTAACGATTGAAACCAATTTTATAAAATGGCTTTTGAAATAAGAGATCAAGATCCTAGGGTTATAATTTTTAAATCCTTATGGGTACAATTAATTTTCCAAATTTAAAATTGAACTTAAAGATTACCTTTGAATTTTAAAAGATAGAATTCGGTTATTAGTTTCTCTAATTGGATAAACAAAGTAACCCTTAAACTAAAAAAAAAGGAAAATCAGTTTTTTTTAATTTTTATTGTTGCCTCATAGATGCCTACGTACCCGCTATTTGGGATTAGACGTATGTAGTTTTTTTTTTTTTTATATATATAAAACTTTAGTGGGTTGATAGATTTTAATTCCAAAAAAGGTTGAGTTTACTTTTTTACTTGGTTTAATTTAAGGAAAATTTCTTAATCACTATCAAATTAGTGTTTTATTTTTGAAAATTCTAAAATAGTCCTAATCTAGAAAAAGGTTCGTTCATTTTTTATTTTTGGAAAACTCGATTATTCTAAGTGATAAAATGAATTTGTTTATTTACTAACTTTTTTATTTTTTGTTACCTTGTTTATTTATTTATCTATTTTTACAAGTAAATAAAAGATCCCCATCTGTTCTTTCCTTTTTCTTTTTCTTGTTTTTCTCTTCTTTTTTCTTTTTAGTTTTACAAGTGCATGAATAAAAGGATAAATAAATAAACAAAAAATAAATAAATTAAATTATTAAAAAAAAAAGACTGGCTTAGGCTTGGGTCGGCTTGAGTTTGGCTTCGGTTAGCTTGAGTGGCTTAGTCAGCTTTGGTTTGCTTAAGTTGGCTCGATCAACTCCAGTTGGCTCAAATTGTCTCAAGGAATCAAATAGAGGTATCTTACCTAGGTTTTTTAGATGCAAGGATTTCAATGGTAGTGGTGGTTTTAGCTAAAAACAACCATAGGGGTAGCTATCCTAAAGAGAGAAAGGATTGAGCTAGAGAGAGAAAGCTTGGATTTGTTTACTTAAAGCATTTCTAAGCTTGTGTTGTAGGTCCTTATGTGTTCTCCGACCCTTATTTATACTAAACATATCTTGAACAAGCTTAGAAAGGTTCATAATGGAGGAAATGACCATGAATGGGGATGCTAGAATTTTAGGTTTTTTTTTCCTCAATTTTAGAGCCAATTTATTATTGAATTTGACTGAATTTGAATAAAAAATGAGTCTCGATTCAATGTATGCCAAGCATACTATACTATTTCACCAATCGTATGTAAAACTTGTTAAAAAAAGGCCCTAAATAGAGCACGCTGGAAGAAAAAAAAAAAACTAGAAAACAGGCGTTAATCGGGATGAAGAAGAAAAGAAGGGGGTGCTGGTTACATACAGGGTACGTACGACGCACATGTTTGAAAAATAAAGGGCGCGCAGTCCAAAAACAAACAGGGTTGAAGGCCTTGAACTAAATCTTGCAAACTAGGCTTTTAATCTTGGTACAACCCCCATTCCCCCTTTTTTTTATTTTATATTATTTATTTATATAAATAAAATAAAATAATGTGAAAAAAAATCCTTTTCTTCTTTTTTTTTTCCTTTTTGGTTAATTATTTATTTATTACTTCACTTTTTTATATTTTAATTTCCTCATTTTTTAAGCTTTCTCCTTTTTTTCATACTTTATTTTTTTATTTTCAATTTTTTTAAATCTCTTTTTTTTGGGTTTTTTTAATTCTATATATATATATATATTTTTTTTTTTCTAATTTAAGATCCTATAACCTATTCTAAAAAAGATAAAAATAAAAATAAAAAAAATAAATAGATAAAAAAGTTGTTTGGGGGGGAAGGGATGAGAGGGTGGTGACGAGGGCATAAAATAAGGTGTCTACAACTATTTATCTTTGTAGTAAAGTTTGAGCAAAAGTTTATCACAAAAACAAGAGAAACACTATTTTTGCCCTAAGGGTAGATTTTATCTTAAGAAACGCTACAACCAGCTAGCTATATTGGGTCCAATCCACTAGGGATTTGAAAAGAAGAATTGAAGTCTAGTCGTGCTCTTATGAGTTGACAAATTGTGGTGAAATGAGCGAAACGCTCTTTGAGCTGACTATAACCCTAAACTGAGGTGAGAAAACTTGGTTATGCTCCAATGAGCTAACTGACTAAAGTGAGCAAAGTACTCCTCGAGCTAGCTAAGACCCTAAATTAATATAGGAAACTTGGTCATGCCCTAATGAGTTAACTAACCAAGGTGGGCTTCTAGAGTTAGCTAAGACCCTAAACTCATATAGAAAACTTGGTCGTGCCCCAATGAGATGACTAACCAAGGTGGCCAAAGTACTCTTAGAGCTGGCTAAGACCTTAAACTAATAGAGAAAACTTGGTCGTACCCCAATGATCTGACTAACCAAGGCGGGCAACATGCTCGGTAGGTAAAGCGCTCTTAGAGCTGACTAAGACCCTAAACTAGATAACAAAACTTAGTCATATCCCAATGAGTTGACTAACCAAGGCGAGCAAAGCACTCTTAGAGTTGACTAAGACCCTAAACTAGAAGAGATAACTTGATTGTGCCCTAATGAGTTGACTGATTAAGGCAGGTAAAGCATTCCTAGAGCTAGCTAAGACCCTAAATTAGATGAGAAAACTTAGTTCTGCCTTAATGAGCTGACTAACCAAGGTAGGTAGAGCCTTCCTAGAGCTAGTTAAGACCCTATACTGGATGAGAAAACTTGGTCGTGCCCTAATGGGCTGACTAACCAAAGTGGGTAAAGCGCTAAGACCTTAAACTAGATTAGAAAACTTGGTCGTACCTCAATGAGCTGACTAACCAAGGTGGGTAAAGCGCTCTTAGAGCTGGCTAAGACCCTAAACTGGATGGAGGAAACTTGATTGTGCCTCAATGTGTTCACTAACCAAGGTGGGTAAAGTGCTCCTTAAGCTGGCAAAGACCTTAAATTAGTAAAGGAAACATGGTTGAAAGACTATTATGGATAGAGTCATAAAAATATTGGTCATTATAATGCATATGCAATGTTAAAAAACTAGTGTGCTAGCATCGTATAGAAGTACTTACTTGGCCTTTGTTGATAGCGTGTTGAACACTTTTTGAAAAGCCCTATCAAAATTGATTAGCTCAAGCTTTGATCCTTTTATTGTCAACTTGAATGATCTTGATGTAGAACTTTTAAGACTTCACCGGCTCTTTTAGGGAAAGCATGGAAATTAGCTCGATACAAAAAGCCACCCATTGTTTTTGTCTTTTTGAAACTTTTTATGAACTAAGACCCTTATTCTTGATCAATGAATATTTGCTGTGAGGTGATTGTTTACTTAAATTTCACACTTCCCTGAAAAATAGACAATAAAACTCCTCATTGAGGGGGATCAACTGATAATAAAGTATTTCAAAGAGTTTTGTCAATTACCAATGTGCTAAATCTTATTTCTTAACTTTTCTCATGTTTTTAGTGTATGGGTTTGATTAAATGGAGTTGGACCCTTTGATGGAGAGGGTGATTATTCCAACGATAACAACGGCTAAGGATACTAACTGTGCTTGCAGATAATGAAAATTAGACCATAATGTCATTTAAAATGACTGGCATTTTTGAGTTCTGAGTGAAAATTTCCATTAGCTTGTCATGGGTAGTACAACTTTACAATGTTGGTATTTATAAGGCCTCTCAACTCTAGACCATCCATTTGAGACAAAATTAAAGCCCTTTCCAGTAATACTCGTTTCATGACATGAGGCTTCTATAATTGGGAGTAAACTTCCCTCTAGAATCTTGTGCATTGGGGAGAGCTTTTATCAACATTAGGTCACCTTCTTTGAAGTTTCAGGGTCGTACCCTTTTGTTAAAAGCCCGAGCCATTCTTTATTGATAACATTGATTATGACACAAGGTCGTCAATCTCTTTTCACCAATCAATTCAACTGTTCGATGCGTTTTTTTACCTAATCGGCTTTGTCCAACTAAGTTTCTAATAGTATCATGAGTGACAGGATCTCAACCTCTACTAGTAATACTGCTTCAACATCGTGTACCAAAGAGTAAGGTGTTGCCCTAATCGACATTCTTATAGAAGTTTAATAGGCTATGAGTATGAATGGCAACATCTCATGCTAGTCCTTATACATAATAGCCATTTTTTCAATGATTCTTTTAAGGTTTTGTTGGCTACTTCAATGGCTCCATTCATTTGGGGTTGATAAGTAGTAGAGTTCCTATGGATGATCTTGAATTGTCAGCAAAATTCTAACATAAGCTTATTGTTGAGGTTGGTGCTATTGTTAGTGATAATCGTTTTTGGAGTCCCATATCGGGCCAAGATATCTCTCTTGATAAGCTTAACTATGACCCTTTTAGTAATGCTTGAATAAGACAAGGCCTCAACCTATTTGCTGATATAGTCAATGGCGACCAATTTAAAGTGATGCCCATTGATGCTTTTAGAGTAATCAGGTCGATGATATCTATTCTCCACATTAAGAAATGCCACTATGCTAAGAGTGTGTGTAGTTCCTGAGGCGGGGCATTTATCCTATTTGTATAAACTTAGCATAAGTAACAATGCCTAACGTGTTTGATTCAGTCGCCTTCTATTGTTAACCAATAGTATCCTAGCCTCATAATTTTCTTAGTTAGCATGTAACCGTTCATGTGAGGGCCACATACTCCTTCGTATATTTCTTTCATTAACATCTTAGCTTCTTTGTTGTCCACTCACCTTAAAAGTGTACCGTCAAAAGAGTGTCAATATAAGGTGGACTCGCTTATTAAGAATTGAGTAGCCAATCTCTTAATCATCCTTCTATCCTTTTTCTCGGCCTCTTTAGGGTATGTGCCTTGTTGTAGGAATATCTTAACATCATGGTACTATGACTTTTGGTTATTCATACCCTCAATTGCCAGGCAAAAGGTAGGCTTATCTTCGATTTCAATAGTAAGAGGCTGAATCTTGACTCCATTAGATATCTAGATCATGGATGCTAGAATGGCTAAAGCATCGACAAATTGATTCTAAGTCCTCGGTTCATGATTAAAGGTGATTTCTTTGAATCTCTCCATCAATTCAGTTAAGTGTCAGTGATAAGGTACTAATTTAGGATCCCTTGTCTTATATTCTACCCGAGCTTAGTTGATAATGAGTAAAGAGTCCCCATACACTTTTAATTCTTAGATGTTTTTATTTAGGGTCATTTTGAGTCCCCTGATGCATGCTTCATACTTGGCGATATTATTAGTGTATGGGAAAGCAAGCCTTACGGCTACAAGGTATTGAGTACCTTCAGGGGATATTAATATCGCCTTAATTCCACACCCAAACACGTTGGCTGCCCCATCAAAAAACATCTTCTATTTTGGTAGCTCATCATCTTCTCCTTTATCAGAGCTTCCCTTGACTACTAAAATACTCTCATCGGGGAAATTAACTTAAACTTCTTGGAGGTTACTATTGGAGGGATTTTCTACTAACTACTCTACTAGAGCTTGCCCCTTGACTAAATTCCAGTTCACATAGGTAATGTTAAACTCTGATAGTAACATTTGCCACTTTGAGATTTTTCCAATTAGGGTTGGTTTGTCTACCAAGTACTTCAAGGGATCATGCTAAGTCAGTAATTCAACCTAGTAGTAAAGCATGTATTGTCTAAGTTGATGCATTACCCAAACCAATGTACAACAAGTTTTTTCAATTGTTGAATATTTTTATTTCTCTTCAGTGAATTTCTTACTCAAGTAGTATACAGCTTGTTCTTTTCCTTCTTCATCTTTCTGGCTAAGCATATACTTCATGGACTCCGATTATATTGTCGGGTATAGGAATAAAGGCTTCCCAAGTTTTAGAGATACCAAAATTGGAGGGTTCATAAGGTATTCTTTGATCGTTACAAAGGCTTGCTTGCACTCTTCATCTCAATTGATCTTGGCGTTCTTTTTCAACATCTGAAAGAAGGGACGGCACTTGTCTATGAGTTGAGATATGAACCGGACTATGTAGTTCAAATGACCTAACAAGCCTCTGATTTCTTTGAGTATGTGTGGTAGGGGCAAGTCAATTATTGCTTTGACTTTATCAAGGTTCATTTCAATGCCCTTCTAGCTGATTATAAAACCGACAATTTCTCTAAAGTCACTTCGAAGGTATACTTCTTTAGGTTAAGGTTCAACTAAAACTTTCTCAACCTAACAAACAATCTCCTTAGATTATCTACATGATTTTCTCCTTTCTTGGACTTTGCAATCATATCATTAACATATACTTCAACTTCTTTACGCATTATGTCATGAAAGATTACTACCATAGTCCTTTGATAAGTTGTTCCGGCGTTTTTGAGTCCAAAAGGCATTACTTTGTTGCAAAATATATCCCAAGTTGTAATAAATGTTGTCTTGGCTTTATTTTCTTCAGACATTCGAATTTGATTATATTTGGAGAATCTATTAATGAAAGAGAAAAGATAGTTTTTGGTTGTGTTATCGACTAAGACATCAATATGAGGCAAGGAAAAATTATCTTTAAGGGTTGCTTGATTAAGATCTCAAAAATCTACGCACACTTTGATTTTTCTATTCTTCTTCATAACTGGTACTAAGTTGGCTACCTATTCGGGATAATCAAATACCTCTGTGAAACCAACCTCTAGTAATTTTCTGACTTCTTCCTTGATTTTCAACAAGATATTCGATCAGAACCTTCTTAACTTTTGTTTCTTAGGTTTGATATCCTTACGAGTAGGTAAGTAATGGACCATGATTGATGAATCCAATCCGAGCATATCTTCATAAGATCATGTAAACACATCTTGATATTTAGATAGTAGTGCAATCATTTCAGCCTTTTGTTCTTCTTTTATATTCCATCCAATTCTCAACATTCTGGTATTGTCATTAGTCCCAAGATTAATCGTCTCAATTGACTCATCAATGAAAATTTTACTCATTTTATGTTTTTGCTAGCTTTCCTATACGTCATTATGGTCATTAATATTACTCCCAACGAGTAACCCAGAAGAGTCGGAGGTGATATCGATATTTTCACCACCTATCTACGCAAGTTATCTATGACGTTTGTTCGGAGCATTGGATCTTGGAAAAGAAAAGTATGTAAAAGAAAGAGTGTAAGTAAAGAGAAAGAAGATTAATTCTTATTTAGAAGAAATGCCTTTTGAATACAATTATTTTTAGAACAAAAGTAATTTATTACAAAACTCTATAAAATACTGGATCGCGATTCATCCTTTACCCTAGGGAAGACTTATTGTTATTCATAGGGATGGAGAATCAGTTATTCGGCTGCCGAAACTTATCGAATGGACCTGCTACTTTATTTTTGCTAGAGTTTTCCTCTTTGGCAGGCTTTGAATTCTGGACTTCGGCTTAGATAAAAGTTTCTGACAATAGTGAGAGGATCATTAAGGCATGATACAATCTGTCACCTCTTTTACCCTTCGCTTACATATTTGTAGCTCATCCATTAGAGTTGGGATGTAACCTAGCTCATAGGTTCTAAACTGAACTTATTTGAATTTTGACCTCTTATACTTCTCTTGATTAGTAATCATGTATACCTCTTCGAACATTTGGAGCCTAAAGTCTCTTGTTACTTAATACCATTATAGGGTATGGCTGTTTCTTTATATATTTCATAGTCCTAGTCGCCTAGAATCGTTATGACCTGATCATTGGAGATGAACTTAACCTTCTGATGAAGACTCGAAGATACGGCCCTTATTAAACGTATCCAAAGCCTTCCTAATAACAGATTGAAGGTCCTTGGGATGTCTAAAAATTGGAATCGGATGTTAAATGTTTATGGGCTGATATCAACTAGTAAGTCAATCTCCCTTATAATTTCTCTCCTGGATCCATCAAAAGCCTGAATCATTATTGAGTTTAGTTTAATTGTAGTCGAATCGATGCCTAATAGATCCAGGGTAGCAAGAGGGCAGGCATTTAATGATGAGCCATTGTTGATGAGGACTCTTGTTGTAATAATGTTGTTCAACCTTACTATTATAAAGAGGGGTTTAGTGTGTTGCTGGCCTTCTTCGTCCGGTTCCCCGATAGAGAAAGAAATCTAATCCATAGTGAAGATAGAGTTGGTGATAGACCCTATTCTTTCAACTGGTATTTCACGAGGGACTTTGACTTCCCTCAATGTTCTGAATAAAGCTTCCCTGTACGATTCTGATGTCATTAATAAACTCATGAGAGATATTTGTGCTAAAGTTTTAGTAAGCTGATCCATTACTTTATACTTGCTGGACTTGATTATTTTAGTGAAGACAGACAATCCTTCTTAGTATTTAACCAGTTCATTATTTGGCTTTTCCAGTACAGTCTTCTTTTTTAAGTCTTCCCTTGGATCGTAGATTCTACCACAGTGGGTAATCCCTCCTACAAGTGATCTTGATTGCCTCATATTTACTACCTAGTAGTTAAGAGGGGTAGTTTTATAATTTTTGGGGGCTACAGGCACATGAAAGTTATACCATTTGGCTTGTAGATTTTGTGTCTCCACTTGTCTGTAGAATTCATATACCTTGTGCTCTCAATTAGAACTGATCATGTTGATGGTGGGCTCCGAGTTGTTAAATATCATATTGATGATGGGCCCATGGTTATGCAAGGGGTTGTTGTTGACGTTTGGAACAAGAGCTTCTACAAAGTCCAGTTAGACTGTGCCTTTATCGATTAAATCTTGAATTTTATTTCTCAAACTCCAACATAAGTCGGTTGAATGGCCTACCTACCCCAAATGATATTGATACCTGGCGTTGGGATAAAAAAACTTTGTTCTATATCTTTCATTGGGAGGCTCAGAATGGATCAAATTATCTTTTCTCAATTTTTCAAGGACCTAGTTGAAGGGGACCGGTATCTTGGTGAATTATCTTGGAAACCTACTAGCTTATGGTTAACTTCAGAATTGTTGCTGCATTAGTGGAGGGTTTATCTTGAAGGAGACCCAAGTATTGGCCCTAGTATTTGAATTCACCATATCGACAATTTTTTCCTTGGTTTTGCTCGTATTAGGCTCTGCAGAAGGTGGTTTTCTTTCTAATGGCTCTTGTAACTTACCAGAAGCAATATCACTTTCAAACCAACAACCCACAGTTATTACCTCTACGAAATTGGAGGAGACTTACCTAATTAGATGAGAAAAGTAGGGTCTTTCAAGAGTATTAATAAAAGATGAGGTTAGCTCCTTCTCAGTTATGGGGGTGGATACTCATGCAGCTAAGTATCTCTACCTCTAGGCATACTCCTTGAAGGACTTATTGTGCTTTTTTTGCAAGGTAACCAAGTTCGTTATGGTTAGTGCCACTTTAACATTAAATTTATATTGCTCATAAAATGCCCTAACTAGCTCTTCCCATGTGCTTACTTAATTCAGATCCAATTGGGTATACCAAGTTAAAGTAAGGCCGGTTAGGCTGTCCTAAAAAGTTTGGACCATGAGCTGATCAAATTGTATGTACTTGCCCATCTTACGCATATACAGCCGAGTGTATAGTTTAAGGCATCCAGTCCTATCATACTTTTCAAAGTCAGGCACTTTAAATTTCTTGGGAAAACTTCTATAGTTGTAAGCAGAGAAGTCTGTTAAACCAGCTTGCTCGAATCCATCATATCCTTCGAGCATTTTCATTTTTTCGGTGATTTGTTAGGTCAGTCATTTCTCAAGCTCTTTCATATTGTCTTGATTAGCTTCAGGTTTTAGATTGATCGGAAATGAGTAAGTGTTTGGCTCGAAAGTTGGGTTAACCTTTGGAAAGAGCCCTTGGTTGACTTTTGGGTAGGCTTCTTCAGCTTCGAGGGGTGGGGTTTCAGCATTCTTCCCATATCGAGCTTTAGAACGTTCTTCATTTGATGGAGCCGTAAACCTAAGCAAGGTGATGTTGTCAGCAAGAAAGCTTAGTTGATTTGCAATTTTCCCCACTATTCGTTCCAAAGATTAGAACCTCAACTCAATGGGATCAACAATTTCGGGGTTGACATTATTGTTGGTGTTGATATTGTCATTTCCTTGGTTGGCCATTTTGGTTTATGAGTGGGTTCGAATATGACTTCTCTGGAAGGTTTGACGCTTGGGAGCTATCTTGGGAACTTGTTTAAGATCACTTCTCAACAAGTTAGCACATAAATATTTTTTCAAAAAAAAAATGACAAACAAAGAAATGCATGGCACACGGATGCAAAGAGATAGAATCAACTAATAACTAGCAAGGTAGTAATTTTATCATTTTCGTAGCTTTTGGAGTTCCCTTTTTCATTAAAAGAAAATACATTCAAGAAGATTATTCCTATCCCTAATTGTTCTTCCGACGTTTAGCAAGTGTTTCCCTTTTCTACTTATTAGACCTTGTTGGTGACTTCTTCCTCTTTCCTAAGTTAGGTTCTTCCATTTCTTCAAGTTCTTTGATCCTCTTCTGGGTCATCTTCAATTGACGTTCCAAGGCTCGGGAACATTGTTTAGACTCCCGAAAGAGAGCCTCCTACATGTCCTGATTTCAGGGTTTGTTTCAACTGGAGCGGGTTGGATGACTTTTGGTACTCGATATTGGATCTCCCTTATCTTATGGAGCTGATTGTATAAATATTCTTTGGTAACCTAGTGCTTGTCCATTTTTCCTAACCATTCTTTTAAATCGATGTTTGGGCCAATAATCTTTATTTCCCATAATTGTTTGATTGCCTTAAGTTTGGACATCTTCTGTCGTAGGGGAATCCAAAGGTCCTCATAATCCAAGGTCATGATATCCAATGAAGGTTTATAGACTATATCTTAGATACCTCTGAATTGTCTGATCATGTTGTTAGGGTAAAGCTTGTGCATAATTTCACCCTAATTAAGGGTATTGCTTGATAATTTTTGCAAACTAAGATTATTGTCAAGCCTATTTTTCTGTTTCTTTTATTAAAAATTGATTTCTCATTTCCGATTAATACTAAACCTTAACCCATTTAATATTAATTCACGACTAAAGAAATTGGATTTCCCTACAGCAATAGCGTAGCGTATGAAGTGTAGTGCAACAGTTGTTGAAGAAGACAATGCCGTAGCTGGAACTTATGTTACGTCTTGGATTGATTGCAACAATGGTTGCTTGTGGGATTCAGTCGTGTACCGTTACTGTGTTTTGCTGAAGTACTACAGTAGTAAAGGGCAGTGGGGTGATTGTGTGGCTATTCGTAATGAAGTTATGGGCATGGAGGAGGTCAATAGCTTATTTTCGTCAGGTTGTGCGCAAATTTGTTGCACCAACGTATAGCAATGAGTCGTCGTGTCCTCTGTACTGCTTGGATGAGGAAGATGGCTACTGACGTATCGTGCTTGTTCGTCTGGAAGTGTGTATCAGTACCACAGCTATGCATGGATTTGTTGCATCAACGTGCACGAATTTGGATAGCGTGTGACAGCGAATGCTTAGTGAGGGGTTGCAGTTAGTTGCTGTTGGGATGTAATTTGGTTTGTTCAACGTATATGGAGTTTGGTTGCATGGATGTCATGGTTGGATTGCTAGTGAATGCACGCGGTCGAATCGTCGATGACTGTTGCGATGATGGTGTGGAGGATTAGCGACGTATGCTACATGTAGTCGTGATCGGAGTGTATAGTAGTGAGGGAAGTCAGGTGAAGCTTGTGGTTGATGGACAGTTGGTTGTTGGCTTCCTTAGTGATGAAGAGCGCTGCAGTAGACGTTGGCCGTCAGGAGTTGTCGTTGGGATACAGCTATGAAGCGTAGGGATTGATCGAGCCTCAGACGTTGTTGGAAGTACAATTGTGATGTGAATGAGGGTTTGGTGATGGAGTTTAGATGCAGTATTTGATTATGTTGAACTAAAACAAAAAAGAAAAAAAACAAAAAAAAAAACTCCTTCCCTTTTTGGCGTAATATGAATTTATAAACTCAAAATAAATCACATCAAATCATATCCATTCATATTTATTATATCTAATTTGATAAAAATTAAATTTAAATCCTTTATATAAATAAAAATCAAATTAGATTCGAATGATTTTAATTAGATATGAATCACTATTTTTTTGTAAAAATATAAAAGATTGAAATAAAAAAAACACCTAAGTATTTAGTAAGATTTGAACTCAAGACCTTAAATTAAATTCAGTCCAATACTTCAATATTTATCCATTAGGTAGTTGGCCTACGCCTTGACATTCAGTACAATTAAATTGTACTTAAATCACGCGACTCCCTAAAATATTTTTTGAACTAAGCTAAACTAGAACGATTGACTCTAAAATAATTTTCTTCTTAAAAAATATAAAAATCTTTACATATTTTTTTCTTTTCTCATTTTTTTGTATTTTCATCATTTTTTCATTATTATTATTATTATTATTATTATTATTTTATTTATTTTTGAATAAAGGCCCTTTTTGTAAAAAATAAGAAAAATAAAAAATTAAGATTACAGAGAGGTAAAAATTAGGTGTTTATAATTACCATTTTGAAGTTACTCCATCTTGTTATCCATGAAATATGAGTAATTTGGAAGTTTCTCAACCCTTCTACTTAGTAGTAAGTGGATTTTCCTTCTAGAAGATGAACCTTATCGACAAAAGAATCGATCAAATCAATGTTATGAGCAAACTCTCCTTGGATTATATCAAACCCATAACACTTCATGTGGCTTACAAACCAGACTGTTAGTAATACCATGTTGGTCTTTAGTGTGCAATTATTTATTTATTTATTTTCAAAATATTGAGGTTTCTGATTTGTTCTACAAGGAGGGTCGGGACATATGTTTTGCTTTTAAGAAATTGATTCACTAACTCAGCAACTCTGAAATGGATGAGGAACTTTCCATTAGGGAATAGGAGGGTCCCAAATGCAGTTAAGATAAAGGCTTTTATTCTGTTTTGTTCCCAATTTTTGAGATTGTCATAGAAGATGCCCCGTTGGTCTGGTTTAGACTCGATGATGAACTAGGCTTTTAAGTCTTCCAATTTGATGTAGTTATCGTTACAGCTTCCGAGGGCCTTATTTACTTTAGCTTTTCTAACACCCAAGAATCTTGAAAAGGTATTCACAGGGTACACTTCCAAATTTGAGATGTATATATTTTCCAAAGGAGGGGCTTGAAGTAATTAGGTATACTCTTCAAGTGTTGGGCTAATCAATTGAGGCCTAACTTAAAAAGTCACTTCTTCGGGTTCCCAACAATTTGTTAGAGCCCTAATCAAATTAATCTCTATTTTTACTTTAGGAAGTGCTAGAATGGGCCTGATCTTACTAAAGATGGTCTCTTGTTCCCTCAGATTGAAGTGTCGCAACCATTAGTCTAAGATTGGCTTGGGGTAAGTAGGCTTGCTTATAAATTTTTCCTTGAAGTAGACGGAGTTGGATGAATAGGACATTTCTTAATTTGAATTACAAAAGAAAAAATATGTTTCAAGATTGTTCAACTACTATTTACAACAACAAAACCTATTTACAACAATTCTATGTTTTACAATATGTGAAAATTATAAGGGAAATCAAGAAAACTCCAAGCCATTCTATATTTTTATTCCCATCTTGCTTGATTATTCGTCGATTCTGGATGTCGTGAATGCATAAAGGGTGGGTTCTAAAGGTTCTTAAGCTTATGCGATCTCACTTGTTAAAGAACACTTTCATTGATCACATCAAACTTAAGTGGGGATGGCTTAATCAATCCCGAACTGTGGCTACACTACAGCACTCGGAGCCTACACAATGGCCCCCCATCCTAAGGTCCTAATACGGTCTGAATTTGACTGTTTCTATCATACATTTGTAGAAAATTAAATCCAACCCCCCAAATAATTAAATATATAAAACTAAACCTACAAAGATGTTAGTACAGTTATGATAAATAATAAAAAAATAAAAGAAAATAAATAAATTATGCTAAGGTGATTTTTAAATGTAATTTTAAATGTGGAAAGTCGAATGGTTAATCCTCTTGACATCCTTAGTAGAGTCGCCAAGCTGTCGAGCCTAGGTTCTTACTCTTCCGGTTCTTTTTTAAATTGAGTTTTCTTTAAACCGATTAGTGTTAAGCCCTTACCCATTTAGTATTAACTCTTGACTAAGTTTTAAAGAAAACCAGTTCTTTTTATATTTTAAAAGTATTTTGGTGTTGCCACCCGACTAGAGTTGCGAAAAGCAGTTAAATTATAACTAATTGGGTAGCTACTGATCTAACGATTGAAACCAATTTTATTAAATGGTTTTTGAAATAAGAGATCTGGATCCGGGGTTATAATTTTTAAACTCTTACCGGCACTATTAATTTTCCAAATTTAAAATTGAACTTAAATATCACCTTTCAATTTTAAAAGATAAAATTTGATTATTAGTTACTTTAATTAGATAAATGAAGCAACCCTTAAACTAAAAGAAGGAAAATCGTGTTTTTTCATTTTTATCGTCGCTTTGTAGGTATTTACGTACGTACGTATGCACTATTTGGGATTAGATGTACGTAGTTCTTTTATATATATATATATATATAAAACTTCAATAGGTTGATGGATTTTAATTTCGAAACAGGTTGAGTTTATGTTTATACTTGGTTCGATTTAAGGAAAATTTCCTAATCAATATCTAATTAGTATTTTATTTTTGAAAATTCTAAATAGTCCTTATTTGAAAAAATGTTCATTTATTTTTTATTTTTAGAAAGCTCGATTTTTCTAAGTGATAAAATGAATTTTTTTATTTACTAACTTATTTATTTTTGTTACCTTATTTATTTATTTGTCTATTTTTATAGGTAAATAAAAGATCCCCCTTTTCTATTCTTTTCTTGTTTTTCTTCTTTCTCTTTTTTTCTTGTTTTTTTCTCTCTCTCTCTCTCTCTCTCTTTTAAATTTTACAAGTCATGAATAAAAGGATAAACAAATAAACAAAAAATAAATAAATAAAATAATTATTAAAAAAAAATTGGGTTAAGTTCGGGTCATCTTAGGTCGACTTCAGTCAGTTCGAGTGGCTTTAGGTCAGCTCAATCGGCTTAAATTGTCTTAGGAAGTCATCGAATCAAAGTATCTTACTTGGGGTTTTTGGATGCAAGGATTCTGATGGTGGTGGTGGTTTTTTGCCGAAAACAACTGTAAGGTAGCTATTCTAAACAGAGAAAGGGATCGGGCTAAAGAGAAAAAGCTTGGATTTGTTTACTTAAAACGTTTTTAAGCTTGTGTTGTGAGTTCTTGTGTCTTTCCTAACCCCTATTTATACTAAATATAGCTCGAACAAGCTTGAAAAGATCATTAATAGAGGAAACGATAATGAATGGAGATGCCGGAATTTTTTTTTTCTCAATTTTTAGAGTCAATTTATTATTAAATTTGATTGAATTTGGATGAAAAATGAGTCTCGATTCAAAGTATGCTAGGTGTACTACATGATTTTACCATTAATTTGGTAAAATTGTGTAGTAAAATAGGTCAAGAAAGGCCTTAAATAGAGTACGTTGGAAGACAGTTGAAAACAAGCATTAATTGGGAGGAAGAAGAAAAGAGGGGGGCGCTAGTCACATGCAAGGTACGTACCACGCACCTCACGCGTGCATCTAAAGTTGTGCGCCCTCTACTCCTCCAAAAACAAATCGGCTCTAGATTAAATCTTGTGGACTAGGCTTAAAGTTTGGTCCAACCTCCATTGCCCCTTTTTTATATATATATATATGAAAATAAAATAAAATAAAGTGAAAAAAAATCCTTTTCTTCTTCTTTTTTTTGGTTAATTATTTATTTATTACTTTATTTTTTAAAAATTTTTAAGCTTTTTCCTTTTTTTGTACTTTATTTATTTTTATTTTTTTTAAATCTCTCTCTTTAATTCTATATATAATTTTTATTTTTTTCTAACTTAGAATCCTATAACCTATTTTAAAATTAAAAATAAATAAATAGATAAATGAGAGGTAAAATGAAGTGTTACACCAGTCAATATGATAATGCCAAGGCTGGCAAGAGAGCTGGGATTGATTATACTTGTCAGCTTCCTTGATGGGACAGATCTTGGCTCCAATAGAAAATCTCATATCCTTGATGGACCAGGCTACCAAGAAAAATTCTACTTCAATCCCAAAGGTATAGGTGGTTTTGGAAACCAAATTTGCATAAATTGGAATGGCGATTTGTTCGTATCAGTGGTTTGAGAGGCTGCTTGAGCAGTGGTTCTTCAAGGTGTGGAAATTTTGCTGTATCCTACTGCTATTGGTTCTGATCCTCAGGACGAAGGACTTGACTCTTGTGATCATTTGAAGCGAGTAATGCAAGGGCATATGAGGCTAATGTGGTTCCTCTGGTTGCTTTAAATCATATAGGAAAAGAGATAATACAGACTGCATGGAAACAGGGAGATCGCATTTTATGGGAAATCCTTTGCAGCCGGGTGTACTGGATAAGTAGTTGCAAGTGCTAACGACAAGGATGAAGCGATCCCTGTTTCTTATTATGGTCCTGAAAATATTAAATCCGAGAGATGCGGTTGGGGAATATTTTGAGATCGTCAACCTGATCTCTACAAGGTTCTCCTGACATTAAATGGCAGCAAGCCTTGAGCATAGTTCTAAGCTGAAGGAGAGATCTAGGAAATTTTCCAGCAGTTTGCTTAGGTCGCCACATATTATATCTAAGCAACTAAAACATTGCTTAATTGCTAAATGGTGACAAAGCATATGTAGCAGCTCCTTCAGTGCTATTAAGTTGGAACTGCATTTAGGTCCTATTAAATTGGTTGACAAACTAAATGATTAGTTGTGTTGCATTTGTCCGGCCAATGTAATTCTGGAATCGGAATGAAGATTTGTTTGCTAATAGCATAAGGAATTGTTATTTATATCGAGAACCACATTTGCTAGTGAAGTTGCCTATATTAATGCTAGTATTCTTATAATGAAATGAATATGAGCACATCTACCAGTATTTCTACTTTTTTCTGTAGCGTTTCAGGAAATCAAGTTGTTAAAGGCACTAAAGTGCACAACACAATTCCATTCATCCTGTTTGCCATTTTGGCGGGTTTTGTAGTCCTGGCAATTGCCACTACTTTATACGGAAGAATATGCCAACAGACGACACAGCACAGAGCAGAAATAGGAGGCCAAAGCAGAAGGGAAGATAGGAGGCATACTGAGCACATGGAATGATGCTACTCTGAGTGTTTCTCCAATCAACCAATTGCAGGTGCGACCTTTCACTGAAACATGGTTCTTACTGCAATTATTCAAACTCTAAACTTTAAAATAAATTTATTCCTTAGAACAGATTGCCTTCTTATTCAGAACATGTTTAAAATAGTCCATGGAGTCTAATTGGTGATTTCAATGAAATAGTTTCTTTTTGATCAGTAAAAAGTAATTTCAATGAAGGAATTGATTGGACAAAAATGGGGTTGCAACATATCCAAGGGTTATTCAACCTTTGGCTAGAGTCTATACTAGAAGGATAAAGTAGGAGTAGTATTGTATGTAAGTAGTATATATTTATGTTGTATGGGGTTTTGGTGGTGTGCATTGTGTTTTGTATGTGTTTCTGTGTTCATATCATGCAGGGGAGACAGTGGTGTGTTGTGTGTTGCTGTACTGGTGTTTGGTGGTAGGGGTGCTATGGGCAGTATTGTAAATAGGTGGAAATATGACAGGGTAGTTTAGTAATTATCAGAAGGAAAACAAAAGAAGGAGAAGAGACAAGGAAAAAAGATGACAGTTAATACGGTTAAAGGAAAGAGAAGCAGGATGAAGAGCAGAGATTCATTCTGATTTGTCACTAGGAATTGGACAAGTTTGAACCCTGGCCTGGAAGTGCCACATTGGTGTTTGCTTCCAGATTGCTTGTTCATCTGCAACTTCTGATCAGGTATCATTCTAGTTGATCAAATTTGTCCTAGTTGTTTTAGGGTGGAGCTCAATTAAATCTGTTTTGCACTTGAGCTTATCATAACTGTAGGTTGGAATGTGGAATGTGAGATCTGATGCTCGGTCTTGTTGGAATTTATTCAGACACAAGTTGACTGAGCCTTGGCAAAGTATGGCTTGAGATACCTTTGACTCTGAATATCTTTTCCCCTTATTACACAAAAACAGCAAATGAACCCATAGGAGTAAAAGCAATCATAACCTTTCGTTTCCAACAAATATGGCTGTCCCATCCTTCTTTTCCTGGCCCTGATAGGCAAGCTTACAGATAGGAATAATATTTTACCAGCTGTTATTGACTTTTGATCAACAGCAAAAATACGGAGTAGAGTAACTTTTGGAATTGTAGGCAAAGAGAAAAGAGGAAAAAAAAAAAATGAAAAGAGAAAAGAAAGAAAGAAAGAAAAAGAGAAAAAGAACATGCTTTAGTGGCTTAGTGCTTCTTTGGAAAATGAAATCTAGAGCCAAATGGATTGATGGTAATAGAAAAACCTTCTGTTATCATACCTTAGTGCTTGCAAGAAGATCTGAATATGGAATTTGGGGACTTCGAGATGAAAGGGGATTTGGATGATGAATGGAAACGAACTAAGTTCCTGACCAACAAACATTTTCAAAAGAACTTTTCCTTTCAAAAAGAACATGGATCAGCTGAAAATTTCCTCTTACTAAACCTTCAAGGTGGGATATTTGAGGGACAAAAGTGTAAGTCAGCCACAACAAAAGGTGGAAATTTTATAGAGCCTTGTCTTCCGTGGGGAGCATTAAAACCCCCAGAAAATGATGGTCTGATTGCTATTTTTGTAAGGAGTGCTGGTCAATTGTAGGCTCCTTTGATATCTCGAGTTTTTCATTGCCAGCAAATACATTAGGTGCTGAACGAGATCTTATTGGTTTCTATTCGTTTGATAATCAGGAGCAGATCACTTTCTCCAATTCTGTCCAGTTGGTTTTGGTAATGCTATTTATGAAGTAATTACAAAGATCCTAGTGAACAGATTACAACATGAACTCGACATCTTTGTTGATTCCAATCAATCAAGCTTTATACCAAAGAGAACTGCTGTAGATAATATCCTTCATGTTCATGAGCTCTTGCATACATTACAAGCATTAAATTTTCCATATTGGTGGATAAGGCTAGTTGCCTCCTATATCACTTCTGCATCTATAGAGGTGCTGCTTAATGGATCTCTCTTTAGATAAAAATCCTTCCCTCTACATGCTTCAACAAAGGGGATCTAATCTCCTCCTACCTTTTCATAACATGGGAATTCTAAGCCATTTAATAAAGAGGGAAAGTAGATGAAAAGAATGGAAAACACATAAAAATTTGTGCTTCCTTCTTACACCTCTCTCTTATGTTTTTTTGCTGATGACATTGTATTATTGGTCGGAAAAAATATTGAATCTACATGATCAATTTCTTCAGTATTGGATGTTTTTGCTCAGTAGTCGATTTTAGGAAAGAACCAATGCAAATCAACCATAATCTTTTCAAAGAACACGGCGGAAATTGTGAAATGAGATATTTTAGGTCTATTGGGCTTCATGACATCATAAACTTTTGGGAAATATCATGAATTTCCTCTATAACATTTGTAACCGAGATATGGAGGCTTTGGTTTTCTGTTAACAAAAATCAACAAAAACTCAGTGGTTGGCAAACCCTACTTAGCATGGCCTATCGAACATTCCTCATTAAATCTGTTTTGCAACATGCAGGTTTGCCATCTTCCTTTTAATTTACTTGCAGAAATTGACCGGATCACAAGACCTTTTTTTTAGAACGGCTTAAACAACTCAAAAAGAGTACATTCAACTCTCTGATAAAAAAATCACCCTCTCAAAAGATAAAAGTAGCTTAGAATTTCAGAATCTCGAAAATGGAAACAAGGCTTTCGAAATTAAACGAGCCTAGCAATTTCAAAACTCAAACTCCAACGCCTTTTGGAGTAGGCTTTGTAAAACTGAATATTCAAGGAACATCAGAGGGAAAGAGCTTCTCATATCTTTCAACTCCTCCTCTCTCTAGAAAAGTTTAGTTAGAGGCCAAATCTGGATTAATGATAAGGGCAGAATGATATTAAGGGGTGGAAAAGATACAAATTTCTTGTTAGGCAATTGGCTGCATAAGGTTCCTATTACTACAAATACAACAAACATTACGGCTCATGATGCTTGGGAAAACACCTTATAATGGAACAAAACAGAATATAGTTCTAAGTCTCCTCTCTTTTATATGGAAAAATTTCGGACCTTGATTCCTGGAAGAAAGACTGAGTCTTAGTGGGGGAAAACTCCTGAATCTATATATGTGGGAGATGTTTATGAACAGCTCGAAGTAAGAGATCCTACAATGAAAGATAATCATCTTTGGATTTGGTCCCTCTCTTCCAACCCCAAAAGTAAACTCCTGTCATGCATGAGATGGACTGCCGACAATTTCAAACCCAAGGAAATGTGAAATCCTTAACCTTTGGTTGTCCAAGATGTCGAGTGACTACATTTTTTCAATAAGATTGTCCATTTTTTATAAAAACATGGAATTATCTCAGAAGCATGAGAAGCAACGCTTGGTTTCATACGGATTCTACATCTGCATAAATCCATCAGAACTCCCGAAAGAAAAGGAAAAAACTCAGTTTGCAGATGTGGAATCAGTATGAAACTAAGTTCACTCAAATACTAATCGTGCAACCATTCGGAGGTGTTCTAAGAAATGAACAGGGAAGCTGGATAATGGCGTTTACTAAATTTTATTTTTATCTGTTGAATTGTGGAGGCTCTATCTAGGTGTTGATGTTTGCCCTGAAAGTTCAAAAAAGTGGAAAATTCGAATGGATTCCCTGTCTGCACTGACATTGTGCACTTTGGAAAAATTAACTGCAACCAACTCACTGATATTCTACTTGCTTGCAGGAAAAACCTCCAACTACTTGAAGACTACAAACTGAACCAGAGTAGCTGTTCTTCTGGCAAGTGAAGCACAAAGCTGGGAAGCTATGAATCGTGTTTTCTTTGTCCCTCTCAAGAAACCGTGCAAGGTTTTGTATATGGACTTATGGCCTTGCGGGACTGTGAGGAGTTTAGAACTCCTCATGCATCCTCCTGCAGAAATACATTCACTTTAAGTACTACTTCCCACATGGCACTTAATCCCCAGCTATAGGGAATGTTTTGTTTGTAAAACTTTAAATATTCCCTTATCTTATGACTCACCGGGGTAAGGGAAGGGGAAAAAAAAAAAAGAAGAAGAAGGAAGAAACTAATTTTGTGAAATTTACTAAATAGTTATTCAGTGGATGTGAAATATGAGTTTAATTTAATTTTTGATAATAATTAAATGAAATGCAAACTTCAAAAGAAAGGGGAAATTAGTTTATTTTATTATAGTAATAACATATTGTATATTCCTTGTTGAAAAAAGAGAGAAAAAAAAAAAAAGAAAAAGATTCAGACATCAGAAATACCCCAAACGTAAACTTGCCATATCACATGTTTATTCTTGCGCTTATTTTATCTTACGTTCTGCTTTCTAAATGAGAGGCTTTGTGTTCGTTAGCAATACCAAGATTATGCTTTTAGGTTTGGATGATGATCGCTTACATCATACAGCCGTAGATTTCGAATTTATCTTTGTTATATCGCAGCAAAATGTCATGTCTATGCGGTAAAAAGATTATCCTATAAACAAGTGTTGGGAAATATACTTTAATACATCTAATTGATTCACTGAAAGCCATCCAATAATAATTATGGTAGGAAAAATTAACTTTTTTTTAGTGCAATTGGGAATTTTAAGTCTATTGTTTGAAAGTTAAAATGTTAAATACATGAGTATAATAATAATTGAGGGGATGATCGATGTTACAATCTATTCTTGCCGCTTTCATCCTATGTTCCATTTTCTAAAAGAAAAGGTTCGTGTTCGCTAGAAGTCTTGCTGGATTTACATGCAATACTGCGATGTTCCATTGAATGGGATAGAAAGATAGATCCTGTAGAAACTATGGCCAATGCATTTTCGATATCCCGGTTTAAGATTGAATAAAATTTATTATAAGTATTTTTCGACTAAATCTAATGGATAATACCTGTAATCAAAGACTATATTACCTCATAATAAATTTTTTTTTTTTCATTAATAAAGAAACGATGACTTTCGTACTATTAATAATATTAAGAATCATAAAATTTTAGAATTATGAGTTACATTATAACTAATAGAACAATTAAGTAACACAAAGTTGATATAAGAGTTTAGATAAAACTAGAAATTAAGGTAAAATAAATTATATGTACAATGTATATATATTTCTATTTATAAGAAATAACTGTTATGTATAGGCACGTGTGTTGCATATTTACATGTTTCACATAATTTCTAATTCTATAGTCCACGTAATGTTCTAAAATGATTACTTGCTGTAATATGAATATAAAGAAGTATTCATATATGTGTGTGAGTTTGTTACTCTACTAAAGACAACCATCATAGCGTGTATATACATATATACATAAATATATGTATACATAAAAGGTTGTCAAACTCACGATTCTATATAAAATCAGTAGAGGATTAATAGAATTGGAATGTGAAATCAAAATGCAAAAACGTAAGTTTTTACAAACTATGTAAAATAGTTTTGAAAAATTATAAAGATAGTTATAATAGTTATCAAAAACTTGAAATACATGATAGAAATAGAGAAATGAAGAAATTAAATTCTTCTTTCTTAAAAAATGCTTAATAATATATAATTAAATATATATGGAAGAAGGACAAATAAAATAAAAACTAAATTTTTTTAATTATTTTCTTTAAAAAAAACAATGAATTAAAAAGAATCAAATATCTTAACCCGTTTCAAATTACAGATACTATAAATTGAATTATATAGTTTTTCTTGTAACCTTTATTATTAAAGCTGAAACCTAGATGAATACTATGAATATAACATAAGAGATTAAGAGAGAGAAAAAGAGGAAAAAAATAAAATAGGATAGAGAAGATGATGTAATGCCTTATAATTGATAGCTTGTAAAAGTTTAGTCGTTTTTTTTTTAGCCCATTCAATTTAGATATGTAAAATCGGTTAAAAATGTAAGTTTCTATATGAAAAAAAATTTATATATGAGTTAACTCGAAAAGGTTTTTTAAAATCATAAACTTGTAGAATCGCATCGATGGAATCGTGATTTTGACAACTACACATACATACATATACATATACATATACATATACATATACATACACACACAAAAGTTATGCATATGATGATATACGCGTATATACATAACTGTAGCAGTTAATTATATTTGTAATTTGATACTGGTCGTTGTAGTATTTCAAAAAAGTATATATGTAATATATAAGTAATAGCAAAAGGAGTTGCCCCTTTGTTCGCGTCATAAAAATATCATGCATAAAACTACATAATTCAATTATGCTTAAGGTTCAATTACACCTTAATCGACCTTCAGTACCCCTCCATTGCTCATCTTTATCTCACTTTAGTTACATCTTAACCACCCTCTACTTCACTTAATTCTTCCTCATTCAAATTGCATTGTACAATAATAGAAATAAAGCACGGCCACAACTTATTAAAAGATTTGCTTTTGTGAAAGCGGTTCCATGTTTTTATCACATAATTATATAGATAAAAGTTTTACTATAAGAAGATTTGATTGTACTCAAACAATTTGATGTACAGTGTATAATTAAATCACAAATCATTTTACATTCATTTCCTTTATACACACGTCCTTCTTTCCTGCTAGTATGTACGTAATATTAATCTAAGGCCAGCATTATATTAACGCTGGTTCTTGGCACAGACACCAAGGCTTTGGACCCAGTTTTAGGGTCGTCCAAGGAAACAAGATTTCTTCATAAAAGATCGGGTCCTTGTCCTTTTTTTTTTTTTTAAAATAAATTTCTGATATTGGCAACAAAAAATAACTTATAATGTATGATGCAGGACCCACGAAAGATATTAAATGCGTGAGAACTGCTTGTTAACGGTTGGTTTTTACCTTTAGTTCCGTCAATAGACAAGTTATCATTAGACTGATAGATCTAAAAACTACTTTCTTCCATGGTGTTTAAATGGGCCACAGATTAATAGTGTCCACAAAACTTGTAGAAAGCTCAATCACGCTATCTTCCAGTTGCCATATAAGCTCTCGTCCGATTAGTAGGCTGGGTTTCGTTTATTGAATGAAAAACTTTGTCAACAAGACGCTAGGGCTGTAACTTAATATTTAGCTGTTAAGCTCAGAAAATCACAATACACATGCTCAATATATATGTATGTTCTATAAACAAAAGTACCTCATTCAAATTCCAATTCAAGTCCATTAACTAGAACGATTCAAGAATTGATTAATGTAGGTTAGCTTTGTATTTAACTTATTAAATGAAAACATTAAACTAAGTTTTATCTCATAAGAATTTGTAAACACTAAGGGTTTCTATTGGAGTCCTCAGGGTTAAAGATACCCTAATAGTTATATATACAAATATAAGTAGCATATTCATAGGTTATATATATAATATTGCTCATAGTATAAATATAAATAGTATCTTAGATACAATCTATAATTATATTGTTATATCCAATGTTATAACATTTCAAAAGATACACACTCGTTATGCGTGTGTAAAAATCAAATATAGTGTTATAATCAAATACAAAATAAAAAACAATTATTGAATAAAAAAGAAATCATATTATTACCATCGAAGAAACATAACATAGTGGGAAGAAGAAATGAAACTATTTTCTCTTAATATGCTACGGACGTGCACAAAATAGATACATGGGAGACAGAGCATGTGGAGAGAGGGCATAAAAAGTAAGATCGAGAAGTTTGCTTAGATGGTTAACCAAATCAACTATCAAAATTGATAAAAAAAAATACATAAGAAAATGTTTTAAAACTATATGTTACGAATGTGGAGTTAAATGCTCTATTATTCCCTAAACATAGTAATAATAATAATATACATATATATTAAAGAAATAAATTGCTAGTTATGTGTTATGAATTGTGAACTATGTGTTCAAAATGCTTAATATTTAAGTAAGATGGTACTTGTGTTAAATACAAACATTAAAAGGAGATTTATAGCATTTTAGAAAGGTTCACAATCAAAATTCACAACTGTGAACCTAATTGTAATCTTCAATAGGGAAGCAAAAAATAAGTACGAAAGATTTATGATCAAAGTTTATGGCCATGAACCTTACTTATGATCTTCATGTTAGCAAGGTTGAAGAGCGTACTATTTGAAAGAGTTGTAATTTTTAATTAAATCTTCATAAATTATAATTACAAAAGTTGTATCACTATGTGATTTAAGGTATAGATTAATTTGTAACTTATTTAAATGCAATTTTGTGGATATAATTTGATCATTAAATCAATATAACACTTGGTGAAAGGTTGCATACCTTCAATAAATGCATTATATATTAGTGTTGAAACTTTATTTTTGGTTTTTTTTTTTAACAAGTTTTCACCATATTTTCCTACAAATTTTCTTCCTTCAAACACTACATGAAATAAACACTTATTATCTATATTCAAGTGTGGTTTGGTATATGAATTTTCGCTTCCCATATACCAAGATTTAATTGTATCTTGAGATAATTGTGCATACAAACTCTCATATAAAACTTAATGTGAGAGAGACATAAATTCTTTAAGGAAAGTGTTCAACTATGCCTTTAAATTTATCTTATTTGTTAATTCGACCCATATTCTTTTCCTCATAATCTTAGAGAATTTAATGTCATGACAAGTGAAACAATGGGGTATTAAAAGTCCTGAACTAAGAGTTTGTCAAGTTGAACCAATTTGATGATACAGACTCTAACCACTAAAGAGATAAGATGCTCTCTTCTACTGTTCATGCTCATTGCCCTTTCATTGTTCTTAACTAACTTCACATGTAGATCATATGGAGTATTATATTCCTTAAATGTCTAAACTTATAAAAAAATCTTCCCAACATAATGAAATTGATTTAAGATTATTCCTCCATTATGTCTAACCACCTTAATACCTAATATTGTATATACGTCACCTAGATCTTTCATTTTAAATTTAGATGATAGATTCCCTTTGGTTTCCTTAACACCATTTAAATTTATTGTAAACATGAAGAGATCATCTATATAAAGATAGATAATCACCCTATATTTGTTAGTGAACTGACAATATATGTATTTATTAGCATTGTTGTGTTTGAAACCAATTGATCAATATCATCTTATCAAAATTTTTCATATCATTACTCAGGAGTTTGTTTCAATCCATATAAAGATTCAATCAACTTACAAACTTTCTTCTCATTACTAAGTAGAACAAATCCTTCTTGTTATTCCATATAGACTTTCTTATCAAGTTCTTCATTTAAAAATGCTGTCTTAACAACCATTCGATGTACGTGAAGTTTATAAATAGACACCAATGCTATAAGAGTCCTGATTGAGGCCGTTCTAGCAACAGGTGCATAGGTATCAAAGTAACAATACCTTTACGTTACCTATACCCTTTTGTAAGTGATATAGCTTTGAAAGTTTGTAAAGACTTATCTACATTATATTTCCCCTTAAACACCCTTTTATACCCAACAGTCTTACCTTGGAGGCAAATCAACTAAAATCTAAGTATTGTTTGACAATACAGATTCCCTTTCATCATTAATCGACTTTTTCCAAAAAGCTTATATCTCTAGATGTCATATTTTTATTGTAAGTCATAGGCTTGTGATGCACATGCAAAACCATAGTTATCTTATTGTTTACCAACTCTTTATTTCCTTCCACTAAAAAGGTCAAAGCTTGAGAAGTAATAAAATCTAGTCTAATATCCTTTTCTTTCCTAGTTCTTTCACTTCTTCTAGGTTTCTCATCCAAAGCAATGCATCAATCTCCAATTAGTAGTCATCGCCTAGATACCTTTTTGAACCATCACTCGACATTCTATTAGTAGGCATATTTTTTACATTACTATTGTATTGAAATTTATTTTCAAATTCAAAATTTCTCATTTGTACAATCTCATTAGATTATAAATCTAATATGCGATAGGCCTTAGAGTTTTGAGCATATCCAACAGATATGCCCTTAAGTCCTCTAAGTTTTAATTTAGTCATTTTAGGATCATTAACCCTATAATATACTTACTATACACCCTTATACTCTTAGATAGTTTATATTTGGTTTCCTTTTCTTCTAGATTTCACATGGAGAGAAAGCTATTTTCTTAGAAGGAATTTGATTTAGAATATGACATGTATTCATTAATGCTTCTCTCCACAAATTATATGATCATTTTTCATTTTAGATTAAAGAATTGATCATGTCCATTAAGATATGATTTTTTCTTTATGCTAAGCCATTTTGTTGTTGTATATAAGGTACTTGATGAACTATACCATTTTTCTCACAAAATGAATTGAACTCACTAGATAGATACTCTTCGGCTATATCATTCTTTAGAGTTTTGATTCTTTTGTTATGAAGATTTTCAACTTCTACCTTGTACAATTTGAAAACACTAAATGCTTCATCTTTATTCCTAAGTAATTATACATATGTATATGGAGAGTAATCATCAAGGAAAGTGCTAAAATAAGTTTTTCCACCTCTAGTCAAAACACTATTAAATTCATATATATCAAAATACACTAAATCAAATAATTCGATTTTTCTTTCTAACTTAGGAAAAAAGGTTTGTATACAAATTTGGATTGTGAACATATTTCACATTTATTATTTAGGGTTTACAGCTATTTATAGAAATATAGCCATTATTATTCATCTATTGCATATAATTATAATCAAGATCTCTTAATTTAGCATGTCAAATATTACAAAGATCAATAATATAAGCAAAACTTAAAACTTTATTAGTCTCAACGTTCTTTTTAAACATGCCATCAAAACTATACCCTTTCTTAAATAGACATCACCCTTGACAATTATAAACTTATTAAACTTATTATAATTTTGAATCCTCTCTTATACAACAAACCAATAGACAATACATTTTTTAACAAATTAGAAACATGATACACATTGACTAAATATAACTTCTTTCTGGAGGTAGTGTAAAGATCCATTATTCTAACTTCTTGAACTTTTCCAAAGTTTTCATTTCCTATCATAACTTCTTTGTCTTTAACTTCTCAGTAACTCTTGAATTACTAATGATCATTGTACACATGAATCTTTGCTTTAAAATTAAGCCACCACTTAAATGGTGTGATTGTTGTAGCCATGTAAACATTCGTAACCATCCCAATACACATTCCTTCAAAAGAAATGGTTAACATTACCATAAATCATTAACTTTAAATTGCAACATCACTTGCATTTCCTTTTTTTTTTTTTTTTGTTTCTTTGGAAGCCTACACTTACGTATATAATGACCGTTTTTATTACAATTATAGCATTTTTGGGATTTCTTCTTGAAAACAATTATGGGATCCTTCCTTTTATGCTTCTTTTTGCTAAAGTTATCGACATGGTTAACAAAGCTTAAATTGACTATTAAATTGCGTTTCCTATACTCTTCATCAATACAAAGATGTCTAAGAATCTTTTTAATTGTAAAATTTTTTGCCATATACAAAAGTTTCTTACAATAGTCATTCTAAGTAGGTGGTAATTTGGTAGTTATTACTCCCACTTGAAGGGATTCTAGAATTGTTATTAATAGTTCATAAAGAGAATTTACTAATATTTGTAATTTATGTACTCATTTCATAACTGGACTATTATCAACCATTTTAAATTTAAAATACTTAACTACTAAAAACTTATCTATTCCTTAATGCTTGGTGTTGTACTTCTTTTTAAGTGCTTTTCAAATTACTAAGAGCTATTTGATAACATATATAGATCATAGAAACTATCTGAAAGTTTGTTGAGTATATATCTATAACATGCAAATTCATCCTCTTATCATTTTTTCTTTAATACATCAATTCTAGACTTTTCTTCTAGATTTACTCCATCCTTTGCATCTTTAATTTGTGGAGTATTTAGATCAAGCATATAGGCTATGTTGAGGAAAAAGCAAAAGAAACATCGTTTTGTCCTTCCATCTGTTGAACATGGTTCTATCAAACCTATTAAGTTTGAAAAATTCCTCATTCATGACTCTCAAGACATCATTCATCTTACTTACCATATCTAAGACTTTTAAGATTATTAGAAATTTGTATCGAGTATAAGGAATCAAGAACACTTTGAGGTATGTGGAGAACACTGTTTTTAAGAGTCTTATTTGTCCTATATTAAGTTTGCTGAGGATAAGTATAAACTCTCCCAATATACAACCAACTAGGTATTAAGAACAAAGTTGCAATCTTTGTTCTTAATAATTTTTGTTCTTGATGACCATACAAGTTTAAAGAGCTTTGGAAGAAGGTTTTTGATGGTAAATTTTGAAAAATAATGAAAAATTCGTGCAAAAATATGTCTCTAAATGTTAATATATACTTGGATGTTTAATCATCAAGTTTTAAGCATCACAACTCTTCTTAAGGACACACTCGGTGTAATTACTTAACTTTAATTATTAAATTATGTTTAGATCCGTCAAAAACTGATCTTGATGTCCATTACGAAGTAGTGCAACTTTTGGAATATGATACATTATACTTATTAAGCAAAAATATTATTTAATATGAAGAGTTGCACTAGTATAATAGATAAGATTAAGTTAAACAATTGTGTCACTTGTCATATGGATGTAGAGTTGTGAAACTAGGGGGGTCCAGACTCACATTATCTAAATTAATATTAGAATTTTGGGTGAAAAAAAAAATTCTACTTATTATTATAATTTCAAAGTATTTTATATATACAAAGGGATTTATTGGAGAAGTGCATCTTGCAATATAATTTAATATTGATTAAAAAAATCTAAATCTTTTTATGAATTGATTATTTGTACTCTGCTTACTTTGTAAAAGATTGAAATAATAACCTTTTACTTTTTCTTTGTGGTATATATATTAATTAAAATGAAAATTTCAATTTATAAAAAAATAAAATCAACACTTAAACTTCGTGTAAATTTTGTTATTAAGAAAAATAATTTGCAAGGAGTATTTATACAAAAAATTATAGGTATAATGAAAAGGGCAACATAATATAATAAATAATATTCAATAATTTCTTTATAATTATTTTATCAAAAGGCTTTTAGAATTGACAATGTAATTATCATTTATGGTAGAGTTACTAATGAATAAATAGTATTTAATGAAAATTTATATAATTAACTATCATTTTTTATTAGTAATAATAAAAAAGATAAAAAAGTGAAAGGATAATGAATGTTATTCATGATAGATAATAAATATAACTAAAAAAAAAAAAACTACTCCAGTGGTAATTGAACCTATGACCTTATGGATGTAAAAGTAAAAATTTAATTATTCAACCATATTTAATTATATACTAACATTTACATTCTAAAATATAAATATAATACATACATTTTACTCTTAAAATAATTTTAGATAATTAATTTTTTCTTGAGTTTAAGAAGACCAAGTCCCCTTTGCCCTACCTCCCTGAAGGCCCGAAGATCAGTCCATGCTGGTTATATAACTTCCTAAACATGGCTACATGGATATGACTAAGTGATAAGGTCATATCGTTGGTTGTATCACTTTTTGTTTATGCGCTCCATTGACATGACCAAGTGACATGGTTATATTGATGGTCATGTTACTTTCTCTTTACTTAAATTCTTACGTAACATGAAGCGTTACTCCAATATGAACATATAATAATATTATACCTTACTTTTGTCCTTATATATATATTTCTTCGTATTTAAGTGATATAAAAATCTTCACCTTAATATCTTACACGAGTGAAAATCTATATAAAATTTGATTCGTCAAATATATCATTATTGTGTACCTTTTCATATGCATCATGTGTTGTCATCATCATAGAAGCTACTGATTGCTTTCAAAGGTTGAACTCCCCAATCACCATTCAGGTAAATTCCTACCCTTTTATGTATATGATATGCTCCCTTCTTCATAGAAGTCTTTAGGTTGCCTTCAAAGGCCAATAGAGAACTCCCAAATCACTATCTAAGTAAATTCCTACCCTTTCATATTTATAATGTGTTGCCTTCCTCATAGAAACCATTAGGTTGCCCTTAAAGGCTAGCAGAGAACTCCCTAATCTCCATTCAAGTGAATTCCTTGAGAGACTTCCAGCTCTACATCCTTCTTTCAATAATTTCCACCAAAATTCTATCCTCTTCATTAAAAATCGCAAATTTTCAAAAGCTACAGTAACTCTAGTTATTCCTTATATAGAATGTTCAACACTTAGTTCAATGAGTTTAGAGTAATACAATTGAACTAAGTGAAAGCAACCTAAGTCCAAAATAATTTCATATTATAACAATTTTAAGCTAATGAGATGGTGTAATTTATCCTCATAAGAGTTTTCAAAACATGTAAGTTATTTAGGGAAAAAAAGGTACTTACAATTCAAATGCTTCCCCTAGATGGCTATAGTGATGGGTTCTTAAGATACAATATGCATCCCAATAGATTGGTAATTGTTAAAACCTCTCTATGATCTTCATAATGCAATAGCATAACACATTTTTTCTTTTGTTTTATTACCTTCATTTGTAATGAAATGGACGTTTTCTAATTGACAATTTGCATCCAAAGATTATCATGCAAAGCAAATTTATGCTTCCATATTTCCATGGACATTATTTTGTGTCCTAAAGATTACTTCAACGAAATGTCTAATTGCTATTCTATTGTTAAGTACATTTCCTTCCCTCCCAAGAGTAGTAATTACTAATGATAAATATTGTTTAAGCCATCTTTCTAGTATCTTAATATCTTGATCTTTTTTTTCTTTTTTCTTGATCTTAGATTACTCTAGTGCTAATTGTGAGCCCTAAAGCTAAACCAAATGACTGTAGGATTGAACTTAGAACACAAGGTTTAGGGCGATCAGTTAAAGGATCCGATCAAACCCAAATTATAAACTATTGAGAGAAATATTAGTAAAAATGATCCCGTAAACTTGAATTTAAGAAAATAAGTAATAAAATAGGAGACTATAAAATTTTCAAATTTTAAGCATAATAAGTACTAATTACCGAAAATGCGAAAAGTGTAATCTAATAACTAATAAATTACTAAAGATAGATTATATGTATACTAAAAATTTTAGAATAACCAAAATAATAATTAAGAATATTCACATGTATCTCACATGTATTTACGTGTAGTTAAAAATATGTGAAATTTTCTAAATTGGCCAAAAACTAAGTAAATAATGAAAGAAAATTATAAATTAATTATGGAAAAATAAAAAAAAATTAGAAGAGGATAGAATGATCCAAATAAGGTCATGGCAGGTTAAGATCTGCAAAATAAAAATTAACTAATTAAAATTAGGCAACACAAAAGCTAAAAATCAAAGAAATGGGGCAAAGTCATGTCAAATTAATGCATATTAATTGCCAAAAAAGGTCTATAAATAGGGGAAAATTTTCAGAACTCATTTAGACAGTTGAGCATTAGAGAAAAATAGAAAACTTAAAAAAATCGAGAGAAAATCTAGAAAAAGAAAAAGAAAAGGAAATTGTGCAAATTCGATTAGTGAACGAAACCCACACCTCACCAACACTTGGGACTGAGCCACCATCACCATCACCACACCACTCTAGCCCCACTGTCTAGGCCGACCGACACCCTTAGACCAGATTTGGATCGCTAGAAAGTTTCGAACTAGTTAGTCCCTTAATTACCCCAATTTTGAATAATTTTGTAAAATTAGTTATTTTGCCCAGAAAATTATGAAACTTATTATTCTGAGGTTTTATTGTATGTAGATTTAGGAAAAAATAGTGATTTAGTTTAATTACATCTGAAAATATAGGGTTCTTAACAAATTATTCAAAACAGAGCATTATTAGAACGGAAAATAAATAAGCTTAGGAGTGTAGTTTGGAGCTCAATTTTTTTCTGTACAATGCTCATGTGATATAGAATAGTGTTATGAAGCCATTTTTCTAAAATTAATTTTTGAAATTTTTAAGTTAATTTTTAGCCCTAAAATGATGGAAAAATTGAGTGATTTTGGGTTAATTAGATGATTAAGATACTAATTACTGATTTAGATAGTAATTAGATGTTTAGGGATGCTAATCTCTAATGTGGAAACCTAACCTAGCCTTTGGAGTATTAAGTATGGTTAATTTAGGAAATTAGGTAGTTACTGTAAGAAATTAGTAATATGTGAAATTGAAAATTTATAAATCTAAAAAATTAGGGTTATTTAGATAATATTATAATAGAAATAAAAAAATAATAAATCTGAAATAACATTTAATTTTAAGTAAATATCTCAAACTGTAAGATTTTCTCATATTGGGAATAAATTCGATA
The DNA here is from genome assembly GCA_024138005.1 of Lumnitzera racemosa. Lineage (NCBI taxonomy): Eukaryota > Viridiplantae > Streptophyta > Magnoliopsida > Myrtales > Combretaceae > Lumnitzera > Lumnitzera racemosa. The sequence goes on from JAMXBC010000007.1 coordinate 11,957,287, forward strand.
CCCCAATTAGGATTAGCGTATACCAAATAGTTTAAAATACTGAATTAAGACTCAATAAGATATTTGAATACTCGAGCTTAATGTGATTAATGTCACATTAGGATTCGAAAATATTAAAGGCTTAGGAATCAAAATTAAAATCTAATTTAGGATTCAAACCTCGAAATAGAGTACAACGAATCATTAGTACGTAATAGGTATACAGGAAAAAAAATGGGTTAAAATATAACTTAGAATATAAATCCATAAAGTATAAGTACTAAAAAGACCTATTTGTATTATAGGACACCCAGAGACAAATCAACTTGAGATTAAGGGATAGAGCGATCGGGCAATTCCAAGTAAGTTGAGTTATTACTTACTGTAATAGAGTACTAGTTTTATGGTACTCGGAGACTTAGGCTTGTATATGGTTGTGATTATAAGTAGTTTACGCATGTATTTGACGTATCTGAATTCGTGTTGAAATTATGATGTGAGTGATTTTGTGTTATGATTGAATTGATGTGAAATTGTTTGAACACCCTAAATGAAATTTAATCTTATTCGACCCTAATAACAAAAAAAAGTCATGCATTGCAGCCCGTTAGGGGATCATAAGATTCTCTAACCAAATACCGACCCTCTCAAAAGGGATAGTGCAGGATTGCAAAATGGTCCATACCTCATCCTTAGTCGAACTAAGTGACAGGAGAGGAGGTCACGGAGAGGGTGAAGTCAACGGTTCGAAGGTAGTCGCGGGAGGAGCGATGTCTCTATTGCACAAACTTGGGTTTGATTGTGAGCTGCTGCATAATATGGAAATTCCTCAACCTGGATTGGAGCGGGTGAAATTTCTCTGATTTCACAACGGAACGGACTACGTTGTGCGATAACACTTGATTGTTGCATTGTATGAAAATAATTGCTTGATAACCCTGTTTGTGCTTATATGCATTCATGAGTCTCCAATTTAACTTACTGAGCTGTAATTGCTCATACCCTTATAGATCCTTTTGCAGGTTCTGATTTCTGAACACTTCAAGTACTATGTCGCCCTACAATTACCCAAAGGTTAGTCCGTTTGAAGCCAGGGGTGTGGGGATCAAGTTATTTAGTATAATGTGTAACTAGAGTGACCTTGTAGTTAAAGATAAAAGACTAATAGTTATTATGTAATCTAGTGAACTGTTGTGTTTATTAAAACTTCCTGGGAAGCTCTATGGACTTACTTATAATTATACATGTTTATTAGGAATTTGTAATACCTATCATAATTGTAGTTTAACTGTTAATCGGACTGTTTATTCAAAGTGAGGAGTCGTCGACGCCTTGTGTAGATCATATCTATGGTAAGCACTGTGAGGCTAGTTACTATCATATAATTGTTTACACGGTGGGACTGTTGCGACTTTGCGACTTCAGGACGTAACACTAATGAATAATAGTTATCAATTTGCTTCTATTTGAAACACTATTGCCTTCATATCATATAAATCAAATAAAACACATAATCAATCAATCCACAATATGACATTTCTTTGTTGAATATGATCTTTTATATAATATAATTATATTTAAAGTACATCTTAATGGTAATATACAAATCTTAAGATAATATACATCATCCAATAAACAAAGTTGAAACTCAATGAGATTAATGATTTCAATAAGACTTTAAGTACTACTTAAAGCATCTTATGTAAAGTACTATCAAAATAGTTGCTAACAAATATTTCGTTGATTGCCAAATTAACCAAAACACATTCTATCACACTTGACTTCAATCTTTATCTTCATTTAAAGCTACCTATACATATAAGAAATCTTTTTGCACTTCTACCTACATTTTTTTGAACAAAGAGTTAAGCTCTGTATATTGACTTCTCAAGACAAAGCTCACATATAGTTTTTTAGAGAGCAAATGTACATAAATATACTCTTGCACTTTTAGTGAACATTATGCATGTGTAATGTGACATGACAATCTTAAGGGAAATACAAGGTAAGGATGGAACATAGATTAAGAAAGTGCTAACATAAAATAAGATCTAAACTAGTTAACTATTGTGTTTATCTACCCTAATCTCTATTGTTAAGGAAAAGGAAGGAGGGGGAGGGGGCTTAGGTAGGAGGGGGAAAGAAAACAAATAAGAAAAAAACAAAAGAAAGATCAAATTTGCAAGCATGTACATAAAAGAGTATTGCTTCAACTACTATATATAGTAAGTATGTCATGACAAGCATGAGCACAACTTTGCAATTAGTAGAATGCCTATACACTCTTCATGGGGTAAAGTAGATCCTCTCAAATGTCCTGATATCTTACTATATATAGTTACTTTTTTTAATAGCTAGCGATTTAATTTCCAAAAAGCATCAATATTCCCATCCATAAACTCATAAAGATTTCCATTTCCTCTTTCACAAATTTTAAATTGAGTGTCTAATATAGGGTACTTCATTTGTCAAGCTACCTTTGAATAAAACTTCACTAATCTTACAAGTGAAGAACAAAATATCAAGTACTTGGAAACTTAGACCATGGACTAGAAGCTTAACATTGTAATCGAATATAATACCCATATAGACTATAATGGTTTAGAGTTGCAGAAATTATCAAGCACAATTAGATCAAGAACAATGGACCTTGCTTATCTAAGTTGAGGAAATTATCAAGTGATTGGATAAAGAATAGTCAACATTATTAATACGATAAATGAATCACACATACAAAAAAATGTTGGTCATTGTTGCAAAGTAGAACGATATTATCTAAAAAATGTAATTAGGTATTGACCTTCCAACTCATTATGATTATACTAATGTAGCAGGTTAACCCCACCACTTCTTCCTATGGAAATATTTCCAAATGAATAATTCTAAACATTGTTAGACCAATAATACAATCTAAGGCTGTAAAACTCTTTTTCTCCCTCTCAATTTAATGAAGAATAAATTATACCCTTGAGCTAAAGGTCCCTTCAATATCCTTAGGAAGATAAAAAACAATGTGTACCGAATCGAGTTACCAAAAGAGTATGGTGTCTCCTTTACATTTAATATATCCAACTTGACTCCCCACAAAGTTAAATAAGAAGAAGTTGAAGAGGACTATGCAAATTTAAGGTCAAATTTTCATGACATTAGGGAGAATGATAAGAATCAAGTCCTCGAACCCATCAAAAATAGTCAAATTAGGTTTACAAGGCTTAACCTAACATGTTCTAGCACAAGAACCAGTACAGAGGAACTTCTATTTCAAGTTCAAGGCCTTTGTCAATCCCTTAGAGTTGAGCACAAGATGACCATCTAGGTAGATATGACCCCTAACCTCTTTGCTACCAATTCAAGCCCTCTTTTATCAAAGTCGAGTTGTTCCGACCTCTATACCCAACTTAACTCAAGTTGGGTGAGCTAATCTCCTAACATTTCTTATGGTTTTTGAGTTGTCCTCATGAGTTTTCCAGTTGTTTAAAGACTGGAGCATCATCTTTTGCCTAGAGATAGAATGGATGTTCCTTGTTTTGCCTTTGTTATAGCGTCCTATGTCTAGCCGAAAAGTGTCCCACATTATTGATCCCAAGGATGATTCTCTACCATTCATTCTTTTTGTCATTTATCCATTTTGCCCTTTTGAATACATATTAGGATATGTACTTTAGTTCCATTTAGAAATTTCATCCTTTTGTAATGTCCTAAGTGTATAAACCTTGCAAAGCTGGATTATATATGGCAAGAACTTGTAATTAACTGCATCATCTCTTATCATTCAATACACTAAATTTTCTTTTTCTTGAAAGAATTTCCTTTTAAGTGTTAACTCTTATCTTCTTTAGCAAAAGTTAGTGGTGACTGACCTTAATGAGGCTCATGCATAAGTGTTCATTAAGCTGTATAGGATTTGTTGATGCGTAATATCTAACAAGTAAATTATGGATTTACTAAGTCCCCTTTGTTTTCCTTTTCATTTGAATGTTTGTTTTGATACCCTCATGTGTTTTAACCTAAGGTGTATCATCTATTGTAAGGAGTGAATCAATGTATAACATGAGCTTGAATTTGACTAAAAAAATTCTAAGATAAACTCTTAGATTTTTTGGCTTAAGTTCAACTTGAAGTATTACTTAATAAGCTTCAATTTGGATCTATTTAGCCTAATTGTTGAAAAAGAAAAAGGTTCACGTTCTTTTAAATGGTATTAGGTTCAAACTTAACTTAAATATAGTTTTGCTAGGTATATTCTTAACCTTGACTCAAGTTTGTTTGCTTTACTGGTTCGTCAAGCCGAATAAGTTGAGTTTAAATTCAATTTGATAAATTATTCAAATAGTTCAAACTATGGTAGAAACAAACTTTGAATAAGTTTAAGTATCCAATCATATTTAGTAAATGCATTTTGAATTAACTTTGTTTACATTGCATCCAAGTCCCTACTCGAAGTGTTGATTGGTAAAAAGACCTAAAAATAAGTGCTTTTAAGACGACCACAACAACATTTACCGGCAATTTAAATCCTCCATAAAGAAGCGACCGACGCTGGCATTCCACAGTGATACTGTCATACACATGTCCGTCTGACTCGTCTCGACCAGTATTGAAGGAGAGCTGGGTGATTCATCATTCACCAAATCCGGAGGCCAATTAACTTTGTCTGCAATGCCATATTATTGATTCTACCTACCCTTTGCTGACCTTTCTATATAAACCCAAAAACACATGAATCATTGTCCATCCATGCCCAAGAACAACACAATAGTTTCTTCTTTCACATTGATGATGATGATGATGAGGAGGAGGATGTCCAGAAATCTCTTGATCAACTTGGCTGTTGCTGTGTTCCTATTGGCCTCTTGTTGGAACATGGACATAGCAACAGCAACATCTCGAGGACTGCTTGCTCAAAGTATTCCCAAATTTCCTCTGCCACCATACCCTCCTGTAACCACCTATCCGGAAGTGAGGTTGCCTCCTTTCCTCCTCCGTGTTCCTCCTCTTCCCTACTATCCACCCCCTTCAACCACCACTCCATAGCTAGCTATTTTATCGATGATCCACCTAGATAATAATAATGCAGCGTTCAGGAATGGGACAATGGGTGCCATGCTCTTTCCTTTGGTACCGGTTACTTAGCTATTAGCCAGTGATCGTAGCTACTTGATGTTAAGTTGCACGTACGTGGTTCCTTCTGGGAACAAAGTATCATCAAGAATAATGCAGTATATATGCTTCATGCTCCATATCAGTGGTGCAATCATGGCTTGTGCTTTTCATTTCTTGTTGTCTTGTATGGATTCTATCCGCCTATGAGGCTATAAATCATAATGACCTATATATATGTGTGTGTGTGTGCTACCACTTTCTACAGCATTGACAAACTAAATTACCTTACTATAAAGGTGACATCAAAAAGGGAAAAATAACAAAATTGATTGCAAGAATAACAACTGAGTACGAAAGAGATAATTATTTTACATGAGCAGCATTGTAAGTACATGATATGGCACAATGCCACCTCCGACTGGTTATACTTGATACGTGCCCCTGATGTTTAGGAAATGAGTCAGTATAGCTTCGGCGTTTACAGACAAAGTGAAGGTAATATTCGGTTTACCTTTAATATGATATCCATAGCATCGACTTATTCAGTTGTCCCACATTATTTTACCGTTAAAAATCTCCATTTGTATCCTATAACCATTTTAACTGCTAAATTATAGACTTTATGGTCCCATCAACAGAACTTAACATAAATCATATACGGTGTGATCTATACAAAAATTTATCCCCTCAGAGTTAAAATTTCTTTTCTTCTTCCTTTCCCTTTTTTTTTTTTTCCCTCTCTCCTTTGGTTTTCCTTGTAGTTTTGTTAATTAATTCACCAAACATTGATATTCATCCAATAAAATGATAAATTGAGTAGAGAAATATCAATGTCATGCCATACTGACTAGTTTTGAAATACCTTGAAATTCTAAATGTCATATATTACTATAAAAAATGTTGGGAATCTTTATAACAATCTTATAAATGAATTATTGTTGTGACGCTTTATGTAAATCGTTAGTCTTATAAATAAAATTGAATTCCTTAAAGTGTTATGAATAAACATGAACTAATCAATGGTGTAGAAAATTGTTTAATAAGGCAACCTGAGAATCTAACACTACGCTTTGTGTTTCCCTTTTCTTTCCCAGAAGACCCAAAGGGCAAACGTAAATAAAAAACCCTAGAGGGCATCTGCCATTGTTGGCCACCCCCCATCCAAACCTCCCACCTAAATCAACACAACCACTTTCTTACTCTCTTGACCTTGTCTTTTTCATTTTCACTTTCAAGACCCAATAAAGACAACACCTACCATCTTCAACTTCTACGTCTCATCTCTTAATCTAAAACATTTTGAGTTTGTTGGCTTGTCTTCGGAGGACTCCGGCACCCTAGCGAGCATAGAAGTTGAAGCGTCAAGATTTGATTGTTAGCTTCTTGAGGTGGAAACGCCATTTTCACTGTTCAAGCTTTCCTCACGTGGATTTGCGTTTTTTTGTTGTTTTTTCTAGTGCCCTGCTCTTTGTGGGTATTTTCTTATATCAGAGTATCGGATCTTTGTTCTCGGGGTGGAACTTTTTCTGTCTAAGGGTTATTAGAATTCATTTCTTGTATAAAAGAAGTGATCATGTTGGTTTGGATTTGTTACCCCTATCTCTTTAATTTGTTTTTTCATAATAGTTCGTACTTACTTTATTCTATCTTTGAATAAAATTCTTATTTTCCGGAGGAAGGGAAAAAAAAAAAGAAAAAAAAGGAAAACACTACACTTAATAGATATATGTCTATACTTGCACAATAGGCAAAAATTTGCCTCTGATGTCATGTGGTCTACCCAAACCACATTAAAAGCTAACCATTAAGGTGGGTGGTCCAAATAGCTATACAAGCACGCAGCATGTAAAAGTTTTGAGGAGACGAAGATGACGTGAGACTCTAATAACGTAATAACAATCTTAAACTGAAATTGCAAGGCCAGAGAAATAAATGAGAAAGATGTTGATAACATTGTAAATTGGATTTTGTGATGAACCTAAATCCACATTAACAATGGCTTATACGAAAAGCAATGAATTTGGCTGCCTCAATCTGGAAATTGATATTACTTTAAGAACCTTTTTAGTTCATTTTTCCTTTGTCACATATTATATTTAAGTGGAAGTGTAACGATGTTAAATGGATGAATTTTTTTTTTCTTTTAGTTTTAATGTAATAGAGGACATCAATAGAAAAAAATAAAAGGTTTAGGAACGTAAAAAAAAGAAAGAAAAGTTGAAGGACTTTTTCATATTTGTTCCAAAAAGAATTATTGTAGTTCAATATCTTATTTCGACTTCTTCTAACTCTTTCTTCTTCTTCTTCTTCTTTTTTTTTTGGCCTGATTTGATTTCTTTGAAGTTGCAAATTCCATCTCAGAGCTCTATTTTCTCCTCTACAACTAGGGCAAATAAGAAATTTTAGAGCGTTAGAGATTAAGAGATTAGTCACACATAATGTATGCAGTAATGAGCTAGTCATCACTCATCATGATCAAGGATATAAATCAACTTTATTTGTTACTCAAATTCAAACTCTATATTTATTGAGTTCAATTTAAATTCAAGTGAAATGGGCTCAAGTTCAATCTATTAAAGTAATGTATTGAGCTAAGCTTGCACTTCATGAGAATTGACTTAATAAGATTTGAGATTAATCAAGCTTAAATTAACTTTAAAGGTAAATCAAGTAAAAGTTTGTTCAAGTATCAAAATTACTTTATTTGGAAATTATATATATATATATATATATTCAATTACTTATTTAAATAAGACAGATTCTAAATGATTTAATAAGTTTGATATTGTGCTCATACCACTTTTAATTAGGTTTGAGTTAAGGCTTTAAATTTACGAGTCGAACTTCTCTCTCGTTTGTTTTCTTCCCTAATTTCTGGTACTATGTGGTGAGGCCTCTGTTGATAATGCAAGCGCAGTAATGGAGTTTTAAGAGGGCTCCATGGATTTGTCTAGCTAGTCAGTAATCTAAATCATCATACATTGTATTTTAAAGGAAAATGAGAGGGAATATCGAATCGTAGCCCAATGATCTACTAGAAAACCTAGTTATCTAAAACTTCGGAAAATACTCGACTTCACTTGGTTCTCCTTGATATATATATTATCATTAGTTACAATATAGGATGGATGTTTAATACAATTTGACATAGCCTCATTAACCGATAACTAAAAAGAAATTAGAACGTCGTAATAAATAGGCGTAATATCTCTTTCACTGTCGAAGTGGATTCAACATTTTAATTTGGAAACCAAGAGAAATTGGATGCTTAACGAGCTACCTTTTTCATTTCCTTATTGGGCCGGACCGATTAGGAACTTGTATCGGTCTAGGATTTAGTTTGTTTACGGTAGATAAATTAAGTGAAACCAAACGAACCAATATAATTAGTGTAACTTGCAATAATTCTTAGTGATTATTGGCAACATACATGCATGCATATATATATATATATATATATTATATTTTATATCATAGAATTATATCTTAAGTCATTTTTCATATGATTAACCAAATATTAAATGCTTATAATCAGACATTAGAAATAAAACTACATAAATTAACCAAAGGTGAAAAGAGCTTCCCAAGATAAGCTAAATGGGATGGGGATTTTGAAATAAGGATACTATTGGACGGGTCATTATAGTGTTTTCGACAATCCAAACAATTAAAAACTCTATAAGGTTGTAGGGCAGATTCTGGAATTAATTTTCAAATCCTATAAAATTACAAGTCGAGTTTTGAAATTTAAGAAAAACCTGATGAAAAACCCAAACACGTTTTAAAATAATAATATATACATACACAAGAGTCCTTGATCTCATTCTTAAGGCCCATTTCAACTAGCTACATTTGTTTATATATGTAAATTATGTAATGTATCTCGATTGATATATTACCATTTGTACTTAATTTAGTAAATCAGAAAGAATACTATCAGTCCTAATTAAAAATAGAAATGATTTTTTTTTTCTTTTATAATTTATGTTCTTTTATTTTTTTCCTAAAAAAAAATCGTGAGAAGAAGTAGAGAAACTCCACATATTGGAGTTAAATTTGGAAATTAATAAATTAATATCATCTACTAATATTGCGAGTCAGGTCGGGTTTTAATTGGGTTTTCCAAAACCCTATTGGGGTTGTGGAAATAGGGTAACTTGCAATAAATCTTGGTGATTATTGGCAACATTCATATGCATATATATATGTGTATATATATATATTACATCATAAAATTATATCTTAAGTCACTTTTCATACGGTTAACCAAATATTACATGCTTATAATCAGACATTAGAAATAAAATTGCATAAATTAACCAAAGGTGAAAAAAGATTCCTAAGATAAGCTAATTAGGATGGGGGTTCTAAAATAGTGATGCTACTAGGTAGGTTATTATAGAATTTCCGATCTATTCAAATAGTTAAAAACCCTATAAGGTTTTGAGATGGATTCTGGAATTAATTCTTCAACCTTATAAGATTACGCATTAGGTTTTGAAATTTAGGAAAAACTCGATGGAAAATCTAAACTTATTTTAAAATAATAATATGTGCATATACAAAAACCATTAATCTCATCCCTAAAGCTCATATCAACCGACTACATTTTTTATATATGTAAATTATATAATGTATCTCTATTAATGTGTCACTGTTTATACTTAATTTAGTAAATTATAAAGAATAACTATTAGTCCTAACTAAAAAGAGAAACGATTTTCTTTTCTTCCATAATTTATGTTCTTTTATTTTTTTCCTAAAAGAAAATTGTGAAAAGAAATAGAGAACTTCTACATATTAAAGTTAAATTTGGAAATTAATAGATTAAGATCATCTACTAATATTATAGGCGGGTTTTAATTAGGTTTTCCAAAACCCTATAAGGGCGGATTGTGGAAATAGGGTCAAAACTCTATAGAGTTTTTGGAAGCACTATAGGGTATTAGGTCGGGTTCGAGTTTTACAAAACCTCTTCCAGACCTACCCCAGTGACATCCTTATTTTGAAATCTAGAACCATGACTCATCCCTAACTTACCTTTGAGTTGCAACCCAATGGACAGACATATTTGTTTTTTTACTTAACTAAAAAAAAGGAATAAGCATAAAAGAAGGTACTTAAGGAAACCTTGAAAAAATATGCTATTGGCTTCAAGGAAATTCTCCAATATTATTATTTATAAGTAAGGTAACTCAATATTTTTAATATGTTAAGGCTATAATATTGAGTACACTTCTTAAATAAATTGATAAGACGTTGGAAATAATGCTACAGCAAGAACCATACCAAAAAGAGAGAGAAAGAGAGAAAGAGAGAAAGAGAGAGAGAGTATATATCTATATACAATATATACTAGATAATTAAATGGTAGATTATTAAACAATGAAAATAATAGATTATGAATAAATGATGTTGACAACCGTATTTGGCTAATTATGTATTAAGCTATTCCAACAAATCTAAGACATGTTCTTCACCACCCAATAGGATTTTGACATGCAAAATGAAATAGCATTAGAATTCAAAATAAAATTTTAGTAAATAAACGTAATAGTTACAATGAATTATTTAAAATATCCTCCACAATATTTATTATATAAATTATGTATTATAGATATTCATATATTTAATAATAATATGGTACTTTAATAATAAAATATATAACTCTATAGTTTTAAAGTTTGTAAATGGGCTTTTTGGTTATATTGGAAAGATAGATAAATAATCATAGTGACTTATATAAAATTGTACTCATGAATCTTCGGAATTTTAACATGTTGAATGTCATTAAAATATTGTGAAGGATGGAAGCTTGAAAATTTTAAGGGATATGAAGAAAAGAGGACTCATTACCTACTTTAAACCTTGTAACAAGAAATGTTTTAAGTGTTTGAATTTTTTACATTTTTTAATAAAAAGAGAGTAATACTAATAAAACTAATAACAATAACTAATATGTTTACTAATTGAATATGATAAATCAAACTATATGACTTTAAGTTAGAAATTCAACTGCATAAGGCCTTAAGATATGTCTTCATAATACTAAGCAAATAAGCATGACAATGAATGATGGACTCTTAAGCTCGTGTCTAGAAAGCCTACCATCCTAATCCAACACCTTAATGGTTTCACCTGTTTTTCAATCTAAGAGTAAAGGAAAGTTTCAATGATGAGTGAGAAGATGGGTGGAAGGTTTCTAGCTATAACTCATTTTGAAAGATTTCCCCATTTTATTTATTTATTATTTTATTTTATTACCAGTGGCTAATGTCTAAATTGAAGAGTGTAACTTGATTATTATACATATTCAAGCTCATTATATATAGAGTTGTTTAGGTAAACATAGTGGACCAACCTGTCTCGCTCCCTATTGGCTCATGGATTAAGTGGATCAACTTACTCACAAATGCAGGTTAGAATTTTTAGTCAAACTTGCCTTATTTTAAGTTGGTGGGTTAAGCGGATCAACTTGTAAATTATTTAATTATTCATTTCTTATAAATATATTATGGCTCCGTTTAGTTCATCTTTTTTTTTTTTTTGGTTTTATTAGTATATTTTTTGTGTCTACTTTAATTTTATATTTGATAAGAATAAGATGCTCAAAGGATGAAAATATAACCCCATCTATACTATTCTTTTAAAATTAAATACCTAATAAATCTCAATGAAGTTGAATTTATCTCCTTTTTACTTTATTTATATTTACAAAAATACCAATTAAAATAATCATTTTAATACATAATATATATTTTTTTTCAATTTTTTTTCTTTTAAAAATACGTGAATTTTCAATTTTGATACTTCAATTACTACCTTCATGATAATTATAAAATAAAAATAGATAAAATAGTTTTTCAAACAGTAAATTTCAAATAGATATAGTTTAGATACATATTAAATATAGATAAAATACATAAAAAAAAACAATTCAAACAGAATCTATATAGAATATTTATATATCACAAATTACAATTTATAATGCTACTATTTCCAATGTATATATTTAATTTTTATTTACTATGAAATTTAGTTTTTATTTTGTTTTAAAAAAAATCTAATCTTTTTACAAATATATATATATATATAATATACATATATGCATTTGCATCAATATGGAAAAGGAACTTGACAATATGAATGTATAGGTATATTTATAACAAAATAGATAATGAAATTTCCCTAATCATCACACTAATAAAATTCCTACTAGCATCGTAATGGTTATACAAAAATCATAAGTAAAAATTTTGAGTTGTTAATGATGGTCTTACAATATAATAATATAATCATCCTATAATACAAAAATATGATGATGATATCTTATTTATGAGACTTCAAGATAATAATCACATAATATATATAATATAAACATATTTAGTTTTCTTTCTTTTCTTTTCTTTTCTTTTTTTTTTTTTTTTAGCGGGTTGGCCTCACAATAGATTAATCCTCTTTGATTCATGTGTTAAGTGGGCGAGCTAAAAAAAAGCCCGTACTTAAGAGAGTCCAAATTTTTAGTCCAACCGCCTCTGTTTTTTTGTTGTTACATGGCCCGTCTCAGTGACTCTTCCTTTAAATCTCATCATTGCATCACCTTCAGTGATCCGGCAACTAAATTGAACTGTGTAAGGTGACGGAAACATTCCCTTGGTCGTTTATAAAGTCGTCGCCTTGTATTCGTAAGAAAAATATGACACATTTATTACATGAGTATAGACAAAAAGATAGGAAATGAACATACTCAACTATCCCACACGCCGTGAGCTTAAGGATAACTAGACCCCCCACAGAAAACCATGTTCCTTTGACCTTCATCCCTCACTATCCACAGAGCACAGTCCTTGACCCTTTATTTGCCTCCTATAACTGAAATTATGTTTATTTGCCAATTTACGTAGGTGCATTAAGGTAAGCAAATGAAGGCACACTTAGCACTTCACTCTTGGAGAAAAATCAATGTTCAAACACTATATATATATATATATATATATATATATATCACAAAAACGGTGCGATGTGATAATAATTTTACGACAAATCTAAAAAAAAGATGAATAAGATTAAAAAAACTAAGTATACCTAACCAAATTATCTTATTAGAGTAAGGTTCCATTTATAACTCTTTAAACGTAAAAAATTCCTCCCGTTAGAAATATTAGATAGCTAAATCCTAGAAAAAGTCAGCACATATCACTATCGATTTTGCAAATACTTTTAACCTTATTTTGGACAAGAATTATGTTGAAATCTACCTACTAAAAAGAATCCAAAACAAAACTTCCATCATCAGTTTAGATTAATTTCTGGTAATTTTATTTACTAGTTTAGATTATGCTATCAGATCTTATTTTCCTTATCACCATACAATCTATCCTACTGTTAACGTACATCCAACAAGAGAACTCATGGAGTCACTCTATAAAGCCTCTTTTTGCATCTTTTCCCCTTCTAGAACCTTATAAATTCGTGTTAGGCCTAATGCAAAAATTTTGTACATTTGTAAAGACCAGATAAATCTAAATTAAAATGTAAGCAGAGTACACATCCATTCTAGAAACTAGCAGCTGATGGTTCACAGGAAAAAAAAAAAAAAAGAAAAAAAGAAAAAGAGAAAGAAATATCGAATCCTTCTGAAGAATAAATAGGTCAAGAGAACAACTTCTCTTTTCACAGTTCATGCCCATGAAATCCAACGCATTCAATGGATCCACAAGCCTGTCATTCAACAATTATATTTTCAGTTGGTAATATTCCATTAATTTATATGTATGACATCCTGGTAAGACATAATCATATCCTAGAAAAATAGGAAATGTATCGGTTCGGTCCATTAAATGCATAAATATTTAAATGATGGAGAATCGACCTTTAATTTATGTCTCTATAAAGCCATGTGGACTTTCCTTCTCACATACATAGCTCAAACAAGAGGTTGTGATTTAGTCAGACCAGACGAACATGGACTAAGTTTAATCAATTAAGGAATAATCCATTGGAGACAAATATTTAGTATCGTATCAATTTGTTAAAGTAAATTAGTCATTTGACCGTAAAATTCTTACGCAATGTCTTTACACGGTTTATAGAGATGTAAAGATCTATATCGTAAATCATAGCTGAGGGCACATACATGTGCACACATTCGTATAAACGCTTAGACGCTCAAACAGTGAGTACTTATGCTCCTTTTGCTTGGTTTTTGAGGAAAACTCTGGACATAAAAAGGATTAATGGACTGCTAACTTTGTATAGTTTTGAACATGTTAGAGATCTACAACTACGCAGTCAGGGGCCATAGGTAATCTAACTGAAAATCACACATAACTTGTATTTAATAAAATGTCCAATAATATGCTGATCTTTTCTTATCATTAAAGCATGAATGAAAAAAATAAAATTTTAAGTGCTTCCTACTAATAGATAAACTTTACTCAAAGTCTAGTAGCCAGAATATAATGAATAGGCCAACGTAGCATCTAATCGACAAATGACGGCGGCCTAATTTTGTCTTCTAGAGTTGTTGAGAATATAAATTATACAATCTACAAATTTATCATATCAAGAAGCAAATATGGAGAGGTATTGAAAGTGTAGTCTTGACACAGTTAATGTAAACCCTTGTTCTAACAATATATTTACCCTTTTTTTCTTCTATGAAGTTAAAGTTTATGCACTAAGATATCTCAGATGTTGCAGCACCAACGCAATAAATCACTTCCAATACATATAGTAATTCTTGGGTATTAAAAAAGAGGCAATAATTACGTCCAGAAACAATCTTATGTACATATACCAAAAACAGAATGCAACAAGTTGACGTGCCATCATCTAATTAACTAATAAAGAAATAAAAAAAAAAAAAAAATCCTTCTCTCGTGTTAGCTACAAACTGGTTAAAGGACCCTATTTGTATCAATAGAATTCATCAGACAACAAGTTTCAGCATGTCGATCCAATAATTACTAAAACTACATCAGAACAAATATTAAGTTTGACCCAACTAATAACAATTAATATACACTGTTTTCTCCCATCAACCGTACATAAATATCACACCTGAACACAACTACCTAGGAAGAACTTGAATTAAAATCGCAATATACCAAATTTGCAGCTTGCAAACCCTAATCAATTGAAATTGCAGTCTCGATACATAAAAAAAATTTTAATTTTTCCTATTGGGATGTTGAAAAGGCGCAAGTAAAGAGCCTAAAATGTAAAAGACACTATTTTTTTTTTTTTTCCGAGAAGTGGCTGTTTATTTGAAAAGTAATGAGCAAATTTCACTAGTTAAGTGGCTATCTGAATTTTTGCATTACGAAATGACAAAATGTTCCTAAAAGCAAAAAATTAGGAAAAATTAATAGTAGATCCGAACAGGTACTATTATATATTGTAATATTATTATCTATTTATAAAAATTGTATGGGACTAATAGTACTCACTTCACATCTCATGAAAAACGTATTAAATGAGCCGTACATGACATACTTCTATATATTTAAATGGAAAATACGTATATGAGTAAATTAATAATGGCTTTATAGAATCGGTTTAGTCTTCAATTATTATTACTAATTTATTTTTATTATATTTATGTGCATAACTTAATGAAAGTAAAATGCGAGGAATAACTGTGGACCGGTGGAGTGGCATAAAATAAATTCAAGACTAACTGGAAAAAAAATAATTACAAATAATGACAAATAAACCATAATTAAAAAAAAAAATGGCATGAATCCATAAAAGAGAGCATCTACATATTTGTTACTAATGGGAAAAAAAGTGATACCAATTTCATTATATTAGTTCAGATGAAATGAAGGATGACAATTGATTTCTCCCCCTTCTCTTTTGTGGTGTTGCGGGGTACAAAAGAAAAAGTATGCTTATATGGTCTCGTCTTGGAGATTCTCTTGAAGAAACGGAAATATTTTTGACAAAGCATTTGAAGGAGGTAGTCGAAGAAGAGATTCGCGTTCATAAGTTGACGAGAATGACTATTACTAGAAGATTGAGTGCTCATATTGCGACTAAGAAGTCAACGAGGCAGAAAATAAATTTTGAGAAGAGATGTTTCGATTTGAATGTTGTAGCTTCTGAAGTTTCTGATGAAGGCTGTGGTGGCTTGCCCCAAAAAAGCCACCTTGGCGACATGATTCTATTGTGTGGAACTGTCGAGGTTTAGGTCGAACACCGGCAGTTAAAGGTTTGAAACGGGATATTCAGAAAAATCGGCCTTCTCTTGTCTTCTTGATGGAGACCAAGAACTCTAGTGAATATATGGAGGTTATTAGAAGACATTGCCAGTTCAGTCATTCGGTTTATGTGGAACCCTTGGGGTTGTCAGGAGGCCTGGCGTTATGGTGGTTAGATTCTACCAATGTGGAGATGCTGGAATGGCTAAGTCTATGAATGCTCCTTGGCCGTATGCGGGTGATTGGAGCGAGATTATGTACCAGAGTGAAAAGTCAGGAGGCAAATGGAGATAAGTAGAAGCTTTTAATAATATTGAATTCGAATCACAACTTTTGGATTTGGGTTTCTACGGTCATGAGTTTACGTGAAATAATTGGAGAAAAGGAATATTAAAGGTTAAAGAAAGATTGGATCATGGCTTGGTCAATGAACTTTGGTGGACGTAATTACCAAACACTAATGTTACAGTACTTCCTACAAATAGTTCCGATCATTCACCTTTGCTGCTTTCATTAGATAGGCTAAAGCAACAAAGTCTAAGGCTTTTCAAATTTAATCAGACGTGGTTATATCATGAGGTTGTCAAAAACACATGGAAGTCCTCAACAGAGTCTAATGACTTTTAGGCTTAACCGACTCTTTGTGTAAATGTAAGAGGGACTTGATTCATTAGAGTAAAAGCAATATTCCAAACTTCAGTAAAGAATTTGAAAGGCTGTCAGATGAATTACGGAATAGAAGGGTAGAATTTCACAATGACAAAGAAGAAAAGCTGTTAATGGAGTTAGAAAGGGCTATGGATAATGAGGAATTATACTGGAAAACTGTAATACCAAGTTCTTTCATAGAACTACTATGAATCGTTGAGCAAGAAACAAGGCAAGCAGAATTAAAAATGATGATGGAGTTTCGGATTAACGGAAGAGAAAAGATGGATCACGCTTTTGTTCGCTTTTTTCAAGAAGTTTACACCACTGAACCTATTGATAGAATTGATGAGGAGCTTGAGCAATTACCTAGTTTAGTAACGCCAAAGATTAATGATTCGTTGGTCAGACCTGTGACGACGGAGGAAATCAAAGAGGCAGCCCTTTAGCTTGGTTTCAACAAGGCTTCGTGACCACATAGATTTACTAGTGCTTCCTTCCAATCCTTCTGCAGCATAGTGGGATCTTCGATGTGTAAAGCCATCAGTACTTTCTTTAAAACAGGTATTCTTCCTCTGAGTCTTAATGAAATTGATTTAATTTTAATTCCTAGGTTCAGTAATCCTCAAACTTTAAATTAGTTTAGGCCCATCGGTCTATGTAATTTCTGTGTTAAAATTCTAAATAAGGTCTTGGCAAACCGGTTGAATCCCTTTCTTAATCATTTGGTCAGTCCTTTCCAAAATACCTTTATTTATGATCGCCTTATTTAAGACAATGTGGTTATAGCCCTTAAGGTGTTTCGCTTCCTTACATTATAAAGAAGAATTAAGAAATCTTTTTGTGATATTAAAGTGGACATGTTTAAGGCCTACGATAGAGTTAACTGGCAGTTTTTGGAACATATGTTATGTAAGATGGGTTTTGATGTTCGATGGATTAATTGGTCATGATGTACGTGAAATCTATGTGATATAATCTAGTTTTGAATGGTAAGAGAATAGGGAAATTGCATCCAACAAGAGGAATAAGGTAAGGGAACCCACTATCCCCTTATTTATTTTAGTTTTTGATGTTCTCTCCTGTATGATTATGAATTATTCAAAGGGTTAAGAATTAGAAGGGCTAGCTTTCAACTTACACATCTTCTCTTTGTTGATAATCCTTTGTTCTTTGCCAAAAACAAATTTATCTAATGTCTTTATGTTAAAAAATATGCTTAAGGATTTTTGCTTGGCTTTTGGGCAATTTGTTAATTTTCAAAAGTTTTACTTATTTTTCAATCGTATTACTAATGAAGACGTAACAAGGAAAGTGTGTAGCTTGTTGAATATTTTGGCTACATCTAGTCCAAGGAATTACTTGGGCATCCCTGCTATGTGAGGAAGATCTAAATCTGCAGCTCTTAAGATAATTAAGATAAAAATTACAGGTAAACTTCAAGGTTGGAGGAGCACCTTATTGTATTATCGAAGCAAAGAGTTTATGATAAAATCTATTGTCTATGAAATTCCAACATACTCTATGATGAAAACTTCAATGATGCCTTATTAAGAAGATTAGCTTGGACGATTTTAAAGAACCTTGAATCCTTATGGATGACAACTTTAAAAAGTATATATTTTCCAAGGTGTAATTTTTCTTTATGCTAAGAAAGGAAGTGGTCCTTCATAAATTTAGAGTAATATCATGAGAGGAAGAGAGGTTATTAAGGAAAAGTTGGTATGGCAAGTGAGCAATGGAAAATTAATTAAATGTTTCAAAGACCCTTGGGTTTACACTTGTTATAACCAAATTCCTACTTATATCTCTAATGATCAAATTGCTTCTAATTGCAGGGTTTAAGAGATTGTTAACCAGGGCAATGGTACTTAGAATAATCGAAAAATTCTTTTATGGTTTAACTAAGAGAATGCAAGTGAAATTCTTAAAATACCCTTAAGTATGTGCAGTAAGGGTGATAGATTGGTGTAGCCTTTAGATTTGAATGGTGAATGCTCATTAAAAGTGAATATACAACGTTAACTATGGAAAGGAATACAAATTGTCTTGATAGACTTTGTTCTTCTCATAAGTGTTCTTCTAATATGTAGAATCTTGTTTGGTCATTTGATTGCATGCGTAAATTCAAACATCTTTTGTAGAGGTATTGCAATAATTCTCTTAGTAACAACAATAATTTATTTAGAAGGAAAATTATTGATTACCCTCTGTGTGCATTTTATGATAAAGAGGAATTTGTTGAACATATTATTTTATGCTATAGATGGACTGTTGTGGTAGGTTTCAAATATTCAGTTGGTAGGTGAATAAGATTATTGTTAACTCCTTTGATAGATGGCAGGTGGACATCTATAATTTTATGTTTAAACAAAATAGGGAACATAGGGAACCTAAGTTGATGATGGCTTTGATTTGCAATAGTTTATTGCATATTCAAAAGCATAGATGTCATAATGTTTTCAATAACATGATGCCAGATCCTAGATTTGTTATTGCTTCAATTAGAGCTCATCAATATGAGTTTGTCACAACTTTTTCTTTCAAGCATCATCATACAATTTGCATGTTTATCGAGTGCCTCTTTCTTAGAGTCACCCTCAAGAAGAATGGATTAAAATTGATGTAAACTATGCATGGTGCAAAGATGATGATAAAACAAGCATTAAGGTTATTATAAAGGTGGTTTTTACTGTAGGATTTAACAAAAGAAATTAAGGTCCATAGTGCTATTGTAGCTGAAGCGTTTACGGCATTAGAAGGTATTCTTTTTGTATATGAAAGAAGCTAGTCTAAGATATTAGGGGAGTTGATTCTCTGATTCTTCATTAAGCTTTCCTCTCTTGATCATCTTGTTAGGGGATTCAAGCATTTATAGATGATATTTCTTTTCTTAAAACTTTTTGGTGTCTTGTGTTTTAATTTAATTAGTTGTAATGCTAATATTTGTGCTGACTACGTAGCAGCTCAAAGTAAAAAAGGGATGTGCACTAGATATGAGGATAAAAACCTACCTATCTCCTTTATCTTCTTTATTGTTAGCTAATTTTCCTGTAAGAAATCCTAAGTTTATTCATGATATATATAATTATATAGCAATATTACACATAATATTGACTACCTATATATATATATATATATATGAATTAATTAATAATGTAATAACCTTGTAAAATACATGTCTTTATTAATTATTCCTAATTTATTTTATACTATCTTGTTGTACATAATTAAATTAAAGTAAAATATGGGGAGTAACGAAAATATCCTAGGTCAAAGTTAAAAAAAGATAAAATAATAAAAGGAGATTCAAGTGATCAAGTTATGAAAATTAACTTAAAAATATAAATTCAAGCTTAAGTTTTAAAAGATTAGAGTATAGTTGGGAAAATTTACCATTATTGAATCTTGTATTAATTTATAATAATTAAATATTTGAAGAAAATGATTATAGAATTTTTATAGTTTTAATCTCTTGATTACGAATATAAATAGTTTACTAATCATATATGTATTATTCCACGTGTTATTCTATTTTCTATCCTCGTTTTATTATTATCTTTTCTTTTCTCTGTATATATAATTTTAATAACACATCATTTTACCTTCCAATTATAATTAGACAACAAATATACTCTTTTCTCTCTCTTTTATTTACTAATCTTTAATAATACAGTATTTAATGTGATTCACTTATATTGCTACTTACTAGCATGCTCTCTTTCTCCCTTTTCCTAAAGCATTCACTTTGTCTTTGTTTTCAGGATACTCTTACACATAATAACAACTTTCTCTAGCCTTATTTTATTCATTTTCCCTCTCTTCATTTTGTCTTGATCACATTAATAAGCTTGCATTATGTCTCTCCTTTCTAAATATAGTTTGTCTTCTTCCATCTCTCCTTAATATTCTCTTCTTTGTTTCCATTTCTATCTACCCTCTAGATCTTTCTCTTTCATACATTCTCTTGTCCCCTCTATTCTTTTCTCTCATTCTTCAATGATGATCACATTAATGGCCAAATATAATCAACAAATGAAATTTCACACATACATACACACACACCTACAGGTTACTTCGCACTCTCGACTTCCATTAAGTCATTCTTCTTCACCCTACTTATTGCTTGAGATGATGAAGACGGAGTTTTCCTACTTAGATTCAATTTTCCGATTGCAAGTTGAGATGGACATAATAGCTTTGATTTAACTTCTTCTTTTCTAAACACATTCTTTAATCATTTGATTTTCGTCCATCGATCCACTCATTTTCTTCTTCCTAATAAGCTACCTCAAGTTTGTTCGCTTCATGGTTAATCTACTTTATATTTCATAAGTACTTGATGACTACAACTTAGAATATTTTGTTATTGATTTTGATCTAGCTGAGGTTGAGTTACTGTGAACTCTATTGCCAAACTCATAATCTGTGGTCAATTGTTCCAGTTACATACCTAGATCATCCGATTCTTCCTTCTTCATTTTATCTCTTATTCAAATGCAATGCAGCTTCATGGTGCTTTTCTTCATTTTCCCAACATGCCTCTTGTTTGCTTCCCCTCTGATTTAGACTTTCCATCCAGGGAGTTATCTCTTTACCTCACTAAAGTCCCCTTCGATATTTCTTTCCTTTTTCATTGAAATATATCATGAGTAGTTATTATGCTAACTAAAGTGAGGTGAGGTATTTTATATTATTATGTTAATTGAAAAAAATTTAAAAAAAATTGCTACTCTGCGTTTTTTTTAGTTGATGAGAAAGATGATAAGCTCACATCTTATTTCTCCACTTGGGTTGCTTTGTAGTATGTACGAGAAGGAGTTCTTAATAAATATAATATAGTTTACATATAGTTATAAGTTACTAATACCATAAGATTCATTCCACTTGAAGTTGGGGAAAAGGAAAAAAAATTGTAAAAAAAAAAACTTAGAAGTATGATTCCGAGGAAAATATTTCCAGGAAAATGGTAATTAAAATTGCCTCTTTTATTTAATTGAAAAGAGGCGATTTTGGATTACATTTTATTCTAGCCAAGATTGTCTTATTCTTTTTCATTATTTCTCATTTGCAAAAGTTCTCTCTCTCTAAAAACCCATCCGCCATCTCCTCATTACCTATTGCAATTTATATCCATTTTTTTTTCAAATCAATTATAGATTTTGCACAATAATGTAGTATCAAGACATCTTTAGAAAAATTTTTTGAAAACGATATAAAAAACAATCTCCTTAGTTTCTCTCTCTAGAAGACAACAAACAAAAAGGTAGCTTTTTTTTTTCCTCTTTTAATCAGGACATGTAAGTGTGCGAAATAGCATTGTTATTAAAAATATTATGGTACATTGTTGCCTATAGTTTTTTTACATACCAAATTTTTTGCATTAATGTATTATACATGTGATCGTAATATATAATATGAGGAGATCTATTAGTATTAATGCAATTGGTTGAAGTTAGTTTTTGTATAAAAAATAGTTAGTAATTAATCAATTGTCGTAAGGAGCTTGCTTTTGCATATTTAATTTAGTTATTGTATCAGTAGGTATTTATGAATGTTTGACTATACATATAAGATATGGATTGTTTCCTTATTATGAATGTTATCTAGTTGATGTGACAAACAGGTGAAGATAGATAATGTAAAGGTAGTTTGCTATACTAGAGGAAATATTGTAAAAGGACAAGATGGGGTATGCGACAATAGGCACTCAATAATATTAGTTGCAACATCAATTGGAGCAACTTTTGATCAATTTGTTAGCTTGATATGTAACCAGCTTCGAATTGACATGATGACTCACTAGGTCAATTTAATTCACAAATGTCCCCTAATAAGAGGGAGTAGTGACATGTTTTGTGTCATTCATATAAATGACAATTATGATGTCCAATAGTTATTGGCATCCTCATAGGGATGTAGTGGAGTAAGCAATTCGACAAAAAATGTATGTTGAAGTTCATGAAATTAACATCCCCCAACTGTTCAGTTCGATTGTGGAGAGCATGACCGAAATGTTAGGATTTAAGTAGAAACTCAAGTGTTTTAAGCTCAGTCGATTCCATACAGTAATATACTGAGTAGCGGTTGCATGCCTCGTTAAAGCAACATACTAATTATGTACAAATCTAATACAGATGTAGAGAATGAACTCACTTCTAAAGACATTGATGAAGACTCGGATGATACCAATTCTAATGTTGATATTGGTCAAAGCGAAGGATGGCTCTAGGAAGTGAAAGAAGCTCAAGGGTTGAGTTGGAGAAATGATTGGAGGTAGGGGTTGACCATAAATGTTGACATGATTGGAAGGTCAGAACCCATACCGTTCTATACGACAAGAGTTGGTGATGCACTTATATTATCTGAAGAGAGTGTAAATGATAGTGAATGGAGCTTTTGTAACAAATTTAAGGTAGGTATGAGGTTCTCGAATAAAGAACACTTACAAACAATAGTAAAAATGCACAATGTTTTGAATCATCACAACTTTGTAGTAAAGGAGTCTAACCTTACTATATGGTCAATCAAATGTACTAATTAAGAAAAGGGTTACAAGTAGAGACTACAAGCATGCAAAAAAAGCATATTGGATGCTTTGTGATAACTAGGTTCGTAGGCCCATATACGTGCTTAAATCTTATTGCTAGTCAAGACTACCCTCAATTAGATTCAATCACTTTGTCCCAATTTTTTATTAAGTAAGTACAAGAATCACTAAGTATCAAGGTGAAACATCTTCAAGCTAACCTTTGTAAGCAATATGGTTATACTATACACATAAAGAGAGTCTAGGAGGCAAAGCTCAAAGCAATAGAATAGGTTTATGGAAGGTAGGAGGAATCATATGTAGTGCTGTCACATCTTTTATATGCCATTCAAGAAGCAAATCCAAGTACCATGGTAGAGTGGAAGTAACAAGACAGCAATGCTACAGGTTATGTGTTCTTTGATAAAGTATTTAGACTATATATCGAGAACTTCGTACATTATAGGTACAGTACCACAATCAACACTTGTCGTATCGGTTAAATAGTTATTTATCTCTTACCTAAATATTCAAAATTAAGTATTATGCTGTTTTCAAGCCTATGATTACCATTGATGACACATTTCTCTATAGGAAGTATAAGCATAAGCTTCTTATTGCGACTGGAGTTGATGGAGAAAATCACACTGTCCCGCTTGGATTTTCTTTGGTTAATAAGGAGTTTTAGGATAGTTAAGGTTGGTTCTTGAAGTGTCTACTAAAGGGCCATATAGACATTTATTTGATCTCTAATTATCATTCTAAAATAAGGTCCACAATTAAGGGACAAAATGCAATGTAACCAAATGGGTGGCAGTAGTGATTGTATATTCGCTACGTTACTAGCAACTTCAATTCCCAGGTTAAGAGCAAGGAATGTAAAGAAGTAATAAAGAAGGTAGCATACATATTGCAACTCTATAAATTCCGAGTGTACTACGATGAGGCTAAGATAATAAGCCCTCATACTAAGATGTACTTTAGAGAGTTACGTCCAAGGATGTAGACTTTATCATATGATGATGGAGCTCGCTTCGATCATGGGACTACAAATATTGTTAAAAGTTATAACAATGCATTTAAGGACATTAAGAAGCTGCTTGTTATGTAACTACAATGACTACTTCAATTAACATCGGATCAAGAGAATGAATCAAATTGGCATGGGTATGGTGCTAACTAAATTTGCTGAAAGAAAGTTTCATAGATAGTGCAAAGTAGTAAGTAGCCACCATGTTGTCATCTTCGACTACAATGAGCAAATCTTTGAGGTTATAATTGCACCTCGCCCTACAATACATAGACAAAGGGGGAAATAGTCAAACTGTTGTACTTAAAACTCACTAAGTATGCATCATAATCTGGTACTTATGCTAAGGATAGGGCACAGATCATACAGTTGAATGTGAACCAGATGGTACAGCCTCAGTGATGTAGGTGGCATCATAAAAGTCAAATAAGGAATACAACTCAATCACAAGCTTTGAATGTAGAGTTCAATTACTTAGATGCGAGCAACAATTTAAGAAGCAATGTTGTATTTTGTTTTCTCGTTGATTTTTTTACTCACCACCACACTATTTATATCTATGTAGTGATGTGTACATTTAGTTACAAATATATATATATTATATATATATATATATTCCTCAATATTATGTCATGTGCAAATGTGAACATGTGTATGATAAATGATATTAGCATGTGAGTTTAACTACCATGCAGTATGAAGAATGAACTAAATGAAATGTAGGTGGGCTATACTACTAGACAAGTTATCTTAGGTTTATTACAATGCAATCAGAATTGATGCATCATCGTAGTCATACATATGGAGCCTGCACCACAATGGACGAGAATGAAAAGAAAATAAAAGGGGTTAGCAAATCCACGCAGCTACCAATTAGATATGACACACCAATTGATTCTACTCAACTTGATATAAGCACTTGATATGACTCATGAATGCGAACTAAGGTTACTTGCCACTATTCTTTGCTAAAAGGAGTAGATAAGAGTTAAGAGACAAATGAGAACATTAAGGTTACTCAGGAAAGAAAACTTCTAATAATCAATAATGCAAGGTTTTGTTTGTGTACAAGGAAGCAAGGTATTTATATGACTTCGACTAGGGTTATACTAAATAAGGAAAAGATAAAATGGATGATATACCAAAGATTCCTAAAACATTCTTAAAAGGGGTAAAAATGGTAAATAATACACTATACGGAAAATTAGATAATCATTCTAAAATAATATGCTAGAAGATACGTATCAAGAGGCAACTGGGGGCTTGTAGTATAGTTAGTTAAGCTGAAATGAATTGTGAGGCCATTTGGTAGTTATAGGATCCTACTCAAACAAAGTCAAAAGAAAGTTAGTAGTCTGAGTTGACTTAGTTAGGTCAAAGCTTGAGTATTGAAGGTTATTTTGATCTTCTCTAAGTTGGGTGTCTCGGCAAACCAATATGGACATAAGTTTGATGTTGGTTGGCTCAAGAGTTTCCTGGATCATGGTATAAGCTCAGCAATAGGTGTGGCTACTTGATTGGTTGACATGCATGCTTGGCAGGTCAGCATGATTGTTTGGCAACTCAAAAACTGTATTTGCACTTATGAGAGCTCAATACTCAGGTTAGTAATAGTGTAAAAGATAGAGATCTAAATAAGAGTTCTCATCTTAAATGGGGTTTCGAGCTAGTATTTTCTTCATGTAAGTCCTTAAAGTTTTCTAACTTGGCTACGTGCAACTAGTCCAATAAGTTGATTCCTATCATTTAACAGAGGGTTAGAAGGATTTTTCCTCAAATCCGAAGGGGTTTCTTGCATTTTCCCTGTTCTAGCATCAATTGGGTCTTCTTTTAGTTTGTGGGAAATCATGTTAGATACATTAAAGGTGGAGAAAACACTATAGTTCTTAGGCAATACAATCTGGTAGGCATTACGGTTTGTCTTCCTCAAGACTTTAAACGAACCATCAACTCATGGAGAGAGTTTGCTTAATCTCAAGTACGGAAATCTTTTTTGGTTGAGATGAATCCATACTAAGTCACCTGGTTTGAAAGAAATAGTGTGGTAGCCACGACTATCAATTTCTTGTCATCTTTGATTGAACATGGCAATCTTCCTTACTATAGACCGGTGTAATTCTTATAATTTAGGCTCAGGTGACTCTAAATTGGCTCTCTTCAGCAACTACGGCGGTATTGACATATCTAAGGGCATAGTGAGATTAAAGCCATAGATGACCTCAAAAGGAGTCTTCCCATTAGTATTGTAGATAGTTCGATTGTATGCAAACTTTACAACCAGTAGACACAAATCCCAATCTTTTAAATTCTTCCCTACGAGATCTTGAAGCAAATTGCCTAGTATCTTATTCACTACTTCAATTTGTCCATCAATTTGAGGGTGGCTATAGAGCTGAACACAAGTTTAGTTTCAAGTTTTCTCTAAAGTGTCTTCTAGAAATAGTTAAGGAATTTCATATTCTGATGTAAAACAATAGTCTTTGACACTCCATGTGATTAGATAACTTCTTGTAAAAACAAATTAGTAATATATAAAGCATCATTAGTTTGATAACACGGGCAGAAGTGTGCCATTTTGCTAAAGTGGTCCATGACAACAAATTTGAATCTTTTCCTCCAGATGTTGAGGCAACCTTAAGAAAAAAGTTCATATTAAGGTCGGCCCAAGGTAAGGTCAATGAGTGCAAGAGCATATACTCTCCATGTAGCTCTCTTTTCCCTTTAGCCCTCTTGCTCACTTTGTAATTACTAACTACCTTATGAGCATCCTTAGCTAAACTAAGCAAACAAAAGTTCTCTTTCAATAGGTTAGCTATTTTGGTCTCTCCAAAATGATCAAATAATCCATCACTACGAGCTTCTCTCACCAATAGCTCGCGTATAGAATAGCTTAGTATGCACAACCTTCTTTCCTTAAATAAATAGCCATCATTGAGATAATATCCTCCAATAGTAACTCATTCTTTGCACTGCTTAAGAATAAGACCAAAATGGGGGTCTTAGCATACTGCTCGGTGATAAGGAAAAATCTCATTAATTTTGTCTATAAGGTAGTCAGCAAGGTTTGTCAACGTAACAAGGCATCTACAACCATGTTAACACTTCCTTTCTTATGTTGAATTACATAAGAAAAGTCTTCCATAAATTCCAACCACTTTGGTAGTCACTTTGAAAGTTTGTTTTGACTACCAAGATGCTTCAAAAACCTATGGTCCATATAAATTACAAACTCTTGAGGTAACAAATAGTGTTACCAAATAGTAAGAGCTTCGAAAAGAGAGTATGACCCCTTTTCATACATTAAGTAGCTCAGTGTGGCACTATTGAGCTTCTCATTGTGATAAGCGACTAGTCAACATTCCTGCTTTAGGACAATACCAATACCAATGCCTGATGCATCACATTTTAACTCAAACGATTTGTCAAAATCTAGCAAAGCCAAAACAAGGGCAGTAATGAGCTTGTCTTTGATTTCCTTGAAGCTTTGCCCAGCTTAGGTCATTCCATCAAAATCTTTTACTCTTCTTGGTGAACTTAGTCAAAGGGGCTACAATTGTATTGAAGTTTTTAATGAATTACCTATAGAAAGAAGTAAGGCCATGAAAACTTTGTACTTCAATGGCATTCTTCAGCATCTACCATTCCAAGACAGCTTAGGACTTCTCCTCATCTGCTCAGATTCTGTCTCTAAAAACTACATCCCCAAGAAAGACAACTTCTCCTTGACAAAATATACACTTATTTAGGTTCCCATTCAACTTCTCAGCCTGTAGAATGTCAAAAATAGCTCTAAGGTATTGAACTTTGTTGTTTAGATCGACACTATATACTAATACGTCATCAAAGCATACGACTACACATCTTTCAATCAATGGATGCATCACATTGTTCATAAGTCGCATAAGTGTGCTCGGCACATTTGTAAGTCCTAATGGCATAAACATCCATTTGTAGAGACCATGCCTATTCTTGAAAGTAGTCTTCATTCACTACCAAGTCTCATGTGAATTTAGTAGTAACTACTTCATAAGTCAATCTTCAAGAATACCTAGGAATCATAAAGCGCATCTAACATGTCATCAAGCCTTAATATTGGATATCTGTACTTAATAGTAATATAACTGTCGATTCATATATACCTAAACCATTTTTCTTTAGAACAAGCAAAGCTAGCACGATATAAAGACTCATGCTTTCCCTTACATAGCATTACTCTATAAGCTCATCCACTTGCCTATTCAGGTCAATAGCCTGCTCAAGATTCATTCTATAGGCAAGTCAATTTTGTAGGACTATACTTAGTTGTAGATCAATACAATAGTCTATACCCTGAACTTGGAGTAATCCCTTAGGTAACTTTTCAAGGGACAGGTTAGAAAATTCATCAATCAATCTTCGGATCTCATTAGGCATTTCTTCCATATTTCTCATCTCTAGCAATCCTTTGATCAATAAGAACATATGCTCATTGGCATTCCCAGTAGCTCAAAGCTTTCTTCAGCTCATCACTAAGGCTTTCTTCTTGCTAGCTTGGGTGAGTTGGTTATTGGGTTTCATTTGCCTGGGTTGGCATCATAGGTTGCAGTGCGATCTTCTTTCTATCCTTAACAAAGGCATAGGTATTCTTATATTTATCATGAGTAACACATCAATTGAACAATCAAGGTAGTCTAAGTAACAAATATGAAGCTCCCATAGAGATGACATCACATATCACTTCATCCCCATACACATTCCCAACACTAAAAGGTACAGATACTTATTTAGTGATGTGTAGGGTACCGTTATCATGTAACTAGCGTAACTTATAAGGTCAAGGGTGTTAAGAGGTCAACAATCCTAACCTCTACAGGAAGCATTGTGCAATGATATTGGTACAACTCCCTCCATTCATAATGATAGTGCATAAGTTACCTTTAATGGTACACTTAGTGTAGAATAAATTTGCTCTTCAGTTTTCTTTAAAGCTCAATAAGGAACTTAACACTCGCTTCAGTACTAGTATCATTATTTCTCCCTAGTCAGCATAAACATAGGTTTCCTCTTCCTCCTCGACTTCAACTTTCCTAGTAATCTTCTCCTCCTCTAGCTCGCTCTCATAGGTGTTATCCACTACATCTACTCGAAGCACTATGATACGTTAGTTCAAACACTCAACAGCCATGTGTCCAAAACCCACGCATTTAAAGCATTTCACCTCACTTGTCTTTTATTTAGAAGCTTGTCCTTTCTCATATTCCTCGGGGTTAGCCTATCCTTAGCTCGACTCTTTTAGCCTACTCTATCATCACATCAATTAAGCTTTTCCTCAACTTGGGTTAGCCTCCTTGGCTTGACATAAGTAAATTGGCATGAAACAGGAGCTTGGGAAAAACTCGGCCCAGGTCTATTTAAGGCTCTCCTTTCCTTTTCAACTCTCTACACTACTTTAATGGCCTTTTCTAATGTATAAAACCACTGCACTTGCATAATATTACAAATCTCATATTCGAGTCCATATAGAAATGAGGCATAGTATACGATTCGAGAAAATCTCACTTCCACTGAAGGGCAACAAGTCGAACCTTAATCACATTAGTATATCCATAACAGTCGAACACTTTCTCTACTTTCTCTTCCCATTCTAAGTACTCTTCTGCATCTTCACTTCCACTAAAGGGCAAGATTTGACCTTGACATTGTTAAGTCCTCGAGGAGCTCAATGTCCTCACTCTTATGCTTGGTAATATTCAACCTATTCTTCTCCCTCTCCATCAACCTTTACATCTTCCTCATTAACATCCTCCTCTATTTGTTATAACTTTAGCCTTCATCTAGCAGCTCGGTCTGCAACTCCTCCACCTCAATGGGGTCGAATTGGGTGATTAGCTAAGCCACCTTAACCATATTGTCTCTCAAGAACATCCTTAGGTGGGTTATGATGAGGCATACCCTGCGATTGCTACCTGTTGACTTACATCGCAGTAACTGGACTCTCAATAAAGTTAGTGAGTCTATCAAGTTTGTTATGGACTAACCTAGGGTTACTACTATCATTTTGACCTTGGTTAACATAAGCAACATTACTCAAGTCTCCAATAATGCCTTAAACACTTAAATTTAACATATACACAACAAACACTTCTATTTATTACCCAAAACCTTACTAACACACTTTAATAACTTCAACACCTAAGACACACTCAAATATAACAAAAATGAACTTGCTTTGTTTTCATTGTGAAAAATAGAGTAACATTAGGAATGACACTTACCAATCCACAAACCTCTACTTCACAGCTTACAACTTCAAAACTTACTTCATTCAAACATACTGTAGCAACTACGAAAAGAACATAATATCCACTAATAGCAAACATAAACAAAAACTTCACTAAACCTTACACAATCCCTCTCAGAATTGAATTTTGATACTGGCGAAGCTTATGCATCTGTGAGGCTGTACATACGAAGGTTACACCATAACGGACGAGAACAAAAAGAAAATAGAAGGGGTTAGCAAATTCGAGCAGCTATCAATCGGATATGATAACAATTGATCCTACTTAACTTAATCCAAGCACTCGATATGACTCACGAATGTCAAAATAAGGTCACTTGCCACTACTCCTTGCTAAAGGAAATAAATAAGAGTTAAGAGACAAGTGAAAACGCTAAGGTTGCTCAACAAAGAAAACTTGTAATAATCAATAATGTAATGTATTGTCTGTGTGCAAGAAAGTGAGGTATTTATATGCCCTTAACTAAGATTACACTAAATAAGGGTAAGACAAAATGGACAATATATAAAAGATTCCCAAAACATTCTTAAAAGGAGGTAAAAATGGCAAATAATATATCGTACGAAAAAGTAAGAATCATCTTAGAATAATGTGCTAGAAGACATGTGTTAAGAGGTGATTGGCTTATAGTATGATTGGCTAAGCTGAAATGAATTTTAAGGCTGCTTGGAAATTGTAGGATCTTGCTCAGATGAGGTCAAAAGAAAGTCAACAGTTAAAGTTAACCTATTTAGGTTAGAGCTTAGGTACTAAAAGACATTCCAATTCTCTACAGGTCGAGTGTCTTGACAAACCAATACGGATATAGGTCTAATGTCGGTCGGCTTGGGAGTAACCTAAATCATGATATGAGCTCTGCAATAGGTATGGCTACTTGGCTAGTCGGCATGCATGCTTGGTAGGTTGGCATAACTGCTTGGAAACTTGGAAATTATGTTGGTATTAATGAAAGCTTGGCACTCGAGTTGACAATAGTGTAAAAGATGGAGATTGGAATAAGAGTTCTCATCTTGAATGGGGTTTAGAGCCAGTATTCTCCGCGCAGTCCTTGAAGTCCTCTAGCTCAGCAATGTATGACTGGTTTAAGGAGTTCATTCCTATTAAGAACAGTATTACTGTACTTAGCCCTTGGCCCAATCTAATCCTTTTCTCAACTCATACGAAAGTAACTTCACAGTTTTAGAAACATATTTGAGATTATTCCCATCACTCTTCCCTTTCATCCCTTTGTTACGATGAGACACAAACCATAAACCTTCTCCATTACATACAACAGTGGTTTCCCCTTTAGAAGCCCCTGTCCCCAAGGATAATTCTTTAAATCACAGTGAGAGATCATAGAAGAACTCCTATGTTGTGTTACTATCTAGATGATCCTTTTACTTAACCAACACAAGTGTGTTAGTGGATGAACCCCTTTTTATCATATGTCTACTCAAAATTTCCTTAGGTACTAAAGGCTAGTCAACTATCTTTGGATGAAGAGAGGTAGGTAGCCAATGTTTACCAACAATGAATTGCTTCAATTAGGAAACATGAAAGCTAGCATAGATGTTCAATTTTATAGGTAAATTGAGCTTATTTGCTACTTCTCCTATCTTATTAAGTACTTTGTAAGGTCTAAAATACTTAAGGAGATAATTTATGCATCTTAGAGTATCATATATTATATTATTTATATGGTTGCAACTTCACCAAAATGATATCACCAATCTAAAATACTCTTCTACTTCGAGATTTATTAGCTATCTATTTCATCCTATCCTGTGCCCGTTGTAAATGAAATTTAAGTAACTTGATAGTATGTTCTTAGTCATATAACAATTTGTCCACTTCATCATTCCATAAGTCCCCTGGTACATAGTGTAGATGAAGCAATGGGGAGTATTTATAGAGTAATTCAAATGGTGTAGCATTAGCCCTAGAATTGGTGTTATACCACAAGTCAGCTCATGCAAGATACCCACTCTACTTCTTAGGTTTTTCTCTTGAAACACACTTGAACTAGGTTTCTGAACATTTGTTGACTAATTTTGTTTGATCGTCCATTTAAGGATGGTAAGCCATCAACAATCTTAATTCCACTCCTTGTAGTTTGAAAAACTGACTCTAAAAATTGCTAATAAAAATTAAGCCTCAACCATTGATGATTGAATTATGCTATCCATGTAATTTGTACACATTCTCTAGATAAGTCTTAGCCGGCTATTCTACATTATAAGGATGAAATAAGCTCATAAAGTGACTATACTTACTAAGTTGATCAACAGCTACCATTATCACCTCCTTTCCATGTGACTTAAGTAAACCTTCAATAAAGTCCATTAAGATATCAATCTAACAACATTTTGGTATCAACAATTGCTGTAGAAGACCAGGAGTAGCCACATTCTCAAATTTATGTCTTCGGAAAACTTTACATTCTCTAACCTATTGTCATACGTCCTTTTCCATACTCGGCCAATAGTATGTCGCATGTAAATGATTGAAAGTAACTTGTGAACCTGAATAACCCCCTAAGATACCTCTGTGAAACAATGATAATAGCTTACTTCTTAGCTCTTCATTAGGTCCTACAACCAACCTTCCTCTATACCTTAACAACCCATCAATACAAGTATAATTGTG
Source organism: Lumnitzera racemosa (assembly GCA_024138005.1). Classification (NCBI taxonomy): domain Eukaryota; kingdom Viridiplantae; phylum Streptophyta; class Magnoliopsida; order Myrtales; family Combretaceae; genus Lumnitzera; species Lumnitzera racemosa. The sequence continues at coordinate 11,990,689 of JAMXBC010000007.1, forward strand.
CGCATCTTCCCCCTACTAAGCTTGCCAATCAAGGCTTGATAATGTTGACTATTTTGCACTACTTCCAGTATATTAGGAGGTGTAGTTGTTGTGTAAGTTAGAGCCCTAAGATCTATTGTAGTAACTCATGATAAGGCATTAGTAGCCTTGTTGCAACTACCACTCTTGAATTGGATCTCGTAATAAAGTCTTAGGAACTTTGTTAACCATTTTTGTTGGCAAGAAGTGATAACTTGCTATTCCAATAGATATTTTAGACTTTAACAGTCTATTTTGATAATGAAATGTCGTCCAATCAAACAGTAGCACCATTTATTCACTACATGCATAAGTGCAAACATCTCTTTTTCATAAATGGATAACCTCATTTGCTTAGGTCTAAGTGACTTACTTAAGTTATTAGATGTAACTCTTGCATTTGGATAGCCTTAACTCCATCAGTCCCTATTACAAAGCATTTGGAATAATCCAATAGCTTAAGGATAGGTTCCTGGGTGAGAGCTTCTTTAACCCTTGTGAAAGCCTTTTCAACCTCCCTATTCTAATTGAAACCGTTCTTCTTGAGTTATGTAGTCAACAGCCTAGTAAGTGCTCCATAACCTTAGATAAGCGTCGGTAGTAGCCAGCCAATCCAAGAAATCCCCTAAGTTACTTAATGTCAAAAGGCCTAGGCCAATGAGAAATGGTTGCCACCTTCTTGTAATCTATTGTAACACTATGCCTAGAGATAACATGACCCAAATACTCAATATGAGTAACACCCAATACACATTTACTTCTCTTAAGATAAAGAACTTCCTTCCTTAAGATATTACACACTATTCGAAGGTGAGTAATATGCTTATCAATGCCACCATTATAAATGAGGATATTGTAATAAAAAAAAAAGATACCAATATAAACTTTCGCAAATAACATCTAAATAGATCATTCATCAACCCTTGAAAAGTTGAAGGTGCATTAGTAAGCCTAAAAAGCATTACCATAAATTCATAGTATCCTTCATGAGTTCTGCAGGCAGTTTTATACGTGTCACTTGGGTTCATATGAATTTGATGATATCTGGATCTTAAATCCAATTTACTAAAGTAGCAAGCCCCACGTAACTTATCAAACAAATCTTTGACCAAGGGAATAGGATATCTATCCCTAATGGTAAGCTTGTTTAATTCCCTGTAATCAACACACATTCTTCAAGTGTTATCCCTTTTCTTCACCAATACTGCGGGCAAAGAAAAAGGACTATGGCTTGGTAAGATCATGCATTGTCTCAACATTTCAAGAATTATTTCCTCTAATACATTCTTTTGCATCAAAGAGTATAGATAAGGCCTTAGATTAATTGCTAAAGCATTATCACATAAGTGGATTTTGTGATCATGGCTTCTATGAGGGGGTAGTAAGCAAAGCTCTTAAAAAGATCACAATAATCCTCTAATAATTCAACCAAAAGTGGAGATAATGGCTATTCGGCAACATCTTCACCACCTTCCTCATCTAGTACCTAATATTGTAAATCACACTATAATACCACTCCTTCCATGATTTTAGCCAATACATTCCTTTCAATGGCTTGAACAATATCACCTTCTCCTTGTAACAAACAATTGATTCTACCTAATACAAAAGCCATCATACATTGTTAGAAGTTCCAAGTAATATCTCTAGGATCAACCAACCATGGAATGCCTAATACAACATTATAACCATTCGAGGGCAACAAAAAAACCTATACCTTCAAATTATAGTTTTGTATAGTCAAGCAAAAGAGTGAAATCTTGCTATTCGAAGCCAAAGGTGTTCTATTAGCTAACACTCCCTTAAAGGGTGATATTGATTCAACAATGCAACCCAATTCCTAAGCAAGCCTTACGTTTAGGAAGTTGAAGGAACTTCCATTGTCAATCAAAACATTAAGCTTCCTTTTTTTGAGAAACTAGTCATTCTCATAACACAGACATCTTGTTGTGGACTTAAGGAAATAAGAGTCAATTTTGATAACTATTCTTCAATGGGAACTTCTGTGTTCTCTGTATTAGCATCAAAAGCCACCTCTTCTAAACAATGATCATTACTATTCTCAACTATCATCATCCTTAAAACATTGATGTTTGAATAAGTTTCTCTTCTAATTCATTAGTTGTCATGCGTCTAGGGTTTCAATTTAGGTTAGCTAGTCGGGTATTGAGTCTATTGGAATAAAATCTGTTTGTATTTTGGGGTAAATTTTGGTTGTTAGGTCTAATTAAATGAGTAACAGTAGTTAGTGGTAAGAGCTTTGGGTATGGGTAATTGCAACTGGTTAAAGCAGTATAATATGTATACAAGTTAAGTGTATAGGAATTGGCATGGCGAGTAGTTTTGGTTTTAGATTGAAGGGCATGGCTAGTGGCTTCTTGTATCTTGGCCAAGGAGATAGCCTAAGTTAATGTCTATGGTCGGAACATCCTTATTGGATATTGTATTTCTATTCTTAACCTAATAAGAAAACAACTGATAAGGTGGTGTTCTGGAAGATGAACCAAGGTAGATAAATATTTAACTCTTCTAAGCACTCTTGCATAATACCATGTTAGTACAAATCTTTAAAATCTAACATAGGATCCTCATACGCCTTATCACCAAATCGGATTTGCATTTCAATCACTAATTCTTCTTAAGTTATGGGTGTAGTCACATTTCTATTTTGAATCAATGAGTTATACTAATGCAATGCTTTCTCTTCAAAATGCATAAAAGTAACCCTAACTCATAATGTGCAAGAGTGTCATCAAGCGTGAAATAATTTTTTACCTTAATGAGCCAATTCTTTAAGTCATCCCCATTGAACACGGGGAAATCAAGTTTAGCGAACCTAATAGATACCTAATATGATGACTCAATGTGTATAGCTAAGCTAATTGGACTGAAAGTTCCAATTGATGCATCATTATCATTAGCCTTGGCTTTCCCATTGTTTAGTGTATTAGTAATAACCTAAACTTGTTTTCATAGGTCAAGCAGGGACAACTAGAAGGATTCTTGTTGTTTTTGCAATAATTCAATAAAGGTACTAATCAACTTATTGTATTTCTCATCTTGTTCCTTTAATATAGACTTAATAGATTCTTCCATCTTCCTAGATGCACCGGTTCTGACCATCCACCAATGAGGTTTTGATACCAAATGGTGTAGGTGACACCATAAAAGTCAATAAAGAAGACAAATCATTCACAAGCTTTGAATGTAAAGCTCAATTACTTGGATATGAGCAATAATTTGGGGAGCAACATTGTATTTTGTTTTCTCATTGATTTTTTTAGTCAATACGCTATGGTTATTTATGTAGTAATGTATGGATTTAGTTAAAAAAAATATTCCCCGATATTTTGTCATGTGCAAATGTGAACATGTATAGGATAGATGATATTAGCGTGTAAATCTAATTACCATGCAGTGTTTAGAATGAACTAAAAAATGCAGGTAAACTATACTACTAGCTTAATTATCTTAAGCTTATTACAATGCAATCAGAATAATACTAAGCCCTTAACCCAACCCAATTCTTTTCTCAACTCATCAGATACTAAACTCTACAGTTATAGAAACATGTTCGAGATTATTCCCTTTCATCCTTTTATCACGATGAGATACCAACCTTATCCCTTCCCCATCACATACAACATCCAGCCTAACCCAAACACTCAGGATGCGCATGCATATACATGCCAACAATACTGACGATACTAACTCATCACTGGTTTTAGCTATTTAAAATTTTTTATTATAATTGATGTATACTTTGTGAACACTTTGTATATATTTGAAAGAAGAAATAGAACCTTGTTATTGCTTAAGTGTCATTTTTCAACTATTCATTCACTTTTGCTCTACTGTGACTCTTACTAATGTTCATAATTACAAAATATATAATTAGTATGATATATCATATTACAGTTACCGTTAAGTTTAAATGATAGTATAGCATGTTTAGACCATATTGTGAGGGTTCGTAACTGTGAAGTTTGGTTTCTTAGATACTTCATTGTAGATGGGGTGTTTGGAGATTTTGATGTAGTTGATTTGTTTAGATATGTTGTTGTAATTTAGGGAGATTTCGTTGTGTTGATTGGTGGTTCATTGTGTATTAGAAGAAGAATTAGGCTAAAAAGTAGGATACATTCTGAGAAAATAAAGCTTCCATCAAAGATTGCTGACAAAATCATCTCAAATTTAGGTTGGCCTAAAATTGCCTCTTGAAGAGGTTTCTTGGCCCAAATACAACAATAATTTATCAAAAAGGATAACAATCAATTTATATTCAAAAAAAGCTACAAATGATTTGGAAAATCCAAAGGAACCATAGATGTACACAATGGGAAAAAAAAATTGAAACATCTAGTCATTTGGCTTGGCCTAAAATTGCCGCCTACTCTTATATAAGGGTTAGGGTAAGAGTGAAGTAAGCAAATAAGATAATAAGAGCAATGTTCACAAATAGTATATATTCAAAATATTTTGAGATAAGATTATAAGATGATTATGGCCATATGTATAGTAGGTATTTATACCAAAAAAACTAAGGCAACTTGTCTAAAATGAAAAAAACTAAAAGAGTATTATCTAAAAAAAGTAATATACAAGGAACAATAAGGGAAAAATTAAAAATACAACAAAATGAGTATCTTGTATAGGGGTTTCCATCATATGGTTACTCGAATACGTGACTCCTTGTAGATTGATGGCTTTCTGGTAAAAAAGACAATTTTGTACGATCAGGATTATAAATTTCAAAAACAAGAGTTGGGTTGGTAGTAAGTCAGCCGCATTTAGCTAAGCAGATAATTCTTCCAAGGTGAATTTGCCTTAAACGTATTTAGTTCGGTTCAAATTTAGGTCGATTGAGTTCGAGGTAGGATGTAGTTTAGGTTAACAGCTGGAGATGAATGATTGGCACAAGAGGGTTTGGCTTACCTAGGGAATAATGTTGGCTAAATGCAGCAACTTGGACTCTTCAATGGCGGGTTGTAAGAAAAGAATTCACTTGGCCATGCTCTTTAGCCTTCAGGCTTAGGTTCAGGTTAAGGGTCCAATAATCAAATTCCTATCAGTAAATGTGTACAATGGGAAAAAAAGTTGAAACATCTAATCATTTTAGCACTACAACTATTGAAGTTATAGATAATTTTGTGGAAATTGAAAATTTTGAAGGTATCTATGAAAGTAGATCAAGAAAAAGAATTAGGAAAATCCAATCATCTTATATTACATTCATTAAAGCTATAAATGACGTTAAAAAAAAAAACTCTACATAGACATTTGCTTGCAAATTAACAACTCTAAAGGAAATAATTTCATCAACATTTCGGATCCTTCTTAGTTAGAGTTTAAATTCAAGAAAATTTCACAATAATGTATGAAAAATTATGTAAGGACAACTTCAACGGTTCTTATAGTGTATAAATCAGTAACCCTTGAAGAGCTTCCAGGTTAAAGATTTATTAGCTACTAATGATGAATTTTAAGTCTGAGATGAAGTTCAAAATAGTCACGGTATGATTTCAAATAACATTGCACATACTACTACTGCGGTGAAATCTAACATCGTAAGTACAAAGATAGAGAAAATGGGTGAGTAGATAATGTCACTCTTAATTGCCTTAGCAAAGAAAATATTTTCAAAATGACTCATATATCAGATTTTTATAAACTCTTAAAAAGATTTTAGCAGGGACTCCTAATCTTCAAACACAATGTAGGTTGAAGAGAATTGAAAAGAAATTTCACAAAATCCTTGATCATAGAAGAATCTTTAGTTGATAAGAAAAAAATTAAAAAATCAAAAGTGTAAATATCTATATCAATTATATGACTGGTATATGTATGTCAGTTATGGTAATAATTAGAAAGCGAAGAATGCTCACTTGATCCATTAAAGGAGATTTTAGGAGAAAAAATATTAGTAATGTAATAATGAATAGGAGTTGAGTTTTCATTCTTGAGAAAGAGAGAGAACATTGCTAAGAAAAGTTAAAAGAGAGAAGGTATAACAAAGAGAAAACGAAAGAGGTAGGCTCAAACACGAATTTTTTTTTTTTCCCTTTCTTTCTTTCTTTGTTTTTTCTTTTCTTCTTAGGTAATAAATGATGTATTTGACATGTACAAATACTAGTTAAGGAACACATGCAATGCAAATAAATCATAATTTAACACTTTAATCATTCAAATAGAAATTAAAAATTATGCTATTTTTTTAGCCATATCTAGAACATTTCTTTATATATATATATATACTCATCTTTGTGGGTCTTGCATAGATTAGATTAAAAATATAGTAAATATCAAGAGTTCGAAAAATATTTACCTTATCCTATTTATGAATTACTGTTATATGCATAAGGATATTTTCTTCTTGATCTTCACACTTTAATGCTACAACATCATTTATGTTTAAAGAATATTCAACTAAGGATTTTAAAGCTTGTAATTTGTTAGATTTGATGCATAAATGGATTGGATTATCGCCATTGCCATTTATTCTATCTTGGAAAAACTATATGTAATGATCATTACTATTAATTTCATTATGAACATTATGTAATAATTCAAAAAGTGCCTAATATCACCTACATACTGTAGCAAGTAGATTAACATCTTTCCCTTTTTATCTCGTATTAAAACAATCTCCATTAGGTCAATAAGAGAGTAGAAGCTTCACGATATATAATCAATTATTAGATACTGACAAGTAAAATGGAGTACATTCATAATCATCTAACTTACGAATAAATTTGCAAAAATCTTCTAAAAGTGTCTTGCAAAAATACAAATGACCAGCTTTAATTGTGATATACAAGTTTTTAACCTTAAAACTCATTTCACTCAATATGTTAGGGTCTAAATGTAATATATCTTGTAAGTAGCGCACATTGCAATCATGAGCTATTTTATACAAATTCTTAAAATTATCACTCCTATCATGTCTACTTTGCCCCTAGTGAGCTAAAAATCTACATGTTTTAAACAAACTACTTTAAACCAAACCCACCATAATAACTATTAACATCAATAACAAGAGAAATATAATTATAGATAGAATCATATAATGTTAATTAAACGTATATTGCCGCATGTTTTACTGTTGTTTATGAAAACCCTATTCTTTAATTAAGACCCAAGAAATTCTAATTCTTAAGCAATTCTAAATAACATTTTTTATGTACTTTTTTTTTTATAATTCAAGAAAAATATGAAGATTATAAAAGAATAAAGAAGATTACATTAAAATTGATGATTCAATAAGGTTAGGAGTTGAAATGGTTTTAAGCGAAAAGCAATATTTGAAATGCCTACGTTGTGAGAGGTGTAGCGTCAAAAAATGTTGAATTTCAGATCCTAAAATTTCTTTCTCAAAATACAGTAATAATTTGTCAAAAAGGATAACAATCAATTTATATTCAAAAAATGTTACAAATGATTTGGAAATTTTAAAAGCATCATAAATGTGCACAATGAGAGAAAAAGTTTAAACATCTGGTTATTTTAGCACTCCAACTATTGAATTCGCATATGATGTTGTGGGAATTGAAAATTTTGAAAGTATATGTGAAAATAGCTTAGGAAAAAGAATTAGGAAAATTTAATCATCCTTATTGAAGTTATAGATGATATTGAGAAAAACTCTACATAGATATTTTCTTGTAAATTAATTGCTTTAATAGAAATAATTTCATCAATTTTTTGAATTCTTCCTAATTAGACTTCAAATTTAAGAAAATCATATAACAATATATGAAAGATGATACATGGATAGGTTCTTATAATATATAAATCAATAACTCTTGAAAAGTTTTAATGTTCTAGATTTAAAAGTTATGAATTTTAAATTTTAGACAAAGCTCAAAATAGTTCCAGTGTGATTTCAAGCAACGTTGCGCATACTATTATTGAGATGAAATCTAACCTAATAAGTGTAAAAGCTAGAAAATGAGTGAGTGGATAGTGTCACTCTTAGTTGCTTTTGCAAAGAAAATCTTTTGAAAACGATACATATTATGCTAACAACTCACATATCAGATTTTTAAAAACTCTTAAAAAAATTTTGACAAGACAATAAAAAATCAAAATACATAACAAGTCTGGTAAAACTATAACAAAGATCATTAAGGTATCAATCAGAGATTACACTTTTCCCAACAAAATGACTTCTAATTTTCAAACACAATAAAGGTTGAAGAGAATAAAAAATAATTTTCACAAAATCCTCCATCATAGAAGAATTTTTAGTTAGCAAGAAAAAAATTGAAAAATCAATGTAAATATCTACGGCAATTATATGATTAGTATATATGTATCAGTTGTAATAATTAGGAAATGCAAAACGCTCTCTTGATTTTAGGGCAATAGAAGAGGGAAGTATGTAACTTAATCTAATCTTGAAAGCAAGTAAAAAGGCACGAGATCTGTTAAAAGAGATTTCGAGAGGAAATATTAAATAGAGAGTCACCTAATAATAAATAGGAGTTGAGTTTTCATACTTGAGTAGGTGAGAGAGAACATGATAAAGAAAAGATAAAAAAAGAGGAAATATTCTTTTTTAAACTCTTTTCTTTTTCGAATAATAATAAATGATACATTTGACAATACTAGTTAAGGTATTAAGGAACACACAGAATAAAAATAAATCATGATTTAACACTTTAATCATCCAAACGGAAATTAAAAATTACGCCATCTTTTGAACCATATCTAAAACATTTCTTTTTTTTTTCTTTTGATATACTCATCTTCTTGGGGTTGGACATATTATAAATATAGTTAATATAAAGAGTTTGAAAAATATCTACCTTATCCTATTTATGAATTTTTGTTGTATACATAGATGTATTTACTTTTTGATATTCGCAATTTAATGCTGCAGTACCATTTATGCTTAAAGAATACTCAACTAAGAGTTTTAAAACTTAGCTTGATGTATTAATAAATTAGATTATCGCCATCACGATCGCCATCGCCATTTACTCTTTCTGGTAAAAGCTATATGCAATGTTCATCACTATTAATTTCACATGATGTAATAATTCAGAAAGTATCTAACATTGCCCACGTATTGAAGCCAAGTTGATTAACATTCTTCTCTTTTTATCTTATGTAAAACAATCTCTATGACATTCATAGGAGAGTAGAAGTTTCGCAATATCTGATTGATCATTAGATTTTGTCAAGTAAAGTAGAGCACATTCATAATCATTTAACTCACGAATAAGATTGCAACAATCTTCTAAAAGTATCTTACGAAAATACAAATTACCGACTTTAATTGCAATATAAAAGGTTTTTGACCTTCAAACACTGATTTCCCTTAATATGTTGGGGGTCTAAATGTTATATATCTTGTATGTAGCATACATCACTATCACAAGCTGTTTTATGTAAATTACTCAAATTATCACTTTTATCATCTCTCATTTGTCCCCTACGGTTAACCTAGATATCCACCTATTTTAAATAAATTATTTTAAAACAAGTACACCAGAATAACTATTAGCATCAATAACATGAGAAATATAGCTATAAATAGAATTATATGATATTAATTAAATGTATATTACTGCATATTTTATTGCTTTTTACGAAAGCCTTATCCCTATATACTTGAGTACCTCTGATCCCACAGGCATCCTTTAATTAAGATTTATGGAATTCTAATTCTTATAGATTTAAGTTGAATTTATATTAGAAAGATGAAACTGTCACTTTGGATAAATGTTTAGGCATTTATTGATTGGTTTGGTTGACTTGTTGAAATATTTATTAATTAGTATACCTAAAGCCCTCCCCTAATACTCTTAGTTTAAAAAGAGTGTTTCCAACAAGTTTCATTGAATTTTTTTTTTTAAGTTTTAATTAATTTGAAGAATAAAAAAGATTATATTTGAATTAATGATTCAATCAGTTTAGGAGTTAAAATGGTTTTAAGCGAAAAAGGATATATGAAATTCCATTAGTTTTATTGTTTATGTTGTGAGAAATTGGGGCATAGCATAAAAAAATATTGAATTTCGAATCTAAGGCTTCTTTCACAGATACGGCAATAATTTGTCAAAAAGTATGGCAATCAATTTATATTAAAAAAAAAACTATAAATGATTTGGAAAATTTAAATGCATCATGGATGTGCAAAATAGGAGAAAAAATTAAATCATCTAGTTATTTTAGTACTACAACTATTCGAGCCATAGATGATGCTATAGAAATTGAAAAATTTGAAGGTATATGCCAAAGTAGTTCAAGAAAAATAATTAGGAAAATTTAATCATCTTGGGTTATACTCATTAAAGCTGTAGACTATGTTGAGAAAAACTTTACATAGATATTTACTTGTAAATTAACAGTTCCAGTAGAAATTATTTTATCAATATTTTATATACTTCCTAATTAGATTTTGAATTTAAGAAAATCACATAACAATGTATGAAAGATGAAAGATGATATAGGGACAGCCTCAACAGTTCTTATAATAAATAAATCAATAACCCTTAAAAAGCTTTTATGTTGTTAATTTGTCAGCTACTAATGATGAATTTAAAATGTTAGATAAAGTTCAAAATAGTCCCGATGCAATTTTAAACAATATTGGGCATACTACTGCTAAGGTGAAAACTAATCTTGTAAGCTTAAAATTAGAAAATGTGTAAGTAAATAGTGTCACTCTTAGTTAACTTTACAAAAAAAAAATTTGAAAATGACACATATTATTCTAACAACTCATATATCAAATTTTTACAAACTCATAAGAGAATTTTGAAAAGACAACAAAAAATCAAAATACATAACAAGTCTAGTTAAACTATAATTAAGATTATTAAGGGTGTCAATCATAGATTACACTTTTCCAAAAATGAGACTTGGAATCTTCAAACACAATGAAGGTTGAAGAGAATGAAATACAAGTTTCATAAAATCATTGATCATTGAAGAATCTTTAGTTAGCAATAAAAAAATTGAAAAATCAAAACAAATGTAAATATATATGGCAATTATATGATTAGTATATGTGTGTGAGTTGTTTTAATAATTAGGAAATGAAGAATGCTCTCTTAATATTGGGCAATGGAAGAAGAAAGCATGTAAGTTAATTTGATTTTGAAATCAAGTAAAAAGGCATGAGATCCATTGAAAGGGATTTTGGAAAGAGGGCTACATAATAATGAATAGGAGTTAAGTTTTTATACTTGAGAAAAAGAGAGAGAATATGGCTAAGAAAAGTTAAAAGAGAGAACATTTGACTAGAGAAAATGAGAGAGATGGAACTCAAACTAAGGAAATGTTTTTCTTTCTTTTCTGCATTTGACATATACAAACACTAGTTAAGGAACACGTACAATGTAAATGAATCATGATTTAATACTTTAATCATTTAAATGGAAATTAAAAATTATGCCATATGTGGAACATTTTGGTTTTTTTTTTTTATATTTTGATATACTTATTTTATTAGGTCTTAAAAAGATTAAAAATATAGCAAATATGAGGAGTTCCAAAAATATCTAACTTGTCCTATTTATGAATTATCGTTATGTGCATAGGGTATTTCTTTCTTAATCTTCGTAGTTTAACACTGCAGCATCATTTATGCTTAAAGAATATTCAACTAAGAGTTTTAAAGTTTGTAATTTGTTAGACTTACATAAGTGGATTGGATTGTCATCATTGCCATTTACTCCTTCTTGTAAAAGTTGTATGCAATATTCATTACTAATTCAGAAAGTACCCAATATCGCCCACATATTGCAGCCAAGTAGATTGATGTCCTTCCCTTTTTGTCTTATGTAAAACAATCTCCAAAAAATACATAGGAGAGCAAAATTGGTCACTAGATACTGTCAAGTAAAGTGAAGTGTGTTCATAATCTTCTAACTCACGAACAAGATTGCAACAATCTTTTAAAAGCATCTTACCAACTTTAATTGCGATATGTAAGGGTTTTGAAGACTCATTTCCCTCAATATGTTGGGGTCTAAATGTAATATATCCTATAAGCAACACACATCACCGTTACAAGCTGCTTTATGTAAATTCCTCAAATTATCACTTTTATCATCTCTCCTTTGTCTCTACGGTTAAGTTAGAAATCTACCTATTTTAAACAAATTACTTTAAAACAAACCCACTATAATAACTATTAGCATCAATAACAAGGGAAATACAATTATAAATAAAAAGATAATATGCTAATTAAACGTACAATGCTACTTATTTTACTTATCTTTGTGGAAACCCCATCCTTACATGCTTAACCATCTCTGACCCCATAGGTATCCTTTAATCAAGATATGAGGAATGCTAATTCTTAAACAGCTCTACATAACATTTTTTATGTCATTTTCTTTGATAATTTAAGGAACATCTGGAGATTATAATAGTTTCATTCAGGCAACCTTTGTAAAACCTTAAATTTTTCAAATTAACATTTGAAGTAGGCTCAAGTGTTTTAGATATTTCTAAAAGTTGATAAGACTAGTTAAAATGAAAAGCCTAAAATAACCAATCAATTGCATATAAAATTTTTATATCTTAAACGTATGTAAACACTAAAGATTTCATCTGAAAATAATAAAAATCCTAAAACTATAACTTTAAGGATATAAAAGTACTAATTTATCAAAACTTACTATAAAATCCTAATTGATAATATATCCTTAGTATCTTACCAAATCATTAGTAAAAGATTAAAGATAACTTTTAATTATTCATAAATATATATAATACTAAAGCAATCTTTTATGAATTAAGATATTACATTATAGATCACATCCATCTTCCAATTATATAATTAGGTTAGTATCATATAGAGTTAAGAGTTTAATTGATGATCATACTATATATAGTAAATATTAGTACTCTAAATAACATTTTTCATGATAGTTACATTAAATAGCCTATATAGGATATAAACACCTAAAATAAGATCTCATTACCTATTCTTACTAATCATTTCAATAAAACCCATATTTCCTTTCATTTCTTTAATTTTCTTCCCAATTTTCCCTAATTACTTCATTATATATACTTAGATTACATGTAAACTTAAGGAGTTAACTAAGTCAATATTTGACTAAGTCAACATGTTGAAAAATTAACAAATATACCATTGTCATCTAGAGATTTCTTTTCCTTACCTTAACTTTCCACACAAATTTTTCTTTTCCAATTTCACCCTCCTTATGCTGTCTACTTCCCTCCCCATTGAGACTTTACTTGTCTTCATCTTTTTAAACACAAAAACAACACAAAACAAAGTTCTTTTCTCCTTTACCAAACCACCATTCCCCTTGCTCCCTTATTCCCATACTTTCTTAACTTTACTTTCACAATTCCTATTACCATAAATCAAGAAAAAAAAGTTATGTTATTATTTAATTTCCTATCTTACTTAATAGTTAGATGTATAGATTAGGTTAGTGTAGTATAGAAGCTTGGAGTAATATGTATATATATATTGTTGAAGGTAGAAAGTTCCATATTTATGCTTAAAAGTGTAAGAAATCCTTAGTTAAATAGAATAAAAACACATGTACATATAATTAAACATGTGTATACAAGAATACACTTGATGAATACATGTATGGATACTCTTATACATAAGTATCCTTTATGTAAAAGGAAGAGTATACTAACTATACATACATATTCCTTACTAAATAAACTTTTAAAATGTAAAAATATGGATTTGGTGAAACTTTCTTAAGAGAGTATATTAGGCATACAAAAATATATATAAAAATACGTATGTAACCATATATATATACAGGTATATATACTAATACACATATAAATACATAAGCATACATACTAGTGTATTAGAAGTATAAATATATATATAACATATGTATAAAGTATATAAATACATAAAGATAAGTATACATATGTAATAAATAACATAAGCAATTAATAATATAAACGATTGATGACATAAGCGATGACATAAGTCTCTAAAATAATAAACTATAAGATCATCTAAGAGTAAGAATTTAATTGCTAATGAAATCATTGATTACTAAAAAAGAACATAAAACTAGCCAATAAGAATATTTAAGCTTCAATGGTTAACATTTCAATAAATTTAGTCTATATCGTAAAACACAGGTTTTAACATCCAAAACGAACATCACCGTATAAATGTGCGTTTGAAAATGATGAAAAACGACTATAAGTTCACAAATATTAGAAATAAGATGAAAAAGTTATATACGATTAGCGATAAAGTCTAAACGGATAAAAATTGATATTAATTTAAGTAGAATTAGGTAAATAGATATCTAGAACCATTAGTTAAATCAATTGCTTATTATCCTTGTTATATCGTAATGATCAGACGCGAGCAAGGATCTTACAACTAATTATTACGACTATAGCAAGTCGTCATGGTCGAATAAGTATTTACCTTATTATTCCATGCTTGTATGTAATTATAAATAGTGGACTTAAATTATATTGTTAATTGATTATTGTGTAGGGTCGAGAAATGCTTGTATATGTTATTATATGTTGAATTGTGAATTTACCTTAAGTACGAATAATAATTTGTTTGTTGTGTGGTATTATAGATAATGATTGTGTATGCTATTGGATGGTCACATCATAATTAGACTTAACTATACTTCGCTCATAAGAAGAAACTGGTAGAGAGAGGCTATTCCGAGGCTATTATTATAAATTTATTGGTTTTGTATAATTTACTCATACAAAATGGCCTTAACCTAACCCACGGGAATATTAAGCGTTGGAGGCGCCAACTAGTTGGCTAAAGGTCGAGTCTAGAGGCCTCCGTTTAAGGGTAAGTGTGGACTACGGGGCCCCTACTTACAATTATACTAGAACTTGTTTTTTATGAAAATAAATGATTTGTTTGATTTAAATACAAAACATAGAGTTTCGTAGTAAAGTAAGTTTTAGTATAATACCTGGATCTAATTGATACCATTTATACTCCAACCCTGACTTTGGAGGGTGTTAAATCCGAGTTACGTATATTGACTAGTTAATTATATGTATTGTTTGGTATTCTATTTGTTCATTCATTCATATGTGTGAATATAATGTGATTATAACTTGCTTGTGGTGTGACTGAAGGTTTTGCTCACACGCCCCCTTAGACTTTTGCTACAAGATGGCTTATTCGTTAAGGTTGGCCGAGGAATGCCAGAGGTTAACTTAGGAATAAGCCATTTACTGTATTGAGAGAACTGATATGTAGACTTTTACTTATATACTTTCATTTTATCAATAATATAGACATAGATGTACTAAATTATTGCTTGCTATAAATTTTGTAGTTTAAATGTTATATAAATAAGTTATGTAATGATATCCTTTGAATCTGTATGTTTTTAGGAAGCTAATATATTGTAAAGCCTTATATATTGTGTGAAGAGTTCTTGATTAGAAGAGTAACCAATCAGGGATTTTGTTCATACAGTATACGGCATCTGCCATAATTAAACTGTCTTTAGTTCATGACAGTCTTACAAATTTATGTTGAATTTGTATTTAAAAGATAAAAATATCACTTTCCATAAATTGTTGAGGCATTTATTGATCGGTTTGCTTAAACTATTGAAACATTTATTGATTAGTATACCTTCGGGCCTTCCCCTAATACTCTTGGTTTAGAAGGGATTTTTCAAATAGGTTTCACTTATAAAAAAAAAAAAAAATTAATTGATTTGAAGAAAGAAAAAGATTACATTTGGATTGATGATTCAATTAGGTTAGAAGTTAAAATGGTTTCAAGCTAAAAAGTGATATTTGAAATTCTATTGTATACATTGTAGGAAATTGGGGTGCAATATTGAAAGACATGGACTTTCGGATCCTATGGTTTCTTTCCCTAAACAAGGCAATAATTTGTCAAAGAGGATGATAATCAATTTATATTCCAAAAAAGATGCAAATGATTTGGAAAATTTAAAGGCACTATAAATGTCCACAATGGGAAAAAAAGTTGAAACATTTAGTCATTTTAGCACTATAGCTATTGAAGCCACAAACCTGTGGAAATTGAAAAAAATTGAAGGAATATATGAAAGTAGATCAGGAAAAAGAATTAGGTGCATTTGATATATATAAATCCTAGTTAAGTAACTTATGCAATGCAAATAAATCATGATTTGACACTTTAATCTGTTTAGTGAACAAGGAATCCAAATTAACTAATTCATTAAAGATTTGCAAAGCCATTTTGAGGGATGAAGCTTTTATCACTAATAGGTAAGCTTTGAAAATACTATATGACATCATGGAAGTTGATTTACCATTTGTTGGAAAGGTTATAATAGTAAAAGGAGATTTTAGACAAGTTCTTTGTATAGTCTCAAAATGGAGAAAGCCAAATGATAAATGAATGCTTAAACAAATCACCACTGTAGATACGTATGCATACCTAAAATATGAGATCTCTCAATGGTAACGATTTCTTAGTCTTCAAATTAAGAGTTAGGGGTAAAGTTGAGTGCAATTTAAATAATCACTTCATACATATACCACCATCAATAAGCATACCATAAGAGGATGAAGAATCAAATCTAAAATCTAATTGTTATAACCTTCGAGGGTTTTAGCATATGTACATGATAGTAACTATTTTATCAGTTATGCAATTTTATCCCTTATAAAAATAGGTTTATAAGTTCAATGATAGAATTTTCTAATCATTTCCTAGTGAAGCCTATATCTAGTGAAACCTATATCTACTTCTCATTTGATTTTGCTTTCGATGATATGGGACATTTATACCAATAAAAATATTTAAATTCTATCTCCAAGTTTATTGCCTCCATACATTTTCCTTAAAAAGGGAGCCTAATCACGCTTCTACGAAACTTAGACTTAAAGGTAGGTCTATGAGATGGTATTGAGTTTATTTATGTTAACTTTTTGAGGAATGTTATCTATGATGAGATTTAGTGATTCAAAGTTTTTATTTTGATAATCTCTTTGAAGAATCTCTTACAACTTACACTTTTTATTGAGATGACGAGAATAGTTTCCAGTACATTTGAGTTTTACTCCAACAATCAGTAAAGCATAAGGTTCAATGATACATAATGTAGGTATCTATCATTCTGAATATGTTAGCTATAAACGAGATGGGTTTCAAATGAATCAACAAAAGTGTTAGTGAAGAATGATAAAATATATGGAGCAAAATTTGTATATACGTGGAATGTAGTCTATAAAATGTATCATTGTCATAAAAAATACTGTTACTTAAGGGATTATACATTTATGCTTTTGAACTTTACGTAAATACTTATTTTTTTTTTAATTTTTTTTAATACCTAAATAACAGTTTTATTCATGATTATTATCATGCCAAATTGCTAGATTACTTAGAATTTATTGACAAAAGAGTTTAAGAAGAGACATCTCAATTTCCTTTAAGTGCATTTAATTTACATTTTGTATTATTTTATACAAATAGCATAGTATAACCATGATTTATTTCTTTTTCTCTTATAGAAAAATTACCTAAGTAATCATAGTTTTGGTTGCAAATTATAAACTCCGCAAATTTAGTTATTTAAGAGTAGAATGAACCCTAATACTGTAGATGACTAGATAAGTTATTAAAGCCGAGCAAGATAAAAATTTAATAAATTATAAATTTGAATAGATTAGAAGTAATAAAAACTATAGAAAAATTGATCAAAACCTTAAATCGCGTACTAAAACCCTAAATCTAATTTATGCACCATTAACCAAAATTGAACCCAAATTTGATCGAAACCCTAAAATTATAACTTTAAGCCTATAAAATAATTAAATATCACTCAATAGAGATATAATTATAGTCAATTACAATTTTCGACTAAATTGTTCATTTGCATGAAATTTTAATGAAATTGCTATAATAACTTGTAAAAATTATAATTGTAACAGGTATCAATTAAATTGATAAAATTTTACAAAAATTTAAAAATTAATTTATGATGAGTATTATTATAATTTATATGTTTAGAAAAATTATATATATTTATTATTAATTTTTATTTTCTTCCTTTTTCTTTTTCTCTTTTTATCTTTTCCTTCTTTCCTTCTTTTCTTCTTTTCGTTGCTTGCCACGTCCTGCACAATAAAGAAAAAAAAATCAGTATATAGCAGCCCACGTGAGATAAATTAAGAGACAAGTGTTGCAATCAGAAAGGTAAAGCAAATACAATTGGATTAGGTTATCTTTTCCTCATCAATGTTAATTCAATTAGGATTTGTATAAGATATATATATTTAATCCAGCCGAAAGATAACACTTTGGACGTGAAAAAGATGCAACAAAATTTGGAAAAAAAAATTGCAAAACAAAATCGAAAAGAAGAAGAAAAATCCTGAAAACTTAAAACCCAAAAACGTAAAGAAGAAAGAAGAAAAATAAGAAGAAGGAAGAAAGAAAAGAAGAAGAAAAATCAAATATAAAAGGTAAGTAAAATTATTTTAGTAGTACATATGTATATTATATGGTATGTGCATGTATATATATTAAGTATTTGTATTGTATTTTATCAAATATTTCATTATCTATACATGTATGTATGCATAAGTAGCTAATTTAAGATATACATATATATATGTATGTGTAAAAATATGTATGTAGATATGTATGTATATAAGTATAATATATGGTATGTGTATGTATCTAATAAGACTATACATAATAAGTAATTAGTAATATTTTTACAAAATAAATATGGACATATATATATATAGTGGTACACGTGAGTTATATATATATATATATATACATGAATATGTATTCGAATAGTATGTATAAGTATTTTTGTAAATATATATTTCATATATATACGTGTACGTTATATTTTATGTAAGTTATATTCTATATACATATAGGTAAACATGTATGTAGTGTTAAGGTATATAAAATATATAGTATATGTACAACATATAGTAGATATATCGTATACCGAATATTAAGTGTTATATATATAATATAATAGTTACTAAATAAAATAAATTTATAAATACATAAGAAGTAGGTATATAAATATATATGTGTGTGTATTACCATAAATTAGGGATTAGAAATTAAAGTAAATTATAAAATTAATGAAATATAGTATAAGTACATAAATATATATGTAAATCGTAAAATACAAATTAGTAATAAGAAAATAATAAATAATAAAAATATTAGAAATAATAATAATAATAATAATTGTAATAAGACTAAAATCTCAAAAATAGGAAAATATGCTTAAAATAATAAAAATATCAATTATACAATTTAAATAATTACTAAATCATAAATATATTAAGAAAAAGCTAAAATTAGTATTTAATAATTTTTAAACTAAAATAATAAATCTTGTGATATTTTTATATCACAATTCAAACTGTAAGTCATAATGTCCAAAACGGACCTCGCTACGAGAAAATAAGCTCAAAAACGATTAAAGTGGACTATAAGTCCATAACGATCCGAGTTAAAACGAAAAAATTATACGCGATTCGATAAAAAGCTCGAATCGATGATTTCACGTAAATCAATAACCGATTTAAGTAAACAGTATGATTTAGCATACTAATTTAGTTAATTTTCTAAACTTACTACTTTCCCTATTCCCCTAATGTTAGGTAATCCTGAGATCGAGAACGACTTCCTTTGGACTGTTACAATCCTTGACATCATTTATGACTAAGTGAGTACTCCCGATGACTTTATACTTGTTTTGTGCTTATAGTTAATACACATGAATTAAATATTAATAACTTGATGCATGGGGTTTTGAGTGATGCATGATATTGATTGATTACTGTGTAAAATACTGTTAAATGTGATAGTTGAAGATTTGGTTATATAATTGATTATTACATTATTTGAATGATTTGTTGATAATGTTTGACTACCTCATAAATTGACTTAGCCATATTCAACCCAACTAAAATTAAACGGATCATGCATAAAACACGAATATTGCATATAATGTTTCGATCGTTACCTCATGTGGTTGGTAATGAAGGGTTTTAGAGGGATGGATTCTCATATAATTTGATTAGTACAGTTCAAGAGCATTGGTATAATAAGACCCTATCTTGGCTCGCGGGTTCTATTGGCACTGGAGACGCTAACCATGGGTGGTTGGGAGTCGCATCTAAAGATCATCGCTGTAGGGTATGAGCGTGGATTGCGAGGGCTACCTCACAGCTAGACTTGAATATTTATATACTGTTGGAATTAGAAACCTATTCTGTAAAATAGGGAATTCATACATATATATATATATATATAGAGAGAGAGAGAGAGAGAGAGAGTGATATAAGGTTAAAAAACCAAGTGCTAGAGCCCGGTTGTGATTGGTGCCGATATATTTCCAACCCTTACGGCATTAAATCCGATGTTATATGTAGTACCGATCAACTGTATATATAATGTTTGGCATACTACTTGTTCATGCATTCATATATTTGATAATAAACTGTTTGATAACTTGTTTGTTAGTATAGTGTGAGAGATAACTCACTAAACTCTTGTAGCTTACTCCTCAATAGTTTTCTCTTGCAGGTTGCTAGATGATTGGACATGGGTTAAGAACTGAGAGTTGAGTATCAACATTGGGATGTATAGAAGTTAGACTTTGAGGATAGACCATATGGTTCATTTGAATTATTATATATTGTTAGACACCGAGGATAGATTATATAGTTTATTTGAATTATTGTATATATATAATTATTAATACTACATTTAAATTTTATAACTTTAGTATGTGGTCGTAAGTTAATTAAATAAAAACTTTAGTGACTAATTTTTTAAAATCTTATAATCTTTAACTTGCAAGATGATTTTCAAATCATGGGTATACACATGATATGAAAAGTTTAAACAATCCTATTAGGCTCTCTTTAGAATCACGACACAAATGCTCTATTAGAGCTTATAAACTAACCTTCAATAAGATGATTACATGAGAGATTGCAAAAGCCATACAACATACCAAATCTCATAAGTAAGATGAGTGTAATTACAATTATGAAGTATAATTGTTATTGAAGTAAGATCATATTTCGAACTTGTTTTTTCTTTTGTTTTTCTTTCACAATTTATCTCATTCTAATTTTTTTTTTATTTACTCTTATATATTTAAGGTTTATACTTCCATCTATTTTCATCTTATATTAAGGTTTCAAATTATTATTGTTATTTTTCTAAATTTTTACTTTTCTTTGCTATATATATATATATATATAATAAGGAGTTTTAACATATGTGTAAGGAGATTGATAACATAACAATTGAGTAATATTAGTTTATTATAATGCTTTGTGGCTTTGTGCAATGTAGTAAGTCGCTTGATTAATGCTTTTTTGTTTTTTTTTTTCATTATTGTGTAAGGAGTGGAAACATATTGAATAAATCAACTTAATTTCAAATAGCATAATTTTATGTATCTCAACAAAGACACTATTAATATTGTAATTATATTTTCCCTTTCAATTTTCGTGGATTTTTAATATATTAATGTTGTTTTTTTTATTTTTATATATTTCCAAACTGTGTATGCATTTTTTATTTAATGTCGCTCTTACAAATCTTACGCTTCGATACGGGCGCGCGGCTGGGTGTGTGCGAGAGAGAAATATCGCGGGTGGAGTTTAAAAAATAATATGTGTCGGGCCGTGTGAGTATATATATATATATATATATATATATATGTATATTATATTTGTCTCAGGTGAAGTTTTTGAATAAATCCAGGGCGGCCCAAAGCGGGTGGCCCAAATCGTGCAGTCGGTGTTTGGAGGAACGGGTGGAGAGTGGTGAGGAGAGAAGCTTCACCAATAGAATTGAAATGCCATCCCACAGATGGCGGTTTCATTGGAGAAGAAGAAGACAAGTAACAATGGTGTTTATGAGGGATTGAAGAGGAGTTGCAGTTACAGTGGCATAACTATCCTGTTCCTGCTAGGTTTGCTGTTCAGCATCTTCCTGCTCCATAATTACAAACGCGCTCTAGAACCATCTTTCATTTCCATCTACAGAACCATCACTCGTACCCGCATCGACACTGACTCCGATCCCGGCACTGACGCCGATCCCGTCACTGACACCTTCAAGTTGTTGAAATTCAACACATCATCATCTTCGTCGTCGCCATCTCCTTCTGTTGAAGTAGCAACAACACCACTAGTCCAGGACGATGGCAATGTTGATAGTGTTAGCGTTACACGCCCAGGAGCAACACCAGTACCTTCTCCCACTTCCAACACTTTTCATACGAATGAACGAGCGGATTCACCACCACCATCAAAAGACAACGACAACAACGTGAATGCAGAGATCGAAAGAGAGCTTAGGGATTGTGATTTGTACGTGGGGACATGGGTGAGAGACGAGTCCTATCCCGTTTACCAACCGGGATCTTGCCCTTATGTAGACGAAGCCTTCGACTGCCAACCCAATGGACGCCCCGATTCCTTCTATCTGGGCTGGCGTTGGAAGCCCCACGCTTGCAATCTTCCCAGGTACCCTTTTCTCTATTTTCCCAAATTGATTTGCCCTAAAACAAAGCTAGATTCGTCAAAATAGAAGTATCAGGTACATTATACATGTTAATTGATGAAAAACGCTCGTTACCCCATCGAGCAGCAATCAACGTTGATGTATGTGTTTTGCAGAAAACATCTTCTAGACCTTTTTCAACATTTCTATAATCAGGTGGCAGTCAAAACTTTTTCTAGATTTAGGAAGCTTTAAAATTGCCGAACATTGCCTTCGTAATTTCAAGAGGAGGTGGTTACTCTGGATGTTTAGTAGCAATTAATGATGATGATAGGTATAGGTAGCAGCTAAAAGTGATCTTGGTGGCTAATCATTATGGAAATTAAGGAAACCGATGGCTTGTTAACCACTAAAAGCCTGCCACTTTTGTTGTTGTCTACCATTACTTATGCTAAAAGCCACTGGCATTTATGAACTCTTAAGATTACTTGGATAATGTTTGGGAATGGTAGAATTTTGAAATAACATTTGTGAAGAAAAGTTTGAAAAACAATTTCTTTGAAAATAACATTACATCGTGGCTCTATCATTCCATTCCATCTTGTGCTAATTTTGATACCACAATCAATTTTATCTGCCTGTCATCTTTTATTTATTATAAATTTATTCTCTGGCAAAGACCAATCACATTCATCCATAGGTTTAATGCAACAGACTTCTTGGTGAGGCTTAGAGGTAAAAGGGTGATGCTTGTAGGTGACTCCATGAACCGCAACCAGTTCGAGTCCTTCCTATGCCTTCTCCATCAAGCCCTCCCCGATAAGTCCCAGATGTTTGAAGTCCATGGCTACAAGATCACCAAAGGAAGAGGATACTACATCTTCAAGTTTCTTGATTACAATTGCACCATTGCGTTTGTAAGGTCTCATTTTCTTGTCAAGGAAGGAATTCGTATCAATGCGCATGGACACTCTAATCCCACTCTATCCATTGATCGGATTGACAAGACGGCTTCTCGGTGGAAGAAGGCTGACATCCTTGTATTTAATACAGGCCACTGGTGGACTCATGGAAAGACTGCTAGAGGGTGGGTGGGTACTTATTTAAACATTCCTGCCATGTATTTCTGTTTTAGGAAATTCTTAGTGATTGGACTGTCTAGCTACCAATCCGACATTCAAATGATGTTGATTAAATTTGGACTGATACTTCTGTATAGTCCAGATTTAATGAGCATATTTTCGATGGCCAGATTAGTGATTGGACAGTTGAATCAACTGGACCATAGAATCTCCCTTTCATCCTATGAGCTCCTTCATGTGCAAATGGTGTGCGTGTGTGTGTGTGTATCCAAGTTCCTACTCCAAGTTGTTTGTGGTTTAGCAGAAGGATGACTTTTAAGAGCATGATGTATTGGACAGGAAAAACTACTACAAGGAAGGGGATTATATATATCCAACCTTTGATGCGGTTGAAGCTTACAGAAGGGCTCTCAAAACATGGGGCAACTGGATAGACAACAACATCAATCCAGCTAAGCAGATGGTTTTTTATCGGGGATACTCATCTGCTCATTTCAGGTTGGTGCATTATCATGTTATTTACCTATTGTAGAACTCTCATGCAGTGGGTACATTCTATTATTCTGATTATGCAGATGAATTTGGATTCTGCTCATTCCTTGACATCCAACAAACTCAAAGGGGGCAAAAAAAGAGAAATACAAGGATTAGTTATAAGATTTTTTCAAATATCCATATGCATTGTTGAGAAATAGGTATTGTGCCTATTACTGCAAAGAGATAGGAGCTGACAACTGGAAAACTGAGTGATATAGACATAGGATAAAAGGTAAATAAAAGGACCAGTAGATTCAATGTAAAATTTGCACATTAGTTGGAAAACAGGAAAGCTTTGAGCTTGCTGGATTTCATATGTTGTGTCAAAATCCTTTCTTCAGACCAATAAACAGAGTTCTTGTGGAATTTCAGGTAATGTTCATTTACTACAGTCAACATACAAACACATTTTTCATGATTAGTTGCAGGATAAAAAGGAGAGCTAAATTTGCATACATTAGGAGATGTAAGTAGACATAACAGAAGTCAAGCAAAGTAAAGGCTAACTTATTGAACATATGTGTGTCAATATTTTGCTGCAAATGAAAATTCAACATCTCAAAAGCTCAATACAGGTTGAAGCAAGTGCTTCAAGATTTAGGTGTGGAACAATTGTCAATACCTTGGCTATGTCTATTATCAATAAGCTTGAAAATTGGTCGCTTATGGCATAAACAGAGAAGGAAAGGTGTGCATCACTTTAGCTCAACTCTAAGATTCAGTTCATCAGGACTAGTTAGTTACTTATTCAACATTCCCCTTTCATGCCAACTTATATTTTTAGTACACATTAAGAACTTGACTGGCTATGGCCTGTAAGTAATTTCATAGTACAGGCATCAAACCAATTTTTTAGCAGCAAGGACCATATAATAAATAAGGGCATCTCAAGAACATTTCTTTATGGGTGGTTGTCTCAACTAATCGTTGACCATCATGATTAAAGGTGTCCAAGATTTTTTGTACTCATCATTATCTGATAGTGGGGTAACATTATTGAGTAAACTGTGGTAATACAAAACACTAGAACAGGCTTATGGATAAAGACCAGATACAAGCAGTAATGCAGAAATAACCAATAACCTACTTGTGCAAAGTCATACTTATGTGCCTCGGCAGTCATTTAATAATTATGTTATAGTTAAACTCTCCAGGGTGAAGCCATGCAGTCAGTAACCTATCTGCTATTTCTGTAACCTTCTCAAGAAAAGCTCTGTTGAAAGATCATAGGCACTTAGGAATCCGCCAATGATTCTTGACACACAATGAAAATGAGTTAAAATGAAATATTTCTGTGCTTTAATCCTGTAGATTCCAGATAGCATACTTCCAGCAGAACCTAATGCAAATAGAGGAGTCACATTTTTCCAATTCAGACTTTTCGACTATAGAGGAAAAACATGAAAGCCCAAAAGATATTTCACATAAGCAATGAAATTATCAATCAAAGTAGCTTTGAAGTTCTTGAATGCAAATTCTACCCTTACAAATCTTTGTTTGCTTTATCAGCTATACCATGTGTATTGTTTTCTTTGGGATAGGAGAGATAAAACACAATTGTGACTAACTAGCTGACTTGTAAGAGCTGAATGGAGAACCAGTCCTGATGAACTAATTATTTTACAGTTTCTACTTATGAACTAATTATTTTACAGTTTCTACTTTCTACTCTAATTGCGAGCCATTAATACAAAATAATGTCCTAATAAATTGATAAACCTTGTGTACAGGAGCCTTTGAGGAGGAAAATAAATGTTTGGCTGATGGAAATAGTAATATATTAGCCTTAGACAAGATTTGTTTAACATTATTATCTTAGATTATATTAACTCTTTCTAGCATATAATCCACAGCTATAGGATCTAGTACGATAAGACAGCTTTTGTGGGGGGGGGGGGAAGCTATAGAGAGAAATTTTGGTAATCCAGTGAACTAATATTGATAAACCAAGGAGGAATTATGTATATAAGCAAATATGTGCCTTTCTGGTTTTTTACTATCTATGCGCACACATTGCTTAGATTTATTAATTTATTAAATGCACTAAGAAGACAAATTTTCTCTAAGCTTCCTCATATTAGGTCAATTCTTGTGGTAGTCTTTTTTTCAAGCATCCATATTCTATATGACATTGCATGACAAATTCGTATAAATATTTTATCAATCCTTCCTCTCTTATCAAATCATAATAGCCACATAATGTCATCTTTCTATGAAACATTTTATCAATAGCAATGAGAGAAATTTCTAGAGACATTCTTCGAAAAGGCTGCATTTGATTAGATGCCAATGTTCTTTAGCTTTGCTCCTGTGGGTCTAACTAACTGCATCTTTTGATTACGAAATTGCCACTAATTTGATAATGTGTTGGATCTCCTCTTTTCTGTATCAATGCTTCGAGTCATGAATATGATATAATTCAATGATGACTTAGTGTGAAGTGGTTGGTTCTGGGAGCCAGCAGTTCCATTAATGTTGGTTGGATTAAGCATCTTTTAGTAATACTGGATCTGTAGGATTATCATGGGCCATTCAGAAGGCAGTCGTTCAAGAGGCTGAGAATACAAGAGGCAAATCAATAGAGAAGGCTACTAGTTGATAAATTGGTCTGTAATTTAGAATGTGTGCACTTGTGGGTGCACTCATGTGCGTGCTTAAAAGTTAAAGTGCGGATAGGTTAGTGATTTTTATTTCCCCTTGAAAATTTAAGGTAGTTGATGCCCTGCTTTGCATTACTGGTTGAGAACAGTTGAGAGAAGCCTATAGCTGATTCTTTTATGTACGGTGAACAGAGGTGGAGATTGGGACTCAGGAGGGACATGCAAAGGAGAAAAAGACCCTGTCTTTAGTGGGCCAATCATCAGCGATTATCCGTTGAAAATGAAGATAGTGGAGGAGGTCATCGGCGAAATGCGGGTTCCCGTTATCCTCCTCAATGTAACAAGGTTGACCAACTTTCGAAAAGATGGCCACCCATCAATTTATGGAAAAAACACTACCGATAGGAGAAGAATTCGTCAAGATTGCAGCCATTGGTGTCTTCCCGGGGTGCCTGATGCTTGGAATGAGCTCATTTATGTACATCTTCTACGTGGAAAATAATTTATAGCTGGAAATGGATAAATGCTGATATATATTCTTTGTTTTTCATTAGCTGAGGAGGACCAAACTATAGAAGTTTGAAAGTTTATGTGCTCCACAAGCTTGATTGGCAATCCATTGCGAATTGATAGGCGACACGGTGCTGGTGCTGATGTTGCTTCTATAGGAGTTAAAAAGGGGATTGACCATAAAAGTCTGTTGACTGATTACTGTGTGGCTATTGTTGGTCCGGTCCGGTCCGGTCATCGTTCAACGTTTAATATTCCGTCCAATCTTATCTTGTCATTATAGTTCCTTTTTTTATCATTGGTCGTGCTCGCACACTATCATCTTTTTATTATTATTAATTTTGGTATGTATGTCCTCTGCAACTTATTCCAAGTCACAAGGGAAAAGAATAAACATTTATTTATTTTAATCATTAACGTTTCGAAAGTTTGATTTCAATTTTAAATATTTTAAACTTTTGTCAAATTTCTGTTGATAAAAACATATGGTAGCACATGAAAAAGAATTAAAGAGGAAAACTCGATTGGGCTTTCTATGTTATTCTTTTTTTTTTTTTTTAATTTAGGGTGGCTTAGGGTTTTGAACCCACCCACCCAACCCTAAGCATTGGATGATTGGTCGCTTTAGAGAAAAAAAAAAAGATTTGAAAGGAAAAACTCTATTAAGTTTTTGGGTTATTCTATTTTTTAATTTAGGGTGACTAAGTGTAGTCACCCAACATGTAGGGGAGGTTGTGTGATCTCCTTTAGGTCGGCAGCAACGGTTGGATTTGGTAAATTTTACTTTTTTTTCTTTTTTTTTTTCATTTTCTTTGTTGCGAATTTTTAGAATTTATTACATAATTTATTAATTTATAAATATGTGCATATATGTTATTTTTCATATTTTATTTTTATGATTTTTAATAATTGTTTGGTTTTTGAATTTTTTTTATTTACATTACTTAAATAATATGTAAATTTTATTTAATTAAATTAATTATATGATTGCATCAAATTACACTTTTTGTCAAGACTAACCACAAAATGGAATGATTCATTTAAAATTTTTTGCAAATATTGAGGATTGAAATAAAATTTTTCAAACATTAAAAACTGAAATAAAAAAAAGAGTAAACATTAAGGATTTTTTTTTGTATTTTTTCCTATTATTAATTTATTACCTTACTAGTTGAAGATTTTGGTAAATTTTTAAAGAAAAAAAACAAGAGAAAATAGATAGAAATCAAAAGAAAAGAAAGGGACAGAAAAAAAAAAAGAAAAAAAAAAAGGTGATTTCCATTTTATGTTTGGATA
Source organism: Lumnitzera racemosa (assembly GCA_024138005.1). Lineage (NCBI taxonomy): Eukaryota > Viridiplantae > Streptophyta > Magnoliopsida > Myrtales > Combretaceae > Lumnitzera > Lumnitzera racemosa. The sequence goes on from JAMXBC010000007.1 coordinate 12,019,209, forward strand.
TTTAAGAAAGGAAGGAAAATGAGTGAAAGTTTTCTATTTCCATTATTTGGTTTACACCGTATAAAGGAAAACAAAGGATAATTTTATTTAAAAAAACAATATCACATTTCTTTTTATTTAGCAAATTTAGTTATTAGGGATATTTTTGTGGCTTTAAAGTGTTTTCTATATATTTCCATCACTTGCCGCTCATATTGATTTGCATACACAAAGCATCCATTCTTTTCTGTTTGTTACTGTTGATTTCTATCCAACTAAACACCGCATTTAAATGGGTTCTTCTTTTATTCGAGGACCATATCGTACGTTTACATTTTGAGAATTCCAATCGAGCCGAACCAAATGTCAACCTGTAACTGGGACCAAATTCTCTTCTATAAATACAGCTGCTCTTTCATACTCCACATCACAGATTATGATGATTTCAGACGAGAATAGCAATTCATTTAATAAACTTGGCTTCTAGATAATTCTGGGTGGCATAAAGGAATAAATTGGCTTCTAGATAATGCTAGGTGGCATTAAGGTATAAATAATGGAAACCATTTACATTTTATTTATTTTAGCACTTTTTTTTTTCTTTTTTCTTTTTTTTTTTTTTATAATTCATTTGTACGGTGGCTATGACTACTATAACTACTCGTATAAATTTTGGTCTCGCAACATAATTAGAACTCCTCTTCCTCAAATTATAACATGTAATGTGGTTGGAGGAAAAAATTATTTCTTTGTAGTTTGATTAATTATCGGGCTCGATATCAACACTTAGAATAACCAAAAAAATTAATAAATAGCGCTCAGTTATTTGCAATTCAGCTCCTCTCTTCCGCTTATTATTATTTATTACCACACAATTGAAACTATATATACATATCTTTTGATCATTCTACATCGCGTTCTCATCGAATTCATTAAAAAATAAATAAATAAATCAACAAGCTGAATTATTTTGGTGATGATGTCAATTAATATTATTTTTTGGTTTGTTTTGTTGGAATTAGTATGGAAAAGTATATAAATTAGTCTATGGATTTGGATTAGTAAATGGTTCGATAAGCGAGCCAAATTACAACACGCTTAACATGATCGATAAGTGGATTCAAGTTATGAAACCCGTTTCATTAAATGGATTGATTTAATTTTGTAGCGTAACGAAGAAATAAAACCAAGATCCATCAAACATGAACTGCAAATAGTCTCCTTTGCATATAATTACAAAATACAAAATGTGCACAGAAGTACAAATTTCATATGTACGGACATCAACATATTGTATTTTTCTGCTTTCCTAGATGAGAACACAAATAAACCCTCATTGCTATCGTCAAAAAATCATTTGAACTTTAATTTTCTTTCAATTAATGCGTTCCATTAAATCTTTGAAAAAAGTTTCATCATAGTCTTAACTTCAAATAAAACAATATAAGATATTATTTGATTAGATACTAGTAGATTCATGAGGAGATTAAACTCTAACGGTATATTTAATTTGTAGGATAAAATGATGCAAGAATTAAATTCAAATTCCTAATGAGTAGGATAAAGAAGTAATGGGTATTTATTCATTATTGGAGATTCTAGCTTCATGCAAGGGAGTTGTATCCTACAATCCGAATGAAGGAAGAATTTTTTAAGTTAGCTCGCCCTTCTATATCACAACCCTTTGTCCCAACCATTATAGACATGTATTAGCTTGGCATAAGGGACATGATGAATTAACATTATCCTCACCTTCCTTTGGCTTATCAATGGTAGTCTACTTAAGGTTCCAAACTCAATTATGGCAACTAAACATAAGGATTGCACTCACTCTCAAGACTTAACCCAACACTTTAAAGCACAAGCTAACGATGGTGATGTATCACATGTGTTTATGTTCCCAAAGACACACCCCTCTTTCAGGAGGATTTGCAGCACGCCAACCCTTGATAAGGTTCTTTGCTAAGAATTGAATTAAACCATATCATTATACGGATCAATACCAATAAGCTCTTATCTTAATTTATTATTTGATTGTCGAATTAGGATTTTACGAATAAATTTAAAATTATGTCGAAGAAGATCAACGATAGCTATATCTTTGCATTGATGAAAGAATTGCAATCATTTATCTTATAATAATAGAATATTTATATTTTAAACCAAACGCAAGGACAGCTTAGAAAAGCTATTCCTCTTGACGCTTCAATTCAACCGCACCGTGTGCGTAGATCGATAATGATTAGCTTTCCACCATCGTCAAAACGTGACATACTCTTAAACGGAGAATTACCCCACTCGTACGTCATTTGAATGGCATTTAAATTTTGAACGAGTAAAAAGGGTGTGATATTCGTATGACACATTTGCCCTCTTCATCAAGACTTAGAATTTCACATATTTGTCTTGTACAGGGTCGGAGTCGTAAACCGTAAGCAGAGCTACCTCTAAAATCCGTCATTGTTGTCCTACTAATTTTTTCCTTACAATTTCCTTCCAACGTAGTGTTAAGTGGACGTGGACCATAAAACGAGAATCATCGTCAACCAAGGATACAACAATAAGAGCGATGTTAGGTCAAAGGCATGGATTCAAACTATAAATGAAATCGAAGGCAATCATTCTCGAAGACGAAAATCAATTTTTCCATGTCCATAACGTTTTCTTTTTTCCTTCTTTAATCATAGTGGATGACTCGAACAGCATCCCAAAATTCAAAGCTTAACTGCTAATTAAAATCGGACCACGCTTAAAGCTATAAACTGACATAATATTTAGCACCGATAAGTGTCTTCAAAATAGAATAATTTAAAATTCAAAATACCGTATTTTCTATATTAAAAAGTTAATAGAAAAGTAATTATTCATCGAAATTACAACTTATTGCCTAAATTAAGGCATTAAAAAGTAAAAAATTAACAACATATAAAGATTTTATGTGCAACGATCACCATTCATGTCCCAATGAGGACGAGATGTCTCTGTTATCACCAATTCCCTTTTTATTTGCTAGAGTTTGGCATATCCTATACTAACCCCTACCCATCTCTAGTTATTACATTCTCCATGACTATTTTCCCTTTCAAGCCGCCCAGCAATTTATTAATTTGCCTAGTTTTCTTCAAATAGCGGTCCAACCTAACCAACCTCTCCTAAAGTCGAGAAAATTAACAACAGTAGTTGTCATATTATCAATGCTGGAATTTCCTATTATTTAACTTTCACCCGTAATAATTTAAGTTTTTCTCACAAGAGGGACATAGGGAGACAACGTCGCTTGTCTTCTGATTCAAACTCCTTAGTTCTTGTATCTCTTTCTTCAGTCTCTGGTTCTCGTTGCTTAAACTTTCGCAACATTTCTTCAAGAATTCACAATCTATTTCTGTCTGCTTCAATTTGCTCCTGCACACGTACATCATATTCATTAGTCGCATGTCCCGTCCCCTTGTATGTAGTTATTCATATACATATTATATATTATATATTATATATATATATATATATATACACACATATATATATGTACGAAATGTTAAAGGATAATTTTGTTCACTTTTTTTAGAGATTTGTCATAATTGAAATCTTATAATTGTAAATCATTATCATAGTAATCTCGAGAATTTACGATTATTAGTGGCTTTTAGTGGCAACTAATGATAACACAGAAAATTGGAGATGATACCTAATTTCCATTTTTTAGAAAAGTAAATCTTTTATTCATTTTTCCATTAGCATTATCCATAGCTGTTACCGATCACCAGTAATAGCTAGCTACTATTGTTGTATTCCATAATCACTTGCGGCTATAGAACATTTGATATTACAATAATAATATTCGATAATTATAAATGATTTTTTTTATTATAATAAATACAAAAGAAGTTTTTGAAAAACGTTTTCATTGCAACAATAATAGTCGCACCCTTATTAAATTTTTATTTTAAGAATTATACATCTTGAGTGTAACGGTGGCTGCCAGTAACGGAAATGATAAATCATCTTACCTTGCTCTTCTATTTTGAAACCAAACTTCCACTTGCCGGGGCTTCAAATTGAGCTGCTCGGCGAGCGATTGTTTCTGGGGCTACAATCGAAATTGAATACCATATACATACTTGAGAAGGCAGTTAACACATTCATCACTAATATCAAATGACAAGAAACGGAAAAAAAAAAAAAAATTGAAAACTTTACAATTCAACATCTCCCCTACTCCCATAAAATATGAGGTTGTATATAATAATAATAATATATAAAACTTGAGATATGAAAATATTGATAAAACCAGCGAATGAAATATCAAATTTTATTAGTTTATCCACAATTAAATATTGCACATGATGTCTCCTATCCTAATTTAAGAATAGTATGTAATCAACACATTCATCACTAATAAGAAATGGCAAGAAGCATAAGAGAAGTTGTCTTTTTACAATTCAACACCTGTCAACATGGGAAGGCATATACCACATAGATTATGATGTTGTAAGTAAGAATAAACAAAAATTTGAGATATGGAAATATTGATAAAACCAATGAACAAAAATATTAGATTTTATTTACCATTAAAGTATCGCACGAATCTCACTCCTAAATGAGTGTTAATTAAGTGGAGATTTGAGAATGGTGTGTAGAACTCCTCGTACAATATAACGTGATATAGGGGGTGGAAGAAATAACACGAGATACGGCTTAAGCTTTTTGACATATCTATTTTCATTAACCCAAAAGCGCTTGTACCTCTCTATGCATTATTAACCCAAAAATTATGAATTTAAATAGATATATAGTGTTTCTTTTAGTCTACTAACAATATCAAAACGCAGCATATCGAGTGATTTTAAGCTCTTTTATTTTGGGATCCTTTTGGGTCCTGCTAATAAATATAAGCGATTAGGTGATGTTGAAATTTAGTCAAAGGAAAGGAAAAATAAAATTACAAAACAGGTACCGGATTGAGAGTAGGATGGAATTTGAAGGTTTCTTCGAGCAAGGAGAATTGGTCTTTCGTCAACCTAAGTTTCTTCTTCCCGCTCTTGACAGCACCATTGTTGTTGTTGTTGTTGTTGTTCTCATCGTCTTCATTGAAGCCGTCGGATTTATCATAATGTTGCTGATGGACATCGTTCGGAGGAGTAAAAGACAGACCAAGACTTACCAAACACGTGGAAGAAGAACATGCTTTCTTATGTTGATTTTGATGTTGTTGTCCATGGTGGTCACCACCCAGTAACCCAATCCCCAGACCCAGATAGAGTCCGGCATGGGTGTTGCATGAAGATGCTTCTTCATCCGCCATCGTAATGATAGAGGATCCGTACAATACTTTTTGTACCGATGATTCTATACCTTTTTGGATGACACAAAAGAGGTGTAATTTTTTTTTATATATATGATTGGTAAGAAAGTATGATACTATAGAGAGAGAGAGAGAGAATCAGATATTCAAGGTTGTAGTTTTTGAATATATAAGGAAGTGATATAATATAATGTAGTAGCCATAAAAAGGGAAGGAGGGGTATGTGTGGATTCCAATGGTAAAATAAATAAATAGTGATATGGTTGGTAATTGGTAATTGGGGTAATTATATGAAAGAGTTAATAAGGGATGCGTTTGGAAAAAATATGGGGTTACCTTTGACTGACTCATTGACCTGACTCCTCTGCGGAAACCAAAACACAAAAATATCTAAATAAATGCTTTCTTTCCCATTACTTTAACAAGATACACTTATTATTAAAAAAAAAGAAAAGAAAACTTATTTCCATTTTCCCTTTTCCAGTGTTCTCTTTTTGACTTGTTTACATGGGAATGTGGCTTTTCATTATTGCTCTCTTTTTCTCCCAATTTTTTTTCCTTTCTTTTTTTTTTTATTATTTTAAATTATCTAACTTTACTCCACGAGAGACCCCAAATATGAGTGTTCATAAAAAATTTAAAAATCATTTATGTGAAAAACCAATACACTTGACAAAAGAAACATACCCATAGGTAAAAGAAGAAAGGGATTGATGTCTATAGAGAATAATAGTTTTTCATGAAAGTATTTTAGTAAAAACTAAATTTTACACCAAAATGATCTACTGTATTACTATAGATGGTGTGTATCCAATTTTTTCTATCCTTGTCATCGCACTAACACCAATATTAAGCACATCCGATCAATATTTAAATAAGGAGAAAGTTGTTCTCTTGTCTTCCTACTAAATCATTAATATATCTCCAATTATTTAAAAGCCATATTTAGAGACTCAACATTGTCCCTTTTTTACCCTTTCCTCCTTGCATCTATAAGTCTAGCGTCTAGAAAATTAATTGATTAACATCTTATCGGTTTTGATAATATTTAAATAATTTTTTTCTATAATTATTGTGAAGATGACAACAGGGAATAAGCATTAAGAGGTGAAGTTTAAATATTTGTTATATTCATTGCAAAAAGAAAAAATTATTTATTTTCTAATAAAGTAAGGATAAATAAGTTGAGCTTTATATGTATTGTTTAGATGTTTAATTTAGTAAGAATTATATATATCTACCTATAGTTTCATCTTTTCAATATCTTACTTTAGCAAACAAATTTAAGAATTATAGTTCCATAAAACAAAAAAGAATGGAATGACCAGCTAATGCAATCTAAAAAGATTGGAATGCTATTGAGCAAATAATAGAGCTTTTATTTGTTATATATAAAATTTTTTCCATATTATTCGAATCACTTTTTATGCAGATAGGAGCGATAATAGGATAACTTTGTCGATCCTTGCTTCAGTTAAATGTCAAGAATTTTATTAAAGAACAACTAAATGAGGAGATTTATTATAATTAAAAAATGATTAAACCATATAATCATTTTTTAGTTACTATAATGTAGAATTTATGGAAAAATGCCAATACAAAATATCGATACAAATTTTTTAGTATATATACCTTAGCTAATCCATTTATGTGCTATTATAGACTATTGTCTGAACTCTATCTCATATATATATATATATATAATATATGTGTATGTATGTATATAAAATTTGACTGACTCATTCCCCTGACTCATTTGGGGAAACCAAAACCCTAAATTTCTACATAAATGATTCTTTCCCGCCACTTTAACAAGATAACACTCATAATAAATAATAAAAAAAATAAAAAAAGAAAGAAAGAAAATCCTATTTCTTTTTTACTTTCCCATGTGTGCTGTTCTCGCTCGATTTGACGGCTTTTCATTGTTGCTCTCTTTCTCTCAATTGTTTTGCTTTTCTATTTTTAATTTTTTTCTCTACCGTCGTTGTATCTAATAATCTAATAGACCCGTAATATGAGTGTCTATAAAAATTATTAGAAAATAATTATGTAAAAAACCAATACATATAATAAAAGAAACAAACCCATAGGAAAAAGAAGAAAGGGAATAATAAATATAAAGAAAGAATGATTTTTTTTTTCCGAAAAGTTATTTTAGCAAGATAAAACTTTGCACCAAAGTGTTCTACTTTATTACTGTAGATGGCGTGTTTCTAACTTTTGTTGCCCTTGTCATCGCAGTGACACCAATATGCGCATCTTTCTCTGCTAGCACAACCAATAATCAATAATTATCTGTCGAGAAAATCGTTCTCTTACCTTTTCCTACTAAATCATAAATATATCTCCAATTAGCTAAAAGCCATATTTAATCTTTAAGATTGTTTTTTTTTTCTTTAAGTTTTGCACTTAGAAAACTATTGTTTATTTTTTTCAAGTTTTGCACTTAGAAAATTATTTAATTGATATCTAGTGATGGTGTTTATCACGAATATAACTCTTGAGTGAATTTTTTGTGGTTCATCAGTTGTGGGTAGTGGTAGAGCCACAAAAAGTCCTATATAAGGTAACTAGTAAGATCTCTCTAATGCTCAAGTTAGCGGGGAGAGTATTAGAGTTTTAATAAATGAAGGGATAAATAAGTTAAGAAAGTTTCCAAAAGTATTAAAAGGATTACTCATCTCGTGGCTTTATCCCTCTATATAGGTTAAGGAGCTAACCTACTCAAACACATGATAAGAGGGAATTAGTTGGTACGAAATCCAAAAAGGTGGCATTGTCAGTACGAAAAAGGACTTTCACATTTTCTACCAATTGGTAGAGGCTTGGGAGATGGGCTTGTAACATTGGTAGAGGGTGGACACCCTAGCTTAGCTGTTAAGCTGTAGGTTGTATATCATGTGGTCATTTCGCATTTAATAACGAGAAAAAAAGAGATGGAGGCAAGGAAGGCGAACTCAGTTGTATTGATTAGTTAGCTTCCCTAAGATTGTGTTAAGAAAGGGAGGTGGGCGCTTCTCCTATGGTTAGAGAGTAGAGATGAAGCATCTTTGAGAGAGGATTCTTGAGGTGCTTGAAGTAAGGCCCAAGCAAGGCTTAGACATGAGCTAAGTAGTTCTTTATCTGAGCTAGAAAGGCTTTGGTACCACACCAATTGAGCTCTTTGATGGGCTTGGGTCTCTTAAGCCTCGGGCTAAAGGTGGACCATCAACAATTGCCCTCTTACTCACCTTGGCATCGAAATGGTAAGGAGGGTATCGGAGACCTAGGCTTGGGAGGCCAACACTTTTGTCAAATGTGTGGCGGAGGGTGAGCACAAGTGACCTAATGATAAGAATTAACTCCTCAAATTAGTCACACGTAGCCAAGCTAGAGGACTATAAGGACTCATACGGAGAATAATAGCTCGAAACCTCGTTTAGGATAAGAATTCTTATTCTAATATCCATCTTTTATACTATTTCCGACTTGAGTGTGGGGCTCTTGCAAATGCTAACACAATTTTTGAGCCTCTAAGCAGTCATGTCGACTACCTAACAGCTATGCCTATTATTGAGCTCTTACCACAATCCAGACAGTGTCTAAGCTTACCAACTTCAAATGTCAAACCAAGCTGAGCTGTTGAGACACCCGACCTGGAGAGAATTAGAACATCCTTTGGTACCCAAGCTCTAACCTGAACCAAACCAAGTCAGCTTTGACTACTAACTTTCTTCTCATTTTGTCCAGGTAGGATTCAACAACTATCGAATGATCTCAGAATTCATTTAGCCAACCATACTACAAACTTCCAATAGCCTCTTGACGCGCGTCTTCTAACACAACGTTTCAAAAGGATTCCTTATTTTTCCCATACAAAATATCCTTTGTCCCTTTTGCCCTTTTTAGTATGTTTCATATATTCCATTTGTAAACTATTCTTTTGTCTTTTCCATGTATGCCTTATAACCCTAGTAAGGCTAATATATAAACCCAATTAACACATTATTGCATTATTGATTATTACATGTCTCATTTCTTGAGCAACTTTAGTGTTCTCACTTACCTCCTTAGCTCTTATGTATTCCTTTAGTAAGGAATAGTGGCTAATAACCCTAGTTCAGCATTCGTATGTCATATCAAGTGCCTGCATTAGGTTGAGTAGGATTAATTGGTGTGTTATACTTGATTGGTAGCTGTCCGGATTTGCTAATTTCCCTTGTGTTGTAGTGTTTCTTCGTGTGTATGATTCCAAATATGCATTACCTAAGGTGTTCAGAAAAGTATTGTGGATGACCTTCTAGATGCGACCGTTGACATAACTACTGCAAGTGGTCTTTTCTAATGTTATCTTTTCCAAGCATAGTGATAATGCCTAGACGAATACGCTACATGCATGATCATTAATGCGCCTTAGGAATCGTCATAATCAGAAGTTAATGAGAGCATTTATGATGACCTTTCACTAACATCTTCCCCTGATTGTTGATGGTTTAATAAGGGCATGCAGACGAATTAGATTTCTTTCCCATTGGCTATATAAAGGCTTTGATGGGGGGACCATCTTCTTCATTCCCATTTCATAACCACATTTTCTTCTTAATTCCTTTGAGATTTTGAGAGTGTAATGGGGCTTCCTTCACATTTGTGAGGCTTGTGACAAATGAGCAAATCCAAGAAAATTATCTTGTAAGAGAGGTCACACAAACTTAGGCTATGCCCTCATGGTGGACCCTTTGAGTATTGATTAAGGGATGTAGTAGGTGTTTCGACGACTAAGGGTGGCCCTTTAGTATCGATTAAGGGGCTTATGTGAACCCATCAACTCTTCATGAGGTGCTTGGGTATACATCCTCCAATTGTTGCGGTACCGACACCAAAGACACTCAGGTTCCTACAATAGATGATTAAACGTTACCTACCATCTTTGGTGTTTTTTGCACCAAGAGGGCACTCTATAACGACATAGGGGTGCTTAACCTGAATCAACTCTACAATACCTAGGGACCTCTTAAGTCTCAAGAACACGGTAATCTGTGCAAGTCCACATGCTATCTTATACTTGTTCAATGGTAGTTGCTATACATACCTTTGAGTGCTTAAATAGCTTTCATTAGACTCAAGTCTTCCTCGAGGGATTTTGGTTGAGTCATCTAAATATGTTAGGTGTCTCCTAGCTATTCTAATGAGCTTGAGAGGATCTTTTCGAAGTTGCTGATATCAATGTTGTAGTTAGGCCCGACATAAGAAGGGTCTGTTGCCATGTTGTGTTGGATGAGAAGGAGTTCGAGTTTAGTGGTGACTACGGTAATAGAGGGGCGCCACTTGTGAGTTTCTTAGATAATGTAGCCATCAATTTAGGTGCTCGAGTTCGATCATGGCCTACTTAAGAAAACTAGGTAGAAGAGTTGAAGGCATGAGCAAATTGAGTTAGGTAAGACCTCTCTCATAAAGCTAAGTTAAAGATGTAAGTTGGAGACGAACTTTGACATTAAGCTGTAGACTAAGAAGGCTTTAAGCCATCTTGATGTACTTTGTTTTTTTCTTTTTCCTATCAACTTGTATTTAAGTTTGGTATATTGACCCTTAAGCCTTGTAAACATTCTTGAATCATTAACAAAGCAAAGTTTTAATACGTGTTCATCCAATTTCTTTTGTTTCTTACCTATTGATTTCCTAGTCTCGTAATCACTACTCGTAAAGCCATGTTGTATTGCTTATGCACTTATAGTTACTCGAAAAGTGCTCGAGGCTACTGTCGAACACTAGCAAATCTTTCTTTGGCTCGTGGGGCATAAGCTCGAGCTTTAATAACTCCGAACTATCGAACACTTTAGGTATGATTGACGACTTGTGCTACTAGTTGCTTCTAACTAAATGTGACAGATGGTGTGATCGATGTGACCGATTGGGTGCTCAAGGCCTTCAAAGGGTATGGATGCCTTGTTGGCAATCTACCCATCAAATGAACCTTAGCCATTAATCCTTTGATTGCGACACATGGTCTCCTACAATGGCTATTAATGAAGTGATGCTTCATATGGTCTTAGTAACCTCTATAAAGGGCTTAACGATTAGTTCATTCCTCACTTGCTCTTGTTATTCTATCGAAAGTCTACTAAAGCATTTTTACTGCACTTCTTCAAGTTTCTTTTCCTTTCCTTTCCTTTCCTTTCCTTTCTTTTGCAAAGCTTTCCAAGATGGTCGATCAATGGAAAACATCACAAAGGAATAGGTTCTCAGGTGAGGCCTCTGGTAATAGAATCGCAGGAACTAGCCCTTCCTTACTCTCTTGAAAGGACGATAGTAGTTGGAACCCATGATGTAGATGAGTGCTATACATGGGCAGTAAGGAGAGCAACTGTAGAGGACAAGCCTCGGTGCAAGTATGCTAGTGAGGAGAAGGAAGATGATATTGTGTTGTTGTTGTCGACGAAAGAAGGTAATGGGATTGTTACTAAGGTTGAGTATATGCACAAAGAAGATCGATGGTGTAGGATTTGTTAGGAGGTTAGCCAAAACACTGATGTATAGGAGTTAGTGCAACTCGAAAAGGGTCAAGCATGCAACTATGGTGATGACAAGAGCCTGTTCTATTTATACTAGAGGGTAGTGGACATGGGGTTGCACCTACTCTTGATTGAGTTTTAGCTAAAGGTGTTCAACTACTTGTAGGTATGCCTAGGTTCTCTCCATCTAAACACTTGGTAGGTGTTACTTGGGACTGAGGATACACATAAAACTGTTCTAGGGTCAGAAGTCCAAGATTGAGAATTTGAAGTACTAGTTCTTCCTTGTAAGGTCAAGTCATGAGCTACACTTTCACACTAAGTGGACTATGCCCATTTTAATGAAACCCATTACTTAATTCGAGAGGAGAATTATGAGACCAAGGATTGGATACTTAATGTAGCTTAGTTGAAGAAGAATAGGTTTGGTGTAGTGAAGACTGTAGAGTTGTATTTGCAGGGGAAGATGTTGTACCCCTAGGAGAGAAGTAAGGGTAGTGTTGTGGTTGTAGAAAGTAGCTAAGAGTTCGATATTGTCGGTTGTTAACAAGGAGGAGCTTGGGGCTACTCTCACCAGCAAGTATTTTTGTTTAGTCTTTATAGTTCTTTTAATGAGTAACTTTGTTGTTTTGCTCATAGCATATGATATGTGCAGCAACACCTGCAAAGAGCAAATGATGGAAATCAGGGAGCTGAGGAGCCAGGAGAAAGGGAAGGGGCTTATGGAGGGGTAGGATGCAACTTTTTTAGTGAAGAAGAGCAAGAAGGCTACATTGAGCAAGAAAAATGGGATAAGGCTTATAGATGAAGGATTGGGAGATGTCTTGACAACGGTGCCTTTAAACATGGTTGCTGAGCAGTAAGTAGTTGCTGTTACTGTTAAGTGGTCCAAGGGCCTAGGCAAGACGAGTGTAGGTAACATGGTGGCGAGTAAGAGGCACACAAGTAGGAGGAATGCAATTGGGAAGCGAGTAAGCATGGGGTATGCTACGTGTGCCAAAAAGTGGTGTACGAATGAGAGGTAGTACGCAAGCAAGAGCCACGCAAGTAGAGGATATCTACTAAAGTGGCATTAGAGGGACTTATCTCTAGCCAAATAGTACAAAAGTGCCCTTAGAGAGTAGCATTGTTGAGGGGAGGCTAACTGTAGGGGTGGTAAAGGTGCGTAAACACCGAAATAAGTTGAGTGCCGCTCATAATAATAGTATAGTGCCGGTGCAATTCATCTTTATAATTGACCGTAAGGTTAAGATGGGCGAAGGCATTCAAGCACCTACTAGTAAGCTCGATGTTAGAGAGTGGCCTTTGAAGGAGGCACATAGCAAGTTCATGTGGGATAAGCCTTATCATAAGTGTGCTTTAGCTACTTTGAATGGACTGGGAGATGCTATGAACTTATGTAGGTAAGTATGTGTTCTCTCGTGAGGGGAGCATCTTTGATGATGTGTGTATCCGATCCCTCTGTACCCTTTTTCCATTTGTTCAACTCTTCTTGAGTGCTTACTTGCACCAATTGTTTTGTTTCAGCTTACATAGGAGCATCAATAGGAACTAAGGAAGGAGAATAAACAATTGAAGAAGGAGTTAGTCAGGCTAAGGGCATAGAACACAATGTTGCAGGAGAGGCTATCTAATGCGGGATTGAGAAGATGAAGCTGGAGTAGGAGGTTATCAAAGTCAAGTTTAGGCAAACGTTGCTAAGAAGCAGGCCGAAGACTTAGAGGCAAAGCTTATTACTCGTAGTAGAGAGCTAGTAACAGCCAAGGGAGAAGTAGAGGCGGCCAACCAAGTAGTCAAGTCTACCAAGCAAGAGGCCGTAGTCATAAGGGAGGAGGTTAAGTCTGTGAAGAGGGGAGTATATGCAATTGGAGGGAGGACGATGCTTTGAGGATGGAGCTAGAGGAGGTTCAAGCTAGTTTTCAAAGGAGGGAGGAGGAGCTAAGGGATAAGGAAGACTTGACAAAGGTAGTGATAAAGAGGTTGTTTAATGAGTTTTGTTCATGCAATAACTTTAAAGCTACTCTTAATGAGGTCAACAGGATGGGGTGAAGCTGGCAAAACAAAAGATTGAGATGGAATATCTATATCTAGATCTTTGATGTCTTGATTAGCTGGCTGAAGAGGACTTAGTAAGTGGAGGGAAAGGGAATGAAGAGGGTGAGCCTTATGGTGATGATGACGATGTTGCCACTCACTTCAGGTAAGGCAGTGGTGTTGTAGGCGGAGATGATCTAAGGGATGCTTAAGGAATTTTTTTCTTTATTTTGATAAACCGTTGTGATAGGCTCATAGTCATGTTTTGCAGTGCTTTTCTTTCGTTGTCAAAATGTCTAAGTTAAGATGCAAACCTCTTAACTTGTGGAACCGAAAATGTTATGAATGGATAATTTTGAAGTATTGCTCACTCTTCATTGTTTAGTTTCCATATTTATGTTATGTTTGTTCTCTCCTTCTTTTCATGCTTCCAATTTTTGTTCTTGATTGTTATTTGAAGTGTTAACTAGTTCTCAGCCATTATCTTAGCCATGTGATAATAGGTATGGGCTTGGGAACCCCAATTTGAATAGCATTCGATTGAGAATGCTGAGTGCACAAGGCCTAGGTTTAGAAGGTCGACCGTTATGGAGTTAGTCTCTAAGCTTATCCTATACAGCCCTTCGAGTGTAGATACCTATTGGGTACCTGAAGTAGGGCTCAAGTTTTAAATGTTCTTGGGAGTAAGAACCAGCGAGAATGTCTAGACGTCGAGGATGAGAATCGACTTGACTTAGTCTAGTGCATTTATGCTCATCGATAGACGAAGGGTAGGGTCTAATGGTAATTAAGTTAAGATATTACAATGAACAACTAGGTAAGACGAACACAAGAGTTTCTTTCCATTTCTTTTTAGGAATTATACAAAGTACATGTAGGTACTTGTACATGTTACATGAAATAAGGCTTGAGACTGTCTATGTTCTACTTCTTAGGAATGGGCTCCTTATCCAAGGTCTCTAACCTAAAGACACCATTGCCCACATTATCTTTAACTCCTTCTTTAACTCACATAGGGTCTTCCCAATTGGGTGATAACTTACCTTGTCCTTCCAAGGATTTGGTAGCTTTAAGCTCTCAGTAAAATAGGTCTCCAGGTCGAAAGACCTTGTATCTGACCTTCCTATTGTAGTACTTGGCCACTTGTTGTTATTACATGGCCACTTAAGCTCGTACTACATCTCTAACTTCATGAATCGTATCTAAGCTTGCTTGGAGAGCCACCTTATTGACACCAGTGTCAAAGTTTTGAATTCTATTCCTCGAGAGCTCCAAGTCAATGGGGAACATAGTTTCTTATTTAAGTGTAAGGCGAAAGGGAGCTTTACCTATAATCATCTTGTACATAGTTCGACACCCCTAAATAATTATAGGGAGATGGTCCACCCACTAGCAAACTATTCGTTCCACCATCTTCCTCAAGCTTTTGGGGACTATCTTATTAGTGGCCTCGACTTCCCATTAGTTTGGGGGTAAACAATAGAGGTGTAGTGAAGATAGATGTAATTGTTATAGAAATCCTAGAACTGTACACTATCAAACTGTTTGTCGTTGCCTGTGATGAAGGTAAAGCGGACCTCGAATTGGTGAGGATACTTATCAAGACGAAACCTTTTATTACTCACGTGGTGATGTTAGCAATTGATTGCACTTTTACCTACTTGGTATACTAGTTTATAGCCACCAAAATGAATTGACACCCTCTAGATGCCTTTGGGAAGGTTAAGAACATCAAGCCCCCATTATGTAAAGGGCTAAAGGCTAATCATGGGGTAAAGCTCTAAGTTGGGCACAAAATTGAAGGGTGCATGCTTCTAGTAATTGTGACATCATCGCACTAGGGTCTATGAATATTTTTTCATGGTCAGTTAATAGTACCTGAGGTGAAGAGCTTGGACATACAAGGCCTGGGCTAGATGTAGTTACTACAGATGGCCCAGTGTAGCTCTTTTAAGGCGTAGAGGCCCTCTTCTTTGTTTAGATAGTAAAGGAGGGATAAGCTGTGACCATGCCAATAAAGGATGTTGTCTATGATAGTATAGTTGGCTACATTGTAGGTGAGCCTTTTAACCTTGATCCTATCTTCGAGTTGGGTACCTATCCTAAGATAGTTGAGGATAGGGTCTATCCATGATAGTACCATAGGAACAAGGCCAATCTCGAAGTTCTACTAAGGGAGCTTGTCAATAGTTCGCTATGGCATGAATTGGAGGAGAGCTTGCTTATCAACCTTTCTCTTTGGCGATATAATTGTAGATGCGAGCTTAGAGAGACGATCTACTTCGAAGTTCTTTGCTCATGGGATTTTGTTGATGTTCTAGGACGTAAAGTTGGAAACAAGGTCTCAAATTGTTTGGAAGTACCATACCATTGTCTCTCCTTTCGTCTCATATTCCCCCTTCACTTACTGCACCTCTAGCACAGAGTTTAAGTAGATGTTAATCTTTTTAGCATCAACATTCATTGCTCTTCAACCCCGCAATGAAGGCTTCGTATCTAACCTCATTATTGCTGGCAAGAAAGCTAAACTTAGGTACTTATATAACCTTGGTGCCATAAGGTCTTTACAGGACTATTCCTGCCCTCTCCTCATCTTCCCCCCTAGTAGACGATCTGTCAACATAAAGAGTCCATACCGATATGTCAATGTTGTTAGGTATTTCCTTCTTTCCAGTGTACTTGATGACAAAGTCTACGAGAACTTGTACCTTAATAGCTTGTTGTGGGCAGAACTGGACATCGTGAGCATTGATCTTTAGGGAGTACTTAACCATTCATACCAATGTATCTTGCTTCTACAAAAGTGTACACAGTGGTTGGTTAGTAAGGATGATGATTGGGTGTGCCTTGAAGTAAGGTCTGAGTTTTCAAGTGGCAATGACTACTGCTAAGGCGAGCTTCTCAATCTGGGTATACCTAACCTCTGGGGCCTATAGGATGTGGCTATCATAATAAACTGGCTTGTGTTCACGTCCATCTACTCAAACGAGTACTGAAGGAAGGGCTTGGTCACTAACAACTAAGTATAGGTATAGTACTTCACCGAGGACTGGCTTAGATAGCGTAGGTGGGTTATTAAGGAATTTCTTCAGCTTGTCAAAGGTAACTTCGCATTCGTTTGTCCATTAACATTTTGATGGGCTCTTCAACAACTTGAAGAGCTCAAAATACTTGTCAATGCTTTTTGAGAGAAACTGATTAAGTGTAGCTATCATACTTGTGAGACATTGGATGAATTTAACCTTATGTAGGCCTATGTCTTGGATTGCTTGGATTTTATCAAGGTTGGCATCAAGGCCGCACTCTATGACCATATACTCAAGGAACTTACCAGATCCTATGGCAAAGACGTACTTCTAAGGATTTAGCTTCATTTAGTACTTTTGTTACATCTTGAAGGTCTGCATAGATTTGCAATGTGGTTGGCTTTGTTCCTACTCTTGATGATTATATCGTCAACATAGACCTTGATGTTTTTGCCGAGCTATAGCTTTAAGACTGCAATCACCAACTATTAATATGTTACCTTAGCGTTCTTAAGGCCGAAAGGTAGGGTCTTATAATAGTATGTTCCAAAATCGATGATGAAAAAGTATGAACATGGTCCTTGAGAGCCATATAGATTTGATTATAGCTAGAGTAAGTATTCATGAAGTTGATTTTGGCATAGCCCAATGTAGAATTGACAAGTTGATCGATTCAAAGGAGACGAAAGCAATCTTTTGGACAACTCTGTTAAGGTTGGTGTAATTGATACACCCACCACTTGCCAATTGATTCTTTGCGTAGACCGTATTGGCAAGCCATGTAGGGTATTGTTCGTCTCTAATGAACTTGGCCTATAGGAGTTTCTATACCTCTTGCTTTATAACAACTTATTGCTTAGGTGCAAAATGTCATCGCTTCTACTTCATAGGTCAAACGCACAAGTTAACCTTTAGATGGTGGATGGCCTTAGGAATGTTGAAATCCCTAGCATTTCGTTTAAAAATATTACAAAGATGTCTAAGTTAGTGTAGAGTAAAGCTGTAATGTCCTTTTTCTTCTAGGGATAAGGAAGTCCCTATTCGAGTGGTTTGGTCAAGGTGGTCACCATATTAGATAACATTTGTCTTCTCTATTGGTTCCTCTCGGGTTGATTCGATTTGCATGATCTTATTGTGTGAGATGTCACTGAGGTAGAGTATTTAGGACAACTTCAAGTTAACATGTGCAATTTCAACCCTTGTATTGGTAAGGAATTTCATCATGAGACATCTTTGGTTAATGCATGCATTAAATTCGTTAAGGCTGGGGTACTCTAAGATGGCACTATATAGGAACCAATGGTCAACAACAACAAAGTCGATTAGTTATGAAGTAATGTGCTTTTCATCACCTAACCAAACGAATGACGTAATTAAAAGTTTTGCTAGATCTATCTTACCTCTAAATTTGACGAGGCTCTACTTGTAAAGCCAGAGTTCTCCATTGAGTTTGTCTTTCATTTGTTTATAAGTGGAGTAAAAGAGGATATCTACGAAGCTGGCATTATTAACAAATGTCCAAAGGACATCAAAGTACCTAATCTTGGCATTGATGATGACAGGGTCAATATGAGGGTACTTGATGCCTTCCTTATTGTTTTCGGTGAAGGAGATAGTTGTGTCTATTCTAGGCTTCTTAGGTTAAACTGAGAGTACCTCATGCTGGGGTTAGTATAGTAGTCCTTGTCTGATAATCTTGGTCCACCTATTTTTGTTTATACTTGCCCTCATTCACCCTATGCTCTATGTCATTGGGCGACTGGTATTATTGTAGCTGTGGTTACTATTGTAGATCCTAAGTGCAGCATCATTGTGCTAAGCCAGGCAAGGTGGTTTCATTAATCAATGATGAGGTGGTCGATGCAACCTTTGCAAACAAAGCCTTCGACCGCATTCTTAAGGTGCCTGCACTAATCAATATCATAGTCGCGGGTACTATGGTAGTCACAAAATTTGCATGAAGTAAGAGCTTCAGGTGTTAAGTAGTCACTTGTAGACTTCATAAAAGACTTCTCCTAAGGGGTAGTTTATTGAGGTCCAGATAGGGTAGTTGATGAACTTTTGTTTTTGTCTATCTCATCGTTCCTTTAAGGATGAAGGGTGATCCTTACAAAAACCAAGGCAATCTTTCACAAAAGTGCTACAATGTGAGTCATTGTCAATGCATGCCCAGATGGCATCTTCTTATGCGACGTATTGCTCTGTAACAGTCATGAATTCTTCTAAACTATTTGGTTGGCACAGTACTATGGCCTCTAAGAGTTAGCTATTAGGTTCTAGGCCATAAATGATGGCTTAGAAGGATGTTTTGGTTTCAATTTTGGGGATGAGTATCTTAACTTGATTAAAACGTTCAAAGTAAGCTTGTAGGATCTCGTTTGAGCATTGGCACATGTTGTATAGCATAGATGAGTCTTGACGTGATACCTTACTACTAAGGAAGTGTTGTTGGAACCTGGTGGCAAGGTCGTCAAAAGAGAGAATAGAACCACTTGGAATTTGGTTAAACCATACCAAAGCTACTTTAGTAAGTGTGCTTCAAAATGCCTTACATATGATGGCATTGGAGAAGTTGTGTAGGCTCATTATTGTGCAAAAATGTGTTAGGTAGTCATCTAAATCGCCCATTCTATCATATGAGTTTAGGTAGGGAAGTCAAACGCCTTGTGGTAAGGTTTCTTCTAATATAATTGGGATGAATAAGCTCTTGCTTGCCACTATACCTGACTGTTGGGTAGGGGACTTGAGATGTTTTTTATCTTGAAGGCTGGAGGTATGTTAGATGTGCTCATCGAGTTCTCGAATATTCATGTCATCTAAGTGCTTTTGTAAGTGGTCGGGGGAGATGTCCCTCCATATCCTACTCATGCTTGACTATGTGCCTTGGTATTGCACCTTACTATGATTAGTGTTCAACCAATCACCTAAGTCCTCTATTGGATAATTTTCGGGCTAAACTCTATCGCATTATGCTGTTGGAGGTGTTGGTGCATGCCTAAGGTGCCTTGTTCTTTGGATTTACCTTATCTTCGGGGTAAGCCTTTTCCTTAAGTTTCTGGGTTGCTGCCAGTTGTTATATTTAATTGGAGCTATCTTGGAGGATGGTCTCCATCAATTTGCAAAACATTGCCTTCATCTGATCCATTTCCAATGGCTGCTACTCTATCTATAGCGGTGGCAAGTCTGTTATGGATTAGTCAACACTACTTAGGAGTGCTGAATGAGGTTGTGTTTCTTACTCTTAACCAATGATGCTGAGTTTGCCAAAGGTAGTGGGTACCAAATGATGATGATGCATTCTATGAATACGAATCCTAAGTGAACTCTTGGTGGTCTATCAGCGGTACACAGTAGTAGACTTGCAAAAGGCTCCATATGGTGTAGCCAGTGAGGGCCCTCTAACGCTTAAGTTAGTAGGGAGAGTATTAGGATTCCAATGAATGAAGGGATAAATAAGTTGAGAGAGTTCCCAAGAGTATCAAAAGGATCCCTTACCTAATGGCTTTATCCCTATTTATAGGTTAAGGGATCTAACCTACTCAAACATATGGCAAAAAGGGATTAGTTGGTGCGAAATCCGAGGAGATGGCGCTATTAGTACAAAAAAGGACTTCTACTCTTTCTGTTGGTTGATAGAGGCTTAAGAGATAGGCTTATCACATCAATAGAAGGTAGCTGCCCTAATTGATGGTTAGATCATAGGTTATGTATCGAACAGTCATTCGACATTTAATGATGAGAGAAAGGGGTAAGGTAAGGAGAGGAGGGCAAACCCAATTGCATTGGTTAGTGAGCTCCTAAAGACTATGCTCAAAAAGGGAGGTGAGCTCTTTTCTTGTAATTGGAGAGTAGAGACAAAGGATCTATGAGAGAGGAATCCTAGGATGATTGAGGCAAGGCCTAAGCAAGGTAGATAAGGCTTAGCATGAGTTTAGTTGAGCTATTCTTTATCCGAGCTAAAGAGGCTTTGGTACCATACTGATTAAGCTCTTTGGTGGGCTTCGGCCCCTTAAGTCCCAAACTAAAGGCCAACCATCAACAATATCTTAGGCAAACATGGACTATGTTAAACAATACTCCAAACTAATTTCTTTATTTGATGGGAAGAGGTTGCCAAAATATTTGTTTAGTAAGATATGCATATAATAAAATCACACATTAGCTTGGTGTTGTAACATCCTATTCTCTCATATCACTAGTCAAACTTCTTATGGAGCTCTCATATTTGCCATTTTTTTTTCATTTAATCAATCAAATCCACTGCTAGCAAATTAGGATAATACTAGTGGCATTTAAACTCTAGCTTGTGATTTAAAAGGCCTGGAATCCATCTATCTAATGTAACTCAAATTGAAGAATCCAATTTTCTATAATGCACCTTTCAATAAATAGTCTTTCCCATGTAAGATACATGCCCTTCCTCATAAGCCTCTAAATGCTTACAAAAAGGACAAATGTGGAAAATAGATGCCTTTCAATGCACATACCCAAAAAGCATTTGAGTTGTAATGAATCCTTTAAGCAAATTTAGTTAGGAGCATCAAAATAAAATCATGTAAATTGTCGAAACCTAACCCCCCCTTTGATTTTGGGAGAGCAATTTGCTCTCACCTTATCTAATAGATATTTCTTTCACCATTCTTCTCCCTCTACTGATACTAAGCTACCATAAAGCTTACTTTAAGATACTATTTTAAAGGAAATTTGAAACAACTCTTAAAGAAAGTTGGTATAGCATTAGCCTTAGACTTTATGAGAACCTCCTTACTAGCACTTGAGGCAAGCTTCGCTTTTCTTGATAGGGACTTTCAATACATGGGCTCTAAACCTAAAACTAACTAGCTTAAGATTGGGGATAAGCTCCAATAACCCAAATGCACTCTAGTTTCTAAAAGATGTGTATCTGTTTAACTAGATACACTTTTTTATTTGAGAAGATGGTCACCCATATCTGTTCTAAAATATCTCAGCCTCATCACCTATAAAAACCATCTCTCCCCCTCTCTTCTTTCCAATATAGTTTTCACTCTTCATCGCTTTTGTTGACTTAGGCATCAGAATAGCTGTGTTGGAGTACTCTCTAGTGCCTCCCAATAATTGTTTTCTATTTTGCAAGTGATTGCATAATAAAGTAAAGGATGAAATCAATGATTTGGCAATCTCTAATCAAATCAACCACCAATAACTTCCAATTTTTTAGCCTTGACCTAATCTCGTCTTTCACAAAACATAACGCTTCTTATTTATTCCTCCCCTAAATAATAGGCAAGCCAGGGCACTTACCTAGATTTTTTGAACTTGCAAATTATTGCAAATCTGTTCAACACACTCTTGATGCATTTTTACAAAAGAAAAGGCTTGACTTTTGAAAGTTTACCTTTTGACTTAAAGCATGGCAATGTTCCTAAATTAAACATCCCAAAACTTGCACATTATGCACATTTGCCTGCATAAAAAATAATGAATTCTCAGCAAACAACAAATTTGACAATATAGGAGAATAGTTCCTAATTTGCATCCGAGAGAGTTGTCTATCCAAAGCTGATCTCTTATATTCTAGGACAAAACATCAACTAACAAAATGAATAGTAGGGTGAAAGGGGATCACTCTATTTAAGTCCTCTTGTAGGTGTTACTTGACCAATAAATTTACCATTAACCATGATTTTTTATGACACTGATGTGACATATTCTATTACACACTTGTTGATTGGGATTGTTCATCTAGCTAGGCTTTAAACCCTTATAGGCTTATCTCTAATCTCAATAGGCCTACAACTAGAAAACATGACTAAAGTAGGTGTCTAGGTTTGCTTAAGTGTAGTCACTTCAATAGTTAAGTTAATCATAGATAGAGATGGTGAATATAAGCTATAGAGATTTATGAGAAGTTAGACCTAGTGTAATAAAATGGAATTGGTATTTGTAAACAAACTTCCTAGGCTTCCATTCGTTGATAACCTCTCATCTTAGATATGGACTACTAGGTCATAAGGTACGAATCATCATGATTTTTTGGCATGGTTAGGTGATGATGGTCTAAGCAACCTTCGGCTACACAGGGTTCATTTCCCAATTAATGCAATATAATCCTTGTTGTTTCTTTAGAGCCATCTCACTTAGCTTGTAGATCCTCAAGCATGTAGTTGGTCGAAGAGCATTTCCTTTCCATTGTTGGGTTAGGATGCAATTTGGCCCTTTTGTTCAAAGCGTTTCTTTAATTATAGTTATTTAATTTTTAATTCCATTAAGACTAGTGATGATAAAAAAAATTGATAACATTACAAGATTTTAATTTCAATGTGTAAATATGAAAATGTAGTTACCGTTATTATTATTATTTTACTTTTTTTTTCCCAAAAGAGAATAACTCATAGATAAATATAATTGGGCATTATAGAAATTAGAGAACAAAATGTAAATAAAAGAAAATAGGGAATTATAGTCCCAACCAAGAGGGCATATCTTTTGTCTCATTTGATTAGCAATCCAAACTTTCTCATTTCACAAGACTAAATCTAATTGGATTAAAGATATTAAGCATGACAGCACTAATCCTCCTATTTCAAGAGTAAGAAGTTGTTGCTTGATTTTAGCTAGCCTCTTAGGATTAAAACTCATTTTATATAAGTAGTAGATGCCCCACTCATAGTACGATTAGTAAAGAGAAAATAAAGATAAGCAATTTAAGTAAATAAACAACTTTTCTATGCAACTTTCCTGAAGGATATAAACCAAAAGAGCAAAAGGTGAAATTCCATTAGTTAACTTTACAATATCTAGTTAGAAATAAACTAGGAAAAAAAAATTAGGGCATCCAAATAGTTAGATATTCTATCCTCTTACCACAAATAAGAAGAATATGCACCTAGACCTAAGGTGTGAGCTAAATTAGCTAAGAATTGGGCTAGGCTCGCCAGTTTACAATACGTATCTTGCATATATATACATATTTTTTTTATCACCTTTTTTGAAAAAAAAAAAACAGCACAGGTTGAATTGATGAGTTAGCCTACTAGTTTGATAAGTTCACAAAGCTAAATCACCTTGACTCGTTAAGCTCAGTAGGTCATTAAGCGGTTTAGACTTAACCTGATTTAGTAAATTGGTGGGCCAATCCCTATCCCAAGTTTATATGCACCTAGTATTGTGTTTTAAAAAAGAAAAGGGGTAAATTATACGAATCATCTCAAAAAAACTTTTAAAACTGCTTTGATGCTCACTTTTTTCACAAGTCGACAATAATCCCTTAAACAAGTATCGACCCCATTTCCTTTGCTGACTAGACTTCCACATGTGATTGAGTTTTTATTCACACATATTATTAATTAAATTAAAAAAATTAAAAGATCATAAAAATACAAGGAAAAATATATATATATATATATATAAAAGAAAAGGTAGAAAATTAAAAAAAAATAGAAAATAAAAAAGGGAAAGTACTTTGAGGCCATCTTCTTGTTGGTGGGTTACAACTCACTTTTGAAAGTAGATCTTGCAACCCAGTACGCTCATAGAAGGTAGCTATCTACTACCCCAAAACTAAAAAGAAAATGGAAAAAGGGCTTACATGCCCATCAATTCAAAATTGATTTATTCGACTCAATAAACATTTAAGCCATTTTTCCTTTTTCTTTATGGTTTTAAGAGGAGTATGTGATTACCTTCCACTACAGATGAGTTGCAAGACCTACTGTTAAAAATAGTCATGACCTACCAATTAGTACATTGCTATTGCTTATGATCTATGGGTGAGGGATAGCTAGCAACAACCTTAAAGTACTTTACTTTTTTTTTTCAATTTATATATCTTTTTAATGTTATGGCTTTTCTTTTTTGTAATATTTTTTACTGTTTATTTTTTTTCTTTTCTTTTAGTTATTTTTAATTTTAATTAATTTAATTTATAATATATATAAATAAATTTCTAAGTCATCATCCCATGTTAGCTCATTTTATATGCGGCAATTTAGTTAGCAAAGGAAATAGAGCCAACACTTGTTTCAAGAGTGTTAAGTGTTAACTTTTGAAAAAACATAGGGTCTATATAATTTTAAAAGTTTCTAGGGGTGGTAGTTCAATTTATACAAACTATCTCTTAATCATTTCATATAATCATTTCATATTGAATATAAAATTATTAGAAAAAATAAATTTAATTTTAATTGACTAGCAATTAGTATTAGCAAAATATTGGTTTTTGAAATTATAGGGTTGGTTTTTTGAAATTATAACTATGAGAAAGTAGTAAGGTATAGAAAGGGAAGTTATATTGGTTTTTGAAATTATAGAGGGCTAAATCTAATCATTGGCTCAAAACTAAGTAATAAATTAGCATTAACTCTTTGGGTTAAGGTAATAGAATCTAAAGAGTCAAACTTATATATTTGGAATGATTAAGGGAGATATGACATAATGAGCTAAGGTAAGACTCGTTGGATCAACCCTCTGATGCCATCCTTTCGCAATTCAATTTATGTACTAAAAAATGCCTTTACTAGATGGATCCAAAAAGAGAGATATCAGTCGTTAATCATTAACGTGATTTAATAGATGACATCGTCGGCTAACTTTTGTAAATAATTGGGCCCCTTTCTCATTTGGACATTAAGATCCTATATAAATGTTCTTTATATTTAAAGAATGCTATAGTATTCACCATTGGTTATGGAGTTTAATGCTATTAAGCTTTACCACTTGTTACGTTGTGCATTAGAGCCTATTGTGACTTGCTCTTCCTCCTTGCTTCATTCTCTCTTGCTCATTTCTTACATGCCATCCACATTATTCTTCTCAAGCCATATGCATATGATCATTGCATTCAAATCCCTATACGTACAAAAATAATTTTCTTATAATAACCCCATACATTTGAAAATTAAACGAGATGATAGTATGTTCTAAAAACATCTTGTTTCTAAAGTATGTAGGATAGAAAAAATGGTGTTTTGGACTTTAGTATTAGATCATAAATTGGTAGCTTAGACTAAATGCAGAGGAACTAAGAGCATAAATCAACCATGTAGCCATACTACAAAATTCATTTATTACCATATGTAATGGCAATTAATGAAAAAGTAGGTTATCTAAAAAAAAGTAAAAAGTATCGAATATATTTCCAATTATGTAAATTAGATTTAAAATGAAAGTATCAATAATGGCTTGGAATTATTAAAAACTAATTAACATTTTAATTTCTCGAAGTTATGGAAAATAAAAATTTGTTTGGATCACTATGTATAGTAATCGAACAAGTTCAAGCTAAATAGGAGAAAGGAGTACCTTACATTAATTTGTTTAAGTAAATTAGTGATCCAAATGAATCCTTGCTGAGACTTAGTTAGATCATTCTAACCACTTTGAAAGTGATTTAGACACCTCGTTATATCTACAAAATTTTATAATTTTGTACTTACTAAAGTTTTACACTTATTGCTTGAATAATTATGCTATTTGGTATTTTGAATTGTATTCTATTGTAATGGGTAGTTTAGATCAATTTATAACTAATTTAAGCTTAATCCAATGATAAAAAAAACAAGGGTGTTTAATGGTCATTATCTTTAAAAGAGTCATAACTTATGAAATTAACGAATAAATAAATAAATTGTATAGTTCATTTTTTTACATAGCATAAATTTCACATCTTTTCCAGCATTTTGTTTCTCTCTCACAAAGAATAACAATTCAAGAAAAACCCTTATAATCATTCTACAAACTTTATTATAGTAATTAATAAGCAGAGATTGTTATTCTTATTTTTAAAGGACTTAGTTATATCCTAGCAAAGTTACAATCATCTTTAGTAAATAACATACAGACTTATAAAACTCTTAAAGAAATTATTTTACTTGCATCTAAGTATTTGTGTTTTTCACCTAATTATGGAAATAATCGAATAATCTTCAAAATTTATAATATGGCAAGTTGGAAAAAAAAAGTACCAAAACTCATGAACTAAAAGTTCATCAAATTTCATAGGTCTAATGAAATTAATTTCAATAGATGAAGGAACAAGATGGTACCTATTCTCAATAGTTTATATACTTGATTTGAACACTCAACTAATTGAAGATGTATAGGAGAAAGTAAGCGTTGAAGAGAAGTTTAAGGTTAAAGCTATAAAGAAAAAGAGACAAGAGAATGAATTTGCATGTGAGGAATATATATTGAATATATTGTCCAACAATTTATAGGACTTACATATGTCTGTTATAATTTTACATATTAGTTTGACAAGTTAATGAATAGTTATTTAGTTAAGCAAAATAGTAAATAGTTGTAGTTAGTAAAGTTTGTTAGAAAATTAATTACTATAGGAAATATTATAAACAACATTTGTAAAAACCAAAGGATTATTATTCCATTTATAACCAAATTCGAGAATTATTATTATCAATTTCTCTCTCCTTCTATTTCAAATTTTTAAGCATTTGTTTTTGACTTGAACAAAAGAAAATTACATTTTTCTTATTCATATGTATAGGCTACACAAGATTCTATCAATGGTACTCTCATTGCTCATACCCATTCATTAATCTATTCTCATTGATTCATTCTTGTTGATTCGAATCTCATATGTTTCTCTTCTTTTCTTTTGCTATCATGACATTTTTGTTTGTTGTCCATTTTCATTCTTCACTTATAGTCATGATCTATTTATAAAATCCTATTTCATTAATGTAAATTCAAAATTCGTTTGGAGCAAATAATTATGCAAATAGAAGCATTAAGACAGAAAATGATGGCATCATTCGATAAAGTGGAAGAAGATTTAAGTAAACTCACATTAAGTAATAAGCATCTAAAAGAATTAATTGTTGAATATATTCAAAATATGAAACTAATGAAATGTTATGAAGAAGATTTTACTTCAACTATAGAAACTACAAATAAAGATAAATTTCAAGAAACAATTCAAAACAATGATAAAGAAATTTTGGCAATTTAATTCTTTGAATTTCCAAAGAATCAAAATATAAAAGTGGTTTATGATAATCTTCTTAATGTTGACTCTAGTATAATGGTAAGGGTAATTAAAGTCGTTTCTTACATTTCTCATGAGCAATATATTTTTCAAAAAAAGTCGCGCTTAATCTTAAAGAAAATATTTAAAAGCACTAAAGAGCTAAGTCATAAATAAGGGAAATCATTCTATAATCATAAATCGATAATGAGTGCTTCAAGTTTCTTGAGTATTGTTGATAAATTTTTACTTTTATTAAATAAGATTAGTTAATTCTTATTTGTTACTTATTTTGTTCTCCTTAAACCTTGTAGATAAGGTTTTTATCAAGGGTGGGGAATATTATTATGATTTTAGTTATTACTTAGGCAACTTAATGAATAATTGCAACTTAATGAATATAGTAAACAGTATAATTAGTAAAATTTATTAGGAAATTAGTTATTATAGGAAATATTATAAATAGTAACTATAAAAGTCAAAAAATCATCCTTTAATTCATAATCAAATTTAAGAACTATTGTTCTATAGTTCTCTCTCTTCCCCAAATTTTAAGGAGTTTGTCTTTAACTTGAACTAAAAACGATTACATGTTTCTTCTTTGTATGAGTGAACTACGTGAGATTCTTGGATATTATTGATAAATTTTTACTTTTATTAAATAAGATCGGTTAATTCTTATTTGTTGCTTATCTTGTTCCTTTTAAACCTTAGGATAAGTTTTTATTAAGAGTAGGGGAAAATGTTATGATTTTAGATATTAGTTAAGCAACTTAATGAATATTTACAACTATTAGGATTAGTTAATTAAGGAAGATAGTAAATAGTTGTAATTAGTAAAGTTTGTTAGAAAATTAGTTACTATAGGAAATATTATAAATAGCATTTGTAAAAGCAAAAAGATCATTATTCCATTTATAACCAAATTTAAGAACTATTATTCTATAATTCTCCCTCATTTTCTCTCAAATTTCTAAGAGTTTATCTTTAACTCAAACTAAAGATGATTACATATTTCTTATTCATATGAGTAGGTTATGCAAAATTCTAACAATGTCCATCAAATCAACTAGTGAAATTTGTAAAGAATATAAAGAGGAATATAAGAACAATCAAATTCTTAATAATTAAATGACAACATCTCTATCATAGAGCAAGTATGTGAATTACAAGTTTTGATGAATCATCTATATGACTTAACTACAATGGTTCTAATGTCCCTTTAAGTGGAAATGATAATTATTAGATTACCATTAATATGGAAAGACTATTGTAAGAAACTTCTGTATATCGTGGAAGATTTCATCAATATAGAATTCTTATACATCTTTATATTGAAGAAGAATCTTAAAAACATGATTTTGTTGTTATGTTTGGCAATGTTAACCATGTTGATGATAATTGGAAAAGAAAAATTGCTCCATACCATAAATCTAAGAAGAAATTCCCAAGGTACCATAGATGCGGCAAAAAGGGACACTGTACATATAAATGTTTGCTTCTAAAAATACATAAGAAAGAGTCTTTGGGTCATATTATGAATGTAAAAGCCAATGATTTTGTTGTAATGTCAAGTGAGTTTATAGGAAATCAAGGGATGATTATCAACATTTACATGGCAATGATTGTCAAGCCATTTGAGTAATGGTTATATTCTGGAGTAACAGCACATGTCTAAGATGACTTTCAACAATTCTAAGAGTTATGAACTTAATGGGAAATGAAAAATTCAACAGGCTTAGTAGATCTTCATTTTACCTTTAAGAAGAGTTGTCTAGTTAATTTTTTTTTCTTTTTTGCTAGATTTAGATAAAATCTTAGTGTTCATCAATTTGTTATGTAAGAGAAAATTTAAGATAGTTATAGAGTTTCCCAAGCTTATGATAATTACGAGTATTCATATTACATCTATGATATATTGAAACTAATGTAAATAATAATAAAGTTACAAGTTTTGCTTATATTATTAGTATTTGCAATGTTTAATACGTTAGATTAAGATATCTTGATTACACTTCTAATGTTGTGCATGTAAAATCATTGTTCAATCTCTATGGATCAAAATAAACTAGAAAATATATGTGAAATGAGTCATTAATCTAAATTTATAAAGAATTTTTTTTAAAATAAAGAGAAAAATGGAATTACATGCTTTAGTGTATTTTGATATATAAAAATTACATGGTGTTCAAGAGGTGGAAAACTCTATTTCATTACTTTTATTGATGATTCTTTGATATATAAATATGCATCTTTCTTAGGAATATAGATGAACCATTTAGCATTTTCAAATTATAGAAAAAAATGAAAGTTTTGCATAACAAAAATTTAAGACTTATAGAAGTGATAGATATGAAAAACATTTTTCTAATGAGTTTAGTTCCTTTTGTAAAGAGAATAGAATATTCCATCAAATTACTAGACCTTGTATACCTAAAAATAATTTAGCCCAAAGGAAGAACCAAACCTTAGTCAACATGGTGAATTCTTTAATGTTGAATACAAAATAATCTTTTTGTCTCTAAGAGAAGCATTGATGAATGCATGTAATCGTAAATAGAGTTCCTTGTAAAAAACTATATTTCTTGCATTATGAAATATGGAAAGGAAAGATACCATTGAGTTATTTTAAAGGTTGGGGGTATATTACATACTATAGGGTCATTGATCCTAAGCAAACTAAACTTTTGCTTAAAGGACTTAAAGGTTACTTTTCAAAGATACACCATAAATTTAAGGTATATAGGTTATTGGATTTAGAATCTAATATAATTGTAAAACTAAGAACATTAAGTTTATTGAAGATAAATTCCAACATATAATTTTGAAAAAATGAGTTATCCAATAATGTGATAATTTGTAAATGAAATCTAAGAAAACTATGTGATATTTTGGACACAAAACCTTGAAGAAGTGAAATGGTTATAAAGGAAAAGGATATTGAGTTAGATTGCATTCTTCTTAAACTCTATCTTTTCTAATAGAAGAAAATAAATAATCTATATTAAAGAAAAATTTTTTAGTTTTTTATATAGATAATAGTCCTATAGCATATAATGAAGCTACATCATCAAAAAAGGTAATCTTTTAAAAAGATGTAATCAATTGTACACACTGACAAATGATGTGTATTGAGTTGAATTACTAAATGATAATACTGTGTGCAATTACAATATATATACATACACGTAGATTGGGTTAATTCTAGTATAATTATAGGGACACATAAAGATAAAAATATCCCTAGTTCCTATAATCTTACTAATATGTGTTGGCTTAGGAGAGTAAGATGTATATCCTTCTCTTGATAGTGAAAAGATAACAGCATGGTATCTATTACTTGGATAATCATAATAATTCTAGAACTAATACATGCAAAAAATCCCAACTCTAGAAGGGATGCATTTATTAGATAGAAGGTTGACATGGGCTTGACCCATTGATCTAACACCATGTAGATAAAGAAATAGTGTATATTATGTTGAACTAATTGTAATGATAATACAACATAATTACAATTTATATATACATATATACATGTTAAGTTAATTCTAATCTAATTAAAATGATACATTGAAAGGACAAGAATCTCCCTTATATAATACATATATAATAATATCAATGACAAAATAGAATCCATATGGTCAAATAATAGTTGGATTTTTATTGATTTGCTACTAGTTTCAAAAGTGATGGTTGTAATAATAGATGTTCAAAATGAAGCATTATGCTGGTGAATCCTTATAAATTTTCACGGTAAGTTAGTTGCAAAGGGATTTAAGTAAAAATATTGATTATTTTGATATCTACGCCCTTATTAAACCCTCAACATAAAAATATCAATTATAAATTTTGAAAGCTAAGTTGGTCAAAAAGGGATATCCTGGTGAATCCTCAATGAAGGTTTTTATAGCTTTAGCTTACATTATAATTTTCATGTTAATAGGAATTTGACCTTAGGACTTGTGACCCAAACTTAACTCTAAGGTTTATAGAACCCAATATGGTGGATTCTAAACCACTAACCAGCTAAGGACGAGTTACTCTACTTTGAGACCTTTCTTTCGCAGAAGTTTACAACCTACTTTGACTTCCTCACTATTTTATAAGCTAATGAACCAACAAATAGTACAACTTAGAATAGCATAAAACCCACTCACTTGATGTTAATAGCTTGAAACATGCCACCATAACAATCATCAACCTGTTCTCGTTCCTCACATGATGGTTTCTAATCTATTCCCTCACCTTCTCTAACCTAGTTTCACTTCTGTACAGTTTTTCCGTTTGCACTAGAAACGTTGCTAGTCCACTTATGATACATATATTTAGAAATTATTTTGTGCATTTAGGAAATATATTTTATTATCTTTCTTTCTTTTGTATGTGCCTGTTGCATCATCTTTTAGTCTGATTTGAATATGCTGTTTCGTTTCTTGTGAGTATTAGCTCCAAGTTGTTATAAGTTTCTTATTAGATCCATTGGACCAAATTTATGGCAAGAAATCCTTGGTTGTTTCTTTGTGCATCATATAAAATAATAACTCGAGACATTTAGTGTTGAGCGATGAGTCATATCTATTTGATAGCTCATGCTTTGGTTAAAACCCTTCATAAACCCCCTACTCATTTCTTTGATATTTAGAAGTACAACATCCCTTTCTTAACTCCTAATGATTTTAACTACTTCGGTACATGACATGCCTAATGATTTTAACCTCCTAAGTACATGACATGTGCATCAAATGGATGCCAAGGCGACATTTTTAAATGAAGAACTTGATGAAGGGGTATATATGAACAATTGGAAGGATTTGTTTTATCAGGTAATGAGAAGAAAGTTTGTAAGCTTGTTAAGTTGTTGTACAAGTTAAAATAAGTTCCTACAAAATGGCATAAGTAATTTGATAAGTTAATTTTGACTAATGATTTCAAACACAATAATATAGATAAGATTATTTTTTTCATGTTTATCAGTAGGTATGGAGTAATCGTTTGTCTTTATGTAGACAACCTTTTCATACTTGGAATAAACTTAAAAAGTACTAAGGAAACCAAGTTTTACCTTACTTATAAGTTTAAGGTATAAGAATTAAATGAAATACATACAATAATAGGAGTAGGAATGCTAAAATATAATGGAGAAATAGCTTTAAGCTAATCTGCCTATATTGAGAAAATTTTAGGTAAGTTTGAATAATTTATGAATTTCATTGCTTTACCCTAATATTTAATTTGTTGTGTGCAAATTATCAACATTTATTAGTATGCCTAATGTAAGGAACCAAAGAGCAACGATAAGGGTTTTTGGAGTATTTGAAGAAAACAAAGAATCTTGGTTTACACTGTAGCAATTTTAATGCTTCACTAAAAGGGTTCTCAAACGCATGAGAAATTTATTTAGAATCATGATATGGCGATTGTACAATTGAAATATGATAGTGTGGTAGGTGATTTGATTTTATAACCACATTTCACAGGCTTGATATCGCATTTGTTTTATGTGAATTGTCAAGATATACTAATATGTCTATAGAGAACTAAAGAGTATAAGAGTTTTATATTATTCAAAGAAAAAAAAAATCTTAGTTTGCATTAAAGCAATTTTCAAGCTTTAATAAAAGTGTTTTTAAATGTAATTTAGATCACTAATGTAAATGATCATGTTTCTACAATAAGATGGATTTAATTTTATACCTTTGGTGGTAGAGCAATAAGTTACAACTCTAAAAAACAAACTTGCATGACACATTTAACAACAAAGGTTAAGTAATAGCCCTAACATTAGCTAGGAAAGAAGCATAATGGTTATGAAATTTGCTATTAGAAATAAAGTTGTGATTACATCCAATATTAGACATCTCGATATTTGATGATAATCAAACGGCTATATCATGCCTCTAGTATAATTGATAATGGAATGTCTTGACACATGTGATACGAGTTCATTAAGGAATTATAGAAAATGGAGTTATATCTATAACCTATGTCAAGACTAAGAGTAATTTATCATCCCCTCTTAAAAAAAGCTTTACATCAGTTAATAGAATTTTTGTTAAAATTAATGTAAAATCCTACTAGTTAACTATAATGGGAACCCTACTTCTTTTTAGTAAATTACCAATTTAGAATTTCAAGAGGCAAAAACAAGTAACTATGAACTTGTCATTTAATAAATTAGAAGGTGAGAGATTATAGTATCTTTAGGCAAAGATGCTAGGGATCATGGATCAATCACACACTCCCGAGTTTATAGGCTTACCCAGGTGACCTGTCGAGTTATCTGAGATGAATTGAGTGTCGAAGAGTAGTGCGTACCCCAATTCAACCTACTGAGTTACTTCGCTCTTTACATCATCTAGGAAGTTGCTGAAGTGAGCAGTCGACATGTTGCATCGAGCTGACCCCTCTGTTATACACCAATCTAAGCATCGAATCAGGATATAACTGATCTTACTAGTGTCGAAGCTAAGTTGAAAATTGTCAGGAGCTAAACACTCGAGGTCAACCCGAAAATGAGTTGCCCCTAAACCAATCCTTATTTAGTCTCAATTGTTCGAACTGCTAATGCTGACCTGACTTAGTCAGGAACCCGCCCCTACTCGACTAGTATTGTCATTGGACCATAGAATGAGCAAACCACGTACACGCTATTCTTTTCTAACATCCATACTGTCCTTATCTACCAATATATATATATATATATATATTTGCACAATTACATTGATACCCTTATAAATTATTGCCATTTTCCTTAACGAGTAGGAATCTTTTTCTATAATTTTCTATAACTTAAGATTTACCCTAATTGGGTATTATAAATACTTGTAAATTGTAATGGTCACAACAACAAATATCAAGAATACACTAAACTTTCAAACATGGTCTCTTGAGCTAAGTGTTCTTCTGCTTACTCTTGAGCTATTCTTATTTAGTCTATTGAGCGTGAACTAGTAACAAGTGACCTCCAGCTATACTTGCACATTATATGAAGTGTGACTTGAGTTCGTGTGACGCATTAGTGCGTCATATCTGTTGTTAATGCATAGGAACCCCTACTCAACCTTCAACTATCATTTATCATTTGCCCTATCTTGCAACTTAAACCTTCCCCTTTGATTTGTGTGATACAAGTCGATGTGTATTCATCTACACCACACCTTGTGTTAGAACCTAGCTACATTCAAAGCTAGATTCTATTGCTTTGTTCTTTGAGTAATTTGTTACCATTGTATGTGTTCAAGGTTTTGCTGCTGAGACTAGAAACTTAGTTGGCAACTAGTGTTGAGGAAAATTCGGTGCTCTATTTTCCCATGTTTCTCTTACGCAAAAACAGAGTGTAGTTTTTTGTTTGCTTGTTGTGTAGTTGTCTTGGTATTGGGAGTATTAGTTATTGATCCATTGTTGTTATTCACAGAAAGAACTTTTGAGTAGTATTTTAGATATCAATTTTGTAGAGTAATCAACAATGTCAATTCTAGTATTTAAGGAACTCTGGGAAACCAAGAACGTAGTGCTCGAAATAACCAAAGGAAATAAAGAAGCTTCATACCTTAATTAGTGGGTGACCAATTGGACAGGCTCACTAACTTAGTAGCTAGTTTGGTGACTGTTATCTAAGAAGATAGACAACGAACTAGAAATATCCCAACCAGAGGATATGAATGGCAAGAGTGAGGCAATGGTTAGTTTAGCTGAGTTAATGCCCCAACTCAACCACCTTGAGCTAAAGAAATGGGTAGGGATGCTAGGTGCAGGCTAACACTTAAAGAAATTGAGGAAGAAGAGGAAAGACATGACAAAGTTGAGGATTATTATGAGCTTGAAGAGAGGAATGTAAGCCCTTAGAGTTGAAAGGTTAGGGATGTGTATGCTAAGCTTTTCTGGAAGTGGTGATGACGAGGACAACCTGGATTAGGTAGACAAGATTGAAAAGAAATTTGAATGCCATGAAGTACCCGACAATGCAAAGGTTAGATTTGTTGCATTAAAGTTCACTAGTTATACTGTCCTATAGTGGAAGAACTTGCAAGCCACCTAAAGAAGGGAAGAAGAATGAGAGATTAGGAGTTGGGATGAAATGAAGAGAGTGATGAGAAGAAAGTTTATGTTGAGCTATTATTTACAAGATGCCTTCAAAAGATTATAAGAGCTAAGGCAAAGAAGATCGACTATTGAAGCTTATGTCAAGGAACTCTAGATGTTATTGATTTGATGCGAAGTAAGTAAGCTAAAAGATCGAACTGTATCTCGATTCATAAGTGAACTAAAGTATGAGATCGAATATCTCCTAGAAACATTGGATATTAGGCCACTTGACAACACAATTTGAGCCGCCTAGAGGATAAAAAGGTGTTGAATAGGAAGGTTCCAACCACCTATCAACTAACTTAGTAGTAGTTGACTTGCTCTAAGCACACTTGTGTGAACAGAACCAAGTAAAGTTGCTGAGACCCGACCTACTCAGACTACCCGAGCAAAGGAGAAGAAAGTCCCAAGGAAGTTTGAGAAAGGCCAGAGTTCGAACTTCCTTAGGACTTTCTTCACCTTTGCTCGGGTAGTCTGAGTAGATCGGGTCTCAGCAACTTTACTTGGTTCTGTTCACACAGGTCTGCTTAGAACAGGTCGACTACCACTAAGTTAGCTGATAGGTGGTTAGAACCTTCCTATTCGACACCTTTTATCCTCTAAGTGGCTCAAATTGCATTGTCAAGTGACTTAATATCCATGGTTTCTAGGAGATATTCAATCTCATACTTTAGTTCACTTATGAATCAAGATACAGTTCGATCTTTTAGCTTACTAACTTCGCATCAAATCAATAACATCTAGAATTCCTTGACATAAGCTTCAATAGTCGGTCCTCCTTGCCTTAGCTCTTTTATCTTTTGAAGGCATCTTATAAATAATAGCTCGGCACAAACCTTCTTCTGCATTGGCAATTATCGAGATGAAGTACTTTGTGATGTGCTACCCATAAGTGTATTCCACATTTTACTTGGACGACTGTAGATGTTTGATCAAATAGTTATATAAGAAGGAAGGAGGAATACATGTTCCACAGAGCATGAAGGTAGGAGGGTGAAATTAAGTCCTATGACTATCGAGTAAGTAAAGGTACAATCCTAAATGAGTCGAACCTTAAAGAAAGATGCTTTGGTGATTACCCAAGCCAAGCTTAAAAGAGAGATGGAGCTTAAAGGACCAACCCATCTACTGGTCCAAAGAATATTAGAGATGAGGTCGAAAGAAAAGGGAGCAACCCACCGAAGTGAAAACATTATTGGAAGAGTTCTCTAATATGTTATTAGATGAACTACCGGAAGGTCTGCTTCCCATCCGAGGTGTCAAACATGCAATTAACTTGTAGCCAAGAGCCACACTACTAAACAAGCCTACTTATAGGCTAAATCTTGAATAGGCTATAGAGTTGTAGAAGCAAGTAGATGAGTTAATGAAGAAGGGGTATGTACGTGAGTCCTTTAGCCCCTATATCACACCAGCTTTGTTGGTGCCAAAGAAAGATGAGTCTCGCAAAATGTATGTAAATAACCGAATAATCAATCGAATCACCATCAAGTACAAATATCTTGATAGTAATCGAGCTACTGGCCTTTTGACCCACAGCCAAGCCCAAGGACTGGAAGGCTTGACAAGATGAATTCTTCTACTCCAATTGATGCTGAGTACTTCCTTACCGAGTCACTCCTTAAGTCGTGTTAAATGACTGCCAATCTCTCGTAGATGTAATGCCAAGAAACGGATGGCTGAGACAACATATAATCCTCTCTTATGCTTGACTACTTACTTACTTGGCACTACCTCTACTGCCATATCGAGAGAGAGAGAGACCTTGAACTACATAAGCTGCCCCTGCTCAAACAAGCCAACCGACCGTGCTACTTCATCTACATCTTCTAACGACCTCACTAATGCCATATCCCCATGTATATAGGACCATGTGTAAATCTGCTCCACTAATTATTGCTTCTATGAATATTCATTTTTACCATTTTGTATTATTGTACATTACTACTTTGGGGTAACACCCATTTTGTCTTTTACCCTTTTAGGCAAGTTGCCCTAAATTATTGAGTATTAATACCCTTTGTATTTGTAAGCCACAGGTAGATAGATCATCATTAATATACTTAAGTATTTTTCCTTCCTAATATAAACATTTTGCTATTTTACGCTTGGCATCACTCTTATCCTTTCCCTTAAGCAAGGTTAAGTGGCAATTAACCTTACTGGACCAATTCATACATCATATTGAATTATGCCATAAGTCCTTGAAAGTTCCATTGATGCATCATATCCTCTGGAGCTATTTGTAAGTTTTACTTACTTTTCATTCGTCATTCATTCCTTTTGCACATTTCCTCCATTAACTCTTTCATCTTTCTATAAGCTTGGACTCATCCAATGACCGGCTTTGTCATTTCTTGGTCATGGTTTGTAACATCTTGGTATCAGAGCAGAGGTTTTGTTTGAGTTGACGTGTGTTTTCAAAGTTTTGATATACTTTGTTTCGCATGTGTGAAATAGAGTAAGTTACTGTATTCATTTGAGCACTATGTTGTTAACTGTTAATTTCCTGAAGTGTTAACGATTGGCCTTGTCAGTTCTTAGTCATGGGTCGTAATATCTTGGTATCAAAGCAGAGGTTTTGTTTGAGTTGATGTATGTTTTCAGAGTTCTAATATACTCTATTTTGCATATGTGAAAAAGAGCAAGTTACTGTGTTCATTTGAGCGTTGTGTTGTTAACTATTAATTTGCTAAAGTTTTAACAATCAGTTTTGTCAGTTCTTGGTTACGATTCACAACATCTTGGTATCAGAGTGAGGGTTTTGTTTGAGTTAACGCATGTTTTCAAAATTCTGATATACTCTGTTTTGCATGTGTGAAATAGAGTAAGTTACTATGTTCATTTGAGCATTGTATTGTTAACTGTTAATTTCCTGAAGTATTTGTTTAAATTTTGAATATATGAAGAAAAATGACTGACCCGAGTATGAATATTGGTAGTAGTAATGACAGTAGAGTTTTCCACCATAGACGATAGTCTTAGGGAACTCCCAAAAGTATTGACGAAAGACTTGTTAACCTACAAAGGTCATGCAAAATACCCCACAAGCTACTTAACCTGTTAAAGGTCAGAATCCAACTCGACCAGTTCGAGATGGAAGAGTAGACAGACGAGTAAGGTAAAGAATAGACTTGAAAGTACTTGATGAAGAGGATGAGGAAGAGTATTTTGAAGAAGAGTGCATACAAGTCTCTAGAAAATCTGACCATGTGAAACTTCAGATTTCGAGTTTCAATGGATCTGGGAATACTAATGAATATCTGGAGTAGGAAGAGAAAGCGGAACATATGTTTAATTATTATCAATATGAGAATTACGAGAAAGTGAGAACTGCTGCTGTTGAGTTTTCCGGATATGCCGCCATTGTTATGCCTCGAAGTCATACAGTCGTAACAGTTCTACCGTGTAAACTATTATATGATAGTAACTAGCCTTATAGTGCCTATCATAGACATGATCTATACAAGGCGTCAACGACTATTTGCTTTGAAGTAAATAGGTCAATTAAGAATTTAACTAAAGTTACAATAAATATTAATACTTCAAGTCAACATATATATATGATTACATGTACATTATTGTAGAATTCCCAAGTGATTCTACATCATATCATAATAGTCAGCCGATTTACATATCAAATATCAGTCTTTCAATCTTAAAGATACTAGTGAAACTATAGATATACATTAACTATTAGGCAATTTGATTCTCACACCCCGAGCTTCAAAAAGAACTAACTTCCAGATAGTTGTAGGGTGACATATTAATCAAAGTAATTAGAGATCAGGACTTGTAAAAAGATTTATACTGGTATGAGCAACTACAACTCAGACGGTTGAATTGACGACTCATGAATATATACAAACACAAATAAGAATATCAAGCAATTATTTTCATGCAATGCAATAAGTAAGTGTCATCACATAACATAGTCTGGGCAGTTGCGAAATCAGAGTAATTTCACCCGTTCTAATCTGGGTTAAGGAGTTCTCATGTTATGCAACAGCTAACAACCAATCCCAAGTTTATGCAATGGAGATACTGCTCCTCTTAAAACTATCATTCGAACCAATGCCCTCATCCTCGTCACGACCTCCTTTCCTGTCACTTAATTCGGCTAAGGATGAGGAAAAGACCAATTTGCTATCCAACGCTATCTTTTTCGAAGGTGTCGATGTTTAGTTAGAGAATCCTAATGATCCCCTAAAGGGTTACAATGCATGACAATTTAGGGTTTTAGGATTGATTATGATTAGGTTCAATTTATGGTGTTTAGACAATTTCATACCAATCCAATCATTACGATCATCAATCACAACACAAATTCCAACACGAAGTCAGATGTGCAAACACATGCATAAAACTACTTACAATCACAATCATATGTCTTCGAGTACCCTAAAATATTACTCTAAATACAATGAAGTAATAAACCCAACTTACCTGGAAATCTTAGTCGCTCAATCACTTAATTGCAAGTTGGTTCGCCTCTGAGTATCCAATAATACAAATACATCTTTTTAGTATTTATACTTTGATGAAACATTCTAAGTTATAATTTAACTCACTTCTCCATATATACCTATTATTTACTAATGATTCACTCTACATTAACTCAGGGTTTAGTTTCGGAATTAGATTCCAGTTTTGGTTTTAAATTGTTTTTTACTACGAGGAATCCTAAATACACTCAAATCTTAATGTAAAATTAATCATATTAAGCTTGAGTATTCTAATATTATATTAGGTCTTAATTTAGTGTTTTAACCTATTCAACATACTATAATATTAATTAGGGTACCAAATTTATTCTCGATGTGAGAAAATTTTACATTTTTTATCCAATCAAAATTAATTGTAGTATCAAATTTATTTTGTATTGATATTATTATTATATTATAAAATTTAACCTATTTTTTATATTTAATTAAATCCCAATTTCACATATTCCTAAATTTTCTATAATTACCACATAATTCCCATATTAATTACAATTAACACTCTAAAAACTACGATTAGTTTTCCACATCAGAGATCAACATTCTTAAACATTTAATTACCTTCTAAATCAGTAATTAATCATTGAATCACTTAATTAAGCTAAAATTACCCATTTTTTCATCATTTTTAGGCTAAAAATTTACTTAAAATTTTCAAAAATTAATTTTAAAAGAATGGCTTTATAGCACCATTCTATTTCAATTAAGCATTCTACGAAAAAAATTTAGCTCCAAACTATACTCCTAAGATTATTTATTTCTAATTTTAATTATACGTGGTTTTGTTTAATTTCTTAAGAACCCTATATTTACAGACGTGACAAACTTAAACACTATTTTTTCCTAAATCTGCATATAATAAAACATCAGAATAATAAATTTCATAATTTTCTAGGCATAATAAAAAATTTTAAGGAATTTTGTAAAATTGAAGGAAATATGAAACTTACCTAATTCGAAAGCTTTTTGGCCTCCAACACTAGTTCAGGTGTATCGGCTAGTCCAGGTGATGGGTTTAGAGTTGGGTGGCGATAGTTTGGTTCCAAGTGGTGGCGATAGTTTGGTTCCAAGTGGTGGCGGTGTGTGAGTTTGACCTTCTTGCCCTATTTGCACAGATTTGGAACAAAATTTCTAAAACCCTAATTTTCCCTCTCAATTTTGGTTCTCTCAATTTTTTCCAATTCCCAACTGACCAAATGAGCTTTTTAAATTTTATTGCTATTTATAGGGCATTGTAGGAATTATTTTGCATTAATTAGGGCAAGACAAGCCCATATCTCTTCTATTTTACCTTTTTTGTTACTTATTTTAGATTGGTTAATTTTGGTTTTTTACTCCCCTTGTTGCCACAACTTGATTTGGTTCATTCCCCCTTTCCTTGATTTTTATTTTATTTTTCCTCATTTTTTTATAATTTTCTTTAATTATTTTTAAAATTTTTAGCTAATTTCGGGTAATTTAGGTAATTTTGTGTATTTCTACCTACACGTAAATATATGTAGGGTATAAGTAAACACTCCTAAATATTATTTAGATCATTCTATAATTTTTAGTATATATATAATTTTTCTCTAACAATTTATTAGTTATCGAAATGCATTTTACACACTTTGAAAAAATAATAAGTAATATAGTTAGAATTTAAAATTTTTATATTTTCTTATTTTATTACTTATTTTCTCAAATTCAAACTTATGGGGTC
Source organism: Lumnitzera racemosa (assembly GCA_024138005.1). Lineage (NCBI taxonomy): Eukaryota > Viridiplantae > Streptophyta > Magnoliopsida > Myrtales > Combretaceae > Lumnitzera > Lumnitzera racemosa. The sequence goes on from JAMXBC010000007.1 coordinate 12,061,296, forward strand.
ATTTTTACTAATATCTTTAGCTTTAGTTTATAATTTAGGTTTGATTTGATCCTTTAACCGATTGCCTTAAACTTTGTGTACTAAATTCGATCCTCCAGTTACTTGGCTTATCTTTAGAACTTACAACCATGTAGTGAAAGAATTTTTAGGTGATGAAGAGACGAGAGGGCTACCGAGAGATTAATACTTGACCCGATATGAAGAGAATACTCAAAAATAGATTTGTGCCGGAAACTTATCTTCAAGATACTTTTACTTGGCTTCAAAAGCTGAGATAAGGAGGCCGAACTATTGATAAGTATGTTCAAGAGTTTTAAATACTCATGATCTATTGCGAGGTAGAGGAACCACCAACTTAAACTGTATTAAGATTTAGTACTGGATTGAGAGGTAATATTCAAGACATTATAGAGCTTCAACGATTCACCACAATGGATGAAGCTGTTAGGATCGCCCAACAAGTAGAGAGGCAAAGAAAAGGCTGAGTGCCAATTAAGATGCTGACTAGTAGATTTGGACAGGGAAGTCACCGAACTCTATCGAGTACCAAGTTGAGCAAAAAGGTTGATGTCCGAGCCAAGCAGAAAGGTTTATCCAACAATGAAGTGCCAACCTGAACTTATGAGAAAAGGCAAGGGTCTGGAAGAAAGATGAACTAGATCAAATGTTTCAAGTGCCAATGGTTCGAACATTAGGCTCCTCAATGCCCAAACTGAAGAACGATGGCTATCAAAGGAGACATCCCAAAGCTAAAAGTAGATAGCACTGATGAGGAACCTAAAGAAGGAGAGGTCTCTACCGAGAAAGAACTAATTGAAGAGGAAATGCTTGTTAAGGACTTGAACTAGTTACTCATGGTTGTCCGACATATTATGAACATGGAATCCTTACGAGAAGAGGAGTAGAGAGAGAATTTGTTTCATACCACTTATAAGGTGAATAATCAAGTGTGTGCCTTCATCATAGATAGTGGAAGCTGCACCAATGTAGCATCAGTTGATCTTATTTCATAGCTGAAGTTGTCAACTATTGTACATCTAAAGCCATGCAAGTTGCATTAGTTAAGTGAGAAAGGAGTATTATATGTCACTTGACAAATACTACTATCAATCATTATTGGGAATATTCTGACCAGATTCTCTACAACATACTACCTATGTTTGTTCCTACGTATTGTTAGGTAGACCGTAGTTGTTTGATAGGAGAGTCATTTATGATGGTTATAGGAACACATACATGTTTAAGAAGGATGACTAAAAGATCATACTAAACCCGATGTTGCCGAGAGAAGTTCATAAGTTGAAAACAAAACTTACTTACAAATCGAAGAAGGCTCTAGTTCTAATGATGGGTAGAGCTGAGCTTCAAGAGGTCATTAAAGCAGACAAATCGACTCTTATGTTAGTTAGGTGACTTTTAGAAATGAAGGAGCAGGGTAAACTATCCCAGGAAATCAAAGAGTTAATAGACGAATATACTGACCTATTCCCGGAATAGTTACCTGAAGGATTGTCCTCAACTCGAGGAATAGAGCATTGCATTGACTTAGTACTCGACGTCGCACTACTGAATAAACCTGCTTATCAAATGAATCCCAAACAGGCTTCAAGCTCCAACAACAAGTTAGTAAGTTGCTAGAAAGAGGCTATGTCAGAGAAAGTCTTAGCCCTTACACTATGCCAGTGCTTCTAATACCGAAGCAGGATGGGACCTGGCAGATGTGTATGGACAATTAAGCCGTAAACAAGATCACAATCAAATACAGGTACCCAATCCTGAAGCTAGAAGACATGTTGGATGAACTAAGTAGAGTCAAGATTTTCAGTAAGATTGATCTTAAATTTGGCTACTATCAAATCCGCATGAGGCTAGACGATGAGTGGAAAATGGCGTTCAAGACTTAACATGGATTATACAAATAGATGATCATGCCCTTTGACTTGTCGAATGTCTCGAGCCTTTTCATAAAACTAATGAACTATGAGCCGAGACATCTCATAAGGAAGTGTGTCATATTGTACTTTGATGACATCTTAGTCTACAGTATCGACATGCCGAGTCACTATGAACACTTGCGTATTGTTATGAATATCCTTTACACCAAGATACTATTCGGTATTCTAAAGAAATGTTGTTTTTGCCAGGAGGAAGTGGTATTCTTGGCCTATGTAGTCAGTGAAGGAGGCCTACGAGTCAATGATGAGAAGATTCGAGCAATTGTTGACTGGTCAACTCCTACTACTTGTGCCAATATGAGAAGTTTCTATGAACTGGCTTCATTTTATAGGTGGTTCATCAAAAATTTCAGCACCCTTACCACACCACTTATTGAGTTAACAAAGAAAAACACCGACTTTCAATGGGGAGAAAAGGAGGAGAGAAGTTTTTTCGAGATAAAAGAAAGATTGACCTTCTCCCCGATATTAGTGCTACCTAATTTCGACAAAAATTTTTAACTGAAATGTGACACATCTGGCATTAGAGAAGGCGCTATCCTAATGTAGGAAAGCTGACCAATTGCCTTACATAATGAGAAGCTTCAAAGACCCCAGTTAAATTACTTTGTGTATGACAAAGAACTTTTGGGACTGATTCGAGCACCGCAAGTATGGCAACACTATTTGTTGCCGAGAGAATTTGTCAAATATACTAATCATGAATCATTGAGGTACCTCCGAAGTTAGACCAAGTTATCGAAATGGTAAGTGAGATGGGTTGAATTCCTTGAAAGATTCAATTTTATAATAAAATATAAGTAGAGAAAGAGCAACATAGTTGCAAATACTCTTTCGAGAAGGCATATGCTTATTTTTTGGTTTTCAATCACATCAAGGACTGACATGTGTTAGGATTTGATTGTACCACCTGTCCTAACACGTGGCATCCTCAAATTTGATGGTCCCATGACATGGCACCATGTGGCATGCTACATCAACTGCCACGTGGCACCCCGAAGTTAGCTAGCACAATTGATGTGGCGCCACATCAGCCCATTTTTCCCTCTTCTTGCTTCCTTTTCCCTTCGTTTTCCTCTCTTTCCCTCAACTTTTTCCAGATTTCCAGCGCTTTCCACTTTGAACCACCCACTTCAATACGATTTTTAGACTCTTTCTTGTTACAATTTCACCAAATCAATGGTGAAATTGTAGAATAGATATAACTTATTGTGAATCGGTACAAAAAACATGTCTAAATACAATCAAAGGAGTATTCAATTTGAGCTCCAAAAATCGAGAAAAAGCTGCTTTTTTGGGCATTCTCATTAAATCTAATTCTAACTTTCCTTTGTTTCTGGGTTGAATTTATGTATAAATTGATGATCATAGGATACGAACAAGACATAGAACCAACATAATCAACTCCCATACTCTATCTATCCCTTCCTGATCACTCTCTCTCTACCAATCTCTCTCCCTCTTCAAGTTTCCCTCTCTAGCCAACCTCTAGCTCAACCACCATCATGGTCGTTATATCCATTCCATCAACTCCCGAACACACCACTCTCAACCGCTACCATAGCCCTTAGCGACGCCACCAAGTTCGTCACCACCTAACCTTAACTACCATGACACCTAGGTCTAAACATTATCTTAACCACCACGGTGGAGCAAAACTAACCCACCACGACTCTCCCTAACCTCTAAAACCCCTAACCCAACCAACCACTAGCCTACAATAGCTACACCACACGTTACCCAAATACCATCGCTAATCACCACTTCCCATAACCACCAAACAACCACCCCAAGCCTCGGCATTGAACCTAACCCCCCCCTCCCCCCCCAAAACTCACAAAAAACTCTTCACCCCTTCTCTTTGAGCGCTAAAATTGCCTAAATCATCCTCTCTCGCCATTGCTACTATTGAAGGCATTGAAGCCTGACTCGAACCTAGTAGAGCCAACTCGACCTGTTTAACCCGCTTACGTCTAACCAGTACATCCAAATCCGTCCAAAGTTTTTTTTTATATATATTTTATTTGTTGTTTTATTTTATTTGTTTGTTTTATTTAAATGTAATAGAAAAATTAATAATGGAAAGGAAAGAGAAAAACAAGAAAAAGAAGAGAAAAAAGGGGGGGGGGGAAGAAAAAAGGGAAAAAAACAGTAATTTGGTTTTATTTTATTTTATTAGTTTAAATAAGTAAAATATAATAAGTAATAAGTGATAAATAGATTAAGTGATAAAATGAAAAAAAAAAGAAGAAATAAATAAAATATAAAAATAAAAAAATTTATTATTTCTTTTTGTCACTTAGAAAAATTGATTTTCTAAAAATAAATGAAAATAAATAGACCTCTTTCAAAATTAGGACCATTTTAAAATTTCCAAAAATTAAAAAACCGATTAGGATATTTTTAGAAATTTCCTCAACAAATCAAAACTGAATAAAACACAAACTCGATCGTTTTCAAATTAAAACCAAACCAAACCAACCCACTAAAGTTTTACAAAAAAGAACTATATACGTTTGATCCCGAATAGTGGGTATATAGACACTTATGGGGCAATGATAAAAATGAAGAAAACTTAATTTTCCTTCTTTAGTTTAGATTATTTCATTTGTCTAATTATAATAGTTAAATTGGGTTTCATCTTATAAAATAAAAAGGTAATTTTTTAAGATTAAAGTTAATTTTGAAAAATCAATGGTACTTGTAAGAGTTTAAAAGTCTTAACCCCCGAATTTAGCTTCTCTGGTTTTCAAAAAAGTCATTTTATAACTTGGTTTTTTTAATCAATAGATCGGTAGCTAAGTTATAGCCAATTTACCCAATTGGTTATAACTTAATCCTTTTTCCCAACTCCGGTCGGGTGGCAACTCAATTTCCTTTTTTTTTAAAAAAAAAAAAACAATGGTTTTCTTTAAATCCTAGTTGAAGATTAGTATTAAACGGGTAGGGTTTAGTACTGATCGACTTAGAGAAAACCTAATTTTATAAAAGAACCGGAAGGGTGAAAAACCAGACTTAACAAGTACCATGTAAAGAATGGCTACTTATACCAAGTAGGAAACCATACTTGCCAACTTATTCCCTAAGGGAGTTATTACTCAAGGAAGCTCACAGTAGAGAACTTTCCAGACATTTTGGAGAAAGGAAGACTTATGAACTGCTGAATGGCCAATTCTTTTGCTCGAGAATGAGGAGAGATATGCACCGAGTTTTCGAAAACTGTATTATTTATAAGAAGGTCGAGTGTCGAGCCGAACAAGGGAAAGTAATGCCCCTTCCTGTTTCAATGAGGCCATAGACTAAATTAAGCATGAACTTTATTCTCGAACTGCCGTAAATTGCCCGAGGCAAAGATTCTGTAATAGTCGTTATGGATAGGTTTAGTAAGATGGCACACTTCGTATCTTGCACCAAGATTAACAACGCTTCAACTATTACTTCTCTTTTCTTACAGGAGATAGTGAGAATAGACAATGTGTTGAGAAATGTAGTTTCCGATAGAGACCCGAAGTTCTTGAGTCATTTCTAGAGAACCTTGTGGTGTTAGTTGGGGACCAAATTACTCTTCAGCACCTCATGTCACCCCCAAACTAACAATTAAACAGAGGTGGTTAATTACACTTTAGGATCACTGCTTTGAGCTTCAGTAAGCAAGAACTTGGCCGTTTGGGACATTTTCTTACCAATGGTTGAGTTCACCTATAACCAAATAGTATATAACACCACTAAACAGACTCCCTTCAAGGTAATCTGTGGATTCAATCCGAAGTTTCCCCTCTACCATACCCCTATACTAGTACCCACATAAGAGGACCCTGACGCCTTGGTCAAAGCACAATCCCTTTAGTACATATATGACAAGGTAACTCAATACATCGACTAAGCTACTAAAAGAATGCGAAAGAAGACCAATGGTAGGATGGCTAAGCAATTCTAGCCAAGCGACTTGGTATGGTTGCACCTCAGTAAGGAACGATTCCCGAGCAAGAGGAATAACAAATTGTCCACACAAGTTGAGGGACCCACCCTTCAGAATCGTCTAGAAGATCAATGATAACCTTATAAACCCCACGAATTTAGCTTTCTAAGAATAGAAACAAACGTCCAAACTGTAGATGATTTCCTGAAGTCAATAGAGCTAGTGAGATTTGAAACTAATTAAAGTATCAATTCAAAACCTAAAGTGAATATGAAAAACCTTAAATTATCAATTGAACCTCTAATCGTAGATGAAGATCTTAAAACCTTAAGTATATGTAACTGCAAAAGTTAACTTCAAACCTTATCAAAAACCTAAGATAACAATTGAAGACTTAATCGCGTATGAATATATTAAACCCTAAATGTAAATGTGTAAAAACATTAGAGATTGTATCCTAAAATAATAAAAACCCAAAACTATAACTTTAAGGATATAAAAACACTAATTCACCATAATTCACCCTAAAACCCTAAGTGATAATATATCCTCCATATTATGCCATTTAATCAATAAACGACTAATGATAACTTTCAATCATACATAAATATTTAGAATACTTAGATGATCCCTTAGAAACTAAGATATTGCATCTTAGATCACATTCATCTTGTAAGTATATAACTAGGTTAGTATTAAACTAGGTTAGTATTACATAGAGTTAAGGGTTTAATTGATGCTTAGGTTAAATGTAGTAAACTTTAATACCTTAAATAATACTTTTCATGATAATTACATAAAGTAGCTTACCAAATGGTGTATATAGAATATAAATACCTAATGGAAGATCTCATTATCTATTTTTACTAATCAATTCACTAAACTTCTTATTTCCTTTCATTTCCTTAATCTTTCTCCAAATTTCCCTAATTAGTTTATTATGTAAACAAAAGGGTATTTATTTTTTTAAATATTAACCAAGGTCAAAATGTTGCCCAAGTCAACACATGTTGACTAAAGTCAACATTTAGAAAAGTCAACAAAAATGTCCCTTTCATTTGAAAAAAATATCTTCCTTCTCATGATTTCTTTTCTTTTCTTTTGGCTTTTTCCTTCTTTTTTTTTCTTTTTGTGCTATCCACTTCTTCCTTCTTCTAGACCCCACTTTCTTCACTTTTTCAAACACAAACTAAAATAAAGCAAATTCCCTTTCTTCTTCCCCTTTCCAACTATATCTTCCCTTCCCCTTTCACTCTTCTTTCCTTTTCAACTTTTCATCCATTTTCAAGAGCAAAATTAAGGTACGTACTTATGATACTATGTCTTGCTTCGTTTTCTTTACTAGTTAGAAGGAGAGTAGGATAAGTTAAGTGGTTATGTGTTGTGTATATATGTTGCTTTAGGCCTAAAGTTTCAATTTTTACATGTGGAAGTATAGAAATCTTTAGGCAATGGAAGAAAATGTATGCAAACATACATAAGGGAATGTATGTATGCTTCATCTTTAAGTACATATACATAGGGGTATACTAGAGATATACATGTGTAAATACTTTTGTACATAAGTATTCATTATGTACTAACCTAAATTAAGACATCTACTAACTATACATATATATACCATGTTAAATATACTCTTAAACTACAAAAAGATGAAATTTGAGAAGCCTTCTTAAGGGGGTAGATAAGGCATACGAAAATACGTATAAAAATACGTATATCACCGTATGCCTATATGGGTATGTGTATTAGTATAGTACTTATAAGTACGCATGTATAAGTACTTATAAGTACATAAGTATATATATTACTATATTAGAAGTATATGTATGTATATCACATATGTATAAAGTGCGTAAATATATAAGGATAATAATAGACTAATGATGTAAGCAATGATGTCATCAAAGGATTACATAAGCGATGACATCATCAAGTAATTATATAAGTAATGATATAAGCATAGGTTTATAAAAGAAGAAATAATAAGATTACATAAGCATATAACATAGGTATATACATGTACTTAGAAGCCAAAAATCTCTTAAACCCTAGGATACTTCCTAAATTGAATGAAACTTTATTAAGTACATGAATTAGTAATATCAATGTAAAATTCCCTAAGTGTAAGAATCTAATAGCTAATTCAATCAGTAAGTACTAAAATAGGATACAAACATAAGCAATAAGAATAATTAAACTTCAATAAATTAAAATTTCAATAAATTGAAATTTCAATAAATTTAGCCTGTATCGTAAAATACGGGTCTTAACGTCCAAAACGGACATCATTGTGTGAACATGCATCCGAAAACGATGAAAAACGCCTATAAGTTCGCAAATATCGAAATTAAAATGAAAAAGTTAATAAATATATGAAGGACGTCTCATAACTTACAAATATAAGAAACTAGTTACTATTAATCCCATTGAATATGGTAAACCCTATACATATAAGACTTAGGGTATATTAGGGAACTAGATAAACTACAATAGACTTTTAGTTAACTAAGGACTTTGACTTCTCAGAATACTTATAAGTGTTACTATATTTTAAATGTTCAATATCGAGTTCTGGAAACCACAAAGGCTTGGAAAATGAGCAATAATCCAGGTGAGGGAGTTCTAATGACCTGCTACTTGCTTGCGTGTGTTACTTGTATGAAGTTTTGCTACTTGCTGTTGCTTGTATGTTTGAATGAATACTTTGCTTGTTTGCTGCTATCTGTGTGATCACCTTTTTAAATTGATAAATATAAGTATCAGATCAAAATAACCAATTATACTCATCGCATGTCTATGACTCGGTAAATGTATGAATGGAGAGTGCTAGCTTTGCAAAAATCTTAAGAAAAGTGTTTTTTTTTTTTTTTTTGGAAAAAGCTTTCCTACTCTTAAACATATTTTTGTATGATTTCTATTAGAGCTCGTAGAGCCATAAATAATATTTTAACGTTAAGGCAAAGCTAGTATGGGATCTCCAATTGATAACGAGAGGACTCACTTTATTATACCTATAAGGCCTTAGATAATTTTGGTTGCAAGAGGACTCGAATGTTTGTGCCTAAGTGGCCTTAGAGGGTGGATAGTCCTAGTTTGAAATCCCCCTATTTGGATTGAACCTCTTTTCTCGATTAGGGTAATAGTTGAGTATTGCCTAGAGGGGTGGTGCCCCTGGGTAGCCTTATGCAAGTAAGCTGAGATACCCTATACAAGTAAGTACAGGGGATAATCGAAGTGTAAACAACGTAATTCTATACCTTTCATAGCTCCAGACTCCTATGGATGTGTTACTTGCATTCATTGCGCTTGCATTCATTATGTATGTAGATAACTTGCTTACATGTATGATAATAATGCGTGATAACTTACTTGAACGGTAGTGGTGAGGGACGAACTCACTGAGTTGTTTTATGCTCATTCCCCCCTTAGTTTCCTTTGCAGGTTTACTTACAATGGGATTGTGATATGTCTCGAGTGCTGAGTGCGAGATGAAGATATGTATATTAATATTAGAAACAGCTAAGTACTCTTTAGGTGATACATAAACATCCTTTATAGAAAATATTTATATATTAAAACTTACTATAATATAATTTTTCTTGTATCTATTTTTTTTTTATAATGTTAGTATATTCTGTCTTATTATTTGGTAAGGGATACCAATTCTCTATGGTTCTGAAGAATTATGGGATATCGGATAGCTATAGTTATTTATATTTATATGTTATATTATGTTACAATAAATTAATTACTTGAAAATCAGTAATCTTTAATTTATTATTTAGATTTTTGCAATCTCTGACTTATAAGGCGGCTCTCATATCATGGGTGCATACATGTTATGGAAATTCTAGGTAATCTTACTAGGCTCCCTTTAGGGTCCTGACACAACGCCTATAAGTTGGAACTGCCAAAAGATTATGGGGTTTCCGACACCTTCAATATTGCTTACCTTAGTCCATATCACCTTGACGGAGAACTAATCAAAGACCATCCGAATTTGATCCTAAATCTAAATCAACTTAGAAGGAATGATAGGAATCATGCTACTGTCCCTTTGACCTACAACCGAGCCGAAGGACAGGAAGGCTTGATGAGACGAATTCTTTTACTCTAACCGATGTCAAGTACTTCCTTGCTAAGTCACTCCTTAAGCTGTATCGAATGACTGCCAATCTCTCATAGACAGAATGTCGAGAAATAGATGGCTAAGACAACATCCAATCTTCCTTTATGCCTGACTACTTACTTACTTAGCACCACCCTTGCTGCCATGTTAAGAGAGAGAGACCCTGGACTACATAAGCCGTCCCTGCTCAGATAAGCCAACTAACCGTACTGCTTTGTCCATATCTTCTAACGACCTTACCAATGCAACATACTCACATGTACAGGATCACGTGTAGAATCTGCCCCACTAATTATTGCTTTTGTGAATATTCATTTTTACTCTTTTGTATTGTTATACATTAGTACTTTAGGGATAACAACCATTTTGTCTTTTCCCCTTTTAGGCAAGTTTCTCTAAATTCTTGGGTGTAAATACCCTTTATATTTGTAAGCCATAGGCAGACAAATCATCATTAATACTCTCCCTTAAGCAAGGTTAGGTGGCAAGTAACCTCACTGAACCAATTCATACGTCATATCAAATTGTGTTATGAGTCCTCGAAAGTTTCATTAATGCATCATGTCCCCTAGAGTTGTTTATAGGTTTTTCTTACTTTTCATTCATCAATCATTCCTTTCACACATTTACCCCATTAAATCTTTCGAGCTTTCTGCAAGCTTGAACCCATCCGGTGATCGGTCTTATCAGTTCTTGGTCACGGTTCACAACATATCTAATACCAAGACTTGATGACATATTAGATGAGTTGAATAAAGCAAGAGTGTTCTCTAAGATTGACCTCAAATCTAGGTACCATCATATCTGAATGCATGAAGGTGATAAGTGGAAGACCACATTGAAAACACGCCATAAATTATATGAATAGCTTGTAATGCCGTTTGGACAATCCAATGTGCCGAGCACATTTATGAAATTGATGAATCCTGTGCTCCGAAAATTAATAGAGAAGTTTGTCGTGATTTATTTTTATGATATCTTGGTGTACAATCCCAACTTAGAGACTCACCAGGAGCATCTTTGAACAGTCTTTGCAAAGCTCTAAGCTTAATAGCTCTACGACAATCTAAAAAGTGTGACTTTTTTTGGCCCGAGGTGATATTCTTAAGATTTATTGTAAGTGGTGGTAGCATACAAATTGATGAAGAGAAAATTAAAGTGATCACTAAATGGCCAGTACCGACCACTTCAGCCGACGTAAGGAGTATCCATGGCCTGGCATCATTCTATCGTATATTTATAAAGAATTTCAGTACCATCATAGCCTTACTCATTGAAATACCAAAGAAGAACATTCAGTTCAAATGGGAGGAGAAGGGGCAGAGAAGTTTTGGGGAAGTGAAGGAGAGGCTAACTACAGCCCTTATCTTAACTCTGCCAAACTTTGATAAAGTATTTGAAGTAGAGTATGATGCGTCTAGACTAGGCATAGGTACAGTATTGATGCAAGAAAGTCAACCTATTGCTTACTTTAGCAAGAAATTTCAAAGAGCTACACTTAATTATTCTGTCTATGATGAGGAATTTTATTCCTTAATCCAAGTCCTAATAGTATGGCAACATTATCTATTATCTAAGGAATTTGTGATCTACATTGATCATGAATCCTTGAGATATCTGAAGATCTAACCTAAGTTATCTCAAAGGCAAGCTAAGTGGGTCAAGTTCATGGAGGGTTTTTCTTATGTCATAAAATATAAGAATGGAAAGAACAATGTAATAGCTAATGCCCTATCGAGATTACATTCTCTCCTTAGTAAACTACAGACCAAGCTGCTTAGCATCTCAACAATAAAGAATTTGTATGCTGAGGATCTATTGAATGACTATCACAAGGAGGACAAATACTTATTCAAGAAAAGGAAGCAGAGGTATGCAGCTTGCCTAAAAGCGAAGAGCAGAGTTGAGCAAGGACACTATCTACCCATGTCCATCCCGACTAAACCATAGTTCAAGCTAAGTATGAACTTTATGTTATGATTGCCGAGGACGTCCCAAGGGAAGGACTCCATTATGTTAGTCATGGATCGATTTAGCAAGATGGCACACTTTATGCCTTATTCCAAAACTAATGACACTTCAGCTATCTTTTTGCTTTTCTTATAGGAAATAATCAAGCTTTACGGTATATCCAAAACCATTGTTTCTAACCAAAACCCATTTCATGAGCCACTTTTGGAGGATACTATAGAGAAGAATGGGAACCAAGCTATTGTACAGCACGTTCTGCCATCCACAGACTAAGATTATCAATAGAACAGTAGGAACTCTATTACGGGTTGCTGTTAAATGAAACATAGATGATTAGGATCTATGTCTACCTATCATTAAGTTTACCTACAATAGGACCACCCACAACATAATGAACATGTCTCCCTTTGAGGTTGCTTATGGGTTTAACCTCGAGCTCCTAATGGACCAAGCACCCCTACTGAGGCCTGAGGATAACCTACCAATTGTAAAAAGAGTTAAGGCCATCAAGGCCATGTACCAAAAAGTAATAAAGCAATTAAGCCAAGCTACTACCAAACTCGAGAGGTGAGGTCAATGATGGAAGAAGAGAGATTTTTAACCAGGTGATTTGGTCTAGATCCACCTCAGCAAAGAACAATTTCCAAACTTGAGGAAGAGTAAGTTATCTCCAAAAGCCAATGAACCTTACTAAGTGCTTGAAAAGATCAATCCTAATGCCTATAAGATTGAACAACTAAAGGAATACGGCATCTCAAACTCCTTCAACATTGCCGATCTCCACCCGTACACTCCCAAGGACGAGTAACCTAGAGCTGAGCTAAATTTGATCCTAAATTTCAAACAGCTTAAAGGGCATGATAGGGATCTTAGACTAATCATGCGCTCCCCAGCTCACAGGCTTATCTAGGTAACTTTCATCGAGCTGTTTGAGGTGAATTAAGTGCCAAGAAGTAGTACGTACCTCAAATCGGCTTACTAAGTTACTTCACTCTCCACATCATCCAGGAAGTTGCCAAGGTGACCAATCGACATGCTAAGCTGACCCCTTCACCACATACCAATCCAAGCATCGAATTAGCATACCATTGACCTTACTAGTGTCAAAGCTAAGTTGACAATTATCGGGAATCAAACACCCGAAGCTAACCCGAAAATGAGTTGCCTTTAAACCAATCATTGTCCAATCCCAACTGTTCAAGCTATTGAATAACCAATGCTAACCTGATTTGATAAAAAACTCACCCTTGCCCAACCAACAATGTCATTGGGACCATATAATGAGTAAGCTATATGCACGCTGTCTTTTTTTGACATTTGTATTGTTCTATTTTGCCAACATATATTCTTTTTGTATAATTACATTGATACCCTTGTAAATTATTCTCCTTTTCCTTAATGAATAGGAATCCTTTTTTGTAATTTCTTATAACCTAAAATTTACCCTAATTAGGTACTATAAATACTTGTATATTGTAATGGCCCCAACAACAAATATCTAAAATACACCAAACTTTTGGACAAACTCTCTTGAGCTAAGTGTTCTTTTACTTACTCTTGAGCTACTCTTATCTAGCCCATTGAGCATGGATTAGTAGCAAGTGGCCTCCAACCATACTTGTGCGTCATATTAAGTGTAATCTAAGCTCGTATAAGACATTAGTGCATCATATTCATCGTCAATGCACGAGAACCCCTACTCAACCTTCAGCTATCATTTATCCTTCATACCATCTCGTGGCCCAAACTTACCCCTTTGGTTTGTACGATACAGATCGATATGTTCATCCATGCAGTACCTTATATCAGGATTGATTATGTATTGGAGATTAATTTTGCTTCAATTGATCTCTACCTATTTAAATGTAGAAGTACTATTGTTCTAACAAGAGTTAAGAGTTGATGGGTATATCTCTTGCATATTCTATAATGTCTCAAAACTTAAGACGTTATAAGCCCTGCAATCAGCTACTTGGAGTTCAGTTCATAAAATTTAGAGAGATCAAGCAAATTATTCGATCCAGCATAAATTTTATGAAGAAACTAAAAATATTAATAAAAGTGATCCCGTGAGTTTGGATTTATGAAAATAAAGAATAAAAATAATTAATTATTATAATATTGAATTATATGTAAAATTCATATTATTTATCGGAAATGCATAAAATGAGTTCTGATAACTAATGAATCGATAAAGATAAATTATATATATACTAAAAATCATAAGATAACATAACTAATATTTATGAGTATTTATATATATTATATATATTTACATATAAGTAGAAATACATGAAATTACTTAAAATACCCAAAATATGTTAAAATAATACTAAATAATTAAATAAAATTCATAAATAATTAATAAAAAATCATAAAAAATATGGAAATGTCTAGAAGTGGGTCATGGCAAGCTACTAAAGAAGAAAATTAGCCAATTAAAAATATCCAACTAGAAAGCAAAAAGAAGAAAAGATAAGGGACAAATGGCACCAATTAATTCACCAAATAATCAAGCAGCCCTATAAATTCAGAAACCTACTATCAAAACTAATTTTGGTTAGTTTAGAATAAAAAACAATCTAAGGAGAGGAGAGAAAAGAGGAAAACCCAAATTTACAAAAAAAATTAGAAAATTATAGTATAAATAGAGCTTATAAAGGGAACCGATATCCAAAGACCACCTAGAGAGGAACAGCCACCACCAACAAATAGTAGACCTCAGGTGTAGAGCTACAGACAATGTTGGAGCTACCATCGATGGCTAGAAGCTTGTCGATTGGTAAGTTCCGATTTCCCTTCTAAATTTGTTTAATTTAGAAAAAATATCAAATATGCATGGAAAATTATGAAATTTAGTTTTCCTTATTATTTTTGCATGTAAAATTATAATATTAAACGATATTTTTAAAATTAGAAGTTTTGATATAGGTTCCTTAAGAACAAACCTGATTTCAACTAATTTTGTATGAATTTTCAAAAATAGAAAATAATGTTATTTCAAGCTAATTTTTTTTGTCCATTTTCCTCGTATGATATATTTAATTTAATAAAAATAATTTTTGATAAACTATACATTTAATATTTATTAAAATTATTTTATTGAATCTGTCATGTTTTTCATATGAGAGAAATAATAGGTTTTTAATTAAATTCTTTAATGGATCTGATTTTTAATGACTTCTCAAGCTTAGTTATGATTTCATAAATATTCATTTTGAATCTTAAAATTTTATATGGTCATTTATGTAATTTAAGTTAATTTTTAGCAAAATCGAAACTAAAATCAGTATACCAAAAAATAATATATATTAAACTATCTTAGTACTTTTCATGATCATAATATAAAAACGATATTTTACTGAGTATAATATATTTTTTGTAACTATATTGGAGTTTGAGGCATTAGTTGTATGTATTATACATAATATGTACTGAATATGTATGTAAATGGTATATTTTAAGTTAATCTTGTAATTTAGGATTAATTAGATATAATTTTTGATTTAGGATAATTAGACATTTTGATATGCTATTGGATGATGAAGGACAATATATGTAGTGTTAGAATTGTTAGATAGATGATACAAGTATATAATATGTAATAATACATAATGTGTGTATACAGGAATTAAATGGGTAGAAAATATTAGGTAAAAATTAATGGTATTATAATATTAAGAATATAATATAAATCTAATTTGGAAGGTAAAATTACAAAATCATATGAAAAATATAGGTTATTCTCATATCGAGAACTAAATCGATAGTTAAATTAAGATTATAGTGTACCGTATAGACTGGATTGCTAGTTAGAGCCTAAATATGATATTTACAATACTCAAGTATAATGTGATTAATTTCACATTATGGTTCGAAACGAAATCTTAAGATTACGTATAACACTTGTAGTTAGAACTAAATTAAACCTAAATCGAAATCAGATTAGCAAAACGGAATCAGACTTGGTCTAAATTAAGAATAATTATAAAAGAAAAAACCCAAATGATTAGGTATAATAAAACCTAAACTGAAGATAATAATAAAAATTTCAGAATAAAACCCATCTATGGTAGTTATGTGGAAACTGAAACAATATTTGTATTATAGAGATTAGCGGCGATGATCTGTGCAAGTCGCACTTTAAGTGAGTAAGCAAAGAGTTTAAGTAAATTAGGATTAATACGTTACTGTATTTTGGAATACTAATGTCTAGTACTCAGCGACTTAAAATTGTACGTGATTGTGCTTATTAGATAGTTAGTTGTACACGTATGCTTATTTCTAAGTTTGATGCTATAATTCTGATTTGTTGTTCCAACTTGTATTTGTGTGATTTGTTTGAAATGATTGAACACCTTAAACTGGATCTAATTAAATATATGACTTGAAATTCTAAATCAAACTTGCATTACAACTCATTATAGGGAAACTTAGGGTTTTCCAGCCGAATACCAACTCCTTCGAAAAGGATAGTACTAGATAGCATAATTAGTCCCTTTTTCATCCTTATTCAAACTAAGTGACAGGTGAGGAGGTCATAGTAAGGGTAAAGTCAATGGTTCTAAGGTAATCACGAGAAGAGCAATGTCTTCATTGCACAAGGTTGGGTTTGATCGTAAGCTGTAACATTAAATGAAAACTCTTCAACCTGGATTAGAGCAGGTATAATTTTTCTAATCTCACAATGGGTTGGACAACATCCTGCGATGGTGTTTGTATGCATACATTGCATCTAACTAATTTGATGATAATATTGTTTGTATTTGAGATATAGTTTTAAGTTTCCGTCCTAACTTACTAAACTGTTGGTTGCTCACATCTCTATAAACATTATTACAGGTACTAGCTAGGAAGCGGCTGTATAACTACCCCAAAGCTAACAATTGTTGGATCTTGGGGAAATGAGGAAATACATTTGAAGAATAGAGTTAGTTTTAAGGTCTTAGCTTTTATTTTTGAATTTTCTATTTTCGAATAATATATTGCTTAGGAAGTATAGGATGATGAAACTTTGCAAACATTATTTGTAATATCTGAATCTTAGTGTGTGTGTGTGTGTGTGTGTGTGTGTGTGTGTGTGTGTGTGTGTGTGTATTTTCATACTTTCTTAGGTAATTAATTTATTTAACTTATGAACTGTTTACTTCAAAGCAAGCTAATAGTGAGTTCCTTATGTAAATCAGATCTAAGATAGCGGTTATATAGTTAGCTTTTATCATAGAATAGTTTACACAGTAGGGCTGTTATGACTCTATCGCTTCAAGGCATAACAGGCACCACAACACACTACATGTCCTTAATTTTCTAATGATATGTTAAGGCTTTAAAACTAACTATAATCTCTATAATTACCTCTAACAATTTCTTATTAAATATAAAACAACAATTCTCCAAATACATCAATTCAAGTTACTCACAGTCGACTTACTTCAACTATAAACATATTAAACAACTAGATCTTCATATTTTACAACATACAAAAGTAATCACTTCTCTTTCCCAACTCGAAGATAGTAATTCCCATACTTATCGTAAACTTATCGAATCGACCTGTAGCTAATAACTAAAAGAATGAGCCAAAGCCCAATACAGGTGCACAAACACACATAAATGCCATACCAAAGCATATGCACACACATAATGCTAATATAACAAGAGTAGACAAGCAACCGGTTAATTATCTTTAATTTAAGTCTACATATATGAAAAGAGTACTCATGATTCCACTGTACCTTGGTCTTTTTTCGTATACATAGGTGGATATATATATATATATATATATAAGTTTTCCTTTAAGTCATTTACATTCAGGTCCAGAATCTACAAATCTCAGTATTCAAGTCGCGTCATCTCATGTACATGTCTACTATGGAAACCTCACATATGATCAGCAATTGCTCTCATAGGGATTTACCACTACAATCCCTTAAAGCAAACGAGTCAAGTACAACTAGTAACCAAACTTAATTAGACTAAATATAAGTTAGTTTAGTTTGTTTACAAAACCCTAACAAGCATAAGAAATAATTAAGTACTACATACCTAAGAAGCTAGACCAAACCTAATCAAAATCCCCAAATTAAGTGTACTATATTAAAGAAACCGGTATCAAGAAGCTGATCAATAAAATAACAAGTTCATCTTAAATTACTTCTCAATTCAATACCAACTGGGTTTCTAAGAGAGCCCAACTCAATTCATCTCACACTTTTCCTCTACATCCTAAAAATCCCACGACCCTAAGTATTTAGAGATCTTAGGAAGATTAAGTAAGTTTTAAATCTTTAGGAAGGATGGTTGATTGAAACTCTTAGGTAAAGGGCAAGAATTAAAGGAACTCAAACAATTCCAACTTCTAAGTTAAACTTCCAATTTTCTTAGCTTTACACCAACTAGAGGCATACTAAGACCTTAGACAATCTAACCTTCTAGGGGTTGAGATAACTTCAGAAGATTGGATCTTTTAAGCAAAGGAATAATAGATCATTTCTGGAATAAAGACAGGAATTGAATTGAAAGGAATTCTTGAAAACAAAGTCCCAAGTGAAGTACTCAACTCAACTCAACACAACCTAAGGGCAAGTTGGAGTCTTTATATAATCTAAGCTTTTAAGGGCTGAAATACTAAAAAAGATTATAGTTTTGAGTAAGATTGGATTTGTATAACATTTGAGTAGGTGTTTAGAGTGGGAAGAATCAAAGAAAAATAAGATGAAAAGCTAAACAAACATAGCATCCAAATGCGATCTAGCATCCTATTCTAGCATCTAGATGCTATCTAACATCCTAACCTATCATGCAGATGCTATCTACCATCTTAACTTAGCATTCAGGCATCTTACTCTTGCAAACATGCACTCAACTCCAATTTAAACCCAAAAATCATCATCTTAACCTTAGTTCTTCCATATATGAACTCATCCATCACTAATCAACTTCAAAACTAAGAAAACTCAACCCTAAATTTCAATCTTATCTCAACTTCAACACATAATCCAACCTTAGGTAAAACAAAACCTACTAAGAACTTGAAAGAACAAAAGAAGGGGGATGAGAAACTTACTTAGGGATGAATGGAACTTCTTGTAATCTATTTAGCAACCACAACCTATGAAAGAGCCGTAACCTCACACACAAATTCGGATTACAAACAATTACCTAAGAAATTCCATGAAATGGAAGGTTTTCACTAAAAAAAGCTTGGAAATGGAGACTAATAAGTTACCTTATCCTTAGAAGAGCTTGAAAATGAGCTTTTCTTAAGTATTTGAATCTCTAAGAGCTTGTTTTAACCAAGAGGAAGGAGAGTGACGAAAATAGAGAGGAAATAAGTGGGTTAGGGGATTTTGGTAGGGTTTTTGGCTTAAGGCAAAAGAGGGTAAGTAAATGGACAATTGAAAATCAAGGTTAGGGGTTTTAGGAAGTTTTAGATTGCCCAAAAATGCTCTTGTTTTTTAAAAACAATTTCTTCATGTATTACATATTCATAAAGTTGGGATAATGTAGGGTAATAATAAGCTAATGGGATATCTTTTTAGTTTGTTTGAATAGTGGAAATGTGTTTGGTTCTTTCAATTGTAACATAAAGCATGTAAGTTCAAACAATGGGTTACCTAACACTTTAAGAGGAACTTACACCAAAAACAAAATCTAGTATGTGACTCTTTATACATTATCAAGAAATGGCTCTTTTCAATGAGGTAATGTGTGTCTTGCATGTATACATTCAATATATGGATGTACACTTCGAGTTGCTTTATGAGAGCTCACCAATTGGATTGCTCTTTAGTAACCAATCACTATGAGCCCACAATTTGGAAAGAAGTTTACATAATTGACAATCAAGCAATGAATATTGAATAGATATTATATTATATTAATTAAACTTTAATTAAAAGTATGATAGATGGCTTAGAACTACTAGAAATTAACTAAAGCATTAAATCTCAAAGTCTTGAAAAACAAGAATATGTTAGGATAACTACCTGTATTAATCGGAATGAGTTTAGGCTATATAGAAAGGACAAATAGCGGGCATTGATTCGATTGGATCACTTTGTAAAGTGATCTAAACAAATCCCTGCAGAGGCAAAACTTTTTCCCACCTAAACAAATCATTTAGACCACATTGATCTAGTATTCTCTAGTTTCATAACTACTAAGTGTTACACCTATTGCTTGTCTCATGGGCATTTTAAGCTATGGTCTTTTATAGTTAATGGTGTAGATTGATTTTTAATTAATATAAGCTTAGTCAAATGATAGAAAAAAAATGGTGTTTAATGTTCATAAGTTTTGGAAGAGTCATAACTCATGAAATTATTAAAAATAATGAAAAATATAATTCTTATTTCTACAAAATTATGTTGCATATTTTACATTTTCTCTATCTTTTTATTTATCTTACAAATAACAACAATTAAAAAAAAATCCTTGTAAATAGAAAACATTAGAGGTAAACAAGTACATGGAAGATAGAGTAGAAAGCCCTCCGATATCCTATCCTGTAGATACCAATTCCTAAACTTTTGTAACCAAATCCTACCTTGTGATACCTTAAAATCATCTTATACTTTGTAAATTTTACAGCATACAAGAGACCTTTATGGAACCTATATAATTAAAAAAAAAAAAACTACCTTCAAAACATTATGTTAAATGCATAATCAATATCAAATATGTAACTTCACTACTATTAAACCAGTTGATAATAATTTGAAAGGAATGAGATCTTATATAACAAGTAAATGACTCCATAATCCATGTGTATAAATTAGCTCCAAAAAAACAAAACCTTTTTTAGTGATGCAAGTAAACTAAAAACTAAATTATTTTCAAGACCTTATTGGAGTTGGGTTAGTAAAAGAACAACAAAGAGGAGAAAAAATGAGACTATAATAGAAGAGAGAGAGAGAGAGAGAGAGAGAGAGAGGTAGAAGTTCGTATATCAAACCAACCAACTACTGAAGCTCAACTCATCCACTACTCATCTAGACATCTTATTTGATCATTTATTTGTACTTATGTTATTTAGACTTCCTTTTTATTTTATCTTCCCTAAATTACCTTCATATTTATTTTGTATTTACAAAAATACCACTAGGGCATCCTTTTAGTCATTTTATTTACAAGTTTAATGTCATGTATAAAGAGAACCTATGTATAGGGTTTTAGCTAGAGTTGATATTTTAATGAAAAATTCTTAAGACTTTTTTCTTAGAAAACTCTCATCTACTCACTCTTATCAATCATTTTAATAAGGATTGTGGCAAACAACCCTATCACTTGAACCAATGCGTTTCTAACGAGTCTTGGGCAGTGTTGAATTTTATCGGTGCGTCATATCCAACTAAATAGCTCACAAGTTTGCTAAAACCTCCCATTTTTTTTTCTTGTTTTAGTTCGTTGTGATGTCTCTCCATGTATTCAACCTCGAAAACGCATCAACTTCGATGGTATCAAAGTACAATTCCGACCAAGGAGCGCGTTAGGTTCTGTGAAGTTTTTATTCGTGTATTGTAGGCAGCTGCTATAATCCTCCTGGAGCTACTGCAATAAGTGTGTTGGAGTTACTAGTTTGTATTTGAAAGGTATTAATTTGTTGAAACTTATCAAGATACCAAATGTTTGTTTACTGGAGTTTAATAGATTTGGGTTTACGGCAATATGGGTTATTTGTGAATTCTCTTTGTCATGGGTTTATTAAGGATAATATTGTCATTGTGTAGTGTGCTGAGTCACTGGAATTTGCACATGGGTGTAGTGGGTGTTAGCTATGTATGAATGCGATGCTAATTTAAGAATCTCGTGAGGTGGAATTGATTGCCTACTATTCTTGTGTGTGGACTGTGAACACTAAGTATAGTGTTGTGAAGTTGATAGATGTGCTTAGTGGAAATTCTCCTATTGTGCATATGAATCGTAATTAGGTTTCATAGTTGCAGCGGAGTGGGGGCGATGGTGCATGACTATTGTTTGAGTAGTGGCGATGTGGTGTGACTGAGTGTTAGAGTCGTGTGGGTCTATAAGTTTGGTTGAGGCAGTCCCTGAAGTTAGCGTTGGTAGGTCGTGTATGGTGTTGTAGTAGTATGTAGTGTTGTGCTGTCGGTGGAGTGAGTGCTAATAGTATGTGGTGCCTGGTTGGACGGAACCGTTGTGAAGTGTAGTTGAAGTTGGGATTGCCAAGCTACTTTGAAACAAAGCCATTACTTGGCTGTATACAAGCATAGTGCAATCGATAAACCGTGCTTCCGTAGAGTGTACCCGAGTTGATTCAGGTTCCTAACTTTTTTACTGCTGCTTATGCAGCAATTGATAAGTGCAGCACAATCCGAGCTATTTTGCGTATGCGCCAAACCACTAAAACAGAAGCGAGGTGATCTATTAAATCGCTATCGAGCTGGTTTGTCGTATCCAAGCCGAAGTGAACTATCCTGAGCCGAAGTCAAAGTGCCCGAGCTATTGCAGCACGTTCCAAGCTTAACTACAAGCAAAGTGCCAAACCGAGATGACCTGAGGTGGACTCATGCCGTGCTGATGCTTCTTGGCCGAACTACATAATAGCCGAGCTAAAGTTTCGTACAGTCCCTCCATTGCCGAGCTCTAGTGTGTGCTATCTTGTTTGTGTACAAGCGTTGGAAGTGGAGTACTGAACCATCGAGTTGATTTGTTTCCGAGCTGAAGTGCTGCGTGTCTGGCCGATTACCAAACTGTTATCAAGTTATGCATCGAACTGAATTGTCGTCGAGCTGCTGTGACCAAGTGCTCACCGTACTGTTTTGACCATTAACTTACTGAGCTAAATTGTTGTGGCATCCGAATTGAACTAAGGAAGTGTGTACCCAAGCTGTTCCATGAAATGCCGAGTTGAACTATAATTGTCGAGCCGTGGACTTAACAGAGAAGGGGAATTGAGGAACTATTTTAATCCAAGTCTCCGAGCTACTTAAAATACCGAGCTAAGATATTTGACATTGCCGAACTGTTAATCCAAGTCAACAAGTTGCTGAGGAATCCATTTCTGCCAACCTGAACAAGTAGTTGGAATTGTCTAGTCCGAACTGTCGAACCGAACTCTGAATCCGAGTTGAGTGCACCCTGCCGATCCGAACTGAAGTAGTGACCCGAGCTTTGAGCTGTTGCAATCTCCGAGCTATTGTACACTACCGTGTCGAGCTGCAGTTGTGTCACAAAAATCAAAACTATTTGCACCTGTAAGGTGTTGATCAGTGCTGAATTGTCATGTGTGCCTATGCTGTTGTGTCACTGAATTGAAGAGGATCCGAGCTACTGCGAAGAAAGGCCTTACTAAGCCGCTGTCTTCATTACTTTGCCAAGCTAATTTAAGTGTAGAGCCGAAATGTCACGTGTGACTTGGGAAGTTTCCGAGGTGAACTAAGTGAATTGTGTAATGTTGCATTGCCGAGCTAACAAGGAGCTTATTCGAGTTGAATTGAGTAGTGATCCGAGGCCGAGCTGTGAAGGGTATTGGTGTTGGAACTCAAAATGTGCGCGCACGCGTTTGGAACTGAGGTAAAGTGCCCTACATGCTAAAGAAACTCTTGCCGAGCTCATTTACTTCACAAAGCTGCTGTATTGCTATATTGGCTGAAGTGCTGTCTTGAAAATTGAAGCAGAAGATGAGCTGAACTTAAAATCTTTACAACTGTCCAGCTGATTAGAAATTGTCGTCATGTCGAGCTATTGACTGTAGCGTGCGTGTAAGGTATTTTGGTTGGCGTAGTGATTAAGTGTACTGTTGAGGGTGACCGTGAACGCCAGCTGTGTTGTGTGCGTACTGTAACTTTGTGCGGCTGGCAAGAATCTATGCTTTCTGGATAGTTACCCAAGCTGAATTTCCCAGGAGTTCACATCCAAACTGCTATTATTGATCCAAGCAGTTTTGCTGTCCGAACTACTTCTAGGTGCTGAATAGTGGATTGTTGTATGCCAAGGGGACCGAACTATACTACTAAACAATTGTCGAACTGATCTTAGGCTAAATTTTCAAATTCTCGAGCTGAGTTGCAGAAGTGATCCGAGTTACTTGTGCTTACGACGTGCAGGAGTGAGCTTGTCTAAAATTCTTGATTTAATTTCAATATTGTTGAATTCGCATTTATTTGACATGGCACTTAGAACTCAACATAGACATCATAATGTATGAAGCTTGAGGACAAAATCTTTTTGTCAAGCCATAAATCCTACTTCCCCATATTTGTTGGAACAGTTGCAGACCCTACTTATTATGCTTGCAGACCCTACTTATTATGCTTAAAAGATCAAGGATGAACTAAGACACCAAAAGAACTCTCAACCAAAGAATATTGAAGAGAAGGAATTTAGTGGAAAAAAAGTAAGAGTTGAAGATGAGAAGGATGTTGATAAGGAAGGGCGTTGATGAGGAAGGGCAAGATGAGTTGCAACTTAGTACCCATGTTCCTAACGTGATTCGATTAGCATTGACACTTGGTGATATTAATGATCATAGGTACTACTATATTAACCATCCACATGTCAGATTCTTTTATTTTAATCCATTGATGATGCTATCCGGAGATTATATGTGTTGTAGTAGAGTTGTGCCAGTAAGATATTATAGACTATTTATTGGTGCTTTCCAAGGTTATAGTGATAGATATTCCTATTTAGGTCATGTTGTTCTTATCCTTAGTTCTCCTACTTTGGAAGAATTTGAAGTATATAGGTTAAGGAGAGAAGTTTGGAGTTGTGAGGAAGTAGATAAGGTGATAATTGCTAAAAATGAAGTTGAGGAGCTAACTTTAGAAGAGTATGAAGCTCTAAGAATGGTTAAGGGAGTGGAGCAAATTGAGCTCTTACATATTCAAACTCCTCAAGCTCATGTCCTGTTTGAGTCTGAAGTCATGATATTCCCAATGATTAAGAGTTACTAAAACTACTTAGGAATAATTGATAGAATACATGATAAGTGGAAGGAAGGGTGTTTGATGAAGAGCATGATTGATTGTGCTCATGATGAGTGGAAAGAATGTCGAATTATGTTTACTTTGATCATTAAGTTGAATTATTGTAGTTTGCTTTTATTTCACTCTTGTAAATTCGTTTTTGATCTGGGTAGAAGTTAGAGTAGTCTATTGTTAAGTTTCGGTTTGAAACTTTTTTAAGAGGGGGATGATGATAGGATTCGGGGTATCGACCCAACCAAATTCTAAAGCCCAGCTCATCAACTAATCATTCAGACATTTCATTTGATCATTTATTTTTACTTATATTATTTAAACTTCCTTTTTATTGTATTTTTCTTAAATTACTGCATGTTTATTTTGTATTTACAAGAATGTCACTATGACATCTTTTTAATTATTTTATTTACAAGTTTGCCATCATATATAAATAAAACTCCTGTATAGAGTTTTAACCAAACTTGATATTTTAATAAAAAGCTCTTGAGACTTTTCTCTTAAAAAAACTCTTTTCTACCCACTCTTATCAATCCCTTTAGTAAGAATTGTAATAAGTAACCCTATTACTCAGATCTATGCATCATATCTAATAAGTCTTAAGCCGTGTTAGATCTTGTTAGCAAATCATATCCAACTAGATAACTCACGAATTTGCTAAAATCCCTCACTTTATTTTCTTGTTTTAGTTTGTTGTAGTGTCTCTCTGTATGTCCGACCCCAAAGACGCATCAGAGAAAGAGAGATAGAGGATAGTAAACACAGGTAGCATGTAGTTTAGAGTTTTATTATGGGTTAAGCTTTTGTTGTTATTTTTTTTTTTAAGACTAAAATATGTAATAGTCCTATTTTTATTTACTTATTAATATTATTTAATTATTATTATAGGATGTATATAGGATAACTCAGTGTCTATTTTCTATGTACCTTAGAGTACAAGTATTAGGATGAATACATGGTATTCTAACTTTATACTCGTTTTCTACTATACAAAAGTAAGTTTCGAAAAATTAATATATGAAATCTAGCCTATAACCTTCATGACTTACTCGAAACCTTCGATGGAGTAAGGTTCGAGTAAATATCATGTATAACAAGATTATCCACTTACCTTGAGTAAATATTATAGTGTGGAAACTATGAATGAACCATGACCAGCCTTAGCAAACTATCTGTATTACATGCTCTGTATATCTTTATTTGGTCCCCAGTTCTGGAAATAATCCGGCAGGGAGTGATTTACGTACTCTGGATTTTAAAAATACACAAACTCATCCTTTCGATCTCACACAGTACGCAAGTCGCAACTTACCGATAAATGCCGCATTTGTTCGCAATTTTTTTTTTTTTCCCTCTTAGCAATAGCTTAACTTATGTATTAGCAATATTTTTGAAGATTCATAATATATAAAATCAATCCAAAAGCTATTTATTTACCGTAGAGTCATGAATAGAATTAAACCGCTACTACTTTACCGGTGGTTATGAAATAGCAAGAAATCTTTATAGCACTTTTCTTCCTTAATATACAATTTAGAAAAATATTGTCCATGTAGGTACTTAATAGAAATTAACTTATTGCAATAAACTGACAACTCTAACAACCATTGATAATCTGGCATTAATTTTCCATCTGTATTTATTCCGACATTTGGTGGTCATTAATCAACTTTCAATTAGCTGCACAATGTTTACTGCTATCAGGTGTTGGGAGGTTACTGACTACTCCTTAATATTCATTACTATATGCAAATTTATTATTATTATTATTATTTTAACTAGAAGAAGCTTTGACTACATAGATAATGTGCAAATTGCAATAAATTACATTGAATCGTGTAGTTATGACAGTAATAAGCATGAATGTTTCTTTAGTTCTTGAGTCTCAATGGACTATATCTCTTTTGGGGATATGGAATGGAACCATCAATAATTTCTCGGACCTTTGGGCTTGTGATTAGCGTTAATTCAAGATTTATTTTCGCAATTCGAATTCATAGTGGCGCATTAAATCTAGAGGATCATTATCTTTTTTTTTTTTTTTTCTAATGATCCGCCGATATACAGGTGCATTGTAGAAATTTCCAAAATATACATATATTAAGCTGATCGGCTCTTAGAATATTATTCTACATCGTTGGTCAATCCATGAACCACGTGCCTTCTGAGACTGCAAACATGAGAACTTTTCTTTTTTTTTTTAAACGGGTATTTCTACCATTACTGAGTTTTAATACTATTAAACAAAAACTATACCAATTAATAAGGTACGATCACTCCTTTAATATGCTAAAAAATGTATTAAAGCCCACACCTAATTCATATAATTTCGAGTTGTAAGGTTTATAATCATTAAAATTGATATATATACGTGCACCACGTGTGTTATTTTACTTTTATTATTCTTAAAAAATTTGAACTAGAGCAGACTCTTTTCTAAGAATTGCGCAAACCCTTCAAAATGAACGAATAGATTAATACTATCTTTACATTTTGTCTTTTATTGATTTGTGGATAACTTACGTATTGTCCTGCATCGATTGTACGATTATCGATTTTTGCTTGAATAATATATGATTTGTAACCTATAAAAAGGAAAATAACAAGTACTCACCGTGAGTTTCTACTTGGCTATGCATTGCAATATGAGACCCTATTTATGTTAAGATTCGATATGGTCTGAAATATGTTTGAGCATTGAGATTGCAATGGATAAAAGAACTTACACATTGTGTACACGTACAAGAGTTAAATTACATCTCTAATTAGCAAAGTCTATTTCATTACAATGATATATGCATCTAATTCTATTTTGTGTTATATACTTTTGTATTACAACTTACAAGTAGTAAAGTAGAGAAATGAGCTAGCCAAGCTCTCAACATTACGCACTTAGTAGATAGTAAAAGAACGATTTTAATTAAAACTATTATAATTTGATAATATAAATATTGATCTCTCAATAAAATAGATTAGATTCCTCCCCTTGTATAATTAGTTAAGAAGAACGACAATTTCAAGGCAGACAAGGAATTGGATGGATCCATTTCACTTGCCGTCGTGTGAAATCAAGGTGATTGCGATGCGTCCAAGAGAGGTAAAGAAAACTGTTGTCGTGTTTGCGTGTGTTCTTACCTTTACTAGAGCCATTCCTGTGTCCTCGTCTCTATAATATTATCCTCGTGAACTACCAACTACCAATTGTCCCGTTTGTCATAGAGAGCATATGTTGTGATTGCCACGATATAAAGGCCTCAAAGAGCGTAGATTAGAATTTGCCGTCCTCATTCACTTCATTACATAACTAGAAATACGTATAATGCGACCATCGATGGTGTAATTCGAGAAATTACGAATTACGATAGATGTAATCGGCTACGGGGGAATTCGCCTAATTTAGAATCTCTGAATATATCAAGTTTATCATAAACAAGGATTGCTGTAGTAGTGCCTTGCATATATTAGGACATAACCTGCGCTGCGCGGCAAAACTTGACAAGGGCACAACCAAATCATGATGTAATAGTAGTATGTTGTGGACAAAACACGGCTTAATAATTCAATCGTGAGCGGTTTCGTTTGGCATGGAAGTCGCACGTGACACGAACCCCTCTATTCATTTGTTTACTTTGACCTGCCTTATCAAAAATCAAGATTGAAGAGTTTCACCAGTGTTTGGCATTGTCTGATGCTCTTTGTCTATATGTTCTACTTCTAAGACAATATTGACAGATCATTTGCATGGGCTCCTTACATGTTTTCTTTCCCCCTCTCCAATAATCATAATCCCATCTGCTCACTCTCTCTCTCTCTCTGTGAATATAATCCCCCTGACCTGCAGCTCTGATTGCTCTCCTCCTCATCTCACAAATACAAGTAACAAGCACAATAACAAAAGCTCAGATACTCCAAAAGTTTCTCCTGAAAGGTCAATTTGCTCAGCCTTGGCTTACACGGATTGGGTGATGATGAAGGCCTCGCTTCTCATAATCACCACCACTATCATCTTATGCATCCTCACTACTGCCGAATCCAACTTTTCCCAACTCGCAATCAAGAGACATCGGTATCCTTCCCATTCATATGCCGGAAGACAACAACCCATGGAAGAACGAACAATGGAAGCTGCATCGATGTCCTTTCCCTTGGTCAACACTAGAAAGATGGTCAGACCCTACAAACTCTAAGTTTAGTTTGTTGATTAATTGAAAGTACTGTCAGCGCTTAATTACGAGAAATGTCTGATACAATTGCAGGGGATCGGCAAAGAAACCAAAGACAGAATCCGAATACCCAGCAAAGAGCCCTTGGAGGACCCGGTGTATCAGATTGATTACCACGGAGTCACCACTCACCCTTCACCTACTCCAAAACATCCTTAAACTATAAACCCATAAATACATATTGCCAGCAACATACCTTAGATAATATGAATGCTTGTGTGCCTCAACTCTCGAGCATTTTTACAAATATTTTTATATATGATTCCATGAGGCTTTGTCCTTTTTTTTTTTTTTTTGTCCCTTGGTTTCACCTATCTGCATGAAGCTCCTTTTATTCATACCTATTTCCTTAGGTGATTTTTATCATATAGAATGAGATTGTATAAAGATGGAAAACCAAATAAACTCTACTTTATCTCTGGATGAAATATCTGTTACTGTTTTCCCATTTCCCAACAATTTTTTAGAAAAGATAAGAGTCCAAAATAAATAAATGAATAACATAAAAACATTTATTTAAAAAACCGACACATCAAAGGGGCCCTATCATTTCCTATCAACTAGAAGAATCTCTGTTACCTATTGTCACTTTCTGGGGAAAAATGATCAACAATGCAACACTTTTGCATAGCTTTCAATCTTAAAATATAAATGTGACAATCATGGGTCCCCTGGTTGGCAATTCACAATCAATATGGCAGACATTGCGAAAATTAGATCCAGAAACGTAGATATCACCAGACCAAGCTGTATATGAAATAAAAATAATTGTATGCTTCCATAAGCACCATGGCTATACAATCAGTCAAAGGTTCCGTGTGTGGCCACATCAGATTCAGTCAAGAACAAAGCGGACCTCAATGCATGTGAGCAGAACCCAACAGATTGATCACAAAGCACAAGAAGAAGCTTACACCAATTCATTTTTTAAGCTAAAATTGCTCTTCTTTTTTCTTAATTAATAATTAAATTTCGCAACACTAACTTTTCCTTGCTAGAATTGAAAATCTCTTGCACTCCTAAGTCTTGAATCAAATCAATATCTAGTTCCTGCATATCCTTCTAAGCTGCTGAGAAATAAGGGCCACTTTAGAGTGTTTTTCTTTTTCACCTTCCCCACTAAGTCCATGTTAGTTACTTAATTAATCCTCATCACTGAAACTAAGACACCGTAAAATGTCCTTGCTAGGTACTTATTGGATTAACTCGTTATCTGCTATCCTCACCAGAAAGTTCAAACTAAATAAACTAACATGCAAACGTTTGGAGGAATACAGAGTAACTTCATTCTTGTGCACACTCACTTACACTATGTTTGGGAGAAATGAATTTGAAAGAAAGGAAAATAGATTGAAAAAATTATATGTTCCCTTATTTGTACAAGGAAAAATGAAAGGAAAGTTAATGATATGAATTTTTATTGTAGTAAAATGTCATAAAAGCCCCTAAAATATTAAAATATATTTTATTTTAAGGGTAAAATTGTAAATTTAAAACAATTCCTTCCAATTTTATCCATATTTGGAGAGAATGATTCTTGTAGGCCCATGGGAAAGTTTTCCCTTCAAAATCCATCCCATTCCCCTTCCCCCTCTCCTTCCCCTCCTTTTCCAAACAAAGCAAAAGTTCTTGTAATTCTCACTTTCTATCCCTCAATCCAAACATAGTGTTAAGTGTTGGGGAGAGTTTTGAGTGCATAGCTTTGGCTGTGGTATTTTTTTTTTTAATAAATATTCATTGAGGCCTTCAGCTTCTGTGGTATGTGTGTGGCAATGTCTATCAGAGATTTAAAATCATGCAACTGAGATATAAAGTATCAGAGTAGACACAAGATTGTGTTCCACCAGCTAACTACAGGAGTTAGGTGTTAGTGGTTAATGCCTAATTCTGATAAGGTCAATCCTCACGCCATCTCTTGCAAGGAAGCATATATTACCTAATGCATGGACTCATAGGGTGCTAGTATGCCTATGCATAACAAGTCCAACTATAGACATGCCCTCTACCAAAGTAATAATGATAAAAATATTAAAAAAAAAAAAAAAGAAGAAGAAAAAAGGTTACACCCAGCAAGGAGACCAAGGATGATAAATGCAATAACTTTAGTTCTTCCCCCAGATTTTTAGGCATATCGTAAACCAGGTTTACTTATGTAAAAGGAGACTGATCTAGAAAAACTATTTTCTACCGATGGTGTTGCATTTGTTAAAAAATAAAGAAAGATGCAAAACACGAGTGTACTTCCCTAATCAAAAACACCTAAGAATGAAAACATTAAATGCCAGACCAATTAGGATGGAAGTATGTCTCGTCAGCACAAAAAAATGTATGTAAATAAACAAACAACAGGGAGAGGGAGAGAGAACAAAGAGGAAGAACGGAGCCAAAAGGATTCATTTGTTAGCTACCATGCAAATGTCATCACTAACAACTAAACATGCAAATCTACTTCACAAACCCACCCAAAAATGCTTACAGTATATTATAGTCATCCCTCCGAACAGCAATAAAAATTGGAAATCCTCAAATGTTTCATATTATCACCCATGAATAAACTCCATCTTTCAAACTCTGGAATGAATTACTAAGTAAATCAACGGATTGAAACTCACCACAAGTAAATTCAACATCAGTAGTAGAGACTACAGATGTCTCACCTAGCAACTTTCCATGACAAGCGGATTGCCCTTTCTTTTGGCCAAGTAGACTAGTTCTAGTGGTAGTTACCAATCAATAATTCTCCACAAGCAGAAAATGCAGGAGAGGGAGCCTGGCTGGGATCCTGACACTAGTGCCAAGGCAAATCCTGATAATTATTATATCCTCCTCTAATGACATTGCAACCAGTGCATGTTAAATGCAACAAGCAGAAGGCTGAAATTCCCAATATTCGACAAGTATATAGAGGACTTGTTCAATGGGAGTAGCCTCTCTATAAAGTTGTACTCTAGGTAACTAGATGCATACCTCTTATCGATGTGCAATATGGGGCAAGCAAGTCTGCCAGTTTTTTACAGCATATGAAGGGATAATATTTCTTAAAGTTAAGATCTCTTCTGGGGAGAACTCAGGGAAAAAGAGGCAATTCAAGAATACATACAATGAAAAGTTAGCTTCCAAATTGACAGGTAATGTGCAGAAGCCTACTCTAGATCTACTTTGCAAGGCCAAAAGATAGATATCTTCGACAGGAACTGGGTCAAGCGGGAGTCACAAGATTTGACTAATTCCCCTTAATATCTCCTTTTAGTTATGGATTCTCTGGAAGATCATACTTCACTTGTATGACCACACATTCAAAGAAGCATTCTCATTTTAGTCCATCCTTTGAACTAAAGTGCCAAGATTCTGGAGATACTCCATCTAGCATCCTCCAAATGTTATATATGCAACCTCTTGTTATGCCTTTTCTTTCAGCTAAAGTGAAATTTGAAACCAAACATAAAGTCCTTTGTCCTTTGAGAAACTCATTACATTTGTTCACGTTTGTCACTTATACTCACAGTAGAGGGGAGCATAAAAGATATTGAATAATCATGTAAAAAGGGTTATTTCTTTTAGTTTCTTGTTATCTTAAAAAAAAAAAAAACAATAGTTTTAATTTTAAAAAAAGATTATGAAATTATATAAAACTTTCAAAATTCAATTTATGGTTTATACATAAGTACCTCATCATTTACTTATTTTCTCTGAAAAGAAAGGGCTTAATTTGGTAATTTCTGTGTTACACCGAAACTCCAACTTCTTCCTAATGTAACATAGATTAGCTCACACCATGGTCACAAAACATTAGAGGTTTCTTGGGCCAACATTACTTGGAGTAAGAACACCATTGCTAGGCACACTTTTATCCTATGGCTTGCTTGGCAGGGTAACCCAGAGACCTTGGACAGACTGCACCTTTGTGGTGCTACCGATTCTACCACCTGCTTTGTTTGTTTGTGTGGAGAGAAGAAGATAGGCACCTGCTTTGGATGTCCCTTCTCTTTTCAAGTCTGCATCAATGTAACCTAAAAGCTGGGTTGTCCATATCCTACTCTACCTGGACACGAGCAACTTCAGGTCTTATTTCAACAGCTCATCCTCAAATTTGCAAATCTTTCATTGGAGAGCAGCTCTAGCAGCTGCAGTGTATTGCATATGGAGGCTTCAGAATGCATTTCATCCAAGGAAGCTGGAAGCCCACCATTTAACCTAATTTTGGACAGTCAAATCCATGATTATGCTAAACTACATACTCAATTCATCATTAGCTTACTCAAATTTCCCATTATGTTTTTGTTTACCTCTGTAATTGGATAAAGTAGCTATGTTAGCCCTTCTCATCAATCAATGGTTAAAAGTTTCTTCCTTAATCATTCAATGAAAT
Source organism: Lumnitzera racemosa (assembly GCA_024138005.1). Lineage (NCBI taxonomy): Eukaryota > Viridiplantae > Streptophyta > Magnoliopsida > Myrtales > Combretaceae > Lumnitzera > Lumnitzera racemosa. Next base: position 12,094,809 of record JAMXBC010000007.1, read on the forward strand.
ATTACTTAACCCCACCACCACCACCCCACCCCACCCAAAAAAAAAAAAAAAAAGCATTGGAAGTACTATGTCAGTCTTATAAAAGTCAACCCCTAAACTTAAATGGAATCCTGCAATTACATAAGGCTTCTGGAAGAGTTCTCCCTGCCACTTATGTTGCAAGAATACAGTGACAATATGAACAAATCTGCACAAATTACACCATATTAAAAAGGCCCTGGTTTCAAGATATGTGATTAATCCCAATTTGCAAAAACCCCATTCACTCATTTGAGCTGTGTAATACTTGTTGAGACATTGAAAGCGATTATGTTAACATAACCCAAGAGCTCATCCCCCCCAACTTCAAATCATGTGTACTTTCTACGTAAAGCAACTTGCAAAGAAGTATATTCTTCAATATCCAATGACAGAACTCTCATGACCACAATCCCAACACTGATAAATAACATTATTTAGCTCTCCCCTTGCTTAAAAAATTAATCTATTTAGCAGCTTTTTCGAAAGATGAACACACTCATAACATCAGACCGATCGCAACAAAACAAGCATGACCATGGTCTTAGCTGAGCTAGCAATATGGCAAAAGATGTCAAAACATTATAGTATTGGATATATCACAAACTTGGAATAGAAAACATAGGATTAGTCAAGTGTTACTTACATAGCAGCAGCAAAACCAGTAGACAAAGATGATAGCAACAAAAAACAGATACAGGGAAACTAAATAGTAAAATACAACGACGAAGAAAGAGAAACAACTGTACGTTTGGGGGGGTGTGATTGCTAAGACTAAACGGGCGGGATGTTGGAAAAGGAGAAACCTTTGTAACCCTTATAGGCATAGTAAGCAACTCGCGTGTAATAGAAGCCCGGTATGAACAATATTGCCCCTAATATCACGAAGAATATACCTGCAACACCACCAATTATCAATCAAGGTAGGATTTTTGTTCAATATCTAACTTTAATTTCATATATGATGATATAACAATGATGAAATGATACCGTGAGTTCGATCTCCACCGATTCGGTAGGAGGCCATGATGACGCCAACAATGATACCTAGGGTTCCGAAGACGAGAAGGGAGACGGCAAGAGCGATTTCCTTGACAGGGGGCTTATTGTTGACGGCATAGGAAGTACCGATCATAATATCCTCATCTGAGATTGAGAAGGCGTGATCTACGTACGCCATGGGATGATTGACTTTTATTCAAAACCCTACTTTTGTTTCCCTGAACTATAAGAAAAAAATGAAAAAGGCCTTCTTAGATTGGAAGGAAGAGGAAGGACTTCAAGAAATGTCAATGGAAAATCCGGCGGCAGAGATAATCCAAATCTACCGTCTACTTTGAGTGATCAACACTGTTGTGTTCTACACCTTCTAGAATCAACTCCTCCTAGAATGCTAAACACGTAGACGGGTCTTTTTGAAACAAATAAAGAAACAGCACAAACAACACAAAGAGCATACGAAATCTGTGAACGTACCAGGTTGACTTTATTTTATTGATTTGAATTTTAACTATCTCATTTTATTCAGTCGACCGGGCCGTTGTTCTTATCTTATCTTTTTCCTTTTTATTTTTCCTGCGATATATAAAATATATATGTGGAGCTGAAAATTAAGTATGTAAAATTAATATATTTATGAGATGGATCGGAGATAAAACCAACAAAAGTATTTGAATTTTTCTATTTTTTATTTTAATATATTAATTTTAAATTTATTTATTTTAGTATTTTAACTTTTTAAATAAGATAAATTCATATCTTCATCATAATAGTTACTATTATAAAATAATAAAATAATAATATAAGTATATCAATTTTTATTTTAGTGTTCAAACTTTATCTTTTATTTCATTTTGGTATTTCAACTTTTTAAAATTAAACAAATAAATATTCTTTATAATGACAATTATAGCAAAAATACTAATTTGTTTCATATAAAAAGTTAGAGTGCTAAAATGAATAAATCTAAAATTTAGGTATTAAAATGAAAAAATACGAAAGTTTAAATATTTTTAGTTATTTTGTCTTGATGGATTGTGCTAAGATAATGTTAATATACTGAAGTCACGTGATTAGATAGTAGATAGGTATGATGAATGAAGAATGGAGTATAAGTTGATCTCATTCCATAGTATCCGCTATGTATGAAATTTGACAATTGTATTTAGCTCATTGTTCATAGCCCATATTAGGTATAGGGAAACCCAACTAAGGCCTTATCTAATAGTTAGTTTCATTGTTTAAAACGGGGAAAAGGTGTTGCTCGTATGGTGGGCCTTTGTGCTCTTGCCCTTCCATCCATAGAAAAAGACATTATGTTGTTTTCGTTTTCTCATGCTATTATACATAATTAATTATTTATGTTTCTTGTCTTTTGCATTTTGTTGTTTAGATAAATAAATTGAGCTTAAATTTTAAGTTTCTTAACGAGTTTAAGTTTGAGCATATAATTTTCAAACTTGATAAAATCTTGACTTAACTTGAACTCGATAATTTTTAAATGAGTCAAACCTCAACTTTTAAAAGTTTTACTCTGCTCAACTTAGCTCATTTACAGTCCTTTTTTCACATACTAGATTTATCATTACTTATGCTTGTTAGTATCAACTCAAAATAATATATAATAATTAATATGAAAAAATAATATTATTAGATATATTTAAATAAATAATATAAGAAAATAATTAAAAAATAAACGAAATTGCAAAAACAAAGAGGCTATCAAGCCATCCCCACCATGAGATGAGCAAAGTCAACCTAACTTATCAATCCAATCTCATTATATCATTGTTTGTTAATGTTCTTGAATCCTTCTTTTCATTTTATTATTCAATCTAAGCTTTTTAAACGAGAAAATAGTCTTATGGTTAAATGAACCTTTTCTTAAATTCAATTTTGTATTTTTGAAACTTGTAAAAAATTTTTCAAACTTGGTCACTTTCAATGTTCATTTTAGGCTTTCTCTTACATTATTAATTATTCTTCATTGTCTTTAATCATTTTAAACATCCTTTGGTGTGGTTCTTAAATGTTATTTCCATAGTAAAGTATCCCTTCATCCTATATCTTCTAGGCGTAAACCAAGGGTAAATTTACTTGGATATGTACTTGTATGTGTTAATTCATGTCTCTTTTTTTTTAATCTATTATGTTTTTTATGGTCTTTAGTTGTTATCCTTGAAAGAGTAACAGGAATTGTTGTTATGTAAAGTGACAAGTGCTAAAACCCTAAATGATAAGGTATGTAACTCTTGATTGTTGAAATATTATTGTTTAGTTGTTCTGGGAATGCACCTATTATTGCAAGATAACAAAAATCAAAAGTAAGTGGAACTTTGGGTGCATAGGATGGATTAGGTTGAATTAAAAAAGGTTTACAGGGTCGTTGTTCAAAAAGAGAGTGAAGATTGTTGAATGTGAGGAGAATAAACAAGATCACGGATGCGTTCCTGCCCAAGAACCCCTCTAAGTTGGTGTCGTTAAAACACTAAGTGAAAAGAATTTTAGGCTAAGATGATCGTGTTCAAAAGCATGGGTGTGATCCTAACTGTAAATCCCTAATGTAAAAAGCACTGGCATGAAAGTTAATGAATCATAAGCATGAAGTGGTGATAAGACGTTTACAACCCAAAGCATAGTCGTAATCCTTGGGTGTAATTTCAGAGCTTGAAATTAAAATAAAAGCATGATCGAAGATCATGGTCATGATTCTCAATTGTGATCTTGTTTTGTTCCTTTTTTTCAATCATTTCTCATTTCCTTTCTTCTCTAAACCTATCCTAACCTTTTGCAAACATCTTAGAGAGTTTAAAACAATCCTTAAACGGCAAGTAAAGTTATTAACAAAACTCAAGAATTAGGTAAAGTTAAGCAAGAGAAGCTTAAGTTAGAACTGCAAAACCTAAGAATAGATTTTAAAAGAAGATGTTCTTGCGATTGTGCTTTAGATGTTGGTTTTGAAAATAACTTTGGAATAGATACTTCAAGTAATTCACAAGACTTAAGTAAGTGTTACCCTTAGTTCCTGTTTGTGGTTGTATAGTATAAATGAACTTTAATCGGACTAATAACTATCCAACTTGAAAACCAATAGTTACGTGTACTTGGTTAAGCTCAAGCAGTTATACTACCAATATCCCTAAGGTGGCACTTCAATAATTCCTAGGCAACGTTATTCTTAATGAAGTTATCCTTGGAAATGATCTGAGGTAGATTAAGTTAGTATTTAAGGAATATAGAACCATTATCTCGATAACAATTAGGATAAGTGGCATTTAGAGGTAGGAGTACTAGTATTCTAGTGTCAGTTTAAACAAGCGCCGTAGTGTTAGTATCCTAACCTTAGAACTATGTGAGAAGTCACAAGATACTCCAAGTTTAACGCTAGTCGTGAATAATGATGAACTATGTTATTTGCCCACTTAATTGAAGATAACAACCGAATGCTTGATTTTCTTGTTGCATTATTTGTGTGTGAGAAAATGTGTTCGATGCATGGCATTTATATGTGTTTGTTGGCTTTTGTCTGGGTGTTAACTCATTCCTTATCTTTTCTTTTTTTTTTTTTTAGTTGTAGAAGCTCTAAACAAATAGGTAGACTATGATGAATATAGGATACATACTAGAACTATTAAGAAGAAAAAATCGGAGAGTTTTACTATAACGATGAAATTTGAGTTGTTAGAGAAACTTTGGTAGGTAGAAGTTGTTTAGACAGTTTTTTGCCTATGAGATTTTGTCAATTGCATTTATTTTCATTTGAATTTTTGTTCATTGCAAAGATTTAATTACAGAGTTTCAATTGTATTTTGTGAATTAAGGTTATGAGAATTTATGGAGTTGTTTTATTAAATTTTGGAGACATTTAGTTGCTCATTTACACTTGATATGTTGATATATAATAGAGACACGTGGCAATTTATGACCTAAGCTTAAAGCATTACATATTAAATGGTTGATTGCTATATTCTATTGCATCAATGCATTTGTAAGTGTGTTATGTGTGGCAATTATGTGTGCCTCTAGTTTTGACGTATTGAACTCCAACTTATTTCTTTTCCTTTTCAACTAAAGTAACTTTAGATGAATATATAGACTACGATGAGAATAAAGACTCTTATTTATTATTATAAGTATAGGGAGAATCACAATTACATATACTATTATGCAAATGAGATGTGAGTTAGGATGTCCTTTTAGTGAGGCATAATTATTTGAATAGACTATTTGTTAAATCTCAAATGGTTTGATGAGATTTTAGTAAGAATTTTAGCCTTAAAGTTGGTAATTCTTGTTCATGAGTTGAATATACTCGCAAGTAAAGATTAGTTTTGATGAGACTTTTTGGAGATTTTAGTTTAGTGCTTATACTTTATTGTATTATTAGTTAGTAGTGGACGTTGCAGGTTGTAGATGGAACGATTGTTGTTTTATTCATTTAAACGGATTAAAGTTGTTTCCTTAAGAGTGAAAGATATTATCGAAGCCTTTCAGTGTAGATTTAAAAAAAATAAAAAAATAAAAAATTATATATGCCTATGGATGAAAGGTGCACCTGTTTTCATTACGAATCCATTACTTGGAATTGCAAGTAGCAGAAAAAGAATTCAGATGTCACATCTCGAGGTCTAATATGCGGGTATAGAAAAGGTATAATCGGCACCTAAACAAGAAAAAGCTCTTAGGATTATATGCAATGCACATTGGACTATCATAAAACGCACTGATTCCCCACGGGGTCTTTGTTTATTAGCAGCTCTAACTAGCTATGGTGGTCCACTATGACTTTCGTGGAAAAAAAAAAGCTTTTGATGGGATTTCAAACTATTAATTGGATGTAATAAACCACTCACCGTGTTTCCTATTCATCCATTGACTTTGTCCACTATGAGGTACCCCACTTTCACGAATCCACATGAGCTTTCTTTTCGGAGCCACGCTTTTTGACTTTCTCTTTGAATTGAATTGGGGACAGACAGACAGAACAGATACTCGAGATCCACATCGTAAGTTACGACTAGGATTGTCGATCTATTACTATTATATAATTACATATCTCGTAATTTGCCCTTAGTATATAAATTAATTATATATAAAATTTAAACATATAAAAATATTAATAAAAACATTTTAAAATTATAATACCTTCTGATATATTTTTTTTTTTTACCTCATTGTGCTGTTTCTTTCCATGTCTTTCCTCCTAAAATAGATGATTTACATGTAAAAATATGGAATATTTCTTGTTTCTAAGCGTCGGAAGGTATCCGAGGACAGAGACTTTTTTACATCTTCAAGGACAAAAGCATCTATCCGTAGAAATTCCACGCGGATTTGAGATTCCATTGTTGTTTTGACTGTTTTCGATCGAGGATCGAATACGATGATAATGTCTTTGGTGATCTCTACGACGGCAACGGAAGGAAATTGAAGGAGTGGCGGTGTTCTCCTCCGTAAGTGATGATGAGAAGAGCGGAATCGTAGTGGGATCTCTCCACCGTCTTCCGAGCTGGACATCCTCTTGCGCTGCTGCATCTGTAATACCCTCTGCATTTCAAGGTTCAAATAAAACATTACCCTTTAAGCTTAAGCTATTATTTGGAAACATACTGGAAAAAAAAAAATATATATATATATATAAAAAGGAATAAACATATATGAACAATCGTCGAATCGATTCGGCTTTGCGATTTTGAAACCAATTGTTTTGATAACAGAGAAAACAAGATACAGAATCAAGTTGGGATTAAATACAATTTAGGTATAAATAAGATATGGATAAAAATTGAAACAATCAGACTCACCTATGGTGAGGGGAGCCATGGATGGGCTTCTGGCCGTACTTTTTCCAGGCGTACTCGTCGGGAGGTATTTCCATAGAAGTTGCCGCCACTTTTATCTTAATCCTTCTCTTCACTTCATGTTTCCTATGATTTTACAATAAAACAAAACAGATAAGAAGAAGGACCAAAGCATATCTCCTCTTGGAATCCAGGATCATACCAACTATATCAAAAATAAAAATAAAAAGAATAGGAAAAGAGCATACCTTCTCTTGGAACGGCAGTGGCAGTGATTGTGGGTATTGCTATGTCCTGCCGGGTGATGGGTATAGAGAGCGGCGTCGTTTGGCCTCTTCCGTTGGCGATTCGTGGAGGCAAGAGGGGGTTTTGCGGCAGACCAAGGAAAGGGGGCAGGAGATCCTTGCTGCTTCTGCTGCTGCTTTCCAATTCCAACTCCATTAGAGACGCTGCCCTCTCCTCCTCCTCCTCCTCCTCCTGCTGTTGTATTAGTTGTAATAGAAGACGACATACTCAGACTCATGCTCATGGAGTCCTCACACTCTTTCGTGGCCTTATTACTAGCATGAACACTTTGGGCTGCTCGACGAAACCGAGCATGCCCTGTCCGCTTCTTCATGACCATGTTCAACTCCTCCTCACTCTTGTAGGTGAGTTGGTCTTGTTGCGGTTGATGGGAGGATGACAAGATGTGAATGAGATGTTCCATGCTTCTGTTCAACCCAACTGCTGCTTCTGCTTCTTCAATCACCATTTGAGTACTATGACTAGGACCGGGATCATCGTCCATCCTGTTTCTTGTAAACCCTATAAAATCTACCGCCATGTTTAGGATTCAAACACTGAATGTCTATTAGCAAAGCTTTGTCAAATCTCTCAAACACAGTCACAGCCACGACGGGGTCCGGGATCAAGGAAAGATGAAGGGTAATGGGAGTGTTCTGAAAATGGGAAGAAAAAGGAGAGAGACAGGTGATGTATATATATAACTCCAACGATAAAGAAGAAGATGTACAAGAAGGTGGAGGAAGAAAAGTCAAACATGTAAAATGGGAAATCGGAGAATCCGAAGGGTCTTTTTTTTTTGGGTGTGGTGTACAATACAATACGATTGCTATATTGAGGGCAAATGGAAATAAAGTAAAGTCAAGATGGGGTGTTGTGTTGGGTCCCATTTTTGCCTTTTTTCTTTTTTAATTTATGTACTCAAATTGTTAGGGCAAGTGGAAAATGGAATCATTCATACCCATCTTCTTTCTTTCTGTTTTTTTTTATACCTACAAGGTGTTGAATTTTTTTAATCAAGTCTTCGTTCTTTAGCATCTACTTCTCTTGGGGTGTTTGTTTTTTGAATGTCAAAGGCCGAGCACACGCGGAACTAGTATAACCCAAACTTTGATTTTCTTTACAAGTAGAACTACTCTCTTAATGACAAGTCAAAAGGAGTAGTTTTTAGTGATTGCTCGTTGGGAAACCGAAACAAAGCTCTACATTCATTAGATCGCCTCACTCAAAATATCTCTCCTCCCTTTTAACACAGTCTCTTTATAAACGGTATTTAGCACGAATTTTCGTATTAAATACCCTATATTTACTTATAATCAACGAATACTTGTTGGTGTTTAAAAGTACTTAGATGCTTAGTATGGCAATGTGACTTGTCTAACAGGTGACAAGTAATTAGGCATTGTGGGTGGCAGGTTAAATTAATTATCGTGGCTTTTTGGCTTTATTTAGCTTTTTTCTTTTTTCTTTTTACCTTTTTAAATAAAACAATATTATTATTATAATAAAATAATTATTCATATTAATTTTTAACTAATATTTTATGTGTTAATTGAAAAAAAAAATAGTAATAACATGAGGCCTACAAAAACTTAAAAATATAAATGAGTAACTTTGGCTAAGTACCCCTTTAAAAGATGAATGGTGCTTAAAAAACGGGTTATCTAGAATATTGATATGATAGGTTAAGTACTTCCACTAAGTAACCCTTTATAAACACACCTTCTATAAACTATTTTAATAGCTGTTTAGATGATCGGGTATCGAAACCTAGATAATAAAATTTAATAGTTTTTAGTTTTTTGTATTATTACTATTATTATCTCAAGTAATCACAAAATAGTAAAATCACTTCCTTTTTATTTTTTTTTTAAACTCAGAGCTAATGTACTCAATTTTGGAAGATAAAGAGATTTAAGTGTATATGGAATAAATATAAAGAGGTGTATTTATAATTTATCATAAAATTTTCCAACTTTTAACCAATAAGATGGTATATAGGGTAGAGGTCACTACGCTGACCCAATTGATTTAAAAATTTTATAAAAATCATTCAAAGCCTTATATGATACGTTTATTTTAGTTCAAAGTATATTCATATTGATGAAAATAATATATTTACTTAAAAATTACTATAGTTACATATGGTGCAAATGATACTTTTGATTATTAAGTATATAAGACATATATTATAGTTTAATATACTTATTAATACTTTTGTATCCATATTAAGTGATATGCTAAATAGAAAGATTCTGTTTCTTTCAAATAATGGAAATGCAACAACACATATCGAGAGGTATATTATTTTGAATAAAATCACGCAATAGCTGCATTTCCTCTATAAGTCTATAAATGATATATCTTTTAAGACACATTATTAAAATAAAAGAATTGTTAATTGCTAAATAAGTATTACCAATGATAAAGCATATAATTCATTGGATAAGTCATTATAAGAGAAATAGAGGGAAAAGAGAAAACAAACGTAAAATGTTGGGAATAAGAACCAAGCTTAACTTCCGAATTATTTTTAACACTTGGAGAAATCCAAAACAACCAAATGATCCCAATCTTTTTCTAAAATACCATAGGATGGAAGGATAGCAAACAACCCGAGTGCATTAAGTCCTCTCCATCCGCTAATTTATCTTATCAATATTTCAAAGGTTTCTAAGAACTTTTTAACTTTCCTGAGATTCCTATAAAAAAAAATCTTAAATTTTATTTACATCATTTATTAAATCCACATTGTAAAATTAAAACAAAAAAGAGAGTATTTAATATTCAAGGGCAAAATATGAGAGAGAGGGAATAAACAGTTGTCAAAGTCGTTACACTTTAAACAAAACATGTATATATATATATATATATATATATATAGTAAAGTGGGTCAAGTACCACATTACACATGCTCTTAAATTTTCCAATTTTTAGATGGGATTTCCCGAAAGTCAACTCAAGTACTTAATAAAATAAGTTCTTGTTTTGAAAATTTAATTACAAAGTCAATGGCTAGTTTGTCTACCTAGTAACAAGGGAAGACGTTATAGGCTGCCAAATAGTTTGACTTAATGAAGAAGTTTCCGATGTTGGAATTTAGTAATCGATTAGGAGAAAGAAACGGAGCAAGTGGCGAAGTGGTATGGTGATGGTGTTTCAAGAAGATTTGTTATATATATTATTGAATGAAAATACAGAAGGCCCATTTCCACAGATTCGATAAGGAAAGAGACTTTAATCGTTTTAATACGTCATGATAAATTATGGATAAATATAAATAAAATTTTAATAATAATATAAATTTATTATTATTAATATATGTTTAAATATGAGAAGTTAAATCCTTTACTTTTTTATATATTTATTCATTCATTAAGTGTTTACAAATATTGAATAATATAAAAACTTTCTTGAATGATCCGATAAATAGAAGGTACGGATTAATCCGATTGATTTTTAAATAAATAAAATTGTTGACCAACGTTATGATTTTTTCATATCCTCGGCCAATAGTTAGAGAACACCGTTTGACTTTTCGTTTTTTAATTGTGAATTGTAATTTTTAGTACGTAACGAGTAAAGAATAAAGAACAAAGAACAGAATTATTCATCGTGCAATCCAACGGCAACATGGAGCCTCTCGTAGTGGTTGACCTCGTGAAGACAAAGAAATTAAGGATGGTTCTTCGATGTTAACGACGTCAATCCCCCACCCACCTTAACATGACTTTGATTAATTAAATGAAGAGGAAGAAGACGGCCACAACTCACGTCAAAAGGCAGCCCATCGCATTAGTGCATTGACTAATGACTTTGGGTAAAAAGACACGCCAAAATATGCCAAGTTCCTCGATTTCATTGCATGATGAATTTAGCTCTTTCTTGGATGCCCTTGTGCCTAGTTTGACATTATCATTAACCCTTTTGCTTTATTCACGAGTCATTCATCTTTACAACCTAAATGATTCGGCATGGACAATAGATTTAACCTCTCGCTAATTCCTAGTATAACTGGCAATTTAAGGACCCTCTTTTTGAGGAATTCTCCATTTATAGCGTAAAACCTCCCACCAAGTTAATCAAAGAAAATAGTGGTTCAGTCAAGTGCTTAAAAATAATTAACCTTTTATGTCGATGGCAGTTTTTGAAAAAAGAAAAAGACACAAAACCCTTTCTATAAATAACTTTTTAAGACCTAATATCACATTTAGTACGGAAAAATGGTCCCAAATGAAATGGAATTTAATAAGGATCAAAATAAGAAATTCTTTCATATATTTGGAAATGGTTATGGAACGAAATGAAATAATATTAAATGCTTAAATAATATTATTTACCGAAAATGGTCTTAATTATTACATACTATAATTTTTTTTTATGTTTACAAAAGTAATTTTAATTAATCATAATTAATGAAGGAAGTAAAAATAAAATCATGATTTTAAGATGGCAAACCAATTCCCCTTGAAGCCAGAATTGTCAATTTCATCGGATCATGATACTGGCTTCAAAATATATTTCCAAATATGAGAAATGAGAATGGAACTCAAAATTATGATTTCATTTCAATCCATTTTTACATATCAAACATCACATAATAGTCATTTTCCCCTTAGCAATGTTAGAACCTCTATGGTAGAACAATGACATTAAGAAAGAACTACGTGTCTAGAAAGTTAAAGCACAAAATCAGTACAATAGATTATGTTGTAGTTAGAACTAATTTAAAGATTTGGTTTTCTTGAGGTTCTTGGGAACTACGAAACATGTTATATTGGTGCTAAATTAAGGCTTTAACTAAGATCTCGGTTAAGTTACATTCATTACTTATGCTTAATTCATAGTTTTGTCATTTTCAAAAAATATACCTAAGTGTTTTCTATTGTTAAATGCTAACTAAATTAAAAGGAGTAGATTTTGGATTTTGTTAGGATTATTTTTGTAAAGGTTTCATGGTGTCTCAGATTGAAGGAGAAAGGGATAAGAAGATCATAGAACAATACAACCATGCTAAGAGGAAGCACAAGCATGCTAGGTTAAAGCACGACTATGCTAATGCTATGTTAAGTGAGATAGATTAACACGAGTTAAGCACGACTTTGCTATGGTACAAGTACGATGTACCAGAAGCTTAAGTATGTCATGCCATTCTATGTTTTGGGTGTGCTCATTTTCTTTTCTTTCATTTTGTTATATTCTCTTTCACTTGTTTGTTTCGTAACTTATTTGACAATTATATTACAAATCTAAGCAATTTAGTCTAATATAAACCATAATTGAAGACTTTTAATTTAATTATTGACCTATATAAATAAGACTAAGGTAGATAAGGAAATTAATTCGTGTATAAAGATAGAACTTCAAGATTCCAGAGTTGATTGTTAAAGGAACTTTGCTTTATATTATAATTTAGGCATAGATGCTAAATTTGATTTTGGTATAAAAGCCCCCCAACTTTGTTGGACTTAGTATGTGATACATCTTTGCTGAGTGTGCTTGGTAAATTAGAAATTGAAAAATGACTAAACTGATTTCCAACTTTAAATACTTGATTGCTGATTGTGCATAGCTCATCTTAAGGGCTTCAAGTAATAGATCTCTAAGGAGTACCTTGATGATCCTTGTGTAGTGTAGTCTCTAGTATAGTTTCACTTGTAAGTGATTTAGGGTAAATTTAAGAGTATAGGGGTTAGAGGTGGTAGTTCTTGATACCTTTTTAGATTAGGCCCATAGTGATAGTTCCCAACCTTAAGAATCCTAAGGCTAGTGGTAGCAATTCCTCAGTGTATATATGTGTGTGTGTGTATATATACACACACACACATACTCTCTCACTGTATGAGTAAGGTCATGAGTACCCTGTGTAGGTTGAGGGACTAGATTAAAGACTAGATAAATTGGTTATTTATTATTCTTGTTACATTATATATGTGTGTATATATGTATATTTTTTCATGTTTGACGCATGTACATATATTTAATGTTACATACTATGTTTCAGTTCATTCCTTTATTTTTATTTTTTTATAAGTTATAGGTAATTATCATAAGTTAGCTGCTTACAATGAATATAGAGATACTATTATTATTAGGTCAGGAAGAGCAATGACTAGTAATCCTCTGATTAGAACTATGATATTTTTGGGGATTTTTTAGATTGTATTGTTTATGGTATGTAGGAGTAGACTCCAATTATTTACTACCATTATATTTGTGGTTAAAATAACTCATTTATGAGTCATTCGATTATCAATGCTATCCTTAGATCCATATATGTAGCTCTAAGTTTTAATGAGCAACCAAAGCTAAAATAACTTAAAATAACTTCAAATAAATTCTTTCTTGCAACAATTGAGAACGTCGTGCGATGGTGGACACCCTCCTTTTGGCCAAACCCTTCATCAATAAATTTTTCTTTAAGGCACTCAATTTTTTCACTTTTCTTTGTTTATTTTAAAGACTCGTTTGCAACAAAAAGGTTTATAGTCTTAAGGAAGTTCAACAAGCTTGCAAACTCTATTGTTAGTCCTAGGTTGTAACTCATCTCTCATTACATCTAACTACATAATAGATTGTAGGCTACCTATGACTTAGTGCTTTAACAATATCATCAATCTCATCGTTATTCTCACCAAAATACATATATAATCATCATAGATAGTTGAATTCCTTTGTCTCTCTAATCTTATAAGTATCATTTTTAGTACATGCTCTTATGGTTAGTCTATCTCATTTGTGGGTGCAAGCTTAATTGCTTGCAGATCATTTGCATTAGTAGATAGATATAAAGCAAGTTCAAAAAAGGTAAGCACTGAAAGACTTGTCGCACCTTGCTTCATATTTAAAGGTTCATCACATATAACATCATTAGCATTAAAAATCCAAAAAATTAGAGGTCATAGCTCAATAATCCTAGTACCATATAAACTATACCACTTAGAATCTTTAAGATAGTCAATAAAGTAACAAGCATAACCTTAAGGTTTCGTTAAAATTAGCAAAGAACATCATATTTGTTGCTTAAAAAAAATATCAATTTATGGTCTTAAACAAATATCATGCCAATGGTTCTTAAAATTGGATGAAGTCTTCACTTCTTTTGGTTTAGTTGAGATTTTTTTTTTTTGCCAAAATTGAAGACCTTTTGGTTTGATTGAAGACCTAAAATTGAGATTCTTTGGGTTTAGTTGAGATTGAAATTGATTAAGATAGTTATCTCAAAGTCAACAGAGGAAACTTGTCTTTCTTAGTTTATATTTTGTGATATATTATTGGCTATTAGTGATTTGGGCTTGTCACATGAGACTAAAGAACTATCATCAAAGAATTCAATATGAAGGATCTCAAGGAGCTTCTTTTACTTTAGGCATTGAGATTCATTCTTACAAATCTACTTTATTGAAGCTCTCTTAAAAATTGTACTTTGGTTATTTGCTAAATAGGTTTACTATACAAAATTTTCACTCTAGGGATATGTCAATTGTTGGGGAGATATATGTAACAAACTCTAAGATTCTAAAAATGACACTAGGAGAGTCCATAAAAATGTACCATATATATACCCTTATGAGTAGTTTAATGTATACCTAAGTTTGCACAAGAACAAATATTGATTTTGCTATAATTATTGTAGTAGATTTCTCCTTAATTTTGTGCAAGATCATTAAGTTACAATAAATGAAAAAAAAATTCTACAAATAACTACGAAAAGTGAAGAAAAATGTACTAATGCATAAAACTATTAAGCAACTTGAAGCGATTGAATACTCTAATTCGATCTTTGCAAATTTTCTAAACAATTTGGAATTTTGTTTCATATTACATTTTAATGTTTATTGGAGGTGCGATCTTATAGAAAAGTATCAAGAAAGGGTTTGACAACTTCATCCACTATGTATGTGGAACTTTTACATGTTATGAAGCCATGACATAAGCTATTTGGTTAAAGGATTAAATTTCTAGGTTTATGGTTATGGATTCTATTTGACATGCTATTTTAGTTAGGCCTGAGGCTTAATTCGAAGTAAGGTCCACTAAGGGCTTGTTAATGACTAAGCGAGCCAACACGTAGCCTCGCTTGAGTGCTCTATATTCCCCAAGCCTTTAATCTGCCTCTATGGTAATGTTAATAAGAAAGAAATATTCTAGTTTCTTTGTTTTTTTTTTCCTTCATACATGGGTATTTATACATAATCAAGCTTTCCTATTTTTAGTATAAAATCTGCTATAATGATGATTGTGATTTTGTGGTCAATGATATTCATTGACTCTATGATATAGCCATAAATTCCTAATTTCTAGGAGTCCTTCACGCCAATACTCCCCCTCAAGTTGGTGCATAGACATCTATCATGCCCAACTTGCTAAGTAAGTTATGAAAGTTCTTGCTACATACTGCCTTAGTTAGGATATCTGCTAACTGATCTTCTGATTTCACAAAGGGAAACCGGATTGTCTTTTCTTCAAGATTCTGTTTGATGAAGTGTCGATCAACCTCCACATGCTTAGTTCGATCATGTTGTACCGGATTATGAGAAATATCAATAGTTGCTTTGTTATCGCAAAATAAATCCATCTCGCATTTAGGAGGAAATCCATTCTCAAACAACAAATTTCTAAGCCAAAGAAGTTCACATAACCCTTTTGCCATTCCTCTAAATTTTGCTTCCGCACTTGATAACACCACTACCTTTTGCTTCTTACTTCTCCATGTAACAAGATTACCATCGACAAATGTGAAATAGCCTAAAGTTGACTTTCTATCTAAAATATTTCCAGCCCAATCCGCATCTGTATATTCTTCAATATTTAGATGACCATTCTTAGAGAACAAAATGCCTTTACCAGGTGATGATCTTAGATATCGAAGAATCTGAATGACCGCATTCATATGATCTTCGCTAGGGCAATGCATGAATTGGCTAACTACACTGACTGCATAAGCAATATCAAGTCGGGTATGAGATAAATAGATCAACTTACCAACTAGCCCCTGGTATCTTCCTTTGTCTGTTGGCACTTGATTTGAGTATTCTCCAAGTCGATGATTTTGAATTATAGGTACATCAATTGGTTTGCAGTCCAATAACCCGACTTCAATTAATAAATCCAGCACATATTTCCGCTGAGAAAGAAATATCCCTTGATTAGATCTAGCAACTTTAATCCCCAAGAAGTATTTGAGTCCTCCCAAATTCTTCATCTCAAATTCTAATGCCAACTGAGATTTAAGCTTTGCTATCTCATCCATATCATCTCCTATAATGATCATATCGTCAACGTAGACGATTAGAGCTGTAGTCTTACCTTGTTGGTGTTTCAAGAATAAAGTATAGTCAGAGTTACTTTGTCGATAGCCATATTTCTTCATTGTGACACTCAATCTTCCAAACCAAGCTTGAGGTGACTGTTTTAACCCATTTAAAGTTCTCTGCAACTTGCAAACGACCTTATTGTCATAGTCGGCCACATATCCAAGAGGGATATCCATATAAATTTCTTCTTCAAGGTCACCATGGAGAAAGGCATTTTTTACATCAAATTGATGTAAAGGCCAATCAAGATTTGTTGTAAGGGACAATAAAACTCTGATTGTGTTCAATTTTGCTACTGGAGAGAAGGTTTCTTGGTAATCGACTCCATATTTTTGTGTGTAACCCTTAGCAACCACTCTAGCTTTGTACCTTTCAACAAATCCATCTGCTTTGTATTTACTTGAAAATACCCATTTGCACACTACTGTCTTCTTCCCTTCTGATAATGTAGCAAGAATCCATGTTTTATTTTTCAACAAGGCTTCCATCTCTTCCTTCATGGCTTGAGTCCATCTAAGATTTTGTAACGCCTCTTCTGCATTAGTGGGAATGTGATGAGATGAGATATTATTTGCAAAGCTTTTCAAAGATTCAGATAGTAATCCAGTGGACATGTAATTGGCAATAGGATATTTAGATCGCCGTTCTTCCATCTCAAGAGAGTATCGACTTGGGGGTACACCACGATTATTCCTGTAAGGTAATCTATAGCCAGGGATAGGAGAAACAATATCTATGACATTAGAGGGTTAATGAACAATAGGGGTTGATGGAGAACTTAAATCAGTGATATTCTTAGGAGATGGACTAGTACTTATTGGAGAAGAAGGGGACACGTCATCATTTGAGGAAGTTGTCTCTAACTCGTTCTGAATGCCATTTTCATTATCATCATTTGAGGAAATTATCTCTGACTCATTCTGAATGTCATTTTCATTAAAGCCTTGCCACTTATATCTCATCCAACTCACCTCTTCGCTAGAATTATCCCCCTGATGAGGTGGAGTGGAGAGCTTAGTAGTAAAGAACATTTCAGTTTCAAAAAATGTTGCATCCATAGTGACATATGTTCTCCTATGA
This sequence comes from Lumnitzera racemosa, assembly GCA_024138005.1. NCBI lineage: Eukaryota > Viridiplantae > Streptophyta > Magnoliopsida > Myrtales > Combretaceae > Lumnitzera > Lumnitzera racemosa. Next base: position 12,112,309 of record JAMXBC010000007.1, read on the forward strand.
GTGGAATCAAAGCAGAGATATCCTTTTTGATGTAGGCCATAGCCTAAGAAAACACACCTCACAGCACGAGGATCAATTTTTGTGCGGTGATCCTTTTGGACATGAATAAATACAACACACCCAAACACGCGTAGTGGCATCATCAAGATTGAGGGCAGTGTTACAAAATGAGATAATGCTTAAAGAGGAGCTATCATTTTAAGAACCTTTTTTGGCAACCTGTTGATAACATGAACTGCATGCATAGTTGCCTCTGCCCAATAATGCCCAGACATATTAGCCTCAATAAGTAGAGCTCTAGTAGTCTCAAGAATATGTCGATTTTTCCGTTCGGCTACTCCATTTTGTTGGGGAGTATGTGAACATGATTTCTCATGAATCATTCCATGTTGACGAAAGAAGTCATTAAATTGCATATTGACATATTCTCCGCCGTTATCGGAATGAAGAACCTATAATTTGGTGGAATATTATGTACAAACCATGTTATAAAAAGACTGAAAGGTATTGAAAACCTCATCCTTATGTTTCAACAAATACAACAATGTCATTCGTATGCAATCATCAACAAAAATCACAAACCACCGATAGCCATGAATATTAGGTTTCAGGGATGGTCCTCATGCATTAGTATGGATTAAGGAAAAAGGAATGGTACTTTTCTTAAAACTCAAAGGATAAGTGGCCCGATGGCTTTTCGCAAAAATACAGGTTTCACATTTAAATTGAGAAATTGCCATATCTGAAAGTAAATCTAAAAGAACATGTTTCAAATATCCAAATGACGAATGACCTAAACGACGGTGCCAAATCCAAACTTGCTCCTCCTTGGACATATTCTGATAAACGGTGTGACATACTTTACCGATCTTTACATCCATCAAATAGTAGAGTCCCCCCTTCTCAATACCACATCCAATAATCTCCTTTGTTAGAATATCCTGAAGAAGGAAAAGATTAGGATAAATAATTGCAACACAATTCAAATATTTGGTAAGTTGACTCACAGATACTAATTTGTGAGAAAGAGATGGAACACGAAGAGTATTGGATAATGGCATATTAGGTGCCACTATTACTGTACGAACCCCTGTTATTGGGGAAATTTTTCCATTGGCATTTATAATGTTGGTTCTTCTAGGTTTAGATCTTTGGGAGATGTCATTTTCATCATAGGTCATATGGTCAGAGGCTCCTGAGTCAAGAATCCATTGGCCATGAGCATTGTCTATTTCATGTAGATTCATACTTGTGACTAGTTTATGAATTTCAGTGGTGCTGACATTGTAAGCTTAAGTTAGAATTAAGGAAAGAGCCATATCACTGATAGCAACTGAACCTTGACCTTTAGTCATCTGTTCATTCTTGCCTGTGTCATTGCTCCGATACCAAAATGTTAATAAGAAAGAAATATTCTAGTTTCTTTGTTTTTTTTTCCCTTCATATATGGGTATTTATACATAATTAAGCTCTCCTTTTTTTTTGTATAAAATCTGCTATAATGATGATTGTGATTTTGTGGTCAATGATATTCATTGACTCTATGATACAACCATAAATTCCTAATTTTTAGGAGTCATTCACGCCAACATAAGGTTCTCGAAGATCCATCCTCTAAGCACCAAGTCAAAAAAGCACTCAATCACCTACTTGTGTGCACAAAGCTACGTAAGCCTTCTTAACCTCCGAGCATGCATTAGCCACTCTAAGATGCCCCCTAGAAGGTTGGCCCATATCTCATAAAATGGTTAGCCTCCTCTTCTCCGTTTAGAGTTGCACGTCCTTTACACCCACTCTTCTCTTCTCTTCTCTTCCATAATGGTAGCCTAACATCCGTGGTATGACTAGCACATCAAGTATCCTCTGAGAGATGGCTGCTAACATGTCCAAGGTCAACTAATGCCTAAAGCCACCTTGTCAGCCCCTTACGTGTATCCCTTATAAGTAGTAAGCTTGGACAAATCCTAAGTCGATACGTACCCTTGGTAGGTAAGCACCTTGCAATATAAATATCACAAGGAGCTAAAAGCTAAGGGGATTCAAATTCTTAGAACCCTAAACCTCTCACTCTTAGTTAGAACTCAACACTACTTCTCTCGAATACCTTCTCCCTTAAGCTAAAATGGCTAATACACTTTCTGATTTTCTCTTCCTTCTTCCCTGGTTGCTGACTTGAACGTTAGAGGGCCTTCCTAAACAAACCCACTAAGGGCTTTGCCCAGGTACCTAGGAGCAAGGAGCTTACTTGATGATAAGGCCCACCAATATATTCCTAAGAAGGATCTAAGCCCCCTCTTCTTTTATACTTAGTTGATTCTCAGCAATTAACATTTTAGCACTTATTATTTCTAGCAAATCATGTAAGAACAATAACCTTCATGCTTTGCACTAAGTTGATAGATAGAGGTCATACCCGCTGTAACGTTCACCTACCCCCTAGCTTTAAGCACTCAAGCTTATGGAATATAATAGTTTAGGATACTTGTTCAATAATTACTTGAAGAAAATGGAAGGCCTCAAGTTTGATATGCTCAATAGGCCTTTCAAAGACCTACACAGCCGACTAAATCGTAATTGTGACAAAATGCACATGTAAGGTGAACACTTTATGATAAGTAAAACCATTGAAGACTTGTCCTTAAGATGGCCCCAAAAACACTTAAGGACATAAATGTCCAAGAGTTAGACGAACATATACGCTGTGAATTTAGAGTATGTAACCAAAAGAAGATCGAATCATCAGCCTGCACATTGTGCCAGACATAAGTAAAGAGCTCATTCGTACCACTTATTCTTAAGGAAGCACTAGCTTAAGGTGTAAAACTTCCATACCTTAACACATACAATGGAACCGAAGACCCAGCTGACCACCTAGTTCATTTCTGCACTATGATGAGCCTCCATAACTTCATAGATACTATCATGTGCAAAGCCTTTCCTAATACAATAGCAAAAACAACCTTGCTATGGTTCAACACCCTGCCTAACAAATCCATTACCTCCTTCAACGACTTAGCGAGCAAGTTTCAACAATACTTTCTTAGCTCCAAGGTTTCGTGCAAAGACTCCTCAACGCTATACAATGTCAGATAGCATCTTAACAAATCCTTGTGTGCATACTTAGAACTTTTCAACTGTACAACGCTCTAAGTCTCTAAACTTAATATTAGAATAACCCTCCAAGCCCTAATCATAGGAATCAAATCCATAGGCAAACTCTTTGATGAAGTCTTTCTCAACAAGTTGAACGTACTGGACAAGTTCATAGAGTAGTCAAGAAATATGCCGTCTAAGATCAACGCAAGATTTGAAGTTGATAGTAGCATCCGCAGTTCAATGAAAAATTGCTTAGGGTGAAGAGATACTAAGTCATCCTCTTCGAAAGATAAGCAAGAAAGGTAAAAGCAAAGATTTGCATATTATTCATCTTACATGCCTCTAAACCGCCCCCTTGGAGGGGTTATGTACAAGGTTAGAGGATAACTCCCCCGACTACCTTATGCCAAAGAGACACATGACGAAGCCAATTTTGGCAAATATTACAGCTATCACTAGGTGCATAGACATAATACCAATGAATGTCATCACCTGAAAAATGCAGTCGAAGGCTTTGTTCGCAAAGACCACATTGACCACCTCATCGTTGATGAAATAAATCAACTCTAACTACTAACCTAGTGTTATTGAGTCGAGTAGTAACAATAGCCTCAACAATAGCAACGAAACCAACCATGAGAAGATGTTGTCAACAATCAAAATCGTTAGGGGTAGAAGAAGATGAGTAAACACCATCTTTGGAGGCCTCGATCTTGCAGGAGATGTACCCTCTACATCAATTGAGCACAAAGTATTCCTGGTCAGAACTAAGAAGCCTAAAGTGGATACCACCATCAACTTCACCTTAGAGGACAAACAAGGCATCGATTACCCACATAGCTATGCCCTAATAATTAGCATTGAGATTAGATACTTTGATGTCCTAAAGACATTCATTGATAGTAGCAGTTCAATTGATAACCTCTTCTACAATGCTTATGAATGGATGAAGGACCAACTCAATGAGCCCTTGCAATCCTATAAACATAACCTTATAGGCTTTGGAGGTGACAAACTTGTACTAGCCAAGGGTCTCATCACCTTACCAATACAACAGGGCAGTGATGCATACATCGCAACACAGTCGACTGACTTCGTTATAGTTGACTATTAGTTACCATATAGCTATCCTAGTAAGGCCAAGCATAATGAAATTGGATATGCTCATAAGTCAAAGATGCTTGAAGGCCAAATCCGTAACATTAATAGAGGTCAATGAAACGCTTGGAGACTAGAATTTACTCAAGTCCCTTCATTTGAAAGGCCAAACATAAGATGATGTCATGAACATTGAATTCACCCCAAAAGAAAAAATAAGCTTCTAAGGAGAGCTAGTAGAGAAAATCAAGGAAATTGAACTCAAAAGCACACCAAGACTAACCATTCAGGTCAAAACAGCCCTACTTGAAGACGAAAAAATTGAGTTCGTCAATTTCCTCCACTAGAACACCGATGTCTTCGCATTAGCACCTAAAGACATGTCTGACATCATTAACATACTTGATGCAATTCATCACCTTAACATCAACCCTTTAGTCCAGTTGGTCAAACAAAAGAAACGGCACTTCACACTTAAACGGCAAGCCATAATTAAGTAAGAGTTCTAGAAACTACTTCAGGTTGTACTCATTAAGCAAGAGAAGTACCCAACATAGCTTATAATATACCGTCTTTGTAAAGAAAGCTAATGGAAAGTGGTGAATATATATCGACTATACCAACCTCAACAAAGCTTACTCGAAAGACTGTTTCCCTCTTCCTTACATAGACGAGCTCATCAATTTAACATTAAGTCATGCCCTCCTCAGCTTCATGGATGAATACTCGAGTTACAATTAGATTCTTATGGCACTTGAGGATGAGGTTGATGAGTTCCTAATTACACATATTTTCTATGGTGATTTTTTATGATTTTCCCTTGATATTTGAGTTTATTTTTAGATAATAATACTTAATTGAGTAAAACTTTATTTTCTAAGTTTTGAAACGATCTGTACGAGAAAAGAAGAAGATATAAATAAATTTCACTCAAATTGAAGCTAAAATGAGCAGGTTATGAATGCTTGAAGATCGACATAGTCGAATGACATGACTGTATCGTTTCCAAGCAAATTTAGAGCATATTTTCAACTTCTACAGCTTAGGACATGATCGTGTCCCTAGTCATGTCTTTTCCTACCGACTTATTTTTTTATTTATTTCCTATATAAATCAATATTAGGGTTTGTTTAAGGAGAGAACTTTTTAGTACAACTTTTAAGGAGTTTTTGAAACCAAGAACAATTAAGAAAGCGAGGAGAAAAGAAGATTTCAAGATTTAATTTTGTTTGGATTTCATGATGCTTATTTCTACTCTTTTCTATACTTTGTTTTTAGATTCTTATTTTAGATGTATAGTAAGTAGATTTTTGTTATTTAAGTTTTGTGAAACCTAGATCTATTCATGTGACATGACTAATAATTGATTAATTTAGTTCGTATTATTTTCTTAATTCAACTATGTTTGCTTCATGATTTAGGTTATTATTTCCATATGTAATAATATAGAGTTTGATATCTTATAAGAAAGTTGAGAGATTTGTTATAAGATTAGATATAGGCATAGTTGATGAGAATTATTGCAAAATGAAAGATAATTTGCAAGATTCTTCTAGAATTTTGAATTAAAGCATAGAGAATTCATTATTCAATAATGCAATCTTAGATTATGCTATTGAAAAGAGATTCTAATAGGTGATTTTAGGATTAAGGTTAATTAGCTTGAAAAAGTGATCAATTTTAGTAGAGAATTTTCCCGATAAAAAAATATTAAAGAATAAATTAAATTATCCTTAGGAAAATCATATGTTAGATTTAAGGGAAACGGGATCTAGGTACAATATTGAATCTTGAATTAATTTCCAATTGAATTGCTTTCTTATTAATTCTTGAATTGCATCTTAGTTAATCTTTAAATTAGTTTTAACAATAATTTAAATTCACTTCTTTAAGTTTCTTAAAATTTAATTTGCTGGTTAGATAATAGAGACCTAGTGAATACTACTAATTAAAGTCTTTGAGAGATCGACTTTCTGACTGATATCCATTATATTATAAACTCATAGGTGCACTTACCTATATCAAGTTTTTGGCACCGTTGCCAAAGACTTTCGATATTAACAAAGCCAGTAGATTTATTAATATAACCATTTTTTTTTATCTTTTCTCGATTTCTTTTCTTTTCTTATCTTGAATTCTTTTATTTTCTTGGAGCGATCTTTAACTAAATTCTTTGTTTTCTTTAGTGTAGTATATGACAAGAAGTTAGTCAAAGGATTTGAATAAAATCAATCTTGAGATTTAGAGGATGGCTTTACATAATTTGAGGCAATTATTTGTTAAAGAAATAGAAGAGGCGATAAACCAAGGGTCTTTGATTAGATTAAAAGACAAAGTGGAGTTGTTAGAGGGCAAAGTTAAGGATTAAGAGGTAGTACAAGAATCTGATCATGAAAGCTTACTTGACAACATCATGTCTAACAACAGAGATCAAAATTGGACATTGTTGAACTACTTTTGACCGTCATTAACCAGTACCCAGTCTTGCATTAACCGACCAACTATTGCAGCTAATAACTTTGAGATCAAGTTGAACATTATTCAAATGGTATGGTAGTTTGTACAATTTGACGGCCTCCAAGACGAAGATCCCAATGCACATATTTCCAGTTTCTTGGAAATATATGATACTTTCAAGATTAATGGGGCAACTGATGATACTATTCGACTGTACCTCTTTCCATTTTCTTTGTGTGGTTGAGCTAAGCAATGGTTGAATTCCTTAGCAAGGAATTCAATCAAAACTTGGAATGAATTAGTGGAAAAATTCTTAGAGAATTATTTTCCACCTATAAAAACTGCAAAGCTTATAGTCGACATCTCATCTTTTGCCTATATAGAAGGTGAGACCTTATACGATACATGGGAGCACTTTGAGGACTTATTAAGGTGGTGTCCACGTCATGGCCTCCCTCTTTAGATAGAAATGTAAACATTGTATAATAGTCTCAATGCTTCTACAAGGCAAATGATAGATGTGGTAGCTGGAGGTATACTTAACACCAAGACACCCTAGGAAGTCCAAGCTTTGATAGAAGGTATGGTAATAAATAATTACTAATGGTAGAACTTAAGGGGTAAGCAAAAAAGTCGCAGGCGTATTTCAGCTCATTAATGTACAGTCTCTAGCCACTTAAGTGGAGATGTTGAGCAAGAAGATTGAATTACTCTTAGCTGGTTCACACCAACCACAATTTAACCTTAACAACTTCAGCCAAGAGGGGATTGTAGACTACAAGCAGACAAAATATGTTTCTTTTCTAAGGAAACCTACAAGACCCTAATGTAATCCTTACAACAATACCTGTAACCTAGGGTGGAGAGACTACCCCAACTTGTCATGGGGAGGTCAAAATCAAGGTCAAGACCAACAGTAGTAGACAATGAATCAATTGTAGTAAAGATCAAATTTACCTCCACCAGGATTTCAATAGTCGACAATACCCCAGCCTGCTCCAAAGAGAAGTTACAAAGCCTCTTGGAAAAATATATTCAATCTAATGAAGCTAGAATGCAACAAACAGAGGCGTCTTTAAGGAACCAAGAAGCTTCTATCCACAACTTGGATAATCAAATTGGCCAGATTGTTAGGATGCCAGATGAGAGACAACATGGATCACTATTTGGGAACATTGAAACAAACCCTAGGGAACATGTTGATGCAATGACCCTAAGAAATGGTAGAGAGATACAAGTTGAGAAGAAGGATGATAAAGAAGCAGCTGAAAAAGAAGTGGAGGTCAAGGATAAAGAAAGTTTAGAACCACTGAGATCAAAAGAGAATGTACAGCTACTAAAAGTGAAAGAATACAAGGAACCTATCCCATATCCATAGTGACTTAAGGAAGACTGCCTTGATCCAACCAAACAATTCTATTAATTCTTCGATCTTTTTAAACAATTACAAGTGAACTTACCTCTTATTGATGTTTTATTGTAGATGTTGAAACACGCAAAGTTTCTAAAGGACTTGTTGTCAAACAAGAGAAAGTTAGACAATCTTTCAACTGTTACACTAAACGAGGAATGCTCCATACTACTCCAAAAGAAGCTGCTAAAGAAATTACAAGATCCAGGAAGTTTTATTCTTCCTTATGTGCATGGAAACATATCTATAGATAATGCCTTGGCAGATTTAGGAGCTAGTATTAACTTAATGCCATATAAGTTGTTTAAAAAGCTAAGGTTAAGAAAACCTAAACCAACATGCATGTACATTTAATTAGTTGATAGGTCTACCACATACCCTAAAGGCATCACAAAGGATGTTCTAGTGCGAGTTAATAAATTCATTTTCCTTGTAAATTTAGTTATCCTCTATATAAACGAGGATCTCAAGATGCCACCCTTCCTAGCTACTGTTAGGGCCATATTTGATGTTAGCGAGCGTAAGCTCATCTTAAGGGTCGAAGATAAGGAGACTATTTTCTAAAATCTAGATTCAATGTACAAGTCCCTTGACTTAAAGGGTACAAGCTATGATGGTGATACTTCTAATGTTGTTGTTACTGAATGTGTATAAGAAACACTTGTCAAAGAACCTATAAACCATTGCTTAGAAGTAGGAGAAGGAGAAATGGTAAGAACGCTTAATCAATCAGAAGTTGTAGCTCAGTTGAGAGCTAATGAATCCAATGTGGTGAAGACAAGGATTAAACCATTTTGTAGACCACACGAAGGAAAGTTAGAACATCCTAAAGTAAAACCACTAGTCTTGGAGCGAAAACAATCAAAAGATTGTTTAGAATATGCTTTTGAAGTGAAGAGCTCAAAGTTACCAACAACCACTCCATCTAAGCAAAAAGCAGATAAAAAGAAAGGACTCAAGCAACATAAGTTTGATGAATAACGTGATAAGAAAAAACTCAATAGGAGTTATGTAATTAAACAAGAGATTTTGTTATACCAATGGAAAAAGGGTAAGTTTAGCCTTGTTTGGAGGGTTCAAAAGTGAGGTAAGGATGGAGATTCATCTCCACTCGGATGAAGGTAAGTAAACCATGCATCTCATTAAGCTAACAACATTAAATATAGCGCTCTTAGGAGGTAATCCAAGTTATTTATTTATTTTCATTATTTTCTAGCTTATAGGTTATTTTAGTAATTTTTATTATTTATCTTAGCACTTTAATACTTTTATTTTTCATTTTAGGGTCAAGTCCGCTTTTATTTTGTGCTATATATACGGTAGTCCTACTAACCAGTTAACAGGCAGGGGTTAAGGGGACAGCATCCGCTCTAGGGTTACCGAAGCGAGTTAAACAAAATTTCAAAATTGATAAGTGCAATATAATAAGTTTTCTTTTTAGTTTAATTTTTGCATTAGATTTCTTCAATTCATTTTTTTTAGTTTAGTACTTTTGCTTCTTTAAGTTTTTTTTTTTTATTATTATTTTGAATGCACACATTTACGTTAGGCATACATAAATTAAAATAAAAATAATAAAAGTTAAAAGAAAAAAAAATCAAAACACTATACTATACGATCCAAAGATACGATTATGTCTTGGATCATATCAACAGTCAAGCCCTAACATGCAATCACAATAGGTTACATGGTTTAGAGACACGGTCATGTCTTGAATCTTGGGTCGCACCATAGAAAGATATACGACCACGAGACACAATTGTGTCGTCTACAACAAATATGTGTACGCAAACTAATTCTCCTTTGCCTTTCTCTCATTGCTCCTCATACAAACACATACAATCTTCTCTCTCTCTACTCTCCCACTCATGCCAAACACATAATAACAAACACTCACAACCATCTTTCATTCACAACTCATCACTCATACCAATTTACATTTTTCCTAAGTTCACTTATTTCAACTACTTTGGTAAGTTCTTGATTTCTCTTTTTCTCTATTTTTTTTTTAAATTTACTTGGATTGGACTCTTATGCATGATAGAGTACCTAGACCTTGAAGTTTTTGCATGTGATAATCTTTAGAGTGTATTCATGACTTTTGTTTTAAAAAGATGGGTAGCGAACATGAAGAATACGATTGTGTTTTTGAATTAGGCGTGACAATTAGATTTTGAAAGAAATAGAGTTGTGGCATGATCACATCATTTATAGTACGTTACTATAGGCATGTGATTCTTGAATGTTTGAGTTGAAGTGCTAAACTTCATTGCTTTATATGCCTTTCTCTTCAATTTAGCACTTATGGCTTTAATGTTTAATCAACATACAAGTGCTATTGATACATGTTATTGAGGAATTGAGAGTTTAAGCATGCTTGGAATCTCTTTTGTAACAATAGTTGTTAGGATTACATGAAGGATTTCTCAAGAACATAACTACATTTGCATGCATGCCAAGTGTTTGACAAAATTCCTCAATGAGTTATATTGTTTATTTCCACACTTAGTGATGATTTTTTGTTTATTTCTTTATTCTAAGTGTGGGGAAACTCTAGTGTATTGAAAATTTGACTTGAGTCTTATTTCCTTTTATAGAGAAACATGGTACCAAGAGCTAAATTATAAGTTAAGAGAAAGAAACTTAGGAGAAAAGTTTGGTTGAAGATGAGGAAGAGAAAGAGGATGAAGAATAAAAAGAGAATAAGGATGATTTCATGAATGATACCTCTGATTAGGAGGATTGTGGAGTTGACGTTGGTGCGTAATATCTTTTCTTTTCTTGATTCATCTATATTGGTTATTCGTAGACTTAGTTTATTTGCTAAACTATTTTGATGCTTTCTTTTCTTTTTATGATTTTCTTTTATTAGTGTTTAGCGAGTCTTGTTGCGAGGTAAAGGTCTTAGAAATTTGAAGCTCATGTTGGAGATCGCGTTTGATTTAGACTACTTTAAACTTCTGACTTCTTGCATTGTGAATCATGTCACTCAAATTTTCAAGGGAGTATTAGTTTTTCTTTCCCACTTTTCTATTGTCTTACCCATGATTATTTTGATTGTTATATTTTCCATGATGTGAATTAATTCGTACATTTAGGACAATATATGGTTTTAAGTGTAGGGAAGGGAATATAGAAATTTATAGAATCTTTTGCTCCTTAAGAGACCAATTTTTTCGCATTTAACCCAATTTTATTATTTTATTTCTTGCAATTATTTGGAAAATGGTAACTTCCAATGAGTTGAAAATAATTTGAATACTTGCTCTTTAATGTTTAAATTACACGATGCTAGAGTTGATAAGTAAAATCTTTGTGGAGTGAAGTTACGGATTATTTAGCTTAAGATTTTAAAGACTTAAGATTAGAGCAATATCACTAGTTATGAGTTAGTCATAATTATTTTCAAAACTTACTTTGATGTATACTTTCCTCTTAGATGCTTTAGAGCCCTATAATCCTTAGTAAACAAACAAATGAAATTTGTCTTTTGAAAAACCCTTAAAATAAAATAGTTGAAGGTAGAAAGTGATATAAATGAAAATAATTATAAAAATAAAAAATAAAAATTGGTGAGAATTCACCTCAGTCCCTTAGAAGAGCGAGGTTGAATTCCACTGCCAATGTCGAAATAAGCTTAAAGAATGAGTTGGTATGGATTGACCTTGGTCTCTCAAAAGAGTAAGGTTCTTTCTCGCTACCAATATGAGGGCTAAGTTCGTATGAATCGGTTTTGGTCCATCAAAAGAGTAAGATCCTTTCCCACTTCAGACACAATCGTCCTTAATTAATGTGTTTAATTTGATAAATTTGAAGCCTTCCCAACGAAAGTATGTATTAAGGAGATGATCAGAGGATGAGTGGATGTAGTATGTATTTACTCTAAATTATAGTACTTAGTGAGATTGAAGAGAGGGTTGTAAATATTTTAGCTAAGTAGGTTAAAATTTTTATGACTCTTTCCTAATTGGCGAGATGTTAAATTTGATTTTGAGTACGAAATCATTGATTAAATGATCTGGTTAAACTTTAATTTATATAGATTAGCTTGTGAATTTTGGTAATTTATGTCCTTTGGACATTAGGAAAAAGATTGAATATAAGAGTTAAGGAAGTTATTTAAAGAAAATTGATTGGATCTACAAGTTGAATCTTTCCTGGTTAAGTGTAATTTTTGGCCGATTTCTTAGGCAGTGATGGTTTTTAACTTAAGAATTCATATCTTGATTTTTCTTTGATTTATTTGCTTGAGGATAAACAAATTCTTAAGTGTGGGGAAGTTTGATGAGTTCTTAATTGCACAGATTTTATATAGTGATTTTTTATGATTTTCCCTTAATATTTGAGTTTATTTTTAGATAATAATACTTAATTGAGTAAAATTTTATTTTCTAAGTTTTGAAACGATCTATGCATAAAAACGAGAAAATAGAAATAAATTTCACTCAAATAAGAGCTAAAATGAGTAAGTTATAAAGGTTTGAAGATAGACACAGTAAAAGGACATGACTGTGTCATTTCCAAGCGAATTTAGGGTATATTTTCAACTGTTACAGCCTAAGACACGACCAAAAGACACGAGACTTTTTATTTATTTATTTCCTATATAAATCCATGTTAAGGTTTGTTTAAGAAGAGAACTTTTTGGCATGACTTTTAGAAAGTTTTTAAAGCCAAGAACAACCAAGAAAACAAGGAAAAGAAAAGATTTCAAGATTTAATTTATTTGGATTTCATGATGCTTATTTCTACTCTTTTCTATACTTTGTTTTTAGATTCTTATTTTGCGATGTATAGTGAGTAGATCTTTGGTATCTAAGTTTTGTGGAACTTAGATCTATTCATATGACATAATTAATATTTTATTAATTTAGTTCTTTATTATTTTCTTGATTCAATTATGTTTACTTTATGATTTAGGTTATTATTTTCATGAGTAGTAATCTAGAGTTTGATATCTTATAAGAGAATCAAGAAATTTCTTATAAGATTAGATCTAGGCATAATTAACGAGGATTATTGCAAAGTTAGACATAATTTGCAAGATTCTTTTGAAATTTTGAATTAAAGCATATAGAATTCATTATTTAATAATTCAATCTTAGATCAAGCTATTGAAAAGAGATTTTAATAAGTGATTTTAGGTTTAAACTTAAGGTTAGGGTTAATCGGTTTGAGAAAGTGATTAACTTTAGTAGAGAATTTTCCCATCAAGAACAATTAAAAAATAAATTAAATTATACTTAAGAAAATCATATGTTAAATCTAGAGGAAACAAGATCAAGATACAACATTGAATCTTGAATTAATTTCCAATTGAATTGCTTTCTTGTTAATTCTTAAATTGCATCTTAGTTAATCTTTAAATTAATTTTAGCAATAATTTAGATTCACTTCTTTAAGTTTCTTGAAATATAATTTGCTAGTTAGATAATAAAAACCTAGTGAGTACTAGTAATCAAAGTCTTTGAGAGATTGACTTTCGGACTTATATTCGTTCTATTATAAACTGATAGATACACTTGCCTACATTAAGAGGTCTACACCTCGTTTGTCATAGACTTCGACACCTATTGTTACAAGGTCATGTTCTTTGGCTTGAAGAACATTGGAACAACATACCAAAGATTCGTTACCACCATTTTCAAGCCACAGATTGGAAGCATGATAATGAAAAGTAAGGAGAGGAAAGGTTACATTGAGGACCTCTAAGAAACTTTCAATACCGTCTACCACTACTTAATGAAACTTAACCCTCAAAAGTGTATCTTCAGGGTAGCATCGAGAAACTTTCTCGGCTTCATTGTAATAGAACGAGGAATCAAAGCCAACCTAGATAAAATTCAAGCTGTTCATGACATGACATGACATCCCCTAGAACAATGAAAGAAGTTTAGCACCTCAAAGGAAAAGTCACTACTCTTAATCACTTCGTCTCTAGAAGCGTAGATAAGTGGAGTTCTTTAAGCTCCTCAAGAATCCACCCAAGTTCAACTGGATGACATAGTGCCAACAAGCATTTGATAATTTGAAAAAGTTCCTTGAGAGACAACTTATGCTCTCGAAGCATATCCTGGGTGAAGAGCTTTACCTGTACCTTGCTATTAGCGACACAACACTATCTTTGGTGCTTATCTACATTGAGTAATGAGAACAAAAGCCCGTGTATTACATAAGTCACATCCTCCAAGGACCAAAAGTTAGATACACCAAAATTGAGAAGTTTACCCTCACAGTGGTTTTTGCTGCATGCAAACTCAGGCTATATTTCCAAGCCAACCTGATCATAGTACTAATCGACCAACCACTTTAAGCTATCCTACAAAGGCTAGACACTTTGGGTAGAATGGTCAAATACACTCTCGAGCTTAGCACCCATAATGTCCAATTCCAACCAAGACAAGTAATCATGGCCCAAGTCCTTGCAAACTTCATTACAAAGTATACAAGAGAGGAGGAAGTATAGTTGGACATTAACATATGGGTCTTCTACTCGGGGGGTATAGTATTCTACACCTTAAAGTTTGGATGCCCGAAAAATAAAAATGAGGTTAAGTACGAAGTGCTCATCATTGGATTAAAAATAGCTAAGGACATTAGGTTAAAAAAGCTAGACATCCACTCAGACTCTATGCTAGTGGTCTAGCATGTAAAGGGAGTATATGAGACAAAGGGAGAGACGATGTTCAAATACCTCTGACAATCTAAGGGCTCCTTTCGAATGTTTCATCATAGAAGATCAACAAAATCCCTCGAAAAGAGAATTCAGAAGTAGAAAGGCTATCCAAGATGGCCTCCATCATCATCCTAACACAGTACGATGGCAACAAGCTACTTTTTATTTGATACCTCCCAAAGTGCAGCATGGAGGAACAAGAACAAGAATTCATCAAGATCCAACCTGCAATCTCCTAATCTTGCTAAATGGACCCCATAGGGGAACACTTGAAGACTGGAGTTCCTACTTGAGGATCGAACCAAGGCAAAGAGGTTGGCATATGCCTCTACTAATTATATGATCATTGACGACATGTTGTACTACTGAGGCCACAGCGCACCACTCCTTACTTACCTCAGACTTGACGAGGGTTCCTACGCCCTAGAAGAGCTCCAATGCCAGGGTGTATAGTAATTACATTCAATCCCAACCACTATACATCTAAGCACTCTATCTTGGTTATTATTGGCCCACCATGAAGGAGGATGCAAGGGCCATGGTCTAAAAATGCCACAAGTGCTAAAAACATTCCTCAATCTCCTACATATCAAGCTCCAACCTCTACCCATGATGAACCTGTGGTTAGTTGCTCAATAGGGTTTGGATGTGCTCAACCTTTTCTCAAAGCCATTTAAAGGATGAAAATTTATCTTAGTTGCAGTGGATTACTTTACAATATGGGTAAAAGCACAAGCAGTGGTAACCATCAGCGCCCGAGCTACTGAAGGCTTTGTTCTAACATACATCCTCTCCTACTTCGGAGTACCCTACACAATTATCACAAACAATAGCAGGCAATTTAAAAGTAAAAAGTTTTAAGAGTTCTGTGACAAATACAATATAATGCTCCACTACACCTTAGTTGCTTACCCCAAGAACAATAGCTAAGTTAAGATGATCAATAAGATCATCCTCAACAGCCAAAAGAAAAGGTTAAAGCATGCTAAAGGCAAATGGGTAGACGAGCTCCCCAACATTCTCTAAGGATATCGAACAACCCATAGAACCTCCATCAAAGAATTGCCATTTTGCCTTGCCTTTGAATCCAAAGTTGTGCTCCCCATTCAACTGGACCTACTTACAAGCAGGGTCTAGAATTTTGATATGAATATAAACCACATGGCCCTTCAAGCAAGCCTCGACTCAATCAAGGAAGTGCGTGATGTAACGTACGCTCAGATAGCAGCTTACCAACAGTAAGTGGCTTGGTAAGGGTTAGGTAAACTCACCCCTAATTGGGAAGACCTGGTGTGTGTAAAGAATGCAGGCAACAATGCATACATGCTTTAGACCCTTGATGAGCAACTTATCCTTAGGACTTGGTACATAAGTAACCTAAGGCTATATTTTGCCTAAGTCTTGTAATTTGTTCGTCACATTTGTAACAGCTTATCATATTAATGAGACGATGAGTTCCTTACACTTGTTTAATTGTTTTCTCTTTTTACTGGTTTATTCCACGAACCTTTACCCTTAGGTTGATTCTCATCCCCGAGGACATGCCTAAGTTGGTACTTACACTAACACCATAGGCTTGGATGTTCTCTCTTTTTGCTAGTTTGCATTACGTACCCTTGGCCTTAAGTTGATTCTCATCCCTGAGGCCACACCCCAAGTCATTACTTCTACTAACACTATAGGGACTAGGGCCCCAACTGCCGTCAAGACAAGCTCCCTCGATAAGGTTCAAACACCGGTACGATGTTCGAGACCCCCTAAAGACTGAGAACATACTGTAGATATCTCATTTTTACCATTTTATTATTTTAGTTCTTTTTAGAATAAGGAAAAAGGGTCTTAATTCAAGAATATAAAAAAAAGAGTAAAAAGATACAAAAAATTAGAAAAATAACAAAAAATAGAAAAATTGAGAAAAAAAATAGAAAATTAAAAAAAAATTGGAAAGTTGAAAAAATATATAAAAATTAGAAATTTAAAAAAAATCCAAAATTAGGGAATTTGAATAAAATTCGAATAGTTTTATTTCAAGATAGCTGAATAAGAGTAATAAACATGAGTTAGGTAATCTTTGATTAGGTGAGGCTTGAAGTAACCTAAATCATTTTTAAGGCTTATATATAATTTGTTTGTAAAAGAAATCAGGATACGGGCCATCAACCCATTTAGTTTTGAGCTTAGCTAATAGCCCATATAAGAGACAACTTGGGCTCAAGACTTGCTGCAAGCATTGGGGTGCCTTTTTCATTTTTTCCTCTCCATAGATGCCATGTGTCAGCATTCCATTAACTAACACATTTCTTTTCCATAATTTTCCTCCACTTTCTCACAAATACCCTATCCAAAAAACTCTCTTTGTAGCCGATTTTAATCCTTTATTCTTTATGATTTTACCATATTAATGGTGAAATTATGGAGAATATGCAAAATACCTCCGATCTATACAATATCATGTCTAGATACAGTTATTTGATGGGTCAAAATGGATTTGAAAATTAGGAAAAAATGCTTTAATGCATGGGTTTCACTCCAAGTAAATGAAGTTGATTCTTGGCTGTTTATTGCAAATCGAAGCTTCCGCTGTAGTTTTTTTTTTTTTTTTAGCAAAAACAAAGATTTAGGAAGCAGTTCTAACCTTCAATTACATTTTCTTTTCCATTCAAATCACTAATCAAAGATGGCCAAATCTGAGCTTTTATTTCACGCATCTAAGATCATCTATGGTTTTCCTTCTTCAATTTAAGCATGTATAGTATAGATAAAGGGTCAAGAAAGCTCTCAAGACATGGAAAAAACTCCGATCTCCTTTCCTTCCAAGGTTTCGTGAACTTTCTCTCTCTAGATTCTTGACCACCACAGTTACTTGCAAAACCAATCACCACTGTGGTTGGATTCTCCACTTCATAAGCTTTCCGTTAGTACTAGTCTCGACCACCACTGTAGCTTCAAACTCGAGCACCACCACTTATTGTTTCAAGTCAACCCTTAACCACCACGAAGAGGTGGTTCCATGCACACGACCCTGTTTACCACCAACTAAAACCCCAAACTATACTAACCTTTAACACCGAGTGACTCTCCATGCAACCTAAGCACCACCAGTACCTATAGTTAAACACCAACAAACTCTAAATGGCCACCAAATGCAGTGGTGTTATTCCCAAACCCTTTTTTCCTAACTAGATTCACATGAAACTTCCATCAACAATAAAAAAGAAAAATCAACCTAAAACCACCCTAATCAAGTCCTCGGAGCTATTATGGTCTTCTTCTCTATTTGACGCATGTATTGTAAGTATAGCCCGGATCTGGATCCTCCAACCTGCTCCTGACCCTTGCAAATCTAACCTACGCACCCTGCCTTAGATTTGGTCCAATCCCCTTCCTTTTTCCCTTTATCTTGTGTTTTATTTTATTATATCGTACCTTTTTCTTTTCTTTTCTTCTTCTTTCTTTAATGTTGTATTCTATTGTAATAATAAAAAAAAAAAAGAATCCCAGAAAAGGAGAGAAAAAAAGATAAGAAAGCTTTTTTTTTTTTTTTTTTCATTATTTCGATAAAAAAATAAATAATAATATGTTTTATTACTTAAAAAAGTATTTTTTTAAATAAAAGTTTGATTAGCAAACCCTTTTTTGAAATTAGGAATTCCTAAGAATTTTTCAAATAATAAACATTAATAAAGAATTACAACCCTAATTATATAGACAAAAAATGTAAATCCAGCTATTTTCCAAATTTAAAAAAAAAACCAATACATTTAAATTTTCTTAAATGAACTATGGAAAGTTTGATTCTAAATAGTAGGTACATAAAAACTCATAGACAGTTATGTAACAACTTAAAATAGGAATTTTTTTTTATTTTCCCTTTTGTAAATAAATTTTCTTATTTGCTTCTTATTTTTGTAAATAGAATTAATTTTCTTTAATTATAAATTAGAGTTCATCTTTTATATTAAAAAGAGTTATTTTAAAAAATAAAGTTAATCTCAGAAGGTTAAAGTGGTACCTATTTAAGTTTAATGGGATAACTTCCGAACTAGTATATTTGGTTTCTTATAATCTTTTCAAAAGTTTTCAAAATCTCAGGTTAGTAAATAAATTAGAGTCCATCTGCCTATTAATTCTAATTTAATCACCTCTCCCAATCTTAATGAGTGGTGACTCTAAACGTTTTGAAAATAAAAGAAACTAGATTTTTCTTAATTCTTGTCGAGGATTTAAACTAAATAGGCATTGACTTTAGTTTAAATTGGATTAAGGGAAATGAAAACCAAAGATTCAAACTCGATACACACACGCCACACAAGTAAATTGACCAACTTAGTCACGTATGTAAATCACCCTAAACCTTAATGGTTGTGCAGCTAAGTTGAAGGTACACTAACTTAATTGGTACACTTATCCAACCAACTATTAGATACATTCGTGTACACTTACTAAGATGAGCAGAAATTCTAAAAAGCAAGCTAGAAAATGAAACACGACAAACAGAAAGTAAAAGACAAGCATAAATGCAGGAAAAACCCAATTCTCGTTAATTGAAGGTTATTACAAGGCCTTAAGGGTCAACATCCCAACCATAAGTACACAAGAAAAGGAAAAAGGAAAATTACAACTAGAGGCATGAAGCCAATTCCTACTTTACTACTTGGCACCAACTCTTACTATCTACTTGTAACTTCAACTCAACTACTTAAGGAAGATTCTTATTTAACTAGTCTGCTTACAACTTTCACTCAGCTTATAACCTCATCCCAGAGAACCATGACTAGTCTCTTGACCATAAGCAAGCTAATGGCTACGATCTTCGCAGCCTTAGCAGCTTTAAGGCAAGCCCCACATCGACAAGATGAGCCAACCTTCCATATGAATGGTATAGAATGGGTTCACCCAAGCTGATTTTTTTATCCCCTTTACAAGACTGGTCAGGTAATGCGCAGAACTCAAGACTATCTAAACATACACCTTACCTTACACTTAGTCGAAAACCGTTGGATCAAGTAAGGAGCTTTCTTTGCCGTAGTAATCATTGCCAAGGCCCTACCTACATGAGCATTTGAGATGTAGTGCCTGAAGGCCTTGTAAGCAACCTCATGCAAACAAGCAACCCCAATGATGAAACCACCCCATCAAGTAATAGATGGATACCCGAGGTCCTACCATCACCTAGACATTTTTGGCTTAGAGGTAAACCTGACCGAAAGGTCTACACACATACCTTAATAGGCACTTAAAAGCCACACCCCACTATTAGGTGACTAAATGATGTGAACCTGAAGCTAAGGACTGATAAGGCCGGTCATAGGGTTGAGTCTAAGCTTGCAAAAAGCTTGAAAAGGCAATGGAAATGCACAAAAACAATATGAAAAGTAAAACAAGCAAACTCACAAATAACTCCAAAGGATATAACACACCAGTAAAACTTTTGAGGACTCAAGGCACAATTTGATATGATGCACGAGATGGTCTAGTGAGATTAGGTCACGATAAGGGTAAAGTAAGGTAAGCAACAAGCTGTGAGCAAGTTCATAAAAGGAAGAATGTTCAATATTAGATGTAAGATGATTAAGTTGATTGCAAATACATATACAGTGGGTATTTATACCTAAAAAACTAGGGCAACCTACCTAAAATGAAAAAAAAAAAAACTAAAAAGGGTCTTATCTAAAAGAAGTAATATACAAGGAATAATAAGAGTACAATTAAAAATACAACAAAAATGAGTATCTTGTACGGAGGATTATGTCACGTGGTTTCTCAAACGTGTGACTCCTTATGAATTGATGGCTTTTTAGCTGAAAAGACAATTCTATATGATCAGTTTAGTATTTGTCGAGTCGAAGTGTCAAGCAGAGGTGGTAGGTCAGCCATGCTAAGCTAAGCAGATAACTCTTCCAAAGTGAATTTCCCTTAAACGTATTCAATTTAAGTAGAATTCAGGTTGGCTGAGCTGATGGTCGGATGAAGTTCAAGTTGGCAACTAAAGATAAATGATGAGTACGAGAGGGTTTAGCTCGGTTAGGGCACTAAGTCAGTAGATTGCATAACTTAGACTCCTTGGTAGTAGGTCTTAAGGAAAGAATTTGCTTGGCCATGCTTTATAGCCTTTAGGCCCTAGCATAGGTCGAAGGTTTGGATGTAGGATGGTTGACAACATGAGTTTCTTAATCAGGTTGGTAGATGCTATAATAGTGCAGCTCCCATTATCTACTATGAGTGTACACACCTGATCATTCGGTTTACAAATGATGTAACATTAACATCTTCCTCAATCAGGTTAGCATTAACATCAACCTCATCTCCCACTTCTTTCTCCTCTTCAGGTTCCTCATTTATGCTATTAATGAACTACTGACCATTGGTCCTATTACTTGCATACAGCTTTGAGGCCTCTAATCCCTTACTTGAAGAATCCTCTCTCGGTAACCTACTGATGATGAGAAACTTTACACCAAAGGAAGGTGGCTGAACTCCTTAAGCTCTCCACATTGTTATACGTTGATTTATACTTTTGGTTGTGATGATGCCGACCGTTCCCTTACCAAGGACCTTATACCGAGTAATCCTACTAACTACTACTAAGAAGTTCTTACTGAGTGACGAGAGACTCACTTACTGGCTGAGTAATTTTCTCTCAGCCTATTACCATTTTTCTTGTCACCCTCTTCTTGTCTCAACCCCTACATTGCCGCAATACCTATTGTATTTAGAGAATCTTCATACAAGACCAATGTTGCACTACCACCTGTCCACTTCATTTGACATTATATTATTTTTCCATTTTTGTCTTTTTTCATTTTTACCCTTTGTTGTATATACTAGGAATCCCTTTTTTGTATATATTTTCTTGTAATTTCTTTATTTATAATGTTGCCCTAGGGACTTACTATAAATAATCCCTTTCTATTATAAGCCGCAGCTAACTTGACAATTAGAATTGAATATTCTATTCTTGAAAGACAACCTTCTCTAAGTTCATTTTCTTTCATACACTCTTATCTAATCTTGCTAAGTAGCTCAAGATTAAAGGTGAGTAAACCTTGACATCAACTTATGCGTCATATCAAGTAAAGTGTAAAATTGTATTGTGTTCACTAGTGGGTTACATCTTCCAAACAACTTCACATCAGCTACTCCAGTTCATCCATGGACCATTTCTCTATATTTTTCTTCGATATTTCGGAGAACCCATTTAGTTCGGATTTGCTATGGTAACTAAGCTCTTAGGTACACCATATAATCTTGGTATCAAAGCTTGAGGTTGAGGTTAAGACCGAAAGCTGTGTAATGACAGTCAGTCTGTTGTTTGAGTTACTTGTGTGTGTATTGAAGGCATCTATGTGAAGTGTATTGACTAAGGCTTTGTGTTGAGAATGTTAAATCCTAGTGTACATGGAGAGATTAATGATGCCGAGAAGACGAATGAATGAGTGACCTCTGGAAGCCTTTCCAATAAACCAAGCACCACTGCGACGTACCGGTAGAGTCGCGAGAAGAAGGTTGGAATTGGATGAAGTGAAAGAGTACGAAGAAGAAGAAGACCAGTATGTTAGGATTGATGAGCATGAGTTTAAAGCACCAAGAGGTGCCAAACATCTTAAGGAATAGATTTTGAGCTTCAACGGGTTTAGTAGTGCTAATGACTACTTAGATTGGGAAGAGAAGATCAAAAAGATATTTGATTTCTATGATTATGAAGATGCTGTTTGCATTCGAGTAGCCACATTAGAATTTTTTGGATATGCAATAATGTGGTGGAATAAACTACAGAATTTTTACTCGAGGGCTCGATGCGAAGTCTAAACATGGAACAATATGAAGAGAGTTCTGAAAAGTAGGTTCATTCCTGAATACTACAAACAAGACACTTTCCGACCATTCTAAGACTTGAGGCAAGGTAACAGATTCGTAGACAACTATGTCCGAGAGTTTCAGTTGCTCATAATACAATGTGATGTTGACGAACCTGAGACTCGAACTATAGCACGATTCATCTCTAGATTACGGGCTAAGATTGGTAATATCATGAAATTGTAGAACCTCACAACTCTGGATGAAACCATCCATGTAGCTTAAAGAGTTGAATGGCAACAACGGAACCAGGTTAGTCGGATGTCAAGTAACCGAACATCGATGCCAAATAGGAGTAGCCGGCCAAGCCAACCAGGGAATGACAGAGTATCAAACAATTCTGAGATGGAATGCCAAGGTTAGATGCCGAACCGACCAGAAGAAGGCCGAAGTAAGAGCAAGACTAAGGAGCCTAAGATCCGAAGAGGCCTACATCAGAGTTCAAGAAGGAAAACCCAAAAAATCAAACGTTTTAAATACCTTGCCTATGGATATGTAGCTAGTCAATATCCAAACCGTCAAGTCATGACCATAAAGGGAGACAAGCCCTAGTTTGAAGTAGAAAGTACGAGTGAAGGAGAGGAAGAAGTGGTAACCAATTAGATGCTGGAAGAATTTCAGGAAGACCCCAATGCCAAGGTACCTCCTGAGGGTAGAGCCAAGTATTGCTTTGTTGTTCGATGATCTCCCAATGCTTTTGTAGCTAATGAGAATGAGTAAAGAGAGAACCTTTTCCATACAAATTGTCGGGTGAATGGTAAGCTATGCATCGTGATCACTAACAGAGGGAGCTATACCAACGTCATTACGCAAGGGGTAATTAAGGCCATGAAATTGCCAACCCTTCCACACCCTAAGCCATATAAGATTCATTGGCTGAACGGGAAAGGAGGACTATACGTTTTCGAGCAAGTTAAAGTGTTGATTACCATTGGTGATAAGTATAGGGACGAAGTGCTGTGTAATATCCTTCCCATGTGTGCTTTTCACATATTACTCTGCTAATTGTGGCTATTTGATTTGAGAGTATTACACAATAGGTATAGAAACACCAACATGTTCCAAAAGGACAGGAAGAAAAGTGTATTGACACTTATGAGTCTTAAGGAAGTGTAAGAAGCACAAGAAAATGTTGCTAGGTCTCTACAGCGGAAGTCCTTGGCGATTTCCTGAGCTCAGTTTGCATGAGAAATCAAGGTCGAAGACTGTATGCTCCTTTTAGTCATGAGATTCTTAGAGGTTAAAGAAGTTGAGAACTTACCTACTGAAGTGCAACAACTACTTCAGGACTTTGCCAACTTATTCCCTATTGAGATGCCGAAAGGTTCACCTCCTTTGAGAGGTATCAAGCATTGCATTGACCTCCAACTAAGGCCTACCTTACCAAACTGACTCACTTACAAGATCAATCCAGAGTAGGCAGCTAAACTGAAGAAATATGTAGATGAGTTGATGGATCATGGATATGTTCATGAGAGCATGAGTCCTTATATCGTACCTACTGTGCTCGTACTGAAAAAGGATAGAACGTGGTGAATGTGCATTGACAGCCGAACTATCAATAAGATCACTATTAAATACCGATACACGATCCTGTAGCTTGATGATATGCTTAATGAGTTACATGACGCTTCCATCTTTTCTAAAATTGACTTGAAGAGTGGCTACCACCAAATATGAATGTGACTTAGGGATGAATAGAAGATGGCCTTCAAGACAAGGGATGGTCTGTTCGAATGGTTAGTGATGTCGTTTGGTCTAACTAATACGCCGAGTACATTTATGTGGCTAATGACTCATGCACTCAGATCGTTGATTGATAAATGTATTGTGGTTTATTTTGATGATATTTTAGTCTACAATATTCATCTCCTCATTCATGTCTAATGTTTGAGACTGGTGTTTAACATATTTTGCACCGAGAAATTATTTGGTAACCTGAAGAAATGTGTATCTACCAAAGTGAGGTTGTATTCCTTAGATATGTTGTTTCAGTGAAAGGAGTTCTAGTTAATGAGGAAAGGTCAAAGTTATTAATGAATGGCCTACGCCGACTAGTGCTGCCAAAGTCAGGAGCTTCCATGATCTAACCTCATTCTATTGGAGATTTATTGGGAATTTCAATTTCATAACTGCGCCGTTAATTGAGTTAACCAAGAAAAATGTTGAGTTTAGATGGATAGAAAGGTATTAGAGAAGTTTTGAAGACTTAAAGTCTAAGTTGATGTCTGCTCCAGTACTTACCTTACCAAATTTCGAGAAGGTTTTTGAGGTTGAATGTAATGCATCTGATATTGGTATTGGTGTTGTCCTTATGTAAGAGTGTCGACCCATTGCCTACTTCAGTGAAATCTTTGAGGTACTACCCTGAATTACTTAGCCTACGATAGGGAGTTCTATGCCTTTGTCCAAACACTGCAGAACTAGTAACATTATCTTTTATTGAGAGAATTCATCATCTATTCGGATCATAAATCTCTTAAGCATCTTCACAAGCAATACAAGCTTTCTCGATGTTTTGTCAAGTGAGTCGAGTTCTTGGAGACCTTACTATGTCATCAAATATAAGAAGGGAAGCACCAACACAGTAGCTGATGCACTTTCTCACCGTCATACCCTCATCACAACGTAACAAGCTAAGGTGCTTGGATTCGGCACTTGACTTGATCGGTATAAACATGACCTATGTTTTGGACCTTTAGTAGTTAGGTGTAGTACTAGAGGAGCTATAGAAGGGTTCTACTTGAGCAAGGGGTTCTTGATGAAGGGCAAGCAGATTTGCATGCCAAGTGGTTCTATAAGGGAGCTATTTATTCAAGAAGCTCATGCCGGGGGTTTGGCAGGCCATTTTGGGGAAAAGAGAACGATTAAGATATTGAATAAGTATTTTTACTGGACAAGAATGATGAAGGATGTGCATCGAATACTTGAGAGGTACGAGGTGTGTAAATATGTAAAGGAAAGGACAGAGCCCTATAGAGAATATACACCCCTACCAATTCAAGAGCAACTGTGGACTTGATACAAACCGGGCTAAGGACAGATAAGGCCGGTCGTAGGGGTGGTGAGTCCGATCCTGCCGAAGGAACGAAGAGTAAATGGGAGTCGATGGTTTAGCAAATCCTGTACACTAACTCTATGGATATGGTGCATCGTAGAACCACATACGGTCTTAAGACTTACCGAATGTAACGCACTGGTCCGAGTTATAGGGTTACCCACCACAATCCTTGTTAAAGGGATTGATAAGAGTTGGTAAGGGAGAGAACTTTCCAAGAGAAAAGACTCCAAAAGGGGGTTTTCATTAATTCTGTTATATATATCTGTATTGTTATAAAAGTTGCTACTTATAGTACGCCCTAAACCCTAGTAGTAAAACTGTAAATAATGTATAAGGCCTTAAACCCTAAAGAATTAGGCCCATAAATAAAATAAAGACAAACATATACAAAAATATAAAACCGTGCGTTTTACAGGGATAAGTTGGCATGTGGTCATTCGGCATGCCTTGAAAGTAATATCGCGATACCTAGCCGAGTAACCAAAGAGGTCGGCCCATAATTGCCGAGTGTTAGAGTCAATCGACAATAGTCCCTCTAGGCCGTGCCGAGTAGATCTAACCCTCGGCAATGTGATCTTTCGGCCACTCTGTCGACGATAAACTTTAGCTAAGTGAATCCAACTCTCGGAAAAACGATACCACGGCCTATTGGCAAGCATGATGCCGAGTAAGTGATTGCTCAGGCATAGGTGAAGATCAGTTGTTGTCTCGACTTTATACTTCTTGGCACTCTATCTGCAAGAAGTATTGTTATTCGACTTGGCAGATAAAATGAGTCGGCAAGTAGAAGATCTCAGCTTTAGCAGTTGGGTTGGGTCGGCATCCCGAAACCTATCATTTCCTCTCCCTTAGAGAAGTTTCAACCCGAAACTTAGTAATTGGTCGCTCCTGATCCCTCTAGGGTCAAACATTAGTTGGCAAAATTTAAATTTAAACATTATATACTATAATTCTTGAAACAAGGGCATCATCGGCAGATGCTCCGTCCACTCTTCATGGGCTTTGTCAACTACACCTTGATAGTCTCGACAACTATCAATTATAGGAAGCAACATGATCTCATGGTCATACAAAGAATTAAGGGCTTATAGATCTTAGATCGGCGGGACGTAAGCTGGCTCTTCAATGGCAAGTGATTCTGCCTCTTTAAGCTCGACTAGCTCGAACATCATGATCTCCTTATCAATTGTAATCAGCATTACTCTTGCTTCCACGTAATTCTGCTCTTCCTCCTCTTTCCATCTACACATCTCAACTCTTTCCAACAAGAGAGTCCTAAGGGTTAACATGACATATCCCCTGCATATGTATCCATCAACTCGGCTTTGATAAACTCCAATCCATAGTTGATAATAGCTTACAGGTGCAATGCTATAATTGCTCATGTCGATATGTAAACTTATCAAATAACTTAGACGCAATATTCCGATATGAGGAAGGCAAACATAGTAATTCCTATAGCTACCATCTATGGCATTTATGGTGGCTAATGGAATCACTTTCGGAATATGGGGATTTAACTGCAGTTTAGCTCAGTCTACCTCGGTTCTTCTATCCTTCTCCAGCAACTTCCATCTCCCCTTCTCCTACTTTCTTTCCTTGGTCTTCTTTCTCGCTAGCTTTCTCTATTCGAGTAATCCCTTGCCGCCTCTTTTCTTCTCTGAGCTCTTCAAGGTGAACAAGTATAACTTCTAACTGTTCCTACACATCATAATAGTCGAAATCAAGGCTAGACTCCATTCTTAAGGCTAGTTGGATAGCCTCATTTAAGGTTCTTACTCCTGAGGGATCAACACGTCGGGCAATCTCCGGTCTCAGCCTTCTCATGAATCGCAAGATAGTACATGAAAGAGATTCATACAATTCACATTGTCGTAGGAGCGCTTTATACTCCTAGACAAATTCTTGGACACTCATTCGTCCCTGCCTCAAGGTGGACAACTCCTCATACAACTCATCTTGATATGATGCAAGTATAAATTTCTCTCTCATGGCAAGTCTCATTGAGTTCCATATAGAACTCACTCCTCTGAAGATCCTTCACCTTAATTCATTCTTCCACCAAGTCTTGGCAAGACCTTAAAATTAACCTTCTATGATATATTCTTTGTCATGTTCAAGATACGAGTATTTTTCAAAGACTTTGTTGACTCGGAATTCCTAATCCAAGTATTCGTCTAGTGGTCTATGGCCATCAAACATGGGTATTCTTGATCTTATATATTCATATTCATAGTCATAGTCATAGCCATAGCCATATCGTGCTCGGTTGTCATAAGCCATGAAAATATCACTTCAGTAAACTAGCTTAGCTCTCAAGAAATCTTGTCAACAATGACGAACTATCTAACACTTGGTGACTCAATACAACAACTTGGAGGCCTATATAGCTCTTATTTAGAATTAGCTCAGCTATCTGGTTGAAGTGGGTTAGATGCTTGCAAAACTCGGTAGTTGAATAAGCAAACGACTCAGCTTAGTAACCTTAGGGGGACGACAATACGGTACTTCGCTTTGCTTCGGTACTTCGGATTGAAATAGCTCAAAAGCTCGACAAAGTTCAAATCCAACATAACTATTCTTAGCAAATCAACTTGGCAAATACAACAAATTAGAATTCCCAACCTTTTCTTTGATATATATATTCAATATGGGACTTACAATGTAAAGAAATTGCAATCCAAATGTTCACTAACCTACCCGAAGGAAGCTCAATTGAAACCAAATTAATATCTAGCAAATAAATCTTCGATATCCCAAATAAACCTAATAAGCAAGCACTTTCTCAAACACAAAATAGGATAGACACAATGACTAAAACTCTCAGCCCTATATGGAACCTCGAGCACTGATACCAAGCTGATACGAACCGGAGCCAAGGATAGATAAGGCCGGCCTTAGGGGTGGTGGGTCCGATCTTGTCGAAGGAACGAAGAGTAAATGGAAGTCGATGGTTTAGCAAATTCCACGCACTAACTCTACGGATATGACGTACCGTAGAACTACATATAGACCTAAGACTCGCTGGATGTAACTCACTGGTCCAAGTTGTAAGGTTGCTCGCCAGAATCTTTGCTAAAGGGATTAATAAGAGCTGGTAAAGGAGAGAACTTTCCAAGAGAAAAGACTCCAAAAGGGTTTTTCATTAATTTTGTTACATATATCTACATCGTTACAAAAGTTGCTACTTATAGTACACCCTAAACCCTAGTAGCAAAACTGCAAATAATGTATAAGTTGGTATCCCGAAGCCTATTAGGATCAATCTAAGCATAGATTTCATGCTCGGCCTTCCTTACGCTCTAAGAAGACACGACTTAATCATGGTGGTGGTTGATCGATTTAGCAAGATAGACAACTTCATTCCTTGCTACATAACTAATGATGCTTTATTCATCTTTAACCTCTTTTTGTAGGAAATTGTATGACTACGTAGAGTGCCGAGGAGTATTGTGTCCGACCGTGATACGAAATTTACGAGCTTCTTTTAGAAGACCCTATGAAGGAAGCTCAGCACTAAGCTCTTGTTCAGTACCTCTTGTCACCTCCAGATAAATGGTCAAACTAAAGTGGTAAACAAAACTGTTGGTAACCTCCTGCGTACCACTGTTGGAAAGAACTTTTGTGATTGGGATTTATGTTTGCCCATCAATGAATTTATCTACAATCACTCAACTCACAGCTCAACTAAAACATTACCATTTGAGGTTATTTATGGATTTAATCTAAACCTACCCTTAGATTTAATTAACAGTCTGACTACACAAGGGGAAAGTTAATCCGGCCTATAGCGTGCCGGGGAGTTCCAAAGGTTACATTGGAAGATTGTCGAGCGATTGGCCAAAACTATAGCTCAACAGAATGAAGTAGGAAACAGTAGAAGCAAACGAGTCTTTTATGCCCCTAGGGACCTTGTCTAGGTCCATCTTAGCAAGGAGAACTTCCCTAGCAAAAGGACAAACAAACTATCTCCTAAAGTAAATGAACCCTACAGGATCTTGAGGCGCATTAATAATAACACCTATGTGATTAAATTATCCGAAGGTTTTAGCATATTTACCACATTCAACGTCACTGATCTGACTCCTTATGTGCCCAATGATGATGAAGACCAAAATTTGAGGACAAATCTTCAGCAACCTTGGGGAACTGATGAACTGCCGACCATCAGTCCCATTACTAATGCACAACTCCGAGGACTTCAATCCTTCAATCGAAGAATCCTGTCTTAGCAACCTGTTAATGACGAGAAACTTTACACCGAAGGAAGGTGGCTGAACTCCTTAAGCTCCCCACATTGTTATACGTTGATCTGTACTCTTGGTTGTGATGATGTCGACTGTTCCCTTACTAAGGACCCTATGCCAAGTAATCTAACGAACTGTTGCTGAGAGGTTCTTACCAAGTGACGAGAGACTTACTTACCTGCTGAGTGCCGAGTGACGAGACTCACTTACCGGTCGAGTAGTTTTCTCTCGGCCTGTTACCATTTCTCTCATCACCCTCTTCTCATCTTGGCCCCTTTATTACCACAACATCTTAATCCCTCTCGCCTGCTGTGTTTAGAGAATTTTCGTACCAGACCAATATTGCATTGCCACCTATCCACCTCATTTGACATTATACTACTTTTCTATTTTTGTCTTTTATCCTTTGTACCATTTTTCGTATGTACTAGGAATCCCCTTTTTATATATACTTTATTGTAATTTCTTTATTTGTAATGTTGCCTTAGCGACTTACTATAAATAATCTCTTTCCCATGTAAGCAACAGATAACTTAACAATTAGACATTGAATATTCTGTTCTTGAGAGACAACCTTCTCCAAGTTCATTTTCTTTCATACACTCTTATCTAACCTTGTCGAGTAACTCAGGATTAGTGGCGGGTGGCCTTTGTAAGCCCCAAAGCTAAGCCAATTGACCGAAGGATTAACTTAGAACTTAAGTTTTGGACGATCGGTTAAGGAATCCGATCAAACCCCAAATTATAAACTAACGAGAGAAATATTAGTAAAACTGACCCTGTAAACTTGAATTTAAGAAAATAAGTAATAAAATAGGAGACTATAAAATTTTTAAATTTTAAGCATAATAAGTACTAATTACTGAAAATGCGAAAAGTGTAATATAATAACTAGTAAATTAGTAAAGATAGATTATATGTATACTAAAAATTTTAGAATGACCAAAATAATAATTAGAAATGTTCACGTATACCTTACATGTATTTACATGTTGATAAAAATACGCGAAACTACCTAAATTGGCAAAAAACTAAGTAAATAATTAAAGAAAATTATAAAATAATTATGAAAAAATCAGAAGAGGATAAGATTAATCAAAATCAAGTCGTGGCAAGTCCAAAGCTGCAAAAGAAAAATTAGCCAATAAAAATTTGACAACAAAAATTTGACAACTTAAAAGCCAAAAATTAAGGAAAATGGGCAAAATCTTGTCAAATTAATGCATATTAATTATAGAAAATGCCTATAAATAGCAGGAAAAATCCAGGAACTCATTTGGATAGTTAGAAATCAGAAAAAATTAGGGAGAGGTAAAAATTAAGAGAAAAATTCGAGTTAAAAAAAATAAGAAAAACTGTGCAGTTAGGGCTTTCAAAAGGAACCCACACCAAACGAGTAGTTGGAAGTGGACGGCCACCATCACCACACGGTGGTGGTAGCGCCCAGGCTAGCCGATAAGGCCACGGCGGCCCACGGTGGCCGGAGCCACCCAAATCGGTGAGTCCAATTTCCAGCCCGATTCTTGTATAATTTTGTAAAAATAGTAAACACGATTAGAAAATTATGAATTTTTTTATTCTGAGATATTTTTGTATGTATTTTGTAGGAAAAATATTATTTTAATGAAAACATATCCCATAATATAGGATCCTTAAGAAATCATGCAAAACCAAGCACATTTCGGTTTAGAAATAAATGACTTTAGGAGTGTAGTTTGTAGCTCAATTTTTTTTTGTAGGATGCTCATGTGATATAGAATAGTGCTATGAAGCCATTTTTTAAAATTAATTTTTGAAATTTTTAAGTTAATTTTTAGCCCTAAAATAATGGAAAAATTGGGTAATTTGGAGTTAATTAGGTGATTAGGATATTAATTACTGATTTAGATAGTAATTAGATGTTTAGGGATGTTAATCTCTGATGTGGAAACCTAATCCTAGTTTATGGAGTGTTAAGTGTAAGTAATGAAGGTGTTATGTGGTAAATGTAGAAAATTATGAATATGTAGAATTAAAAATTAATAAATATGAAAAAATTAGGCTTAATTAGATAATAAAATAATGAAAATCAGAACATAACAAATCTGAAACAAAATTCAATTTTAGGTAATTATATGAAAAATGTAAAAAATTCTCACAACATAAGTAAATTCGGTACACTAATAAGGATTTAAGTGTACTAGATGGAATAAAATACTGATTAGGGGTAGTAATCGTATTTAAGGTATCTGGAAATAATGTGGTTAGTTTCACATTATGAGTTGAAACAAATTTCTAGAGTCCGGGTGCAAAACAGTACCTAGAAATCGAACTATAATCTAATTTAGAAATCGATACGGAACCCGAACCTAAACCCAAACCTAGAATAATTATAAAAGACTTAAGACTTAGATAATTAGGTATATTAAACCCTAAACAACACATAACAATAAGCGTTATAGGATAAATCAAACTTATAATAATTATATAAAAAGCTGAAACCACGTTTGTGTTATAGGGATGATCGGCGATAGTCTGAGCAAATCGGACCTCGAGTGAGTGAGCGAATAGTCGAGGTAAGTTGGGATTAATACCATGCTGTATTTTGGGAGGCTTGAGATTATACTTAGTTGTGCTTGTTAGATAGTTGGATGTGCGTATGTGCTTGATTGTGGGTGATACTATGATTCTGTTTGTTGCTCTAGCATGTATTGTATGATTTGCATGAAATGATTGATCACCCTAAACTGGACTTAATCAAATATATAACCAATAATCATAATCGGACATGCATAGCAACCCGTTAGGGGAACTTAGGACTCTCCGACTAAATACCGACCCCTTCGAAAGGGATCGCGCAGGATTGCAAAATGGTCCCTTCTTTATCCTCAGTCGAACTAAGTAACAGGAGAGGAGGTCGTGGCGAAGGTGAAAACAGTGGTTCGAAGATAGTCGCGGGAGGAGCAAGGTCTCCATTACACTAGCCTGAGTTTGGTCATGAGCTGTTGCATTAACGGCAACTCTTCAACTCGGATTAGAGCGGGCGCAATTTCTCTAATCTCACGACGGGCAGGACAACGTCTTGCGATGGCATTTGCTTGCACATGCATTGCACCTAATAAGTGATTGAAAACCTTATTGTGTGTATGGTATAGTTTTAAGTCCTCCGTCCTAATTTACTAAGCTATGATTGCTCACATCCCTATAGACGTCGTGCAGATGCTGGCTAAAAAGCAGCAGCAACAACTACTCTGAAGCTAGCAACTGCTGGATCCTGGGTAATGAGGAAAAACATTGAACAATCAACATATATGTTGTTATTTTTCATTTCTGAATAATGTAATAACTGAATTATAGTGATTATATATAACTTTTCTCACTTTCTTAGATAAATGAATTATTTAAATTACAAACAGTTTACTTCAAAGCGAGTTAGCCGTGGACGCCTTGTGTAGATCAGGTCTAAGATAGCGGTTGTAAGGCCAACTTCTATTTTAGGATAGTTTACACGGCGGGGTTGTTACGACTCTGCCGCTTCGAGGCGTGACAGCCTTGACATCAACTTGTACGTTATATCAAGTAAAGTGTTAAGTCGTGTTGTGTTCATTGATAAGTCACATCCTCTAAACAATTTCACGTCAGCTACTCTAGTTTATCCATAGACCATTTCCCTTTATTTTCTTCGATATTTCAAAGAACCCATTTAGTTCAAATCTACTACAGTAAGTACTAATGATAACTAAACTTCTAGGCACACCATCTACTTCGATCTTCGAGACATCTCCCTTGATGATCATGGTCATCTGGTTCAGATACTAAGCAATCATGTACCTAAACCATTACCATTTAAAGCACTTGATCTGACTCGTCTTCCTTCCAGATCTTTATCCCTTCTCATATGTTCTTGTTAGCACATCACCATTAGGTCAACCCTTCTATTTAGCTTTAACATGTACCCTTCTAATCGGTTCGGTACTTGACTGAGCTTAGTAACTTCCTTAGATAAGTTAACTTAACTAACCAGGTTGGCTCACTAGGGGTCAGGTCGGTATTTTGCTCTTTCTTTATCTTTCCATTCGCTGGATTATTCGTATAGCCTTACCCATTGTAGTCAACTGTTGAATTCCATAATATCTCGACTATCATTTCTTAATCTAGTAAGAAATTTGAATACTGTTCAAGTGATGGCTCATTTAATTCCGATTGGATCATAAGCATTTGGAATTCTAGAATATAGTCATCAACAGTTCGGCTTCCTTACCTCAGTTCTTGAAGTTAAGAAAAAGTATCCAGTACGAACCTGTTTCTGAGGATCCTCTTCATCTTAGGCTAAGTATTAACGTCCCTAAATCCTTCTTGTCTCTTCATAAGTCGAAAGTTCTTCCACCACATGTGGCATATCAGGAGAACTCAACAGCAGTAGCCCTCACGCTCTCTTAATCCTCATACTGGTAATAATAAAAAATACACTTAACCTTCTCCTCCCAATCCAGATAATCATCTGTACTTCTAAAACCATTAAAGCTTGGAATCC
This sequence comes from Lumnitzera racemosa, assembly GCA_024138005.1. Lineage (NCBI taxonomy): Eukaryota > Viridiplantae > Streptophyta > Magnoliopsida > Myrtales > Combretaceae > Lumnitzera > Lumnitzera racemosa. The sequence goes on from JAMXBC010000007.1 coordinate 12,146,725, forward strand.
GAAGCTTCACATGGTCAACAACTTAGGGTGCTCTGGCTTGCTCTTCTAAATCTTCACTCTTCTTCTTCATCATCATCCATATCACTTAAATCAATCCTTTATCATACTCATCTTCCTACTCCTCTACCTCGAACTTATCGAGCTAGATTTTATCCTTTAATAGGTAGAGCAGCTTGTAAAGTGTTTTACATGGCTTTAGCTTATCGATAAGCCATTGCATGAATAGCTCTGGTTAAATCAGCTATGAGATTGGTCACTTCATCAAGTCTTTCTTCTGTACTCCTAAGGATGCCTTAGGGTTGTCATCTATGGTGGATAACATCACTCTTATCATCCCCAATTCTAGTGTTAATACTTAAGCTTGTCATTTTCTTCAATAAACTCAATGACATACTCAGATTCTAAGAAACAACAAATGTAGTTCTTCAGGCTAAACAACATAAACACACACTCTGCTTTATGAAGGTTCAACTAATTTGTAAACACAACTACTCTTCCAAAGAACAATAGACCTAATTGAAACTTACTCTATTTTCGGGCATTAAAAATAGGTTAAAATAGAGTTTACAACAAAAGCAACTCCTACACTCTTTAACTTATGCGAACACTTTAGTAAATCTTCATATAACCTCAATACACAACCACAGTAAACACTGCTTCACAAAAACTCAAACATAACTTACCTAAATAAAACGTCTATTTTGATACCAAGATGATACGAACTTGAAGCCAAGGATTGATAAGGTCAATAGCAAAGGTGGGTCAAACTATGCAGAAAGCTTGAAAAGGTGATGGAAATGCGTGAAAACAATAGGAAAAGAAAAACAAGCAAAACCACAAATAACTCCAAAGGATATGACCTACTGGTGGACCTTTTAAGGACTTATGACACAACTTGATATGATGCACGAGATGGTCTGGTAAGGTTACTCGTCACCTAACCTTACTTAAGGGTTAGGATAATAGTAAAGTAAATAAACAAGCTGTGAGCAAATTCACAAAAGGAACAATATTCAATATCAAATGTAAGATGATTAAGTTGATCGTGGCTACATGTACAGTAAGTATTTATACCCCAAAAACTAGGACAACTTACCTAAAGTGGAAAAGACTAAAAGGGTGCAATTGAAAATACAATAAAAATGAATATCTTATACTAAGAATTTTGTCACATGGTTGCTCGGGGCACGTAGCTCTTTATGGATGGATGGCTTTTTAGCAAAAAAGATAATTTTGTACAATCGGTTTGGTATCTGCTAAGAAGAGGTGCCAAGTAGAGGTGGTAAGTCAACTGCATTGAATCGAGTAAATAACTCTTCCGAAGTGAATTTTCCTCAAATGTATTCAGTTTGGCTTAGATTCAAGTCGATGAGTTGATGGTCGAATGAAGCTTAAGTTGACAACTGGAGATGAATGATGAGTACGAGAGAGTTTAGCTCAGCTAAGGTATCAAGTCGGTGGATTGTAGTAACTTGGACTCCTTGATGGTGGGTTTTAATAAAAGAATTTGCTTAGCTATGCTTTCTAACCCTCGACCTCTAGCATAAATCAAGAGTCCAATGGTCTGATTGTTATTACTTTGCCCCCATGATCACTCCTCAATTAAGGGCCCTAGAAGAACCAAGGAACCTTCTAAGCTCATATAACCTCTCAGTGACCTTGATCCCCTTCAACTCACTCATCTCACACCAAGGAAATAGAACCATAAGACAATCTAACTCTCAAATGGAAGGAATATTGGAATGTATCTAAATAAGGGAACAATAGCCCTACGAATCCTTTATATAGGCAACCGTATGCAACCTCAGCTGTCCACACGTCCCACCTTTCAACGACTCTAATTGAATGGCACGCAAATCGACCTTCAAGAAACATAAATGTGCCTTACTTGCATTTAATACCTTCTAAAAGGTACACTGCCCAAGATGCAATGGACGCCAAGTGAGCTCCTACCTAAGGTATACTTTGCCCAAGAAAGTGTAGCATCGAGACCCATACACTATGCAACAAGAATCATCCAAAAAATCCAAAGACCTGCAAGAAGACCCTTGTAGCAATAACTAACGGAATGATCAAATAAAGCTTAGTTAGTTCTACAGTCGAGCAAATCAAAGGACTTTGCACAAGGCAAACAATTCAAATACCTATAGCAAACGAGGACAACAATGGAATGATGAGATAACCAACGACAATAAGGAAATAACGCGAAGAGCAAACATAAGTTCATTCAATGATGCCTTGACTCCTTATAAAATATTCAGAACGGGTCAACATCTCGAACCCATACGACAAAAAGCAGGAAATATACATTATAGCCATCTACTAAGTAAAAATAGACAAAGAAAAACAAAAGTGGAAATATAACCTTACCCCAGCCTAATCAATTACGACGTTCTCTTCATCAACATCCTCTTCTTCACTAGAGTCCTCCTCATCACCAAACTCTTCAACACTCTCCTTTAGAAATTCCTCCCCTTCCCTTGGTCTAGCACCTGGATTTAGGGTGTCAAGCCATTGTAGAAAGCTTAGGCCACCCTCCAGCAGTTGTTAACGAATCTAGTTCCAAACCATCCGTGCGACCTAGAAGCCTATAGTGCCAATAGCCTTCTCAAGCTTGAGATCATTCTAGGACTTAAGGAATATCTACCACCTGATTTCTTTGGTAAGCCCCTCCCCTCTCAAAAGCTCAGTTTCGCTCTGGGCAAAAGCCACCCAAGCATCTTTAAGCTCTTTCTACTTGCCCCTAAATTCTGCTCATAACTTCTACAGCTCCTCTTCGTAGGTCTTGGCAGCAACTTTGGCTTCTTCTAATTCAACCCCCATTTTCTTCGCCCACTCCTCCAACTTTAGGTGTTGGCGTTCTATGTCCTTGTAAGTGGACAACAGACCGTTAACCTACCTTTTTTGCTCCTCCAAAGAGCTGTGAAGCCTCACCACCTTCGGCTTCAGTTGGTTCCTCTTGGCCTGAGCAACCAATCATTGACAACCATGATTGTATGCAAGCATAAAATTTAATATATCATATAACTGTAATACAGGAAGTATAACCCCAGTTAGGTGAACACAATGAAATACATGGATAAAATCAACCAAGACTACTTACTTCAATGAACCTACGCGGTATCTCCATTGACGACTCCACGTCACTATTCTCCTCAAAGAAGCAACCAAACCTTGCCTCAAGCTCGACCATGTACTCTGCTAGCTTGAGAACTTAGCCGGTAGACTACTTAGGTTCCTATTGCTCAATTGGTTGCTTGCCTAGGCAAACGACCACACAGGCTCATCATCATTAAGGATATCAATTACTCGAACCCCAACATCCTAAGGATTCACCTAGTATCGTCCTACTATTCCTACACTTAAGCCCAAGTCTGCTTTGTTGGCCTGCAACACTTCACCAAGTTGCCCCCCTAACCTTATCTCCCTTAGCTTCTCATCTTGTTGAGGCTCTATACTCATAGCTTGACTAGCCCAGCTAGCTGGCATAGACACTACGTGACTTGAGGTCACCTTTGTACTTAACGTAGCAGTAAGAGCAATAGGGACCCCCTTTGTTTTGGCTTGAAGAAGACTTAAGGATAGTTGGCTACTTACTCCACTTCTTGCTCTTCTTTGAAGGTCACCTCAAGCTTTCCCCCTTTCCTTCTACACTTGCCCCGTTCTTCTTCTTCAAGGCTCTTACTTCCCGCATCCTCTTCTCTTAGATGACTATCAGCTTTTCTTTAATCTTCTCCATAGCCACTGGCATCACTACGAACACGAACAAAGAGTTAACAAAAAACAATAAAAAGGGAAATGAGTACACTAACACTACCGAGGATAAGTAGCCTCGAACTCCCCCCATACAGCAACGATGTGACGTGGTAGACACCCGATCATTCCCTCCTTAACAAAGATAAGTAGGCACTTGTCTCCTCCCTAAAGAGAGGCTTATCTTAACCATACTCTAGAGCAATTGTTGATGGGTAAAGCCTCTTCTAATTAGTGAGGTCCAACACTTGCCCCTTGGCCTCCTCATCCCCGTCCCCTAGATAGCTAATTGGCTTTGTTTGAATTGGCTTCATCCTAGACGTTAGGAAACTAGGCCCTTCTGGCATAAGAATACGGAAGAAGTATTCCTTCCATTTATCAACTTAGTAGGTAGGCCTTTGAACACCTTCAATACCCCACCTTGCATAGAGATGTACACTGAACCATCCAGGCTAGTCTTCACTTAGAATAGGTGTCAAAATACCCGAGCCATTGGCCTCCAGAGTTGCCACAAGCAAACTACCTCTAACGTAAGCACTTGTGCCTAAGCATTGGCATGCAATGACCTTGGGGCAATCCTAAAATAATTAAAAAATTGTATAAGAAATTCCAAGAATGGCAATCGTAAACCCAACCCAAACGGATTAGCATACATGTTGAACGACCGCTTATCTGCTATCTAGTATGCCTTCTCCAATTCTAATCGCCACCCAGGTGACCCCTAACTGGCCGATTCACCAACCTCCACTTCCCATTATCATCAACATAATTAATACGAGCATAAGTATGTTTGTTTGTATTGGTTGTGTAAAGATACTTCTCGTGCTCATTCTCACTATTTAGGGCATAGACATCCTGAACTCTTGAAATAACAAAACCTCTCCACTTAGTCCACTCAACAATACCTTACCATTGCTACTACTGTTTTTTTTTTTTAGGGTGAAAGGGGAGTGTAGGGTTACCACCTCCTTTAAGGATCATCTCCTTGTAACCTTCATCTATCTCCTTCAAGATAGATTTGGTCGGATGCTCACCTTGGAAAGCAAAAACCCTTCGATCGGCCATCTCTAGTCTGCAAGAAAGATGAAAGTCTATCGAAAATAAGGTAGAGAATTTTGAAACACACAATGAGCTCTTAAGATAGAATTCCGGTCGTCTTTGCCTATTTTGAAAACAAAAGTAAGAAATGAAGGCCCCAAGCGCGTCTTATATAGGCAAACGAAAAGGAAGAGATGAATGGTTTCTCAACTACTAGGACGTGAACTAACTACTAAGACTTACATTGCATCCCCACTATCCATGTGTCCCTGCTTGATGATCAAAAGCTCAGATTCTCCGTAGATGCAAATTACTAAAGTGGCCACGCACTCCAATGCCTTATGCATGCAATCCTTCCCAAGAAGCCATCAATGAGCACTATCTTCCCAAGAAACCATCATTGTGTCTCAAGCAACCTAACTGTCACATCAACCATGACGAGGTTAACTGTACAACTAGTAAATCTTATCAGACATGTCAGATGTCACCTTAGCTAGCTATGTACTAGGAGCCCCACTTGAAACAGGACAGCTAATGCCTTAGGCCTGAGCCCTGGTAGACCTACTCTTCTCGCTTTCTTAATATTTAAGAGAGTAGGGAGGCAAGCATTGACATGCTATTTTAGTCTAGCTTAAGGCCTAATCTAAATGGAGGCTTGTGAATGACCAAGCAATCAAACATCTCACTTTGCCCGAGTGCTTCACAATCCTCGAGCCCTCAGTTCATCACCAAAGACCTTGAAGACCCATCCCCTAAGCACCGAGTCACCAAGCACTTGATCACTTACTCCAGTGCACTCAAGTAACGTGAGCCCTCTCGACCTCCAGGTATGTTCTAACCACTTAAAGATACCCCCTTCCCAATAGACGCCCCCCAGAAGGTTGCCTACAACTCATGGGATGGTTATAGCCTCTTCTCCTCCTTTCAAAGTTACCTATCCCTTGTGTGTACTCTTATCCTCTCCTCATCAATAGTAAATGGACATCTATGGTATGACTAGCATATCTAACATCCTATGGTTAGTACCCTAGGTTACAAACGTAGTTACTTGTATATCTAAGGCTGATTAACTCCCAACCACCTTATCATCCCTTCAATGCATATCCCTTGCAAGTAACAAGTACGAATGAACCCTATGCTGATACTTACACTTGGTAAGTAAGCTTCTTACCCCTATAAATAGTGCAAGGAGCCAAAAGGTAAGGAGATTCAGTTTCCTAGAACCCAAAACTTCTCACTCCATTTAGAACTCAACACTACATCACTTGAGTAACTTATCCCTTATGTTGAAAGGGCTTGGATACTTTCCAATTTTCTCCTCCTTCTTTTCTCTTTGCTCACTTGAGCATCAGAGGGCTTTCATAAACAAACCCATCGAGGAGATAAGGAGCCTGCTTGATTACAAGGCCTACTAATACATTCCCACAAAGGATCTAAGCCCAACCTCTTCTTTTATACTTAGTTGATTCCCTACAATCAACAAATTCCATCGTGAACCCATTATTAATATGTTGTGATAACTCTATACCTATGCTTTTTTCTAAGAACAACAAAAGCTTAAGTGGGTCAAAACAAATTGAGATAAAATATATCACTAATAGAGACCTATGATATCATAATTAAACATATCAACGTTGAAATTATATTTACTAATTTATTAATCATGGTTCGAGGCCAATTATATTCTAAAGCATGTCAACAACATAGGTATTTTAAAGTTTTTTTTTTTAAATTGGTTAGTAGGGGTATTCTTTTACTATGTTTTTTTTAATATACCAACTCAATATTTGAAGCTTTATATTTATTGTATTTGGTTTTTATTAGATAATAAAATTGAGGTATTTTTCACATACATGCTTATAATTTGTCAAACTATATATTATTGATACTTTAAGATGTTGTGATTTTCTAAAAAGTGAGCATAATGGTGATATATCTCTTTTGTGATAGAGATACATATTTGAGGTTAAATGTCTTATTTGTTACTCTGAAAAGAGATGAATAATATACTTTTAAGCATTTCTCGAAATCTTGTTGCGGCATTTTGTTGAGGTATGTGTATCACTAAGAAAGCATGTGTGGAGAACTAATAAGTAATAGCATAATTTTGGACATGAAAGATGTTACTTGCTTTAGTACTATATTTTAATATATATCAATATCAATTCTAATATTCGTGATCATGGAAGGTTTTATGATAATAAGAGTTTACAACAACCATGGTTCTACATTTGTGATTCTTATTAGATAAGATTATGTTTATGGTATACTTTGAAACTTTTTTCTGGAGTTAATTGTGATCAAAGTTTGTTATTTAGTTTTAATGTTACAATTGATGTTGTCTAAGTGGAAGAATGTTGAAAGGATTTCCAACAAGTTAGAATTTTATTAATTGTCTAAAGTTGAGAGTGAATACTTATATTATGATGAGTTCGTTAGTTGAGCTAAATTATTTATTTAATCCATTTAAGTATTAAGCTTTACATCTTATTTATAAGTGTAGTTGGATGACTTAGTGTAGGTCTTAGACTTCAACAGTTAACTCGTAATAGGAGGCTCTATTGGATTATTATATATAAGTTAAGGTAATGTTTAGTTGTAATGATTGGACTAAATAAAAAGGACTAAACAGGACAAGTATAAAGAAGATTAGACAATACAAGTTTATTGTACCATATTTGGTTTGCATAATATTAGATATAAAATTTATATTAAAAAATTAATTATTTGTATTATAAAATAAATAATTTTTTGTAATATTTAATAAAAATAATGTTCGTTAACTTAATATTATAACATAGAGGGGTATTTTTGAGAATATAAAATATTATTTGTTTTTGTTCAGTAAATTTTATTTTTGTACTATAGTTCAGATGAGATAAAATTTAGACATTTTATATAATTTATTAGCCTAATTTTTATCTAATCATTAAGTAAATTTACAAACCAAATATACATTAAAATTTTTTGTTCAATCTAGTACCATAAAAATTACATAACCAAATATTATATAAGTCTTCATTCCACTTGTCACTTTGTGACAAGACCCCAATTAGTTAGTCCAATTGAAAATCCCCATATAAGAAGGAGAAGGGGAAGAAAACCTAGCTACACACATTTATACCATGTTAGAAATTAATCACGATTACAATCAACATAGGTATACATAATTTAGTTATTGTCCATGATGTTGTATATTTATGTGTAACAAAATTATTACACTACCAACCATTTAAGCTATTGCCATAGCTCACAAATTGTTTAGTCCAACAAAACCATGCACGAACCAGCGCTATACACCATCAAAAGCCACAAACCAAATCACACAACGGTAAGCCGTCACAGTGGATGTGGGTGGAAAAAAGAAGCCCAGCACCTACCAAGCATAGTACCTTGCTTGAACTAGGTTTGTTGTGGATTTAAGTTCTAGAGGTTAGATAATGATGTTTTGTGAATTAAGTTGGTGGTAGTTCAACGGTTTGATTTTTAGTGTTTTAATTTTTCTTGAAAGGGGATGAAGGCTGGTTCAATCCGGTGGCGGTTCCAATGGCTTAAGGGAAGTAGTGGATTGGTACAAGGGTATGATGGGACAAGGCTAAGCTTTCACGAGTCTTATTGTTTTATTTGTTTACTATAAATCTATTTCACTATATATTTTTAGTCTTACAAAACAAAATAAAAGGACACATCCTCCAAATGTCATGCAGTTGACTTACAACTGTGAAATGCTTGGTGGAAAACAGACTTACAATTAGGCACTCAGACAATTGGAGAAAGAGAAATTAGGAGAAAAGGGACAGCCTCCTCTCTTTCATTATTTTATTTTATTTTCAGTACTTATTAGTTTAATTATTTTTAAGATTCCGTTAACGAGAGCTAAAAGAAAGCTCTATTAATTTTTGTGGTATTGATAACAAGATTTAAAAAAAAAAAAAGAAAAAGAAAAAAGAAAAACAAGCAACTATATGGAAATTTCCACACATTTCGTTTTCCGTCGATCAACAATTTGTGTGGATACATCTATCAATTCTTCCAATTGTTAATATAAAACATGCGCAAACGATTTGGGATCTTCCTCCTCTCATCCCTGCCAAAGTGGGTGCTACCAACCCACTATTTTTCTATTCCTCACTCACTAGTTCCTTCCTACTAACGGGATCTTCCTCGTCGGTCGTAGGATATTTCTAGGAAAGTCTCACAATCACGCATTAGCTATAAACCCTAGAAGGATACAACCAATACATACATTCAGTTCAAGAAGCAAAAGAAGAACATATTTGGCCCTTTGCACTCATCTTCCATGAACCTAAGTCAGTCGGTGCATTTGAAAAATAAAGCCATGTGTGGTGGCTATCTTTTTAAACATTTGTCTGAAACAACCTACAACAATGACATATAACTTCTCTTTTCGAGTGATAGTCCACTGGTTGATCTCTCTATTTGATCATATTAGAGTTACCTAACATTTAAACTTGATTTGACCTCAATTAAACTTGCACATTAGTTGAACTACAGATTATAAAACTCATTCCAATAATTTACTTTAGTATCTTGACCTTAAGCTGGGTTCAATTGTTAGTATTCCCAACTTTGAATAGATATTGAATTGAATTCAAGTAGTTTACAGGCAAATTTTACTCATTTATTGCCTAATGAATAATGGCATCTATAGATATTTGTTCTTGGATCACATTAACACATCCATGAACTCATTAAGGGTGTAAAAAGAAATTTAACACGATTTCTATAGATGCTTAATGAATAATGGCATCTATAGTTTTTAGATCATATTAATACATGCATCTCAAGAACTCATTAAGGGTGTAAAAAGAAATTTATCACAATTTTTAACATTGAGCAACCACTAGAGGAAAAGGTAAGTGCATGAAGTTTATCAACAAGTAAATTCGGATACTTATAAATTTTTATGTTAGTCTTTATTTCGTTAAACTACATTACCGTTGGCTGGAAGAGCAAGGAGGTTAAATTTGGCTTTGCGTGGAACAAAAAAAAAAAAACTAAATAATAACATTAAAAAAAAAAAACTGAAAAGAAGAATTTAAATAGGAGTTTGTATGTGTGTGCTTTCATCTCCGCCTGAGCACAAAATGTTACATTAAATAGAAGGAATTTGGGCTTCATATCACATGGCCCGGTTGACCTATATTCCATGGCAAGCCCAAGTCCATTCACAAGACAATAATTTTCCCGTAGGATACGGCATCAGCTTTCAAGGGACTAAAAGTTCCTACTAAGATACCTTCCGAAGGATAAATTTCACTATTCCCATATATAGTGCTATACACAGGCTACGCAAGCAGTATTGTCAAACCTAGTTTGAATGGTTAATCCAAACACGAGAGAGTTAAAAGTTAAACAAGTGAAATAAATTCAATCATGATATAATTAAGATTAAATCGAATTAGTTTTATAATTAGATAAGATATAATCAAATTGAACCATAGAGATTAATTCGAGTTTGACAACACTAAATGTAAGTGTTGCTTTACATTTTCCTTCTATATTTAACATTATATGATTGGTAACAATGCTCGTAAGGATGCTATTTAAAAAATAAGCTTTCAAGCTTTTCAAAGGAAAATAAGTCAACTTATAAGTTCATATTTTAAAATTATATAGGGTTTAGATTTTGTATGTAGGCTACTTGAAATACTTGAACCCAATAAAAGTTATACATAAGCACCATTGTTAAGATACATCACTTAAATAAATCAACCTAAAATTTTTGCGAAATGATTTTACTAGTCTTAGAGTTTTAAAATTGTTTAATGTCACTTACAAATCCATACATATTTAAAATAAGTAATATGTTACTTTTAAATAACACATACAACCCATTCAGTTCGCTAAATAGAATAAAAAGAGAATGGAATTGGGATTTATTGGGTATAGAATAAAGGAGGAATGGGTATTATGTTGTTTAGTTTAACAAAAAAAAAAAGCAAAATGAATAAACTTGTAATAAGAATTAATAAGACATATTTACCCTTTGTCTTCTTTCTTTTTCTTTCCATTTCTTTCATTGTAACTCAACTTTCTCTCTCTCTTTTAACTTTCAACTCTAATTCCTTACCTTAAAAAAATTATTGACTCTTACTTTAGATTCTCTCTCTCTCTCTCTCTCTCTCTCTCTCCCCTTCTTTCTGGGTTTTAGGTTCCTTCTCTTAATCTCGATTCTCTTTTCTTTCTCAAAGTGAATCAAAAGTCTCTCTCTATATTCGTGTTGACTTAATCCCCATCTCAAGTCTCTCTCTCTCTCTCTCTCTCTTAACAATTAACGGTGGTGTGTGATCTAATACATAGTAGAGGTATGTATTGAGGGTGTGTAGTGGTGTGCGATGGTACCTTGTGGTGGTCCAAAGTGGAGGTATGTAGTGTTGGTGCATAATTGAAGTGTGGTGGTGGTATGGTTTATGTTTGGAAGAGAGGGATATAAAAAGCCATTTAATTAAGGAATCCCAATCCTTAGCTTAGCTTGAGAAATTTTAATTCATTGTTTTCTAGTAATTATGATTCATAAGTAATTGCAATTTGGGAAAGTAAATGATGTAATAGGGGAACTCTAACGAATAAGGGGGGAATGACTATTACATTTTCCCCAAGTAAATGCCCCAATATAATTCTCTAGGTTTTAGAGTATAAGTGAAAGCCACAATTATTATAAAAATGTTATATCATGGTTTTATGAATTTATAAGTAATTACAATTCCTACTAAATAACACTTCAAAATAAATTTTGAACATAACACAATTATAAGTCATATTAAAATATCTTATCTTAATTGAAACCATTGAATTCCATTAATATATTTCCCATGAAGATGTTGAATAAAACTTATAATCAAGTAAGATTTAGACAAGATTTCGATAGAGAGTGAGAAACTCAAATTATTTTGATTATATTCCTGTTTTAAATGTCTCTACATAAATCATAATTATCGAAATATAGAGAAACTATGTTTGCTCTCAATTATCGGAATATAGAGAAACTATGTTTGCTCTCAATATGGTTGCAAACATAACCTATCCTTTTTGCTTTTAATAAATAAAATGACACGAATGCCTTCCATAAAAAGAAAATAAAAAAAAAACTCTATCCTCTAAGTAAAAATATTGGTTGAAACGAAATAGCCTAAATTCACAAGGTTGATTAATAAAAGAAGTACAAAATAATTTTCCATGAATTAAAAGTAATTTCTTGAAATTATTAAATATTTTATAAAAACCAAATCACTAAGATGACCTTACATTACTTATTTATGTAAGGGGATTGTAGTAAATTGACCTCTGAACATATTTACCTTAAGACAAGTTACTAATTTTCTAAATTACCCTTAAGCTTGACTTAACTTATAAGGGGTAGCATTTTTTAGATTTAAGGTAACTAGAAAAATAGGCTTTTCAATTAAATAAGGCTAATTAAATAGGTAGCTGAAATAAGGTGGTACATTTTACAATCAAATGGAAAAGAAAACCCATTAAGAAGAAAGCATAGTGGCATGAGCTTTTGGGTGGCCTAATTGGGTTTTTTTTTTTCTTTTTTCTTTTTTAATCTTCTCAAGGTGAATAGTTCAAATTTAAGGTCACTTATAGGATCAAGGAGCTAATCTCCAAGAACGAAGAGTAAGTAATCTAATCTCTAATTGATTTAAGTTTGATTTTAGTTTGGGTAGTTGTTTAAATAATGTAATTCTTGATTTAGATTCAATTAGGAGCTATGAAAATTCAGTAGGTGACATAAATAATATAAGGGAAGATAAGATCAATTTTCATTTTAATTTGATGATTTAGTAGTTAATTTAAGATTTGAGTTATAATACGCTTTGATCTATAGATTTAGTATATTAATTAGGTGCTCATTCTTTATTAACAAGGTAAATAAAGTGCTAATGGAGGTTTTAATCGGTTAAAGGACCTCATATTGGATAATTGAAAGACTAAGGAGTAATTCTTAAGCTACACTAAAGGTAAGTAGTCTTAAACTCTTATACTTTGACATTGATTAATGGATTTAGCACGTGATCGATACAGAGAGTTGAAATTGATGTTTATGGGTATATAAATGGCTACTAATGGATATATATATATATATATATAGCGTAATTTACGTTGTTGGGTTGGATTGATGTTTAATTCACGTTTCAAGTGATTAATGGTGTTAGTGATGTTGTGGAATTAATTGGAATTATCAATTTAATGTTTGACTTTATGGAATGGGTGGCTTAAAGCATGTCGTGGGGTATGTACATTAAGAACCTTGATGAAATGAGTGTTGATTTATATGTTTAATTGAATGTTTGGTTATTATAGGTTAGTTTAGGATCTTGATATGATGTTTATGATTGAAATTGATCAAAGTTGGATAAGATTTGGTTTGATCTTGTAATTGCCATGGTTATAGGTTTAGAAATAGGTATTTTGATGTTGATTTTATAGTACTAAAGGTAATTTGATGAATGGAAAAGGTTGGATTTGATTTGGAGATGAATTGTGTAAATTTAGTAGTTTTATATTCAATTTGATTTTCCATAAATTTTTCGAAAAATTTGAGTGTGTTCACACTGTTACCAAAAGCTCTTATAATAGTTAAGTTGTTCCTAATGGAGTTTAATTACATATTTAACTATGTCTAGAGGTGTACAAATGGGTTTTGGACTGTAGGCCGACTTGTTTAAAAGACCCGTTTAACTTGCTTTTTAAACGGGTTTGTGTCAAGATTTTTTTACCCGTTTAAAAGCTGATCAAATGTGTTTAACTCATTTAACCTACGAGCCAAAGTGAATTGATTTTAGTTGGCTCATTTAATATATTTATACCTTTGGCCTGTGAGTCAACCTATTTAACCCACTTTTTAAACAAATTAGGGTTAAGGTTTTTTTATCTATTTAAAAGCGAACCAAATGAGTCCACCCCATTTAATTCGCGGGCCAAAGTAAGTAAGGCTGGGTTGGCCCGTTTAACTTATTTGCACACTTCTAAGTATGTCCATGATACGGTATGATTTAATGTATTAAAATGAAGATGTTCTTAAGTTAAGTTGTCTATAGATATTAGTTTTTTTAGAAATCATTTGAATGTGCATTTTGCTTTCAAATATTCTTCATGACTATTCAATGTGTTCTTGACATACTTTAAGCTTGATCATTTTGATGCCTAAAAATCATCACAAACTTGTTTTTCTATGAGATTTGGGATTTTTACATTTTCAATGTCATTAAAACCCATTTGAATTATTTTAATTCTTCAAATTATAAGGGAAAAAAATTTTCCAAAATAAAAATCAAAATTTTGGATCAAGTTAGTTTCAAGAGTTAGTTTAATTTTCATGGAGAGCGTTAAAAGTTAAATCAACTATTTATGGTAAGAAGTAACATCTAATAATAATAATAGCTAACTAATTATTTAAATTAATTATGGCGTCCCCTGGAAGTGTGAACTAACTAAACCACCATTAACATGGTTGAATCGGTTCTCTTCCAGTTGGTTTATTCTTTGAACGAATCTTAATCAGTTTAATTAATTAATAAACAATCATTTTATTCTTACTTTTGACCAGCTAGGTTTGCAACAAACCATTGAATCCATAAAACATAATTGGCCTCAAACTCGATTAAAGATGCAAAGCCAAGATACAATAGTTGTTCATACTAGATTCATGACCTAAATTGCATTGTTTTCATGATTAATTTGTTCTTAATATCATATGGATTCAATAATAAGAGACATTAATTTATGTAAAAGAAAAAAAATCATGAAAGTAATCAAGGTAATATAGGAAAATAAGGGCATTGAAAGAAGTACAAATATATTGAGAAGTTTATAACGACTTAAACTAAAACTTCTTATACCAAGGTGTTATACATTTTAGAATTGAATACTATATGGTTTTGTCTCATGATGCGACAACTTCTCAGGTAGTCACTCATTCTGAGATTAGCTTAACCTAAACTCACTTCACTTTGGAGTTTCAACGTATTGTAAGCCACTATGCCAAAATCTATCTCGATGATTAAAGTTTCATTCCCTAATTATTAATAAGTATTCCAATTTACCTCCCTTACAAAACCGATATCCTTATTAGTTTTGTTATATAGGTATAGGAATGCCTTCTACCAAGGTATTGTCCGCTTTGACATTAAACGTCACATAGTTTTATCCAATGATGTAACAACTATCCAAAAGGTCACCTATCCTATGATTAACTCAACCAAGTACACTTAACTTTAGAGTTTTGCGGTTCTCAAAATTACTACATCAAAAGGTATCTCAATGATTAAGTCCAAATCACATAATATTTAAGGGGTATTACAAAAATAAAAGGATCTTGTGAGATATTAAAGTGAAATATAAAGTTGTCCTTAATATTATCATTAGTCACTATATGACTTCATTAAATTTGTGTTTAACTATTCAAATACTGAAAACGACAAAAGAAAATTAATCTTTTCATAGCTAGAAATTTATTGCATATCATATCCTAGATTTATGATGCAAAGCCCAAAAAAAAAAAGCTTCAATTTTGATTTTCACCTATTATACCTACAAAATGATTTAAAAAAAGTATTAGTGTGATATGTGTCTTCTTCTCTTCGATGGTATGACTCCATCATAAACCTAAAAGTTATGGTATGACACCATGGTGTACATCCATTATGAACTTATTAGTTTAAGGTCTTCAAGAAACTCGTCATCATGCGAAACTATGTATGTAAGTGGGTTAAATAGGTCAACTTAACCTTATCCACTTTGGCCTGCAAGTTCAGTAAGCAAGTTTATTTGGCCTACACCTAAACTAGTAAAAAAAAAAAAAAAAAACCTTAGTCCTAACCCATTTTTAAAACACGTTAAACAAGCTCATCTACAACTAAAGGTATAAATAGGTTAAACCAACTAACCCAAATCAATTCACTTCAGCTTATGAATGAAATGAGCCAAGTTTCATTTGACATGCTTTTTAAACCACTATTGTAAAAATTGGACTAGACCGACCGGTTCAGCTATGAATTGATCATTCATACAGTTCAATCCAACTTAATTTCAAATTGACAATGGTCCAATGCCACATTAGACTGGAAACTGGTTAACCCAAAAACCGAATCGCCTTGGGGAAAAGAGGAAAAAACAAAAACTCCCACTCAAAGTAAAATATTAAAAGACCTACAGTAAATTTGTACACATTAATTATACACAATTACATTTACCAGCCACCTATGTAAACATAACTTTTGCAAGGCGCTATTTATATATAACTACTCGTGAAAAGTCTTCCAACATGAGTAATGTGGAACTTGTGTGTACTGACATTATGATTTTAAATGCCTACCACCCACCTTAATGATTGGTTTTTCTTTGGTAAAATACTATTTTTTAGTCTTTGATTTTCGTGAGTTCTCATTTGATAATACGATCAATAACATATGAAGGAAAGATTATTAAATTATTGCCTAGGCTTTTTCTTTTTTCTTTCGAATGAGGTAATTTTTTGTTAAAGAAAGAAAAACACATTTGAAGACAAATGCTAAAGCAACTGGTACACGAGTCATAATATTTCATAGATTAACTTAGATCTCA
The DNA here is from genome assembly GCA_024138005.1 of Lumnitzera racemosa. Classification (NCBI taxonomy): domain Eukaryota; kingdom Viridiplantae; phylum Streptophyta; class Magnoliopsida; order Myrtales; family Combretaceae; genus Lumnitzera; species Lumnitzera racemosa. The sequence goes on from JAMXBC010000007.1 coordinate 12,163,108, forward strand.
TAAGTTTTTGTGATTAATTTTTTACATAATAAGTAGAGTCTTTAATGAAAGAAATTAAATAAGATATTTGGTCTTCACTTTACACACACCTTATAAAGATGATAATGGACAATTTCTAAATTAATATAATTTCATACTTGTTAGTTTTTTAAATTAAAATATAAATTATATTTTTATTTATATTTTTTAACCCTTCGACCCTTAATCTCTTATAATGTCTGAGGTTAACCTTCCGATCTAGGTTTGACAATATTATTTCAAATAGCTCAAAACACTCAACTCTATCCCATTTTGAAATAGGTTAAACAAGCTATCACTGGCCAACCAATCTTTCGCCTAATCAAATATCCCGATCGAGTTAGGTAAACACTCATCGATAGTCAAAGCTCGTTTGTACATCACCATGTAAAACATAATAACATATCTAGCTCATGGCATGAGGCTACCGAATATATCCGTTTCATTATTTTCTCTTACAAAAAAGGGGAAATATACACATATTAAAAAAAAAAAAACTATTTTATCTTTGATGATTTCTAAGCCTTAATATAATCATTGTTTAGATTACATTTTGTAATTGTTTTTATATTTTCCAAACTTTTCATATTGTTTTGCGATCTTACAATTTTTTTTATTCTTTTTATTTCTCTTTCACTGTCTTACATCAAATTTGGTACAAGAGCAAATTTCCTTGCTTTTTCTAATATTAGAACATTAGTCAAATTCGAATTGGTTCTAATACCAAATTGCTTTAAGCCAAAGAAAAATATTTTTAAAATAAAATCATGTCTAAACAAGTTTACTTGAATTGAATTTGAGTTTATTAAGTATTATTTCGAGTTAGGCTCAATTTAAAATTCTAAATTTGATCTAGTTTAAATCAATTTTAGTATTGTGTTATTTCAATTCATTTATAACCTTAGTCTATGTTAGGGATATAATCGAATGGAGTCTGAATCGAATAGTTTTGGGTTCAAGCTCAGCTTAACTCAAAAAGTCGAAGTTAGAGCTCGGTTTAAGTTCAACCGAGTTTTAAATTTTAAGCTCAAGTTTAACTCGAAAACATATATGGTAAGTTTAAATTCGATCTAATTAGCTCGATTAAGTTCAAATTTTATAAATTTTTCTTAATTAATATTAGATTTTATTATATTTAAATAAATTAAACATATACTAAAGATTATATTAAGTTCAATTAAACTCACAAGTTTAGCGAGTTTAATATTTTAAAACTCGAGCTTAACTCGATTTACTACTAAAATAGCTCAAGCTCAATTTGATTATCACAAAATTTAATTTGAATAAAATTCGAGTTTGAATAATTTGTAAACTAGTTCTATTTATTTACACCCTTGATATAAGTAGATTAAGTCAAGGGATTGTACAATGAAGAAGAGGAAAAAAAAAAAAGGAAGGCAAAGTTGATAAAGGGAAAGAGTTAACTGAAAAATCATAGCTGATAATTAAACGTCCAATCTTTTTAACTGTTGGACGATGAGGTTTTACTATTCTTTCCTTTTGGGGTTGTTTCCGTCATTGTACTTAATAAAAGCATTTAATAGGCTGTGTTTACCGCAATATTGCCTGTAAAAATAGGACTTCGACTTCCCATCGGAATATTATAATAATGTTCGTCTTCAAAGTCCTAGTCAGGCTTGTGTGGATGAGGGACAATCTGTCCAGGGAAACAATTTTGCATTGGTTTATAAATTGAAGAAAAAAAATCTCTTTTAACCCAGAAAAAGAAAGAAACAAATTTTGCCTTGGGATTCAGTGCTTCAGCCTCCATGTACCAAGCGATAGCTGCATAATGTTGACTGTACGTGTGTATTCAATAAAGGTGTGCCCTCGTGCTCCATCGTCCGACGACGATGTTATTTCCAAGATCTTAAATTTCCGATCGCTTCGCCGCATCGTTAGCCGAAAAGCAACGTGTTGACTTTAATGGCGGAAAGGATTAATGCAACTCTGATTCAGGTGATGATCAGAAAGCTCTCGTTGGTGGGAATAATGATCTATTGTAAAGAACTATAAACAAGTGTAAATTATACGAGTTTAAGTTTAATTTGAAACTTCAAAGTTTAGCTTAAACTCAATCTTGTTTCTAAATGGTACCTAATAAATTCAAGTAGATTTTTTTTTTTAATGAAATGAAACTAGATTTTAATATCTAAAAAATAATTTTTTTTAACTAAAATACTAAAAACTCAGCTTAACTACTATCGAATATAAGATAAACTCAACTAACTCACAAATGGATTTAACTCATTTATATCACAATTAGAAATAGAAAACCAAGATTAAAAAAATTTGGAAGTCCTAATCGCCTACTCTGATACTATGGGAACGGGGAAAGATAGCAATGTGACAGTGGAAGAGAGTGAGATCAATGTAAGGGAGCAAAGTGTGATGAAATGGAAATGAAGTCTCATTAATTATCTGTTAGTCCTGTAAATGTATTTATACTAAGGTTAACAAATTAATTTGTGTAACTAACTACTAATCTAATCACGTGGATAAGTAAACAGAAAAATGTACAAGATGTAAAGTGCCTAAGAGCCGAATATGTCGAACAATATCAATAATTTATCATTGCCTTCCCAAGTTTTAACTCCGATCTCCAATATGGTATGCAACAATGTCAATGTACGTAATTAACCTCGGCTTCTACTGGACTTCGTTGTACGAGGCTTGAAGTTGCACCTATAATTTAGTCCTGTTCATTAAGTCAACCAGAGCGCGCTTGTTTTGCTCTTAGTTGCTATATTTTGCATGTGCATCCTGCAGTCACATGTGAAAGCATCTCTAGATTTACATGAGAGAAATATGTAGGTGAATGCGAATTTATTGGGAAATTTAAGTGAAGTTTCCCAACTCTCCATGTGAGGATGTTTTTGACATCTATCAATTACAAAAAAATAAAAAAAATAAAAAAAATTAATAAGATGAATTGAATATGAAATACGTTTATTTGCCGTCTTTTCTTATTTGGAAAAATGGAAGCAATACACGGTTACATAATCCTATGAATTAATAAATCAATGGATGATACACTTAAAAATAGATCCATCCAATTTGAACTACTTTTTTTTTTTTTTTTTTAATTTCTGAAGTATAGAACTATGTTGAGGTTCGGAGCACAACAAATACATTTAATACATATCTGTTTGTTTCTAATAAATGAATGCAGGCTAATAACTACTGATATTATATTTATTTGTCAAATAAAACATTTGAAATATTTTTCTTTATCGAACAAACTTCAGAAGATAAATAGAGAGGAAAGTAGAAGTAACTTTTGAAAAAGGAGAAAGGTTCGTGGAAAATAGTTTAAATGTTAGAAAGCTAATAGGGAGTAATATTTAGCATTTGCAGGTTGAATTAAACTGAAATCAAAATTGGATTCATTCAAAGTTAATATAAAAGCATTTGACAAGGATGGTCGATGAAGTTGATGGCGCTAAAAAGAGTATATAACCAATCATTTGACGCCTTCTCAGCGATTATCACTTGCAGCCACGGCGAAAATCTTGCTTGTATGAAGTTAATGTCTTCAATACAAAATAAAAAGAGAACATCGATTTATAAGCGTAAAATTCTGAAATCAGTTGATTCTAATGTAAACGTGATTCAGTATCAAAGTTAAAAAGTTATGGATACGAGTTTCAACATTTCTAGCTTCAATTTCTTGAAGGCCTAAAGCATTGACAGGCCACAGCTTCACGGTTTACATCCATACAACAGGAAATTAAAATAAAATGAATTTTTACCCTTTTGTTCCTCATACTGGGAATTATGTTCTTCTTCTACAATATCCTTTGAGAAATGTATCACTCTCCAGCCAGATTCTCCACCAACTCACCAGGTCTTCTGATTATCCCAATTCAGCTCATCACTATGTAACGCCTCAAAATTCAAACTTAAAAAATTTCTCTAAAGTTCGTTTAACCGATCAAATCATACTCTGAACCTTTTCATGTCGACAATGAAATATTCATAATCATCAATAACCCTCAGCAAAATTTTTTTTTTTCCCCCTTAATGATAAAAAGTTTAGGTGGTCTCGAATCTAATCATAACACAAGTCAAAGTATACCTCTAAAACAACAAGCTACTTATAGATTATCCACCAACATAATCCTCACATTAGTAGTGTGATTTAGATCATACTTTTCTAACAAACCATGGCCCATACTTACCAACTCAGCAAACACATATTGGCAGCCAACTCTTGTTGGCTTAGCAACTAAAAGTTTCATCATGGCTTTGAAGGGCTTTTTCTAATATCAAATCACTTTTCTTAAAGCCGCTTCTTTTAAGATTACATTCAGCATCTAATTAAACTTCTTACTTCATTGCACAGAATTCTCAAAGCTGAAAAATGGTAAATAACGGCGATTTCCAAAGCTTTGTAAACAGGCTTTATACGCTTCTCTACTGGATCAACCAATCGTTTTCAGCATGTGCGTGCGAAATGTTGATACAACAATATATCATTTAAGACTCAAATAGGATTCATGATATTGCATGCATAAAGTTCTATACTTCTAAGTGTTCATATGTTATGTTTTCATCAAAATTTTAGGTTCAAGAAATTAAAATCGAATATATTCTATATATAATTCAATAATATATTGATTATTGCAACCAATTGCTAGCAGTCACAACGCTGTTGTCACACCTTAGTGACAACCCCAAATGCCCGACAAAATTTGGCACGAATCAAGTCCGCATCGACTGCGGCTAACCCCAAATCAAAAGCTCTCAGAATGGGGCTTTCTTTCTTTTAGTTTTGATGAGTCCATCGTAAACTTTCAAGATATTTCTTCCAAAAGATAAATCCAATTGACCCTTCTATCTCTATTAACAATCCAATTGATATATATATATAGAGATGTCATGGCCGATCTGTCCAACCTGACATAAACCTTATTGTTATGTTTGAAAGGAGGGAAGGAATTAAGAGGAAAGAAAAATAGAAGGATAGAATTAAAGAGGTAAGAAATTGAAAGGAAAAATTATGAATTCTCATATTTGGTGAAGAAAAGAATGTGGGAGGAAAGTTCATGATGTAATTTTTTATTTTGTTAGAATATTCAAAGAATCCCAAATTCTTAAAAATGTGTTCTTATTTTAAGAGAAAATTTGTCATTTTAAAAGAATTCCTTTCCAATTATCTCTAAATTGGAGAGAAATGATTTTGATGGGCCAAAAGGAAAGTTTTATTCCCTAAATCCAAATCCATCCCCTCCCCCTTCCTTCTTTTCCAAATAAAGGGAAATGAAAAGTTTTCTACAGCTTCCTCCCCTTCCCTTCCCTCAATCCAAACATAGTGATATAGACTCTAATCTTATAAGGTTCTGAAAAGAGCTTTAGGAAAAGGTTCAAAACCATATGGGGTTCTAAGTTGAAGTTGTGAGACTTAGAAAAAATCCAACTAGAATACTTAAACGTGATTAAAAAAAAATGATATATATTTAATCTCTACATTTTACTTTATTATATTTAATGTCCATTTTGTGAATGTTACAAACTTCTATTTTTTTCTTTCTTTTACTAAATGCATTAACTATCTAACCAATAGCTTTATCTAGAGTGGATGGGTCATGATTATTTTTATCATAGAAAGTATATAACTTTTTATTTTTCAATAATTTTTGTGAAAACAAGATTTGTAGATCTCCATTGCCCAATCATATACACCTATATTTACGATCTGGTGGAATGTCCAATGTATGTGCTAGTATCGAATTTAGATTTGTTGTTACATATGATGATCAGCTCAATTGACAAGTTTGAGATCATGTTTCTTTGGTTTCTGTAGCAAATATTCTTTTCCTAATATCTTTTGTTTTTTTACCTTCTATAAAAGGTACACATATCGGAACATTCAAAAGAGTATTTATCTATAAAATATATATTATGTTATGATATGTGTAATTATTTTAAGTTGTACCTATTACTTTGTAGAAATTTAGCCAAATTCATAAGTGGCATGATTAGAAAAAAATTGATTTTGTTACGTAGCAAGTCAAAATAGGTAGTTAATAAGTTCCAAAAAACCATTTAAGGACACGTTTTTAAAACAAGGTAAAAAATCTATAAGGTTCTAAGGTAAGCTTTAGGAAGCTTCACAAGATAGCGAGTTAGATCCAAGTTTTGCAAAACCTTTCCTAAACCTGCCCCAATGACATCACGACATACATACATACATATATGTATGTATATATGTATATATATATATATATAGCAAGTTAGATCTAAGTTTTACAAAACCCTTCCTAAACTCACCTCAGTGACATCACTACATACATATATACATATAATGCCTCTAAATGATCTTATGATTTTTGTTATGTTGTGATGGGTTTTCTTTCCTCCTTTATTCTTTAACATTTATGAAGGGCTAAATTTGCTACATTATAATATTGGTTAACTTTACTTCGACCTTAATTTCTTAAGTTAGATGACTAGGATTAGGGACTTTAATTTACAATTAGGATGAGTAAAGAGATTTAACTTGATAAGTTGGAACGATAATCATTAGACTAGTCCATCAACCCTAATCTCTCTAAGGCTCTAAGGCAGGTTTATATACTTAATACAGATAGCTACAAATCTTGAGCTCGTAACAAGCTCATCATGATGTAGTCTACAATTATTTAATCATTCCTCCTCATATAGGGACTCTCAAAAGATTAGAAAAAAAAGGATATTTTATTACGCCCCAAACTAGGAAATTGATATAGCCTCGCTGTGTAAACCATCCTAAGCTAGAAACTAACCACTTTGGTTGCTGGCTTAGGTATAGTTTACACTCAGGCTTTACCATTCTATAGTGTTGAGTCATCCAATTCACTTCCCATTTGGTATCAAGTTGTTGTGTAACTTATTAAAATAGCTTTTAAAAGATATTTCATAGTATAAAAGCTTGAAAAGAAAACAAGTTTTATAAACAACTTCAAAAAAATGACATAATAAGACTTTATAAAAAACCACAAGTTTACAAAACATAGTACTACTAATAATAGCTAAAAATTAGAGGGTCACCTAAAAAGGCCTTATTAATTTTACTAAAGGTTAGTAAAGTTATTAAACAAATAGGAATCTAGCCAATTGGTCTTGAATCTCACTTCCCAACCCTATTCTCTATACTTTTGGAACTTAGAGTAGTATTGACATATCTATTGAGAAACTTGCAAGACAACTATAAGGGAATGAGCGAAAACTTACTCTATAAGTAACTTAGAGACAATAGCACATATCTAACACAAAGCAATCAGGATTTTCAAGCAAGGTTAATTAAATGCTATGCATGTTCAAGTGAATGCCATCGCACAACGTTGATTAATCATCATAAGATTAGAGAAATTTTGTTCGCTTTAATCTTGGTTTTGAGGAGTTTCACATCACGCACTTCACGAATTGGTCGCCAAACCGAGGCTTATGCAAAGAGAAACACACTCCACCTGAGACTACCTTCAAACTACTAACTCTAACCTTCCTGCAACCTCCCCTTCTATTACTTAACTTAACTAACAGTGGGGAAAGAAACATTTCTGCTATCCTCATTGAAGAATTCATATTTGGCTCAAACTTCCTAGTGGTTTTCTCCCAGTAGGTTGCAATGCATGTTTGGTTAGAAGTTAAGTCAAGTTTATGTTACATTACTTTTGGGATGGTTAAGTAATTTCACACTATACAATCAAGCAACAACATTAAGCAACCAATATACATAAAATCCAACATTCACAACAGCAATACAATATTCGAGCACACATCCACACATGTTTTTAGCTTATACTCATAAGCAAGACACATATTAAGGCCTCAAAATATTCTTAATAATACTTTAAAGTTTGGTGAAGCATTGGTCTCACTTACCTAGACTTGTGACACTCAATGGTCTTGGTAGCTAATCCCATCCGCTTTCATTGTTTTCCCTAAAATAATCAATATAATCATTTTAGTTTTATTAAATATAAAATTATATAAGTTCATTTTAATTATTTAAGTGTAATTATGACTCATCTCTAGCGAGTGGTATAAGTTTTATATTGAGTTCCAACTTACTGCTAAAGCCTCTGAACAAGGTTCTGAAAACTCGCCTAATGGCAAGTCTTGATCTCGGAACATTCTAACCAAGTCTCTAGAATTATCTCAAGTGTACCCTTACTCTAATCAACTCTCTGAACAAGACTTAGAAGTTATTTCTACTAGGCATTTTACTCTAATTAAACCTTAAATCAAGTCTTGAAGTCATTCCAAGTAACATTTCCTTTACCAAATATTCCCCAAACAAGCTTATGACAGGATATAATTAAATTTCTTTTACTATCCAATTTTCTGATCAACCTTTTGAACTAAAGATTAAGTCCATCTCCTTATAGATCAACCCTCCAAAGCTTTTTCTAAAATAATTTCGTCTAAGCTTTTTAAATCAACCAACATTCTAATCAAGTCTCAAAACTCAATACAATCACCTTTCTTTTACCAAACAACTCCTTAAGTGAAGCTCCCACATATTTAGAGTTAAGGTCTTTTTATCCACCAACCTTCTATACAAATTTCTGAAGTTATTTCAACCATATTTATTTTACCAAATACTATCCTAATTAAGACTCTGACATGATTAAAATCCAGATTCTTGTACAAACCAATCTTTTAGTCAAGTATTTGAACTACAAAATAAATTCCACTTCTATTAGTTTAACCATCTGAAGAACTCTTTAAACATGATCAATTTATGTATTTACTTCTCGTAACTTGCTGCAACATCATATTCCAATTTACAAGCTTGAAAAAACATGATCATACAACAAATTTTTCATACCCATAACCATAATATCATCCATTCTTCTAAATCCTCTCATCCTCACTTTAATGCATATATGCCGTAACCAATGGTTTGTGCAACACATCCAATTCCATTTAATCTAACCGATCTCTAGATCATTTCTTACAACAAAACATAGCTCACATGAGCTCTAGAACTGGTACGGGTTGATTTTCTTAAAGCTACTTACACAAAAACTCCCAAATATAGCATCTTTTTACCCAATTTAGAGATAAAAAATTACTAAAAATTATAAAAAATATTTTTGGTCAAAATCTTTTCATAAGATCTAAATATGTAGCTTAGGGAAGTTCTAGAAAAAATTTGGTTTCGAAACAGTAACAATATGGTTATTCATATCGGTTTTGAAAATTGCTCATTTCGCTTGATTTCTTAAAGAGATCCTATATCTACGTAAAATTTTCACAATTTGATATTTTTTTTCCCAAAAAGTATATGTAAAAACACTTCAAAATAATTTTCTCATAATTTTTTAAATTACTTTTATATTTTTGTAAAATTAAGTAAAATCAGGTTGAAAGTTTCCCTCATCAAAAATTAGCCGTCCGACCTCTACCTTCAACTACCCTATTATCGATATAACCAAGCGCTACCACCGCTATTAGGTGGTGGTGGTAGTGATGATTTGCTTCCAGCATCTCTCTAGACTCGTATTCCTTGAATCGGCTTAGTTTACACAGTTTTAATTTATATTTTTCTAGAATTTTCCTTCAATCTTTCTTCCTCTTTCCATAATTTTCCTAAAACTTTAACTCCTCAAATATTACAAAGAGAGTATTTGTAGACAACCAATTTTTGTTCCCATTTATTTTTATTTTTATTTTCTTTCTTTCTTTTCTTAATAGGCCTTTAATTAGGAAAAATACAAAAAAATTGAAAATTAAAGAAAACCTGAAAAGAAAAAAGAAATTTAGAAAAATAAGAATTTTAGGAAAATAAAAAAAAGTAGGAAAAGCATAAAAAATAAGAAATTTGGAAAAATGTGAAAAAATAAGAAATTTAGAAAGAAATACAAAAAAAGAAGAAATTTAGAAAATAAGAAAATTGAAAAAAAAAAGTTAGAAAATTGAATAAATTACAAAAATAGAAAAGTTAAAAAAGATAGAAGATTTTAGGGAATTTAGCAAATAATTTTTTATTATGGTAGATTTTTAAATTTTGAATAGGTTTATAAGTTGGGCCATTGAACCTAAGTTTAAATTTAAATTTAACCCAAGCTGACTTAAATCATATGTGCAATTTAATTGTACGTATTGACAAAATACAAGTTAACAACCTAATAGATAAACACATGGACATTGGTATTTGATTTGGTTAAAGGTCTTAGGTTTGAATTTTGGAGGGAGCATATAAAGTTATTTTCATTTTTTTCATATTAGGAATTGCTATGTGTCAGAATCTCATTACGCCATGTGTATTGACACATGGTAATACCGGATTGGATCAACCATGCTAATGTAGTACCATGTAACATGCCATGTGTCATTATTGACACGTAGTACGCTATGATCAATTAGATTAGCTGATATGGCACCATGTTAGCCAATTTTCTCTCTGTTTTCCTTCTCTTTCTTCTCCTTTCCCTAATTTTTTTTCCAATTTCCCCAGTCAAGAACGGTTTGCTCCCTCCATTTAAGCTCTAATTTTCATACAAATTTCACATATATACACGCTATTTCTTACTTTGATTTTGTTGAACACCTAACCTACTCTGAATTGAACCCATTAACACGTCCAATTCAATAAAAAACGCATTCAACTCGAGCTTCAAAAGTTGGAATAAAACTTAAATGTTGGCCATTCGTATTTAACTCCAATTCGAGCTTTCTATGTTTCTGGGTTAATTACGAGTATAAATTAGGTGTTGGGGCAGCTCATAAACTACACACAACCTCGCACAGTTGATTAGAACCACTTAAAACACCTTCTTTCTCTCCCGCGATCACTTTCTCTCTCTAACTCACACTCTCTCTTCGACTTTATCTCTCCACTCAACTTCGAGCCACACCACTAACGTTACTAGCTTCCCTACCTTGCAAGCTGCCGAACCTAACCACCCTCAACCACTGTCGTGCTTCCTATCAATCACCATCGAGCTACCGCTACCAAACCCTAACCGCCCTACCCTTTCTCCTCGAACCGCTACTTTAATCCTCTTCGACTCAAACCAACCACACAAACGCACTTCCTGTACTTCAAAAACCCTACCTTAACCACCAATTCAAACCCAATAGCCACACCATTCACTACTCTAAGAAACACCACCACCTCTATCTTCGACTACTGCCAAAATACCTCCTAACAACCATGACATTAGTTTTACCCACCCCCGCCCCCTCAAACACATAAATACTCATTTCCTCTTCAATTCAGTAGTCGAATCAAGTAGAACCAACTTGAGCAACTATCTTCATCTTCTTCTCCAATGGGAACCCGACCCGAATGCGAAGCTCGACCCAAGATCTGACCCAATACCCAATCCGACCTACATATCTCTCTTAGTCCAAATTAGTTTCGATCAGATTTTATTTATTTCCTTATTTACTCATTTGTTGTAATATGCAATTGTAAATGTAAAACAAAAAAAAAAGAAATAGAAAAGAATATATAAAAAAGAATAGTTTATTAGTTTATCTATTTTAGTATAATGGAAATCAATAAAAAATAATAAGTAAATAAGAAAAAATGTGGGATAAAAAAAGGAAAAATAAGTAAAATAAGAATAAATAATTGTTTTGTCACTTAGAAAAATATTTTTCCAAAATAAGAAAAATATAAATTAATCCATATTCAAATTTAGGACATTTTAGAATTTTTCAAAAATAATAAAATATCCAATTTAAGACCTTTTTTCTTAGAAATTTTCTTAAATAAACCAAATTAAACTAAAAATGTAAACTCGATAGTTTTTTTTAAATTAAAACAAAATTACCTGTTAAAGTTTTTATAAAAGCGGGTACATAATTATCCGTTAAAGTTTTCATAAAAGAACTACATACGTCTCATCCCAAATAGCAGGTACATAATCACTCGTTAAAGTTTTCATAAAAGAATTACGTACGTCTTATCCTAAATAACGGGTACATAGACACTTACAAGGTGATGATAAAAATAAAAAAAAGCCCCTAATTTTCCTTTTTTTTATTGCTTCATTTATCCAATTAGAGTAATTAACAATCAAGTCTTTATGAAATAAAAAAGGTGATTTTTTAAGATTAAAGTTAAATTTGGAAAGCCAACGGTACCTGTAAGGGTTTAAAATTTCTAACCCTCGAATCTAGAATTTTTGTTTTAAAACCTTTTTTTTTTTCAAAACGGTTTTTTTCAAAAGACTAATGGTTAAATTATAACCAATTCATTCAATTGATTATAACTTAACTCTTTTTCCTAACTTTGGTCGGATGGTGATTGCAAAATAGTTTTTGAACTTCAAAAAGAACCAATTTTCCTTAAAATCTAGTCGAGAGTTAGTATTAAATAGGTAAGGGTTTAATACTAATTAGTTTAGAGAAACCTAATTTCAAAAGAACCGGAAGGTAAAAAATTCAGGTTCAACAGTATTTGCCTTATTTTTTAAGCATGCATGGGTGATAAAAGTACTCTTACTCTCTCCTAAGCTTATTAATCTATTCCTAAAGTCACCTATTATGTGTCTAAGTATAAAGATCTTGAATTAGCACTTGTTCATATTAATACCATACATAAGCCAAATGTTTTTCCACTAATCTTGTTACTTTTAATAATTGTTTATTAGTTTTACTTGTTAATTTTTTAGTTAATCTTATACTTTTGCAGGAATTTTAGGTTATTTCAAGTATATAACCATATATAATAACTATACTAGAGATATACATACTATTTTAATATATTATTTTATGTCACTTTATAATTTTAGTGTCTAAATAATTAATCTCTCAAGTTCGGTTAATTTCCACTACTTAATTTATGCGTTTATGGAGAATAAATTACAATATAATATAATTTACTAGTATTAACTATTTTTGCTATAATATTATTATTTTATTATATTTCTAAAATTTGGACTTACTACATGTCCTCGACACTCCTAGAATCCATATATGAAGTATTACCCCATTGAGTTAATTTTCACCTATACCTTAAATTACTAACTTGAAATAACTATCTAAAATTATGGGCTTATATATTCTACCGTGAAATCTCTACCATCGATGATCAAACAAGCAATTCAAGTTAACATCGGTCTTGTTAATTCAAGAACTATAAGGTCGATGCTCCATGCTCCCTCATTTATTACTGTGTCTTATTATTTCAAAGAAAACTTTAGAAAACAATATAATCTATTTAGAAGTTGGACTAATATTGTAAAGAGAACAATATCTATCTAATATCAATAATACACTTATCATTTTATATATAACATAAATATATTTTTTATGATTTTTAATTGTATTAAATTATAACTACACTTGTATTTTTATAAATCATTAAAATATATTATTTATAAAAATAGTTACTCTTTTAAGAATTAGGCAAGATTGTATAAAAACTGTGATATCTTATGTCCCAAACTCTTTTGGTGGTTTTGTTTTTGTTTTTTTTTTTTGGTTAAAAAACTTCTTTAGTGATTAAAGTAATATATTTTATACTATAACTATTTACTTTTATCAATATTAAAATATATAGATTTTAATGATTTTTTTTTATAAACTTATATATGTTATTCAATCTCTATATCAATTTCTGAATATAAGTAATAATATATATTTAATTTTATTTTATATTTTAATCAAAGCAAATACTTAAATTTAATATATAAAAAACTTTTGTTTTTAAATTTCTGAATCAAAATTAATAAGTCGAATTGCTAGTTCCTTTAATGCAAGTTTCGACCAGTCAATTTAATGAGTCCAATACAATAAACTGTACCGACCCAACTAAACCTAACTAGCCAAGCTATAGTTCAAACCTATGGCACATGAGTCTGAGTTGGTTCAATTAACTACCCGATCGATTTCAATTTGGTTCATAAGTAGAACATGGCCCTACCTCAGTTCTGATTACCAGCCATCTCTACATAATTTTTCTATGGCCGTACAAAACATTTGATTCACGCAATATCATCTTCAAGGCTTACTTTGAAATCTGGCACTTGGTGTTCCTCCTACTCATCCAATCTTTATTCATCAGGTGTGATATCGATTTAAAATCCTGATTAAGAATGTTTCCGTTGCATCGTCTAAGCACCTTATATTGTTTCCTGGTCATCATCAAGTCGCTTCTTGATATCGAATACTTTCTTAGATATTTATCAAATATATTTTTACCTCCACTACTTAATGTTTTCACAATAAATAAATACCATTATGTCTTTCGGAGTTGCGTCCAATAAATTTACGTAGTTCTGTTTATTTCTTTTCATGCAGATATTGTCCGTCAAATTGTAGTTTAAAATTTCCAAATATATTTGTTTTAACCCCAATTAGAATTTAGATCGCTGCAAACTTTCAATTCGTTATTTTAATGTGATAATTCACTCGTATCTTTCTTCATATACAATAAAATCTATCCCTTTTTTTTTTTATTTCCTTGCACTTTTTTTTATTATCTATATATATGTATGTATTCTTAATTTTATCTATTTCTGAATCACAAGTGGCTCCCGTTCATAAAAATAAGTAAATACTATACAAAAATAAGTCAAAAAGAAGGCTTGTATTTAGAATGTGTCCCTAAATATAAACCAAATCGACAATTTGATGGTGGATTCAGTGAATGTGAATAGATGATATGGCGACCAACAGAAGCAAAATCTTGCTCACATTCTTCCAAAAATCACCATATAAATGCACTGCCTCAGAATGCAGGTCTTGATAGAAGTGTAAAGCTTTTTTTAATTGGTGAAAGCATGTGATCGTGATGTGATGCCAGGAATAATTTATAGTATGGACCTTTGATCTTTAAAAAAAAAAAAAAAACCAAAGAAAAGGAAGGGGAAGCAAAAGGAAATTAAGAATTTTAAAACATTTTTTTTCGTTTGGGAATGGAGGGAGAGAAAGAGGAGATGGATTTTGAAGGAAAAATTTTTTTTTGGACTCACAAAAATTATTCTCTTTATATGTGGAGAGAATTGGAGAGAATTTAATTAAATTTATAATCTTATCCTTAAAATAAAAGTAGATATTAATATTTTAGAGATTTTTATAATATTTTATTATAATAAAAATTTATATTATTAACTTTCTCTCTAATTTTTTTTTTTTTTTTTACATAAATAAGGAAACATATTATTTTTTTCTTCCGTATTTTTTCCTCTCAAATTCATTCTTCTAATTTTATTTTTTTTAGTAATTTCTTCTCTCTTCCCAAACATAGCCGTAGAGAGAGAGAGAGAGAGTGGGGGGGGGGATGAAGTGAAGCTGGCTGGCTGTCATGTGATTCGTACGATAAAAAAATATTAAAAATGTAGAAAATGTAAGTGTCACGTGGGAAGGAAAGAGACTGTGATTGAAATTATTAAATTATGATTGACACTGTCTTCCGTCCAGTTTGAGATAAATTTGTAACCTGTGTGTAGATGTAATGTGAAGGCACATGTACGTCTTCCGACACTGCAATCCACTGTAGATTAAAAAAAGAAAAAAATACTAGCAAATTAGGATTCCTGTCTACACAAGAGCAGACGCCAGCCAGCAACCCACAGTCGGAGGACTGCCCATGTGGGGACATCATCATTTCCGTCAATCTAACATTGCACTGACGGTCTTGATGCCTTAGTTGGTGGATAAATTAATCAATCTGCTCGCCAGAGTCGTGGGTTATACTTATTTTCTCTGTTGAATTCTTATTAAGTACAGAATGCTTGTTAACATGACTCAGTAGCGTAAAGATGTAAAAAGAATTAGTATAAGTCAACACTTATTGGCTCTATATTTCACTGCCTCTTCTCCCTCAGAATTTACTTCAAAAAAATACATATACAGTATCATATGTATTGTCTCTAACTTTGGTATCAAAAACAAAATTTATCTTTTTCCATATATATTGGACAGAGAAAGCCAGGCCAAGCCCCAGCGACTAAAACCAAATATAGTCCGCGTCTCGTCTCGTCTCATCCCACCACGTTTATGATTCACAAAACTAGTATTTGTCGTACGTAAATGCATGCAAGAACAAATAGGAAGAAAATAGATATAAACAGGCAGAGTTAGGTTAAGAGATATTCCAGTAATCATGATAACGGGGAAGGACATATACGATGTCCTGGCGGCCATCATCCCACTGTATGTGGCGATGATACTGGCGTACGGATCAGTGAGGTGGTGGAAGATCTTCACGCCGGACCAGTGCTCCGGCATCAACCGTTTCGTGGCGGTTTTTGCAGTCCCTCTGCTGTCCTTCCACTTCATATCCACCAACAACATATATGCTATGAACTTCCACTTCATTGCAGCTGACTCCTTGCAGAAGGTGGTAATCCTGGCAGCTCTATTTGTTTGGCAGGTGGTCTCCAGGCGTGGAAGCCTGGAATGGATGATTACACTCTTCTCCTTATCCACACTCCCCAACACCCTGGTCATGGGGATTCCACTCCTCAAGGCCATGTATGGGGACTTCTCAGGGTCCTTGATGGTGCAGATAGTGGTGCTCCAGAGTGTGATCTGGTACACCCTCATGCTGTTTATGTTCGAGTATAGAGGTGCTTTGCTTCTCATCCAAGAACAGTTTCCTGAAACCGCGGCATCCATTACCTCCTTCAGGGTTGAGTCTGACGTGATTTCCCTCAATGGTAGGGAGCCTCTCCAGGCCGACGCCGAAATCGGGGAGGATGGCAAGCTCCATGTGGTGGTGAGGAGGTCAAATGCTTCCTCCATGATCTCCAATTCCTTCAAGAACAACAACTCTCATCTCACTTCCATGACCCCTAGGGCTTCCAATCTCACTGGGATGGAGATCTATTCGGTTCAGTCTTCCAGGGAGCCTACTCCTAGAGCCTCCAGCTTCAACCAGACTGACTTTTATGCCATGTTTGCTAGCAAGGCCGCTAGTCCTAAACACGGATACACAAACAGCTATGGTGGATACCCTCCGGATATGAACCTATACTCCCTTCAGTCATCGAAAATGGCTACACCTAGGACCTCTAATTTTGAGGAGGAGATGCTCAAGACCATGTCTGTCGGAAAGAAACGGGCCGGCGGCAGGAGCATCAGTGGGGAGTTGTTTAATACTCCTAACAATATGAATATGATGCCTTCTTATCCGCCCCCGAATCCCATGTTTTCAGGATCCTCAGCCAACCAGAGAATGTTTAGAAAGGATGGAGGCGGTTCGATGCCAGTTACCACCAACAACAACGGCAAAGAGCTTCATATGTTCGTCTGGAGTTCAAGCGCTTCCCCTGTTTCTGATTTGAGACAGAAAGCAGCTGCTGAGACTGGGGATCCTTCTAAGTCTTCTTCTCTCCCCCAAGACCACCAAAATCTTGCTTCCAAAGGTTATTATTCCATAATACAGCTCTCTTCAGTATTTCTTGTCTCCTCTTCCAAGTGCACTGCAAAAATCAGATAGTTCGTGATAAATTAGCTACGTAATCAACTGATCTAAAAACTTAATTTTGTAGATCTGACGTTGGCTTTTTATGTCTATTACTTGACATTCTCCCCCATTTGTAAAGCTTAAGCCTATGTAGAACGGTGTGGGTTATTGGGTTTTACACTTCAAGAGCCTGCAAGATTCATGCTATTAGTAATTTACTAAACAAAATCACTTGTCGGAGGGATTGAAACATCAATCGGTTGGAAGATCACTTCTTTAATGAAAATAGCGCGTATTTTCAAACCTATCTGCTCGCTAAATATATGCATAGCCCTACGATATTTCGCTTAGTAGGATTGCGCATGTTTTCCGGTGATAGTTTGCAATACATAATAGAGATGACCTTGGATAGACCTGGTTTTCTAATGTGGCAGGTATGCAGGAATTGATTGACAATATGAGTCCTGCTGGAAAGAAAATGAATGATCAGAAAGAAGTTGATCAAATAGAGGCTGCCGTAATGAATGCGTCTCCATACAGCAATTGCCAGAAGAAACTGGATGATTTGGAAGATCAAGGGGAAGGTCATATCAGTGGTGAAGAGAAACAAAAGCAACGGATGCCCCCAGCAAGCGTGATGACCAGGCTTATTCTAATCATGGTGTGGAGGAAGCTTATTAGAAACCCCAACACCTACTCCAGTCTTCTCGGCCTCACGTGGTCTCTCATCTCATTCAGGTTTATTTCTCTCCTCAACCTCAGATTCCTATTTATTTACAGCTGATTAGTTTGGCTAAAACCTCTCCCTGTTTTCACTGGAATCCTCACATGGAGGTGGAACATTGAAATGCCATCGATCGTGAAAGGATCCATCGCGATTTTGTCCGATGCTGGGCTTGGAATGGCCATGTTCAGTTTAGGTATCTGTCTTTCTAATAAGTTACCTTTTGAGAAAGAAAATTAACAACGTGATTCTGACTGATTTAGAGGAATGCTAATTACAATGATGCAGGTCTATTCATGGCTTTGCAACCAAAAATCATAGCATGTGGGAAGTCCGTGGCAACATATGCGATGGCTGTTAGGTTCCTGACGGGTCCAGCTGTGATCGCCGCCACTTCCATTGCCATTGGTCTGCGTGGGGTTCTTCTGCATGTAGCAATCGTTCAGGTACGGTTCCAAAAAAGACAACGTAATTTCTAAATTAATGAAGTTGAAATAAGAAGAACATCAAATTTCAATGATCATATGAACAAATTGATGTGGGATGAATTGCAGGCTGCTCTTCCACAAGGAATAGTCCCCTTTGTGTTTGCCAAGGAATACAATGTCCATCCGGATATTCTCAGCACGGCGTAAGTTCCATCTTTTCTTAACCCGTTTCCTCCTATCTAACCAGGTATTAGACGACGGTGTCTAATAATATGCATTGTGATGGCCTGCAGAGTTATATTTGGGATGCTCATAGCCTTGCCTATAACTATACTATACTACGTGCTTCTTGGGGTCTGAATAGTTGGAAACAGCAAGGGTGCCAGGCTTGAGTATGTTGTAAGCTATATTGTCGAACATGCTGTTGGATTCGGAATCAAAGCAAAAACAGAGATAGCCAATATGCGTCAATCTGGGTCCTGGGCCTCGTCTTGGAATCATCTTGCACTGCTTCCTTCCCCTCGGATTCATTTCCTTCAATTAATTTTGTTAATTCACTGGTTAAAGTTAGTTTTGATAGAAATATAGTGGTAGGTTTCAGAAACCAAGACAAGGAATAGCACTACTCTCTTTTTTTCCTTTTTCCTTTAATGACTTCAAGTAGAATTTGCTCATACTCGCTGATCTCACTGTACGTCTTTATCGATCTCTGCGCATTGCAATTCGATCTGCAATTTCACGTGAAAACATAACAAACAAGACAATGACCAATGGTCTATAAGTTCTCCCTTGCTTAAATAAGATGTATTGAACAACCATATGTAACACATGCTAAGACAGGTTCCTATAAGCTTCTGGTCTATAATAGATAAGCAACTCTGATCTTTCCCATTAGCAAGGGTAAAGCAAATCCAGATGCAAAACAGTTTCTTTTCTTCGGATGATTCCTATACGTTCATTGATCATCGTTCATGATGATGCCGACGCATAAGAGTAAGTCTAGTTTGTCGAGTACTGGGCCATATTAACCGTTGTATATTGTAGGACAGACAACCTACACCAGATAGAACCTAGCATGCCTAATGCACCCAACACATACGGGAAGAAACCACGTCTCATGGGCACAAGAATTCGTAAAACCTTTTCAGCATCATAATATCAAAGGAGTTGGAAGCTTTTGTTGTCTCAGTATCTATCACGACACGGCAATATCATGGATAGCCACCTTTTCTTTTTAAGAACAACTACAAGACACAAAGTAACCAAAAGACACGACATGAATGAACAGATAGGAAGAAATATGCATCAGAAAATCAGATCTGAACCCCAAAGTTCTCAACATGTATTAGTTAGAACATTGATGTACCCTGCCCTATAACAAATGTTGTATTAGTTATTAGAACAACAATGCCGGGATAAATTAAACTCGTGGTACTAAAGAATTGATAAAACCCTACTCCTCAAATCTGAACACATTTCAGGAAAAACGAAGAAATGAAGCAATGCACAAGTCAGTGCCGGATTGTAAGCTTATATTTCCTAGATGAAATACAACATCATAAAAATTACACAGCATCCGAGCCAAAATTTCCATCATGGGCATTGCCATTTTCTCTGCTTAGTTTGGATTTGGCTAAAGTGGGCTGATGAGAAGTTGATTTGCTTGATTGCTGCTTCGGGTTCTGAAGATTTAGATATGTATAAAATGACATACCGCCAATAGCTGCAAAGGCCCCACAGATGCTAGTTTGACCCGGATTGGAACCAAATATGTAGTAGTTTCCAAGAAGAATCACACAAGTCTTGAACTGTCCAAGAACAACATGGGTTATGGCTGATGTAGCTCTGCAAGGGGAAAAGGACCAGGACAACTATATGAGTAACCATCATGTACATCAACGTGTCATTTTTTAATCACTAAATACATTTTTTAGCATAAAATGTTTTTCGGTTTACCATTTGTTTGCTCAGAAAATGTTCTCTCAGAAATTAATCATAGAAAACATACTAAAGCCTATCATCATCCCACCTTTGGTGAATGGAAATAGTACATTCTTCAATTAGTGGAACAGTGAAAATAGGACCTGAAAGGAGTTTCTATCCATGTCTCTTAAGATCCCTTTTCAAAATTTTTTTTACACATGATTCTGGAAGTCCTTACTCAAGAGATAGTCTTTTTATGCAAAGGATGGAACTTTTTAGATAGTTACAACTTTTACATAAAATAATTCAAAACAATAAAACCCTTCGCATCCATGACATCTCACTCATATTTTGGAAGGTTATAACTTTCTAAATGGAACATTATTTGATGGAAAACCATCTAGAATTCACATTAAAATCTAATATATTATATTTTGTAATTAATTAGTTGTGATATCTTTCAAGTAGATCTATTATTTTTTTTAAAATATGTATAACAAACTAATATCCACCAATAATGTGGGGTTTTACCCAGTTGTTTTCTAAGACTTTCCCCATCTTGAAAACACAAAAAGATAGACCCAAAATGAAAGTAAGCAAAACGCCCTCAAAAGTAATTTACCCTTCTCCTTGGATTAAAGTACCTCCCAATGACTGGCAATTTTTCACCATCCCAATACCGGACAAGGTACTGCCTATTTTGATAGAAAACGATTTCATAGCAAATGGACCCTTGTTTAATAAATGCCAATAAAAGAGAATGCAGAGGTGGCAAGCAGAAGAAAATTGGAAAAGTAACAGATGTCTCCAACATAGGGAACAAAGAATAATAAAATATGCAATGAGCGAGAGACACTTTCAGAAGACATGTTATACAGTTAAGGACAATTACTATATGGGAAATAGTCAAACCTATGGACCTTTATTCTAACTTATCTGGTACTTGTTAGATATACATGATTAAAGTAGAATTCAAACGATTATGGCACCTTTTTCCTTAGTGTGCATGGGGCTTCTGTAATGGATTATATAATTCTATCTCCTAACAACTGATTTATCCACTCAATTTCACCCTCTAAAAGCTAGTGGCATGTCCCTACACGTCTCAGTCAAGTAAAATATGCAAGGCATCACTTATAGTGTATCAACAGAATATGTCACTCTTGGAAACAGCGCCAAAGATCCTATTATTGATGTGCACCAACTATGCTCCACATGTATCAGAAATATGGGAGTAAAGTTGATCTGCACCTGGATTGTTGCCAAAAGATCCAGACTCCAAAAAACTGTCAATATGAAGAAGCAGCCCATTTAGTTTGCCATAAATTTATTTTTCCCTCTCTGTTGCAATAACTAAATAACTTTATGCATTACCAATGCAAATTCACTTGTCATATTTCACCTGACCATGAAATGGTTGCTCATAGATTTGCTAGAAGAAAATCATCAATTTATACCATCTGCCTGCAAAAATATCTGTATGTTCAGTAGCACTTAGCTTCATGGGCCACCATCCCTAGTCTCCAACGTGTAAATTAGGCTTTTCTAATCTTTTTGATCTTAGAAGAATTATTAGATCAGATTTATGCAGAAACCAGTCAACATTAAGAGCAACATGAAAAGCAACCCTCCAAGAACTAGATGGTACACAACAAAGGCTTCAGGAATGGAACAAACAGGTCTCTGCAATAGAAGGCATGACCAGCTTACCCAAGTGCTAAAGCACCAGACCATTGAAGCAAGAAGCCAAGCAAAGCTGACATGAGGATAACGAACGTGTTATTGATGCTCCAATTAAAGGACAGAGCTCCAGGGGGGTCAAGCCATGGTATCATAGTAACAAGAAAAAACAAGGTAATTGGGGTTGTCTTCCACATTAGCCTGTGCAAATATCAATCACAACTCAGATAAAACTCAAGGGCTCAATCAAAACAAAAGAATATTGGATAAGAAAACTAAATGACATACGCTAAGGCTGTCCAGTTTTCTTGCTGTTGCAATCTTGACCAGAGAATCTTGTTAACTGCACTTGGAACTATCCATGCCAAGGCAACACAAGCCCCAAAGAAATTGAACTGCAAATCTGTAACAGTTGCCACAGCAACACCAATGGACACTACAGTAAGCGCAAGCACCTGGAGAAGAACTGAAGTTACACTTACTGATAAATATATAAAATGAGATGACAATTTAATATAGACACAATATAAAAATGGAAGTTATCAATTTCATTAAGATATCAGAAGCTGCAAAATTAATCATATGGAATGCTTAAAGGTTCTTGAGAGGGCAACTTCACAACTATTGGGTAACTGAACTATGATATGATGACAAAAGCAAATTGCCATTATATAAAAATCATGTGCAAACTTTTTCTTGGGTAAAGGGAAAAAAATTTTTTTTTTTGGGGTAATTGGGGAAAAAAATATTGGGTAAAGAAAATCACGTGCAAACTCATTTGCTGCAGATCTATCCTTTTTTCTAGTCTCCAGGTTGCCACTGGAATAGTGGGATAATCAACAATACATTTCTCACTAGAAGAAAATAACAAATGGTGTTGCCAATGGAAATAGAAGCAATGGCATGCTTCTCCCAAAGAGACAATCACAAGAAACTAGCCTTCCTTTATCTTGGGCTTCTTTTCTATAATAAAGTTCAGCACTCACAAAAAAGAAGAAAACTTTCTACATGTTAAAAAAATGAAAAATTGCAATCCTTGGTTTAGTAGATAAACATCTTATTTGCATATTATCTATATTATTAAGCCAAAAATGCCTATTTAACTTCACACATTTTATAGTATAATTTAAAAATCAACCAACAAAAAAATAGCAATAGGAGGGAGTTATAAACTTGGTACTTCTGGCCAAAATATATATATATATATATATATATATCGGTACTACTTTTTGTAACCAAATTTTCCATATAGAAGAAACATATTTTCATCTGAATGTCACCGACTATATATTGAATAATCTAATCTTTTTATTTGTTGCATACACATCAGATGCATGTCCCTTTAGTTTCAGAGAAAACACTTTTCATTCCACGATCAAAGTAGATGTTAAAGGATTTGCTAAATTACAGCTTTTCAATAATTCTTTGACACATCAAAATGTACCAAAATGAGAGGCATTCACCTTCACACATGAAACTCTTCTCTTGTAGAAAAGGAATTCTGCAAGAACAATTGATGGAGTTACAGCAATCTTTGACATCTGATAGAAACCCACACTGCAAAAGAAGAAACATATTTTCATCTGAATGTCACCGACTAATTGAAGTAGTAAAAGCAAGGATAACCTCTCTCACCTGTTGTATTTCAAGCTTACGTTAGCAAGACCTGTGGATAGGGACATAACAACTCCCAAGGCAAGTAATGAAGATAAACGGCTCGATTTTGAAGGTGGGGATGCAGGTAGGATGGATAATACATTGAGGATTGCCATAAAGAACCAGCTTACAACATAGTGTATGAAGGTGAGAAAAATGGGAAAATGGAAGCCGACGTTTTTAAGTACCTGAGAAACAAAGGTTAACAAGTATGTGGATATGTCAACCATCATTCCAATTATGCTATCATTTTCAGGAAAGATAATAGATGGATAAGGAAAATGTTAAGTAGACTAACCAGCTTGTTCATAAATATAATACTGACAGCAACCACAAAATTGAATGTCAGAGCAACAATAGGGCGACATATTCGTTGTTGTTGACGCTTTGCACCTTCAGATGATCGAAAATCATTGAACAAAGAGGATCTCAAGTCTTCCAGAGCTCTTCCTATGTTCGAGACACAGTTAACATATATATGACATGGAAATAAGAATAAAACTAAGGATATCAAAAGGTAATTCATAAGAACATTTAGCTGATGCACAATCATCTTTCAATAGAGAAAAACAACTAATTTACACAAAAAAGTCTCAAGAACAACTTCATATAGATGGCTACAAAAAATCCTCAGGACAGGCCTCTTATTTTAGTTAGCAATATGGAAATTGAAGTTTATCTCCATGACAAGAGAGCCTTCAGTTCAAGGCTTTAGTGTTGTTGTTGTAGAAGAGAGCTTCAGTTTAACATAGTGAATGTTTATTTATGCCTATCAGCAATTCCGCATAATTCCATATTATGGGAACAAATAAACTGAATACCTGGTCATACACATCCTACGTTCTATTTAAATGTATTAAGAAATCCTAAACTGATAAAAGGTTTACGTTTCTCCAGAACAAGGAGAATGTACCACTTCATCAGAATACTGCACCAGTAAGAAAGATATCAGAGAAAATGCAGTTCAGCAACTATAACCAGCAAAATTTACACAAGACACGACTCGGGTAGTACCTAGTAATTACCAGATCAGCAATATCCCCACATAACCATAACACCTCCTAACTATCCATCCGTCAACTATTACTACTCGTATCGACAACATACATAAACACTGCATGCCACCTAAAGATGGTTATTATTGGGCAAAAAGTTGAGCTTCCACATTAATAGCTGTAAATCTGCAAAGACGTGGAACTTTCCACTCAATTGCAACCGAAAATTCAAGATTAACAACAATGCAATGTTGAAAATTACATAAATAATTAAAAAAAAATTAAAGGCATATGCTGAGACATTAGAGCACATCACAAAAACAAACAGCATTCCAGAAACCCTAAGATTGATAAAAGCATAGGGTTACCTTTTTCACCAGCATCACTATCTTTGCGCTTCAGAATCTTCCGCACATTCTTCTTAATTATGAAATCGAACATTTTTTAAACTAAAATAACTAACTAATCCACTTTCAATCTCAGTGCATTGCATTCAATGCCAACGGAAGATGGAGAATGAGATGGGCATGGACTAAGATAGTAAGAAGCCCTAGATTCAAACTACCACCCCATCCCCAAATGTACATGCGTACTAAGTGTGTGGTTAAAATAACAGTCCTATTCAGTATAGTCCGAAATTTTGAGGAAACGGGGAAGTTGGCAGTTTTTGTTTTTTGTTTTTTTTTTTCTTTTTCCTTTTCTAGAGTTGCATTTTCATAGCAGAGTATAAATGAAGGAAGAAAGGGACAAAGCTGGAGGAATATGGGAAACAATGAAGGAAAGTGGGAAGAGGAACACGTGGGTAAAGTTCCAGCGCTGATGGCGGAAGAAATTGGAAGGACTCTTGTTTACTCTCACTCTCTCCTTACTCATCCCTGGCCACTCTTTTTAAAACAACATTTACTTGCGTAATTTTTATGAATTGAAAAAAAAAACTATCCAATATTTAATTTATAAATTTATTTAATAATTAGATAAAAATTAAATTGATTAATTGAATTAAATGCATAGATTTTATTATATCTATATCATAGCATAAAAATAAAAAATATTTTATATTCTCAAAAATATTCATCCACAATATAATATTAAATTAATAAATATTATTTTTATTAAATATTATAAAAAATTATTTATTTTATAATATAAATAATTAATTTTTTAATATAAATTTTTTATCAATACTATATATACCAAACATGGTATAATAAGTTTGTACTATCTAATTCTCCTTATACTTATTCTATCCAATTTTCTTTATTCAATATAGTTCTCTTTATTCAATCTAATTCTTACAATCAAATGCTATCTGAGTAAAACACAAAACCTTGCGAAGCGAAAAAATTAAGAGTAAAAAAACTTGGGTAGATTGATCATAGATCAAATAGTCGTATGTGTACTAAAAATAAAATTATAACTAATTAATAATATATTATTTATTTAATAAATATATTTAATTTAATAAAATGTAATTAAAAAGAAAAAAGTGGAAAATGGAAAAAAAGAAGAAGCTAGAAGTTGACAAACATATCTCTTTTTATCAAATCATTTAATTAAATATATTTAATGATATTATTTTATTAAATTAATTAATGTGACTCGATTAAAAATTGACATGTTCTAATTGATTAATAATTATATATATATATATAAAATAGATAGATAAAAAAACTACTATAAAATCAAATATTAGCTCTGTTCTTCTAACCTCTAATTATCACACTCCAACTTATTAAGTGGATGTTGCTAAGAGTTTTCAAGTCAAGGACTAGTGTATACTTTTTTTCCATTGACTAATCATCAATACTAACTAGTCCTTATTATTACACTAAAGTATACATAATTTAGAAACAATCCCATGACTTTAGATAGTCATGGTAATTACATGGCATTATCGCAATGCTAAATCAATGTGTGCTATATATGGACTTTTACATTTTAAAAGAACTTAATAGTGTTTTAATTAAAAGAGTCACCACCAGATAAGGGTGTTGACGAATCCAACCATACTGAGAAGCAAACTACCATACTTTATCCATACATTCTTAGATAGTATTTAATTGTAAAGACCAAATTAGATATGACAAATATAAAGAAAACTGAACAATACAAACTTATTATATCATATTCAGTTTATACAATACTGTACATAAAATTTATATTAAAAATAAATTATTTATATTATAAAATAAATAAATTTTGTAATATTTAATAAAAATAATATTTATTAAATTTATATTATAACATGGAGGGGTATTTTTAGAAATACTAAATATTTTTTGTTTTTATCTAATAAATTTCATTTTTGTATTGTGATTCGAATGTAATAAAATTTAAATATTTTGTTCAATCCATCAACCTAGTTTTTATCCAATCATTAAATAACTTTACAAACTAAACATTGGACAAAATTTTTATTCAATTCAATATCGTGAAAATTACGTAACCAAACGTTACCTTAGCAATTGTCCTATTTAGATATTTGAAGATACTAAAGGAAATATATGTGAGCTCCTTAAATTGTGTTTAGGATAATCGAGTTTAGATTTAGGGTTTTTAAGAGAAGTTGTCCAATTGAGTTTAAACTTTACAATTAAAATAAGAAAGTTAATCGAAGTAATATAGTGAAGTTAGATTTTGAAAATAGTGACCCAAAATCTCAATTTTGCCTTTAAAAGTAAAATTATTCAATATAGTACTAAAATATTCAGAACTCTTAAAATTGAGCTCGAATTGCGCCGCCAACTTAAAGATGAGTTAATTAAAATCTAAAATAAGATAATATAGTATAATTTATTATATAAATATACTCGTATTTTTAAGAGTATATCTGGTATGAATAATAATTATATCGGTAAATTAACTATAAATTACTTAATTATATATATTGTGTTGAATTCATATAATTAATTAAAAAAACATTCCTAAAAATAAAAGATATGTTAGAAACTTAATTATATGAGTATAGTTATATATTACGCGTAATATATATATATATAGGATATATACCTGTATATTAATAAATAACTAAACACCAATAAAATAAACCTAAAATACTAAAACAATTGCAAATCTCATCCAAAGGACTCAATTGCGGCTGGAAAATTCTGGAATTGCCATGGCATGCTGTAGGATTTGAAGATTAATGAATTAAAAGTTGATTTTTTAGGAAGGAGCCAGCTCTTACTTGCAATTAATTGAGGAAAAAGTAAGGAAAATATTAAAAAAAAAAAGGGAAAAGAAATCGACCTAAATCATTATAAATCTATTGATCAATATCATTTTACATCTTTTGAAACCAGAAATACTCCAGGGAAATTAAAAAAAAAATCGTGGAAAAAGTAGAAAAAATTAAGAAAAACAGAGTACTAACCGAGCTAAGCTAGTTCGTAGGGCTTCAAACATTCTGTTGTTAAGCCACTTCACCACTAAGGGGCACCCCCAGCGCCTTGGCCATCCTCACCACCCTATGGCCACCGAAGAACCCAAGAACAGTCAGGTTAATTACTTACCCTATTTTTCGATAATTCTTAAAAAAATAGTAAATCCGCCTATAAAACTATGAAAAAAAATTTTCTTAGGTTATTTTGAACATGATTTTATGTGATATTTTTGTTTTTGAAAAATTCGTAATATTTAATATACTTTCTTAAGAAATCTACTACTTATCCAAATATAAAATTGTAAAATAAATGTACTAAATGATATTATTTCTAACTGAAAAATTTTATATAGGATATGTATGATATATAGATAATTGCTATATAGCTCAAATTTTTATTTGAATATTTTGTAATATTTATTACATTTTTTTCCTAAAAATAGTTCAAAAATAGGCTAAAATTATGAATTAAATATAAAATTATAAAATTAATTTATGAAATGGATATGTACTGATCTCTGATGAATAATAACAATGTGGGGTCAGATTAAAATTTATTTGGTGTAAAAAAATCATAATTAAGTAATTTAGGATAATTTAGGGGTAAAATCATAAATACGAATGTATAAATGATAGGTCGGAAACTTAAAACCAAGTGATAGCTAAATTTCCTATATTTTTAGGAGTCTATAGTAATTTTTGAGGAATTATTTGGTAATCCAAACTATTTATTACAAATTTACCTAATAAAATGGCTTAAATTAGAAGTCGAAGCATATTTTTAATAATAATAAATTAAAATGAATTAAATAGTAAAATAAAAAACTATGTGCATGATTACTGATCAGTTGGGATTAAATTAGTATTTTTATTATATTTATGGATATTTTATGATCGGGATACATTTTAAATTTATTAGGATTGGATAATACTCGTATTGTAATGATATATGGACAAATTAGGTAAAATACAATTTAATAACATAAATCACGTACAACATGATAAAATCTTAATAGATACGTATAACTATATTAAAAACTAGAATTACCTATTAAAAGTCATCTTTAGGAACAAGACTTGTAAAACGTGTCGTTAGGTCTATATAAACCTAACAACACTAATTTTGTTAAAATTGAACAACCTTAAGCAATATAATCTATAACTTTATCATATTATAGAATGTACGTATTTTAATAACTCTACTGGAATTAAAACATAATTTAATAAATTAAAAATACGTTTTGATACAATCGAAACGATATATAATACGTAACAATATAGATGACGTACAGTATTAACAATTAATAACTTAATTCGATATATAGTGATAATACGACTATATATTATGGAAATAATATATATATATATATAACCGTTTTAGATTAAATCCCGATACTTTCATAATTATTATGAAAACTGAATTTGGGTCTTTTATGTAAATAAGATCTTTGAGTACAAAGATAGTTGATGACTCGAGTCAGCAGTAGTGAACGTTTAAATAAGTAAGTTGGGATTGTGGTTTTACCACTTATTGGGATACTGTTGTAAAGTATCTAAAGACCCAAGAGTACTTCTAGCTATGTTTATAGTTAGTTAACTATACTTAAGCCATGTGTGTGTATGATACTCAGCTGTGACAGGAGTTGAACTCCTTGGTGTGCTGTTCTACATGTTTGCATTATTTCTGTACTGTATGAACTTATTTAGCCACCCTTGATTAAAATAAATATCTATTCGACTAAAATGAAATTGAACATGCATAACACTTATTAGGGGAAACAATTAAAAGTGTCAGGCTAAATATCGATTTCCTTCGATGAGGATAGTTGAAATGGTCCTTCCTCCATCCTTAGTTGAACTAAGTGATAGGCGAGGAGGTCGTAAAAAGAGTGGGAGCCGTAGTTCAAAAGTGGTTATAGGAGGAAGGTGTTCTCCATTGCATAAACCCGAGTTAAATCTGACTTGAGTCGCGATGAAACTCCTCAATCTTGGTTAGAGCGAATGTAATTTCTTTAACCTCATAGTAGACTGGATAACATCGTGCGATGTTTCATTTGATTGATTGCCTTTCATTTCATCATCCTTAATAACCTCGCTTATGATTATATGGTACTCATCTGACTCTATCCAACTTACTGAGTTAGTTATGCTCACATTCCCATAAACTCTTTTGTAGGTGCTGAGTGAGGTCAAGATGTTTTGATACCACCATTTCCAGGTTAGTATGTTACTGTTTGAGAAAGTGAGGTTCGAGGAATCAACTGAACCTGAGCTTTTGACCTTTCTTTTGTCCTTTCTATTTAATTTTGAGGAGACTAGTTAGGAATTACCTAAGACGCCCACTAGTTTCCTAACTTATATAAATAGTCTACAAATCTGTGGTTTTTTAATAAATTCTAATTGTAAACTTTAACTTTGGATGTAAAACGTTTGTATAATACTATTATGGCTTGAGACAATAGATTGTATAGAACAAGTATTTTGTAAAGCTACAACAGGTTTAGTTATTAACAGGTATCAGAACGGACGTTTTAAGCTGGTTGAATTGTGCACGTCTTGTGTAAACTGTATCTACGATAGTAGTTTTGAGGTCAGCTTCTATCTTAAGATAGTTTATATGGTGGGACTGTTATAACTCCTCATGTTCGAAACGTGACAATATGCTTGTTACAAGTATATATTACAATTGTCTAACATATGAAATGGTGTTTACTGTATGAAAAGAGTCAGCTAAGACCTACATTTCCTATATTTTGTTTGTATCGAATTTTAAACTATATTATAAAAGTATGGAGAATGAGATCCATTTTCAACCTTTCTTTTTTTAATTTTATATCTTTTACTAATGAAAAATGTACATTGCATATGCAAAAAATAATAAAAAAAATTGAACTAAAAAATATAGAATAATATCAATAATATATATTAGTAAAATAAAAATTGTAATAAAATTTCAAAAGGAAATGGCCCTACAAATGTAGGTCAAATAAAATGTAATGAATTTTTCAAATAACAGTAATGTTAGGTAAATAAAATAATAGATAAATAAAATAATAACAACAGTAAAAGTAAGTGTGATAAAAAATGGTAACTATATAGTTGGACGTGGCGGTTAAGAATTTTGTAGGATATACTTGATTTCTTTTGATAATTATCATGTGAGTATATTTAATAATTAAAATTATAAAATACCAAATTATTAGTTGTAAGTAGTTAAAAATAGATTGTCTATTTAATATAACAATTTACTCTTTGCAACAACGTCATTAGGCTTAAAATAAAATCGATAAGCTCAAATCAACTCAAACACATGATTGGATCTTTTTATAAATCAAAGGTTATGCCTAAATTAAAATAACTCCGTTCTTTAAATAAAAAAAAAAAGAAAGAAAGAAAGAAAGAAAAACATTTGAATATTAAAGACGAAAAATAGGCTCATCAACCAACTATTCATTGTCAACAACTTGTATTTTCCCTAACTACGTTTTAAGTCGAGGTGATTGTTGGATTGGCTTAAGCATATATGGATTTGTCTTAGTTTTCTAGTTTTCTTTATCCTTATTAAAATTGTTGAAGCCTAATTGCCAAGCCTAATGTTTTTAGCCAAGGTCATCCAACTAGGTAACCCAAAAACAAGAGCATTAAATATGTCAAAATACAATGGGGCAAACACTTAAATGCAGAAACAACCTAAGAATAGGGATGTAACTGGAGCAAGTTCAAGGTGCATATTATAAAATTTGAACCCGTTTCTACAAGGTCTGACATTTCTTAAAAGTTTATAAAAACCTTACAGGGTTTCAACTCTTATTCTTAAAACCCAACCTTATAAGGTTAAGAAACATGTAGCTATAGGGGTAGGTTTTTATAAAGTTTAGATGAAATTCAAGAAAGGGTAAAAGGGAAATAAGTTAAAGTACAATTACAATTACATTTACCAACTTACACAATAATAAAAATTGACAATCAAATACGATGTACAATATAGAACTTATGTAAAAGCATGTATGGTGCGTAAGTTAAAAATAAATATTTTTATTAATATTTTTTTTTACCAGGTCAAATTTCCCACTAAGGTTTTTTTTTTCTTTTTTTTTTTTGTAATCCCTAAATTTGACCCTTAATCTTATAAAATAATATCTTATATGGTTTTTATCGAGTTTGATCGATCGAGTAATCTTTAACAATCCACTTAGTTGCATCCTTACCTAAGAATTGAAAAATAAAATAAGGAAAAACTACCCTTACCTTTTTACAAATCTAAGTATGCTCTAAAGTTTTCATGATAATACTTTCTCGAAGAAAGGGAGGATATAAAACTTCACAAGTTTAACTAATAGGTAATCTAGTTAAATAACATAATAATGATGATGATATTGTAAGATGTGAACTTCTTCCTTCATATCTTTAGAGGGTAGATACAGTACATATATAAATCTAAAATATATTTGAAAATCTTGCCCAAATACCTAGAATATTCCCTTTTTTGATAACCTAAGAATGAACCTATGATTTTACAAATGAAGAAAATAAAAATGCAGATTAAATTAATAATTTAAAGTTCTAAGTATATAGTTAATGAAGAGAGATTCAATTAATAATATACACTATGTACTATATACATATGATATGTAAATACTAATAAGTTATTGATATATGTAACATATATAAATCACGTACGGTAATTGATTTAGTAATTATTCCTTTTTTTTATAATTTGTGTCAACATTTTATTGGTATTTAATCACCATATATACATAATAAGTAATATGTAATACCTATCGAATCTTTCTTTATATTTAGTTATATAATTTTTTATTTAGACTATATATAAAATTCATATAAAAACTTTATAGTTTAAATAATTAAGGATATCCAATATTATATATACTAGTCAAAACAACTTTGGATAAATTTTAAACCAACCATTTTCCTTTAAGGTACGGTAAAGTTTAGATAAAAGCACTATTAACTTGCTCCTCATTTTATAGCTCCAACCTTCACATAAAAAAATGCAAAACTCATATCATCACTCTCTCTCCTCTAAGTTTCCTTAGAAACTAAATCCACTCATCACTTCTATTCTCTTATATCATATTTATTTTTCATTTAAATCAAGAATCGTAAGTCGCATTGTAATACCCACGAAGAATACTTCACATCCATCTTAGTTTTATTTGGTAAAAGTATAGTTCAATTTTGATTTGAATTTTATAAAAATGAAAAACAATAAGCTTTGAAGTTCCAATCAAAATCTCTACAAAAAAAAAAAATCAAATGTAGATAAAGTTTTAATAAGTTTAGCAACTAGATACTTAAGTAATCTTGTTCTTTATGATCTATAGGTGAAGAACTTGACTTCTCACAACTTCTAGACCATTATTATGAGTCGTAGATATGAGACCAAAGGGAAATTCATTAAATTACTACAATATTTGCTCTTGATTATGGTTAGATCGATGAAATAAGCATGCTATGATGATTATTTGATTTTATGGATTTGTATATGTGTTGTGAAAATTAAGTTTCATGGTAATTTATAAGCTACAGTAGCTTCAAATCAGAGGTAATAAGTAGTATCCAATTGGTAGATAAAACAACAATAGATCCATGAAGCAAATAGACCCATTAGCCAGTTAATGTAATCTCTACGAATCAAATGATAAGCTATCCACAAGCGATTAGTCCATTCTCCACCAATTGAATCGTACAATCTTACCCCTCGACTTTTCCTTTTCTTTTTCCTCGTATGCATGCTTTCTTCCATTGTTCCTATGATACACCTAACGCACTTTATAACTGTTCATAAATATCAAGCTTACTCGATTATCCAAACTTAGCAATTCTATGAATAAATACGTACTTGATGTAATTTCCTTTAGGGCATGTCTAGTTAGGGGGAATGGAATTGTCATTCCCCTTCAATTCTTTTTTACTTTGTTCACTTGATTTTTTGTAACATGTAATAATCATTCCATTGAATGGGTATTACTTAATAACATGTAATTGCAATTACTTACTCCTGCTTAAGAATTGTGATTCCTTATAAGATCCAATTTTTTTTCCCATTCTAACCTTAGAGAGAGAAAGAGATATTAAGGCCAAAGAAAAAATAGAAATAGAAATAAAAACCCATCACCACTCATTACCCACTATTATCGCTACCACCATCATCATTCCCTGCTACCACTACACTAACCACTCACCACTATATATCCTTACCATCCTTATCTCTTGTATTTTCAGCAAATCCTCCATTCACTTTCTCTATCTTTTTTCTCCCTTTAAAAAATGGCAAACTCTCATTAAAAAAGTTCAGCAAGCGAAACCTAAAAATTTCGGTCACAATCGAAACCCTTTTAGCATAAGAACTTCAAATGTACACTTCACATCACCATTCAACTCGCCCTTCACTCCATTGTATGTATATGTTCTTGGTTTTAGGATTATTGGAGTGTAATAAAGAGAGAGAAAAGATATAAGGTAAAGAGAGAAAGTACCATTGAGAGAGATAGTTCAGAGGTAGAGAGAGAGAAAGGGAGGAAAATATAGAGAGAGATTAAAAGTAGAGAAAGCAATGATTAAGAGAGAGATCACAGGTAGAGAAAGAAAAGGCAAGAGAGATCAAAGATAGAAAGATAAAAAAGAGAGTAGAAGGATGATAGCGAGAGAAAAAGGAAGAAAAATACTAGAAGAGGGTAAAATTATCTTTTACGTTCTATTACATGTTTATTCCCCACTATAATTTTATTTAACTAAACACTGTAATAAGAATCCTAATTCTATTACTCTTATATTATATTCCCTCAAAATCTCCATTCCATTCCTTATTGATAGGCCTTTTACCATTAAGGCCCACGTACTACCGAAATATCTATCTACAATTACTCTCACTCTCTGTTTATTTTCTGCCTCTCGAATCTTTTAAGGCTAGAGACCTTAATTTGTTCACTCGCTTCTCATGTATTTTTGTCTTTACTCTTTGATGATTCTTATCAATTCTAATAAGAACTATACTAACTTGTTTATATTGTTTATAAGGTATACCTTTTCAAGTAAGGTGAGGCTCCAAGAAGTAAGAAGGAAGGAGATAGTGGTTTTTTGTGTAAACTTCTCGATGCCTTTACTATTTTTCGTATTTTGTATTTATATAATGATCGATCTATTAGATTTGTATGTGTTTTCTATTATGAAAATACTTTTGTAACTATTTTGGTTATTGTTATAACAAAACCCTAGATCTAATTTATTCAATTACAATTAATTTTAGATTTGTTCAAATTTGGTAGTCTTCTATTCAACTCTGGTATTCTTCTAGCCATATTGGCCTATTCCTCATATGCGTTGGTCTCTCTATAATAATTTCCCCCCAATCAAAAAAATTAACTTTGTCCTTGAGGTTCAAACCTAGGTACAATTGTTGGAACTAATGAAAATCTTCCCAATTGGTGTCTTATAGTAACAAACCCTTCCACTATACCAAAATCCGTCGTACTGAAGCACCCCTTCGTAGAATAATTTGTGAGTCTAATATGGTTAGTGGTGTTAGTAGAGGCGAACCTTCAATAAGTTCTTCTGGTAACTCTAAAGATGGAATGTCCAGCCTATGAGCCTTCTTCAATAAGGATACGTGAAAAACATCATGTATCTTTGAATACTTTGGAAGTTGTAACTGATAAGTACAAGTACCATTCTTCTCGACTACCTGAAAAGGTTCATAAGACTTTTTAGATAGTTTACAACCCTTTTGTCTGGCTAAGGAAACCTGTTTTTAAGGTTGCAATTAAACAAATACAAGATCACCAATGTTAAAAGACATAGAATTCCTATGTCTGTTTGTAATAGTTTTCATTCTCTGTTGAGCTTAATGTAATCTAGTTTTGAGTAACTTGAGTATCTAATCTCAAGTCACTAATTCTGTGTCAATAGCTTCTAATCTAGAAGCACCTTGTACAAAAGATGGAACAAAAGGAAGAGCTTTACTATACATAATCTCAAAAGGTATTATATTTGCTCCTTCATGATAAGAAGTGTTGTATGGGAACTTTGCCTAAGGAAAATAAGATACCCATTTAGAAGGGCAATTCATCATAAAGCACCTTAAGTACTGTTGAATAGTCTTGTTAAGAACCTCAGTCTGCTTATCACTCTAAGAATGATAAAAACTACTCACATGCAATTTAGTTCCACTAAAACGAAATAGTTCTTGCCATTTTGTGCTTAAGAAAACAGAATCTCTATTTGAAACAATGGTCCTTAGAAACCCATGTAGTTTGATAACCATATTCATGGATAATTGAGCTACTTTTGTAGTAGTGAAATGATTATTTAAAGCTCCCAAATAACAATATTTAGATAATCTATCAACTACTACAAATATAGTAAAATAGCCCTTGGATATAGGAAGACAAGTGATGAAATCCATAGCAATATCTTCCCATATCCTCTTTGGTTTTGGTGAAAGGACTAACAAGCTTAAAGGTGCATGAGTTTAGTACTTCACCTGTTGATAAACTTAGTAACTTCGAACATACTCCTTAATCTAACATCTCATGCCATCCTAAAAAAAAATTAGCAGCTATTTGTTTAAATGTCTTAAAAATACCAAAGTGACCAGCACTTAGTGAAGAATGGAATTCTTGTAAAGCAGTTGGAATAATAGATGACTGTAACACCAAAAAAAATTCGCCCCTTATAAAATAGAATATCGTTTTTTTCTAATTTAAAGACCATTTAAGGGGCACCCCATTATGCAAATCTTGAATAAGCTACTAGAAAGCTGGAAAATTATCGTATCCCCTTTTTAATTTAGAGACAAAATCAAATGTAAGTATTGATAGGCTTGTGAATGACAAAAGAGTATCATAATGCCTAAAAAGTGTATTCACAACAATATTTTCTTGTCTACTCTTGTACACAATAGAATGGTCAAAACTAATGAGTTTACTCAAATATTTCTACTGTTCAGGTGTTTATACAACTTGTGAAATCAACTCGTTTAGACTTCTATGGTTAGTTTTGATAACAAAATGCTGACCTAATAAATATTGTCGCCATTTTTTCACTACTTCTATTATGGCATACAGTTCTCTAACATATGTTGATGCCTTAGTTAAATGTGATGGTAATTTCTTATTAAAATATGCTCCTAGGTGATTCTCTTGTAAGAATACGACCCTTATCCCCATCCTTGATGCATCCATTGCTATTATAAATTGCTTCTCAAAATTTGGAAGTGCCAACGCTAATGCTTGACTAAGCGCATCCTTGAGTTGGTGAAATGTTGAAATAGCTTCCTCAATCTACTTAAATGGATTAGTCTTTAACATGTCAATCAAAGGATGAGCTATAGATGCGTATCCTTTGATAAATCTTTTATAGTATCCAGTTAACCCCCCAAAAGCTCTCATCTACTTAAGTGTAGTAGGCTTCTCCCATTTCATGACTGCTTGAATTTTTGAAGGGTCAAGTCACACTTGGTTATGAGATATAATATCCCTCAAATAATCAATAGTATGTTGAGCAAAAGAACATTTGTTCTCTTTGAGATAAAAGTGATTATCTAGCAGCTTTAGGAGCACTTAAGCTATGTGATCCAAATGTAATTTAAAGGAACTACTATATATTAATATATCATCAAAGAAAAAAATTGCAAATTTTCGTAAAAATGGCTAAAAAAATCTATTCATCACTGCTTGAAATGTAGCTGGGGCATTACTTAATCCAAAAGGCATTACTAGGAACTCATAATGTCCTTCATGAGTTCTAAATGCTATTTTTTCCACATCTTTGGGAGCCATTCTTATCTAATGGTAACCCGATTTGAGATCCAGTTTACTAAAATATCTTGCATGATACAATTCATTTAATAATTTGTCAATTGTCAGAATTCGAAATTGATCTCTAATAGTTACCTGATTAAGTACCATATAATCAATGCAAAAACACCAAGATCCATCTTTCTTTTTTACTAGTAACTCAAGGGATGAATATGGGCCGGTACTTCTTTGAATAATTCCTTAAGAAAGCATGTTATGTACCTTAAGAAAGCATGTTACGTACTTGTTTCTCAATCTCACTTTTCTAAAAATGTAGATAGTGATATGGATGTACATTGACTAGATTATCCCTATTGTTAAGATAGATTCGGTGCTGGACTTCTCTCATTGGTGGTAGTGATGATGGTACTTTAAACACTAGAGAAAATTTGCCTAATAGTGATGTTAATTCACTATTGTTGGTGGTATTCTCTAATGTGTTAAACTTTGCTATCTAAGCTACATAATGATAAAAATATGCTATATCATCATGTTATACCATTCTTTTGAGTTGATTATGGGTGATTTCAATCATTGGTACTCATGTGTCTCCCATTAAAGTAATAATTTTATCTCTTTGAGAAAACTACATAGTTAAGGACCCATAACCAATGGCCACTGGCCCCAATATACACAACCACTATACACCTAAAACCATATGTGCTCCATATATTGATAGAATGTAAAATGTTTGATAAAATTCCTAATCTTAAATGTTCATTGGCACATTTATACAAATTCCAATGTCATACCATTACCTATTATCATTGAAAATTTTAGATAGCTTGAACCACTAAACCTAACTTTTTAACTATTTGTGATTGCAAAAAATCATGTGTGCTTCCAATATCTATTAATGCTATTAAAGGATTGCCATGTATGTATCCTTGAAATTTGAGAGTTTTTGGGACTGACATATTCAATAAAGCATGATAACTAATTGCCACCATATGTTGCACATTTTGCTCGTCATTTGATCCTTCTACAACTTCTTACAATTCTTGATCGTCTTCTGTATCTTGGTCCAATAGTAATAAAAAAATTTGTTTGCATTTATGATTTTTATGATATTTTCCTTCACAATTGTAGTAAAAACCTTGTTCTCTCCTTGCAAGCATTTCTGATGCTGACATTTTCCAAATGGGTAATGAAGTGTTGAATTATTTGTTTGTTTGTGTTAGTTAGTTTAATGTTTGAAGTAAATAGAAATGATTGAAATGGTTTGTTAGAGGAAACATGATGGGAATCAGGCTACCGGACCTCTAACCCACAATTGAGCTTAGGACTAGAGGAGCTAGCACAATGAATTCTTCTATTCCAACTAACCCTTGTCGAGACTAAGTACTTCCTTTCCGAGTCACCTTTAATGCCGTACTGTATGACCACCCATTATTTTGTGATTTACCGAGTTGATGATTACTCCTTAACGCTAAGCCAACTAATCACCCAACATCATCCTTATCGAGAAGACGAGAGATAGAGAATCCAAACTGACTAAGCCATTCTTGTTCGGACAAGCCCATTTGTCCGTACTTTTTGTCCGCATCTCCTAACAACCCGGCCAATATAGCATCACCATATGTACAGTATCATATATAGAATCTGTAGCACTAATGATTGTTTTCCTTATATATTCATTTTTACTTGTTTGTATTGTGTACATTGCTTCTTTAGAAAATGTCATTTTTGTCTTTTCTCTTTGGGGCAAGTTACCTTAACTTATGGGTATAGATACCCATGTACTTGTAGTTATAAAACATCAGATTACCTTTAATACACTTGAGTACTTTCTTCCTTACATAAATATTATTTGTTTACTCTCGGTATGACTCTTATCCTTTTCCTTAAGCAAGGTTAGGTGGTGAGTAACCTCATTGAACCAATTCGTACGTCATATCGAATTATGTCGTAAGTCCTTGGAAATTCCATTGGTGTGTCATATTCTCTGGAGCTGTTCGTAGGTTTTACTTACTATTTTCATTCTTCACTTTTACCCTTGTGTACCTTTCCACATTAAATCTTTTTGAGCTTTCTGCAAGCTTGGATCCATCTAGTGACTGGCCTTGTCTGTTCTTAGTTACGGTTCGCAACATTTTAGAATCAAAGCAGAGGGTTTATGTGAACTATAGTTAGTTCTTCTTGAAGTTCTGTTGTACTCTATTTTACAGGTGTGAAACAAAGCCAGTTACTATGTTCATTTAGTTGTTGTGTTATTAGTTGTTCACTTTCTGAAGTGTTTATTCGAATTTTGAATCTGTAAGGAAAAATGATTGACTTAAGTATGAATATTGGTACTGGTGATAACAGTAGACTAATAAGGCTGCATAAAATACTTCATAAGCTGTTCAATTTGTTAGAGGTCAAAACCCAGTTCAACCGGTTCGAGGTGGAGTAGTTGGCGGACGAGTAAGGCGAAGAATAAACTTGAGAGAGCTTGATGAAGACGAAGAAAAATATTTTGAAGAGGAGCGTGTACAAGTCCCCAAAGCATTCGACCATGTAAAGCTTTGGATTTCCAATTTCAATGGATCTGGGAATATTGATAAGTATCTAGAGTGGGAAGAGAAGGTAGAGCATGTGTTTGATTATTATCAGTATGAGGATTATGAGAAAGTAAGAACTGCTGCTATTGAATATTTTTAGTATGCCGCCATGTAGTGGAAGAATTTTCAAGCCATGAGAAGACGAAAGGGGTACCGAGAGATTAATACTTAGCCCGAGATGAAGAGAGTGCTCAGAAACATATTCATAATGGAAACATACCTCTAAAATACTTTCACTCGGCTTCAAGAGTTGAGACAAGGAGGTTGAACTATTGACAAGTAGGTTCAAGAATTTCAAATGCTTATGATGCATTGTGAAGTGGAGGAACCATTAGTTTAAATAGTCTCAAGGTTCGCTACCGAGTTAAGAGGAGACATTCAAGATGTTGTGGAGTTCCAACGATTTAACACAATGGATGAAGTTGTTAGGATTGCCCAATAAGTAGAGAGGCAAAGAAGGAGCCGAATAACAACCAAAATATCGACTAGCCGACCTGGTCAAGCAAGTCACCAAACTCAGTTAAGTATTGAAGCGAGTAGAAGGGTTGATGTTAGAGCTGAGCAGAAAAGCTGACCTGATGGTAAAGTGCCGACCCAAACTTATTAGAAAGGGCAAGGGTCTGGCAAGAAGATGAACCAGATCAAGTGTTTCAAGTACTAGGGGTTTAGACATATGGCTACTCAGTACCCAAACTGATGGATAATGGTTATTAAGAGAGACATTCCAAAGTTAGAAGTAAAGAGTACGAATGAGGAGCCCGAGAAAGAGGTTCCAATCTGGAAAGAAAACGTTGAGAAATAACTAATTGAGGAAGACGTGCTTCAAGAGGACTTAGATTAGTTATTCATGGTTGTCTGACGTACGATGAACGTAGAACCCTTATTAGAGGAGGAATAGAGAGCAAATTTGTTTCATACCACTTGCAAGGTGAATGATTAGATGTATGCTCTCATTATGGATAGTGGAAGTTGTACCAATGTGGCATTAGCCGATCTTGTTTCCAAACCAAAGTTGTTGACTATTGTACATCCCAGGCTGTACAAGTTGCATTGGTTGAGTGAGAAAGGAGCATTACATGTCACTCGATAAATATTACTACCGATCACTATAAGGAATTACTCTAACCAGATCCTCTGTGACATACTGCCTATGTATGCTTCCCACGTATTGCTAGGTTGACTATGGTTGTTTGATAGGAGAGTTCGAGAAGGATGATCGGAAGATCATGCTGAATCCAATGCCGCCAAGAGAAGTTAATAAGTTGTAGATGAAACTTACTTACGGATCAAAGAAGGCTTTAATGATGAGTAAAGCCGAGCTCCAAGAGGCCATCAATGTTGACAAGTCAATCCTGTTGTTAGTCAGGCGACTATTAGAAATAAACAAGCAGGGCGAGCTTCCTTAGGAAATTAAGGAGCTACTAAATGAATATGCCGACCTATTCCCAAAATAGTTAATTGAGAGGTTATCCCCAACTCGAGGAATAGAGTACTACATTAACTTAGTACCCGGTACTGCACTGCTAAATAAGTCAGCTTATTGGATGAATCTCGAGTAGGCTTCTAAGCTCCAACGTCAAGTCAATGAGTTGATAGAGAGAGGCTATGTAAGAAAAAGTCTCGACCCTTGTGCCGTGCCTGCATTTCTAGTGCCAAAGAAGGATAGAACCTACCAGATATGTGTTGATAGCCGAGGCATGAACAAAATTACTATCAAATATAGGTATCCGATCCCGAGGTTAGAAGACATGTTGAATGAACTGAATGAAGTCAAGATTTTTAGCAAAATTGATCTTAAATCTAGCTACCATCAAATTTGTACGAGATTAGGAGATGAGTGGAAGACTACGTTCAAAACTTAACATGGACTTTATGAATAGATGGTTATGCCTTTCGGCTTGTCAAATGCTTCAAGTACTTTCATGAGGCTTATGAACCATATGATGAGACATCTCATAGGGAAGTATGTCATAGTGTACTATGATGACATCCTGGTATACAGTGTCGACATGACAAGTCACTGTGAACATCTTAGAATAGTTTTAGATATCCTTTGTACTAAGAGACTATTTGACAATTTAAAGAAATGTTATTTTTGTCAGGAGAAAGTAGTATTTTTAGGCTATGTAGTCAATGGAGAAGGCTCGTGTATTGATGATGAAAACATCCGAGCAATTGTTGAGTGGTTGATTCCTGCTACTTATGCCTACGTAAGAAGCTTCCATGGACTGGCTTCGTTTTACCAAAGCTTTATCAGGAATTTTAGCACCATCACTATACTGCTTATTGAGCTAACAAAGAAGAACACCAAATTCCGATGGGGAGAAAGGAAGGAGAGGAGTTTTGCCGACATAAAATAAAGATTGACCTCCGCCCTAGTATTAGTACTAATTGACTTCGACAAAATTTTTGAGATGGAATGCAATGTATTGAGCATTGGAATAGGTGTTGTCCTGATGCAGGAAAGCCAGCTAATTGCCTTCCATAGTGAGAAGCTCCGAGGACTACAATTGAACTACTTTATGTGTGATAAGGAACTTTTAGCACTAATCTGAGCGATACAAGTATGGCAACATTATTTATTGCTGAGAGAATTTATCATATATACTGATCATAAATCATTGAGGTACCTCCAAAATTAGACCAAGTTGTCGAAGCGGTAGGCAAGATGGGTTAAATTCCTTAAGCGATTTAATTTCATAATTAAGTACAAGTAGGGAAAGAGCAATGTAGTTGCAAAAACTCTTTTGAGGAAACATGCACTTTTATTAGAATTGCAAACCGGGCTATTTGGGTTTGTGAGTATTAAGGAACAATACTCTAAGGATTCATACTTTGGACCAATAATTTCGCAATGCATAGATGGGAGGACAATAGACAAATATTATGTGGAGGATGGCTACTTGTTCCGAAGGGGGAAACTATATGTGGTGACTTGTTCCTTACGGGAATTATTAATTAAGGAAGCTTACAGTGGATCCAGACACTTTAGAGAGAGGAAGACTTGTGAACTATTGAACGACCAATTCTTTTGGTAAAAAATGAGAAGAGATGTGTACCGAGTTGTCGAAAGCTGTACTGTGTGCAAAAAAGGCTAAGTGCCGAGTAGAATAAGGGAAAGCAATGCCCCTACTTATCCTGACGAGGTCATGGATTGAACTGAGCATGAACTTTGTTCTCAGACTACCGTGAACTGCTCAAGGCAAAGATTCTGTAATGGTTGTCGTAGATCAGTTCAG
This sequence comes from Lumnitzera racemosa, assembly GCA_024138005.1. Lineage (NCBI taxonomy): Eukaryota > Viridiplantae > Streptophyta > Magnoliopsida > Myrtales > Combretaceae > Lumnitzera > Lumnitzera racemosa. The sequence goes on from JAMXBC010000007.1 coordinate 12,206,870, forward strand.
TAAGATGACACACTTCTTTCCCTGCACCAAAACTAATGACACTTCATCTATTGCTTCTTTTTTCTTACAGGAGGTTGTACAGATACATAGCGTGTTGAGAAGCGTAGTCTCTGACAGAGACTTGAAGTTCTTAAGCCATTTTTGGAGAACCCTATGGTATTGGCTGGGGACCAAATTACTCTTCAGTACTTTATGTCACCCCCAAACTAATGACCAAACATAAGTAGTTAATTGTGCTTTAAGTTTACTACTCCAAGCGACAGTAGGCAAGAACTTGGCTGATTAAGATGCCTGCCTGCCAGTAGTTAAGTTCGCTTATAGCCAAACTGTACATGATACCACTAAGCAAACTCCCTTTAAAGTGGTCTATGGATTCAATCTCAAGTTTTCCCTTAACCACGCCCTTATACTAGCACCCATACAAGAGGACCCCAACACCTTCGCCAGAGCACAATCTCTTCAGCACATCAATGATAAGGTCACTTAGTACATTGACTAAACTGCTAGAAGAATGCGAGAAAGGACCAAGGGCAGGTCGGCTAAATAATTTCAATTGAGAGACTTGGTATGGCTACACCTCAGCAAAGAACAGTTCTTGAACAAGAGGAAGAACAAATTATCTGTAAGAGCAAAAGGACCTTTCAGAATCCTCCTAAAAATCAATGACAATGCCTACAGGTTGGAATTTCCTAAGGACTATGGGATTTCTGATGCCTTCAACATTACCAACCTTAGTCTATATCACCTTGACGGAGAACTAAGTGAATACCATTCGGATTTGATCCTAAATCTAAAATAACCCCGAAGGAATGATGAGAATTAAGCTATCGGACCTCCAACCAACCCCTACTGAGGCCGAGTACTTCTTTTCTAAGTCACCTTTAATGCTGTGTCGTATGACTGCTCATTATTCTGTGGTATACTGGGTTGATAATCACTCCTTAGCACCAAGCCGACCAATCACTCGGTATCATCCTTGCCGAGAGGATGAGAGATAGAGAATCTGAATTGACTAAGTCATTTTTATTCGGACAAGCCCATCTGTTTATACTTTTTATCCACATCTCCTAACAACCCGACCAATACAGCATTACTACATGTACAGTATCATATGCAAAATTTATATCACCAATGATTGTTTTCTTTGTATATTTATTTTTATCATGTACATTGTTTCTTTAGAAATGTCCTTTTTGTTTTTCCCCTTTAGGGTAAGTTGCCCTAACTTACGGGTATAAATACCCTTGTATTTGTAGCTATAAAACATCAAATTACCTTCAATACACTTGAGTATTTTCTTCCTTTCGTAAACATTGTTTATTTACTCTCGATATTACTCTTATCCTTTCCCTTAAGTAAGGTTAGGTGGTGAGTAACCTCGTTGGACCAATTCGTGCGTTATATGGAATTATGTCATGAGTTCTCAGAAGTTATATTGGTATGTCATATCCTCAGGAGCTATTCATAGGTTTTGCTTACTGTTTTCATTCTTCACTTTCACCCTTGTGTACCTTTCCTCATTAACTCTCTTCGAGCTTTTTGTAAACTTAGACCCATTTAGCGACTGATCTTGTCTATTTTTGGTCACCGTTCGCAACAAAACAATTGATGAAGGTTGTTTAGAATTTGGAAAAGATAATGATGGGTAATAAAATGTGGAATTTGTTCAATTAGAATACTTACTTTCTTGCAATTTGGCTAACCAAATTACCTTTGATAAAGTCTGAGGTTTTGCTTCTTGAACCTCTTGTCTAATATGCTGCTTGAGACTTGATATGAAACAACTTAAAAGAAAAGAATTTGACAACCTAACTACTCTATTTGAAAAGCATTCAAACTGAGATTGATTATTCTTTAATTATCCCTGTTTGCATTAATTTTGTAAGCATTCCTTGCACATCTTCATACTTAAGAGGACCAAACCATTTCTCTTACATCTTCTTGAAATATTCCCCCAAACCTAGCTATTTATTCTTATACATCCATTTATACCAATCCAAAACCTTCCCTTCCATTGCAAACGAAGCAATTGTAATTCATTGCTCATCTAGTATTGCATGAAATGTGAAAAACTAATTTTCCTTGAAAATCCATCCTAATGCATCTTTGCCATTAAACTTTGGTATCTTTAATTTGATACCCTTCATATATTGTTCTGAATGACCTTGATTATTGGAAAATGATGAATCTTGTGGTGGCTTTGAATGATTTGCTGAATTTGTGAGATTTTAATTCTTTAACTATTCTTGCTAAGAATTTTGTAAGTTAAGTTGCATTTCTTAAAATCTGTTTTCCATTTGTTATAAAAGATTCTGTTCAAATTCAACCAACTACTTTTCTAGATTATTGGCTCTTAAATTAGGCACCATGATTACTGTTTAAGCTCAATGAGAGCACTAAATGATAAGCTTTTTATTGTTCAGGCTACGTACTACCGAAATATCTATCTATAATTACTCTTACTCTCTCTTTCTCTATTTTCTACTCCTCGAATATTCTAAGGTAAGCAACCTTAATTTGCTCACTCTCTTCTCTTGTGTTTGTGTGTTTACTCTCTGATGATTCTTATCAATTTTGATAAGAACTATCCTAACTTGTTCTTATTGTTCTTATTGTTTTTAAGGTACTCTTTTTCAAGCACGCTATGGCTCTAAGAAGTAAGAAGGAAGGAGATAGTGGTTTTTTGTGTAAATGTCTTGATGCCTTTAGTCTTTTTTGTATTTTGTATTTATACAATCATTGATATGTTAGATTTGTATATGTTTATTGTTATGAAACTGCTTTTGTAACTATTTTAGTTATTATTGTTACAAGACCCTAGATCTAGTTTATTTGGTTACAATTAATTCTAAATTTATTTATATCTAATAGTCTTCTATTCAGATCTAGTATTCTTCTAGCCATCTTGGCCTATTCCTCGTACGATTCAATCTCCCTGTAACACTTATTAATCCCATTTAGCAAACTAAGCAACTTGTTCAAGTCCTAAGAATTCAATTCATCTCGCTAAAGGTGGTATAAACCCAATATATTACCAAACTTGAGTAATAAACTTTTCATGCAACATTAAATCCTCCATTAACTTGGTTTTATGTAACATTATTATTATTATCAGGTCATAAAATTGTAATCCTATGCTATCTGTTTGATGAATTTCATGAATTGGATTAAAGTGTTCATGTGTTAAATGCTATGATGATTAAAGGCATAATTAGATGTATGAGATAATTATGGTACTCGAATGTTATAACTTGAATATCTATGCTTCCTAATATGTTCTGAATCGAGATTGGAATTCAATATCTTGATAGATCACTAAAAATAAATTATAAAAGGATCATGCATTATACGAACCTTTTTGCATTAACGAAGGTCATAACTACTATATGATAGACAAAGAGAATTTACTTGAAAAGGAGTGAAATTTTATTTTTCCATTCATAAACTAAGTGACTCAAAGATTGTTGCATGATCGATGAAGCTTAGAGTTCCCATTCTATAGTCTTATTAAAGAGCAAATATGCTATACGTTGGTTACTAGAAGACCACATATGATACCTACATTTGATATAATTGCTCCTGCATAGCATATAGTTGAAAATTTGCTTGATGTTACTTGTGAGTGTCTAATAATGAGAATATTGCACTTTTATCTCATTGAGTTATGGTTACTCATTCCCTTATAGTATTCATTAATCTTGCAAGATCATAAATATATATGATCACTAAGAGAACTACTAAGATAAGCTTTAGGCTTTATTGAATGGGAATGATGATCACATGGCACTGAAAGAAGCCATCAGGCCACTTAGTGCACTTTATCTTTTGTGATGTCTTGTTGTCAGATACTAGATCTTTTTTTCTTTTTGTAATCAAGTTAATGTTATGGAGACATTTATTTAAGTTAAGTGCAAGTAAGCTTGTATTTTGACCAATTGTACTTAAGCACCTGTTGTAAAAGTTATTTTCTTTTCTATATTTGCAATGGCTTTCGACATCTCACAAGTATTTTATAGGTGATATAGCATTTGTGGTGGGTTGCAAATCAATAGTCCCTTATGGGGCATGATAAGTTTTACAAGGGTTAATCTACTTAACAAGCTTGACTGAGACCAATTGTTTACTAAGAAGTTATTATATGTGACCTTTCAATTAAAACTTTGAAATATCATCAATAAATTATATTGAAATTTTACTGCTATTACTAATATTAAAGCAACTTGTTTTCATGTATCCATCATCTATCATCATGTGAAAATTTTCATAAATTTGATTCAAATAAGAAAATTGCATGAAATATTGACATTTATATTTACTAATAAAGTATATAACTTATTTAAATCAAATATAATAGATAAGATTTAGGTTTTGAAGATCATTACTCCTGAGAATAGTCATTGAAAGCCCATCACTTTAGCAATTAGGTTTTGAATGGGTAATTTAGGATGTTCTTGCAAGTTGTCTAATTAAACCAGATTTTTGTGAGAAGGTTATAGATATTAGAGAAACTAACTTAGTGATGCTAGATTAGGAAATTATATTAATAATAAATAAATAAATATATATATGTTGATTATAAAGAAACATGAATAGTTTTTACTAATATTATAATTAGAAAATTCATATAGATAAAATATTTTGGTACCAAACGTATATAAAAATGCTTCAAAATAATATTTGAAGATATGAATGTAGATGAAATATGATTAATATATTTGTATATGTGTATATATGTATAACTAAAAATATAGTTAAATTACATAAAAATACATTAGAAATTTGCATAAATTGGTAGAAAATAATAAAAAAAAAAGACTAAGTAACATCATTACACATAGCTTAGGCATGGCAAGTGTTGGGGGATAGATTTAGGGGGAAATTGACACCTCTACATGTAAAATACAGGATTATGTTACAAAGTTATACTTATTAATTACATACCTTGATTTGGAAAGCCATAAAAACTCTAAGGCTAGCTACATTTGGAACTTTTAATTCCTTAGAGGATAGGGGGAATCAATTAGTTGAAGAGTTAGGCTTACATGTTGAGGAATTAAGAAAGATAGGAAATAGTGAATAGAGGTGAGCAGATAACCTTGTTGTACAAGGTACCCATTTGGATTTTATTCGATTGGATAGGTTTTAGATAGGTATTTAAGGTTTCGGATGGTAATTTCCCAAAACTTATACTTACAGTGATAAGGATCAAAGGAACAACAGCGAGTCGGATGAACAGGACTAGGTATTCGGGATTCCAAAAGATAAATGAGTACGAAGAACAGGAAGGTTTTTGATGATGAATGTGAGTGGATATAATTCATCAAGACACAAACACAATCAAGGGTTTGAGCTCAAAATAGAGTTCAATATACTTCACGAACACTAAATATCGCTCGGGATTCAAATAAAGGTTAGATATAACTTACTAATCGGTTCAAATGAAGGGGTTCACCACAATCCTAAGAATAAGATTGATAAGAACGTATGAGAGATTAAAGAGAGTAATTGACACTCAATAATTTGGCAAACGTAAGCTCTACTAGCTCAAGTACAACCTTGCTCGAAAGAGGAAAGTTTTGTTCTCTATACGTGGGGGAATATTCTTCACCATCTATATCTTCTTTTCTTTTAGTACAAATGTTGCTATTTATAACAAGTCTTAAACCTTAGTAACAAAATTGTAAATAATTTATAAGGCTTTAAACTCTAAAAAATCAGGCCCAAAAATAATATGAAGGAAAACATATATAAGAATACAAAACCGTATGTTTTATAGAACTCACTATGCAGTCACTTGGCATATCTAGGAAAGAGTGGGATCCGAACTGGGCGGGGTTGGTGGTTGGATGTCTAGGTCCAAGGGGGAGCTCCTAAAGTCTCATAATGCCTAGTTGAGACATCAAAGGGGTCGATCCACAATTGTCGAGTTCTAAAATTGATTGTCACTAGTCTATTGGGATAATGTCGAGTGGTTCTTTGGTCCCGAATCTTCGGTTGTGTGATCTTTTGTCTTTTCGACAAACGACAAACTTGTCGCCGAATGGCTCCTTTTCTTCCCTTCTTTCTTCTATCATTTGTTTACCCTCGGCAAAAGCTATTCGGCTTCGAGTTAGAATAAGTTGGCATCTTCTTCTGGAGGGTCGACTTCAGCTTTGAATAAGTCAGCCTCGGCTTGGACGTAGTCAGAGGCTGATTCCCATCATTACCACTAGTCTGAAAGAAAGTCGTCCTCAACATTAAGCGTTGAGTATGGGGTAAGATGCCAAATAAATTTCTCTTCCCTTTTCTCTTCACCCTGAGTACCAAGTGTCTTTAGATTTCCTTAATGCTCATAGGTATCAAGCAATAGCTCTTCCCATCCTTCCAAACTACGTAAGTGTTGAGAAAGCCATCATAGATCACTTACTCGCCATACTTTCAAGGTTGGCTAAGAAGTAAATTCATGGCATTCATAGGGATCGCATCAAATTCAACCTCATCCTTATACTGTTCTACCATTAATGTTATTTGAGCTCTTTTATGCACATCGACCATACCCTTATCATTAAATCATTTCAAGCCATAAGGTCGGAGGAACAGGTAGGTCGGTGAGATTCTAGATTGGTATTCTAATTTATCAATACATCACCTCAAGCTTCCACAAAGACTATCACCAATTTTGTTGACACTATCCTCCAACATCCTTATTCATATAGTAATTGACCAAAGAATTGAACAAACAACAAAACACAATAACAGTAACCCAAAAACAACTACTACTCGGGTTTTGTAGCTACTTACGACTATTATGAACAATACGCTACACTACAGAACAATGTTTTAATAGAAATATTAGAACCACAAATCTACTTTGAAGAACATTAGCATGCGTATCTCCCTAAAGCTTTGATACCAAGATGATAAGGATAAAAGGAACAGTAGTGGGTTGGATGAACATGAATGGGTATTTGGGATTCCAAAAGACAAATGTGTACAAAGAACAAGAAGGTTTTTTATGGTGAATGTGAGTGGATATAACTCACCAAGATACAAATACAATCAGGGGTTTAAGCTTGAGCTAGAGTTCAATATAACTCACGAGCACTAAATATTGCTTGGGATTCAAATAAGGGTTAGATATAACTCACTAACTAGTTCAAACGAAAGGGTTCACCATAATCCTAATAATAAGATTGGTAAGAATACGGGAGAGATTAAAGAGAGTAATCGACACTCAATAATCCGACAAATGCAAGCTCTATTAGCTTACGTATAGCTTTGCTCGAAAGAGGAAAGTTTCATTTTCTGTATATGGGGGAATATTCTTCACCATCCGTATCTTCTTTTCTTTTAGTACAAATGTTGCTATTTATAGTATCTCCTAAACCCTAGTGGCAAAACTGTAAATAATGTATAAGGCCTTAAACCCTAAAGAATCAATCCCATAAATAAAATAAAAGAAAACATATACAAGAATACAAAACTGTGCGTTTTACAGAACTCGGCATGTCCAAGAAGGAGTAGGATCCAAATTGGGTGGGGTCGGTAGTTAGATGTCTGGGTTCGAGGGAGAGCTCCTGATGTCTCGTAATGCCTAGCCGAGACACAAAAGGGGTCGGCCTATAATTTTGAGTTCTAAAGTCAGTCATCACTAGTCTATCGGGATAATGTTTAGTGGTTCTTTGGTCTCAAGCCTTTACTGTGTCATCTCTTGTCTTCTTGGTAGACAACGGACTTATCGTCGAATGGCTCCTTTTCTTCCCTTCGATCTTCTATCATTTGTTTGCCCTTGGCAAAAGCTATTTAGCCTTGAGTTAGAACAGGTCGACATCTTTTTTTGGAAAGTCGGCATCAACTTTTGACAGGTCAACCTTAACTTGGACGTAGTCAGAGGCTGATTCCCATCATATAGGGTAGGGTACATAAATAAGGTTAAAGTATCATATACCTACCCTATAACCTGTACTGTAAAGTATATAGGGTACAGGATCGTAGGCACCTTGTAGTTACCCCATAATAATTAAATAAAATTAGTAAATAAAAAAGAATACCATTTCATTTGTACGAGCTTAAAAAAAAAAAACAAAATGTAGTCCATGAGAAACCTTAGACTAAACTTAACTTCCTTATGTCAGTCTCTTCTTCTTTAATTTTCTCTTTATTGCATTTTCTTTCCGCTCCATCTTCCTTATTTATTATGTCTAACTCTACTAAAGTTAGAAAAGAAACAATCTGTGTAAAGCCACTTAACAAGGTATGTTATTAACTTATTTCTTTTGATGTAATAATTTCTTTATATTAGGTTTGAAAAATATTTCATAATAAATTTATATAATGTCATTCAAGTCAAGATTTAGTTGATATTAATGTTTATATCTTTTTTGCTTGTCCTATATTAGTGTTTATACTAAGTTTGAAAAAGATTTAGTTAATAGATTAAGATTTAGTAATTGAGATGGATGGAGGCCCATTATGAATGCTAATTCTGAATTGAGATAATATAATTTGTAATTTATGAATATTCTTATTACTAAATTAAGTCAGCTCTTAAATGAGTTCAATTTATAATTGTTTATTTAGTATTTATGGTTGAGACCAACATTTCACTAAAATGGATATGTTAGTATAATAATGATTGGTAAAGAAAATGATAAAAAAGAAAAATAAATGAAAGAAATTGGAAGGAAAGAAAAATAAATAGAAATGAGTCATATTGAACTTTTTTTTTAAAAAAAAAGATTTACAGGTCCTATAGGGTACCCTATAACTTGTATAATTTACAGAGTATAGAGTATAGGGTATAAGGTGGTTCTAGAGTACCATAAGGTAAGGTATGGGTAGCAAAGTTTAAGAACTTGTACCAATAAGGTAGGATATGGGTAAAGTCTCATACCTTACCTATCATGTGCTTGCTCACCCCCTAATAGTATACAATCTGATCTTATATGAGTTTGTAAGTATAAGGTATTTTTAGAAGCGGTATGAGATCACCACATGAAGGAAAGGCCTATGGCCATTTTGACCGCCATGCCTCCACCCTTCGACAATGACCGATGGCTAAAGTTTTAGTGAGTTATGAATTTTGGTTCGAATTTATAAAATTTACTAAAAATATCAAATGTTGTAAAAAAAATTTGAAACTTAGTTTTTCTAAGTAATTTTTTGTGTGAAATTAAAAAATCAACCTAGATTTTTAAAATTTTGAGTATAAATATAGACTCCTTAGGAAATCACTTGCCTTAATTGATTTTATATTACATTTTTGAAAACATAAATAATGTAGTTCCAGCCTAAATTTTTGTGTGTTCCCCATAGGAAGTAGTTTCAAGCAATGTAAAGGGTTATACAAAATTTTGAAGTTGGATATTTGATAAATTTTGATTTTGTTGAAATCAGTGAGCTAGTGGTTGATTTTCTCTTGTTTTTCTTAAAGAACCCAACTTGGTTTTGCTATAATTTACATACTTTGAAGTTCTTTATGACCATCATTTAAAAGGAACACTTAATTTCTTATGAGACCCCGTGGTTAAGTATCCCACATGAATTATGGGAAGTTGTGGTACTAGTTTATAAGGTCATGATTATGAATACTTTTTTAATACAAATTTGAAGCTTTTGGGTCAAGTGGTTAAAATGGCCTATTAGTATTTGTTAGCTTAGTTATTCATTACTTGTAGTCTTAGCCATTACAAATAATATCAAAGTGGACCCCCTGTTAGTAGGTGGATGATCTGAGTTTGGCTTCAATTTAGAAAAGAGTTCCAAGAAAGATGAAGAATGTCACTAGGGTATGACTCCTTGCATGCTTTTAGAATGACCTATAGATAATAGGTAGCCCGAATCATACACTAAAAATAAAGGAAGATCTAGGCTTAGTTGTAAGGTTTCGTATTGAGGATGCGTATGTTTAGGGGGGTAGAGATTATGATACTCCATGATTAAGTGTCCCATATAAATTGTAGGAAGTTGTAGTATTAGTTTATAAGGACATAATTATAAACACCTTGTCAACACATTGGTAACATAAGCTTTTGGGTCAAGTGGTTGAAATAGGCTCATTAATGTTTGTTATCCTGGTTATTCACTGCTTTTGATATGTAGCGTTACATTTTTAGTTAACATTTAGTTTATAAACTAGTTTACTTCAAATCTAAAGTCGAAACCACATATTTTTTACTAAAACCATGTATTTAGATGTTGATTTATTGCTAAACGGGTGTAATCAAGTTAAATCTTTATGAATTAAATTGAGTTGAGGGTTGCATGTTGGATAGCAGTTGTTAATCATGATATTTTATATTGGATTTTAGGGTATTTTGTGAGTAGAAATGTGTTTTTCTAGCAACATGTAGAAATAGGGAATTAGAGGCTGGAGCATCCCCATTCGTAGTCCTTAACACGAGACCTAAGACTAAGAACCTCCTTTTCAAGGTTCTGGACGGATGGGGGTAGGTTCTTAATATTCATTGTGTCTTTTATGAAGAACCATAAAAAGTTATCCAATTTTTTTTTTTATTTCTTTTCTAACAAAATTATGTTTACTTTATTTGAATCATTGAATCCGTCTAATATCTTCCACATTCATCAGGAAAGATAAAATGAATTTACATTTCACATTTCAAAACTCTAGCACCATTAGGCAACATCAATATTTTATAGCTTTAGCCCATTTAACGTTTCAAAAACTAGAAAATGTTCGCTAATAATTCCAACGTTATCTGGTTAGCTTCAACGGTAAATTTTTTTTCTTTACTTTTCCTTCTATATAAATAGAAGAACATATATACTTCATTTCCACCAAAATTTTTACTACAATTTATCTAGTAAAAAAGTCTTTCATAATTTCTTATTCAAGTAATACATGGATCCAATAATTAATAAATTTTGCCACATCTTAAGCACTCATAAAATACGTAAAATTTCAAATGCCTTAAATTTCACAAGGTGGGTCTTATTTTCTAGGCGATGCATATTTTTAAGGTCCTCAAAATTTCCTAATTATGAGCTAAAACCTACAAAATTTCAATGCATCATTTAATTTTAATCAACATCAAAGAACCACGACGATGATGACTTATTTTCCATATGCTCGTACCAATGCATCTGAAAACATTCAATACACTCTAATTGGAATAACTCCTTCTTAACCTACATTAAATTAGTCATTACAGATACCCACAAGTGCAAATTTGCAATACCTACAATTTTCCACACAATTAAATTTGGAGCATGATGGGGATGAAAATGATAATGAAGTTGATCATGGTCATAAAAAAAAGTGGAGAAAAATGATGAGAAACATTTATTTGTGCATAGTTCAGGGTTAATGAAGATCCAATAGTCCGGAAAAAAAAATCAACCATTGCACACTTTCTAGCAACAGGTCCATGAAAGCTTTGAAGATGGACTAGCTTATGAGAAGAAGAAAAATCTACAAAACGCATGCGGCAACAATACAAATCTTGATAAATGAAAATATCAAAAGATGTCATGATATTTGTAGCTTACTATGACTAAACAAAACAATGAGAAAAAAGCAGTAAGAGTGAACATAATTACATAAGGGATGCTCATTATTTATTCAAACAAAAAGAGCAAAAACAATGCTTGGTCAAGCATTATTGGCAAATATTGCATAGTGAACTTAAGTGGAGGTCTCAAATCACAAACGTTGAAAAAAGTCAAAGTAAAAGAACTAAAGTGAATACATTTGAAGTGTAGACTAGTTCATCCCCAAATAGTGAAGTGACATTCAATGATGTTGTAAGTGAACAAGTCACCCGTCTACTTAGTAAAGCAATAGCTAAGAGGAAAGAAAAGAAAAGAAAATCAGAAAATAATGAGACAATGAAAGGAATAATGGAAAGGTTGGGTATCATAAGCAGTATAAATAATGAGAAAATTAAGGTGTTACGTTAATTTAATGAAGTTAAGGAATGAAATGAACATTAGAAACAAAAATTGGAGTGATCAATTATGTTGGTGGATATAATGTTAATAGATGAAATACAACAACAATGGTTTATGGAGATGTGTAGGGGTATAATTGAAAAAAGAAGCAATCATTAGTTCTATTTTTAAATAACCATTATATAAGCTTCTGTTCGTGAAATTAATTTTTAAATTAGCCATTATAAGTTTATCTTAATTGAATTAGGCTTTAAATTATTCATTGTAATAGCATTATTTGTCAATGACATTAGTTATTAGATTATGTTTATCATTTCTATATTGGATGAACCTGTAGTAAAGCTTATTAACATTTAATTTCTCTTGCAATGCCAAATGTAAGCACGACCATGGAGACATTACTATATACAATATATATATATATATGTATAAGTTAAATGGTATGAAAGGTGAATATTATTAAAATAAAGGCAACCAACTAGTCGTTGAAATTAATTTCAATGTATGTAGAGACATTAATATATGCAAGTACTAAAATCCAATGATTCAATTATCAATATCGATGTAGCTGTTGGAAAGTAGTCCATCAAAAGTCTATATAAATCCATACTATCATGTTTTGAAAATGTGGAGTTATAATAGTCTTGCTGTGTAAACCATCATAAGATAAAAGTTGATCTTACAACTGTTATTATAAACCTAATTCACACCTGGCGTATTTAAGTTGTCTACTTTGAAGCATTCAATTCTGAACCTACTTAATATAAGTTTATGAAATAATTGATAAAGCAAACTTGTAGGTTTGACTTTTCAAAAGAGTATTGGTAAAACCCATAGGTATATTTTATTTAGTATATAGACCAAAAGATGGAAAACTAATAAGTCCCTTAAGAAAACTCAAGTAGTTTTCTAGTAGTTAAAAAAAAAAAATCAATAATAAGAACAAAATTTAGCAAAAGTCTTCTTAATCTTCGCTTCTCAACTCCGTTTGCCAAAGTTTTGGTTTTAGGTGCGATACTTATGGTTTCATTCTGAACCTATAAAACAGACTATAAGGGAATGAACAACAATTTGCTTAGCAAGTGAGATGGAGATAGAAGTATGCATTTAGCATATCACAAGTAGGGTTTTCAATAAAATTAGTTAAATGCAATGTATGTATAAGCAAATGTCATCATACAACGTTATTCGTTCTATCGTGAGATTTGAGAAATTATGTTTGCTTTAATCCGGGTTGAGGAGTTTGATGCAGTTCACTTGCGGATGGGAACCAAATAGGGGCTTATGCAATGGAAAACACCTTCCTCCCGTTACCATCTTAGAACTACGACCCTCAACCTTACCGTAGCCTCTTCTTTTATCACTTAATTCAATTAAGGTGGGGAAATGACCATTTTAGTTATCCTCATTGAAGAGAGTCTATGCTTGGCCTAAGAATTCAAGTCGTTAACCCTAGTAGTTTGCAATGTATGTTAAGTTAAACATTAGATCGAGTTTGAGTTAGTTTATTTTCAAGGTGATCAACTAAGCTTAAACAATTTAAGTATAATAATATTTACAAAACAACCATAATATGAAGCTCAACTCCTATGACAGCAAATTGAATCTCAAACATAAGTGTTGCATACATACAAACAACTAGCTATAATGACAAGCAAATACATATCAAAGTCTCTAGATATTCTGAAACAATACCCCAAAATGCTATATAGTATTGATCCTACTTACTTATATAGATATTCATTCTGGTAGGTCTGTATTGTCAACGTTCTACTTACTTGGAAATCCTATATATAACAAAACCCAAATTTAGTTTTTGTAAGGTTTACAAAAACATTAAAGTTCTATTTAACTCCTTGTATTATCAAACAATTTAGTTGAAATACTATTTAGGTAGTTATTTTAATGAAGTTATATACGTGTATATATATATATATTTAAAGTATATTATTCATATATGATGAAATATAGTTACATTTACACATATACTTAATTATTATAATTTTATTATATAAGTTATATTAAATTAGCTAATATTAATGGATATACGTAATTATACTATTACTTACAACATATCATTTTGATTGTATCGAAACATATATTGTATCGGTCAAATTACGTTTCAATTATGAAAAGATTGTCATACGATGATAATTTCTATAATATTATAAAAATACCTATTTTATTACCTAAAATTAGTATCGTTTGGTTCATATGATCTCGATGATATATGGTGTATGCTTTAGTTTAAATGATAATTTCTAAATGATATATATATATATATATATAAAATTCTAATATACATGTACACCTATATAACAAGCATTATCACATTATTTCCATGTTATCGAAATAAAGTATATTTTACATAATTTTCTTATAAAACATAGTAAAACATGTATTATCTAGCCTTAATACACGTATATCCTAGCTCGAGTTATATAACATTACAACACTTTTGTATATCCTTGAAGTCCACTTTAAGTTATTGAAATCAGATTTTAAGTCACTTCTTTTGAAAATCATAGCTTATAGTTAATTAGGTACTAGTAGTTCTATTACTTAAAGAGTGAAAATTCTATAAAAAATATATTGAGTAGTTTAAATAAAACCTTTTGTATGTTTTTTTTTTCAATGTATAAAAGTAAACTTTATAGATACTTGATAGAAAAATATTGAAGTCAAAATTATATCATTTGGTCTTTCTTTTTTTTTTAAAAAAAAAAATAGAAGCTAGATCTATCAGAATTGAGCCATTTCTTAAAAGTAATATATTTAGCTACTTAATTTTAATAAAACAACAATTTTTATGAAATCTACTTTCAAAATTACTTGAGAAAACATTTTTTTCTTTTACATAATCTTCTAACAACATCTAATACTTTTAATAAATAATTGAAAATCGAAAGAGGGGTTGAACTCACCGAGACATGAAGCTCTAACACTTATTGATGTTAGTTGGTGATTGTGTTGAAAATTCTTCTTTTGGCAACAGACTTCGAACAGGTAAGGATGATAGTAGAACTACATATAATAACCCAACCATCATTAGCTAGATTCATCCTATGCGATAGCATTCATTTTTCTAAATTTTCCTATATTATCTATGGTTTTTAAGTGTTATTACACTTTGTTCCTTAATTTCCTACTTGTGTAAACTCAAAATGGAAGTGGGATGATAGATTTATAAGAGTAAGGGTCGATGGCTGCATGTGCTAGGCCATGTGGCTCATTATCAATTTCCTTCAATATTTAGTTAGCAATTAGGTGTCCTAATGATACAGTGTATTATACTACACTAAGTTGCTAATGATACCGCATATGGATATTTATATAGATATATGTATCCTTTGTCTAGTTCTAGCGTTAGCTTATCTTGCAATGTGTCATCATGTCCTTCCATCTTGAAAATGACTCACGTTCACCTATTTCTTAGTGTTAGTATAGCAAGAATTGGAATGAATTTGCATTATTAGATATTATTTCTTGTTGTTGTGGGAAAAGATGATGAATCACCTTCCATTTTCTTATTCAATACTTGAACATTTGCTTAATGTACATATATAAGTTTAGTATCACTTTTGATGGAATCCTTAAGTTGATTTGCATGTTGAAACTATAGTTGTTTTGTCATGATATTTAATGGCATTAAAGTAGATATGTTTGCAACAATATTAATTTTATGGTAAATATGTTATATACGATAGCAACTAAGTTATAATATATATAAAATTAATTGCTTAAAATAGTAGATGATTTAAAGTAAGTGTTATTAAATCTAGTGATTTTCACAGAGTTATAATTTGACATTAACTTTGCCCTAACATATAATCATGGTAGATATATGATTATTAATTTTAGACAATTAACTGTCGTCTTGTCAATTTGTTGCGTCCAAGTGACATGTCGAAGTACCATATCTTAACTAATCCATCTATATTCAAGACGAAGTAAATAACATAAAATGTTTATTTATTTATTGATTACTGTGTTTGTTTATATCTATATAGGTACAGTTTAGGGTAGACTTTCCTTTTTCTTTTCCTCTTTCTAATGATACTTTAAGCTAAACTTTACATATATTTAACAATTATCAAACTCTAGCACTACCACTACTGCCATGCATGCATTACCACCTCAATAACATTGTTACCAACACCAATACCACATAACCACCACATTCCCCAACATTGCTACTGCCATGCACATATCACCACCAGAGAAAACTACTGTTTACCCATCGCCTACGACCAACTAACTACCCATTGTTGCTGTACGCTTACATACCTACTATCGTAAATACATATCTACACAAAGTTTATACGCATACACCACTACAATCAACACAGATCTACATACACGCCACTCAATCAACATAGATCTACACAAATTTCACACATGCACCACCATGATCAATAAAATCTACTTAAAGTTCATATACGCACCACCAAGATTAACATAGATTTGTGACTTCGATTGGGAGAAGTGGGTTTCCTAAGTTAGGTTTTAGGGCCAAATAATATGCTTTGCTGAAATCAAAATTTAAGTCTTTATTCCTATTAAAGAAAGAGATGTTTGTAATCTTGAAATTGAAATTTGGGTCTTTAGGGACCCATTTGTTCTTTTTTTCTTTCTTTTTTTTTTTTTTTAATTTATGAAGAATAAAGAGAGAAAGAGATAGATGAAGAATAGTACATCAAGTTAAGGTTTTGGTAGTATACTTTATGGAAAAAAAAAAGGGTTGAAGAAGGGGGTATAATGGTCTTCTTAATTACATTCCATGTTTATTACTTATCTTGTCTTTTTTTCTAAGTGAACATCGTAATAAACATTAAGTTCCTATTCAATTACTTATGGACTCGAATTACATTACACCTTTATTTTACGTGATGAATTACATTACTTGCTCAAAATGGCTTATTGAGCAAGTTATTGATTGTTTCTTTTTAGATTCTTTTGCAGCTTTGGAGCCAACCACAACAGTTTACCCGATTCTAGATTATCTACAAATAGGGTTGGGGAGCGAGGATGACAAAGACATGATTGAACTTTTCTTTTTTGTATCTTTTGGAGAACTAACCAAGCCTCCCTAGGCAACCCAGTAGTTTTTGGTTATTGGTCTAAAATGTATTTAGAAAACTTGTGGATTTAGAAACTTTTATTTCAAATGTAAATTTATATATGCATACATATATATATTCACCATAGAATAGTATTGCAAGTCTTAAAAGCCATTTTGAAAGATTATATCACAAGTTTTATATTAGATAAGTACTGAACTTGATATTTCAAAGCACTTGGGTCGAGTATGTCTTATGTAAATTATATCTGCAATAGTAGTTATAATACCAGTTTCTATCATAGAATAGTTTATATGGTAAGACTGTTAGGATTCCATCTATTTTGGGTTTAATAGTCATGTTCTTTAGAAAATGTTCAAATTACATAGTATGCTGCTTCTTCATTATCTTGCTAAAATTTTTGGCATGAATTTCCATTGATTTTTTATACTCTCTCTCTAAACTTACTATAAAAGATAATACATCTCATCTTTATTCAAATGTGTGATTTGACACTTGAAAATTTATTATTTAAATGTTAAGACTTAATTATATTCTAGGAAATTTTGTATTCAAACTTCATAGTAAAATTTGTATAGAAGGTGCAAGCTCTCTAAAGAAGATAGTATTATTCATGTCTCTAAGTCTTTATTAATTTTGTTGTCTTTCACTAAGTCAAATCATCTGTAATTTCCAACAGAAGATCACTATGATCATAGTAACAGTCATTTTTCATTGATAAAGTTTAAATAGACAATTTACTATTGAAATGTTGCGTCTAAATAATGCCCATAGACACAATTTGCAAAAAGTGATAACTAACCGATAGTACGTAAATCTTATAAGTGGCTTAAGGAGTTTGTTGTTGTAGACCCTTTTTTCCCTCTATATTTCCTATTTTAATATTTGATTTGAATCAAATAATCTGGTTAATCTTGTCTCCCATAGATCATGACGGTTAACTTGCATTTTTTAGTTCACATTTAATGTCAATATGAGTTTTGTAAACATTGTCTAAACATTCTAGACCTAATGTCCACATCATGGGAAGAGATTGTTTCTCATGACATAATAATTCTTAAAAAAATATATTTTAAATTATCTCTCTTGATTCAAAGTTACTTGGAATTGACATGATTCAATTTTAAGCTAAGTTTTCTTTGTTTCATGTATCCTAGTCTAGTCTTTGTTGATACTGATAATGGATCAATCAGACTAAAGATCAAAGATCATGTTGGTTTAGATAATAGAAAGGAACAATTGATTTGAATTCTTGAAGAAGAAAGCAACCAAAGCCTAAAACCCTTTTCACTTGGCCAATGTCCACTTGGTCCATTGAAAAATAAGGAACCTAAACACAATTTGTAAAGCAAAAAGGAAACAGATATTTAGTAGCTCTTTCAGTATTATATTTCAAACATATATACAACGTATACACATATATCATACATTGTTGATACTGCTAACGGATCAATCAGACTAAAAATCAAAGTATGTTGCTTTAGATAACGGAAAGGACCAATTGATTTGAATTCTTGAAGAAGAGAACAACCCAAGCCTAAAACCTTTTCCAATTGGCTAATGTCTAGTTGGTCTATTGAAAAACAAGGAATCCAAATGCAATTTGTAAATTAAGAAAGAAATAAATATTTAGTAGCTTTTCAAGCATTAAATTTCAAACATATTACAATGCATACACATATATCATACATTTAGCTAGATAGAGATAAGATATAAATGGGGGTGGGGAGAGGGGGATAGGGGTGGGGTTCGTGGAAATCATGCCATGTAGGCTTTAAATAAACTTTGTTATTATATGTAAAGTTATTTGTGGTTTAATCAATATTGAATTGATTATTTTTACAATATTTTGGTTTTCTCAATTGTGCCACATACTATATTAACGTCCTTGCATCTTTCTTACTTACTTTCATTCAAGAGATTAAATGAGTCAATTCATTAGTTATCCTTGATTGAACTCCAAAGTAGTTGTTTGGTTTTGGCCCGTTATTGGGCTTGATTTAGCAAGCATATATTTTTTTTTTATATATTTAGACCTAACAATTTTATGTTAATGTGAAGAACTAAAGATGTAAATAAGTTAAATTGAGACAACATAAGTATTGAGCTTAAGATTGAATTTGACTAAAACTCGATCAAATTAAGAATCTTGAGTCAAACTTGATTTAAAATGCACTCTGCAAACTCTATCTTGATTCAATTGAGCTTATTTTAAAATATTTCTTTTCTAATTATAGTAATATTAATATCCAAACTCAACTCAAACTCAATTAATATTTACATTTGATTAGAGTTTGATTAGACCTACGAGTTGGTCAAGCTATAAAAGATAAAGTTTAAGCTCCACTTTATTGTCCCCGAGTTGAACAAATAAATATTGGGTTAAACTTATGCAGCTAGTAAGTAGTCCGATTTGTTTATTACCCTTTTTTGTAAATCATTAGGTTATTTTTTCCTATTCACTTCTTGAGTATATAGAATTATTAGAAGATATATTTTCCAAATACATAAAAATAAATTTAGATAACTTGATAGAAAGGAAGGAGTCCATATAACTGCTGTGCTCGGCCCCTTCCTTGTCAATAGGGTAGTAGGTTCGACAGCTACTAGAAAAGAAAGAATCCACTTCTCGTCAAAATTTGAATATCAAAATCCAAGTATTTTTAGCAGAAATTTGCTTTTACATCGATCAATCCATAATACTAAAAAAATCGAAAATCGCCTTCTAATTATGACGATTAACTTCTTTACAATAGTCCTTTATAAGTACCAATCTTTTATTACATGGTTTTATTTGTTCTCTCGTTTTCTTCTATAATTGGTCTTTTTGCGTTTTTATTAAATAACAAATAAAGGAGTACAAGTAATCGCTTTTCTATATCCCAATTTAATTTCCTATTTTATGCATTATATGTTAAAATAACAGACCTAAAACCTTAAGGGAAGTGGTTGGTTTTAATTTTATGAGCACTTTACCAAAATTATTTTTTAAATATTTCATATTCATTTTAGGACTCTTTTGGTAAAAAAAAAAAAAAAAACTACAACTACAAAAGATACCAATATGGACCTAATTATAGACCTTGGTTTTTCACATAATTATGTATTTAATTATCGTGTCTAGGGAACAAACTGCAAAGTTCAGAACGGGGCATAAAAATGGAAAAGTCCTAGGCCCATTTATTAATGTAGAGATTGACTTTCTCTAGCCCATTTCAGAATAGAATCTTCTCTTCGCGGTCAGGGTTCGGGGTGTCAAACGACAGACCGAAAAATTGAAGAACAAGAAGAAGAAATTAGGGGAAAAACTTAAAACGAAATGGCTCCAAAAGCGGACGCCCAATCCTCATCGGCGACTTCCGGGGCGGAGGTGGCGTCACTAGATCTAGACCCACTCTTCCACATACTCCGGATCTTCCCTTACAGCTTCCTCCGTGTGCCCCGTCTCCGCCTGAAACTCCCATCCCTAAGCCTTCCCTCCCCCATGACCGTATACGCGCTGATTCTCCTCAGCTACTTCATGGTGGTGTCTGGAATCGTGTACGATGTGATCGTGGAGCCTCCAGGGATCGGATCGAGCCAGGATCCAGTGACAGGTTCGGTTCGGCCGGTGGTGTTCATGCCAGGAAGAGTGAACGGGCAGTACATCATAGAAGGGCTATCGTCAGGGTTCATGTTCGTACTGGGTGGACTTGGGATCGTAATGATGGATCTGGCTCTTGATAAGAATAGGGCTAAATCCGTGAAAGTGTCCATTGCTACTGCCGGTATTTCATCTGTTGTTATTGCTTATGTTATGAGCATGCTATTTATCCGCATCAAGATCCCTGCTTATCTGAGATGATTCTGTTTTCCTTTTCTAATATTTAATAGTGTACGTGTACGCGGTGGGAACTTCATGATTCTTCCCCTTTTATCCGTTTGAGGATGATCATAACACTGTAGTCTAGACAAATTTCAATTTAATGGATTTTACTCCTGATGTTGTGGTTCATATTTAAGTGGACGTAATTGTTACATAAGGTCCTGTTAAGCAATGTAGGAAAATTTTTGCTACAGATTCCATGTTTTATGAAAAAGTAAGTGGAAAATATGAAATGTTCGATCTTTTGCAGCTTAACAGGTGCCCTGTGCACCATCTATCTGTTTTCTATCACATATCAATGCCTCTCTCTGTCTTATTGGATTGTGAAATTTTCAACTACAGACAGTTACCCATCTCAAAGTTTGAAATGTTTTCCTTGTGTGTCCCTTTTAATCATAGCTGCGATATGTGAAAATAAATGAAAAAGGTGTCACATATGTGAAAATGTGACATTTTTCATATATGTGAAAATGTAATTTGAGTGGTCGCAGAAAATGACACCATTTAGGAAAGAAAAATTTGATCTCTGTTTAGTCATAGTTTAAAAGCCCCATGTTTTGTGCCAAGGCCAGGAAACGCTCTGATAATGCTCCTTGGCAACAACCTATGACTCCTTGCTTGAGTATGTGTTTATCCAATTAACTCTTCTCATAACCTAATATCCCAATTATATCATTTTTGTCTTTGGCCTTAAGAACAAAATTACAGACTTTGTCTTCTACTTCCACTTTCTAATTCTATAAAAAAGGTCATGTCTTACACCAACTTCAATCAATGAAATATTCAGATGAGCGTGATGGAGTTGCCTCTCCCTTCTTAGTGTGCGTGTATTATCCCCTGGAGTGTGCATATTCTTTGCGTTGTTTAATTTTCTGGTGTTTAGATAACTCAGAGATACAACTGTTCTATGTGCAATGGGTACATTATCCTGCCTTACACAAAATCAATCTACATTATTGGTACATCAGAACATGTCCACATTGTCATAGTGCTGCCTGCATGGTTTGCTAGAAACGCTGATAAGTTTATAGGCTATTTTTTATGTTTTCCCTCTCCGGGTGAGAGACTCCTCTTTCAACCTGAATTTTATCTCATCATTTAGAGAGCCTCTTAATTGTTCCAAGTGCTTCTCTAATAATTAATTAAAAGAGGAAAGGGCCCTTTGTCATTATCAGTGAACTGAGTTGGAACTTAGCCGCTCAGTGAACCCATAAATATGAAGAGCATGCCCTAGCAAAAGGATGCTCTTAGCTGGCAGTTATGCTTAAACTTCTTTGCTTGGTGGGGAAGAAGTGAACAAAGGTACGCCTACTTGCTGTCTTGTTCTTCAGATTAGAGCAACGTTTTCTGAAGATCAATCACCCATTTTTTAGGACAAGGGGTAGAATGACCTCTTTATCTAACTGCAGTTTTTGAAGATAAATGTCATCTAGGTATTCCCTCGTTCTCTGGTTCTTCTTAGCAAAACTAAGTAGGGCATTTCTATTCTGATGTGGATGTTCATTTTTTTGGGTGATGTGGAGGGTCATTTGCTGATGGAAGAAAGTAGTTCCATGTGCTTGTTGATTAATACACATGGAGTGGAAGTCTTTTATGAATTCCATTCTTATTGTTTATGCCTATTAAGACTTCCATGAATTATCACGAACTGCTTTCCGAACATTAGTTACGCTGCGGTGACTTATTCATGGGATGGGTATTTCTGAGCATTTTGTACATGGGCTCCATTGGATCTAAAATTTTTATTGGGATGAAACTTTAACCTCGTTCTTTTATGTTCAGTATCTTAGCTCTAAAACAGGAAACCTAATAAGTTCAAGAGATGCATACGAGGTGGGGCAATGAGAGCAAAAAATAGACTAACCTTGAATGGATAGGGACTAAAAATGTTATAACTTAAGAATGGTGGTTGTTGGGAATTAATTAGGGGTGTAAATGAATCAAGCTCGCAAGCGAATCAAGTTTAGTTTAAGTTTTATTCAAATTCGATTCGATGATAGTTTAGTTAAGTCGAGCTCGAGTTATTTGAGTATTAAGTTAAGTCGAGCCAAGCTCGAACTTTAAGCTCTTAGGCTCGCGAACCTATATGATTTTGGTATAATTTTTAATATTTTTTATTTATTTAAATATAAGTGAATTAGATATTAGTTAAAAATATATATAAAAAAATTTGAGCTTAATCAAGCTCATTGAGTCGAGTTTGAACTTGCTATGTATATTTTCGAGTCAAGTTTAAGCTTAAATTCTAAAGCTTGGTTGAACTTAAGCTCAATACTATTCGGTTCAACTTGATTTAATTACATCTTAGAATAAACTAGAAATTTTTGTTATAATGTTTATTTTGGGCAATTTTTTTTTATTGTAATGTTTACTTTACTTCATTAATTTCAGTATTTTGTTAGAAATACAAATAAAATTACTAATTTGTCTCTATTTAGTAAGGGTGAGTGAGTAGGGTATAACACCGTATCTTTGTGTTTTACTTTATAAGTACAAGATTCAAAATTTTTGTAGTTAAAACTTATCTTGTTGCACTTTAAAATCATTCTATACCCTGAGCCTTATAAATTTTATCAAGGTATAGAGCATATTGTGGACCTTGTATTTTTTTTTTTACTTTATTTTTTTTTAAATATTGTGTAGACACATAATTAAATATTGAACCTATGACTATGCTAATTGATTAAATAATAATAATTTGAAAGGTTGTTATAAATATAATACATCTAATTGTAATAATATGAAACTTTAGTAGACAGAATAAAGAATATTCCTATAATTGAAAACATTTAACCTTGGTTGGGTTATGTTAAATTATTTTTTTATCTTTTTTTTATAAGTAAAATACAAAAATCATATACTAAGTAACTCTAATAAAATATATTAGACAATAATTTAAAAAGTGAGATGTTTTTAATACCTTTTTGGATTATGGTTGGTGAAAAAAAGAAGAAAGTAGAGTAAAAATAAAATAGTAAAAAAAGAAAAAGAAAAATAGAGGAACAAAATAGTAGACATAAGAGCATATAATTTTAGGGTTTTTATTATAGATTAGGTTTTTGTTATTATTTTCTTTAAGATTAAAAAAAATGCAATAGAATTAACTTTTTATTTATTAATACTATTCAATTAACATAATATTGTGGGTATAGGATATTATAAAATCTGTACTTTATGTACTTTAGAATATAAGTTCCAAGGTGAGTATAAAATACCTTAATGTTATATTCGTACTCTACCATGTGAGAGTAGGTTTTGGATAGTACTCTGTGGCCTTTTTTACCAACTCGGAATCTACTCGATAAAGTAGGGTTCGAGTGGATATCTTGTATGATAGAGTTATCTACTCATACTTACTATTTAGTCATTTTGGAAAATAAAACTAAACTTTATTTGGTCAATTTAATTAGGTCATAAAGGTCAAAATGTTTGGACATTTTGTTCACTTTCTAGGGAGTAAAAAATCCCATCTCTTTTTAGGTTATTTCTATTCCCAATGGAGTAAGAGGAGAAAAGTCATGTTAATTATAATTCTTCACCCAATTTTCCAAGTAAATAAGGTAATATGCAATTAAGAGGGAATGGTTATTCTATTCTCTCTTTCTTACTTTAAGTAAATGAAAAAAATATTTAATAATATTGATATGTTATGTGAATCAATAAGTTATGTATAAATATCAATAAAATTTTGATATATGTTAGTAAATGAATATATATTTTGAAAATTACAAATTATATTTTTATATATTAAAATTTTATCAATACTTGTATATTACTTATTGATCTACGTAATGTATTAATATTATTAAAGTCTTTCTCAAATAGATGAGTCTTAATTTTCCATTTATTTCACTGGGGTAAAGTTAGAATGTTGTAGTAATTCCCTTGGTATTATTTTGTTCTATGATCAAAGATAATTTTGGAATAATATGTTTTCTATATAGGATAATGTTGTAAAAACTACTTAAATTTTGGTCAAAAGTTCAATTCATTATATAGAATTCGATTTGTGAAATTTAGTATTTAATTGAAATTTTTCATATTATTTTTACTACGATAGTTTACTGTTCATGGATACGTGTCTTATTTTAATTGTTTGTTGTCTAATTTTTCTTTGATTGGTCGAATGAGATGATTAGACTAACATATTACAGATTATATTAATAATTATAACATGAAAATTTTTAATTGGGTCACATTTGCTAAATTAAAAATTTAGGCAGTACGTTGAACTTTCCATCAAACTCAACATTGTCCCATTTTTTTTTTTTTTTTTTTAAGGTCTTGAATTTTGCATTTTCTTGTTTGGGACTTAAGTCTACAAAAGAGAAAAGATAGGGTTTTACCCTTCTGCGTAACTTTGTTGAAGAGTGAATAGAATTTGCAGGGTGATATTCGCACGCCACTCTTTGTTGTCCATGTGCCATGACACGTGAATTATTTTAGTGAATTAGAAAAAATGGTGATGTGGCATGCTATATGAAAATAATCTCTTAAAGCATTCTCATTTATGAAAACCTCTTCAAGGTCCTTCATATGCCATATTATGGATTTCTTCACTCTTCATATGCCATATTACGGATTTCTTCACTCTATTCGAGGTTTTTATCATTTCCTTTTATTATTTTATATCTCATATTAATTATTTTTAAACAATATTTTAATGTTTTCTTAATAATATAAATAATTAATAAATTTATTATCAAGAAATTAAATAAAAAAGAAAAACAATAATATGGGATAAAGTATTTCCGTTGCCTACAATTGCCCGTGCATTTAATGTTGAAGGCAAATGCAATTTACTTTCTAGACGTGAAAGATGCAAACATGATCCCCATCGGCTAAAGTAAGTATTATTTAGTTAAAAACATAGAGATAATAAAAATGTGTTAGGTATCTTTTATGAATTTCTAACAATGTTAATATACTAATAAGTGTGTAGATATTCAAAAGGTTCTTTAGATTGTTTAAATTATAAATTAAGTTTCATTTAGAAGCTTTTTTAGAAGGTTTAAATCATTTGAAAATGAAATAAGTTTGAAAACTATTCAGAAAATGTTTTAAAAGCTTATATAAGAAGAGTCTGAATAGCATTTCAAAAAATTCTTTAGAGACTTTGAAGATAAATAAACCAAGACATTTTTAGAAGTTTATTGAGATATTTGACTTAAAAGAATGAATTTGAAAAACATAACAAGATGTTAAATTCGAAGTGAATAAAGTTTAGCTCTATTAGATTGAGTGTATAGGTGTATTGGGAAAATACATTTAATCTTGTTTTACTAGGGATTATTTTTAGGAAAATTAATTTTTGGAGATATTTAAACAAGAAGATATTGGATAAAGAAGAAGTTGACTTTGAATTTTATGGGATATCAAATTTCAAAATTTGGAGTTGCTGATCATAGTATATGAAGGAGATATGATCGGGATATGATCATATTCAGATTCAGATTCAGATTCAGATTCACTCCAAGATTTTCTCTAAAAATCTATAGATTATCTTTAAACGTTGGGATTGGATAAAGATGAAGTGAAGATAACCATAAAAATAACCATTGAAGAAATTCAATATAAAAGAAGAAATGATTCAAAACATTGAGTATGATTTTTAGGAAATAAAAAATATACAATAAACTTTGATTGTGATCATTACCTATTATCTGAAAAGTACAAAACACTTTTGAGAGAGTTGAATTGAAGCTATATTTACAACAATCTTCATATTTGTTTTGTACTAAAATATTTGAGATTTATATTACTGTTCTCATTTTTAATTTGTAAAAATTATCTATTACTTAAGTATTGTTTGATAGAAGTTTTATTGTGCTCTATAAATATGTAATTAGTCTAGATAGTAGATAGCTTAGATAGATGGAGCAAAGAGTTGTAAAGACAAAGTGTGGTAGAAACTTATAAACTTCCCTTGATTGGTTTTGATATAATGGATCAAATGGAATGGCATCGATGGAAAATATTAAGTTTTTAGTAGTGGAGTTGGAAGAGAGCAGTAGGCATAAGCTCGAAGTTTTTTAAATCTCAAACTTGATTTTCTTCTTCTTAACTCTTTTACTTTGAGTTATTTACTTGTGTTGTTATTTAAGTGTCGAATTATTAAAGTATCACTGATCATCAAATTAAGTTATTAGGATGGGTAATTTGATTTACATTGAGAAAGTTTCAAAATTGTTTTTAAAGATATCAATTCAATTCTCTACCTTTCTCTTAATATCTTATATATGATCAATAAAATGGATAACTTTTTCGGGTTCTTCATAAGGATCCCTTCGCTCTTGATATTTTATATAGGATCAACAAAATGGATAACTTTTAGGATCTTTCACGAAGGACCCCATGAATTAGAAGAACTCATGCTCATCCGTTAGAGATTGATGTTAGGCACCTTTTTTAGAACCTAAGTTCAAAAGTTCAAAACAAAAAACCAAAAAAAAAAAAAAGTAAAAAGAAAAACGCAAGATATTGATCTCAAAGTGAAAGTAATTAAATTGTGGCATATGTACCTCTCCTAATGTAATTAGTACCATTTTTCAAAGGTAACTGAGTTGTGTAGGTGATGGTTTTTGTAACATTTTTGTCTTTTTTTCTTCTTTTCATTTTTTTAAAACCACGATGACAACACTTACATCCTTGGATTCCATAACCTAATTTCCTTTACTCTTAGCATTACTAAATAAGAAAAAAAGATGATTAAAACTTAATGAATTCCATGATTTCATTGATAACTCACTACCATCTCCTATTAAGGTAGATGTAGAAAGTCACCTCTACTAGATTACTTATGCCCCCAAATAGTAAGTTAAAGAGCTACCCAATCAAATAAATGCGACAAAAACACTTATTGTGATGTCATAGTAACTATCATTCTTGAAGCGTATGGAAAAAACTTTCATTTGGTGGACGGAAATGAAGAAATGAAAGAGGAATATGAAATGAATAATGGCAACAAAGAAATGGATCAATTGGAATTAATGAGCAGTAGAAAATTTCTTTCAGTAACAGTGAAAAGTCTAATGTCCCAGACTAAAAGTAGTGAATAACTAAGGTAATAAATACTAATGGGCTTATTTTAACCATTTAATCCAATAGTTTCAAACTTGTGTTGAAAAAATATTTATAACCATAAACTTATAAACTAGTATCACAATCTCCTACAATCTATGTGAGACACTTAATTATAGGGTCTCATAATCTCTCCCCTTAAACCTATTATTTTTTCATTGTGTGATCATACAATTAGGCTTGATCTTCCCCTTTTTTTTCTACGTATAATTTGGGTCACCTACTATTTATAGGTTATCTTGGAAGCATGCAAGGAATAGTCAACTTAATGATACTTTCTGTCCTCCTTGGACCTCTTTTTTAAACCAAAGCCAAACTCGAATCGTTCACTTATTGGTAGAGGGTTGATTCTAATATCATTTGTAACTCTCCAAGTAAAAAATAGTGAACAGTTAAGCCATCAAATACTAATAGACTTATTTCAATTATTTAGCCAAAAAGTTTTAAACTTGTATTGACCAGATGTTTATAATTATGGCTTTATAAATTAGTACCATAATCTTCCATAATCCATGTGGGATACTTAACCATTGGATCTTACAAAAAAGCAATTAATAAGGTAAGCATAGAAAACTTCTATAATTATTAAGGTATATGCGCAGTCCATCAAACATTCGATTCTATTTCCAAAATTAAAAGCATTAAGGAAATTAATCAATGATTTTTTAATGATCAATTTAGGACAATAGTATTATATAGTAGTTTTTCAATCTATCAAAAATTTGCAGATGATCATTAAAAGTGGCCCTTGGTTCATATTTTGACACTTTCTTACAGTATGAAAATGGGAGCCTAATTTTCAAGCTTATAAGGATACTTTTAATGCCATCATAGTATGGATATGGATATCGAAATTACCATTAGAATAATATTTGGTGATGGTAATAAGAAAAATCGGAGAAACCATTACCTTGTATTAAGGTATGATGCCATTACTTTGGTTATAGAAAGACGACAATTTCCACGGTTATGTATCCAGATTAATTTAGCTAAACTATTAGTTCATACTGTAACTGTAGATGAATTTAATCATAAGGTGCAAAATGAAGGACTCCAAAATTTTTGTATCAATTGTGGATGAATAGTAAACACCAAAATAGTATGTCAATATCCTTCATAATTGAAGCTAACGGTGCATTAAAAACAGATGGGCTTATAGCATACTCATCAACGGGGGAAAATGCCAATGTGACTTCTAAACCCTCATCCTTTACTTAGAATAAGGATAATGCATTTAATATAAGAGTAGATGTAGTGTAAGCACAAGAAACCCTTAGTACTCCTTCATTAATGAATGCTATTGCTTCAGATTACCTATTATGATGAGTGGATTTTAGTCTCAAACTGACGATAAATAGTAAAAGCTCAAAAGAAAACACCAAACTTGACTTGTAAAGTGCTTGTAACCCTCCATCTTCAATACACCAAACCATCTAATAGAGAACAAATCCTAACCCAACAAATGCCATCAATAAAGTCCATGAACCCACTTAAGACTACCACTTAAATCTCAACAGGATCTAAAGGGAAGAATTATGACTCTTTAACATTGCACAATTCGTCTCATCTCATTAGCATGACTGAAAACAAAGCATCATTACCTCTTAATAATGATCAACACCCACAAATTGAGTTTAAATATTCCCTTCAAACTCAAAACCAAATGACTCAAATCTTAAACCCTCATCATAATGAAAACAAACACAACAAAGAATAGCTAATTGATAAGCGCATAAACATTACGGTTGACCTTAAAATTTGCATCACAACTCACCCCTACCATAGCTTACCTTGCTAATGAGACTCCTATATGTTCCCTTTCTCATCATATACACTTGCATGCTAATGGAACTTCATTAGCAAAACTACATAAATGATTTGATCATATCCATGGAACAAGTTGCCCAAATCTACCTCTACATCATGTTGGAGCAAGGTAAGTAAACTTAGAGGAATAGAGCCGTACTAACTGTAACCAGAGAGTACATCATGTCCACTGCCACAACAATTCCAGACCATCTAGCCTAATTGTATTTGATATTAAAGTAGTAGGAAATGACCTGTATTATTGTAATTCATATGTTATTTTAGAGAGTCAAGTCCTAGCAACTATCCCTATGACAAGGATAATGACCAATTCCCTAGTATTTTGTA
The DNA here is from genome assembly GCA_024138005.1 of Lumnitzera racemosa. Lineage (NCBI taxonomy): Eukaryota > Viridiplantae > Streptophyta > Magnoliopsida > Myrtales > Combretaceae > Lumnitzera > Lumnitzera racemosa. The sequence goes on from JAMXBC010000007.1 coordinate 12,236,939, forward strand.
GAAGGAAAGAAACAATGGCAATGTTGCTATGTGAATCTCGCCCATTACAATTCCATCTAGAAGTTAAAGGGGTAATTGAACCAGCTTCATAGACTTAGTGGTATCAAATGGTTGTAACTCTTATGGATCTTAAAAGTATTCTATAGTCTTATAAAACCATCAAGGTAGTTTCTTGGAATGTTTGAGGTGCCAACTTGCTTTGAAAAATTAATGTGATTAAGGAGTTGGTGCATGACATCTACCTTGATATGTCACTACTTGTGAAAACCAAGATGGATGCCATTGTTGCCTATGAACTAGCTATTGACCTACTATTTGAGGGGATAATTTGTTTGAAAGCTGAAGGATAGAGGGGAGGACTTCTCTTCTTGTGGCAAGAAAATACGTTGGAGGTCAACTACATCTACCATTGCTCTAAGAAATACATGTCCTTATTTGGGTTATGCCTTCACATATCCTTTGGTTTTTTACTGGTGTCTATGTAAAGAAAATATACGACAATCTCTTTAGCGGAAACTTAAGCAATAGCATTTAACCATTGGAGATAGGTTATGGTGTTTACTAGGTGACTTCAATGTCACAATACATAAAAACGAAAAAGAAAGGAGGAGCTCCTTTTAATCTTAGGAAACTTAAGTCTTATTACATGTATGGCTTACTGTAGTTCCTTTAATTTAGGCTATGTAGGTCATAGCTACATATGGTCGAATAGATAAGCTATTTCGAGTCTCATCCAAGCCTAAATGGATAGGGGATGAGCTAATTATTCTTTGAAAAGGTTTTTCCCTAACATAACCATAATACATATAAATAAATCAATCTTGGACCATTTTCCAATCCATCTACAAAGCCAACTAAATTAGCTCCTTAATAAGCCTACTAACCTTTTATGTTCTAACCAATTTAGCTTTCTCATCCTATATTCCCTAGCTTAGTCAAAATAGTTTGGTAATGAAATAATAATAATTTACTGAAATACAAAAAAGACTTGAGTGAAGTAACCCAAGATTGGAATAAAATGACTTTAGCTTCTTGGGTACTAAGGAAAAAAAACAAAAAAAAAAAAAATGAAAAATGTTGAATTTGCCATTGCAAACCAACCATCTCAAGAACTTTTAACCTTATAACAAAACCTTAGAAATGAAGTAAATAATATTTTACAACAAGAAGAATATCTTTGGAAATGGAAATCTAGATAGAAATGGTTAAGAGATGGTGAAAGGAATACAGGATATTACCATACACTTATTCCAGCAAGGAAAACAAAGAATAAAATCTAGGGCCTTAAGGATTAACAGGAAATTGGATCATAGACCCTCTACTTATCAAAATCATATTTTAAATCATTTAAAAAAATTGTATACATTCTCAAAATAAATTGTACCGCAAATAATATTATTATACTTGTATTGCATAGAGGCCTTAGTTATCAATAACTCCAAAGTCTACTACATCTAATCACTTTCTAAGAGGTCGAACAAGCACTTTTTAGCATAGAGTTGACCAAATCTCCAAGAAAGGATAGGTTGCATGCTAAATCCTATAAGATTACTTAGAATCTAGTAAGAAACTCAATATTGGAACTTTTGAAGGAAAAATTTCCCAATTGAAAAATCCTAACTGACTTGAATGAAACATCAAAGTATTAATTCCCACATAAGTAGGAGCAAATCAAATTGTAGTTTAGGCTAATAAGTTTATGTACCATAATTTATAAGGCTGTTACAAAAATGCTTGTAAGTTGCTTTCAACCATATTGAAACTTAATCATACACTCCATACAAGCAAGCTTTCTCCTTAAAAGAAGTACAATAGATAACATTCTATTATTACAAGAAATAATGCACACTATGAGAGTAAAAACAGGTAAAAAAAGAATCATGATCCTCAAGCATGACCTTAAGAAAGCTTTTTATCAAATAGAATGGGATTATCTCCTCTTTTCCTTGCAAGATATAAATATTTTGCAACAGTGGATGAAACTTATTCAATCATGTATAGCTTTAGTGTCAACGTAAGTATTAGTAAATAGAGAAGCATTCCAACTTACTAGAGGGGGATCTACTATCACCATACTATTCATTATAAGCATGGAATTCCTTAGCCAACTTATTGAACTTCAAGTCTAGAAAAAAAAGTATGGAAACCAATCACCTTCAAGAAATCTTAAATAAAACTCATACACTGATTCTTTGTTGATGATGTGTTGATACTATCAGAAGCCCATCCTTATTTAGCTAAGGCAATAAAGGAAACCATTGACACTTTTTAAGAATAGTTTGGGTTGAGGATCAACCATGACAAATTGTACATCTATTTCTTAAAAAACACTTCAACTAAGGTCATCTAAATTATCTTAAATCCACTAAAGTTAAAACACAAAGATATGATTGCTAAATACTTAGGATTCCTAATAAATAAAGGTCTTTAACCAAAACATAAAGACTTAGATAAGGTTCTTAAGAAGATAAAAAAAAAAGCTAATGGGTTGGAAAGGTAAAATGCTTAACATGGTAGGTAGAGTAACCTTGATCAAATTAACCCTAAGTGCCATCTTTACTTACTATATGCAAGTAAATGCCCTACTAAATAGAATCATTGAGAAACTTACATGTTCTTTCTTCTATAGTGGTTTAAGTGAAAACAAAAAACTTCGTTGGTTTGCATGGGATAACATTTGTCAACCAACAACATAAGGGGGGTTAGGATTTTTTAATTTAAAACTAAGAATCAAGGTTTTTGAGATGAAAAGGCTTGGGCATTGCACCAGAAAGTGACTATGCACTAAAAATTGACCATATGGAGTTAAGTTTATGGTGTAATGTCACACCTCGAAACCTCAAATATGTGATAGATTGTCATGCGTAACCTTAAAGTCTAAATGCTAAGGCTTTTGAGACTTGGATATGTTTTTACTTAAATTTTAATTAATAAAATTGTTTGTTAATTTTTGTAAAATGGTTTGAGTTAATTAGATGCTTGGAAAATATATTTTGTAAGAGAAAGATTTGAAAACTGATAATCACTTAAAACCTTAAAACTAGACTAAGGTTGTGAGGCACAAAACCATAATCGAAGTAAGTATCAAGTATCATAAACAAATCATAAACCATCATAACAAGGCTTAAGCCCCAAAGCTAACAAAGTCTAATAGCAAATCAAGTATAGATAACCAAACAAGAACTGTAAAAGTCTAAATACAACATCCACGAGTCTACCTATCATCCTTACAAAACCAACACTCAACATCATCACCAAATTTGAAATTGATGGGAATTAACACCATGGACCTATTATTAGAAGCCAGGCTATGGGATTATAAGGACATGCTTGCCGTATACTAGCTCAAGGACCCATTCGAGATGAAGATTCTAACATTGATCGGGGTATACTCCACTTCATCTAACCTAAGTGCAAAGCTGTAATCATGATAGGAATAGTTCCTGAGCTGGTGAACACTAGATGTTTACTCCAATCAAGCAAACAAGACATTCAACTAGTTGAAACCTCAAATAGTGCCTAGTATTTGAGCTTTGATTTGATTTAGAATAGGTTGGCTAATTCGTTTGGTCTTACCTTGACTTATTTTGAACTATTTCTTATAGATGCTAGGGCTGACTGAGCTACCTTTGACTCCATCCCTACAAGAGTAGCCACGTCTACCTTACCTTAGCTTACCAATCTCTAACTAACATGTGCCTTCTAGTATAACATTCCGAAATGATTTCTTTTTTCGTACCTTATACTATTTTGTAATGTTTTACCCTTTTAAGCATTTGTCTTAAGAATCTTTGTATCTAATATGTAATTTGCCTACTTTTGCCTTTTCTAATTAATGTAACTTTAAGGAGGTTATATATAAGTCTTACTTACTTGTAATGTAAACATTACTTCTTACATTGTTTAGACATTTTTTTTTCCTTTGAGAGCATTGAGCATGTCTTCCTTTTTCTTAAATCTTATCTATTCCTTTTAGTAAGAAGTAGTGGTGAGTGACCCTATTCCTTACTTGTGTGTTATATCAAGTGAAGGTTAGATTAAGTAGAATTGGTTGGTGTGTCATATTCAATTGATAGTTGCTCAGATTTTGATAAACTCATTTTGTTTTCCTTATTCCTTTTTTTTTTTTGTGGTGTGACTCTTATGTGTACGATTTCAAAGATGCATTAGCTTCGATATTAGAGCATAGTTCTGAAAGGGAGTGTATAAATGTTACGATGGAGTTCTTGTTTGTAGTGTGTTCTCCTATAGTTGCTGCAGTAGTTTGTGTGTGATTCATATAATTGTAGTGAATTGGGTTCGAAGGTTATGATGCTAAGTAGCATTGAGTTGCTAGAGGAAAGTATAATGACTTATATTGCCTTGTTCCACTTTATTTCTAACTGCGAAAATGGAGCAATTTTGATTTCTATGCTATGCTGAGTTATATTGAGAGTCAATGATGTGAATCAAGACCAAGAATAGACAAGGTCGATTGTTGGATGGATCTAAGTTTATAGAAAGATTGAAAAAGGAAGTGATGAGGAATGGGCAAAAGAATAAATGCGAATAAAAAGTAAGAAAAAAACCTACGAATAGCTCTAGATGATATGATGCACCAATGAAACTTTCGAGAACTTACGACACAATTCGATATAATGTACAAATTGGTTTGGTGAGGTTATTTGTCACTTAACCTTGCTTAAGGGTTAGGATAAGAGTGATGCTAAAAGTAAATAGGTAGTATTTAGGCAGTATTTAGGCAAGGAAGGAAAAATACTCAAGTGTATTAATGATCATTTGTGTGTTGTAGTTGCAGTTACAATTACAGTTACAAGGTTATTTATATTCATAAGTTAGGGTAATTTGCTCAAAAGGGAAAAGATGAAAAAAAGAATATTTTCTAAGGAAGTAATGTATAAGATATAACAAGGTAAAAATGAATATTTAAAAAATAAAATTATTGGTCTAATGGATTTTACATATGATTTTGTACACGTGGTGATGCTATATTAGTGATATCGTTGGAAGATGCGGACAAAAAAATATGGTCAATTTACTTGTCTGAACTAGCGTGGCTTAGTTAATTTGAACTCTCTCTTTCTTGGTAGTTTAGTGAAGGTGATGTCAAGTAAGTGAACGGCTAGGCATGAGTGAGAATGAGGGTAGACTGTTGTCTTGGCTATTCGCTTCTCGGTACATTATCTGTGAGAAATAGGCAGTCATTTGGCTCGGCATGAAGGACGGGTCATTTAGGATATACTTAGCCTCAGTAGGAGTTGGTTGGAGCAAAATAATTCATCTTGTTAAGCCTTCCAATCCTTAGGCTCGATTATGGGTCAAAAGCCTAATAGCCTGATTCCTATAATTCTCTCTGAGTTGATTTAAATTTGGGATCAAATTCGAATGGTCTTTGATTAGTTCTTTGTCGGGGTGATATAGATTAAGATCGGCGATGTTAAAGGTGTCAAAAACTTCATAGTTCTTGAGCAGCTTTAATCTGTAGACGTTATCAATAATCTTCTGGAGGATTCTGAACGGTCCTTCAGCTTTGGTAGATAATTTGTTCTTCCTCTTGTTCGAAAATCGTTTCTTGCTGAGGTGTAGTCATATTAAGTCTCCTTATTGGAATTGTTCAGCTATCCTACCCTTGGTTTTCTTTCGCATTTTTTTAGCAGCTTGGTTGATGTGTCGAGTGACTTTGTCATGGATGTACCGAAGGGATTATGCTCTAGCTCTTGCTCTTGCGTTTGAGTCTTCTTGTGTTGGCATAGGTACATGGTGTGATCGAGGGCAACTCGAAATTAGAACTATAGACAATCTCAAAGGGGGTTTACTCAGTGGTGTCATGCACTGTTCGGTTGTAAGTGAATTTGACCATTGGTCAGCAAATGTCCAAATTGGTTAGGTTCTTGCCTACTATAGCTCAAAATAGTGATCCTAAAGTATGATTAATTGCCTTGCTTAGCCATTAGTCTAAGAGTGATAGGAAGTACTGAATAGTAGTTTGGTCCCCATTCAACACTACAAGGTCCTTTAGAAATTGCTCAAGAAATTCGGGTCCCTATCAAAGACTATACTTCTCGATATGCTATGTAACCGTACAATCTCTTGCAAGAAGAGGGAAGTAATAGTTGAAGCATTGTTAGTTTTGGTGCAAAGCACAAAGTGCGACATCTTGCTGAATCAATCCACCACAATCATTATAGAATCTTTGCCTCGGGCAGTTTGTGATAATCCGAGGACAAAGTTCACGCTTAACTTAGTCCATGGTTTCATCGAAATAGGCAAAAGCATTGCTTTTCCTTTTTCGGCTTGGCATTTAAATCTTTTGCATACGACATAGCTTTCAACAATTCGATGCACATCTCGTCACATTCTCGACTAAAAAATCAACCACTCAGCAATTCATACGCCCTTTTTTCCTCGAAATGTCTAGATAGTTCTCTACTGTAGGATTTTTTTGATCAGTAGCTCCTTTAGAGAATAAGTTGGCACGCATAATTTTCCACCTTGAAACAAGTAGCCATCCTCCATGTGATACTTATCCACTATTCTTCCATCGACGCATTGTGTAACTATGGGTCCAAAATAGGGATTCTCAGAATACTATTTTTTGATACTCGCAAATCTGAACAGTTTGGTCTATAGTTTGTTCAAGAGTGCATGTCTTCTGGAAAGAGCATCTACAACTATATTGCTATTTCCTTATTTATATTTTTTTATAAAATTGAATCCCTTAAGGAATTTTACCTATCTCACCTACTGCTTAGATAACTTTGCCTAGCTTCCGAGATACCTCAAAGACTTATGGTCAGTAAAGAGACAAACTCTCTCGGTAATAGATAATGTTGCCATACTTTTAATGCTCAAATAAGTGCTAAGAGTTCTTTGTCATATATAGAATAATTTAATTGAGATCCTCTGAGCTTCTTATTGTGGAAAGCAATTGGTCGACTTTCTTGCATTAGTACATCACCTATTCCAATGCTTGATGATTCACATTTAAGCTCGAATATTTTCTTGAAGTCAAATAAAGCTAATATCAAGGTAGAGGTAAATCTTTCTTTTATCTCAACAAAGCTCCTTTCCTCCCTTTCTCCTTATCAGAAGTCGGTGTTTTTCTTTGTTAGCTTAGTTAGTGGCGTGATGAGACGAGACGGGGTGCAATTCCTAATGAATCTTCTGTAGAAGAAAGCCAGTCCATGGAAACTTCTTACGCCGGTACAATTAGTGGGAGTCGTCTACTCGATAATAGTTTAGATCTTCTTGTCATCCATTCGTAAGCCTCCTCTACTGATTATACAACCTAAGAATACCACTTCCTCTTAGCAAAAGCAACATTTCTTGAGATTGCCGAATAGTCTCTCGACATAGAGGACGTTTAATATAGTACGGAGGTATTCACAATGACTCGACATGTAGCCATCTTCCTAGGATGTCATCAAAGTACATCACGACACACTACCCTATTAGATGTTTCGGCATATGGTTTATTAGTCTTATGAAAGTGCTTGGGACATTTGACAAGCCAAGTGGTATGACTATCTATTCATATAATCCATATCAAGTCTTGAACGTAGTTTTTCACTTATCTCCTGGCTTCATGTAGATTTGATGGCAGCTAAACTTAAGATCAATTTTGTTGAAAATCTTAGCTCCACTTAGTCCTCTAACCTCAAGATAAGATACTTGTACTTGATTATGATCTTGTTCATGGCTTAGCTATCAACACATATTCGCTAGGTTCCATCCTTTTTCGGCACTAGGAGCGCTGGCACAGCGCAAGGGGTGAGACTTTCCTTTACATAACCTTTCTCCAGTAGTTCATTAATTTGTCGTTGGAGTTCAGAAGCCTGTTTAGGACTCATTTAGTAGGCAGGATTATTCGGAAAGGCGACACCAGGTATTAAGTCAATGTAGTGTTCTATGCCTCGCAGTGGGGGCAACCTTACGGGTAACTCTTTTGGGAACAGATCAGCATATTCGTCTAGTAGTACTCTTACTTTGTAAGGTAGTTTACCCCATTTCCTCATCTCCAGTAGGCCATTAACTAACATTAGGGTCGGCTTGTTAGCATTAATGGCTTTTCGGAGTTTAGCTCTACTTATTACCAGGGCCTTCTTTGATCCGTGAGCAAGTTTAGTATGTAGTTTGTTAACTTCTCTCGACGGCATTAGGTTCAATGTAATCATTCAGCCATTCTTCTCAAACATGTACATGTTCTTGTACTCGTCATGGATAACCCTCCTATCAAACAGTTATGGTTGGCCAAGCAGCATGTATGAAGCAAACATAGCTAGTACGTTACATAGAATCTCGTCGAAGTAATGTTCGATGGTAATCGGTAGTAGTACTTGTCGAGTAACATGTAGTGCTCTCTTCTCACTTAGTTAACGTAGCTTGTATGGCCTCGGGTGTGCAATAGTCGATAATTTTAACCTTGTAACTAGATTGGTCAATGCTACATTAGTATAACTTCTACTATCAATGATTAGTGCGCTCACTTGATTGTTCACTCTATAGGTGGTATGAAATAGATTTTTCCTCTACTCCTCTTCCCATGAGGGTAAGATGTTCATTGCACATCGAATAACTAAGGCCAGTTGGTCTAAGTCCTCGACAAACACATCTTCATGAATTAGTTCTTTCTTGGCATATTTTTTCTCAGCATGGTTCTCCTCCTCTTCAGGTTCTTAGTCGGTGTTGTCTACCTTTAGTTTCGGGATGTCTCTCTTAATAACCATTGTTTGTTAGTTCGGGCACTGAGTAGCCATATGTCCGAACCTTTGGCACTTGAAACACTTGATCTGACTCGTCTTTTTACTAGAACCCTACCCTTTCTCATAAGTTTGGATCGGCACATCTCTATTAGGTCGGCCTTTTTGCTTGGCTCGAACATCCATCTTTCAACTCAGCTTAGTACTCGACTGAGTTCGGTGACTCTCTTGTCCAAGTCGCTAGTCGGCATCTTGGTTGGTACTTGACTCATTCTTTGCTTCTTTACTCATTGGGCTATTCTGATAGCCTCATCTATTGTGATAAATTATTGAAGTTCCACAATGTCTCAAATATCACCTTTTAACTCAGTAATGAATCTTGAGACCGTTCGAGCTAGTGGTTCCTCTACTTCATATTGAATCATAAGCATTTGAAATTCTTAAACATACTCATCAATAGTCCAACCTCTTTGTCTTAGCTTCTGAAGCTAAGTGAAAGTATCTTGAAGATCAATTTCCGGTATGAACATGTTTCTGAGTATTATCTTCATGTCGCACCAAGTATTAATCTCTCGATAGTCCTCTTGTCTCTTCATGGCTTGAAAATTCTTCCATTACATGGCGATATATCTAGAGAACTCAATATCAACAGTTTTTACCTTCTCATAATCCTCATATTGATAATAATAAAAAACATGCTTTACTTTCTCTTCTTACTCCAAATATTCATCAGCATTCTCAGATCCATTGAAGCTTGAAATCCGAAGCTTCACATCATTAAATGCTTTGGGGACTCGTATGTGCTCTTCTTAAAAATATTCCTCCTCATCCTCTTCATCTAGTTCTCTTATGTTTATCCTTTATCTCACTCGTCTACTTACTCCTCTACTTTGAATGGGTCGAGCTGGGTTCTGACTTTTAGCAGGTTAAGTAACTTGTGTGGTGTTTTGTGTGGTTTCAGTTGGTCGGCAAGCCAACGTATGAATAACTCGGGTCAGATCTACTAAGAGATTATCTACCTTATCCAATCTCTCATCAGTACTTCTAGGAGTTCCCCGAGACTGTCGATTATGGTGGATAACTCCACTATTGTCGTCTCCCATTCTAACATTCACACCTGGGTCAGTTATTTTCTTTACAGATTCAAAACTCAAACGATTATTTCAGGAAGGTAATAGCTAAAAAACACAGTAGCTAAGATGAACACAATAACTTGCTTTGTTTTACATAGTAAAATATGGTATAAATAGAACTTTGAAAATAAACTTTAACTCAAACAAAATCTCCGTTTTGATTTCAAGATGATGCGGACCGAAACCAAGAAAAAATAAGGTCGATCGTTGGATAGGTCTAAGCTTATAGAAAACTCGAAAAAGGAAGCGATGAGAAATGGGTGAAAGAACAAATGCGAATGAAGAGTAAGCAAAAAACCTACGAACAGCTTCAAAGGATATAACACACCAATAGAACTTTCAAAGACTCACGACACAATTCGATATGACGCATGAATCGATTTTGTGAGATTATTTGTCACCTAGTCTTGCTCAAGAATTAGGATAAAAGTAATGCCGAGAGTAAACATGTAGTGTTTATGAAAGGAAGAAAAAATACTCAAGTATATTAATGATAATTTGTGTGTTACAGTTACAATTATAAGGGTATTTATACCCATAAGTTAGAGTAACTTGCCCAAAAATGAAAAGACGGAAAAAAGGTATTTCTTTAAGAAGTAATGTATAAGATACAAAAAGGTGAAAATGAATATTTAAGAAAAACAATAATTGGTCTAACATATTTTACACATAATTTTGTATACATGGTGATGCTGTATTGGTGATGTTATTGAAAGATATGGACAAAAAAGTATGGTCAGTTTGCTTGTCCAAGCTAAGGTGGCTTAGTCATTTCGAATTCTCTCTTTCTCGACAGCTCGGCAAAGGTGACGTTGAGTAAGTGAATGGCCATGCATGAGTGAGAATGAGGGTTGGTCATTGTCTCGGCTGTCGGCTTCTTGGCACATTATCTGTGAGAAATAGGTAGTCATTTGGCTTGGCATGAAGGACGGGTCGTTTAAGATATACTCGGTATTGGCAGGAGTCGACTGAAGTAGAAGAATCCGTCTTACCAGGCCTTCCAGTCATCGGCCTCGACAGGAGTGTGATAGAACGATTCTGGAAAGTGAGTAATAGCCGATTATGCATGAGTGCTGGTCCCAAGTACTGTTGAGTAGTAGGGTTTTGTTAGCTTGAGAGATTCTTGAAGTGTGATAGTTGCAGGAAGCAGTAGTGAATGGTCATAATGTTTAATTCTAGTGTTCATAGAGTTATTGGAGATATTGAGAGTGATGCTCCTAATGGCAATAGTCAATAAGGCAATTATATGCTAGGTTTAATTAATGATAAGCTTGATAGACTCACTGTTCTTGTCAAGATTCTTGTTACAGTTATGCAAGGTACGTGACAATAGTTGTAAGATGCACCAAATGGTGCCTAAGTAGAAGGTGAATAAGAACTAAGACATAGCCACAAAAGCCGAGCTAATCACTAAGCCTGACTTCATAGAGCTAGGGGAGTGGTAGGCTGCCTTGTTCAAAGGAGGTAAAAGATGGGAGAAATTGAGGAAGCATATGAGGAAGTATAAGAAGAGCTTGATGGAGAGGTAGAAGAGTACTACAAAGTAGAAGAATGAAGACGCCAAACTTCATGAGCACTTGACAATATCAAAGTCCAAATTTCGACCTTTACAAGTAGTGGAAATGCTGATGAATACTGAAAGTGAGAGGAGAAGGTTAAGAAAGTGTTTGATTGTTATGCGTATACTAAGGGAGTGAAGGTTTGACTTGCTACCCTTGAGTTTTCGGGATATGCCACCATATGGTGGAAAAACTTGAATGCGACCATAGAGAGAGATGGCTAAGGAGGTGTATGAACTTAGGAAGACATGAAATAGTTGTTAAGGGGAAGATTTGTACCCGAAACCTACTTACAAGACACATTTTCTAAATTGCAAGAGCTTTGCTAAGGAAGCAGAACTATAGATGATTATGTTAGGGTAGTTTAGATGTTGATGATCCGAGCTAACGTGGATAAACTCGAAATTCGTACCGTATTAAGGTTCATCTCTAGACTCAAGTATGAGATTCGTAACATTGTGAAAGTACAGAAGTTTTACACTGTAGAAGAAGTTATTAAGATAACATAGAGGGTTGAAAAGAAGAAGAGAAATGCCCCAATTCAACCTAATTCGAGTTCTTTGTATAAGCTATTATTCCACGTTGAAGTGGCTACCGTGAACCAAGAAGGCCAAATTGAATAGAAGAAAAGAGTGACTGATCTGATGACAATTGAGCTGGCTTAAAGAATTGAGCTAATGATAGAGCTAACTTGAAGACATTTGAGAAAGGACACACCTCAAGTTGCAAGATGAGTGAGTAAAATGCTTTAAGTGCTTGGGTTATGGATACATAGTTGTTAAGTGTCTTAACCAACGTGTTATGGTTGTTCGAGGTGATGAAGTGGACAATATTGATGAGAGTGAACTTGAGAATGAAGAAAAAGAAGCTAGAAGAACTGAAGTAGAAGAAGAGGAAGAGATTTATGTCTATGCCAACTAGGATGAAGTGATGACGTTAGTGCAAAGGCGAGTACTGAGCTTAATGCTGAACTTTGAGGAAGAATAGAAAGAGAACCTGTTCCATACAAAGTGAACCATTAAGGGTCAATTATGCATGATTATAGTAGATGAAGGGAGTTGCATTAATGTTGTCGCTTAGACCCTGGTGTAGAGATTAGGTCTGCCAACCCTTAAACATCCCCAACCTTATAGGCTACACTAGTTGCATGATAAAGGTACTTTACATGTAACTGAACAGGTAGTTGTGCCGTTTTGTGCTGAGAATGTCTATAGAGATGAAGTGGTTTATGATGTTGTCCTCGTGGGAGCTTCATATTTACTATTGGGAAGGCTTTGGTTATTTGACTAATGAGTTATATATAATGAGTATAACAACACCTATACCTTTACTAAGGATGATGAAAAGATAGTGCTGCAACCCACGACCTTAAGCCAAGTGAATGAAACTCATAACCAACTTATTTGCGCTAGTAAGAAGAAGTCTTTCGTGTTAAGCCAACAAGAACTTCAAGTTGTTGAGGAGGCTAATGAGCCTATGTTCTTGTTGATTAGAAGATTATTAGAGTCGAGAGACCTGGATGATGTGCTAAAAGAGGTTTGAAAGTTGATAGATGAATTTTCTAACCTATTTCTAGAAGAGTTACCTAAGGGACTACCACTAGTATGGGGTATTGAGCATTGTATTTACTTACAACCAGGCGTAGCTCTACTAAATAAACCCTTTTATAGAATGAATCCTAAGCAAGCAGCCATGCTGAAAAGATAAGTAGACGAGCTTGTAGAATGAGGATATGTAATGGAGAGCATGAGCCCTTGTGTTATGCCAGCCTTGTTTGTCCCAAAAAAAAAAGATGGTTCTTAGTGCATGTATATCGATAGTTGAGCTATCAACTAAATTACTGTTAAGTATAGAATCCCATATTGAGACTTGATGACATATTAGACGAGTTTCATGGCACCACGTGTTTTCGAAAATTGATTTGCAAAGTGGTTAAATTTGCCTGAGACCTTGTCACGAGTGGATGATTGTGTTCAAGATTAGGCATGATCTCTATGAATGGTTGGTTATATCATTTTGCTTTACTAATGCATCAAGCACTTTTATGAGGCCTATGAACCATGTGATGTGCCCCTTGATCAGGAGATGTGTAGTCGTGTACTTTGATGACATATTAGTGTACAGTGTCAACCTGACTAATCACTTAAAGCATCTTTAAGCTGTTTTTGATGTACTTTATGCTACTAAACTATTTGGAAATTTGAATAAGTGTATATTTTTCCAACAAGAAGTTGTATTTCTTGGTTATATAGTGACAGGGGAAGGAATTCGAGCTGATAAGGAAAAGGTCTAGGCTCTCTTAGAGTGGCTTACACCAAAGAATGTTATTGAAGTATGTAGTTTCCATGGTCTTGCTTCTTTTTGTAGAAGATTCATCAGTAGCTTCAGTATTATTGTAGCTCCTTTGACTGAATTGACCAAAAAGAGTGAAGGATTCCAATGGACTAACCGAGCTGAGAAGAGCTTTAGGGAAATCAAGGAAAAGCTTACTACATCTCGTCTTAGCCTTACCAGATTTTGATAAACCCTTCGAGATGGAATGTGGTGCTTCTGGTATTGGAATGCATAGTAATGATGTAAGACTATCGCCTTATTACGTACCATAGTGACAAACTTAGTGGTGCCGTCCTAAATTACTCTGTGTATGAAAAGAAGCTATGTTCTTTTTTCCAAGCTCTTATTGTGTGGTAACACTATTTATTATCTTAAGAGTTTGTGATCTATACGAACCGTGAGTCCTTGAAGCACCTTGGAAGCCAGACAAACTTTTAAAGAGATAAGCCAAGTGGTTGGAGTTCATAGAAGGATTTTCATACGTGATTAAGTAAAGAATGGTAGTGCTAACCTCATTGCTAACACTCTTTTACGTCGTTATATCTTGTTGACCACCCTATAGACTAAATTGTTAGGATTTTCCCTTATTGTTGAGCAATATGCTCATGATCTGCACTTCAGTCTTATCATTGAAAAGTTTTGAAACGGAATTGTTATTGGAGGGTACTATCTGAAAAATGGATATTTATTCAAAGAAAAGAGTTGTGTATGCCAACTTGTTTCATATGTGAGCTATTGGTTAGGGAAGTTTATAACAGTGGCTTATCTAGACATTTTGGTGAGACCAAAGTTGCCAACTTGTTGAGGGAGAACTTCTATGGCTTAGTTTGGCTAAAGATATCCATAAGGTCATTGAAAGTTATGACGTATGCAAGAGGGAAACGAGAAGGAAAGAGCCATATGGAGAGTAAGAGTCCCTACCCATATTGACCTCTCCTTAGGTTAACCTCAGCATAGACTTTGTTTTAGGGTTACTTAGGATGATATCTAGAGGAAAAGATTTAATCCTTGTAGATGTGGATTGATTTAGTAAAATGGCCTGTTTCATTCTATGCCATTGAACTAGTGATGCTTTACATATTACTCATTTGTTTTTGTAGGAAATCGTCCATTTACATAGAGTTTCGAAGTTTGTTGTTTTAGATTGAGATATTAAGTTCTTAAGCTGCTTTTGAAAGACCTTATTGAGGAGACTTGACACTAAGCTTGTATTTAGTACAAGTAGTCACCTATAAACAGATGGTTAGACCAAGGTGATGAATAGGACTTTAGATACCTTACTCTGATCTGATGTGGGAAAGAACTTAAAAGGTTAGGACTTATGTTTACTTGTTGTAGAGTTTGCCTACAATTGAACTAACCACCTTACTACTGGGAAAACTACCTTTGAGGTCGTCTATGGTCTTAATACAACCATCCTACTTGACATGATTAGTAACCTTATAGCCTTTGAAGAAAGCCAGACCAAAGTCCACTAAGCTTAAGGACTGCAAGAACTACATTGGCATGTAGCCAAGAAAATTGCTAAGTTCAACGATTGACAACATGAGATTAGTAGTCAAGTCGCTGAGCTGTGTTTTTCAACCCAAGCAACCTTATATGGATTTACCTTGGTCGAGATAGATTTCTATACCTTAGGAAGAGCAAACTATCGCCTAGAGCTGACGGTCCTTTCAAGGTACTAAGGAAGATCAACCACAACGCTTATCGGATTAAGTTGCTTGGGGACCATAGTGTTTCTTCTACTTTTAATGTATCTAACTCGATCCTTCACCATCTAGTTAAGGCCGAAGTAAGAATGGAGAAAGAGCCAACCAACGAAGACCTCGTAAATTTGTGGCCAAATCTCCCCAACCCCCAAGAAGATTGTAACGCCCTATATGGGGGCTTGGTAGAGACAATCTTAAGTTGTTAAGCTACGTATGTACCCATCATGTGACAAATATCTTGTGAGTCAGAGGTTATAAGATTCTACTTATTTATTTAATTATTTTACTTAACCATATTATATTTAAGTAGACGACATAAAATAACTATGGGATTCAGTGTTTCCCTACTTTCTAGGATTGCAAAGAATCAGAATCCCTATCAAATAGTAAAATGAGTAGTACTCATATTTCTACATTTAGACTTATTTGGAATAAACTATACTTTTATTAAGAATTGATACTCTCATGGAGATTGTTGAAGTAACTCATATGCTTCGATTCATAGCTTACCTAATGTTTCGGCTATTATCCTGCAAGAAAATTATAGGGAAATAAGCTAAAGAACCATGGGTTCAATAAGGGGTGGGAGGTAAAAAACACATATAAGTAGAGTAAAGCAACCAAGTTACTAAAAAATAATTTCATGTGATACATGAACAAGTAACGTACCATTCGTACAACGTTTTCAGTCCATTGTAAGGTTAAAGAAATTACACTAGCTCTAACTCGATTGAGAGGTTGCAATATGATGGCCATAATGCTAATCATAAAGGCCACGATACCTTCTTATGGCCAATTCGGGGCTTGCACAATGGAGACTCTAACTTCACTTGCAACTACCTTCAAACCCAATACCCCTAACCTTTTTGCTATCTCCTCTCTTATCATTTAGTTTGACCAAGGGTGAGGAAAGGCTAACTCATTGCACCTCATCGAAGGTGTTATAATTTAATCGAAGAAACCTAACCACCCTTTAATAGGATGTGATGCACGTTTGTTCATAGTTTTAGTTCATGTTTCAATCAGTTCTGTCAGGGGTGATCAACCAGTTCATAACACACCAAACAATATTAAGCAATACAGCAAAACATATAGCTCAGCTACTAATCAATATCTCAGTAACCAAGTATAGGCATAATATGTGTATAAGCAACTACTTACAACCACAAGTGAGCATATACTTCAGTCTCTATAAATCTCACTTACCTAGCATTAGTTTTAGTCTTAATGCTCTAAGGTGGCATTATTTTTGAAGCTTGAATTTCCCCTATATAGTGTAACAAAACTTCAGGATTTATAAAACTTACTAAAATGTTATTTAATGTAATTTATTATAACTTATGATTGTCATTTTAGCCACTCACTAAATCTATTGTATGTATGTGTGTGATGATTTAAATATATCTACGAAAATGATTTTTTTAGAAAATATAAATCAGAGAAAACTGGGTTTGGAAGTTAATTTATTAAGACTAAATCATCACGTGAAAATTAAAGAAAAAATTGATGAGTTTTATTTTTGTAATTTGTCTAAAACCATTAAAAATATACTTAAGTTGACAAAAAGTAACTAAAAATGATTTTTTATTAAGAATTTATAAGAAAAAAGGGAAAAAGTTTTTTCTTTTATTTTTTAATGGTTGCCCCGAGGTGTTTATGTACTTATTAATCGGGATCAAATCGGCCATAGTTTTTATTTTTTTATAAAATTTAATGGGTGGTTTATTTTTATTTTAAAAACCGAGTTAAATTTACTTTTTTTTTTATCAATTTATTATATATATATTAAAAAAAAACATAAAAAAGATCTAATCTTTTTGAATTGAACTAAAACCCTATAAAAAACTATAGATTTTTTTTATTTAAAAAAAAACTCAATTTAGATTTTTTTTTTACCTTGCCAAAACCACTATATCAAAATATATATATATTTTTTTATAAAAGAAACAAGATTTTTTACGTACTATTGAACATTATTGGCTAATATTATGTAATAAACCTAAATGGTCGTCTCAAATCAACAATGCGGAGAACTTTCAAAGTAAGTGAACTAAGATTAGTACATTTAGTATATATACTAACTCATCCTTTAACCATGATTTACTAAATAACATGAGGAAAGTTAACAAGTCATTTGTCCACTTAGTAAATTGGCGACAAAGAGGAAAGGAAAGAAGAAGATTCAAATGGAGGAGATTGTTGATGGACTGGCATAAGAGCTACAATACATAAGTGGAACAAACCATGATAGAGTGGGGCTACTCTATAAAATAATCGATTAAAGGGATAAAGAACTTGAAATTTCTAAGAAGAGGGAATGCCATAAGATCGAGAAGGAGCACCAGAAGCATTTGGAGTAGGAACAATTAATAATGATTGCCAATCTTTCAAAGATGGATGAGAAGTAGAAGTAATGGTTTAAAGAGATGCGTCAGGAGATTCTTAACAAAAGAAGGAATTCATAATTTTAATTTATTTAATGCAATGTATGAGTTTATGTTGATGCAATTGGAGAATTTAATATTGCTTAATGTATCCATCTAACAAGAATATTACTATAAATGTAGTTGAAGATTTTGAAAACTAACAATTGTAAACTAACCATTGCAAATTAGCCTTTACAAACTAGCTATTGTAAAAGTTCTTTACATATCCGACAGGGTAGAACTTCAAGCTACACTTTGACGTTTCTCATTTCTATTCACACTTATAGTATTCTTTCCCTTCAACAATCATTATGGTAATAAGCAGCTCAAGCACCTCTAGTAGCTCCAATTCCAAGCAAAACAAAAGTAAGAAAGCCTTTAAAGAATTTATTTTTTCAGAGTTGAGTATTTCATAGAGCAATATAGTTGGGCATGTGTGTGATATACTACTATAAATATCCGAAATTTTTTCAACTAGAAGACATAAAAGAAATACATAGATAGAGGTCGTGTGGAGGGTCACCATTGTTTATCCAATGACTACTTCTCAGATAGCTTGGTTTATACAGATGAGCAATTTTATTGAATATTTCAAATGAGGAAGCTTTTGTTCTTCTGAATCATTTAAGCACTTCATGATTGCTCTCCCTATTTTAGATAAAAGAGGACCGTTGCTAGTCATCTTGGTCTTTTAACACTATAGAAGTGCACCGCTGCTATTTGGATGTTAATATATGAAGTAGCAAGTGATGCTTTCGATGATTACTTACAAATTGCTGTAGTCATAATATTACAATTTGTTGAGAAATTTATTGTAGCTATTATTCCATGCTTTGATGATGAGTACCTACATAGGCTTAATAAGGTCGATATTAAATGTTTACTTTAAGTAATTAAGGAAGGTAGATTTCTTGGTATATTGGGAAGTATAGATTGTATGCATTAAGAGTAAAGCAACTGTTCAATTGCATGGCAACCATGTACATTCAAAGAGATCATGGTTCTACAATAATCATACTTGAAGTTGTTGCTTTATATGATGTTTGGATATGACATTTATTTTTCAGTATCCTAGACTCCAATAAAGATTCTATGTGTTGGATCGCTTAACCCTACTTGACAACGTTCTGGAAAGACGTACTCCATTAGCCTACTGCATTGCTAATGATAGAAATTTTGATACCGGACATTATCTCACAAATGGTATATATCCGGAGTGGTTAAATTTGTCAAATCTATTCCATATTTTCATGGTTCAAAAGAGTAATTATTTGCTAGAAAGAAGGATATAGTAAAAATGTTGAACTAGCTTTTAGAGTTGTACAAACTTGTTTTGCTATAATTCGCGGCCCTTCACGTATGTGGGATCAAGAAGTTATAGGCCAAATTATGAGAGCATGCATAATATTACATAATATGCTTGTTGAAGATGAACAAGATAACTATAATTTTAGTTTTCAAGTTTTGGACTATCGGTTCGGAGATAATATTGATCTTGCATTACATGTCTCTTACAACCATATTGCAGAGTGTACAATTTATATTCAAAACTTTGTGATAGGGTTAAACAACATTAGCTAAAGTCTGATCTACTTGAGCAAGTGAGATAGCAATTTGTACCTACTATAAAAATGATGATTTTTATGTTATGTGTTGGCTTGTTAGCTTTTTCTACCCCTAACCCCCCTTCCCTTCCTTTTTTTCCCCCTTCCCATATGCTATGTTGTCCAAATTGTGAGGTTTCAATTTAGTTATTTTCCATGTTATTTTTGCACTTATGTAAGTCTAAATCTAATTATTGTTAATGATAAATGTAATTTTATTTGCTATCAATTGTTTTTGAAAAATTAATGTAATTTATTTGTTTGTTGATAAGTTTCTAATTTAGTAAACTTTGGTTTATTTTTTTTCGTAATTTTTCCTTTGATTTTTTTCAAGATATAAAAAAATGATAATTTTTTTCCCTTTCCTTGAACAATTTTTTTTTCTTTTTTCACCATAAGAAAGTTGTAAATTCTTTTGCTAAACTTTAATATTTCCTCAACGATATAATTTACATTTCACGTTGACCTAGTTTACTAAACTTTATAGAAATGCTTTTTTTTTTTTTTTCTTTCCCCCTCAATGATATAATTTACTAAACATTAATATTCCCTCTATCACGATATGTATTATTTTCACCATAAAAAATTGTTGTAAACTCTTACGTTGATATATGGATGTAATATACATGCAAGGAAAACAATTCTTTTTATTTTAAATTATTAAGTTCTTTTTTTTTTCTATGTAATAATAAATAAATTATAATTATAATATAAAATATTAATGGAAGAATTTTACATAATTTAATATTTATCTTATATATATTTTGTATGTTGTTTGAAAGATAATGATAATATAAGGTTTACGGAAGAATAAAAAAATTTGATAAATAACTTTCATTAAATATTTTTTTATATAATAAAGAGTTATTTAAAAGAATTGATTATTTAAGATGCTGAAGTATCTTCTTTTTTAAGTAACCTTTTATAAATAAACCGTAAAAGAATTTTAGAGCCATAGACAACGAAGCCAGTAAAATGGATACGTTTCCATGGAGCACAAACGCTCCCATGATGCAAGTGATATACATAAGTCGACTTAGAAAGCCCTTATTAGAGCGTATGAGTTATAAAACAAAACATACTTACAGGACAACTGCTCAAGAAGAGTACATCTTACCCCAGAGTCTTTTACAGCTTTAAATCTTCGATACCAATCATCAACCCCACACACAACTGTCATGCTTACCTTGACGAATTTCCTAATGTACATTAACTTTACAAATACTAGTTTGTACATCTAAAGTTATTTTTCTTAATGTTTTTTAAAATTATAAATCAATGGTGATTATTGTTTTGATTTTTAAAATATAATATAATATTATTATAATATTATATTTTTTCAACCAACGAGACAATAACAACCATTGATTAATTAGTAGCTTTAACAAGAAAATAACTCTAGAGGAAGTCCTTATTGAGATAAAACAGGATGGACTATGTCATAATCATTACTCTAGTAACGGTGACAAGAAGTTTCCTGGTAGAAGTTGTGTTGAACAAACGATACAACGCCCATTTCTCATCTCGAGAAGTAGGTCTTAGGGGAGAAGAGCCGCCGTGGTGAGAACATCCCCATATACCTTGGCGAAGCCAAGCCGGAAATGGTCCTGTAATCAGAAAAAAACCTTTCCCTCTCATCAGGTTGTCCACTCATGTTACTGATTCCTCTCTGGTTGGGACTATTTCCATTAAACGTTCTGTATCTCACAAGTTTCCCAATCCAGGACTTCTTTTTTGGAGGACTTTGGCCTGCATTCATTTTCCCGCTCAAGTATTCCTTCACTGCACGAAGGCCATGCTCTACGACATCCATTGGAGGTGAAGTTAGTGGGTTTCCTTCTACGCTTAGCTTCTCTAGCTTCTGGAGACATCCTATGGACTCTGGGAGGACCGTGATCTTGTTGTAACTAACATCCAATTCGACAAGGGAGAGAAGTAGGCCTATGGAGTATGGCAGGGTCTCCAGGTACTGGAAGTTTTGGCTGAGATTTAATACCTGGAGGTTGGTTAGGTTCTCCATATCTTCAGGAAGTGATCTTAGACAGTTCAGGCGTGCATCTAGTATGCGTAGATTAGTTAAATGGGATAAGGAATAAGGTAAGAACACAAGCTTATTGGAGCTAATCAGTAGCTTCTTAAGGTTGATTAACTCGAATCCGATAGTGTCTGGTAGCCTGCTTAGCTTGTTGAAGTTTGCATTCAGTTCTTCCAGGGACCTACGTAAAATAAATGGATCGCGTTTAGAAACATTGCATTGTAAAGATTGAACTTGATATGCAATTAGTGGAATATCGAAATCCTGTAGCTTAAACTGCTACATGTTCTAACCAGTGATTAATTCCATATAATAAGATTCTTGGAATACAAATTACTGCTGTTATTTGAGAGAGAGCTTAATCAACATTTTGATAGGACGATAAAATCGTAAGGAGAATAGAGAGATGACAAACGGTTTGTAAAAGTTCAAATAAAGGACGAAAGGTTTTAAAGGTAAAAAGGAAGAGATCAACGTTATTAAAATTGATGCAAAGAAAAAATGTTTGTTAAAGGTCGCCGATATGCATGATAAATGCTAAAGTGGATGCTGATATGACGTGCATCACATCAGCAACAACAATCATGAATGGAGTTATAACAATGGCAGTCCTATTTTTAGGAATTTTAATAACGTTCGTATCTCTTTATACTACTAAAATCCGTGATCTCAAACCTTCTTTGCTCCTCTTACTAGAATTCATGCATTTATAGTTCAGTCCAAGATATTTCAATTGATGACGAGTTTAGGGAAATGATATTGCACATCCATTAATATTTTTTTTGGACCCACTAATGAAGAAAAGAAAAGGGTGTGTATGATTGCGTAATTCGTGCTGCAAACTAGATTATATGGATGTAATTTCAATTTGAAGGCAAAAAGGTCATTAAAGATAAAAGAGATAAGTGTTGTTTATTATTATTATTATTACTACCAAGGGCAAAGTTGGAGCTAGCCAAAGACTAAATTATGTCAAAGGATTAAATAAAAAAAAAGGCAATAAACAAAATAAGGAAAATGATAAATTTATATCTTGTCTCTCACACTATTGTAATAGGCGGATAGCAAAAAAAAAAAATTATAAAAATTAAAAGAAAAATCCCAAAAATATCTATCCTAAAAAAATATTCTCAATATTATAATACTTGAAATTACCACTTCAAAAAGCCATTTTAAGTACTATAATAAAATAATATTTTGTCGAAACGATTTTAGTTTTAATACAATTTTATTTGGATGTATTATATGGTTATAAAAATCGTTTTTTTTTTTTTAAATACGATTTCAAGTGATATAGTTTTTACTTGTATTTTTGATTTTTTTTTGCTGTTTTTCCCCCTTTCTCATTGTAATAGTGGGTATATAGAACACCATAGACATGAAATTCCAAGATTCTGTTCCCATTCAACAACCCATTGAAACTCAAAGGTTGATGTCATTTTGCTAATTTAGTAATATATGTACAACTTTAGTGATAAGACTAAACAAAAAACTATAGGTATTTGTACTATACGAATCAGGCCGACGATATTTTCTTATTTTTCTTTTCTTTCCTTGGAATCTTTGCTCCTTAAGTCACTTTCATTGAAACCGTACATTTTGTTAACGATTTCAGTCAGGTCAAAAACCGTGGTTAAAGAAATCTAGTCACAAAAAAAAAAAGAAGAAAAAATTATGTTTACCTAACTTTTTAAAATAAAAGAACATAGAATACTCCCAATATCTGCTATAATTAGTCCATCAGCGATGATGCACGTTTAGTTTTCTTGATGCATATGTAGAAGATTTTAAAATTAGTTCGCTGCTTCGAATAATTATCTTAGAGCAAATCGTGTTCATCAATTAATTTATCACTAGAGACTCGAATAATTATCTTAGAGCAAATCGTGTTCATCAATTTATCACTGCAGACTCGAGTAAATAACTATGTAATAATCAATTTGTTCCGTCTGTTTCTAACCATTTTGTATAGTTATTACCTTCTTACTCTAACATCTTATATACAATTTCAAAACAATGAATTAAGAAATATTAATATAGTATCAATACGATAAGGTAAAAATAGGAAATAGATTTATTTTCTCTTGATTTTTTTTAATTCACTTTTTTAAGATATTATAACATATATTTAATAATTGAGATTGTAAAAAAGAAGATGATGTTATAGTGATGTTGTAAATGTATTAAAAAAATTTAAATGATTTTAATTATTAATTTGTAAATTAAGAAAAAATCTAGGGGTGAAAAATTAAGTCGAAATTTAATAAAAACGTCCTAAGAAAGTAAACGCGAATACCTGCAATTCTCGATGGTTTTGGGGAGTGAATCGAGATAGTTTCCGGCAACATTCAAGACCTTGAGCTTGGAGAGACAACCAATGGAGTTTGGAAGGGCTTTCAACTCATTGGAGTGAACGTCCAACGTCACCACGTTTAGCAATCTCGCAATCAACGACTCTGGTATCACCTGCATGCCAATTTCATTTCATGCACAAATATATTTAGCGTACGTGTCCCTGGACAAAATTATAAAATTAAGAAAACTGTGTCGCACAGCACAGAGAAGGTCAGAAATGGACAAGACAAGTTAGTTTATTTATATATACAAGATGATGATTTATGTATATTGAGTTTAATTGATGATCTTACCAACTCCTTATCAGTTATCATGGAAAACAGAACGAAATTAAAATAAAATAAAATAAAATAAAATGACGACACCCTTGACACTACTAACTTTAATTAAACCGATTAAATTCCTCCTCGAGATCGATTAACTCTTCATCATATATTATAAATGAGCACTACTACTATAACGAGTTAATACATTATTAATTGCTGCCGCAGTACTTTCTTAATTTTGGTCCTTATGTATTTTCGTATTTACACGACGCCGTGCAGCAGCAGTCAGCTGCCACAGAAGCCCTTGAAGTGTGTGTCTGTATTAATCAATCTTAAAGCGTTCGATCGAAAGTGTAGTAACATCACGATGTTTTGCATGCGTATATTAAAATTAAAAGAGGTGGGATCTAATGATGCTTTGTTAATTTTTTAGCACATAATTTTCCTAAGATAGAAGAGCAAATGCCGAAAATTTTTTTATTGCTTTGTGTTATTAATTTTCAAGGGTCAGCTTGAATCATTCATGACTATAAGGAAAACTGGAAGTCCTATCTGAACCAAAAACCGGTGAAGTTATCTTATGCTAACCACTATATATAACATAGGAAAAAGGCAGGAGAAAAAAAAAAAAAAAGGAAAATATCCGTTTCTCCTATATTTAACTACGTAAATGCATCGAGTAATGGAAGAAAGTCCCTTCTTCTCTCTCTTGGGAATATAAGCTCTTTAATTTTCTTCTCACTTATTGCTCATCTAAGTTCTGATTGTATGTTTCTGAGTATGCTAGTTGTTCCTTTTTATTAATTAACATTTGATATTCTCACTTCTATTTACGTAGACAGGAAAATAGAATAAGATAATATAAGCACAGGGAAAACTTAACATGTTTTTACTTCTTTTTTTTTTTTTACTTTTTACATAGTAGTTACATTTTCCATGCATATTGATTAGTTAAACATTAAAAATGGGCATGTAAACTGCACGTGATGAAAGAATAACCCAAAACTGTCGGTGAGAAGAAATGGAAAAGGGAAAAGTTTTCGGGTTTTTTTTTTTTTTAATCCTATATCCATTCCATTTACCTCTGATTATTAATGTATTCCAAAATAGAGGAAAATACAATATTCAAAGCGCTAAAAAAAAAATAAAAATGAAAAGCATAGGTGTACATATATATATATATATTAAAGTAACAAAATATGAGATCTAATTTGGAAATAAAAAGAGCAATAGATATATAGTACCTGAAGATTATTGTTAGAGAGGTCTAATTTGGAAATGATGGCTAAATTGACAGAAGGGCTAGGAAGAGTTTCCAAGGAGAGGCCACTCAGGTCAACACTTTCAAAGCTTTCTTCCTCAATTGAAGACCTTGATGGAGATGAAGATGGAGATGAATACGATGATGATCTCTCATTTCTGGTCTTGCTCTGCTTTCTCATCATCATAATATCTGCGACTCGATCCGGCTGCTGCTCGTACATCATCTTTAATTTTCACCAACACAGAAAAAACACAAAACAACAACGACTACAACAATAATATTTTATGTTTGTTCTTTTCTATTTGCTGGTAGTACTTCTTCTTCTTCTTCTTTCTCTTTGTTTTGGGTATGTGGAAATGAATGAGAGGGAGGGAACGTCGGACGCATATTTATAAATAACTCGGAGGAGACTGTAATTTCAAGGTCGTACGTACGGAGAGAGAAAGGTGGGGCAAAATTATCAAAGTACTGGAACCTAACACGTGTGGATGTCGTCTGTCAAAGTACATTTTACCGTATCCTAACGATTGCGTGGCCACGTTACCCATCTTCCTAAAGTCAACTCTTCCTCCATTGGCCGCCCCATTATCCGGGGCTATATTATATACCACCTTGTTTTACTTATTTATTATTATTATTATTATTATTTTTTTCACTAGCTAGCTTGTGCTCACTAACTACCGTCTTTCATGGCCATCCACACACACAATGACACACATGGGTTAAATAGCAAAATATCTCTTACTGAATAACGTATCCCGATACTTCACTTCTGATTTTCAACTATATCTCGTATAGAAAAAAGCCAACCCATATGCTATCAATGCCCTAAAAGTCAACATAATTACGTATCAACTTCTCATATTATACGTAGTTGTAAGATATATGCACAAATTAATAATCGCTACGTAGTTTTTACACACACACATATATATATATATATATATGTTATAGTTACCTCGAGGCAAAACAAACGGTGCATATATTTTTATGATATAATATAATAATGGGTTTAATTGTGCTTTTGCCGACAGCTCAGTTGTGGTAATCTCTAGAGAGGCGAACATTTTCATAACTTACTCAAGTACAGAGCGTTGCGGCTAGTTTGCTAGCCAATGTATATCTAAAACAAATGCTGACTAAATTAAATATTGAATGCGGATTTGGTATAAATTCTAATAAAAAAGCGAAAAAAATTGTCAACTGTAACTTTTCGTTTGGCAAAGAGAATATGTATATAGTCAAATCTTGATATGAGTTTTAAGTAGGCTTAACGTATTTGATCCAGCTCTTAAAGTCCTTTTATCTTAACCCATGCATTGATCAGTTCAAACTTATTCATTGATTGTATTGATTAGTGACTTTAACAAGAAGAGTAAGTGTAAAATGATAAGAATAGCCAATATGGTGGTTAAGAATCTAATTTGAAACTATTATGGTAGTCTCGTATAAGATATCAAGATTGGGGGTGAGAGGATGAATCGATGTTTTTAAATTTTATAAAAAACTTTTTTTATATAAGAAAAATAAAATTACTCATCTTAATAACTGATATTAGTGAATAGTGATATTTTAATAATTTAACACACAATAATCAATAAAGTAAATTAAAAGAGTAAGGAAAGAGAATATCAGACTGAGGCTTTAATAGAGTTTTGCCCTTTTACCTACTGCTCTCTTTTAGCCTTACTATTGAAGACTCGGTTTATTTCACTGGTACAGTTCTACTTGATCCACTAAATTAAATTATAAGAAGATTATATAAGCTTTCATCACATATGGATTTCACAATACCTTGCTTTTCTTATTTAGCTTTTCTACAATCTGAACTAATACAGATCTACAGAGTATAAATGATGGTCTCAACACTCAAACAACAAATAAATGTTATAAATTACAAGTGAGAACACAATTATAAGTCTCAAACAATTTCGCTCTAAAGAAAAATAACGATTGTTGTATAATTTGTTTTGGTACAATTTTCTAAAGTAGTATTTGAAAGACTTTTTATAACTTTTTAGAAAGTAGAATCTGTTCACGATTTTTTTATATAACAAAATTTTTTTCTCTAAGAAGTATTTGATGTTTTGAATCTTTTCTCTTTTTATATTGAAATTTTCTAACGGCTAATTTGTTGAAGATTATCTTCATTTTCATATTTATTCAACCATTATTTGTTAAAGACAATCCTTGGATATTTTAAGAAGATCTCGGTATTTTTGAAATTCAAAAATAGCTCTTCTTATCATGTTTTGATCGGATGTACTTTAATTCTCAATCACCGGATTAGTTTCTAATTTAAATTTGACAAAGAGATATGCTTTATTAGCAACTTCCGGATATGCCTCATATTCAAAGTTTGAAATTCCACAAAATCTGAATCAACCTTATCCTTATTTGTATTTGTGCATATCTTGATTTATCAAAAATAAATTCGCTCAAACATAATCCCAAAGGATCATCATTCTATATTGAGTGAAACGGGATTAAGTGTATTTTCTTAATACACCTAATCTAGTAAAGCTAGGTCTTGATTTCTACAACTCTGATATAATTTAATTTTTTACATTACTTTTTTAGATTAACTTTCTAAATGACCTTTTGAAGACTATCTGTTTTTTTTTAAAGCCTCTGAAAAGGTTTTTGAAGTATTGTACCAATTTTTCTTATAAAAGTTTCTGAAATACTTTCTAAAGTTTTTCAAACTATTCTATTTTTCAATCAATTCAAACTTTCTGAATAAGTCTTTGAATGTACCTCAATTTGTAATTTTAAATTTTTGAAAAAATTTTTAAATACCTTCACACTTTTTAATTCCTTAGTATTTTTCTCTTTTTGTTATCATCAAAATCCATGAAAGATATCTAATGTTCTCCTCCTTTTTGATGATAACAAAACATATGTACGTCTAAAAACATGTAACATTTTAATGTCCAACATAAACGGCAAGAAAGAAACATTAATTAAAAATAATGATATACCACTCAAACTGTTGTACTATCATGTTTGCTTACTCATGTTCAATACTTAATTGGTTTTGGCCTTTCTCCCCTTTTTTGTTATCATGAGAAAATAACCATATATTTTTATGACAAAATTATTGAAAAACTTTCCTCCCCTTTTTCTTGTGAGAAGATAATTAATTTTTATTGAGAAAAAAATGATAACACTTCTCCCTCTTAATAAAATAGATCAATGCCATTTTCTTTCTTAAAAAGAAACAAATTTCAACATGTTTCTTTTTCTCCTTATAAAAACATATTTTAGAAAAAAGAGCTTCCTCTCAAAATGATGCCAATTATTTTTTATGATCAATAATAAAATAAAATATGTATAAAACATGAAGAGCAAGATAAAAATTAGAACAAGATTACTAAGTCCATTTATATCACTCATTCCATACTTTCACTTTCAATGAAACTTTAGTGATTAAAAATTATCTCCAATTTAAATTTTGTCTCATGACCTACAACCACTAAAAGAACGATTAGACATTCTTACAGACCCAGACAAGTTTAGGTTTTTTAAAATTTAAGCTTGTGATATTATTTGCATTTACTTGATTTTTACTGAGCTTGTAATTTTTATAAAAGTAATACTTTTCAATATGACTCAACTTATTACAAAAGAAACATGCATAGAGAGAATAATAATTATACCTGTTACTTACCTTATGTCTTTGATTTTACATTGGGTAGTCTTTAGTATACTCTCTATGTAACCTTCTGTTGTATCTTCTAAAAGGATAGTTATCTTTGTTTTGAGAATACAGTCTATTGTGCTTTCTGCTAGGTTCAACTGTTTTACCTTTATCTTTTTCTTTTTTTTTTTAATGTTTTTTGATTTTCACTTTTTGATTTGACAAACACTATTTCTTTCTTTGTTTTAGATGTATCTCCAAATTTGAAATTAAGTCTAGATTTTAAATTATCCATTTTTTGATTAGAAATTAGCATTTGTAACTTCTTATTACTTTCATCAAACTTTTGAAACGTGTTTTTTTATTAACTTAGATAAATCTTCCACACAATTTTTCAAACTTTTGATCTCTTCTTTCAAAATATGATTTTCATTTACTAAATCTTCTCTTACAACATGTAGACTTTCAAAATCATTTTTCAAAAAGTCATTATTATTAACCAAAAGCTTGTTTGTTTGAATGAGAGCTTGTTTTTCATCCTTCAAAGTCTTATTTTCATTTTCAACTTTCGAAATCTTATTATTGGCTTTTGAAAGCACTTTTAACAATTTATTGATTTCAGCACAAATATCATCAGGTATATAATTTTTATAGGATTCAAATTCAAATTTAGAATTTACTTCTAAATGTGCCATCAAACATAAATTTGCTTCATTAGTTTTATAATCCGAGCCTTCTTCCTCAGTCTCTAACTCATTTAAATCACTCTAGTTGTTAGCAAGCCTTTTTGTTTCTTTTTGTATTTACGAAGCTTTTTCAAAAGTAGTGAACATTCATAGTAAATGTGCCTAGTCTTTTTGCATTTGTAACAAATATTCTTTTCTTTAATACCATATCTTGCATCATTTTGATTTTTGTTAGATTTAAAATTATTAGAGCTATATGATTTTTTACTTCTTTTCTTGAACAATTTGTTCAAACATCTTGCTAACCGTGTAACCTCTTCATCGTCATCATCATCATTATTAGATGAATCATCATTGTTCGAATCACCTTCTACTTCTTTTGCCTTAAGTGTTGTAGTCTTCCTTTTCGTATCCTTTGAAGTACTTTTTGATTTGAAAAAATTAGTTTCATATGCTATAAGCTTGTTATGCAATTGACTCAAGGATAATGTTTTTAGATCACAAGCTTTTTCTACGGTAGTTTTCTTTACATTTCAAATTTTGGGAAGAATTCTTAACATTTTGCATACCATATCTGCATTACTAATTATTTTGCCAAGAAAAGATAATTCATTAGTTATAATAGTAAATCTACTAAAAGAGTCTTTCATTTCTTCACCAGCGAGAATTCGAAAGGTTTCATATTGTTGAACCAGTGAGTTAATTCTTATGTCCTTGATGGTTTCTATGCTTTCATAGGTTTGTACCAAAGTGTCCAATATATTTTTAGTTGTTATACATGAAGCAATTAGATAAAATTCTGGTCGTGCAATAGTACTTAAAAGTAAATTCTTAACCTTTAAATTGAGTTCGACTTCGGTGATATCATCTCTTAACATAATGATGGTTGGAATTTCAAAATCTCTTATAGAAATAATTTGCCAAGCCTTATAATCTGATACCTTCACATAAGTCGTCATTATGAATTTCCAATAGGGAAAGTTAATTTTATAAAAAAAAAATGGTGCCTTACCAGGCTAAACTATTAAACTATCACTTACTTTACTCATGATCTTGAACTTTAGAAGATATTAGAGTGAGACTCTGATACCAATTGTTGGTTCCGTATAAGATATTAAGAGTGAGGGGTGGGGTAAATCGATATTTTTAAATTTTTTGAAAAACTTTTTCAATATAAGAAAAATAAAGTTATCCCTCTTAACAACTTATATTAGTAAATAATGTATTTTAATAATTCAACACACAACAATTAATAAAGTAAATTAAAAGAGTGAGGAAAGAGAATATCAAGCTGAGGATTGATATCCTTTTGCTTAGTGTTCTTTTTTAGTTCCATTGTTAGGGACCCGATCTATTTCACCAGTACCATTTCACTTGATCTACTAAATCAAATCACAAGAAAATTATAAGCTTTCATCACACATGGATTTTACAACACTCTGTGTTACCTATTTAACCTTTCTATAATTTAGGCCAATACAGATCTATAAAGTACAAATGTACTTATCACAACACTTCAACAATAAACAAATGTTATAAATTACAAGTGAGAACATAATTATAGATCTCAAACAATTTTATTCTAAAGAGAAATAATGATTGTTGTATAATTTACTTCAGTGTAACTTTTTGAAGAAGTATTCGAAAGACTTTCTATAACTTTCAGAAGGTAAAATTTGTTTACGATTTTTTTATGTAACGAAATTTTTTTCTCTAAGAAGTATCTAATGTTTTAAATTCTTTTGTCTTTTTCCACTGAAATCTTCCAATAGCTAATTTGTTAAAGATTATCTTCACTTTCGCGTTTATCCAACCATCATTTGTTAAAGATAATCCTTAAATATTTTGAGAAAACCTCAGTATTTTTGAAATTAGAAAACAACTCTTCTTATCTTGTTTTGATTAGATATACTTCAATCCGCGATCACTACATAAGCTTCTAATTTAAATTTAACAATGAGATATGCTTTATCAACAACTTCTGGATAAGCTTCATATTCAAAATTTGAAATTCTACAAAATCCGAATCAACCTTATCCTTATCCGTATTTATGCATATCTTGATTTATCAAAAGTAAATTTGCTCAAAAATAATCCCTAAGGATCACAATTCCATCTTGAGAAAAACGGGATTAAGTGTATTTCCTTAATACACCCAATTAAGTAGAGCTAGCCTTAATTTCTACAAATCTCATATAACTTAATTTTTCACATTACCTTTCTAGACTAAGTTTCTGAATGACTTTTTGAAGAGTATTAGTTTTTTTTTTTTTTTTTTTTTTCTGAAATCTCTGAATAAGTTTTTGAGGTGTTGTACCAATTCTTCTTATAAAAACTTTTGAGACATTTTTTTGAAGATTTTCAGACTATGCTCTTTTTCAATCCATTCTAACCTTCTGAATACGTTTCTAAATGCATCTCAATTTATAATTTTAAAATTTTTGAAGAACTTTCTAAATACTTGTACACTTGTTAAGTCATTAGTATTTCTCTCTTTTTTTTTATTATCATCAAAATCCATGAGAGATATCTAACATATTCCTTTACAAAAAATTTACATGATTTCTCTCATATGCCATTATCATTTGCTATAATACACTATCATTAGTCATGGCCTATTGTTTTTACGTCTCATTATCATTTGCTGCTAAAAAATACTAGGGAAAAAATATAAAAAAATTCTTGATGTTTACCTCTTTTTCTATCTCAATCTTTAATGTATCAAATTTTCATTTGGATCCTTAATGTTTGTAAAATTTGCAAACAAGTCATTTTAATTGACAATGTTATATTATTTGTTATATATTGCACATGGCAAGAAATTGGTACACATAGTTTATTAAATAAATAATATAATCAAATATTTAAAAAATAATTAAGACATTTAAAAATAGAGCAAAATATTAAAAATAAGAAAATTTATAAAAAATTGGAAAAATATATAAAAAATCTACAAAATTGAAAATACATATATACTTATAGGCACATATATATATCGATATTAATATTAAAGTAAATTAAAAAAATAAAAAAATCGAAAAAAAAGAAAATTATAGAAAAAGGAGATCTAACCACCTTACTTAGTGAATAAGGTTGTGATTCACTGGCGGTTGTAGGTGGCTACCTAAACCAAAAGGGAAAACAAAAAAAAAAAAAAGGTGAAAAACGCATTGGGTTGAAGTTAGTCATATGACTCGACTTCAACCTTTTTTTTTTTTCTTTTGCATTATAGACCCAGTTTAACTTGATGGATTTTTTTGTATTCTCTCTCTCTCTATTTAGCAGCCTAGGGTAACTACCTAACACCTTAGTGGGTGGCTACTTACGACCTCTAATAGGTTGCAAACCACTTCATAAGTATTGGTTGCTTTAGTCACTACTCCCCCCTCCTATTGATAGTTGAAATTAGCAATTTCAAGTTATGCTTGAAAGCATGAGTAAGGCTTGCAAAAGGAAAGAATTAGGCTAAATGAGTGTTAGGGAAACTCTGATACAACCATTCCAATACCTAAGTAAATACTTAAAGTAAAAGAAGAGAATGAATGGTAGAGTAAAAGCCAAGTAGGCCAAGAAGAAAACTGTATGCCTTTATGCAATCAAAGTATAATCCTTGATTTAGGATAGGAATGAGCTAAAAAGCTCAAATTGAGATCTCATGAGGTCATTCTTAACCTTATTGTATCTTTGCCGAGAATTCCTAATCAACACTTTTTATTTTCCTAATTTGTATATATATTTTTTATTATTTCTCAAATATTTTATTATTTTACTTATTTTGTAATTACATGTGTCCTCACTAATGGAAAAACTAACCAAAGTGATAAAATGATTTATTTGATAAAAATAAAAAATGTTGAGCATGAATAAAATAGAAAAAAAAAATAAAAGAATAAGGACCGAAATAGAAAAAGAAGTAAATATTAAAAACCTTTTTTTTTGTATTTTTCTAAATAAATTAATAGCTATAACATCCGGAGATTAATACAGTAATATTTGATAATTTTTAAAACTTTAATTATTATGCGAATCAAAAAATATTTTTGCGAAACAACTGACTATAGAATGTATCAAATTTATCCTAAGACAAGAAATCTTTTGTTCATGAACGACCCTGAAGTCTCTAGATTTTGAATCATGCTACGATCGTAAAATTTAAATAGATCTGTACCCTCACCATCTGGATGATAGATAAAACACACTATCACCAACGCCGGAACGTACAGTACATATTCTTATATGTATCATCCAAGGTATATCTTACACGAGAGCATGGGATTTTTTTACTTGATTAAAATAGAAAGAAGAGGGCATCTTTTCCAGCACATAGATTCTTGTGCAACTTCTGGCTATGATTGGCACATGGAGGTACAGTACACGTTGTATGTGCTTACTGATGGCTCCGTTTGTTATTTAATGACATCCTAAAGGAAACGATATGTTCTATATCTATCACCAGTCATGTATTGGCAAAAATTAATAATAAAAATAAATATATTTATATATAACCACCATGATAAGACAAACAGCTTATGGAAACAGATAGGCATTGACCTTTGTGTTTTGTCTTGCAACGAATGGCATTACATGGTTCCGTAATTTGTGCTGATATTCCTTGTATAAATAATGACTTTTGATGTAAAGGTTCAACCAAGACACTAAACCAACAACCGAGAAATGAACGACTTCCTAAATAATTTGTTTGCCGCATATGACACTTTGATTAGTAAAATGGGATAGAATTAACATTTAAACAATCAACTTATACTTTCCAAGCCGACATATTAAGGTATAATTGTTATTTAAACCTTAATAATAATATTTGCTGCCAGAAAGGACCAAGTCTAAAATTAATAATAATAATAACTCTCTCAATAATGCGGAGTAAAGATGTTTTGCCGTGTAAACTATAATCACTCACTTCATCGTCAAGAAAAGAAGGTATCCTTATTTTTTTTTCCATATACATAAACATACAATACATACATACATATATATATATATATATATATGCAAGTTGATTATCTCATGTCAACTAGCAGCCATATGATGACATGACAACGGACTTGCTTTGAAGTACAACGATTTTCTTTCCGCGATTTGATTGATACGTACGGTATGCTAATGCCAGCTTGGATGGATGTGAAGGTCTTAATAATATATGGGTGACCTATATATTTATATCCTAGGTGCTAATAAAATAAAAAAGTTGATGCATATATGCTGGGAATTCCACGGCGATTATTTTGTATAGAAATTTATTCAATAACTATATGCAATAAGAAAATATGAATTTTAAGATAGATAAAATAGTAGATGGAGGAACCAAGTTGATATTGTCATGTGTATATTATATGTATTTTTAATACGTTTATCTGTAGAAATATATTTCATTATCTGCTTTATTTCTTATGTAAAGCGTATTACGGTGTTTCCTTTACCATATTATAATTCTTAAAGATTTGCAAAACTTAAAATGCAAGAATTAGAATTCTTTGTCTAAACTTAGGAATTAGAATTCTTAAGACAAAAGATCTTTAGTATCTTTTTTTATCTTCTTCACCACTTCCTTCACCACGCTCATCACCACCATCACTCGATTTCTTTTTCTCCTCTTCTCTCTCTTTCTTCACCCACCCACCCCCTATCTATTTTCCCTTTCTCTTTAAGTCACTAACATGTGACTTATTTCTTCTACTTTCTCTCTCTCCAATCTGCTCTCGCTCTCTTTAATAGTAGTTGTTTGTGTTTGCAATGTGATGA
Organism: Lumnitzera racemosa; assembly: GCA_024138005.1. Taxonomy (NCBI): domain Eukaryota; kingdom Viridiplantae; phylum Streptophyta; class Magnoliopsida; order Myrtales; family Combretaceae; genus Lumnitzera; species Lumnitzera racemosa. Next base: position 12,272,409 of record JAMXBC010000007.1, read on the forward strand.
TCGGAGTATTTAGTAGTGGTGATTGATGAGTGTGATTATGCAATTATGCTATAGTTGATTATGTGGCTATGGCTGTGGTTGAATGCTACTATAAGGGAAAAAGATGTGTGTGTGTGTGTGTGTGAGAGAGAAGGGGGGAGATGATTAATTTGATAAGATTTTGGCCAAAAATTAAATCTAAGAAAGGAAGACGATAAGGGTAGTATGGTTTTGTAATTTACATCACATGTCTATCTTATTGTTATTTTTGTTTAACTAAACAATTGTTAAGGAGAAGGGGAGCCATCAATCATAGGGAAAACTTATGAAGAAGCACGTTAATAGACTTGACATTATATTTAACCCAAAATCTTAAGGTATTAGGTTAATGGGTCTTCTTTGTTTATATACAAGTCACTTAATTCTCATCCTTCTAATATAGTTTTTTTTTTTTCCCTTAACTTACTTACACTTGTATCCTAATAATCTTCACCTCAAGTGTGAGTCTTATCCATATTGGGTTTTCATCTTACTCCCCTTTAAGCAAAAACCGCTTGCGGCTATACTAAGAGCTCATCTACGGACTCCACTAAGTTGGCCTCGTGAGTGGTTCACAAAGCCTCACTCACCTTATATCATGGCCTTTTCCCTAAGTCACCATTATATAGCTCTTCTTTTCACATCAGATGACCCATTCATAGGAGATAAACTACCGCATTCATTCTGTCTCATCATAGCCAAACCATCGGCTTTGTTACCAATTGTTGAGGACAAGGGGAGCCATCAATCATGGGGAAAACTTATGAAGGAACACATTTGTGAACTTAACTCTATATTCAATCTAAAACCTTAAGGTATTAGGTTAATGAGTTTTCTCGTAACTTAATTCCTATCTTTCCATTGTAAAGTACCTTTTCTTGACTAACTCATACTTGTATGCTAACAACAATGTAGTGGGCATTCTCCCCATATTCAATTCCATAATAGTTATAATTTCATCCTCCCTTTATTCCATTTAACAAAGTGAGTACACCATTTATACATACATCTCGCGTGCATACACATACATACACATTTGAGTCTTCAAATATTATAAATTTACAACCATCTCATAACTAATAAAATATCTATAATTCATTAAAGGGATCTAAAATCTAATGAAATTTATAAAATGTCTCCAAATCATAACATAGCAAGTTCATTGTAATAAATCTAATACCATGTTGTTGTTGTTAGCAGAGTTATTACACCTATCACCATTAGACCATACATTTTAATCAAGGCAATCATAACAATCTTCCTTAAAAACTTCATCATCTAGGAAAAAATGAAAACTGGCATGTAAATGAACTTTGAAATCTAGTAAACAAATACGGACTATGAAGACACATAGATGTTAGACCATGTGAATACTTATAGCTATATATATACTTATGTAACAACCATATCATATAACAAACACAATCCCATAGTTATCTTGTTTGAACAGGGAATATCAAACACAATTTTACAAACAAAATTCTCTAGCATCTATTGCCCAACACATGTCTAATGATATCTTAAGATTCCAAATGCAAATTCGTCTCACATACATTAGATCACTACTTATGTTTTCTCTCTCTCTTTCTCTTTATTTTTTTTTTCCTAAATGAGTGGATCACTACTTATGTGAGCCACCAATAGTTTGATCTATCACCTCTGTCCACAACAATATTATCCTATACTATTAACTGATAGATAGCTTTTCTTCTATTGACCAAACTCATATAAGTTACTAGCACCGAACTATAAGTGAGCTCATCTCAACCATGTATCCTAGCAAGCAACAAATGGTCGGTCAATGACTTGCTTAACCAAAACGCATAATGATTAGATAGAGAATCCTAATTAGACCCTCTTGCCTAAAGTGGTTTACTATATTAAGAAGGTGGTCAACCGTATCAAAAGGTGCTTAATCATTTTGTTGCTTAATTAATTGTCTCAGTGACCTTCTTCCTAAAAACTATCCTAAAACATTGGAGATTCAACTTAAAGAGCTCCACTTTAGCCCTTAATACCAAAACTATCCTAAAGTATGACTTGGAAATAAAGGAGAATTAAAAAAAAAAATTGATCAATACCAACAAGAAGGGTAAAACAAAATTGTAATTATGTTTTTGTTTCTTTTTCTTGTTCACCAAAAATCATCAAAGTTTAGCAAAAGAAATAATTTCCTCAAAACTGATCAAACAACTTAAAAAGCAATGGAAATAACCTTAACGTGAGATGAAATAAGGAATACACTTAATCATCAATGCCTTATACATTAACATAATATGACCTTATGCGACATCTGAGGTCTCTTCATCCCTTAGCAAACCTTACAAAAACATATGTAGTAGTATATGGAAACATAAAGGTGAAAAGGGAAATGGTTGTTTCCTTACCTTAAACGTAAGCAAAGTTAGCTATTAATAGGAGTCTTTCTTTATTGTTGACAAAAGGAATGCTAATAAGCATGGCATTGGAGACTTTTAGAATATTTGAGTCAATAACACTCAAAACATCCTAACAATGTGAAAATAAAGATTAAAAATTGTAAGTCATTTAGAAAACAAGTGGTAGACTAAGGTGTAGTAAAAACAATGGACATGTAGTTGTTACCTTAAGGATCTTGCTGGTAAAAGTTAATCTGAGATTGAACTCCATGCAATCAATAAACCTACGAAAAAGAACACTATGAAGGGACACCAGGGTATAGTCCGGTGTGGCCACTCCGATACTTAAGTTAGTAGGATGTTTTGGAGGGTATGAGTGCTTAGGAGGTTTAAGTGCACAAAGTGTCAAGTAGTTTATAGTTAGTTGATGATATTGTATTTATATAGGATTGGTGCCGGTAGTTAGAGAATAGTTAATGGGCAAAGCCTCTTTTGTAAGTATTGGAGAGTAGGTTTGTGATGTTTGATGCGTCCTAGATATGTAGGAGGCGGTTACTTGACTTAGTCTTCTAGCCTTATCCAAAGTCTTCTCAAGTGTATGGTTAATTTGGTTTGGCGAAAGTCTGAGGCAATAAAGCTCAAGCTGTTATGGAGCTAAGCTAAAGAAATTCAAGCCGACAGGTGTAGGGGTTTAATAAGTGCAATGTGTTCGATTAAACTACCCTCTAGATAGAGTTGAATGAGGTAGTTCTGAGGTGGAACATGAAAGTTCCAACCTCTTTAGATAAGTAGTTTGCATTTCATTGAATCCGATTAGGGCATACGTCTGCTGGACTTGATGGGACAGCTCGAGGTGGTGATGGGTCGAGATGAAGATGTATTTTAGAAAATTGCCTCCTGGGACGTTCCAATCCGAGGCGAGAATATGGTAGCTTATGTTCCTCAAGGTAATGTTTTAGAAGAGACGTACTTAGTAGATTGGGTCAAATCGGGTTGACTGTTTTGCAAGCAGGAAATAAATTCCATCTGAAGTATAATTCCAATAGTGTATTGAGAAAGTTCTCTTATAAAAGTTGAAGGAGCCTCGAGGGGACTTCCTATGGAAGTAACTTTTCTAATCCTTTCTTTATTGCACCCATTTTCAGTGCATTTAATGCAATGTGACAGGTGTCCTATCAAAGCAAACTGACATGCAGAAAAATGCCTTTTGTCTTTCAAATGTAGCTATCTAATAAAAACCGACTCCATATGTCTACATTACAATATTCTAAGGGATTTGTACTTATACAAATCCGTATAACTGTTGACACACTTTCCAATGCATTCGGTCTATAAATACAATAGTTGCTTTTGCTTGAAAAGGTTACCTTTTCACAACTACGTAACCACATCGCTTTATCTCTTTCTTTAAACCCTTTTAAAGCTTTCTCAAATTTTCTTTTAGAAATCATTTGACTTTGTTATATTATTGACCTTGTCAACCAATACGGATGAGATGCCTTCGAATGCCTCTAAATACAACCTTACTGACTCCAAGGCCATGAGGAGTGATCCTCCCCCTACAAAGAGGATGAAGTCACTTTGCTAGCACAACTAGATGAAGCCATCAAAATGGTGGTGGAGGCACTGGATAAGGTGAAGCTTATCAGCGCGATCCCAAGGGATGCTTATGTATGTGCTCCTTTGCCACAAGCTAAAGACATGTTTAAGGCAATTGGGATAAGCAAGGGTCTAAGTAGTCGAGTTAATGGTATAAGCCACATAATCGGTTATTCAGGATTTTGTTTGGTTGAAAGATCTAATTGAACCTAAATTATAAGTAAAGTTAGAAATATTAGTAAAATGATCCCGTAAGTTCGCATTTAAGAAAATAAGCAATAAAATAAAAGAATATAAAAATTTTAAATTTTAAGTATATAACTCGTTATTTATCAAAAATACGTAAAATGCATTTCGATAATTAATGAATCGCTAGAGATAAATTATATGTATACTAAAAATTATCGAATGACCTAAATAATATTTAGAAATATTTATTTGTACTACATATGAATTTACATGTAGGTTAAAATACATGAAATGTGCTAAAATAATACTAAATAATTGAATAAAATTCATAATTAATTAAGAAAAAATAAAAAAATAAGGAATGATCCAAAATTAGGTCGAGGCATCTGAGAAAAATAAGAAAAAAATTAGACAATTAAATTAGAACAACATAAAAGTTAAATTAGAAGAAGATAAGGTAATTGTCTAATCAAATTAATATACAATGATTTCTTTAAAGCTCTATAAATACTCCAAATTTTTCAGAAGCTCATTTTGGATATTAGGAAGTTTAGAAAAATAGAGATAGGTGAAATTGAGAGGAAATTTGGGTTTTTAAAAAATTTAGCAAAAATCTATGCAATTAGGACCTATAAATAGCCAGAGCCATCCAAATCGGTGAGTTCGATTTCCAACCCGATTTTGTGTAATTTTGTAAAAATAGCAAATATTCTTAAAAAATTATGAATTTTGTAATTCTGGAATATTTTTGTATGGAGTTTCTAGGAAAAATATTATTTTGATGAAAATATGTCCTATGATATATGTTCCTTAAAAAATCATGCAAAATCGAGTATATTTCGGTTTAGAAATAAATGACTTTTGGAGTATATTTTTGAGTTCAAAATTTTTGTGTAGATTACTTAAATGATATAGAACAGTACTATAAAGCCCATTTTCAAAAATTAATTTTTGAAAATTTTAGATAATTTTTAAGTCTTAAAATGAGGCATAAAATGGGTAATTTAAGGTTAATTAAGTAATTAAATAGTTAATTACTGATTTAGTGAATAATTATATGTTTTAGGATGTTGGAATCTGATGAAGTATGATACATGTAGCATTTAGGGTATTATATATAATTATTAGGTTAATTATGTAGCAAATAAGTAATAGGTAAAAATAGTAAATTTTAAGTTAATTTTGTAAATTAGGGTAATTAGGTATAAAATCTGATTTAGGATGAATTTAGATATTTTGAAATGATAATTGATGTTGGGAGATGGTAATTAGAATGATAAAAATATTAGATGTATATTATGTACATAATAAGTAGTCGTACATAATACACAATTATTATAAATATAATAAATAGAAAATATTAGAATAAAAATTGATATTATGATAATAATAAAAATATATAATAAATCTAATAGAAAACTTAAATTTATGTAATTATATGAAAAATATAAAAATTTCTCACATCAAGAGTAAATTCGGTACACAAATACTGATTTAAGTGTACCTAATGGAATAAAATACTAATTAGAGGTAGTGATGGTATTTAGGATATTGAGAAGTAATGTGATTAATTTCACATTATGAGTTGAAACGAATTTCTAGAGTTCAGGTATAAAGCAGTACTTCGAAATCGAACTAAAACTTAATTTAAAAATTATCGCAGAAACTGAAGTCAAACCTAACTCCAAACCTAGAATAATTGTAAAAGATTTGAGAACTTAGATAAATGGATATATTAAACCCTGAACAAAATATAACAATAAGCGTTATAGGATAAAACCAACTTATAATAGTTATATGAAAAACTGAAACCACGTTTGTATTATAAGGATAATTGGCGATGGCCTGAGCGAGTTGGCCTCGAGTGAGTGAGCGAGGAGTCCAGGTAAGTTAAGATTAATACGTTACTGTATTTTAGAGGCTTGATATTATGCTTAATTGTACTTGTTAGATAGTTGGTTGTGTGCATGTGCTTGATTATAAGTGATACTATGATTCTGTTTGTTGTTTTGGCCTGTATTGTATGATTTGTATGAAATGATTGATCACCCTAAACTGGACCTAATCAACTATACGACCCGCAATGATAATTAGACCTGCATGGCAACCTATTAGGGGAAACTTAGGATTCTTCGTTCAAATACCGACCCCTTCGAAAGGGATAGTGCAGAATTGCATAATGGTCCCTTGTTTATCCTTAGTTGAACTACGTAACATGAGAAGAGGTTGCGGTGAGGGTGAAGTCAATGGTTCAAAGGTAGTTGCAGGAGGAGTAATGTCTCCATTGCACAAGCTTGGATTTAGTCGTGAGTTACTGCATTAATGGCAACTCCTCAAATCAGATTAGAACGGGCGCAATTTCTTTAATCTTACGACAAGTAAGATAACGTCGTGTGATAGCATTTGCTTGAACATGCATTGCACCTAATAAGTTGATTGATAATCTTGTTATGTTTATGGTATAGTTTTAAGTCCTCCATCTTAACTTACTGACCTATGGTTGCTCACATCCCTATAGACATCGTACAGGTGCTGGCTAAGAAATGGCATATGAAGCTAGCAACTGCTGGATCTTGGGGAGTGAGGAAAAATATTTGAAGAACAAACATATATTTTTATGGTCTAAGCTTTTATTTTTGAATTTTTTATTTTTGAATAATGTAATAACTAGGAAATATATTATGATGGAGTATTGTAGACGTTAATTGTAATAACTGAACTATAGTGTATATATATATTTTCTCACTTTCTTAGGTAATGATTTATTTAAATTACAAACTGTTTACTTCAAAGTGGATTAATCGTGGACGCCTTGTGTAGATTAAGTCTAGAATAGCGGTTGTAAGGCTAACTTCTATCTTAAAATGGTTTATACGACAGGGTTGTTACGACTCTGCCGCTTGGAGCGTAATAAGTAGGAGCAAGACCTTTGCTCCTAGTGTTGAGGAATTTCATAGTTAAGCCGATTCTTGGTTGGAGAATACGAGTGTTACTAAAGGAGGAAAGGATGCCCTTACCATTAGGGAGGCACTTTGCTGTGAATGCTTGGAGTATGAGTAGTGCCTCCCTCTAAGCAACTTTGACAAGGACCTCTTTAACTTCCACTAGTGTAATCTGACATAGGTCCTTACCAATGGATGGAGAGTAGTGAAGGCCTTCTAGGGGCTATGTGAGTACTTGGTGGTAAGGGCTACCTTCAAACTTTTCAACCACTTCTATATGTAGAAGAATGTAAGTGGGTGGTCGTACCTCCAGCCTTGTTTAGGGAGGAAGTTGTTCCGTAGCCTTGTAAACTTTGTTAAGGGCTTGTAAGACAATTACCTGGTAGTGGCGCTGGTAGAGGAGGCTAACTTTTGGACCAGGTGGATTGAATTGGTCCGAATAGGGGCTTAGAAGATGTTGGGGCTCAATGATGCTGAGGCCGCAAGCGAGATCCAAGCCTGCATGACCTTCAGGCACGACAATGAAATTGATGCTGCAGAGATAGTTGAGAGGTACTTTAAGTATTTGATCTTTAAGCTCTTCCATAACATGAAGAAGGTTGTTGTGAAAAAGTAGGCTGAAGGTACAATTTTTTTTTTTTTTTTTTTTTACAAACACTTTTGTCTATTGTGTTAGTGCAAAGATGCTTTGTTCGATATCTCTTTTAATAAAATAGAGGGAAGGATCTTTCTTGTCCATACCAATCACTGTGGAGTTGGTAAATGGTTATAATTTTTATTTTGTCATTGCTTTATTTTCCATTTCTTGACTGCCCGCTTGACTTCTTATTGGCAAAAGCCTAGTTGGGGGGGATTTCCCATCCCTCAGTAGAGGAGATGATGAGGCATCGGATGGCCAGATTACAACCGACCACAAAGGCCTCCGTTTTGAAGGGCAAGGCCATACGGCTGAGGGAACCAATAGAGCTGAGTCATTAGCCCTGCCTTAAGGGGTTCCTCTTGGTCTTCGAGCAAGAGCCATTGTTTGTTGAACCTATAAGTATGGCTCTTCCTTCCCTTGCCTTCATCCCCCCTTTTGAACCCATTACCATGAGGGGTAAGTTCGCTAGCCCCGACGAACCGGACATCGAGATGCTTGCCCCTCCTAATGGCGAAGAGGAGGAAATGATTAAGGTCAGCACCTTCTTTGGAGTGACCGGGCAAAAGATGAAGGCTCTAAAAACTTCTAGGGAAGCAACGCTCAAAACCAAGAAGTAGAAGCCTTTAGGGAGGACATTCCTGAGCCAAGCAACTTGGTACGAGTGGCCAATGGCACACCCTTATAATTGTGTAAATGAACTTAGGGATGAATTTTTTTATGTCCTCAACAAGTTCAGGTTCCTAGTGATCAAACTAGACTCGTTTAAGGAAGTGTTGCACATCTTATGGAGTAAAGAACTCACTTGTCACACTTCTGAGGCTGAGACTAAGAGGGTCAGGGAGAAGCTCTTGAGGCCAAAGTGGGAGATTTGGGGTAATGACCTTATGTTATAGCACCAAACTCTCAACTACTAGGCCTCATTGGGGTCTTACATTCCTAGTTACTAGACCATTCTTGAGGAGATGTCGACGGTAAGTGGGGGTGACCCAATGGAGATGGTAAGCTACTTGAGAATGCTTATTTAACAGGTAAGCCTTTGCTCCTTTAATTTGATGTGCTTTGTTCTTATCATTAAATTGATCTTAGTTTGTTTCTTTACTGTACCACGGCCAAGTGTTGCTTTAGCTGAGCAATTACGATTTGATCCTGAAGGAGATAAAGGGCTTTTGAGATGCATTGTGTAGAGCTAAGAAGGACTTGCAAGAGGTAAAGTCTTTTACTAATAAATATTTGGATAAGTTTTCTAAGGATAACTAGCACCTGCATCACTCTTATGTGTAGGTGGCTAAGATCCAAGGGAGATTAAAGGATGCAAAGTAGGAGAGAAAGGCTACTAAAGGCATTTAAAAGGTTGATGACCTGAAGGCTTAGCTAAAAAAATAGCAGAGGACTAAAGCCTGTCTCTCTTGGAAATTGGATAAGGAGAGGGAAGCTAAGGCCTAACTTGAGAGAGAGAATGCTAAGTTGAAGGTATTGGTCTCTAAGTTGCAGATCGAATTGGCGATGAAGGCATTCGAGTATGATATTGCCAAAGGTAACTCGCTGGAGTTAGCTAGCCTGAAAGTTAGGCTAGAATAGCAAGTCCAAGAGCTTTAAGGGAGAGCTTCAGAGATGAAAGAGATCATCTCCAAAATGGAGACCGGAGAGGTCCTTAGTAATGTTACCACTAAGAAAGCCTTTGTTAACTTTCAATTGACGGAATAGTGATTAGAGGAGCTAAAAGAAATCTCAGTCGAATGTCGTCGCTTCATAAGGAAAAAGGTGCTCTCCCACTATCCCAATCTTGACCTAAGCTTCCTTGGTTATTTAGACATCCTAACTTTTAAGGAGAAGAGGGAGGGCAAAGCATGGGAAAGAGAGGCTGCTTAAGTAATTATCGAAGTCTAAGGCGCCCCTTTTTGTCTCGGTAGCTCAATAAGAGGTCACTCTAAATGGTGCTTCTCAAGGTGATTACGATTAGGGTGATCCTCCTGCTAACCCCAATCAACAGCCTTCGACCCCTACCTTAGCCTAGAGTTAGCCTTTCCAAGGGGCCATCAACAGACCAGCCTTTCAAGTAAATAGAAGTTTTGGATTTTTCAGAGTTGCTCGAGTTAGCTGATTCAAGGCGATGGTTATACCTTCCCCTTCTTCTTGTACCCCAGGTCAGGATGCCAACCTTAAACTTGTATGACCCCAAGATATGAATGGATGTTTGAATCCGAACTTTTCACATGCTTTATATTTTTTTTTAATTGAATAAGTGAATTCTTATTTTTGTTGCTTGGTTCATTATAATATGATCTTATAGTTGGGGGGTATGGGTTAGGGGAGGTTAGTGATGAGGTGATGGCAAATCGAGTATTCGGGATTCGGTTTGTAAAATTTAGATTGATGAAGCAAATTGTCCGATTCAGCCAAATTTTAAGATGAAGTTAGAAATATTAGTAAAAGTGATTTTGTAAGTTTGAATTTAAGAAAATAAGTGATAAAATTATAGAATATTATAATATCAAATTTTAAGTATATTACCCATTATTTATCGAAAATGCATAAATTGAATTTCGATGCTAAAAATCATAAAATAATTTAAATAATATTTAGGAGTATTTGTTTATACTATATATGTATTTACATGTAGGTAGAAATATATATAATTACTTAAAATACGTGAAATATACTAAAATATGGTTAATTAATTAAAGGAAATGCATGAATAATTAAAGACAAATTAAAAATCTCTATAAAGTGGTTGTGGTAACTTAGAAATAAAAGAAACAAATTTAAGCAATCAAAATTTAACAAATTGAAAGTGGAAAAGGATAAGATAAAGCAATTGTCAACTCAAATTAATGTATTGTAATTTCCTTAAAGCTTTATAAATATCTAAAAAATTCCAAAAGCTCATTTGGATGGTTTATGAAGTGTGAAAATTAGAGAGGGTCAAAACAAAAGAGAATTAAAGCTTTTTCAAAAAAATTACAAAAATCGATATAATTAAGGCCTTAAAAGAGATCCTCAACCAAACCTGAGAGTGGAAGGCCACCACTACTACATGGTGGTGATAGTACCCAAACCAGCCAATAAGGCTATGGTGGCCGGAGCTACCAGATTCTGGTGAGTCTAATTTTCCCTTTGATTTTTCATATTTTGTTAAAAATACTAATTAGTTTTATAAAACTATAAAATTTGGTATTCTAGGGTTTTTAAGTATATAGATTTAGGAAAAAAATTTAGTATGATGATTTTGTGTTTAGAAATATATTATCCTTAAGAAATTGTGCAAACTTAAGATTTGTTCAATTTATAAATAAATAAGTTTAGGAGTATAGTTTTGCACTCAAATTTTTTGTATAGACTACTTAAGGGTTACATAACGGAGCTATGAAGCCTTTTGCCAAAAATTAAATTTCAAATTTTTTAGACCTTGAAATGATGTATAAAATGGGTAATTTAGGGCTAATTAGATAATTAAATGGATAATTACTAATTTAATACACAATTATATGTTTTAGGATGTTGAAATTTGATAAAGTATGATATTTGTAGCATTTAAGGTATTAGATGTAATTATTAGGGTATTATGTAGTATATATGTGATAGGTAAAAATGATATATTTTTAGGATAATTAGGAGTAAATTATGATTTGGGATGAATTTAAATATTTTCAGATGTTAATTGATGTTAGGAGATGATATTTGAAGTAATGAGATTATTAAATATATATATTATGTACATATTAAGTGATAATATATAATATGTAAATATAAGAAATAAATGAATAGGAAAATATTAGGTTAAAATTGATATTTTAATATTAATAAAAATATGTAATAAATCTGGTAAGAAACTTAAATTTAGGTGTTTATATGAAAAATGTAAAATTTTCTCACATCGGAAATAAATTCTGTATACTAATAAGGATTTAAGTATACCGGATAGAATATAATACCGATTTAGAACTAAAAGTGATAATTAAGATACTCGAGCTTAATATGATGAATTTTACATTTGTATTCAGATTGCATTTTTAGGATTTATGTATAATACTCGTGGTTATAATTGAATTAAAATCTGAATTGGAATGGGATTCAAAAACCAAACTGTAAACTAACCTAAGATGAATTAATAATAACTAATATGTATAATGGAAAGAATTGAGTTAAATCATAACCTAGAGTATATATATCATCAAAATATAAATACTAAAAAGCGTATTAATATTATAGGACACTCGGAGACAAGTCGACCTGTTATTGGTTAAGTGAGCAACCAAGGATACCGAGTAAATTGGGATTAATATATTACTGTATTTCAGAGTACTAATTTATAGTACTCGGAGACTTAAAATTATACTTGATTGTATTTGTTAAATAGTCGACTGTGGGCTTATGTTTGTTTTGGAGTTGATTATGTGATTTGATTTACTATTAAAGGGGTCAAGTTGGTGGCATTCCAACTTACTTGGTAGGTAGGTTCGTTCACCTTTTGGGGGTGGGGACTTTAGCAAGAGTAAGAAAGAGAGAGAGAGAGGAGAGGCATAACTTGTACGGAATGAAAATTTTCATTCAAACTTTGAAATGATTTACATATTGATATACTAATCAAAATAAAGCCGAAGGTTATTGGCATTTCATGTGCACAGGATGAGCTGATTGTCCAGTCTCTCTAATTTATATACTTCATTACCCAAATTTTCTCTAACTCTTATCAGGTCTTCCCAATTGAGGGCTAACTTGCCCTACGCTTATCGTGAACCTGTAGGCTCTAACTTTCGGCAAACCAGGTCGTTGACCTTGAATTCTTTATGTTTGACCTTCTAATCGTAGTATCAGGCAGCTCGGTACTGGTAAGCAGTTACTTAAGCTTTAGTGAGGTTTGATTTCTTTGATGTTGTCGATGCTGGCTTACAATAGGGATTCATTAAGGATGGCATTGAAACTTTTAGTCTAGATGTTAAGGAGCTCGAGTTCAATTGGGAAGATTGCTTCTGACCCAAACGCTAGGTGAAAGGGGGTTTCACTTGTGGAAGTATGATGGATGGTTTTATACCCCTACAAAATGTTGGGCAATTTGTCTACCTAGGTATTATAGGCTCGATTCACTTGCTTTTTCAAACTATTGAAGATGACCTGATTGGTTACTTTTACCTAGCCGATTGATTGGGGGTGAACAACTAAGGTGAAGTGTGCCATAATGTGATGCTGGATGCAAAATTCCTTGAATTTAGGATTGTTGAACTATTTCCTGTTGTCTATGATGAAGGTGTAAGGGATCCCAAATCAGGAGAGGATATTGTTCCTAACAAAGGACTTAATACTCCTCTCCATGATTTTTGCCACAATTTCAACTTCAATCACTTAGTAAAGTAGTCAACGATAACTATGATGAACTACTGTCCTCTCGAAGCCTTAGGGAAGGCACCAAGGATATCGATGCCCCATTGGTAAAATAGCCATGGGCTGGAGACTGCTACTGGGTGCATGACTAATAGGGGCATGCTTCTGGCATTAGGGGCACTTTTAGGTTATGGCTTTAGCATCTTACTTCACGGTAAGTTAATAGTATCCAAGTTATAGAGCTCAAATCTAGAGGACTTAGGACTGAATGTGGTTATTGTACACTCAAGCATCTAATTCTTCCAAGACACGCAGGCCCTCATTTTCTTGAAGGCATTTGAGCAAGGGGAGGCTTACCCCTTTACGATACAGGATACCATCGACCAACATATAATTGGTGGTGTAGTATCTTAGCTTCATTGCCTTTCTCTTATCTTCTGGGAGCGTACCTTACTCCAAGTAACTTCGAAGGGGATCCATCCAACTTGGCTCTAATGTTGCTGTTGTCAATTCCAAGACTTCTATTGAGACTAGAGTTATGCTTTTCTCTAGCATGTACTCTATAAAGATCTTCCTGTCCTTCACCTAAATCTTCTATATCCCAATAGAGGTGAGTTTGGATAGCTAATTTGCCGCTAAATTTTCTAGTTAGGGGATCTTCAAGACGGTCTACAAAAGGAATTTAGCTAGAAGGCTCTTCACTTTCATCAAGTGCCCTGCTATTGTGTCATCCTTGGTTTCATATTCGCCTTAGACTTGCTAGATGACTAACATGGAATTTGAGAAGACTTGTAAGTGCTCAATGTTGATCTCTTTGGCCAACTTAAGACTAGTTATCAAGGCCTTGTATTTGGATTTATTGTTACCAGTATTGAACCTGAACTTGAGGGCCTAATAGACTATGATCTTGTGTAGACTGGTTAAAACAAAACCTACACCTCTACCCCTTAAAGTAGATGATTTATCAACAGGAAGAGTCCACACTGGCTTATCTTTGCCCAGTGGTGCTTCCTTCTTTCTTGTATATTCGACCACGAAGTTAGCCAACACTTGTGCCTTGTAGGTAGTTCACGGTTGATATTTTATTCCGTACACACTCAACTCTATCATCTACTTCACCATCCATCCAGACACATCCGACTCCCGCAATATGGTGTATAACGGCTAGTTTATGAGTACGATGATTTGGTACACCTAGAAATAGGGCCCTGGCCAATGTGCTAAGATGACAACGGTCAAGGAGAATTTCTCTACCCAAGTGTACATAACCTTACGCCCGTAGAGTATGTGATTGACATAGTATATAGGCTTATGCTTTCTCTCCTCTACTTTGATAAGTATAGGGGAGAGTGCCTTGATAGGAATCAACCGATGATGATCCCCAGGTTGAAGTTGACATGTCAAGATTTGAGGCTAACCAATACAAAGCTGAGGCCGTATTGATAGCAGAAGGTTAAGAGGTGGTTATACAACTTGACAACAGGCCTGTCATTTGTTAAGAAGCTAAGAGAGCAAATAGCTGAGAACTCAAGGCCTAAGAACTATTAGGTACAACATGGGAAGACTAGTACTGACCAATTCTAGAACTCAGCAACCGTGGGCTGACCTTTCAGGCATCTCGACTAATCACTATAAGGCTTCAAGGATTCTTACCTTAGCTTAGACATCCAACTGCTAACCCCGCCCAGTTTAAATCCTATTCCTTCTAGGATAATTCGAATGATAGTATGCTGAGTCCTTCCGTTAAATGTACATTTTTGTATTCTTGTAAATATTTTTCTTTATTTTTAATCATGGGCCCATTCTTTAGGGTTAAGGCCTTGTATTCTATTCACACTTTTGCCACTAGGGTTTTAGGATATAATATAAATAGTAACTTTTGTAAATAGTAAGAGGATAGTGGAATCATATCTGAACATTCCCCTTTTGAGTAAGGATATTCTTGAGCTCTTGGAGCCTACTCTTTCCTTGTCATTGAGTGTTGCTTTACTCTTTAATATTCCTTACATTCTTATTAATCTTAATCTTAAGAATGTGCTGAACCCTCATTTGAGTGAGTTAGTGAGTTGAATTTAACCCTCTCATTTGAAACCTTAAGTGACATTTAGTGTTTCTGAGTTATATTAAACTCTATTTTGAGCTCAACCACTGACTGTGTTTATGTTTTGGTGTGTGTTATCTATCTACATTTATGTTCAAAACCCCATTCATTTCCATTGAACTACCGATATCCATTTTTTTGGTTCGAGTAGCTACGTATACTCATAAGTCGTATCATTGCCCGGTCGCTTATGGCCAGGTAGAAAAACAGGTCTTCCTTTGTGACAGGCTTGGAGAGGATAGGAGGGTACGCAAGAAAGTCCTACAACTGCTATACATTTTGGAGTTCATTCAAAACCCTTGGGAGTTTTTAAGATTTTGAAGAACTCAGTATATCTATTAGTGCTCTTTCAGACAAACTTACATTGTGCTGTTACCATATCGATGAGCTTTTGCATGTCTTAGACTAAGGTAGGGGGCTTTATATCTTTGATGGTACATATCTTTTCAAGGTTAGCCTCGATAACCCTTTAGGTAACTAGGAAACCTAGAAATTTACCTGAGCTGACCTCAAAGACATAATTCCAGAGGTTTTGCTTCATGTCATATTTTCTCATTTAGTTAAAAGCTTCTTAAAGGTCCTTGACATGATCGCCTGACTCATTGCTCTTAATAATCATGTCATCTACATACACCTTTATGTTGGGCCTGATCTGAGGCTTGAACAGCTATGTCACCATGCTCTCGTAAGTTTCCTTAGCATTTTTTAGGGCAAAGGGCATGATAGTGTAGTAGTACATGCTGAAGCCAGTGATGAAAGAGGTATGGATTTTATCCTTCGAGTCCATTTTTATCTGGTTGTAACTTAAGAAGGCATCCATAAAGCTTACCAGAGCATGCCCCGAAGTGGAGTTGACCACTTAGTCGATCTTACGGAAAGGGAAGCAGTCCTTTTGGTAAGCTTTGTTGAGTTCGTATAGTTGACATACATGCACTACTTCCCGAACTTCTTCTTCAATAACATTACATTTGCTAGCCAAGTTGGGCACTTCTTTCCCTCACAAAGCCGACCTTCAGTAGCTTGTACATTTCTTCGTCAATTGTTGTTTACCTCTCTAGGGTAAAGTGTCTCTTTTTCTACTCGACAGGTTACGCAATGGGATTGATGTTGTAGCTATAGGTCATCAGGTTAGGAGAGATCCCAAGCATATATGATGTCAACCAAGCAAACCTATCTAAGTTAGTTTGCAGGAGGGTAATTATCTCATCCTTACCTTGGCAGGAGTCTTAGTCCTAAACCTAGTAGTTTGGTTGGGGGAAGCGCCAATCTGTACTTCCTTGGTTTTTTTGCTCAACTCTTCTCTCTTAGTTAGCTTCCCTTGCTAGCCAACCTCCAAAGCAAAGACACTATCAGCTCTGGTAGCTTTCACATACAGCTCTTGGAAGAGCTTCTGATTATATCTACATATTCTCACCTTCATTGGGTTAGAGAATTTAGCCTTTAGGTAAAGGGAGGATGTTGTCACGCCCCGAAAGCGGCAGAGTCGTAACAGCCCCGCCATGTAAACCATCCTAAGATAGAAGTTTTCCTTACAACCGCTATCTTAGACCTGATCTATACAAGGCGTTCACGACTAACCTGCTTTGAAGTAAACAGTTTGTAATTTCAATAAATCATTTACCTAAGAAAGTGAGAAAAGTTATATATAATCACTATAATTCAGTTATTATATTATTCAGCAATGAAAAGTAATAACATATGTGTTGATTTTTCAATGTTTTTCCTCACTCCCCAGGATCCAGCAGTTGCTAGCTTCAGAGTAGCTGTGGCTGCTTTTTAGCCAGCACCTGCACGATGTCTATAGGGATGTGAGCAACCACAGCTCAGTTAGTTAGGACGAAGGACTTAAAACTATACCATACACACAACAAGGTTTTCAATCACTTATTAGATGCAATGCATGTGCAAGCAAATGCCATCACACGACGTTGTCCGGCCAGTCGTGAGATTAGAGAAATTGCACCTGTTCTAATCCGGGTTAAGGAGTTGTCGTTAATGCAACAGCTCACGACCAAACCCAGGTTTGTGTAATGGAGACCTTGCTCCTCCCATGACTACCTTCGAACCACTGTCTTCACCCTCGCTGCGACCTCTTCTCCTGTCACTTAATTCGACTGAGGATGAAGAAGGGACCATTTTGTAATCCTGCGCTATTCCTTCCGAAGGGGTCGGTATTTGGCCGGAGAGTCCTAAGTTCCCCTAACGGGTTGCCATGCATATCCGATTATGATTACTGGTCGGATATTTGGTTAAGTCCAGTTGAGGGTGATCAATCCTTTCATACAAATCATACAATATATGCTAGAGCAACAAATAGGATCATAGCATCACCCATAATCAAACGCATGCACACATTCAACTATCTAACAAGCACAACCAAGCATAATCTTAAGCCTACAAAATACAGCATCATATTAATCCCAACTTACCTCGACTCCTCACTCACTCACTTGAGGTCCGATTTGCTCAGGCGATCGCCGGTCATCCCTATAACATGAACGTGGTTTCGGTATTTCATATAATATTATAAGTTCATTTTATCCGATAACGCTTATTGTTAGGTTTTGTTTAAGGTTAAATATACCTAATTATCTAGGTATTAAGTCTTTTATAATTATTTTGGGTTTGGGGTTAGATTCAGGTTCGGTTTTCGCATCGATTTCTAAATTAGGTTTTTAGTTCGATTTCTAAGTAATGTTTTAAATTCCAACCCTAGAAATCCGTTTCAACCCATAATGTGAAATTAATCACATTACTTCCCGATCTCCTAAATACGATTACTACCCTTAGTCAGCATTTTATTCTATCCGGTACACTTAAATCTGTATTAGTGTACCGAATTTACTCATGTTGTGAGAAATTTTTACATTTTTCATATAATTACCTAAAATTGAATTTTGTTTCAGATTTGTTATGTTCTGATTTTCATTATTTTATTATCTAATTAAACCTAATTTTTCCATATTTATTAATTTTTAATTCTACATATTCCTAATTTTCTACATTTACCACATAACACCTTCATTACTTATACTTAACACTCCATACACTAGGATTAGGTTTCCACATCAGAGATTAACATCCCTAAACATCTAATTACTATCTAAATCAGTAATTAATATCCTAATCACCTAATTAACTCCAAATTACCCAATCTTTCCATCATTTTAGGGCTAAAAATTAACTTAAAAATTTCAAAAATTAAATTTAAAAAAATGGCTTCATAGCACTGTTTTATATCACATGAGCATCCTACAGAAAAAAAAATTGAGCTCCAAACTACACTCCTTAGGTCATTTATTTCTAAACCGAAATGTGCTCGGTTTGCATGATTTTAGACCTATATTACGAATTTTCATCATAAATTTTACATATTGTTTTCACTAAATAATATTTCAAAATAATATAAAATACCCAGAATAACAAAATTAATAATTTTCTAATTGTATTTACTATTTTTACAAAATTTCATAAGAATCCGGCTGGAATTTGGACTCATCGGTTTGGGTGGCTCCGGCCACCGCAAGCCGCCGTGGCATTATCGGCTAGCCTGGGCGCTGCCACCACCGTGTGGTGATGGTGGTCGTCCACTCCCAGCTCCTCGTCTGGTGTAGGTTCCCTTTAAAATCCCTAACTGCACAGTTTTCCCTTTTTTTTTTTATTTTCTCTCGATTTTTTCATTGTTTTGATTTTTCTCAAATCCTAAACTGACCAAAGGACTTCTGAAAAATTTTTCCCCTATTTATAGACAATTGTAGAAATTAATGTGCATTAATTTGATGGGATTTTTCCCCAATTCCATGATTTTTGGCTTTTTGTTTGTCAAATTCTTATTGGTTATTTTTTTTTTCTTGCTGACCACGACCTGATCTTATTGCAGCTTATCCTCTTCTGATTTTTCTGAGTTTTATATAATTATTTTGTATTTTTCTTTAATTATTTGCTTAGTTTTAGGCTAATTTAGGTAATTACGCGTATTTTTATCTACACGTAAATACATGTGGGGTATACGTGAACATTCCTAAATATTATTTTGGTCATTCTAAAATTTTAAGTATGCATATAATCTATCTCTAGTAGTTTATTAGTTATTAGATTACACTTTTTGCCTTTCAGTAATTAGCAATTATTATGCTTAAAATTTGAAAATTTTATAGTCTCCTATTTTACTATTTATTTTCTTAAATTTAAGTTTACGAGGTCATTTTTACTAATATTTCTCTCAATAGTTTATGATTTGGGTGTGATCGGATCCTTTAGCCGATCGCCCTAAACCTTAGATTCTAAGTTCAATCCTACGATTACTTAGCTGAACTTTGGGGCTTATAGATGTGATAACCCCAAACGTATTTAAACTTGGTCTTTTCAAGAGAGCATTATTGGGGGATGGATAGTCAATCATGATGAACTCTACTAGTTGTTGTGCAACATGGTTATCATTGCCAAGTTTTATATCAAGAGTGATGATTGCTTTAACTTAGACAATGCTCCTATTGAAGCTAATGAGGTTGTGGTGGTACGACTTCATCTTGACCGGCAACTTAGTCCTCATCCTTTCATATGTATGGAGGAAGAGGATGTCAGTAAAGCTATTGGTATCTACCATTATCTTCAGGACCTCAAAATTCATAATCCTTACCCTTATGACCAGGGCATCCTGATGGAAGGTGTCTACCCCCTCTAAATCTTCATTAAAGAAAGAGATTAAAGTATCTAGCTTTTGTCTCTTCTCTCTCATTTTCAGTACCTTGGACGGGGTTTTAACCAAGCTACTAGTACTTGAATGGCTCCTAGGGTGCAACCCCTTAACGATTATATTGATGAAGCAATTGGGGGCATGGTTGTTGAGGCGATCATCATTCTATTTTGCTCAGGCACCCTTGGTCTATTGCCTCCGAGGTACTCGATCCTCATTGTCATCGAAACGGTCGTTGTTCCTCTACTAAGCTACGTATTCACTAAAGAAGCCCCATTGAATGGCATATTTGATCATGTTCTTAGGTCAAAAGCATTCATCAGTGGTGTAGCTATAGTTATCGTGGAACTAACAGTAATTGTCTAAATTCTAGCGATTGAAGTTCCCCTTCATCTTGAAGGGTCTCTACAGCAAGTTTCTGTGTTTCACCTTTGAGTAAACTTGGGCAATGGGTTTATTCAAAAGAGTGTGCTGCGTGTAGATAGGAGAGGGGAAGGGGCCTCGCTTAACTTGGCTCTTTTTCTTACTCAAGCCTTCTCCCTTTGATTTTCTCAATGCCCTACCATCAAGGTAATCTTTAATGGACACTTTGTCCTTGTCCTATTTACCGATCGGCCTTTCCTGCTCAGCATCATACTTGGTGTGAATATTGTCCTCTTGGTCCATGTATTTTTGGCCTTTGTTATAGAGATCGTCCAGGGTCTTCAGCTTGCTCTTCACAAGAGATCGAAAGAAATCTCTCAAAGGTTGGATTCCAAGCTAAGTAGCATGGATAGCAACTCCCTCATCCAGCTAAGGGATTTCAATCATTGCATTGTTAAACTAGGCTATGAATTCACATAGATTTTTGCCTTCACTCTGCTTGATCAAATATAAGGACAATGTATCCTTAGATAGGGGCTTGCTAGCCCTAAAGTGAAGGCTAAACTTTCACTCTAGCTTATCAAAGGAGCTTATGGAGTTGTTAGGTAAGTGGTTGAACCATGTTTGAGCTACTTTCCTTAGAGTGATAGGGAAAGCCTTATACATTATGCTATCCCCATAACCATGGAGGTTCATGAGGATGTGGAAGTGGAGAAGGTGATCATCGGGGTCACTTGTGTCATTATATTGATCTAAGGTTGGAAGCTTCCTATTAAGGGGCAACACTTCATCTTGGATACCCCTGGTAAAGGGGGTTTTGTTGTTAGTGACTAGCATGATGTCACTAGTAGCCTTGCTTCCTTACTATTTGGAGAGCCTTTACACAATTACACAGAGCTCATCAAGGGTGGCATCGTTTGTCAAATGAGCTCAACATACTGTTAAGTGTATCAGTACTCCTTGGGAGTCAGCCACTTGCTTATTGCCAACCAAAGCTTCGTCGTGGGTAACGATAGACCTTATTGGCTGTTGTTGCATTAGGGGATCCAGTTGTTGAACCTTACCATTTTGTTGCTATTGCTGGTGGTTGTTCTGCTTAGAGTAGGCATTAGAAGCTTTAAGGGGGTGAGTTTGTGCATTATGCCTCTTTACTTCTTTGAGGCGAGTACGGAGTAGCTTGTTTTGAGTAGCAAATTCCTTAACCAGGCGCTCCATATGCTTTAGATGCTCTCCTAGTGTTTCCCTTGGGAAGGGGTAGTTCTCAGCAAGTTCGTTATTCACTAACTAACGATTCTCAAGGTTGCTAGCATGAGACTTGGTGGTTGAAGGTAGTGTTTAGTGTCTTTGATTGGTTTGTGTAGGAACTTGGATAAGAATTTCTATAGATGGTACCAAATGTCATCTTAGGGATCTTACTGATAGAAGTTGATATGAGATTAAACTTCACATAATTAATAAGCTTGCCAAAGAGAACACTATGAGGTGATGTTAGGGTGTTATCCAGCGTAGCCACCTTGATGCTTAAGTCAGTGGGACATTTTAGAGAGTATGAGTGCTTAGGAGCGATAAGTAGGCTTAAGTGCACAAAGTATCAAGTAGTTTGCTGTTAAGTGATGGTTTTGTATTTATAGAGAAGTAATGCCAACAGTTGGAGAACAGTTAGTGAGAAAAGCCTCTCCTACAAGTATTGGAGAGTGGGTTTGTGATGTCTAACGTGTCCCAGATATGTAGGAAGTGACTGCTTGACTTGGTTTTCTAGCCATATTCAAAGTCTTTTAGCTGTTAAAGACTGGCCATAGTTGGATAGGTTGAACTCTAGACTTAGGCCGTAAGAAGCTTGAGGCAAGGATTGAGGCTGACAAGATCGAGATAGGCTTCAAAGGCTTATGACCAAAAGTCCCTATCAATAAATTACATTATTTGTTGGTGTATTATCTCATAAGAGACTTTATTTATAGGGTTTGCGTTAGCAATTATGTTCCTAATGAATATGATTTGTTGGAATATTGGAGGAACTAGGAATAAAAGATCTCTTTGAAGGCTAAAGAAAACAACAATTAAGAAAATTTAATATTTAATAATCCTATAATAGAGTTGGTTTAGTTAAAGTAGAAAAATAGTTATGGTTCTTAGATTGTATAGTTGTTCATGAATTTCAATTTTAGAATTTGGCTATCCTAAAATATGGATTGGAAGTAGTTTTAAATATCAATAAAGATGGCTATAATAAATTTCTCTTATAATGGCATTAAAATTCTTATTAGCAACTAATGCTAAATGCATTGGCCTTGAACAACAAGAGAAGTAGATGGATTCGATATGTTGGTCACATTATTGTGATCTTCCTTAGGTACTTTTGGTGATTTTAGTATTATTATCTTTTCTTTTGAGAGTAAAAGTCGCAAAATAAAATAACAATAATAAATGTAAGGCGAGGTATTAAAAAGCAACTATAATTTTATTAGGAGGGCATTTTGGTAATAGGTAAGGAAACTATATAAAGGGTAGAGAAAACTCTAACCTTTATTTGGACACCCTACTAAATTAGTCGTCCTACTTCTCTCATAGAAACCTCTACAGAGTGATTAGATCTTGGTGAAATGAAAGAAAGGTAAGTTTCATGATTCTAATAAGTGATTTCGATAACTTAGATCTAATTAAGGTGTTTTTGCTGTAACGTTTTAAGGATTAGATTTGAAGAATTTAGATTTTAGAAGAGATCGCTTTCATCAAACCCTAGTAATGAAGAGGTATGAATTCGTTAATGGAAAATTTGTTATTTTGTGATTGATGCTGTGAAATTCGAATTAAACCTTGGTGTTTCCTAGTAGAAAAGCTAGTAAAAGTTTATATTGGGTGAAGTTTTGGGGTGATAAGATGATAGAGGAATGAATCAAAGTGTTTTTGAAAGAAAAAAATCGAAGAATTTTGAAGTGTTTATCCAACAACAGGACCACGGGAAAGATCGCAGCCATAATCTTACCTATTATCCCTTCGTAATGTTTTTCTGCTAGAGTGTGAAGTGAATTTTGGGGGTCAGTAAGGTTTACACCTTAAGACCATGGCCATGATCCTTAGGCATAGTTTTGGTGTAAAGTTTAAAAGAGAATCATGGTTAAGGAACACGATAGTGAACCTTTCCTTAATTCATTGTTTTTGAAGTTTTCTTGATCTTAAATCTTACTCAAACCTTTCTTCAACATTTTTAGGACTTAAATTCGAATCTTAAACTTTAGAGCAAGTCAATAATGAAGCTTAAACGTGTTAAGAGAGAAATAGAAAGACACATTGTATGAGCTTTAAAGGAATGAGTTTTCATTGTGTTTTAGGTATTGAAAAGAATTACGAGTTAGAGATATCTGTTGCTCAAGATCCAAATATGTGTTTACCGTGCTTGTTAGGATTAAAAATATAAATGAACTTAACATATATTTGGCTATTAAATAATGTGTAGTTGCTTGTGTATGGTTTCATCCAATGATGGTTTCTAGGAGGGCACCCTTATGATCTTTAAGTGGTGTTATCCTCAATGGAGTTGCTCTTAGACATTATTAGGGATAAATTTATGGTTATAGGATTGTGGTGGTGAACTTGTAAGAGTTATGATGGTATGGAGACTATGGATGGTGAACCCTTACTAGTAGAAGTGAGTGTTAGGAGGTGTGGGGATCACATATAGTAAACCCCTACCAATAGAATCGATGAGGGTTAGGAAGGTGTAGGGACCGTAGATAGTGAACCCTTATAAGTAGTGATTATGATATTAGGGTGGTGTCAGGACCTTAAGTAGCGAACCTATTCCTATAGTTTTATTTTGGGTTGTGGTGGCATCTTCGTTTGAGTTTTGTGATTGGAATTGTAGGTGTTCCCATATTGCTTGCAAATTTAAATATTGAATTGATAAATTTTGATTGTTTTGTGATAAGTTACATAATAATGCATATTTGTGAAATTTTGTGGTATATGCATGTGTTTGTGGCACTTACATACTGTGCATTAGTGCTCATTCCTTTATTTCTTTTTTAGATGTAGAGATATATGAGGAACATGTTATCTTTAAGGATCCTAGTAATGCTTACTACCACCAAGATTTGGGGAGTGACGCTTCCTATTATTATTATAGGGAAGATCATTAGTTGTAGTGAAACTTATGAAATTGATTTCTAGTGTACTATGTTTACTATCTTTTAGATTTAGTAATTGTTAATGTTTTTATGCTAATAAAAATTCCATAGAAGAGTTTTCTAATTGAACTTAGTTGTGAAAATTTATGTTTATTATATCAAAGAATGTTTTGAGTTTAATTAATGGAATTTTTATAGGACCATTGGGAGTTAATACTTACATTTTGGAGTTTTTAAATTGTAGTTAATGCCTAACATATCAATAGATGGATAGGAATATGTGGTAAGTTGCAATGTCCCAAGTTTAGGGTGTTACAAAAAGAAAAGGTAGAAACTCCCAAAATGCTTCAACTATTCAAGATTTTAATAATTAGCTTAGGGTTAGAAAAAGAAAAAGTTCGTTTTTCTACTTCTTATATTTCTTAGCCTAAAGGTATAATTTGAAAAGACTAGATAGAGTCTTCTCTCCATTTTTTTAAGGTTAGGCTCAAAAGTTTCAAATGTTGTACATTTGAACTGGATATGAACTCACCATTGCCTATTAATGTGATGTTAGACAAAGAAAACAAGCACCTTACCTCCTTTAAATTTTTAAACATGTAGATGAGGCATCCAAATTTCGTAATGATAGTTTACAAATAATTTATGGAATTTTTTTTTTTTTTATACTTGCTTAGTTCGACTCCTTAATAAAAAAAGATGAAAAAGTTAGGAAAGTTTTAAAAGAATGAAATAGATAGGCGTATTAGAACGTATTTGATAATGTTAAAGAACATAAACGAAAAGTACATCAACTTAAAGTTGAATATGATAATAATCTAAATTTGATTAATAGAAGTAACCATCATGAGGCAAAACACAACTGCTAGTTTGCCTACCATGTGGAGGAACCTAGTGGATACAATGGGTGATAATAAAATGGGCAAAATAAGATAATAAAGGTATAAATTCTTTTATAAATATGTGAAACTAAGCTTTACCAGTTAAAAAATAACTAGAATAAAAAGTGCTTCTAGATATTGGTTAAAAGATGAAGATCAAATTTAAGCTTCCATTGTTGAGCTTTTTACTAATCTTTTTAGCAAGCAAGCCTTTAGTATTATGTTGAAACATAATTAGTTTCATTTCCACATCTTAGCCGATGGCATGAACTCACTTGAACATTGTTTTTCAATTACAAAAATGTTAAGGACATTTAAATGCAAATTGTAAGCATAACATGTGTCCCTAATGCTCTATTAGATTCGAGATTAGCAATAGTTATAAAATTAATTATCAACTAAGGTGCAAAATAACATGATGTGAAATTTATGATTTTCACAATCATCATGTGGAATTTATGGAAGTGGCGAACAATATAAAAACATGAAAAGAAGTCCTCATTCTTTTATAGTTTTGCAACATATTTGGTTTGAAATCGATGCCATATTAAACTTTCAATATGTGCTTGTTAAGATACAAGTATGGGTTAAGTGGAAAGAAAACATTGGAAAGATCTGGGTACAGTAAAGGATTTATAAGTGGAGATGGCTTACTAACCTAACATCTTGAGGTTTTAGGTTAGATGTGGTGTCAAACTTATTAAGTATGTTCTTCACAAGATCTATGTGCAAAGTTTCTTCCTGGTAATGAAGACCTCCTAGCCAAAGTTTCTTCTTGGTAATGAAAACTTCCTGGCCACAAGATGAATAAGAAGAAAAATTAGAAAGCCTTTGAAATATGTAGATTGCATTAGTGATGTTGGTACCAAATCAATTGCACATTCTTTGCTAATAATATAGAATATTGATTATAATGAACTGTAATCATATAAAGAGGCAATATAGAGTAAAGAAGCATCAAAATGGTTGATTGCTATGAATGAGGAGATGAAATCTCTTTCAAGGAACAAAACATGGGAGCTAGTATTTTTAACAGTAGGTGTGAAGCTAGTAGTATGCAAATGAGTGTTTAAGAATAAAGAAGGTACTCTTATAGATGAATTGCCTGGGTTTAAGGCAAGGTTTGTAATGAACAATTTTCATCAGAAAAGGATGGAATCGATTATCATGAAGTATTCTCACCAAAAGACAATAAGAGTTCTTCTAACAATTGTAAATGTATTGGATCCTGAGTTAGAGCAACTTGATGTGAAAACTACTTTCTTACATGTGAATCTTGAAGAACATATCTATATGACACAACTGGAGAGGTTTGTATTAAAACCTTGTTTATTTGTTGAAGAAATCCTTACATAGGTCGGAATAGTCTCCAAGTAGTGATAGAAGAGGTTTGATGCATTTGTGATTTCTCATAAGTTTGTTTATATTCACCTTGACAACTTTGTTTACTACAGATGGCCCCTTTATCTATTTGTTGCTACTTGTGGGATTTATGGTAATTGTAGCAAAAGAATAAGGCTAATTTGTTAGTTTTAGAATTTTGTTGAGTAGTGAGTTTGAGATGAAAGATTTGGTTGCAGCCAAGGTCTTAAGCATAGGGATTTAGAGAGATAATGAGGCAAGCCTATTGCATGTATCTCAATAAAAGTACATTGAGAAGGTATTGTAGTCTTTTTAAATAAAACTATCTAAGCCGGTTAGTACTCCTTTAGTAACATACTTTAAACATGATGCTAGCGTGTTAGATATTACATGAGTGGAGTTTCATACTTGAGTACACTTGGGAGCTTGATGTATGTCATGATGTATTAGGTTGGATTTAGCTCATGTTTTTAGTATAGTAAGTAGGTTTATGAGTAATGCAAGGAAAGCTCATTAATGAGATGTTAAATGGAATATGGCGATAGTTGAAAGGTATGGGTAATATTTGCTTTGTTTATGTAGCTAACGGTCCTACTATTGGCTATACACAAACTTTAACCATGGTGGACACCTTGCTAGAAGAAGACACTTGACATTTATATATTTACCCTCTACAGATGTGCTATCAAGTGAAAGGTAACACTTCAATCCACAATGCATCATTTACCATTAGAGTTGAATATATGTCATTAACATAATGGGTTAAGGAAGATATGTGGTTGTATGGTCTTATTAATAGCTTTGGTTTGGATATTTAGAGAACTATTTTTTATTATAATAATTGAAATGCATTGAGCTTGGTAAAAAAATTTAGTTTATCATGAGAGATTGAAGCATATTGATGTCAAGTAGAGCTTCATTCGAAGTGTCATAGAGGATAAGTTATTTTCTATAGAGAAGATGGCCACGGTAGACAATCTACAATATATATTAACAAAACTGCTGCCTATAGAGTTCAAATATAGCTTTGGCTTGGTGAATGTGTGCATAGCGTGAGACCTTTTAGGGCATGGATAACAAGGAGTTATTCCTGGTTCTATTGGCTTGAACAAGTTAAAGTGGAGAAATGTTGAGTACCTTGAATTATTTTCAACCTAACCTAAATTATAGCCAAGACAATATTTTTGGGAGCTTGACTCGCAAAAGGAATTTTTTTGTAGGTTCGTGGTAGGAAAGGAGCGTAAGGACTAATAGGGTTGAGTATAAAGCGTAAACTTGACCTTGTTGGGATGCGGAAGGCCGACCCTTTTCTAGGGTTATGTATATAAGTAGTTCTAGGGTTTCATAATGTACTTATTATCTATTTTCTCGGTAAATAAGAATTCTCTTTCTAACTCCTAAGTGTAGGTTGCATTGATCACGTAAATTTCTGCTATATCTACGACAGTGCTTGATATATAGGTGAAAGGATGTGAAGAATTCTTAAGCTGTTACGATATTTTCAAGTTCTTTAGTGCAAATCTCCTTAGTTGATACATTTAGCAGCTCCTACCAGTGGCAAACAAAAATTAAATTCTGATAGAATTCTGTAAAACAGTGTTGCAGCTGGTAAAGGGATTGTTAGAGACTCGCATGGATGAATGATTTGCGCTTCTGCAATTTTCATTAACTTGATTGGACCAGAAGTATTTGAACTTAGTCTCGAATTGTGTATTAAATAAGGCCTTAGAATTGTGTAATTTGTAGTTGATTTGATGCTTGTTGTTAGATGATTTCAGAATGTGTCACAAAGTTCAATAGGCCAACAGATCACTTAGCAAACAAATCTAATATCAATAAGTTTGTTGTCTTCTATACTAATTCGTTTTCCCTTCTACATAATATTTGTTCTAAGCTAATCTTGCTAGATCAAAAGATTGATCCTTTTGAAAATACACGTTCAATTTGGATAAAATTGATAGAATTTAGAGGTGTATATAAGCACTTTCCTTAAGGATACTTTTTTTTTTTCTTTTTGAAGAGAATTATACATCCTACATAGAGGTTTTTTATGCGTAACTCTTCTAGAATGCCATTAAGTGTATGGAAACAAAGGTAACAGTCTGGTTACGGTAACTAAGTTTGAATATACGGTAGTTTTATTGAAATATTGGACGATGAAAGCAAGATATTCTTGAGGAAAAATTTGCTGACAATAGATTGTGCTGCAGCTAATTGATAGTTTTATACATTTTCAAAGCACCCAGAAATCATGACGGAGTAAGGACGGTTACGAAGTGTTGTAGACTTTTGATGATGGCTAACCCTGTTTTAATTGCTTGAAATAATATATATATATTATAT
The DNA here is from genome assembly GCA_024138005.1 of Lumnitzera racemosa. NCBI lineage: Eukaryota > Viridiplantae > Streptophyta > Magnoliopsida > Myrtales > Combretaceae > Lumnitzera > Lumnitzera racemosa. The sequence continues at coordinate 12,301,364 of JAMXBC010000007.1, forward strand.
CTTCTTTTTTTTTTTTTTTTTAAATGAAGTCAGTTTGTTCGAATGAAGTTTCTCCTACAGATACATTCCAATTCTCGGCATGGTTTCATTGGAATTTCACCTAATGATATTTTAACAAAGTCCTTCATTAACTGAATATTGGAAACAAAGCCTCCTAACAAGCCATAGAAAAAAGTACCTCTTTGAAGTAACAGATTCAAACAAAATCCCATGGTCGTTTTTTGTACATCCGAATTTCACCTCATTATTTGATGACAGTATTACCCTTGTGCAAACAATGAATTCCCAGATCGTCTACGATTCATTTTAATTTAATAATGTCTTAATATCAATTATATTAACCCTGAATTAGACTTTAAACAGGGAGATTAGCAGAATCTACAAAAAAAAAAAAAAGCGCTGAAGCTCGCCAACGTACATACGGAATTTTAAGATTTTTTGACCATCTCCTTCGGCATCAATAACAGACGTCACTTTACAGCCATTACTTTTATTTTTCTTTTTAACAACGATGGATGTTCCTAACAACCGAGGATGAAGTCAAACTAACATAATTCCACAGATTGCAAGAACAAAAAACCTTATCGCTTACTTATGATTATCTGGATAAGGCGGTGCTTTGTCCCGGGTTTAATGTTGTTTGTGTAGGTTCCATACACACACACACATATATATATATATATATAAATATATATATATATATATATAAATATAAGAATAGAATGAGTAATTTATTTTTAATAATACATTTCATTAAGGATGTTATATATAAGAAATTAGGCGCTCCAAGTGAAACTACACGTGCGATATGTAGGACCATTTCTAATATAGTACAACTTTAATAGAAGGTTTGCTAAAACAAATTTTTTCTATCAAGTTAAAAGACATGGATAAAAAAAAAAAAAGAAGAAGAAGAAAAAAGGCATGGACAAAAGGAAAAGGTTATTACGATGAAACTCCCATCCATATCAAATTCTTAACCTCTGATGCTGACCTTTCGGGTTAATATATTGTATAAATGAGATGCAAGGAAATAAAAAAAAATGAAAATCACCTTTTCTTCGTCAACTGAAATTGTTGCAAGTGGATTGAAAACTTGTGATGCGAAGCAGGTGCTAATCATTCGTAAGATGTAGTTGGATTAGTCTTGGCTTTTCCATTTTTTCCACGGAAGCTGACGGAAATCAAATTAACTGGTTTATCTGGTCACTGTCACGTACATTACGATTCAGATTATTTAAGAAGCTATTGGATATTTTGGTCAAAAAACGACGTCAATGAAGAAGTTGGACGCCGGAACTAGTGGTAAATATAAACCCTGTGACGAAATCTGGAAAATTTAATACAACTAGCTTTTCAAATTTTACATTAATGAAAAGGTATACCACGCGAAGCTTCCTTATTCCTTTTTTTTTTTTTTCTTAAGTTTCTTTTTCTTTTTTCCCATAAAGATAGAAACTGGGCCGTATAAACTATTTAATTAAATATATATCCTTACAATCTAGTATTATAAATGTTAGTCCTCAAATGAAATTGGTCAAGATTGAATCTTCTCTTTCTATTATAATCACAATGTATATATGCTAATGACAATTTAGTTTGGAATAAGCAGATAAAATAGGAATTACTATCTAAGTTATAGGATTTTGAAAGTTCATCGAATATAGCAAATTAAATAAAGCATTAATTATGGCCAATGCTTTTTACCTCTTTTATCTAATGAATGAAAAATTATCTAAAATATTTTAGAAGATCATATATTTCCTGTGCAAATAAATATTATATTAGGAAGGTCATATATTTCCTGTGCAAATACAAATTATCAAGGAAAATAATATAAGTATTCATTCGTACAACGGATTTATAGGAACAAGATATGGTGAATAATTGTTCCTTAAACATGCTTAATTAAATTCCGTATCCATGTGATGATATTTGATGGCCAATTAATTATTATCGCAGGTGTACAATCATTATAGATTCCACGTACAGCTAATTATTTTCTTCTGGTAAGTTGTAATTAAGAAATGTTTCACTTGTTTGAAATCTTTAACTAGTTTTCTCTTGTTAGGGGAGTTGGGCGGAAAAAAAACAAAGGAAAAAAATAGTTCTTTTCATCATTCTATGCGTTTGTCGTTAGAAGTCGTGAGGGATCACTCTTTCAACTTGTATTACAATAATAATGTATATATATATATATATATATAATATAATATAATATAATATAGATAGCTAACAAGATGAAAAGTGAAACATGCCGAAGGTTGAATGCATCACAACATTTTTTTTTTATCGTCCTTATAATAAAAACGCTAAATTCAACAAGAACTTTCTTTATGCTTTTTTTTTTTTTCAACTCAACTACACATAAAATTTAAAGGAATAAGAGATTTTAATCTGATTTATTTTATTGGAAAACCAATGTTCCTATCATTAAGTTATAACGGTCTTGAGAATCCTAAAGTTTAAAGCAACTAACATGAAGACATGAAAAATTGTTTGGTAAAAGGGTTCATGGGCATGGTTGAAAGACAATTGAAGCCGAATTTCGCTAAAAACCACATAGATTGTTCAAGCATTATTCTGTTTGAGTAATAATCTTGAGATCATTTCAACAATAAACAGTCCAACCAAAAGTTGTACCCTTTTGTATAAGGCTTCGTTCAAGAAAAAGTTTCACTTCTTCCAAAATGACGTTCCTTGATCTTGTTTCACATTTTGAAGAACTTCTTAGCCCATTTCATAAGATGCCTTATTAATAGTAGTCTTAGAACATTCCCTAAATTAGAATTTAGAACACCACGTTAGAGATTTTTAGAGTAGTTAGGGTTGATTTTCCTAGATTAACCTCGGTAATCTCCATTACTTTAGCTATTTCTTTCACAATTTTTTAATAATATTTTGGTGAATGTTTTTCTGATTTTCTCTTTGATATTATGTGTAAATAGGTTTTGTAATGCTATAATTTTAGCCAAAACATTTTGAACATAATGAAATTAGAATTTGTGTTTATTGCCTAATTGATTGAACCAATAAATGTGTGTAATACATTTCTTCGCTTAATTATCCAAGTAAAGGGTTAGAGTGTTAGGGATAAGATTTGAGAGGTGAGTAATTGACTAAGCACTCAAACACATATGACACTTGAGGCAAGGATGATAGTGACAGACTCAGATGTGCAGCCAAAGCGATTCTTAGGAGATCACATCAAAAGATTAATCATTAATAGCCATATGTGGTAGGTTAATTGGGAGTTTCGATCCCACATAAGGGTTATTGTTGAAGAGTTGAGAAAATTGACCGGAATTTATTTAATTTAATTTTGAGTATAATTGGATGTTCTAACATATGCTTAATGTGGCAATTGTACTATATGCTTAAGTAATTATCTATATATAGTTTAAGTAGTCTAGAATAAGCTTGTTTTTGGAGATGCTTGAATAAATTCAGTGTTGGAGGAACTTAGAAGACTATTCTCAATGGTATTCAACCTACACTCATCAGTTCATTACATGAGGGAACCATGTAAATTTGCATGTAAACTATATATCAAATTTTAACGTGGTTACTTAGAATTATTGTCTTAAGGATACAAAGGTTTTCATAACTTGGCTTTATTTCAAACTCTTTGTTGATTGTTGATTCTTAATTTTTATTTCTTTGCAAATTTTGTTTAGTTTTAATGAATGAATTTACTTTTTGATTATTTATTATTATAATATTAAGGAAAATGGGAATGAAATAAGCAATGAATGTATGTAAGGTTACAGTTGACGATAGAGCATACATGATGTCTATGATGGTCGATCTTTGAGATCACTGTAACTAATGACAAATATACGGATATAATGGAGAGATGCATGGGAGGAGGAATAGATAGATTCAAACACTTGTGCTCACGTGTGATTAAAGATAAAGTCTTCTATTTCGAAATATTTTTCATTCATTCTTCATTGAGTAGTTTGTTTAATCTTTCGTGAAGTAACTTTAACAAAACTTTCTCATTTATCTTGAGCTAGCCAATATTTTGAATAATCCAACTAAGAGGAGGAAATTCTTATTTATAAATTTTAGGAGTAAGCTTCTACTATTGGATTATTGTAAGATGGACGATTGAGATCTAGTATTATCAGAAACCATCAGATGGTCTTAAATGATCCAATAGCTAAGATTCACTCCTTCTCTTAAGGTGGACCATGAGCTTGGGCCATGAGCTTTGGATAGGCTCATTAGCCTATCATAAAAGAATACAAGCTCTTTAATAGTAAAACAAGCTCACAATTCTTAATTATATCCAAATATGTCCTTTTAAGGCCGAACAAAGTCTAACCAAGCTTAGAAAGCCTTCTTTTGAGCCCTTTTTTGGTGCATAAGTTAATTGAGTAAGGCTCTCTAATGATCTCTGTTCCGAACCTTTCAAGCCATATTTTTTTAAAACATCTTTGTTTTTTATTCAATTTTCTAAACCCTATAACCAGCCATTAAACTGGTTTATAATTTTAAATTGGGCTAAAAGTCTAATTATTGAAATGACCCTTTACATTTTGTTCCTTAACCAAAAGCTCCTTTGACAAACCTTAAGAGGTTTGAGCCATTTCATTGAATCAACTTCTTCAAACTTGTCGTGTAGATGTATTACATGTTGATTTTGTCGCTTAATCATTTATTGTGTTGATGAAAGTAACACTTGTAATTATTGATAAGCTGGATTGTAATAAATTGGTATCTATGCTGCTATCATGAAATTTGTTTCTTCATGTGCTTTGTGTTGCATTGTGCAATGGTTTGTTGCCCTTGAGACATTGATTTGCATCCATGGCTTGAAATTGATAATTGAACTCTTTCAACGACATCTTCCTTTCATGAGTCTTTGTAGATAAAAGATGATGTTATTAAGTGTTTGCAAAAGTCTAGGGCTTCGAAGTTGATTATTATGTGATGAATTAATGAATTTCATATTATTTCGACTTCTTGAGTCTTCAATGAAGCAAGTAGGCCTCATAAATTATTCCAAAAGCGCTGGTATTGATTATATGAAAGTTTCATAATAATTTCTTATGTAGACATGTGGAGAGAGTACTTCCCTTTTTTTTTTATTTATTTAATGTTGATAAACTTTCCGGGCTTTAAAGAATTTTTTGATGGACTTCAAGTAGTGAAATGTTTGATTTTTTTCTTCTTTCCTTTCTTCTTATATGACCTACCATGCATCTAAATGCTTGGGATATCACCAAGCAACTTCCTTTTTTGTGGACATCAAGCGTATTCTCTTAAGATCTTATTTACTTGTACATAAAGCAAGTCCTTTTCATTTGATAGTCAATCATCTCAACCGAAGAAAGTAAATCTCCGAATGCTCTCATATTAAGATAGAGTACATCCTTTTGGTGTTCTAGTAGGATTATAGTCCAACCAAGGTGGAAAAAATGTCAAAATTTTTCGGAATCTACGAAGTTATACCAACAACCCATATCAATAAGGATTCTTTCTTATCTTCTATAGGAAAACATGTATTCACATTGCGACAAATTTTTGTCTCAGCCAACTTGTCGTCGAATACCACCGAAAAGATTACCTCTTTTTTTTTTTTTTTTTTTTCAAAAATCTCCTCATAACCTTCTTGTACTTTAGTTTCTCATTTCAACCTAATGGTGTTACACAGCTTGTCATCCATCTCCAGTATAATACCCCTTCCTTCAAATCTCGTGATTTTCTTCGAATACTAAAATCTTCAATTTTGTTTGATCAAATCTTATATTTCCTTAGAGTAGCTATGGTAAATCCCTTTTGAATTATACCACATTCTATATTATCACAACCTTTCCATTTATGACTTTCTCAAAGTTCCTTTACTCCTCAAGTTTTTTCCTTTCCCCTTTCTCCGCAAGCTTCGCATCTGAATGCAGAGATAAATGGATTCTTAACATTCTTCCTATTTTTCAATGCCCTTTCATTTACACTTGCATATTAGAATAGGATTGAGTGGAGGAATCTTTTCTTCATCTTTTAAAACGTATGTAAGTTTCTAAATTTTAAAGATCATATCTCCGTTTCTATGGAAACACGATATTCTTTCTTCCTTCCATAAGCAGTCGGGTCTTCAAAATGGAATCCTCATTTGTCTAATTGGATTGACATTAGTCATAGCTATAACATAGCATTTTCAAAGATTATTGTCAGGATATTAAGAACATTCAAGTCTGCGCAAGTCTTTTGATCCAATACTTAACGAGGAGAGTGTGACCGTGGTAAATAATATAGCATAATATACTATATAAATATATATATTTATAAATATACCTAGCATATATAATAATTATATTAATAAATTAACTTGAAAACTTAAAATTAAATTAAATAAGCAATAAATTTGTAAGATTTAATAGAAAATATATATTAAAAATAAAAGACATGAGAGAAAAATAACTATATAAATATGTCTACACATTACATGTATCAATTATATATGATATATACTAGTGAAATTACTAAATATTAATATAATATATATAAAATACTAATATTTTACTTAAAAATCAACCAAACCTCATCCATATTGCAAGGAAAAAGCTGGCAATTGGTGGATCCAAGCGTGACAAGTGAAGAATTACATCAAATGTTGAATTAAAGTAAATTCATGAAAATTTGACACCTTTTACTTAGTTTTTTTCGACAATTAATTGAATAAAAATTACTTTAGCTTTAAGGAAAAATTAACCTAACTCAAATCAATATATATAGGACTCATAACATCATTTTAGAACTATAGGAACCAAATCATCTGAGAGAAAATTAGTGAGAAATCATACAAAAAGAAAAAAGAAAAATAGAGCACCTACTGCCTTAGCTAAGTTCTCTAACCTCATGGTGTTCTGCTATTGAACCTCGCCAACCACCACTAATCCACCTCTTGCCTAGCATTTTTGACACACCCTTACCAGCTGTTTATCACTGAAGCTCTGATGAACGATGGTTCCCAATTTTCTCATGTTTTTTCCTTAATTTTTAAAAATATTAAATTAATTCAAAAAATTATTAAAAAAATTATTTCTAGGTTATTTTAGATATACTTCATACTGTAATTTTATTTTTGTAAAATTATAAATATTTTATATACTTACTTAATAAAGTTATTGTTCATCCAAATTTTCAAACCTAAAATAAATACATTAAATGATATTGTTTTGAGTTAAAAAGTTTTCTATAGAATATATGTTATACTTAGTTAATTTCTATATGGTCGATTTTGAATACATATATGTTTAATATTTACTATATTTCTTATTCTAAAAATGAATAAAAAGGGGGCAAATTATGAGATAAATTGATTTTTGTAAAATTAATAGATGAAATTGATGTCCATTAACTCTTGGAGACTGGTAATAATGTCAAGACATGTTAGGAATAATTTTGTACAAAAATAATAATATTTGTTTATTTAATCGCAATTTAAGGGTAAAACCATAATTTTAAATATATAAGCAATAAACTCGAAGCAGGAAACCACTTGCTAGCTGAATTCCATATATTTTTATGAGTCTGCAAAAATTTTCTTAGAATTATTTGGTGACCTAAGTTGTTTATTTTGAATTTTTGTGGTAGAATAGCATAATTTACTAACAGTAGTATGCTAAGTTATAAGAAATATTTGAATGGAACGCATACCTATCTATACTGGACATAATGATTAGGATGAATTTTTATTATATTTTGTGATGTTATATAACCTAGATTTTAGGATATGCATAATAAGGTTAGATATTACATATATTACTAAGTTATTTTACGAAATTATATGAAATATATCTTATTTATATAATAATGAATATAATATAATAATGCTTGTTATAGGAGCATATAGGTATACTAGGAACTAAAAATATCCTTTAGAATTCATCTGTTTAAATAAAACCCGTAGTATGTATTATCAAGTCTATACGAATCCGATAACACTACTTTTCTTAAAATTAGATAATCCTAGATAATATAATTCATATTTCTATAATATTATGAAAATTTACGTACTACAATAACCTTATCATAACTGAAACGTGACTTAACCAATTAAAAGTACATTAATATATTATAAGTAATACTATAGCTACATATATTATTAATAGTTACTAACTTAATAGCTTATATAATAAAACTATAATAAATGCATATTAAATAAAACTATGTCCCCCCATATAAGAATAATAATATACTTTAAATATATATATATATTTATGCATATAACTTCATGATGATATAAAGAGTAGTTAAAAGCGTAAAATTTTTTTAACCCTTACAAAAACTAAATTTAGGTTATGGTATATATATAGGGTCTCCCAGTAGTAGAGCATCAACAGTATAGGCTTTCTACAGTAATGTCAATATAGGTAAGTTGAAATTGTAGTTTTTCTGCTTGTTGAGATATTATATCAAAGTATCTAAAGGCTTAAGAGTACTTTTGCTTGTGTTGTAAATTAGCTGTTTATGTACATACCATATGTATGATTTATATTCTGTTTATGATAGGAGTGAAACTCTTTAGCGTACTGTTCTACATGACTTCATAGTTTTGTATCATGTGAACTTATCTTACCACTCCTAAGCGGAACTAATAGTGATATAACTGCTAACGTAACTAGACATGTATAGCAATCGTTATGGGAATGATTAAGAGTATTGGACCAAATACTAACTTCCTTCAATGAGGATAGCTAAAATGGTTTTTTTTTTTTTCTATCCTTAGTCAAATTAAGTAGCAAGCGAGAAGGTTATGATAAAGGTAGGGACCATGGTTTGAAGGTGGTCATGGGAGGAGAGCGTTCTCTATTGCACAGGCTTGGGTTTGGTCTAATTTTGAGTTGTAATAAACTCCTCAATTTAGATTAGAGCGAACGTAATTTCTTTGACCTCACAATGGACCAGATAACATTGTATGATGCTTTAAGTTGTTGATTGCATTACATTTCATTATAATTGATAACCTTGTTTGTAATTCTATAGTACTCTTATGATTCTGTCTCACTTATTGAACATGTTATGCTCACATCCCTATAGACTCTTTTATAGGTGACGAGTAAAAGTTTAAAATGTACAAATATCACTACCCAGACATTAGTGCATTATTGGTTGGGAAAGTAAAGAAAGGAGATTCTATTAAATCTGGGCTTTTGACTTATCTTTTTGTTTTTAAGGAAACTAACTAAGATCCTTAGGACACCCATTAGTTTTCTAGTTTATTGTAAATTAACTTAAAGACCTGTGGTTTTTGTAAACTTTTAATGTAAATTATAACTCCATGTATAGAAATACCTATATAAGTATTGTTGTGTTATCGGACAACAAGTTGTTTTGATAAAGTATTTTGAAAAGTTATACCCCATGTTTGATTATTAATAGATATCAAATTGGATGCTTCAAGCTAATTAAGTCGTGTACGTCTTGTGTAGATACGGTAACAACTAAGACATCAGCTTCTATTTTAAGTTGGTTTATGTAACGGGACTATTATGAATTCTCCTATTCGGGATGGGACATAAACATTCCACTATGTGTTGATCCTTTATTAATATGGTTTTAGTGTCTGCTCTTTAAAAATGAGTGCCATATTCATATAGATAGAATTGTAGAATGCCTCTAGTTATTTAAATTGGCATCTTCCCTTCAATATATTTTATGTTTTCTTCTCCTTAAATATGTTATGTTGTTGTCTCCTTTATAATTTTTAACAGAACAACTGCAATAAAGGTAGATCTTTCTTTTGAAGTAACTCTAGTCAATAGGTCTCTCTAATCCTCATCAAGTAATGGCTATAAATTTAATTAATTGATCGTAAAAGGTTTCAAAATCCACCATAAGATATTTTGACGCATAAATCTATTCTTCCAAAATATCGTAGCACCTCCTACTCTATGAATAGGATTGTTCTCTCAGGCCGCACCTAACTTAAAGAAGATCGATTTTATGAAGGAAAAGCAACACATAAGCTTCAAGTTGAGAAAAGCAAAAAAAAAAAAAGAAAAGAAAAAGTTCAATTTTTTTTTTCTTTTAAGTTATCACCTTTCTTGAATTTTTCTTCCATTTCAATCTTGAAAATCCTTTGAAACTAGTGTTTTTAACTTGGTTTCCATTTTGATTAGTAAGTAATTTGAGTTCCATTAGAATGGCCGAGATGACTTCTATACAAAGTTGAAGAAGACATTCTTTTTTCAACTTTTTTTTTTTTGAAACTATTTTTCTTTTTAAATTTTCTTCGTCGTGTTTTCTTTTTTATTTCTCTCTTTTTTATCTTTTGGAAATAATAAATGCTCCTTTCAAAGAAATGATAGACATTCTATGTTTTTTTTCTACATTCTTTTTTACTAATAAATAACTCCTTCCTTTTTTTTTTTAAGGCCTCCCATCAACACCAATCTCCCCTTTTAAGTCATAATAGAACATAGGTGATTCCATGGTTAACTTTAGATTTCTTAGGTTCTTGGGATTAATCTACTTCACACCGAATTGTGACGTCTAACTCAAGCTTCTTTCAATTACTTCATGAATTGCATATAATGTCTAAGACTACTCTAGTAGAGCCTAGCTTACACCATAAGAAAAGTACCTATGACTTCAGCTCCCCATGATAACTGAACCAATAAAGTCTTCAACTAGCACAAGTTACTAAGGCTAGTTGCCATGAGTGATGTGCTAGCTTACACTATAAGATGGTACCTACAGCTTCAACTCCCTATGATAACTAAACTATTAAGGTCTTCAACTAGACTCCTTCTAGATGAACATTAGAACCTAAGGACTACACGTATCCATCTTTACATTAGGTTCTCATAAATTCATCTTCCCATGAATGTTAAGTTTTTCTCGAAAATTTCATGCCATCCTCTCACAATAACCATACTTCATTGCTTGTAGAGTTTAAACATAGTCAAGAGGAGGAATCGATTGTATCAGCGAGTAAACTTTCATCAAGCATCTTTATGTTAGGAGCAAGCTTCAAGCGAAATTCAAATTTAAAGGATGCTTAGAGGACCTCATTTATGTTAAGTTTCAACTTCTTCTCTCGCAGTTGATGGCACATCATTATATGATGGGGTATTGACTTCTTTAATGATCTGAAGGTTACTTTCAGCTCTCATCTTGTGAATTTTCATTTTAAATTTGCCTGTGCAATTGTTAAATCATCAAGTAAAGTATATTATGGTGTTGCTTCAACTCCTTTGACATTGATTGCGTGCTTGGAGATGACAAGTGTCATAATTAAATGATAAAAAAGTGAAGTCATTAGAGTTACTCCGACTCCATAAGTAACTTTGTGCCTAAAAGCATTATGGTTGTAACCAAGTAGTCACACATTAGATTCATTGGAGTTGCTTAGACTCTTAAAGATCAATTGCATGCTCAAGGTGATTGATCAAATACACATAGAGCTATTTTTACTAGAGTTGCTTCAATCCTAATGATTGTAAAAGTATCTTAATAAAAGGGTACGATTGCTACAATCTTCTACTTTCAAAGGTGCATCTTTTAAGTCCATAAGTCCTTATTAGGAGATACTATACTCTAAGTATCACTAGGTAGCAGTGAGATGGATGCTTCCATCGTTAGTGAAAGAAGATTGCTTAGATCTTGTGGTTAGATGGAGATCTTTGGTCTTTACATGATGCGGCATTATGGCTACTAAGTCTTCTATGAGATCACTTTAATTAATTACAATTGAGATGACTTCTATCTCTTAGATTTCTTTCTAAATACTCAAAGAGTAAAGGCTTTTACTAAACGATAACAACTACCATAACATGATTGTTTTGATCATAGATAGATGAGGTCACTTTGACCTCAATTCTGAGCAAGAGGTGTTATGGCTACCACGCCTCCTATGGAGTCACTCTAAATCATCATAGCTAAGATTGCTTCAATTTCATGAACAATGTTGTAGAAATGGGCATTATACCCACCACGTATAAGGGAGTTTACTTCAACTAAGTGACAATAGCTATCGTGACATGATCACTTTGATCATTCACCGATTAGATTGCTTCGACCTCATTTTGTAGGAAGGTGTTGCAGCTACAATACCTGATGTGAAGTCGCTTCAACTCTTCATAGTTAAGATCGGTTTGATCTTGTGAATGATGTTGCAAAAATGGGCATTACACCTGTTACATGCTCAGGAGTCAATGCTTTTACTATGCGACTACAGCCACCATGATATGATCCCTTCGATCCTACATAGATGAGGTTACTTCATTCATGATTTTGTGAAAGAGGCATTATGTTACGAAGCCTACTACGAAGTCACTTGATCTCATTTGTGACATTGCTAAAATGGGCATTACATCCACCGCATGCTTAGCAACAAGTGCTTTTACTAAGTGACTATAGCTACTTTGATATGATCACTTCGATCATACATGGATGAGGTTGCTTCAACCTTGATTTTGTGAAAGAGACGTTATGGCTACCAAGCGTACTATGGAGTCACTTTGACTCGACACAGCTGAGATCACATCAATCTCATGAATGAAGAATATAAACATCAATGTTAGCTATATCTATGTGCTTATGGATTGTAGTAGTAATGCTAGCTACACTAGATTAAGTCACAATGATAGTTATGCTGGTTTTCATTCAACAACAACGATCAATAAGGGTACTAGGTGGTAATGTTAGTTACATCAAGATTTCTTCAAGTGTAAAGTGTCATGTTGATCAATAGGCACCAATCAAGAGAAGTGTTTCAATTGTTTAACAATAAAGATGTTCACCATGACGCATTACTCTTGAAGAAATCCAGTGATGTTAGCTACGTTTGCTAAAGTGAAATTATTGGAAGATAAGTGTCAATGAACATAGATAACTGGAGACAAGGCATCACTTCTTGACTAAAATTCACTTTATTTCTTCTTATTACATGATTAATATTAATGAGAGGCAACTTCTACCTTTGATATAGGCAGATTAGGCACGTTTACATGATTTTATTCACTATTAAAGTCTTCAATCTCTAGCATCGTAACGTTATTATCCTCAAGAACAAGCTCATTATCTCGTATTCTCTTTTGGAATATCCATCCCAAATTTTGACAATCCTTGGTGGCATGACTTACGAGACTATGATATTGAGAGTATTTAAGATCATTCATTTCTTGTGTTCTAGGTTCTTTATCAACTCTTAGCAATTTGATATTCTTATCCTTGATCCATCTATCAAAGATGATGCAAACCTTATCTACTGAACATGGGAATGGTGGAGTATTGTCAGAAACATTCCCTCTTTGTCCTTTTATTGTTACTATAACTTCTTCTATGTGCAAAGTTTACAAAAGGTCCTTACTTCCTTCTAGGGTCACTTCTTTGTTTAGTGATTGAGTTAATCATCCTCTAAGCATTCTTTACTAACTTTGCGAAGGAACTCAATGACAAGTTTTTAAGATATACAACATAATTTGTAGACATAGTTTGAATGCATATCTTAATAAGCTCTTTCCCATAACATATATCTTAAATGTCTAATGAGCGCGCCTTAAAATACTCGATGAAATCCATAAGGTCTTCCTTAGGACGTTGCCTTATATGCCCCATGTTTGTGATAGCAATACGTTCTTGTGTTTCAAAGAACTTCTTTAAGAACAACTTGCACATAGTACCTTATAAATCTGCAAAACTTGGTAGAAGATTAACGTACTAGGTGTAGCTTTCTATATAAGAGATTTACAGAATTCCTCTAATTTGAGATCATCATCAAGTCCATAGACTTTAAGTGTTTCAATGAATTTGAGAAGGCGTTCCTTAGCACTCCCCTATTTGCTATTCAACTTCATAAACTTGAGACTTATATAGTCCTTAGGGTACAGTTTACCAACAATCCTTTAAGGGTATTATAGCTTTAGATTGACGATAATTATGGAAGAAGAAGTCTAAATTTACTTCAAATACTTATTGAGAACTTTTTTTGTCACATAAGATGAAGAAGCAAGAACATGAGCAATTTCAACTTGGAGCATTAGAGTAGTGTTGCGTATCACAACTACACCTACAACAGTAGGTTGGACATTGCACCTAAATGGTGATGACCCTACAGGTTAGGTTCTTACATCTCCTATTGTTGGGAGATTTGGATCCATAAGAGTTTGAGGCTACACCTAGTGCAATCCTTCCTCTTGTCGTATACTATACTCTTTTATGGGGATCTACAGTGGCTGCACCTATTGAGTACCTTGTTATGGACCAATAGGTATTGGCATGTAGCAACAACAAAAATAGGTCCAATAGCTTGCGTGAATGTTGTAAGGAGAATCATTGCAAGTTGAACACCTACTGGTTTAATAGTAAGTAGTAATTGCCATGCCAGGCAGAAGTTGTGCAAAGGTAGTCGAGAATGATTAAGAACACGAGTGTTCTCTTACATGGTACAAATAATTAAGGATGTCTCAATAGCAAATGTTTGTGGCACATTCACAGGTGTTATATTATCACTTGATGCTAAAGTTTACTAAGTGATAGTAGAATCAATCTCATGAACATTAGAAGTTTCCTCCTGTCCATTATTGTGTGATGTTGTTTGCAAGTGATCTCTCTCTAATGGAGTCACCAAATAATGTATGTAAGGTTATGACTGAGGATTAATTGCATGCTATGCATATGATGGTCAATCTTAGAGATCACTTAAACTAATGGCACATATAGGGATGTAATGGAGAGATATATGCTAGGAGGAAAGGGCATACTTAATCACTTGTGCGGGTATATGACAAAAGATGAAGTCTTGTGTTTCTGAATGTTCTTAATTTGTTCTTTATTAAGTAACTTATTTGATCTTTTGTGGTGTAACTTCAGTAAAGCTTCCACATTTATCTCAAGCTAGCTAATATTTAGAATAATCTAACTAAGAGGAGAAGCCTCTTATTTGTAGATTTTAGGAGCATGCTTCAATCGTCGAACTATTGCAAGATGGATGGCTAAGATTTGATATTACTAGTAATTGTCAAATGGCTTTCGATGATCTAATGGTTGAGATTCACTCCTTCTCGTCGTATGGACCACGAGCTTGGGTTATGGGCTTTAGATAGGCCCAATGATTTATAATAAAAGAATATAAGCTCTTTAATAACGAAACAAGCCTATAACTCTTAATTATATTAAAATATCTCCTTTTGAGGCTAAACAATGTCTAAACGGAGCTCAGAAAGTCCTTTTATGAGTCCACTTTTCGTGCACAAGTCAATCAAGTAAGGCTAAGAGTGGAATAGCCGGTCTAGTAGTCTTTATTTCAAGCCATATCTCCCTAAAGTATCCTTGTTTTTGGTTTGATTTCCTAGGCCTTATTACTAGCCATTAAACTGGTCCATAACATTAAATTAGGCTAAAAACCTAATTATCGAAATAACCCTCTGAGACTACATATCAAATTTTAACGTTATTACTCAAAATTGTTGTCTTAAGGATACAAAGGTTTTCATAATTTGGCTTTAGTTCAAAATCTTGTTGATTGTTGATTCTTAGTTTTTATTTCATTGCTTATTTTGTATAGTTTAATGCATGAAATTTACTTTGTTATTATTTATTATTGTAATATTAAGCAAAATGGGAAAAAGGAATCAAAAACATATTTTAAAATAAAAATAACATAGTTTAGAAGAGGGGCAATTTAGTCATTAAGTATTAAATTACCTTCTAACCCTCAATCCAAATTCATATTATACTTATTGCCATTCCCTTAATCTTTTCTTTTTCTTTAGCCTCTTACTACTTGACTCTATTGATAGTTTCTTCTTGCTTCAACCAGTAAGCCCTTGAAAAACAAGGTTAATAAAGTCATTTTTGGGATTAATTCCTTGGTTTTCGATGTATTTATAAACCAAGGGTAATTAATAAAAACCATATTTTGATGAATCTTTTGAAAATGAATAAGTGTTTTTTGTGATTGGAAGTGTATAGTGTGGTAAGTCAAGGACTTAAGGAATGTTTCTTATGGACAAAAGATCTTCGAATTGGGTTTATCAATTTTGATTGAAGGGATTATCATGTATACATTGGGTTAGTTAGTTGTACAATTTTTTGTGCTGAATCTAAGTAGGTAGTAATCTCCATCATTTCTCTATGTTTTATTTTGGTTCTAATTGAAGTTAGGAAGGCTTTGGCATTGGTGGGAAATTGATTTGGCACTAAGGTTTGAAGGAGAAAGAGAAAATAAGTTGTGGTTTGTTGTTCAAGGGAATTATGGCCAGGGGTCACGGAGGTGATTCATGAATATGATGTCCTCAGGTGAAGTGAAAGTGGTTCACGGGCGTAATGGGTGGAATATAATAATTAGAGTTCTCCCTTGTGATTCTATGATGTTGTGCATAGTGAAAAGTATAGCCATGATTATGACCATGATTCTCTCCATGATCTTGCAGCAAATCTTTCCTTATTCTTTTATCGATTATTCTTTCAACTTAAATTCATTTTTTGCAAAACCAATTTTAAGATAGTAAGATAAAGAGCTTCTATTATAATTTGCATTAGCATTAAGGTTAGCACTCCTCTTGTTCTTAACAAACTATTCTATTATTGATAGCTATGATCGGATCGAATTCATTCCTTGAGTTATATGATACTGTATGTACTAATTATGTATGCTAGGCTTGTTGATAGGTATTTTTTATAACTATTACGCAAGCTTAGATTAATTGGCTCAATACTTAAACCGGTCTAATAATCCAGTTTTAATATAATTTCCATTAACTTATTATAAATACTAAATAAGACCCCAGGTAAAGCTTTCTCTCTTCCATTCTCTCATTCTACATAATACTAATTCCATTCACATGACAAGAGGGTTGATTTAAGCATTGAAATGGCCGCGTCAGAGCAAACTCCAGTGTCTCCCATAGCTGTGTTTTTGTGTTATAAGTGTTCGCACACCAAAACAAAAATCACTAGTTAACAATTAACGTCGTCTGTGGTAACGAGGAATCTATTACGGTGTTTTTTGCAAATTTATGGAAATTTTACTGTGGTTCCGTAAGGGATTTTTTTATTTTTTCAGTTTTTGGTTGGCCGTCATTTCCGTACCTGTCTTTGAGATTTGGTAAATACTAGATAGTCCCATAATTTACCTTGGCTGGGAAGATTGCTTTTCCCTTTCCACTTTAAATCAGTGATGATATTCCTTTTCTTCATGGCTGATGATGTTTTGATTTTGGTACTTTTTCTTGGAGTGATTTCTCCTCTCCTTATTTTATATCATAAAAAATGTAAGAAACAGCCGTGTAACCGCCATGCTGCGCCTATCCTTGAAATATGTGTTCGAAATTAGAGAAAGGAGGCTGTAGTAGTTTTTCTTGGCCAATAGTATGAATATCACACTAACGACATGATGGTTCTCTTCTTTATTAAAAAAAGTGTAACCGTTGCTTAACTGCTGCTCCTCACCGAGTGCTAAGATCATAACCGCCTATTTCATGTTCGGGTAGGCTTGAATCCCGATGTTTAGAAAGTATAATCCAAAGAAGATGAAAGTCAGAAAGTTAAATGACAATTTCAGTTGAAAGTTATAACTCATGATATTTGTATTCATTGGCAAAGGATCTGCCGATGGAATTAATTTCTCAGTTTCACCAATGTAATGCCTTCGATTATTTTATCAGAAACTTCATGATGCTGAATTACGGTGTATTGCGACAAAAGCTTCGCTAGAAGCACGAGAAGGAATTTGACCTCCACCAACAACGTAGCAAATTGTTCCCATGCCTATTTATGCAACGCATAGTTTAATTTGTTACACCAAGTTCGGGAATGCAGTAAGTTGGAAGCCTAAATTTCCCAAATCGCAGTGCCGACAGCTGACCAAAAATGGCCGAACAACCTGTTCTTACAACACCATGTCCGAGCTAAGCGGTCAGGCTCTTAGATGCTGACTTCCAACAAGTTGAGAAATTCAAAAAATCCTGGTATTTCTAGTGAGATATCCATTACAATGCCGATCAACTCCTATGGCAGAGCTGAGCTAGCGTCCGCATCTTGAGTCGCAGCATCCGAGCTATAATTTCAGTTAGCCAAGTAAGTGTTACTGACCAATGCCAATGGCCGAGACACATTATTGCCGAGTGGCTTGCAACAATAGCCGAGAAGCCGAGTTTTTTCGAGTCATCGAGTCCCTAAGCTCTGTGCCAAGTCGTCCAGGAGCTGCTCAAGGAACTGATGCCAAGCTATTCTATCGGCCTTCAAAATAGCTGATATGCCGAGTGTTTCCGACTCATCAAGTTCCCGAGCTCTATGCCGCTGACTTGAATAATAATTTGATGCTGAAGCGGAGCTATCTAAGACCTCCTCCATCAAGTCCATCCATGTGCTCCACTCATGACGACCAACATTACTGCGCAATCTTTGAAGAGTCGAATTGCAGCTATCATAAGTTAAAAGGTATCCGACAAGTAAAAGATCCGAGCCATCGATAGTAGTAGCGAGACCAATAACGCCTTGTTACTATCAGCAGCCACTGCGAACTCAAATGTCCGAGCTATCGCATGTTGGGACGTCCCTCACTACCCATCTATGTGTCGACTTACTTTCCAATACTAAGTCGATTAATCCTGAGCTCTTTAATTGAATCGCACTGCAACTTAAAGAGTACAACAAAACCGAGCAGTAAGACGAGCTCTTTCGAGCACGCCGATTACCCATGTCCAAGTAAGCCGACCAACTGCCGAGCTTCCATGCTCTGAGTAAGATACGGTTTCTTCTCTTCATGCCATGAGCACTACGATTATGGTGTTTCCTGAAATTATGAAGGAACTATAATGGGCTAGTTTAAAAGCTTGAGCTGAGATAAAAGGACTTGAACTTTCTTAGTGGACCTGCAATTTAGCCATGTGTTCAAACTTTGGGACGATGGACGAGCCAAATCCTCTTGCCAATCTACATATATGTAGATTTGAGCCCCATGTATGGCCAAAGACCTGAAGCCTTTACAACAGTAAATTCCGAGGAATCCATCTAATTCCAAACAGCTCAGTGCAAATAACCAACCTTCAATTGGATCACTCTCTACTTAACAGCATCGACTAGTCGAATTGAGCAATTGAGTTGATTTGCAAGCTTCAACTGCGGCACCTATCTTCTATCAAGCCGCAATATATCAGTGTAGCCAAGCTGAATGGAAGGTTAGGAGTCAGGTTACCGAGCTTATTTCTAAGACTTTAACTGAGCTCTATATGTATCCAACTTAGTAGAACACAAGCAGCTCTCTAACTCCATAAGAAACACAAACAGCTACACATTAAAGCATACGGATCCTATCTGAGGACGATAGGTTCGAACTCCGATCTCAATCGGCAATTGTCTTACACTTCAAAGAAACCAAGTTGAGCTGTTTTCGATTCTCTCTAGCTGTTGTATCTAAACTGCCAAACTAGAGTTGATACCGAGCCAAATTAGTCCTATATAATAAGTTATTGAGCTACTAATCTGTGCCGAGCTACTTCATGTTGAACAATCTGTAAACTAGAGAAGTCGAAATCTGGTTGCTAGTTTGTTTCCATGCGACCCAAGGCCGCATATTTGGATTCAAGCTGAGTTAGCTGTCATTTCGGTTGAGTAAGTGCCGAAGCTATTTACATGCCTAGAAAAACTTACCGAGTAGCTCCAAATACGTGTGCAGAGACGAGATAGAAGGTGATCAGTGCATGATAGTTAAACATGTTGAGCCCATCTCATTTCTATGAATATAAAACATGAGCCAAATTGTGGCATTACAAATCTAAGCAATCCAATGCTAAAGCCGAGAACTAATATTCGTGTGTATCGAGCTCTTTTTAGTCGAGAACTATCCGTGGCTAAGTGTTTGTACACAGGCATTCGATGGAGGCGGCCACAACTTGACAAGCTACTTCCAATATAGAATACTGCAGCAGTCATAAGGAATTGAGCTTCATGCTGGTTAAATTCCATTGTCGATCTATCCTTCAACTTATCAATCCCAGCTCTGATCCGTTCTCTCCAACTCCAAGTATGCATAAAATACTTAGTGGAGCTACGAGTTTTCTAACCATCCACACTGAGCTATTCATACTGAGTCACTATAGCTTCAATGCATCTTTATATGAGTTTCCATAATTGAGAGTGGACAAGCTCACGTGAAGATAAACTAATTATCTCCACCAAATACTGCAACACATTATGGCTACTAATTAAGATTCACTCAATGATCAAAGCTCTACAGTTGGCAATGACCTAACGACTATGCAAAGTATTTGACACCAAAATTACCATGCATCAAGGCCCATTCATGTGCTCACTCTAGCTCGTCGTAAAAGATGAGTACAACTTCTCTATTATTTTGATTTCATTTGATTATTTATTTTTAAAATATGCACTTCATGTTGTGTCTTTGTGCTAGTCAATTGTTGGTATTCACGCTCGATTCTTAAACCATATATTAAGTCATATTTATCTGCATGATACTTCACAATATGAACTTCAGCAAGCCTGAAAATTACAAGTATCAATTATTTGTTACTTGTGACAATTTATTCAATTCTTAACAGGCTTATTTTTATCTCCTCTCAAGATGAGGAAGAGAGCTAAAAAAAATAGGGGCCAAAGAACTCGCTTCACTTTAGGCCCAGGAAAACATAAACTACTAACAGACTACTCCTTAATAGCTCTTAATCTTATGCATTATGGATGACAAGCTAATATAAACTCAATTGCTCTATCTAATAAATAGACAATGAGCTACTCGAAAACCCTAAGCCGTCGAGCAGCGATGGGTAAAATACTCTAAGTTCGAAAATTTGCATGGATAACAAGCAGATAAGCCTACAATCCCATACATTGATGGAGTAAAGGCAAACTAGCCTATTTTATGGCTTTACTCTATACAAATCATGCCCAACTTGGATGACCTGCAAGCTTCCCCAGCCTTTTCAAGCACATTAGCCTCTTTAGGCCCTCGCATCAATAGGCACTTTAGCTTCATCAGTCCCTCATCTCTTTAAGCATACTAACCTCTTCGAGCTTTGATCTTTTTAGGCATTCCAATATTTACAAGTGCTCTAACTACTCCCAACATTCGCCTCTTTAGGCCTTTACTTCTTCAAGCACTCTAGTTTGTTTAGGCTTGGATTACAAACCTTTCCAGAGATCCCATAAAATCAACCTCTTTGGATACTCTTTTTTTGGACCTTGTCACCAAAGAGAGTGGGGGGAGGGGGGTGGGAAATGTTGATAAGCATTTTTTATAACTATTATGTGGGCTTAAATTAGTTGGCCTAATACTTAAACTCGACCCAATAATCTAGTCTGAGTACAATTTCTATGGACTCACCATATATACCAAATAAGACCCCTAGGTAAGGCTCTCTTTCTTCCATTTTCTTATTCTTCACAATACTTTACAATTCCATTCACATGATACGGGGTTGACTTAGGTATCGAAGTGGCTACGCTGGAGCACCCTCCGGCGTCCCTTGTAGCTATGTTTCTATCTTGCAAGTATTCACACACTAGAATAAAAATCACTAGTTAACAAGGCTAGTATTATATCTCAATGAACCTAATAAATACTTAGCTTTAAATTGTGTGTTTCTTGTGTTTGGCTCAACTTAGGGACTAAAGATAGCAAATCCGTAAGCATCCTAATGATTCTTCATGTGACATTGCTCCTAGTAGAGTTGCACTTAAAAATGATCGAGGGTAGATTTAGGGGTATTGGGAGAAAATGTGGCAATTCTTAGTAGTTCCCAAATTAAAGCTCTCTCTCTCTCTCTCTCTATATATATATATATATTATATGTATATATACATAAATGGTTGCATGTGCATGTATCGCATTAGGTAAGTGTACCTAATCAAATTATAGTGTAAACATAGATTTGAGTCTGAGTTGTCGATCCTATAAGGAACCATGAATGTGAGCAATTCCTAATTAATTAGCAATATTTCCTTACAATTCCCAATTATCTTATGTTTACAATCAAAAGTATAATTGAACAATTAATGAAATAAAGAAAAATAACAAAATAAAGATGCAAGAATTAAAATAATAGAACCAATAACATAATTAATCAAATTCGGCATCTCTAGTTAATTCCTAACTTGAAGTATACTCTACTTGAATTGCTTTTATAATAGATTATCTTAAGATTGCATTATGACATTAAATCCTACTATTGGGTTGCCCTAATTTGGAGAAACCAAACAATTAAATGTTTTAGTCAATTAATTTCTTCTAATTATATCAGTCAGTTATACAATAGCATATCGCGAACTCTATAGCAGACTTACATTAATTCAATCATAGTTAAAACTAAATTAAAGAACAATATGATACAATACAATTAGATCATAAATTGCAAAATCATAGATCAATATATAAAACACATCAAAAGAAAAACGGCAATAACTACGTTGAAATTTAAGGTTAAAACCAATTTATTAAGAACAATTAAAATTGTGACATAATAGAAAAAAAGAATATAGAAAAACCCTATATATTTTACCTTACAAGCTCTTCTCTAAAAAGGCTTTCTTTACAACCTAAACCTAAACACCTATTTCTAAGGACTAAACCTAGTTTACAAAGAAAATCTATCAAAAATAAAAGATTCATAAATTATAAAATTACCATGTGGTAAGATCATGGTCGTAGAGTACGGGCGTGAACTTGCACCTCATATAACAATCTTCAAATTCGATGGAAAGCACGACCATAGTGTCTACTCATAATCCTCTCCATATTCAATTCTTGACCTAAATTTTTTCACTTCAATCCCTTGATCAATGTACTTCTTTAATTAAGCTCCAAAACTTCATAAAAATTTATAAAAATTCATTGAATGCTTCCAAAATCCTTATAAATGAAATATTAATGAATAAAGATCCAATTGATTGTAAAACTAACTTACTTAATATATGTACACACATGCACACACATACTACTTGTTTGAGTAGATAAAGTGAAGATAATTTAAAATGGTTGGCTATTTACTAATTGCATTAAATGCTTATAACCCTATACATATTGCAGCATGTGCATATGTGTGTGGTATTTTGTAGTGAGCTTGGGCTTATTCCTTTATTTCTATTAGTACAAATGGTTTTGATGAAATGACTAATTATGATGAGTATGATGACGCTTATTATTACTAACAGGATTTGGAGAGCGATGAATACTTTTACCATCATGATGATAATCAAAAGTATTAAAAGCTTTTATAGTTAGTAAACTGATTAATAATGGATGATGCTATTTGAAAAGATAGATTTCTTTTATGTTTAGAGATAATGGTTTTCAACGGTAAAGTGGAAGTTGGACTTCAATTATTAGCTATTTACATTATGATTGTGGTTAGAATGACTTGCCTGTAAGTCAGTAAGTTACAATTACTTGTAAAGATTATTTATTAATATTAGTGCAGTTAATTCATATATTCCTAGAAATTGTGATAGTCTAGTTGATAAAGCCTCAACATTTCATTAGCTAATAATGATACATGGTGGGTTGTTGCATCCTAAATCCGGGGCATTACAATGACTTAGCTAATAGCTCTTGGTTTTGTTGTTGTGGTTTTCTTTTTCTTTTCTTTCTTTTTTTTTTTTTTTTTTTGTTCTCCATCTATTTCTATCATGGAATTGAAAATAGAGTGAATAATTTTAGTTCAAGGTTATTAAACCTGCAATTCTATTTAGTATTGGAATGTGTAGATTCTATAAAATTATATAAAACCAATAGAATCATAAGCTTGTAAAAACCATACTTGAAACTACCAAAAGTTTACACCAAAATGATTTAACATTAGTTTTAACTAGAAAAATCTCAAAATTATAAACTCGTAAAATTATATAATTAACTCATTGTTTTGACAATCGTACTTTAATAGAGGGCAACTAAGGATTTAAGTTTAGTAAATTTGCAAGAAAGTGTTCGATTAGTGTATATGACCATCTATTTAAGTGGATGATTTTAAGCCAAATTCAATCTATTTTGACTTAATCAATGACCCATTTAAGAGTAAGGTGATTGAAAATATCAACATCCATTTTCTCTAACTCTTTAGCTCTCCATGGAACAATTTAAATGAGTCAGTTTAGTGAGAATGCAATAGATATTTTCGTTGTCTTTGAGAGATCAAAGCAAATGTTTGACTTTATTCATCAAATCTTACAATGTTTACATCTTAAAGCACATTCTTTTAAGCTTTCTTATGAAGCATTCCATACCTAATAAAATTGACTTTAAAATGTTATCATACACTTCATAAAATCTCCTAAATATAATATTTGGGAATGTTTTAAGGAATTGCAAAGGGATATTTATATCATGATTAATTGTTCTTAATTTAAACTTTAGGGAAAATGCAAATAATACTCCTAAACTTTGACTTAGATGTGAATTGTTCTTATAAACTTTCAAAATCTAGTTTTTAACCTCTAAATTTTAATAAATTAACAAATAAACTTCTTAGGTTGAGAATAATCCCCTTAAGGCCTTATCCTCTCCAAAAGACAAGTCCCTCCTCTCTACTTTGATTTTGGTATGTAAATACTCCCTAAACTTATTAAAATGTGTTTTAAGACCTCCTAAACTTTGACCATAGTATGAGTTTTTTTAACTCAAAAAGGAAATGTCCTTTATATTGTCAATTTATCAAAATTTAAGGGGTTGAAAACTAAACTTTAAAAGTTTAGAAAGTCAATCCATATCCAAGTCAAAGTTTAGGGGTGTTATCTACAATTTTCCCTTAAAACATTTTTGTAGTAGTTTGACTTGTTTAGATTGGATGGCTACAAATGAAATGGTAAGTAGAGTATTAATGAAGAAATTTTCATAAGACATTTTGCAAGTGATTGAAATCTCATAATGATTGGGAGAAAGTATTAGTATGATTTATGTCACGCCCCGAAGCGGCAAAGTCGTAACAGTTCCACCGTGTAAACCACTCTAAGATAGAAGTTGGCCTTACAACCGCTATCTTAGACCTGATCTACACAAGGCGTCAACGACTAACCCGCTTTGAAGTAAACAGTTTGCAATTTAAATAAATCATTCATTTAAGAAAGTGAGGAAATACATATATTCACTATAATTTAGTGATTACAATTATCGTTTGCAATGTTTCTCCGAAATATATTTTCTAGTTATTACATTATTAAAAAAAAAATGAGAAGTTCTAAAGTAAAAGCTTAAACCTTAAAAATATATGTTCGTTCTTCAATATTTTTCCTCACTCCCCAAGATCCAGCAGTTGCTAGCTTCAGAATAGTTGTGGCCGCTTCTTAGCCAACACCTGCACGATGTCTATAGGAATGTGAGCAACCACAGCTCAGTAAGTTAGGACGGAGGACTTAAAACTATACCATACACACAATAAGGTTTTCAATCACTTATTAAGTGCAATGCATGTGTAAGCAAATGCCATCGCACGACGTTGTCCGACCGGTCGTGAGATTAGAGAAATTGCGCCCGCTCTAATCCGAGTTGAGGAGTTGCCGTTAATGCAACAGCTCACGACCAAACCCAGGCTTGTGTAATGAAGACCTTGCTCCTCCCGCGACTACCTTCGAACCACTGTCTTCACCCTCGCCGCGACCTCCTCTCCTGTCACTTAGTTCGACTAAGGATAAAGAAGGGACCATTTTGCAATCCTGCGCTATCCCTTTCGAAGGGGTCGGTATTTGGCCGGAGAGTCCTAAGTTCCCCTAACGGGTTGCCATGCATGTCCGATTATGATTACTAGTCATATATTTGATTAAGTCCAATTTAGGGTGATCAATTATTTCATGCAAATCATACAATATATGCTAGAGCAACAAACAGAATCATAGCATTACCCATAATCAAGCACATGCGCTCATCCAACTATCTAACAAACACAACCAAGCATAATCTCAAACCTCCCAAAATACAGTATTGTATTAATCCCAACTTACCTCGACTCCTCGCTCATTCACTCGAGGTCCGATTTGATCAGGCTACCACCGATCATCCCTATAACACAAACGTGGTTTCAGCTTTTCATATAACTATTATAGGTTCATTTTATCCTATAACACTTATTTATACGTTTTGTTTAGGGTTTAATATGCCTAATTATCTAAGTCTTACGTCTTTTATAATTATTTAGGTTTTGGATTAGGTTCGGGTTCGGTTTTCGCATCGATTTCTAAATTAGGTTCTAGTTCGATTTCTAAGTAGTGTTTTATACTTTAACCCTAGAAATTCGTTTCAACCCATAATGTGAAATTAATCACATTATTTCCCGATCTCCTAAATACTATCATTACCCCTAGTCAGTATTTTATTTCACCCGGTACACTTATATCCTTATTAGTGTACCGAACTCACTCCTAATGTGAGAAATTTTTACATTTTTCATATAATTACATAAATTCAAATTTCCTATCAGATTTATTGTACATTTTTATTATTATCACAATATCAATTTTTATTATAATATTTCCTATTTATTATATTTTCAATAATTACCTATTATGTATTATTACCTTTTATGTATATATTACACTTCTAATATTTATAACACTCTAATTATCGTCTCTAAACATCAATTATCATTTCAAAATGTCTAAATTCATCCTAAATCAGATTTTACTCTTAATTACCCTAATTTACAAAATTAACTTAAAATGTACTATTTTTCCATATTACTTATTTACTACATAATTAACCTAATAATTACATCTAACACCCTAAATACTACAAGTATCATTCTCCATCAGATTTCAACATCCCTAAACATCTACTTATTCACTAAGTCAGTAATTAATAATTTAATTACTTAATTAATTCCAAATTACCCAATTTTTCCATCATTTTAGGGCTAAAAATTAACTTAAAATTTTCAAAAATTAATTTTAAAAAAATGGCTTCATAGCACTATTCTATATCACATGAGCATCCTACAGAAAAAAAAATTAAGCTCCAAACTACACTCCTAAGGTCATTTATTTCTAAATCGAAATGTGCTCGGTTTTGCATGATTTCTTAAGGACCATATATTACGGGGCATGTTTTCATCAAACTAATATTTTTCATACAAACTACATACAAAAATATCTTAAAATAACAAAATTCATAATTTTATAATAATATTTACTATTTTTACAAAATTACAAAAAATCAGGCTGGAAATCGGACTCACCGATCTTGGTGGCTCCGGCCACCGCCGGCCGCCATGGCCTTGTCTTCCGGCTTGGGCGCTGCCACCACCATGTGGTGGTGGTGGTCGTCCACTCCCAGCTCCTCGTCTGGTGTGGGTTCCCTTTGAAAGCCCTAATTGCACAGTTTTTCTAATTTTTTTTTCTAAACCGAATTTTTCTCTCAATTTCATCTCTCCCTAATTTTTTATGATTTCTAACTGTCCAAATGAGTTCTTTAATTTTTCCTGCTATTTATATGGCTTTAGGAGATTTATTGTGCATTAAATGGGGCAAGACAATTGCCTTATCCCTTGATTTTTGGCTTTTATGTTGGGTTATTCTAATTGGCCGAATTTTTTCTTATTTTTCCCAACTGCCACGACCCAATTCTGGATGATTCATGATTTTTCCTGATTTTTCGTAATTTTTCCTTAATTAATTATGAATTTTCTTTAAGCATTTAGTATTATTTTAGCACATTTCGCGTATTTTAAATAATTACTCGTATTTATACTTACATGTAAACATATATAGTATAAATAAATATTCTTAAATATTATTTAAGTCATTCTATTATTTTTAGTATACATATAATCTATCTCTAGTAATTTATTAGTTATTAGATTACACTTTTTGCCTTTTCAGTAATTAGTAATTATTATGCTTAAAATTTGAAAATTTTATAGTCTCTTATTTTATTACTTATTTTCTTAAATTCAAGTTTACAGGATCATTTTTACTAATATTTCTCTCAATAGTTTATAATTTGGGGTTTAATCGGATTCCTTAACCAATCATCCAAAATTTATGTTCTAAGTTCAATCCTACGGTCAATTGACTTACCTTTGGGGCTTACAATTTACAAGACTATGGTAGAAAATATTAAGTCAATACTAGTTTTAAACTTTTAGATTAAGTATTTGAAAAAAAAAATCCATTAGTGAATTGTTGATTTGGCTACTCATTGAACCAAGCAAGGCAAATGGTATCAAAGCTAAGAATTAGAATTAGAGATTGACGCCAAAATGGTGTAGGATGTCACCAAGGCTTTACTCCTAGTAGTTTGCTAAGATAGTAAGGCCTTTATGAGAGAGAGGATTACTAGAATAAACTACATCGCGCGCTAAAAATTTAGAAGAATTGGGCTAAATTCTAAGGTGATATGACAAGGATGTCATTGAGATATCCAAAGCAACTGATATTAAACATAGATCCTAGGAAAGTGTTAGTGGTGATTCATAAGGCTAAACTAATGAATACCAAGTCAATAATAGTTATGAATTTTAGGGTAAGTAGTTGAGATGCTTATTAATTACTTCTTAACTTGGCTATTGACTATCATTTGGTTAAGGTTAGGAGACTCATTTACATGAAATGGCATCTAATAATTATCTATGGACTACTAAGAGAGTAATGAACACATAAAAGGATACCTTTTCAACATTAGTTTTTAAATCAAACAACTTAACTTCCATGTTAAGCAAATGGATAATTAGGTTCATAAGGGAGTATGTTGATATCTAAATGGAGAAGACTAGAGGGTATGATTGTGGCCTTATTTTAGGAGAGATATCTTGAGGATACTTAATGATGACCCCAACATTGACACCAATTACTCATAAAAGAAGCATAGGGAAATTAGTTTGACTACAACGCTTCCCTATTTTTCAACCAAAATCATCTTAGTCTATAACAT
Source organism: Lumnitzera racemosa (assembly GCA_024138005.1). Classification (NCBI taxonomy): domain Eukaryota; kingdom Viridiplantae; phylum Streptophyta; class Magnoliopsida; order Myrtales; family Combretaceae; genus Lumnitzera; species Lumnitzera racemosa. The sequence goes on from JAMXBC010000007.1 coordinate 12,330,192, forward strand.
AAAGAGAATAAATTGAAATAAGAATTGGTACTTAGGAGTGTCATTAATTTAGCTAATGAGAAATGACAAAGTTATGGGTAAAGATTGGATTTAGCAATGGTCACAAAATAGATAAATAAGGGGAAAAATGGAACTTGAATCTACAAACTTCTTCATTAAATGAGGTAAATTTAGGAATGTTTATACATCTTGAGGGGTGATGATGGTGACATGCATTGATGTGGTCTATGGAAGTATGAATCAAGCTAGAGGATCAAGGAAAGCTTAAGAGTCGATAAATAAGAATGGAATTAGTTCTTTCAATTAGTGTTTGGACGCCATTACATGTACCATTTGGACACTAAGAGATATTAAAGCAAGGCAGCTTATCATCTAAATGTTAGGAGTTGTTATCATCTAGCCGATAATCAATATTGACAATGTAAGTTTTAATTAATTATATTTTTGACCTTTTATTATTAACGACTTTTCCATTTACCGAAGGTTAGTATTTAAACTTTTTTTTTCTTCATTATAAGGGATGTCGGTCACATTAAAGTAATGAAGAAGGGAATGAATTGATTACTTATAAAACGTGGTTCTTTTTAAAAAATCTTTACCTTTGATTACTTTATTAATTTATGGAAAAGCAAAAAGAGCAGGATAGAATGATAAAAAGTACAAATATAGCCTCTACGGCTATAATCAACATCACTTTATCTTATAATTATCCTATAAGCGTATTGTGTAATCTCTTCTCTATCAAGTAAAGGAAATCTAAAGTAATTAAGGAAGTATAAAGAAATATCCTATAAATTTTGCATAGGGGAAGATATAAATTTCTCAAATAACTTATGAGTTATAGTAAATAAAGTATTATCGAGAGAATGCATATGATAATCAGTAGATGAGTTGTTGTTCAAATTCTATATATGTTATTCTCTGACGTTGCTTGCTTGTTTTCTTTTTTCTTTTCTTTTTTTTTAACTACAACGGTTAACTTGAATTCTTCTTCAACTAAAATTTTGAACACTTAAAAAATATTTTTGATATTTCAAATAGATGGCTATCCAAACTTATTGATTTCTCTCTAAGAAAAATCTAGCTTGACTTAAATTTAAATTCTCTAAAAAATCCTGTTAATATTTCCATAAAATTCCAATAGATATTCTTCAATTATCTTCAATAAATTCATTGTATATTGGGTTCAATATCTTTGAAATATCTTAATCCTTATCACCATAATTTTCTCCGGTTTCAATTTAAACAACCCATAACTTGATAAGTATCACGAAAACTGACCACTGATCCAGATATTCTAAATATCCAAACCCTTCAAATATTTTCACAATAACATGTAATTAAACTTGAACTGTTCAACTTAACATGATTCTTGTATCTTTCAAACTTGAAGCTTGATACTATCTTGTTAAACTTAAAGACTTCAATCTTCAATAATTTAATCTTCCTTCAATAGTCAAATTAAGTCAAATGTGTTACTGATACTTTTGGCTAATGGAGTTAGGCTTTGACCTATAAAGCAAACATGATTATAAAGCTTATGCTAAATCTGGTATGTTTTAGCAACTTTATGAATTTTTTAGTGAAGCTTTTAACCTTTGAAAAGCTTCATTGAATATTCTATATGCTCAGGGAAACCTTTTAAGTCTTCGTTTCAACCTTGTAAGTTTGTCCATGCTTAAACAAATATCTTTCTACCTTCTTACAAACTTATAGCTTTCATGATGAGCCTTCTAAGTTGATAAAACTTCATTTTTCATTTCAATACTGCATTTCAAGTTACATTATGGCTTTCTATAGTAACTCAACAACTTTATTAGTAATCTCTTTACACATGTTTTGTTAGCATTAAAACCAAATTAAGAAACTTGACACTCTCTCCCCTTTTGATGATAATAAAACATAATACAAAATATATATATATATATATATATTATAACTCTAATTATAGAAAGCACTGCACCTCATGTTGAAATTATATCTTTGGTTTACTCATCTCTCCCCCTTTATGTATTATTAAAAATAACCTTAATATTTGAATTTTTTTTTTTCAAAAACTTTCTTTCCCTTTTTATTCTAAAAAGATAATTAATCATTTATATAAAAAACGATTTTTCTAAAACCAATCATATGATAATAATTATTTATCACAAAGAATTATTTAGATGATACCAATTGAATTATATTTAAAATATGGAGAGCATGTAAGAGGGATGAATTAATATATATATATATATATATATATATATATAAAGAAGTTAGAATCAATTTACCAAATTCCTTTAGGCTTTACAAAGTTCATATTCTTTTCCCTTTTTGTCGAGGCATTTATTAATCAATATTACATATATTTATACATTACGTTGAGTACCTACAATACTTAGAAAAAACAAATTATATCTTCCTATGAAACTAGGCAAATTGAGATCTATTAAAATTCAAGCCCATAATATTGTTCTTTTCGACTTATTCACTACTTCGCTTGTAATTTTTATAATAGCAATATCTTTCAATATGTTCATCTTTAATATAGATACAATAGGTATAAGGAGTTGAGTAATTGTTCCTGCTTTCACTTACTTAATACCTTTTTGTATCAGTTTGGGTACCTTTTGAACACTAAAAAAAATGTAATTATATTATTGAATGAATTAGCTTTGGGTTACAATGAGTAATCATAAATTATATAGTCTATAATACAACCCTAATAACATGAGGAAAAGACTAAAGTGCCCTAATAATACAACCTATGCTAAATGTACAACATATGTAACTGCATGCGAGAAGAAAAATACAACTGCATATGACAATATGCCCCCTCAATCTTAAGGTTCAATAGTGGATGTCAGATTGGAGCAACGATCTATGAAAGTGGAAGTAGATGATTCTTGTTAAGGATGACAACCCATTGAAACCTGGTAAGAATGTAGCAAACTAGAATTTTTCCCATTGAGACCATTTCATAAACAAAATGATAATCAATATTAACACGTTTAGTGTGATCATGTTGGATAGGTTTGGTAAGAGATTAACTGCTCCAAGATTATCACAACATAGGAAAATGGGATGCTAAATAAGAATGCCAACCTAACGACAAGGTGAAATATCTACGTAAATTCTGCAATCGCATAACTAAAAGCCTGATATTTAGCTTTAGTGGAATTTAGGGCACAGTGGGTTGCTACTTAGATCACCAAGATATGAGGTTGCAACTATGATAAATAGCATAAATTGTGGACGAGTGTCAATGTAGTTAGCCCAATCAACATCTGCAAAGGTAGTTAAAGAGGTGTTAGATGTTTGAAGAATGGGAAGACCCAGTTTAGGTCAGCGCCTAAGATAGAAAAGGATGCAATTTGATTCTTGTATGTAGTGAAGGGTAAGACGATGTACGTATTGGCTCAATTGATGTACTATGGCGTTACGTTGATATTTGGTTAGTTAATTGTCTAATATTGAAGAGTACTGACAATCTCATGATAGGCGACAAGATTTGATAAAAAAAAAAGAAAAAGGAAACCACAAGCATTGAGATGGCTCTTAAAAGAAAGGGGAGTTTTGATAGGCTTGGAGAGTTGCATATGATGATGTTTAAGAAGATCATAGATGAATTAAGATTGACATAAGTGGATGCCTTGTATCATGGTAGTGGCATAAATATCAAGAAAAAAATGCAGAGGTTAAGATCTTTCATAGCAAACTGGTAAGAGAATACTGAAATGTAATGGTTAAGGCGTAAGGTGCAACTTCTAATGAATACAATGTCATCAACATTAAGAAGAAGGACCAACGTACATGACCCTAAAGATGAACATAGATGTGTCAACATTACTTTAGTGAAACCCTAAATTAAGAAGCTTCCAAGGTAAAAGAACCAAGCTCAAGATCTTGTTTTAGACCATAAAGGGATTAATTGAGCTAGTACATATGGTAAGGATAATGAAGATGGACAAAGTCAAGAGGGTGTCTCATGAAGATTTTCTCTGTCAAATAACCATGAAAAAAACACATTCTTAACATCTAGTTAGTGAATGTCCCAACATGAGGAGACAACATGAGATAAGATAAAGCAAATGGTAATGGGTTTGATAATGAAGCTAAAGATTTCAGTAGAGTCAATGCTCTCTTTTTGACTGAATACTTATGCAACCAAATGAGTTTTATGTCACTCTACTTAGCTTCAACATTGTGTTTCATTGGAAATTTTCAAGTTCTACCAACTACATTTTGGTTTAGTTAAGGGGAAATGAAAGTCCAGATGCTATTTTTAAGGAGAGAGTCAAACTTTTCTTTTATGGTAATTGTTTAGGTGAAGTCATGAAGGGTAGTCATTTAGTGACAAAGCTTGTAGGAAGAAGTAAAGATTGAAAATGTAAAGAACTTTGGTAATGCCAAATCTAGAGCGATTATGTATATAATGGGTAAGAAAGGATGAGGATAAGGGGTTAGTGGAGGAGGTAGTAGAGGTTAAGAGAAGTGGATCTATTAATAGGAACAAAGAGGTAGAAAACTCAGAGACTGGAGGAGTACGTGGTTTAAAGTAATGATAGACATTTAAGATGGTTAGTCCAGGAGGAAGAGAGTCAGATGTAGAAAGGGAGATCGGAAATGTTCCTAAGGTTAAGGTTGTGGAATCAGGAGGTATAAGGGAGGAGGAAGAGCTATGTGGTGGGGAAGTAAAAAGGGTAAGGGATGGTGAAGAGGAGGGTGAAGTAGAGGGGGGGTAAGGAGGGGGTAAAGCTACATGAATGTGAGGTGAGGATAGTACGAGGTAGGGTAAGGGATGAGATGTTGAACTCATTAGCAAGGATATTGAACAAGACAAGTTTGGTGTAAAGATGTTAGTCTCATAAAAAACCACGTGGTGGTTGAGGTAAACATAACCAAAAGTGAGATCGAGATGATGATAACCTTTGTTGTTAGTCAAGTAGTCAATAAATATGTGAGGTGCAGAAAGAGGTGAAAGTTTGTATGGAGCATTGTATGCAATGTTTGGAAAGTAGAGACATCCAAATGTACAAAGGAATTGATAGTCGAAGGCATGTTATGGAAAAGTTCAAAAGGTGATTTGTGGTTATGGTTAGCTGTAGGTACTTTGTTAATGATGTAACTATCAATATTGGCAACATTAACCCAAAAGGAGAAAGGAAGGTTGGCACCTAAATAGATAGTGCGTATTAATTTCTTTATGTAACAATATTTACGTTATGCCACTCCATTTTGTCGTGGATGGAGGGACAAGGAGTTGGATGCCATTACATGTAAGAAATTAGTGAAAGCCATATTAACAAATTCACCACCACCATCACTATTAAAGATTTTAATGCGATTGGAGAAATAATTTTTAGCTAGAGTTTTGAAATACTGAAAATGAGAAAAAACCTCATACTTATTAAGCTTAGGAAGATATAGGGGTATCAAGTACAATCATCAACAAAGATTACATAACAGCAATGTCCTAGACTTGATCTAATAAGCTATTGCCATACATTAGAATGTAATTGTATTATTGAATGAATTAGATGGTGTTACAATGAGTAATCGGAAATTGTAGTGTATAATACAATCCTAATAACATGAGGATAAGACTAGAGTGCCCTTAATAATGCAATCTATGCTAAATGTGCAATGTATGTAAATATATGTGAGAAGACAAATACAAATACATATGATAATACCTCCTAATTTGGTTTTGGTACCTCTTATGTTATATAGTGTACTGATATCAGGCAAGTGCACCTATCAGTTTTAATATAGCGGATGTGAGTCCAAGTCGATCCCTCAGAGACTTCGAGTACTAATATTAACCTTAGCTTTATTATCTAACCGGAAAATTATGAAAGTTTGAATTAATTAAAAATACTAAAATTAACAAACTAACTTAATTATAAGACTTAATTAAGCAATTGAAAAAGCAATAAAATTAAGAACGACTTCAAAAGTGTAATAACGTATTTAGGAATTATTTCCTCTAGAGTTAACATGTGATCGCTTAAAATATATTCAATTCGGTTTCTATTATTATTGACCGGAGGGATTCACAATTAAAGTTAATACCTTTCTCAAGCATATTAACCCTAATCCTAAATTATTCACTGGAATCTCTTCACTTAATAATATAATTTAGAATTGCATTAATGCATAATAAATTCCTATACAAATAATTAACTTTCCGGAAGAAACATATATCTTATCTCTAAGTATACATGTAATTCTCTCCAATTATGTAAAGATCTAACTACGCATGCAATTTCTCAATCAACATGCATAATATCATATATTGATATTCTAGAAATATCAATCAATAATTAAACGACATAATTGAATCAAGTAAAGATAGAAACTTTATTGAAATTTCTAAATCAATCCAAGAATCACATGAATCCCTAGGTTCCATAATCCTAAATACTCAAATTCTAAGCTATCATAATGAATCTAAAAACGAGTTCCATAAAAAACGTAAAATAAAACATGGAAAACTCCTTTGATTGATGAAAAATCTCTCTAATCTCGAAGTTGATGTTGTTTTCGCCTCTTTCTTGATATTCTCCTTAAGTCTCTTTCTCTTCTCTTGTGTCTCTCCGTTTCTGTAACGTCTCTCCTCTTCTTTTAAACCCTAAGATATTCTTTTATATGTGTATTATAAGGATTATGTTTTCGTCACCAGACACAGCCTGGGACATGGCCGTGTCCCCAAGTCGTGTAACTTTCTGCACTAAGGTAAAATTTTTTACACAACTTCAAAATTTCATAACTTCTTCATTTGAACTCCGATTTGAGTGAAACTTGATTCCTTTTCTTCGTTTTCGATCCTAGAACGCGTTCAAACCTTGAAATCAAAATTTTACTCAATTAAGTATCAATTTCTTTAAAGAAAACAAAAAATGTAAGGAAAATACTATAAAATTACCATATAAAATATGTTTAAAATCAGAGTTATCATGTACTTTCTAAGTTGCACTAGATATTTCTTTGGTCAAGCAATATAGCTTCTAATGTACCTTTTATATTACTCAACTACCATTTCTTTTTCATTTAAATTATTAATGTGCATTATTTTAGTTTGAGCAGTATTTTTAACCTTAATAAATATTATTTAAGTAAAACCTTTTAAGCATTCTCCTTCAAAATCCAAACCACTTCTGGAACCATCAATTCTTTGACTTGCAAATAGAATTTTTAACTTTTTTCACTTTCATTGAGTTTTGCCAAAGTACTTTTAATAGATTTTGAAATATCATCAATTATAGTTTTAAGATTTTTCATCATTTCTTTTAAAACTATGTTTCCATTGATAATGCCTCTTTTTTTAGATGCAAGGACTCATTATCAATTCTTAAAATATCATTTTCCTCAACTAAAGTTTTGTTTGTTTGACTGAAAACATGATTCTCATTTTTCAAAACATCGATTTCTTCGTATTACATATTTGATTTGCCTTACGTCATTTTGCACCTCAGTTCTTTAATGGTTAGCTTTGATAGATCATGTGCCTCTTCCGTAGCAATCCTTTTGACATTCCAAGCTCTTAGCAAGATCCTCGAGTCTTCCTGATCCTAATTATAGAAAACTTATCCAAGTAAAGCTAACTCATTAATGATTACAGAAAAATGATTAAAAACACTCAATCTTTTTCTCGTAGATGGAATTGCAAACGCCCATATTCCCGTAAAAGAATATCAATTCGTGTCTCTTTTCCTATATCCGATCCTTCATGAGTTCCACATAATTTACTGCATATGTCTTTATTGTGTTGCGAGCAGAAGCAAAACCAAACTCCGAGGAAGCGATATCACTAATTAATAAATGCTTAGCTTAGACCTGGGGATGAGCCAGATTCGACTCATAATTGGACCAATCAGTCCAGGTGGGTCTATACGGGCCAAAGTGAGCAATCTGCTTGGACTGATGGGTTGACTACCCAGGTCCATGACCCATCGGTTAGACGTGAGCCTTCTTCAGAAAAATAAAAAATAAAAAACTTGATGTGACGTCACTATGCAGCTATTGCTGCAACTCCCATGCCTAATTCATCAGCTAAAAATTAGTAGGGTTGGAGGGTCTTGTCTTTAATTCATGGAAAAGGACAAAAAAATAAAAAAATTCTAAAGCAATGACTTGAATTTGCCTAACTCACACAATGCAGTTAAATGCAATGTAGACTGAGACTGATTTAGAGTTTCAGACGCGCACAGGTGGAAGAAAAATTCTTCCTACGCGTTGAGACAAATAAATTTCTTTCGGTTCTAAAAATCTGCAAAGTTATAATCATTTTAAAAATTTCAAAGTGAACGTTTACAAACTTCCATTTCAAAATTTAAAAGAAACGCATTGTGAATAAAATGCATGCACCGCTCATCCATCTCCACAAAATAGTTTTCTACCTGCATCTCATTCGCTCTTATCTTCATTTTCAATAAAATAATATTTTCCACAATAATTGAAGTTTTCTATGCTAAACTTTATTTTTTGTTTACTACATTTGCCGGAACACACCAACTCTACACGATACACTTTATGTCTGCTTGCAATAATATTTTGTACTAAAAACTTCACTAGAAATATTTTTCTTTCAAATCATATTTTCCACAATACACGATAGTTGAAAATTTCACATGTTTAAGCGTAATACTTTGCATACTACTTCCCCTTTATTTGCAGTTACAATTGCACGTGAAAGGTTAAAAATATGAATGGATCGCTTTTATTATGTGTCTTCCTCTAGCAAAAAGGATTCCAAGGGGAAAGGAAAAAATCCTTAGCATGAGCAACCCGTCAATGTCAACGACTATGGTATTTAGCACGGTTTCACTAGCAAATGATATGATGATTTATTAGAGTTATCGATAGTTCTTCTCAGTTTCAAGCAATAAACTCCATACCAATAAGATAACACCATAGAAGGTGAGGAAGCTATAGATATAGGTGAAAACAACATTGAGGACTTGCCATATGGTGACCCAATTTAGCTCCTAAGACTTGCGAAGTTAGAAATATTTGCTAAACATTTTTATTAAAATTATAGATAAGGAAGGCAATTCTTATGTGCAATGTAAGTACTATCCCTCAAGCTATGCATATTAGAAAGGGGGATAGTTATGGTATGCTAATGAGACACCTATAGCGGAAGCATCCATTAGAGTACAACATCGATAAATCTCAACAACAAATTGCACAGCCTAGTAGTTTTTAGTCATTTGCACTATTTTGATATGACATGAAGAAGCAAAAGATGGCGCTCGCGTAGTACATCGCAAACATACATCTCTCCATCAGTGTAAATAAGTGCAAGTCCCAAATATGGTACGAACAAGATTCATTGAACCCAAACTCACGTACCTTTGACACTAAGACCATGCAGAAAGCCAACCAGTAACTGTATCACAGAGATAAACAAGAGCTCATGGCAATGTTTAGGAAATATTAAAATCAAAACAAATAAACTGGATAATGACGTAAAGTGGATGCTTTTTCAGTAAACATTAAAATCAACCAACACACTAAATTTTTTTTTAAAAAAATTTAACCTACGAACTACAACAATCTAATTCCGAATAGCGAATACGTACAACCTGTGAGACCCTATAAGATTAATAATTTGAACTTAGCACCTAAATTTAGTCTTAACACGAGATATGTCCGTTTGAGTGAAAATATAAATCCCACAAAATTGCGAGTGGGGTACTAGTACCTAACTTTAGGATTTCAATAGAAGTTTCTTTATTTTAGTAGAAATTTACCTTAGAGCCATAACAACTATGTGAAATAATCTTGCAAACTTAGACATTAAAAGTGAATCATAAAATTTACTAATATGGTTAATGTAATCCCTATTATCTCAACATGCAAGCTTAAGAATAGTGAATTTTTCTTAAGACTATACATACATGTAGATTAGACTAATGAGTGAAAATTTTAGCGATGATAATTTTAGTTGTAAATTTAATGTCTAAAATTAAAAAATAATAAGAGAGAGAGAGAGAACTGCAAGACGCATATGTATATATATATATCCATATGGAAATAACAGTTATAGGTACATATATTATTATTAGTAATCATTAAATATTGTAATTGCAAATAAATAAACGATGGTAATAAAAAAATATGTTATACTAATTTATTTACTAGTAGATTAAAAGTAGCTCGATGATATGTAGTGTTACGCCCCGAAGTCGCAAAGTCGCAACAGTCTCGCCGTGTAAACCATTCTATGATAGTAACTGGCCTCACAGTGCCTACCTAGAGATAATCTACACAAGGCGTCGACGACTCCTCGCTTTGAAGTAAACAGTTCGAGTAATAATTATACTACAATTATGATAATTATCACAAAGTTCTATAAAACATAGATAATTATAAATAAGTCCACAGAGCTTCCCAGGAAGTTTTACATAATAACTACAGTTTACTAATTTACAGAATAACTAACAATCTTCAACCTTTAACTACAAGGTCAGTCTAGTTACACATTTGCGAAATAACTTGATTCTCACACCCCTGGCTTCAAAAAGACTAACTTCGGGATAATTATAGGGCGGCATAGTACTTGAAGTGTTCACAAATCAGAACCTGCAAAAGGATCTATAAGGGTATGAGCAACTAAAGCCCAGTAAGTTGAATTGGAAACTCATGAATGCATACAAGCACAAACAGAGTTATCAAACAATTATTTTCATACAATGCAACAATCAAGTGTCATCGCACAACGTAGTCCAGTCAGTTGTGAAATCAGAGAAATTTCACCCACTCCAATCTGGGTTGAGGAGTTCCATGTTATGCAGCAGCTCACAACCAAACCCAGGCTTGTGCAATGGAGACCTCGCTCCTCCCGCGACTACCTTCGAACCATTGACTCCATCCCCGCCGCGACCTCCTCTCCTGTCACTTAGTTCGACTAAGGATGAAGAAGGGACCGTTTTGCAATCCTGCGCTATCCCTTTCGAAGGGGTCGATATTTGGTTGGAGAGTCCTATGATCCCCTAACGGGTTGCAATGCATGACATTTTCGGTTATTAGGGTCGACTGAGATTAAATGCCGGTTAGGGTGTTCAACAAGTTCATACCAATTCAATCAGTCACAAAGTCATTCACAGTACAAATTCCAGCATGAATTCAGATACATCATGCACATGCGCAAACTATTTACAATCACAATCATATACAAGCCTAAGTCTCCGAGTATTACGAAACTAGTACTCTATTACAATAAGCAATAACCCAACTTACTTGAATTTGCTCAATCGCCCGATCCTCTAGTTGCGAGTTGATTTGTTCCTGAGTGTCCTATAATACAAATAGGTTCTTTTAGTACTTATATTTTATGGATTCTTATTCTAATTTATAATGTAACTCATTTTCCTCATGTATACCTACAACATATTAATAATTCGTTGTATTTTATTTCGGGGTTCGGTTCCTAAACTAGATTCTAGTTTTAATTCCTAAGTCGTAATTAAGCTCGAATCCCAATGTGACATTAATCACATTATGTTTGGGTATTCAAATATTCTATTAGGTCGTAATTTTGGTATTCTAACTATTCGGTACACGCTAACCCTAATTGAGGTATCGGATTTATTCCCGATGTGTAAAAATCTTACATTTTAAGATATTTACTTAAAATTAAATATTATTTCAGTTTATTATTTTTCTGATTTCAATTATAATATTATCTAATAACCTTATTTTTTTAGATTTATTAATTTACATTTTCACATATTACTAATTTATTATATTACTTACCTAATTGCCCTAATTAACCATACTTAGTACCTAAAGGCTAGGATTAAGGTTCTACTGCAGAGATTAACTTCCCTAAACCTCTAATTAAGATCCAAATCAGTAATTAACATCCTAATCACTTAATTAACCCTTAATCACCCAATTTTACCATCATTTTAGGGCTAAAAATTAACTTAAAAATTTTGAAAATTAATTTTAAAAAAATGGCTTCATAGCACTGTTATACATCAAATGAGCATCCTACAGAAAAATTTTGAACTCCAAACTACATCCCTAAGCCTATTTATTTTCCGGTTTAGTAATGTTCGGTTTTGAACAATTTATTAGGGACCCTATATTTTCAGATCTAATTAAACTAAACCAATATTTTTCCCTAAATATACATACAATAAAACCTCAAAATAACAAGTTTCATAATTTTCTGGACAAAATAAATAATTTTACAAAATTATACAAAAATCGGGTGAATAAATGACTAACCAGTCCGAAGCTTTTGGGCAGTCCAAACCCGGTCCAATGTTGTCGGCCGGTCCAGGCGGTGGGTCTACTGTAGGGTGGTGGTGGTGGTTCGGTCCCAGGTGGTGGTGGGTGGTGGTTTTAGTTCACCTTGCTAATCTGCACAGTTTTCTTTTTTTATTTATTTTTCTGGAATTTCTCTCGATTTTTGTTGTGTTTCAATTTTTCTCAGATCACAAACTAGCCAAATGACTTCTGAGAATTTTTTCCTTATTTATAGACAAATGTGGTAATTAATGTGCATTAATTTGATGGGATTTTTGCCCCATTTCCTTGATTTTAGGCTTTTAGTTTGTCAAATTCTTATTGGTTAATTTTTTCTTTTTAGTCCACGACCTGACCTTGTTGCAGTTATCTTATCCTGATTTTTTCTGATTTTTTTATAATTATTTTGTATTTTTCTTTAATTATTTACTTAGTTTTCTACCTATTTTAACAATTACGCGTATTTTTATCTACACGTAAATACATGTAGGGTACACGTGAACATTTTTAAATATTATTTTGGTTATTCTAAAATTTTTAGTATACATATAATTTATCTCTAGTAATTTATTAGTTATTTCATTACACTTTTCGCATTTTCGGTAATTACTACCTATTATACTTAAAATTTGAAAATTTTTATAATCTCCTATTTTATTACTTATTTTCTTAAATTCAAGTTTACGGGATCAGTTTTACTAATATTCCTCTCAATAGTTTCTAATTTGGGTTTGATCAGATCCTTGAACCGATCGCCCTAAACCGATCGCCCTAAACCTTGGGTTCTAAGTTCAACTCTACGGTTACTTGGCTTGGCTTTAGGGCTTACATGTAGTGTTTAATTCAACCATATAAAGGACACCTAAGATATCATTTAATATAGTGCAAGTTGATGAAATTGCATATCACCATGAAAAATCAACATTCAATGAAATACTTGCTACAACGCCATTAAAGAGTAGGTAGTAATAGTGCAAGAAGAAGTTGTAATAAAAAGAATTAGGTCGGTACATAATTTAGAAACACATAAACAAACACATACACACACACATACATATATATATATATATATATACACACATGCGTAAATATATGTATATAGTATTAAGAATTACTAAGTCACTTGTCCAAAGTTGTACATCAAACACCTAAACTAGAGATGTTACAATTTCATTAGATTATGATATGCTCCCTCAACACATAGATGACCTACAGCCATAAAGTAAACTAGAAATAATTTACAACAAAACTTCCTACACATGTAAATATACATCTTACAAGAAATATATATATATGTATAAAATAAGTACTCTAAACTGCCTCAACTTAGACGGTTTCGAGAGCTCATAAACGAAGGCTTGTTTTGTTGCATGGAAAAAGAAAACAAGACAAATATTGTGAAAAAGATTACCAATAAGTATAGAAAAAGAGAAGAACAAGTGAAATCATGGGAGAAAAAGAAATCATGAGTTAATGATTTTCTTTTCGGAGTTCGAATATTTGGAGCTTTCAAGCAATCTTATCATGATTAAATTACGTTTATATTATAGATTTTGCAATATTTTCTTAAGTTTGTAACTTTTTCTTTTTATTGTGAATTTTTTGTTTGTACGTACTTCTACTTAAAGGTTATAATTTGCCATTATATCTTAAATTTTATTGCGAAAAAAAAAAGCTTTCCTATGATTTTAAGAAAACATTCTCCTAAATTGCGTATTTTCTAAACTTCCCTATTTTTATTTCTTGAGATTTTTTTTTAAAAGTGAAACATTATATAGATACCCGTATTAACACTAAAATACTTATTAACTTATGTGCCAGCTTTGGAATCTATAACTAGTACATCAACTAAGCTTACTTCAACATTAGTAGCCTCACATGTATAAGTACACAATAGTACCATGTTATATAAATATGGGCCAATATGTATACTAGATACATAAAGTATAGCTCCTAAACTAAATAAAACCACATTTTTATGCTTCAAGAGTCCTAAAGCATTATACGAGAACATAATATGATGAAGTTTATATATACATTATAAATATAATGTGTCTATATAACTATTATACTCAAGTAATTCACATATATGTCCATGATTATGCCTACTTAACTATACATAATTATTCCTCTTACATATGTATATATTGTAACTATATGGCATATATATATGTATGTATGTGTATGTAAGTATATGAATTAATTATTTTTGTACCTTCTCTAATATATGAAGAACTAATACGTCAAGTTAGAAAGTAAGTTAGAACCGCCACTAAGTAAGAACTCTAAACTATAATCAACTCACAAGATGAGTTAGAAGATTCTTGAATAAGGGTTTCAAATTTAAATGTACTTAGAGGATAAATCAAAGGTCTCTTGGATAAGATCTTCAAGGTAGAATGGACTTAGAGAGCAAGTTAGAAGATACCTTACTAAGAACCCTAAAGCTAACTCAACTTAGAGGATTACTCAAAAGAAAATTCAGAAGATGACTGTTGCGCCCCGAAGTCGCAAAGTCGCAACAGTCCCGCCGTGTAAACCATTCTATAATAGTAACTGGCCTTACAATGCCTACCATAGACATGATCTACATAAGATGTCAACGACTCCTTGCTTTGAAGTAAACAGTCTGATTAACAGTTAAACTACAATTATGATAAGTATTACAAATTCCTAATAAACATGTATAATTATAAGTAAGTCCACAGAGCTTCCCAGGAAGTTTTACATAAACACAACAGTTCACTAGATTACATAATAACTGTCATTCTTTCATCCTTAACTACAAGGTCACTCTAGTTACACATTATACTAAGTAACTTGATCCTCACACCTCTGACTTCAAACGGACTAACCTCTGGGTAATTGTAGGGTAGCATAGTACGTGAAGTGTTCAGAAATCAGGACCTGCAAAAGGATTTATAAGGGTATGAGCAACTACAGCTCAGTAAGTTGAATTGGAGACTCATGAATGCATACAAGCACAAATAGAGTTATCAAGCAATTATTTTCATGCAATACAACAATCAAGTGTCATTACACAACATAGTCCGGTCCATTGTGAAATTAGATAAATTTCACCCCCTCCAATCCAGGTTGAGGAGTTTCCATGTTATGCAGCAGCTTACAACCAAACCCAGGTTTGTGTAATGGAGACCTCGCTCCTCCCGCAACACCTTCGAACCATTGACTTCACTCTCGCCGCGACCTCCTCTCCTGTCACTTAGTTCGACTAAGGATGAAGAAAGGACCATTTTGCAATCCTGCGCTATCCCTTTTGAAGGGGTCGGTATTTAGTTGGAGAATCCTATGATCCCCCAACGGATTGCAATGCATGACATTTTTTTGTTATCAGGGTCAAATAAGATTAAATTTCATTTAAGGTGTTCAAACAATTCCACATCAATTCAATCAATCACAAAATCACTCACATTACAAATTCAGCACGAATTCAGATACATCAAACACATGCGTAAACTACTTACAATCACAACCATATACAAGCCTAAATCTCCGAGTACCATAAAACTAGTACTCTATTACAATAAGTAATAACCTAACTTACTTGAAATTCCTCAATCGCTCGATCACTTAGTTGCAAGCTGATTCGTCTCTGGGTGTCTTATAATACAAAGAGGTCTTTTTAGTACTTATACTTTAAGGATTCATATTCTAAGTTATAATTTAACTTTGTTTTCCATGTATACCTATTATATACTAATAATTCTTTCTACTCTATTTCGAGGTTCAAACCCTAAATTTGATTCTATTTTTTATTCCTAAGTCTTAAATATGCTCGAATCCTACTAGGAACTTAATCACATTAAGCTCGAGTATTCAATTATCCTATTGGGTCTTCAGGTAATATTCTAAACTATTCGGTACATGTTATTCTTAATTGGGGTATCGGATTTATCCTCGATGTGAGAAAATTTTACATTTTTATACAATTGCCTAAAATTCAATCTTAATTCAGATTTAGTATTATTTTGATTTTTATTCTAATATTATTAAATAACCCTAATTTTGTAGATTTATTAATTTTCAATTCCACATATTACTAATTTCTTACAATAACTACCTAATTTCCTAAATTAACTATACTTAATACTCCAAAGGCTAAGATTAGGGTTCCACATCAGAGATTAACATCCCTAAACATCTAATTAGTATCTTAATCACCTAATTAACCCAAAATTACCTAATTTTTCCATTATTTTAGGGCTAAAAATTAACTTAAAAATTTTGAAAATTAATTTTAAAAAAATTGCTTCATAGCACTGTTCTATATCATATAAGCATTCTATAGAAAAAAATTGAGCTCCAAACTACACTCCTAAGCCTATTTATTTTTCGTTCTAATCATACTCGGTTTTGATCAATTTGTTAAGAACCTTTTCAGATGTAATTAAACTAAATCACTATTTTTTCCTAAATCTACATACAATAAAACCTCAGAATAACAAGTTTCATAATTTTCGGGGCAAAATAAATAATTTTACAAAATTATTCAAAATAGGGGAAATTAAGGGACTCACCGGCTCGATACTTTTTGGCCATCCTAATCCGGTCCAAGTGTGTCGGCCAGCCTAAATGATGGGGCTAGAGTGGTGTGGTGGTGGTGGCTCAATCCCAGATGGTAATGAGGTGTGGGTTTCGCTTACTAACTAAATCTATACAGTTTCCTTTTCTTTTTTTTTTCTGGATTTTCTCTCGAATTTTTGAATTTTCCTAATTTTCTCAAATTCTAAATTGTCCAAAGTGGTTCTATGAAATTTTTCCCTATTTATAGACATTTTGGGTAATTAATAAGACATGACATTACCCAAATTCTTTGATTTTTGGCTTTTGTGTTGTTTAATTCTAATTGGTTAATTTTTCTTTTTTAGATTCTGACCTACCATGACCATATTTGCATTAATCTACACTCTTTTGATTTTTTTCTGATTTTTCTTAATTAATTTAATAATTTTCTTTAATTATTTACTAATTTTTTGGCCAATTTAAGTAATTTCGCGAATTTTTATCTACACATAATTACATGTGCGATACATATGAACATTCCTAATTATTATTTAGGTCATTCTATGATTTTTTGTATACATATAATCTATCTCTAGTAATTTATTAGGTATTAACTTACAATTTTCGTCTTTTCAATAATTAGCAATTATTATACCTTAAAATTTATAAATTTTGTAGTCTCCTATTTTATTACTTATTTTCTTAAATTCAAGTTTACGGGTTCATTATTACTAATATTTCTCTTCATAGTTTATAATTCGGGTTTGATCAGATCCTTTAACTGATCACCCTAAACCTTATGCTCTAAGTTCAATCCTACAGTCTCTTGACTTAACTTTAAGGCTTACAATAACTCAGAGGATATTAATAATCTTTAAATTGGTTATATTTTATTTGGTGATTTTTTATTTTTTTAAAAATTTGAGTTTATTTTTAGATAATGATACTTAATTAAGAAAAATCTTGATTTATAGGTTTTGAAATTATCTATGAAAGAAAACAAGAAGATGGAAACAAGTTTTACTTAATTTAACGCTAAAATAAGCAAGTTTTGAAGGTTTAAAAATCGATACAACCATGTCTTTGGTCATGTCATTCCCAGTTCTTTTTTTTTTTTGAAAAAAAAAGAAGAAGAAGAAGAAGAAGATGCGAAGCAATGGTAATGAGTTACATAACCAAGGGATAAGGTCATATCCTTAGTCGTGTCATTTGTACGGGCATTATTTTTCTGTTTCCTATATAAAGCTTCTTTAGGGTTTTTAGAGGGGACATTTAGACAGCCTTTAGAAAGTTTTTCAAGCTAAGATCATTCAAGAGAGAAATACTTCAAGATTCAATCTTTATTAAATTTCATAAATCTCTCTTGTACTCTTCTCTATTCTTTAATCGAAGATTATTGCTTTATAATGTATAGAAAGCAGATTTTTGGTATCTAGTTCTTATGGAACCTATATCTACTCATATGATATGATTTTTTATTAGATCTAATTAATTTTTTTATTCTTTTCTTGACTCAACTATGTATGCTTCATAATTTAGATTATTATTTCCGTAGGTAATGATTTAGAATTTAATATCTTATAAGAAAATCAAGAGATTTCTTATAAGATTAGATCTAAGCATAGTTGATAGAGATTATTGCATGATTAGAGATAATTTGTAAGATCTTTTTTTAATCTTAAATTATAATATAGAGAATTCATTGTGTAGTAATGCGATCTTAGGTCATGCTATTAAAAATACATTATAATAGGTGATTTCAAGCTTAAGTCTAATTGACTTAAGAAAGTGATTAACTTTAGTAAGGAATTATCTCAACTAAGGAAGATTAAAAAAGAAATTAGATTGTCTTTAGAGAAAATCACATGTTAAATCTAAGGGAAACAAGAATCTAGATACGGTTTATGAATTTTGAAGTAGTTTATAATTTTATTGCTTTCTTGATTTAGTTCTTGGATAGTTCTTATTTAGTGATCATTCATTAATTGCTGCAATTAATTTTAGATTCCTTAAACTCTTGAACTTGAATTTGGAGGTGAGATAATAGAAATCTAGTGAGTATTAGTAGTCAAAATCCCTAAGAGATGGACATTTAGACTTAATCCACTTATTACAATTTGATAAGTGCGCTTACTTGATCAGATATCTTAAGGCCTGACTAAGAACTTTACAATATAATTAGTGTAAGCAATATGGATTATAGATAAGTTAGGATCGTGGCTTTACCACTTGTTGAGATATTATATTAAAGTATCTAGAGACTTAAGAGTGCTCTGTTTGTGGTTGTACATTAGCTGTCCATGCACATACTATGTGTGTAATTAGGATTTTGTTTTGTGATAGGAGTTGAACTCCTTAGCGTATTGTTATGCAAGATTTCATAGAATTGTATTGTATGATCTTATTTAGTCACCCCTAATTGAAACTAATAGTGATTTGACTACTAGTGTAACCACACATGTATAACAGCCCATTAAGGGAACGATTAGGTGTGTTAGACCAAATATTAACTCCCTTCAATGATGATAACTGAAATGGTCCTTTCACTATCCTTAGTCGAACTAAGTGATAGGCAAGGAGGTCATAACAAGGGTGCAGGCCATAGTTTGAAAGTAATTACGGAAGAAGGGTCTTCTCCATTACATAAGCCTAGTTTTGGTCTGCTTTAAGTCATAGTAAACTCCTTGATTGGGGTTAAAGTAAATGTAATTTCTCAGACCTAAGGATGAACCAGATAACATTATGTGATGTTGCAACTAACTAATTACATTGCATTACATTATAATTAATAACCTTCTTTGTATTTGTTTGGTACCGTTTCGTCTCCATCTCACTTATTGAGCTAATTGTGCTTATATCCTTATAGACTCTTTTACAAGTTACAAGTAAAAGTTTCATGATGCATAAATATAACCACCCTCATGTTAATGCATAGTTGGCTGAGAAAGTAAGGAAATAAAGATCTACTAAATTTAAGCTTTTGACTTTTCTCTTAGTTTTGAGGAAACTAACTAATTAGGAATCCCTAGGATGCCAACTAGTTTCCTATCTTATTATAAATAGACTCCAAAACTTATGGCTTTTGTAAGCTCCTAGTGTGAATTATAACTTTATATGTGGATATGCTTATATAAATACTATTAAATTATCAAATAATAGGTTGTTTTGAACAGGTATTTTGAAAAGATATACCACATGTTTAATTATTAATAGGTGTTAAAGTAGATGCTTCAAGCTAGTTAAGTCATATATGCCTTATGTAAACTTTATCTACGATAATAGCTATGAGGTCAACTTCTATCTTATGTTAGTTTACACAGTGGGACTATTACAACTTCTCATGTTCAGGGTGTGACAGTTGTAAGTTGGTATCAGAGCCTTATTCTTAAGAATTTGCTCAAAGCGTGATTCTTAAAAACAAGTTTTGAAGCATCATAAATAAAATTTAATAGACATCATAGGAAAACATTGAGAGTGGGAAATAAGTAGCTTGTAAAAGATTTAGACTTTAGGTTTACATACATACATACATACATACATACATACATACATACATACATGCATGTATATGTAAAAGAAATATAGGAAATGTAACTAATAATATTGAATTATGAAAGATAATGTCTCTCATCAAATTAATTAGAAACTCAAAGGAATACCCAAATCTTAATTGAATCTTTTATGGATTAAGTAGGAATAGCTTATAGAATCTAGAGTATGATTTTCAAAGTTATTTTTGGAGATGATTAATAAAGTAATTCTTGGTATGATAAAGGAAGGTTAGAATAGATTTAGCTTGGTGAATCACATTTCTATTAAGTATCCACTAAGTTTAGACAATTAACTATCATGTTGACATTTCTAACAAATGTAAAGATTTGGTACGTTATTAGGGTAAAAGAAGTCTAAGCTTAATATTGAATTATCAGCTGTATTAATACATCACTTATAGAATGATATGAGTTATTATTTAAGAAGTTTAAGAGAAGTTGGTAGTAATAGATGAGAAGGATGATGAGAGGGATTATGGTAAAGATCGAGGTGCAATTTAAATATGAAGTACGGTTGTGGTTGAAATATGAGTTGTAGGTTTTGTTAAGCTCAAGGTTAAAAATAAAGTATGACCTAATTTGAAGGATATCATAGAGACAAATTCAGAAGGTTAGGCAAAGGATTATGGAGTAAACTTAAGAATTAAGTAGTTGAGAATAATAAGACTAATTTTTACACACTAGTTCTAAATAATGCCTTGGGTTGAGAATAAAGTATGTAAAGTGTTAATTCTCATTAATTTAATGAATGTAAAGGGATAATAAGATGATAACACACCTTTCAATTACTGAAATGATTTTTTCTATACTTTATGTATGGTTGAAATCATAGTACTGCAAGTTTAACCTCATAAAATAGAATATAGTTCATCATTAAGACTAATACGATTGAATTCAATAATGGAGTTGGAGCTATGTGACACCTTTCAGTTAAGATTAACGTTTACAATTACATGGAGGAAGAGGACATATCGATTGGAAAAAAAAAAATGAAGAGAGGACAAACAAAATCAAGGTAAACTAGCCACCAATTGACCAAAAGTGCTCAACAGTTGGTAAGAGGGAACCATCGTAGGGAGATCAGCAATTTGCAAGACAATAAAGATTTAGATGAACTTGTGTCGAAAATCCCCAATCCTGTATGTGAGATATGCTTGCAATCAAACCAGATTGATAAAAAGGAATTTAAAAGACACATGAAGCAATATCATCCATATGAGTACAAAGCAACAAACGTATGGTTCTACTACCTAAAAGTGTTAGAAATGTAGAAGAAAAAATGAAGTGTCCATACAATAGGTTGTTCTAAGCTTGCAATTATCCTATCCTCTTTTGAAGATTGCTGCTGTTGTTTACCTTGTTTCTTTTTAAATTGTAATGTTATCTAATGTATGTGTTTGCGTTGCTTATGTTGTTAGTTGCTTTTTAGTGCAACGTGGTACATGTAATCTCCTAAAAAATCTTCTTAATGTGCACCTATTTTTTCCTAAAACGTATTTCAAGTAACAAGCTTATTTATATTTTTATTCCTTATTTCTTTTAGTTAATAAGTTACCAAATACAGATTTGGAATTGTGTAAGAGGAAATTAGATCATAGTAGAAAATATTGAAGAACTTGATTAGTGGAAATAATTTGTACTTATTTAGAGTAAAGAGCTTTTAAAAGAGTAAAAAAAAATTATCAATGGCCAGTTCACGGGTCGTTGAACCAGCTTGTAACCCGATGGGCCTATGGACCAAGCCAAGAACCTAGAAAGGAAGGTTCAGTTTAGGTTCAAGTTCAAGTTCAAGGAGCCTTAGGCCCTTGAACCACTAAGTCTAAGCCAAGTTAAACTCGGCCTCAGGTTTAACTTAGCTATTGGAAGCTTATTTCTTTTCTTACCCATTAATCAATGGATACACAGGCTCATAGTCTCCAGATTCAATCACTTCCCAAAATGCATAGTCAATGGCTTGAATAAAAGTTTCCATTCTGTATTTCTAAGAAGTAAATTTGAATCCATAAAAAAATAGAGCTTGACTTATTTGTAGAATGGTAAACCTTCTACTATTTTGATCTTTCTCTCAATTAGATAAGAGCACGATATTGACACCGATTCTTGTCCCATTAAAGTCAACAAAAGGGGAGGTGAATTGATTACTTATAAAATTATTTTCTTTTTAAAAACTCTTCCCCTTAGACTAATTTATTAAATTATGGAAAAAGTTTAACAAATATTTGCACAACAAACAAAATATATATGTGCAAAAATAACAAGAGAAGGATGGAGAAGATCAAACGCAAATTTTATAGTGGTTTCCATTGTGCCTACATTTACTTTTCCAACTCTATAGCTAGCAATCTGGTGTTCTACACTTGTTGTTTCACTACTTTTAATAGAAAAAAATTAAAAGAGTACAAATATGGCTTCCATAGCTATAATCAACACTACTTTATCTCTTAGCTATCTTACAAGCTATCATAAAGCAACAAAAAATCTCTATTAAGTACAAGAAATCCAAAAAGCAATCGAGAAAATACAAAGAAATATCCTTTAAATTTCATATAAGGGAAACTTCTAAGTTTCCCCAATCGCTTATAAGTTTCAATGTGTAGAAGTATATTAGCTTAAGAGAGTGCAAATGACAATCAATAGATGAGTTGCTCTTGTTCGAATTCTCCGTATGTTTTTCTCTAATGTTGCTTGCTTATTTTTATTCTTATGACCTCCAATGATTAGCTTAAATTCTTTGTCGATTGAAATTTTGAACATCTAAAAAAATTCTTATTATTTTAAATAGATGGCTATCTAAACTTACTAATTTCTCTCCCACAAAATCAAGCTTGACTTGAATTTAAATTCTCTAAGATATTTATCGAGCCTAATTTTTTAATTTTCATTTTCCTTAACTTGATTTAAACTAAATCATATACCCATTTAGTTTAAATGCTCAACTAAAATTAAGGAAAACCTAGTTTCTTTAATATTTTGGAAAAACCTTAAAGTGACCGCCTGGGAGAATTGGGAAATATGATTAAATTATAACCAATTTGGCATATTGGCTCTAATTTAGCTACTAAGCTACTTTTTAAAAATCTTTTGAAAAATTTTCATGAAACCAAATATCATGAGTTCAAAGCTACCCTATTAACCTTAATGCAGGTAGCACTAAAACCTTTCAAATTTTATTTTATTTTTTAACTTACCCATTTATCACAAAATAATTCTAATTTATATACAAAATAAAAGAAAAAAAGAGGAGTAAAGAAGTTTTTTTCGTATTTTAAGTTATCCAAAAAGTATCTACGTACCTACTATTTGGGATCAGACTTCCATAATTCATTGTTGAAAATTTTAAGTGTGTTGATTCCTTTTAATTTTTTGAAAAATTAGTCAGGTTTACATCTCTTTACCATTATGTTTATTTTAGAACAATTCTAAAAGAAAGGTCCTAATTTGATGTTTTATTCTTCGTTAATAAATTCTAAGGAAAAAACCTTAATTTTGAAAAAGAGTATATTAATAAGTTTTTTTTTTATTTTTTGCAAAAAAAAAAGTGATAAGACCATTTTTTTTCATTTTATTTATCTGTAATAAAAAAATTTTTCTTTTATTCTTGAAAATTTTTCTAAAAAATAAAATAAAAAATAATACTTTAGAAAAATAAAGAGCCCTTAAAAAATTTGTAACAATAAATGGAGGAAAAGAAAGAATTTAAACCTTCATTCTATTTTATTTATTATATTATTTTTTTGAAAACTTACGTTAAAAAAGATGAAATAAAAATAAAAATGAAAATAGAAAAATTTACGTAAGGGTTGAACTTAAGTGAGGCATGAGTTGGAAACTAAGTTTGGGTTGGTTAGTGGGTCAGATCTTGGTCATCCAACCTAATCATGTGCACTGCAAGTGCGTGAGCTGAAGGAGAAGAGAGTTGTGATTTGGGATGCTCCACAAGTAGTTCTAAGTGTTGAAATGAGCAAGAAACATCACTTCCATGCGAATTTCATTAGGGAATTGGGGTTTTGTATAAGTGCCATCATGTTTGGTGGTCATTTGGGTGGTGGTTGAAAACGACTTAACAATAATGGTGGTGGTTATTGCTTACAGCAGCTTTTGGGGTTTAAAGGAGACTCAAATTAGGGGTTTTTAATGATGCAAACTTAGTCGTGGTGTCAATTTTGGTCGGGGATGAGTAGAACTACTTCTTCTTGGTGGTTAGGGTTTGACTCGAAGCACCAAGTGGTAGTACTCGAGTTTAGGAGCACTGTGACACATGAAACAAATTAGGTTTGGAAGCTTAGAGTGTAGGGAAGCTAACAAGGCCAATATTTTGATTCAAAACTTGTTGTAAATCGACGAAACTTAAAAAGAGAAAGAGGACCTTGCTAAAGGGAGAAATTTTCGTAAATGAGTAGGAAAGGGAATGAAATTAAGAGTTGATGGTTCAAAATGGTTTGGGGAGCTTCAATTTATAGGGAACAAAGCCTAAATGAGCTTTAGAAGGCCATTAATAACCAATTCAAATCATGATCATCCAACTCAAATGATCTTCGATTTTATGGAAACTAGCTTAATCTGAGTGGTACTGATAGCTGTATACTCAAATAAAAAAATGGAAGCTTTGTCTTGCTCATTATAGCTTTGATTCAACAACTCATTCAATAGTTGAAATTTCGTATCCAAACTTTCTTGATCTTTCAAGATCCAATTTAAATTGGGAATCAACTAAATTTAGACTTAAAATTGATCCCAATGCAAAGTAAGTCATGCTTAGTATACAATTCCACCATTAATCTTAGTGGAATCGTATGAAAATCACATGAAAAAATGGCTTAGACATGCGACATCGAGATGGAAAGCAAAGGAAACATTGGGGAAAAGATGGGAAAGCATGCAAAAGTAGCTGTATCACATGCTGAGCACGTGATTGACATGCCATAGTGAACATATGTATTATACAAGCTCTACTGCAAAAGAAAAGTAAGCTTTGCCTGCTTGGTCTTGGATCGACTAGCCTTCTATTAATGGGCTAAGTTGTTTTGTACAATTCAATTGCACACTGAAACTAGCAATAATCTAGCTACCTTTTTTTTTTAAATTTTGAACTGAAAAAAATTTTATTATTTCAAATGATCTAAGTTCAATGAAAAATTTAACCCAATTGACCAGCTCTTTGAAAATTGAAAATGCAATGGCCTTTAATATTAAGTCTACAACATATATATTAAAATTAATTTTCAAATCAAACCAACTTTAACGGTTTTATGAACTCTTGTTTACAGATCATACGACTAATTCAAAAAGTGCTTTTCTCAACAATCCATAATTTAAGTTCGATCAAAGCATCATTTGCAACCATGATTAGCTTAATTTAATTGACATTAACCATGGTCAAAATATTATCACTTGGAACTATTAATCGCATATGTGTACTTTGACCCTAAAAATGAGATAACCCATTCCATATGACCCAATAACCTTAAAAATAACCTAAAATATCTATTTTCCTAAAAATTCTACTTTCCTTTTTTTATTGTATTTTTAAGATTTTCAAATTTTTTATTTTTTTTATTTTTCCTTTTTTTTTTTGTATTTTTCGGTTAGGACCATTTTTCTTCATTCTTGAAAAATGCTAAAACTATAAGAGGCAAAATTGGTGTCTCCATAATATCCTATTGAAATATTTCTATAAGATTACAAAAGATTATCTTTTAATATCTTTAATAAATTCTTTATGCATCTAGTTCAATATCTTGATCCTTGTCTCTACAATCTTCTCAGTTGTGAATTTGAATAAACTCATAACTTGATAAGTATCTTCAAAACTAACCAATAATCTAAATCTTATAAATATCCAAACCATTCAAATATCTTCACGATAACATGTTATCAAACTTGAACTCTTCAACTTGACATGATTCTTGCATCCTCAGAACTTGAATCCTGATAAATATTCTTGATAAACTTGACAACTTCAATCTCCAATCCTTGAAACTTATTTAATCTTGAAATTAATCCTTCTTCAGCAATTGCATTGAGTCATATGTATCACCTGAATATATTGACGAATGAAGCTAGACCTTGGCCTATAAAACAAACTTGAACTGCAAAGCTTTTGTTAAATCTAGTGTATTTTAGCATCCTTGTAAGTTTTGCAATGAAGCTTCTAAATTTTGAAAATTCTTTATTGAACATTTGGTATGCTTATGTCACGTTTAGTATATAGGAATGGTTTGGAATAAAATGCAATGATATGAAATGAGAAGCGGAATGGTAAATCTTTTCTCATGTTTGAAAATATCTATGGAATAAACTAAAATGTAAAGACATTAAATACATATATAATAATAATTATAAAAAATATTTTTAATTATCAAATGTTATAATTAAATTAAAGGTTAAATAAAATAATTTTATCAATAATAGTAAATATGGAAGGAATGAAATCATCGATTCCACTTTCTCAAAAGTGGAATAGAATTCCTCCTTGAAGTTGCTTCGAACATGGGAAAAGGGAATGGAACTCATAATCATGATTCTATTCAATCCATTTTCGTGTACCAAACATGACATGAGGGAAATCCTCTAAATTTTCACCTTAACCTTCTAGCTTTTGAGCACACCCGAATAAATAGTTAATTGCCTTCTAAGTTTGATAGTGGACCTTCTAATTTGATAAAATCATTTTTACTTCTATGCTACCTTTTTAAGTTACCTTCTAACTTTCTACAGTAATTTAATAAATTCATAATAAATCACTTCACACATATTTTGTTATCATCGAAATCAAATTAGAAAACTTAACAAGGGAGTTAGCTAGACATTGATATTGGTTTTTTAGATTAAACCTTTGTTACATTGAGTGATATCTTTCACTCTTTGCAAATACATATTACATCATTTTTTTTATGACAAATTATTGTTTTTCAGTAACATCGAGTAATTTAGTTATCCCTAATGGATTTCTATTCCCGCGAGAATATTGAAATAGGATTCGATTCCTAGTTCATTTATTTAATTAATCCCATTAATTAATAAACGGTGGTAACTTTTATATATAAAAAAACCAATATTAACGTCATTCTCGTAGCTTCACAATATAAAGAGCACCAAAAATATGTATTCTCCGTTAATTTTCATTATTGAACCCTATAAACATATAAAGAGCTATTTTTTTCATGGTTGCAAATCAAATGTCGTACCTCTATCCATACTTTGGATCTAGGGCACATCAGACCTTCTATCCTGCGAATTCACAGGGAATATACCATTATCTTAGAAAATCCAAGGGAAAAATTCACCCCATAGGAACCATTCTAAACTCAATTTTTCACAACATGGAGGACTTTTCAAATATTTGAAATTTTGTGGCCACAAGTTGAGCTTCTTAACAAACTGGAAAGTAAGAAATATAATCCCAATATGTAAGTTTAAATTTTTAAATTAGATGGTTATAGTGCTAAGTATCAAAATAGAAGGTCTAGGGTTTGATTCCCAATGTAGTTCACTTCATTCAATTAAGTTATCCCAAAGTAATAAATAAATAACTTATATTATATTTACAAACTAAAACTTTTAGATTATAGGTGGTAAGGTTAATGTTAACACAAACAATAAATTTGAATAAGAACACACTAATTCATTCAAGTGCTTATGGTGCTCCTATTGCACCTTTTTTCAATGATTATCATTAAATAACACTTAAACTATAAGAGAAACTTCGGGACTTCGTTAATTGCTTTATATATATCAACCTGTGAAGAAAATGTAAGTTGAAAAAGGGGACTAAATACTTTTATGTGATGGTGTTGTGCGAACTTCAAGGTGCAATGATGGTATCCTATCTCTGGCCATCGAATTTGATAAGATATATAAGGTTTTGGATAGTTTTTATTTATTTATTTATTTTTCTGCATAGTGAATTCATATCTTTATAGTCCCGAGCAATATCCACCCCATGACCCCATGGAGATTTGATAGTCTTTTTCTTTCTTTTTTTTTTTTTAACATTTTCACTTTTAAGGGAAATATTAAATTGATGATACTTGCATTGTGAATCGTATTATGCATTCTTTCTTTTTCTTTTTTATTTATCATCCTTACATATAGTTCCATTATGTAACAATTCACATTTTAACATTAAATACTATACACCTCAAATAAAATTCGAAGTTACCGATAATGATTCTTTGGATAATCTAATGTTTCCTTCTAAGTTTTATGTTTTCAAGGTTTATCATTGTGTATTACATATAATTTCGAAGATTTTTTTTTTATATATATAATTTTTGCATAAATTTTATTGAATTGTCATTCTAAATTTTCATGCTCTCTTCTTTATTAACGTTGCTTTAATGCAATCATGTTGTCATATTAATCCTACTCATTATCTATATGAAAGCTTTTTTCTATATAAATTTTTAGGATCCTTCCAAAGCAGAGAACGAGAGGTATGGCAATTATAAAATTTTGAATCGAAGGCAAGCAACCATCCTTATTCTGTGAGTGTTTCTATGCTGGGAAGCATGATCAAGAGGGACCATTTTAACTTCTGTAGGTAATCTCATAAGCCTTCTTTTTTTTTCCTTTTCCTTTTGAAACTTACAATTTTCAGCATTCTTTCGAGGTCTTGTGGTTGTACTTTTCTCATTATGTATGATCAGATAGTTAAATCTTAAAGGATTATACAAAAATCCAAGCGCTCAAGTTCGCACCCAAGTCAATACAATGTTCTCAAAGCCAGGTGCTAGAAATAGTTTCCTCCTTGTTTCGTTTTCTAAAAATTAAGTTCAGCATCTTAACAGTCGAATTAAAAATTTTGATCTTATCGACATGGTACTGGCATTGTATTTATTAGTTTACTCTCCTTTACTTGTATACTAAGACTTTAATTGAATTCTATTAAGTTGATAACTTAATTAAATAAGGGTTGTAATGTAGGCAATGCAAGAAGGAACATTTGAAATTCTATCATTCTTAAATAATTATTTATAAAAAAAAATAAGATATGAAAGAAATTATTTATATCTAAAAAGAATCTAAATTGAATCCCTAAAATGCCTTAAATATCTCTAAAATATAACCTAAAAGTAAAAATATTAGTAACGAGTCTTAAAATGTGTTTTTCAAGCTTAAAATGATATTAATTGGGCTCATCTTAATTATTTGATTATAGTGCTCGAAAATCAATCCTTAAAAATACATAATAACAAGAAAAATTCATCATGGATCAAAACTTACACTCATTTAAAACATAACTGGGAAAATTGCTTAATTTATCATGTCTTCATCTTGTTGAATTTGTTCCATTGTCATATTAAATTTAATATCACAACCAACCCAAAAGATCTTAAACTTATAGATATAATATGTATTTAGATTATGCAATCTACCGTATTAAATAAGATTAAGGGGTTACAAGAGATGGATTCTCGAATGATGCCAATGAAAAGTGAGATAAAGTAATGAAGTTTCATTGATTTGGAGTAGATTTTAAAGAAGCATCAAGGAAGATCATGCGCACTGGAAGATAAATAAATAAGAAATGAAATTTATAACCTTAGAAGAATCGTGCAATCCCTTAGGGCTATATACAACCACCTACAATCACCACTGAGTCTCACAACTCATATTTTTAAGTAGGTCATAACCACCCATTATTTTGTAGTAGGTGGCTGGAGGCGAGCTATAGGGGGTTGTACGATTTCCTTAAGGTCATAAGTAATCACCTCATTAACTCATCATGTTGACTGGAGCAATGTTATGAATTAGGATTAACTGAATTATAAACAATAATAATTAAATTTTTAATTAAATGTATAATTAGATATATTGAAACTTCAATTATATAATTGTAAAAAGAGATAAAGTTAAGCTGTAAATCATGACATTAACCTTACCATTGATTGGATTCCACATAATAATAATAATAATTATCACTCCTCAATCAAAGTGCTGCCTTATAAATTGTTATGTGGACGAAGATTAGATCACCTCTGCACTGAATAATGTAGACAAGTCAGTTGTTAGACCTGATACGTGTAAGAGACAATGGAGAAAGTTACAAGTGATTCGATGAAGAATGGAAGTTTTGCCAAGATAGGAAAAAAAAAAGAAGAAGAAGAAGAAGTTAAGCAGACGTATTAGATCCTCATTGAGTCATAAATATAGATCCTTTAGAGCTTTAGCTAAATTTGACCTAACAAGAGTGTCTTATCAAGATTTTAAGCACTCAGGTTCAAGAACTTTGTAATAAAAGTATCACTTATGTTCAAGTCTAGTAAGATGAACACTCTGACCAAGAAGCTACCTAGGAGTTACTAAGCGAAACGGGAGAGAAGTATCGCTATCTTTTTCCAAACTCAGGAGCGTTCTAAAGTAATAAGGATAAAACTTTTCAAGTGAAGATGATGTTAAAACCTGGAAAATAATTAAAAATGATGAAATAATAAACCACTATAGTATGGCGTTGAATACAATATAAGGACTCTATAATTGCTAAGAAAAAATTTTAATTTCAAAGTATTTGACAAATTTTGACCTTACAAAATATCTTATAATAAATGGATGCTAGATAGTAAAACTGCGAGTTAAAAGTGGAAAAATTAAAATTTTGCTGTACATATTGATGCTTACTAAAATATGTCTAAGCATCTAACACCGGAAGATATGGACCTCGGCTACCTCTTAGGCGTCTAAAATTCTTCTCCCCCCTTACTTAAACTTTTAACGTGTCGTCTTCCTTCTCCTTCCGATAACTTGCTCGTAACATTAGCTTTCATCCCACCACTACAAATTGCAATTTCTCTCTCTAAACCCAGCGAAAATTTATTCTGTTCATTTCTTTGAATCCCTTGCGCGTCGACTTCAATAATTTCAGTTTAGGTGTGTAAGAGAAACCATAACCCTCTTTTTATCTCAAAAGCTCAATCTTCAATTTCTGCAATTTTTCTTTGAAGATTAGTCTTTTTTTCATTAATAATTACTGCACTTTGACATTTTTGTTCTTATTTTGTTCATTTCGTGCCCAATAACACTAAAACTCAATTAAGAACGAGTTGAAAACATTAAAAACTCCAAATTATAGCATGAGGATATAATTATTATTCGTCAAGAACTCCAATTTCATTTGAGTTTTAGTAGGATTAAGGACATGGGTTTGCTAGAAGTTTTACGAGGATTGTATTTCTTTTACCAAATGTTGGTCATTTCTTTGATTTTATTGCAAAAAAAAATTGATAATTAATTTGATTGACATCTATGAGGCTAAGGTGAATGGGACTTTTCTATGATTTACTACGTTGCTAGTATTTTCTTGACTATAGGTGATTTCTTCGATTTCTTGCAACAACTTGAAGATTACTTTGATTAAAAATAAGGAGGTTAAGGTGAGTGAGCCTTTTTTATGATCTAATACGTTTTGTGTGATTATTAAAAGTTATTTGATGGAAATTATTGTTGTTATGATGTCATTAAATTGTAATTAACATGGACTGAGGTAATGATTTGATACTAAGAAGTTGAAAAAAATGAGTTGAGGTGGTGTATTATTGCTATTCTATGCACGAATGAAACTTATAGGAGAAATCTCAGCCGGCACCCAAAGGCCATTAATGGTTGTCCCACGTTCAAGCCTATAAATGCTGGTATGTGGACGCTTGGCATTTGACTAACCAAGTCTAATACAATGTAGCCTTATTTTGTTTTTATTTCTCCTTTAAGTATATTTGTATTAAAATTACTCCTACATTATCTTTGATTAGTAATACACATGCCATTGCAGATTAAAGAGTGAAATTCATTTTTAAGACATGGCTGTATTTCCTTCAACTCTTAACCAAAAGACTCATAAATCTACTTAAGTAGTGTTAAATCTTCTAATTTAGTTTTGATGATAAGAAAACACATATGAGGTTATTACTTATATATGTATAAACTACGTGGGTTGTTCAAATATTGAATTAAATACATTTGATCAAGATAGATGAAGAGTTTTGACAAATGTAATAAGTTAGAGAGTAACCTGAAATAATGGAACGATGAGAGAAAAATCCCATAAAGTTATTTAAGTTGCACAATTAATTTTTTAAGACCTAACTTCACTTATCCAATATATTTAAGTAATATATCCAATGTGTTCCACCCAAGTTGGTCAATTATATCCATAGATATTAATTTTATTAAGGTGGCATAACTTAATGGATGGAAATTAAATTATATGGGAGTGTAATGAAGTTTGGAAATTTATGTTAATCAAGTGTTCGATGAGTTTGATGTAATTCCAATATGGAGATTTATTCAATTGAAGCTAGGAAATTTATGTTTATCAAGTATTCGATGAGTTTGATGCAATTCTAATATGGAGGAATTGTAGCAAAATATTACCTATGAATAGGCTTGAATAGAGCAAAACTGCAGCTAATAAATTTGAGAATAATAATAATAATAAAGAAAATAAACACACAGATTTTATGTGGAAAACCCTTAAATAATATAAGATAAAAACCACGAGTAAAAGTAGAAAATTTTCACTATGAGAACTTTAGTATTACAATATCTTTCTATTGTGAAAGAGAAAACCATATAATATTCTCTCTTCTACAATAGGAGAAAACCCACTACTCTCTCTTCTTCTTTACTTTTTAACATAAGAAATAAAAAATTTGAAGATTATTGAGATGATTTCTAAATACAACAATCAAGCCTATTTATAAATGAATTCTTTAATATGAACACTATATATGAATGCATGAATTCTATATGGTAAAAATGGCTATGCATTGTAATGTAAATATTCAAACTTATAGCTTATAGTAATGGAATGCTGACCTCTGAATCTCTCACCAAAGCCCATGTTAAGGGCTTACTAAATCTTGTAAGGAGGATTCTATCTCCTTAGCTTAATCATGATGAATTCCAATACCATGAAGGCCTACTGTTGAACTCCTTGAATGCCCAACTCAAACTCACATTGATTTGCTCTATCTCACGCCCAAATGCCAAGCTCTCAAACATTTCTAGTATGATCGTCCTGTTAAGTGTTGAGAACTCCAATGCCAATTTAACGAGCACCAAGCACCGGAATGCCAACTTCCTAGCTCCTTCCTGCAAACCAGTCTCTTAGCCTAAACAACACGGCTTCAACACTTCATGTATGGAGGGAATGATAGTACACCAACTGTCTCCACTTTTTCTAACATTGTACTATATTCTCTTTGTTGTAATTGTCCCATTTATCACTTTTAGCAATGTACTAGGTTTCTTTACTTTGTAGTAGCCCTTATGTAATGTCATGTATTTCCTTGTTGTCCTAGGAACTTACTATAAATAGTTCCTTGTCATTTGTAGTTAGAATCATCTTATCCTTTATCAATTAATGAATATTCTCTCTTGTATCTTACGAGTAACCCTCTTAAGTTACAAACCCGCACTCTTATCTAACTTACTAGTAGCTCGAGGTTGTAGTGAGTGGACCTTAGTCCTCTGCTTATGCATCATATGAAGCCTGAGACTAGATCATGTAGTCCTCATCGATGAGTTATATCCAATAAGCAACTTATGAAGCTATTAGAAAGGATAAACTAACCAATTTCTTTCTTCGAAAATTCGAAAGACCCATTTTTAGTCCTACTATAAACCATTATGACAACTGAGCTCTAAGACACACCATATTTCTTAGTATCAAAGCTTGAGGTTACAA
Organism: Lumnitzera racemosa; assembly: GCA_024138005.1. Classification (NCBI taxonomy): domain Eukaryota; kingdom Viridiplantae; phylum Streptophyta; class Magnoliopsida; order Myrtales; family Combretaceae; genus Lumnitzera; species Lumnitzera racemosa. The sequence goes on from JAMXBC010000007.1 coordinate 12,364,197, forward strand.
TCGATTGCCAAGTGTTTGTAGTGACTGGTTTTTGAAGTAGTTTACATACTTTATTATACTATATTTTCTTTATTGCGAAATAAAACAAGTATTGAAGTTACTATTAGATATAGTGCTTAATAATATTTTATGGAATCTTTTGTTGGGTTATAAACTTGTTGAAGTCTTGTTGTAAGAATGTCAAATCCCAGTGTACAAGGAGAGATAGGTGATGTTAAGAGTGATGCTCTTGGTTGTGGTTGTATTGAACAATAAACCCCTTAAACCACAAATGATCAAATATAGAACCTCATTGCCATTGTGACCAACTTAGTAGTGTTTGTGCAACAATTAATGGAAGCTCGACCGTAAGACAAAAATGCTAAACTTGAACTAGATGTGCAAGATAAGTCGAGAAGGAAAGGTATTGAAATCCATGTTCCTAATGCTATGAATCCACCACAAACACAACTTAGCCTAATCGAAGGACACACACAACAAAGACTTGAGTTAAGAGAAGTTAAGGACGTGGAAGATGGCAAAAGATGAGGACAAGAAGTTCTTTGAATATGAGAATGTAAGCTTCGAGCTCCTCGAAGGACTAAGCACATCAAAGTGCAGGTTCTAAGCTTTTCTAGATCCAGTAGTGCTGATGAATATATGGACTGGGAAGAGAAGGTTGAGAAGATATTCAATTTCTATGATTATGAGGATGCAGTACGTATTCAAGTAGCTGCCTTAGAGTTTTTTGAGTATGCAGCAATATGGTAGAAGAAGTTGCAGACCATACGTCAGCGAACCCAATGAGAAATATGAACTTAGAATGAGATGAAGCGAGTTTTGAGAAGTAGATTTATTCTTGAGCACTACAAATAAGACACTTTCCAAAGTCTTTAAGAACTAAAGCAGGGTACCCAAACTATAGATGAGTATGTTCGCGAGTTTCAACTATTAAAGATTTGATGTAATGTTGATGAGCCAGAAGCACAAAACATTACGAGATTCATTTGCAGATTGCGACCTAAGATTGGGAACATTGCGGAGGTACAGAGACTTGGGACTTTGGATGAGACTATTTGAATTACCTAGAGAGTTGAAAGGTAGAAGCGAAGTTAGCTCAACTAAGCTCCAAACAGCTGACCTGATATGCTAAGCTAATTTGGCATGCCAAGCTGACCTAGATATGATTGAGCCCCATATAGTTCCAAGGTGGACCGCTGAGGTTAAATTCCAAGCAAACTTAACGAAGGCCGAGGTAAGGCTAAAGTCAAAAAGCCCGAGGTTAGGAAAGACTAAGGTCAGAGTTCAGGATAGAAGACTAGAAAAATTAAGTACTTTAAGTGTCTCAACTTTGAACATGTTGCTAGTTAGTGTCCGAACAAACAAATGGTGACCATTTAGGGTCACCACAAATTCAGGCAGAGAGTACGAGTGATGGAGAAGAAGAGGTAGATGTTGGGCATCTATTGGATGAGTTTCAAGAGGATTCTAATGCCCTAACCCGACCTGAACTTAGGGAATATTGTATGGTTATCCGTAGATCCTTCAATGCTATTATTACTAACAAAAATGAATAGAGAGAGAATCTCTTCCATGCGAACTAATGCATCAATGGTAACCTTTGCACCCTCATTATTGACGAAGGAAGTTATACTAATGTGATAGTGCAAAGAGCGATGAAGGCTTTGAAGTTGCCAACCTATTCTCACCCTAAACCTTACAAGATAAACTAGTTTAATGAGAAGGGTGGACTTCCAATTACCGAGCAAGTCAGAAAGTCAACCTCTATTGGGGATAGATACAAGGACGAGGTGCTATGTAATATCCTACCAATGTGTGCTTCACACATACTTCTTGGAAACCTTGGCTATTTGCGTTGAGAGTGATTCACGATGGTTATAAGAACACTTATATGTTCTAAAAGGATAGCAAGATGGTAATGTTAACCTCCATGAGTCCATAGGAAGTATAGGCATCTCAAGTTAAGATCTCTAAATCCTTGCAGAGGAGGTCCTTAGTGATCTCCTCAACACAATTCTCTAAGGAACTTAAGAAGGAAGAGTATTCCTTTTTGCTAATGAGAAGACTATTAGAGCTAACGGAGGATGGAGCTCTACTAGATGATGTGTAAGCCTTATTTAAAGAATATGCCAACCTATTTCATGCTGAGCCACCAAAGGACTTACCACCTATCAGATGTATTAAACATTGTATTGACCTATAGCTCAAAGCGGCTCTATTGAACCGACCAACCTACTAACTCAATCCCAAGTAGGCAACCATGCTCAAGAAACCCATTAATGAGTTGATCGAACGTATGTTTGAGAGAGCATGAGTCTCTATGTCGTGCCTACTGTAATAGTACCCATGAAGGATAGCTCTTAAAAGATATGCATTGATAGCCGAGTTATCAATAAGATCGCTATCGATAAGATCACCATCAAGTGTAAATATCTAATACCTCGAATGGATGATACATTAGATGAATTGTATAGTGCATAGATCTTTCCAAGGGTAGATCTAAAGAGTAGTTATCACTAGATCAGAATGAGGTTAGGAAACGAGCAGAAGATAGCATTTAAGACGAAGGATAGTCTCTTTAAGTGTTAGTAATTTCATTTGGACTCACGAATGCATTAAGTACTTTTATGCAGCTTATGAATCATGTCCTGAAATCACTGATAGGTAGGTGTATGGTGGTTTATTTTGATAACATCCCAGTATATAGTCCTAACGAATCATCTCATGTCGAGCACTTAAGTGTTGTGTTTGATGTTCTTCGAGCTGAACACTTATTCGACAACATGAAGAAGTGTATATTTTATCAAAGTGAAGTTGTGTTCATCGAATATATTGTGTCTGGTAAAGGTATTTTAGTTGATGAGGAGAAAGCCTGAGCCATACTTAAATAGTCAACACCCACTAGTGCTTCAAATGTGAGAAGTGTTCATGGTTTAGCTTCATTGTATCAAAGATTCATTCAAAATTTCAGTTCCTTAGCAACCCCATTAACCGAGCTTACTAAAAAGAACTTAGATTTTAGATAGTCAAAGAAGGCTTACAGAAGTACTAAGGATATCAAGTCCAAGCTAACTTCTACCTTAGTACTTTTACTACTCGACTTTGATAAAGTTTGAAATAGAAAGTGATGCCTTTAGAGTTCAAATTGGTGTTGTTCACATACAAGAACAACGACCTAATTGCCTACTTTAGTGAAAAGCTCAGTAATGCTACTTTAAAAAATTTCGCATATGATAAGGAGTTCTATGCCCTTGTCTAAGCTCTTCAGAACTAGCAACATTACTTACTACCTTGAGAATTCATCATCTACACTGATCATGATTCCTTGAAGCATTTATAAGGTTAACAAAAGCTCTCTTGACGTCATGCCAAATGGATAAAATTTTTAGAAACTTTTTGCTATGACATTAAGTATAAGAAGGGAAGTTCCAACAATGTTGCTGATGCTCTTTCACGTTGGCATGTGTTCATTAAAACTTTACAAGCTCAAATCCTTAGATTTGGTACTATCCTAGATTGGTATGAGCAAGATCCATACTTTGGATCTATAGTGGTCAAATGTAACTATGGAGGAGTGATAGATGGATTTTATTTGAACAAAGGATTTTTTATAAATGGTAGACAAATGTGCATACCAAGTAGCTCAACCAAAGAACTACTTGTTTGGGAAGCCTATGCTCAAGCCTTCACCGGCCATTTTGGAGAAAAAAGGATACTCGAATTACTGAAAGAGCATTTTCATTGGCCAGAGATGGTAAAGGATGTGCGTAAAGTTTTAGAATGATGCAAGGTATGCAAGCGAGCCAAAGGAAGAAAGAAACCCTATGGGGAATATAACTCTACCTATACTTGACTGATCCAGGACCGACTTAAGCATGGATTTCATGCTCAAGTGCAAATGGACCAAAGGAAGAAAGAAACCCTATGGGGAATATATACCTCTACCTATACTTGATCGTCCTAGGATCGACTCAAGCATGGATTTCATGCTCGGCCTACCCAGAACAACTTAGAAACATGACTATATCATGGTGGTGGTCAATCAATTTAGAAAAATGAGACACTTTATTCCCTATAATAAAAATGATGATGCTTTATATGTTATTGATCTCTTTTTGCAAGAGATCATGTTGCTACATTTGATCCCTAGAAGTATTGTTTCTAATCCGACCCAATGTTCACCAGTTTCTTTTATCAAACTTTATGGAAGAAATTCCACATCAAGCTAATGATCAATACTTCCTTTCATCCACAAACAGATGGTCAGATTGAAGTCATGAACAAAACTACTAAAAGTCTACTTCGAGCCACAATTAGGAAGAATCAACATAATTGGGATTTCCAATCATTGAGTTTGCCGATAATTGCTCGACCCACAGCTCAACCGACCAATCACCTTTCAATATTGTCTATGGCATCAACCCAACTTACCTTTAGACATGATTGCCAGCCCAACTCTTGGAGAAGAAAGTTAGACCAACCTATAACATACAGAGGAATTTCAAAGACTACATAGAAGAGTTGCTAAGCAATAAACCAAAATAATGGCCCAATAATGAAGGCAAGGAAGCTAAGAGAGAAAACGTGTTCTTACAATGCTGGAGATCTTGTATGGATTCACCTTAGTAAAGAGTGGTTCCCAAGGAAGAGGACAAACAAACTTTCACTTACGTCAGATGTTCCATTTAAAGTTCTAAGGAGAATCAATGACAATGCCTACGATCTAGATTTGCCAGAAGGATATGAAGTATTACCAATGTTCAATGTCTCTAATCTAATGCCCTATATCCCAAAGAAGAAGTCCACCAACATTTGAGGGCAAATCTTCAACAACCTCGAAGAGCTGATAGAATGTCAACCTTCGAACCTCTCACCTGAGCCAGTCTCAAAGGTTTACAGTAGCTTATAATGAGGATTCTATCTCCTTAACTCAACCATGACGAATTCTAGTACTAGGAAGGCATACTACTGAACTCCTTGAATGCCTAGCTCAGATGCATCCTGATCTGCTCTGTCTTACACCCAGATGCCAAGCTCATAAACATTTCTGGTTTTGACAACCTATTTAGTGTAGAGAACTCCAATGCTGACATGATGAGTGCCAAGCACCTTAACGCCAACCTCCCAGCTTCTTCTTACTGACTTATCTCTTCGCCTAAATTGGTTGGCTCCAGTACTTCACTGCCCTATGTATAGAAGGAATGACAACATGCCACTTATCTCCACTTTTTCTAATATTTTACTATGTTCTCTATCATAATTTTCCCATTTACCCCTTTTGGCAATATACTATGTTTCTTTATTTTGTATTATCCCTTATATGATTTCATCCATTTCCTTATTGCCCTAAGGACTTACTATAAATAGTCCCTCGTCATTTGTAGTCAGAATCATCTTATCCTTTATTAGTTAATGAATATTCTCTCTTGTGTCTTGCGATTAACCCTCTTAAGTTAGAGACCCCCCACTCTTATCTAATCTTGCTAGTAGCTCAAGGTTAATAGCTAGTAATTCTTAGTCTTTTATTTATGCGTCATATCAAGCTAAGACTAAGTCGTGCGGTGTTCATTGATGAGTTATATCTGACAAGCAGCCTCACAAAGCTATTGAAGAAGCCAAACCAACCCATTTCTACTTTCTTTCATAATTTGAAAGACCCTTTTTTTATCCCACAGTAAGCCCTTGTGATAACTAAGCTCTAAGGCATAGCATATAAGCTTGGTAATTTTCTTCCTTTCCCATGTTAGTTTCAATGAGCATTAATTGTAGCTTATTTTTGTTAACAATCTTCCACTGGAAGATTTGATTAAGGATCAATCTTATCCTAGCACCATTCTTTCTACCTTACCATTTTGTGTTGCTTACATTTCCATTAGGCCATAAGAGGATTGACATCATATAAATTTGTCATTGTTGACTGCCTTTGTCATAAAGTCTGTTGTGTTGTCTTTGGTGTGGATCTTCTACAAATCCATGGTTTCTCCTTCAACTTTCTCATGAGCAAAGTGATACTAAACCCAAATGTGTCTTGTTTTTGGATGAAAGGTTAGATTCTTTGTAAGATGCAACGTACTCTAACTATCACAAAAAAAAATGAGATTGTCTCTTGCTCATTGCCAAGTTCCTCCAAGAACATTTTCAACCATATTGCTTCTTTAATGGATTGTGTAATTGCTATATATTCTGCTTCTATTGTTGATGTGGCCATAACTAATTCTAGCTTTGAAACCCAGCTTATGATTCCACTAGCAAGTGTAAACGGAAAACTCGTAGTAAAGTTGCTTTTATCAAGATCACCTGCATAATTAAAATCAACATAGCCTTTGAGAGTTAAGTTTGATCCTCCATAATGTAATGCAACATTTGAGAACCCTTTAATATTTCTTAAGATCCTCTTAATAGCATTCTAGTGCTCTCTACTAAGATTCACCATGTACTGGTTAATTACTCCTACTGCATATGCAATGTCTAGCTTTGTACATACCATAGCGAAGATTAAGCTTCCCACTACTGATGCATACAGTACTCGAGACATCTCATTCCTCTCTTCTTTAGTGCTAGGACTCATACTAGAGGATAACTTAAAATTAATAGGAAGCGAGGTAGAGATTGGCTTACAATCTTCCATATTGAAATGCCATAAGATCTTCTTTAAATAATTCCTTTAAGAAAGCCAAATCTTCCTATTATTTCTATGTCGGTGAATTTGCATCCCTAGAATCTTGTTTGCCAGTCCCATGTCCTTTATTTCAAACTCACTAGTTGATTATACATTAAATTCTTCAATACGATCTTTGTTAAGGCCTAATAAAGAGAAAGATAACATGACGTCTACATACAATAGCAAGATAACAAAATCATTTTCTCTAAACCTCTTGGAATATGCACAAGGATCTACATTAAGTCTTTATATCCAAGGCATACTATGAAGGAATCAAATCTCTTATACCAACAACTAGACTCTTATTTTAGATAGTACAGAGATTTGTTTAACCTACAAACTTTTCTCCTTTCCTTTCTTTTTTTTCAAATCCTTCTAATTGCAATATATAAATTTCTTCTTCTAACTCTCTATGAAGAAAATATATTTTTACATGTAGTTGCTCCAAATGTAAACCAAACATAGCACACATTGCCAAGACTACCTGAAATGTTGTGAGTCGAACTACGAGGGAAAATATTTCATTGAAGTCGATCCCTTCTTTTTGAGCATATCCTTTTACTACCAATCTTGCACGATATCACTCTACTTGATCATCACTGTTTCAGGTAATCTTATCAAGCTATCTATTTCTATTGATCCTTCCCTACTGTAGTGGCACAAGCTCCCAAGTTTTATTTCTATGAAAAGCTTCAATCTCTTCTTGCATTGTTGTCGTCCATTGGGATATATATGAACTATTCATTGCTTCTTGGAAAGTTAACGGCTCTCCATCCTCGGTTAGAAGACAATATGCAACATTACTTACGATAACATAATCAGACTGTCAACTTAGTGCTTTCCTCGTAAGATTTTACTTCTACATATTTGGAGCTTCAGGATTGTCCGCATCCTATTTTTCGTGCTCTGGTGCTACTTTAGAGAAATCATTTTGTTTAAACTCCGCCTCGACCTATGGAGTTATAGTCTTTGATTTTTGTTTTAAAGTGCTATCCTCTTCACTTTGTAGCTTATCTTCTATAAAGATAACATCGCTATTGACTACAACCTTACAGATAATGGGGTCCCATAAGTGATACCCTTTTACACCATTAACATACCCCTAGAATAAAAATTTCCTAAATTTTGGATCCAACTTTGTTGTTTCTTAGGCATTATACATCACCTACAATAGATTCCCAAATATATTGAGGTTTATATAGTCAATTGGTTTACCAGTCCACATCTCCATCAGTTTCTTCAACTCAATTATTATTAATGAGACCCAGTTTATTACATAGCAATAGATGTTGATTGCTTCTGCTTAGAATGCCTTATCTAAGCTTACAACTCTCAACATTGCTTTTATTCTTTCTAATAGAGTCCTGTTCGTCTACTTTACTACTCCATTTTGTTGCGAAATGTATGCTATAGTGAAATGTCTTTTGATACCTTCTTACTTGCAGAATTTATCAAATTCATCACTAATATATTCTCCTCCATTTTCTAACCTCAAACATGTGGTCTTATTTTTAGATTCAAGTTCAACCTGTGTGTTGAAAACTTTGAAGTGGAAACACATCTGCCTTCCTCTTGATATGATACACCCAACATCTCCTAGAATAATCATCAATGAAGGATACGAAATACTTTGCCCTTCCTAAGGATGGAATCGGTGCTTGCTAAACATCAAAGTGAATTTATTCTAGAATAATTTTACTTTTAGAATTTGATTTTCTAAATTTCAACCAATGCTGCTTTGTTGCTTCCTAGTAACATACTACTCATAAAAAGGTAGTGAAACCTTAGTGAGATCAAGAAGTAGATTTTTCTCAACAAGAATCTTCATTCTTTTTTTGGATATGTGGCCAGGTATTTTACGCCACATCATCACAGATCTCTCAATTAAGCTACTTGAAGCAATTGATGTTTCTGCTTCTTATAAAGTCTCTCCTTTCATCATGTATAAATTTGCAGCTATCTTTTCTCCCTTCATAAGTACAAGTGCTCCTCTGACTAATTTTATGATTTTGTTTTCAATTTCAACTTTGCATCTAAGATCATCTAGTTACCCTAAAGACAACAAATTCTTCTTCAAGCCCTCTACACGTCATACTTCTTAAATAGTGTATATTATACCATCATACATCTTCAGCTTGATGTGCTTAATACTGACAATCTTTAATGCATGGTCATTACAACTATACACAAATCCTCTTAAGATAGGTACATAATGATGGAAACATTCTCTCAAATAGGTCATGTGAAATGTAGCTTTCGAATCAAAGAGCCATATGTCAATAAAACTTTTCCTGCTTTTAGTTGTCTCTACTGTTTCATAACATAGAATATTTCCATCATCTTAAGTGTTTGCCATGTTTCCTTAAGGATTGGAACTTTTCTTATTTAAATTCCAATAATCCTTTTTCAGGTGACCTTTCTTACCACAATTGTAGCATTTTAAATTCTTTTTTATTTCTTGACTTTGATCTATCATAATTTTGACTCCCACTTTAGCCCAGTTCCATTAATCTCCTTTGCATCACCGTTAAGGCCTCCGCTTGTTGTGCACCTATTTTCCTATCTTCCTTGTTCTTATGCTGACTCTCTTCTTCTAGAATAGCGGCTACAATATCATCGAAAACTAAGTTGTCTATAAGGATGTTGTTTGTCAAGTTGATGATGAGTTGATCATATAAATCAAGTGGACTTTGAAGTAGAAGTTTAGCACGCTCAATTGACTCTATTTTGTAATCTAATTATGTGAGTTGAGAAAATAGAGTATTCAGAGTGTTGATGCATTCTATCATCGAAATGAATTCTGACATCCAAAGCGTATAGAGTTTTTTTTTAAGGAAAATTTTATTATGGAGTGATTTAGCCTCATATAATTTGGTGAGATGATCCCAAATCTCTTTTACAATCTTCTTCCCCTCTATGCTTGATGAAGATTTGCAATAACATTCCCATCTATCTCATTTCACTTAGCATCATTTGTGAACTCTGTCAACCTTTGGTTAATAGTCACTAGGCAATTATCTTTGCGTAAAATTACCTTCATCTTTAATTTCCATAATGAGAAATTGCCCCCATTAAATTTTTCAATCTCGAATTTTACCGCCATTGCTTCTATTATAATTGTAAAGCCAATAAACTAGCTACAACTATTTCACACAAACTATTTTTATGCATATGAAGAGCACCTAATACCTACTAAAGGGTATGTAATATTTAAATTACTTTCTAATGTGGAGGATCTACTTTTTAGTGGTAACCACAGAGTATATGATAAGTGAATCTACATGCCTAACTTAGGCTCTAATACCACTTGTAGCGAAGTATTGCCTACGAATTGACTTGAACAAGGCAAAATCTCAACTAATAAGTTTGAGAATAATAATAATGAAGAAAATGAAAATACATATTTTACATGGAAAACCCCTAAATAATTTAGGGTAAAAACCACGAGTAAAGGTAAAAGAATTTCACTCTTAGAAATTTAATATTACAACATCTTTCTATTATAAAGGAGAAACCCATACAATATTCTTTTTTTTATAATAAGAGAAAACTCACTACTCTCTTTACCTCTTTACTTTCTAAAGCAAGAAGTGAAATATTTGGAGATTGTTGGAATAATTTCTAAATACAACAATCAAGCCTATTTATAGATGAATTCTCTAATATGAATACCATATATGAATGCATGAATTCTACATGGTAAAAATGAGTTATGCATTATAATGTAAATACTCAAAGTTATAACTTATAGGCTTGGTAATTTTCTTCCTTTTCCATGTTAGTGTCAATAAGCATTAATTGTAGCTTATTTTTGCTTATAGGAATATGGAGATTAATTCAATTGAAGCTAGTTGATTAATTTCATGAAAGAACTAGTGTGATCTTGAAAATCAGGCAACATATGTTTGTTAATTAATTATTACTTTCTTAATTCTCCAACATCTAAAGTATGGAAATATTTTGAACTTTGTTTAACATCACAAGTTAGCTTCTGGGAGTTAAATTCATGATTACATGGAGATGATTTTATGGCAACTACTTGAAAGATTCCAACATCACGTGATTAGCTTGTGATATTCAACTGTAGAATGTTGATTACATTTAGTTTTATAGTATGGATGTGTTTAGCGTTTTCTTATGAAGAGTAACTATTTGTCAACGTAGAACAATTAGAGCAACTCCAGTAAATGTTTCTCAACGTGACAATTAATAGGACATTTTTGAGGTTAGCTTGTGAAGAAAGAGAGAAAGAAAAGAATTTTCAGCTACTTGGTTAAATATGTATCGATATATTTTCAAAAGGCTTTTTCCGTGGCAGCTTATATTACCAAGTTCATTGTAGAATTGTGTAGGCTTCCAATGGTCATAAGATTTAATGTTCAAGGATTATCAAGATTCAGACTGTTATATGCAATAATTGTTTTGACATGAAATGTTAGTAGCCGAAGTATATTTTACATGTATATTTTATGAAGTTTATTTTCATGTTTAAATCAAGAAGTTTAAAGGGCATTCATTGGATATGGCTCTTAAGTCTAACTGGCTATTTTGATGGTTTCGTTTGGAGAAAAATGTGCGATATATTTCCAAATTTAAATTAAGATATAAAGATAAGAATAATGGATGAGTTGGAGAAACATTTGCTCGTTCGAACTTATTTGAAGATTCAGCGAAGATTTATAAGGAATTTTGAATTCAAATCAAATGTGCGCTATAGATAATTCTCGAGATAGAGTTTTAGTATATATCCTTGAGGATTTGGTGGAATTTAGCAAGAGAAAATTCAGCGATATTTTTTGGATGAGTTTTTTGGAATTTAACCAACAAGGAGACATTTTCCACATTCTATGGAAGTGTTTAGTCAAAGATTATGAAAAAATTTATTGAAGCCCATCTCAACTCATTAATTAGTCGTTACAACAACAAGATAAATACAATATTAGTTTAAAATTTGAAGATCAAAAAATCTGTATCAAAAACTATTCTCGTATCTTTCATAGCAGAGCATTCAAAGCCTTTTCTAGAATATATATTGTAGATAATAAAAGAGGGCAGAAGAAAAGTTTCTTACACATACGAAGGTCTCATATGAGAGACAAGGAGAAAGGCTATTTGTAATTGATTGATATTTTACCATATAAGAAGTTACCTCTTTTATAGGCAAATAAAAATCTTAAAAATAGTAAAAGCCCACTAAATAAGGAATTCTTGCAACTAGCTTTTACTTAATTTAGTAAATGATAGAAATTCCATTTATGTTGCCAAATCAAAATCAATTACAAAAACAACTTTTCACCATAAAAAGTCGGTGAATTCTCAACACTTCCCCGTCAATGACTTTCTTTATTGTTCCTTTGTAGTAAACCTTATAATCATGCTAATTGGTTTTCGGAACTCTTCAAATTTTGGACCACTAAATCTATTTATATCCTAAACTTCAATGATGATATACTTTATCTTTATGCTACCTCGTAACACCGTTTCTCTAATAAAATGATATGATACACCTCTATGTGTTTGGTTCTAGCATGATAGATAGGATTTTCTACCAATTGGATTGCTGACTGATTATCATACTATAATTTCATTACACAATTAACTAGTTGATGTAAATCTTGTAATAGTTATATAAGCCTTGTACACTCTTAAGCTGCCATAGTTGCTGCTATATACTCTACTTCTATACTAGATAGTAATACAGGAGACTATTTCAAGCTACACCGAGACACGATTCCTGACCCAAGAGTGAACATATATCCAATTATATTGTGTTATGGTCACCGGCATAATTAGCATCGCAATATCCTACAACTTCACATAGAATGCCGTTCTTGTAAAATACCCCTCAATCGATGGTACTCTTGATAATCTCAAACTTCAATGTATTGCTTCTAAATGTAACTTCTTTAGGTTTTGTATGAATCGACTTACCCTACGTGCTATGTGTAATATGTCAAGTGTAGTTAGAACAAGGTAAATTAGACTACATACATCGTGGTATCCTCTAAGTCTTTTCCTTCAATTGAACATAATCCCATGTTCATCTCCATGGGAGTGAATATCGGTTTACAATTCAACATACTATATTTTTCTAACAAACCTTGAGCGTACTTTTGCTAGCACAAAAATAGTTCGCCATTGGTTCTCTCAACCTCAAGTCTTAGAAAATTGTTTTAACTCTCTAAGCTCTTTCATTTGAAAGTATATGAATAGATTTCCTCTTATTCAATGAATCTCCTCTTTGTCATTTCTAGTGATAATGAGATCATCTACATACGCTAGCACCAAAACTAGCTTACCATCATTTGAAAGTGTATGAATAGATTTCCTCTTATTCAATGAATCTCCTCTTTGTCATTTCTAGTGATAATGAGATCATCTACATACGCTAGCACTAAAACTAGCTTACCATCTTGTTCTTTTATGAATAAGCTTGAGCCTCTTGGTGCCAGTAGATATCCACTTTGTATTAGGAATTCAACAACTTTTCCATACCATGCTTTCAGTGCCTACTTCAACCTATATACTTTCTTCAATTTGCACACATAATTTAGGTGGTCTTTGCTTTTGAAGTCCTTTAGTTGCTCCATATATATTCTTTGATCTAACTCACCATGTAAAAATGCATTATTAACGTCCATTTGCCAAATTCTCCAAAATTTACTAGTTGTAAATACTAATAGAAGATGATAGTGGCAATTTTAGCCATCGAACTAAATATCTCGTCATAGTTTAACCCGTACTTCTACAAAAAAAAAAAAAAAAAAAAAACTTTATGTCACTAAACAAGCTTTGTACCTTTCTACTAATCCATCAAAACAAATCTTCACCTTGTACACTGGTTGTATATAGCTAGTTGTGACACCAACTCCCAAGTTTCATTTTGTTTTAGAGCCTTAATTGCTTTTTCTATTACTTCCTCTATTCCTTTAGTCTAGTTGCTTCTTCGTACGTACACAGTTCCTTTATACCATTGTCTTCTATTAACGTTGCATTGGCATATTTTAGATTTGGCTTTCAATTCCTCGTAGATCTACAAATTGTAATTGAAAAGCTTCTTCATCTAATTCTTTTATTTGACTTTATCTCTCTTCCTCTAAAAACTTAGTGTAAACTTCTTATGTTTGTAGCACTTCCTTAGCTTATGTTTGCACCTCCATTTGTCTTTGCACTTACTTATCAATCTCTTTAGAGTCTAGTAATAACATGGCTTGTGAACACCACCTCAATGAATCCTCATCAAATACCAAATTTCTAGAAACGTAACAATGTCTTACTGTTAGATCACAGCATCTCCATCCTTTTTGTTGACTATCATAAAAAATGAATATGCAATAGATTGCCTTGTTGTCAAACTTGCCACATTCTTGACTCAGTAAAAATACATAGCAAGTACATCTAAATACTTAAAAGTAGCTTAGTGATGGCTTTATGCACCATAGTTTCTTGTATGGTGAAATTAACCCAAGCCTAGCTTAAAGTAGTCCGTTGATGACCTAAACAACTGTTTTCATGCACTCTACCCAAAATCGTAGTGGAACATTTTCAATGTGTAGCGTATTCTTGCACATCTCTACCAAATGCCAATTTTTTTCTTTTTGCAACTCCTATTGTTGTTGAGCATTTAAGTAAGTTAACTATTATCTTATACTATGCTTCTATAGGTATTGAATTAATTCATTTAATGTGTATTCTCTCCAGTTGTCAGTATGCAAACACTGGATTTCTCTCTTAACTTCCTTTTCAACCTTTTCTCTAAAGTCCATAACTTCATTAAAGCTTCCGATTTCTCCTTCATAAAATCTATCTACATGTATCTTGAAAAATCATCAATAAATATAATCATGTATCGATTTTTGTTGATTAAGGGCTATTTCACTAGTCCAAAAACATTTGAACGCACTAACTCTTACAGCGTCTCGATTCTATATTTTGACTCTTTATAATATGACAAGATCTTAAAGAAATAATGTTGTAAGAATTAAGATCTAAGGTTTGTGTGTATGTATTATTTGGTTTATGTAATTGGAATTAGAAGCAAGAAGAATAAAGGATACATTTAGGTTTTCTAGAGAGTAATCACAAAAACACTAAACTATACATAACGATTTAGTGGTAAACTAACTATAGTACCACAATAAAACGATCACAGACTAAGGTAAAAGGTTTGATCACCATTGTTAATGCTAGTTAATTGATAAGATCATTAAGATAAGTTATAGGTGCATAATTGGCAAACAAGAACTAGGTTTCAATATTCAAGACTGCAAAACTAATTCTCATTAAAGAAAAGAAGTATTCATAGTTTCCCTTAACAGCACAAGGGCATGAGTGTAATTTAAAATAATGGCTATTACTAATAATACCAATATTAGCGATATTACTAAAATACTAAAAGAAAAAAACTATTGCCTAATAAAAATAAGAAATACCTATAAAAATGGCTAAATTTCTATTAAGATAATAAAATGATAATTGATATTCCCTATAGAAAGGCTTTACGCAGTCATTTGCATGTGATACATAAATATAGGGATGTAACTGTGTAGATCTTCCTCTACATTCAATACAAAATTATGTGAATGTAACTGGGTAAGTCGTTATAGGATACTTGACCTACCCAATCTGCTAAAAACTCTATGAGGTGCTACCTAATAAGGTTTTAGATCAAGTTTGAGCTAAGTTTTTGAATATGGCTAAAAACCCATTGAGGTTTTAGGACTAGTCATAGGATTTAAGAAAAAAAAAACAATGGAAAACTTGTTAGCCGACGAAAAATAAGAAATAAATAATATAATATTACTAAAATTTCTAATACTTAAAATAATAAATAGATGAAAATAAGGATGATTTCAACTTTGATCATGTTTACTATTTTCTAATAATATTTATGAATATCTATTTATATGAGTTTTTTTTTTTTTTAGCTAAGAAAAGATAGTTGTGTATTTATTATATAATCAAGAGAAATAGTTAATTAAATAAAAAATTTTATGTAATCATTGACTGTATACTTAAAATCAAATTATATAGAAAAGTTAATATGAAATCTACATATATCATTAAACTTATTGTATAACAATATTATTAGGTGCTCCATTAATGTCGTGACAAAATACATAGGATGAAGAGGCTACAACAAATGGATTCCCTGATTCTCATTATGTTATCTATGTTCTACAAATAATGCAAATAAATTTCTCACATAATGATTAATAAAGTAAAAAACAGTCATTTGGTTAAAAAAATAATAATAAATGGGTCTGCGAATCAAGAAGTAAATACCCTATTTGGGTAACAAGGTGAGTTCCGAGTATAGAATTAAAAACCCTACAATGTTTTGGAATGGGTTTTCAGATAGGTTTTGGAACTTTATTAGTGTAGCAAGATAGGTTTTGGGTTTCTATGACCCGTCCCAAACCTACCCTATTTACATCATTATGCAAATATCAACTTTGTATAGCCATGGATAGCAAATACTACAATGTATATCTATTACTTTTTCATGGATCATGCAACTCTATTTATCGCTAATATTGCAGTATATATATATCACCTTTGCATGGATCATGCAACTCTATTTATCGCCAATATTGCAGTATATATCTATCACCTTTGCATGGATCATGCTACTCTATGTATAACATACTCTACTAGCTCGCCAATGTTGCAAATTATGACAACTCGATCAAAATCATTATCTATATGTAATTTATACTTATTCATGAATTTCTAATCAACATCAGCGCTTAAACCATTAACAATCCCATTAAACAAGTTATGTAATCCTCATGCATGTGCTCTTGTAAGAGGACCTTGATACTCATAATCTTTTCGGATCTCTTGAAGATTTGCCCTCAAATCTTCACACCCTTCTAAATCATCTTTCTTGTTTGGAGACAGGTCTATCATATTGAAAGTTGCTAACACCCCATAACCATCAAGAAGCTCAATCTTATATGCATTGTTATTAACCTGCTTTCAATTTTGAAATGGACCATCAACACACTGTATGAGCTTCTGTGATCTTCAATGAGGAAACCTGTCTTTTCCAAAGCGTATCCAGACCAAATCACCTAGCTTATAAATAACCTACCTTCTTCCTTTGTCACCCTAAGTCCTGTTTCTCTTTGCTTGCTTCTCTAAAAATTAACGTACCCTTTGATGAAGTTTTTGTACCTCTCAACCTCTGTCTGGTCATGTCTTATCTTTTGAGGTTAACTCATTAGGTAACAAATCCAATGGCGCAGTTAGATTATATCCATAAACTACCTTAAAAGGAATTTTACTAGTTTCACTATAGAATGACCCATTTTAAGAGAATTCCACCACCGAAAGACATAAGTCCCTGTCCCATATGTTTCTTCCAATTGTAACTCTCAACAAAGCTCTAAGCATCTTATTAACTACCCTTTTATAGCCGTCCGTTTGAGGATGGCATGTCATACTAAATAATAGTTTAGTTCCCAATTGGTACCATAAAGTATTCTAAAAATAAGTGTAGAACTTTATCTTGATCAAACACGATGCTATGTGGAATATAATGCAATCTTACAATCTCCTACAAGAACAAGTTAGCCATATAAATAGAGTCATATGCCTTATGGCAGGGCACAAAATGTGCCATTTTAATAAACCTATCCACAACTACCATCACACTATCTATTTCCTCTTTAAGTCTTAGAAAAAGCCAATACAAAATTCATGCCAATATCCCTCCAGAGATGAGTAGGGCAAATAAAGACTGATTGGTTCCTTCTTAAACTTAGCTTGCTTACAAGTACCACAATATTTTACCATACAATGCACATGTCGAGCCATACTTAGCCAATAAAAATGTTCTTGCAAAGCTTCTAGAGTCCTCTTGTTGCCAAAATGTCCAATAAGTCCACTAGAACGTACTATTCTCACTAACAATTCCCTTTATGAACCATTGGGAACACGCAACTTACTAACTAGAAAAAGATACCCATTTGACAAATAATATCCTTGCATCACCACTCCATCTTAACACTACTTAAGAGTGGGACCAAAAACCATATCTCAATCATATCGCTCACAAATAATATCAAAACCCAATAACTTAGATTACATGGTGTTGATCAATATCGACCGCCTTGACAATGCATTTACCACTATATTATTATGTCCTTGTTTATACTTGATAATATAGGCAAAGGATTCCAAGAACTCAATCCCTCTTACATGGCCTATTGACAATTTGCTCTAACCCTTTAAAAATTCAAGTGCTTCATGATCTAAGCAGATAACAAATTTCTTGGGAAGAAGATGATACTACCAAACTTACAATGTTCTAATCAAAGCATAAAGTTCCTTACAGTATATTGAATAATTCAAGGTTGGCTCGCTTAACTTTTCACTAAAATAAGCTATAGGCTTGCACTCTTGCATCAAAACTACTCCTAAACTAATGCCTAAAGCATCACACTCAAGCTCAAGAATTTTATTAAAATTTGGTAACACCAAAACTGGTATCATAGTGAGCTTATGTTTAATGGTATCAAAACTCTTTTGTGCTACTAAACCCTATGAAATATCACTCCCTTCTTTATCAACTTCGTCAGTAGAGCTGTAATACCACTAAAACCCTGAATAAACCATGACAGAAAGATGCTAATCCATGGAAACTACATACTTCAGAAGCATTACTTGGAGTTGGCCATTCAATAATAGCCTTAACTTTTTCCCTGTCAACCTTTATTCCTTCAAAAGAAACTTCATAGCCTAAAAATATCACTTCTTTCTAACAAAAAAAAGGCTCGTTTTCCAGTTGCCATATAACTGCTCTCACCTCATAACCAAAAATATAGCACACAGATGTTCAATGTAGCTATCATGATCATGGCTATATACTAAAATATCGCCAAAATATACTACTACATACTTTCTAAGCAAGTCATGAAACACACAATTCTTCAAATGCATAAACGTCGTGGGAGTATTAGATAAGCCAAAAGGCATTAGAAGTCACTCATACAATCCATGTTTAGTTTTAAAAGTTGCTTCCCACTCATCACCTTCTTTCATTCTAATCTAATGATATCCACTCTTTAAGTTAATCTTAGAAAACAACTTTACACCATATAACTCATCTAGCACATCATCTAATCGGGGTATCAAATACCTGTATTTGATGATTATTCAATTTGTCAACCTATTATCCATGCACATACACCAGTTGCCATCTTTCTTAAGTACTAACATGAAAGCACCAACTAAGGGCTCATGCTCTCACAAATATAGCCTTTTGCTCATCCACCTCTTTCTTTAACTCCTTCACCCCCTTAGGATTCATCCTATAAGTGAGCCTATTAGGCAAAGTCACACTAAGCAATAATTTAATTTAGTGCTTAATTCCTCATACGAGAGGCAACCTTATAGATAATTCATTAGAAAAAAAGTCAAAAAAAACTTATTTAATAGCTCTTGAATTCCCTGAGGCAATTTAATGTCTTCATTTTCATTGAGCATCATGGGTTGGATCATCGTCATCTAGAATGTATTCCTACATTTTAACTCTCGCTTAACTTGGCCATACTTGCTAAGTAGTTCTTACATCTACTATACTTCTTATAATAAATAAATCCTCTTACCATCCTTCAACATTATGTATACACAATGAGTTACATCCCTATTAAAAAACCAAAGCCTCCCCAATAGGGTATGGGTGGCACTCATGGAAATGACATCACTCTACCTCATCAAAATATTTGCTCGGAAATAGTAATGGAATGATCACTCTCTTAGTTATACACACTACTGTATGATCATTAAGCCAATGAAACTTCTATGGTTGGTGATAATCAGTAATAGATAATTCAACTCCTCTATAATAGAGGTTGTTACCACATTTAGACAACTACTATTATCGATAATAACCAGGCATACTGTACCATTCACTTAACACTTAATGTGTAAGATATTTTCTCTCTGATCTAAATTAGTTATAGCAAAAACATTCAAAGTTCATCTAATTATCCCACAAGAATATACCTACTCAAGAACCGTAGTAACTTGCAAGTCATGAGCACCATTAAGCTCATCATCATTACCCTCAACCCCTATCTATTGCTCAGTCTCCACCTCTCCTTCCTTTCTACTCTCAATGTCATTACCTACTAAGTACATAACTCTTTTGTTCGAGTAGTGAGTTACCAGATGGCTATGACCTTGATACTTAAAACAACGTATGTGGCTACCTCTAACTCCACAAGATCATGGTTCTAGTGTTCTTACTCCTTACGTACACACACTATGCTTTCTTCTATCCTCAATCTACCATTGTTCAGGTTGTGATGATGATCTACCTATTTGGGACTTCCCTCAAAACTTAAAGCCTTTTGGGTACTAATAGACCTAAAACTTACGTTCTTGGATTCATAGGGGTTTTGCTGATTTTGGCGTTCGATTGTAGTTACTAATTACGTGGTTTCTTTAAGATTGGGAGTCTTATATAAATCGATATAACTACCAATCATATCATAACCCATCTAAGAATCTCAACATATTTTAACCATCATCCTCCTGTGTCCCAACCCTGATTCGTGCTACTTTATATTCTTTAATATACTCTTCTACCAAATTATTTCCTTGCTTCAATCTTTGAACTTGCATGTAAAGTTCGTACCTATGATGTTTAGGCATGAAGCAACTATACTAAGCTCTTACAGTTTTTCCCATGTGACAATCTCCTCCATTCCAACCCTTCACCTATACTTTTACATACTAAACCACGACGCTTAAGTATACCTATTAAACTCCACAGTGACCAATTGTACCTGCTCAATATCTCCATATTTACAATAATAAAAAAAAAAACAAAACAAAACAAAACTTTCCCTATGCACTCTAACTAATCAAGAAAATCACACTAAATTCCTTACCCATCAGAAGGTGGAATCTTAATTTGATGGTCTCCACTTCTTACCTACCCTAGGCCACTTGACCTTTAACACTTCATCATCCTCATCTTCTAAGGGTTCTTAAACCATTCTTCGCCCACCATAGCAAGGCCTAAAGCCATTACACTTAACACTTAGGCCCACTCCTTCCACATAAATATCGACATGGCCATAGGTCGATCTACCTCCTTTCCATTCCCACAATAAAGCCTCAATGCCTCGAGAAATAGTTAGTGAGTTGTAATTCCTTGTGAATGCACTTAAATAGCTATCGGGAGTGATTAATAGACCTTTGTAACTACTGAGTAGATTTAGTCATAATCATTGTTGCTTAGATAAAATATCCATAACTTCATCTCACAACCTCATCGAATCTTTAGATGACTTGGTTCCAGGGTATAACACAACAATCTTGCTTTTTCTTCCTACTCTGCACATTAGTAATCTCACCCAAATTAATATGATCATCGGATATGTCATAGAGAATGTTGTTGTAAATCATAAAGGAGGAATCTTCTACATGTTTCGAATAAAGGCCACAACTTAGCGTTCAAATTATGATCGCTCTACTCTAAAACCCTAGGTTTAAGAAACCTAAGCTATGATATCATGATGATATGATAAGATCTCAAAGAAATAATGTCGTAAGAATTAAGATCTAAGGTTTATGTGTATGTATTTTTTGGTTTATGTAATTGGAATTGAAAACAAGAAGAATAAAAGTTATGTTTAGGTTTGCTAGAGAGTAATCATAGAAAAACTAAATTATTTGTAACGATTTAGTAATAAGCTAACTATAGTGTCACTCTAAAATAATAAAAAAAACAACTGAGATAAAAGGTTTGACTGCCACGATTAATGTCAATCAATTGATAAGATCAGAAAGAAGAGTATCAAGCCTGAATTTTTTTTTTCTTAATCCGATTAGTATTATACCCTAACTCATTCAATACTAATCCTCAACTAAGAATTAAGAAAAATCTAGTTTCTTGTAAATCTTTAAAAAATTTGGAGTTGCTACTCGATAAGGGTTGAAAAAAGAGTTAAGTTATAACCACTTAAGTGAATTGGTTGTAACTTAGTTATTTGCCTTCAATTAAATCAATCTAAAAAAAAATTATTTATGAAACAAGAGGTTTTAAGTCCAAAAGCTAACCTATTAAACTCTAAACTAGTATCATCTTAACTTTCTAATTTTAATTTTATTTTTCAAAATACCCTTTTAAATTGAAAGAATGATCTTAATTGCTAAGAAAATAAAGACTATTAATTTTTATTTACAAAAGAGAAGAAATTAAGAAATTAAATTTTACTTATTTATAAAAGGGGAAATTTTTCCTATATTAAATCATCCAATAAGCACCTATGTACCCTCTAGTAAGAATCAGACTTCCCGTAATTCAATTCCAAAAAAATTAAGTGTGTTAGATTTCTTTTTATTATGAAAATAATCTAATATATTTTTTTTTAACTCTTTGATTTTACTTTGAAAAAAATTCTAAAAGGGTCTTAAGTTGGGGTTTTTATTTTTGAAAAATTCTAAAAAGATCCTAATTTTGAAATTGGTTTGCATGTGTGTGTGTGTATATATATATATATATATATATAATTTATTTATTTTTTGAAAATAGGTTTTTTTCTAAGAGACTAAGAATATATTATTTTTTACGTATTTAAATAATTTTTATTTATTTGTCAAATGCTTGAGAAAACTTTGAAAAGAAAGAAAAATAATAATTTGTAAAAAAAAAAAGGAGAGAAAGAAAAAAAATTTTCTTTCGTTTCTTTTTTCTTTATTTTTCTATAAGTAAACAAAAAAAACTAAAAATTAAAAAAAAAAAAAAGAATAATAACCTAGAGATGAATAAGAGTAGGTAAAAAAAAAAAAGAAAAAGAGAGATTCAATGATATAAACACACCTTATGGATCATTGAGTAATGTACGAGTACCAAAAAATTTTTGACAAATGATAATGAAGTAGCATACTATTTAAAAAAAAATATCAATTATGTTTTCACATATTAAATTTTTATTAATACTTATAAGTCACTCATCAATTCACATGGCATGTTAATACCATTAAAGACTTTCTTGGAGCAAGTCGTAGAGTAGGTTGGACACGAATCTAGGCTCAAACCTTTAGATTAGGCCTGAGCTTAGTTGGATCACAACAAAGAGAAGAAGTAATAGCCATATAGTGGGTCACTTTGCTTGATCCGTTAACATTTTCAAGCGAGAAACTCCACTTTCACAACATTAGTGAAAATGAGACTAGTGTAGGTGTTATGACCTTAGGCAGTCATTTTAGTGGTGGCTAGAGTTAAACGATTGGCGTAATGAGAGAACATGGTTGTGTGAGGCCAATAGGTGGTTGTCAAGTACTAGAAAGGTATTGACAGTGGGGTTTTTGAGTGGAATAAGCAAGCTAGTGGTGGCGGTTAGTGGCCAAGAGCAATGGTGGCAGTAATATTTAAACTAACAACCCTAACCAAAACCCTAGATGATGGTTGTAGTAGTTTGGGAGAGTTTCAACGGTAGGGGGTGGTGATGTTGGAAAGCTTACTGTATGGGGGTCTCATTGGTGGTGCTAGCTTAGCTCAAGAAGGTTCAAGCTCATAACAATTCTATAAAGAGAGAGATAACTCAACAGTAAAGAGAGAAAGTTCAAATTTGAGCTTATGAAAGGTGATCTAAGTGATGCTTCTTGTCCAAATGGCTTCCTTCAAACCCCTTCTATATAGTTTCCAAATCAAACAAGTTTGAAAGGTCCATTAATGGCCGATTTTAACCATTAAAACTCCAACTTTGAATTTGTTCTTTTTTGTATTTATCAAACTTGATTTAGTAAAGCAAAAGTGTGTATATGAACAAAATTCAAGTTTTGATATATAGTATGCCATGTGTAATATACGATTGCACCATGAAATCATATGCATATGTGTGGAAAATACCTAAACAAGTGTAATGAATTGTAGGTTACGAGTTGCAAAAGAAAGGAACATTTAGGAAATTCAATTTTTTCTATTTTTCAAGGGTCATTTTGATTCTGCAAATGGTTATATTTGGATGTATTTTTAATGCCAATAGATAATGTTCCAAATGTATTTTGCAATTTCACCATTAATTTGATGAAATCATGAAGAAAAAGGGATAAAAAAATCACCTTGAAGTAAGCTGTCTAAGCAATGTATATGCGAGAAAGAATGAAAAAGGAAGAAAAAGTGAGAGAAAATGCCTATGTCGGTCAATCATAGGCTGACACATAGCATTCATGGTCAAACAAATGAAAAAGTGTAGGTACTTGGGGGGTAGATCAAACCAGGTCTTATTATCTTACACACATGGTCCTTAGCCAATTGAGGTAGCTCATTTTCTCAACACTTTACGCAAATTAATACTATATGAGCACTTAGCTAGCTTGAACAAGCCTTAAAAAAAAAGGGGTCAACGCAAGCTCAGTTGGACTAGTTCTTAATAAAGCAAAAATGCAAAGGCTTTCTGGACTAAGTTTAATATACATGAGTTAAAATTATTTTCCAAATTAAGCCCAAATTTACAGTTCTACGAGTTTTGATACGGTTAATTCAAAAATTACTTTTCTCGTAAATTAAGCCATTTGAAACCATGATTAACTTAAATCAGTTTCATTTTTACAAACAAAAAATACTTAAAATTAGCCATAGTCTGACTATTAAATTTTCATAAAAACTTATTATTCTCAAATATAACTCGAAATATTTAAATTGTACATAAGCAATTTGACTTTATTTGACTCTAAGAATTAAATGGCCCTCTTTAGATGACTTAAAGACCCTAAAATTGATCTGAAATTCTATTTTTGTATATTTTAATTTTTTTTAATTTTTAATTTTTTTCTTCTTTTATTTTTCAATTAAGAATCTTTTCTTTATTCTTAAAATATCCTAAAAACTACTGGGGGCAAAAATGGAATGTCCAGAAAGCATTGTTAGTGCACAATTAGCAAACAAGAACTAGGGTTTCAATATTCAAGACTATAAAACTAATTCTAACTAGAGAAAAGAAGTATTCACAGTTTCCTTTGACAACCCCAAGGGCATGACTATAATTTAAAATAATGCCTATTGCTAATATTACCAATATTAGCGATATTACTAAAATACTAAAGAAAAAAAACTGTTGCCCAATAAATATAAGAAATGCCTCCTAATAAAATAACTAAATATCTATTAAGATGGTAAAATAAAAAGTAATTAATATTCCTCATACAAAGGCTTCACACAATCTTTACATATGAAATGCAAATATTAACTTTGTATGGCCGTGGATAGCCAATATTGCAATGTATGTACGTCACCTTTGCATGATTGTGCAACTCCATCTATAACTAGTATTGCAATATATGTCTATCACCTTTTCACAAATCATGCAACTTTATCTATAACATACTCTATTGTCGCTAATATTACAAATCATAAAAACTTAATCAAAATCATTATTTGTATATAATTTATATTTATCATAAAATTGCTAATCAACATCATCCCTCGAACCATTAACAATCCTATGAACCAAGTTATGTCATCTTCATGCACATGCTCTCGTAATAGGACCATGGTACCCATAATCTTTGATGGGAATCGGACTCCGATTACATCCAAACCGCAGTAGACTTATCTGAAGCCAAGGCCTATCAATGCTTACCAAGGTCAAGTTGCAGCCAAAAGGGCGAGAGGGAGGAAGATAAACACTTAGCATTGAGTCTATCATCAACCGAGGTATCGAGATACCACAAGGCCAAGTACTCAAGACCAAAGATCCACTCTGCATAGCATTGAGGGACTCGTGTCGACTGATTATAGGACTCGGCAATTGTAGACCGACCTTTCTGATATATCAGCCAAACACTACAAGGCTTCAGGAACTCTTTCCCGAACCCGTACATCCAACTACCCGGCTCGGATACTATTCCTTCCAAGACATGCCGAGTAACTGAATGCTGACCTTTCTAATGTTTCGGCTAAACGTACAGTTTTGTATTTTTATACATGTTTTCCTTTATTTTATTTATGAGCCCAATTCTTTAGGATTTAAGGCCTTTTACATTATTTACAATTTTACCACTAGGGTTTAGGACTTGCTATAAATAGTAACATCAGTAAACATCAAAGGAAAAATATATAGATAGACATCAATATACAAAATCAAACAAAAAAGTATATTTCTACGTTTTCTTGGAATCCTTCCCTTTTTGAGCAAAGCTACTCTTGAGCTAGCATTGCCAAATTATCGAGTGTATATCAAACTCTTTAATCATCCCCATATTCTTATCGATCTTGTCCTCAAGATTGTGGCGAACCCCCTTCATTTAAGCGAGTTAGTGAGTCGTATCTAACTCTCATTTAAATCTTAAACAACATTTAATGTTTATAAGTTATATCGAACCTTATTTTAAGCTTAGACCCCTGATTATGTTTGTATCTTGGTGAGTTACATCCATTCACATTCACTATCAAAAATCTTCCTATTCTTCATACCCATTTTTGAATCACGAATACCCATTCTAGATTATCGTCCGCTGCTGTTCCCATTAACATTCCTTATCATCTTAGTATCAAAGCTTTGGGGAGACACGCGTGTTAGTGTTCTTCAGAGTTTGATTCATGGTTTGTACATCTCTGTTAATCCTTGTTTTATAGTGTAATGTGTTGATAACATGGAATATCAAATCCAAAATCTCAATTATTCCATCCAGGAGCTTACTAGTTTAGTTAGAGGCTGTAAACGTAATGGCTAAGAAGAAAGAACGGAGTACATACCTACAAGTGGAAGCGGTTCCAATGAGCTCAATAATGATGATCAACAGCCAAGGAGAGTTGTCGAGCCGAGAAAAAGAGAACACCATCCAATGCCGAGAAGAGGTAATGACAAGAGTATTGACTTCAAGTTAAACCAAGGAATCTAGAGAAGAGAATTGAGGTCGAGAAGAGACATTGTTGAACAAAGCTTTAACAGAAGTAGCAAAACTGAGGAGAATCAACCAGCTCAAATTGCAAGGAATGAACCTTGAGCACCTGACCGAGGACTTGACAATGTCAAGATGAAACTATTGACCTTCAGTGGGAGTAGTCAACTTGAAGAATTCCTTGACTAGGTCCCCTGAGTCAAGAAGTTGTTCGAGTGCTACGAGTGTAATGAACAAACAAAGGTTAAGCTGGCTTCACCATCCCTTGTTGAATATGTGAGTCTTTGGTAAGATAAGTTAGTTGCCAAGCGAGATGCTGAAGGAAAAGAGTCGATCAAAACTTGGAGGCTTATGAAGCCATTAATGAATCAGCGTTTCATGCCAACTTACTTCAAGTAGGAGATGCTCCATGCTGTCCAGCACCTTAGACAGGGCCAAAACACTGTCGAGGAGTACTTGCAAGAGTTCAAAATCCTAATGATGAGATGCGAGATTGCCAAGCTACAAGACCCTACCATTAGTAGGTTACTGAGTAGATTCTAAGATGAAATTGCTGACATAATTGAATTACAGCTATTCAACTCTCTGAATGAGCGAATTAATTTGGCTTTAAGAGTAGAGAGACAGAGGAGAAGAAGGCATTATAGGCTGACTAGTTAACCCCAACAAGGTAGCCCTGAGCCTAAGTGGTATGCTGAGAGAAAGTAAGACAAGAAGATAGAGAAAGGAGAGCCTAGCCGACCGGTTCATGCCAAGAAAAAGATTGTCGAGAAAGAGAAGGCACCCGACAACAAGGGCCGAGAAGTGAAGTGCTCTAAGTGCTTAGGCTACAAACACATTATGTCCCAATGCCCGAATAAAAAGGTCATGGTCTTAAAGGGCGAAGGGCCCGAGGCTCAAATCAAGAGTTAGAGTGACAAGAGCTTAGATGACCATTTGATAAAAGAAGATGTCTATCTCGAGGACCTAGATAAACTCCTAATTATGGCCACACGAGCTGACCTGAAGGCAGATCTCAGACAAAGAGAAAATTTATTTCACATGCAATGCCTAGTAAATAGGAAGACCTGTTCCCTGGTTATCAATGGAGGTAGCTGCACCAACATCATTTCTGCCAAGTTAGTAAAAAAGACGAAATTACCAACCTACCCGCACCTTCGACCTTATGGGTTGAAATAGTTTAATGACAAGGGTATAGTGCATGTACATAAAAGAACATAGATCACATTCAAGGTAGGGTAGTATGAGGATGAGATCAACTTTAACGTAGTGCTTATAAATGCTGTGAATCTACTTCTTAGCCAACCATGGGAGTTTGATCAAAAAGTAATCCATGATAGATTCCTCAACACTTACACTATTCGAAAGAATAGGAAGAGCTATCTCTTAACCCCGATGACCATTGAGGAAATCTAGAGACACTCGACACCCATGGTAAAGCGAAAAGGGAGAAGGAGCTTATTTAACATCCCAACCCATGCTTAACACTTAACGTCAAGGACGACTTCCTTTCAGACCTACGGTAATGATTGGAATCAGCTTCCGACTACATCTAAGCCATAGCAGACCTATCTAAAGTCGAGGCCTAGCAATGTTTGCTAAAGCCAAACGACAGCCAAAAGGGAGAAAGGGAAGAAGACAAACACTCGGCATCGAGTCTGTCGTCGGTTGAAGTGCTGAGATACCACAAAGCCGAGTACTCGGGACAAAAGAACCAGTTGGCATAGCATCGAAAGACTCATGCTGACTAATTCTATGACTCGGCAATTGTAGACCAACCTTTCTAGTGTCTCGGCCAAACACTGTAAGACTTTAGGAACTCCTTCCCAAACCCATACATCCAACTACCAACCCCGTTCGATTTGGATACTACTCCTTCTAGGACATGCTAAGCAACTGCATGCCGACTTTCCTTGTAAAATGTACAGTTTTATATTATTGTACATATTTTCTTTTATTTTATCTATGAGCTCGATTCTATAGGGTTTAAGGCCTTTTACATTATTTATAGTTTTGCCACTATGATGTAGGACTTGCTATAAATAACAACATCTATAAACATCAAAGGACAAACATATAGATGGACGTTAATATGCAAAATCAAATAGAAAAGTATATTTCTGTGTTTTTTTTTTAATCTTTCCCTCTTTGAGCAAGGCTACTCTTAAGGTAGCATTGCTAGATTATCGAGTGTATATCAGACTCTTTAATCGTCCCTGTGTTCTTATTGATCTTGTCCTCAAGATTGTGGCAAACCCCCTTTATTTAAGCGAGTTAATGAGTTGTATCTAACTCTTATTTGAATCCGAAACAACATTTAGTGTTCATAAGTTGTATCGAACCCTATTTCGAGCTTAGACCCCTAATCAATCTTCCTGTACCTCTTGAAGGCTTTCCTTCTAATCTTCGAACTCTTCTAAATCATCTTTCTTATATGGAGAAAGGTTTGCCACATTTGAAGTTGCTAATACCCAATAATCGCTGGGAAGCTCAATCTTATATACATTATTATTAACCAACTCTAAAGTTCGAAATGAACCATTAGTGCACAATGTGACCTTTTGTGATCTTCGATAAGGAAACCTATCTTTTCCCTAGTGCATCCAAGCCAAATCGCATGTCTTATAGATAACCTACGTTCCTCCTCTGTTACCCTAGGTCTTATTTCTCTTCATTTGCTTCCTTAAAAATTGATGTACCATTTGATGAAGTTTTTGTACCTCCCGAGCTTTATTTGATCCTGTCTTATTGTCTTTTGGAAGTAACTCTTTAGGTAACAAATCTAGTGGTGTGGTTAGATTATACCCATAAACTACCTCAAAAGGAGTTTTACTAGTTGTACTTTGGATTGACCTATTGTCACGCCCCAAACAAGAAGAGTCATAACAGTCCCGCCGTGTAAACTAATCTAAGATAAAAGCTGACCTCATAGCTGCTATCGTAGACGCAGTTTACACAAGGCGCACAACTCAACCAGCTTGAAACATCTGTTCTAACGCCTGTTAATAACCAAACCTGTAGTAAAGCTTTTACAAGATACTTGTTCTATACAACCTGCTATTTAGTACCACAACAGTATTTAAACAAACATTTTACATCGAAAGGTAAAGTTTACAATCAGAGTTTATTAAAAAAAACACAGGTTTTGCGGTCCATATACAATAAGTTAGAAAACTAGTGGGCTCCTAAGAAATTCCCAATTAGTTTTCCTCAAAACTTAGAGACAAAGTCAAGAGCTCAGGTTTAGTTAATTCCTCGATCCTCACTTTCCCACACAGCAGCACACTAACCTAGGAATGGTGGTACCTAAACATCTTGTCTTTACTCAACACCTGCAAAAGAGTCTATAGGGATGTGAGCACAACTAGCTTAGTAAGTGGGACGGAGTTAGAAGAGTACTGTACAATCATAAATAAGGTTAATAATCATGCTGAAATGCAATGCAATCACTCAAATGAAAACATCGCACAGTATTATCCGGTCCACTGTAAGGTTAGAGAAATTACATCCGCTCCAACCCGGATTGAAGAATTTCATCGCGACTTAAGTCAGACCAAACCTGGGCTTGTGCAATGGAGAACACCATTCTCTCATGACTGCCTTCGAACCACGGCCCCCAACTTTGCTGCGACCTCCTCGCCTGTCACTTAGTTCAACTAAGGATGGGGAAAGGACCATTTCAGCTATCCTCATCGAAGGAAGTCGATATTTGGCCTAACACTCTTAATCGTTTCCCCTAACGAGTGATTATGCATGTCCAACTACATTTTAGTCGAATAACTATTAGTGTTAATTAGGGGTAACCAACAAATTCACACAATACAGAATCCATGCAAATATGCAGAACAGCACACCAAGGAGTTGAACTCCTGTCATAACCGAGTATCATTCACACACACCGCATACACATAATCATCTAATTACAAACACAACCAGAAGTACTCTTGGGTCCCCAGATACTTTAAATAGTACCCAAACAAGCGGTGAAGCCACAATCCCAAGTTACTTGTTTAGACATTCGTTATTGTTGACTTAAATCGTCAACCGTCTTCGTATTGGAAGGTCCTAACTATACAAAAGACCCAAATTCAGTTTTCGTAATAATTACGAAAACATTAGAGTTTAATCTAAAATGGTTATATATATATATATATTATTTCCGTAATATACAGTCATGTTATTACTATATATCGAATTAAATTATTAATTATTGATACTGTATATCATATATACTATTACGTATTATATATCGTTTTGATCGTATCGAAACGTATTTTTTATTTATTAATTCACGTTTTAATTCCGATAAGGTTACCGAAATGTGTATATTCTTGAATATAATATAGTTATAGGCTAAATTACTTAAGGTTGTCCAATTTCAACAAAATTAGTGCCATCAAGTTCGTATAGACCTAACGACACGTTTTATGAGTCTTGTTTCTAAAGATGGCTTTTAACAGGTAGTTTGAGTTTTTAATACAATTATACACAATTATATAAAAATGATCGTATTATGCGTAATTTATAGATTTAAATTATATTTTATCTAATTTGTCCTTATATTGTAATAATATAAGTATTATTCAATTCTAATACACCTAAAGTGTATCCCGATCAGAAAATATTAATAAATATAATAAAAATATCCATTTAATCCAATTTGATTAGCAATCCTATATATGGGTTTTATTTAACTATTTAATTCATTTTAGCCTATTAATATTACAAATACACCTTGACTTGTAATTTAAGTTATTTTACTTAATAAATTCGTAATAAATAGTTCGGGTTACCAAATAATTCCCCAAAAATTTCTATAGACTTCTAAAAATATAGGAAATCCAATTATCACTTGGTTTCAAGTTTCTGACCTATTGCCTATATTTTCATATTGACGATTTTACCCCTAAATTATGATAAATTATCTAATTATAATTCTTTTAGCACCAAATTAATTTCAATCTGACTCAATACTATTAGTATTTACTATAGATCAGTACATGTCCATTTCATCAATTAATTTCATAATTTCCAATTAAATTCATAATTTCAACCTATTTTCGAGCTAATTTCAAGCCTAAAAATTCAATAAATATTAAAATTATTCAAATCAAAATTCTGGCTATATAGCAATTATTTATATATCATACACATCCCACACAAAAATTTTCAGCTAGAAACAACATCATATAGCACATTTATTTTACAAATATAAATTCGGGTGAATAATAGATTTCTTAATAAAGTATATTAAATATTACGAATTTTTCAAAAATAAAAATATCACATGAAATCGTGTTTAAAATAACTTACGTATAATTTTTTTCATAATTTTCTGGGCGGATTTATTAATTTTTAAAAATTCTTGAAAAATAGGGGCAAGAATTTGACCTTGCTGTTCTTGGTATCTCCGGCAGCCGTGGGGTGGTGGTGGTGTGTTGGAATGCCTAGACGCTGGGGGTACTCCTTGGTGGTGGAGTGGCGTAATAGCAGATCAAAGGAAACCCTAGGAACTAACTCAGCTCGGTAATTGCTCTGTTTTTTTCTATATTTCTTTTCATTTTCTACGATTTTTTTCTAATTTTTCTTTCTATTGTTTTTGGTTCCAAAAGATGTAAAGTGATTTGTTCAACAGCTTTATAGTTGTTTAGGTCGATTCCCTTTTTTATTATTTATTTTTTTTCTTGCTTTTTCCTTCATTAATTGCAAGTAGGAGGTGGCATTGGCTTGTAAATTCACTTTTTGATTCAACAATTGTCCAGCTTTGATGTTTTCCAGCAATTTCCAAGCGTAAATCAGCAATTGGAAGGCTTTTGGATAATATTTTGCAATTTTTTATAGGTATTTTGAGTATATTTTATTAATACTTAATTATTTACTTAATTTACATACGAGTATATATTCCTTGTGAATATCACATGTAATATATAACTATACTCATATAATCAAGTTTCTACCATATCTTTTATTTTTAGGATATGCTCTAAAGTTAATTTCATGAATTTAACATAATAAATATATAATTACATAATTTAGGGTTAATTTACGGGCATAATTATTATTTATACCGAGTATACTCATAAAATTACTTATATTTTTATATAGTAAATTATACTATATTATCTCATTTTGTAGCTCAATTAACTTATCTTTAAGTTTTCGTTGCGATCTAAGTTCGATTTTAGGAATTCCGAACATTTTAATACTATACTAAATATTCCAACTTCTAAGGGCGAAATTGGGATTTCAGGTTATTATTACTAAAATCTAACTTTACTGTAATATCTCAACTAATTTTTTTATTCTAATCGTAAAATTTGGACTCAATTGGATAAGTTTCCTTAAAAGCCCTAAACCTGAGCTCGGTTGTCCTAAACTCAATTTTGGGAGCTTACATTTCCACCTCCCTTAAGAGAGTTTTGTCCTCAAAACTTTAAATCTAAATGCAATAACTACTTAATTATGAATAAAAACTTTATGACATACTTCATTCTTTAAAGAGTGTTGGGTAATGATTCTACATTGCTGACTTCGGTTCCCAAGTTAGCTCTGCTGTTGGACCACTACCCCCATTGAACTTTCACATACTCTACTTCTCGATTTCGTAACTTCTGAATTCGGTTTTCTAAGATTTTGATTGGTTTTTCTTCAACGATATAGTCTTCTTGTAAGTCCACTGGTTTCAATTCCATGATAGCATCTGGATTCTTGACGAATTTTCGTAACATTGACACATGAAATACATCATGATATCCAGCTAAACTTGGGGGTAAAGCAATTCGGTACGCAACGTTTCTAATTCTTTCCAAAACCTCAAAAGGTTTGATATATCGGGGGCTTAACTTTCCTAATGTACCGAAACGCTTAAATCCCTTAAATGGCCTTATCTTTATATACACATGATCTCCTAGAGTAAATTCTATAAATTTTCTCTTCATATCAGCCCAACTTTTGTATCGATCTTGCGCTGCATTCATCCTTTTTTGTATTATCTTAACTTTATCATTCATTTGACCAATCATATCAGGTCCTATCATTGCATATTCATCATTTTCCCAATACAGTGGTGATCGACATTTTCTTCCATATAAAGCTTCGTACAGTGCCATCTGATTCGTTGCTTGATAACTATTGTTATAAGCAAATTCCACTAATGGCAAATACTGATCCCAATCGCCTCTCTTAACATATCTTCAAGTATTTGAATAACTCTTTCTGACTGTCCATCGATTTGTGGGTGATAAGCTGTACTAAACTGTAGTTTAGTTCCTAAAGATCGATGTAAACTTTCCCAAAACTTTGATACAAATCGGCTGTCTCTATCTGACACAATGCTTATTGGCACACCATGCAGTCTAACAATCTCTTTAATATATAGTCATGCCAACTTTTCTATTGAATCACCAATTCGATAAGGTAAGCAGTAAGCACACTTCGTTAACCTATCTATAACAACCCAAATTGAATCGTGACCTGATCTAGTCTGCGAGAGTCCAATTACAAAATCCATTGTAATATGATCCCATTTCCATTGAGGTATTTTTAACGGTTGCAATAAACCACTAGGCCTCTGATGCTCTGCTTTCACTTTTTGGCATGTATTGCATCCAACCACATATTGTGCTACATCTTTTTTCATGCCTTTCCACCAAAACAATGATTTCAAATCATGATACATCTTATTTCCACCAGGATGTAATGTATAACCTATATTATGTGCCTCAATCATTATTTCATTCTTCAATTTTGAATCACTAAGCATACAGATTTTATCCTTATATCTTATCACATCTTCAACATCAAGTTTAAAGTCAAGTACATCGCCTATATTCAACCTTTCCTTGACTTCTTTCAACTTTTGGTCCTTACCTTGTTGTAGCTTAATTCTTTCAATCAAGGTTGGTTGTACTACTAAATTCATCAATTGTGCTTCAGTTTCATGCCATCTAAACTCATTTTCCATCTTTTCAAATTCTTTGATCAATTCCTGCTGAGTTGTGAGTAGTGAGGCCACTTGTTTATAGTTCTTGCGACTCAATGCATCTATTACCACATTGGCTTTGCCAGGGTGATAGTTAATGATCAAATCATAATCCTTGATTAATTCCAACCAACGTCTTTGTCTTAAGTTCAGCTCTTTCTGAGTTAAGAAATATTTTAAACTTTTATGATCTATATATATCTCACAATGTTGCCTGTATAAATAATGTCTCCAGATCTTCAAAGCAAACACTACAGCCGCTAGTTCTAAATCATGAGTCGGATAGTTCTTCTCATGAGGCCTCAACTGTCTGGATGCATAAGCGACCACTTTTCTATCCTGCATCAATACACATCCTAGTCCACTTTTGGAAGCATCACTATATACACAATAAGATTTACTCGGATCTGGTAGAACAAGTATTGGTGCAGAAATCAATCGATGTTTCAATTCCTAGAAACTTTGTCCACATTCATCATTCCACTCAAATTTAACATCTTTTTGTGTCAGTCGAGTCATAGGCTTCGCGATTTTTGAAAAATCCTTTATAAATCGCCTATAATATCCTGCCATTCCGAGAAAACTCCTTATTTCCTTTATAATAGTTGGCTGTTTCCATTCAGCTACTGCTTAACTTTCTTGGAATCAACTGAAATTCCTTCACCTGACACAATGTGTCCCAAAAATGATATCCTATTCAGCCAGAATTCACATTTATCCAACTTAGCATACAATTGATTGTCCTTCAATTTTTACAAGGCTAAACGTAGATGATCTAAATGATCCTCTTTAGTCTTGGAATAAATCAAAATATCATCGATGAATACCACAACAAACTTATCCAAGAAAGGTTAATAAATTCGATTCATCAAATCTATAAACACAGCCGGTGCATTCGTTAAACAAAAAGGCATTACTAAAAACTCGTAGTGCCCATATCTGGTTCTGAAAGCTGTTTTTGATGTATCCTCCAACTTAATTCGTAACTAATGGTATCCAGATCTAAAATCAATTCGTGAAAATATAGTGGCACCATGCAGTTGATCAAATAAGTCATCAATCCTAGGTAATGGATATTTATTCTTAACAGTCACCTTATTTATTTCCCAATAATCTATACATAACCTCATGGTTCCATCTTTCTTTTTCACGAACAACACTGGCGCTCCCCAAGGAGATACACTGGGTCGTATAAATCCTTTGTCCAATAGATCTTGAAGTTCTATCGGTGACATTCGATATGGAGCTTTTGATATTGGTTCAGTTCCTGACACCAATTCTATAGAAAAATCTAACTCTCGCTGTGGTGCTAATCCAGGTAATTCTTCTGGAAAAATATCAGAAAACTCATTCACTACTAGTATTTCTGATATTTTTAGATTTCGAGTCATTATGACTAAAATCTAACTTTATTGTAATATCTCAACTAATTTTTTTATTCTAATTGTAAAGTTTGGGCTCAATTGGATAAGTTTCCCTAAAAGTCCTAAATCTAAGCTCGGTTGTCTTAAACTCAATTTTGGGAGCTTACACCTATTATAAGTGAATTCCAATACTAGAAGACATAAGTCCCAATCCCTCAAGTTTCTCTACTCTCAACAAAGCTCTAAGCATCCTATTAATAACTTTTGTTTAGCCATCCATTTGAGAGTGGCATGTCATACTAAAAAGCAATTTAATACCCAATAGACACCATAAAGCCTTCCAAAAATAACTAAAGAACTTCACATCTTAATCAAACATGATGCCATGTGGAATACCATGCAATCTTACAATCTCCTGAAAAAACAAGTTAGAAATATAAACAGAATCATCCGCACTATAGTCAAGTACTTAAGACCTTAATGGAAAATTTTAAGACTAAGTAGGTGTTCTTAACCACTTAATTCCTTAGAAAACAAAACATATAACCTAAAGATAGATTATGAATTTTAGTTTCATTAAGATTAGCAATAAACTTAGTATGGTGTTAGAATGGTGAACAAGTAAGTATATACTAAGCCACATACAATCTTGCATGTATCATTATTAGGGGAAAAAGCTAATACTTCTATATTAATCTCCTTTCTTTATTATTCCTTTTACTTGTACTATGGCTTCTATATTTGAAATTAAGAATTTAAATTTCTATGTCTTTCAAAACATATTTTAGGGCCTTGCTTAACCATTTTACACTTAATAAATATAACAAATTATAGGAAAGTATTTCTTGAGATTTTATAATTCCAAATCTATGTACCAGATGCTTTGTCATTTAATCGTTATGGTCTCTCATATCTTAAAAAGATCTTAGAAGTCTAATGATCCTAATATATGGTGCAGTGATTACTAGAAAGCATTTTCCTAAGGCTTTGGAGAAATTAACGCCATGTAACTCTCCTAACTAACTAGCAAAACTAATCAACTTTGTTACATATATGTCATCTTACCTACAAAGAAAAGGCAATAAGCAAAAGATTATTGACTAATGGTCATGAACATCATGCCTTACAAGTATAATTCTCCCATCGGTTATTCTCCTTACATAATCAAAATCTAAGCTCATTAGGAACATATCTTTATTGTTTCCTGTCATACTACGAAGCGGCAGAGTCGTAACAGCCCCGTCATGTAAATCATCCTAAGATAGAAGTTGACCTTATAACCGCTATCTTAGACCTGATCTACACAAGGCGTCCACGACTAACCCGCTTTGAAGTAAACAGTTTGTAATTTATTACCTAAGAAAGTGAGGAAATATAAATATATATAATAGAATTCAATTATTACAATTAGCGTTTTTAACGATAATAGCTTAAACCTTAAAAATATATGTCTGTTCTTCAAATGTTTTTCCTCACTCCCCAAGATTCAGCAGTTACTAGCTTCAAAGTAGTTGTTTGCCGCTTCTTAACCAGCACCTGCACGACGTCTATAGGGATGTGAGCAACCACAGTTCAGTAAGTTAAGATGGAGGACTTAAAACTATACCATAAACACAACAAGATTTTCAATCAATTTATTAGGTACAATGCATGTGCAAGCAAATTCCATCACACGACGTTGTCTGGCCCATCGTGATATTAGAGAAATTGCGCTCGCTCTAATCCGGGTTGAGGAGTTGCCATTAATGCAACAGCTCACGACCAAATCCAGGCTTGTACAATAGAGACCTCGCTCCTCCCGCGACTACCTTCGAACCACCGACTCCACCCTTGACTCGACCTCCTCTCCTGTCAGTTAGTTCGGCTAAGGATGAAAAAGGGACCAATTAAAATCCTGCACTATCCCTTTCTAAGGGGTCGGTATTTGGCCGGAGAGTCCTAAATTCCCCTAACGGGTTGCCATGCATGTTTGATTATGACTACTGGTCATATATTTGATTAAGTCTAGTTTAGGGTGATCAATCATTTCATATAAATTATACAATACATGCCAGAGCAACAAACAGAATCGTAGTATTACCCATAATCAAGCACATGCACACATCCAACTATCTAACAAGCACAACCAAGCATAATCTCAAGCCTCCAAAATATAGCATTGTATTAATCCCAACTTACCTCGACTCCTCACTCACTCACTCGAGGTCTGACTTGCTCAGGCCATCGCCGATCATCCCTAAACACAAACGTGGTTTCAGTTTTTCATATAACTATTATAGGTTCATTTTCTCCTATAACGCTTATTGTTATATTTTGTTTAGGGTTTAATATACCTAATTATCTAGGCCTTAAGTCTTTTACAATTATTCTAGGTTTAAGGTTAGGTTCGAGTTCGATTTTCGCATCGATTTCTAAATTAGGTTTTAGTTCGATTTCTAAGTAGTGTTTTATACTCGAATCCTAGAAATTTGTTTCAACCCATAATGTGAAATTAATCACATTACTTCCTGATCTCCTAAATATCATCATTACCCCTAGTCAGTATTTTATTTCACTTGGTACACTTAAATCCGTGTTAGTGTACCGAATTCACTCCTGATGTAAGAAATTTTTACATTTTTCACATAATTACATAAATTCAAGTTTCCTATCAAATTTATTGTATACTTCTATTCTTATCATAATATCAATTTTTTATGCTAATATTTTCTATTTATTATATTTCTAATAATTATGTATTATCACTTATTATGTACATAATACACATCTAATATTTTTATTACTTTAATTACTATCTCCCAACATCAATTATCATTTCAAAATGTCTAAATTCATTCTAAATCATATTTTTCACCTAATTACCCTAATTTACAAAATTAACTTATACTATTTTTCCCTATTACTCATTTACTACATAATTAACCTAATAATTACATCTAACACCCCAAATGCTACAAGTATCATACTCCATCAAATTTTAACATCCTAAAACATGTACTTATTCACTAAATCAGTAATTAACCATTTAATTACTTAATTAACCCTAAATTACCCATTTTATGCCTCATTTTAGGGGCCTAAAAATTATCTAAAAATTTTGAAAATTAATTTTTGAAAACGGGATTCATAGTACTATTCTATGTCATCTAAGTGGTCTACAAAAAAATTTTGGGCTCGAAACTACACTCCTAAGGTCATTTATTTCTAAACCGAAACATGCTCGATTTTGCATGATTTCTTAAGGACCCTATATCACGAGACATATTTTCATCAAAATAATATTTTTCCTAAAAAGTAAATACAAAAATATTCTATAATAACAAGTTTCATAATTTTCTAAGAATATTTATTATTTTTTCAAAATTATACAAAATATGGCTGGAAATCGAACTCATTGATTTAGGTGGCTCCGGCGACTACCAGTGGCCATGGGTGTGTCGGCCCACCTGGGCGTTGCCACCACCATGTGGTGGTGGTGGCCGTCCACTCCCAGCTACCCGTCGGATCTGGGTTCTCCTTCATGGCCCTAACTGCATGGTTTTCCTTTTCTGTTTTTTTTCTTTGGTTTTTCTCTCAATTTTCGCCTCTCTCTAATTTTCCTTGATTTCTAACTATCCAAATGAGCTTCTGAATTTTTATTGCTATTTATAGAGCTTTAGTGTAATTATTGTGCATTAAATTAGACAAGGCAATTGCCTTATCCCTTAATTTTTGGCTTTTGTGTTGTCTTAATTTAATTGGCCGATTTTTTTCTTATTTTTTCCAGCTGCCACGACCTATATCTGGATCATTCCTTATTTTTATTTATTTTTCCTTAATTAATTATGAATTTTCTTTAATTATTTAGTATGATTTTAGCACATTACGCGTATTTCTACATACATGTAAATTCATATATAGTA
The DNA here is from genome assembly GCA_024138005.1 of Lumnitzera racemosa. Classification (NCBI taxonomy): domain Eukaryota; kingdom Viridiplantae; phylum Streptophyta; class Magnoliopsida; order Myrtales; family Combretaceae; genus Lumnitzera; species Lumnitzera racemosa. The sequence goes on from JAMXBC010000007.1 coordinate 12,403,971, forward strand.
CAAATAAATATTCCTAAATATTATTCAAGTTATTTTATGATTTTTAGTTTACGTATAATTTATTTCTAGCGATTCATTAATTATCGGAATGCACTTTACGTATTTTCGATAAATAACGAGTTATACACTTAAAATTTGGAATTTTTATATTCTTTTATTTTATTGCTTATTTTCTTAAATTCAAACTTATGGAATCATTTTACTAATATTTCTAGCTTTACTTTATAATGTAGGCTCGATCTCGATCGGGTTTTTTAACCGATCGAAACTTTGAATGACTAGTTTTGGGGCTTACATTTCCCTACCAACAACTCAATGGAGCTTATGCATTGTAAATTATGTTTCAATATCTCCCTTATTTTGCCCACACTGGAATAGAAAGCACAATCAAATTGATATCTTAGCTTAAGTGATTGTACATCCCCAGAGGAACAATAAGATCCACAAAGATTTCATCTTACTTCTATTCAGTCTATTATTACTAATTATACCAACTACCAATTAAGTCATAATATATAGGATAGTTCCTAACAATCTCACCTATAAACTATCAAAATCATATGTGATACTGAAATTTTTTAGAATATCACACTTATACCTTTTTGAAAAGTGTTGATACCACAAAAATTTTCCTCTATTATAGAAGTCATTTGATATACACTTGTAAATTCAAAGTGAAAAACTCCAAATTAGGGGATGGATTAGCATAACCAAAAAGCACCATTTAAATTTGATGTTTTCTCATCATTGATTCTTTGTTGATCAAGTTGACCTTTTGGCCTTTGCCTTAGATAAGTTAACTAAATCAAAGTAGGTTGACCAGATTCACGATTTAGTCAAGCTTGTTTCTAGCATAATGAATGGAGTTAAGCTTTCTTTAGTTACATCAATCATTACTAACATAATCATTCGAGTGGAGCTTTCTTTAGTTAGTTAATCATGTTAGCAACAAGATCAACCATTTACTCATTTAGCTCTTTAGATCAATCTAATTGTACTTAGATATGCCTTTTTGATTTCTTAGAATTATTTTTGTAGGTGCATTATGTTTGCATTTATTTTTTCTTTCTTTGATGGATTTAGGAAGATTGTTTTCCATTCTAACTTTTTACTTTGCCTATTTAGAATTCATCTCTAGATTTATAATTTTCTCTTAAATTAAAACTCTGTAGTTGCAACCATATGTTAAGGATATTAAAGTTCCCATGGTTGAGAGGCTAAAAGAATTAAGAATGAAATGAAAAGGAATGTTAGATTAAGGGTTAGAACTTAACAAAGCAAAATATATTAATAAGGAATAAATACGAAGATAGATTTCTATCTTAATGCATAAAAGTTTAGTGACTTTCTTATTGTAGATACCATAACATATCTAGCTCAATCAAGATTGCATAAGACTCTTGATCCTTTAAGAGATATTTTTCTAAAAAGAGATACACAAAGGTAAAAGGTTCTCTTATCAATTTCTTCAAATGGATGTTTATATGTAATTTTACAAGGTTTGGTAAATAAATTTTCACCCATCATATGGTGCTTAGTTGTTCAATTTATGACTAGAACTTACTTTTACTTTAAGTTTAAAAACTTTTTATAGCCTATGCAAAGTTAGAGCTTTGATTAAATATATCTTTGTAGAAGTTTTGTTTATGTAAGGACTATTGTAGCCTAATAAGGTTATCATCTTAGCTACTAAAATCAACTTCTGACAATTGATTTAACTGTTAGATGACCATTTGATTCATTCAATTGACCTTTCCTTTGTGCTAACACTTTAGTCATCAAGCTTTTAAAATCTCACCTCAAAGCTTAGAGCCCATAACGGGACTTTGATCTCTCAAATGTCAGTTCCAACCTCAGATCCCATCATAAGAGCATGCCTTTGAGGTTTATAGAGTCTTGCAAGGAGAATTCTTAATAACGAAGTAGCTAAGAATGAGGTTGTTTACCTACAAAGTGCATTTGTTCACTAATCATCAACCTACTTAAGCGTCCCAGCATGTGTCCAAGCTATTAAGCCTGTACCTAAACATCATGTTGACCTGGATAGAGAATCTAAACAATTCAACACATCAATTCAGTTAGTTGCCCGACATCTTTTTGATTTTGTTTGGCCAGCTTCAAAGCTGTCCGAAGACTTTTGTCCATCACAATTCTAGAAATTATGGCCGTATTAATTTGTCAACTTTTGCTAGAGGGATCATCCAGTACTAACATGATACATGTATTGACATACCACTAGTACGCGCAGTCTAATGAGGAATCTATACTGTTTTCTGTTTTTTTTTTTTTCCTAAATTTGAACATGTTTTATCTCCTATTTGATATAATTATTTTGTCTTTTTCTTTCTTTAGCAAATTATCCTTATTAATCGCAACAAAATCATCATTGAATATACTGCATACACCCTTACTTCTTTGCTCATAAGTTAATCCTTCAAGTAACTTGCACTCTTATCATCCCCATAACAAGGGTATGTATTGAGTAGACCTTAGATCTTTACTTATATGTCATACTAAGCTAGGACTAAGTCATATAAGGTCATTATAAGGGTCATATCTACGATGGTTGCTTCACAATATAGCTACTTTGACCATTTCATCATTTGTTCCTTTGATATTTGAGGGACTCATTTCCTCTTTGATAAGCTCTAGTGATTACTCGTCTCATAAGCACATCAACCAAAAAGATGCTTAATCTTTCTCATTTACCAGTTTGAAACTCAATGAGGTGTCAATGAAATAATTATATCACATAAGCAAATTTCAAGATTCTTTAGTGTATTTTCATTTCACTTTTCTAATTTATTATCGTGTAAAATTATTAAGTATGTGCAAACGGAATTCATAAACTCTTAAAAAATGTTATCATTCTCATATAACTTTAAAATATATGCACTTATCCCCAACATTATGGTTGTTTATAATTGATTTAGCTAGAGTAAAGGAGTTAACCAATAAATTAAAATATCACACCGTATCTAATGGTTTAAAATTTTCATAAAAGCTGGTTATCGAGGTCAAATTTATCAATTATACCAAATCACTAACACTTAAACATTCTTTAATGGCTTTCCACTCTGCTCGTCCATCATTTGTACAATGAGCGGTAAATTTTCTGAAATAAGCGTAAAACTCATCTTTTATACATTATAAAATAATTTTTCATAAGCCTTTTCCCATTAAAGGGGATAAATTACAAATCATCCGAAAACTAATGATTAGTTGTATACATATATACATACATATAGAACTGTAACGAATTATGTTAAAAGGCCGTTAAAGTGTACTAATTGAGTTATCTTCAATAATGATTGGAAAGATAAAAGTAAATATTTATAAAAGCTATGGAGACAGAGAGAGATATTTAAGCAATAGTTCGTCAAGGAATTCACAAATTGTTCCTGTCGGCTGCATTTGTGCAGAAACCGACAACATTAAAGCGAACGAAAGGACACACTTCACTAGGTCGAGTTGGAATTGATCAGTTGTTGAAGGTGTAAGGTATGTCGATTGCATTGACATTGAAACCCACGACTCAGCCTTGGCTAACTCAACATTCCCATGTCAGAAATAATACCCGATTCATCACTGTGAAAGCTTCAACACCAACATCATCGTCATCTTCTTCATTGTGTCTGGTAGATGATTTCGACCCAAGCATACCCATTGAAGAAGCAGTGACACCCCCTAGCTCCTGGTACACTCACCCTTCCTTCCTTCAACTAGAGCTTGGTCGTGTCTTCTTCAGAGGCTGGCAGGCTGTTGGTTCGTTCCTGCTCCTCCTCCTCCTCCTTATTTTATCTATATCAATCGGTCATATATGACCATTTTACTGGAAAACCGGTGCAAAATCTAATCTTTGCTTACTGGGTGGTTTCAGGATACACCGAGCAGGTCAAATCACCTCATCAATACTTCACCGGAAGGTACCTTTCTAATATCTTCTTCTCACGATTAGATCATACAAGTTCAAGCTTGAAATGTTGTGCTATGTTCCACTGAAGTGGTATTTATTAAGGTCAAGCTGAAATTCAGTTAATCTCGATTAGGCTCGTTTTATAATTTTTTTTTTAGTACAATTAGACTCAAAAGGCTTTATCTGAGTCGAGATCAGAGTAAATATGGAATTGAATTCAAGAAACCCACGATTGGGTATGATTAACTAATAACCCTATTCAAAACCTCTTTCATTTAGCAGCATTTCAGTTCTTTTACTGGTAGTAAGTAACTTGTGTTGCTGCTGTTCTATCTCTATAACAAAAATTAAACTGCAGTAGTTCCAACTTGGAAGTTAAACCAACCGAAAATCAGTTAGACTGAATGTTAGTCTTGCGCTTTTAATTTTTCCTTTCATGCTAATGCTAGGCAAGACCTTATGAATGAAAGAGTTAATGCTGCTCTGCAGATTGGGCAATATCGAATTTGTGGTGTGCCGAGATGGTGATGGAAAGCTACATGCTTTCCACAATGTTTGCCGCCATCATGCAACTATTCTTGCATCAGGATGTGGTACCAAGTCATGTTTTGTATGCCCCTATCATGTTAGTTCACTTCCCCCTCTTTTTCATTCTCAATGATCAATCTGAGTATCAAATCCAAATGAAAAGGACTACTTTATACAGCTCCACTCAAAATTATTGGCTTGATGAAATTAGATGTAAAATTGTATCTATAAAACGTAATTAGAGTCTATGACCCTAGTAATTATATAATGATTTCTCTCTCCTACCACACATGGTAAATACAGCATCTAATAACCCTTCCGTTCAATCTCATGATGCCAGTGCCAGCATAAGATTAAACCATTGATCAAGAAAGTGCTATGGAGAATAGTTCAAGGTGAAGATGCTCCTCCATTGTTAACATCTCGGGATATCAAACTAGAATTTGCACTGTTGCAACTTTTTTATAAACAAAGTGCCAGATATCAACGTTCTTTCCTTGATGATACTAAATTTGTTTAGTAGACATATGGAAAGTACCAAGGCTGGAATAACATAGGTTGATAGTATAATGAATGATGATCTAGTTCTCGTGTTGGCCAGCAAATGGAGGTAGAACTGATTATTGCATAGCACGAGTTCTATATTCAACCTTAGTGAAGCTACGAGACAGCACGTACCTATTTTTAGGGCTTGCAATTGAGGACATGCCCAAGTAAGATAGCAGTCTATTGAGGATCAACAAGTGTTTCTGTAACTAGCATTGTCTCATCGATATAAGTTGGCCAAGGATAATGGATGTAACGTACAAGGAGCAGACCTAAAAAGAACGTGTTGGAGAGATATCAAAAACCTTGTTTAGCTTGCATAAAGTTAATACTAGCGAAGTGCACATATCAACTCAACTAATTAATTGTAGATGTGATGCTTGGTTTGGCAACTGACTATAGTGCATTAACGATCTTACGGTAGGCAGTAGGCTTAGGCTTCAGGGGATGTGATGAGCTTGAGAATTAAGCTAGCTACAAGGAGATAATAGGTTTCGAACAAGTTTGGCGTGATGTATGTTATCATTTATGGGTGCTAAGGATATATTGGGATGAAGCTTCAAGGAGATAAGAGGTTTTGAATAGGTTTGGAGAATGTCTTTAAGGAGGCTAAGGATATGCTGGATGAAGTTCAAAAGTAGACAAATATGGAGGTGTCTACATTACTCCGTTTTGAAGCCTGTGTGCAAGAGGAAGTCGTTGAACAGGTGAAATTATGCATAAGTAGCTATTTTCAGACCATAAAAAGATTTTTGCGATTTATAGAAATTATAGGGATAACAAGTGTGGACAATTCTGAACAAATGCATTCTTAACATCTTACCTAGGGTTGCCCCAATAAGATGGGGCCATATGAGAAGACAAGGTGAAGAGTGATGAGTTTGACATTTATGTTGAATCTTTTGGTGTAGTCAATGCCTATCATTTAGTGAAATTTTGGGCTTTAAGATGGGTTTTGTTACAACATGTTATATGCCTTGTAGGATGGAGTTTGTATTGTAGGTGAATGATGGGGAGTTAAGGTCCGGATGTTAGAGGTGAGGCTCAAGAGTGCATGAGAAGGGAAATCATAAGGGGATTATAGGAGGCGAGAAAGGCAGTGGTGGTAGGGTTGGGGTGATAGTGGCAGTAATTTAAGGTCGAGTAGTAAATTTGGGTTCATCAGTTGAGTTGAATAATTATATTATTAATTAAATATGAACTTAATTCTAAACTTGTATATAAAGAGTATTTATATAAGATGATTAATACCTGACTCCCATACACAAACCATCACTAAGACATGATACACACACATAAGCCCAACCAACCCCAACTAGCAACCAAACTCACTCATGCAACCCTCCATTTGGCCTTTAGCATCGACCCTTCCCTACCCTAAAGATTGACCCGACTACTCTCATAACGCATGGTATCACTACAAATCTCCGTTATTCAAAACACAATAGTGACTCACCCTATGTCAACATCCATAACCAATCGTCCATCTCCAATGTTGCTTGCGACCTAGAATGACCCCCTACCCCTCATCATCAACCCAACATATGCACCACTAGATCCGGCACCTCCAACCTTCACAATAACCTTTCTCCATGCTCTAACATTCACCCATTTCACCACCACCACCACCCCTCTCACCCATAACCTTGTGGCCCCATTACCCTTCTCACCTAATCTCTTCCTCCCCAGTGCCAATTTTATGATGCTCTCAATTAGCCACTTTCCTCCTCTCTAATACCATAAGTAGTTGTACAACTGTTTTAATGCAAGCTTAATTGCAAAACTTGTGTATATGGAGTATTTAGACAAGATGATTGGGGTTTATGACCCTGATATAGTGTAAAATCTCTATTCTACCTTTCCTTAAATAAAAATAGCAATACAGTAAAAGAATTAGTGAAGAAGAGTAAGAGATGGTGTTATGGTGCCCGGTATCAAGGAGGGAGTAAGAGGAGTGCTCCTGTGGTGCCCTATTGTGTGGTAGCTAAGGGTGTTATGTTCATTTGTGGGATTCTTAAGGAGGTGATCGGTGATGTGTTTTTCATAAGGTTTTGTAGTTCCCTTTCTTCTTTTTCTTTTTTCCATATGGTGTTTGGTGTTGACAATGATACCATTTACAGCATTGTACACAATGATGAATAGGCTTAATTAAAACTAGATGCTCAAGGGTCCATATACAATATAATATAGCTATACCCCAGTGGCACAAGGCATATACAACATATAATAATATTACCTACTCATAACTAGCTATATCCCAATCACAGCAGTAAATATTCTGACGTTCTTCTCATCCATTAAACTTGTTATTTTGATCTTCAACCAGTTTTGTCACAATAATCTCTATAGATCTTGGGGGATCTTAAATTGCTACCCCAAATCAAGTATTAATTCAGACTCATATTGTAATCTCTTGCATATGTCAACTATGTTCCCTTCATCATGCAAGACTTGACAGCAGGGATGGTTTGTAAGTAAAGTTAAAGGCTTCTTTTTATTGCAGGGATGGACTTATGGATTAAACGGTGCACTTCTGAAAGCAAATAGGATCAAAGGAATCCGTAATTTTGATGTAAACGTATGATTAGCATGTCCTAATTTTGATTCCATTTCTAAAAAGATCTGCATACTAAATGGTGTGCTTTTTGGTGTTTGAATGTAGGAGTTTGGGCTTGTACGAATAAAAGTAGCTACTTGGGGACCATTTGTTCTTCTCAGTCTTGAGAAAGAGAGCTTAACTCTTGAGGAAGTGGATGATGATGCTATAGGATATGAATGGCTTGGCAGCTCTAGAGATGTATTAAGTATGAATGGCATCGACTCATCTCTAAGATATGTCTGCCGACGCGAATATACTATTGAATGCAACTGGAAGGTAAGCAACATGCTTCTAACATCTGTTGTAGCATTCTGCTTCATTCGGCCGCCTTTAGTGTGTTGCTACGAGATACCGGGAATCATTGCTGATAGATTTTTCAACATGCTGAAAAGTTTGAGTGCAATCTTGATATGAGATTTTGGACATTCTCCTCTGAAAACCAATATTCATATTTTAGCCAAATGAATATTCCTATGTGCTGCTTTCTACAGGTTTTCTGTGACAACTATTTGGATGGTGGTTATCATGTACCATATGCACACAAGGGCCTTTCTTCTGGTCTGAAGCTCGATTCTTACTCAACAACAGTAAGACTGAGTGATTTTTGTTTCCAAAGGAATTTGCGCGTCATGTTTGATTATCTGCCCTTTAACAGTAATTGTTATTCTCTCTGCATGGTAGATGTATGAAAAGGTTAGTATACAAAGATGTGAAGGGGGCTCAGCTGATACCGAAGATGACTATGATCGACTCGGAACAAAAGCTTTCTATGCATTCATTTACCCTAACTTCATGATTAATCGGTGTGTTTTTTCTCTATAACTTCAGATATATGTTGCCTTTAACTATATTCATGAGGCAGTTCAGGCAACTTCTATAAGAAGATACAATCAACTAAAAGTAACTCTTAAACATATTTGCTTCATTGGGAATCATAGGTATGGACCCTGGATGGATACCAATCTTGTACTTCCGCTGGATCACAGAAGATGCAGAGTCATATTTGACTATTTCCTCGAGCCTTCCCCGAAGGTTATTTCTAAAGCCTAGTCAGGAAACCTAGATTTTCTCATGCCATCTGTTGGATTATATGAAAGTGAATTCTTTTTTTTTTTTTTTTAACTTGACTTTTAGGACGACCAAGAATTCATTGACAAAAGTCTGCAGGATAGCGAGAGAGTGCAGGTATAACTATAGGAGTAATAGCACATCCTTCGTGGTTATGTCCTTAGTAGTGTCCTGTTCCAGGTTTTGTTTGCATTGTTTGCAGATGGAAGATGTCATCCTCTGTGAAAGTGTCCAGAAAGGGCTTGAATCTCCAGCATACAGTACTGGAAGATATGCTCCTACTGTTGAGAATGCCATGCACCATTTCCATCGTCTGCTTCACAAGGATCTTAAGGGGATAGAATCTCCACTACACGGCAGTCTCAAGATTACATGACTTACAGGTTTCTCCAGTTCTGCAAAATAACAACAGTGCATCTCTGAGCACATCTGCGGAGACCTGGGTGTCCTGTCCATCCCAACTGAAAATATGCATAATACCAATAGGCAGTAGCAAGCGAGAAGCTCATTCACCCACTGCCTCTGTAAACATATGGGAAGGCTTCTCGCAAGCTGGCCACTCATAGAATTTTCAAACCCGGATGATCCAAAGATGGTGATTAGAAAAGCCGAAAGATATTCAACTCACTACGTATTCCACTTTTTACTATTTTGCTCGAACATCGAGAACATACGACACAAAAGTGAACTCTGGCCCGAACCATTAACACCCCCTTCATCTAAGAAAGCGTGGTGTTCCTTGAAGAAGAACGTATAGTATTATGGAGAAACTTGCCTAAATTAGTATGTATTACAGAAATACTAATTATATTAAATTTATTATACAAATAGTATGGTAAAATCGCATGTAATAAATATGATTTTGATTTTGTATTAATATCACATTTATCATACATGTGGTACATTGTCTTTGGCCTATACAAGAATAAAAACGCAAGACCACCTATTGCAAGTCTTGGAACTCATAACCTGATTAAGCGTAACACGCACCTTAATCACTAGATTGTTACATAATCTTTGTTATATATATTCAATACTAAAAATAAGTAAGGTTAATAAAATCCTATCTATTAAATTAAATATGATTTAACAATGGTAACCAATTTATTAAATTATATCTTATAAAAATATATATATAAATTATATTACATTTTTAAATATAATTTAATATTAATAATTACATAATTAATTATCTTCACATTTTTCAAGGAGAATAGTAAGCATGTATTAAACCCCAATATTATCATATGATAAAGTGAGATTCACTAATTACATTTACGTCCACGTAAAATAACCAGTCCTCAATAACCCAATCGCCAAGGAACCAGAAATTGGAAAATCGACATAAATAAAAATTATATTTTCGCCCCTAAAGGGGTTAACAGTATGAGATAAACAAACAGAGGCCATGGCAACGCGTCTTTGCTGTATAGTCCGATAAATAGGGGAGTTGCACCGTCGTATTCAAGCCAATCATAGTACATATAATATAGGTACCTACGGGAAATCGAACAAAGAAGGATCTTTTAAAGAGCACTAAATGAACACAATCCTTATAAAGCACTCATCTCCAAAGAAAAGTAATAGCATTTACATGTATTTTCATCAACACCGGTCAAGAGTTAGGCTGAAGTGGTAATTAGGTTTTGAGAAATTCGGGGTTAGTACTCATCGTATATACAGAAGATTTTCATAATGAAATTCCACAAAATAACAAGGAAAATACAATGCTTAAGCCCCGTAACTCCGTCCCTTGCTATAAAAACTGGGAGGGTAGTTGAGGATGGTATGTAAAAATTTTCTACGGCTTTTCCCAAAAAAGGAAAACAAAAACAGCATAAGCTTCAGCATCACGAAGCGATTTACAAAAAAAAAAAAAAAAAGAAAAAAGAAAAAAGAAAGAAAACGCGCTTGCTTCAACGAGCCCTGCGGTGAGCGAAAATCCTCATAAGATACTTGCTAACTTGAGTTTTTGGCACGGGTATAAGTTTTCCAATTAAAGCAAGGGGCCAGCTGGATCAGAAGGAGCAAAAACAAGATGTAATCAATATTCGTTATTATCACGGATTTCCTTGCAATAAGAATAAAATCACCATCATCCACACCTTCAAACATGAAACAAATTTCCACTACAAAAGCCAGCATTCCTTAGTGGAGTCAAATAGATTAACATCTCCAAGTATCATCTACTATATGAAACTTGACTGAGTCCTCACCTTACAAAGGCAACGACGATGGATATGAGCCACTGCTTCCAATTAAGTCTCACAGTTGTAGTAAACTTCCCAAGAAAAAATATGATTATGACCTAACAAAGTGAAAAAACGAAATTGCCAAAAAAAAATTAAACATCATCACCAGTCAATGTGAAAGATCTTCAAAATATTAAAATAATACAGAGGAATCTCAAAACAATCACCTGAAGGACAAGAGTCAGACCCACTATCCCCATGAAGAGATGATTTTTTGTAACTCCTTTGAAAACATTGAATTCATCAGGTTTTCGGGCATTAAATTCATTAAAAATCTGCAATTGCGATGGCAAACAACATATCAGATCTGAAGATGAAACTTCTCTCCACGTAGAATACTCATAGTCAATTCAAAATCCAGACAATTAAATTTAATGACATAAGCTTGCCCATAGTCAATTCAAGGAATAGGTCTAACGTTGCCACTGTAAGTACTACCTGAATAGCTCTTGCTGCAACCAGGATACTCAAAATATTCACTTCATATTTCATGTGGCCCTTCATGATAAAGAAACACTCTTTTAACAATAAGTACTTACTTGACAAAGGACGAATGCATTGAATATTAATGTGTTCTTCACTTTTCTAGCATGGTCAGGATCATCGCCCCCCAAGTTCAGTAGGCTTTTTCCGTGGAAATGTAGGACGAGTAGCACGCTCACTTGATAAATAGCCTGCACAATATCCAATAACAATTGTACCTAAAAACGTGCAAAACCAGAACTCTACCTCAAATACGGTACAGTGACAGCTTGTCTACCTGTACTAGTAAATTCCTCCACATGATATTTGTTATCAGAGGTTCTCTGCACAGAAAACAGATCCATGGGTTGATGAGAAGGGGAAACCTTGAAAAGGCACCTTTCAATAGATTTACAAGCATTTCCAAGAAAATTGAGCAGAGTTAAAATTCGCAAATGTCAGCATTGCATTTTGAAGTAACTTGAAAAGGTAACCAGCAGGGACTTGCTAGTTCTAGCATATAGCCCTCAAAGACAATTTCAAGATTTCAAATTTCATGCTTGTATATTTTTTATGCAATCCTCTCAATGAAGTTGATTCCCCATCTCAACAAAACTAATCTTTGATACAACCATACAGTAATCGAAAGCATTATTGGTCCACGGATGGTGTTGCTAAAATTCTGAAATTCATACCTCCTACCAACAGGAGGTCTATGCATTAGATGATCAGTTGGCGGCTCAGTTGCTAAAGCCAATGCACCAAGGGTATCCATTATAAGATTTACCCAGAGAAGCTGCACACAGAAAATTAAGAGGGAAATGAGCACATCAAAGATGATAGTGCATCCATGCCTCAGACACCTCGCCCACCAAAAAAAGAAAAAGGAAAAAAAAAAAAAGAGAACAGAGATCAGAAAGAGAACCTGCACTGCATTCAGTGGGACATCGCCTGAGGAAACAGCAGCGACAACGTTTATAACAAGAGCAGCTACATTGACTGTAAGCTGAAACTGGATGAATTTTTGGATATTAGCATACACAGATCTGCCCCACCTGACAACCTGAAAATACAGCACATCAATGAAGTTAGGCAACTGTCAACCGAATTTAAGATCCAAATTAAAATGAGACTAATATTGCTGTCATATGACCGCCTTCTCAAAGTATAAAATATAAGTTTACTGTATAAGCATAAATTATAAGAATATTAAGTTGGGCAAATCATTCAGGAACCCAAAATGAAAAGGATGCATCTCAACAAATGAAGTTCAACTGTCACCAAGTTATGTCAATATTTTTATTCTAAAAGTTGAAACCTTGACCAAGCGACATCTAGCCATTGTCAAGTAATATGCGACTTGGTATTATGCAATGTCAGAAGCAGTAAGAAACTGCCTAACAACTGCAGACCAGTTCACAAGTTGTCCAACAAAAAAGATGATGTTGGGTTAGACACAAACTGACCTTCACAACTGAAGCAAAATTATCATCCAAAATGATGATATCGGAGCTTTCTTTTGCAACCTCAGTCCCTTGAATACCCATTGCGAGACCAATGTCTGCCTGGACAATAGATTGACCAAGAAATATCAGAATAACCCATCATGCTAAAAGAGAACCAACCACCAAAGAAATAATCCAGCAGCCCAAAATCTAGCTGATGGTATACAGAGACAAGACTGACTTAGGAGGGCCCCAAAAACTAGCAGACAGATAAAGATGAATAAATCATTCAAAGATACTTCTCCTGAATCCATCACACCATCTAAAACTTGAGTTATGTAAGGAATAACAGCAATCGAATTGAGGGAAAAAGAATAATAATAGCAGTGGCAACATAAACCACACCCCCCCCCCCCCCCCCCCCCCCCCAAAAAAAAAAAAAAAAAAAAAAAAAAAAACCCAACCCTCAACCAAAAGGATAAAGAATTAAGGTTGACCTCATGCAGAGCAGGAGCGTCATTAGTACCATCCCCAGTAACAGCAACAACATGCCCATGCTTTTTCAAGGCTTGAACCAATAGAAGTTTGTCATTGGGAGATGAGCGGCCCATCACCTACGAAAACAGTTTCACCACTGCCGTTCAATATTTATATTAGGATATAATAATAAAGAAAATGTAACGGAAATGTTATCTGTTTTCAACTATGATTTATGCATCTTCTAGGAGATATTGATAGGATATGACTATGAGATCATCATATCTTAAGGTGATATTTTAGGGCTCCATCTTTTAGGACCGGTAGGTCATAAAGACTTGCATGCATAAGTGCATTATTCCTATGAGAAATAGAGCAAGCCAGAAGTATTAAGTTATTTATTTTAGTTTATGCTGCTTACAAGATTGGAGGTTCTCTTCAACAAACCCTCCTAATTAGAGATCAGAGGGTTCTCTCTCACGAGCCCTCAACCCTTTCGTTTTACATATTTCACCTAAGACAGTTGCAAGGAATGAAAAGACAAATTGAAGAAAGGATTGAGGGCTCATTATATTTTTATATAATTAGACATCCCTTAAAATTGCTCTTGCTACTAACCAAGATATAAAGACATATTGAGGAGCTTTTCGCACGTACCAAAATTCTTTCAGCAATATCTTCCCTTTCAGCATCAGATAGGGAACGAAAGGCCCTTCCTTCAATGAGATGTGGATAAGATGCATCTGTGTCTGAACGCAGTATCCCACACTCCAATGCAATTGCTTTGGCAGTTTGTATGTTGTCCCCAGTAACCATACGAACCTATCAGAAGTTAACCTCTTAAAAACCCAACAAGCTAAAGAACTTAGGATAGGGTAATATAACCTACATAATCAATACAAACTTCTATGCATTTTGTGGCAGTCGTCATCAATCAAGACTTAAAAAAAAACAAAAATAGCAAAACATCATTAAGCATTTGTAACTTGAAAGAAACAAATACATATTTCCCATGACAGAATCACAGCACACCACAATGATGGGATATCACACAATGGATCGAATAGATAACATATTTCCACAGAAGTTTAAAGGGGAAAAAAGAAACTAGTTAAGAAAAACAATTTCCATTTCCAATTGGCAAAACAAGAAGAAACGAAAAGGCATCAGTTGAGTGTGCTCAGGGATGCATAATCAACCAGCATAAGAGTAGTAAAATCATCTTCTCCATGAAACTCAAAAATCCATTGTCCAAATAGATACACAAGCCACTCACATAATTAAGCCTTCACAGGAGTCGATCGTGATTCAATATAAATTTAAAATGGTATGAAGATCCTAAATTCAGATCATGCATCTTCGTCTAACTTCCATTAAGCAAATCCCACTTAATGGGTCTCAGCCAATACCTTAATCCATGAGTGAGGCAATGCTGAGAGATATATACAACTAACATTTCTCAGTTAAAAGCTTCTAGAAATATTTATCATTATTCACTTTAGATTTAATTATCACTACCCTTCTCAATAAAAACAATGTAATCATCTATATACAATAAGAATGCCCACAGATCCTGAAAAAGTTCCCTGACATTTATTGTCAAAATAGATATGACCTGGGATTCACTTGAGCATACTCTTAGTAAGTGATTAGCTCATAGATGTACCTCAACTCCCGCATTTTGGCACAGATTTACTGAATCCTTTACCCCACTGCGACATGGGTCCTAAATCACCAAAAGCAGAAGATGGTTAGACTCAGAAAAACTAGGACAAATTTTTACTTCAAATATGCACAAACACAAGCCACGCTTCCACTAAATTAAATAAGAGACAGGAGTTCGTAAAAGGAGAAACAGCAGACAAGAATGAGATGAAGCTCTTACAAGAATCTCTACAACATATCTTGGCATTACAGACAACTTTTGAAGTTATCAGTTTTTAGGAGAAGACCATTTAACTATACAATTCCGTGTGAAACGTACTCACAAAGGTAAAAATGAAAATTTACAAGCACCTGTATGGAATATGATTAAAGGAGAGGATAAACAGAAGATCAAGGCCTTTCCAAAGTTTTCTCATTTTAATAAGAAAGAAAAGATTTTAAGAATGGTGGGCAAAAATCACCCTGCTTAGACAGCAAACATTTAGGCATTTGTAAAACCTTAGCCCGCCATGAACTTGGAAGATTTCACCATGGATAAAATTTTGAAAAACCAATATTACCCTTTGGTACTTTTACCAAAATCCTGTCTCCATAAGATTCATCACAAAATCATATTCATGAAGTAAAAGAGACCAAATAATGCACCTAAGAAAAGAAGGGCAATGGACCTAAGAACCATTTTTGGTAAATCGGCCTCCTTTCAGAGGAGCAAAGCTTATTTGTCTAAATTGATAATTCTCTCTCTTGGCACATACCTTAATACCCACAATAGCCAGTAAAATAAGCTCGTTCTCAGGCAGGACCCACTTAGATAATTCTTCCTCATTGGTTGGAACATCTTTCATTTCATAAGATCTGAAAGCAATGGCAACACAGCGTAAACTGCCAGCAGCCATATCTTCAATAGCTTTCTTGAAGAAAGCAATCTGCCAAAAAAGGAGGAGTAAGAACTTCCTTCGCAATGCCATTTTCAGTCAGAGTTAACATAGTCCACAGTATGCTGTAGAAACTTCAGCATTAACAGAATATGGGTTTAGGGTTTGGGGTTTATTTTGATAAGTGCAATCAAAATACACAACTACTCATCCTAAGATGTCCAGTCCTTCAGTTTGGACCTGTTACCTGGACCTCTAACGGGCAAAGAGTAAATCAATGTGACAGATGTATAGCATAACTCATGGATAACAACAGGAAATAAATTAAAAGAAAATAATGTTCCCCAGCCATGTGGAGGTATGAGGAAGATCCACCGCATGTATTGATGGCCTTACCCTCGTCTGTTTCCATGCCTTGAGACTGTGACTTCTCAGTCACCAAAAGACCAACTTCACCAGTTGTGCACCCTCTTGTCCAGGATACAAGTATTTTTCATAAGAAAAAGACATTTGGAAAAGGCGCAATGTAATTGAAGACATCATCAAGAAATCTAGGAGGGAACTTTTGCATAAAACTCATAACATGCCAAAAAAAACATGAAAAGGAATAAAGGGTCAAAGCAATAGTTTATCAAGTAAACAAGTGATTGGTTTGCACATGATCATACCAAATCTAAAGACAGTGCAAACCTCATTTTCATCCATGTCAAGCAACTCATCATTGGTATCCATGTATTTGGTACATGAGGCTAGAACTATTTCTGCAGCCCCTTTCCAATGTATATGAACTTGCAAGTCCGACTGCAGACAAAATCAAAGAAGAAAAAAGTGTATATATATTATATTGACAATGTATTATAACAAGATGTAAAGTGATCCTTAATTTCATTATCTTCTGTACTTCCTTTTTTTTTTTTTTAATGTGCATGTGCATGTGGGGCGGGGAGGGGACAGGTGGGGAAGGGGCTGGGAAAGGTTTTGGTTTTGGGCAGTTTGGTAAGTTAATCACCATTCAAGGACGCTGTGTCACATGTTGCAAGAACAGAAGGTCCAAACAAAATAATAATCTAATGGTGCAGACCTCCAACTTCAGACACATGAACATCTTAAGAATGACAATACAACTACTTTGATATGCATATCATTACTTCGCCAAATATTCTGTTTTTCTTTTCATTTATTTTCTGAGCTCCTTTATATAAATCAGGAATTATAGGAAGTGTCAGCAGAAACAATGGTTATAACAAAAACAATGTTATTTCCCCAGACCATACCATTCTGCTCAGGGACATCATCAAGACAACTAGCTCTATAGACAATTATCTTAATCACAATATGACATAAATAAAGGCAGGCTAATCCAATCATCAGAAAAACAATGCAGAGATGTGATCATTTAAAACAAAACACTTGAAACATACCAGTTTCACAGCAACTCCACCTCTTTTTTTCTCCGAATTGAATGGAAAAACATGCAGAATTGAAGTTTGAGATCTGACAGAATCAAAATTCATACCCATCTGTAAAAAAGTGTGTATATTTCTTTAGTTTGTATAAGACAGACTTGAAAATTTTTCTCCCAAAAATAAAGAGACATAGTTTTCATGGGGAGTTGGCAAAAACCTTTATTCCCCACTGGAGAATGGCTTTTTCTGTAGGGGAACCTGACACCTCTACATCTCCACCACCCTACAAGAACACATGAAATACCAAGTCATAAAAAAAAATATTGATCATTCATTTGCTTTCAACTAATTTTCATTTTAATTTTTAGTACACCAAATATGCTAAATCTACCTCGGGAACAAAAACGCCACCATTTGTGTTCTGAGCAATGCCCTCAATAAGCAAAGAATTTAAATTAGATGACAACTGTGAGCTGCTGTCTGGAGGATCAAGTTTTTTTCCACCAACATAAGACTCAACTACAGTCATCTACAAAGAAAAAAAAAAGGAAAAAGCAGATATTCAGTGCTATGTGAAAATTGAAGCACTTTTCTGAAGAACTTTGCAGAAGCTGAACATCCAGATTCAAATCTAGTTGTGATCAAAGGGCATAGAACAGCAAGCCCTAAACAGAACTTAAGTTGTAGATCAAACAATATTTCAACAGGCTAACTGAGCACATATATCAACAAAGGTAAACCTGATTCAAAGTCAAAGTTCCGGTCTTATCACTGCAGATGGTTGTAGCAGACCCCATAGTTTCACAAGCAGAAAGTCTCCGCACCTAAGTTTTGCAGGCAACCATGTATTTACAGTGTTTACACGTACTGGTGTTGAGAACAAGAATATGGAAACAAAAATCATTATTCCTTCTTTCTTTTTCTGAGTGTGAAAATTAATCCACCATACCAATGCCTTGTCTGCCATCATTTTTCTCATTGAGTAAGCGAGTCTGTTTCATCACATGCAACACAAAGAGAATGTAAATTAGAGAGAGAGCAATGAAATAGAATGCATGGGTATATTCAAAATCAACATCAACCACACTGTAAATTAGAGAGAGCGATGTAATAAGAGAGAATGTACAAAGCAACAGCAATTAATCCTTTCAAGTGAATCATAAGGGGAAAACAGCAGCAGAAAAAGGGAGAGTAGACATACTGTGAAGTATCAAAAGATAGTAAATCTAATAAAATGTTTGGTCCTACTATGTTTTTTTCTTGGTAAAACAAATAAACAGCACCAAGAAAAGTTCCACAGATGATTTATCCCCACCCCCAAAAAAAGGGAAAAAAAAAATCGAGAGATGGGATTGATGAACCTACGTCAGTGTTACAGCTAATGGAAGCCCCTCAGGCACCGCAACCACCACAATAGTAACCTGCAATATTAATATGTTATATTTACTACAATAGTAACCTGCATGAGAAAACCACGGAAATATATGTACACACATGCGTATATGGATATCAGTCCAACAAACTGAACTCAAATAAACAATATCCACAACATTATATAAATTACAAATGGCCATGCTTAAAGGGCCCAAATAAATTCCTCAGCATTTGGCAGAAGTAATATGCTTCATTTTTTGGTAAATGATCTAATTCAAACCTGTCAAGACATTCCTAACACAAACATGCTCATACCAATCACTATTTTAATTCCATATATTACATCGATGTCATTGATATAATTTAAAAAAAAAAAAAAAGCTCCAGTACACATTAAACCACTTTTCCTTTTAAATAGAAATTTGGACTAGTTAACCATTGGAGCTTTTAGAATACTAATACTAATCACAAGTTGTACATACTGCAACAGTGAGGATCTTGATTGCTCCATCTACTGCATCGCCAGCACTAGTCTTCCCAGCTTCAAACAGACGTTTGCCATTGGCATCTTTGCTATGACCAGTGAAATATCTGGAAAAATAGGAAGGCATCACTTATTACACACCATTCCTTGTGTAAACAAAATACAGATTTTTTAAATTATGAGGAATTGGACATATCTGCCAACTGAAACATAATTTACCTCACCAAGAGAACGACCAACACAGCAAAAGCAACAGTCAGCCCAACAATACCAATAAAAGTGGCTACTCCATTCAAGCGCACCTACAATGACAAAACCACAGGTAAGAAATGTAGGGACCTCATCTATACCAAAAATAATGAACCAAAGAACCAAATTTTCTTTTTTTTTTTTTCCCTTTCTCTTTTTTCTTCTTCTTCTTTTTTTTTTTTTGGTGTGTGGTTGGAACCATGAATCAAGTTAACCTGCAAAGGCGTCTCTTCTCCAGTATCCTCAGAAATACTGGCCATAAGCATTCCCCACTCAGTATTTATCCCAACACTTGTTACCTGCACAGATAGTACCGGGACATTTCCATATTCTTAAATGAAGAGAACAGAAACAAAAGGAAAGATCATACTGCAACATTTGCAATTTCCTTTCCAATCAGTAAGGAACAACTAGGGGTTAAACCTAAACCAGTTATAAAGTACACAGAAAGCAGCATCAGGATAGTGGCACCAAGATATTTGCAATTTATAATGCTTTCCCATACCTGGAGCTTAGTTAAAAACTCACTTGTATCAATGCCTTAGTTTACTTTTTTATGTCCACAATTTTTCCATGTTAGCAATTTGAGAAGAAAAATTAATGCAAAGGAAGTAATATTATTGGACAAGTAAAAAGAAACTAGGGGTTAAACCAAAACCAGTGACAAAAAGCACAGAAACAGTACCATGGGGCTAGTGGCACCAAAATATTTGCAATTTATAATTGTACATCATTCCTGATACCTAGAACTTGGTTGAGTTCGCCAGCACCAAAACCCCCATTAACTAGTTTCTATTTTTTATGCTAACAATTGAGAAGGAAAATTGAAGCCAATAAAGTAATAAAACCAGATAGTCACTAGTACTTCACCACAAGGACAAGGATGGAGAGACTACCCTATTGAAGTTGAATAACAATTCTTCTATAGCCATGACTGGTTTGCCAACTATTTTTACATACAGAGCACCTATCACCTAATTCAAAAACTAATATGTCAGACTGGTTATCACAAGATGAAGATCATCATCCTATTTTCTTATAAGCATTTTTCATCTATTTTTCATGGGCCATCTAATTAAATTATAAATACTAGGGATAGACCCGACGACGTTTTCCCCACTTCAAACTAAATTCAACAAAAACAAGTATGAAACGCCTAAAGGAGCTACATAATATAACTTCTCATCATAAGAGTTGGGAAACACAAACAATTAAAAAGCACCACAAACATTAGACAAAACAAGAAGAAAATAGCCAGCAAAAGTAGCATTAAGGGTTTGTGTTGCCAAACTGAGAGTATATGCAATTAGAAAATCACCGAGGACAGATTTCTACCTATTAGCATCCAGCACAAAAACACACGTGCAATGATTTCAAATGATATTTGATACTAGCTACTTTTCAAGAAACAGGTATAGCTAAAAACATCAGGAATCTTCAAAGCTGTACCACTACATTTCTACATCAAGATGAACAGAGGTGATAATTCACCCTCATGCAGCCACATTGGCATAAAAGTGGTTAAGATGAAGAACAATAATATATTTAGTGAGCTTTCTCCTTGCTAAGCACAGGATAGCCAGTAAGAACCAAAACTTTTAAAGGAAGAATACTTCATGAAACTCAAAGGAAGCCATCTACATCATAGAAGAATGATGAATCCCGTGAACCAAAATTCTTCCGTTATAACTTTAATTCTTTTTCATGAAAAGCATTTGAATGAAACTACCCAAAAAGAACATAGAACCAAAACTCCAGCATTATAACTTAAATGTCCTCAACTTTTTTCCTGAAAGAATACATGAATTCATGGTCTTCGAGCAACATATTCAACTGGCTAGAAGCACTAGTTTTAGAAGCTCACAGTATAATTGTAAAGGAAAATAGGGAAAAAAAAAAAAGGAAGAATAAAATAAGTGTTGAGTACTACACCAGCATGGTGCCGCTGCCATCTGCAACTTTGCAACCAGACATCAAAAATGGTTCCTTGGAGTCTTTGTGAACCTGATTGATTGCACATTATGCAGATGAGACTGAAGGAAATTACGAGTCCATGAGGAGTCAAACTAACATGAAAAGATAAGCAAAAACATTACAATTTTACTCTCTCCAGTCATGCTGGATTCATCAATCGCTAGAGAATGACCAGAGATCAAAACTCCATCAGCAGGAACCTGGATAAAGAGTGGGAAAAAAAAGGAAGAAAAGGTAATCATATCTAGCTTCACAGAATTCACAGTGCAACTTAACAAACGCGCTATTTTAGCCACTTGCCTGATCACCGATATTCAGGGGCACAACATCACCAACAACAATATCATAAATGGAAACTTCGATTCGTCTACCGCCTCTTATAACCTGCATATAAGCACCTTTGATGCATCAACAGATAAATAACCTAACAGAACCAGCTAACCATTAAAACTGAAGTTTACAAACCTCCAAATGTATATTTCTCTTTTCCTCATTTAAGTTCTGGAACTGCAGAGACTGCTTATAATCACTGATAGCTGCCGAAAAGCATACAGAAGTCACTTGTGATTAAAATTTAATAAACCCAAGAGATATACCTAATCCACAATGCCAAACATCTACAGCACAAAGAGCACACACCAACCATTCTGCTTCTGTAAATAAATTAAAGCCCTTAAGCAAGCAACATTGGCCCAAACAGGATTGTTTGAGTTAGACCATACTTGCCCATTGTTTCTATCATTTCAGCCACAGATTTACAGCTAAGTAATAACAGGGATTACGTGCTTGATCCACCAAATTCCTTTTACTATGATTCATCCAAGAAAAATTTGTACTATGACCAATTAAATCAACACAACAATCTGTTCATAAAGCCCATCATGGATCTACAAAGAGCCTTGAGACGATGCACCAATTTCCCCAGTCACTCATGACTCAAAAAGAAAGCTAAGAAAACTCAATCATATATCAGACCACATTTGCAAAGTAATTTGTAGGAGCTGCAAAATGGCTACAGAAATTCTGTCTGGCATGGTCCATGATGAAATAGAGAACCAGGACAGGATTAAACCTAGAGACACCAAGCATATAGTCTACCTATCTAAATAAGTGAGAAACAAGTATCTAGAGACAGTGACCAGATACCAGATCTAAGCAGCAAAG
Organism: Lumnitzera racemosa; assembly: GCA_024138005.1. Lineage (NCBI taxonomy): Eukaryota > Viridiplantae > Streptophyta > Magnoliopsida > Myrtales > Combretaceae > Lumnitzera > Lumnitzera racemosa. The sequence continues at coordinate 12,426,455 of JAMXBC010000007.1, forward strand.
CTCTTCTAAGTTCTAGCAGAAGCACCAAGGAAAGGAGCATCATCCAAGGCAGAATGTCATAGGAACAGAGAGAATTCTTTAAAAGAAATTAGTACAAATAAGGTAGATAAGATAGAATGTCAGTAAAAAAAAAAAGCAAGAAAAGTTACCGAGAGGTTTCTCAAACAATACACAATTGCATCAACAAAAACATAAATAAGATGGTGCACGAGTGTCGAATTAATTGTGATAAATGCAGATAGCTGATAGTGCTGGCAGGTCAACCACAGGGAATTTTACCATTAACACCTTGCATAAATGAATAAAGTCAATCTTAGAATACAGCATGGATAGCATAAATTACACACCTGTGACAAGAATGACAAGGATAACAGCAAAAGCAATGCTCCCACCATCATACCACCCTTCCTCGATGCCCTAGTGTAGATATTGCAAAGGGAAAAAATAATCACTAACACCATTTACAATAAAATATCTCTCAATAATGGTGTGACATATTTATAGTTTTACTCCACTATTTCAAGTCGATTGTCAAACAACTAAACAAAGTATAAGACACAGAAAAGGAACAGCACACTGGGAAGGCCTATCATGTATTAGTGACTCAAACTCTACCTCAGTCTTTATGCCCAGAACCAAAGAAGCAACTGCAGCTATTATCAATATAATCAGCGTAAGATCTTGCCAAGCTTCCCAAAGGAAGACCTATGAATAACAGGTGACAAGTAATGTAGTTAGCAGCAGATCAAAAGAAACAATTTAAGTAGAGCTTAACTAGAAGTACTTTTCTTCTCAAGAAAGTAAAAACCTCTCGATTTTACAGCGACTTACCCAGAAAGTCCTCCCCTTTTTACGGGGATAGGTATTAGATCCATATACATTTCTTCGTAATAGTAAATCAGCATCATCTCCAGGGACACCTTTCTCAATGTTTGTATTTAATATATCTGATAGACCTTTAACCTGATAATCCAAAATATATATATATATATAAGGGACAGATAACACAAGCAACAAGGAAGCAGAATTCAAAATATTAATCGCCTGATAAAATTACCCCTCCATATGTCTCCAGAGTACCAAGATCATGGTCCCTTGTCATCGAAAGAAGTTCCTCTTGGCGAACACCAAATTCATTAGTCGGGGTTGGGGGTTTTCCGCTTCCTGCATTTGAAAGAACTACATTATCGAACTGTTCTCAGCAAGTGATAAGATTTAATTGACCTCAAATGCATAATAGAAATTCCCAAATTAAAAACAAATAGGGGACGGTACATAGTAACAAAAATGAAGCTGCAGGCAGAGGCACAGATGGTAAATGCTATATAGTACATAGTATAGCATGCAAAAAAATGTACATAGCACAGCAGTGAAGCAAAAGCATATCCATTTCCAATGAAAATTTGCATCTAATATAATCTATGGTATAAGACACGGGAGTCATGCCGACATCATGCAAAACATAAAAGATGAGGACTTCGCTCAAAACAATGCACACAGAACCTCTTAGCGAAAACAGAACCTCTTAGCGAAAAGAGAATATAGGTAAATGCTAACATTAACTCTAAAGAAGTATTTGTAACACGGACAAGAAAGAGCTCAAATAGAGTGTCATTTCAATTCTATGTCCAAGTTCCATATAAAGCAACTAAGAAATCAAACACAAGCTAAGGGCTGTCGCTTGTGAATCACATAAGAGGGAAATAATGAATTTGATGAACAGAGGAAGAACAGGCATTTCATAATTGTACATACCATTAGTTTGTTCACCAACTCCTGTTTGAAATCGGTGTGCAGCCTTAAAAAAGAGTCATGAACTCACATAAGTGCACATGAACAGACACATAATAGGAATAGGACAAAGGCTCTGCAAGATAAATCACTTACACGTATAACTTGAGCATGTGCCCTAATCTTCGCTAATGTCCTCTTCTTTTCTTCCTCCTTCTTTAAGTCAAGGGTATATCTAAATCGGCGAGATGCATTCAACACAAGTGCCGCTTGCTGTAAAGACAAGTTCAGACCACAAGTAGCTTAGGAACTCCAACAAATAAAACATCATGCAATCATAAGATCATCCCAATTGCAGATGATTAGAATATGCACCACTGAAAACAACGCAATAAAGCACCACCAATGGATAACCATAACCAGATGAATTGCATATTCATTTAATGATCCATTGACAAATTATTGGACCATCACGAAAATGTGTTAATTCATTCAAGTACCGTGTAAACTGGATACTTTTCCAAGTCAGGAAAAAGAAGATGAGCAACCAACAGTGTTTGCTCAACATCAAAGTTCTCCGTTAAACAAGGCTGCACAAGAGTTGACATAGAGATGCTAAGAGCATAAACATTTTTGGATCACTTGCTTCACTAGACGGTATTCTTAGCATCAAATGACACCGCATTTGGGACAAAGAGGAACTTACTGGTTTCTATATTAAGTAAAAGCTACTTAGAGGTGCAGGATGAACAATATGAGGTTATTTGGTCACCATTGAGCAGTCAAATACAGATTGAAACTTCAAATCAGAGGAGGAAGGTCAATATCAACCCATACTAGAAACTTGATATTTCTCCAGAGTACTTGGGACAAATGGAAATGGCAGACCTCAAGTTACATAAGAAATAAAACAAAAAAAATAAAATATAAAAGAAAAAGCAGCAAACACTAAGAGAAGATGGTACTCTTCACCAGAAACAAAACATTAAGTAATTTCATTGAAATCATTTCTTTTATATATTTCACGGAAAATTTCATGTTAAATAAACAGCAACTAGAAACCGGTTCCAAAGTTAGAAGCGAATTTCAGCACCTAGTATCCGTCTCTAAAGAAAACAGATTCTGCCACTTGAAAGGCTTAGTTATGAGCATGGGCAATAAGAACAATGACATGCATCAATTTTTAATGGAAAAGGTATAAAAAAGTCACTAATATTTACTGTATATACAAATCAATTCTTAACTTTTTATTTAATCTATTTTAGTCTTCAACATTTTAATAAACCTTAAAAAAATCTCTACCTTAGTATTTTTTGTTATGTTATGTATGGACATGTTGAGTACTAAAATGAATGAAAAAAGTTAAACCGATGCGTATATACAAGTAAACATTTTATAGTAATATAGACCAATTATATGCTCACATGAGAAGATAATAACAAAAAATTTAACAGAAAAAAAATATTGAGGACTAAAATGTACTAAATAAAAGGTTAAGAAATGCCCTTAAGAATTTTTTGTACTTTTCCCTTCTTTTAATCGACCTTATTAAAAAAAAAAAAAACAAGCAGAAGTAATAACAGTGACCTGCCACATTTCAAATTTTAAATTTGAATTTGCTCACCACCAATAAATTCAAGTGGCAGCCTTTCTCGTTTCTAGATTCATAACTGTTCAATCAAATCTAATGAACCATTCCATTTTCCAATATTCCCCCAAGCAGATCGAATTCAAGAATACAGGAACCCCAAACGATCGCAAAACATCATAGTACATATCGAAACAACATTTGCATTGAAAGAAAAATGTCAGAAAGTAAAAGTAGGGAAAGAAGAGAGATTATTATTACCCTCCAGCGGCGTAGTAGGTCGATAGGTGCGTTTTTAGTAGATGTGATGTCAAAAGGACTGGAGTCGAAGTCATCAAAGTTGCCGGAGCGACTGCTACCAGCCTCCAGATCACGGTGTCGCCGATACGGCGAACCTTTGACATCATCAGTTTCCATACTTTTAAGTGTAAAGTAAAATCTGTCGCAGGAGGGATGGCACCATCAGTTAACTATATCACCAATTTCATCATTTCACAGAAAACAAATTTCACCGAGACGAAACCGAAAGGTAGAACCGCAAATCTACAACAACAACGCTTTCTTTCTATTTGATGTTGCTTAAGGTTTTATTTTATTTCACTGTGTTTGCCTAAACTTGAATTAGGGTTTTCCAAATTAAAAGAGGGCCCTACAAACAAACAAAAAGTGCTGCAACAACAACAACAAGAAGTGGTAGAAGAAGAGACAAATTAACAAAAAAGATAATTTTTAAAAAAGAAAAACCCTACCGTACGAAAATACGAAGTCTGACTTAGTAGAGGGTAGGCAAGAAGTACCACAGCAGTAGAAAATGGTCTCTGTGCCCTGGACTACAACAGTTTTGTGGTAATAAATATAGTTTAAATTACAACCGCGTGAGAAGTTTTTTTCTTTTTCTTTTTCAACACCCCACTTGCAGGTCAATGCATGAAGAACACCGATATCTTAATTAAAATAGAACGAGTTTAAATTCTCCTTGTTCCTTGTAATTATTAAAAAAAAAAAAAACTAGCAAACCAATTGTGCGTACAAAATAATTATAATACTTTTATTAAAATTTTAAATATGTAAGTTAGATTTTGTATACTTGAAAAGAATGAAGCGAAGTTAGCTCAATAACTCTGATAAAGATTGAAACCATATTTAAAAAGACGTGGGTCTTAATTTAGTTTTGTTCTTTTTATATTGTTTCAGATTGTGATGGCTAATAACTAAAGAAAAGAGATAATCGGTGAGTGGAAAATTCTATGGAGAGCGAGAAAGTTTTATTAGGGAAAGCTGTGTTACAGGATACGGTTCTACTGGATTCCAACCATTTAAGAATATAATATAGATAATTAACAAATATACCCTTATTAAATTAATCATTAATTAATAAAAGAATTAGTTTTATTGGTATATGTTACTAAATTAAGGAATGAATAGTAATTTTAAAAAATGATGATTATTTAAGCTTTTTTAACTTAAATAATGTACACACGCAATAATGAATGAAGATATGAAGGATTTCTAATACTAAGTTAACGAAAAATAAGAGATTAGAGTTATATTAGAATTGTGTAATTATTTTAATCTATAATACTAAAAGATAAGTTGTTTTTCTAAACGATCTATGAATAATTTATACACTTATCTTTTAATATCAACTAAATGTGGTTTTTCCGTTTTAGATGAATTCTGAATAACTATCTATTTTAAATATTCGGTTAAATCAAAATAAATCTAATTTTAAAACTTTACATAACTAAAGAGTTTCTTGCTATTTAATAACATAGATACTGATAACATCATTCGAATAAATGAGATTCTCTCTAATGATAGTAAACATTCAAGGAAAAGTAAAAATATTTTTATATAATCATTCAAAATAACATCACTCCGACTCTAACTACTAATAGAGAAATTACAATTTGTTTGATTCATATATTCTCTACATTATATAAGATGGTAAAATAAATCTGTTACGCATTAATATTATGGTCCCACTTTGCATACTAATAAAGAAATTACAATCTATGGGAAGAGCATATTACTTAACAATAGATATCCGTTCAACTACAAATAACAGTAATTTGTAAAATAATAGTTTAGTTACTAATTAAAATAGCCCGACTATTTAAGAGAAAGTATAATTTACAGTTACAATTGATATTTTGTTTTATATATATTTTCCTCGATAAGCAACCCGAAGTAACGATATTAATAGTTCAATTATTAACTAAATAAGCTTTTTACCGACATGCATCCTGGGGAAATCACTATTTACGTGGATATTCGCATTATAATTTTAATAGTCAACATGCACCCAGGAGAAATTACGATACGATCCAAAAGGAGATCTAAAAGGAAAGTATATATAGAAAGCACTCTCTATCTTTTCATTTCTTTCAATTTCTTTTTCTACAAAGTGTGTGTGGGGCCCACTCAGCATATGTGTTGTTGTCATGAGCGGTTTCCCAGTAGTTTCTCAGAGCTGGAAGACGCGTTGCGCGTTAAGTTGGACAAAGGACACACCAGTAACGTGGCCACATATACATGTCGTGGCAGTTCACGATAAGCCCATCGTGGACCACGTGGGTTCCATTCCTTGGCATTTACTTTTCGTGTTTGTTTCCTGAATTCTGTAGTCATATTTTATAGAATCGATCCGTTATTTATTTTATTATTGGTTTATATTTTTTAAAAATTTAAATTATTAAATAAATTATAAATTTTAAAATGTAATATTAAATAATAAAAATAATAATAAAATCGATTTCAAAGATTGGACCGTTTAATTTTCTTTCAAACAAAAGTCAACAAAAATGTGAAATGGGCGGTGATTCCATGTTTTACGAACCCCTTGTCAACACCTGCCTAAAGATAACACGACCTAATCCTTACTTGCCGCTTTAGGTTTCCTCTTTCCTTTTTTGGCCATCCCTCGCTTTGAAAGAAATCAGATACTAGAGGGCGTATTCCGAAACTTGAAGCAACGTTGCTGACCGTTGCAGCGAGTTATTCGGGGTATATTCATAAATGATTGATTAAAAAAAAGGTATTTAACTTATTACATGGGTGTTTTAAATAATCAATTTTTATAAATAACTTTTCATTTTATAAAAAGATATTTAACTAAAATTACTTATTAAATTTTTTATCTTTTTATGAATCTCAAATTATCATTACTTTTTATAAAATATATAAAACATGTTTAAAATAATTATTAAATTTTGTAAAATTCTTTCACTAATACTTCATATTATTATTATAATTTATTTATTATTAATAAAAATAAAAAAAATTAATAATTTAAAGTAATATGAATTGTTGTCCATATATTGGATACATACACGATGTTGAACAGCTTCATTTTCCAATAATCAGTTCAAATTAAAGAGAAAAGGAAAAAAAAAAAAAAAAAAAAAAAAACTCCATTGCGATGGCCAAAAGAGCATGTCAGGTAATAAGCGGTACCAAATTTGGTACCTAACTTCCTACAAGCACCAAGAGGGGCATTTCAATTCTAGAGGATAGGGAGGTAGTACTTTTTATGAATGTAGTCTCATTTCGTTTCTTCGAAGTATTATATTAATATATTAAATAATTATTATTTTAAGAATTTTATTAATAAGTTTTTTTATGAAATTTTTTTAAAATTTTTTTAATGGATTTTATGAAACTTAATACATCATTCAACCAATCACAAAATTTTGTTTAAAAAAATAAAAGAAAATCGATTTTTTGATTCCTCCAAGAAGAAACGTTTTTAGGTGAAGAAATTCTTTGTAATGGTGACGTACTCAGGTGGGTTGCTTTTTCTTTTTTAAAAATTACTAAGAAATAAAGAAATTTAGAAATAAAATTATAAATTTTTTAAAGAAAAGAATTTCTTAAAATATTAATACCAATTGGATCACTAAGGGTAAGTTTATTCTCGTTCCCTAAGGCGAGAAACGTTCCTTCAACGGTATTGGACGTTCCTTAGACGATACACGTTCCACTGATAAGGGACGTAGTTTTTGCTTTCATTTATCAAAAAAACGAAAAAAAAAAAAAAAAAAAAAGGCATGAGTTTTAATTTTGCTAAAATATGTAATCGGAACTCGCAGTAAACATGATGTAATAGGATTTGACGTGTGAAGTAGGAAAAAAGCCATCATGCAAAACAACCAAACTGCACTGAATTCCACACTTACGAGAAGATAATCCGGTTCTTCTAGTCCAACATGCACGTATGTTTTCTATATCGACTCGAATGGAGAAAGAGAAGAAATCGAAACCGTACCTTTTTCCACGATGACAGAGATCAAAAGAAGAGCTAATAGTTATCTGTGCTCGATTCCAAGAAAGCTTTATGTAATTACAAGTTGAATTGAAACTCTTTGTATCACACGACGACCGGGATCCAAGAAACTTCTTGTCATATGGCACTGGAAGAAGCTTCGATGCTTTTCTATATTCTTCCCCGGCAAACTTCCGAAACAGAATGAGGAAATCGACAAACCCGATAAAATGAGTCCTAGAAAAGAACCAAAAGAAGGCGTCTTTGAATATGAAAATCTACATATACGACCATACAGAAACCTAGCTAGGTTTGAAGAATTCGCCTGCAGCGTGCATATTATAATGTATTTTTTTCTTTCTTTTTTTTTTGGTTGTGACATATGGCCGGAGGTTAAGCTGTCGAAATGTCCTGTCTTGGGACAACCCACGTAGTAGGAAAAGTGATGTGTGGCCAACTCACCATTATTGTGTAAGAAATTCAATCAAATCGATGACGACGTGGAAGCAGCTTTCTGGAAGAGGGGTTTGGTTTGCTCCTTCTGGATAATTCTGTCCGATGATTATTAACTAGTGATGTGTTTACGGGAAAACTACATATTAATGGCTATAAGAAACACTAAATGATGTATCAAACTCCTCTCCTTTTTACTTAATCTTTACGTATTGAACAATGTGAAGTAAAGCGATGTAATAACACTTGTAGTAAAACTATGGATGACATGAAAAAAGGAAATGAAACAGCAAAGCGTGGTGGACAAAATAATCAGCAGCAAATGCTCTTTTTTGATGGAGAAGCTGACTCTCGATCGTGATCCTTTTATGACCCTTTTTTCCCCTTTAGAATCGATGCTTCTGTTCTTGTCCAACCGAAACTTACTTGTAAGGTGACTAAAGTCGATGACGATGGTTGATCTCTCTCTCTCTCTCTATCTCTCTCTCTCTCTCTCTCTCTCTCTCTCTCTTTGTGTCTGTGTACCCAAAGCATAAAATAATATTCTCCGAACATGGGAACGCTGGGAGGAAGTGATGAAGATATATTCCTAATGATGACGAATGAAATGAATCCCTAATTTTACTGTAGCTGTCGTGGTTCAAATGTTACGTACCGTTCTATTTAAATTCTCCTGTTCAATTGGATGAATGTTAGGTCGAATAGTTATGGCCTACTGGTTGGAAAATGTGATTACTTCTTCCATCAGCACCAATGCAAACTAGAAACATGGTCCTTCAAATTGGAAAGAGATTGTACTATGTTGTCGTGGGAATTGTTCAAGTCATATAAAAGTAAATATTATAAAAAATGGTTACTATATGATTGAAAAGATTTGTAAATTGAGAACAGCAGTTAAGAAATTTATAAGATGTGTTTGAATTCTTTTAATAGCTATGATCTAAATATATTTAATGGTTAATACAAAGTTAAGTAGTTAAAAAAAAAAAAGGTTTTCTCTTTAATAAAATAAATATATATATATTTATAGTTTAAAACTATATGCACTATTATCATATGCTGATAATACTTAATTAAATCAAAGAGGAGACTATTCGGGTGCCTTTATTATATATACTGATCCAACATCTATAGAAAATGTTCATTCAGGACTTGCACAGCACTATGATTACACAGAAATGATTATCTTGTATCCATTTTAATTTTTACATCGACTTCTCGTTGACCTCATTATCGAAACGTGATTCTTCCTAATAATACGGTTTTTTCTCTCTATAATTAATCTCCTAAAACATCACTGTACCAACACTTCATGTGCTTCTAAGGGGGTGCTTCTCCTGCCAGCAATGTTTTCCATTATTCTTTTTATATTAGTTATACAATCCATGACGACTCTAAAATGCCGATTACTATCGTAATAATCTCAAGGTACTATAAATATTAATATGCTTTAGCAGTAAGGGATGACAGGAGTAAATTTATCTGATGGCGTTTGGTACTTTGCTGGTGGTACATAAAAACTTCACAAACCATAGAGAATATGAATGGAAAATGAGAAAATCTATTAAAAAAAATATATATTTTCCTTATTTATACTTTCTATAATTATTAGTTATTAAGATCATCAGGTATAAGACCATCTCAACCTATAATAACTCATTTCATATCTTTACAAGAACTATATCAACGTCTAAACAAATCCCAACATCAAGAAATTCACAACTTTATTTTTCAGTATTTTCGTATAAGTTGCTTAACATTTTTTTCATATCCTTGTGGGTCTCCAATAATACATTTTAACTAATCAAAATGCAAAACAAAACAAAACAAAAAAAAAAAAAAAAAAAAAGAAGAAGAAGAAGAGGAAGGGGAAAATAAAGTTCGCACCTTAACCTTACTTGGACAAACAGCACTATGTTGGTTACTTGGACATAAAAATTCGAGAGATATAAGTCCAGTTGAGGGTGATTTAATATTTTTCTTTCAACATCGATTAGCTATTAAAAGGAGGTAGTATCATATTATTAAGTGAATATTTAAAAATTATTTAAAAATTCTAAGCTTTTTAATATAGCAAACTTCCGCGAAACTCACACACCGTCCGATTCCTTTCCCATCAAGAAACAAAAAGCGATTTGAATATCATGTTCATACTGAGACATTCCATACCTGCCTAGTAAAGTCTTAATACTCGGTGTGTGGATAAGATAAAAGGGGGCAAAAGCAGAGATTCTAATTTATTATAAGATTGAAAGTTTGACATGGAGCATTTAGCTTTTATAGCATGGCCACTATGACGGACCATGAGAGAGCAATCTTTATCAGATCTTCTGATCCTATCCAAAGTTTCGAAGTGGGAATTCGAATATATCCAATAGGCAGGATATCGCACTTAGGTACGTGGCTTAAGAATATCTACCACCCGACCACAGAGTGTAAAATTACTGGTTTTTTCTTTAGATTATTATTCCATTCATATTTCATCTTAAAAGCTAATACCAGTTCTCACATATTTGATTTTAAAAATTGATCTTCCGGTAGCCTCGAATATTTGATTTCAAACTCGATTAAGAAAACTGAACCTCAAGCTTAATTGGAGTTCCATAAAATCCAAGATCGATTTTAAATTCAAACTCAAGCCAAGCTTGAATGAACTCGTTGAAAATTGATTGTTTTGAAATCTTTATGCTCCTTTCAATTTAAATTGCATTAAAGTTTGAACTTAGCCTAATAATAAGTTTACTGCAACACGACCTAATAATGAATAAAAAACAGAATATAACTTTTTTACATAATTATTATGAGTGTTTGGTACGCTTCATGAAAATTTAAATGAACAATTTTTTAGCTTTTTAAGGCATATATATTAATTAAAATACTCTCGATTTATAAAAAAAATTAAAAAAAAATGGAGTTAGTGCGTAAAATTCATGTGAGTTTTGTGGACAATAAAAGTAAATCACAAGAAGTATTTAAATAAGAAATTATAAGAATAATAAAAAACGGCAACATAATATAAAGAGTAGTATTCTATAATTTTTTTCATAATTAATAACTTTGCCAAAATACTTGTACTATTGAATTATTATTATTTATGGTAGAACTATTAATAAATAAATAGCATCTAATCATAAGTTATTTAGTTAACCATCATTTTTTTAAATAAATAAATTTGATTTCACTTAGTTATTGTGAAAAAAAAAGAATAAAAATCGTTTAATTTATAAAAGCTAGGTCTAACCACTTATTTATGTTCAAATTATATGATATTATCCACATGTTTAAACATAACAGATTTTTTAATATTTAAAATAGATTTTAACAATTATTTTTTTCTCAAACTTGAGAGTCAAGGCTCCTTTAACTAGAATGGGTGAACGGGTGATCCTATTTTAAAGGGTACCCATTGAGACCCTATCCAACTGAATAGATTTTAGGTAAATATTCGAATTCATAAAGTAAGTTATAAATAATAATTTTTCAAAACCTATTCTCATTACGTAGAGTATGCGTATAAAGTTAAAGTATCTTATATTTATCCTAAAACATGTATTTTAAAGTATACAGAATATAGCTTATAAAGTACCTAATACCTACTAGGTAATAATAATTAAAAAATATGAATATATATAAAGAAAAAAAGAAAAAGAAATGCCTTTGCAATTTTAGCTTATATGTTAGAATTGTAAGTCCTCTTTATTATTGTTTGATAAATTTATTAAAAAGGATTAGATATGTATAATATTTTTACTATTATTAACAAAAGCTTCGCATAAGAGAAAGTAAAATTTATCATTAAAAAGGGTAAGTTTATTTTCTAATGTGCCATTTATGAAGATAAAAGTAGTATATATTAAGATTTTATTTCTATAAATTCATATATCAATAAATTAATACATTTTGCAAGGCTCCATTAATGAAAACACCCCATGTTGAATTTATAACAAAAATTAAAAAAAATTATATTTACAAAATATAAAATATAGAGTAATTCTAAAGTATCATAATGAAAATTTTAATTTAAAAAAATTTAAAACTTATACCTACATACTAGCTTACCCTTACCTTTCGGTCCCTATTCGTCCTTGAAACAAATTATTTTACTAGCTTACCGTTACTTTTCGGTCCCCTATTCATTCCTGAAACAAATTATTTTACTTACCAAGAGTCGAAGACTGCTAGGATTCCTTCCCTAACTTTAGAAACTTTGAGTTCAATAACATTTTATATATATCGTCACCCTCTCATTTCTTCTTCCTTGAAATTTAGGTTTACAAGTCTACCTAACCTTGAAACTTAGACATTGTCCACAAAGATAGGGTGGATAATCAAATTGGTAATATTAGAAAGGGATGAGAAAATAACGAGTAACTAATATAAAAAATTTGTCATCTAAATAGCAATACTATGATATTAATAAACATTACAATAGTGCTATAAGTTATGGGTTATACTTAATTATATAATTTTCTTTTAAGTTCTTGCTCAAATTATAAATTTTACAATTAAACTATAAAAATCCAAAAGTTTAGAATCTCCACGAATCCACTCAATACAGAAAACATTCTACAGAATCAAGTATAAAATTAAAATGGAGATCACACATAAATCATATACAATTTTCTAAATTATCATATTCAAATTGTAAAGTTTTTAAATAAGATGCAGATGAGGCATACCTGTATAGCTTTGATGAACTTGCCGACGCTGGATATAATGTGAATAGGCCAGGGAGCAGAAACTACAAACACCTTTATCCTGGGGTAACAGAACACATTGCATGAGTAAGGGTAAGGGCAGAATAAGGGGTACAACAGTCATTAAATCATGTCCCGAATATTTTGGTTAAATGTATATGCACGTCTTTCGGGAAATGAACAAGGGTTTAACACGTCTCAAACCTTCCTTGCTTTGTTTACGCGTTAAAGCTAGCGGTGTGTAGCTCTTTCTTCAAGGCGCAATTTTTTTTTCCGTGGTCTAAAACTTGCCGACTGAGGAAAGTATATACTCTCTATTAGATGTGGGAACATAGATTGTTATTCGATCGACCGACAGACGCTCTAAATTTTCTAAATTGTCATTTTATTATTTCAAAACGTTTGGCAGCTCTAAAGCGATATTATTTGACGATGGTTTTGACAATAGTTTTAGAAAATTTTAGAATATTTTCAAAAGTTGTATAATCGGACATGTATAGATAATCTAAACTTTAAAAGTGTAACTTGATTTTTTTATAATATTCAAAAAAAAAAAAAGGCACATACATTTCAAACTATGGTGTTGAGGTTCTTACAAGAGTCTGAGAATTATTTATCTATTACATTAACAGGAGTGGGCGAGTTTGATGTCCATTTTTCAAAATATTTAGTAATATAATACTTGAGGAAGAAGTTGCACATTAAAGTGAGGAAAGAATGTTATAACAAAAAAATATAAGAAAAGTTTTCACATGATTATGGATTTTTTTTTTTTTATTATGTACCCATGATGCGGCTCCATTTTGTGTTAGTGTACTTTTTAAAATTTAGAAAAGTGAGATCTCAATTTTAACAGTTTGTTAGTAAGATTATGACAATCTAATAATGTCAAACAAACATAGCATAGACAACTTTTAGGGGGTCGGTCGATACTATGCTTGGTCAAAAATATGAAATTTTCACTTTTCTTGTACCTTCGTTGGATATTGAAATAATCCTTTATTTGATTCTTTTGGACGACTTTTAGTTAGATATATACGAATAGCATTGCAGACTCAAACTAACACAATCGTGTCAAAAGCTAATAACTACGCGTGGCATATGCAATTGGCAACTACTTCTTTTGCTTTTCTTTTCTTTTTATTTTTGCCTTTTGTTTCACTATTGCTAAATTTAAAAAAAAGAAAAAAAAAAACAATTTACGACGATACCTTTCTGCCTAAGCAAGTTATTGCTTGATTATAGTGTCCATCCTAGTTTGGAATGTGTGATGAGTAGAGAAAACATTATTTGTGAACATTATTTATTATTAAAATGTACATATTTATTGCTTATTCTTTATATATTTTCCTTTTTTTTGTATAATTTAATAACGTATAAAATTTCTTAAGCCATATCCAAAAATTATCCTGAATATCCCGTTCGTGAAAATTTTAATACATCTTATTAATTTAAAATTACCCTAATAAGGTGGGATTTCAAGAAAATATATGAAATTTTATCGATACATTCATTTTCATTAGACCCAGAGAGGAATATCTATGTTATACCTATAGGAGGTTAAAATTTGATGGAGATACTTTACACGGTTACTGCTTTCTTCGCAATATATACGAGTATAAATAATCCCCTAAATTGCAACCTTCGGATATAGAAATTTGATGTCATTGAAGATAGTTTAATGTAAGCCGAGTGCTAAACAGTACAATTGTAGTGCACAGCCAGAAAACATAAAGGAGACGACGATGATCTAAGATAGGATTCGACGTTCTCTTTAATTAATTAGTGAGTTCGTACATATTGATGCATAGTTGAGATTAGGAATAATTCGTGAGCTCTTAGTCGTGGCAAGATTTTCGAAGTCTAATTTGTCTAAAAAAGACCTAAGCCAAATAATTAAACGTGATGCAATATGGTTCCATTGCAATTTAGTGGGTGAAGATATTGAAATTGACGGTAACTTGTTCATAATGATCTATTTTTACTAAATATATGACTTATGATATGGTTAACTAATCTATGTCCAAAACTAATTTTGTTAGACTCGAACAAGGTGGTTGACTTGATATATAACTTTAAAGTAATTGTGGCTCTCTTTTCTCATGTTAATACTTTCTGGAAGATAAAATTTATTGCTTAAAATCCATTATTACATCTTAGAGTCTGTGGAATCTATTTTGTTTCCGTGCAACAATAAGTTTTTATGTTTTTATAAACAAGCGGCTTAAACTTTTATCTCTTGCAGTAATAAATCAGATTCAATTCCCTCATCTTCATAGTTGTCGTAATTCTATTTGGGGCTTAATCCTCTTACTCGGGCTCACTTCTAATGCTTATTCATCCTTCTCTTTGTCTTGCAACTTTGATATTTTTACGTTATCCCCTTCCTTAATAGGTTCCTAACATTCCTCCAACTTTAGAGCAAGCCTACCAATGGTGGGCTTTTTGCACATACTTTAACTCTAAATTGAACTTAACGGCCTCTAAACTGAGGTTGATCTACCGTAATGTTTGTATCATAGTGATTAACTAACCATGGCTCATATTGCTATTTTTCGAGCTAACATCCTCAACAAAAAATTGATCGCAATCCTTCCAATGTTGAAAGGTGTTCCTATATAGCACTTGGGTCGAATCGTAGAGTGATGTAAGTCTGAAGAATTGCATAGAGTAATTGCTGGAGAATGTCGGCTTGGAGATTTCTAGTACGAGATGATATTAAAATATGAGCATGACACAATTAGAAGTACGATTGCTATAATAGTACAGAAAACTAATATGAGATGGAGAGATAAAAAATGAGATTACAATACAAATAGACACGATTATAATATTAACTTATATATTATCTCTATTTAAAGTAATATGTTTTCTTTGATATGAAACCACTATAGAATAAAACACGAATTTGACTTGAAAACACTAAGTGCAACTCCCAGGAGTGACTATTAGTGCCTTAGTGTACTTTAAGAAACATTTTGAGTTTTGATTAAAGGTATATAAATAGATTTTAACTCACAGACCGATCTGTTTAACCCTTTCTTTAAGTAGGTTTGAGCCAAAATTTGTTAGCCTATTTAAAAAAGGGGGTCAAATGAACCTAATTTGTTTAATTTATAAGCTAAAATGGCTTATTTAAGTTGACTCACTTAATACATTTACCAATTTAAACTTTTTAAACGGGTTTGATTTGAGGTTTTTTTTTATCAATTTGAAAAGTAAGCCAAATAAACCTGATCAATTTAACTCACGGGCCAAACCAGGTTAGCCCTTTTAACCTATTTGCACATATTTAATTTTGACTAGGCCATAAACTAAGAAATATTACTCATCTAAGAGTTAATCAAAGTCCCTCTTGGGTCCAATTGTATCTCTACTTAGACAACTAATGGGATTGTTGATAAGTTCAAAAGTAACACATACAATTATACGTGCACTCGATAGCAGCATCTATGTTCTCCTCCCACTATCTATCTATTTTGTTGTCCTCATGACTAGTTACATTAAGGTATGTATACTAGATCAATGTATGTGACATTCTCCAACTCTAAAAGCATTATTAGGATATAAATGAGTCAAATTACACGTAAGTTATTTGAATTTAGCTCAATAGTTACTCAAATTTGATTAAAAAAACAGTTGAGTTAAGCTCAATCTTGAGCTACATAAATAGTTGATCGAGTAGAACTTAGGTTTCATAGTGTTTAACTTAATCGAGTATAAATATTACACTAGTTTACAAGATACAAGGTATAAAGTGGTTATAAAGTGTCTTAAGGTAAGTCTTGATTCCAAAAATTTAGAAACTTATACATATATGCTAGAATACGAAAGGAACTTGGTACTTTATCTATCTTAAACTCGCTTACCCTTACCTTTCCGTCCCTATTCGTCCGTAAAACAAATTATTTTACTTACTAAGAGTCTGAGACGGACTTCTTCCCTTAACTTTAGAAACTTTGAGATGGTCTTCAAAAAATATGAACTAAAAATATCAATGACATTTTATGTGTATCATCACCCTCTTGATTTTTCTTCCTTGAAATTTATGTTTATGACTTTACCTTCCCTTATAAACTTAGACATTGTTCGCAAAGATAGGGTGGATAACCAAATCAGTAACATTAGTAAGGGATGAGAAAATGACAAGTAACTAATATTAAAAATCTTACAATAGTGCTATTAGTTATGGGTTGTACTTAATTATATAATTTTCTTTAAGTTCTTACTCAAATTATAGATTTTACAATTAAATTGTAAAAATCCAAAAGTATGGAATCTCTCTATATACAAATATATATTTATTGTATCTTATCTACTCAATACAGAAAATATTCTGCATAATCAAGTACGATATTAAAATCGAGATCAAACATAATATTAGAGTAATTTTAGAGTATCCTTCTCTTATATCCTCATCATTTCTTCTACTTTTTACTTGTGACAAAATATTTTTCATCGTAAATTTATGTTTTTAATACTAAAAACCCATGGGAATTATGTCTCAAAATGATGGTAGCAGTATTGATGATGATGATGATGGTAGTCAGTAGTAACAGTGACGATGGTGATGGTGGTTATAGTGGCAACGGCGATAGTGTTGGTGGTGAGTGGTGGTGGTGGTGGTATAATAACAGTGGTCGGTAGTAATAATAATAATGATGGTGATGGTCATTATTAAATTGATATGAAGTTATTTTTAGAAAAAAAGTAAAATGTTGTAAGGAATTATGATTTTTAATCAAGTTAAGGAATCCCTATTACTTAATTTCACGTAATAGGGATTCCTAATAAATTGCGATTCAGAGATAAAAAACCAAATGAACAAGAGGAATTGAATTTCAATTTCGCTCAAGTAAACGAGGTATAAATATTTTTTTTTTCACATAATTCATTGCTATTATATCGCATTAGTCTTCGCAATTTATACTTTTTAATTAGTTATTGAGGAAAAATATATATATTGTATATCCATAACCGATGTCACATATACAGTAATGTCTTTTTTTCTTTTTTTATTTATTTATTTTGCCAATTATATCATTTTACTGCTTTGGGAGAGAGGGTAATACAACTTCGGTTTGCCCAAATTTTCCATCTCTAAAAACCTGACTTGCTTGTACTTATGGTGCCCCCTCTATAGAAGTAATTCTACAGCAGAAGATAAGCATGAAGCACCTAGAAGATCCGAATTTTGGTTTTATATATTATGCGTCTTCAATACACATGCTCTTAAAATAAATACTTTAAAACAAAATTATATAAAACTAAAAATTAAAATTTAATAATCGTATTAATGAATTATTGGAAAGATATGGCTCTTGATGCATAATATAGAAGATATTGTCGATATGAATTATAGCAACCAAATTTAGAAAGGTAGTAAGCAAAATATTAAATCATACCTCAAACTAGCAAGCCATTTGGAGAAATTGACGTTTTTGGAAACACCGGTAGGTATTGAACTTCGTTTCTGTTTTTAGGATGCATGACCAAGTTTAACTGTATAACGGAAGAGGAATATATGATTAACCCAAATGATACATCAAATTAACTGTCATTTCGGGTAACTGGTATTAAAGTAACCATAAAGGTAAGTCAATAAAATTTATTAATCTCTAGTGCAATTTCAATATGTTTATTTGGAAAGTTAAGGGATAAATTTTGGCAGAAGTATGACCGAAGATTTTCATTCCAAGTTAATGAGTTCAACTATCTATTGTTTGAGAACAGAGCCTCAACCATGCACCAAATCAAACATTTGTGTAAAAGAGGGCAAAAACTTTAATGGGGGAATGGATTACTTCTTTATTTCTTATTACGGCTTTCGTTTTTTTTTTTTTTTTTTGTTTTACTTCGAAATCATAATTCAGTAGTAATTTCTATTACTTGAAATTAAATAATAAAAATTCTTATTTTAATAAAAAATATAAAAAATCTTAATTTTTTTATAAAATTTTACATTTTTCAAGAAAATGATCTCATCCTAGTTTGACAACCACTACCACCAATGTCGTCGCCATCACCAACCATCGTTGCTGCTGCCATTGCCATCACCGCCAATCAATGCTGCCACCATTATCGCTACCACCGCTAGTGGCTATTACTTCACTTTAAGACTAGTAAAGAAAGAAGATAGATTATAGGTAATAGATAATTTAGTTATTAAAGTTCTATTATATATATTATAAAATTATTTATAAATTTAATTAAATAAAATATTATGTATTACATTTTTATTATATTTTTTTGAAATTCTAATTCTATTCCCTTTTCATTTCATTCAATAAAATAAATGATAAATCTAAGAAATAGCTTTCTTGAAAGTTCGATTGATAGTTACTTTATTATTGTTACTCTTGTTCTTTTAGCTTAGACTAGGGACTTGGGAAAGGGTTGGTGTTGAATTATGAATCAGCATGGAAATGGTTTGCCAATTATTACAAGTCTAGATGATTTAATCCTACTAACTCACTTGAACCGGTAGATTTAGACCAAATTTTTTTTCTTTTTGTGATTTACATATACATATTAACATATATATTATATTACCTATATGTATTATATTAACATATATATTATATACATATTTTACATTATATATGTATATACATTGTGTAATATATATATCATATATATTTTATATAAATACACAATAGGAATATAGGATATAAATATACATATTACATAATGAGTATTATATAGTTTGTTATCTACATACATATATACTACATAATGTGTATACATATAATCTGCATACTTTACGCACGATACATATATTGCAAACTGTTAAAATAAAAATAAAAAAACAAATTGACAAGCTAGTCCATAGATCGAAGAACCAGGCTGTGAAATGGGGAGCCTAATGAACCGGCTCTGGGTCTATTTTAGCTCAATCTTGTTGCTTTGACAATAGAGAGCTTATTCAGAGTCCAATTGTCATTTTCTTTCTCAATACATCATCAAGTCAAGATGTTATATGTTCCTGTTTACGTTTTTATATTTATTTTTAGTATTTGCTTGGTTCTAAATTGGACCGTGGAGGACAGGATTAAATGATGACAATTGCTTCTATGCTGGAACAGCCTCACGGGGAAGATCTTCAATGTTGCTGCTACGATGCTTCTAATTAGAATTACTTTCGTCTACTTCATCACTTGATGTTCTCGTGGCATTACAGTTTTTCAAATACCATCGAGTTTTGAATTCTTTATGGCGAATGACAAATAATATCCATTTATCTTATACGAAGATATTATGTTTTATGTGTGCGATATTTATTTTTATACTTTAGTTTGATTTATGCATCTCATCCTTTCCTACGTTGTTAATGTTATTATTGTTATTTCTAAGTATGTAGTTCGTAATGGATTCAAATCTAGATTGGTGCTAAGGCCACCATTTAAAAAAAAAAAATTCCTCATATCTTTATTTATGTGTTGTTCATCGAAGAGAATACGGAAAAACAAGAAGAAGAGATAATTCTTTCTTGAAAAGCACAAAAAAGGAAAACCTTAAATATTCGTTTTCCACGATGTTACTTGAAGCCGCACAACCCCACAAACTATCGCAAGTGATTGGGAAGACTCATGAATTGCTAAAAGACAATTACACAATAGGGGATTTGGGTTTTCTCCATTTATTTTTTTTTTAAATTAATTTTAAAATTATCTAAATTTATTAAATATGATGTGATATTATCATGACATTACTATATTTATTATAATCTTAATTATTGGTTATACATTATAACATTTCAAAGAGATAAATTTTAAAAGGATAAATTGAAGAAAGTAAATAAAAATGATTTATTTTAAATAATGGGTTTCACTGTTAAGATCTAAAGTGCATTTATAGTTGAATCTTATTTTTATTCGAATTTTTCATCAAGCACCTATTCAATCAAAAGGAGATATACTTTCAAATATTTTTCATTTTAAGTTACATAGGAATTAGTATAAATACTTTGAAAATGTGATTTTACCTCATAACTTTTAAATATACGCTAATTAGATTAGTTGTTAAAGCTATACGACCATCACTACTACAAGAAGGTGATTAGAAATCATGTGGCAGCACAACTTAAGCCTACATGTATCTCATTGAAACTTATGAAAATATAAAATCATCCTATAAAGTTGATCTCATTAATAGTTTTAAGTTGTCGGTGTTTATGGTTTGCTTAATAAAATTTATTATAAATACTTAAATGATGAAAAAGGTATGGTATATTTGCAAGAATTCATGCCATGTAGCACGATTTAAAGTAATAATAATGTTTGTACCATTATGAAAAGAGAAAAAAAAAAAGAAAAGAAAAGAAAAGATAAATATAGAGTAAACTTACTCACTTGTATGGTCGAGATTGTCGGTGAATTGCTACGCTAAAAGAGAAGGCAAATTGCATGGATGTTTAGTGATTTCCTTTGCCAAACAGCACAAGCTAGCTACCTAGAGATATATCACTGAGAACACTTCCGCTCCTATCCCAACTTATTCCTTGTGAGTGCTTTTGTACCATCGCGGGTAGCAACAAAGACTTGAAAACAGAGTATGCAACGTTGACGTCCACGAGGAAATTTCCCGGAAACTTTCATATTCTAAATCCTACGCATGTATATATATATATATATATATATAGCATATGGATGGGAAAGCTCGGCTAGTCATATGTATAATTATAGGATAAAATTCAGTCGAGTCATGTATTGTATGATATGTATTGTATGATAGATTATTAATACGGTGTATTCACGAATCAAATCGAATAATATGTTCTCGCAAAAGTATGGGTTGTCTATTTCGAATATCCACCCTCCTTTTCCTCTACGTATGGGAATGGAAAATTGGAATCCGGTTTTTGAGAAACAAGATGGGGAAATCATATTGATGGGAAAGTCGGTAGTCAAAGTAAATTTACAAAATTTAGTCGAGTCATTATCGGTATCAGCAATGTAGTATATCGTACTTCAAAAAGTAACTTCCAACGTTTTTTGACAAATATGGGTTCTATTTCGATTATCGAACTCACGTTATCCCGTACGTAAGCCAATAACTTTAATCTTATTCGACTCAATAAATTAGTATTATTAGTTAGGTTTAAGTAGTTCGACTCAAAAAGTAAATTGAGCTTTATAAATTCTAGTCGAATCAACTTGTAATTTAAATTAAAAATGTATATACGCGTTTTTAGTTTTTTTTTTTTTTTTTGTCAAATTATAGTCAAGCTCAAACAAATTTAATAGAGTTGTATAAGCAGCTTGGACATAAGAATATAAACTCCAACTTCAAAATTTCAAATCGAGATCCTGCTATTTAACTTGATTTAGTCTTCGATATTTCATCCTGGCCGTGGCTTGGCCCAGACTTTAGCTTTTGTACTCATACTTTTTTGGGACCGTTTGGCCAAACCGCCCTATTATATCTTCATCCATGATATGCATCACATGCGATTAGAGTATCATCGGTGGTCCTTGGTACGGGTTTCAAAAGCAAAAAGATCTCGTTTAGAAGTCCTTCCAATTGAAGCTAAATATACTTAAACTTTATACAGTTGTTTGAACAAATATCTCAATAGAGTTATGAATACTTTTTTTTTTTTATGTGTTGTTTTTCATTAAAAATTTATAAATAAAATAAAAATTTCTTAAATTATTATTATAATATTTAAATAGAGGTCGTGTAGACAAAGATGTCAGAGAAACATTATGATAAGACCAATAAAAAAAATTCATGGAAAGTTCGCTTTCGAAACGGAACGAACGGCGTACGTGCGTTTCATCAAATTGGTTGTTGCCTGTTGGTAACAAACTATACCAGCCTTATCTTCGTTAACAAGTTTACAGAGACAATATCAGCATCTTAAAAAACCTTTTTAATTAGAAATATTTACACTTTATTTTAAAAATTCTTAAAAAGAGTTTCCTTGCTTCCTACGTTATCTATGAATAGGATATTATAGAATAGATGTAATTCGACTCGTTTTTATTTATTAAATTGAATATAATATAATGGTTAGGTTGTTTTTCTTTTTTAAATTGAACATAATATATGGTTTAATTCGTAAATTTTTTTAATCAAATTAAAATCAATTTATATTAAACTTTTACTAAATATTTTTATCTTTAAAAGCATTTTTTTTTCTATTGAGCTTTTATATGTTTTTAATTAATTGCTCGTATATTTATTATATGTAATGATATTTAGTGAAAAATTGTATGAAATCTTAACAAACTCAACTTGATTGAATGATGATATGAAACTATATTTTAACAAATAAACATAGAGAAGGAATAAGTAAAGTTACCCAAAAAAAGCAATAAGAAGAAAACGAAAGAAATACATTAAAGATTAGAAAAGAAACGAGAAATACGTAAAAAAAAATACTAAAATAAGATTTTTTATTTAAAAACATATAAGAAAATGATAATTTAGAAAAAGAGAATTTCTAAACGTAAAATTTCATATGAAACTCACTCGACTTAATTTTAATAATTTATCCAAAAATAAAATAAAAAAGAAGAAGATATGAAAAATTTGATTAAATTTATAAAAGTAGATGAAAAATAAGAAATAACAAAACAGTTATATAAAATTATTTTTATTTAACTAAACGGTTCGATTCGATTCGCTTTCCCAAACTTAATCGTGAATCATTTATATATAACAAAACAGAATCGTAATCAAATTGTTTGTTAAAAAACCCTTTTTTTTTTTGTTTGATTTATGATTTGTGGTTTTTTTTTTTACCTAACCCTAATGTCTACATATACCTACTCATTCCATTCAGTGACGATTGAAAAGCAGTACTAGTTGCTTGTTTCTGTAATTGTCTAACAGATTAATCAGCAAACTATAGAAACAGAGAACCGGTTTTTGATAGAAAACCAATTGTTGGTTAAAAAAATTACTTTATCCTTATCTCTATTGCTAGAAAATTCCCTTTAAAATTCTTAAATGTCACATGATAATTTAAGAAACTTTTTTCTAAATACCTTTCTATTTTCTCTGTAAATTTTTTAAAGGACTTTAGTATTTATTTATATTGTTTGTGAAACTCATGACACAAACCTTTTTTAAAAAACAACACAACTTTTTAAAATGCTTGATCGAGGACTTAAGTACTCAACTCTAATAATAATAAGGACGTCCACATGAAATCCTTCGTCTTTTGGAATTCGTGTCTAAGATACAAATGGTGATGCTCTTAAATAACTCAGGTTCCTTCGGATTTCGGAACCCGAGCCGGAACCAGGGATAAAAGAATGTCCAAGGTAGATTGGTCCCAGGAAAATTGGCTTGACTGCGTTAATCTCAATCGACAGGCTTGATGGAAAAAATAAGACCTGTTTTAAATTGCAAGTCTGATATGAACAACGTAAAAAAGGGTTCATTGGGCTCTGTCTGACATGGACATGAAAAATTTTGGGAGAAAATCTACCACATAGAGTCCTCCACTTTCTATACATTACTTTAGTGTTAGCTTAAACTTCATAAGAAACTTAAAGATATTTTTATAGTTATGAAATGGGTCAGTGATTAACGAGTGAATTATAAGTAAATACTGTTGATTCTCCAACTTTAAAATGGACTTATGCTAAAATTGTTATGGATTCGTAATTTGCAAATACGAAAATAAATAAATAAATAAGGCTATTGGAGTGCTTGTGTGGAAGTGATATCGGGTTACTAGTTTAATGCCTAAATGAGTTAGTTATTTAAGGGGGTAAAAGGAATAAGGCAGAATGTAAGGATAAGAGCAGTAAAGTGGCTAAGAGAGACTACCAATTGTTACCATGCTTTATTTATTGTCTTGGTATGGATCGAAGTTATTTGAGGATAGGAGTGGCATATTTGTCATTAAAGGATCTTTGAATCCCACCATCCTACTCATCCATAATACATATAATGTATTTCCCGTATCCCTCCCTCACTCACTCAACTTAACGTATTCTTCTTTTGAGAACATAAACTGCATAAGGAAGATCTCAAAATCAACCTTAGCCTAAGATTTGTAAGATTTATGCATTAAGAAGTGAAGCGAACTTTAAGAAAACACAAGGAATTAACATCTTTGGTAAGTTTTTCCCTTAACTATTGAAGAAATTTGTTTTCTTAAGGGGTAATTGTGAAACCATGATAAACACCCATTTTTAAAACGTTCAAGTGTTTGCATTTCAAGGTTAGAGCATTCTCTTGCCAAGAAAACGTAAGAGGTGTAAGGACTTGTGACTAAGGTATGGAATTTCATTTAAGTTTGCTTCTTTGAAGCTTATAGGTGAGTTTCAGTCTTAGAACTCTTGTACTTGTTAAATTTTGGACCTTTATTGAAATAGTTGTTATGTTAAGATCATGGAGAAGGGAAGATTGAATTCATGTTGTTGATTAAGGGGTCTTTTGGGTGAGGCAGAAGAAGTTTTAGTGTGTAAAAATGGCTTAGAAGTGGTAGTTTGTGAGTTGGATAGTTGTGGTAAGGAGATGTTGGAGTTTGATTGAAGTTGTAGGAGTTGCATGGATTTTCCTAAAAGTACACAACCCATTGACATGATGGTGTCAAGGTCTTATCCCTTATAAGGCATAGGAAATTAATTTTTGAAATATATACGACCTATCGATGTAATCATCTCGGCGTCGTGCCACCTATAAGAAGTAGGGAATTAATTTTCAAAAGATACATTACCTATTGGTACAGTCGTGTTGAGATAATGTCACCTATAAGAAGAGGAAATTAGTCTCTAAAAGATACATGACTATTTGCACGGTCATGTTAGGGTTGTGTCACCTTTGCAATTCTTCTATCATCTTTCCTTCTATTATTTATAAAGTTTTTTACTTTGAAACCTTTTCCAACCCTAAAATTAAGTGTTTTCCAGCCTTTATGTCAAGTTTAAATCTATATTAGTGCATTTTATTTTCACAACTTGTTTAGGATGCCTCAAAGAATGATAGTGATGTGCTATAAGAAGAAGTACTGGAGAAGTAAAGAAAGGGGTGTATAGTTGTAGAAGAAATTAGAATAAGCTTTGAGTTAAGTTACTTATTGGATGATAGGTTCTAGTAGAGGAGATCTTTCAAATTCTTTTGCATTATTGAATTCAAGTACGAGATACTTGTTATTGATTGTGTGTGCTAAGCTAATTAAATTAAATTTGACTGAATGCAAACTCGAACTTTAATAATGATCGCTTGTGTGTGCTTAGCTTAGGCTGCCACATTGGTAGGCTCTAATGAAGTTCATAAGGCATCTAGTGATCTTTGTACAACATTATCTCGAGTGAAGTCCCGTACAAAGATGACTTGATTAGATTTCAGGAAGGTTAATTAGATGTTGGGGAAGATCTTACACCTATACTTATGTAGTGTGTTTAGGAGTCATAAGTTATCCCAAGTTTTGGAACGTCGAGACTATGCTAATCGACTTATTTTACTAATAAAGATAATAACCAACTCATGTTGCAAATTTAACGCTACTTATTTATGCATGTATTTGTTGGTTGTTTGATCATGTATATGTGTATTTAGTTTTTTGTACTAGGTATTGCTCATCCTTTAGGGAAATTTTACTTTTCAACTACAGGTTTATGTTGTATTGATGATGGTGTCTGTAAGCCCTAAAGCCAAGCCAAGTAACCGTAGGGTTGAACTTAGAACCCAAGGTTTAGGGCAATCGATTAAAGGATCCGATCAAACCCAAATTATAAACTATTGAGAGGAATAATAGTAAAACTGACATCGTAAACTTGAATTTAAGAAAATAAGTAATAAAATAGGAGACTATAAAATTTTCAAATTTGAAGCATAATAGGTATTAATTACCGAAAATGCGAAAAGCGTAATGAAATAACTAATAAATTACTAAAGATAGATTATATATATACTAAAAATTTTAGAATGACCAAAATAATAATTAGGAATGTTCACATGTACACCACATGTATTTACGTGTAGATAAAAATACGCGTAATTACCTAAATTGGCCAAAAACTAAGCAAATAATTAAAGAAAATTATAAAATAATTAGAAAAAAATTAGAAAAAATCAGAAGAGGATAAGATGAAGTAAGATCAGGTCGTGGCAGGCCAAAGCTGCAAAAAAACAAATTAGCCAATAAAAATGAGACAACTTAAAAGCCAAAAACTTAGGGAAATGGGCAAAATCTTGTCAAATTAATGCACATTAATTACAAAAAAGTCTATAAATAGGGGAAAAATTTCCAGAAGTCATTTGGTCAGTTTAGCATTTGAAAAAAATCGGAGCACTGAAAAAATCGAGAGAAAATAATAAAAAAAAACTGTGCAGATTGGGCACATGAGCTAAACCCACCACTCACCACCACTTGGGACCGAATCATTACCACCACCACCACCCTACACTAGAACCACCGCCTGGACCAGCCGACAACCTTGGACCGGGCTTGGACGGCCAGAAAGTTTTGAACCGGTTAGTCTCTTCAATGACCCTATTTTGAATAATTTTGTAAAATTAGTTATTTTGCCCAGAAAATTATGAAACTTGTTATTTTGAGGTTTTATTGTATGTAGATTAAGGGAAAAATAGTGATTTAGTTTAATTAAATCTATAATTATAGGGTCCTTAACAAATTGCTCAAAACCGAGCATGACTAAACCGGAAAATAAATATGCTTAGAGGTGTAGTTTGGAGTTCAAAATTTTTCTGTAAGATGCTCATATGATGTAGAACAGTGCTATGAAGCCATTTTTTAAAAATTAATTTTCGAAATTTTTAAGTTAATTTTTAGCCTTATAATGAGGGGAAAATTGGGTGATTTAGGGTTAATTAGGTGATTAGGATGTTAATTACTGATTAGGATATTAATTATATGTTTAAGGATGTTAATCTCTAAAGTGGAACCCTAATCCTAGCCTTTAGGTATTAAGTATGGTTAATTAGGGAAATTAGGTAAGTAATATAAGAAATTAGTAATATGTGATATTGTAAATTAATAAATCTAAAAAAAATAGAGTTATTTAGATAATATTATAATAGAAATCAGAAAAATAATAAATCTGAAAATGACAATTAATCTTAAGAAAAAGTCTCAAAATGTAAGATTTTTACACATTGGGAATAAATCCGATACCGCGATTAGGGTTAGAGTATATCAAATAGATTAGAATACCAAATTACGACCCAATAGGATATTTGGACACTCGAGCTTAATGTGATTAATTTCACATTAGGATTCGAGCATATTTCAGGCTTAGAAATCAAAGTTTAAAACCTCATTTAGGATTTGAACACCAAAATAGAGTACACAAATCATTAGAACGTAATGGGCATACACGGACAAAAATGAATTAAAATATAACTTAGAATATGAAACCGTAAATTTTAAGTACTAAAAAGACCTATTTGTATTATAGGACATCCAGAGATAAAATCAGCTTGCGATTAAGGGATCAAGCGATCGAGCAAATCCAAGTAAGTTGGGTTATTGCTTATTGTAATAGAGTACTAGTTTTGTAGTACTCGGAGACTTAGGCTTGTATATGATTGTGATTGTAAGTAGTTTACGCATGTGTTTGATGTATCTGGATTCGTGCTGAATTTGTATTGTGAGTGATTTTGTAACTGATTGAATTGGTATGAAATTGTTTGAACACCCTAAACGGAATTTAATATCAGTCGACCCCGAATAATAAATAATGTCATGCATTGCAACCCGTTAGGGGATTATAGGATTCTCCAACCAAATACTGACCCCTTCGAAAGGGATAGTACAGGATTGAAAAATGGTCCCTTCTTCATCCTTAGTCGAACTAAGTGACAAGAGAGGAGGTTGCGGCGAGGGTGAAGTCAATGGTTCGAAGGTAGACACGGGAGGAACGAGGTCTCCATTGTACAAGCTTGGATTTGATTGTGAGCTGCTGCATAACATGGAACTCCTCAACCCGAATTGGAGCAGGTGAAATTTCTCTGATTTCACAATGGACCGGATTACGTTGTGCGATGACACTTGATTGTTGCATTGCATGAAAATAATTGTTTGATAACCCTGTTTGTGCTTGTATGCATTCATGAGTCTCCAATTCAACTTACTGAGCTGTAGTTGCTCATACCCTTATAGATCCTTTTGCAGGTTCTGATTTCTGAACACTCAAAGCACTATGCTGCCCTACAATTACCCAGAGGTTAGTCTGTTAGAAGCCAGGGGTATGAGGATCAAGTTACTTAGTATAGTGTTTAACTAGAGTGACCATGTAATTAAGAATGAAAGACTGGTAGTTATTCTGTAATCTAGTAAACTGTTATGTTATGTAAAACTTCCTGGGAAGCTTTGTGGACTTATATATATAATATTGTACATGTTGTTAGAAATTTGAACTATTTATCCTATTCATAGTTTAATTGTTCATCAGACTGTTTACTTCAAAGCGAGGAGTCGTCGACACCTTGTGTAGGTTATGTTTATGGTAGGCACTGTGAGGCCAGTTACTACCATAGAATGGTTTACACGGCGGGACTATTGCGACTCTGCGACTTCGGGGTGTAACAGTGTCGAATACTATAATGACTAAGATATGATTACTATTATTATAATGAGGATAAGGATTATTACTACTTTAATAACGAGTTGGGACAAGCGTAGATGTTAAGCTAAGATATATGAGCAGTCAAAACTTGTTTCTAGTTGCTAGTTATGTTTACTTATTTTATGGACGTTACTAGTTGAACATTGTTGGTGGAGTTATAATACTCCTTAGTTGATGTTGTTGATAGCGTAATTTATGTTAAGTTAGAAGCTCTTTTGACTTATTTTGATAGTTTATGTCAAATCCTCGTTGTCCTACTCATCAAAATGACCAGGGGATAACTGACCTATTTGGAATATGCAACTAAAAACCTTAAGGGAAGATATGATTCCAATGGAAGCTACCTGAGTATTCAAAGGTACATGTGGTAGCTACTATTGAACTGACCCTAAGAGCATCTCCCCCTACCCCCTAGGAGTTGTAGAGCTGATTCATGTTAGCTACCCCTGAGTCGTAGAAGAACCTTCTTTCAACGTTAGAAACACCACAGATGACAGGCAACACGCAAGCATCTATCACGTACACCTATGCATCTATGGTGCTAGGCCTACAATAACTGAAGGATGTATCCCTGAGTACCTTTCATTAGATCGAGGAGTCTACGTATCCCTCTTAATCAATACTTAAAGGCTACCCCCAATCATTAAGCAACCTACCAAATCCCTTAATTAGTATTCAAGGAACTTGTTGTGAGGGCACAACCTAAGTTTATACATTCTCTCCCACAGTATGATCCTCTTTGACTCAGACATGTACCATGCTCTACAGAGATGAAGAGAGTTTTTTCATACTCTCAAAAGACTCAGAATGATGGGATGAAGTTAGATGAAGGAGAAAAGCCCTCTTGGTTAAGACTTTATATAGCTAACAAGTGAGAATTTTGAGTCGTCCATGCATGGCTACTAACCCATCTATCGATTAGTAGAAGATGGCAATGAAAAGTTGCCATTAATGTTGTGATTAACCCTTGATTATAGCGTTGCCTAGGCACATTAATGGCTATACATGCGATACATTTCTCCAAGCACTGTCATTGTGTTTGAAAAGACTGTATCACAGAAGACCATCTGCAAGAGTCACTTTAAGCGTTACATCTAGAAGGTCTTTGACAACTTTTTCCTCTCGATCGCTAAGGGCCACTCATGCTTCTTCTTGTAGGGTGTCTCACAAGGGCTTCGACCTCCTAAGTAAGAACACGTTGTACCTTCCTTACCTCTTCAATGCTAAATAAAGTAGGGGAGCAAGTGTTGATGGTCACCCTTTGGCTCAGGGCTTCGAAGGCTTAAACCTACCTAAAAGCTTGGCTACTATGGTTGAAGATTCCTCTTATCATATATAAAGACGAACTCAGTACACATCCTAACCCTATCAGTTAAGCTCGAGCTGAATCTCAAGCATTTAAGAATTTTCCTGTAGTTCTTAAGCTTTGCCTTCTAGTGGTAAGGAGAGAGCTCACCTCCAACTTGAGAGAACCTTTAGGAAGCTTACCTTTCGATACAGTTGGGCTCATCCCCCTCTTCACCTCTTTCTCTCTCCTTGTTAAATGCTGAATTATTGCTTAACACATACTCAATAGTTTAGCCATTAAGCCATGGTGGCCTTCGATGTTATAAGCCCATTTCCCAAGTTTCTACCACCCGACAGAAGAGTAGAATTCCTTTCTCGTACTAATAACGCTATTGCCTCGGACTTTGGTCTATCCAATCCTTTCTTGCCATGTGTCTGAATAAGTCAACCCCCTTAATGTATAAATAAGAAGGAAGGTACCAACTAAGGGGACTTTTTTTTTAACCTCTTGAGAACTCTCTTACACTCTATAGAATTCAAATACTTTCCTTGCTAACTCGAGCATCCGAGGACCGTCACTAGTAATATTACATAGGGCTTTTTGTTGCAGGTACACCATCATGCACAGCTAACGGATCACCGAGAATTTACCCATGAATTGTATATGTGATACCAATGATCACTAAATTCCATTCTATTATGTGGGCTTGTCAAACACTAGAAAATATTTATCATTCCAACCCTCGTTCCATTCCATTCAACTCTATTTCATTCTATTTCAGATTATTTCAATGTATCAATTGTGATGTTATAATAAATACACATGTCAAGAATTCAGGGAAGCAGAAAATGGCTTACATTCTAAAAGCAATTACATCAAATGCTAAGGTCAAGATTTATGTACACATAAGAGAAATATAGAAGGAAAACATAAAATGTAAATCTTTTAGTACATAAATAATGGATAAATTATACTTTTTAAGCATGAACTTTTATCCTTTTCACTTTGCACATATTTTTTTT
This sequence comes from Lumnitzera racemosa, assembly GCA_024138005.1. Taxonomy (NCBI): domain Eukaryota; kingdom Viridiplantae; phylum Streptophyta; class Magnoliopsida; order Myrtales; family Combretaceae; genus Lumnitzera; species Lumnitzera racemosa. Next base: position 12,458,051 of record JAMXBC010000007.1, read on the forward strand.
TTATTTTTTATTTTTGGTATATATATGTTTTATCAAACTTGTCATATTTGATCACCAAATACGTATATAACTTTTAATTAAAAATAAAAAAAAAGAAGATAAAAATTGTTAAGTTTTAGCCAAAATTAACATAGTGGGTTGTGTTACCACTTTCATACCCTACCTATACTACCTACCCTAACCCCCCTAACCCACCCCACCCCCCCCTCCCCCCCCACCCACAAAAAAAAAAAAAACAAAAGAGAGAGAGAGAAAACCGTATTATCAAAGTTTTAATAAAAATTAATATTAATTATATATCTTACAAAAAAAATGGGTTTAGTACTCATTTGTGTAATTCTAAAAAGAATAAGTAGAAGCAAGTGAGACTATATCTATGGGTGTACCATAGGGAGGGTTATAGGGGTCAACAACATCTTAGTAAGAATGATTGAGTTAGAAAGGAAAGGTTGTTGACTAGAATTGGTTGTAAGGCTATGTTTAAAGTAAAACTTGTAGAGGAACATGGACTTTGGGAGGTTGTAGCTGTAAATACTAAGCACAATCATGAGCTTGCGCAACCATCACAAAACTATTTCTAAATTCTAATAGGTCTATGTTGGATGCTGATTGAGTTCAAATCAGAAGTATGTTAAATTTTGTTATCCAACCGCATGATATAATGGAATATTTGGTTCATCAAGAAGGCGGATATGAGAAAGTTGGATTTATAAAAAAAAGACCTATATAACTATATTGATAAGTAGAAGCGAGTAAATACATCTAATGGCGATGCTGAGGTAGCCCTAGCTTTCCTAGTAAGCTAAAAGGAAGCTGATCCTAAGTTATTTTATGAGTACATTGTGAATGAAGAAGGATAACTTAGTCGGATGTTCTAGTCAGATTCGACATGTCAGTTTAACTATGCTTGTTTCAGAGATGTCATTGCTTTTGATTCAACATATCGATCAAACAAATATCTGATGCTGTTAGTAATATTGGTTCGATGTTAACCAACGTCATCAAACTTGCATCTTTGGTAGTACACTGTTAGATGATGAGACAGAAGAGGCATATAATTGGTTGCTTGATGTGTTTATGTATGCAATGAAAGGCAAAAGGCCTATGTCTACTATCATAAATGGGGATAGGGCAATGTGGGTAGCCATTACTTCTTTTTGCCCTCAAACATAGTACCGCCTTTATTCATGGCACCTTAAGAGGAATGCAATGTCTCATATTCATAGCGATGGCTTCTTACGAGATTTCATGAGATGCATGTTCGATATTGAATTTGTCGACGAATTTGAAGTAGCTTGGGTAGATATCCTAGAAAGGCATGAACTTGAAGGAAATGAATGGCTTGAGGAGTTGTACTAAAAGCAATTCTCTTGGGCACATGAATATTTGAGGCGACATTTTTGGGCTTTTATGTAGAGTACGTAAAGACATGAGGGGATCCACTCATTTATAAATGGAAAACGTTTTGTTTCTCGAAGGCATTGGATGTACTAAGTAATTTAGCACTACGAGAGGATCTTATCTAATTTGAGACATGTAGAACTGAAGGTGATAATGAAAGCGCACTCAAAAAACTAATTTTGTGTACTATGCTTAAGAGTTTTGAAAACCATGCAGCTTCCATATATACGAGGGCATCCTTTGAAAGAGCGAGGTTAGAGATTGAGCGAGAGGCATTATGAATTCCATACATTTGAGATGATAGTGAACTTGGGGTGACCATCTACACTTTATGTCGCTATGATCACCCCTCTAGAATCACCCCTCTAGACTCATAAGGGTGACAATAAAAAATTTAGATCGATCTATCAACTATGAAAGTCGACACTACAAGACTATTGGATTTCCCTGTAGTAATGCCTTTCATGTAGCTAAATTAGAGTTTTTGAATAATATCCTTTAGAATCCCATATCATTAAGGTGGACTAAGTTGGTAAAGATCATTCATGGATGAGGTGGGGTTGTGTAAGGCACTAGAGATGCAATCATGATGGAACAAATCCAATATTGTGCACTATTAGCTGCAAGCAGAATTATTTGTCATTTAAGGTCCAAATCAGAGATTGCCTTTTCTAGGTTAAGGGAGAGTAGCTGAAGCTTTGCTGAGGCTCCATTTTGTATGTCGAGTGCATAATTTGTTAGCTTTTGTAGCTTCATGTAAGTGGACTATGCAAGTTTACGGTGCACTGATGTATTAGAAAGCATGAGTAAACAACTTTCGTTATAAGCATTTGTTTTTAATTGTTGACTTGACTGAATTTGCACATTAGTCAACTATCAAAGTTGAATATCTATTACTTGAGTCATCTTAGTAATCAAAATCAAAGAGAATGTGATGGAATATGTAAGTTTAATAGTTTGCAATCATACTTCAACAGTTATATTTGATATTGTCGATAGTTTGTTCACTGTAAACAGATGTCAATAGTCTCCAACTCTCGAAAATAATTTAATTGCATATATTTCTTACTGAAGTGTGAGACCATTGACAATCTCATACTTTTAAGAATTATTTCAATTACCTTTATTGTCAACAAAAATTTATGACTATCAACAGCCTCTAACTCTAAAAAATAATTTAATTACATATATTGTCGATAGAAGTATGAGACCGATAGTCTCATTCTCTTGAAAATTATTTCAATTACCTATATTGTTGATAGAAATTTATAATTGTCGATATGCTTCAACTCTAGGAAATAAATAAATTGCCTATATTGTCGACAGAAATTGACGATTGCTGACGAGGTGCTACTCTCGAAGATAATCCTTTATGGTAAAGTATGCTTCCTTTATGGTATAAGTAGTTTAGAGCACGGTTAAATATGGTTCATTTACCATAAAATTGACTTCCTTTATAATAAATCGAGCTTCCTTTATGGTAAAATAGACTTTTGGAGCATGGTTATATGGCGTTCTTTTATGGTAAAGTTTACTTTCTTAAGTTAAAAATAGTAATAGAACACGATAAAATAAGATTCCTTTACGGTAAAGTGTATTTTCTTTATGGTAAAAATAGTATTGGAGCACGGTAAAATGAGGTTTTTTTATTGTAAAATGTACTTTTTTTACGATAAAGGTAGTTTTGGAGTATGGTAAAATAGGTAAAAAGGACTTCCTTTACTGTAAAGTGTACTTCCTTTATAATAAAAATAGTTTTGAAGCACAGTGGGGTTTCTTCACGGTAAAGTATACTTCCTTTACAGTAAAAGTAGTTATGGAGCACGATAAAGTGAGATTCCTTTACAGTAAAGTAAACTTCATTTACAGTAAAGTGTACTTCTTTTATGGTAAAAGTAGTTTTGGAGTATGGTAAAATGATTTTTTGAGTACTATAAAATGGGGAGTAAAGTAGATTTCCTTTACTGTAGAAGTAGTTTTGGAGCACGGTAGAATAAGGTTCCTTTATGATAAAGTAAACTTTTTTACAGTAAAGTATACTTCTTTTACAATAAAAATAGTTTTGGAGCACGGTAAAATAGGTTTCCTTTACGGCAAAGTAGACTTTCTTTACTATAAAATATGTTTTTAAGTACAGCAAAATAGAGTTCCTTTGTGGTAAAGTGGACTTCGTTGAAGGTAAAGTGTACTTCCTTTACGGTAAAAATAGTTTTGGAGTATGATAAAGTGTACTTCTTTTGTAGTAAAAGTAGTTTTGAAGTATGGTAAAGTAGACTTCCTTAACGGTAAAGTATATTTCCTTTATGTTAAAGTAGTTTTGCAGTACGATAAAATAGAGTTCTTTTACAGTAAAATAAGGTTCTTTTACAGTAAAATAGACTTTCCTTACAGTAAAGTGTACTTCCTTAATGGTAACAAGTCATCAATAGTTATAATTCAAGCATTACTATTGACAATTTGTTCGAATTTGTCTATAGTTATCTACTTACTATTAATAGTATATTGTATGTAATAAACTGTTTGGTACAAAAATAGTAAACAAGGGTTTATATAGAAAATTATGTGATTTTGATAGATAATACTACTATTCCTTTACCAAAAAATGTGCTTCATTTACAATTTACAAGAATTACAAATAAATGGACAAATAACATAAATAGTTTTAGAGCATGATATTGGTTTTTTCTTCTTATCCATCATTGTTGTGTTTAAGTAAGGAGGCACTTGATATCGTGATGGCCTCCTCTCTTCCCTCATTTCTTTAGGTTGTATAGTGAAATGAGTGTGATTAGGACTTTCTGATGAGACGATCATAATTTCTTTCCTCTGGCCATACACAATACTATATTTAGCTTCATCCTAAAGCTAATAGAAAGGTAAGTAAGTAAATCAATTACAATGCATTAGCGTCAACTATTCAAGCCAAAATAGTTTTCTAGATAATTTAAGTAAATAAAAACGTAAAAGTTTGAATAAATGGTTACCTGTGGTTGTTTGGGATCATTTTCATCACAGTTTGGTGATATCTCTTGCAAAGACTTGATGTTTATGTATCCATCATCTTTCAAGTTAGGGTCCTGGAGAGGAGGGGAATCTCTACCCTAGTCCCCATTCTTCTCTTCTGCATTGGTTGGACCTTTAGATGCCTTCTTAGATGGAAAAATAATATTCATTAAGTCTGTTAGTTGATTCTTCATGGATATTAGAAACAGGGTATCCCCACCTTGCAATCTTCTAAACTTCTTTCTTCAATTCTTGTTGTTGTTTCAATATAAGATCTAGCTTCTCTTCTAACACTTGTAAAAGATACATTAACATTACATATAAATCAATTAATAAAATAAACTAGATTGAAAGCTATAATAGGAGAGGAGGAGTATGACCTCAAGCTTTACTCTCCCTAGTACAGACAATCTTTCTTTAGATAATGGTTTTGGTGGATTCTATATAACCACTTGTCAAATGGAATGATGGTTAAGATGGTGTAAAAGACTCTAAAAGCATTCACAATTAAAGCCTTGTAATAAAACTTGAATAGCTTACGAAATCCCTTGGGATCTTATTGAACTTTCATACAACTTACCTCACTTTTTCTTCCATCCATGTCTTCAACTAGGGTGAGGCTCGTATTGACTTATCGACCATCATAAAGCTTGGCGAACACTTGTCAATAAAATATAGCTAAAAATAACAAAACATAGAAAATTATCATAAATCAGATACGTCACATTAGTGATATAATATATTAAATAACTATATTACTAATGAATTATATGCTACAAAATAAAAGTACCAGTTATCAAGGATAAAAAATGTACCATGAGGAACAGAATGCAATATCACATATAGCTCTGACTAGTCATCATATAATTTAGAATACCATCTTGCATTCTTTGCAGGACATACTTTACTTAATTATATTATAGAAACGTACTTGCATTTGCCACCACTGCCAAATACTCTCTTACTACCATCACACTGGATCAGGAGGCAAGTAACTTACTAAGTACCCATATCATAAAGCAATCGCTTAAACTTGCCATCAACTGCCTTAGCTTTTTGCAAACTTTTCTCAAGGATAGTTAACTTGACATCTTTCTTCAAGATGAGTCTTTAGGGTAGGATACACGGAGAAACACTATAACAAAGCGAACAAAAAACAAACAAAGAAAAAAATTAGCAAAATTCGGGCAGCTATCGAATGGATATAACGCACCACTCATTTTTACTTGGCCTATAATTCGTTGGATATGACTTACCAGTTTGAATTAAAGAGTCACTCGCCACTAATCCTCACTAAAGGGAATATATAAGAGTTGAAGGATCATGTTAACACTACAGTTTCTGAAAGGAAACGTAAATAATTTCTATATTGATCAGTTGGTTGTCTGCTTACAAGCAAGTGTGAGTTTATATACCCGTCTATTAAGATTACCTCACACGTATTAAAAGATAAAAAGTGTATTCTTACAATTAGGCTATATAGAATATACCAAAAGGGGTAAAAGAGACAAAGAGTATTCAGTATAGAAAGAAAAGAATCATTTTGGAATGTTATAACAGAAAATACATGTCGCTTGGTAGCTGGATAGGGAAAATATGATACAAAGTATGCGGAAGTAGAATAACGTTTACAATTAGGGGCTAACCTGATTTAGATTAGGTTGTGGGTCAATCAGTCCTATAGAGAAGTCAGCTGTATTGGCGTTAGATATTTGTAGTAAGTTTGAAAGCTTGGCTCGGATAGTCTTGGGTTGTCTTTTGGAATAAGGCATCGTTGTTGGGCAGTAGCAGATTTGATACACATGAAGATTTTATAACCAAGTTGGCAGGAGATTAGCTCGAAAAAGGAATTCTTGTCTGGATATGGCTTCCAGCTAGTATTCTTTGCGTTAGTCCTTGGAGTCCCCTAGCTTGGATTTGTGTGATTGGTCGAGGGGGTTGATTCCTATTACTTCAACTCTAACCTACTCCTCACACTGGCTAATAGCTCCTCTATAGCATCTATTGGTACATCTTCACCTTTATTGGTTAGGCCTAGAATATTTTCCACATCAACAGGAGTAATAGGAAGACTTGTCCCATTTATTTCCAAAACATAGCTCTCAGGATCAAAGTTCTTGATTAGCTGCAAACATAAATCTCTATCCATCTTACCACATTTCAACTCCAAAAGGCCACAAAGCCCTACCTCTCATAATATCTTTTTTTCGCATCAGTAAAAGATGAAAGGACTTCGGTAACGTGTTTTGGTTGACATCTTGTTTGGTATTGTAAAAAATAAAAAATTCAAAATAAGTATTAAAAAGGATAACTAAATCCTAAGTTAGTAGTTTTGAATACCTATTTAATCTTATCGGCTTCATAGTACCCTTGGATTCCTCCTTTTGACCTTGAAATTCTTTTGACCTATTCATTTGCCTTTTTTTGTACTCCCTCTTTGCTTCAAGAGAGCATGCTACTTTTCAGCTCTCCTTGCAAGTGTCTAAAAAAAAAAAACATAATCATATAAAAGTTACCTTAAACTATATTAAGCTAAACAAAATTTATAAAATAAAATCCTTACTACCATCCTCCTTAAATGGTTATTCATCTACCTTTAGCTTTTTGCTCTTCTTACTTGTGTAAGGAAGAAGCAAGATAAAAAAAAAATCATAATATTCCAATTACAATAAAAGTATAAACGATACAATTGAAAACACATTAAAAAAAAAGCACATCTCAAGTCGTACAAGTAATACATATATGATGTCATTAGTCACTTCATCTTTTCTCCTCCAAATGATAAAAAACTTGTATGTAATTCATAAAATTAAGTTTTAATAGAATTATGAAAGTTAGATAGCTACGTGTAATAATATAACTATTGACAGAAAACACAAAACTATTAATCGAAATTGCTTATCAGCAAACATTATCGACAGTATAAAAGTACATAAATGCACTTGTCCATTTTATCTATCGACATTTATTAGGCTAGGGCTTTTGTAATCCTATGCACTATTGACAAATCTTTGAAACTGTCGACAGTGTAATGGTAATATAGAAGACCTTTTGTTGACAATAGTAGATAATTGTTGATAGTTAGTGGAGAGGGAATAATTTAAGTCTGATTTCCTCTCGATAGTAATATTGAACTATTGACAGTAAATTAAACTTAAATTATTCCCTCCCTTACTAATTGTCAACAGTTATCTGTTACGACGAAAATTATTGAAGATGTAGTTCTTACAAAAATTGCAGAAACCTTAATCATTCCTAATCTTTCTAAATAGATATTATAGTGATATGGCGTGATTAAGGTTATGATTCTTTACTATAACTAGATTATAGAAATAATTTGCATGAAAATCCAACAACTACTGTTGATAGTTGAATCAAACATCGAAAATCCTAAACCTCAAAAAAAGGAAGAAAAAAAATTTGAAACTTCATGAAATAAGAAGGAAATAGAATGAAAAAAAAAAAAAAACCCAGATGAAGAATTATACAGTAATGTGGTTGAGGAAGGCAAGATTCTACTGTCCTCGAGTGGTTTTTACCACGAAATATTTTCTTCTTACTTTGAGAGAATGGAGTTATGAAAATGGCTTATATTTCAATTTTATAAATTCCATTTCATCTTCTTTTTCTCTTATTATTTGATATTTAATAAGTGTTCTTCTTATTTTTTTTTATTTATAAATGCTAGTAATGAACAATGTAGATTAAAAAACTTCAATCAATGATTTACATTGTCCAGCGTTACGGTAACGTTGGATTGCCAGTGTTATAGTAGAAAACCCCTTTAAAAAGTATAAAATTGTGATCTTTAATTTGTGCTAAAATCTAAAAAGCATATGCATTATTATACTAAAACATAAAAATAATTTGATGTCTCTTATTCTAAAACATATCACAATATTCTATATTATAAGCTCTATAAGTCCTAGAAATTATAAAAAGGATATGCGGAGAAATGAAATGATATAGAGAAGTTTTCTTTTTCTTTTTTTTTTAACCAAAGAATAAATTTGATATAGTATTATTCTATAAAGTGAAAAGTATAAAAAGTTCTTAATATTTACTTACTTTTCTATTTTTAGTTTTTAACGTTTCAAAAGTTTTATTTTAATCCTCAATGTTTTAAAATTTTGTCATTTTTTTCTTTTTATCTATATTTATTTATTACATTTTATATTTTAATATTTTGTTTATTTAAAAAATTACACGTTGGCCCATCTAATGTTGCGACATGTTTTCACTAAGGGAAAAAGTTAATAGAAGTAACTAAAGGACTTTTTTGACAAAAAATACAAATGCCATTGAACATATTTGCTTTATCCTTTGCTGCTGTTACGTGTTAATATAGGCTATATGTGTAATTCAATTTTCCAATTTTTTTTATGTCCTTACACTTTGGATGAATTACTCTCATGCTATCACATTTTTTTGTACTTATTATTTATGTGATCATCTTTAATCATCATCAACAGGAACTGATTTTAGTATGTCCTCATTCTACTTTTAATTTATCCTTTGCTTTCTATGACAACTAAGAAATTATTTTCTGATGGTAACAATGGCCCACTAAATATCACAATCTTGCGCTACTAGAGCTCTTTGCTTCGCTGCCACCACCTCATTGCTTGAACGCTCAATGCCCTCCCTTTAGATTTGCTTCAAGGTCGCATCAGGCAAAAGCCGAAAGACATCGTACTCGATAAGCCTCAACACTGAATCTGGTCCCAGTTATACTTTATACGTGATGTTTCATCAAAACTGTTTTGATTTCACTTCCTATCCTAGTAGGAAGCATTATTAGTGTATGAGAATGTAGATGATATACAAGAAGATGGAAATGAGATAAAAGAAAAAGTCATTCCAATACGCTCTACATCTCCGTTCTATTTGTAAACAAAGGGATATAATTAATTATAGAATGGAAATTTTGCTTTTCATTAAGGCATCGATTAATTTTCCGTAGATATTACAATTTATACTCGAATTCTTCAATTTTTTTTTTTTATTTATCACAATTCACATGTGCGAGATTCCTAGCTCAAAAAAAAAAAAAAAAGATACAAAAGAAAAATTGATGTTCCTTGTAGAACATATTAGTAATATACATACATACATATATATATATATATATTAACCATATAATTTACAAGGAGTGAGTGATTTATGTAATATCATTATGCATACTGCTTGTAGTCCTTTCATTTGATCTTCATTTGTATTCAATCTATATATCTGTTTTATGTTTTATATGTTTATTTATCATTATATCTTTTTAATATTATTTTTGGCCAGAATATTAATTCCAAACGGGTGCTAAAATTCTGAAGGAAAAAGAAAAGAAAGAAAGAAAGAAGTGGTGTAGAAATTGACATCAAACCTACAAGCCAAACAGGCCTTGTTTTTGCCTAGAAATTTATAACTTATCTACCCTAGCATGTTAAAGTTTCACATTGACTTCAACATAGAAAACAAACACATCTATTATAGTAGTGTGATAGATTACATTATTAACAGCTTATTTATTTGAAGGTAGTGTAATAATAAATATTCTCTAAATATTTTTTATTTATTTGTAAATTAGTCTGAGAATTTTCATTTCTTGTGACTTTTCTATTTCATTTCCATGATGAGCAAATAATAGCATATTAATATTTTTTTATCATATTTTTAATTTAATATTATAATTAATAAGATGAAGTACGTATTGAAATGAGTATACTAGTCTACATGCGGTGGCCCCAATTGCCAGGTTTTGATCCACGTGTCGTACCAACAACAATCAAGGCCCAAAAGTCCAGATATTTCGGCACGCCGCCTGGTTTTACTAGAAGCTGCTTTGTAAGGTATGCGTATACGGACGTTGCGCATTCGAGAACTGAGGGTGGAAAGGTGCTTTAGGTTCGAGAATATGCAAATGAAAATGTGGTGTTTTATTTTTTTCTAATTTTTTTTTCCCCTTTAGTCATAAGAAAAAGGGGTAGACTTAAGACAAGTGGCCTTTTGGCGACTTAATATTATATATAAGAAAACATATTAATTTTCTAATAATACTATCTTAAACTGTCACCAAAATATATAAAAAATATTGATAAGTATGTATCCCGCTTTTTCACGTATTATGGTTATTAAAGAATAACCCAATGTCACCAGAAAATAAAAAGAAAAGGTGACTTACCCTAAGAATTAGTCTTTGAAAAAATAATAAAACAATTCCTTTTTTTTTTCTTCTTCTTCTTTTTTCTCTAATAACCTCCCCCACAAAAATATCTTAACATACCTAAGATTTTCATGTTCATCACATGCCCTGTAGCTTTAGATTTTTTTTATCGACAATATTTATTCGGATCATTTGTTTTATACGAATAAATTAATAGAAAAAATTAATTCACGTCCATTAAGAAATTAAACGAAAAAATTTTACATCTTTCCATATTGTTGTTATTCCATAAAATACATATTTAACGTTGGAATATACACATATATTCTTTAAAACTCACTGTAGACTTTAAAATATAATAGATAGAAAATAAAAAAAAAGCTACTAGCATTTAAATTTTACTATTTACTATGTGCAGATTTTTATTACATAAAATATTTATTCTAGTATTTATTCTACTTTAATGGTTACAACATTAAAATGAAAATTTTATATGTATATGATTACAATTATCTATATTCTCATTGTGTTTATGATGTAGTACATAGCAGATTTTCAGCTAGTGTGTTGAGCTTAATAACAAGAGGGTGTTAATTGCTTCATCAACATCGCCTAGAATTCCAATTAACTTTTGTATTTTCAAATCTAATCCAATTTTTTTTTTCAATAATAGATAATGCATTTATATATAGAAAACGTAAACAACATACAACATAAGCATAGCTTATCGCTTCAACATTGATAGTTAAGGTTAAACACCTTACTAGAAGTCATCCCCCTTTACACAACATAGAAGTCTTTTTCTTTCTCAGATAAGAATACATACACATATTAGATAATAACAAGCTACATACATTAGTAGGTGATATTAACATAAGTGCCTTGTGGAACAGAGCTAGTAATGCATCGGTAGCTAGCTTATTTGCAACAACACTTGTTTCTCGTGGCTTAACGAATAGCTTCCTGCCCTTGAAGTGTCTAAACAAGTCTAGTATGCAAGTAAAGTATTAGCAAAATGATTGTAAGGAGTTACTAGCTCAATAGTTAGCTTATTAGCAACAACACTTGTTTCTCGTGGCTTAAAGGATAGCTTCCAACCCTTGAAGTGTTTGAACATGTCCATGTATGCAAGTAAAGTATTAGTAAAATGATTGTAAGGAGTTACTAGCTAAATAGCTAGCTTATTAGCAATAACGTTTGTTTCTTGTGGCTTAAAGGATAACTTTAAGCCTTTGAAGTGCCTGAAAAAGTTCTTAGATGCAAGTAAAGCATTAGCAAAATGATTATAAGGAGTTGCATTTGAAAGGAGCAAATCTACAATAACGTTGGAGTCCATTAGTACATAGGTCTAATCTAAAAGAAGAGCCCCTATAACTAATTTGCAAGGATATCAATACTTCTGAGATTTTTTTGATAGCCAATGATCCTTTGCCCATCACTATTTCAGATTGTACTCCCAACTACAACTTGTTGTAAGGAGTTGTGAGAAGCATCTATGTTTAGCTTATGCCAATTATGTCTTGGTGCTTTCCAAGAGTGATTATCAAGTGTTACTTAGTTAATGCTCTTATGATATTTGACTTGAGTCCAAAATTCATATGCTTAGGCACGAGCTAGACCAATTATATTCGTTAGGTTATGAGATCCTTGTATAAATAGGATGTTGTTTCTATGCTTCCAAATCTCCATGATAAGAACACTAGTAAAATGTATTCCGGGGGAGTTAGTTTGGTCTATTTTGAATATTGCATCTAGTCATGTAGCAAGCTCCAAATTTGGAATTCTGTTAACTTCAATATTCCTTAGTAGTTGTTGAGTATAAGGACAAGTCATGAAGACATGTTAAGCATCCTCATTTGAATGTAAACATCTAGGGTGTCCTCTTACTTGAATATTTCTAAAAAGGAGATTAAAAGATATAGATAGGTCATCGAGACATATTCTCTAGGGAAATAAGTGAAGCTTAGAAGGAAGAGGCATTTTCCATATTCGTGCTATGTGCTTTTGTTGTATGTGAGAATTATCATACATAGAGTACATATAGCTAGTTGAAAAGGTAGATCTACCTTTTTTACTAGACAATACGTCCTCTACTTCCCTTCTTAGATGGTATGGACTGAATTCTTCATATAGTAATGTTAAGATTGAAAAACTAATGAGAGATTGATTCCAATCCAAGCAATTTAACCATACATAATGAACATATAGAAATTACTTATTTTTCTTAGTTGGTTCGTATATAAGTGAGATAACATGACCTTTAGGCAACCATTTATCAAACCAGAAATTGACATCATTGCCATTCCTAAGAGAGATTGGCCCTTCTTGCTTTGTGTCATAATATCTCTAGATTAGATCTTTCCATACCTATAAAGTCGCTTTGTGACACTTAAGTTCCCTGCCATGGAGGTAGTTGTTATATATAAATTTTCACAGCAATGCTTAAGCTCATGTGCCAACAAGAAATTGATAGGCTTTCTTCATAGCAAGCACTCTATTTTTTAGCTCTAAATTTGGAATTCCAAGCCTGCCTTAATTCTTTGCTGTACATACATTTTCGCAAGCTATCTAGTGGAATTTTTTTTTCCCTTCTTAAGTACCATTCCATAAGAAATTCATTGATAATCTCTCAAGACATTAGATGGTTTTATTGAGGAATGTTTGCAAATTGCATATAATAGGAAAGGATGGAGCTAAGTACTAAGTTGATTAGAATGACCCTTCCCACCATGCCAAATTTTTTTCCTTTGCCTCCTGAGAGGTTTGATTGTATTTTCTGAATGAGGAAATTAAAGTCCTTTAGCTTAGGCTTGTTTCCTTTCTTAGGAAGAAATCCAAGATACTTCCCAAATTCCTTTACTTGCTTAAGACCTATAAGGTGTTGCGAATCGTGACTAAGAACAGATAAGGCTGGTCGCTGGATGGATCCAAACTTGTAGAAAGCTCAAAAAGGGGTTAATGGGAAAATGTATGAACGGATAAAATAATGAATGAAACAGTAAGCAAAAACCCACAAATAGCTCCAAAAGATATGAAGCACTAATAGAACTTCCGAAAACTTACGGCACAATTCGATATGATGTATGAATTGGTCCAATAAGGTTATTCGTTACCTAACCTTACTTAAGGGAAAGGATAAGAGTGATGCCGAGAGTAAATAAACAGTGTTTATGTAAGGAAGAAAGTACTCAAAAGGTATATTGAAGGTAATCTGTTTGTTACAACTATAAGCATAAGGGTATTTATACCCGTAAGTTAGGACAACTTTCCCAAAAAGGAAAAGACCATAAGGACATTTCCTAAAAAAGTAAAGTACATGATATTAAAGGGTAAAAATGAGTTTATAAGGAAAACAATTATTAGTGTTACATATTCAACGTATGATACTGTACATATGGCGATGCTACATTGGCGAGGCTGCATTGGCGAGGTTGCATTGGCGAGGTTGTTAGGAGATGTAGACAAAAAGTAAGGACGGATGGGCTTGTTTGAGTAGGGATGACTTAGACAGTCTAGATTCTCTATCTCTCAGCTTCTCGATAAGGGTGATGCCGAGTGATTAGTTGGTTCGACATTAGAGAGTAATCATCAACTCGGCATACCATAAAATAATAGGCGATCATACGGCACGACATTAAAGGCAACTTGGCAAAGAAGTACTTGACTTCGGCAAGGGTTAGTTGGGACATAAGGATTCGTCGTACCAGCCCCTCTAGTACTCGGGCTTGGCTACGAGTCAGAGGTCCCGTAGCTTAATTCCTATTATTCCCTTCAGGTTGTTTTAGATTTAAGATCAAATTAGAATGGTGTTTGCTCAGTTTTTTGTCAGGGTAAGATGGATTGAAGTTGGTAATGTTGAAGGTGTCAAAAACCCTACAATCCTTAAGCAGTTCCAACCTATAGGCATTGTCATTGATTTTCTAAAGGATTATGAAAGGTCATTTTGCTCTTGCAGATAATTTGTTTTTCCTCTTGTTGAGGAACTGTTCCTTACTGAGGTGTAGCCATACTAAGTCTTTTAGCTGAAATTGTTTGGCCGACTTACCCTTGGTCTTTTCTCGCATTCTTCTAGCGGCTTGGTCGATGTGCTGAGTGACCTTATTATAGATGTGTTGAAGAGGTTGTGCTATGGTTGAGGTGTCAGGGTCCTTTTGCACAAGTGCTAGTATAGGGGTATAGTTGAGGGATAACTCGGGATTAAATTCATAGACCACCTCGAAGGGAGTCTGCTTAGTGGTATCATGTACGGTTCGGTTATAGGCGAACTTAACCTTGGCAAGCAGACGTCCCAATCAACTAAGTTCTTGCCTACTGCAGCTCGAAGCAGTAACCCCAAAGTACGATTAACCACCTTTATTTAGCCGTCAGTTTGGGGGTGACATGAAGTACTGAAGAGTAATTTAATTCCCAACCGACGCCACAGGGTTCTCTAGAAATGGTTTAAGAAATTTAAGTCTCTGTTAGAGACTACACTTCTTAGTATGCCATGTATCCACACTCCTGTAAGAAAAGAGAAGTAATAGTTGAGGCATCATTAGTTTTGGTGCGGAGCATGAAATGTGCCATTTTACTGAACTAATCCACAACGACCATTATAGAATCTTTACCTCAGGCAGTTCGCAGCAATTTGAGAACAAAGTCCATACTTAGTTTAGTCCATGGCCTCGTCAGAACAAATAGGGGCATTGCTTTCCCTTGTTCGGATCGATACTTAGCCTTTTTGCACAAAGCATAACTTTTGACAACTTGGTGTACATCTCTTTGCATTCTCGGCCAAAAGAATTGACCATTCATTTGTTCATAGGTCCTCCTCTCTTCAAAGTGTTCGGAGAGTCCTTTACTGTAGGCTTCCCTGATTAATAATTCCTATAAGGAACAAGTCAGCATGCATAGTTTCCTCCCTCGAAATAGATAGCCATCCTCTACATAATATTCATCCACTGTCCTCCCATCTATGCATAACGAAATTATTGGTCCAAAGTGTGGATTCCCGAAGTACTATTCTTTGATACTAGCGAAACTAAATAGCCTGGTCTATAGTTCTAATAAGAACGCATATCTCCTCGAAAGGGCATCTACAGCTATGTTGCTCTTTCCCTACTTGTATTTAATTATGAAATTGAATCCCTCAAGGAATTCTACTCATCTCGCCTGCTATTTTGACAACTTGGTTTAACTTTGGAGGTACCTTAGCGATTCATGGTTAGTATATATAACAAATTCTCTCGGCAATAAGTAATGTTGCTATACTTGTATTGCTCGGATCAGTGCCAAAATTTCCTTGTCATATATGGAGTAGTTTAGCTGTGGTCATCGAAACTTCTCACTGTGGAAGGTAATTGGTCGGCTTTCCTGCATCAGGACACCGCCTATTCCAACAGCGGATACGTCACATTCCAACTCAAAAACTTTGTCAACGTCAGGTAGTACTAATACCGGGGTGGAGGTCAATCTTTTTTTTTTTTTACGTCGGCAAAACTCCTCTCTTTCCTTTCTCCCCATCAAAAGTCGGTGTTCTTCTTTGTTATCTTAGTAAGTGGCGCGGTGATGGTATTGAAATTCTTGATAAACCTTCTATAAAACTAAGCCAGTTTAAGGAAACTTCTTACGTTGGCATAAGTAGTAGGAGTCAGTTACTTGACAATTGTCTTGATCTTCTCATCATCGACTCGCAAGCCTCCTCTATTGACTACATATCCCAAGAATTTCACTTCTTCCTGGCAGAAGCAACATTTCTTCAAATTGCCGAATAGTCTTTCGGCATGAAGGATATCCAAGACTACTCTAAGATGTTCACAGTGACTCGGCATCTCGGTACTATAGACTAGAATGTCGTCGGAGTACACTACGTCACACTTCCTGATAAGATGTCTCAACACATGGTTCATAAGTCTTATGAAAGTGTTCGGAGCATTTGACAAGCTGAAGGGCATGACCATCTACTCGTAAAGTCCATGTCGAGTCTTGAACGCGGTTTTCCACTTGTCTCTTAACCTCATGCAGATTTGATGGTAACCAAACTTGAGATCAATTTTGATAAAAATCTTGGCTCTACTTAGTTCATCCAACATGTCTTCTAGCCTCGGGATCGGATACCTGTATTTGATTGTAATCTTGTTCACGACTTGACTATTAACACACATCCGCTTGGTTCCATCCTTTTTTTCGTACTAGAAGTGTAAGCACAGCACAAGGGCTGAGACTCTCTCTCACATAACCTCTCTCCAGCAACTCATTGACTTGTATAACTCTCCAACATATACGTGTTCCTGTAGCCATCATGTATAACTCTCCTATTAAACAACCATGGCTTACTTAGCAACACGTAGGAAGCACACATAGGCAGCATGTCGCAGAGGACTTGGTTAAAGTAATTCCCTATAGTGATTGGCAGCAGTATTTACCGAGTGACATGTAAGGCTCCTTTCTCACTTACCAATGCAATTTGTACGGCTTAAGATGTGTAACAGTCAACAATTTCAGTTTGGACACAAGATCAGTCGACGCTACATTGGTATAACTTCCGCTATCCACAATGAGAGCATACATCTGATCATTCACCTTATAGGTGATATGAAACAAATTCTCTCTCTACTTCTCCTTTCGTAAAGGTTCCATTCTCATAGTGTGTCAGACAACCATAAGTAACTAATCTAAGTCC
Organism: Lumnitzera racemosa; assembly: GCA_024138005.1. Taxonomy (NCBI): domain Eukaryota; kingdom Viridiplantae; phylum Streptophyta; class Magnoliopsida; order Myrtales; family Combretaceae; genus Lumnitzera; species Lumnitzera racemosa. The sequence goes on from JAMXBC010000007.1 coordinate 12,475,273, forward strand.
TTAGGAAATATGTCCTCCTCAATAAGTTCTTTCTTGGTATTTTCTTTCTTAGCGGGAACCTCTTCTTCTTTGGGTTCCTCATTTATACTCTCTACTTCTAGTTTCGTAATGTCTCCCTTAATGACCATTGTCCTTTGGTTCAGGTACTGAGCAACCATATGTCCAAACCCTTGATACTTAAAACACTTGATCTGGCCGGTCTTCCTGCCAGACCTTTACCCCTTCTCAAATGTTCGGGTTGACAATACATCTTCAGGTTAGCTTTTATGCTCAACTTGATACTAGATTGAGCTCAATGACTTGCTTGACCAAGTTGGCTAGTTGGCATTTTGGTCGTTACTCGGCTCCTTCTTTACCTCTCTATTCACTGGGCAATCCTAACAGTTTCATCCATTGTGTCAAATCGTTGGAGCTCCACAATGTCTTAAATGTCTCTTCTCAATCCAGTAATAAATCTTGAGAATGTTTAGGCTGGTGGTTCCTCCACTTCGCATCTTATCATAAGCATTTGGAATTATTGAACATACTCATCAACAATTCGGCCTCCTTGTCTTAGCTCTTGAAGCTGAGTGAAAGTATCTTAGAGATATGTTTCCGGTACGAATCTATTTCTGAGTACTCTTTTCATCTCGGGCCAGGTGTTAATCTCTCGGTACTCCTCTCTTCTTCTTATGGCCTAAAAATTCTTCCACCACATGGTGGTATATCTAGAGAATTCAACAGTAGTAGTCCTCACTTTCTCATAATCCTCATATTGATAGTAATTAAATACAACTCCATCTTCTCTTCCTAGTCTAGATACTTGTCAGCATTCCCAGATCTATTGAAACTCGAAATCCGAAGCTTCACATGATCGAATGCTCTGGGAACTCATACACGCTCCTCTTCAAAATACTCTTCTTCCTCCTTATTAAGCCCTCTCAGGTCTATCTTTTTCCTTACTTGTTTACTAACTCCTCCACTTCTGCAACTCGACCTCTAACAGGTTGAGCAGCTTGTGGAGTGTTTTATGCGGCCTCAGTAGGTTGGCAAGACAATGCATGAACAACTTGGATCAGATCTACCAAGAGGTTAGCTGCCTCATCAAGTCTCTTGTCAGTGCTTCTGGGAGTTCCTTAAGATTATCGTACATAGTAGACAACTCTACTGTCATCAACAACACTAACATTCATACTAGGGTTTGTCATTTTTCCTCACAGATTCAAAATTCAAACAAACACTTTGGAAAGTAAACAACTAATAATACAACAGTCAAATGAATACAGTAACTTACTTTGCTTCTCACATGCAAAATAGAGTATAAAAAAACTCAAGAACTAACTATAGCTCACACAAAACCTCCGCTCTAATACCAAGATGTTACGAACCATGATCAAGAACAGACAAAGCTGGTCGTTGGATAGATCTAAGCTTGTCGAAAGCTCAAAAAGGGTTAATGGGGAAATGTATGAAAGGGTAAAATGATAAATGAAACAGTAAGCAAAAACCCACGAATAGCTTTAAAGGATATGATGTATCAATGGAACTTCCAAGGACTCACAGCATAATTTGATATGATGTACAAATTGGTCCAATGAGATTACTCGCTACCTAATCTTACTTAAGGAAAATGATAAGAGTGATACCGAAAGTAAACAAACAGTGTTACACAAGGAAGAAAGTACTCAAAAAGTATATCGAAGATAATTTGTCTATTACAGCTACAAGTATAAGGGTATTTATACCCGTAAGTTAGGGCAACTTACCCAAAAAGGAAAAGATAATAAGGGCATTTCCTAAAGAAGCAAAGTATATGATACAAAATGGTAGAAATGAATGTACAAGGAAAACAATTATTGGTGCTACATATTTTACGTATGATACTATATACGTGGCGATGCTGCATTAGCGAGGTTGTTAGGAGATGCGGACAAAAAGTATGAATGGATGGGCTTGTCTGAGCAAGAATGACTTAGTTAATCCGAATTCTCTATCTTTTGACTTCTCGGCAAGAATGATGCTGAGTGATTGGTTAGCTCGGCATTAGAAAGTAATCATCAACTCGATATACTACAGAATAATGGGTGGTCATATGGCACGACAGTAGAGGCGACTTAGCAGGGAAGTACTATACCTCAGTAGGGGTTGGTTAGGCCATAAGGATTTGTCGTGCCAGCTCCTCTAGTCCTCAAGCTTAGTTACAGGTCAGAGGTCTCGTAGCCCGATTCCCATCATAAGGTGAGTGATATATTTATGACTTAGCTTGGAGTATTTAGGAAGAAGAAAATGGAAGATTTGTTAAAGTTTACCTTTTGCCTTGACCATTAATAAAATGTTTCCAATATCTCCACAATGACTTTTACATTTGAGGGCATATCTTTAAACATGAGTACTATGTCATCCGTAGAGAATAGCTGGGAATATTCTATAGGAAAACTTTTGAATTTAATAGGTCTTTATGTTTTAGATTAAATTTGATGTTTAAAGAGTCAACTAAGCATCTCCATACCCATAATAAAGAGATAGGAAGATATGGGGTCACATTATTGGATGCCTCTTGAAGATATAATTGGAGAGAAGGTTAACCCATCGAGGAGATTTTGGGTGAAAGTAGTTGAGATATAAGAGGTAATAGTTTGATCCATGTTATGGGAAAATTGAGAGCTTTTAGTGTGGAAGGAGAAAATCCCATTCAATTTCATCAAAGGCCTTTTCAAGATCTATTTTTAAAAGCATCAAACATTCATGCCCTTTCATTTTCTTTATGCGATGGAGGATTTTCTTGTAGCAAAAAATGTTATCTATAATAACTCTTTTTAGCATGAAGTTTGCCTGTTAAGGGTAGATGAGGGAGTCTAAGAGAGGATGGATTTTTTGAACTAAGATTTTTGTTACTAATTTGTAGAGCATGGAACATGAATTAATAGGATAGAATTGACTTAAGTTATTTGCCCTAAGCTTTTTAAGTATAAAACTACAAGTGTACTATTTATGCCTGGAGGAATTTACTAAGATTGAAATATCTATCTAATTGGTGTAATGATCAAGTCACTCACAATGGTAGGCTTGTTGACTACTTTCTTTACACTGTTCTTTTTTTTTTTTTCTCATTTTAGAATTACAAGCATAACTTTATAAAAAGGAAAAGAAAGAAAAAAAGAAAAAACTTCTCTTAGGTAACCACAAATTAGATGAAAGTAAAGCTTTTATCGATGTTATCAAACCTAGGTTGACTTGTATGGTCTATCCTAGTTCAACGTTGGTTTAAGTCTAGTCTAACACTTAGTCGAACCTAGTTTTTTTTCCTTAATCTTTGACCCCCTTACATGCTTAGGTCAACTACCCAAGCTAAGTCTAATAGCATTGGCATTTATACATTGTTGTTAGGACTAATTAATGCCCATTGTGTGAAATGCAATACTAAAAGAAGAATTGAAGGTAAGGCCATGTAATCTCCATTTGAAGAAGAGAACTTAATGTAACAATAAAAGAAGTGTTATTCTACTTAAACTACTTAAATAGAGTTACTATACCTCTACCATTTATACAACAACTAATCCGACTAACTAACACTAACCAATCTAACTAATTTGCTGAAAAGTGTCATAAGACTTGTGTATGGTACCACTTATTATTTCTGCACCTTCCAACCACCCCCACCTCTTTCTCCTTTTTCAAGTTGGATCTACTGGAAGAGCCAACTTTGAATAAAAGCCATGAAGCTAAACTGTTGAATAAGGCTTCATAAGAACACCAACCACTTAAAGCTTGGATGGAACATATAATGTTTGCAAAAGCTATTGGAAGTACGATCTTGAACGAATTGTATGCCAATGTCAATATATTTTATATGACCATATAAACAAGGATTAGTAAGTTTTAATTAAGCAAAGTTATTGTCACAACACACATGAATAGGTAATGAAATATGAACATAGAGATCATGAAGAATATAAGAAACCTAAAAAAGCTCCTTTTTAATTGCTACCATACTCTGTATTTAGCCTCCTTTGTTAAAATACTCATGATGTTTTGCTTTTTATTTTTTCAAGAAGTCAAAGAATGTCTTAGTATCATATAGTAACCACTTAGTGACTTCCCACCATCAGATGAACCCTAATCAGCATCAAAATAATTAAGTACATTGAGTGAGTTATTTGTAAATAAAATCGCCCTAGATTAATTGTGCCTTTTAAATACTTCAACAAATGAATAGCTACTTTGAAATATGGAGCTTTTGATTGAGAAACAAATTGAATTAACAATTGGACATTTGATGAGATGTCTAGATAAGTAAGAGTGAAGTATAGGAGATGCCCAACAATTCTATGATAAAGAGTTAGATCTGCCAAAACATCACTAGAACACATGTCTATTCTCAAACTCGATGGCAAAGGAACATTAACAGCTTTGCAAATAATAAGACCTACATTGGTTAAGACGTCAAAAACAAACTTACGATGATTTATAAACATACCAATTGTTGTCTTCCAAATCTCCAACACAAGGAAGAATCTAGCTAATCTTAGATCTTTGATGGTAAAAGTAGAATCAAGGTCTTTCTTTAAATCACCAATAGCTTCTTCATTTATATTCGTAAGTTACATATAAAGGATAGAAAGTAAAATTGCTAAGAAAACACCATTTTGATTATAAGTAAAAAGTAAATAATCACTTTTAGACTAAATAAAGCCTTAATTCATAATAAATTGAGAAATTTCAATATTCCATTATTGTAAGGATTTCTTAAGCACATAATGATAAAGGAAACGCTTCAACTTACAAACTTGATGAGAAGTAGCCTTAGTATAACTTGATAAGAAATCTAAAAAACTATGTAAAAATGCATTATTAATGCTAATTTGATGTAAAAGACCATTTATAGGCAGTAGCAACAGTTATAAGAATATGAATTGTTCCTAACTTGCTAACTTGGAGAAAAAGTATCATGAAAATCTTCATTCTCAACCTAAGTATATCATTTGTCTAGTAACCTAGCCTTATACTTCTCAATGCTAACATTTGGTCGATATTTTATCTTATAAACCCATCTAGACCCTACAGCTTTCTTTTTTAGTAGAAAAAATGTTAACCCCCAATGGTCATTGAGTTCTAATACTTCAATTTTCTTATTTATTGCTTTAATCCAATTCTTATTTTTAGATGTTTGAGAATAATAATGAGGCTCTTAAGTAGTGAACACATGTGTAAGTGAAGGAATATAGTAAGAAGGTATATTGGTAAAAGTATGTGGTGCAAATAATGGATATAAAGGGTTTATTAAGATTAGGTATTGATTAGGATTTATTATTTAAAAGAAATGTCCAAGTGCTTCTTAGGTGATTATCAACAATAGTGGGGGAATAATAAGCACTAGAAATAGAAGATATAGATAAGGACGAACTAATGGTAATATAATTGGGGGATCGGACTTATCTTAATTATATTAATATTAAAATAATTGATAGGAAAATATTTGATTGTTGTCATAAATATATTACATCTTATAGATGTTAAAGAATTTTATTAATAATTTAACTTGTAGCAGTTACTAAAGTTTACTAGGATGTAAAAATTCTTTTTAAAAGTGATTAAGGGTGATTTGCACACTTCATAAGAAGTTAAAAGAATGAAATTTCGAACTTTTTATTGTGTATATATACTAAATAAAATTTAATTATTAAGCTATAAAAAATTACATTAATATATAGAAACTTATATAAGTTTTGTTTTTAGCAAAAATAGATTAGAAAAAAATATTGAGTAAGAAATTGCTAGTACAAGAAAAAAAGAAAATTGACATAGATGTAAGTATTATACGATCTTTTTTCATAATAACTTTGTCTAATTATCTCACTAATAGTGATAATAAAAAGGAATATCATTTTGAATATAAGTCATTACCCAATTAATTATTCAATAATTCACATTCATTTTCATAATGTCAATTGTAAAAATAAACTAACCAAACGAAATCATACAAGTGGCATCATTTACAATAGTTTATGTGATAAAACTGGAATATTTAGAATATGATGAATGAAGTTATTATCTATTGCGTATTACTAATTAAAATTACAAAAAAAATGTTTAATAAATGCAAAAGGAATAATGTCTTTTAAGCAAAAAAATACATATTGGAAAAGTAAGAGGATGTAATAAATATATATAGAAAAGATAAAGTATCAAACATGAGAATTGTATCTAAGTCTTCATGATTGTGAGACTAAATGCTAAACCACTTAACTTAACTATACTTAATTTCATGTTAAATTTTGCTCTTTAAAATATATATTTAATATACATATTTTTCTTTTAAAAAAACATTAAAAATTAATTTTTTTCAAGCTTAAGGGAGTCGGGCCCTTATGGCAACCCCCCTCCCCCCCCCACCCCATATGCCCCTGTAAACCCCACCTCACCAATTGAAAAGCAAACAAAGATTGAGAGGAACTATGATCAAAAGAAAGTCTATATCTTAGCTTGATGACAAGTCTTACACAAGAAATTATTCATGTCAAGTAATTGCTCACAAATATCAAGATGTTATAGCTTTGACAAAGAGGAATGACTAAATTTGTTATGTAGAACATGAAGCAAGTTTAATTTCTAAACACCAAAAAAAGAAAAAGAAAAAAAAAACGTAACAATAGATTGCATATTATGTGTCTCATTTGTCAAAGCACTTTTATCCCCACTAGCCTTTGATTCCAAAACATACAAACTATTAAGGTTCTTTGCTTATGCAATGTATTCTTCAATGGTTTGATCTTGAAATTTGAATAAGAATGAATCAATTTGGGCAACCAAATTTTGGTTATAAGAGGATACTCTATGGATTAACAATAAATTGTGAGACAATTTTAGTACCAAAAGAACATTACGTATAATGAGGTGTTTATAAACTTTAATAGAACCAATTGAATTCACTAACTTAGGCCTACCATCTAGTAATCTAACATATTGGGGTGCTTTAAGGTTTTTAAGGTTGAACAAAAGTAAAAGGAAAGAGGTCATATGATCACTTGCACTAGTGTCTACAATCTAATAACGTACATTGCTAGACATAGCATTAAAACAAGATGGATCAAGAAATATACTTGCAAAATTAATCTTATTTCCTTTAGCAACCTTTTCCTTCATCAACTTTATCATTTCTGGACACAGTTTTATGCATCTACTGGTAAAAAATTGTAGTAGCATACCAACTGTTTGTAGACAAAGAAGCTACTATACTAACTACTGTACATGCATCATTTTTTAAAGGAATTAGAAAGTTTGGCTGAACACTATAAGCAAATATCAATTTACTTGAACTATTGTGTATTCTATTAATTTTCTTTCCTTTGTACCATTTTAGATATCTAATAAGCTAGAAACAACTCTCTATAGAGTGTCCCTTTACCTTTAACTTTTTCCTTTCTTCTTGTCAAAAGTACTTTTGTTATTCTCATTTCTACTAGCATTATATGCAGTAGCATCTAGGTTAGAATGATGTGCCATTATTATCTTTCTTCATCTCTTAACTTGTTGCACCAGATAACAAACCCTATTCACCAGACGCAATGGCTCCATAACCAAATTTTTGATTTCTTATTGTTTCAAAGCCTTCAATAAGACCCATAAAAAAGTGCATTAATCTCCCTTATGATTCATACTCCAAAACCCTATCTTCTAAATCACATGTACAATATTCTATATGCCTACAAATATAAGAAGTATAGCTACTAATAGCTTGAAGTTCATCCCAAGAGTGTTTAAGCCAATTGTAATATGCCCCAACGGATCTATTTCAAGTTGCTTAACTCATGCTGCAATTGGAAAATTAATGGTCTATTACCTTGACCATATTGTTCACCTATCCCTTGTCACAACTCAAAGGCCAATTATGTATATAAAAAGTTTTTAGAAAACTTGCTTTGCATAGGATTCAATATCCAGCAATGTACAATGTAGTTGCAACGAATCCATCTAACAAAATTGGGAGATTGTCATTAGGTCTAAGTATTGTGCCTTCTATGTATCCTATCTTCAAATGAGCACCTAAACTCAAATAGTTAATTCCATTGAAAATTATGTTCCTCATAAACGTATTAGGCCAGTCTGATCCAGAAATATACAAAGGATAAAAAATACTTGGATATACTGCTACTAGTTGATTATTCATGACGCTTGATTATCGAAATGTTGTAACAACCAAACAGCATCACGATATTATGGGAAAAGAGATCATTAGGTCTTTAGCTTTAAAATGGAAAAATTTAAGATAAGTCCTGTTAGCTTTTTAAAATATTGTATTTAAATTTTCACTGGCAAAATGGAAGTTGTACCCTATGCTTTTCAACCATCTCAATCGCAAGCGGCGCAATTGTAACACACAAAGAGGAAAAACCAAAAAGGCACACTGGTTTCCAACATACAAAAGTATGAGCGCGCAAACATGGAATACAACATATGGGACAGGGTACAACTCAATAACCAAGACTAACATGGGTATGAATATCGTTTCTATGGGTGCAAATTAGATCTTCCACATCGTAAGTATGCTTGACGGTTTGTATCAACTGCCCATCTATTATCGTTTTTACCACCTTAGTTCCCAACTTTCCATTTTTCTACGATTCAAAAGCTTTTAGCTGTTATAACTATTTGGTTTGACAAATTCAAGCGAAATAAAACGGTAGTCTTTCATAAGTTAAGGAATAGAAGATAATAAGAGTAGAACCACAACTGTTATAATAGTATTAATTGCTAGGGGACAAAATATGTTATGAGATTAAAAGTAATGACTTGGTAAATTTTATAAATACTAGCTAAACATTCAAGCATATAATTACTAAATATTATATCAAATTAAACTTTAAAATTATTAAATATTATACTTTACTAAACTTAAACTTCTCCTATTGACTACCTCCATCATCTTTATATAAATGATGTGGCAAACACTCGTTGGTTGAAAAAAATATACATAAACGGTTGGAGGCGAGTTGATCTCGCCACGACAGTTCGAAAAATTAAATCCAAGCAGCTGGCAATTTGCAACCTATTCGTAGACTTGGTACGTCCATGGCTCAGGGGTAGGTTGGCACCCTAGAACCGTAAAACCATTGGGTCCATAGCAACTACCAACTAAAAATTTAAAAGATAAAAATAAAAATATTAGAAGAGGTAAAACTTATAATTAAGATATAATAAAAATTTGTACTATGTACATGTGAATTATAGGTGCATGTACGCGTATTAGTCAAAATAGGATAATTAGTTCTTGTAGAAAGCTGACAGGAGAAACGAACCTTTTTCCTCATATTAATAAGGCATTGCCAATAGCACATTTAAACATTTTTGCCTAATCACACATGGTACAAAGGGTTCAGCAAGAGGTTTTCAACAAGAACTGGTTTCAATGAGCCTTGCAATGTACAAAGGTTTCAGAAAAAGTAATAAACCATGGGATCGATTAGTGATGGATGTGGAATAATATTAATTTGCACTCAAAGTACAGTAGTGATGTAGGGGGAAAAGAAAAAGAGAGTACAAAAATGGCAATATATCTAAGAATTACTTAAGATAGTAGGGAATTGATTACTAACAATGTGTAAAATTATATCTTATTCCCGACTTAAAGACTATACATGTGTACTATTTGAGCCTTTATTGTAAAAAATAGATAAAAGTTTAAAAAAGAATAAGCAAAATTAGCTTATACATTATTTATTCCGATTCTATGGTGGCCCAGGTGATGCACCATAGTGGTCCTTGCACTCAGCGCAATCGGGGCATCAATTGAAAAGAAAAACAGATATTCCAATTCTATGTGAGACTGTCTTTCTCTTGTCCAATTTGCTGTGGGGCCTGAGATATGCTCGTCTCTGTTCATAATAGCAACAAACAGAAGTAGGAGAAGTCCATTTTGGTTTTGAATTTCCAGCTAACACGAGAGCTTTTGTTGTTATATATCTGACATTTGGAGGACACAGAGTTCATTTTCGATTTTCAGAGGGAAGTTTTCTTTTCTTCTTCTTTTTTTTTTTTTTTTACCTTCCCTATTTTATTTATATTTTTGTTCGTTAATACCCCCGGAGCTTCCATGGTCTCATTTTCCTTTTCCTTTATATAGCTTAAGTTTAGTATTTTTTTTTTTAAAAAAAATGAATTTCAACCTAAAATCACTCGAGAAACATCATTTGAGTATAGAATGGGATTCGAATCTCCAAATGAGGGTATTTTTGGATGTTGTTTAACCTCGTCGTTTCTTTTAAACTTCATTAAGATTGTGAATTGAACTTTTGTAGTTGGAGTATGAATTAGTTTGGATTATGCTGCGTTTCTATTATATGTTGTTGTGTTGAGTCGTTGATTCCATATCATCAAGCATGCGCTTTATCTATTTGGAAAAGCACAGTGGATCATGATTGTGTTAGGGAAAGGTATTACCAATAAATTTTTGTGATCGGGTAACTAAGTTTAGAAATTGAAATAGGAATATGCCATAGAATTCTCTTAGCGTTTTAGAAATTTAAAACGAATTAGTTGATTAATCACTCATATAGAGATAGAAACGATTGAATTGGTTAAGATTGGGTACTAATTTGCTTTAGGAAAAAAGGTTTTTACCTGGTACTTAATTGTTCAAAAACTAAATTATTTCATTATTCGAAACATGCAATACTGGTTAGACTGATAGCACAATTGCACTAGATAATTGATTTTCCATCCATTTAGTTCAAAATTGTATTTGTTTAAGGCATTAGAGATTCCATTTTCTGGGGGCAAAAGTTCAAAAATGATTTCGCAAGATTATATTAAATATGTTTGTCTACCAAGAGTCATCAAAATTAGGCACCTCCTTTGGAGTTGTTTGAAATGTGCGCATAACAACTTTCACGAATCATCTATTATAAATGGATTTCCTTATGAATTACTGTTAAAGATTGGGACCAAAAAAAAAAAAAAAAAAAAGAAAAGAAAAAAACACTCCATTTCTGCTCTCACAAGTTCTTTCCTCCAAGGCAGAACGTTCTCCCCCATTGATACATTCTTAAATCCCACCCCCACAACTATGGGACTTCATTGTGGAATTTAAATATAACCATTAATTGAGAAGAGACTTTATTTGATAAATAAATTAGCCTATTTCTGCTTCTATTATAACAAAAGATTCCTACATCTCTCTATCAATAGTGATCAAATCAGAAAATGAAGCTACTTATGACCGAACGAGTTAATTTAATTTCTTTAATTTAATATTGATAATACGTCTTAAGAAAGAATAGCTAAATTTTATTTTATAGCGTCTTAAATATTGCTAGAGCACCTCATTTACCTATGAAAATCATGTAAGTTGTATCAAACGATAAATTATGTCGATATTAATTTTAGCTAACTGGCCAGCATGAGTTTTGCAAAACAATGACTAACTTTAGAAAAACATATAATGAGTTATAAAAAATAGTCAACTACTACTGCTCAATACATTTATAGTTCAATATTTATTCAATTTCAATTAGATTATAATAAATGCATATTCATGCAATGGAACAACGTGCTAATCGATCCCAAACTTTTGAACATTTTATTTGATATACTCATCAACTTAATAGTTCTTAAATTGGAATTTAATTTCAAACCATATATAAGTTTACACTAAGTTTAAGTTTGAATTGAACTTAATCAAATTTGAAAATAATCAAAAGACAAGAAAAAACCGATTGAATACCAATTAATTGGAATAAAATTTTGATGCAAGTTCAAGCTTTGGCTCAATATTATATGATTCCAATTTGATTATACTGTTATAGCTACCGAGTTCTCATCAATACGTGTATGCTAAGCCTGTAATATCAGAACCACTCACGCCGCAAAAATTTACATGCCTTCTAAGTTCAATCGATAGTTGCGTGTACAAGAATAGAACAAAAACTTATGTCATGGCAACTCTTCTTGATAACCATCCACAACAACCGAGTTTAGTCTCACGTAGGATAACGTTAACATGATCCTTAAATCATGATGTCTTAAGATTCTATATTTGCGGGAACCACATTACCAGAAAAAATAAATAAATAAATAGATAAGAAAAAAAAGAGCAATTGCTACTACATATGTAATGAAACTAAAACATCCTCTTCTTCCACATTTTTGTTTTTTTTTTTTTCGTTGAACAGTAACAGATGCATTAATATAAACAGCAGAACATACAGCAGCAACGTCCAGCTATACGGAACAAAGAAAACTGCAGCACATAGAACTATTTACAATGCATCTGCAACACTGAAAACTATTTACAACCCTGAGCAAAGTACTCCTCGACCTTTCCGTGCTCTATACTATCACGGCAAAATACCAGTGGACTAACATCTGTTTTTAAAGTAGCTAACTGAAACTCTGGCGGCACAAAAAGCACAGAGCTCAGCACACTCCATGTAACTGCCAAACTTCGCCAGATGGTCTGCTAATTGATTTGCTTCTTGCGCCGTGTATGTGATTTTAATCTCCTCGAAGTGGGTTAATAGAACCCTGCAGCAAGACAAAACCATGTGATATTTCCATTGCAGTTTATCAAAATTCAATGCATTTAAGAAAGTGACAGCAGAATATGAATCGCTATTGATAATAAGCTTGGACATGTTCATGCGGGACGCATATAGCATTCCATGGTAAACAGCCCACATCTCAGCCGTCAAAATATCAACTGTTCCAACTTTATTCGCATAGCCAAACATCCAATTGCCTTCCTCATCTCTGATAACTCCAGCAATTGCCGCACAAGACTACTGCCCATGAAGAGAAGCGTCTGTATTCAGCTTCACCCAGCCATCCGATGGAGCAGGCCATTTTACACATCGAGGAACTACATGTTTTATCCTAAATTTCTTGCAATGATATGCCAAGAATAAATAAGAATGTATTAAGTAGCATGTACAACAGGGCTACAGCACACAACAGACACAGCACAAGCAGAAGTTAACATCTAGGCTTTGTTTAAAGCCTTGGGGATGAGGACGAGGACAATGACTCATGTAATCAAAAGTTGGAGGCAAAGTTTAAGTTTGGCGGGAGAGAAAGGAGAAATTAGATGGGTAGAAAGATGTACGGCTAGAGTGCATGGTCATGCCCAACCGTACACATTTGCACAGCCTACCTTCGATAATACATCAAATACTTGTTTGTTTCCTTTCTTTGTAATATTTATTGTAATACTTATTAAACACTATTGTAAGATATGCCCCTTTGATTATTAAAATTGATTGCAAGTGTTTATCTCTATTTCCTTGTCTTATTAATTTATATTGAATTGTGGGAATAAATTTCTTTCATTTTATTCATTCATATGTCATATTAGGAGTGTGAATTGAGAACCTATTACAATAGTTCATCATTATATTGAATTATACTAGCAGCTCTGTTAGTTTCTAGAGTTCTATGTCACATCTGTTAACTAGCTATACTTCCATACTTATTATAGTGTAATTGTTTATATAGGATTATTTATTTTTCTGATAGTTGGTTAGTCAATCAGTTAGTTAAACCATTGTATAAATACTCCTTTGTAACTTATTGGTAACACATAAGTAATTTTTACACACATACACTTTTGTTTAGCATATTTTCTCTGTTATCATTACCACAAGCGTTCTTCATCTTCCTTCTCATACGAAACTGTTCTATGACGGATTAAGGACTAAGAGCTACCTATGCTACACTTTTGAACTTATTACACGGTATCAAAGTAGTTTTGATAAGGTATTGTATTCGAATTATATTCGGTACTGGATAAATTGTTGCGAAGGTTTTTGTATGGTTGATCTAAGTTTTAGTGATCCAATGTATCTTAATGGATTGGATAGTCCTTCGATGTCTATAAGAAATATCATATTTGATGGATACAATTATATTTGCATGGAGTAGAGCAATAAAAATGGCTTTAGGTGCAAAGTCGAAGTTAAGATTTGTTAATGGAAGCCTAACCAAACTTGATGATACAGAACTGCAAGATTTATTGAAATGGATCAGGTGTGACTTTATGGTAAGATGTTGGTTGCCAAATTCCATGACTAATGATTTAGCACAAGGATTTATATATGTGCATTCTGCTTGCGATTTATGGAATGAAATTGCTGAGCGTTATGGTGTCACTAATGGACCTCTTATTTTTCAAATTTAGTATGAGATCTTGAATTTGAAACAAGGAAATCTTTCGATTGATGCTTATTATAGTAAATTGAAAAGATATTGGGATGAACTTTAGGTAATTCATTCATATTCGTGTTGCAAGTATGGTTTTATGTCCAATTGTACCTGCAAGCTAAGGAACATAATTTTAGAACAAGAGTCCTATACTAAGTTGGTTCAGTTTCTCATGGGAATCAATGATTGTTGTGATAGAATCAATGATTATTGTGATAGTGTACGTAATCAGATTCTTTCAATGGATACGATACCAAGTGTAAATAAAGCCTTTTACTTGTTGCAACAAGTAGAAAAACAAAAAGAAGTTATTTCAGTCGTTTCTTCTGACATGGATGCATTTGCATATTTGATGAATGAAACAAAGACTTCTAAGAATTATCCTGATTGAAGAAAGGCTAAGTCTCAATTTAGTAAGGTAATCTGTAGGCAGTGTAAAGGTGAAGGCCACATAATGGACTCATGTTTTCAATTGATTGGTTACCTTGATCGGTATAAGGGCAAGAGGATAAATAAAAATACCAGAACTAGTTTTGGAAGGAATTGTGCAACAGTATCCTTTTGTAATACTAACATTGATACTCCACTTAATTATAGTATAGGAGACACAAAACAAACAGATCAAGGTCTTATACATACTGTATGTAGTGAAGTGATCAAGTTGATGCATAGTAAAGAGGAGTGCTCAATCGTTGCTAAGGTTGTTGCAAACCATGTGGAGTTTGTAGGTATGACTTCAATCCATTCTTACTGTTTTAGCATAATAAGTAAGGATATGTGTTCTTGGGTCATAGATAGTGGAGCAATTGATCATATGAGCCTTCATTTGAGTCTTTTCCATGACTTGCAACCACTTCACAAACCAATGCATGTTAGACTACCTGATGGACGCTTTCTTATAGTTACACATCATGGAACTACATACATAAATAAATTTCTTTCCATCAACTGTGTTTTACTTGTGCCTTATATGTCTCATAACCTCTTATCAATACCTATACTTTTACAAGAGTTGAACATATCTGCTGTGTTTGATAAACACGATTGTACCTTTCAGGACTTAAATAAAGGTATAATGTTAGTAAGGGTAGCAGTGGCTGATGGACTTTATATACTTCAAGCTAAGTCCAATACAATCTCATAAGCTATTAGTAATAAAACTTCAATCCAAAATGTTTTTCTTTCATATGTCAGTGATACTTTGCTACATCTATTACATGTTTGTATGGGGCATCCTTTTGTAGCGATACTGAAACATTTATCCAATTGTAAGGGTCCTAATTTCCACTCTTTTGTTTATAATGCCTGTCAATTAGGTAAGTTTCATAGACTACCCTTTCTTGGTCGTAAACATAATGCTGTTTCTTCTTTTCAAATATTACATGTTGATGTATGGGACCTTATGCTGTTACATCAAATCTGGTGCTAAATTTTTCCTATCAATAGTTGATGACTTCACTAAATCTATATGGACTTATTTGATGCATAATAAACATCAGTCTAGTCAATTGTTGAAATATTTCTTTTGTTATGTCAAGAATCAGTTTCAAGTTGAACCAAAAGTTGTTAGGATTGATAATGGGGGAGAGTTTATATCCAATACATGTCAGTCTTTATTTGTATCCCTTAGCATTACTCATCATAAGACTATCCCATACATACCCCAATAGAATGGAGTGGTAGAGATAAAATATAGACATCTTCTTAATGCATCAAGAGCCTTGCACATCACTACCAATTTTCCAAAGACCTTTTGAGGGGAATGTGTTCTCATTACTACACACTTAATAAACAAAATGCCTATTAAAAGCCAAAGATGGAAATCCCCTTATGAATTGTTATTTGGATCATCACCATATTATAGTCATTTGAGAGTTATGGGTTGTTTATGTTATATTAGTGCTCAACCACATTCTAAAGACAAGTTTGAGCCAAGAGGGGAATAATGTGTTTTCTTAGGATATCCTTCAATACAAAAGGGATATAAGGTGTATAACTTGAAAACTGGAAAAATCTAAGTGTCTCGAGATGTTAAATTTTTTGAACATATATTTCCTTTTTGTGATTGTATATGTTCATTTGTTTCTGATTCTTCCATGTATATACTTAAAAGTCCTATTTTGTTTGAGTTTTTCCCTCCAGTTGATCAATCCTCTTTTGATCAATAGATATGTTCTTCTGATTAGTCATCTACTAATCATAATATTGACATTTCATCCAGTAAAGCTTGTAGTTCTTCTTCTTTTTCTGTAAATAATCCTACAGATCAGTCCTTGTTTGCATGTACTAATACTAAACTTCGAAGGTTTAATAAACATAGACGATGATGTGTATGGATGCAGCAGGTCTCGAACTAAGAATAGGTATTCAGGTTCAAGGGAGTATGCAGAATAGGGAGTGAGAAGGGGGTTTTGACAGTGAATGTGTATGGATATTATGTACTAAGACATAAACACAATTAGGGTTTTGAGCTCGACATAGGGTTCGATACGACTCATGAACGCTAAATATTGCTCGAGGTTTCAAATGAGAGGTTGGATGTGACTCACTAACTCGCTCAAATGAAGGGTTCACCACAATCTTAAGGGCGAGATTGATAAGAACACGAGAGATTAAGGAGTAAAGTACACTCAGTAATTTGAAAAGCCATCTTAAAGGGCTTAAGAATGTCCTTACTTCCAAAAGGAACATTCAAGTGTAAATTTTCTATCTGAATATTCTTCATCGTCCCTTGATAATTACAATTGTTGCTATTTATAACAAATTCTAAAATTTTAGTAGCAAAACTATAAGTAATATACAAGGCCTTAAACCTTAATGAATGGCCTACAATTGAAATAAGAAAAACATTTACAAGGTATACAAAATCGTGCATTTAACAGAGTAGTCGAAATGCAGTCATTTGAACTGTTTATGGGGTCGAACCTGAGCAAGGACCGATTGGTAGTCAGATGCCTGAGCAAGGGTGGGATGTTTGGAAGTCTTATTGTGGTTGCCCGAGCTCCCAGTAAGGTCAACCTACAATTGCTGCACTCATAGATTGCTTGGTACTAGCTTTACTGATCTATGCCAAGCTATTCTTTGGCTTAAGGGCTTTAGTTGTTTGGTTTCTTGTCGTCTCGGTAGACGACAAGCTTGATACCGAATGGTTCCTTTTCCTCCCTTTGGCCTTCAGTCATCAGTCCACCCTTAACTTAGTCATCCTCAGGATAGGATAGGTTGGCTTCAACTTCTAGTTGGTTAATCTCAACTTTTGACGATTCGGCCTCGATAAGAGGGTTGTCGCGAGATGATTCCTATTAACTTAAGAGGGGGGGGGGGGGATATTAACCAGCTGTACTTCCATACTTATTATAGTGTAATTGTTTGTATAGGATTATTTATTTTTCTATTAGTTAGTTAAACCACTGTATAAATAGTCTTTTGTAACTGATTGCTAACACATAAGTCATTTTTACACACATATATTGTTGTTTAGCATATTTTCTTTATTTTCATTACCATGAGCTTTCTTCATCTTCCTTTTGACATGAAATTGTGCTACAACGGATTAAGGACTAAGAGCTACTTGCACTATACATTTGAACTTGTTACAACATCTTCTCTAGAAATCAATCAACACCAGTTTGATTACTGTTCATAAGTCATATCGAATAGTAGTTCATCTATATCCTTTATTTTCTTTTGTTACAAAAACCTCTAAACCCGTGAAAATCACTCTTTCTATTATAAAATCCCTAAAAGATCCAATCTTTTCGTTCGTTTCAAGATTCAATATTGTTGCGTGTAATCTAAATGGGTTTCATCCTGTATGAACTTGGTATCAAAATTGTAGTTCACATACTTTCATTGGTAAATTACCTATACTATATATTTGTTTGCAATCTTGAAATTATCTCCTCATGACATATGGTATTGGTATGGACATATATCTCTGGAAGAATTAAAATTGAAGTTATTAGAATTTGATGGGTATGGTTCTTTGAATAAATACTTAGATTGGGAATTTTTAATAAATAAAAATTTTTAGGAATATCCTTATCTTGAATATAAGAAGAAAGGTTTTCTATATAAGAAGAAAGGCTTTCTTCAGGAAAATCTTAAAGGTTATGCTAGAAAGTGGTGGAAAATTTTGATAATACAAAAAACTATGAATGGGAACATAGAGAATATTACATGGAGTACTATGAAACACTTGATGAGGGAAGGTTTGTACCTCAATATTATCAAGATGAATTTTATGATGATTATTAAACTTAAGGTAGTGGCATATGAATATAAAGGAATATGCTTGAGAATATGAAAATCTCTTTAAGTGGAGTGAGATATAGGAGTTTCTAGGATGTACCATAAAGTGATTGTAAGAGGCTTAAATTATGGAATAGCTCGAGCCACAGAATCCCTTCGGTTTATGACTTTGAATTACGTTATATAGGAGGCATTAAGGGTGGAATCTCCTTAGTCCACAAGATCTACTAAGCCTAGTGCATTGAGTGGGTTAGCGACACTACAAACTACCTTTAGAGTCGAGTATGGAAGGGAATTTTGAGAAAAATTACGACTGAGTAAAGTTGAAATTAGAGCCTATAAAAAAGAAGCCAATTGGGAAGAAGTACCTTAAGTGTCAAAGTTATGACCACTATGCTGTCTAGTATTTAAGGCACCAAATTGAAGGTCGTGTAGAGAATTAAGGTACAAGGGCCATAAAAGTTGAAAAGGAAGAAAGAATTTTGCAAGAGAACTTTCAGAAGCCCTTAATGATGATAGGTTAGAATTTGTTCAGCTAATTGAGCAAAAGGGTTTAGGAGTTAAGGGAAGATAAGAATTCGAACCACCGATATTCAGAGTCACATACCATTAAGCTTCCACTAGTTTAGTTTCCATAAGTTCCATTTTCCATTGTTAAGGGTTGTACTTCTGATACTGTGCTTTCGCAGTTGAACCATCATCATATAGTATAAGAGATCCAAATTGATAGAACCCATGATGAGTAGAAGGAAAGTGTATAGAAGAAGTTGATTAATATATCTTTGAGCTATACATCTTATTTATTTCAAGATTTTGCAGGCTTCTTTTTTGTTTAGGAGAATTATGACTTTAAGATTCGGGATGAATTTTACGCCCCGAAACGGTAGAGTCGTAACAGCTCCGCCGTGTAAACCATCCTAAAATAGAAATTGGCCTTACAACCGCTATCTTAGACCTGATCTACACAAGGCGTCCACGACTAACCCGCTTTGAAATAAACAATTTGTAATTTAAATAATTCATTTACCTAAGAAAGTAAGAAAAGTTATATATAATCACTATAATTTAGTTATTACATTATTCAGAAATGAAAAGTAATAACATATTTGTTGATTCTTCAATGTTTTTCCTCACTCCCCAGGATCCAGAAGTTACTAGCTTCAGAGTAGTTGTACGATGTCTATAAGGATGCGAGCAACCACAGCTCAGTAAGTTAAAATGGAGGACTTAAAATTATACCACAAACACAACAGGGTTTTTAATCAATTTATTAGGTGCAATGCATGTGTAAGCAAATGCCATCGCACGACGTTGTCCGACCCGTCGTGAGATTAGAGAAATTGTGCCTGCTCTAATCCGGGTTGAAGAGTTGCCATTAATGCAACAGCTCACGATCAAACCTAGGCTTATGTAATGGAGACCTCGCTCCTCCCGCGACTACCTTCGAACCACTGACTTTACCCTCTCCGCGACCTCCTCTCCTGTCACTTAGTTCGGCTAAGGATGAAGAAGGGACCAATTGCAATCCTGCGCTATCCCTTTTGAAGGGGTCGGTATTTGGCCGAAAAGTCCTAAGTTCCCCTAACGGGTTGCCATGCATGTCCGATTATGATTACTGGTTGTATATTTGATTAAGTCCAGTTTAAGGTGATCAATCATTTCATACAAATCATACAATACATGCCAGAGCAACAAACAGAATCATAGCATCACCCATAATCAAGCACATGCACACATCCAACTATCTAACAAGCACAACCAAGCATAATCTCAAGCCTCCCAAAATACAATATTGTATTAATTCCAACTTATCTTGACTACTCGCTCACTCACTTGAGATCCGACTTGCTCAGGCCATCGCCGATCATCCCTATAACACAAACGTGGTTTCAGTTTTCATATAATGATTATAGGTTCATTTTCTCCTATAACGCTTATTGTTATATTTTATTTAGGGTTTAATATGCTTAATTATCTAGGTCTTAAGTCTTTTATAATTATTTTAGGTTTGGGGTTAGGTTCGAGTTCGGTTTCTACATTGATTTCTAAATTAGGTTCTAGTTCGATTTCTAAGTAATGTTTTATATTCCAACCCTAAAAATTCGTTTCAACTCATAATGTGAAATTAATTACATTACTTTCCGATCTCCTAAATATCATTATTACCCCTAGTCAGTATTTTATTCCATCCGGTACACTTATATCCTTATTAGTATACCGAATTTACTCCCGATGTGAGAATTTTTTACATTTTTCATATAATTACATAAATTCAAGTTTCTTATCAGATTTATTATATATCCTTATTATTTATATAATATCAATTTTTATCCTAATATTTTCTATTTATTATATTTTCAAAAATTACATATTATGCATTATTGCCTATTATGTACATAATGCATTTCTAATATTTCTATCACTTTAATTACCATCCCTAAACATCAATTATCATTTAAAAATAACTAAATTCATCCTAAATCCGATTTTACTCCTAATTTCCCTAATTTACAAAATTAACTTAAAGTTAACTATTTTTTCTTATTAATCATTTACTACATAATTAACCTAATAATTAAATCTAATACTGTAAATGCTATAAGTATCATACTCCATCAGATTTCAACATCCTAAAACATATAATTATTCACTAAATTAGTAATTAATCATTTAATTACTTAATTAACCCTAAATTACCCATTTTATGCCTCATTTTAGGGCCTAAAAATTATCTAAAAATTTTTAAAATTAATTTTTGAAAACTAGCTTCATAGCACTATTATATATCATCTAATTAATCTACACAAAAATTTTGGGTTCAAAAATACGCTCCTAAGGTCATTTATTTCTAAACCGAAACATGCTCGGTTTTGCAAGATTTCTTAAAGACCCTATATCACGAGACATATTTTCATCAAAATAATATTTTTTCTACAAAATAAATACAAAAATATTCTAGAATAACAAAATTCATAATTTTTTAATAATATTTACTATTTTTACAAAATTACACAAGAATCGGGCTGGAAATCGGACTCACCAATCTAGGTGGCTCCGGCCACCGCTGGTGGCCATGGGTGTGTCGGCCTATCTAGGCATTTCCACCACCGTGTGGTAGTGGTGGTGGCTGTCCACCCCCAGCTGCCCGTCGGATCTGGGTTCTCCTTTGTGGCCCTAACTGCACAGTTTTCCTTTTCTTTTTATTTTCTTCGGTTTTTCTCTCAATTTTCGACTCTCCCTAATTTTCTATGATTTCTAACTGTCCAAATGAGCTTTTGAATTTTTCTTGCTATTTATAGAGCTTTAGTGTAATTATTGTGCATTGATTAAACATGACTTTACCCAATTTCCTTAATTTTTGGCTTTTGTGTTGTCTAATTTTAATTGGTTAATTTTTATTTTGTGGATTCTAACTTGCCATGACCTGATTTGGATCATTCTTGATTTTTCATGATTTTTATTTATTTTTTATTAATTAATAATGAATTTTCTTTAATTGTTTAGTATAATTTTAGCACATTACGTGTATTTTAAGTAATTACGCATATTTCTACATATATGTAAATTCATATATAATACAAATAAGTATTCATAAATATTATTTAGGTCATTTTATGAATTTTAGTATACAAATAATTTATCTCTAGCAATTCGTCAATTATCGAATGCATTTTACGCATTTCGATAAATGACACGTTATATACTTAAAATTTGAAATTTTTATAGTCTTTTATTTTACTACTTATTTTCTTAAATTCAAGTTTACGGGGTCATTTTACTAATATTTCTAGTTTTACTTTCTAATTTAAGGTCGATCGAGTCTTCCATCTAATCAAAACCTCGAATGATTAGTTGTAGGGCTTACAATAAATCTTCCCTACAAAGGAGGGTATGGTGATGACATCGACTCATGTAATTAAAACACATAGGAAATTCAAGTTTGTAGAGGAAAAGAAGAAATTAGAGGGGTAGAGAGACACAAGGCGAGAGTGTATGCTTATGTACCCTACCTTTATACAGTTGGATAATTGACTTTTTATAGCACAAAATCACTTACTTGTTTATTTCCCTTCTTTGTAGTATTTATTAGTTTCTTTTATTTTTATGCTTTGTAACCCTAGCTAAACTCTATATATAGGCTTGTTAAACACTATAGTAAGATAGACCCTTTTAATTATTGAAATTGATCATAAGTATTTACCTTTATTTCCTTGTCTTATCAATTCATATTGAATTGTGGCAACAAGTGTCTTTCTTTTTACTCCTTTATGTCTCATACTAGATGTGTAGATCGAAAAATTATCACTATAATTCATATATCAAATCAAATTACACTAGTGGTTCGATTAGTTTCTAGAGTTTTTGGAGATCAATCAACAACCATTTCGATTTATTAGTAATGAGTCATATTAAATAGTAATTTACCCATATCCTTTATTTTCCTTTGTTACAAAAACCTTAGAAGTCATAAAAGTCAGGCTTTCTATCTTAAAATTCCTAAAAGGTTCAACCTTTCCTTTCATTTCAAGATTCAATATTGTTGCTATGACCCTTAAGGGTTTCTTCCCATATCACCTAGCCTTTAACCATGTATTTTCCCTGCCGTAGATAAATCAAGTATGGAATCAAAATTTGTTGACCATACTCGACTAAAACAATAACTTTGTGTGAAGGAACTCAACACCAATCATATGGTTTTGCATTTTTTCCTCTTTGAAGGTAAAAAAAGAAAGGAAAAAGAAGTACAATGGTTCTTTACTATTGGGAAAATCATTGAGGATCAAAGATTGTCGATTGATCCATATTCTAATTATAAAAAATTTAAAATAAGAGATATAAGGGATTCCTTGCAGTCGGATATAATTAAGGTAAGAAAATTCTTATATTCTTTTCAAGCTATGGAGACGACTTTTGATATGAGCATTTGAGTTGCCCAGAAGTTTCAAAATTTTTCATCTCAAAATGTTTACATTCAAAAGAATGATAGAGAGCAAATAAAGAACATATAAACCTTAAACCTTTTAATTGCTCTTAGAGGATGTACCACCACAATAAGATTGTTAGAAGCATATGGATACCAAATAAATTTACAAACATACCTACACCTACATAAAAGAGGAGAGAAGAGATTACATATTTTATTCTAAAAGTTACTTGTCTTTTACAGTAATCATGTCTAGATATTTATACTACTAATTAATGCTAAAAATAAAATATTAAATTTAGTTCACTAAACCTAAAGCATAGACAAATTTAGCTAATTGCCACAAACAATTTTAGCTAACTCAATGTAAACCACAAATAATAATAGCATATAAATTTATGGTTAAGTTTAATCTTAAATAACCACCCTCACCCCTCCGCTAAACTTGAATATTTCATAACTCTAAGTTTCATCCTTAACAACTGAAAACTTTCAAACATGAGCGTTTTTGTAAAAATATTAGCAACTTGGTTAGTAGTTCTTACGTGGGACCATATCAAGGTTTTACTCCTCAACTTTACCATTTTTCACAAACATATACCTAAAGTTTTGATTTATTTAACTATACACTTAATCAAAGATTAAGTTGTCATCACCTATACCTTATTTAATTTTAATTCACATCGTTAATTTAGTCAACATAATCAATCAATTGGATAGCCACTCATAACCCTAAGGGGGTGAAACGATCCTGTTAAAGTTGTAGGCAACCATCTATGACCACAGCTATTGTTTTGTGAAGGGAGGTAGTTGGCGACCATTTGTCAGAGGTGTTGCAAACCCCTTACTCCTTAAGGGCGTAGTCGATCATTGTATTAGCTGAACATACTCGTTGGACTAAAAGTGTGAATAGGAGTTAACTAAGGTATAGATAGTGACAATTAAATCTTCAATTACTTATATGATTAGACAAGTTAAAACTTTAAGTGTATAATTATAAAAAGAGGTAAAGTTGAGGTGTAAACAGTAATAATGACCCTTTATAGATGCTCCAATTCAATTTCTTTCTTTGCAATGCACTCTCAGATCAAATGATACTTAGTATCAATATACTTGCTTCAATCATAGAATCTTGGATTACTTGCTAATGTTTGAGCAAACTTATTCTCAATCATGATTTTAGTTAGTTCTCTCTTACACCAAGTAACTGTAACATATTTAGATTTATAGGATGAGAGTGTGAAAATCGACTACTTCTATGAGTACCAAGAAATTACATTATTTCTTAAGAAGACTATGAAACTAGAAGTTTATATTCTATCATTAATGTCTCCGATAAAATCGTTATCACAATAGCTCTTCAATTTGAAACCATCAGAAGATGAATAGAAGATACCATAATCAATTGTACCTTTAAGTAACGTAAAATTCTCTTAGTTGCTTCCATGTGAGCTGTTAATGGCTTCTTCATGAAATTGCTTACTAATCTTATTACAATAGGAAATATGGTCTTATACAACATAAGTATCATAAACATCCCACAAGACTTTTGAATAAAGTAGGATCCACTCTCTCTATATCTAATGTGTCTAGGAGCTAAGTTGATCACTAGGACTTACCGTAGGGAATAGTAATAGTAGGTCCTTTAAAGTATCAAAGAATAAAGGAATGGAAAAAGATTGACAAACACAGTAGCTTTCGTAAAATTGCTCGAAAGTTATGACACACCAATGAACACAGCACGACTTAATACTTTGCCTAATGTAACTCACAAGTTAATACTAAGGTCCACTCGCCACTAATCTCGAGTTATTTAGCAAAATTAGATGAGAGTATAAGAGAAAACGTACTCGAAAAAGGTTATCTCACAAGAACAAGTGTATTCAATATTTGTAAGAGTGTAAGATGATTTCAGCTATAGTAAAAAGAATTTTTTATAGCAAGTTCTTTAGGGCAACAATACAATAATGGAAAATTACATAAAAGATAATGTAGAAAAGAGATTTCTAGTATGCATAAAAAAGGGTAAATATAATAAAAGACAAAAAATAATATAATATAATTGTTAGAAAAGTAAGGAACTTGTGGTGGCCTATCACTAGGTACATAGTCAAGGATCTTGGGGTGTTGTATCTAGGCTGAAATAATGCTAAGGCTGCTAGCCTTGATCTATATGTAAAGTTACTGAGATTATTAAATGATGCCGCAGTTCTGTATACTAAGAGGGTAAAGCTTGATACGTAGTAACCTTAGCATCGGCACTCAACAAATCGGTCATGGCACTTGGCAAGTCGACCTCAAGACTTAATAGCTCTATAGGCTGGAAGAGAAGGGCTTGGTGTATAGTAGCCTCAAACTCAACATTTGACTAGTTGGCCTCTACACTTGGCAAGTCGGTGACTAGGTAAGGGTTTGAATAAAGTAGAATGTGTTCGACCTAATACTTTATAGAATTTGCCCATAGCTATTCTTCATAAAGGAGCTTATCCTTAGTAGACTGATGAGAGAGAATCCTCCTAGTAAGAGATTGGAGGCCTTGGAGACGGGTATAAGTAAGGAGTTTAGAGGTCGACAATCCATCAATTCCTCAGAGTTATTGAAGATTTACCCTTAAATCTTGATCTTCTTCTTCCTCTCTTAGCACATAGGGCATCAAGTCGGCGATATTGAAAGTGGGAGACTCCCCATATCCATCGAGTAGTTCTTGCTCATAGGTGTTGTCATTGATGTACTGGCCATATGACTTGGGTAATAGTTTGTTTGTTCTCCTTTTTGGAAATTGTTCTTTGTTGAGATGAATCTAGATAAGGTCCCCTAATTTGTCGATGATTCTCCTTTTACCTCAGCTTCATTGCTCTTTTTGTTGGGTTACTGTCTTGGCTAATTGTTCAACAACCTTCTTATGCAGTGTTTAAAACTCTTTAGCATGCTACAAGTTGGTCTAACTTTCTCCTCAGGAAGTTGAGCCAATAATCATATCGAACGGTAAGTTCAGGTAGAGTCCATAGATGACCTCGAAAGGCATCCTTCTTATTAAGTTATGATTAAAGCAATTGTAAGTGAACTCAATGAAGGGTAGGCAAAGATCTCAATCATATAGATTTTTCCCGACAGGAGCTTGAAAGAGGTTACTTATTATTCTATTCACAATGTTGATTTAGCCATCTGTCTGTGGATGATAAGAAGTATTGAACATGAGCTTAGTGTCAAGCTTCTTTTATAGGATTTGCTAGAAGAAGCACATGAACTTCAAATCACAATCAAACATAATACTCCTTGGTATTCCATGTAGCTGTACGATCTCCTACAAAAAGAGATTAACAACAAATAAAGCATCATTAGTTTTGTGGCAAGGGATGAAGTAGCTCATTTTGCTAAACTGATTAACTACTATCATAATAGAGTCATGTCTTCAAGGTGTTTTGGGTAAGCCGAGCATGAAATCCATGCTTAGAGTGGTCTATGGTCGCTTAGGTATAGGTAGAGGTTTATATTTTTAGTGTGCCTAAGAGTTTAGTTATCACTAGGACTTACCATAACAAATTTGAACTAATTGGGTCCTTCGAAATATTGAAGAAAGTAGAGGGAAATGATCTACAGATGAATTGGAATGGCTAACATGAAGCTATTCAGAAGATGTGACTCACCAACGAATATAATACGACTTAACACCTTACTTGATATGACGTACAAGTTGATGTTAAGGTCTACCCGCTACTAATCCTGAGCTACTCAATAAGATTAGATTAGAGTGTATAAAAGAAAATGAACTTAGGAAGGTTGTCTCTCAAGAATGGAATATTCAATGTCTAAAATGTCAAGTTATATGTGACTTATAAGGGAAAATGACTATTTATAGTAAGTTCCTAGGGTAATATTACAAATAAAGAAATTATAAAAAAGTATATACAAAAAGGGGATTCCTAATACATATGAAAAAGGATAAAAAGGACAAAAAAAAAATAGAGAAGTAATATATTGTTAGAAGAGGTGGACAGGTGATAGTGCAACACTGGTGCCGTACAAAGATTCTCTGAACACAACAGATGAGAGGGATCAGGATGTTGTGGCAATAAAGGGGCCGAGATGAGAAGAGGATGACGAGAGAAATGGTAATAGGTCGAGAGAAAACTACTCGGCTAATAAGTGAGCCTCTTGTCACTTGGTAAGAGCCTCTTGGTAGTAAATAGTTGGATTACTCAGCACAGGGTCCTTAATAAGGAAATGTTTGACATCATCACAACTGAAAGTATAGATCAACGTATAACAATGCAGGGAGCTTGAAGAGTTTAACCACCTTCCTTTGGTGTAAAGTTTCTTATCATCAGTAGGTTATAGAGAGAGGATTCTTTGGGTGAGGGATTGGAGGTCTCAAAGTCGTGTGCGAGTAATGGGACTAATGTTCGGTAGTTCATCAATTCTCCATATGGTTCATTTCTCTCCTTAGCTTGTTTGCATACCTTGCATTACTTAAGAATTTTGCATACATCCTTCATCATCTCAAGCTAATAAAAGTGCTCTTTCAGCAACTTGGCTGTTTTCTTCTTGCTAAAATGGTTGGCTAAGCCTCTAGTACGGGCTTCTTGAGTAAGTCCTTAGTTGAACCGTTGGGCAAACAAACTTATGTTCCTTCATCAGAAATCCTTGGCTTAAGTAGAATCCATCTACTATACCTTCAATGTTGCATTTGGCCACCAAGGGTCCAAAATACAGATCATGTTCTAATGCGTCTTCAAGGTCAAACATATGGAGAAGCACCACAATGAGTGGAAACAAAGAAAAGAAAATTGGTTTAGTAAAATCTGGGTAGCTACCGACTAGACATAACATAACAATCGATCCCACTCAACCTATAATTAGTCAAATATGACTCATCGGTTCAAACTATAAGGTCACTTGCCACTACTTTTTGTTAAAGGGAATAGATAAGAGTTAAAAGGATAAATAAGAAAACTACGATTACTCTTAAAAGGAAACTTATAATAATTTGATAATATAATAGCTGATGTCTATGTACAAATAAATGAGGTTTATGTACTAGCCCTATTAGGGTTACAAGCATACATAAAAAAGATAAAAGGGTAAATTACAATTGGAATACATGAATGATACTAAAAAGGGTAAAAAAGATAGAATATTCCTTATAAAAAGGTAAAGAATTCGTTTGAAATATTGTGCTAAAAGACATGTATCACATAGTAGTTGGCCGTTTAGAGTATGATACAATTTGGATAAAGGTGAAGAAAAAGAGTCAATAGTAAGAGCCAACCTAATTTGGTTTAAGTTGGAGCTTGGTTAATCAAGGGCGTTTAGATCCCCTTCAAGTTAGGTATCTCATAGTTTGGCTCGGACTGGAGTCGGATGTTGGCCAGATCAGGAGCTCAGCTAGGATAAAACTTTGAGGTTGGTCTATTTAGACATTGCCTGAATCTTGGAATGAGTTTGGTGATTGATATGACTAGTTCATAGGTCGGCTTGTATGATCAACATGTTGACATGTTTGCTAAGTAGCTTCAAGAACCATGTTGGCACACATGAAAGCTCGGTACTCAGGTTGGCAATAGAGTAAAACATTAAGGTAAGATTAAGAATCCTTGTCCTAGATAAGGTTTTGAGCTAGTATTCTCCGCACGAGTCGTTAGAGTCCTCTAGCTTGGCTACATATGATCAGTCTGGGGAGTTAATTCTTATCATGTTCATACTGATTAAGCTGGGTGCCAAAACCAAGTATTATAGTTTTCCATGTTGTGACAAGAACATGCCGACGAGAAAGGGCATCGGCCACAGTATTAATACTTCCCTTCTTATATTTAATGAATTAGCAATAGGTTTCTAAGAACTTGACCCATTTAGCATGACATTAAGAAAGTTTCTATTGTCTTCTAAGACGCTTAAGAGATTCATGGTCTATGTAGATAATGAACTCTCACGACAGTAGGTAATGTTGCTAATTCTGAAGTGTACGGACAAGGGCGTAGAACTCCTTGTCATATGTCGAGTAATTCAGTGTGGCACCTTTGAGCTTCTCATTAAAATAAGCAATCGGTCGACATTCCTACATGAAAATATCTCTAATGCCGACTCTAGATGCATTGTATTCTAGTTCAAAAATTTTCTCGAAGTTAGGCAAGACAAGTACTAGGGTAAAAGTCAACTTGGACTTAATCTCATCAAAACTATTCTAAACTTTCTTAGACCATTTGAATTCAAAGTTCTTCTTAGTTAACTCGGTTAGTAGGGCAGCTATGGAACTAAAGTTTTGATTGAATCTTTGATAAAATGAAGCTAGACCATAAAAACTCCTTACTTCAATAGCATTAGTTGACGTTGAGCATTCGAGAATAGGTTGAACTTTCCCATCATCAACTTTAATACCTCCCTTAGAAATAACATAGCTAAGGAATACTACATCGCTTTGACAGAACACACATTTCTTCAAATTTCCAAATAATTGCTTAACACGGAAGATATCAAATACAAACCATAAGTACGCGACATGAGGAACGAGATCAATACTATATACCAAAATATCATCAAAGTAAACAACAACACATTTGCTAATCAATGATCTTAAAACATGATTCATGAGCCACATAAAGGTACTCAACATGGCTATAAGCCTGAACGGTATTGCCATCCACTCGAATAGACCATCCTTAGTCTTGAAAGCAGTTTTCCACTTATTTCCAGGTCTCATTCAAATCTGGTGGTAGCCACTCTTCAGATTAATCTTTGAAAATACTTACGTAACATGTAACTTATCGAGCATATCATCTAATTGTGGGATCAAATATCGGTAGTTGACAATGATTTTGTTAATTGCTACGTTATTAATGCATATTCTCCATAAAGCCATCCTTCTTTAGCACTAGGATAGTTAGCACAATATAGGAGTTGATGCTCTCTCAAACATATCTACGCTTAATCAACTCATCAACTTACTTCTTTAGCTTAACTACTTATTCAGGATTGAACCTAAAGGCAATTCAATTAGGTAGAGCAACTTTAGGTTGGAGGTCAATGAAACGCTTTACCCTCTAATAGGGAGTAAACTTTTCAGTGACTCAGTAGGAAATAAGTCGGTAAACTCTTAAAGTAATGTTTGCACCTCATAGGTAATGCTTTAGATGACTTCAATTCTATTAGTCTCTTAACTAATAGAAGTATATATCCTTCCTTCTTGACATCTTTAGAAAATTAGGCTCCGGAAATCATCAACGACTTCCTCTGCAATGATTGGATAATCTTCTCTTGTAACTCCTAAACTTCTTTGGGGCTCATTAGGGTCAGTATACTATCTTCCCATCCTCTTGGAACATATAAGTGTTCCTATACTCATCATGAATTACCTTCAAATCAAATAGTTAAGGTCAACCAAGTAGGATGTGTGAATTAATTCACTTAAAATATATATATATATATATATAAATCGCAAATACTCCAATAAGTATATTGAGTCGGAATCAAATAATATATAAAAATAAGATTGTTGATCCCTCGAGGACTAAGAAATTAATAATCCTATGCTAATTCTTATCAATATTCAGGCAATCAAACTTAAATTAATTACTCTAATAATTACTCTAAAACTAATGAAAAGAAAATAACTATGAAAAATCTAAAATTAAGCAATTAATTGAGAATTGTGGGAAAACAAAATCCACTCTAGATTATGTCAATCAAATTATCTCATGTTATATAGATTAATAGTTATATGGTCATTCAAGTGAAATTATTATACCTTAAAACTTAAGAATTTAAACTCCTAATTAATTAGTCAGCTTCCGCATCTTCCAATTAACATTAGACTCTAAACTACAATCATATATCTTCCAATACTATGATTGTCTAATATCCTAAATCAATTGTCCCTAATGTCTTAGTGAATAATCAATCACCGAATATCGCATTAATTTCTAAATAATTTCTAATTAATTCAATTAACTCTGCTTCTACATTTTTTAATCAAATTAACTAAGAATTTCTAACAAACCTTATATCAACTTCCGTATCTTTAGGGTTTCTAAAAATTATAATCAATTGAACAATTATAATCAAAATCATAGAAATTACAATCATGAATTATCCGTATATTTGTTAATCCTATAACATGAACACAATTATCATCTCGGTTATCTAGGGTTTCATTAATTCTCACAAATAAATTTAGCCAGCCATAGATTTAGAAACAAAAACACAAATACTAATTGAAATTATAAGGAAATTCATAATTGAAAGCATAAGTAGTTCATAGAATTGCATAAGAATAATTGAAACAGATGTCACCAATTCTGTATTGAAAAAGATAATCTTGAATTACAACTTCAAATTAGTCTCCATAGCCAAAGCAAATTTTTCTCAATGATCGAAGTGATTCTCCCAAAGAATTCTTCAAGAACTAACTAAAAACTATTCTACGACTTTCTACGACAAAGGAAAGTGTGCTCTTCAGTCTCTCAAACAATGAAACATAAACTATTTATAAGAAAACTTAGGGTTGACTTACGTGATGTTTCTTTTCCGTGAAGGCCTACGGTGTAAGTGCAAGGCTGGCCTTTAGGCCAACAACATAGCCATCAAAGGCTAGCGACGTTGACTTCAAAGGCCACCGGTGTAAGTTCTAGGCTAGCTTTTAGGCTAACTGTCTTCATTCCCAACTTGCATGTGTTGAATCGAAATTCGTTCCTTTATGTAAAATTACTCTAAACCGTCCTAATTTCACTCTTGAATCCTCTAATTCTTAAAATGTCTAAATGAAAATAATAAAGTACCAATTTTTAATGATTTCTATAAAATCAACAATAATTTTATCTTAATTTACACTTTAAAACATGAAAAATATACTTTTGTCATAAAGCACACATTAAAGCACACATGAGTAGGAAAGCACACAACCCTACAAGATTCATTAGCTAAATTACAAGATTGACAACCACCCCCAACCCACCACCCCCCACCCAAAACAAGATAACATAACTCTACTATCTTCCACCAACCTAAAACAAAAAATCTCCATTCAATTCAAGATTTCTATCGTTTCCTCAATAAAAAACCATGTCCCCCATAAACCAATGAGCAGAGCATGAAATTGATAGATCTGTACGATTTGGTAGGAATTTTTCCATAGTCTAATCTTTTTTATGTTCTCTTTATAAGATTAGTATTACCATCTATCTTACTCTTAATTTGATCATTTTTAAATTTGAACTACTAAACAAACTATAAATTTAATGGTTCGGATTTAAAAATATAAAAATAAATGGTAAGATGATAAGCGAGATCGATCTTGTCAATAGTAGTGGACTGGAAAGTAATCAAGTTGCTTGTACCAAAATATTGTCTCTTTCCATCATACTCCAATTAGGTATGAAGAACCGACCTTCATTATGTGCATTGGTTATGATAATGAGATCGAAGTTGGTGCGTGGGTACCGTTGATACAATTATTGTCTTTCAAGTAAAATTCTCTTTAGCTCACCAGCAGACATAAAAGGAACATTCAACTGTATCGAATCGTAATCCTTTTCACTTTTACAATTGAAAGATATGGGTATATAACATCGAGAATCTAGAACGAAACAAAGATTCTTAATTTCTTCCTATGAACTCTATGATCAATCAGATCTTCAATTATTGATGAGAATTGCTTTTTTAGATTTTCTAGCAAACGCAATCCGTGAACTAAGGTAAAATGCAAAGAAGCTGCACTATTGATAGATCCAAATATATGAAAAATTAGGCCAATAATTGAATTCCGACGAGATCGGTACAACCAGTCTTATGATGTTTTCGAAAGAGAGCGACTTTAGATATTGAATATGCATCAAAGACATGGAAGATGAGAAAACGCTAATTGATTGAAGGATTCGGACCAGAAATAATCTCCAGGTATGGAAATAACCGCAATTAGAGTTTGGCATATTTATTGGAAAATTCTATAGTCCTATCTCTCATTTTAATGGAATTGGTTCAGTCCTCTATTCTACTATTTATTTATATTTTTTTTAAATCAAAATTATTTAATTTATAATTTATTCAATGATTTAGATTTAAAGAAAAGTAAATTAATGATGAGATGATGGGCTAGACAAATCTCCTTAAGCCGTAGAAAAATCCATATTTAGTGGGAGGTAAGGAGTATATATATACCAGTGAAAAATGTATATGTAATGCGTATACAAAATGAATTATTTTATATAATTTATCAAATTAGTAATAAAATAATTACATTTGATTTAAATATAGATTATTTTGAAACTGAAAAAAAAAAGGTTCCTTCAAACATTTAGTAAATAATCCTTATAAAGCGGGAGAGTGCAATTAATGATTCTTTAAAAGTAAGGGAATCGGGTGGTTAAACTATAAATATATACAAAATTTAATAAATTCTTTTTTATATATATTAGTGTGCTTTCCAAAATTATGTTTGGCCCTACAATAATTTTTTGAGAAATTATCTTAAAATTGATAAAGAGAGAATCATGGGTTATAAAACCAACATCTTCAAAGGTGGAGGTCTCAACATAATAATTACAGAAAAAATATAAAATGAGAGTTCAAGTATATTGTATACTCCCATTAAAACAATAAATCAAAAACTCCACGATACCTGTGTTTTTAGCATGCAAAATATGCATCTGGGTGTAGCTTTGATTTTTCTGGATATTTTCCTTCCAGAAAAATCAAATTTGATACTAATGGCGTTTACGCATAAATGCAACAAGAAATGCTTAACCTTTTGGTGATATATTTTAAGGGATAAGAGATTTTTGTTTTGTACTGCATAAAGAAGATATGCCACTTTGTTTTTCTCAAAGAATATTGCAGATTCCTTTTGGCCAAAGAAGATTGTAAGTTTAAGCTACTAATATATATATATTTTAAAGCCTAAAATTAAAATTAATAGCAGTTTTCTGATAGCTTCCTTTAGGATTTTGTATGGTTGTTTTTCAGGAGGGAGAGTGGATGGCGTGGCAATATAACCTAGGTAAATTGGTATGCAGTTGTTGTTTGTAGTCTGATACTTCGGTAATTTCCATTAGTGAAATATTTTGCAAAATACAAAAAAACAATAAAATAAAATAAAATTAAAGGGTAAAGACACGAAGTTGTGTGCTAGGACTTTATTAATATTAGTGGGTGACACCATGATGCATGTGTAAAAGTTATATAGAAATGCATAAATATTGATCAAGGAATAATTTATAGTTAATCATATGCATAAGCAAAAATCAAAAGCGAAAAAGTTATACCTTTTCTTGATAAAAAGCTAGATTTCTATCTTTTTTTTTTTTTTATCTTTTGAAAGAATGCTAAATATTCCTTTTGTACGAGGAAGAGGCTGTTTGGTTGTACATAAATGTTCAAGACCACAAACATTACCAATTTTACCATGCACCCTGTAAAATTTCTAGAAAACTTGAAATGTTTGATAACCACCTTCTCTCTCATTAAGTATATAGTAACTGCCAATTAAAATTAGCAGTTGAAGAGATTTTTTTTTTTTTTTTTTTTGGGGGCCCTGAAATTGAAGAGCATTTAGTCATTTAGTTAATATTTATTTTCTTAAAATATGTAAGGAACCAGAAAAGGAGGAGGATGGGGGGTGTTATCAGACTTCACCTAATATTAAAGTTTAATCAAACGATTAATTAAATAGCCATATAAGAGTTATTCACATAAATTAGCATTAACTATTAAGAAATTCATAAATCTCCTTCTACATGAGTTCTTTAATTTTTCTTAACCAGAAAAAGTAATACTATTATAATTATTCCTGAAAAGGTTATAAAATCCATTTTGATATAGTATGGAAATGACATTGATCCATGTATCTAAGCATAAAAGTAGAAGTCAAGATAGATAAAATAGACTTTGGTAGTTAATTGTAGGAATTAAATTAAGAATAAGTCCGTTGGCCCTTCACCATTGATAGAACCCAGGCCTAAAGGATAAAAGAAATTAGTTCTAGCCTTCATAAATAAACGGAGTGTTGGATTGATAAAAAAACAAAATGAAACCATTGAAGCCTAGAAACATCATTTGTGTGGTGATTCAAATGAGGGGAATCCACGATCTAAATTTTTATTCAATTATCAAGTAAAATTATAAATTAAATATAAGATAAAATATTTTATTTAATTTAATATTATAAAAATTGTATAATCAAATACCACTTAATTGTAAAAGAGAAAATAATAAGTGAGCCCTAAAAAAGAAATAAGGGACGAAGACCCTCAACCTCAACTCATGCTATTCTCGATGAAGTAAACTAAACTTTAAACTATATTAAACATGCTTAACTTATAAATTCAATTAATTAATTATTTATTCAACTTAATAATAATGGGATTAGAAATTCGAAGATACTTGCACTACAAACCTAATCTAATCTATAACGAGAGATGGGAAAAAATTTCCATAGTTATAACATTCATAAAGAAAAATAGGCTTCCCCAGCTTTACAACGACTAATCACTCCTAAAAAATATAGTTTTTTTTTTTTTTTTCCTCCGATTAAACAAGGTAGAATTTATCCATAGTCACTCAGCATAATATACAACGCAGTACAACAATGCAGAGCAGTAGAGTTCAAATCCCAAAATATTATAGAAAACCAAACAGAAAACCAATCATATTACTTACACTAGCGCCTTAGTTCAGGGGGCATTATAGCATCCCTACCAAAAATGCAGGCGCGGTGCATATGTAACAAGGAGGCAAAGAAAAAAAAAAAGAAAAAAAGAAAAAAAAGACTTCTTCCTCGTTGTCTTCATTCCTTGTAAAACTTGCAAGCTTGTCGGCAACAGCATTTGCTTCACGGTGCACAAATGAACAGTGACTTGGTCAAACTAAGGACAGCTTTTCTGCATTGGCAACAGGGACATGATAATATTCGTTTTTAATGTTAGAGTTATTATGTAACAAGTTAACCACAGTTTTGAAGCCTATGTTGACTTCAATCTGTTTATAGCCCATTCTCATACAGTACTCTAGTCCCTAGAAAAGACCCCATAGTTTAGCCTTAATATTCTGCATGTGACCAACCTTCCTAGAGAATCCCATAATCCAATGGCTTGTTTCTTCCGGCACAACACCCCCAACAAATGCTTCTCAAGTGCTATCAATAATCGATGCATCATTATTTAATTTAACAAAGCCTTGTGGTGATGGAGTCCAAGAGACGTTGAGTGTGGATAGCTTCTTGATACTATCATTATTTTTTCGCACTGCCCAAAATTCATGCATTTTAATTCTGATATGTTGTTGTAATGCTTGAATTGAAGAATCACCACTAAAGACTTGTTTGTTTTTGTATTGCCATAAGGTACAAAGGATAAAAGGAAACTAGACATTCCATGGTATCTGATTGATGTTGTTTGTGGCATTAACTTTAGCGGAATTGTCGTTTAACCATATTACCTACATTGGGGAGGTACAATAAGACCACTAATTGATTTGTATGACTCCTTGAGAGCTCTTATTTGAATGTAGTCTCTCAAAACATGTGGTAAGGTTACCCCTTCTTGTCAACACTATGGGTGGGTCACACGGGAGAGTCTTAGTCTTTGTCCTATATTGGTTTTAATAGATAGTTCTTTTCTAGCAACTCTCCATAAGAGAAGCCTTATGTGTGGGAGGGTAGGTACTTTCCATATCCTTTCAGATTTATACTCTAGACTTTTGGTTGCATCTATGAGCTTGCTGTAGATTTTCTTAAGTTGCAAAATCATCCTTGTTTCTAGTCTAAACGTAAGTTCATCCTTCCTTAAACAAACAAGGTAGATTGGCCCTATTTCTCTTCTTGGCTACGTACCTATGGGATATCCTATGCAATCCTCTTTCAAGTAGTGTCTTTATTCCAACATTCTTGGAGCTTTATTTGCATTGCTTGTCTTTTATGGGGGCCATAGAAGATGTTACTCGATGAATCAACCTTAGCCCAAGAATCTTTCTAGAAATTAATTGTTTCTCCATTTCCTACAACATGTTGCCCTCGAGTACTAAACCATGATTGATCTTGAACAAGTTCTCTAATCTCTGCTATCTATTTTTGTTGACAACAGCACTTATCTACGAATTGTCCTAGTTATTTTTCTTCATAGATTTTTTACCAAAGGAGTACTATATTTTAAAATCCTAAAGCTTTTTTAGCTGATAAACCTTACTCCTTTTCTCTACGTTATCCAAACCAAGGCTACCTTGACTTTTAGGTTCGGTAATTGTTATCCAGTTTGTCGAATGTAATTTTATTTGGTTTTCATCTTTATCCTAAACAAACTTCCTAACTTGATGATCAATCTACTCTATAATAGCTCTTGGAAGAGAGTTGCTTCATATAGTACATTCAAATGGTTTGGAGCATTGTTTTTGCTAATGTTAGCCCATTTGCCATGTTAATGAGCTTCCCTTTCCATTTTCCTAATCTATTCCTTATTTTTTTCTAGTAACGTAGGTCCTTGCTCCCTTCCTATTTTCAATCTTTTGTTAAGTTTGAAACCTAAATTAGACCCAAAACTCTTTCTTTTGATCATG
This sequence comes from Lumnitzera racemosa, assembly GCA_024138005.1. Lineage (NCBI taxonomy): Eukaryota > Viridiplantae > Streptophyta > Magnoliopsida > Myrtales > Combretaceae > Lumnitzera > Lumnitzera racemosa. The sequence continues at coordinate 12,513,149 of JAMXBC010000007.1, forward strand.
CCTAATGGATTTACCACTTCTACTCGTATTACATGTGAAGTATTACTAGATAATATGATCTAAGTCTTATCAAGGTTAAAGGTTAAGCCTAACCATTATTGGAAGTTTAGTAAGGCACTTTTGATGGCTTGACCATAGTGCGCTTGCTGTAGTTGCTTCCCTCTGTCCACTTTCTTAAGGGTAGGGGATGGAGTTTTATGTGTTACTCCAACTTGCTTCCTTGTCAGCTCAGGAGAATGGACTGAATTGCCAAAATCCTCGACACTGTTATTCTCTTGTTCATGATTCTAGCTAGGTAAACTATTCTTTTAGATCAAATTCAAAATCTCATCATTTTTTTTTGGGACAATTCTTGATTTTCTTTGGCCATATCAATACAAAGTTGTTCTAACTTAACCAACCGATCTTCATCAAGGTGGTGCCTATTCCTCCTTAGGTAACTGCTAGAAAGTAATTCCAGTACCAATACTTTTAGTAAGTCATATCTTAGCTACCATCGAAATGATTCAAAATAGATGACACCAAAATGTTGTTAGTTGAAATCCACACCAAGTAATAATTCCTGAAAGAGAGAAATAAATCAAGCTTTGGGGGTGTCAAGGCTAGTCCAATATAAACAACCCATGCCTAAGTCAGAATTTGCTTAATTGTTTTAGAAATAGGTATGAGAGTAAGTAGTTAAAGTATATAGAGTGTTCCTGCAGAAGTTGTGATCCTACATTTATAGGCCTTTGTTTAATAACTAAAGTAGTAGACAATTGAACTACTTAAGACACGTATCAACTTCTTAATTTAGTCATGTGTCGAATATCATGGGAAGTGGGTGGTTGTACTATTGGGGGCTAACAATTGTTAAATTGTTAGAGCCCTTCGTTTTGAACTCAAATATTTAACCAATGCAGGATAGGATTTTTAGCCCATTATACAGCTAAGCCTAGAGTCCTCCTAATCGTTAGACCAAGCTGGCAATGCAGTCACAACAAAGTAAAACCAGGTCAATAGAGCGTAAAACTAGGTCAGTAGAGAGCCAACTAATCACTAAGGAGGGTGAGAATCCATTAACATCATTGTTAAGCCTAATTTTTCCTGGTTTTTATAAATAAGTCTTTTCTAAACCGATTAATATTAAACCTTACCCGTTTAATACAAATTCTTAACTGAGGTTTAAAAAAAAACTGATTCTTTTATTTTTTTTAAACATTTTGGAGTTGCCACTCGACCAAAGTCGAGAAAAAGAATTAAATTATAACCAATTGGGTGGATTGATTATAACTTAACAACTAATCTTTCGATAAAACTAATTTTCATATGGTATTGAGAACTAAAAAATCGAGTTTGGTGTTTAAGCTTTTTAAACCCTTATGGGTACCATTAACTTTCCAAATTTAGATCTAACCTTTTAAAACCACCTTTCAAAATTACCATATGAGATTCAATCAAAACATTGCATAACTTAAACTAAAATGGAAAAAAAAAAAAAACAAATTTTCAATTTTTTTTATATCGCCCTAAATGTGCCTACGCATCTGCTGTTCGGGATTAGACTACGTAGTTTTTTTGTTGAAAATTTTAGGTAGGTGAGTTGATTTTAGTTTTTTTGAAAAAAGTCATGTTTATGTTTTTAACTCAGTTTGAGTTTTTTAGGAAATATTATAAGAAAAGTCTTAAATTGGGGTTTTATGTTTGGAAACTTCTAAATAGGATCCTAGTTTTGGAAAGATTAATTACTTTTATTTATTTTAGAAAATTGATTTCCTAAGTGGTAAAACAATCATTTATTATATACTTTTTTATTTTTTTTTCTTTTATCATATTTATTTATTTTTTTCCTTATTTAAGTTTTAACTCAAAAAAGTAAAAAAAAAAAACTATTCTATCTCTTCTTCTTATTTTCTTTTTCTTTTGGGTTTACAATTACATTAGAGATAAAATAAAAGAGAAATAAATAAATAAAATAAAAATACAAAAATCGAAGCTTGAAACAATCTGGACTAGAGAGAAATGCATGAGTCGGAGCTGGAGCGGGTCTTTAGGTTGGGTTCAAGTTGGCCTAATCGGATCTAAGTTTGGTCCCAAGTCCTTTTAACAGTAGCGACAGCATGGCATGCTCTTGGGCATTCTAGACACCAAAATGAGTGGGGGAGAGGATTCTTGTATGTTTTTTTATTGATGTTAAGGGGGATAAGTGAAGTGTTGAGGCTAACGGAGCTTGGCTTGGTGGTTTTCAAAATGGTCGTGGTAGTGACGGTGGAGCTAGTTCGACTATATGGTAATGGCTGAGGGGGGTGAGAGAGGAGTGGTCGTAGGTTCTATGGTATGGGGATCTTGGCCATAGTAATGGTTTCGAATGGGGTAGGGTTATAATAGGTGGTTCAATATGGTAGTTGCTACCGCTAGGGTTAGGTGGTAGTTGGTTTAGTAAGCTAAGGGAGTTTACGGCAAGCTTTGTGAAGGATATGGGAAGAGAGTTGGGAGTGTAAGCAATATTGTGGTGATCGTGGGTTTGCTCAGAAGTGGTCGGAGAGGGGAGAATTTTAGAGAGAGATAGACGAAGTAGTTGGTTAAAGAGAGAGAGAGAGAATGAATAAGCTCAAGAAAAAGAGAGAGTTCTTGGGAGCAAGAGACAGTGATTTTGAGTGTTCTAAAAGCTTGTTCGAGCTCCTACTTATAGTGTTAGAGCTCGAATTGAGGATGGAAATCAATAATTAGAAGTTGAATGGAGGAGGACAACTTGGCTTAGATCTTGGGATTGAGCACGAATTGAAGTCGTATTCTAGTCAAAACCATGTCCATCATATTCATTTTTGCCAAAAAGATCAAGTTGAAGCTTCGAATTGCATTTCATAAGCTTGAATCAAGGAAGTCTGTTTCTAGTAAAAATGAGTTATTTTTTTTCGATTTTAGAGTACCAAATTCAATAAGCAAATGAATGTACTGGGACTCAATATTAGGTTAAATGCATAGTATCTCATGCATTCTTCACGATTTCATTATTTATTTGATAAAATTGTGAGGCAAAAGGATCAAAAAGCAACTTGAAACGTGGCACCTTAGGTTGTTCTTATGAGGGAAAATGAAGGAAAGAATAGGAAAGAGAAGAAAAATTCGTTGACATAGCATTAATGTAGCGCCACGTCAGCCATGTCATCTAGTAAGAAAGTGCCACATGTCCTAAAAGATACTTAGTTGATGACATATCGCATACGTGGTTAACACGTGTCCATGTGGTGTGTATATGTGGCAATGCCACATATCCTATAATAGATACATGGTGCGATGATATTTTAACATGTAGCGATGTGTTATGTGTGTTTGTGAAAAAAAAAAAACAAAAGGCTTTTTTATGCCTTCAGTGATGGTCGAACTTAAGACCTTCAAGTCAATTCTAATGCCATGTCAAAGTGGTTAATCGTTAGGTTGTTAGCTGATGTCTTGTTCATATGTGGAATTTGGGCAAGATTTAAATCTAAACCCTAGCTCAGGCCCAATATTCTTCCTTTATCTAAGGCCTTAAAAACACTTTAATTTAGTAATAAAAAAAAACTTAAGCTATCTAGAAAACAAATTTATTATTTATCATTATCTTCTAAATTTTCCTAAATCCTTTATTTTTTTCCATATTTTTGTGACTTTTCTATTTTTCTATTTTGTGATTTTTTTCTAAATTTAGTATTTTTTTTAATTTTATCCTAAAATAGGACTCTATACCCTATTCTAAAAAACAAAATTGTACGAAGGCAAAAATGAGATGTCTATGGCTGTCCCTCTTTGTAGTGAAGTTTGAACAAAACCTTACTATAAAGATAAAAGAAACACTATTTTTGTCTTGAGAATGACTTTAACTTAAGAAGTGTAACAACCCTCTAGCTATCTTAGGTTTGATCCGCTAGGGATTTGGTGAAGGGGAGAGAAGGTGCTCTAAGAGCTAGCTAAGTGAGATTAGAAAGGTCTAGCGCCCTAGGAGCTAACTAGAAAGATTGGTTTGAAACTTGGTTGTACCCTTTTGAATTGACTAACCTAGGCGAGAGCAACTCTAGGGGACTAGCAATCCTAAATTGGAATCGATTTGGAAAAACCTAGTTATGCTCTTCTAAGCTCACTAACTTAGACGGGAGCGTCTTCAGCGGATTAGCAACCTTAAATTGCAATCTATTTGGAATAATTTGGTCATGCTAATTGAAACCAATTTAGAAAAATCTAGTTGTGCTCTTTTGAGCTTATTAACCTAAGCAGGAGAATCTCTAAGAGACTAATAACCTTAAATTGGAATCAATTTGGAAAATCTTGATCATGCTCTTTTAAGCTCACTAACCTAAGTGGGAGTGTCTCTAACGAACTAGTAACCTTAAATTGGAATTGATCCGGAAAAACCTAGTCGTGCTCTTTTAAGCTCATTAACCTAGGTGGGAGCATCCTTAAGGGACTAGCAACTATAAATTGGAATTGATTCGGAAAAACCTAGTTGTACTCTTCTAAGCTCACTAACATAGGTAGGAATGTCTCTGGGAGACTAGCAACCCTAAATAAGAATTGATGTTGAAAGGAAGCACCTTATAGGCTCGCTAATGATGATGAAAGGAAGCGGCTTGCTTGAGAGAAATTAGTAAAGGAAAGTACCATATGGGCTCGCTAAAGGAAATTGATGAAGAGAAGCATCCTATAGTCTCGCTAAAAGAAATCAACGAAGAAAGGAAGTGCCTTATGGTCTCACTAAGAACTTGGTGATGAGAAGCACCCCATAGGATTGCTAAAAACTCTAAAATGAGTTGGGATAGCACCTTTAAAGGCTAGCTAAGACCTGAAAGATGGTAGAAAAGGTAAGTGCCCTGTAGGTTAGCTAAAAACTCCACCTAAAAGATTATTAGGAGAAAGAATCACGAATACTGGTTATTATCTAAGGAGATACAATCTAAATGCAAATGCAATATTCAAAAACCAATATGCTAACATCATATAGAAGTACTTACATGGTCTTGTTGATAGTACCCAAACTATCAAAACCTTTCTTTGAAAAGTCCTATCAAAACCAACTAACTCAATCCTCAAAATGGGCTCAACTTTAAACCCCTATCATTAACCCAACGGATCTTATCATGGAGCCTTTGAGGCTTTGCTAGTCCTTTAGAGAAATTAACCTGATATAGAATGTCACCTACTGCTTTTGTCTATCAATGAACTGAAACCCTTATCCCCGACTAGTAAATATTTGTTGTGAGGTGATTGCCTATTTAGACTTCACCTTTCCCTAAAAAAACAGACAATAAACACTCTCCATCGAAGGGAATCAATCCGTAATAAAGTATTTTAAAGATTTTTGTTAATTACTAATATTCTATATCTCACTTTCAACTCCTTTCATGTTTTCAGTGTATGGGTTCATTTAAATTAAGTAAGAGGATTGGACTTTTTGATGGGGTAAGAAAAGGGATGGGGACGATTCTAATGCCAACAACTTCTAAGGATATCAACTTTACTTGTAGAAGATGAAAATTAGACCATAATAACATTCAAGACGCATGGTGTTTTTGTGTTCTAAGTAAGAATTTTCATTGAATTTCATGATAGTACAACTTTATAGCGTTAGCACGTATAAGGTCTCTAAATTCTAGACCATCTATTCGAAAAAAAATTAAAACCCCTCTTGGTAATACTCGCTTCACGATATAAGGGCCTCCGTAATTGGAAGCTAATTTTCCTCTTCAATCTTATGTATTGAGGAAAGTCGTTCTCAACACCATATCACCCTCTTTGAAGTAAGAGGGTATAATACTCTAATCCATAAGTAGAGAATAACCAAGTCAACAAACACTAATGGGCTTATTTTTAACCACTGGCTCAAAAGTTTCAAGCTTGTGTTGACAAGGTACTCATAATTATGGCCTTATAAACTAGTATCACAACCTCCCACAACCGATGTGGGATACTTAACCCTGGGGTCTCACAATCTACCCCTTTAAACACATGACGTCCTCGTCGCATGACCTTACAATTAGGCCCGAATCTTTCCCCCTTTTCGATGTATGATTTGGGTCGTTCATTACCTATAGGTTATCCTGGAAGCATGCAAGAAGTCACACCCTGGTAACATTCCCCACCTTCTTCAGACCTCTTTTAAACTGGAGCTAGACTCGAATCGTGCACCTATTGGCAAATGGTCCGCTTTGCTACCATTTGTAATACTCCAATCCATAAGTAATAAATAACCAACCCAACAAACATTAATAGGCTTATTTTCAACCACTGGCCCAAAAGTTTTAAGCTTGTATTAATAAGGTATTCACAACTATGGCTTTATAAATTAGTATCACAACCTCCCACAACTCATGTGGGACACTTAACCATGGGGTCTTACACAGGGCCATACTCTTTTGTTGAAAGCTCAAGCTATTCTTTGTTGGTAATATTTATTATGACATAGGGTTGTTAGTCTTTTCTCATCAATTAAATTTAGTTGCTCGATGCGTTTCTTTACCCAATCGGCTTCATCCAATTGGGTTTCTAATTACACTCTAAGAGATGGGATCTCAACCTCTACTAGTAACACTACTTCAGTATCGTATACTAAAGAGTAAGGTGTTATCCTAATTGATGTTCTGATGGCAGCCTGATAGGCTATGGGTGCAAACAGCAACATCTCATGCCAATCCTTATGTGTAATAGCCATTTTTTCAATTATCCTTTTGAGATTTTTGTTGGCTACTTTGACGGCCTCATCCATTTAGGGTTGATAAGGTGTAGAATTCCTATGGATGATCCTAAACTGTCGGTACAACTCCAACATAAGCATATTGTCGAGATTTGTGCTGTTGTTGGTGATGATTGTTTTTAGATCCCCATATCAAGCCAAGATATCTCTCTTGATGAACTTGACTACTACCCCTTTAGTAACTCATTTGAATAAGATGAGGCCTCAACCCACTTACAAAAGTAGTTGATGGTGACCAGTATGAAGCGATGACCATTGGATGCCTTTGGAGTGATTAGGCCAATTATGTCTATGCCCCACATTGAAAATGGCCATGGCGTAGAGAGTGTATGTAATTCTTAAGGTAGGGCGTTTATCTTATTTTCATAAACCTGGCATAAGTGACAATGCTCGACATGTTTGATGCAATCACCTTCCATTGTTGACCAGTAATATCCTAGCCTCATAATCTTCTTGGAGAGCATGTATCTATTTATGTAGGGACTACATGCTCCTCTATATACTTCGTTCAATTTCTGAATACTTCTATTCCCCTTTAGTAAACTTCTTACTTAAGTGGTATGTGGCCCGCTCTTTTCCTTCCTCACCCTTCTGGCCGGGCATACACCCTACGGATTTTAGTAATATCGTAAGGTATAGAAATAATGGCTTCCCAACTTCAAGAGCTACCGAAATTGGAGGGTTTGTAAGATATTCCTTGATCATTGTGAATGCTTGCACACATTCTTCATCCCAGTTTATCTTGGTATTCTTTTTCAACAACTTAAATAAAAGACAACATTTATCTGTCAATTGAGATATAAACCAAGCGATGTAGTTTAAGTAGCCCAATAAGCCTCTAATTTCCTTAAGTATGCATAGAGGGGGCAAGTCAACTATGGCTTTGACTTTATCAAGGTCAACTTCGATACCCCTTTGGCTAACTATGAAACCTAATAATTTCCCTGAAGTTTCTTTGAAGGTACACTTCTCTGGGTTGAGCTTTAATTGAAGTTTTCTTAACCTATCAAACAATCTCCTCAGGTTATGTAAATGATTTTCTCCCTTTCTGGATTTTGTAATCATATCATCCCTATACACTTCAATTTCTTTGTGCATCATTTTGTGAAAGATAACGACCATTGCTCTCTAGTAAGTTGCCCTAGTGTTTTTTAGTCCGAAAGGCATTACTTTATAGCAAATTGTGCCCTAAGTTGAGATGAACATTGTCTTAGCTTTATCTCCTTTGGACATTCTAATCTTATTGTATCCAGAGAATCCATCCATGAAGGAGAAGAGATGGTTCTTAGCTATATTATTCACTAAAACATCAATATGGGGTAAAGGGAAGTTGTCTTTAGGTGTTGCTTAATTGAGGTCTCGAAAATTCACGTACACTCTTACTTTTCTATTCTTTATCAATACTGGCACAATGTAGGCTACCCATTTAAGATAATTAGACACTTCAATGAAACCGACCTCTAGTAACTTTTTGACTTCTTCTTTAGCTTTCAACAAGATATCTGGTCGGAATCTCCTTAGCTTCTGCTTCTTAGGTTTAATATCTTCTCGTATAAGTAAGCGATGGACTACAATTGATGGATCTAACCCGGGTAGATCTTCATAAGACCATGTAAACACATCTTAATACTCAGATAAGAGTACAGTCATTTCCACCTTCTATTCTTTTTTCAAATTCCTTCCATCCTTCAAAACTTTGTGGTTGTCATTAGTCCTAACATTAATTGCTTCGATTGGCTCGTCAATGGAAATTCTACTCATTTTATGTCTTTGCTAGTTCTCTTATACGTCATTGTGGTCATCGACATCATTCCCGATGACTAACCCAGTAGGGCTCGAAGTGATATCAATATTTTCATTATCTATCTGCGTGAGGTATCCCTAGCTTTTATTTAAAGCATTGGATCTGGCCAAAAGTATGTAAAGAAAAGAGTGTAAGTAAAAAGTGAAGAGAATGAAGACTGATTTTTTATTAGATTAAAAGAAATTCTTTTAAGTACAGTATTGTAGAGCAAAGGTAATTATTACAAATCTCAACAAAATACTAAACCATGATTCATCCTTTATTTTAGAGAAGACTTATTGCTATTCATAGGGATAGAGAACCAATTATTTCAGTGTTAGAGTTTGCAAGATAGGCCTACTATTTCATTCTTCTTAGGGCTAAATTCCGAGATTTGAACATTTGCACGAATGAAAGTCTCTATTAAGGGTAGAAAGGTCATCGAGGTATGATACAATATGTCACCTCTAATTTCCTCACTTGCTTGTTTCATAGCTTTTCCATTGAAATTGGGATGTAATCGAGCCCATAGGTACTAACCTGGTTTTCTTTGAATTTTGGCCCCTCATCCTTCTTTTGATCCGTAATCATACATACTTCCTCAAACATTTGGAGCCCAAAGTCCTCCTGCTCCTCAATGCCAATGTAGGTTATAGCCATTTCTTTATATATTTCATAATTCTGGTCACCCAGAATCATTATAACCTGGCCATTTGAGATGAACTTAACCTTTTGATGTAAACATGAAGGTATGGCCCTTGTTGAATGAATCTAGGGTCTTCCCAATAAAAGGTTGAAGGTACTCGAAATGTCTAGTTCCTAGAATTAGATGTTAAAAGTTTGTGGGCCAATATCAACCGATAAATAGATATCCCTAATAATTTCCCTTCTGGATCTGTCAAAAGCCCTAATTGTTGTTAAACTCCGCTTAATTGTGGTTACATTGATGCCCAACAAATCCAAGGTGGCGAGAGGGCAAACATTTAGTGATGACCCATTGTCAATGAGGACTCTGGTTATGATAATGTTGTTTACCCTCACTATTATGACGAGAGGCTTAATGTGTTGATAACCTTCCTCACCTAACTCTTTAGTGGAGAAAGAAATCTAATCCATAGTAAGGATGGAGTTGGTGACTAATCCCATCTTTTGAGCTGATATTTCATGAGGGACTTTGACTTCCCATAGAGTTCGGAATAGAGTTTTTCTATATGGTTCAAAAGCCATTAGCAGACTCATAAGAGATATTTGTGCTAAAGTCCTAGCAAGTTAATCCATTATCTTATCCTCACTAAACTTGATCATTTTGGTGAAGGCAAACAATCCTTTCTTATATTTAGCCGGTTCATTGCTTGGCCTTTCTAACACAATCTTCTCTTTTAGGTTTTCTTTTAGGTCATAAATTTTACGAGAGTAGGTAGTCCCTCTTCTGAGTAAACTCAATTGCCCTTTATTTACCGCCTGGTGGTTAAGAAGGGCAGTTTTGTAGCCTTCAAGGGCTAAGGGTACATAGAAGGTGCACCTTTTGGTCTTTAGAGCTTGCTTCTCCTCCTATTTATAGAATTTGGAGACCTTAGGCTCTTGGTTGGAACCAATCATGTTGATGGCAGGGTTTAAGTATTCAAATATCATGTTGATGATGGGACTATTGTTAGGCAGGGGGTTGTTGTCGATGTTTGGAACTAGAGCCTCCACAAAATCTAATTGGATTGTAACTCTATTAACCAAGTCCTAAATCTTACTTTTTAGTCTCCAACATAAGTCGGTCGAATAGCCCACCTGCCCCAAGTGATATTGACACTTTGTATTGGGATAAAAAATTCTTGTCTTGTACCTTTTATTAGGAGGCTCAAAATGGAGAAGATTGTCTTTCCATAATTTTTTAAGAATCTAGCTAAGAAGAACTGGTATTTTAGTGAACTATCTTAAGCCCTATTGACTTGCGGCTAGCTTTTGAAGGATTCGTCTGGAAAGAAACCTAGGCATTAAACCTAGTGTTTGAATTGACCATGCTGACATTAGCTTCTCTAGGCTTGCTAGTGGTGGGTTTAGCAGAGGGTAGTCTTTTGTCTTATGGTTCTTGTAACTTACCGGAGGAGACGACACTTTTAAACCGGCACCATCCTACTACTACCTCTACAAAACTATAAGAGGCCTACCAGATCAGGTGAGAAAAATAGGGTCTCTTAAGAGTATTGATGAAAGCTGATGTTAGCTCTTTCTCGATCATAGGGGTGGATACCCTTGTAGCTAGGGATCTCCATAGCACTTCTACTTAGTAGTAAGTGGACTTCTCTTCTGGGAGATGGACTTTATTGACAAAAGAATCGATCAAATCAATACTATGGGCAAATTCTCCTTAAATTAGATTAAGCCCAAAACATTTCATATGGCTCATAAACTAAACCGTTAATAATTCTATGCTTGTCTTAGTGCGCTATTATTTTTCTCTTTCAAAATATTAAGGCTTTAAATTTGTTTTGCGAGGATGGCTGGAACATACGATTTGCCTTCAAGAAACTAACCCATTAATTCAATGACCCTGAAATGGATGAGAAACTGTCCATTAGGGAATAGGAAAGCTCCAAATGTAGCTGAGATAAAAGTTTTCATTTTGTTCTGTCCCCAGTCTTTAAGATTACTATAGAAGATGCCCTGTTTGTTGGATTTGGGCATAGTGGTGAACCAGGCTTTTAGGTCTTCCAATTTGATGTAGTTTCCATTACAATTCTTTAAGGCCTTGTTTATTTCAACTTTTTTGACCTCAAGGAATCTTGAAAATGCATTCACTAGGTCAACTTCCAAATTTGGAGTATATATATACTCTTCAAGCGTTGGACTAATTAAGTGAAGCCCAACTCGAAGGCTATTTCCTCAGGCTCCTAGAAGTTGGTTAGAACCTTAATTAGATTAATCTTAATCTTTACCTTAGGAAGTGATAGAATGGGTTTGATCTTGTTGGTGATGATTTCTTACTCCCTTGGGTTAAAGTGTTGAAGCTGCTGGTCCAGAACAAGCTTAGGGTTAATAAGCTTCTCGACAAACTTTTGTCTAAAATGGATGGAGTAGGATGAGTAAGCCATTTTTTTGAGCTGAATTACAAGGAAAACATTTGTTATAAGATTGAAGAATCGTTATTTCCAATAAAACAAAGACAAAAACCTATTTACATTAACTCTATATTTGCAACATGATTTATTAAGGAAATTAAAGAAACTCTGAGCTGTCACTTCTTTTCTTTTATTTTCATCTTGCTTGATTATTTATCGATTCCAGATGTCATGAATGCATGAAGGGTGGGTTCTAAAGGTCCTTAAGCTTATATGACCTCACTTGTTAAAAAACACTTTCATTGGTTACACTAAGCTTAAGTGAAGGTGGCTTAATCAACCTCAAACGGTAATTACATCACAATAGCCAGAGCCTACACAATGCCCCCCTCATCCTAGGGTCTTAATACAGCTCGGGTTTGGTCATTTCTACACATTCATGGCGCATAAAGTAAATTCACTCCCTTCTACCCCCCTCCCCCCTCCCCTCCCCCACCACCACAAATAATTTAAATAAATGATTAAAGCTAAACCTTCAAAAATGTCAGTACAATTATGGACAAATAATAATGAATGAATGAATAAATTATCCTCAGTAAGGTGATTTTTAAAGATTAATTCTAATTTTGGAAAGTTGAATGGCTAACCCTCTTGACGGTCCTTAATAGAGTCACTAAATTGTCAAGCCTGATTTTTCCCAATTTTTATAAATAACTCTTCTTTAAATTAATCAATATTAAACCCTACCTATTTAATACTGATCCTCGACTAAGGTTTAAGGAAACTCGATTCTTTTAATTTTTGAAATCGTTTCGAAGTTACCATTCACCAAAGTTAGGAAAAACAATTAAATTATAACGAATTTGGTGAATTGATTATAACTTAATTACTAGTCTTTTGATAAAACTAATTTTTATAAACAGTTTAAAAAACCAAAAAATTGAGTTCGAAGGTTAAGCTTTTTAAACTCTTATGATTACCACCAACTTTCCAAATTTAGTTCTAACTTTTTGAAACCACCTTTCAAAATTACCATATAAGATTCAATCGAAAAATTGCATAACTTAAACTAAAATGGAAAAAACAGGTCTTTCATTTTTCTTATGTTGTCCTAGATATGTCTACATATCCGCTATTCGGGATTAGATGTATGTAGTTCTTCTGTTGAAAATTTTAGGCAAATGAGTTGATTTTAGTTTTTTTTTTTTAAGTCATGGTTATGTTTTTAACCCAATTTGAGTTTTTGAGGAAATATTCTAAAAAAAAAGTCTTAAATTAGGGTTTTGTTTTTAGAAACTTCTAAATAGGACCCTAGTTTTAGAAAGATTAATTACTTTTATTTATTTTAAAAATTGATTTCCTAAGTGGTAAAACAATCTTTTATTATATACTTTTTTTTATTTTTGTTCTTTTATCATTTATTTATTTATTTATTTTTCCTTATTTAAGTTTTAATAGAAAAAATTTAAAAAATAAAAGTAAAAAAAAAACTAAACTATTCTATCTCTTCTTCTTTTTTTTACTTTTATTTTTCTTTTTGGTTCACAATTACATTAGAGATAAAATAAAAAAAGAAATAAATAAATAAGATAATATAAAAAAATACAAAAACCGAAGCTTAAAATAATCCAGACTAGAAGGATATGCATAGGTCAGAGCTAGAGCAAGTCTTCAAGTCGGGTCCCAAGTCCTTTTAATAGCAGTGGCAGCAAGGCATGCTCCTAGGTGTTCTGGACACCGAAATGAGTGTGGGAGAGGATTCTTGTACATTTTTTATTGATGTTAGGGGGTTAGGGGGGTAGGTGAAGTGCCGAGGCTAATAGAGCTCAACTTGGTGGTTTTCAAAATGGTGGCGTTGGCAATGGCAGTAGAGCTAGTTTGACTGTATGGTAGTGGTTGAAGGGGTGAGAGAGGAATGGTCCTAGGTTCTAAGATATAGGGAGTTTAGCCGCGGTAGTGGTTCCGAATAGGGTAGGGTAGTAATGGGTGGTTCGACATAGTAGTTGTCGCAACTAGGGTTAAGTGGTGGTTAGTTTAGTAAGGCTAAGGGAGTTTACGATGAGCTTCGTAAAGGATATGGGAAGAGAGCTAGGAGTGTAGGGAATATTATGATGATCGTAGGTTTGCTCAAAAGTGTTAAGAGATGGGAGAATTGTAGAAAGAGTGTATTGCAGACCGTGACCAAGAACAAATAAGGCCGGTCACTAAGTAGGTCCAAACTTACAGAAAACTCAAAAGGAATAATGGAAAGTGCCACTAGAAAAGGGCAAATGCGAATAAAGGGTAACCAAAAACCCATGAATAACTCCAATGGATATGACGCACTAATGGAACTTGCAAGCACTGACGACAAAATTCGATATGATATACGAATTGGTTTGGTGAGGTTATTTGCCACCTAATCTTGCTCAAGGATTAAGATAAGAATGATACCGAGAGTAAACAAGCAGTATTTACGCAAAAAAAGAAATACTCAAGTGTATTAAGGATAATCTTTATACCCATAAGTTAGGGCAACTTGCCTAAAAAGGAAAAGATAAAAAGGGCATTTCCTAAGGAAGTAACGTATAAAATACAAAAAGTTAAAAACGAATATTCAAGAAAAGCAATCATTGATGCAACAGATTCTACATATGATATTGTACCTGTGGTGATATTGTATTGGTGATGCCATTGGAAGATGTGGACAAAAAAGTAAGAACATCTCACTTATCTGAGCAGGGGTGGCTTGGTTAGTCTAGGCTCTTTCTCTCGGCAGGAGTGTGGCTGAGTAAGTAATTAGCTATACCTGCGAGAGAATGAAGATTGACTGTTGTCTCGACCTTCCGCTTCTTAGCATACAACATGTGAAAAACAGACAGTCACTTGGCTCAGTAGGCAGAATGGTTCGACAAGGAGATACTCGACCTTCGCATGAGTCAGCTAGAATAGGAGGATTCGTCTTGCTAGTCCCTCTAGTCCTCGAGCTCAGCTGCGGATCAGTGGTCCAACAGCCTAATTCCCACCATTCCCTCTGCGTTGTTTTGAATTTGCGATCAAATCTGAATGGTCTTCATTCGACTCTTCGTTAGGGTGATACGGACTGAGGTCGGTAACGTTGAAGGAATCAGAAACCCCATAGTCATTGAGCAACTCTAATCTGTAAGCATTGTCATTGATCTTCTAAAGGATTCGAAAAGGTCCTTCAGCTCTTGTAAATAATTTGTTCCTCCTCTTGTTCAAGAACCGTTCCTTGCTGAGGTGTAACCATATACCAAGTCTCCAAGCTAGAATTGTTTAGCTGTCCTATCCTTAGTCTTCTCCCGCATTCTTCCAGCAGCTTAGTCGATGTGCTGAGTGACTTTATCATATATGTGTTGGAAGGATTATACTCTAGCAAAGGCGTCAGGGTCCTCTTGCGCTAGTACAAGTATAGGGCTGTGGTCAGGGGGTAACTCGGGATTAAAACCATAGACAACTTCGAAGGGAGTCTATTTAGTGGTGTCATGCATTATTCAATTGTAAGTGAACTTGACCACTAGTAAGCAGACATCCCAATCAACTAAGTTCTTGCCTATTACAGCTCGGAGTAATGATCCCAAAGTGAGATTGACCACCTCTGTTTGGCCGTCAATTTAGGGGTGATAGGAAATACTAAATAGTAGTTTAGTCCCCATCCGACACCACAAGGTCCTCTAGAATTGGCTTAGGAACTTCGGGTCTCTGTCAGAAACTACACTTCTTGGCACACCATGTATTTGCGTAATCTCCTACAAGAAAAAAGAAGCAATAGCCAAAGCTTCGTTAGTTTTGGGGCAAGGCACGAAGTGTGCCATTTTGCTGAACCGATCTACGACGACCACTATAGAATCTTTGCCTCGGGTAGTTCGTGATTGTCCGAGTACAAAGTCCATGTTTAATTTAGTCCATAGCTTCATCAAGATAGGTAAAGGCATTACTTTCCCTTGTTTGGCTAGACACTTAGCCCTCTTACATTTGGCACAACTGTTGATTACTCGGTGCACATCTCTCCTCATCCTCGGCTAGAAGAATTGACCATTCAAAAGTTCACAGGTCCTTCTTTCTCTTAAGTGCCTGGAGAGTCCTCCACTGTAGGCTTCCCTAATCGGCAATTCCCTTAAGGAACAAGTTGGTACGCATAGTTTCCCACCTCAGAACAAGTAACCATCCTTTATATGATACTTATCCACTATCCTTCCATCAATGCATCGCATGATTATGGGTCCAAAGTGTGGATCCCGAGAATACTGTTCTTTGATACTTTCAAACCCAAATAGTTTGGCTTACAATTCGATTAAAAGCATATGTCTCCTTAAAAGAGCATCGACAACTACGTTGCTCTTTCCCTACTTATATTTAATTACAAAATTGAATCCTTCAAGAAATTTAACCCATCTCGCCTGCCGCTTCAATAACTTCATTTGACTTTAAAGGTACCTTAAAGATCCATGGTCAGTGTAGATGACAAACTCTGTCAACAATAGATAATGATACCATACTTATAATGCTTAGATCAGCACCAAAAGTTCTTTAACACATATGGAGTAATTTAATTGTGGTCCTCTGAGCTTTTCACTGTGGAAATCAATTGGTTAGTCTTCCTACATTAAGACAACACTTATTCTAATACCTGACACATCACATTCCAACTCAAATATTTTCTTGAAGTCAGGTATGTAGACACTCAATTTTGCCTTCTTTATTTTTATTTTTTTTCTTTTCTCAATAAGCCTTAAATTAGAAAAAATAAAAAAAAATATAAAATTAAAGAAAACCCAAAATAAAAGAAGAAATTTAGAAAAAATAGGAATTTTAGAAAAACATAAAAATAGGAAAATAAGAAAAGGCACAAAAAATAAGAAATTTAGAAAAAATACAAAAAATGGAAAAATTTAGGAAAATATATAAGAAATTTGAAAAGTCACGGAAAAATTTAAAAAAAAATAAGGAATTTAGAAAATAATAAATTTTTAAGTTGCTTAGATAGAGTAGATTTTTATTTTAATTATACTTAAAATAAAAGACCGTTGGATCTAAACTTAGATTTAAGTCTAACTTAGATTGACCTAGTCCATATGTGCAATATGGATAAGGCACAAGCCAATAACCTAATAATAAAGCAATTAAACTAAGGCGTCGGGTTTAGTTTAAGGTTAGGGGTTCGAAACTTATTGGAGCAATGAAAGTTGATTTTTAGCTTTTTCTCTCTTAAGCTCTACACATTGGCACATGTGAACCTGTCATT
This sequence comes from Lumnitzera racemosa, assembly GCA_024138005.1. Classification (NCBI taxonomy): domain Eukaryota; kingdom Viridiplantae; phylum Streptophyta; class Magnoliopsida; order Myrtales; family Combretaceae; genus Lumnitzera; species Lumnitzera racemosa. The sequence goes on from JAMXBC010000007.1 coordinate 12,529,933, forward strand.
GGGCTACTTGTCTAATTATGACACGTAGCATTTTATGATTGGTTGTGACAACAAATTTTCTTTCCCCTCATTTTCCCTCCCCTTTCCTTATTCCTTCTCTTTCTTTTCTTATTTTTATGAATCACACAGACACAGACACACAGACACAGACACACACACAGACACACACACACACACACACACATAGACACACGCACGCACGCATGCACGCACGTACATACATACGCACATACGTACACATACGCACACACACACACGCACGCATGCACGCACGTACGTACATACGCACATACGTACACACACGCACACACACACACGCGTACGCACACACGCACACACACACACACACACACACACAGGGTAGTGGAGGAGATAAAAAAAAAAACACACAGAACGTACATACAAGAGGGAAGGGAGGAATTCATTTTTCACACACACACATATGAAGGGGACCTACTCTCTCATTCTCTCCACTTTCCGATTATTTTAATAAAAATAAAAATAGAAATAGGTATTAATAATAAAATTGTTTTATCACTTAGAAAATTGATTTTCCAAAAATAAATAAAAATAATTAGATCATCTCCAAATTAGGAACATTTTAGAGTTTTCAAAATCTAATTTAAAACCCTTTAAGAAATTTTTTCAAATAACTCAAAACGGGTAAAGCTCATAAACCCGAATGTTTTTCAAAAATTAAAATTAATCAACCTGCTATATTTTCGGTAAACGAACTACAGAGTCCGATCTCGAATAGCGAGTACGTAGGTACTCATACGTCAATACGAGGCAACTTAAAATATGGAAGTTTTATCTTTTCCATTTTTAGATATTCATGTAAATTGGTCAATTTAGTCGCATGTATCATAATTAGCTATTTTAGAAATTAAAAAGGGTATATTTGAAAAGTGAAATTAAATTTGAAAAGTTAAAAAGTAATACCCATATAGGGTTTAATAAATTAGCCACCGGATCTATATCTCTGGTTTTCAAAGAGCAGTTTTTATAAATTGGTTTTTTAATTGATAAACCAGTAATTAAGTTATAACTAATCCACCCAATTGATTATAACTTAACTCTTTTTCCCGACTTCGATTGAGTGGCAACTACAACACCTCATCAAATTGAAAATAAACCTTAATCGAGCAACAATATTAAGTGGGTGAGGTTTAGTACTGATTGGTTTAAAAAAGATCTAATTTTATAAAAATAATCGGGAGGGTAAAAAACTAGGCTCAATAGCTTAGCAATTCCATTGGGGAAGTCAAGAGGGCTAACCACTTAAAAACGTTTAGAAATTAAAATCGGCTTTCAAATTACCCATCTTGTTTAGTTAATAGTTTTTTTATTTATTTATTTGTGTTTTCATTTGTTTATTTGTTGTTGGCTTCATGTATATATATTTTTTAATTATCATAATCATTTTGTAAATAGCATACACCAGGGCATGGGGGTTCATTTGTTACATAAAAAATGCAGAGTAGATACAGTAAAACTCAAGCCATCTTAGGATCTTAGGAGATGGGTCATTGTGTAGGCTTCAGGTGCTGTAGTGTAACCACTGCTCAGGGTTGATTACATTACCTCATTTAAGCTCAATATGACCATTGAAAGTATTCTTTAACAAGTGAGGTCACAGAGCTTAAGAACACTTTAAAACCCACCCTAATTACATATACTCCCCTTTAAGCTTAAGTTAATATACTGCCATTAAGAAATCGTAACCTTATTGATTGTTCAAGAGTTTTTACAAACAAGTTTTTGAAAATTATAGTAGGATTGCAACTTAAGGAGTAATATATTACCCCAAACGACCTAACATCTGCATATTTCCACATTTTTATTAGACTGATCCTTGTCCATAAAATGTGTTGACTTAGAATGGCAAATAATCAAGCGAATGATTAAGCAAGCAATAGGCCACTTGATACCTTTAGGTTTTGCGAGCAGGTGCTGAGAGATGAAATTGCCTATCTAAAGGGAAAGCTTGAGTGTTCTGAAGCTCATAACCAGGCCTTAAGGTCCCTTTTGGCACAAGTCATTGGGGATTCTTATGTAGAGTCTTTCCAATTCATATCTAAAGAGCTTGGAATAAAGTTCCATAATAAATGCTAGGTTCACTGCCTTTGTTTTTGTATTTTGATCTTCCTTTTTCAAAACAATAAAGCTCTCTTTAGTTCATTGTTCGTCATTCTTTAACATTCTTGTCTTTGTAAATAGTCTTTCAATAAATAGTTATCTAATCGCTATTCGATCTCATTTAGGGAAATGTAAATAAAATCCATAGACTTGTAAATAGAAACCCAAAAATCACCATCCTTATTTGTAAATTATTTTCTAAAAATAAAACTTTACCTTTTTCTCTCTAAAAAGAAAAAAGAAAAAATTGAAAAAAAAAAATGAAAAGAAAAGTTGCCAACGGCTATAAATCTTTATAGGCTTAAGGAGCTAACACAAGCTCAGGCTTCTGGCCTACTTAAGTAACTAACCCAAATACTTAATTTTCAAACCACACGAGGTCCCTCGACCTGTTAAGGAAGCCAAATACGAGCCCCTTGGCCCATTCAACAAACACAAGCCCTATGGTCCACTCAAGCAGCCAGCACAAACACTTAGCTTTCAAACCACACCTCAAACTAGTAGAGCTAGGTTCCCTAGGACTTGCTTTATTTTACACATGAGTCTCTCGTCAGCACAAACACTTGGCTTTCAAACCACACCTCGAACTAGTAGGGCTCGGAAGTGTAAGACGAAAAGCCCTAAGAAATACTCTTCCTCATCCTCTTCATCAAGCTCTCTCAAGTTTATTCTTTGCCTTACTCGTCCACATACTCTTCCACCTCGAACTAGTAGAGCTAAGTTATTACCTCTAACAGATCGAGTAGCCTCTGGAGTATTTTGCACGACCTCAATAGGTTGGCAGGCTAACGCATGAACAACTCAGGTCAGATCTACTAAGAAGTTAGCCATCTCATCGAGTTTCTCATCAGTGCTCTTCGACGTTCCTTGGGATTATCGTCCATGGTGGACAACTCCACTGTTGTCATCTCCAGCACCAACATTCGCACTTGGATCTGTCATTTTCTTCACTGATTCAAAGCTTACACAAACACTTCAGGAAATTAACAGTTAACGACATAGCACTCAAATGAACACAGTAACTTGCTTTGTTTTACACACGTAGAACAGAGTATAAACAGAACTTTAGAGAACCATCAACTCAAACAAAACCTCCGCTCTGATACTAAGATGTAGCAGACCATGATCAAGAACAGACAAGGGTGGTCGCTGGGTGGGTCCAAGCTTGCAGAAAGCTCGAAAGGAATAATGGAGAGTGCCCAAGAAAAGGGCGAATGCGAATGAAAGGTAAGCAAAAACCCATGAATAGCTCCAATGGATATAATGCACCAATGGAACTTCCAAGGACTCATGGCACAATTCGATATGATGTACAATTTGGTCCGGTAAGGTTACTCACCACCTAGTCTTGCTTAAGGGTTAGGATAAGAGTGATGCCAAAAGTAAACAAGCAATGTTTAGGCAAGAAAGGAAATACTTAAGTGTATTAAGGATAATCTCTGTGTATGTCTTACAACTACAATTGTAAGGGTATTTAGACCCATAAGTTAAGGCAACTTGCCTAAAAAGAAAAAAAAAACAAAAAGGTATTTCCTAAGGAAGTAATCTACAAGATATAAAAAGGTAAAGATGAATATACAAATAAAGCAATCATTGGTGCAACGAATTTTACACATGATACTGTATATGTGGTGATATTGTATTGGTGATGCCATTGGAAGATGTGGACATACGGACAACTCACTTATCCTAGTAGGGATGGCTTTGTCAGTTTGAGCTCTTTCTTTCGGCATCTCAATAGGGGTGCGGCCGAGTAAGTAATGGGCTAGGCATGTGAGAGAATAAAGATGGACTATTATCTCGAACTTTCGCTTCTCGACATACAACATGTAAGAAACAAGTAGTCACTTGACTTAGCAAGTAGAATGGGTCGTGAAGGAGATACTCGACCTCCGGATGAGTCGGCTGGAATAGGAGGATTCACCTTGCTAATCCCTTTAGTCCTCGAGCTCGGCTGCAGGTCAACAATTCGGTAGCCTGATTCCCATTAGAGAGAGACGACACAATCGACTAGAGAGAGAGAGAGAAAGTGAGTGAATAAGTAAGCTCAAGAGAAAGAGAGAGTTATCAGCGAGAGAGAGTGATTCTAAGTGTTCTAAATGCTTGTTCAAGCTTCTACTTATAGTGTTAGAGCTCAAATCAAGGATGGAAATTAATAATTAGAGGTTGAATGAGGGAGGATGTATTTTGTTTTTTCAAAAAAGATCGAGTAGAAGCTCCAAATTGCATTCCAAAAGCTTGAATCAAGGAGCTTGGTTTCGAATAAAAACTAGTTTTTTTCAATTTTAAAGTGCCAAATTCAATAAGCAAATGAATGTACTAGGACTCAATATTGGTTCAAATGCATGATATCCCATATGTTCTTCACAATTTTATCATTTATTTGATGAAATGGTGAAGAAAAAGGATCAAAAAGCAGCTTGAAACATGGCACCTTAAGTTATTCTTTCGAAGGAAAATGAAGGAAAGAATGGGAAAGAGGGGAGAAAGAGAAGGAAAATAAGTCGATGTGGCGCCGATGTAACACTATGTTAGCCTTATCATCCAATAAGAAAATGAAACATATCATGAAAGATAATAGCTGATGACTATCGCATATGTGGCTGACACGTAACATGCCATGTGGCAACATGTGTCCATGTAGTATGTGTATGTGGCATTGCCACATGTCCTATAGTGAACACATAGACAGTGGAAACATGGCGTAATGATATTCTAATATGTAGCAATGTGTTATGTGTGTTTGTGAAAAAAACAAAAGGTATTTTCGTGCCTTTGGTGAGGTTCGACCCCAAAAGCTTCAAGTCAATTCTAATGTTATGTTCAAGTGCTTAACCGTTGAACCATTGGCCTGTACCTTGTTCATATGTATGAGTAAATTACAGATATGAATAAGGTCAGTCTGGGCTAGATTTGAATTTAAGTCTAGACCCAACATTATTCCTTTATCTAAGGCCTTGAAAGCACTTAAATTTAATTAAAAAAAAACTTAAGCTATCTAAAACACAAAATTTATTATTTATCATTATCTTCTAAATTTTCCTAAATCTTCTTTTTTTTTTTCCAATTTTTCCATTTATTGTGGCTTTTCCAATTTTTCTATTTTTTTTGCGAATTTTTCTATATTTTTTTATTTTTCTTAAAATAGGACCAGTTACCCTATTCTAAAAAAAAAAATTGTAGGGGGGCAAAAATGAGATGTCTACAATCACACCCCATACTTCTTTCACAATTAAACACTCACATTCTCAATCAAATCTAAAGTCTCAAAAATCTTTGTTCCAAAACATCTTAACATTCATCAATCTTCGATAACCTCTTAATGTAAGAATCGATACTCACGTGAAAAGTGAAAATCAATCGTAATCTACTCTAACTCTTATAATGGAATGATCTACCTTCATAGTCAAAACATTGTACATGAGAAAAAGAGGAAAAACTCTTTAGAATCATAAGAAGTGCCACTTACCGCACTCCACAACTTTAGCTTGTCGAAAACAACCCTCTCTTGATAATACCAAAAATCGACATTTTTCAACAACTCTTAGAGATCCAAGTAAAAGAGAAAAATCAAAGACGATTGCTGTGACATTCTCTTACCTTAGTTACCAGATTCTAAAGGATAAGGGTAAGAGAGCGATTCTTCCTTGTAAACTCTATAAGAGTCTACTAAGAGGAAGATGTGGATAAAAAGGGGTTAGAGTTAAGAGATGGAGGGAGTTACTAATTTTTCAAAAAGATTAAACTGCCCTTGGGTTATGTGGACCCTTTACAAAAACCGTTTTCTCATCTTAATATTATTCCACTTTAGCAAAATGTCTTTATGTTATTTTAACTTCATATTATTTCATGGGTGTTACATTCTCCCCCTTAGAAAAACTTTTATCTTCGAAAGTTACCTAATTCATGGAATAGTTCTGAGTATTTATTTCTTATCTCTTCCTTCAACTCCCATGTAGCTTCTTACTCGAGGTAATTTTCCCATTGCACCTTAACATATGGTATCTTCCTTCTTCTTAACTTTTGAACTTTGGTATCCATTATTTTTATAGATCACCCTACCATTAATAGATTCGACATAACTCTAACTATTCTAGTGCTACAATCAGAACCTCACCCTAAGTTACACCTAGAGATCATCTTGGTCTTTGTTGGGTACGTACTTCTTTAGCATTGATACATGGAATACGTTATGTATCTCTACTAAGCTAGGTAGTAAAGCTAATTCATATGCAACCTTACCGACCTTCTCCATTACCTCAAATGGTTTGAAGTTCTTAGGCTTAAGCTCCCCCCTCAAACCGAATCTGACTATATCTTTCATAGGGGATATCTTTAGTAGAACTAGATCCCCATTTGTTTTGGTTACTTCCATACATTGCTTAATTACCTATACCTTATCAACAATCTCCAGTATTAACTTTAACCTTAAAACTAGGCTTTCTCCAACTTCATCCCAGTACAATGGAGACCTACACTTTTTTCCATATAATGCCTCATATGAAGCCATATTTATTGTTGCTTGATAGCTATTATTATAAGCAAACTCTAATAAAGGTAGGTGTTCATCCAATTAGCTCCAAAATCAAGTACACAACCTCTGAGCATTTCTTCAAAGAATTATATGGTCCTCTCAAATTCTGCATCGATTTGAAGATGAAATGTTGTACTAAACTATACCTTTTTACCTAAGGACTTCTATAAACTTTTCCAAAATCTGCTTATAAGCTGCGTATCTATGTCAAAAGTTATTGTAACTAAAATTCCATACAATTTCATTATCTCTTACACATATAGTTTAACCAACCTCTCTAACTTGTAATATAGTCATATAGGAATGAAGTGAGCTACCTTCATCAACTAATCCATCATCACCTATATCGTGTCATGCTTTTCCTTAGTCTTAGGGAGATGCATAACAAAACCCATAGTCACATGATCCCACTTCTACTTTGGTATATGTAAGGATCACAATTCACCAATTAACCTCTTATGTTCTATCTTTACCATCTAACATGTAGTGTAGTTAGACACACACTCCGCAATTTCTTGCTTCATGTTATTTCACCAGTAGTTCTTTTTTAAGTCCCTGTATATCTTGGTATCTTAGGATTAATAGGGTACCTAAAGTAATGTGCTTCTCTTGAGATTCTTGCTTCAGCTCTTCCTAATTTAGCACATACAATTTATACCCATACCTCAAAACACCATTAGCATCAATGCTAAATTCAGCTTCTTTACCTTACTCCATTTTACTCTTCATTTTCCAAATACCTTCATCCTTAAATTGTGTAACTTTTATTCTATCCATGAGACTTGGTTGAATGTACAGATTAGCTAATTTAGCCCCTACCTACCGAGTCACTATCACCAACTCCAGTCTTCGTGTTTCTTTAAGTAAAGGTTTCTGTGATGTGATTAATGTTATTATGTTACCTTATTTTTTCTTACTAAGAGTATCTGCAACCACATTTACTTTACCTGGGTGATTATGAATATCAATGTCGTAGTCTTTGATTCACTCTAACCATTACCTTTATCTTAAGTTCAACTCCTTTTGTGTGAAATTGTATTTCAAATTTTTATGATTTGTAAACACTCGATACTTTTCCCCATATAAGCAATGTCTCCAGAGCTTTAAGGTTAAAACAGCAACTAATAATTGTATGTCATGAGTAGGGTAATTCTTTTCATATGACTTTAGCTACTAGGAAGCATAGGCAACTACTTTCCCTTCTTGCATCAGAATATACCCTGATTATAAGTATTACTAAAAATAACATATCCTTGCCACTCTCGAATAACATTAACATCAAGGTTGATACTAATTTCTCTTTTACCTTCACAAAGCATGCCTTACAATTTTCACACCAAATGAACATTATTCCCTTTTGAGTTAATTTAGTAAGTGGTGCCCACTATCTTAGAGAAACCATCCATGAATCGTTTATAATAACCTGCTGACCAAAGGAAACTTTTGATTTTAGTCCATGTCTGTGGTTTTGGCCTATCTACTACTACTCTAACTTTTTCTTGGTCAACAAAAATACCCTCTTTATTTTCTATGTGCCTGAGAAACAACACTTACTCAAGCTAAAACTTGCATTTCTTGAACTTAGCATATAGCTTCTCTACTTGCAACTTATTCAACACCATCTTCAAATCCTTTTTGTGTTCTTCTTTTCTTTTAGAATATATTAAGATATCATCTATGAAAATAACCACAAACTTGTCTAAGAAATGTTTGAAAACTTTGTTCATTAGATCCATGAATGATATTGGTACATTTGTCAAGCTAAACAACAACACTAAAAACTCATATAAACCGTAACGAGTTCTGAGCACTATCCTTTGAATATCCTCTTCTTTGATCTTCCGTTGATGGTATCTTGTTTTCAAATCAATTTTAGAGAGTACCTTGGTTCCCTACAATTAATCAAACAAATCGCTAATTTTGAGGAGAAGATGCCTACTCTTTATGGTCACTTTATTCAACTTCCTATAGTCAATGCATGACCTCATGCTACCATCTTTTTTCTTAACAAAAAGGATGGATGCATCCCATGGCTACATGCTAGGTCTATTGAAACCTTTCTCCTATAATTCTTCTAATTGAGTCTTTAATTCCACCAATTCTACAAGTAGCATTCTATATGCAGACTTCGAAATTAGCTTAGTAGCCGATCCCAAATCGATATTAAACTCGATCTCTCTAGTTAGTGGTAAACTAAGGAAGTCATCCGAAAACACACTTATGAACTCATTCATTATTAAAACTTCTTCAACTTTCTTTTCTTCACTTACCTCTAAGGTTATGGCATCAACCTATCTTTACCCTACAATTCACATGTTGAAATACCTACCAGCCTTTAAACTTCTAACTTTAAATACTCTTCTCCTAGGAGATCAAAATATACTACCTTGTTATGACAATCTATGGTGGCATGGTAATTGGACAGTTAGTTTAATCCAAGTATCACATTAAAGTCCATCATATCTAAAACCCATAAATTTGCAAGTAACACTTGTCTTTGGACTTCTACCCGCATATCTTTACAAATTCAATTTAACACTGCTCTAACTCCTAAAGTTCCTACACTCAAAGGATCACACAACAACTCGGGTTTTAAATGACATATGTGCATAAACACATCGGATATACATGAATGCATAGCACTAATGTCAAACAACACAAAAGCACTAATAGAGTATACAAGGAGCATACTTACCATGGTGTCCTGCTTAAGATACTCTTGGTGCTATTGCTGTTAAAAAGAAAACACTCAAGTTAAAGCTCTCTGTCTCAGCCCTTGAGGTCTGGAAACTGGTGCTCTAATTGGTGGCCCCATTAGGTCCTGCACTAAAGCTTGTTGTAGAACTATAGCTGTTTGTCCTTCTATTATCCTATAATCAACTGCCTTATGACCAATCTATTTAAAAATATTACAAAAGGTCTATAAAATAGATTTCTCATTCCATGTCTTACTAGAATGCCCAACCTTACCACATGAAAGATAAGCCCCTTTCGGCCAATTGCATTGGCTCAACTCTTAAGGCCCTATATATAGCAAACATTTTTGCACTAGGGCTACCAATAGGACTAGAGGTAAAGGCATGAATGGATAAATTGGCCTAAGATGAAGGACCTAATTGGAATGGTCATAAGTCTAGTTAGCTGCATCTAGTACATAAGCCTCTTACCCCTGTCTTGAGGAGCAATACTTAGACATACTCATTTTCCTAATCCCCCTCTTGTCCTATAGAGCATTTGTTCCTCTCTTCACTTCTTATTTAGATCCAAACTCTTTACCTTTTCCACTATCTCAACAAATGTTGTTAATTGAATGTAACCTACCTCAACTATAGGTCTACCTCCAAACCCTTGATGAAGTAATGAGTTTGAGACTAATCATTTACTCCAATGGGTTCTAGTAAAAATTGACTCAAGTGACTTATCTTTGCCTTGTATTCAATAATTGAATTATTGCCCTATTGGTAATTAGAATAAGCAGCTTTCATCACATCTCTTATGTTGTTTAGGAAATACTTGTCATAAAATAGCTCCCAAAACCTCTACTAGTTAATCACTCCCTTTCACTAACCTACTCTCACTTTCCCACCAATCAGCTACTATTCCTTTCAGTATATAGGTTGCACAACTTACCTTTCAAATCTCTAATACCTTAAAAGCTACAAAAATCTTCTCAATGTCCTCGATCTAATAGTATGCTTCAAGGGAGTCTTCTATCTAAGGATTAACCGGGTTTGCTTATCTAGTAAATTTGTCTAAGGAGAACTATGCCTGCTATCTCCTAACCAATACTCCCAACAAATGATTCATAGTCCAAAGCAATCGTGCACCATCAATTAGTGCTTGTTCTTGCCTTCTCTAAGGTAATTGCCCAACTTGTGTCACTTGACTATCTTATACTAAGTAGCCTCCTTATGGCAACTGTCTACGTTACATTACAAACTCAATTGGTAAGGATTGCCTACCATAATACTACCCCCTTTCATTTATCCATTGGGGCATCCTAACCTTCACCAAAGTTTCTGTTAAACATGAGGTTCCTCTTAGGTGGTATTCTACAAGAGATACAAGGAAATAAAAGGAAGATGAATAACTAAGCTTGAAAGAAAAATAAATAGAAATAGAAAAAAATAATAGATAACTTTAAGAGGTCACAACATCGAGAGAAACTAAGGAAGACTTAAATTGTTTAACTAGCACTCGAATCATGTTTTCATCCCATCCTCATCTCGCTTCCTTCTAGTGTTTTATAGATCTATCAACTTAGGCTCTAATTCCATTTAATCCGTACTACCTTAGGCTTAGGATCTATAGACCGCTACGTATCCTTAAACCTCTATTGACACGTCAGCTTTAAAATTATTACTAAATTATCTAAGTTACAAGAAAATAATATCTACTAACTTTATTACACATTGAACTCCAATTACAAAGTGATCAAATACCCCTATAAATACTCCACATGATAAGTAATAAATTCAATAACACTTGAAATCTACCCTATTGTAACATATTAAAAAGAATATCAACATTGTCTCATAAAAACATACTAAATTGAAACTAAATCAATTATTCCTAATACTAGTGTTAATCATCATAATAGTAGTTATCAGCATAAAGATCATCATGGTAGTAGCTATTACCCCAATCCTCATAACCAGCATGATATTCATAACTAGCAAAATCTCCAAAACCATCACTCTGACCTACAACTGAAGAGAAAGAGGGGTAAGTTAAAACTCAGTACATAATATACATACACATGTGCGTGGACAGTTAGGTTAATCCACACATAATAAATGCAAAACAACTAAACTACATAGCATTTTATTATCTTCAATTTTAGTTAGTCACAAAACTCGTAGTAAAGGTCCTCGTAACCCTCTCACATCACAACTTGTATTAACAACTTAGCATTAGGCATACCTCTTGGAGCCCCTCTATAAGCTAACATTTGGCATACCACATTGGGCTCCTCTACAACAATTTGGATCTATCCCAAATCATTTTCATGTAAGACTCCACTAGGAACAATGCATTGTGTAGATCATTGAGGTTTCCCCATAGGGATCTACTACTATAGGCCCTTATGAGGAACTAAGCACGAGTAGTAAGCAATTATATTTAGCCCAATATTCATTAGTTCATTTGGAATAACCAACCTAACAACAAGATAGAGCAAATAAGTATCACATACCTAGAATACTTTAGGCATTAAGTTAAAAGCTCCTATTATCTTAAACAATAAAACACTTCTATTAATACCTATACAAGATGAAAGCTCTTTCTAAGTACCCTTTATGACCTTACCCTTTTCAGGAACCTAAATTTGGGGGTATATAAAAACCAAGGGAATGGAATCAAGTGTCAAAAAAGAAAATGGGTAGAAAAAAAGGATGAACTAGCCATGCTGAGAAGCATAACCATGCTCTTGTGACTGTAGTGGGGAAGCATGGTATGCTCTTGACCATACTGGTTAATACGACTTAAAGAACAACTCTACACAATTGTCTTTCGACTGTGCATACCCCCTGCAAAACTCAAAATACGAAAATCTCACATTGAAAAAACCTAGAATTCATAGTATCCTACACTTGTTTTCATAATAAAACACTACTATTCTCATTTAAATCAGAAATCTCAAAAGCTTATACCTAAAACATCTTAATATTCCTCAATCTTCAATAACTTTTGGATGTAAGAGTTAATACTCCCATAAAAAGTGAAAACTCAATCATAATCTGCTCTAATGATCTACCCTCAGAACCAAAACATTGCACATGAGAAAAGGAGGGAACTCTTTAGAATCATAAGAAGCACCACTTACTGCACCCCATAACTCTAGCTTGTTGAAAACAACCCTCTCTTAATAATATCAAAAATCTTCATTTTTCAACAACCCTTAGCTTTCCGGGTAAAAGAGAAAAACCAAAGATGATTGGCATGAAAATCTTATACCTTAATTGCCGCATTCTAGAAGATAAAGGTAAAGAATGATTTTTCCCTATGAACTATATGAGAGTCTACTAAGGAGGAGATGTAGAATAAAAAGGGGTTAGGGTCAAGAGGTAGAGGGAGCTACTAATTTTAAAAGAAGACTGAATTGCTCTTAAGTTATATAGAACCTTTATTAAAAGAAAAAAAGAAAACTATTTTCCTCTCTTAATATTACTCCACTTTAGCAAAAAGCCTTATATTATTTCCTTGGTGTTATAGTATTACTATGTGAATGTGTTTATATGCATAGGTATACTCAAGTGTTTGTTCTATTATATGTTCACTTGAAATAAATGAACTAATAACTACACTTGGTTATATAATAAATGAGACTTGCATGTCATATATTGCATAAAAGAAGGTTGTCAACACTACATAATGGTACTTAGATACCAAGAGTGGTTTATACTCTATGATGTTACCTTGTCTTGACCTCTAGATACTAAGTGGTGTTGAAAAGTTTCTTCCATTCATTAGGGTCTTGTGTATAGATTCATTGCTAAGGGGTTCAAAATATTGCATGAGCTCTACACTACTAAATTTATATTTTCTTTTATTTTCTTTCTCTTTCTCTATTTCTTATGTTCATAATATAAAATGTTATGCTTGTTTTTAAACTTAAAAATTGTTTACAAGGATGGTAGCACCTAGGCTTGAGAAAATTAAATCTACACGGATGGGTATAGCCTCTTTACCTATGGTTATAAAGATAGATTATACTCTTGATGGTATATAGTTTCTAGATGACAATATATGTTGTTGCATTCATATGTTTTTGATTGATATATTTATTTTAATGAGTGATAACTTGATGGTTATTACATATTGTGCATAAAATGAGAGAAGAACCTTACTAAGTAGTGGTCATTTACATGCCTATACCTTTCATGGTTTGCAGACTCAATAATTTATCCTTCGTCATAAGAGATGAGCATTAGATATCCTCACATAAGTGCTCAAGTTGAGAGGGTTTATTTTAGCCTTCTTAAGGCCCGTTTAGGCCAAAAGAGACATAGATGAATTTAGAAAAACATTTTCCAAGTCTACTTTTGAACTAACAGACAAATAAGTAAGGTCGAGAGTGGAAAAACAAATCCAACAACACCTATTTTGAGCGTATTAAACTAGATCTTCCTAAGACATTTACAATTGGGGTTGATTTCCTAAGTCTTGTCACTAACTTATAAAATCAATCCATAGCCTTAAATTGGGTCAAAAGCTCAATTACACCAATAGCTTATGCTTTCAATGAGTATATATATATCATTTTATAATTATTTTCTAGAAATGTGACAGTTTATACCACCTCAAATAAGCTCGCTCTAACTCATAGATAGGAAAGAAGGAGCATTGCTACTTATATTCATTTGTGAAGTGCTAATAATGGAAATTTTTGGGATTTTAATTTGTTTTTTCATTCATGATGAGATGGAAAAATAATGTTGAATGAATTTGTTATTAGAAAAATGAAGCTTAACATAGTAAAAATATGCAAACTTTAGATAGATGCATATGAAAGATCTAAGGTATTATTACCGAAGGGAATTTGTAATGATCCAAAACTAACAACCATCTGGTATAAGAAACTTTAATGAACAGAGATTTTTTCCCTCTAGATACTACAAAAAGTGATAGTGGTTTATTCTTTTAAGTTACAATAACTTAGTCAACAAAGAAGCCGTGAAAAAGACTATTGGACCATGTTTACCAATAGTATAGGGAAAAGGAAAAAAAATGAAAAAAAATTACAAAAATGCAGCTCTTAAGAAAATATTCCTAGATTTACTGCAGTTAAAGAGGCAATTTTAATGGATTTAGATATCACCTTTTCAAGAGGTAATTTTAGTACATCTAGAAATCGCTTCTTCAAGAGGCAATTTCATTTCATCTACCCACCTTCCCTCCCCCACCCCCCTCTTTAAATTTAGTAAAGTCCATATACGATTTTAGTTGAAAACGTAATCACTTTAAATTTAGTCAAACTTATACATGATTTTAGTTGAAAACGTAATGAACACGCAATGTTTTATAGACAGTTTTTTTTTTTTCATCAATCAATCGAGTTCTATCTAGTTATTTATTTGTGAGATGTTCAATTTTGTCCTCTTTCCATACTACACAGATACACGTTTTGAATCGACATTGAAACATTTTAATAACTTAAAATTATGAAGACATAAAACCGTTGTAGGAAATGTAATTACATTATTAAAATAGCTAAATAGTATTTCGAAAATAAGGAAAGTAAATTAGAAGTGAAATATCTAAATCAATAACGTTAGTTATAAGCTCTATAACCAGTCACTCAAGATTTCGATCAACTGAAAAATTCGATCAATCATAGATTATAAGTAAAGCAAAAAATATTTGTAAAAATGATCTCGTAAGATCAAATTTAAGAAAATAAGCAATAAAATAAAAGAATATAAAAATTTCAAATTTTAAGTATATAATTCGTTATTTATCGAAAATACATAAAATGCATTCCGATAATTGACGAATCGCTAGAGATAAATTATATATATACTAAAAATTATAGAATGACCTGAATAATATTTAGGAATATTTATTTGTACTATATATGAATTACATGTAAGTAGAAATATGTGTAATTACTTAAAATACGCGAAATATGCTAAAATAATACTAAATAATTAAAGAAGATTCATAATTAATTAAGGAAAAATAATGAAAAATCAGAAAAAAAAAATAAGGAATGATCTAGATTTGGGTCTTGGTAGCTGGGGAAAATAAGAAAAAAATTAGCCAATTAAATTAGAACAATACAAAAGTCAAATTAGAAGAAGATAAGGCAATTGTCTAATCAAATTAATGCACAATAATTTTCATAAAGCTCTATGAATATTCCAAATTTTTCAAAAGCTCATTTTGGATGTTAATAAGTTTAAAAAAATAGAGAGAGGCAAAATTGAGAGAAAATTAGGGTTTTACAAAAATTTAGCAAAAATCTGTGCAGTTGGGGCTTGTAAGGAGAACTCAGACCCGACGAATAGCTGAGAGTGGACAGCTACCACCACCACATGGTGGTGGCAGCACCCAGGTGGGCCAATACACCCATGGCCACCGACGGTGGCTGGAGCCTACCTAAATCGGTAAGTTCGATTTCTTTCCCGATTTTGTGTAATTTTGTAAAAAGAGTAAATATTCTTAGAAAATTATGAATTTTGTTATTTTGGAATTTTTTGTATTTATTTTTTATGAAAAATATTATTTTAATGAAAATATGTCTCACGATATATAATCCTTAAGAAATCAAGCAAAACCGAGCATATTTTGATTTAGAAAAAATTGACCTGAAGAGTGTAGTTTTGAGCCCAAAATTTTTGTGTAAACTACTTAGATGATATAGAATAGTGCTATGAAGCCTGTTCTCAAAAATTAATTTTTTAAATTTTTAGATAATTTTTAGGCCTTAAAATGAGGTATAAAATGAGTAATTAGGGTTAATAAAGTAGTTAAATAGTTAATTACTGATTTAGTGAATAATTATATATTTTAGGATGTTTAAATCTGATGAAGTATAATACTTAAAGCATTTAGGGTGTTAGATGTAATATTAGGTTAATTATGTAGTAAATAAATAATAGGAAAAAATAGTAAATTTTAAGTTAATTTTGTAAATTAGGATAATTAGGTATAAAATCTGATTTATGATGAATTTAGACATTTTGAAATGATAATTGATGTTGGGAGATGGTAATTACAATGATAGAAATATTATATGTGTATCATGTACATGATAAGTGATAGTACATAATATGCAATTATTGGAAATATAATAAATAGAAAATATTAGGATAAAAATTGATATTATATAAATAATAGGGATATAAAATAAATCTGATAGAAAACTTAAATTTATGTAATTATATGAAAAATGTAAAAATTTCTCACATTAGAAGTAAATTCGGTACACTAATAAGGATTTAAATATATCGAGTGGAATAAAATACTGACTAGGGGTAATGATGGTATTTAGGATATCTAGAAGTAATGTGATTAATTTCACATTATGAGTTGAAATGAATTTCTAGGGTTTGGGTATAAAACAGTACTTAGAAAATCGAACTAGAACCTAATTTAGAAATCAATGCGGAAACTGAACCCGAACCTAACCCCAAACCTAGAGTAATTATAAAAAATTTGAGAACCTAGATAACTGAATATATTAAACCTTAAACAAAACACAACAATAAGCGTTATAGGATAAAACCAACTTATAATAGCTATATGAAAAATGGAAACCACGTTTATGTTATAGGGATGATGGGCGACGGCTTGAACGAGTTGGACCTCGAATGAGTGAGCGAAGAGTCCAAGTAAGTTGGGATTAATACGTTGTTGTATTTTTTAGGCTTGAGATTATATTTGGTTGTGCTTGTTAAATAATTGGTTGTATGCCTATGCTTAATTATGAGTGATGCTATGATTTTGGTTGTTGTTCTGACTTGTATTGTATGATTTGTATGAAATGATTGATAACCCTAAACTGGATCTAATTAAATATACGACCTGTAATTATAATCAGATTTGCATGGCAACCCATTAGGGAAAACCTAAAATTCTCCGGCCAAATACCGACCCCTTCGAAAAGGATGGTGCAAGATTGCATAATGGTCCTTCCTTCATCCTTAGTTGAACTAAGTGACAGGAGAGGAGGTCACGGCGAGAGTGAAGTCAATGGTTTGAAGGTAGTCGCGGGAGGAGCGGTATCTCCATTGCACAAGCTGGGTTTGGTCGTGAGCTATTGCATTAACAGCAACTTCTCAACCCAGACTAAAGCTGGAGCAATTTCTCTAATCTCATGACTGGCCGGATAACGTTGTGCGATGGCATTTGCTTGAACATGCATTCCACCTAATAAGTTGGTTAATAACCTTGTTATGTTTATGGTATAGTTTTAAGTCCTCCATCCTAACTTACTGAGCTGTGATTGCTCATATCCCTATAGACGTCGTACAGGTGCTGGCTAAGAAGCGGCTTACAACTATTCTGAAGTTAGCAACTGTTGGATCTTGGGGAGTGAAGAAAAACATTTGAACAACAAACATATATTTTTAAGGTCTAAGCTTTTATTTTAGAATTTTTCATTTTTGAATAATGTAATAACTAGGAAATATATTACGGTAAAACATTGTAAACGTTAATTATAACAACTAAATTTTAGTGTATATATATATTTTCTTGCTTTCTTAGGTAAATGATTTATTTAAACTACAAACCGTTTACTTCAAAGCGGATTAGTCGTGGACACCTTATGTAGATCAGGTCTAAGATAGCAGTTGTAAGGCCAACTTTTATTTTAGAATGGTTTACACGGTGGGCCTGTTATGACTTTGCCGCTTCGGGGTGTAACATCAGTGTCGTCATTGAGTAAGTGGCTGAACATCTTGGGGTTTTGCATTGTCTTAAGGCTCAACCATTTGGGCTACATCCAACAAAGTGATCTATCCACCATCCTTACTATAAGCACCCTAAAACGATGCATGCATGGGGACCAAAGAAGGGTACATTTGCATGACTCCCTCGCCCATGTTGTATTGAGGATCACTAACTAGCCTTTTTAAAGGTGCAAGGTATAAGACCCATAATCAAATATTCAAGGTTTAGTTCATAAAATTTAGAGTGATCGAGCAAATGGTCTGATTCAGCCCAAATTTTGCGATGAAGCTAAGAATATTAATAAAAGTCATCCCATGAGTTTGGATTTAGGAAAATAAAGAATGAAATAATTAATTATATAATATTGAATTATATGTAAATTTCCTATTATTTATCGGAAATGTGTAAAACGAGTTTTAATAACCAACGAATGATAGAGATAAATTATATGCACACTAAAAATCATAAAATAACATAAATAATACTTAGAAGTATTTAATTATACCACATATGAATTTATATGTAGGTGGAAATACGCGAAATTACTTAAAATACGCAAAATATGCCAAAATAATGATAATTAATTAAATAAAATTCATAAATAATTTTTAAAAATCTAGAAAAATATGAAAAAATGAGAAAAATTCTAAAAATGGGTCATTGCAACTTGGTTAAAAGAAAACAACTAGAAAATCAAAATGAAGAAGAGATAAGGCAAATGTTGCTTCAAATTAATGAAAAAAATATCTATACAGCTCTATAAATACCCAAACAGATAAAAGCTCCTTTAGTCTATGTGGAGAGTAGAAAAATTGAGAAAACTAAAAAAATAGAGGATTAGAGGTTTTTTTTTCAAAATTAGAAAAAAAAAATCTATACAATTGGAGTTTATCCTGGGAGTGGATGGCCACCACCACCACACAGTGGTGGCAACGTCCAATTCGGTTGACAAGGCCTTGGTGGTCAACAATAGCCAGAGCCACCAATTTCGGTGAGTTCGATCTTCCTTCCAATTTTACTTATTTTATTAAAAATATTAAATATGCTTACAAAATTGTGAAATTTGTTATTTTGAGGTTTTTAAGTATGTAGATTTACGGAAAAATTTTACTTTGTTAAATTTATGTCTAGAAATATATTTTTCCTTAAGAAATCGCATAAAATCGAGTATATTTCGATTTAAAAATAAATGACCTTTGAAGTATAGTTTTAGGCTCAAAATTTTCATATAGGTTAGTTAAGGGATTTAAAACAATGCTAAGAAAATATTTTTCAAAAATCTATTTTAAAAAATTTTAGATGATTTTTACGCCTTAAAATAATGGATAAAATGTATAATTATGGACTAATAATTATATATTTTAGGATATTGAAATATGATATAATATGATGGATAAAAATAGTATATTTTAAGTTAATTTTGTAATTTAAGATAATTAGGTATAAATTCTGATTTGCGATGAATTTAGATATTTTTAAATGTTATTTGATGTTGGAAGATAATATTTGAAGTGATGGGAATATTAGATGTGTATATTAAGTACATATTAAGTGATAATAAATAATACGTAAGTAAAAGAAATTGATGAGTAAGAAAATATTAGGTTAAAATTGATATTTTAATAATAATAAAAATATATAATAAACCTGGTAGGAAGCTTAAATTTAGGTGTTTATATGAAATATATAAAATTTTCTCACATCGGGAATAAATTCAATAGTTAAGTTAGGATAAAAGGTATACTATACGAATTAAAATACTGGTTAGGGGTTAAATATGATATTTAGAATACTTGGAAATAATGTAATTGATTTCACATTATCGGTTGAAATGAGTTTCTAGGGTTTACATATAGAATTGTACTTAGAAACAGAACTAGAATTAAAACCTAATTTAGAAATTAATGTGGAAACTGAACCCGAACTTAGCCTAAATTAAGAATAATTGTAAAAGACTTGAAAACCAAAATAATTGGGTATATTAAACCCTAAACCAAAGATAACAATAAGAGTTATAAGATAAAACAAATCTATAGCAATTATGTGAAAAACTAAAACGATATTTTGCATTATAATGATTTTTGGCAATGACCAGTGCGAGTCGTACCTTGAACGAGTAAACAAGGAATCCAGGTAAGTTGAGATTAATACATCGCGTAATTTTAGAGTACTAATTTATAGTACTCAAAAGGCTTAAAGTTGTACTTAATTGTGCTTGTTAAATAGTTGACTATGCACATATGCTTATTTCTGAGTTGATGATGTAAATCTGGATTATTGCTCTAGCTTGTATTTGCATAAATTGTTTGAAATGATTAAACATCTTAAACCGGATCTAATTACATATATGACTTGAAATTCTAAATTGGACATGCATAACAACTCATTAAGGAAAACTTAGGTTTCTTCAGCCAAATACTGATCCCTTTGAAAGAAATAGCACTTGATAGCATAATTGGTCTCTTCTTCATCCTTAGTTAAACTAAATGACAAGTGAAGAGGTCATAGTAAAGGTAAAGGCAATTATTCAAAGGTAACTGAGGAGCGGTGTCTCTATTATACAAGCCTGGGTTTTGTTATAAACCGTTACATTAAACGAAAACTCTTCAACCCAAATTAAACTGGGTGCAATTTCTCTAATTTTACGACGGGCTGGACAATGTTGTGCAATAGCATTTGCTTGAACATGTATTGCATTTAACTAATTTAGTTGATTACATTGTTTTTGTTTAATGTATAGTTTTAAGTCTCCATCCCAACTTACTTAGCTATAGTTGCTCACATCCCTATAGACGTTGTTACAGGTGCTAGCTAAGAAATGGCCTAAATTTATCCTGAAGCTAACAACTGCTAGATACTAGGAAGTGAGGAAATACATATGAAGTATACTTAGGAATATTTCGTTGCTCACATCCCTATAGACGTTTATTTAGAATATTTCATTTTCAAATAATGTATTACTTAGGAAGTATAGGATAATGAAAACTTGCAAATATTATTTGTAATACTTGAATCCTTGATACATCTCCAGGGTTATACATATAGAGAAGCACCACAACAAACAAATCAAAAAGGAAATAGAAAAGAAACTAGCAAAACCTAGGCAGTTACCAAATGAATACGACTTACCACTCGATCCTACTCGACTTATAATTTACCAGATATGACACGTTGATCCAAACTGAAGGGGTCACTCGCCACTACTCCTTGCTAAAGAGAATAAATAAGAGTTAAGAGATAATGAGAATACTAAGGTTGCTCAAATGAGTAATTTCTGTATTAAAAGGATATGCATATACATACAAGGAAAGTAAGGGTTTATATACTTTCCTACTAGGGTTATTCTACATGCATGAAAAGACAAAAGAGTATTTTAAAATTGGGTTACATGAATCATACTAAAAAGGGGCAAAAAGGACAAAGAATATTCAGTATGGAAAAAAAAGAATCATTCTAGAACGTTATGTTAGGAGACACGTGTCACTTGATAGCTGGACGTCAGGAACATGATATAAATAGGTGGAAAAACAGAAAGTGCTAGTAATCAAGGGTCGACCTAATCTAGATTAGGTCGGGGGCTAATCGGGTTAGTTAGGAAGTCAGCTGAATTGGAGTTAGGCACCAGTGGTCGATTGGAGAGCTCGGCTCAGCTAGTCTTTCCTAAGTTACCTTCTGGACCAGGACTTCGCAGCTGGGCAGGAGCATGTCGAACACATGTGAAGATTTGATGAAAGGTCGGCTAGAGGTTAAATTAGGATAAGAGTCCCCGTCTCGTCTATGGGTTAGAGCTAGTATTTTCTATGCGAGCCCTTAAAGTCCTAGAACTTGACTTATTGTGATCGATCTAGGGGGTTGATTCCTATCAATCCTAGTGTTTATATATATTTTCATACTTTCTTAGGTAAATAATTTATTTAATTTATGAACGGTTTACTTCAAAGCAAGCTAGTCATAGACGTCTTGTGTAAATCAGGTTTAAGATAATGGTTGTATGGTCAGTTTCTATCTTAGAAAAATTTGCACGGCAATACTATTACGATTCTACCGCTTTGAGTTGTAATACAGGGGGGTATAGACCTGACTAGTGGAGGTCTCTCCCATCACAAAGGTTTGGCACATAGAATCCCTAGAGCTCTTCTCGATGAATGGACTGTGGTACTCAAATCCTAGCGATCTATGAGATGCTGGAGGTGAGAAGTATAGGGGAGAAGCATCTACGCGATGCTATATGTCAAGTTGTTTACGTCCTTGGCCTCTAACTTGATAACAACCATGTCCACGATAGCCCTTTTCTCTCTATGGCTTATCCAATGGGGAGTTGTCTTCGTTGACATCAAAACTGGGTACAGCTAAGTCACCTAAGTGGACACCAATAATCCCTTAGATGAGGTCATCAACTCAATGCTACCTAAATATTATGTCCTCGTATGACATATGCAGCATTCTATGTATGCAGTTGGCCTGCATTTTGAACACAAAAGTTTGGGTTGCATATAAATAGAAAAACAAAAGTGTAATTGAAAAAGCAACTTTGTGTACCATATACATCTAGGAAGTCCCTAACCGGGTAATGTATCTACAAGTAACTTGCTGGTACCAAGAGACATAGTTATGGATGTACACCAGGCGGTAGTCGGACCTAAAATATCCAATTTTGGCGATCTTTCCAATGTGCTATCCAATCTACATGTTGTGTCGCCCAATTTATCTCCATCCTACCCCTTAGGTCGATATTGTGTAATGCCTGTTCAGTGTCAGGGTAGGTTAGGATCTCCCGTTTGTAATTCTCTCCAATTATGTCAAGATCTCGTTACACATGTAATTTTCTCAATCATCATGCATAATATCATAGGTTGATACCTTAGAAATATCAATTAACAATTATAACATATAATTGAATCAAGAAAAGATAGAAACTTTATTGAAAATTATCAATAAATCTAATAGTCATATGAAACCCTAGGTTCCACAATCTTAAATACAAGAATCTTAAGCTATCATAATGAAATTAAAAATGAACTGTAACAAAATCAAAAAATAAAACATGAAAAACCCCTTTTGTTAATGAAAAATCTTCTTGAATCTTGAAGTCAGGTGTTGCTTGCATCTTTTTCCTCTCTTTCTCTTCAAGTCTCTTCTCGTTTGAATGTCCAAAGCTAATTGCAAAACCCTTATCAGTCTTTTTATAATGTATTGTGAAGTTTCTTTTTTGGTCACCAGACACAGCTTAGGACACAGTTATGTCCATAGGTTGTATAACTTACCAACGTTAGCACAAAAAATCTTCTTATATAGATACAGCTTGGGGACACAGTTTTGTCTTAGACTATGTAACTTTCTGATAAAAAATTACCACTTTCTCCTATTGTTTATGTAACTTTAAAACTTCATAACTCATTCATTTGAACTCCAAATTGAGTGAAACTTAATTCCTTTTCTTCGTTTTCAATTCAAGAACGCATTCAAACCTTGAAATCAAAATTTTACTCAATTAAGTATCAATTTCTTTAAAAAAAAAACAAATATGTAAGGGAAATACTATAAAATCACCATGTGAAATGTATTTAAAATAAGAGTTATCACTTACCTTGATACTTGGTGACTCTTAAACATCCTTAATCAAAAAGTAGGATAAGGTGTTTAAGTCTAATTTCATGTGGTCTTAGCTTATTGTAAAATTGAGGCACATGTGTAGACCTACGAACTTAGTTAACATAAAGCATCCTGCATGTTGCTTCTTATAAGCTCTGAGTCTCTGTAAGCCCTAAAGTTAAGCCAAGTGACCGTAGGCTTGAACTTAGAACCCAAGGTTTAGGGCGATCGATTAATGAATCCGATTAAACCCAACTTATAAACTAATGAGAAAAATATTAGTAAAACTAACCCCGTAAACTTGAATTTAAGAAAATAAGTAATAAAATAGGAGACTATAAAATTTTCACATTTTAAGCATAATAAGTACTAATTACCGAAAAGTGTAATCGAATAACTAATAAATTACTAAAGATAGATTATATGTATACTAAAAATTTTAGAATGACCAAAATAATAATTAGGAATGTTCACATGTACCTCACACGTATTTATGTGTAGATAAAAATACGCGAAATTACCTAAATTGGCCAAAAACTAAGTAAATAATTAAGGAAAATTATAAATTAATTATAAAAAAATCAGAGGAGCCTAGAATAATCCAAATCAGGTCATGAAAAGTCAAACTCTGTAAAAGAAAAAATCAACCAATTAAAATTAGACAACATAAAAGCCAAAAATCAAGGAAATTGGACAAAGTCTTGTCTAATTAATGCATAATAATTACAAAAATCATCTATAAATTGGGGAAAATTTTCCAAAAGTCATTTGGACAGTTTAGCATTTAGGAAAAATATGAAAACTGAAAAAATCAAGAGAAAATCCAGAAAAAAGAAAAGGAAACTATGCAAATTCGTGTAAGGAGAGAAACCCATACCTCACCACCACCTGAGACCGAGCTGTCACCACCACACCACTTTAGCCCTACCGTCTAGGCCGGCCAACGGCCTTGGACCGGGTTTGGACGGCCAGAAATAATTTTGTAAAATTATTTATTTTACCCAGAAAATTATGAAACTTGTTATTCTAAGGGTTTTATTGTATGTAGATTTAGGGAAAAATATCGATTTAGTTTAATTATGTCTGCAATTATAGGGTTCTTAACAAATTGCTCAAAATCGAACATGATTAGAATGGAAAATAAATAGGCTTAAGAGTGTAGTTTGGAGCTCAATTTTTTTTTTTTGTAGGATGCTCATATGATATAGAACAGTGGCATGAAGCCATTTTTTTTAAATTAATTTTTGAAATTTTTAAGTTAATTTTTAGCCCTAAAATGATGAAAAAATTGGATGATTTGGGGTTAATTAGGTGATTAAGATGTTAATTACTGATTTAGATATTAATTAGATGTTTATGGATGTTAATCTCTGATGTGGAACCTTAATCCTAGTCTTTGGAGTATTAAGTATGGTTAATTTAGGAAATTAGGTAATTAATATAAGAAATTAGTAATATGTGAAATTGTAAATTAATAAATCTAAAAAATAGGGTTATTTAGATAATATTATAAGAGAAATCAGAAAAATAATAAATCTGAAAATAACATTTAATTTTAAGTAAATGTCTCAAAATGTAAGATTTTCACACATCGAGAATAAATCCGATACTGCAATTAGGGTTAGCGTGTATCGAATAGTTTAGAATACCAAATTACGATCCAATAGGTATTTGGACACTCCAGCTTAATGTGATTAATTTCACATTAGGATTCGAGCATATTTAAGGCTTAGAAATCAAAGTTTAAAATCTCATTTAGGATTCGAACATCGAAATAGAGTGCAACGAATCATTAGGACGTAATAGGTATACACGGAAAAAATTGAGTTAAAATATAACTAGAATATGAAACCATAAATTATAAGTACTAAAAAGACCTATTTGTATTATAGGACACCCAAAGACAAATCAGCTTGCAATTAAGGGATCGAGCAATCGAGCAATTCCAAGTAAATTGGGTTATTGCTTATTGTAATAGAGTACTAATTTTGTAGTACTCGGAGACTTAGGCTTGTATATCATTGTGATCGTAAGTAGTTACGCATGTGTTTGATATATCTGAATTTGTATTGTGAGTGATTTTATGACTGATTGAATTGGTATGAAATTGTTTGAACACGCTAAATGGAATT
The DNA here is from genome assembly GCA_024138005.1 of Lumnitzera racemosa. Classification (NCBI taxonomy): domain Eukaryota; kingdom Viridiplantae; phylum Streptophyta; class Magnoliopsida; order Myrtales; family Combretaceae; genus Lumnitzera; species Lumnitzera racemosa. Next base: position 12,555,727 of record JAMXBC010000007.1, read on the forward strand.
TTATCTTAGTTGACCCTAATAACCGAAAATGTCATGCATTGCAACCCGTTAGGGGATCATAGGATTCTCCAACCAAATACCGACCCCTTTGAAAGGGATAGCGCAAGATTACAAAATGGTCCCTTCTTCATCTTTAGTCGAACTAAGTGAAAGGAGAGGAGGTCGCGGCGAGGGTGAAGTTAATGGTTCGAAGATAGTCACGGGAGGAGCGAGGTCTCCATTGCACAAGCCTGGGTTTAGTTGTGAGCTGCTGCATAACATGGAAACTCCTCAACCCGGATTGGAGCGGGTGAAATTTTTCTGATTTCACAACGGACTGGACTACGTTGTACGATGACACTTGATTGTTGCATTGCATGAAAATAATTGTTTGATAACCCTGTTTGTACTTGCATGCATTTATGAGTCTCCAATTCAACTTACTGAGTTGTAGTTGCTCATACCCTTATAAATCCTTTTGCAGGTTCTGATTTCTGAATACTTCAAGTACTATGCCGCCCTACAATTACCCAGAGGTTAGTCTGTTGGAAGCCAGGGGTATGAAGATCAAGTTACTTAGTATAATGTGTAACTAGAGTGACCATGTAATTAGGGATGAAAGACTGGTAGTTATTATGTAATCTAGTGAACTGTTATGTTTATGTAAAACTTCCTGGGAAGCTATGTAGACTTATATATATAATATTGTACATGTTATTAGAAATTTTTGCACTATTTATCATAATTTTAGTTTAATTGTTAATCGGACTGTTTACTTCAAAGCGAGAAGTCGTCGTCGTCGCCTTATGTAGGTCATGTCTATGGTAGGTACTGTGAGACAAGTTACTGTCATAGAATGGTTTACATGGCGGGACTGTTGCGACTCTGCGACTTCAGGGCGTAACAGTCTTTACCTGTAGTCTTTTTCCCATTCAACGCATCTAATAAACCATAACGTCAATTCAAACTCCTTGATGATGAAGTCATAGAGATTCATAACATGATGCGACCTCACAACTATCTATAGATGTTTTTTATTTTTTGAATTACATGCCCACCTTCAATTCATCACTGAAGCTCCATTCACCACCACTTATACTATCCTCATATACCACCAATCTATCCCCTATACTTGCCGTGTAGAAAGGTACAGGTTTTGACATCCCTACTGTATCCATACAGGTCACTAACCCACGCCTCCAATTGTTTCGTTTACATGACCCTTGTGCTTCTTCTACTTCCTGCAACCAACATTCACTTGGGCCAACATCGGTATTACAATCTGTATCATCAAAATCTTCATCAATGTCGGTACATGCCAGTTTATTCTCCACATTAGTAACTCTTTTAGACTCGTTAGTGATCAATACAGTAGGTTCACTAAACATGCGACAGCTACTCGATATGTGACTCGATGAGACAGCTCGGGATTCGAGCACCTCGATTTCAACTTGCAATCCAACACCATCACTGTGCCGTCCGACATCATGCTCAGCTGTAGGAAGGGCTATTGGTGATGGGTTCATTTTATGAATTTCAATATACATCTCCATAGAACCATTCACTCCACTATGTCCTACTGAGGAAGTCATTAGCTATTGGACATCATAGTTGTTGTTGATGGGGATGGCACAGAACATGTCCTTGGTCCCACCTACGAAAGGGCATATGTGAATCAGCTTGATTCGATGTGTCGTCATGTTAACCCGAAACCAATTACATATCAATCTAACTACCTAATCATACGTGACTCCAAATGGAACTCCAACTACTGTTCTCAAGCGCCTATTATACCATACCTTACCTTTCCTACTATAATATTTCTGCCAACATAACTAACCAACCTCATATTATTCATTGTACACCTGTTTGCCACATTAACTGCATAAACTTTAGCATGCGCATGTAAAAGTACTACCAAACACTAGCAAACATACTCTACTCGAGTTCATGAACACATAGCCTAATTTGATTTCACTATCATAATTCCTTAACCGCATTAGAATCAGTCATTACTCCAACTGAAACAAATAAAGAAGTTATGCTGCTTCGTAAGCCAATTCATTATCTACACCCCTCAACAATAATTATTTGTACACGTATTACTTATGACACATGTGCACATACAATACAGTACTTATATACATATACACATAAACTATACTAAATAACGAACATAATGTTCTAAGAAAAAAATTATAAAAACATTAACGTCAAAAAAAAATATGACATGTATATAAAATTGGCTGATGAATATAAATTTATATAAAAAAATAACTCAACTTACAACCAACGAGAAATAAAAAACTATTCAATTGAACTATATATCATAAAACAGATAAACGTACTCACTTACCTAAAAATTACGAATAGACAAAATATATCATCATGTATCAAGTGATAACATTATTTTTTCGAAAAACGTGTACTTAAAACGGATCAAAACGAGTAAAAATAATATATTTTCTTATATTGATATCTAGAGAGAGAAAGTAATGATAGCGCATCGATTGTCTCCTCATTTTAAAAAAATTTCCCACAATAGAGACTTATATCACGTAATTACTTCGATTTTATGATTGATTCATTAAAAAAAGGGACCTTAATGGTTGATTTAGTAAAGAGATTTTGTAGATAGCTTAAGAGAGAGAATGTTAGGAAGCGAATAGCTTGCATGCAGAAGAGGAGAGGAGAGGAGAGGAGAGGGATGGGTAAGAATCAATCCTTGTGGAAGAGATGGTTATATCTTGGCTTAAAATTATCTTTCTCCGAGGTGATTTTAATTATTATTTTTATATATTTTTTCTTTTTCCTAATGGTATAAGATTGTAGCATAAATTATGAGAAGAGTTATATAAACCTTTTAAGTATTATATATTCCATAAGTCACTTTTCTCGTCAAACCTTCGTAGCAGTTTTTAATTCTGTTTATTTTTATCATATATATTTATACTACTATCTAAATAAAACAAAGTGCACTACTAGAATTAATGTTATAAGAATTTCCCACTAACATGTTTCATAAGATGCAAATAAGGCCTAGGAATTTCAAAAGTCAAATCACTAGAGATATATAAACAACTATACGTAAGAATAATACCCAGGAGAAAGGGAAATGAATCACATGGAGAAAGGTGTAAAAAGGATACGACAATATCCACTTTCCATCTGTTTCTTGATCCGTACAAAACCCTAGAGGCTAGAGTGGTCCTGTTTCTCACGAACATGCCAGCATGGACACTCACCCGGGTCACCTTCTCTCAGAATTATTTAACTGTGGGAGGTTTTAATTGGCCCAATATGTATCCTATTGTACTCGTACAGCCAACTGGTGTTTTCCATTACATATATAGCCTTCTCTCTTTAAGAAAAAGACGTGGTTAAGCTAATTACCGAAGGTAAAACCCCTAATACGATAATTCAACGTTAGTTACGATTTGTAAATTTCCATGGGAGTTTAATGGTGTCAGGTCAGTCATCAGTCAACTCAATATTCTGTTTATTATTATGGCGTTCGCTGGTTAATCCATGTGCAATGCTGGGATCTTGTTCCCGTTTCAGTGTGCAGGATCCTTCGCTGATGGGAGTTTTATATATGATATCCATACCCTACATCCTATTTTATAAAAGAATTAAATTATTATCTAATTAAAATTTTTATGATCATTTTTATTATTTATATTAATTTTATTAAATTCATTTATTAATACAAACATCAAAATGAAATAAAAATTAAATATTTCGACTATTTTAAGATGAAGAGGTATAGAGTTGTCTAATCCTCTATTATGTGATTATCGGTGACCTCTTTATACTAAGGTAACCAAAACAACTACACAAAATGAGTTATAATTCACTTTAAAAAATAAGTCATTTATTCTACCAAAAATAATATATCAATTTTTTCTTTATCTTTATATCCATATCATCAAATAGACTTAACAAAGCTAGTCTAAATAATAAAAATGAACATGAAAATTTCAAATAAATAATAAATTAATATTTTCAAAATACAAATAGTAAATGATATGTTTTAAAAAAATTTAGATATTGTTTGTGATATTAACCTAGTTTTTCACAAAGGTTCTCAAAAAATTAGGTCTTCTCTTTCTTTCTCCCTTTTATGTTACTTTTATAAGTTTGTATCTAAGTCTCATTTATATATATAAATGAATTTTAAAAACAGTTTATTGAAAAACTTCATAAATAAAGTGAAGAGATATTTAAATGAAAAATATTCTCAAAATACTAATATGGCAAATTAAGACCCTATTAAGGTTTTTAGTATTACAACACATCCTAATCAAGTTTAGGAATTTTGAGTGGATTGCCATATTTGAATATGGAAAGTGTCAACGGATGTTTGGTGAATACATATTAAAAATTTAAATAATATAAATTTTTACAATATAAATTATATAATCAATATTAAAAAAAAAATGAAATACACACTACGGAAATTTGAAAGCTTGAATCACTGAAGTATTATAGAATAAATTGACTGGCTTGTCCAATATTTGTACAAAGTAAATTTGCCTTGGAAATCAGGATTCCCAAAACATGGATTGCCTCTCCAATCTGACGTCATGAATGACTGTCAAAATCATGGGCTACAAAAGAAAAATGAAAGAAAATACTTTTGAAGATGAAAACTAATAAAATCCCTTCCGAGAAGATAAATTATAAGGCTAATGTTCCCGTGATTCACGATTTCGGCTGGCGAAGGCATTTTCCTCTAGTGCAAGCCCTTTGCGGCCCGTGCCGTCTCATCCTTTCAACTATACATCCCATTCAATTCAAAGATGTGTGATTAAAATTTGTCCTTACAGATTGTTATTGTGAAACAAGAAAATGCAGGATTTGTTTTGAAATTGAATGCCCCGCTTCCAACTTTACTTCGGGAAAATTTAGTATAGGTTTTTTTTTTTTTTTATTTCCTTTGCATTTGTGTATAATATATATATTAATGGCAATCGGGCCATAAAGGCACACTAATTACTCAAACACAAAATTAAATGGACAACACAAGTACAGTATATGAAATAAATAGGGTTATGAGCACAAGGATCTACAGGCCAGTAAGACATTAAATTCAGGTTTTTTTGACCCCATAAAATATTGACAGAATCCATTTGCCTCCATCAATCGCTATTATATCTATTTACACTCTCTCAATTTACAGAATTATTTACAACTAACCATTTTTAATTAGAGGTACATGTCATAGTCACATGGACGCGCATACGCAAAACATTGAAGGAAGGTGTCAGCATGTCCAAACCTTCAGCTTCCAAACTTTCCACTTTTGTAGATATTGCGAAAAATAATTCGATGATGTCTACCCAAAAACAATATAGCAGGCTCTTGCCTTTTTATAAACAGCCATTTTGATGATATTCCTGCACATGACAAAATTTGCTATCAAAAGGAAAACGTCATAGTTGGTTTGGCTTCTTGTTACCATGGCAAAGTTCATCTTTTAAACTGTAAGGCTAAATGAGTAGCTCCAGTTCACAAGTTATTTTTACGCACATTAGCAGGACTATTTAATTATTTGATTTCATTAAATTGATTCCTATAATTATCTTATCAATTAGATGATGGTCAAAGTTTTCGAACTAAATAGCAAGTTGGCTTGTATGATGGGCAATTTACGTATTGGCAAGTCCATTTTTCTTTATTAGGTTGAGATAGCCCAGAATGCGTAATAGTGCACTTTCAGGAAAAATTTAGGGCCATGTCATATGGTTCAGTGGAATGGTCCCATTTACTTCTGCTTGCAATGGAGAAAACCACGAGAGTCACATAGTCACATGGTACTAAGCATTATTAATTCGGATCTTAAATGCCAAGTTCTACCTGTCGATAATGGGTACAGTAATAATTGCATTGCAGTTTCATATCTGTAACCTTCTAGTTGGATATCAAGGATTTACATCGCACAAAGTCATGTTCCGACCCTATTCCTAGTTTAGAAGGATCCTCATTCCTCCATCACTGGTTTGGAAAAGTAATTCGTCCACATATTTCGCACATTTCCCAATAAAAGGCTTTTAATATGATATAGGCTCTAACACACGAGGGTACGGTTCCTCTGTCGAAAGTCTTGGTGCCTAGGTGGAGGAGAGGCTCGTAGCACGAGCCGCAAAACTTGGTCATCACACCTAACAATTAGAATGACATATTAATATGATTTAGAATAAAAATATATATATATTTTTATTTTTAAATAAGAAGCGTTTGAGTTAGATTTAATTTTCTAAATCTAATGATGAATTATGTAAATTTTTTTAGATTAAATTGCAAACTAAATCAAAATATAAGAAAAACTATATTTTAGATTCGGTCTAATTTGATTTGATTTGATAAATAATATTATATTAATATATTTACATTTCAAGTATGACTATCGAACTATAGTCTTATCAATAGATTATAGAAAATTGATATTCCTTTATTCGTATGAAGGAAACAGATTATTTAGCAGCAATAAAAATCCTGTAACATATCTATTATATTATAGTTGTCAAACCGATTTATCTAGAGTTAAAACATATAGAATTATAAAATTATATAATCAATCTTGTAGATTTGTAAACTCGTGTAATCATACGTCTAAATCATATTGCTATTAATATTTTACACCTATATAACTTTGCATCCTTTTTAATTGAAAAAGCCTTTAAAATTGTGAATTATAAAATCATCCGAGTTAACTAAAGATTATAACAATTATGGTTATTTCACAAACTAATCATATGTAGGAATATGCTAAGTGGTATATGGTTGTGGAGGCAATATTCTTATGGCACAATACGACTTCGAGGTTGAAAAATCCGAAAACGAAATTTAGCATTGACGATAGCAAATCGGAGGTTGGTGGAGACATTGGGCAAACGCTTGGGGTCGAGTTTCGATTAACCAAGAAGTCGACTGGTAGGAAAGCTGATCAATATTCGAAAAGTGGCGATTGATTGATAAATGCTCGGGGGTCGGTTGTTTCATTTCTCCTATTTTCGTTGTTTTAATTGTCGCATGATATTTTGGTTACAAATATTGGCTTATAATGGGATTTTACTTCGAAGAGAATGTTGATTAGTAAACTTCCTTCAACTCGAGTTCATCTAGGTTTTCTATGTGAATCTTGCAATATTTTTATCATTTTCCTTGATCTCTTTTTCTTTTAATGCAGTTGCTTGCATTTAGTTGTTGTCCATCCAGCTTATTGAACTTGCACAACGTACATACATGTTCAGTTAGGGGAGCGTGTATTGTTAGGGAGAACGGGTCTTGTGAAGGAATACATACGTAGAGTTGATACCAAAAGTCTAATCCTCCATAGGTTTTCTCCCCTGATTTGAATTGGATATGGTATGGAATCCATACAAAAGTATTCATTCACAGGTTTTCTTCCTGTTATTGAAGGCTCCCTTCACCTCAACAATACGTGAGTAAATTGCTAACGGGTGTCTATAAGATATTTGTTTGGAATTTTTTTAATATACCTATATCATTGCAAAGTATGTGATTAATTTTCAAAAAATATCGAAGTTTTCTTCCTTAAAAAACTTAACAAGTGCCGTACATCATTAATGGGACTGCTACACGTGATTGTTACGTACAGCACCAACTTAAAACCGCCCATTTTTTGCGCTTTTGAGGCCATGGAGCACGTTTTTTTCATCTTCACGATGCTTAATTACGGTATGAGACTTGTGCTTGAGCTTTTGCGTTGCCATAACATATGAGACAATGAAACGTGGATTTCGATGCATCTGATGCTACTCTTCTAACACGATAGCATCCTTTGGGAAATGTCGGTGCTTTGGAAGTTACATCCTGTTTATGGAATTTCTTCTTTGGTTGTGTTTGGCTAGTACAGCTGTTACACCCTCCACAACTTTTTCATATAGCTTCTCCAGGCAGGGTGTTCTTCCAGATATTTATCGTTCCGGGCTTGTTTATTGTAATTTCTTTATCCCTCACACCACCACCTTAACTGTATGCGTTGGTTTTGGTAAATATAAATGTTTTGTTTCGTGAGAGAATTTCTATTCGTTAAAGATGTGACATTATCCTCCTTTATAAAGATGGATAAATTCTAAAATCGAATCGATAATATAATATGGATTAAGAAAATCCAGGCTCGCCGCGTATTTGGGACCAATATATAATAAATAATTTTCTTGATACGTAATGTTAGGCAATAGGCCACATCACCTATCGGTAATCGGACCAATTTGGAGGCAAATATTAATTAATCCTCTAAACCGTGTTAGTTTTCATTGCTGGTTTCACTGTAGGCAATTTATTTTTTTTGTATACATTATGTTTCGCAGCTTGTAGAAAAGACGAATGTGTAGAAATGACAGAGAATCTAGATAAATAACTGCAAATGAAAACAAACGTGGTTTCTTATTATGTATTTGGAGATATAGAAAGGAAAAGGGAAGGGGAAGCAAATGGAGTTAAACGATTTTATTTTATTTTTTTAATATATAATGGTTGCTTTGATAAAAGAAAATTGAGAACTTCATGGTCATATCCTCTATTTTAACTCGACCGATACAACTCTTCATCCCATAATTGATTCAATATGTATTAGATCTAAAATAATGAAAATATAATTAGATTAATAGTTTAAATTTAATTGATATAAAAGACTAGATTGATCCCGTTAAAAATATGGATCAAACCTTAGAAATATCCAAAGAAATTAAGGAGAAAGAAATTAGTATTTAACAAAACTACCTATTTCATTTTGATGGAAGTAGCTATAAAGGATCACTTTGTATAAGGGTTAATCCACTTTTGCTCTTTTTTATTCCAATTTTAAAGAGAAAATAATTAGTTTTCGAGATGGAAATTGCTCTTTTTTACTATTTCCAAACTTTATTTATATGAGCAAACATTGTAATTTCATACATTTCCATCCATCATTGCCCCCAATCCAAGCACAACGAAAGTATCATTGTAGGCAAAACTATATTATTTTGAAGTTGGTAATTCATTTTATCGTACGGTGTCTCGTTTTTATATTTGAAAGGATTCATATTTAGAATACTTTAAAATTGTGATAAAATCTGTTTATTAATTTTGTATAAAAACCTAACTTCGTAACCTGACTTCTATAATAAGAGTGTCTCTTATCTTAGTTGGATCTATTTATCAATTAAGTGATTATAAATATATATATTTATAAAATATTTACTGTGAAAAGGGAAAAAAGCAATAATAATATTTAAATTCTATAATAACAAATTGATATGATACTTAATATAAAATTACAACCTTGACAAAAGTCTTTGTATTATAAAATTTCATCAAATATAGAAAATCTAAAAATATATTATATAACATCATTAAATTAGGTGGAACTATATAACTTAAATGGAAGTTAATATCATTATTAATTTCAAAATTCATTATATTAGCTATTATATTTGTAAGAAAAACAGTCAAATAATTGATATATAAGTTTGTAACCTTTTATTTATTTAAATTACAATGTACTAAAAAAAGATTAGTGCAATATAATATAAATATGAAAAAAATATATCAAGTATCTTGTGTTTGGATTTAAAAGCTAAACACGATTTGGGCATGATGTAAATGAGTTTAGACTATTTTGTATCCATTTTTTCTGTAAAAAAATCCATCTCCACGTCATATTATATCCGGATCTCAAATTGTGAGTCCTATATTACTTGAAACGTAAAATATATATGCGCGGGAATGGACTGAGTTGGGGGAAGATGATATCGATACGAAAGTGATATCTCAATCTGTGCTGTGCTGTGATCCATTAAATATTGCAAGGAAGAAGAAGAAGAAGACAAGCCGTACGTCTGCCAAAAATGTAACCACCTTACGAGACGTCTGGATTTAGAGAGGCCCGCCATTAACTCCATTTTCACCATGATTCGGTTCACGACTCACGAGTCACCAGCATCCTCCAATTCCCATAGTACTTGCATCAGGCTTTTTGGCTCCTCTCGATTCTCATGGGATTTGTCTACGGTACGATGATGTCACAACATTTTGTCGTCTCAAAATTTTTTATTCTTAATTTTGGTGCGTAGGAAATTGCGAGCATAATGTAGTACTACGACTTGAAGATTAACAGGGCTTGGGAAGCGGGAAGAAATGAATCAGAAAAGCAAGTTAGGGAAAGATTGTGAAAAAAATATTTGTTTTGCTTGTTTGTGTCACGGGTGGAATTTCTGTTTATATTGTGTAATACTTAGTGCTTCTAACTATACTAATGAAGCTTAAGTTCAATCTAAAAACTATGCATACAAGTTTAGAGAAAAAAAATAGAAAAAGATACTTTGATTATTAACTTAATTTCACTCAATGTCTAGATGATTATAAGTGAAGAGAAATCTCTTATATATATAAATGGGCTTTTACAATAGATAACCAAGATTAATTCAATTTAATAGTTACAATATTAAATTGAATCTTGCTTAGCAATCATACCTTATCTCTAGAATCTTCTTAAAACCTTCTATCTTTTAGAATCTTCCTGAAATTCGGACCTAGGCTTTTCTATCTTGATAGGCCATAAGAACTTCTTACATATGTTTTCTTTGTCTTGTGTTCTATCCTCAAGGTTATGTTGGGCATATCTCAAGGATCCTAGAAAATTAGTCCATAATATTCTCCTCCATTCAATCCAATGACGTCCTTGTCGTGGCTTCCTTCTTCAATTCTGGTTTACTCAATACTTTGACCTTCGTTCTCTATGTATGCCTATACCATAAGAATGCTTGACCCTTCTTCAAGCCCAATGTAGCTCCTCATCCTTTTTAGTCTTAACCTTAATTACTGAGGCTTTGTCCTACTTTTTCACATCTATCGGGTTTGAACTTTTTGGGATCTTATCAATTGTTCTTTCGTCCATCTCCCCCACTAAAGTCGAACTATCTCTGTTCATCAATGTTGACTCCTCCCTTCTGATTTGCATTGATGTAATAAGTTTTGTCGCTCGTCCCGTCTTCTTACTTTTGGGACTATGCATTGAGAATCTTGATTAAGTCAGCAAATACAATTAGATCGAGGAACAATGATAGCATCGTTCCTATCCAAGAAGTTTGTGCTAATAACAAACTCAAAATCATCCATGGGGACGACTTTAATATTCTCCCGTCCTCGTTAATCCCTGATGTTGAATTCCACATTCTTAGCAACCTCATAAGTTAGGAGTTCCTTAAAGTTAACTGTCTTGAGTCGAGTTTTACTTTATTCCACTTTTAACCCAAGTCTAGAGGTGGCATCCTTTAAAATGAGTAAATGTGACGCCTTCATATCTACCATAGCATTTATCTTCATGCTTGCTACTTTGGTCTTCACATACATTAAACCATTTTTCTCCTTTGTACCTTGAGACTTCATGGTATAAAGAAGACGAATGGCACGAAGCTTACCCTTGTTTTCTTCATTGGTTTTGTCCATTCCAAGAAGAATGTCCAATCTTTCCCTTTTTAGACAATCTCAAGCATAATATAGTTCATCACAAAAATAAAACTTAAGTTACATATCCTTCTCTTATCTACCATCCTCCTTCTTTCTCTTGGAGGACTTAATGATCTCCTACCTTTCATATCTTACTCTTCTTCTCCTTCATTACTTATGGAATACTAATCTTCCTCCTTCTGAAGTTCTACCAAGCCCTCTACTATAGCAATGGTTTTTGAGATGTTCTTCACTCGATGATGCTCCAACTCTAACTTAGCTTAAGGTTTCAAGCCATCTAAGAACATAACAAAAGCATCATCCGAGTTGAGGTTCAGTATCTCCAGCATCAACTCTGAGAATTCTTGAACATATTGCTTTACATTGGCCTTTTGTTGTAGATGCCTGAGTTTGATCTTAGCTTTTCTCTTTGCATTTTAGGAAGAGAATCAATCTCGAAACTTCATCACAAAGTGTGGTCACGAAGTAATCTCATTGACCCTTCTTCTCCACCAAATTAATGCTATATCCTTCAGTTATAAGGCTGATGTCCTTACTTTACTTCCATCATTGATAAGCCCCAACGCCCTAAAGTACTGTTTAACTTCCTACAAAAAATTATCTACTTCTCTTGCATATCATGTCACGCCCCGAAGCGGCAGAGTCATAATAACCCCACCATGCAAACCATTTTAAAATATAAGTTGGCCTTACAACTGCTATCCTAGACCCGATCTATACAAGGTATCCACGACTAACTTGCTTTGAAGTAAACAGTTCATGAATTAAATAAATTGTTTACTTGTGAATTTAAGAAAAATAAATATTCACATTAAATTAATCTGAGTGTATTTATAGGATTTAGCAATCTATTCATAATCTAATTGAGTAATTTATAATTTAATGTTAAAAGCTTTAAAATAATTCTAACTGGAGAATGGATTTGGTCTTCTGTTTACATTCTTACTCTCTAGGATCCCGCAGTTGTTAGCGTTAAGGTGATTATAGGCTGCTTCATTGCTAGCAACTGTAACAACGGTTATAAGGATATGAGTAACCACAGCTCAGTAAGTTAAAACGAAAGACTTAAAACTATACCATAGACACAAAAAGGTGATCAATCAACTTATTAGGTGCAATGCATGTTCAAGCAAATGCCATCGCACTACGTTATCGTGAAATTAAAGAAATTGTACCTGCTTTAATCCGAGTTGAGGAGTTGCCATTAATACAACAACTCACGACCAAACCTAAGCTTCTACAATGGAGACACAGCTTCTACAATGGAGATACTGCTTCTGTTGCGATTACCTTCAAACCATTGACTTTACCCTTGCTGTGATCTCCTCACTTATCACTTAGTTTAACTAAGGATAAAGAAGGGACCCGTTATGCAATCCAACGCTATCCCTTCGAAGAAGTCGGCATTTGGTTGGAGAATTCTAAGTTTCCCCTATCACTTAGTTCAACTAAAGATAAAGAAGGAATTTATTATGCAATCCAACACTATCCCTTTCGAAGAGATCGGCATTTGGTAGGAGAATCCTAAGTTTTCCCTCATGAGTTGCTATGCAGGTCCGATTTATGATTGCAGGTTGTATATTTAATTAGATCCAGTTTATGGTGATAAATCATTTTATACAAAACATACAATACAAGCCAAGTAGCAAACAAAAAACCATATCATCAGCTCAGAATAAGTACAATCAAGTATAATTTCAAGCCTCCAAAATATAACACGGTATTAATCCCAACTTACTTGGACTCCTCGCTTGCTCACTCGAGATTCGATTCGCCCAGGCTATTACCGATCATCCTTATAATACCAACATTGTCTTAATCTTTATATACCTATTATGGATTAGTTTTTATTCTATAACACTTATTATTATCTTTGATTTAAGGTTTAATATGTTTAATTATCTAGGTTCTTAAATCTTTTACAATTATTCTAAGTTTGGAACTAGATTTGGGTTTAGTTTCCGCATCAATTTTTAAACGAGGTTCTAATTCAATTTTTAAGTACTGTTTTATACACGAACCTTAGAAATTCTTTTTAGCTCATAATGTGAAATTAATCACATTACTTCCAGATATCCTAAATACCACAATTCTAATCAGTATTTTATTCCACTCGGTACACTTAAATCCTTATTAGTGTATCGAATTTACTTCTCATGTGAGAAATTTTTATATTTTTTATTTAATTACATAAATTTAAGTTTTTTATCAAATTTATTATATATTCCTATTATTTATATAATATCAATTTTTATCATAATATCTTCTATTTATTATATTTCCAATAATTACATATTATATATTATCACCTATTATATGCATAATACACATCTAATATTTCCATCACTTTAATTACCATATCTCAACATTAATTAACATTTTAAAAATGTCTAAATTCATTCCAAATAAGATTTTACACCTAATCATCCTAATTTACAAAATTAACTTAAAATTTACTATTTTTTCCTATTATTTATTTACTACATGATTACCCTAATAACTGTATATAATACCCTAAAGGATACAAATATCATACTTTATCAGATTTAAACATTTTAAAACATATAATGATTTACTAAATCAGTGATTAACTATTTTGATTACTTAATTAATAAAAAATAACCCATTTTATGTATCATTTTAAGGCTTAAAAATTCTATAAAAATTTCAAAAATTAATTTTTTAAAAAGGGTTTCATGGCATTATTTTATATCATTTAAGTAGTCTATACAAAATTTTTTTGTTCAAAACTACACTTTTAAGGTCATTTATTTCTAATATTAAATATACCTGATTTTGTTCAATTTCTTAAGGATCACGTATCACAGAATATATTTTCATCAAAATAATATTTTTCCTAAAAACTACACAGCAAAACAAGTTTCATAATTTTCTAAGAATATTTAATATTTTTACGAAATTAAACAAAATCGTATTGAAAATCAGACTCACCTGTGTAGGTGGCTTCGGCCACCGCCAACCGTCGTGGTCTTGTCGGCTAATCTTGGCACTATCACTACCGTGTGGTGTTGGTGGCCATCCACTCTCAGGTACTCATCAGGTTTGGGTTCTCTTTAGAAGTTTCAATTGTACAGTTTTTTTTTGTAAAACCCTAATTTCCTCTCAATTTCACATTTCTCTAATTTTATAAAATTTTAGACATTCAAAATGAGTTTCTAAAAAATTTGGGGTATTTATAGAGGTTTTAAAGAATTATTGTGCATTAATTAGACAAAACAATTGCCTTATCTCTTCTTCTTCTTTTTTTTTTCACTTTCTATTTGTTGCATTTTAATTGGTTAATTTTGTTTCTTCAATTCCATATTGCCACGACCACTTTCTGGAATTTTCCTCATTTTTTTATTTTTTCTTAGTTAATTATGAATTTTATTTAATTATTTAGCATTATTTTAGCACATTTCACATATTTTAAGTAATTACGCGTATTTTTACCTATATGTAAATTCATATATAGTACAAATATTCTTAAATATTATTTAAATTATTTTATGAGTTTTATTGTACATATAATTTATCTCTAGTAATTTGTTAATTATTGAAATACATTTTACGCATTTTCGATAAATGACGAGTAATATACTTAAAATTTTAAAATTTTATATTCTTTTATTTTATTACTTATTTTCTTAAATTTAAACTTACGAGATTATTTTTATTAATATTTTTAACTTAATTTATAATTTAGGTTTGATCAGATTCTTTAGTTGATCAGAACCCCGAGTAGTTAATTGTGAGGCTTATAGATCATGTCCCCTTAAAGCATTCAGGCTTCAACATTTCCACCCTTGTGACTAGCTGGATAGTTACTCCTTTAGCAATAGTAGCTCGGCATGTTGCCAACTGATTTTTAAGGTCTTTAATCTCTTGCTGCATGTTGATGATGGTAACAACAATTTTTGCTTCATATGCTTCTTCCTTAGCTTCGAGTGCACCTATCCGGGTCTCAAGGATACCTTCCTTTTCTTTAAGCTCTCCATTACGCCTCCTCAATTCCTTTAAGGTTTGGTTCAAAGCTCCTTGTAGCTTACCTTGAAGTTTTTCCTCTAACCCATCCATGATAGCTCCATAGTTATCTAGTTACTCCTTGGCTTCACCGACGCTTAGCTCAACTTTATCCACCCGAGTAGAAAGGGAACTCAGCAAATCCTTAGACTTGGCTCTTTGCCTTGTCATTTGGCTTCCTCCTTGGTCATTCACCTTATTGATCGTAGAGTTATTGTTCTCATTTTTAGATGACGACATTCTCTTTTTGAAAGCTAGCTCTAATATCGCTTATCATAGATGAAATTCTTTTGGATACGCCTATGCATTACTTAGTGTTCCTAACTATACTAAGAAAGGCTAAGTTCAGCCTAAAAATTACATGCATACACAAGTTTAGAGAAAGAGAAACTCTAATTATCAACTCAATTCCACTCAATACCTAAATGATTACAAATGAGAGGAAATCCCCACTATAGATAAATGACTATTTACAATAGATGGCTAAAATTGATTCAATATAATAGTTATAATTGAATCTTATCTATTTACCCTATCTACTATTATATGTTAAATTTGGATATCTTTAGAACATTTTTAAAACCTTCCGATTTTTAAAATCTTTTTTAAGTTCAGGCTTACGTCTTTTTTTTTTTTTTTATAGATCATGGGAACTTTTTATATTTATCTTTTTTGTCCTGTGTTACATACTCAAAGTCATGTATAGAGTATTTCAAGGGTCTTGAAAAATTAATCCATGACCTTTAAATGAATAAAGAGTGAAAATGGAAGGAAAATAGTAATATTATGGTTTATTTTATTAAAATATTAATAAAGCTCCTAACACTAAAATGTATTTTTATTACAAAACAAAAATCACTGCTTCCACTTTTCTTTTCTTTCAGCAAAGTACCTGAATATCTTAACTTTTTATCCCTTCCCCATGCCGGCCCTCAATCCAAATATAGCTAAAACCTGCCAATAAAACAATAGCACGCATCATGTCCGACGGTAGTCGAGGCAAGAATCCTGTTAAGATAGAGATGCGAAATTAGGGCTGATCGACTGAATCGGATTCCGACCAGCATGCGTAGTGGTCTACCTAAATTTCATCATTCGTGTTGGTTCTCAGCTGAGAACGTTGGGACCCATAGTTAACATTGCGATAAGAGTCTTGTCGCACCTAATTTTCCTCTCTTTTCGTAGTTTTCTCCGATTTTTCTCCACGTTGCATTCGTATTGCTCATTTCCTACCCTCTTTTGTTTTTTAATTATATATTGGATGGGTGCAATCTTATCCGTTATTGCGCGAACCACAACCGAGCGAACCGTTCCACTTTAAATGTCATCGAAACATGTTTACGGTCGACATCGGATGAATCAACTGCAAGCTGCGTGTTTTCCCCTGGCAGCTTACTTGGATTCAAGAATGGAGTGCAACTCCAGCAAATGACATGGAAGAAAAGACTAGTTTTACTAAAAATATTTTAATCATTTTCTTTTATTCTTGATAGATCCCATTTTCTATTATTTTAAAGTCTATTTACTACAAACAAAAATAAATAAAAGACTGGTTTCTAGAATAATCGAGTTCTCACCCCCAATTTCCGTCCAAAATTAATTATTTAAAACAAAAGAAATATAAATTCACTTAAAATGTGATTACAGTCTGATTTCATGAAATGAAATAATAAACGATCAGGAAAAAAATGACATAAAGTCATAATAGGAAATAATTACAGAACTTCCTTCAACTCCTTAATAAATTTTATTTACACTTTACCAATGACATGGAAGAAAAGTGAAAACAACAATTATCATGCCTAAGCTAGATTTCTACTCCTCTAGAATTAGAAAAAATGTGAAAAGAAAAAGAAAGAAATTGAAGCATGGGCAGATCTGACTTCGATCCCGACCAACTAACCATTAAAACGAAAAATATTAACGAAAACCGCTCACTTGTTAAAATGCTAAATCAGAACCCCCTCCATACATTTCTCAACTTATAACGGCTTTCTAAGATCTTAACAAGTGCCACGGAACCTCGGTTTACGGAAGCTACATGGAATTAGTACTGGCAGAGAACTAATCTTCTGTTGCACAAACTGCAGATATATTTTCTCTTGACGTGGAAACAAACAGGCAGAAAACAGAACCTCCAGTGGCTCTCAACATCAACGGCCTGGACTTTGCCACCACAGTGTGGACATGAACCAGAAGCTTGATGCCTTCCTAGTTCCTTCTGATCCTCTGTTACCACCCCTAGCATTCTATTTGTCAAACGTTGTTGGTGCGTGAACGTATGGAAAGGAAGGTGTCGAGGAGAAAAGGAGAAGACAGAAAAGTTTATTTTGTGTAGGGAGGGGGAAGAGTATATATAGGGGCGAGTAATAAAAAGATGGGACAGTTGGGTGGGGCAGTATATTCTGTGGATCATTTTGGAAACCACTGGGTACTGTTTTTTTCGCTTTGAATAATTAATCGATGCTAATGCCTCCGTCCGCCGAGGGGATTTGCACTAATGTTATTTTATTTGTACCTAATAAAATAACCCAGCTATCTACGGAAGTGACTTGGACGAGTTACAAATGGGTTCGGTAAAATCTAGAATATCTTGCTTCACACTGCGTTGAGTATTTCAAAACCCGTTCCAAATTCTATAGGATTTTTTTTTTTTTTTTAACTGCAAGTTTAAAACCAGCCTATCAAGCTATTGAGGAACCAACAACCTATCTAAAATCCATCCAACTAATTAATGTAATTTTACAAATTACTTTATAATTCATAGTCAAATAAATCTTTAATTAAGCAAAAAGAAAAGATAACTACTAAAACTTGTAAAATAAATAATTGCAAAAGATTGGCCTAGTACTTTAGACTTAATACACGTCTATGACATCTTGCATCATATGTTGTCCAAATCCCACTATAAACACTTCTTAATGTATATATATAGTGTAAATTATTCTTATCGAGTGTATATATCGTATAGGATATAGTGTAAATTATTCTTATCGAGTGTATATATCGTATAGGATGATTCATGTATTCAAAAGTAGTCAATAACAAAACAATCTTATCCATTCATAAAAAAATAATAATAATAATAAAAAGCCTTGTAAAATAAATAACTCTATAAGCTTAACTTATAATGTTATTTATTTTATAAGTAACTCATAATATTATTTGTTGTCAAAATTAATAATTAGATTTATAATAATGTATAAATTGTACATTTCTAAATTTATAATAAAATAACGAATAATAAGTAGGACATATTCAAGCATTAACCTTTTCTTAGAATTTGAATAAAAAATTTATAAAATTTTAACATTTTATCTAGAATGCATCCCAAAACATTATAAAATACTCTTATAATAGTTAAATATCGAGATTAGACGAGTTAGATATCCTATAAAAGCTTATCTATCCTATAATTAGAAATTTATTAAAGGTTTAAAAGAAAAAAATCTGTACATTGGTTATATATTTTATGAAAAAATAAATTTGTGTTTTTTTTTTTAGCCCGTAACACGCTGATCTGTTCCGCCAGGTGAATTGGCACTTGACATGATTTTCGAGGAAAGAAGTCAAGGAAGTAGGACATATTCGGAGCAATTATGTCAAATGTTAAGGTCAAAATTCATGTGCACATAAGGGAAATAATAGAATGAAAAGATGAAAAATAAATCTTATATAATACATAAATAAAGGACAATACTTTTTAAACATGCGTTTTTACCTTTTTTTTTTGTAATTATTTTTTGTTTTCGACATTTTATATACCTGTATTTTGTTTTGCTTGTCACATTTTTCAATCACTAAGCTGGTGTCAACCTTTGATTAAATTTTACAAAAATCAAGAAAGAAAAGAGAAATCATTAAGCTTCAACCAAAATTAACACGGTGGATGGTGTGACTGTGATTCATTCCCATTATGCCTGGAAAAGGAAAATAAAAAACAAGAAAATTCCATGGGATTGAATTTTATAAAGAAATTAATAATAAATCTACATTTTATTAAAAGAAGAAGATGACAAGTATACATAAACTTTTCATGGATACTTATTTAGAACTAAACAAAAAAATTATACTTTTCAATGTTAATTATATATTTTACAAAAATTAAATCCATTCAACATGTGGAAATTTCGATTATTTAGTATATTAGCAAGTTGCTTTGGAAGGTGGTTAAAATTTTCCATTTTTAAAATCGATTATGATTGAATTCAACATTTTAAACGCTTAGAATCAAGTTGAGTATTGGTAAAACTAGTCAACATGATTTCCCTTGGTCTCCAAGGATTTATGGGAGTTATGTAAAACCAAACCAGTCAAATGTGACAGGCATTAATTGGGTTTAGAGGAAAAGAAAATGGAAAAAACCTGTTAAATTGGGGGAAGGAAAAGTGAAGCGAGAACTCCAGAATATTTCTCCGTAACGTCGTTTTCTCGGCCTTGAGTATCTGACGGCATTTATTGAGACATTTTGTCTAAATTTCTTCGATAATTTGTTCTCCATCCTCTAGAGTCAGTATAAATCTGTTATCTTTAAAATGATTTGATGCCTCGCAATCTAGTAATTTACACTACTAATTTCATTATTTATAAGATTTCATGATAGGATACCGCGAAAACAGCTGTAATTTAATTACACTAATATTATTAACTGAATAAATTAGACTTAAGTCTCCATTTCTTGAGTTTAACATATAAAAGCTACAAAAAAATCAGTATAGGAAAAAAAATTTGTTTTTCTTTCCACTAAAAAATACAAGGAAGCCACTTGAAGCAATTTTAATATTTTTTTAAAAATATTTATTGATTTAGTTATTTTAGTTTTTTTTACCGGCATTTTGCCATTTAGTAGGTGGGTCCAATTGCTTCCAGAAACCTGGCCCAGGTTTGAATCCACGTGTCCTACTAACGGTCGAGGCTCAAAAGTCCAGAAATTTCGGCGCACGCCCCTGGTTTTCCAAGACACTTCTCTCTAACGTACGCGTGTATATGGACATTGCGCATAGTTTGCATACATAACGTAAACGGATGCGAGAGAGAGTACGCACTACGCAGGTAAAAAATGTGATTTTAGGTATTTTTGTTTGTTAGTTTTCAGAAAAATATTAAAAACCATTCTGTGTTTTTCTTCTCTAGTTATAACCTCCCCCCGACCCTCCCAAAATATCTTAGCACGTACCTAACGTTTTCATGTTCATCACATGCACTTGCAGCTTTCAATTTTCTTATCTGGAATATTTGTTACGACCATTTGTTTTGTTTGAATAAATAAATAATATTAATGGATGTCCTTATGAATAAAATTTTACAACTTTTCACATATTTTTTCATAAAGTTTATATTTATAATGTTAAATAATTAATATATCCATATTATTAAAACCAAACCCTATTTTTAATAATCACAATTCACAGCTACCAAAATGTGATCTTTTGTGATTTTAAGGTATTTAATATATTTTATGTGTATATTTAACAGCTATCACAATAGTTTGAAATTAATCCCACAACCTTTTCAACCATATCCCTTTCGCTCATAGAATTTACTCACTTTTTCTCAAATATGTTATTCTCATGCCAAAATTTCTCTCATTTATTTTATTTATCAGTTCGCATTTAATCTTATATAAACAGTACGATTGGTTTATAAATTATAATAAATTTGGAATGAAATTATAACTTTTTAGGAATGAAATAGATAAGTAATAATTATTCTTTATAATTATTTTGAAGTATTATGAATAGATATTATAAAAAATTAAAGTATAATTATCCCTATGGTCTTACTAAAGAATTATAATTTCTTCATTTTTTTAGCAATATAAATTTTGTAAAATAACCATTACACCAATTTAAATATAAAAATAGGTGAATAGATGAAAAATAGTTATTCAATTCCACTCTTTGTAAAACCAACTAAGCTTTTCAACGAAAATTATAGCAACGACTTGGAAAACGTATGACGTTTATTTGTGTTTTGTGGTAGGCTGATAGGTGTTTGTTTTCGCGTTAAACTTACCTTAGTCGACTCTACGCCGGTGCGCTTGCCCTCCTTCCTTAGTCCTTCATCTTCAACTGTCTATAAATTAAACTTCACAATTGGAAGTATATTTAAAGTGGAAAAACGGACAATAACCTATGCCAAATGGAACCAAATTGAAGGTTTTATTTATTTGTTTGTGTTTTACAATTTGGTTTATGTCTAGAATATCTCAAAACCGAAAATTTTAGTTCGATTTAGGCTTTAGATATCTTGAAAACAGATAATCAAACCAGAACGAAAATTTAAAACTCTGCAGATTATAAAGTAAGACAATATAACGCCATGGATATAATTCTAAGACAAAGAGTCATTATGTTGTGGCGAATTATTTTTCTTTTTCTTTTTCTTTTTGCTACTTTTTTAACTTTCACACATGCACGGTATGTGACTACTAGTATTTTCATTAATCTTCATTTCTTCTTAATACAATATTTTCTCTAATATGGTCGAGCTGCTTTAACAAGTGTTCATAAGAGATACAGACTTTATAAAAGCGTCATAGCGAAAGCCCATTTCATTCAAACCAATCCCTTTTGCTTCTAACCTCTTATCAATGCTTTCTAGATAATGTAAATTGATTCAATACTCCGCGTAAATCCTCTTCTCTAGTTTTTAGAGTGATGTTCTCCTCATCTATCAATTTTAGACTCTTTTTTACTTTTAGTTAAATTTACAATTAAATACCTAAGTTTTTCAGATATCAATTTCAATGTCCAATTGAACTTTATAATATTACCATTAATGCTTGAACTAACTCCGTTAATATTCATTAAACATGCTTGTATTATAAACCTATAAGAACATGACAAAAATTATAAATGATATATCTAACTTTAAAATGATACATATGAGTATATGACGCAGCATATAATATAATAAAAGGACTTTTGGAAATGGTTCATTAAGTTATTATAATCCTACTTCTATAAATAATGGATAAATCTACACTTTGGGCGGAAATGAACATTATAGAAATAGATAACTTGCACTGAATTAAAGAAACTTGTTGCTTTCTCCAAACTATACTATAGATTATAAGTTACAAGAAAACATACAAGAATAATTGAAGATTAATGTATGTTGGATCTGTACATTTGTCTATGTCTTGTAACTTCTTGCCATATATTTTCCCATATAATTATCTTTTCTAACTTAGATTAATTGGAATTCTAACACATATATAATTCTTTTCACACCACTTTTATGTAAAAATATTCGAGTTGTCATTCATCCTCTACTAGGTGTCTCGCCACTAACTTGCAATACTAATTTAAAATTAAATCCATTATGTTTATCTTTGACTCTATCAAGCTGGTCGGTTCAGTTCTAACCCTCATATTTAAGCTGATGTTTATCTTTTAGACTACAATAGTGGGCTTGATTGGCCCCCACAAGGTTTCCATATCGTGTATTATTGTGGGCCCTTGAGCATGATATTCTTAACCAATAATGTGTATATATATCTATAAAAGTAACCTCATACACAAAGTGTATTGTACGATACAATGCTTCTTGATGAGTGCCTTAGACATCTTTACACTCTTTGCGCTATGTTTGAAATAAAAAAAAAAAAAGAAAGTAAACGGAAAGAAAATAAAATAAGACGTAGAAAAAATAATGGAAAATATTTATTTAGATATGGATGAAATAGGAAGAAAAATTTTTATAGTAGATCCTAAAGATAAGTGCTATAACTTTAGTTCCTACTATAAAATTATGATTTTGAGATCAAATATGCAATACTAAACTATTCATAATTTCTGGATTATTTAAACCTATTAAAAAAAAGACGAACATTGAGTTTACTAAGGTCTTTTATGAATATTAGTTTAAAATAATAATAGAGTAGTTTCATTAAAATTTGTATTTCTATCATCTTTTAACCAAACTAAAATAGGATGATTTATGCATTTTTTGTGAAGAGATTTAATTGAAATTTAAATAAATCCAATTTGTAAGTATTTATATTTTTCTTTGTGTTTTTGAAATGTTTCTGAAAATAATTTGACTATTTCACGCTTTTTTGATAAAGAAACAGTTTTCTCTACCGTTTTAATTACATAATCATGATTTAAATTAAAACTTCAAATTTCATAAATCTCTTTGGGTTTTTCATGAGAAATTGACTAATTATCTAAATCTTATTCAATTTGAGAAATCTTAATTTCAAAAAAGTTATGAACATTTGATTAGAATCACTAGATCTTATGTCTATGGTAGAAGAACTTTGTCCAGATCTTTGACCGGAAGAAGACGAATATCTTCTTAATAAATTCATTTTTTTTTAATAAAGACTTAATATTTTGCTAAATAAATTTGTATTAATTTATTCACTTGTGAAAATACCTTACTGACCAACGGTTTTATTGCTTTAGAACTATCTTCCTCCGATAGTCTTGAGGCTAATTCGTATATTTTTCTTTTATATTATGATGGATTTGAGGTTCCTACTAAATCAACTTGAATTTAAATTTTTTCTTTTAAAAATTCATTTATATGAGTAACACTCTTTTTGTGTTGATCAAAATACGCTTGAACAATTCTTGCATCTACTATATCGGTATTGAACTTTTCCCACCATTTAACTTTATAAATTCGTGAAACATAAGGTTTACTATATTCTTCTTTACTAATAATGTAAGTCTACAATATTATCCAACCTATATTAAATTTTGCTACAAATTTAAGAAACTTGAAAAAATTGGATTGATTAGTATTCTTACGATATATCTTTAGTCTTTGAAATATTTCTGCTGAGAGAATTTTCTCCGATAAACTAAAATATTTGAACCAATTAGCAAACCATGCTGGAAAGCCTTCTTAAGTAATCTTGAATTGAATGAACCATAAATGAGAATAATTTTTGACATAGAATATATTTTCTCAAGCTTTAATGTAATCATAGTAGTTGTATACTAGAGGATCATATACTTGAGAAAACATTTTGGCATTCCATGGAGCTAAACCCCATTGCTTTAGATGAATAACCCTTTTGATTTCACATTTTGAATAAGTAATATCCTTGTTTTCATCTCGATGGACTAACTCGATACTATTAGTGTCAATCAAAATAAATTCACAAAATCTTCTATTTTTCTTTGGATGGATTAGTTGAAAATGAAAATCTTTTGGAAAATATTTTTGAATAATTTCAAAGGGAGATTTTTCATAAAAGTTTTGTGATATCTCTGGTTCTATTGGGAGCAATATTTGAGTATTTTTCTTTTGAAAATATTCATTAGTTTGTGGCTTGGCTTGATAACTAGGATTAAGAACTTAGAAACAATTTTGGGTAGGAAAATCTACTAAAGATGGTGATGTTGATGTTGATGATATGACAGCTTTTGCATAAGTGGAAGGAATAAGTGGTCTTTGACTGGGTTTTGATGGAGTTGAAGGACATAATTTAAGTACATAATCGGATTTTTATCTTAGGTTTCGACAATTTTGCTTTAGAGAAATTCTCTAGACAGGAAATCTGGAAGTGAAATGAATTCTCTTTTAATAAATTCTATATCGAAATCAAAAGCAAATAAAATAACTTGCCATTTTGCAAAAAAATTGTTTTGAAACTAAATTTTTAATATCTTCGAGTAAAATTTATTTTGTAGATTTGTAGTTAACTTTTATAAAAAAATTTTACCGAAAAAAAATCATCTTGAAATTTAGAAATACAAAGAACGATAGACAAAATTTCTTTTTTAATTGTTGAATAATTAATTTAAGCATTTTGCCATATTCCTAAATAATATCTTACTATTTGTTCTTGATCATTAATTAATTGTTTCAATATTCCATCATAACTTATATTTTGAAGCATCAGTTTCTACTATTAAGTTTGAGTTTGGATTGATAATACTTAGACAAGGTAGATGTTTTACTCCTTTCTTAATTTCTTGAACAACTTTAGTCATTTCATTATTCCATGGAGGAGGTTTCTTCTTTAGTCTTTGAAATAATGGCTTACATTTAATTCTTAAGTTTTGAATAAAATCAGATACATAATTAAGATAACCTAAAAATCTTTGAAGTTGCTTTTTGTCTTTTATTTCATTGGAAAATTTTTGAGCGAATTCGATTGATCCATCTATTGGTTTTATAGTGCCTTGATTTATATGATGTCCTCAAAATCTTATTTTCGTTTGAAACAATTTTATCTTTTTGCTAATACTACTAAACCATTTCTTTTAATAAAAAGATATTTAAATGTTTAAAATGTTGATCTATATTTTTTGGAAAAATTAGAACATCATTAATGTATACAATTGAAAAACTTGTATATAAAGTAAAAATTTCATTCATAATATTTTGAAATTTTGAAGGGGCATCTTTTAAACCAAAAGGCATTATATTTCACTCGTAATGTCTAAATGAAACTATAAATGCAGTTTTATATCTTTTAGATTCATTTATTTGAATTTAAATTTTGATTTTATATCAAATTTTGAGAAAATTTTTCCTTCAGATAACCTATTAAGTAAATCCTTTTTATTAGGTATTGGATACCTAATCCATTTGAGTATTGTGTTTAGAGATTTAGAATTGATGACTAATATAGGCGTTACTCTTTCTATTTCAGCTTGATTTTAAACATAAAAAGTAGAGCATGATCAAGGAGATTTAGACTTTCTAATTAATTTTTTATTCAAAAGATCTTGAATATCTTTTTTACAAAATTCTAATAATTCATTATTCATTTAAATTAGCCTAGCCTTAGTAGAAATTCTTTCTTCAGTAAAGCTTTTAATATATAGTAGTTTGACTATATGCTTTTTTTTTTACCAAAAAGCGTTTGGAATATGTTAACAAATTTTCCTTTCAAAACTTTTTTGTAAAACTTTTATTTTTTCTTTAATTTTTGGTTTTTCTAACTGATTTAAAATTGTTTTTTCTTTTAAATCTTCTTTGAAAAAATTAACACATTTTAACTTTTTCTCTATTTGACCAAGCATATTATCCTTTAATAAATTGACTCCCTTTTCTTTCATTGGACTAGTGAATTTAAACATTACTTCTTTATTTTTTACTTCAATTTTTAAACCTTGAGCAGTTATTTGAAACTGATATAATATAGTAAGAAAAGAGGTACCTAAAATCATTGCATTGTTTATATTTTTTACTAAGATAAAATATGTTTTAAAATTTATTCCATCTTGAATAATCTTAACTGTAAGAATTTTATAATTAACATTTAGTCTCAATCTACTAGCTGAAACTAATCTTTTTGAAGTTTTTTCATAAAATTTCATAGGAATTAATTCTTCTTGAATACAGTTTTGATCAATACAAGAATCTAAAAGAGTGATTGCTCTTACTTTAAAATTATTATGAATAGATATTACTACTTTAACATACCATTTTTGAATATTTATTTTATTAATTAAATTAACATATTCTTTACTTTCTTCTCTTGATTCTAAAATTTCTTCTTCTTTTTTTGTTCTGAACTCTCATTTTCATATTTTTCGACCTT
Source organism: Lumnitzera racemosa (assembly GCA_024138005.1). Lineage (NCBI taxonomy): Eukaryota > Viridiplantae > Streptophyta > Magnoliopsida > Myrtales > Combretaceae > Lumnitzera > Lumnitzera racemosa. Next base: position 12,582,719 of record JAMXBC010000007.1, read on the forward strand.
TTCTTTTAGATTATTATATTTTATCTTTAATTCATTGATTTCTCCTTTTATTTTATTGATTTCCTCTCAAAGAGTGTTTACCATTATTATATTTTTTTTTGAAAATCTATTATAAATTTTTTCTAAAGAATAGATTTCTTCATTATAAGAATCTTCTTTTTTGTTCATTAATATTTCTCTAATTTTGAGCAAATATTTTCTTTGTTTTTCTAAATCTCTAATTTGACCAACTACTTTTAAAAGAATTTTTTCTTCATTGGTAATAACATTTAGTTGTTTATATGAACAAATATCTTCTTGATAACACTTTGAATCAGATTCTTCTATAGTAGTATCTGAATTATTTTCTAATTTTTGGACATAATAAGAATTTTCATAACTTGAATCACTATCTTTTGTACTTTCTTCATTAACAATTTTGCATAATTCTTATTTAACTTCATCATTTAGGTCTAATTCATTAACCTTTTTTATTTTTTTGAACATTTTGGTGCTATATGTCATTTTATTCTACACTTGTAGCATTATATTTCTTTTTCGAAAGATTTTCTCTTAGGTCTATGTTTCCTATACCTCCTATATTCTTTTTTTCTCATTTGGTTTATTGAATTTACGTCTTTTATATTTCCTTTTTACTTTTAAAGATGGAGCTTGAATCTTTTTGAAACCATATCAATAACAAAAATCTCTTAATTCCCTTTTAAGACTTTCTTTTTCTTTTTGAATCTTTCACTTAAGCTTTAAATCATTGCACAAATTTAATCCTTCTAGATTAACCATATTAACTATTTCACCGAAAGTAATACTTGAATAATTTGAAATAAGATTATAGTTTTGATAAATTCTTTCTTGTACTTTATTTACAAATTGTTTCGGAAGACCGTATATAAATCATTCTTTCTAGAAACTATTGTTACAATTTTCTTTTGAAAATACTTTAGCAAATAAAATATCTTTATACCGTCTGAAATTATTGAGAGTTGGACACCTAAGATTTTGAAGAATTTTATTATTTCTTTCTCTAAATTAAATAGGATCTCCGACAAAATGTTTAGTAATAGTATATATTAATGTTGGAACAACATCTTTTATTTGATATAAAACATTATCTCTCATTATTTCTTTCTTTACATGTAAAATAAATTGGCGTTGGTGATCATTAAGATAATTCTCCAACTAACCTTTGATCATACTAATAAATCTTATTACTAAAATTTCCATAATCTTTTTATTAGTGTTTTCATATTGTTTGTAAGAATTTGATGAGATTATCATTAAATTTAAAATGTCTAAAATTTGATGTTTAGCTTAGCCATCTATATTCCATTCATATATTCTTTCACTAGAAAATTTACTTAAATTTATATAAAATTTTTCTTCATACACAGTATTTGGTGGTAAGGGTCTTGAATATCATGATATTTGATTTGATGTAACTCTCATTTTTTGTTATATTTTGTTAATGTCTAACTTTTGAGAAAATTGACTTGTCAAATTTTAATATCTTCATCTATTATATTGATAGTTTCCTTTGTTCCTAATTCTAATCTACTCAATTTGTTTGAAATTTCTTCTAACAAATTGTCACTTTTGCTAAACTTAAGATTTTGAATATTTGGAATAAATCTTGGTGAATAAATAGGTTATGCAATCATAGATTTTGATATACTTGATTTTTCTTTTAGTATCGAGTCTTTCTACCAACATGTTTTTTATTCTATCAATTTGTTGACCGATTGTATGTGGAATTTAATTTGTATAATTATTTTGAGTTTTTATATTGTTAAAATCTTGATTTTCTCTTATGGTTTTCTTGAAAGGTGAGGCTTTTATTGTCTCATTTTAAACTTTGATATCTACTTCTTGAAGAGGATGAGTTCTTATAGTTGATCCTTGTTGAGCTCCCCATTTCTGACTTGATGAATTGACCGTTTGAATATAATAGTGTTTATTTGGAACAAAGTTTTTAGCAAACCATTAAAAAAAGGGTACACTTTTTCTAAGTCTATTCTACATATCACTATACCGCATGGTTTTTATTAAATAAGTTTCTTCTTCTATATAAGTCTTAAAGTAATTTTTTTTTCAATTTATTTCTTTTTAAGTAAAAATATTTTCTTAAAAATTATTTGTCTATCTCAAATGGTTCCTCTACACTTATCGTATTTAACTCATTGATTTGAGAATAAGTAAGAGAATTTTGTTGAGGTTAATATATTGTTTATGGAATAGGTGGTTGAAAATCTATACCTCTAAGTCTTATAAACTCAGTAAGAGTTTCTGATTGTATATTTTCTATTTCATTATCTTCTCTGGATGTTTGACATACTTGACTAGTTCTTAGAAAATCAATGTTCATTTTATTAAAATAATCTTCTAAGTTTGGAGTAGTTGGTCTTCTATTAATTATCTTAGGGAATTGAATTCTAATATTACCATTATCAAATCTTTAAACAAGAGTGGGTTTGGTTTGAGAAACACTTAGCCTTAGTGGAAGGACTTCTTCTAATGTTCATTCCTTTAGCAATTGAACTTCATTCAAACTTAATGATTTTGGAGCAAACACTAAGGATTCCGAAGTATTTGCCTTTAAAAGGACAGTTTCTTCTTTAGGAGATAACTTTTTAGCTTTTGGATTAATTTGAGAACTCATAACTTTATAATAGATCCTAAAGATAAGTGTTATAACTTTAGTTTCTTCTACAAAATTATGATTTTGAGATTGAATATGCAATAGTAAACTATCCGTAATTTTTGGATCATCTAAACCTATTGAAAAATGCGGAAAACATTGAGTATACCAAGGTTTTTTATGGAGATTAGTTTGAAATAATGATAGAGTGGTTTCATTAAAATCTGTATTTCTATTATCTCTTAACCAAACTAAAATTGGACGATTTATGTTTTTTCTGTGTAGAGGTTTAATTGAAATTTAAATAAATCCATCGTGTAAATATTTATAATTTTATTTGTGTTTTTGAATAGATATTTCTTAAAGTAAGTTGATAATTTCATACTTTCCTAACAAAGAAATAGTTTTCTTTACTGTTTTGATTACATAATTATATTTTAAATTAAAACTTCCAATTTCATAAATCTCTTTGAGTTTTTCGTGAGAAATTAACCAATTATCCAAATCTTACTCAATTTGAGAAATCTTAATTTCAGAAAAATTATAAATATCTTGATTAGAATCACTAGATCCTATGTTTATAATATAAGAGCTTCGTCTAGTTCTTTGACTGGAAGAAGAGGAAGATTTGCTTAAGAGATCCATTTTTATTTAATAAAGACTTAATATTTTGCTAAGCAAATTTGTATTAATCTATTCATTTGCAGGAACACCCATTGACTAACGGTCTCACTACCTTTCTAGAGACTTATTACCGGGGCCACAATTCTAACTTATCAACATAAGAAATAAAATTACTACAAATTACTTAAACAAGATATTTAATCTTTACAAACTCAGATAAAATCTATTAATCCTATCTCCTTCTCTTCCTAAAAAAAATTCTGGAGGTCCAACTTTAATACCAATTTGGATTATGATTGTAAATGGTAAATAGAATTGCTGTAATGAAAATCGAAAACTATAGAACTCTTGACCTTAAAAAGAAATATGATAGGTACCTCATCCATTCAGACACAACTGATTGGTTACACATATTTATTATTATTGAGTGTTGAAAAGTTCAAGTCAAAATTCGTATGCTCTTTCGTTTGAAATATATATATATACATATATATATATATAAAAGTAACCTCATACAGTAATTATGAAGTGTATTGTACAATACAATGCTTCTTGGTGAGTAACTTAGACATCTTTACACTCTTTGCGCTATGTTTGGAATAAAAGAAAGAAATTAAATGGAAAGAAAATAAAATAGGAAGTATAAAAAATAATGGAAAATATTTATTTAGATATGGATGAAATAGAAATTATTAATTGGGAATAGAGAGTTAATAGATACTTTCCATATTTGTGAAGATGAGAAAATATTCTCAAAATTTTTTAATGTCTTTTCGTTTTTAAATCATTAGGTGCATTTTCCTCTTATATTCTCTCAATATGATTCCAGTGGATCCAAGGAAAACTCTTTTATCTACAATTTCATAAAATTTTGTTATTTGTATGTTTTTGTTAGTAAAATTTATTGTTGTTTTTCATTTTATTGGTTAGATCTGTCTCTATTAATTAAAAGCATTTCATTTTAATCATGTATCCAAAAGACAGGTTTTGTACAATTGCAACATTTCATGATCCAATGCTAAATAACATAACCCTTCATAGTATCATTAAACCTAAGTTGACCCCACGATTCAACCCTATTTGATCACTTTTCAACTCTAATTCAACTTCTGGTCGAACTCGATCTTCTCTTTAATTTTTTACCTCCTTGCATATCTAGATTAACCACCTAATTCGGGTACATTAACCCTTTACTTATGTGGTAATTATAGATGATATAACAATCCATATAAATATGGAAAAGAGCATAAATAGTTATATAAAGCAACACGTAATATTTATTTACATTAAAAAAAGATCATAAGTAATATTTATTTACATTAAAAAAACATATAATATTTATTTACGTAAAAAGATTATAATTAAATAATAACATGTACACAATTTTTATAGCAATCTCTGGACATTGCGAAAATATTTGCTTCGATTACCATCCTGAAGCTTTGTTTCTTTTGTATTTTTTATTATTAATATCTTTTCATTGTTTATAATTTTTTTTATCACTTATATCTATCCTTTGTTTAGTAACATTATCTCTAGCAACTTTAGGAACTCTATCTTCAAGAGACATAACCTTTGTGTAACAATGGAAAGAGTTATAATTTTTACATGGCTCAACACAAAATATAACATAATTCTCAATATGTTTATAGAGTAATAACTCTTCTAAATGATACATGCCATTTCATACACAAATGTAGAAAAAACATTGCATAAACAAGTTTTAAATTAAATAATAGTATTCATCATATCATATTAAAAGCAATACCATGAATATACATTGTAAATATGTTAATTATGATAATCATCTAAGTATTTTTATTATTCTTGTATATAAAATGTCAAGCTCCAAACAGGATAAGTCATAATAATCCTGTTGTGTAAACCAATTGAAAAAAGAAGCCAATCTCACATCTGCTATCGTAAATATAATCCACATAAGGTGTGCATAACTCAACTAACTTGAAGCATCCGTTCTAATACGTGTGAGTAATCAAACATGTGGTATAACTTTACAAAATACCTGTTTTATATAACTTGTTGTCTCATAACATAATAGTACTTACATAAATGTCTTACATCCAAAATTATAATTTACAATCAGAGTTTATAAAAAACCATAGGTTTCCTAGACTATTTATAATAAGTTAGGAAACTAGTATACGTCATAGAGAATTCCCGATTAGTTTACTCAAAATTCAAAAGAAAAGACAAAAGCCCAGGTTCGGTTGGTTCTTCATTCTTCACTTTTCTAGTCAACAGTACATTAACTTGGGGGTGACGGTATCAGAACATCTTGATCTTCATTCAGTACCTACAAAAGAGTCTATGGGGTATGTGAGCACAACCGGCTCTATAAGTGGGATGGAGTTAAAAGAGTACCAAATAAGCACAAGTAAGGTTATTAATTATGATGAAATACAATGTAATTAATTAAATGAAACATTGCATAATATTGTCCGATCTATTGTAAGATCAGAGAAATTACATCCGCTCTAAGTCGGATCGAGGAGTTTTATCACGACTCAAACCAGACTAAACCCGGGCTTATGCAATAGAGAACACCCTCTTCCAGTGACCGCCTTCGAACCACGACCCCTACTCTTATTGCGATCTTCTCATCTGTCACTTAGTTCGATTAAGGATGGGAAAACGACCATTTCAGCTATCTTTATCGAAGGAAGTCGGTATTTAGCCTAGTACTCCTAATCGTTTCCCCTAATGGGTGTTATGCATGTCCAATTTTATTGTAGTCAAATAATCATTAGTTGTATTCAAAGGTAACTAAATAAGTTCATACAATACAGAAACAATGCGAACATGCAAAACAGTACACTAAGGAGTTTAACTCTTGTCACAATTGAGTATCATACATACACATGACATGCGCATAAACAACTAATTACAAGCATAACCAGAAGTACTGTTAAGTTTCTAGATACTTTAATATAATATCCCAACAAGTGGTAAAACTACAAATCCCAACTTATTTGTTTAGAAGCTCACTACGGAAGACTCAGATTATTAATAGTTTGACCATTGGAAAATCTTATCTATACAAAACCCAAACTTAGTTTTCGTAATAATTACGAAAACAATAGGGTTTTATCTAAAATAGTTATATATATATATATATTATCACTATAATAGATAGTTTTATTATATATATATATCGAGTTAAGTTACTAATTATTAATAATATACGTAATTTATACTATTACGTATTATATATCGTTTTACTCGTATTGAAGCGTACTTTCAATTGATTAAATCACGTTTCAATTCTGGTAGGGTTATTGTAATACATACATTTTAGTAATATTATAGAGTTATAGATTATATTACTTAAGATCGTTCGATTTTAATAAAATTAGTATCGTTGGGTTCGTACAAACCTAACGATACGTGTTACGGGTTTTATTTCTAAAAGTTAACTTTTAACGGGTAATTCAAGCTTTTAATACAGTTATACGTATTTATATAAATATTATCATATTATATGTATCTTATGTTATTTAAATTGTATTTTACCTGATTTGTCAATATAATACTATAATATAAGTATTATCTAACTTTAATACACATATAACATATTTCGGTTAGTTAAATATCATTAATTATATTAAAAATATACTTTTTATCTAATCTGATCAGCATACCTGTACATAGTTTTTATTCAACCAATTATTACATTTTAATTTATTATTATTAAAAATACGTTTTGATTTGTAATTTAAGCTATTTTACTATGTAAATTCGTAATAAATAGTTCGGATCACCAAATATTTCCCCGAAAATTCCTATAAACTCCTAAAAATATGGGGAATGTAGCTGTTACTTTGTTTCAAGTCTTCGTTATATCGCCTATATCTTCGTATTTAATTACCCAATTTATGATCCTTTTGCACGAAATTGATTTCAGCCTGTCCTAACATTATTATTATTCACTAGATATTAGTGCATGTCCATTTCATCATTTAATTTTATAATTTTTCTTTATTTCACAATTTCAACCTATTTCTAAGCTATTTTTAGGCCAAAAAAATGAAATAAATAGTAAAAATATTCAAATCAAAATTCAAGCTACATACCAATTATCTATATATCATATACATCCTATATAAAAAATTTTAGCTAAAAATAATATCATTTGATACATTTATTTTAAAAGTTAAATATCGGATGAACAGTAACTTTCTTAAGTAGGTATATTAAATATTACGAATTTTTCAAAAATAAAAATATTACATGAAAGCATGTTGAAATAACTTAACTACAAATTTTTTCATAATTTTATAAGTGAATTTGATATTTTTTAGAAATTATTGAAAAATGTAGTAGAATTTTGACCTTCATGTTTTTAGATGCTCTAGCGGCCATGGGGTAATGGGGGGTTATCAGAGTGCCTAAATACTGCCTAGATTGGTGGTGACCAATTTGGTTGATCGTTAGGTGATCGTTTGGGTCGGGTATGATGGAGGTATAGTAGTTGCTCTGTTTTGGTATATTTTTTCTAAAATATTTTGGTTGTCCTAATTCTTCCCTTCGATTTTCTTTAGCTGATTTAGGTCCTAAAGTTTATAAGTTATGCCTGGGAACTACTTTAATACTAGTTAGGGTATCTAAATTTTTTTTTTCCATAAATGCATGCTTATCCTCTTAAATTCTTTAGTATGTGGTGTCATCCTCTTATAGAAGAAGCTTTTGATTCAGCTAAATCCAGATTCTATAGCATGTCACGACAGTGTTTAGCAATTTCCCCAGTCACAATTGCATTTGTTAGATAAGATTTGAAATTTTTTAAGTGTTTTAGGTATAATTTATGAATATTTGGTTATTTAGTAATATACAAATATATATTCCATGTATATATATCAAGTGTAATACATAACCATTCTCGTGTAATTATGATTCTAACATATCTTTTATTTTTAAGATATGTTTCTTAATTATTTTCATGAATTCAATACATAATATATATAATTAAGTAATTTTGGGTTAATCTACGAGTATAAGTATTTGTATACCAGATATACTCATAAAAATACGTATATATTCATATAATAAATTATACTATATTGTCTCATTTTATAGTATAATTTACTTATCTTTAAGTTCTCGTTAATTCTAAGCTCGATTTTTGAGGTTCCAAACAATTTGGTACTATATTAAATAATTATACTTCTAAGGGTAAAATTGAGATTTTGGGTCATTATTTCCAAAATCTAACTTCACTATATCTCTTCGACTAACTTTTCTATCTTAGTTGTAAAGTTTGGACTTAATCAGATAAATTTTCCTAAATACCCTAAATTTATATTTGGTTGTCTTAAACTCAATTTTAGAAGTTTACATAAAATTTTTATATTTTGAATTAAAGTTTGTGTAAGGCACGAGACATTGACTAGTACTCTATGATTTTAAAAGTTGATCTTCTTATCAAAAGTCATCTATGGTTTTTGCATCTTTTATAAGTAATTTTGGAAGCTTATCATATGAAACTTTAATTTGTTAAACCTTATCGCCATTTTTTATGTTGCTAATTTAAAGAATTTGCTATTGAAATTTATTATTTTGATTAGGTATCCAAAAGATAGTCTTTTATGCATTTATAACCTTTGACTAATTTTGACCACACCATCCTTAGCATAGGATGTTACACTTTTATAATTTAAAGAGTCCCAACTCTTTTAGATATGACATAACATTTTATATAGATATGGAAAAAATTGTCAATAGTCATATAAAATCTACACATAATATATATTTATATAATCAAACAATGTTACTCTCTCGCCAACTAATAATAATAATAATAATAATAATAAACAATACTACTTGTTAAAGTATATTTTTGGGTCCGATAATTGAGATTGGAGGCAACTTGCAAAACAAGAAAATGGAAGTTAAAGAGGGCTATCAAAAGTTAAATGGGCGTAAGAAAGTATAGAATAGTATACAGTGATAGTCAATATCCTTTAGTTATAGTATCTATTATATGAATTTTTCTATTATCCCATCATTTCTTTTACGGGATTAGTTACGCCATCCATCTTATCATTAATTTGTTTAATAGTTCAAATTAAAAAAGATGAAAATGAATAATAAGATAGAGAATAGAATCCCTCCGATTAAAATGGACAATAGGACAGTAGAAACTCCCCTCTTATATATATAATTTTGCAAACTTTTTCAATAGTCATAACTTTTCAGTTTTACATGTAAAAAGTAGAAAAAGATGTGTTCCTCTTCTTCTATCTTTTCTCTTACAATATAAAAACAAAAAATTGCTCCTATCTTCTTCTTTTACTTTCTCACTCACTTTCATCTCTCAAAAAGCAAGTGCTCTTTATCTTTTGACGATTTTATTATAAAAAAACCCCAAATTTGTTGTTTAGCTAATTTCTACAACAAATATTTTTCTTTCAATTAATTATTTATTTAATAGGGATTTGTAGACATATATAACTATATTTATTTTATCTCTAGTATTTATGAACTGTTATGTTGATCTTTCCATTTTTTGTTTGTTCTTAAGAATTAAGGAAGATCATGTATGAACAAAAATATTTTTTTTTTTTCTTTTTCGATTCTTAAGAATTAGGGAAAACACATGTGTGAATATAAGTTAATGTAATGGAGAAATAAATTTGCATTATCTTTGTTAGTTCTAAAATATTAAGTTTACATATGAATGTAATGTTGTTGTTTCTAATAGTTCCTAATGTTATATTTTTCTTCCCTTGTTAAGTAGTGATTATTGCATCTAATGTTGAATTGATATTGCCTTGGCAAGTTAATTGCTAATTTTGATACTTACCTTTTTCTGGATGGTAGTAATATTGATTTGTTTATATATATATCTATCAATAGAGGTTAGTTACTTTGTGTTAAGTGTCTCTACATTTGATTCTCAATGCATAATGCTCTTATTATCTTTTCAAACGTCTATTTCAACTTTCCAATCTTCATTACCTTTTCTTTGGTTCCGCTTTCAATCTCTTTATCACACTATCCTTTATCCTTTATGCTTCATGCTTTCTTGAATCTTGAAATTTTATACTTATTTTCTCAATTCATATGAATTTTAAACTTGCTTTCTCAATTCATATAATCCACAAACTAAGGTTAACATATCTCACTGGAAAGTCCTTGTTAAAGAAAAGGGAGAGAAGTTATGTAATTAGTGCAAGCTTTGGCATTACTATTTACCATATAGTTATATTGAGTAGATTATTGCTAAATTCTATTCGATACTTCTTTAAGATATTAGCGAAAGATTTTTAAAGGTTATATGTTGTTATTGGATATCGATATGGTTCTTAGGGAATTATTAACGATAGATTGTTGTGATAGATGGGATGTTTGATGAAATATGGACCCATAGAGTGTTTTTAACAATAATTTCTCATTAATTTTTTCTTTAGCTATCATTTTTATTTTATGTCGTCTATCTTTATAATTAAATATTTTCCTTTTATTATTGAAAGCTAGATTTGAAAAGAATTAAGGTAGAGATCTCATTGATTTTCTTTCTTATTATCATTTTTACTTTAGCTTGTTTAAACCTGTACATAGAATGAACTATACAAATAATGAAGTTACGGGCACTTAAGTCCTTTAGCTTTTCAAGTTCCAGCGCACCTTTGAATGCTACTAAATAGCCTTGTCCTGCTGTCCTTATGTAATCAAATCGTAATCCTTATAGAAAGCTATCCACCCTTCCCCAAAAGGAAGATATGTAAGTACTTAAGTAGGAAATTCTAGTAATTTGAACTAGTGTCAACGATAACTTAAGTCGGAGCTTTTTTTTTTTTTTTAGCCCAAGGAGTGGTGGTGCTAATCAATTAATTTAAATATGTTAGTTGGATGTCTTGTCTTAGCCATTTAACCAAAAACCAACCTATGTATAGAATAGAAAGCAAGTGAACGAACAAGATGTAAGTGAGAGTATATGAGTTGACTTTATCCAAGTTTATAGAACCGTGAGATGAATCATTTCAAGAAAATTAGTAGATATAAAGAATTTCTAGAAATCAACTTAATGGGGGAAACTAATAATTAAATTATTACCTTTCATTATTAAGGATGGAATATGAGAAATATAACGAAGAGTAGTCTAATTAATTCCCTCTTGTACTGTTATTTTTGTTTTGTGTTGTTTATCTTTTTAGTTAAATTATTCACTTCTATTATTAGGAACAAATATGTAATAATAGCTAACCAAACTCGGTAGTTTTTCCGTTTTGCTAGTGAATTAATTGTTCTCAATGATAAGTTCTCATTTTCACTTTTGGGGTTACAATTATTTATTTTTTTATCTTGATAAAAAATTATCAATGTTCATATTATGTTATAATTATTTATTGTATGAATGAATTAATAGAAGTTTTACATTCTTTGTTGCATGAATAAATTAGTATTGATTTTATGTTATTGTTATTTATTCCATAAACAATTATTTGTTTGTGCTATTATTCTTTTGTTCTACGAATAATTATTAGTTTTATGTTAACATTGTTTTCATTGATAGTTATTATTAGTGCTAGGTTTATTTTCCATGTTTCATGAATAATTAGTATTATATATTATTTACCATGATTAGTAATGGTTTATTTTATTATGCTTTATATTAATAATAATTTATTTTATTTTCCATGTTTGATGATTTGTAATAGTTTATTCCATCTTCTATGTTCTATGATTAGTTATTTGCAGTTGTGTTTATATGAATTATAATTGTACAATTTTGATTTTTTAATATAGTCAGACGTAATCAAGCTATAGTTAGATATTGTACAACTATTGATTCACTAAGAATACCATTATAATGTAACTCTTGATATATGATATTATATTCTCAAAACTCAAAGGATTATAACCTTTTTCTAGGTACCATATCATTTTATATAACCATCAATAACTACATTAGTTACATATATTTCTACAATTAAATAATTATGTTCGCGCAATCTTTTAAATATGAATTCAATAAAATATTAATTACAATAATGTTTTTATGTAAATGTATTATTATTATTACATTTTCAACTTCCATCTTTTTATCTAAATTATTAAACTACCACAAATTTTCTTTAATTTCTTAAATTAATCATATCTAAGCTAATTTAATTATAATATAAAATTCTAGAAGCTTTTAGATATTATAATTTTTATAAGTATCTTTTTGATATTGACTTTTAGCTATTATTTTAAATTTTTTTTATAATGATACCTCTTTATATAAAGAAGTACCTTTTCTTTAATGAGATATTTATATTATAAGTATCTTTTTACATGATTTTTTCTTTCATTGTATTTAAGTTAAATTATAAATTATATTTGTTTCTAAAAAAATGAATAAATAATAATAGTTTGTTCTATTTCTTTTTTCATAGCAAAATGATGTATATATGTGTGTATATAATATTATATATACAAATACAATTATATCTATACTATTATTGTCTAAGAAAATTTCTATACTCATAATTCAAATTGATACCCACGCATTGCATGAGCTTTTAGTTTGATGGAGATGTGAGAGAGAAGAAAAGTTATTATTATATATAATAAAATTGTTAGATAATCAAATTCTAATGAATCCTTAATACATGCAATATGATAAGACATATTATAAGACAAATGCAATTGCTTTAGAAGCTTTTTAAATAGTCATATCCTTTTAGTTTATCGTATCCTTTCAATTTGCTTCTCTACTATCGCATCATTCCTAGATAGAAACAACACCGTTTTATTTCATTTAATTTTAGTTTTTTGATCACATATCAAAGAAAACTAATAAATTTTATAAACAAAAAATTGAAATTTAATTTCATTCCACAAATTTTTTTCATTTCATTATTTGTTTACTTTATAAAATATATATAAAAAAAATTCTCTCACCTATCAAATCAAATAGTAAATTATAGGAAAAGTACAAATTTAGGTTTCAACCTTTTGCACATTTTCTATTTAAGTCTTAAATGTTTCAAAGTTTCTATTTGAGTCCTTCACATTTGTAAAAGTTTTCAATTAAGTCCTCTGTTAGTTACCATTACTTTTTTGTTATGTATGACACTTGACAATTTTTTATTGGTCCAAAGCAAAGAAAAAATTTAAAATTCAATTTTTATATATTTTTCTATTTGAGTCTTAATCATTTCAAAATTTCTATTTGAGTTCTCAATATTTAAAAAAAATTTCGATTAAGTCTTTTATTAGTATGCTATTAGCTTATGCATAACTATGATACATGGTACTTTTTAGTTGGTCCATGTACTTTTACTAAACATGCAATATGATAAAATATTAAAAAAATAAATCATAAAAATATTGGAAATTTAAAAAAAAAAGAGAAAAATGAAAAGTCAAATGTATATATGTGTATATTTAATATTTTTCAACAAAAAAATAATAAAAAACATTAAATAATTAGAAAAAAAAATCATTCTAGCTACCTTGCTAAAAAAAGTGAAAAGTCACAGTTGATATACTAAAGTAGATTGAATTGGGTAGTAGTCACCCACCTTCTAAGGTGATCAAACCCCATTTAAGGGGTGGGCAGTCACCCATAACCAATGATGGGTTGATTTGACCTATTTTATTATATAGGTTATAGCTTAACACTTTTTTTTTACCGTTTTAGCCACCCTTAGTTTTGAGGTGACCCATACAAATTTTTTCTTTTATTTTTCTAGCTATTTTTTGTTAATTTTTTAATATTTAAAAAATTTTATTTTTACTAAAATTATAATAAATGAATATGTATCTACATATATTATGTTATATATGTATATGTCTTTGTTATTTAATTTTTTTTCTTTATATTTTTTATTTTTTTAAGCTTTCCTAATTTTTATTATTTTGTTAATTCTTTAATTATTTTATTATAATAATTATTTATTAAATATATGGTTCAATTAGAATGAACCATGTATCATTATTGATGAAGAAATTAACTGTAAACAAATAAAGGATCTATTTGAAATCTTTCCCAAATGTTGTAAACTCAAATAGGAATTTTAAAACGTTTAGAACTACAGCATAAAATGTACAAAAAATTAAGCCTTAAATTTATTCTTATCTTGTGGGCCAATTAAAAAGTGCTACATCTCATAGTTAACAAAAAAGTTAATAGCAACTAATGGAGGATTCGCTTGCAAAAGTTGATAACTCAAATAGAAAATTTGAAAATTTAGAACTCGAATAGAAAAGATATAAAAAGTTAGGTCCTAAATTTATACTTTTTTCTAAATTTTCTAAAAAAAAAAGAGTAAACTTCTATTTAATTCCAACTTTACTTTATATTCAATTCATTCATGTTTACATTATAGAATAAAAAAAATTCCTCACCTATCAAAGCAAATAGAAACTTTTATAAATAAAAAAGTAAACTTTTGTTTCATTCCAATTTTACTTTAAAAAATAAAATGCTTTATAAAACTTTCATTTCATTCCATATTTATTTTATGAAATTCAAAAGAAAATTCCTTACCTACCAAAATACTACATTAATTGTTTCTTTTTGAAAAAAAAGAAAAAAAAATACCCTTTTAAGAAAAATAAACCTTTCATCTTAAACTTATTTAAAACTAAAAACTCTTCAAATTACTACATAAATTGGTTCTTTTTTTAGGATTTTTCTATGGTTGCATCTTTTTTTTTTTTTTTATAGGAATGGTACCGCCATCTTTTTTTCCCTTGATTTGATGACCATTAAATCTGAGCCATTGAACAATCTATGGATTCAATTATTTAGATTTAAAATATATAAATGAATAGTGAGATGGTATGCGAGACCAGTCCTATCAAGATAAAGGATAGGACTACCCTTTTAAAAAAGAACGTTACTTTTTATTTCCCCTATATTATTTTGTAAATTTTCGCAAGTGTCACATTAAGAAAGAAACCATTTTGGAAGGGAAAAAAAGGGCATAATAGTAACATCAAAATGGGAACAAGAGACAACATTCATGTTCTTACGACAAACTAATAAATTTTATAAACAAAAAAGTAAAATTTAATTTCATTCTATGTTTGCTTTTTTTTCATTTCATCAATGAAGTAACTTTACTTTATAAAACAAAATATTTTATATAACTTTCATTTTACTCTATGTGTACTTTATAAAATTAAAAAAAAATTCCTTAAGTACCTAAGTAAAAAATAATTTTATAAACAAAGAAGAACATTTTCATTTCATTCCAACCTTACTTTATATTCATTTCAATTTAACTTATTTAAAAATAAAACCTCCTCAAAATGCTACATTAATTGTTTCTTTTTTTACTTTACTTTGTATTCATTTTAATCAGCGTTTACCTTATAAAATAGAAAAATTTCTTACTTATTTAAGCTAACAATAAATTTTACAAGCAAAAAAAAAGAGAGTCAATTTTCATTTTATTCCAACTTGACTTTTATTTTATATTTATTTCAATTTAACTTATTTAAGAATAAAACATCTTCAAAATATTATATTAATTGTTTCCTTTTTAAAAAATGGAACTCTTCAAAATACTTCACATTCATGAAGAGGGATTTATTTTTAGGTTAAAGCTGAATGCTTATAATTTAAAGGAAGGGAGACAACAAAATAACATTGACAAATTATTTTGACTTCCTAATCCATCGAGACAAATGCACTATTGAAGGAAATATTCTTAGTTAGTTCCTACAAACTTAACCCCAAAAATACTCTTATTTGCAACATATGAATTTTCTGGCTACACATCCATTTATACTAATTAGGAGATATATCTTTTATTTCTTTAATGATACACCAATAAGGGAAGGAACATCTAAACAGTCACTTAATAAAGAATTGACATCTTCTTAACATTAGATTTTTGCAAAATTCAAGGGGAAATAATTTTGAAAGAGACAAAGATGATGATGGTGATGCAAATGAAAAAACATTTAAACATATATTAATGAGAATAAAAATGGAATGAGATATTTGTATTTCTTCTCTTCCCCCCGCCCCCAAATTGTAGACTCATCAAATTTTAAATTATAGTAGTAGTTGTTATAAAGACAAGCACATAACACATGTTTGTAGTCGATTCCAAATTGGTATATCATAATAAATTTTCATTTACATTCATATTTCTAGAAACGTAACATATATTTGTATGAAGATTCGTGTTTGCTTATTGTACGGACTTATACCTAGTTTACTTACTATTTATAGGTGTGGTAGATGAGTTAATTGTGGCAAGTGGACCATGATCCTAAGATCTTTTCTTTGACTTTAAGTGTTAAGGAGAGGATCTCGGACTAGGCTCTTGCCAGTTGTAGATTTTCCTTATCTGGTTGAACTATTCTCACTTAGTGTTTTTTGAACTTGTAGATGGGCCTAGACATTATAGGTTTTAGGGCCCAAGCTCTAAGAGGTTAGGTGGAGACAGGAGTTTAGGAGATGTCTTTTGATGAAGTCACTTGAGTTCTTGGGAGCTTGGGCCAACTTCGACAAGGCTACCCTAGATACCAGTAGCTAGACCTAAAACATGACGTAGTCGGCTAAGCTTTAAGAGATTGACTAAGCTTCAAGAAGCTTGGCTTGTGCTCCAAAGAGGTTGGTCTTTGCTTTATGGGCTTTGCCAATGCTTTGAAGAGGTTAGCTTGAACTTTAATGCCGTGTCCCAAATAGCCTATTAACATTAATTATACAATTTTCATAACAATCTACGAATATATGCTGTTAAACTTAAGTAGGTGGAGTCATAACAATCCTATTATGTAAATTATTCAAGATAGAAGCTAATCTCGTAACTACTATCGTAGACATAATCTACATAAGGGGTACTCAACTTAACCAGATTTGAAGCTTCCAGTTGGGTGCCTATTACATATAAAACCTATGGTATAACTTTTCGAAATACTTTTCAATGAAGACTTGTACTACATTGCTTAATTCCATAATATTATTTATATAAGTATATTTATACCAAATGTGACAATTTCAAAAGAATGTTTACAAAATTCATAGGTTCTTGATATTTATATGTAGACTAGAAATGGATAAGTACTATGTTGCCTAAAGAGACCCAATTAGTTTCCATAAAAGTATAAAAGACAAAAGAGTCAACAACATCCAGCCATCTTCAATTTACCTCACTCCTTAATCCATCGACTACTAACCTGAGGATAGTTGTAATGTTGCATCTTTAGTCTCAAATCTGTGTTTGCAAAAGAGTCTATAGGGATGTGAGTATAGTTAGCTTAGTAAGTGAGATGGAGATAGAAGAGTCCAATATAAACATAAGTAAGGTCTTTAAACATTAATTAAATGCAATGCAATAAGTAAATAAATCTTCGTACAATGTTAACCCATTTATCATGAGGTTAGAGAAATTACACGAGCTCTAATCCGGATAGAAGAGTTTCAATACGACATAGAATCAAGGTCAAACTTAGAATTATGCAATGAAGAACACCTTCCTTTAAGGACTTCCTTCAAACCATCATCCCTAAGCTTATTAGGATCTCCTTTCTTTTCACTTAATTCGACTAAGGGTGAGGAAAGAACTATTTTAGTTATCCTTATTGAAGAGTTAGTATTTGGCCTAATATTGCAATGTAAGTCAGGTAAGAGTTAATTCTGGATTTAAGTCATTCCAGTTAGAGGAGATCGACCGACTTGAAAGTAAAGCAAACAATTGATCTTTAATTGAACAATCACAACTTGGAATTCAACTCTCAATCAACATTTTAGTATCTCAATCACATACATTATATGCTCACAAAAAGCTAATTATAACCACCAGCAAAAGTGCTCTCAAGCCTTAGAGTACTCTAAAATAATACTTTAACATGCTGTAAGGCACCAATCCCAACTTATTGTTGAGTTTGTGTTGCTCACTATGCTTAATTGTCGCACCTTTCTTCCTCAATTACCCCTACACACAACCATACAAATATATATATATTCAAATGACCAACTTTAGTTTCTATATAAATCATAAAATAATAATAACTCATTCATTTTTAGAAAAGATAAGTTATTTATAAGTGAATTTTATCTGTAAAATCCTTTAAGTTAGGTTTTGAGTTAAGATATCGATAGAGCTTTTAGGTAAGAGACCCTATGAGTCACTCTCTGAGCTATATTAAGGTTAGATTTTATACCATAGTTACCTTTGAGTTAGCATTTGAGTTTGTCAAATTTTAAGTCTCATAACATAATACCCTCTGAACTATCTTTTGAGTTCGACTAGCCTTAAGGTTCTTTATAAATATATGCTTAATTTACTTTCTAAGATGGCTCTAATTGTAATTCTCATAAAAAACATCATTTAGCTTAGCTTTTGAGTTGATATTTAGTAAGATTTTTACTCGATGAGCTTTGTGAGTTATCCTTTTACTCTACATAAATTCTCTATATTCTATTGAATTGTTCAACTATACCTCAATTTCAATTATGCAACCACATCAAAGTTCCATTCAACACCTGACTTTCTCATTCTTCTTTAGAATCACATTCAACTCATTATATGATTTCATAAGATCACATATTATGGAATTAAGTCATCAAACATACATATCCATGAAACCCATGACTTCCAACTGAAAAAGTCAATCTAACATCACCATTCCACATTAATTACATTACAAATCGGTTTATCTTAGATTCTAAGTAAAGCCCTTGATGAGAAATTCACTAATTTTCTAAAATAATATCAATTTAACTATGATTCATGGACTTAAAAATTAACAAAATAAAAGAAAATAATTTTGGTAGAACTCTTTATATAAAATTATTATATATATTGCTGATAAGTAACAGAAAAATTTTGAGTTCAAAACTACATCATTAAAGTATTTTAAAAAAACTTTGAAATTTGTTCGATCTTAATAATGTCTATTGAGCTTGAATTTTTCTTAGTTTTCAGTTTTTTTAACTTAACCTATATTAAACCTTATACCCATTCAATATCGATCTTCGATCGAGGATTAAGAAAAACTTGGATTTCTTTTTGAACTTTAAAAATTTTTAAAAGTCGGCATTCGACCAGAGTCAAGGAAAAGAGTTAACTTATAAGCAATTAGATGAATTAATTATAACTTAGCTACCAGACTTTGATAAAACCAATTTTTTTGAAAAATAATTTTAGAACTAGAGATCTTGAATTCGGAGCCTACCCTATTAAACCTTAATCGGGTTTCACTTTTAACTTTTCAAAATTAAGTTTATCTTAAAATACTCTTCTAATGATAATGCTTATTCACAAATAAATAAATAAATAACATGACATCTACTTGTAAAAAATAAGAAACCAAAATGAAATTTACAAAAATAGGAAAAATAAAATTTTTGCATGTTTTAAGTCATCTCAAAGCTTCATACTAGTGCTTACGTACTCGCTATTCAGAATTGGACTTTGTAGTTCATTCGATAAAAACTTTAATTTGTAGATTCATTTTAACTTTTAAAAATTGATCGAGTTTACGTATTTTAGCAATTTTATTCTTTCATTTTGAGAAATATTTCTAAAAAGGGTCCTAATATTTTTTCAAGTGTTTCTTTGGAAAAACTCTAAATAAATCTTAACATTGCAAAAGGGTTTATTCATTTTTATTTTTAGAAAGTAAAATTTCTAGGTGATAAAACCTCTTTCTTTTATATATTTTTTTTAATTCTATTTTTTTTTACGAAAGCATAAAAATAAACAAAACTAGGTTTTAGTTTACTTTCCTTTTTCTCTTTTTTTTTTTCATTTTTACTTTTTCTTTCTTTTCCTTTTGTTTCTCTTTATTTCTTTTTAATTATAATTTGTACCATTGAAGTAAAAACAACAACAACAAAATGAAACAACATACACAAACAAAGGAGAAAAAAAAAAGATACAGAATTGAACCAAGGTGTCAAGCTTAGATTTTTCTCGATTTTTATTATTTTTTCTTAACTCAACTACTATTAAATCTTAATGTATTTAATACTAATCGTCAACCAAGAGTTAAGAAAAACTTAGTTTTTTTTTATTTTTTATTTTGAGAACTATTTAGGAGTCGCCACTCAACCAGAATAGAGAAAAAAATAGGTTAAGTTAAATCAATTAAGTAGATTAATTTAACTTAGCCACTGGTCTATTGAAAAAACAATTTTCTTTTAAAATGGTTTTGAAAACCAGATATTTGAGTTCGGGGGTTAACTTTTTAAACTCTTAACCGGTATCACTTTTAATGATCAAAATTTAAATTAACTTTTCAATATATCCTTAGAATTTAAAATTATAATTTCTAAAACAATAAATCATGTCTATTTACAAAAAGGATAAATAGATAAATAAAAGAACTAATTATTTACAAAGGGAGAAAAAAAAAAAAATTTTTCCATATTTTAAGTCACCCCATAATTGTTACAAGTGCTTATGTTCTTGCTATTTGGGATTAAACTTCCATAGTTCGTTTGAAAAATCTTAATTTGTTGGTTGATTTTAATTTTGAAAGGTGATCGAGTTTACGTCACTTAGTTATTTTGTTTTATTTGAAAAAGTTTCTAAGAAAGGGTTCTAAATTGGTTTGTTTTTACTTTGGAAAATTCTATAAAAAATCCTAATTTTGAAAAGGATTAATTTATTTTTTTATTTGAAAAAGATTTTTCTAAGTAAAAAGACATCTTTATTATTTATTTTAAATTTTTTATTATATATTTTTTTGTTTTGACTAAAAAATAAAAATAAATAAATAAATAAAAACTAGGCTTTTTTTCCTTTTTTAATTTTTATTTTATTTATTTATTTTTTATAGAGTACAATGGATAAATGATAAAGAAAGAAATAAAAAACAATATAACGAAAAGAAAAAAGAAAAGAAGAGAAGTGGAGGCTGAACTAGACGGGCGTCAAAGAGAGGGATTTGGAGCGGATTTTAGGTTGGTGGTTGGGTCACAATTAGTTTGATTCGAGTTGGATAAGAATGAATAAGATGACCGCAACAACTTGAGGGGGACAATTCAACATAATTTCAACACCTTTTCAAGTGAGAAATCGAACTTTCATGATATTGTCATTGATAAAATTTAAATTGATGACAATGCCCCAAGTTGTTATCATGTATTTGGTAGGTATTTAAAAATGAAGGGTAGCCATAGAGCCGATTTGTGCATGGTGGAGGCTTGCTGGAGTTCAACTGAGGATAGGGCTAAGGTTTTTATTTTTTTATTTTTTTTATGGTGATGGAACTTGTGGTGGTGTTGGTTTGGACTATTAAGCGATGTAGGCTAGTGTTTTTGAGTAGAGATGGCTGTTAGGGTTTCATACAAAACCCTTGGTGGTGGTGCCAAGGCAAGGGTTAAAAGTGATGGTGTTAGGAAGCTTGTGGCCTAGGGAATCTAGTGAAGCTAGTAGCTTTATTCAAAAAGCTTTAAGTTGAAGCTTATCTTAGAGAGAGAGTAGCGCAACTAGCTAGAGAGAGAAAGCTTGAGAGAACTCTAATGGGAAGGATTCAATGTGTTTTATGATGCTAGATTGCTTGTTCAAGCTTTAATTTATAGTGTTGGAGCTCAAACAAAACATGGAAGGTCATGAATTCGCAAATAAAAGCCCTTCGTTTTAACCCACTTCAATGCTCAATTTAAAATGAAAATTTATGTTTTTGACAATTAAAGATTGCTTAATGGAGTTTAAACTTGCTACTCGTGATGAATTGAAGCTTCCAAAGTTAATGCCAAGCTTTAGTCAATAAGGAGCTATTGTCATGGACTCATGCTTTTTAGAAAGTTTGAAGATAGAAATGATAACTTAAACGTTTGAATCTGGACAATTTTATGAATTCCATTCAAAGTAGGCTATGCTTACTTCATGATTCTACCCTTAATTTGGATGGAATTGTGTGTAAAATGCATGAAAAGGTGGCTCAAACATGAGCCACAGAGCTGGAAATATGGAGGAGCTTATTAGGGGAAAGGTAGCAAATTGCGAGAAAAAAAGGAAAGCAGGCTAGGTACGTGCCACGCATACAAGAAAACCCCTAGCCTGGCTTGTGTAATACATACGCCCAATAGAAAAATAAAAGCAGGCACTTTACGCCTGCACTTTTGTAGTCTTCGATCCACATTAATGGCCTTCGGCCTTATTTTCCATTTCATATGGACCAAGTGCAACCTAGTCCGACTCCTTTCCTCCCTTTTTTTTCATAAATAAATAAAATAATAAAGAAAGAGGAAAAAAATAAAATAAAGACATTAAACTTAGTTCAAAACTAAAATATATATATTTTATTTTTAATTAATTAATGTTTTTGTATTTTGTATTTTTGTATTTTTTTATTTTTCCAATTAGAATTGTTTTATTACCTAAGAGAAACAAAAAATTATAGAGAGGCAAAAATGGGGTATTTATAGCTGTTCCTCTTTGTGATGAAGTTTGAATAAAATTTTGCCACTATTTTTGCTACAAAAATAAAAAGAGACCAGTTTTGCCATAGGGATGAAATTACCCTAAAAAGTGCCGCAACTAACTAGCTGTTCTAGGCTTGATTCGTTGGGCATTTGGTGAAAGGTAAAAGAGAGAGGAGGTGCTCTAAGATCTGGTTGAGACATAAAAGTGAGTTTTTGAATGGTATAGTACCTTACAAGCTGACTATGACCCTAAAGGAGATGTGAGATGAGACAGTACTCTGTGAGCTAGCTAAAACCCTAAAAATGCCGTCTTAGATGGATAATAAAACAAAGTAAACCTTAAATGGCCATCTTAGATTAATGATTTTTCAATTATTGAGTTTGACACCCATGTGAGCACCATCTTGGATTGATCGGTTTAGCATAATCTTGGACTGATGGACTTTAACAAGAACACCATCTTAGATTGATGGATATAGCACTATCTTAGATCGATAGGTCTGGAAAAACTTGAACACTATCTTTGATTGATGGGCTTTAAGAAAAAATTCTACCTCGCCATCTTAGATTAATGGCTTTGAAAATAACACCATCTTAGATTAATAGGTCTAGAAAAACTTGAATACCATCTTAGATTGATGAGCTTTAAGAAAAAATCTACATCGCCATCTTGGATTGATGGCTTTGAAAGGAACACCATGTTGGATCGATGAATGTAGCACTATCTTGGATTGATAGGTTTAGAAAAACTTGAACATTAGCTTGGATCGATGGGCTATTGAAAAATTGATCAAGTTTCTTAAAAAACTTTCTCAATTGTGCAATTTTCTTGGATTTGACAAAATTGACCTCAAGGGTCAACTTAAGAGAAAGAATGAGTCATTGTAGTCACTTAATTTGATTGCTAGGAACAAGGCCCCCTAAATTGACAAAAGAAGATTTTGGATTAGACAATAAGGACTGGAATCCTTTACCTGAACATGAGCGAATATTGTAAAACTAAAAATGGTTACTAGGTTGAGTGGGAAGAAAATTGAGGTAGGACTCATGTTTGAAAGTGACAAATCTAGGCCCCAAGGCAGAGTAGGAAGAGAATTGAGGTGGGATACATGTTTGAAAGTGACAAAACTGGGCACTAAGGCCGAAAAAGTTAGATATAAAGACTAGTTTGAAGAGAAAAGTTATCCTTTTCCCTTCTCTCTTTCTCTCTCTTTATATATATATATATATATATATATAATTGCTAACAGGTTTGGATTCTTCATACATGTAAGCCTTTGAAAATTCACTCTTTCTCTTCACTTTTCTCGAGTCACTCAGGGCAAGAGATCTTTTGGTGTCACCTAGGGTAATCATAGGAGCAATGACATCTCATAATTGACTAGTTTAGTCTAAGAGGGCTTCTTTGCCTTTCCTCGATTCAAATTTCCTTTCTTAACTACGATTCTAAAAATTAAGGTCTATCTTGTAAGTGATACACTTCAATTAATCTGTTAGGTCTTTTTCGAACTACAATGTAATATAAGCTTCGGGTTTTTGGTTTAAAAAATGGATATTAATGAAGTGGCATCCTGAAAGAATTACTTTTGAGCCCAAGTTTACAAGTTAAGAACCCTACCTTATAGGTGAAATCAAAATTGTGCTTACCCTAGTTTTAAAAGTAACTTTTACCAATGATAGGTTATTTTCTCTAATCAAAAGGGCTTTTAAGGATGAGGAGAATTGTAGGCAAGCCTTAGTTTGCAAGGGGAGTGTATTTTGAGAGTCTAGGTTTTTTTACCTCTACTCTTTAAGATTTAAGGGTTTTTATTTCAAAGGATGGGCCTTTCTTTATAATAGGCCTTTCTTTAGAATAGGCCTTTTAAGGTACATGCCCTTAATTGTTTTTCAAGTTTCAAGGCTTTGGATTTGATCACCTTTTTTTCTGTAGACTTCTCACTTTTCATTTCTTTATTTTTCCTTTTGTCGCTTTTCTTTTTCCTCTTTTCTTTCTTTCTTCTTTTCCCTTATTTTTTCTTTCTTCTCCTCTCTTTATCAATTTGATCCAAGATAAAGGTGATTATCCTCTTTTTTTTTTTTTGTATATGACTCCCAGTGTATGTGGTTTCTGTATAATGTTTAGAACGGAAGCCCTTCTTCATCTTAAAGGAAATAAGTATCAAGATGTAATAATTATAATTGAATTGAGGTGATCGAAGTAAGCACAAATTATTTTTAACTTTTTCTCCTTTTTAATGACCTTAACCTCCAAATTGCCCTATTGTAGAGTCGTTCTTGACAGGGTTTAATTTTTGAAATACTTCATTAAAAGACTCAATGGGGTTGATAAGGGATATTTTTTTTTTTAGAATAGAGAAATAAATGCCTAACTTCATTTTGATTAGTGTATCAATTTCAAGATAGAATTGCTTTAAGAAATGAGTTGAAATCCCCACTTTGATGACACTTGACACTCAAGTATTTGAGGTTGGTGTTTAGGATTTGGCTTACGTCATTTCATCCTAAACTTTTAAAATGAGATATTAAAAATGTTTGTTTAATCAAGAAACAAAGAACTTTTGTTTAGGCAATTTTTGACATTATAAATCACAAAGCACTTGAATTTCCTTAATAATTACCGTTCATTCTTTGGTTTCTATTAAATCAACCTGGCTATCTTGACTTAAATTCCTACCCCTATTCCATTTAGATGTTCCTGTCATGTTGATGCATGACCCAACATATTGTGAAGGAACATTTACCTTAACCTGTGGTTCATTTGGATTGGTAAAGTCTGTCACGCCCCGAAGCGGCAGAGTCGTAACAGCCTCGCCGTGTAAACCATCTTAAGATAAAAGTTGGCCTTACAACCGCTATCTTAGACCTGATCTACACAAGGCGTCCACGACTAACCCGCTTTGAAGTAAACAGTTTGTAATTTAAATAAATTATTTACCTATAAAAGTGAGGAATTATATATATATATATGTTATAATTCAGTTATTGCAGTTAAAGTTTACAATATTTCTCTATAGTATATTTCCTAGTTATTACACCATTTGGAAATGAAAAATAATTCTAAAATAAAAACTTAGACCTTAAAAATATGTGTTTATTCTCCAATGTTCTTCCTCACTCCCTAGGATCCAGCAGTTGCTAGTTTCAGAGTAGTTGTTTGTCGCTTCTTAGCCAGCACCTACACGACGTCTATAGGGATGTGAGCAACCACAGCTCAGTAAGTTAGGATGGAGGACTTAAAACTATACTATACATATAACAAGGTTTTCAATCACTTATTAAGTGCAATGCATGTGCAAGGAAATGCCATCGCACGACGTTGTCCGACCCATCGTGAGATTAGAGAAATTGTGCCCGCTCTAATCCGGGTTGAGGAGTTGCCGTTAATGCAACAGCTCACGACCAAACCCAGACTTGTGTAATGGAGACCTTGCTCCTTCCATGACTACCTTCGAACCACTGTCTTCACCCTCGCCGCGACCTCCTCTCCTGTCACTTAGTTCGACTCAGGATGAAGAAGGGACCATTTTGCAATCTTGTGCTATCCCTTTCGAAGGGGTCGGTATTTAGCCGGAGAGTCCTAAGTCCCCTAACAAGTTGCCGTGCATGTCCGATTATGATTACTGGTCGTATATTTAATTAAGTCCAGTTTAGGGTGATCAATTATTTCTTACAAATTATATAATATATGCCAGAATAACAAACAGAATCATAGCATCACCCATAATCAAGCACATGCACACATACAACTATCTAACAAGAACAACCAAGCATAATCTTAAGCCTCCAAAATACAGCATCGTATTAATCTCAACTTATCTCGACTCCTTGCTCACTCACTCGAGGTCCGATTTGCTCAGGCCATCGCCGATTATCCCTATAACATAAACGTGGTTTCAGCTTTTCATATAACTATTATAGGTTCATTTTATCCTATAACGCTTATTGTTAGGTTTTGTTTAGGGTTTAATATGCTTAATTATCTAGGTCTTAAGTCTATTATAATCATTCTAGGGTTGGGGTTAGGTTCAGGTTTGGTTTCCACATCGATTTCTAAATTAGGTTCTAGTTCGATTTCTAAGTAATGTTTTATATTCCAACCCTAGAAATTTGTTTCAACTCATAATGTGAATGTGAAATTAATCACATTACTTTCCGACCTTCTAAATATCGTTATTACCCCTAGTCAGTATTTTATTTCATCCGGTACACTTATATCCTTATTAGTGTACCGAATTTACTCCTGATGTGAGAAATTTTTACATTTTTCATATAATTACATAAATTCAAGTTTCTTATCAAATTTATTATATATCCTTATTATTTATAAAATATCAATTTTTATCCTAATATTTTCTATTTATTATATTTTCAAAAATTACATATTATGTATTATTGCCTATTACGTACATAATGCACTTCTAATGTTTCTATCACTTTAATTACCATCCCTAAACATCAATTATCATTTCAAAATGTCTAAATTCATCCTGAATCAGATTTTACTCCTAATTTCCCTAATTTACAAAATTAACTTAAAGTTAACTATTTTTCTTTATTAATCATTTGCTACATAATTAACCTAATAATTACATCTAACACCCTAAATGCTACAAGTATCATACTCCATCAGATTTCAACATCCTAAAACATATAATTATTCACTAAATCAGTAATTAATCATTTAATTACTTAATTAACCATAAATTACCCATTTTATGACTCATTTTAGGGCCTAAAAATTATCTAAAATTTTCAAAAATTAATTTTTGAAAACGAGCTTCATAGCACTATTCTATATTATCTAAGTAATCTGCACAAAAATTTTGGGCTCGAAACTACATTCTTAAGGTCATTTATTTCTAAACCGAAATATGCTCGGTTTTACATGATTTCTTAAGGATCCTATATTAAGAGACATATTTTCATCAAAATAATATTTTTACTAAAAACTACATACAAAAATATTTCAGAATAACAAATTTCATAATTTTATAATAATATTTACTATTTTTACAAAATTACATAAAATCGGGTTGGAAATCGAACTCACCGATTTGGGTGGCTTCGGCCACCTTCGGTGACCATGGGTGTGTCGGCCCACCTGGGTGTTGCCACGACCGTGTGGTGGTGCCACGACCGTGTGGTGGTGATGGTCATCCACTCCCAACTGCCCGTCGGGTCTGGGTTCTCCTTTGTGGCTCTAACTGCCACATGCTTTTTTGTTTATTTATTATTCTTCTCATTAATTTAGCATATTTTGTATATATTTAGATATTTTAAGTAATTATGGATATATATATATATATGTATTTATACATAGTAATAACACGACATATATACATGTTTTCTTCTATAAGCATCCATTAATTGTTGGAGTCTACTTCTTATGTTTTCCATAGATATTGAATAATATATTTAAAATTAACTTTTTAGCTATGTTATTATATTATTATCATTGTATTTTCAAGATTCATACCAGGTGCTCTTCTACTAATTCTAATAGTCCACACATATATCTTAGCTTATTCGAGTTACTTTCGTGTACTACTCGGAAGATATTTCCTAAAGCACATGGATTACAATAATCTTTTAGAGGATTTTATCATTTGTATTTTTTTATTGATATTACTTTTTTTTTCTTTTGGTTGCTTTCACTTTTATCACATATACTTTTTTGTTACTAATATCTCTTGACCATTGAATTAACATTGTCATTTTGAATATCCCTTCACCAGTAACATTCTGTTTTTTTTTTTTTTTCCAACTATATATTTAAGAGATATGACTTCTGTACAAAGAATAAAAAGAGTTGCAATCTTTATATATCTCAACATGAAATGGACTCAGATGTTATGTTAATGCTATTAATAGAGCCCCATGAGTTTGCCTTAGAATATTTATACCATTAACAATGATTTGGCAATCCTCGTGATGGCGTTTTAAGAAATCTTCTCTCAAGCTAATGGAGGACAAGCTAATGGGACTGGGGATTCGATAGCATCTAAGACAAGAGTGGATATTGGACTTGAGAATTGGATTTTTAAATAACCACTGCCCTTAGAAGACATTATTTCTTTTTATGCTAGACATGCTTGTGATATCTCCGTTTATTGAATTTTTTTATTGTATTTGACACTTTATTGATGTAATATTAGTTTCTCCTTTAAAAAAAGGAAAAAAAAAAGAAAAGAAAAACAAACATGGAACGGCATATAACTTTTAGTGACTTTGAAGAGCAGTCACTTTATATATATATATATATACACACACACATACATCCATATATATATTTTGAATATATATATATATATATGTATTGTTAATATATATTATATATACATATAATATGTATGTATACATACAACATAATAATGATTATTATATATACATAAAATATATATGTCCATATGTGTATGTATTATAAAAATTGAGCCAGTACAAACATCAGATAAAGAAAATAGTAAGAAGTTTGAATACTTTAATGGTATTAATTATTAAATTACATTGTAAATTAAAAAAATTAGAAAATTTGATTAAAGAAAAAGAAAACGTAAAATATTTAAAAAATTTAGAATTAATAACTAAAAAATTAGAAAATATTAATATAGGAAGCACAAAGGAGAAAGGAAAGAAAGTTGTTCTAAGAACATTTACAATTCCAGCAACTCCTAATTATTACCAAAATTGTCCAGAATTATTTCCCTATCAAGGAAAATTCTTAATAAGAGAAGTACCATATTAAATTGTAGTACTTATATTACTTCAAGTAACGTTAATGATACATGGCAAAAAAGATCACAAAATTAATTAGAGGATCCTGGTATAACCAACTCAGCAAATGATTGATTTTGGTAAGGAATGATAACAAGATTCTAACAATAGGCAATAAATTATTAATAAGCTAATTATAATGATCATTAAAGCCAATTTATTGTTTTTATAATCATATGTATGAATATTTTAAATTATTGGGCAAAGCTTTAACTAGTTTCTTTTTAAAATTCATTCCCTTTAATTTCTTTTATTTTTTTTTTAACGGATAAATTTTTTCTCCTCCATTCCTCTCCCCATCTTTATGTTTTTAATACTGAAACATAGCCATAATGCTACCCAGCAATCCATATCAGTAAAAAGACATATATCAACACGTGGTTGGGACTTGGCAGTTGATAATCGCCTGGTGGCTGCTGCAACCAAATCCAAATGGATATAGATTTAATAGTAAAAAATTGCGTATCCCGCTCGCCCAAGCCTTCGCCGACTCCACGTTCCACTTTCTAGAGACCTCTCGCCTGTCGGCAAAAGCAAAACACTGCGGATGGACTGTAAGCACACGTCCAGATCAGGATATTTCGCATATATTTACATAATTGGACCAATTTCAGGATGAACTGGATGCTTAAGTTGGGTATGTCAAAATTAAGATACTATATTTCAAAAAATAGTAAATTATCTCACATAGGAATGGAATGGGTACGAACCCCATCTTAGAAGTTAGAACCTCGCTTTCATGCATAGCATCCAGCTGACGAATGGCGACCAGCGTTTGGTTTATTCGTTTTAAATAGTATCCTGTGTACTCTTGATATAGCTTGAAAAAGATAAAATATAGATGATACACGATAAGAGATATTCACCGCACGTTTAGTTTGCCGCGTAAAATATACACGTAATAGAATTGAGATTCAATAGTAATTAAATAAGGAGGATTATTAATTAAAACATTTAGTTCAATAAAAATGGTATTAAGAATATGTGATATCCCCTAAATAAGTAATTAAGATATGAATATATGATTATTAAGATAAAACTCTATTCTTATAGATTACGATCAATAATTGATTTAGGATATTTAGGAAAGTAAATTGAATAGGTTAGAAACTTATAAGAAACGTGATAACATTAATTAAGGAATTTTTGTACACTTAAAAGATTCTCGTATGCTTGAAAATAAAAATATAATAAAATATAATAAAAATAATAAAAATTTACTTTATATGAGACCTTAAAGTCATATTTAAGGTAGTTGTATCTAAATTTATGACTTTCGAGAAAGCATATTTGGTCAAGCCCAAACTTTATAACTGAATTAGAAAAATTAGTTAAAATGACTTAATAAAGTTATATTTAAAAAATAATGACCAAAAATCCCAAATTTAGCCTTAGAAATGTGATATTTAATATAATATAAAAATGATCGAAATTTCTAAAACTGAACTTGGAATGCGGTGGGGATTTAGAGATGAGTTAATTAAGGAATAAAGGAAAATAATATAGTATAATATGCTACATGAATATACACAAATTTTTATAAGTATATCCGATATATATAATAAATATACTCGTAGATTAACCTAAAACTATATAATTATGTATAATAAGTGTTAAATTCGTAAAATTAAATAGGAAAGAATATTTTAAAAATAAAAGACATGTTAGAAACATGATTATATGCATATAATTACTCATTACATGTGTTACATATATAGTGTATATATATATATGCATATTAATACAATAATTAAATATACTTAAATTATTCAAATTTCATTAAAATTACACTAAATTTAAACTAAAACTTATCCAAATGATGTGGGAATTGCTGGAATCCACGTGGCACTTCAAGAATAGGTGGAAAGGATGACTTAAAAAAGTGAGTCATCAACAATTTGCCACTTCATATTTTTTGTTTTTCAAGAAAAATATTAAAATAAATTATTTAATAATTAAGAAAAATTTGCAACTAACCTAAAACACTATAAATAAGGTATTCGGACTTAGATTTTACGTTTTGGCAACCAAAAACACTTAAGAAAAATTTAAAAAGATATTTAGAAAAATTATATAAAAATAGGAAAAACAAAGCAAAATACCAACCTTGCGTAGATCCTTGACCACCAAATGACTTGACCTAGAGCCCCACCACTCCCTAGTAGAGCTACCACCGACTAGGCCGGTCGACACTGCCTCTTTTGTAAATGGTGGTCGGAGCTCCGATGAACTTAAGTTTTGAGTTTCTACCCTGTTTTTCTTTATTTTTGAAAAATTTTTAAATTAATTAGGAAAAATATGAAAAAAATTAATTCTTAGTTTTTTTTAGATTTAATTTAATTTCATAAATTTATTTTTACAAAATTAGGAATATTTAATATACTTGCTTAACAAATATACTATTCATCCAAAATTTGAAATTCAAAATAAATACACTAAATGATGTATTTTCTAGCTCAAAGTTTTTGTGTAAGATACATATAATATATAGATAATTGCTATGTAGCCCAATTTTTTATTTGATTATTTTTAATATTTAATGTATTTTTTGGCCTAAAAATAGTTAGAAATTAGGGAGAAATTGTGAAATAAATAGATTTTATGAAATTAAATGTTGAAAATGACCTATATTGATTTCTAGTAAAGTATAATGATGTTAGGATAGGTTGAAAATAATTTTGCATAAAAAGAATAACATTTGGATAATTAAGTATAATTTAGGGGTGAAATTATAAATTTGAATATATAGACGACAAATTGAAAACAAGAAACTAAGTAATGACTAAATTCTCCATATTTTTAGGAGTTTAGATAAATTTTCGGATAATTATTTGGTCACCTAAGCTATTTATTATGAATTTATGTAGTAAAATAGCTTAAATTATGAGCTAAGACTCATTTTTAGTAATAATAGGATAAATTGTGATAAATAATTAAATAAAACATTATCTGTATGTATACTGATTAGATTTGATAAAAGTATATTTTTAATATATTTAATGATATTTTGATGACTGAGATATGTTACATATGTACTAGGGTTAGATAATATATATTATAGGGTTATATAGACAAATTAAATAAAATATGTATAATACGATAATAATTACTTAGATACGTATAATTGTGTTAGAAATTTGAACTACCTGTTAGAAGTCATTTATAGAAATATGACTTGTAATATTTGTCACTAAGTTTATATGAATCTAACGATACTATTTTTATAAAAGTAAGATAATCCTAGGTAATATAACTTATATCTTTATAATATTAAAAGAATTTACGTATTATGATAACCTTACCGTAAATGAAATATGATTTAATCGATTAAGAATATGTTTCGATACGATTAAAACGATATATTATACGTAATATATTATACGTAATAGCATAATTACGTATATTATTAATAAGTAATAACTTAAGTTAACTTATATAATAAAACTATATATATTATTATTATAATATACTTTAGATAAGACTAAGGATTTCATAACTATTACCAAAAACTGAAATTGAGTTTTGTGTATATAGGATCTCCCAATGATGGATTAAACTATTGATGATATGAGTTTTCCACAATGAGCATCAGGATAAGTAAGTGTGATCAATGCTTTACAACATTTTGGGATATTATTTTAAAATATCTGGGAACTCTAGTATGTATTAGTTTGTGATTGCAATTAGCTGTCTATACGTACGTAGTGCTTGTAAATAAGTATCGATTTGTTGTAGTGAGAGTTGAGCTCCATGTTATGGTTGTGCCATGAATATTATGCTTGAATTATTTGAGCTTAGTTGATCACAAAAAAAAAAAAAGAACTAACTTAAACTTAGCTTAATACCTACCTGATATGCAGCGTAACCTACTAGGGATAACAACTAGGATTTTTGGACCAAATACGGACTTCCTTCGATGAGGATAGTTAAAATGGTCATTTCCCTACCCTTAGCCGAACTAAGTGACAGGAGAGAAGGTCGCAGTAAGGTTGGAGGCCATGATTTGAAGGTAGTTATGGGAATGGGGTGTTCTCCATTACATAAGCCCCGGTTTGGTTTTGATTCATGAGTATATGATGTCAATCTTCTTAATCCGGATTTGAGCAAGTGAAATTTCTCTGATCTCACAATGGACTGGATAACGTTGTGAGATGACATTTGCTTGTACATGCATTACATCTAACCAATTTGGTTGAAAACTCTATTTGTGATGTGCTGAATGTATACTTTATCTCCGTCCTACTTACTGAGCAAGTTGTCACTCATTCTCCTATAGTTTGTTTTGTAGATTCCAAACGGATTATGAATGCTTACCTAAAACCAGAACACTAGTAAACTGGAATAGGAAGTGAGATACAACAAGAATAGTTGGTTATTGCCCTTAGTAATAACTTTTTTATCTTTTAAGGAAAAATACATAAAACTCCTTAAGGGGTTTGATAGTTTTCAATATTTTGGTTTATATATGAAATGATAAGAACCTATGAGATTTACTATCACTTTTTTATAAGGTCAAATTATAAGTTTATTATTATAAATTATTTCAAAAGATTACTTTTCAAGTTTATATTAAATAGGTATCAAATTGGACGCTTAAAGGGGTAGAATCGAGTATGCTTAGTGTGAATTAGGTTTACGATAGTAGTTGCTAGGATAGTTTTTATTTAGGATAGCCCACACGGCAGGACTGTTATAACTTCACCTTTTCGGGATGTGACAGAATCCATTAAAAAGACAAATTTATCATTTTCTTCTTTCTTTCTCTCTCTCTCTCTCTCAATTGCCCTTTTTGCCTACTACTGTCTCTCTCATCTCAGCCACCAGTGTCGATGCTCGTCTATTATTTTCTTAGCTACCACCCATAAGGCTGTCTTTTTCTTGAAATCAAACGATACGTTATGCATGCATCTAGCATGGGTGAGATATTGAAGTTCACAGTTCCATTAAGTACTAAATTTAACAACAAATGCAGATAAGAAACTGAATTTGACTTTCTTTTTTCTTTCATTAAGAAACTGAAATTGAAAAAAAAGTTATTTCCCTCTTTATTCAATGACAGAGGCAAACAAATTGTCTCGACCTCTCTTTCTATCTCAATAAAACGTCAAGAGGGTAGTGTAGTAATGGTAGATGATGGTGGCCGTGGTGGCAATTGTAAAGGGTGTGAGCAATGGTGGGTTGATCTTGCTTTCTCTTTCTTTGGTCTCAATCTGACTTTCTCTCTCTCTTCAAAAGGTCAATTTAGGGAAAAAAATTGATCTCTACAAGAAATCATCATTCTTAGGTATGGTTAAGTAATAACAATTACATGATTTCAAGTAATAACCATTCAATAGAATAGTAATTATAAGAGACAAAAAGATATGTGAACAACGTAATAAAGAATAAGAGGAAAATGGTAATTCCATTCCCTCTAAGTAAACATGTTACGGTGATATTAGTATATTGAAACAATAGAAGAAAAATAAGGAGATTTCATAGGGTTAGGATTCTAATCTTTAGAAACATTTTAAAATAACAAACCATTTCAAATGTTTTTTTTTTTAATTTTTTACTACATAAGGTGATTTAGTAAAATCAAAGGTGAAACATATTCTATAAAAAGATAAGATACTAAAAGTAGGTTTTCAATTTTAATACTATAAATTATAGAGTTAAGACTGTTGTAATATAATGGTATCAATACCAGTCCTCCAAATGGATGGACTAGGTTTAAATCCTTATTCTCCAAGTTATAATATAATTGACAAATAATAAAAATAATAATAATACAGAGATATATATCATCAGTTTTGGTGTACTACTACAAAATTTAGATAGTGAAGCTACAATCTATATTACGATGTATATTATCATTACCACCATTATTGCTGCTATAATAATAATAATAAATTATTATTATTAAATATTCAATTGTCTTAACACCATACTAGATGCTCTTAGTTTGCGACTCGTATGGTTCTACTAACTTAGCTTTAATTAACTATTAATGTAAGCTCCTAAACATCAATCTCTAAAAATCTAAACCATAGAAAACTTAAAGTGACTAAAGATTAAGAGAACCTACCTTAATTGAAGACTAACCTGTCATTATAGTTGAATAAAGCTCCAAAATGATTACTAATTTGCTTTTGTACCAAATTACTTGCAATTAACGCAATAATACTCCAAATTAGTACTTTAAATCTATACATCAGAAGATTCAATTAAACATAACTTAAATATGAGCTCAAATAAATATGAAATTAGATTAAATGTACCTACTACTCCAATAACCTCCGCGTTATCTTCTATGTAGGCTATACTCCAAATAAATCTCTTTAAGTCCTCCAAAATATTTGAAACAACACAATATTAATTAGTGATGTTATCAAAATAACTAGAGATTAAGCTTAATTGAACTAGATTGGATGATCACTTACCAAATTCTCTTGAGAATCTTGATTAAGACCTTTAAGACCCCTCTTGAAATGGCAATCCATAAAAAAACCCCATATTGAGATCAGATAAAACAAGGTGATAGCTAAAAGGAATTACTAAATAACTTAGTAAAATGGATATAACTGCTATAGATGGTTCTATACTGAATAAACGAGTATCTTCTCTAGACGGAAGAAGATTCTCTTTGAAAATGAGTTTTGTTCCATCGGCTAAAGCTTGAAGAATTCTCAAAGGGCCGGCGTATTCAGGCTCGATACGTTGTTGTATTTCTGCAGATATTTCTCTTTCTAACCACATAATGACGAGTACTCCTATTGTGATTCCCAATACAAGAGTAAAAATAGGTACAAGCATCCATATGATTCCATAAATCTCCTTTAAGAATTCCAATCTGAAAAAAGAATTGATATCTTGTACTTCTGTTGTATCACATTTCAATGATCAACTTCTCCCATAATGATATCTATGCTACCTAGTATCGTCATAATATTAGCCAATTTCATTCTTTTAGCTAACTGGGGAAGAATTTGCAAATTGATAAAGCCAGGTGGTCGAATTTTCCATCTCCATGGAAAACCGCTCTGATCTCCTATTAAAAAAATTCCTAATTCCCCTTTTAGGCTTCAACTCTTACATAAAGTTCTTGCTTCGGCAATTCAAAAGTGGGAGACGGTTTTTTACTAATGAATTGATATTCAAAATCATTCCATTCTAGATCCTGTTGAATAATTTTTATAGATTCTATCATTTCACTAATTCGGACTAAATAACGAGCTAATGAATCCCCCTCTTTTTGCCACTGGATTTTCCAATCCAATTCGTCGTAACATTCATAATGATCAACTTTACGAAGATCACATTGTATTCCGGAAGCTCGTAGCATTGGTCCTGATAAACCCCAATTTTTTGCTTCTTCTCCGCTAATAATACCCACACCCTCAACTCTTTCTAAAAAAATCGGATTTCGTGTAATAAGGTTTTGATATTCAGAAACCACTGTTAAAAAATAATCACAGAAATCTAAACACTTATCTAGCCATCCATGAGGTAGATCGATTGCGACTCCTCCGATACGAAAATAATTATGCATCATTCTCATACCGGTGGCAGCTTCGAATAGATCATATACTAATTCTCTTTCTTTGAAAATATAGAAAAAAGGAGTCTGTACACCAATATTTGCCATTAAAGGGCCAAGCCATAATGGTTATACGACTCAACTCTAACATAATTACTCTGATATAACTGGCTCTTTTAGGTACTTGAATATTCCCTAACTGTTCTGGCTCATTTACAGTTATTGCCTCTGTAAACATAGTAGCTAAATAGTCCCAACGTGTTACATAAGGAAGATATTGTATAACTGTTCAGTTTTCCGCAATTTTTTCCATCCCTCTGTGTAAATAACCCAATATTGGCTCACAATCAACAACATCTTCACCATTTAAAGTAAGGACGAACCGAAGAACACCATGCATTGATGGGTGGTGAGGTCCCATATTGACCATCATGAGGTCTTTTCTTGTAGTTGTTCCATTCATAGGTTATTCCTCGATTCATTCTTTCATGAATTGCTGAAAACAAAAAGAAGTTCATCAAAATTTAAGATTCAAGATCTAATAAATCAAATATATCAAGTTACTTCTTTAATTTAATTTAACGATTTTTTGATTCTCGAATATCCAGTTGACTAATTAATTCTTTATAACGGACTCTATTTTTCTTTGAAAAATAAGATAATAGTAGTTGGCGTTTTCCCAGGATTTTCCGTAGACCTCTTTGAGATAAATAGTCTTTTCTGTGCAATTCCAAATGGGAAGTAAGTCTTCGTATCTTATTAGTGAAACTAACTATTTGAAATTCAACAGACCTCCTGTTTTTTTTTTTTTTCTTCTTCTTGTGAAATACCTGAAATGAATGAATTCTTTATCATAAATTTTTTATCATAAAACGAAATCTTCTATCCTCTTTTTTTATTTTAATAAAAAAAAAGAAGAATATTTTTTTATTCATTTATAAATCTAATGGATATTGAGACATCCATTCTATTAGTATTAAACCAATTTGATTTTGATTGAATTAAGCTAAACTAGAGTTGATATAGTCTTGTGAAGGCTTTGATACGGCATGAAAGAGATTATAGGTTTAGAGAGGGTTTTTGAGATTATGGGCTTTTCCTTTATTTGGATTAATAGCCAACTTATATCCCTCCTTATGTTATAAAAACTTAGAGATTATCATGTTACCTCAAACCCCTTAAAGCTATTACTAAAAGTTGAATTGATAATTATAGTTATATTACCTTGCAAAAGTTCTTGGTTGGTAATATACTACTATACCTCTACTTAATTAATTACAAATAAGGGTATATTAGTAAATTTATTTTTTTTATTTTAATTTTAGAGGAATGGAATTTTTGGATTACCATTTTATCAAAAGCTTTTAAAATTCCATATGAATTTAACGTATTTCACCTTATGCATAGCATACATGCATGTGCTTAGAGTTATGTTTTATTCTTACATGTCATTGCATTGGGCCTTTCGCCTAGGGAATATAATTAAAAAGAAATATAATGCTGGCATGAATTCTCATTAGTTTTGATAAGTAAGTTGTAAGAAGTAATCATATTATAATATCAAGTTTTCAAAGTTTTTTTATTTTTTTATAGTACCATCAATGTATTTTCATATTTTTTTAAAATATCATATTATAATATATAGTTTTTGTAACACCCCAGAACCTAAAACACTATAACCTGTCACACGTCCTTATTATCTATTGATATATCAAGCGTAAACAATTACTAAAATCTCTAAACACCTATTGAAATCTCCAAATATTTTCAATAAAATTTAATCTTCAAATAAAAACAATATAACCACCAAATAATCTCATAAAATTCTGAAGTATTTACATATCTTATTATGAAACTATAATTGTCAAAATTTAAATATTGTCCTTACCAATATGCCAGGTGTAAATATTTACTAAAATCTCTAAATACCTATTGAAATCTTCAAATATTTTCAATAAAATTTAATTTTCAAATAAAAACAATATAACATTAAATAATCTCATAAAATTATGAAGTATTTACAGATCTTATTATGAAACTCTAACCGTCCAAATTCAAATATTGTCCTTACAAGTGAAATTTTATTTGCCTCTCCTTAACCTAAAAATCGTTATTATTATATCCAAGTTAACAATTTTGCAAAATCTACTCAATCCAGCACTTGAAAAATTTAAAACAGGGTGAGCAAAATTATAGTACAGAATATGACATATACATGGGCATAAACATATAATCTTTCAATCTCACATACACACACATACACACACACGTACACGAACGAGTGTATAATGGAATAATATAACAACCATCCATTTATTATCTTTATTTTAATTTAACAAGTAACATAGTGTAGGCTCCATAATTTCATGTTGTCATTTGAATGAACAATTTAATAGCGTATATGAAAGTCAACCGAATAGGGTAATACTTCACATATGGGCCCTAAGGTAGTGTTTGATTATATTATTTTTGAAGGATAAGATTGGACAAAAGGTTTAATCAATCGTTTGGTTTGTTATTTTGGTAGAGTTACTAGACAAAAAGAACATCAAAGGATAGGATATGGCTAAACTTTTTTGTCCCTTCATGTATATGGTACAAAACACCAAAATCACAGCACAAGCCCACTTTTTTTTTTTTTTGAACTCCTAAACATACCCTTCACAAAAGCACACTCGAAAATCATAGACGTCTCATTTCTTTCTCTTCTCTATCTTTACTCTAAATCTTAATATAGGTGACATCACGCTAAACTGAGTTTTATACTTCTA
Source organism: Lumnitzera racemosa (assembly GCA_024138005.1). NCBI lineage: Eukaryota > Viridiplantae > Streptophyta > Magnoliopsida > Myrtales > Combretaceae > Lumnitzera > Lumnitzera racemosa. The sequence goes on from JAMXBC010000007.1 coordinate 12,622,381, forward strand.
TAGTATGGATTGTGAAAAAATGTATCAAAATGGCGTATCCTAAAATTTTTTTATGAAAATAATCATCAATTTTTTTAATTGAAATATTTATATGAAAGGCACATTCTTTAAGCGCGTCTTTCTTGTAATTAGGAAGATGCATGCCAGGAGTGCATCTTCCATTCTCCTATATATACTTCGATTTCAGCATTTGGACTTCATTCTCACCTCTTTTAATTACATAAAATCCTCAAAACATCTTATATTCTCCTTCGCGGCGATAGTTTTCGTAGATAGTACACTTAGTAAGAGAGAATGTAAAACGTGAATTTAACTTAAAAGCAAAATAAGCAATTAACTTATCATATTGAAAGTATCTAACCAGGAGAAATGTGAAGCCTTACCTGAATATATGGGATAGTGATATTAAAAGCACGCGATAGTGACACTGAAAGCATATATATAGGACACACATTTATATAATAGTTTGACTAATTACATAATGTAAATTTAAAATATATATATATATATATCAATATTGAAAGTACACGCAAAGAGCGTATTTTTTTTAATGGATAATGAAAGCATGCTTAGAGAATAGACGTGCATACACGTACCTTCGGTTAAAAAAATCTATGAACACCTTCACTATTACTATTTTCCTAAAATTTTTTCAAGATACATTATTTTGATACATTTTTTCACAATTTATACTGTAAAAGGACAAAAACTCCGCGAAAGCCTTAATTTAGGTGTCTCTCTCTCTCTCTAGCATAATGAATAGACGCATGCTCTCGAAGATTATCATGATTCAATTTTTGCTCTCTGAACCACCTTGATCAATTCATCACTAGCTCAGGAATCTGTAAGCATATACATCCATCACTTCAGTAGTCCTAAATTATCTGTTTTTCATTTCTAATTTCACGGATTTCATTCCGTGATGATTATTCTGATATCAATTTTTTAGTAATCGATCATTTTTGGAAAAGTATCATCTTTTTTTTTTTGGCTGAACCGTTGTATTATCCTTGTTTTCTCTGTGTTCAAGTTAGCTAGAAGCATTATACACTTCATCTTCCCATTTGTTATTACCATAATCAGATAGCTTAGTTACTTCCTATCATGAAAGAACAAATCCATCTAACCGGGTGCTTGAAAATTCAAAAGCCGACTTCTTATGGGGAGAAAAGCCAACTTTTTAGAATCAAGTAGCAGCAGGAGCCTGTGTAAATCCTGAAAAATCTGCACCTGCAGCTAATGCAAAAGCAAACTAAAATCTTGCTTCATCCCTGGGAAACATCACCATGGATAGGATTAAAGGAGAAAATGAAGGTGTATCATGATGGTTGATTGTTTAAGTATGAGGCGTTTCGATGATCCATCCAAAACCATCCATGTTAGCTATTATGTTTGTTCCCATTTATACCATGAGAATTGGATGTTGGAATGGTTAGGATTTTGGTAGGGGGTGGGGGGTAGGTTAATGATCTATCTAGCCTGCTTATAGGTGAAACTATAACCTGGAAAACAACTTTGTCTCATTGGAATTTAGAAGGTAATTTAACTGCTGCAAAGGGGATGTGACAGCCACTTGTCTGCTTTCATACTCAGGTTCTTGTTCTTTGGCAAATTTTGATCTTAGCTATAAACAAAGAAAATTCTGAATTTCTTCTCCTTTTGAAAGTATTAGACTTATTTGTTGTAGGATTACAAGTGCTCATTTCCTATGACCACATGAATGTTTAAGTTAGCTCTGCTAATTTTGTCAACAGGATGGATTCCTTAAGCTGAGGTATTGAGGAGGGCCAGAAGATTCCTTTCTTGTTTTCAGTTGTTTTTGCCTAGTAATATCAACCTGGATGCTAGGAATTGATGCATTTTTTTTTCTGCCTACAAATGGTTCATTGTACTAATATCAGGAAATTATTTTGCCGGCTGTTAAGAAGATAAATTTTTTAATATTTGAATAACTCCAGTAGATTGTCTAGAGCTAGATTCTGGATAAAGTAGTTCTCCTTGTACTGGTATATGTATATTCTGCTGTTAAGTTTTCTTTCATGTGCGTTTTGGACCTTTGATAAGATAAACCTCCAGAATATGATGATATTATGACCAAGCATGATATAATTTTCTCATTGTTTGTGACATCTGATTTTTAAGAGCCTTAGCTGGTTTATGCTATAACCTCCAGAATACGACTAGTTTCATGTTTCGGTGTATCATTTGTTTAACTTGGTGTTGTGTTTGTTGACCTACTTTTATTGGCGCGGAAATGGTTGGTCGTATGGAAAACTTGCTTCCTTCCAGGATTTAGCAAGATGGAGTCTTTTTAACTCATTTACATTCGCATATATTCCATACACCAAATTGATTATGCCCTGTACTAGTAGTCATGGGTTTTAAATATCTGAATTGGGGTACTTTTTGTGCAGTATCTGTCATTTTACGTGCATATAAATATATACCTACTATAAACAATTCATCTTAACAATAGTAATACATTGCTAGATTCAGTGATTTGCATATGTTTGTATCACCCTCTTAATAAAATTCTGGAAGATACCTAGTTCATGAATCTTATTCATATGTTTGTAGATTGTGTAGTTTCTGTTTTACTTGTCACATAAGAAAGTTGTATCGGGTGTGGCTGGGAACTCAAATGCTTGGCCTTTACTGTTGGCATTCAACTTCTCCCCTCTCTTCAAGTCTTCATAGTTGTGATAAATATACAGGTCATCAATTAAAAAAATAGTAAGAGAATATTATAATTTACATTGTAGAATAAATTTTATGGGCTGCATTTTCTTAGAGCACATATAAATTTTACGATGCATTGTGCTTTGGAGTTAATGTATATGGTTGGATAATCGAGTTGCAAATCCTTTGGAGTTATCTTTGGTGATAGTAGTTGACCCTTTAAAAGTTTGAATTTTTTTAGAAAGTGAGGTTGATTGCATCCTTTGAATCATCTCTATATTCTCCTTATGGAGAAGGCGTATTGATATTGTATTGTTGCTGAGTATGTTGACCTGTTACAGTGTCCTTGCTGTTGAACAAGCCTACAGTTTTCAATTTGTTAATATATAGATAGAGTTCTAGTGCCTGCGAAGACTAAATATTGATTATTCTAGATAAATGGTCTGTCCTTTTAACAAATTAGACCTGCATAGTATTTAGATTAGGGAATGTAGGCATGATGCAATTTTTCTTCTTGCTGGATGAAACTTCTATACATTCGCATCATGAAAGGTGGCTTGATTCTTGGGTCATTTAAATGACTTTATAATAATTCAAGTTAGAGTTCAAGTTTGATTTATCTTTTTGGATGTCTCTTAAATGTTAATGCTTAATTTGTTCTAGAAGTGGAACATGGGGATGTTTATAGGCTCATTACGTTGTTGGCATTCCGTTTCTAATAATATCTAATTCTTGTGACCTATGAACAATTTTATTGGGAGTACCAGCCTTCTTGTATGGCTACCGTTTTGCAATTCCTCATTATTGTATGTTTTTTTTTTTTTGCTTTTGCACTACACTCTTGATCTTTTAACTATCTTTATTTTTCCCCTGTTTGAATTCTGAACTTTATTTTCTTTTCAACAAAGTTTACACATTTATCCATTTTTTTTTTAATTACTTTGTACTCACTTATTTGTACTTGATATGCATTATAGATAATAGATCATTATGGGATTTTGATTTTTCTTTTAGGATGGAGAGTTTATATCAATATGTTTATAATGGGCATTGCAGGTTTTATTTTTTTATTTAAACCAAACACAACTTTATTCGAGTGTACATGCCACCGAATCCCTTAAGAGTATGCTCTAGTTATAGGTGATAGATGGGATTGATAAAATTGAGACTGTCGGAGTTAGTGCAAATTGGAATCTAACTAAGAGATAATTTAGCACAATAAATATATGATGAGTGGAAGACTCATCATAGAAATTAGAAAGTTGTTTTATATTTATACTTCTTTGATTATGTATATTGAATTGATGTCTCTATTAAACTTTCATTAATTATGTATGTTGAGATCATTTGGTTATTGAAATCCTTTGCTTAATAATTTTTTTTTTCTTATTGTAATTTTTAATTATTATGGTGGGAAATATTGGTTTAATTATTAATTAATATTATAGCTATTAAATCATTGGAAAATTGTTGTAATTTATTGAATTGTTATTATATTATAGTATATATTAGGTTATAATAATATTGAGGTAATTAATATTATTTTTATTAAATATTGCAAAAATTTTTTATTTTATAATATAAATAATTAAATTTTTATTGGTTAGAAAATCTATGGATTTTTATTTATTATTGTATATAATATGTTTAATCATATGAATTCAATGATTTATTCAAATTTGTTTCAAATAATATAAAAATATAATTAAAATATATATTAGATAATATTGAGGGTATAATTGTCAAAATACAATAACGAGTCAAGTACTTGCACATATCAAACAAGGGACGACATAAAATTTTGTGTTTAATATTGTATAAATTAAACATGGTACAATAAGTTTGTGTTGTCCAGTCTTCCTTATATTTGTTTTGTCCAGTCCTCTTTATACTTATCATATTCAATCTTTATAACTAAATATTACCTAAGAGTTAGACGATGGTACATCATGAGTTTGGAATAAAAAAATATTAGTATAACTAAAAATAGATAACTTTACTAATCTACATTATATTATAATTTATTTGCCATAAACACATAAATTAGGTAACATAAAATAAGCAAACATTAAATATGAATTATTTGGATATTAAAATTACAACGTAACATAAAATAGCATATAAAAATAGTATGTGTACCTTAGGTTTGATTATTATATGTAATTAAATATATGAAAATGTTTTAAATACTCAAAAATCTATATAATTAACTAAAAATTAACAAGAAAAAGTGAAAAAAATTAGAAAAAATTGCTAAGCACTAAAATCAAGGTGGATTTAAGTATGGATAAGTATGGGATAGCTGTTGGATAGGTGATAATCTTTAAAGACACCTAAATAAGCAAAAAGAGAAAGAATAAAGGCCTTGAAGAGAGACAAAACTTCATTTTCTCTACATGTAAACTTAGAAAATTTTTGGAAATGTTCTCTAAGGATTCTTTGACGAGTTAGGGTTCTAAGAATATTATGGAAAGGGGAAGAAAGATTGAAAAAAATTCTAGAGGAATAGGAAGTGAATATCGTGCACATCGAGTCAATTCACGAAACTTAGGTTTAGAGAGCACCTGGAGGTGAACCATTACTATAGGGTGATAGTAGAAGCAGTACCCCATTGTGTCGACATGGTGGTGGTGATGGTGGTTGTAAGCCCCACAACTAAGCAATCCAAGGTTTCGATCGGTTGAAAGACCGATAGAGCCTAAATTATAAAGTAAAGTTAGAAATATTAGTAAACCGATCCTGTAAATTTGAATTTAAGAAAATAAATAATAAAATAGGAGATTATAAAATTTTCAAATTTTAAGTATATAACTCGTTATTTATCGAAAATGCGTAAAATGCATTCTGATACTTAACGAGTAGCTAGAAATAAATTATATGTATACTAAAAATTATAAAATGACGTAAATAATATTTAAGAATATTTATTTGTATTATATATGAATTTATATGAAGTATAAATACGCATAATTACTATAAATACGCGTAATTACTTAAAATACGCAAAATGTGCTAAAATAATACTAAATAATTAAAGAAAATTATAAATTAATTGTGGAAAAATCAGGAAAAAATCAGAAGAGTGTGGAATGATGCAAATTTGGTCGTGGCAAGTCAAAACCTGAAAAATAAAAATCAACCAATTAAATTAAGACAACATAAAAGCAAAAAATCAAGGGATAAGGCAATTGTTTTGTCCCATTTAATGCACAATAAATCCCCTAAAGCCCTATAAATAGCAAGAAAAATTCAGAAGCTCATTTGGACAGATACAAATTAGAAAAAATTTGGGAGAGGCGAAAATTGAGAGAAAAATTTAGTTTAGAAAAAAATTAAAAAAAACTGTGCAGTTAGGACCTTTAACGGGAACTCCCACCAGACGAGCAGTTGGGAGTGGATGGCCACCACCACCACACGGTGGTGGTAGTGCCCAGGCCGGACGACAAGGCCACGGCGGCCGGAGCCACCCAAATCGGTGAGTCCGATTTCCAGCCCGATTTTGTGTAATTTTGTAAAAATAGTAAATATTATTAGGAAATTATGAATTTTTTTATTCTGCGATATTTTTGTATGTAGTTTGTAGGAAAAATATAGTTTAATGAAAACATACCCCGTAATATATGATCCTTAAGAAATCATGTAAAATTGAGCATATTTCGGTTTAGAAATAAATGATCTTAGGAGTGTAGTTTGGAGCTCAATTTTTTCCTATAAGATGCTCATGTGATATAGAATAGTGCTATGAAGCCATTTTTTTAAAATTAATTTTCGAAATTTTTAAGTTAATTTTTAGCCCTAAAATGATGGAAAAATTGGGTAATTTAGAGTTAATTAAGTAATTAAATTATTAATTACTGACTTAGTGAATAAGTAGATGTTTAGGGATGTTGAAATCTGATAGAGAATGATACTTGTAGCATTTAGGGTGTTAGATGTAATTATTAGGTTAATTATGTAGTAAATATGTAATATGAAAAAATAGTACATTTTAAGTTAATTTTGTAAATTAGGGTAGTTAGGAGTAAAATCTGATTTAGGATGAATTTAGACATTTTGAAATGATAATTGATATTTAGAGATGATAATTAGAGTGATATAAATATTAGAAGTGTAATATATACATAAAAGGTAATAATACATAATAGGTAATTATTGGAAATATAATAAATAGGAAATATTATAATAAAAATTGATATTGTGATAATAATAAAAATGTACAATAAATCTAATAGGAAATTTGAATTTATGTAATTATATGAAAAATGTAAAAATTTCTCACATTAGGAGTGAATTCGATACACTAATAAGGATATAAGTGTACCGGGTGAAATAAAATACTGACTAGGGGTAATGATGGTATTTAGGAGATTGGGAAATAATGTGATTAATTTCACATTATGGGTTGAAACGAATTTCTAGGGTTAGAGTATAAAACACTACTTAAAAATCGAACTAGAACCTAATTTGGAATTCGATGCGAAAACTGAACCCGAACTTAACCCCAAACCTAAATAATTATAAAAGACGTAAGACCTAGATAATTAGGCATATTAAACCCTAAACAAAACGTAACAATAAGTGTTATAGGATAAAATGAACCTATAATAGTTATATGAAAAGCTGAAACCACGTTTGTGTTATAGGGATGATCGGCGATGGCCTGATCAAATCGAATCTCGAGTGAATGAGCGAGAAGTCGAGGTAAGTTGAGATTAATACGATGCTGTATTTTGGAGGCTTAAGATTATGCTTTGTTGTGCTTGTTAGATAGTTGAATGTATGCATGTGTTTGATTATGAGTGATGCTATGATCCTGTTTGTTGCTCTGGCATATATTATATCATTTGTATGAAAGGATTGATCACCCTTAACTGGACTTAATCAAATATCCGACCAGTAATCATAATCGGACATGCATGGCAACTCGTTAGGGGAACTTAGGACTCTCCGGCCAAATACTGACCCCTTCGGAAGGGATAGCGCAGGATTGCAAAATGGTCCCTTCTTCATCCTCAGTTGAACTAAGTGACAGGAGAGGAGGTCGCGGCGAGGGTGAAGACAGTGGTTCGAAGGTAGTTGCGGGAGGAGCAAGGTCTCTATTATACAAGCCTGGGTTTGGTCGTGAGCTATTGCATTAACGGCAACTCCTTAACTCGGATTAGAGTGGGTGCAATTTCTCTAATCTCACGACGGGCCAGATAACGTCGTACGATGGTATTTGCTTGCACATGTATTGCACCTAATAAGTGATTGAAAACTTTGTTGTGTGTATGGTATAGTTTTAAATCCTCCGCCTTAACTTACTAAGCTGTGGTTGCTCATATCCTTATAGACATCGTGCAGGTGCTGGCTAAGAAGCGGCCACAGCTACTCTTAAGCTAGCAACTGCTGGATCTTGGGGAGTGAGGAAAAATATTGAAGAACGAACATATATTTTTAAGGTTTAAGCTTTTACTTTAGAACTTCTCGTTTTTTTTAATAATGTAATAACTAGGAAATATATTTCGGAGAAACATTGCAAACGATAATTGTAATCACTAAATTATAGTGAATATATATATTTCCTCACTTTCTTAGATGAATGATTTATTGAAATTACAAACTGTTTACTTCAAAGCGGGTTAGTCGTTGACGCCTTGTGTAGATCAGGTCTAAGATAGCGGTTGTAAGGCCAACTTCTATCTTAGGGTGGTTTACATGGTGGGGCTGTTATGACTCTACCGCTTCGGGGCGTGATAGTGGCGGTGTTCAGACGGTCAATTTTTCGGTAAGTCAATTTTGGTATCTAAATTTTCTTAAAATTGTAAAAATATCAAATTTACTCCGAAAAATATAGAAAAATTAATTTTGACATATTTATATATATAATTTTAGGGAAAAATATCAAGTTTCAAATTTTTTAAATTAATATAGTACCTCCTTAAGAAACTGAGTAAGAACGATCAATTTTCCAAGTTTAATTGAATAATCTTATTAACATAGTTTTAGCGCCAAACTTTTTTTGGAGAGCCATTCTATTACATGTGAATATTATATGAAGAGTTTTCAGAAAAAAAAAAATCATTTTCATAATTTTTAGTAATTTTTTAGCCTTTAAATATGATGAAAAATGCTATTTTAGAGAGATTTGGTGTAATTGGTTTTAAGGAAATCAATTTATATCAGTTCTGGAATTCATATGAGCCATGTTTTGTGGTGCAATTTGATTTAGAGTTGGTTAGATTGAACGGAATTTAATGTATGCACAAACTATTAGTTATGGATTACATGCATTAAGCTAAGGGCATGTGGATTTGAAAGTATGGGTGATATGGTAAGCATGGGTATGTTAAACCTATTGTATGATCATGTTTTATCGTGCTTGCAAACTGAGATAGGATGTTTGGGTGAGTCGTTGGGAGTAAATGTATAAATTGATTCTATTTATAGACTGTTAAATTGATAGAGAAGGAGAACTTAATTCTTAGTTCAGATACATGATTAGAAGGATAGATGATATATGATTGTAATTATAATCCTACTAAGGCCTTGTTTGAGAAGCTATTTGATAAAAGAAACATGTTGATAAAAGAAACATGGTTGTAAAGACTTTAGAAACATGTTCAGATGGTTGATTTAGTAAAATAATGACCTAAATTCTTTGTCCAAATACTTGATGAGAAGGTTAGTTGGTGCAAAGATTTGGATTCATGATTAGAAGGATAGATGATATATGATTGTAATTATAACCTTACCAGGGCCTTGTTTGAGAAGCTATTCGATAAAAGAAACATGGTTGTAAAGACTTCAGAAACATGTTTAGATGGTTGATTTAGTGAAAGAATGACCTAAATTCTTTGCTTAAATACTTGATGAGAAGGTTAGTTGGTGCAAAGATTTGGATTATAATCATGTCAGAGTCTTGATAAGGACAATATTTGATAAAATAAACATGGTTGAAATGACTTCAAAAATATACTTAAAAGGTCGGTAGAGGAAAGGTTTTAACTCTAAATATTTTGGAGCCTTGTTTAGGAAGTTATTTGGTGAAAGAAGTGGGATTGTATAGATATCAAGGACTTAACTAAAAAGTTGGTTGGTTTATAAGACTTAAATGAAATCGCTTCAGATATATCTTTAGAGGGTTGATTTGTAAAAAGGGGACCTAATCTCTATTTGAGAGAGTTGATCAGAAGGTTGAATAGTAAAAGGGACTCAACCATACCCCATCGTTGATTTGTTTAGAAAAGTACCGATAAGGGAAATGTAGTTGGAATGGTTATGAGACTGGATTCGAGGTTGATTAGTATGGAATGCTTAGAGGAAATAATTTTAAAGGCCTTTTTAGAAAGGTGGATAGAGTAAAGAGTACAACTGGGATAATTTCAGAGACTGCATTAGAAGGTTCTAAGACCAAAACTTAGTATTAAGAAAGTTTTTAGAACCTTGCTTAGGAACTTCAATAGTAAGATGAAACCTTATACTAAGTTTACATGACTTGTTAAAGATAAGTTACAACTACATTAAAATTATTTAAACGAATTCATTCACTTTATTTAGTAAGACTAAAACAATTACATTGTATAATTTAAGGATAAAAACGAAAGTGGAGGAGATTAACTATCAGGACTCTTAAGTGTCACATATCCAAGTAAGTTAGATCCGTGGTTTACCACATTTTGAAGTATTATTAAGGTTACTTAAAGGCTTTAGTATATGTCTTAATTGTGATTATAAGTTAGTTACCTATTCCTATACAAGGTATGTGCTTAAATACGATTTTGATATTTAGAGTGTTGGATTTTATGTATTGGTTACTTTATGATAGCACTTGATTGAATTGTTTGAAATTGCTTGAATACCCTATAAGAAATCTAACACAAACTTGACTTAACTACTAACCTGACTTGTATTGCAACCCATTAGGGGAAAATGATTAGGTTTCTTGGATTAAATACAGACCCTTCAATGAGGATAGCAGAAATGGTTCTTTCTTCTCCCTTAGTCGAATTAAGTGACAAGAGATGATGTCATGGCAAGGTTGGGAACCACCATTTGAAGATAGTCTCGGGTGAAGCGTGTTTCTCTATTGTGTAAGCTTCGATTTGGTTCCAATCCTCGAAGTTTGCAATGTTAAGCTCCTCAAAACTTGGATTAGAGTGGGCGCAATTTCTCTAATCTTATGATGACCAATCAACATCATGTGATGTCATTTGCTTGAACATGCATTGCATCTAATTAACCTTGTTTGAAAACCCTGGTTGCTTTGTATAAGATATGCGTTATTGTCTTTGTTCCACTTATTAAACAAGTTGTCACTCATTTCCCTATAGTTGTGTTGTAGGTCTCTCGATAAATACACCAGTACTGCTTCAAGTTCCAAAAGTGTAGCAAATGGGGTCATAGAGTGCAATTCAAGATGTATTGGCTAGAATCCTATTTTGTTTATTAACTTTACTAACCTTTAGGAAAACTAATAAAATCTCTTCGGATGACCTTCTAGTTTTCAGCTATTATTACCAATACTATGTTTTGTAAACTAGTAGACTTTTATGAAGTCTTATTATGTCGTTTTTCTAAAGTTGTTAATAAAACTTGTTTTCTTTTCAAGCTTTTATGCCACAAAATCTCTTTCAAAAGCTATTTTAGTAAGTTACACTACAGTTTAATGCCAAATAGGGATTGAATTAGATGACTCAAAGCCATGGAGTTGCAAAGGCCTAGTGTAAGCTATACTTATGTTAGTGGTGAAAGTGGCTAAAATTTAGCTTAGGTTGGTTTATATAGCGAAGCTATTACAACTCCCTGGTTTGGGCCATGACACATAAGGTACTCATAATTCCGGTACACATATATGATAATATCATATAGTGTTAATGTTAGGTCTTCCCTAACACCTTAGAATCTAAGGAATATCATAAATCTACTTAGATTATTTCCAAGTGGGATTCTACTTGAGACACAGTCACGTAAGGATCATTGGAATGCTACCCTAAGGTTATCAATCCTCCCAGTCCCTTAAGCTTAGCTAAGTACAAGTAGCACCATATAATTAAGGTTGAATAATTATTTAATCCATTTTAATCATCTAGCTTAGTAACCATAACAAAAAAGTAAATATCCCATACCTAATTCAGTAATAGCATAAACATTGCTCTAGTCATCTTCTATTCCTGATCTACAACATAAAATGTAACCTACTATTAGTAACCTATTTTCACATCATAATTTGATAATCCTAAGTTCAACTAATCCTGCCATAATCTTACTTTAAACAATATAAAGTAGAGCGTATTTTGCAAGTGCTTAATAAATCTTTTGTTTACTTGGGTAATTTAGATATGGTATTTTATAGGATAATAGCTAAGAAAGGGAATAGGAAAAATAAAAGAATTGAAAAACAGAAGGGAAACACACTAAAATAGGGAATAGCACGGATGTGCCCTTAACTATGCTGGTTAGCACACCTAATAGCACAATCATGCTTCAACATATTAGAGTTAGCACAGCTACCAACATACCATGTACGATCCCTTACTTGCCCTGCTTCACGATTCGCACTTTTTCCTTCATTCTAAACTTTGTAAACTTCTCTCAATTCAATCATGATTCACCTATCAATTCTAAATCATCACTTATTCAATCTTTTTATCAATTTGCTATATTGGAACATCGGATGTGTTCTAAAAACACGAAATCAATAATAAGAATTAACAACTTACCTTACTTGTTAACCTTTGCAATTACCACCGATTACATTACACTCACAAGATCTTATCATAGCATGCATTTAGTAATCACAAACAATTTAATTCCCTACTTATTGAAAATCATGAAATCACCTTATTGAATTAGGGTTATATTTCATTCTTTTCTACTTCTGCTCTTTCTTTTCCAAAACCATTCACCTTTACATAGTCAGGAGATGCCTTTAGGAATTAGCATTGAATTTAACTAAATAATCAAAATAGTGAGATCTTGGCTCAAGATACCTTGAGTCTTACCCCTGCAAGTTATATGGAGTGTAAAAATGACATGGTGTAACTAAAACACTAGGTTAAAAACAAGCCCCTTTTGTACGTAAAGGTCAAAATGGCTTAATTGCCCTTCTCATAAAACCTTAATTGCTCTTCAATGCCTCGTCATTTATTTTCTTAATTCCTTTTTACTCTCCATAACCCCCTACCCTTTCTCTCTCTTCCTTTCTTTAGTTTTATTTTAGGGTTTCATAGTTTTGGTAACTCTTTCATTTTTTTACATAATTTTTTTATTGTATCATTAATGTATTTCCATAGTTTATATATAACAAGTCTCCCTTACGAACCTTCACTTTGAACTGACAAGGGTGGCAATATCAGGTGGTTCTAAACTTGTAGACGGATCGGAAATGAAGAAAGAATAATGAAATGAAGTTAAGAAAACCTACGAATAGCTTCTATGAATATGATGGTCTGGGGAACTTTCATGGACTAACTAAGCTAGTTGATATGACACACAACTAGACTAGTCGAGTTACTCACCACCAAAACTTACTTAAGGGGTTGCATAAGAGTAGGGTAAAATTTGCAGAGAAGATAAGTTTAAGAGAGAATGCAATACATTAGTCGCAATATGCAAATTAAATGAAAAATAATGTTAAAATCACAAAATGCATACCTTAATTTTGCACTTTGGATCGTTTTATGAAATTTAATCCAAATCTATGACTAACCTTCAACCACAACAAGAATGGGAATAAAAAATTGTTACACTCCAAATCGGGGAGTTGTAATAGCCTTGCCAAGTAAACTAACCTAAGTTAGAAGCTAGCATTCTTAGTCACTAACATAGGTATAATTTACATAAGGCATTCATCATTTCATCACTTTGAAGCATTCAATTTAGTATCAATTTGATATCAGCTTGTGGTGCAACTTTTCAAAATAGCTTTTAGAAATAACTTTGTGGTTCAGATATTCGAGAGAAATCAAGCTTTACAAATTATATGGAGTACAAAATCTTAAATTTAACAAAAAAATTTAAAGGCTTAATTGATACAAAGAGGTAAAGCGACTAGTAAATGATTTATAGAAGTCTGCAGGTTTACAAAACATAGTGTACATATCAATAGTTGAAAACTAGAGGGTTATTTAAGGAGACCTTATTAGTTTTCCTAAAGGTTAGAAGTTGGTAAGTAAAATATAAATCCAACCAAATTGTCTTCAATCTCACTCCTTAACCCCATTCTTTAATCTTTTGGGACTTAGAGTACTAGTAAATCTACTAGAAACCTACAAAACAGCTATAAGGGAATCAGAGACAACTTGTCCAGTAAGTAGGACGAAGATAATAGTACAAATCTAACATAGAGCAATCAGGGTTTTTAAGCAATTTAGTTAGATGCTATGCATGTACAAATAAGTGACATCGTAAGATGTTGTTCAGTTCGTTGTGAGCTTAGAGAAATTATGCTTGCTTTAATCTTAATTGAGGAATTTGATGTTTCACATACGAATCAGAACTAAACTTAGGCTTATGCAATGGAGAACACACTCTACCCGAGACTACCTTCAAACTACGGTCCTTAATCTTATTGTAACCTCTTCTCCTATCACTTAGTTTGATTAAGCATTAGAAAAAGACAATTTGAGCTATTCTTATTGAAGGGTTCGTATTTGGCTTGAGAATCCTAGTTGTTTCCCTAATGGGTTGAGATTCATGTCCAGTTGGTAGTTAGGCTAAGTTTGACTTAGTTCACTTTTAGGGTGATCAAACAATTTCATACAACTCAATCAAACAATGCCACAAAGCAACCAATACATAAAGTCCAACACTCCATAATAGCAAAACAATATTCAACTACTCAAGCCATATACGCATAGTCCACTAACTTATAATCATAAACAAGATACATACTAAGGCTTCTAAATATTCTTAAATAATGCTTTAATGTCCGGTTGGTAGTTAATTCGAGTTTGTGATAGTTTACTTTTAGTGTGATCAAACAATTGTAAACAATTCAATCAGACAATATCATAAAGCAATCAATGCATAAAGCTCAGCACTCCATAATAGCAAAACAATATTGAAGCACCCATGTTGTATACATACGGGCTATTAACTTATAATTACAAACAAGACATATACTAAAGTCTTCAAATATTTTTAAATAATACTTCAAAGTGCAATGAAGCACTAATCCCACTTACTTGGACGTGTAACGCTTGACTGTCCTAATGGTTGGTCTCGTTTACTTCAATTTATTTATAAATATTCAACATAATCACTTTAGTATTACTAAATATAAAGTAAATGAGTTTATTTTAATAATTTAAGTATGGTCGTGACTTATCTTAAGAGAGGTGTGTAATCTTTGTATTGAGTTTTAACTTGATATTGAAGCCTCTGAACAGGTTTTAAAAGCTTGCTTAATACCAAGTTTTGGCCTTAGTACCTTCTGATGAAGTCTCATAATGAATGTCTTTAAAATAGTAACCTTTTGGCTTGGTCTCTAAAATTATTTTCGTTATACTCCTTCCTTCAATCAACTCTCTGAATAAGCCTCTAAAATCATTTCCTCTAAGCATTCTATGCCATTCAATCTTTAGATCAAGTCCTCGAAGCCATTTTAATTACATTTTCTTTACCAAATACTTCCTAAGTAAGTCTATGATGGGGGTATAGTTAAGTCTCTTTTACTATCCAACCTTTTGATCAAGCTTCTGAATCAAAGATCAAATATCAAATTCTTCTCTTTATAGAATAACCTTACGAAGATGTATCTAAAGTAATTTCATCTAAGCACTAACCGACCCTTTGGTTACTTCTTTGAAATCATTATGATCATACTTCTTTTACCAAATAACTTCATAAATGAGGCTTCGAGATATTTATAGTTAAAATCCTTTTATCAGCTAAGCTTTTGAACATGTCTCTAGAGTTACTACAACTATGCTTCTTTTACCAAATAATGTCTTAACCAAGATTCTAACATTGTCATAATCAAAATCCTTGCACCAGCTAACCTTCTGATCAAGTATCTGAACTAAGGATTAGGGCTTTTTTTACTGGATTAATGTTCTAAAGAACTCTCTAAATAGATTCAACTAGCTGAAGAATCCTTTGAACATATTAAATTTACATGTTTACACAAAGTGACTCGCTCTAATATCTTATTACAATTTACAAGCATTGTAAATATTGATCATACTACTAGTTCATCATACCCATAATTACTATATCACCTAAACTTCCAAACCTTCATATCTTCACCTTAATGCATGAAGATCATAACTTGTGACTTATGTATATCTCCAATCTCATGCAATCCATCCAACTCTGCATCACTCTCTATGGTGATATATTACACAAATAAACTTTAGAATCGATACATATTGTTTTCCCCAAGGTTAATTGCATAAAATCTTCGAAAATTTGCATTTTTCATCAAATTTAGAGACTCGAAATTCCTTGAAAATTATAGAAAATATTTCTTTTTGAAAAATTTTCATGAAAATTTTACATGCAAAATGAGGATGTTCTAGAAAAATTTTGGCTTCAAAATAACAACAATAGAGTTATTTAAAATAATTTCAAAAATTGCTCGGATTTAGGCGATTTCTTAAGGATGTTATATAATTGCTTAAAAATTTTACAAACTATTATTTTTCTTAAAAATTACATCTAAAAATATTTGAAAATAAAATTTTTAATAATTTTTAGGGTTAATTTGGTATTTTTAGAAAATGGGAGAAAATCAAAACAACTTTACTCACTTACTAGAATTCGACCATCTAGCCACCCCTTTGTCAGCATAGCTAGGCGCTGCCACCACTGTTAGGTGGTGGTAATGGTTTGCTTCTAGAACTCCCCTAGACCCATGTTCCTTGAATTGACTCGATCCGTGTAGTATAGGTTCTTATTTTTTTTCCTAAATTTTGCTTCTATGTTCTTCCCTTTTCTAGATTTTTCCAAGCTATGTTATAGACTCATTGATGTTTTGGAGAGGATTGATGATAATTCCAAAGTTTTTAGGGTTTGAAATGAATTTCTCTCTCTTGATTTTAACTTAAATACTCTTATTCTCCTACTTAATAGGTATCTTAATGGTAAGTTGTTAAGTCCACAGCTCTCCATGGAGGTGTCCACGCCTAGTGTAGAGTGAATATGATAGTTTAGTATTTTTTTTGTTAATTTTTTAATTATATTTTTATAAATTTTTAGTTAATTACACATATTTTCAAGTAATTTAGATTATTTTGGGTGTATATTTATATGCAATAATTATACTCAAGATGTATACACTATTTATATATATTATTTTATGTTATTTTATAATTTTATTGTTCAAATATTTTATTTTTAAGGTTTAGTAAGTTTTCGTTATCTAAATCATGTGTTTATAGCAAGTAAATTATAATATAATATAATTTAGTAGAATTGACTATTTTTAGTTATAATATTATTATTTTATTATATTTCTATAATCCGAACTCATGGGATGTCCTCAATTAACTTCTAGTACTTATTTGTAAAATATCATCCCAATCAGTCTACTTTGGTGTATGCTTTAAATTACTCGTTGGAAATGACTATGCAAAATTATTGTGCTCACAAAAACCCACTAGATCTATTCCTTTTTTACACGGAATCATGACTTTACCAAATTTAAGGTTTTCACAATATAAAATCCTAACTTACTTTTTGAAATCTCTTACTTCCCTCTAAAATTACACAACAACATAATGTTAGAATGATTCCTCATCTTGGAAAACCTTGAAATTCCTTAAATAGAGCATACTATTATGCTTATCTCCCTGATTTGCTGCTAGGGTTCCTTATAGAGAATTGTCTCTCTCCAAAAGGAGGCAATGAAGTAACTTAAGGAGAAAATGAAGTACTTATAGCTAGGTTTTTAGGGAAGGGTTTCTTGTTTTATTACCCTTTTCAAAACTATACTTGGATTGAAAATAAAAATTAGTTTCATGCCTTCACTTAAATAATGATTTTCTTTTTCTAAATTTGTGGGGTGTTACATATCATATAATAAATAATAATTATATCACTAAAAATAGAAAATAAAAAAGTGTTATAAAAAATTTTACAAACCCTATTCACCTTGATTAGCTAACTAGCTGATTGAAGGTTAGCAGACAATTATGAGATAATCCCATTTTAACATGTTTTTTCATACGACCCAACCATGACACCTTAGACTAATCGATGTTCATCCACTACCCCAAAAAGTGAGAAAGGAAAAGGAAAAACAAGCCAAAATTCCATTGAGTTATGAGACCAACCACTACCATGGTGAGTTTTACAATCAATATATAGTGATAAGTCAAAATCCAGCACATTAGGATGGCCTTAGCTAACTATCCAAAAGTTAGAGGGCAATCAGTCAATGAGGGGTTGCATGATTGCTTGATGGTGGCAGCCTGCCCTTTGACCTTAGGATAGTCAGTTAAGGTGATTAGGTTCACAATTTTTTTTTTGTCATTTTCCTTTTTATTTTTTTGTATTTGTATTATATCACATAATTAAATACATAATATTATTATTTTATTTAAAAATTTATTATGGTCAAATTAGAAGCTAACACATACTATGGATGGACAAAAATTTAATTTAGAGTTAAGATAGAATTTCATTTTCTAAAAGATGTTTTATATTGAGGGCACAAATTATAATTAAAAAATACAAAAAATTGAGGGACTTGCATAAAAAAAAGAAGAAGATAAAAAATAAGGATATGCATGCTTTCCCCCCTATTTCCTTTCTTGCTAAGGATTGGATTATGGTTCATTATTCTAATTGTCCATTAAATATATATTCAAAGCTAAACTACATTGAATATACGGATTTTTTATATTGATTTGATTTACTGTTCCACAATGAGAGTTTTAAAATCTGGTTTATGTTCCAGTTCGAACTAAATTGTTTTCATACCTTAGCACTTATTGGTCTTAAGTTGCTCGTGAACTATCCTTTGACTCCTTAAGACGATCACTGCAATTCTAACCCTTACATTTGTCTTATATTTGCCTCTAAATCTATTGTTTAGCTTGGAATGGCACACTTGATTTCATTTGTTTTATATTTGCCTCACGCATTACATAGATTGTCTACCGTTAAATACGAAAAATTGAAATTTTAACACATGCGTGTTTCAAAATCATCTATCCAATTTTTTTTTCCCCTTTTCTTTTATTTTCTAATATCTTGATAAATCTTTATA
This sequence comes from Lumnitzera racemosa, assembly GCA_024138005.1. NCBI lineage: Eukaryota > Viridiplantae > Streptophyta > Magnoliopsida > Myrtales > Combretaceae > Lumnitzera > Lumnitzera racemosa. The sequence continues at coordinate 12,641,255 of JAMXBC010000007.1, forward strand.
AGTTGTTACATACCAAAATTTTTGCATGGGTATCCTATTTATGGACATTTTCCTTTAGGGCTATTAAGCATGGTATTCTTGACCATGACATCGTATTATTGTCCTAATATATGTAGTCTCATATGATAACTATATCAAATGTATTATATAATTGGATACTTCTTAGGTACTTTTTGACATCCTTAATCCATGCAAGATATCTTGATACAATGATATCTATCAACATGAAGCTATAATCTATATCAGCATTTCTTGTCATGTATATTATTATTATTATATATCTAGTTGTCACACCATACCAAACACCTCATGCGACTTCATTTCTTTATTAATAATATGTGGTATAAAACTACTAATCGGATTTGAGCATTTAGGTTAGTAGTGGATATCTACCTATAAGTTCGGTATCCATGTTATCACATGTCTTAATATAATTAGTAGTTACACATCATATATACTTATATGTAGTATGTATTACCTATTGAACCTTTTTTTTTTTCCATTTTCAAGGGTTAAAAAATGTTGACTACTACAGTGCATTTATATTTGAATAGGTTGTCTGGCTAGTGGCAATATTTTAACAAATTTATTAACATAAATTGTAAATATATGTAATAAAACAAATACTACTCGAAGATGGGAATAAATCCTTAAACCTGAATCTCAAAGCATGTTTTCAACTCTTCATAACTTTTATAGATGTTGAATAACACATCAAATTATCATTGATGGTTTAGGCAAAAAAAAAAAAAATAGTTGCAGTTGTCGTCTCAAGATCTTTGCCGATATGGATCTAAGAGTGATTGGGCTTTACGTAAGTGATCAAGCTTACAAAAGGGAGCACAATGAGGGGATGCCAAGGTGTTGTCTAGCGTGACCACTTAAGGAGTATTTGGAGAGTGAGAGTGCTTGAGAATAGTATATAGGCTTAAGTGCGCAAAGTATCAAGTAGTCTACCATTGAGTCATGGTCTTGTATTTATAGAGAAGTAGTGCTGGCAGTTAGAAAGGAGTCTATAGGCAAAGTCACATCTACAAGTATTAGAGAGTGGAATTATGGTATTTGACGTATTCTACATTTGTAGGAGGTGGTTGTTAACTTAGTCTTTTAGCCTTATCTAGAGTCTACTTAGAAATTAGAGGCCTCTTATAGTTGGATGGGTCTATTCTAAGCCTAGGGTAAGGGTAGCTTATCGAAGGTTGTGAGCCTTATTAGGTTGGGATTGGCCTGAGGAGCCCATGTAGTGAAGGCAAGGAGTCTCATTAATGTAGTGAAGGCAAAGAAAAGGGAAAGATGGGCTTTTTAGGTACATGGTCAATCTGATTTGAAGGTGTCCATGTTAATGTTACTGTATTGATGCAATAATGTTGGAAGCCTGGGCTGGCAAAAGGCTAAGGTGAAGGCATCTGAGCTAGCATAGGACTGAGGTGAAGACATCTGAGTTTAGTGATACTAGGGCTGAGTAGGTGCAACATATCCAAACAAATTGCCTTCAAGGTAGAAGTGTAGGCGATAGTTCCGAGGTAGAATACGGGAAGTCGAACCTCCTTGGCCATTGAGGGGTAAGAGTAGTTAGCCTTCCATCAAGTCAAAGCAGAGTACGTGAATGCTAAGCTGGATGGGAAAATAAAGGTAGAGACATCATGGCTTGAGTAAGGTGTTCTAAGTCGAGACGAGAATATAGTAGGTTGTATGTCTCATTGTAAAACCGTAGAGCAAAGGAGTTGAGCGGAACGGGTCAAACTGAGCTAACCATTGCCTAAGCAGATACAATCTATTCAATCCAAGGTGTAATGCTGTTGGAGTGTCGAACAAGTTTTCTTGCAGAAGTTATAAGGAGCTTAGGGAAACTTCCTGTAGAAGTACTTTTTAAACTCTTACTTCATGGCGCTCGTTTTTAGTACATTTAATGTGATGTGATAGGTATCTTATTATAATAGACTTACATGCGGTTGCATGCATTTTGTCTTTTGAATATGGTTGTTCGATCAAAACTGATGCCACGTATTGGAATTGTAAAATTTCAAGGAATTTGTGTTTATACGAATCCTTATAACTGCCTATATGCTTTCCAAAGCGTTTGATTTATAAATACCATAATTGTTCAAAGAGAGTATCATTTTGCGATTTCCTTGCTTTCTCACTGCAAGCCTTCTTCTCACTTTTCACCCATCTTCAAAGCCCTACTTTTACAAACTTTTCTTTAAAGTTTTTCATTTCTTCTTGCTTCTTCATCAGCATCTCAACAAACATAAGTGAGATGCCCTTTGATGCATTAAAGTATAATATCATGATTGACTCTGAAGCTACAAGGAGTAACCTTACGAAGGAGAGGATGGAGCGATGTCATTAGCACAGCTAGATGACAACACCAAAATAGTGGTGGAGGCACTAGATAGAACAAGGCTTATCAATGTCATCTTGAGAGATACTTATATCTATGCCCCCTTACTGGAGGCCAAAGATCTGTTTACTACACGTGGGATGGGCAAGGGCTTGAGTGGTCGAAGTAGTGGAAGCAAAGCTTGTGCTTCTAGTTGGATTTTAAGTAACTTCATAGCTAAGCCAATTCCATATTAGATAATATGATTGCCAAGGAGGGAGGAGCAGGTGCCTTTATTGTCAGGGAAGCGTTTTGCCATGTTTGAGAGTATGGGCAATGCCTCCCTCTAAGTGAATTTGAAAAGGAGCTCTTTAACTTCCACTGATGTAATCTGGCCCAAGTCCCTCCCAATGGGCAAAGGGTGTTAAAGGCTTTCCAGGGACTTTGCAAGTACTTGGTGATAAGGGCCATCACTAAGCTCTTCAACTAGTTTTACATGTGGAAAAGCTTAGGTGGGTGGTCATACCTTTAGCCTTTTTTGAGGTGAAAGCTATTCAATAGCCTTATGAACTCTATCAAAAGCTAGTAAGATGACTTCTTAATGGTTGAGTTGTTAGAGGAGGTAAACTTTTGGAGAAGGTAGACTAAGCTGGTCTAAACTGGGGCCTAGAAGGATTTTGGGCCCAATGATGCTGAGGTCGTGGGGGATATTCAAGCCCTCATGGCCCTTCGAAATGACAAAGAAATAAATGCCACGAAGATGGTCGAGAGATACTTCAAGTAGCTAGTTACAGCGAAGTTGGTGAAGGGCGATGCTTTGTAGTTTTTTTTTTTCTTTTTCCTAACCACTCACAGCTAAGCTACTAAGGCGTCACCAGGTGAGGTTAAAGTTGTCCACAAAAGCCTCCAACCCTAAAGGCAAGGCCGTGGGGCTAAGGTTAGGGGCTAGGGAGACTAGTAGGGTTGAGTCGGTTGTTCTACCTCTAGGGATTCCTCTTAGTCCCCAAATAAAGCCATGGGCGGTCAAACCGGTGATTATGGTCCTTCCTTCCCTTATCCTTAGCCCCATTTCTATGCCCATCGCTATGGAGGACGAACTTACTAGCACTAAAGAGCTAAATGTAGTGATGCTTATCCTTGCTAACCAGGGTGAAGAGGAAGGGGTCAAGGCTAATGCCCTATCCAGGGTAGCTGGTTCAAAGAGAAAAGCCCTCAAGACTGTTGGGGAAGCAGCGCTTGGGGCTCAGAAGAAGAAACTAAGGGGGAAGGTGCCCCTAAACAAAGCAACTTGATTTGAGTGGCTAATAACTCATCTTTACAGGTATATCGACCAGCTTGGAGACAGGTTTTTGATGTCCTTAACAAGTTCAGGTTCTTAAGGATCAAGTTGGACTCATTCAAGGACATGTTATATGTCTCCTAGAATGAGAAGCTCTACATTCACCAATCTAAAGCTGAAAACAAGAGGGCTTAGGGGAAACACTTGGGGCTAAAGTGAGAGATTGAGGTAATGACATTATGTTGCCACTTGGTGCAGACTGTGACCAAGAATAGACAAAGCCAATTGCTGAATGGGTCTAAGCTTGTTGAAAGCTTAAAGAGATGATGAGGAAGTGCATGAAAGAACAAAAATGAATGAAAAAGTAAGTAAAAACATACGATAGCTCTAAAGGATATGACGCACCAATGAAACTTCCGATGACTCACGACATAACTTGATATGATGTACGAAGTGGTCCAATGAGATTACTCGCCACCTAGGCTTACTTAAGGGTTAGAATAAGAGTGTAATGAGAGTAAACAAGCAATATTTATGTTAAGAAAGAATATTTAGTTGTATTAATGATAATTTACTTATGGCTACAAATATAAGGGGTATTTATACTTAATAAGTTAGGGTGATTTGCTTAAAAGGGAAAAGAGAAAAAGGGTATTACCCTAAAGAAGTAATGTATAAGAATACAAAAGGGTAAAAATGAATATTCAAGAAAAATAATGATTAGTGTGGTGGATGCTATACATGGTCCTATACATGTGGCGGCGATACATTGGTGAGGTCATTGGAGGATGCAGGCAAAAGAGTATGATCAAATTGTTAGACGGAGCAGGGGTGGCTAAGGATTAGTCCGAGGCTTTGACACCTTAACAAGGGTAAGTCTAAGTAATTTGTCGGTTCGGACGTGAGTGAGTATTCGAGAACGACTTGGTTGTTATCTCAGCAATCTACAATTTGGAACACTTCAAAGAGATGGATAGTCATTCCGCTCGATATACAAAGTGGCTTGGCATACAGAGTGATTCAACAAAGAGATACTGGGCTGCAGTCAAAGGATTCTCCTTGCTAGCCCTTCTAATCCTTGGGCTCAACTCTTGGTCAAAGGCTTAGTAGCTTGATTCTTATAAGCACTGAACTCTTAGCTATGAAGCCTCAATGGGGTCTTACACCTTCGGTGACTAGGCCATCCCCGAGGAGCTGTCCAGGGTAAGAGGAGGCGATCCTTTGGAGATGGTAGGTCACTTGAGCTTACTTATCTGGCAAGTAAGCTTTTGCCTCTCTATGTTGATGTCCTTCCTTGTTGTCATTGACTTAATCTCCATTTATGTTTCTTTGTAGTACTACGACCAGGCATTACTCCAGCTGAGTAACTATGATGCCCTATGGAAAGAGGTAAAGGGATTTAGGGCGGCATTGTTTAGTGCCGAGAAGGGCCTAAAGGAGGCAAAGTCCTCTTCCAATAAGTATTTAGATAAGTTTATCAAGACTAATCGGTGCCTGTGCCCCTCTTATGTGTAGGTTGGGCTTAAGGTAAGGTTGTAGGATAGAATACTAAGGAAAGGGAGGCCAAGGAAGGGCTTGAGCAAGAAAATGTTGAGCTGAAGGCATTGGTCTCTAAGCTAAAGACCGAGTTAGTGATGAAGGTGTCAAAGTATGACAATGCCAAAGCAACATCGCTGGAGCTAGCATGTTAGAAGGTATGGACTAGAGTAGCAAATCAAGGAACTTTAGAGAAGAGCTTTGGAGATGCAGGATATTATCTCTAAATTCGAGAATGGGGAGGTTCATAATGTTGCTATTGCTAAGAAAGCTATCGTAAGATTTTAGAAGATAGGCTAGTGGTTGGATGAGCTTGAGGACATCTCTACTGAGTACGTTTGGTTCACGAGGAACGAGGTGCTCTCCCACCATCTTGGGCTCGATTTGAGCTTCCTTGATTGGTTGGACTCACCAACTCATCAAGAGAAGAAGGAAGCCTAAGTACATGAGAAAGAAGCTGCTCAAGCAACTATTAAGGTTTAAGGCTCTACTTCTACTGCTGGAGTCGGTTAAGAAACTTTTGCATCTACCTTTACCTAGGTAGCTTAGTATGAGGTCATCTTAAGGGTGCTTATCAAGGTGATCAGGGTTAGGGTGATCTTCCTGTTGATCCAAGTCAGTAACTTACAGCCCCTTATATAGCCCAAAGCTAGCCATCGCAAAGGTCGTCAATGGACTAGCCTTCTGAGTAGATTGAAGCATTAGATTTATTAGAACTATCAAAGTTTCCTGATATGAGGTAGTTATCCTCTTCCCTAATTCTTGTAGTGCATGTCGGGGTGCTAACCTTAATTTTGCATTCCCCCAACTTAATAATGGAAATTGAATTTCTTCATGTACTTTGTTCTATGTACTTTGACTTTTGTTAGATGCTTTTTTCTTTCTTGCTTGGCTCAATGTAATATGGTCTAATACTTAGCGTACAAAAGGTGTTATCCCTCACTTAAGCTATTATAAGCGGCTCGAGTTGGTGGCGTTTCAACTTGCCCAATTAGTAGGAGCTCCTTAAGGTAAGGGGTATTTCACCTTATTGAGGATACCTGGAGGGAGGATCAAGTCGGTGATGCTCCAACCTTCTCAATTAGTGGAAGTTCCTCAAGGTAGGTGCATTTCCCCTTACAGAGGTTATCCGAAGGAGATTAGGTTAGTGGCATTTCAAATTTTTCGGTTGAGTTCCCTAAGGTATGGGATGTTTCCCTTTACTAAGGTTACCTAAGGAGGAACAAGTTGATGGTGTTTCGACTAACCCAGTTAATAGGAGTCCTTCGAGGTAAGGGGTGTTTCCCCTTACTAAGGTTATTTGAGGGGGTTAGGTTAGTAGCATTTTGACTTACTTGGTTAATAGGTCCATTCACCCTTTGAGGGTTGGGACTTAGTGTAAGCATAAGAGAGAGAGAGAGAGAGAGAGAGAGAGAGAGAGAGAGAGAGAGAGAGAGAGAGAGAGAGAGAGAGAGAGAGAGAGTTAATTGTAGACAACTCATGAGAAATGGAACTTTCATTCATAATTTTGAAATGATTCACATGATTGTACACTAATCAAAATAAAGTCGAAGGTTATCGGCATTCCATGTGTGTGGGATGAGCTTGCCATCTAATCTTTCTAATCTGTATGCTCCATTCCCTAAATTTTCTCGGATTTTGATTGGGTCTTCCCAATTAAGGGCCAACTTGCCTTATCCTTCTTATGAAACCTATGGCCTTTAGCTTCCTACAAACCAGGTCTCCTGATAGAAATTAGGTTACTAGTCCTTTAACTTGTAGCCAAACCCGTGGACTAGAAGGCTTGGTAAGACGGATTCTTCTGCTTTAACCAACTCCTACTAAGGCTGATTATATCCTAACTGACTCGTTCTTTATGCTGAGTCGAATGATTGCTTATTTCTCACAAATAGTGTGCTAAGAAGCGGACAACTAGGACAACAATCGACCTTCATTCTCACTCATGCTCGGCCAATCACTTACTCGGCATCACCTTTGTTGAGCTGTCAAGAGAGAGAGTTTGGATTGATTAAGCCACCCCTGCTTGGATAAGTAAGCTGATAGTACTTTTTGTCCGCATCTTTCAATAGCATCACCAATACAGCATGGCTACGTGTATAGAATGTAAGACCCACAATTAGCTACCTAAAGTTTGACTCGTAGAATTTAGGGCAATCTGTTAAAGGATCCAATCGAGCCTAAATTATCAAATAAAGTTAGAAATATTAGTAAAAATGATCCTGTAAATTCGAATTTAAGAAAATAAGAAATAAAATAAAAGAATATAAAATTTTTAAATTTTAAGTATGTTACTCGTTATTTATCGAAAATGCGTAAAATACATTCCAATAATTAACGAATTACTAGAGATAAATTATATGTATACTAAAAATCATAAAATGACCTAAATAATATTGAGGAATATGTATTTGTACTATATATGAAATTACATGTAAGTAGAATTACGTGTAATTATTTAAAATACGCGAAATGTGCTAAAATAATACTAAACAATTAAATAAAACTCATAATTAATTAAGGAAAAATCAAGAAAAATGAGAAAAAATCCAGAAGTGGGGCATGGTAATTTGAAAATTAAAGAAGGAAATTAACCAATTAAATTTAGCTAAATAGAAAGTAAAAAATAAGAAGAATAAGGTAATTGTCAAATCAATTTAATGCATAATAATTTCCCTAAAGCTCTATAAATACCCTAAATTTTTTAGAAGCTCATTTGATTAGTTTGAAACCCTAGAAAATTATAGAGAGGCAAAATTGAGAGGAAATTAGGGTTTTACAAAAATTTAGCAAAAATTTATGCAATTGGGGCTTTTAAGGAGAAGCTAGACCCAATGAGTAGGTAGGAGTGGACAGCCACCATCACCACATTGTGGTGGCAGAGCCCAGGTAGGCCGACATTCCCGTGGCCATCGACGGTGGCTGGAGCCACCCAAACCGGTGAGTTCGATTTCTAGCTTAATTTTATATAATTTTATAAGAATAGTAAATATTCTTAGAAAATTATGAATTTGGTTATTCTAAAATATTTTAGTATGTAGTTTTTAGTAAAAATATTATTTTAATGAAAATATGTCCTGTGCTATATGGTCTTTAAGAAATCATGCAAAATTTAACACGTTTTGGTTTAGAGATAAATGACCTTAGATGTGTAGTTTTGAGCCTAAAATTTTTGTATAGACTACTTAGGTGATATAGAATATTACCATGAATCCCGTTTTCAAATATTAATTTTTGAAATGTTTAGCTAATTTTTAGGCCTTAAAATGATGCATAAATGGGTAATTTATGGTTAATTAAGTAATTAAATGGGTAATTACTAATTTGATGTACAATTATATGTTTTAAGATATTGAAATCTAATGAAGTATGATGCTTGTAGCATTTAATGTGTTAGATATAATTATTAGGGTAATTATGCAGTAAATACATAATAAAGAAAAATAGTACATTTTAAGTTAATTTGGTAATTTAGGATAATTAGGTTCAAATCTGATTTGGGATGAATTTAGAAATTCTGAAATGTTAATTAATGTTGAGAGTTGGTAATTAGAGTGATAGAAATATTAGATATGTATTATGTATATAATACATAATATGAAGTTATTAGAAATATACCAAATATAAGATATTTGGATAAAAATTGATATTACATAAATAATAGGGATATATAATAAATTTGATAGAAAACTTAAATATTTGAATTTATATGAAAAATGTAAAAATTTCTCACATCAGGAGTAAATTCGGTATACTAATAAGATATAAGTATACCAAGTGGAATTAAATACTGACTATGGGTAATTATGATATTTAGAATATCTGGAAGTAATATGATTAATTTCATATTATGAGTTGAAATGAGTTTTTAGGATTCGAGTATGAAACAGTACTTAGAAATTGAGCTAGAACCTAATTTAGAAATCGATGCGAAAACTGAACCCGAACCTAGCCTCAAACCTAGAATAATTGCAAAAGATTTGAGAACCTAGATAATTGGATATATTAAACCATAAGCTAAAGATAACAATAAGTGTTACGGGATAAAAACTAATCAATAATAGTTATATGAAAATTGAGACAACGTTGGTATTATAGGGATGATCAGCAATAGCTTGAGTGAGTTGGACCTCGAGTGAGTAACCGAGAAGTCCAAGTAAGTTGGGATTAATACGTTGCTGTATTTTGGAGACTTGAGATTATACTTGTTTGTGCTTGTTAGATAGTTGGTTGTGTACATATGCTTGATTATGAGTGATGTTATGATTCTGTTTGTTGTTTTGGCTTGTATTGTATGAAGTGATCGATCACTTTAAATTAAACTTAACAAAGATATGACTTGTAAGCATAAATCAGACCTGCATAGCAACCCATTAGGGGAAACCTAGGATTCTCTAACCAAATATTGACCCCTTTGAAAAGGATAACGCTGAATAGCATAATGGGTCCCTTCTTCATCCTTAGTCGAACTAAGTGACAGGTGAAGGGGTTGAGACAAGGGTGAAGTCAATGGTTCGAAGGTAGTCATAGGAGGAGTGGTGTCTCCATTGCATAAGCCTGGGTTTGGTCATAAGCTGTTGCATTAACGGCAACTCCTTCACCTGGATTAGAGCGGGTGCAATTTCTCTAATCTCACAAAGAGCTAGACAACATCGTGCGATGGCATTTGCTTGAACATGCATTATACCTAATAAGTTGGTCGATAACCTTATTTGTGTTTATGGTATAATTTTAAGTCCTCCGTCCTAACTTACTGAGTTGTGGTTGCTTACATCCCTATAGCTGTTGTTGTAGGTGCTAGCGATGAAGCAGCCTATAATCACCTTGACGTTAGCCACTACGGGATTCTGGGGAGTGAAGATGCAAATAGAAGAGAAAATTCATTCTCAAGTTAGAATTATTTTAAAGCTTTTAACATTAGATTACAAATTACTCAATTAGATTATGAATAGATTGCTAAATCTTGTGAATACACTTGGATTAATTTAATGTGAATATTTATTTTTCTTAAATTCACAAGTAAACAATTTATTTAATTTATGAACTGTTTACTTCAAAACGGGTTAGTCATAAACGCTTTGTGTAGATCAGTTCTAGGATAGTAGTTCTAAGATCAACTTTTATTTTAGAATGGTTTGTACGATGGGGCTGTTACAACTTTGCCGCTTTGAGGCGTGACATAGAATCATATGTAGGATTCATTAGACCAATGATTATTTTTCTTGAATATTCATTTTTATCTTTTTGTATCTTACACATTACTTCCTTAGGAAATGTCCCTTTCTGTCTTTTCCCTTTTGGGCAAGTTGCCTTAACTTATGGGTATAAATACCCTTATAATTGTAGCTAGATTAGACTGATTAATTTAATATACTTTAGCATTTTTCCTTCCTTGCGTAAACACTCTATTTACTTTCGGCATTAGTCTTGTCCTAACCCTTGAGCAAGGCTAGGTGGCGAGTAATCTCACTAGATTGATTCGTACGTCATATCAAATTGTGTTGTGAGTCATTGGAAGTTCTATTGGTACATCATATCCTCTGGAGTTATTCGTAGGTTTTCGCCTACTCTTCATTCACATTTGTCCTTTTCGTACATTCACCGTCATTTCTTTTCGAGCTTTTGGTAAGCTTGGACTCATCTAGCGACCGGCCATGTATATTCTTGGTTATGGCCTACAACATCTCCGACCTTAAACTCTTTGTATCTAACCTTCTGATCATAGTATTTAGCTGCTCTGTGCTCGTAAGTAGTTGCCCGAGCTATAGTAAGGTCCCCGATTTCGTTAATGGTATTGACACTAGCTTACAGTAGGAACTCATTAAGGATGGTGTTGAAGCTTTGAGTCTGAATGTTGGGAAGGTTAAGTTCGATGGGGAAGGCTACTTTCATTCCAAAAGCTAGGTGAAAAAGGGTTTCACTTATGGACGTACGGTAGGTGGTCTTGTACCCCCATAAAATGTTGAGTAGCTCGTCTATCTAAGTGCCATAGGCTTGGTTTACTCTCTTCTTTAGGCATTTGAGGATGACTCGATTGGCTGCTTCGACTTGACCATTTAATTGAAGGTAGGTGACTGACGTAAAGTATAGCGTGATGTGGTCCTTGGCGTATAATTCTTTAAATTTGAGGTAATAAAACCATCTCCCATTATCCATGATGAGAGCATAGGGGACCCAAATCAAGAGAGGATGTTGTTTTGGACAAAGGACTCAACTCTTCTTTAGGTAATCTTCACCACAATCTAAGCCTTAATCCACTTAGTGAAGTAGTTGACAACGATGATGATGAACTGCCGACCTCTCGAGGCCTTGGGGAAGGCATTGAGAATGTTGATGCCCCATTGGGGGAACGACTATGGACTAGTCAGGGGCTAGAGACTATTGCTGGGGGCATGACTAATGAAGGCGTGCTTTTAGCACTGGAGGCACTTTTGGGCTACGACCTTAGCATCTTGCCTCATGGTAGGCCAATAATATCCTAGCCATAAAGCCTGGATGTAAAGGACTTTAGACTAAATATGGTTGCTACACACTTTATTGTATAGCCCTTCCATGATGTGCAAGCCTTCATCTTCTTGGAGGCATCTGAGAAGGGGAGGTTGACCCCCCTAACAATATAAAATGCCATCGACTAATGTGTAGTTGGTAGCATGATATCTCAACTTCATCGCCTCTCTCCTATCTTCAAAGAACGTGCCCTACTCTGAATAACTTTAGATGGGATCCATCCAATTCGACTTTGATGTTGATGTTGTCCACTTTGGAACCTCTACCGAGCTTAGAGTTATACTTTTCTCTGCTAAGTACTCAATAATAATTTTCCTATCCTTCTTCTCAGGCTTCTATATCATTGTAGAAGCGAACTTAGATAGCCAGTTTACTATTGAGTTTTTAAGTTGGGGGATCTTCATAATGGTCTACAAAGGAAACTCATCTAAAAGGCTCTTTACCTTCTCTAAGTATCTTACCATAATGTCATCCTTAGCCTCATATTCACCTCGGACTTACTAGACAACTAACATAGAGTCTGAGAATACTTAAAGATGATTGGTGTTGATTTCCTTAGCTAACTTAAGATTGACTATCAGGGCCTTATAGTTGGATTCATTGTTACTAGTATCTAACCCGAACTTGAGGCGGTAACAAAATGTGATCTTATACAGTTCGATCCGAACAAAACTCGTACCTCTACTGCTCGAGGTAAATGATCCATGAGTCCATATCGATTTATCAACCCCTAGTGATGCTCCCTCCTCTCCTATATATTTAACTACGAAGTTGGCCAATACTTGTGCCCCCATAAGTCATTCATAGTTGGTATTGGGTTTCATATGTGCTTAGCTCGATTGTGTACTTCACTATCTATCTAGATGTATCGAGCTTTTGCAGCGTCGTACGTAGCAGCTGGTTTGTAAGCACAATAATCCAATGCACTTGGAAATAGGGCCTTAGTCGATGTGCTAAGATGATGATGGCCAGGGTAAATTTTTTGCTTGGGTATACCTAACCTTAGGCCCCAAAAGTATATGGCTGACATAGTATAGGCTTATGCTCTCTCCCTTCTCCTGTGACTAATATAAATGAGAGTTCTTGGTCGCTTATAGCCAAATACAAATACAGGTCCTCTCTTGGAATAGGCTTGGAGAGGATAGGAAGGTGTATGAGGAAGTCCTACAACTACTTAAAGGCTATTAGGCACTTAGGAGTCTATTCAAAACCCTTAGGATTCTTTAAGATTTTGAAGAATTTAGTACATCTATCCACGCTCTTGAAGACAAACTTGCTCAGCGTGGCTACCATGTTGATGAGCTTTTGTATATCTTGGACTGAGGTAGGGCGCTTCATATCCTTAGTAGCATGTATTTTTTTAGGGTTAGCCTCAATACTCCTTTGGATGACTAGGAGGCTGAGGAATTTGCATAAGCCGACCCTAAATACGCATTTTTAGGGGTTCAACTTCATGTCATGTCTTCTCATCTGGTCAAAGGCTTCCTAGAGGTCCCTGACATGATCATCGAGTTGCTTGCTCTTAACAATCATGTTATCGATGTACACTTCGATGTTGCATTTGATTTAGAGCATAAACAACTTTGTTACCATCATTTAATAAGTTGCCCCGGCATTTTTAAGGTCGAAGGGCATGACTATGTAACAGTACATGCTGAAATTAGTGACGAAGGAGGTATGGCTTCATCCTTTGAGTTTATCTTTATTTGGTTATAGTGTGAGAAGGTGTTCATAAAGCTTAGTAGAGCACATCTTGAGGTGGAGTTTACAAGCTAGTCAATCCTAGGGAGAAGGAGGCAATCCTTCAAGCAAGCTTTATTGAGGTTAGTATAATCAATACACATATGCCACTTCCCAGACTTCTTATTGACTATTACTACGTTTGCTAGCCAGGTCAGGTACATTTCCTCCCTCAAGAAGTTAGCTTTAAGTAGCTTCTGCACTTCTTCCTCAAATGCAGCCTGCTTTTCCGAGGTGAAGTGGCTCTTCTTTTATTTGATAGGCAGTGTAGTAGAGTCAATATTGAGGCTATGGGTTGCTAAGTCAAGGGAGATCTTAGGCATGTCCGATGTTGACAAGGTAAACCTATCTGAGTTGGCCCGTAAGAGGGCAACTATCTCTTTCTTCACCTTGAAAGGAGTCTCAATCCTAACCTTAGTGGTTTAGTCGGGAATGGGGCCAATCTACACTTCTTGAGTTTTTTTGCCTAGCTTACCTCTCTTAGTTGGCTTCTCCTGTAAGCTGGTCTCTAGAGTAAAAATTTCGTTAGCTCTTGCAGCCCTGACATAGAGTTTTCAAGACAGCTTCTAGTTACATTTACAAACTCTTACCCCGGTAAGGGTCAAGAATTTGGCCTTTAGGTAAAGGGATGAAGTAATAACCCCAAATGCATTCAAACTTGGTCATCCCAAGAGAGCGTTGTAGGGGGATGGATAATCGATCATGACGAACTCTACTAATCTCCATGCAACGTTATTCATCATCGCCAAGTTCCATGTTAAGGGTAATGATTCCCTTGGCTCAAACAGTACTCTTATTGAAGCCAATGAGATTATAATAATATGGCTTCATCATAATCAGCAGCTTGATCCTCATCTTTTCATATGTATACTCAGAGGATGTCGGTGGAGCTATTGGTGTCCACCATAATCTTGAGAACCTCAAAGTTTGCAATCCTCACCCTTATGACCAGGGCATCTTGATAAGGGGTATGTACCCCCTCCAAATGTTCATTCGAGAAGGAGATAAGAGCGTTTAACTTCTATCTCTTCTCTCTAATCACCAACACCTTGAATGGGGCGTTAGTTAAGCCGTTGGTGCTTAGTTGGCTCGTAGGGTATAGCTCCTAAACAATTATGTTTATAACACCGTTGAGGGCTTGATTGTTGTGGTGGTCATCATTCTACTCTACTTAGGCACTGATAACTCTAATTTTAAGCATATTTCATAAGGTGATTTTATAGTATTTTCCGCACATTTTTGGTTTTTTTTAAAGAAATTGATACTTAATTGAGTAAAATGTTGATTTCAGGGTTTAAACGCGTTTTAGGCTCGAAAACGAAGAAAAAGAATCAAGTTTCACTCAATTCCGAGTTCAAACGAAGAAATTATGAATTTTTGAAGTTGTGTAGAAAATTTGCCTAAGTGCAGAAAGTTACACGACCTAGGGACACGGTCATGTCCCAGGCCATGTCGGGTGACGAAAACAAAATCTTTTTGATACACTATAAAAAGACATATTAGGGTTTCAAAAGGAAAGGAGAGACATTACAGAAGCGAAGAGACTTAAGGAACGACATCAAGAAAGAGGCGGAACAACATCAAGAAAGAGGGAAACAACATCAACTTCAAGATTAGAGAGATTGTTCATCAATAAAAGGGGTTTCCATGTTTTATTTTATATTATTGATGAAACTCGTTTTTAGATTCATTATGATAGCTTAGAATTAGAGTATTTAGGATTATGGAACCTAGGGTTTCATGTAACCCTTCGATTGAATTATAATTTCAATAAAGTTTCTACCTTTTCTTGATTCAATGATGTCGTTAATTATGGATTGATAATTCTAGAGTGTCAATATATGATATTATGCATGTTAATTGAGAAATTGCATGTGTAATTAGATCTAGGCATAATTGAAGAGAATTACATGTATACTTAGAGATAAGATACATGTTTCTTCCGGAAAGTTGATTGTTTGCATGGGAATTCATTACACGTTAATGCGATTCTAAATTATATTACTAAGTGAAGAGATTCCGGTAAATAATTTAGGATTAGGGTTAATATGCTTGAGAAAGATATTAGCTTTAATTGTGAATCCCTCCGGTCAAGAATAATAGAAATTGAATTGGATATATTTTAAAAAGGTTACATGTTAAACACTAGGGGAAATAATTCCTAAATGCATTATTGCATATTTGAAGTCGTTCGTAGTTTATTGCTTTCTAATTTGCTTAGTTAAGTCTCATAATTAGTTTAGTTTATTAATTTCAGTATTTTTAATTCATTCAACTCGACACAATTTTTCGGTTAGATAATAAAGCTAAAGTTAATATTAGTACTCAAAATCTCTGAGGGATCGACTCGGACTCGCATCCGCTATATTAAAACTGATAGGTGCACTTGCCTCATATCAAGTTTTTAGCGCCGCTGCCGGGGATTTTCGATATTAAGAACACTAGTTGCTTTATTACTTTAACCATTTTTTTTTCTTTTGTTTTTATTATTTATTTTCATTAGCTAGAGCTGCAATTGATTTTATATTTCCTATCCTTGCAGTGCATGACTAAAAGTAACCCGGAAGATTTGGTAGAACTTGATCTTGAAATTGAGAGAACTGCTCTTCAAAATTTAAAATCACGACCTAGACAAAGTGTGGCGACCATTGACGACGAGTCGATTGTTGAAATCAAGGAAGAAGGTGAAGAGACTAACACTCAATTCATCGAACAGGAAGATCCACCACACATGGTGAACAACGGGAATGAAGCAAATCGGACCATGTCCGATTATTCAAGGCCTACACTTATTGGAGCTAACTCTAGCATCGCAAGGCCAACCGTCGCAGCTAACAACTTCCAAATTGCACCTAATATCATACAAATGGTGCAACAATATGTTCAGTTTGACGGTCTCCAAGATGAAGATCCCAATGCCCACATCTCTAGCTTTCTAGAGATTTGTGATACTTTTAAAATCAACGGAGCCACGGATGATGCCATTCGACTGCGGCTATTCCCTTTCTCCTTGAGGGGTAGAGCAAAACAATGGTTGAACTCTCTACCACGAAATTCAATCACAACCTGGAATGAATTAGTAGAGAAATTTTTGGAGAAGTATTTCCCACCTGCAAAGATCGCTAAACTTCGGAACGATATTTCTTGTTTTGCTCAATTGGAAGCGGAGATGCTATATGATGCTTGGGAGCGGTTTAAGGACTTGCTCAGGAGGTGCCCACATCATGGCCTCCTACTATGGATGCAGATTCAGACTTTCTACAATGGTCTCAATTTATCCACGAGACAGATGATTGACGCATTCACAGGAGGTACTTTGAACACGAAGACACCTGAACAAGCCCAAAACCTTATTGAAGGAATTGCGATGAACAATTATCAGTGGGAAAGCATTAGAGCCAAACAAAAGGCCATGGGAGTTTATGATGTGGACTTGACCACTGCTTTAGCAGCCAAGGTAGACCTATTGAGTAAGAAGATTGATGCACTCTCAGTTGGCCCTCAACAAGTGCAATCGGATGTAAGTGATTTTGGTATGCAGGGGTATGGAGCACAAGAACAATTGGAACAAGTAGATTATCTAGGAAATCTACCCATGCAACAAAATAACCCCTACAGCAACACTTACAATCCAGGATGGAGGAATCACCCCAATTTCTCATGGGGAAATCAAAACCAAGGCCAGCAGAAGACCAACTTTGGCCCACCTGGATTTCAAAGACCATTCCCACCTCCTCTCCCTCAAGAAAAGAAGTCCAGTATGGAAGAACTTCTCACAAAATATATTCAAGGCAATGAGGCTCGTTTATCCAACATTGAATCCTCGTTGAGGAATCAAGAGGCTTCAAATCACAACCTTGAGAACCAAATTGGTCAACTTGCGAAGCTAATCTCTGAAAGACCTCAGGGAACACTCCCAGGGAATACCGAGGTTAATCCCAGAGAACATGTTAATGCTGTGACCTTGAGAAGTGATAGAAAATTGCAAGTGGAGAAGAAGGATGGTGGGGAAGTAGTTGAGAAAGAAGTGGAAGTCAACCGTAAGGAAGATGCAAAGCCACTAAAATCGAAAGAAAATATGGAATCACCAAAAGTGAAGGAGTACAAGCCTCCCATCCCTTACCCACAGCGCCTTAAGCAAAGTTACACTGATCAGAATAAGGAATTCAGTAAATTTCTTGATGTTTTTAAACAATTACACATTAACTTACCTCTTGTTGATGTCATCTTGTAGATGCCAAAGTATGCAAAATTTCTAAAGGATTTTCTATTGAATAAGAGGAAGTTGGAGGAGCTTACAATTGTCACATTGAACGAGGAATGCTCGGCACTTCTCCAGAAAAAGCTGCCACAAAAATTAAATGATCCAAGGAGTTTCACTATTCCTTGTATGCTTGGAAATTTGTTAGTAGATAATGCTTTGGTAGACTTAGGAGCCAGTATAAATTTGATGCCATATAAATTGTTCAAAAAGCTAGGGTTAGGAGAACCTAAATTAACGGACATGAGTCTTCAATTAGCCGATAGGTCTATCACATACCCTAGAGGCATCATAAAGGATGTTTTAGTGCAAGTAGACAAATTCATCTTTCCCGTGGATTTTGTTATACTTGATATAGATGAAGATATTGAGGTGCCAATCATTTTAAGTCGACCTTTCCTAACCACTGCTAAGGCTGTTTTTGATGTTAGTGAGCATAAGTTGATATTACGAGTCGGGGATGATGAAATAGTTTTTAAAACTCCAGAGGCAATGAACAAATTTCTTGACTCAGAGGACATAAGTCACAATGTTAATGCCACTAATGTCATTACATTTACATGTATGCAGGAAACTTTTGCCAAAGATTCCTCAAGCTATTGCTTGCAAAAGGGAGATGAAAATTTGGTGATTAACCCCAATCGTGCAGAAGTGGCCGCTCAAATAGAAGTTCATGTATCCATTGTGGACAAGAAGGGAATTGATCTACTCCACAAGCCAAAGGATTGTACGTTAAAATCTTTCAAAGAGAAGCCACCAATTTTGGAACCAAAACAATTAAGAAATCATTTGGAGCATGTCTTTGCGGTGAAAAGTTCAAAACCCCTAATGACAACTGCATCTATGCTAAAAGCAAACAAAACGAAGAAGTTTAGGCTACATGAATTTGATAAGTGGCATGATAAGGAGAGAAACTATGGAAGTTATGCATCAATGAAATGGAATTGGCAAGGTCGATGGCTGAAGGGTAAATCTACACTCGTATGGAGAGTTCGAAAGCGAGATACAGGAGGAGTTCTATTTCCACCTGGATGAAGAATCATGAATTACAAGACATATCCCGTCGAGCTATCGATGTTAACTATAGTGCTTCTTGAGAGGTAACCCATGCCTAACTTTGCTTACACTTTAGTTCTTTAAGTTTATTTCATTTTATTTTCTGTTTTATCTAACTTTGCTTTGCTTTGTAGATTTTCTTTCAATTTTTTGTCATAGTTCTTTCCTCTTTTAGCTTTATTTTTGCTTTTTCTCTTTAATTTTATTATTTCTAAGTTTCCGTGTGCACCCAGATAGCAATACTACTCCGGCACAGAGAGTTACACGGGCGAGGGACACGGTCGTGTCCCCAGCCCATGTGCACCCAGTGAAATCACCCGCCCACAGAGAGTTACACGGGCGTGGGACACAGTCGTGTCCCAACTCGTGTCCAACCAGACTCCATACAATTCGCACAATAAATTTTACACGGGCAAGGGATACGGTCGTGTCCCAGCCCTTGTCGACCCAAACTTACACGATTTTGCACAAGGCTGGCGAATGTGATGAGGATGTCGAGGCCAGTGATGACGATGATGATGCTACGATGGCTGAGGCATCGTCTGATATGGCACACGAAGAGACGAATTCCGATCCCTCTTCTTAGTTCTTCATTTTTTGTGTTGACTTTTGTTGTTCAAGGCTTGTGAACTCTGCTATATAATGATGATGCTTCTTCATTTTGCGCTCCTGTTCGACTGGCAGGGAAGTATTAGTTTTCTTTTCAATACATATGTTTTCTTTTTCCCTATGCTGCTTTTTCGTGCTGTTATGATTTTTTGTCGTACATTGAGGACAATGTACATTATTAAGTGTAGGGAAGGGATATATATGAATTTATTACTGTTTAGGAGACCAATTATTCACATTTGACCCAATTAATTTTTAAGTTAACTTGCAGTAGGTGATTAACTGGTATTAAACCAAATTAACTGTTTCATCTTGATTGTTATTGATCTTATTATACTTTACTAGTATTGATTAGTCAAATTTTTGGAAGGCAATGTTACGAGTTATTTTACTTAGGATTTTAGGATCTGAGATTAAAGCAACATCACTAGTTGAGAGTTAGTCATGGTTATTTTTAAATTTACTTTTGTGTATACTTTTCTCTTAGAAATTTTTAAGAATCCTATAATTTTTAGCAAATAAACAAATAAAATTCTTCTTTTGAGAAACCCCTGAAAAATCACAATGATTGGAGGTCAAAAGTAATAACAAGTGTAAGAATAGAAAAATTGGTAAGGATTCGCCTTGGTTCGTCAGAAGAGCGAGATTGAGTCCCAATGCCAATTCAAATGAAAAAAAAATGAAAAAAATTGATATGGATCGGCCTTGGTCCGTCAGAAGAGCAAGGTTCTTTCCCGCTATCAATATAAGGAATAAGTTGGTATGAATCGGTCTTGGTCCGTCAGAAGAGCTAGATTCATTCCCGCTACCAACATAATTGTGCATAAATAAGGTAAATCTAAAAAGACCTCTCAACAAAAGCATGAACTAGGGGGATGATCAGAGGAAGAGTGGATGTAAAATGTGTTTGTTTTAGATTATGGTGCTTGGTGAGATGGAAGAGAGAATTGTATACACTTTAGTCAAATGGACAAAATTTTTATGACCTTTTCTCGGTTGGCGAGATGTTAAATCTAATTTTTAGTTTAAGAATCCTTGGTTAAATGATTCGGGGTAAACTTTGATTTTCATAAATTAACTAGTGAACTCTAGTATAAGTATTGTTGGAGCATTCGAATATGGTCAGATGAAATTGGTTGACTTTATTATTGCAAGTTGATTGAGAATAATTTTCTTACTTTTCTAAGGGTCAAGTGTATTCGTTTACCAGTTTCCTAAATAGTGATGAATTTTCTTTAGCATTTCTTGTCTCAAAAGTTTTGTTTTGATTTATTTGCTTGAGGACAAGCAAATGCTCAAGTGTGGAGAAATTTGATAACTCTAATTTTAAGCATATTTCATAAGGTGATTTTATAGTATTTTCCGCACATTTTTGGTTTTCTTTAAAGAAATTGATACTTAATTGAGTAAAATGTTGATTTCAGGGTTTAAACGCGTTCTAGGCTCGAAAACGAAGAAAAGGAATCAAGTTTCACTCAATTCCGAGTTCAAATGAAGAAATTATGAATTTTTGAAGTTGTGTAGAAAATTTGCCTAAGTGCAGAAAGTTACACGACCTGGGAACACGGTCATGTTTCAGGCCATGTCGGGTGACGAAAACAAAATCTTTTTGATACACTATAAAAAGACATATTAAGGTTTCAAAAGGAAAGGAGAGACATTACAGAAGCGGAGAGACTTAAGGAACGACATCAAGAAAGAGGCGGAACAACATCAAGAAAGAGGCGGAACAACATCAAGAAAGAGGGAAACAACATCAACTCAAGATTAGAGAGATTGTTCATCAATAAAAGGGGTTTCCATGTTTTATTTTATATTATTGATGAAACTCGTTTTTAGATTCATTATGATAGCTTAGAATTAGAGTATTTAGGATTATGGAACCTAGGGTTTCATGTAACCCTTCGATTGAATTATAATTTCAATAAAGTTTCTACCTTTTCTTGATTCAATGATGTCGTTAATTATGGATTGATAATTCTAGAGTGTCAATATATGATATTATGCATGTTAATTGAGAAATTGCATGTGTAATTAGATCTAGGCATAATTGAAGAGAATTACATGTATACTTAGAGATAAGATACATGTTTCTTCCGGAAAGTTGATTGTTTGCATGGGAATTCATTACACGTTAATGCGATTCTAAATTATATTACTAAGTGAAGAGATTCCGGTAAATAATTTAGGATTAGGGTTAATATGCTTGAGAAAGATATTAGCTTTAATTGTGAATCCCTCCGGTCAAGAATAATAGAAATTGAATTGGATATATTTTAAAAAGGTTACATGTTAAACACTAGGGGAAATAATTCCTAAATTCATTATTGCATATTTGAAGTCGTTCGTAGTTTATTGCTTTCTAATTTGCTTAGTTAAGTCTCATAATTAGTTTAGTTTATTAATTTCAATATTTTTAATTCATTCAACTCGACACAATTTTTCGGTTAGATAATAAAGCTAAAGTTAATATTAGTACTCAAAATCTCTGAGGGATCGACTCGGACTCGCATCCGCTATATTAAAACCGATAGGTGCACTTGCCTCATATCAGGCACCCTTAGTTCGTTGCCTTCGAGGTATCCTATCCTTGTCATCATCGAAATGGTTGTTGTTTCTCTACTGGGCTACATACTTACCAAAAAAGCCCTGTTGAATAGCATACTTGATTGCATTTTTAAGCTGGAAGCATTTGTCAATGGTATAGCTATGGTCGCCGTGGAACTGACAACATTTGTCCGAGTTCCAATGATTGGAATTCCCCTTCATCATGGGGGGTCTTTATAGCGAGTTTCAATTCTTCACTTGGGAATAGACATGGGCAATGGGTTGATTTAGAGAGGTGTACTGCATGTAGATAGGAGGGAGAAGTAGGTTATGTTCGACTTAGCACTTCTTGCTACTCAAGCCTTTCCCCTTTGTTCTGCTCTGTGCCCTACCATCAAGGCGGTCTTTGATGGACAATCTTTCCTTGTCCTTCTTTCCACTTGACCTTTCTTAGTTGGCGTCATACACGGCACAATTATTGTCCTCCTCATCCATATATTTCTGGGCCTTATTCCAAAAATAAATTAAGGTCTTTGGCTTGCTCTTCATAAGCAATCGGAAGAAATCTCCCAAGGGTCGTATATTGAGTTGCATGGCATGGACTGCTACTCCCTTCTCTAATTGAGGGATCTCGACTATGGCATTATTAAACGAAGCCATGTATTCTCACAGAGTTTAGCCCTCGCTCCGCCTTATCAAATACAAGGACGATGTATCCTTAGATAGGGCTTACAAGCCCTGGAGTAGAGACTAAACCTTCACTCCTACTCATTAGAGGAGCTTATAGAGTTCTTGGGTAAGTAATTGAACCACGTCTAAGTTGCTTTCCTCAGGGTACTTAGGAAAGCCTTACACTTGATGACATTGCCAATGACCATGAAGGTACATGAAGGTGTAGAAATGGAGGAGGTGATCATAAGGATCATCAATGACGTCATATTGGTCCAGGATCGAAAGCTTACTATTAGGGGCCAATACTTCATCCTGGACTAGGGGGTTTTGTTGTTGGCGACTAGCTTGACATCTCCAGCTATCTTGCTCCCTACTGCTTGGAGAGCCTTCTCACCATCGCATGAAGCTCATTGAAGTCGGTATTGTCTACTAGATGAGCTTGGTATACCCTAAAGTATACCGATATTCCGTAGGAGTCGGCTACTTGCTCATTCCAACTAAAGCACGAAGCAGCCTATTTTAAGCAACAAATTTTCAACCAGGCATTGTGAGCGATCTAAGCTCTCTTCCAATGTTTCCTTTAGGGGGAGGTGGTTCTTCATAGGTTAGTTATTCACCAACTGGTCATTCTTAGGTTTGCCAGCATGAGACATAGTAGTCAAAGGTGGTGTTTGGGAGAGTGTTTAGTGTGTTTAGGTAGGACCTTGGATCAATTTCCCATAAATGGTGCCAAATGTCATCTCAAGATCTTTACTGGTATAGATTTAAGAGTGATTGAGCTTTATGCAAGTGATCAAGCCTGCAAAAGAGAACACAGTAAAAGGGGTATTAGGGTGTTTTCTAGTGTGACCACTTCGAAGCTTAAGTTAGTTGAGTGTTTAGAAAATGAGAGTGCTTAAGAATAGTATGTAGGCTTAAGTACACAAATTCTTAAATATTTTACCGTTAAATAATGGTTTTGTATTTATAGAGGAGTGATGCTAGCAGTTGGAGACGAGTCAGTAGGCAAAGCTACATTCATAAGTGTTGCAGAATGGGATTATGATGTCTGGCGTATTCCACATATGCAGGAGGTAGTTGTTAACTTAGTCTTTTAACATGATCTAGAGTCTCCTAATTGTTAGAGGCATCCTATAGTTGGATAAGCCATGTTCTAGGCTTGGGCCGAGGGTGGCTTATCGTAGGCTATGAGCCTTATCAGGTTAGGATAGGCTTGAGGAGCCCATGTCTAAAAAGCTCTATCAATAGTAGCTATTTATGTTTTTTATTAGAAACAATTTTAGTGTTTTAGGATAGTTCAAGAGTATTTTTATATTTTTAAAAGTTACGGTTATTAATTAACATCCTTGTTTGTGTTGCTATGATCCATTCTTGTTTTAGTAAGTAAAAATTTTTCTAGACAACTTGGTCATCGATTAGGATGGAAATTGTACTAAATCTTCCTTAAGTCAACCCTCATGCTTTGAACAACAATTCACCTAAAACAAAGAAGGCATTTCTTGTCTTATTTTGAGGAGGCTATTGGAATAGACGAGATAACATATATCAGGCACACATAAGTTGGCGAATGAATAATGTGTAAACAACATGTTAGAAGAGGAACCATACGCAATTATTGACTATTGGTAACCTCCCTACTATAGCTTTTTTACCTTTGTTGGTTTGGTCTTCGGATAGAAGACAACATTATTAAGTCTCACTTAGACATACATATATAAGCATAAATACTAGCAAAAAATATCCCATGGTTATGGGGCATGAAAAAAAATTTATAACACTATGATAACTTATCTCTTACTGTTTTATTATGATACTTTAAGATAGCATTTAGTTGTACAATTTTCATGATATTGGATTGGATTAAACAAAAAATTTTGTTTTATGTTTGGTTTATAAATTTACTTGATGACTGGACAAAAATTAGGCTAGTGGATTGGAGAAAATGCCTAAATTTAGTTTCATTTGTATTATAGTACAAAAATGAAATTTACTGGACAAAAACAAAAAAAATATTTTACATTCTAAAAAATACTCCTCCATGTTATAATATTGAGTTAATAAATATTATTTTTATTTAATCAAATAAAAAATTATTTATTTTATAATATAAATAATTAATTATTTAATATAAATTTTGTGTCCAATACTATACAAACAAAAAATAGTTTAATAAGCTTTTACTATTCAATACTTTTTATAATTATCATGTTTAGTTCTCTTTGTCCTATTCAATCTTTACAACCAAACGCTACCTAAGTGTATTTTTCCTTTACTTCTTTACAGTTATAACATTCATCCCAATGAGTATGTTATTATAATAGTTTCCAATAAATAAAGATGCTAAATCCCATCCATCTCGTTTAATTAAATATAACATTATATATATGTATGAATGTTTGTATATGTAAGATTGGATAAAATGTGATAAATAAGAGAGAATTTTTATATAATTTAGCAATGTTAGGATTAATTGCCTAGTCATCAATATATATATATATTATTAGAAGAGGTATTTTAATGGTTTCTAGATATATCATTATTTATATATATATGAACCCATGAGGTTATCATTATTATTATTATTATTATGGCTAATGACCTTCATTTGTCTCTTCAACAAAATGCCAAATTACATATATAGTACCTATAACCCTAAATTAGATAAAACGATACACTCTTTTCACTCTTAAATCCTTAATTAAGATGTTTTTGGTTATGTTAATTTGTGTGATATATTATATACTATTCGAAGAGGTATTTGAACGATTTCAAGATATATCATTATTTATATATATATGAACCCATGAAGTTTGTATTATTATTATTATTATTATTATGGTTCATGACACTCATTTGTCTCTTCAACAAAATGTCAAATTACATATATGGTACTTATAACCCTAAACCAGATAAAACAATATACTCTTTTTACTCTCAAATCCTCAATTTAAGAAGTTTTTTGTTGTGTTAATTTGTGTAATGTAGGGTTTTTGAGTATGGTTTGCATGATTTGCTTTGTATACTTATTGTTTGACCATCCTATCTTCAAAACTAAATATTCATACACTTGAACCTCTAAAATACATACTTTCAAACCCTATTTTGCTATTTTACTTTTATTTAGATAATTAATAAATGATGAAATTGAATTTTAAAAAGACGCAAGGAAATAGAGAACTCTTAATGTTCCTTTTTTTTATAAAATTTTTATTATTTTTTAAGAGTAGAGTAATCTTTTGCGAGCCTAAAAACATTTTTTTCTTTATACATTTAGTTGTGTAAATGTTTGATTTGATGATAGGGAGCCTAGTTGCAAAAATAAGATGGTGGATTTACAATTTCCCTCAAATTATATTATATTACGTAAATGATGCTATACTGTTGATAGTTAGATTTCGCACTATCATGTTACTCGACTATTTGATTGTCAAGAGGACGACTGATGTTATTTTTAGCTAAGGCCAATAAGGGCTTAATCTATCTGATGGGCCTTGAAGCTTAGCCTATTCATATATTCCGTTTAAACTCAGAAAGGTGGCATGAACGGTTATGATCTAATATAATCTAATTACACAACCGCCCATTACTCCTATATTTTAGGCGTGTACTTAATTATGGGACACCACATGGTCCATGACCAATAATTAACTGCCATTATAAATGCTGGACATTCGCCTATAAATAAGGGAAAGAAACTGCTGCAAGAACTCTTTGACACTCAATAACACTCAACTTATTTATTCTCCTACTTTTCACCTAAACAATCACTTACTTAGGTATCGGAGTGACTATACCAGACTAGCCCCAACATGATTTAGCTTTTTATTTGTGCTTTTTTAGGATTAAAGCTCTACACTAAAATCACCCGACAACATTTGGCACCATTTATTTTTCACAACGTACCTACATGGCAATAACAAGAATGACAAAAAGTGCAGGACCTAGTTCTTTACCCTAACACCATATGGGTGGGGTGGGGGAGGCAGCAGGCGTACTGATGAACAATGTTTGGCTAAATTGGAGTAACTTTGCATCTATTTAGCTAAAGAAAATTAGGAACTCAATAAGAAACACGACAAAATCCTCAGTCTTCTCCATGAAAATGTTTAGCCATATCAAAATCAAGAACATGGCGACAATTGTGCTAAGAATTCTAATGATTTGGTTTATTCCATTAAATTGCCTAAGAAGCAGGTCATAGTTACACTTGGACCTTCTCCCCTTACTCTTAAGAAAGGTGACAAAGGAAACAACCACAGTAAGTGTGCCATACGGGACCATTGTATGTTAGCACCGTTGCTTCAATGAGTAAACAATTCTAGATAAAGAGGAGTCCTTTCGTCTCTGAAACTTTAGAAGAAGTAATACCATCGCATGTCAAGTTGCCATAGTTTGAGACTTATGATGAAATGAGGGATCCTAAAGATCATCTTGAGTACTATCATACCTTGGCTAAGCTTCACGCCTTAAGTGATGCCATTGCTTATCAAACATTCCCCTTAACCTTGAGGAATGTGGTGAGTACATGGTTTAAACATTAGAAGCCAAATACAATCTCATGCTTTGAGGATTTAGCAGAAGTGTTCTTGTAACACTTCCTTGCAAGTAACCTTTAAGTTAAGGATTTTTCTATCCTTAATACCATAAAACAAAGATTACACGGGTCTCTTTGGCCCGTCTCATGGTTGAGATGGTCTAGATTCTAGAATTAAACATAAGTGTTGCTCTCAACGTAGTAATAGATGGGGCTAAACCTTATGGAGAACTTTTCAAGTCTTTTGCCAAAAATAAGCCAAAAGCTTTTGTTGAGTTTAAGGCTAAGGCCACATCTTATATTTGCTAAGAAGACAACATTAAAGCTCGATGTAAGGTCGATTAGAGTAGAGGAGACCAAAGGGGCGATACGAAGAAGAATGTGAAAGATCAACTCAAAATACGCCATGATTAGTGTTTTGAGGGAAATAATGGTGAGAGAAAGAGGCCATGCTTCCCAACTTATTCTGTTCACACATTATTCAATCATCTAATTGTAGACATTTTAATGGAAGTATGCAATCAGAGAGGGCTATTGCAATGGCCAGAAAGAACGAGATGAAATCCATAATGTAGAAACTCTAATAAATATTGCAATTTTCATCATAACAAAGGCTACAATACTAATAAGTGTATTTAACTCAAAAACATAATCAAGGATGCAATCTAACGAGGATATTTGAGTAAGTTTCTCATCCATGATGTCAAGAATATTGAATAACCAACTCAGAGACGATGTGACAAGCAAGAAAATGTAACATATCCTTCTTTGGCCGAAAGAGATGCGAGAGATGGAAGTAGAAATAGAGCATCGAATGATATAATAAACACTATTGTCAGCGGACCTTCTACCTTATGTTGGTCAAGCTCTTCGAGCTTGACTAATGCCATACGCTATGTTTGTAATGAGTACGGCAAGAAATTCAAGGTCAACAATTCAATTTATTTCACGAAGGAGGATTTCAAAGGCATTCAAAGGCTCCATGATGATGCACTTGTAATTAGTGCAAGGATTTGTCAACTTCGAGGCCAAAAAGATTTTAGTTGATACTGGAAGTTCGGTAGATATCATTTTTCAACACACCTTCGATCAGATGAAGCCAAAGATCAAAGCACAATTGAGATCTTAAAATTATGATTTATATGCTTTTAATAAACAACTCATTTAGGTTACTAGAGACATCTCTCTCCTAATTCAGATTAGAGATGATGAGCATGTTGTGGAAGACAGGGTCAATTTCCTTATTGTCAAATGTTGATCCCTGTATAATATGATTATGGGTTGACGATGTCAACATTTTTTTGGTATAGTCCCTTTAACTGTGCATCTTAAGGCGAAATTTCCACTCCTTTTGGAGTTGGAGTATGTAAAGGGGACTAACATTTAGCCAAATCCTTGCATCTGAGAGCATTACGGCGTAAAGAAGTTTTTCAAGTTAAAATTGGTCCGGAATAAAAGTCAGTCGGCATTGAAAATGCCGAGGAAGAGATAGAGGAAATCCCATTAAGGAATGATCCTGTGAAGATGACAAAGATAAGGAAACCATTAATATCTGTTGAGATTTAATCAACTTTCTATAGGATAATGCCAATGCATTTGCTTGGTCTCCTTTGATATGCTGAGCATACCTAAAGAAGTAATAACTCATAAGTTTCAAATTGATGCCGACGAAAAACTAATTTAGCAAAGGAAGAGGCATTTTGCCCCTGAACAACAGGTGGCCATTGAAGAAGAAGCTCAAAAGCTATTAAAGGTCAAGTTCATAATGGAAGAGCTTTATCCGACTTAGCTAGCCAATTGTGTGCTAGTAAAAAATTTGAACAGCAAATTGCACATGTGCATAGACTTTACTAATTTAATCAAGGCTTATCCCAAAGATTGTTTCCCTCTATCGAGAATAGACCAAATGGTCAACTTAACTATCGAACATGTCTTACTATCTTTCATAGATGCATTTTGTAGCTATAATCGAATCAAAATGGAAAAGGAAGATGAAGTCCACACATCCTTTATCACAATCTTTAGGACGTATTGTTATACGGTGATGCCTTTTAGGCTAAAAAATGTTGACGCAACTTATCAAAGGCTTGTAACTAAAATGTCTAAGCCTCAGATCCATTGAAATGTCGAAGTTTATGTTGAAGATATGATTGTAAAGAGTACCATAGAAAGTTGGCATCTTACCTAATCTTAAGGAGACATTTGGCACCTTACAGAGATACAATAGGAAACTAAATTTTGCAGAAGTGTATTTTTTATTCCACCTTAGGGAAATTTTTAGGATATGTGGTCATTCAGCGTAGCATTGAAGTAAACCTAAGGAAGATTGATGCTATTCAAAACATAAAGTCCCTTAGCATGGTTAAGAAAGTTTAAGAGTTAATTGGGTAGATAGCCGTTCTAAATAAATTTGTGTTGAGAAGCGTAGACAGATGCTCAGAGTTTTTTAATGTATTGAAGAACCTAAAGGAATTTCATTAGACTAATAAGTGTGAGAAAGCATTTAATGAGCCGAAGGGATTTCTTGCATCACCTCCAATACTCATGACACTTATTCCTAAAGAAAATTTGTTTTTGTATTTGTCAGTTAACAGTCGAGCTCTTTCGTTTATATTGGTCTAGTTGGAAGGAAGGGAGCATCAACCACATTTTACAGGGGCCAAAATGCTGATATACAAAGATTGAAAAGTTTGTATTAGTAATGGTCCTCTCAGCATGGAAGTTAAAACCATATTTCGAGACATATCAAATTATCGTCTTTACTAATTAGCCTCTATGGCAAGCTTTACAGCGACTCGATTCCTCGAGAAGGATGATGAAGTATGCCTTGAAGCTAAGTGTCTATAGTATACAATATAAACCCAAAACAACATTAAGAGCTCAAGTATTAGCAAATTTTGTCATTGAATTCACTGGAGAAGAAGACAGCATTAAGATGGCTGAGAAGATAATATGAAACTTATATGTTGATGGCTCCTCCACTAAAGAACAATGTAATGCGGGCCTCATTTACCAAGGGCCCCATAATGTGAAAATTAATTACGCATTAAAATTTGGGTTTCCAACTAGCAATAACGAAGCTAAGTACAAAACCCCAATTGCTAGACTTAAACTAGCCAAGGAAGTCGATGTCAAGAAAGTCGAAGTTTTTTCTAATTCACAACTAGTTGTAAATTAAGTCAAAGGGAGCTATGCAGTGAAAGAAGAAGTGATAAGCAAGTACTTGTTGATAGTACAAACATTCAAGGAAGAGTTTCAATCTTTTTTAATTAAGAAAATACCAAGGACCAGAAATATTATTGCTAAGAAACTATCAAAGTTGGCTAATACGGTGCTTCCTAATCTAAATGACAAGCTTTTCATTGAGTATCTCCTTAATATTAGCCTAAAAACTGTCGGGCAAAGTTACAAGTCAGCTCCTTACTTATAGGAGAGGTCTTGGATGGATCTAATTATTGATTATTTGAAGGATAATATTTTACCTAATGATAAAAAAGAAGCTCGTAGGTTGATATATCGAGCCATAAACTATACACTAATTAATGACCAATTGTACAGGCATGCCCTTTCCCAACCTCATCTTCGATGTCTTCCACATAAAGACGTTCAACAAGTATTGTTTGAGTTGATGGTGTTGTCTATAATAACCATGTGAAGGGTTAAACCATATATAAACGCATGTTGAGACTCAACCATTATTAACCAACCATGAAAGAAGATGCAAAATTTGTTATTCGGCAATGTCTACAATATCGAAAACATGAGGCACTGAGCCATACACCTTCTACTGAACTACACAACCTCACTAGCCCTTGGCCTTTTTCCTAGTGGGGATTGGACACACTTGGATTATTTCTGAAGTCCATGGTCCAACGATAATTCATCATAAATGCGGTAGATTATTTTACTAAGTAGGTAGAGGTCAAAGTAGCAGCTAAAATCACTGAACAAAAGGTCGAGGCTTTCATTTTCAATTTTATCATATTGAGGTTTAGGGTTCCATTTATGATAATTGCTGACAGTAGACTACAGTTTGACAACGATAAGTTTCAAGCATTTTGTGTGAAATACAGTATTCTTTTGAATTACACCTTAATGGCTCATCCCCAAATCAATGGACAAGTGGAAGCTATTAATATGACCATCTTGTACAGTTTGAAAAGGAGAGTTAATCAAGCTAAGGTTAAATGGGTCGATGAATTGCCAAATGTTTTATGAGGGCATAAGACCACCCATAAGACTTCAACTGGTGAAACACCCTTCAAGCTTATGTATGGATTAGAAGCAATTCTGCCGATTGAGTTAGATTTACCCAATCTTTGTACATAGAACTTTGATATTATGGTAAATTAGGTTGGCTTAATAGCCAATTTGGATACAAGTGAGGAGATTAAGGATATTATGAGGGCAAAAGTTGCCACATATCAGTATAAAGTGGCCAGGTACTATAATTAGAAGCAACTGGTGCACAAGAGAATTAAGGGAAGCTTGATGCAAATTAGGAGGTTCCTATTCGAATCCGAGAAGTTGTAGGTGATAAGGCCTATCAACTAAAAAGTCTAGATGGAACAATTATACCTTAGGCATGGAATGCCAAGAACCTAAAGCTTTACTTTGAATAGTTTCTTTTCAATTACAATTTGCTCTTATTTTCCCTTTCTAAACATTATAAGGCAATAGCTTACATCCTGTTTTGTATGAAATGTTTATTTCAAGTTTACAAGTATATATACTTTCCCTTACTTTTACTCCTAATTAATGCATAATTAATGGATTAATGAAGTTCTAGCTATACTATGAATGAACTATATAACAGTTAACGAACTCAGTATATATTGACAAATGACATCAAATGTTCATGCCGAGCAATTAAAGTTAATGAACTTTAAGTTGCCCTCAATAGGCAATCTTACAACTAAGAAAATACACTTAAGTTCATGTCCAATGTGGCTAACGAACATTATGTCTACGAAAAAACAAGTATAAGATGCGTATGAAATAAAACGTACCAAAAATTAAAAGCCTTAAAATGTGAAACAATAGTTACACCCAAAAGGTTGGCTTCCTAACCACATAGTCCATAAAACAGTTGTGGAAACAAAGTAAAAACTGATCGATTGACTCCTTAAGAGTCAAAACATTTTTGGTCTTAGATTGGGTGGAAGTATCATCTTGATTAACAAAGCCTAGGACCTTCTTAGAGCTTACTTCTTTGTCGACAATAGGGGTCTTAGAGGAGTTGGAGATCTCTTTACGAACATAGAGGGTCTCCTTCGATGATTGTTCCTCGTCATTGGTAAGAACTTCAATGCTAGCTTGTATATTGACACCATATCCTTAAACTTCTATCTTTACTTTTTCGCCAACTTCTTCATTACTACTGCTGGCATTACTATCATCAACATTGACAAAGTTAAGGCATGATAGTTCATAGTTAGGGTGAACCTTTAAAATCTCTTTCATTGCCAGTTGGACCCTTTGTAAGAACTTTTTTTGAAGTAATCTTTTGTTTTGCCACTGGGAGTTACAATTTCTAGTACTTCCTCCACAAAAGGGTTTTCTTTTTGCTACCTCCTTTAATCCGGTAACACGAGCTTCCAGTTTAAAGCTGTTTATCTCCAAGTTCATTATTTACACTCTTAGCTTGTCCTCCTTGTCACTCATTGATGTTATTGTTTGTCTCAACCCCCAACATTCTTCTCATTTCTTATGTGCTCCTCTTTCAAGTCCTTAATCTCCTTGTAAAGTTCTTCATTCTTGGTCTTAAGGTGCGAGACTTCATTAGCCCTTATAGAATGTGCTAGCTTCTTGGTAGAGAGCTCTTCTTACAACTTCTTGGCCTCCATCTCACCCTTAATCTCCATGCTCTTAACTACGACAGTTTGAGCTTTTGAGGAGTTATAAGCATCCATAACTTTCTATAATAAATTAACAAAGCCGAATAAATTAATCGTTTCTTAGCAAAGTAACAAATTTTGAATAATACCTTCTTCATTTCCTTGTCAACCTTATCTAAAGCTGTTAAAACATGGTTGTTGATCTATACACAAATGAAATTAGGTCAACAACAGGACATAAGTTGTAATTGAAAAAGTTTATGATTATTGCTTACACCATACAACTTGGTGGCAATATGGCGTTTATTGCAACCGCCTTCTCTATCTACATCCTTCTTTACAATCTCCTTGTCCTTAAGGAGAATGGCTCCCTCCATTAGAGTTAAGGACTTTATCCTATCACTCAAAGTAAAATCTATGTACAGGATATTATGGCTCTAACATGGACAAATTCGGTAGAACTGATGCTAAGATCTTTATTTCTTAAAGCTTCCTTTGTCTTCTCGTCTAAACCTTTGCTCTTTTGGATGAAGATTAGTCGGCAAGCTCTTTCCCACTTCTTTTCTTGGGACTCAACTTAGCATTTATTTGGTCTGGCTAGTTGTCCACCATTTCTTAAGGAATAACCACGGTACTGTTGTCACCAACAATATCTCAACTAACTTCTCTTGGCATTTCCTCTAGAGGAGTATTTATTATAGGAGGAACCGCCTCAAGTTGTGTAGATCCAACAGCTTCCGTTTGTTCAATACCTTGCTCCTTATTGGTAGGAGGGGTTTCCTTCCTCTTCTTTGGAATGGCAACCTCCTTGATGACTTTCTCTTAAGAGGTCTTTTTTGGCTCAAGTCGCCGACTAACAGGAACTTTAGCAACCATACACTTATCAAGCTTTTTACTTCTTAATCTTTGCTTAAGCCAATAGTTTCACGGAATTCACATCCCTTACACAAATGTCTGCATAAAAGAAATAAGAGTATTATAAGCAAGAGAAAGGAAAAATTTTTAAATTTACAAGTCTATATTGAGCGAAGCTCAAAGGCAATTATTCTCCCCCTAAGTTGTGAGAACGGCCTTCCTCCTGTAGCTCTACTCGGCATGGTTGGTAAACCAACACCTACCTTTATCGCTAGAAAAGACGGGCTCCCTCTTCTCATATCGTTTTATAATCGTCTCGACATCTTAGAAATGCATCTTATTCCCTTGCTGCTCTTGAATCTTCTTGGCAATAGCGACATCATTTGGCAACAATTCAATGTCTTTGGTACAAATGGGCTCAATCAATTGGGTCTAAAAATCCAAATCTTCATTCAACCTAATTGAGATATATTTGTTGAACCACTCATGAATTTTAAACTCTAACCCATCTATAAATTTATGCCCATGCCGAGCTACTACAAAGTATCAATCATCGGGCTACCTCCTTATTGGGAAGAAGTATATAAATAATTGAGGCATAGTCCTAACCTCATCTCTTTACATATAATTTTGAATGCGATAAGAAGCCTATAAGTATTAGGAGAAAACATACTCAGCGAACTCGAAGGTAATTAAAAAATGTTTTAGAAAACTAGAGATTAGGAAACATAACCCAAAATCGTGATATTTCAAATATATATGGGATTTATGATTTATCAAAAAGCATACCCTCTTATCTTCCTTTGACTAAAGCAAATGCTATGCATTAGGAAGATCTTACTAGTACATATTATACTTCGAAACAAGTGTCCTAATAGCGCCACTCACTACTCCATCTAGGGAATCAATGTTATTAATTATATTATTGTACAAATAGTTGGCAACCGACCTTCCTTTCCTATCATCTGGGTAATTATCCACGGTAAGACCATTAATATGAGTGAGTTTTTTCCATCATGCTATTTGCTAAATTACTAGAAGAGGATATGATATGAGGCAAGTGCACCTATCAGTTTTAATATAACGGATGTGAGTCCAAGTCGATCCCTCAGAGACTTCGAGTACTAATATTAACCTTAGCTTTATTATCCAACCGGAAAATTATGATGGGTTGAATGAATTAAAAATACTAAAATTAACAAATTAACCTAATTATAAGACTTGATTAAGCAATTTAGAAAGCGATAAAATTAAGAACGACTTCAAGAAGACAAATAACGTATTTAGGAACTATTCCCCCTGGGATTTAACATGTGACCGCTTAAAATGTATCTAATTCAATTTCTATTATTCTTGACCGGAGGAATTCACAATTAAAGTTAGCACCTTTCTCAAGCATATTAACCCTAATCCTAAATTATTTATCGGAGTCTCTTCACTCAGTAATATAATTTAGAATTGCATTAATGTATAATGAATTCCTACACAAAAGAACAACTTTTTGGAAGAAACATGTATGTTATCTCTAAGTACACATGTTATTCTCTTCAATTATGTCAGGATCTCATTATACATTTGATTTCTCGATCATCATGTATAATATCATAGATTGATGCCCTAGAAATATCAATTAACAATTAAATAACATAATTGAATCAAGAAAAGATAAAAACTTTATTGAAAATTATCAATCAATCTAATAGTCATATGAAACCCTAGGTTCCATAATCTTAAATACAAAAATTTTAAGCTATCATAATGAAACTAAAAACGAATTGCAACAAAATTAATAAATAAAACATGAAAAACCCCTTTGTTGATGAAAAATCTCTTTAATCTTGAAGTTGGGTGTTTCTTTTGCCTTTTTCTTCTCCTTCTCTTCAAGTCTCTTCTCTTTTGAATGTCAAA
The DNA here is from genome assembly GCA_024138005.1 of Lumnitzera racemosa. Taxonomy (NCBI): domain Eukaryota; kingdom Viridiplantae; phylum Streptophyta; class Magnoliopsida; order Myrtales; family Combretaceae; genus Lumnitzera; species Lumnitzera racemosa. Next base: position 12,676,916 of record JAMXBC010000007.1, read on the forward strand.
ACTTATGTACGAAACCCTAGTATGTCCTTTTATAATGTATTGTAAGGTTTCTTTTTTTTTCACCAAACAAAGCCTGGGACATAGTTATGTCCCCTAAGTCGTGTAACTTTTTAACCTTGGCAAATCTTCCTGGATGGACACAGCTTGGGGACACAGTTGTGTCCTAGACTGTGTAACTTTCTGACCAAAATTCCTATTGTTTATGTAGCTTCGAAACTTCATAACTCATTCATTTGAACTCCAAATTCACTGAAACTTGATTCCTTTTCTTCGTTTTCAATTTGAGAACGCGTTCAAACCTTGAAATCAAAATTTTACTCAATTAAGTATCAATTTCTTTTTAAAAAACCAAAGATGTAAGGGAAATACTACAAAATCACCATGTGAAATATATTTAAAATAAGAGTTATTAAGATGTCGTATTGTTCCTTTTTCGGGGGGAGAAGTAAGCTTAGACATAGTCACCTTAGAATCTGAAGGCATAAGTTGACAGATGACCTTTCAAACCATACCTAATTGAAATTTGAGTTACTTAACAATACAAAAAATAACTATTAAGACAAGAACTTACAGGAAGAAATTTTGAAGGTAAAAGAAAATTCTGGAAGTAGATATGGATGAGAAAGGAGCAAGAAATGTTAATTAGAATGGCAAAGTCCTTTATATATGGATGGTCCCCTCTCATAATTCTAATGCACTTCTGATATGGTTGTGGGCTTTAATTAGACAATAAGGCGTGCATGAGGGATTTGATGTCATTGACAATTAATAGCCCTTGTGATGCAATGATGGCTAGTATGATAGCTGTCATGCGTGCTACCATAGAAAAGTGAATGGGTAGGAAAGTTAAAAGTTTGTGACTTTTCACTTAGAATCTAATATGATCCATTTCAAAAATAAAAAATCACACTAGGAAGACAACTTAAACTATAGCATGTCATTTAGTGTCTGGAGAATTGATCTAAGTCTTCACCATATGACTGCTCAGACTAATTGTCAAATTTTATTCACTCCTATAGTCAAATTCTCGACCACAAGAGTTGGGAGGCAAATGTTGATAGTTAAATTTTGCTTATCATGTTACTTGGATATTCAATTGTTGAGACAATAAATAATGTTATTTCCAACTAAGGCCAAGAAGGGCTCAGTCCATCTGATGGGCCTTGAAACCTAGCCTATTCATATATTTGGTTTAAACTTGGGAAAGTGGCATGACTAGCTATGATCTAGTACAATCTCATTATATAACACTTACTAATATATTTTAGGTATGTGCTTAATTACAAGTTTGCTATATAGTCTATGACCGATAATTAACTGCCATTATAAACGCTGGACATTAGCCTATAAATAAGGGAAAGAAACTGCTGTAAGAACTCTTTGACACTCCATAACACTCAACTTACTAATTCTCTTACTTTTTCACCTAAACAACCACTTACTTAAGTATCGAAGTGGCTACACCAGACTAGCCTTAGCAACACTTAACCTTTTATCCATGCTTTTGCATAATCAAAGCTCTACACCAAAATCACTCGACAATACACTATACCTTATTTATTATAATATTGCATAGATATGTTGTATATGTTATTATGTGCATATACTTTGTTACATTATAAGTCAATACAATATTATCAATTAGAGGGCCTTATGTACATTGCTTGCTTTATGTTATTATCAAGTATATAATTCCAAGTTTTTATAGGTCCAAAGGGGTCTAGAGTGCAAATATACTGAGTTAGGCTAAGCTCCAATGATTGCTTACAATAATCATTTGGATTCGTGTTAGGATCTCAATGACTAGATTCATTTTTGGGATGGTTTATGACATCTTACATTATTGGGCTTAGAAATGGTTTGCTAAGGCTTATTTGTTTTGTCTTAATTCTTCTTAATAAGCTATTGGACTTTAAAATGCTATTGGACTTATGTATATGTCTTATAGAAGCTCATTACTTTAGAAAACTATATTAATCTTGTCCGCTAATCATTAAGATGATCTAATTGTGGTTGTTAATTGCTAAACTTTATAACTTTCCTCTCAAGAGACCTCAGATCTCATGTCAAGTTGATAGTTGGATGTTATGTGTGATCTAGCATCTAGAATCTGTTGTTATTTATGTTATTGGTATTTCATGTATGTTAATATTTATGTTTAGATTTACAGTCCAACAAATATTATTATATTATGTAATAGTGTTGATGTGCCTATGATGTCATGTGTTGCAGTAATGTTTTTGTAATTTGAATATGTAGCAATCATTTGTATGGGAAGCTGAGATGTAAGAGCAATTATTTTAGAAAATAACTGCATCCCCTTGTACTCCATTTAACAAGAAGAAATGAAAGGAAAAAATGTGTGCAGATTTTCTCTAAAAAAAATCCTAGAACATGAATGTTTAAGAGATTTTTGGGTTCCCTTTATAAAAAAGCTTATAAAAGAGATCGTCGAGTTCTCTCTATAACGATGTCTAAAATTTTAATTCAAAACTAATCTCACAACAATTTAGTATTAAAGCTAATTTTTGAGGAAGAAGTGAAGACATTGTACCAACAATTTGAAGCCTTTTTTTGGCATATTCAAAGAGATGATGCGAGCCATTGAACCATAACAAGCACAGTTGGTAACCTGCCTAGCCTCTTTAATCTATGAAGTTATTACACAGAAATGGGTGCAATGCACATCAGAAGAGGTGAGTGACAACCAACTATGAGGTGGTTATGATGATGTTAAATTAGAGAACAAAGATTAAAATTCTGGGAAAGAATAGGAGCATAAAAGGGTTGTTTCTAAGGAAAATCAATGTGAATCTCCTCATGAGATTGAGGCATTGTACAAGAAAATGCAAAGGACATGCTTGGAAGATCAAAATATTGGAAGATTGCATTAATTTTCCTAATGAAGAAAAACAAGTTGCTAGAGACTTAAGATTGGGTAGGGCAGCAAAACCATACCTTCCTCGCCATGTATAAGGAAGACAAGTAGCAACTTGAAGCACATGAGCAGCGACCATTTAGATTACTTTTAACTTTGTTGAAGGGCATGACAATGGTAGGAACGATGGCAAGAGAACACAATAACACTAATGGTATCAACCAAACAAAGAATCAGTGACTGAGTCAAAAAGTTGAGGGTAAATGTTTTTATTGTTTTATTCTCTATATTAGTTTAGACAATTTGGATAGTATTGATTAGTTAGTAGCATTGGTTAACAAGAAGAAGAACGAAAGTTAAAATAATAAAAAAGAATTTGGATTTCAATATGCCGTGAAATAATATCCATGAGTAATTTTGAAGGGGGGAGTAAATGTTACGCATGATCTAACATCTAGAATATATTGTTATTTATGTTATTGGTATTTTATGTATGTTAATATTTATGTTTAGACCTAGAGCCCAACAAATGTTATTATGTTATGTAACAGTATCGATGTGTCTATGTTATCATGTGTTACAATGATGTTTTTGTAAGTTGAATATGTAGCAGTTATTTGTGTAGGAAGTTAAGATGTAAGAGCAGTTATTTAGAAAATAATTATAGGCCCTTATACTTTATTTAATAAGCAAAAATGAAAGGAAAAAATGTGTACAGATTTTCTCTATAAAAATAAACCCTAGAAGTTGAATGCTCAACAGATTATTTGGTTCTCTCTATAATTAAGCCTATTAAAGAGATCGTCATGTTCTCCCAATAATGATATCCAAAATTTTAATTGAAAATTGATCCCATAGCATTGAATTTTTCTATATTCAAGCTATTACTGCTTGAAAGATCAATAATTATGAAATTAATGTATCCTATTCCAAAAATTGCTCCAATAATAATATGCCATGAACCTAAGATAGGATTCAAGGCAAGATTATATAGAAATATTTGATATACATAATTGTAGAATTTAGGATTTTGATGGAAATACTCGAGAAAATAAATTGGACATGGATGCAATCAGTATTAAATATTGTGCACTAGCATAAAAAATGAACTAATTTATGATTAGTTATGTGATTGATACGAGGATAGTCACCAAACTAATTATGGGTTACTGTAAGGAATTGAGATAACTAGTAAATCCTAATAGTGAGTTCACCACAATCTAATTAAGAATTAATAAGATCTCCTAAATAAATATTTACTAGGAGAGACTAAATGCCTCATGAATGCTTTCAATCATGAAAATATCATAAGTTGACAACTAATATAAAACTTAGCCTAAATCCTAAGATTTTATATAAGATTGCCTCTCTCTCTAATCTAAAGAGAGAAAGTTTTTCTCATGAACTTCAACTTATTATTATCTCTGATTTTACATGATTTCTTTCAAATCTTTTGTATTTTCTTATAGATCTGTTTAGATATTCCCTTTAAAAAAAAAATTGTTGTCTATTATCTTTTCTTATTCTTTCCCCCTCTCTTGTATCTCTAGTCTTTGGTTTTGTCTTCAGTCATCCGGCTTTCCTCTCTTTCATCTGTTTGTCTTATCATTTAGGTTTGTTTCATTCTTTAATTTTCCTTGCTAGGGTCTCTTCTGTTTTATTGATATCTTTCCTCAATTAGTTTCACTCTAGCTAATCTTTTTTTTTTTTTCTTAATTCACGCTATGTAGTAAGTGAGTAAATGGCTTCCTCCAGGATCTTACCAATTTCCAATGTAGAGAATAATTGGCACTGAGTTTGCACAATCTGGAGGTGGGACTGAATTCTATGTCGTCACATTTGGTAAGGAAGGTAATAGCAAAGAAAATCATTCCAAGAAATAGTGAGAAACATTTTGCAAAGAGCCTGCGATTGATTTGGAGATATTCAAATATCTCATCTTTATGAAAATGTATAACTTATGGAAGCAAAGGATGTTAGAATTATCTCATGTCGTGGTTTATCATGGGGCAACCATTAAATCTAAGGCGATGAAATTCAAATAAAAAAATTGAATTTAAGGAGTTCACATTTCAGATTCAACTTCATGACCTCCTACTAAATATGTTATCTAGAAGGAATGCACAAACCATTAGAGCCAAACTAGGGAAGATTGCCGATATGGAGGATCTGACAAAGATTTAAGAGATTATTTCTTAACAGCCAAGGCTTAATTTAGTATTAATAGATCTACTGTTAGTAGATTATCCATGATTCATAACAAGGGCACTACTCAATGTAGATCTTTTGCAAATACAAAAGATTGTCGGATTATTGCATAAAGTGTGGATGTAAAACCCCAAAATTGAATAAAAAAGGGGAAAATGACAATAAGAGTTAAGGGTCAAGAGTGTTTTTGGCATTTCAAAATTCCTGCAAAACCCTGTTCTTTTATAAATAGAAGTCAAGGCTAGCTTCTACTCTTTTCTCCACTTCTCATGCATGTGACCTCTATTGAATAGTTTTCTCGTGTGAATTTGATCAAGAATGAGAAACAAATTCATAGGATTAGGGGAAGGATCAAGATAAGTCATGAATTTGATAGTTTTGATAAGCTTTTCTAGTTTTGATACAAGCTAAGGCTTGGTGAGAAACGAATTAAAAGTTGGTTTCCATTGTCCAAAATGGTAGGAATCTAAAAGTGGCATCATTTCTCAATCCCTTACGATAAGTTTTGATTCTAGATCCTTATTTATTTCAAGTTTTCATGCATTTTGATTAGAGATGTTGTGGGTTAATTGTATGGAGGATGTGAAGGGTTTGTACAAACTGCAATGTACAAACTATTCCCCCTTTAATCCCTACTTTAAACCCGATCGAAAACCACTACTTTTGAGGATCTTTCTACACTCAAAACTTGCTTTACTCCTCTCCAACTAGTTGTTATCAATTGAAGGTGAAACCAGAAGATGAAGAGAAGACTGCCTTCTAAACCAAATATGGGTTATACAAGTTCCTAGTTATGCCCTTTAATCTTATTAATACTACAACGACATTCATAGACCTGATGAATAGAGTATTTAGAGAGTATCTAGATTGGTTTATAGTGGTTTTTATTGATGACATTCTTGTTTACTATAAAAGAAAGGAAGATCATGAGCAACATTTGAGAATTGTTTTGAGCAAACTGATGGAGGAAAGTAGTATGTGAAGTTTAGCAAGTACAAATTCTGATTAGAATAGGTAGCCTTTTTTAGCCATATTGAAAACAAAGATGAAATTGTAATGGAGAGAGAAAATTAAAGCTATAGTAGACTAGCTACAACCTAAGACTTTATTAGAAATCAAAAGCCTTTTGGGCTTAGTATGCTCTTATAGAAAATTTATTGAAGGATTCTTAAGGTTAGTAGCTCTTTTAATGCGGTTAACTCATAAAGGAGTCAAATTTAAGTAGGATGATAGGTATGAACTTGGTTTTTAGTAATTGAAGGAAAATCTAGCAATAACTCCAGTGTTAGCCCTACTTTGTAAAGGCAAGGAATTTGTTATTTTAGTGATGCCTTAATTAAAGGTTCAAGGTGTATATTGATTTAGAATGGCAAAGTAATAGCTTACACTTTCCACCAACTTAAATCTTATGAGAAGAACTACCCAGTTCATGATCAAGAGTTAGTGACAATGGTTCACGCAGTAGAGAAAAGTGTAAAGTGTTCATAGACCAGAAGAGTCTTGGGTACTTTTTTACCCAAAGGGATATTAACATAAAGCAAAGATGGTGGCTAGAATTGATTAAAACTTATGATTTAGACATTTGGTACTACCCAAGGAAAGCTAATGTGGTGGTTGATGCAATAAGCAAAAAGCGTCAAGCAAATCTAGCCTATTTGATAACTTCACAACGACCATTGCTTGAAGAGATGCACAATTTAGAACTTGAAATCTTAACAAGAGATATGAGCACCAAATTAGCAAACTTGTAGATCCAACCTACCTTAATAGACAAAATTAAGGTAGTATAATCAATGGATGAAACCATTTAACAAATTAAGAGGAAACTGAAAACAGGTAAAGCTGCTAAGTTTAGTTTAGATACAAAAGGATTTTTTAGGTGAAGTGCAGACTATGTACTATAACTAAACTAGATTTGAAGGCTAAATTATTCAAAGAGCAGACCTAAAGATGCATTATTGGTGGAACAACATGAAGAAAGAAATTGCTAAATATGTATCTAGATGCTAGATGTCCTAGCACATCGAGATAGTTAACTAGAGGCAATGAATTACAACCATTACCAGTGCTAAGCTCCCAAAAATTGAGTTTAGGACAACCGAGCTCAGATTTAGGGCTTTTAGGGAAACTTATCAAATTGAGCCCAAACTTTACGACTAAAATAAAAAAGTTAGTCGAGATATTACAGTAAAGTTAGATTTTAGTAATAATGACCTGAAATTCCAATTTTGCCCTTGGAAGTTGGAATATTTAGTATAGCATTAAAATGTTCGGAACTCCTAAAATCGAACTTAGATTGCAACGAGAACTTAGAGATAAGTTAATTGAGCTATAAAATGAGATAATGTAGTATAATTTACTATATAAAAATACACGTAATTTTATGAGTATACCCGGTATAAATAATAATTATACCCGTAAATTAACCATAAATTATGTAATTATATATTTATTGTGTTAAATTCATGAAATTAACTTTAGAACATATCCTAAAAATAAAAGATATGCTAGAAACTTAATTATATGAGTAAAGCTATATATTTCACATGTTATTTACATAGGGTATAAACTTGTATATTAATTAAATAACTAATTCCAACATATAATATCTATATTTAAGTAATTATTTAATAAAAGAAAAAGAAAAATTGATCAAATACATTAGAAGATTGCTGGAAATCTACGTAGCTACAGCAGAAGAAGAAAAATTGCTGAATCAAAAGTGCAAGGAAGGGAGAAATGACACTTCATGCTTAATTAAAGGTGAAAACAAGAAAAAAAAACAAATAAAAATTCATAGGCGGTGAAAGAACTTTATAAAAACTATCCTAGCAGCAAATTGACAACATTTTGCAGTTTGGAACCAAAAACAACAGAAAGAAAAATTAGAAAAAAAATCGTAGAAAATAAAAAGAAATTTAGAAAAAACAGGGGAAATTTCATTAAAGTGTAGAACCCTAACCTAGAGTAGTTCTGCTGTGAAACCCAACCAACCCCACACGGTCCACCCACTGCGCAGGCCGTCCGACAACCTCCCAACCATCGCCGGCCACCAGAGCACCTAAGAACAGCAAGGTCAAATTCTTGCCTTATTTTTCAAGAATTTTTAAAAATTAGTGAATCCACCCAGAAAATTATGAAAAAAAATTATACTTAAGTTATTTTAAACATGCTTTCATGTGATATTTTTATTTTTGAAAAATTCGTAATATTTAATATATTTTATGAAGAAATTTACTGTTCACCCGAATATATAATTGTAAAATAAATGTACTAAATAATGTTGTTTCTAGCTGAAAATTTTTGTGTAGGATGTGCATGATATGTAGGTAATTGCTATGCAGCCCGAATTTTGATTAGAATAATTTTAATATTTACTGAATTTTTAGGGCTGAAATTAGCTCGAAAATAAGCTGAAATTATGAATTTAATAAGAAATTATGAAATTAATTGATGAAATGGACATGTACTGATCTATGAGAAATAGTAATAGTATTGAGTCAGATTGAAATTAATTGGGTGCTAAAAGAATTATAATTGGATAATTTATCAAATTTAAGGGTAAAATCGTCAATATGAAAATATAGGCAATAGGTCGGAAACTTGAAACGAAGTGATAACTGAATTCCCTATATTTTTAGAAGTCCATAGAGATTTTCGGGGAATTATTAGGTAATCCGAACTATTTATTACGGATTTATTAAGTAAAATAGCTTAAATTACAAGTCGGGGTATATTTGTAATATTAATAGGTTAAAATGAATTAAATAGTTAAATAAAACCCATATATAGGATTGCTGATCAAATTGGATTAAATAGAGGTTTTTATTATAATTATTAATATTTTCTGATCGGGATACACTTTAGGTGTATTAGAATTGAATAATACTTATATTGTTACAATATAAGGACAAATTAGATAAAATATAATTTAAATCTGTAAATTATACATAATACGATCATTTTTATATAATTATTATAATTGTATTAAAAATTCAAACTACCCGTTAAAATTCATCTATAGAAACAAGACTCGTAAAGCGTGTCATTAGGTCTATACGAACTCAATGACACTAATTTTGTTGAAATCGGAAAACCTTAAGTAATCTAGCCTATAACTATATCATATTCAAGAATATACATATTTCGGTAACCTTACCGGAATCAAAACATAAATTAATAAATAAAAAGTACGTTTCGATACGATCAAAACGATATATAATACGTAATAGTATATATGATGTACAGTATCAATAATTAATAATTTAATTCGATATATAGTAATAACATGACTGGATATTATGGAAATAATATATATATATATAACCATTTTAGATTAAACCATAATGTTTTCGTAATTATTACGAAAACTAAATTTGGGCCTTTTGTGTAATTAGGACCTCCCAAAGACGGTTGACAATTCAAATCAGCAATAGCGAACATCTAAACAAGTAAGTTGGGATTGTGGCTTCACCGCTTGTCTGGGTACTATTTAAAGTATCTGGGGACCCAAGAGTACTTCTGGTTGTGTTTGTAATTAGATGATTATGTGCATGCTGTGTGTATGAATGATATTCGGTTGTGACAGGAGTTCAACTCCTTAGTGTGCTATTCTGCATATTTGCATGGATTCTGTATTGTGTGAACTTGTTGGTCACCCCTGATTTACACTAACAGTTATTCGATTAAAATGTAATTGGACATGCATAATCACTCGTTAGGGGAAACGATTAAGAGTGTTAGGCTAAATACCGACTTCCTTTAATGAGGATAGCTAAAATGGTCCTTTCTCCATCCTTAGTCGAACTAAGTGACAGGCGAGGAGGTCGCGGCAAGGTTGGGGGCCGTGGTTCGAAGGCGGTCATGGGAGGAGGGTGTTCTTCATTGCACAAGCCCAGGTTCGATCTGACTTGAGTCCCGATGAAACTCCTCAATCCGAGTTAGAGCGGATGTAATTTCTCTAACCTCACAATGGACCGGATAACACTATGCGATGTTTTCATTTAAGTGATTGCATTGCATTTCATCATGATTATTAACCTTCTTTGTGATTGTACAGTACTCTTCTGACTCCATCCCACTTACCGAACTGGTTATGCTCACATCCCTACAGACTCTTTTGTAGGTATTGAGTAAAGATAAGATGTTCAAGTACCACCGTTTCCAGGTTAGTGTACTGCTGTGTGGGAAAGTGAAGATCGAGGAATTAACTAAACCTGAGCTCTTGACTTTGTCTCTAAGTTTTGAGGAAAACTAATTGGGAATTCCTTAGGAGCCCACTAGTTTTTCTAACTTATTGTATATAGATAGCAAAACCTGTGGTTTTTAATAAACTCTGATTGTAAACTTTACCTTTGGACGTGAAATGTTTGTTTAAATACTGTTGTGGTACTAAACAGTAGGTTGTATAGAACAAATATTTTGTAAAAGCTCTATCACAGGTTTGGATATTAACAGGTGTCAGAACAGACGTTTCAAGCTGGTTGAGTTGTGCGCCTTGTGTAAACTACGTTTACGATAGCAGCTGTGAGGTCAGCTTCTATCTTAAATTAGTTTACACGGCGGGATTATTATGACTCTTCTTGTTCGGGGCGTGACAACATGTGACTATAAACTTCGTCATTGTTCTTCCCAAGACTTTAGCTAAGCATAATATAATTTGAGTGATTATTGACAGGCTAACGAAAATAGCCCATTTTATTCCAATCAATAATAAATATGTAATAGAGAAGTTGGCTAGGCTGTACATTTAAGAGGTAGATATGAAATACTAGTGACCATTACATGTAAGAGGGATTCTTGACTTGCTTGTAAGTTTTGGAAAAGCTTACATAAAGCGTTGGGCACAAAGCTTCAATTTAGCACTACATTTTATCTGTAGATTTGTCAAGCCTAGTTTTTCACTCTCCCGATTCTTTTATAATATTAGGTCTTTTCTAATCCGATCAGTATTAAACCCTACCTATTTAATACTAATCCTCGACTAAGGTTTAAAGAAAATCATTTCTCAACTTGAAAAGATTTGGAGTCACTACCCTACCGGAGTCAAGAAAAGGGGTTAAGTTGTAATTAACTGGGTAGATTAGTTATAACTTAGCTACCAGTCTTTCGATTTAAAAAAACCAAGTTATAAAGCGGCTTTTTTGAAAACCAGAGAACCTGGATCCAAAGGTTAGGATTTTTAAACCCTTACGGGTACTATTGATTTTCCAAAATTAACTTTAATCTTAAAATATCACCTTTTTTATTTTAAAAGATGAAATTCAATTTAATGATTATAATTAGATAAATGAAATAATCTAAACTAAAAAGGGAAAATTAGAATTTCTTCATTTTTATCGTCGTTCCGTAGGTACCAACATATTTGCTATTCGGGATCAAACATACGAAGTTCTTTTTTTTTATAAAATTTTAGTGGATTAAATTGATTTTAATTTTGAAAACATGTCAAATTTATTTATTTTTAATTTGATTTATCTAAAGAAATTTCTAAAAAATAAAAGTTCTAAATTGAAAATTTTTTTTTGAAAAATCTAAAGGGGTTCTAACTTGAAAACGAGGGATTTATTTTTTATCTTTTTTGGAAACTAAATTTTTCTAAATGATAAAACAAATACTTATTCTTATTTTATTATTATTTTGTTTATTTATCACTAGTTTATTTATTACCTATTATATTTTATTTATTTTTATTAAACTAACAAAAAAAATTACTTCTTCCTCTTCTTTTCTTCTTTTTTTTCCCTTCTTTTTCTTCTTTTTCTCTATCCCTTTTTTTTTTTATTTGTATTACATTTGATTACATATCACAAAAAAATAAATAAAGAAAGAAAAAAGAAAAGCAAAATTAAACTAACAAAATATGAAAAAAAAAAAGGGTTGGACCGGATGCTAGGTGGGATATGGATCGATTCAAGCCAGAGCGGATCTAAGATTCGAGTCACGGATTCAAGTCAGGTCGTGTAGATTACAAATGGCAGCAACAGTAAAGTTCGATTCGGCTTGTTTCATCCACCAAAATGGGCGGGTTAACGGTCTTTTTATGAGTATTGGATTGGGAATAGGGGGGTAGGTTCAGTGCCTTAGTGTTTTGGAGCTGTTTGGGTGATTTTCAGAAGTTGGTTTGGGCAACAGTGGTGGTTCGGCCGTGTAGGGGTTGTTAGGTGTGATTGGTTAGTTGAGGTTGGTTTTTTACAGTATAGGGAGTTTGATTGTAGGTTTAGTTTTGATTTAGGGTAGCTAAGGATGGTGGTTTGAGGAGAGAGAAAGGCGGAGGTTTAGTTTTAGCCTTGGTGGTGCGGTTGGGAGTCACGGTAGAGGTCGAGAGTAGTTGCATTCGGGAGTTGATGGAGTAGGGGTTACGGCTATGGTGGTAGTTGGGCTTAAGCTTGGCTAGAGAGAGGAACTCAAAGAGAGAGAAATTGGTAGAGAGAGAAAGAGAATGGCGAGAGAGAGAGAGAAAAAGCTTAGGAGTTAAATCCAAAGCTCGGGAATGGTTCTTTATCCTCTATGATCACCCCCGACACCCATTATATACTTGAGATTAACTTAGAATCATGGAAAGTTCAAATCGAAGTTAAATGAGAAAAACCGAAATTCAAGTTTTTTCCAAATTTTTGGAGTTCGGTTTGACTAAGTTAATGTATGAATCTGGACGTGTTCTTAATCACTATTGACATTAGGCCATGTCTAGTTTGTAATTTCGCTATTGATTTAGCGAAATTGCAATAAGAAAGGGCCCAAAAATTGTGCTGAAGTAGGAGGTTCGAAGAGGAAAGTGTTGAAAATCTAGGAAAAATGAAGAAAGGAGGGGGAAAGAGAGGAAAAAAAAGGGAAAAGGAAAGAAGGGGAGGGAAAAGTAGGCTGACGTGGCATTACGTCAGCCGTGCTAGCCAACCCCGGCGTGCCATGTGTCATTCGTGACATATGGTAGCTAACGTGGTACGCCACATGAGCAAGACTGTCAAATATGAGGATGCCAATGTTGGGACACGTAACAGTTCCTGATATGATTGAAAAAAATAAGAAAAAGGCCTCCCTGCCTTTGCCAAGTTTTAAACCTAAGACCTCATGTTTAATGCTAATGTTATGTCCATATACTTAACCGTCAAGCCGTTACCCTATGCCTTGTCCATATATGCAGTTAATTACACATATGGACTTAATTAGCATGAGTTAGATTTAAATCTAAGCCCAGGTTCAATGGCCTAACTTCTAAACCTAAATTAAAATTAAAAATCTACTCTAATAAAATATTATTTTTTAAAATCTTTTATTTTTTCAATTTTTTGTGACTTCTCATAAAAAATTTATGTACTTTTTTTGTATTTTTCTGTACTTTTTCAATTTATTTTTTAAATTTCTTATTTTTTGTGTTTTTTCCTATTTTCCTTTTTTTTGTATTTTTCTAGAATTCCTATTTCTTCTAAATTTCTTCATTTTTTGGGGCTTTCTTTAATTTTCTATTTTTTTTAACTTTTCTTAATTTAGGACTTTATAACATAATTTGAAAAAATAAAAATGAGAGCAAAAATTAAGTATCTATAAGATTGATGGACAATCAAATAAAACCATATAGAATCTAGAGGGTTTGCTAAGAACATGTACCCTTAATTTTAGAGGCTAGTAAGATGAACATCTTTTGTTAGTAAAGTTTGCCTATAACAACAATTATTAAGCAACCATTCAAATGGCCCCTTATGAAGTATTATATGGCTGGAATTGCAAATCTCCCATCTATTGGGATAAAGTATAAGAGAGCCAAATTTTGCTCCAAACTTGGTACGAGAAACAATAGATAAGGTCAAACTAATCAGGCATAGGATGTAAGCTACTTAAAGCCAAAAGAAGAGTTATGTAGATAAGAGACGACAACTATTGGAGTTTTGAGTGGGAGAGGAAGTGCTATTAAAGGTATCTCTAGCAAAGGGAGTTATGAGGTTTAGGCTTAGGGGAAAATTAACTTCAAGGTATGTCAGACCCTTCATAATCATTAAAAGAATTGGAAATGTGGCATGTAAACTAGAACTTCCCCTTAGACTAGAAGGAGTGCATAATGTTTTTCACATGTCAATGTTAAGGAAGTAAAAAAGTTTGTGTGCAAATTGTTGATCTAGAGCCCTTAGATTTATAACCAAACTTGTCCATTATAGAATGACCTATTAAGATAGTAAATACTAAAGTTCAAGAGTTGAGAAAGAGGCAGATACCTTAAGTCAAGGTATAATGGTTGAATTAATCGAAGAGGGAAGCAACTTAGATACTAAAGGACGATATCAAGAAAAAAATACGCAGAGTTATTCCAAGATCAAGATTTGTAAATCTTAAACTTTCTAGGATGAAAGTTTTTGCAAGGGGGAAGAAATATAAAACTTGTATATTAAATAAGAAAAAAGGTAAAATAATAATAAAAGTTAAGGTTCAAGGATTTCATTTTGAATCTTAAAGGGTATTTTGGAGAGGTGTAAAGCAAGTTTTGGGTGTATAAAGATCCTTGGAAGTGGTGGTTTTGATTAGGTTTGGAGTAGGGGTTGTGATGTGTCTCCAAGGTCGAACGCATAGAGAAGTACCACAATGAAACGAACTGGAAAGAAATAAAAAAAAAAAAAAGATAGCAAAGTCTAGGAAGCTACCAAATGAATATGACATACCACTCGATCCTATTCGGCTTACAATCCGCTGAATATAACACACCGGTTCGATATGAAGGGTCACTCGCTACTACTCCTTACTAAAGGGAATAGATAAGAGTTAAATGATAATGAGAACACCAAGGTTGCTCAAGTGAGTAATTTCTGTATTGAGGACTGATTCCCACATATAAGTAGGGGTTTATATACCCATCTACTAGAGTTACTTTACATGTATGAAAAGAAAAAAAAGGGTATTCTACAGTTAGGTTACATAAAATATACTAAAAAGAGTAAAAGACATAAAGAATATTCAGTACAGAAAAAAAAAAGAATCATTTTGGAACATCGTGTTAGAAAATACGTATCACTTGGTGGTAAGACATTAGGAATATGATACAATGTAGGCATAAGTAGGGATGCGTTATAGTTAAGGCCGACTTGATCTAGATCAGGTTGGGAGCCGATTAGCTTTGTAAGGAGATCAGTTGACTTGAAGTCAGACGATAGTGGTAAGTTAGGGAGCTTGATTCAGCTAATTCGGGGTAGTCTTCTAGATTAGGACTTTACTGTTGAGCAGGAACATGTTTGACATACGAGAGGATCTAACAGATAGGTTGGCAGGAGGCTAACTCGGGATAGGAATCCTCGTCTCGGCTATGGCTTAGAGCTAGTATTCTCCATGTGAGTCCTTGGAGTTCTCTAGCTTGGCTTCTTGTGATTGGTCCAGGGGATTGATTCCTATCATCTGCCTAGGGGTTAGAAGGATTTATCCTCAAATCTAGGGCGGTCTCTACTCTTTCTTTTAGGGTATTTGCAAGGTCTTCTTTTATTGGTTGGTGAAGGATCAGATTAGATACATTGAAGGTTAAATAAATTGGTAGCTAAGGCCACCAAACTATTTCTTTCCACCCAGGAGACTTGGTATGGATATATCTCAGCCGAAAACAATTCCTACACTTGAGATAGAATAAGCTATCTCCTCAAACTAATTGAACTTGGTGATCTTCCTGGTTACAGATTGGTGTAGCTCATGTAATTCTTAGGCTCGGTCAACTCCGGATTGACTCTCTTTAGTAGATGCTAGGGTATCGATCGTATCCAAAGGAATAGTAGGGTTAAGGCTATATATGACCTTGAATGGCATCTTCCTAGTAGTGCTATGGACGATTCGGTTGTATGCAAACTTTACAATTGAGAGGTGTAGATCCCAATCCCTTAAGTTCTTTCCTACAATAACTCTTAATAGATTACCTATTGTCCTGTTTACCACTTTAGTCTGGGCATCAGTCTAAGGATGGCTATTGGAGCTGAATGCAAGTTTAGTTCCAAGCCTTCTCCAAAGAGTCTTCTAAAAGTAACTCAAATATTTGGTGTCCTTATTTGAGATAATAGTCTTCTGTACTCCATGAAGTTAGACAACCTCCTGCAAAAACAAATCAACAATATATAAAGCATCGTTAGTCCGATAGTACAGAATGAAGTGTGCTATCTTGTTGAAATTGTCTACTACAACAAAGATAGAATCTTTCCCTCTAGATGTTCGAAGCAACCCTAGGACAAAGTCCATGTTGAGGTTAACCTAAGGTAAGGTTAGCATTGGTAGAGGCATGTACTAATATGGAATTAAACGATAGATTGTATCGAATCTAGAAAACCTAGAATGGGTCAAATGGATATGACGAGTAGGAAGTGAAATGGTTGGTTTTAACGGCGAAAGTAAATGGATATCACATACCAAGACACAAACACTATTGGAGGTTTAAGCTTAAAATAGAATTTGATACAACTCACGAACACTAAATATCGTTCAAGATTCAAATGAGAGTTAGATGCAACTCACTAAACGGTTCAAATGAAGGGGTTCACGACAATCTTAGGCTTAAGATCAATAAGAACACGGGAGAAATTAAAGAGTTTGATTTACACTCGATAATTTGGCAAATGCTAGCTCAAGAGTAGCCTTACTCAAAAGGGGGGAAAGATTCCAAAATGTAGGAGTATACTTTTTTATCTATTTTTGTATATCTCTGATGTTTACAGATATTGCTATTTATAGCAAGTCCTAAAACCTAGTAGCAAAACTATAAATAATGTAGAAGGCCTTAAACCTAATGAATTGGGCCTATAAATAAAACAAGGAGAAACATACACAAGAATACAAAACTATACTTTTAATAGAGGTCGACATGAAGTCACTCGGCCTGTCCTAGAAGGAGTAGGATCTGAATTAGGCAAGGTTAGCTGTTGGATGTCCAGGTTCGAGGACAGCTCTTGAAGTCTCATAGTGCTTAGTCGAGACACTAAAAAGGTCGACCCATAATTGCCAAGTGCTAGAATTAGTCGGCACTAGTCTCTCGTGGCTATACCGAGTGGTTCTTTGGTCCTATATCCTTAGTTGTATGATCTCTTGTCTTCTCGGCAGATGACAAACTTGATGCCGAGTAGCTTCTTTTCTTCCCTTCAATCTTCTGTCATTTGCTCGGCCTTAACAAAAGCTATTCGACCTTAGCTTTGAATCGTTCAACCCCACGATAGAATAGATTGACGTCTTCTTCCAGAGTGTCAGCGTTGGCTTGAGACAAGTTGGCCTCAGTTAGAAGATAGTCATAGGTTCATTTCCATCATGTACTCTCCATGGGGTTCTCTTTTTCCCTTAGCACGCTTACACTCTTCACAACTACCAATTGCTTTATGGAAATTCTTGGCTAAACCTGGCCAGTAGAAGCTCTCCTCCAATAGGTTAGTTGTCTTGACCTCCCCAAAGTGGCCTGAAAGTCCACTGCTGTGAGCTTCCCTGACCAATAACTCACACATGGAGCAATTTGGAATATATAAGCTACAGTCCTTGAATAAATAGCCATCCTTAAGATAATATTCTCCAACACTTATTCCTTCTTGATACTATTCAACAATGGAACCAAAGTGAGGGTATTAGTATACTACTCAGTGATGAGTGAGAATTCCAACAATTTTATCTGCAAAATAGTTAGTAAGGTTTGCCATCATGATAGAGTGTCAACGACCACATTTGTGCTTCCCTTTTGTGTTGAATAATGTACGAAACCCTTCCATAAACTCTAACCACTTGGCTTTCCTTCTCAAAAGCTTGTTCTGACTTCCAAGATGTCTCAGAGACTCATGGTCAGTACAAATAATAAACTCTTGTGGCAATAAATATAGTGTTGCCAAATAGTAAGGGCTTGGAAAAGGGAGTACAACTCCTTCTCATACATAGAATAATTTAGGGTAAGATTATTAAGTTTCTCACTATGGTAGGTGACCAATCATTGTTTTGGCATCAAGTCAGTGTTAATTCCCACTCTCGATGCATCGCATTTCAATTTAAAGGGTTTGTTAATACCTAGTAGTGAAAGGACAGGTGCTAAGGTGAGCTTGTCACGCCCCGAAGCGGCAGAGTCGTAACAGCCCCACCGTGTAAACCATCCTAAGATAGAAGTTGGCCTTACAACCGCTATCTTAGACCTGATCTATACAAGGCATCCACGACTAACCCGCTTTGAAATAAACAGTTTGTAATTTAGATAAAGCATTTATCTAAGAAAGTGAGAAAATTTATATATATATATATACTATAATTCTGTTATTACATCCTTCAAAAATGGAAAAAAATAATTCTAAAATAAAACTTAGACCTTAAGAATATATGTTTGTTCTTCAAATATTTTTCCTCACTCCTCAGGATCCAGCAGTTGCTAGCTTCAGAGTAGTTGTTTGCTGCTTCTTAGCCAGCACTTGCACGATGTCAATAGGGATGTGAGCAACTATAGCTTAGTAAGTTAGGTTGAAGGACTTAAAACTATACTATACACATAACGTTTTTAATCACTTATTAGGTGCAATGCATATGCAAGCAAATGCCATCGCACGACATTGTCCGACCTGTCGTGAGATTAGAGAAATTGCGCCCGCTCTAATCCGGGTTGAGGAGTTGTCGTTAATGCAACAGCTCACGACCAAACCCAGGCTTGTGTAATGGAGACCTTGCTCCTCCCGCGACTACCTTCGAACTACTGTCTTCACCCTCGCCACAACTTCCTCTCCTGTCACTTAGTTCGACTAAGGATGAAGAAAGGACCATTTTGCAATCTTGCACTATCCCTTTCGAAGGGGTTGGTATTTGGCTGGAGAGTCCTAAGTTCCCCTAACGGGTTGCTATGCATGTCCGATTATGATAACTGGTCGTATAGTAGATTAAGTCCAGTTTAGGGTGATCAATCATTTCATACAAGTCATACAATACATGACAGAGCAACAAACAGAATCATTTCATCAAAATAATATTTTTCCTAAAAACTACATACAAAAATATTCCATAATAACAAGTTTCATAATTTTCTAAGAATATTTACTATTTTTATAAAATTACACAAGAATCGGGCTGGAAATCGGACTCACTGATCTGGGTGGCTCCGACCACCGCTGGTGGCCATAGGTGTGTCGGCCCACCTGGGCATTGCCACCATCGTATGGTGGTGGTAGCCGTCTACCCCCCAGCTGCCCGTCGGATCTGGGTTCTCCTTTATGACCCTAACTGTACAGTTTTCCTTTTCTTTTTTTGTTTCTTTGGTTTTTCTCTCAATTTTCGACTCTCCTAATTTTCTATGATTTCTAACTATCCAAATGAGCTTCTGAATTTTTCTTGCTATTTATAGAGCTTTAGTGTAATTATTGTGCATTAATTAGATATGACTTTGCCCAATTTCCTTGATTTTTGGCTTTTGTGTTGTCTAATTTAATTGGTTAATTTTTATTTTGTGGATTCTGACCTACCATGACCTGATTTGGATCATTATTGATTTTTCCTGATTTTTCTTGATTTTTTCTTAATTAATTATGAATTTTTTTAATTATTTAGTATAATTTTAGCACATTTCGCATATTTTAAGTAATTACACGTATTTATACCTACATGTAAATTCATATATAGTACAAATAAATATTACTAAATATTATTTAGGTTATTTTATAATTTTTAGTATACATATAATTTATCTCTAGTGATTCATTAAGTACTGGAATGTATTTTACGCATTTTCGATAAATAACGAGTTATATACTGAAAATTTGAAAATTTTGTAGTCTCATATTTTATTACTTATTTTCTTAAATTCAAACTTACAGGATCGATTTACTAATATTTCTAGCTTTACTTTATAATTTAAACTCGATCGGGTCTTTCAACAGATCGAAACCTCGAATTGCTTAGTTGTAGGGCTTACAAAGCTTCTCTTTGATTTCTCTAAAGCTCTATTCAGCTCAATTATTCTACTTGAATCCTTTACTCTTTTTAGTTAACTCGATCAATGGGGCGGTTATTGTGCTGAAATACTTGATAAATCACCTATAGAAAGAAGCTAAGCTATGGAAACTTCGAACTGTAGTGACATTCTTCGACGTCGGCCATTCTAGAACAGCTCGGATCTTCTCCTCATATACTCAGATTCCTTTCCTTGACACTAAAAACCCTAGGATAACCACCTCATTCTAGTAGAATGTACACTACTTAACATTCTCATATAATTTCTTAGCTTACAAAATATCAAATACGTTACGAAGATGTTAAACATTAAACATGGCAGTTTAAGTCAGTACTATATACCAATATATCATCAAAACACATGAACACACATCTTCCGATCAGAGGGCGCAACATATGGTTCATTAATCTCATGAATGTACTTGGCACATTGGTTAGTCTGAACGGCATAACCAACCATTCGTAGAGTATGTGCCTAGTCTTAAAGGCAATCTTCCATTCATCACTCAACCTCATCCTCATTTGGTGGTAGCCACTCTGCAGATCAATCTTCGAAAATATTTTGATGCCATCAAGCTCATTCAACATACCATCAAGCCTAGGTATCAGGTATTTATACTTAACAATAATTCGATTGATTATTCGATTGTCAATGCACATGCATTATGAACCATCCTTCTTCAGAATGAGCAGAGCTGGTACAGTACAAGGAATCATGCTCTCCTTTACATATCCTTGCTTAAATGAGTTTGTCCACCTATCTTTTAGCTTAACAGCCTACTTAAGGTTCATCCTGTGTGCAGGTCAGTTTGGCAGGGTAGTGCTTGGCTTCAGATAAAAGTAAAAAAACTCATTCAGCAAGCTTTAGATTTCTTCTGGGACATCCTACAATTCCCTCTTCTCCATCAGCCTTCTAACCAACAAAAATATCGGTTCATTAGCTTTCTCAACAAATCGAAGCTTTCTATGGCTCATAACTAATGTCTTCTTCTTACTAGCTCGAGTGAGCTAGTTATAGGTTTTATTTACTTAAGGCGGGGTTAAAGGTTGCAACATAATCTTCTTTCCATCCTTAATAAAGGCATAGTGTTACGCCCTGAAGTCACAGAGTCGCAACAGTCCCGCCGTGTAAACCATTCTATGATAGTAACTGGCCTCACAGCACCTACCATAAACATGATCCACATAAGGCGTCAACGACTCCTCGCTTTGAAGTAAATAGTCCGAGTAACAATTAAACTACAATTATGATAAATAGTACAAATTTCTAATAAATATGTATAATTATATATAATTCCACAGAGCTTCCTAGGAAGTTTTACATAAACACAACAGTTCACTAGATTACATAATAACTATCAGTCTCTCATCCTTAACTACAAGGTCACTCTAGTTACACATTATACTAAGTAATTGGATCCTCACACCCCGGGCTTCAAGCGGACTAACCTCAGAGTAATTGTAGGGCAACATAGTACTTGAAGTGTTCATAAATCATAACCTGCAAAAGGATCTATAAGGGTATGAGTAACTACAACTCAGTAAGTTGAATTGGAGACTCATGAATGCATATAAGTATAAACAGGGTTATCAAGCAATTATTTTCATGCAATGCAACAATCAAGTGTCATTGCATAACGTAGTCCGGTCCGTTGTGAAATCAGAGAAATTTCACCCGCTCCAATCCTGGTTAAGGAGTTTCTATGTTATGCAGCAGCTCACAACCAAATTCAGGCTTGTACAATGGAGACCTCGCTCCTCCCGTGACTACCTTCGAACCATTGACTTCACCCTCGCCGCAACCTCCTCTTCTGTCACTTAGTTCGACTAAGGATGAAGAAGGGACCATTTTGCAATTCTGCGCTATCCCTTTTGAAGGGGTCGGTATTTGGTTGGAGAATCCTATGATCCACTAACGGGTTGCAATGCATGACATTTTCGGTTATTAGGGTCGAATAAGATTAAATTTTATTTAGGGTGTTCAAACAATTTCACATCAAATCAATTATAACACAAAATCACTCACATCACAATTTCAATACGAATTCAAATACGTCAAACACATGCATAAACTACGTATAATCACAATCATATACAAGCCTAAGTCTCCGAGTACCATAAAACTAGTACTCTATTACAATAAGTAATAATCCAACTTACTTGGAATTGCTCGATCGCTCGATCCCTTAGTCGCAAGCTGATTTGTCTCTGAGTGCCCTATAATACAAATAGATCTTTTTAGTACTTATACTTTATGGATTCATATTCTAAATTATATTTTAACTTATTTTTTTCGTATATACCTATTACGTACTAATGATTCGTTGTACTTCATTTCGGGGTTCGAATCCTAAATTAGATTTTAATTTTGATTCCTAAGCCTTAAATATGCTTGAATCCTAATGTGAAATTAATCACATTAAGCTCGATTGTCCAAATATCCTATTAGGTCTTAATTTAGTATTCTAAACGATTCGATACATGTTAACCCTCATTGGGGTATCGGATTTATTCCCGATGTGAGAAAATCTTACATTTTGAGATATTTACTTAAAATTAAATGTTATTTCAGATTTATTATTTTTCTGATTTTTATTATAATATTATCTAAATAACCCTAATTTTTTAGATTTATTAATTTTCAATTTCACATATTACTAATTTCTTACATTAACTATCTAATTTCCTAAATTAACCATACTTAATACTCCAAAGGCTAGGATTAGGGTTCCACATCAGAGATTAACATCCCTAAACATCTAATTACTATCTAAATCAGTAATTAGTATCTTAATTACCTAATTAACCCAAAATCATCCAATTTCCCCATCATTTTATGGCTAAAAATTAACTTAAAAATTTCGAAAATTAATTATTAAAAAATGGCTTCATAGTACTGTTCTATATCACATGAGCATCCTATATAAAAAAATTGAGCTTCAAACTAAACTCCTAAGCCTATATATTTTTCGTTCTAATCATGCTTGGTTTTGAACAATTTGTTAAGAACCCTATATTTTCAGACGTAATTAAACTAAATCATTATTTTCCCTTAAATCTACATACAATAAAACCTTAGAATAACAAGTTTCATAATTTTTTGGGCAAAATAACTAATTTTACAAAATTATTCAAAATCGGGAATTTTAAGGAACTAACCGGTTCGAAACTTTCTGGCCGTCCAAACCCAGTCTAAGGTTGTCAACCGGCCTAGACGGTGGGGCTAAGTGGTGTAGTGATGGTGGCTTAGTCCCAAGTAATGGTGAGGTATGGGTTTCTCTCACTAACCTAATCTGCACAGTTTCCTTTCCTTTTTTTCTGAATTTTCTCTCAAATTTTTTAAGTTTCCTATTTTTTTCTAATGCTAAACTGTCCAAATGAGTTCTGAAATTTTTTCCCCTATTTATAGACAATTTTTGTAATTAATATGCATTAATTAGACATGACTTTACCAAATTTCCTTGATTTTTGGCTTTTGTGTTGTCTAATTCTAATTTATTATTTTTTTATTTTGCAGATCCTGACCTGCCACGACCTGATTTGGATCATTCTATCCTCTTCTAATTTTTTTCTGATTTTTTCATAATTAATTTATAATTTTCTTTAATTATTTACTTAGTTTTTGGCCAATTTAAGTAATTTCACGTATTTTTATCTACACGTAAATACATGTGAGGTATATGTGAACATTCCAAATTATTATTTTGGTCATTCTAAAATTTTTAATATACATATAATCTATCTTTAGTAATTTATTAGTTATTAGATTACATTTTCGCCTTTTCGGTAATTAGCAATTATTATGCTTAAAATTTGAAAATTTTACAGTCTCCTATTTTATTAATTATTTTCTTAAATTCAAGTTTACGGGATCATTTTTACTAATATTTCTCTCAATAGTTTATAATTTGGGTTTGATGGATCCTTTAACTGATCGCCCTAAACCTTGTGTTCTAAGTTCAATCCTACGGTCACTTGGCTTAGCTTTAGGGCTTACACCCGTCGTGTGTAACACGCCGATCGAACAACCAAGGTCGTCCAAGCAGTAGATGTGAAACTCCCATGGGAATGACATCGTATACTACTTCATCCCTGTATACATTTCAGACACTAAATGACACGGTTACTTGTTTAGTCATGTGCAAAGCATCCTTATCATGAAGCCAATGTAACTTGTAAGGTCAACAAACACAACCCCTACACAAAGGATTGCATAGCTACATTAGTACAACTTCCTCCATCTACTATGATTGTGTATTGCCTTTGACGGTACACTTGATATAGAATAAGTTCTCTCTCTAGTCTTCTTCAGAATTCAGTAAGGAACTCGGTACTTGCCTCAAGACTAAGGTCATTACTTCTCCCTGCTCGGCATAAACACAAGTCTCCTCTTCCTCTTTAGCCTTGGGTTTTCCAACATCTTCCTTCTCGGGCTCGCTATTGATGTTATCCACTATATCTCCTTAGAGCACCATGATGCATTGGTTCAGACATTTAGTGACCATATGTTTGAAGCCTAGACATTTAAAGCACTTCACCTCACTAGTCTTTTATCCGAAAGTCTGCCCTTTCACATATGTCCACTAAGTCGGCTTACTCTCAGGTCAACTTAGATGATCAGCTCGACGTTGCTAGTTTCCTATGTTATCTTTAGATCAGTCGTTCCTATCCCCAGCCCTGTATGGTCTTCTTAGCTCAACTTGTATAGGTCAACATAGTATTGGGACTTGCGAAAGTATCGGCCCAAGTTTGCTCGAAACACTTCTCCTTTGCCTTTCAAACTTCTGCGCCATCTTAATGGCTTCTTCCAACGTATAAAACCTCTATACTTCTACAATATTGTGAATCTCATACTTTAGCCCAAAAATGAACTACGATACGGTACGAGCCTCTAGTTCTTCCATATCAACTCGAATCATTAACATTTGGAACTCTCTTACATAGTTATCAATATATCGGCTTCCTTAGCGAAGCTCCTACGACCTTATAAACATATCTTAGAGGTAAGTCTTGAGCACAAACCTACCTCTTAACAACCTTTTCATCTCATCCTAAGTTCTAACACCTCATCTTCCATCTTTTGCTCTGGCAGCATTCAAATCTTCCACCACATGGTGGCATACCTAGTAAACTCTAACATAACAAGTTGGATTTTGACCACATTCTCATACACATAACATGCAAATACTTTCTCGACCTTCTCTTCCCACTCCAAGTACTCATCTACATCTTTACTTCTACTGAAGGGCGAGATTTGCACCTTAACATTGTCTAACCTTTGAGGAACTCAGCATCCTAGTGCCTACACTCAGTAATAGTCTACTTCTTCTTCACCAAACTCTTCAACATCTATCTCCTCATCATTTTCCCCAATCTCCTCTAACTCCCATCTTCATTTAATAGCTTTATCTGCTACTTCTTAAGCTCGTGGTGGTCAAATTGTGCGATTAGTCCGATTGCTTTGGCTATAGTATCTCTCAGGGGTGTCTCTTAGGGGTATCTTCTTATGGGTTTTGTTGCTATATACCTTGAGGTTGTTGTCTGTTAACTTGCATTGTGGTGACTAGATTCTCAACAAGGTTTATGAATTTGTCAAGTTTATCATGAACCGATCTTAGGATGTTACTACCATTATGACCATGACCAAGTTGAGCACCACTGCTCTGGTCACCAATAACTCTCGGTACACTTGAATCTGAAATGGTACAGTATTGCTCAAATGGATTAACAACTTGCTAACAACTTTAATACATAATAACCACTTAAGTAGAATAGAAACAAACTTGCTCAATTTTCACAATGAGAAATAAAGTAGAAATTAGGTAACAATGAGACTACACTTGAGATTGCGCAAACATATTGCAGTAGCTACGGAAGGAACATAGCGGCCACTAAGAGTAAAGTGAACCAAAATTCCATTTCAACTTCATACACTACCTTGTGGAATGGTACTCTGATACCAGCAAAGTTGATGCATCTCTATAGTCGAACATACAAAGAAGCACTACAACAAAACAAACCAAAAAAATAAATAAATAAAGCTAGCAAAGTCTAGGTAGTTACCGAATGGATATGGTAAACCACTTAATCCTACTCAGCCTATAATTTACCAAATATGACACACCAGTTCGAACTAAAGGGTTACTTACCACTATTCCTTCCTAAAGGGAATAAATAAGAGTTAAATGACAATGAGAACACTAAGTTTGCTTAAGTGAGTAATTTCTGTATTGAAAGGATTGATTCCTATGAACAAGAAAGTGGGGTTTATATATCTATCTATTAGGGTTATTTTACATGTATGAAAAGACACAAAGGGTATTCTACAGTTAGGTTACATGAAACATACTGAAAAGGGTAAAAGAGACAAAGAATATTCAATATAGAAAAGAAATAATCATTTTAGAACATTATGAAAAAAGACACGTATCGCTTGGTGGCTAGACATCAGGAATATGTTATAACATAAGTATAGGCAAGGATGCATTGCAGTTAGGGGCTGACCTGATCTGGATTAGGTTGGGGGTCGATTAGCCTAGTAAGGAGATCAGCTGACTTGAAGTCAAATGCCAATGGTTGGTTAAGGAGCTTGACTCGACTAGTTCGGGGTAATCTTCTAGATTAAGACTTTGCTATTAGGCAGGAACATGCCTGACACACGTGAGGATCTGATAGATAAGTTGATAGGAGGCTAGCTCGAGATAGGAATCCCTTTCTTGGTTATGACTTAGAGCTAGTATTCTCCGTGCGAATCCTTGGAGTCTAGCTCGACTTCTTATGATTAGTCTAGGGGATTGATTTCTATCAGGTTAAAAGGGGGATAAGCTATGCATTACAATCTATAGAAATTTTCAAACTATAGCATGGCATTTGGATGCCTCCCCTTATAGCATCCAGATGCTATGGGGTTTACCCTCCAAGGATGTTGCATTTATATGCCATGCCTTTAAATGATCACATAAATGTTTTCAAGTTTCATTTTTTGTTCCTAAACTCTTCAAACATATTTTCTATCTAGTTCCAACAATCAAAACAACTCTTAAATAGATTTTCTTCATCTTGAACCTAGTTAAATTTATTGACTTGATTTAAGGGTAAAGGAGTTAGGCTATTAAGAGTAGGAGATGATGTTAATAGCAAGTTTAGAATTATGTTGAGTTGCCTATAATGTTTACAAGTCATGAAGAGGTCATCTTTGAATTCGAACGGCCACTAGAGTCAAGTATGCAATATTATTTGATGCTTATTCTTGTATACTAGAAGATTTTAACTACACTTTGCTAATATTGAACTATGATAAATCGTATGTTACTTGTGTTAGGCTAAGTTCAAGGGACTAGGGGGACTGATGATCTTAAGGTGGTATTGCGATGATCTATGCATGATGGTATCCCAAGCAAAGTTCTGCATAGAAATGATTTAGGTAGATTCAAGTGGATTCTTGATTTCTAAGGTGATGTAGAAGACTCACCATCAATATTTATATAGTGTTATATATTGCTTGCTAGAGTCACAAGTTACTCTAAGTTTTGGAACACTGAAACTGTATTTGTTGCTAGACGAAACAAAAGATAAAAACCTATTGTTGTTGCATTTAGTTAATTGAAATGTATGAGTAAATGTGTTAGATGCCTATTCATGTGCATGTGCATGTACATCTTGTACTAGGCTTTACTTATCCCTTCAAGGAATTTCTTTTGTAGTTTCAGGCATAAGCTATGAGGAATACGAGGACTATTACTATGAGGATCAAGATTATTATGAGAATGCAGCAAGACTTTACGATTATTATGTTGATGAAGGAAATCATTGAGGATTGGAAGAATAACTTCATTGTTGGTTATTTGTTTATTTTGCTATTGGAAAGTCACTTATGACTTCACCTAGTTAGCTTATTTTCAAAGATTTTGTTATTAGTTTGATTCATGTCAAGAGAGTATTAATGACTCTGTTTTATGAGGATCATTGATTTTAATAAAACCTCATTGAATTCTTAATA
The DNA here is from genome assembly GCA_024138005.1 of Lumnitzera racemosa. Classification (NCBI taxonomy): domain Eukaryota; kingdom Viridiplantae; phylum Streptophyta; class Magnoliopsida; order Myrtales; family Combretaceae; genus Lumnitzera; species Lumnitzera racemosa. The sequence continues at coordinate 12,704,911 of JAMXBC010000007.1, forward strand.
CGTAGGCCGAAAGATTCTCAAGAACTATTGTGAAAATTTTTGTACGGAGAATGTGATTATTATTATTAGCCGTGATGGAGACTTTGGAGTATCTTATACAAGTTTAAATATAAGATGCCTAACATATGAGTAGACTATAGGGATACACAACAGACTGTGACATCTTAAGTTCTAGGGTGTTACGCTAGAATAATTAGCCACCTAAAGAATAATTACAAAGGCAAATGATTAATTAGGTTTTACATTGAAAAATCTTCGATTAAGATTCAAGTGTAAAAAGCCCCATTCTGCCTTAATTTGGCACGACAAAAGAAGAATTCAAAATTTGAAGTTAAGCTTATCGAAGAAGCACCATTCATTAAGGAAAGAAAAACTGCTAATTAGGGAAAGCCTTAAGAATCTTGAGCATGGATTAATTAAACAAGATTCTCTATCCATAAAAGAGGAAGGCATAGCTTCTATATAACAAATTTTAAGGAAAGATAAGGAATTGAAATTAAAGACATTCTTAGGATAGATTAAGGAAATTAAATTATAGGGGAGGCTTTGATGGTAGAAAAATCAAAGGGTAAATTATAAATATGTAGCTTATATTTTTTTATTTTTGCAAATAAGTGACCGTTGTTAATTTTTTTGACAATTAGCTAACTTATGTTTACAAACTATTTGTCCTATCCAAATTTACTACTAGTGGGTCATGTATAGAGCACGTGTATGTAAGAAAAACCAAAACTTACTTCTTCTCCTTCAAAAACTTCATTTGTCTTCTTCAAAATTAGCTTCTCTTCTATGAAACCCTAATCTAACACCATAATTGTCACTTTCTTCAACCAAATCGCACTCTCACTCTAATCGCAACTCTTACGCCATCATAATGTCTCTATTTGATACCCTCTAGGATCGAAGCCCCAAAACTATCTTTAAGATTGAATCCATAAAACCTTGAATTCATCTACGAGTGTAATTGGAGACATGAAGAAGACAAATGCAAGTAGGAACTCAAAAAAGGTGATAAGTAAATTCATTATTTCATGCTTTGTTAGTTCAACTTGCATGTTTCTTATTCTTAGATATTGAGTTTTTTTTTTTTTCATTTTGTTTCTTGTTAATTGTCTTATATGGCGCACTGCTTTAAACAAAAGAAACAAACTTTAAGGAAATGAAAAGAGAATTGACTCAATATAGATAAGTAAATGCAGAGAAGATGATAAAGTTAGTTTCAGTTATGTCATTAACTGCAATTTTAACCTTTGTTTAATATGTACTTAGTAAGTTTGGGATGGTACATGAACTAGTATTATGTTACAATTTTCAAATTAGTCTTAGCATAATTGTTATACAATAGCACTTAAAGTATGGTTTTAAATCCAACATGTCCCCTTATGGCGTATAGACATCATCAACTATACCATATCTTCCCTAATCATGGATTAAAGAACAATATGTAATTGCATCTCAATTGCAAACTTTTCAATCTATTTCTCCAAATATAAAACATGCTTCATCAAACTTTTAAGCTTTACATAAGTGATCAATCATTATGTTAATGGTCATAACATTAGGAAATAACATAGTTTCTTTTATGGCATCCCAAACTTCAAATGCAACTTCAGATTTCTTTGTATGACATAGCAAGTCTATCTAAATATTTTATGTAGACTGATTAGGCATAACATCTTTCTTCGTCTCATGAAAAACTCCTAATGCCTCATTCAATTTTCATTTCTTTCTTAGGCAAGTAAGAACACAGTTATATGCAATCACACTTGAAATGCTTCCCTTTCTCTTTTGCCTCTCAAACAGAGCATATGCCTTGTAAAACTTTGCAGCCTATCCGTTGTTACGCCCCGAAGTTGCAAAGTAGCAACAGTCCCGCCGTGTAACCCATTTTATGATAGTAACTGGCCTCACAGTACCTACCATAGACATGACCTACACAAGGCATCGACGACTCCTCGCTTTGAAGTAAACAGCCCGATTAACGATTAAACTGCAATTATGATAAATAGTACGAATTTCTAATAACATGAACAATAATATATATATATATAAGTCTACAGAGCTTCCTAGGAAGTTTTACATAAACATAACAGTTCACTATATTACATAATAACTATCAGTCTTTCATCTCTAATTACATGGTCACTCTAGTTACACATTATACTAAGTACTTGATCCTCATACCCCTGGCTTTCAATGGACTAACCTCTGGGTAGTTGTAGGGCGGCATAGTACTTGAAGTGGTTAGAAATCAGAACCTGTAAAAGGATCTATAAGGGTATGAGCAACTACAGCTCAATAAGTTGAATTGGAGACTCATGAATACATACAAGCACAAACAGAGTTATCAAACAATTATTTTCATGCAATGCAACAATTAAGTGTCATCGCACAACGTAGTTCGGTCCGTTGTGAAATCAGAGAAATTTCACCCGCTCCAATCCGGGTTGAGAAGTTTCCATGTTATGCAGCAACTCACAACCAAACCCAGGCTTGTGCAATGGAGACCCGCTCCTCTTGTGATTACCTTCGAACCATTAACTTCACCCTCGCCGCGACCTCCTCTCCTGTCACTTAGTTCGACTAAGGATGAAGAAGGGACCATTTTGCAATCCTGTGCTATCCCTTTCGAAAGGGTCAGTATTTGGTTGGAGAATCCTATGATCTCCTAACGGGTTGCAATGCATGACATTATTAATTATTTGGGTCGACTAAGATTAAATTCCGTTTAGGGTGTTCAAACAATTTCATACCCATTCAATGAGTCACAAAATCACTCACAATACAAATTCAGCACGAATTCAGATACATCAAACACATGCGTAAACTACTTACAATCACAATCATATACAAGCCTAAGTCTTCGAGTACTACAAAACTAGTACTCTATTACAATAAGCAATAACCCAACTTACTTAGATTTGCTCGATCGCTCGATCCTTTAATCGCAAGCTGATTTTGTCTCTAGGTATCCTATAATACAAATAGGTCTCTATAGTTGGAAGGATGAGTGGGCATGGATGGAGATGAGTTTAGGACCTCAGTATAATAGATATACTGCTATACCAGCTTTTGAGCAGAGGTGGTTGGAGATAGAAAGAATTATAACTTTGATGATGCCCTTACGATATTTTCCCGCTAGCTTAGAGGATGGGAGACCATACCCAGCTGATATTGCACACATCCCTGCTGACATCCCATACATTCCTAGACAATACCCACCAGAGATTATTGATTGGTTTCCTTAGTTTCCAGAGCCTGCTAGGGATGGTATAGAGATACCATCGAACCCTAGTCCTGAACCCGAACCTGAGATACCAGGACCACCACCAGAAAACCTACCACCAGAAAACCTACCTCCAGTTGAACCCCAAGAGGATGGAGTTCATATAGAGGAAGACCCCGAGGAGGATCCAGAAGAAGACCCAGAGGAAGAGCAAGAGAACGAAGATGAACCTGGTGTAGACTTACATGCCTTAATCATGCAGGTGATTGCAGACACCGGGATAGCTGGAATAGGAGTTGGTAAACCAGTTGAGTCGGATGATGATGATGATGTGCAGGAGGTGATTGTGATCCCTGAGACTCCAGAGATAGTATGTATAGACTCTACATCAGATAGTGAGCATGAGGATCATTTGGTAGGAGGCCATATGGGTCATGATCCCTTTGATGGAGTAGCTACGACCGATTTAGAGGAAGACTAGCTTAGTTAGATGACTGACTTGTTTGCTTAGGTAGATTTTTAGATATGATCCAATAGCGATTTTGATGGAAACTGATGTATTTTAGAATCTTTTGATTTATTTTGACTTTTGATATATATTTTTTTTTTTACTTTTGATGTACTTTTTAGCTTCTGGATCAAGTTAGATGTACGCTATAAGTAAGTTTGATGTAACCTTTTGTCTTGTACAGTTGTAAAGATCTAGTATGTACTAGGTTATGTAAGGAATGATGTAATCGAGTTGTAAATTGATGTATGTATTTGAAAGTTATCGAGTTGTATCTTTTGTTTTGAAGTTGTAATAGTAATGATGTAAGGTTGAATGAAATATACAATGGAAGTTAGATTTATAAGTACGTTGGCTTTAATGCTATTGTCATTACTATTTGATATGAGTACATATTGCAAGCATTTATTTATTTATAAACATTCTCTAAACAAAAGTAGGGATAACTTATAGATAGATATGAATGCAGGATTATAAGTTAAACTAGTAAGCGATTATGGTTGAAGCTGGAAACGGGAGTAATCAAGGAGGAACTGAAGGGAATCAAAATCCTCCACCACGAGCACCATCCCACCAAGACAACAACATAGACAAGATTTACCCCTGCCGCCTCCACAAGAAAATATGCTTATTGGACAAATACTTGCCAGTATGCATACGATGATGAGACGGCAATGAATGTTGATTCAACATCTTATGACTGGTGGTAATGTAGGAAACAGAAGACCCCAAGAAGTTGAACAACGAATAGAGCGACCTCAAGAGGTAAATAAACTTCCTGAGTTTATAAAGCCAACTGTTATTTTGAGGGGGAGATGGGTAGGCCAGATGTAGCTGATGACTGATTAGACTAAGTTGAACGGATTTTTGAGGCTTTTAGAGTCCCTGAATCCCAAAAGTTATCTTATGGTACATTTATGTTAAAGTTAGCTGCGAGAGTATGGTGGGACTCGAGAGCAAGGCAACTTGGAAATAACATTGATTGGCAACAATTTAAGGAGGAATTTAGGAAGGAGTATTTTCCTCATAGTGTTCAAAACAGAATAGTACGAGATTTGTTTGAACTGAAGAAGGGAAGTATGAGTGTAACCCAGTATGAGACTGAGTTCAACAGATTGTTACAATATGTACCTGGCTCATACCGAGATAATATTGAGTTGAAGAAAGATTTGTTTCTGACCGGATTTGACCCCACAATGTGTTGCAAGTTGTTGGATTATGGTTTCACCACTTACAATGAAGTGGTAGATAAAGCCAGACAACTGGAAGATAATTGTATGAGGATGCAAGCAATATGGAGTCAAAAGATCAATAGAGGATATCGACCAGGTCCATCATTTAAGAGGTCATATCCCGGTGCCTCTAGTAGCAACTCTGGGCAGAAAAGAAGGAGAACAGTAACTCTGGCTAGTAACCCAGCGCAATCAGTACCTAGTTTGAGCTTTTATGACAAGGATGGAAATGTCAAGTGCTGGAAGTGTGGTGTAAATCATTTTCCGAGAAATTATGCTCAGCTTAAGGGAAAATGTTTTATATGTGGAGACTCGAACCATGTGCTGAAGGCATGCCCTAAGATGAAATTAGTAAAGTGTAATAAATATGGTAGAAAGGGCCATTTCTCTAGATACTGTCCACAGTTTGTACAAGGAGCTAAGCGAATAGAAGGTGTTGATAACACCACTGCACCTGCTCATATTTTTGCTCTAGAGGATATAGGAGTTGAGGAGGACGAGGATTTCTCAGAATTTATGGAGGAGTATTACCATGATGATGTTGAGGAAATCATGGGAGTCGAAGAAGAAAATGATGAAGGACTTGTAACTAGTACGTACTCAGACTATCTATTGTAATAATAATTCTAAGTGTGAATTAAATTGAAATATTTGCATTTTAAGATTTATGAATGTTAGTGTAGTTAGTAACCATAGTATTAGTACATTCCAGGACATGTGCTGATAAATGGACAACCTGCTTTTGTGTTGTTTGATATTGGTGAATCTCATTCCTTTTCAAGTCAGAAATTTGTAAATGAACAAAAGATTAGTGTGGTTACTGTTAATATAACTTATAAAGTTAGAACTCCGACTGAGGAGAAAGTAACAACACGAGAAGTAGTAACTGATGGTAGAATAAAAATTCAGGAGAAGGAGTATCCTATAAGTCTTGTAATATTACCTTTACAAGGTTATGATGTCATAGTGGAAATAGATTGGTTATCTAAGAATAAAGCCATTGTGGAGTGTAGAAATAAAATCATCAATCTTAATGAGGGAGAAACGATATTTTAAGGAAAAGCTGGTGGAAGTAGGTTAAATTTGTCAATGATGGAGATATGTGATGAACAGATGGAGACAAAAGTAAAGGAGGATGATTGGAAATTTTGTTGGGTGTTTGCTGTGGATGCAAAGAAGGAAATACTCAAGGTAGCAGACATACGGGTAGTGAATGAGTTTCCAGATATATTCCCGGAGGATTTACCAGGGTTAGCTCTACCCCGAGAGTTGGATTTCACTGTAGAATTAGTTCCTGGAACTGAGCCTATTTCTAAAGCTCCATATCGGATGTCACCCATGGAACTTCAGGAACTAAAGAAGTAACTTCAGGAGCTATTGGATAAGAAGTTTATTCGACCGAATGTTTCACCATGAGGAGCACCGGTATTGTTTGTGAAAAAGAAGGATGGTACTATGAGATTGTGTATAGACTATCGGGAGTTAAATAAGGTTACTATTAAGAATAGGTATCCTTTACCTTGCATTGATGGCTTGTTTGACCAACTCCAAGGTACAACTGTGTTTTCTAGAATAGATTTAAAATCAGGATATCATCAATTACGAGTTAAGCCGGAAGATGTGCATAAGACTACATTTAGAACTCGATATAGTCATTATGAATTTTTTGTGATGCCATTTGGCTTAACGAATGCTCCGGCTGTATTCATGGACTTGATGAATCTCATATATCAACCATATTTGGATAAGTTTGTTGTGGTGTTTATTGATGATATTTTGATTTATTCAAAAACCAAGGAGGAACATGCAGAGCATTTACAATTGGCATTACAGAAGTTGAGAGAGAATCAATTGTATGCCAAGTTAAGTAAATGTGATTTTTAGTTAGATAGAATTTCCTTTTTAGGTCATATTATATCTGGTGAAGGAATCTCTGTAGACCCGGATAAAGTGAAAGCAGTAATGGATTGGAAGCAACCAACCACAGTGACTGAGATAAGGAGTTTTCTGGGTATGGCTGGATACTATCAATAGTTCATAAAGGATTTTTCCAAAATTGCCAAACCATTGATTTGATTGACCTAGAAGGATGTAAAGTTTGAATGGAGTGAAGATTATGAAAGGAGTTTTCAGGAGTTAAAGAAAAGATTGGTTATAGCACCAATATTAACATTACCTAATCCGGATAAGCCTTATAATGTGTACAGTGATGCTTTACGGAATGGATTAGGTTGTGTATTGATGCTGAATAGAAAAGTTGTTGCATATGCGTTAAGACAATTAAGGCCACATGAGAGGAATTACCCAACTCATGATTTGGAGTTAGCAGCTGTGGTGTTTGCTTTGAAGATTTGGAGACATTATCTTTATAGACAACGGTGTGAGATGTACACTGACCATAAGAGTTTGAAGTATTTCTTTACTTAGAAGGAGTTGAATTTAAGGCAAAGAAGGTGGTTAGAATTAATTAAAGATTATGATCTGAATATAAATTACCACCCTGTAAAGGCCAATTTGGTGGCGGATGCATTAAGTCGAAAGAATTATGAACAGGTTGCTTTACTATTAACACCTTAACGTAAATTAGTATATGAATTTGAGAGGATGCAAATTGGGTTTGATTGGTGTGAACCTAATAGCCAGTTAATGAACTGGGAATTGCAACCTACTCTATTAGAGAGAATAGAGCAAAAGCAAGAGGAAGATAAGGGTCTGATGGAGATAAAAGAGAAATTAAGTAACGGACAGGGCCCTGACTTTAAGGTGGATGATAGAGGTCTAATAAAGTTTAGAGGAAGAATATGTGTACCATAAGATGCTAACTTAAAGAAGCAAATTTTGGATGAAGCACACATTACAGGTTATACTGTGCACCCGGGAGGAAATAAAATATACCAAGATTTAAAACTCATATATTGGTGGAATGGGATAAAGAGAGAAGTGGCACAATATGTATCTGAATGCATGACGTGCCAACAAGTCAAAGCAGAACACCAAAGACCGGGTGGATTATTACAACCATTAGAAATACCTCGATGGAAATGGGATTATATTACTATGGATTTTATGGTAGCATTACCAAGGACTCAAGTTGGATACGATTCCATTTGGGTAGTCGCGGATAGACTAACAAAGAGTACACATTTCTTACCTTATCGGACGAATGATTCAATGGAAAAGATGGCTAGGTTGTATGTCCGAGAAATAATAAGGCTATATGGTGTTCCTGAGAGTATAGTTTCTGATCGAGATAGTCGGTTTATATCCAAATTCTGGGAGAGCTTACATAGAGCTTTGGGTACAAAGTTGCAGTTTAGTACAGCTTATCACCCACAAACAGATGGGCAATCTGAGCGAACAATTCAAACTCTAGAAGATATGTTATGAGCTTGCGTGTTAGATTTTGGAGGTGATTGGGATAAATATTTGCCATTGATAGAATTTGCTTATAATAATAGTTATCATGCAACCATACAGATGGCACCTTATGAAGCATTATATGGGAGGAAGTGCAGATCGCCACTGTATTGGGATCACAAATAGTATGCCATGATTGGACCAGATATGATCAATCAAACAAGTGAGAAGATTAAGATTGTTTGATAGTGGATGAAAGAAGCTCAGGATCGTTATAAGAGTTGGGCTTATTTGAAGAGAAGACCCTTGGAATTTGAAATTGGTGATCATGTTTATATTAAAATAAGCCCATTCAAAGGACTCAGACGGTTTGGTTCAAAAGGAAAACTAAGCCCACGCTACATTGGTCCATTTGAATTGTTAGAGAAAGTTGGCAATGTATCGTACCGAGTAGCTTTACCTCCAAGTTTATCGGGCTATCATAATGTATTCCATGTATTCCATGTATCCATGTTGAGAAGATTCATTAAAAACCCGAATGCAATAGTAGAAATAGAGCCAGTGGAGTTAACGAAAAATTTCCAACTGGTGAGACAACCTATAAAGATATTGGACAGTCGGGTGTTAAGGAATAGAGATATGGAGTACGTGAAGATTCAATGGAATGAAGGTCCAGACTTGGAGATGACTTGGGAACCAAAAGCTGCGATGATGGAGCAGTATCCATGGCTTTTCTAACTTCCAGGTTAGTAAAAGTATATAAATTATTGTATTTAGTCATTTAAGTGTAAATTAGATATACAGAAGTTTTGAGGACAAAACTTTTTTTGAAGGGGGGTGGAATCTGTGACCCATAATCATGGTACTATAAGCATAAGGATAAGGAACTTTCTTATCTTTCTCCTAGTATTTCTTTAAGATTATCAAACTTCCTACTCTTAGGCATCACTAGTTGTACTTAACTACCCTTAAATGATTCTTATATTTAAAAGTAGTACAGTAGCTATCATGACTTGAGAACGCTTGTCAAATAAATAGAGTTTGCTAGTTTTGGAATTATTCTGAACATACTTGAAAACTACTTCAAGTAGTCCTTACAAAAGTACATGCTATAAAATAACTTATATGAGTACTCATGTTATTTACCCATTGAATGAGCCTAATAATACAATATATATGTTCTGCACTAATTTGCACAAGTGGAATCTTGTTTTGGTACATCTTATATATAAATGTACATAAAATGAAACAAGATTCTGCTCATACATACACATATATATATGTATAAATATTTTCTTCATTGCATTTTGTATATCTTCTATCTTTCTGATAACAATATCCATGGTGATCCACAATTGATCAACCTTAAATTTCACCATAGTAGAAGATTTATCAAAAGAGATGTTTGTATGTATGATAGAGGACTTGTTAAGATAAAAGAGAGCACTGGTTCTGATATGATGGGTTGGTTGGAGATTGAGGAGGTTATTGCCAACTTAGGTAAATCTTGAAGCTCATTCATATCATACTTGGTGCTAGCATAATCATTAGATAGTAGCCTTAGATAACGACACGGTAGACTTAGTATACATGGAGGTTGTATCTATGGCCATTTTATGTATAGTGGGGCATGTATCTTGAGCTAGCGAAGTAATAGCATATGAAGATGTGATTGTGTCGAAGTTTAGGCAATGTATTGTTCTACTAATGTTGATATGTTGTTGAACTTATGCCATTTTGTACTTATGGTTAACATATATCGCATGTTCACTAAAGGAGAAAGGAATTGCTATTCTCTCTTTATTCCCTTATTACCATATTTACCTCATTTTTGCTCATTGATATCGTAAATCTTAAAATTCGTGTAATAGGCATTCTTAGATATACCCCATTAATTGCAATTCCTAACTCAGCTCCTTCTCTTTATTCCTAAGATGCCTTCATTTTAACTCAAAAATTACACCGTTTGCTCTCATGAACATCATAATCAAATTCCTCTCGATCTCTCCTGCTCATCTCCTCCTATATAATGTTCATCCTCTTCTTCTCCACATTTCATCTCCTTCCTCTTGATATCCTCCTCTCCATCTCCCCCCCCCCCCCCTTCTTACTCTCTTCTCCCTTTCTCTTGATCAATCTATCAATCTCTATGACACAGGGTTAAGGTTTCCAATTAAAGAAGAATTCAAGATTGGGGTTAAGGTTAGGTTTTAAATTGAACGGAAAACTGCAATGGTGGATTAGGGGTTAGTATTAGGTCTAAGATTTCTTCTCTCTTGATCAATTTGTTAAAGGGAAAATCGAATGAAAAATTGTATCTTTTGAATTTATACTCCTATGTTCCCTTGAAATCTTGTCAAATTACAAGATAGGGCTTCACTTAGAAGATAAATATCATCATCATCATCTTTTGATTTAAGTCGATTTTAGGCTAAATTAAGGTTAGGGCTTCAAATTCGCCGTCATCATCTTTCTAATTTAAGTCAATTTTTTCTTAGTTTAGGGTTAGGGTTTTGATTTGAAGATAGATTTCATCATTGTCATCTTCCTGTGTTAGAGTTTGAAGAAAAAAATTTTCTCCACCATTTAGGTTAAAGTTTTGATTGTAGGAAGAAGATGATGAAGAAAAAGGAGATTGAGAGGAGAAGATGAAATTTGTTTTTTTATTTTATCATATAATTACATAAGGGTATTTTAGGAACTTCATATCTTACTCCCTCTTAAATCTTAAACATCATATTATACATTCACTACTTATTACATGCCTATTCTATTAGCTAGTAATTGGAATTCTATTCTTCCTTCACCACACACACCACACCACCCCCAGTTATTACGGTAGGACAAGATTTTGTACAACAAAGCATGCTATCATTTAATTTGTAGCTGTATGCTCATCAATAATACTACCAAATGATGATTTGTTTGACATTGAATGCAACATATTTTCTTACTTGGTTGGATATTCATATTCTATTAAGATAAGCAAGTTTCTTTTCTTTTAATGCTAGCTCAGGGTTGTTTTGTTAAATGAAGTGACTAGTGCTAGTAGAAAGTATTTTAGGAACATTGAAATTTGGATTTCTATGAAGGGGTGTAATGGTTGGTCTCAACCATTCTGTAAAGTCATTGTTAGTAAGAAGATAAGGGTGTTGATTCGAAGGGTTATCCTAAGATATGAAGTGGAGGTCATGATTAACAATAGTGTTTTAGATTTGAGATTGTAACTTAAAACATGTGCTCCCCATTATCTTATAAGGAAGAACTTGATATTTAATCAACTTTAACTAAATTTAGCAATATGCAATGAACATAGCAGTACATTAGCTAATATTATTTTGGTTTATCAAGGACTAATAGCATATCAAGCAAACATGGACACATGTCCAATCTTTAGTTAAAGTGTTAACATGAATTAATTTTCTACCAAATTTTGACTTGAAAATGAGGAGCAAGATCTTCAACAATTTACAAAACAAGTTATGATTATGAGACATGATACAAGTTGAAAGTACTATTAGTTGAAATTGAACTTTTAACAAATTTCTTTCTAATATGATTGCTATAGTCAGTAAAATTCCTATGAAATGGTTCACAAAAAAGGTAGGACATTTGTTGGTTTGGTTTCAAGAGTGGTTGATGCAACACGAGCTAATAATATGCATAAGAGCTATTATGGTTACAAACGAACATATATAAGCAAGCCCTTAATGAGTTCCTACCATAGTGTGAATGGGTTCTTCGAGAATTATTAAAGAAAAGGAGATGGACTTTTTTTTTCTATAGAAATGTAGGTAATAGGTTAACAAACGCATAAGCAACTAAGTTGATGTGATGCATTACTAAAGCCTAATAGGGCTTGCAACTTATGGAATGTGATTCGCTAGTTTAGGTTGAAGGGTTGTTCGCTACATAATGTCACTTGAGAGTTGTTATAAGCTAGGATTAGGTTTCTCAACTAAGGAGAGAGATAAAACTCAAATATTTCATTAATCAAGGAAGGAATTTGTATAACAACAATGACCATAACAAGGTATTTATATTCGGTACATTGAAGGCTACACCATCATATGAATTTACTTAAAAGGGTAGATACTAAATAGAAATATAATACAAAAAGAGAAAGGACGGTTCCGTAGTCCTTCTCAAAAGAGGAATATCCATTGTTAGGTAACACTATTGCAAATTGTAGGACATGTATCTTTAGGAGAGAAACTAGTGCGTAACAAACCCTAACATGTTGAGATATTCCTCTTTTGAGAAGGACTATGGAATCGTCCTTTCTCTTTCATAACAAACTCTAACATGTTGAGATAAGGTCGATGCATCTAGTTCTTTGCTAAGCTTAGAATGTCCTCTACAAAATGGCTTAGGAATAACATCTCGACAGACCTGTGCTAAGAAGGTAGAGAAGTCTTTGGAATAGGTCAACAAAATAGGTTGGAGGTCCTCAATTACCTCGGCTTGACCTTGCTCTTGCATAAAGAGAATATTGAACTTGTGATAGCTTAGATGTAAGACTAAATCAGCTCAGCATAGCATGTCGACTTCTTTTAGAGTTAGGCAATAGGTAAGGATTTGGTGGACCATGTTAGCCAAGCTTTTAGCTTAAGAGTAAGTGATAGGACCTAGAGGTTGATTCTTATCGTTTCCTCCAAGTTGTTTAAGATTTGGGGTTAAATCCCTGAAGTTCTCTATTGATGTGTCTTCCTTAGGTACAAATGGACTTAAGTCGGCCAAATGAAGACATCTGAAACTCTATACCCTTCTGGGAGCTTGAACTTATAAGCATTGTCATTAATCTTCTAAATTACTTTGAAAGGTGCCTTAGCTTAAGGTGAGAGCTCATTCTTTCTCTTGTTTGGAAACCTTTCTTAATAGAGATGTAGCCACATAAGATCTCCTAGTTTAAAAAACTTATTTTCCTTTCATCCCTGGTTTCCTTGTGATAACTTCTTGGTAACTTGCATCAATTGCTTAGTGACTTTTTAGTAAATTTATTGTAGGGTTTTAGCTCGCTCTTTTGCTTATGGATCACCTTATTTTTCTTTTGGTATTGGTGCTTGATCAAGTGGTGACTTTAGGTTGAAACCATAAACAACCTCAAATTGGGTCTTACGTATTATACTATGAATAGATCTATTGTACGTGAATTTTACAATAGGCAAGTGGGTATCCTAATTAGCTTGGTTTCTTCCAACAATAGCTTAACAAAGAGATCCTAATGTCCTATTCATGACCCTTATCTTACCACTAGTTTATGGATAGCATAACGTACTAAAAAATAATTTAGTTTTTAGCTAGTGCCATAGGGTCTTTCAAAAATGGCCTAAGAACTTTGGGTCTCTGTCGAACACTATACTTCTAGGGACTCCGTGAAGCTCACAATCTCCTGCAAAAACGAAAAAGAAATGGTTGAAATAATGTTAGTTTTGTTGCAAGGTACAAATGTGCCATCTTATTGAATTAATCGACCACTGCCATCATAGCATCCTTCCCTTATGCTGTTTTAGGTAATCTAAGCACAAAATCCTTATAAGCTTCATTAGCTCAGTGATAAGGAAGCCTTACAAGGCAACAAACAAGTATTTGTACTAATCTACATTAGCAAGTATCAAGATGAAGTGCTTTGTGATGTACTACCCATGAGTGCATCTTACATTCTACTTGGACGACCATGAATGTTTGATTGAGTAGTTATGTATGACGACAGGAGGAATATATGTTCTATTGAGTAGGTAAAAGTCATATAATCCTAGCTTAGCTAAACCTTAAAAAAGGAGCCTTTGATAATTACCCGAGCCAAGTTGAAAAGAGAAATGGAGGGACCTACCTATCTGCTTATCAGGAGGCTTTTAGAGATGAGACTTGAGGAGGAAGAGCTACTGACCGAGGTAAAAACCTTACTAGAGGACTTTGCTGATTTGTTTCCGAAGGAGCTACCGAAAGGTTTACCCCAATCCGAGGCATTGAGCATGCGATTGACCTACAGTTAGGGGTTACCTTTCTCAACAAGCCAGCCTATAGATTGAACCCTAAATAGGCTGTTGAATTGTAGATGCAAGTAGACAACCTCATGGAGAAAGGGTTCGTACGTGAGCCCTTGATCCCTTACACTGTACCAACCTTATTAATGCCAAAGAAAGATAGGTCTTAGAGGATGTGTATGGATAGCCAAGCCATCAATCGAGTAACCATCAAGTACAGGTATCCCATACTTAGGCTTGATGACATGCTAGACGAGTTAAGTAGAGCAAGAATGTTCTCCAAGATCGATCTCAAATTTGGATACCATCAAATTCAAATGCATGAAGGCGATGAGTGGAAGACTGCCTTCAAGATACGACATAGTTTGTATGAATGGCTTGCAATGCCATTTGGGCTATCCAATATACCGAACACATTCATGTAACTTATGAATCACGTACTTCGAGAGTTACTTGAAAGGTTTGTTGAGGTTTATTTTGATGACATTCTAGTCTACAGTCCCGACCTAGAGACGTACCAAGAGCATCTCCAGTAAGTGCTTGCAAAACTTCAAGCTGAACAACTTTATGCTAATCTAAAGAAGTATGATTTCTACCTATCCAAGGTGATCTTCTTAGGATTTGTTGTGAGCAGAGGTGGCATCTAAGTTGATGAGGAGAACATAAGAGCGATTATAGAATGACCCAAGCCGACCTATTCTACTAATGTGAGGCGTTTCCACGGCCTAACATCATTTTATTGTCGATTCATAAAGAACTTTAATACGATTGTAGTCCCACTTACCGAACTCTCGAAGAAGAATGTTGAATTCAAATAGGGTGAGAAAGAAAGGAGGAGTTTTGAAGACGTGAAGGAGAGGCAAACTACAGCCCTTGTCTTTGCTCCATCGAGCTTTGATAAGGTATTTGAGGTAGAGTGTAATGCGTTCGGACTAAGTATAAGTGTTATGCTGATGCAAGAAAGCTGACTTATTGCTTACTTTAGTGAAAAACTTTAAGGAGCTACACTCAACTATTCCGTCTACGACAAGGAGTTCTATTCCTTAATCCGAGCCCTAATGGTGTAGTAATATTACCTACTGCCCAAGGAATTTGTAATCTACACCGATTATGAATCCTTGAGATATCTAAAGTGCCAACCGAAGTTGTCCTGGAGACAAGTCAAGTGGGTTGAGTTCATGGAAGGTTTTTCTTATGTCATAAAATACAAGAACGAAAAGAACAATGTAGTGGTTGACGCCCTATCGAGACGACATACCCTCCCGACGAAACTACAGATGAGGTTACTTGGTTTTTCAACCATCAAGAATTTGTATACCGAAGACCCGCACTTTGGTCCTATCTACACCCATTGTGGGGAAGGACGAACAAACGTTGGATGACTATCACAGGGAAGACGGATACTTATTCAGGAAAATGAGGCTATGTATCCTGAGCTGTTCTACGTGAGAACTGCTACTGTGCAAGGTACATGGAAGGGGATTAATAGGATACTTTGGCTAGCAATGAACTTATGAGGTATCATCCTCCAGATTCTTTTGGCCAAAGATGAAGAAAAATGTCCAATTTATGCTGGAGAGATGTGTGATCTACCGAAAAGTGAAGAGTCGTACCAAGTAAAGATACTACCCCTTGTCGATCTTAACTAAATCATGGTCTGAGCTGAGTATGGACTTCATGTTAGGGTTACCAAAGACGTCCCGAGGGAAGGACTCCATCATGGTAGTTGTGGATCGATTTAGCAAAATGGCACATTTCGTGCTCTATTCTTATACTAACAATGCTTCAGTTATCTCTTTTCTTTTCTTGTAGGAGGTGATTAAGCTTCACAGCGTACCTAGAACCATAGTTTCGGATCAAGACTTTAAGTTCATGAGCTACTTTTAGAGGACACTTTGGAGGCAACTGGGAACTAGGTTATTGTATAGCACGTTCTACCATCCATAAATAAATAGGTAGACTGAAGTTATCAATTGAACCGTGGGAACCTTGTTACATGTTACTATCGGATAAAACATAGCCGATTAGGATCTGTGTCTACCAATCATCGAATTCACCTACAATTGAATCGCCCACAGTGTCATAAGCATGTCTCCATTTGAAGTCGCTTACAGGTTCAACCTTGAGCTCCCGTTGGATTAAGCACCCCAACCGAGAATTGATGATGATGACTAGCCAGTTGTCGAGAAAGTTGAAGCCATCAAAACCATGCGCTAGACGGTTATAGAGCAACTAGGTCGAGTTACTATTAAGCTTGAGAAGTGAAGTCAAGGGCGAAAGAAGAGAGAATTTCGACCAGGTGATTTGGTTTGGATACACCTTAATAAGGAATGATTCCCAAACTTGAGGGAGAGCAAGTTATCTCCCAAAGCTGACGAACCTTTTAGAGTGCTTG
Organism: Lumnitzera racemosa; assembly: GCA_024138005.1. NCBI lineage: Eukaryota > Viridiplantae > Streptophyta > Magnoliopsida > Myrtales > Combretaceae > Lumnitzera > Lumnitzera racemosa. The sequence goes on from JAMXBC010000007.1 coordinate 12,721,616, forward strand.
AAAAAATCAATCCTAATGCTTATAGGATCAAATTACTTGATGGATACGGAGTCTTGACTCTTTTAACATTGTTGACCTCTAACCTTACATTCTTGAAGACGAGCAAACTGGACCTGAACCAAATTTGATCCCAAATCTCAAATAAACTAAAGGGGATAATAGGGTTCAAGAACCAATTATACGTTCCCGAGCTCGAAGACTCTTTCAGGTGGTCTGCTAAGCTATTCGAGGTAAGTTAAGCACTAAGGAGCAGTGCTTGCCCTAGTATGATTTGCTGAGTTACTTTACTCTCCATGTTATCCAAGATATTACCGAGGTGATCAACCAACATGATGAACCGAACCCTTTACTAAACCATAGCCCTAATGCTAAATCTAAAAGTGGCAACCCCCATTGTTGTCGAGACCAATCAAAATTGTCAAGGGCTAACCATTCGAAGTTAACCCCATGTGAACCATCGCTGAACCAACTATCGTCTAGCCCTTTCTAACACCAAATAGGCCTGAACCAAGGTTTACCCTTGCCTGGACCACAATACTGTCAGAATTATCGTATAAGCTCACGCATAGTCCCTTACTAACATTCGTACTGTCCTTTCTGCCAAAGGACATCTGCATTCCTTCTTTTGCACGATTTCATATTTTCCTTTTTAATTATTCTCTTTTGTTTTTAGCAAATAATGACCATTCTTTTGTAATTTCTGTAACTTAGGATTTGCTCTAACGGGATGATATAAATATAGTTATACTGTAAAAGTTAACATCATCAAAATACAGAGAATAAGTTGAACTTTTTTCACTCTTTAGCTAAGTGTCCTTCTTACTCTTGGGCTACTTTTATCAAGCCCATTTGAGCATGAACTAGTGGTGAACGACTTCCGGCCATACTTGTGCGTTATATCAAGTGTGACTCGAGTTCGTATGAGGCATTGGTGTATCATATCCTTCATTGGTGCATGGGAAACCTCTACTCAACCTTTGATTATCGTTTATTTTTCAAGCTATCTTGAGGCTTAGATCTACCCCTTTGGTTATGCATGATATTGGGTTCGTGTGTTCACCTATGAGTCTGTATAAAAAAGGATGTAAAGAGTGGAGATACAACTTTAAGGTTAATCTACAGGTAAGACACGGATGAGGACTCTTTAAATAATTCTAAGTTAACTAAAGTGAAGGTAGTTGTGTTGGAGTGGGTGTTAAACCAAAGTAGTAAGACTTAGGCCTTAGATTGGGTTAAGCAAAGGAAATAATTAAGGCTTGTAGTATTAGGCATAACTAAGCAATGCTATTATAATACATTATGTTTTATCGTTTTGATATTTTATACAGTTATATTAGTACATGGGTTAAGTAACGTATCTCACTTTGCATGTGGCTATTAGTTATATTGGGGAATGAATTAGTTACATCACATGTATAGGGATTCCACTATATATATATTTGGATCCCTTGCACACAAAAAATCTATGAAAAATACAAAATAAAAAGGGAAATTCCCTAAACCCTGTATATTTAAAGTTAAAGTTGTATTTAGCCCATCATTTTCTTTTCTCATTACAAATTTACATCAATTATGCAAAATCTAATTGATACTGCTGCAAAAATCCTTTTGACTACCATGTCAATATAATTACAGATCATTCCTTACAAGTTATGCTATTTCCCTTTGAAGAGCATTAATTGTTTGACATAGATTCATAGTCATATTGGCAAACTCTTCCCTATAGAAAGATAAATAAATAGAAAGTGAATGAGTTATCCCATAATAGTTAAATTGATAAACCAAATAGACATTTCATGGTTAAGCTTTTGATGTCTTTTCAATCCTAAGTCTCTATTATCTATGCCAGCTTGAATTTGAAGATTCTTTCTAAGAAACCATTAATCATATTTCTCTCACACATTGTGGCATAGTCTATACCAACTTTAGTATTGTAGAAAAACAATCAATTATATAGCTCAATGATCAAGGTTTTGGTTATGCAAGTATAGATCATGTGTACTTGACCTAAGACTAGTGTAGCTACAGCACATAAAAGTATAAGTGTTAGAGCTAATATGAAATGGTGCTTCCTAAATGTAGAGTCTCAACAAATTAGTTCAAGCAAGTGAACAAAATTAGTATTCTTTGCACAATTTTTTGAAATTACAAGAACAATATATAAGAAGAAGAGTTTGCAACAATGGCTAGATTAATTCATTTTTCTACTTATGTTGGAAAAATTAGACTATCTATGCTAACGAAATTAACAAAAGCATGCTAGCTTGTATTATTGTTCATTTGACTATGCTTTCGATAAAAAGATAATAAAATTAGCTCTTTACATTCTTAAAATCAATAACACTTACAATCCAAACAATAGCTGCACTGACATTTTAGCTATTCTAATCCAAACCCAAAATTTCTTTTCAAAAAGATTGATATAAATTGAATTATACTTTGTGCCTATAAGGATAATTATTCTTTGTACCCATAAACCTAAAGAACTAGGTGAAATTAAACATGAGTCGGAGAAATCCAAAGATTGAATAAAGACAAAAGGTGAAATTTTTTTTATTAAAGCATTATATGGGAAGCTAAACAAAATTAGAAAATTGAAATAAAAAAGAAAAAATGACAAAATAATATACATAGCTTAACAAACCCCTACTTGGATGGATAAAAGATATCTAAAAGTGGCTTGTTTTTAAAGTACTTACCTCTTCGACGAAATTGGCAGAAGGTGCACGAGTTTCTTAATTCAAATGCAAATCAAGGGGTTTTTCTTCCCTTTCGATTAGGAGAAAACCTACGTTAAGGTTCGACTTAGGGTTTTAATCTTCAATTATGCCTACACACGAAATAAGGGTTTTGGGGCTTTTTAACTAGAGAGTATAGAAGGACATTATGATGGAGTGAGAGTTGTCATTAGGGCAGATGCAATTGGGGTCGAAGAAAGTGATGATAATGGCTTTGGATTAGGGTTTCAAGGAGGAGAAGTTGATTTTGGAGAAGATGATGACATTTTTGAAGGGGAAGAAGTAAAATTTAGGTTTTTCAATTATATGTGCTCTATATGTGACCTATTAACAGTAAATTTAGATAAGACAAATGGATTTTAAGCACAAGTCAGCTAACAGTTGAAAAACAGGTTAGTTATTTGTGAATATACAAACATAAGTTAGGTATTTGTAAGTTATTCAAAATCAAATGAGCTTATTCAATTGTTAAAGACCAACTTACCCCTCTTCATTTTGAAAAGCTTTTTGCATGGTACCTTTACCAAGTCATATCTTAATCAAAATCTTTTTACACTTAGCTCATCTAGCTTAGTTACAAGTAGTACCTCTACCTTTAACCGGATCACACCAAAGGTACCCCTAACTTTAACCTAAAACACTTTCTCCAAAAGAAAGCATAACTATAATAAATTTTATTCTATATTTTAGTTGATTCACAACCATCACTCTCTCTTCAAAAGAGCCTTTAATCATTCCGTTTAAGTTAGATCTTATATATATATTGTTCAAGAACCACATAGTGTTGTTGTTCCCAATTCCCAAACCACTCTTCTTTTCGATTCTTTAATTAACACCTACTGCAGTCTAAAGCTATATGAATGTAAAGCTCTTGCCATCTCTTCCTTTGTAACAAAGGTAATGTAAACTTTATCCTTACAAAATCAAAATTTTCAAAGGAATTGGAGGAGTTGGAATGCTTAATGATGAAGAAAGGTAAGGAAGAGTTTGCTTATCTTTTCAAGGATGCTATTCTTCACCTAGGCCTAGAAAGAGACATAAAAACAAAGTCCATATTTCAATCGAGGAAGAAAAGTTAAAAGCAAATTGGAATTTAAGGAGAACTTGGTAGAAGTGAAAGTGTTTAAAGCTATTGATTAATACTTGAGAGGCTTTGGTGTTTGGCTTAAATCAGCCATATGGTCACTATGATATTACTTTATTGGAATTATTAAGGATTAGGGCAATTCTCAACAGTAAATGAGCTTTAATGGCTCATAAGGAATTTTAGGTTATAGCTTGTTTTTATCACTGAAACAAGAAATAAAAATTTCAGGTTCAAATTTGTTAGAAGAAGGTTGAGGTTTCAGAATAAAGTAGTTGTGGATCCTATTAGTATTTTAGGTAGCTTAACTTTATGGTGAGTTCTAGTATTATGGTGAGATCTTAGAAGCTGACAAAAATATCGTAGATACTATGATAATTAAATCCTGATGGCAGGAACAAAGTGAGGATTACTTAGTGTTATGAACCTCCAGAGTTCTAGGAATAACTAAGATGTTGGGATAGGCTAAGAAACATTGTTAGAGCACTTTTAATCTATAGATGGTGGTAAGAGATTTAAATGAAATCTAGAGAGATAAAGAGAATAGTGGTGGATGGTAAAAACTACAAAACAAATAAATTGCTTCAACTCCATGATCTAAAGTTACACTTTTATGGTTTAGATTTAGATTCCAAGGGCAATGTTTTGGGAAGTTGAGAAAATGGTATTCTCATCAAGAAGAGATTATATAGAGCCTTGATAAACCTAGAATGGTTGCTTGAATTTTCAAGAATACAAGTGACAAATCGTTCCCACTCGTGCTTCAAATCACTCACCATTGTTCATAGAGACTGATAGAAGCAACATCAGAAGTCTAATAACCTTTAGATTAGAGTAGACATGGCTTAATGTAGAAGTTTACTTTGAGCTAATAGAGAAAGCTTAGGAATAGTACACATGAACTAGTAGGTGTTTGTAAGGTTGATGAAAAAGCTAAAAGTATGTGAAAAAATAGATGTTGAATGATGTAGGCAACAATTATTGATGGAATTAAAATCTCCAAGACTAAGGAATTAAAATTATTGATGGAAGCGGAAATCCAACCTGAGAAACAACTTAGGTTTACTTAAGCTCAAGAAGAACTATATTGGCAACAAAGGGCTAGACTCAGTTGGATTCAAGGTGAAGCTAAGAATACAAAATTTTTTTCATCAAGCCACCTTGAATTAAAGGGATAGAAATAATGTTCTCAACATTAAGGATCAGAATGGGGGTAAGGAAGTTAGATGAAGATCAAATCAATGAAGCTTTTCTTAACTACTTCAAAAACTTGTTCTAAGTTGGGTACTCATCATGTTAGTAATGAAGTCTTGGAGAGTATTGTGCTAATCATTTATCTTAAACAAATCGGGTGGCTATGTAGGCCCATCGATGAAGAGGAGATAAGAGAAGTGGCCTTTAATTTGGGTAGTCTTAATGCGCAAGGACTGGATGAATTTAGTGGCATCTTCTTTTAGGTGCATTAGAAATTGATTGAGCCATTCATGCTGGGAGTCATCAAAGTTTTTCTACAAACAAGCATGTTCCCTTCTAGTTTTAGTAAAACTAAGGTCCTACTAATTTCTAAGGTCAAGCACCTAGAAGATATTATATAGTTCTAACTAATTAATTTGTGTAACTTTGGCTACAAGATTATTTTTAGTCCTCTCAAATAGAATGTAGCCTGTTCTAGATTCTATCATATCTCCATTTTGAAGTGCATTTATTTGTGGTCATTTAATTTAGGTTGGAAAATGTTCCATTTTATCTACATTAAAAGCAAATGCAAAATAAAAAAAAAATAATCTTTGTACAATAAGAATAGACATAGCTAAGGTTTATGATGGGGTTGAATGGTCTTTTATAGAAATTATGCTGTTTAGGATGGGATTATCTTACATTTGGATTGGATGGATGATGCATTTCATCTCATCACTATCATACAATTTAGTGGTGAATGTCAAAAGATTAAGGGAAATCCAACTTTTTAGGGGTGTATGATATGGAGATGTTATCTCTCTATACATTTTTGTTCTAGTAGTTGATGCTTTATCTAAAATGATAATTAATGCAAATTCTACCAAAATCCTAGAAGGTATTGAAATTAGGAGGCATATCCTTACTATCACTCAGTTCTTACTTGCAAATGATGCTTTATTATTTCTAAAAGCATCAAGAGAAAATCTTTTTATGATGAGAAAAATCCTTAATGAGTATTGTCTAGCTTTTAGTCAATCAATCAACCTTCAAAAGTCTTTCCTTTTCTTCCATAAATCAGCCTATGATGAAGTAAAGAATGATTGCTGCCAAACTCTCAACGTAGACATTTCTATTACTAAGGGTAGATCAAAATGTTATCAAGTTCTGAGTTCCTTTTAAGGAGAGAATAGGCTAAAAGTTTTAGGGATGGAAAAACAGCCTTTTGTTTACTGGAGGTAAAGAGGTCCTCATTAAAGTGTTTACCTATGTTGTTCCTACGGATACAATGAACTCCTTATCCTCGCTAAAATGGTATACAGAGGTGTCAAGCTTGATCGTGAATTTTTTAATGGGGTGACTCTCTAGTAATAAAAATAAGATTGGAAAAAACTGGAAGGAGTTGTCAAAATCTAAAGACATAAGAGGTTTAAGCTTTACGGATTTTACCCTCCTCAATTTAAAACAAATCAAATGGGAATGCAAAAGATAAGTTCCGACTATGCTTGATACAAATTTGTCGATGCATACTAATTTATATCTAAATAAATTTTTATAAATAATCGAGTATGGGAGTTTATAACAATACAAATTTGTCCTTACTTGATACAAATTTGTCCATTTATCACATAAGGATAATTTAATATAATGTATTTTCATAATTTTTTACCATATCAATACATTATAGTTTTTTTAGTTTAATTTAACATGTAATAAATAATTGTCAGTTGCACAAAAAGAAAAAAAAAAAAACCTTCACATGTCTATTTGTTCATAATAATGTGATGGTTTATCTTTTAAAAAATATATCATTATGATGTTCATATTCTAAATTTCTATATTTAGGATCTGCTTATTTTATCTTTTTTTTTTATCTTATCAGTATCTTTTTTTGTGTTTGTATGAATATTAGATTTGATAAAAATAAGATATAAAAAAGATAGAAATATAATTCTATATATATCCTTATTCTAAAATTAAATGTCCAATAAATTTTTATAAAGTTGAATTTATTTACTGTTTATTTTATTCATATTAAAAAAATAATTAAAATAATCATCTCTAATATATAAAATATGTTTTTTCGAATTTTTTCTTTTAAATGTGTGCGAGTTCTCATTTTCTGATTTTGATACTTTGATTATTTCATTTATCATAATTATAAAACAAAAAAAATATAGATAAAATTTTTTTCCAAATACTATATTTTAAATAAATACAAATCATATATAAATAAAATACATATAAAAATATACAATCTAAAAAAAAACTCATTAATTTTAATTCTAATTATTTAAAAAAAATTAAATAATTATTTAAAATTTAATTCGTGCATTATCGCGCTCTTTACCTATTTATGAAAACGTGTTATACAGGAAAATGAACGGAGGAAAAAAAAAAAAAGAATTTGAAAAAACTAGAGAAGCAAAGAATGAGTGTGCGTGCGACGGAACCCCTTGACCCGAAAAGGACAGAATGGCTTTCCTAGATTGCCAGCTCCTCTACCCTTCTTCCCCATCTTTATTAACTACACGACAAAGCACGATTCCCTCTCTTCTACTCGCTCTATTTCACAACACAGGACTTGCTCATACCATACGGTACATAAAAACAATCGATGTAACTCTCGTCCCTTTTTCCTTTTCCTTGCTGTCGCAGAAATCCAGGTTACGAGAAAAATCAAGGATATTGAAATTCTCTATTCGATTTTGCCCGATCGTCTTCCTCAACAAAAACCCTAGATTATGAATTTCCCTTCTTTGATCGAAGTTGGATTAATCGAGAAAGTATTAGTGTGGGAATGAGATGAGATTGAGTCGAATTTCGGAATTGAGTTGGGTTAAATCATGTGGTTTTCCTTTTGGAGATCCAGGAACCGCTTTTCGTTAGACGAACTCAGGTCTTTTACTTTTTCTTTTCTGTTTACGAATTATTTATTGGGTTTTGATGACTAAGTACTATTATAATGGCAGTTATAATATAGTGTTATTTAAAAGAGTATTGTTCTGGTCAAGGTCGTTCTTTTATGTATGTATATGTATAGTCAGCCAGCTGACTCAATTGCTAGTTCTTGCTTGTTATCTTACTCTTCCTTTTTCATCAAATTCAAGTCGATTCTACTCAATCTCTCTCTCTCTCTCTCTCTCCCCTCTCTTTTCCTTTTCCTTGCTAGTTTTGTCTGTATGTGTTATGTTCGTTGTAGCTTGACTACTGAGAATAATTTACGAGCGAAGTGTGCTTTTAGTGTTGTACATTCATAATTTGTTTTGACTAAATTCTCGTTCTTTTGACTGGAGGTTCATGTTCTCCGTAGTATCAGTTGTACTCCGTGTATGCTCTTTCGTGAAACGTTGGCTTTGGAGTCTTGAATATCTGAAATTGCAAGTATCGGGAGAAAAAGTAACATATTCGTCATCATGATTTGTATTATTATTATTATTAGTACTACTACTACTACTATGTATTTAGTGTACTTTATTCATAAATATCTTCTTAGATAGTGCTTTGTCCGTTTAATCTTGTCACAATATACATGATATTTCTTCATGAGAAGTCCCAATTGCTAAGATTCTTTAGGTTCCTAGCTTGAAATTTGGGTGCTATCTGATGTTAAGAAGTGTGAAGAACGAACCCTTTGTATTGAAATACAAAAAATTATGCGTCCCACAATGGCAGAAAGATCTTGACCCAGATCCTATACCCTGCATGGTTGCCTAAGAGACTTTTTGACTTGCTCTCTGCCACTTCTGGGTTGCCTGTTACAAGTGGGTTGCCCTTGTTCATCTTTATAAAACAAAATAATAATGTGATTACATAATTTATATTTCATAATAATAGCAATACATGAAAGTGAATGTGGTCAGTGCATGCTAAAAATGCCAAGTTGCAAGCATCAGATCTTGGAGACATATGTATAGCAAACTAAGTGACTGTCGGAAGTTTGGGGCTGAGGTGGGTGCACCAACCGTTTGGGAGTCAGGTAAAGAAAGCAAGCTGAGGTGGGAAGAGAAAAAGGAGAATGTCTGTAGTGGAGGCTAAGTGTGTCAAAGTCAAGGATTTTGTAAATTCCTTGTTAGAAACTTTGGTCATAATGGGGAAGAAAAATCTGTAAGATATAATATGCTTTCTATCATCAGGTGGTCTTTTGATGAATTCCTTAGTGTAATTATAGAAACAAATGAATAATGTGAATTGTCACTTTAAAAAGCAAAAAATGTAGAAACCTAGTATGATAAGAAGCAGGTGGGAGTTGGGGAAGGTTTTCACTTATAAATTCCTGACAAGCCTTGAAGTGGGAACAAGAGAATATTCTCCAAACCTATCACAATGCTCAAGAAACGCGTTTCAACCCAAATATGCATGGGGTAGTGATATGCATCAAGGGCTGGTCTCAAGGATAAGATCAGGACTTGGGACAAGCTTTAGTAGCTTGTGGGGTAGATGATGAATATTGGGTAAATTTGGAACTTGGGAGTTGGAGGAGTCCTAGGAAGGATTATGTTGGCGAAAGATTGATTTGGAGTGGAGTTGGACCGTGTAGGGACTTGTGGTGTGGATTTTAATAGCAAAGGAGAGTTCAAGAGCGTTAATAAGGAGCTTCATTTGAATGGGGATGTTTTCCAATTTGATCTGTCAGGGTTGACATGGTTTGCTTTGTTCAAATGTTGTCAAATGCCATTCGAATAAAGTGAAATAGTAGCATCCAAATGCTGTAGGGCCACACTCTGTTCAACTGCCTGCACTAGCCTCTTCTGAGTGAAGCCGGGAGAGGCACAGAAGAAGTGAAGACCCTCACTTCATCTGAAAGACTCAAAGCCTGTTCGAATAATGTGCTCCAAAGCCAGCGATAACATCTGCTCCTCATTTGAACGACCTTTTAAGCCACTCAGAAGACCTAGTCTCCTGTTGTTATTAGTGATTAATTTTATTTGTTCATTTTTATTTCAAGAATTATGTATTCATTTGTCATTTGCTGTAAAACTTCTAAGCATAATTCTGAGTTTGTACTTTGTCAGTTAATGGAGCCAATTGTCACCAATTTAAGAGTCATGTTAGTAACAATAGGTGACTAGTCTTGTTTGTCCAGGAGTTGTAATGGTCATAAAAACACCTTGGAGGTTTGTTTGAGATGTGTTATCAGTTTGAAAGAAATTAAGATTTCCCGAAAATTCATCATAGAGAGAGACTCTCTTGAGTGAGCTTTCACCCAAACACTTCTCTTATTACCTATTTATGGTGTGGCAATTAATTTTCAGAATCTTGTCAGCCTTCTTAGTTTGACACAGTGTCCAATAGCCAATTTGATCAAATTCATGACACCCATTGGCTTGTTGATTTGAGCAAATTGTTCTTAAGAACTTGCATTTTGTTTTTGCAACTATCTCAAACTCAAAACCCGATTCTTCAAACTTAAGTGTATGCTTCCAAATTTTCATTGAGCATCAAGTTGGACATATCTTTGCAGATCCTAGTCAAATTGCAATATGTTGTAATATGTCATTTAAATTTAAAGAGTAACATTGCATCTGAATAAGAAGCTATGTGACATAAATGTGAATTCTAGTTTCTTCAATTTAATAATTACTACAGTTAATGGGATTCCATGCAAATTATGATTTAGAAAGGGAAATTTTTTTGGGTAAGCAGAAAAAGAAAATTTCCAATAATTGTTTGACTCAACTTAGTGTTGTATCTCGCTTTAGGAGGTGGCAGGATGAGTCAGTACAATTCTCAAATTTCTCTATTTATGGGAGGACTTGCCATATTTGTGTGCTTATTCTTGAGCCAAGAGATGATTGGGCTTGGGAGTCTATGTGGTGAGACTCATGTAACATTCCGTTCTTTTAAGAGCAAGAGCTCATTTGATTCATTATTCGAAATCCTTTTCTTTGCAATTTAATTATGCAAGATAAGTACGTGAATCCTTTGCCTACAGCATGGAAGGTTCCATACTTTATTAGAGATTTCATTTAGGGTTTCTTACCCTGAATCATGTGGAGTATTGAATCATCAAGGAACTTATGAATGGAATTTTCTTAAACACTAATCCCATTCTAAGTTAACCAAATAAGCATCGATTGTTTTAGGGTTTGTTGACTTATCCATTTCTGTCTATTCTTTTTTTTTTTCCCCCCTTCTTGGTAAATGTTTCTGTCTGTTATTGCAGTGTGTATGCTAAAATGAGATACAAATACAAATATTAATGTATTATTTTTGAAGAAAGTTGCAAAACTTAGACCAAACGAGAAAGATCCTTAGAAACCTCAAGCTTTGACCTAATGAAGCCCAGGACGTATATGACAGATTATAGAAGGTGTGGGGTCAGTTCCTGTCCAGGCTGCTATTTTTGTCTATCTATATAATACAAATTGGACTGTATGAATGCATGGATCTCATAGAGTGGTTCATGTGTGTGCAGATAGTTGGTCCTGCTACAGCTGTGACCCTCCATCGCCATAGAGATATGCTCCAGGAGTTGTTTAGATCCTTACCTAAAATGTGGAATGATAAGAATGGAAGTTATTGGTGAAATTCAGTATGTGTAAGGTGGCTATGAAGGGTGATAAACTGGATGGAGCCTTTCAATGTGTGTGAACTACATAGAAGACACACACATGTAGGAGTGAACCAACAAGCTAAGAAATCCAAAAGTTTGGAGCATACTTAAATCAAAACCTTTCTTTGATTTGATTTAGGTGAGAAACCTTTTGGTTTTGAGAGTTGAGCTGATCTAACAAGTCCGGATAACGTAAATATTGGTTTGGTTCTCTCATAAGTTTGATGGTTGTCACTTAGGAATATTTTCAAATGGAAAAAGTTAGTTGGTTTGGTTTACAGTAAATAGTAGATTGTGCCCCTATATAATATTATATGGATATTTAGAAGTGTCTCAAAATGAATCTATAAAAAGTGTTTAATCAGTTTTGCTTCCTAACATGGCTCTTTCCTTCTGGTGCAGATATCTGACAGATCAACTCTCTAAATTTCGAATTATTAATGATGTCAATAAGGTAATGGATCTCATTCTTGTTGCAAAACCACTTCCTTCTGCTTTACATGATCCTAACGTGTCCTTTCCACTGTAGGATTTTGTTATTGAGGCACTGAGATCCATTGCTGAGCTGATAACTTATGGCGACCAGCATGACCCATCCTTTTTTGAGTGAGACATCTCAATCTACAGCATTTCTGATATTCTACAATTTTGATTACCACCCATTACGAGCTGATTTGGCGTCATGTAGGTTTTTCATGGAGAAGCAAGTCATGGGTGAGTTTGTGAGGATTCTAAAGATCAGTAGAACTTGTACTGTTTCGCTTCAGTTGCTGCAGACAATGAGTATCATGATCCAGAATCTTAAGAATGAACATGCTATATGTGAGTTTCTTAAATCTTCTAGCTCTAATGTGGGTGAGAATTGATTAACCCGTTTAACAACAATTCAGTAGCTTTGCTGTTGGAAATTTTGCAGATTATATGTTCAGTAATGAGCACATTAACTACCTAATAACATATTCATTCAACTTTGACAATGAAGAGCTGCTATCTTACTATATATCTTTCTTAAGGTATGTTTTTACTGATTCCCTAAGATCACATATCAATTTTTCTTTTCCCTTTTTTTCTTTTTTATTTTTATGTAAGCATCGATCATTTGCAATTGTTGTGTTCTGATCCTTTTCTATAATTCTCACTCTATGACTGCATATCTCAACTTACAAAGAGCAATAAGCGGAAAGCTGAATAAGAGCATAATATCTCTTCTTGTGAAGACTGAAGATGTGAGTTTTTCCTCTCTTGTGAGTATTGTTACTGTGATGTAATACAATTTTCTTCCTCAACACAACATAATCTTTGCTATCATAATTGTGATGCCACTGACTGATTAAAACGTGGATAAAAGGATCTATGTACCTAGTCCAATGGCATAACACTTTTCCTGCTCATCTCACCTAATTGGATGAGGTCTGACTGTTTATTAGTGTTGTTATATCTTCTCTATCCTCAAACTTTCTTTCTCTGTCAATAAGAACTATTTTCTTTTCTTGTGGTGCATTTAGGAAGAAGTGGTTTCTTTTCCACTGTATATTGAAGCAATTCGGTTTGCCTTTCATGAAGAGAGCATGATTCGTACAGCTATACGTGCTCTTACCCTGAATGTTTTCCATGGTAACTTACTGTTTTTCATCTCAAGGCTTTTTCTTTGGTTGCCTAATTATACTGGTCTAGCTATGACTCATAACTGTTTCTTGTTCTAGTTGGTGATGATTCTGTAAATAGGTTTGTAGCTACTCTTCCTCAGGCAAAATATTTTACAGATTTGGTGAAATTCTTCCAGAAGCAGTGCATTGGTTTGAATGATTTGGTTTCTAATGCTCTAAAGTAAGTCTTCTCACTCCCATCTTTCTTGTTTGTACCTGTGAGATGGACTGCTAATATGAAATTATAACACAATTACTGTCTCAGGGCCTCAAATCCAGACCCAGTCTCTGCTATACTTACCGCCACAGATGAAATTGAGGATACTCTCTATTACCTTAGTGATATAACCTCTGCTGGTATTCCTGATGTTGGAAGGTTACTAACAGAGGAGATTTTGAAACATTTGGTGCTCGCATTGCTCCTTCCTTCTCTGAAGACAGGACCTAGCTATGTAAATAAACTTAAAGCTCGAACTGCTTTTTCTATATTTTTCTTTTCACTTGTCTCTTACTTGTCTTGATTAAGAAGGATTTCTAAGATTATTCACAGTTTTAAGCCTTTCAGCTTTCATCTTTTTCATGAAAGCTTTGTTGAAATTTAGATGCAGGAAACACAGATCGGTTCCATCACTTCTTTGTATTTACTCTGCTGCATCCTGCACATTGTGAAAATCAAAGATTTGGCAAATACTATAGTTGCTGTCCTCTTTGTTCCTTTGGATGCCTTTTTCCCTAAATGTGGGAACAAAGTCAATGGAGTCCTAGCTGGAGATGGCTTTCCTCATGAAAGCCTACAACATGGTGATGAAAATATTTTGGTGAAGAGTGCTGATGACTTGGAAATCCATGTGCCTAACTCTTCTAGTATTAAACAAATGGAGCAGAGGGAGATTTGCACTGGAAATGATGTTAGTGGTTCACTTTTGTTGAGGTATTGTGCTTTAACTGGCTGAGATTTTTTGAAAAATTAAACATGGTTTTGTATTATTCTGTACTTTTGACCTCCATGTAACTTGTTATTCTCGGTGTCGTGTTGGAGACATTCTATATGGATGATCATTTCTTCTTTCTTCTTTCTTGTTTGTGTGTGCTTTTTTTTCCTCTCTTTTTTTAAAATTTTGTAGAAGCATTAGAATCTTGCATGTGCTTGCTGATTGTTATGGACTTCTTTTTGTATGGATGAAGTTGATCAGGAAAACATGAGTTTTGTTAATGATTGAGCTCGTGAGATTCAGATTTAGTGGCTGTATCATGATATCTGTTGAGGACCTGGCTTGATATTCTGAAGCAAAAGAAAGCAGAACACAGTTGGATTGTGTTGGAGAACCACATCTTCTGAACATAATCCTAGACCTTCCATTTAATCTTCTAAACTGTCTATCTTAAACACTACTGATGCTTGAATAACAATCTACGAACTACTTACCTGCAAATCACTATGCCTGAGAGTACCAGCCATGCTGCCACTACCACCTTGGGAGGAGAGAGAGCTGTTTCTACTTATCAAATCCAGGTTCGTGGCACCATGGTTCCTCAGGTGATAGTGACAAATAATAAAAAGAGGGGAACATTGGTGGCAGATAAGAGCTACTGAAACTTTCTTTTCCCTATTATTGACATGCTGATTGAAGAAACTTTCTTAATCCTATATGCAAGCCAAGTAACAGTGGATGCCTCTCAAATACAACCCTTCACAATATGTGGAAAATTGCGAAGTGACCTCGTATTTCTTGTAGGGAACTTTCTCCCTTGCCTTGTGGTCTAAAAGATTCTATGTCCTAATGGGAAAGACAAGGTTTGGAAGAGTGTTGGGTAATAATTTCCCAAAGATAATCTATGAGGATTTTGCAAGTTGCTATCTTCCTACAAAGGTGGAAGTCACTTATGAAAATGCAAAATGGTTGAAAATCTGGAGAAAAGTGCAAAGGAGTTTATATATTGGGAAAAAAAAATCTTGAAAATGGTCATTTCAGAATATTTTTCAGAAGTACTAGTGAAAAACTTGAGTGCATGGTCTAGGAAAGTTCTTGTTGCAAACTTGTCTTAGAAAGAGGTATAGTTGAAAGAACACATTTCTAAGATAATGTGCATACAAAACAAGCTTTTATACTAGATTGGTATTTATAAGACACTCATTACAACTTCTATGAGGTTTTGTGTTCAAGGGTTATCTATATAACGTGAGTTATTCTCATCTGGCATAAGTCTTATAGGTGATTTATATACTTGAAATAATCAGTCATAATATGGTCGTGCCCCCTTCGTTAACTCCCCCAAATCGAAAAACTCACCAACTCAACATACACTTCATAAGAGAACCGATTTTCTCCATCACAAACTTTTTATCCACTTTGTTTGATCTCAATGCTGCTGCTTTCTCATCTTCCCTTTACTTTAAATGGATGCGTATTTCTCCCACTTCCTGTCATTCTATAGTATCCTTTTAAACAAAGGTCTGCACCAGGTTTGCACCAACGAAAATCATCCTAATTTTACCCATTAAACTATAGGGTACTTCTTTCTCTTTATCTTGTTTGGTTTGTTTTTGTCTTGGTAAAGATTAGAACTTTAGCCTTATGTGAATTGATGGTGCTCTTTCTAATACCAAAGATGTGAATTAGGGTGATCTAATACTAGGCTGAGAGGCTGCCTAAAATGTTTGCTTGGAAGAAACTTGTCTTGAAGACGCGTTTTTAATGGGAACTTTGCTACACCATTTACATAAGTGACCATACATTTGGAAATATTTTAGAAGTTACCATATCCTTTAGGAACTTCTTTAGTTGTATCATAATTTCCAATATAATCTCTAAAGTTTAGGGGGTTATGATGGAGTTTTTTCACTAAGGTGGTGTTGTGTATCTCCTTAGTTTGCTAAGTCCTCCATTTCAACTATATATGATTACTGCGAGGAAGAACAAAGTTGACTATGCCCTTACATTCATATAGATGGGAGTAGATGAGTGGTTTCTTGAAGAAATTGAAATGGAGTGCAACAATGGAAGTGTTATAATGACGAAGCATTTCAAGATGAAATGTCTAGAGAGAGAAAATCCTCTCTTTTCTCTCTAAATTTCCCTTTCTCCTCCTTATCCCTCTGGAAAACTTCTTTTTCTAGAGTTTATATACCCAAACACAGACTACCCTATCACCACCTCTTTTCTAGTTGCTTTAGTTTCATTTAGACAATTTTCTCCGGTTGTTTTCTATTTTTATGTTGCTTGAGGTGCATTTTAGGTTTGTTTCCCATGAGGACTTTTATTTGTCAAAACAAGGAGGTCTCCTTTGGAGTTGTAGCAACCACTGCATGGCTTTTAGATTAGTTACTGTATCCAGTCAAGGTAAGCAAGGGAAGTCCGCTTGGAGCTAGTAGTGGAGTAGTTTCCGCTAAGAAGGGGAAGAAGTTCAAGATGGTTTCTAGCACAAATAATAAGGTCATTGAGATGTTTTGTCAAGTTTCTACTGAAAAGGCAGTTGACATGGCAAAAAAAGCTCTGCCTTCGTTTGCAGGATATGAAGGACATTTTTTCCTTTCTAGTCATGGACCAAGCTCTAAGGAAAAAGAGCAAGCTGGAGATGTTTCCAATTTTCATGAAAGTTAAAGCTCCACTAGTGACTCTACTTTAAGAGCTATGACAAACGTAGCAAAGGAAATAGAAAAATCCTTCGGTCAAAGCAAAAAGGAGTCTTACAAGAGAGGAAAACTAGAATCGAGAAAACTGCTTTCTTTTGCTTAAGTGGTAAACTAGAATTCTGATCCTTTGGTTTCTCCTTTAGTGGATGTGTCTCTAGATTACTATCTTCTCTCCAAGAACGGTGACCTTATTTATATGGAACCCCTTTAGTCGATCTTTCAATTTGGAGAAAAAATATAGAGAAACACTATTGTTGGGTACATTCTTAGTTGGGGTCTCTCCTTTCTCTTAGTCTAAAAGATTACTTAGAACTTTTGGAAAGAAGAGGGCCTAGTAGAGGTCCTTGCCAATTGGTGTGGTTTTTCTTCTCCAAGTTAAAAGACGTAGTCTCTCTCTCTAAGATTTTAGGATAACCTTGGATGTTTGCAAACGAACTTATCATTTTGGAACGGTGGTCTTTAAAGGCTGACTATGATAGAGTTACCCCCAAGAGGTTCCCTATTTGGATCAAATTATGGAGAGTCCCGATAGAATTTCTACATAGAGATGGCATTGGTTATATGGTGAGTACTATAGGTCGCTCTCTTTAAGTGGATTTAGTTATAATGAGAAATGAACGAATTAGATTCGTGAGGGCATTTATAGAGATGGAATCTAATGCTAAGCTTCCTTTTCGTTTGCGGTGAAGAGCTAATGGTAAGTTGGCTATAGTTGACGTAGAATACCAACATGTTCCACCTTGTTGCTCACATTGTAAGGTGTTTGGACATATGCCTAACCAGAGCGGTTGCGATAAGGTGTGCGATAAGGTGGTGTTGGATAACCCCACAAAGGCTAGTAAAGAAAGATTAGAACAGCCAATGGTATTGAAGTAAGGGCAAAAGGAAGAGGAGGCTCTGCATTTGTCTAAAGGTATTATCACAAAGGATGGGGAAGCTTGTTCAGGCTTAGAAATCGATGGCTCCTAACAAGAAAAATGATAAACATGTTGCTATTGAAACCTTATGTTCGAATAGCTCTTCTAGCTGTCCAATGGATGTAAAGGATTGCTCTCATAAGGTCCCTTTGAATGTAAGCTTGGATTCTGTTGGGAAGAAGGAAGTGCCTCACAGTAATCCATCTCCTATAGATTCTTTTGAGTCTATAGTCCCTAAAACCTAAGACAACGAAGTGGAGTTGTAACCTAATGTCGATTCCGTATGGATCACTATTAAGAAGAAGAAGAGAGTAGGAAAGGTTGGAGTTAGCTTTGGCAACTGTTTTGCATAGTACGGGCTAGTTCCCCCTTTTTCCTCTTTTCTTGTTTATTATGTTAGCAACGTGGAATATTAAGGGACTTAACCCCCCAAAAGCAAAGGCAATGAAGTGTTTTTGTGAATTGAATAAAATTTCTTTATTGAGTTTGATAGAGGCAGAGGTAAAATCAAATAAAGCTCCAGTAGTGTGGTCAAGTTTTTCCATTTTGGAAAATGGAAAGTCATTTAAGTGGTAGAGTTTGGGTTGCTTGGAATCTCTTAATATGACAAGTAACCGTAACTGCATCTTCTAGGCAATACATCAATTGCTGTTGCCAGCGAATAAGTAGGGATGTTTCGTTTTGGTTCACCTGTATCTATGGAGCAAATTTAGCTATGGATCGGTTAGCCTTATGGTTGGATCTGCTATAGGTCAAGTCTACTATCCAAGGACCATGGTTACTTAGGGAGACTTTAACGAATGTTGTTGCATTAAGGAAAGGCTAGGAGGGAACGGGGTAATAACCTCTAGGATGGAACAATTCAACAAGTTTTTGCTTTGATGTCGAGCTCGAAGATGTGCGTACCAGTGGTCCCCTCCATACGTAGACCAACAAATGTTCTAACAATTGTCTCATGAGGAGACTAGATAGAGTTGTGGTCAATTTAGAGTGGATGGACTTGTTCTTGAGATTTGAAGTTATGGTAGGTCCTCTTGGTGTCTCAGATCAAAGCCTTCTCATTGTTAATCTCCATCTTCAAATGCTTAAAAGAAACATCCTGTTCAAGTTTTATGACTTCTGGAGCAAAGACCCTCTTTTCCTTCCTACAGTAGAACAGATTTGGAGCAAGATTAAACAAGGTTTTGCCATGTTTAGAGTAGTATCGAAACTTAGATTGCTCAAAAAGGAATTGAGAGACCTAAATAAGAAGTTCTACTTGGATATATCCAAAAGAGTCAACCTTAGTCTTAATTCGCTGGAGAGCACGTAACTTGCAAACAAAGCTAATCCCTTCAATGTAGATTGGGAGTTGGAAAAGCGGAAATTCAAAGACTATTACTATTTGGCAACAGTCGAAGAGACTTTTTTAAGACAAAAATATAGACAAACTTGTTTGAAACTTGACGATAGAAACTTTTCTTTCTTCCACCGTTCTTTAAAGCAGAAACTTTCATGTGATGGCATCCATTTGATTGTATTAGAAGATGGCTCTAGAATCTCCAACAGGAAGTAGTTACATGAGGATGCTATTGCTTACTTTAAGAGCTTGTTGGCAACACCTTTATCATCTCCTTCGGGGTTGGATAGTATCTCATCGATTATGGAAAAGAAAGTCAAGTCGAAGGATTAGTTGCTCCTTACCAAACTGGTAGACAGCAATGAAATCAAGGATACATTATGGTCTCTTCCAAAAAATAAAGCTCGAGGCTTAGATGGTTATAATGCTAACTTTTTTAGGTTGACATGGCACATCGTTAGGGAGAAAGTCAACTTGGCTATCAAAGATTTCTTTGCCTTTGGGAAGCTCTTAAAATCTATTAACTCTACTTATCTTGTCTTTATCCTTAAGGTTAAAACCCCTGAATTTTTTGTAGATTTTAGACCTATTTCATGTTGCAATATCCTCTACAAGTACATTTCAAAAATTTTAGCGAACGCATCCAAAGTGTCTTACCAAGGCTTGTAGGGAGAGAGCAATCAGCTTTCACCAGAGGGAGGAGAATAGTTGATAATATTCTAGTCGCCTAAGAGCTTATGCGAGCATACCACAAGGATTGGCACAGTGCCGGATGTGCCATGAAGATTGATATCATGAAAGCTTATGATTATTTAAATTGGTAATTTCTAGAATGCTTTCTCATGGCTTTGAATTTCCTTCCCATATTTATCCGTTGGATCATGGAATATGTGTCATCTCTAAGATTTTCGATGAGTGTGAATGGTGAGTTGATGGGTTTTTTTGCTAGCTCCCATGGCATGAGACAAGGTGATCCCATCTCTTCGTACCTATTTGTTTTGGTTATGAAAACCTTATTTAGCTTATTCAAAAGATTAAATTCCAATTAGGAATTCCAATACCATTGGCATTGCATGATAGGGAAGATCAACCATCTTTGTTTTGCTGATGATTTGCTTATTTTCTCGAAAGGGGATGTTCCCTTTGTTTTGCTGATTAAACAATGCTTGGAGGACTTCTTGCTCTCAGGTTTAAGGGTGAGTTACTCAGAGAGTCATATTTACTAGTGACATTAGTCCAACGGTGAAGTCTCAAATTTTTTCGTTGGTCAAATTCAATGAAGGATAGTTGTTGGTTAAATATCTTGAAGTTCCTCTCATTTCTACAAGACCATCTCAAGCCTATTGTCGCTCCTTGGTGGAAAGATTTGTCTTTAGAATTAATAGTTAGGACTATTAAACATTTGTCTTATGTAAGTCGTGTTCAGTTGATTAGAAGTGTTCTTTTCTCTTTACAAGTTTATTGCTCCCAAAGAGAATTCTAAAGTAGTTAAATGCAAAGATTAAGCGTTCTCTATGGAATGGTTTGGTGAAGTAAAAGCCAAAGCTAAGGCTTTTTTGGGACAAGATTTGTTTCCTTAAAAAGGAAGGGGGCTTGGGAATTATGGACATCACATTATGGAATAAGGTGGCCTAATTGAAACACATGACACTTATGTGTGAATTCCAACAACTTGTGGCCGAGTTGGGTGAACAGTGAAATCTTTAAAAGGTAAGAACTTTTAGGTCATTCCGAATCCTTCCCAAAGCTTCTAGCCATGGCGCAAGATCCTCCAAGCAAGGTATTGGGCAAAACCTTTATTTGCATGGCACATAGGGAAAGGGAATAACATCTCTCTATGGTACGACATATTGCATCCTAATAGTCCAATTGCTAATTTGATTGGGGAGAGATCCATCTATGACATGGGCTAGTCTAAGGAGGCAAAGCTGGGCAACATCATTGAGGGAGATGAGTGGCAATGGTCGAGAGGGGAACATTGGAATACCATTAGATCGTCGCTATCGGCTAATATGGTTCTTAAGAAGAGAGTTGAAGACTCTTTTGTTTGGTTAATTGAGTCTTCAAATGGTTTTTCTATTAAATCAGCGTACGGTCTCTTAAGATTGAAGCATCTTACCATACCATGCCACAATATCATTTGGAACAAAGCTAACCTCCTACAGCATTCCTCTATTTTGTGGTTGGCAATCAGTCAAAAACTTCTAACCCAAGAAAAATTGCTTCAATAGGATATCATCTCTCTCAACTGTTGTTTTCTTTGTTCCTTCGAGGAAGAGAATCATAACCACTTATTTTTAACATATCAGTTCACTAGAGCTATCTAGGTTAAGATTTAAAGGTGTTGCATTCTATCTCTTAGGTGGTATCCTGCTTTAACGTCCTTGTCATCATTGGTGGAGAACTTCAAGAGATTTAGGGTCTAAAAGTGGAGGAGGATTCCATTAATAGTGATCTATAATATATAGAAAGGAACTCTAGACTAATGGGAGCTCAACTATCCACAGCTCTCGCATTAGCTAAGACCATTTTGTTATTTTTATATGTATAGTTTTGTGCTACCAAGTTTGTCATCTACAACTTTTTGTGATTGTAGTTGTGGATAACCAACTTGATATTTCTTGTACATCCTAGCTGTTTTCTCCTTCATTTATATATAATTTTTGATCTCACCTAAAAAAAATGGAAGCATTATTATGATTGATGTAGAATAATAATAGGTTATTTACACTATTGGGTAGCTTTGGCTTGAAAGACTTTCAAGCACAATTCCTTTGCACATCTAGTTGAGAACCACATTCCACCTCCTATTGAGGATGGTTGACAACTTATGAATGTTGGAAAGCGAAATCAAGCAACAGCCTTAGCAAATTCCAATGCATGCTTATGGAGGACTAATGAAAGATGAAGAGTGGAGACTAAGGACAAGGGTAAGGCTCATGTCTTTGAAGTTCTAATGAAATCTATTGAGCAATCTAAAATGAATAGCTATAGAGTGCCTGAAGATTAGAGAAGAGTGTTGAGGGTACAAGAAGTAGCAAGCTGTAATGTTTTAAAGAATAACATGACAAAGATATTGGTGCCAATTAATTGTCCCTAGATGTTTGAGGGCATGGTGGTATTGGAAATGCTATAAGCAAATCTAATCCAAGGACTATGATTTTGGAGTTGCCTCTACTATCTCACAAGAACTCAACCTAATTGGTCTTGTGGCTAAAGGCTCAGTAAAGGAAAGATCAAATGTTTGTGCTAAGCAAAAAGGGAAAATATGCTTTGGGTTTGTCCAAATAATGATAGATCCAATTAGTTGGTTAGTCTTTTAAAACCCATTTTAAATTACCATGATTTCATTTTGCAGCATTGAAGAATTGTATAGCCCACTGAATGCTTAGGAGAATACGAGAATTTTTATGGAGAATGACATGTCATTGTGGATTCCTCGGATGCAAATGCAAGTTAAGCTAGAATGAAAGCCTAAAGCTATTGTTGGTTTCTTAGGCTACCAAGAACTTTGTTTCTCAAGCTCTCAAGAACTTTATAGATCAGATCAATTTCCTTCTCGGTTTAAGAATGCAAGTCCTTATCCTTCATTCTTTTGAAATTTTCTTTGCTATGGGAAAGATAAAGAAGGAATCTAAGTGAAAGTTGCTTGTGTTGAAGCATAAGGTGGGTTATGTATCATTCACTTAACTATTTGGAATTTGGCTACTCAAAATTTGGAACTTTTGACTTGAGGATTGTTACTTCTTGGCACATTCCAGTGCTTATCAAGAAATGGAATTTCTAAAAGGTAAAAGTTCCCACAGGCTCTTCTTAGGCTTGACACAAACATGTCTTATTTTGTGATAGAGTGCAACAGTATTTTGGTTAGGAAAGTAGGAATTCCATTGTGCTATGGTTTGATAACATGAATTCTAGTAGGCTATGGGAGATAGGGTTATGCCTAGGGAGATCTTTTCATGTTAGGGAGGTTATCCTCTTTCTTGGTGACTTTGATTGAGATTGGCCACTAGGACACATATGGGATAAGTTTCGCATTATCTAACATGTTCAATTGGGAAGAAATAGCTATTTTGTTCCCCCTTATCCATATGTAATTGCTAAATAGTTTTCAATTTCATTTAGATACCAAATAGTATCTATTCATGATCCCTCACGTAAATACTTTTACCCTTGGATACGTTACTTGATTCCACTGCTACCAGATCGGCGATAATTGAACCACCATTGGAAAAGCCAAATACCTTTGGAGACCTTCCATCATCAGTGAAGTTAACTAACTTTGATGAATTTTGAAAATCATTATCACTTCCCTAAATCAATTATGTGTATTTCGCTAATTCATGGTCTTCAAAATCATCACAAATGAACATACGGGAATTCATGAGCCTTTTGATCAATGAAATCTTCTTTATTCATCCCTATTATCTATTTTTGTTTCCTTGTGCAAACTTTAATTTCTTGTCCTTAGACTAGAATTAGCGAAAAGAGGAAGATGAATGGTTCTTATTGGTATTTAGAAAGATAGTTCCCACCATTGATGGTATGATAATGGTGGCGGGCATGGTTTTTAGATGAAGAAAAAGATAGAATGGTTTTAGGTTGTTAGGATTCCAATTGCATAGCAGGTGCATAATGGATAATTTGCTTTTATTCTAATATGGTTCTTTTGTCTTTATGTCAATTTGATAATGTAATAGGAATGTCATATCTATTACAGTTCTATTTCATTCTTATTGATTGTAATTCAATTTTCTCCATATTCTATGTAGAGTAGCAAATGAGTAGAATGTGGCATGGGAAGTGTTATTTGGCAAAACTTGCTAAATCTGTATAGAAGCCTAAGCTTGTAGCATAATTCTCTATTTAGTTGGCTTATGAATTGTTGAGAATATCTAGGCCTAATTTGGTATGGGCAAAATGTGTTTGGTTTAAGAATCACATGCAAATACACTTCTTTTTATGTTTAACCATTTAGGGAGGCTCCGAACTCTTGACAAATTGCTCTAATGGGGTCTCATAAATTTAAACCCATGTTTTTTGGGGATTTTTACATTTTTTTTTCTAAATTTTTTAATTTATGTGAGTTCTCTTGGATGTCGGGGACCTAGTGAGCTTTTCAAATTTGGATGACATTAACCATGGATTTATTGCTACCAAGGGGAAATTGTGTTTGTGGTGGCAATTAGCATCTGGAGATTCAGTTATTTTCTGTGAATGGAAGGAAACGGCAGGAGAGTTCTTTGGAGAGACTGCCCCTGGGAAGCCATGGCAAGAAAGATTTCAGTCTTTCTAAATGCCATCTTTGGCTAGTGATTTTTTATGTTGTTTTAGCTTGAGAATTCTAGATTGTGAAGGTATTGACCTCTGCAAGTCTCATGACATGTACGGACTGATACCTGATACAGTTTCTCCTTTTCCTTTGTGTCTCATCTTTTTATGTATCTTTGTTGTCAATGAAAAGCTTACCTTCTTAAAAAAGAACCTCATAGAATAGCAAAGAGCTAATATTCTAAGGGGGTTCTTGTCTTCCCCATAAAGCCTACAGGTGCGTAGACTTGACCTTGTGAAGTCCCATGGACATGACAAAACCTTTATACAATCAAAATATGTCTATTTGCCCACCTCACTCTTCGTGATAATTGAAGAAGTGGTTTCAAATATTGCACTTCAAAGTAAAAGTTCAAATAAATTTTAACATTTGTTTTTTTTTTTTGAGCAAACGAAAATATTTATTAATTAAGAAAAGAAAAAGAAAATAATGATTTATAATTCTGTTTGTGATAACCTAAATAGTGGGGAAAAAAATTCAGACCATGTCTTGTCAGATAATTTGGTTGAGTACTTCTTGTCTCTTATTTATCATGTTGTAGTTTCTTTTATCAACCTACATCTATTTCTCCTCTGCTAGTGCTTTATAGTATAAAGGACTATCAGGGAATATATTTTTTATCCTGTCTATTTTTGTTGGCAAATAATTGCCTTTCCTCTGGCTGTTTTATGTATATATCTGTAGGGATTTATCCTGTCTATTTCCTTGGTGAATAAATTGCTTTTCCTCTGGTTGTTTCATGTGTATTTCTGCAGGGAAACTTTGCTTTCATACGTCAGAAATGGGAACAATGTGCAAGTTATGGGTTCCTTGAGTCTATTGGCTATGTTATTGCAGACAAAAGGTTAGAATTTTATAATTCAAAATTCATTTGGAGACTATATGTAGTGCTGTTCTCTCATTTGTATCTGCTTTAATAGAACTGGACGAATCAATGCTAGATGCTCTAGGAATTCTTCCTCAACGGAAAAAGCATAAGAAACTCTTACTGGTAAGTTCTTTTAGCTGCCTATCATTTCTTGGAAAGTGAATATCATCATTAGTAACCATGGCTTAGTTGCCTGCATGTAGTGTTGTTGATTTCTGGGTTACTGGTAGGCCATTTTCAACTTCCAGTTGTCATGTATTATAGGAATAGTGAATGCAAGAGATTGGTTGCTAGGTTGTGAGATAAAACTGTTGAGCCTGCCATTTAAAATGTGATATTTTGTCCTTCTCATGGGGAACTTATCTCCATTTTGATAGAGAGAAAAATAGGAGTTTCAAAGTTTTCCCAGGATTTTTGGCATATTGCATGTTGAAGGGGTTGAAGCTGGTGTCAAAGCTGATGAGACTGTAACACCTATTGCTTAATTGTAAATTTTGATTTCTTAATTATTCAGAGGTGGGAGATTCATATTTGCATAGTAATGGTTTAGAAGATTATACTCTTGAGTACCTTTTATCTGCAGGACAGGCACTGGTCATATATTAATCCTAAAAGATCTTAAGAGGCCAACAGTATGAGCAAATGGATGATTTAGTCCATATTTTAGCTATTTGTGGACAACTGTATCTTGGAACGTTGAGCTTTGATTAATGTGTCAGGTGTCAATGGCAGAATGGTTAACCTGAAATGCCAGGAATAAAGTCTGTCAAAGGGTCCTGCAAAAATTTGTACCTGTAGCTCTCTCTCTTTTTTTTTTTTTTTTTTGAATATTATATAGGGAAAATGGAATAGGCAAATGAAGAGTATGGATATTTTGCAATAGATTTATTTCTTCCTTGCACTTTTTGCTACAATGTTATGCAATTTTTTACCATAGGAGGTGCAATAGACTCAACTTATTAATGCAAGGGATAAATCCATGAGTATTGGTGCACGCTCTTTTTTTTTTTTTTTCCTCCTCTCTTTTTTGGTTTCTCAAAGAGACATTGCCAGCTTCAATAATAGCCTGAAGTAGTGTTGGTGGAATTTCAACCTTAAACCTCATGAGTTTCTCCTAATGGCTTGTATACTTTCTAGAGTGGTATAAATGAGGAATGGAAAAGTTATGTCTTAAGAACCACTATTATTAGGAATAGGGTAGAAATATAAATTCCAGAGTTTAGTTTATATAATTTTTCATTGTATCATCTCATTAATTATAGTATTAAATTGGAAATACAATTAAAAATACCAATATGCCCTTAATCAGTCTTTTTGAAAAATAACTGAAATTTAATTAACCTTTTCTCATTAATTAAGGATATTATTGTCTAATTAGTAAAAATTTAAAAAAGAAGTACCAATAGTAGAGGTTGAAATTGCTCTGCCCTCTCTCTAGAAACTGCCTTCCTCCTAAGAAACCACTTTTCTGAGGATCCTGTTTTCCAACCTCTTTTCTCCCCATCTAATCATTCTTTCCTTCTCTTCTCTTCTATCCTTTTAGCTCTCCTCCATTCACCTCTCTGTTCCCTTGTTTTTCTCCCTTAACCATGACCGGAAAACCTCCCAACCCACACCCTCAGCCCCCCTCCGTTGCCGTGGATGGCTCTTCTGTCCTTGGTTTAGCCCAAAACCAGCCTTCTGTTGGACAATCTATGGGGCCTTCGATTCCCCCGTCTTCCCTTTCTAGCAAAAAAGTCAGTTTTGCTTTTTCTAATAAAAAGCAATGTAACATAGAAAAGGCTAACCTTGGGCAGTGCGCTCCTAAAAAAGCCACAAGCCCTTGTCTTTTTAAGGTTGACTCCTAAACCTTTGGAGCATGTTTCCCTTGCATAAGCAAAAGTGACCATCGTAAGTATTTCCTCGTTTGGAAATACTACCTTAGAAGAGATTAACTACCTGGTAGACAACTTAGAAAATCAATGCCGCTCTTCCCCTACAAGTATTAGGAGTAAGTCTTTTGTGGAAGCAGCTGGCAAATCTTCTGGCAAATCTTCCTCTGCTCCTTTGGTTCCAAAATTCAAGTTAGATTTCTTCCCTTCGGCTTTCAAAGGAGCAATTGCTAAGGTAAAACCACCCCCTTTCTGTGGTGTCTGAAGGAGCCAAATTCTGGTACTCAACTTTGGTTGGTTTTTTCCTAAGCTAGAGACTTCCTTTCAACTTGGTCCATGACATTGCCATGCACATTTGGATGAAGTGTGGTATTCTGGAAATGTTAGGAAGTAAGGAGGGGTGGTTTTATTTCCGTTTTGCTTCATCATCTGATATGGAGCTTGTGTTGGCTAAGCCTTGGTTTTTTGCTCAACATCTTCTTCTCCTTTAGCAGTGGTGATCGAGTATGTCCTTTGAGAAACCATAACCATGTACCATTCCTACTTGAGTGGTCTTTTCTTGGGTGCCTTGTGAATTCTTATACACTAAGGGCCTTAGTTATATTGCCAATGGTGTAGGTAAACCCGTACAAGCCAACTCTTTAACCGTTGTATGTTCTAGAGCTAACTATGCTCGTATCCTTATTGAGTTGGACGCAAAAGACGATCTGGTCTCCAGAATTGATATTTAACATGAAGATGGTTCTTTGGCTTCTTCTATCCAAGTCGATTACCAATGGCTCCCCCCTTGCTGTGCTTCTTGTATTTGAAACAACAAACCTCCAATGGTCAGCATCACAATAAAGGCAAATGGGTTGAGGTAAAAAGAAAGGAGAAAAGACCTATAGGCGTTGAATTATCCTCCCAAGTTGATTCCATCCCCTACACTCCAAAAAATGGTTTAAACATAGAGACTAGTGAGGAAATGCTCTCTCCTCTAAAAAATTTGGCTGACATTAGAAATGAACATGTCACTCCTCCATCTGATGTAGGTGAAGACTTTGAGGGCATTGAGAATGATAGCTTAGTAGATGACTCAAAGTTTGCATCTAATCAGGAGGGTACAATGGAAATTAGGTTCTCTAACGTCTCAGAAACACCCTAAGAGGTTATCCCTATAGGTTTGACTCTTGAACTATAGTCACAGGAGCAAGCTAATGTATATGTTGAAGGAGAGAACTTAGAAGCTAGTACCTTCTTTGTCCAAGCGCAGGGGTAAAAAAAAAAAAAATTAAGAGGGGGACCTACTTTTAGGAGTGGTAAAGGCTCCTCCAGCGGTAGGGGAGAGAAATCTTTTAAACGAAAGCATTGTACTTGACACATCTATTTTCTTAATCCTCTTCTCTCATGAATTTTGCATCTTGGAATGTGCGTGGGATTGGTTATCCCATTAAAGGTAAAGATGTAAGAAATCTTTGTGAAGATAAGAATATTTCCCTTATAAGGCTACTTGAGACTAAACCATTCAAATGTTGATTTTGTGAAATCTAGAATAAATCTAAGTTGGTCCTTTGCTATTAACCAGCATGCTCCTAAGCAGATTTGGTTGGGTTGGGATGCTAGGCTTTGGGATATACACATTATCGAAGAACATAATCAGTTTACACATTGTTTATGCTTCAATAAGAGTTGGAATGAGGGATTCCAACCCTCTTTTGTGTATGCATCCAATTTAGCCCTAGATTGCCGAGTTCTTTGGAAATGCTTGTTGGAAATCAATCTCTCTTACTTGAATCAACCTTGAGTAATGTTGAGAGATTTTAACGTTACCAAATCTGTATTTGAACGTAGTGGAGGCAATGCTTGTTGGAACCAAGATCTAGACGATTTTAAGTCTTTTATTGATGAAGCGGAATTGAAGGATTTGAATTTTTTAGGTAATCTTTTCACTTGGTTAGATAAACAAGAAGGAAATCCCATTTTGAAGAAGCTAGATCATAGTTTAATTCACCAACATTGATTGATGTCGTTCCCTTAGTTTGTTGGCATTTTTTAACTCTTCTTCTTATCTAACCATAGTCTTGCTATGGTTCAAATGAACATAGATGAAGTCCTTTCAAATTTTTTGACTTTTAGATAGAATCTGGAAATTTCATCCCCTTTGTGATTGATGTGTGGAAGCGTTAAGTCGCTGGTTCCTTGTGTTATTAAGTGGTCTCTAAGCTGAAATTTCTGAAGAAGGAACTCAAATAGTAGAATGAGAAGCATTTTTCACATATTTCCACAAGGTTAGCGTAGCAAAGGAAAGATTAACTACAGCTTAAGATGCCATTGTGAATGGTAATTTGGACTTGTTTGGTAAAGAAAAGAAGCTTTACAAAGAGTACTACTTCCTTAGACCTGCTGAGGAAAGCTTCTATAAACAGAAATCAAGAGTAAGTTGGCTTAAATTGGACGACAAGAATAATTCCTTTTTTCACAAAGCCATGATCCAAAGGCATAACAAGAGCTCCACTTACGTGTTAGAAAGAGAGGATGGATCCTTAGAGTTGGGCGATAGAGAGGTAAAAGCAAAAGCTGGGAATTTTTTCAAAGAACTATTTTACTCTAATGGCTTTGTAGGTTTAATCCTTGATTCGTAGTGTACAACAATTTATATCTAAACGGCTGTCCTCGGACCAAATTAGTTTCCTTGAGGCACCCTATAGTGATGGAGAGATTAAAATAGCGCTCCTCTCAAGTGAATGAAAAGAACTAAGGCTAGATGGATTCTGAGCTAAATTTTTCAAAGCATCTTGGCCTATCATCGAAGTTGATATGATTCTTGCAGTAAGAGAATTCTTAGCTTCGAGTTTTCTATTGAAGGAATTGAACAACACTATCATTACTCTTGTGCCCAAAATGCCAAATCCAACCAAAATGGGTGACTTTCGGCCTATCTCCTGCTGTAATATGATCTATAAAGCTCTATCTAAGATACTAGCACTAGACTAAGAGAGATTTTACACTCTATGGTAGGACCTGAGCAATCTGCCTTTATTCCATTTGGTCAGGTTTTTGGCTCCTACTAGGCTCTTTGGACACTGTTTTTAGTGCATGACAAATCACAACTTCAAGCATTCCTTTACATGTCAAATTATGTTCTATTATTGAAGAAAATTCTTGAACTCTCCTTGCTGGTGATCCTTGGGCAAATCTCTATCTGGACTACTCTTGTATGGATTCCCCATGTTGGGTTCCGTCTAAGCACTCAACTTTCTCCATCAAAAGTTCGTATAAAGCTCTTCGGCCAAGTACACCAAAAGTACCATGGATCAAAATTGTCTGGTCAAATCTTCCATATCGTAGCACTCATTCATTCTGTGGTTAGCATGGAACAAGAAGCTTTACACCTTGGATAAACTTTGTTCTTGAGTTTTTACTTCTCAGTTCACTTGCTTCTGTGCAAGGCACATCCAGAAAACCATAAACATCTCTTCTTCACTTGTGACTACACCAAGGATGTTTGGCAACAAGTTTTTCAACATAAGGGTCTGCCATAAGTGCTATCCTCTTGGTAAGGAATGGTCTCTTGCATCACTGTTGGCTCCTTGCCTCCTTTGCTTAACACTTAGGCTCGGGCTGTAGCTGCTGTTGTGTATTATGTTTGGAGAGTCCATAGTTGTGTCAGACTAGGAAAAGATATCCTTCCTACTCACATTTTTGCTATATTGATCTAAGCTACTTGGATTTATCCTAGATTGTACTTCGAGTGGTCTTCTCTAGTTTCCTTTTGTATAGTCCCTTGTGAGAGTATTTTTCTTGCTTTTAGCGGTTTGGACATTTTTTTATTTTAATAAAATTATTTAATTACCTAAAAAAAAATAAAGAATATAATTGTCTATCATTTGAACTTTTTATTCCTTGTGGAAAGGGAATAAAAAATTTCATCTTTCATAAGGTAACAATTATTTCCTTTAGAGGGAATAGAAAAGTTATCACAAGTAAGAATTCCAAACTAAATTCCAAGTAAACAGGGTTATAGGGAGTATAGCAGGAATAGTTAATTTATTCTCTCTCCATTACCCCTAAGTAAATGAGCCATAAGAGTTCTTAAACCTTACTAACTCTTGGGGTTTATCATTACCTTTGTTTCTATGAAAAATCAAGAGGCCCTCTACCTCTTCATAAGCCTGCCATAACTTTGGTCATGACAACATATACAATTTTCTGAGTGGCTGTGCATGTCAAGTGGTCAGTGGGGGATTTAGAGGAGAATGTCCATTAGTATCTGATTCAGCTTAGACGATTCACGAACAGCATATTCTATAGTAGTGTATTCTCTTGTATTCATGCTGGTACAGCTATTGCAGTTGCATCCTTAGAATTACTGACATATTTCTGTAATCTCATATCTATCATGTGAAAGGAAGAATATGGTCCTCAATCATAGTTTAGAGAATGCTTTTTTGGCAATTATCAAGTGCAATAAAGATTTGGCTTTTCCATCTTAATTGGCTGGTTAACAAATTAACTTTCTTGTAGGAAGCTTTGGTTGGGGAAGGCTCAGGTGAAGAGCAGCTCTTTTCTTCTGGAAGTAGTTCAATAAATGATGGCATGAATAGTGAGCTTGATGTTTATCTGCAAAAACTCAAGGTATTGATAGATACTGCCGGTTCTTGACTTTATATTTTACAAAATTCAGATTGTCATTTTTAACCTTTATGAAATTGAGCTTTCTTCCTCCCATCCTCCCAACCTTCCTGTTCAACCACAACAAAAAATACTTTGCTATATCTGAACCATTCTCTAATTAAAAAACTCGACTGTAATGAAAGTAAGTAGATGACAGGGGAGGAAACTGGCAGATAAAATACTGGCGGTTCTTATTCTTTCCTCGAAGGATGGTATTACCATCATCAGACTGTTTTTTATTTTCACTTGGACATTCATTTTATTAGAATAACTAACAGATGAAGTTTATTCAAAAGAAGTTGGGTCATTGGTGTTTCAGGGCTTTCCAGTAGTCTTCATAAAAGGGACAATTTCCAAATGCATTATCCCATGAGATTGCTTCTTCCATTGGTCTGAGCCAATGATATGCATATAACTAACACATATGTAAAAGAAAGAACCATTTTATTTATTTATTTATCAAAGAAATAGTTTTTCTTCCATTTGGAAGAATTTCATCTTTTTTATTTACCCAACCCAAAAAAAAAAGAAATTGTCATTTTTTTAACAAATGGGTTAGCTTCTTTTAGGCAAATAGGTCTCATGCAAGAAACTTGATCTCCCTTTAGTGATAGTTTTCCTTGTATGTTGTGCAAGTTATATGGATGCACTGTATTATTTTATTTATTTATGAGTGGGTTGGATTCACCTGGGTACATGAATACTGAATGCATTTATTTGGTTGTGTGCGTTCCTATCATCTATTGGTGGATAATGTGAAGTGAGAAGAAATTAATAGGGCTCATAGTGAATCCATTAAGTCATTGTTGCATGAATCTAAACATTTTTTGGTTTTTCAGTTTTGTTATTATATCAACTATAGAATTACATGAGGCTGTCCTGTTCTCTTCTTGTATCTAGGCTGTAATTTTTTGGTTTGTGGAAAAGGGTTAATTTTTGTGACTTGTTTTCTCCCAAAAGGAATTTCTTGAAGATGATTGCCTATTCTTTCTTTTGTTTGTATCTTCAATAGGATCAGTATGGGGTTGCTGTTTTAAATTTTGAAGAGGGACCAAGCCCGAAATTTCATAGATCTGAGGTAATTTTGCTATGTTTTGGCATATGAAATTCTCTGGCGTTTTATAGTAAAAAGGCATTAAATTTGTTTAACATCTTGTACAGAGGTAAACAGGTTATAATTTTTTTTTAGTTTGATGTGCTTTTCTGTAAGATTCAACCTTCTTTTCTTGAATCCCACAAAGTGACTTGGCTAGTGACATTGAACTCCTTTGCGGCCTTAAGCTGTTATCTTTTG
Source organism: Lumnitzera racemosa (assembly GCA_024138005.1). Classification (NCBI taxonomy): domain Eukaryota; kingdom Viridiplantae; phylum Streptophyta; class Magnoliopsida; order Myrtales; family Combretaceae; genus Lumnitzera; species Lumnitzera racemosa. The sequence goes on from JAMXBC010000007.1 coordinate 12,754,724, forward strand.
TTAATCAATGAATTGGTACCTTAAAACCTTCTTCTCTCTTTTGCCGATAAAAAACATGCATGAATATGAAATCATATTTGTTATGCTGAATCTCAACAAATATAGCTGTATTTGTATTGCGAAGCACTTCTGGTAAAGTAACAGTTTTGTAGTTCTCAAAGCTGCATCACACTTTACACACTTCACTGTGGATACCTTAGGTGCTCTAGGCTTTGTCTGTGTAGTGAGTCATTATTCAACATGAATGTTGTTATAGATGTAGTTTACTCTCTTGTGAGAGCTGTCTTACTTGGGAGTTATTTTTGCTAAATGGTGTAGCAACTGATGTGCCTTGTGATGTACTTTCACTAAGAAAAGCAGAAGGTGTACTACAGCAATGTTATGTTGTAATTATCTTGTCACAAACTTATGTTTAGCTGATTTTTTTTTTTTTTTTTTAGTTTTGTTTTTTATCTATCTTTTCTTTCTCTTGCACAAGGGAGACGAGGGGGGTTGGGGGGGTGCTTCTTGTTCTCCTGCATTGGAAAAAATGGCTGAGTTTACAAATTCAAGTATTTCATGTACAATTTTGTCTGAGTAGGCATTGATTTGCTGATTCTACAATGTACTCTCTTTTTCTTTCATTTACTCATTTAAAATTTTCTTTTAGGTGTTGGATTCATTGTTCGCTCTCTTTTGTCGGTCAAATATAGCAGCAGAGACAAAGTGGGAAGGTGGATGGCTTTTGCGTCAGTTGCTTCCTCATGGTGAAGTGGAATTTAGCAGCCATCATCTTATGTTGCTTAATGTAAGCCATATCACATATAAGGATTGGGTTGAACCAAGTCATCTTGGAAACTATTTTCCTCAAGAAAATCAATTCCTTGTTGGTGCTGGATCATTTATTTTAATAATTTATGGGGATCAAACCAATGGCATATGTCTTACCACAATGGGTGATTTAAATTCCTTGTATGTCTTTATGTATGTATTTATATATTAGATTTAGTTTTAGGAGCCTGGTTGATTTAAATCCCAACCAGTGACATCTTTGCTATCTGAATACATTCTATTCTCAATCTGGCATGATTGCAGGGCCACAAACATGATTGCTTACCTGACAGAAAAGTCTCTGTGGTCTTGAAGGACTATGACCAAAATTAACCTATCATAACTAGTCCCATTGGCATCCTAAACAGACTTAATATTAGCTATTGAGTTGTAGCCATAGTTCTTTGAATGCTGAGCATCATATTATGGTCTAAGTTGCTTTGTCTATACAATATGCAGTCTTTCCTGAACAAATACTCGTACGTTTTTCTTTTGGCCAGTAATCAACCATATGTTCACTTCGGTTTATTTTCTTCAGTTGGCCTTCGTATTGGATTATAATTGGGTCTGTTGGTGGAGGTGAATAAGTGTTTCTTCTTTGGAGATTTCATCAAGTGGACAGATAGTGGCTTGATTCATGGATAGTTTACACTGCTTGTCATTACGCTTTTGCATTTCTTTTGTAGGTCACTGTATTTTAAATTTTAAGATCCGTTGCACTGACCTTTACTTCAATTTATTAGTCCTCAACTATTCAGATGCCAAGGGAAAACTGACTTGGCTTGTTGGTGTGGAGTTCTCAATCCTCTTGATATAGCATTTTCAATATTTTAAGAATAGTGACATTTGTAAAAATAATTTAGAGGATGATGATTGATTGCTTTCTGTTTACAGGATGCATACAAGAATTGCTCTCATGATCTTGTACAGGAAACAAGAGGAAGCTGGATTGATCACCTTCTATCCATCCTTGGTGATGAATGGAGAAAGTGCAAACGAGGTTGCTATTTTTAGTATTTAAATGAATGTTTCTTAATGCTGTCTGTAACAGATGCAATTTGATTGTCTTTAACATGTCATATAATTCTTGTAAATGATGGAATTAAATGAATATGACCAGCATGTTCTAACAAATAGTTTTCTATGTTTGCAGTAATTGAGGCTTCGTCCCCTCGTAAGGATCCGAAGAGTACACTGTTGTCAATTTGGAGGTCCCCTGAAGGTTAAATTCTGTGCATTTCTTCCCTACTAGATTAACAGAGAATGTTTTCCTTGTACACTTCTTTTTCTTGCTTTTTTTTATGATTCTCTTCCCTATACATTAAATTTTAACACAACCCACCAGTGAGCCTCTGTTGCCTTTGAAGGCAGTTTTACATGTATCAGTAGAGCTTATTGGATATTCACTTTTGTGTTTCTTCCTCTGCAGATGCAATTCCAAGTGAATCATCATTGGCTGCTGGTGAGAGAACATGTGAAGTGGTTAAGGTTTGTGCTTTCAACAATGAATGAACTAGTTCTTTTTCTTCATTTATGTAATACTCTTGAGTGATGATGCTAACAAGAAATCACCTCAGAGATGTTTTCACCCCCTCTATTTTTATTGTCATAATTTCTACTGCTAAGATATTGCAATTTTAATAGGTCTTCGTACTCCTCCACCAACTTAAAGAGTTTTCTGCTGGTAGATCATTGCCTGAGGAACCTTTGATTGATCCGCTTGCGGATGATTCTGAAAATTCACATGCTAAAACTGCTGGGTTAGATGCCTCAGGTCCAAAGCCTGGCACTGAGTTAAATCTTGGTTAGTTTGCTTTCATCCTATATTTATTTCATCCTAGATTTGAGTGATGATACAGCTAAAGACACTGCAGGTCATTAAAATTTGGTTAAAAATCCTAATCCCTCAGTTTTATTAAATCCAAATTAGATGATGAGCTGGCACAATGAAAAATTGTAGTGGTATTTAATTACAAAAGGCTGACATATAATTATACTGTAGGATAGATGTCCTGCCATCAATAATTTTCAGGGGACATCATTGTTCCTTTATGACTTGAGCTATCTTAGTCAATTTTCACTTGCAGTTGATGGCTTACCATGTAGAATTGCATTTGAGAGGGGTAAAGAGCGTCGTTTTCACTTTCTTGCTCTTTCCTTGGGGACATCTGGCTGGGTTATCCTTGCTGAAGAATCACCACTGAAGAGGCAATATGGAATAGTCCGTGTGGCTGCCCCTTTGGCTGGTTCAAATGTAAGCTATAGTGATTTCATATGAGCAATCCATCCTTTTCTTGGTCCATCTATGTCAGAGACTCTCGTGCTGGCTATGCAAGGTTGAGATTAATCCCCATTTATTTGCTTTCTTATTTTCAGCCCAGGATTGATGATAAGCATTCGAAATGGTTACATTTGCGTATTCGTCCATACTCTCTTCCCTTTTTGGATCCATCTAGATCTTGTGTATCTGGGAAAGGGAGGGCAAGAGCTTTGGTAGATGGGAGGTGGACACTAGCCTTCAGAGATGAGGAGTGTTGCAAGTCTGCTTTGTCGATGATTCTTCAAGAAAGCGATCGCCAAAGTAATGAGGTTGTGAGGAGATTGAAACATTTATTAACCTTTGAAAATGCTTGACTCATTGGGAAATTAATTGAATATTCCCAGAACTCAGAAGGCTACTGCTTCAGATTGTCTTTTCCACTCATTGCTGATTTCTTGCTTGGTTGAGGTTTTGCAAATAATTAGTTATAGCACATAGGGTGGGGATTTATTAGGCATTTTCACCCCTTCAAAAGAATCTTTCTGTAGATATACCAAATGTAGATTAGCACACCCCTTCTGCCATTCTTTGTATATTAGGTTTGCCCTTTTTGTAGTTTCTTGGGCACTTACAATTCTTTATTAGCTGCCAGCAGGGTTGGGTTTCCTCTCCCAGTTCGAGAGCTTTGTAACATAATTGTACATGTGAGGCAACAACAAAAGCGAAATCTCCAATGTATTTTTTTCCTCCTAATGAACCCTTTTCTTTTTTTTTTTTGTTTTTGGGTCTTGATATCTCAACTTACGTTGATAAGAACACGATAACAGATGTTGCGTTGGCGCTTGATGAAGTGCTTAACTGTCCACTTGCATGATGGATTTTACTTGATGACAAATCCCTTTCAGGCTATTTTGTGAGTGCAAAACCTCTTTCAATTTTGGAAATACGAAGTCTGATGTTTGATCCACGGATTCTTTTGTGAGCTGCCATTTGCCTTAAACTCAGTCGAAGCAATAAAAAGAAACTTGTACATATCAGATTGTTGTTCTTTCCATAAAAATCATTTGCTTCGGAAATGGTATGTCTTTCTATTGAGTATGATCAGGTAATTTTCCTGCAAACGCTCCGTGAACTTTTCCTTCTCTTCCAGACTGTCAACTCAAGTTCAAATCTTCGAGTATCCGGCATATAGAATCGCAGTCTTATGAATTCTCTAAGGTTAAGTCATGTTTACATGTTTAAGCATTTCCTTTCTTTATCTTATTAAGGCTTTAGGGATTCATCTGAAACAGCACGGTTACACTTGCAGTATGCAGTCATCACTTATTATTCTGCAACGGTGGTCTTCCTTCGGTTCTTCAAATCTAAATTTCTTGAGCTTAATCTCTTAACTATATTTGTGTGATTCTCAAATCTTGATTCATCGCTTCCCAGTTAAAGATTTTATTAATTAAAGGTCTAATTGATTGTCACGCTTATATACCGACGCTAGTGGAAGGATTTCTCTTTAGATAGAAGGTATTGTATCTGGTATTTTGCGGATGAATGGATTGCATACACCTTTTTCTTTTTTTTTTTTTCTTTTTTTAAAAAAAGTGGTTCATACTCTGGTCTGGGTTCACAATGCTGAATAAAAATAGAGCCAGCAATGTGGGTTCTCTGAAAAGTCCTTTTTGTTGTACCTGTATCTGCATTTTGTCCTGAATACATTAATCTATGATAAAATTATTTATGTAAGATATTGGAGGTAATTATGCATACCCATCATTTCCTTATAATGGACAAATTTTATTAGTCATGTTTAGGACAGTTGAGAACTTTTACTCGAATCAGTGGGGAGTGTGTAATTAGGAATTGTCCTAATAAATCCATGATGCAAAGTGCAGAATAATGGTGTTGTATCATAGGAAGACAGGTCCCACTCCCGCCGTTTGATGCAATCATGTCTTCCGGCATTATGAGCTCTTTAGGGTCAAAGTAATGATGCAGATTCTAAAGAAAAAGGATTTTGAAACTAGCTAAAAAGTGTCGCTGGCTTGTAGTGGAGAGGAAGATGCTTATGTGAGCCACTGCTTATGCCAATAAAGAACTTATGATTACTCCTTTTTCTCCCTGTGGAGATGCCCCTGCACGTAAATGCTCACTGATTGCAGTCAACAACAGTAAAATAAAATAAAAAAAAAAACATCATTGTTTGAATAGGTGGTAGATATACATTCCAACAATATTTAAACATATATTAGTTGTCATGTTTTTGTATATTATAATTTTATTGATACTTATATATTATTATTCATTAACAATATTTAAATATATATTAGTTGTCATGTTTTTATATATTATAATTTTATTGATACTTATATATTATTATTCATTTGCATTGCGTAGTAATTTAGAATTATTGAAACATTTCACCATGATGATTGGGATAAAGTTATTATTTATATTATCATGGTATAAAATACTAAATCCTTATCTTGTGATTGAATTATCAGATTAGCACTATCCTAAATGTGCCACTATGCGATTATTTTGTATCTTTTTTTTTTTTTTCAATTGCCTAATTCAATAATTGAATTTTTTTTAGATCGGCGGCTTGTGGTTTCAATTCCTGACTGCAATCCCTTTCGGGAAGTCATTTTATTTATTGCAATTAGTAAGCTAAACGCTATAAGAATGGCACACAGGAATCCAACCGAAGTTATTTATTTACAAAACAAACTCATATCTTAAACATTCGAAAATTTGAATATGATCTTCAGCTTCAATCTTCGGTCAAATAAAATTATCCTTATCAACTCTTTAATACTTCGATTAATCCCTGATACTCAGCATGAAAACTGTAATCAGTGCAATCTTCGGTCAAATATTTGTAGTTGATTTGATTGAATTTGGAGTACAAAATAACAGCTAACGGCTTACGCATATACCTTATTTGATATTAGATAAACTTGACGAGTTCCACTTCATAACATCTGATGAATTTATGATATTATGAGATCCTTATTCAAGTTAATCCTTATTGATCTTGAAAAATTAACAGATATCTTCCGTTAAATCTTCAAAAAAATAAGATCAAATCTTATCCAAATATTTAATTCACCTTCTTAATAGTTAAAACTTGTCTTGAATTAAGTTCGAATTTTCAAATAATAATAGTTGATTTAAACCCAACTTCTATAATAGAGCAAAATCAAGTTCATTATCTAAAAATATTCTACTAGTGGAATTAACCTTTTAAAAATTTACTCTCTATTGATATGTATTAAGATGTTTTATGGTTATCTTGAAAACGTTTTTTATATTTCATTCTTATACATTTTTGAGTAAATACTTCTATTGATAATTTATCTTCAAATACTTTCTATTAAGGATAAGTGGGTATAGGGTGGATAGAGTATGAAGCCCTATCATATCTTATATTGTTATCATATCTTATATTGTAAATACAAGTTTTTAAGTTTTTGTACCTAAAATATATCTTGTGGTATCTTAGAATCATCTCATATACTGTCCTCTATAGATTCTACAAGGTATCTTGTATCTTACGGTACTTATAATTTTTTTTTTCATCTTCCTACAAAACTTTGTGTTGGATGTATAATTAGTATTAAAATTATACTTATACTATTGGTAGACCTATTGGTAATAATTTGTATCGGTTACAACATATCTTGAGTTGGGACAATATAGAACTTTGGTAGGTAAAATAAAGAAAATTTCTACTATTGGAAATATTGGAACTTCTAGTTGGATCATGCCTAAATTTGTCTTATCTTTTTTTTTTTTTAAATCATCAAAATAAAATTTTTATCAAATTATGAGATTATTATACACAAAATACAAGAACCATGTGTAAGTATTTTCAATATAATATATGGAATGATAAGTTAAGAACTACATTATTTTTAATACCTTAGTAGATTAGAGTTAGTAAAATAGGAATGAGAATGCAAAAAAAATATAAGATAGTAAAAGAAAAGAGAGGTAAGAAAATGACGAAGAAGAATAGGAAAAAGTAAATAGATAGTAGACTAGATAATAGATAAAAGTTGCCTATGGTCTTAAGATTTTATTATGAGATGAGATTTTATTATTATTTTCTTTAAAACTGAAATAGAAAAAAGTAATAATATTAATTAATATTATTTAATTATTGTTATAAAATAGGTATAAGGTACCACAATTTTGTACCTCATATAGATTAGAGTTGTAAATCTTAAAGAAAGGAGAAAAATAAAGAAATATAACACGGGAAAATAGATAAATAAATGTTGATTTTTCATTAAGGATATGATTTGGCAATATTAAAAAGTGATAAGGGTATTTTAGGCATGGAAAGTCCTACGAAACCCTAATATAAAAGCCACATATTGAATGTTAGAAGCCCGTTTTGCAACTCTCTCATGTACTGCACATATTGGTTAAGATTTTTGTAATGACCTAGAAACAAGGAGAAGATTACAATGGGATTTAGTGAGATTGGAATAATGAAAATCAAGGTAAGGTTTGGAAGTGTCATTTTATTAAAGAATTGTAATAAGATCTCATTAAAAATTCTTTTTTCTAACTAGGGCAATGAATGAAACGAATTAAAGAGGGTCTTATACCGAATGCTTGGTGGTTCAAGCAAGTTTAGGGTGAGAAGGATTAAAGGTAAGATTGTTGTATTGTTTTATTTTAAGTTTTTTGTTAAATTTCGTTAAAAGTTCATTTTTCCTGTTAGGGTAGCATCTAAAATGAATTTTAGGTATTGTTTTGAGGAGTCTACAGCGGGATCTTGGTGGTGGAAGCGAGGACTTCAGATCCTAAATGTAAGAAATTTATGTGTAGACTATGTATATGGTTGTTCATTGAAGTATTGTTGAATCCTTGAGTTTTGGGTGAGTTTTGGTTGTAGATTGAGTTTAGTTGATGTTTGGAGAGGTGTAGGGTTGGGTTATTAGTTGGAAAACACGAAGGAAGGATGAATTTCAAGTTTGGAAAAAACAGGATTAGAGATGCGGGGATGAAATATCACTACAACTTATAGAATTTTATAGATTGCAGCTTAACGTTCGGGTGCCAAGGAGCAAAATGCTCCTTGATCACGGCGTCTGGACGCCACGCAGTGTAGCATCTACATACCATGACCCTTATTGCGTATAGCGACATGTATTTGGTTTTTAATTGTTTTCTAAGCACGTTTTTTCATTCCTAATCCTTTTTAAAGTTTTTCTAAACATAAATCTTCACCAAAAATGTTTTACAAACTAATCTATCATCATAGTAATCCTAGGTTTTTTTAAGCGCCACAAGTTATAAATGTCTAAGGGTTGAGTAGTTAAGTTTAAGGACAATGTTAGACAAGTCTTTAGACTAAGTAAAAGTGTTTTATTTTCATGTGAATAGGTTGTGTACGATTGTTTCCAAAGCCAAGCAATCCATTAGGAGTAAGAGATGATGTTATGTTAAGTTATGTTAGTTTATAGCAAGTCGACGAAACCAAGTATGGGATACTTGCTTATTTGTTGTGGTTGCTAGGCTATATGATAAAATTGAATTAAATAATTATTCGACCTTAATTGTATTGTGTTAATTGTGCTTGGCTAAGCTTAATAGATTAGGAGGACTAGATCTTGGGGTGTCACCTTAAAAATCCTTGTGCATTGTTGTTTTAAGTGGAGTTTCACTTGAAAATGATTTGTGTATATTTTAGGTTATTTCTTGATTTCTAAGGTTTTGGGGAGGACTTAACATCGATATTATATGGTATAAGTATATTATGTGTATTGGGTTTGTAAGTATCATTATGTTACTTCTTGAATTAAAATAAAGATAATTAAATGGTTGGTTGTTGCATTTTGCATTCCGTATTCGTATGTAACCAAGACTTGTATGTTCACATGTATGTGCTTGTTGTATTCCATATTGAGCTTTAGCTTATCCAGTCTTTAATTTCTAGGTGAAGGTATAGGTTATGGAAATCATAAGGATTATTACCGTGATATTGATTATTATGGTAATGTATTACTACAAATATTTTTATGATGTTGATAACAGCTTCGTGTAGTTTGAGTAGGATTGTGGAATTGGGTGCATTTGTTATCGAACTTTTAGTTATTTCTTTTATTTTGTATTTTAGGTTGTGAGAAGTCACTTGAGACTTCTCTTGTCTAAGTATATGGGTTATCGATACCAGTTGCTATAGTGAGTAAAAGAATCTATAACTCTGTTATTATTTTTTTACATTAAACAAGGTTATTCAAAAGCTAATCTTATAGTAAAATTTCTAGTGGATTATAGATGTTGAGAACATATATGAAAATTTATTGGAGTTATTACAGGTTATCGTGGTAGATATCTCTATGGAGAAGTTAACAGGTGGTTTTGAAATGCCTAGTGTATCAATAAAGGTTAGGAATACGTGGTGAGTTGTAACGTTTCAAGTCCTATGACGTCATAAGAGTATAGGTTTTAGGATGAGACAAAATACCCTAATTTCATATCAATACCCTGAACTATTACCTAGAACTTACCCTACGACCCTCATTTCCTATAAGAACCTACTTAGTAGAGCAGGGTTTAGGTAACTACCTTATACGATAAGGTTACTCACTCACTCTTAGCTTACATATTAATGTTACCTTAGAATAGCTTCTATATTAAAATGCCTATTTAGTCCATCTGTCCAATATACATTCTATTATCTTTTATATTGTTGCTCTAACTCAATTAACATTTGCACATTTTTTCTTTTAGGTACTTATATTACTCTAACAACTTTATGTTCAAAGTATCTTCTATATTCTTTAATCAACTTTATTTAGAGAACTAATATTTATTTAGTACATAACTTTTTTTTAACTATCATTGTAAATTAAAACCGTGACAAGTTATTGTAGTAATCTAAAATTATTGTTCTTTTTTTTTTTATAGTAGATGTTGAACTTAGAGTTCATTATTTGATTTTACTGAGAACAAAACAAAAAGTGTATATCTAAATATGTTGTTTTTGAAGAGAACAAAAATAAGTGGATGATTAAACCAAGTATTATTCGATTATTTTGAGATAATTGAATAAGTTCAATTAGCTTGTTTAATGATTAAATATATCAATTATCTCTATAAGAAATTTAATCTTTTGAAGTTGTGATCAAATGATTTTAAAGTTATATTGTAAAGAGTATTTGTTTATTGTGTGTTAAAAGAATTTTTAAGTCATATTTGGCCTACTGGGTTAATGGCTTAAGGAAGAACTAGGCTGACAGTATAAAACCCCATAAAACACAAAGAAAAGCTCATTGACTTGGAAGAACTGGCTTGCCAGTTCACTTGTTGGTTCACTCACCGGTAGAGTAATTTTTACCGACTTATCGGTAATTCAAAGTACCGGCATGCTGGTAAGTTAAATTTAACCAGCCGTTGGAGCATTAAATGCATTGTAACAGGAAGAAATGAACGGGATAATATAAATGCTCAACAACTCGACCAAGAACAGTAGAAAACTGATCTTTTATTGCAATATTTCAATATTCTCTCGTATTCTTATTGTCTATAATTCTTATTGTCTCTTATACCATAAATTGCTAATATTTAGAGAGATTTGAAGTGTAGCGCTTGTGAGCTACTAGTTGCAAATATTGAGAGTTAAAAGCACTACACCAATAATTCTTGAGATTGAGTTTTATATTGTGAGTTGAGATTAAGTTTTGCGTTGAGAGTTGAGATTATGATTTGTATTGAGAGTTGTGAGTATGAAACTTGTGTAATCAAGTTTATGTTTGTGTAGCTCTTGGAGCTTAGATTGAGAAATTAATAAAGTGGTGTGAAATCCTTGGTTGGAGGCATTATGTGTCCGTGGAGACTAGGGGGCGGTCCGAACTCTATGTTATATCCGGGCTTGATCTTCTTTATCCCTATCTCTTTTAATTTCCATACTTATTATTATTCTATTGTTGATTTGATTACTCTTATTATTGCATTTAGTTGTTTATATCGAAAAAGAATTGCAATTTGTCCTTAAACTCAATTAACCCACCCCCTTTTAAGTTTTGTCTAGTGTTCTTCAATAGATAATGGTAAATGAAAATGTTTGCCATCAACATTCATTAATGATAATTAGTAAACATGGGAGATACTAAAGAGCCAATTTACTTTTAGGATTAAAAAGACATGAAATGGAAGAACTATTTCATGAAAACAATTATTTCTTGGAGTAGGTCTTGAAAAGTTATCATTACTGTCACTACTAACATATTATGATCTCTAGCACTTGGCACCACTACTATTGATCAACTCCTCCATTTTAAAGTAATTTTCCACATATAATCTAGGAAAAATGTTGTTTTGTTGAAATTTAGTAGTTAGATATTATGCCCTAAAGAAATTACTAAGATTGAATAGATTTCAAAGTTGTTTTTTTGAAACACCATGTAGTTTTGAAGTCAAAGATTTTTCTATAAGTTACCCATGATATATAGAATGATGCTACATAAAGAGTTTTACCAAAACTAATCTTTAATGTTTTGTTAATTATTGAGTGCATAATTCATAGTTAAATTGATATTTTTGATAAAATTAGTGAATTCTCCTTCAAAGGCTTTACATGGAATATGAGGTAAATTGGTTTGTGGTATCATTTAATGAAGAGTGGTGTCATTAGATTAAATTTTTCACATGGAGGCTATAGATTTCACGAATATGTAAGTTTTGGGTTTCAATTCCACAATATGTAATCTTGTAAATTCATTTAAATGATGAATAGAAAGAAAGTGGTAATCAGGTGTTGGAATGGAAGTTTAATGTTGTTTTGCCATTGGAATAGAGGTGAAGTTATGAGAAATTTAGCTGAGTAGAGGGAATTTAAACAAAGTTAGAGGATTTCTTAAAGGTTTCACAAAGTAAATATTACACTAAATTCCTCCTCAGAAGATAAGTTAGAGAACATTTATACTTGAATTGTAACTAAAGTAGTCTCAAATAGTAGGTCAAAGAATATTTTCTAAGAATTTTAAGGTTAATTGGATTCAGAGGATAGTTTAGAAAGTATTCTATTAGAAGACTTGAAATTTGACCAAACTTAGAAGCTAATTCAAAAGGTAACTTTGGTATAAAATTTGACTTTAGCGTGATTTAGAAGGTGGCTTAGAAGGTCTCTTGCATAAAAGCCCTAGAATTATCTTAACTTAAAACCTAGTTTAGAAGATATTGTAGATAAAAGATACTTATAAATAACCCTATAATCTTGATATCTAAGCATAAATAACCTATACAATTTATTTTAACAACTTAAATATTATGAAATTGAATGAGGTATTGATAAAATGCATAGCTTGAATGGGAACTAAAGTTGATCAATTGAATATAATAGGAATAAGCAAAGTGGACAAGTATAACAACTACGATTAATGAGGAACAAAAATTTAGATAGGCTAGGATAAATACTTTATAGTATTTTGGAGTACTGTTTTAGAGTGCTTGGAGACTGAAGTATATACTTATTTGTGGTAGTAGGTAGTTGTTTGTGCATATGCTCATATATGATTAGATATTGATCTACTGTTATGGGAGTTGAGCTCTATGTTTTTATTTCCTATAATTATTGCCTTGCTGGTATTTTTTGCAATTGGTTGATCACCTTGAAAAATGAACTAATTTAAACTTGATCTAATTTTTAACTTAACATGCATCACAACCCATTAGGAGAAATGGAATGATAATTAGGCCAGATATGGACCTTTTGAAAATGGATGAAATGGTCATTTCCTCACTCTTAATCAAACAGAGTGATAGAAGAGGAAGTTGTAGTAATGTTGGAGATCGTTGTTTGAAGGTAGCCTTGAGAGAAGAGTGTTCTCCATTAGACAAACCTTGGTTTAGCTTTGATTCATATGTGTATGGCATCAAATTCCTTAACTTGTATAAGAGTTGGTGTAATTTCTCTAATTTCATGATAGATTGGATGACGTTGTGCAATGATATTTACTTATTCATATATTGCATCTAACTAATTTCCCTCCACCCACTTACTGTACAAGTTATTGCTCATTTCCCTACAGATTCTTTTGCAAGCTTAGAGCCAAAAGTAGCAGTTTACAAATTTCATATTATGAGGGAGCGAGGTTAGGGAGTGAGGATAATGAAAACATAGTTAGACTTTTCTCTTTTGTAGTTTTTGCCTTTTGGGAAAAGTAGTTTTTAAGTGTTGGTTTAAAATGTATTTAGAAAAAAACCTTTGAATTTGTAAACTTTTATTTCAAATGAAAACTTATATGTATATTTTCATTGCAAAAAAGTACCATAAGTCCATTATAAAAGTCATTTTGAAAGATTATACCATGGGTTTTATACCAAATAGATATCAAATTGGATATTTCAAAGCGGTTGAATTAAATATGTCTTGTGTAAACTATATCTACAATAATAATAGAGAGAGATTAGCTTCTATTTTAAAATGGTTTATACGACAGAACTGTTAAAACTTCACTTATTTAAGGCGTGACAATCTCCATAATCATATGCTATTGTACAATTTCATTTGTCCAATGAGGTTCACTTACAAAGTATAATGAGCATATAGTTAGTTTATTCCATGAGTTCTTAGGCTTCTTATCTGGTTGAAGATTGTTGATATTTAGGGGTGCTCATTGTAATTTATCCAAACAAACTCGAACCTAGAGTAGCTTAGATCGAATTTTTACTTTAAATACTTAAGGTTTGGAGTTATCAAATGTGAAGGAAACATATTCATCATCTATACTCATTACACTTCATTTACACCTACCAGTTAAGCATCTATGATCTGAATGTTCATTTTGTGTATAAATAATTTGCTGTTATGAGGCTCATTTGACTAATTTTCACTAACACCACGTAAAATGAGTGACAAGAGAAATAAGTTTTGTAAGAAATGCTGGAAAAGAAAGCAAGCAAAACATGCATTCCGCTTATGAACATGAAGGAAATTACACAGACAACATGGCACAAGGGGTACTAGTTTTAGGAGAAAACATATCAATCCTCAAAAAGAAATATGAATTTCCTTGGGAAGACATGTCTTCATGAACCCACCTCTTGCTATTTCTTCTTCTTCTTCTTCTTCTTCTTCTTGTTCCTGTCCTTCCTTTTCACCACTACACAGCCTAACACTAAGACCTATACCATCCCTCCCACTAATTTTAACTATTTTCATCAGGCTTGTTTGGAAAATGTCTTTTAACCATTTCTCAAACAGATTGTTGGTAAAAAAACCAGCACCTCCTAACACCTCCTCTAGTATACCATCCCCAAAACTAAACTTTACCTTATTCACACCCCCACCATATACCTCATCAAATGATCCTTTTATCTTTGACATAAACAACTCTGTCATCTCCCTATCTCGAGTCAGGCTTCGGTTAAATGTATACCGGTTCTCAATCGATTCAAGGAACGTTATTGGATAAGTTTGAACATCACTCCCCCCGCTTTCGCGGGTCAAATCACTCGAAATGGGGCTCAAGTCAGCTTTCTCATCGGTTTCGTTTTCTTCATCTACTGCCTTTACATTCAGATCAAGGGTGTTGAAGCTGGACTGCCTTGAAAGTTCCTTCTTCGCAGTCTCATTTTCAGCAGTTCCTAAGGATCGATCCTTGGTTTCTCCTACTCTCCGGTTCTTGCCCGGTTTGGACAAGCTCCAATCGGCTTTCCTCTTGTGGTTATCAAAACCATAAGCAGGAACTGCAATTTCATCGACTTTGAGTTCCATTTGAATAACCGACCTTGGGTTCTTTCCATTTTGATAGTCCACAAAAATGGAGTCTCCTTTTGTCAAGAGAAATATGATTTGCCCTGAATTTCTCTCTTCCTTGGATGACTCTGCGAATTTTCCATTCTCAAATCTCTCCGCAAGCAATCTCAGGAATTCGTTGTCAGCTAAATCGATGTTCTCCACCAGAACAAGAAGCTTTTCCTGGTCCCTAGAGGCTTTTGTAAGCGTTTCTGAAAATGAGACCTGTTTATTCCCTCTCATTCTCATGTTCAAGTGGAGGACTGAATCAGCTGGACCAAATATGGATTCCACAATGGCATGTGCAAGTCTTCTCTTTCCAATACTATCATTACCCTGTATCAGCATCCAAGTGTCCTTGTTGGTGCATTTAGAATTAACCAAGGCTTCTACAATGGCCGGAATCGACTCGGACTGCCAAGGAACATTATCTTGCATCAGCCTGCGCATGCTTCCTCTCTGTAGCATCCTTTCAATATTTTGTTCTGCCAACTTCCCCGAATCAGCAAAAAGCGAATTCCCGAGTGACAGGGTGATTTTCACATCTTTGCCTTCGCTGTTCATGTTTTTAAGAACATCCAAGTTCGGTTCCAGCTCCATCCTGCGGTTCTTTTCAGCCCAGGTGGGACCGGCGTTGAACTCAATGGTGCATGAGTTCTGTCGCCTAAAACGAGGAATTGAATTCGGCTTCAAAGGCGAAGTGGAAAAGGAGATCGAATTTGCATCAGGAAAGAAGCTGCTGTTGGGAGGCCACCAATGGCATGAAGAATTGTAGGGATAGGTCTTTCCAGTGGGGATCCGATTGCTTAAAACAGTGGAATTGCAGTGGTTTTGCATATTCCTATCCTTGTGCAGGCCATCGCAGAGTTTATTCCACTTTTTCCTCAAGTTAACCAGTTGATCCTGAAATTGAGATTCAAGTAAACATTATTAACCGAGGAAGAGAATATTCAGGAAAATTTTGACAAATTGTAGCTCCAAAATCAGCTACAAATCAGATGGTTGGACATATATAGAATTTATCATGGTAACAAGTTAAGTACCTTCGAAGGGGAATCTGTAGTTTGTTGAAGCCAGGAAGGTAGGAGCTTGTGTTGGGGAGAGCCGGACTTGAACATCTCAGCTTCCTTCTCATAGTTGGATTTGCATTCAGCACAGCAAGTAAGCCCATATTGATGTTCCTCTTCAAGGACAGGCTTTGTTTCCACCAACCCCGGATCATGGACACTGCAACCAAATCACTGCTATTAGCCATTTTTTCTATGTCAAAGTGAATTTGGATGCAAATCATTGCAGAATTTGACGTAGAGAATTTTTTTTTTCGTTGGACATGGTGAATTCTGGTAGAATATTATTTATTTATTTTTTTATGAAAAAAATGTTAATAGATTCATTGGAAGTACTTGTTAACATCGAAAAGAAATTTTTGTAACTTTTTTTTTTTTAAATGTATAATCATTTTTTTTTTTTTTTTTAGCTTGTTGAAGTTGTATAAAATATCAGAATTTGCAAAGCAACCACAAGAAAGAAAGCTTGCACAGCATCTGGGGGGTCCACCTGAAATGATTATGTCTTAATTCTTTGGTTTGATTGAAGCGCTTAAATTCCAATCACACCTTTATGGCTTTGCACGTGCATTGCATGTCTTCACAATTAAGCATCCTCTCTAAAAATGATACTACCGTTTCCCGTTTTAATTTTCCACCCCAGCCTTTGACAAATTTCACACTCTTGAAGAATTAAGAGTACGTGAAATCCACATATTTTGCACCATAGAAATCAAACATCAGCTAAAACCCAAAATTATCACTAAAAAGACCGCCTGTACCGACTATTTTGAAAATTTGAAACTCTATTCACACTGGATCTATACTTTTAGAAGTGATTTGCAATTTGCTCTTTTTTTTTTTTTTTATTCCAATAATATATTAGGAGTTGGAATATTAGTAGGGTTATTATCATCTGGCTCATTCATAATCAGATTAAAAGGATGTTCCATAAGAACCGAAAGGAGTCTGCAGAAAGTCAAGAAATTGTCCTGGAAAGTGAAGACATCCATTTCTATTTAGTCCAAGTTATTTATTACACTCAAGACTGATAAGGAAAAAAGCTGTTTTAGTAAACTAAACTGAATAGATATTGCCTGCTGGTAAAAATTCTTAACATTCTGTTGGGTTGGAGTTGAGTTGTAGTATCTTGACAAAATAAGGAAAAATCCAAACAAAAAGGAACACTCATCCACGCCTGTCCTCAGCAGCTAAAACATACTTTTGGACAGACACGGACAGACATGTAATGCAATCTTATCAGAGTGCATAAATACAATTTTAGTCCTTAGGAAAACGACCAAAAATAAAGATCACAAATCATTATTCCTTCCAAGTTCCCACATTATTATTACTATTATTATAATTATTACCGCTTCAATCAAAACCTAATTAAGAAAATGCTAACTATATATTGAAATCCGTCATTTCACTTCATTTAATTAAGTGCTTCAGTAGAAATTTACCAAAAAGAGGCGGAACAGCAAACAAATTGATACTAATTTACACGGTTGGTTATACGGTGAAGATAAAAAAGCGATGAAAACTAACCTTGGAGCTTGGAGGGAGAGACCTAATCCTCCTGATGGAACTGAAACAGCTTGAAGACTCCATTGTATGTCAAGAGGAGGTTGTTTCATCTGGCATTTCATGTATGTCTGATAACTTGCTGTCCCAATTAGCCAAATCTTATTAAAACCACAGCTGATACCGTTAGTGGAGCAGCTTTGACTAAAACTGGAACCAGCACTCCCATAATCAGACAACAATCTTCCTAATTCTGATACAAGGTGATTCACCGGACTATAACAAGTTAATTCTCCTTTTTCTTGTTCTTGTTCAGTATCAAGAGCCCATTTCAAGTCTCCTGTATAAATTATGACTCCACCACTCCCTCCTGAAACCACAGAATCCACCTTCTTTTTCAATTCCATCACATTCATCTCTACGTCTTCTTTCTTCATGTACTTCAAGACAATTGGTGCAAACTGGAACTTGATGAATTGTGTTTTCTTCAACTCCTCCGGAACCTCATCACCTTTCTCCAGTCTTCTCATCAGCTCCACGACAAGGCCATCTGTTAAGGATAAACTGTCACCAACTATCACAACATTCTTTCTTTTCTTTCCCAACATCACTTCCATCACCAGCTTCACATCATCAGTATCGATGTCCTTGAAGAGTTTCTTTTGAGGAGGAAAAAGTGGAACGTGGCTAGGAATAGGATAGGAAGAGAAATTCAGCAAGTGGTTTTGCCAGAAGCTATGATAATTACGATGATGAGAAGGAGAAGAAGGTGAAGAGAAGACACCACCACCGCCTCCAGCAGAAGGAGAAGCATAACATTGAAAAACTGATGAAGTAGAAGAAGAAGAGTCCTGGTCTATGCTGTTTTTCACAGCAGTACTAGAAAAGCCAGCCTCCCTCATAACCCTACTAACACTAGGGTCATCTAGGATTGATATAACAAGCTGTTCCAGCTCAACTTTGATACTCAAAAGTGGTGATGATTGCTGCTGATGTTGGTTTTGGGTTTGGTTTTGGCTTTCAATACATCCCCTCCTTTGATGTGCCTGAGCTCTTTTGAGAGCAGCAATGAGTGCATTGGAGAGTGTAGCCTGGCCATGAAGGAGTGGACCAGCAGGTGTTGTGGGAAGCCTGTTGAGAGCCACATTGAAGCAAAGCTCAAGAGCTCTACACTGAAGGGGATGATGGAGTGAAGAAGTGTTGGTAATGGAAGAAGAGTTGTTTGATTGAGAGTTGAGGCAAGCTCTTCTTAGGAGATTAGTGGACCTAGAGGTCAAAAGAGTAGCAGCCACATGCAAGGGAGTGACCTGAGCATGGCCTCTCCTTCTTGCAAGGGTTA
Organism: Lumnitzera racemosa; assembly: GCA_024138005.1. Taxonomy (NCBI): domain Eukaryota; kingdom Viridiplantae; phylum Streptophyta; class Magnoliopsida; order Myrtales; family Combretaceae; genus Lumnitzera; species Lumnitzera racemosa. Next base: position 12,773,455 of record JAMXBC010000007.1, read on the forward strand.
GAGAGTGCTTCAACACTGAAGCAGCCTCCGCTGTGAGCGTCTGTTGCACTGTGTATGCTCCTGCACGCATTACTTAACCCCAAACCCCCACCCCCCCAATACCCCCCACTTTGTGTGACTACTTCACCAGGACTAAAATCAAACAACTTGTGTTTTGCTTCTATATGCCCCTTTTTCTCCCTAACCCAATACCCCCACCCCACCCCAACCCCTAACTCTTTAATGCAACACTAACCTGGCTGATGACAAGCAAAAACGAACCAGAACTCTTCTTAAGTATGTACTCTTTCCTCCCCTAGACTTCTCAGTAAAGATGGGAGAAGAAGTATGTTTAGAAAGCTAAAGAAAAGAGTTTCTAAGAGAAGAGAAAGAGGAGCTTAGTTACGAGGCTTTAAGATAGATTTGCTAGTTATGAATTGTAGAGAATATGTGACGAGAATGTGGGGGTAATATATTCCTGGTTTTGAAAAGGAAAGTTCGGCAGCAGCCTATCTTGTCTCTATCTTAGCTGTATCCGGTTTAATCTGTTTTATACATGCTCTGCACCCTATTATGTGTATTTATCTTCTTTTCTTTTCTTTTTTTTATATATCCCATAATAATAATAATAATAATAATAATAAGAGTCGATATAAGTTCAATATAGCGAATACTCAAGCTGATACTAAATAACAACTTTTAGGACTGTTTAGATAAAGATTTAATAGTCATACATTAGCTTAACAATTAATTATTATTAGATTACAAAGGTTTTTTAAAATTTTTTAACGCTTTTACCATCCAAATCCTCCATTTTATATCCCTACCAAAATTATTATTATTATTATTTAAAAAAAAAAGAAAAGAAAGAGAGACAAGCCAACGAGGCACGGGAACACCACCTTCTTTATACTTCTCGTAATAGATCTGATTATCTTTTTTTTTTTTTTTTCTCTTTACCTTTTTCTTTATAGAATTTGTAGCTAAACCATGACGCTTTTGATCAGCTTTTTATTTCCACTTATTTGCTTTTTACTCACTTCAGTTTACGGTTAACAGTACTTTGTACACTCTGCGGTGTCCACCAACATGTCCCATTCCTCATTCTTAGTCTTATCCTTCTTATTATTATTATTATTATTATTATTCCTTTTGTGATTGATTTAAAATTCTTCAAAAGATGGGCATAGAGTGCACAGTATTAGCAGTAGGCTCTCATTTTGGTGATAATTAAGATTAAAAGTTCACCTTTAGTGATCATTCCATTTCATTGGGAATAGGAAGTATCATGGTTTCGTGTCTAAAGTTGTAGTAGGATTTGTTGTAATCTAGGTATACCATCCATTAGATAATAATCTCCAAGATGATGCAAAAAGCTGCAACAACAAGATCTCATGAAATCTTATTATGCCATTTTTACACCCAGCACACTCACTACTAAACATTTACAATTACTATTCCTCACTCTGCTCCAAGGGCATGCACTCCCCTTGCATTGTAATTCTCTACAATGTCAGTTGTGTCCAAGATAGATTTTTGGATGCTTTGTCGATCACCGTATTCTTAAGATGATGGTAAATGATGTAGAGTTTCAGAATTGCTTAGATGTTTACGTATATATAGACTCGAATTACTCCCTTAAAATGTAAAGTACTTGATTGCATTTTTATACAAAGGATTTTTAACGTATTTATTATAATTAATGATGTTATATGACAAGTTAATAACACCTACAAACTCATCCAAGAAAATATATTATATGATTTATATTCATATTCCTTGTTCCAAATAATGTTTATCCGTTGATGTTCTTATTTAGCTACTTATGATGCAAAAAATAAATAAAAATTGCAAGATGTGCAATCTATTTTTTTTTTTTTTTCTGTAATGTTACTCATTAAATAACATCATAATACAAGTTCATAACAAATGAAAACGTTGAAGTGAACAAAACAAACCGAAATAAGGACAAAGTCGAAGCCAAAAATGGACATATTGCATATTCAATTTTTGCGTTTGGAAAATGAAACCGAGACTATAGTTAGGAGAAATCTCAGATTGTACGAAATCCTAAAGAATAAAATGTAAAATTGTTGAAAGAACCTATACATAAAAACAAGACTCCAAATCAACTCTTATTTGTTGATGGAAGGATAGTTGCAAATCTAGACATACGAATTAAGCGTAGTAGTAAAAAAAGAATATATATATATATATATATATATAGTGATGTTATAGGATAATTTGGGAGTGAATGACTAAAATATGAAGCACTGGCCCAAGCTCATACTAAAAAAAGAATCTCTTTGGACAGAGAAAAAAAAACAAAGAAAAAAAGAATCTCTTTGGACAGAGAAAAAAAAAAAACAAAGAAAAAAAGAATCTAAATAGAGAATTAAATTAAAACTAATGGTGATCATCACATCTATTGTTGTTTAAATGTTGTACATATGGCATGAGCTCCACTAACGTCAAAAATATTCATCCCCTACGGTCATATCTAAAAGTAGAGAATATTTATTAACAATTAAATGATCACATAAAAATTAGATTAGATTTAAAATAAAAAAAAAAAAGAGAAAATTCCCGGTGAGAGATTTTGAGGAATTGAAAGGAGAGACAAAGGAAAGCAGGAATTCAAAAAAAGTGGTAAAGGAGAAAGGTGGAAAGATTACAATATCAAGAGATAGAGAGCAAAAAAGCGAAAGCTGCAGTTGGCAGTTGTCATCTTTCTTTCTCTTTTTTGAATTTCCTTTTCTTCATGTTTATCGCTTCCTTGGGGTTTTGATCTTTTCTACATAAATATACACTAAAACAACTTCTTCTTATTCTCTCCCACGCCAATCCTCGTAGAGACACAACAAAACACAACACCACCTACACACCGTTTTAATCCCCCCGAAAAGTACCCCAAAAAAGCAACCTTCTGTCTCCTCTCCTTCTTTCACTTATTACTCTCTCTCTCTCTCTCTTTAATAATCTTTTGTCTTAGCCTAATCTCGTGTCTAACTACCCACTAATCAACCCTTTTTTCACTTAATACGATAGAGCGTGGCTGCATGCGATAAAACGTCTGTTTTTGCTGTTTTTTGTGTTTTGTCTTCACTATAGTTAGGAAGCTTTTTTTTTTTGCCATGTCCTAGTTAATTCATGTGTTGTTGTTTTTTTTCTTTTTTTTTTTTTTCCCCCAAGCTAAATTGAAACATTAATGGACAAAGCGTTGATTGCTAACACAATTGTTCCACTTTTGACTCCGCTGCCCTCATTTTCCATGTTTGGAAAAAGTTAGCATGTATTAAGGGTGGTGTGAGAAAATTTACCACATTCAAATCATGTCTGGTCTGCTGCATATCCATTTCGTTTGGTTTTCACTTCGAGTCGGATTAAATAATAAAATGCGGGTTATTATTATTATTATATCATTTTATTTTTATCATTATCAACCAAATCGTAACATTCGTTTTAAGAATATTTTGAAATGATAAAACTTTACTTCGATTCATAAATTGAATCACTACTCTTTAACTTATCAAAAAAGAAAAAAAAAAAAAGATCACAATTCATTATTAAAGAAAAAGTACATGTATGACATTTAAGCTCATATCACGAGTAATAAATCTGTTTAATAATCATATATATTAACATCATATAAGAAGTTTATGATGTAGGCATCAAATATGTTTAATAATCATTTCATTCACCAATTAAATCACAATTCATTAATTTATCCTATAAAAAGAGAATTACAATCAATTATTTAAAAAAGATCACATGTTTAATATTTGAACTTAAACGATAGATCTGTCTAATAATATTATGTATTGATGCCATATAAGAAATTTATGATGCAGTTTTCTCATTTTAATTAAAGGAAGTTAAATTATTCGCATTGAATAAAGTCGAAATAAAAATTATGGAACTTAGGATTTAATTAGCAGAAGCGCTTTAAATTGTCAGCGTTCACGAGGTATGCTTTTTGAATTTGTGTGAATATGCAATAATGAAAGCAAAAGAGAGAAAAGGTTAGATAAATCGATCCAAGATGTAAAGTTTCACTTTGTAACGTTAGTCTTCTTATTCGCACTACCAGCTTAACCGCTAGAAATCCATGATAATTTTTCAAAGATCAAATGTAAGTGAGCTTTATAAATAAGACAATCCTCACGATTCCAAGCAGAAGTCTTAACTGTTTCGTCCTTTGTTGTTCTCGCGGGTTCTATTGAGTGTTTCAAATTTAACCCTTACTCACTTCTCGTACAACATTTTTTTTTTTTCCTCCAATCTGACGCTAGGATTTAAATCTAACTTTAGAATCAAAGGCCTCACAACACCAAGATCTCTCCACTAAAGACATTTGACCCTCGAAAAGTAAATGACAACAATAACAATAAGTTAAAAATTTCCAAAGAGTTTTTCTAGTAACAATCTTGAAACTACATTTCTCTCCATACAATTTCTCAGCAAATCTCATATAATAGTATGTTTTTCCTCTTCGAATAAGCTTTATTTTATAGCATGGTTGAATACATCTAAACTTATTCCAACAATAAAATTTACTTATAAAAAATAATCTAGTTCTTTTGGGAAAAAATAAAAATAAAAATCTAGTTGTTGTCTACCAGAAAATTGTTTGTAGAAGTAATTTCACTCCATTATATCTATTCCTTAAAGAAAGAATATTTTCATTGAAATGATTTGAAAGTATAACATTAACAATAAAAAAAAAAAAAATCCTTCCTTAACTAGTGTAAAACTCACACGTTGTTTTATAGCAGCTGCAGATTCACTTACTATAAACAGATTCTGCTTTCTAAAACTAGGTACAAAACAAGCATTGACCTCCTTACTTCAAAAAGCAATTCTTTAAAATATTTTTGGATAGATAAATTACACAAGCTAGGATCTCAAAAATTTATTTAAAATTTTTCCATTGGAATCAAGATTTGACCCATTATGGAGACAAGTTAACACAAGTAGTTTTCGGCATTCCATGTTATTCGAAAATAATTTCCTTACCAAATATAAATGAATTATTTGAAATGGATAATTTAACTATTACCAATTGAAATAAGAAGATATATTTTAATTTAATCTTTTATCAAGTATATTATCCAAATATATTTGGTTGGTCCATGCTAGCTCTTCTAATCTAGTTCTAGTAGATTCTCCTATCTTGTTTTTACTATTAACACATAAGGCACATACTGATTAAATAAAAAGATTTATAAACAAAATGAGATCCTAACATATGAAATATGAATTACCATCTATATTAGCCATTACTAGTCCACTACCGTTGTCCATAGTGACGTTCCATACCATTATTACAACATGTTAGATTGCTTTTGTGACCTATATTTGTTGACTTATATCAATCATAGTTTTTAAATAGAAGCAACTTGTTTATCCACATAAAATGGTCTTAACTCACCTTTTAAACACGTGAAAAACTAATACTGTGAATTATAGTTTCGAAAATCACTTTAGAAAGTGAGTCTAAATAGCAAGTATATGAGATGATGATTTTAGTAAAGTATAACGAGTTAAGGATACATCCACAAGGAGTGGTGTCCTAGCTCTTAGCCATGTTAGACTTATTTACTGTTAAGTGAACTAATAAAGATGCAATATTTATCTAATTACAACTAGCAATTGATCTATATATAACTAAACATGGGATTCCAACACACATAATGAATTATAAAACAACAATTGAATCACCAAATGGCAAATTAGTTGTGTTGTTTCTCTAATCCATATTGTAAATGAATTGTTAGTTGGCTATTAGAACAAACCCTAATCGAATTAGAAGATTTCAATTCCTAATCCATATTGACTAGTTATGGGAACCATTAAAATCAATGTTTAAAAACACAATCCTAATCTATAAGCATTTCTCTACATACGAAACACTTGCTCAATAACTAAAAACTAACAATCCATGAACAACACATGATAATAACACAATAAACCAATAGATAATCCTCAATAGATTCATAATCTCGTGAAATATAGTAGGAACATTGAGTTTAAACAACATTTGAAACATAATAATAGGATAAAAGAAAGAAAACACCTTAAGAGAGAGATGTCTAACTTTAATCTAAGCTTAAATATTGTTTCCCAAACATTCATAGGTGGAATCCATTTAAATCTACTAAAAATAACTTTAGGAATGTCCATATTATGAAACCCTAACCCAAAGACTCGAAAGGAGTAGAAATAAGAAAATGACGTCCATCCTTTCACAAGTTACATAACACAACTTTTTATATCGGAGGCCTATTGATTGATTGATAGTAACGTCAACTGATCTATTAATAGATGTTCAAATTGAAATAATACGTTGAAAAAACTTAACTAAGGTTTAAACTATCGATTGATCGATAGAAGAGTCACTAACAAATCAATAGGAGTAGACCCTTTACTAGACATTTTATGCTCCTCCCATCTCCTCGTGTTAGCCAATTGATAGAGAGGCCAGTAGTTCTCTAATGCTTTAAGGCTAACTTATCGATTGGTACAATTCCTACAAACTAATTGATAAGACTAAATCATTTGCTCTTCAATCTTCAACCTCCTAGTCTAATAGTAGGGACTATCAGGTGCATAGAGCCCCATGCACCTGCAATCAAATCAATAATTTTCAAATAATGTTTGAATCTCTTTCATCAAATTTAGCAATTTAGTGCAGTTGGTCCATTTTGTGTATACATCTCACTTTCATAGAGTATTAATCAAATTCTAACTTGATTTGTATACAAGTGGAGTTCTTAAGTTGAGAAAAATTGTATAATTTTGAACATTATCAAGCCTCAACCTAAACTATTACTACTTCATCTTAAATGCTCAACCCTCAATAAGTGAAAAATATCAAATTCAATGCCTACCCATTCGAATCACTTACTAGTTTAGGTACGAGCATAAACAACAAACAAAATTTAATGGCTAAGTAGTTTTAAGGTTAATGATATAATCTTGTATGTATAAATAATGGAAACATCCTAAACTCTAAATTATTAGATTTACACACCTAATATAAGTTTATTATCTTGCAAATAATCAAAATTTTATAAAAATCATATCATTACTCGTAAAATATTCATTTAACACCTTAATTATACTAAATGATCATGTTTCAAACTTTGAAACTTTAAAAACAACCTGAGAGAGTTTGGTAAATTAAAACCCCTATGGGAGATGTCGATCACTTCCATAATTCAATAGACTAGTTTTTCCTTAACCCCTAATGTGGTTGGCTTAAAATCAAATATAATTATCTACTTTAGCCTTTCTATACCTTGAGTCGAATTATTAACTCTATAGCCTATCTTAAAATATACCTTGAATTACCCTTTTTACTCTAACACAAAATCAAACTCCAAACTTTATCAACTTACAATACTCAATTTCAAGTTTATTCACCAACTCCATAAACCTCCAGAATTCACTAAAGTTCATAAATTGAATAAGATTTGAATAACGAGATTATAACAATAACTAATCATTTATAACCTAATCACATCCCTCTAAATTTCTACATTATGTTTATAAGACTATGAGATAATTTCAAGCCTAAACCTTTTTGAAAACTCCAGATGGGCCTTAGGGCACTCACCTCAGCATAAAGGTAAAATGACAAACATAGGGTATTCTAGTTATGATAATACTTATGCCAATAGCATCGTATAGATACAATCAGAGCACCTTTTAATCCCTTGAATGGAATCCCTCTACAAAATGCAAGTTAAGATCTTTAAATTACATAATAACCTAATGAATTAAAACTATCCTTATCATAGAAAATTTCACATTTTAGCAAGAAGGACTTTTGAGAGAGAGAGAGAGAAAGCTTTACTATTTTTGTTTGTTTTACTTTACTTATAGTTAGAGTTTGCATGGAAGAAGATAGTGGGTCTTATGTCTTTTTACGAAAGAGAAAACAAATACAAACGATGAAGGATTAAAAAACACAATGTTGTACTTAGAAAACCCTAAATGATTTGAGAAGGAGAATGGAGCTAAGAATTCAATATGTCAAAAGTATTTAGGCTCGAAGGATCCTTCGTAAAAACTAACTTCAAGATTATGCACAGGGCCAAAAATGGGCACAAAAGCAATATAAACCAAAATTAATAAAATAAGAAACTAGTTAGATCCACTTGCAAAACACATAGATTAATCACATTTCAATTGCTTATGAGCTCCATTCAATTGGTACTGGTCCTTAGTTGATTACCACTAGTTTTGTTAGAAACTATTTGATTGACCTAAAATGGTTGGTTAGTTGACACTAGTTCTTGATTGACTATTATATGAGACATTAACTTCATTGCTTTGCTTACCTTGTTCCACTTCTACATTGACCATTGACCTACGATAATACTCACATCTTTAACAAAATGCTAAATAGTGTTATAATAAGATATTTTAGCAGATAATAAAGGTAACCTATATACGAGTATCTGGCCTGTTCATGTTGTTTACACTTCCTTCCTCCTAATGATGACATCAACCTCTAAGTATCTATGAAGGATTTCAATCTCCTTTGTAAGCTGAGTTAAGAGTATTTTTTGAGAAATAAATTATGATATGTGAAATACCCTTAAAAACAAATTAAAAATAAGGGAAAGTAAGCAAACACATCCTTAAATTTTTCTACAAATAAGATGTCAACTTTCTTGCTCTCTTCATAAAGTAAAGCTTAGCCTTTTCTTCCTCCTCCTACCTTTCCCCTCTCTTTCTTAATATTAATGTTCATGCTAACCATGGCATTCCAATGTGTTTGTCTTTCTCTTTCACCTCTCACATTAATTGAAGATTGATCACCACCAATTTAAAGTAAATCTAATATGCCCCTTTCTACTATTACAATCTTCTTATCAATTAGAGAGATTAATAAGACCAATAATTGATCCCCTTTTATATGTCACGAAGAGGAGATCTTATGAGAACTTGAAAGAGGAATAATTTGCATAAGAAAGGCAAGATTTAGAATTCCGCAATATTTTTACTCATAAATTAAGGTAATCAATGACAATTAAAATTTCTCTTCTATTCATTGAATCGGAATGGGATCTTAAGAAGGATACTAAGAAGGAAACAAATAAGATTGACAATAAGGGTTACGACTCTCAAGAATTGCTTTAGAATCTCAAACAAGATTCTCTTAATATTATACGTTGGATCAAATGATAAATATAATTAAGTTACTAATTGTAAAGATGGTGAATTTATGATATAAGTAATTAAGAATTGCAACTTGAAATACTAGATTATTGGATCTAAGGTTAGATTGCAAATATGGTTGTTGACATAAAAAACGGGAAATTTCAACCTAAGACTTGATTGGGTCAACCAAAGGCTTATGTAAGGTCAACGGTTGATGGCCTAAGGTTGAGTGATAGCCTAATTAACCCTACTCTTTGGGCCGACACTAAGGTCAACCAAGAAACCATTAATAATGCCTAATTTCACTTAGTTAGTAGAATTTCTAATCCAAAAAGTGGAATAAACTTAAAGAAAAGGTTTTAAAACATGTAATCTATATTATATATAATATTAATTGAAATTATATTATGAATAAGGAGCTTAATTTAGATTCTTATTAAGGACATAAGTGAACAACAGGTAGCAACTAGTAAGATTATTGCTTGTATATCATTTATGCGTGTAGTTTTGAAAGTAGATGTTAACAATTATTATTGATGTGAATGATGTTTTATTACTACATGATGAACTTGGAATAACAGTTTTGAGTTAAACAATTAGAGTATGAGATGGTTGGCTGCCGGTTATAGTAATGGTTATGACATCTTAGGATATAAGGATCCTTATTCTTAGAATCTTAGGATTGTATTCTTAGTCATTGCAACCTTGTTATTAGGACCTAGTTCTGTATATTCTTGGAATCTTTAGATGTAGGTTCTTAGGATTGATGTATCTAGAATGGAAAGTTTGCAGTGGACTCGATTTTAATGGAAATTGGTTCTTTATGAAAGGTTAGTAATGGAAATTGGTTTTAATTAGAAATTTAAATATTGTCATGATCTTATTTAATTGTGTGATTGTTGAATGCTATGAATATTGCATTAATATATTATTTAAGCCCGTGTCTAGTAGCATAAGTGTGTGCTCATATGCAGTATTTCTACATAGAGCTTCATTGCATCTTAGGACCTTTTTATTTCATATTAATGACATTATAGATGGAGACATTATTATTCTTTAGACTATTGAAGTAAGATGTACGATAGTTATTGTGAAGACAGCAAGAAGAGTTAGTTATTCAATGATTATCACGAAGTTATTATTTGAATTTTGAAGACTATAGTTAGATGGATGTACAATGGTTATTGTGAAGACAATGAGAAATACTAGCTATTCTATGATTATCACTAAATTATTATTTGAATTTTGAAGACTATAATTGGATGTAGCCATGTAATCCTTTTAAATGTTCTAGCTTGAAGCTATAAGTAAAGTTAGTGAATTAAGAGTTTGGATGACCTATTAATATCCTTAAGATGGTATTTCGATGATTCTTGAGTAAAGTTGTCCTTAGTAAAGTTCCATATGGAAATGATCCGAAATAGATTTGGTTTGACGAATCTATGTGTGGAGTCATAAGTTACTCTAAATTTGGGGTTAATTACAAATGAGCCTAAACTATGATAGTTGTTGGTTAATACAGAGATAATACTAAAGTACTTGATATTTCTGTTACATTAATGCATGTGAATTTGCATGATGCGTGAAATGCATGTAAATTTGCATGATGCGTGACATGCATATAATACTAGCTTCGATTCATTCCTTTTAATTGCAAGTTCTTAAGGTGAACAAAAAGACTATAATAATTACGGAGACCCTTACTATTGCCAAGATGGGGAGTGGTGATTACATACATGATGACTTAGGATAGTTAGAATTTCAGTTTTATGGATATTACTTCTTGTTTGAAAATTCAAAGAGAATTACTTAGGTGCTATGTGAATTTATTTGCAAGAGTTATTTTTTATGAGAATAGTTGAAGTCAATAATATTATTTTGGAGATTGTAATATAATATTTACACCTTAGCATGTTATTAGTTAGTAGTAACACAAGGCAGTCGCAATGTCCTAAGTTTAGGGAGTTACACAATCATTTTTAACCTAATAGAACCAAACCATAGGGATAGGCGTAGTTGGGATTGGTTCAGTTTTCTTTTCAAATCCATTCAAATGACAAAAATATGGCTTGGTCTTTTATATTTTTGAACCAAACCATATGGTTTGGATTAGGAAATTTTCAAAACTATAAACTTTCAGTTTAGTTTGGTCTACAAATTGGGCTGTATTTTCTAATATAAAAAAGTATATTTGTGTATGCAATCTCATATGAAAGTATTGAATTTATTTAATAATAAGTAATGATATCATATTAGAGATTAATGAAGTTAATATTCATACAAGTAAGAAATTTCAAATGTTTACTAATAGTTAATTTTATTTATAAAAAACATGTATATTTTAATAACTGTAAATTAAAAATTCTTTTTGAGTATTATACTACAACAAAAGAACTTCTTTAGTTGTAAATAAACTATTATCATGTTTTTTATAAAATAGTTTGGTACGGTTTTACAGATTGCTTCGATTTATCCATCTAAACCAACCATGAATTAATAATCTAGTTCGATTTGAAGATTTTCTAAACCAAACCATAATATATATATATATATGTATGTATTTTGCGGTTTGGTTTGGTTTGATTTGTGCATTTGTTTGGTTTAGTAGATTTTTTTTCTTACCCTTACTAGATGATTATTCTTCTCTCTAGAAACTAAATAAACTAAAGATGAACAATTAATTATGAAGAAAAATCATGTTGGTAAATTCATCTAAGAAAGGCAACTTAATTATGAAGGAACAATAAGAAGCGATAGAGCCAACTTTGTTTCCTAACTAGAAAGGTTTGAAAAATTAAAAAAGAAGTATGGATGATTCCTTAGATTGGTTGTACGTAATAAACTTTATGATATAAAAGGGAAAAGAAGATATTTTGTGAAGATGTGGTTGGATTTTATATCTTTAGAAAGAAATAATATGGAGATATGATATATTCTTATAAAGGACAACTCATATCATTAAGATACAATTCATAGCCCTCAAGTTGAAAGGAATTTTAACCAAATATATTGGAGCATTTTAAGAAAACTGAATTAGCAAATTGTCTAAGCATTCATAGCCCAAGAACAAGGAAAAAAATCAAGTCTACGTTCATTTAGATCAAGGAATTCAAAATATGTCAAGTTCCCTTCTTTCAATTACTACAATAGTTATATCATCACAAGAATGGAAGCTATAAGAAATTGGGTTAAGCTTCAGTAATCTTCAAACGGTTTTTCAAATTTGAAAATTAAGTCTCTTAGAAAAAGAACAAAACGCAAGATTAAGGTTACATTTATTTTTTTCAAGATGTGTAAGGACCATTTGAGGAAAGATAAATCATCTATTCTTGGCAAATGATAAACAAGAATGGAAATATGGAATAATACATCATACTTAGGATTTGGAACACTCAATCATTCAAAATTCAAAATTCTGATAGGAAATATGGAATAAGATGTGTTTTCCTTACTCTCATAAATCAAGATTTGTGAGAAGAATTCCAAATCCATTGCTTATAGATTGTTTCTAAGCAACTTTTATAGGTTTGAAGGATTAAAAAGTCGAAGACAAGAAAATAATAGTGACATCTACATTAAAAATTCACAACAGTTTACATATTGGGGATATTAGAGGAAAATTTAGAGGATAAACATAAACATTCGAATTCCATATTTGTATTTTAATTTGTGTTTATTGTCTGAGGATCCAATTGTATCGTTTCATCATTGTTTTGTTTAGTCTTTTGAAAGTTAGGATTTGTTAATAGTAAGAGGATTACACTTGTATCTCTATAGATCTAAGTTTAGTTAAGGTTAGGCTAAGGAATCAGAGTAAAATAATTGATTACAATCTCTCAAGTTGATTTATTTATTTTAAGTGTATAGTGGAATGACTCTAATGTGGAATAGTGAGTCCCCAACGATGGAGCTGGAAGAGTATTGTAGGCATAAGGTTGAAGTATTATAATTCGATTTGCTCGATCTTCTTTCCCTTTTCTTTTTTTTTTTTTATATTTTATTTTCATGCTTTTTCTTTTATAATTTGTTCATATTGCTAATAATTTCACACCAACCATTAAGTAATCAAGGGGTTTCATCTCTTGCAAAAATTTTTCAATTCTTCATTTTTAAAGTAACCAATTCACTCCTTCCCATGGTTACTTATCCAAGACCTATACGTTGTCTCATCGTCGTTGACTTAAGGTGATTTAAGACTATGCATCTTGTCATCTTAGAGATCACTCAATGTTGCTGTCACTGACTTTGATTTAGTCATCACTGATTTGTAGTTAGCCATAATTGATTTGTAGCCCTTAGTTATGGACATGTTAGAGTTAAGGTTAAATTTCATTGGAGAAGAAGGAATATTGATTTTAGGGTTATTTTAGGCTTTTATTAAAATTGTAGCTCTTTAATTTTCATTTTTTAAGAATAATTTATTATATTTAAACAACAATTTTTCTTTCTAATCTATAGGTCATGTGGCATGTTATAAGCACATGTGGCATGTTAAGTGGCTTAAATAATACTAAAATATATATGAGTAGCATTAATCACCACCTATTGCATTGTAATTTGTCGAAAAGTACACGTCATCTAATAGTGTTAATAGAAGTAGTTAAAAAGGCACTTGAAAGTTTAATTGTGTACTCAGATTGACAACAGGAAAGTTTAGATGCTTAATTGAAAAACCATCCAAAGTTCATGTGCCAAATGCGATATTATCTTAATATAAATATGTATCATTTGACTTATAACAATAATAGTAACAATGTAATTAGCACAATCCTAATCTTACATGATTAGTACATGCAAATTCAAAGTTATAATTAATGTGTGTTAAAAGAATTGAAAGTATTGATATTAAATCACAATAAATGGATGGTTAGGATTTGGAGGAGATTGATCCTATAAAAAAGGGGTGGATAGGACGCTAAGAAATTCACTTTTATTGTATTGCCCAAACTATCTATTGTGCTCTAATTTGGTAATTACCCAATTTAATATCATAGACCAACTCTTTAGGTTGGTGGTAGGGCCCATGGAGTTAGCCTGTTGTTTTAAGGACGTACTAAGGAGATTTAGTGTTGTAGGTTTGAACGGGGATCATTGGACTAGTTCAATTACTCTTGACCCTTCTTGATTGGTTCTGCGATCAAAAACTCTTTCTATAGACTTTTTTACAAGACTATTGAGGTTAGAGGTTTATTTATAAGATTATTGAACTTGCTCTATATTAAGCCCATTAAAAGATTTGTTTACATTAAAGCCCATGAGGAGTTATAAAGATAATGAATGTGGCTCCATCTAGTTTCTTGATTATTAGAATGATCCAATGGATATTATGGACAGCTCATCTCATTAGTTGATCTCTAGAGTCATCTAATGGTTGAGATTAAGTATTAAAAAATCTACAAATAAAGGCTCCTCCTCAAAGAAGGACCAAGAATGCTCAAGAGCGATGTTTTATTACATAAAAGCTCCTAGTTAGCCAAGATTGTCTATTCCTTCATTGAAATGAAATTCTTGGCCTCCATGTGAACACACGTATATTTGGTAAAAATGTTGTGTTGAAAAATCACACGTGCCATGGATATTGGAATTAATAAAATTCGGTAAGCTGAACCTTTCCTATCCTAGAAAAACCCTAAGGAAAAACGTTCCTTGAGCGGGATTTATGATTCACCTTGTTTCCTACTGTAACATAGCCTTCAAAAAGGAAATTCAGTCAAACTATAAAAAGAGGTTGACTAAATTATAATTTAAAGGAAAAAAAGTAATAAAAAACATGATCATCAGACAAATCCTTGCGATTACCGATTAAGCCTGAAAAAATTCATGAGGTCATTCGGGAAGACTTTACTATGGAATTATTCGAGTCAACCTGAAGCCTAGGATGCGAAAAACCCATTTGCATGCATGTTATGAGTATACAAGATTCAGAAACCAACTCATTAAATCTGCAAAATTACTACTAATCCGTCAAATTCTTTATTTAATAAGTTCGCATAAAAGAAAAATTACTCAATTCAGCTTTCTAGTTAGAGTTTAGTTAGAGTTTTCATAGAGAAGAAAGAGAAAAAAGTGAATAACCATAAACTTTAATTTTAGTGTGAATATACCTCAACCTTATAGAAGGCATTTGAATATCTTTAAACTTTGACCTGACGGATATATCTTATTTAGATAGAAAAAGAAATTTTTTATTTTTTCTGTTGGTTAGTATCCTTATAATATGTTGCTATGGGTATTCACTTTTACTGTTATGATTTATATCGGTTGATTTTGCCATTAGATATACTTAATAACAGATTAATTTATCAAATTCCTCTCTTTGTGGTATATTAAAAATGAATTATACGACTTAAAACCAATGAAAAAAAATATATTAGAATTTTATAATATAATAGATACATATTTTACTGCTGTTGCTAGTTTATAGAGCCTAGTAACATGCATCTCTTGGCCTTTGTGTTAGATTTTCTACAATTATGTAAGAATTGTAACTCTTTAATTAGCCAAAAACCTAATAAAAATAAATAAATCAATGAAAGTGAAAAAAAAAATAAAAAATAAAAACGAAAAGACAAAATAAAATGAAAGACAAATTTTTGTTGGTTATATTAATTTTTCTTTCCCAAACATTGTGTGTAAAAGCGTACCAAGTAAATGGCACGAGGAGAGTCAATGAATTACTTTATGTATATTCATGGTTTACATCAAAACGTGAAAGGAAGTGACCTTATCAATGGGAAATTAATATATGCTTGAAAGGTGAAAGGCAATAAAGCCAAATCCAAATGTTGGTTTACTCTTCTTGCAAGGAAAGTATCACTTTACAAACTAATTGAGATCCGGAAAATGTCTTTATGAAATGAATGCGTCATCTTTTCTTATCAAATGATTCGGTTTTTATTTTGCCTGACATAAATTCTACAAAGCCAAGAAAAGGGTAAATCACAAACTTCATTAAACAAGACATCGTGGGCCATTGAGATGACATGATTCTTACCGTCGACTTCATCGTGCTTTTGCTTTACTTTTTTTATTGACCCATACGTTCCACGTTAAACCCTAATCCTGAATTTAGATTTCAAAAGAAAATTTACTGGTCTTATAATGTTTCTAACTTATGTATATATAATTCCGGTCAATGTGATATATATATATATATATATATATTAAAGATGGTCAAAGAGTTTATTGGTCCATTGGTAGTTGATATTATTAATAACAAGGAAACTTAAAGAACGCATTAACACTAGGCCAAGGTGTTTGTGTTAGAGATACAGTAACTTGAAAAGAAATTATATTTCTCAATTTTTTTCTTTATTTATTTTCTTATAATATTAATCATTAATTACAAGTAATAACATGTTAAGGAAATAAATTGAGAGGATTTGTTTTCTTAGTTATACTGAACATTTTTATTAGAGTTATTAACATTCTAAGTTTTAGCAATTGTTTATAGCAACGAAACGTAAACAACGGAATTTCCAACTTAAAATTGTTGTGACACGTGACACCTCGCAAAGGACTTCTATGCTTCGTGCGTACAAGTTTCTGAAAAGGATTATATTTCTTTAAATACAACTATTTCTTAGGTTGTGTTATCATTTTTCAACACAGTATAGCAACGACAACATCATTGCGGATGCTTGTTCAATGATATTTGTTGTGCCGAGTCAAAACTTTCGAATTTTTGTCTTGTATAACATTTTTTATGCATTAATGTCTCACTAGACACCACAATTTTTATGTACCATTTGCGTATTCCATATTTGTTTTAACTATATTTTTGCTGCTTATAGTTCCTACCGGTATTACTATCATGCATTACCCTCACCCTCCCATAATGATTGAGGCCAATATTATTACTTCCACTCTATTGCCTTCACCACTATCATCATTGCAACTCTCACAATATTTGAAGTTCCCTAAGAAATGGAATTAAATTGTGGAGTAACTCAATAACTCATTAATTCCTAAAAATAATATTTGCATTAATAAATATATTTAATCACAAGATATAACGTTGGATAGCACTCATACTCTCATTAATTATAATGGACTAAAACTAGAACCCTAGCTTGCAAAATAAAAAGGAAAAGAATGCTATTTCCTCACCTAGTGTAGAAATGATTCTAATACATTAACTCTTAAGGAATAGAAGGCTATAAGCAAAAGTAAGACCGGTTATCATAGACTATTGAAGATCAAAGAGAAACATGTGAACAAGTAGGATAGTCTCCCTTTAAATTTTGGTTTCATCATCGGGTCAAACCTAATTAAGTTTTATTACGTAGATATAGAGCGGTTGAAGGTGGTTCGCCCTTGTGGTGGTGGCATAATCATAAGCGGAGTTTAGGCTTTTGGTTTTCATTGAGGAAAGAGCCTAAAGCGATTTGGCAATCGATTATTAGTAAATTTAAAGCTTTAATTTATGGTTTTTGCAAGGAAGTCAAAATATAGTGACAGCTGCAGGTTTCCATTGCATAAGAGGTCTTTGTTTTAATACATTTATCTATTGGGGCTAATATCCTTGATTTAATGTATATAATTAAGGAAAAAGGTTCAATCTTGATTTAATTTTTTGTAATACCAAGAAATTTATGTAAGTCTTGTTAATATGAAATTATGAGTAGTTATAAATAATTTATATTAAAGAGCACCATTGGTCTTATGAATCATAGATCCTTGGTTCGTAGAGTTATAAGTGATGAAATAAAACTTTTGAGAAAAAAGTTGCTTAGACTTTAAAAGATGGAAATTTGTTGAAAGAATTATGGAGTTTTGTCTAATTCTAGATTTGCTGTTAGATAATAGAAAATCGATAAAAGTTGTTATGGAAAATATAAATAGTTCGTTTTGCTTGAGATGGTTATTGCTCTGGAAAAAATGCTTTTGAAAACCAAATCATAGGAATTGCGATTAAAATAGATTGGGGGCCTTGGAGAGGTGAACTAGCCTAGATGAGGGGAAGGCCAGTTGATTAAGTGGACTCAGGAGTAGTCAACACGCATTAATTTATTAAAGGGTTGAAACTTTTTTTTTTTTTTTTTTGAAAAAAGAAAGAAAGAGAACTTATCTCTTATTATTATTTAAATTAATATTATATACATATATGTATATATGCATGTATGTATATTTGTATATATACATAGGAAGACCTATGGGTAGTCAACTGGCATTAATTTATTAAAGGTTTGAACCTTATTTTTTTTAAAAAAGAACTCATCTCTCATTATTAATTAAATTAATATTATACATACATACATACATACATACATACATACATACATGGAGGTAATTAACTAGTAGTGGGTTAGTAATTAAACTGTTAGTTATTAAACTAAAAGAGTTAATAGGTTAATATTAGTTAGTTAGTCCATAGTTATATACTAATTAAAATTTTAGTTAATTAATAGGATAATAACTTATTGGTTAATTAAGTTCAATTGACTAGATAGTTATTTAATAGTTAGTAAGTAAATATATAACAAATTACCACCTAGGTGAAAGATTTAGTTATTAAATTATGACAAGGAAATACTACTTAATGAATAGCTATAAGTCCTTAAGTTATACTAACCTTAACATTAGATTAGAGAATTAATTAACTCTCCTCTCATTACTAAATCCTAAATAATCAATCAATGAAGTAGAATTAGGCTATGATCATAATTTTTTTTAAGTATTGATTTGTTACTTTTAGTGAAGCAAAGGGTTTAGGCACTTAGGATGTGAGTACGTAATCTTGGTTATTGTTTTGTGCTTGTTAGAATTAGTTGATAATGAATCATATTCAAAGTGAAAACCTAAATGAATGTTGATTGTGCTTAGTTATAATTGAGGAATTAGGACTACTTATAGTTTCGAGGTAACACATATTGATCGATGTATAGCAGTATCTTAAGTGGAGTGTATGCCAAAATGATTTGGTTAATTTTATGCTATGTATGTCTATAGGTTATTGATCATAATGACATCATAAATCGAGTTAAGAAGTCAGAGAGAAGCTATAGGTGGGTCATGCTAAGGGTATGCAGTTTCATTTCTCAAGGATTGCATACACCTCTCACACTTGCTTTGTTATTCTAGCTATGAAAGAATAATTAAATTTCAATTATGGAAGGAATAATTAAAATCTAACAATCAAAAGAAATAAAATTGTGCAACTATTAATTAACAAGACAATAGTAAAGCAAGAACCCTAAATGACGATATGGATATCTATACTCTATTTCACCGAGGAATTAATATGCAACAATTCAAAAGATTTCTAATTTATTCCATATTCTTATTGACTGGAGGGATTCAAATTATGAGCTAATAGAAATCATTTCACTACTAACTCTTAATGCTAACCACACTTTATCGAAATCGCTTTTTCAATAGAATAAATTAAGTTAGCATTGAGAATAGGTATTCCCTTTATATTTATTATTATAAAAAATTCCTGAAGAACTCTATAACTTATCAGTGAGGTTATAGATAATTCCCATCAATTGTGGTTGATTTAATTACATATTTGGTCTCGCAATCTCAATGTACAATATTGGAAAATTAGATTGAGACTCCAAAAATAACAATATAATTCAATACAAAACATACAATTGAATTAATAAGCAATAGAGAGTTTTATTAGAATAAACAAAATAAGCACTTACATGTCATTCCATAGGTCTGCAAGTCTAGATATCTACAACTTACACTATCATCATGCTAGAAAATAAAACACAAAAACATAGAAATGAAAATTCTAGCATAATAGCCCTTTTCTTGTTCTTGCTTCTTCCTTTAAGTCTCCTTTCTTCTTTTTAAATGAGTATACCACTTCCTATTTATAAGATTGAATCAAAATCACCAAAAGATGGAGGTTTTTAATATGATAGCATATGCCTTAGGAATACGGGCGTACACTTAGGTGTGTATTTAAGGTATGTTTTAATTACAATAATCTTCTACGAAATTTATGAAAATTCTTGATGAGGGAATCACAACTAGAGAACATGGGCATGTCGTTTGGTGTGTTCTTCTCTAAACTTTAATCTTTAGTAATTTTTGCTTCTAAGCTTGTTATCTTTGATCGACTCCTTAAATAAAGTGAAATTCTTCTCAATCTTAGACAATTTTCATCCTTTTTACTTTAATGACTTCTTTAAGTCCTGAAATTAATAAATTACTCATTTAAGTATCAAAATTCATTAAAATTCACATCAATGGATGAAAAGTATTAAAAGAACACATCCATAAATATGTGTAAATTCACACTTACCAAATCTCCCCAAACTTAGAAATTTACTTATGCTCAAACAAATCAATCAATCTTTTTATAAAAAAAATTGGATAAGAAATATAATCCCTATTCACTACCACTCTGGATACCATAAAAATTTACATCTAACATTAAAATAATTCAAGAATCAACTCTCCACAAGTCCATGCACTCTTGTAAAGCCTCATTGAGCACTTGTAGTAATATGCATAAATTCTTCCCAATAACTTCTTAATGCATTGAAAATCACAAATACCAAAATTCAAAAGCTAATCTACATAAGTCAAAGTTTATTCATACTGTTTAATCAACAATTCACCTTTTTATTAGCCCGTTTTATGTAACTAGGCAAAGACCATATACAACCCTTATACTTAACTAATATGTATACAAGTCTCTCCTTAACCTTACTAAGCACTATAATT
This sequence comes from Lumnitzera racemosa, assembly GCA_024138005.1. Taxonomy (NCBI): domain Eukaryota; kingdom Viridiplantae; phylum Streptophyta; class Magnoliopsida; order Myrtales; family Combretaceae; genus Lumnitzera; species Lumnitzera racemosa. Next base: position 12,794,290 of record JAMXBC010000007.1, read on the forward strand.
AGAAGCAAACACATTTTGTATTAATTTATCTCTCGATCATTTCTTTGATATATAACATCATATTAGAGGACTTTTTTTGACTAAAATTAATTAAGAATGATTAGGTTGGCATTAGAAAGGGATTTTACTCTTCTAACTGACCAAGACCGATCCATACCCTTTTAATTTTTATGTTACCAATAGGAAAGAACCTCATTTTTTCTAATGGACTATGGTTAATTCTTACTAACTCAATCAATTTTCTTACATTAGCAACAAGAAGGAACCTTACTCTTATAATGAACCATAATCAATCCATGCCATTTTACATAATTAATTATTTTCATAACTACCTCCAATTATCTTAATTTTTTTCAAAGGAACTATAAGAAACATGTTTCATCTACTTATTTGCCTAAGATTATAAAGTTTTAAAAATCAAAAGGGGATATGCATACATTCAAGTTTCAAAGTAACATTTGACTATTGCCTAATCAACAACCTTAATATATTTATGCCTTAGATTCCTAAGCTAAATATTATGTAATTTTACCCCAAATAGATTCCACTTTTTAATTATGACAACATGTAAGTTATGCAATAGTAATTAAGAATATTTTATGCAAGCACTATTCATGAAAAGGAAATTAGGGTGCAGACAAAAAATGCAAGGAAGGTTAAATAAAACATAAGTGGTTTCCTATGGTAATGAGTGGTATACTTTCATGCCATGCTCCTTCTTTACACTTAATTTAGTATATTGTCCTCAATATACCTATGATAAAAAATAACAAGGGCATGCGATAAAATAACAATAAACATGGGGGAGAAATGAGACTCCTTGGAATAAGTGTGAATGGCGAATTGATTATCGATGTGAGTTGCCTTTTGAGGAGGTCATTGATAGATTATTCAAAAATCTAAAAGAGATTAACAAAAACAAGACTAATGTGCAAAGAGAAAGAAAATTTGTTATTTCATTATTGATGGAAAATTGAATACATGAAAAGGAAATTGCAACTTAAACGGAACATGAGTATAACTAAAACAATGAAAATAAAATAAGGACGATAGTCAACTTAGACAAAAGAGTAGTCAACATAGTAAATAAAAGAAATCTAAACATCTTCTTCGGTAACATGCTCTTCCGTGTCTATCATGTCTTTCTCACTTGAATTCACACTTATGGTTTCCTTCTCTCCAAACTTTATCTCATCCTCCTCATATGATTACTAATATTCACTAGGTGTCTATTATCTAACTTGTAAATTAAATTTCAAAAAACTTATAGAAGTAAATCTAAATTACTACTAAAAATAATTTAAAAATTAACTAAGATGCAATTTAAGAATTAACAAGAAAACAATTCAATTAATTCAAGATTTAATGTTGTACCTATATTTTGTTTCCTTTAGATTTAATATGTGATTTCCTTAAAGATAATCTAATTTATTATTTAATCTTTTTCAACAAAGAGAATTCTCTATTAAAGTTATTTACTTTTTCAAGCTAATTAACCCTGACCACTTAAGATTGCATTATTGAACAATGAATTCTTCGCACTTTAATTTGAAATTCCGAAAGAATTTTGCAAATTATCTCTAATCTTGTAATAATCCTCATCAACTATGCCTAGGTCTAATTTTATAACAAATCTCTCGATTCTTTTATAAAATATTAAACTCTAAATTACTACCTATGAAAATAACAACGTAAATCTTGAAGCAAACATAGTTGAATCAAGAAAATAATAAAAAACTAAATTAATCAAATAGTAATCATGTTACATAAATAGATCTACGTTTCAGAAAACCTAGATATAAAAAATCTACTCACTATACATTGCAAAATAGGAATCTAAGAATAAAGAGTAGAAAAGAATAGAAAAAAGTATCATAAAATCCAAACAAAATTAAATCTTGAAATCTCTTTTTCTTCTCGCTTTCTTGATTGTTCTTGACTTCAAAAACTTTCTAAAAGTGATGCCAAAAAGTTCTCTTCTCAATAAACCCTACCAAGGCTTTATATATGAAGAGCTAAAAAAAAAAAGATAAATCGATTGGAAAAGATAAATCGATTGGAAAAGATATGATCGGTGATACAACTGTATCTTTTGGTCGTGCACTTTACTGTGCTTCACATTTGACTTCTTCTTCTTCTTCTTTTTTTTTTTTTTAAACTGAAAAACGACATGGTCATGTCTTTTGGTTGTGTCCTAGGTAGTAACAATAGAAAATTAGTTCCAATTTTGCCTAGAAATGATATAATCGTGTCGTTCAGTTGTATCAATCTTCAAATTTTCATAACTTGCTCATTTTAGCTCTGATTTAAATGAAATTTGTTTCTATCTTCTTGTTTTCTTTCATAAATTGTTTCAAAACCTAAAAAAAAAAATTTACTTAATTGAGTATTATTATCTAAAAATAAACTCAAATATTAAGGGAAAATCATGAAAAATCATTAGTTGAAATATCAATTGGCTAAGATGCTATAGAAATCCATCAATCAAGTTTGTCTTTGAAATGACCTTTTTGAGGATTGCTAAAAAATTCTTAGGATTTCGCAAATTTCTTAACCTCACCCTTTAGCTTTTTCACTTAGTAGGCTAAATTCTCTTGATTAGTGTGAGCATCATGATCTTTGTTTTTGGGTATTTCCTTACTGATACCATTCTATAAGAGACCCATCTGGTAGAAGGTTAAGAGTGACATTAGTGCGACATCTCTCACCATGGTCAATCGGGGCTTGTTAACAAAAGGCTTCAATTTCTTAGCTAGAAGAGTGACTTATGGCCAACATCATATCTATTTAACCTTTCCATAAGTAGCTTAGTGATGCATGTAGAATACCAATACAACGGTCAAATTAATTGGTTATTCCTCCATAAGAATATATAGATAAAAGACTTCATGTATTGCTACTACCTTAATCCTTTTGCCTCGTTTACTGATTGTGTGAGTGAAAAACCAATGGAGGATCTAATGTATGGGATTTTTCTAGTAGAATTCTCTTGCGAATTTAGGGTTATTGGTCTTTTCTTTGGCTGGTTCTTGCCAATAGAATGCGAAGGTGATTTTACATGGGAGTTTGCATGGTAGTGTATAAAAGTTAGGAAATTGGATAAACTCTTTCTCATAAAGCCCCATAAACAACCCGAATTCAACTACGGAATCTATAGATTTAATGTTTCTTAATTGAAAGGATAATGAATTCGAGGGTCCATAAGGTAGTTGGTTGTGTTTAATTGATAAGGTGGTAAGGAACTTAAGAATTAGGTCCTTGTAGATTAGTTCTTGGACATTCAAGAGTTTTTTCCAACTTTCTTTCTCAACCATAGCTCTTATTTTGAGTTTCATACTAGCTTGTTTAATAGTTTCCCAATCTAAAAAGCTTGATCTTGAGAAGCTTTTCTTATTAAACATCTCAAATCTTGCTTTGTATTTGGGTATTTCAAATTCAAGTATATGTTTAGGGTATGGTGGTAAGGTAACTAATGGATCCTTTTCCAATATGGGTTTAGAAGAGGCTCTATTTTGGTTACAACAAGTGGTCTTAGGAGTCATGATCTTTGATAGAGTTTCCTCATACTTAGTGTTTTGATTGGTGTAATGAAAATGTATTAAGAAGGACGGTAATTCACACATATTGATAAAAGTATATATAAATAAAAACGTACTTATATGTTGTTGTTCCATAAAAAGGAAACTTCATCTTGATAAACAAAGTAACTAATTAATCACTATATTAGTAACAACCAAGATTAACAAGATTTCTTTTAATCTTAGAAATAACTTAAAGAAGTAAGATAATAAAATAAGAGAAAGTGATTTTGCAAAAGACGTTAATCAAATTAGGAAAGTTTTGAGTAATATAATGAAGGAATTTTCAAGTTGAATTGTTCATAGGTAGGAATATGGATGTATTCCTAGAGCGTAAACAATAATTTGCAACTTGAACAGGAACATAGGCAAGATCACAATCATCTTCTTGGCCGTAGTCTTGTTATGAACAATGCATACCTAATTCCTTAAAAGACCACACTTAAGATTACGAGTATGATCCTTAGGGTGTGTTGGTTTCATAAATTTTTATTGTAATTCCCAACAAAAGGAACATAGGTAGGAATACAGCATGTTCCTTGATTGCGGTATTCTCATAATTTATTTCAAACTAATTCTCCCTTGCTAATCATGTCCTATATTATGGTTGTAATCATTGACCTTATTCTCCTTATTATAAGCAACTTATTCTTATGCTTCATAATTTGGAAACACTTCAAAAGATTGTTTAAAGCAAATTGTTGTGAACTATTGGTTAGAAGAAATCAAAATCGTATTGAGAAATAAAAGATAAGTAACAAATAAAAAGAATTTTAAATGGCTTAGCGCTTAAGTTGCCTCCCAAAAAGCACTATTGTTGACATTGTTTGCTCAATCGATTAAAGTGAAAACAACCTTTTTTTTTTTTTTTTCAAATGTGGAAGAGATCGAACTCAATGTGGTCTTCTTGATCAAAGTCTCCTCCCAAATACAACTTGATTCATTGATTGTTTACCTTAAATTTACCTCTCTTGGGTTTTGAAATCTCCATCACTCCATATAGAATTATCTAGGTTACTTTATCAGGTCTAGATAGTCACAATTTAACTTACCTAGGAAAAGTGACACTCAAAATTGGTATAGGAGAACCTTACCTGCAACTTGAAATTGCTTCCCTTGCTTAATCCGACTATCGTGGTATTGCTTAGCTCATTCCTTGAATATTCTTGAGTTTTCGTAAGCCATTTCATACCATTCTTCTACCTCATTTAGCTAAAGTTTCTTATATTCACTTGTACATTCAAGATTAAAGTTAGCACACTTTATAGCCTAGTAAGCTTTATGTTTAATTTTCATAAGTAAATGGCATGCTTTTCTATACACAAGTTGATATGGAGTGGTGCCTATAGGTGTATTGTATGTAGCTCGATATGCCTAAAGAGCATCTTCGAGCTTCTTTGATCAATCTTTTTTGTAAGTGATATGGTTTTGCAATTCTTTGAGTAAAAACTATTGCTTAAGTACTTTCTCAACTTGAACATTAAAAAGATGGGTTCCTCAATCACTTATGATTGCTCTAGGTGTACCAAATTTAGAAAATAGACCTTTCAGAAACCGTTTTACCACCTTACCATCATTTTTTTTCATAAAGCTCAAGCTTCTACCCATTTGGACATATAGTCTATTGCCATTAGGATATATCAGTTTCCATTAGAATTAAAAATGGCCTTGTGAAATTGATACCCCATTCAAAGATCTCACATATTAAAATGGGATTCTAAGACATCTCATCTCTTTTAGAAATATTACCTGCACTTTGATATCTATCATATATCTCAACTAACTTCTGGGCATCTCTAAATAGTATTGGGTAGTAGAATCTAGACTCAAGGATCTTATGTGTGGTCCTGTTGGCATCAGGGTGTCCTCTAGTTGGCCTTGAATGATCCTGGCCCAAAATCTCTGAACCTTCTAGATGGGATACGTATCTTCGAATCATTTGATCTAAACAAACCTTAATAGATATGGTTCTTCCCAAAAATAATTTTTCACATCATGAAGAAGTTTCTTCCTTTGTCAATAATCCAATCCTTTAGGAAACATGTTAGAAGCTAAATAATTACTGGTTATATTATGGGGAAACTTTAGAAGAATAAACTTAAAACAATTTAAGGTTTTGTGAGGCAAATGTGTTTTTTTACTGTTGTTTGTGTAGTTGTACATGTATTTGTAGGATTAATGAACTTAACAAGGATATGACTCTTAATTAACTTGTTTACTACATGTGCCTTTACTTATGCTAAAAGTATTGATAGTACTAGGATTCTAAAAGTAGTAACATAAATAGGTAGTAGTAACATTATGTGGGAGCAATGATTTGGGATGATGAGATTGTATAGATTAGGTGTTAAATACCACATACAGGTAAGTAGGTCGTCAACTAGTTAGTTGTTACGTTGATTTGTTAGAAGGAATTACATAAGTATGTATTTATATATATGCACCTATAAGGATGCAATTTAGCTAGATTTTGAATGAGTGTTATAAAACCAAAAACCCGTCTCCATAGAGCTTAGTATCTCCCAATACCTTATGAAAACCATATAAGATTTTTCTCATATTACCGAAAACTAACCCTTTAGGGTTTAGTACACCTTAAAACCCTATGAAAACTCTATAGGGTTCTTCCTACTATTACTGAAGCCCACCCTTAAGTGTCATTACAAACCCAGTACTTGATCAGCTTAACTCCTATTGCATAAAATATTTTATTTTTTATTGTTTAACTTATTATAAACATATTTTAAAAAAATATTTTTGTAAATAAAACTCAATATACATTTTAATCTTCTTAATAAAAATATGTAAAATAAAATTGATGAAAAATTTATTATTTTTTTACCAGGTCAGATTTCCCATGTAGTTTTCTTGTTGTCTTTAAACCTAACCTTGAACTTTATAACGTTTTTTTTTTTCAATTATGTTTGAAAACTTAATAGGCTTTTATCAAGTCAGGTGGATCAAGTATTCTATAGGACCTACCTAAATGTATCCCATGTACATGGAAGTCTAAGTTATTCTGAATCTTGAGATGCTAAAATTACTTTGGTTGTTTTTCTTCAAGTAAGACAATAAACTAGTGTTTACCATATTTAATTTACATAGACTTATTTGTGAAATTTTGTATATGAAATATGGGTGTTTATGATGCAATAGGGATCTTTGTTAGGTTGTTTGCTCACCCCGTTCAACAGGGTTGTTAAATTTGTTGTTCTACTCGGAATTGCAACATATAGAGTAAGTGGAATCATATATAATCAGTAAAATTATGAGATTATAAAATCACATACTTAAAATTCATGCTTCTACCATGAATCTAACTTAAATGATTGTGCATTCTTATTAACTAAGAAAAGGCCCATATTATTGTAAATTTGTAGAATTGTGTGAGTTGACATGTGATTCTAATAGCCATGCATTTTGGGAAATTTTCTTCTCAAATACTAAAAATTTAAATATGAAGTCTTAGAGAGTGTAGGAGCTAGTTGAGTAATGCAATGAACTTAAATGTCTTCAAGTTTGAGGCATGACAAAAAGCTTGTTTGAAGTTATATGCATCATACATTATGCTTTCAGGAAGTGCAAGTATTTTAATGTGAACCTATGAAAGAAGTAAAGTGGAAATTCTATTGGAAAAAATATATATGTACTAAAAGCATTATGTTTGTATACCAACCTTTAAGGTATTTTAATAAAGTGCCATAGAAGGCCTAAGTTTGCACTAAGAGCACTTCATTGGAATAGATCCTTAGACTATTCAACAAAGGTGACTTTTATTAGAAGAAGTTATTTTATTTTATTTTATTTTTTCTTCATTCTATTGTCCCTTCGAGTTGTTCAAATAAAGTTCCCCTATAGCAATTAATTGAAGCTCTTGATGAAGTTTGTTCAAGAGCAGTTCTTCAAACCCTCATGCCATTTAAACACCTCAAACCATCATTCTTAGGGGCCTAATATTTATAAGAGCTTTTACCTTTAATTTTTTGTTTTTCTTTTCTTATTTTCTACATGAACAACAAGTGTAGATAACTGAACCAATTAATCTCTTAAATAAAAAGGCTTCAGTGGTATTAATACATCATATAAAATGATGAATGACGAAAAAAAGGTCAATTTGCCCCTTGTAGGCAGATTGATTCTTTAAAAATGGTCTAGCCAAAACTAATTACCAATATATTGTTGTGAAATCACATTTACTAAGTGCGATTTCACTTTACCCCAATTGCCTTGTCAATTGGTTGAAAAATGCAAAGAAATCACATTTTAAGAATGAGATAAGAAAATCGCATATATAAAATGCGATTTTGTAAAACGCATTCTCCAAATGTAAATTACGAATCGTATTTTGGTCATGCAATTTCCATGACAAGAATCTCACCCACATTGTAGACTAGCATCCATACCCTAGATACAGTAACATCAAAGTTGAAACAAAAAAAAGTGAAACCCCTAATCTAATCAAAACCCAAACTCCATCTACAAACTCAAAGCTCAATTACAAAGTCGCACTCAAATTCCAAGCCTTAACTTCAAACCTAATCTCTAATCACAAACTTGAAGTCTAGATTGTCTTTTATAAAATTTTGTGAAATATGGGGTGAAATTGAATCCTTGCTGAGACTTTTTGATTCATAAACATATAAAAGAAAAATATTCCAAGGTCACCAGGACCATCAAACGATAAAATAAATTTTGTTGCCAATTCCATGAAGGAGCAGTTTCTTAACGAAAAGGATCATGCTTCCCTCATGAAACTTAGAAATTGGGAAAGCCTAAAATGCATTTACTAAATACAGTTTTATAATCATATTCTAGTAATTAGTTTCAATCAAACTACTTTTAGAAAATTAGTTTGCCCATAAGCAACACTCACCTTTTTTATAGTACTTATATACTATTTATCAATTAATATGATGTATTAGTATAATTCAATTGTTTTTTTTTTTTAAATGAGTGGCTTATTAACATTCTCCTTATTTTAAAATATTTATTGGGGTGTTTATCAAAGATATAGGGTCGTCGGCGAAATAGAAGAAAAGATCGTAGAATTACGAGTAGAGCCAGGCCAAATATCATAGCATGCCTGTCGGTGTCACATTTGTTCGTATGGAATTCTTTTTGAATGCTCTCTTTTACTGACAACATGAAAAAGCTATCATATTATAACACACAAAAGGTACTTCATCAGCTGCATGCACAGCAGAAAGAGAGGAAAGAGAGAGAGAGAGAGAGAAGGGTAAGTATGAATAATAGATGGACAAAAGCTTACACCGATCAGTTGCTAATAAAAGGCTTCACTACCAAATAATTGCATGTAAAAAACACCAGGCAAAAACATGAGGAAATGTTGGCAGCTGAAAGGGGAATAACTATACCGATAACACTTGTTAAAAGATTAAAAATTTCAATGTATTTCCTAACATCGGTTATAAACTCTATGGAAAAATTTCTAAAGACAGGTAAAAAGTGGATAAGAGCTTTTTACAATGATCAAAGATGGTTTTGTAGGTCACAGGAGAAACAAAATCTACAAATCGTGTAGATTTCAAAACTCATATAGAACCAAAATAAAAAGCCACCATCTTCATGATGATGCTTGTGCACATATATAGACCGTCACGAGACGACACAATCCAAGAACATAATCTCTCCCCCCTTGTAAATATTTGCATGGGTATGTCTGTGCTTCAGCAGCTGTCACTGGGGCTGTGTTGGATTTAGAATAGACACTTGTAACTGTATGCCCCCTTGCTTATGCATCCAAATGTTGGTTTTTGAATAGACTTTTCACCATCTTTATCCGCTTCATTTTACTTATCATCCATTGGAAATCAAATATAGCTGCTAAAAATAATTTAACAGTTCTACGCGTTATATACCTATTAAGGAGGATAATTTCACCGGGTTAAAATTATTAATAACATACAAATAAACTTTTTAAATTATCAAAGTATATCAAAATCTCTTCATTACTTTAAAAAACATGCGTATAATGTTCAAACCATCATTAGAACCCTAAATTATAACTATATATGATTCTTTAAGCGACAATTTTAAAGTTTTAATGATAATTTCAATGCATATACAAAAGAGATTAAAACATATCGTAAAAATTTAGACGTCCATCCGGATCCAACTAATTATCACAGTAAGCTTTTGCAAATTGTCCCGAATAGAAAGATGATCTTTATGAGACAAATAAAGTTGCCATCCGTCTGTTATAGCTGTACGGACTAATGCATGTGAAAAGCTTTATACATTGTCTTGTGATTTGCCTGGTGGGCAACTGAACTCCGCCCGAGTACAGATCATGTGCAAGTAGCTTTTATTCCTTTAGGATATACTTACCCCCAGGAATGGTAAGAACCAATCAAAGCTTTAAATGATGACTTTGATTTAACTGGATATCAATTTTAAATATTGTCTCATAAAAAGGAAAATAAGTCTTTGATAAGAATGACGGCCAATATTCTTCAAGCTGTAGAAAACATTGAGCATTGTACGTTGGAATCGTGCTTTCCCAGACACTGTTTTTCCTTCTACCTATCTGATTTCATGTTCAACGCTCGATAAAATAAACCATCATTTACATGATTTGACCCTTCATTTGAGCTGTGATGGGGCTTTTCATTTGATTCTATAAGTGGTAATGGTTTCTTCTTCCTGGGTATCAGTAAAATTGGTGTCTCCCTGAGGAAAATGTTAATAAGCGGCTTAATATCACGTAGATTATGAAAGATCTATTGGTATTGATTGAAATAAAATTAAAAATGGAATTATCAATACATTGATTCATATATTTAGAAATATCCATGGGATTAATTTACTCTAATATTCTATATGGATGTAGTATATTCGGAATGAAATGATATTACCACATGATCTCTCCGTGCCGACAGCCTTATGGCAAAGGGAGATTTTGTAGTCAATTTTTTTTTTTTTTTTAAAAAAACACCCATATATATATATATATACTTTAAGTGGATAGCAACCCTACATTGATGGATGGAGATTTGGCCTTTGACTTTTTTTTCCCTTCTTTAAATACTTTGAGAGGTTAGATCATTCATTGATCAAGTAGCGTCATGTGATGCAATTTATAATGAAAAAGGCTGATGCAAGGAGAAAGTTAATAAGTGACTTAATATCACATTAGTCATATAGGATTTGTGTGAAACGGAATGGAATGATCATCAATACATTGATTCATGTGTTTCACGATATCCATGGGATAATACAATATTCTATCTGGATATAGCATATTCAAAGTGGAACGACATGTCCATACGATCTCTTGATATGACCACACGACCTCCTAATACCAACAACTCTACATTAGCAAAGGGAGATTTTGTGGTTGGCATTTTTTTTTTTTTTTTAATGTTTAAAGAGGCTAGTAACCCTACACTAGCGAAGGAAGATGACCCCAATTTTTAATGCTTTACAAGGCTCGATTATTCATCACTTAAGTAATGCCATGTGATGCTGCAATTTATAATGACAAAGGCAGATGCAAGGAGAATTATTTGGACACTTATCATCATTGATTTTCATAACTAATATCTATATCCAAAATATGATAGTATATGAGATTAAAAGTAAAACTATTATACAAAGATTAGATAATCTCAAATATATTGATGTTTATCTAGTTTTATGATTGTGGAGTGAGTTATAGAAGTTTTTCTCATTGAAATAGCTCCAATATGCCCTTGCAAGATGGAGGCACCATCAATAATGCCAATCTTGGGACAAAGATGGAGAAACGGTTGATGAGGTAATGCATTGGTGATGGAGTCAACTAACTCATATGAGATATGGACATGTTTAGCACAAAGCATTTTAGCTCAAATTTTCTTATGAATAAAATTGTAATTAAGAGTAATGTGCTTCATTGGACAATGGAAGATTGGATTAGAACACAAGTATGTCACTTTATTGTTATCATTGGTGTAGAGGAGACATATTAGGTTCGGTGAATAAAGTTTATAACCACAAAATTTCCAACACTATGTTAGCAATGGCTTTCTATTTTGCTTCATTACAAGATATAAGACATTTTTTCCTCGTAGACTAATTAAAGATAATATTGCCACCAAGAAATGTAAGTGAAAATTGAGTGACCGTAATCTAGATTTCTACCTCAATCTAAGTCCTAATGGCAATGAGAACTAAGAATTGATTGTGAAGGCAATGAGAACCAATAACTAATGGTAATTACTAAAGAGACCAAAATGAATTTTTCCTTTGAGATATTTGAGAAGACGTTTTAATGCTTGCTAATGGGTTTCCCTTGGCCATAGATAAACTGAGAAAACTTATTAATAACAAAAGAAATATCTAGCTTTATCATTAAAAGAAATTGCAGTTGGCCAACAATCTTTCAAAACATTATAACATCTAAAGAAGGGTCCTACGATGTAAGAAGACTGGAGTTGTACATAAGAGATGGAAACATCCTTAGGATGATCCATATCTAGATTAGCAAAGAGTAAGAAAGAGGCAAACAATTCTATGATTGAAAATAAGCTAGAGGTTTCATTGTAGCTAATATTAATCCGTTGAGGAAGGCCTTTAGCCATAAGTCCAGCTCTGTATTTTTTAATAGAGTCACCAGAAGATCATTTCATCTTAAACACCCATCTGCAAATAAGAAGGTTGTGATGATTATGTTGGGCATGATCCTATATGTAATGGCGAAGAAGAGAGTTAAGCTCCTTAGACATAACATTACATAAGGTAGAATAATTAAGGGCTTAAGTAATACATATGGGTTTTAAGGATGGAGGAAAAGGATAGGTAGTGACATGATTAATGAACATAGAGTTGAAAATTTCAAAGTTCTTTTTCTAGTATAGATTAGACTTAGTAAGGTAGGGAAGGATGTAATAGAAGGAGGAGGAGTTGTGGATGGACAATGAGATAATAATGAGAAGAAGTAGTGGTAGAGAAAGTTGAGGAAGAAGAACCAAAATTGAGATTTCGATGAGGATCAGAAGAAGTTGAAAAGGATGATGGAGTATAGGAACATAAAAAGGGACATGTGCCAATGCCTTTAGAGAAGAAGAATCAATATCAATAGTAGAAGAATGGCTAAATTCATTTCTTAGAGAGGATTTCGTAGGTGGTGCTGTAAAGCTAGGTCTAAGGAAATTAGAACGATTACAAACTACTATTTGTGAGGGAAATGCATCCTTTACAAAACGTACGTAACGAGAGAGAGAGAGAGAGAGAGAGAGAGAGAGAGAGAGAGAGAGAGAGAGAGAGAGAGAGAGACATTTAATGAGGCACATGATCATAGCATTTGTAACCTAACGAAATACATGAATAGAAAGTTGAAGTTTGAGATAATTGTATGGATGAAGCCAAGGATAACATATATACACTTAGAAAACCATTAACATTTGATAATTTAGTTTATAATGAAATTAAAGCTCAAGTGGTTCTTTGAGATTAAGCAGAGAGGTAGGCATCTTATTAATTGAATAAGCTACAATTTGCATACATACATGTAAAAAGAAAGAGGTAGAGAAGAATGCTACAAAAAAGATAAGGTAGTTTCCATTAGATGCTTGTGGCAACACCTTAAAGAAACCATTATGTTCAAGTGAATATGAGATTTGCCATTAAAACCTTAATCCTTAAACCCATCATATTCACTACGATCATAAGTGTATGTAGAAAGTACAAGAAACTGACTACATTTTTCTTACAAGAGATTGAAAATTAAGGAAGTAATAACCAATCATATTTTTTTCTTTATTTTTTTGCATTGGATATAACTAGATATACTTAGAGTAACTATCCATAAAATAACATAACAGCTAAATTTTTCATGATATAGTGAGACAGGATCCCATACATTAAAGTAAAGAATTTGCAAAGAAGAAATGACAAAATGTAACTTATGACTTTTGTTAGATTAGCAAGAATTACAATTGAATTAGGAAATCAAGGAAAAATGTGAAGACAACTTGAAGATAAAGGATAGCTTAAATGATTGTGCCACTAACAAGTAGCGGACACTTCATTTGAGGTTTGGTAGTTAAGCTAAGGTGCATCCAAAGAAAAGCAATAGAGATTACACCTATTTTCCCCTTGAAATAGATCAACCATTGTATGAAGATCCTTAACTAAAAGATGAGAGCAAAAAAGTTATAAGGCGACATTAGTTTTGCAATAATTTCAGAAATAAAATTTTTCGTTATAGGAAGAAATACATAGAACTTTGTTTAACTCAAAAGAACTTAAAGGAGAAGATATAGTAGTAGAATGAAAATGAGTGAAAGGCAAACCTAAATCATCACCAAGAATAAAATCTTCAAGCTATCCATAAATAGAGAAGGATTGAAGCTTGGAGACATCTACAATGACATGATGGGATGCACCATTATGTAGAATCTAATTTTTTGAAGAATCATGTGAGTGATCTGTGTGATGCTTTGAAGAGCAATGTTATTGTCTCATAAGAAGCAAGCAAATTTACAACATTTTCTTGGTAAAATGACTAGGTCTATCACAAAATTTACAAAATATAGCAAGATTATATGATGACTTGTGGTAGTGAGATGGTTACTAAGATCAACCTTTGTGAGAGCTATGATGTTGCTAAGAATAAAAATATGATTTCTATGGAATACTGATGTGCTTGGGTGCTTAAGCAATTACTAGGACTTGGAAATAGGGATAGATTCTTAGAAAATAAGAAAATGTAGTTAAAAGGGTTGAAGACTAGCAATCCGTAAGCTATTTGCTTAATATGATGCATTAGTAAGCATAAGGTGACCTAAGTTAACACTTATGTGATGTATAAGTATCAAATTTGGGATTCTTGCCATTAATTCTTGCTAAAAGACCTAGATAAGAGAAATATAGAGTTATTTAGAGCTTCTTAGCCATAGAAAATAAAGGAATATTCAGTAAAAGAAGATGACTAACTCTCTCCATACAAGGAATAGGAGGCTATTTATACATGCCCAGCTAGGGTAAATTACAAGGACAAAAGGACATCAGGGTATAATTAAAAGTAGCAAAATAAATGTAATAGAAAGGGTAAAAACGTAATGGAATAGAAAGAATAATTTTGGCATTGTGTGCTAATGGCAAATTGTTAAAACATGTGTTATCTAAGTAGTAGATGTGTCCTTAGTAAAATTAGACAAAGAAGTGTAGAGGCAATAGGAGCACAAACAAAAAGAGAGTCAATGAATAGGTTAGAATGTGGCAATTTGACAAGCATCGTAATAGGACGATCTTAGTTGTTTAACCTTAAGAGGTTAGCCACTAACTCCTTTTAGGTCAACTATCTAAAAGGTTGACAACTCAAGCAAAAGTACAAAAGCTCAACTTTTGGTGTAGTGGGGAGCCTTGAACATAATCTAGCTCATCCTTAGTAGGCTAGCCACTTAGGACTCTTAACACCAAGTTTTGAAAAACCTTGGAGTAAGCCAAAGGTAAGAGGTCCAAGCCTCGGCATATTGTATCTAAGCTTCATATTCCCACTAAGTACCCTTTTGGAAAAATATTTGCAATATTTATTTATAATTTACTTTAGAAAGCAAAGATGATCTTATAGTAGTATGCCTCTTCTATTGAAAATTCAAAGTCAACTAACTTGTCATGAAAGTTCATCAAATGAGAATGGATTGTAGCCTCAATTTCTTAAAATTGTCACTATGATGATAGCGATTATAAAGAATTAGATCATCCTTCTTAACTTGACTGTTGGGAAGAACAAGTTCATCGGCAATGGCATGCATCTCTTGCAAATGATTAGATATAGATTTATCATCAGGAGAAGCATCTATCAGGTATTACTTAAGAGACAAAATATGAGTTGTGATTTATTCGCTTAAATCTTCATGAGATGATCCTAGGCATCTTTTTCTATAGGAATAAAAGAAATTTGTCATTGAATGGAGGCAACATAACTACCTAAAATTGCATTAAGTAGAATTTGGTTTTGATGAAACCATGTAATGTATACCGGATTTGGTTTCTCTTTTGTAGCATCAAGGAATTAAAATAGTTGAGTGTTGCTTCTCTCCATGTAGCCAAAAAGATCAATTGAGAAAACTTCAACCTTTAGTTAAAGAAATTCACTAGAGTAAGCTTAGTCGGAAAAAAGATTTATAGTTTGCAATTGAATGATTTGGGTTTCAGATGGTTAGTTGTTATAGATTTAGAGGGAAAAAGGTACCGTTTAGCTATAAGGGTTCTGATACCATATAACAAAAAAAGAAGATGAAAGGATAATCATTGGGAAACTTATCTTTATTAATTTTCATGATTGATATTTAAATACAAAATGTAAAATCAAAAAGATGTAATTGCAAATAAGATACAAAATATTGTTAAATGAACTTAAGTAGCTTCATGTTTATCTTATTTAATATTATGAAGTTATTTTGTAGAAGTTGTTCCACATAAATAGCTCCAATACAATTAGTAAGCTTTTGCTCCTTACTAGCTTCACTTTGTGACAAAAAATATAATTATGAAAAATAAAACCTCTGACAGCAAAGAAGGTTGATTACAACAACATTGATTCTTACTATAAGCAAGTTCTTCTAGCAAGATTTATCATTGTGAGATCCCATTAAGATAGCCATGCCCTTTCAAAGTTTTGCAAGGAAATCTTCATTGTGAAGAGTCCATGTAAGGAGGAGTTCGCTATAAGAAATAAAGTTTAAGTAGCGAGCTTCTCATCGTGAGAAAGAGCTCCCTAAGCTCTAATATAAACTTTAGGTAGTAAGGTATTTGCTCAATGGTCCCTTCTAGCAACATCCACTTCCTTAGAAGAAGTCTAACTTTGATTTTTATTATATTTTTAAATAAGCATGAAATTAAATGAATAATATTTCCAATGTTATTAAAATACAACATTTGTGTGATTGCAACAATTATGCCAAAATTAAGTGTTAATAAATCCTAAATATTTAGAAATTTAAAGTACCACAATTATTATTATGTAACATTTTCTATATAAAATCAACCCCATATAAAAGTAATCTGCGAAAAATATCTACTAAAGGTCGAGGCAAAATTTATGAATGTAGCCTATACATCCCCTCTCCTCGATCAAGGTTGATCTACTACATTTGCATCATGGTGTAAGAGACATCGAATATAACAAGCTAAAACGAGGTTCTATTTATTGTCCATTGGGTAATCCAAATTTAAAAGTATTTTTTTTTAAATTTCAAAGGCAAATGCTCTAACTTTTTTGAATACTTGAAATTCCAAATATTTAAAAAATAAAACATTTCTATATTTTCTAATTTTCTCAATGGAAAATCATTGATTTTTTAAACAAGAAATAATTACTACAATCCTTTTTTATTTCTTTCAACATCTACAAGATGTTGAAAAAAGTTAACTTTTTCCACCTAATTTTGTATTTAATGTTAGCATTTCACTTTTTTTTTAACTATTATCGCAAATTGACATATAAATGTGGAAGTGATCAAAATGTACAAAGAAATGTTAGGAGCATACCTTTATAACGGTCACACTCAAGTGTCACCATGTGGTGTTTCTTCCAACATCCGGAAAATGTTGAAAAAAGTCAATTTTTCCACCTAATTTTGTATTTAATATTAGTATTTCACATTTTTCTACTATTATCGCACATTGTGACAGAACCGTGGAAATGATCAAAAAGTACGAAGAAATGTTAGGGCAATTCTTTATAATGGTTATACTCAAGTGTGAATATGTGGTAGTTCTTGAGAAAAGAAAAACAAGCGAGTCTCAAGAAAATGGATGGAAAACACAATAAAAGAAAAATGACGAATAAAGAGAAGGAAAAAAATTAAAATAAAAAAAAAAAAACAAAAAACAAAAAAAGGAAGGTGGAATGAGGACAACCGTGGCCATTGAAGGGGATGAACTACTACGAGCAAGGGATGGAGGGAGAGAGGGAGACAGAGAGATAGAAGAACTAACCTTTGTGCAATAAGGTGTTGTACTTGTGTAGTTTAAACATATTAAACCATATGACAAAGCCGCTCGCTACGTGCCATTTGCCACAGCAAGCTGCTCACTACAAGAAATATTTGCTGTAGCAAGCCACTCATTATGTGACACAGCATCGAAGCGAGTAGCTTGTTGTAAAAATGTTACTATTGTTTTTATTTTTTTTTTCTTTTAATTTTTCTGAAACTAATGGCTCTATAGTTTGAAAGTTGAACCACTGATGTTTGTTACTTCTAAAGAAAGCGTCATGCTGTAAGAAGTCACGTCTCTAACTTCCGTTCGCCGTAGAGTCTAGCTAAACGAGATCACACAAGAGTCATTTGGGTAAGTGGGATCCACACAAGATGGTGGCCACCGCGCATATCTAATCTAATACATGTAGTCCATATGAATTAGGTTTCTACAAAAATTATTTACGAGTGAACGCAAGGAATTCTCTTCATATGTTTCACTTGCTAATAAAATTTGGAAGAATGAAGCAGTCAGGTGTCAAATCTTTTGTCCTCGCTCTTATGCCCCAACTAAGCTCTTAAAAATTAAAAAAAAAAAAAAAATGGAATTGTAAGCATTAGAATTCTATAGAATCCAAAATGCCAATATCGATCGTTGAAAATTTATTGCAATTTTCTTTACTTTTTTTTTTTTGGCTTTATATTATGTATCGATGGTCAATTTCTCGTCTCACTTTTGCATCATATCATATGTCTTAAAAATTTCATCTTTGTAAGTGGGTGTTTTAATTTACAGAGACAAGATAGGATATAAAGGTGTTGTAGTGTCCCAGTAGTCGCAGCTGCATGCGTATGAAACCTGTATTCAATAATATCAGTTGGGCAGGGGGGTATCCATATCAATATTATTCTAAATGAAGGTGAGGCATGATGTTTTGGGTTTGAATGGTGAATGCCATCCCCAGAGATCAGAGCAGTGAGAGAGCAGTTGGGATTGACGTGTTGTGACGCTGAAACCACACACAGAGATTTGTCTACCCAGTTTGTTCACAGTAATATCAATCATACTGTCTCTCTCTATCTCTCTTAAGCCCTTTCTCTACAATGATTGACTTTTTGGCCTTTACTCTATGTCTTCTTCCCATAACGTACATCCCATGATCTAGTTGGCTTAAACGTTATTTCTAATAGAAATGGTATGGATTAAGATTTCCCTCCTCGCTATATTTATTGAAAAGAAAATATATTTTATAAAAGTGAAAGATGAATATTTTCATCCTTGTCCCACCTAAAAACCACAAGGACATTAAGAAAAACAGATATAATATTCACCCGATAAATAATTAAAAGTTGATTCAAAATTCTATCGTAAAGCTATGTGTAATAGAATTATCGAGCTAAAGTGTTAAATTCCAAAATAGACGATGTTGAAAGTATTGAAAAACTAATTCGCAATATCTCAAACTTCCATTGACTTGGCAACTCAGCCAAATTCTAAGAACACACAGGATTAACTTTTACATGGCCAACTAAGTACCCTAAGTCATGATTATGGCTCAAAAAATGGCTATATCGTCATAACTAAAATTCTTGATATCCTTATTTGGATCATATTCATAAAAATGAACAAGCAATAAAAACTTTGAGTCTAAACATAGTCAAAATGAAACTGATCTTCATATTAAATAATGTTGATCCAGCAAAGTTTCTTATTGAGTAATTCTTCCTCTCGATGCTCGTCCCGTACGATGCATTTATTCATAAGCGATATACCGTACTCTCCAATATAGGCGTCCTCATAGGAAAACTGGTCAAAATTCATGAGGGAAATGCAATATGTAACACTTATAGTGGATAAGATTCAATATGAACACGTTAGGATTACCATAGGTGATTATAAATCCTTCTACATTTTATATCTTTATTTGTTCTTAACTAACACTTTACTATATCCACATAGCACATCACTTATAGTAAAGCTTTTCTCATTTATTAGAGGGGTGGTTGATTTCATGTGACCTATATGTTGGCATAGAATTAAAATGTATAAGAGAATATATGGATCATAATATAATGAGATTTATGATGCTTATGGACCTAATAATTGCATGTAAGATGCAAGTCAAAATCATTATAATCTAGTTATATAGATATTGTTCTATCAACAAAATAGATTTTCCATATTATGATACATATCATAGTTGGTAGAAAAAAAGGTATGTTGCAAATTTATGTTTGCTTTAAGCATACTTAATCTTTTATCTTTGAAATCATGTTTTTAGAACCCTAATCTTTCAAAAATGCGCATTTAACTACATTTTTGGGTTTGAATCCTTTTTTTTTTTTTTTTTAAGATTTGACTGTCTAACCATAGAAATTAAAAGATAAAGGAGCTAAGTATATATTAAGCAAACATAAATGGGGTATTTGTAATTACACTTTTCTTTTTTAAATTTAATATGCTGAGTCTCCTTTCTAATTGATCATGTTTAGCTATATCGACCCACCTAAATTCAACTTGCAAAACCAAACCATTCTATTTGGATGAGTCTATTTAATTTTTTTCTCAAATACACAAAAAAAATAATTATTATTTATAGATCTAGTCATTTGTAATGTCATTTTAAAATAAGCTCTTTAGACAATATGAAATCTCAAAATATACAATAATTTATTTATTTAATGTGAAGATGCTAATGATCTTGCAGTTTAATAGATAAACACTAGTTTTCAAATAGAATGGATTAGGTTCAAATAATCTCTCTTATTGTAAATGTCCAAAAAAAAATTAAAAATAAAGTGATATTTCAATAGCATGATCATGAGAATATAAACAATTAATATATCTTCTGAACTTTTGGCATATAGTACCCCTAAAGTAAAATCCCTTTAAACCATAAATTAACCATGACTTATACAGCTATATTCTTTAGAGGATTCTCCTTAAGGATTAAAATTCTTTCAAAAAAGTGGGTGCCCATTCATAGCATATTAGCACGGGGCAATTAAGGCATAAAAGGCACGTCTATCAATCCTGTCGAACTGCAGTAACTTTGAGGCAAAAGTAATGGCAGAGTCATTATATTAAGAGCAAAAAGGTAAATTGTGCGCATATATAACAGCACATATATACACACATACTAGATAGATATATATTTACCATATGTATGCCTAAATAAAAGAAGATCCAATATAAAATAAGTCAAAAATGTGAATTTTCATAATAGTTAGAAATCTTCCTGATTTCCACACCTCAGTATGCTAGAATTTAATCTAGAGTGAAAACAGAGAATGTGGTTTAGGATGGTAAATACTATCAAAGTAAAACCAAAAAAAAAAAAAACTAATTTATTAAATTAACCTTTACTGTGTGAAATAAAAACATACTTTTAATTTGAAAGCAACTAAATAAATTTTAAATAAATTGTTGTTAATTTTGAAGATGTATGGTACCAAAAATATACATACATACACGCATATATATATTGATCACTATTATAGTCAAATCTCAAAAAGTATTCTCTGCCTTTTACACCTTTCATGGACAGATGTGTCAATTATTTTAATCCATCCACATATGATCAAATCCAAAAAAGCTTTTTTCGTATCTACCATTAATATTTGTGATATGTGGAAGAATATTGCATGCCCAGGCCAATGCCATTGTCATGGCATGTCGATATAAGTAATCCTATTTTATTCTCTATAACGTCCCAAATCCCAATACGACTACAATTGAATGGGAAAAAAGGAAAAAAAAAAAGAAAAGAAAAAGTCATATTAAGAATTGGTCCTATTCTATGCAATGATATATAGCCAAAATGTTCCTAGCTGGAGTGGAGGACAATAGTACAGAATAACATAAAGATTTTACATGTGATTGAAGTTACTCTCACCTATTCTAAGAGTTTTAAAAGACAAACTTTTTATATTTTTCAATATTGATAATATATTTTATTGAAAAAAAAACACACACACACATATAGAAATATATATATATGAAAGGTAAAAATCTTTTTTATTTATAAATTTTAAAATATTCCTGGTCCTAGTTTACCTTTAACATTTTTCTTTTCTAAAACTAATTTTATTGGGATGATCGTTAGTTTAGAATGTGAAATCCATTTTTCTTTTTGTTTTGGCATTTTTCAGCATCAATCACATACTTTACAAAATATATGAATATAAAGTATTAAAGCATTATTTATTTAACATCTTTAACGATATCCCAATATCCTTATGATACCTTCCTTCTTCAAACTCATAAAGGATTTAAGTACGTCAAAAAGAAAGGTCCAGAACAAGTTAGCGATGGGAATTAGAGAAAAGAATTTTAAGAAAATGCCATAGGAAAAGAACACGATTCTCTCTGAAATTCCTTAATGTCTGAACCAATAAGTTCCCTTTGAAGTTTGAACTTTGAAGAATAGTTGATATTAAGAACGCATGCCCAATCAAGCTGACACATTTGACACAGATCTCTCTCTCTCTCTCTCTCTCTCTCTCACTCTCTCATATGGGGTGTTTGTTTTTTAGGCTCATCTTTTAAAGCAACCCCAACATGGATTCTCATTGCCAGGCCAAAATCCATCACTTCTATCAAGAGATAGTACTAGATTCTATTTTCCATACTTTTTTCACCTTTAAAAATTATCGATACATTATTTTAATACACATCTTTTGTTCTATTTTGCATGGGAATTGAACGATTGTTGATTTGAGTGACCATTTCTTTTCATTCTTATAAGCTTTATGAGACCCCGCTCCCACTCTTGTTGTCATCATTACATCTGACGTGGTGGGGATATAGTCTATCTGCCTTTGCTTTTCATATTAATAATTATTCGAATAGTCCGTTCACATGTATCTCGATATTTATTAAATGATCAAAGATATGATTTATTATAATTTTTAAGATTGATTATACACTTATTGAAAAGAATGATTATATCAAAATACGAAGATTTCATATTATTTAACCTATTGTTCATAATTTCCTTATTATAATGATATCATTTGTAACTTTTTATCTTCTACATAGACTATTTTAAACCCTCTAACTTTTTTTTTGGAAGAGTTGAAGGAATGTCTCTTTGTATATGAATATCTCTTTAGTTGATCTTTTGAAAATTCCATCTTTATTAATCTTTTCTGCCTCCACTATCTTGGACTACATGACTGTACTGGTATGGTATTTAGGTGGGTGAAATGGAAGGAACTTTCGTGCACAAACTTTTTGCTTGTTCACCTCTTAGTTAATACCTATTATATCTTTTGCCCTTCCCTATGAAAAAAGTTCTCCATTGCCTCCTCTTTCTCTTTCTCTACTACCAAGACGTATTGTCCATGAAATATATGTTAAAAAATAACTTATAACATAAATGGTAGGAAATTTAAGTTGTTATCTTCATGATATAAATTACAAGTGTTGTTTAATTTTAAGTAAAACTTGATGGCCTAGCTCCCACGAGTTTCTCATGTATAGCACATCTATAAGTAATGATAAACAGTGAAAAATATTGACAAAGATCATTTAGATTTTGAAGTGGACCGATAATTTCTAGATCTATCAAGCAAATCATTCTCAACGAATTTTCTCAACATATTTTATTACCATTTATCATTTTCACATACACTTATACAGCTGTATATACATATATAAATACATACATACATACAAAATGGGGTATTCATGATATTGACATAGACATTATATACAATCATATAGTACAGCAAATTAATAATGCATCACACATGTAATTAAATTATGCTGGTTTCATTTATAACATGGTTAATCAAGTATGGAGATGTAGGTAGGTTGGGTCGTATAAAGTATTCAATTTGATTAAACTCAATAACAACTTAATAAAGTATATCTTTATGAAAAATGATTTACGGAATATTAGAGGTCATGCGTATATATGCACGATGTGTGCTTATTATGTCTTTGGGCAAAATTTTCCAAAACACCCACAAGGTTTGATTCGGCATCCAAGAAACTTTTAGTAAATAATGGAAATCCAGAACCCATAAAAGTTTTAGAAGTGAAGTAGAAGTAGCATAAGATTTATTTAATAATCATTCGCATAATTTCTAAACGTTTTACGCTACTCATTATAGATTCTGTCGTAGATAAAATACCCATCGGTATTAATATGTTATATATTTAGATAAATGGTGGATGGATACCAATATTTATGTATATATTAGTGATAGAGAATATATATATATATATATGTATGTATACAATTTTTTTGTTAAAAAAAAAATACCATTTATAATTTTATGTGATAGAATTTCATCAGGACTTATACTCTTCCAATTAAACCATATAGTATATTAGTATAATTGAATCTTTTCTCTCCTTCCTACGGCTATGATTTATCCATGTACACCATTTAGAAATAGCATCAACCACTAGAAGCAGCATATCATTCAATAGAGCATCCAAGAATTTTCTATGAAATTTATTAAAAATTAAGAAATGAATTGTCAAATTAGGAATTTATAGAGTTTTCAACGAAATTTCTTAGCGGCAATCGTCTTGTCAGTCATAACACCAGGATGAATTTTGGCTTCATAAAACAACAAAATGAAGCACTTAAAAGCACGAATTATTTGTTCTCTTTAGAGAATATATATCTCCCACACACACCCCCAAAAAAAAAGAAAAAAAAAAGTTAGGAGTTTAAATATGGAATTCAATCAAGATACAATTAAGTCTTAATATTTGAACAGCAAAAATTCCAAGTATCAAACTACATTAATGATATAAATAAGACATAATGTGTTTGTAGTAGTTTTGACATTGTTTTGAGAGAGAGGGGGAGAGAGAATATCCAAAAGTTCGAATAAAAAGTGAGAGCAAAAACAATAAGTAATAAGCTTATAGTTCTTAAGCGACAATCTAGGAAATGATTCTGGCCAAAAGTCATAACTTTTGAAATTTGAATACTGTCCATTAGAATGGATTCAAATCGCTTATAAATTGATCTAGATCATTAATCGCAAATTTACATGAAGTCAAAAGACACAAGTCGTTGATTAAAACCATGTTATAAATTCTATAGAGCATAGACCATTTTTTTGAATCTCGTCTTCATGTTTGAATGAAGTGTCTCTGATAAACACTTTCTAGCTCTCAATACGAGTTCCTCCAAACATCTCTCCGATGCGATGCAGATAAACCCCCGCATCCTAAAAGTCTCTCCTCAAGGCCTCGAGTAATTTGAATGATGTGATGACCATCAGATCTCTAATTTATCGGTTGTTCATTTAAGCTTGACATCCAACGCTAATACCACTTTAGTTAAATATTAAACCTCTTAAACACTTAACCTAAGTTTCAAACATAAGAGGGAATCTATTTTAACATTTCTCCACCAAATTATCGATTATCTATTCATGGTAAACATCTCTATGATCATGCCTAAGGAAAAGCCATTAGATTTGAATTATTTCTTAGTGTAATCTTTAAGTATTGTTTGCTTGAGCAAAATTTATGGGACTAGTCTAGACAAAATACTCAAAATTTATTTTATTTGAAATAGAGTACAAAAGTTAGTTTACTGGACAAAAATATAAATATTGAAGGTATAAATATAATTAAATGGTATTGAGAATATAAATATTAGATAACATTTAAAATTTCTACATTTTAAGTAATATAAAAATGTAATTAAATAAATAGTAGACAATATTGAAGTTATAAATATCAAAATATAATATTGACTTCAATACTTGTATATATCAATTAAGGGGCATCGCAAAAATTTGTATTCACTATTATACAAACCAAGTATAATACAATAAGGTAATACTGTTCTATACTACCTGTAATAATTTATATTGCTTTTTTCATGTCACATAAATCTGAAATTTAGAAAAAAAAATAAAATTTATATGTTCCATATGATACCATGTACTAGATAGGTTTTCTATGGGACAAGATCTAAGGTGGGCTTAGGGTGCTATAAGGTAAATTTTGGTTTCAAATTTGCGAATTTTTACTTTACAAGGTAAGGTAGAGTAGAGTAGAGCTCCATATCCAGTCACTCCATACTTGCTCACCTCAACTAATTGTCTAAAACTTTTAAGCAAACACCTATTTTGCTAATTTTTGAAAAAGAACCCTAATTATATGAAGCAAGCCCTAATTATGATGATAATTGTTCAACATATAACACATGTTAATATATTCAGAATATGATTGACAAATCTTAACAAACATTCCAATATCACCTTGAATCTATAAATATGTCAACCAATTATATTGATAGGCCCAATTATAGCAGAGAAGGGATTTGAACCTTGATCTATCTCGATGGGAGACTATTGCAAATACTACAAATGGTCTTAATAATTACATTGATAGGTTAATTAAACAAATTAATCATGTTAATATATTAATTAACAACATTAATAATGCAAAAGTGGTTAAATATGCAAATATTTGACAAAGCATGAAAGTTTTCACTAGATATATGCAACAAAATTTATGTCAATGTCATTAAACTAACCTAACCATGCAAACAACTATAAATCATGCAGTGCAATCAAGCATACCAATTAACGTGAAAACTTAAAAGCAATTAGAGATTCTATCATAAAAAAAATATATTAATATAACAAAGTTACTAAAAAAAGAGGAACTAATAAGATTAGACTTACACAACATAAAATAAGACGTTAGTAAGTAAATTTTTTATTTTTTTCAAAATTTTTATAATTTTCTCTAATTTTAATTCAAAGTATGATAAAAACAAACTAAAAAAATAAATTAAAATACTCAAAGGATCGGATGGTGGATTTAGTGCACAGGTCAAATGTCGAATTGTTGGTGAAATTTGCGTCAAATTTAGGGCGCTCCTTGACTCTAGGTTAATCTACAGTTCACGAATGCTAGAATTGATTTCAAATCCTTTTGGCATTCCTCGTCTATCTGCAATAATGAAGGCTTATGGATGCATCAGATGAGATCCACAGCGGCAAACAACCCCACTATAGTAGTGGTTTTTACTCACATGGTGTAGCAGTGGTGCTTATTGAGAACTCCAAGACAGTTGATCTTTAAGCTCTAATCTAAAGCTTAACATGATGAATTGAGACGAAAATATTATGTTTTGTAATCCTAACACGCCAAATAACCTAAATCTATCCGTAAATTTTCTAGCAAATTTTTAAAGAGAGAAAGCTTATTATGTACTAGAACTTTTTGAGAGAGAATTCGCAACTTTAATTTGATTAAGTAATTCTCAAATAAAATTAGTTATTTTCTTTACTTATTTTTTTTTTTTCTTTTTGGTTTTGATCTCTAACTTCTACTACACATAGAAACATGTTTAGATTAGGTATAAATTATTTGAATTGATCAATATTAGACAAAATATGTTTTGGACCGTAAACTTTAATGTTTAAGTGATGATTTGATTTACTTAAAATTTTTTTAATGAAAATATTTTTTAATAAAAAAAAAAAGAAAAACTAACTGCAGTTCTTGATCTACTTGCATCAAAAGAACGTGAAGAATTGATTGAATTTGTTAAAATTCAAATAAATCCGTCAACCCCGAATCTCTTGCTTCGCCTCTATCTGAAGGAAGAACAAGGCATATCCTATGAACCCATCTCGTCCACAAGACATGGCCCGACATAGCGGCATGCAACAATCAGGACATGGCTAGGAGTGTAAAAAAAAAAAAAATTGAGCGCACATACTGATAGATTCAAACTTGAGTCTCTAATGTAACAAATGTGCATTCTTCCATCAAGGTATTTAGCGTATGTTTCATCTACTTTACACACAATAAATTTAGGCTTTCAGAAGCTAGGCCTTTTCTTTTACTTTTTCTATTTATTTGTTTTTGCCAAACATGCCAATTTCGATTTAAAGTGCACTTTCAAGCCAAAATTAAGCCCGAGTTTGATCAAATTTCAGAAAATGAAAAATTGCATTGAGGGTAACGAAATAGTCTGGTGAATATATGCATGTATAATTTCGGCAAATTGAGATCAATTTGACCGCCTTTTGAGTTTTAGTTAGTTCTTAATCCAGTTCATACTAAATTTGATTTTATCAATCTAAATCCAACCAAAGCGCATTAAAAACTACAGTTAACTTAATATGACCTTATCGCATGGCATTTAATTGAACAAATTGGATGAGGCGCAAAAAATATCAAATTTTGAGAAAAACTCAATATTTTCGTGTAAAGCTTAAAAACAATAAAATTCCAGACACACTATGCCTCAAAAATCACCCTTCAATCCAAAAAAAAAAAAAAATCATTTTTACCGTTAAAATACTTTAATCCAGCATCAATTTTTTTTTTATATTTTTCTATTTTCTTTTTTTTTTGTTTTTCTATTTTCTTTTTTTTTTAACTTGGATGAATTAACAAATGAGCAAATAACAAGGAAAAAAAAAATACAAGGTGTCTATAAAGATCAGAAAAAATATTTATTAGGTATTACATGCTACATATTATGTATATATAGCATATAAATACTAATAAGATATTTATATGAATAATAGTGGAAGAAATAATTTTCATATCAATCACCACTCATAATTTACATACGTCATATATCAAGGTGTGCAAGTAAATTAAATAGGCAAATTCAGCCCAACCCACTTTAGCCCACGAGTTAAACAGGTTAGCTTGCAAAGTAAAGATATAAATTTGTTAAATGGGTTAACTCAAATTAGCTTACTTTAACATATAGGTTAAACAAACAAAAAAATCTAGATCTAAACTCATTTAAAAAGTGAGCTAAACTGATCAGTCCGAAAACTAAAACTCATTTATACAACTCTAATCACATATGCTAATGTTTTATTATTATTTACATATTATATATGTAATATATGACTTGTATTACTCACTGAGTCATTTCTCAATCATCACCTAAAAGGTTATATCTTATAGGAGTAAATTACAAAAAAAAAACATAATATATAGCAACCATACAAACACATACTGTGTCACACACATACTACCTAATTTTAATGTAACAACTAAGATTCATATTAAACAAGAAGTATAGTCTCGACGTCCGAAAGCTTGGAATTACTCATGGGTCAAAACAAACGTAATTAAGAACAAGAGAGTCATGATAAAGATGGTCAGATTACCATGTTTAAAATTGAAAACGCTAGTAGTCTAGAATGGAGGTCAACACCATATTGGACACTGAAGATTGCATTTTATTTATAATGTATTATCCATGAGGTCCCATGGTGCCAAAAGATGCTTGCTATGATATGCTAACAATCGTAGTTATCTTCTATTGATTTTTCGTTGAGTTACCTCATGGTCTAAGCCACTAACTACCTTATCGTCTTAGGAGTACGTTCATCAAGCGTAATCCAATGATATCATCCTCTAATATAGGTTGACCAAGCGCAAGCCAGTCACACACATTTAATTATTTGACTTAAAACTAAATCCAGTTTACTATCTAACGAGCATATACAACATGCAGTAGGTACCATGTACTTCGAAATCCCTGCAATCGTGGATCGAGTTGAGTAGATAAATCCCAAAGCCAATTATCGATATAGAATTGCAATAAGTAACTATTATTTAATTAAATTAAGATTATAAAAGGTTATTTATATTGTCTTATACTAGGTCCAATAGTATTTATTGGTTAAGATCAATTGAGTATATCACTTAGTTAAACTTAGTTAGAATAGAATGTTATAAAATAAGTTTAGTCCATTAGTGAGGATCTAAACTAAAATTGATTGATTAAATAAAATAATTATTCACACCCTAATGATCAATTCAATTAAATTGGTCAAGTACGTTCTACATCAACCATTTAAATTGGTCTTGAAACCATTTTGTCCAAACGCTCTCTTTCCTTTTTTTTTTTAATTTCTTATGTCTTATTTTAATATGTATTATTGATAATTAAGAAGAATATGTTTGACCTTTTATGAAAATCAAACATGAGTTCTAACAAGAACATTTTGAATGTTCAAGATGAACACTTTTAATACATTCAAACTCTTCAAGAACACGTTTAAGTTTTTCAAAAAAAATAAAATATAATAACAAGTTATCTACTTCTCTATTAATCTTTAAAAGTTCAAACAATAACTACTTTAAGAACTACTTGAATAACAACATGACCATACTAAAAATACTAATGCCTCGTTCATTTGAGGGGAATTCAAATTCAATTCCTTCCCTTATTCCTTATTATTGCACTCACTTTGTTTTTTATCTCTGAATCGCAATTCCTTAGGAATCCCTATCACATGAAATCAAGTAATAAGAGTTCCTTAACTCGATTAGAAAATCACAATTCCTTATAAAATTTTACATTTTTTTTCAAAAATAGTCTTATATCAATTTAAAAATAACCACCATCACCATTACCATCACTACTACCAACCACTACCACCGTCATTACTGACCACTACTATATACCGCCACCACCACTGTTGCCGCTGCTGCTATTGTAACCATCACTTACCATCACCACCAACTACCACTACTACCATTACCACCATCATTACTACCAACACTGTTACCATCACACTACTATCGTCACTATCACTACTGTCACCTCCGCTACTGTTACTACCACTATCTACTTTTGACCACCGTTATCATCACCACCACTACTATTGTCACCATTGTTATTGTTACCAACGCTGCAACTACCTCTACCCCTTTCTAGCCACTACCCTAGCCACCGCTACCACCATCAACCACCGCCATTGCCATCGTCACTGCCATCATCATCACCGCTTGTAACCGCTGTCAACCATTACTACCGCCTCCGCCCCTGCAGTTGATTTCTACCACTACTACCTATTACTTTAGAATTACTTGAGAAAAATCAAAGGTGTTTTAATTATTAAAGTTTTATTACGTGTCTGTTCTTAAGTTATTTATTAATTCAACTAAACAAAGTAACATGTATTACATCCTTATTACATTCCTTAAGAATTTCAATTACATTCATTCCTCATTCCATTTGTGAGCGAGCTATGAGAGCATTTAACCCATAATCAAGTTTAATTTGAAAGTTTTTGGAAAAATACAATTCAACAACTTGTAACATATAGATTTTATTTGCTGAGCCAATTTAAACATTAATATGTTCCAAAATAAATTGAATCTACTAGGAATGGTATCACGAATTCGTGAACCTATCTAATCTTAAGTTTATTATATTCAACCGTTTTTCAAAAAAAAATTTCATAAATTAACTAAACTCTATACTTCATTGAATTATCATAAATTCTAATTTCAAATCATAGTTATTTTTCAAGTCTCAACACGTCCATATCTTAACAAGAATCTTTACATAGCAACCTAATTTGCTAGAATCAAACAAGAAAATGTCATGAACATAATTAAATTCGCATTACATCAATTAAGCTAATCATTTATGCAAACATTTGTTGATCATATTTTAAACATAAATATATTTATCCAATTTCAATGAAATCCTCTTCTATGCATATATAATAGAAACACTAAAATAATTAATAACTAGATTAATTAACTTGTTTAAGATCAAAATTACTCCCTATATACCATATATACCGCATTGACATCTAAATCACTTCAATTTCTTAATTTCTCAATCTAACATACTTAACTACTCAGATTAACAAAGATCAAACACAATGACACATGAAATGAGAAATTAGAGTACTTAAATCCAACATAAGAGTAGCGCAACATGCTAAAAGCACACTCCATCATACAGATACAATTCTTATCTAATTATTTTTTCTCCAAAACTAAGCAATTAAATATTTAAACTACTAAATTATGCTAAAGATCAAGTGTTTTTACCTCAATTAGTAGCTCAAACTTCCTTATGCCTAAATTGATGAATATTCAAACTAATAGATCTATAGATAGTATATAAGTACACGATTAAGTATGTGATTTATTTCAATAGATATTAAAAAATTACTAACTAAATTTCACTAAAAACTAAAGGAATGAACTAAA
Organism: Lumnitzera racemosa; assembly: GCA_024138005.1. Lineage (NCBI taxonomy): Eukaryota > Viridiplantae > Streptophyta > Magnoliopsida > Myrtales > Combretaceae > Lumnitzera > Lumnitzera racemosa. The sequence continues at coordinate 12,825,780 of JAMXBC010000007.1, forward strand.
CTTACCTAAAACCTAAAGGATTCACGTCAACTATTATGTAAAGCTATGTCTCCTCTTAGTTTTATTCGATTTCTTCAAATTCCTTGAAATCAAAACTCAATTGTCACTATAGTTATCAACTTAACTAATAGCTTGATTAAACTAAAAGGATTAAATTACTCACCAAATTGGATAGAGATCTTGATCGAGAAGCTTCTCTGGTGCTTAAGTTCTTTAAAGATGAATTGGATTAACTAAAATGATGATAAATTGATTCCTCTACTACAATTATATATGGCATAAAAGAACAAAAGAAGATAGAAGATGAGATTCTAAATTTTATAAAGTTTGAATTGAGTTTAGCTTCTTTTTTGGGCCAAAGAGTCTAGTTTAATATCTAATTGAATTTCCTTCCTAAATTACTTAAACATAGTAAATACTAAACTATCCTTAACTTCAAATATAATAGCAAGGTCAAATTGGTAATTGTTCACTTTAAGATATGTATGAGTATGCTTATAGCATATTTTAAATTTAAGCATAAAATTGCAACATGCTTCCTACGTCTAAAAAGTTGGAGTATCTCTTGATTTTTCATCAAAGATAGGGAAATAGGCAATCCAAATTCCAACACAAGAATCCATTCGTATGTTAATGAGGATAGCCAATTCCTATGTCTTAGAAAACATTAAGTAGCCTCATCAATTCACATCTAGTGTACCATTCGTGAGACTTATATCTCCGAATGACAACCATTATTACTTCTCATCACTTTCATCAATACATTAACAACCATGGTTCACTCCTGTTAGCTGCTCACTAAGCCACCTAAGGTGGCCTTCCCTCCTATTGGTTACGTACAAATCCATCCGTAATAACCTAAATGCCTAATTGCTATATCATTGCAAAACTATGATTATAGCTTTAGTTCTAAATCAAAGGAGTCACCTGCTAACCCAAAATGACTAAGCACAAACAAGATAAGCACTTATTAAGTAGATTTTTTATTAAGTCTAGTTTTCATTTAGTAGCTTAGCACATAATCAACATGCAAGGGCGTACATATCTCTGGCAGTCCGAACGAATGTGTTTCATGTCAAAATCTGAATCCAAAAGCATAAAAAATTTATATGCAATAAGAGATAAATTATCATTAACCAACTTATTGAGATCAGTTAGATGTAATCATAATTAGTTAAAGTTAATTAAAATTAGTTAAGGTTAACTATTTAATTAATAAAGTCTAAAGTCTTAAGTTTGTTAATCCAAATTACTTAAGAATTTAAGCCCATTAGTTACTTAAGTCCATCACTTACACTTTGAAGATGATGACAAAAATATTGTACAAGTTTGAAGGCATTTAAATTTTTTGAAGAATTACATGAACATAAAAACTTTCACCCTATCAAGTGCTTTGGACATCTCATACAAGAGTAATTATTACTCAAGAGGTTTTTTGTCACCTTAAAATAAGAGAAGGTCTAAGAATCTTATTGCATGATAAAGTTGGATATGGCGATGCATATGATAGAGCAAAATGGATTTTTTTAGAAAATGTAATAAGGAAAATGGGCTTTAATGAAACATAGATTTAGAGGACAATGAATTATGTAACCTTAGTTTCATATAAGTTAATGATTAATTGTAAAAAAGTAGTAGGTTTCGATTTACAAGGGGAATTTATCAAAGAGATTTGATATCTTATTACTTATTCCTCCTCGTAGCACTCTACTTCAATTCTTAAAAAAAAAAAAGAAGAAGAAGAAGAAAGAAAGAAAGAAAAGGAAGAAGAAAAAGAAGTTGCTAGGTTAAAAGGGATTAGGATTAAAAAAAAAAAAAGCCCTAAATTGACACATTTGCTTTTTGCCAATGGTTCCTTATTAAATATGTATGTTTAAAAGAAAATTTGAATGATTACTATAGGGCTTCTAATTAATAAATAAATCTTGATAAGTTATCAATTGTCTTTAGTGAAAACACCAGTGAGCATGTAAGGCAAATTTATGCTAATATATTATATATTAATCAAGATAGGAGGCCTCTTAAGTATGTGGAGCTGCCTACAAAGTGGGTAAACCTAAAAGTAAGGCTTTGGAAGCTGTTAAAGTGAAAGTGTTAGCTAAGATAGAAGGATGGAAGAGTTAGTTATTGTTACTAAAGGGAGGGAGTATCCAATCAAATCCATTGCTTTTGCCATGCTTACTTATGTTATAAATGCTTTTTCATTTTCTATGAAACGGTATAAGGATGTTACTATTCTGATTATTGAATTTTAATGTTAACGAGGGGGGAGATTGTTCTAGAAAGAAAGTTCATCAAAAAAAGGTAAGTAGATCTAACAAAACCAAAGTCCAAGGTTAGAGACTTAGCAAAGTTTAATAAGTCCCTTCAAGGAAAACTAGGTTAGAGAATTGTCAATATACCAAATGAATTTTGGGTAAAAATCCTTAAGAGCATTTATTTTCTTACGATGGATTTCTTTAATGTAAAGACAAGAAGAAATGGCTCATGGTGCTTATAAATGTATTTTATTTTTAAAGGGGCTTACTGAAAAAAATTATATGTGGCAAGTCGAAATTGGCAATAACACATAAGCATTTAAAGATCCATGCATACAAGGTGTAGAGGGTCACTAGTTGACTACTAATATCTTAGCAAACGATTTGGCATTTTTGAAGGTAAAAGACATAAGAGATGTGAACATGTCTAGGTGGAACTAGATTGGGGAGCTTTGAATGATCAAGAAAAGCAAACAACTAGTGAAGTAGTGGTTGGTGATAGTGAAGTTAAAGATAACATTGTATGGCTAGTAACTAGAAATGAGCAAAAAACCGTAAAATCGAGTTAAAACAATTAATAGTGAGAGATCACTATGAGTAATGCTTTACCTTCTACATGTTAATGATGAAAAAGTATGGAAGCCATTTTGAATATGAATGTTATGTCCAAAATTAAACATATTCCATGGAGAATATTTACTAATCTAGTGGCTTATAACTTAAATCTTTATATGAAGCTAGATCCATATTTTTTTTTTTTTACAAGCAAGAGTCAATTGAAAAAATTTTACTGCCATATCCTTAGAATCATAAGGTTTGGTTCATCTCCATTGCTCAAATGCTTTTTTAAAATGAGGAGGATGGATCAAATATGACGTCTAAAATTAGCATGATGTTATGGAATGTGTTCAACGATAGAAATACTTGTGTTTTTCCAAATGCCCAACCCAATCCAAGTATTGTTATCCATTGTGCAAAGGTGGCTTTTCATGAGTTAAAAACATTAAAACAAAGTGATAAGAATCAACTCTCTAGATTGATTACGTGTAGCCGAGCTAAAGGACCCTATGGACTCATGCGAATAATATTAGCTCAAAACTCTATCCAAGACAAGAATTCCTATTCCCTACCTCCATGTTTCACTCTACTACCAACCTAAATATCAAGCTGTCATATGAGCCAATATAGTTCCTGAAGCTACCGAGTGGACGTATCGACTTGCTAAGCATATAAACGGACTTATCAAGTAGTTATACCATGACACATACAATATTCGAGCATACCAGCCTCAAATGACTGTTTGAGCCAATATCTCAAGCCGACTACCAGCACTTGACCCTAGTCTAAGCCGAATACTCTCTAATGACCGATTGATTAACCTCTAACCTAATCTAAATCAGGTAAGCTCTAACTATGGACTCTCTTTTCTTCATTTTATCCTAACTGTACTATATTTCATAACACCAGCCACCATGTAACACATGTCTTCAAACACAACATTCTAGAATGATTTTTTACTTTTCCATATAGAATATTCTCTATCTCTTTTATCCTTTTTAGTATCATTCAAGTATTCCAAACGTAAATTATCTTTTTTTATCTTTTTCATATATACCTGTAACCCTAGTAGGGCTAGTATATAGACCCTATTTGTTTGTACATAAACTAGGACTAGACAAAAAAACCGCGAAACACGAATGGAACCATCAATCAAACCGAACCAAACTGAACTGAACAAAAAAAATAAATCAATTTTTTTATGAATTGTTCGATTTATAGTTCGTTTCAATTGTGTATAAACGGTTTGTGGTTCGGTTCTAAAAAGCGAACTGAATTGAACTGTTCTGTTCTGTTTATAACTAAACCATTTAGTTAAATAAAAAAAATTATGCAATTATTTTGTACATTTTTATATTTTTTTCCATTAATATTCATAAATTTCATTAAATTTTTCATATTTTTTTTATCCTTTATTATAATTTTGTATCAATTATTAAAATTAAATTGAGTAAATTCCATTTGAAATTTCATATTTATTGAAAATAAAAATATTTAGTAAAAATTTGACATAAACGATTTGAACCGTAGACCGAATCAAACCGAATCAATTTTAATTAGGTTCAAAAAATTTATAAACCAAACTGTATAGTTAGATTTGATTTTAAAAAAAAAAACGAACCATTATATTAAATTCGATTCGATAAGGTGAACCATACCGAACCGTGCTTACCCCTAACGTAGACATCAACTAATCATCTCTCATTATCAAAATATACAAGTTTCCTTTTTGAGTAATCCTAATATTCTCGTTATCCTTTTAACTCTTATTTATTTGCTTTAGCAAAGAGTAATGGCGAATGACATTATATCGATGAGTCATATTTGACGAATTATAGGCCAAGTAAAATCAATTAGTATGTCATATTTAGTTGGTAGCTACCCGAACTTTGCTAGTCTTCTTTTAATTTTCTTTCAATTCTTTTCATTGTAGTGCTCCTCTGTGTGTTCGACCTTGAAGACACATCACAAAGGAATGAGAAGATATAGTTTGTGCCTACATTCTTAGTAGCTACAAATAATGGAGGCGATTTCCATTGTAGCTAACGATACCCTAAATGTGATATTCTAAAATGCAACTATGATGGAGCATGTAATCTTGAAAGAGTAGTTGGTGATGGGATTATTTTTCAAAAGTATAAAGTTTGACTCTTGCTTAGTCTTTCACATCTGATAGCAAGGAGATTGGGTTTGTTGATGCTTTGGCAATTTCGAAGGTGTTTAAATTGCAATTGAAAATAATTAGAAGGTTATGGAATTTGAATTAGATTGTGCTCTTGTGGTTAGAAGTGTTTTGTATCCTCAATCTGGTTTTTAAATAACCTTTTTCCATTGAATAAAAAATTAGGAGTTAAGGTCATTTTTTTTTTCCATGTTGGTTTTTATCTTTATAAGTTGTAATATTAACAAATGTTCAAACTAGTTGGCATCATTAGGATGAAAAGGGATCATTGATAGCCAATTATAGGAATGGGTCTAAGGGCTTAAGATAACCAACTAGAAGGGTTGGACATGCCTCAACTCTACAACATCAAAGGGTCATGCTTAGTCTAATGGACCCTTCCCTAAAGGCTACTCCCTTTATTCATAACCCAACAAACAAGAAAGAAATGACAAGAGTTGTACCACATTAATTGGGAAATGACCCTTAGGCAACTTAAACCATCATCACTTAGTCATGTCAAAAGGTCATATTGGCTTACACCTCAGGAGCTTAATAGCCCATGCCCTAGCCTATAAGAGCCTAGGAAAGTCCATCTATAACTAGCAATTCCACCCAACTATATCATATTTAGTTTCTCATACACCTATCTAGCTTACATTTGGCACCTCTAACTATAGCTAACTTAAGCATCAAAATAGTTACACTAGAGTAAACTCTAGCGCATGCTTAGTCATGTTCTCTAGTTATAAGCTTATTAATTTAGGATAAGCCTAAGGAGGCTTAAAGCCCAACTAGACAAAAATCACCATCAACACTACATTTAAAAGGAAGTTTGAGAAAAAGGAGTAAAGCACAAAAAAAGAAAAAGGACAATATAAAGCAAGACTTTTGAGAAAAGATAGAAGTAGAAAAGGACAAAACCCCCTACGATATGTATAGGCAGGGCAGGACTCGAGATAGTAATGACATACAAAAGAAAAGATAGGGCGTAATAAAAACAAACAACACCAAATGGCAACATGTGTCATGTCAAAGAATACAGAACAACTAAGCATGACATTGTATACTCACATACAATAGACATGGATCAACCTTCTCCTTATACGTAGTCGCGATGGCAAACTCATAGAGTTAACAATTCTTAAGGAAGCCAAGCACCTCATTGAGAAAATCAATCAACCCTTTTGAAGCTACCATGGGCAACCCCAAAATCAACCTTAACTAGAATAGGCTTTGTCAAGACAAGCCTCAACCTCATAGGCCCTCAACAAGAGCTAATACGATAAGTTCTAAATAACACATTTTTATGGATTATTTTGATAGTGTTTTTATATGTTTCTTGGATATTTTTAGTGTTTTTGGTACTTAATTGAGTTTTATTTTTATTTCAAGTTTCATTTGATGAATTTGAAGAATTTGATCAAGTTTTTGATAATTTAAAAATGATTTTCGTGAGTTTTAAAACTCAGAAGAGAGTCATACCCAAAAGTATTAACCATGAACTAAAATTACAACCAAAAGAGAAAGAAAACAAGGAATGAATAGAGAGGATCTCACTTAGGATCACATGAGTAAACCCCTTACTTATTTGCAATTTTTTAGTAGAGAAAAATCACACTTAGGAATCACGACCGTGAACTTAAGGCGTAAACATGCTATCCCTTGTAGATTTACTTATTTTTGAAATGATTTAAAGTCTTAGAAGAAGCCATACACTTATAAATAGACAAAGGCCTTATAAACTAAAAAAAAAAAAAGGAGACACATTGTTATTTCAATTGATTTAATTAGATTAAGGTTTAGAAAAGCAAAAACTTTCAAAGTAGATTATTTTCTTTGAGGAATTCAACATCCGTAGTGATAGGAGACAATATTTAATCATGAATTAAAGTTTGGGAACTCCTTAAAAAGGTTGTCTTCATTCTTCTTTATATGTTCTTGATTTGGAAATTATTAACCTATTATTTCTTATGCAATTTAATTGATGTTATGAATTGGATATTTGGATTACTAGTTAATGAGAATCGTTACTTTAAATTATATGGTTACTTATTGAAGTTTTTAATGCCATAATCACTTAGCTTATATTTTGATTCTAGTAGAATATATGTTAGATTAGGATTGAGTTTGTGAGAACCTCTTCTAATTGATTATTGTGATTTGGATAATTTGGATTAAAGAAAGACATAGCAATGTGCATTTTAATTCAATCAAGGTTTACAAACTATAAGAGATTAATTAATTAATTTCTTATCTAGAGATAAAAAAGATAACTTGATTAACCTCAAGTAATTATTCGCTTTTCGAAAAGGAGTTTTTACCTACTACTTAACTACTTTAAAACTAAACCCATTAAAGACTCGGTATTAACATTAACTAGTTTTCTATCTATCTGGTTTATGACCTACTTCATTAAAGGTATCGAATATTCCAATCAATTTATTAGGATAGATTAGCTATAGCATTAGTTTATAAAAAAATTAAAAACAACATTTTTCATTTGCTTAGCTCTAAATAGGACTAACATGAATTAGAGCTACTATATCATTCCTTATAGGTTCGACCTAGTCCTACTGGTATTATACTATATATACTACCTAATACGCTTACTAGTAAAAATATACTTTTTTTTCTATGTATATCAAGTTTTTCGCGCCATTGCCGAGAATTAAGGATTTTGAATATTAGGAAAATTCTTTGACTCATTACTCTAACCATTAATTTTGTTCTTCATTTCTTACTTTTTATTATTGGAATCGTTTCTATTGTTATTTTCTTTTGCTGGACGTATCCAAGAGTAATACATAGCTTTCCAAAATATGTGAAAGATGGGTAATTTAAATTGGCAATTGGCTAAGATGATGTTAAAGAGAGACCCTCAAAAGTGTCAACTAACACAAAAGTAAATTCTAAGGGAAGGACCATATACTTTATTTTGTTTACTTTAAGTGTTTCGGTTTTCTATCTCTTTATCAAAATTGAAAAAAAAATAAAATAAATTGCTCCACTCGCATTGTTGTTGAATTTAATGACTTGAACTAAATTTTTCCATATATTTTTCTTAAGGTCTAAACAAGTTTTTATAGAAAGTAAAAAGAGAATTTTTGAGGAATTTTGACCCAAAAAAAGTCGAGAGAAGTATGGGTAGGAATTACACTTATAAAGTAAAGCGTGATCTTCCCTAGAGAATAGATAAGCCGAAAGAATCACGGGTAAGGAGCATACCTACAATCCTTAACTATAATCCTGGCCCATGATCTTTATTGCATGAACCATGATCCCCCTTATATAAATTACATTTTTTGGCTTTCAATTGTTTTATTTTTCATCTGTTCCAAATAATAAGAATCAAACATATCTTCTCACTTCTCTCTCTTGTTCTTCTCTTTATCATATCTATTCTTTTGTACATATATGTTTTGCCCTCTTTACAATTAAGAAAATAGATTCATTTATTGGTATATTATGGATGTCATCTTTGTTCTGAATTGTTATTTTCATCCATAGACACAAGTAATTACTTATTTAATGGGACATGGTTAGATGATGCATATAACTTAGCATAACATTCATATTATGTGTTTTCATAATCTTAGAATTTTTATGAATTTTTACAATCTCTAAGTGTCCTTTTATGTCTTTTACAATATGAAGCATGTTTAGTCAAAATTTATTTGGGATCCTTAACTTGACTTAATTTACATTGTTTTGACACTCTTAGATTATGAAATTATACACTAATTGATTATATTCTAATTTTATACTTGATTGAAATTGATTGGTCTCTAATTGTGCTCTATGAATGCTATATTGAAGTTTGCAAGTTAATTCTTCACACTAATGGAGTTCATTGCATGTTATTATATTTTAAGTGTGGAATAGATGTCCTTTAAAATATGAACTTATATCATTTTTGTGTTTTAAGAATGTGCCAAGAGATCAACATATAGAGAAAAGGATTTGCAGGACGTGTTTTTATGAGATTTTCTATTTGCTAACTTTTGTGTGTGTGTGTGTGTGTTTTTTTTTTTTTTAAATTTTGATATAGTTTACAATTAGTAAAATATTATTCTCACTATTTTATGCTATTTTTCAATGGACTTTTCTTAATTGGGGTAGATGTAGTAGTTTAAAATTTTATTACTTTTTTTTTATTGTTTGATAGTTTTCTTTCATTTTGCAAGGGGAAGATCTAGTTTCAAAGCTTAAACTGAAAAAGTTTCAATTTCCTTTATCTTTGTCTCTTATCTTTTCCTTTTGAATTTTGTGCCTTTATTGATTATTTATATATTGTAACAATGTACAACATAAGTGTATAAAATAGAGTAACATGGTAATAGTATAATTTGTAACATTTGAGCCGAATTGATTTAGTTTTACACTTAAGTTTTTGTTAAAAAAGAAAAAAAGATTGAGATGTAGAATCAATTTGTTTAATATTACATATCTATTCACTATTATTTTTCATCTAATTAAAAGAGTAATTTTTTAGGATAATTTCTTCAATTTTTGTGTGAATTTTACTTGATCATTGTAACCTTTTATAGTTTATAAAAGTTAAATGATGAAATCTTTATAAGTAAAGTTATCCGTTATTTAAGCTTAAACTAAGACTTACGATCAATTTGGATATTGATCAGTTAAAGGTTAGTTAGTTTCACTTTTAAGCCTGCTTTAGTGTATATATTTTCTCTTGATATCTCTTAAAGCATTTTATTTAGAGTAAATGAACAAATAATGCCTATCTCTTGAAAGTTTGTTGAAAGATCAAAATAGTTAGAGGAAAAATTAATTAATAAGTGGATTTGATTAAATAAAATTTTAGGTATGGGTCTCGTTGACTTGAGTAATTAAGCCTGCAAGGTGCCTCTTTAGTATGGAATAACACTTATTAGCTTGAGTTATAAGTTTAGGACAAGTCAAGAGAAAAGTCCAAGGCTAAACTAAGATAAAGAAAAATAAATAAACTTAATTGAATAAAAGGATTAGTGGATGATTCAAATGAGAGTTTTAGTACTTAGTAGCTTAAGGTCATCCAACTTGGGGCTTACTGATTAATGAAATTGCTTCTTAAATTAAATGAAAAAAAAAGAAGAAAATCCTCTAATGAATAAATACTAAGAAGATGATTAGGGGATAAGTTAATATAATATGTATCACTTTAAGATTTTTTGTGCTTCATGAGATTGAAAGAGAGGGATGTATAACTTTCAGTTATAGTGGTTAAAATGCCTATAACTCTCTCTTAAATTGTTAATGTTTGCACTAATTTTAAGTTTAATTTGTGTTTAAAATATGATTAACTTTAATTTACGTTGATTAATTGTTGAAGTCTAATGATGTTTTATTACCTAATACAATATTTTGTACTTTAATGTTTTAAGGACATGTAAATATGATTAAATGGAATTCTATATAATAAAAGTTACTAGAATTTTGAAATTAATGTTGAAAAAGTGAAAATTAAATAGAAGAGTATTTGTTCTTGTTTCTAAATACATTATGTGCATTATTGAAATTGATTATATGATTTTGAGTGGTCATTAATATCTTTTATCCTTGAGAGTTTTGATTAGATTTTTATTTGTTTTGCTTAAGGATAAGCAAAAAACTTAAGCATAGAGATATTTGATAAGTGGTAAATTATACATATTTTTATGGTTATTGTAATAGTGTTTTCATATGTTTCTTGGGTATTTTTAATGATTTTCATGCTTAATTGAGTTTCATTTTTATTTCAAGCTTCATTTGATGAATCTAAAGATTTGATCAAGTTTTGGACGATTTAAAGATAATTTTCATGAGTTTTGTAGGCTAAAAAAGAATTATATCTAAATGTATTGATAGTGAATTGAAATTTTAACTAAAAAAAGAAGAAAATAAGGAAGAATTAATTATTAGAGAGGATCACGGTCAATATCACGAGCATGAACCTCGAGTGTGAACCTCTGATTTCATTTATTTGAAATTTTTTAGTAAAGAAAGATCACACGCCGTGAACCTGGATTGTAAACATGCTATTCTTTACAGATTTACTTATGTTTATAAAAATTTGAAGCCTTAGAAAATACTCCACACATATATATAGACAAAGGCCTTGTAAAGGAAAAAAAAAAAAGAGAGAAAGGGAGACATTATTATTTTCATTCATTCAATTAGATTAAGGTTTAGAAAAGAATAACAACTTTCTAAATAGATTATTTTCTTTGAGCAATTAATATTAATATTGGAAGTGATAATAGCCAATATCTAATCATGAATTAAGGTTTGGGAACTCCTTAAAAAGGTTATTTTCATTCTTCTTTATATGTTCTTCATTTGGATATTGTTTAACCTCTTATTTCTTACGCAATTTAATTGATGTTACGAATTGGATATTTAGGTTATTAGTTAAGGAGAATTGTTACATATGATTATAAAGATAAAATTAGTACGAATACTTGAACTTTCATATTTTTTTATTTTAGCATCTAAACTTTAAACTTATTCATTTTAATATTTCAAATTTTTAAATAAAACAAATTGATATCTCCATTTCAATTTTCTTCATTTTCATTTTAGTGTTCAAACTTTATTTTTTTATTTCATTTCAGTATTTCAACTTTTTAAAGTAAAACAAATAAACATTCTTTATAATGACAGTCATAATACAAATACTAATCTGTCCCATTTGAAAAGTTAAGATGATAAAATGAACAAATTTAAAATTTAAATACTAAAATAAAAAAACATAAAAGTTCAAGTACTTTTAAAGGCTTTATCTCTCTAACTATATGGTTATTTGTTGAAGTATTTAATTTCATAATACCAAGCATATATTTTTTATCTACTAGAATATATGTTAGATTAGGATTAAGTTTATGAGAAATTCTTTTAATTTAATTAAGGTTGTGATTTGGATAATTTGAATTAAAGAAAGACATAACAATATGCACTTTAATTCAATTAAGGTTTAGGAGTTGGAAGGGATTAATTAAGTTTGTGTTTTTTCTAATGATAGAAAGGATTAGGTAATTATTGACTTCACAAAGAGGAGTTAATACCTTATTGCTTTAAAACTAAACCTATTAAAGACTCGGTATTAATATTAATTAGTTTTTTATCTATCTAGTTTATGATTGGATTCATGAAGGTATTGAGTATCCTAATCAATTTATTAGGGTAGATTAGTTGTAGTATTAGCTTTTAGAAATTAAAAATAGCATCCTTTATTTGTTTAGCTTTAGAAGGAACTAATGTTGTTGATAGCTAATATAACATTCCTTATGAGTTCGACCTGATCTCACTAGTATTATACTATATATGCTACCTATTACATTTACAAGTAAAAATATACTTTTGTTATAAAATAGAGTTAAGTTCGATGTATATCAATTTTCCAACCTTATTTTAACAACTATGAAGACGAAGCATTTGCAAAGAGAAAACAAAGAAAATAAGATAATGATTAAAGAGAATAAATGGAAAAGTAGGGAAGCAGGAAAAACTACCAAATTGTAAAAAAAAAAAAAAATCAATAAGACACAATTCATATATTCAAAGCTACTAAGTAGTACTTACAAAGTTAAGGTCGACATCCTGACTTGATACATTATAATGATTGAAAAGTGTACATTACTATCTACATACAAGCAAGCTACATAGAAAGCAAAGTCTCCTTTGAAGGTTATCTGACACACTTGCAAAGATCGAACCAACTTATGGCTACTCTTACCTATAGTGCTCTTATCATAATTAAAAAGGGGTACTCGTTCGTAGACCCTACCACCCCCCCCCCCTACAACAATCCTTTTGAAGGTTATAAAGAGAAAACTAATGGATATTTGGCCACCTTGCTTGATACAATCAAACCACCCCAATGATTCATGAACTCGAGATAGTCAAGGTAGTTAAATGGTGACAAGATGAAGAAATGGCCTCTAAAATCTCATTCCAAACATGGCAACCTCTCTCTACGTAATTCTAATGTCGTGCCTTCCCTACGATGCATCCAAGGACAACCTACCATCAAAGGACACAAAGAGGAAACCCACCAACATGAAATGAGAAACTAAAACTTCCCTAGGTAAGTCTTAATGACCTTAACACCATCCTGCTACCCTACCCTTAGTGCATTAATGGAATTGGAAGAGTCTAGTTTTGACATATAGAGTCCCTAAAGAAACGGGGATCCTTGCCAAGCCTTACTAACTGTCGCAAAATCAGTTATGTAACTCTAAGTAAGAGCAAACAAGGGACAAAGACATAATGAAATTGAGCTGGCACCATCCGAACATCTAAGTAGAGAAAGCTACTGGGTAGATTGTCCAAACAAAAGAAGCCCTTGAATAGCCTTTTGAGCCCACCAGGGGATGCCTTCCCAAACTACATAAGGACTTGCCTAGCTTAGTGAATACGCCTAAACTAGAGACAAGTTGTTCCTAAGAGCATACATAGCACCATACGAGTCAATTGCTCACATGAAATGCAAAATAAGGATCTTAGAAGCAATGACCAAACTCTCACAAGCCACCCATGCTACACCACATCAATCTAAAAACTGAGTCCCATTTCCCAAACAAGCAATTTTGGGAAATAACCCTTATGTAGCCAAAGGTGGTTTAAACCATCATCACCTAGCAAAGTACATCTATATATAGCAATTCTATTCGACTATATCAAGTCTAGCTTCTCATACACCTCTCTAACTTATGTTCATCATCTCTGCCTACAATTAACTTAAGCAATAGACTGATCACATCGAAGTAAACTATGTTACACACCCTAGTTGTATTCTTTAGTTGTAGGCTTATTGAAATTTAGGATAAGCTTAGGGAGGTTTGAAACCTAGCTAAATGAAAAATCACCATCAATAGGGATGAATTACAGCTTTAGTTTAGAGTTCATTTCTTCTTCATTAGAGTTGTTAGTTGTAGAGTATAGAAGGTCTTGTCCTTTGAACTGATGTACTGTTTTTCATTAGTTATTTTAATGAATGCTTATATTAGCCTAAAAGAAATTCCATTTCAAGAATACTTTACATTTTAACAAGAACATGATTGAACGTTCATCATCATAAACATCTAAATCAACTAATTTTCTACAAAATTTCCTAAAAATTGGTCAACTCTCTAACTTCATCAATTTAATTCTAAATCTTCATAAGCATCATAATTCAACGTAAAAACCAATAACAATTCAATAGTTCCTTAAAGAATTACACTATAGCATAAACAACACTCATAATCAACATATTATTAGTACAATTAGCAAGATAGTAAGATCAATAACATAATCAAAATCAATACTACATAATCATACTCATATTTACTAATTATGAATCTACACATAAATATGCATTCCTAATAACCAATTAACCAATCAAACTATACATAAACATGCTACTAAACATCAAATAAATCAAATAGCATGACCAAACACATCAACTCCTAAATATACATAGAGGCTCATAGCATGCAGATATATATATACATATATATATTCACTTTCAAAAATTCTATTTCATTCAACCACATTCCATAACATGTAACGAACTAAACTAAATCAATTTACATACAAAAAAAAAAAATCAAAAACCAATTTATGTTCTTAGTTGTGGTCTATAGCATCTACATATCTACTTGTCTAGATTCTTATCAAGTTAAACAATTGTTGCCCAAAAAGAACAATTAAACTATCAAAAGTCAAGATTTAAATCAATTAAATCAAGAATTAATCAAATTAGCAAGCTTAAATACAAACCAAATATCGATATATACAATATAGGTGACACCAATACCCATAAGTGCGACTAACCCATTTAATCAATCCCCAAATCTACCATCAAGCTTCAAATCTCAACCAAATAACTAATCAAACCCTAAAATTAAACTTGATATTTAGAAGGCATACATTAAATCAAGCTTGAATACCTTCTAGAATTTAGATTAAAGAATTTTAAACTTGGATATAACCTTCTTGAATATCTCCTTACATCATAACATCAAAATAACATTTAAATTAATATATAGCCTATATATTGAGAAATTCTATAGAATAAATATCAAAGCTAAGCTCATAACTCACAACCTCCATACTACTTGTTAAAGATGCTACTCTTCTAATAACTCCTCTTCAAAATCTTCAATTTCTTTCATGATATCAAAGTATAATTAAACTTAGCAATTATGTTGAAAACAATCCCCAATTGAACTCAAATTGAAAATTACTTATCAAATTTATAAAGATACTTGACTAAAACCCTTAAAGCACCTTAGAATTGATTAATTGGAGCTTGAGTGAAATAAATATCCACCCCTGTCCTTTAAGAATGACATGAAAGGTAGAGATGGTCAAGTATTGATTTTGCAACCTTTTTTTTTTCTTTCTAAGCTTTCCTAACTAAATGAAATACATTTCTTATAATTAACCCCCCCCCCCCCCCCCCCCCCCCCCCAAAAAAAAAAAAAAAAAAAACTCTTCAATAAAAGCTAAATTACGACCTCACCCCCACTTATATAAGGGCATGCTAAGACTAAATGGGTTAATCTAATTCCACCTTTTAAAATATTAAGTTAGATCATTTATTTAAAATGCTACTAATTAATCAAATATAAGCTAAGCTATTTTTGTAAAATACTTTTTTGTATTTGAAAAATTAACTTTTATGGAATTTTTAAATTACCAATTTATTCTTAACTTTCTAATGCCTTTAAATTTAGGTTTCTGATTCTCCCCTCCTTTAAATAAATTTTGTTGTCAATATTTATATGAAGTTTAGAACAACTAAGGATACTTATGTCTCATATTAGCTTATAGCTCTTAAGTGGCTTCTTTTTCCATCTAGCACTCTACTGAACTCTAACTTACTTGATTACCTAGTTTCTCATAGCTTGCTCTTTTATGGATGAATTATCTTTACGGGATACTCTTTATATGTCAGGTTTTACTACACTTTAGACTAGGTCAATTAAACCAATGAATTCAAATTTGGCATATACTCCCTCAATAAAGAGACATGAAAAACATCATGTACACCAGCTAAACCAGGAAGCAAACCTAATCTATAGGTAACTAGTCCTACATCCCAATATATCAAAAGAACCAACTATCTAAGATTCAACTTTCTTTTAATGCCAATTCATACAAGACCCTTAATAAGTGAGACTCTTAAGAATACCTCCAACATTAAACTCAAGTGATCTTCTTCTCTTATCAATATACATTTTAATCCTACTCCGTACCACTAACATTCTTTGTTTAATATCTTACACCTTATCGACAACTTACTATACCAACTCAAGACCCAAAAGAGTCCTCTTACCTACTCCATCTCAATAAACCAATTATTTGTACTTTGTACCTTTGAAAGCTCTGTGCAGTTTGTAAAACTCTATTAAAGGCAAATGATCATCATAATTACCCTTAAAATCAATTGTCTAATCTATTAGCACATCTTTTAGTATATGACTGATTCCTTTTAGTTACCTATCAATCTAAGGATGGAACTTATACTAAAATGAAATTTGGTTCTAAGAACTTGATGCAAGCTTCCCTAAAATCTATTAATAAATCTTGGATCTCAATCAAATACAACCATACAGTGATATAAGGTTGTGTTAACTTTTCTAAAGAAAATCTAACTCTTATTGATATGAAGTGTATTAACTTGGTCATCTATCAATAATCACCTAAACATTTATTTATGAACATAGTCCTTGGAAATACAGTTATAAAATCCATAGTAATATACTCCCATTTCTACTCTAAAATGGGTAGACTGTAACCTCCTTCTATGCCTCAATTCTCTTTGGGAATTTGCTAAGAGTTTAAGCATCGTAATACAAACTCTATGACATTTCTTTTTATACCTATCCACTAGTAGTGCTTCTTTATGTCTATATTCATCTTTGTACTTCCAAGATGTACAACATAACTTAAAGATAGCTTCTTTTAACTCAAGATTCTCAAGTACTCACAAATAAGTGCTAAACTGAATAACACCATTTGCATCAACACTCAACTCTGAGTCTTGATCGTCTTTAACCATCTATTATGTCTTCTTCTTCCTCAAAGTCGTCCTTCTAAGCTTCTTTTCATGTCAATTAAAGATGGTTGCAACCTCGAACTAGCCAATATGGTATCAACATAATCAACCAATACCTCAATATCCAACTTCTATAAATCATTTAAGATGTGCCTTTGACTAGTAAGTAATGTAAGACTCCGGTCTTTGAGCAACTAGCTTAAACTTAAAGTAATGATTTATTTTTATTTAGAGTAGAACTTGTAAGGTATAATTGAAAAGTGTAGAAACTTACCCACTCTCACTTAGCTTATAGTAAGCCAAGGGGATGGGTTGTTTTATCATTAAGTTAGGAAGAAGCTAAGACAGGATATCACTACCATGGGGACAAAGGGACTTTGAGAGCACTGGTTAAAGTTAGTTTTTTTTTTTTATTTACTTTATTTTTATTTTATTTTATTTTATTATTAATTTTTTTTAAGGAGTGAATGGCTACAGAATTCATTATCAAGTTCAAGGATTTTGTTATGCAAGAATATTTTAGAGCTATGTTGTAAAGATCTCAAATAAAAGTTAGCATTATACTAGTTTTTAGTGAGGTTATATATTATAAAGGAAAGTAAATTGTGATACTCTAGGTAAACCCTCTATTGTAAGTTTCCACTATGATTTATCACGTTAATAAAGTACAGTTTTAGAAGTTTTATGTGATTGTAAAGGTTAAGTTGATAGGTAGATTGTAGGTTAGCCTTATTCTAAATTAGGAATAGTATAAAGAATTGTCTCTCGAGCACCATGAGTTAAGAGAAGAAAATATAAGCAAATGCCTTAAACCTAGAGTGATGATTTATTGTTATTTAAACATAAAACTTATGAAGTTCAATTAGAAAGGGTGGAAATTCAACTACTCTCACTCAACTCATAGTAAGCCGAAGGGATAAGTTGTCTTATCCTTAGGTTAGGTAGAAACCGAAACAGGACATCACCACTACAGGGAAAAAGGGACTTTGAAAGTACTAGTTGAAGTCAATTTTTTTTTAGTGAATAGTTGCATAATTCATTCATTCAAGAATACTGTTATGCAAGAATAGTTTAAAGTTGTGTTGTAAAGATTTCATATGGAAGTTAATACTGTACAAGTATAGTTCTTAACTGGATTATGTATTGTAAAGGCAAGTGAATTGTGATATTCTAGGTGTGGTCGTTTATTTTAAGTTTCCGTTGTGATTTTTTTTCATGTTAATAAAGTGAAGCTAGTTAAGGTAACTGGTGGACTACAGGTTAACCTTATTCCTAACTTAAGGATAAAGTAAAATAACAAACCGTCTCTCAAGTACAATGAGTTGGGAAAAAAAAGGTACAAGCAAACGCCTTGAGAACGAGGCATTACAATGAATGTAGTTATGTTTATCGACCTTTTTACTACTCAAATCATCTATTATAACATTAGCTTTAACAGATGGTATAAGACTTCAACATCATAGTCCTTTACAAGCCCCAATTAACATATTTGTCATATATTTAAAGATATACTTCAAACTTTTATGATCGATGTTTATTTATACTTTTTGCCAAGAAAGTAGTATCTCCAAAATCTTGTGCCAACTCAAGGTCATCAACTAGATAGGTTTTTTCATAAGGCTTCAATTATCTTAAAGCATAAGCTGTTCGTAGTCCTTCTTCCATTAGTATACAACCCAAAATTTATAAGGAAGCATTAGAATATACCAAAAACTTTTTCCACTTTCAAGTAAAGCAAGTATCGGTCTTGAAGGTTTTCTCACATTTTTTAATATACTCAAACTTAACATTCTTCGACGTGAGTTAAGTCATTGGCCTTACTATCTTAGTAACATCTTTAATATTTTCAAGGTACATCAAATCTCCATTCTTCAATACAAATGACCCAAAAATGCAACTCTTTAAGCTAAAACTTACATTTTCTAAACTTCGTATACAACTGCTTTTTTCGAAGTCTTGATAAAACAAGCCTTAAGTGCTTCTCATATTCTTCCTAAGTTTTGGAATATACAAGGATGTCATTAATGAAAATACTTACAACCTTATCTAAATAACTTTTAAAGATTTGATTCACGAAGTCCATAAAGGCAATAGGTGTGTTCCTAAGCCTACAGCATTACTAAAAACTCATACAGCTCGTTCACTTCCATAAGGAATGGAATTGGAATTATATAAGGAATGAAATAAGGATATAATACATATTACTTTGCTTAGTTAGATTTATAAACAATTTAAGAATAGATATGTAATATAACTTTAATAGCTAAATTATCCTTGGCCATTTTTTTCTCAACTAATCCTAAAGTAATAGGTAATAGTTGGCAACGATAGTTGCGGTGGCGGTGGCGGTGGCAGTGGCGGTGGCGGTGGCGGTGGTGATAGTGGTTGATGGTGGTAATAGTGGTTGATGGTGGTAATAGTAGCAATGGCTATAGTACTGGTAGCGGTAGAGGTAATGGCGGTAGCGACAATGGTTGGTGGTGGTAATGGCAGTAGTAGCGGTAGCGGTAGTGGTGGCAATTGGTGTCAGTAGCGATGATGGTGGCGATAGCAATGGCAATGGAGGCGACGGCAATGGCAATGGAGGCGACGGCAATGGCAATGGAGGTGATGACAATATAAATAGTAATGTCAGCAACTGTAGTGGTAGTAGCAATGGCAGTAGAGATGATAGTAGTAGTGGTGGCTATAATGGTCTATGGTTATGATGGCGGTAGTAGCGGTGACAGTAGTAACGGCGGCAGTGATGGTGGTGATAGCAGCGGCGATAAGGATGGTAATGGCAATAGCAATGATGGTGGTAATGGTCATGATAGTGATAGTGGTAATGGTAGTGGTGAAGAATCATGATTCCTTTGTTGAATTAAGGAATTTCTATTACTTGATTTTGAGTAATAGGAATTCTTACAGAATTACAATTCCGTGATAAAAAAAAAAAAACTAAGTGAACATCGTAATAAGGAATAAGGAAGGAACGGTTCAATTCCATAAAGTGAATGTACTGATAATGTCCAAATCTAATTCTAAACGTTAACTTCTATACATCATGTGGCTTAATCTTAAGCTAATGATATCTTGATCTCAGATAAGTCTTTGAGAACACTGCTACACCTCTCAACTAGTCAAAGAGGTCAATAATCCATGCAAGAGCATACCTGGTCTTTATGGTCACTTGATTCAACTTCCAATAGTTAGTTTACAACTGCATGCTACCATCCTTCTTCTTAGCAGACAAAATTGGTGTACCCTAAGAAGAAATAATAGGCCATGTAATATCCTTATCTAAAATCTCCTTTCGTTGCTTTTTCCATGCTTCTAACTTGTTTGGTGCTATCCAATATGGGCCTTAGAGATAGTTATAGATCCTAACACAACATCAATTCCAAACTCTACTTCTTAATCCAATAGTAAGCTAAGCAAATCGATTGCACACTTGTCTACAAACTCTAGAATAGTTGGAGTATGATTGATCAATAAGTGACAACAAGTAAAACACAACAGAAACACAACCCTTACTATAAAACACCTTTGTTAGGCAACTACTTAGCCTTTCATCACTAACTTATGTCAAAGCTCATGCATACTTGAGGTTGAAAGAATAACAAGGCATTTTAACAATCAATCAATACATTATAGCGAGTTACCAATTCATACCAAGTATTATATCTAATTCAGACATGGTCAATAAAATCATGTCAGTAGGCATATATCTACCAACTATCACAACATGAACATTATATCTAGCACCCATAGGTGAACTAACCCATGAGCCAGTAGAAAGGAACTCAACCAGTATAGTACATGCTTTTGATATTCATGAACGTATAGTACCTCAGTCAAACAGCACACAAGCACATTTAAAAGATATTAGAAGCATACCTATGAAGGTACCAAAGTCGGCCACATCCACTTTCCCCTTTATATCTAGACTTAGTAACTTCTACTTCTTCCCTTCTTTGTAATCAGTAGCACGATGTCCTTTATTTGCTAGTATAACAAAACAAAACTTATAAGGTAAGCTTTGGGTACACATAGCTCTTATGCCTCTTCTCTCCCAAGTAACATAGATGCAAGGATTCAACTTACATTCATATTTCTTGTGAGGTCCTAAGCGTACATGACACTTAACATTTGAAGAAGAGAGACAATCTTCACCCGCACCTAAGGAAATTACTTTTTTACTAGTATCAACATCTTTTTCAAACATTATTGGAACCTACTAACAATACCATCTATAGAAATGAGCTACTTCTTAAGATTCTAGGCCCATATCATATCATGCTCCCTATTATTCCTCAACCCAATTCAAGCATTGTAACTTTGTTTACAACTATTGAATAATTCTTAACTTAAAAGACTTGACTTCATGTTGGAGCTTTGTTTGAAGCTCATTCAGAAACTTTTGGATCTTGAATATTTCATTGTTTCTAAAGGCTTCAATGGTAGACTTCAGAAGCTTATTCAACATAAGTTCATAATCCTCGACATTCATACAACCTTACTTCAAGTTGAAGAAGTGATCACGGATAAGTCTGAAAATTATATTTTATTTCAACTTTATATACACTTTTGTGTGTAATTTTTATAATCTTAGGAGGAAAAATAAGCAGACTTGGAGAATATATACAAAATCTATTTTAAGTGCAAGAATATGAAAATGGAATCAAGAAGCGTGATTCTAGGGAAGCAAGCCAGTTTACCGAAAAAGAAAAAAAAAGATGGAGCAAGCCCAGATGTCAAATGCTAGCCCACGGCTCCAATGAAGAAACATCAGCGATTATCCAAAAGCCAGCCCACGTGAAACGGCCCAGAAGCACGTGAAAGTCCAAGTCATAAATACAAAGTAGATGATATGTTTCCAAACAATCGTAGCCCACACGTCCTCGAAATCTGACAATGCAGAGAAAACCATATATCACAGATGCCGCACGACGAAGGACAACGTAGACAACACAATTTATATTCCTTTTCTTTACGTAGCCATCATAGAGAAAATCCCAAGGTTAAGGGTTCAAAAAAATATTAATATCGTTCAAGGAATGTAGATTAAAAGGCTATTGAAACTTCAGTCTTCTATTCCTCTACACTTAGTATTTTTTTTTTTTTTTATGTTGTTTCTTATTATCTTGTATATTACACCTTCAATCTTTATTAACTAAATAACTTTGGAGGATATACATGTTTGATGGATTGATTTTATTATGAATTTCTTATATATTATTATTTAATTATTTTACCATTTTTAATATTCAATTTTCATGATTTATGAGTATGTTATTAAGCCTATGATGTATTTATAAATTATATTCTAAAAAACTCGAGATTGAATCAAAGATTCATATCAAATTGGAATATAATTAATTTAATTATGACATCAGCACATACATACTATAGATTATTTCTAGGATTGATGCACGGGATGTGATTGAATTAGTTATATTAACATAAGTAAATGCTGGTCACTTAACTTAATTCGGGATTTTGGATTAGTAAGATGAATTTATTTACTAATTAATAAATATAAATTAGGTAACTCGAAAGAGAAGCCAATGTTATAAATAAAATACTAAGACTTTGAATCCAATCACTCAAATAATTAATCTTAATATAGCTATATGTATATGCAAATTTTCTAGATAATAGCTTATTTAATATCCTACATATTTGGTTCTTTTATATTTGACTCTATTGATTGTTGGTATATTTAGTTTTCATTAGTTTTAGCTTAAATTTTTCTTTTGAATTAGAATTCAATTGCTTAGCGAAAAGAAAGGTTGATGTGGTTGGTACCTAGAATTAAGTCGCTATAAAAATAGCCTAGTCTGATTAATTCTTTTCATCAATGCATAGACAAATCAACAAACTTATTGACTTAAATTGTGCTTTTAAAACATATCACTTTCTAAAAAGAACTTCTCGAAGCAAGCATCTTTAAACACCTCCTATGTCACTTCACCCTAAATCAAACATCTAGATGACATCCACTAATTAGAAGTATCACTCTTTAGAAGGAAAACAACATAAAAATAAATGCCACTTAGCAAGCATCTTATAAGTGGCAAAAGCTTTATCTAGCTTGTTAATCCAATTTTTAACAACAATTGGATCAATAAAGTAGTAAAAAAAGGCTTCACCAATCAAACAAAGCCAGTCAACCCAAGCATATCTTACCCATTACCACCAGCACCTAAAGAAGCAACAAGAACATCTGGCCTCTATTAAGCATGCTGCTGCAAAAATTGATCACATATTGTGGTCATTATATCATGAACCAATCCAACTAGTTATTCCATCTATGTACAGATGGAAGAGGAGGAATGTGCTCATTAACACATCATGGATTAGCTTAGTTACCCTTAAGGGAAGGGGGAGGTGGTAAGGGAAGCTCTATGGTGGGTAATGTGTTTAGTTGTCTCATCATATAGAACAAACATAACACACAACATATTTAGCAAACAAATCAAGTCAAAATAAGCATACTTAATCAAATTTTACTTTATTTAACCAAGTGATCATATTAGTCTAATTATATGATAATTCGTTCAATTTAGGCATAATCATCTATCTTATGCTAATAAATCCTAAAGCATACAATCATGGATACTACATTCGTGAAATCATACATATTATCACAGTTTATAGCATATTATCTAGCATCATAACAAACAATCATTAACGTACTTATCAAGGCATGTTTATGCATAACAATCTAAATTGCAAATTATCATTAATATATGTATAGTGCCCTAGAACTTAAAAAGCTATAGCTCGTCACGTGTTCCTAGCCTCTACTGACACTTCAAGCATCTCAAATAACCTATTAACTTCTTTACATAAATATAAACCATCAATAACCTGCAATAACCTTAATAAATTTTCACAGATGTTTTAAACATCCATAATCCATCAAAAATTTCACTACAAGATCAACTCTTGAATAACCTCATTTAATGTAAAATAGTAGCAATTTCTCATTCAATAGATCTATTACAAGGAAACTAAATACCAAAGTTTTAGATTCTTTTACTTACTATAGCTAATTGGTATCAATAACCTACATGCTGACTTTTTATAACCCAAGTACAAATTAGAAATAAATAACTAAAAGTTTGATAACAAATGTAGCTAATTCCACAATCCTACTTAAACTATACGGAGTTGTTCCTAACATCATAATAGTATTCATAGCAATCTGCGGCATTACTATAATAATCAATGCTACAGTAATAATCCTACTTACACCTAAAAATTAAAAATGAGATGAGCCAACACTCATTATGGAATATGATAAGTACATGTACATGAACATGCAATTCCCAATCACACACGATTATGGAATGCAAAATGCAAACAACCAACCATTTAATTATCACCTATAAATAATAAAGAAAAAGAGTGAGTCACAAGATTCTCAATAATGTAGTGGCTAATAAACACAATTGATGGCACTTGCACACATGCTTAAATTCTAATCTAAGATAAAGGGCTCGTTAAGATTTAAATATAAGCATAAACAAGCAACACACTTCTAATGTCCTAGAAGTTGGAATGTCTTATCATTCTTTGACAAAGGTAGTAGAACAAGTAGGCCCCAAATCTCACTACAATAGGCTAAACCGAACGTTAATAAGGATTGCTAGCTCCTATGTTTTACGAAACTTTTAAGTTAAAGCTATATGGAGTTCACCATAGTATCAATCACCAACAATCATAGTCCACACATATTGTACCATCCATAAGTTCTATACCTCCAAATGATAACGACTACAATTTTTACTTGCTTTCATCAACTTGTTAACAACCAAAGTTCCCTCTTATTAGCAACCCATTAAACCATTCATGATGGCTAAGCGCTTAACCATTGTATTACCCCAAAACTCTAATTAAAGCTATAGTTTCAAATAATAGGTGTTTCCTACTAACCCTAAATGACCAAGCATAAAAACATAAGCATTTATTAGTTAAAGTTTTCGTTAGGTTCAATCTTTATTAATAACCTAGCATGCAAGCATTATGGGTGACTACATGTACTTTACAATCCAAACAATCACGTCCTAAGTTGAAATTTGAATTCGAAAGCATTAAGCATTTATGTATAACAAGAAGTAAATTATTATTAACCAAATAATTGAGATCATTAAAGCTAATTATGTTTAGCTAAGGTTAATTACTTTAATTAGTTTTAGTTTAAATTCTTAAGTTTATTACCTAAGCCTAATTACTTACTTATTACATTACTTATGCTTAGTATAATTCTTAAGTTATTTAATGTGCTTTAGAAAAATGGCTAGTCTTAAATTAATTTTGAAACTTAAATTAATAAGAACCAACATGATTAATCATTTCAAATAATTAACCAAATAGGATTTATAGAAAAAAAATTTAATTAATTAAAAATTATTGAATTTTGCTCAAAGATGAACCGATTTTGTTCATAGGATTGCATATTGCTTCACATAAATCAGTAGTTCATGTCAAAGAAAGATATTCCTCTTAACTATTTTAATATCTTTTTTCCTTTTAAAATATAAAGTAATATTTATTAATAATAACAACAATATATTATTTTTACTATTATAATTGTTAATGTTTTTTAGTAATTATTAAGGAAAAATAATTATTTTAGCAAATTTCCTTCACAACCATATTTCTATAACTTACACTTAGTTTTAAAGCTCAAACTACTTTTCTTAACATCTCTTGATTGAAAACTTTAATGCTAATTATTTTTATTTGTGTTCATCATCTTAGATTTTGTTGATCGTGAAGTAATCTTGAGTGATTAATCTATTCAAATCAATTGACATCTCAAAACTCTTTTTCAAACACCAATATGATGAACATAGAGGCTTAGAGAAGATTAAAGTTGGTTTTTAGTTGAAGAACATTTGAAAAAGATGATGAACATGATGAACAAATTTGAAGGCATTTAAAATTTTTCAAAAAATAGTACTTGAAAATAAACACTTTTCTTTTGATGATAATTGAATTTTAAAAATCAAATACCTTCTATTTTAAGAGCACTTTGCTTCTTAATAAGTTATTAGGGGGTGTTCATCATTGTGTTTATCTAAATCAACTAATTTCTAGAAAATTAACCAATTTTCAAACTCTATTGTCCAATTTCAAACTCCTATAAACATCATAACAATACCAAAATCAACATTAATTCAATAATTCATCAAGAATTATGCTATAACATAATAATACTCATAATCAACATGTTACAATACAAATAATACAAGATAATAAAATTAATAACATAACCAAAACCAATACCACATAATTGTTTTCGTACTAAACAATTATGAACCTAAACATAGCATATGTATTCCAAATGATTAATTAATCAATTAAACACCACCTAATATGCTACTAAGCATCAAATGAATCAAATAACATGATCAAGTACAAAATTGACTCCTAAATGCACATAGAGGCTCCTGCCATACATCTGCATATTCACTTCACTTTCTCTATACTCTTACTATATACACAGATACACATCCAAATTTTCATCAAAATCAATTATTAAACAATTAAACATCAAGACTAAATCAATTAGATGAAGAATTAATCAAATTAACAAGTGTAGACACAATTCAAATATGAATATTTGCCACATAAGGGGCATAAATATCCATAAGTGCTACTAAATCCATTTAAAAGTAATACGATTCTCAAATCCAATATTTAAACTTAATACAATCCTTAAAACCACTATTTAAACTTAATGCGATCCTCAAATACTATGAATCGAGTGGGAGGAATAAGAATTAGAATTAGAAGAATTAAGGGTGAAGATGGTTCCTAATAAGCAAAGGAGAGGAGTTAAGTTCTACGTTTCTTAACTTTTACAATAAAATCTTCTAAGCGAAGAGTGTCAACCATATAGATGAAGCATCGACATGTGTTCCTTAGATTGTACCTAATGATATGAATATAGAACTATCATAGAGAATATCTCTAGAGAAAGTAAAAGAGATGGCCTTTCAGCTAGAAGCTAACAAAGCTTCAAGGCTGGATGGATTTATGGATTCTTTCTTTCAATCATTTTGGAATATATCGGGACCCTTACTTATCAAAGCTATTGAAAACTTCATGGAATCAAGGGTTCTTCCTTCCTGTCTTAATGTTACTAACCTCATTCTCATTCCCAAAGTCAAGAACCCTTCCTTATTGAGTCAATTTAGACCCATGAGCCTTTGTAATTTTACCTTTAAGATTCTTCCCAAAATCCGAGCTAACCATTTGTAACCATTCCTTAACAATATAATTAGTCCTTACCAAAACGCTTTTATCTCAAACAAATCAATATAAGACATTGTGGTAATAGCCCACAAGATTTTTCATTTTCTTAAGAGTAAAAGAAAACAGAAAAAAAAAAACTTTTTATGCTCTAAAATTATATATGGCTAAAGCCTATGACATAGTTAATTGGACTTTTCTTAATTTTCAGAAAAAATGAGCTTTGATTCAAAGTGCATTAAGTGGACTATGAAATATATATATTCAATTTCATATAATTTAATGTTAAATGGGAAGAGAATTGAAAAGTTCATCCTTCTAGAGGCATTAGATAAGGGGATCATTTATCTCCTTACCTTTTACTTCTAGTGTTTGACATGCTTTCAAGATTAATGATGAATGTGGTTGAATTCAAGGCTCTAAGAGGGATTTAAATGAGAAGAAATTGTCCTAAACTAAAACATCCTCTCTTTGCAACTTGATGGAAGGAGTTATGGAAGCAAGTGTAGCAAATCTGGTAAAAATGAAGGAGTTACTTGATGTCCTTTGTGCAACTTTAGGGCAAGATATAAATTTGCAAAGGTCCAATGTCTTTTTCAATAAGAATTCCTTTGACTGGCTATAAACTAGCTTTGTGAGCTTTTGAATATAAGGTCAATCAATAATTATGAGAAGTATTTAGGCCTAACCACTATTGAGGGGAGATCAAAAGCTACTACTTTAGCAATTATAAAAGAGAAAATTGCCAATAACCTACAAGGCTAGAGAATATCTATGATACAATAGGGTAGGAAGAAAATCATGATTAAATCTATTGTGTTTGCAATACCAACCTATTACATGTTGATTTACAAGTTTCCAAAAAAAGGGTATATGGTGGTGTCCTCATTGATTAGTAGATTTTAGAGGGGTAGAGATGAAGATTCAAGGAAAATACATTGGAAGAATTGGAGCAATGTTCAACTGCTAAAGATTTTGGGAGGGATTGGTTTTAGGGATCTTAAAAAATTTAATGATGCATTACAGAGTAAGTTGGCTTAGAGATTAGTTGAGTGTCCAGATGCATTATGAGCTCAAGCCATAGGGATCATGGACCAATCACTTACTCCTAAGCCCGAAGGCTTTCTCAGATGGTTTGACAAGCTGTTCGAGGTGAGTTAAACACTAAAGAGCAGTGTTTATCCCTATTCAAACGATTCTGCTACTTTGGTCTCCATACCCTTAAGGAAGCTGTTGAGATGATTACCTGATACGTAGAGTCGACCCTTCTGCAACACCCTAGTCTAAGCACCAAATCAGGAAAACAGCCATCTCCTTAGTGTCAAGGCCAAGCTAACAATTTTGAAGAGTCGACCAACTGAGGTTGACCCGAATGTGAGTTACACCTAAGGTAACCCCTATCTAGCCTTAGCCATCAAGGTACCAAACTGCCAACACTGAACAGACCTGATCAAAGGACTACCCTTGCTCAGCTCACAATATTATTAGAATTGCAAACTAAGTAAAATGCGCACGTGTTGTCCTTTTTGACATCTACACTATCCTTTCTAATAGAAGACATTCTTTTCATACATTTTCATACTTTCCTTATAAATTATTCTCCTTTTTGCTTAGTAAATAAGGATCCATATTTTTGTAATTTCTGTAACTTAAGACTTACCCTAATAAAGTACTATAAATACTTGCAAAATGTAATAGATAAATCATCAATACATAGAAAAATACACTGAACTTTTTACTCTATGTTAAGCTAAGTGTCCTTTTTGCTTACTCTTAGGCTACTCTTATATAGCCTATTCAAGTGTAAACTAGTGGCAAATGACTTCCAACTATACTTGTACATCATATTGCGTATCATATGGGGCATTAGTGCATCATATCCATCGTTAGTGCATGAGAATCCCTGCTCATCCTTCAACTATTATTTAATTTTCGAGCTATCTCGTGGCTTGGACTCACCCTCTTTGGTTACACGTGATATTAGGTCCATGTGTTCATCTACAAATCCGTATCATCTTAATATCAAAGACAAGCTACATTCAAAGTTGGATTTTGCTACTGTATTCTTTAAGTAGTCTATTACTGCTCTCATGAGATAGCAGTTTTATTGTTAGCTTTAAAGTTTAGTAGTTGAGTAGTATTCTGTACTTTATTTTCCCCTGTTTTCGATACGCAAAACAAAATATGGTTGATCATTCATTTGTTGTGTAATTATCATTATGAAGTAACCAACAATGTTAGATTCTAGTGTTTAAGGAACTTTGAAAAACTAAGAAAGTGGCACTCGATATGGCTAAGGACAGTAAGGAAGCTTTATACCTTAGTCAATGGGTGATCGTTTGGATAGACTTACCGATTGGTAGCTAACCTGGTGACTGTTATCTAAGAAGACTGGCAGCAAGCTAAAAATAGCCCTACTAGGAAACATAATCAACAAAGATGAGGCAATGGTTAGTTTAGCTAAGTTAATACCCCATCTCGACCACCCCGAGTTGAAGGAATTGGTAGAGACACTAGACAAAGGATAGTGCTTAAAGAGATTGAAGAGGAAGAAAAAGGAGATGACGAGGCAGAGGAGTATTATGAGCCTAAGGAAAGAAATGTATGAGTTCCTAGAGTTATGGGATTAAGGATGTGCATTACGAGTTTCTCTAGAAGTGGTGATGTCGAAGATTACCTAGATTGGGTAAATTAGATTAAAAAGTAGTTTGAATACCATGAAGTGCCCGATAATGCAAAGGTTAGACATGTTGTATTAGAGTTCACTGGTTATGCTACCTCATAGTGGAAGAACTTGTAAGCTACCAAAAGAAGGGAAGGAGAACGAGAAATTAGGAGTTGGGTTAAAATGAAGAGAGTTATGTGGAAAAGGTTTGTGCCGAGCTATTATCTGCAAGATACCTTCAAAAGAATGCAAGAATTCAAACAAAGAGGATTAAGTGTGGACGCTTACATTAAGGAATTCTAAATGTTAATGATCTATGCGAAAACGTGAAGCTAGAAGATCGAACTGTATCTCAATTCATTAGTGGGTCGAAGTATGAGATTGGGGATGTCTTGGAAACCCTAGACATTAATACGCTTGATGACGCAACCTGAGCCGCTTAAAGGATAGAAAGGCATCGAATAGGGAGATTCTAACCATCCTAGCAGTAGCCAACCTGTATGAACATATTCAAGCAAGGCCACTGAGACCCAATCTGCTCAAACTACCCGAGCAGAGGAGAAGGAACCCCCAAGGAAGTTTAAGAAAGGCTAAAGTTTAGGGAGGAAGACAAGTAAGATCAAGTATTTCAAATGCCAAGGATTTTGATACATAGCTACTCAATGTCCGAATAGGTGAACACTGGTGATCTAAGACAAGGTGTCAACTATTGAGGTTGGCAATACTAATGAGGAAATAGAAGAGTTGAAGGAGGACAGACTGACTGAGTTGTCCAAAGAGGAAGTTATCTACAATAAGGAAGGCCACTTTATGCCGACTGTTCTAGTGTTGAAGAGGATAATGAGTGTCAATCTTGTACCCAAAGACAAATAGAGAGAAAATCTCTTCCATATTAGATGCAAGGTAAATGACTTATTATGCATACCGATCATTGACAATAGGAGTTGCACCAATGTAGCCTCTGTATTTATGGTCCAGCAACTAAAATTACCAACCATGCCCTACCCGAAACTTTACAAACTTTACTGGCTTAGTGATAAGGGAGGCCTACAAGTGAACAAATAAGTATCTGTGCCGATCTACATTAGCAAGCATCGAGATGAAGTGCTTTGTGATGTGTTACCCATGAGTGTGTCTTACATTCTGCTTGGGCGACCATAGATGTTTAGTCGAGTGATTATATATGAAGGAAGGAGGAATACATGCTCTGTAGAATACGAAGGCAAAAGGATGAAATTGGGTCATATGACGGCTAAACAGGTGAAGGTCATGTAGTCCTAACTGAGTAGAGCCATGAAGAAGGAGGCTTTGATATTAAACCGAGCCGAATTGAAGAGAGAGATAGAGCTCGAAGGACCGGCTTATCTGCTGGTCCAACGAATTCTAGAGTTAAGATCCGAGGAGGAGTTTCCTACCGAGGTAAAAACCTTACTGGAGGAATTTATCGACCTGTTTCCGAAGGAGCCACCAAAGGGTCTATCCCCAATTCTTGTTATTAACCTACAACCAAGAGCTGTATTGCCGAACAAGTCTGCTTATAGGCTAAATCTTGAATAAGCCATCGAACTACAAAGACAAGTTAATGAACTAATGGAGAAGGGGTATGTGTATGGGTCCCTTAGCTCACATACCATTCCGACCTTATTAGTTTCGAAGAAAGATGGTTCTTAGAGAATGTATGTCAATAGTCAAGTGATCAATCGAATCACCATTAAGTATAGGTATCCTATACCCAAGCTTAATGGCATGCTAGATGAGTTAAGTGGAACGAGAGTGTTCTCCAAGATTGACCTTAAATCTGGATAACAATAGATCCGAATGCGTGAAGGTGATGAGTGGAAGACCGCATTCAAGATAAGACTTAGATCATATGAATGGCTTGTAATGCTATTTGGGCTGTCCAATGCACCGAGCACATTTATGCACCTGATGAATCTTGTGCTTCGAGTATTCATAGGGAAATTTTTTGTAGTTTGTTTTAATGACATTTTAGTGTACAACCCTAACCTGGAGATTTACAAAGAGCATCTCCGAAGAGTCTTCACGAAACTCTGAGCTAAACAACTTTATGCCAATTTGAAGAAATGTGACTTTTTCTGATCCGAGGTGATCTTCTTGGGGTTTGTTGTGAGTAGAGGTGGCATTTGAGTCGATGATGAGAAAATAAGAGTGATCGTAGAATGGCCTAAGCCGGCCTACTCTGCAGACGTGAGAACCTTCTACTGCCTAGTGTCGTTCTATCACCAATTCAAATAGATTTCAATATGATTACGGCCCCGCTTACTGAACTGTCAAAAAAGAAATATTGAATCAGATGGGGAGAGAAAGAGAGGAAGAGTTTGAGGAAGTGAAAGAGAGGTTAACTAAATCCCTATTCTTAGCTTTGCCGAACTTTGACAAGGTGTTTGAAGTAAAGCGTAATGCATCTGGACTAGGAATAAGTGCTGTGTTAACATAAGAAGGCCGACCTATTACCTACTTCAACAAGAAACTTCGAGGAACTACACTTAACTGTTATGTCTATGACAAGGAATTCTACTCCTTAATTCGAGCCTTGACAGTATGGTAACACTATTTGCTGCCCAACGAATTTGTGATCTACACTAATCATGAATCGTTGAGATATATAAAGAGCTAGCCAAAGTTGTCTCAGAGATAAGCCAAATGGGTTAAGTTTATGGAGGGATTTTCTTATGTCATAAAATATAAGAATGGAAGGAACAACAAAGTGGCCAACACCTTATCGAGACAACATACCCTCCTAACCAAGCTATAAACAAAGCTACTTGGTTTTTCAACCATAAAGGAATTATATGTTGAGTACCCACACTTTGGTCCAATCTACGCCCGATGTGAGGAAAAGCGAACATTGGACAACTATTACAAAGAAGAAAGATACCTATCCAGGAAGAGGAAGCTATGTATCCCAACTTGCTCCATGAGAGAATTATTGGTGTATAAGGCGCATGGAAGAGGATTAACAGGATATTTTGGCCAGCACCGAACTCTTGAAGTACTGTTTATGAGATTCTTTTAGCTAAGAATGATGAGAGATGTACAGTCCGTGTTGGAAAGGTATGCAACCGGTAAGAAGGTAAAGAGCCAAGTTGAGCAACATTACCTACCCTTGCTTATCCTAACCAAACCATGGCCTAAGCTAAGTATGGACTTCATGTTAAGATTACTAAGGACGTCCTGAGGGAAGGACTCCATCATGATAGTTGCGGATCGGTTTAGCAAGATGGCATATTTTGTGCCCTACTCCAAAACTAATGATACTTCGGTTATCTCTTTTCTTTTCTTGTAAGAGGTGATCAAGCTTCATAGCATGCCCAAAACCATTGTTTCGGATCAAGGCCCCAAGTTCATGAGCCACTTTTGGAGGACACTTTAGAAGCAAATGGGAATAAAGCTATTGTATAGCACGTCCTGCCATCTACAAACCAATGGATAGACAAAAGTTGTCAACCGAGCTGTGGGAACTTTGCTATGGGTTTTTGTAGGATGAAACATAACTGATTAGGATCTGTGTCTGCTAATTATCAAATTTTGCCTACAATAGGACCACCCACAATGTAACTAGCATATCTCCATTCGAGGTTACCTATGGATTTAACCCTAAGCTCCTAATGGACCAATCACCCCAGCTTAGGCTTGATGATGATCGGCCAATTGTAGAAAGAGTTAAGGCCATCAAAGCTATGCACTAGAAGGTTATAGAGCAATTAAGCTAAGCTAATACTAAGCTCGAGAAGCGGAACCAATGATGAAGAAAGAGAGAATTTCAACTAGGTGATTTGGTTTGGATACATCTCAGCAAAGAACGGTTCCTAAACTTAAGGAAGAACAAGTTGTCTCCCAGAGCTAACAGACCTTTCAAAGTGCTTGAAAAGATTAATCCTAATACCAATAAGATTGAATTATCTGAAGGATATGGAGTCTTAAACTCCTTCAACATTGCTGATTTCTAATCTTACACTCTTGAGGCGAGCAACCTAAAGCTGAACCAAATTTGATCCTAAATCTCAAATAACCCAAAGGAGATGATAAGGAT
Source organism: Lumnitzera racemosa (assembly GCA_024138005.1). Lineage (NCBI taxonomy): Eukaryota > Viridiplantae > Streptophyta > Magnoliopsida > Myrtales > Combretaceae > Lumnitzera > Lumnitzera racemosa. Next base: position 12,859,752 of record JAMXBC010000007.1, read on the forward strand.
CACAGATCGATCACTTGCTCCCGAACCCGAAGGCTTTCTCAGATGGTTCAACGAGCTATCTAAGATGAGTTAAACACTAAAGAGTAGTATTTATCCCCGTCCGAACTACCAAGCTACTTTGCTATCCACACCTTCTAAGAAGCTACTAAGATGATTACTCGATACGTGGAGTTGACCCTTCTATAGTACCTCAGTCCAAGCACCAAATTAGGAAAATAGCCATCTCTTCAGCGCCGAAGCCGAGCTGACAATTGTGAAGAGCCGACCAGCCGAAGCTAACCCAAATGTGAATTACCCTTGAGCCAACCCCTGTCTAACCCCAGCCGTCAACATATCAAACTGCCGACGTCGAACAGACCTAATCAAAGGACCACCCCTACTCAACTCACAATATTATCAGAATCGTAAACTGAGTAAAATGCGTGTGCATGTACGTTATCCTTTCTAACATCCATACTGTCCTTTCTGACAAAGGACGTTCTTTTCACACGTTTTCATACTTTTCGTGTAAATTATTCTCCTTTTTGCTTAGCAAATAAGGATCCATTTTTTTTTGTAATTTCTATAACTTAGGACTAACCTTAATAGAGTACTGTAAATACTCACAAAATGTAATAGCCGCATTATCGATACACAAAATGATATATTAAACTTTTTACTCTCTCTGGAGCTAAGTATTCTTTTTGCTTATTCTTGAGCTACTCTTATCTAACCCATTCGAGTGTGGACTAATGGCGAGTGACCTCCGATCATACTTATGCATCATATTATTAGTTACTCGAGCTTGTGTAAGGCATGGATGCGTCATATCCATCGTTAGTGCATGGGAATCCTTCCTCATTCCTTGACTATCATTTACTTTTCAAGCTATCTCGCGGCTTAGACCCATTTCCTTTAGTTAAGTGTGATATTAAATCCATATGTTCAACCACAAATTCGAATCACCGGGTTATTAAAAGCCTATATTTTCTTAAAGGTATCTTCTTAACTACTAAAAAAGGAAGAAGTGCATCATGGATTTAACAAAAGCATCTTGGTAAGTAGAGATGTGATACCATTCCTTACTTATCACATCTTAAACTAGTAGTCCTTATTTGATTGTTTTACCATCATGGATTTATCAATTTAATATAGCAACTAAGGAATGGTAAAACAATCAAATGCTTTGAAGAAACTTGGATTCTTTAAGGGAATTGCAAAATTTCACATCTTAATTTCGATGTTTTGGTTGATAGGCACTATAGGGTAAAAGAGTTCATTAACAAAGACTTAAATGAATAGGATATGAGTAAGGTAAGGGATGTTTTCGATGATGTGACTACTGGTTTTATTGGTAAAATCCCTTAAGAACTGAACTTTGTATGGATAAGGTTTGGCCTTTATGTAGAAATGGGGCTTATAATGTTAAAAGGGGATATAGAAAACTAATGGATAAAGAAATCAAAGAAGCTAATATGAGATCTTCTGATGGTAAACAAAGCTCTTCTTCCTTTGTCAAGTCTCTAAATACAATATCTAAACAAAAGCATTTGTTATGGAAGATTTCTATGGATGCCTTCAACCAATTATAATCTCTTTAGGTGGCACATTAAGAATAATCTTCTTTACAATATTTGTTCTAACAAAGAGTCTGTTCTACATCTTTTTTTATTATGTGAGTGGACTAGAACTATATGGATTGAAGTGTTGGGCATTTGAATCAATGTCAACATGATCGTTAGGTAGCCCAATGTATAAGGTCTATTTACAATCACATGCACGAATAAAATAGAGATTAGAGAGATATATTATCAAAGGTTGTTGTTTATGCCTAGGATGCATGGAAAACTTAATGCTCATATGTATTTAAAGAAGAAAAACTGGACTCAGTAATAATAATCAACCTTATCAACTCTCACTTAGCTAAATTTTAGAAGGCAACAACTACTAATGGTAATGTATTACAGTAGCAAAAACCTTCACCAATTTTTGTTTGGTCACCTCCTCCAGCATTGGGTTTTATGAAAATTAATGTTGATGAAGCCTTGAGTTTATATATTGGGAAGGTGATAATTGAGATTATTTACAAGATCATTGTAATGCTTTATTAGCCAGAATGTATAATGAGATCCATGCATATGATGTAGAGATGGCAAAAGAAAGAGCTGTCCTTGAAGGTTTAAAATTTGCTAAGATTATCAACTACAAGAGAGTGATTCTAAAGCTTGATTCTTCTATTATTTTTTGGCCTTTAAAGTTAAAATATCTTAGCTAGACAACTAAGCCTATTATTGATCAAGCTATTGCTTTATGGTCTTTTTTTTTTTTCTTATTAGTAGAAAGGCAAACCTTTGTGCAGATTAAGCTAAGTCCTAAGGGAAGGATGGTTTGTTTGTTTATTCTCGGAGTGTAAATCCTCCTATAGATTTGTACGTTATGTTATTAATAAATTTGTCATCTTTGCGCCCTAAGGTTTACTTAGAGTAACTTTTATATTCAATAAAAGTTCCTTTTAATAAAAACAAAGTAAAATCAAAATCTTTATAAAACAACCAATCAAACTCCAAATTAAACTTGGGACTTACATTTTCATCTAAATCACCATTGAATTTATTCTCTATAAATTTTACTTCTCTAGTTTTAACCATAACAATACAGTATCTTATATACTTTTGAATTTTGAGAATAACCAACAAATATCACTTTTAAGGCCCTAACACCGAGCTTAGCCTTTTAAAATTGATAATTTTATAATAGACTATTCACCATACACATTAAAATATTATGAATTTGGTTTCTTCCTCTCTATTTTTTTATTTGAGAAATTTTTACCATCTCTATCATTATGCAAGCATTAAATTCGATTATCACAAATGTTCGTTGGTTCCAATTTATAATGCTTAAATAATTTAAATGTTTCATTCTTGTGCTTTATGAAATATGTGTAAGTGAAACATGAATAATCATCATTAAATGTTATAAAGCATCTATTTCCCCTGTAGTTGAACTTCCATTTAATTTACAAATATTGAAATAACCTAAATTCAATATGTAAAGGACAAATAGGAACTCATCCCATTAAAGTATTGTTCGTTTTAACATGATACACTATGCGGTTTTATCCCCTGATGTAGGTGTTTCCTAATGGGTCACCCGTTACTCCACCCTAACTATAATTAAACTTAGAGTTCCAAAAAACCCAAAGTCACACTTCAAAGGAATTTTAATTATAAGAGTCTATTACATTATATTTAAGGGAATATTAAGATCTATCCCCCTTATAGAATTGACATCCCCATAGGTATTGTTATACAGTTCTAAGACCATACCAAGTAGGGACTCTAGAGGTGTTCCTTTACAAGCTCAAAATGTACTTACACACTATGACACTTTGCCTTACGTGTACTTAGCTCCTCCACTTCCAACTAGTAAAATGTTCCGATGCCACCTTGTAACAACCTAACTAAAACTTGTCACATCGAGATATTATTTCCTTTAGTGCAATAAGTCGTACCATTTTTTTCCTTTAGTACTACTATTTCCCAAGGGATTACGCATCTCTTTTACCTCGAGCATACTTAACTATGGAGTTCTAGTGAACTATAAGATGGTATATCAAAAGGAACCTCAATAATCAGAGTTTGTTACCTTCTTTTTAAGGGATATAAGATAATAAGTCATAAAAATAAAATCATATGTATTAAAGGTTATTAAAAAGGAAAGAAATTAACTTTAAGAGCAAATAGTAAAAAGCCTCCCTTATACTATAATTTGATAAGGAACATCAAATAATGGTGTCAATAATTAAATAAGTGATTTGGAATAATATAAGCCTAAAGGAGGTTAATTATCAAGTTAATAGATTAAAGAACCTAATCAAGTCATAAGACACATTAGGTAAGATGAGCTAAAATATGACATATGTCACAATAAGACGCATTGAGATGAGGTAACCATACCTAAACCTTACTATTTCTAGCTTAATCTTAGTTTCTATCTTAAAATAAGCACTAATCTAGCTACATAAATGTTAATAAAATAGAAATGGAAGATCAAGAATCTCATTAATGCTTATGGAGGACTTAAGCATGAGCAAAAGGACAAGAAGGTAAGTGTAATTCAAAGATGTTTTATGATTTAGTAAATTTAGTGGTTAAATATTAATGTAAGAGTAGTAATTAGATGTTTGATCATAGAATATCATTTGCGTCTTGAAGAGATCTTCATTAGGAGCATTGAAGATGATGTAAAGTAACAACCTAAAAAGGACCTAGTAGTTTTGACTAAAAGTTATCATGTTACGTGCACACCCATTACATGATGATAGCATTGCAAATTGAAGGTCACAAGACTTAACCTACAAGCCTAAGCTTTACTTGAAATGATAGTAAAAAATAATTATATTAAATGAAAGTAACTACATGATCCAGTTCTTCAATAATTTCCAAAACTGTAGAGAATTGGTATCTCTTACCAAGCCATAAAATGCGTTGCTACTAAAACATTTTAAGTTTCAAGAAACAAAAGAGATTTTCTTTTATTTCAATTACTAAGGGTCTTGGCTATGATTTTACAGCTAATAGAATACAAAATTATCTATGCAATTGCAATAGTCATCTGGAATTAGCTAGCTTTCATTCATACCATGTCTTATTGCATCCTAAGCTTCTATAGATAACTTGCAAAAGCAATCTATTAAGGGGTGAGTAAAACTAAGAATCATGAAATGGGAGTGTAATATTCTCATTATTACATATGCTCAAGCTAGTTTTTAACTATGTTATACATGAGCAATCATATTCGATGCAAACATTACACGCAATCAACTAGTAACTAACATGAAGTCTAAGGTACAAGTTCCTCCTTAACCTTGGATTAAGGATCTAGTCACTACCATCAATATTCGGGTATCATCCAAAACCACCACCTAATACAACATCAAATGAATATCGTAATCATAATATCTTAATTAGATACTCTATAAGTTCTCTCGACTTTATTTTAAGAAGTTCGTAAACCTAAAATGGTAAAGTGGAAACTCTCGACTTCAAGATCTATACAACAATCCTCAAGTCACTTAATTTACAAATAGCAAAGTGAAGTTTCACTCCTCCTTTATAAGTAAATTCTCTCCATCTACCATGTAATAGTGATTGCCTTAAAAAATTGTAGAGGGAAATGTACAATGTATGATCAATTTTAATCTAACCATTCTTAGTGCAATTTATTTTTAGCAATCAACCAATATCATACAATTCAAACAATATTAGAAAGCATAAATTCTTTTTAATCGACCATTCGAACCTCCTCATTATAGCAGTATGTCAATCATATATTTTTAGCGAAGCTTATTCATAGTGATCAATCAACACATTACACCAAAATCACCATCTAGAATTTATCATGACACATAACACCATAATCACACTACTCTAACACTAATATAGTGCCAAATTTCTTATCATCTCTCTAGGCATCACGGTCATTACCATAATTCTACAACACAATTCCGAAAGCTTATCAAGTTGGTTAGGTAATATCCTAACATCATAATTTATGTACATAATTACATACTGTAAGTCATTAGGTCAATAAAAGACTATATCTTAGAATATTTTCATGCTTAATACAATGGTGTTGTTGGGTATTTTTGTACAAACTTACACTTCTTCCTAAAATATAATTTTGACCTTATATGAAATAAACTTTTGTTTATGGGTCATAAAACAATGGAGCTTAGCTTATGAAAGGCCTCAATGTAAGTAGAATTGATATGAAATCTATTTAATTAGTTAGTTGAAGGAATGGAAGCAGTAGCATAAAGATGCATGAGTATAGAAATATTAAACGTGCAAGTGTTGCATCAACTAGATGGGGAGTCAAGACCAGCTTGCTTGTGGAATATGTATGTTTTTACTTGTTAAAACTTAATCTTAGTAATATTTCATCTATCAAGTTTTTCACCTAGTATTCACAAACAAGAATATTACTATGAAATATAACAATTAAACTTATTGAGATTTTACTAAGATTAAGCTTATGTACCATTTCCCATAAAGTTTCAAGGTTTTATTATTTTACATTTGACTTGAATTTGTTAGAAGTTGGAACTATATTTTTACTTGTCAAAATAGATCTTGTAAATTTTCCTTTGTAAGGATCACAATCCAAGTTGTGGTTTGTGATTTAGATGTAAAACAAAAAAGATATAAATAAAGTTGTTAAACTTATAAGTCTACCTAGAATCGTCAAGAGTACCATGAAATTGAAATATAGAAATATAAATTTTTACAACTTATGTAAATTGCTTTTGAAAACTATAAGCATGCTAACAAAGTTGTAAAAAATAAAAATATATGATGTGAATAAATAAATTTAATATAAATTTTGGTCATAATATAAGTTGTAGCACAAATAATTGAGCAAAAACCATGATACTAATACTTAAAACTAAAATATTGTTTTCAATATTGATATAAATTACATTATAATATAAATATATGATTATTATAACAAAACATTAATCAACAACTATCTTACCATCATCAAGACTACCACAAGCTCTCTTAATCATAATCACATCACAATCATCGTTATTATTATCACCATCGCTAACCTATTATTAGTACTTTTACTAATAATATCCATATCTTTTTATTCTAAATCTCTTGAAGCATCAATCATACTTCATCTTCAATAGTTAAATGTTAAGAATCTTTAGATCATCTTCAATCCCAATCCATCGGCTATGATTCTCCATACCTATAAGATAACTTTCTACCTCTTACTATTCTATCCTTTTTCTTATCTCTTGTACCTAAATGGATACGTAATCAATTATTGTTCGATAAACTAAATATATCTTCTTCCTCAATATTTTTTATGGAAGATCTTCAATAATGAAGCAACTAACGTAATCAATTTAAGTTAAAAAGAAAATATAACATCATTTCATTTAATTTAATTGGTTTGCTTTAAATCATAGAAGTCTAGTTCTTAGTTTCAATAGCTTATTAGACCCAAATCAAGTAGAATCATATAGAATCATGTAGAATCATATAGAAACACATGGAGTCAATAGAATCATAAACATGTAGATAAACCTAGGGAAGGGCCGAGTCTAGCCTGTAAACCAGATTGAAACCAGCCAACTGATTCACCGAACTGGCCTGGACTCACGAGCTATGGGCTTTAACTATAGTCTGACCTACTAGGATTAGCAGGTTAGCACAGTTCAATGTGTTAGACCCGTCAATTTAGTAGGTCTAAGCTTAGGTTGATCGACTGGCGATTCAACCAACTAGTTTCAACCTGAAAATTAAGAAAAATGCAAGTTTAAATTAATTCAATGTAACTATTCACTCTAATTAAAATATAAAATAAAATTAAATATATATTATTACTTATGTTAATAAAATGATATGGAAACCAAATATATATAAATTTATAGGAAAAAGAATCATTAAAAACCGTATATTTTAATATTAGTGAAAGTAAATAGTTATGGCATAAAATATATTAGTTTAACTACCAAAGGAGTTTAAAGCAAAAGATATCATAAGTTTCATACAATCTTACCTAACTTTTAAGAGAGCGACTAGTTTATAAGTTAATATATTTTAATGATTTATAAAAAAACAAGTGTATTTATAATTTAATATCATTAAAAGATATAAATAATATATTTATATTATATATAAAATGCAAGTGTATTATAAATATTATATACACGTGGCTCTCTTTACAGTATTAATCCCACTGTAATATACATTATATTGTTTTTTAAAATTTCCTCTAAATTAATAAAAGATCACATGAGCATTACCCATCATGGGTCTAATCACACATTGATTATATTGGTAAACTTTCTTTAAGATGTTTAAGGGTGAGCAAGTAACCCTATCGTATAAAATATTAATGAATTCTTAATTACACATATTATATTTGGTGATTTTTAATTATTTTCCTTGATATTTCAATTTATTTTTAGATAATAATGCTTTATTAAGTAAAATTTTTTTTCTAGGTTTTGAAACAATCTATGTGATAAAACAAAAAGATAAAAACAAATTTCACTCAAATCGAAGCTAAAATAAGAAAATTATAAAGGTTTGAAAATCAATTCAACTAAACGATACGATTATGTCATTTCCAAGCAAAATGAAGCTGATTTTCTATTATTACAACCTAGGACACAACCAAAAGACACGACCATATCGTTGGTCATCTCATTTCTAGTTTAAAAAAAGGAAGAAGAAAAAAGAAGACAAACGTGAAGTACAATTAAAGATACGATCAAAAGATACAGTCAAAAGACATAGTCAAAAGATACAGTCAAAAGACACGGTTGTATCTCCGGTTATGTCTTTTCTAACCAACTTATTTTTTTTAACCTCCTCATATATAAAGTCTTGTTAGGGTTTATTTGAAGAACTTTTTGGCATGACTTTTAAGGATTTTTTAAAGTCAAGAACAATCAAGAAAGCAAGGAGAATAGAACATTTCAAGATTTAATTTTGTTTGGATTTCATGATACTTCTTTCTATTCTTTTCTATACTTCATTTTTAGATTCTTATTTTACAATGTATAGAGAGTAAAACCTTAGTATCTAGGTTTCATGGAACCTATATATATTCGTGTGATATTATTATTGCTTGATTGATTTAGTTTTTTATTATTTTCTTGATTCAACTATGTTTATTTCATGATTTAGATTATTATTTCTGCGGGTAGTAATATAAAGTTTGATATCTTATAACAAAATCAAGATATTTCTTATAAGATTATATCTATGTATGCTTGATGAGAACCGTTATAAGATTAGAGATAATTTGCAAGATTCTTTTGAAAATTTAAGTTAAAGTATAGAGAACTCATTGTTTAATAATGCAATTTTAGGTCATGCTATTGAGGAAAAATTCTAATAGGTGATTCTAAAGTTAGAGTTAATTGGCTTGAGAAAGTAATTAACTTTAGTAGAAAATTCTCCCGGTTAAGAAAGATTAAAGAATAAATTAAATTATCTTTAGGAAAATTACATGTTAGATCTAGGTGAAATAAGATATAGGTACAATATTAAATCTTAAATTAATTGAATTTCTTTCTTGTTAATTCTTGAATTGCATCTTAGTTAATCTTTAAATTAGTTTTAGCAATAATTTAGATTTACTTTTTTAAGTTTATTGAAATTCAATTTACTAATTAAATAATAGAGACCTAGTAAGTAGTAGTAGTTAGAGTCCCTAAGGAATCGACTCTTAAACTTAATTCGTTATATTTTAAACTGATATGTGCACTTGCCTAATACATCAAGTTTTTAGCATTATTGCTAGAGACTTTTGATATTAAGAAAGCTAATAGATTTATTAATCTAACCATATTTTTTTCTTCTTATATATTTTTATTTATTTTCTTTTCTTGAATTTTTTTTTTGGTGCGATCTTGACTAAATTATCTATTTTCTTTGGTATAGTACATGACAAGAAGTCAATCAATTGATTTTGATTAAAATTGATCTTGAGATTAAGAGGATGGTTTTATGCAATTTGAGGCAATTGTCTATCAGAGAAACAGTAGAGGCATTAAACCAAGGATCTCCAACTAGATTAAAAGATGAAGTGGAGTTGTTAGAGGGCGAAGTCAAGGATTAAGCGATAGAACAAGAATTTGATCATGAGAGCTTACCCTACAACATCATAGCCAACAACAAAGAATAAAATTAGACCATGTCGTACTACTCCCGACCTTTATTAATTAGTACTCAATCTTGCATCAACCGACCAACTAGTCAAGATTAAGCTAAACATTATTCAGATGGTACAGCAGTTTATACAATTTGATGACCTCTAAGATGAAGATCCTAATGTACATATTTCCAGTTTTTTGGAAATATGTGATACTTTCAAGATTAACAGGGCAACTGATAATGCTATGCGGCTGCACCTCTTTCCATTACCTTTATATGGCTGAGTTAAGTAGTGGTTGAATTCCTTGGAAAGGAATTCAATCACAATCTAGAATGAATTGGTAGAAAAATTCTTAAAAAAGTATTTTCCACTCGTAAAAACTATAAAGTTTAGAGCTGACATCTCATCTTTTGCCCAGATAAAGGGTGAGACCTTATATGACACATGGGAGCACTTTAAGGACTTGTTAAGGTAGTGTCTACATCACAGCCTCCCTTTTTGGATGGAAATGCAAACCTTCTACAATGGTTTCAATCCTTCTACTAGATAAATGATAGACGCAATAGCTAAAGGTACACTCAATACCAAGACACTCGAAGAAGTTCAAGCTCTAATAGAAAGTATAGCCATAAATAATTATCAATGAGAGAACCTAAGAGGAAAGAAAAAAGTCGCAAGTGTATTTGAGCTTAACATTATACAATCTTTAGCTACTCAGGTGGATATGTTGAGTAAGAAAATTGAATCTCTCTCGATTGGTTCATAACAACCATAATTTAAGCCCAACAACTTCATTCAAGAGGGGAATGTAGGCTACAAGCAGACAGAATAAGTTGATTTTTTTGGGAAACCTACAAGACCCCAATATAATTTTTATAACAACACTTACAATCTAAGATAGAGAGGATACCCTAATCTTTCATGGGGAGGTTAAAATCAAGGTCAAGGGCAACAAACAGATACCTCTTTAAGGAACCAAGAAGCTTCCATCCACAACTTGGAGAATTAGATTGGCCAAATTGCTAGGATTTTAAATAAGAGACAACAAGGATCACTACCTAGGAACACTGAAATAAGCCTTAAGGAAAATGTTAATACAATAACCTTGAGAAGTGTTAGAAGGCTATAAGTTGAGAAGGAGGATAAGGAAGTAGCTAAGAAAGAAGTGGAGGTCAAGGGTAAGGAAAGTTCAAAACCATTGAGATTAAAAGAAAGTGTAGAGCCACCAAAAGTAAAGGAGCACAAGCTGCCCATTCCGTATCTGCAGCATCTTAAGCAAGACTACCTTGATCTAACCAAGCAATTCAATGAATTCCACAATCTTTTTAAACAACTTCATGTGAACTTACCTGTTGTTGATGTTTTATTGTAGATGCCAAAGTATGCAAAGTTCCTTAATGATCTTCTATCAAATAAGAGGAAGTTAAAGGATCTTTAAACTGTTACACTAAATGAAGAATGCTCTGCACTACCCCAAAAGAAGCTGCTAAAGAAATTACAAGATCCAGGGAGTTTTACTCTTCCTTATGTAGTTAGAAACTTATTTGTAGATGATGCTTTGGCAAATTTAGGAGCCAATATAAACTTGATGCCATTTAAGTTGTTTAAAAAGCTAAGGTTAGGAAAACCTAAACCAACACACATGTGCATTCAATTAGCTAATAGGTCCACCACATATCCTAGAGGCATCATAGAAGATGTTCTAGTGCAAGTTGATAAATTCATTTTCCCTCTAGATTTTGTTATCCTCAATATAGATGAGGATCTTGAGGTACCATTGATTCTAGTTAAACCCTTCCTATCTACTGTAAGGCTATATTTAATGTTAGTGAACGTAAGCTCATCTCAAGGTTCGAACATAAGGAAATTGTTTTCCAGAATCCAGATTCAATGCACAAGCTCCTTAACTTAAAGGGTACAAACTATGATGGTGATACTTCTAATGTTGTTGTTACTGAATGTGTACAGGAAACACTTGTCAAAGGACTTATGAATGATTACTTAGAAATAAGAGATGGAGAAATGATGAAAACCCTTAATCATTCAGAAGCTATAACGTAACTATGAGTTAATGAACCCAATGTGGTGAAGATAGGGATTGAACCATTTTGTAGACTAAACAAAGAAAAGTTAGAGCCTTCTAAAGTAAAACCATTGGTCTAGGAGCAGAAACACTTAGAAGATTATTTAGAACATGCTTTTTTAGTGAGGAGCTCAAAGCTACCAACAACTACCCCATCTAAGCGAAAAGTGAATAAAAAGAAAGGACTCAAGCACCACGAGTTTAATGAGTGGCATGATAAGAAGAAACTCGACAGAAGTCATGCAACTAGACAAGACAATTTGTTGTACCAATAAAAAGAAGAGTAACCCAAATCATGTTTGGCGGGTTCGAAAGTGAGGTAATGATGGAGATCTGTCTCCACTTAGATGAAGCTAAGTAATACATGCATCCCGTCAAGTTATCAATGTTAAACATAATGCTCTTAAGAGGTAACCTAGGCCGATAGGTTATGTTAGCAATTTTTATTGTCTATTTTACCACTTTAAGACTTTTATTTTTCATTTCAGAGTTTAGTTTTTGCATTAGATTTTTTTGATTCAATTTTTTTTATTACTTTTTCTTCTTTAAGTTTCTTTTATTTTTGAATTCATGCATTTAGGCTAGGCATACATAAATTAAAATAAAAATAATAAAAGTTAAAGAAAAAACATAAAACAGTATACTATAAAGTCTAAAGATACGGTCATGTCTCGGAATGTATCAATACCAGGCAAAGTATTGGTTGCACCACGGTAGGTTACACGAACGTGAGATATGGTTGTGTCTCAGGTTGTGTCATACCCACCATATAAGTTTACACCCAACAAGTTTTTTTTTAAACACTTCTCCTTACTTCTTCTTTAACACAAACGTACACATGATTTTATTTTCCTCTCATCTGCTATTTCACTCATGCTCAAACATAGAAAAGAACATACTCACTACCATCTTTGATTCATAATCCATCACTCACACCGATTCAATCTTTCCTAAGTGCACTTTACTTCAAGTACTCCTATAAGTTTTTGATATCTCTCTCTCTGTTTTCTTTTTTTTTTTTGGATTTCATTTTTCTTTAGGCTTTTGCATGATTTTGTTTAATGAGTATGGGTTATGATAGATTTTATTTGTTTTAGCATTTCGGTAGTAATGTGCATAATGAACATGACCGTGTTCTTAAATTAGCACTAATCTTTGGGTTTGAAAGACATGAGGTATGGCATAACCATATCATTTGCAGTACATTACTATAGGCATGAGATTCTTGAATGTTTGAGTTGAAGTGTTAAACTTCATTGATGTATTTGTACTTAGAGTTTTTGTGTTCAATCAAACATATAAGTGTTATTGATTGTCATTGAGGAATTAAGAGTTTAAGCATGCTTGAAACTTCTTTTGTAATAATAGTTGTTAGGATTGCATGAAGGATTTCTCAAGAGCACAACTATATTTTGCACACATACTACGTGTTTAACAAAATTCCTTAATGAGTTATAGTGTTTATTTTCCACACTTAGTCATGATTTTTTATCTATTTCTTTATTCTAAGTGCGGGCAAACTTTGGTGTATATCCTATTTGACTTGAATTTTGTTTCCTTTTGTAGAGAAACATGGTACTTAGAGCTAAACTACAAGTTAAGACGAAGGAGCTTAGGAGAAAAGTTCAATTGAAGATGTCGATGATGATGAGGAGGATGAAGAATACGAAGAGGATGGGGATGAGGATGAAGTAATGGATGATGCCTCTAACTAGGAGGATTGTAGAGTCGATTAAGTCTTGTTACAAGGTCAAGGCCTTGGAAATTTGAAGCTCATGTTGGAGATTATGTTTGATTTAGACCACTTCAAACTTCAGACTTCTTACATTGATGAATTGTGTTACTTAAATTTTCAGGGGAGTATAAGTTTTTCTTTCCCACTTTTATATTGTCTTACCCATGATTGTTTTGATTGATATATTTTCCATTATGTGACTTAATCCGTACATTAAGGACAATGTTCGATTCTAAGTATGAGGAAGGGGATATAGAAATATATAGAAACTTTTGCTACTTAGGAAACCAATTTTTTCGTATTTAACCCTATTTTATTGTTTTATTAACTTGCAATTACTTGAAAATTGATAACTTCCACTAAGTTGAATGTAATTTAAATACTTGGACTTTGACGTTTAAGTTACGCTTTGCTAGAGTTAATAAGTAAAATCTTTGTAGAGTAAAGTTAAGGATTATTTAGCCTAGGATTTTAATACTTAGGATTAGAACAACATCACTGGTTAGGAGTTAGTCATGATTATTTTCGAAGCTTACTTTGATGTATACTTTCCTCTTAGATGACTTTAGTGCCTTATAAACCTTAGTAAATAGATAAATGAAATTTATCTTTTGAGAAACCTTAGAAAAGTTGAAATAGTTGGAGGTAAAAAGTGATATAAATGAAAAAATAAAAAAGGAGGCAAAATTGGTAAGAATTTGCCTTGGTCCCTCAAAAGAGCAAGGTTGAGTTCTACTGCCAATGCCAAAATAAGCTTAAAGAACGAATTGGTATGGATCGACCTTGGTCCCTAAAAAAAGTAAGGTTCTTTCTCGCTACCAATATGAGGGCTAAGTTAGGATGAATCAATCTTGGTTTGTCAGAAGAGTAGGATCCTTTCCCTCTACCAATATGCTTAATTAATAAGTTAAATTCAGTGAATTTAAATCCTTCCAGCTAAATCCTTCCAGCTAAAGCATGAATTAAGGGGATGATAAGAGGATGAGTAGATGTAGTATGTGTTTACTCTAAATTATAGCGCTTAAGGAGATTGAAGAGAGGGTTGTATACATTTTAATTAAGTAGGTTAAAATTTTTATGACTCTTTCCTGATTGGCGAGATGTTAAATCTGATCTTAAGTATAGAGTCATTGATTAAATGATCTCGTTAAACTTTAATTTACATAGATTAGCTTATAAACTCTAGTACTTTGTGTCCTTTGAATATTAGGAAAAAAAAAAGATTAAGTGTAAGAGTTGAGAAAGTTATTTAAAGAAAGTTGATAGGATTTTCAAATTGAATCTTTCCGATTGTTGGTCGGTTTTCTAGGCAATGATGGTTTTTAACTTAAAAATTCATGTCCTTATTTTTCTTTGATTTATTTGCTTAAAGACAAGCAAATCCTTAAGTTTGAGGAAGTTTGATGAATTTCTAATTGCATATATTTTATTAGGTGAATTTTGATGATTTTCCTTGATATTTGAGTTTATTTTTAGATAATAATACTTAATTGAGTAAAAAATTGTTTTTTAGGTTTTAAAACGATCTACACGAGAAAACAAGAAAATAGAAACAAATTTCACTCGAATCAAAATTAAAATGCACAAGTTATAATGGTTTAAAGATCAATACAGCTAAACGACACAACTATGTCATTTCCAAGCAAAATTGTCTTATTATAGCCTGAGGCATGACCAAAAGACACGACTAAAAAAAATAAGAAGAAAAAAGAAGACAAATGTGAAGTACAGTTAAAGATAGGACCAAAAGGCACGGTAATGTCCCTAATCGTATTTTTTCCAGCTAACCTATTTTTTTTTTTTAACCTCCTCATATATAAAGTTTTATTAGGGTTTATTTGAGGAAGAAATTTTTTGCATGACTTTTAAGAAGTTTTTGAAGCCAAGAACAATCAAGAAAGAAAGGAGAATAAAAGATTTCAAGATTTAATTTTATTTAGATTTCATGATGCTTCTTTCTATTCTTTTCTATACTTTATTTTTAGATTCTTATTTAACAATGTAAAGAGAGTAAAACCTTAGTATCTAGGTTTCATGAAACCTAGATCTATTTATGTGATATTATTATTACTTGATTAATTTAGTTCTTTATTATTTTCTTGATTTAACTATGTTTGCTTCATAATTTAGGTTATTATTTCTACGAGTAGTAATCTAAAGTTTGATATCTTATAAAAAAATCAAAATATTTCTTATAAGATGAGATCTAGGCATAATTGATGAGAATTGTTGTAAGATTAGAGATAATTTGTAAGATTCTTCTAGAATTTTAAATTAAAGTATAGAGAATTCGTTGTTCAATAATGTAATCTTAGGTCATGCTATTGAGAAGAAATTCTAATAGGTGATTCTAAGATTAAAGTTAATTGGCTTCCAAAGTTATTAACTTTAGTAGAGAATTCTCCTGATTAAGAAAGATTAAAGAGAAAAATAGACTATCTTTAAGGAAAGCACATGTTAAATCTAGATAAAGTAAAATCTAGGTATAACATTGAATATTAAATTAATTGAATTGCTTTCTTGTTAATACTTGAATTGCATCCTAATTAATCTTTAAATTATTTTTAGTAATAATTTAGATTTACTTCTTTAAGTTTCTTAAAATTTAATTTACCGGTTAAATAATTGAGACCTACTAAGTACTAATAATTAGTGTCCCTAAGGGATCGACACTTAGACTTAATCTGCTATGTTATAAACTGATAGGTGCACTTGTCTGACACATCAAGTACTCACCTAGACCTTACTTGGTCGGTTAAGTTCCTAGTGGGTATTTAAGATCACAAGATAAGTTCTAAATAATAATTTTCCAAAACTTATACCTATAAGGTAGAGTACGAGTATGAGGTTAGGATACCCCATACCCACCTTAGAATTTATATTATTAAATATATAGGGTACAGGTTTTAAAATATTTTATACCTACCTTATAATAATAATTAAATAAAATTAATAAATACAAAAAAAATACCATTTCATTTATATGGATCTAAAAAAAAATATCAAAATACAACCCATGAAAAATTTTAAACTAAATATGAAGTCCTCATATTAATCTCTTTCTCCTTAGTCTTTTCTTTGTTGCATTTTCTTTCCATTCCATCTTCCTCGTTTACTATTCCAACTCTACTAAAGCTAAAAATAAAAGAATCTACACAAAGTTACATAAACAAGGTATGTTATAAATATTTTTTTTATGCAATAATTTTTTATATTAGGTTTGAAAAATATCTCTTAATAAATTCATATAATATTATTCAAGTCAAGATTTATTCGAGATTAGTATTTATATCTTTTTCTTTTATCTAAGATTAGGGTTTGTGGTTAGAAAAAGATTTAATCTAAAGATTAGAATTTAGTAATTGTGATGTATGTAGTATCATTATAGATGCTAACTATGATTTGAGAAATTATAATTTGTAATCTAGAAATATTCTCTTATTGCCAAAATAAGTCAAACCCCTAAACAAGTCTCATTCACAATTATTTATTTAGTATTTAAAGTTGACATTGAGATTTCACTAAAATTGATATATTTGTATAATAATGATCAGTGAAGAAAATGATAAAATAAATAAATGAAAGAAAAATAAGTAAAAAAAAACTAGACATATTGAAATTTACAAGAAAAAAGATCTATACATTCTACAGGATATATGGTAGAGGGTATAGGTAGCAAAGTTTAAGAACATATACCTATCAAGTAGAGTACGGGTGTAGCATTATACCCTACCAATTGTATATTCGCTCACTCCTAATATGTTACTTATAAAAAGAATCTTTCTCACTCAATTCACTAATTATAAGCATACAGTAATAATTATCCATTGTTAAAAGTACAAATTATTAATCTCATGCCAGCAATTAATAGGATGTAGATCATTAATCTTGTACCTAGCAATTAATAGGGTAAAATAATCAAAATTTTAAATTCTTATAATTTATTATTAAGTTTTTTTTTTCAAATTAAAAGTAAAGACAAAAGAATTTTTTTTTCCAATAAAAAAAAATTGTGCAATTCACAAGCCAAAGAACTAACCATAGTCAAGCCGATGCAGGTTCAAGGGTAACTTAGTCTACATGTAGAATCATAGACCTATAATCACAGTTCTACCAAAGGTCTACATAAAAATAATTTTATACACAAATTAACTTGAAAAAGGTTTGTAAAATAGAAAACTTATATATCATCTAAGTAGAAACACAATTTTGATAATTATAAATGTAAAGAATTGTCTTAATAAAATCACAATTTATACACAACTTTTCGTTTTCAGATAAAGTTTCCTATGTTAGGTATACACATGTGAACTATGGCCTATAAATGGGTTTACAATTTCATTTGATGATTCTTTGTATTCTTATATGTTTAACTATTTTAAATTAGGCTTTAGACAAGTTAAATTGGATGTATAATTGAATAACTGTAAGTTTATTGGTTTCATCTACTTACACATGCATGCCACCACCTATAATGCTATTAGGAGTTAAATTTTTATTTTGGTTATGTTATTCGATATGTTAGAATGCTTAGATGATTGTTGATTTGATTTAGGGGCTAATATACGTTAAATTTAATGTTTATTACATATACGTTAAGTTGTTAATAAAAAGGAATAAGCTTGATTAATGAATGAATATTTGAGTTTGAATAAGGGTATATTCAATGAATTTTAAAAAAACTTAAGAAATGTTTGATGAATGATTTTTATGCATAAATACTATTTTAATTGAATGTGTTTAATTCAATTGAATAGGTATGTGATATTAATGATTCTAAACCAAATTCTAAAACTTTATAGAATTCGATAGATAAGATGTTCAACTAAGAACTGTTTTTCTTGAGATTTTAGTTGTTTACATTTCTATTTAGCATTTTAATCATAGAATCAATTTCAATTATCAAAAAATTCAATTTCTAAACATATTGAATCCAGTTTTAGATCAAATGTTGATTAAAATTGATGTTTGATTCTTTTTGTTGCATGTTTAAGAGTATTAAAGGTACATGTGGGCTAAATAGTTAAAAATAGGGAAACATTGGCAAAGTTGATAATAATAGTTGCAAAATTAATGATTAAATGATTTGGTTCCAATTAATAATTAGACTAATTAGTCCAATTTGATAGAACTAAATTAATAATAAGCTTACTCTAACAAAAGACAAAACCTGAATGACCAAATTAGATTCTCATGATAGGTCACAATCAAATTCTAATATTAATCTAGGCCTATTTCCCCTTAAGTAGGCTCATCCCCTAAATGGGCCCTAAACTTTAAAAGCACTTCAATACTCATATTAGGACTAAGTTTAATGGACCTAGAATACAATTTAGACTAAAAAATTATGGGACTTGATCCAAAAATTGATTAGACCCATTTTCTTTTAGAGCTTATAACATAAATTCATTTAATTAAAAATTAAACCTTTAAGATCTTAACCATAAGACAGTACTAAACCCAACAAGTAACTAAAAAATAATTGGTTAATAAATAACAAGCATTAATTCAAATGAACTAATTAGACCTAATTAATTAAGAAGGACATTATTACATCTAAAATTAACTAAGTCCATTAGTCCCTTAAGGCTCATATTCTAATAGAACTTAACTAACTTAAGGCCTTAAACTTAATTAACTCAAGTATAAGCTAGTATGATATGAATAAATAATTTTAGCATGATAAACATTATACCGACTCTTAATTATCATTTAACCAATTGACAAATAAAACATTGATACTCATACCTCTTCATAATTAAAGCCTTGCGTTATAATTGGAACTGTACAAGCAAGCCAAGTACGCCAGCCTTGCGTTATAATTGGAACTGTACAAGCAAGCCAAGTAGGCCAACCTACCTTACCTTACATTGGCCTGTAAGTTAAGCGAGATGGCATACTTTAGCCTAACCGGCATGGAATTTCTAACCCAACCCACCCTATGACAAGTTGGCAAGTTAAGTAAGGCAACCCACGAATTATACTATTTTTCATTTTCCATGAATGCATTATGTAAGATATTAAAAAATTATAAATTATAAATTACAATTCACAATCTTATCAGTTCTAATGTTTATATTTATATTTTAGTTAGTATAAAATTTAATTTTTATTTAATTTTAGAAAAATAAAATTCCAATCTTTCTACAAAAATATATTTATAACATACATACATATGTTTGCATTAACGTTTATATGCTTCATAAAAGTTAAACGTAAAGATGAAAGAATAAAAAGAAGTTAACTGTTTCTTGCACTTATTTAACAACATATCAAACTATATTTATAGTTAGCTTTATATAATAATAATGATCATATACACTACGATATTAATATAATAATCAATGTCATCATGCAATTATTTTGAATATTCCATCTAAGTTGGTATATATAGTGACTATATACTATATTTATTATTTCCTATTGTAAATATATAAGCATATTATTACTGTACGATATATTGAACAATATAATTGTTCTTGATTAGATATGAACATATTATATAGCATTGCTTAGATTTCAATGAATGAATATGTTTTGAAATGAAATATAATATCAATTATATTTGTGAACAGTTAATGCTAATACCCAAAATACACCTAAATAAAATGCATAAACAGAGCGCTACAAGTTTTTTGTTTTCTTTAGGCAGTTTAGTCGGCCATACTGCCTTGTGTCATGCCCCAAAGTAGTAGAGTAGTAACAGTCCTGCCGTGTAAACCATTCTAAGATAGAAGTTAGCCTTACAACCGCTATCTTAGACCTGACTTACACAAGGCGTCTACGACTAACCCACTTTAAAGTTCACAGTTTGTAATTTAAATAAATTATTTACCTAAGAAAGTGAGGAAATATATATATACATTATAATTCAGTTATTATATTATTCAAAAATGAAAAATTCTAAAATAAAAGCTTAGACCTTAAGAATATATGTTTGTTCTTCAAATATTTTTCCTTACTTCCCAGGATCCAGCAGTTGCTAGCCTCAGAGTAGTTGTATGCCACTTCTTAGCCAGTACTTGCACGATGTCTATAAGGATATGAGCAACCACAGCTTAGTAAGTTAGGATGGAAGACTTAAAACTACACCATAAACACAACAAGGTTATCAATCAACTTATCAGGTTCAATGCATGTTCAAGCAAATGCCATCGCATGACGTTGTTCGACCCGTTATAAGATTAGAGAAATTTTACCCACTCTAATCCGGGTTGAGGAGTTGCCATTAATGTAACAACTCACGACCAAACTCAGGCTTGTGCAATGGAGACCTTTCTCCTCCCACGACTACCTTCGAACCATTGACTTCACCCTCGCCATGACCTCCTCTCCTGTTACTCAGTTCGACTAAGGATGAAGAAAGGACCATTATGCAATCCTACGCTATCCCTTTCGAAAGGGTCGGTATTTAGCTAGAGAGTCCTAAGTTCCCCTAATAGGTTGCTATGTAGGTCCGATTATGATTATAGGTCGTATATTTGATTAGGTCCAGTTTAGGGTGATCAATCATTTCATACAAATCATACAATATAAGCTAGAACAACAGCATAATCAAGCACCACTCATAATCAAGCACATGCACACAACCAACTATCTAACAAGCACAACCAAGCATAATCTCAAGCCTCCAAAATATAGCAACGTATTAATCCCAACTTACCTGAACTCCTCGCTTACTCATTCGAGGTCCAACTCGTTCAGGCTATTGCCAATCATCCCTATAACACAAACGTGGTTTCAGTTTTTCATATAACTATTATAGGTAACGCTTATTGTTATGTTTTCTTTAGGGTTTAGTATACCTAATTATCTAGGTCTTAAGTCTTTTACAATTATTCTAGGATTGGGGTTAGGTTTAGGTTCGGTTTCCATATCGATTTTCTAAATTAGATTCTAGTTTTAATTCTGGAATCTTAAATATGCTTGAATCCTAATGTGAAATTAATCACATTAAGCTTGAGTATTCTAATATCCTATTGGGTCTTAATTTAGTATTCTAAGCTGTTCGGTACACACTAATCCTAATCGGGGTACCGAATTTATTCCTGATGTGAGGAAATCTTACATCTTTTTGTTTTTTCTTTTTTATACAATTACCAAAAATTAAATTTTGTTTCAAACTTATTATATTCTGATTTTTATTATTATATTATCTAATCAAACCTAATTTTTTTATAATATTCCTAATTTTATACAATTAGCACATAATTCCTTCATTAATTACACTTAACACTCCAAAGGCTAAGATTAGGTTTCCACATCAAAGATTAACATCCCTAAACATCTAATTACTATCTAAATCAGTAATTAGTGTCTTTATCACCTAATTAACCCAAAATTACATAATTTTTCCATCATTTTGGGGATAAAAATTAACTTAAAAATTTCAAAAATTAATTTTTAAAAAATGGCTTCATAGCACTATTCTATATCACTTAAGCATTCTACAAAAAAATTTTGACCTCCAAATTACACTCCTAAGTCTATTTAATGCTAGTTCTAATCATGCTCGGTTTTGTTTAATTTGTTAAGAACCCTATATTTTCAAACGTGATTAAACTAAATCACTATTTTTTCCTAAATTTACATACAATAAAATCTCAGAATAACAAGTTTCATAGTTTTTTGGGCAAAATAACTAATTTTAAGAAATTATACAAAACTGAAGCAAATAAGGGACTCACCCGGTTTGATGCCTTTTGGCCTTCCAAATCCGGTCTAAGTGTATCGACCGGCCTAGGCGGTGGGTCTGGCATGGGGTAGTAGTGGTGGCTCGGTCCCAAGTGGTGGTAGCTCGGTCCTAAATGGTGGTGGCTCGGTCCTAAATGGTGGTAGTGTGTGGGTTTGGCTCACTAGCCCTAACTCCCTTTTCTTTCGTTTTTTTCTTAAATTTTCAAAGCTTTCTATTTTTCCCTAATTCCTAACTATCCAAAGGAGTTTTGTGAATTTTTTCCCTATTTATAGAGCTTAGTGATAATTAATATGCATTAAATTAGATAAGACATTGTCCAAATCCCTTAATTTTTTGCTTTTGTGTTGCTTAATTCTAATTAGCTAATTTTTCTTCTTCAACTCTTGACTTACCACGACCAGATATTCATCATTCTCTATCCCTCTAATTTTTTTTTCTGATTTTTCCTCAATTAATTAATAATTTTCTTTAATTATTTACTAAGATTTTAGCCAATTTAAGTAATTTTGCATATTTTTTCCTACACGTAAATACATGTAGGGTACATGTGAACATTCCTAAGTATTATTTAGGTCGTTTGATGATTTTTAGTATACATATAATCTATCTCTAGTAATTTATTAGTTATTATATTACACTTTGCGCCTTTTCGACGATTAACAATTATTATACTTAAAATTTGAAAATTTTATAATCTCCTATTTTATTACTCATTTTCTTAAATTCAAGTTTACGGAATCATTTTACTAATATTTCTAGATTTACTTATAATTTAGGCTCGATCGAACCTTTCAGCCGATCGAACCTTAAGTGACTGGTTGTAGGGCTTACACCTTGCAATAGGTTAGCCTGCTTTGACCCACGAGTTAAGCGAAGTGGGTTAAAAAAAGGCTTACATTTAAACAATTCAAAATTTTTTAGCTTACCCTACTTTCACAACTTTAATTACAATGTTTAGCAGTAATGGGTGCTACTATCACACCCTAAAGCAGCAAAATCGTAATAATCCCGTCATGAAAAACCATTCTAGGATAAAAGCTAATTACAGTCACTATCTTAAACTTGATTTACACAAGGTATTCGCAACTGACCCGCTTTGAAATAAATAGATCACAAATTAAACATTTTATTTATCTATAAAAATATGAAAAATATATACTAATATTTAAATATCTTAAGTAATGTTTATAAGATTCAATAACATAATCTTATTTCACTTAAGTAATACATAAATTGATATTAAAAGATTTAAAGGCAAGACCTAAACTTCAATAGTGTGACCGATTCTTAGTTTTACATCCTCACTCCCTAAGATACAATAATAGAGTAGATAGCTTCAAAATAGTTATATTGACACTTCCTAATTAGCACTTATAATAGCATTTATATGGATATAAGCAATTAACCACTCAGTAAGTTAGGATGAAAACTTAAAACTATACATCTAGCATAAATAAAGTTATCAACCAATTATTTTAATGCAACGCAACAAGTAAATGCCATTGCATGATGTTGTCCAATCCATCATAAGATTAGAGAAATTATACCTACTCTAATCCAAATTGAGAAGTTTAATACACATTTCAACAACTCAAGACTAAAGATAGGCTTGAGCACTGGAAACACCACTCCTCATGTGACTTACTCTAAACTACTACCTTCATCTTTATCATAACCTACTCTCCTGTTACTTAGTTAGACTAAAGATAAAGAAGAGACCAATTATGCTATTAAATGTTATCCTTTTTAAAGGGATTGGTATTTGGTCAAAAAACCCTAAACATTTCTCCTAATGGGTTATCGTACTGGTATGATTTAGAATTAT
Organism: Lumnitzera racemosa; assembly: GCA_024138005.1. Lineage (NCBI taxonomy): Eukaryota > Viridiplantae > Streptophyta > Magnoliopsida > Myrtales > Combretaceae > Lumnitzera > Lumnitzera racemosa. Next base: position 12,883,756 of record JAMXBC010000007.1, read on the forward strand.
AAGTTACATATTTAATTAAGTCCAGTTTAAGGTATTCAACCATTTCATGCAAGACAAATAGTTATAGTCTAGAGCATCAAACCATAATCTTACAATCGAACCTAGAAATACGTAAGCTATCTAACAAATACAATTAAGTATAATCATAAGCCTCTAAGTACTATAAAACAATACTTTGAAATACAATAACGTATTAATCACAAACTTGTCTGAACTTCTTGCTTACTTACTCAAGGTACGACTTGCAACAAACCATCACTGATAATCCCTATAATATGAATGTTATTTTAGTTCTCATATAATTACCATAAATAGATTTTATTTTCTAATTTAAATTAAAGGTCTTATTACATTTAGTTATTCTAGTCTATGTTTCTTGGAATTACTTCTCTTGTTCAGTCATGTTTTGAATTTTTTTTTTTTTTGCCGATTTTGATTCAACCTCTGATTGATATTCAAGTTTATCTTTTGATTACTTTTTATTTATAATTATCATAAATGTCTTCCAAACCTTTTCTCACAATTAATTTAGGTAAATATAACTTTTAGTTCAAATTTTGACCATCTCTTTAATATACTTCTATTAATCTTAATTCCGATTCTGCTTCTGAATCAATTTTTGATTTAGGAATTATCCACATTTTAACATAACCACTTATATACATATGTATAGGTTTTAAATTCTTAGTTTAGTTTAAGATTATAACCTTATTCAATTATTCAAGTCTATATTTCCTATAACCAAATTAGTCATAAACTAGTTTGTAATACAATTTCTGAATCAATTTTTTAATTAAGTTTTGTTTTATCTTTTGATTACCCTTTTTATTCATAAACCCTAGGAATTCCTCCCAAAACAATATGTGGAATTCATTTAACTATACTTGGATATCCTAAATCTCATATCTAGCTCATAACCAATATTTTGGTTAATACGGTACACTATATTCCTAATTTAACTATCAAATTTGTTCCCAGTATGAGAATAACTTACATTTTTTTCACCTAGTAACCTAAATTTATACTCTAAATCAAATTTATGTGATATTTCTAATATTATAATATTATCAATTTTAACATAATTTATTCTACTCATCTAATTTCCCTCTTCATATAATATTCATTAATACATATATAACACATAATATACATAATACACATATCTAACAACTAATATCTCAAGATACCTAATTACATACTAAATTAGAATTTTTAACAAATTAACACTAAATCACAAAATTAAGCCCATTAATTTCCTTTTATGCATGATTTTAGGAGCTAAAGATTAAGTAAAATTTTAGAAAATTAATTTTAAAAAAATCTCTTCATAGCACTATCACATATATCATAAATAGTCTATACAAAACTTTTGAGGCTAAAACTACATCATTAAGTTCATTTAAATCAAATTCGAGAACTAACTTGGGTTTAGTGATTTTTTAAAAGCAGTATATTTCGAGACTTAAATTTATCAAGTTAATATTTTTTTTCCCTAAATCTACATACAAAAATATCCCAAAATACAATTTTTCATAATTTTTTGACTTAATTTGCTATTTTTAATAATTTATTAAAAATCAGATCAAATTAGAACACTTACCCGAAACCAACCTTACTGCCACCTCTAGCTACCTTAGGCTTATCAACCTACCAGGTGAGTCCTTCACTATGTGGTGGTCAATTTAGTTTTTTCCCAAGTGCTGATCGAGTGTAAGTTCTCTCCTAATGTCTTAATTACACTATATTTTATTTATTTTTGGCAAAATTGGTTTCCCTCTTCTTCTCACCTCTCTCTAATTTTTCTAGAGCTCCTAACTAATCAAAATGAATTATGGATGAGGATTTCTAAATTTATAGAAGAGTTTAAGGGTTTTCCTTAATTTATTTGTTGTCAAGTACCTCTTATCTTTTCCTTTTTCACTTTCTAAATGCCCAATTCCTATTTGTTTATTTTTCTCCTTTTATTCTCAACATGCCACTCCTATTTCTAGACCATTCTACACTTCCCTTGAATTTTTCTTTAATTTTTACGAATTTTTCTTAATCAATTAATATTATTTTAGCATATTCTAGGTAATTTAAGTAATTTTATATATTTTTACCTACATATAAATACTAATATGGTACAAATAAATACTTATAAATATTATTTAAGTTATTTTATGATTTTTAATATATATATAATTTATTTATATCAATTTATTAATTACTGGAACTCATTTTACGCGTTTTCGATAAATAACAGATAATATATATAACTCAATATTATATTGTTTAATTATTTATTTTCCTAAATCCAAACTTACAAAATCACTTTGCTAACATTCTCAACTTTACAGTAAAATTTGGGCTTCATCGAACAATTTACTTGATAGCATTAACTTTACGTGGCAAATCCTGAACATCTGATTGCAAGGCTTACAACTTTTTCCTAAATTTCTAGAATATAATAAACCGAAATAAATTATAAACTCAACTAAAATAATTGCTTTCTCCATGTACTCGGTCGATCAATCAGTCTCGTACAACGAGACCCTTATACTAGGTCACTTTTCATGGGTATAACTTCAAGGTGATATAGCAGATAAAGCTTATGCCATTGTGGATGGCTTTGTAGACAATGAGCATGAGAGAATTGTATTGGCATTCATGGCAATCAACATTAATTTAATGATGTATCTATGAAAAGCGAGACCCACCATACATGATTACTTTATAAGATTTCACATAGAGTCTAGATTCTCTCTTACAACGCCAAATGACCCTTTAAGACAGTACCCTCTTCATTCTTGTCATAATGTCTAGCATCATAAGTACCCTATTGTTACCTATTTACTTTACATCTAATTATATAATTAAATAATATTGCTTGCATTAAAGGTAGACCCAAGTGATACGCGATGTATATGTTCCAATTGTTGTTATACTAGGTTTTACAATGCTCTTTCTTTTTTTCTTTTTTCTTTTTTTCAAGTGAAGATGATTGCTATGCAGACTTTTTATGTGATTCAAATAATTATTTGTATCCTAATGTTTTAGGGGACTAATGGTGGCAATTTACTTTCTTAGTTTCCAAGTTCTTGCACATTCGTCCCCCTATTATCATAAGTGTTTTAAAGAGTTTATGGAGAGGTATACTTATACGGTCTTGATATTATGTTTGAGGCCTTGGATGTTGGAAAAGTATTTTAAATTAGGCCTTCAAGCCTTGGTTTCATGGGAGCTATGTAACATATGTAGGTGATGTTATGGGTTTTGCATATCTTATCTATCAATTAAGATTGTCATTAACCAACTAAGGATTTTTTGAAAAATAATAAGAATTTCATAAATTCTAAAATTAGCTAGAAAATCACTCTCTAATTTAGGAAATCCTTGTGTTGACTACTTAAGTAAGACACATGGCAAACTGTCTTGCCCTAATAGATTCGAGGCATAACAAACGTTAGATGAATTAAATCAAGAATCTTTATGTTTCTTTCCACATATGGAAATGATTTCTTAACGATTTTTGTCTCTATAAATATTCATATTTGTACATATTATGCAGTTCATTAACTTAAAAATATTCATTTTTATTATGTACTTAATGGAATTAAAATTATCATGTATTTGTCTAACATATCAAAAATCACAAAATTCGGTAATATAAGTTGAATTATTCACTTTATTTATTTCAATACTGATTTTAAACATTTCACCACAAACATAACTCTTTCCTATAGATCATTTTCATGAGTACAAACTTATCAAACTTGATTGCAACTTTGAACCTCTTCTTATGGAAATTAGAATCTTCTTCATCTCTAGAACCTACAATGCATTCATTGAACTCAAATTCATTTCGAATGTGAAATAGTAGTCAAACTTTCGAATTTCTCATGTACAAGTTGAGTTGGCGTTTTCCACAAAAACTTTATGGTTTTCTATATCCTTGAAACTTTCATTTCACTTTGATTATTTCACATATGCACCATTTCACCAAATCTAGGAACCAATCATCACATTTAACTATAGTTGGGATGTTTGTTTCAATAATGATATTGATATGAAGGAACCTAAACTCATCGATCACCATAGTAATAAAATCTTAATCTTTTACCAAATTTATACTATTTATAGATAAGTCCTTGTATTTCTTAGGAAATCGATACTCATTAACACAGTTTCCTCTCTTGTTAAATTTATAGCATTCATTGGCTTTTCTTTTCTTTTCTTTTTAGAGCTCTTATCTTTACCATCTCTCACATAGTTCACTTTAAAACTATTTGGAAGATACTACATTATGCTTTGTTGACTCTTCCTGAACACATATATACTTATGATTCTTCTCAATAGTGATATCTTTAAATAGATGAAGTAACTTCTTCCTATACCCTCACTCAAAATGATTCAGGAATCGGTACATGTAGAACACATTGATGATTCATGAGTACTTGCAACTCATGAACCTTACCTAAAATAAGGATGATATTAATCATATTAAATTCAAAGTATTTCAACATCAAGAATATATTCATACCTCATCTCTTGATATTTTATTTTTCCTCTAATGCTTTCCAATTCTCTACTAAAGACTTGATGGACATATAGAGATCATATAAGTTGTCTAATGAAGTGTTGAGAATATGACATGTACACATGAACCAGTTATTTCTTCTTATCTTGTTCGCTTTTTCCTATTTAGCTTTCTTTCTCGTTTCAACTTGTATCTTCCTTCAATTGTGGAATAGATTGTGATATTGGATCAAGTAAGTATATGATATTAAGCATAAGCAATAGAAAAAAGCATCTTCTCTCTCTGATGATTGAAGTTTGCTCTATCAAATCTATCGGTTAATGATATCTTGATTGAATACTAAGAACTGCATCCATCTCAATAGTCGCAACTTTAATTCTCCACATTTTAGGAAAGGAAGGGAATTTGGCTTAGTGAAACAACAAAAATAAAGACTTAGAGGAACAAGATTAACCATTCTCCCTACAGAACTTAAATCTCCTACATAAAATTTACTACAAGGGTGTGAACGCAAAATTTGAATATGCCCATAAGATTAGATTTACATTGGTTGTGAAATGATCTAGATCATTAATCATAAATTGAGATGACCTAAATGCATGAAGCAACTCAAGCTAATAGTAAATAATTGCAACTCTTTGAATAATAGAGTATTGCGACTTCTACAAAACGTAAACACATTGTTTAAATCTCTCCTTTGAAGTCATTTCAAAGTGTCTCTTGCAGATATTTTCCAGCTCTCGACACGGGGTTTGTTTGGGCGACTCTTAGATGCGATTGGCACGAACCCATGCATCCTAGAACGGTCTCCTCTTAGCATCGCTTTGTCCAGATCTTTATTCAAAGTGATTCAGACTAAGTAACCATCAGATCCCTCTTTTAACTGTTGGTTATTAAGCTTAATATTCAACACAACTACTACTAATTGAGAACCATATTTACTCTAGTACCAACATATAAAGCATCTTGGATATAAGGTCGGTAAAACTGATAAGAGAATAAAGAAGTTTTTTTTTTTTTTTTTTGGGTTTTAATATTTTTGTGAAATGAAAATATTTAAAATGGTTATGAGCAAAATCATTTGATATTACACATCAATAAATAATGAAATCAAACTAATTTGTGATCAAATCATTAACCAATATTATATATGATGTATAGAACTCTCGCAAATGATAAATAAAAAGAAATCCAATACGAATCATGGAATTCAATCAAAAAGATTAAACGCACTTTGTGATGCTTATGTCTTTCTATAGTATGTTGACCTCCCCATTACTCGCTAAAGCTTACCACCCCTGTCTATTAGTAAAGCTTGAAAGATTTCCAAGAGCTTTTATCATATTCTATTAGGAGTACTGCAAATATTTAATCCAATATAATAGGCAAAAGAACATTAACAATCTTCATAGATAGAAAAAAAAAAAATTCAATAGATGAGTTGGTTCTAACAAATTTTATTATCTTAAGAGCTTCATGATAAATTGAAAATTATCAGAGTAGCAAGTTCTTTTATGCTTCCATTTCGCTACATTCAAAAGTGTCGAAGACTTCATCACTCATAAATTGATTAATTATTTCTCATTTCAAATATAATAAAAAAAATTTCAATATTTTTTTTAATTAGTTCATCTAAGGAAATATAGTAACTAAAATTTAAAATGATGTATATATTTTTTTCCTTTGGATTTTAGAATTTAAGTACTCAATTTTAAAGAGCGCATATAGAGTAAATATACAAAAATATATTTATAATTTATCCCTTTTTTTAAGTATGCTATGTTAGGAAAGAACATCCAAATAAAAGTATGCAAATAAATTAAACAAGTTAACCTAATGCGAACCAATTTGGCCTAAGGTTAAATGGCTAGAGTTCATTTAGCCTACCTTTTGAATGAGAAAAAAAAAAAAAAAAAAAACTCTTCCCTAACTCGCTTTTAAAATAGCATAAGTACGCTAACTGATGAGTCAAAGGTTTAAGTCTGTTAAACCAGCCTATTTCGATTTATAGATTAAACAGGTTAAATTCATTTAGTCTATTCTTTAAACTAGTTAAAAAACTTAATCATAATCTGATTTTTAAATGAGTTAAACAAGATAGCCCACAAGCCAAAACACATACATCTCTAAATCTAAATCATTAGCATTGTTCTAGATATGATTTTTCCAAGAAAGAGAATCTAACAATGAGTATAGGCTAAAATTAGCATTGTTTGTAAGCCTTCAATCTTGATAATTTTTTTTATACAACAATTAAGATAAGTTTGCATTATTCAATTTTTATTTTTTGTATCCTTTTTGTTTTATTGAATGACCGGATAGGTATACATCTCGCTATTCTATTTGATGAGACAATTTCTGTTTTTCAGAAAAAGTACATGTTTAGTCATCAATACTTATTTACTTTTCTATTTAAATAGTAGATATTTTATTTTTTTTATACAAATCCTCAACATTTTTCCTTACAAAATCGTATATTGAAGTCTAACATTACATTCATCCTTGACATATGTTAGCTTCTAAATTGGTTTATAATAATTAATTTGGTAAATAGAAATAATAAATATACTTATTAAATGATATAATAGAAACAATGAAAAATACAAAGCATCTTAAAAAAAAAAAAGAAGAGAAAAGTCTTTGAAAAATAAACAAACCATTTTAAGTCTAATCAATCACGTTAAGGTATAAAATAATCAGTCATCACATACAAATGACCGCCCACTAATAATAGTAGACCACCTTTGAGCCATAGGATGGTTGGCTAATACTGTTTTCATAAAATAGAGTTGCAACCAACCACCGGAGATAAGATAAGTGATGTAGTAGTTGTGGTGGATGGCCAACCACATTTGTTGGAGATAACATGACCAACTGAGGATATTGGGTTGCTAAGTACCACCATGAAAAGAAAAAAAAAATTTATTTTTTTATTTGTTTTTTCTTTAACATGAAGATAGAAAAACTAAGCCAATTTTTTTTTTTTTTATGGTGACCTAATCAACTTTAGTAGCGGGTTGCAACCAAATTACATGAAAATGATTGGCAATATTCAATTACATATTGAGCTTAGGGTAAGAGACTAATTAGAAGTTGACATGTATTAAGAATAGATGAAATTTTTATCAAACTCCATGGAATTTTTGTATAAATCAAATAACGCAAGGATTAAACTTTTTTTTTGCTTCCTTTATATTTATATATATATATATATATATATATATATATATACTCTATATTGAAACATGTTTGTATGATATGATCACATCTTTATTCATCCCTTAGAAGGATACTGGATTGGTACCTAACTATTGCAAATAATCAATTTCTTTTAGCCCCTGGCAAATGGTACTTCAATCATGAACTTCATTCTACACATTACCCACCAATGACCGGCATTTACTAGCCCAGCCATCGTACCCAGGAAAAAGATGGCTTACACTTTTTTTTTTTTTTTCTCCCCGAATTACTGACATGGCTCATGTCACTGTTATTTCACACAGAAAGAAAAGATGGCTAACTGAATACGAACATGGCTTGTACATAAATTTTCAGTAGACAAGAGAATAATAGCCACATTTATGTATGTCCTGCTGGACCCTCTTTCCTGGCACCAGTTCTGTCTGGTTTTACATTTTCAGCTTTGCTCAAATTTGGGCTCTTGTCATGTCGGGTCACAATTTTGAGAGGATGGGCTTCAGTGTTGAACACCCATTGATCCAGAGGGATCACTGATGGAGGTGAAAACAATAGGTATAGATACTTGAGTGTCTCTGCTAGGAAAAAGCTTCGCTGGAGGTTGTCCTTAGTTCCCGTGTTGACCTGACCATATCAGAATCAATACGTTATACTACGACTAATTTATCCACAAGCTTAAACTAATAGATGAATATGGCTTTATACGTTATATTTATACTCTCGCGTTGTGATGGATTAAAACCTCTTGAGATTAACGTAGCAATATTCGATAATTCTAAAGCTTTTAATGTAAAGCCTATTAATTTTTTTTTTTTTTTTTTTTTGGGGGGGGGCCGAGAAGCATAACACCTATTAATTATAAAAAATTAAAAATTAAAAAAAGGAAAAATAAAAAACAAAAAGAAAATCTAACAAATATATGAACAGTAATTGAGATTAACTTGTGGTTTTTAGGTTTACACTTCAACTATGAAGCAACACATACCATAATTTGTATACCTCTCACATGTAAATGTATTGACTGTTGAGGTCATTTATGTATGCAACATTGAATGATACCGACTGTCCTGATATGAAGAAACAAATCAAGGACAATAAAAATATTTCAAAGTTTTTCAGTGGACTCACGTCTTGAAGGCCAACATATCCTGTCTCTAAGCGTGAGTTCTTCTCAAATGCTTGGAAAATTTTCCAACCCATTTCCTGGTACACTTTCTTCCCGGTAAAGCGCCAAAGATAAAAGAGAGACTCGACCGTTTCAGGTCTCAGTAAGTTGACTGGGTTATTAATGCTCATATCCTAAGAAATTCCATCATTTCAAGCATCAGCATTTGGAAGGAAAAAAAAAAAAAATTGTGGAAATTACTTATATATAACTAGGGAAGACAACTGACCTTTCCAGCATTGAATACATAGCTTTCTCCAGCCAATTTGGTTGCTGTCATCTGATAGAAATTGTAACAAGTCCTTGCAAGCTGCAAGCAATAACCATGCACAAAGATTATCTCAAAGTCCCAAGTTACAAAGCTTCATAACAAGAAAATTCTTGACTAGATTATTATTCTCATTTGCGAACTTGGATTCTTAAAAAGTGGACCAAAATTTTGTCTCTAGACAGCGTCTCCCTATTTGTATCCTCTCGCCAAATAGTGCATGGATCAGGACAATGAAGCTCTCTGAGGATAGGCATAGAATCGCCACTTTGCTCTTAATTTTATGGCTCTTCTCAGAAACTAGGAGTAAGTAGGTTACTCTTTTATCTGCCCTTTCCAAACAATGGAGTCAAAAGGAATAAATTTCTTATCGTTTTAATAATCATAAAGTGCTAAGGAAAAATCTTCCTGTTAATCAACTTTGATTTTAGGCATTCATACTGCAAATTTACTTGATGTTCCCATTGAAAAAAGGGTCAACATCTTATTATTCACGAACAAACAAATAAATAACTCTGATACTATTTGTTCACGCCTTAAGCAGCATCAGCGACTTCGATAAAATACCTCTTCAGCTAGAGACAGTATCTTTTGACCTTCTCTAGGCTCGTAGCCAGAAGATCCCAATGCTAACATTCCAGCAGAATAGCAAGCTAGCTCGCCCATCTGGACATATAAAATGGATGAAGCAATCAGGATATCTGTCAATAATTAAGTGGCTTGTTAAAGTAAAGAGCATCATTAAATTACATACTGTATCAGATAGGACATTTCCGTTTTTCTCGCATATATATGCATAGGACGATGGTGTTGTTCTACGAACCAAACTTTGCAAGCCCTTCATTGAAGCCTCCCACATTTCCCTGTTTTCATTTAGTTGACTTGAACTGATTGCTATAGAGCTATAGGGAGGGAGGTTAAGGAAAAAGAAAGAAACTACATATGAAGAATTTTGCTAACTTTTCAAATTTTGAGAAATTCTTGTTCTGACTGTATGATTGCAATCTGTTCTCTATGGCACAAACCAACAATTTAAATGCAAAAACCAAAAGGCTTGGTTTTTAAGTTATAATGGCTGTCGTGCATTCTTGAAAGGAGGTAACCTTTAAGGCTTTAATGCTCTATATGTCAGCGATAAACTTTGCCATCTCAAATTTGCTATCTCAATTGTATTTCAACCAATCACAATTACTGCATGGGGAGTCAAAACGACAAATACTCATAAAAAGTTCGTTCAACTTGTTGATGTGTTAACTATGATTATTCGGGGCACCATTGAGACAAAAAAAAAAGTTGGGAAAACAAAGACAATGGCAACTCCACCCAACTGCAACTCTCTCCTTGTACCTGTATGTCTTTACAGCTTCAGTTTTGTTTCCCTGTACCCATGCCTTCAGTAAATACTCATAGAAGCTGCAAGATGGTGCTATGTTAACGAATTTCATAATAGTAGCCACAATAAAAATTAAATGAAAGCAATCAAATGCTGGAAAATTAGTTGTCTAATACAACTTCCAAGGATGCAATCAGAATTTAACATTATAAAGATCCAGCAAAATCTCGCAGAAACATTTCCAGATTTTTATCAAGCTTATCTTTTGCAAGCGAATATATTTTATATATAATATGGAAGAGTAATAGAAATGTGAAGAATCTCATTCGTTCTCATTGCAATTTTGTTAATCTGGGTCAGCCTTGATGATCGTAAGCCAGCTTAGGAACTGGAAAGCTCAAATAAATATTAAGCACCGCATAGACTATCTTTTTGCTATAGATGCTAAATTTAGTACAATGGTATTTGAAATTTTTGTTATTAAGAAATATTAAGGGAATAAGAAGAGACAAAACACGCAATATTTGAAGGAAAAAAAAAAAAAAAATTATCATGACAGTATCTCCAAAAAGAAAACAGAAGGGAGAAGTATAGAGATTTGAGATACTCTTCCAAAAGGAGTAGCATTTTTATCTCTTATTATCTCCTTAATCTTCCTTGATGATTAGAATTCCAAATGGGATAGGTACACTGGGGTTCATCTATGTTTGTAGCAAAACTCAATTAAATTCCCTATATTTATGCCAAAATTAAATAAGTCCTTTACATTTTAAAAGGTATTTAGTGGGTGCAGCATCATAAAACATAACTGACTTAGATGACTCGATTAAAACATGAAAGACTTGATTGAATTTTTGCACTAGTTTAGGAGACTTAAATGGTCCAACTAAAATATAGATGACTTGATAGACTTTTGACAGAAATATAGAGGACTTATGGGTTATGGCATAATTTTCCCCATTTCAAATGCTACATTAAGCATTTATGGTCAAATATAATTATTGAGGGTTGAATAGGAGGTGTGAGACTAATAGTATATAGAAGTAAGTAGTTTTGGAAACAATACCCAGGTGTGCACTTCAAAAAGACTGAAAATGTTGTACAAGACAGTAAACGCATCTAAATGTTAATAATAAGAAGTATAAAATACTTCGTCGAGAAATCCTTTTGTTCAGGGCTGGCTGCGGATTTTCATCAATGCAAATTTCTTCTTTTTTCCATACGTTGTTGATAAAAAGATTTTGACGCATGTATTAGCATGTGGTCATCTCAAAGTAGCGTTACCTGTCACCCAAACCACCAAATGTAATTGTTGAGTCAACTGGCTGTCCAGTCGTAGGATCAACATATACTGGAACCAACCCATCAGCAGGATAATTCCTGTGAAGCACGCTTATGACCTTTTCCACCTAAATTATAGGAAACAGAAAGTTAAAAGCTAGGAAAAAACCTAGACATAATCTAGATGTAAATTTACTGAAGATTGAAATGTCTAAAGAAGAACATTATAAGTAGCTAATTGAAAATTTTGGCAACAATAAAAATAATTAACTGCTACAAGGGATTGATCAATAAATAGCTGATAGCAAGTGTGCCTCAAAGCTAAACCTTTTTCTGGTACTTGGAGTCATTTGTCCTTTGAGATAGTGCAATAAACTCAAGCTGCTCCGTGCCAATCTCAGCTAGAATACTGTTACCCTAAATACATTATCAAGTTGACAAAAGAAAATCGCTTAAAATTTGTCACAAATTCTCCCATTTGTACTCCTGACAGACACAGCAAATTAAACATAAATCCGGATGCACTGAAGAGCAGCAAATTACAAATATATCTAAATGATAGTCTGCAGCTGCTCTTCAGTGTTGTAGAAGAATGATCAAGCATGAAATAGGGTCTCATTCTGATCAATGCATTTCCTATTTTGTGGCTACATACAAGAAGTTCATCAAAATTGAAAGCACAACATATATTAGAGAAAAAATAGAGTGATAAACAAGTCAGAAAAAGCAAGAGGCTTCAAGCTCACTGAACTTACCACTTAGATTGCAATCATTCTTCAGACTAATAAACCGAGGTACTCAGGGAATTTTAGGTGAAGGTGCGCTTGATACAGTCAAGATACGGAAACAATTTTGTATGACCAGTTGCAGGGCAAAGGGAGAGTGAAATTTTCTTTTGCATAGCATTGTTGAAAGGATATATAGGAAGTCAAGAAAAATAAAGGTGAAGAATCTAAAAAACATATAAGAAACTTATTTAACAATGATTTACCACATGTAAGTAAGATCTTAAAAACTCACAAGTTGAGGCAAGTTAATCTTGAAGATATAGGGAAAGGAGAAGAAGTAAACCACAACTGGAATACTAATAATCAAAGTGCATTGCATTAAGCATTTTCAATACCTTGAATTCACCTAATATCAGTAAACTTGAAAATCATGAACAGAGAAAGGAATAACGAGCATAATTTTTCCATTAAATCTTTTCTTTAGTTCATCGGGATAGTTAGTAACTTATATCATACCATTTTGCATATATCTTAGTACAAGCATGACGACCAATTTTTAGCTGAAAAGGACCATATAATTAATAAGCGCACCATAAGGACACTTGTTTACATCCTAGAACTGCAGAACCAAATGATTGTCTGACCACATGATCAAAGATGTTCAAATTTTTGTGCATTCTGCATCATCTGATGGAAATGTCACATTGTTGAGTCAAACAATGGTAATCTAAAACAGTGATTGGATAAAGACCATGACAGAAATAACCGATAACCTACTTGTGCAGAGGCACGATTGTGTGCCTTTCCAGTTGCCAAGTTAATTATGTTATAGTTGACTCCAGAGGGTGAGTTCCATGCAGGCAGTAACCTATCAGCTATTTCTGTAGCCTTCTCAAGGAAAATTTTGTCTCCTGAGAGATCATAAGCACTTAGAAGTCCACCAACAACTCTGAAAAAAGAATGAAGAACGAGTCATGCGTGTGTTCTCTCGTTACACGGATTCTAGACTGCACTCTTCCAGCAGAATGTAAATGCAAAATAGACAAGTCAAACAATTCTTGTTCTAACCTTATGGTCGTCTCAAAGACACTAGCATCATAATCCTTGTTGAAGTTCAATGATGTGGCAACCCACCTATGAAAACATGAATATACTTCATAAGCACATCACAAAGAAATGCACAACGTAGGACACAAGCAAATCATTGGTCTAAATCCTTTCCTAGGTATGTGCCAGCAAGCTTTCCACCTTGAGGGAAAAGATAATTTTCATATGGGAAGTATTGAAGTATAAAAAATACTAACCTACAAACTTATAATTGGAAATCAGTTAATTGTGAAGGTAAACATAATGGGACGAATAGGAATGTATTAAATAATTAGAGAAACAAGCGGAGTGCATAAGAGAAAGAAATAAAACGTGTAAATGGTACTCACTGTCTGGCCCTACGGAACTGCTCATCAAGACCCATAATGTACAATGTATCAAGGGCATCAACAATTGTTACTCCCAGACCACCAAAGTTGTCGATTTCATCCTTAGTCTGTGGCTGTTACAAGTAGCTGCAGGCGTTAAAAAATCATCGAAAGCTAAAGCCGGTAAAGTGGCAGTTCAAATCCAGGAGTGTCAATTGGATATTCAAAGATCCCATAGAACTTGTAATCACGTAGCCTCATGCATTTCACAAAGAAAGAAGCATCCAGTGGATTATTTATCAACAATTCTAAAAGAAATGAAGAAAACTGCAAGGGATAAAGTTATCTAAGTCACCTAAAATTCATATGACAGCTAAAATTTAATTCGTTTGATTATGGACCATGCAGAAAGAGACACTGTTCATTCCTTTCTCTTTTATTGGACTTGAATCAGTCTGCCGATCCACATAAAATCAATAAATCTTATTTCTTTGACATAAACATTCAATCGTTTTGGTTTCTAACATTAAGGCACGGACAGCAGAAAAAAGGTGATACTGCAAAAAAACGAGGGAATCAAAGTTTTGGCAAATGTAAAATGACAAACCTGAAGTTCATCATGGCCCCATGCATACTTTTCATATGATGTCCAAGCATGAAGCAGGGCATCTTTAACCTTTGCTCTCCTAGGATCATCATGAACGATCTTCTCCTCAGTTGAAGTAATTCCTTCGTGAAAACCACCTCTAAATTTCTTCACGTCTTTTGGCTGTAGAGAAGTTATTCAATCTCTCTATCGGTAAAACAACATACCGCCTAAAGAAAACAAAGATGATACGTAAAATTATGCCTGATGATAATGTTGCAAGCATGACCTTATTGTTTAACCACCTACAAACTCCTTTGCAACAGTTCAACCACCATTTCCATATATGTGCATTGGATAATGAATAAAGAACTACTCTACAATTATCACATTGGAATGGTGATTTATTTCGTATCGAATTCTTAATTTCTTATTGTGTTAAAAACACGTGAATTCCATAATACATCGCAAACGACCTTTCTACTTATATTCGCAATATGCTGGTCGTCCTTGTCATATTGGAGTTCTATTTTGCCGTTTCAAGTTGCACCGGAGTTTATATCTTATTATCATGCCGTGTTGGCCACCCTTCTTCAAAGCCCAGGTCGAGCTAAGAGAAATGCTCAAGCTTAACATGCATCTCTGAAACTGAAGTTGTAATGCATTCATGTTAAGGGCATTGCATATATTCTCTAATCTCGTATTCTCGATTCACTGATGTGAACGACCACTCGGATATGTGACATTCAAAAGTTCATATTTACATGAAATGCACTAACACCATGTTTGGATTGAAAGACAGAAAAGAGAGGGAAGAAATTAAGGAGGAAGTATTTTCTTTTTAATTTCTTTCTCTTGTTTAGGGGAAAATAAAATTTGACTCAAAATTTTATATGATTTATCGGAAATCTTTTCTTAAATATTTGAATTTACGTAAATATCCTTTCACTAAAGAAGAATTATAGAATTTTAAGAGTATTTTAATACTTTACCAACCTTAAAAATAATATTTAATATACTTTTCATCCACAATCATTCTTTTATATTTTCTTTTTATTCACACAAGTATTTTTCTTTCATTTTCATTCCCCTTATTTCTTTTCTCTTTTTTTTCTTTTTCTTTCTTCTAATTTCCTTCTATCATCCCATCCCAAGTATAATGTAAAAGAGCGGCTTTTTTGGGCCAAACTTGGAGTGAGAAAAACAGAAAAAATGGACCCACAAGCGGTTCGGTTTCCCCATTTATAGGCCTAAATATCTTATGATATCAAAATGAATGAAAAACTTATAAAAAAAAAAGTTGTATTTAGAATTAGCTGCAACCACGTACACCTGCCTACATGGCATGGAAAACAAGTACCTGGTGCTTCCGAGGGGAAGCGTGGGGTCGAACCGGGTGCTTTCGAGAGGAAGCATGCGGTTCACACAGAATGCCTGAGACAAAGAGGAATAGCAAAATGGAAAGAGCTAGAGTTCGGGGCCTTTTGAAGCTGCTATGGCCTATCTGATCATAATCGGATGAAAATTTGAAGCTGCCCATTTTCCAGTTCAGTGATCCAAAAGAGCCACTTACACTTCCTTAAAACACACAAATGCAGCACCGTATGTTGAACTACATATGTCATGTGATGCCACTATTTATAAGGTTCATATATTCGGCTTGACAGCATTTCATTAGCATCTAATTACTTATTTATTACAAGTAGCATATTTTGTTAAAAAAATAAAATGCATAGTGACAGTTTTCCAGCGGAGTTCACTAGGCAGACAAGAGGGTTCCTAATGAGCAAAAAAAAAAAAAAAAAAAGCATTTCTGAAATTTTGGTATTTGATTTGGTCAAAGTCATGACTTCGTCTAGTCAGCCCTTGGACCTGTCAGCTCTGTGCTTCCCACCTAATTGTTCGCTTGCCGTCCCAGGAACCGTGCTGTCACATGCATGCTCCCTTTTTCTTTTTTTTTTTCGTTCGCTTGTGACTTGGATTATTTTAAATAGTACATTTATCTAATTCAGATGTAAATGAAAGGAAAAGAATTTGTATCCAAAAAAAAAAAAAAAAATCTAAATATGCCCACTAGACCTTTTTGGCCAACAAAAATTACGCATTACAAATATACCCACTAGATCTTTTTGGCCAACAAAAATTACACATTACAATAGAAATAGAAATAGAAAAGGAGAATTTAAATCCAATTTATCCGGTTAAAAAATAAATCTTCATACCATTTAATTTATAACAAGCTTGACATATTCAGTAGATCTTTCTTAGCAAATTGTTTTGGATCTTTTTCCACCTTAATCATCTTTAAAGCCAAGACTTTAATTATAACAATGCGAAAAATAAGTATGAAAATTTTTTTCCACAAAACAAATGCACATTTTGTATCAATAATCCCAAACTATAGCAATTTTTACATAATATTTGATAAATTTAAAATCTCTGAGTATGACAAATGTGACGAGCGTGAACGCCATCCAATTTACCTTACTTACCAAGGTCAATTTTTGGCTGTGGATTTATACTTTAGAGGCCAATATTTGCTTTCTATAAATTGGCCATTAAGTATTCATATAAAGCATCTGAAAAACAATTACAATGACAATACGTAATAGCAATACATGCTATTTTAATAAACACCGTTTGAGAAAAATCTTTATGAGTGTATTTTGTGGGTCATGTTTTATGAGTATTAAAAATTATGAGCTTGAGTCTATGTTTGATGACTTCTCGTCTTGTAATTGTTGTCTTTTCTCTTTTATACTATTGAATCTTTTTAAAATACCATGTAAATTGTATTCTAATTTTCTTTCCACTTGTCAATTATTTTTCAGTCTCCTTATTCTTCAATATTTTTATCTGCTAGAGACATATTCAACCATTCCAAATCATTGCAATGGCAGACTAGAGGAAACTAATTAACAATAGAAAGTATCCAGAAAACGTGTGACATCAGACCCTCACTTTCCCAGATCAATCAAAATAACTTAACCACCATCGAAAATAAATCTACTTTCCCAAATCAAAATCAAAGCATGAAAATTTCGAAACCCTCTTCTTCTCCTTCTTCTCCTTGGGGTTCCAACTTCCATAACCATACTGTCTTTCTCCAAGCAAGCTCTAGTACAATCTTAATATTGCTCCTTCTGGATGCTTCAATGCTCTGTACTTTTTTTTGGCATACTTGAGTAAAGTTTCCATTTTTATACATATTATCTTCCTTGAACAGCAACTCACTTCTTAAAAACGTCGAAATCGATCCTTTTTTTAACTGGCATCTTTTTTTAGTACTAGGTAGTTAATTAAATAACTACGGGTAGATCATATTTGTTTGGATAACCGCTTAATGTCCTATACATGAATTGGTATTTCTTTGTATAGTAAACATGCTTTTAGCTACCATATTGTACGTATTCAGCTAAGTTATTTTGATGCTATGATTTTAATGTTGTAATTTTGATTACGATTTTAATGCTATGATTTGGATAGGGGTTAAGTTATTTTCATTGATCTAGGAAACGTCACGTGTTTTCTATCTTTTCCTCTACCATTTTTTTTATTATTATTTTAATTTTTAGTTCATTTGGCATTTATCTATTGTGACAATCCAAACAAGTTGAGTCATAATAATCTCACTTTATAAAATAACCTAAAATATATGTTGACCTCACAACCACTCTTATAGATATAACCTACATAAAGTAAATACAACTTAATCAGCTTGAAATATTTAATAAGATACCTATTATAAGTAAAACTTATGATATTACCTTCAAAATATTTTATGCAAGAAAATTTGTAGTACATATTTTAATACATGATTTTATATTTACGTAACAATATTTATATCAAAAGACTTCATTTTCAAAGAAAAGTTTCAAAAACCATAGGTTCTGACACATGCATAGATTCATTAAAAAACTCATGGTTGCTTAGGAAGACCATTAGTTTTCTCAAAAGAATAAAAACTTGCAAAGTGATCTAGTTTCTATAGTCTTTATATATCTCCTCGCTCCCCAACCCTTTGTGTACTAACCCGTGGTTAGATGTATTGCTGCATCCTTATTTTTTAGTCAGTACTTGCAACATAATCTATTAAGATATGAGTACAACTAACTCAATAAGTAAAACATAGACAAAAGAGTACAATATAAACATAAGCAAGGTTATCAATTTTTAATGAAATGCTATACAAACAATCATATAAAACATCACATAATATTACCTAATCCATTGTAAGGTTAAAGAAATTATATTCACTCTAACCTAAATCGAGAAGTTTCAATGCAACTCAAACAAAACCAAACCCAAGCTTATACAATGAAAAACACCATTCTCCCAAAACTACCTTTGAACCACTATTCTTGACCTTACCACAACCTTCTCTCCTATCATTTAATTTAATTAAGAATAGGAAAATGACCATTTTAACTATCCTTGTCAAAAAAGTCAATATTTAGTTTAACGCACCTAATTGTTTCCTCTAATGGGTTGTTATGCACATGCAGTTTGATCAAAGGTTGGATTTTGATTAGTTTCATCTAAAAGTGGCTAAGCAAGTTTCAAGCAAACCAAACAATGTGAAATCGTGCAAAATAGCTCTCTAAGGAGTTCAACTCCCACCATAAATCAAGATCTCAGTCACATACATTGCATACACACAAAGAGCTAAATTACAATCACAAACAAATGCACTCTCAAGCCCCTAAATACTCTAATATGGTATCATAACAAGTAGTAAAGCTTCGATCTAAACTTACCTTGATGTAGTGTCACGTTATCCATAGACGATGTATGTGTCTTCATTAATGATCCCTAAAAATTTAATACACAACTTGTTTAATCACCACATGAATTAAAAGTTCATTTTCAATATTAGTTAAGTTTAAGTGAGTTTCTTTAACTATTTATTAAGTTTTAGTTAAGCAAGGTAGGTTATGATTAGGTTTTTGACTAAGTTTCTAACCTAATGTCCTAAAATAAGTTCTTATCAAAGCAGTTTTTGACTTCATTCTACCTCTAATAAGGACGTAACGTCTATATACAAACCACTTTCTAACTTAATATTCGTGTAACGCCTTAGAAGGGAGATTGGTAGTTTTACTTAAAATCTTTATATTATGTATGCACTCATAATATAAAGACCACTTTACAAGTCAAAGGTTACAAAGCTCTAACTAGTTAGTTTCTAAGGGTACTTATTCATTTACATACATTTGCTTAAATATATATATATATGTATATATATATATATAGGTGATTCAACAATCCACAATCACAAGACTGCAAAGAGTCAAAATTACCTTCTAAACAATAAGAACGGGTATCTATATCTCTACAATCATAATGCCACTAAATACCTTAAAAGTTTAATTCAATTACACCACATACTTTCCTAAACTTATATTATACTTTCTCATCTTGCTAGAGCACTTTACACTCAAATCCTAGCCTAACCCCAACTTTGTAAGACCTGCAAAAAAAAAAAAAATATATTCAGAGGTAATTTATATCCAACTTAGTGAGTAACGTTCTTACCTTACCATCAAACAATAACAAACAAGTTATTTATTAAACATATGAATGCATGTACAAGAATATGTAATGCAAGCAGTATATATAGTCAACCGGTAACTGTAGACAACACGGTTTTAATGCCTACTGTTGCTCAGGTTGAGAAGTATTTGAGCACTTCAAGACCTAGGCATCTACGTCCAATATAAAATCTCTTAACAATATAACCACCCTCAGTAGTAGACACGGCTTGGCCTCAAGCAAAAGGCAACACTCTTTAGAGTCAAGTAGTTCCCAAAGGTCGAAGCAAGAACATGCTGTATGAAGTATGTTGTACAATAAACAATCACAATACATAATATCAATATGGATCCATCCAAGCATGATCTCCTACTCCACTACGTGGTTCTGATACCCTTTAACTCATGTTATAAGATGCAGCGCATGTCCATTTTAATTAGAGGTCGAATATTTATTAATTCCAGATTCATGGGGTGGTCAAGCAAGTATATTCCAAACACTCCAATGCCCTACATTCTAATGCAACAAACAAGAGTATTTAAAATATCTTAAGATATTTTGCAAGCATAGTTCAATCAAAGCAGGCATACATAAGTTCCCATATACCTCATCATGCATCAAGTTCAATTATCATATATAATTAGATGGTGCACTAACTACAAATATAAAACAAAGTAAAATAAGGAGTGATATACTTACTTAGTCTTCAAGTCAAGCATTCCCAATAGTCCCTGGTAATCTTGACCTTAGTATCCCCAATCACCTGAGTAAGGTAACTAAAGTAAATAAAACTCATCTTAAACGTAATTCATTCACTAACCTCACTATAGTTTCCTTATTTCATATCTTGGTTATAACTTTCTCGTTTTAAGTTGGAATTTTATATTCTTATAATCCATTTTCGTCATTTTCAAGTGTTCTTTCATTTGGTAAGGTTATTTTTAGACTTTTAGATTAACAAGGTTTCAGTTTAGACCTTACAAGTTCATGGGTCCAAAGGGTAAGTTTGGTCACTTTAGGGTTTGGGCATAATTTTAGGCTTTAGGCTTAGCTTTTGATCTTATACCTTGCACTTAATATTTTAGGCTTCCTTTTAAGTATTTTAAGTGGACTTTTCTACCCAACACTTTAAATTTTCACCTTAAGCCTTGGTGTTGCTCTTGTAAGCCTAAATAGGCCATTTTTACTTGTTTAAAGCCCTTGCCTACTAAGAGACCTATAGGGGATGGTGTTAATGTGCTTTTAGACTTAATAAACCTTTTATATTTCATTTTATGAGCCTTTTAATTTAGGATTCAGATTTGGCCACTAAGTTATTGAGCTCTATTCTTAGTTCTTTTAAGAGCTTTTAGGCTTATCTCGCATTTTAGGGGCTTAAGCCCAACTTTACTTATAATTTTAGGCTTAAGCTCACTAAAGGCCTTAACATAAGTCCATGTGCTATTAGGGTTCAGATCTAGTTCTTTTCATTTATTGTGCTTCTGATCATATTTATAAGACTTTAATAACCAATTAAGCTAGTTTAGGCCTACTTAATTTGCATTTTAGTACCTTAAACTTAATTTTAACTTATTTTAATGGGCCAAATATCTTAATAATCCATTGAATAACCCATTTTTACTAAGTGTTTCAGATATGGTTCATTTCATTAGTAAAGTTTCTAACACTATTCTTAAGGCCTTAATCACTAATTTAATTAGTTTAGGCTATTAACTCATTATTACCTTACTTAACCTGATTAATTACATCCTAAATCATAATTAACACTAAATAATCATGTTATTAAGGTAATAAATCAAAATTGACAGATTTGAAACTTTCATAGAAGTGGTGGCCAAGTAGGGTTCTTTTAGGCTTTTCTTCAACTTCTTCCGTCCAATACTTATTCTAGCGTGTTTCGTTATTTTAATCACATTTCTACTTGTAAAACAAGTTGGATGCATATCAAAGAGGGGGCAGCATGGATGGCACTTTAGGTTTCATGGAGTTTAATCAACATCTTTTCAAGTTATCTTCATAAAACTATCTTCTATACCTCTAAAATACAAATAGCAAACTAGTTAAGTACATGAATGAATATATAATTATAAGGCTCTAAAATTATATGTACATGATTATAACATATTTATATAGTATTTCTAATCTCAAACTCTTAAGATATCATAAGTATAACTTATGTGAACAAGAAAGTCAAGTTGGGTGAACTTTACCTTAGGCTAGCCTGCATGAGTTCCAACTTTTCCACTCACAAAAAAAGTCAAAACTTACTCTTTTGAGGGGAAATGTTTGTCGGCAAGAAACTAAGGTGTTTATGTGACCTTTTGGTGGTAGTGGCTTGTCATTGGGTAGAGTATGGTAGTAGTAAGGCTAAAAGGTGCTGAGGTACACATGGGGGGGTCCAATAGCTCTTTTTGTTTTCTTCCCTTTTTCTTTTGGTTTTTATTTGGGTTTCTTAAGAGTGTTTCCTAGGATTTTCTATGCATGAAGAATGGTGTCAAATGAGGGTTTTGGAGGGGTCAATTGGCAAATATTGAAGGTAGATTATGGAGGACAAGAGGTAACTATCTTTGGATAAGGGTACATGGTCCCCTTTTAGTACTATGATACCTTATTTGTTTTTTGCCAAATAAGGAAGGATTTTGTCTCCTAAATGACAAGTGTCCTTCAATTCCCAACTAATCCTTTGTTCTTTGTTCTTAATTAGGTTTAACTTGTTACTAATTGAGATATAGTGAGAGTTGGTAGATAGATTAAACGGTAATTAAGCTAATTAATCGTGATTGTACTTAATTAAGCAATTTAGGCCTAATTAGGATGCAAATAGGGTCTTACCATATTTTATAACTTTAATTAAGTTTGTTGACCTATATTACCTCGTTTGTTAGAGTCCTTTATTATTTGAGATCGATTAGGGTTTTCGGACCACGTACGAGGCTAGTGATTTAGGGTTTCCTAGCAATTGAAGAAATTATTTACGATTAGCAAATAGTTTAGGGATACACTTAGGGTTTATTAGGTGAATTAGGGTTTTAGACTTGCAATTAAGATTTTACTCAGTCTATTGATATTTTCCAATCATTTTAAGGTTTCTCACATATTAGGGGTTTTACGCATAGGATGAATGTTTTTGGGTTTTACTCTCTTTAGGATTTCTCGACTTTATTACTTAGGGTTTTACTCAATCTATTGATATTTTCCAATCATTTTAAGGTTTCTCACATATTAGGAGTTTTACGTGTACGATGAAGGTTTTAGGGTTTTACTCTCTTTAGGGTTTTCTAACTTTATTACTTAGGGTTTATGTCTTATTATTTGGGGCTAAATTGTTTAATTTACGGATTTTACTATTATATCATTTATTATTATTATATGTTAAGCAGTTCTAGGGATTACTTATTAACTCCGTATCTGTCTCTAATTTGGATTCATAAGTTTACGAGGTTCATATTATCTCACCAAGTATAAGTTTGGCCTCATTAAGGAGATATTTTCAGATAATTCCTTTGGCTTTATATGATTAATCGCTCTTGACTTATAGTTAATTATTATGTAAAATCTCAATTAGCGAATTAAAGTGTAATTAAGTTTCTCGATCTTAATTACTCGTACACTTAACATTAATTAGGTATAGCTTAGGGCTTAATGTGCTAAATTAAGTTGGTTAAGCCATTATGTCATCTTGTCTAATTAGTTTAAAGAATTGAGACAATTATTATAGTTCAAGTATGTTTTAGAGGGTAGATTATGGTTTTATGGCAATTAAGTGATCAATCTCTGATTAATGAATAGTTTTGCTATTTAATTAGAGTACAATAGTTGGATTAAGGTTTTCAACTTTAGATTAAGGTTTTACAATCATTTTAAAGGTTTGCACGTATTAAGGTTACAATTAGAAATTTAGTGTTCGAATGTTTATTTAAAGGCTATAGTATTCATTTTAAGGTTTTGAATTCATTATTAAGGTTATCAATACCAATATTCATTTTTGGTTTAACTTACTCTTTATCTTTTTCAAAGATCTCTTATGGGCTTTGACCATCAATCTCTTTCCCATTAGGGTTTGGAATTGGTTCCATTAGATTAGGTTGACCTTAGGAATTAATATTAGTTATTGGCATTTGTTTATGGGATTTTAAGGCTTTTGAGTGCAGAGGTCAACTAGGGCTTCAATTGCCATTTAGGGTTTTAGGAGCTTGAGTTTAGGTTTTTTATAGTAGTCTCTTACATTTAGGGTTAGTTATCTTGCTAATACTAAGGGTATCTTTCAGGAAATCTTATTAACTTTCAACTCCTTATCTAGGAAATTTGTGAGGTTTACAGTTTGACTCTTGGTGTGATCAAAGTATTTAATACCAAACTACATTTTGACCGAATTTTTGATAAAGTTTCTAACCTTACTATTATTTCTTACTTCATTACTTGACACTTAAATTCAACTTACTCTAAGTTATAAAACCATAACAAACATATATTTGCAATATGATAACAACTTAATTCCTATAGCCACCTATTATACTTTTTATCAAAATTGACATGTATATAATTTCTTAAGAAAACCTTAAAATTAATCTTACACGTTACCAAATTCCAACTTAAACTCAAAAATACTCAACTCAAACCTTCAAATTACTCACTTTTAGTTGCTACATATTGATGAATACAAATTAAAATGTGGTTTTGAGAAAATCCAACAAAGCTCTTTTAAGAAAACTCATTACTAGTACACTATTTTGTGGAAAACCCATTTTTTTCCAAAATTCAACTACTTAATTTGAAAATCCAATCACATAGCATCAAATTATAATATTTTAAGAGTTTACTCATAAAAAATTGAAGTCAAAACTACAATTATTAGCTTTTCAAAAATGCGATCAAAAGTTAACTATTGGGATATTTTTCTTAAGAACCCTATACTAGCACTTGAAATTGTAAAAATTGAGTTTCAAATTTGAATTCCTCATGCAAAATACTTAAGAAATCCACGTTTCAAAATTTTTGGAGACCATTTACCATTTTTACTAAATTTTAGTTAAAAACGAAGAAATTCGATCACCTACCGTATCTTGGTGCTCCAACCACTATAGGGAAGGGAAAGTGTGTTAGCTAGATTGGGCAAGTAACACTTGTTTAGGTGGTGACCTCCTTTCACTCCTAGATTGTGGCTAGCGTTAGGAACCCTTCGATACCTTATTTTACACTATTTTCTTCTACTATTTTTCCTTACCACTTTCTCTCTCTTAAAATTTTGGCAGACTTCTAAAGTTCCAAAATTCTTAAAAAAAAAAAAGAAGCTAATATTTTTATAAAGAGATTTAGGGGGTGATTTTAGCTTTTTCTCCCTTTAAACAAATGTTAGCAACCTCATTAGGTGTCCTAATGTAGCTATTTCTAAATTTCGTTATCACTCTAGTTGACTTCTTGGTTTGCCACACCATATGGGATTTTTTTTTTTTTTGTTGCCATGCAATTTTTATAATTTTTATAATTTTTCCTTGTTTTATTTCATTCATTTAGTGAATTTTTCATATTTTCGGGTATTTTTAGTAATTACGGGTATATATATTTATACAATAATATATCAATGTATATATGTGTCTTCTACATATTATTTTGTGTTCATTAATAATTTTGTTACTTAAACATATATAATTTATCTCTAAAAGTTCCTTAACTAACGATACATAATTCACATGTTTTCGATACATATATAATAATATAATAAAATTTAACTATTTTAATTATATTTTTAATATTTTATTATATTTTTTAGATCAAGCCTACGAGGTTTTCTCGACTAATATCACTAATCCACTCATAACTTTCTAAGATAATCAAGTGATCACAACTCAAATTATATAATTTTTCCCAACTTTAAAACTTACATTTGTTCATAGATTTAGCAAAAACTTGTAAATTCTACATGAAATTAGAGTTTAAGCACAAAATGTACCAACTTCAATAAAATTTCTAAAAATGCATGGAAAATGATTAATTCTAAATGAATTTGATTGATTTTATATGCTACGTGCAAATGCACGAGTGTTATTAGACTGCTATTGACTTGGTAGCCCTTATCGTTTGATTAAGAAGGCCAAAATGAAGGGTGTTAATAAATTTGGCCTACTAATTGATCAGTAGCTAGCCTACCAACCGATCAATATTCCCTAAAGTATTAGGTGTATAACGATCTTATGGGTGATTAATCGATGAAGAGGACGGCTTAACAATGTGAAGGTTGGATTTATTCATACTGATTGATTGGTTATCTATATCAATCGATTAGTAGAAGAAATTAAGGTTAGTGTTTTTCGTCTAAAACCCTAATCTCCTTAAACACTATGTGAAACATAAAGGCAACCTAATGCTAACATGTGTCTATCGATCAATTGGTAGTCCTTCACGCCGATTGATCAATCCCATTTGTAGCTAAAAATGTTAGCCGCAGTTAGTTTTTTAGCATTGGTTAGTCTAGATTTGCAAGCTCATTGTCTGTTTTCATCTTTTATTGACTTGTTTTTAATATTTGGTGAATGTTTTTATGATTTTGATGCACATTTAAGTCTATTTAATGAGCATTTGCTACTTTCTCTTCATTTAATCTCTTGTTTATTTATTTCCATATTGTTTATTCGTTCTCCAATGAAGTTTGTTGCTATTTCTTCATCTTCTATGGCTATTCTTATTGATATTATTAGTAGCTAAGTAGTTTTTAGTGGGTTTGTGATAATATAGATGTTCTAGATAGTGTAACTTTGTAGTTATGATACGGGTATGTATATTTAAATGGGATTTTGATTATTGGTATTTCATTTGACTCTTTAAGGTGCTTGTTATTGAAATTTTCAATAAGTTTTCCTTGTAATTATGAGACCAAGAGGAAATTAGTCTTAAGAAGTGCCCTTAAGCATTAATGTGTTTACATAATTATGAGATCAAGAGAAGATTAACTATGTAATTCCGTCATTAAGTCATTGAGTCTATGGAGTATCGATAACAAGTTCTTATAACTATGATATAAATAAGAGGTTAGGTGTTCCCCCATTGAATTCACATTACATTATGTAGTTTTAGTATATTAAGATGGATTATGAGATCAAGAGGAGATTGATCCCTTAGTCTCTAGAACTAGAATACTTAATTTGTAATAGGAATTAAGTATTTAGCTAATTGTGTAAGGAAATGAGATCGAGAGGAGACTTTCCACTACATAGTTGAGTGAAGTATCCTACCCAGGATCTAGCTCAAGTGAGTTCCATCAAAACCCAATTAAAAATCATCTCCAATTCTTAATAGCATACACTTACCACTACTTTGGAAACATGTCACAAGCCTACGTCCTTATTATTCTTATTAATTTTTGCTTTTTACTCATGTTTTAATTTCAATTGCAATTCCAAATTCTCTTTTCAATTCCTATAGATTAGAATAGTAAGTTAGGATCTGTCACCTAATCAAATCCCTTTTCCCTGAGGAATTAACTTAGTGAATACTCACCAATATCAATACTACAAATGACTTTGCACACTAATAAGTTAAGATGATACGATTTTGAAAATCTCTATTTATAAAATTTGTGTCTTGAAATCTATCATTTTTATCAGTGTATCATGTCGTTGTCAATTTTTGGCGACGTTGCCAAGGAAAAGACAATTGAGTTAATATCAAATAAACCGAGAACTTTGAGGCTAAGCCTTAGTGTAGTTGTAATGTAATTCGTAGTTTAGTTTAATTTTTGTCTGAGTAGTTTAGTTATCAAATTTTTTATCTTTACGTATTTTCTTGTTCAATTAAATTGATTTTGCTAGTTTGTTGTTGATTTGAGTTGAATTGAGGATAAAGTTTGGAAGTTTGCCATTGATTTTGTTGACAAACTACTAAATTTGTCCTTAGCTGATTTGTGTCACGCTAAGAAGAGTGTTGGATAAATTATTTATACTACTTGTAGGTTGTAGTTTTGGTGGTTCAGTTAGATTGGTAAGGAGTAGAATTAAGGATTATTGCTTATATACGAAGAAGGGTAAGAGAATTAATGGAGGAATTTGACCTCAAAATAGACAGAACATGTCCCCATAAAATTAGGGGAAGAAGGAGAGAGGAATTGAGAGAAATGGAAAATCAACAAGGATCCTTTAATGGAAGTGATGGAAATGGGATTAATGGAAACAAAAATAATGGACATAGAGGAAATAGAGATGAGAATGGTAATAATTAAGCCTTGTAGGAATATTGTGTCCCACATTTGAATGAAATTGCACCACCTATTACTTTGCCAATTATTTAAGCAAATAATTTTAAACTTAAACTTGCTTTGATTTAAATGGTGCAACTTAATCAATTTGGTGGAATGTCATCCAAGGACCCCATGAACACCTTCAAAATTTTCTACAATTGTGTGCTACAATAAAAACCAATGGGGTGTTTGATGATGTAATTCACTTGAGGTTATTTCCATTTTCATTAAGGGATAAGGCTAGAAATTGGTTTGAAATCCCAACCACCTAATTCTATCACTACATAGGATAACCTAGCCCAAAACTTTCTATCTTATTTCTTCCCACCAGGTAAGAGAATGAAAATGAGGCAGAATATCACCATGTTCTGACAATTTGAGGGGGAATCATTATTTGAATGATAGGAAAGGTTCAAGGAGTTATTAAGGAAGAGTCCCCATTATGGTTTACCTATGTAGAGCATTATGAACACTTTTTATAATGGTTTCAGGAGTCAATTGAGGATGTTAGTCGATGTTGCTACTTAGAGGAGCATAATGAACAAAAGTGCTAAGGAAGTATGTGATATGGTTAAACAAATGGCTTCACATGCTCATGGTTGGCATCTTGAGAGAGCTCAACCTAGCAGGGTAGCAAATGTAAGTGAAAGGAGGAACTAAGTCAACTAAGAGCATAAGTGGCATCTATTACCGCTTAGTTCGCTTAGATAGAAAGAGCCAAAACAAGCTAGTACCCCCAGTAGCAGCAAGAAGCCTTATAAGTACTACTGTATATGTAGTGAACTAGGGTATTTAAGTACAAACCATCAAGTTGGAAACCCTGTTGCCCTATCAAGAGATAATCAAGAGGAACAAGTTAATTCATTAGGGAATTTCAATAAAGGACGAAGAAACTATAACCCTTACTGAAACACCTATAACCCAGGTAAGAAAAACCATCTTAACTTATCATGGGGAGGTAACCAAGGAGAAGGATTCAATAGAGGTTTTGAAGGACCTAGGATACAAGCTAGCCAATACCAATCTCAACGTCTACCTTTACCCATATAAGGTCTGAAGGAAGAATCCTTAAAGCAATCATTGAGGAATTTCATTCAAAAATGTGACTCGAGAATGAATGCCCAAGAGGCTACTTTGCAAAAGATGCATAGATGGATGATTCAATACTATACAAACATGAACAATAAATCTTAGGACAACCACCTAGCAATACTAAGCAAAACTCAAAAAATTAGGCTGGAACATCCAATAGAGGTGGTAAGAATGATGGTATAAGGGAAAAGAAGTTGTGTTTTAGTGGAAAACAAGTGTTGGAAGGTGAGTATATGAGGCCAAAAGACATTGTTGAGGAGAAAGTTGAACTTAGTGATAAGGACATGTTTATACTATCAAAAGAGGAGTTAATAGATGAGCCTAAAGGAGATCTCGATAATGAATTTGACGAGAATTTTGAGGAAGAAGAAATTGAAGAAGAAGCACCTAGTGATAATAATATATACAATTTGGAAATAATTAGAATGAGGAAAATAAGTGAGGAAGAGGATCCTAGTGAAGAAGAAATGGAAGAAGATCCTGATGAATGTGAAGACATAGGAATTGATGAATCCAAGGAGAAGAATCTAAAGAAGTTTGAATCTAAAAAGGAAAGTGAAGCGTGTTTATAAAAGAAACCAAATGTAAATAAGTTCATGATTATAGACATGGTACTTGAGGAGAAGGGTACTAATGGGTTCTAGAATGCTCATAAATTAGAGGATCTAAGTAGATTCACTATGTCATGTACCATACTAGATAAGTTTTTTCCAAAAGTACTTTTGGATATTGGAGCATCAAATAATTACATGTCAAGAAAAACTATGCAGGAATTAGGACTAAAGAGTTTTATAAAGAAAAGCCCATGTTATATCTAAACCATTGATAGAGGTTAGACCACACCCTTAGGAGAACTTCACTTCATATACATTAGTGTTAGACCATGTGACTTCCTAGTTGATTTCATAATAATGGATATGAAGATGAGGATCAAACCCTAGTTTTGGGGAGATCATTCTTGGCTACCCTGAAGCAATATTGGACATAAAAGAGAGGGCGATTATTGTAGAAAGTGGAGAAAGGAAAGTGATGCTCCAAGCTAATGAATGAATTCAGCAATTAAGGGAAGAACAATAAGAGTTAGATCAAATAAAAGAGTTTGAGAAAGGTAGTCGTATGAGGAAGAGGGGGATTCATGAGAAAGAAGAGTCGAGCATGAGTTGGGGAGATACAAAATTTGAGCTCAGAGAAAGTACGAGGACCCACCATGAAGTGGTACCTAAAAAACCAAGCTGAAGGCTTAAAAGTAAGCACTTAGTAAGACGCAACCCGACTCACCATCTTTTCTTGTCTTTTTATTTAGTTTATGTCCAAGTATTTTCAATTTCAAAGTCTTTTTAGTTATTCTTCTTTTATGTTATGCAAGCACTAGTGAATAAATAAAGGAAGAGTTGAATCTAGCAATTTAGGGACACCATCAACAAGGTTGGAAGGGAATTGAGAATTCAGATCACACCAAGAAACTAAGGGAGTTGTGTTCTAAATTTATCTTTCACTTCACATTACATATGCACTAAATTGTGAGATATTGTATGACTCTGAATGGGCTTTAATAATTCGATTAAATGTATGCTAATTAATCCCTTTTTGTGCACTTATAAGGTGATTTCTTTATGAAAATTTAGATCCATTTTCCTTTATGCTCTATGCCTCAATCTTTTAGTATATTATCATCAATAAAGTTTACATGAAGAAAGTAAGAAGAATTGATTAAGGTCTTATTCTGAAAGAAGTCCCTTATAAATAAGTCGTGAATATTTCTCAAAACTTTGTAATCAATTCATGGCATCTTTGCTTTATCTAGTTATGCCTTTAAGCATGGTTTAAAGGATTAGGGTTAAGGAAATGTTTTGATTGAATGTTAGTTCTTAATGCTTTTGGAAGTTGAATTATATATATACACTATTATTTTGTGGATTTGAGTAGTATATTAATCTTGTGGAAATCAAAGTGGGTAGTGAATTTTGCCTAAACAATGCACAACGAATGCCCTAAAAGAAAAGAAAAGAAGAATTGAAAAAGAAAAATGATTGTAATTGAATGAGATTACAAATCAAAAATATGATCCCATCACAAAAGAAAAATTTAGTTGAAAAAAGAAAGAAAGAAAGTGAAAGAAAATAGAAAAAGGAATAGAAAATTCAAAAATTCAAAAAAGAGAATAATGAACAAAGTATGAATGTTTTTCGAAAAGTCAGGAAGGCAAAGTAAGGTATGATGCAATGGTCAATCTTTGTTTGCACGGTATTAGCATATTGAAGAGACTGATAACGGAGAAGTATATGTACAGGCTAATCAATGAAACACCAAGACCTCTCACTTAGTCTAAAATATTAGACTTGACTTCAAATTTCATAAGTCCAACCTAAATGAGAAGTTAACTTTTCTAGGCATTGATTCTTATATTAATTACACAGGCTTTGATATGCGAGCATTCAATTTAGTACAAGTGGAACAATTTCAACATCACTTCTAATGATTTTTGCACCTTATCAAGTACATGCAAACTTGGAGCTTTTACTGGTATAGCATACTCTTGACTATAGCATTAAGAAAGCGCATGCTTATCCTATCATTTTCTAAAAAATTTAATCTTTTCTTGCTTACTTGAGGACAAGTAAGGTTCTAAAGCTAGGGGTAGTGATCGTAGCTCAAATTACACAATTTTTCCCAAATTTAAAACTCACATTTGTGCATAAATTTAGCAAAAGTTGTAAATTCTACATGAAATTAGAGTTTATGCACAAAATGGACCAAGTTGTATAAAATTTATAGAAATGGATAAGAAAAGAATTAATTCTAAACAAATTTGATTGATTCTATATCCAATGTATAGTACATAAGTGTTACCATAGACTTGGTAGCCTACACTGTTTGATCAAAGAAGGCAAAATGAAGGGCTAGTAAATTTGGCCTAATAATTGATCAATAGCCTGCTATCGACCAATCGATATGCCTTGAAGCATCAGGGGTACAATGATCTTCTAGGCAATTGATTAATAAGAGGATAGCTTAATGAGCAGAATGTGTTAAGTAGATTCACTCATACCCTATCAATCAACAAAAGAAATTAAGGTTAGGTTTTTTTGTCTAAAACCTTAATCCCCTTAAACTCTACATTTTATAAAACATGAAGGCCAAGCCGTGCCAAGAATATGCAAGGTCGGTTGTATCAATAGTGGGTCCAAGCTTGCCAAAAGCTTAAAAGTAAAGATGGATTAGGCGAAGTAAATGTAGAAAACAAGCAAAATCCCACAAATAATCCCAAGGATATGACGCACCAAAGAACCTTCATAGACTTACGATTGGCTCAATATGATGTATGAGTAGCTCAATAAGGTCACTCGCCACCTAGCCTTACTCAAAGGATAGAATAAAAGTTAAAAGGAAGTGAGCACAGTAGCTCACAAAGGAAAAATACAATATATTCTAATAAAGGAAGATTATAATGTTGTGGTTATAAAAATATAAGGGTATTCATACTTGATAATCTAAGGTAACCTTCCAAAAATGGAAAAGACAAAAAGAGTATTGTCTAAGAGAAGTAAAATATAAGGAATGTAAGAAGGTATAAATGAAAAATCAAGAAAAAAAATGGTTGATGTTGTAGATTCCATCATGTGGTCACTTGGACACATGGCTGGCAATCATTAGCGATTCTCTTAATAAAACAAACAAAATTGTACAGCTAGTCTAATTGTTTCCAAGTAGAGATGCTGAGCTAAATTGAAGATTCTTTTGAAGTGAATTTAGTTCAAACATGCTCTGAATAACTTGTAATCATGTTGGCCAAGTTGTTGATTGGGGTGAAGCTAAGCAACCGTCTGAGTGCTCCTCAAGTTAAGATTCAGAAATAATCAATAGACACAGGAGAGTTTGGCTCAAATAAGATAGCAAGTCGATAGTCTGGAGTAGTTCAAACTCTTTAAGCGCAGGTTAAAATGAAAGAATCTGCTTAGCCATGCTCTCAAGCCCTTGAGCTCAGGCTTAGGTTAGTGGTTCGGTGGCTCGATTCCTATCATCCCCTTTAAACTAATTAGGATTTGGGATCATATCCACTTGGTCATCACTCTATTCTTCTTCTAGTTGGTAAGGGCTGAGTGTCACGCCTCAAACAGAAAGAGTCATAACAGTCCCGCTGTGTAAACTAATATAAGATAGAAGTTGACCTTACAGTTGCTATCATAGATATAATCCACATAAGGCATACACAACTCAACCAGCTTGAAGCATCCGTTTTTATATCTGTAAATAATCAAACCCATGGTATAGCTTTACAAAATACCTATTTTATATAACTTGTTGTCTCATAACATAACAGTACTTACATAAACATCTTACATCTAGAGTTACAGTTTACAATCAGAGTTTACCAAAAACCACAAGTTTTGCAATTTATTTACGATAAGCTAGAAAACTAGTGGGCATCCCAAGGTATTCTCAATTAGTTTCCTTAAAATTCAAAAGAAAAGTCAAAAGCTCAGGTTCAATTGATTCTTCGTTCCTCACTTTCCTAGTTAACAACACACTAACCTGGGGGTGGTGGTATCTAAATATCCTGATCTTCACTCGATACCTACAAAAAAGTCTATAGGGGTGTGAGCACAACTAGCTCAATAAGTAAGACAGAGTCAGAAGAATACCGAACAATCATAAGTAAGGCTATTAATTATGATAAAATACAATACGATCAATCATATGAAACATTGCATAATGTTATTTGGTCTATTGTGAGGTTAGAGAAATTACATTTGCTCTAACTCAAATTGAGAAGTTTTATCACAACTCAAATCAGACCAAACCCAAACTTATACAATAGAGAACACCCTTCTCCCGTAACTACCTTTAAACCACGACCCCCATTTTTGCCGCAACCTCCTCACCTGTTGCTTAGTTTGACTAAGAATAGAGAAAGGACTATTTCAGCTATCCTCATCAAAGGGAGTAGGTATTTGGCTTGACACTCTTAATCGTTTCTCCTAACGTGTGTTATGCATGTTCAGTTTCGTGATCGTTGAATAATTATATGTCATAATCAGGGGTAACCGAACAAATTCATACAACACAGAAACAATGAGATCATGCAGGGTAACACACCAAGAAGTTCAACTCCTATCACAACGAAATACCAAACACATGCATGACATGCACACAAATAACTAATTATAAACATAAACAAAAGTACTCTTGAGCTTCCAAATATTTTAATACAGTATCCCAACAAGCAGTAAAGCTATAATCCCAACAAGCAGTAAAGCTATAATCCCAACTTACCTCTTTAGATGCTTACTACAAGAGAATTGAGTTATCAACAATCTAACCACTAGGGAATCCTATATATACAAAACCTAAATTTAGTTTTCATAATAGTTATGAAAACATTAGAGTTTTATCTAAAACGGTTATATATATAAAGTATATTATCATAATAATATGTAGTTTTATTATAAGATATATATATATATCGAGTTAAGTTATTAATTATTAATAATATACGTAATTATACCATTACATATAATATATCTTTTTTATTATATCGAAACAAACTTTTAATGAGTTATATTACATTTAAATTTCGATAAGGATATCGCAATATGTATATTCTAATAATACTATAGAGTTATAAGTTATATTACTTAGGATTGTCTAATTTTAGTAAAAATAGTACATTGGGTTCGTACAGACCTAACAATACATATTACAGATCCTATTTGTAAAGATGACTTTTTACGAGTAATTCGAGTTTTTAATACAATTATATATATCTAAATAAATATTATCATATTATACATATTTTATGTTATTAAGCTATATTTTACCTAATTTGTCAATATATTTCTATACTCCCTAATACACATATAACATATCTTAATCATTAAAATATCATTAAATATATTAAAAATATAATTTTTATCCAATTTGACCGATACATCTATAGATATTTTTTATTTAACTATTTATAATTTTAACTTATTATTATCAAAAATACATCCCAATTCGCAAATTAAGTCATTTTACTATGTAAATTCGAAATAAATAACTTGAGTTACCAATTAATTCCCCAAAAATTCCTATAGACTCCTAAAAATATGGGGAATTCAGTCATCACTTGGTTTTAGGTTTTCGATTTATCTCCTATATATTCGAAATTACGATTTTACCCCTAATTGCACTTAATTACCCAAATATGATTCTTTTTATACAAAATTATTTTCAACATATCCTAACATCATTATATTTCATTAAAAATTAGTATAGGTCAATTTCACCATTTAATTTCATAAATCCTATTTATTTCACATTATTAACCTAATTTCTAACTATTTTTAGGCTGAAAAATGCAATAAATATTAAAAATATTCAAATAAAAAATTGGGATACATAGAAATTATCTATATATTATGTATATCCTATACAAAAATTTTAAGCTAAAAACAACATCATTTGATATATTTATTTTAAAAGTCAAAATTCGAATGAATAGTGATTTTCTTAAGAAAATATATTAAATATTATAAATTTTTCAAAAATGAAAATATCACATGAAATCATGTATGAAATAACCAAACTACAAATTTTTCCATAATTTTCTAGGTAGAATTACTATTTTAAAAAAAATAATCAAAAAATAGGACAGAAATTTGACCTTAGTGTTTTTAGGTGCTTCGGTAACTGTGGGCGGGGGGGGGTGTTTGTCAACTGGCCAAGGAGTGGCGTAGGCTGGTGGTGGTCAGTCAAGTTCCACAACAGATTCATTGTAGGTTTGGATTCTATCCTAACTCGATTTTAGCTTTGTTTTTGAATAAATTCTCTATAATGTTTTGATTTTCCTAAATTTTTTCCTCCAATTTTCTTTTGGTATTTTAGGTTATCAAGTATTTAAGTTATATCTTGGAATTGCTTTTATACTAGTTAAGGGTGTCCAAAAAATTTTTCCTTCATAAGTCCCTACTTATCTCATTAATTTTCTAGTAGGTGGTATCATCATCTGAGCTATTTTGCTTTTGATTCAGTTTAAGTATTTGAATTGGCGATGCCACATTTTTCTCTAGCCAATTTCAGACATGATTCGGCCATTTAGATGAATTTTTGTAAATATTTTGATTAAATAGTATTATTATATATATGTGTTAGTATTTACTGATTTTATTAATATATGAGCATATATATCTTACGTATATATCATGTACAGTATATAACTATACTTATATAATTTTGTTTCTAATATCTCTTTTATTTTTAAGATATATTTCTTAATTATTTTTATGAA
This sequence comes from Lumnitzera racemosa, assembly GCA_024138005.1. Classification (NCBI taxonomy): domain Eukaryota; kingdom Viridiplantae; phylum Streptophyta; class Magnoliopsida; order Myrtales; family Combretaceae; genus Lumnitzera; species Lumnitzera racemosa. Next base: position 12,920,373 of record JAMXBC010000007.1, read on the forward strand.
TTCAACACATTATATATACATTTAAGTAATTTAGGGTTAATTTACAAGTATAATTATTATTTATACCAAATATACTCATAAAAATACGTGAATATTCATATACTAAATTATACTACATTATCTTATTTTATAGCTTAATTAACTTATCTCAAAGTTCTAATTACATTCCAAGCTCGATTTTAAGAATTCTGAATAGTTTGGTACTATATTAAATAGTCATATTTCTAGGGGTAAAATTGAGATTTTAGGTCACTATTTTCAAAATCTAACTTCATTGAGTCACTTTGATTAATTTTCTATCTTAATCGTAAAGTTTGAGCTCAATTGGATAACTTTTCCCCAAAAATCCTAAATTTAGTCTCAGCTATCCTAAATATAAGTTTATAAGCATACACTAAGGTCAACAACATTGAATACCTTAGACACTCCGAAGTCTTCTAGCAGCTTTGACTAGTATAGATTGTCGTTTATCTTTTGGAGCACCCTAAAGGGTCCTTCAGCTCAAGTGGATAATTTGTTCTTCCTCCTATAAGGAAACCTCTCTTTACTTAGGTGCAACTATATTTAGTTTTTAAGCTAAAACTGCTTAGTCTTCCTTCCTTTGCCTTTCTCATTCAATATTTTAGTAGCTTGGTCAATGTACTGATGTTGAGCCCTATTTCAATTTTCCTTAATTTAACCTATATTAAGCCTAACTTGTTTAATATAAGTTACTCGACATAAAATTAAGAAAAAACCTTTTTCTTGAAAAAATGCTAAAAATATATTTTGAAAATAACTTGAAATTACCAACTAGTTAAATTGGTAAAAAAAAAAAAATCAAATTAGAGTTTTCAAGTGAAAAAACCCTAATTTAACCACTAATCCATAAATTTTCTAAAAAATTACTTTTCAGAAAACTTAATTAGAGAAATGGACTCAGAGACAAACCTATTAAGGAAAAAATCACCATGTAAAAATTTAAGAAACTAACTAATGAACTTTTATTTTTTGGAATTTTTCTAAAATTATGCAGAAATGCAAAAAAGTAAAAATACATAAAATGAAAATTTTTATTATTTTTTTATTACGAATTTTCCTTTAAACGAAAAGAAAACCAAATATTTTATAAATTTTATGATTACCTTGGAGATGCCTACATATCCGCTAATCGGGATCAAACCAACTGTAGTTCTCATTTTTTAAAAAACTTTAGTAAGTGGATAAATTTTATTTTTTGAAAAGTAATTAGGTTTACGTTTTTAGTTAGTTTTTTTTTTATTAAGAAAAATCCTAAAAGGAAACCCAAATTTTTTTATTGTCCAATTTTGAAAATCCTTAACTTAAAAAAAAAAAAACAAATTCAATCTTTTCATTTAGAGAAAAAATATTTTCTACGTAATAAAACTTTTTAGAAAAATCCTAAAGTATCTAAATGCAATTTTTCATGAAATATGCAATTTACGTGGAAAATATTCCTAAAATGCCTAAACCATTAAAAAAAATATATAAACCACAGAAATGACGTCTAACTATGGAAAAGATGTCTAAGCTATAGAAAATATACCTAAATCATAGAAAATATGCCCAGTAAAGATTTTTAATTTTATGAAAAAATAACTAATTGATAAAAAAAAAACTATAAAAAAACCCTAAGAATGCCTTTTTTATGAAAATTTACTAAAAGATATAACACGTGCAAAAATTTGTAAATTTTCTTAAAAATGCAACACCTAATTAGATATGCTAAAAATAACTAATTAAAAAAAGTAATCAACATCCAACCCTACAAATACCCATGTTATTACCAATTCTACGAAATTACACTAATCATGCAAAAAAATGCAGTATGCAAGATTATATATATATATATATATATATATATATATTTAAGAAAAAAAACATGTTACCATGCTAAAAAATTGACTAATAAAAGTTAACGCCAAAACCTATAAGAAAAATCATATTAGTGCTTATTTAAAGTGAATCAACTATCTTAATCATGTTAACAAACACAAAAAATAAAAGATTAATGAAACTAAATTAAAAACTAAACACCTATCCAATAACAAGTGGGTCGAATTTGGGAACTCACAAATCGCAATTGGATCTTAGGTAGAAAACAACCATGGCCATCGGACTAACTTCTCATGGCGTGCTACGATTAATGGATTAAATAAGAAATTGGAGATCGATGATGATTCAATTGATGAAACTTTCCTTGATGTGAATGACCAATAGTGTTCATTTCGATAATGTTTAGATTGTTAGTGGTGTTTAGCGTAGATTCACTAGGCTATGTGTGTACTATTACTATCGTGATTGTATGGATGGGATTACCATTGAGTTGGGTTGCTATGTTGGGATTGAGCTGAGTTGTTGTGTTGCTGTGTTGGCTACTATAATGAAGGTTTATTAGAGGAGAATAAGGATGAAGGAGGAGTTGGTGCGCTACTATAAAGACGATTGGGGAATTGAGTATGATATTAATGATGCACAAAAGTAATTGTGTATGCAGCTTCTTAAAAAAATTATCGACTGTCGAAATCCATTATTTGTAAATGAGTAATTTGAATCTTTTAGATTTTTTCAATGAGGATTAATCTTGATAAATCTAATATTCATAGGATACAACAATACCCTGTTTAGATTTGTTAGTTTTCTTAATAATTCCCTCAAGATTTAATCCAAACTACTTTAAGTTCTAGAAGCTTCAAAATCTATTTGGGCTTTCTACCTTGGGTCGAACTTTGTCCATTTTGTTTTAAATTAGCCGCAACTTTTAATATATAGCCTAAAATACACACCAACCCATTAAATAAACCTCGATTCTATTTTAATTAGCCTAATATAAATTAGATAAAAATCTGCTTTATATTTTACTAAACTAAAAAAATATTTTTTAGTGAAGCCTAATTATTTAAAGATTTGAAATTTGTTAAATTGAATGTATAGCTTCTACAATTTTTTGACCTAACCATAAATGATTGATTAACTTAACTCAACTAAACTTAACTCTTTAATTTTTCAATTTTTTTTAATTTTTAATTATTGCATTTTTTCCATTTTTTTTTTTCATTTTTTTCAAGTTTTTTATTTATTTTTTTATCTTTTGTAGACCTGGCCCAAAAGTGAAAAAAAAAAACTAAAATTAAAATAAAGGGTAGCAAAAATGAGGTATCTACAATTAAGAAACACATTGGTAGATCTATTGGAGAGACTAAGCTTTAGTTCTTGCTTCTAGGTCTTCTAGGTCTTTTAGGTCTCCTAGGTCTTCTAGATCAGATGTCGACGCTAAGTTATGATGAAGAGGAAGCTCAAGGCTAAAGCCATAGGTGAACTTGAAGCGTGCATGCCCAGTAGTAGCTTATACCATCCTATTGTAAGCAAGACCATAAGTAAGTATACATCCTAATTAGCTAAGTTCTTTCCTACTATAGCTCAAAGCAGTGATCCTAAGGTGCGATTAACAACCTTTATTTGACCTTAGTTATGGGGATGGTAAGAAATACCGAACCATAGTTTGGTTCCCATCTAACGTTAAAGTGTTATCCAAAAATAGCTTAAGAAATTTAAGTCTTAGTTTAACATCACACTCATCGATACTCCATGTAAGCAAATTATTTCCTGTGAAAACAAAGTAACAATAGCCAAAGCATTGTTAATTTTACTGCAAGGCACAAAGTTTGTTATCTCACTGAATTTATCCATGATAACCATTATTGAATATTTACCTTGGGCAATTCAAGGTAAATCAAGAACAAAGTCCATGCTCAGACTAACCCATGGTCTTATTGGGATGGGCAAAGGCAACACTCTCCCTTGCTCTGCTTGGTTCTTTTCCTTCTTGCAAGTTACACAACTTTTGACCACATGGTGTATATTTAGCTCAAATATTTTCTCGAAGTTAAGTAGGGCTAACACAAGTGCAGAGGTTAATCTCTCCTTCACCTCGACAAAGCTTCTGTCTTCTTTCTCTCTTACTTGATTCCATATTCTTCTTCGTCAACTTAGTAAGGGTGTAACAATGATGTTGAAACCGTTAATAAATCGATAGTAAAAGGATTCTAATCCATGGAAGCCTCTTGCCTCAACACATGTGGTTAGGGTCGGCCATTCCACAACAGCTCAGATCTTCTCATCATAGTCTCTTAGGCCTCCTCTACTCATAACATATCCATAGAAGATCACTTCTTCCTAGTAGAAACAATACTTCTTCAAATTTCTAAATAACTTCTCTACTCAAAGAGCATCAAAAACTACTTAAAGGTGATTAATATGGCTCAACAGGTCAGTACTATAAACCAAGATTTAGTCAAAGTAGACTATAGCAAACATCCTCATTAGGTCTCTTAGAACTTGATTCATCAACCTCATAAAAGTGCTTAGAGCTTTTGATAACCCAAATGGCATCACTATCCACTCATATAAACCATATTAGGTTTTAAACGTAGTTTTCCACTCATCCCCTTGTCTCATGCAAATCTAATAGTATCCTAACTTCAAGTCGATCTTGCTGAATATTCTAACACTACTCAGTTTATCTAACATGTCATATAGCCTCAGGTTGGGGTACCTGTATTTAATTATGATCTTATTTACAGCTCTACTATCTACATACATTCGCTAAGTACCATCATTCTTTAACACAAGCAAAGTAGGTACAATGACAGCACAAGGACTAAGAATTTCTCTCACATAACCCTTTTCCAACAACTCATTAACTTACCTCTAGAGCTCAATATCTTGTTCGAGACTCATTCAATAAGCTAGCTTGTTTAGCAGGGTTATACCAGGTATTAGATCAATGTAGTGTTCAATTTCTCGAATACAGGGCATTCTAACAAGTAGCTTCTTAGGAAATAGGTCAAAATATTCGTCTAACAGTCCTTAGAGCTCTTTAAGTAGCACAACTTACTCTTTTAACTCTAATAGTCTTCTTATCAATAGGAAGTTTAGCATGTCAAACTTGATGGCTTCTCAAAATTCAACTCGACTTAGAACTAAGTCTTCTTTAATCCTCGAGCTAATTTAACTTGTAACTTGCTCACTTAGCTAGGGGTCATGGGGTTCAAAGTAATCTTCTTTCCATCTTTCTTGAATGTATACGTGTTCTGAAACCCATCATAAATGACCCTTGATCAAAAAGCCAAGGTTGGCCTAACAACACATGTGATGCATACATGGGTAGTACATCACAAAGAATCTCATCAAAGTAATTCCCAATTGAGATTGGCAGCAGGACTTGTCAAGTAACATGCAATGTTCCCTTCTCTTTTAACCAATGCAACTTGTATGGCTTAGGATGTGATAAGGTTGGTAAATTGAGCTTCCGAATTAAGTCGGTAGAAGCTACGTTAGTATAACTTCCATTATCCACTATGAGTGTGCATACTTGCTCATTCACCTTATAAGTAAAGTCAAACAGATTCTCTCTCTTCTATTCCTCAGTAGAAGGCTCTATGCTTATTGTACAATAGATAACCAAAGTCAGCTTGTCCAAGTCCTCAACAAAGATATCCTCTTCCTTATTGCGCCTAATGTTCTTTTCTAATTCTTCTTTTTCTTTAGGTTCCTTGTCTATACTATCTATTTCAATCTCCAAAGCATCACCTTTGATGATCATGGTTCGCCTATTCAAACATTGGGCAACCATATGTCCAAATCCCTGACACTTAAATCATTTGATTTAGCTTATCTTTCATCTGAACTCTTATCCTTTCTCATAAGTTCTCTTCAGCAACTCTTAAACAGTAAAGCGACCCTTCTACTCAAACAAAACATTAGTTCTCCTATCAAAGTTAGTGATCTATGGAGCTCAGTTGCTAATGTAGGCATGTCAGCTATTTTGAATAGGTTGGCTAACCTAAAGTTGGATTAGCCTACTTTTCCTCTGTCTTTCCATACATTGGGTTATCCTTATAGCCTCATCTCAAGTCACAAAATGTTCCATCTTTACCACATCCTAGATTTTCAATTTTAATCTAGTTAGAAACCTAAAAATTGTTTGAGCTAACTTCAAAATGAATCATGAGTATTTGGAATTCTCAAGCATACTCATCAATAGTACAGTTTCCTTACCTTAACTCTTGAAGCTAAGTAAAAGTGTCTTATAGGTAAGTACTTGGTACAAATCTAGCTCTAAAGACTCTTAATCTTGAGCTAGATGCTAACTTCTCTATAAGTTCTCCCACTACATCATAGTATATCTTGAAAATTCTACAATAGCCGTTCTCACCTTCTCATTATCCTTATACTAATAGCAGTCAAAGACTCGCTACACCTTTTCTTTCCAATCTAGGCAATCATCACATCTCTAGAACCATTGAAGCTCAAAATTCGAAGCTTTATATGGTTGGTAGCTTGGGGTACTCGAGCTCACTCTTCTACCTCAATATAGTCTTCTTCGTCCTCTTCATCCACTTCATCCAAGTCGATTCTCCTTTGCATATGTTCTCTTACTTCTCTATCTCAATGTTGCTAAGATGAGATTTGTCCTCTTATAGGTCAGATACCTGCGGGAACTCTTCCAATCTTTAGAGTAGCTTAGGAAGTATTTTGAACAATCTCAGCTGTTAGAAAGCTAATGCATAAACAACTCTAGTCAGGTTGGCTAATAAGGTAGCCATTTCATCAAATTATTCATCAATATGTCTAGGGTTATTTTAGGGTTATCGGCCATTATGGACAACACCACTATTATCATCCCTAATACCAACATTGACACTTAAATTAATCATCTTACTCGTCATTGAACTTACGACAACTAAACAACACTTAAATCTCCCAATTAACAATACACTCATAATCCTCCAATAATTCATACACCAACTACACAATAAACGATCAACTTCCTTCAAATGGAAACCAATGCTTCTTACTACAACTTAACACTATAGCTACCACTTACTCTGTTTTCTGCAACTCAAAATAGAGTAGAACAAAGCATTGTACAACTACTACAGTAAAGCGAAACCTTTACTTACATTATTCAATATGCTTCAAATACAAACAACAACCAACGTAACAATGCAAGAACTTGACATAATAATGGCTTACCCAAATGAACCTCTGCTCCGATACTAAGATGATAAGTTACACTAAGAACAGATAAGGTCAATCGTATCGATGGTAGGTCGAAGCTTACCGAAAGCTTGAAAGTGAAGATGGATTATGCGAAGTAAAAGGAGAAAACAAGCAAAATCCCACCAACAATCCCTAATATGTAATGCATGAAGGAACCTTCGTAGACTTACAAACTAGCTCGATATAACATACAAATAGCTCGGTGAGGTCACTCACCACCTAGCTTTGGTCAAGGGATAGAATAAGAGTTAAAAGAAAGTAAGCACAGTAGCTCACGAAAGAAAAACGTACTATATTCCAATAAAGGAAGACTATGATGTTGCAGCTATAAAAATATAAGGGTATTTTTACCCAATAATCTAAAGTAACCTTTTAAAAATGAAAAAGATGAAAAGGATATTGTCTACAAGAAGTAAAATACAAGGAATGTCAAAGGGTATAAATGAAAAAAAAAATAGTTGTTGTGATAGATTCCACCACGTGGTCGCTTGGACACTTGGCCACTTGGACACATGGCTAGCAGCTACTGGTGGTGCTCCTAGTAGAATAAACAAAATTGTAATCATGTGAAGCTGAATTGTTCAATCTAAATTGGACACATGACTAGTTGTTGCCAAGTAGAGATGCCAAGTTGAATTGAAGATTCTTCTAAGGTGAATTTAGATTGAACATGTTTTGAATAACTTGTAATCATGTCAACTGAACTAGTGGTCAAGTGAAGCCGAGTAGTTGTTTAAGTGCTCCTTAAGTCAACATTAAAAAATAATCGGTAAGCATGGGAAAGTTCAACTCGGATAAGATAGTAGGTCGATAGTTGGGAGCAATTATGACTCTTCAGGCATAAGTTGGAGCAAAAAAATTATATAGTCATACTTTTAAGCCCTTAAGCTCAAACTCAAGTTAGAGGCCCAGTAGCTCGATTTCTATCAAAAGTGACTTAGTGTTGATTCGTATCTATCAATTGATTAGTAGACCTTCACACCAATTGATTAATAGCTTAAAATTAAATGCAAGTTGAAATTAGGTTTTTAGTTTTGCTTAGTTTAGATTTGCGAGCTCATTGTTTATTCTCATGTTTTATTGACTTATATTTTATTTTTGGTGAATGTTTTTATGATTTTGATGGACATTTAAGTTTGTTTAATAAGCATTTGCTACTCTTTCTTCATTTAATCTCTTATCCATTTGTTTCCATATTGTTTACTTATTTTCTAATGGAGTTTATTGATATTTCTTCATCTCATATGGCTGTTATTATTGATATTATGAATAGCTAAATAGCTTTTAGTAGGTTTATGATAATATGGATGTTGTAGATGGCTTTGTAGTTATGATATACGTACGTGTATTTAAATGGGATTTTAATTATTAGTATTTCATTTGACTCTTTGAGGTGCCTGTTATTATAATTTTCAATAGATTTTCTTTGTGATTATAAGATCAAGAGGAGATTAGTCCTAAGAAGTTCCCTTGAAAGTTAATGGGTTTACATAATCATGAGGTCAAGAGAAGATTAATTGTAAAATTCCCTAACTAAGTCATTGAGTCGGTAGGGTATCAATAGCAGGTTCTTACAACTATGAGACTGAGAGGAGATTAGGTATTACCCATTAAATTCACATTACATTATACGACTTGGGTGGATTAGGATAGGTTATGAGACCGAAAGAAGATTGATTATTTAATTTGTCTATCTAATCTGTAGGACTAGAATACTTAATTCATGACAACAATTAAGTATTTCGCTTATCATATAAGGAAATGAGATCAAGAGGAGATTTTCTGCTATATAGTTGAGTGAGGTGCCCTACTCAAGATCAAGTTCATGTGAGTTCTATCAAAACTTAGTTAAAAGATATCGCCAATATCTTAACGGCATACCCTCACTACTAATTCGAAAACATGTCATAAGCCCACGTCTTTATTATTCGTATTAATTATTTCTTTTTGCTTGTGTTTTAATTTCAATTGTAATTACAAATTCTCCTTTCAATTCGCCTAAAATAGAATAGCAAGTTTACATCTACTACTTAACCAAATCTCTTTTTCTTAAGGAATTCAACCTAGTAAATATTCAGCAATATTATTATTATAGACAATATCTGGCATACTAGTTGATTAAAACGATACAATTTTGAAAATCTCCATTTATAAACCTTATGTCTTGAAATCTATCATTTTTATCAATATCTTGTGTTTTTATCATCGGGTTATTTTACTGAGCACCCTAAATCGTCCGCTCAAAACCAAGTTGCGCAAATACATGGCTTACATCCACATATTTTATTGTTAAAATAATACCAAATAACGTGTTTCATTTCATGAGGTGTCTATTTATCCATCACAACAAACGGTAAGTCATAGTGTTAAGACAGGTAATACCAATGCTTTGGAAAACTTTACTTAGGCATGAAATTGGTGTTTTGAAAGTTTAAGAAATAAATTTGCTTTTCCGCAAAACTTTGACTCGTAAATTTGCCATTTTCCCATAGTATAATTAAAGATACATAAATTGACTTAAATAATAAAAATATCTAAAATGTATTAGAAAAATAAAATGAAAAAAAAACTTTTAATATAGGAAAAGGAATCCAACCGTCTAATTTTCAATTCTATTTACTGCGATCTTAAATTGTAATAACTACGAGATTAAATTCATTTAACTTAATAACGTCTGAACCTGGATAGTGTACGAGTATTATCAGCAAAGATCGAAGAACAATTTTTAAAAAATAAAATAAAAAGAAGAAGAAAAAAGAAAAAATCATGCAAATGGGATAAATCCTTGGACTCTTCAAGAATCAATCGGATTCTCACAGCTGGTATTCTTTCCACGGCATCTGGAATCAGGATTATGAGAATCTTCTATGTTCAACGAGGATTTAAAACTTTCATATAAAAAGATTTGACCGCCTGAGATTAGTATTAAACATACTTTTATACCCTCTCCCCCCTTTGAATAGATGCAATGCAACAGCCAACAAGAAAAACTCCCAAGAACAAGAAAAAAATATTAAATAGATAATACATTACGTAGTATATAATTGTCAATTATAGTTATACATATGACAACATGGATAAAATATTTTTAAGTAATTGTCCACTATCAACCCAATGAATAATTATTTATTATATATGTTTTTATATAGCGTATATTACTTATTAAATCCATTTTTATGAAAAGCAAATAAAATGTCACTTTTTAAATTGAAAAAGCGCGACTAAAGAAAAGATTTAAGAAAGATAAGGCAAGATTGAAGCAATCAACTTTGAAGAGATCCCCTATTTTTTACTTCAAGTTTTTTCTTTTTTCTCCTACTTTTTAATTTTTTAACGTTTTTATTATTTGAGTTAAGTTATATGTATTTAATTATTTTGTATTAATTATTTGGATGAATACGTGCTGCAATGTGTTATTTGTAGGTGAAAAATGTGAAAAAACACTCGAATAAAAAAAAAATAAAGTTGAGAATTAAAAAAAAAGTGGCAAAGTATATTTTTCCATTAAAAATCAAATAAAAACAGATAAAAAATCCAAACATATCCATTCAACCTAAAGGCCAATTGGTTCGTTTCATGCATAATGTTGAGAAACTTTGTTCAATATTTGTGATAATCATAACGCAAACTTTAATTATAATAAATACACTAAACCTTCATTCTTACTAGTCGCAAATATTTGATATCAGTACCTAATATCCAACGCTTAAAACTTCGATTACAACAACTACGAAAAATAAGCGTTGAAAAACATTCTTCATTTGAAAGATAGCACAAAGTCTTTATTATTTTAATTTATCTTGTAGAAAGCGACTAATTGTGTTATGACCATTATCTAATGATTAAATAAATATTATGGTCATCAAATTTTCTATTTTTCCGGAAGTAATCTTTTCTTATAGGAGGGTCTTTGGGCATTACCCCGTCGAACCTTTTAAAAGTCGCAAGTGAGGAAAGTGGTTTTGACAGGCACATAGAAATAAGAAGTGAGAAAAGAAGAAAAACAATGAAGACATCCATGGCTTAGCCGCTTATGCTTATCCTGAACAACATCATATTAATCTCTCCATTGCTTTCTCCGTTCCTATTACAACTGTGAAGAAGCTGTAGGCTGTTCTCAGTAAAACGTTAGATGACTTGGAATCTTACAGAAATTAAGCATATAAATGCTCCAGATGGCAGCAGGCGGAGACATAATTAGCTGTAACGCTGTCTCTATTCTGAGATACCAAGAAGCATTTTCCTATGGAAAACACAAACGGAACACTGGAAAGTGGCTTTTTTCCAACTTTTCTCACGAGGACAGGGACAACATCTTGCTGCAAAACCCCAATAAGAAACCAGTTGCCTTGTAGAGTGACAAAGAATAGTTATATGAATTGATGTTGATAACAATAATTTTTTCCCACCTAGAGGGTACATTACCTGGATATACAACAATGTGATGTTAAAAGCACAAAATGCAGAGACATGGTTTTCATGTAGAGCATATCAAGGTACTGAGACCTTGTAATGTTACAGGATTGCAATGCGGGACGGTTCTTGAGAGATATTCATTGGTAGTTGCCTGTTCCCCAAGGCAGACCAGATTAAGAGATCACCCAAATAATGGTTAATCACTATTACTACTTTGTTAAAGCTTCATACACGATCCAATTGCCAAGATGTTAACTCAAAATATAGAAAATATATCCACATGATAGGCCCTCATCAAACTCAACCCTCCTTGGAACCCTGGAGCTTCCTCTTCAGAACTTCGTTTTCTCTCCTCAATTTCATAATCTTCAACTTAAATGTCTCGACCTGCTGACTCAAACATACATTCCGCTGTTCCTGAGCCAACTTTGTCCTGCTAACTAGCACTGCAAGAAGCCAGACAATAAATTGACACAGCATGCCAGTGTAGTTGAAAAACAGAAACATTCTTATTCATTCTCTTACCATAGCAAATGGCTATTCTTTTGGTGCATGCAGAGCAACCAAAAGCACCAGTAATTTCCAGTAGCTCAAAATCAACTGACTTGAGAAACCGTGATATCTTAACAGCTAACAGTTAATGAATACCATTTCAACTGATGATGTGATCACTCATCAACATTTCTTTATTCTTAAGTTAGGGATGACTAAGTGGTGCCGAAATATAGGGATTTCAATGAAACAAAAGTAGAATTACTCAGCTTGCACGCTGCTCATCATTTTCAAAACTAAGTAGCTCAGACAAGATGTGATAGCATGTTGCCACAGAAAGGTATAAACTGTTTGAAGTAAAGAACCAAAAGATATTGATTGCATACATTCCTTTTCCAAATCCTGTAGTTTCCTGCTTAACTCATTCTTCTCCTCTTGTTCAAGCAGAAGACAGTCCTTCAGATCCTGAATCTCAAGATGATCTGTCAAGGCCAATGCATCCAGCAATCCATTAGAAAGATAATATAACAAGAAGCAAAATCTCTTCATAGAGCAGTGCACATCTCCTAGGAACTTACATTTTGAATCTAAATTATTGTGGAGCTGCTCCAACCTGCTTGCTAGAGCTTGAATGTGGCTTTTATGTGCTGCCAAATCTTGATCAAGTTGATTTATGGTTGCTTCATCTGATGTTTTATCTAGTTGAAGCCTTCTGAGGTTATTCGATTAAGCCTCAGAAAGGGACAGCATTGTTATATATATCACAGTAGAATATGCACAATACTCATAAAAACAGCCACCTTATTTTAGCTTCCAGATCTCCAATCTTAGCCAAGTATTCTTGCTTCATCAATTCTATAGCCTTAATATGTTCCTAATCATCATCCATTTCAAATCCTCAAGATTTTAGTGTGCATCCTTTAATTTAATAGTGATAGCAACTTCAGAATCTAAACTTCATAACACAGTCAATTCAGTAAAAATAAATGAACACTTCAATCAATAAAAATCAAACTCAAAACTCAAGAAGACATACATTCTCTTTAATTTGATTTTCATCTCTCACATGATGCATTTGCTCTTCCAGTTTGTGGAATTTGGCACGATATTCAAGCTGAAGATTAGATTATCATAAAGGAAAGGCAAGTGAGAGCAATCAAAAGCAAGGTCACAAATCATGACAAGTCTATCATATTATAGGGCACTTTTGATTCATAAAGATTGTCTTCAGACTGTAAACTAGACAATACATTGTTTGAAAAGACAAAAAATTCATCATAATAGAAGCAAACTATTAGATGCAAGAGAAATCATTTCCTCTTCCAGAAAAGCTGAAATGAGTAAAATCCAATTTCCTGTGGTCCTGGTCCTGGTCACTTTCAATGCTGATGCCTATATCATGGGTCATCAGCTGCTATTATCAACGCCACCACTTCCACTAAAAGCTACCAATTAATATAAACTCTACTGATATTCCCTAATCAAGCACCTTAACATTAACAGCTATAAATGCTAGGTTGCAACAAACATTTAAAAAATATAGGCATGATTATGATTAAAAATATAAGCTCACAGCTTACATTTCCTCAAAAAAAAAAACAAAAGGAAAAAGGTAGCTTGAAAGATGATGTAATTTAGGAAAAGAAGGCAGGGCTACACATAGCATAATGAAACAGCATGTACTCGTTGTATCAAAAGTTTATGGAATATGTAATTATTTCTTATAAGAAACCATCCTAACTACTTTTCTCGGTAACTTTACAGTATTTGCTTCATAGAAGATTTTCTAGACCTTTTTGACATTCAATATAATCATACCTTAGGACCGTCAAATATCATCATAATAAGCTAGGTTGCAGTTTGACAAGTGATGTTAATAGGTGAAGGGAGCAACTGACGCACCAGTGAATCATGACCAAAAATGTCAAGTAAAAATGAGGGTTTTCTATTGGCATTTTTCTTAGTTGTTATGCATTTCTATCAGTTGCTGAGCACTGTCGTCTACTTCCACAGCCACTTAGCAGATACTAACACAAACTACTATATTCAATGCAACCTCTAGAGATTACCACAATAATGTTTGCAAGCATTACAACAAATATATATACATAAATACATACATATATATACACATATATTGTTAATGCAACTAGAAAAGAAAATTTCAACAATGTTTTGCACGAATCAAACACATATTGAGTGAATGAAGAAGAAGGAACACCTGATCAGTCATATTGTTAATGCAATTAAAAAAGAAAGTTCCAAAAATGCTTTGCATGAATTGAACACACATTCGGTGAATGAAGAAGGAACACCTGATCAGTTATATTGTTAATGCAATATAAAAGAAGGTACCGACAATGTTTTGCACGAATCAAGCACACGCTGAGGGAATGGAGAAGAAGGAACACCTGATCAGTTATATTGTTAATGCAATATAAAAGAAGGTACCGACAATGTTTTGCACGAATCAAACACACGCTGAGGGAATGGAGAAGAAGGAACACCTGATCGGTCATATTGTTAATGCAATGCGTGTATAGCTTCATCAATCTGTCATTCTCTACAATTCAAACACTCAGTGTAATAACAAACATTAAGACTCCTACAATGTGGAAGTGAAACTGGATCGAACTGTGCAAGAAACATGCCATGCCTTGTTTGAGTGTAACGGAAGCGGTTTCAAAAGCTTCACGCTTCTTGACTTCAGCATCCAAACTGGCTTTAAGCAACTTGATCTCTTCCATCGCGACCTTGAAATCCTAGCCATGGAAGAATCATTGTTTGATTCCATCAATGTAGAGTACGAATGAAAATATTTCAACGAAAAATAAAATTGATAAATTTTAGTGGAAATAAATAAATGTAAATAGAAATGCGAACTTGGGATATTTGATCGAAGGAAGAGAGAAGCGATTCCATCTCAATCTCACTCTCACTCTCACTCTCACTCTTTTCCGCCATAACCATTGATTCCCTTTTACTGATGCGCTTCTCAACTTTACCCAAATAGGGCCTTGAATTAATTTCTGTTGGGATTGGCGGCGGTTAAATCCGGTTCAAGCACGGTAAGTGAATGCTATGGTTCAGAAATTTCAGCGGTTGATGTTTGAAGGAAAGAAAACGTTTCGAGGGAAAAGCATAAAAACATTGTGTAAGATTTGGGGAAATGAAAAAAAAAAAAAAAATTGTGAAAAGTACCAGTTTAGAAAAGGTGGTTTCATCCTGAACTGAAATTGAAATCAGTCGTCTAAATAGAAATCGCCTACAAAAAAAAAAAAAAAAAAAGAAGAAGAAGAAAAAAAAAGAATGACAAATAATAATATCTAATGGTGATAAATAATAAATAATATCTATAGTAAATAAATAATGTACCATTATTTATATGAATAGTAAATAATATTTGTAATATGTGAATAATATAATGTAAATTGAAAATATAAATGCACAACGGAATATGTTTTTTTATTATAGTTGTATAGTGAATTTAAATTTATATGTGGCAATAAATTAAAAATACAACTACATAATAATAGGATGTATCGTTTATAAATGTGCAGTGTGTTTAGTTTGTACATAAGAAAAATAGTTTAAGTAGTAGTAGAAATTGATTATGAGAAAATGATTAAAGTAATAGTAGAAATTAGTTGAGAGATGGGCTTCAATTTTTTTTTAATCGCCACGAAAAAAATATTTAATAGTTATTAGTTTTAAACAATTAAAAAGTTATTTTCTCTTTAATATAATATATAATTTAAATGAGAAGATATTTAATTAACTGTCTCTTAATTTTATTTTTTATTTTACCAAATTAGTCTAAAAATTTAGTACAATCACAAATAACCCCTATCTTTAAAAATAATAATAATTATTTTAATTGGATAAATTTGCTAAAATCAATCAATTTCTCTTCTTTCTAATAATTTCTTCCTCCTCTTATTCTCAACAAAATATTCAATAGTACTAACATACTACATATATCGATAAATAATATATAAATACTCATTTGATGAGTGTTAATGAATAAACGTAGTTTTTTGAAAATTGTTAATTATACTTTCATATATTAAAATTTTATAAATACCTGTATACTACTAATCATTCATTCATGTGACGTATCATTAAAGCCTTTCTCTTTCGCTTTCTCCTTTTCCCTCTTTCTTTCTCTCTCTCTCTCTTATGGAAGTTAATCTCTCTCTCCACTTCCTACTTCCTTACTTGTTCACTCTCTCTCTCTCTCTTTCTCTCTTACATCAATGCAATATTATATATATGTTATCATAAATTTATAATTTATTCTAACACTTATACATTTACATATCTTTATATATTTTTAACTTGGTAATTATTTTATATTTTAATTCGTTATTATATTTAATTTTCATATACATCACGAGTGCACATCCGTTAGTGTGTGTATATATATATATATGTATGTATATAAAAATAGAAAAAGAGATTTTAGATCTTAGATCAACACACTATATGTGAAAAAGAGAAAACAATAAATAAAAGAAAAGAAAAGTAATAAAATTTTAAACTTAACTTTATAAGCTTTACCTTGATCGCCTATCTCATCAAAATTGCTATCGTTATGCTAAGAATGAATGTAGGCATGGTACAATAAGTGCAAAGAGCACAATTTTAACTTCATGATAAAAGCATGGTTAAGAAAAGAAATTGCAATGCTAGTGTACATATCATCAGACCAACTAGTTTTATTTATTTTTTTCCTAAAATTATGTTTCTAACTTATAGTATTAATTTAGGAAATAATGCAAATTGATCACTCATCATTTCACTATTTTTTATATTCCAGCCCTTAACCTTTATTCATTCCCTTTGAGTCATCAACGTCTAAAAAATAAAAATATGTTACAAACATTTCAATTGCAATATTCTCATTTGATGTGGCCTCATCCTCATGATCCTCATCAACATCATCATCAGATTCAACCATAAGGTTTTGTGATGACTCATTATGTAAAAGAAGACCAACTACTTTATCAATGATGTTTTCATAATCACATATCAGTGCAAACGTGGGTAATGGATCGAACTCCTCAACCATAGCTAGGTTAATCATCATAAGTTCATATTGAAGGTGTTGCATAGATAAAGGAGTTCACTTGGAATGTGTGTACCTTAGGAACTAATACATTGCACCAATATAGATAGGGGTGAATAGTTTTAAGAAATGGGTTGAAACTACTAGAAACTAAGTGGAAATAGGGTTGAATTTAAGTTACCATAAGATGTTTAACGGATGTTACACACTAATAAACACATGTTAACCAATTAACCAAACCGATATGATGCATAACTTTGACTAAACTAAGTAACTCGCTACTAAGCCTTGCTTAATGGTATAAATAAGAGTAAAATATGTTAACTTGGACTTGCAATAGATAAGAATAAATTATAGGGGATAAAATGTATATTCGATTACTTAAGAAGATGATGTGGCTCATTACAAGAGGGTTTTTATACCCATTATCTTAAGGCAACTACATTAAGGAGTAATTTACTAAAAATGAGTAGTTACCTAAAAGAGTAAAATACTAAGAATGATGTACAACAAATGGGCAAATCTATGAAGTTCACAAAAGAATGTCCTCTACAACTTCCATATTCGTATAGATGTTAGGGATACGTGGCATCATTTGTTTGGTTAGGAATCTATAGTATGTAATAGATTAAGCCAAGGTTGGAGTCAGTTTAGTTGTTGTCTCTTTGTCGGGGGCGGCTCGACAACTAAGTGTTCTAGGGTCAAGATGGCAAGCACTCAAATAAGGAGCTCTTAGAGGGGTTAACTTAGAGATAAGACAGCCAAACTTTTTGTTTTCTTAAACTGAGTTGTTAGTGGAATCGTCAAGCCTGACTTCAGGTTAGCTCAAGTTTAGACTCTCAACTCATGATACAGTATAGAGATCATAGTGGCCGAAGTATGCTAGCTTAAGCCCTTATAGCAAGGTAGATTCCTTGGGACTAAGATAAAAGGTGAGAATCAGCTAAGTTAGACTATCCAATCCTCTAGCTCAAACTTAGGTTATATGTCTTATAAGCCAATCCCTATCATCCCCTCTAGGTTGGTTAGGATTTGGGATCTAATCCAAGAAATTCTACTGGGTGGCTTCTTCCTTAGGGATGTATAGGCTAAGGTTGGCAACAATAAGGATGTTAGAAACCTTATAGTCTTCTAGTAGCTTTAACTTATAAACAATGTCACTTATCTTTTAAAGTATTATGTTCATTATAGCTTAGGCTAACAATTTTCTCTTTCTTTTATTAGGAAACCTTCTCTGCTTATAACTAATTTAGGTCACTAGGTTGAAAATGCCTCCTCTTTCTCCCCTGTACCTTATGCTTTAACTTTTATGTGGCTTGATTAAATGCTTAATCACTTTCCAATAGATTTGGTGGAAGGTTTGAGCTCAGTCTTTGGCTTTAGGGTCTTTTTTATTGGTTGTGGCTCATAGGTATGTGATCAAGAGGTAGTTCGAGGTTAAATCCATAAACCACTTTTGAATGGTGTCCTTCCCATAGTGCTATGAACAAATCGATTATAGGTAAACTCCATTATGGGTATGGATAAGAGTAAAGCATGTAACTTAGACTTGTAATGGATAGCAACAAATTTCAAAGGTTAAAATGTATATTCTATTACTTGAGAGGATGATGCAACCTGCCATAAGAGGGGTTTTTATACTCACTAGGGCAACTACATTAAGAGACAATTTACTAAAAAAGGGCATTTACCCAAAAGAGTCGAATACTAAGAAATGATGTACAACAAAAAAGATAGAGTTGTAAGGTGCATAATATAATGTTCTTATAGCTTCCATACTGATATGGATGTTAGGGATTGGTGGTATCATTTCTCTAGTGAGGAGTTTACGGTACGTAATGGATTGGGCATGGCTTCGAAATAGTCAAGGGAGGTGTTTAGGTAACTCACTATGCAAGGTTAAAGTTAGGTTGGTTGTTGTCTCTTTATTAGAGGAAGCTTGGTAGCAACTAGATAGGCACTCAAATAGGTCGACTCTTGAAGCAGTCAACAAGGAGATATAATGGTTGAAATATTAGTTTTACTAGCAAAGCTATTGGTAGAATCGTCAAGTTTGACTTCAGGTTAACTCAAGCTTAAGCCTTCAATTTACTACATAATGTAAATCTCAAAATAGAGGAGGTATGGCAGCTTGAGCCTTGTAGTAGGGTAGATTTTTTGGGATTAGGATGAAAGGTGAGAATTTGTTGAGCCATGCTACTTAGGTGATAGGTTCTAGAGGTTAATCATTGTCAAGGAACCCTAACCTTTTATTCCTTATAGGTTCTTACATACAATTAGTGAAAGCAGGTCTCACCAAAAGTTTTTGTCATTTCAAACATGTTCTCAACATTATCATTATTATCATATATAGCCATTAAAGAGTAAGAAACAACTCCTAAATACAAGTTATGATACCGGTATATTATCTCAACCCTAATCGTATCGAGATCAATTCTAATGCTCTAATGAACCCTCTACAAATGTTTAGCAAAATTTGCTTGGTTCTTATTTCAACATTTTAACCGTGTTTGTCATACTTAAAACTTGAATTTTCCCTCATAATATTCTCATGAGCATATACTAAGAATTTAACTAAACTCACTATTTTCAACCTATTTACATCACAACTAACATACCAATCAACAAAAGCAACATCATGGAATTACGATATATTACTTTTCAACAACACAACATTTCCCATTCTGTCAGCTAAACAAGCTCCTTACAATCATTTCATTAAACAATTGGTGTGCATTATACATTTCACTTAAATAGACAATTTCTACTACTACAAAAATAACACATTTAACATTTAACTTGATAAGTATGTGGATAAATATTGTTATTCTAACTAACAAACACAAAAGTATCAATTATTTGAAAAAGAAAATTTAAAGTATAAACAATCACATCTCTATACCTAAGGTTTGCATAACTCCACAGCAAAACAGAATGCTTCCTCACTCTTCAAATACTTATTCTCTCGCTTGCTACAAAATAACACATTCAACATCTTTAGACATATTTTTCCTATATAATAATCTCTAGAAATTGCGGTAACCAATTATGATAAGTGATGGTGAAGGCCATTTAATGAATAAATGATAGCAATGGTTGATCAAGTTAATTTTCAAACTAACCCATGTTCATAAAATAATTTGTTGCCTTCGTCACTAAGAATCATTTATAACTACAATTACTAGAGTGTTACATGAATATTAAAATAATAAAAAATATTTTGGTAAAATAAATAAACCATTCGATAGTCAACTTCTAAAAAGGTTTCAATAAATAAAAATTATTGAAATTACTAGGTAGTTTTTGAACATTTCATATATTATGTACATGATTTTCGTTTCCCCATTTTTTACACTCTAGGGTCCATTAGTTTATAGTTGAATTTTCATTTTCCTCGCTCCATGAGATATCGTATGATAGTGGGTCAAATAATAAACGTGAATGGAAAATAAAATAAAGGATTTAGTTAGCTCATTTTAGAGATATCTATATTATTAAAATAAAAAAATCTAAAATAATCATTTTTTTAAAATTATATATTCATGATTTATTTATTTATTATTTAATAAAAACTAATAATAAAATAAATTATTAAAATTCTATAAAAAAAAAATTAAGGTTCCATTTCTTCATGCAGATCTTCCCGTGCAGTGACCGGACAGGACAATGGTTGAATCATAATGAAACATTTCACAACCGCCAAGCCCCTCCTCAAACTCAACTCTCAACTCGCCAACCTCACACGCTCAAGCCGCGAACTCGACGCTTTCCAACTCTACAACCTCACACGTCCCCACCTCAACCCCGACCAATACACTCTCTCCACACTGATCACCGCGTGCGCAAACGCCCGCATCCCCTCATTTGGTTCACAGCTACACGCTCAAGCCGTTAAGTATGCCCTCCTGCCCTACCCACATGTCGCAAACACCCTTCTTTCGCTCTATGCAAAGACGGGGGAGTTATGTTCCCTCAAAAGAGTATTTGAGGATATTCAATTCCCCGATGTTTATGCCCGGACTACGTTGTTGTCGGCTTGTGTAAAGTTGGGCGATGTTGAGTATGCTTACAAGATGTTTCATGAAATGCCGAAGGGAGATGTGGCTGTTTGGAATGCGATGATTACTGGGTTTTCAGAGAAAGGGTATGATGGGGTTGTGTTTAATATGTTTTTGGAAATGCATAGGTTAGGTGTTGTGGTCGATAATTATAGTTTTGCTTGTGTTTTGAGCTTGTGTTCTTTTGAAAATTTTGATATTGGGAGGCAAGTGCATTGTTTAGTTATTAGGACTGGATTTTCTGGTAGAAGCTCTGTGATAAATTCCCTTATTAGTATGTATTTTGGGTGTGAGGGTATTTGTGATGCTTATAGGGTCTTTGAAGAAGCGGAAGTGCATGACCAGATTACCTACAATGTGATGATAGATGGCCTTGTGAGCATGGGTAGAGCATCTGAGGCTTTTGCAATATTTTTGAGCATGCAGGAGGCTTGTCTTAGACCTACTGAGTTGACTTTTGTGTCTATTCTGTCAGCGTGCCCTAATGTAAGAAGTGTTCAACAAGTCTATGCCCAAGCTATCAAGGCAGGTCTTGAATTGTGTAATCCAGTGGCCAATGCTGCAATTACTATGTATTCAAACTATGAAGATTTGCAGACCGCTCACATGGTTTTTGACAGGTTGAAGGAAAAGGATTTGGTGTCATGGAACGCGATGATCTCCGGCTATTCCCAATGGAACAGAGGCGAATCAGCTATCTCCACATATGTTGCAATGCAGAGATTGGGACTCAAACCTGATGAAGTTACTTTTATAAGTTTGCCGGCTGGCTTAGAGGTTGTGGAAGTAGTTGAGATGATTCATGGTTTTGTATATAAAGCTGGGCTGATATCCAAGGTCCAAGTTTCCAATGCATTCGTTTCTGCATTTTCCAAGCTTGGGATGATGAAGCAGGCATATCAACTATTTGATGCAATAGCTTTGAAAAACTTAATATCCTGGAATACGATAATATCTGGACTGTTGTTAAATGGATTACCCCGGCAAGGCTTAGAGATGTTCTCTGACCTGGTTTTATCTGGACTCAAGCCAAATGCTTATACCCTCAGCATTGCTTTGAGTATATGTGCCAGCATATGTTCCTTGGGCTTTGGAAAACAGATTCATGGCTACATTTTGAGAAATGGATTCTTCACTGAGGTGTCACTGGGCAATTGCCTGGTCACATTGTATTCAAAGTGCGGGTTACTGGATTTATCTTTGAATGTGTTCAATGAGATGATAGAGAGAGACACAGTCTCTTGGAATTCTCTGATCTCTGCTTTCTCTCAGCATGGGGAAGGGACAGAAGCTATTCTCTGTTTTGAGGCTATGCAAAATGAAACTTTGTCCAGACCTGATTTGACCACTTTTACCACACTGCTGTCTGCTTGCAGCCATGCAGGTTTAGTTGGTCATGGAATTCAAATTTTCAATTCCATGGTGACTAAGTATGGCTTTGGACCCACTGAGGATCATGTATCTTGTATGGTGGACCTCCTTGGTCGTGCAGGGCATCTTGATGAGGCAGAGAGAGCAATAAACAGCCAACAGATGGTTACATGCTCTTGCTCATTGTGGACATTGCTCAGTTCCTGTGTGTCTCATGGCAATTTAAGGCTTGGAAAGATGGTTGCACAACTGCTACTTGACAGCAAAGAAGATAAATGCTCAGTTTATGTTATTTTATCAAATATATATGCAGCTGCTGGTCAATGGGATGAGGCAGCTAATGTAAGGAACTTTTTGAAGAGAAATCGAGTGGTTAAGCAACCCGGATGCAGCTGGATTGAGTCATAATTTAATTATATATCCATGCATATTCTTTGTCATAAACAAACCAATTGACATTGAATTTAGGACTATCAAATGCTGTACTGGGATGTCGTTCATGTGGAGACTCCAGCAGCAACAATCTTATTGAGACTAGCTACTTGAAAATCTTGCTGGAATGAGCTATGATAATTGGGTATGTTGCATCACATGGTGGGTTTGTTCGACGAATCTCAACTGGATTCTCTATGTGTGGGTTTGACTTTCCATGAATAAACTGGTTATGACCCAATGCCACTAATGATCGTCACAGTAAATTTTGTTCAATTGTTTGTTGGTGTCTATGATGATATGCTGATGTGACAATAGTTATTGAAATCTGTGAGATGGTGGATTTAGAAGTCACTTGGAAAATTAAGTTTGATAGGCAAGTGTAAAATGTTGGTTCATCATTCAAAATAGCTATTAGCGGTGCTCTGTGTCTTGGTGCTAGCAGGAAGCCTGCACCTTGACAATTGGTATCAAAGCAGAATTTCTTGCCTCTTCAAGCCATCTAGATAACTGATCAATGTCAAGTGCAAGCAGTCCTTATTTCTTGAGGCTCATGTAGGTTTAGTTTCAATCATCACCAACAAAGGACATATAATGTGCTTTGCAAGAGAAGTCGCTGGATTAGGGGCATCCATACTGCATCATGCAACCAATGTGAGAGTTTGGTGTTTCAATTTTGGTTTGGTTTTTTAGTGTTTTGTTCTTTCTGATTTAAGTTTGATTAGATATTGTCATCTTACTTTCTCTTCATATGTTGCAGTACTGGACAAGACTTAACAAAGAATAACACTAAACTCATAAGCAGGCATTATGAACCGGCAAAGTGCCAATGAAGATTCAGGTATGATTTTTAGATTAGCATTATTGTGATTGTTGTTGCCTCACTTTAAGAAGTAAATTTTTTTTTTCCAAGTAAAAGAAAAAAAATATATTATGCTTTTTGGTTCTCTGCTAAGGGAGTTACAACTATTTTAGAAATTTATGGCAAGATCAACTTATCAAGGACGGGAGTTAGAATGACGAGAACTGGGTGCGATTGTACATATGTATTAAAGCCCGTTATATTCTGAAGTTAAGCATGCATGGGCAGAGCAATGCCTCAGAAGTTCCTCATGTTGTACCGCTAAAGAATGATGGAAGTTAATTTGGTGAGGACCGAGTTGTTCAAGCAGATGTGAATGAACAACTATAGCTGAAGAAGGGAGAGATGTTCTCAAGGTAGTTTTATTTCACTCTTTAGTCATCCCTTTTGTTGGATGAAATTGATATTATAGGGAAAGTTTTGATTTGCTCATGAATCATGGATATTTTTCATGGTTTGCCTCAGCTTTCAACTCTATTGGCCTTATTTTCCTATCCATCATCCTTTGCTGCCCTAGCGTCCTTAACCCTACTAGAAGTATTATAACAGTAAATCTTGGCTACTGATTTTGAACCCATTTCCACTTTTGCTTGGTTCCTATGTCTGCTGTTCTCTTATATGTTATAATAACCGTTTACCATCTAATTGGAAGTTTTATTTAAGGTGATGCTACAGCACTCGAGAGTTGTTCTGAATGAAAGCACTGAAATGATACATGTTCAATACGTTGCATCTCTTAGATATATGTGTACATGTTAAATCATTTTGGTATGCAATTTTGCAGGAAATTTTCAGCTGCAGGCATCTTTCACGGAGCTCTGGTGGGAAACCACCAACAGTACATATTTTTTTGCAAACGAAACAGAATCAAGGGTGGACCTTGGTGGTCTTATCACCATGAATACACCGAGTTACCTGATGCCTACCTATAATCTGACTTGCATTTTTTTTCCTTTTTTGGTAATTAACTTGCGTGTGTTAAGCATGCCACCATTGGACTTGTTCATCGAATCTGTCCAATGAAGTTGCCGATGTTCAGTTAGGCGACTGTAATAAGATGCTTCCCATGATGAAAGAAAATCCAGAAAAAAAGGCTCGAAATGGAGACTATGGTAAACAAACTTAAAACGAAATGTGCAATTTAATAGAGGAAATAGGGTGCTGCATAGTATTTAAACCTCTTTATAATAAATTAGGTGATCGATATTCTTTGACCATTTTGAGTTTCACAAAGGATAGGATCCAAAGCATACAAATTAAGATTGCCCCAGAGATTAGATTTCATTAAATTATTTTATGTTTTCCTTTAATAAAAGAAAGCTGGAGAGCAATCAGAGATGGGTCATTTACCTACTGGATCGCGTCCCGTCGTCCTATTTTACAGCCTTGGCTATTCTCGATTCTAGATGTATAAAAAGCGACAAGGGCATAATATGGACCAGATTTTAGTTCAGCAGGGTCTTCTGCCTATTGGGGAAGCATAATGGTAGGATGATTTAGCAATTTTTAAGACAGTTTAGCCTAATTTTGACCTTAAGGATGGGGTCAATCATTCAAAGTCATGATATGATTTCTCAAAAGGCAATATAACATGAGGGTAGGAAACAAAGGAAAGCTTCATCCGAATTGGATATAAGCCACCATTGCTAAATGATTTGGTGTTTTAGCACGATACAAGGCTTGTACAGAGTATTATTTTAGTGCTTAGCTAACTCTTGTAGTAGTCTAAAAGTATGTGTCTGTATATAAAGATAAATATGTATGTATGTATATACTTGATATTAAGGTCAGCACTACAATCAATGATCTAAAGGTTTCTTTTTCTTTTCATTTTTTTCATTTTTTTTCCTAAGTAATCTAAAACTTTAAGTTTGTTAGGATTTCAATCAAAACCTATCAAACGAATGATTTAATTTAATTGATGATTGACCATAGAGAAAATTGAACTCACAACCTTCAAGCTTTGATGCAATTTTAAGATGAAAACCTTAGCAAAATTGCATGGGAATGTATTATTCTTTAGGGGTAAATTTAAATTAGAGATCAACGTTTAAAGAAGTTCAAATAAGTTATTTACGTTTTAATAGGTAATTAAAATAAGGAATCGTTATTATAATAGTATTAACTTTGAGTGATGTAGTAATTACCTAACACGTAGTGCACATATGGATCTAATGTAATGTTACGTGGCATTTATATGT
Organism: Lumnitzera racemosa; assembly: GCA_024138005.1. Classification (NCBI taxonomy): domain Eukaryota; kingdom Viridiplantae; phylum Streptophyta; class Magnoliopsida; order Myrtales; family Combretaceae; genus Lumnitzera; species Lumnitzera racemosa. Next base: position 12,946,338 of record JAMXBC010000007.1, read on the forward strand.
ATATTTAAATATAAACAAATAGAAACAAGTTTAAAAAATGAAATTATTAAAAATTACAAAAATTATAAAAAAAGAAATGAAAATATTATTGACAAAACTTTATAATATAATTAAATATTAGGAAAAATAGTAAAAAAAAACTCCTTAAATTTTGATTTGGGTACTAATTAATTCCCTAAACTTTTAAAGTGAGATGTTTTACCCTCTAAACTTTAATAAATTGGCAAAATAATCTTTATAATACGTAAACTTTGATTTTGGTATGTAAATATCTCGTAAACTTTTATTTTTATGTGTTTAGAAGTTATTCATACACCAAAATCTAAATATAAGGGGTGCTTACGTAAACACTCTCTAAACATCTCATAGTTTAAGAGGATATTTATGTACTAAAATCAAAATTTAAGAAGTTATTTATGCATCAAAATTAAAGTTTAAATGTTATAGGGATTGTTTTGCCAACTTATCAAACTTTAAAGAGTCAAAAACTTCATTTTGAAAGTTTAGAAAGCCAATCCATACCTAAGTCAAAGTTTAAAAGGGAGATTTTACATTTTTTTCTTAAATATTATATTTATATAAATATAATTAATTTAAAATAAAATAAAAACACAAAAAATTAAAAATAAAAAAATAAAATTAGTCACCTTAAGGACAAGAGATAACCGGTTTAACATGTTTTCAATTTATAGGTCATTAGCCTACCAACCAACCTTGGGCAAGTTGCCACTTAGGTAAGGTCATACGACTCCTCTAATGTGGCTGTCGGTGCCTTAGGATAGTCAATTTTATTTCTTTTTTATTTTCTTTTAAATCACTCATACTTATTTTTTGAAAAATTAATTACATTTATATAGATATAATATTTAATTATATTATAAAGTTTTGTTAATAGTTATTTTCATTTCCTTTTTTAATTTTTCTAATATTTTTTCTATTCTTTTTATTTAAATATACATGTAAATGTCATGTGAATGTGTTAGATACACATGTACACTACTTAGTAGATAACTACCATATCACTTAAAGTTAATGCCATAATAACGGTAATCCTTTATTTTAATTACTAAAATATTGATTTTTTATTTAAACTTTTCGAAATATTGATCCCCTATTTAAATATATTTCTAAACATTAATACCCTTTAGTGCAATTCTCTCTTAGAACCACAACCAATTAATCTAGAAGTCTAATATTATTGGTATGCCAATTGAAATTTTGTGTAAGTTGAAATAAGTAATCTATAAAGTATCAAAATACATTCATCTCATTTCATAAAAAAACATTCCTCCAATAATCTTCGACAAATCTTTTCTTTGATTACATTCTTGCCCTCAAACAAAGATTAGTATTTTCAACTAGTTATTAGAAAATGAAAATACAACATTGTAAGTTCAAGATGAACCTAAAGGAGAGAGAAATTGTAAAACCCGGTTTAAGGGAATCTTGATCCTAAGGTCATCTAATGGCTTAAGTTGTAAATGAAGGGAGTTGGGTTACCAGGTATAGAAGGCAATGATGGATTAAGTAATTGAGATTGAGTAGAGATGTTTTTCATGGTTATAAGTTAAGAGGCGGTTGTTTTTAGATTTGAATAGTCTTTTGAGTGAGATATATGCTTGTTAGAATAGTATATATCAAACAAACTTAATAACTACTCAACTTAAATTTAATGTGTGTTGTGTGTGGATAGCTGGGTCTAAGGGATTGGAAGGATTGATGACCTTGGATTGCAATTCGATAGTCTTGGTGCAATATTGACCCAAGTGGAGTTTCACTTTGAAATGATCTAAGAAGATTGAAGGTAATCCTTAATTCTTAGGATATTAGGAAGAACTCAACATCGATACTTATATAGTATGTATGTGTGTGTGTATATATTATTTGTTGGAGTCATGAGTTACTTCAACATCTAGGATGCTAGAATTATGTTGGTTGCTTAACTAAACATAAGATAAAACCTATTATTGCTGCATGTAGTTACTTAAATGTATGTGCTTGAATGTATGCTGCTTGATCTATGCATGTGGTCGCATATCTTGTACTGGGCTTTGCTCAACCTTTGGGGAATTTCTCTTTTTAGTTTTAGGTATAGGTTATGAAGACTACGAAGACTAATACTATGATGATTATGAGTTTTATGATGATGCAGTAGGATACTATGATTATTATTATGATGATGGAAGCGGTTCCAACTAGGTTAGTCATGTTGCTCTTTTTGAAATTGAGAATAAGACTTTTTACTGTTTTTATATTTATGCTCGATTGCCAATGCTAGTACTAGCTAGATGCACTCGCAATTTTGGATTACATGATATTTCAGAGTGTAAATGGACTCTGGGTACATGTTTCCTATGTGGTAAAATAGGGCATGTCAATAAGGATTGGAAGTAACCGACTCTTATGCACTAGGGCTTTTGCTTTAAGTGTAACCAGAAAGGCCATCGAGCAGTGGACTACAAAGAACCGTGGAAACGAACACCCTAGGCCACTCAAGTGGCTACTTCCTAGATTATTACACTTGTTACCCAACTACAGCTTAGACCATGCCAAAGAGCCTTAGCTCGAGTCTTCGCCCTTCACCATTAGAATCAGAACTAGGAGGCCACAAACATGGACATTATGGCAAATATGCTTTTTGTCCTTAACTAGAGTACTCATATCCTTTTTGATACCAAAGCTTCTCATTCTTGTGTTACTAAACCTATTGTGTGTATGCGATTTATATGTTGTACCTTTAGATATACCTTATGTAAACCTTTAAAAACTTTAGTATAAACTAGGTTAATTATTAGAAAATATTTAGAGATATACTTAAGATAAGTTAAAATCGTTAAGAGAGATTTGAGAGATATGCTTAAGACTCGGTAAGACATCTATAAATAGTGATAGAAGCTACCTATATTTTTTAGAATTGAGTAGTCAAAGGTAAGAATAATTGGTCAAATAAAGTCAACTCAAGAATATTAGTCAAATCAAAAGACTTGAGGAAAACTAACAAGCTAACTAAATGGATTTTTATAACCAACACATGAAACAAAATAAAAAAATAAAAAAAAAACCTAACAAGAATACAAATGGTGCCAACCTGATGTGTATATCATTACATGTAAAATAAGGACTAAAGACTTAAGAAGGAAAATGCAAAGTTGAACAAGTAATTTCAAATAAGGTAAGCCATGACCAAATCTTCCTATTACATCAACATGTGGAAAAAAAAAATCGAATGTCCTAAACTAAACCACATTTGACGCAAACATCATCTGAACATCAACACATGAGAAAAAGACTAAAATACTAAAATAAGAAAGAAGAAGCCTAGTTGAATAAGTAATCATTTTCTAGGAACAACGAGGTCATGAATGATGAAATTACCCATTGCAATATGTTTAACTCATCATTTCTAGAAGAAAATAGACTCATAAGTCAACAAGGAAATTACATAAGAAAGCACCTTAAATCTAGAAACAATGATGTCATGGATAATGATATTGAAATGAGAAAAGAAAACATGTGGAAATTGAGATGCATTCACATCAAAGTAGTGGCAACAAATTGGAATGCATGCATCTATCTTTCAAATAATCCAACATTCCAACATAAAGAAGATTAAGCTTACAAAACAATAAAGCTTATGAGATAAGCTAAATTAACCTTTTCTTATAAGTAAACCCCACCATCCCCTTTAGGACCACATTTGTGCCTCCATTCCATCCAACACACTTCTCCTTCTAAGACCTACCAACAGTTCTTACTCCTCTTCACTTTCCAAAACTCCAAGACTTCAAGAGTAAGCTTTACAATCCCTTAAGTTTCTATGTCATAAAGGAAACTCTTTTTCAACCACTTCTTTCTATTTATTTACTAAAAACAAACTTATGAAAAAGAACTCTATCTAACTTCTTTTCATCAAAATTCCTTTAGCCAACAAGAAAAGTTTTCCATAAGCTTAGAAAGAAACTTTTATATTTTACCAAGAGACAGGATTTTCTATTAAACTTAAACTTAAGCTTAAGCTTTGTTTTGATAACTTTCTCAAACCAATAAGTTCTTTTAAAAGCAATTTCTTCTCCAAAAGTCTTTAGATAAAAAGCTACTTTCATTTTAAGATTAGGCCTTATCATGGTTTTCAAGAATGCTCAAGGAAAAGAAAATTTTATTTCTTAAACTATCTTAAAAAAGTTTTCTCAACTTAAGATTTATGTTAAAAAAGAAGCTCCATGAACTTTTAATTTCACTTTAAAGGAAGTCTTTCTAATTCCTTTTCATATTTGAAAAGAAGTTACTCTAAACATCCGACTGAAATGAAGTTCAAGAAAGGAACCAAAAGAATTCCTTAAAATAAAAGACTAAAATAATAAAAAATAAAATAAGTGGACAAAGTCATGTTTTAAAAAGTAACTTACCTACCATGTTTGAATAAAATTTCCCTTGACTCGGACCTTATCAACATATGAACATATCATATCAATATTGTAGCGATTTGGAGCTTATACAAGGATCATAAAAATATGGGACAAGAACTAAGGACATTCATGAACATATAAGGACTAATCGAACATGATATGGAAAAAGAAACATTAAATCTTAAAAAATGAAAAACTTGTAAAAGAAAAAACTCGGAACTAAACTTAAAACTAGAAGGTTTAGTAGTTCAATATGTTTCTCAATTATCTTTATAGGCACTTACGATTTGGAACTTCCAAAAGACTATTGCAATGAATGGGAAGATGGCCAAGTGAGTATCTACTATGATTATCACTTGTATATATGTATAGCATAGTTGTATCTTTAATCTTATAGACTTAACTTGATTTGTATGGGGTATTCGGGAAACATAAATTCTTGAATTGTATGGTTAGACATTTAAGGATTATCTCTATAAATAAATTCGATAATTATGATGTGATGTGATTCACATGATTGTGTGATGTTTTATGTGATCATTAAAATAAATGGAGAATAAGCATATCAAAATCTAAACATCAAGTGGTCGTGCATAGCATATTGGATAAGCTCCTTTTTATTTGTCACCACCATCGTACATGGAATGGAATGGCTAAAACCATCCTTGTTTATTGCAAACTAAGTAGTTTTAAAGATGGTCATGCATTAGAAAAGGCCATATCCATTCTTATGTTTTAGGTTTACATACATTTGGAAATTGATCAGGGATCTGATCAATCCTTGGTTATTTAGGTGGTCAGGGAAGGCATTTCTATTATTTTTGTTTGGGCCTTCCTAGGACCAATGAAGAGATCATTTTCTTGTTATTATTTACAGAACTTTTGTGAACATTTCTTTTTGGTTCCTTTAGCTAACTAGAAGATCCATCTTCTTGGGATTTAAGAGGATTCTAAGTTAAATGTTTATTTAGTTCTCCTAGATAACCGAGAGGTTAGTTCTCTCGTGAAGTCAAGGAGAATGGGCTCATTTGGTTCTCCTAGGACCAATTAAGGGACATATCTCTTGATCATTATACTAACATGGGGTCAATTAAGAATGGAGATTTTGTGGCTATTTTATGGTGGCCAAGGATGTTATGCTAAGTAACTTTTATGCTAGATTAAATGCCTAGATGTTGGTGAAACTATAAGTCCTCAACCCAAGGTCGGGGTGAGGAGTAAACCCTAGATTACACACCGAATACTAGAAGGCCGCATGTATTGCTACATATGTTTGATTGTTGCATAGCATTTGATTATTTAACCAACTTGCTTGAAAACTGGTATGAGTAGTATCTCACTAAGCTGGTTGTAGCTTATACCCAAATAGCTTCGATTTGATGCAGGAACCTTACTAGGTTTACCCTGGAAGATCCAGACCTTTAGTGAAGGTTAAAAGCTTAAGAGTAAGGTTAGGGAGAGCATGCAAGGAAATTAAATTATTAATTTAGAAAATAAAATATGTTAAGTTGATTGTAATATGCTTTACTTGAAAGGCTTCTAAAATATTATATTTAAGTTTGTAATTTTATTTAATTAATAACATTTGGACTCTATTTTATACCATTAAGTTTGTAATACTCTATAAAATTCTAGTGTTGATGCTTGTGTACTTATTGGAAGTAACTGGTAAATTTTTCAAGTATATGAATAGTTACTTCTAATCTATACATAGCGATTTATCAACACTAAACCATCTTTAGAGTCATGATACCTTATATATTAATACATTTTTAAGAAGAGAAAAAATTTTGGGTAAAGTATGTCAAGATGTTGAGATTGTTGTGGAAGGGAGAACTTGGCCAGTGGAATTATTGGTATTAGACTTGTCAGATTTTAACATAATCCTAGGAGTGGATTGATTGTCAAGTCACTATGCAACTATAAATTGCTATAACATGGTGATCACTTTGGAGCCTTTGAGAGAAGCACCTTCAAGGTATTAGGAAGAGATTCAGAGGTCTATTCGGATACCACCTATGAGTTGTGGGAGAAGCCTACTATAGTAGCTTTAGTGATAAAGACTAGTGAAACTAAGAAGCCAGTACAGGTATTAGTGGTGCAATAATTCCTAGATGTTTTCCTAAATAAGCTACCTGGTTTACCACCAGACAAAGAAGCAGAATTTAAAATAGATTTGGTACTGGATACTAAACCTATTTCAAAGCTGGCATATAGGATGGCACCTACTAAGCTAGTTAAGTTGAAGAAGCAATTGTAGGAGCTACAAGACAAAGGCTTTATAAGGCCAAGTTCTTCATATTGGGAAGCCCTGGTCCTCTTTGTAAAAAAGAAAGAAGGCAATATATGGATGTGTATAGACTATAAAGAATTGAATTAAGTCACAACTAAGAACAAATATCCTCTTTCCAGAAAAGACAATCTCTTCGATAAGTTGTAAGGAGCGCTGGTATTCTCAAAGATTGCTATGAGATTTGGCTATTGCTAGCTAAAGGTAAGAGCTAAGGATGTGGAGAAAATGGCATTTAGAACTAGATACGGGTGTAGACACACCATCTTTTAGCCTGCGATTTTAGATTTTTTATTTTAGAATAGAAAAAAGGTTCCTAATTTAGAAAAATTACAAAAAATTAGAAAAAGTACAAAAATAGAAAATTTAGAAAAATGCAAAAATATATATAAAAAAAATAAAAAATAGAAAATTTAGAAAAATACAAAAATATATAAAAAAATAAAAATAGAAAATTTCATAAAAAATGAAAAAATAATAAAAATAAAATATATTTTTTAGTAGTTTTTAAGAAAACAAGAGTTTAGAGTTATGTTAGAGTCAATAGGCTTAGTTTAGTTTATTTTCTATTTGAGTAGTTTTAGGTGTTTTTATAGCTTAAATAAAATTTAGTTACAAAAGGAATTAGAGCACAAGCGAATAGCTTAACTGGTTAAGTATATAGACATTAACATTGAAAATAGGAGGAGATTGAGAGTGTAAATCTTACAAAGCACAAAAGTCTTTTTTTTTTTTTTTTTGCAACACAAAGGCCACGTGTCATTTCCCTATAGGGCCTTGTGTCAAGCTTAATACTTAGCGACATGTAGGTGGTCCATGTAGATGATGTAGCGCTATGTAGAGCCACGTCAACATCTCCTTCATTATACAATAATGATGGAAACTGTACTTGTCATGTTCAGACCTTCCACTTTCAAGCTTTTCTTTCATCAACTGGTCAATATCAAACTAATATCATGCCTTTCTTGTGTTGCCAATATGGAATACTATTGATTGAACCCAAGATGGTGTCCTGATTCATCCATTTCAGCAATCAAATCTGATCGTGAAATTGGAAAAAAATAAACAATACTAGATTTTCCTCTTCTCCATCCACTCGACCCCTTCACTTTTCCATGATTGTGCATTTGTTTTCCATACACGTTTCCATGGCACAATTGTGTATTCCACATTGCTAATTTTGCATTAAGTCTAAGAGGTCGTCCATTTTCACTCAATTACATGGACAAAATTAAGGTAAAAGTGGAAAAAAAAAATCAATTCACGAGTCAAATTCCATGAATGTGAATCTTCTAATTAGTGTGATTTTTAGACTTTCTATGCATAGTTAAGCTTCGATTATTATAAATGGGGGTCAGGGAACACTTTTGGAACACAAATTGTCTCTTAAATTCACTCAAACAGACATAATCAAGCTCTCTCTATCTAGAACTAGTGCAAGCCTGAGTTGTTTTGAGCTAATTTTGTGCTTTTACTAAGCTTCCCATGATGAAAGTTTTTTAACCCAAGCCTTTTAGCTTGATGCCATACTCCCAAACACCACATCCTTCACCATCATCACTAAACCTTAAGTCAACCTCCTTTCGCTTTTGAAACCACCACTACTATCTCTCTTTACTCCAAAACAACCACAGTACGGTGATTACTACTCCTCAAGACCCAAGACCCAACTTTTAGTCAAGCTTTAGCAAGTCATCGCGTGGGTTATGTGCTACCTCCACCATTGCCCACTCATCAAACACTACTAAAACCAACACCATATACCCCAACATCATCACTAAACCCACTATCCCTAATACGAAACTCATGAAAATGACTTTCCTCGCTTATTTTTATGGCTACAAATGTCTGTAGCATGCCATGGTAGTCCTTGTCCTTAGCCCTTTTTCCTCTCTCAACCTAAACCAAACCTATCGACTTGACCTTGGTCAAGTTCAACCTACGTACCAGCCTATGCCCCAAGTCCAACCTGTGCCCAATCCTTGGTCCGGCCCTCTCTTTGTAATTTTGTTTCGGTTTTCTATATTCTTTTTTTTTTAATTTATTTTTTGTAAGTTTATTGTAATTATTAAAAAAATCCAAAAAAGGAAAGAAAAAAAAAAAGAAAATAGGGAAGCTTAGTTTATTTTTTATTTCTTTGCTCACAACAAAAAAATAAATAAAATAATCAAAAATTAAAAAAATTGAATAACGTGTTGCCACTTAGGAAAATTCATTTTTCAAAAATAAAATAAAACCAACTTTTTCAAAATTATGGCCTTTTAGAATTTTTAAAAATCAAAACAAAACAATTTAAGACCCTTTAGAATTTTCTTAAATAAACTTGAATTGAATTAAAACGTAAATTTGACTAGCTTTTAGAAACTAAAATAAACCAATATACGTAAAAGTTTCGGTAAATAAACTATAGAAAGTCTAATCCCTACTAAAGGATACAAAGGCCCCTACAAAGGGACTTAAAATAAGAAAATCTTTTTATTTTTCCTTTTGTAAATAATTTCAATTTTTTTTATGCAATTAGAATTAGTTTATTGTAAATTTAGAATTAGTTAAAAGGGTAATTTGAAAAAATAAATTTAAATTCAAAAAGTTGAAAATTATACCTGTTAAGGGTTTAATAGGTTAACCATCAAACTTAAATCTCTGGTTTTCAAAAACCATTTTTTTTAAATCAATTTTCATGTGATCTAGTGTCTAAGTTAAAATCAATCCACCTAAGTGATTTTACCCTAACCCATATTTTCCCGACTTTAGTTGGGTGACAACTTTAAACTTTTCAAAATAAAAAAGAACTAAGTTTTTCCTAAATCTTAGTCGAGAGTTAGTATTAAACAAATTAGGGTTTAATACTAATCACGTTAAGAAAGATATAAAAATCGGAAAAAATCAAGCTTAACAATAGGCTTTATGGATTTTTAGTTATGCCTTTTGGTGTCACAAATGCTCCAACAACGTTTTAGACTTATGAATAAGGTGTTCAGAGAAAATCTAGACCAATTTGTAGTACTCTTCATTAATGACATTCTTGTCTACTTTTGAAGCAAAGAAGAGCAAGAGCAACATCTGAGAATTGTATTGAGTAAATCGAAAGATTAGAAGTTGTATGCCAAATTCAGTAAATGTAAGTTTTAGTTAGAGCAAGAAGCCTTTTTGGGTTACATTATAAATAGTGAAGGTATAGTAGTTGATTGGACAAAATAAAAGCAATGATAGAACGGCTAAGACATAAATCAATATTCGAGATCAGAAGTTTCTTAGGGTTGGCAAGTTACTGCAGAAAGTTTGTTGAAGGGTTTTCAAAGCTTGTAGTGCCTTTGACTTGGTTGACACAAAAATGGGTTATATTTGATTAGGATGATAGATGTAAGCGTCGTTTTCAACAGTTAAAGGAAAGAATTGTGACTGCATCGGTGCTAGCCTTACCTTGCAGTGGTGAGGAGCTTGTAATTTACAATGATGCCTTAATTCAAGGACTAAGGTATGTTTTAATGCAGAATGGCAAAGTGATAACATACAGTTCCTGCCAACTTAAGCCTTATGAGAAGAACTACCCATTTGATGACCTAGAGTTGGCAGTAATAGTCTATGCCTTAAAACTCTAAAGGCATTATTTAGTAAGGGAGAAGTGTAAGGTATACACAGATCACAAAAGCCTGAAATATGTGTTTACTCAACAAGATTTGAACATAAGGTAGAGGAGGTGACTAAAGCTAATAAAGGATTATGATTTGGACTTATAGTACCACCCAAGGAAAGAGAACATGGTGGCAGACATCTTGAGTTAAAAACAATATGGGAATTTAGCCAATTTGATAACAACTTAGAAGCCCTTATTAGAAGACATGAGAAAGCTAAGCAAGAAGTTTTAATTAGAGAAGTAAGCGCTAGATTAGCGAGTCTATGAATTTAACCCATATTAGTAGACAGAGTTAAGGTTGCTTAAGCAAAGGATGAAGGTATACAAGAGATAAAAAGGAAGATGCAATTAAGAAAAATGAGTTGAATTTGTGATTGATGCTAAAGGAATTCTGAGGTATGAAAGCCAAATATGTGTACTCACTAAACCAGAATTGAAGAGTGAATTATTGAAATAGGCCTATTATTTAAGATATACAATATATCCTAGTAGCACAAAGATGAATTGAGGCTCGAAGGCTTACTGTTGATGGAATAATATGAAGAGGAAGATCATAGAGTATGTGTCAAGATGTTAAATTTTTCAACATATAAGAATCTAGCACCGAAGATAAGTAGGTGAGTTGCAACCATTACCAATTTTGGAATGGAACTAGGAACAAGTCACCATAGATTTTGTTATAGCCCTGCTAGAGACTTTAAGCAAGCATTAAGGAATTTGGGTAATCGTAGACAAATTAACCAAGTTGTCTCACTTCATCCCTATTAACATTACTTATTCATTGGAAAAGTTAGCCGATTTGTATATTAGGAAGGTAATGAGATTGCATGTCATACTCGTAAAAATCACCTTAAATAGAGACACCTAATTTGTTGGTAAGTTATGAAAGAGCTTACACAAGGTCTTAGGCACAAAGCTTTAGTTTAGCACTGCTTTCCATCCTCAAACTGATGTGAAATCCAAAAGAACTATATAAATCCTCAAGGAATTACTAAGAGCTTGTGTACTCGACTTTGGTAAGCACTGGGATGAGCACCTACCTTTAGTTAAGTTTGCCTATAAGTTACAACAACAGTTATCAGACGAGAATTAAAATGGCTCCTTATGAAACCCTATATGTTCAAAAGTGAAGATCACCTATCCATTGGAATGAGGTTAGAAAGAGGCAGATTTTGGGCCTAAAGTTAGTACATGAAGTAGTAGACGAGGTGAGACTAATAAAATAGAGGATACAAGCCGCCAAAAAGAGCTATGCCAAGAAGTAACGATTCCCATTAGAGTTTCAAGTTGGAGATGAGGTGTTATGAAAGGTTTCCCCCATTAAAGGATTATTCATGTTTAGACTGAGAGGAAAATTTATTTCGAGGTATGTTAGACCCTCCAAAATCTTCTAGAGAATTGGAAATGTACCTTACAAACTGGAGCTCCCTCTTAGATTATAAGGTGTTCATAATGTTTTTTACATGTCAATGTTAAGAAAGTCTAAGCCTAATCCAAAGTAAGAAACAGAGTGGCAAAGAGTATAAGTAGTAGATTTGAAACCCTTAGAGTTATAACCAAATTTGTCCACATAGGGCAACATATTAAGATTATGAACACCAAATTTCAAAAGTTAAGAAGAAGACAAATACCTTATATCAAGGTACAATAATTAAATAAGTCGAAGGGGGAAAGCAACTTGGGAACTAAAGGAGGAGCATCAAGAGAAAGTATCTAAAGTCATTTAAAGATCATGATATGTAAAACTTTCAACTTTTGAGAACAAAAGTTTTTATAAGGGGAGGAAAATCGTAAAACCCAATTTAAGGAAAAATAATTAAATAAAAATTAAGCTAAGGGTAAAGGTTAGTTATAAACAAAGGAAGGCGACAATTTTTTGGGCATAACATAAAAGTCCTAAAACCCTATTATATAAACCAAAGTTCACATGGTTGGCAATTTCTTTTCTTTCTTTTTTTTTCTCTTCCCCTTGTCCCTCACATGTGTGTATGCAATTTCAATATGGCTTGTGCATAGCACAGCCAACAATTGAGAATACTAATCATTCCTAGAAGATTAGCAGATAAGGAATTAAAGAAAGTTCGACAATAGATGATTTTCGGTAAGTTTCTTCAATGTAAATCTAAAAAATTCGTTTTTCTCTTTTGGCTTGGTGAAGAACAAATTAAAGGGCTCCTTTTGTAATCTATGATGAATGGATTTTGAAGATGGTTTGTTGTCTTAAGTCCCAACAATAAGTTTTATTCCTATAACTCTTGATTCATGAAGTTTGAGTATGTTGGGTAATGAGTTGTTAGATTGAAGAGTTAAGGTGTAGACGATTCATTTTAGATCTTGAAGGGTGTGTAGAAGGCATGAAAATTGAGTTTTTGATCTAAGAAAAACATTGGAAGTGGTGGTTTTCAAAAGAGTTCGAAGGGTGGGGAGGGGGTGGTTCTAGTAAGGCAGATAATCATACATTGCCATTTGCAAAAATTTGCAAACTGCAACCTGGCACCCAGCCACCTCCCCCTGTAGCATCCAAACGCTAAGGAGAAAATCCTCCTAAAACCTTAGCATCTGGATGCCATGCAATGTAGCATCCAAACACCAAGTGTACAAATGCACACAAAATATTTTTCCCCATTTATCAGTTGTTTCTAGGCTTTGTTTTCCATTCTTAAACCTTTCTAACATGTTTCGAAACTTATTCTAGCTATCAAAACAACTTTCAAAATAATCTTTTATCATCTTGATCTTAGGTTCATCTAGTAGCTTAAGTTGTAAGTGAAGGGATTTAGGTTGCTAGGTGTAGTGGGCAATGATATATCAACTAGTTGGTATTGAGTAGAGATGTCTTTCATAGTTACAGGTTGTGAGGCAGTTGTTTTTTTATCTAAATAATCTTTTGTGTCAGGTAAGGGATATTGTGTGTTGTTTGTGCCTGTTAGAATAATATATATCTAATGGAATTAATAACTACTTAGCTTAAATTTAATGTCTGTTAGAATAATATATATCTAATGGAATTAATAACGACTTAGCTTAAATTTAATGTGTGTTGCGTGTGCATGGCTGGGCCCAAGGGATTAGGAAGACCAGTAACCTTAGCAACCTGATGATCCTAGTGCGATGTTGTCCCTAGTAGAGTCTCACTTTGAAATAATCTAAGTAGATTTAGGGTAATCCTTCGTTCTTAAGGTATTAGGGAGGACCTAATATTGATACTCTGTGTGTGTGTGCGTGTGTGTGCGTGTGTATGCGTGCGTGCGTATGTACGTACGTATGTGCACGTGCCTGCGTGCATGTGTGTGTGTGCGTACGTATATGTGTGTGCGTGCGTACGTATGTGCATGCGTGTTTGTGTCTGTGTATGTGCGTGTGTTTTATTTGCTGAGTCATAAGTCACTCTGAGTTCTGGGACACTAGAACTATGTTGGTTACTGAATTAAACATAAGATAAAAACCTATTGCTGTTGCATGTAGTTACTTAAATGCATGTGCTTTAACGTGTCCTGCTTAATCAAGTATGGGTTCTACTACTATGTTGACTATGAGTTTTATGGGGATGCAACAAGATATTGTGATTATTATGATGATGATAGAGGTGGTTCTAACTAGATTAGTCATGTTGCTCTTTCTAAAATTGACTTTTTACTATTTTATATTTTTGCTTAGGTTGTCTAGAATTCACCTAAGACTTCTTTTGGTCAAAGTTTCCGAAGTGTTATTATTGTTTGACACTTATGAGAATGAGTTTTAGAATAAGTTGTCTCCTTTCTTTCTAAATTAATGTTGTTGAATAGGAACTTGTTACTTCACCACCTTTGGAATAAAGTAATTTAAGGATTTTGATTGTTTATATTGTGGATGGGTTTAGATATTAGGAAACATCCTTTGAATTATGGATTTGGAGAATATAGATGTTATTGACAATTGTTATAAAAGTTTATGGATAAATTTTAACAGGTTGATGTCTAGGATGCTCGACATGTCAATAAGCTAAGGAAGACATGACAGGTTGTAATATTTTAAATTCTAAGAAGTTACAGAGAGATATATACCTAAAGAATTGTGTTAGTGAAAAAATATGTCAAATCAAATACGTTAAAACAACATTTAATTCCTATCATTAGAGAATTCAAACTTTTGGCACGTAGCATTCTCTGCTATTATCTAAGTTGTACTTTTGCCAATTTGTGCAGAGTTAATCTAAGACGTATCATTTCCCTTTAGACTAAGCATAGAGAGCAGTAACAAAATTTAAAGTTGTCCAAAGGATGAGTCTGACGTGAGGAAGTTGCTAAATATCCTGGACGTATAATGAACATGTAACATACATTATAAGGCCTGTTTCCTTCCATTTTCTACACCAGATCCTCTTATGAAGGGTTTTCATTTTTGCTTTTACCGTTGTAGGTCTTCAAATTACTTAAAAGGTTATGCCATTCGTATTCCACTCTTTTCATCATTCACTTTTAGTTTTTGCTCTTCATCTCAGTTTTATCCTCGAATCACAATGAAACCTTAACTTTCACCTACCCATCTTCCCTATTTTCTGCAAAACCAAATTGCATTCTAACCTAAAAAAAAAAACCTGCACAATTGACTTAACCGTTTGTTGTTTAGCCAATCTACTATACTTGTTCGTTGCCTTCTCTATTTTAACATTACTAGATGGGGCAAGGTCGACCTGTATGGAATGAAGATGTAGATGCTATAATTTAAGGCAAGTGTTAATCAATCCCTTGTGGTTTTCTTTAAGCATTCCTTGTTATGCCTTTTTGCATCCATTTGTTGTAACCTTATGTCGTTAGGTCCCTTTGGTTTGTTTTAGGCTGTCAAGGTTAACGCAAATACCATTGATGAAAAATTTTTTAGAATACTGTCAACTTTCTAAAGACACATTGTGTTTTTGGACCAATCAAATTGCCACGTCAACAAAATTGTTCTACACATATTCATCTAGAACTTAATTATTGGAAGTTGACAGATAAAAAGAATAATAAATTATGATAAATTCTTCGATGCTACTCTTGAGTTTCTTGTAAAAATTTGGTCTTACACGTTAAAAAATATGTTAGACGCTTTAACTCATTGAACGTTATAAAGAGATACTAGCATGTTGCCAATTCAATCGAAACTTCTAAAACTTTATTCTACTTTCATAATTTAAACCATCTTTATCCATCAAAATATCCAAATCCCTATGGATATGCACCAACTTTAGTGGAATGTATAAAATATATTATCGAAATATATTCTATAAATAGAGTTAGGTCTTTACATAGATCTATTGTCCTACTTATACCATAAAAATAATCATAATCATTTTATCCAACTGTACGTATCAAGTCATAACTTTTGAACCAATCTCTGAGCACTATTATCCCTTTTTATATAACACTTCATAACTCGATAATATATCCTCTGATACATTTTAAACTTAACTTTTCTTAAATTAAAAATTTAAATAACATGCATACTTAACAAACATAGTAGTATTCATTCAATACATGTTTTATTATCATCAAAACCAAATTAGAAGACTTAATAAAATACTCACTTCCTCCTATTTTTGAATCAGATTTCCATACATTTTAGAATCAACAACTTGCCCATTATCTCCAAGGCGGCCATCCGTAATAACCTTCCTTTTTAATAGGATTTTGGACAAATTTCCCCTATTACCTTCCAATTATTTTGGGATTTGAATTTTAAATCAAATAGTTGCAAATTGCTAAGTACATGCAAGGAGAATCAAACCATATTCCTATTTTCACTCTAACAAATATGGGATTTTCTTTTGAATTCAACAAGAAGGATGGATTACCTTATTGTAGTGTGGTTTGGTATAAAGAGATGGTGATGAGAAGGAAGTATTAGAGAGGACATTTAAATTGAGGAGAATTATAATAGAAATAATCAATGTTAGGGGTTAATTCAACTAAGGAATCAATGTTTCAAATAGTTTAAATAAGTGATTAATGTTTTGAAAAATTCAAATAAAAAATTAATATTTCACAAAATGGTTTAAATAAGAGATTCCTAATAGTCAATCCATAAAATTATTTAAACTACTTTGTGAAACATTGATCCCTTATTTGAACCACTTAATCAAATGTTGATTCTTATTTGAACTTTTCAAGACATTAATCCGTCATCTTAGCCCCAAACGTTGATCCCCTTCATTAAAATTATTCCCATTTTAAACTAAAAGCTTTCAATCTCACTTATGCAAATATAGTTTATTACATGATTTTTTATTAATTATAGTTGTGCAGAAAAACTTAAAGGAATTCCTTACTTTTCTATTTCCTCATTTGATTGATATTTTTCTTAAGCTAGAATTGTTATATTTTTTAGAGTTAGTTTTTCTCTATAGTTAGTAAGATAGATTAGAGAGAAGCTACATAGGTAGAGCAGTAAGCGACTGGGCCAAAGATTGGCTATGCTTTTGTAACTCTCAAAAAGGGATTTATTTGGATATAAGTGAACATTAGCATGAAATATTGAATCCCTAGCAATCGAGCTAGAAGTATGCAATAAGTATAAGGCCGAAATACTATAATTCTTCTTCCTAATCTTTTCTTTTCTTTACTCTCTTTTATTTTTCGCATATTTATTTGCTATATTAAATATTGTTTTTTTTTTTGCCTAATTGAATGAAATAATTAAAGGGGTAGGTTTAAATTGTAAAAAAGTTTTAAAATTTTATTAAGTAAGCAGTCCACCCCTCTTCTCTTGGTTTATTTCGAGACTATACACTTATCCCTTTTAGGTATAGATATACGTATTGATATTAGATCAAATGATTGAAAATAATACAACATTGGAAGTTTTATGGGAAGGGTAATTGAATGTAAATAAGTGGAGCCAAAAGGCAAAGCAATGAGAGGATTTCAAGTCAACATCACAGTTTATACCTCAACTTTCCCACTTGTTGAAATTATATACTTGACGTTTAGATATGCCTAATTATATACTCAATTAAAGATTTTACTATCACTATCTACACCTTAATTTACTCTAATTTGCATAATTAATCCAGTTGGTACAATAATCAATAGGTCAGCCACCCATGGTCTTAGGAGGTCATGCGACCCCCAAAAAGTAGTCGATGGCCACCCCAGCAAAATAATTGGTTGTAACCTACTATGAGACCTATAGATAACCATAAGTGGCCGCCCATGACCTTAGTGAGCTTGCGCAACCCCCTAAGGCCGTTGGAGGCCATCCCATTAGCTAATCATTCTGAATGGACTAATGGTGTGAATTAGAATTAATTAAGATATATATATGGTGATAAATAAATATTTAATTGAGTGTATAATTAGACAAGTTAAAATTTTAGGTATATAGTTACAAAAGGTGACAAAGTTGAAGTGTAAATTATGACATTGCCTTAAGAATTTCTTGAGCCAAGGTAAACATGAATTAGGCTGCCCTATCAAAACTAGGTAGTTAATCATGTTAATTGAACTAATTGTGTGAATTAGACTTAACTGAGATATAGACGATGACAAATAAATATTTAATTGGGTATATAATTAGATAAGTTGAAATTTTAGGTGTATAATTACAAAAGTGACAAAGCTAAGTTATAAATCATAACATTGCCTCAAAGATTTCTCAAGTT
Organism: Lumnitzera racemosa; assembly: GCA_024138005.1. Taxonomy (NCBI): domain Eukaryota; kingdom Viridiplantae; phylum Streptophyta; class Magnoliopsida; order Myrtales; family Combretaceae; genus Lumnitzera; species Lumnitzera racemosa. The sequence goes on from JAMXBC010000007.1 coordinate 12,964,289, forward strand.
AAGGTAGACACGAATTGGGCTGTCCCCATCAAAATTGGGACTTGGGTAAGTAGGTTAGAGATGAGACATATATTATCAAGTTTAAGTATGAGAAGCTCTTGGATATCTATTTTAAGTGTGGTCGTATGAGGCATATAATTACTAGATATAATGAAGAAATTAATACTCAAAATTACAGACCTTAGTTAAGAGCTCTAGCTATCAAATCTTTGAATGATGGTGAAGTATTGACCTATAATACATTACCAATCCACTCCACATCATTAAATGCAACCTTAAAGTTAGTCGACTCCACTTTCTACCCTTTGCCCTAGAAGGACTACTACTACCTTCTTGTTGTTAAGGAACTAATTGCTACCAAAGCAAAATGTAACCTTAAGCCACAAACCATATATTCCACCTTTAAAAAGTATTTCTTCCCCTTAGCAACTTACCTGATGTAACTACATACAGTCCTCCCATCACATTAAGACCACCATAGAAAACCTCATTATCTAATGCACCTGTTACTTCCTCTTTAAAGCCTAAGGAAGTAACAAGCCCGGTAAAATCCTTAGTAACCATTCCTCTAGATAGAAATTTCCCAACAGAAGCTAATGTCCATTACTTCTCATTACTATCACCCACTCCCCAAAGCATCTACATTATAGAGTTTCCAGATCCATACCATTTGACCCTTTCCCCTAAACTCTTGTTAAGAATTCCCCTTCTTACCTAATTTTCACACTTAAAACGCTTTTGTGAAGAGACCAGCTGATAACTCATCTCTAGGCCTCTAACAACCTAACTAAAACTCCTTCCACCATATTGTCCACTTTGACATTAGTTTTGTTTGTCCATCGGTGTAGCAGCTTCTTAAGGGGGTCACCCATCTTAGAATTGCTCTGGCCTAAGCACACTTAGTTTTGAAGTTCCAAAAAAGTCTAAGTTACTACACCAAAAAACACATCAATGATTAAAGTTTCGTCACCTAATATATAAGGGGTATTACATCAAAAAGATTGAAATTTTGAGAAGCTAGTAATAACTTGTCAATCTAACTGAAAAAGCAGGATTATTAAAAGGGGAGAAAACTTAGAATTTCAAGAATTACACCTAAGAGAGTAAAACCTTCCTCAGTACTAATGGAAGTTACCACTGATTCTCTCATTAACATTCTAGTTAAGTGTGTTATTTTGTTGATTGAGGGTTGTAGTAGTTGGTTAAAATCGGTCATTCAGGAGCCATGATCATTATTAGCTAAAACTATTAAGGATTAGGGCTATCCTTGATAGTACAACATCTAAGCAAGCTTATGTTCAAATACAATCAAAGTATTGCATTTCAAATGCAAGGCCTACCCTTTCTTTAAACGTTATCAATGATTGAACTTAAAGATATGAACAAAAAAAATTAATAAATCAGATAAGTTGTTGAGAATTAGAAGGAAGCTGAGATTCATTAATGAGTTCTATGTTTGCCTAACCAATAGATAAAGGGGATTAGCCTTATGGTGGTCTAAAGATGTGGAGACATCCATACAAGATTCTTGCAAAAACCACATAAAAATTTTTGTTCATTTAACGGGTGGTAATTGTCATGCCTCGAAGCGGCAAAGTTGTAACAGTCCCGCTGTGTAAACCAACCTAAGATAGAAGTTGGCCTTACAACCGCTATCTTAGACCTGATCTACACAAGGCATCCACGACTAACCCGCTTTAAAGTAAACAATTTGTAATTTAAATAAATCATTTACCTAAGAAAGTGAGGAGATACATATATACACTATAATTTAGTTAGTACAAATATTGTTTACAATATTTCTCCGTAATATATTTCCTAGTTATTACCTTATTTAGAAATGAAAAATTCTAAAGTAACAGCTTAAACCTTAAAAATATGTGTTTATTCTTTAAATGTTTTTCCTCACTCCCCAAGATCCAGCAGTTACTAACTTTAGAGTATTTGTTTGCCGCTTCTTAACTAGTACCTGCATGACGTTTATAGGGATGTGAGCAACCACAGCTCAGTAAGTTAGGATGGAGAACTTAAAACTATACCATAAACACAACAAGGTTTTCAATCAACTTATTAGGTATAATGCATGTTCATTCCTTATTTTTCCTGATTTTTCTTTATTTTTCCTTAATTAATTATGAATTTTCTTTAAGTATTTAGTTTTATTTTAGTACATTTCACGTATTTTAAATAATTACGTATATTTATACCTACATGTAAATTCATATATTGTACAAATAAATATTCCTAAATATTATTTAGGTCATTTTATGATTTTTAGTATACATATAATTTATCTCTAGCGATTCGTTAATTATCGAAATGCATTTTACGTATTTTCGATAAATAACGAGTTATATATTTAAATTTTGGAATTTTTATAGTCTTTTATTTTATTTCTTATTTTCTTAAATTTAAACTTATGGGATCATTTTTACTAATATTTCTAACTTTACTTATAATTTAGGCTTAATCGGATCTTTCAGCCGATCGAAACCTTCAGTGACTGGTTTTGGGGCTTACAGCAATTCTTCTTAAACATTTCTTGAGTATATGCTAAACTTGGCCCACAACCCATCATGCCTTATGGAAGGAGTTGGAAGATTTGGGGAGTTCCTATAACATGCCTTGGTTATGTATAGGATATTTCAAAGATATCATGTTTTCTCCAAAAAGTGAGGATGGTAATACTCATTCCAGTAGGCTTATGGAAAGATTCTGCTCAATGAGCATGAATGCTAACCTAAATGATTTGGGTTTTAAGGGTTTTAGTCTTACTTGGTCTAATAAGAGAGATAATGGTGTAATGGAGAAAATGGATAGAGCATTAGCTTCTCAAGAATAGCTTAAGAGATTTTTCAATTTCGCATCAAGTGGCCAGGAATTGTGAAAGACATTCCATTAAAACTATTCTTGTTATGCTTTAGAAGTATTTAAAGACTAAAGGTGTTACATAATAAAATGGTGAGTTAGATCATGTAACTATTGTAGATGACTCTTACTTTTCTAAAATGAAGGGAAGGAAGAGATATAGATTTGAGAATATGTAGACCACTTCTAGCACATGTAAAGATGTTATCAAAGAAGCAACCAACTAATCATTGCCTTTCCTTTTGGGTTTGAGATGAAATGAAATCAAAATGAGACTTTATGAATGGAGTTGTAGGGCATTCCTAAATAATAGGAATGAAATAAGATGCATTGGTCAGAGCTTTCACAAGTTTATAGCAAGGGGATAAATATAAATAAGGACCTAGAAGTAGCACTGATAGGATAATTGGAGTTGCTTTGGAAAATAAAGGAGTTATATTGCACTAGTGATCTAGAATTACTTAGCTGAAAGAGAGGGATAGGGATACAAGATTCTTCTATCAATCTACCTTGATGAGGAGACAAAGGAATAAGATCTCAAGACTAATGGATGATGAAAGGCCTGGAATCAAGGATGGGGAAGCCATTATGAGGAAGTTCCATTGTCTTTATGAAAATCTTTCTAAGACCAATTAGGTTAAGAGCTTAGGTAATATCCTTGAGTTGATTCTTACCTTGGTGAACAAGGAAATGATCGAGATGCCAAGGAGACCAATAATTTTTGAAGAAATAAAATGTGCAACCTTTTAGTTAAGAGCCCTTAAAGCTCTCGAACCAAATGGCTTCTTAGGAATATTTTGTCAACGTTACTAGCATATTATAGGCAAGAGCATCATTGATACAATCTAGGCCTTCTTCCATTTAAGTATCATGTCTCCTTCCTCAAATCAAATAGATTTTTGTTGTAATTCCTAAAATTGCATTACCATATGAAGTTGGTTACTTTCACGCTATAAGCCTTTGCAACTTCAATTTTAAGATAATCTATGGAGTCCCTACAAACTATTTAAAACTAATGTTACAGAACGTTGTCTCTGAATCTAGAGTTCATTTGTCAATGAGCGTGTAATCCATGATAACACCATCATAGCTTATGAAACATTTTACTTTCTTAAGGCTAGGCATAAATAAAGCCTATGATTAAGTGAAATGGGATTTCTTAAAGGCAATCATAGTTAAAATTGGCTTTAATGAAAAATGGATTAAACGATTGATGGTGTGTGCTACTTCTATTGGTTATATTGTAATAGAGAATGGAAAGATAGTAGGGAAAGTCCATCCATCTAAGGGTTTTCGGCAAGGCGATTCTCTCTCGCCTTACTACTTTATTCTAGTAGTAGATGTACAATCAAGAAACATTAAAAAAGCAATTGGAAACAAGAATATAAAGAATGTAAACTAAGAGTATATGTCTCATTTATCTGATCCATTATCTACTGATGACTATTTTTTATAGAGGTTACCCCTAATAATGTATAGGTTCAAAGGAATCTGATCAAGCATATTGCAAAGCTTCATATCGAAGTGTCAACTTGCAGAAGTCCGACTTCTTTTTCTATAAGTTTGTCACAACAAAAGTAATTAAGGAGGTATGATATGGATCTGTAGGTGAACACATGAATCCAGTATCATACGAAAACCAATGGATGAGTACGGGCCATAAGATGGCCCAAAAAATAAGTGGAAGTTGATGGTTTAGCAAATCTCGCACACTAACTCTACAAATATGACGCATCGTAGAACCACACACTGACCTAAGCTAGTACCTAATATGATGTACAGATACTAAGCCTAGGGTTGCTCGCTACAATATTTACTAAAGAAATTGATAAAAGCAGGTAGATAAGAGCTTTCCTAAGGAAAAGACTCAAGGATTTTTCATTAATATGTCAAGTCTATCTAAAACCCTATATATATATTTTATTTATACAAAGTGGTAAAGTTGTGTATAAAATGACTAAAAGATGCTTTAGTGGCATCCTAATAATTGCAAATAAAACATGAAGACAACTTAGGGAAAATATAAGAAAGAGAAAATCTACATAACATAAGTAAAATAGATAGTTGAATGAGATTTTCAAGTGAAGGGCTGATGTTTGATTCATAAGAGCTATTGGAGACTTTGGAGCTTTGATCTAGGCAAACATAATTCTAGACGACCTGTCTTGTTCGAGGCCGATCTGATATGACCATAGCCAACCTGACGTTGCTGTGGCTGACCTTAAATGGCTAGGCCAACTTGATATGCCAATAACCGATCTGACATGGACATGGCCGACCTGTTTGATCTGACCCAGCATAGTTGAGCTGATATGGAATAGCCAAGCAATCTCAACATGACCAAGCAAATCTTAGCCAAATAGACTTAGGCGAGCATATCATTCTCGACAAAGTAGAGCAGACGAGTAGGGTAGGACAGTCTTGTTGAGCAGAACAAGTTGGTAGCACCAAGGATGTTGGCAGAGTAGGACAGACTCATTTAGGCTAGAGTAGAGCACATCTAGTTTATTAGAGTAGACTTAGGAAAGTAGAGTAGAGTGGACCTAGTATAGCAAAGAAGATTTAGCAAAGCAAGGCATAAATAGTAAGCTAGGACAAAACTTGTAGGGCACGTCGGGTCTTCCAATATTGCCAAAGTTTATAGATAGGTTTCTGGCAAAGCTCAGTTAAGATAGAGCAGGGTGTATTCAACATTACAAGGTAGACCTAACAGAGCAGGGCAAGTCATCTAGCACTAACTGAGCTTATACATGGGTCATCCATTTGCTCGGGGCTCATGAATAAGCTTACTACATAGTCTGAAACCAGGCATGTCATTGGATTGGCATCTAGAATCCTATCATCCCCTCCCTCTTAGAAAAGTTTCAACTTGAAACTTAAAAATTGGTGGCTCCAAATCCCTCAAGGTCAATTACCAATCGACATAATTGAAATTTAGATATATGAAGCTACTCTAGGTCCTATAATAAGGTCATTACAAACCAATGCTCCCTCCACTCATCATGGGCTCTATCAATCAAACCTTTTATCATAGATCTTTCCTTCTACTCATCATAGATCCGATCTGCTGCACCTTGGTAGTGCTAGCAACTGTCAAATACTGGAAGTAACATAATCTCAAGGTCATACAATGGATCATGGGCTCATGGATCTTGTACGGGCAGGATGTAAGATGGCTCGTTAGTCATAAGTTCTTCTACCTCTTTACACTTAGCTAGCTTAGATCTAACAACCTCTTCATTTGTTGTAATCAACATTCCCTCTGCTTCCTCATAAATTGATTTTCTTCATCCTTCTACCTACATATCTCAAATCTTTCCAAGATGAGAGTACCAAAGGTCAACATAATATATCCTCAATACATGTATCCATCACCTCAGCCCTGATAAGCTCCAATCAATAGTTGATAATAACTTACAAGTACGATGGTATAATTGCTCATATTAGTGTTATGTAAACTTGTTAGAGGATTAGGATGAAAGATTCCGATATGAGGAAGGCAAACATATTAATTCCTAGAGCTACCATCTGTAGCATTTATAGTGGGTGATGGAACCATTTCCAGAACATGTGGGCTCAACCAATCCCCAATCGACAGTTGATAATAGCTTACAGGTGCGATGCTATAATTACTCATATTAGTACCACGTAAACTTGTTAAAGGATTAGGACGTAAGATTTCAATATGAGGAAGGCAAACGTAGTAATTCCTGGAGCTACCATTTGTAGCATTTATAGTAGGTAATGGAACCATTTCCAGAACATGGGGGCTCAACTACCACCTTACCTCTAGGCCTCGTTTACCCAGCATCCTTTACCTCTTATTCCTTGACCTTCTTTCCTCGGGCTTCTTTCTTATCAGCTTTCTCTGTTTAAGTATCCCTTTGCTGCCTCATTTCTTCTCCAAGCTACTTAAGCTGAACAAGTATTAACTCTAACTATTTCTACAAATTAAAGTGATCGGCATCAATGGTGGATTCTACTCTTAAGGCTAGTCAGATAGCTTCATTTAAGCTTCTTACTCTTAAGAGGTTAACATGTTGGGTGATCTTCGGTCTCAATCCCTTCATGAATCGTAAGATAGTATACGAAAAAGACTCATAAAATTCACATTGCCGCAAGAGTGCCTTATACTCTTGGGCAAATTTTTGAAAACTCATTTTTCCTTGCCTCAAGGTAGATAGCTCCCCGTACATCTCGTCTTGATATGATGAGGACACAAATTTTTCTCACATTGAGGGTCTCATTGAGCTCCATGTAGTACTCGCCCCTTTAAGGATCCTTTGCCTTAATACATTCTTCTACCAAGTCCTCACAAGGCCTTAAAGTTGATCCTCTATGGTATATTCCTTCTTACATTCAAGGCATAGATACCTTTTAAAGACATTTGGAATTCCCAATCCAAGTACTCGTTTGGAGATCCATAACCATCAAACTTAGTTATTTTTGACCTTATATCTTCATAGTCATAGTCATAACGATATATTCCTCGATTGTCATAAGCTATGTTGAATTGAGGTATCAACTCAGTAAATTCGCTTGGCTCACAAGAAGTCTTGTCAATAATGACTCAAACTACCCAACACTTGGTAATTTAGGAATTGATAAAGGCATATTTTACTCATATTTTAGTGTGTAAATTAGGTTGAATTATCATTGGTTTTCTAAAAATCATTAAAAAATGGTACTTAAGTAATCTCATTTGGATATTTCAGGTCTCAAAGGATTCAGAGTGGAAATACGAACAATTTAGAGGAGTTTCACGCAAACGAAGGAAGCCTGAATCAACACATAACGCTTGGGAATTGAAGGCAACCAACCTGCACTCTATACCGACGACTTTTCAACTCAGCACCGCTGGCCTTTAGTGCAAAATAACCAATCGAAAGACAACCTTTGTTTTCTTTATAAATAGACATGTGATTGATACTTTAGAGAACATTTTTTTTTTTCGTCTTTCTTTTACTTAGAGAGTCTTAAAAGAAGTTAAGTTTTATTTTAGAAGATTTCTTTTGAATTTCATAGATCATTGAGAAGACTTCGCTCTTGCTGTAGAGATCATCCTTAGAGTTTGCAACTGAAGTTTCTTTATCATAATTACAGAATTGGTGATTTATATCGTATTTCTATTTATGCAATTCTGTTATTTGTTCTTATTTCTAATCATGAACTTCTTTGCAAATTCTATTGTTATATGTGCTTTTATTTTAATTTCCATAGCTAGCTAGGTTTTAATTGCGAAAATTGATGAAACCCTAGAAAGCCGAGATGATAATTGTAGTCATGTTATAGGTTAATAGATGTACGGTTAATTTATGATTGCAATTTCTATTATTCTAATTATAATTCTCTATTGGTTATAATTGTTAGAAACATTATTAATATGGGAGTTGATATAGGGTTTGTTAGAAATTCTTAATTAAACCGATTAGCTAAAGCAGGAACAACGTTAATTAAATTAATTAGAAATTATCTAGGGATTAATGTAATGTCTCAAGTTAATTATTTGCTAAGACATTAGGGATAGTTAATTTAAAGCATTAGTCGATCATACATCGAGAGATATATGAGTGTAATTTAGAGTCTACTGTTAATTGGAGTACGGGAGTTAACTGATTAATTGGAGGTTTAATTCCTTAAACTTTAAAGCATGATAATTTCACTTGGATGACCATATAGCTATTAATCTATATAACATGATAACAATTTGATTTACATAACTAAGGTAGATTCTGTTTTTCCCACATGCTCAATTGATTGCTTCATCTTAGATATATAATCATGATTTTCTTTTTGACAATTTTAGGGTAATTAGAAATTAGTTAATTCACAATTCAATCTTGATTGCCTAACTATTGATAAGAACTATCATAGGGTTAGTAATTTCATAGTCCTCGAAGTATCGACAACCTTACTCACTCTTTATTACTTGATTTCGACCTAGTATACATACTAGAGTCTTCGCAATATTTTTATATATATAGTTTTAGCGAATCAAGAATACAGCAGCTCAGATGCTTGCATAGCTCGAATCTTCCTCTTCACTTCAGCACTCTAACTCAACTCAACTCAAATATTAGAATCAGCTTAGCTATTAGGTTAAAGCAGCTCGGTACCTGAGCTTAGATACTATAAACTAGCTTGACAAGTTGAATTGGCAAACAACTCAACTCAGTAACCTTAGGAGTATGGCAGTTTGGCTCGACAAGTTAATCGAAATAACTACTCAGATGTGCACGCCTTTTGCCGATCTCAATTTAAGCAACACTTCACTGAAATGACATGTCAGCACTTTTTCATACCAGTACTCTTAGTCAACACTACAACTCGAATAGCTTCTCTAAAGTGCAACAGCTTGTCACCTAATGGTCTCACTCCATCAGCTCAGTTCAGACACTTACACTTCGAGCACCAAGCACTATGCCAATCCCTAAGATAACAATACAACTGTAATCACCACTAGCACCAAATCGTCCAACGCAACACCTAAGAAAATTTACCACCTGTTACTATTGTAACAAGGTCTCTATAGCTAACAACCACTAAAAACTATAAATTAATAGCGACAACTCCAGTTTTAATAGGAGCAGCCATAACACATTCTACTAACTGTTGTTGTAACTACACAAAAGAATCCCATTAAATGAACCTCCATCCAAACTCAATGACCCAAATCATAGAATTTAAGCACTATTGTTAGAAAAAATCAAACACCCACTTTCAATTTAAGCCACCAAATTCGAATCCCTTGTAATTTTGACAACTATGGTTTCATGAGTCTAAACCCTATAATAGTCTCTTTCCCAACACTCATGAACTGGGTCGCACACTTCACCATACCAATACAGTAATAGGCCCATGCAACCCTAGTTCTAGCCACTACTACTACAATAGCATAACGTTACACTAACCTACAATCAATATGACTCAATCTTACAGGCCCACTTCTAACTTAACCCTAGTAATCAATATGCTCAAATGCACCGGTGTACACAGAAATGACCTTCCTCTGTTTTTGCAATGGAGAACAAAGTACAACAGGAACCAAACTTATTGACCCACAAATCTCCACCTCATAGCTCAAGATTTTCAAAACTTACTCCAATTGAACCAACTCCAGTATCTACGAAAGGAACACAACAACCAGTAATCAGCAAACATGAACAAATCTTTGCAACAACTTCACGCTCTCCCTTTCGAAACTATGCTCCGATACTAAGATGATACAGATCCATGGGTGAACACATGAATCCAGTATCATATGAAAACCAATGGATGGGTCCGGGCCGCAAAATGGCCTAAAAAATAAGTGGAATTCAATGGTTTAGCAAATCTCGTACACTAACTCTACAAATATGACACACCTAGAACCATACACGGACCTAAGCTAGTACCCGATATGACATACAGATACTAGGCCTAGGGTTACTAGCCACAATCCTTGCAAAAGGGATTAATAAGAGCGAGTAGATAAGAGCTTTTATAAGGAAAAGACTCAAGGGTTTTTCATTAATATGTTAAGTCTGTCTAAAACCCTATATAAATGTTCTATTTATACAAAGTGATAAAGTTATGAATAAAATGACTAAAGGATGCCTTAGTAGCATCCTAATAATTACAAATAAAACATAAGGACAACTTAGGGAAAATATAAGAAATAAGAAATCTAAATAACATAAGTAAAATAGATAGTCGAATGAGATTTTTGGGTGAAGGGCTAATGTTTGATTTTGAAGAGCTGTTGGAGACTTTGGAGCTTTGATCTAGGCGGACTTGATTTTGGATGACGTGCTCTGCAAGGTAGACCCAACAGAATAGGGTAAGTCATCCAGCACTGATGGAGCTTATAAAAAGCTTGTCCGTTTACGCGAGGCTCGTGAACAGGCATACCATATAGTCCAAAACTGGGCATGTCATTGGATCGGCATCTAGAATTCTATCAAGGTATATGAGAGGTCAGAGATCCTAATGACAACTAATCAAGGAAAATATTTAGGGCTACCCATATTATGGGGAAGGAATAAATCAAAAGCTTCATGTTTTATCAAAAATAGAATCAAAGCAAACTGAGGAACTAAAGCAGATCCCTTCTTTCAAAGGTAGGAAAGGAAGTCATGATCAAAGCAATTGCCTATGCAATTCTTAACTATTTTATGAATTGCTTTGAATTCCCCACAAAATGGTGTAAGGAGGTGAATATTATGATGTCCCACTACCGATGCGTCAAATGAATAAGGAGAAAGGATTCACTAGATGAAGATTACCTTGCCTAAAGGAAATAGGGGGATTTAATAATTAAGGATCTCAATAATTTTAAATTTGCCCTTCTTACAAAGTTGGCTTAGGGAGTGATTGCAAATGAGAACATGTGTGTATGTGTACTCAAGGGCATTTATTTTCCTAATTCATCTTTTTTGCATGCAATTAGAGGGTCATGGGACTCATAAGGGTAGGTCAACATCCTATATGGAAGAGAATACTTAATAAAAGGTGCTTTATGGAAAATAGGAGACAAATCCTCTATAAGACCATATGTGGATATCTAGGTGTTAAATCTAAGGGATCATATACCAACTTTTAAGGTACATTAGGTTGATACAGAGTTAAAATTTTTAGAGGATACATGAACACTTCCAAATGTAGGATGTATAGAAGCACCAACAACTATTGATCAACAATCTAAACTAGCAATTCAAGAGATTCCGTTATCATAAATGGCTATGAAGTACCATTTAGGATGGCCTCACAGTGCAATTTGATATAAAAAAAAAAAAGTAATTTTAGACTTAGCTAAATGTAAATTTTGCAACGCAGATGAGTTTGTTAAACATTTACTTTATGTTGTCATTGGACCTAGTTAGTTTGGTTTATTGTGATAGGCTTAACAGTTGAACCTAACTTTGTTTCCATTGGAAAATGGTTATAAAGTTGTGTAAGAGAGGTAGTAATGACTAAATAGGAATAGAATAATCTTTTTACTAAGTTGTATACTAGTTATTAGTGGTTTTGGAAGGTAAGATGTAATAGAGTTTCAATGTGAAGACACTAGATGTTAGTAAAGTGGTTGAGTTAGGTATGGTGGCCATTAATGAAGTAGAGTGGATTGCAAGAAGGAAAAAAAAAAAAGAGTGGAGATACAAGAGTTGAAATGTTAATGCCAGCTATAGGGATGGCAATACGTGTTACACTAATTTGCCTAAAAGCTCAATAATCACTAAGGCTTACCGTAGGAGTTAAAAACCAAGTAGGTCCTTTGACATATCAAAGAAAAGCAAAGGGAGAAGTTGGCACACTAGATGTAGTAGCTTATGTATAGCTGCTCGAAGGATATTACTCACCAAAGGAAACAACATAACTTGACACTTCACTTGATGTAACGCACAAGCTAATGCCAAGTTCCACTCGCCGCTAATCTCGAGCTACTTAGCAAGATTAGATAAGAGTGTACAAAAATAAACTTGGAGAGGAAAATCTCATAAGAACAAGTATATTCAATGTCTAAAAGGAATGTAAGATAATGCGGCTATAAAGAGGAGAGACTGTTTATAATAAGTCCCTAGAACAACAACACAAATAAGGAAAATTACAAAAAGGCATACATGAAAAGGAGAGTCTTAATACATACGAAAAGGGTAAAAAGGAAAAAAGACAAAAAGGAATAAAAGTGTAGAGTTAGGTAAAAGGACATGTGGCATTTCATCAATAGTTTAGTACTAAGGAATCTTTAAGTGTAGCAACTAAGCTAAATCATGATGTGGTGGCATCGAACATTGCCGAGACAAATAAGAAATGTCGTAAGTATAAGGGTTTGGCTGAAAGAGAAATACTAGTCTAGAAGGGGCCTAGTTCAATCCACTTCACAGGTTGCTCTTAGCACTCGACATTCGGTAAATAGTAGTTAGCAACAATGTAAGTGTTCACACAAAGTAAGGTGTAACTGAGTAGAGTTCTTAAGGAGTTTGTCCATCGTTCCTCAAAGTATTGTTTCTCGTCTTCAGCAGGCTAATGAGAGAGAATCATCCTAGCAAGAGATTGAAGGCCTCGGAGGCGTACGAGAGTAAGAAGGCTAAAGGCCAGTAGTCCATCAGCTCCTTGGGGTTATTGAAGATTAGCACTCAAATCTTAGTCTTCTTCTTCATCAGGCATATAGGGCATTAGGTCAGCGACATTGAAGGTCACAAATACGCCATACCCTTCGGCAGCTCAATCTCATAGGTATTATCATTGATATGCTTGAGGATCTTGTAAGGTCCATCTGCTTTAGGGAATAATTTGTTCATCCTCTTTCCAAGGAAACATTCTTTACTGAGGTAGATTCAAACAAGGCCCCCAAAAGTAAAAATGATTCACCTCCTTCCTTGTTCCTTTTATCGAGCCATGGTCTTGGCTAGTTGTTCAACAACCTTTTGATGCAACCTATGAAACTCCCCGATACGGTACAGGATGGATTGGGTTTCCCCTTAAATAGTTGGGCTAATAATTAGATCCAAGGGTAAATTTGAGTTAAGTCTATAAACAACCCCTAATGGCAACCTTCCTATCAAGCTATGGGTGGAGCAGTTGTAAGTGAACTCAATGATAGGCAGGCATAGATCTCAATCATGTAAATTTTTTCCAACAACCACTCGTAGGAAGTTACTGACTATCCTATTCACAACTTCGATCTAATCGTTTGTCTGGGGATGACAAGAAGTACTAAACATGAGCTTAATACTGAGCTTCTTCCACAGGGTCCTCTAAAAGAAGCTCATAAACTTTGAGGCATGGTTAGATATAATACTTCTTGGCACTCCATACAGCCGTATAATTTCCTGCGAAAAGAGGCTAGCGACAAATAAAGCATCATTGGTTCTATGACAAGGAATGAAGTGGCTCATCTTGCTAAATCAATTAACCACCACCATAATAGAGTCATTTCTTCTCAACGTTCAGGGAAGGTTGAGCATGAAATCCATGCTTAGGTTGGTCCATGGTCGCTCAGGTATAGGCAAGAGCGTGTATTCTCCGTACGACTCCTTCCTTCCTTTTACATGTTTACACATCTCACATCTCTTAAGAACTTGACTCACATCTTTCACTATCACAAGCCAATAGAATTGTTCTCTCAATATTTTAGCTATTCTCTTTTCTCCAAAATGGTCGGCTAAGCCTCTAGCATGAGCTTCTCATACGAATAGTTCTCTAGCCGAACTACTTGGCATACAAACCTACTTGCCCTTCATCAAAAACCTTTAACTTAAGTAGAAACCATCTATAACCCCTCAAACATTACACTTAGTTACTAAGGGCCTAAAATATAGATCATGCTCATACTGATTAGGTAGTGTGCTAAATCAAAGTACCTTAGTTTGTATTATTGTAATGAGGGTATGACGACAAGAAATAGCATCAGCCATAATGTTGGTGCTCCCTTTCTTATACCAGATGATGTAGCAGAAGGACTCCAAGAATTCTACCCATTTGGCATGATGCGAAGAAAGTTTTTGTTACCCTCTAAGATGTTTAAGAGATTCATGATCTGAGTAGATGATGAATTCTCTCAACAACAAGTAATATTGCTAGTTTTGCAATGTTCAAACAAGGGCAAAGAACTCCTTATCATATGCCGAGTAATTAAAGGTAGCTCCTCTAAGTTTCTCGTTGAAATATGCATTGTAATAGGGATCAAAAATCGATCATGCACTCCCGAACCCGAGGGTTAGCTCAGATTGTTCACCGAGCTGTCCAAGATGAGTTAAGTGCTGAGGAGCAATGCATACCCCAATCCAACCAACCTACTTCACTCTCTACACCATCTAGGGAACTGCTAAGGTGATTAGCCAACATAACGAGCCGACCCCTCTGTAATACACTAGTCTAAGCACCAAATTAGGATACAGCCAACCCTATAGTGCTAAGGCTAAACTAATGATTATTAGGAGCTGACTATCTAAGGCCGAATGTGAGCCGTCCCTAAACTAACCCTTATCCGATCCCAGTAGTCTGAGTTGCCAAACTTCCAACGTCGACTACACTTTCTAACATCCATACTATCCTTTCTAACTACCCCTGCTAGACTCGTAGTCTTATTAGGACCATAGAATGAGCAAAATTTCACGCGTAATGTCCTTTCTGACAAAGGAAATTCTTTTAGCGCGATTACATTGATACCCTTATAAATTATTCCTCTATTCTTAGCTGGTAGAAATCCATTTTTGTAATTTCCTGTAACCTAGAACTTACCCTAATTAGGTATTATAAATACTTGCAAATTGTAATAGCTACAATGATCAATACATAAAGAATACACTAAACTTTTACACCCACTTGAGCTAAGTGTTCTTTTGCTTACTATTATACTGCTCTTATCTAGTCCATTGAGCATAGACTAATAGCGAGTGACCTTTGGCTATACTTGTGCATCATATCAAGTGTAACCCGAGCTCGTGTGAGGCATTAGTACATCATATCCATTGTCAATGCACTAAAACCCCTGCTTATCCTTCAACTATCATTTACTTTTCGAGCCATCTCACGGCCCAAACCCACCCTTTAGTTATACGTGATATTGAGTCCGTATATTCATCTACAAATTCATATCATCTTGGTATCAAAGCTTAGCTACGTTCGAAGCTAGATTCTGCTACTATGTTCTTTAAGTGGTTTGTTACTGCTCTCATGTGATAGAGGATCTATTGTTAACATTAAAGTTTAGTAATTAAGAAGTGTTATGTACTCTATTTTTCCATATTTTCGATACACAAAACAGAATGTGGTTGACTACTTGTTTGATGTCTAGTTGTCGTAGTGTTGGAAGTATTGTTTATTGATCTACTGTTGCTATTTGTGGAAAGAACTTCAAGTAGTATTATTAGACGTCAATTTTGTAGAGTAACCATCAATGTCAAATTCAAGTGTTCAAGGAACTTTAGGAAACTAAGAAAGTGGTACTTTACATGGCCAAGGGTAAGAAGGAAGCTTCATACCTTAGTCAGTGGGTAACCGCTTAGATAGGCTTACCAACTTGGTAGCTAGTTTGGTAACCGTTATTTAAGAAGACAAGCAACAAGCTAGAAAGAGGCTTACTAGAGAACGTGAGCAACAAGAGCAAGGCTATGGTCAATTTGGCTGAGTTAATGCCCCAGCTCGACCACTTCGAACTGAAGGAATTGATAGGGATGGTGGGCAAAGGATAGCGCTTGAAGAGATTAAGGAAGAAGCGGAAGGAGATGACAACACAAAGGAATACTACAAGGCTGAAGAAACAAATGTACGAACCCCTAGAGTTGAAGGATTAAGGATACGTATTCCAAGCTTTTCTGGAAATGGTGATGCCGAGGACTACTTGGATTGAGTAGATAAGATTGAAAAATAGTTTGAATGCCACGAAGTGACTAATAATGCAAAGGTTAGACTTGCTGTATTGGAATTTACTGGTTATGCCGCCTTGTAGTGGAAAAACTTACAAGCTACCCGACGAAGAGAAGGAGAACGAGAAATCAAGAGATGGGATGGAATGAAGAGAGTTATGAGGAAAAGGTTTATGCTAAGCCATTATCTTCAAGATACCTTCAAAAGGCTATAGGAACTGAGGAAAGGTGGATTAACTATTGAAGCTTACATCAAGGAATTCCAAATGTTGATGATCCGATGCAAAGTCAGTGAATCGAAAGACCGAATAGTATCTCGATTCATCAGTGGGCTAAAGTATGAGTTTGGAGATATCCTGGAAACCATGGAAATTAGGTCACTTAATGACACAATATGAGTCACCCAAAAGATAGAAAGGTACCGAATAAGAAGGTTCTGACCACCAGTTAGCCAATCCGATAGTAGCTGAACTGTTCAGAGCAGACCTGTGCAAACGAAGCTAAGTAAGGTTGCTGAGACCTAACCTACTCAGACTACCTGAACAGTAGAGAAGAAGGAAGTCCTAAGGAAGTTTGAGAAAGGCCAGAGTTCGAATAGGAAGACAAGTGAGATCAAGTATTTCAAATGCCAAGGATTTGGACATATGGCTACCCAGTATCTAAATAGAAGGATTATGGTGATTCGAAGTGAGATGTCAAGTCTCGAAGTGGACAGCATTGACGAGGAAGTAAAGAAGCTGAAGCAAGACGGACAGATCAAGCTGTCCGAGGAGGAAGTTATCTACAGTAAAGAAGGTAACTTTATGCCAGCACTCTAGTATTGAGGAGGATATTGAGTGTCAGTCCTATGCCCAAAGACAAATAGAGAGAAAATCTTTTCCACATCGATGCAAGGTGAATGAGTCATTGTGTACCCTGATAGTTGATAGTAAGAGTTACACCAATGCAGCCTCTTCATTTATGGTCCAGTAATTGAAATTGCCAACTAAGTCCCACCCAAAACCTTATAAGCTTGATTGGCTTAGTAATAAGGGAGCCCAACAGGTGAACAAACAAGTGTCTGTACCGATCTGCATTAGTAAATATCGAGTTAAAGTGCTTTGTAATGTACTGCCCATAAGTGCATCCCATATTCTATTTGGACAACCTTAGATATTTGATCAAGCAGTGATAAATGATGGAAGGAGGAATATTTGTTCCCTAAAGCATGAAGATGGGAGGGTGAAATTGAGTCCTATGACTATCGAGCAAGTAAAGGTCATGTAGTCCCAACTAAACCGAACCCTGAAGAAAGAGGTTTTAGCGCTAACCCGAGCTGAGCTGAAAAAGGAGATGGAGCTTGAAGGACCGACCTATCTACGGGTCCGAAGAATTCTAGAGATGAGACTTGAGGAGAAAGAACTGCCTGCTGAGGTAAAAACCTTGCTAGAAGAGTTTGCCAACTTGTTTCTTGAAGAGTTACCAAAAGGTCTGCCCCCAGTCTAAGGCATCAAGCATGCAATTAACCTACAGCCAAGAGCTACACTACTAAACAAGCCTATCTAAAGACTAAATCTTGAACAGGTTACCAAACTATAGAAGCAAATTGATGAGTTGATGGAGAAGGGGTATGTTCACGAATCCCTTAGCCCCTATGCTGTACCATGCCAGCCTTGTTAGTACCAAAGAAAGATGGATCTTAGAGGATGTATGTAGATAGCCAAGCAATCAATCATATTACCATCAAGTACAAGTATCCTATATTAGGGCTTGATGATATATTAGATGAGCTGAATGGAGCATGAGTGTTCTCCAAGATCAACCTTAAATTTGGATACCATCAAATTTGAATGCGCAAAGGTGACCAGTGGAAGATCGCATTCAAAACATAAAATGGATTATATGAATGGCTTGTAATGCTGTTTGGACTCTCTAATGCGCCAAGCACATTTATGCTCCCGATGACTCATATGCTCCGAAAATTAATAAGGAAGTTTGTCGTGGTTTATTTTGATGACATTCTGGTATACAACCTTGACTTGGAGACTCTTTAGGAGCATTTCCAAAGAGTCTTTGCAAAACTACGCGCTAAACAGTTCTATGCTAACCCGAAGAAATGTGACTTTTGCTAACCTAAGGTAATCTTCTTGGGGTTTGTTATGAGTGGAGGTGGAATCCGAGTTAATGATGAGAAAATAAGAGCGATCATAGAAAGGTCTGTATCAACCAGTTTTGCAAACGTGAGGAGTTTTCACAACCTAGCATCATTATTGCAAATTTATAAAGAATTTCAGTATAATTGCAGCCTTGCTTATCGAACTATCGAAGAAAAGCGTTGAATTTAAATGGGGAGAGAAAGAGAAGAGGAGTTTTGAGGAGGTAAAAGAGAAGTTGACTACAACCCCCATCTAAGCTTTGCTAACCTTTAACAAAGTTTTTGAAGTAAAGTGTGATGCATCCGAACTAGGCATAGGTGTTATGCTAATGCAAGAAGGATAACCTATTACTTACTTTAGCGAGAAACTTTGAGAAGCTACACTCAACTATTCTGTATATGATAAGGAGTTTTTCTCCTTAATTTGAGCCCTAAGGGTATGGCAACTATTATGCCCTTAAGTCGCAAAGTCACAACAGTCTCACCGTATAAACCAACCTATGATAGTAACCGACCTTACAGTGCCTATCATAGATATGAACTAAACAATGTGTCTATGACTCCTCGCTTTGAAGTAAATAGTTCAATTAAGACTTGTAGAAGTAGGGGTCCAATTGAAGTGGTCATGTGCATACTGCATGAGTAGCACGTTATACGTGGCTTTAAAGAAATGAAGTGAGATTGTCACCTGAGGGGATGATTAGGTGAGAATAAGGTAGGGAGGAGGAACAGGCAATCTCAGTGTCTCAAATGCACAAGTGATAAATAAGGTAGCCTTAAAGAACCTCAGGCGTTTACCTTATAGCTTGAGTAAATGAGATCAATTCTTTACTTGAATGCTATTTAATCTTAGAAAGCAAAGTTTTCATAGTGGAACATTATTTTTTATCTCTCTAAGAGTTCTAAATGATGAGGAAATACTAGGTATTTATAGGCTTTTGGGCATAATAGCATTCGTCGGATCATCTAGGTGATCAACAAATGAGATGGAGCTTACTCGATTCATAATTATCCAGAATGAGCTAACTAATGGGCCTAAAGCTAGTAGCCTTCCTTGTAAGTACATGCCTACCCAAGAAAGGTTGGAGGTAGACGAACCGATCCAATGATCCCCATTCTAAGCCCACCAAGCCAAATCTTCCTTAATCATCCCAATATAGACTAAACTCCTTATGCCATGTTACCTGGCCCAAGGAGTCAAGCCTAAATAAATAATCAGCTTATCCTAATAATTAATATAACAATTTTCAACCCTCTACATTTTTCCCCCTAACCAAAAGTCCCTTAGATACATTTAAGAGGATTTTGGGCATTTCTAGAAGTTGTTTCTTCAACTGTTATATAGATGCACTGAATGTTAACTTTGCTTGCTTAATTACTTCCAATATCTACAGAATTAACACTTCTTTTGGATCACTAGCAAGCTAAGCATGATATGTTTGTATTCATTTTTTGCTGCCATAGAACGCATATTTCGATATGCTTTTATATTGCACTATTGACTTATTGCTCCCATGACATTGCTTCATCAAATAATGTGTATGTGGTGGCTCTTCTCGGTTTTTTTTCCTCATTTTACGATCATTAGCAGAAAAATAAAAACATTGGAGCATTTAAGGAATTTATAGGCTTTCAAAGCATCCCATCCGGCTATGCTATATGCATATATATATGTGTATGTATGTATGTATGTGTATCTCATTCATACTAGTAAATGGGACAATGCTGTCGTGAAGTAGAGTAGAGCTCCGGAGCATTAGGAAACGAAATGATAGGATCTACCCCTTTGCAAAGATTGCAAGAGTTACATTGCCTTACATAGAGACAGTGTAGGGGTGCAATGGCAATGCCCCTACGGTACAGTATAGTATTTTTTTTTAAATATTATTATTTTTTATTTTTATTTTATTTTTACATTAGATCTTCTTTAGAGCTCTAATGTGAATTAGACAGACATATCCTCAAATACAATTTTTCCTTCTTATTGTCATAATCTCTTTTAAATATCTTCTCCCTTCTCCTAAATCTTCATCAAATCTTTTCTTATACTATATATATATATATATATATATATTTAATCTACCATCACCATCTATAGATCTCTTAAACCTTCTTTAAATCTTTTACATATCTACCATATCTCTTTTAATACTTAAAATTTTAATCTATGAAAACATCACTTATATCAATTGTATCTATACTCGAATCTTTAATCTTTATCTCCTCTAGCTATATATATATCTTAGCATGTTCGACTGTATCATTGCTACAAATTTTGGTAGTGAGTCCTTTCCTTCGCTGTTACTAATAGGTGAGCACTTTTCATCTCACTGTTCATTGATCAATGATATAGATATGCAAACATCATAGTCTATGTTTACTTATAGGAGCCCCCTAGCATAGAAAATAGTGACATCCTCATATTACTACGATGATGATAAAACAAAGCGATGTATGTCATCTTATTCTTTTCAAGTGCTTGGATTTCATGGACGTTAGAGAATATTGCATATATCTCCTTCTTACTTTATAAGATAGTAAACTTTAGGCCTTTGCAATCTATCCCATACAAATTGTTGACTTCAAATCATGTAGGATGGATATATATTGTATCATGTCTAATCTTGGAAGAGTATTGCTGTATCCAATTCCAAATCCCTTACCGTAGACGCAACAAAAATCAAATTTTTAAGTAGATGCGCCAAATTCAATATTCTAACTTCTTCCTTCTACTTTTATATTTCTTTCCTTATCTCACTTTTTTTTTTTCCATTTGGCTATTCTCCTACCTTAGCCTTCATGTTTTTGCTCATTTTCTTATAGACGATAAACGAAGCTCAATTCAATAAGTATTTGAATCCTTAATGGAATTGGTAATCGAGCAATAGAAAAAAGTGAAAGTTGATGAGTTCTTTTCCATTTTTGTTACAATTTGCTTTGTACGGTATCGAATGATTCATAGGCCCTCTTTCAACGTGATTTCCCTTATATGGCCTCGAGTGTGTATATATACACATCCTACTATTTTGCTTTCGAATCTGTAATACCAAATTTTAATATTAGCATGGAAGATGCAAACAAACAAGTAAATGATTTTACAAAATGAACCATTCTACTATTTCATTGTATGTACCCTGCATGTAGACACCTAGATTTCCTCTTCGATTTCTCCTTTTGTTATTTTCTTGTTTTTTTGTTAATTTTGGCACCGACTTATAATAAAACCATAAGACATTCATCCTTGTGGCAATTGAAAACATATTCTCTAATCATCTTCTTATCTTTGACTCCAACATAAGTCTTGCCCGAAGCACCTGCTTTTCACACATAGTTTATTATGAAATAGAGATAATCTCATTGCATCTCTACTCTAGCTTGTTTTGGTCTCAAATGTTGGTTCCTCCATTCTTGTTCTTCACAAATACAACTTATGGGATCATTACTTTGTGTTATATTTGTTCCAAAATGAAGGCCCAATATTGTGAAAGAAAACTTTAGCTCTTTTTTTAATTAATTAATTTTTTTTTTATTGGTGATGGAGATTCTTTAAGAATTCAAGCCATAGTAACAGTAGTCATCCTCCACTTCTTGATCTTATTCGTTAGATCCTGTCATACATATCTGATTATGCATCCAACCATGTATGCTGCCATTACGTAATGTATAAGTTATTGAATTCCATTAGGGTTTGATCTTGACCATAGACTTCATGAAATGCTTAGTTCTTCATTATACCGGGTGTCCTTGCTAACACTTAGAACTAATGACCTATTGCTTTACTTCACATATATAATATTGGTTTTGTGCTTTTGTAAGAAAAGAGATGAAGATCAATCCAACTTGAAGCATAGAAGTAGCAAAGATGAAAGACTTATTAGTGCATCAAGATAAATGTTCACCACCTATCCCGTGTCCTTGGGATAAGTGGTTAGACAAGACTATCTCTAAAGATACATTTTAGGACAAAGCTAAGCGTCAAGAAGCATGTGCAACACCTTACATTGATGGTAGTATCCAGTTTATTGAGTGCGAGCCTCGTATTGATGCTACAGACACCATCAGGGGGGATTCAGTGTTGTGCTTTAAAAACGAGAGGGCTTGGGTTGAGGGATCGATTGATCAATCACTCCTGCAGCTCATTAACATTAAGGGTGAATTCACATTCCGCCCTTATGTCAAGCAGATTGCAAGATATGAAGAAAATAATGGACTTTATCCTCTTGGCTCAGATGGTGAGGTTACGTTGGTGAAAAATCGAGAAAATATCCTTGATTCTCAAGCCAAGTTCTCCTTATGGTGTATTCCAGGAAGCTTGCCTTCACTTCTTGACAATAGAGACTTAGTCAATTGCTTTTTAGAGCGAAGAGTCATGGTATACTCTCCCCATCGAGTTACACATCAACTTAGTTTTGATCAAGAAGTGCCTCGCTTAATTACCGCAACTGAGAGTTTTGAATCTTGTTGCCAATTACTATGTCCAAATGACTTTATGAAGATTTACCCTGGAAAGTGATAACCATTCTTTCCTTCTACTAGTCACTCTATGGTTGCTTCCCCTAGATGGCTAACATATTAGATAAATTGCCTGGATGTGTTCCAAGCTTACGCCTTTACATCAGTAGGTGATACACTTCCTGTACCTACCGTATATCGTTATGAATTCTTTTTTAAACTCTTAAGGCCTAAGTCTCAAGATAGTGGAGATGCATAAGGGACTATTACTAAACAATCAGAATGTCCTAGTAGGACAACAAGGGTAAACCCTTCTTTGAAGTCTAAGAACAACTACCCCTCTCCTCCATTATTGGATTCAAGACAAACCAAGCAAGCATTTATTCAAAAGGTAACTTTATTAAATGCATCATGCTATTTTATATGTAATTTTTTTTTATTTTATTTCTTTGTTCTTATAGGTTGAGACGAGCTTTCTTACTAAAGTTGGCAAGAAGGACAATGCTGCTAATTGAGCTCCAAGGTTTGTCCGAACAATCCTACTACACCAATATTAGCTTCAAATAATGATGATGAGGACTTGGCAAATTATGGTGAATCTCCAGTCCAATATAGGGATGCTGATGATGATAATGGAACTGAAAAGTTAAATGATTCCCCTGAAGTACATGATATTACTTTGTTAGTCAATGAGGCAAGTGATGGCAATACTTATGTAAATGCGTTGCCATGCTCAAGGACTCATGGAAGTAAAGTATATGCATCATCTACTTATGTCTCTCCACCCCCAGTTGCTAACTTGTCTCGAAGAGACATAGTAGCAACTCTAGAAGCTATCCCAGGGGAGATAATATCCTTTCATAGATTTGACATTCCTTCTCATCTATCGAAACCATTGGAGAGATTTTACACTATGGACCAAGATTTTTGGAGTGAACCTCCTATGTTAGGGACTGAATTGGCCAATACCATGGTGAAAATGTTAGGAGAAGCTACATCACTACTTGAGAAGTCTCAGAGGTCTATGTCAAATGATAAGCTACAACAACTGATTAGCTGTGTTGAAGGAGCTCATCTTTTAAAATTCAAGATTCGTAACCTAGAGCCCATTGCTGCCAAAGTTATCGTATCACTATGAGAAGCCGAAGTGAGCTAGTGGCAAGGATTCAAGCCTTACAAGATGCTATTGGTCGATACTTAGTGGAGTTTAGCTATATTCATTTGTTTTGTTGGCGTTCATTCTTCCACCACCACCCCCTACCCCCACACACTACCCCTCCCCACCTTCTCCGCTCCCCTTCCTCTTTGAGCTATTTTTCAACTCTTTCAAATGGAACTCACTGATTGAATGAAATTTGATCGCTTTCCTCCTATTCTTCTATTCTTTATTTATTTCAATTACTTAGTTGTATCAAATTACAAGGCTTCTTAACCTAGAGGTGACTTATGCTACTGAAACCTGTGGAGGTCATTGTACACTTTAGGAGGTAGTGTCTCACTTAGTAGCAACATTGCAAAAGAAATGCCTTGATAGTAGTATTTGCTCCTTATGGCTTGTAAAGCTTAGAGCATAGCATTGTACATTGGAGGGAGGCTCTTACTTGCTAGCAACAATAAGTTGAGCACATAAGATAAAATAGTTTATCGCGCTTAAGCAACGATAGTAACATGTGCTAAGTGTATTATTAGTGGTCAAGAGGGTATTTTCCAATACTCAACCTTGTATCTCTTTCTCTTTACTTATTCATGTATTAGCCTTATACACTAGGGATACGTATCTCTAACTTTGCAACAATAAGGAGAAAAGAATATAATATACAATAAAAACTGTTAAGGAGATAAATCTCTAACTTTGCAACCATAACAAGGCAAAAGAAAGTAAAAGAACACAAAGAAATAGAGTAATGGAAGTTAAATGTTTTGTTCATGTGAATTGCAAATACATTGTTGTATTTACAAATAAAACTTTTTAACATATTGAAAGTTAATGGGAGGGTTATTGCATCGATTTCGAATTAAGGAGCTTGCACTAGCTGCTGTCATAAACCTCATAAATTATAAAAGGGCCTTCCTACTTCGATGTAAACTTTGGCCCTAGAATACCTTGCCACTCATGCTTTTTCTGTGAAGTACAACATCGCCTTGTTGAAAAGATCTTTTCTTAACTAAGCAATCATTGGCAATACTAAGTCATCTCTAGTAATTAGTAAGGTTGCGCTTGACAATGTTTCGCCTTTCTTCTAAGGCTTCAAGATCTAGCATACGTAGACTGCCTAGTTCTAATTTAGTTTTAAGAGCTAAGCGTGCAGAAGGAACTAAGATTTCAATAGGTATTACTACCTCAAACCCTTATTCCAAAGAGAAAGGTATCGCCTGAGTAGGACCTCGCTTGGAAGTTCTAAAAGCCTATAGTATCAATGGTAGTTTGTCATTCCACTCTTTATGATTTTCATGAACCGTTCAACTGAGCACCTTCAGGAGAGTCCTATTTGTTGCCTTTGCTTGGCCATTTCCCTTCAGATAATATGGTGTAGATTTTACATTATCAATATTGTAAGAAGCCAACAGTTGTCGTACATGTGAGTTGATGAAAGGGGTGCCATTATTTAAAAGGACACACTTTGAGATCCTAAAATGGCAAATAATATACTCCTTCATGAAATTTGCTATGGTAGGTCCTATTGCATTCTTAAGGGGGATCACCTCAACCTACTTAGTGAAACATTTAGTCCTAACAAGGATCCATATGCACCCTTTGTAAGCCCAAAAGCCGAGTCAAGTAACCGTAGGATTGAACTTAGAACACAAGGTTTAAGGCGATCGGTTAAAGGATCCGATCAAACCCAAATTATAAACTATTGAGAGGAATATTAGTAAAACTGACCACGTAAACTTGAATTTAAGAAAATAAGTAATAAAATAGGAGACTATAAAATTTTTAAATTTTAAGCATAATAGGTAGTAATTATCGAAAATGCGAAAAGTGTAATGAAATAACTAATAAATTACTAGAGATTGATTATATATATACTAAAAATTTTAGAATGACCAAAATAATATTTAGGAATGTTTACGTGTACCCCACATGTATTTATGTGTAGATAAAAATACGCGTAATTACCTAAATTAGCCTAAAACTAAGCAAATAATTAAAGAAAAATACAAAATAAATATAGAAAAATCAGAAAAAAAATCAGAAGGGGATAACTGCAACAAGATTAGGTCGTGGTCAGTAAGAAAAAAAATAGCCAATAAGAATGTAACAAACAAAAAGCCAAAAATCATGGAATTGGGGCAAAATCCCATCAAATTAATGCACATTAAATTCTACAATTGTCTATAAATAGGGGAAAAAAATTCCAGAAGTCCTTTGGTCAGTTTAAGATCTGAAAAAAATCAAAACATTGAAAAAATCGAGAGAAAATCCAGAAAAAAAAAAGAAGGAAAAACTGTGCAGATTAGGCAAGTAAGCTAAACCCACCACTCACCACCACCTGGGACCGAACCACCACCACCACCCTACACTAGACCTACCACTTGGACCGGCCGACGACATTGGATCGGGTTTGGACGGCCCAAAAGCTTCGAACCGGTTAGTCATTTATTCACCCAATTTTTGTATAATTTTGTAAAATTATTTATTTTGCCCAGAAAATTATGAAACTTGTTATTATGAGGTTTTATTGTATGTAGATTTAGGGAAAAATATTGATTTAGTTTAATTATGTCTGGAAATATAGGATCCCTAACAAATTGTTCAAAACCGAGTATTAGTAAACTGAAAAATAAATAGGCTTAGGGATGTAGTTTGGAGTTCAAAATTTTTCTGTAGGATGGTCATTTAATGTATAACAGTGCAATGAAGCCATTCTTTTAAAATTAATTTTTGAAATTTTTAAGTTAATTTTTAGCCCTAAAATGATGGTAAAATTGGGTGATTAAGGGTTAATTAAGTGATTAGGATGTTAATTACTGATTTGAATCTTAATTAGAGGTTTAGGGAAGTTAATCTCTACAGTGGAACCTTAATCCTATCCTTTAGGTACTGAGTATGGTTAATTAGGGAAATTAAGTAAGTAATATAACAAATTAGTAATATGTGAAAATGTAAATTAATAAATTTTAAAAAATAAGGTTATTTAGATAATATTATAATAGAAATCAGAAAAATAATAAATCTGAAATGATATTTAATTTTAAGTAAATATCTCAAAATGTAAGATTTTTACA
This sequence comes from Lumnitzera racemosa, assembly GCA_024138005.1. Lineage (NCBI taxonomy): Eukaryota > Viridiplantae > Streptophyta > Magnoliopsida > Myrtales > Combretaceae > Lumnitzera > Lumnitzera racemosa. The sequence goes on from JAMXBC010000007.1 coordinate 12,991,322, forward strand.
CACCGGGAATAAATCCGATACCTCAATTAGGGTTAGCGTGTACCAAATAGTTTAGAATACAAAAATTACGACCCAATAGGATATTTGAATACCCGAGCATAATGTGATTAATATCACATTGGGATTCGAGCTTAATTACGACTTAGGAATTAAAACTAGAATCTAGTTTAGGAGCCAAACCCCGAAATAGAACACAATGAATCATTAATACGTTATAGGTATACATGAGGAAAATGAGTTATATTATGAATTAGAATAAGAATCCATAAAATATAAGTACTAAAAGAACTTATTTGTATTATAGGACACCCAGAAACAAATCAGCTCGCAACTAAAGGATCGAGCGATCGAACAAATTCAAGTAAGTTGGGTTATTGCTTATTGTAATAGAGTACTAGTTTTGTAGTACTTAGAGACTTAGGCTTGTATATGACTGTGATTGTAAATAGTTTGCGCATGTGCTTAATGTATCTGAATTCGTGTTGGAATTTGTACTGTGAATGATTTTGTGACTGATTGAATTGGTATGAACTTGTTAAACACCCTAACCGGCATTTAATCTTAGTCGACCCTAATAACCGAAAATGTCATGCATTACAACCCATTAGGAGATCATAGGACTCTCCAACCAAATACCGACCCCTTCGAAAGGGATAGCGCAGGATTGCAAAATGGTCTCTTCTTCATCCTCAGTCGAACTAAGTGACAGGAGAGGAGGTCGTGGCGGGGGTGAAGTCAATGGTTCGAAGGTAGTCGCGGGAGGAGCGAGGTCTCCATTACACAAGCCTGGGTTTGGTTGTGAGCTGCTGCATAACATGGAACTCCTCAACCCGGATTAGAGCGGGTGAAATTTCTTTGATTTTACAACGGACCGAACTACGTTGTGCGATGACACTTAAATGTTGCATTGCATGAAAATAATTGTTTGATAACCCTGTTTGTGCTTGTATGCATTCATGAGTCTCCAATTCAACTTACTGGGCTGTAGTTGCTCATACATTTATAGATCCTTTTGCAGGTTACGATTTGTGAACACTTCAAGTACTATGCCGCCCTACAATTACCCAGAGGTTAGTCCGTTTGAAGCCAGGGGTGTGAGGATCAAGTTACTTAATATAATGTGTGACTAGTTAGACCATGTAATTAGGAAGGAAAGACTAATAGTTATTATGTAATCTAGTGAACTGTCGTGTTTGTGTAAAACTTCCTGGGAAGCTCTGTGAACTTATTTATAATTATCTATGTTTCATAGAACTTTGTGCTAATTATCATAATTGTAGTATAATTATTAATCGAACTGTTTACTTCAAAGCGAGGAGTCGTCGACGCCTTGTGTAAATTATCTTTATGGTAGGTACGGTGAGGCCAGTTACTATCATAGAGTGGTTTACACGGCGGGACTGTTGCGACTTTGCGACTTCGTGACTTCGCGACTTCGGGGCGTAACACCCTTTGGATGGTGGGTTTATTGAACCAGTTAAGTCAAATGCCTAAGCATGAAATGGATATGGAATAGTTAAGTTATGCAATGCTACCACGAGAGCTTGGATTGCATCACCATGTCGTTAACATGTAATATACTTCTTGGCAAAGTTAAATGCATCATTTCCCATGGTGGGCCAATAATATCCCATATGAAGCAGGTGATGGTATAACTTCCTTCCCCCTTGATGTTCTCTACCATCTCTAGAGTACACTTCAAACAATATAATTTCTGTTTCAGGAGGTGCTATATATTAGAGAGGCTTTCTCATGAATGATACCCTGTACAACTCGCCCTCATGTATAAGATACTTTCTTGCTTTATGCTTCACTAATCGAGCATCTGTGTTATTCGTAGGCAAAACATGATTTTTCAAGTAATTGATGCAAGGATGCCTCTAATTGCCTGCACTTACTACAAAGTTACATTCTCCTTAGTCGGGGAGTTTAGCACACTTTGGGCATCTCATTTGTAGTCGGGATGTATCTTTAGACATTGTTGGCTAGTAATACCATGTACACTGAATGCGGCAATACAAGGGTAGCCTTTCTTCTCTACACCATATCTTATGGTATTTATCTAACTTCAAACATTCAGTCCCTTAAAATATAAGACACCATTAATACAAGTGAAGTTTTTCCAAGTTATCACAAATGCTACATTTGGATGCGCTAACTATGCTGCGCCATCATATGTCCAAGAAAATATGTCCTTATATTCCTTCAACAACTTTACTAAGTGAACCTTAATTTCTTATAACAGATTTCTACCAATGAAGATAGGTCACAGAGACTCTCTTAGTCCTACGAGGTCCAATTCCTCAATCTCTTCGATTGGGGTTTCATTTGGTCTTGCATTTGAGGTAGGGTGAGCTAGGTTTCTTGCACTAGTATGGGATCTAAGGAAGATGAAAAAGCCTCCTCGAATCTCAAAGACTGTCATAAGCAATACACCCTTCGTCCATCTTCCCTAATAAAACTTTCTATGGCTTCATCTTTTCTTGGCTTCTTCTTGCCCCTATGGGAGCCTCACTTTCTCCTCTTCTTCTTTTGTTTATCTTGGGTCTCTTCCCATGTAGGCAATGGTGTACTGAAGGGTTTAGCAATGGCAATCTCTCTATCTTCAACATACTCATCAAAGAACCCTGCATCGGCTAGATAAGACTCATTATGTTCAAATGGGTTCTTCGTAGCCGGAATGAAGACATCTTTACTCTTCCAATAGCCCTTAATGCATTGGTGCCATGTTAAGGGTATAAGGTTATGATCGTGTAGCTACTTCCTCTAAACCAAAAGATGGTAAGATACAGGCACATTGATCACGTGAAACCACATGGATCCTTATACAAGTCTAACTTTAAAGTCTACGTTTTGTGTATGTAGTTATTTCAGTAAAGCTATTTACTACAATGGATTGTTTCACCAGGCATCGATTGTCTATCCTTGAGGCCTTGAATGTAGACATTGGCATAATGTTTATGGAAGAGCCATTGTCTATGAATGTCCTCTTAATGGGATGCTCGTTAAGCGTACTTTCTACATAAAAAAGACAGTTATGATTAGGTTTCTTTGTACACATGTCCACATTAGTAAAGATCATTGCATTCTCATATGCGTTGGCCATACTTCATATTAGCTGTGCTATACCGCACTCCCCATATTGTCTTTCAGAAATCTAGATAAGTGTAGTTGCTACTACAAGCCATGCATCTTCATTGAATCCCAGTAAATCAAAGAACCTCCTAAAGTTAGAGGTTTTCATCAAGGCGGTAGCCACTGGTAGGTATGCACCTTGGTTAGTTTCTATTACTGCTTCCTTCTCTTCATGTACCACAGCTTGTGGCACATCTCCTTCCTCTTGTCTTAGATTGTGGCTAAAAGCATTCGTAGTGCCACATTAGGCGTTGTGTGCCAAGAGCGGATTACTGTGTACATCATTATTGTCTATGACAAGTTCCCTATTAAATATCTTCTTGAATGTCTAACACTCTTTAGTCGAATAACCAATAGTCCCGTGATATCTACAAAACTTAAGGTCATTCTTCTCATTTGTAGACAGCAAACGCTCCACCTTTGGTAGCTTCATGTTCCCATCCTGTAACTACTGGTCAAGTTCAGCATGTACCTTACCCATCGAGCATGATATAACTTATGTAGAGCCTCATGAACTATCAGTCCTTGGCTTCTTGTTGTCTTTAAAACTTTCTCCTCGGGTTGAGCTAACAAATGTTGCTCGTTTCCTGAATCCTCCACCTTCTATCCAGTGTCGTGCAATGGAATTGTTAGTTCTTCTCGCAATCTCGACAAGGACGAAGAAAGAATATAAATTGAGGTTTTCCAAGTAGATAGTGTACTTAGTAAACATCCCTTAAATGCAAATCTTTACTAATTCTTTTTCATCACACACATCTTGGATGTCTAGGGTACGCTCTCTGAAGCACTCTATGTAATTCATCACATCTTCCTTCAAGTTTTGTCGAGTTCTTCCCATATCTATAATCGTGACCTGTTCCTGAATGGAGAAGAATTTCTTTAGGAAGAGCTTGCACATAGTTCCCCATGAATTAATTAATCCAGAGGAGAGGTTAACATACTAAGTGTATGCCTTCTCTATAAGTGATTTAGAGAATTCTCTAAACTTTAGGTCATCAGCAAGCCTATAAGGTTCTAGGGTTTCAATAAGTTTTAGGAGGTATTCCTTCGCACTTCCCTTTTTGCTATTGAATAGCATGAATTTAAGACTTACTTAGTCCTTAAGGTTTGGCTTTGCTACAATGCATTGGTGATATGGGAGTTTCAACTCTAGTACTCCCATAAACAACCTAGCTTATATTTCTCTTATATAAACATCCAAGTCTTCCTTTGTTATAAAGGAAGTCTTTGGAACAAAAGTTGTAGACGTAGGTAGTAGAACAAGGATACGACTGGGATAAGATTGAGATGGTAGGATTGGATGAAAGAGTAGGCACTCATGAAGATGAGGAGCCACCTAAATGAACTCTTACATTCTCTGGTGCAGGAGTTGGTTATCATGTAGGTTCTAGCGAGAGGGTTTCATCACCTCCTCCTTGATGAAAATCCTCCTCAATGGCTAGAAGATTAATTGGTTAAGCTAAGATAGTAATGCTTGGTTATGCAGCAACCATAGAGTTTGGCAAAGCCATACCTTGTTGCACAGCAGCAGTGGCAACCATCCCAATAAAGATGGGTTAGAATATAGCTATGAACTAATTTAAAGCCTTAGTAGCTTCCTACATTATCTGCATTGTCTGTATGGGATATAAAGGAGCCTTAGTCATTGAATGGTCTTGGCTAGTATTATCAGGCTGTAGGAGTGGATTTTGCTTAGTAAGCTCAACATTAGTGTCGAGTTATTGGGACGTGGTATCAAACGTACTAGTTGTTCTCTTCTTGGGAGGTGCCATGGCTCTATAATCACTCTTCCCTAATGGAATCACCAAAAATGTAGAAGTAGGGATCTAATTAAAGTGGTCACCTGCATGCTGTGTGACTAGCTTACTACACGTCAATTCAAAGAAATGAAGCTGAACTGTCACTTGAGGAGATGATTAGGTGAGAATAAAGCAAGGAGGAAGAACATGCAATCTCAATGTCTCAAATGCACAAGTGATAGATAAGACAGCCTTAGGGAACCTCAAGCGATAGCTTGAGCGTAGCTTGAGCAAATGAGATCAGTTCTTTGCTTGAACGCTATTTAATCTTAGAGAGCAGAGTTTTCACAGTAAAACACAATTTCTCCAATCTCTCTAAGAGTTCTAAATAATGAGGAAATACTAGGTATTTATAGGCTTTTAGGCATTATGGCATCCGTTAGATCATCTAGGTGATCAATAGATGAGATGGAGCTTGCTTGATTCATGATTATCCAAAATGAGCTAACTAATAGGCCTAAAGCCAGTAGCCTTCCTTGTAAGTGCATGAGTCTACTTGAGAAAGGTTAGAAGCAAACAGACCAATCTAACGATCCCTATTCCGAACCCACCAAGCCAAATCTCCGTTAATCATCCAAATATAGACTGAATTCCTTGGGCCCTATCACCTAGCCCAAGGAGTCGAGCTTAAATAAAAAATGAGCTTATCCCAATAACTAGTATAACAATTTTCAACCCTCTATAAGACTTTAGCTAAAATTTACAATAAAAGTTAAAACCTTAAGTCATATATATATATATATATATATATATTTATCTACATTCACATTATCGTAGAATTCCTAGGAGATTCTACATATTACAACAGCTTGCTAACTTACATATTATATATCAGTTCATAATCCTATAAATACTAACAAAACAAGACCTTAGAAACTTGATCATTTAGCCTATTGATCCTCACTTTCCCATAGCTTCAAAAGAGAATTAACCTCCGAATAATTGTATCGCGGCATAGTAATCAGAAGTTAGAGCCTGCAAGAGAATCTATATAGGTATGAGCAACCATAGCTCAGTAAGTTAAGTTGGAGACTTATGAAAGCATAACAAACACAAACAAGGTTATCAAACAATTAATTATATGTAATGCAACAAGCAAATGCCATCACACAACGTGGTCCAGTTCATTATGAAATCAATGTAATTTTACTTGCTCTAATTCAAGTTGAGGAGTTTCCGTTAATGCAATAGCTCACAACTAAACCTAAGTTTATGCAATAGAGACACCGCTCCCCCCAAGACTATCCTTCAAACCATGGCCCTCATCCGAACCATGACCTCCGCTCTTATCACTTGGTTCGGCTAAAGATGAGGAAATGACCATTATGCTATCCAGTATTATCTTTTTCAAAGGTACCGGTGTTTGGTTGGAAAACCCTAATGATCCTCTAAAGGGTTACAATGCATGTCAAATTAGGTTATTTAGGTTGGTTATAGTTAGGTACGGTTTAAGGTGATCAAACAATTTCACAACATTCTATTCACATCAATTATCCAATACAATACATAATACAGCACAAAATCAGATACCTAAGCACATGTGTACATAACTACTTACAAACACAATCAAATACAATCCTAAGTCTCCAAGAATATATAATATAAATACGTTTTTAGTATTTATATTTTGATGATATATATATACTCTAGGTTATGATTTAACTCAATTCTTTCTATATACATATTAGTTATTATTGATTCATTCTAGGTTAGTTTAAGGTTTGGTTTCCGAATCCAGTGTTAGTTTAGGTTCCAAAGCAATTCTAATTACCGGTATTATACTTAAAGCCTAAAAATGCGAACCAAAACCTAATGTAAAATTAATCACATTAAGCTCAAGTATCCTAAATATCACATTTGGTCCTGAATTATTATTTTAGTCTACTCGGTATATTCAAATCCTTATTAATATACCGAATTTGCTTTCAATATCAGAAAATTTTACATATTTCATATAATTTCCTAAATTTAAGCTTTGCACCAAATTTAATATGTATTAATATTATTATTATATTATACAATTTAACCTAATATTTTATATTTACTATAATTCAAATTCCACATATTATCAAATTATCTATATTTATTACATAATACCCTTAATAATCACATCTAACACCCTAAACATCACAATGATCATACCACTTCAAATATGAACATCTTAAAATTCCTAATTATATATTAAATCAATAATTGTTCAATTAATCATTAATTAACCCCAAAATCCCTAATTATATATATATATATATTAAGGGCTTAAAATCACTTAAATATTTCGAAAGCTAATTTCTAAAAAAGAGCTTCATGGTACTGTTTTATATTACCTAAGTAGTCTATACAAAAATTTTGAATTCAAAACTACACTACTAAGCCTATTTATTTCTAATTCGAAATATGTTCGATTTTACATAATTTCTTAAGCACCCTATACTTTCAAATGTAATTAAACCTGATCAATATTTTTCTTAAATCTACATGCAATAAACAGAATAATAAAATTCCTAATTTTCTAGGTTAAATTAATAATTTTAATAAATTACATAAAATCGGGCTAAATTTATAACTCACTGGACTTTTAGACTTTCAGCCACCAGCGGTGGTTTAGGGAGTGTCGATCAATCCAAACAGTAGGGGTAGGATTTAGTGGTGGCGGTGGTTTAGTTCCAGTTGGAAGTAATTCATAGGTTCGATCCAATTACCCTTATTGCACATATTTTTTATAAATTTTTGAAAAACCCTAATTCTCTTACTTTTTCGGTTCTCTCCAATTTTCTAAGATTGTAAATAGACCAAATGAGCTTTTGGTGGAGTTTGGCAATTTATAGAGCTCTTAGGAAATTTTAGTGCATTAATAGGAGTTGACATGTGTTTTATCTCTTCCAAATTACCTTTTCAAGTGTGTGAATTCAATTGGTCCAAATTTTTTTCTTCTTCCCTAACTTGCTACAACTCAATTATGGACAATTCCTTACTTCTCTAATTTTTTTTTTCTAATTTTTCCTTCATCTTTTTATAATTTTCTTTACTTATTTAGCATTTTTCTAGATTTTTTCAAGCATTTTAAGTAATTTTACATATTTTTACCTACTCATAAATACATATAGAATACAAATAAATACTCCTAAATATTATTTATATTATTCATTTTATGCATTTCTAATAAATAACGAGTGATATACTTAAATTTTCATATTATGATATTCTATTATTTTAGTAAATATTTTTCTAAATTTAAACTTACAGGATCACTTTTACTAATATTTCTAACTTTATTTTATAATTTAAGCTCAATCAGATCTTTTAACCAATCACCATAAACTTCATATACTAAGTCCGATCCTACAGTTACAAGACTTACATTTAAGGCTTAAAGCAACATTATTTGCTACCCAAGGAGTTCATGATCTACATCGATCATAAATCCTTGAGATATTGTCTCAAAGGCAAGCCAAATGGGTCGAGTTAATAGAGAGAAGACATTCTCTCCTAACCGAGCTGCAAATCTGTCTACTTGGCTTTTCAACAATAAAGAATTTGTATACTGAGGATCCACACTTTAGTCCTATCGATGTCCAGTGTAAAGAAGGACAGACACTAAACGACTATCTCGGGAAAGATAGATACTTATTCAGGGAAAAGAGGCTATTTATCCCGATCTGTTCCATGAGAGAATTACTAATGCGTGAGGCACATGGAGGAGGATTGAAGAGACACTTTGGCTAGTGCCAAACCTATGAGATACTATCCTCTAAATTCTTTTGGCCAAGGATGAAGAGAAATGCCCAATCCGTACTAAAAAGGTGTATGACTTGCCAAAAAACAAAGAGCCGAGCTGAGTTGAGCCGAGCAAGGACTCTATCTACCCTTACTTATCTGGACCAAACTGTAGTCAAAGCTAAGTATGGATTTCATGTTAAGATTTCCAAAGACATCCCTAAGGAAGGACTCCATCATGGTAGTTGTGGATCGATTTATTAAGATAGCACACTTCATGTCTTATTCCAAAACTAACGATACTTCAGCTATTTCTTTTCTTTTCTTGCAGAAAGTTATCAAACTTTACAAAGTGCCCAAAACCATTGTTTTGGACCGAGACCCAAAGTTCATAAGCCACTTTTGGAGGATAATATGGAGGCAAATGGGAACCAAGCTATTGTACAACACATCCTACCATCTACAAACTGAAGTTATCAATAGAATCGTAGGAACTTTGCTAAGGGTTGCTATATGATGAAACATGGCTAATTGGGATCTATGTCTGCTAATCATTAAGTTTGCCTACAATAGGACCGCCCAAAGCATAACAAACATGTCTCCATTCGAGGTCACCTATAGGTTTAACCCCGAGCTCCCGATGGACTAAGCACCCCAACTGAGACCTAATGATAACCAGCCGGCCATAAAAAGAGTTGAGGCCATTAGAGTCATTGACCAGAAGGTTATAAAGTAATTGAGCTGAGCTACTACTAAGCTTGAGAAAAGCTCGAGAAGTGAAGTTGAGGACAGAAGGAGAGAGAATTTCAACCAGGTGATCTGGTCTTGATACATCTCAACAAGGAATGATTCCTAAACTTGGGAAAGACTAAGTTGTCTCCCAAAGTCGATAGACCCTTCAAAGTGCTTAAAAAGATTAATCTTAATGCCTATAAGATTGAACTACCTAAAGGATATGGAGTCTTGGACTCCTTCAATATTACCGATCTCCAACCTTATACTCTCGAGGAAAAGCAACCTAGAGTTGAACCAAATTTGATCCCATATCTCAAACAACCCGGGAGGGATGATAGGGATCAAGGATTGATCATGTGCTCCCAACCCCGAGGGCTAGCTCAAATGGTTTACCAAGCCGTTCAAGGTAAGTTAAGCACCGAGGAGCAATGTGTACCCCAGTCTGACCTGCCAAGTTACTTTGCTCTCTACACCATCCAAGGAATTGTCAAGGTAATTAACCGACATGATGAGCCGACCTCTCTACAACATACCAATCCAAGCACCAAATCAGGATATAGCCAACTCTACAATATCGAAGCCAAACTAACAATTGTCAAGAGCCAACCATCTAAGGCTAACCCAAATGTAAGTCATCCTTAAGCCAACCTTTGTTCGATCCCAACAATCCAAGCTATTGAACTTCTGATGTTGACTAAACCTAATTAAGGCCCACCCCTGTTTGGCTCGCAGTGTTATTAAGACCACAGAATGAGCAAAATTTCATAGCACTATCCTTTCTAACATCCATATTGTCTTTTCTGACAAAAGATATTCTTTTGGCACAATTACATTGATACCCGTGTAAATTATTCCCCTTTTCCTAGCTAGTAGAAATCATTTTCTGTAATTTCCTATAACCTAAAACTTACCCTAATTAGGTATTATAAATACTTTCAAATTGTAATAGCCGTAATGATCAATACACAGAGAAAATACTGAACTTTTACACCCACTTGAGCTAAGTGTTTTTCTGCTTTCTCTTGTGCTACTTTTAACTAGCTTATTGAGCATGAACTAGTGGCAAGTGACCTCCGGTCATACTTATGCATCATATCAAGTGTGACTATAGTCATGTTAAGTGTTGGTGAGTCATATCTATCATCGGTGTACAAGAACCCCTACTCATCAATCGACCATCATTTACTTTTCTAGCCATCTCACAACCCAAACCCACCCCTTGGTTACATGTGATATTGGGTCCATATGTTCCATCCATGAATCCGTATCACAATGGGTCGATACTCTTGTATAAGGACACCACCAATGCCAACTCTAGACGTATTACATTCTACCTCAAAAAATTTCTCAAAATTCGGCAGGGCGAGTACTAAAGCAAATGTCAACTTGGATTTTATATCTTCAAAGCTCTTCTGAGCTTTCTTTGAACACTTGAACTCAGAGTTCTTCTTAGTCAGTTTAGTTAATGGCGCAACTATGGAACTAAAGTTCCAAATGAATCTCCGATAGAAATAAGTTAGACTATGGAAGCTCCTGACTTTAGCAGCATTAATCGATGTTGGCCACTCAAGAATAGCTCCGACTTTCTCATCATCGACTCGAATTCCTCCCTCTAAAAAAAAATATGAGAAATACAACTTCGCTTTGACATAACACACATTTCTTTAAGTTGCCGAGTAATGTCTTAGTACGAAAAATATCAAATACTAATCTTAAATGCTCAACATGAGAAATGAAGTCAACACTGTAGACTAGAATGTCATTGAAATACACCACAACACATTTGCCAATTAGTGTCCTCAAGACATGATTCATAAGCTACATAAACATTCTCGATGCATTTTTCAAACCAAACGGTGTCATCAGCCACTTAAACAAACCATCGTTTGTCTTGAAAGCTATTTTTCCATCCATCTCCAACCTTCATTCGTATCTAATGATAGCCATTTTTTAGATCAATTTTTTAGAAGATACGTGCCATTTTTTAGATCAATTTTTGAGAAGATACGAACTCCATGCAACTCATCCAACCTAGGATTAGATATCGATATTTAATAGTATTTTTGTTGATAGCATTGCTATCAACGAACATTTTTTACGACCTATCTTTCTTCTACACTAGTACCATTAGTATGGTACAAGTGCTCATGCTCTCTCGAACATATCCGCAATCTACCAACTCATCTACTTGTTTCTTCAGCTCAACCACTTACTTAAGGTTAAGCCTGTAAGCAAGATGGTTTGGTAGGACAACTCCAAGCTAAAGATCAATACATTGTTCTATTCCTTCCAAGGTTAGTAAACCTCTCAGCATATCAATAAGGAACAGGTCGGAATACTCTTGTAGTAATATCTGCACCCCAGTAGGCAAGCTTTCGGCTTCTCTTAACTCTAATAGTTTCCTGATTAACAAGAGTACACACTCTTCCTCCTCAATTTCTCGATAAAATTAAGTACAGGAGATCACTAAGGATTTCCACTGCATATATCAGACAATCTTCTCTTATGACTCCTGTACTTCCTTAGGGCTAACTCTCTTTCCATCTTCTTGGAACATGTAAATGTTCCTAAACCCATCGTATAACACCTTTAAGCCAAACAACCAAGGTCAGCTGAGCAAGATGTGAGAAGCGCACATCGGAAGGATGTCGCACAATACGTCGTCCTTGTACCTATCATCAACAGTAATCAACACTATGACTTATTTGGCAATAGGTAGACCTCTCTTCTCATTTAACTAATGATTCTTGTAATGCTTAAGGTATGGATAGTTTGGCAGTTTTAAGGCCTTAATGACTCCTTAGGCAATGACATTAGTACAACTTACCCCATCAATGATCAATGCACATAGTTTGCTATTCACTCAACAATTTGTATGAAAGAGGTTTTCTCTTTGTTCGTTTTCCTGGGCTACAAAGTACTAAGAGATCTTCGAACAATGAAACAATACTCAACACCAACCTCAGGTGGTGTTATGGCATCAAGGTCTTCCTGAAACTCTTCCAATATCTATTCAACTCCCATCTCTTCCTCTCCTTCACTCATACTCTATACTTCAAACTGAGGTTTGTCTCCCTTTATAATCATTGCCCGTCTGTTTGGACATTGACTAGCCATATGTCCATCACCGAGACATTTAAAACATTTAATTCCTTAGGTCTTCCTACTTGAGCTCCAACCTTGGTCCCTAAGGAACTCGATCGCCTCAGCCATCTTTTGGTCTACTCTGCAACTGTCCTTGGTGGTCCACTTCAGAACTATTAAGGTTTTGTTCATTTCCTATTTGACTCAGCATACTGCTTCTATTTGGCAACATTAGTCAACTATTCAACATTCGGCTAATCTAGCTCCTCCGCTTCATCTAGAGTTATGAAACTCTGTAGCTCTACTATGTTACCAATCTCAATTTGTAGCTTAGAAATGAACCGCACTATAGTTCGTGTCTTGAGATCGTCAACATCACATCGGATCATAAGCAACTGAAACTCTCAGACATAGTCGTCTACTAATCTGTTACCTTATCTCAAGTCTTAGAGACGTCGGAAAGTGTTTTGCTCATAGTGATCAGGAATGAACCTACTCCTCAAGACTCTTCATCTCATTACATGTCCGAACTTTGCGTCGGGTTCTTCAGTGAACATTTTATAGCTTCTTCTACCACATCGTTACATATCCAGAAAATTCCAACACAGCCACTAGGACTCAAACAGCATCCTTATAGTCATAAAAGTCAAATATCTTTTCAATCTTCCCTTCCTAGTCCAGGTAATCATCAGTATTACTAACCCGTTGAAGCTCAGAATCTGTACCTTAAGATGCTCAACTTCCCTATGAGCTCTAAGCTCACGTTCGTCCATCCCAACAAATTGCTCCTCTTCCCCATACTCCTTAACTTTAGCCAACTCGAGTCTCCTTCTCGCAACTCTAACAATACGATGTAGTTGTGCTTGGTTCACAAGAATGTGTTCTGGATCTTGCTACTCATTCATCTATCGTCTCAGCTTATCTCTCATTTCTCAGCCCTGTTCAATGACAACACTCTCTTGCAACCCAGTGTCTAAGACTCTTTGTACTAAGATAATTAGATTGGCCATAATAACGGCAACATTCTATATCTGCTCATCGGTAGTACATGGTGTTTGTTGGGTAACACGACCACAACCAAAAACATCATTCTCAGCATCAATTATCTCTCCTTGAACACTAAAATTCGACATCCTTAATACAAATCTTTAGAAGACACTCTTTACACAAGAAATTCCTACACTTACAGAAAATACCAATCGAACAGTAAACTGCAAGTTACTTTATTCTTCCAAATGAAAACAGAGTATAACAACAAGAGACTAGTAGGACCTATGGCAACACTGCTCTTAGTTATAACCTTAAGCTTTGATACCAAGATTATATGATGTATATAGGAGCTCAGTAATTACTAGGGCTTACCGTAGGAGTTAAAAACTAAGTAGGTCCTTCAAGGTATAGAAGAAAAACAAAAGGAGAAGTCGGTACACTGGATGTAGCTATTCAGGGGATATTACTCACCAACAAACACAACACAACTTGACACTTTACTTGATGTAACACACAAGCTAATGCTAAGGTCCACCCGCCACTAATCTTGAGCTACTCAGCAAGATTAGATAAGAGTGTACAAAAATGGACTTAGATAGGAAAATCTCACACGAATAAGTATATTCATTGTCTGAAAGGAATGTAAGATAATGCGGCTATAGAAAGGATAGACTATTTATAGTAAGTCCATAGGGCAACAATACAAATAAGGAAAATTATAAAAAGGCATACATAAAAAGAAAAGTCTTAGTACAAAAGAAAATGGTAAAAAGGAAAAAAGACAAAAAAGAATAAAAGTGCAGAGTTAGGTAAAAGGATAGGTGGCAACTCGTTAACGATTTCATACTAAAGAATCTTTGGGTGCAGCAATGGAGCTGGATCATGACGTGGTGGCACCAGGCGTTGCCGAGACAAATAAGGAATGCCGTAAGTATAAGGGTTTAGTCAAAAGAGAAACACTCATCTAGAAGGGGCCTAGTTCAATCCACTCAGCGGGTTGCTCTCAACATTCGGCAAATAGTCCTCAGCACGAGTTCTCAACATCAATGCAAGGGTTCACACAAAGCAAGGTGTAATCAAGTAGAGTTCTTAAGGAGTTTTCCTACCATTCCTCAGTGTACTATTTCTCATCCTCGGCAGGCTGACAAGAGAAAATCCTCCAAGAGACTGAAGGCCTTGGAGGTGTACACAAGTAAGAAGGCTAAAGGTCGGTAGTCCATCATATACAAAAGAGTTTATAAATGGAGATAGGGAACAACAATCTTGCTCAAACAATGTTGATGGGTTTTCCTCCCAACACGTAGTAGATGCAAGTCACGAAAAAGAAGACCAACAAGATTCATATGTAAAAGAGAACGAGTTCAAAAGGAAATTGGTCGTATAACGAAATAAAAGGTACAAACTATCATATCCCCTAAATTGAAGGTAACGAAAATCTAATCAGCAATACACATTTTAGTGTAGTGGCTTAAAGTTCATCATAACTCCAAGGATAAGTTTGCTTGATGAGGAGTGATGGTGATAAGAATTAACCTCTCGAACTAATCACGTGAAACTGAGCTTAGAGGCCTACATGGGCTTATTTGACGAATACTAGCTTGAGAACTAATCAAGGGAGAGGATTTGATCTCCAACGTGGGCTTACCTCATCTTCTCCAACTTCCTTCCAAGTTGATTAAGACAATTTCCAAGCTAACATGCACCAAACTTCCTTCCAAGTTAAGCTATCCAGCAATCCAACCTAAAGAGGCCTCAATCCATGCATAATGCCTAAGCTTAAACCTAACCCAGATTAAGTTGGACATGACTCCTAGCTCCTTTCCAATCTCTTTCGAACTATTTCCAACAAACGCCGAATTGCAAAGCATCTATGCCTATAGGAGCAACCTAGCATCGAATCACTAACGACTATTAGATATGTGTCTTCTAGAACAACATTCCATAATGATTCTCTGCTTTCCCTAATAATGTATTATTTATCATTTTTACCCTTTTTGGGATGTTCAAGGAATCTTTTGTACATTCTTCTTTTTGTCCTTTCCTTGCCTATTGTAACCTTAGTTAAGGTCATATAAATGCCTCACTTCCTTTGTACATAAACATCAACTCACTTACTTATTATTAAATTATAGAATTCGTTACAAAGTAACCTTTATGTTCTCTTTTATCCTTAGCTTTTATCTAGCTCCTTTAGCAAGAGTTAATGCCTAGTAACCCTAATACTACATTTGTATAACATATCAAGTGTTAGGATTAAGCCGAGTAGGATTAGCCAGTGTGTCACATCCAGTTAGTAGTTGTTACGGCTCGGAGAGTACGCAATAAGCTGGAACCAAAATGGGTAATTGAGGTTCGAGTAGGTATGAAGAACAGGAAGTAAAATAAGGGTTTTGACAATGAATGTATATGAATATCACAAACTAAGACATAAACAAAATCAGGGGTTGAGCTTGAAATAAGGTTCAACAAGACCTACGAACATTAAATGTCACTCAAGATTTAAATAATGGTTAGATGCAACTCATTAACTGGCTCAAATGAGAGGTTCACCATAATCTGAAGGTCAAGATTGATAAGAACACAAGAAAGATTAAAGAGTTAATCAAAACTCAATAATCCAATAAATGTAAGCTCTAAGAGTTCAAGAACAACTTTACTCGAAAGAGGAAAGCTCCAAGTGTAATCACTATATGTATATTCTTCACTATTTGATCATCTCTCTACTAATTAGAAATGTTACTATTTATAGCAAGTCCTAAAACCTTATTAACAAAACTGTAAATAATGTACAAGGCCTTAAGCTCTAAAGAATGGCCCATAATTAAATTAAAGAAAATATTCACAAAAATGCAAAACTATGCGTTTAGCAGAAAGAATCGGCATGTAGTCATTCAGGTTGTCTTGGAAGGAGTAGGATCCAAACTAGGCAAGGTCAGCAACCGGATGTCTAAGTCTAGGCAGGGACCCTTAAAGTCCCACAGTACTTGGTCAAGATACCTATAAGGTCAACCCACAATTGTTGAGTTCTATGATTACTCAACACTAATCTCTTAATGCTGTGCCAAGTGGATCTATGGCCTTGAGGCCTTAGCTATGTAATATCTTGGCTTCTCGGCAGACAATAGACTTAATGCCAAGTGGCTCCTTTTCTTCCTCTCGGCCTTTTGGTAGCAGCTCAGCCTCAATAAGAGTTGATTGGCCTCGGCTTCAAATAGTTTAGCCTCAGCTTAAAGTAAATCAGCTTCGGTTTCTAGTAGGTTGGTATTAGCTTAGGATAAGTTGGCCTTGACTTAGAGATAATCGCAGGCCGATTCCTATCAATAGCTGCTTAAACTTACTAAACACCTTTTTTTTCCTTTCATTCTTGTTCGTTTGGTGTTTCTTCGTATGTACAACCTTGACGATGCATTAGATGGGTAACCTCCTGAGAAGCAACTACACCAAGGAATAAAATTGTGCAACGTTCGACGCCAAAGCAAATAATGCTTTGGTGGGAAGAGTTTCAGTTGGGTTGTCCTAAGTATTAAAGCAATTCATTAGTTAAAAAGGCAAAGTTCTTACTTAATATGATGCTGGACTTGTGTAGCAAAATCGACGAGGATGTCAACTATAAAGGAGAGGTAGATTATCATATCCCTAAATAGAAGATAGTAAAATTCATATTATTGAAAAAAAGAGGACGGCCAACAAACAGACACTATAAGTAGCTTCATAAAGTTGCTTTCCGGATATGACTCACTAAGAAACTCTACACAACTTAGCCTCTACTTTATATTACACAATTAAAAAGTAAGGTTCACTCACTACTAACCTCAACCTACCAACAAGATCAGATAAAGTGTGAGGGTCGTTACTTAAAAAGGGTTGTCTTACAAGAATAGGAAAGGAATATTCGTTAACAATGTTGTAAGATGATTTCAGTTACAATGGATAAGGGTTGTTTATAGTAAGCCCTAAGGGTTACAAAAATGTATGTAAAATGACATAAAAGGGTACTATGAAATAAAGAAATCCTAATACAATGCAAAAAGGGTAAGTGAGACAAATAAGACAAAGGGAATATGGTACAATGTTAGAAAAAGAGTAAGACGGGTGCCAATCTATCTTTGCATACGTATCCTAGGGTCTTGAGGTATTGTGGTCAAGCTGATTAGATGCTGTAATTGGTCAACAGAATAGGAGTCAATAAGTCTACAGGATGGGGCTTAGAAGTAGGAGTCAGGGACCTTAGCCTCAGCAATTGGCAAGTCAAACATGCTAAGCTAGGCTGGGCTACGAATTCGACATCTATAGATGCAATGGAAGAGAGCAAAGTATGTTCGAGTTAAGAGTGTAACGAGTTCAACATCATGCCTTCCTGGCTATTGAGCCCATCCTCGACAAACTGAGAAGACTGGATCCTTCTCATAAGAGCTTGTAAACCTCGAAGGTAAGCTCAAGTGAGTAGTCCTAAAGTCAGCAATCCATCACCTCTATTCAATTTTAACAAATCTCATAAGAACTTGTTCTTCAAATGTGACCACATTAGATTTGTTTGGAAGAGGGTGATTAGGGAACTTAATTAGGCTTTTCTTTACTAGACAAGACAAAGGACTTATCCTCCTCCATTGGCAACAATCACAAAGGTTTCAATTTAATTATCAAGCAAGCATGCACAAATGTTGTTTACTATTTGTTGCAAGAAAGAAACTTGACTGGACTAGATTCACAAGGAAGGTTTGTTTATGGAGTAGTTAGAAAAGTTTTGAGCATCATAATATATATGGACTTAATTCATTTACATGTGTAATGTCTTAGCTTTAAGAGGAATTATCTAGAGGTTAGATCTTCATTGGCTCATAGCTTAGGTAATTACACTAACTTCTTTTGGTTGTAATACTAAAATTAGGTATTTTCTTTCTAAAATCTACTTTTTGTTTTGCATTGTAGATAATAAACTTTGTATTTTCCATCTTCATCAATGAATTCTACCAAACTTATGTAAAGAAAGAAGAAATACTTTTTCATGTAGGTTTTGTTATGATGAATTTTGAATTTTATTTTTAGGTTTACATTTCTTTAATTCCACCTATCATAGGAATCAAGACCTGATGATAAGTTCATAGGCTGGCTATAATAGTTCATCGAATATTCTCCTAGAAATTCTTAGATAAGGAAGCAAGGCTCCTAAAGTTGGCCAATCTATCTGAGTCTCTATGCTCCTACCATATATTATACCATCTCTTAGGTAAAGAAGAATAGCCCCCCATTACAACTAGAATAGCTCAACAAACGATACCACCAATTTGCCCATATTATTTCTGAGTTCTCTATTGAAGAATCTGAGCCATTTATGAGACTCTACTCACTACATCAAAGGGTAGCCATGATTACCATGATACGCATTCTTGACATTTCCTGATATCATATTATTTTGTAGGCACATATTCATTGTAATTACTCGATTTAACCATTTTGTATAGATAAAGATTATCAATTTTAGTAAGACAAATTTGTATTTTTCCTTTTTGAATGTTGCACTAATTAGCACATATAAAAGGGCCCTGATGTACCATAGCAAGAATCATTAATGAATATTCACCATTGTCTTCTTCTTTTGTTTGTTCTTGAGTAACCTAGCTTTCAAGTTCAAACTTACTCTTATGTAACCCTTAAGTAAGGTTAATGAATTAGTATTCATGCATCATGTCGAGTTTTGACTTAAGTTCAAATGTGGTTGTATGGTTTGTAATATTCATTTAGCTAATACCCAAGTTTTGGTTACCATCAACTCCCATTTATCTTTTAAACCGTCTCAAGAACAAGATCCTTCTTGTGTGACTCTTGGATCATGTGTTCACCATAAATCTACGTCAACTTATCTCTCATGTGATGATGTGAGCAATAGTTTAACTTACTTCGGTAAATTTTTAAAATCTACATTTTCCATCCATTAATCAAGGAGTTCATTAATTGATTGGTAACACAAAGAGGTTTTCTCATCAATGAGCTATGTGTCCACTATTTGACCTTCCATCTCATAAAAACTAAGTTATCTTTGATATGATTGCTTTTATCTATTACTGCTACCATTTCTATCATTATGTATCAAATGCAATGAAGTTCCAATTACCATATAAACTACATGGAAGTCCCTTAAGATCATTAAGCTATCAACATTTAACTATCAGGCTTTATAACTGGCCAATTATGGTTCCATGGTATTGTTGTATTCTTTTTCTTATAAAAATTATCAAAATAAATCTAACAACGTAAGATTATTAACCGGCTAGTGCTAGTGGCATTAAATGTGCTAATGTGGTGGTGGTGGAAATTACTAGAGGTGGTAATGATGATGATATTGCGTTGGCAATGGTTAGTAGTCAGTGCTAAAACTGAGGGTATTAGTAATGGTGGTGATGATATATGGGAATTTTGATAAGGTAATAATAGTAACTTAGGTGATGCAAATACTATAGTATATGTGTCAGTTTGGAAATTGTGGTTAGTGGTAGTAATCCAATAATGGTGGTGATTTGATGATAATGCCATAGTAGTAGAAGGGATGGTAATGTGGTGGTCGTAATAGTAATAGCTATGGTGGTGAGGTTGCAACGATGGTGAACAAGAAGGTTAATTTGAGGTTTTAATTGAGAGATCTTGTTCTGTAGAATTTCAAGATTTGTCCAATGAGTAAAAGAATCTCTATCTATTAAGAGGTTTCGTTTTGGAAACCAAATATATCATACTAAGTTTTTGTCATGTTTGATATTTTACAAGTGCTGCAAACCAATTAGTTAACAAAAACTTCATGTTGTTATTCACTTCTTGCTTTTAATTCATGGCAAAACGTGAATGGAGATACCATCTAAGAGCAAAAAAATTTTATCTTTCCCTACTAAAGAATTCAGTAAAATCTCTAGACAAAGTTTGACCATTGAAAGGCCTCTTTCCTAAAGCAAAAAGATTGTTATTTGGTCAGTAAAGTAGATTAATGTCACAATATTAGGTAAAAACTAAGAGGTATTAAAGGGCATATACTTGTTGGTGGAACTATATCCTTTTATTACCTTTTAAACGTTGATTTTTCCTTTAAGAGATGCTAATCTACAAGAATGACCATTTTGAAATAGAATATTACAAAAGAAAAAAGAATAGATAACTCTAATCCTTTTAAATCAGTTTTCTTTTATAACTCTACGTATTTGAAAGTTTGAAGTTTAGATTTTTTTTTTTTTACACTCACGATACAAATCCATTATCTCATGGTGATAATATGATGCACATAGTAGTATAGTTATTTTCCATAATAAAGATTTACAAAAAGTAAATAATCAAACTTTTATTATTTAGTCAAGGCTTTTATAGTATAACAGTATAGATATCGATCTTCTAACAAAATGAATTAGGTCTTATTCCCCCCTCCCCTAATAGCAGTAACATGTATAGTTAGCCAAAAAGGGAACTTTTATTATTCAAGTATTCTGCATAAGTTACTCCTAAAAAATATACTTTATATGTTTCCTGTTGTTCTCAAGCATGCCACCTGGTGAGTCATAATAAAGCATTCGATCAATCCAACTCAACAATTACCTTATAGAGTAATTCTTAATAGGGTTTTAAGATAGGTTTTAGGTCTTGTTCCAAAATTCTATAGGTTTTTCTATTGAGTTTTCAAACTTGTATAAAACCCAACGAATAACCCAAAGTCGATAAAAAGTAATATATAATAAATAGCTAATAGCTATTGTCCATGTATGATAAATTAAGAAATGATATAATAATTTAGGACAACCCTAGCCTCTTAAGAAGCCATTATGTTAATTAATTATTCATCTTCACCTTACTATCTCTCTTCACTCTCTCTTGTCTCGTCTCCAAGTATCTTTCAATTCTCATAAAGTCATAGTTACCTATCCTTGCCCTCTAACCTATCCTTGCCCTCTAACCCTCACAATCTCACAATTGTCGATTGTTCATTGCAATTTTATTTTTCCTTTTCATGTATGTCCAATTATAAAAAAGGGTTTTGTTTATATTTTGAGTGATTCTATTTCATTAAATTTTTTATGAGTTTCATGTATTAAATTTAATCTACATTGTTGCTAAAGCTAATGTGACCATTGAGAAACTATAAAATCATAAATAAAATAGAAGAAAAAGCAAAAAATCAGGTTGAGTTCAATAATATTATATAGGAGAGAGTTTTTTGTGTAGGATAAAACCTCTAAAGTTTATGAATGAGTTTTGAAAAGTGCTACAAAGTATTGGGTCTATTTGGATTTTATAAAACGGCCCTAATAGCATTCTAGCTTATACTATCCGTAAAGTCAATGAATCATAATGGGAGTAGCCTTTAAATTTTGAAAAATAGAAAGAGAAAATGAAAATCATTTTGGTGCTGTAAAATATTTCCTTTTGATTTTTTTTTTTTTTCTGTTTATTATAGGGTAATAGGATTTTAAACCCTAATATATCCTAACAGTGATTAATAGTAATGACCTTGGCTATTCCCATTTGAATGAATTTTGCATCTTATACTCGTTGGACACAATATAAATACATGGATCATGGACTGAGCGGCTAAAGACCAACATATTAATGCAATCGCTGTAAGCTTTTGTGGTGATACTAAATAGTCGTCGGTAAAATGGATTCTCTGCTTGCAAACTATGCCGGTGCTTCTTCCGACGAAGAACAAGAAGATGAAGAACAGCCACAGCCGCCGCGTCCACCACCACCATCCCAAAACGTAAAACCTTCGATTTCCAATTCAAAACCTTCTCTTTTCTCTTCCCTTCCTCAACCCAAGCAATCTTCTTCTTCTTCGCTCTTTTCTTCTCTTCGCCAACCCAAGTCCCAATCTTCTCTCCCTAACCCTAACCCTAACCCTGCAAATCCCAAAAGAATCGTTCAATTCACACCTCCAATCAACCCATCTTTACTGAAGAAACCCTCCCAAGATGACGAAGACGATGAAGACGAAGAATGCAAACGAAGAACCCGATCGCAGTCTTCAGCACAAGCCCCTTCCGTACACTCCTTCTTATCCTCCATTCCAGCGCCAAAACATTCTTCCTCGACTTTAGGCGTCCTTCCCTCTTCCGGCTCCGGGCGGAGGTCAATCATCGAAACCGACGGACCCGCTTCTAGTCCGAGTAATACCAACGAACTAAAAGCAACAGAAGCAGCCGTCACTGCAAATGGGGGATGTCACGGTGATGTTAGTATTAATTACGAGAATTATGGTTCTGGTTATGACCAGAATGGAGGGAATTACGGTTATTTTGACGGTTATGGGAGTTATCAGAGCACGGGTTTTGAGCAAAGCACAGACGCAACTGGTGTAGTGGATCCGAATTACAATAACGTAGGTGTGTATGGGGATAGCAGTGGTTATGGTAATAGTTATGGGGATTATGGTTATTCGGGTTTCAGTGGTTTGGAGGGGACGGAGATGCAGCAAGGGAGTGGTGCAAGTGCAGTGGGGGTATTGGGGAAAAGAGGAAGGAATAATAATGATATTCCAGCTGAAATTGTAGAGGTGAAGCAGGACGAGTTGATGAAGGATAGGCCCCGAGAGGACCAGATGAAGTTGACCGGCATTGCTTTTGGGCCTTCTCATCAGGTAGTTAATATAACCTGAAAAATTTTCTGGTCCTCTGCTAATTAGGGCAGTGGAACAGGGATTCTTTCTATTTTTGGCATTGAATTTAGCGTACAAGTTTAGAGCATAAAATTTGCTAGTTGCAATTGAGCAATTTCCTATTATTTTTGTTGAATTCACTTGCTAAGAGCTAAGGAATGTTACAGCAGTTGAGGCATTGACCTGATGGCTCAAGCCATCAAGGTCCTATCTTGCAATGAGGAGCTATGCAAAGTGTAGTCTTCTACCTTGTGAATCCCCTAACAACCATGGCCATGCTGTGTTTTTTGTTTTTGTGGGTGGGGGTTGGGGCAGCGGGGGTTGGGGGTTTGTTTTGGTTTGTGTTGATGAAGGCCGTCTTTTAATTGCTTTTTGCTTTTGCATGAAGTATGGAGAGACCTCTGCATTTTGCTTCTTAACTAGTGTTCTTAGGCACCAATAATGGACAGTTATACATCACGTGTTTGTGTGGACATGAATGCATGTTTTTTTGGACATGAAACACGGACGTAGACTTTTTGTTAGCGTTTTTTTTTTTTTTTTTTTATGTATGTAATAATGAAATTAGATGACAGAAGGAGTTGATGATCCTTATCCAAGTGGATATATGCTCCTGCTATTTTCAGCAATTCATATGGCAATAGGGTTATTCTATTCTGGTATTAGAAGCTCATCTGCAATAAACTCAAAAACCATCAGATCATATGCAGGGGGGAAATATCAATACAAGATGGTGATTGTTGAGGTTAGCAGTGGGTAAGCTAAGAGCTAGCAACGGCATGTTTCTTGTTTCTAGTACAACAGCTATTTGTTTGGAGCTTCATATAAGTAGGTACAAAGGAAAGGGTTTTAAGATAATTAGCTTTAGAGCAAGAACAATCAGGTGGTAGACCAGTACATATGCGAAAAGAGACACTCAAGATGAACCTTTGCAACTGTCAAGCTTTCAAAGTAGGCATTTAAGGTGAAGGAATATCGTGGATGATGTATATGGTGAGAGTAGCAATTTTCTCTTTAGGAACAGGACGGCTGATGTGGTCTTCTCTTGTATGTTCAGGAGAGTAGCAACCCCCATTAACTTGCACAGAGAAGCTAGCTCATGTATCTCTTGCTGTAAACAAGTCTTTAGATAACTCCTGCTCCTGGTGCTTATCTAGCGTGGAGCCCATTGGTAAAATGAGTGGTCAACTCTTTTTGTTGGAAGATTTCTATGCCAAATCTGAAGATGGACAAGTGGAAAATGTGCAGATAAGAAGGGAAAAGAAAGGGAAAGATCCTCTTGGGAAGTGGTAAGGATTATAAGTGGGAGGTCGAGCATCTTGAATGCATTCAAAACTATGTTAATCTGCATGGGAGTTGTGATGGCAAAGATGTGGTAGAGAGGTTGGGATCATGACAATGCCCTGTCTTGGCAGATCGATTCTTGCGGGTTGAATGATCTGGGGGAAGGAGCTGCAATATTCTTGTTTTGGGGGTGGGGGGGAAGAGGATATTACAGTGAAGGCCAGCCATGGTAAATAAATCTTAATGTAAGAACCTTCAAACGCAAAATAAGTTAAGAGTCCGGGATAGGCTTGAATTCCTGCTAAATGATTCCTGGAGACTCGAGATTAACTCTGAAAGGATTTCTTTTTTTGTTTTTTTTTTCCTCCATCTAAATGGTTTTAGGTTCTAGCTGTTTAAGAACATAATTTCCATCAAGGGTCGTTGTGCTGCATTTCCTTGGGTAAATCATTTCATGGTTTGATGGTTATCACTGAATGATAAATATAAAATCTCACCCTTTTCTCTCCTGCAACTTGATTTTTAGATCAGTTGGTTATGGATCTAATTAACATGGTTTGAGAGTATGTTGCATCGGCTGGTATTCCTGCACCATTTTCTAACCTCCTATTTGATCGTCTCACTTAATGGGCATTGAGGTTTTGTTCAACAAGTGAGGGATTATTAAACTATAAACATAAAACTAAAGCACTTTCTATTGATTTGAGTTTTTAGATAGTGGACTGTCAAATCTTGGTAACGTTAATCAGTTTCAATCAATTGGCTCAACCTGCCAACAAAGTCAAACAGATAGTTGGGTTTGTAGTTTACTTAAGAGGTCAGAATCATATACGGACCCCTTGGTGCAACCTGCCTATGTTGTGAACTAATTACTTTGTTCACCCTTGCATCTAAAGCTTTCTTTTTCTAGTAGTCCTGTTAGGCTTTATGGATCAAAGGTAAGCTTTTGGCTGCTGTATTAGCTCGTTTGATTTGAATACAGCAGACCTACCTTTAGGATTTTGTTAGAAAAGGAAGAAATTTTTCTGTTTTATTGAACCAATAAACAGACAAGAGTTGATGCATTATATGCTTTGATTAGGTTTTATGATGTCTCTTTAACATCATATTACTTTGCAGCCTGTTTCAGCCAAAGGAAAACCTTCTAAATTACACAAGAGGAAGCATCAAATCGGTTCGCTATACCATGATATGAAACAGAAGGAGATGGAACTTCAAGAACGGCGGGCAAGGGGTTTTCTTACAAAAGCCCAAACACAAGGAAAGTATGGATGGTGATCCTGTATATTTCTTTTCCCCTTGAGGTAGTAATGTTCCCCATTAGCCCAATGATACGCGACAAAGGGGAAGGTTTGACAAGTTTGTGTTCTGGACATAGTTCTTAATTGGTGCATATGCAGGACTGCTGTTATACTGATGCGTACATTTCATTTTGTTGGGTAATTGTACCATATTGCTAGGTCACGGCCAGTTTGTGTTGGATAAAATGCGGCTTGGCGTCTTTCTTTTACCATGTTTGTCGTGTATACAATTGGATACAAATTTTTATAATTAAAAAAGAAATTGATTAGATCCTTTTTGGGGTATAAGCATGATGTAGAGATGGAGCAACCATGTTGGCAAAGGCTACTTGTTGCGGTAAAGATGTCTTTGCTAGCTTTATTGATGGCTGGAGGGACTTTGATAAAAATTAAAAATTAAAAAAAATAATTCTTAATTATAATAAAGTTCAATATAATTATTTGAGAACTTGGTGTAAAATTATTCTTTAAATTTTTGAAATATATTTATTTTATATTGCGAATTAGAGTTTGGTATTACTAAATATATGGTATAATTTTTGTAGTTTTTATATAGAATTTTTTTTATCCAGTAACTTTGTCCAATATGTAAAGTAAATAACAAACTAAAGAATTTTTTAAGTATCTTAGAGTTTGAGGATTAATTATACAGTCCAACAATTGAGGCTTTAAGTATTGATAATTAAAAAGTCAATATGGTTGTATCTTGAGGAGTTCTAAACCCTTCAGAAAAATATCCTTTTTAATGACTTCAAATTCATTTCGTCAAAATTGAATAGTTGTATACCAGATGGTAAGTACGTAGTGCAATGCTAACTACTTTATTAAGGAGGAATCTTTTTTAATGAAATAAACCAGATGAAAGTAGGAACGAAATAACCAATCTATTCCTACATATGAAAATGTCAATGAAATCGTTTGATTTGCTTCAGTATTACGTTTTGTTGTAGTATATTTACCAGGATGGAGTGTGTATATACAAGTTATTTTCCCAAAAAAGGCTCTTAAATATGATATAATATATTGGAGCATACACGTTAGTATATGATACTATAT
This sequence comes from Lumnitzera racemosa, assembly GCA_024138005.1. Taxonomy (NCBI): domain Eukaryota; kingdom Viridiplantae; phylum Streptophyta; class Magnoliopsida; order Myrtales; family Combretaceae; genus Lumnitzera; species Lumnitzera racemosa. The sequence continues at coordinate 13,018,045 of JAMXBC010000007.1, forward strand.
GTCATATGATATATTATAATTAATATTAAGTGTAATGTATATTAAATATTATGTGTGTTTTGTTGAATTGTAATATAATATATACCTTATATAATATATTATTAAGCATTTATAATCTTATACGATTAACATAATATCTTATTGTGTATGTGCGTGTGTATGTTTGTATAGATGCGTGTCTACTATATATAGCATGCAATATATTGTAATGTGTCATATTGTAATATATGGGTTCTATTATATTGTAATAAAATATATACCATTACATATATACATAATATATTATTAAATTGGTGGGGAAATTATAATAGAAGGGATTAATATTTGGAAATAAGTTCAATTAAAGGATCAATGTTTCAAAAAGTTTAACAAAAAATCAACATTTCAAAAAATTTAAATAGAAAATTAACTTTTCCCAAAACGGTTCAAATAAAGGATTTATAATAGTTAATTCGTAAAATTGTTTAAACCACGTTATGAAACATTGATATCTTATTTAAACTTTACAAAACATTAATTCTTTATTTAAACCAATTTGTAAAATGTTAATTTTTTATTTAAACCTTTTAAAACGTTAATCTCTATTTGAACTTACTCCCAAATATTAATCTCCTTCGTTATAACTATCCTTTCATTATTAAACTATTTACGTGCAATATGTAGAAATAATATTTGTAATCATGTATAGTTAACATGATATAAATCATATGCTAAAACATTATGCAGTATATAACATTATTCACGTATTGTTACGATCATATTGTGCATATATGAAAACAAAAGAAGAAATGCAAAAACGAATCCATGTTAAGGATGTATTAGGAACTTTCTATTAATGAGAATGGAAAGCCAAAATCAAATTTCACATTAAAGTGAATCGTTAATTCTATAAAATAGTAAATTTTAGTTTTTGAAAATTACTTTCAAACATTAATACCCTTATGCTTTTATTTGTAAACCCTTTTATGTTTATCTGAAGTCACAATTTGATTTTAGGTCTATTTCAAGATACGAAATGCACTTTAAGGTGATACAAGCAAGAGAATATGAAGGACTTAGTAGACCAGCTCACTAGGCTGAACTAACCCGAAACTACTAGTTCATTAGCCAACTTTACGTTGAACCATAATCAGTCCGGTTGGTTATGGTCTTGGGTCAGTTTATTGGCCCTTGAACAGGCAGTTTCATTTTTTTTTTAACCAATAAAATTAATAATTTCTAAATTTTTATTAATTTTCCAAATTGGTGTTCTTGTAAATAATTATTAGTCCTCTCTCGCACTTATATTTCATTCCAAAAACTATCATACAACATAAGACATACATTTACTTAACATAACACGTAATTATTATCTGATCGATTGGACTACAATAGATAAATAAAATATAACACCACTATTAATTGTAAATTGTTCTGATTCATTACAAAAAATTATCTGATTGATCAAAGTATAGTGGTCAAGTAAAATATGAAATAAAATACCATCTACTTTTAGTGATCCTTATAGGTTGAAATGATTACCATAAAAGTTCAATATTGGAGAATTTACGAGGTTGGAAAATTTTTTTTTTTATTGATTTTATGATCGCTTCAAAGTACTTATGTATCCACTAATCGAAATTAGACCGCCATAATTCGATTTGGATATTTAGAAAACCTTTAGTATGTTGGACAATTTTAAATTAGGCAAAAAAAATTAAGTATACATGATTATCTAATTTTTTTTTTTTAAGAAGAATAATTTCACTCGGTCATAATTTAAAAAATTTTAATGTTTGATCTTTACTTTTAGGAAAATCATACCACTTAGTTTTTCTAGAGTAATTCCGAAAAAGGATTTTTCTATATGACAATTTTTTTTTCAAAGAACAAAAAGAAAACTTACTATATACCTTCTTACAACGGTTATTCATGCTCGATAGTGGAACCTGTAGCCAAGCTTAGGCTTCCATCCGACCTGTTCCAATCACTGAAATACTCATCATTCTTGCTCAACGTCCAACATAATTCATATCATTTACAAGCTATCTTGTATTAGTCTTCTATGCAAGTGCTTGCCTCAACATTGATAACAAATAGAGAGGCTCATCAATCGTCGAGGATGAGGCTTGTTGTATTAAATGTTTACTCAACAACAACCGTTGACGTTAAAACAGCAAATACTTCATAGGCGATGCGAGATAGAAACAAATGATCCATTGTATGCCTCTATCACCACTCTAAGACAACGAATTCCTTAATAAATATATTTTCGAAGAACTCGAAATTTGTATTTGGTGTTGCAACTCAAACAATGGTCCACTCAAGGTTGTCAAACTCACGATTCTACCTAGAATCGTTAAAAGGTCTGTAAAATCGAAACGTAGAACCGTAACTTTCTATAACTTATATAAAATAGTTTTAAAAAAAATTATTAATATACTCATAGTAGTTATTCAAAACTTGAAATACATAATGGAAATAGAAAAAATAAAGAAAACATGTACAGAAAAAAAAAATAGAGTTGAAACTAAACTTTTGCCCTTTCTTTAAAAAAAACTGTAAATTAAAAAGAATCAAACATTTCAACTCATTTTAAATTATTGATAGTATAAAATAAAGTATATAATTTTCTTTGTAAACCTTGTTATTAGAGCTGAAACTTGAATAAAAACTATAAACATAAAATAAGAGATTAAAAGAGAAAGAAAAAGGTAAAAAATTGGAATAAGATATAATAGATATTGTAATGCCTTAATAGTTGATGACTTGTAAAAGGCTATTTGTATTTTTTTTTCCTTTAATTTTTTTAATTTATTCAACTGATATATGTAAAATTGTTAAATTTAGTCAAAAGCGTAAGTTTTTATTAAGTTTATATGTAAACTCAGTTAAAAACATAAGTTCCTATACAAACAAAGATTCTATACTCAAGTTAACTCAGAAGAACTACCTAAAAAGATAAACTCGTAGAATCGGATATGTAAAATCGTGATTTTGACAACTATTGGCCCACTAAACCGTTGCCTCTTCAATTTCTGCATTAGCAACTACTCACCTATAAATGAGTAATGTCGTTCCTTGGTGAATGGCGAAAGAGAGATTGATGACTGGCTACCATACTGACTTTGGTAACTTCAAACATCTCCTTTATGTCAGTAGCCGCTGCAAACACTTCCTGTTGTACTTCTAAGTTATAAATATCTCGAGAATCTATTAGATATTCAATATAACCATAATAAATTTGCAAATACATCAATAATACTTCAGCTTTACAACGAAGATTTAATATAGTTGCTATAAGATAAATACGGGGAATGTTTTTATAATAAGATAACCACTTCAACGTCATATCGTATACGCAAGCATACAGGTTCTAGTCCTCACAGGCCTAAAATAGCACACCAAGTATACCGATTGCTAACATAAAGAACAAGTTTATACTAGCCTTGTAAACATGTGAAATAGTCTTAATAGCATCATTTAAAACTTTTAGAACCTTATGCAACTTGATACATATATTTCAGTTGTTGGGGAGAATGTCAATCTCACGTATGTTATATATTGTGAAGTCACACAACAGTTCGTTGTAAAGAATAGTGATATGCAACGACTCGTATGTGGAGTTTTAGTAGTGTTGCACATCCATCTTAAATTTTTGGGACCTCTTCTCGCACTCCATGTAAAAGTTCCTCCACTTTTTGTGAAAGGATGATCTCTCCATTATTATCTTAACCATGTTCTTAATTGAAATTATACCATCCTGCAAAGCTGCAATGTTATCTTTGACACACAAGTTAAGAATATGACATGCACAACGTATATAAAAACCTTCTCCCTCAACACAAGTTGACAATAATTTTATAGATCAGATGTTGAGGCTAAATTAGCACTTGCATTGTCAAAACCAATGGAAAAGATTTACCTAACTAATCGTACTTGTTTAGGACTTCTCTAATAATTTTATAGATATTTTGCACCGCATGACACTTATTAAATACCTTAGAGCTAAAAGTCATTTATTAAGTTGCCAATTATCCTTTATCTAGTGAATAGTTACACTTATTGAAAAATTATTACAAAAAAGATTTGTCCATAGGTCTGCATATATAGACACATACATATTGTAAACCCCAAAACTAAATCAATTGACCGTATGATTGAATTTAGAACATAAGTTTTGGACGATCGGTTAAGAAATCCGATTAAACCCCAAATTATAAACTATTGGGAGAAATATTAGTAAAAATGACTCCGTAAACTTGAATTTAAGAAAATAAGTAATAAAATAAGAGACTATAAAATTTTCAAATTTTAAGCATAATAATTACTAATTACTGAAAAGGCAAAAAGTGTAATCTAATAACTAATAAATTACTAGAGATAGATTATATGTATACTAAAAATAATAGAATGACTTAAATAATATTTAATAATATTTATTTGCACTATATATGAATTTACATGTAAGTATAAATACACATAATTACTTAAAATACGCGAAATGTGCTAAAATAATACTAAATGCTTAAAAAATTTCATAATTAGTTAAGTAAAAATCAAGAAAAATCAAGAAAAATCATGAATCATCTAGAATTGGGTCATGGCAGCTGGGAAAAATAAGAAAAAATTCGGCCAATTAGAATAAGCCAACATAAAAGCCAAAAATCAAGGGATAAGGCAATTGTCTTATCCCATTTAATGCACAATAAATCCCCTAAAGCCCTATAAATAGCAAGAAAAATTAAGGAACTCATTTGGACAGTTAGAAATCAGAAAAAATTAGGGAGAAACGAAAATTGAGAGAAAAATTCGGTTTAGAAAAAAATTAGAAAAACTGTGCAATTAAGGTTTTCAAAGGGAACCCACACCAAACGAGGAGTTGGTAGTGGACGACCACCACCACCACACGGTGGTGGAAGCGCCTAGGCCGGACGACAAGGCCACGGCGGCCGGCGGTGGCCGGAGCTAACCAGATCGGTGAGTCCGATTTCCAGCCCGATTTTGTGTAATTTTGTAAAAATAGTAAATATTATTAGAAAATTATGAATTTTTTTATTCTGGGATATTTTTGTATGTAGTTTATAGGAAAAATATTATTTTGATGAAAACATGCCCCGTAGTATATGGTCCTTAAGAAATCATGTAAAACCAAGCACATTTTGGTTTAGAAATAAATGACCTTAGGAGTGTATTTTGGAGCTCAATTTTCTTCTGTAGGATGCTCATGTGATATAGAATAGTGCTATGAATCCATTTTTTTTTAAATTAATTTTTGAAATTTTTAAGTTAATTTTTAGCCCTAAAATGATGGAAAAATTAGGTAATTTGGAGTTAATTAAATAATTAAATTATTAATTACTGACTTAGTGAATAAGTAGATGTTTAGGGGTTTAGGGATGTTGAAATCTGATGGAGAATGATACTTGTAGCATTTAGGGTGTTAGATGTAATTATTAGGTTAATTATGTAGTAAATAAGTAATATGGAAAAATAGTACATTTTAAGTTAATTTTGTAAATTAGGGTAATTAGGAGTAAAATCTGATTTAGGATGAATTTAGACATTTTGAAATGATAATTGATGTTTAGAGATGATAATTAGAGTGTTATAAATATTAGAAGTGTAATATATACATAAAAGGTAATAATACATAATAGGTAATTATTGGAAATATAATAAATAGGAAATATTATAATAAAAATTGATATTGTGATAATAATAAAAATGTACAATAAACTGATAGGAAATTTGAATTTATGTAATTATATGAAAAATGTAAAAATTTCTCATATTAGAAGTGAATTCGGTACACTAATAAGGATATAAGTGTACCAGGTGAAATAAAATACTGACTAGGGGTAATGATGGCATTTAGGAGATCGGAAAATAATGTGATTAATTTCACATTATGGGTTGAAACGAATTTCTAGGGTTAAAGTATAAAACACTACTTAGAAATCGAACCAGAACCTAATTTAGAAATTAATGTGAAAACCGAACCCGAACCTAACCCCAAACCTAAATAATTGTAGAAGACGTAAGACCTAGATAATTAGGCATATTAAACCCTAAACAAAACGTAACAATAAGTGTTATAGGATAAAATGAACCTATAATAGTTATATGAAAAGCTGAAACCACGTTTGTGTTATAGGGATGATCGGCGGTGGCCTGATCAAATCTGACCTCGAGTGAATGAGTGAGGAGTCGAGGTAAGTTGGAATTAATACAATGCTGTATTTTGGGAGGCTTAAGAGTATGCTTGGTTGTGCTTGTTAGATAGTTGGATGTGCGCATGTGCTTGATTATGGGTGATGCTATGATTCTGTTTGTTGCTCTAGCATGTATTGTATGATTTGCATGAAATGATTGATCACCCTAAACTGGACTTAATCAAATATATGATCAGTAATCATAATCGGACATGCATGGCAACCCGTTAGGGGAACTTAGGACTCTCCGGGCAAATACCGACCCCTTCGAAAGGGATAGCGCAGGATTGCAAAATGGTCCCTTCTTTATCCTCAATCGAACTAAGTGACAGGAGAGGAGGTCGCGGCGAGGGTGAAGATAGTGGTTTGAAGGTAGTCGCGGGAGGAGCAAGGTCTCCATTACACAGGCCTGGGCTTGGTCGTGAGCTGTTGCATTAACGGCAACTCTTCAACCCGGATTAGAGCGGACGCAATTTCTCTAATCTCACGACGGGCCGGACAACGTCGTGCGATGGCATTTGCTTGCACATTCATTGCACTTAATAAGTGATCGAAAACCTTGTTGTGTGTATGGTATAGTTTTAAGTCCTCCGTCCTAACTTACTAAGCTGTGGTTGCTCACATCCCTATAGACATCGTGCAGGTACTGGCTAAGAAGCGGCCACAACTACATACACATTATATACATACCCATATATATTTTAAGTATTTTATTTTATCATATAGGTTATAGCAATTTACTTATTAATATCTAATCAATACGGTTTTACTATTACTTATATTATATTGTTTCAATTATATCGAAACGTACTTACTATTATCTATAATATGTTTTAATTACGGAAAGATCGTCGTAGGACGATAATTTTTGTAATATTACAAAAAACATCTATTCTATTACCTAAAGTGATTCAATGTAAATAAGATCAGTATCGTAAAGTTTATATGAGCTCGACTATACATATTACGTATTTCATTTAAACGATTATCTATAAGAGTATTTCTAATTTTAGTATACATATAAAATTGTATAGCAACCAATATCATATTGATATCATCTTTTGTAATAAAAAAAATATATTTTCACACAATTTTGCAACCAAATATAATAAATTAATATATATACTCAAATTTTATGGAAGTAACGATATTAAATTAGTAAAAATATAAAATTCAATTTTAATAGTTTTAGTAAATGATTATTACTAGAGATCCGCATATTTTAAAATTTGGTGTTAATGATATACAAGTGTTACAATTATCAATATTCTCAGTTTATAGTTCGAAAAATAATGAAATAATACGAATAAAATACTCTATTTAGAAAATAATAAAATAGCTGATATATCGTTTCTATAATTATTAAATATCAATTAAAAAACAATACCTACAATTATAAAAATAAAATTACCCAAAAATATCGAACACTGAAAAATTAAATCTTCTATTTCTCTTTTCTTCTTCTTCTTTTCCTTTTTTCCTTCTTCATCTTCTTCCTTTTTTTTTTTCTTCTCTTTTCTTCTCTCTCTCTCTCTTTCCTCTCCTCTCTTTCTCTCGCCCCATCCTCCTTCTCTTCTCTTTCTCTCGCCCCATCCTCCTGTTTTAAATTTGCGAAGCATGAATGACTTTTATAGCCATAAGTATTTCATCGCTATACAAATGGCAATTAACATAATTATCTTTTTTATATATAAATTATAAAATTAAGTTATATTATATTTTATTTAATATTTATTCAAATTCCTAAAATATTATTTCTTTTCATCGTCAGCATTATTAATAAAGAATAATTCATAGTCGAAATTTTCTTTTCCCACATATCATTATTTTGAATGAGTTTTAACGTAATTATTAGTTAAAATATTAGTAAAATATAATATATAGTTAAGTTATATTAATTATTTGGGACTTATTTTTATACATCTTATATGGCATTTTAATCACCAATATTAATTATTAAGATCATGTAGTTAATTCTAAAAAATTTATTCTAAGTCATATCTAAAATTACAAAACCTTACGTTATAGCAATTAAATCTGATAAACTTAATATTTCTAAGAAAGTTTCATATAAATGAGCTTAAAGTAAAATACTAAAGCTATACAGCTAATTCATTTAAATTTTCTCCTAATCATAAGAATTCAACTTAATTCCAGAATGTTATCATAAATCATAATTTTTAAAGTATCTCTCAAATATTAAATTTTGCAATTAATTTCTTCTTAATTTATACTATTATATATCTACATTTAGATGTAATTTAAATGTTCTCATACCTATGAATACTTCCAATCAATCTAACGAAGAAGGGATATCCAACCAATTAGATTTATACTAATTCAATTACTTTTACATATTATCTTGTATTATTAGTAATATTATTATACTCATTATTCTATTATCAATATCAATATCTATATTCTTATGGTTACTAGTAACATTAGTACAAACTATTTTACACCTATTGACCTAACTTATAAATATATGTTTTCTATTAAAAATATAAACTACTCAAAAGTTAGCAAATCGAAGTCATGTGGCATTATATATTATATATTTTTAGACTTTCGAGTTAATTTATAAATATAATTATTTTTTATACCAAGTATACTCATAAAAATATTTACATACTCACATAGTAAATTACACTATATTATCTCATTTTATAGCTTAATTAACTTATCTTTAAATTTTTATTACATTCCAAGCTTGATTATAAAAGTTCAAAGTAATTTTATACTATATTAAATAATCATACTTCTAAGGATAAAATTGAGATTTTAGGTAATTATTTTCAAATTTTAATTTCATCAGGTCACTTCAACTAACTTTTCTATCTTAATCATAAATTTTAAACTCAATCGAATAACTTTTTCTGAAAACCCTAAATTTAAGTACGATTACCTTAAATTTGATTTTAAAATCTTATATAGAGTAAATTCCCATACTTTAATTGTATTCTTGATATTCTTATTATATTATGGATTTTCAAACGTACGAGAATTCCTCGATTAAGGTTATCACGTTTCTCGTAAGTTTCTAGTTTAATCGGTTTACTTTCCCAAATGTACTAGATCAATTATTGATTCTAATCACACAAGAACATAGTTTTAACCTAATACTCAAATATTTATGTTTGGATTACTGATTTATGAGATATTACAGGTTCGAACCGAAAAGCTGATGTGTCTCGATCACTTATGTGTTGAGGTTCAAGTTCAAAGCCAAGAGATGATGTGCTTCGAGAATTTATGCATTGAGGTTCAAGATCAAAGTTGAGAGGTAATGTACCTCAGTTTTCAACGTTCTTAACCACCTCGTGTGCCTTTTACTCATTGAGGCCGTACTCATAATCTGGGTATGCTTGAAGGTCATCAAACTGCTATGACTTAGATGACATATTAGTTCCAGCACCCTTACCCTTACCTTTACCCTTTTCACCTAAAGAGAAATTGTGCTTTTTCTTAAAGAAAGTACAACACAAAAATTGTTTTATAGAGATAACTTTTCTTTTTATTACAAAAAAGACTTATAATTAAGAAATAAAAAGAAATTGCAAAATGACACAAAACAAAAATTATTTTCCAAGTAAGTATGTGCAGATGTTTTGGTTAACTAAAGGATTTGGTAAAGTGGAATAAGAATTATACTCATAACTTTATGATTACTTTAAAAAATATTTATTTAAGAGTTTCAAAATTATGAAATGTGAAAACAGAATAATTAGAGCATTTGAGTATTTTTGTAAAAAAGCAATCACTCCTCCATCCATCCTCCAAATTATATGCAAGTCAATTAGTATGCAAATCTAATTTAAAATTTAAAATTTTGAAATGAAACTATTCTAAAACTGCCATGTTTAAATTCTTAAAATTTTCAAACACTCCACCTTTGCTGACGTCTAAAAATTTTTTTCAATATAGAATCATTTAAAATATTTAATGCATTCACGCACAACTTAAATTTCAATCTGTCATTTAACATTTCCACAATTACAACGAATAGAGTAATGCATATGAAATTATTATGGCACCAAGACAAAACTTCTAAAAAGCCATGAAAGTGAAAGAGAATTTCGATAGCTAGAAAGGGATATATGAATAAAGATTAGCCGAGAGAAAGAAAAAGTAAGTTGAAAAATTTGGATTGGGGGAAGGGAGAGGAGGAGGAACTTGCAAAATATGGATTGGTTTTTTTTTTTTTTTTTTTAATAACAAACGGGCAGCCCTACTCGAACTGTCAAGTTGCCGGAGCTAGACAGTTCAAAAAACAGTTCAAACCTCCTGGCCATATCCAGATCGAGCCGATTAACGATTCGAAACCAACCTTTTACAGATCTACTTATGAAGGAGTTGGATTATAGCAAACATTAAAATGGTTTTGGGAGGCCGAGAACTGATAGCATGAACCGTGACCCATCAGGCAGTATAGTTGTACACACTACATGTTTGAGGATCCTTCTGCCACGTGACAACAACCCTATATGATACTCTTCGGAATACTGGAGTGCACAAAAGAAAACGGCTTTTGTCCTTGCCATTTGCCACTGCCAACTTATTGTTCAACATTAACGCCGAGTTTTACCAGTTATTTCACAGCAGCCAGCCATCGTCATACAATCTTACAAAATGATTGAAAGAACGAGTTATCGCAATAACCTCTTTTCCAAGAAACATAAGCATTAATGTTCTTGTCCTTCTTTAACTTACAAACCACAGAAAATTATAACTTAAAGAACCATTTAAATCATAATTAAACCAGATTTACAATAAGAAAGCTACCAATCCTTCAGCAGCTCTCCTGCAACATCCTTGTAGCTAACTTTCCTCTTTTTTGGCAGTACCTCACTGGGTTCAGCTTGTTCTTTCTCACCTTCAACATTCTTATCAGAAGCCACCGCCTCGTGATCCTTGACCTGCTGCTCAGAGGTTTCTACCTTCATTCCAAGACTTGGTATCATGTCAAGAAGCATAGCATGCACTGGGTTGGTCATGATTTCAAGTTCGTTGTGCTCCTTTCCATCAGGACCATCATGCTTTTCCATTGCAGCTTCATTGATATCGAGTTTGACTTCTCCCAAATCTCCCAAGGTTCCTGCTTCAGCAGCCCCACCTTGTCCTGATGAATCAAGTTTGTACATACTACTGTTGTCTGGAACTACGATGCTCTTTGGCTTTACTTCTGTTTTGTTAATAGCGTCATCTTCTTTACCCTTCAAATCCTCCGGCAGTGTTTCTGCTGAAGAACTACCTTCATCATATGTACTGTCAGAAATTTTTGCAGCTTTCTTTCCAGCACGTGGATGAGACCTTGCAGCTCGGGGACCACCTACTCCTTTATTTATGCTGACACTAGCAGGTCTACCTCTCTTCCTTTTGCCAGCAGTACCAGAAGAGGTAGCACTGCCATGGACCTTTAAAGCTGCTTTGCGTTTTACATGTTCTTCCTTGTTGAGAAAAGAGTGTGTCCACTGGTTCTCTTCAGAACTAATGATGGGAGAAGGAAGTTTATCAAGAAGACTAATATACACTCTAAAAAAAAATGGCCAATACAAGTGACCAAATGCACCCATAAGTGTAATAAAACAGGATTCATGGAAAAATTAGAACTTTCATCCCTGTAGATGATTCACTATCAGCTGAGTTATGCAAGAAACTGCTTATTCCAGAGGAACAGCCATGCATAAGCTACCACCATAACCCACTTCCATGTTCCAGCATCACACGTAGTGATCTGATAGACTACAGTGGAAGGCAAACTTTCCCTTATCATGCATGATCCCAACCCAACCACCACCATTATTTTATCTGTTCATTAGAATAAGAATCAAGCAAAAAACCTTGGCCACATCCTCACTTCCACTAGCCACACCCCTCTATCATACAAAATACGTGCCCCCTTAGTTTCATACAGAGGTCAATCATCTGCTAATGCCATTGGAACATGCTGTACTAGCACATGAACAAAACTTGTCATTTTTTAAATCCAGAATCAGTCCAGCCAATTAATTTTCATTTCCATGTTTAAAGCTTATTCAGAAGCAGTATTCATAAGAGTTTTTTTTTAATTAATTCAAGTAGGACATTGCATATCTGAGATTAAGGAAACTACTACTTTTTTTTGGTCCTTAACAACATTATGTAATCATGATGTACATGTAAATGAATTAAACAAAAGCGCGAATAAACATATGGTAGAAATTATATTTTATCCTTAAGAAAATAAACTCAAAGATTAATAAAAATCACGAAAGGAGATTCGTCTTTGCATCAAACCAAAAAAAGGAGGCATGGGCCAATAATATAATAAGACTAGAATGATATAAATTTGCAAAAAATTAGCAACCAGATCAGTCAGTGCAGCAAATATAGCCTATAAGAGTAGCTTAATAATGGAACAAATGAGGAGTGCAAACAGTTAACTAATCAGAATGTGGTGTGAGAGTACTCTCAAATCATTCATGATACATCCTTTCGTACTGATGGAATTATTTATTTATTTATTTATTATGGTTACATATTACTGAAGCAATGACTACTCAGGGATTATATTCAAAATTAAATCTCCTTGAATGTTCCAAAAAATTAAGGGTCCTGCATCGGAGAAATCAAACATGACTTCTTAGCCCATTCATAGCGCCTTTATTTCCATAAATATTTTATGTAGCCTCCCAAATAAATTTATACTGCAACATCATTCAAGCACACTTCCCAAAAGATACTAAAACAAGACGAGGTCTTCACATATTTCGGTAATCTGAAGCACAGGAATACCATGTATTTCACTGCTCTATTGCTCCTACTTTCAGACTAAAGGGCATGTCATGCTTGTAAATTTTTTGGTGATTGCAAAAAGAGGATGCACATTGCCCTACAAAATGTCTACTAAAATTAGAATGGAAAGTGAGGTATGATGACAGTTCTTACAGCATCCATTGCACCAACAGTTGATATCCTACATAATGTCTTTTAAGTATTATGGAAAGTGAGGTATAATGGGACAGTTCTTAAAGCACCATTGCACTAATTATCCATCTCCATAAAAAATCAGCTCTAAAGACTTGTAGTAAATCTAACAGTTATAAGAACCTGCATCTACAAATTCATAACTTAAAAATGTATTACACATGACAAGTTCTACTCACTGTTCTTCACCAGATGACACATCATCTGTTGTGATTGTCAGTTTGTAAGGATCCTGTGGAATGCACTGATCCTTCTGCAAGCAGTCCTCCAACCACTGAGAAGTGATTATACAGAAATCTTTCCTCCTCAGGAGGCATTTCTCTGCATCAGTAAAGCTGCCAAAACAAATTCTAAAATTCCAATTCGAGAAAGGAGTATAATCATTACAGGTTCTCACAATGGGAACATGACCAAAAAAGACTGATCTGAAGCAACTAGCTTCATCAAACCATGTTATCAAGACCACAGTTTCTCCAAAACCAATTGAATGTCAAACAGCAAAGTCATCTAAAAGCTTAAGCCACTCAATGTGAGTTAGGTTTCATATTTATGTTTTAACTCCCTCTAAAGCTGATACATTGATTAAAGCCTTTATAATCAATTAAATAAGACAATCAGCCTCGCAAGGATTTGAACTTAGGACCTTGTGCACCAATACCATCTTAAACATGGACCAAAGCCATTTACTCCAAAAGTTTAAAATAGCAATACCAGTTCAATATTTCAACAACGGTAATGCTTATTCATCAGTTGCCATCTTGCCAATCTCATAAACAAGCAGCTTTTGGGTGAAAAGTTAGATCATAACGAAGCAGTGACTTACAAGAAAAATTAACTAAGTCGTTGCATATGGAAAAAATGACTTCCCAAGCTTGAAAACACAATCTAATATTTATCAGGACAAAAGATGCTTTCTGTTCCTTGTATAGCTCAATAGTTCCTACCACAATATCTACTAAGAAAGGGTACAATCTTTTAGCATAAAACCATCAAAAACTATAAAAAGAAGAAATTGACAAGTCATGCCTCAGAACTCCACATATGATGAAAGTACCTTTGTACAATAGAACTGAATTCCAAGGCAAGTCCAGGAACTGTCAGAATGACCAAGTGTGTAGCATGCAAAAGATCTTCAGAGACTTTGCCACCACCCCAGGAGAGTTCGAGTTTTAATCTCTTCAGAACTAGCCTCAAGAGAACATCCCATTCTGACTTTCTTAGTAGGATTGAAACAAGTACATATTCAAATGAAGATAAAATAGGTGAAAAATATTAATGGTATCAATAAGGAAAATGAAAGAGCAGCCAAACATTGCATTATCTTACAATTTCTGCAAAGGTGCACGAAAATAAATGCAGCATCCCCGGAAGCGTGACCATTTCTCTACAGGGAAGAACTTTTTCTTATAATATTCGATTCTGCTGGGCTCTTCTAATCTTTCCACATTATGTAAAAGCTGGATATGATATATACAATGAAGTATTCAGGAGGATATCCTACTTCACACCATTGAAAACCAACTCACCAGAGCAGCACTTAGTATAGAAGATATTTTTTACCACAATTCTAGCAAGCATTATGCATTACCACCATTTCTCAAGCATTATGCAAGTGAGCAATAGCTACAGACTTCCACCAAACATATCCAACACCAATTACCTGCTTAATGTCGGAAAGGTCTAGGTCCCAATAGTAGGAATCTGAATATTCATCAATTTCTTCTTGCAACTTCTTCTTCGATGGGTCAGAAAGGAATAGGAAATATCTTGAGTATAAGGGAAAAAAAAATTCAGAAAATAAAAAAAAAAAACTAAGGCCCTTGGTAGACATAATTATCAAGCAAGTTAAAATACGTACTTGGGTAGCAAAGGGAGAAGCCTCTTTTGTGAAATACAGTCAAGGACCCATGAGTAATGGATGATATCCTTACTCCGTTTTGCTGCCTGAAATTTTATCCCTGTCACATAATACTCATCTTTCTAATATCAGCTCGAAAATGGACTACAATGACAATCAACCAACTAGTGCAGGCATTTGCTCTCCAGATAAATGCACAAGTGCATGCATATTCAAGATATATATAACATAAAAATAACGACATAATGAATACAGGCAGGAGAGAAAAAGAGGGAGACCTTTGGTTTCAGCGGCAACACAGTGGGTAACTGCAGAGTTCAAATTCATGGAAAAAGCCCCACCATTCTCAACAACGATTTTATGCAAAGTATCAAGAGAAAAATCCAAAGGGACATTGACAAAATCTGACCAAATTGAGGAAAAATTCACACTTAAAAACGAAAAAATAATAAACAAAGCAACAGCTTTAAAAAACAAAAGCAATGCCCTAGCTCCTAGGTATTTGAAAGGATCCTCAGTGACAGTTCAGCCGAGTGAACACGGAAAGCCCATCCCATCTTGTCAGTGCCTACACTACGCAGCTCATGTTTTCATGCAAAAGCATTTAGCAAACATATCTAATTTCCTTCCACAGTCCCTGAAGAATTAAATGAAAAAACGCAAAACATGACATAAAGGATACAGAACATCATATTTGAGAACAACTTCGTCTCTCCCTTAATGTTAGACACATCAGTCCACATGAAATGAGAAGGGACAAGAAGCAAGTTCTTTTTCTCCCGCTTTCCTCTATCAGAAGATCTCTTCTGCTGTATCCCACCATTCAGTTGATCTTTGTCCTGTCCTTTGTGAGTCATGCCATTGCTTGCATGCACCAACTCCAAAAAAGCTGCAAATAAGAAAAGACACGAGAGAGAGAGGAATAAACCGATAAATAAAATCAAGAAAAGTTCCATTGATCTGGATTAATAAATACGGAAGGGCTGCAGGATCAAGCTAGCCAGTCCCCTTACATTGCACATCAAGACACCCGTGCCAAGGTTTGTCCCATCTTACTCTATCAATACGTGGAAAACGGAGACTGTAAGGAGCAGCAAAGACCTATATGGGAAAAAACAAAGTAATGACAATTCGCAGTAGAAAATTCATATAGAATTACCAACTTGAAACAGCTACTCGGAGACAAAACTAATGTTGACTGCAGGATACATTATTAAATCAGCACAATTAGACAAGGCTATAAGGGCAAACCTCAGAATTTATAGTTCGGACATCACTGGTTATAGAAAGGATAATTGATCTGCAACAAAGAGGGACAAAAAATAATAAACACCAGGAAAGATTCTGCCACAACTGTAAACTCGTGATTACAAGATTGACTAGGCTCAAAGCTATGCATAAAGTTTCCCATTGTTCTTCAATAACATATAAGATGATGTTCCTTGAAGATATGTTCTCAGAAAGGATGTATCTACTCACTTTTCAGGGCTTTCAACCCAGACATCAGGTCTCTCCTTTGAGTGGTTTGTTACTCGATAGAAACTTGGCGGTGCCTTCTTGGGGTATTCATACTTTCTAAAAGCAAAACAAGATATAATCAGGTTATGCAGGAGAAGAGGAGGAAGATTCCTTCTATTTGCTAGCACAACTTTGAATAAGCTACCCTCTGTATTGTTTATCAGCTTCTTGAGAACTCAAAGACTGGCTTTTATAATGACTAAATAAACATCTCTATTACAGGATCGATTTAAATAGGAATTTTGGACTCATTAAGAGAGAACCCCACAATCTCTTGGCTAGGGCTTGTTTCTAGAGAGAACCCTAAATTCTCTTTAAAATTTTATAATTCTAAATTTTCTGAAAAATGAAAGAATCATGCCACTTCCTCTTATTTTTCTGACAGTTTTTTTCCCATGCAAGAGCAATTGGTGTAGCTGCCATGTCCTAGAATAACTCATTTTCTGACCCCTGTTTATGATACATAACTGGCAAATAGCTTCCCTAGAAAAATACAAACCAACACCAAAATTTGCACACTGATCCACACACTGAGCTCTAGCCAACACCTACTGACTTGCACACACAATTAGAGATATAAACACACCGTCTTCCACAGGACAAAGCCAAATGCAACACAGCATACTCAACCCAATACCGTCTAACGCATTTGAAATTCTACTTTTCTTTCTGTGTGAATATAGACACCCAAAAGAAACAATTTTATATTCATCTTTTGCATGTGATTCTGACATAACAGTCTCTTCTCAGCAGTTCAAACTAGAAAATGCAACTGCTTTATTACAATCACATTCTTAACAAATGAAGTAAACAAAAGGAAATCAGGGTGAATAAGCAATAAACACCTAGTAAAGGTGGTTTACTACCACAGCAAACGGTCCAACAGCATTGAGTTCCAACCATTATTCAAGCATTTATGGCATAAAAAACCAATATATACCTCATATATGGCTTTAATTTGGTGATGACAGCATCTAGCTCATTATCAGAAAGACCAGTACCCACTCTGCAGAAGGAGATGAATCTGCAATACATTCAACACACTTAGACTTGTAATGACTTATTATTGTCACTAAGAAAGTTCGCTTCCAGCCATCACCGTGAAATACCACCAACACACTCTTCCTATTTTAATTCATTAATCAGGCCTCTCAAAACAGTAAGGGAATAAATAGATGCCTATCACTGCAGTTAATGTCTCAAATTCATTTGGACAAGAACATTGAAACTAGATCAACATGCATTGCAATGAACCACAAAGCTCCCAGGCCGCACATGTTTATACCGCTTGTTGTTGAAGGTGTGGATGCTTACTGCTTAAGTCCTTCTATGGCAAGTTAGGCATATATACAATTTGGATAGTACCATAAGGTGTCCTGTATTATGTAAATATAATCTTACAACTTTGGCATATACTGCCAGCAATAATTGAAAATTTTAATTGGTGCACATCCCACTTAAACATTTCCTGTTCTTTAAAAGTAATAACTTATCCCCTTTGAATGTTGTATGATTGCATGAGTGTTGCTTTAGGTGCAGTAAATTTTGCTCTAAATACAGAAAATACTCTATTTAAAACTTGTAGATTTTGCTATAGTTTTTGTAATGCTACCCAAACGTGGTGTTTTTGAATGATGAGACTCTAAACCCCGAAAATAAATATCTCACTACAAGAAGTAGAAAGGATTATAGAATACATTTGCTAACACTACAAAAATACATCATGTTGCCGTACAATTAATAAACCAACACAAGTATTGGAATTAATCTGCATTCAAGTATGTGGCAAACCGCATGTGCCATAATATTTTATACTCTAAAGCATGTATCCACATTAATTTTCCAACTTTCATTACAATGAATGAGCACCAATGAACTTTGTAGGTTGTTCAATAAAAACATTTGAGGAAGCTTTGATGAAATGGCACACTTTGTTTAGCTTCCTACCTAGGTAAGTGGAAGGGAAACAGACAACACATCTTTATATATTTATCCATTCAAGAAGTTCCTTATGACACAGTTTATTGAATATGATGCTTGAGCCACTTGAATATACCTTGTAGGGAAAACATTTGGAGCTGGACGCTCAGCAAGACCTACTAAGAACTGAGCAACCTGAGCTTCAAGTTAAAACCAGATGTCATATAATCCAGATAAATGAATTGAAAATGGAATGATCAAGAGAATTCCAAAACCTACCTCTCCTCCACGCCGACCAGAACCATAATATCCCCCTGTCAGGAGTCAGGACATGGCAACATGGATTACCCCTCTAGTGAACAAATTCTCTGCTGTAAATGGTAGACATCTAACAAATGAAAAGATACCCACCTATGATAAGAACATCCAGGTCAGAACCAGGATTAACGTATTCTGGCTTGAGTTTTAACCACTTTCCACTGCGATCACCTGGTTCCCACTTTGAGCCAAGGTCTTTCAAAACAATGCCTTCATCTCTATGAAGATATTTTTACTTCAATTACTCCAATGGAGATACAAAAGACAAGCTCTTTTACAATAGCAAACAAATGAAACCAGGTAATCTTTACAAACACAGAACTCAAGACACTTTCCAAGAAAACAATATGGCCCCTTGCCATAAATAATCAGCATGAAAATATTAAAAGAAATTATTAAAGATAAGACAAGTCTAAATTAGTAAAAGACATCAACTTATTTGCAAGCAAAGATGTATCGTGATTGGGTTAAAATCATGGCAAGTTACAACCTATCCAAATATAAAGTTCATCTATAAAAAATATCCAAATATAAAGAATAAAATAAAATAATTTTAAAAAACAAAAGAAAAGGAGGAGGAGGAAAAGGGAGAAAAAGAAAAAGAAAGAAGAGGCACAAATATAAAACTAACCTTGTATCACTGGTATCAACAAAACCACACCTATATCATCAAGAAATTTAAACTCAACAACATTTAATTCTTTCAAGAAAAATGCCATTTCCCTCCCACCCACCCTCTCCTCCTCCCCCCCCCCCCCCCTCATCAGAACCCTCGACCCCCTCTCTTCTACCATTGTAACCCTTGCCCCTCCCTCCACTACCTCCATAACCCTCCCTCCTCCCCTTGTTATCTTCTTATATCTCTTCTCCTTGCCTATCCCTAACCCTTCTACCACCATAACCCTTGTCCCTCTCTCTCCTACCACCATAACTCTCTCTCCTGCCTTTGTTATCTTCTTACCTCTCTTCTACTCGCCCAAACCTAACCCTAACCTTAACCCTAACCCTAAGTTCGATATCTCCAACCCTGTTTTTCTCTCTTCTCCTCGCCCTAACCCTAACCTTCGGTTCGGCCTTCCTATCCTCCTTACCCTAACTCTCTCTCCTCCTTGTACACGTCTCAATTTTTGCTAGGTCCTGTCTGTGCATTTGGGTGGTTATTGGGTTTCAAGGTTTAGTGTATGTAGGTGCAGTGGTATTCTGCTCCCCAGCCAGTCGCTTTTCACCTGGTTTGAATAGGGTTTTCGCAACACAACTTTGTGTGTTCTAGTGGTTAACCGGTGCACCACCATAAGGACCTTTGTTCGTCGAAATAAGAAAGTACACATTCTAGAGCTAATTGCTAAGCCTATGGTTTCCTTGAGTTATTCTTATCGTATCAGAAATTGTAAGGAGAAATCTTCTGTTTCCTCTTCTATTGAAGAGTCTTCTTCCAATGGTTAGCCAGGTATAGTGGCTTCTGATAAAGGGAAAGGTAGTTTGGATCCCTCTTTATCAAAGGATTTTCAAGCTAACATGGGACCTAAGGATTCTGCTCAGAAAGAGCCTGGTAGAGCTAGACAGAAGAAATCTAAATCGGTAAGGAAAGTGACTTTTCCTAGTGAATCTTCTTCTACTGTCAACAAGAAGAAAGTTGGTCCGAGGGAGGATCCTCTTGTGGCTCTTACCAAGACAGCAGAGCAGGTGGAAAACAAGTCTAAGGGTGATAGTAAAGTGGTTTCACAAAACCACCCATCCCAAAAAGCCCGGCTAACCCCATCCTTCGCTGAAGTTGTGGTTCCTTCCTCTTCTAACTTGACTTCTCCTAAAGTCAATGTGGCTCTTTCTTGTTTCCTGCTTATGCGTGAAGGAGGTAAAATTATAGTTAGACCTCCTAAGGAAGTTTCAGAAGTGGGGGAGAAGATTTAGAAGCATACTCTTGTTGGCTATTTCTTGGGAAGGAACTTTAACTTTTCCTATTGTGCAAAAAATAGCTCTATCTTTGTGAAGTAAGGATGGTTTTTTAGAAGTCTCAACCAATGGTTGTGGGTACTACCTGTTTAAATCTGTAGATGAAGATTCCTTGCTGAATCTGATTCAACAACCTTGGTATTTTGCAAACCAACTCTTAGTTCTTAAGAGGTGGATGGTTAGAATTCCTTTATAAAGGGTGTGGCCTAAAAAATTGCCTACGTGGGAGAAGCTTTGGGGCATTTCAATGGAGATTTTGCATAATCAAGGAGTAAGCTATGCCGTTAGTGCGATTGGAAGGCCTCTTCAAATTGATATTGTTACAGCGAAAATGCGAGAGTAAAATATGCCTGAGCTTCTGTAGAAATGGATGCTGATGGTGAATTTATTAAATCTTTTGAGATGGACTGTGTTGATGGTTCCAAACATAGGGTTGATGTTGAGTACCACATCCTCCCACCAAGATGCACGCACTGTAAAGTGTTTGGTCACAATGATAGTCATTGTCCTACCTTAGAGTGCCAAAGTTTTCAAGAGAATGTGATGAATGAAGGAACAGATAACGCCATATTAGACCATCACGATCCAAATTGTGGCATGAAACAACATGATTGGATGGGGAAAAAAAATTTCTGGTATTATTTTGGAGAAGACTGCAGCTAAACATGCTAAGCCCAAGGTACCTGATTCACCAAGCAAGGGCAAAGATATCAAATCTATAGTCATTTCTGAACCCATTCCAACCTCTTCCACATTTGCTATTCTGCATAGGGAAGGCTCACACCAAATTGAAGAGCAGGGTAATTTGGAAGCAATTGTTCCAGATGGAGACTTAGGCTATCTTGCCATTATTTCTAACTTTCCTAAAGAAAGGAAACATGATTCTTCCCCATCTATTATCCCTGATTCTTTGGTTGATACCTTTCTTTCAGATCAGCCGACCTCTTTGGATGTAGTACAAAGTGGTAGACAGCAACAAGAAAAGGGTTGGAAAGTAGATTCTGAGAGAGAAGAAATCTAAGAAGAAATGCATTAGAGATACAATGAGTAGCAACTCTGCCACTTCTTCATAGTGATGAGTTTAGTCGTATTCCCTCTCTCTTTGTATGTGTGTGTGTATATATATATATATATATATATATATGTTAGCATCATGGAATATTCATGGGTTGAACGACCCCGCAAAAAGTAGAGCAGTTAATAGTTTATGTACTGGGGAGAATATCTCTCTTTTGGGGTTATTGAAAACAAAAGTTAGAAAAGAAAATTTTCAGAGTTCATAGTCGGTTGCTTCCAAATTGGAGTGTTGAAACAAGATGCATCGACCACATTTGGGTGGCTTGGAAACCAAACATAAGGAGTGTACATAGAGAGGAGTTCTTGAACCAATTTCTACATTGTTCTTGCAGCAACTTCCTTGTTTATGAACTTCAATGCTGTAAATAATGTAGAAGGGAGGGAAATTTTGTGGAGCAACTTGGTTAGAATGAAATCTCAAGTTGATGGCCCTTGGTTGATCATGGGAGACTTCAGTGAACGTAGAACTGGTAAAGAGAAAGTGGGTGGCCTTGAAGGTGTCTCTAGAAGCATGTTGATTTTTAATGATGCTTGTTATTGTTTAGAGATGGAGGAGGCAAGGGCTATTGGACCCTTGTTTACTTGATCTAATAGAAATGAAGCATATCCATTGATACAATGCCTTGATCGTGGGCTTGTTAATCGCAATTGGATGGCTACCTTCCAATCCTCTAAAATTAAGGTGCTAAATCCAGGCATTTCAGATCATTGTCCGCTTGTTATGAAGCTATCCTTAAGTGTTGCTAAGTAGAAATCCTCCTTTAAATATTTTCATTTTTGCAAGACCCATCCATCCTTCCAAAATACAGTAGTAGAAGCATGGAAAGTCAATGGTGAGGGGACAACTATGTTAGGTTATCCAAGAAACTTAAAGTGCTCATGTTTCATTTCGAAAGCCTGAATTTCTCTCAATTTTCTAACATTTCAGAGTGTGTCAAAAGGGTCAAAGAGGATCTTGAGCAAGTCCAGGAGAAGACCCATTTCAATCCATATTATGCTGATTGGAGTCAGGAAAAAGCTCTTTTTTCCGATTTTTACTATTGGAATGCAGTTGAAGAGTCCTCCTTGAGGTAGAAAGCTAGGGCAAATTGGATTAGATTGGAAGATAGAAATAATAAGTACTTCTTTAATCTCTTGAGGCAACAGCAATATAAGAACCCCTTTGCATACGTGGTGGATGAGCATGGTAATAGAGTAAACTCTATTGAAGACATCAAAGCTTTGGCTGTTGGCTATTTCCAAAAATTACTCTCTGATCAGTCCACTTACTCTTGCAACTATAGCAGACTTGATTATTTGAGGTTGGGCAGAATTGATGACTCGGACCACAAGTTGGTGCAACTTGTTTCAGATGAGGAAATCAGGCTCTCTCTTTGGTCATTAGCCAAAGACAAAGCTTCAAGACCGGATGATTATGGAGCAAATTTTCTTTATGACTCTTAGGAGATTGTGGGGGAGGATTTTTGTATGGCCATCAAAGATTTTTTTTCCCTCTAGAAAGTTGCCAAGAGAAGTGAGTTCAACTTATCTCACCTAAGTTCTGAAAAAAGAAAACCCTTCATCTTTATGGATTACAGGCCAATTGCTTGCTGTAACACTATATATAGATGTATCTCCAAAATATTGGCAGATGCAGCTAAAGGGTACACTTCCCTCTTTGACAAGCAAAGAGCAAATTACATTCATAAAAGGAAGAAGAACAGTGGACAAAATTCTTATCGCTCAAGAGCTTCTTTGAAGTTACCACAATGATAATAAGAGGCTAAGGTGCACAATACAAGTAAACCTTATAAAGGCATATAACAATGTAAATTGGGAGTTTCTTGACACTTGCTGAGCACTCTTGGATTTCCAACACAATTTATCAACTGAATAATGTCGTATGTCACTACTACTATGTTCTCTATCAATATAAATGAGGAAC
The DNA here is from genome assembly GCA_024138005.1 of Lumnitzera racemosa. Classification (NCBI taxonomy): domain Eukaryota; kingdom Viridiplantae; phylum Streptophyta; class Magnoliopsida; order Myrtales; family Combretaceae; genus Lumnitzera; species Lumnitzera racemosa. The sequence continues at coordinate 13,041,770 of JAMXBC010000007.1, forward strand.
TAATAGGCTATTTCTTAGCATCAAAGGGATTGCGACAAGGAGATCCTGTTTCACTATACCCGATTGTCTTGGTTATGGAAGTTTTCACTTGTATCATGCGAGAGAAAGGAGATATGGAAAACTTTAATTTACATTAGAGATGCAAGGGAGAAAAATTAAATCTGCTTTATAGACGATGTATGATTTTTGCCAAAAGAGATTCTCAGATATGGGAGCAAATAACAGAGACCTTACGTGAATTTCATCTTCTATTAGGTTTAAAGGCTAATCCTCATAAGAGCCAAATTTTTTTCCATTAGGTAGCCTCACGGGTTGAGAGGCATATTATAAACCTATTGAATTTTAAAGTTGGGTCTTTACCCATTAAATACTTGGGTGTTCCTCTATCCTCGGCTAGCCTTTCAAGTAATGATTGTTTAGGATTTGTGGCCAAGTTTGCTAAGTAGATTAGCCCTTGGATGTGTAAATTCTTATCCTATACAAGTAGATTGCAACTGATCAAGAGTGTTCTTTTTTCCCTTCAAGTATATTGGTCCACTATATTCGTTCTTCCAAGAAAACTCCTCAACCTTCTAGAAGTCAAATTGAAAAGATTTTTGTGGAATGGATGTCAGGAGACTAAGGCAAGAGCGAAAGTTAAGCGGAAGGATATATTTAGGCCTAAAAAAGAAGGCAGGTTAGGAGTTCCTAACATCAAACTATGGAATAAAGTGGCATAACTAAAGCATATACGAGTGTTATGTATGGATGATGGGACATCTCTTTGGCTATACTAGGTAAAGAAAGAGTTACTAAGAGGAAGAAACTTCTAAAATATTAAAATACTAGGTGATGCTTCCTAGGCTTAGAGGAAGATCCTACAAGTGAGAACCTTAGTAAGGAAACTTCTCAAGTGGAAAGTCGGAAGTGGAAGCCTTATATCCTTTTGGTTTGATGATTGGCAACCTCCAGCTCATCTTATAGAATGGATGGGGAATAACGTAAGTATAGCTTTGGGTTACCCAAAAGATGCTCTACTTAGCACCTTTATCAAAGGAAATGAATGAAGGTAGCCTAAAGCATGTATGAGTGCTATGTATGAATGATGAGACATCTCTTTGGCTATGCTAGGTAAAGAAAGAGTGACTAAGAGGAAGAAACTTCTGGAATATTAGAATACTAGGTGATGCTTCCTAAGCTTAGAGGAAGATCCTGCAGGTGAGAACCTTAGCAAGGAAACTTCTCAAGTGGAAAGTCGGAAGTGGAAGCTTTACATCCTTTTGGTTTGATGATTGGCACCCTCCAGCTCATCTTATAGAATGGATGGGGAATAATGCGAGTATAGCTTTGGTTTGCCCAAAAGATGCTCTGCTCAGCACCTTTATCGAACGAAATGAATGGAGGTAGCCTAAAGGAGAGAGATGGGCATCTATTAAAGATGGTATTGGAGATGAGGCCAATAGCATGAAAGGCGGATAAGTTGGTCTGTAGATCAGGAGAATATCAGACATTATCTATTCAAACAGCATATTTTTTGGCTAGACAATTGGACTCAAGGGTGGCTTGGTACTCCTTGGTTTGGCACAAAGCTATTGTACCAAGGTATGCTATCATTCTATGGATGGTGGTGAAAAAAAAGCTAATTACACTTGACAAACTAGTAATGTAGGGTACTGTTGCAGTAAACTGCTGTTTTATATGTTGTAGTAAGGAGGAAACACATGATTATCTGTTTTTTTGGATGTTATTATGCATCACTTTTTTGGAAGCACATTGAAAATGCAATAAGATGGACTCAAGCTAAGCCGTCAGAAGTTGGATCTCTTTTGAAATTCTTAAGATCAGGAGCTTTGAAGTTGTTACAACCACTACAGAAGAGGGCTCTAGCTGCTGGATGTTATTGGCTTTGAAAGAAAGGAACAAAAGAAGAATAGAAAATAGAGATACTCCTATAAATATTCTTTTTAGAACAGTATCACATTATTTTTTATTTTGTGCTCTCTTTTAGCTTTTGTATTGGCCAAGAAATTGAACTAAGTATCCTATTGCTGTTTTGATACTTGGCTCAATTTCTTGAATATGTTTTAGAGAGCTTTTGTACAAACCCCATGTACAAATTTTGAATGAAAGATATCTCACTTTACCCAAAAAAAAAAAAAAAAACAAAAAAACAAAACAAAACAAGTTTAAACTCCTGATTATTGGTGGTGGACCTAAATTTTAACACTTACTTTGAGTTCAAAGATGTTACAAGATCGATTTAAAATAAATTGATTAAAGAGAGAACCCAACGATCTCTATTTAGAGCTCAATTAAGAAGAGAATCCCAAATCTCTTCAGAAACAAATTTGAAATTTTTCTCCCAAGAAAATAGTACCTTTTTTTTTCCTTCCATTTAAAGTACACAAGGTGGCAGCTACATCACAAACCCACTTCCTATCTTCACTCCTAAAAATGACAACTCCTCCCCAACCTTTCTCCCTAGCACTACTCATAACATATCTCCATCTTAACTCTAAAAACTCTGACCACTAAATGAGTATAACCTATACTGCACATGTCAGCACACACATACAGCACAGGACAACTAAAATAATTCACTAGGATACATCACTGGACAATCACAATTAGACCAAAAGCAACCACATTTAGACACATAGACTTATCTAGCTGTTTCTCTTTTCAGTTGTACACATGTGGAAAGGGGTGAACAAAAGATCATTGAAGATTCTGTCTTTGTATAAAAACCTACCTTTGACTCTTCTTTATCACACAAAATAATACCATGCGCTACCACATGATCCTCCCAAACAAAGTCAACATATACCATAACATGCTCAAATAGAAATCCTTAAAAGAAATCTACCATGTTTCTATTAGCAATAATTCAACAAGGACCCTTCATCAGAGCTTCCTGATATGTCTGAAAATATGAAAATAACATCAAGCCCCAAATTAACCAAGAGACCACTGCCAGCAAAACAATAGGACTGGCATCCTTCCCTTTTTCTCTGAAATTATAGTACATCCACAAAGAGAATTTCTTACTCGATCCACAAAAACTCCAAAATTTTAAAGATGGCTCACAATAACTTCTCTAAAATGTGTCCTGTGTTGTACCCAGGCGCCTCTATGCAAATACTCAATGAATTCTTCCCCTTTAAAGAAAGGTCTCAATAAAGAAAATTCATATATCTACTTGCCGACTCTAGTGCACAAATCACTAGACTTCTTTGCCCACCAAACACAATGCAAATTCAGCTCTCGATGAACAAAAAGAGTTCTACAAGGCCAATCATATCTGACACAATTCTAAAGATTAACAATAGAGTCCATTTGGAAGAACAAAAACATAGAAGGCAGTCAAACTTACTGAATAGCTGAGGCACTTTAGTTAAAAATCCCTACTGCCAATCAATCATTCACTACTAAAATTAAGGTTACAACTATTATAAGATTAATCATCAAACACCTCACAAAGGGGAGACAAAACCAACAGTATGACCAACACACTGTTTCTGTTTCATAAGTTCAGCAGAGCTCTTCAAAGAAAAGAAGAACATCATAAGCATATTAGGGTTTAGAACATTACTTTTCCTACCAAATGAACAAAAAGACTAATTGCTCACCGGTTTTCAATGGTTTGTTTAAAGAACCTCTCAACATCATCCACAGTGCGGGCAACGAACGAACAGCAGGGATCTCCTGTATGATAAATACAGTAAGCCAGCCATTGCATGATCACTTTATTGAAAGGAAAACAGACATAGCAGTTTCACCAATGCATACCCGGATCTCGGTGAATGTTAAGACCCCCATCAGGTATTAAAATTTCCAAACGACCCTTCAAAGGCTTCACATATTTCCGAAGAAGTTCATGTCTTTCCTTCAAGCTTTGGTGGATAACACTGGTGTCTCCGGCATAAAGAATATCGAATGCAACATCTGGTCATGGTAATGTCAAGGATAACTAAGACTGAAATTTAGCAAAAATAAATTTGGGTCCAGAGACTAGAATTTCCTTTTTTTTTTTCTTTTTGGCCCCCCTCTTTTGGCTGTTGGGTTGGGTTGTTGTGGGTGGGTTTTTTGTTGGTGGGTGGGTTTTGTGTGGGGGGTGGGTGTTGTTTCATCATAAAGGAGGTAAACAACAGGCAAAGCCATTACAAATATTTGGGTTCAAAATAAACCTCGATCCATTCAACATGTTTACATCACTTACTTTGATGAGGCCTAAACAAAGAACAATTTAGACAGTAGTGAGTGGACATCCAACAGCTTATTCCAACAATTTAGCATCTATTACAAAAAACTGTGTATTGGACATCAGTAATGATAAGCTTAAACACATGGAAACAATTTTTACCTTAATATGAGATCAAAAGGATACAGCACAGCTGCAGCAGATAAAAATGATTAAATAAGACAAAAGGGAGCTATCATAGAAGAATTGAAGAAGCATTGGGCATGCAGTACCTGTCTTTCACTTTCCAATCCTTCCCTTGCAGCCTTGACTGTGTCAAAGAAAAAGTTCATAACATCAAAATTTATTGAAGGTACTTGAGATGCTGGCAACTAAACAAACTGAAAAAATTGAGAAAGCATGATATCATGTCAATAAGATTAGGATAAACCTATCTCTTGATTTGAGCCAAACTCCGCAAAACGGTTCAAAGACCTATCCCAAACTAGCATTTCACCATCAAGTATGCACCTGCAAAATATATAAATGATACAATTAACCACTAGATACAAGTGGTAGTCAAAGAAAATATGGATGCAATATTTAAATACATGAGAAATTTCTGCCATAATGTATTATCTTATCGTGTATTTTTTCACCAAAATCAACAGATAAGGTTAAGAATTGTATACTTTTGTTCCATATCATCAGTTAGCAAAAACTATACAAGCACACGTATTTTCAGGAAGCCTTCATCCTTTCACTTCAATAGTCACATACACAACCCCAAAAAAGAAAAAAAAAATGGAAAAGGGAAGGAAAATAAATAAGAAATAATGTCATTGATAATCACCTATCAACCAGAACATTCTGAATAATAACGTTCGACATCCCATGTTCGTATTCAGAATGATCAAGGAAGCTCCTGCGAACAATGTACAACTTATAAGCATAAAATGTAGGAAAATGGACATTATAGACTATTCAAATTGGAGGAAATAATTGGCAAACAAATGGAGAGAGTAATCCTCCTTTCCGGGCAAGAGGTAGAAGGAGAAAACAGGGTTTCAAAAGAAATTTCACTACATTTTTAAAGCTTCAGGATCATAATGAACCATTAAATGCACTTTCCAGAGTTCATAGCAACATGCCCTTAGCAACCAAATATGGTGATTAAAAAATGATTCAGCACCTTCTTATTACAGAACTTGACCAATCAACCCTATAGTTGCAATATTTTGCATTTGATAAACACATTGTCATCATCTCATCTCATAGATACAAGTCACATTTGATTAGATTTCTCCTCGATGGCAGAGGTTTCATAGCATATGGCAATCAACCTAACTCTTTTCTTATAGAACCATCTTTACTCCACAAAGGAAGAATAATGCTCCCAAGTTGAAATTGTTGATGACATACCGGGAGAAGAAATGTATCTCAGCACCATTTTTATGAACTTGGATGCGATCACCATCAAATTTGCATTCCACAACCACTTCTTTCCCATGAAGCTAAATGCAAAGTTCACATAAGTTAATCATTAAAAGAAGAAAATCAAAGAGTAATTACATATAGCAACCAATTTCATACTTTGAAGAAACTTCATTATATGGGCAGAACCATCATGTTCTGAAAGTAACTGGAAATATGGAAACAGGGATATTTTAAGAGTTCCTTTTCCTTGTAAAAGGGGGTGGAGTAGAAACTCAAATAACTTAACCAGTGAATCCCAGGTGAAATTAATAAACAGACATAAGATGAAGAAGACCATAAAAAATTATACATGTATATGTATATATAGATACTCACGCACACACATACACATTATACATATACATACACATATACATACAGTAGGTCGCATCATATGCTAACTTCCTGAAACTGTATTATGATTTGAGAAGACAAAAACAAGTCACTTTCCCTATTATTCACTAAAAATCATCCAGAGAGCCAATAATTACAACAAGACCTTTTTCCATGCATTTGCAGCATTGGCAACTCTCATTGCAAGTTGAGGTCGCACAGGTTTTCCAACTTCTATGTCCTGCACAACAAACCTAAGTTGTAAATGTACATTGTTTCACCATAATAAATTTAAGTCCACATGATAAACAAGCTTAATTAGAAGTCAAGCATTATTTCCACCAATTGGATTAGCAATAAACAAGCTTAACTGCATCAGCATAGAACAGAACATTGTTAATGGTGCTATTAAAGAGGTAAATCAATATCCAAAGAGAGAAAAGGTACCTAAAAAGAAAGAACACTATTTTAAGAAAATTTTGCTTCACCGATGCAATCTTCTGGGATAAACCCTAGTAATCTGCACCACTGGTTGTTGTGGATAATCATATTTGCAATAACACTTTATCAAGGAAATTCCATCATAAGAAAACTCATAACAAATTTCACTAGTTTGGTAAGGCAAACATGCTCACTTGATCATTACGATTTTCTGTGTAGACCATGTTCTAATATACTTCTACAATATTGCAGAAATTTTTCATTATCATCTCATGGCAACTTTTACAAACAAAATCAAGTGACAAAGGTATATGCAACTTCATTCAAGTCAGATGACTAAACCCATCCATTAATATTTGTATCATGTAAGTTACCTGGCGCTTATGCCATCAGTTGAAATCAATTCAACGATCCTTATGTAAAAGCAATTACACGGTGGTAACATCCTAAAAAAGCCTTGATATTCCTATAATTTAAAATCTTCATACCGATTTTAGAATCTTCTTATCATGTAATTACCTGGCGCTTATGCCTTTGGCTGCGATCCCTCAACTTTTCACAAACCAACTTCAGATCACATGTCACATTAAACAAGTCCTCGGCATCTGGATGGAATTCATGAAAAATGCTCTTTTCACTGACACCCAACTTCAGATCTGCAATAAGACATGCCATGATAAGAGAATATGTTGTCATAAAAGTTAAAGAGACACTCAAGAAAAAATTTGCAAGGGAGAAAATTTGTGCCTTTAAGAATAATCATGATGATCCACTTCATCTCCTGGGCGTTTGTCTTGTTGATCAAGGTAGCTATAACTGAAGTTTTGTCCGCCCTGTCGAAGGGGATGAGCAAGACAAAGGAAGATAATGACCAATTGACACGGTAGGTCTAGATAAATTAAAAATGTTGCTCTAATGGAGCATCCCATGCATTAGGATGCATGATATTTGCTCTAGCATAATTTCCCCCCACACAGATAAATTGCAATATCTTCATGCATGCTGATTTGGACCAAGGGTTGCATCATCATGTACAGGAGTTGGCAAATCATACACCTAGTACCCGGTATAGCTTATAAATATGCCCTTTTCATGAAATTCATTTGGATCTTGACATGGAAGAGGAATAAGCAACTCAGAATACTTGCCAATCAGAATAACCAATTGTTCAACCCTCATACATCTCGAGTGACATTAAAATAAATGGACAATGGGAGTGGATTTTTACAATTACAAGGCTATAGCATGACAGATTTGATTAATATTACTCACTAGATACAAGCACAGGGATAAAGCACCTTTAAGAAAGATAACATCATAGTACGGGATTCTAAGTTATGAATGCAATCTTGAAAAGCAAACTAGGCATAAGCAAAGACCATGATATTTCATAATTTGCATGGATAAATAAAATTCGATTATATAACTAAATACATACAGGAGGAACATACAACAACAGGAAAGAAAACCTGCCTGCTTTCAGCCGATGCCAAGCGATCAAGCAGCTCATTCAACTCCTTGATCGTTAGTCCACCCGATGCAATCCCCTGCCTTCGCTGCAAGACCTGTTCCAAAGAAGTTTTTTTGGTAAATTGTTCCACAGATGTTTCCATTGCTCTTAGCAGACACTTTTTTCCCTCAAAATCATTAAGCCACTGTTGGTTGCACGAAAATGCTTTTTTATTCTTTTTCAACATCTGTTCACATGAAGTATTTACAACATATTACGCTGGTACTCCAAATTACCAGTGCCGATACTGGAAGTTGCAAGAATTATTGCCATTTCCCAAAAGAACGAGAAGAAGAAGAAGAAGAAGAAGAAGAAAGAGAATATATATTTTTCTCACTTCTAATGATACATTTTCATTCAAACAAAAGAAAAATATCATTCTTTTTGCTTTCCTATTTTCCTCAAATGAAAACGCATTTCAATTTGAAAATTAAAAAGAAAAAGGACAAAGCAATGATTTTTTTTTTAATATTCTATACCTCAGAGGCCACAAGAGCGAAGTTGCCGGCACTGACGCCGGTCTTCGGACCACCGCGGCGCCAGTTAAACAGTCGAACGGCGTCTTCGGAGTCACGCGACATGCCGAGAGCGTCAACAAGGCAAGTGGCTAGGACGGACTCCTTAAGGCCGTAACTGCCACGTTCTCTATCAAGAGCGGGGAGGATGAGTCGAATAGCGCTGAAGTAATCCGAGGGTTTACAGAAATTGTCGAGAAACTTCCTGAACTTGGAACGCTTTTGAGCCGACGACTTGCTCTTCTGCATCCAGTTAAAGAGACTCACCAGCACACTGAATTTAGTATCGCCCAACATTGTTGTTTCAGTTTCCTCTTTCGGTGATCACGAAGAGAATTTAGGGTTTTTGTGGTTTTTGGCGGGATTTTGTGGTTTTAGCGCTGGCAATAGTACAACGGCCAAACCGCACTTCGAACTTTATACGCGGTGTTGATTGCAGGCTTCCACGTTACACCTTGCAACGGCTTTCGCTTTATATTTCATATTCCTTCTTTTGACTATTTAGAAACAAGGTCCTTCGACGTCCCGTCCAAGGAAAACATGCCAAACCAATCTTACACAATCTTTCGCCGTTCATTTCCCTACCGTAAGTCTCGACCTCGAAAATTTTCTCTGCCATTTACCTTCTACCGGGTTGTAAGGGTAACATACATTAATTCTCTTATCTTTTGTGTTTTTTTTTAAGCCAACATTAACTTTCTTATATGCTCTCTCTCTTTTTATCGTCTTGCCATTAGGGAAAAGGGAAAAAAAAACAATAAAAAAATTCTCAAAAATATATGTCCTAAAAAAATAATTTCAAAACTACAACACTTAAAATCCCAACATTATCGAAATAGATACATGTTAAAACTAAAATCCTCTCTTGAAGAAATAATTTTATTATATTATTTAAAATTATCTTTTTAATAAGCAATTTTAGTTAAAATTTCAAATTTTGTAATCTTAAGAATATTTTCATAAGATTGATTTTTTTTGTTTTTCTTTATTTTTTGCATTTTTTTTTCCTCTCCCTCTTGCCATTATCCTCCCTTTCATGCCATCATTTCTCTTTCCTGTTTGTCACATTAACTTTCTTGTGTGTCTCATCTCTCTTTCTCTCTATATATATGCATAATATTTTTCCTTAGAATATACTCTATTTGCTCTTGTTAAAAGATGTACTCTTTTATATATATATACATTGAGAAAGTTATTGGCAAGTCACATTCTTGAGGGATTTTATATCGTATATGCATATACAAATATATGTTATATTTATGTATGATTATATTATCTAGTGTTTGTGCAACATATATATATATATATATATATTATTTGTATACATATATATACACATCAAAGTATATGACTTAACATATTATACATATAACACTATATATATATGCATATATATCGGTAAATCACATTCTTGAGGGATTTTATATCGTATATACATATACAAATATATGTTATATTTATGTATGATTATATTATCTAATGTTTGTGCAACATATGTATTTATAGATATTATTTGTATACAAATATATATGCATCGAAGTATACGACTTAACATATTATACATGTAAAATACATTATACATATAACATACTATATATATGCATATATAAAATATATTGATGTTCATAAATATATTTTGTAACTTCATAAAGTATGTATTTATGTTATTATATATATATATATATATATCTTATATGTGATTATAATATATAGGACTTGTGTGCTTACATTTAGCAATATTTAATATATTTTTAATATAAGCATCATAGTATATGTTTTGACATATTATATACGTAACCTATATTATACACATAAATGCTCATTTCTATGAAGTAAGGCTCATTTCACCATATTAGCATCATTTTTACCATAAAAATGGTTTTTACTGTTTCAACATATTAAGCCATGTTTCCTCAAAGTTAAGCTAATTTTACTATATAAGCATCATAGTATATGTTTTGACATATTATATACGTAACCTATACACCATATTAACATCATTTTTACCATAAAAATGGTTTTTACTATTTCAACATATTAAGCCCTGTTTCCTTAAAGTTAAGCTAATTTTACTAAGACTACTTTTACTTGTAAGTCTCAAGTAAGATATGAAGAAATGAGTGAATTAATATCTTAAGTCAGAAATTATAACCTTTAAAACTTTCGCAAATTTTAGTACCCCTATGCTTGTAATTGGCAAGCTTAGGTAGTTTAATAATTTAACTTTCACAAGAATAATAAATGCAATAAACATTAAAAGAGTAAGGAGAAGAGAATTAGCTATAGGATTTAAAAGGTTTCGATCTTGTGTGTACTGCTCTACTCTAACTCTATCTAATGGGGACTCAATCCTCCTTATTGGTGCAATTCCCTATTCCACTATTAAATCAAAGTGAATGAGAGAACTGGGTGTCATTTCATTGCACTATCACCTTTTTTAGCAAAAAAAGGGATCTTATTATTTTAGCATAAGAATCAATGGTTTTTCAATCATTTTGTGAGGGAATAAACCATTCATTGAGGAAATGACCTTTAAAATGGTGAAAATTGTATTAATGTGGTGAGAAAAACCTCAAAATAGTGAAAATAAGTCTAATATGGTGAAACAAATCATATTTCGGGAAACAAATTTTATGATAAAATGAGTCATCCATTGGAGAAATCATCCTTAAAATGGTGAAAACTATACTACTATAATGAAATAAGCCTATAAATAGTAAAAATGCATCTAATATGATTTAAAAAAAAAACATTTTTTGAGGAAACAATGAAATTGACATTTCTATGAAGAAATGAGCTAACCATTGCAAAAAAGAGTCTTAAAATAGTAAAAATTGTATTATTAAGGTAAAATAAGTCTCTGGATGATAATGGTTAAAATGGTCAAAACTACGTTACTACAACAATATAAACCTTTGAATGGTGAAATGCGTCCAATATAGTGAAACAAACTATATTTTAAGGAAACGAGTATTGACAAGGTGAAATCGATGTTTCTATGGTGAAATAAACTATCAATTGGAGAAATGACACTTAAAATGGTAAAAACCATATTATTATGGTGAAATAAGTCTCTAAATGGTAAAAATGTATCCAATATAGTTAAATGAACTATGTTTTAAGGAAACGAATTTGTGAGATTCACATTTTTATGGTGAAATTGACCCATCTATTGGGAAAATAATAAGCTTGAAATGGTGTAATGGTATGGTGAAATTAAGGCTTACTTCAAAGAGAGAAGCCTTTGGATAGTGAAAATGCGTTTATAATAGTGAAATGAACCTTAATATGAGGAAATGAGCGTTGACAAGATGAAATCAATATTGGCTTAGTGAAATCAACCTTTTCATAGGGAAAATGAGCATTCAAGTGATAAAAACCGTATTAATTTAGAGGGATAAGTCTCACTTTGAAGAAATGAGCCTTCTAATGATTAAAATGCTATCAATATAGAGAAATTAGATTTGTTTTGAGGAAATGAGAGTTGAAATGGTGAAATCGACATTTATATGGTGACATAAGTCTTCCATTGTCACGCCCCGAACAAGAAGAGTCATAACAGTCCCGCCGTGTAAACTAATCTAAGATAGAAGCTGACCTCACAGCTGCTATCGTAGACGCAGTTTACACAAGGCGTACAACTCAACCAGCTTGAAACGTCTGTTCTGTCATCTGTTAATATTCAAACTTGTGGTAGAGCTTATACAAAATACTTGTTCTAATTTACAACATTTCACATCCAAGGGTAAAGTTTACAATCAAAGTTTATTAAAAACCACAGGTTTACGATTTATATACAATAAGTTAGAAAACTAGTGGACTCCCAGGGAATTCCCATTTAGTTTTCTTCAAAACTTAAAGACAAGACAAAAGCTCAGGTTCAATTAAATTCCTCGATCCTCACTTTCCCACACAACAGCACACTAACCTGAGAACGGTGGTACCTGAACATCTTTGCCTTCACTCAGCACCTGCAAAAGAGTCTGTAGGGGTATGAGCACAACTAGCTTAATAAGTGGGGCGGAGTCAGAAGAGTACTTTACAGTCACAAATAAGGTTAATAATTATGATGAAATGCAATGCAATCACTCAAATGAAAACATCGCACAATGTTAACCAGTCCACTGTGAGGTTAGAGAAATTTCATCCACTCCAACCCGGATTGAGGAGTTTCACCGCGACTCAAGTCAGACCAAACCCGGGCTTGTGCAATGGGGAACAACCCCCTCTCATGATCGCCTTCGAACCACGGCCCCCAACCTTGCCGCGACCTCCTCGCCTCGACCTCCTCGCCTATCACTTAGTTTGACTATGGGTGGGGAAAGAACCATTTCAGCTATCCTCATCGAAGGAAGTCGGTATTTGGCCTAATACTCTTATTCGTTTCCCCTAACGAGTAATTATGCATGACCAATTACACTTTTGTCGAGTAACCGTTAGTGTTAATCAGGGGGTGACCAACAAGTTCACACAATACAGAATCCATGCAAATATGCAGAACAGTACACCAAGGAGTTAAACTCCAACAGAGTATCATTCACACACATAGCATGCGCATAATCATCTAACTTTAAACACATCCAGAAGTACTCTTGGGTCTCCGAATACTTTTAAATAGTACCCAAACAGCGGCGAAGCTACTATCCCAACTTACTTGTTTAGATGTTCGCTCTTGCTGACTTGAATTGTCAACCGTCTTTGGGAGGTCCTAATTACACAAAAGGTCCAAATTTAGTTTTCGTAATAATTATGAAAACATTAGGGTTTAATCTATAATGATTATATATATATATTATTTTCATAAAATACAGTCATGTTATTACTATATATTGAATTAAATTATTAATAATTATAATAAAAATTTCCATTAATCCTATCTGATCAGCAATCCTTTATATAGCTTTTGGTTAATTCATTTTAGCCTATTAATATTACAATTATACCCCAACTTGTAATTTTAAGCTATTTTACTTGATAAATTCGTAATAAATAGTTCGGGTTACCAAATAATTCCCTGAAAATTTCTATGGACTTCTAAAAATATAGAGAATTCAGTTATCACATGGTTTCTAGTTTCCGACCTATTGCCTATATTTTCATATTGACGATTTTATCCCTAAATTTGATAAATTATCCAATTATAATTCTTTTAACATCCAATTAATTTCAATCTGACTCATTACTATTACTATTCATAATAGATCAGTACATATCCATTTCATCAATTAATTTCATAATTTCCTATTAAATTTATAATTTCAGCCTATTTTCGAGCTAATTTCAGGCCTAAAAGTTCAATAAATATTTAAATTATTCAAATCAAAATTCGGGCTACGTAGCAATTACCTATATATCATATACATCCTACACAAAAATTTTCAGCTAGAAACAACATCATATAGTACATTTATTTCATAAATATATATTCGGATGAACAGTATATTTCTTAACAAAGTATATTAAATATTACGAATTTTTCAAAAATAAAAATATCACATGAAAGAATGTCTAAAATAACCTAAGTGTAATTTTTTTCATAATTTTCTGGGCGAATTTACTATTTTTTAAAAATTATTGAAAAACAGAGCAAAAATTTGACCTTGTTGTTCTTGGGTGCTCCGGTGGCCGGCGGCGGCTGGGCGGTTGTCGGACGGCCGGCGCGGTGGGTGGACCGTGTGGGGTTGGCTGGGTTTCACAGCAGATCTAATCTAGGTTAAGGTTCTACACTTTCACGCAATTTCCCCTGTTTTTTCTAAATTTCTTTTTATTTTCTACAATTTTTTTCTAATTTTTCTCTCTACTGTTTTTGGTTCCAAATTGCTAAACATTGTCATTCTGCTGCTGGGATAATTTTTATAGGATCCTTTCACCGCCTATGGATTTTCTTTATTTTTTTTTTCTAATTTGAGAAGGCATGAGGTGTCACTTTGTTGATGAATTGCTTTTTGAATCAGCAATTCAAATGTCTCTTCCCCTGCCATGCCTCCTTCCAGCCATCTCAATGTTATTTAATTAATTTTTCTTTTTCTTTTATTAAATAATTACTTAAATATAGATATTATATGTTAAAATTAATTATTTAATTAATATACAAGGTTATACCCTATGTAAATAACATGCAAAATATATAACTTTACTCATATAATTAAGTTTCTAGCATATCTTTTATTTTTAGGATACATTCTAAGGTTAATTTCATGAATTCAACACAATATATATACAGTTACTCAATTTTAAGTTAATTTACGAGTATAATTATTATTTGTACCGGGTATACTAAAAAATTACTTGTATTTTTTAATAGTAAATTATACTACATTATCTCATTTTATAGCTCAATTAACTTATCTCTAAGTTCTCGTTGCAATCTAGGTTCAATTTTAGGAGTTCTGAACATTTTAGGGCTTTAGTAAATATTCCAATTTCTAAGGGCAAAATTGGGATTTCGGGTCATTATTACTAAAATCTAACTTCACTATAATATCTCGACTAACTTTTTCATTCTAGTTACAAAGTTTAGGCTCAATTGGATAAGTTACCCTAAAAGCCCTAAATCTGGGCTCGGTTGTCCTAAACTCAATTTTGGGAGCTTACATCCATTACGGAAATGAGCTTTCAAATAGTGAAAACCATATTACTTTTGTGAAGTAAGGCTTACATTAAGGAGATAAGCCACTAAATAGTCAAAATGTTACTATTATGTTCAAATAAGCCTTGTTTTGAAGTAATTATTATTGAAATGGTAAAACTAATGTTCTTATGGTGAAATGAGCCAACCATTAGGGAAATAACCCTTAAAATAGTGAAAACCATGTTATGGCAATGAAATAAGTCTCTGAATGGTGAAAATGCATTCAACGTGGTGAAACATAAGAAGTTTCAAGGAACCAAGCATTGAAATTGTGAATTAATGTTACTATGGTGAAACAAGTGAATCAAAATCGTGATGGTATAATGACAGAAGGCACATCAATGGTGAAAACACACCCATTATGGTGAAATAAGCCTTAATTTGAGGAAATCAACATTGACATGATAAAATCGGTATTAACTTGATGAAATGAGCCTTCTATAAGTAAAATAAGCTTACAAGTGATTATAATTGTATTAGTTTGGAGAAATAAAGCCCAATTTGAAGAAATAAGTCTCTGAATAGTAAAAATGCAATTAAATTAGCCTATTTTTTACGAAATTAGGGTTAAAATGGTGAAATTGGCATTTATGCAGTGAAATGATCTTTCCATTAGGGAAATGAGCCTTCAAATGGTGAATACCATACTACTTTAGTAAAATAAGGCTTACTTTGATGAAATAAGCCCATGAATAGTCAAAATGTGACTAAAATGGTTAAATGAGTTTAATTGAAGTAACGAGCATTAAAATGGTGAAATAAATGTTTTTATGATAAAATAAGCCATCCATTGGGGAAAAGGCCTTTAATACGGTGAAAACCTTATTATTGTGATGACATAAGCCTTTAAATGGAGGGAAATGATGCTAATATGGTGAAACGAATCATGTTCGAAAACAAGCATTAACATAGTGAAATCGATGTTTCTATGATGAGACTAATTTTATCGCATTAATACTCTTTTCACCATAAATAGTCTACATAAAAATTTTGGGCTCAAAACTATATTTTTAAAGTCATTTATTTCTAAACCAAAACATGATTAATTTTGCATAATTTCTTAAGCACCATATATTATGAGAGATATTTTTATCAAAATAATATTTTTTCTAAAAACTAAATATAAAAATATTTCAAAATACCAAATTTCATAATTTTCTAAATATGTTTAATATTTTTAACAAAATATATAAAATTGGGGGAAAAATTGAACTCACTAGAATTGGTGGCTCCTGCCACCAAGACCTTGTCACCCACCCTAGGCGTTGCTACCACCATGTGGTAATGGTGGTGGCCGTTTACTCTAAGGTGTTGTTTGGTTAAGAATGTCCTTATAAGCTCCAATTACACAAATTTTTATCTAATTTTTGAAAACTTACCCTAACTCTCTTATTTCGACCTTCTCTATTTTTTTTTTACTCTTCTAACCATCCAAATGAGCTTTTGTAATTTTTTGGGTATTTATAGAGCTCTAGGAAAATTATAGTACATTAAATTGATCAAATAATTACCTTATCTTATCTCTTTTTTTCATTTTCTATTTGTTATATTTTGATTGATTAATTTTATTTCTCCATTTCCAAGCTACCACTACCACTTTTTGGAGATTTCCATAATTTTATTGATTTTTCCTTAATTATTCATGCATTTTCTTTAATTATTTAACATTATTTTAGCTTATTTTGCATATTTTAAGTAACTACACATATTTCTACCTACATGTAAATACATATATGGTATAAATAAATATTCCTAAATATTATTTAAGTTATTTTATAATTTTTAGTGTTTATATAATTTATCTCTAGCGATTTGTTAGTTATCGAATATATTTTGTGTATTTTCGAGAAATAATGGGTAATATACTTAAAAATTGAAAAATTTATATTTTCTTATTTTATTACTTATTTTTTTAAATTCAAACTTATGAGATTACTTTTATCGATAATTCTAGCTTTATTATAAAATTTGAGTTGAATCGGATAATTTGTTCAATTGTCCTAAATTTTACAAAGTCAAACTTGAATGATTGATTGTGGGTCTTATACTTGATCATAGCTTAATGCCTCACAATATAAACTAATATTAGTTAGTCATTATATTGTTAATTTCCTTATACATTACTTTATTGGTTCTTTGTTGAAATAATATGATACTGAAAGTAAGATGAACCTCTATATGTTAGGTAAACATATCTTGTCTTTTTGCTCGATAACGATTTTGCTAATAATATCTTTTTGAATTGTTTTTATTAATAGACAAGAAATGGTTTGATCTTTTGTTATGTTTCACCATATATATAAGACATGGAAAAGTAAAGTAAAATTGTTATGTATTTGATGTCAACTTAAAAAATAGTATTATGCAAGAAGTTACAACCTACTGATAAGGTTTTTGCATAACTTATGAGAAGTTTAAAATTCTAATTTGGCTCTTGAATTTCCTATTTAATACCTACCCTTTTAATATTCAAAAGTAAACTTAAATTCCTCACCACCTTTCTAAGCTAATTTTCTTTTTTTCCTTTTTAAAGCATTTAACAACAATTCAGCCTGAGATTCTTTCTCACTTTCTCTTGGAATGTCAATTTAATGAATCAAAATACATAAAGATACAAACACTTGCTCTGACAAAAATATAAATAAATAAAATTATTCTTTCTATAATTGAATAAAATTAAATTGTAAAGAAAGGTTCCTATATGAGGATGATGATCAACAAAAAGAAAAACATTTTTAAAATAATGAAATTTCAAGAATCTATGCATCATGAATATGTTGTTCAACCATGTTTTAATTGGAAATATAGTATAATCAATAATGTTTGACTTCTTTAATTCCTACCTTTTGTGAAAATATATTTTAAAACTTATACCCATTTTAAGAAATATATATATCATTTGCGTGTAGCTATAAAGTGAGTATTGTAAAGACTATGTGTTAGGTGAAGTTCTTGTCCTTTTAATTTAAAAGGGATAAATGTACTTAGAGCTATGTATCATATTATGATATATCTTTTGGATTTAAATGTGAATATATCAACTTAGTCAAGTATATTTTTTAAGTATGTATTTTTAATGCATTTTGTGATTGTGTTCTTATGCATTGTAAAAGAAAGAATTCAGTATTGCATTGAGGAAAAAAAGATATTAAGATTAATTTACCATTTTATTAATTTTGAATTTAATTAATAAATGTTTGAAATGGAAGATCTTATGATAAAATTCATAAAGTTTTAGGGCACCTTATATATACAATCTTGTAAAAGAACATCGTGAGTGAGTACATTTAAAACACTTATTAAAAGTTAAAAAAAAAAACAAAAACATTTTATATTTTCCAATGATTTGAAAAGCAAATGGATAAAAATATTAAAAAAATTTATTTATTTAGTCTCTTAATAACATGTTTAAAATATTCAATAAACGTTTCCATTTCTAAAATTAGCCACATCATTTTTATATTTTACTTTTATCTATTTGTATTTTGTATCTTTATTAAAATATGGAATTTGAAAAAAAAAAATCTACCTCATTTATTTGTACTATATGTTATTCTCATCTTGGAAAATTTTTATTTATCTTACTTGTATGATATAATTTAACTATACTCTTAAAAGATTTAGAAAGTTATTAATTTAACTACAAAAATGTGATTAATTTTTTCTTTTTTGTTTCTTGGAAAAATAAGTCATGTAATTTTGCTAATAGAAGAACAATTTTGATTACTAGAGTTAGAGCTTTTTTATTGGAGAAATAAAAAACGAAACAACATCAATCCTAAAAAAAAGGAAAAAAAAAAAACCAATTCTTTTCTTTTTAATATCCATTCCAACGTCAAACCAAAAAATATATTATTTCATTTAAAGCAATGGGGTCAAGCTCCATGGGTTGCTAAGATGTTTTCTTAAACATTCAATCCACCTGCATATGATTACTATAATTACATCAAAGCATAGGAAAATATATTTTATTTCAAGAATTATTCTAATTTATGATTTATCCAATTTAAGACTACTTAAAGTGAATTTCCAGCATGCTTTCGAATTAGTTCGAATATTTTGGTCCAACAAAAAGAATTCTTCCAATTGAAATTCATTAAGGACTCCAATTATATTGTAACAATAGTGGATAACTCAATTTCACCAAATTATTATTATTTGTGGCAAGACTTAATTTAGGATGGATAGCAATATGGACCTATGCCATTAAAGAATATCAACGTGGTCAACTATATATTTCAAGAGTTTATAAAGTCGAATGGCAGGAAAAATTTAATACATCTATAGCAAACACTAGGACAATTCAAGCATATCTTAATCAAGGCAAGAAAAGTGTTGTTCACAATAGTGAATTTCTAAAAGAAAAAAAGTCAAACTTAAGCTAATCTAGCAAGAACCTCAAACTTTACTAAATATAAAAGAAAAATATTTGAAATTGCATCAAAATTATTTGAGAAAGATAGTTCCAATCATAATGATCCAAATCAAAATGAAAATGATTGTTATAGAATCAATCTTTCTCAATATGGTTATAAGGACAATGTAAACTTAATCACTATAAAAGCTTAACTTTAGCCAAAAGAAGCTATGTTAAAGATACTCAAATTATTGTTGTCAACCATTCATCTTTTAACAAAGGCTCTTTATTATTACTGATAATTGTTTATCTTTTGACATAAGCTCTTTATTATTGCTAACAATTGCTATGTTCAACAAAAAGAAGCTCTCCATTATTACTATCAACCATTCATTTTCAAGATTCTCTATGACGAAATCAACTGATCAAGATCACTGATACAATAGTTTACTATGTAATCGTAAAGGCTTGTGTTAGAAAGTACTTATAAATCTTATATAAATAGAGAAAAAAGAGAAGGAGAGGGAGGCATCAAAAAACCCTCTAAACTCTCTAATATAATCTATTTCTGTTTTTAGTATCTAGTGTAATATCTTTCGTCTTCCCTCTTTGTATCAAAAGATTCTCTCAATAATATTGTAAGTTTTATTTATCTTTATTCGTTTTATTCATCTATATTTTACTTTCAGTACAATCTCTCAATTTTATTATGTATAATTTGAACAATTTCATAAAATATTATAAGAATCAAATTAAACAGTACAAAGCTGAAATAACTATAGTATATTTTGAAATCCACTATTTATAAGGAATTATAAATAATCCCCTTATCAAATTATTTGAAAATTGCTTGAAATAAATCCATTATTTGCAA
The DNA here is from genome assembly GCA_024138005.1 of Lumnitzera racemosa. Lineage (NCBI taxonomy): Eukaryota > Viridiplantae > Streptophyta > Magnoliopsida > Myrtales > Combretaceae > Lumnitzera > Lumnitzera racemosa. The sequence goes on from JAMXBC010000007.1 coordinate 13,062,066, forward strand.
TGAATTATAAATAACCCCCATATCAAATTATTTGAAAATTGCTTGAAATTACATTGATGAATAATCTTCCAAAAACAAGAAAGAATAATTGCTTACAGACATTTAGTAAAATATCATTACGAAGAAATATCAAGAGTCTGTTGTTAATAATGTATCAAAAAGTTAAAGATAATGATGAAATGATTTTATAAAATATTTGTATTACTTATAAAGTAATATAGAATTCTTAGAATATATAGTTTGGGCTTATCATCTTTTAGGAGAAAGTTTTTATTTGTATGATATTTATTTTAGACAAACTTAATTAAAATGAATAAGTTTATTTATGCTCCAAAAGATTTAGCATTAGAAAATATAGGATTAGCCATTAAATATATTCTTCAATTGGAATCAGAACAATGTAGAAATATTAATAGCCTTAATAGATTACTTAATGAAGAAGGTGAAGAAAATATGTTAATTGAAAGAATTTTAGCTAGAGATACATTTTATTCACTATTGATAATTACTTTTAGACAACATTTGAGTGAATTAGATAGTGGTCATATCTCATCATTTAGAAGTTGTCTTAGATGAATAAATAAAAAACACCATCAAAATAATAATAAGAATCCTATCATTAAGGACAAACAATCCACACCAAAATGATATCAAATCCAATCCACCAGAATTTTTGCAAGCGGAGATGGAGATAGGATTTTTAAAATTCATTTGAGTTAATAAAGATTAAATATTTTATTTAAGTAGTTTGTAATAATTTTATTTTATTTTTTTTTGTGTTGATGAGCTAGAATTGTCGTTCCGACAGTAAGTTCCAAGAGTGGCAATGAGACCATTGGTCAGTAAAGTATTCCCACATGTGAATAGGTTAAGACAAAACTTACTTAACAAAATATTAGAGCTTTATTAAAGAAAATAAATCTATTAAAGAAAATAAATCTATTAAAAAGATCTTCCTCTTCTTCTAACTATAGATTTGGATGAAGCTTTTTTTTCATAGATACAAAATTTAGTCAATCAAATCAAGATATTTATAACTCATTTGAGATCAAAATTTATAAAATTGGATAAAGTTTAGATAATTAGTCAATTCCTACAGAAAAAAACCATGAAATTTGAAGCTTTAATTTAAAACATAATTATGTGATCGAAACAGTTGAAAAAAACTACTTCTTTATTAGGAAAGTATGAAGTTATCAAATTACTTTCAAAAGTAGCTATTCAAAAATATTAAAAAATATATATATATAAATATTTACTTGTTGGACTTATTCAAGTTTCAAGTAAATCTCTTTATAAGAGAGGAATCAATTATCCTGTTTTAACATGGCTAAGGGATGCTGGGAATATAGATTTTCAAGAAACTACTTTATCTTTATTTCAAACTAATCTTCATAAACAACCTTGTATACTCAATGTTTCCCTCATTTTTCTATAGGTTTAGATAATCCAAAAGTTATGGATAGTTTAGTGTTACATATTCAATCTCAAAATCATAATTTTGTGGAATGAGCTAAAATTATGATACTTATCTTTAGAATCTATTATAAAGTTATAAGTTCTCAAATTAATCTAAAATCTAAAAGCTTATCCGTAAAAGGAGAAACTGTTTTTTTAGAAGCCAATACTGCGGAATGCTTAGTATTTAGTCTAAAACCATTAAGTTCAGATGAAGTCAAACTTCCAAAGGAAAGGATTTTCGAAAAAATCCTTCCACCAAAACTTAGTGTTTCTTAAACTAAACTTACTCTTGCTTAAAGATTTGATGATGGTAGAATTAGAACTTAATTTCTTAAAATAACAAATAGAAGGCCAATTATTGTAAATATAGAAGATTATTTTAATAAAATATATATTTCCTTTTCAAGAACTAGTCAAGAAGATCAAACACTCAGATATAATAATGAAAGAGAGAATATGCATTTAGAAACTCCTACTGGGTTTATAAAACTTAAAAGTTGTTGATTTTCAACCACCAATACCAAAACCAATTTACTAACCTCAACTTAATTTACCTACTTATTCTCAAATTAATGAGTTAAATGTTATAAACACAAAAGAATTGTTTGAGATTAACAAAGAGTTTTTTAGAAATGATTTTTAAACAAAAGAGAATAGATCAAAGAGAAGAAAATATTTCAAAACCTGTATTAGAGAAGAAACCTATTCAATAAGTGTTATACGGTATAGAGATATGCAAATCAGATTAAGAAGGAATGAACCATTTTATAAATGGTTTACTAGAAATTTTGATCCAAATAATCGTTATCATATTCAAATAATTAAGACATCAAATAAACAATGTAAACCCAACAAAAACCTGTTACAGAACCCATCCTCCTGTTCAAGAAGTAGAAATTAAAGTTTAAAATGAGACAATTAAAACTTTACCTTTGAAGAAAACTGTAAGTGAAAATCAATATTTCAATGGTATAAAAGCTCAAAACAATTGCACTTATCAAATATTACATACAATTAATCAATAAATTGATAGAATAAAAAATATGCTGGTAGAAAAACTTGACAAAGGAAAAGCTCTATTAGGAATTTCAAGAGAGGAATCAAGCATATCAAAAACTATGATTATAAAACCAATTTATCCATTGAGATTTATTTTAAATATTCAAAATTTTAAATTCAAAAAGAGCGACAATTTGTTAAAAGAAATTTCAAATAAACTAAGTAAACTATAAATAGATAAAAATGAAACCATCAATATTATAGAAGAAGACATAAATGATTTGGCAAGTTAATTTTCTCAAAAACTTACTATTAATAAATTTTATCAATAGAAAATGAAACTTATTTCAAATCAAAGGCCATGGTATGAAAGACCTTTACCTTTAGACACTATGTATGAAAAAAAAAAACCTATGTAGATTTAAGTGGATTTTTTAGTGAAGAGATATATGAGTGAAATATAAATAGTTAAGTTGAATATCAAATTTTAGATATTTTAAATTTAATGATAATAGTATAGAATTCCTACAAATAATATGAAATTTCTGATAAAAAAGTTGCAAAGATTATAGGTTGGTGGGAAAATTATCTTAGTGAATCTAATCGCCATTTTATATTACATGCGAAGAAAGAAGTAATGCACGATAATACTTTATATCAAATAGAAGATGCCGTTTCTACTTTAATATATGATATAACTAAACACTTTATTAGAGATCTTATTCAATTTAGAGGAAAAAATGGAGAAATTATTCAAAATCCTAAGCATCCAAGCTTTAATGACTTTAGATGGTATAAGGATGTTTTCTTAATAACATGTCTAAAATATTTAACAAACATTTTCATTTCTAAAATTAGCCATATCATATTTATATTCTACCTTTATCTATTTGTGTATCTTTATTGAAATATGGAATTTGAAAAAATAAATAAATAAATAATCTACCTAATTTGTTTGTACTATATCTTACTCTCATCTTGGAAAATTTTTATTTATCTTACTTATATGATATGATTTGACTATACTCTTAAAAGATTTAAAAAGTTATTAATCTAATTGCAATAATGTGATTAATTTTTTCTTTTTTGTTTTCTGGAAAATGAGTCATGTAACTTTTGTTAGTAGAAGAACAGTTTTGATGACTAAAGTTGAAGTTCTTTTATTGGAGAAATAAAAAAGGAAACAACATCAATCTTAGAAAAAGAAAAAAAAAAAGCGATTCTTTTCATTTTTATATCCATTCTAATGTCAAACAATTGCATGCCTATACATATTTTACATGGAGATTATGATATGTCATCAACACTTAAACCACTTAGCCAATCCACATTCTAAGTTGTAATGCAGTTGAAGATTTTTTTTTAATTCTTTAAATTAATTTATCGTGATTACTTGGTTAAATGAAGTACAAATTAGGAGGTTTATTTTTGAAGAAGAAGAAGAAGATGAGGGTTATTGAGGTTGTAATGGGGAGGATTTGTTTTGTATTTTAGTGGATTTTTAGATTTAGCAAAATTTTTTTTTTGTCTATTATAAATAGTTAGAAAATAAAAAACTATTCTTAATATCAATAAAAACATTTCTATAATATGAAATAAATTATTTAATTCTTAATATGACCAAAAACTTCAATTAACATCTACATTTAGTAATGATATTCATAAAATATAAAAAAAAAACTCCATCAAATTACAATACAATCTCATAAATAACACCATTACAATTACAAAATATGATAATCAATCTTCATAGTACCTAATAAAGGTAATGCAAACAATATTGTTAGTGAGACAGGCTTAGAAAATGATGCTATTGAAAATATCCAATCTAATAACCCTAAAAGAACCCGGTTAAAAGGCATATGAAAAATAATAATTATTGATATCACAAAAGGTAAGTGGAAATTATGCATGATAAATTTGGATTTGAGATCTATATTAGTTGCTAATTTCAAGGAAATGACCATTAAAACTATTCTAATGACCCCATAAGAAACCCGTTTCATTGTTTGAAAGGTAGAAAAAAATTTAATATACTATTATGTAAAATATGGAAAATAAATAAACATAATAAATTGGATTTTATATTTAACTTTTAGGTGGTTATTGAAAATATAGTACCACCCCAAAAGAAACCTACAATTAATATATGTTAATACTATGAAGTGCATATAGAAATTTCACATAATAAAATCATAATACCCAATCTAATGATTCTAAAAGAAACGTGCAATTAATACACTTTCAATTCTATTAAGTCCATATGAAAATTATACATAACAAAATTCTATTCTAGATTTACTTTAGTTGGCAATTTAGAGAAAATAATGTTGACAATGTAATATCCAATCTAATGACTCTAAAACAAACCTACAGGAAATGTAGATGAAAATTAATATTCTATTAAGACCTTAATAGGCAAATGAAAATTACACGTAAAACCACTTTGCCCTGTTCCTCTAAAAGTTCTTCAATATCAAAAGTGACGGTTTAATTAAACATCACATTTAAAAATTACAAGCTATAGAAATTAATTGAATTATAACTACGTAGAAGAAGCTTCTTTTAAGTCATAATAACTTAAATATAATGTAAATATTATGAAAAATATTACTTTTGAAATTAATATACTACAAGCCTAAACTTAACATCAAAAGAAATGGGTTGACATCTTGCATGATTCAAAGGGTAACCTATAAAAATTGAAATCTAGATAACATTAGATTAATTGAAAGCATTTATATAATATATAAATATATACTAAATCAACATACAGCATTAATACGCTACATACAATATGCTACAACCTTACTTAATATCAAACAAAACGAATCGACACCTTGCATCGATTTAAAGAGCAACACATGAAAATTGAAATTTAAATAACATTGGATTAGTTGAGAGCATTTATATAATATGCAAATATGTAATAAATCAACATATAATGTTGTTAATCCTTTTACAAAAAGAAAAAACACTGTTAATTTTATTGCAAATTATGAAAACCATATGTTGCAAATAGAAATGAATATTAGGAAGTTATGATTGTACCATCATTGAGTCAATCACTATGGTTATCAATCCCATTCTTTAACAAAATGGAAGAAACTTGAAATGATTATAATTGGAGAGGAGACTCTGTAAGCCCCATAACTAAGCAATCCGAGGTTTCGATCGGTTGAAAGACCCGATCGAGCCTAAATTATAAAATAAAGATATAAATATTAGTAAATCGATCCCGTAAGTTTGAATTTAAGAAAATAAGTAATAAAATAGGAGACTACAAAATTTTCAAATTTTAAGTATATAATTCGTTATTTATCGAAAATGCGTAAAATGCATTCCGGTACTTAACGAATCGTTAGAGATAAATTATATGTATACAAAAAATTATAAAATAACCTAAATAATATTTAGGAATATTTATTTGTACTATATATGAATTTACATGTAGGTATAAATACGTGTAATTACTTAAAATACGCGAAATGTGCTAAAATTATACTAAATAAATAAAGAAAATTCATAATTAATTAATAAAAAATCAAGAAAAATAAAAAAAATCAATAATGATTCAAATCAGGTTGTGGCAGGTCGGAATCCATGAAATAAAAATTCACCAATTAAAATTAGACAATACAAAAGCCAAAAATCAAGGAAATTGGGCAAAGTCATGTCTAATTAATACATAATAATTACACTAAATCTCTATAAATAGCAAGAAAAATTTAGATGCTCATTTGGACAGTTAGAAATCAGAGAAAATTAGGGAGAGGCAAAAATTGAGAGAAAAACCAAAGAAAAAAAAAAGAAAAGGAAAACTGTGCAATTAGGGCCACAAAGAAGAACCCAGACCAGACGGGCAGCTGGGAGTGGATGGCCACCACCACCACATGGTGGTGGCAGCGCCCAGGCCAGTCGACAAGGCCACGGCGCCCGGCGGTGTCCGAAGCCACCCATACTGGTGAGTCCGATTTCCAATACGATTTTTGTGTAATTTTATAAAAATAGTAAATAGTTTTAGAATATTATGAAACTTGTTATTATGAGGTTTTATTGTATGTAGATTTAGGGAAAAATAGTGATCTAGTTTAATCACATCTAAAAATATAGGATCCTTAAGAAATCGTGCAAAACCAAGCATGATTAGAATGGAAAATAAATAGGCTTAGGAATGTAGTTTGGAGCTCAATTTTTTTCTGTAGAATTCTCATGTGATATAGAACAGTGTTATGAAGCCATTTTTTCTAAAAATTAATTTTTGAAATTTTTAAGTTAATCTTTAGCCCTAAAATGATGGAAAATTGGGTAATTTGGGGTTAATTAGGTGATTAAGATATTAATTACTGATTTAGATAGTAATTAGATGTTTAGGGATATTAATCTCTGATGTGTAACCCTGATCCTAACCTTTGGAGTATTAAGTATGGTTAATTTAGGAAATTAGGTAATTAATATAAGAAATTAGTAATATGTGAAATTATAAATTAATAAATCTAAAATATTAGGGTTATTTAGATAATATTAGAGTAAAAATCAGAATAATATTAAATCTGAATTAAGATTGAATTTTAGGTAATTATATAAAAAAGAAAGATTTTCTCACATCGGGGATAAATCCGATACCCTAATTAGGACTAGCGTGTACCGAATAGCTTAGAATACTAAATTAAGACCCAATAGGATATTTGAATACTCAAGCTTAATGTGATTAATTTCACATTAGGATTCGAGCATATTTAGGACTTAGAAATCGAACTAAAACCTAATTTAAAAATTGATGCAGAAACTGAACCCGAACCTAATCCAAAACCTATAATAATTATAAAAGACTTAAGACCTAGATAATTAGGTATATTAAACCCTAAATAAAACATAACAATAAGCGTTATAGGATAAAATAAACCTATAATTGTTATATGAAAACCTGAAACCACGTTTGTGTTTTAAGGATGACCGACGATGGCCTGAGCAAGTCGGACCTCGAGTAAGTGAGCGAGGAGTCGAGGTAAGTTGGGATTAATACAATGCTGTATTTTGGGAGACTTGAGATTATGCTTAGTTGTGCTTGTTAGATAGTTGAATGTGTGCATGTGCTTGATTATGGGTGATGCTATGATTCTGTTTGTTGTTTTGGCATATATTGTACAATTTGTATGAAATAATTGATCACCCTAAACTGGACTTAATCAAATATACGACCAGTAATCATAATCGGACATGCATGGCAACCCGTTAGGGGAACTTAGGACTCTTCGGCCAAATACCGACCCCTTTGAAAGGGATATCGCAGGATTGCAAAATGGTCCCTTCTTTATCCTCAGTCGAACTAAGCGACAGGAGAGGAGGTCGCGGCGAGAGTGAAGACAGTAGTTTGAAGGTAGTCACGGGAAGAGTAAGGTCTCCATTACACAAACCTGGGTTTGGTCGTGAGCTGTTGTATTAATGGCAACTCCTCAACCCAGATTAGAGCGGGCGCAATTTCTTTAATCTCACGACTGGCCAGACAACGTCGTGCGATGGCATTTGCTTGCATATGCATTGCACTTAATAACTGATTGAAAACCTTATTGTGTGTATGGTATAGTTTTAAGTTCTCCATCCTAACTTACCGAGCTGTGGTTGTTCACATCCCTATAAACGTTGTGCAGGCGCTGGCTAAGAAGCGGCAAACAACTACTCTGAAGCTAGCAACAGCTGGATCCTGGGGAGTGAGGAAAAACATTGGAGAATAAACACATATTTTTAAGGTCTAAGTTTTTATTTTAGAATTATTTTTCATTTCCGAATGATGTAATAACTAGGAAATATACTATAGAGAAATATTGTAAACTTTAACTGCAATAACTGAATTATAACATATATATATAATTCCTCACTTTTATAGGTAAATGATCTAATTAAATTACAAATTGTTTACTTCAAAACGGGTTAGTTGTGGACGCCTTGTGTAGATCAAGTCTAAGATAGCGGTTGTAAGGTCAACTTCTATCTTAGGATGGTTTACACGGCGAGGCTGTTACGACTCTACCGCTTCGGGGCATGCAGACTCTACCTCACCTGAAAAAAAAAAAAAATCATTCTAATTAGAAATACATGAAAGCAAAACTTTATACTTCAATAACACAGTTCAAGAAAAGGAACAAATTAATACTTACCCAAAAAGTAGATTGGAGATTTGAGCATAAATGAAGAATAATCAAAACTTCAACACAAAAGATAAAGCATTTGATGGAGAAATAAGAATTACAACGGATCTATTAATAGAGCTTTTTACCACAAATCGATCTGCATCTTCTTCTCTTAGAAGCACTATAGTTTCCTCTTGCATAGAATTGCGAATTAGAGTTGTAATGGAGGTCACAAATTAGAACCAAATGGCAAAAACAAAGAAAATCTCCTAAACCAGAAAGCAATATCTCATTAGAAAACTATTCACTGTATATTAATAAAAGCTTTTAACGAGAGCACAATAGAAAACAATGTGTGAAAAGGTTAATAAAAATTGACTAAAGTAATGTAGGAAAGGGAGAAAGAACCTAAGAAGAAATAAAAGAATCTAATTGTCATACCGCGGACAGAAAGAGTTATAACAATCCTATCATGTAAACTAATCTAAACTAGAAGCTGACTTCACAGCTGCTACTGTAGATACAATCCACATAAGGTGTACATAACTCAACTAATTTGTAGCATCTGTTTTGATACCTGTAAATAATCAAACATGTAGTTAGCTTTACAAAATACTTATTCTATATAACCCATTGTCTTATAACACAACAGTACTTACATAAATGTCTCACATCAATAGTTATAATATACAATTAGAGTTTATAAAAAATCATAAGTTTTGCAACCTATTTACAATAAGTTAGGAAACTAGTAGGCATTCTAGGGAATTTTCAGTTAGTTTCCTCAAAAGTCAAAAGAAAGGTAAAAAGAAAAGTCAAAAGCCTAGGTTCAGTTGATTTTTCGTTCCTCACTTTCTTGGTGAATAGTACACTAACCTAAGGATGATAGTATTTAAACATCCTAATCTTCACTTAGTATTTGTAAAGGAGTTTATGGACATGTGAGCACAACTAACTTACTAAGCAAGATAGAGTCAGAAGAGTATGAAATACTCACAAGCAAGGTTATTAATTACGATGAAATGGAATATAATCACTCATATGCCATTGTAAGGTTAGAGAAATTATATCCGCTCCAACCCGGATTGATGAGATTTATTGTGACTCAAAACAGACCAAACCTGGGCTTATGTAATGGAGAATACCCTCCTCCTGTAACTGCCTTTGAACCACGGCCTCCACCCTTGCCGCGATGTCCTCGCTTGTCACTTACTTCAACTAAGGATGGGGAAATGACCATTTCAGTTATTCTCATCGAAAAAAATCGATATTTAGCCTGTCACTCCTAATTGTTTCCCTTAACGGGTTTTATGTATGTCCAATTTTGTTGTAGTTAAATAATCATTAATTGTAATCAAACGTGACCAAACAAGTTCTTATAATACAGAAACAATGCAAAGATACATAACAGTACACTACGGAGTTTAACTCCTGTCACAACCGAATATCACATATATACATGGCATACATATAAACAGCTAATTATAAACACAAACAAAAGTACTCTTGAGTTTCCAGATACTTTAATATAGTATATCAACAAGTGGTAAAGCTACAATCCTAATTTACTTGTTCAGAAGCTCACTATGAAAGACTTGAGTTGTCAACAATCTGACCACTGGGGAATCCTATATACATAAAACTCAAATTCAGTTTTCGTAATAACTACGAAAACATTAGGATTTTATCTAAAACGATTATATATATATATATATATAGAGAGAGAGAGAGAGAGAGAGAGTATATTATCATAATAATATATAGTTTTATTATATTACATATATATACATCAAGTTAAGTTATTAATTATTAATAATATAAGTAATTTATAGTATTACGTATTATATATTGTTTTGATTGTATCGAAACATATTTTTGATTGGTTAAATCGCGTTGAAATTTGGGTAGGATTATTGTAATACATACATTTTAGTAATATTATAGAGTTATAGGTTATATTATCTAAGATTGTTTAATTTCAGTAAAAATAGTATTGTTGGGTTCGTATAGACCTAACGACACTTATTACTAGTCTTATTTCTAAAGATGACTTTTAATGAGTAATTAGAGTTTTTAATACAGTTATACGGATTTAAATAAAAATTATTGTATTATATGTATTTTATGTTATTAAACTATATTTTACCTAATTTGTCAATATAACTCCTAATATATGTATTATCTAACTTTAATACCCTTATAACGTATCTTGACCATTAAAAGATTATTAGATATATTAAAAATATACCTTTTTATCAAATCCGATTGATACATGTATAGATAGTTTTTATGGTATTATTTATCATATTTAACCTACCATTACTAGAAATATGTCCCAATTTGTAAATTAAGCTATTTTACTACGTAAATTTATAGTAATTAGCTTGAGTCACCAAATATTTTCTTAAAAATTTTTATAGACTCCTAAAAATATGAGTAATTCAGTTATCACTTGGTTTCGGGTTTCTGATTAATCACTTATATATTTAAATTTACAATTTAACCTTTGAATTACACAAAATTACACAATTATGATTCTTTTTGTACAAAATTGATTTTAACCTATCTCAACATTATTATACTTTACTAGAAATCAATATAGGTTCATTTCATCACTTAATTTCATAAATTCTATTTATTTCACAATTTAAGCCTATTTTCTAGCTATTTTTGGGCCAAAAACTACAATAAATATTAAAAATATTCAAATCAAAATTTGGGCTACGTAGTAATTATCTATATATCATGTATATCTTACACAAAAATTTTGAGCTAGAAATAATATTATTTGATATATTTATTTTGAAAGTTAAAATTTGGATGAATAATAACTTTCTTAAGTAAGTATATAAAATATTAAAAATTAAAAAAAGAAATCACACGAAAACATGTATGAAATATTTTAAATATAATTTTTTTTCGAATTTTTTTGGGTGGATTTACTATTTTTTTTTAAATTATTAAAAAACAAGGTAGAAAATTAATCTGGCCGTTCTTTAGTGCTCCATAGCCGTAAGGTGGTGGAGGTATGTTGAACCGGCCAAACACTGCATGGACTAGTGGTGGTCGGTCGAATTGGTTGTCAAGTTGTTATTTGAGTCCGATACGGGTAAGGTATGGTAAGTTCCTTTATTTTTGAATAAATTTTCTAAAATATTCTAATTTCCCTAAATTTTTTCCTCCAATTTTCTTTAGTTGTTTTAGGTCCTAAAGTGTTTAAGTTATGCCTTGCATTTGCTTTTATACTAACTAGGGGCATCCAAAAATTTTTCCTCCATAAATGTATGCTTATGTCCTTAATTTTCTAATAGGTGGTGTCATCATTCTAAATGTTTAGCTTTTGATTCAGCTTGAATAATTGCATTGGAGATGCCACGTTTTTCTCCAGCCAGTTTCCAAGCACAATTCGGCCATATTGATAAGCTTTTGTAGATATTTTAATTAAATACTATATTATATATTTATATGTTAGTATTTGATGATTTTTATTAATATACAAATATATATATATCCTATGTATGTATCACATGTAATACATAACTATACTCATATAATTATGATTCTAACATCTCTTTTATTTTTAAGATATATTTCTTAGTTATTTTTATGAATTCAACACATAATATATTCATTTAAGTAATTTAAGATTAATTTACGTGTATAATTATTATTTATACCGAATATATATATAAAAATACATGTATATTCATATAGTAAATTATATTATATTATGTTACTTTGTAACTCAATAAACTTATCTTTAAGTTCTCGTTACATTCCAATTCCGAGTTTGATTTTAAGGGTTTCGAACAATTTGGTACTATATTAAATAATCTTACTTCTAGGGGTAAAATTGGAATTTTGGATTGTTATTTTCAAAATTTAACTTTACTAAATCATTTTGACTAATTTTTCTATTTTAATCGTAAAGTTTGGATTCAATCGGATAACTTTCCCTAAAAGCTCTAAATTTAGGCTTGATTGTCCTGAACTCTATTTTAGGGGCTGAGATGAAACAACCATAACATGCAGTTTTAGTAATGTAGATAACTTAGTTGATTTAATTTCATAAAAATACCAATTGAAAAATATTTTCCTTAATACATAGAACATATTTTCTAAAATATTTTTTTTAATAGTATGTAAATTTCACTTTCCAATTCTTATATATACAATCACAATATTAATTATAATTATAAAACAGAAACAGATAACATAGATATAATAGTTTTCTAAATATCAAGTTTTAGATAATATAGACATAAAACAAATACAAATGAAATACATAAAAGATATAAACAAAAAAGAAAAATAAGGATGCAATTGGATGTGTTCTTAATTGTTATAAGGTACTTAAACCATTTGACTCGACAAAAGCCTATAGGATTTTGGGACATTATTCAAAACCTAATAAGGTTTAGGGATTAAAAAAAAATCACGAGTAACCCTACTAATAAAAAAATTAATATATTAGTAAAAATATTTGTTTTTAGCCTAGCATAATGCCAACCTTACACTTATTTGACATATACGATACATTTTGTTTTCATATTTCATCTGTATGTAAATTAGTAAGTGTAACCTTACTCCTATCTAATCGCTTTCAACTTTACCCTCTCCTTCATCTCGTGTAAATTCTATTAAGACCCACTGCCTATAGGGTCGTTGATATCAGGTAAGTGCACTTATCAGTTTTAATATAGCGGATGTGAGTCCGAGTCGATCTTTCAGAGACTTCGAGCACTAATATTAACCTTAAATTTATTATTTAACCAGAAAATTATGAAAGTTTGAATTAATTAAAAATACTAAAATTAACAAACTAACTTAATTATAAGACTTGATTAAGCAATTGAAAAAGTGATAAAATTAAGAACGACTTCAAGAAAGTAATAACGTATTTAGGAATTATTTTCCCTAGCGTTTAACATGTGATCGCTTAAAATATATTCAATTCGGTTTCTATTATTCTTGACCGGAGGGATTCACAACTAAAGTTAATACCTTTCTCAAGCATATTAACCCTAATCCTAAATTATTTACCGGAATCTCTTCACTTAGTAATATAATTTAGAATTGCATTAATGTATAATGAATTCCCATACAAATAATTAACTTTCCGGAAGAAACATGTATCTTATCTCTAAGTATACATGTAATTCTCTTCAATTATGCAAAGATCTAATTACACATGCAATTTCTCGATCAACATGCACAATATCATATATTGATACTCTAGAATTATTAGTCAACAATTAAACAACATAATTGAATCAAGAAAAGATAGAAACTTTATTGAAATTTATAATTCAATCCAAGAATCACATGAAACCCTAGGTTCCATAATCCTAAATACTCGAATTCTAAGCTATCATACTGAATCTAAAAACGAATTCCATCAATAATGTAAAATAAAACATGGAAAACCCTTTTAATTGATGAAAAATCTCTCTAATCTTGAAGTTGATGTTGTTTTCGCCTCTTTCTTAATATTCTCCTTAAGTCTCTTTCTCTTCTCTTGTGTCTCTTCGTTTCTGTAATGTCTCTCCCTTTTTTAAACCCTAAGATATCCTTTTATATGTGTATTATAAGGATTCTGTTTTCGTCACCAGACACGGCCTAGGACATGACCGTGTCCCCAGGTCGTGTAACTTTCTGCACGAAGGCAAAATTTTCTACACAACTTTAAAACTTCATAACTTTTTCATTTGAACTCCGATTTGAGTGAAACTTGATTCCTTTTCTTCGTTTTCAATCCTAGAACGCGTTCAAACCTAGAAATCAAAATTTTACTCAATTAAGTATCAATTTCTTTAAAGAAAACAAAAAATGTAAGGGAAATATTATAAAATCACCATATGAAATATGTTTAAAATCAGAATTATCAGTCGTATGAACTCTATAAGGTTTTTATAGGTGTTTGGAATACACTAAACTATATATAAGTAGGTGAGTTTTATAACGCTCATTCCAAACCTGCCTCCGTAGATGAACATACGAAAACCAATATCATATGTACCAAAGGTGGGTCTAAACTACATGATGGTCTAAAAGGTAAATGGAAGTCAAAAGTTGGTTAAATTGAAATGAATTATGAGGTCACTTAGCAATTGTAGGATCCTATCCGGACGAGGTTAAAAGAAAGTCATTAGTTAGAACTGACTTGGTCTGGTACAAGTTGGTGTTAGAGTATTGAAGGGCATTTTAATTCTCTCTAGGTCGGATATCTTGGTAGCTCAACTTGGGTAGAGGTCGGATATTGGTCGACATGAGAGCTGCCTAGGTTATGGTATGAGCTTAGCAATAAGTAAGGAAAACACTTAACTGAAAGAGCAAGTTTCTATATGTAATATTCTTGATTCATTTCGGCTGATACATTTTATAGAGTATTTATATGCCTTAATTAGGATAAGTCTTAGGATTCTTCCAATTACAAAGTTAGGTACATACTTAAAATGGAAAATGACTATGGAGAAAGGATAACTTAGTAATAACAAGAAAAGAACATCACTTGTTAGGACAATATGGATGTCAGAGAAGTAAGATTCGTGTTTGCTTCTTAATGTAGTGGTTCATACATTGTTGTACGCCTAGTAGAATCAATCAGGATCGCAGCTTGGTAGGGTGTGGTCGGGGAGATGCTAGCCCAGCAAGTGGGCACCCTTTCACTCGGCATTGGCTGATTGGTTTGGAACTATGGACAACTTGGCCTCAATCGTTTGTTAGCTCTGTAGTGGGTGGGTTCATTGTTTAGCTTTGGAATAATATGTCGATGTGATATCTAAGAATGCGGGATAAGTTTCTTAGGGCGTGTAATAATAATTATTTTCATAACATAGCATAGCTTTTCTATTCTCAAAGTAAACCGGTTGTAACTTTGTACTTTCCCTATTTATTTTATTGTACGTAATGGAACCGGTTTTCGGAGCGGCCCAAAGGCCCGAACCTTCGCGGCACGCGCAGCTCTACATCCATTGATGGTTTTTATTGCCACGACATCTTCTCTATATCTCGCGCTCTCGCACTCGTATCCCTACTAGATCGTCTTCCTGCTTTCATTTATCGAAGGCCACCGACTTTACCAGACATGGCGGTTATTGAACCTGAACCGGAACCCGAAGTCACTGAACCTAAGAAGACAGACGGCGATCGGAATGCGTCAACGAGTGATCCTTCACCAACGGCCGACTCCGACGGCTACGAAACCGCCAGCGATGGCGATATCGATGACCGTGACGACGGAGAAGACGATAATCAGCACCAACAGCGGCGAGAGAGCAGTGAAGAAGTTGTTCCAGAGCAATCTACGTCTTCGGAAGGCGTCCCCGACTCTCATGACGCTGCTGTAATCGATGAGGAGACGATTGAGGTCTCTCTTTCTCTTCCTCTCTCTCCTTCTCTCTGTCTAACTGTCTCTTGAATTTTTTATTCGTGTCCGTATATATGTATGCAATAGAGTACGAAAAGAGGATATTGCGATGCTAGTAGTTGCAATTGATGGAGGACTTTGGTAGAACTTGTGGGGAAAAGAGAAGGTTTGTGTTCTTTTTTCCTTTTTCTTTTTTAATAAGGGTTTTGCAGTGAGAGATATTGGTCTGCATGATCAGACATATCATTGATGGATGTGATGAATGATTAACTAGAACAAGAAGCAGGATAGTGCTGGAAGCCTATCAGAAAAACCGTGGCTAGACCGTGTTTGGGCCATTTAGAGATTCACGAGGGTCTGCAATGGGCAACCTGAGAATGAATACTGTGAATTTTCCTCACTATGTAAAGGTTTCTTTCCTTGGAAAGAATTTATATGATGGAGGGATGTCATTGCTTTGTTTGTTCTATGATTTATGGGAACTGCATATCTTTAGGTGGAGTATAGATCTTGTAGTTTAAGTATTGTTGACATAGCTGTAACTAGAACAGAGTCCGATTAGAGGAGGAGGTGTGATCCGGTCACTTCTCAATATGCTTCTCCAATCCTGTTCATTAACAGTGCAGAATGATATTCGGGTTAGTTGTTATAGATAATCAGAAGCTCATTGTTGGATATAAGAAAAGTGAACGCCAAAGATGTTGTCTGGTAATGGAACCTCAGGAGTAGGAAGATGACAAAGTTTTGATGGACTGAACAATGTCCAAGCGGAAATGCAGGGAGGGTTAGAGCATCCTTTTAGTATATTGGATTTTTGGTGATGAATGCTGCCAAAACCTAGGTGCCTTGTGATCTTTATCTTTCTTCTTGTTCTTGTTTCTTTATCTATGGTTCTATCTCTTCTTCTGGCTTTTAATAGTGATGCTGTTTGCTTTTATAAATAAACAGTGATGTGGTTGATATAGCTTTACCCTCTTTCTTTATCAGATAGAACATAGCTATACACTATGCATTTTTTTTTTTTAATTATTTTTGTTTATCATTGAAAGAAGGTTAATGTTATTTCTCCTTTTGTACAAGCAGACAGCCTTAGCAGAAGCAAATGAAGCAAAGTTGGAAGGTAACAAATTGTTTGGAGAAGGTTGGTATGAGGAGGCTTTGTTAAAGTACGAGCAAGCCTTACAGATTGCTCCAGATGTTTCCTCGACGGTCGAGGTGCGATCCATTTGCCATGCAAACCGGGGTGTATGCTTTTTGAAAACGGTATGCTGCTTTAGAATTTCAGCTTCTTTGTTCACCCTGTAGAAAATGGGAATGCACATCATACAAGAAATTTGTTGTTGGAGTTTCCTCATCTGTGCTCTAAATGCTTTCACTGGTTGTCCCTATTGTCTCTTTCTGTGTTTTTTTACCCCATTAAGAGTATGCATGAACATTCCTTTATGGACTTTGTTGATTTTTGTGGATATGTGTGATCTCAGGGTAAGTATGAGGACACAATCAAAGAATGCTCAAAAGCAATAAAATTGAACCCCTCATACATGAAAGCATATCTTAGGAGAGCTGAAGGTCATGAGAAGCTCGAGCACTATGAGGAAGCTATTGCTGGTATGTATCTTTTACTGCAAATTTGGGTGAACCATATTGAACATTTGAACTTTGATTGCTGTTATGCATCTCTTACCCCAATGTAGCTTATAAGACTAATTCCATTGGACTTGAATTATAAGGGTTGAAAGGTGTTTGGGTGAAAAATATTAAACATTTTAATTTTGAACTTGCTTTGGGTTGAATATGATGCTCTAAGGAGCTTGATATTAATATTTTTTTCTCCTGACAAGAGTTGATAACTTTTTCTGCTGAAGTGCATCAAAATATTAAAACAGAGACATTAAAATCATCAGATGTAATTATCAGAAGGAGAGAGAAAGTGGAAAAATGGACTTTGCTCTTAAGTGCTCAATGGGTTTTTTGGGAGAATATCTGACTTTTGCACTTCTCTTGGTTTGAATATGATGCTTTAGAGGAGCTTAATGAATATTCTTTTCCCTTAAGAGCGGACTATCAATATCTTAAGCTTGATATGTTATTCAATGCATTAATAGGCAATCTCCTCTTTTACTTAATTGAGACTAGGGTGGGATATTGTCAAGTAACCAATGATATTTATGTGTTTGCTTGTTTGATCATTTATGTAGACATGAAGAAGATTCTGGAATTAGATCCATCAAATGCCCAAGCCAAGAGGACCATTGTACGATTGACACCATTGGCAGAAGAGAAGAGAGAAAAGATGAAGGAAGAGATGATTGGTGAGTATAACGAATATTACATTTTGCAATTCTTGCATTTATTTCCCATTGTTGAATCAGAGACCAAGCATCAAAATTTCTAGAAAATTTTTGCAATCTTAGAGGACATATAGTCAAGTTCTTTAATTTCTGGCTTGTTCATGGCTCCTTTTGGGATTGAGTGAACGGTGATCACCTTGATTGTCTTTCTTTCACATGTGTGCGGTTGTGCACAGATACTATAGTGGTGCCAAAAAGGAGAAAACCCATGGCGTTTATTTCTCTTTTCATGCCCAGTATTTTTATACATTTATGGCTAATTTGACGTCCTATTCGTGGACTGGAGGCAGCTGGTTTCTACTGCATAGAAAGGCTTCTTAATTGGAAAAACATCCTTTATTTTCTAAATTCACTATACATGATGAAACCAGAACTTGGGAAAGAGTTGTCTGGACAGAAGAATGATGGATAACTTCAGTTCCTGATTTGTTGGTTGCTCCTGGAGCTTAACGAATTTAGCTCCTTTTAATGATTTTTGACAATGAGTTGGGAATGGAAAATTGGCTAGGGTGTAAATGGAGAAACAAATATATATCAGATGCAGATGTGTATCGTGGGCAAGTAAGCTCATTATAAACTGTTTTGTGTCATTACTTTTTTTGCCATTTGCAGAGGGAGAACGATAACTGCTTGCAGCTTATATAATTGGCATGGTGTTGATTGTCGTGAGAGCTAAACTAAC
Source organism: Lumnitzera racemosa (assembly GCA_024138005.1). Taxonomy (NCBI): domain Eukaryota; kingdom Viridiplantae; phylum Streptophyta; class Magnoliopsida; order Myrtales; family Combretaceae; genus Lumnitzera; species Lumnitzera racemosa. Next base: position 13,081,059 of record JAMXBC010000007.1, read on the forward strand.
TGTATCTGAAATTTATTTGTGCAGCAAAGTTGAAAGATATGGGAAACTCCATACTGGGCAGATTCGGGATGAGTGTGGATAACTTCAAAGCTGTGAAAGATCCAAACACAGGGTCATATTCCATTTCTTTCCAGCAATAGGAGTCAGAATGGTCTTTGGAAATGATTGGAATCAGTTATGAACGAGGCATGCTTGTCAATATTAAAAATCCGGATACGAAAGAGGTGTTCATTTAATGCCATTTTGAAGTGTCTTCTGAGACATGAAAATGATAAACTCGTTTACAGTGGGTGTGTGTTGTACGAATCTGTTGAATTTCTCTACAAGATGCGTTTTAGTTTATTTTGTGCGATCTATTGGGGTTGATTCACTTGCATCTATGACATCTATTAGTTCCTGGGATCTGGATCCACAAAATTTTGGAAGTGGTGATTTAAAAGTTATAGCATGGGACCTACAATAAACATGAAGAAGTATAGGGGGATTTTAGTAAGGAATTTTTGGTTCTTATGCTGTATAAAACTCTTGTATGGTACTTACCGTCATATAAGGGGGCTGTTTTATCGGTTTTTTTCCATTCGTTCTTCTTCTTCTTCTTCTTTTCTCTCGCTAATAAATAAATAAAAGACTTCTCTTGTAGAAAGTGTTTAAATTTAGTCCTATTTCTTGCCGAGCACTATTATATTCATTTCATTTTGCAAACCAAGTACGGAAATGTTTTGTCAAATCCAGTTTTTTTTTTTAAATATATAAATCAATAGTGGTGCACAAAATGCTCACGGCATAACATTTTTGTTTGGGCGCGCGCGCCAATTACTATATGATAGAATTATTTGGAAAGGCTGGGGGGACTAGCCACCAAGTTACAAGGAGGAAAAAACTCTTTAAATAGAGAGTAAGAAGGGATAATTATGATTCACTCTACATATCCAACGCGGATGGTTACTCGACAAAATCAGCAAATAAGTGCGATATGGTATGATGGTTTTCTCAAGAGAATGGAAAGGCTCGCGATCGACAGTGTCATGACTTCACTTTTTTTCATGGGAAGGCTGCTCATTCTGATGAGGGAGGGTCAGAAGGTTGAACCATTAAACCCAAAGAAAGATCTCTGCACAAATCACCAAGGAAGATGAAAAAAGATTATTAGCAATTCCCCATCAGGAGAGGTGAAATTGTATTACATAAGAAAGAAGATATATTAGCTTGCTTCTGACCCATCTTTGCAAGAAAATGTATGCAGAGCATGCTCCTACGATGCACCTATATTAATTATTCAATGCATAAAATATTCGAGATTATATATGAAAAACTCAAATACTTGTACAATTTGTTCTGATCTATCATCGATAAACGGAAAATGTCCTTAATTTTTATATTAATGGATGCCTTGGAAAGGCTTGTTAAGGGCTAAAAGAGTTAAGTTTTTCATGCATTTTAATATTGATTGCACACTTTATCGTATGAAATCTTAGCAAATAAATCCCGTACATTCGTTAACATTTTCTAAACTTATTTTTCTTCATTTCCCCTTGCAAAGACAGAAGGCAAGTATCGTGGTAAATTACAAGCTCTCTCATCAGCTCAAAGTCAACAAGAAGCAGGCCATATATATCAAATTGTTGAATTAAATGGTATTGCGAAATAGAATCAAATTCGATTAACTTGAAGTAAAGGAGGCATCCATACATCAAGCCGGTGGCCAAAAGCTGAAAAACAGAGTCCCAGTTAAGAAAAGAGTGCAATTATATAAATGACACACAACATAAAGGGGCAACCATCGCTTGCATTGGGCTGAAATTTTCATAACATGCTCTGATATGAATTTGTTAGAGCACACATTGACGAGTAGCATACGTCAGACGATAAAGCTACTCCAAATCCAGTATACCGACCCCACCTAGTAGGAATAAGCTCGAGTACTGTACTAATGACTGCGAGAAGTACGTGAACAGAAAGTAATTAAGATACTGACCTCAACGTCGTAAAACTTGATGTAAAAGCGGTTACTATCAACAGAAAGCTTAGTTTGGAGGATTTCTGCAATGGACGAACTCAATCGGCCATTGACACTGGGACCAAGACCTCCAATTGAAATCAACTCCCCATAAGCAGCCGGCGCTTCAGTTCCCGCAAATGCAATGGGCACAGATCCATTCAGCACTATCATCACGTACTGCATCACCAGAAAGAAATCAGAATTTCAATTAGGAATATCGTCGAACAGATTGTGAGCATCTGTGAGAATCTTTTTGTTTTTTCACAAATGAGAAGGAGATTGGTAGTAGTAGTGGTACTTAACAGACTCCGGCTTGCCGATGATCTTAGCAACGGCCTTGGTAGCATCTCTGAGAATGTCGGAGGAGGTAACTGAATCTACTGGAACGTTGGTGTACAGCCTCAGTGTCGGCATTTGGGATTCGTTGCAAAGATGATAAACAGCGAGGCTTTTCTAGAACGCACGGCTAGTTTATTGCGATCCTAGTTCAACATGTGAAGATAACGAAGCTAATATTTTAAGGGCCAATAACATAGTCCGACCAAGCGTCCGTCTAAAACAGATACCTCTGCGTTTATGGTCTGTTTGATAAGGAAAGAGAATGTAAATAGTTGAAAATAATTCTTTTTTATTTTTTATTTTTATATGTATCTTAGTTTTCCTTGAGTACGTAAGAAATAAATAAAAATCTAATAATTTTGAATAAATTACAGCGATCACCCTTACAAACTTTTATAATTATACGAAAACTTTAAGTTTTTGAAATTCAACACTTTTTCCCTTCAAACACACATGAGACCTACAAATTCTATTTACATGGTAGTACATGCGAGAAGAACCTTAACTTGGAATTTTCACCGAAAAATATTGACTTAAAATAAATTAAGAGCAAAACAAAAATAAACAAGATACAATTTAAACAAGATCAAGAATAAAAGGAACATAAAAAGGCTAAGATAAACAAAATTATTTATTCTTTTTCTTATTTTCATATTATTTTATTTCTTTTAAAATAATAAAAGGATTAACTATATTTTATATATGATAAACAACTTATTATTTTATTCCTTTTAAAAGAATAAAAAGAATAATATTGCTCATTGGATTTAAGTATCCATGACTTAATTCTGTATAGATACAAAAGATATGAGAGATCCAATTTAAATTAAAATGATTTAACTGGATTCCAATATGAATATCCTAAACATAGAGTTCTTGATAATACAATACTTAAAATAGTTTTTTGAAAAGACGATTTTAAATTGAATTAAAATCACCTTTTAATGAGGCGATTTTAAGTGCTGTACAAAATTGCCTCTTAGCCTATTACCCACTGTTTGTTGAAGAGAATAGAGCGAATGAGAAAAATAAAATGGATTTAATAGAACTATTATTGATAAATTATAACCACACCTCTAGCAAACTATTAAAATTAATTAAAACCCTCTAATTTTATATATTATACTAATACCCCTTAAATAATGTTAATATCAAATGTATAATACAAAATCAATTTTTTACACATATATAGTTATAATTATCTTTTAAACTAATTTATTATCTAATTTCAACCTTTCTTTTAATATAGAGTTAATAATAAAGTTGATGTAATATATGTATGAATATACAATTTCCACTAAATTCAATATTTTTGCAATTTGATATAACTTCATGATTCTTTAGTCATTAGATGTGTTGTGTAAGTCATAATTATGATAGTAGCTGATTGGTCAACTAAGATCATAATATGATATATATAGTTGATTTTACAACTAGATTTTACCTCAGGGTGTTACAATAATAATATTAAAGTATAATATTTTTGCTCACGATTAACTCCTTTTGAGTTGTATTTATAACTGACAAAAAATCTCTTGTTGCTTGTTTTTCTTTTTGCATCTAATGTTGATTAGAATTGTTCAACAAACTATTTTTCACTGACTTCAATTGAAGCTTATAATGGGATTTAACTCTTCCTTGATGAATTTGTTTGCATCTCACCCATGAGATTTAGAGGAAGTCGTTGTTCCTTGTATTCAAATCAAACTCAAGACACTTCATTTATATCTCATCAATTTAGATCTAAATAAAATGCTTCACAATAAAAGTGATGACATGTCTTATGTAGGTAAGTGCACCTATATAGTAGTATAGTTCAAAAAACAAATGTTGTCCCATAGAGATTATGATTATTAATACCAACTATGTCTTTATTATCTAATCGATAAAATTTGAATTCAAGAAACTTAAATAATTTAACTAATTTACAGCAAATAATTGATTTAAAACTAATTAAGAGTCAATTAAAAAAAATAAACAAAAAAGCAATCAATTTGGAATTTAACTCAAGATTCGATGTTGTACCTAAATCTTGCTTCTACTAGAATTACACATGTAACTTTCATTGAAGATAATTTAGTTTAATGCTTAATTTTCTTGAATCTTTCTCAAGTTTATTAACCGTAATTTTTAGATCACTTATTAGAATATCTTTTCAATAGCATAACCTAAGATTGTAGTAACTAATTTAATCGAGATCTGGAAAGACTTTACAGTTTATGTTTAAACTTGTAAGAGCCTTTATCAACTATACGTAAATCTAATCATATAAGAAATCTCTCAATATTCTTGCGCAATATTAGATTTTAGACTAACACCTTAGTAAATATTAATCTAAAACAATTAAGTATGCATAATTGAATTAAGAAAATTAAAGATCTTTATTAGATTTAAGAAAACCAATGTTATATGGTAAATTTAGGTTCTACAATGTCATACCTCGAAATGGTAAAGTCATAATAGTCCTATTGTATAAACCATTTTAGGATAGAAACTGACATTTTAGCTGTTATCTTAGACCTAATTTATACAAAGTGTCCATGATTTACCCACTTTGAAGTAAACAGTTCATAAATAAACATATTATTTACTTATGAAATTATGAAAAATATATATTTAAACTAGAATAATCTAAGTATGTTTACAAGAATTAGTAGCCCAGTCATAATATACTTGAAAAATACATAAATTATTACTAAAAGCTTTAAAGATAAAATCTAAACTTAAGAATGTAATTGATTATCAGGTTTTTATCCTTACTCCCCATGATTCAATAGTTGTGTTAGTTTTAGGGTAGTTATATTGTCGCTTCTTAGTTAGCACCAACAACAATATCTATAGGGTTATGAGCAACCAACCGCTCAATAAGTTGGGATGAAAACCTAAAACTATACATCAAACGTAAATATAGTTATCAACCAAATTAGTTAGATGTAATGCATGTACAAGCAAATACCATCACACGACGTTATTTAGTTCGTCATAAGATTAGAAAAATTATATTTGCTTTAATCCAAGTTAAGGAGTTTCCATGTTTATATAATAGCTCGCGACTAAATCTAAACTCGTGTAATGGAGACACTGCTCCTCCAGTGACTACTTTCGAACTATTGACTTCACCTTTATCACGACCTCCTCTCTTATTGATTAGTTTGACTAAGAATGAAGAAGTGACCCATTATGCTATTCAGTGCTATTCCTTTTGAAAGGATTGGTATTTGGTTAGAGAACCCTAAATATTTTCTCTAATGGGTTGTTATATAGTTTTGATTTAGAATTACAAGTTATATATTTAATTAGATCCGGTTTAAGATGTTCAACAATTTCAAAAAAATTACACATATACAAGTTAGAATAGCAAACCATTATTATATCATCAAATTAAGAAACAAGCACATACGGGCATACATACAGTCAATTATCTAAACAATCTTAAGCTTTTTAGGAAATATAGTAAGATATTAATCCCAACTTATTTGGTATTTCCACTTGATTACTTAAAGTGTGACTCATTCATGTAATTGCTAATAATCCTTATAATACAAATGTTATTTTAGTTTCCACATAACTATTATAGATAAATTTTATTATGAAATTCTTATTATTATCTTTAGTTTAGGGTTTTATTATACCTAATCATTTGGGTTTTTTCTTTTACAATTATTCTTAATTTAGACTAGGTTTTAATTCCGTTTTACTAATTTGATTTTGATTTAGGTTTTAATTCGGTTCTAATTACGGGTGTTATATGTAATCTTAATATTTCATTTTGAATCGTAATGTGAAATTAATCACATTATGCTTGGGCATCCTAAATATTATATTTGATCTCTAACTAGCGTTACGGTACACTATAATCCTAATTTAATTACCAAATAATTGCATAAATTCACCTTTCAAATCGAATTTATATCATATTCCTAATACTATAATATCATTAATTTTTATCTAATATTTTCTACCTTATTGAATTCCTATATACACATATTATGTACTATTACATATTATACCTTTATTTTACCTATCTAATACTTTTAACACTACATATATCATCTTTCATTATCTAATAACATATCAAAATGTCTAATTATATCTTAAATCAAAATTATAACTAATTAACCCTAAATTACAAAATTAACTTAAAATATATTATTTTACCTATTACATATATACTACATAATATACTTAATAATTACATCTAATACTTTATATGCTATAAATATCATATTATATCAGAATTTAACATCCTAAAACACTTAATTATATGCTAAATCAGTAATTACCCATTCAATTACTTAATTAACTCAAAATCACCCATTTTATGTATCATTTTAAGACCTAAAAATTTTGAAAATAGATTTCTAAAAAATCTCTTCATAATACTGTTTTAATTACTTTAAATAGTCTACATAAAAATTTTGAGCTTAAAACTAGATCTCTCAGGTCATTTATTTTTAAATCGAACAAAACTAAAGTTTGTATAATTTCTTAAGCACAGTATATTTCTAGGTATAAATTCATCAAATTAAATTCCCTAAACTTACATACATAGAAACTTCAGAATACCAAATTTTGTAATTTTTCATAATTATTTAATATTTTTAATAAATAAAGAAAAATTAGAGAGAGAATCGAACTCACCATCATCGCTTGATTCGACTATCATAGCCTTGTTGACTGGTTTAAAGCGCTACTATCACCATTTGATGGTGATGGTCGTACACTCTTAGGTAGTTGTTCTTTCCCCTCTTTTCTTCTCTCCCTATTTTTTCTAAGCTCTCAACTAGTCAAAATAACTTCCAAATGAGTGTCTTTCAATTTATAGAGTAGTTTAGATAGGTTACTAAATTATTTAGTGTCATTTGTCCCTTATTCTCTCTCTTTTTACTTTTTGTTTGTTTAAATTTATTTGGTTAAATTTCCATATTTCATTCCTAAGTTGCCATGCCCTAAATCTTGATAAGTCCATATGTTTTTATAATTTTTATGATTTTTCCTTAATTTTTTATGAATTTCCTTTAATTAATTAACATTATTTTAGTATATTTTAGGTATTTTAAGAAATTTCACATATTTTTTCCTTTACATAAATATATATATAGTACAAATAAATATTTTTAAATATTATTTAATTTATTTTATGATTTTTAGTGTGCATATAATATATTTCTATCGATTTATTAATTATTAGAACCCATTTTATGCGTTTTCAATAAATAACGAAAAATATATATATATAATTCAATATTAAAATTTTTAATTATTTAATTATTTATTTTTCTAAATCCAAACTCATAAGATCACTTTTACTAATATTCTTGATTTTGTTGTAAAATTTAGACTTAATTGGATAATTGATTCGATAGCCCTAAATTTTATGGATAGAACTTTGAATACTTGATTGCAAGGCTTATATATAAGAACTAGATACAATGGTTTTACTCATTACTCATGGTAAGGCAATAATTTTTAACAAGATTTAAGGAAATCATGAAAGAAAATGCCATGAAATTGATGGAAATTCTAGAATCTTGAAGTGTTTAAGTACTTAGCTCTATTGAGTATTCTGTTCCTTAAAGTCTCCTAAAAGTCATCTAAAGTTTTTGCAAAAATCCCTAAAGAAGCCTCGTATAGGAGAAATAAATTAGGACATTACAGCCAACAGCATAACCTGCAAGCCCTAAAGTTAAGCTAAGTGGCTGTAGGATTGAACTTAGAATACAAAGTTTAGCGCGATCGGTTAAAGGGTCCGATCAAACCCAAATTATAAACTATGAATAGAAATATTAGTAAAAATAGCCCTTTAAACTTGAATTTAAGAAAATAAGTAATAAAATAGGAGAATATAAAATTTTCAAATTTTAAGTATAATAATTGTTAATCATCGAAAAGGCAAAAAGTATAATCTAATAACTAATAAATTACTAGAGATAGATTATATATATACTAAAAATCATAGAACGACAAAAATAATAATTATGAATGTTCACATGTACCCCACATGTATTTACGTATAGATAAAAATATACAAAATTTCTTAAAGTGGTTAAAAACTTATTAAATAATTAAAGAAAATTATTAATTAATCAAGGAAAAATTGGAAAAAAATCAAAGAAATTTAGAATAATGTAGATTTGGTCGTGGCAAGTCAGGAGTTGAAGAAGAAAAATTAGCCAATTAAAATCAAGCAACACAGAAGCTAAAAATCAAGAGAATTAGGTAATGTCTTGTATAATTTAATGCATATTAATTACCACAAAGCTCTATAAATAGGAAAAAAACTTATAGAGCTCCTTTAGATAGTTAGAAATCAGAGAAAAATAGGGAGCATAGAAATTCAAGAGAAAAACTAGAGTAAAAAAAAAAGAAAGGAAACTTGTACAGTTAGGGCTAGTGAGTCAAACCCACGAGCCGCCACCACCACCCCACTCAAAACCCACCGCTTGGATCGGCCGACACACCTGGACCAGTGTTGGAAGGCCAAAAGCCATCGGACAGGGTGAGTTTCTCATCTGCTCTGATTTTGTAAAATTTTCTAAGATTATTTATTTTGCCCAGAAAATTATGAAATTTATTATTCTGAGGTTTTATTATATATAGATTTAGAGAAAAATAGTGATTAAGTATAATTACGTCTGAAAATATAACGTTCTTAAGAAATTAAGTAAAACCCAACATGGTTAGAATTAGAAATAAATAGGCTTAGGAGTGTAGTTTGGAACTCAAATTTTTTCTGTAGAATGCTTAAGTGATATAAAATAGTGCTATGAAGCCATTTTTTAAAATTTAACTTTTGAAATTTTTAAGTAAATTTTTATCCCTAAAATGATAGAAAAATTGGGTAATTTTGGGTTAATTAGGTAATTAAGACATTAATTACAGATTTAAATAGTAATTAGAGGGTTAAGGATGTTAATCTCTGATGTGGAAATCTAATCATAGCCTTTGGAGTGTTAAATGTAATTAATGAAGGAATTATGTGGTAATTATAGAAAATTAGGAATGTGTAAAATTGGAAAATTAATAAATATAAAAAATTAGGTGTAATTAGATAATATAATAATAAAAATTAGAATATAATAAATCAGAAAAAAAATAATTTTAGGTAATTATATAAAAAATATAAGATTTTCTCACATTGGGAATAAATTCGATGCCTCAATTAGGATTAACGTGTATTGAACAGTTTAGAATACTAAATTAAGGCCCAATAGGATATTAGAATACTCGAGCTTAATGTGATTAATTTCACGTTAGGATTTGAGCATATTTAAGATTTCAGAATCAAAACTAGAATCTAATTTAAGAATTGAACCCCGAAATATAGTAGAATGAATCATTAGTAAATAATAGGTATACATGGAAAAAATAAGCTAAATTATAACTTAGAATGTGAATCATTAAAGTATAAGAACTAAAAAAACCTATTTGTATTATAAGATACTTAGAGACGAATCGGCTTGCAATTGAGTGATTGAGCGACTGAGAAATTCCAAGTAAGTTGGGTTATTACTGACTATATTAGAGTGCTATTTTATGGTACTCGGAAACTTAGGATTGTATATGGTTGTGATTATAAGTAATTTACGCATGTGTTTGATGTATCTGAATGTATGTTGAAATTTGTAATGTGATTGATTGAATTGGTGTGAAATTGTTTGAATATCCTAAATGAAATTTAATCTTATTCGACTCTAATAACCAAAAATGTTATGCATTGCAACCCGTTAAGGGATCATTAGGATTCTCCAACTAAATACTGACCCCTTCGAAAGGGATAGCGCATGATTGTATAATGGTCCCTTCTTCATCCTTAGTCGAACTAAGTGACAGGAGAGGAGGTCGCGGCGAGGGTGAAGTCAATGGTTCGAAGGTAGTCGTGGGAGGAGCGGTATCTCATTGTACAAGCTTAGGTTTGGTTGTGAGCTGCTGCATAATATAGAAACTCCTCAACCTGGATTAGAGCGGGTGAAATTTCTCTGATTTCGCAACGAACTGGACTACGTTGTGTGATGACACTTGATTGTTGCATTGCATAAAAATAATTGCTTGATAATCTTATTTGTGTTTGTATACTCTCGTGAGTCACTAATTCAACTTATTGAGCTGTAGTTGCTCATATCCTTATGGATTCTCTTGCAGGTCTTGATTTTTTATTACTGCAAGTATTATGCCGCCGTACAATTATCTAGAGGTTAGTTTTTCTGAAGCCTAGGGTGTGAGGATTAATTTGCTTAGCAGTGGATATATAGTTAGCGTGTCCTTTGTAGTTTAAAATTGAAAGACTTTTAATGTAAAATTAGTAAACCTTTATGTTTAAGCAGAGTTTCCTGGAAAGTTCTGTAGACTTTATATATAATTATGTATGTTTATTAAAAATTTGTAATAATTACTATATTTGTAATTAAACACTTAAATGGGACTGTTTACTTCAAAGTGAGGAGTCGTCGATACCTTGTGTAGATTATGTTTATGGTAGGTACTGTGAGGCCAGTTACTATCATATAATGGTTTATATGGCGGGACTGTTGCGACTCTGTGACTTCGGAGCGTAACATAACCTAGTGGCAGGAATGTATCACTTGGTCGTATCATTTAGATACACCATATATTTATGAATCTTCTTGAATCTTTGTCACATTTAGGAGTGATACGACTTAGGATATGGTCATGTCTTTTGGTTGTGTTCTTTAAAGATTAAGACTCATTTTTACTCAAAATTTTTATTGAAAATAACGTAGTCATACTGTTTGGTCATGTTAATCTTCAAAATTTCATCATTTTAACTCTGATTTGAGTGAAACTTATTTCTATTTTTTCATTTTCTTCTGTAAATCATTCCAAAACTTAAAAAACAAGATTTTACTCAATTAAATATTATTTTCTCAAAATAAATTCAAATTTCAAGAAAAAATTACTAAATTTCACTGTATAAAATATAAGAATTAGGATCTTATCAACACATTTAGTTTATAGAATGGAATAAAGTACGAATAAAAATGCAATTCTTAAGGAATGGAATAGAAAAATAATAGTTTCTATTTTTTTTAAAGTTTCACAAACAAATTTAGAAATATAGCAAAAAAAACTAAAAAATAATTTTACCTTCATCTTACAAAGGAGCTATAGTCCCTCATTTCATAGCAATAGAAATTCCATGGCCTGTCAAACGCGAGAATAAAATTGTAAGATATAAATAATTATTATATTACAGTATGTCGTGAAACTCTATGCTAGATTCCTTTTGAATCTTCTTAGCGAGATTGACATTCAAAGAAAGTCAAATGCTTTAACATTGGTGCACAATAGGAGATCCAAACGCATATATGTTTGGCAAACCAAAACAATTCAAAGTTTTAACAATCAGATAAAAAATATAAAGTCTTAAAGCTTGGCAAAAACTTACGAGCATTTTCATTTCTTTCCCAATAAATTCATGCATGAGCTCGTTTTGAATTATAAATTTGCAAAATCATTTGCTTTGTTTCATTAAAATTACAATTAACCCTTTTAACTTCAAAAACATATGAAAGGACAACTTTTACACATATTGAATAAGTGGCACAATAGATCGACAAATGATGTTCCCACCCTTGCAACACCCTTCTACCTTCCAGCGAAAAAAGAAACGTTTCAAACCCCTGATGATCAGGGCTTAAACTTTTTCTCCTCCCTCCCTATGCTGTCTGCCCCTCACAATGATCTCTTATCTCCTCCGATGAACCCTAATTCAGCTATTACTTCTTCATACAAGGATAGACTCCTTAGCAACATTTCCCAAGCTTACAAGCACTACTTTTTTCAAGATGTAGTGCATATGGAGAATGCCTATAGCTAAAATAGTGATGATGACCTTCAACCCTTAGTCGAAGTTAACTTGGATAGTAGGGTTGGTTAAAGAAATCACCTTTTCCTTGGAACGAAAGAAGCGCATGCATCGACAGTGGAAGCTGGCGTTAATATTCAAACTATATGGCCTCTCATTGTGTTATAAAGCACTTTATGTAAAACTCAAATGGTTGTGGTCTTTTGCCTCTTTTAACATGATTGGAGTTTGGAACAATTTTTATACTGTAGTTTTTCAATCTAAGAAGACATAAGACGTATTATTTGGGACGGTCCGTTGTTCATACTGGGTCATTTTCTAACCATACATAGATGGGAACTTGATTTCAAAGCTTCTGAGGTGTCTTTCTATTGGCCCTTTGTTGCATTTCAATACGTTTACTTATCATACGGAATGTGGTCGTTGTGCGTAGTTTTGGGTTCAAGCTAGTTTTAATGGCCCCCTCTTACATAGGGAAGAAATTATATTAGTTGCAGTACGAAGGTATCAAGGCATTATACTTTTCATGTGGCAGGCTGTATTGGCCACACAAAAGTAGTTTATCGAAAAAAGTTTTCTTCAGTCAACCAATGTCAGTCCGAGCACAACCCTTCTAACAGGGAACATTCAAAAGATTATGTGAATCCTACAGTGCAGTCCATGCGGGATTAGAGAGAAGTTCAGCCATGCAAAGCAATAGGGAAGAGAGCTGTGGTGGATGGACTTTAGTGCAAAGGCGGCAAAGCAAGCGAAATACTAAAGCACCCAACGTGTGTTATACAATAAAGTCCGTAGACAGTTGACACAGGACCCTAATCATGAGGATACACCGTCACTCAACGTAGAGAAAGAGAATTTGAACCAACTGGCAACATGCTCTGAAGAACATCCGGCATATCGGTGGGTCCGACGTGCCATGTTATCTCAACCAGTTGCTAGGTCCTCAGTTCCAAACAGTGTTTTCTCCAAGAGTAATAATCAAAATATCCCTGGTGAGCCTAAAAAGACCATTCAATCAAAGGATTATGATTCTCCTTTTATTTTCCAAATGTCTTCTTCAACTGTTGTCCAAAATAGGAAAAGAGTCACTTCCATTAAGATGTTGGCTCGGCAGCTAAAGAAATATGGAGCCCAAAGTCATCCTAACCTTCAACGTCGGAATTCTATAATCGGAAACGGATCTACCTTAGATCGATCGATTTTGCCGAATGTTCTACATAGACCGTGACCATAGGTGGGACAGAGTGTTAGTTTACCTCAATGATACGCAGAACATGGAGGATGCATTGCTGCCTGCAAGCTAAGTGACTTAGATACAAGTCATGACTTCTATAAAGACCGGATCAATTCTATGACCAAGTTAGGCCTCATAGTTCGCACAAGGAAGGAGTTTGTCGCCCTTATTCCAGCACCGCAGTCTCATGCCATGTGCCACCCCCAACAGTTGATAGAGATGTGGGTACGAACCATGGAGATAATGGTCCAACAAATCTACCAAACAGAGGGCTTGCATCCACCGCTAGATGATCATTCCCATCTCTTATATCATGCTGGAATAGATTCACATGCCCTTACTCTTTCAGAATCTGGAAGAGTCTCTGGTCATGTTGGACGTGGGGAGAACTCCAACAAAGTTTGTAGTTGAAGTTAAAAGCACCTTATTCATGGAAGAGGAACCCATTTGGTACCAACTTCATGCATTACAGATGGTTGATCATAAGTCTCACACGGACTGCAATATTCAAATCATGGCTTGGAATGTGCATGGGTTAAATTCTGCAACGAAGCAAACTGAGGTCCTTGAAGGAATAGAATAATATGTTGGATCTTATTCACATGGAGACGAAAATGGACATGCATGCTACACATCTTTTGCCCATGACAACTCTTGTTGGCAACTGGATGGTTTTCTTTGCTTTGCTGCTATAGGACAAAGTGGGGGATTAATTTATGCTTTGGAGTATAGAAGTTCTAAATGTGGAATTACTATGGTAATCTCGACGGGAAATCCATGTCATGGTGAAGGTTTGTTTCTCAAATCACTGTTGGTTATTCTCAACTATATATGCCTCGTTTGATATAGTAAGTCACCTTTCTTTATGGGAAAAGCATTTGGGACTTCTCGTAAATAGTTGGAAATTCTATATGGTGCATTATAGGGGATTTTGATTAAATCCTCTACTCGCATGAAAGTAGGGGAGGTGGACCTTTTCTTTTTCCTAGAAATCGAACCTTTTATCGTAGCTTGCGCATGAGTGCCTGTAATCTCCAAGATTTAAGGTCAGCCGACCCAAAATTTACGTAGAGTAGTAGATAAAATCTAACTACCCTAGTGTAGTGTTGTTTAGATAGGCTTAGGCAAATCCCCAATGGTGTGGGCTCTACCCGGAAACTAAGGTGTTCCACATTCCCAAATGGCACTTTAATCATTGCTCTTTGCTTCTCTAAACAAGGCCTTATAATCTACATTAAATGAAAAACAGGACTCATGTATTCCACTTATTCAAAATATTTGGGCTGTTAGTGGAAATGAAGTCCTCAAAGCAATCGAGCACCTCCTTATGAGTTTAGGATTTGGAATTGTTAAGTTCTTGGAATTCTACATATAAAGAAAAAACAAATACTAAGAGAGCTGAAAGATGTTGACAGGGCCATTTCTCAAGCTCCCACGCACAAGCTGACTTTAAGGGAATTTGAGCTGTGTTAGGCCCAAAACGATCTCCTATATGAGAAGGATTGGCTTATGAAGGCTAGAGCCAAATGGCTTCAAGAAGAGGACATAAATACTAGCTATTATCATTCATTTGTTATAACCAAAAGAACTAAAAATAGAATCTTACCCTTAAAAGATAATAAGGGTAATTGGGTTTTTCACATAGAGGGTGTCTAAAAGTAGTTTTTCAAACACTTGTTCATGATAAAGAAGTTACCTTCTCTTTAATGTAATCCCATCACCAGTGCACTTAGGTTTGTTTTATCAGATGAAGCTTAAATTGCCTTAGCTAGAGAGCCTCATGAAGCTGAGATCTTTGCTAGTTTGCATTCCTTGTCCTCATAGATGGATCCAGGATGGGATAGACTACATGCTTTCTTCTATAAAAAATGTTGGAATATTATGGGTGTTTCGGTAATAACCTTATTAACCAAAATTTTCTTACATAGCAAGTTCTGAGAAGATGAATTCCACTCAATCGTGTCTCATCCCTAATAAGAGGGATGTAAGTCATGTTAAGCTTTTCTGACCAATTAGTTTGTGCACAACTTCATAAAACTCTTCACAAAGATTTTGGTTAAGAGATTGTAGTCTTTTCTTGATGACCTTTTCCACCATTATCACACTAGTTTCATCCATAGGCATAAGGCTTTGGATAATATTTTTTTATTTATTGAGTTTTTGCATACTTGTTGTAGAAAGAAAGTAAATGTAGTTAGATGAAAGTTTTTGATAGTCTTGAATGGGACTTCATATATTAGGTGTTCTAAAATCTTAACTTCTTAGACAAATGGATTCACTTAGTGATGTCATGTATTTCTACCTCTTCTATTGAAATTTTTGTCAATGGCTTGTCTTTGCCACCTTTTAAGCCTAGTCGAGGTATTTGATAAGGAAACAATCGTCACCTTATATTTTCATTTTGGCAATAAAGATATTGAGTCAAATAATTAAGGTTGAAGTTCTTGAGAACAAGTGGATTCCTTTTTGGCTTAGAGGTGGAATGGTAAAAATGTCCCACTTACTCTTTGCTGGCGATCTCATTTTAATAACGTAGGCTACTCCTAAAAATGCTTTATGATTCAGTGTGTGCTAAATCATTTCAGTAGCATGTTAGGCTTAAGAGTTGGTCATGAGAAATCACCTATGACATTTTTGCAAATGTCTTGCACTCTATAGGTATATTAGAGTTTAAGACTATTAGTAGCTTTAGCAAATACTTAGGGTATTCATTGGGTGATGGGAATAAGCCAAGTGTCTCTCAATTTAATTTCATTTGAAAAGCCTAAAGTTAAATTGAGTGGTAGGAAAGCTTGTCATTAAGCATGGCAGGTAGGATTGTTTTGGAAAAGTCAGTTCTTGAGGCATTGCCGACTTTCTATACATAGGTAGTGTGTATTCTTGTTAAGATTCTAGATAGACTTGCATTAGTTATTCGAAATTTTATTTGGAAGGGGGTACAAAATATGCGTGTTGCACATTAGATAAGCTAGAAACAAATTGTTAAGCTAAAGTAAGATAGAGGATTAGGCCTTATTGACCTTTCTTGGCATAATACTACCTGTGTGAATAAGAGGTTTTAGGAATTTAAGCACAAAAAAGTGCTTTAGGTTTCTTTCCTAAAAGAAAAATGTCGTGGGATTGTGCAAGCTATGTCTTCTGTAGTGTCGCCAAACGTCATTATGTCATTCATTTATAGGGAGCTCATGCAAAGTAAATCCATCTTTGATAAAGCAATCCTTGTAAAGCTTGGGGATGGTAGGCAAGCAAAATTTTGGTTTAACTTATGGGTAGGTAGTTATGCAATGAAGTAACTAGTAAGTGGACCCTTGTTGTGTAATGCTGATAAGCTCACTATAGTTGAATGTTGGATCATAACAGATGCTTGGGATGAGGACAAGCTTGGCTTTGGTATTTTTTCCCTTATTTTTATTAAGATAAGCCTTATTATTTTAGAATAATAGCAAGTGGATACCAAGGTTCTTCATCCATTAGCAAGGTGTCAGCCAAGTTTTAATGACATTTAAGTTTTTCGAGGTCATGGTGAACAAGCTAATATGCCTTCTTAGCAATGGTTTAAAATCCAACATTCCCCCTCCTCCCCTAAGATCTACTTGATCTTTTGGCTACTATACCATAATGATGTCCCTACAATAGTAAATTTAAGGAGAAGAGGTCTTTGTCCCTAAGTAGTATGTCTTTATTGTGGTAATGTTGATTAAGATATATAACATGCTTCCTTTATTGCTAACCCATTCAGCTAATTATAAGCGCATGCATGACTATGGCTTATGACAATGTGGATATTCAACACAACTTCAAATGTTGGCTTAAGGCAAACTGTATAGTAAGACATTGTCAAGCGAGAATTTTTGGTTTTTTATTTTCTTTAACTTAATCTATATTAAACACTATGCTAATTCAATATAGACCATCGACTAGGAATTAAAGAAAACTCTTTTTTTTTTTGAAAAAAAAATTGGAGTTGTCACTTGGTATAATCGAAAAAAGGTTAATAAATTAATCGATTTTAACTTAGCTATTACCCTATGTTTTGAAAACTTTGGAAAAAATTTCAAAAAACTATATTTCTTGAGTTGATAAGCTACCCTATTAAATCCTTACGAGTACCACTTTTAACCTTTCAATTTAGTTTTATATTTCAAAATACCCATTAAAACAACAATTTTGTATTCATAAATAAAGAAAGCTAAATTTATTTTTAAAAAATTAAAAAGGGTAAGTAAAAAATTTTCCTAGTTCAAATCGCTCTATAAATGCTTACGTACCTTCTAAAGAGAATCAAACTTTTCGTAGTTCGTTTTGAAAACTTTAGTGTGTTAATTTGTTTTTATTTTGAAAATCTATCGGGCTTACATTTTTAACCCATTTATTTTATTTAAAAAAATACTACAAAGGGTCTTAGGCTATTGTAAAAAAAAAAAAAATCTAGAAAAAACTTTAATTTAAAAAAAAAGGGTTTATCATATATTTTTATTTTGAAAATATATCTTCTAGGTGTCGAAGTGTTCTTCATTATTTATAACATAAATAGTAACTTCATATACACTAACCCCCTTTTTTATCCTTTTGTTTGTTTTAATTCTTAAGAAAAAAAAACAGTAAAGAAAATGAAAAAAAAAAAAATAAATAAACAAAGCAAACTAAACTAAATGTAAGGGGTAGACCTGAAGGGGAATTGGATGTGAGTTAAGGATCGCTCGGGTCCGGGTGGACAGTTACGGATTTGGGTTGGATCTGGATTAATCTGGTTGGGCACACTTGAACATAAGCAGCAAAGCTCTTTAGGCATGACTTGGGTTGATTTTTGTGTCGAAATGGGTGGGGAAAATAATTTTCGTATTCTTTTTTATTGGGATTAGTAAGGGTAGAACCAATGTAGTGGTGATTAGCGGTGGTTTAGAGACGTTTAGGTTGGAGCGAGCAGTGACATTGTGGTGGTTGAGTAGGTTGTGTCTAATGCAGGTCCTAATGTTTGCGTTGCTCAATGTTTGGACTTTAGAGTGGTGTGGTGGTCAATAACGGTCACGTAGGGGGGTTTGGAATGTAACAGTAGAGTTATGACTGGGTGTGTTTGGTCGCTATTGCGGCATGGCTACTTTGCATGATGTTGGTTTTTGTACAATAACATTTTTCGTTGTAGCTTACCTAGGGGGGGGGGTCGTTTTGGGGTTTTCGTATTTTATTTTATTTTTTTGCATCATAAATGCAAGGTAGATATGGTTAGAACTAGGCCGTTTTAAGACCTTAGGAAGGGGATCATTGTGTAAGCTTCGGATGTTGTAAGGCAACCCCCTTTCGAGGTCAATCAGGCTATTCTACTTAAGTTCAGATGTAACCACAGAATCGTTACTTTGAAAAGATGATTGTTGCAAAATTTGAGGACCTTTAGAATCGACCTTTTGCATACATGAAAACTTTTTTCGAAAAATTTGTGAAAACTCATAATGTAGCAGACTTAGATGGATAAGGGCGGTTGTGAAGTTATATTTCTCTTGTATTTTCTTGTATAGTCTCATTTGTGATATTTCCCAATAAGGTTTAGGATAAGCTTTGATTGTAATTTTAATTTTTCTTTAGATAGGTAAGGCTAGATTAAGTCAAGGGGCTTTTGAATAAGATCTATGTCCACCTACCTCATTGGCTTAAAAAATTATTTCAGATGTGGTTCCAACTTTTCAACCTAGATAAGCAAGAATTTATTAGGAATAAGATTGAAGAGCCTTGTGAATATTACCTTAGTACATTTATAGGAGCTCGAATTTATTGCTTTTTGTTTGGGCTCACATTAGTGGAGCCTAACCCTCGTAGAGTAAAAGACAAAAAAAAAAAAAAACAATAAAACAAAAAGAATCAAACCTGTAAAATAATTTTAGGTAGTTATCATTTTCCCAAATATTCTACTAGCCAGTAATATTCGTTCTTTTGGATTGGTTAACACTTTGTAAATAGCCTTACTCATTTAGAATGAATAGGATTTAGATATTTTCTCTATTTAGTATTTTATTCTTCTTTGTTTAGAATTCCTTTTCTGTAAATAGTCCCTCAGTAGTGTTGTTCTATAGGTAAACAAATTCTGTAAGCTTGTATATAGAATCCTAAGAAAGCAATCCTCCATTTATAACTTCATTACTTGGGCTCTGTAACATAAAAGTCTTAACTTTTTCCGTCTCTCTTTCCAAAAAAAGAAAAAGAAAAAGAAAAAAAAAAGAAGAAGTAGCTAACGGTTACAGATCCTTATGGGGCTCTAGATAAACACCAATCACTTGGTCGGTTAAGCCAGCTAACTAAACACGAACCTTGAGCTTATCAAGATTGTTAAACCAACTCAAAACTCTTGGTCTATCAGGTCTAATAACGAACTAAGTCAAAACATGAAGCCATGAAACACCATCCTAAGTTTGATCTCTAGTGCAAAAAAGAGGGGCACTTCATATTCCCTTCCACCGTAAAGATGTCAACATTAGTCTATTTGACTCTAAAGAACTGAGCTCGAAATCACACATGGGAGTTAAGGGGTATTAAGACCTGTAATTTTAGGGACAATTTAAGTAATAACATGAAAGGTGTGGGGTATTTGGTCTTTGAAATTCCATTTTGAACTCAAATCGAGTAGAAGTTATTGTTTCACAACTAGGGGCATGTTTCAAGAAATTAAGGGGGCAAGGTTAATCTTTACTTTGGGGCAAACCAACATGGGCTTTTACCTAGGGAATCGGTAACTCACTTTTAAAAAAAAAAATTTATAATAAAAAGAGAAGAGCTATATCCTATATACTAACCCTTAAGCACTTTGAGCATTGAGTGACATAATGGTAAATGATTTTTATACTCATTCCTTAAAGGAGTTCTATTTTGAATTTGATACACAGATCGAAATGAAGTTAAGCATTCATTCTAAACACATTTATCGCTTGTTAACCCCATTGAATTGATTTGGAGTCCTTTCAAATGTAAACCCTATAAAAAACCACCCCATAGTGGGGCGATTAGAAGGCTAGGGCCGTTGATTAGGAGAGAAGGTTAAAAATCAGTTGTGCTTACCTTAGTAACAATAATTTAAGGATAACTTTTGTTTTCAATAAATTGTTTCCTTTGAAGAAGAGCCAAACACCTCAAGACCATACATATCATACCCAAGCCCATATACTTAGAATCCATGGATTTAAGGCCTTAATTCATCTAAAGATAAAGACTTGATAAAAAAGATAATTACTTTTAAGGAAACAAAAGCAAGAAATAATGGGGCAAAGTTAGAAAGAGGAAAAAAGAAAAAAAGGGAAAAGAAAGAAACAATAAAAGGAAAAAAAAAAAAAACTAGAAGAAAGAAAAAGCAAGAAAGGCCTAAACATTGGGCTTGAGAAAAGCCCCAACCAAAAAAGGCTTAGAAGCTTAAGTTGCTCTAAAAACATAAGATCTTGAATTACATTCTCAAACACAAACGCAAAACCCCATATTCATTTTAGATTCACATTCCCAATACAAAAACCCGTATTCATTTCAGAATTACACTTCAAATCATGAACACAAAACCTTCCTATCCACCTAAATCTTAAAGACAAGATCTCCCTACCCACAATTCTGATCTTAAGGGGTAATTTATTTAAAATAAAAATTGTTTTTGAAACTAGGGCATGTACATTTTTAGTTTTTCCTAAGGGTTCTTGACTTATATATCTGGGTTAGATAAAATTATTTCTTTTAAACTAGTCCCTCCCATTATTCCCTTTTAAAACAATTTGACTAAAGGACCAATTCACAATACTAAGCCTAAAAAGACCTAATAGATTGGTTAAAGCGTACCACTTGTAAATTTGACTATAATTTTTGGAACAATAGTTAAGAGCAAAATCTAGATCGAGAGTGCATAAGGAAGTCTTCTTGGACTATACTAATCGTAAGTTACCTTTTCCATAGGAAATGAATGTTTAAGGACCATTCAAGAAGCTCAATATTAGGGTTAGAAACTGGGACAAATATGAAACACCTTACTTGGTTATAGCATCTACTTCTTAAATAAGAATTTATATCCGTTAGCAGACTTCCATGAAGAGAAATGAAAAAAGAAAAAAAAAAGAGAGAGAGAGAAAGGAAATAAAAGAAAGGAAAAGAGGGACAGAAAGTAAAGGCTTATTACAAGTTTTTTCCATTCATTTTCAAATCCATGTTGTCCTTAATGGCCAAATCTTCAGTACATGTCATAAACAGTTTTCACTAAATTCCTTGATTATAAATTTCTCAAGTCGAGAGTTTTTTTTTTCTTTTTGAATTGGTTGTGTCCCTTGGTTTTACTTTTTCAACTGTCATACAGAATTTTACCAACTCAAGGAGTGCTTAACTCATTCGCTTTGGGGTCTTAGCCAACTTAAGGAGTACTTTGCCTATTCTCTTTGGGGTCTTAACCAGCTTAAGAAGCGCTTTGTCCATTTTCTTTGGGGTCTTAGCTAGCTTAAAGAGTGCTTTGCCCATTCTCTATATTTTTTTAGCTAGCTCAAAGAGCACCTTGCTCATTCTCTTTAGGGTCATTACCAGCTTAATGAGCATTTTGTCCGTTCTCTTTAAGGTCTTAGCTAGCTCAAGAAACGCTTTGCTTATCACGTCTTAGTTAGTCAATCTATAGAGGTTATGACTAAGCCATTAATATCTCTTTAGGGTCTTAGTCAGCTTAAGGAGTGCTTTGCTTGCCCTGGTTAGTCAATCCATAGGGGGTACAACCAAGTTCTCAATATCTCTTTAACGTCTTAACCAGCTTAAGAAGCGCTTCACTCACCTTGGTTAGTTAGCTTATAAAGAGTACGACCAAGTCATTAATATCTCTTTAGTGTCTTAGCTAGCTAAAGGAGCACTTAGCTCGTCTTGGTTAGTCAGCCCATAGGGGGCACAACCAAATCATTAATACCTCTTAAGGGTTTTAGCCAGCTTAAGGAGTACTTCGCTCGCTTTGGTTAGTCAACCCGTAAGGGGCATGACTAAGTCCTTAATATCTTTTTTGGGTACTTTAGTTAGTTAGCCCATAGGGGGTACAACCGAGTTTTCAATATCTTTTTAGGATCTTATCCGGCTTAAGGAGCGCTTCGCCTACCTTAGTTAGTTAGCCCACAAGGGACACGACCAAGTCTTCAATATCTTTTTAGGGTCTTATCCAGCTTAAGGAGTGCTTCGCCTATCTTAGTTAGTCAGCCCATAGGGGGCACGACCAAGTCCTCAATATCTCTTTAGGATCTTAGCTATCTCAAGAAGCGCGTAGCTCATCTTAGTTAATTAGCCTATAGGGGGCATGGCCAAACTATCTTTTTTGGATCTTAGCCAACTCAAGGAGCGCTTCGCTTGCCTTGGTTAGTCAACCTATAAGAGGCATGATTGGGTCTTTAATATCTTTTTAAAGTCTTAGCCAACTTAAGGAGTGTTTCGCTTGCCTTGGTTAGTTAGCCCATAGGGGTTACAACCAAGATCGCAATATCTCTTTAGGGTTTTAGCTAGCTTAAGGAGCACTTCACTCATCTTGGTTAATCAGGCTATAAGAGGCATGGCTAAGTTTTTAATATCTTTTTAGGGTCTTAGCTAACTCAAGAAGCGTTTAGCTCATCTTAGTTAATTAGCCTATAGGGGGTATGGCCAAACTATCTTTTTTGGATCTTAGCCAACTCAAGGAGTGCTTCGCTTGCCTTGGTTAGTCAACCTATAAGGGGCATGATCGGGTCTTTAATATCTTTTTAAAGTCTTAGCCAGCTTAAGGAGTGTTTCTCTTGCCTTGGTTAGTTAGCCCATAGGGGTTACAACCAAGATCTCAATATCTCTTTAGGGTTTTAGCTAGCTTAAGGAGCACTTCACTTATCTTGGTTAATCAGGCTATAAGAGGCATGACTAAGTTTTTAATATCTCTTTAGGGTCTTAGCTAACTCAAGGAGTACTTCGTTCGCCTTAGTTAATCAACCCATAGGGGGCACAACCAAGTCATTAACATCTCCTTAGGGTCTTAGCCAGCTTAAGGAGCGTTTCGCCCATCTTGGTTTGTTAGCCTATATGTGGTATGACTAAGTTCTCAATATCTCTTAAGGTTTCAACCGGCTCAAGGAACGCTTCGACCGCTTTGGTTAGTCAGCCCACAGGGAATACGACCAAGTCATTAATCTTTTTATGGTATTAGCTAGCTCAAGGAGAGTTTCGCTTGCCTTGGTTACTTAGCCCATAGGGGACATGACCAAGTCTTCAATATCACTTTAGGGTCTTAGCCAGCTCAAGGAGTGCTTTGCCCATCTCGGTTAGTTAGCCCATAGGGGGCATGACTAAGTAATCAATATCTCTTTAAGGTCTTAGCCAGTTTAAGAAGTGCTTCGTTAGTTTTGGTTAATCAGCTTATTGGGGGTACGACTAAGTCTTCAATTACCTCTAGGGTTTTAGCCAATTCAAGGAGCGCTTCGTCTATCTTGGTTAGTCAGCTCATAGGAGACACGACTAAGTTTTCAATAATCTTTAAGGTCTTAGCCAGCTTAAGGAAAACTTCACCCATCTTGGTTATTCAGCCCATAAGGGTTACAACCAAATCATTAATATCTCTTTAGGGTCTTAGATAGCTCAAGGAGTACTTAGCTTACTTTGGTTAGTCAGCCTATAGAGGGTATGACCAAGCCTTCAATATTATTTTAGGGTCTTAGCCAACTCAAGGAGCGCTTAGCTTATCTTAGTTAGTCAACCTATAGGGGGCACGACCAAGTCATTAATATCTCTTTATGGTCTTAACTAGCTCAAGGAGCTTTTTGCCCACCTTGGTTAGTCAACCCATAAGGGGTACGACTAAGTTATTAATATCTCTTTAGAGTCTTAACCAGCTCAAGGAGCTTTTCACCCGCCTTGGTTAGTCAGCCCATGGGTACGACTAAGTCTTTAATATCGCTTTAGGGTCTTAGCTAACTTAAGGAATGCTTTACCCGTCTTGGTTCGTCAGCCCATAAGAGGTACGACCAAGTCATTAATATCTCTTTAGAGTTTTAGCCAGCTCAAAGAGTGTTTTGCTCATTTTGATTAATCAGCCCATAGGGGGTACGACCAAGTCTTCAATAATCTCTAGGGTCTTAGCTAGTTTAAGGAGCACTTCGTTTGTCTTGGTTAGTTAGCCCATAGGGAGCACGACCAAGTTTTCAATAATCTTTAGGGTCTTAGCCAGTTGAAGAAGCGCTTCGTCCATCTTGATTAGTCAGCTCATAGGTGAC
Source organism: Lumnitzera racemosa (assembly GCA_024138005.1). NCBI lineage: Eukaryota > Viridiplantae > Streptophyta > Magnoliopsida > Myrtales > Combretaceae > Lumnitzera > Lumnitzera racemosa. The sequence goes on from JAMXBC010000007.1 coordinate 13,105,667, forward strand.
ACGACTAAGTCTTCAATATCACTTTAGTGTCTTAGCTAGCTCTAGAAGCACTTCGCCCTTCTTGGTTAGTCAGCCTATAGGGCATACAACCGAGTCATTAATATCTCTTTAGGGTCTTAGTTAGCTCAAGAAGCGTTTCACTTGTTTTGGTTAGTCTACCTAAAAGGGCATGATCAAGTCTTCAATAATCTTTAGGGTCTTAGCCAGCTGAGGGAACGCTTCACCTATCTTGATTAGTCAGCCCATAGGGGATACAACCAAGTCTTTCATATCTCTTTAGGGTGTTAGCTAGCTTAAGGAGTTCTTCGCCTACCTTAGTTACTCAGCCATAAGGGGCATGATCAAGTCTTTAATATCTCTTTAGGGTCTTAGCCAGCTTAATAAGTGTTTCGCTTGTCTTGGTTAGTTAGCCTATAGTGGGTATAACCAAGTCTTCAATATCTCTTTAGGTTTTTAACCTGCTTAAGGAGTGCTTTTCTTGTCTTGGTTAGTTAGCTTATAGGGGGTACAACCAAGTCATCAATATCTTTTTAAGGTCTTAGCCAGCTTAAGGAGTGCTTTACTCATCTTGGTTAGTCAGCCCATACGACCAAGTCATCGATATCTCTTTAGGGTCTTAGTTAGCTCAAGGAGTGCTTTGCTCGTCTTGATTAGTTAACCCATAAGTGATATGACTAAGTCTTTGTAAGCTCTAAAGCCAAACCAAGTAACCGTAGGATTGAACTTAGAACCCAAGGTTTAGGGCGATCGGTTAAAGGATCCGATCAAACCCAAATTATAAACTAATGAAAGAAATATTAATAAAACTGACCCCGTAAACTTGAATTTAAAAAAATAAGTAATAAAATAGGAGACTATAAGATTTTCAAATTTTAAGCATAATAAGTACTAATTACCGAAAATGAGAAAAATGTAATCAAATAACTAATAAATTACTAAAGATGAATTATATGTATACTAAAAATTTTAGAATGACCAAAATAATAATTAGGAATGTTCACGTGTACCCCACATGTATTTACGTGTAGATAAAAATACGCGAAATTACCTAAATTGGCCAAAAACTAAGTAAATAATTAAGGAAAATTATAAATTAATTATAAAAAAATCAGAAAAAAAACAGAGGAACCTAGATAAATCAAGATTAGGTCATGGCAGGTCTAAAGCTGCAAAAGAAAAATTAGCCAATAAAAATTAGACAACCTAAAAGCTAAAAATCAGGGAAAATGGGCAAAGTCTTATCAAATTAATGCATATTAATTACAACAAATGTCTATAAATAGGGGAAAATTTTCCAGAAGTCATTTCATCAGTTTAACATTTGGGAAAAATAGCAACACTGAAAAAATCGAGAGAAAATCTAGAAAATAAAAAAAAGGGGAAAACTATGCAGATTGAGTAAGTGAGCTAAACTAACCACTCACCACCACCTGGGACCAAGCCACTCTAGCCCCACCGCCTAGGCCGGCCGATAGCCTTGGACCGAGTTTGGACGGCCAAAAATCTTTGGACCGGTTTTGAATAATTTTGTAAAATTAGTTATTTTGCCCAGAAAATTATGAAACTTGTTATTCTGAGGTTTTATTGTATGTAGATTTTGGAAAAAATATTGATTTAGTTTAATTACGTTTGCAATTATAAGGTTCTTAACAAATTTCTCAAAACTGAGCATGATTAGAACCGAAAATAAGTAGGCTTAGGAGTGTAGTTTGAAGCTCAAATTTTTTCTGTAGGATACTCATATGATGTAGAACAGTGCTATGAAGCCATTTTTTTAAAATTAATTTTTGAAATTTTTAGCCCTAAAATGATGGCAAAATTAGGTGATTTGGGATTAATTAAGTGATTAAGATGTTAATTACTAATTTAGATCTTAATTAGATGTTTAGGGATGTTAATCTCTGAAGTGAAACCCTAATCCTAGCCTTTGGAGTATTAAGTATAGTTAATTTGGGAAATTAGGTACTTAATATAAGAATTTAGTAATATATGAAATTGTAAATTAACAAATCTAAAAAAATAGAGTTGTTTAGATAATATTATAATAGAAATCAGAAAAATAATAAATCTGAAAATAACATTAATTTTAAGCAAAAGTCTCAAAATGTAAGATTTTCACACATTGTGAATAAATCCGATACCGCAATTAGGGTTAGCGTGTACCGAATAGTTTAGAATACCAAATTAAGACCCAATAAGATATTTGGACACTCGAGCTCAATGTGATTAATTTCACATTAGGATTCGAGCATATTTCAGGCTTAGAAATCAAAGTTTAAAATCTCATTTAGGATTTGAACACCGAAATAGAGTACACGAATCATTAGGACGTAATGGGCATACACGGACAAAAATGAATTAAAATATAACTTAGAATATGAAACCGTAAATTTTAAGTACTAAAAAGACCTATTTGTATTATAGGACACCCCGAGACAAAATCAACTTGCGATTAAGGGATCAGACGATTGAGCAAATCCAAGTAAGTTGGGTTATTGCTTATTGTAATAGAGTATTAGTTTTGTAGGTACTCGGAGACTTAGGCTTGTATATGATTGTGATTGTATGTAGTTTACGCATGTGTTTGATGTAGTTTACGCATGTGTTTGATGTATCTGAATTCGTGCTGAAGTTGTATTGTGAGTGATTTTGTGACTGATTGAATTGGTATGAAATTGTTTGAACACCCTAAATGGAATTTAATCTTAGTCAACCCAAATAACTAAAAATGTCATGCATTGCAATCCGTTAGGGGATCATAGGATTCTCCAACCAAATACCGACCCCTTCGAAAGGGATAGCGCAGGATTGTAAAATGGTCTCTTCTTCATCCTTAGTCGAACTAAGTGACAGGAGAGGAGGTCGCGACGAGGGTGAAGTCAATGGTTCGAAGGTAGTCACGGGAGGAGCGGGGTCTCCATTGCTTAAGCCTGGGTTTGGTTGTGAGTTGCTACATAACATGGAAACTCCTCAACCCGGATTGGAGCGGGTGAAATTTCTTTGATTTCACAACGGACCGGACTACACTGTACGATAACACTTAATTGTTGCATTGCATGAAAATAATTGTCTGATAATCCTGTTTGTGCTTGTATGCATTCATGAGTCTCTGATTCAACTTACTGAGCTGTAGTTGCTCATACCTTTATAGATCCTTTTGCAGGTTTTGATTTCTGAACACTTAAAGCACTATGTCGTCTTATAATTACCCAGAGGTTAGTCTGTTGGAAGCTAGGGGTATGAGGATCAAGTTACTTAGTATAGTGTGTAACTAGAGTGACCATGTAATTAGAAATGAAAGACTGGTAGTTATTCTGTAATCTAGTGAACTGTTATGTTATGTAAAACTTCCTGGGAAGCTTTGTGGACTTATATATATATATAATATTGTACATGTTAATAGAAATTTGCACTTTTTATCATAGTTGTAGTTTAATTTTTAATCGGACTGTTTACTTCAAAGTGAGGAGTCGTCGACGCCTTGTGTAGGTCATGTCTATGGTAGGCACTGTGAGGCCAGTTACTATCATAGAATGGTTTACACGGCGGGACTGTTGCGACTCAGCGACTTCGGGGTGTAACGGTTTTTAGTTGGTATCAGAGCATAGTTTTAGTAAACTCGCTTTGAAGCGTCACACTTTAAAAAGAAATAGATATTATAAGAGTAGTGAAAGTGGGTAATATTAAGTGGGCGCTAAAAGATTGTATAATATAAGTACCCATAATCTTTAACATAGAAGATATTAATTAGTTTAAATATAATTAAAGGGTCGAAGGGGAGAACTAATACATAGTTGGATACAGTTTGGATGGAATGGAGGCATATCCCCTATTGATTATAGGGTTAGATTACAACGACTATTGATGGAATTAGCTGATTGGAACATCTTTAGGACAGTTGATGAGATCATTGATAAGTTTCATGATCGAATGTGCTATAGCTGGAAGGATGAGTGGGCATGGATGGTGATGAGTTTAGGACCTCAGTATAATAGATATACTGCTATACCAGCTTTTGAGCAGAGGTGGTTGGAGACAGAAGGAATTATAACTTTGATGATGCCCTTACGATATTTTCCCGTTAGGTTAGAGGATGGAAGACCATACCCAGTTGATATTGCATACATCCCTGCTGACATTCCATACATTCTCAGACAGTACCCACCAGGGATTATTGATTGGTTTCCTCAGTTTCCAGAGCCTGCTGGGGATGGTATAGAGATACCATTGAACCCTAGTCCTGAACCTGAACCTGAGATACCAGGATCACCACCAGAAAACCCACCTCCAGTTGAACCCCAAGAGGATGGAGTTCATATAGAGGAAGACCCCGAAGAGGACCCAAAAGAAGAAGAAGATCCAGAAGAAGACCCTGAGGAGGAGCAAGAGAACGAGGATGAACCTGGTGTAGACTTACATGCCTTAATCATGCAGGTGATTGCAGACACCGGGATAGCTGGAATAGGAGCTGGTAACCCAGTTGAGTCAGATGATGATGATGATGTGCAGGAGGTGATTGTGATCCTTGAGACTCCAGAGATAGTATATATAAACTCTGCATTAGAGAGTGAGGATGAGGATCATTCGGTAGGAGGCCATATGGGTCATGATCTCTTTGATGGAGTAGCTGCTACGGATTCAAAGGAGGATTAGCTTCATTAGATGACTGACTTGTTTAGTTAGGTAGATTTTTGGATATGATCCAGTAGCGATTTTGATGGAAATTAATGTGTTTTAGAATCTTTTAATGTATTTTGACTTTTGATGTATTTTTTTTTTTACTTTTGATATACTTTTTAGCTTCTGGATCAAGTTAGATGTACGATGTAAGTAAGTTTGATGTAACCTTTTGTCTTGTACAGTTGTAAAGATCGAGTCTGTATTAGATTATGTAAGGAATGATGTAATCGGGTTGTAAATTTGATGTATGTATTTGAAAGTTATCGAGTTGTATCTTTTGTTTTGAAGTTGTAATAGTAATGATGTAAGGTTGAATGAAATATACAGTGAAAGTTAGATTTCTAAGTACGTTGACTTTAATACTATTATTATTACTATTTGATATGAGTACATATTGCAAGCATTTATTTATTCAAAAACCAAGGAGGAGCATGCAGAGCATTTACGATTGGCATTACAGAAGTTGAGAGAGAATCAATTGTATGCCAAGTTAAGTAAATGTGATTTTTGGTTGGATAGAATTTCTTTTCTAGGTCATATTATATCTGGTGAAGGAATCTCTATAGACCCGGATAAAGTGAAAGCAGTAATGGATTGGAAGCAACCAACCACAGTGACTGAGATAAGGGGTTTTCTGGGTATGGCTGGATACTATCAACGGTTCATAAAGGATTTTTCCAAAATTGCCAAACCGTTGACTCGATTAACTCAAAAGGATGTAAAGTTTGAATGGAGTGAAGATTGAAAGGAGTTTTTAGAAGTTGAAGAAAAGACTAGTTACAGCACCAGTATTAACATTACCTGATCCGGATAAGCCTTATAATGTGTATAGTGATGCTTTACGGAATGGATTAAGTTGTGTATTGATGCAGGATAGAAAAGTTGTTACCTATGCATCAAGACAATTGAGGCCACATGAGAGGAATTACCCAACTCATGATTTGGAGTTAGCAGCTGTAGTGTTTGCTTTGAAAATTTGGAGACATTATCTTTATGGACAATGGTGCGAGATGTACACCGACCATAAGAGTTTGAAGTATTTCTTTACTCAGAAGGAGTTGAATTTAAGGCAAAGAAGGTGGTTAAAACTGATTAAAGATTATGATCTGAATATAAATTACCACCCTGGAAAGGCCAATTTGGTGGCGGATGCTTTAAGTTGAAAGAATTATGAACAGGTGGCCTTACTATTAACACCTTAATGTGAATTAGTGCATGAATTTGAGAGGATGCAAATTGGGTTTGATTGGTGTGAACCTAATAGCTAGTTGATGAACTGGGAATTGCAACTTACTCTATTAGAGAGAATAAAGCAAAAGCAAGAGGAAGATAAGAGTCTGATGAAGATAAAAGAGAAATTAAGTAACGGACAGGACCCTGATTTTAAGGTGGATGATAGAGGTCTAATAAAGTTTAGAGGAAGAATATGTGTACCACAAGATGCTAATATAAAGAAGCAAATTTTGGATGAAGCTCTGTGGACATATATATATATATAATATTGTACATGTTATTAGAATTTTGCACTATTTATCATAATTGTAGTTTAATTTTTAATCGGGCTGTTTACTTCAAAGCGAGGAGTCGTCGACGCCTTGTGTAGGTCATGTCTATGGTTGGCACTGTGAGACCAGTTACTATCATAGCATGGTTTACACGGCGGGATTGTTGCGACTCTGCGACTTCGGGGCGTAACAGTCTTTAATATCTCTTTAGGGTTTTAGCTAGCTCAAGGAGCACTTCGCCCATCTCATCTTGGTTAGTCAGCCCATAAGGGGCATGACCAAGTTTTTAATATCTTTTTAGGGTCTTAGCCAATTCAAGGAGTGCTTTACCCATCTTGGTTAGTTAACCCATAGGGGGTATGGCTGTCTTCAATATCTCTTTAGGGTCATAGCTAGCTTAAGGAGTGCTTTGCCTATCTTGATTAGTTAGCCCATAGGGGACATGACCAAGTCTTTCATATCTCTTTAGGGTCTTAACCAACTTAAGGAGTGCTTCGCCCGTCTTGTCTTGGTTATTCAACCTGTAGGGGGTACGACCAAGTCATCAATATCTCTTTAGGGTCTTAGATAGCTCAAGGAGCGCTTCGCCTGCTTTAGTTAGTTAACCCATAAAAGGCATGGCCAAATCTTGAATATCTGTTTAGAGTCTTAGCCAGCTCAAGGAGTGCTTTAACCACCTTGGTTAGTTAGCCCAAAGGGGGTATTGCTCTTTAATATCACTTTAGGGTCTTAGCCAGCTTAAGAAGCGCTTTGCCTGTCTTACCTATTCATTTAGGATAGTCAGCTCATAGGGCGCTACCTTCCTTTTAGTACCGTTAGGGTTCTTGCCAGCCCATAAGGCCATTATCCTCACTATTGTTCTTTTATGGTTTTTTGTCACCAAATCCTCAACAGATCGGCCCTAGAATAGCTAGCTAATCATAGCGCTTCTTAGGAAAGAGTCAGTTATAAGGCAAAAATTGTATCTCTTTTGTTTTTGTAGCAAAGTTTTACTCAAATTTCACCACAAAAAAGAGCAGCTGTAAGCATTTAATTTTTGCTTTCTCATTTTTGTTTTTTTTTTAAAAAAAAACAAAGTTCCTAATTCAAAAATAAAAAAAATATTTTTTAAAATAAAAAAATTGAAAAATTATAAAAATACGAAAAAAATGAAAAATTATAAAGATTTTGTAGAAAAATAGATTTTTAAAAAGTAAAAAGTTTTAAAGTTAATCAATTTAGTTTAAATTTGATTCAAATAGCTTATTTTAGAGAGTCACGTTGTTTAAGTATAATTTAATTATATTAAATGTTAAGGCACAGGTCTACGGCTTAATGGATAAGCGTTTGAGCATTGGTATTGGGTTAGTTTAAGGTCATGAGTTTGAATCTCACCAGGCGCACATGTGCCTTTTCTTTTTCTTTCTTTTATTTTGCGAAAATTAGTTGAGCGCATGGGATTCAAATCTGTATATCGATTCAAATCTGATTTGATTTATATCGATTCAAATCTGATTTGATTTTTATTAAATCAGATTTGAATCGATATAAATCAGATCAGATTTGAATCGATATAAAGAGATTCAAATTTAATTTGATTTTTATCAAACCAGATATGAATTGATGTAAAAGAGTCAAATCTATTAGGATTGATATGATCTAAAGATTTGTTTCCAAACTTTATAAATATCGATCATGTGACATAAAAGAAAGAGGACACATGATAGGAATTAGGTTATTAGATCTCTAATTGGCAGTTGAGCTTGAGGATTAGAGAGGTTAGCATGATGAATCCTTCTGTTCCAACTAACCCTTGCTGAGGCTGAGTACTTCCTTGCCGAGTCACCTTTAATGCTATGTCGTATGGTCGCCCAATTTTTTGTGGTGTCAAGTTGATGATTACTCTTTAGCATTAGGCCGACCAACTACTCAGCATCTTCCTTACCGAAAAGTTGAGAGAGAGAGTCCAAACTGATTAAGCCATCCCTGCTCGGACAAGCCCATCTGTCCGTACTCTTTGTCCGCATCTCCTAATAACCTCGCCAATGCAGCATCACTACGTGTACTATATCACATGTAGAATCTGTCGCACCAATGATTGTTTTCCTTTTATATTCATTTTTACACTTTTGTATCGTGTACATTACTTCTTTAGGAAATGTCTTTTTTATCTTTTCTCTTTTTAGGAAAGTTGCGCTAATTTACGGATATAAATATCTTTGTACTTATAGCTGTAATCATTAGATTATCTTTAATACACTTTTGAGTACTTTCTTCCTTGTGTAAACACTGTTGTTCACTTTCGGTATCACTCTTATTCTTTCCCTTAAGTAAGATTAGGTGGTAAGTAATCTCATTGGACCAATTCATGTGTTATATCGAATTGTGCCATGAGTTCTCGGAAGTTTCGTTGGTGTGTTATATCTTCTAGAGCTGTTCATAGGTTTTTGCTTACGGTTTCATTCGTCATTTTACCCCCTTTCGTACCTTTCCCCATTAACTCTTTTCGAGCTTTTTATAAGCTTGGACCCATCCAACAACCGATCTTGTTTATTCTTAGTCATTGTTTACGACAACACACTAGCCAAAAAGACCTTCTCTCAACTAGCGCAATTGTTACTCCACTATTGGACTCCATAACCTACAACATACAAATCAACCCCCTAACATCTACGTCTAACATAACTTGACATGCAGTACACACCGTCCTCTTCATACATGTAAATCCCTTGCTCATGCATAAGCCACTAATCACACATACACATTACATAATGTCTAAGCACCCAACGGTAGCCACTGCTCCACTGAATACGCCCATAACTTCAATACGAACAGCAGCAACGATCAACAAAGCAGCAACACGCTTTGTTGACCACCTTCCTCATAGCCTCACATAGTCTACAAACCCATACGACACAGACTAGCTACCCGCTCCATCCTTTGTCTAACGTACATTGATGCTACTATCTGCATTCGTATGTTTACAATACATAGCAATAGGACACGTGTAGAAGTCCCCTACATCTGCGTCTAAGGTTCACTGATCCAATACACCATTGATCATAATTCACAGTACAATGCCAAGTCTGATCAGCGGTCCATACCGATACCACTGAATAATATGTACTCCATACACCAGCACTGTTGCATCTGATCATTGACTCTCTAGTGTTGATGACATCCATGGTGCTCAACAATTAAACACAATTCACATACGCGCCACACGATTGAATCACATGCTTGACTTAGTGCTTACTAACATCACGACAGGAACATGCTACACTTTGCTGTCCACAACAACAGTTCCACATAATAGTAATTCCGGTCGCACGCATGACTACTCATCGATCGATCACTTCACCACGAACGTTAACATAACAACTCATGCACATATGCCATAGTAGTCTAATGCCATAGCCTCATACAACTAAACAATGCCTACTACTTCACTAAACAATAAATTTAGGTTCGGTCTTCCTTCTCCTTCTTCTTTATATATATGTATATATATTATATTGTATTATTTTATTTATTAGTTACTTAGTTATTTATGTCGATAGCATAATATATAAGTAGGTATGTATATATTAGCTTAGGAGATTTTTTTTTGTGTTAGTTTTTTATTATATTATATTATTATAAACTCTTTTTTTAGGATCTATTGTGATAAGAAGAAAGATTTCCATATATACGGACAAATTGGTCAATAATATCTATATATATATTAGCATAGGAATTTTTTAGTATTAAGATTTCTCACTTAGAATTTTTTTTAGAAATAAAAATCAATAAAAAAAAACCTTTTAAAAAAATTTAGGACGTCTTAGAGAGTTTTTTTTTTTTTTAATTCTTTAGAGTTAGGTTCTGTTAGAATTTTATTTGAATAAATTAACTCAATAAAGACTTAAACTCGATCAGTTTTCAAAATTAAATAAACCAATATACTAAAGTTTTCGGAAAGAACTGTGGTCGTTTGATTCTGACTAGCAAGTACGTATACATTTTTAGGGTGACGTTAAAATCTGAAGAAACTTACTTTTTTTTTCTTCTTAAACTATTAAAAAAGGATGATTTTGATTAATAAGCCTAATTTCAAAAAATTTATAGTGATACTCGTTAGGGTTTAATAGGTTAGCCTCTGAATTCGAAATTCTTTGGTTTTTATCAAATTAAAATTAAAGACCGGTAACTCGGTTGTAGTTAATTCACCCCATTGACTATAATTTCTCTTTTTCTCGACTACGGTTAGGTAGTGACTCCAAATATTTTTTTAATTAAAAAAGAACCAAAATTTCTCAATTTCTTTAGTCGAGTATTAATATTAAATGGGTTAGGGTTTAATATTAATAAAAAAGTGGGAGATGAAATCAAAATAATAAGAAAATCGAAAATTCAGGTTCGACAGTTGGGTCACACTTAGGTGGATTTATGTGAGTTATGATGTGCAAAAGAGGAGGTCAGGTGTATTAGTAGAGGTGCTGTTGTGCTTGTATGTGTGGTTAGTATGCGAGTAGTGGGTATTTATTGTGTTGATGCAATCAGTTGTGATGGATGAAGATGGTAGTCTGGTCTACTATACGTGTGATTGTCACGCTAGAACAAGAGAAAACAGTTAGGAATTTTTAGACTGGTCACTATCACCATTTACACCACAAATTTGTCACTTTTTGCAATTATACACTTAAAGTTTTAACTTATCTAATTATATACCTAATTGAAGATTCAATTATTACAATCTATACCTCAATTAATACAAATTCATATTATTAGTCCATTCGGCATGATTAGCTAGCGGGATGGTTACCCATAGCCTTAGGGAACTTACTCAACCTCTCACAGGTGGCCATTGGCCACACTTCACAAAATTGTGAGTCGTAGCCTACTTTAAAAATGTAGGTTGCATAACCTATTAGCAGTTATCTATAGCCATCTACAATCTTATAAGAGTTACATGAACCCATTAAGGTCATGGGTAGCCATTCCTTCGGCAAATCATGTCCACTAGACTAACGGTATGAATTAGAGTTAATTGAGGTGTAGACCGTGATAATTAAATCTTCAATTGGATGTATAATTAAACAAGTTGAAAATTCAAGTGTAAAATTGCAAAACGTATTAAAGTTGAGGTGTAAACCATAGCAATGCCCCATTTTTGGATTGTGTTAAATTAAGTTGGCTTTCCTTCCTCTATTAATCCTGTTCGTTAAAAAATATATAGAAAGGTCATCAAATTCAAATCAAATTTTTGTATTTGTGAAAGTAAATTGCAATCTTTTATCTTATGATTCATTGTTATCAATTTTTTTTTAATTGAAATATTTTTTCTTAAATGATCATACATGATGTTGAGTAGATTCACATAAAAATTGATAAAACAAATCAATATAAGTTGATTCAAAAAGATCTTGTTACGCTTTCTCACTCTTTCTTGCTCCTTTCTCGAGTGCTGTTTGGAAGCGTTTAGTACGCCATTAGGACACTTGCCAAAAAATAGTACGAAAATAGGTCTTAAGTGGAAGATATTGTGGGATTGGGGTAATGAAGTAACATGCAGAGCATGCGACTTCAGTTTAGAACGAAATTTACACTCATGCCTCCTATGCGACTTTAGTTTGCTTATATACCCCAAACTTAGTAGCATTCCTTATTTTCACACTTGTATATTCTCTCTCTAATATATTTTTAAGTACGAAATTCTTTATCTCACTCATGTATTGATGCGTAGATACTCCTATTCTTACCCGGATTGGGTAGTGCCATTTCACCTATCCTTTAAACCTTTTTTTTTTTTTTTTTAATTGTGTAAATAGTTTTTTATATAAAATTTTAGTACATATAGTTCTATGTTGTGTAGAAAAAATTTACGCTTACTTTGTATAAATTGCTTCGATGTTGTGTAAGTCGTTGTAGTAGCTTAGAAAGATTGTAGTCAATTGTTGATGATTGTGGGAAAACTATTGTTTAAATAATGCCAGTAACGTATTTTGTGAAGGTCCTTTTGAAGATTGGTGTCGAATAATTACGTTATGTTGCTCATAAATAACAATTTTAAAGAGTGGAACGTGATTACTGTATGGAGTTTTTGTTAACTTAGTAGTAGCTCGTGTAATAATGAGGGGAAAAATGGTTGATTACATGAAAATCATCGTCTACACACATTAAAATATTGTAAGAGGTGGTGTAGCAGTGAAATATGATAGGGAGTCAGTAAAGAAGTTGAAAATGAATAAGGGGTCAAACTATGCTCATTTTATGCATAGAATTTGCAATAGCATTAGGATTAACACTATTGAGGTAGAAATTGTTTACAAATATCCAACATATTATGAAGGCGATGTGCATTATGAGTTGGTGGCCATTAGGTATGACGAAGATGTGGAAAACTTCATTAAGATGGCAGAAGCGGTCGGTGAATGAGCTATACGGCACATTTATGTTTAGACAAATGGATAGACTAGTGTGGTCCCTTATGATAACCTTCAGAACATTGCATTATAGCAAGTGAATTCTTTTCGGATTAATTTTGCCATGGTTGATGAGAGTCAGCTTCGTATAAGACATGGTGCATGATGATGCTGTCAATGTTAATGTGAGCGAAGAAGTACTTAATGTAGAATATAGGGAAATTTGACAAGAAGATTTGACTTACGATCTTTATATAGAGAGGATTGCTATGGGTTTCAATGATAGTGACAACAAACATGATGAGGATGAAAGCGAAGAGGATGGCGATGGGGGTGTAGAGGAAGGTGAGGGTGATAACAATGAGGAAAGTGATGACAGTGGAGATATGATGGCTTTTGATGTCTTAGCAAGCTATGTATCCATGGCTAAGCCATTTGCGCCTACGCCAATGCCCGTTCAATCTCTTATGACACAACATAACTAGCTTGTTGTAGGAGATCTAATTCCGTTCCTAAATATAGGTGGTGATAGTAGCTATGTTGCTTTTGAAGATGAATAGAATGTGTAGTGCAGCAACATAGCTGATAGCGATAAGTTGAGCATTAGCATGAGATTTGGAACTAAAAAGGAGTTATAAGACGTGGTGAAGAATTATAATATAAAGTAGCATTGTGACTTATGAGTACATGAATTGGACCAAATGTTGTAGCACATTTACTATACAAAAAGTACCAATGGATGTAAGTGAAGGTTAAGAGCGTGTAAAAAGAAGGTATGCGACATGTTTGTCGTAGAGGGATTGCACATGTGTTTTAGGTTAGCAGTACAAAGAAACTTTCTTAAATTGCAATTTTGCACAGATGCTCGTATTGCGGCTATGTTGCTTGCTAATTCTTCTAATCCCAAACTAAGATATTATAATTCTATTGATGCATGCAGGGCAATGTTGTCCCATCTCCAGGGGCTGGTTTTTAATGTCATCCTGCGAGAGTTGAATTGCGTTGCTAATGCAATAGCTGTAAGGGTTTGGGAGGATCAAATGGAGGAATTTCTGTTAGAAGAGCCTCCACTTGAGCTTTTTGGTATTTTGAAAAATGATGCTGTAAATATGGGGTTTGTTCAGAGCATGAAACTGGAACATGCACCTAAAGACTGTAAATAGTTGCTGTGTGTTTAGTCGGCTTTAGGGACCTGCACTTTTGCTGTTTTATGTGTGTAAATATAATCCATATACTTCCACCCATAAAAAACAACCACTTGGAAAGGAAATATACCTTTTACTTATTGCTATAAAAGACAAATTTCTATCCTCACTGCATTATTTAACAAGCCTAGCAGTCCGTTTTCCAACCACATGTGAGATAGAGCAAATCCTGTCAAGTACAGATTTGACTCCAAATCTTGAATCTGATAGAACCCTATTTTGTAGATTTTAATCTTCATAACAGAAATGCATCTAACCATATTATGAGTCTTTGAGTTGGGAGTACGGCCTCTTTTTGTGCGTACAGTTAATTATTTAATGAAAAAATTATATTTTTTTTTCTCTTGTAATATTTACAGTTATAACTTAATAAGAAAATAGAATCAAACTTGATTCATTTCTTTAAAAGATTACTATTCATACTATTAAATTATACTGAATTAGAAAGTAATTTATAATTTTATTGACTATTTTGCTGATAGAAAAAAGTTACTCTCCATAGTGTCAAAACAAAAGTTTAGAAATAGAAGCATTGTAGTTCTAAGCAAAACGAAAAGCAGTTGAAACATAACCAAAACTTGGCTGCCCAGTTCTCCATGCTCCTCTTGCCATCTTTTTAGATTCATGGTGTAAAATATTGAAATCAAAAGTTAAAAACGAAGGGAAAGAATAGAGAAAGTAATTAATAATCCAAAATGAGTTATATTGTATTTCATCATTTTTGGCCGTTCAAGCTCGAATTTTGTCTTCTTACAAAACGTCCCTGCAAAATATCACCAATGAAGATTTTGATAAGGACTCATTTTCCATCCAATTCTTCATCTCTCTTGGTTGATCAAGAAATTTGCTATCTAATGAGGATACATACTTGATAAGAAACAATGGATATTTTCTTAGGATAATTGCAGATACACTATTAATCGCCTTTCAAACTCTAAATGTTTAATTTAATCTCCTAACCACTTTGGACAACATGTATAGACAATTGCTAGAAGGGATTGTCAATAGTACTGATTTTGGGACTTTAATTGGCAATTTGAAGGGACATATATGTTATTAAAAGTTACACGAGTGAAAAGCTTACTTTGGAAGTTTTAATATCTATTGCACCTAATAAATGGTTTTCGAGATGTATTTGCGTACTACAATATTTTCTTTGATTAGTTTGAATTTTAAGCAAGGACTTAGTTTCTTATACCAGCTAGAAAGTGTTTAGGTATATAGTTTATAGCTTCTTATTGGTTAAAATGGCAATTGAAAGGAAAAAAGAAAAATGCATTTGTGAATGAAATGTAACCCTAACCCTATTTGGTTATTTCAATAGATGAGAAGATGTTGTGTTTCCTTCATCTAATTACAAAAACCTGTTTAATCCAAAAACTAGAAGAAAGAAAGTTCCTTTTGCACGAAAATTGAAATAACATTAGAAGGAAATGGAAAAAAAAAAAAATGATACTAACTATTTAATTATTCTTATTTTCTTTTTTGTTTTTTGGGGAGGCGATACCTTCATTCTAGGTCTGGTATCAGCATTAGCTTTCCTGACTTGGTATCTGATTTTCTTGGAGAATAGACGTGTATGTCGCTTCTCTTTGTAACGTAGCACGCTGGCCTCTCTTAACCCTCCTTCCGAAAATAAATCAATTTGAGCCAACCTCGCCTGTTCAAAATATAATAATCACAACAGCCATATAAGTATTAAAAATAATTGCATTTCATATACTCAATCTTCCAAAATATATTCTAGCAATCTATCACCACCTTATTTTTTTTTTTAATGTTATTTAGAATCTCATTGTAACACCACAATTGAATAACTTCATTCTCAATTAACTATAAATAGATCCAAAGGATTACAATATCCAAAATTGGACCACCGATTAGCATGCTTTGCCAAAAGGTAACTATAATAGCTTGACGAAAAAGAAAATTAAGAGCAGGTTGAAAATATACAACCCTAAATTATTAACAATATATACTTTTATATTGAAATTTCTCCTTACTTACAACTTAATGTATATATATATATACGTTTTATATCATTATTAAAACCGTAAAAACTATTGCTATCGGTAATCAGTAAAGTGACACTAAAAATTGGGTTTTTATTTTTCCAAGGTTAGCGTAAGCTGATAAAATGGAAAGTGGTGGGCTGACAACACAAAGGTCGACTGGACATAGTGCAAGCCGGACCCCACCAGGCCCAAAAAGCTCGATATACTTTTGCCCGTCCTCTATGAGCTATGAATCTATTTGCTTCTAACTTTTAAATTTCACAGTAATAATTATTTACTCCCATATTTGTGGAACCACAACATATAAAAATACAAGTGGTCCAATTTCTTAGCAAAATTAGAATTCTTAAAAAAAAAAAAAAACAGGAAATAATTCTCGTTAGGTTCTGAAAACAGAAAATTAGAATATAAACTCAGTTTTAATAAATTGATTTAATATATAATAAGAATACTTTATATGTATTTGGATATGATAATTTTTATCTATTTATCAGTGGCAATAGAATCATGTAGATGTACTGCAAAATGATTCTCAAAGAGCCAAAATTGTATGTTGAGGACTATATTGTCCAGGTTGTTATGTGTAAACTTAGTGGACTTTCATATGACACATTTATTTACAATAAAATAAAAATAGGGCTTCCTAAATGAAGTGCACTAACTTAAGAAATTAGTCATTTACTGTCTATAATAAAACAGGATTACCAAACTTCCTAAACCATATATTATTAACACCAGACTAGAATACTTAACCTTAGATATCGTTGTGTAATAATCTAGCCAGCGTTCTAAAGTTTCTTGTTGAGAGTCAAAATAAAAAAAAAGAAAAAAAGAAATCTTTACAACTTTTTATGTATTTATTTCTTACTTTTCTCTTCCATACCTGTTAACTAAGGATTAGGAAGTTGAAACATCTTAAATAACAAGATTTAAGTGGAAGCAGACTAGAAACATACAGAAACATCGTTTCCAGGCAAATTTGAGGCCAAGCTGTCGTCAGAGAACGGCGAATCCCGACCACTCCATGCGTCCGAAACGCCCTTGTAATTCAATTTCAATATCAACCCATTAGTAGAGTTCGGTTTTGCACTAGGATTTCGATTTTCTTCTTTGGACAATTCAGGTGTGGTCTTCACTCCCGCAACACTTGAAGTCTTTTCAACAGCTTTTCTCTTCTTTTTCTCGGACTTATTGTTATTTGTGTTGGTGTTGAATTTTGGAGAGATTTGGCCAACATCCACAATTGGAGAATCCCACCAGTTTGCTTCATCAACACTCCTCCATGCGCTCACGTTTTTCCGGAACCCGAATCTGAATCCTAGTCCTAATCCTAACCCGATAGGATAATTATGATTCTGATTTCCATAGCAAGAACCACTAGCATTATGGTTGTTGTAATTCATCGCTTGATTTTCCGTTGTCTCTTCATCAACACTAAGAATTCCCATGATGCTGTCTATACCACCCTCCATTTCCTCATCCAGAATCGACTCTGCATCGAAATCCTCGTGGAGATTTCCGGAATATGCCGTGGGATTTGACTGAATCTCAACTTCTCCAGGACTCTGGCATGACGACTTGTCACACCAATGTGTGAACTTTGGCTCAAACATTTGGGAATTCGGTTTGTCCTGCATCGGTTCTTGGAGCAGGAAACCGGATTCGAATTCATCTATAGCTCGAAAAGACAGTAACAACTCTGAGGATTCGTCTAAGGATGTTTCACGGGGATTGGATGATTTGCACAGATTCGGATTTGTAGTGAGGTTGTTTGTAGAAAAGATGGTAGGATAGGCTGTGGAAAGCAGGGCAGCTGCTTCATTGTAGGTCTGGTTAGGTCTTTTACGGCGTGTTCGGGGTTTTCGGGTACAGATTGCAAGTGGAGAGTTGCTTGATTCTGAGATTGTTGAGGAGGGTGAAGACGTATGTGACGTTCGGGTGGATGTGGAAGGTGATTTAACGATTTCCAGATCAAATCCATAGGTGCGACTGCCTCCACTTAAGCACGAAGACATTTTAGGACTATGTATAGAAGATTGTTTATGGAACAGGTAAGTTCAAACGGAATTCAAGAACCAAAGACTGGATTCAGATTGAGTAAACTAGTAGCGCTACACCGAAATTTACCAAGGAAAAGTAGAAATCGACGACCAGTTAATCTAAAAGCTTAAATGAAAAGGTTGAATCCCCTTTACAATTTACAATATAGTACTGAAAACCCTGCAAATCTTGTATAACAAACGAAGCCTCCAAAAGCTATGTGATTACTAAAAAGGGATTTATCAGAAAGAACAGATTCCCAGGATCCAGTGACCACTCTCAAAAGGGTAATCGATTAAGGTGAGAAAAATAAGAAAACAAAACCATGGACGGCATGAAGTGAAACTCTTTTTAAGGTCTGGAACATTTTTGTACTAGGTGCTACTTTTTTGTACTTGACACACTGAGAGAAAGAAAGAAAAGTATATATATATAGTGTCACAAAACCCTAGAAAAACCCAGTTACCTAGGATATTATAATTATTATAGGATACATGATGATGAAAAGTGATTTTAAAAATGAAGAAAAGGGAATAAAGAAAAATCTTAGAAAAGGAAAGTTATCTAATAAGGGAATCCGAGACTATGAGTGATCGAAGAGAGAGAGAGAGAGAGAGAGAGAGGGTTTTAGGGAGGGGTGCATGCAATGGGCATTATAGAGGAACAGGAGGTCACGAGAAGAAAGACAGAGAGGAGATAAAAGGAAAAGATCCGTTGAGACTTGAGTAGATACAGGGCAGACGATGGCAGGCGGGGACTGCTTCACTAAACAACAATCGTTCTGTATTGTCTTTTGTTTTCCTTTCTCTATCAATTTCTATCTCTAGATAAAAGAGAGAGGGTAGTAGAGGGAAGAATGGTAAGCACAGCATAGCATGGTATGGTATGGTAGCATGGAGATAGGAGAGTGAGAGGTTAATTGATAGAGATTGGAACAGGCCAAATGTCACAGTTTCATGTGGACCACTAAGTTAAATGTAATGTGTAAAAGTTAAGATTTTTTTCCTTTTAAACTTCACTTTTGACATAATAAATTTTACAATTATATTCCTAATAGTTTTCTACTTTTATTTTATTTAGGGTTTTGTAAGCACGTTATGGATTTTTATTTTAAGTGAGTAAATTAAAAGTAATTAAGATAATAGTAATAATAAGTAACAATAAATAAATAAATAAGAGGACTTCTTATTTGGCCTCTACCTAACCATCCTACTGGGTAATTATACATATCCATACATTATATAATCAAAATGGCAAGTAAAAATTTAACTAGGAAAATGAGCTTCAATCTTGCATGTGTCCCATTTCTTAGCAACTCAACGAAAGCTTTCATGACCCATAATGCAACAGTTGCCTTTATATCGTATATACTAAGTTGATATCCATGATGGGCATGCAATAATGGGTTTTTTCTGATCACACCATTTCCCAAGCTTAAGTTAGCCTTTTTTTTTTTTTTTTTTTGCATCCCACACCTTACCACCTGCAGAGCATGGTACTCACTCTTGACACATTACGGGGTGGGGCAAAGTCTCTCTTATCTGATGACATGGCAAGTTCCTATTGGATGTCCTAGATTTTTTTTTTAGGGCTGATGTGGAGGGTGCTTTTATTGGTTGGTGGATGAATCACATGTGAATCTAGGAATGGAGGCGGATTTTGGATCTCAGGAAGGCATAAATGATAAGAACTCTTTGTTCTTTGATGTTATTTCTGTGGTTTATGATAAACCTACGTCGGGCTATTTTGGTTCAATGACTTATGATCAGGTAACTCATGTATATTATAGCAACACGCTTTGAACAAAAAAAAAAAAAAAATCTTAATGTAACTTCATGAATCAGCATGCTCATCTGGTTCTTATTAGCTCCCAATATATATATATATATATATGGTAGGTTTGATTGGCGGGAGCAAGTAAATTAAGAATAGATTTGTAATTTATAAAAAAACAAGATAGAGAAATAATATTAAATAATATATTTAGCTACAGCTAAAATAACACAAATAATATATTAAAATTATTTATGGTTAGATGGTTCCACTGAACTTGGGTCCAGAATATGATGTTTGAGTCTAGGTGATAGCATCTAATTCTTTCTAAAAAGCTAAAGCATCTCGGCAAATTATGGAGATTCCTTTGGTCCTATAATGTAACTAAAATTCCGTATACGACCATTAGAAAAATATCGTTGAATGGAAGTTCTTTAAATCAAATTCAATAATAGCCTTATAAACGGAAAATTGCTCATCAAACTTGCGGTTAAAATATTTGGGGAAAAATAAAGAGTTAACTTGCAGTTAAAATATCCTTTTCTAAAGAATGTTTCAAACACAATTGAAAAGAGTAATATGCAATTTCATTGATAAATTTTAGAAAGACGTATATATGTGGAATTAAAATGGCTTTGACCATAAGTCAAGTTATGATACATTGTAATATGCTTTCTCCTCATCTTATTATAAAAAATATATATATATATATAAAAAGCATGATGTGTCTTGTTTGAATATGATGAATTTAACAAAGAAGTAAAAGGAAAAAAAAAAATACTTCAAAAAGTGTAGTGATTGGAATTATAATTTATAAGTAATTCTTACAATTGTCAATTTATATTAACAACTCCATTTTTAATAAGTATATGTTGTGGTGATTCTTTTTTTTCCTTTGTTATAACCCTAACTCATCAATTAAGCATACTTTTCACGTGGAAATTTAAAAGTATTAGGTTTAGTATAATAGTAAAGTATATTTTGCAACAGTTATATTGTAGATTATAAAAAGCACCCCTAATGTATAAATTATAACAACAAAATAAAGGGTAAAAATTGTAGATTTTGAAAAAGCATTCCTAATTTGTAAATTATAACAACGGAAAAAAGGGGAAAAAAAATTGTTGTTCATTGCCCAATCTTCTTGTCGTTCCTTAGTTCTTATTGATAGTTGATTGAAGTCTGCACGTATTCGGCCTGCAAAATAATGCATAGTGAAGGGATGTCGGAAGGTTATCCGGCGTAGTCATTTTGATATTTAAGTCAGCAATAGGCTTTTTGTGAAATAAAATATTAAGTGTGCAAGATTATAATGCAAAGTTTTTTTTTTTCAAAAATGGTTACCATTGTATAAATGTCTGGTATTCATAACACGGTGGAACTGTCTATTAGATATTGGTAAGTGAGAGAGATATTCTCTTGCAAGTGTAGAAGAGTAGAGTGATTATGTCTAACATGTCCCTAATATTTAAAATGTAGCTATTTTATCCTTATCTTGTAGTTTATAGTCGTTACAGTTTTTCATGGGTCTAGGTTACTAAGCGCTAGGCTTGAGACTTATAAAGGCGAGCCTAGGGAAACAAGGCTTGGTGGATCTGGTCGGGTATAAGAGATCCCTTCCCAAAGTAGCCTGTTAACACTTACCCTCCTACAGTCTCATTGTCGAGGAAGAGGTAAGGAGAAGGAATGCATGGGCCGGTCAAACGTAATCAATCTAACTCTAGGAAGTTTGATTTGATACTATGATGCCAACGTGATGAGGTTGTAGATCCAAAGTGATGGATGATCAGAGGTGAGAAGGCTCGAAGTGGCGAGTTGTCTTAAGTAATGGTTTATTGGTCTGAAAGTGTCTAAGGCTAAGCAGATAGGGGTACTAAGGTGCTCCAATGCTACGGATCGGTCTCCTTGAATAAGGCCTGATAAGGACCGAGTGGATATAGATGCATCATGTCTTCGTAACATTGTCTAAGTATGGATTAGATGTGCCCTAAAGAAGCTTGCTGTTAAAGGACCTTTCAAAATGTAACTTTTGCCTACTTATATTCCGTGTATTAAATGCGATGTGACAAGTGTCGTATTATAGCAGACTAGCGTGCAGCTACATGCTTTTTGCCCTTTTAAAGGTGGCTATTCAATCGAGATGCTTTCCACGTGTCTGTTAAGTAGCATTCCAAGGGATTTGTGTTTATACGTATCCCCATAACTGCCTGTATGGCTTCTTAGACAGTTTTCTTATAAATAGAAGGATTGTAAAGAGAGAACGCTTTTCTGCAATTTGTTCGCTCAGTTGTTACAATTTCTACGTTCGCGTTCAAACTCTCAAACCTTCTTCAGAAGCTTCAATTTTTCTTTTCACAAATCTCAATCATGTCTACCAACAAGGGTGCGGTTAACTCTTCTTCGCTGGAACTTACCTTTAGTTTAGATTCTATAAGGAGTGATCTTCCTCAGGTGTAGGAAGGTAAAGTGTCGATATTAGCATAACTCGACCAACCTACGAGGATGGCCGTGGAAGTATTGGATAGGGCCAGAATCATCAATTCCATCCCTAGAAACGTGTACGCGTATATTCCCTTACCCCCCGCCAAGGATTTATTTAATGCTTCTAGTACAGAGAAGGGGCCTGATGGTCGTATAAGCAAAAGTAAGGATTCTGCCCTTAGTTGGGTCATCATCAACTACCTTGTGGGGGCGATACCCAGATAGCATATTAGGTTGCCGCGCAGGGACAAACGGGTGGCCTTGCTATTGGGGAGATGCTTTGCGGTTTTCAAGAAGTGCCTAAAGTTTAGGCAGCGCCTTCCCCCCAAGTCATTTTAAGAGGGAGCTTTTCAGCTACTACTACTATAGCCCATCGCATATCCTTCCGAATGGCTGGAGGGTGTTAAAAGCGTTCTAAGTGCTTTGCGAATACCTAGTGATAAGGGCTACTCCCTAGCTCTTCTGCCATTTCTACACGTGGAAGAGTATTAAGGGGTGGCCTTACCTCCAGCCGCGCCTAGGAAAGAAAATGTTCTACAGCCTTATCGATTCAATCAAAGGCTGGCAGGATGAATACGTGTTGGTGGAGCTGCCCGAAGAGGCTGCCTTCTAGACCCAGTAGACTGGAATGGTCCGTATTGGAGGTGAGAAGAGGCTCAGGCAGAGTGACGCCGAGGTTGTCCAAGAGATCTTAGCCTTCATGGAGTTGAGAGGTGGCTAAGAGATCAATGCTGCAAAGATTATAGAAGGGTATTTCCAGCGACCGACCTACTTCTGAGCTCTTCCCCAGCATGAAGAAAGTTGTGGCGAAGAAGTGGGTTGAAGGTACTGGTTCATTACTACGCGCTTGTTTATTATGCTAGTATCGGGGTGTTTCGTCTGACGCTTATAAGATAAGTGGACTTCCTTGGTCGTACTGGTCATGGCAGTGTTTTACAAATGGTAGTGGTAATTTCCATTGATTTCTCCTTGTTTTCATTTTCTGACCTTTAGATTGGTCTTCTTGTAGGCATGATCTTGGCTTCGAGGGTACCCTGTCTATTTGTGGACGATTTGATGAGCAGACGCTAAGCGTAATATAAGGCAGGTCAACTGACAAGGAAGGCAGCAAAGCTGAAGCCAGAGGCCGAAGAGACTAGTAAGCCGTGGCCGAAATCTATGCCTTAGGGGATTTTCTTCGTCATTTGTGACAAGCCAACAGTTATGGCGCCTTTGAGTATGGCTCTACCTGTTCTTGCTATCCATTTATTCGAGCCCATCATTGTGGGTGACGAAGGTGTTGATGTGGAAGGGCTCGATGTGTAGGTGTTGTCCCCTCCGAGGGCAACTGAAGCAGGAACCAGGGAGATAGTTGCCTCACCTACAACCGTAGGTGACAAGTGTAAGGTTCCCAAGGTACTCAAAGAGCTAGGTCTAGGGACGAAGAGGCAGACGCCCCTAGCAAGGGAACCTTTGGCCAATGGGAAATGAAATGAGTGGCCCATGTCTCATCCTTTCTAAAGCATGGATGACGTTGGGGACGAGTTTTTGGACGTCCTTAACAACTTCTAAAAGATGGGCTAAGGTTAAACTCATTCAAAGAAGTACCATACACTTCCTTAGACGCGGCGTTGAAGAAAAAGGTCCTTGAGATGGAGAAGAAGAGGGCTTGGGGAAAGATTCTACAACCGAAATGGGAGGTCCTTACTGGTGACTTGACGCTACGGTACCGGACCTTCAGTTACTAGGCTTCAATGGGGTCTTACACCCCCTAGTGATTAGGCTGTGCTGGAAAGGATCTTCCAAGAGAGTGTGGACAATCCCATACAAATTTCGGGCCACTTAAGTACCCTATTATGGTAAGTAGGTTTTCCATGTTGTTGTGGTGTTGTATTTTAGCACCTGGTACTAAATTATGCATTCTATTTTCATCTTGCAACACTATAACCAAGTGCTCCTCGGGCTAAGCAAGTCTTATGCCACCTAAAAAGAGGTAACTAGATTGCAGGAAGAGTTGCATCAGCAGAAGAAGTACCTATTAGAGGTGGAGGCTTCTAGCGGGAGTTACTTAAGAAAATTTGCTCAAGCTAATAAGCACCTCCGCACTCTATTGTATAGGTGGTAAGGCTTCAGGTGAGGCTCAAGCATGTAGAGTAAGAGAGGGGCAAAGTAGAGAGGGATGCTCGGAAGGTCATAGAATTGAAGGCTTGGCTGGAGAATGAGCAGAAGATAAAGGCTTATCTTTCACAATGACTGGAAGAGGAGAGTACAACTAGGGCCCGAATCAAAAAAGAAAATGCTGAGCTGAAGGTTTCCGTAGCTAGGCTGAAAGTCGAGCTGGCGATGAAGGCATCTAAGTGTGAGGGTGTTAGGGCCACGTTGCTTGAGCTGGCCGACTTGAAGGTAACTTTGGAGCAATAAGTTGGAGGGCTACAGGGTAAGTTTTTGGAGATGGAAGAGAACATCTCTAAGATAGAAAGCAGGGAGGTCCTCAACGATGCTGTAGCAAGGAAGGCGGTTGCTGACTATAGGGCCTTCGAGGAGTGGCTAGAGGAGCTGGAGCACCTGTTTACTAATTTTACCTACTTTACCAGGAGAGAAATCCTTTACCATTATTCAAATCTGGACCTGAGCTTCCTCAATTTTTTGGACTCTCCCACATTCAATGAGAAGAGGAAAGCCTTAGCACGAGGGGAGTTCGCTTGAGTAACTATTGAAGATGCAAGCACATCCTCTAGTGTCAGAGCAGGGCAGGGTAGTGTAGGGTGCTCTTACATCTAACCTTACCTTGGCAACTCAATAGGAGAATGCTTCAGAAGCTGTCCTTAGGGAAGATCTACCCGTGTGGGGTCCCGACACTCTTAATTGGCATGTCTCGTGCTCCCTTGTGGCTTAAGGATTGTCGGCAGAAGTGCCCATGAATCAGTGCTCAGAGCAAATTGATGGCTTAGATTTTTCAAAGTTACTTGAGCTGGTTGATCCTAGGTCGTAGTGGGGTTTTGTAATTTTTTTTTTTATGTGGTTAGGGTCGAGATGCTGGCCTTTTCTCTGTAAATAAAGGTGTAGAATAAATAAATGAAGTTTTTCAAAAGTCTTTGGCTATTCCCCCTGTAAATTTTGTAGACCCTTAGTCAAGGTTTTGTTGAGGGAGTTTCTTTGTGCAAGGGGTGTTTCCCTTTGCCGAGATTACCTCAGAGGGTTAGGTTAGTAGAGTTCTATCCTATCCGGTTCGTGGGAATTCCTCTGTGTTAGGGATGTTTCCCCTTACTGAGGTTCGGTAGAGTTTCGACCCGCCCAATTCGTGAGAGTTTCTTTATGCAAGGGGTGTTTCCCTTCACTAAGGTTATCTTAAGGAGGTCAGGTCGGTGGCGTTTCGACCCACCCTATTCATGGGAGTTCCTCTATTCAAGGGGTGTTTCCCCTTACTGAGGTTACCCTAAGGTGGTCAGGTTGGCGACGTTCTAATCTTCCCGGTTCGTGGGAATTCCTTTGTGGAAGGGGTATTTCACTTTGCTGAGATTATCCTAAGGGATCAGGTCGGTGGTGTTCTAACCTACCCAGTTAACTATTTGAGTGCCTTTTTGAAAGGTTAGCAAGGCGACTGAAACAAAAGGAAAGAGTGAGAGAGAAGTATGTAATCAATTGAGAGCTTTTTATTTTGACTCAAATTGAAAATAAAATTGTACATGATGAAATTTTAATCAAAGTAGAGGCGTAGATTGTCGATGTTCCATGTATACGAGATAAGATCACTATCTAATCTTTCCAGTCTGTATGATCCATTGCCCAATTTCTCCCTGACTCTGACCAGGCCTTCCTAATTGGGGGGCAACTTACCCTTGCCTTCTCATGAGCCAATGGCCTCTAATTTTCAACACATTAGGTCGCCGACCTTGGATTCCTTGTGTCGAACCTTCTAATATAATACCGGGTAGGTCGATGTTAGTATGTAGTAACCCGAGTGGCAGTAAGGTCTTTGATTTCCTCGATTGTGTCGATGCTTACCTGCAACGATGAGTCATTTTGGATAGTATCGCAACTTCGAGTCCAGATATTGGAGAGTTCAAGTTCGATAAGGAAGACAGCTTCCAACTTGAAAGCCAGACAAGAGGGGGTCTTGCTTATCGAGTGCAGTGTGTAGTTTTGTATCCTTACAAGATATTAGGTAACTCATCGACCTAGGCGCCATGAGATTTGTCCATGTGCTTGCTAAGGCTATCTAAAATGACTTGATTAGTCGCCTCTACCTGTCCATTCGATTGGAGGTAGGCAACCGAGATAAAGTGCACGACAATGTAGTGCTTGATACAGAACTCCCTAAACTTGGAGTTGTCAAATTGTCAGCCGTTGTCCATAGTTAGTACATGGGAGACTCTAAACCGGGAGAGAATGTTGTTTCTGACAAATGACTCTATACTCCTCTTCGTGATTCTAGCCACAGCTTCAGCTTCTACCCACTTTATGAAGTAATTTACAGCAACAATTATGAATTGTCGTCCTCTTGATGCTTTCGGGAAGGCACTGAGGATATTGATGTACCATTGGGCGAATAGACATGGGTTCGTCAAGCGTTAGAGTACGATGTTGGGTGTACAATTGATTGGGGCATGCTTTTGACACTGTGGAAACTTCTATGCTACTGCCTTTGCGTCCTGCCTCATGGTAAGCCAATAATATCCAAGTCGTAACGCCCGAAGGTACGAGGCTTAGGACTAAATATGATTGCTGGACACTTTGACATGCAGCTCTTCCATGACACACAACCCTTCTCATTCTCAGAGACACTAGAGCAGGGGGAGGCCGATTCTCCTGCAGTATAGGATGTCGTCAATCAATGTATAATTGGTAGTGTAATACTGAAGTTTCTTTGACTCCCTCTTATCCCCTGGCAACGTTCCCTCCTCCAAGTAGCCCAGATGGGATCCATCTAGCTTAGCTCTGGTGCTACCATGGTCAATTCCAGAATTTCAACCGGGCTTGGAGTTATGCTTTTTTCCGGCAAGTATTCTATGAAGAACTTGCTATCCTTTATCTTGGGCTTCCATATGCCAGTGGAGGCCAACTTAGATAGTTGGTCAGTCGCTGAATTTTCTATTTGAGGGATTTTCTAGATGTCTTAAGAAGGAAAGTTTGCTAGTACTCTCGCCTTCTCTTAGTACTTGGCCGTGGTATTTTCCCTAGCCTCATATTTAGCTTAAACCTGCTGTATAATGAGCATAGAGTTCGAGAATATCTGCAGCTGCTTGGCTCCAATCTCTTTGGCTAACTTTAGGCCGACGATAAGCACCTTGTATTCGGATTCATTATTGCTAGAATCAAACCTGAACTTGAAGGTGTAACAAATGGTGACCTTTTGCAGGCTGGTCAGCACAAGGCCCGTACCTCCACCTCCAATAATAGATGATCCATCGACGTGGAGAGACCATACCAGTTTTTCATCGCCCAACGATGTTTTTTCTCCAGTATATTTACTACGAAGTTGGCCAAAACCTATGCCTTGTAGGCCATTTGTGGTTGATACTAGATTTTATACACGCTTAGTTCTATTTTGTACTTCATCGTTGCCTACACTCTCTTGGGAGATCATTTCCAACATAGCCTAATCTCTAAGGGTGTAAGACCCTATTGAAGCTTGGTAACTGAAGGTTTGGTGCCGCAGTGTCAGGTCACCAACACAGACCTCCCATTTTGACTGCAGGATCTTTCCTCGGGCCTTCTACTTCTCCATCTCGGGGACCCCCCTCTTCAATTGGTCTCTCATGTGGGCCTATCTCTAGGGCGAAGAAACCATCGCCTTTGGCTACCCCGATATATAGCTCTCGCGCGAGCTTCCGACTACACCTACATAATTCTACCCTCGTAAGCATCGAGATTTTAGCCTTTAGATGCAAGGAGGATGTGATCATCCCAAATGCATTTAGGCTTGATCTTTCCAAGAGCACATTATAAGGGGAGAGACAATCAATCACAATGAACTCCACTGGTCATCATTCCATACGGTCATCATCGCCAAGTTCCATGTTTAACTTGACAATGCCCTTGGCTCAAATCATGCTTCCGTTGAAGCCGATCAGATTGTGGTGGTACGGTTTCATCTTTACTGGCAGCTTCTTCCTCATCTTATCATATGTGTGGAGGAAAAGTATATCAATGGAGCTATTAGTGTCCATTATGATCTTCAAGACCTTAAATTTTGAGATCCTCACCTCAATCACCAAGGTGTCTTGGTGGGGAGTGTTAACCCTTTCAAGGTCGGCGTCAAAAAAGGAGATGGAAGTGTCTAACTTCTATCTCTTTTCCTTAACTGCCAGCACTTCTGATTGGGTGTTAACCAAACTGCTAGTACTTGGTCGGCTCTCGAGGCGTGGGCCCTCTAAAATTACATTTATAACTCTATTGGGGGTGCGATCACTGCGATGGTCTTTATTCTGCTTCGCTTGGACATCTTCAATCCGTCGCCTTTGAAGTGCCCTATCAGTATCATTGTCAGAATGATCGTTGTTCCACCGATGAGCCATATATTCATTCAAGAAGTCACGTTGAATGGCGTATTTGACGACATTCTTCAATTAGAAGCACTCTTCAGTTGTATGACCGTAATTGTCATGGAATTAACAATATTTGTCGAAGTTCAAGTAACTGGGGCTTCCCTGCATTTTCTACAGCCTCTGCAGCAAGTTTCAGTGCTTCACTTAGGAATAAACCTAGGCTATGGGTCTATTCAGAGGCGTGTACTAGCTGTAAATGGGAAAAGGGGAGAGGGTTGCGTTCTGCTCAACGTTTCTTCTTCCTAGAGCTTTCCACCTTTGGCCTGTTTGGCATTCTTCTGCTAAGGTGATCTTTAATGGAAAATTTCTCCTTATCCTGCTTTCCGCCCAACCTTTCTCGTTCGACATCGTGCCTGGTGTGAATGTTATCTTCTTGGTTGATGTATTTCTAGGCTTTGTTCCAGAAGTCAGCTAGGGTTTTTGGCTTACTCTTCGCAAGCAAACGGAAGAAATCTCCTGAGGGTCTGATGCCGAACTGTGCAGTATGAACAGTAACTCCCTCATTTAGTTAAGGGATTTCAACTACAACATTATTGAACTAAGCCACGTAGTTACGTAGGGACTTATCCTCACCCTGCCTTACTAGGTACAAGGACGATGTGTCCTTGGACGGGGGCTTACTAGCCCTAAAATGAAAGCTGAACTTCTTGGCCAACTCATCGAAGGAGCTGATCGAATGGTAGGGGAGGTGATTAAACTACGTCCGTACTGCCTTCCTTAGTGAACCCGGGAAGGCTTTGCAAAATATGGTATCTCCATGATCATGAAGATTCATGAGGGTGCAAAAGTGGAGGAAATGGTCATCGGGGTCACCCATGCCATCATACTGGTCTAGGAACGAAAGTTTGCAGTTAGGGGGTAGTATTTCGTTGTGGACACCCCAGGTGAAGGTAGTCTTATTGTCGGTGACCAACTTGGTATCGCCCGCAGGCTTACTCCCCTACTGCCCAGAGAGCCGCCCTATCATTGCACGGAGCTCATTTAAGTTAGCATCGTCTGCCGGGTAAGCTTGTCGTACAGTTGAATGAGCCTGAACTCCCTATAAGTCGCTTTCTGCTTATTGCTAGCTAAAGCTCGATCATAGGTAGTCGCAAACCTTGCTAGCTGTTGTTGCAACGGCGGATTGAGTTGCTGATTCTTTCCATTCTACAGCTACTGCTTCTAGATGTTATCCCGCTCAGTATGGGTATCTAAAGCTTTGGGGTGATGAGTTTGTTCGCTGCAGCGCTTTGCTTTGTCTAGGCGAGCTTGGAGCTCCATGTTCTGCCTAGCATACTGCTCAATCAGGTGCTTCACGTACTCAAAGCATTCTTCCAGCATAGCTCTTGGGATGGGTCGGTTGCCTCTAGGTTGGTTGTTCAACAATTGTTGATTTCCTTACTCGTTACGCTAAGACATAATGTAGAAAGGTTTAATATGGGTTATGTGTTTAGTGTGTCTAGGATTTCAGGTGTAGGAATTCTTATTTCTTATAAACGGTATCAAATGTCATTTTTTAGTTCTTGTCGATAATTGATTAAGGTCTGCACGTATTGAAGTTGTAAAACAATGCACAATGAAAGGACATCGGAGGGCTGTCCAGTATAGCTACTCTGATATTTAAATCACTAATAGGCTTTTTAAAGAATATAATAGTGAGTAGGCTTAGAATGCAGAGTGTTTTTTTTTAGAGAGAGTTACCGTTTGGTAGATGTTTGGTATTTATAGTAGTGTGGAGCTAACCGTTGGAGATCAGTTGGTAAGAGATATCTTCTTCCGCAAATATGGAGATTGGTGTTATCGTGTCTATTGTGTCTGACGTGCCCCTAATATTTAAAACGTGGTTGTTTTATCATTATCGTATAATTTATATTCGTTACAGTTCTTCATGGGCTTCAGCTAATAAGGACCAAACTCGAGACCAATAGAGACGACCCTAAGGAGATAAGACTTGATGGATCTAGTTGGGCCTAAAAGATTCCTATTCAAAATATCCTATCAACACTTCTCATAAGAAATGAAGAAACAAAAATATTGAGCTCTAATCTATTTTTATTTTGTAAATAGTTTATTATGAAAATGGATACTCTAAAATTATTTTTTTCTTAAAGATTTCTAAGTGGATATTATTCTCTAAATTTGTGAAATATCAGGCATCATTTTTTTACAAAATCTGAATTAAAACAACTGTTAGTTCATAACTTTAAAAATTAAAAAAAAAAATTCTAAGTATCTAAATATTATCCTAGTTATTTGTCGATATAATACAAGAGTAGGACAAAAGAGAACAAAGAGCAGCCGTTTTATTCATGAATCCCGAGTATTACTAGGCAAAAATAGGGTGGTGGAAGCCGAGAAAAATCCGTGTACCGCAATTTATTACGCGGTATTGAAAAATACCCATTTTCTTTCCACGTGGCAGGGACGTCCTTGTACCTTTCCAAATTTTCACAGATATTTCAAATGTGTACTTTCTCAAAGATATTTTCGTTAAATATCTACCTAACCTGATTTCAAGCATATCATTCTTATGGGTGCTTCTGTTGTTTGTTCTCCTCCTACTCCCCTTAACCCATGAAGCATGTATTATTAATAGAAACTCCTTTTGTTCTTTGTTTTATTTTGACGTCTGCTTTATATATCATGGAAAATCATGAGATTAGGCCTCGAAATCTCTCGTGCATACATGTAAGGAAACTGTTTGGAATATATAAAACTGCGAAAGAATTGCATATATGTATTAGATTTAAATTTTGAGACCAATCATTTATGATTCTAAATTTAACATTGAATAAAATATGACATAGACCCTTATACCACTTTGATGAATATCTCTTTTCAAGGGGGTTATGTTATGTAAAAAAAAAAAAAAAAAAAAAAGGGAATCTAAAGATGTACTAGTTAGTCATCGGATTTCCTAGAAATAATCAAGTTTTCCTTATTTTGCAACAGCATATCAAGGAAAAAGAACGAATAAGATTGTTACATATGCAAGCATATTTGGTGATAAGATGGTGGTTTTGACATGGTGGAGAACAACAGTTTGAATATTGAAGGTTAGAAGAGTGTAGATGAAAATGACTAGATTTTGTTGTCGTCTTCCCAAGGATACAATATACATATTATTATTCGTGGACGTGTAAAATGTTGGCATACCTTATCTTTTAGCAGTTTTGTTGGAGATCCTACAGCCTTAGATCTTGGATAACATTGGAATAGCTTGCATATATGCGAACCAGTCCCCAGCTGTGCATGTCGTTCTTCTTGTGATATCATAATACTAGTTGAAGTGAGGATGCTAAAGTGCCATCTATGTCTAATCATTTTGGGACAATTTCCTATTATCCTATTATTTTTCCTATTTCAGACAAGACAATATCTGGTTTAATATTTTATCAACTTAATATTAGAATGAAAATAAGAAAAGAAAAAAAAAAAAGAAGAAGAAGAATGAGAAGAACTTGGTCTTTTGCCCGAAATGGAATTTAATTTAATCGTAGAAGAAATAGACATAATATCAAAGTTACTATTTGAAACATGAATTTTATCTTTTTTTCCCTCAATTTTATACATAAAACTTCAAGTTGGAAGGTCATTCTCGATATAATTTTTATCTAGAATTTAATCTAATTGCAAAAGAATTAGATGATATCAAAATTACTATTTAAACATGAACTTTAGTTACTTTTTTTTTTTTAAGTTTATACCTAAAACTTTAAGCTTTGAAACATTTTACTTAACATAATTTTTACTTGTTACATTTACTGTCCTATCTCTCAATGTTTAGAATTGTGCTTTTAACCAATGACCATTTTGCTTAGATATCTTTTCAAAAATGATAGAAGTGATAATTTTAACAAGAGTTTGAATCAATATGGTATCTAGTAACTTGAAACCTCGGTTTAAAATTAAAAAAAAAAAAAATTGCATGAACCACCATGAAAACTTTACAAATTGTGCATACCTCAATTTTTTAAAAAGGTTGGCATTTACTGTTCTTGAAACAAGTGTAGACTCCTTTTTTTCCTTAACTAGGCTAATGTAGGCTCTTCGAGCTCAAAACAATCAACCTAAGATAATTAATAAACCTAATTTAAATATAACTTAGCTTTAAGGCCACCAAGTAAAAAGTTTTTTATTCCTTCTCTCACTTAGAGTTTATTATCCTCTAATCACCACGTTGACTTAAATATTAAAGTGACCATACTGAAGCAATATTTTATTAACCATTTTCTATATTGCATGTGATTGCATAATGGAATGAAAACAATAAGTCAATAACTACCATGTATGAGATAAGTTTATATAAATTTTATATGGTAATTTTTTCTATCAATTTGATAAAAATTATCCATGTATTTAAGTTAATTTTTAGTCAATTTAATCATTAACCGTATGGGTATGTCGCCATAAGCATGTAGAAAAGCTTATTTTACACATATTGGCAAAGAAGAGCCCACTCTTGTTTCGGGTGTGGTATTTTAAGTACTAACCTTCGAAAAAATTAGAGACTCATGTAATTTATAAAGCTTTAAAAGATAGTCCGGGCAATTTACTTTAAAAATAAAAAATAAAAAAAAAAACTCAAAATTTTGGTAGTCAACTCATGTCTTGTCATTACACTGCAGGAGAAACGTTTTTACTTATTAGGATTGTGATATGCAATGGGTTAGAGAGCTACACTTATTACATAAATCCCAAGTAATAATTACTATTTATAAACTTATACACTTCTGCAATTAGTGTTTGTGTTCGCTAAAAATGTTTTCCTAACCTTTTTTCTTTATAAATATTTGTTGTAATCTTATTTCAAAAAGTAATGTTTAATAGAGGATTTTAGCAGTAAGTAGTGGGGTAAACTAGATGGTCACTAGTAATACTGGGGGTGACTAACAACCATGAAATATATCAATGAAAAATAAAAATAAAAATAAAAAATAACTTCCCCTTTCTTCAAAGTAAAAATCTTTTTCTCTATTTTCTATTTGCATGCTCCATTGTACATGAATCGCCAGCTTCACCTTATAAATAGTATAAAGTGGGAATCACAATCTAATAAAATTAATATATAGATCTTTTGAACATTCTCGAAGTTTTGATTATAACAAACATTGGAAAAGATCCATAAAACATTCAATGTGTAATATTTATTATTATTAACTTTATAGGCTCACAAGAAGACACAGGAGACAATACACCATACTGAATCGTGTTAACTAAAAAAATTTAGACACTTCCACTGCAGTTTTCAATAACCCATTACGAGGAAACGACACGACCAATCTGAAAAAGCTGATAACGCTCTGGATGCCTATTTTTCATAATCATGTATGAAAGGGAAACTGAACAATCCCTTTTCCTTTTTAGACCCCAATCAATACGCCAACCTAAACATGACTATTTGAATTTCTCGCCCTAACAAGTAACACCTCCTGGACTATTAGCTGGGCCAAGAAATGTTTTGCGAAGAAACAAGCATGTGTGGACAAACGAGGTTTTGGGACCAGCCGATGCTGAATCATGATCCTTTCCCAATATGGAGAGTGCATGAAGGACATACTTCATTGGCATCATCCATAATTGATAAACTTCAATAACAGTATGACTCTGCTCTGTGTGAGTGTGTTGATGTGCCTGTAGAGCAGAAAAAGTTCGCCAAAAGTTCGTTTCCCAAAACTTCTTCATACATCATGAAATCTTCGATCGTAGTTATGAAACTATTAATAAGCAACGAAGAAAATCATTCTCTTTCCAGTAATCAAAATCATTTCCTTAATTTTTGGTATATATTCTCTCCATAGTTAACTACTACAGACCATTCGCTGTCATCTCACAACCTGCCATTATTTATTACTAAAAGCCACAGTAGCAACTACAACCTCTTAAAAAAACTACGATAACATGAAAGCTTTGATGATAACAAATTCTAATATGACCGGCATACTAAAACACGGTCATCAGGGGTTGAGCACAGCATGCCATTCTTGCATATACTTTACTCCTAAATTCACCTCATGAATCGTAAGAGAAGATTTGGTGACGAAGTTGTGAAGGGTATCTTCACTTTAATTTTCTATTTGGGAACCAAAAAATAAAGCTAAAAAGATAAATATAGAGATATATATATATAGATACAATCAAATTGCCATAACAATCAATGTTAGACCTTCTCTTTTAGCTCTGTTACAGGAACATATATTGAGGAAGACGACTTATCTGAAGTGTTAGATTTACCTTCCCGTGACGTCATCAACCTCTGCCTTAAACTATCTATCCTACTTTGCATTTTACATAGCCTCTCCAACTCCATCTCGGGTTCATGCAATCCATTACCAACTGCCGAGTTGACCCTCTTTTTAGCCTTCTTTGTTTTTTGCTTTAATAGCTTTAAGTGTTTCTTCAAGCATACACCATCATCAATCTCCACAACCACCTGAAAAGGGTGAATTAGGATTGAAGACCTTGTTGGGAGGAGAATTTTCACATACATAATAGGATCAATTATGAAAAACATGCCTGGATTTTTGTGTTTTTTCAATGGACAAATTTCACTTCACATACCAGTAACTTTCACTGTCTGACACTTTCATACCAATATTTTAGTTTTTGATACTTTGAATACCAATGTTTTAACATAAATTAACAGATGGACTTTTGGATGACCCACGTTAATTTACCTAATAAAATAATATTATTAAATATATTTTAATTAAACAAATAATAAAAAGTACAGAAAATTGCAGAAAAAATAATTAAAAAAAATGCTTAACAAAGGGGAAGAAATGAAATTTTGACTAATACCTTGATGGGTCTAACTAATACTCATCTGGTCTTTCTATTGGTTTTTTCTTACTTTTTTTTTTAATTTAATTCACTTTAAGAGGATTGTGCTAGCTGCAAATAAAAAAAACCTTGGTCAACCATCTTGTGGCAACAGGGTAGGTGGCCACTACCTATGAGGGTATTTGCTACCAACCTATGTGGGTGAAACAAATACCCCCAAGGTTTTGATCTGTAATATATATGTATATGTGTGTGTGTACATATATACATACATGTGTATTATATACATACATACACACACACAGAGACATACACACACACCCATATATTGTTGCAACTTTTTACAAATTTTTATCATTTATCTAGTTAAAAATCAACTAATATGGGCCAATCAAAAGCTAACAAGTGTCCAATATTTAATAGTAATGGGTAAAGGTAAAATAGTATTTAAAGCATTAAAGAGTGAAAACTGAGATATGCCAGTGAAAAAGGTAAGCATGAAAGTGAAATTCAACCTTTTTTTTCCCCTCATTTTGCATAAACTATATCTTCTGTTTTTACCTACTTTGCTAACTCAAGTATCTATCATGAAAATGTTTGCCTCACATTAAAAATGACACATGAGATGCACTTATAAGTAAAACACCCAAATCAAACCCACTATTAGGTTTAAGTTTAGGGCTCTGCAAATTTTTTTTTTCCTAGGTTTGCATATGGTTCAGCTTGGACAAATAGAACACAGGAAAAAAATGATATGATAGAATTTTTATAACCTAATGGCATAAACGCTAGCTTCACAGTAGAATAAACTAGATTCAAATTACTCCTCTCCTATTGTAATCACAAAAAAAAAAAAAAAATGTATATGTATTTAAAAACTTGAATGTGTGTTCGGTGCCTTATTTTAATGGGGGTCTAACATTTTGTGATAGAGCAAATTTTGGATCATCAAAGTGGGAGGGAGGTAGAAGGGACAAAAAAAAAAAAAGGAACTTACAAAATAGTCCTCATCTTTTGCTACTTATTCTATTTAAGTCCTTTTCAAATCCTCCATCCTTTACTATTTCTCTAATTAAGTTTTTAATCTTTTAAATTTTTTTGTTATAATCCTCCATCCTTTCAAAATGACTAGAAAAAGCCCCTCAATCGTATATGCTAGTGACTATTAAAAATTTTCTAACATGGATTCCTTATCAATATAAATGATAATTGGCATAAATTTGATCGCTTTTTTCCTTTGGTGGGAAAGAAAATTAAATCAGAGGACTTTCTTTCTTAAAAGATGGAGTACTTGAACAAAAAACTTAAAATGCAAAAGCACTTCAATGGAAATGTAGTAAAATGTAAAGGATCGAAGGTAAAAGACACCAACACCACCACATCACCCCCCAACCCCAACTTCCCTTTTTTTTTTTTTTTTTTGCATGTGTGCACGTGCATGCAATTTACCCTAAACAGTATGGCAAAAGCAAATATGCAATAGCACCATCTATAGTGTGATCATTCCCTACAGTTCACAGCCTGACATGACAAGCAATTATAAGCGATTCCATCCAACATAAAGAATGACTCGGTCAGAACAGAACAATAAACAGAAAAACAATTTAGAACATGAAAGAAGTGCATGATCCTGCTGGAAGGAAATGCTCACCCAATATAAATTTAAACACTAGAAATGATGTTGAATTTCTTTTTCCTTGAGAAAGTATTTTTACCACAAAAATGAAACAACATAAAAATGAACAATTTCAGTCCTTTTCAACCTCAATGACTTTGCCAACATTTGGATAATGATAAAAAAACAGTCTTACATGTCATAACAGTGCATCACTTCCACTTCACTGAGAACATATGTAATTCTAAAAGACACATTGATTTTTATGATGAGGGGTTATATCAGTTTTAATGCAAAGACGGTCTAAATGCATACAACGACAGGCTCATTAAAAAGGAACTAAACATATATATCTATAATCTCTCGTTTTACTTTGTGCTGAGGAAACAGCTAAAGAAAATAATTTGAAATATCTATAATAATTTCAACCTGACTCATCTATTTTTCTATGCTGACAATTTCTCAGATCCCAATTAAAATGCAGCAGAATTTTTGGAGCTGCTTTAATTATGTAAATCATCCACACGAATGTTTGAGAAGGTACCTTTTTTCTATTTTGAGGTGACAACTGAGAGCCTCCTCCTTCTTGTATTTTCTTTGTATCACTCTTCAATGATTTTGCATCACATTTTTTGTTGACCTTCTCAAAATCTTTAGAGGGATTGAAATCAGTTGCCATCAATGCATCCTCAGAAGCAACCAAATCAACTGACTTTTCAGTTGTTGGTCCCAACTTGGGTTCTTCCTGCATCTGAGGTGACTTTGGACAATGATCAGCCTTTTCTGCCTGACATAAGAATCGAAGCGGAGAGATGATCATTAGGACATGTCAAGTCATCAATGCATCAAATTGAATGCAGCAATGATAATAATAAATAAATAAATAAAAACTGCAGATAGGATCTGCAAGACGTACCAATCTGTATTGTCCAAGTTCAAGGAAAGAAAGGGAAAACAATGAGAATGAGAGGAGGAAAAAGGAGATCTTTTTTCTTCTATAATTTAAAACAGTTCAGCTAATGGGTGCCACATGGCACATGCCTCCCACCAACTGTACAAGGGAAGTTCACTTGCCTTTCTTTGCAAATACATGCATTGTACCTCAGAGAACATACAAATTGAAATTAAGATTAATAAGGAAAATAAGAATTTCCTTATACTGTTTATAGGGACACTCTTTATCAAAACCCAATTTATTATATGTTATGATTTGAAACTCTAACACCAAGACATTAAATAGGCACAGTAACCTTGTGAACAAGACCTGGACAAAGAAAGTGCATAAGAATAAAATTGAAGATTAGCTCACCTTCCTTGTTTTGAGAGCTGCATATCTTGCATTCTTGAACCATCTGTTAACCTGAAAACAAAACAGCCAGCTTGAAAACTGGATGGGAAGAACATAAAAAGCCACAGCCTATTACATGTATGTGTGTGCACATTATATTCATTCTAGAGAGACAATGCAAGTCCTATCAAAGATTGAATTTTTTCTCTTTCACTTTTCCTGTCAGATTACAAGCATGACAAGTATTAGTGCGTCAATTTGTCATGCCATATGACAGGCAATGGAAGTCTACCAACAATCAATTTTTTTCTTTTATCTTTTGCATGTTGGATCAGAAGTACAAGCTTATTAGTGATGTCCATGTAGAGGAATTTTAATTCAACGTACAAGACATTTCTCTCAAAAGAATATATCTGTAAGCTGCAATAAGACAACTAACATCAACAGCAATGCAAGCCACATCAACAACTTAATTTTTTTCTTTTCCCTTTTGGTATATCATAAGAACAATGAATATATTCCATTTACCAGGGATCAACTATGCGCAATAGCACACCATAAATGGATCAAGCTTTCACAAGGCAAACTTAGATTCATGTGCCCAAAAAGGAAACAAAAGAAATGATTTTCAGTACTTTCTAATAAATTCAGTCCTTTGTGGATGATGCATTTTGGGTTTGTCTTTCTTTCATCTTTTTGATATTGTCTTCAAATTTTATATTTGCCTACAAGATACCAAAAGGGTAAAAGCATAAATATATACATAACCCTATCACAAAATTATATACTTAATAAACACTATAAAATTGGACTTATTTATATTATATTTTATTTAGTTTTACAAAAGAACCACATAGTTTTCTACTTCCAATGTATAGAATATATTTCTTTAACCTTTCCTCTTAAATGTACATGACCTTACACTTTCCAACTTCCATTTTCCAATCATCATGTTCACCATAATTATGACAAGACTATAAATATATATATAAGGATAATTTATTTAAATATCAAGTTTGAAACCAAGATTAAATAGAAGTTAAATAATCTTCCAAATGTCAATTTCAAATAGATGTAGATTAAATACGAGACAAATATAGATAAGATACTGAATAAGGTATAGATTAGTATTTAAATAAGACCATAGGTGCCATCAAACAACAAATTGCCTAGGCTTCCTATTCTTGGGTTAAAAAAAAATGATAAGAACCTAAAATTTGATCTCTATATTAAATGGTCTTTTTTAATGAATATATGTGAGAAAAGAAAAAAAAAAAGTGGCAATAGTAACAAATGAAAAGGAATTATCATCATTAGAATGAACTAAACCCAAACGAATTACAATAAACGCTGCTTTTTATAGGAGCATTG
The DNA here is from genome assembly GCA_024138005.1 of Lumnitzera racemosa. Lineage (NCBI taxonomy): Eukaryota > Viridiplantae > Streptophyta > Magnoliopsida > Myrtales > Combretaceae > Lumnitzera > Lumnitzera racemosa. The sequence continues at coordinate 13,145,312 of JAMXBC010000007.1, forward strand.
CTTGAAAGAAAGATCAGGAAACTAATATAACAGAAAAACTAGAAATTAGGAAAACTAGTAAAGAAGGAAACTAAACTGAAATGGCAGTTGAGTTAAAAGTAAGAAACAGAAAAATAACAGGATAAAAAATCACTCCTCATCATGATGCACATAACTTATACCCACACTCCCCTCAAATGTGAATTAAGACATTGACTAAAATATGTCATATGAAACTCAATAAATGGCAGGTTAAACTATGTCCCAATTAAAATTCATGACCTTCTCTATGTAAATTTTATTTAGAACCAGAATCATCTCATTCAAAGTTTAACCTAGTAGATCAAGCATAGTTCTATATGAAGTTTCAACAGGAACCTTATATTACCTTCCACAAGTAATATATAAACGGGATCTCAATTACAAAACCAACTTTCCAGATCAAGCTTATCAATTTAGTCAACAATTGTTCATAAAAAAAATTTAGGATGGAAAGCAGTTGTAACTTCCTCGATTAATTTTTTATCCATCAAAAAAATTTAGTCAACAAATTTAGGACAGAAAGTGGTCTAGCTCACATACCTTCTCAGGCAGAAGACCCAGATCTTTAGATAGATCCTCCTTGATGGACCTTGAGGGAAGCTCATTCTTTGCAAATACTTCACGAAGTTTCTGTCATCATGTCAAAGGAAATAGTAAGTTTGGTCAGGCACAACAATGATCTTTAATGCTTTTGAATGTGACTTAATCCTTGCTTTACTACTATTGACAAGAGGTTTTACTACCTCTATAGCACCAGGGGGGATCCTAAACACTGATTTTCTACTTCTCTCTTCTGCATGCAAATTATTGTTCCCATTTAGAGCTTCAACATGTGGCCCCTTTTTTTCACTTTCAGACAGTGTGATGAGGGTGTTGGCAGCATCTGACTCTTTTTCTCTACGCCTTCTCTTAGATGGACCCCAATCTTCATCTTCACTTGCTTGTTCCAAGGTAGGAGCATCCTTTCCAAACATTTCCTGTCAAGATATGCCAACCGAAAGCAGCTAATTCAACGACATTACCTTACTTGAAACTAAAAGAGGGTCAAACTTCATAAAAAATAACCAGGACGGTCACAGAAAGCTTAGGCAGACATTTTTGTTGGAACAAAAGGTGGTAAGGGATAAACACATATTCTTCATGCAGCATTACTTATTACATATCCTATCCAGGATCCAATTGCTATCCACTTTGTTGCCAGCTTTCCACAAAAGGATCTATTGCTTTCTTTCCTCTTTTTCTTTTCTTTTCTTATGGCTAGAGAATGAAACATAGCCTGTGGCCATGAGAACAAAAATCCTTCTATTACATCTCACAGCTAGTGCCTTTAGCTATGCTTTTTACGAAAATGAAGTTCTTTAACCATGTATCATAATATTCTTTTCCAATTTTTACTTACATTTTCTCAAATATTTAATTTTTAAATTTTATTATTTTTTCTTTTTCCAGTAAGATATATGCTAAGTCTCTTAATATTTAGATAAAGGAAGGATGAAGTTCATCTGTTGTCAAGGCTGCCAATCCGTACAGGATATTTCTTTCCAGTCAGTCAAAAGACCAGACAATATTGTACTAGGAAGAAAATTTTGGATATAAAAAGATGTTCCACTGTCTGCATACTCACATCATAAAGCTTCTTATAATCAACCGCACTTCGCTGTCTGGGACCACAAATTATATCTGCATCAGTAGCTCCATCAGATTCTAAACCTCCATTAGCATAATTCAACCCCTGCTCTACCATTTGTGATCCTGAGATGACTTCATCTTCCAAAGACCAACTCAGACTAGTTGAACTACTAGCCTCATATGAGTCACTGCCATCACTGTCAGCACCACTGATGCCCGCACTGTTTTGCCTTCTATCTGGATCATAGTCATCGTCTTCAGAGTCATCTGAAGGCCATTCCTCCTCTGGATTGACTAATTGAGTCCCTCCTTCAAGCAGCGCAGCTTCCTCCCTGAATATATCCTATTGATCGTACATAATCCATCACCTCAAACATATAAATTAGCACTCATAACCTACTACCATCTGAGATCATAAAACTGACCTCCCAATTGCTATCCAAGGAAAAAGAGGTTCCCAGATGGGCATTCATGGCTTCTAATATATCCATCTTGCACTCACAGGGTCTGCAAAGGCAACCCTGGTCTCCCAAAGGAACTGTGGATTGTAAATCGTACAAATCAGATTCATAAAGAATCCAGAATCATCACTTTGAATAACAAGCTCAAGAACATACTGCTTTTATTGTCCAACGGAGGCTCAAGACAATTTTGATGGAAAGCACCATCGCATGCTCCATCACAAAATATAGCCTCATTTCCTGGGGAAGTTTCATGCTGCTTGCACTTTGCACATAAGATCTAAAGGTCAAAAGAATATGCATCAGGAAAGCAAACTACACTATTCATTTTCAGCCAACAGCAGAAACCTATATATAATGTAGTCATTGTTCAGTTTAATGTTCATATATAATGAGTATTTATATATAGAACCATACATACATGCTCATGATGGACAGACCCATCTGAAGCAATCAAAGATTCTTCAATTCTTCCCTTTGAACCAAGGGATTCTAGTTGTCTAATAATATCACGTATTCCTAGTTTACAATTCAATATCTGTTTCTTTGCTCTCTGCAGTTCCTTCACTGGCTTGATCTTTTCTCGGCTGCATAAAGATTCAAAGACAGATAAGTCCAGTCTCTTCCCAGAAATATCTAACAGAAGAATAAGTAATACACGTGTGCTTGGTCATAATAAATGGCTCTCCGCAGGCTTAGCCCAACTAGAGAGTCATGACAACCATTTCATCTGTAATACAAATCCATAGAAGATGCTAACCCCTAATCTACATCGATATTCCTAAAGTATTAGGGCAACAAGAAAGCAACTATTTTTGTAAAAGTTCAAATTTGAAAAATTAACAGATGTCACCCTAACCTGCAAGTGACAAGTAGCACTAGTAGGATAAGGAAAATCTTATATGCAAAATTCACCAATGCTGTAGTATTTCACATCAAAAGGAAAGCATGTGTCCTTTAGCAATGCCCAAACACATCTAAGACAGAATATATACTCTAGAAATCCTATATTTTGTACCAAAATTCAATTAAGTCTTCTATATTTTAAGTGGGTCATTTAAGTGCTCTATGTTTGTCTTGTCACTCCAATTGGTTCCTCTATGTTTATTATGGCCATAAATTATAGGAGAAACTAACGAGATGAAATTTCTTACGTAATTTGTAGCCAAAACCAATACTTGTAAAGCAATTCAATGAATGAGAAAAACTTATCCATAGTTGCATAGAGATTTAAATGGCTTTTTTCCCTTTGGGAGCTATATGTAGAGCTGATGAAAATTTCATACCTTTGGCCTTTCCAGCCCTCTCCTGAGTAAGCATCAATAAGATTTTGCTCCAGCTTCATTTTAATTAAAAGATACCTTGTTCTCCTCTGCAATCGTGAAGCTTCATCCAGCTCTACCAAATTATTTCTCCCTTTCTTCTTCCTCTTCCTTTTTGGCTTCTTTGAGTTGACAGCCCCATCATTCTTCTCTGCATTTTCTTTAGTTCGATTGGGAGTAGATTTCTTTTTCCTTTGCGACTTAAGTAAAGAAAGTTTCTCTGCAAGCGTTTTGCCTCTTCTCTTACAATGAAACACTTCTGAATTTCTTGCTTTTCCATCATTGAAGCCTTTTTTAGTCACAAAGCTTGAGGAGTTCGTAAATGTAGCCTTTGAAAGAGTTGACCCTCTCACTTTTACATGTGATTTTAATTTTGACCCCTGTTTCTTGTTAACTAATATTTTCCTCCCCTTTTTCAAAATGAGAGATGCAATTAGCTCAGACCCTTCTTCTTCCTTCGAAAGGCCTGATTTGACACGCTTATTATCCACAAGTTTGTTTCTAGCGGGCATCCGTGACTCCTAGCGTCAGAAGTAAGTATTAGTTGAGAAGTGATAGTTAACAATTGTAGAGATGTCTACATGATGGAAAATAATTACATTTTAGAGTCCAAATGTAACTGGTTTTGGACTACTTGATGCGATTCATTTACATACTAACAAGAATGAATGCCTATTAAAGAAAAAATCTATTCACAACAACAACAAGGAAGTAACAAGGAAAATCTTGTCTATCGCATCCATGAAGACAGCTATTTAACATGAATAATTGGTTTCCAGAGAAATGAAGAGCAAAACAACAATATAGTGACCAACACAGCTTCTGGCAAGTCTCCTTAAAATTGGGAAGAAAAAAGATTAAATGTAATTAGTGCTTATATACTTATATCTCACAGAAAAAACCAAAAACTTGGACCTGTTGAGCTATTTAAAGCACAAGAATTCTATCCTGAAAGTGATAAAGTAATATGCTGGCTCCAATGAGGAACGGGAAGAATTCCACTTGTCCACAGAAAAGAGGATAGATGCGAAAAGTAACTCGACATGTACTAGGATTTCACTTCACTTCCTGCACTCTTGGTTATGCCTTTTCAGATGTCGAGCAATCAAAACTTTCTTTTATTGGCACTTGTATTCAAATCCATTTTGATGAATTTCTTTAGAGAAACTACATGGAGCAACAGTGACACGTAGGCCTGGAAAAAGCTGGAGCAACATTAGGAAAACATCAAATTCTTGATAACAATACCTTTTTATTCATCCAACAATCATGAAGGAGGTACTTTTGAATTTATCATCATGGAGAAGGTATTAAGGAACAGAAATCTAACTGATCTAAGCACAAAGGGAACGCTGGTTCAACAATTACTCAAACTTCAAACTTAAACACTAATACTATAATTGTGAAGATCCATTCATATTCTTTTTCAAGAAAGAATCAGCCGCTTTCAAAGTGATTTCTCTTTAATAATAAAAGTTCAAGAGTTTCACAAATTCCATCAGCGAAAAAATAAAGGAAATTTTCATATACGTGATCACCCAGTTGATATACTTAAATTACAGACAGACAAGAATCAGTGATTTTTTCCTCCAATGAACTATCGAACCTGTTTCATCGCAGATAATGGAACAGAGTTCATGCCATCTATGCGACGAGCCCCTGGCAAGATCAGGGATTCAAAAGCATTTACATAGGTTTACATTACTTCTGATTCATATTATACAAGATTGACAAACTTATGCAATCGAATCCACAAACATGGTGATGACGATCAATGGTGAGGAACCTAGAGCACCCAATCAAAAGGAAAAATAATATCCGAATGAGAAAAAAACATAAAGCAGCCTCGTTCTAAATTCATGAAAAGAAAAATCACCTGATACAGCAGAGAATGATCGTTCATATACACAAACAAAAAAGGCCTATAGATGTGGATTTGAATTAGATACACTCTGAGCCCAAAAGATTCAAGATTTGGGTACTATTTGCAATGCTGAAGTGGCCTCACCGTCGTGAGGCTCCGGTCATGTGCGGCGGCGGTGGTGTTGTAGAAAAGGGTGTTCCTCAAAGCGGCAGGGACACCCAACGGTCATGGGTTCATTGTAGCTTTATATGTCTTTGAAATTGTTTAGAAAGAGAAATTTGAATTATTTTTTAGATACGAAAATGAACGAAAAGACCATGACAAGTGCATTAATGATTTAATGTCAAGAAAATAGATATTTATGTTAATGTCGATGCCGTTGATGCTTTGTGAGACCTATGTTGTTGTGGGTACGGGGGTGGAGGGTTGTCGTGGATCTCGAGATCTTTGGGAATTAGTGATTAATACTAATGCTACCATAAAAAAATTAATTGTTTATTCACATGGTTAAGATAGATGTTACTTCATCAATGTGCAATATTTTCGATGGTGGAAAAGTTTTAATAATACTAATAAATTAGTAAAGGAATTAAGAGGTTTTCTTTTTCTTTATTAAACTTAATATATTGAAATGACAAAGGGTTCAAATAAAATAAAAAAAGTATTTATCAAGCCTTAACTTTGGTTAATGACATAATAAGTACCAAAAAAGTCTTCTAGAACAAAAGGAATAATGCCCTCCCCCTCCCATCGGACTCTAGAAAGAACAAATCTTCACATTGTGCACACTTGACTTTGTTAACTAATCAACTATTATGTTTTATAGACTTTGCAAAATGAAACTGAGTTAATTTTTTGTTCAAGTTCCTTACTAAAATCTATATTTGCATACATAAATCTTAAGAGAAGTCCTCTCTTAGAAAAAAAAAAAAAAATCAATGGCTAAAGATGTATTGGACTTTATGATAACATTATTTAATTTCAAGTCATAAGTGAACTTTAAAGATTTTAAGACTATCCACAACTTAGCATCAAGGAGGGAGGTAGGAGCAAATTTCTTGGTGAAACCCAAATCACTTTTCCTTGAAAGTCTCTACAGATGACTCCAATTACTGCCTTCCTTCTATCAAAAGTAACTACTATATTGCAATTGATCTTCATATTGGACTTCAAACATAGAGACCATTGCAGGGTCTTGCCATGAGTTTATCTTACAACTTCTTATGTTTATTATGCACCTACAACTCATTGGCTTCAACATTTTGGAAACCAATCTTTTGCTCTACTCTACTCTTTAAAAATCTTTCTATTTCTCTCTAGCCATATGGCTATTAAAGTAAGGAGGAAGCTAATAGCTTTAGGCTTCTCTTTGCTATAGTCTACTTTCTTAAAAAACCTATCCTTCTTATTCACAAAGATAAATGTTCATCCGTCGATGGAATTTCATTTATACCTAATCTTCTCCAAACTTGCTTTATAATATTGCAGTCAACAAAAATATACTTAATAGATCTAGTCTCATTATCACTGAATACACATTTTTTATCAATATTAATTCCCCTTTTAGACAAGTTATCCTTAGTTAGAAAGCCATTATCTAGAATTTACCAAATAAAAAATTGAATGCAAGGGAAAACAGGCAAATGCCAAATCCACTCCCATTTATCATTTATATCTTGCTTATCATCTTCTCTACATAGACATAGATAGGTTAATTTAGTAAAAACTTCATCATTGGGTTGATGATTCCATATGTATGTGTCTTCTGCTATGTTTTCAAGGTCAAGGAAGATGTTTTCCAACAACGCATTGACCTCTTCATCTATAGGGTATTTAATAATATCTTCATTCCACAATCCTACATCAACCTAAGCTTGGTCAAAAGTGATATTTTTAGCATTTCTACTTAAAGGACTAAAAAGCTAGTCATTTACTCTATATTCTTTTGTTCAACAATTTGTCTAAAACTTAACATTTCTCTCATTCATAGTCTTTTTGGTGAGCTTGCTATCTAACCAATTGAAGCTATCCATAAGCATTCTCAAGAATGTTGAGCTAGATTTCTTTTCAAATTTATTATTCCTTAGTTTATAGTTACACTTAATCAGGCATGTTCAAAGAAGGTTTCTTTTTCCCATAATCCATGCGAGCTTCACGAAGTTTGCCTAGGTCCTCATATTGAGATCAAGGAAGCCCAGGAGTCCCTCCTTTTACAGCTCCCTAACTTTATCATAAACTATTCAACGTAGCTTTTTCTTCTCTTCTATAGATCACTAAAGTTTCTAAATGCATAGTGATCTTCATAGGTAAGGGTAAGGTGTGAGAGTAGTAGTTAGATATACTCTCAAGAACAAAGGAGGCTAGAAGTTTTATTCCTTCCATACTAAGCATGCTTGCTTTCTATCCCGTAAGCTTGTTTCTATCAACCATTAAAAAAAAAAAAGATGCTTATTTCTAACCTTTTTGATAATGGAATTTAGGTTAGCTCTTTTCAAATGAATTAAATCTTTTTTTAGGATGCCAAGATAATTTCTTATGTCTCTTTTTGGGTTAATTCTAAGAAGATCAGTAATACCATGCTTATCTCTATTGTGTATATTACTTGAAAAGATAATACAAGACTTGCTATGATTTGCTTTCTGCTCAAAAAAATTACCAAAAGCCTCTATAGTTTGCTTCATAATCTAGGCATTTTCAAGGCATGTCTCTCCCATAAGCAGAATATCATCTACAAAAAGGAGATGGCAAAGGTTTAAATTGGCTCCTTTTATCTTGATGGGCCTCCAGAGTTTGAGATCAACCAAGCAATAAATCATTTTACTGAATATTTCCATAAAAATAATGAAGACACACGGAGACAAAAGATCTCCTTGCCTTATACCTTAACTTGAGGTAAAGCAATCTAGAGAAGCTCCATTAAAGATAACTTAAAAAAAGATAATGGCTAGGTAAGATTCAATTGCTTTATCTAAGCTTTAGGGAAGTTCTAAGGCCATAAGTGAGTGCCTTACACAATCTTATTTGACCCTATTGAAGACCTTCTTTAGGTCAAGTTTCATAATCATTTATGCCTTCTTACCTTTCTTCTTTCTCGAAGAGTGGAGAAGCTCCTAAAAACAATAACATTTTCACTAATGGATCCTCCTAGAACGAAACCAGACTACTTTGAACTAATTAGCTTATCCAGATGCAGTTTGAGCCTATTAACCATGATCTTTCCAATAACTTTATAGATGGTATTACATAAGCTAATAGGTCTAAAGTCTTTAATCCTATTGGCTTGTACAAATTTAAGGATGAGAATAATCAAAATCTTGTTCAAATCTTTAAGAATATTTAAATTAGAAAAGATATTCTTAATGGTATCGCAAACAAATTTGCCCACAATATCTCAAAAAGATATAGAAAGTAATACAAAAGCCATCCATACCAAGGGATTTATGGGTGTTGAAGGGTACAGGTTGCTACATTTAAGGATAGATCTAAAATTAAATTAAATTGTATATCTAACTATATCAAAATTAGGTGGAAGGATGCTGGTTGCTACATTTAGGGATAGGTTTAAAATTAAATTAAGTTGCATATCTAGTTATGTCAAAATTTTGGTGATTTTTTTTTGTTTATTTACTAGGTTAAACCAAATCATAATATTTTTCCCAATTTAGATAAGTTAGGAAAATAATTCAAATTGTACTGAGATGTAAACCGAACTATAATATAAATCAAAAGTTTGGTTTTACACATAATCTATGACTAGTTCGCGATTGAACTAGAGTAGTAGAATCAAATAATAATATTTTTACGGTTGAATTGAATTCTAACCATGAACAAAAATCAAAGAATCAAATCTTGTTTCATTTAATTGGTTTTTTTTTTTTTACCAAAATCTAATTAGTTCATAAACTAAATTATTTTTGGAGAACTTGAGAAATTTACATGTTTATCATTAAAATTAATAAATATTATACAGATACAAATTAGATTAAAAAAATATTACCAAAATACAGTTATTATATTATATTTTTAAAACATAACATAGATATTTATATTAATATTACATACCTTCAAAATATGACATGAGTATAATACTTATGTCACATTTAAGAAGTGACATTAATGCATTTGCATGTATGTTGTATTTTATAGATACAACATTAGTATATTTGTGTTAATGTCGTGTCTTTAAGATACAACATAATTATGGTACATAAATGTAATATTTGTACAAATAATAATATTTTATCTTTAAAACACATGATTTTCTTACCTATTATGGATTCCATGTTACCACCTGAATAGAATAAGTGAGTCCCAGGACCCACATCATGAGTTGATAAGTTCACAATGTCTACCGATTTTGAAGACTCGCTTTCACTATAGCTCCAGTAGTTATATCATGCACAATAAAAATTTAGGTGAAGAAGAAATTTTGAGAATAAGATGGGTCTTAATTTACTTCTCCCAAACAAAGCAAAATTCAATGATATTTTCATAATTTTTTTTATATAATTTATAATTATATAATTTTTTTCTTAAAGTCGGTAAATATGTACGGTGCCTTGGAGAACTTGTAGTTTGACTAGTATAAACTCAATCTTCCTACAAGAATAGAACAATTTAGATTCATTTATTCAATATTTATAAAGCATATAATTGGAGAAAAAAGAAAAGTTAACTACTTATTGTGGTAAGAAAAGAGAATTATATTTGTAGATATTAACTTATCACTCCCTTTCATATATCAAAATAATAAATCATTTAAACAGTATCTGCAAAAATAGCCCGAACATGGAACTATGGATACAATTCTATAGATAATGATCCTATAAAATTTTAGTCATGTATATATATTTATACATGTATATGTATAATAAACCAAGGCTATGATTTACGCAATTATCTTTTTCTAATAATATACACTAAACAGAACCTAAACTAAAAGAGTCGTGATAGATGGAATAAAATTACTAAAACCCTTATTGTTTAATAACGTGACGTTGCTTTGTTAAAGCGATCGGTTAGAATCGAATCCCCTATCCTTTTTACATCACTGGAAATAAAATATTTAATACCGAAAACATAATGAAATTACACTTTCGACTCATCATTGCTCGTGGATTTTTTTCAATTCATCTACTTGGAGAAGAGCAAATGGTCACATCTTCAAGGCTTATGATCTTCCATTGTATTGAACTAAGCATTGAGCATGCCTGAAAATCAAGCCCGTTACAATGCCCATGCACATGTTCCAATCTAACTTTGCTCCATCTCGTGATCCAATAAAATTTAAGCCTAGAAAAAAATAAATACAAGTTTATGCATCCTCAAATGTCATAATACTCAATGGGTATGATTCTTCGAAACTCTTTTGTTTTTCCATCAAAGCGACGAAGGTATGCAGCATCTAAAGTGAAATATAAGTTTCTTTTTATCTTTTTTTTTTTGTCGCTTTTTTGTTTTAAAGTGATATACAGTATACATGAAAAACATGCTCAATGGCAAGCGCATGTCTCATTCGATTTTCGGAACGATGTCTAAAAACAGCCTTTGATTAAACTACACTCGCGAGTAGACAAAGATAATTATGACTATTTAAAGATATGTATTCTCTTCTCTATACTTTTCACTATCACTACAACTAAACCTAAGCAAGAGTCGGTTTTGGGCTAGAATCGACCAAACCTAGATGTGACCGAGCTAAATCATCCCAAAAAACCACTGAGTTTTAAGAGCCTAAGCAGTTTACTCTAATGAAACTATCTAAACTGGCCATTGAAGGATCACCGGAAAGAAAACAAAAAAAATAAATAAACAAAAAAACAAAGTGGGCCAATTCTTTTGAAACCCCAAACCACTCCACCCCCGAGAATTCAAAAAATCGAACAATTTCAAATGTCTGATTACTTTCGATGCATACAATTCGAGATTTGAATTGAAAAATTCAAAAATTACAGCGTGGAATGTTTGAAAATTTGAATGATGTGTTTATACATTCCTCGCTTCTTATAAATTGAATAGCATCGATATGCAGTAATTATTACTTCACAAACTAATTAAAATGCTCCAACTCCAAGCATTCTACCTTTAAATTTTTTTAATTATGAAACGTTATTATAGAAATATTTCCTTCGATTAACCACCAATATCGGAGCATAACTCTTCATTTCACTACACTGAACCATTTGTATTGGCAAATAATATTGACATACACATACACATACCCACTTTGTTTTGTCTTACATACTATTTTTGTATTTCATTCATAAATCTTTGTTATAATAAATAAGAGAAAACAAATTTTAGTATCCATAGAAAAATTTTCACGTCGTACCTTCTCTAATAAGAAGCAAGAAAAATTTTCACGTCGTACCTTCTCTGATAAGAAGCATGGTTCCTCATCTAGTAGGAAAAGTAAAAGTAAGTGTAAGCGTAAGTGTAAGCGTAAGAGCACTAGAGCCGATACATCGTCTAAGCCACAACAGTTCGATGACGTTCAAGCGTACTCGGATAACGAGTACAACCTAAATGAGCAAAGGGCATACGATGTGGATAAGAATGTGGAAGAACAAGTTATACTACCTCCTAGATTCAATCTAAAACCCCATCGCACGAGTCTATAACGTTGAACCTTAACGCTTGAGTTATCGAGACACACTATCTCCCGGTTTTGAATCTTTATGCATGAGTATCCTTGAACGTCTTACTATATTCGAACCTCCCCATATAAGTGTCCCTATAGGACCCGTAAGATTTGAACCCCCACGGACGAGTTACCCCATAAGCATATTCAAGGATGAGGAGAATGAGATAGAAATTATTCTCGAAATAGAAGAGCAACATATGGAACAACATGAGCTCAACAGCTTAAGACCTTCAGGGTCAATAAGCCCCCTAAACTTGGTAAGTTTAATATTTTTACTATGTATTTTAGTAAAGGTATAAACGAAATGAGGAACTTGAGGGTATTTTGTAACTACTGCAATATAAGTTTCTAGTAAAAAATGAGAAATGGATATGATATCCTTAATAGGCACTTATAATCAAAGCATCCGGGAAGGTAAGAATAGATAGTATATAGCAATAGATTGCCTAAGGCGGTAGTTCATCCGGTCAACTACTAATAAGGTACGATGAAGAGACACATAAGTATAACTTAGCACAGTACCTAGCGAATGTGTACTTATCATTTAACGTTGGTGCATCAGAGTGGTAGAGTCGATACCAATAAGAGATGTTCAACCTTACTCATAATAGTTTAGCCATACAACATTAACCTGAGTTACATAAGAGTTCTACCATATAGGTAATAGGGAGCTTATAGGTAAGTTCGCTTTTCTCGATACGCATGTATCCATATGTGTAGACATATGGATAGATTTCTTTCATAATAATTTTTATATAGGTGTTATTGTTCACTGGATAAAAGATAATTGGTAACTTAATAAACAACTATTGGCCTTAAAACTATGTAACGAGTGACACATGCGTAAAATATTTATAAAATTATTACAGAAATCCTAAATGGGTATAGATTAGTGAGGATAATTTTTTTTTATTGGTTTTAACAATGCAAGTATCAATATTGCCTTAATATCTTATCTGCAAAATTATTTTCAACCAGCGTTGTGAGGGGGAGTGAGTGAGGTTTTCACATATGTTGTATGTTATATTCTTAATTGGTGTATCAAAGATAGCATTATAACTTTATAAGACGGTATAGCTCCATTTAAGACTGTCGTTAAAACAATAGTAGAAAAGTTATCACTTCACAAAAAGTGGAGGAAATTTTGCATATAGCATGGGAAAAGGCCTCGAAAGTTTAAGATGAATGTGATGTACAACATCGCTTAAACTCGATTTACAAGTTGTTGCATAACACAATTTTTTACAGTAAACTACCGTATGACTTCACAATGTACAATATGCGAAAAGTTAACATTCTCCCTAGTAACTAGGATATATGTATTCAGTTGTAAAAAGTTTTGAAAGTTTTTCCTGATGTTACTAAAACTTTCTAGCAGATTTATAGGTCTAGTGTACACTTGTTTATTATATTAGTCGTCAATATACTTAGTATACTATTTCAGGCCTATAAGGACCAAAACCTCTATGTATACATTTACGATATGATATTGAAGTGATTAACTTATTATAAAGACATTTCTCATATTTATCTTATAACAACTATTCTAAATCCTCATTGTAAAACGAAGTTATTACTAATGTATTTAAAAACTTATTACTATTATATTCAAGATTTAATAGATTCTCAAGATGTGTACAACTTAAAAGTACAGCAAAAAATATTGATAGCGATAATTGACATAGAGGAGAAACTCAACCACTACCAAAATCAATATGGTGGCCAATCATCAGTCTTTCTTTTACCACCTACTAAAGAGCAACATTATTCATTTATGAGTGAACAATTACTAGTATAAAAATTGAAGAAGTAATGATTTAGTGGTCCAATGTCTGAGATGCAACACTGCATCGATATAAATTTCGAATTTTCTGAGAATATCTTGATCAAAGACTTCAATATTTTAGAGTGGTGGCAAAAGCACACAAAGGATTACCTACTTCTACCTCACATCGTCTGTGAAGTACTCGTTGCTTAAACTTGAACGATTGCCATTGAGTAAACGTTTAATACAACAACTTTGATCGTTGACAAACACCGAGTTTCCTAATTTATTATCAACGTTAAGGCAAGTATTTGCATAGAAAATTATTATAAGGCGACCTACAGATGATAAAAATCATGCATGACATCAAGCAAAAAGAATTATTACTTTAGTGACTAGAACAGATTTGATGCAAGCCTAAACTCAGTCGCAGGTTCCACTTCTAGTCACAAACATAAACAGTTACTTTAAAAGGAGACAGTAAGTTATCTTTTTATCCTGACCGAGAAAGTTTTATTACATAAAAAAACCTTTTTTCCTAATTATTCGAAAAAAGTAAATAGCATAGTTTTCTCAAAAAGTAATAATCTAACATTAAGGTTTTTTAAATTATAACCGAGTAAAATTATTTTCTTTCAAAAAATTTAAATTAAATACTCACATATACTTACTTTTTTCACAAAACGTAAAATTGATCAATGAACTAAAAGTTTTTTAAAAATTCAAACCAAATTAGAACAATATAATTCCAATTAATAGATATGTTAACACCTTTCAAATAACCGTAAAATAAAATGAAAAATATTCTCCCTTCCCCCTTCCCCCTCAAATCATTTCAATTTACCGTATCAAATTAGTTCTCTATACTATTAGAAACTTATCTATATTTTAATTTTTATTCGTTTTAATGTATGGCTTATGGAAGGAGGAAAGAAAAAAAAAAAAAAAAGTACTAAAGGCTTGGCAAGAGAAAGGGCACAAAAATTATGGAAAGAAAGGAAAAATAAAAAAATAAGAAAATAAAAAAAAAACAGTTCAAGACCCTTGAACCATTAGGCCTATTAAACTGATCCAAAACTGTCAGCTTACAAACCAATTATGGTTCACTGTATTCCCAGCTCATGAACCAAGGTTCATGAGCTGGTTTAGCCCTTCGCCTAGGTCTATGTACAACTGCCTTATACTTTCTGCATCTTGATCCATATTATTTGTAGCTCTTAACTCATCTTTGCAGATTCAAACCTTAAATCTTTCTAATTGGCAATTGCAGAACATATTTCTACTGGAGCATAATTTTTGAGAACCAAACCATTCCGAAATTACATAAAACATGGTTATGCATGTCCCATCGAAATTCTGGAAAATTTCTCATGAGACACCCTACCATGTAATCTGCCTACATATTTCTATTTCTAGCATCAACAAACCATAGAGATAGATGAATCCAGCATGTACATTCATGGCAGAGAGATGCTTAAGAAACCTAGATATTTTAAGTTTTCTCCCCTTTCAATCAATTGATGCAGCGAGCTTCTCTTCATCTACATCAAATGCTTTCCTTGCTTGTTTCAGCTCTTCTTGCATGGATAGTAACTCTTTGCAACGATTTAGTTTCGGTACATCCTGAAAGAAGGGAGATGAGTTTCAGACACAGAAAAGGACAAAAGATGTTCAGTCCAGGGCTAAAGAATGTACAACTAGAAGTAGCGATACCCCTGCTGCAATTGTTAAGGCTACACACAATGAAAATTCCCCATGAATGTGCATACCATTCTCATCAATTGTCATTTTTTTTCCGTCATGTAATGTAAAGGATGATTTTGTGTTTGGGAGACAATCATGACATGTAGGACAAGTAAATGACATCTCGTGTAAAAGGATGTTAAAGAACTTAGAAGGGGGTAAATAGGATTCTTGCATACATGACTAGCAGCATTATCGAAAAACTACTCTACTGGGACACGTGCACATGAACCAATACACAAGATACTCGGAGAACATTTTCACAGAAAGGTGCAGTACCTTGGACAATCCTATACAAATATAACACAAGAAAATGTGTACTTCCTCTATATCAATAGGCGACATAGCAAAATATGATTATTCTTCTTCTTCATGAAAATTGTGTGGAGCTGTTGTACTTGGAAAGGTGTCAACAGATAGTAAGATAAACATGACTTCAGACAATCTTGCTATGCTCTCAAGTTATAGTCACTGCACATGCCTTACGGACTAGATACAAAAAATCCTCTACGGACGGTTTTCCCCTCTTTGCTCCAATATCCTGAGCTTTATGTGCCTGCATAAGCACAATATGTCAGCCTTCTATCTCTTGTCACTTTGAGGAAAGCCATTAAAGGAACTATTTTATCATGACCAAGAAATACTTACAAAATCAGTAACGTACTCCACAACAATGTCCTCAACAAGCGCCACAGTTTCAGGAAGCGGCTGACAATGCAAAAAGAAGCCTTATTTAAAGTATGACTCAAAATATGATATTGGAAAAGGTGTTTCATGCATATGATTTCAAAAAGGGATGCCTCTGGAGTACACAAATCCTTGCAAACTTAAACATCAGTACCGTGCACAGGTATTTAGCTTTTATTAACTGTATTAACATAAAAAAGGTAAAGTTTCCGTAGTATGGAACTCAGATGTAAATAGCAACAATCCTTTCCACAACTCAATTGTAATCACAGAATGAACTAGAATTTAGAAGCAAAGAGAGACCAAGGAAATGATCTTTCAAAAAATGCTCCTCAGATCAGGTAGCACCACTTAGTATTTTCTCATTCCTACAGATCCCTGCTGCAAAACTTAGTTTCCACTTCAAAATTGAGAAGCAAATCTTCCAAGCAATCTCAATAAGCCCATGTACAGTGTCCCTCATAATCATGAAATTGAATGGCAATTGAACTGTCATAACAATGCTTCTCCAGACTACCCTTGCAAAAGGGCATTAAAGAAAGGGTGAATATGGTTCTCTGGCCCAAGGGACCAAACAGTCTTTCATTTTGACTTTTGTTAGGAAGATTCATTTCTTAGCTTATTGTGGCCCATGGACTTTCTTAAGGCCAGTCCATACCATTCTCCTTTTTCATCAATCACAGAACACAAGTGTGTTATCTAGGGATAAATGAATATGTATATGGCACTTTCGCCTTAATGGATGATGTGGAATTTCTGATCTGTCCTAGTTTTATAGTTTAACTGATTTATCTTCTGTAGAACATGGCCAGTTAGTTACCTAGCCTTAGGGTAAGACACAGAGTGCCTTCTTCTGGATGTTATTTGCTATGCATTAGCCTATAGAAAGGTAGATTGCTTGTTGAATAAATATACAGTAGACAAAGTACTTTCTCCTCCTTGTTTACTAGAGCTTGAAGGTAAAAGATCCTGTGCCCATTCTACAATGTATGGGTAGTATCAAAGCCATCAAAGTGACTTAAAAGAAGCAGACGGTTTAACAAGCTCTTGTACAGAAACTATTTGCTTTGATGGTCACTTTAATGAGTGAAGCATGCTAATGAAGAATCAGCTGTTGCACATTTTATCAGTTTGGGTAAGATTAACTAGAAGGGTAAATAATACAACAATAAGGGCATTGCTTCATGGAAATGGCAATACCCACATGAAGTAGTACTCACCTATGCCTCAAACACAATCAGTACATGCTGTTAAAGACCAATGATTAAGCATTGTGGACGAAATAAGCATATATTAGAGGTAGATTCCACCCTACTACTACACTGATTGATCACACGATGTAAACTAATCCTGGTTTGATGAGAAAACGCCCCTGCAATGGTTAAAGTCGGTGGGCAACATGAAAAAATCAACTTACATTAGGATCGTCTCCGAATCCATACATCATGTGCTGCACTGCAATTTATGTAACAATGAGGATAAGAAAAACAAAACAAAAGGAAAAAGAAAACGAGAAATGGCAAACAATAGTCATACACTCTTTTTGGAAAATCCCACGCTTGCGCTTGGATGACGTTTCCGAAGGCTGTGAATTACCAGCTCTTGCTTTATTGGAGGCTCCTGATCCGCTATTCATTTTCCCACCAAATTGTTCCCTCCCTTCAGTCTACAGTTTAATTTGGCATCATGAAAATGTTAACCGTACTTTGAGCACTTTGAGCACGGTCAAAAAGAAAGTTTCCAACTTAACAACACTGGATAGGTTAAAAGTTCATATACATACATACATATATATATATATACTCAATAATTTGTGAAGAAAGAAATCCAAACCTAGTTATTTCAGTGGTGCAGAGACCACAAGCCCAAGTTAAAAGCAAAAAATCCCATTCCCTTACGAATATGTGTGCAAAAGATGAAACCTTGCGACGTCAATTTTATTCCGAAATTGTAATTTTGATTTCAACATCCAATTTATAACTTAAAAAACATTCTGTTTACATGTCAGGCATGTTTTCCCATTATATTGTCTCTTCTTTTTTAATATATGAATATAACAGCAAGACTAGAACTCCCATAAAGTTCCTACTGCAGTCGGATATTCCATGGAACGTAAAGGCGTCATCTTTATTTATGCGGCGGAAAAAGAAGAAATAGCAAGATCTAAGAAATGAATTAACCTCTCTTCCTCTTACCAGAGCATTTGTTGTTGCTATCCTCGTCTTCCCCGAAGAAACCTTCCGGCAGCCGGCAGGGATTCACCTAGTTCAATGATCCGATCGTTTACAAAGCAGCGGAGATCGTCATGCAGAGATGGTCTCGCAAGAGTTTTAAAGAAATTTAATATACAAATTGGATCAACCCGATACAATTAAAATCAAATAATTATTTAAGGGAAATTTTCGTTGATGGGTTTTAGGGTTTGATATTGTCTCAAGGAAGAAAAGAAAGAGAAATGGATATAATTATTAAGCATTTAAATAGATGGATAATATCTTTTAGTTTTTATTATTTAAATAGTTTGAATAAATATTATTAGCAGATGTATATCTATGTATATAAAATTGAAGTAAAATTTAAAGTTTTATACGAATACATAGATTTTTCCAAAAAATATTAAAAAAATAGCTCTATATGAAAAATATTATGAATATAGTATAATAAAAGCACATACGATTACACCTTTCGTTTTACTTATTTTTTACATTGAAGGCACATACGAGTAAGCCTTCAGTTTTACTTATTTTTTATATAAAAGATGCACCTTTAGTTTACCATGAAATTTTAGTTTGAATTAAAAGCATATATATTAGATGTACCTCCAGCTTTGAAATTGAATACGAGTAAGCCTTTAGTTTTACTTATTTTTTATATTAAAGATGTACTTTTAGTTTACTATGAAGTTTTAGTTTGAATTAAAGGCACATATATTAGATGTACCTCTAGCTTTGAAATTGAATTGAAGACACATCTAGTACATACGCCTTTAGTTTTGCAAATTACACTAAAAAGGCATGTAATATATGCGTTTTTAGTGTAAAATATCTTGGCACACTGAATGTGCGTGTACTAGATACACCTTCAATGTATCAATATGCTAAATAAAAATAATTTATAAATAAAAATGCATTGTTATTCAACCTAATAATTTCCCCTGAAACCTACACAATTAAAATATGTACTTCCACTCGTACACTAAAACCAAATAAAAAGTTTATACAGAAGTTGATTGTATAAAATAATAGTCGATGAAACACCTCAATAAAGATAGCAAGTAGGAAAAAAATCAACACATAAAATAATTATCCATTGACCACAGGAGTTGGTTACAATAAAAAAATATTGAAAATTGTAATGCTAGGGTAACTAAAGAAGGCCACAAATTACGATCTCTGATGAAAACTAAACTGTATTTTGAATAATCAATATATAAAAAAAAATTATCATGACTTAATGTTAATGTGAATACAATGGTAAAAATATATATATATATTTATTGTCGCCTATGCCATGTGAAGGTCCTCATGGCACAGGAAAGGAGTGAACCCCTGTTTGTCCTGTGGCTACATAGGTTAAGACGGTAGATCATTAAGATCAAAATCCCTAGGAGGAATTAGGTCAACTAGAGGGGGCGGATGCAGTTGAGTAATGTCCTTACCTATTAAGAGTTGTATGGAGGTATAACGTTGCTTTTGAGGTGTTCGTAGAGTCGTAAGATCAAGATAATGTTGAAACTCGGGAGTTATGTAAAAGTTAGATTTGGCTCTAGAGTTGAATTCGGCTCCCGAGGTGGAAGCAACTCTTAACTCGAGGTATTTGCTGTATCCCTCACTAATCTGCTCGAAGTTAATGAAATGACGCCTATGTGATGGGATATCATTATCGAGGTCTACCCGACAATGTCCTAATTGAGCCCTGCCTCAATGAACTCTAGCTCTACCCCTAGGTAATGCACGAGGAGCCAATACATCTTCGTTCGTAGGTAATCCCTACTCCTCGCTGCAATCCACATAAGGCAGCTGTTGTATGCCCTCATGCTGTAGGTAAAGGATGAGGCCAATGTATTGCTTAACAAGATGAAATGTCCTATCTACAATACTTAGTGTTGTAGGATAGTTAGGTGCCAACTGCAAACTCTTAAGCAAGTTTACTTGAAATAAGTAAAAAAAAAAAAAACAGGTGTTAGAATATATAATAGCAAGCATGTATGAGAATAGAAACTAATGGATGCTTTCACATGTGCTTATCGGGCGACTGATGACAGCTCCCTAGTCTATAATGTAACGCTAGGTGATCTGTTTATACCATGGTCAATAACTTTAGTCTACCCCTCAGAGACCTTGGATGTGTACTAAGAATCCATATCTCTATCTCAAAGCCTGAATGTATATAGAGTATGCATTGATCTAGTCAACATCCGTCATATCCCGGAGGTCCAATTGGTGTATCTGCTTAGAGGTATCAATATCCTATGGGAGGTACTAGTATCTACTAAACTGTCGGATGATACAGTCTAGGAAACACCACTCAATAATGTGGAAACATATGAGTGGTACTCAGGCAGTCCCAATGTGTCGCCCAACAATGCAGAAGTGATGCAGCAACTACAACAACTCTTTCGTATAAGGCTCCCAAACAACCTATCAACAAAAAAAAAAAATCAATGAAACAACGAGGATTAACACTTAGGTCTAACAAAAGCACAATAAAGAGGAGAAGTTATCATATCCTACCTGCTATGTTGTCTGCATGTCAAACGTTGTGGGTACGCATCTACTTCATGCATCAAATGTTAAGTAATATCCCGCATTACCCTTCATCTAGTAGCTAATGACCTATCCCCTTCAATGATAAACCTATATTAACTAAATAGGGAGACATGTGGAAATCTATCCTAAGCTTAGACCTGAAATAGAATTGTAACCTCACTAAGTTCATAAGAGAATATAGCTATAAGTACAACCATACCGAGCAAGTGTCACCTCAAATAAATTGCCCAGCTATGGAAAAATCCTCCAACAATAGTAGGAACATGAGGTGAATAAAACTGGAGGATTTATCCACAAATATGAATAAATATGAATTCCCCCATCAAGTTCGGTAGGTACATATGTACGTACTGTTGAACCGTCTCGATGTCTGCCCTACGAGGAAGTACTCGGAAGTGTTCTTGCAACCATGTAAGAGATAAATAAGTACCTTGCATTCGAGCAGGCCTGACGCCAGCAATCTCTTCCCTACGTCAAGCTGGCTCTCCTCATCATCCGTTTCGATCTAATTCACCATTACAAAACCTTCTACTAGAAGCCTAAATTGGACCTCAATGTTTTTGTAGTGTAATGGTCACCTCTCCAGTTAGTAAGTAGAACGTATGTGTCTCAAGCCTCCATGTCTCAAGCCTCCATATCTCAACTAGAGCCGTAATCAAATGGCAATTTAACATAATAAATGAAAACCGTGCTACTCCCTAGAAACCAACCTCCTATACGTAAGGCACCACTACCTAAAATGTGTAAGAATATCTCGCTCATCCTTACATAAGGACATTTTATTGTGCCATACTTATAGTGCATAGGTAGCTTTTATCCAACTGTTCCTATCGGAAATAAGATTAAATACGGATTCAAGCCATAATACATGCTTTCATAAAACCGTACGATTTTCTCGATCTAAATCAAGTAGGTTTTACATGAAAAAGATTTGGAAGCCTTATTTCAATTTTCCTTAACTTAATTCATATTAAATCTAGTCCATTTAATATAAATTACTCGATAGAAAATTAAGAAAATATTTTTCTTAAAAAAATGTTTTGAAAAAAAATTACTTTTTAAAATTTGGAATTGCTAACCAATTTGACTAGTGAAAATGAAATTAGGGTTTTTAGATGGAAAAACTTTAATTTAGCTACTAGCCTACAGATTTTCTTAAAAAATAATTTTAGAAAATTAAACAGAAAAAAAAAACTTAATTCGGGAGCTAACCTATTAAGACTAACTCACCATGTAAAAATAAAAAAAAAAAATTAATGGCCTTTATTTTATATTTTTCTAACAAATACTAAGATATATACAAAAATACAAAATATAACTAAAAATAATTTTTTATTATGAATTTTTCAAGAAAAAGAAAAAATTATTTTTTATACGATTACCTTAAAAGTGCCTACATATTCACTATTCAGGATTAAACCAACGTAATTCTTTTTTGTAAAATATTTAGTGAGTTGATTTTTTTTAATTTAAAAATTTGGTCAAGTTTACATTTTTCTAACCAGTTATTATTTTTATTGAAAAAAAATTTTGATAAATCTAATTTCACGAATCTATTTTTTTAAAAAAAATCCTAACTAACTAAATCTTTTTGAAAATTTCAGTTAAGATTTTTTTATTTTTTAAAAAAACTACATGTTAAAGAAAATATCTTTTTTCTTTCTAAATCTTACATGTAAGATACGTATTTTCTCTGAAAATACAGATTTTGAAGAAAGGATACACAGTTTTTTTTTATCAAAAATTCAAATTATCTAAAAATGACAATTATTAAAAATATATATTTAAAAAAACTTCATTAAAAATATTTTTAAAAACTGCATTAAAGGAAACAAATTAAATTAACTAAATAAATGAAATAAAGATATGTAGTTTTTTCTTAAAAAATATAATTTTACTAAAAATTCAATTTATCAAAAATTCAAATTATCTAAAAATGACAATTATTAAAAAAAATATTTAAAAAATTGCATTAAAAATATTTTAAAAAACTGCATTAAAGGAAACAAATTAAATTAACTAAATAAATGAAATAAAGATACGCAATTTTTTCTTAAAAAATATAATTTTACTAAAAATGCAATTTATTAAAAATTCAAATTATCTAAAAATGACAATTATTAAAAAAATGCTTAAAGAAAACTGCACTAAAGGAAACAAATTAAATTAACTAAATAAACGAAATAAATAAAATAATAATTTTTATTACCTAATCAAGTCTGTTAGTCCTAGTAAGATATTAAGAGAGGGGTGAATTAATATTTTTTTGCAAAAACCAAAACTTTTGATTTAAAAACAAAACCCTTCTTAATAGCTTAAATGGCGTAATAATAGTTGAAGATTGATTGTGCAACACAAATAAAAATCAGAAACTAAATAGAGTAGAGATAAAGAAGATCAGGCGATCGATTTATAGAACTTTGGCCTTTTACCTACAACTCTCTTCTAGCTCTACTGTTAGGGACCCGGTCCTCCTCGCCAGTGCCATTTCACTAGTCCAAACTTTTCAATAAACAAATATCAATAATAGATTATAAAAATATCCAATCACTTTTTCTGTCTTGTCTCACTAACTTCTTCCTAAGCTAAACACATGACTTAGAGAACTCCCTAATCCCCTCACACTCAAATACAATTCTAATAATATTTATAACGAAATTGAAACAATACAATCAAAAAACTCTTTACAACTTTTGCATAAATGCAATAACAAAATTGTTTTTGCGGTCCTGAGCTAAGACATGGCTAAACCTTGGAAATCTTAATGCCATAATACCTTTCAAATCCTCCTAGCCATTCTCCTACTGCAATAATTCTTGCTAAGAAGAATGCCCATGTTGTGGCAATTCCACCCAAAAGGTAATGTGTTACTCCTACAGCACGTCCTTGTACAATGCTCAAGGCTCTAGGCTGAGTAGCAGGAGCAACTTTTAATTTATTATGAGCCCAAACGATGGATTCAATAAAGCATGCAGTTCTCCTTTGATCATCATTGTCTCTAAATTAAATAAACTCTCATATAATAGTTAGAAACAGTTAATTTCAGATTTTTCTCTAAGATATCTTTATTCAAATACAATTGATTTTGTTATTAGAGAAATATCCTATGAAAATAGGAACCAAATATTTGAATTTTTGAAAACTTGAATCAAGCTGATCCTGATTTGTTTCTTTGTTGAGTTTAAGTCATTTGATAGTCATAGTTGCTGCACGTGATGATATGCTCCAATCCTCTTTTGATTATATGGAAATTCAAAAATTACACTTCAAATATTATGGATAACATGAAAAGATATGGTCAAATCTTCATATATCTTGCTCTTTAAGAATAGTCTAACACCTGATCATAGCTTATCTAATATTTGCCGTAAACAAATCTATTCCCTTCTTCAATATCTTTGTTTAAATTTTTGAATTAGGAAAGCTCCTAAAATTCTGGAAAAATATATCCCAAATATCCATTCTTATCCTTTACAAGCTAATTTACAATCCTTAAGACTTCTATCAACAATGAGTTAAAAGAAATACTCTAAGCCTTGTAGAATTCTAATAGAAACTTGTTCAATATAGTTTCTGGATATGTCTGAAAATTTATTTGAATATATCACTCAACCATTCTATAAAATTGAAACTAATCTGACTTAAAACCCACATGGACTAAATCCAACTTTGGTGGAATGAAATTTAGCATATTACCCAAATATGCCAAATAAAGTGGAGCTAGGCCGTCTACATATTTTTCCAACTTAATTTGTTCAAATTATTTTAAAAAATAGCATAGGAATAGTTGCTGATGCCAATGCTATACACAATCAGTATTGTTATGATATGTTACTGATATACATTCTAACACACATTTTGACACACATTTTGACCAGCACAAATCTAAACTTAATTTTCTTTTTTGAATTGATTTTATTTTAAAGTTAACCTACACGCTTGAAGTTCTTATTAAATACACTTTAACCATTTTCTTTTGTGGTTTCTTTTAGAATTAATCCATGTTATATCATGATATATCTATACACTTCATAAATATATTAGTGATAACTTATCACATGTTTTGTTATTATCAAAACCAAATTTAAAATACTTAATAGGGTTGAGTTGCGTAGTTGCTGCCTTTTAACTCTCATAAGCGTAAACAAAGAGTGGATAAGCACTACTTTCAGATGATTACGGGCATGATAAGGCATAGATAATTGTTGCCTTCAAATGATCACGGTTGTGATCAAGAGATGGATAGTTGTTGTCTTCCCTTAGTCACGGGCGTAATCAT
Organism: Lumnitzera racemosa; assembly: GCA_024138005.1. Taxonomy (NCBI): domain Eukaryota; kingdom Viridiplantae; phylum Streptophyta; class Magnoliopsida; order Myrtales; family Combretaceae; genus Lumnitzera; species Lumnitzera racemosa. Next base: position 13,170,495 of record JAMXBC010000007.1, read on the forward strand.
ATGGGGTGTTGACTCTAGGCATGGGTATGTGCTCTACTTAATTATGCGTGTATACTTGTATTAGTTCAATCGTGTGTATCTGCCATATGTGTGTCAGCTTGTGAGTAGTATGTGGCATGTTGGCTGTAGGAGCAATATGGGTGTGAAGTGTCTAACGTAACAGTATGTGTGCGGGTGAGGGAATGCTATTATGTCAATGTGTGAGGCAATTGAGCGAGTGTGTCGGTAGCAAGTGTTCAACAGTGGATAGTGTGTAGAGTAGCATGCATCAGCATTGCGTAATATGGACGTATATTGTGAGGTAATGCTTAGTGAGTGCTGTTTCGTGTATGCGTGCTAGTGAGGATGTGGGATACAGCAACGTCAGTGTATTAGTGATCAAAATGTAGAGCAGTATAAGTGTAATAGTATGTGTTTGTGGTCGTAAAGTGCTCAGTCAGTGAAGGAATGTGTGGGCGATGTAAGCATATCAGGTGTATGTAAGGAGATTGTGTGTTCGAGTACAGGCAAGTGTATTATGGGAATTTTATGCAATATAGGCGTAGTGTCAGGCGTATGTAAGTTTGTTTCATGTAGATTGTGGAGCGTTAGGGGAAGTGATTGGATGCTAGTGATCGAGTGTAGGCTTGAATGAATTGTGGGATGTGAGTATGTATATTGGGGGTTTTAAAATGTCCTCAATTCCACCGCCGAATTCCTATTTATAATACTCACTACGAAATCTTTCATATCGAAAGATATGATAATAAACTCAGATACGGAAGATAAAACTTAAATCATTTGAAGATTCGACCTAGTTTTTAAAAACCCTGTTTTGATTTAGACTTTCTATTTTTCCAAGGCCAACTCAGTCTAACTTGATTTAGCCTAATAACATTACTCAATAAATCATAAGTCTATTCTATCTCAATGTAAATTAGATAAAAAAAAAAATCCACTTTGAACTAAAATATTTTAATGAAACCTAATTCTTCAACGACTTAAAATTTATTAATTTAAACACAAACCATTGTCCAATTCAATGCTAAACGACTTAACTTAATTCGACTCGACTTGATATGACTAGACTCAATTCAACACGTTATTCTTATTTTTCAATTTTCGTTTATTTTAATTAACTTATTTATTTATTTATTATTATTATTTTTAACTTGGCTCAATAAAAATACTAAAATAAAATGACAAAAATAAGGTGTCTACATCTGCCCCTCTTTGTAGGAAAGTTCAATTACAGCTTAGCTATAAGGATAAGAGAATTATCCATTTTTGCTAGACCCTACTTTAATCTGATAGAATGAGGATTACTAACTTGAATGGTTAGCTAAGCTATATTTTATCTTAAAGAAGGGCATCGACTTGAAAGGTTAATGTAAAAGATAACAGCCGTCTTAAAAAAGCGGGGCAAAGAAATGGGAAACTTGTCTTGAATGGATGAGGCAAATGAACAGGAAATACGTCTTGAAAGGATAGAAGGGTACCTATCTTAAAAGGATAAGGCTTAAAGATTTAGGGTGCCTATCTTAAAAATATAGGGCTAAAAATTAAGATGGCCTATCTTAAAAGGATATGGAAAAAAGATTAAGGTACCTATTTTGAAAAGATAGGGCAAAAGGATTAAGGTGCTTATCTTGAAAGGATAGAGCAAAAGGATTAAGGAGGCCTATTTTAAAAGGATAGGGCAAAATTAAGATACCTATCTTAGAAGAATAGGGTAAAAACTATAAGGGGTCAAATTAATTTGTTTTAGTTTTGTGGATAATTTGAGGAGGATTGATTTCTTCGAAATTTCAAAAACTTTTTAATTTTCCTAAATATCTATTTCAAGGACTTTAGGATCATTTTACTTGGGGATAAAGAATTTCACAAATAGCAACCAATTGGCATATCTCACGTTGACTCCTGATATTCACTCATTCAGATTGTAGAATATCACTAAGGCATTTTCTTAAGATTGTGCTTACTTTTTCTTCTTTTTTTTTCTCTTTTCTTTTTTTTTTCCTTTTTCTTAGAATAAGGTCTTCTTTATGATTGAAACCTTGCTAATGAGTCTTTTAGCTGTACCATGCTCATGTCTTGATTTTACTTTTGTCATTGCCAAGTCTCAATTTTCACCTCTCTATGATTCTTGGAAAATAAATCTCTTTTCAAAAAAACTAGATTAAATCATTAAGAACATTTGATTTCAATTTATTTGGTGACTCAAATTTATTGGTAAGTGTCTTGTGTTTAATATATGAGGCTAAGAAACACGATATACAAGAATTTATTAGTGAAGTGTTTGCCGATCAATAACCATCCGAATTCGAGAACTTTCATGGATATCAACTTTACTTGTAAACGATGAAAGATTAACAATTCTAAAGAAAAATTGGAATATTTATTAAACTCAGTTTTCATGGATAATACAACTTAATTGCATTTGAATTCATAGGTCCCTTTAACTCTGGACCATCTACTTCTGTCAACACCAATTTACCTCCCGATAACACCCTTTTCACCATATAAGGGCCTTCATAATTCAGAGCAAACTTGCCCTTAAGGTCTTTTACATTTAGCAATACTTTCTTCAACACCAAGTCTCCTTCCTTGAAGTACCTCAAACATACTTTCTTGTTAAATACTCAGATCATCCTCTGTTAGTAATACTGACCATGACATATCGCTGCAAGCCTCCTCTTATCTAAGAGATTCAAATGCTCCATTTGTTTCTTCACTCACCCCACTTCATCGAGTTGAATTTTTTCCAACACTCAGAATAAAGGTATTTGTACTTCCACTGATAGCAGCGCTTCAATTCCATACACCAATGAGTAAGGTGTTACACCTGTAGAGGTTCTAATTGAGGTTTTGTAAACCATGAGAGTAAAGGGAAACATCTCATGCCAGTTTCTATAAGTGATCACCATCTTCTCAATGATTCCCCTTATGTTCTTATTAGCAGCTTCAACTGCCCCGTTCATCTGAGGTCGATACAGAGTTAAGTTTCTGTGATTGATCTTGAATTGGTTACACACATCATCCATTAGCTTATTGTTCAAATTTGACTCGTTGTCCATAATGATATACTCAAGTGCATCGTATCTAGTAATAATGTCTCTTTTCATGAATCTAACTACCACTCCTTTGGTTATCATAGCATACGATGTTGCTTCTACCCACTTGGTAAAGCAATCGATCATGACTAGAATGAATCTGTGCCCATTTGAAGCCGTTGGTGAAATTGGACCAATCATATATATCCCCTACATCGAGAAAGGCCAATGAACAGACAACGCATGCAATTCTTAGGGAAGAGTGTTGATTTTATTAGCATATACTTGACTCAGGTGACAATGTATTACATGCTTGATACAGTTTGATTATATCGTCATCCAAAAATATCCCATCCTCATAATTTTCCCAACTAACATGTATCTATTCATATGAAGGTTACAGACTCCTTTATGCACTTATTTCATTAATATCTCAGCTTCTTCTTCATATATACATCTTAGCAATGTTGTATTTGGTGATCTTTTATACAACGTAGCTCCACTTAATAGAAAATGAGCAACCAATCTCTTTAAGGCTTTTCTATTAGCTTCTTCAAGGATCTCACTTGTTGAAGTAACTTTTTGATATCATAATACTAAAGCTTCTTTGCTTCCTTCTCTTTAACTATCAAGCAAAAAGCTAGTTTTTCCTCCACCTCAATCTTTAAGGGTTGAATTTCTATCCCATCCGTGACTTTTACCGTAGATGCTAGCATGGCCAATGCATCAGCAAATTGATTTCGGGTTCTTAGAATGTAAGTGAATGAAACTTTTTGGAATCTTTCAATCAGCTTACTTAAATGCTCATGATAAGGTATCAACTTCTCGTCTTTCATCTTATATTCTCCCAGGATCTGGAGAATTGTAAAAGAAGAATCTCCATACACCTCAAGCTTTTGTATTCCCATGTCTAGTACCATTTTGAGCCCCAAAATGCAGGCTTCGTATTCTGCTATGTTGTTCGCATATGGAAATGTTAACCTCGCTGCTACAGGGAAATGGCTATCCTCAGGTGATACCAGTATTACTCCTATCCCATATCTAAACACATTGGTTACTCCATCAAAATACATTCTCCATTTCAATTTTCTACCACTCAGTTCATTTGTCACCACCACATTTTCATTAAGAAACTAAGCTTTTAAACCATCATCTTCATCTTCTAATGGATATTTTTCCAATTGATTGACCATTTCCTACCCTCTGACCAAACTTTGACTTACATACTTGATATCAAACTTAAAGAGCAACATCTACCACTTCAATATTCTTCCAATCAATACCAGTTTTTTTTTGCTAAATACTTTAATAGGTCATGTTTTGTCAACAACTCTATTGAATAATAGAGAGTATACTACCTGAGCTTGTGCATTACCAATACTAAGGCACAATACGTTCTTTCCACCTCTAAGTATTTTTGTTCACCTTCTATAAACTTCTTACTTCAATAATATATAAGATGCTCTCTTCTGCTTGTTTCATCTTTCTACCCCAACATACATCTCATCGATTCAGGAAAAATTGTCTAGTAGAGAATTAATGGCCATCCTGGTGTAGGAGTGACCAGTACTAATGGACTCATGAGATACTCCTTGATTTCAGCATATGTTTGCTCATATTCTTCATCCCATTCTATCGTTGCATTTTTCCTCGAAATTTTAAATAACGGCTTGCATTTATCGGTTAGTCGTGATACAAACCGAGTAATGTAATTCAACCTCCCTAATAGTCTCCGAACTTCTTTTACAGTCTTCAGTGCTGGCATGTTTACAATTGCCTTGACTTTGTCTGGATCTAGTTCGATTCCTTTTCTACTAACTACAAAACGTAATAACTCGCTTAGGGTTACTCTAAACGTGTACTTTTCTAAGTTCAGCTTCAGTTGAAACTTTCTCAACCTCTCAAACAGCTTTCACAAACATTAACATGATTCTCATTCTCTTTAGATTTGGTAATCATATCATCTATATAAATTTCGATTTCCTGATGCATCATGTCATGAAACAAAGCTACTATAGTACGTCGATAAGTTGCCCCAACGTTCTTTTAACCTGAAAGGCATCACGCGATAACAAAACATTCCCTAAGTGGTAACGAAGGTAGTTTTGATTTTATCTTTTTCTGTTATCTTGATTTGATTATATCCCAAGAAACCATCATAAATGAGAAAATATGATTCCCGACCGTGTTATCCACTAATACATTAATGTATGGTAAAGAGAAGTTATTCTTAGGTGTTGCTTGGTTTAAATTATGGAAGTCTACGCATACCCTAACTTTCTCATTTTTCTTCAGCATTGGCACTACACTGGCTACCTGATATTAGGCAAGTGCAACTATCAGTTTTAATATAGTGGATGTAAGTCCGAGTCGATCATTTAGAGACTTCGACTACTAATTTTAACCTTAACTTATTATCTAACCGGAAAATTGTGATGAGTTGAATGGATTAAAAATACTAAAATTAATAAACTAACCTAATTATGAGACTTGATTAAGCAATTTAGAAAGCGATAAAACTAAGAACAACTTCAAGAAGGCAAATAACATATTTAGGAATTATTTCCCCTTGTGTTTAACATGTGACCGCTTAAAATATATCCAATTCAATCTCTATTATTCTTGATCGGATGGATTCACAATTAAAGTTAACACCTTTCTCAAGCATATTAACCCTAATCCTAAATTATTTACCGAAATCTCTTCACTTAGTAATATAATTTAGAATCGCATTAATGTATAATGAATTGTCACACAAAAGAACAACTTTCCGGAAGAAACATGTATCTTATCTCTAAATATACATGTAATTCTATCCAATTATATCAAGATCTCATTACACATGTGATTTCTTAATCATTATGCATAATATCATAGATTGATACCCTAGAAATATCAATTAACAATTAAATAACATAATTAAATCAAGAAAAAACAGAAACTTTATTGAAAATTATAAATAAATCTAATAGTCACATGAAACTTTAGATTCCACAATCCTAAATACAAAATCTTAAGCTATCATAATAAAAAAAAAATGAATTAAAACAAAAAATGAATTGCAACAAAATCAATAAATAAAACATGAAAAACTCCTTTTATTGATGATAAATCTCTTCAATGTTGAAGTTGAGTGTTTTTCTTTTGCCTTTTTCTTCTCCTCCTCTTCAAGTCTCTTGTTTTTTGAATGTCCAAAATTTTTGTACGAAACCCTAACAAGTCTTTTTATAATGTATTGTAAAGTTTCTTTTTTTCGTCACCAGACAAAGCCTGGGACATAGTTGTGTCCATAGGTTGTGTAACTTTCTGACCTTGGCAAATCTTCTTGGATGGACACAGCCTGGGGACACAGTTGTGTCCCAGACTGTGTAACTTTCTAACCAAAATTTCTATTGTCTATATAACTTCAAAACTTTATAACTCATTCATTGGAACTCCAAATTGAGTGAAACTTAATTCCTTTTCTTCATTTTCAATCCGAAAACGCGTTTAAACCTTGAAATCAAAATTTTACTCAATTAAGTATCAATTTCTTTAAAAAAAAACCAAATATGTAAGGGAAATACTATAAAATCACCATGTGAAATTTATTTAAAATAAGAGTTATCACTACCCATTCGGGGTAATCTGACACTTCTATGAACTCGACTTCTAGTAATTTCTTCACTTCTTATTTTAAGGAGTACATCTGGCCTAAACTGCCTAAGCTTTTGCCTTTTCAGTTTAATATCTTATCTTGTTGGCAACTTATGAACCACGATGAATGAATCCAAATCGAGCATGTCCTCATAGAACCAAGCGAATATGTTTGGGTATTCTCATAATAATTGTGATAACTCCTATTTCTGATCATCTACTAAATTACCACTAATTTTCAAGTTTCGCGGATACTCTTCTGTCCCCAAATTAATCTCAACTATTGGTTTATCAATAGTCACTCTCCCCTGCTCAAATTGATGCCAACTTTCTTATATTTCTCTTGAAGTCTCAATATCATCTCTGATGTTTGACCCAGCAAAGTCGAAGGTGATATTGGTACTTTCATCTTTTACAGGCGTGAGACATCCATTATGTTCATCATTTTCATCTGATCTAAAGAGTAAAGGAAAAAGCAAAAGAATAACGAATAAATAACAAAGAAAAATTGATAGAAAGAAATAAACTAATTTTATTGAATAAATTCAAATATCTGAAAGAAAATGGCCTAACTAATCGAACTAATTATTGAAATCAAATGCTCTTGATTAATCTAATATTGCTTTTGTAAAGAGACCTGTTAATGGGAATAAAAAACCAGTTGCATAAGGAAACTGGGATACTAATATCTCTCCTCTCATTTGGACTAATATTGCATTGCTGAGCCAAAACCTTGGATAAATTGGTTACTTTGAGTTCTTGAACACAAGCTAGTATTAGGAACGTCTGACAAATGTTTAAAAGTCTATATGAGCATGGTACAAGTGATTTCCTCTCTTGCCTTTGGTTTTGGCCTTCATATCTTAGATTTCTTTTTTAGTGGGCTCATATCCAAGCCCAAACGTTCCAATCTACTGCTTAAGTTGTCCCCGAGTGACCCCGTAGCCCTTATTTTGACACTTCAATCATATTGACCTCACAAAAAATTTACAATCCTGATTCTTCCTATTCTTCATTCCCAATATACGGAATAGCCGTTTCTTTGTAAATCTCATAGTCTTGCTTCCCAAGAATAGTAACCAACTGCCCATCAGCTATGAATTTTACTTTTTGATGTAGACTAGATGGAATTACCCCTACTGAATGAATCCATGGCCTTCCCAACAGAAGATTGAAAGTTCGAGGTATATCCAGAACTTGAAACGGAACAGTAAACATCTATCAACCGATCTCGACTTATAGCCCAATTTCTCTAAGTATCTCTCTCTTTGACCTATCAACAACCCTTACTAAAAATCGAACTGGGCTTTATCTCAACTAAATCTACTCTAAGCAAATTTAGTGTCGCTAGTGGATACATATTCAGTGAAGATGCATTATTTATCAGTACCCGAGCAACCACTTTCCCTATACACTTGACCACTATGAAAATAGTCTTCGTGTGCCAATTTTCTTCTTCGCCTAGCTCATCTAGTGAGAACAAAATCTAATCTATCGCAAATATCGGATTAACCACTAATCCCAGCTTTTTGGTGGAAATCCCTTCAAGTACTTTAATATCTTTCAGAATTTTGATTAAAGTTTCTCGATGAGTATCTAATGACAACGGTAAGCCCAATAGGGAGATTTGGGAAAGTACTTTGGCTAACTGATCCATAATCTTGTATTCACTAACTTTCACTATCTTCTTGGCAACATTCCAATCTTTCTCATCCGTATCTTCCAAGATCTTTTGATAAGCCTCTTCTATAGTAGTCTTCCTTTTGGCTTCCTCATTTTGGTCATAGACTCATCCTAAGCACGTAAGCCTACCAATCATAGGTGATGAGGATATAGTTGTCTGATTCATCGTTTAGTAATCTAGAGGGGCTGTTTTGTAATTCTCTAAAGCTATTGAGACATTAAAAGCAATTTTCTTGAGCTTACCCAATTCTTCAATCTTTTCAGTCTTCCTGTAATACTTAAAAGCCAATGCCTTAGGCCTATCTTTAATCATTCCAACCATCTCAACCATCTTATTGACCTCTGCAATAAGTTCGTCTTCTTCCTCAAATTCGAAACTGTTATGCCCCGAAGTTATAACAATTCCACCGTGTAAGCCATCTTATGATAATAACTAGCCTCACAGTTCTTATCATAGACATGATCTACACAAGGCGTCGACGACTCTTCGCTTTGAAATAAACAGTTCAATTAAAAATTTAACTAAAGTTACAGTAAATATTAAAACTTCAAGTCAACATGTATATATGATTACATGTACATTACTATAGAATTCACAAGTAATTCTACATCATATCATAACAGTCAACTGATTTACATATCAAATATCAATCTTTTAGTCTTAAGCTACTAGTAAGACTTTAGATATACATTAACTACTAGGCGAATTGATCCTCATACCCCCAAACTTTAAAAAGGACTAACCTTTGGATAGTTGTAGAGTGGAATATTACTTAAAGTATTAAGAGATTGGGACCTACAAAGGATTTATATGAGTGTGAGTAAGTACGGCTTAGTAAGTTGAATTAGAGACTCATAAATGTATATAAATACAAACAAGATTATCAAGTAATTATTTTCATGCAATGCAACAAGCAAGTGTCATCATGACAGGTAGTTCGGTCCATTATGAAATCAGAGTAATTTCACCCTCTCTAATTCGGGTTGAAGAGTTTTCATGTTATGCAATAGCTCACAGCCGAACCCAAGTTTATGTAATGGAGATACTGCTCCTCCTAAAACTATCCTTTGAACCAATGCCCTCATCCTCATCACGACCTCCTCTCCTGTCACTTAATTCGGCTAAGGATGAGGAAAAAACCAATTTGCTATCCAGTACTATTTTTTTTAAAGTATCAGTGTTTGCTTGGAGAATCCTAATAATCCCCTAAAGGGTTGTAATGCATAACAATTTAAGGTTTTAAGATCGAATAAGATTAGGTTCAATTTAGGGTGTTCAAACAATTTAACACCAATCTAGTCATTACAATCATCAATCACAGCACAAATTCCAACATGGAGTCAGATACATAAACACATGCATAAAACTACTTACAATCACAATCATACACAATCCTAAATCTCTAAGTACCCTAAAATAGTACTCCAAATACGGTGAAGTAATAAACCCAACTTACTTGGAATTTTCAATTGCTCAATCACTTAATTGCAGGTTGGTTCGTCTCTGGGTATTCTATAATTCAAATATGTCTTTTTAGTGTTTATACTTTGATGATACATATCTTAAGTTATAATTTAACTTACTTCTCCATATATACCTATTATTTACTAAGAATTCACTTTACATTAGCTTGGGGGTTCATTTTCTGAATTAGATTCAAATTTTGATTCTAAATTATTTTTTAACTACGAAGAATCCTAAATACTCTCGAATCCTAATGTGAAATCAATCACATTAAGCTTGAGTATTTTAATATCATACTAGATTTTAGTTTAGTGTTCTAACCTATTCGGTACACTTTAATCCAAATTGGGGTACGGATTTACTTTCGATATGAGAAAATTTTATATTTTTTTATCCAATTACCTAAAATTAATTATTTTTTTAGATTTATTTTGTACTGATACTATTATTATATTATCCAATTTAACCTATTTTTTCATATTTATTAAAATCTCAATTTCACATAGTTCAAATTTCTTATAATTACCACATAATTCCCATATTAATTACACTTAACACTCCAAAGACTAGGATTAGGTTTCTACATAGAGATTAACATCCTTAAATATCTAATTACTTTCTAAATAAGTAATTAATCATGTAATCACCTAATTAAGCCAAAATTACCCATTTTTTTCGTCATTTTAGGGCTAAAAATTTACTTAAAATTTTTTAAAATTAATTTAAGAAAAATGGCTTCATAGCACTATTCTATATCACTTAAGCATTCTACATAAAAAAATTGAGCTCCAAACTATACTCCTAAGCCTATTTATTTCTAATTCTAATCATATTCGGTTTTATCTAATTTCTTAAGAACCCTATTGTTTTAGATGTGACTAAAATTAATCACTATTTTCCCCTAAATCGACATACAATCAAACCTCAGAATAATAAATTTTATAATTTTCTAGGCATAATAAACAATTTTATGGAATTTTACAAAATCGAAGGAGATGTGAGACTCATTTGGTTTGAAGGCTTTTTGGCCTCCAACACCAGTTCAGGTGTGTCGGCTAGTTTAAGCAATGGGTTTAAAGTGAGGTGGTGGTGGTGGTTCGGTTCCAGGTGGTGGTGGTGTGTGGGTTCGGCCTTCTTTTCCTATCTGTACAGATTTCAAACAAATTTTCTAAAACCCTAATTTCTCCTCTCAATTTCGGTTGTCTCAATTTTTCCCAATTCCCAATTGACCAAATGAGCTCTGTAAATTTTCTTGCTATTTATAGGGCCTTGTAAGAATTATTATGTATTAATTAGGACAAGACAATGTCCATATCTCTTCCATTTTACTTTTTTTGTTGCTTGTTTTTTTATTGGTTAATTTTGGTTTCTTACTCCCCTAGTTGCTACAACTTGATCTGGTTCATTCCCCCTTTCCTTGATTTTTTTCTAATTTTTCTTAATTTTTTTATAATTTTCTTTAATTATTTAGTAAATTTTTAGCTAATTTCGAGTAATTTAGGTAATTTCGCGTATTTCTACCTATACATAAATATATGTGGGGTACAAGTAAACACTCTCAAATATTATTTATGTCATTCTATAATTTTTAGTATACATATAATTTATCTCTAACGATTTATTAGTTATTAAAATGTATTTTACGCACTTTCGATAAATAACAAGTAATATATACTTAGAATTTGAAAATTTTATATTCTCTTATTTTATTACTTATTTTTTTAAATTCAAACTTACAGGATCACTTTTACTAATATTTCTAACTTTAGTTTAAAATTAAGGTTTGATCGGATCCTTTAACTGATCGCCCTAAACTTTGTATACTAAATTCGATCATATAATTACTTGGCTTATCTTTAGGGCTTATGGAAACACCATCCAATGGGTAGTTTGTTAGCATATACGATAGGTGAACTAGCGTAATTGACTAAATATTGAAACTTTCCTAATGGCTCTCCTAGGATATTGACTGTCGAATCCCCGTCTTCATACCTCTCTCTAAGCTCCTTCTAAGTACTTCTCTTCTATGGTTTTGGAATTATCATAGCTATAATGTCAGCTTTCTTTATCTTCCCATCCTTTAGCAATTGATATATTGCCGATCTAGTCCGAGTTTTATCTCTGAGATTCATATTCTACAAGTGTCTAGCCTGCCTACCTTAGATTCCAAGCCACCTCCTCAACAGTAATGGGGAGACTATCTAAATCAATCTTTAGTTCAAACATTTTAGCAATGATCATGTTGATTGAGTGTCCATGATCTGGTAGAAGATTGTTACCCACGTTAAGAGAAAGAGTCTGAATGAAGTCTAATTGCACCAAGTTCACATTAATAAGATCTTGGATCTTATGTCTGAGTCTCTAGCACTAGTCCGTAGAATGCCTTACTTGCCCTAAATGCTAATCACAATGAAGCTTTAGGTTGTAGTCTTTCGGTCTTTGTCCCTTCTTCAATATTTCAAATGTCAAGAGATTTTCCTTCCTTAGTCGTGCAAGAACTTAGCTTAGAGGAATGGGAATGTGAGTAAATTGTCTCCTTTATGGATGATTATTCTGATTTGGATTCGGTGGGGGGATTAGATCCTCTTATCCTGGCTACTAGGGCCGCAGGTTTGATAAGGTTGCTAGTATTGATGACACTTACAGTAGCTTCCTTAGCCTTATTGGAAAATCTTGAGGAAGGCATCTTCTTCCCAGCTACTTTAGGATTAGGAAATCTTCCAGTAGCAGTAGCTTCCTCAATTTGATACCCTGAGGTCATAATCTCTACAAAGTTAGAGGTAAGGTGTGCTACTGAATGTTGGTAATATGGGCTTTCAAGAGTATTGATAAAAGCAAATGTTAGATCCTCTTCTGTTAAGGACAGAGTCAGCCTAACTGTCATGCCCCTCTATCTCTAAGCATACTCCTCAAAGCTTTCATTGGCCTTCTTTCGTAGATTATTCAAATCCCACATGAATGGGGCTACCTTGATATTGAACTTATACTGGTTACAGAAAGCTCGAGCTAACTTATCCTAAGTATCAATCTTGTTCAAGTCTAATTAAGCATACTAAGTTAAGGCGGACCCAGTTAAGCTATCTTGAAAGGTTTGGACCATCAGTGTATTTTCCCATTTTTCTGATATACAACCTAGTATGGAGCTTCAGGTAGCCGGTTCCATCATATTTCTCAAATTTTAGAATTTTAAACTTTTCCAAGAAATCATCATCTTCATTTGCCGGCAAATTGATCATCCCTATCTGCTCAAACCCGCTAACCATTTCTAAGGTTTTCATCTTCTTAGTAAACTTTTACATAAACTTCCTTTTCATCTCTCGATATTTTTCCTCGATCTCTTTCCTCCATACATTAGCATTAGGGATTGATTCTACATCTTCCAATTCAGGGGGAGGGGTCACTTTTGCATTTCAATTCAGGTTAACTTGAGATCCTTGTCTTTCATTAGGAATTCTAATAGCTTGAGTGAGAGCCTAGATTTATTTGGCCATTTTGTTCATGTTTTCTTCCAAAGTTGCGACTCTCCAGTCAGGTTTAGTTTCATTGACATTTCTAATACCCTAAGTTGATATTCTTGCTTTAGAACAAGTGAATATTGAGCTTTTAGTTAAGTCTGCTTGCATGGGCGCTATCTTCAAAATCTTAAACAAAAACCTAAGTTTAAGACATCTTTGTAAACTTTTTTTTTTGTTTTTTTCATTTTTTTCTTTGTTTGTTGTTTGCTTCTTCTTTTTTTAGTTGTTTTTTTTTTGTTCATTTTTATTTAAAAAGCAACAAAAAAATGAGCAAAAGGCTACGTAATTAATAAAGGTTTTCATTTGATGAAGCTGCAAATTTATTAGTAATCATAAAATCCAATCTATACAACAAACTAAAATAAAAGAAAAAAAAAACTCCTAACTAATCTTTCTAAAAAACTTAAATCCTATATCTATAAAAATCAATGGATCTAGTTAGGACAAACTTCATCAACTTCTCTCATAAGCTTTTGAACTATAACATCTCTTTCTTGAATCTTACTTCTCAAGAATTGATTTTCTTCTAACAATCTCTCATTCTCCATCTTTAATTCTTCAATGATTCTTTTACATTCTAGGAACTGGGCTTCAACTTTGGCTCATATGGTGTCTCAATAGGCCTACTCAATAGTTGAAAGATATTCTGGCTTTGGCTCATGTTTATATATGTTTAGAGCTTCATAACGTATCTTTCTAGTCTTCTCCAATTGATCATAGATAAACTGCTTGGTAGCTCAATATTCTCCAACTTTACCCCTCAAAGTTCTTACATTGACTATCTTCTTGACTTTCCTCCGTGCCCATTGCTTCACGAGTTATGCTAGTCATTAAATCAAAGCAACGGTGGGTAAACAAGGATATTGATAATTTAATGTGATGTCTTCCAAGGAATCTCTGTATGTTATCTCTTGAAGGGGATCTAGTTGTCTGGTGACACAAGTTAGGAAATATCTTGTACAACCCATAATGCCAATGAGAGGAACCCCTGCATAATCGACGCACCCTAAGATAACTCGAGTGTGGTTACTCCACCTAACTGTCCACATAAAATTCACCGGTTACTTCTTGTTTATGACTTATACCCATCCTTTAAACTAAGCTTCTTCTGGTACCTTAAGGTAACAGATAAAGTTGTCTATTAGATTTACGTTTTCAGTCAAGGATACTCTAAGAAGATTCCCTCCATACCCTTGTGTGTGACTAAGAAACCATATGATAAGGACTGTAAGGTTAGCCATGAAGTGCCCATGCGCCTATTTCCTTAAGTAGGTAAGTGTCCCGAATTACTCTACCAATAACGCCAGTATATAAGATTTACTAGCTAAGAATTGGGTTACTAGCTTAGCTGCCCTATAATGAATCTGACCATATCTGATGGGAAACAGCATTGTCTCGATTATTGTTATAATAAAGGCACTTACCCTCTCTTTGGCCCATGATTCATATCCTTCACAAAAGATTTGACGATAATTCTAATAAGCGTCTAGGCTTAGAAACCATTCTACTAACCTTAAGATGCCGAGACACTTCTTGCCTTCTAAAGATAAGAATGGTGCTAAGGCTGCCTTTTTTACTCTTAGCAAGGTCGTGAAGGCTTTCTCAAGTTAGACTTTGAGATCTGGGACGGTTATGCCTACTTTGAGAGGCAAAACTTATGGAGCATTAAGTAACTGCGAGTATTTTTCTAAAGTGGGCATCAACACATGTAGGCCGAACTTGAAAGCTGTAGATTCTGGATCTCAATAATGAATAAGGGCTTGAATTAGAGGCCAGTGAAGTTGGATCTACATAAGGAATATGACTAGCCTAATCTTCTTGCAAATGTGATCTTACTTGGTAGGGGGAAGCTAATTCAACCAATCTTTCAATATAGCCTCAAGGAAAGAATACTTATCCAATTGGGCCTTATAGATGGGCTCGGGATTGATACTATCCTAACTTTTCATATCTAAATTACATAAAACATGAAATGGCGCAATTACTTACAACGAAAACACTAAATTTATAATAAAATTGTATATGATATTAATAATTCTATAGCTTCTTTAAAAATTAAATTTTTTTTTTTAAATTATACAACTTTCTACTCACTAATAGACAATAAAAACTAAACACATATAATACAAAAAATAAAAATGGTTAAATAAAAACAAGCATAAGCAAAAATAAAATCAAATATATAAAAGAATGCAGTATGCTACATATGCATGTAATGCAATAAGGGCCGGTAATTAATAAATTATATGAATCATTATGAACTTATAGTCAGAGAGTACCTTTATATATAAGTATATTCAAAATAAGATTTAAAAAGAAATGAAACTCATGAATACTTATATATGAGGGTTATTGATTTCTTTAATTTCCCTTCTTTTTGAAAAAAAACAACGAACCAACTATGAATTGATCAAACTTTTCCCATAATTCAAAAATGACTACCCAGTTTTTTTTTTTTTAAAGAATGATGTAGGAAGGTGGGGTTTATGAGTTTCAGGCTTTGTAACTTCAAGGATTTTCGGAGAAAAACCTAGTAGACTACATCAAAGCTTGGATAGGCTCACCTATCATTGCTAGGTGGGGGTAAAGACCCCAACGACTTGAGGGTTACGCAATGGCAGTTCATCTTAAGTTCTTAAGGTGGCCTAGTCCAACCACATTTAAGCATGCAAATTATCATTAAAATAAAACCACCCTAAATCCTCAATACAGGCCCATTAGGCTAGGTTTTTCTTTCTTAAAGCCTGCATCACTAAAAACTAGTTTATATGACTATATTACAATAAAAGAAAAATAATACAAAAAGCTTATCAATTAATTTTTATTTTTACGTAGCTAGTCTACCAAGCTTCCTTAATGGAGTTGCCAATTCTGTCGAGCCTTATTTCGGTTTTCCTTAATCCATATTAAGCCAAGTCCACTTAATATAAAGTACTTAACATAAAATCAAACTTAATATAAATTACTCAACATAAAATCAAGGAAACATTTTTCTTAAAAAATATTTTGAAAAAAAAATATTTTTAAAAATTTAGAGTCACCAACTAGTTCAATTGGTAAAAATGAAATTAAGGTTACTAGTCTACGAATTTTCTTAAAAAATAATTTTAGAAAATTAACTAGAAAAAAAAAACTAAATTTGCAGACTAACCTATTAAGACTAAGTCACCATGTAAAAATAAAAAAAAATTAATGGGCTTTATTTTATATTTTTCTAATAAATACTAAGATATATACAAACATGCAAAATATAATTAAAAATGAATGTTTTATTATGAATTTTTCAATAAAAAGGAAAAAAAAGTTTTTATTTTTATTTTTTATACGATTGCCCCAAAAGTTCCTACATACCCACTAAACCAACGTAATTCTTTCTTTATAAAATACTTAGTGAGTTGATTTTCTTTTTTTTAATTTGAAAATTAAGCCATGTTTATGGTTTTTTAACCAATTATTATTTTTATTAAGAAAACCTTTAAAAAATCTAATTTCACAAATCTATTTTTTAAAAAAAACCTTAACTAACTAAATCTTTTTGAAAATGTCTATTAAGATTTTATGATTATAAAAAAAAAAACTACGCGTCAAAGAAAATATCTTTTTCTAAATCATACATACGTATCTTCTTTGAACATACGGATTTTAGAGAAAAGATACGTAATTTTCTCAAAAAAATGTAATCTTACTAAAAATACAATTTATCAAAAATTCAAATTATCTAAAAATGACAATTATTAAAAAATATTTTAAAAAAACTCGTACTAAAGGAAACAAATTAAATTAACTAAATAAACAAAATAAATAAAATAATAATTTTTATTACCTAATCGGGTCAAGTCGCATGGTTGTTGGCTTCGAACTCTCACGGGCGTAATTGAAGAGTGGACAAGCATTGCTTTCAAATGATCATGGGGTATGATAAGGGATGGATAAATGCTACATTCGATTGATCACAAGTGTAATCGAGAGGTAGATGGTTGTTGTCTTCCCTTGGTCACAAGTATGATCGTGTATAGATGGTTACTGTCATCACTTGGTCACCGGCGTGATCGTGTAGGGTTTTGACTCCAGGTGTGGGTGTGTATTGTACTTAATCGTGCGTGTGTGCTTGTATTAGTTCAGTCGTGTGTATGTGCCATATGTGTATCAACTTGTGAGCAATATGTGGCGTATTAGCTATAAGAGCAGTGTAGGCGTGAAGTGTATAACGTAATAGTGTGTGTATGGGTGAAGGAATGCTGTTGTGTCAATGTGTAAGGCAGTCGAGCGAATGTGTCAGTGGCAAGTGTTTAATGCTTCATATATGGAATGGTATGTGTCGACAGTGTGTAATGTAGACATATATTGTGAGGCAGTACTCGGTGAATGTTGTTTCATGTGTGCATACTAGTAAGGATGTGGGATGTAGAGGCGTCAGTATGTTGGTAATCAAAATGTGGAGTAGTGCAATTGCAGTGGCGTATGCTTATGGTTGTGAAGTGCTCGGTTGGTGAAGGAATGTAGAGGTGATGTAGGCGTATCGGGGTATGTGTAAGGAGATTGTGTGTTTGAGTATAGGCAAGTATGGTGTGGGAATTGTATGCAATATGGCATGGTATCAGGCGTGTGCGAGTGTATTTTGTACAGATTATGGAGGGTTTGGTAAAGTGAAGGAGGGAAGTGATTGGATGCTAGTGACCAAGTCTAGGCTTAAATGAATTGTGGGATGTAAGTATATGTATTAGGGATTTTAAAACATCCTCAATTCCACTGCCGAATTCCTATTTATAATACCCACTACGAAATCTTTCGTATTGAAAGATATGGTAATAAACTCAGATACGGAAGATATGATTTAGATCTTCTAAAGATTTGATCTAGTTTCTAGAAACCCTATCTTAATTTTGGCTTTCTATTTTTTTAGGTCCGACTCAATCCAACTTGATTGAGCCTAATATCATTACTTAATAAATTATAAGTCTATTCTAGCCCAATATAAATGAAATAAAAAAAATCCACTTGATATCGAACAAGACTAAAATATTTTAATGAAAATCAATCCTTCAATGACTTAAAATTTATTAATTTGAACATACACCATTATTCTATTCGATCCCAAACGAATGGACTTAATTCGACTCGACTCGATACAATTAGACTCAATTTGACACTAAAGTAAAATGGCAAAAATGAGGTGTCTGTAGCTTCCTATACAAACGATCAATGAAATTAGCAAGTAATACATCTTTCATGAAAGATTTGAATGTACATGAGAATGATATTACCCATCCTACCCACCCCAACGGCCTGCGAATGGTGATTAGCTTACCTCGTAAGTATGCGTGGATCAATAGGTCTCGGCTTCGTCTATCCTGCGAACACATACAAACATGGTTAATAGACAATTAAAAAATGTGCATCTCATTATGTTTATGCATGCAGTATAACATAATGCTTAAATAGAAAAACAATATGTACCAGCTTATTAATCTCGGGACATGTCCTCCCATTATGGCCTTCCCGCCCACATATACTACACCTAGTTCTGTCTGACTGCTCTCAAACATCCATCTCCACGTAATATCTCTTACGCTTAGGTTTACCTTTCTTTCGTAGAAAATTAATGTTCGGGTGAAGATAAAGGAAGCTAACTTATGGCTAGTTCAGCTCATTACCAATCGGGTAAAAATGTGCTCGATAATAATCTATCCAGTTTGCCTACTCATACCACAGCCCTATTACTGATTTTCCATCTACCCTTATGTTCGCTATAGCAGTACATGCGTGGGAGTAAGGAATCCTATATATTTGCCACTTTTTATTCATACATGTGTAGGTCCTGAAGTCAACTGTATATATCCTTCCTCCTCCCTTTAAGCCTGTCCTTATTGTTTGATTGCCAGTCAAAATCTCAAAAAGACCGTTGTGGAAGCTGAATGAAATGACTTTATGTGCACTTGCTCACCCTCTCCACATTTCATACACCAATAGAGTATAATCGGTGTATATCTTTATAAATCTTACTAGAATCGATTGCCTACTTAGTGTCCTTATGTCATTCCTGCTAATAGGTAACACAGTTGTAAGAAATCTTCTTTATAAATGTAGTGGCAGGTAATCCGTACGTAGAGTTTAAAACGAAGTTATAGCTTTCAATAATGTTTGATGTCATGTATCCAAAAAAATAATATCCGTCATATGTAATTGTCTACCTATCCAAATCAATATTGTCAAACCATACGGGAGCATCCTCCTTAGCTTATGCCAACTGCTCCATGAAAGATATGAATTTCCTTTCTTATGCTTGAACACCTGCAAACCATACAAGTTTCTTGCACAATTGGTTTTTGGTTGGCCATGTTGAAGTTACTAGCAATGTACCGCGAATAGTATTTCCAAATTGCAAACAATGGTTGCTACCTTACTGATGGGTCATTATATGCAAAATCAATATCGAATGCTCTATCGAATATAAGACATAATATTTCCCCCTTCTGACTGACTACATGCGCTTTAAGCTTCTGTAGGAACCACCCTTAGGTTTTTGCCCATTATTTATCTATAAGAGCAAAAGCTAATGGAACTATTGAATTGTTCCCATCTGTGTTGTAAGCTACCAACAACTTATGCCTATATTTTCCATATAAGAACGTGTTATCGATACATACAATAGGCCGACAGTATTTTAAGGCTTCTACATACAATTCGAATGTCTAAAAAACCCACTTAAACTAAGACTCACCTTGCTTTGGTGAACTACTCTAGTCCTGCTCCACTTGTGTCCCTAGATTGCTCAATTTTATTGCATTTAATAGTCTTAGCAACTCATTATATGACTTCTCCCAATTACCGTATACCAACTCAACAGCCTTTCTCTTGGCCTCGAAAGCTCTTATATTGCTTACTATATATCCGTATATGTTTTGCACATTAATTGCAAGATTAAGTATCTTAACATCAAGATTCTTCCATACACTATTGATAAATAGCCTAGCCATTATGTTGTTGCGATCTAAGGATGGTCTTGGTTCATCATCAGTTAACACAAGTATACGAGCCCTCTACTTTTTTCAAATAAGCCTATAACCTCCACTTATAACCCTTTTCTTTCTTTTTATAGCAAACTGCATACACAGTTGGTTTCGATATCTCCACATGGAAATCATAGTGGTTCCTTATATGGAACGACTTCACCATATCTATGAGATCCTTTTTCATGTTGAAATGTATGCCGACACTCAAGTCAACAGCATTGCTGATGTTGCTGCACATTTCGTTGACGTCTCTCTCAAATGTCATGTAGCCATAAGCCTGTCCACCGGTTCATTTATTTGTGAAAAGTCGTTAAATTAACTGTTGGACAATACCTCACCAATACAATGATGAGGCCTACTTGGGCTGTGTCTACAAAATGGATGGACTGGTACACTACTCCTGACAACATATGGTCTCACCTAGGGTTCTCCCAAATCCTTAACGTGGTCATATTCGAGTCCAACATCATCTTCATCACCATCTTCATTTACCTCATTCTATCCATCACTCTCCACCACGAATCATAAGATTTTTCATGTTCAATAATAGGACCCAATGTTTCATCAAGTTACTCTTCCATAATATTCATATGCCTGCACTCAGTGAAATCCATGTATGATTCATTTGACAGATTTACATTTATTTGCTCCACGCCAATCATTATTGAATGTACATTAGGATTCGAAAGGGTCGGATTATCTAGCTCATGTATTTCATACTTAACCTGGGCACTCGATTTCCTAATGTGCCTTATGTACACTTCCTAAAACTCCGTTCCCCTCAAAGACTCGGTCATCTCAATGAAATTCTCAACATCCTCATCATCTCTAATAACCATTAACTTGTAGGCAACTCCAGCATCATGGAAAAAGGGATGCTTGTATATAAGTTCAACATCACTCGGGTCAACTTGGCACATCCACAAATTCTCTGAATGAAATGAGATAAGTTTGAATCCTTCCTAATCTTCAACTTCTTAACGAGCTCCCTGTTATATTCTAACCCCTAGTTACCCATCAAAATATTTCTGTTCGCATACATAACAACTTTCACGTAATCTGTCATTTTCATCCTAATAATGCCACAATAAACCGAATATTTAGATGACATTAAAGCCTTCATCTATGCACCGAATGACAACTTAACAAAATACATGAAGTCATCTCGTTTAACAACGTTGCGTACTACCTAGCTCTAACTCGTTAATTCAACCAAACACATTACAAACGCTAAATAAAAAATATATAACAATTTTAATTTACATTCCAAAATTTTTCATATCCATATTCGTATAACTTATCTACCAAAACACAAAAAATGCCTTAATGTAGACAAAATATAATAAATTTTCATAAAATATCAATAATTTACCTAACTTACGGTACATCTATGACTACTCAACTTACGTAATATAGGAACAATTTTTTTTTTCTAAAAAAAAAATAATCGCATGATTTGGATTACTACTAAGATTACAAAAAAAATTTGCGAATGCAAATTATAGATTATTACCTATTTCGAACATACACTAGTGTGAAAATTTAGATGGGAACTTCAACTTTAAGTTTCCTCTAGTTTTCTCTGTCTTTTAGAAATTACAAAAATTGGTAGGGATGAAAATGAAGTCCAACCATGTAGATTGAGTTATTTATATATAATATACTAAAGGCGTATGCACTAATGTAAAAAATAACACAAAGTGAAGGCATATGTAAATATCATATTAGTAATATTTTCCATATAAAGCCCTTTTCCGTAATACTTTTTAGAAAAGTATGCCTCCTCTCCATGGATTGGGCGGCTTGTTTCCATGTGTACGGTTAGAGGTACTCCGGTGTTTAGTAATCCTTATTTTATCTTAGTTTTGTTTCTTTGATCGAGCATGAAGAGCGTCAATCCCCTGGTAGATTCTGGTTAAGGGAGGGGATCCCGCCTATGGAGTTCCTTACTTTTTCCCATATAGAGTTCTAGATTCTCATTTTAGGCTGATGGCCTCCCTTCTCCACCGGGGTATTTTGTTGGCTCGAAATGGTAGAGAACTCGCTTCCTTGTTTTGCGCTTGAGATATGCCTCTTACCTTCGTAGGCATTTCCTAGAATCTCCCCCACGTCCTGATTGTCTACAATTTCATTTAAAGTAACTCTGCAATAAAAATACTTCAGCAAATCAACCGGACCGTATACTATTATAATAATAATAACTTATGAAAACCAAATCCTTATTAAGGATTAGAATCTAATTAATAAACCATTTCAATTCCCTTTTTAACTAAACAATCAAAATGGAACGATCAAAGTGAATTAAAATAAGAGAAACTAATTAACTAAGAATGTGGAGTAGCTAAATCTATAAAATTAATAACTAAAAAAAAAAAAAAAAGACAACAACTACTGTCATAAGGAAAGAATTTACAAATTCAATAACATGAGATCTCAACAAAACCATCATCTAACAAATCAAGACATCTTTTTAAGAAATGATAAAATAATTATTTGGTTGTTAACTAAATTCACAAGAGCTCACTTTCTTATTAAGTTGATATTACTCTAATTATAGCAAACATATATCTTTTGAATAGTTTATCTATGATCTCCAGTTGTTGTGTAGTATATTTTCTCTCATAAAAGATTTTACCCTAATTAATATAAAAGATCATACATATTTTCATGTCATAAAAAATTAATACCAATTGCATTATGAACGTGAATCATAAAACTAAATTAAAGCACATATTTTCATGTCCACAATTAAATTAATTTTATTCTATCTTTATATATACTCTCTATTTCCTTTTGAATTTTTCAAATTGGATTCATGAAAACACTATTGGCTAGATAGCAAAATCATTAATTATAAAATCAAATAATTAAAAATCACACTAATTAAATAGTAATATATAATAAAGCCATGCTTCTATTCAATTATCAAGTCATGTTAAGATCCTATTAAACCTAATTTAACTCATAGCAAAAATAAAAACTATACAAAAGATTTCAAGAAACATCATAAGTAAAAGGAGTAGAAAATCTAGTTATATTATTAGAGTGCACTTTTGTCTTCTAATCAACCTCTTCTTGAATCTTTTGTGCCCTCCAGACTGAAACCTAGAATTATCCTTTTGACCATGCATACGACTACGGAACCCAAAGAATTCCATAATTTTACACAACAAAACTAACACTAAACCCTTCGCACGCGGACAATCTCTAGGCCAAGTTGTTATTGCCACCGCGTACGGAAATTGGGTTTTTGGTGTAGGCCTGCTTGACTCGAACTTCTTTTTTTCCAAACATGAAATATGTTAACAAAGACAATGGAAGAAAGTTATACATCAGTTGATCTGGATCCACAGTTAGCAAACAACAGACTAAGTAAATGGGATGGGGGGCTTTTTTAACCCCAAAAACGCAGTTCATCCTATTCTTAAGCTTGGGTTTCTACTTAATGGGCACACATATTAACTTGTCTATATACAAAAGAAAATGAACATGATCTAAACAAGGATCTTAAATTTAAAATATCTCTAACTGCACTGCACTCGTTACTTTCCAAGATGATGAGGAAGAACAATTGAGAGCCTTGATAATTTGAGCTGAATCAGATTCAATTTCAATAGCCATCCAGCCCATAGACTTCACTACTGTCGGTTCTTCTCTAACAGCGTTGGCTTCGTTGACTTTCACATCACAAGTTTGAACCAATCTTACCTCTGCATGACGTAGCGATCCCGATGAGTTTCAGCAAACCATTCCAATACCGCCTATGTTAGATAGAATATTAATTGAACCATCGCAATTGATCCTCGCAGAATTTTGTCGTGGAGGAATCCAACTTGCATTGGATTTGTTGGACACGTCAACGCCATGCTATCGATGAAGTTGGATATTAGCATTAGATTCTGAATGTTCTGTAGAATTACCATCTCGTGCAACAGTAAAATTAGAAACTGCATAAACATTTCGGAAAGCAAGCTAATGCAAATGAAGCTCCTTTTTAATTACAGCAACAATACTATGCAAAGTTGGTTGCTTTTTTATGAAAAACACTTTCATTTTGATGTAGCCAAATATGCCAAAGAATTATTGCTACACTTGAAAGAAATTCCAATCCTTGTTGCCTTGATAACCCAATATGTTGTACAATGTTTGTAACCCGTGTATATATATTCTTGATATGTTGATAGATATCCCAAGGTGTCAGGTGTTTGTAAGATATGCCACACCAACTTTCCTAACAAGGCTAAATTAAAACATTTACATCCCTAAAACAAGCCCTCCTAGCTCCTTAGATTTCGATAAATCCCTCTACTTCTTCCAATGAATTTCACCACCACCGTTAGTTTCGCCCTACCAAAAATTAGCAAGTCTCTACACCACTTTTTAAGAAAAGCAAAAACACTCATAGAGTAAGTTGGGATGACAGAAACTACCGACCTTAACATTATATCTCTCCATCTTGTTGATAAGAGACTCTTTTTTCAACCTTGAAGTTTTGCAACAATTTGTTCTTTCACAAAATTCAAAGCTTGAGACTTAGACCTACCTCAAGCAGTGAGAAGACCCAAATATTTACTAGAATTATTATTAATATCAATATGCAACTCATTAGCACAATCTCTCTTTAACTCCACTGGACAAGCTTTAGAGAAAAACTACTGAACTTTTATTGTAATTTACTTGCCGACAAGATACATCACACTAAAGTTCCAAACTTAGTTTCAATCTTTGAATATTTTTTCTATTAGCAAATCATCAGCAAAAATCAATTGACTTAATATTAGACTCAACTCCCTAATCTTCAAATCTTTAAGACAAGCATCACTACTAGCTTTACTAATCAACAAGGATAAAGGATCAGAAACCAATATGAATAAATATGAAGATAAAGAGTCTCCCTATCAAATTCCCCTAGTAGGCAAAGAATTCGCAACTCATTTGCCACTCACAAGAAGGTTGTGAGACACCGAAGTGACATAAGTTATAACCCAATTAATCCATATATCACAAAAACCATTTTTTTCATAACAAATTGTAAGAAAATCCATTCAACTCTATCATATGCCTTTTCCATAGCCACTTTGATTACACAAAAGTATTTCCATTTTCTCTTGCTCGGTTTGAGAAAGCACAAAACCTCATGAGCCATTATGACATGATCTTGAATTAAATGACTTGAGGTAAATACACCTTGGAAATGGGATAAGAAACTATTTAAAAGAGGCTATAATCTATTTGTATGAACTTTTGAAATGGTCTTATATGAGAAATTGCACAAGCTTACCAAAGTAAACTAAAATATTTCTTCGGGAAAAGCAACTTTAGGAATAATAACAATATTAGTTTCATTGAAGAGAGTAAGGAATATACCTTGATGGAGGAAGCTCTTAACTACTTGAAATATGTACAATCCTACAAATTGTCATTGTGATTGATAGAAAATGCCACTAAAACCATTTGGTCCAAGAGATTTAAGGCTTCCAAGCTAGAACTCGGCTTCCTTAACCTCTTCTTCTTATAAAGGTTAAACAAGCCAAGCATTGTACTCATCTATGATAACTCTTTCAATCTGATCTAATATTATTGTGTCCATTTAAGGATGCTTCGATAGATATAAAGAAGATAAGTACTCTAAGAATGCTTCTAAAACTGAAAAATTGTAGTCTCTCTATGTTCTTTGCTTATGTTTTATTCTGTACACTCTATTCTGCATGTTACACCTTGAAGTCACAGAATCACAACAATCCCGTCGTATAAACCAACTTATAATAGAAATTGACCTCACAGTACCTATTATAGATACGATCTATACAAGGCGTCAACGACTCATTACTTTGAAATAAATGGTCCATTTAAAAATTTAACTAATATTTACAGTAACAATTAAAACCTTAAGTCAATATATATAATTACATATACATTACCGTAGAATTCCCAAGTGATTCTACATCATATCATACAACTAGCTAGTTCACATATTGTACATCAGTTCTTCATCCTAAAAATTCTAACAAGACCTTAAACAAAAACTTAATCATAAACTAGTTGATTCTTACTCCTTAGAGCTTCAAAAGAGAATTAACCTTTAGATAGTTATAACATTACATAATTAATCAGAAGTCAGGACTTGCAAAAGAATCTATGCGTGTATGAGCAACTATAGTTCAGTAAGTTGAATTGGAGACTCATGAATGTATACAAGCATAATAAGGTTATCAAACAATTATTTTCATGAAATGTAACAAATAAGTGCCATCACACAACGTAGTCTGGTTTATTGTAAAATCAAAATAATTTCACCCGCTCTAATCCGGGTTGAGCAATTTTCATGTTATGCAACAGTTGACAACCAAACTTAAATTTATACAATGAAGATATTGCTCCTCCTAAGACTATCCTTTGAACCAATGCCTTCATCTTCATAGCGATCTCCTCTCCTGTTACTTAGTTCGGCTAAAGATGAGGAAAAGATCAATTTACTATCCAGCGCTATTTTTTTCAAAGGTATCAGTATTTGATTAGAGAATCCTAATGATCTCTTACAAGGTTGCAATGCATGTCTTTTTAGGATATTTAAGTCGATTAGGTTTATATTCGGTTTAATATAACCAAACAATTCCACACTACTCCAATCACAACTTTCATCAAACATAACACAGATTTCAACACGAAATCAAATACACAAGCACATGCATAAGACTACTTACAATTGCAATCATACATAAACCTAAGTTTCCGAATACTCTAAAATAGTACTCCAAAATATAATGAAGCATTAAACCCAACTTACTTGAAATCCTAAGTCGTTCAACCACTTGTCGCAGGTTGACTGGTCTTCGTATGTCCTATAATATAAATGTGCTTTTTTAGTATTTATACTTAGATGATGCATATTCTAAGTTTTCTAAGTTAGGATTTAACTCAATTCTCCTTATATACCTATCATTTATTAACGACTTATCTTACATCATGGTTCGATTTCTGAATCCAATTCCAGTTTAGGTTCTAATTCGGTTTTAACTATGACTAATCCTAAAATACATTTTGAACCCTAATGTGAAATTAGTCACATTCAACTTGAGTATCCTAACATCATACTAGGACTTAAGTCAATATTCTAATCCTTTCGATACATTCTAATCCTAATTAGTGTACCGAATTTACTTCCGATATGCGAAAATTTTACAATTTTTGTATAATTACCTAAAATTAATTTTTGAACTAGATTTAATATGTACTGATATTAATATTATATTATTCAATTTAACCTATTATTTCATATTTATTAAAATTCCAATTTCACATATTACCAAATTACTCAAATTTACTACATAATTCCTATATTAATTGCAATTAATGCTCCAAAGGCTAAGATTAGGTTTCCATATTAGAGATTAACATCCTTAAACATCTAATTACCTTATAAATCAATAATTAGTTATTTAATTACTTAAGTAATCCAAAATTACTCATTTTTCTCATCATTTTAGAGCTAAAAATTTACTTAAAAATTTCGAAAATTAATTTTAAAAAAATGGCTTCATAGCACTATTCTATATTACTTAAGTATTCTACAAAAAAAAAAAAATTGAGCTCCAAACTACACTCTTAAGTTTATTTATTTCTAATTTTAAACATGCTTAATTTTGTTCAATTTCTTAAGAACTCTATATTAACAAATATAATTAAACTTAATCACTATTTTTCCTTAAATCTACATACAATAAAACATCATAATAACGAATTTCATAATTTTTTTAGCAAAATTAATATTTTAAGAAATTTTACAAAATTAGATGAGATTTAAGACTCACCTGGTTTTTAAGCTTTCAGCCACCAACACCAGTTTAGGATGTGTCAGTCCATCCAGGCAGTTGGTTTAGAGTGGGGTAGTGGTGGTGATTCGGTTCTAGATGGTAGCGACCTGTAAGTTCGACCTAAATGCACAGTTTTGAGTAATTTTTTTCCAAACCTTAATTTCCTTCTCAATTTTCAATAACTTCCAATGGACCAAATAAGCTCAGAGAATTTTCTTGCTATTTATAGATCTGTAAAGGAATTTTAGGACATTAATTAAATAAGATTTTTTGCTTATCCTCTTCCATTTTGCCTTTTAAGTGTTTGATTTTGATTGGTCTAATTTTTTTCTTACTTCCCTCAGTTATTGCAACTTGATCTAGAGCATTCCCTAATTCCTTGATTTTTTTCTAATTTTTTTATAATTTTCTTTCATTATTTAGCAAATTTTTAGCTAATTTTAAGCAATTTAGGTAATTTTGTGTATTTCTGTCTATACGTAAATATATGTAGAGTATAAGTAAACACTTCTAAATATTATTTAGGTCATTTTATAATTTTTAATATACAGATAATTTATTTCTCGCAATTTATTAGTTGTCGGAATATATTTTACCCATTTATGATAAATAACGGGTAATATACTTAAAATTTGAAAATTTTATATTCTGATATCTTATTACTTATTTCCTTAAATTCAAACTTATGAAATCATTTTTACTAATATTTTTAGCTTTAATTTATAATTTAGGCTTGATCGGATTATTTAACCGATCACTCTAAATTTTGTGTACTGAGTTTAATCCCATAATTACTTAGCCTATATTTAAGGCTTACATTGCATCCATCTATTTAAAGTGATTTGATAGAAGAATTTTGGTGTTGCGATCTCTACACTAAAAGCTTCACGTAACCAACCTGTGGCTTACATCTGCATATAGACGTATAGTGATAAAACATCTTAGAATTATCTCTAATTGAAAACATGTCAACACATAGGACAATGGGCTTATGTTAATGTAATCTATGGACTGGACTCTTCAATTGTAGCATATAGGCTCCAATCATAAATACCATGGTTGGTGGACTTCTCAAGAATGTGAAGCCACTTTTGTCACAATTGAATGGACTCATGTAGACTTCAAATATGTTACAAACATAAGCCAGTGGACAGCTTTTGAATGCTTTAAAAATGGACCAACGACTTACACTTGAATTTTAGTGTGTATATTTTCTATGTCCATAAAATTCCTATCAAAAATATGAAAAATATACTCATAAGTGTAATATAAAGTTGAGATAAAATATATTATAACTTACAACTCATTATGTTCCTTTTAGCTAGTATAGGTTTGCTAAGTAATGCACTTAAAGGAACGACAATAAGGGTCGTTGCTTAGGGAGACTTACTAGCCATGGTGTTTAAGCAATAGAGCATTCCATAAAACGTGAGAAGTTATCAAATCAACTTTAGGCTTAAAGGAAGAACACAACACCCGGGCCAACAGAGACGTCAACTGTTGGAGTGGAAAAGTGGACTTCTAGTAACCTCCTCTCCAAAGGCATTCCATTCTTCAACCCTACCTCCCTAGTTCCTCTATGTCTAAGGATCAATATAGGTAGTACATTCATAGGCAGGTACTAGGGTAACCAAATGCCAACAACTTTAACATTCCTTCACTTTGCTTATTATTTATACCTTTGTTGGCATCAATCCTTAAGGCTAGTGTAAGAGGCACTTGATGGGGCTGTCTTCCTAAATCACAATGGAAACATGGAGGATGATAGTAGAATTTACTTTTTTACACCCTGAGAGTCACAACAGTTTTACCATATAAGCCAATATATAACAGTAATTGACCTTACAGTCCCTATTATAGATATAATTTACATAAAGTGTCTACAACTCCTCGTTTTGAGGTAAATGGTTCACTTAAAATTTAAGCTAACATTTACATAAGAAGCTAGAACCTATATATATATATATATATATATATATATAATCACATCCATATTGTCTTATAATATCAAGAAATTACACATACTTCAGCAATCAGCTAACTTACATATCATCATCAGTCCATAAACCTAAAATATACTAACAGATTAGTGAAAGACTTAACCATATATCCGGTTGATCCTCACTCCCCGTAGTTTCACAAAGAAAATGACCTCAAGGTAATTATATCACGACATATCAGTTAGAACCTACAAGAAAATCTATATGAATATAAGGAACCACAACTCAGTAAGTTAAGTTGGAGACTTATGAATACATAACAAATACAAACAAGATTATCAATTAATTAATTACATGCAATACAGCAAGCAAGTACCATCATACAACATAATACGGTCCGTTGTGAAATCAGAATAATTTCACCCACTCTAATTTAGGTTGAGGAGATTTCATGTTTATGCAACAACTTGTAACCAAATTTAGGTTTGTATAATGGAGACACCATTCTCCCCAAGACAATCCTTCAAACCGTTGCCCCCATCTTTACCGTGACATTCTCTCTTATCATTTAGTTTGGCTAACAATGAAGAAAAGACCATTATACTATCCAACATTATTTTTTTCGAAAGTATCAGTGTTTGGTTGAAAAATCCTAATGATCCTCTAGAGGATTACAATACATGTCTAATTAGGATATTTAGGTCGATTATGATTAGGTACAATTTATGTCACGCCCCAAAGCAGCAGAGTCGTAATAGTCCCGCCATGTAAGCCATTCTAAGATAGAAGTTGGCCTTACAACCGCTATCCTAAACTTGATCTACACAAGGCGTCCACGACACTTTGAAGTAAACAGTTGTAATTTAAATAAATCATTTATCTAAGAAAGTGAGAAAATTATATATATATATATATATTATATATATATATACACTAGAATTCAGTTATTACAATTATCGTTTTCAATGATAATAGCTTAAACCTTAAAAATGTATGTCTATTCTTCAAATGTTTTTCCTCACTCCCTAGGATCCAGCAGTTGCTAGCTTCAGGGTAGTTATATGCCGCTTCTTAGCAAACACCTGCACGATGTCTATAGGGATGTGAGCAATGACAACTCAGTAAGTTAGGATGGAGAAATTAAAACTATACCATAAACATAACAAGGTTATCAACCAACTTATTAAGTGTAATACATGTCACGCCCCGAAGCGGCAAAGTCATAACAGCCCCGCCGTGTAAACCATCCTAAGATGGAAGTTGGCCTTACAACCGCTATCTTAGACTTGATCTACACAAGGCGTCCACAACTAACCCACTTTAAAGTAAACAGTTTGTAATTTAAATAATTTATTTACCTAAGAAAGTGAGAAAAGTTATATATAATCATTATGATTCAGTTATTACATTATTCAGAAATGAAAAGTAATAACACATATGTTAATTCTTCAATGTTTTTCTTCACTCCCCAGGATCCAGCAGTTGCTAGCTTCGGAGTAGTTGTTGCCGCTTCTTAGCCAGCACCTGCACGACGTCTATAGAGATGTGAGCAACCACAGCTCAGTAAGTTAGGACGGAGGACTTAAAACTATACCATACACACAACAAGGTTTTCAATCACTTATTAGGTGCAATGCATGTGCAAGCAAATGCCATCGCATGACGTTGTCCGGCCCGTCGTGAGATTAGAGAAATTGTGCCCGCTCTAATCCGGATTGAGGAGTTGCCGTTAATGCAACAACTCACGACTAAACCCAGGCTTGTGTAATGGAGACCTTGCTCCTCTCACGACTACCTTCGAACCACTGTCTTCACCCTCGCCGCGACCTCCTCTCCTGTCACTTAGTTCGACTGAGGATAAAGAAGGGACCATTTTGCAATCCTGCGCTATCTTTTTCGAAGGAGTCGGTATTTGGCCGTAGAATCCTAAGTTCCCCTAACGGGTTGCCATGCATGTCCGATTATGATTACTGATCATATATTTGATTAAGTCCAATTTAGGGTGATCAATCATTTCATGCAAATCATACAATACATGCTAGAGCAACAAACAGAATCATAGCATCACCCATAATCAAGCACATACACACATCCAACTATCTAACAGGCACAACCAAGCATAATCTTAAGCCTCTCAAAATACAGCATTGTATTAATCCTAACTTACCTTGACTCCTCGATCACTCACTCGAGGTCCGATTTGCTCAGGCCATCGCCGATCATCCCTATAACACAAACGTAGTTTCAGTTTTCATATAATGATTATAGGTTCATTTTATCCTATAACGCTTATTGTTAGGTTTTGTTTAGGGTTTAATATGCCTAATTATCTAGGTCTTAAGTTTTTTATAATTATTCTAGGTTTGGGGTTAGGTTCGGGTTCGGTTTCCACATCGATTTCTAAATTAGGTTTTAGTTCGATTTCTAAGTAATGTTTTATATTCCAACCCTAGAAATTCGTTTCAACTCATAATGTGAAATTAATCACATTATTTCTCGATCTCCTAAATATCATTATTACCCCTAGTCAGTATTTTATTTCATCCGGTACACTTATATCCTTATTAGTGTATCGAATTTACTCCTGATATGAGAAATTTTTACATTTTTCATATAATTACATAAATTCAAGTTTTTTATCAGATTTATTATATATCCTTATTATTTATATAATATCAATTTTTATCCTAATATTTTCTATTTATTATATTTTCAAAAATTACATATTATGCATTATTGCCTTTTATGTACATAATGCATTTCTAATATTTCTATCACTTTAATTACCATCCCTAAACATCAATTATCATTTCAAAATATCTAAATTCATCCTAAATCAGATTTTACTCCTAATTTCCCTAATTTACAAAATTAACTTAATGTTAACTATTTTTCCTTATTAATCATTTACTACATAATTAACCTAATAATTACATCTAACACCTCAAATGCTACAAGTATCATATTCCATCAGATTTCAACATCCTAAAAAATATAATTATTCACTAAATCAGTAATTAATCATTTAATTACTTAATTAACCCTAAATTACTCGTTTTATGCCTCATTTTAGGGCCTAAAAATTATATAAAAATTTAGAAAATTAATTTTTGAAAACGGGCTTCATGGCACCATTCTATATCATCTAAGTAATCTACACAAAAATTTTGGGCTCAAAAATACACTCCTAAGGTCATTTATTTCTAAACCGAAACATGTTCGGTTTTGCACGATTTCTTAAGGGCCCTATATCACGAGATATATTTTCATCAAAATAATATTTTTCCTAAAAACTAAATACAAAAATATTCTAGAATAACAAATTTCATAATTTTCTAATAATATTTACTATTTTTACAAAATTACACAAGAATTGGGCTGAAAATCAAACTCACCGATCTAGGTGGCTCCAGCCACCGCTGGTAGTCATGGGTGTGTTGGCCCAACTGGGCGTTGCCACCACCGTGTGGTGGTGGTGGCCGTCCACCCCCAGCTGCCCGTCGGATCTGGGTTCTCCTTTGTGACCCTAACTGCACAGTTTTCCTTCTTTTTTTTTTCTTTAGTTTTTCTCTCAATTTTCGCTTCTCCCTAATTTTCTCTGATTTCTAATTGTCCAAATGAGCTTCTAAATTTTTCTTGCTATATATAGAGCTGTAGTGTAATTATTGTGCATTAATTAGATATGACTTTGCCCAATTTCCTTGATTTTTTGCTTTTGTGTTGTCTAATTTTAATTGGTTAATTTTTATTTTGTGGATTCTGATCGACCACGACCTAATTTGGATCATTATTGATTTTTCCTGATTTTTTTTATTTTTTCTTAATTAATTATGAATTTTATTTAATTATTTAGTATAATTTTAGCACATTTCGCTTATTTTAAGTAATTACGCGTATTTATACCTACATGTAAATTCATATATAGTACAAATAAATATTCCTAAATATTATTTAGGTTATTTTATAATTTTTAGTATACATATAATTTATCTTTAGCTATTCGTTAAGTACCGGAATGCATTTTACGCATTTTCGATAAATAACGAGTTTTAAAATTTGAAAATTTTGTAGTCTCCTATTTTATTATTTATTTTTTTAAATTCAAACTTACGGGATCGGTTTACTAATATTTTTAGTTTTACTTTATAATTTAAGCTCGATCGAGTCGTTCAACTGATCGAAACCTCGGATTGCTTAGTTGTGGGACTTACAATGCATGTTCAAGCAAATGTCATCGTACGACGTTGTCTGACCCGTCATGAGATTAGAGAAATTGTGTCCGTTCTAATCCGGGTTGAGGAGTTGCCATTAATGCAACAACTCATGATCAAACCCAAGCTTGTGTAATGAAGACCTCGCTCCTCCGGTGACTACCTTCGAACCATTATCTTTACCCTCGCCGCGACCTCCTTACTTGTCACTTAGTTTAACTGAGGATGAAGAAGAGACCCATTGCAATCTTGCGCTATCCCTTTTGAAGAGGTCGGTATTTGGCTAGAGAATCCTAGGTTCCCCTAATGGGTTGCCATATAGGTCCGATTATGATTACAGGTCGTATATTTGATTAGGTCCAATTTAGGGTGATCAATCATTTTACACAAATCATACAATATAAGCCAGAATAACAAACAGAATCATAACATCATTCATAATCAAGCACATGCACACATCTAACTATCTAACAAGCACAACCAAGCATAATTTCAAGCCTCCAAAATACTACAATGTATTAATCCCAACTTACCTCGACTCTTCACTCACCCACTCGAGGTCCGACTTGCTCGGGCTATCGCCGATCATCCCTATAACACAAACGTGGTTTCAGTTTTTCATATAACTATTATAAGTTCATTTTATCCTATAACACTTATTGTTATATGTTGTTTAGGGTTTAATATGCCTAATTATCTAGGTCTTAAGTCTTTTATAATTATTCTAGGTTTGGGGTTAGGTTCGGGTTCGATTTCTGTATCGATTTCTAAATTAGGTTCTAATTCAATTTCTAAGTATTGTTTTATATTCGAACCCTAGAAATTCGTTTTAACTCATAATGTGAAATTAATCATATTACTTTCCGATCTTCTAAATACCATCATTACCTCTAATTAGTATTTTATTCCACCCAGAATACTTAAATCCTTATTAGTATACCGAATTTACTCCTGATGTGAGAACTTTTTACATCTTTCATATGATTACATAAATTTAAGTTTTCTATCAGTTTTATTATATATCCCTATTATTTATATAATATCAATTTTTATCCTAATATTTTATATTTATTATATTTTCAACAATTGTATATTATGTACTATTGCTTATTATGTACATAATACACGTCTAATCTTTTTATCACTCTCATTACTATCTCCTAATATCAATTATCATTTCAAAATGTCTAAATTCATCTTTAATCAGATTTTACATCTAATTACCCTAATTTATAAAATTAACTTAAAATTTACTATTTTTCACTATTACTCATTTACTACATAATTAACCTAATAATTACATCTAAGACCCTAAATGCTTCCAATATCATACTTCATCAGATTTTAACACCTTAAAAAATATAATTATTCACTAAATCTGTAATTAACCATTTAATTACTTAATTAACCCTAAATTACCCATTTTATACCTCATTTTAAGGCCTAAAAATTATCTAAAATTTTTTAAAATTAATTTTTGAAAATGGCCTTCATAGCACTGTTCTATATCATCTAAGTAATCTACACAAAAATTTCGGACTCAAAATTACACTCCTAAGGTCATTTATTTCTAAACCGAAACATGCTCGGTTTTATATGATTTCTTAAGGATCATATATCACAGGACATATTTTCATCAAAATAATATTTTTCCTAAAAACTAAATACAAAAATATTTCATAATAACAAGTTTCATAATTTTTTAAGAATATTTACTATTTCTAAAAAATTACACAAAATAGGGTTAGAAATCGAACTCACCGATTTAAATGGCTCCGGCCACCGGTGTATCGACACACCTGGGCACTGCCACCACCGTATGGTGGTGGTGGCTGTCTACTTCCAGCTGTTCGTCGGGTTTGGGTTCTCCTTACAAGCTACAACTACACAATTTTCCTTTTCTTTTTTTTCTCTAATTTTTCTTTTGAATTTTCAAGTCTCTCTATTTTTCTCAAATCCCTAACTATCCAAAGGAGTTCTCTGAATTTTTTTCCTATTTATAGACGTTTTTGGTAATTAATATGCATTAATTAGACATGACATTACCCCATTTCCTTGATTTTTGGCTTTTGTATTACTTAATTCTAATTGGATAATTTTTCTTCTTAAGTTCCTGAATTGCCACGACTAGATTTTCATCATTTCCTATCCCTCTAATTTTTTCTGATTTTTTTCAATTAATTAATAATTTTATTTAATTATTTATTATTATTTTATCACAATTCGCGTATTTTGAGTAATTATGCGTATTTCTACATACATGTAAATTCATATATAGTACAAATAAATATTCCTAAATATTATTTAGGTCATTTTATGATTTTTAGTATATATATAATTTATCTCTAGCGATTCGTTAATTATCGGAATGCATTTTACACATTTCCGATAAATAACGAGTTATATACTTAAAATTTAGAATTTTTATATTCTTTTATTTTATTACTTATTTTCTTAAATTCAAACTTACGAGATCATTTTACTAATATTTCTAACTTTACTTTATAATTTAAGCTCGATCGGGTCTTTCAACCGATCGAAATCTCGAATGGCTAGTTTTAGGGCTTACAGTTTAAGGTGATCAAATAATTTCACATTAATCACCAAACACAATACAGATTTCATCACGAAATCAAACACAAAAACACATGCATTTATAACTACTTACAAATATAGTCATATACAATTCTAAACCTCCTAGTACTTTAAAATAGTACTCCAAGATACGATGAAGTATTAAACCTAACTTATTTGGAATCCTTGGTTCGCTCGCTAAACTTATCGCAGGTTGACTTGTTTCCATATATCCTATAATATAAATAGGCTTTTAGTATTTATATCTTGATAATATATATATACTATAGGTGATCATTTAACTCAATTATATATATATATATATTATATAAATATTATTTATTATTGATTCAGTCTAGGTTAGTTTAGGATTCGTTTTCCAAATCTGATTCCAATTAAGTTCTAAATTAGTTTCATCCTAAAAATATGTTCCAAACCTTAATGTGAAATTAATCATATTAGTCTCAAGTATTCTAAGTATCACTTTTGATTCTAGTCTACACAGTACACTCTAATCCCTATTTTATACACTGAATTTACTCTCGATGTAAGAAAATTTTATATTTATCATATAATTGCCTAAATTTATGTTTCCTACTAGATTCATTATATATTAATATTATTATTGTATTATCCATTTTAACCT
Source organism: Lumnitzera racemosa (assembly GCA_024138005.1). Taxonomy (NCBI): domain Eukaryota; kingdom Viridiplantae; phylum Streptophyta; class Magnoliopsida; order Myrtales; family Combretaceae; genus Lumnitzera; species Lumnitzera racemosa. Next base: position 13,208,024 of record JAMXBC010000007.1, read on the forward strand.
ATTATTTTATATTTATTATAATTCCAATTCTACGTACTTTTAAAATTACATATATTCACTAATAATACTCCTAATAATCACATTTAACACCCTAAATACTACAATTATCATACCACATCAGATATGAACATCTTAAAACATCTAATTATACACTAAATCATATTCAATTAATCATTAATTAACCCCAAAATCACTAATTATATATATATTTTCAAGGGCCTAAAAATTACTTAAAAATTTCAAAAATTCATTTCTGAAAAAAGGGCTTAATGACACTATTATATATCTTTTAAGTAATTTACACAAAAATTTTGAGTCTAAAATTACACTCCTTAGGGTAATTATTTCTAAATTGAAACATGTTTAATTTTACATTGTTTCTTAAGTACTACATATTTTCAAATATAATTAAATCAAACCAATATTTTTTCCTAAATCTATATATAATAAAACATCATAATACTAAAATTCATAATTTTCTATATAAAATTGATAATTTTAAAAAATTACACAAGATCAGGCTAAAATCAAACTCATCTGATTGTTGGACTTCTAACTACTAGTGGTGGTCCTAGAGGTGTCGGTTGATTTAGACGGTAGTAGTGGGGTATATTGGTGGCAACAGTTTGGTTCCAATCAATTGTAGGTTGTGAGTTTGCTTAAAATGCTTTAATTGTATAGATTTTTTGTAATTTTTTTGAAAAACCCCCTAGCTTTCTCTTTTTTTATTCTCTCTATTTTTTTCACACTACAAACTAACCAAATGAGCTTCTGGTAAATTTTGGGTATTTCTAAAGCTCTACGGGATTTTTTTTTGCATTAAATTAAGTTGACATTTGCCTTATCTATTTCCAATTTTAACTTTCTAATTGGTTCAATTTTTTTCTTTCTTCCCTAACCTGCTACAGCTTTACTCTAGACAATTCCCTACTGTTCTAATTTTTCCTTGATTTTTTTGTAATTTTCTTTAATTATTTGACATTTTTTAAGTATTTTAGGTAATTTCGTATATTTTCACCTATATATAAATATATATGAATTACAAGTAATATATTTTATTTTATTTTATGATTTTTAGTGTATATATAATTTATCTCTAGTATTTTATTAGTTATTGAAACTTATTTTATATATTTTTAATAAATAATAAATAATATACTTATAATTTAATATTATAAAATTTTATTATTTTATTACTTATTTCTTTAAATTCAAACTTATGAGATCACTTTTATTAATATTTATAACATTCTTATAATAATTGAGATTTAATCGAATTTTTTAACTAATTATTCTAAACTTTACGTATTAAATCTAATACTACAAGTATAGGACTTCAATACTTTACCTTAAAAGGCAAAAGGATGGTGCCGCTTTCAAAGGATTGCCTATTCGATATGCTTTGGTAGGGTTAGATAAATTTCTGTTGGGTAGCTTCTCTTGTTAAAAAAAACTCTCGTAACCCTTTGGATATATGTACTAGGTCACAAATTTAATGTCAGGATGCTGAACTTACATCTAGTAAGTGCCGCTGGGCTTTGTTAAGTAATGAAATGATGTTCTTTCAATTCCAATATTTATCTCTTCTTTTTTTTTTTTTTCTCCGCGCGACGAAGCATTATCTTGTAAATGAGCATTGTTACTTTTACCAAAGAGTCTTGCTTAGCTGGGTTAAGGAGCGGTCGCCAAAGCGTAGTCCTTTTTAGGTGGCTCAGCTATTTGAGGCATGTTGGTGGTAGGTGCAATCTAAGTCGATTGGCTTTCCCAAGTAGCCTTATATTCATATTGTCTCGTATGCATAGGGATTCTCGCAGTTCTGAGATCGTAGACACGTATCGAGGGAAGATCGGGTTTTTCGTACATTATGCATGGTTCCATGACGTCGGGTGCAGCCATTTCCTCTTTCCTGACGTGCAACTGTCACATCGCATCCTTTTCTTGTACGCTTCCTTCTTCTTATAAATAGATGGTTAAGGGAAGGGATTTCTTCACTTCAGCTTTTAAGTCGATCTTTCAAAATTTCCCAAAGCTCTCTCCTGCGCATTATGTGGCCTTATTCCATTTAGAAGTTTTTTATAAGGGTAACCATAGCAAATTTTCCTTCAACTTCTAAGAGGCGCTTGAGCATAGAGCCTATAGGGCCCAATTTTCCCCAAAGCTACGGCAACCCAGTTGGCTGCAATAGCAAGAGGTAGTGATAAGAGGGTTATCGATCTATATCATCAATTTTAGGTGGATGAATACCTGTAGGATCTAGAGCATCAAACAGATGTGCAGGATGAGTATGCAAAGTATGCCGAAGAGGTACGCACCACCTCAACCAACCGCGAATTACTGATTTGCGAGAGCCAGATGAGTCATCGTCCGAAGGGTTGGTAGTGGAGTGTGCCTAGCAGGGAGGTTGGAGTATGTTTCACTGCTGAGAACAAGATATGCCTTTTTACTTCTTACTTCGAAGCAGGACTGAGAATGTTGTTTGCCAGGTTGGAAAGGGATTTCTTTGACTATAATCAGATGCATCCAGGGATGCTAACGCCAGACTCTAGTGGCATTTGAGACCACGTGTTGGGATCGGAATGTCGAGCCAACTCACATCCTATTTCGTCATTATTATGCGTTGAAGTCTAGTCCAATGAAGGGTTGGTATCGTTTATCTGCCCGAAAAGAGAGCAAGAAAATATTCTGAAGCATTCCTGATATGTGGAAAGGGTGAAGAAAGAAGTTCTTCCTCGTCCAAGCCAAAGGGTGTTTTAGCTTCTAGTCGGAGTGGGTCCAACTAACCTAAAGCTGGTTGGTGATGACAAGGATACCTCCAGTCTTATTAAGGAGAAGCTGATTTGGTGGCTAGTAGATACCATGGAGACAGTGCAACTTTGCTTGGCTAGCATGGAAGTAGGGCGAAGGGCCTAAGCCAAAGGTACCGGTTTTCTACTAGAGAGCTGCGTTTAGATGAGTCGATTGTCCGTTGTTTTATGAATAGGGGGAGCAGTCCTTAGCCAAGCTATTGCTCGATGTCATGATTTTTCATTTTCCTTAAATTTATAAACTACGTTTCTTGTTTTGTAGGGGCTAAGATGGCGTTAAGCATGAAGGATCCAAATGTCCTGCTAGTGGTTTGATTGGAGTGGAATGGAAGCAAAAAGAAAAGGGATAGGCAGGGGTCTGCCTAGAAGAGGAAAAGTGAGGTGTCCCCTATTATCAAGGATGATCTGGTTAATAGTCCAATCGAGGTTAAGGCCACTCATTGGGTTGACAAAAGAGCTCAAGTGCAAAGTACCTAAGGATAGATGTCAATCCCGGTAGCGGCAAAACTGGTGTTTGTGGAGGTCGGGGTACTGCCTGGGGTTGAGGCGTTAGTTAGGGAGGCTCGAGTAGCCGTAGTGCTGGACTCTAATAATATTGAGTCCGATGGTCCGGTTAGTAGGGGTTCATCATATTTTGAGGCCCAAGGAGAGGTTTTACAGGAGTCTGAGCTAAGGGCAACCATATATGCTCTTAGCTGGTCAATTAAGTGCAGGTAGTCTGTCATCAATGATCCTTCGAAGTGTATAGAGTTTTTCGTCCAGGGTGTTCCACCTATGGATTAGAGATCCACAAGGTTAAAATGAAGAGTAGAGATGCCAAGAATGTTGTAGAAGAGGCTATTCCAGCAGGCAATAAACATAAGTGCTTAGCCTTTCCGTTATGTGCCTTTGCTCTGTTCATGTATTGCGAGTTAAGTGGCACTTGTTATAAATGGCCATGTTGGCAAGGTTGTTGGAAGTTTCTACGACCATGCATTTTAACCTTAACCAGGATGGTTGGGCGAAGGAGATGGCTAAGACTAATGCACATGCCCACGCCCACACTACAGACAAGGTGATGCAAGCTCTAGAGACAAAATTGCCCACTTACGATCCGACGAGGGGCTTTGTATGGGACCTGGCTGCTGCTAATGCTCTTTAGGCGATGTAAGCTCTAGCCAGAGGAATTGCAACCTAGTGCAGGGTATCTGTTTGGAAGTTGTAGCAAACTTCAAGGCTAGCACTTAATGGAAATTGCGCCAAATTGACTTTCTCATTGAAGGGACAAGGAAAGCGCAAGAGTTAATTAGTAACTCTCATCCCGACTATCACTTGTCAGTCCTGGATGACTTTATCAAGGAGCTTACTGAAGACAAAAGAGAAAGGGAGGAGGAGGAGGATGCTGGGGGTGAAGAGCCAGAAGCCATTGTTGAAAATGTCAAAGAAGCTAACCCCCGTGGATGCTGAGCGAAAGTGGGGCATCAACCACAGGTATCCAAGGAAGAAAACCTATAGACAAATGACGATACTGAGGCTACTAGGGAGGGACAAAGTTGTAGAAGAAATTGGCCATTATAGGGCCACTTGATTTTCCTTAGTTGTTTTGTGTATATGCCCAGTGTACTGGGCCATTCCTTGTATGAAATTTTCAATAGAATGAAGTTGTATATTTTTCCTTCCCCCGTGTTTTCCTATATCTCTTTTAGTCTTTCCCCTGTTTTGGTATTCCTTGAGCTATTATTGATTGTTTCAATAAGAATGAGTTGTATTCCCTCGCTTAACCTGCACGAGATCTTCCCAGTTTGGGGCAAGTTTTTGCTTGGCCTTCCTAAGATACATTGACTTATAATTTTCAACGCATGAGGTCCCAACGACAGATTCCTCGGTTTTTAACCTTCTTGTTATAGCATCCAGCTGCCCTGTTGGTAAACCATTGTGTATGCTTTCGCAAGGTCACAAACTTCAAGAAAATTCAAATTAGTCCAAAAAGCAATCTCATTGGCCTTTTTACCCTAAGACTAGATCCGTACCATTGGAATGTGAAGCTCAACGGGCAAGATAACCTACATTCCGAAAGCCAAATTATAGGGATGTTTCTCAAGTTATAGGGATGTTTCGCGCTAATGACTCTTTTCTTTAGGTTGCAAAGGCTGGTTTTATTTACAGCCCCTATCTAGCCATTAGATTTAAGGGTGTGCAAAACCATCGTGTAATGTATACGACTACCTTATTCTTTATAGAAGTCCCTAAACTTCTTGTCAAATTAGTGTTGTCGTCAGCAATGCAGGTGCTGGGGACACCAAATCAACACACGATGGATTTCCAAACAAATTCTTCCATGTTCTTTACCGTGATCTTTGCCATAGCTTAGATCTCTAACCATTTTGTTAAGTAATCAATGGCAACTACAATTTATCGTCTCTATACTATGACCTTGAGTAAGGGTACCTGTATATGTAATTTCCATTGGACAAAAGACCATGGACTTGTGATTGGGAATAAACCACTGCTCTACAGTCTGTCAAGGGCAGCATACTTCTGGTACTGATGGCAGTATTGAACCATGGTTTCGCATCTACCTTCATTGTTGGCCAATAATTGAAACAATGGAAGGCTTTGTTTTCAGTCTTTTTCTTTCATACCCAAAAAATTTAAACGAAACAACTGCCTAGTGGGAAAAAATGTAATTGACCTAAAAACCCAGAGCATGCATATCCTGCTATGAACTCTTTACAGAGAGCTTGATTTGACATGAAAAGCATATCCATCCATATGCCTACAAGCAATGACAATGATGATGAATCAAGATAAATCCAATCTACCAAAGTAAAAGGATACAAATAACGTTCTAAGACCTTGAGACAGCAAAAAATTCATGGATCCATCGAAGTTTCCAATTCTCTTAATCCAACTTTTGAAATCCTAAGCAGCATAGATGGATCTCAGCAAATAGTTGAAACCGTAAAAGGAATGTATCCTTTCTGAATCAGAAATTCACAAACCAAAAGTTCAAAGATAAAGCCCTTGATGGTCAAATGCTACTTATTTTAATGCTTAGTTGAGTTGAACTGAAGATACATTTCTTCCAAATGATATTTAAACACTGATCAAAAGAAAAAAGAATAACACATCAAGCAAGGCAGCAGCCAACCAGCCCAAACACCACCAAGGTCCTGCAAAATTTCGGTAACATATGTAAGCTTGCAGTCATCAAACAGCAACGTATGCAAAGAATAGCACATGCCTCCAAACACAACAGTGTATGAATACTAAAGTAGTCTGCAAATTCTACAAGCATCCCCCGTTTAGAACCCACTAAAGGTACCAAGTAGCTCGTACCTATATTGGAGTCTCAAATGTTAAGTCTCAACATCACACCCTTGGTACTATAATGTTTCCTGACCTAGAAATCATGGATTGAAGTCTTGAAAAAAATTCATTACATGTAAGAATAAGAGGATCAAAACATGACCTTTCAAAAACTCAATCATGCTAGCCTTCTGGACTGGACCTATATTTTTAATTGGACAGGGGTATCATGGTTTAATTACTCTTGCAACTACAAATCTCCTTTTTGGCTAGTGTCTCCTGAACTTAAAGTTGCACATTCATATGGTGATGAGGAATATTAAATGAACCATTGCACTCCACCTGCTTTCAGCAACGAAATAGAAAAAGTTTACATCTACCCAACTTTTCTTTTACAGATTGTCTGATATAATTCACAGGATGAAAGTGAAATGGATAAAAGAGACAAAAAATTAATGTGTTTGGCCTCTCCTCTCCTTCCCATCCACAAGGTTAGTTCACCTTTCAAGTGATCCTACCCAACACTAGTTCTGACTCACAGAAACACTTTTTCAGACCATGACAGAAATGGGCACTCTCTCAGACGCTCAAAACACTAGAAGTATCATAACAACTCCAGAAAACCTAAAAAAAAAAAAAACTATATCTTCAAGAATAAAACACAACACATATAGAAGGTCCATACTTTTTTTTTTCCCCCAATGTCAACTATAAAAAGGAAATTACTGTTCCAGGCCATCGCATCAACAAAAACATGCAACTAATTTCTTTAAGGGGACTTCCTTTACTCAGATTCATAGTAATTGAGCCCCTAATGGGTACCAATTTCAGCACCACTTTCAACTGATTTAAAGTTAATATACGTTCAGCGGGGGAATTAAAAAAAAGCATCATGTCCTCCAGAAAATACAATAGACTGAACAGAAGTAATAACAAAAAAGGTCAGATTGTTACCAAAAAGAGATTCGAATTGACATAGAACTACATGCTAGGAATCAGATCATGCTCCAGAAACAGAAGCCATATTGGCTGAAGTCTCAAAACTCCAGCAATGTGGATATGCATAGCAGAAATGCTAAAATATCTATTAAAACAATAAAAAAATGACAACAAAAGCACAAAAAAAGCAATGGTAGAACAACATTATTACCTGCAGAACAACTACATAACCAATAATGAAACCAGGGGCAGACAACCATGAATCAATTAAATGAAAAGAAAATAACCAAAGTAAAAACAGAAATACAATTCAGATAAATTATCATGTAGATCAATCTAGAGACAAAATTGCCTGAATAAGGAGCAACCTTCATTGTACAAGGTATGCTTATAAACATCAAGAACATTTACCATCAGGTTGTCACTTGTGTATAAAGCTTGCGAAAAAACACAATATTTTGGGCTCCAAGCATCAGAACTACCAAATAACTGTAAATAATGAAAACCCAGTTTGATTACACAGAAAAAGAAGTGACTGCAGTAATGCTATATGTGCCTACAGAAACCATATAACTTCTCTGCTATGAATCTACATTTTTTCTTATCAACTCCAGGAAGGACACGTACATATAAACACTTGCAACTGGGGGAGAATTCCATTTTTGTGGGTTAGTTGCCCACTACCAGTTCTTCTCTTGTATTGCCCTCAGTCAGAAAACCGTGTTTCTTACTATAGAGACAAACGCATTACACTAGACTGAAAAGCTTGAAATGAGAGGAAAAAGAAAATGTAGCGCACTAGACTGAAAAAGAGAGAAAAAAATGTGGCACCGTATCAGACGAGGCTTAAGTTGAATTACATGATGACAAACGCCAGAAATGCCATAAGTCAAATCGTCTTCTTTTTTAAATTATTACCTTTTCATTGTCTTGTATGTCAAATATCTGATATCTTTGGCATGTTTTCTAGTCAGATATTCGATTTCAATCCCGTAACGAAACAAGACCATATCCACGAACCAATCAAGCCCTAGCACACACAATACAAATCAACAGGTGGAGAAAGAGAAATACCTAAGGCGCTGGATTTAGTGGCCGTGTTCCTTGGCATGCTGCTGATGTTCGAGATGGCGGCGTTCCTCGGGAAGAGCGACGAGGTAAGAGAAGATCATACCTCCGTAACAGACATGGAGGAGAGGATCGATGGAGCTGGTTTCGATGTACTTAGCATGGTAATTATCCAGTCCTTTTTGAATCGCGCTCTTCAAGTAACCAAGAGAGAGCATCGGCTTCATGTGGTCAGGGACATCCTTCACCTTGACTCCCCTTATTTCATTCAAGAATTGACGGATCGCCATTTCTGTGGATAGATGGATGGATGGACGCTTGAAACCCTAGGTTCCTTAGAGTCTGTCTGATTTGGAAATTTTGTGGCCTTTTACCGCTGGTGAGAGTGAATAAACTGGATGGGTTGTTTTATTTTATTTGTTTAAGAAAGAAAATGCTGAATGTGACCCGTAAGTTTTTGTGGCTTTGCGGTTTAACCCCTGGAAAACACGTCTTCTCAATTATGCCCTTCAATTTTTAGTTATATGGGAATTCTTGAAATAAGGGTGTACTTGTACAATATGTGATGGCACCAATCTTAAATTAGTCCCTTTTTTTATATAAGTTTCGTTTGAATTTTTATTTTTATATATTTTATCTGTATATGATTAGTATTTATTTAAAATTTAGTAGTTAAAAAATTATTTTATCTGTATCTTATATATTTTTGTTTCATAATTATGATAATAAAAATGGTGATTAAAATATTAAAAATGAGAAAATAAAAATTCTTATACTTTTAAAAGAAAATATTAAAAAATATATTTTATGTATTGAAAATGATTATTTTAATTGATATTTTATGTAAATATAAATAAAATAAAACGTAAATAAGAAAGGTATATATTAAATTATATTTTTATCTTTTTAGCATTTTATTCTTACCAAATGTAATATTCAAATAAATACAAATTAGATACCAATAAGATGGAAAAAAGATGAATTAAATGGAATCATAAAATATTCATATGTATATCATAGATGTATATACCAAATATGCCCTATTTTTTTTAATGAGATTATTTTGACTTTATAGAGTTAAAATCATTTCAAAGTATAATGGTCGAGTATGTATATAATGGTCAAGTATGTATATAGTAGGCTATTGCAGATGATACAGTATATGCAAGTTGAATGTCAGATGGCTTTCAGAAGTTTTGAGCTAATGATACATCAAAAGATATTATTAGAAAGAAGCATCAGAGTAGGACTAATTGAACTCTAATTTCAAATGCATGCGTATGATATAAGATCACTCACTTGTTCTTGATTGATTTGATGTTTTCATCCTTCCTCGATTGATTTCAGCAAAGTAACAATGCTGCTAGTAGTCTTCACAACGCTTTGAATGTATCAAATGAAAAGGAGGTTGTCTTTATTTATAAATTTTGTACAGCAGTTAATTAAATTTTAGTAATTTTTGTGGATGATGTTTTCATGAAGAAAAGAAGAATCATGTTGAATACAACCCTAGCTGAACGCATTTGTTGGGGGAATAAGAATTTTTTTTTTATTTTGTATTTTCCATTTTTTTTTTTTACGGGATACCTAACACACACACATATATATATATAGGTATATATATAGGTTCCATGCATACAATATATAGTAATGAAATATTCCCCTTAACTATAAAACCAATTGCACATGGTAGGATATGCACATTACACGTGATCCTACGGCAATCTAATTATATAGCTATATTCTATATAGACCAGGTAATATGAAATTAATAACAAGGCCCTAGGCTTCTTAATCCATTCTCCCTTATAACCCACGTCTAATTTAAGAGAATAACTCCGACTTCCAACACTACCGAACAACCATCCAATTGAAACCTTCTCTTTACTTTTGTCTTATCCAAGAAACCGTAACTGACCTGTTACACCCGGATGCTTGATACGGTGAACCATTACTTTTAAAACAAAAGTTAAGTGCACTAAGCCGTACAGGCAATATAATCCCGGTAAGAACTATGTTGAACTCATAAGAAATGTATTCTAGCTCTCGACTATATTAGTTATGTCTAAAGCTAAGCAATCAAAATTAAAATTTTATTTTTAATTCTAGAAACTAACACTCCGTCTAATTTATATTAATCAATTGAATTGGGATATTCAACATGAATTTGATTATAAATTAGATAAATATAAAGTATTTACTATTGATATCAAATCTTTAATCGATATATTTGTAAAACTATGAAGCATTTGATAAGTATTCATTTTCTCAAAGTAAATAAATACCTCTTTAGATATGAAATAAATTTAATTAATCCTTTTTTATTCCTAAATTCTAATCGAATTGAATTATATATACCTATGCCTTATCTTTAATTGAATCAACCAAATTATAGAAATCGATTAAAAAGGGTTTTTTCAAACTCAATCCTAATCTTACCTATATTACAACTAATCAAAATATAAGTTCAATGACCATCGAATCAATAATTTAACGAAATATGAATTATTGCCAAAATGACAAAATCCATTAAGTAGTAATCCGAATGTCCAATTCACAATGTCGACTAAGCAAGGAAGAAATAATATCCAAAGCAAAAACATATAAAGGGGAATAAAATGAACCATCAAAAGCGGTTCGCAAGTCCATGAATGAAAAATAATTACCTCTATCACTGTTGGAGTTGAAGTCCACAAAGAAAGTAAATTACTCTATATTTCTGAACTCTATTTCTAATTTAACGAATGAAAGATAATGAACTCCTCCCCTTGTTTACAAGGTCTTTTTCCATTTATATGTAAAGGAAAATTTGCAACTTTTAACGAGAACATGCCTTTTTAATATAAACTTCGTTCCTAACCATGTAGCATTTTATGAACTATGAAATTGGCTCAAAATGGTCTTGACACAGTCTCAGTGCGGTATGTCAAGTCGTTTGCAACACTAACACGAACTGATTTCTTGTCCAACACGACATGCCATGTCTTGCAATACTAACATGGCCTCGACACATCGTGTTGACACCTTTTCCAATATGAATTACCACGACATGATTTTTTTCCCTTTAATTTGAATCAAGTGCTATAAATTGAATCGTTTTATATTCATTTCTTGCAAGTACCTTTTTATCAAAGCCAGAAACTAAAGTTAAGCAAATTAAGCATTAATATTTACTAGATTCACCTAAGAATCCATAAAAAGTACTATAAAATTGGCCTATAAATTAGGTATAAATATGTCTTATTATATTCCTCCATACCTAAACTTTTGGTTTTCGTCAAGCAAAACAAATTAAAACCCGGAAAACTCTTAAGGGAAGAAATATCATTAAACGCTCTAAGTCATTAAATCAACATTAAGTAAATGACATCAAATTGAATTAGATGTAAGACCTCCTAATTGTTTTTCAAATATATTATATTGTAGGTTGACAAAAGGAATAAACATCAGACTAATGGAAATTTTGTACTCATCCCAAAGATATATATATATATATATATGTATTTGTACAGTTAAATACGTATGTATATATGTGTCCATGCAATAATTACCATAGCTTATTATAAAAGATAGGATATATACATTTTATTCTTATTACAACGAATTTCTAATAAAAACTGCTCATCATGATTAAATGCAGCAAATTTATATATGTAAAACTTAAATTTTTGCAAGAAAAGATAGATTTAATATTTACAAGATTCTTATTAGTATCAAATATGGGAATCTAGGACATTGAGAATTTATCAATTTCTTGGAAAAAATACAATAATAGAACTTTCAATAGCATAATCTTAGAACTTTTGCAAAAAATGTTACCTTGTTATTGACCCGAGTTCAACCCTCAGTCAAACCTAATTTAACCCCTTAACCTTTGACTCTCTCACATGTCCGAGTCAACTACCCAAATCGGATTTGGCGACATTGGCTTAAAGTGATTTTGATTAAGATTGTTGGTCATTAGTATAGGGGTGTATTTTTATACATACATACACATAAATTATAACAGAAGTATCTATGTTGTAGATTTAATTTGGTATTAGTACTTTACATCGTTCTCTTTCATTATAATGTTTTCACTCTTATTCGATTACAAATATTGTAATGAACTTATAAAAAGAAAGCAAGTTTTAGTAGTCTTACCCATAATTAGGGGTAAGCAAAAAAATCGACCAGACAAAACCAGACTAAACCAAACCAAACCAATTCGTAAACCGAACCGAAAATATATTTTTTTCTCACAATTTGGTTTGAAAAATTCCCAATTAAAACAAAAAAAAAATTATGGTTGGTTTAAAAGGATAAACCGAATTAATCCGTAAAACCGAACCAAACCGTTTAAAAATAAAAAACATAGTAATATTTTATTTCAAGTAAAGAGTGTCTTTTGTAATAATAAAGCATATAAAATAATTTTTTATTTAAATTTATTGAAATATATATATATTAAACTTTCAATTAACATAATATAAAAAATATATATGTAGCTTCACTCAAAATTTGTATTATATGTTATTTTTATAAATGAAATTAGTTATTAACAAGCATTTAAAAAGTTTTAGTTACAGAAATATTAATTTCATCAATTTCTATTATGATAATATTTATTATTTTCAATCAACTCAATACTTTTTACATGAGATTACGTGTTTCGTATATATATTTTTCTAAATTAGAAGATATGGTTCAATCCATAAACCAAACTAAATTTTTATGGTTCGAAAAAATTCTTAATTCGAACCGTACAATTTTTTTTAAAGTTATAAAAAACTGAATTGCATTTTTATAGTTTGGTTTGATTTATAGGGAAAACCGAACCAAATCAATCCGTTCCCACCCCTACCCATAACCTCCTTTATAACACTCTATGGATGATTTGCTTATGCATAACACAAAAAGGAAAAAACAATAACAAGAGGTAGATGTGAATAAGAGTTAAGTACGTAAAACTTTGAAATAAAAAGGGCATGTAAAATAACATAAACATATACAAGAATTAGTAATAGTGATAATAACCAATAAAAGATTTCAATACAATAACCTTTGACTAACCCCAACTAACCACACTATATTAGTGGTTTCAAGCCTAACCTTTTGATTGACTACCTACTCTCCTTATATCTGGCTATTATCTAGTGATTTCACGATGTCAAGCCCATCCTTTAATCTACTTACTCTACTTAGACCCTGCCATCCTATTGATCGTATGCTTAAGTTGTTTAAAGATCATTTGATCTGAGCTTGATTCCACTTAAACTATAACATCTTGAAACCTAAAATGCTATGGCTCGCCATGTGTCAATTCATGAAGACTCATAACCTATTAGAAAGCATAATTTTATATAATAGATCGCACACACTTGGCACATCAAAGTCTCTAGAGTATTCAACAAAGCAAGTAAGTTTTACCGATCTTACCCATAACCTCCTTTATAGTACTCCATAGATGATTTGCTCAGGAATAACACCGAAGGGGAAAAATAATAACAAAAGGCAGATGTAAATAAGAGTTAAGTATGTATAACTTTGAAATAAAAAGAGCATTTAAAATAATAGAAACATATACAAGAATTAGTAATAGTGATAATAACGAGTAAAAGATTTCAATACAATGAGCTTTAACCAACCTTAACTAACTACACTATATTAGTGGTTCCAAGCCTAACACTTTGATTACTTACTCTCCTCATATCTAGTTGTTCTCTAATGATTTCAAGCCTAACCCTTAGTCCACTTACTCTTACCATCCTACAGATCATATGCCTAAGTTATTTAAGGATAATGTAGTTTAAGCTTTAATACCACTTAAACTTAATGCCTCAAAACCCAAAACACTACAACCCACCATGTGTCAATAAGCAAATGCTCATAATATATTAAAAACTATAATTTTATATAGCAAATTGCACATAATTAGCATATTAAAGTCTCTAAAGTATTTAACAAAGCAACTTTACTGAGTCTTGTAATACAAACATCATTACCAAACCTACAGTTGGAGTTTGTATAACTCTTATAGATAAGCATCATAAGGCAACAACACTCAATAGCAATAGTGTTAACAGCACAACTAGTAAAAAGTTCGATCTCTACAACATCGTACATTGACTCAAACCAACAACAGACATCTAACAAGTCCCAAATTTGTTACTCCTCATAATATCCATAATTTGTCTTATCTCTAGGTTATACACTAAGTAATAGCCTAAGTATCATAAAGGTCTGCATCACCTGTTGATATCTACATCTAAAGAAATAAGAATCTCCAATGGGTGAGCAAAATGCCTAGTACAAGGTATATTATATAGACACGAGTATGAGCACACAATAGCATAAACACATGCAATGATGGTTAAATAATGCACAACTAATTATTTATTATTGTTTACTTTTTGTTTAACACAGAGCACAGATTTGAGATTGAAAAGTTTAGGTAACTCATGACCCCAAATCATATACATACATATATAATACATAAATATGTAGTGTTAGGTACTCTTCAACAATCCAAATCAATAACCTAAAACTAACCTAAATCCTTTTGGTATGCAACTCTACCCCACATAATGTCATATATTAATCATCGAGTTGCTACCTTAAGATCACTAGTATTCCCAATCCCTTAAGCCCAACCGTACACACTCGATACATGCATATAGTAAGTTGGATATGAGTTAAGTTTATTGATTACTTGTCCTATGCAAGTACAGTTGCAAAACATGGTATCTTGATTCTTTAAATGATTAACTCTAAGTATTTTATTGTTTATTAGTCCTTCTTATTAAATCTAACCAATAATCTTATGATTAAATTTATTCAAATCCCCACATACAAACCCTTAAATTATTTTTAGTTTTAGCAAATACTTAAATGATGGTCCTAACTTATTTTAAGGTTGTAAAGAATTAAATTAAGGAAAGTAGTAAAATATATTGCTTAAATATATAAAAAAGTCATAATGTATGTTTTAGGAAAGATACCGTCCTATTGATAACAATAAGCACCATAAGCCAATGTTAATTAAGCATAAAGGGGCATTTTAGGCTTGAAAAATGTTGAAACTAGCTCGCCAGTTAAGAAGCATACCATTAGGCCGATTTGCTTCTTTTATGTACCGACTTAATGATCTAAAAGTAAACTAGCTTGTTGGTCCCACCAAATCTCTTCTAACAATTTTCTTCTTTTTCGAAGAACACAAAAAACTCCAAGTGACATTATTCAAAATCTCCAGTTCACCAAGGGAATTTCCTTAAATCAAAACATCTTTAACCATATAACATTTCTTAACACCAAAATTTTCAGGAGTTATTTATAGTAAATATTCCAACAATTAACGCCAAGCATCATTTCTCCCACTTACCAAAAATGCAGCATCCCAACATGCGTTACTTTATTGTTCTTCTTCAATTATGATAACAACTCTATTGAATACACATACAACACACATATAAAAAAAAAAAAAAGGCTTTGAGGTTTAGCAAAACTCTCTTTAAAACTAATCATTAGAGTGCCACCCAAAATGAAATTATTTTATTTCTTTCTTTTTCAAAAAAAACAATTATTATAACCCATTCGAGATTTCTTTTTTCAAAGAACAAGATATACTTTCTACATCTTTTTATAAAGCATGTAGGCATTTGCTTTTCAACTTTGATTCCTTAATTACCATCTTCGCTATAATTTTAAAAATATAAAAGTAAAAAAATACAATTTATACTAGTACAAAATGTGAAATAAAAGTAGGTAAATAACCACTAAATAATTTTTCAAATGTTAGATATTAAAATGACATAAATATAATAGAGAATAAATAGAGACCAATTACGAGGAGAAAATAAAAAAGGAAAACCTCCATGGCTATGGTAATCCAATTAGCTAGTAATACAATGGGTGGGGTTAGGTCAAGTCAAAATGAGAAGATGTATATTATAACATGATTGGATAATTCAAAACTCTAATTATCATCTAAAAGCATATGATACGTGACACTTCCAATGCCCTTTGTCAACTACTTTAAATAGCCCTTCCTACTAAAACAAACAAAAAAAAACTAATTATTATAATTGTATTTGTACGCTTTTTGTACTCCATCGAAGCACTAGTTTTCCACTGCTAGAATCCCTTCTATCTCTACTACCTTCTGCCTCCATCTTCGCCATCTTTTCTCTCTCGTCTCCATCCATCAATACTCCTCTACTAATCAAGGCTCCCTCATTGAACTCAATCTCTCCTCCTCTTTCTCTTCACCTTCTACTTCGTCTTCTTCCTTCTCGAATGATATGAAAGCTTTAAGGCTTAAGAAGATTCAAGAAACAGTTCATACTATTATGGTAATGAAATTCACACCAGAGAAGATCTGTTTCATACCTAGGACTTCTAAAACTATTATCAAAGTTTTAGAGGTTTTAAATTATATTTTGATAAATTTAGGAGGTATTTATGCATCAAAATCAAAATTTAAGGGGGGTATTTGCAACATATAAGGGTTATTTATCAATTTATCAAAATTTAGAGGATTTTAAAACACACTTTAAAAGTTCTAGAGTTCAATTCTCTCATATGTCAAATTTGAGGGGCTTATTTGTATTTTCCATGATTTGTTTTTAAAGAAACTTTGAAAAACTAAACGAAATAATACTTCTTAAATATAGATACCCATTGGCGATCTAAGTCATAAAGGGTCCAACAATTGTAAGCCTTAAGGTATTTAATGCCATGAATACATGGCTATTGTATATCTTACTCATGCACATGGGGAGTCCTTGTATATATGTTGTCTTCTTCATTATATTGATAAATTACCAATGTAGGACCAATAATTGCTATAAAGCAAGGAAAGTAGCCAAATATCAAAGAAGAATTGTTAAATTTGTAATTATTTTGTAATAAGACAAACAAGTCCATCCAATTATCTGTCCATAATCTTGATCTCAAACAATACCATCATGTAGATACTTGTCCTTTAAAGTAGAATTGCATAGCAACATAAAGTAAATGATTCTAAATTAAATTAGATGTAAGACCTGCCAATCATTTTCCAAATATATTATATTATAGATTGATAAAAGAAACAAATATGGGACTAATGGAAAATTTATACATTTGTACATGTCATCCAAAAGATAAATATATTTATATGAATTTTTATAGTTAAATATGTATATAATGTCGAGCCTAAATTTTCAGTTTTTTATTTAAATTTTATTTCCCATTTTCATGATTAATACTAAACCTGAATCCATTTAATATTAATCTTGGATTAAAGAAACTAGGAAATTCTGATTTTTTATTTAGAAAAATTTTTTAGAATCCTCACCCAATCAAAGTCGGGAAAAAGAAAAGAAACCGTAATCAATTGGGTGAATTGATTATAATTTAGCTATTGGTTTTCGATTTTAATTTCATACAAACTAGAGAAATTCGAATCTAAAGGCTGACTTATTAAACCCTAATGGGTACCATTATTTATTTACTGAAATTAGATTTATTTTTTAAATTATAATTTTTTAAGAAAAAAAATTAAAAGAAAAAATAACTTAAGTTTCTACATATTTTATCGTCGCCCCAAAGGTGCCTACGTATCCACTAACTAGAATCAAACGATCGTAATTCTTTCTCAGAAATTCTAGTGTGTTGGTTTTTTTTTTTTTTTTAATACCAACCAAGTTTATGTATTCGATCCATTTAGTTTATTTAAAAAAACAAATCTAAGAGAATCAAAACTCATGAGTGATTTAAAAACTCTCTAAGATGTCCTAAAAATCTTATTGATTTTTAATTAATTTTTACTTCTAAAAAATTGATTTTCTAAGTGAGAAATCTTATAAAAACTAATCCTAAAAATTTCCTAGACTAATATATATATATATACACACATACATACATATTATTACTCTTAAGTAGACATTTACTTAAAAGAAAATAGTACTTAATCTATAAGAAAACTAATGCTAAAAAGCAACACCTAAGTTAATATATATATGTATATCTATATCTCTACTTGTTAAACAATTATATACCTAAATGAAATCATATCATATAAAAATTTATTAAAAAAAAAAGAAATCTCCTAATATGTACATATCTTATATCTATACTACAATATATGACCAAAGATCTAATAATATAATATAATTAGAATAATAATAAACTATATGAATAAAATAATAATAATAATTAAAAAAAGAAAATTTGAAGAAACCGAACCTTAATTGTTTTGTTCGGTGAGGAGCTGCAGTAGGTCGCTTGACGGCCTTTGGGTGTTGCGGAGTTAGCTTGCACATGCAGTTGATCAGATGTAAGCCCCAAAGTTCAGCCAAGTAACCGTATGATTGAATTTAGAACCCAAGGTTTAGGGCGATCGGCTAAAGGATCCGATCACACCCAAATTATAAACTATTGAGAGAAATATTAGTAAAAATGACCCCGTAAACTTAAATTTAAGAAAATAAATAGCAAAATAGGAGACTATAAAATTTTCAAATTTTAAGCATAATAACTGCTAATTACCGAAAAGGCAAAAAGTGTAATATAATAACCAATAAACTATTAGAGATAGATTATATGTATACTAAAAATTTTAGAATGACCAAAATAATATTTAGGAATGTTCACGTGTACCCTACATGTATTTACGTGTAGATAAAAATACGCGTAATTATTAAAATTGGCCGAAAACTAAGCAAATAATTAAAGAAAAATATAAAATAATTATGGAAAAATAAGAAAAAATCAAAAGATGATAAGATGAATCAAGATAAGGTCGTGGCAGGTCCAAAGCTGCAAAATAAAAATTAGCCAATAAAAATTGAACAACACAAAAGCCAAAAACTAAGGAATTTGGACAAAATCTTGTCAAATTAATGCATATTAATTACAGCAAATGTCTATAAATAGGGAAAAAATTTACAGAGCTCATTTGGACAGTTTGGAAAGTTATAAAATTAGGGAGAGCCGAAAAATCGAGAGAAAATCCAGAAAAATAAAAAAAAAAAGAAAACTGTGCAGTTAGGGGTTTTAAAGGTAACCCACACCATACGAGGAGCTGGGAGTGGACTGCCACCACCACCACACGGTGGTGGCAGCGCCCATGCCGGCCGACAATGCCACGGCAGCCCGCGGTGGCCGGAGCCACCAAAACCGGTGAGTCCAAATTCCAGCCCGATTCTTGTGAAATTCTGTAAAAATAGTAAATATAATTATAAAATTATGAATTTCATTATTATGAGATATTTTTGTATGTAGTTTATAGAAAAAATATTATTTTGATGAAAACATACCCCGTAATATATGGTCCTTAAGAAATCATGCAAAACAGAGCACATTTCGGTTTAAAAATAAATGACCTTAGGAGTGTAGTTTGGAGCTCAATTTTTTTCTGTAGGATTCTCATGTGATATAGAATAGTGCTATGAAGCCATTTTTTTAAATTTAATTTTCAAAATTTTTAAGTTAATTTTTAGCCCTAAAATGATGGAAAAATTGAGTAATTGGGAGTTAATTAGGTGATTAGGATATTAATTACTGATTTAGATAGTAATTAGATGTTTAGGGATGTTAATCTCTGATGTGGAAACCTGATCCTAGTGTATGGAGTGTTAAGTATAAGTAATGAAGATGTTATGTGTTAAATGTAGAAAATTAGGAATATGTAGAATTAAAAATTAATAAATATGGAAAAATTAGGTTTAATTAGATAATAAAATAATGAAAATCAAAACATAACAAATCTGAAACAAAATTCAATTTTAGGTAATTATATGAAAAATGTAAAAATTTCTCACAACATGAGTAAATTCGGTACACTAATATGGATTTAAGTGTACCGGATGGAATAAAATGCTGACTAGGGGTAGTAATCGTATTTAGGAGATCGGGAATTTATGTGATTAATTTCACATTATGGGTTGGAACGGATTTCTAGGATTGGAATCTAAAACATTACTTAGAAATCGAACTAAAAACCTAATTTAGAAATCGATGCGAAAAACCGAACCTGAACCTGAACCTAAACCCAACCCTAAACTAATTATAAAAGACTTAATATCTAGATAATTAGGTATATTTAACCTTAAACAAAACCTAACAATAAGCGTTATCGGATAAAATGAACTTATAATATTATATGAAATACTAAAACCACGTTCGTGTTATAAGGATGATCGGCGATGGCCTGAGCAAATCGGACCTCGAGTGAGTGAGCGAGGAGTCGAGGTAAGTTGGGATTAATACGATGCTGTATTTTGGAGGCTTAAGATTATGCTTGGTTGTGCTTGTTAGATAGAGAATGTGTGCATGTGCTTGATTATGGGTGATGCTATGATTATGTTTGTTGCTCTGGCACATATTGTATGAATTGTATGTAATGATTGATCACCCTGAATTGGACTTAATCAAATATACTACCAGTAATCATAATCGAACATGCATGGCAACCCGTTAGGGGAACTTAGGACTCTCCGACCAAATACCGACCCCTTCGGAAGGGATAGCGCAGGATTACAAAATGGTCCCTTCTTCATCCTCAGTCAAACTAAGTGACAGGAGAGGAGGTCGCGGCGAGGGTGAAGGCAGTGGTTCGAAGGTAGTCGCGGGAGGAGCAAGGTCTCCATTACACAAGCCTGGGTTTGGTCGTGAGCTGTTGCATTAACGGTAACTCCTCAACTCGGATTAGAGCGGGCGCAATTTCTCTAATCTCACGACGGGCTAGACAACGTCGTGCGATGGCATTTGCTTGCACATGCATTGCACCTAATAAGTGATTGAAAACCTTGTTGTGTGTATGGTATAGTTTTAAGTCCTCCGTCCTAACTTACTGAGCTGTGGTTGCTCACATCCCTATAGACATCGTGCAGGTGCTGGCTAAGAAGCGGCAACAACTACTCTGAAGCTAGCAACTGCTGGATCCTGGGGAGTGAGGAAAAACATTGAAGAATCAAAACATGTTTTACTTTTCATTTCCGATTAATGTAATAACTGAATTATAGTGACTATATATAACTTTTCTCACTTTCTTAAATGATTTGTTTAAATTACAAATTGTCTACTTCAAAGCGGGTTAGTCGTGGACGCCTTGTGTAGATCAGGTCTAAGATAGCGGTTGTAAGGCCAACTTCTATCTTATGGCGGTTTACACGGCGGAGGCTGTTACGACTCTACCGCTTCGGGGCGTGACATTAGAGTTGTATGGTTGAAATTGTCGTATGTGAGCTGTTGGAGTCGCTTAGATTCGTGCTTTGTAAACGTGGCTGCTGTCACTATTGTATTGCTTATAGATGGATAGAGTTCGGATGTTTGATGCATGAGACGTGTTGTGTGTGGCGAGTACACAGACGAAGTGGCTGTTAGCTCCTACGGTAATGAAATGTGCTACAGCAGTAAATGGTGTTGTAGCAAGGATGGGTAACCATGGCGTATACTGTAGTGTTCGTGGGAAGTACGATGAGAGTGTATTGATCAGAGCGTGTATTAATGTGTGCTATGGCGCTACTAGTGAGTGAACGTCGGTGCTATGCAGCAATATGGATAGTGTGAGCCATGTCGTGTAGTAGGCATTGTCGTCACTACTGTATGGAAGTTGGGGGTTGGTTTTATTACCGTATGGATGTTGATACAATAGTGTGGACAATGTAAGCTTGGGGTCAATGCAAGGGATCGATGCCGTTGTGTAGTGCTTGTGTATGCAGGACAATAGTGTTTTGGGGATGGACGTATGTGGGATTGGGGTGCCGTCGCGAGGATGGGCGCGCGTAAACTATACAAGTAATGAACTTAAGAGAAAGTGGGCTGTAGCTTTTCTTTCCTTTTCAAATGTATGTGTGTAATTTTTTAACAAGAGTCCTCCTTTATAAGTTACATGATTAATATATAAAACTCAAAATAAATCGTATCAAATGGAATCTCTTATATTAATTCGAATCTGATTTGATAAAAATTAAATTAGATCAAAATCACTTATATCATTTCAAATCCAATTTAATAAAAATCAAACTACATTTAAATCTTTTATGATGATTCAAATTCGATCAAATTAGATTCAAAAGGTTTGATTAAACATGGATTCCGTACGCTCAATTCGTTTATGCAATACTATATCTTAGCTTATTATAAAAGATAGGATATATACATTTTATTCTTATATGAAAAGAACTTCTGATAAAAACTACTCATCTTAATTAAATGCAATAAATTTATATATGTGAAACTTAAATTTTTGCAAGAAAAGATAAATTTAATATTTACATGGTTCTTATTAATATCAAATATGGGAATCTAGGACATTGATAATTTATCAATTTCTTAAAAAAAATACAATAATAGATTTTCAATAATATAATCTTAGAACTTTTGCATAAAATTTTACCTTTTTATTAACTCGAGTTTAACCTTTGATCAAACTTAGTTTAACCCCTTAACCTTTGACCTTCTCATATGTTTAGGTCAACCGCCTAAACCAGGTTTAGCAACATTGCTTAAAGTGATTTTGATTAAGATTATTGTTCATAAGTATAGGGGTGTGTTTTTATATATGCATACACATAAATTATACGAAAAGTATCTATGCTTTGGATCTAATTTGGTATTAGTATTTTAGATTGTTCTCTTTCATTGTTATGGTTTCACACTTATTTGGTTATAGATATTCTAATGAGCTTATAAAAAGGAAGCACGTTTCACCAGTCTTATTCGTAACCTCCTTCATAGCACTCCACAAATGATTTGCTTTGGCATTGCTTAGGCATAATACAGAAGGGGAAAAACAGTAACAAGAGGCAAATGTGAATAAGATTTTAAGTATGTAAAACTTTAAAATAAAAAGAGCATGTAAAATAATAGAAACATATGTAAGAATTAGCAATAGTGATAATAACCAGTAAAAGATTTCACTATAAGGAGCTTTGACCAACCCCAACCAACGAGACTATACCGGTGGTTTCAAGCGTAACCCTTTTATAACCCACCTTCCTTTTATCTCATTGCTCTTTAATGATTTTAAGCCTAATCCTTAGTCTACTTACTCTCCTTAGACCCTACCATCATAATGGTCATATACCTAAGTTGTTTAAGGATCATCCAATTAGCTATAATACCATTTAAACTGTAATACCTTAAAACCCAAAATGCTATCACTTGCCGTATATCAATACATGGAGGCTCACAACCTGTTAAAAACCATAATTTTATATAGCAAACCACACATAACTAGCATATTAAAGTCTCTAAAGTTTTCAACAAAGCGGTTTTACTACTTGCTAGGATATAATCATCATTATCAAACTTGTAGTCGAAGTTTGCATAGCTTCTATAGACAAACATCATAAGGCAACAACACTCAATAACAATAGTATTAATAACATGACTAATAAAAAGTCTGATCTCTATAACATCATACATCAACTCAAATCAACACATGCATCTAATGAGTGCCAATTATATTACTCCTCATAATATCCATAATTTGTCTTATCCTCAAGGTTATGCGCTAAGTAGTTGCCTAGGCATCATAAAGGTTCGCATCACCTATTGGTATTTGCATCTAAAGAAATAAGAATCCCTAAAGGGTTAAGGAAACATCCAATATACGGTATACTGTTTAGGTACAAGCATGAGCACACAATAGTATAAACACATCTACGATGATTAAATAATACACAACTAATCATTTATTATCATTTACTTTTAGTTCAATATACAACATAGCTTTGGCGTCCTAACTTTTAGGATAACTCATAACCCTAAATCACATATATAAATATATAATACATAAATATGCAGTATAGGTACTTCTTAATATCCTATAATCCAAATTAATAACCTAAAATCTACCTGAATCCTTTTGATATACAACTCTACTCAGGATAATACCATTGCCATATATTAATCATCCAGTTGCCACCTTAAGATCATTAGTACTTTTAGTTCCTCAAGTCTAGCTATACACACTCAATACATGTATACGTTAATTTAGATATGCGTTAGATTTGTTGGTTACTAGTCCTATACAATCATAGTTGCAAAAACATGGTATCCCCGTTCTTTGAATGGTAAGCTCTAAATAATTTATTATTTATTAATCCCTATTCTTAAATTTAACAAATAATCTTAGAATTAAATTGATTCAAACCCCACTTACAGCCCCTTAAATTATTTATTAGTTTTAGCAAATATTAAGTGTTATTCATAACTTATTCTAAGGTTGCAAAGGATTAAATTAAGGAAAGTAGTAAAATATATTGCTTAAGTCTAAGGAAAAGCTTTGATGTACATTTCAGGAAAGGTGCTATAAGCCTTGTAATCTGGTGTTCGAGGTTCAAATCGTAAAATTTAGGACAATTGAGTAAATAGTCCGATCAAACCCAAATTTTACGACAAAATTATAAATATTAGTAAAAGTGAGCTCATGGGTTTGGATTTAGGAAAATAAATAATAAAATAATTAATTGTTATAATATTGAATTATATGTAAATTTTCTATTATTTATCAGAAACGCAGAAAATGAATTCTAATAAAAAAATCAATAAAGATAAAATATATGTATACTAAAAATAAAAAATAACTTAAATAATATTTAGAAATATTTATTCGTACTATATATGTATTTATATGTAGGTAAAAATATGTGAAATTACTTAAAATACTCGAAATATGCTAAAATAATACTAAATAATTAAAGAAAATTCACAAGTAATTAAAGAAAAGTATGGAAAAATGAAGAGAATTCTAGAAATAAGGCATAGCAAGTTGGAATTGAAGAAGAAAACGTAAACCAATAAAATTAAGCTAAATAGAAAGTAAAAAGTAAGAGATAATAAACACTTGATAAGGAAAAATTAGAAAAAAAAATCCAAAAACCCAACTATAAATTTAGAAAACCACTTCCAAAACCTCATTTGGTCAATTTAGTATAAAAAAAAAAAATTAAGGAGAGGAGAGAAGAGAGAAAAAACCAATTTTAGATAAAACGGTGTATATTTAATGCTTATAAAGGGAACTCACATCTAATGACCACTTGGAGAGGAATGACCACCACCAATAGATAATGGACCCCATGTCTAGAGCTGTAGATAATGGCAGAGCCACCGCTGGTAGCTTGAAGCTTGTCGATTGGTGAATTTCGATTTCCCTTTTAAATTCGTTTAATTTAGTAAAAATATCAAATATGCATGAAAAGTTATGAAATTTGGTTTCCCTAAGTATTTTTACATGTAGAATTAGAATATCAAACCAATTATTTAAAATTATTAGTGATTATATCAGTTCCTTAAGAGTATGCTTGATTCAAATGAATTTTGTATAAATTTTAAAAAATAGTAAAAAATGTTATTTTGAGATAATTTTTGGTTTACATATTCCTTATATGATATATTTAATTTACATAAAAATAATTTTTGATAAAATATATGTTTAGTATTTATTAAAATTATTTTGTTGAATTTGCCACGTTTTTCTTATGAAAGAAATAATATGCTTTTAATTAAATTCCTTAATGAATTTGTTTTGTAATGACTTCTAAAATTGAGTTATGATTTTGAAAATGTTGAGTTTGAATCTTATAATTTTATTTGTTTATTTACCTAATTTAAGCTAATTTTTAGTAAAATCGAACCTAAAATCGGTATACTTAAGAATAATATATATATAACTATCGTAGTACTTTTCATGATCATAATATAACAACCATAATTTATTGATTATAATATATTTTCCATAACTTTATTGGAGTTTGAGGCATTAGTTGTATGTATTATGCATAATATGTATTAAATATATAGGTAAATGATATATTTTAAGTTAATTTTTTAATTTAGGGTTAATTAGATATAATTTCTGATTTAGGATGTGATTAGACATTTGATATGTTATTGGATTATGAATGATGATATATATATAGTATTAAAAGTGTTAAATATGTGATTTAGAGGTGAATTACGCAATAATACATAATATGTAAATATATCACATTAATGAGTAGAAAATATTATACCAAAAGTGATAATATTATAATAATATTAATATAAAATAAATATGATATTAAATATAAATTTATATAATTATATGAAAAATGTAATTTCTTCTTTATTGGTACTAAATTCAGTAGTTAAACAAGGATTAGGGTGTATTATACAGACTAAAAGACTACTTAGAGACCAAATGTGATATTTATGATACCTAAGTATAATATGAATAATAAGACTCTTGTATAATCTATTGTTAAAAACTGATTTAGAACCTAATTTAGAAACTGACTTCAGAATTGAATCAGAACTCAGCCTAAATTAGGAATAATTGTAAGAGACTTAAAAACCTGAATAATTAAGTATACTAATACCTTAGACTAAAGATAATAATAAGTGTTATATAATAAAACCAATTTATGATAATTATGTGGAAACTAAAACAATATTTGTATTATCGGGATTATTAGTAATGGCTTGAGTGAGTTGTGCCTTGAGCGAGTAAGTTGGGAGTCTAGGTAAGTTGAGATTAATACATTACTATATTCTGGAGAACTAATTTGTAGTACTTGGAGGCTTGGGATTATACTTGGTTGTGATTGTTAGATAGTTGATTATGTACATGCTTATATTCGCTTGTTTTTGAACTTAATGATCTGACTCTTATTTACTACTTCAGCTAGTATTTGTGTGATTTATTTGAAATGATTAAACGCTTTAAATCGGATTTAATTAAATATATGACTTGAAATTCTAAATCTGACATACATAGCAATCCATCAGAGGAAACTTAAGATTCTTTGACCAAACATCGATCTCTTCGAAAGGGATAGCGCTAGATAGTATAATTAATCCATTTTTTATCCTTAGTTGAATTAAGTAACAAGTGAGGAGGTTGCAGCAAAAGTGAAGTCGATGGTTCGAAAATAGTCATAGGATGAATAATGTCTTCATTGCACAAACATGGGTTTAGTCGTGAGCTATTGTATTAAATGGAAACTTTTTAACCCGTATTAAAGTGGGTATAATTTATCTAATCCCACGACGAGTTGGACAACATCGTACGATGATATTTGCTTATACATACATTGCATTTAACTAATTTGGTCGATAACCCTATTTGTATTTTATGTATAATTTTAAGTCACTGTCTCAACTTATCAAGCGGTTGGTTGCTTACATCCCTATAGATATTGTTACAGGTGCTAAATAAGAAGTGGCCATACAACTATCCTAAAGCTAGTAATTTGCTGGATCTTAAGAGTGAAGATATAAGCATAAGGAGCAATTATACTCTAAAGTTTGGATTTTATCTTTAAAGCTTTTAGTAATAATTTATATATTCCTCAAATAGATTATAATAATGCTACTAAATCTTGTAATATATTTATATTATTTTAGTATAAATATGAATTCTTTATAATTTCATAAGTAAATGACATATTTATTTATGAACTGTTTATTTTAAAGCGAGTTAGTCGTGAACGCCTTATATAAATTAAGTCTAAGATAGCAATTTTATGGACTGTTTCTATTTTAGAATGATTTGTATAGTGGGACAAGTACGACTTTACTACTTCGGGGTGTGATAAGTACCATCCTACTAGTAATAATGAGCACCATTAAGCTAGTGTTAATCAACCAAAAAGGGCACTTTGTGCTTGAAAAATCTTGAAACTAGCTGGCCACTCACGAAACAAATCGTCAAGCTAGTTTGCTTCTCTTACGTACCAACTTGATGATCCCAAAGTGGCCTAGCCGGCCTCACTCAATCTCTCCTTTTAGTTTTCTTTCTTTTTGAAAAATGCAAAATATTCCAAAAGAGATTGTTCAAAACCCCCATTTCACTCAAAAACAATTCTTAAATCAAAATATCTTTAACTATCACTTCTCATAAATCTTAATCTAATAATAACTTGAGTTACTAATAATAATACATTAAACTCAAATTAAGGGTCTTGAATACTTTGTTTTCTTCAACTTTTCCCATAACTTCTTAACTTAACAAAGTTTCTTAACACCAAAATCTTCAAGATTTGATTATATATTAGTAACTATTCCATCAATTAACATCAAATTGTCATTTCTCCTACTTACCAATGATACAGCGTCCTAACATGTGTTACTTTATTGTTTATGCAGTGTCCTAACATGTGTTACTTTATTGTTTGTTTTCAATTATGTGAATAACTCTATTGAAAAAAAAAAGTGCTTTAGAATTTATCAAAGTTCTTTTTAAAATTAATTATAGATTGCCACCTAAAATAAAATTATTTTGTTTATTTCATTTTTAGAAAACCATTAAGAATTTATTTTTCCAAATAATAAGATATACTTTTTAGATCTTTATCTTAAGCACATGAGTATTCGCCTTTTAACTTTAATTTCTAAATTATCATTTTCACTATAATTATAAAAAGATAAAAAATAAAAAACACAATTAATACTAATGTAAGATGTAAAACAGAAATAGGTAAATAAACATTAAATAATTTTTCGAATGTGAAATTTTAAAATAATATAAATAAAATAGAGCATTACTAGGAATAAATAAGAAAGAACTCGAAGACCGCGGCAATTCAATTGGCTAGCAATACAGTGCGTGGGGCAGGTCAAGTCAAGAGAAGAAAGTAGCATGGCACAATCAGGCGACTCTAAGCTTTATCGTCATCCAAAAGCCTGAGACACGTGCCACTTCCAATTCCCTTGTCAACTACTTCGAAACCCCCATACCCACTGACCATTATAATTGTATTTGTACCCTTTTTACACTCCACCGAACCACCGCATTCCCATGGCCAGAATTCCCTCTATTTCCACCGCCTTCCGCCTCTGTCTCCGCCAGCCTTTCTCTCTCCTTTCCTTCCGTCACCGTTCCTCTTCTAATCAAGGCTCCCTCACCGAACTCGATCTCTCTTCCTCCTCCTCGCCTTCCACTTCCTCTTCCTCCTCCTCTTCCGATGACACGGAGGCTCTAGGGCTTAAGAAGCTGGAAGAAGCAGTCCATATCATTATGGTAATGAAATCCACACCCGATTGGATCCATTTCATACCTGGGACTTCCTTCTGGGTCCCACCCAGGAAACGACCCATTAATGTTGAAGAACTTCTTGGAAAATTAGCAGCTAGTGCTCCTTTTGCTGAGGATGAATCTTCTTCTTCACTCTCTGTAACTACTGCTCGTGGGTGGCCTTGCTTTGAAGTCTTGTCGGCACAGCAAGGTAGTTCAAGTTCTGGTCTTTTTATCTTTTTAGTCAGGTTTCTAAAGTTTTGAACTTTTAAGGTTATTTTGTTAGAAATTGTGCTACTAATATGGATAGTGAATTATCGTCTAGCATGAAATTGAAGAGAAATTTGGTGGAAAATTACAAGTCTTTCGTTACCCTGCATGCTTTTTTATTGATTATTGAAGATGGGTGTTGACTTTCTAAATACATATATGAAGTGGTTGACTTTTAGTATAGTAGTTGCTTCAAGAACTGCGAAATTTCCAAATTGGCATGAATCCTCTCCGAAGGCGTGAAAGTGGCAGTGCAGATTACTGATGGAAACATATGTAATGATATAAGAAGCCCCTTGTTTTTGATGTTTCCTGCGATGCTTAGAATGAAATAGTGCAAGTGGCATCTTAGTTTCCGAGGATCTCCTTGGACAAATTACCCCATCCTAACTCATCCAAAGGATTGATATTGCTTAAGTAGGCAGGTTGGTAAGATATCAGTTATTGATAAGATATTATATTCAAGATAGACCTTAGTGCTTTATGCTGCTAATTGTTGATGTTTTCTTAGTATGGAATGGGAACTTAAGGGTGGTCTTCTCAACCTCTTCAGAAAGTTCTAAACAAAAAAAATCATTTTACTGGAGTTTAAAAGAATGGTGCCTACAAGATTGCTGCTTCAGGATGCTGGAGCTCTGTCGAGATTTATAGAGCTGCAGATTGAAATTTTTTCATTTTTTCAGTTTGTTGCTTTTTCCTGATGATACTGCCAAATTTTCATATTTGAAGTGTTTTCTGTTGGATTTTGGAGTGATTTCATGTCTAAAAACCATCCTTTTGCAATCTACCTGGCTCAGAGCTTGATGGTATATAGCTAATATGGATGAGATATTCAGCTAGTGTTTATGAGGCAGCAATCAATTAACATATATTACACGTGAAGAATGGAAAGGTAACTGTAAGGTTGGAAAAAGATTATTTATTATCTTCTAATGGAAATAGACTCACTCTTGTGTGGACTGTCTTTTCTGCTCTTTCACTGGTTTACTTTATGCTGATATTCCTTTATCTATGATAAAATGTAGAATTCTTGCAGCAGAATTTTCTGGAGTGGGTTATGTTGATCCAAAACTCTGTTAGACAGCTTCAAAACTGTACAGCAATCTAATCATTAGAGCTGATTTAGACACTATGTATAGGATGATGATATTTCTTGGAAAATAGCTTGTTTATTGTGATGGACTCAGACGGTTTATGATAATATGAAATCACGAGCAAGTGTGATACAGGTCAGAGGGTTGCTAAGGGACCAGCGATATGGTTTTTTTTTTTTTTTTTTTTGCATTACTGTACTTAAATCTATTGGATAGATAAAATTAAATACTTGTAGGAAGTGAATAAGAACATATAGATTTTTTGGTTTGCTGATGGTCCTTTTCAGTTTTTCTGAAATGGTTTGAGAGAATAGTGTCAGTTTCAGAGCTGCCGGTAAGAAATGATGGGCAATGCTTATTGGAGTAACATGGTACCTGCTTTTTGTAATATATGGAAATGATTAGAAAATCAAGATATTTTTCCTTCTTTCCTGATGAATCCTGTGCTTCATAAGTGTTTTGGAGGACATGATGGAAAACTTGAAAAACCATCTTGAAATTATCCGTTATATCACTTTAATCTAAAGAATATATATGCATCGAGTGTTCTCCAGAAAGGCCAATCAGCTACTCATATCTTAGTTTTATTTTTTGTTCAAGGAGTGAAATAACCAATCAAATCATTATGGTGGAAATGTTAGAAGATATGGAAATCTGGGAGTATATTGGTCCTGTGTGCAAAACAAGAAGTGCAATGAGATTTTGAAGAGTGAAGATTTTATGTTAGAGATATTAAACAAATTCCAAGCTATTCTAACCCCACCTCCTGAACCAAAAGAAGAAGGAAGAGAAGGAGGCAAAAAAAGATTAAGATGACCCCCTTTCACTCTGGAGATTTTCTTAGGAGTGGAACTGTGTATTGTCTTGTGTGATAGGCATGTTTTGCTGTTATTGATAGGAAACCAGCACCATATAGATCCTATTCCTTGCATGTCCCTAAGGATGCATGTAGAAATAAGTGCACCTGGATGCGCAGGAGAGTTAAAATTCAAAGCTAGGTGGTAATCTGGAAGTTTCAGTTTGGATGAAGATGAACCCCCATGGTATCTCATGGATGGATTCTCGCATCCCAGCTTCTCTTAGGAAGCCCATCCTGTGTTTTCTAGCTCTTCTTTGTTTATGTGTCAGCTCTTTTCTGCACTTTCACTAATGTCTTGTCTGTCATAAGCATGTATTTGTTATGTTTATCCCTAGTCCATTACGTGTAAAGCAATAGTTATAATCTTAGCTTATCTACCTCATATTACTGGTCTGGACATTTGTTGTTTTCGTGCACTCTTTTGCTTTGATATTTGCAAACTTGTAATAGCTTCTATTCCATTTATCCAGAAGGTGCACATGCACATCCAGGGCAAGTAAAGGTGGAGATGGAACTGGAGGTTGGGATCTCGAAGCAGGATGAGTTGGAGGTCAAGGTGCTGAATACCTCAGAAACCTCTGGATCAGAAGATAAGGAAGGATGAGCTTGAAATTTAAGGAAACCTGCTTCTGGGTATTTTTCTTCCTCTTCTTCTTTAACCTTTTGAGAAATGTGAAGTATAATCGATTGGTATGCATCACTGTGGGCTAGATAATAAATGACTCCCAAATGTAAACTCTATGCATACATAGATTCACCTTAATTCCTAGTTAATTTGCGTAAATCTTTTATATAATTTCAGAAGATTCATCTTTTCTCTTGAGATATCATTTTGGTTAATTGTGGAGGCTTTTATCAATTGAGCTTTTTAATTAGTTATATACCTTTTGACTATTTATAATTATTCGATTCTATCGATCATACTTTTTATCAGTTATACCTTCTTATAATATCTCATTTTTATTACTTATCTTGATATTTCTTAATTGGATGATCTCTACCTCCTTGAGAAATGTGAAGTATAACTGCTCTGTAGGTATCACTGTAGACTAGAAACGAATGGCTGGAAATGACTTTTATTTTTAGTTAATTTACATGTATATATATAAAATTTCAGAAGTTTTATTTTCTTTTTTGGGTAATTATGGAAGCTTTTATCACATCCATTAGTTATACCTTTTAACCATTTATAATTATTTTGTTTCTATGAATCATATATTTAGTTCTACCAATTGGCCTACTCATAACATTTCATTTTTGTCAATTAATAATACTTTTCTTTTCTTTTCTTTGGCATAAATCCAAATCCACACACAATATGTGGCTTTAACTAGTTCTTAATATTCATGAAATGAATGCACCCTGTGATTATGAGGGGCAGCCGAGTATCCTTGTATTGAAGTTTAACTGCTTGCTGGTGAAATGCAGACTTGCTTGCCCTGTAGATGCTACAAACATAACGAGAATAAGGGCTACTAAGAAAAGATGGCAGATTATCTTGTACATGCTATGCGACATTTCAATAGGCCATGGTGGGGAACCCGTGGATACATTTTCATTATCTGCTGAACCCAATTTGGTTCTGTTTTGAAATTATGCTCTCGGTTATCTTATTTTCTAGTGATTCTGAAGTTTCAAACTATCGGCAGCAAGTTAATGATTGCTTCATGAAAATGTTGGGCTGCTCTCTTGCATATGGTGTAGTTGAGTCTGCTATACTGAAAACTGCTCTTCGCATCTAACCTCAAATCTAATGTAAATGGCATGACATGCTTGCTTTGAGAGAGAGAGGGGTCTATAATAGAAAATCCTCTTCCGTTAAAATGTCGCAAATTGGTGGACTGACATGGGTTTCTTGGGAGAATATGATACTCTTCCATTGCTTAAAGATAGAATTTCTTAATCAGTGAGTTTGGTGCAATATAGTGTATTAGTGTGCTTAGAAGGATGTCAATTATTTTGTCAAGGTAATGATTACGATGAATGCAGCAGGGAATCTGGAGTTGTTCCAACCAAATGCTAGAGATCGATGATTTTGCAAGTCCCCAGATCACTGAAGCTGGTCACCCATCGATACCGGCTTATTGTGGGAAGTGGTCGGAGTCTTTTATGTATGTGTGTGTATATATATAGTTATACTATGTAGAAATAGCTGTAAATGGTTAAGTAAGTTGAGGCATTCTGGTAGTAAGTTTGTTTTAAAATTTTAAAGCTCGAGCTTAATTTAAACTCAATTAATAAGAATTAATAAGAATTTTGTGCTTGAGTTTGACTTGAAGTGGTACATAAAAAAAAAATTGAAATTTATTTGATTCAGCACGTCCGGGCTCAGTTTGCTTGGACATATTTTTTAATCATAGAAAAATGATATTAATGTCCAACTTTGATTCGAACTTGCTTGATACTAAGTTTGGTTTTGGCTCGATTAGCTTTGTAAGTTGATTGAGCTAAAAATTGTGAAATTTGAGCTCCATTTAATAAACCATTCAAATGGTTACATGAGTAACTAGAAGCAATCTGATTCGTTTACGTATTACACCCTCATGTGGAGGTGGTCAATTTAAGAATCTAGAGATGCTATCACCTGAAGTAATGCCTTGGAGCCATAAGGTACTCGTCCTTCAAATGAGCAGCATGCTACTCAGTTCGATTGTGTACCATGCGTTCAGCTCTTACAACGCATATGATGGTCTAGGGCGAATCACGTGAACTGCCGAGAGCGCGGTGTTTGGCTGATGAGTGAGATCGCTTTTGCTCCAAAGATTTTCGAAATTCTTTATTCTAACACAAAGTTTGCGGTCATTGTAATTACTGTCTAACTGTCAATTATAATTTTTTCATAGATATTAAGATGATGATGAATCACCACCACCTATTATTATTAGTCGGGTCCTTTCGCTTTCCATTATTAGTTGTGTTAAAAGCTGATTGTAATGATATTTGATATTCTAAACGTTATATATTTGCGGTAATATTGGAAAAACGTTTTATGCAGAATTATCAAAGTGAAAAAAAAAAAAGAAAAAAAAAAACTTTTCTAGGTATAATCTAGGGTTACAACTTTGAGCCTTAAAGTGCATATTGGATGCTTTAGCGCGATAATGGAAGGAGACAACTCGATCCTTCATAGGGGACGTAAGGTGCAATGCTTTTTTTTTTTTTTTTAACCCTTCGTTATTTCTTATTCTTCTTGTCTCCCCAATACCAGCATTATTCTGGGATTTCATTGGAATAATCGAGAATACTAGTTTGGTTAGAGCAAGTATTTTCTTTCATTCATTTTGAAAATGAGTAAGTATACCTATTTTTAGGTATTAACTATCAAGCATGGTTTTTATAAATTATCTTTTATAAACCGATCAGTATTAATTAGATTCTCGATTAGAATTTAAAGAAAACCGGTTTTTTAACTTTGAAAACGTTTTTGAAGTCGTCATCTTACCGAAATTGAAAAAAAAAGTTAAGTTATAATGAATTAAATAGATTAATTATAATCTAGCTATTAATCTTTTAATATAACTAATTTTTGTTTAAGAACCAGAAAAACGGATTCGAACGTTAGGATTTTTAAACCTTTTATGAGTATCGTTGACTTTTCAAATTATAATCAATTGAGTAGATTGATTATAATCTAATTATTGATCCTTAGATAAAACCAATTTTTGTTAAAACAATTTTAAGAACTAGAAAAACGAATTTGGATGTTATGATTTTTAAACCTTTTATGGGTATTATTGATTTTTCAATTTTAAACCTAATCCCTTAAAATTACCATTCAATAATTATCTTAGAAAAATGAAATTTAATTATTGGTTAATGAATTTGAATAATTTAAGCTAAAGTAAAAAAATAGTTTTTTTTTTTTATTATTATCACTCTATAGGTACCTATGTATACATTATTCGAGATTAGATGTACATAATTCTTTTTAGAAAATGTTAGTACGTTGGTTAATTTTAATTTTTGAAAAAATAGATCAGGTTTATGTTTTTACCTGGTTTGATGTTAATTAAGGAAATTTTCTAAGGGTCCTATTAAAGTTTTATTTTTTAAAATTCTAAAGCGCCATAGTTTGGAAATTAGTTGTTTTTTTTATTTTATTGGAAAATTAGTTTTCTAAGTGGTAAAATGATTTTTTATTATTTATATTATTTTTCATTTATTTATTATTTATATTCTTTTTCACTTTCTAAAATAAGTAAATAGGAACTAAACTTCATTCTCTTTACTTTTCTTTTTCTTTTTTTTAGGTTTTCTCCTTTTTTATTTTTTTTCCTTGTTTTCTTTTGTTTATTTATTTATTTATTACAATCTACAATACATTGGTAAAAAAAAAAAAAAACACATAGAACAATAAAGAAGATAGCAAAAGAAGGTCAGACCAAACAATCTAATGTGGGATGTGGTTCTGGGCACAATTCGGTCTTCGAAACGGGTTGAAGTGTCGGGTCCTATTGCTAGACTCAGGCCGTGGGTCAGACTTTGGGTTTTTTTATCCAAATGTATGCACCACACGAACGGTCGACAAAGCAAAGGCTAGTAACAACTTGGGCGCACACGACTATGGTAGGTAGCCTTCAAGGCTGTCAGAAAGGGGTGTTGGGGGGGGGGGGGGGTGAGGAGGTGGTTAAAGGAGTTAGTTTTCAACACAAGCTTTTTAGAGAGAGAAAGAGAGCTATGATGAGTGAGAAATTGTTAGAATCCTATCTTCATGAATGTTTTGATGATTCTCTATGTTGAGAAAGAAGAGAGGAGGGTTTACTTATAATCTCTTGAGCTCTAGTAAGCTTAACAAGTGGTTTAATGGCCAAATCAGCCATTAAAGCATATCTCAGTCAACTTTCGATCTCAAAGAAAAAGGCTCGATTTTGGGTGCTTTATGGTTGCATATGATGAACATTCACTTCTAATATTGAGTAGAAGCATTATAAATCCTACTTTTAAGTAGGCCTATAATTCATGTTTATAATTAAAAAAAAATGAACTTACTTTTCCAATTTTTCCAATTGTAAAGCTTGTTATTGATAAAACCTGAACATGAAAAACTATGGACTCTAAAGTCACTTAAGACCTTAAACCCTAAAATAATTAAGGACTTTTAACCTTAAGCGACTAATTGATAATTTAATTTGGATAATTTCATTTAACTTTATAAAATTTCATAATTTTATAAGAATTAAATCATAATTTACAAAACAATTCAAGAAGAAAATTCTAAAATAATTTCTTATAAAACAATTTCCTATAAGACAATTCCCTTATCTTTATGCCTAAGCTTTATATATGAATAAGTAGACCAACTAATAACCTTAAATAACTTATCAATTAAGAGTTGGAGTCATTTATTAATTGATAACTTATTAAAAACTAGTAATAAGACACTTTTCTTATTACCCATTAACTTATATTACATATGAACAAATTATTACAAGATTTCATATGCTTAACTGTAACAAATGAAACGAGATAAGATGAGACAATTCAATGCCTAAAAGGAAGGCCTAATGGCTGGTTCTTACATGGGGGTGAGAGGATTTATGCCTTGGTTTTTCATCCATCAATCACTTTATCTTACACCCTACTATTCACCCTTTAATGTTTACATCATTTAGAGTTGCAATTGTTGACTTTTGTGTATACTACAAGACAACAAAATCAAACTTCTTAAATACACTTCCATCTTCATTTCCAACTAGCTACTCTTTCTTTCATTGCTTTCACTTTCAACTTAATTTTTACTTCCTTTTCTCTCACTTTTAACTCAAAAGAGGAAACACAAAACCCCACAAGATCTTACACTTGTCGCCACATTCCAAGCACCTACACTCACAGTACTTTCAACTTCACTTTGTGTCTTACATTTGCCAACATTCAAAACTCTTTCAGGATCCTTAGAACACTCTTAAAACCCCACTTTAAAAAACCACAACTTAAGTTTCTAGAAAGAAAGAGAGAGTAAGACAAAGAGCTTAAGTGGAAACTTAGTACATAACCATCGTATTCTTGCTTTGTGGGCGAGTAAGTGTATCTTGTGTTAATAGTCTAGTATTCGTGTTAATAGTCTAGTATTCATGTTAAGAGATCATGATTTCTTAAAGATATGAGTATGATCATAAGTTGATAAAACATTTAAGACTACCCTAAGAAGCAAACTCATGAAACCCTTACATGAAAGTTGAAATATAAGCATGTAAAGTTGTTGTTTTGTAGAGATACTTGTTTAACACTTTGAATAAAAGATTTTAAGTTGATAAAATCTTGAAATAACAACTTGAGTGAAAGGGAAGCATGCTAGACTTGAGGTTTTAGAAGTCACTTGGATTTTTTTTTTTTTTTTACTTTTATTAAATTAAACATGCTCAAATCTAAACTTAAGTAAAGAAAAAATTTATCACATGAAGTTTTATGAGGAAACCAACTTTGTAAGACATGAACCATGATATGAGAGTTGTGATAAGCATGAGATCTACTATTTTCATTGTAAAGTATGACCTAAATAATCATCTCAAGAAAAGGAAGTCAAGTTAAGATTTAAATATAAGTAGCTTAAGTTCATGATTTAATATCTAAACTTAAGGAAATGATGAAACAAGTTGGAAAACCAATATTGGAAGCCCTCACACCCAAACGGACCAGATCTAGAACTTTGCTAAAAGACACTTACAAATATAATAAAAGTAAGTAAACAAAGTGAAAAGACCAACTAAGGCAAGTACGATAAATGTATTAAGCCTAAAACTCAAAATCGAGCTTAAAACTTCCAAAACAAGTCTCAAACACTAAGTTGAACCCACCTTAAGTTTCTAACCAGTAACTTAGCACAATAATAAAAGTTGTTTTAAGACTCTCAATAATCCTACAAGACACTCCCTAAGCTTAAGAAAGTGACTGTATTTGATTTGGATAAAAAACAAACCTATTTGATAACTTAAGCTTACTTAAAAGCCCAAGAAATGGTTGTTCACCTTAGGAGTGTAAATCAAAGTTGTGAATCTGACCTTAAGGAGTATTTTCAGCCTAGAATGAGATCTTAAGCTCAAGTTCAAAGGATTTCCCAAGTTACTAAAATGCCCATTAACCAAACAAAGCCTAAAAGCACTCCAAATCATGAGGATCACTCCTATTTTGACCAAGGGGTTGATTTACGTACCTCATCTTGAAAATCTAATATCACCACATTAAAATACACTCGAAAACAATGAAGATTAACTATAAGATCATAAAAATTGGATTTAAAATGAGAAAATTATATGCGATTGAACTTTAAGTAAGAAACCGGGAAAAATGCAAAATCTAGTCAAGAGTATAACTTAAAGGGTTTTAGCTTAGTTTTGTAAGTTTATTTTAAATTCTTATAGTATTATGATTGTAATGTCCAGGGGACCCAGCATTCGGAGACGACCTACCCCTAAACTACTTTGATTGATCTACATGACTGAGTAAGTGAATTCCCAATGATTCTTTACTTGATTTTTCTTGTAGAATAGATGTACCTAAAATTACATATACAAATTGGATACTTGTGAGATATGGAAAATTCATGTGTATGAATTTTTGGTTGAATATTATGGATTGTTAATCACGTAATAATGGAAATTGTTTATGATAATGCGTATGTGCAATTGTATGGAATGAAATTATCTGATCATCATGAAAAACTGGATTAATCACTTATATGATTAAGAAATTCAATGAATCATGCATTGTTCATAATTGCATTCAAATGACACTAACTACCACTTCACACAGAAGATAGGAAGAGACTCACAGGAGGAGAGCCTCCTATAGATTGGACATTAGCTATGTCATCATTTATATTGAGTCTTTGTCCTAAACTGACAGATTTATTAGGTGCCGGGAGATGCCAACTGTTGGTAAAAAGTCGTATCTTATAGCTTCTGCTTAGGAAGTGTGTTTATGGGTTGTGGGAGCCACCATACCGCTAAACTTGGGATTTTGAAATTATGATTTGTTGTTTAATATATATATATATATATATATATAGTTTTGTTTTAGCTTAAGCACAATGGTGCAAATGAAATAAAACCCAAGGGTTAGAACCCGGATTTTGGTTTGGGTCAGTTAATTATCTCTAAACCCCGACT
Organism: Lumnitzera racemosa; assembly: GCA_024138005.1. Taxonomy (NCBI): domain Eukaryota; kingdom Viridiplantae; phylum Streptophyta; class Magnoliopsida; order Myrtales; family Combretaceae; genus Lumnitzera; species Lumnitzera racemosa. Next base: position 13,247,416 of record JAMXBC010000007.1, read on the forward strand.
ATAGGGGGCGTAATTCTGAGTCGTATGTAGTTCTTAAGCCACTGCATGCGCTATTTGGCATATTGATTGTTCATGCATTTATATATTTATCCATCTCATAAATTTATTTTATGCGGTATTGACGAGGGTATTTATCTCACTAAACATAAACTTATACCCCAACAGATTTCTTTTGTTGCAAGGAAGCCTCTTCATTCATTCAGGCCGAAGAATGCCTAAGGTGAGTTTTACGTGTAGACGGGTTGGAACGATCAGGGAGCAGAGAGGAGATTTTGTAATAGTTTTTGTAGATAACTATTTACCTTTATTTTGTTCATAATATAGTTTGAAGTTTATGATGCAGTTTCCTTTATGGACTACATTTGCTTGTAATATTTTTTTGATATGGAACTTAATGAGTTCACACGTTTATTTAATTAATTTACATTATAGAAGTTAATTTTAGTTAAATTACTCTATATTACTTATCATGGGCCTAGTGGTAACATAAAGTGGAAGAAGCCTTGTGTATCGTATAAAAGGTGTCATGGTTCGAGGCTTTCTTTAGTATACAAACAGACCATACAGCGCTTACTATCCTGCCTCTACAGTAGTAAGCAAGCCTAACTCGTACTCAACGTTAACTAACAAGGCCTAAACTTGTAAGCAACATAACCAAGGAAGAAAGCCAACAGATTATAAGGGATGCAGGCATGAATGGAAAAAGGAATAGCACACTTTTATTAATTTTGATAGTAATACAAGGCTGCAATGTGTGTGCACGAGGGTACAATGTATGTAACAGATGCCATCGGTTGTGATCAACCAACATGGTGAGTAAGAACTTCAATCCAGAAGAGTACTCACACCCCCGTAAAGAGCTTTACGGACATTATTAGGCTTGGCAGGAAGAGATATTGAAACTGGTGAAATGGCATCATTTTTTAAAAGTGAAAATTTCTAATAATAGTAAGGCTCTAACTACATAAAAATAAAGTCTCTCCTTATGTTACAATGTGTACAAAAGAATAGCCCCTTGTTAGTATAAGTATCTTACAAAAAGAGATCCTGACATCTTCCCCCACTTAATTCTATTGACGTTCTTAGCAATATGTACTAAAGCTTGGATCTGGTGGCGGAGGTCTTCTAGCTGGTAAGGTTGACTTTCTCTCGGATAAGGGCTTCAGATCTTATTCAGTCTCCCAATTAATATCTTCTTCTCTGATCTCTCCACTTGACCAAATATTCTTTATGTTCTTTTCTAATTGAGGGATCTCTGACTTTTTGCTCTACAAGGATGTCTTCCACGGCTTGACTTAGGTTGAACTTGATCTTGACGTGTGACCGCTTAGACACATTGTGAGATGGGTCTTTCATGTTTGAATAATATGGCTTCAAGACGCTGACATGAAAAACTAGATGGACCTTCAACCACGCAGGAGGCTTAACCTTGTATGCTACTCTTCCAATCTTTGATATGATAGGAACTAAACCAATGTACTTTTAGATCAATCTTCTATCCTTGTTCCTCAATGATCTGACTTGTTCTAGAAGAAGCTTTATGAGGACCTGATCTCTAATATTGAACTCTTTAGGTTAGCAGTTTTAATTTGTCTATTTCTTCATTCTCTTGGAAGCCTTTTTAAGGTACGCTTTTGCTACTTCTAAACTTTGCTTTCAATCCCTGGTAAACTAATAAGCTCTTGGGCATCTCTCGGTATATGGTGCTGCCACTGTGTGGGGTAACAATGGTTGTTGACCCGTAATGATCTCTATTGGGCTCTTATTGGAAGAAGAGCTCCGTTGGATGTTGAAATAGAATGGGCGATATCCAATAAGTCTACCTAATTCTTCTGGTTGGCACTAACAAAGTGTCGAAGGTATTCCTCCAGTAACCTATTGAATCTCTTTGTCTGTCTATCACTTTGTAAATGGTAGCTAGAGGTCATGCTTATCTCGGAGCCTAGGAGTTAGAACAACTCTGTCCAAAACTTCCCTATAAATTTGGTGTCCCTATCACTCACAATATTTTGGGGTACACGTTAGAATTCACCACATGTTTGAAGAAAAGCTAGGCTGTCTCTTCTGCGCTTGAACTCTTCGTGGTAGGAATGAAGGTGGCATATTTAAAAAACCTATTAATAACAACAAAAACAGATGAGTACTCCCTTACTTTTGGTAGGAAAGTGATAAAATCCATGGAGACGCTCTCCCATGGGCGAGATGGTGCAGGAAGTGGCTCTAAGAGGCCCGCTACCTTTTGCCTCTTAACTTTGTCCTGCTGGCAGGTTAAACAAGTCTTCGTATAAGTCATCACATCCTCCTTCATATCCGGCCAATAATAGCTCTGCTTCAACAAGCTCCATGTCCTCTGCTAGCCTGGATGTCCAACCTATAAGATATTATGGCATTCTCTCATGAATGCCCTTCTCAAGTTGCCCACCTTCGGGACATATAACTGGCGCCCCTTTGTGTAAATGAGATCGCCTTTTACCCAAAATCTGCACGTCTTCCCTTCTTCAACCAACTGCTTAAGATTTTTGGCCAACAGGTCTTGACCTATGTGTTGCTTGATCTACTTTTGAATTAAAGTTGAGATTTGACTCGCCGACTGGTGTGCAATCCGTGCTAAGGATGCTAAATCAGCTCGCCTACTTAAAGCATCTGCCACCTGATTAGTCTGTCCACTGCGATACTCAATCTCCATATCAAACTCTACAAGAAACTTTTGCCATCTTGCTTGTTTGGCTAAAAGCTTCGGTTGAGTCAATATATGGTTGGCAGCAGAATTGTCTATCTTTACAAGAAACTTGGATCTTAGTAAATAATGTTTCCAGGTCCTCAAATAGTGAACAATTGGAAGTAACTTCTTCTCTTGAGTTGAGTACCTACGCTCTGTTTGATTCAGTTTTCTACTCTCATATGCCGCTGAATGACCCTCTTGCATTAATACTCCACCCAATGCAATGTCTGAAGCATCTGTGTAGACTTCAAAAGGCTTAGAAATGTCAAGAAGTACTAGTACTGGCTCCTTCATTACTACATGCTTCAACTCTTTGAAGGCACTTTGACATATCTTATCCCTTGACCATGCTTAGTCCTTCTTCAATAGATCTATGAAGGGTGTAACTCGATGGGAATATCACTTAATGAATCTTCTGTAGTAATTTGCGAATCCAAGGAAGAACCGCAACTCCGTTACACTTTTAGGCACTAGCCATTGCCTAATTACTTCCATCTTTACCATATCCATTCGGATCTACCCTTCTTCAATAACATGACCTAGGAAGTTGATGCGCTTCTGGGTAAAGGCACATTTCTCACACTTTACATACAAATGATTCTCCTGCAGCTTCTTGAAAACCATTCGTAAGTGCTTCACATAGTCCTATAGTATCCTGCTATACACAATAATGTCGTCTAGATAGACGACTACAAATTTGTCGAGATATTCACGAAATACATTATTCATTAAGATACAAAATGTTGCAAGAACATTAGTAAGACTGAAGGACATCACTAAGAACTCATAAGCACTATATTGGGTTATACACGTTGTTTTGGGCTCATCCCCTTAGCAATGCGAACCTAATGATAGCCTAAGAGAAGATCTAGTTTTGTAAAATACTTAGCCCCACTCAGTTGATCAAACAGATCAGCAATTAGAGGAATTGGGTAATGATTCTTCATTGTCAGCTTGTTTAGAGCTCGATATTCAATACATAATCTGAAACTCCCATTCTGTTTCTTTTGAAATAGAACAAGAGCCCTGTATGGTGCTTTTGAGGGTCGAATGAAGCCTGCCTCTAACAACTCATCCAATTGCTTCTTCAATTCGGCAAATTCAGGTGGCAACATTCTGTAAGGAGCTCTGGTGGGTGGTTTGGCACCAGGAATCAACTCAATCTTGTGGTCCATCGACCTTCTCGGAGGTAATTCCTTTGGGAGCTTTTTAGGCATTACATAATCATACTCCTTTAGGACCCTCTCTATTACCTCTAGTATCTCTATCTTTCTTGCTTCCTATTTCTCTGTAAGGAAAGCCAGGAAAGTTGGCTCTTGATGTTTAAGCCCTCTCTTAAATTGGAGCGCTAATAACATCATAGGCCCAATATTCTTCCCTTCCTTGCCATTGTTGTTTGCCCTGTTCCTTTGAACTATCACATAGTAAGGCTTTTTACCCATGAATAACAAGCAACCTGCTGCGTGCATGGGAGCAACTCTGGCTTGTCTCATGAAATCTATTCCAAGGACTATGTTGAAGTCATTCAATTGAACAGCTATGAAGTTGAGATTTCCACTCCAATCTCCAACCCTCACTTTCATTCCTCTTGTAACTCCTCAGATAGGGCGGGCCTTGGAGTTAACGGCTTTAATCTGGCTAGTGTCCTCAACAAGCATTAGCCTTAACCTTTTCACCTCAGGTACATCAATGAAGTTGTGTATAGCACCGGAGTCTACCATTGTACCGGTACTCTTTCCATTGATGTTCAACTGGGCATACATTAACTCATTATTGTTTTTGGGCTTACGTTGTACTAAGGAACTCTTTCCAATAGCCGACAACATGTGCAGTTCGCCCATTCGGGTTGATCCTCTCCATCACTCCTCGTCTCATCATCTTGGCAAACACTCTCTACTTTTAGTGCCATAGCATTAAGTGCTGCCCTATGTGGACACTTAGCTACTTTATGTGGGCCATTACATAAGAAATACGAGAATAAGGGCTTCTTACCTCCATTGGTTGCCCTACTCTTTCCTGACTGGTGAGAGTTATAGGATTTCCTTTGACTTTCTCTAGTATTACTACTGATGCTACTTGAACTTGGGGCTCCCCCACTCTTGGGTTTGCCTAACTTGAATGACTTTCCACTCTGGTGTCCTGTCGACACATTCTTCCTTTTATTGTCATGAGTGTGGTCAGTCAAGCACTCAATTGCTGCTTGTGTTGTAGCCAAGTTAGTAATTAGTTGCGTCTGCAAGTCATTCTTGGCATAAGGCTTCGGTCCTTCTAGGAAATAGAATAGCTTGTCATCTTCAGCCATACTCTTGATGTCCAACATCAATGTTGAGAACTCACGGACATACTTTCTAATGTCATCACCCTATCGAAGTTCCCTCGACTTCTTTCAGGCATTGTACTCAACATTCTCAAGGAAAAACTGAGTTCGCAACTCAGCCTTCAACTCGACCCATGTATCTACATAAGTGTTGCCATTTTGGATATCCTCATATTTGGTGCGCCACTACAGTTTGGCATCGCCAGTTAAGTACATTGTAGCCATGGTGACCTTTGATCTCTCATCATTCGTCCCTACAGTAGCGAAGTGCTGCTCTATATCAAAGAGAAAGTTCTCTAACAACTTGGCATCCCTCACGCCAATGAATGCCTTGGGCTCAGGCATCTTTAAATGTCCTGCATGAACAGGAACATGATCGAGGGTAGGGATAGGAGCATTTCCCACAACTCGAGTCAAAATAGCTACTTATGCCCACAACTCTTCAATAGTCTCGATTGAGGCATGAGTAATAACTTGTCTTCTCTCATCTTTTACTTAAGTCTCTAAGTGTTGTCTTACCTCATCGGTCGTTATGTACATTTCCCCCCTGAGGGTTTGCACTGTAAAACCAAAATTCTCAGCCATCTCGGTCATCTTAGTATTCATCTCCTAACAATTGGCCTCAACTTCAGCTATTCTTATTGATAATGCGACCAAATCATCTATTCGCTTAGACAATTCCCTAAGGATTTCCTCAAGGCTATTTAGCCTCTTACTCACTTCCTCTTGTCGTGTCATGGTGGTTCCCCCTAGAATAACCTAGGCTCTGATATCAACTGTCACGGTCTGAGGCTTTCTCTAGTACATAAACAGACCGTACAGTGCTTACTATCCTGCCTTTCTAGTAGTAAGCAAGCCTAACTTACACTTAATGCTAGTTAACAAGGCCTAAACTTGTAACTAACACAACCAAGGAAGAAAGCCAATAGATTATAAGGAACACAAGTATGAATGGAAAAAGGAATAGCACACTTTTATTAATTTTGATAGTAATACAAGGCTGCAATGTATGTGCACGAGGGTACAATGTATGTAACAAGTGCTGTCGGTCGTGATCAACCAATGTGGTAAGTAAGAGCTTCAATCCCAAAAAGTACCTATACCCCCGTAAAGAGCTTTACGAACATTATTGAACCTGGCATGAGGAGACATTAAAACTAGTGAAATGACACCACTTTCTAAAAGTGGAAATTTCTAATAATAGTAAGGTCCTAACTACACAAAAATAAAGTCCTCCCTTATGTTACAATATGTACAAAAGAATGGCCCCTTGTTAGTATAAGTATCTTACCAAAAGAAACCCTGACAAAAGGCATGCGATCAACAAGGGGGTTGATAGTAAACCTTTGTAAGGTACACAGTGATCTACCATGGTAACGATACTATTAGGTCGTGATAAGCTTCAATTGTTGCCAAAATGGATTAAAATTAACAAATGTACAAAGAGCTTGAATCTCGACTCATAATTTTTTCCAACTTTCATGTAACATTTTAATCCCCTTTTGGAATGTACATGGACATAAAACGGGTATAATTCGATAATACTCCATGTAATCTCCATAATTTCACCATTAAAAAGGATTAAAAAAAAACTCTAGAAAAGGCTGTTGAGGAAGGAAGTTGCGATGAAGAAGATGAAGTCAACATTCCTTACTGATTAGGTCACTCAATGAGATTGTGTCACGTAGTGCTTCTATATTAAGGCAAAACAAAAGGCGCATTGTGTTAAGGTCCCTTTTTGTAACATACTTGTACTAATAAGGGGGCATTCTTTTGTACATATTATAACATAAGGGGGGATTTTTTCTATGTAGTTAGGGGCCTTACTATTATTAAAAATTTCTACTTTTAGAAAGTGGTGTCATTTTATTAGTTTTAATATCTCATCCTACTAGGTCCAAAAATGTTCGTAACGCTCTTTACGAGGGTGTGAGTACTCTTTTGGATTGAAGCTCTCACTCATCACATTGATTGATCACGACGAACGGCACCTAATACATACACTGTATTTCCGTGTACACACATTATAGCCTTATATTACCATTAGAATTAATAAAAGTGTGTTATTCATTTTTCCATTCGTACTTGTATCCCTTATATTCTGTTGGCTTTCTTCCTTGCTTATATTGCTTACAGATTTAGACCTTATTGGTCAGCGTTGTATGTGAGTTAGAGTTATTTACTACTGTAGAGGCATGACAGTAAGCATCGTATGGTCTGTTTGTGTGTTTAAGAAAGCTCTATACCATGACACATGATGCCTATGCTTGGAATTAATCCCTTGACCATTTACACAAATATGGACGACATAGCAACAAACTGAGCTATTGGTTTTCCTCAACATGTATTTGCAATTCAATTAAATCTATCCAATTAGATTGCCTGAATCTCTTTTTTCATAGCAAGTCCAATTTAGGTCAAATAGACACCCCATTCAAACAGTTCTCGATGCATTGTCTTCCATGAGTAAGTCTAGTGCACATACTTTAGATTTTTTCCTAACCCAATTTTAACGATTTTATGAAATTTGGTTCGTTGATCACACAGTTAATTTAAAAATTACATTTATCATAAATCAATCAATTTAATTCCAATTGAGATGTTGTTTTAAGCCATGATTAAGTTAAATTAATTTTATTTTTACAATATAAAAATATTTAAAACCAACCATGATTTGAATATTTAAATTTTCAAAAACTTAACCATATCTTAAAATTGTTAAATTAATATTTACACTTTATTGGCCCTAAAAACGAGAAGATTAGTTCTATGTGACCCAAAGTCCATAAAATTGACTCAACATATTTATTTCCCCGAAAAAATTAATAAATTAATTAGCTTTTTTTACTATTTTTTCAATTTTTGTGCAGTTTTGAATTTTTTTTTATTTTTTATACTTTTCTAAATTTAGGATCCTTTACCTTTTTTAAAAAAATTATAATAAATAAATAAAAAGGTCGGGGATGAATGGGTGTCTACATTAACTTTCGTTGATACTTCTACAAGTAAGATATTTACGGGATGATGATCCACATATTGCTTTTTCCTATTTGTCTGAAAATTATTGAAAGTTTCATCTAGTGTTATATATTTAAGCAAACTTATTTGTTTTTTCTTGGGAGAATATGAGATTTGGTCAGTGGAACATAAATTCCATGCATTACCCATTCCATTGGCCAAAGGGATATTGCGTTTTGTTGAAGGAGCAATCATTTCCACGGAGGCAAGAAATGCACGTATTTTAGAAAATCTCAACGAATACTCTTCACTAATGATTAATTATCGGCCACTTCCTCTTCCTCATGAATTAATTACTCGTGAACCAGCACTCACATGCAAACTACCAAGAATCACCGGATTGAGTCTAATCAATACAATATGGATGTGAAGTTTGAATTTGATTAAAAAACTCAAAGCTTGAGTTTTGGCCAACTTGAGTTTGACTAAGCTCTAAATTTGAAGCTCAAGTTTTACTTTAAAATATATTTGGCAAGTTCAAGTTGAACCAATTAGTTTGATTAAATTCGAACTTTTTAGAATTATTCCCAAATCACTTGATCTTCACTTATATTTTAAAAATTAAAAACACATTAAACATTATAACAAACTTGATTATGACTTGTGAGTTTATCAAGTTTAGTATTCTAAAATTAAGCTTGGCTTGATTTACTATTTGAATAGCTCGAACTCAAGCTTGATCTCGATTGATGAGTAAAACTCAAGCTAAGCTCAAGTAGTATATTGGTTTATCTACACATCTAACTTTCACCAAAGAGTTGCTCTTACAACTTCATGGTAGGGTTGGTATTGGATTATCTAGGGTGACACCAACGATGCAAATGGGTTGTGAAGGTGTAAATTGCATTATCATACGCTAACTATATGGTGCCTTTGTGTGTGTGAGAACCCCCTTTGGGGGGGTGGTGGGGTGTGGTTTGTGGTTGTTGTGGGGTTGGGGTTTGCGGTTTTGAGGAGGATTGTAGATGGCTTACTAGGAAGATGACTTGAGATGTTAGTGAGATGAAATAGGGAGGAGTAAGGGAAAAGGTACTAGTAATCTCAATAGATTTACACTTCACACATGAAAGTTCCAAAGCAACTGCTTTTAGTTCTTGATCACTAAGTAGGAATGAATTTAGTGCTAGAAATCTTGATCTTGTGGTCTCTTTTTTATAGGTAAAAAATTTGATTCCTTTCTTCCTTTTTTTTTTTGTCTTATTCTTGAATTTGTAGACTTAAAAGGTGTTTATAGTGTTTGGTACTCAATTATCACCATCAAATACTTTTATGGAATTTTTCATGGGCTTCTTTGTATCCTAGTCTACTAGTCTATTGATGGTCCTATTACGTCTCGAAGTCACAGAGTTGTAATAGTCTCGCCGTATAAACCATTTTATGATAGTAGCTGGCCTTACAATATCTACTATAGATATAATCTATACAAAACGTCGATGACTCCTCGCTTTGAAGTAAACAATCACATTTAAGTGTTTAACTATAAATATAGTAATTATCATAAATTTTTAATAAACATACATAATTATATATAAAGTTCACAGAATTTCCCAGGAAGCTCTACTTAAACATAACGGTTTACTAATTTTACATAACAACTATCAGTCTTTCAGTTTTAAACTCCAAAGAACACACTAACTACATCCACTGCTAAGCAAATTGATCCTCACACCTCTCGCTTTAGAAGAACTAACCTCTAGATAATTGTATGGTGGCATAATACTTGAATTAATAAAAAATCAGGACTTGCAAAAGGATCTATAAAGGTATGAGCAACTATAGCTCAGTAAGTTGAATTGAAGACTTATGAGAGTATATAAATACAAACAAGATTATCAAGCAATTATTTTTATGTAATAAAACAATCAAGTATTATCACACAACATAATCCGGTCTGTTGCGAAATCAAAGAAATTTTACCCCCTCTAATCTGGGTTGCGGAGTTTCCATGTTATGCAGCAGCTCATAACCAAACCCAGGCTTATGCAATGGAGACACCACTCCTCCCACGATTACCTTTGAACCATTGACTTCACCTTCGCTACAACCTCCTCTCTTGTCACTTAGTTCGATTAAGGATGAAAAAGGGAATATTATGCAATCCTGCGCTATCCCTTTCAAAAGGGTCGGTATTTGGTTGGAGAATCCTAATGATCCCCTAACGGGTTGCAATGCATGGCATTTTTTGTTATTAGAGTCAAATAAGATTAAATTTCATTTAGGGTATTTAAACAATTTTACACCAATTCAATCAATCACAAAATCAATCACATTACAAATTTCAACACCCATTCAGATACATCAAACATATGCGTAAATTACTTATAATCACATAAAATAGTACTTTAATACAGTAAGTAATAACCCAACTTACTTAGAATTTCTTAGTTGCCCGATCACTCAATTGCAAGCCGATTCATGTCTTCCTATCCTATAATACAAATAGGTCTTTTTAGTTCTTATACTTTAATGATTCACATTATAAGTTATAATTTAGCTTATTTTTTCCATGTATACCTATTATTTACTAATGATTCATTCTACCCTATTTTGAGATTCGGTTCCTAAATTAGATTCTAGTTTTGATTCTGAAATCTTAAATGTACTCGAATCCTAATGTAAAATTAATCACATTAAGCTCGAGTATTCTAATATCCTATTGGGTGTTAATTTAGTATTCTAAACTGTTCAGTACACATTAATCCTAATTGGGGTATCGGATTTATTCTTGATGTAAGAAAATCTTACATTTTTTATACAATTACCTAAAATTAAATTTTATTTCAGATTTATTATATTTTGATTTTTATTATTATATTATCTAATTAAACCTAATTTTTTTATATTTATTAATTTTCCAATTCTACATATTCATAATTTTCTACAATTACCACATAATTCCTTTATTAATTACACTTAACACTCCAAATGTTAGGATTAGATTTCTACATTAGAGATTAACATCCCTAACCTTCTAATTACTATCTAAATCAGTAATTAATGTCTTAATCACCTAATTAACCCAAAATTACATAATTTTTCTATCATTTTAGGGCTAAAAATTTACCTAAAATTTTCAAAAATTAAATTTTAAAAAATGGCTTCATAGTATTGTTCTATATCACTTAAGCATTCTATAGAAAAAAAAATTGAGATCCAAACTACACTCTTAAGCCTATTTATTTCTAATCCTAATCATACTTGATTTTGCTTAATTTCTTAAGAACCCTATATTTTCAGACGTGATTATATTTAATCACTATTTTTCCCCAAATCTAAATAAAATAAAACCTCAGAATAATAAATTTCATAATTTTCTAGACAAAATAAATAATTTTACAAAATTATACAAAATCGGAGCAGATGATAAACTAACCCAGTCCAATGGCTTTTGGCCTTCCAATATCGGTCCAATGGCTTTTGGCCTTCCAACATCGGTCCAAAAGTGTCGGCCGATTCAAGTGGTGGGTTTAGAGTGGGGTGGTGGTGGTGGCTCGATCCCAGGTGGTGGTGATGCATGGGCTTAACTCACTAACCTTAACTGCACAGGTTTCCTTTTTTTTTTTTTTTTTACTCTAGTATTTCTCTTAAATTTCGATGCTCCTTATTTTTCTCTGATTTCCGACAGTTTAAAGGAGCTCTGTAAATTTTTTCCCTATTTATAGAGCTTTGTGGTAATTAATATGCATTAATTTAGATAAGATATTGCCTGATTTCCTTGATTTTTGGCTTTTGTGTTGCTTGATTTTAATTGGCTGATTTTTCTTCTTCAACTCCTGACTTGCCATGACCAAATCTACATCATTCTAGATTTCTCTAACTTTTTTCTGATTTTTCCTTAAATGATTAATAATTTTCTTTAATTATTTAATAAGTTTTTAGCCTCTTTAAGAAATTTCACGTATTTTTATCTACACGTAAATATATACGAGGTACATATGAATAATCCTAATTATTATTTAGGTCGTTCTATGATTTTTAGTATACATATAATTTATTTATAGTAATTTATTAGTTATTAGATTATACTTTTCGCCTTTTCGATAATTAACAATTATTATACTTAAAATTTGAAAATTTTATAGTTTCCTATTTTATTACTTATTTTCTTAAATTCAAGTTTACAGGGTCATTTTTATTAATATTTTTACCCATAATTTATAATTTGGGTTTGATCGGATTCTTTAACCGATCGCCCTAACTTTTGTGTTCTAAGTTCAATCCTACGGTCACTTGGCTTAACTTTAGGACTTATAGGTCCTACTGAGTACATGAGTGTAATGAAAAATATAAAGTTGATAAAGACAACTTAACAATCCCTATTTTGAACCCATTAAGCTAGAACTCTTAAATAATCTCAAAATGCAAACTCAATTGCATGTACCTGACCATAAATCCTAACAATTAGTCCAAATTATATATGGACTTGGACCAATTTAATATAAAGATACTTTATCCTTATAAATTTTGCTATCTAAACAAAATTCTCTAGTTAGGATCTTAAAGACTTTAAGCATTTGAGAAGTATCCCAAGTACTAAAGTTGTTATTTGGCACTGTATGACTACTACACCACTGTCAAACGAACTCATACAATTTATGACATTTCAAATTCAAAATTTATATGCATATTACTATTACATATTTTTCAGTTTTTCTAGTGTGGAACCTTGTATTGCCATTTAGATGCAGAAGTCACCTTATACTTGTAGAAATTGAGTTGTCCCATAAAGATGTATCGGGTAGCCAATCTTAAATGACCAACAGACTTGGCCATCAAGTTAACTATTTTCTTTTCTAGTTTGAGCCAATTATTTGCTAACTTCCATTTGAGAAATGCGGTAATCAAACTATCTCATGTGAAAAATAACAATGGAATGATAATCACTAAGTTTTTAAAACCATCATCCCATTGCAAAAATAGGTATAATATCTATTGAAACTTTGGAATGCCATATCTCAACGAGTGAACTTCGTTTTGAGTGATTTTCTTTTATTCATATAAATTTTCAAGGAGAGGAAGACAAGGGGTCAATGTTACGCCCCGAAGTAACAGAGTCGCAATAATCCTGTCATGTAAATCATTCTATGATAGTAACTGGCCTCACAATACCTACCATAGACATAATTTACACAAGGAGTCGACGACTTTTCGGTTTGAAGTAAACAGTTCAATTAACTGTTTAACTACAATTATGGTAAAGTTCAAAAATTTTAAATAAACCTATATAATTATATGTAAAGTCCACAAAACTTCTCAGGAAATTCTACATATACACAACAATTCACTAATTTACATAATAATTATCAGTCTTTCATCCTCAAACTAAGAAGGATATTCTCGCTACACATCACTACTAAGCAAATTGCTCCTTACACCCTTAGCTTCAAAAGGACTAACCTTTGGATAAATGTAAAGCGGCATAATACTTGAAGTTCAAAGATCGGGACCTGCAAAAGTATCTATAGGGGTATGAGCAACTACAACTTAGTAAGTTGAATTGGAGACTCATGAGAGTATACAAACACAAACAAGATTATCAAGCAATTATTTAAGGCAATGCAACAATCAAGTGTCATCACACAATATAGTCCGGTCCATTGCAAAATCAGAGAAATTTCACTCGCTTTAATCCGGGTTGAGGAGTTTCCATGTTATGCAACAGCTCACAACCAAACCCAGGCTTGTGCAACGGAGACCTCGCTCCTCCCGCGACTACCTTCAAACCATTGACTTCACCTTCGCTGCGACTTCCTCTCCTGTCACTTAGTTCGATTAAGGATGAAGAAGGGACCATTTTGCAATCCTGTGCTATCCCTTTCGAAGGAATCGATATTTGGTTGGAGAATCCTATGAACCCCTAACGGGTTGCAATGCATAACATTTTTTGTTATTTGAATTAAATAAGATTAAATTTCATTTAGGGTGTTCAAACAATTTCACACCAATTCAATCAATCACAAAATCACTTACATTACAAATTTAGCACGCATTTAAATACATGAAACACATGCGTAGACTACTTACAATCACAACAACCATACACAATCCTAAGTCTCCGAGTACCATAAAATAGTACTTTAATACAGTAAGTAATAACCCAACTTACTTGGAGTTTTTCAATCACCCGATCACTCGATTACAAGCCGATTTGTCTCTAGATATCCTATAATACAAATAGGTCTTTTTTAGTTCTTATACTTTAATGATTTACATTTTAAGTTATAATTTAGCTTATTTTTTTTCCATGTATACCTATTATTTACTAATGATTTATTATACCCTAGTTTGGGGTTCGGTTCCTAAATTAGATTCTAGTTTTAATTCTGAAATCTTAAATATGCTCAAATCTTAATGTGAAATTAATCATATTAAGTTCGAGTATTCTAATATCTTATTGGGTCTAAATTTAGGATTCTAAACTATTCAGTATACGCTAATCGTAATTGGGGTACCGAATTTATTCTCGATGTAAGAAAATCTTACACTTTTTTATACAATTACTCAAAATTAAATTTTATTTCAGATTTGTTATATTTTGATTTCTATTATTATATTATCTAATTAAACCTAATTTTTTATAATATTCCTAATTTTCTATAATTAGCACATAATGCCTTCATTACTTATACTTAACACTCCAAAGGCTATGATTAGGTTTTCACATTAGAGATTATAATCCCTAAACATTTAATTACTATCTAAATCAGTAATTAGTGTCATAATCACCTAATTAACCCAAAATTACCAAAATTTTCCATCATTTTAGGGCTAAAAAATTAAATTAAAATTTTTGAAAATTAATTTTAAAAAAATGGCTTCGTAGCACTGTTCTATATCCCTTAAGCATTCTACAAAAAAAAATTTGAGCTCCAAACTACACTCTTAAGCCTATTTATTTTTAATTCTAATCATGCTTGGTTTTGCTTAATTTGTTAAGGATCATATATTTTCAGACGTGATTAAACTAAATCACTATTTTTTCTTAAATCTACATACAATAAAACCTCAGAATAACAAGTTTTATAATTTTCTGGGCGAAATAACTAATTTTAAGAAATTATACAAAATTTGAACAAATTAGAGACTCACCCGGTCCGATGGCTTTTAGCCTTCCAACACTGGTCTAGGTGTGTCGACCGGTCCAGGTGGCGGGTCTAGAGTGGGGTGGTGGTGGTGGCTCGAACCCAAATGGTGGTCATGTGTGGGTTTGGCTCACTAGCCCTAATTGCACAATTTTCCTTGCCTTTTTTTTTTGTAGTTTTTCTCTTGAATTTTTTAGTCTCTTTATTTTTCTCTAATCCCTAATTGTCCAAAGCAGTTCTCTGAATTTTTCTCTTATTTATAGAAGTTTTTGGTAATTAATATGCATTAATTAGACATGACATTGCCCCATTCCCTTGATTTTTGCCTTTTGTATTGTTTAATTCTAATTGGATAATTTTTTTTCTTTAGCTCCTGACTTTCCACAACTAGATTTACATCATTCCACATCATTCTGATTTTTTTCTGATTTTTTCTCAATTAATTAATAATTTTCTTTAATTATTTACTAAGTTTTTGGCTAATTTAAGAAATTTCGCGTATTTTTACCTACATGTAAATACATATGGGGTACATGTGAACATTCCTAATTATTATTTAGGTCATTCTATGATTTTTAGTATACATATAATCTATCTCTAGTAATTTATTAGTTATTACATTACATTTTTCGCCTTTTCGATGATTAACAACTATTATACTTAAAATTTGAAAATTTTATAGTCACTTATTTTATTACCTATTTTCTTAAATTCAAGTTTATAGGGTCATTTTTACTAATATTTCTCTTCATAGTTTATAATTCGGGTTTGATCAAATCCTTTAACTGATCTTCCTAAACCTTATGCTCCAAGTTCAATCCTACGGTCTCTTGACTTAACTTTAGGACTTACAATCAAAGGCGCTCTGCCTATATAATTTGTCCCAAACAATTTGTTTCATTGTGAAATTTTGAATTTCAAGTTTATACACTACATTACAAAGTCTTTTTGTAATGAACCAGAACTTGGGATATTACACTCTGTTACGTGTTCGTATAATCTATTGATACATTAAGTATCTAGATTCAACCTGCTAGTATCTTCTCATAAATGTAAATCATCTGACCTATGGTATCTCCATAAAATAACATGGATGTTTATAACATCCTTAGCCTACAAATGATTTAAAAGATCAACTTCTCACTTTATTTTAATTAGTGAAAGTAAAACCTAGACTTAGTTCAATAATATCTATTAAGAAAACATAAATATAACTTAAGTCTCAACTTCTTCCAAACTGATCTAACAACAAAGACTAATACCAACAAAAGAGGTGTCAGGTGGCTTTTCATGACCCAAGTAACAAAATAAATATAAATAACAACTATCTGATGATATGGTCTACCAAAATTATCATTCTTAAACCTATTGTATAGAGCCATCTCCATAATTGAAATAGTAATCATAATCATCAGCATCATTGCCATAATAGCCAGACTTACTATAGTAATCCTCTTAATCCTCGTAACCTATTTCCGCATTTAAAAATAAAGATCTTAATTAGGTGAGCAAAAGCCTAATGTAGGGTGTTCATATAGTGATGCACAAACACATACATTAATTCAATTCAATATAACTAAATGTAATAATCACAATTTATTATCTTTGTTTAGGTTTGTCAAATAATGTAATTCTAGTGTCCTAAAACTTAAAGTAACTCATGACTCCAGCATATAATATAAATATATATATAAACACACACACATACATATGTTCATATAAGTATTGGTATTGGGTCCTCCTAAATACCCTAGAAACCAATGAACATCTAATCTATTAAGATCATTTCAAAGTGAAACTCTAATGAGGACATAATTGCACTAAGATCATTAGGGTGCCACCCCAAGATCTGGTCCTCTCAATCCCTTGGGCTTTACTAAGCATACGTAGTACACTTATTTAGGCTAGATTTTGATTAAGTTTATTAATAGTTACTAATCCTATACACACATAAGCAGCATATACCTAGTATCTAACTGAAGAGTTTACTCAAAATCTAATTAAGTGCCTCATAACTTGTTCATATAGGAAACAACACACTTAATTTCTAAACGAAACTAATTGTACTTTCTTACATATCAACTCAACCATCTTACACTAGATTTTTGCATCACTAAAGGAACTTAGGATTGGTAAAAGGTTAGATTGATTTAAGATATATTTAGGATATCGATTTGTGTTTAGAAATGTTTAGAAAGGCTTTAGAATAGGAAAACATGCTCGAAAAACATTTAAGAACTTGAAGAAACGTCACTATATGCAACATGGATCATGGCATCCGAATGTTATATCAAGTAACGTTTAGACGCCCTAGTCCAAGGAGAGCATTTTGCCCTTAGCATCCGAATGTTAAGGGGGATGGTGTCTGGACATTAGGCTGCAATCTGCAGATTTTTGCAGGCTGCAATGATGTTTTATCCCCCCGTTTTTCGCCTTCTTCTGTTGATCTCGAAAATTGCCACTCTCAAAATGACAACCCAATGATAACTCGAGTCCACATCACTCCAAACAACCTCAAAACATCTTTCTATCTTTAGAAATCATTTCAAACCTTGGCTAAACACATCGACAAATCTCAAAAGTGAAAACACATAAACTAACAACATTACTTACCTTTAGAAATCCAAAGTTGTTGCTCCCACCATCAAGATCACGTTGTAGGACACTTGTAGAACTACTCTAGACTTGTTTTTTCATGGTACCCTACGAAATAAATAAATTTCTTAACAAATTTAGTCAAGAACCCAAAAGAATCTATCCAATTGACCTTACCTCAAGCTTTACCACCTTAACCTCTATTTCACCGCTAAAGATTTTCCGTAGAATGTTCGTTAGATCTTCACAAATTCATTTTTTCAGCTACCCTAGCCAGAAAAATGAATTTTCAATAGATTGTCATCAAGAACTTAATAGGAAAAGAGATCTTGCGACTTACCTTAGCTTACTTATGACAAATCTCTATCAAAACGTGTTAAATCTTCCTTGGTTCAAAATGCGAATAGAAACCTTAGCATACACAAAGAGGTACAAACGGTTGTTTTGCAGAAAAAGGGTTTCTCTAACCTGGGCGCTCTTTTTTAACTTAAGGTTCATGGACAATTCCTATGCCCAAATTGCGCCCGTCTATTTTTATCAATACTAACCATGTCCTTAGCTTATAATACCACTTATTATTCTTTTATTCTTATTTTTATATTTTATTTTTCTCTTTATTTCGGGTTTTACACTTTCCTTAGTTGTTCTTCAGCACTCCATATGTGTTTGTGTTTAATGCCTTGTATGCACTTTATATTACATGTAATCTGGCAGTGTCATTTAAACTTGTGCATCACTTTAAACTTACAAAGTTGAGTTGTTCTCGAGATAACATAATTAGTGGAGTTACTTATATAGATACATACACACATACATACATAATGCCATAAGAGATAATTGCACTAGCTTTGCTTTACTTAAATCTTTTATGCTTAGGAGCATAGAAGAATTGGGCTGTATAATCATAGACAAACTAAGTGATAGAGAATTTAAAGGTGCAGTTTCTTTTGAATTAAGTTAATGGAATCAAATGAAACTTACATGTGAGCTATAAGAGTGAGCCTCATAGTTGCTTTTGGTACAACATTGGCAAAGGCTTTTAAGTCAGTTTGTTAGGCATTACATCATCTATTAGAATCACAAATCACAAATCACAATTTGCAATCCCAATTCCTATGAGGCAAGTTCTTTGTAGGCTCATGGACAAAAAGATACTAGCATTTGAGGTACTCATATGAGATTACAAGCCTATAGACTTCAACCTTCACCTATGATGTAATTGTCACATGGGACAAAGATAGATTGAGGAGGCAATTTATGGATTTTCTGATATTGTTGTCACATGTTTTCAATAAATTGCGAGAAGAAAAATGTTGGCTTTTAAATTCTAATCCTACGGTGTAGACCAAAGGGATATGACCTATCCTTGAAGTGGTAATCTCTATATTAGGCAAATACTCTTGCTTTTTTAATGTGGTGCTCTAGTTTTTCCTGTAAATCCTTAGTTTCTTACTACAATGGGATTTGAGTTGCCAAAATTTTAGCCAATTATTTCTTTAATTGGTGAAAAAATTACATAACTCCTTTACCTCTAAAGGAAGTTCGAGCTTCAATATTAGAGGGATAAATTTTTTTGGTAAGTTTAAATAGATTGAACTTTTAACTAGTTAAACTAAAAAATCAACGCCATGTAAAATGGTTGAAACAAAGAATTCTCTACTGTTATACTACCATTGAATTGAGGTAGCATGGTATGTTATCTAACAATTGGTGTTGGTTATTTTATTACAAATAAAAAAGAAAAATAGCAAAAAGAAGTAAACAAAAATATAAAAAATGAAAAAAAAGAAAAGAAAAAATTATAAAAAAAGAAATAGCAAAATATGAAAAAAAGCTATGAGATTTATGGCATTGGCACCATCAATGTAAAATTACTGGACCATGGAGAATGTATTAGTTATTTTTGTTGAAAAATTGGAAGGAATATTTGAAAAAAAAAGAGAAATGATAAGTAGTGAGAAAAGAAGTTAAAGAAAATTTATCGACAATTTAAAATGAATTTTGTCATCTAAATAGTACAAAGGTAAATAGTCTAAATTCTCTTAAAAAATATAATTTTTTATCTATGTTCTCGATTTCTTTTCTCATTGTTTACCAATTTTCAAATAAAAAGGCTAGTTATCATTTTTTCCATAGTATTTAACAATATAAAAAAAAAATAACAAGAGTAAATTTTAAAAAGGTGATATAAAACATTGAGTAATATGTATATAGCTAAAGCTAATTAGTGGTTACGAGACTATTTATCAAAATAAAAATGAACTTTACCTTTTAAATTCCTAAAAAAAAAAGCTACATATTTTACATCATTTACAAAACAATTTATGCTTTAAAGTTGCAATTGTTAGGTTTTATAAATCAGAAAGAACGCAGCGAAAATTAAAAAAAAAAATATAAAACCTATCCTAAAATCCATGTGTGATATGTAATAAAAATATATATTAATAAAAGATTATAAAACTGCTTTTTCCTTGATGAGAAGTATTGTCTTCTCTTGAGGATGTAGTTTAATTGAAATCTGAATTCGATTTATTATTTCAAAATGTGTTTACTATAATAACTCCAAACGTAATCCCTCTAACGGTATCATATACATATTAATAAGAATAAATTCTAATCCTTTATATTACTAGATAATTGTGATTAGAATTAAAAAAACTATGAACCAAAATATTATATATGTCTTTCTTTAATGTATTTTTCTAAATATAAAATCATTATCATAACTCTTTCTCTTACTCTTGTCACTTTTAAATATTAACTAAAATTAATGAAAGAGACCTTTAATTTTTCAATTTCTATATCTTTTCAATTGTATAACAATTAAACAAGGAATTAATGGCAAACAACCTTTTAATTACCATAAACTTTTCAATTGCAATTGATTCTTTTAATTGTCATGAACTTTTCAATAGCAATTAAATATGAAATTAATAAATTCCATCTATTTGTACACAAAAAGACAATAATAAAATACATAACCTTTAAAAGGTACCTAACTGCAAATATATACTATGCGATAAAATAAATTATTTCCAATTTATTATTTTAGATTAATTTATTTTAACTTTAAAATAAATATTAGTCAAAACTTTATTCTCATCAATCGTGCTATAGTGTGCGATCCTTTATATTTCTATATACAGAGGTAATGTACATATAAACATAAACCAAGGTAACTGTTTAGTAATAGTTATTGGTCATCCAACGTAATAGAAAAAGTGTGAACGAGAAACCATTATGAATCGAATACTGCTTAATTAAATTTCTTTATCAAATGATATCTTGATTAAATGTCATGTTATGTTATCAATGTTTAATCCTTTTACTTGGTTTTTAGGATAAAATAGACTTAATAATACTTGTCGTAGCCATGAGCTTACAAGTCATTATTATCTTAATCAAGTGGCTTTGGATATCGGCTCCTCTAATCTATGAGAGTGATGAATTCTATCTTGACTCATTATTATCTTTTCGATATTTCATGTCGTACCTAATAACTATATTATTTACAATCCAAATAAAGACTGCGTTTAACGGGATTAAGGTACAATATTCCATTTCTAGGATATATGAAGATCTTGAATATAAAGATTATTTACACTCATTCATTTAGAGGAGGGACCAATAACATTAAACATGTTGTGTCCTTTATTGGTAGATTGTGTCTAATGTACCTGTTTAATTTTGAGCACCCACTTGTACAATTTAGATATCTTTCTCTTAGTCCAATGAGAATGACTTTAGATATATAACGTGTTGCTCTAAATATCTATGTCCCCTTCAAATATTTATCCAACTACAGATAACTTTTAGATAATACAATAGTGAAATCTCACTTATAATACACCTTTATTATAATTCGATACATATTCTAATTATTTATGGGACTTTATTATAAAATATATACTAGCAAAAAAGTATATAAATATAATAAATAGATGCCTTTTATAAATAATATCCATAAATATATAAAAAATATTTTGATATATTGTGCACAAATTACAATAGCAATAAGGGTAAATTGCAAGTTAAGTGAATTTTTCTTTAATAGATTTCATTATAAATTGAAAAAGAGAAATCGAATTTTTTTAATTTATCAATGTTTTTCAATAAATATATTAATATTTTGAAAATTATAAGTGGATAAATAAAGCTGGATGGCTATTTATTACTTTGAACTTCATCTCAAATGTTTTCCTACTAATTATATACACACTTGATTTAGCAGAATAGATATCTATAATATTTATTAATTCCTTAACTAGATACTTGAATGTGATTAATATGAACACATTCAAAACATGAAGTTAGGGTAGCAAATATTTATTCATGTGTTGTCGCAAATTCATCCTTGTTAAGTAACTATTTTTGTCAACTTCTAACAAAAATGAATAATCCTCTATAAATTCTTATTAAAAAACTTAATAAAAACACTTTTTACTTTGTGATGTACTTATTTTTCATAAAATATGTAATTAGTATTGAAAAACTTGTTCTTAAATGTTACACCCCGAAGTCGTAGAGTCGCAACAGTTCCGCCGTATAGACTATTCTATGATGGTAACTGGCCTCATAGTGCCTACCATAGACATGACCTACATAAGGCGTCAACGACTCCTCGCTTTGAAGTAAACAGTCCGATTAAAAATTAAACTACAATTATGATAAATAGTGTAAATTTCTAATAACATGTACAATATTATATATATAAGTCTACAGAGCTTCCCAGGAAGTTTTACATAAACATAACAGTTCACTAGATTACATAATAACTATTAGTCTTTCATCTCTAATTACATGATCACTCCAGTTACACATTATACTAAGTAACTTGATCCTCACACCCTTGGCTTCCAACGGACTAACTTCTGGGTAATTGTAGAGCGACATAGTACTTGAAGTGTCCAAAAATCAGAACCTGCAAAAGGATCTATAAGAGTATGAGCAACTACAGCTCAGTAAGTTGAATTGAAGACTCATGAATGCATACAAGCACAAACGGGGTTATCAAACAATTATTTTCATGCAATGTAACAATTAAGTGTCATCGCACAACGTAGTCCGGTCCATTGTGAAATCAGAGAAATTTCACCCGCTCCAATCCGGGTTGAGGAGTTTCTATGTTATGCAGCAGCTCACAACTAAACCCAAGCTTGTGTAATGGAGACATTGCTCCTCCAGCGACTAACTTCGAACCATTGACTTCACCCTCGCCGCAACCTCCTCTCCTGTCACTTAGTTTGACTAAGGATGAAGAAGGGACCATTTTGCAATCTTACGCTATCCCTTTCGAAGGGGTCGATATTTGGTTGGAGAATCCTATGATCCCCTAATGGGTTGCAATGCATGACATTTTTGGTTATTAGGGTCAACTAAGATTAAATTCCGTTTAGGGTATTCAAACAATTTCATACCAATTCAATCAATCACAAAATCACTCACAATACAAATTAAGATATATCAAACACATGCGTAAACTACTTACAGTCACAATCATATACAAGCCTAAGTCTCCAAGTATTACAAAACTAGTACTCTATTATAATAAGCAATAACCTAACTTACTTGGAATTACTCGATCGCTCGATCCCTTAATTGCAAGCTGATTTGTCTCTAGGTGTCCTATAATACAGATAGGTCTTTTTAGTACTTATAATTTATGGTTTTATATTCTAAGTTATATTTTAACTCATTTTTTTCCGTGTATACCCATTACGTCTTAATGATTCGTTGTACTCTATTTCGGTGTTCGAATCCTAAATGAGATTTTAAACTTTGATTTCTAAGCCTTAAATATGCTTGAATCCTAATTTGAAATTAATCACATTAAACTCGAGTGTCCAAATATCCTATTGGATCGTAATTTGGTATTCTAAACTATTCGGTACACACTAACCCTAATTGCAGTATCGGATTTATTCCCGATGTGTGAAAATCTTACATTTTGAGACATTTACTTAAAATTAAATGTTATTTTCAGATTTGTTATTTTTCTGATTTCTATTACAATATTATCTAAATAACCCTATTTTTTTAGATTTATAAATTTACAATTTCACATATTACTAAATTCTTATATTAATTACCTAATTTCCTAAATTAACCATACTTAATACTCCAAAGGCTAGGATTAAGGTTCCACATCAGAGATTAACATCCCTAAACATCTAATTAATATTTAAATCAGTAATTAACCCCAAATCATGCAATTTTCCATCATTTTAGGGTTAAAAATTAACTTAAAAATTTCGAAAATTAATTTTAAAAAAATGGCTTCATAGTACTGTTCTATATCATATGAGCATCCTACAGAAAAAAATTAAGCTCTAAACTACACTCCTAAGCCTATTTATTTTCCGTTCTAATCATGCTCGGTTTTGAACAATTTGTTAAGAACCCTATAATTGCAGAAGTAATTAACTAAATCAATATTTTTTTCTTAAATCTACATACAATAAAACCTCAGAATAACAAGTTTCATAATTTTCTGGGCAAAATAACTAATTTTATAAAATTATTCAAAATCGAGAAATTTAAGAGACTAACCGATCCAAAGCGTTCTGGCCGTCCAAACCCGATCCAAGGCTGTCGGCCGACCTAGACGGTAGGGCTAGAGTGGTGTGGTGGCGGCGGCTCGGTCCCAAGTGGTGGTGAGGTGTGAGTTTCTCTCACTACACGAATTTGCACAATTTCCCTTTTTTCTTTTTCTTTTTCTTTTTTTTTTGGATTTTCTCTCGATTTTTCAGTTTTCCTATTTTTCCCAAATGCTAAACTGTCCAAATGACTTCTGGAAAATTTTTCCCTATTTATAGACGATTTTTGTAATTATTATGCATTAATTAGACAAGATTTTGCCCAATTTCTTTAATTTTTGGCTTTTATGTTGTCTAATTTTAATTGGTTGATTTTTCTTTTACAGAGTTTGACTTTCCACGATTTGATTTGGATTATTCTAGGCTCCTCTGATTTTTTTATAATTAATTTATAATTTTTCTTAATTATTTATTTAGTTTTTAGCCAATTTAGGTAATTTCGCGTATTTTTATCTACACGTAAATACATGTGGGATACGTGTGAACATTCCTAATTATTATTTTGGTTATTGTAAAATTTTTAGTATACATATAATCTATCTTTAGTAATTTATTAGTTATTTGATTACACTTTTCGCATTTTCAGTAATTAGTACTTATTATGCTTAAAATTTGAAAATTTTATAGTCTCTTATTTTATTACTTATTTTCTTAAATTCAAGTTTACGGGGTCAATTTTACTAATATTTCTCTCATTAGTTTATAATTTGGATCTAATCGGATCCATTAATCGATCGCTCTAAATCTTGGGTTTTAAATTCAAGCCTACGGTTACTTGACTTAGTTTTAGGGTTTACTTTAAAAACAAGTTGACAGCCATTAACATTTGGCATAGATGTAATTTGGTTTGGTTGGTTTTCCTTTTAAACTAAATTTAACTATAAATACGGTTGGATTTCTCTATCACTTTAAACTCATACATATAGAGTTTGCTTTTAAAAATAATTTTTTCTAACCATAAATTTTGCTTTTATTTCAGTCAATTCATTGGACCATAACTTATAAATTTAACAAAATTTATATGCATGATATGTATTCCTGTATCACAAGTATTGTATTCATTTACAAATATATACATGTGTTGATAATTGATATTATATAAGATATGTTTTGTTAAAATCACTAGTGAAACCGGTATGATTTTAGGTAGCATGATTTTATGAGATTTTTCATAATTAAATCTAATGCAAAAACTTTTCGATTTAGATCATTAATAACATGTAAATTGAAGATAAAAGTAATTTTATTTATAAAATAAGTATATAATATAAATTTTGAATCAATATATATACATAATTTATAATAACTTATGGTTATAAAACTCAAATAATACATAGATGCAAGAGAAATGGAAATTTTTTTTAATCACAAGAAAAATACTAATTTATTTTTCATAACGGTTTCATTTGGTTTCTTCGATTTGATGAATTTGTCCCTTTAAATCTCGTTTAAAAAATTTCAAAATAAAATTTATTAAAATATCATATTATCAATTTGTTTGATCCGGATGGTCCTTTTATACACTACCAAAGGTTAGGGCAAATTTACTTGATGAAATCCCTGCAAACATTATCCAAAAGGAACGTGGCATGTCTTCGTTGGCCCACGTTGGAGAAAACACGCGAAAAATGTCCGTGGAAAAAAAAAAAACAAAATAAAAGAAAAATCTGATAAATTTGCCTTTGCTTTTTATATAACGAAATAGCAATTATAAATTTAAAGTCCAATCAATGTTGACTTTTGATCTTTTATTCCTAGATCGAAACAACTGATCTAAGATTGGATTCATTTGATCGCAATCCATTTTCAGGTGAAGAGAGAGAGAGAATCTCGATTTCAATGGCGGAAGAAGTAGAAACGGCGTCGTCAGCTTCTCAATCACAATCACAATCACGATCACAATCACATCCTTCTCCATCTTCGGACATACCAGCCTCTAAACAGGTCCTTTTCTTTTCCGTTTGATATCTAGAATTACATTCCTTTTCCCAAATTCGTAATTTTATAACGCACCTAGGGTTTCGATATTCCTTATTTGATCACCTAGTAGATAGATAGAAGTCATCGTAAAGAGAAGAGCTCAGGAAATTTGTCATAAACTAGCAGTGACGTGATTCGTATGAATTATAAGAAATTAGAAATGATATGATTTTTATTGCCAATTGCAAGGTATAGAACTTGGGTCCCCGCGGAAACTATGGAATTTGGATGTGAGTTTTATATGGCCGGTGCTTTTCCATCTAAAATTTATAATCGCGGATTTTTTATGTGCAAATTCATCATTTTTAATCAGTATATACTGAACTGGTGCACGGGTCTTATAGGAAATTCATGTCTCTGGAGTTAGCTAGTCCAAGTAGATCAATGACAGTTAAGGTGATGAATAAATCGTCATGAAGTTCACTTTTCGGAATAAATGATACTGACTACCCCTGAAAACCTTCAAAATTAGACCAGCACCCCCAATTTTTCTATGTATGGAGCCTGCATTACAAAATCAAAAAAGGGGTGTTGGTGTAGCGACCAAATTCATCCCGGGGTGGTGAAATTTCCGCGGGCTGCAATATCAATTAAAATATCAGAGATGTGATTGAATTTGGAAATTTTTTCAAGTTGGATGTAAATTACTCTTCTTGTTGATTCTTGCTTCTTCGTCTTCTTAGGTAAAAAAATGGTGGAGTTAAATTAATAGCACAATTTTTGCTTGTTCTGCCGTTGTGCTTTTGGATATTATTGTACATAGATTCTGAATGTGTTGTTATGTTTCTCAGGCTCCAGCATTCACTGGATTCAACACTTTTCAAAATGGTGATGTTCAAATGTTTCCAATTATGTATCCAACTCTTGTCCCTAGCTTGGTTCTTCCACAAACTCAAGAGCAGATGAGTAGGGGAGCAGGTTTATATGCTGTTCCTGTTGCTCCATTTATGGGGCCTATTTCTGGATTTCAACCCAATGCTCTCATTCCTCTTACTTACAGTGTTCCAACGTAGGTTTTGTCAATCTTGTGCTGCAAATCTTAACCATGCTTGGTGCTTTTTGATATTCATACTATGCTCCGTCTTATGCATTTAGTTGTCTAACGTCTATTGGTCTATTCTGTTTTGGCTGTCATAGTGCTTACTACAAGGTGTCGATAGGGCAGTGATCTCTTATTAAGTTCTGATGAAATTGTTTGCCATTGAAAAAAGTAAGAAAAGTTCTAGTGAACTATTTGGACATTCTCTCTCTGTATTGACTCTGTAATTTTTAAAATTATATTCTCTTCAAGATTGAAATACCCATTACTGGTGCTGTAAGGAATGCTTCTTTTATCTAAATTTACAAGTTTAGCTATGTTAAGTCATTTGTTTAGGCCTTCTAAAGAATTAAAGATTTACCATGACTTCCACAGATTGTTGGCTTTTATGCCGAAAAAGAGCTAAGAGTATTTTGTGTCTTAAAGTTGTGCTCTTGTAGACTCATTTTATTTGTTTCCTTGTCCCATATGGTTTTGATACTGGTTGAGAAGTTGAGGCGATCAATACTAGAAGTGCTGATCTTTTTTACTATTGTGGTATTTGTGCATTTGCAGTAGACAGAGTAATGAGGCTGGGACAACCGGGGAAGGCAATGGCCAAGCAGGGCAGCAGCAGCAACAGGCTGGCCAGCAGCGACCGGTTGTGGTTAGGAGATTCCAAATTGCAATTCAGCTGGATTTATTGCTTATACTTAAGCTTGCCGCTGTGATATTTTTGTTCAACCAAGATGGTTCAAGACAAAGATTAGCTATCCTCATTCTCTTTGCATCGCTGGTGTACCTGTAAGTGGTTGAATTTGCTCAACTTTTCTTTCATTTGAGCCTATAGAGTTTCTTTGACCGGAATCTCTGCAAAATAATGTTGATTTTAATTCTACTCTCATTATAATTCAATCTATCAACCTATGTTTGCTGAGTATCTGCATATTTTGATCTTCTATAGTATTGTGGAGACATGACATGGACTAAACACTTCCCTTATATCATGTATCTTAGCTGAACAGGTGATGGTTTGTGCAGATATCAAACAGGGGCCCTTGCTCCATTGGTACGTTGGCTCTCACAAGGCATGCAGAGGGCAGCTGCACCACCTCAACCACCAAGGCCGGCTGCAAGGGCAGAAAATATGCCTGCTGCTGAGGGACAGGAAAATGAAAATGTTCCCTTGCCAGGTATTTATCTTCTTATCTTTCTGTGAACTGATATTGGAGGTTAATTTACTGAATAATGTGCAATAAGCAATCTATTACTATCGTTGAAACTTTGTGAGTAACCAGATTGAGTTGGCAGTGCTTTGAAGTAATTGTGAAACAT
Organism: Lumnitzera racemosa; assembly: GCA_024138005.1. Classification (NCBI taxonomy): domain Eukaryota; kingdom Viridiplantae; phylum Streptophyta; class Magnoliopsida; order Myrtales; family Combretaceae; genus Lumnitzera; species Lumnitzera racemosa. The sequence goes on from JAMXBC010000007.1 coordinate 13,276,079, forward strand.
TTTAGTTTTTTTTTTTTTTCCCTATTTGTGCTTGTGCCAATGTGTCTTGGACTCTCATGGCTAAAAAAACTCTGAAGTCGTCTGTAAGGATTCTTTTAGCAGTGGTCGGTAATAGTCACATTCTATCCCATGCAGTTGGCAGAAGCACTGGCTAACTGTACGAGTGACAATATTTAGGTCCCGCTGCAATTTCTCTCTCTCTCTCTCTCTCTCTCTCTTTTTTCTTGTTGTTTGGGGGTGGGGGGTTTGGGTATGGTGGGGTGATGTGGGGAAAGAGGTTCTACTCCTATATCTAAAGTTCTTGTATTGAGGGTAAGATAGATCTTGGCATATTGTGTTTTCTGCTAGCGGCACCTGTACGAGGTTTTATGCTTTTGCATATATTTGCTGGAAAGTAACGTGCGGAAGCTATTGTTTATGATTGATTGTGGATCAGCTTGAGGTACCTGGTACTTCACTCTTTGAATCTGCAATCCAGGTACATGTTCCCGATTGTTTGCATTAGTTATAGCGAGAACTTGATGTCCCCATCTTCCATTTTTATAATCTGCCTACATTACCTGGATTGCATCTATTCAGGAGAATGATTTTCATCAGGATCATGTACTTATACTGTTGTTTACTCATGGCTCGACTGTTTTATGCACCATCTTTCAGCTGAAGGAGCTGAGGATGAGAATCGGGCTGTGGGTGATGGAAATCAGGGAGTACAGAATGAGAATGCAGCGGAGCCTGGTGCTGGCAATGGAGCCAATCGTTGGTGGGGAATTTTAAAGGAAATCCAAATGATAGTCTTCGGCTTCATTTCTTCTCTCCTTCCAGGTTTTCACAACATCGACTAGGTTATTTTGAAATTGACGAAACGTCTGGATCACTTCAAGCTGCATGGAATAGTTTTTTATTTCTCTTTGATGGAAATAAATGTAAAATTGCCATATCCATGTATTGACATAGGTAATTGATATTGGATATAGTTAGGAAACGCCGGATGATATAATATGGAACGGGTGGGGAAGTAGTTCCCTCGTCACTTGCTCTACACAATGAAGATAATTAAGCTTTGGGAGGATAGAAGAGACGATAGGTTATTGAGATTGAGTGTTCTTCTCTTGAAATTTTTTGCTATGTTCTTTGCAAACTTGATGGAGTTCTTCTCAAGTATTTCTTTTTCTTGTCTTTTCTGTTTTCTTTTTCCAATTATATTACAATTTTGGGGAGGGGTACTTGTACTTGGTCTATCTCCTCAGGTAGAGTTGTAAATGGGCCTAGTTTTGAAAGCTTAGGCTTGACTTATTTAAATATTATTAAGCTCGAGTTGGGTTAAGCTTTTATCGAGTCTGGAAATTAGAGGTCGAAGCTTTAGCTTATTAAAGATTTTGAAATTTGAGCTTCAATATCTTAACAAGCTAGTAAACAAGCCTATAAATGAGCTTGAGTTTGTATATTTGGATAAGTTGAAACTTGATCTCATTAATATAACTAAAAATAAAAATTATTACATTAATATAATATAGGCTATAGGTCTATTAACTAGTCTACTTTTGAGTTTACTTTAGAGTCTGGTTACGAGTTTACTCAATAATATAAACGAAGTAGCTTTTAAGCTTATTTACGAGCTTAAATTTAGAAATTAAGCTTAGTTTATTTATTAATTCAGATCGAGCAAAGCGAAGCTTAAAGCGAGATGAGCTTGAGTAGCTCGTGAGCAGTTTTGCTCATTTATAGCCTTAGCATAAAGAGATTAATATTCATGTTATTGAGGAATCACAACCGTGTCACCACAATAAAAAGTAAGGAACTAATAAGTAAGGAATTAATAGGTAGATATTTATGTTTTGTTTAGTTACCAAAATAGGATGGTACAAGGTGAAGGACATAATGTAGTCTCTTGTAGAGTTTTGTCCATATGTGGGGTGAATTTTGAAAAATAGTATGAAAATGAGGTGTTCGGAGGAAATTTTACATGAATTGTGTGCGTGCTTTCATTGTGCGGTTATTTTTTGTATTGAAGGCGTATGTGCACTTTCAATATAAAAATTCAAGCATGCACCTTCGTTAATAAAGAAGGCCACAGTCGATGATATGATGAGCAGTGTCGAAATTGTTTATTAGCCTTGCTCCATGTAAAGTACTTACTTATATTTAATGAAACAATTAATATTACGGTTATGCACTTTACTTTATGAAAAACTAGTAAGATAAGTAAAGGAAAGTTTATCAAGTGTTCTATCACTGCCCAATAATGGGTGATGTATTGGCATATATGCTTCTTATACTAGTTGTAGTAAACTGGATCAACACCCTTTGGTCCTTAAAGATGAACAATATATGTATAGTGGTTTACTCATGTCGATATGTATCCTTGATGCGCGACCGATAAATTTGTATCTGTTATACCCTAAGGATGATGTAGAGTAATTCCTCACTTGTATTAACATCTATTGTTATAGTTTAGAAGCCTTTAAATTATCATATGACATGGTCGAGGAAGTAAAGCTTGACAATTTAAAAGCAGATCAGTGGCACCTTAGCTCTCCAGATAGCTTGACTAACATTGTTGAAAGAGAGTAAGAGATCAGTAAAGTCATTCCGGTATGGTTTCTATACGATTTATAATGCATTTGCAAGGAAAGTGCATTAATAATCTATATATTTTTAATCCAAATTAACTACAGAATTAAAATTGAAGAACTACATACCTGTTGGCTCATTTGCAAATCAAATGTGATCTGGTATGCATTGATAACGTATGTAGCATGGTACGTGATGTCTCGTGATATAACTCACCTAGCAACTACTGATAGCCTTTCCTGGAGGTAAACCTGGACTTGCTTTATGGTGTAATGTGAGGAAACTTATCCCATACCTATATTTGCAATAGTATGGCTACCCCTCATGGTATGTGCTCTTGATTGTACAACTTCGCATAGCTGGCAATACAACCATGCTAATTAAGCTAAGCCTCAACTAAATGTCCTTGCATTTGAGAAATACTATAGCATAGGTGGGAATATCACATAGACAGGAGAGGAAGATTTATCAACAAATAAAAAAATCCAATAACTATAAAATGTATGGACGGATATGCTATTAAATGGTCTCATCATTTACATCTTTAAGAAGTGTGCTAAATCTCTCTCGTAGTCAAGCCAAATTAACTTGCCCTCACCTACTAGTACTATCAGTGGAGTAGTTCCCTAACAAACTCTTGGCTACTTAGGGTTAGATTAACTGTATAGGCCTTATCACTATGGCTTTGTTATTGTGGCCCCATTTATACGGAGACTAAATAGTACTTTTATGTTTTGGAGCATGATTGTTATCTTTCCATGAGCTATATGAAAAGTGTGGGTTTCAAGTCTCTATCTTTCAACTAATGTCGTAATGAGGTGACGATCGAGCTAGATGATCGCATAATCACTTATCTTGACGACATAGGTTTCCATGCAGTCGTGCATTTGCCATTTATTCAAATTGATCATCACTTCATTATGATATTAGTTGAAAGGTAAAGACCTAAGACTCACACTTCCCTTATGGCTTGTGGAGAGATGACAATCACGCTCTAAGACATAAAGATATTATTTAGTCTTTGTATAGATAGAGTTATAGTGATAGGGCCTACGGAATTAGTCTGGCCCTTAGTAGATAGGGGTTTGCTAGGGGACTATCCTACTAACAGGTGGGGATAAGTTAGTTTGAATTGTGATATGAAAATATCACAAAATTTATTATTTTAGTTTTAAATTATAAAATATTAATTTTAGTTTTTTCTCAATATATTTATGATTTAATAATTATTTAAATCATATAATTGATATTTTTATTATTTTAAGCATACTTTTCCTATTTTTTGAGATTTTAGCTTTATTATAATAATTATTAATATTATTGTCATTATTATTTTTATTATTTCTTATTTTTTTATTATTCATCTATATTTCACGATTTACACACACACACACATATAGACTTATAGTATATTTGATAAATTTTATAATTTTACTTTATTGAGAAATTCCTAATTTACGGTATTATATATATATATATATAAAATTGTATACATATATACCTCAATATGTATTTCACGTGTTCATATATATATGTATATATCTATAGTTATTTTGTAAAAATACTTAATATTTATTATATGTAATCTTAAAAAAAAATACATACTACATACTCCTATTGTATATTATACCTATGTACATACATGTATATATACATATATATTTCAATTTAAGTACTTATGCATATGTACATGTAATAGTAACATTATATTTACGAAAATACAATACAAATACTACATATATACATGTATATACTATATAATATACATTTATACTTGCAAAATAATTTACTTACCTATTACTTTTAATTTTTTTTCTTCTTCTTTTCTTCCTTCTTCTTCTTCTTCACGTTTTTAGTTTTCCAGGATTTTTTTTTCTATTCTTTTGGTCTCGATTTTGTTTTGCAATTTGGTTTTCAGATTTTTGTTGCTTCTTTTATTCCACGTGATCAACAATTTTGGAGAAAGAAATAAAATAAACAAAATCGTATCTTAATCTATACATTTATTAAGATAAGACATTGTAATCATTTTCAAATTTTTATTTTTTTTTGTAAAATCAACACTTGGCAATTTAAATTTCATCACATGGGCTGCTGCTTTGATTTTTTTTCGTTTTGGTTCCAAAACATACAGCAAGGAGAAAAGAAGAAAAGAAAGAAAAGAGAAAAATAAAAAGAAAGAAAATAAAAATTAATAATAAATATATGTAATTTTTCTAAACATATAAATTATAACAATACTCATCATAAATTAATTTTGAAATTTTTGTGAAAATTTATCAATTTAATTGGTACCCGTTGCAATTATAACTTTTAAAAGTTATTATAGCGATTTTATTAAAATTTATACAAATAAGCGATTTAGTTGATATTTGTAATCGATTATAATTATATCACTATTAAGTAATATTTAACTATTTTATAAGTTTATAGTTATAATTTTAGTTTTAAGGTTTCGAACAAATTCGAGTTCAATTTTGATTAATGGTGCATAAATCAGTTTTAAGATTTTAATACGCGATATAGGGTTTTGATTAATTCCTAGGGTTGTATTGTCGATGTTATATTCGATTTATTAAATTTCATAATCTTTTATTGTTATAACCTTATCGACTTATTATACATTTTAGGATACTCGGACTTGAATTAGGTTTTAGATTATTGATTTCCTAAGGTTTACAAAGGTACTGTTTAGTTTTTGTATGGATGGAGCTCTAGTGATAGGGCCTACGCAATTAATCTGGCCCTAAGTAACTAGGGGTTTGTTAGGAGACTATCCCACTAACAGTACTAACAAGTAGGGGCAAGTTAGTTTGTTTGACTACGAAGGAGATTTAATAGATACTTCGAGATATAAATGAGGAGACTGTTCGGCAGCATATCCATGCATATATCTTACAGTTATTGGGTGGTTTTTTATTTACTGATAAGTTTTCTTCTCTTGCTCACTTTATGTTCCTGCTTATGTTAGAGTATTTCCCATATGTCGGGATGTTTAGTTGGGGCTCAATTTACTTAGTATGGCTATATCATCATCTATATAGAGTTGCACAATTAAGAGCGTAAGAGATTAGAGGTGCTGCCATACTACTGCAGATATGAGCATGAGGTAGATTTCCACACATTGCACCACGGAGTAGGTTTAGGTTTGCCATCCAAGAGAGGCTACTGCTAGTAGCTAGGTGGGCTATATCACGAGACACCACACATTGTACTACGTACGTTGTTAATGTGTATCAAATCACATTTGATTTGTAGGTGAGTCAATAGGTATGTAGTTCTTCAATTTTAATTTTGTAGTTGATCTGAATTAAAGATATATGGAATATTAATACACTTTCCTTACAAATGTATTGTAAGTCTGTGGGAATAATACCCGGATAACCTTATTGTACTCTTACCCTTATTCTGTAGTACCGGTTAAGTTATTTGGAGGGCTAAGGTGCTACTAATCTGCTTTCAAATTGTTTAGTTTTACTTCTCCGACTGTATCATACAATAATTTAGATGCCTTCAAACAATATCAGTAGATGTTAACATAAGTGAGGAGTTATACCACATTGACCTTAGGGGTAGGACGGACATAGATTGATCGGTTGCGCTTTAGGGATACATATCAACTTGGGTAGACTGCCATATGTGGATCGCTCATCCTTAAGGACCAAGAGATGTCGATTTATCTTACTACGACTGATATAGAAAGTATACACGCTGATACATCACTCACTATGGGATGGTGATGGGACACTTGATAAGTTTTTTTTCCACTTATTTTACGGTTTTTTGCAAAGTAAAGTGCATGCTCATAACCTTAACTATTTCATTAACTATAGGTGGATACTTTATGTCAAGTGAGGCTAGTACATGATTTCGGCACTGCTCATCATATCATTGACGATGGCTTTCAACATCTTGAAGAGCATGGTGGATTAATATTGTTTCTCGACCAGCTAGTTGATTCGGCCCTGATACCTGTCCCTCGACCATGTGCAGGTGCTAGAGTTCACACAAGAGGATGTTGACCAAAATAGGCATGTAGTCGGGGATAGAGAGACGATGCTATGATATCGGGATCTTGCTATTTTATTGACTTAGGTGAGATTAGTAGCAGTGTACCACTTGCCGATGCCTCCGATTTCGGCCATACCTTGTTCGATACTCTAAATGCTCACGGATGGATCTATTTGCAACAAACACTGTCAGCTTGTCGTAAATGTCGTACCGGTTAGCCTTAAATGTTAGACATAGGGGAGGATGTCACTTAGCTACTACTGTCACTGCTTACTCCAGTTCTTCCTAGAGAGTTCATTGATACTCCTTCTCAGCTATTAGAGCCTCAACCATTAGAGGGAACATCTACTCGCAGGTCATCATTACTAGCTCGCTTTATAAAACAATTAATTAGATCTAGAAAGAAGTAGTTGTAAATAATCACTTTTCTATTACCTAGTTTGATTATTATGTATTCTCGACATTTATTATTCACTCTATGAATAGTTTTTGTAAATGATGTTTCATATTGGATTGTTATTTACTTACTACCGATAGTTTACTGTATATATACTTTCTATATATTATACTTGCTTTTCACAAGTTCGGTTGATAGTCTAGCGAATCAATTTAGCTAACCATTATGGTAATACTTTTCGTAGATAATAGACTAAATGAAAAAAAAAAAAGCATCGGTATTCTCAACTCATAGGACTGATTTGATATAATATTACACTATTTCAGAAATAACAAATACAAGATAGGCCGAATAATGTTTGATTAATTGTCAGAAATAAGCGAAATATTAGGTGGAAACTAAGAAGGCATATGCGTGAATTGCACCTTGTTAATTACATTGAAGGTGCATCTAAGGAAAACGTTCAAAACTTAAGAGCGAATTAAGCAGCTAATCTATTAGATTGAAAGTACTTAACTAGAGGGAGTTATGGCATGGCTAAGGGCAAAAGCCTAAAGCATGAAAAATGGCTTATATTGAAGGCATGCCGAAGGATCGTTCCTTTAGTATAAAAAAAATGCAAACTTTGAAGGCATATTCAAGGAGTGCGTCTTCAGTACAAAAAATATTCACAATAGCGTGTGTTTTTACTGCACTATTCTCGTAAAATTTACTTCAAATACCCTATTTTTGTGCTATTTTTTTAAATATACCCTATAAAGGTACAAAACTCGTCTCTTGTTCCACGTTTAAGCAAGTGAAAGGAACAATTAATACAAGAGAAAAATATCTTTGACAAGTGATTTATTCTTCCAGAAGAAGCTTACTTTTTGTATCAAGCTGTTATAAACTAGTGAATTGACTGTTAATGTATTCTAGTCCATCCTTTGCTCTTGGCTAGAAGAACACCTTCCTTTATCGCCTTTGTTTCAATTTGCTCCACTTCGATGAAGTTTGGCAATAACAGCTAGTAGATTGCCTGATAAATCCCAAACCAGTTCTAAACCCACTTTTTTCTATTATTTGCATCTATAGCAGCATCACAATTAATTTTGGTGATATCACTAGCCAGTTTTGACCACTGCATATTTGATTTCAATCTCCCATTGTCTTTGTTTGTTAGATTTTCCTCCTTTGCATCCCGCAACCCCATAACAGCAGCTTGGATCGGACAAATAACATGATCTAGCGATGGTGATTTGTGTTCGACAACACTTTTAACACCTCCATTTCTAAATATTCCACAAAATTATTAAAAAAGAAAAAAAAAATTGGTGTAGCACCTCTCTCTAGTCCCTACACGAATGCTAAACAGCATTAATAAAGTTCGTAAGTCATTAAATCCATCACTCCCTAACAGCACATAGCGCACCCCCACCCCCACCCCCACAAATGAAATCAAATGCGTTTTATCCAAGAACAACCAAAGAATAAATGCATCACCGACTCTATTTCCCTACACAGTTCCTCTTAAAAAGGTTCTCAAAAAGTTGGGAGAGCACTATTACTATACCGCCAAATATGATGCTTCACGTTAGACATTACATCAATAGCCCATACAAGTTTCGGAATTTTCAGAGTTGAAGGAGAAAGATTAAGGTTTGCTGGGCTATGATGTGGCATTAATTTCACCCACCACCTATAATAATTCGTCCCTTCCAAGAGGCCATATCAGCTTATCTTCCTCTAAATGAAGAAAGATGAATAGCCTTGAAGGCAGAAATGTCCTCATTAGAAAGATCATTGCCAAGACTCTCCAATCGCCAAGACTCCATCTTCACTATCAATCAATGCCTCTGCTCTTAACTCTGTGTCAACGCGCTGATTTTCAATAGGTTGCAAGCGAAAATTGGGCTTACTCAGAATCCAAGCATCCCTCTAAATCAAACCCCTTGTCTAACCTATCAACAACTATTATCTAGAATCACTTCTTCTTATTTGAATGCTCTCCCAAATACCAAAAGGCTTTTTCCCCCAACCTTGGAAGCAATAAAATCTGACTCAAGATAATAGATGCTTTTCAACACTTGTACCCATAGTGCATTTGGTTTCATAATGACATGCAAAGCCATTTTTCAAACCAAGCATTATTAAACATCTCCAAATCCTTAAATCTCATCCCTTCTTCATCTTTTGGATATGACAAATATTACCAAGATTTCCAATGAATTTTCCTCTTTGTGTGATCTCTACTTCACCAAAATCTAGCCATTAAAGTTACAATTTCTTGACACCATGTTTTTAGAAACATAAGAATGTTCATGGCATTACTGTAGATGGCATATCCTATTAACTTAATCAAAATTTCTTTCCCTCCTAAAGACAAGAAAGAATTACTCTAACTTTAAAGCTTAGCCATGATTCTTTCTTTCACATATCCAAGTACTTCCTTCTTCGACTTGCTCTATCGTATAAGTATACCTAAATACTTACCCGATAGTTGTTTTGAACTAATGTCCAATATTTAACCACATCTTTGCCTAAGCTCTAATGGGTAGCTTTTGCTAAAGGATATAGATGATTATTGAAAATTTATCATTTGAGCCGATGCCCTATAATAAGCTTCCAAAATGAGTTTCAAATTCTCAAGCACAACATTATTGGCTTCTAAAAATAGAAGTTAATCATCAACAAAAAACAAATGGATTAATTCTAGGTTACCTCTTTTGATTCTAGTACCCCGTATAAATTCTCTTTCTTTAGTCTTAAGTAGCATAACTAAAAGTACATTTATTGTTGCAATGTAAGGAAATAGATAACCGAACATCTACAAACAAATCATGAAGAACATAAGTAATCCATAAAGGCTCTTTTGTGGTTACACTCATGCTTCTATACTTCACCTTTGCCCTAGAAGTACTAACAATGTATTGTTTCTTAGTTTTCCAAGAAATTAAAGAATCACTAAGAAAGACACAAAAACCAATAAATGATTAACGAGCCATTAAGGATGAACCCTAATCTGCATCATTGAAACAAGTTAAGTCCAAAGATGAGGAAGAAGAGTGAAAAAAAAAAAAACAAGTGAAGAGTTGCCTTTTAGATAACACAAAATGTGATGAATAGCATGTAAATGAGCCTCATGTGGTTCTGATAAATACTAACTCAAAAGGTGCATTGGATATGAAAGATCAGGGCATGTGATTGTCAAATGTAGAAGAAGACCAACAAACCAATGATATGGCTGAGTATCCTGCAATATTGCACTATCATTTGTAAACAAATTAATCCCCATAGGTAAAGGAACATCTGTTATCTTACAACCACTCAAATTAGCATCAGACGGAATGTCTAGTATAAATTTGTGTTGGTTAAGGAACAAACTGTGATCAATGTGACATAATTCCAATCCCAAGAAAAATTGAGCTTATCCTAAATCTTTAATAGTAAAGGCATTATGAAAATCAACTTTGAGTTCTGAAATAGCATCAACATTTCCAGTGACTAACAAATCATTAACATAAACTATAATAACAATGAAATCCTTTGTTGTATGCTAAACAAAGAGAGAACAATCATACTTGGACTTAGTAAAACCTTGTTTGAGTGAAAACTAACATATCTCAATATTCCACTGTTCTGATGCCTGTTTTAAGCCATATGAAAACCGTTTAAGACGACAAACTTAGCTTGGTTTTGCTTTATTGTAATCTTTGCGAGGTATCATGTAAATCTCTTCATCAAGAAATTCATGCATGAAAGCGTTATTTATATCTAATTAGAATAAAGGATAACCTCTAATAGCAGCCACAACAAGTAAAATCCTTACGGTCCCTAGCTTAGCAACCGAAGAAAAAATATCATGATAATCAACACCTTTAATTTGATTATAGTCCTAAGCAATTAATCTCACTTTATAATGCTCAACACTTCTATCAGGTTTATATTTAATTTTATAAACCCAACGAAAACCAATAGCTCTTTTGCCTTTAGGCAAATAAGTGAGATCCCAAGTATTATTCAATTTCAAAGCATGTAATTCACTATTCATGACATACACCCATTCATCAATTTTAATAGCTTATGAATAACAATAAGGCTCTTTAGTTGTTAACATGAATGCAAAGGATTTACCAAAGTCTAGTGGAAAATGGGATAAGGTCTAGTTGGAAAAGAAAGGATAAGGATGTTTATTAGTGTATGGCAAAAGTTTAGTAGAGTTATTAGTAGACGAAACGGGTTTCTTGATTACTGTAGCAACGTAATCTTTTAGCTAACAAGGAGGTTTAGACATTTTCGAGGACTTACATACAATAACATTAGATGTGAAGAACACTAGGCTAAACTTAAGAGGGGAAGGGGAGTGAATTGAGTTTAAGGACAAATTGCAAAATCTATTCCGATATAAATAACTAAATGCAATAATAAGAGTAATCAAAGCAATGATAGAATAATAATAAGTGCGAAAATTAAAAGAGATATGGGTAAAGAAGATCAAGCTCGGATATAACATAGAGTTTGGACAACCCTCTAGTCTCTACGGACATATAATGCCTCTAACTGAAAACTTCACACCACTTCATTGATTTCTTAATCTAAGCTCCAAGAGTTACACAAACACAAACTTAATTACATAAGTTTCACACTCACAGCTCTCAACATAAACCACAATCTCAACTCTCAATACAAAAAATCAATCTCAAGAATTATTGTTCTAATACTTTTAACTCTCAATACTTGTAACTAATAGCTCACAAATACTACACTTCAAATCTCTCTAAATGTTAGCAATTTATGGTACAAGAGATAATGAGAATTATAGACAACAAGAATACAAGGGAATGTTGAAATATTGCAGCAAAAGATTAGTTCTCTATTGTCCTTGGTCGGGTTGTTGAGCATTTATATTATCTGATTCATTTCTTCTTGTTATAATGCATTCAATACTCTAACGGTTAGTTGAATTTGACTTACCTGCATGTTGTTACTTTGAATTACTGGCAAGCCAGTAAAAATTACTTTACCAATAAACCAGTTCTTCCAGGTCAGTAAGCTTTTCTTTGTGTTTTCTAGGGTTTTATATCATCAGCCTGGTTCTTCCTTGAGCTGTTAGCCCGATAGGCTAAATATCACCTGAAAATTCTTTTAACACACAATAAATGACTACTCTTTGCAGTATAACTTTAAGATCATTTGATCACCACTTCAAAGGATTAAATTTCTTGTAGAGATAATCGATATATTTAATCATTAAGCAAGCTAATTGAATTTATTCAATTATCTCAAAATAATCAAATAATTATTAGTTTAATCATCCACTTATTTTTGTTCTCTTAAAAAATAACATGTTTAGATATAGACTTTTTACTTTGTTCTCATCAAAATCAAATAATGAACCTTAGGTTCAACAAGATGAAATTTATACCCTTATTTTTCTCCATATGACATAAAGTCTCCAATTTTCTTCTTCTGAAATAAGTTATTGATTATTCTCTATTGAATTCACCTTATGCCTTTTTTGAGAAATAATTTGACCATTATGTTGCTTTCCTCACAAGGCATTCTTTCCATAATTATTTTTCTTCTACCAACCGATTGTTCTTCCAACAAACTCTATTTGGCTTTCTCCTTGAATACTTCACTCTTACTTCCTTCTTGACTCAAAAAAATTTTCCTTTAACCATGGGTCTAGCTTCTTCTGATTCACTTTGCTCTCATTTCGCATGTAACACTTATTTTCAAGATGTCCTGTTAAGCTATAGATATACTAGAAATCTAACAATCTTTCATATTTGAGTCAGATACATGTTCTTGCACCATTAGTGTCTTTACCTAAAGGCCATCAATAAGAGGATTACTCAATAATGTCTTCACTTGAACCCTAAGATACTCTTTTTTTATGACAACAAAGGACTCCACTTTAACTATTTCCCCAATTCTTTTCCTTATGTTCCCCGCATCTTTTTTGAGTTAACATGGCTAAAGGAAGACCATAATTTGAATCTATAACTCAATATGAGAAAACTTCAACTCTTTAATTTTCCTTTATTTGTCCTAAATTTGAGTGATAAATGAAAACCTATGACAAATAGGGGACTGACATCCCTAGTTGATACCCCTAATTAGGACAAACCCTATGATAGCGACAAAATAGGGATTGTATTCGAGACATAATAAGAAAATATCCAAGAGAGATGCATATAATCACAACTTGCAAATATGATAAAATGAATAAGGGAATACTAATACTCAAGAAAGGAAAAGAATTTTAACATGTACGAAAACTGATATAATGAGATCTTCTCTATTAAATCACAATAAATAATACTGAAATCTAAAGAAATATGGGCAAAATCTATTCTAATAAAAGGGAAATTCAAAAATAAAAGGTACCACTCGAGTGTGATCAAACAATTCTATAGAGAGAGAGAATCCACCTCAATATGTGGCACGCATATCTTTAGTGTTGCGATTTTATATATACTTATATATATAAGGAACAATATCACAGTTTACATTTCAATTTTACCACTTTTTACAATTATACACTTAAAATTTTAACTTCTCTAATTATACATCTAATAGAAGATTTAATTATTATTATTTATACTTCAGTTAGCTCCTACTCGTAACGATTGTTTATTTAGCACGATAAGTCAATAGGTAGTTGCCTATAACCTTAAGAGAGTTGTACGATTCCCTTAGGACTGTGTATGGCTATCCACGGCCTATAGTGGGTCTCTTGACCCACTATTTTGCAATGAATAATTAGAGGCCATTGACATGAGGTCATAGGACCCTTTTAAGGTCATAGGACCCCTTTAAGGTCATAGACAGCTATCTTATTAGTTGATTGTGCTAAATGGATTAACAATATAAATTAGAGTTAATTAAAGTATATATAATGATAACTAAATTTTTACTTGGGTGTATAATTAGATAAATTAAAACTTTAGTTGTATAATTTCAAAAAATTGGTAAAATCCAAGTGTAAACTATGATATTAATCCTATATATAATGTCTTAATATTGAGCATTCCAAAAGATGCATATAGTAGTTTAAGATTTCGATCATCTAAAGATACTTTTTTTCTAAAGTCTCTAAAATTACAAATAAATTATTATCATTACCTGTTTTTTTTTTAAAGACAAAAAACATAATGATGTCATAAGATATTTTAAAAATTTATACAATAATAACTATTACTTTGTAAGTGGTTTAGGAAACTTTAGGAAATGGAGCCAAACACAGCCGTTAATCTTAAACCAACGAACTCGGCTATTTTTAAAACAAGGAATTTGCATTTGATTAATTTTCTTTTCTCTCTCTTTTTTTTTTTTTTAAGAAAAAAAATTCCCCCCTTCTTTTTCTAAGATCATTTGCCCAAAGCGGTGATACTGGTTTCCTTATTTTCTTTTTTGTAAGATCACTATTTCTTATATACTGCAAAACGATGTTTATATTGTGATACTATGTCCAATACTGATAAAATCTTCTCGTGAGAACTTTGATCCACTAAACAGTCGGTTCAGCTCACCATATCATAGCCCACAGACCTTTCTGTTTAATAAGATACATTTTTATGTCACAATTATGTAGCTTTCAATTGTTAAGGAAGCTAATTCTTTATAGTTCATGTGATTAAATACTGTATTTCCGGTTCCCACCTGAATGGTGTATATTCAATTCTTCCATGGTGTATGTATTTATATATACGTGGCCCAGAAAATAGTTATTAGTATTTACATGAATTCATAAATGATTGTAGTAGAATTTTACTAGGCATTATCACTCCTATCTCCATTTTGAGGTTTCATATATAACTAATAGATATTGCATTCATGATGCGTATACAAACTTAACAATATGAAGGATAAAAAATATGAAAATATTTGCATCATCAATTATACGTAAGACTAAGAATTAGAAATATACATTAGAAAATATGGTTAATATGCTTTGTCTAGTATAGTATCGTAGATTATTCTTCTTTTTAGAGCAAACATATCAATTATCATTACATGCCGATAAATTTTATGCCTATTATAGAAGGAGAATTCCCACTATTGTAAATTAAAACCTAATAAAAGTAATTTAATATTAGTACGTAGAAGGTTGATAAAAAAAAAAAAAAGTAATGATAAATTATCATTACACCTACTAAAATGCCTTTAAAAAAAAGAGAAAGAAACGATCGGTAACTTGAGCTTATTGCAAAGAATTTTCTAATGACGCAAAATCCTCCTATGTATTAACGTAAAAAAAAACATTGGTAAATAAGTATCAATAAATTACAAAAAAGATTAAAGAATAGAAGGATAAAATTGACAACTTATGCTAAGATAAATGGAACTTGTAAATAAGTACTCATAAACAAAAACTGATTATCGGAACCTATAAATATAAAGCGACAAATGACTCTTTTTTTTTTTTTAATATTTCTAAACGTTAATGTATTCTAAACATGTCCTTAGAAATGGCTTTAGATGAATTCAAAATCAAAAGTTCAACTATTAGTATTTCAACTCATGACTTTGAACAAATTGAGTTCGGATGGGTTAGTAGAGGGTGTGATAAGGAATCAAGATGGCCACTAGATTCTAGGTTATGCATACAAATTAAGGCATACATATATAGACACGGTATCAAATTAGGGTTTGACAAATTGGAAATAGAAACAGACTCACACACAACAGCATTGTGTATAAAAATTAACATGAAATATTACAAAATTATTACTTTGTGCAGGGAACTGTTGGGGGAATGGAGAGTCCTTCAAATTCCATGCAAAACTAATAGGATGACTGATCATCTAGCTGGCTAGGGAAGGAAAAGCAAGAAGCCTTCTGTTCTTTTTGTAAATCCTCCTTCGACTTTTGCTTGTTCTATTTTAGAAAGTGATGCTGTAGGGTATGGTTGTACTAGACTTGGAAAAGAACGCGTTATGAGGCCCACAGGGGGAACTGTGACTTAATTTGGTTGTGTACCGTATATTTTTGTCTATAATGATAATTATCCCTTATTACCAAAAAAAAAAAGAAAAAAAAAAAGGGGGGGGGGAACAACACACGACTCAGGAATTGGATTTGGATAAACTCAAAATTAGAAGTTGAACATTTAGTGGACTGTGAATCCACTCTTCACGTGATACTTAAAAAGTAACAATGGAGCTGAAGTCTACGTGAAAAGTGGATATACATTAATGTAAGGAAAAGAGGAAATTAACAAATTCACCCATAAGCTTATAGGGCCAAAAAGTTTCGGGCCAGGAGAATTTCGGGACTATTTTTGTCTAATTCGTCTCTCTACCACAAAGACCTAACAAATGAAATTGAGTTGGAAGGTCGAGGGAGACGCATGCGGTGTACGCTGGGAGGGTTGGCGCATGCGTTCATGGCAAGAAGATTGTCACGTGGGACCCACTAAAACTATTTAATTATTGAGATTTTGTTGGTATATATACGACGATAAATATACATCACTGATTAGATTCACGCTTATATAATTCATTTCGTATTTTTTCTATTAACATATTATCATGTTAAAATATATATCCCTTTCTATTTCTATTTTACCCTTTGAAAGCAGCATGTAAATAGGAAAAACAATGGTGAACATACCATCAAGGTTTGGAGAAACTTTATCTATCTAATGTATATGCATATTCGGAAAAAAAAAAAGAAGATAAAAATCTTCGAATTAAAAAGAAAAAAAAAAGTCTTATGTAAAGAGCTACAATTTTATAATAACCTCTTCCATGCTTCTTCACAAATTAAAAGAAAAAAAAAATGCTAGTACAGATAAAAAAAAAAAAAAAGGTGTTATAAAAAACTAAGAATCCTCTTTAATCGATATATGCCAGAAATTCCAACCCCCATTTTTATTGCTATAACCAAAATTTTCCCTAAAATTCCTCAAATGGAGTGAATCCAGTATTTTTCCCATAAAATTTCTTAATTTCATTTTAACCACCTCCAACTACTAAAAGAAATTATAAACATAAAGGCATCTTGGCTAGAGTAAAAAAAAAAAAAATCTACATCAATGATTTTGTTTGATTCACGTTTATTTAACGGTTCATTACGTAACTTTCAACCACCTATGTCCTAATTTAGGGCAAGTACATATGCTCTTATCAGCTTTCCATAAATTCGGTACCGCCACATACATCCTGGAAAGTGACAGCAGCCAACTTTGAATTTTCTGGATCATTACGCAACACAAATTCGTAGCAAGCTCCAAAGTCCATATCTGTGGCCACCAGGAGAACTTTCCAGTTTCCACGATCTACAAGTGGAATTTAAGTGGCATATGCAACTTCACAACTCTATATAATGTGATGTGATCAATAGAGTGTACAGGTTCCGTTACATCCACTATTGATATCAAGTTATTGAGTTCCATTTAACCAAAATAATTTTGATAATTAATTTCAAATATTCTTGCATAAATCGTCTAGTTAAGTGAATTACTTGTGTCAGTCGATTGACTGGCCATTCCCGTTGTTTGAATGATACTATTAGTTATTCGAGTTATTGATTCCATCTGACCAAAATAATTTTGATAATTAATTTTAAGTGTGCTTGAATGAACGGACTAGTTAATTAAGTAACTTGTGTCAGTTGATTGATGGACTGTTTTTATCTATTGAATGATAATAGTAGTTATTCAAGCATTGAAATCAACTCATTAAGTTAATTTGATCAAAAGCAATATCATTACAGTTAATTTTAGTGAACAATACTGTCGACCGAATCGTAAAAATAAATAAAAGCACGATCTAAAACTGGGTTTTGAGCTTTAATACGATGGAGGTAATAGTAAACAGTTCCAGTTATTGTCATTAATATTTCTTGCTATTATCAATTTTTTGTTTTCTGGTAAATATTTTTGGCCATTATTGCTAGAAATGGAACTTTGATTTACAGATTTCCTAGTAAATGAAGAAGCCACAAAGTCCTCTCAAATGTTGGATCTCTAGGAAATTGCCATCGTAGATTCTAGAACATGATGAACAGCACTTGAGCATGCAGGTCAATGTCGGGAAGTAGCTTTGGAAGAGTGTCTTTATAAATGAGATGCTTAAAGATGTATTTAAGATGTTATATTAGTATATTAAACATTCTTCTTTTTTAAACACCTCTAGCTTTGTAAAAGAACATTTCACTAACTCTATTAACAAAATTTTTAAATCTTTTATTGATCACATATTAATATTCCTTTTCATACTCAGTGTTGTCTTTGAGTTCTTGCTCATTGGTGTTGGGGCTCTATACGTGGAAGGCTTGCAAACTAATACACTATGAGGGGATATTAGGTGGTTATTTAGCGTGACCACTCTAATACTTAAATTAATAGCGAAGCTTTTGAGAGTAAGAAATAATTTGGAATAATATGTAAGCTAGATATGCAAAGTTTAAAGAAATTTATCGTTGGATAGTGACCCAATATTTATAGTAGAGTAGAACAGGCACTTGAAGGTCAGTTGGTGGGAGAGATTTTCTCTTGAGATCGTTGTGTCTGACGTGTCTCACTTATTTTGGACGTGGTTATTTCATACTAATTAATCCTTATCCTGTGTATTCTAACCATTCTACGACTTATTAAGCTTAGTTAATACAAGCTTTGGTTAATATAGGCTTAGGGCTTAATCCTACAGAGGCGAACCCTAAGCCACGAGACACGCCGAATCAATCGGACCTGAGGGGCCCATGTCCAAAGTGCCCTATTAATACTTACCCCCACTCCCCTCGAGGCGAAGGCAATGATAAGGGATATATGGGCTACTCAAGTGTGACCAATTTGACATAAAGGAGTCCCACCTGGCTACGGTGCTGACGTAGTGAAAGTGTAGGTTTGAGCTAAAAGCTAGTCGAGGTGGAGATGTTCGATGTAGTGGACTCCAGGGCTGAAAATATTCGAGGTAGGATGGATCAAAGTGATCAACAGTTGTTGTAAAGTGGAGTGCTGAAGACTTGAACAAGGTTGAGCTTTAGTTGGGGTATTAGAGCAGGACACCTTCACAACTCGCTAGGCAGGCGCTTCAAGACTACGAATCGGTCTATCTGAATAGTGCTCGCCACAGACCGAGCAGACACGACTACACTATGTCTTTATCATATCGACCAGGTGGGAGCTGAATGGGCCTTAAAGAAGCTTCTTATCAAAGGAATCTTTTCGAAATATGATCTTTGCCCGCCTGTATTCCATGCATTAAATGCGACATGATAGGTGTCATATAGCAAACTAGTGTGTAGTTACATGCACTTTACCTTTTAAAGGTGATAGTTCGATCAAAACACTTTCCATATGTATGTTATATAGCATTCTAAGGGATTCGTGTTTATATGAATCCCTATAATCGCTTGTATAGCTTCCCAAATGGTTTGCCTATCAATAGTAGGATCACAATGGGAAACCACTTTTTTGCAATCTTCTTGTTCTACCATTATGAATTCTGCGTTTGCATCAAACTTTGAAACTTTCTTCAAAAGTTTCTCAAAGTCTTTCTTCCTTCTTTGAATATTGCAGCTACATTGACTAATAGAGGTGAGACAGATTCATCTTCATCACTGCATGTCTCTAGCTCTGATTCTATAAGGAATGACGCCCCTCAGGCACAAGAAGATGAGTTTCGTTACTAGCACAACTTGATGAACCTATTAGGATGGCCGTGGAGGCATTGGACAGGGCTAGGATTATCAATACCATCCCTAAGGATGTATATGTGTACACTTCTCTACTACTTTCGAAGGATGTGTTTGATGCTCCTGAGACAGGCAAAGGACCTAGTGACCGAGTGAGTAGAAGTAAACAATCTGCCCTTAGTTGGATTATAAGCAACTTTGTTGCCGCGTAGGGGGGAACGAGTGGCCCTACTGTCAAGGAGGCGCTTCGTAGTGTTTTAGAAGTGCCTAGAGTTTAGGTAACGCTTCCCTTCGAGATACTTTAAAAGGAATTCTTTAACTACTACGGGTGTAGTCTGTCGCGGGTCCCTCCCAATGGGTAGAGGGTATTGAAGGCTTTCCAAGCGTTCTGCGAGCATCTAGTGGTAATGGCTACTTATGAGCTCTGTAGTCAATTTTACTTATGGAAGAGCGTTAGGGGTGGCCTTACCCTTAGCTGCGCCTAAAAAAGAAGTTGTTTTGCAGCCTTGTGAATTTAGTGAAGGGTTGGTAGGACGGGTACGTAGTAGTTGAGTTGTCCGAGGAGGTAAACTTTTAAACGCGGTGGACCGGGATGGTACGAATAGGGGGTGAGAAGGGGCTTGGTCCCAGTAACATTGAGGCTGCCCAGGAGATCTTGGCCTTCATGGTGTTAAGACAAGGCTAAGAGATTAATGCTACAAAGATCGTAAAGAGGTACTTTCGGTATTCGATCTTCGAGCTCTTCCCCAGCATGAAGAAAGTTATGGTGAAGAAATAAGCTGAAGGTACAGGTTTGTTTTATGCACCTGTTTGTTATGCTAGTGTTGAGGTGCTTCGTTCGATGCTTATAGGTTGGGAGGGCTTCCTTAGCTATATTAGTCATGGCGGTGTTTTATGAATGGTAGTTATAATTCATTTTGGTATCTTCTTCTTTTCCTTCTCTAAATTTCAATTGAATTTCATGTAAGCAAAAATTTGGCTGCAAGGATGCCTCGTCCCTCTGTGGATGAGCTGATGAGCTAATGCTAAACGAGAACTAGGGCAAACCTTTTGAAGGGCAAGGTATTACGGTAGATGCTAGGGCTTAGGGAGACGAGTAAGGCATGATCTCTATTCTTCAGGGGATTCCTATCGGTATTTGAGACAAGCTCGTAGATGCGAAGCCTTTGGGTATGGCTTTGCTTGCTCTTACCTTCATCCCCTCTACTAAGCCCATTGTCATCAACGATGAAGCCACCGATGCGAAGGGGCTTAATGTCTACATGCTTTCCCCTTTGAAGGTGAGGGAGGAAGAAATGGTTGAAGGGGCTACCCTTCATCAAACGGTCGACCAGAAGTGCAAGGCTCCTAAGGTTACTAGGGAACTAGGGCCTAAAGCCAAGAAGCAGAGGCCCCTAACGAGGACGTCTTTAAGCTAGGACAAATGGAATAAGTAGCTGGCAACCCATCCTTATTAGAGCATTGATGACATGGGGGGGAGGGGGGGGGGGGACGAATTTTTTGAAGTCTTAAACAATTTTAGGCTGATAAGGATAAGGCCGGATTCATTCCAAGAAGTGTCGTACACCTCTCGGGATGAAGAATTTTTTAGGGGAACCCCTGAGATGGAGATGAAGAGAGCCAGGGGGAAGCTCCTGAGGCTGAAGTGGGAGGTCTACACCAATGATCTAATGTTATGACACTGTACACTCAACTACTAGGCTTCCCTGGGGTCTTATACCCTCAGTGATTGGGCTATTCTCAATGGGCTCTAAAAGGAAGGTGGGGACGACCCCCTAGAGATAGCGGGTCATTTAAGCATACTGATGTGGCAAGTAAGTCTTTGTTACCCTTGTATTGATGTGTTTTACTCGTCATGATGTTAATGGTGGCCTTCTTTTTCAATTTGCAGTACTACGACCAAGTGCTACTTTAACTGAACAAATTTGATGCTGCTTAGAAAGAGGTAAAGGGCTTTGAGGAAGCATTGCACCGGCCTGAGAAGTACTTGTAGGGGTAGAGACTTCTATTAATAAATACTTTAAAAAACTCTCCAAGGTTAACAGGTGCCCGTATTGCTCTCATATGTAGGTAGAGAGACTTAAGGATGCGGGGTAGAAGAGAGAGAATGCCGAGAAATCATCCAGGAAGGCCGATGACTTGAAGGTTCAGTTAGAAGATGAAAGCTCACCTTTCTCAGAAGCTGGATGAGGAGGGAAGCCAAGGCTTGACTTGAAAAGGAGAATGTTGAGCTAAGGGCGTTGGTAGCTAGGTTACAAACTAAGCTAACAATGAAAGCGTCTAAGTATGAGGGTATCAAAGCTACTTCGCTAGAGCTAGCTGGCTTAAAGGTTGGTTTGGAGTAGCAAGTTTAGGAGCTATAAAAGAGGGTTTTGGAGATGGCGGAGATCATCTCCAAAATGGAGAGTAGGGAGGTCCTCAGTGATGTTGCCACTAAAAAGGTAGATGCTGACTATTGGAAGATCGAGGAGTGGTTGGACAAGCTAGAAGACTTGACTACGGAGTCCACGCACTATACGAGGAAGGAGGTTTTCTCCCATTAACTGGACCTCAATATAAGCTTTCTCGATTTTTTGGATTCGGTGACCTTTAACGAAAAGAGGGAAGCCTTGGCATGCGAGAGAGAGGCCGCCCAAGTGGCCATTAATGATGTAGGCACTCCCTTTGCTGTTGGGGCTAGGTAAGGTGCTTCCACATTCGCTTCTGCCCCAGTAGCCCAACAAGAGGTTGCCTCTGAAGCAGTTCCTCATGACCATCAATCTTCGAATGATCTTCCTGCTGCTCCTGGTTTGCATCCCTTAAGCCCCGCTTCAAGTCAAGGCTTGCCGCCTAAAGCATTGACGAATCAGCACTCCAAACAAATCGATGCCTTAGACTATTCTGAGTTACCGAAGTTAGCTGATCCAAAGAGTTAGCAAGTGTATCTTTTTTTTTTTCTTTTGAAACATATATAAGTCAAGTCGGGATATCAGCCTTCATTATATAATTCAACGATCAATGAATGAATGAATGGATGAATTTTTTGAAGTGTCCTCTTTATACACCTGCTTTCTCTTTGCCTTTGAATATATCTACATAGGAATTCCTCTGTGTAAGGGAAGTTTACCCTTGTCGTAGTTAACCATTATGGGTTAGGTTGGTGATGTTCCAACTTGCCCGATAGAGAGGAGTTCCTTTGCACAAGGGGAGTTTCCTCTTGGTAAGGTTACTTGAAAGGGGGTTAGGTTAGTGGAATTTTGACTTGCTCGATGAAGGGGAGTTCTAAGGGGTGTTTCTCCTTACCGAGGTTACCTGAGAGAGGGGGGTTAGGTCGGTGGCATTTCGACCTGTCCGATGGAGACAAGTTTCTCTATGCAAAGGGTGCTTCCCCTTGCTAAGGTTACCAGATGGGGGTTAGGTTAGTGGCATCCAACTTGCTCGATGAAGAGGAGTTACTTTATGTAAGGGGTGTTTCCCCTTACCAAGGTTACTCGAGAGGGGTCAGGTAGGTGCTGTTCCAACCTACTCAATGGATGATCCATATGCTTATTTGAAGGCTTGGATGGCAATAGAAAAAGGAGAGCGAGAGAGAGAAGTAGACAATCAATTATAAAACAACTTTTTTATTTCATCATTTTAGACAAAAATGTACATAACAAAATCATAATCAAAATAAAGCCAAAGATTATTGGCATTCCATGTATGTGGGATGAGCTCGTCGTCTAATCTTTCTAATTTGTACTCTCCGTTGCCCAATCTTTCCCTAACTTTAACCAGGTCTTCCTAATTTGGGGCCAGTTTACCCTGCCCTTCGTATAAACCTGTAGCTTCCAGTTTCTAGCATACTAGGTCGCCGACCTTGAACTCCTTATGTTTAACCTTTTGATCATAATACCGGGTAACTCGATGTTGGTATGTGGTTACTTAAGCAGCAGCAAGGTCTCTGATTTCAACGCTAACTTGCAATAGTGACTCGTTAAGGGTAGCATTGAAACTTTGAGTCCAGATATTAGGATGCTTAAGTTCGATGGGGAAGATTGCTTCTGACCCAAAAGCAAAGCGAAAGTGGGTCTTACCTATAGAAGTGCGGTGGGTAGTCTTGTACCCGCACAAGATATTGGGTAGTTTGTCAGCTTAGGAGCCCTAAGATTGGTCCAAGTACTTCTTCAGGCTATCCAAAATGATTCGATTAGTTGCCTCTATCTATTCATTTGATTGGGGTTAGGCAACTGAGGTGAAGTACAGAGTGATGTAGTGATTGGCACAAAACTCCTTAAACTTAGGTTATCAAACTATAGGCTATTGTCTATGATGAGAGCATAGGGGATCCTGAACCAAGGGAAAATGTTGTTTCTAATGAAAGATTCAACACCTTACCATAATCCTAGCCACTGCTTTGGCCTCTACCTACTTCGTGAAGCAATCGATGGCAACAATTATGGACTATTGTAAGCCCCAAAACTAGTAATTCAAGGTTTCGATCGGTTGAAAGACCCGATCGAGCCTAAATTATAAAGTAAAGTTAGAAATATTAGTAAAATGACCCCGTAAATTTGAATTTAAGAAAATAAGCAATAAAATAAAAGACTATAAAAATTCCAAATTTTAAATATATAACTCGTTGTTTATCGAAAATGCGTAAAATGCATTTCGATAATTAAGAATCGTTAGAGATAAATTATATGTATACTAAAAATCATAAAATGATCTAAATAATATTTAGCAATATTTATTTGTACTATATATGAATTTATATATATGTAGAAATACGTGTAATTACTTAAAATACGCGAAATGTACTAAAATAATATGAAATAATGAAAGAAAATTCATAATTAATTAAGAAAAAATCAGGAAAAATATAGAAAAATGAGAAAAAGTCTAGAAGTGGGGTGTGGCAATCAGATATTGAAGAAAAAAATCAATCAATGAAAATGCAACAAATTAAAAGTGAAAAAAAGAAGAGATAAGGCAATTGTCTTGTCTCATTAATGCACAATAATTTCCCTAAAGCCCTATAAATAGCAAGAAAAATTCAGAAGCTTATTTGAACAGTTAGAAATTAGAGAAAATTAGGGAGAGGTGAAAATTGAGAGAAAAATTGGGTTTGGAAAAAAAATAGGAAAAACTGTACAATTAGAGCTTTTAGAGAGAACCCACACCAGACGAGCAGCTGGGAGTGGATGGCCACCACCACCACACGATGGTGGCAGCGCCCAGACTGGCCGACAAGGCCACGGTGGCCGGAGCCACCCACAACAGTGAGTCCGATTTCCATCCCGATTTTGTATAATTTTGTAAAAATAGTAAATATTGTTAGAAAATTATGAATTTTGTTATTCTAAAATATTTTTGTATGTAGTTTTTAGGACAAATATTATTTTGATGAAAATATGTCTCATGATATAGGGTCCTTAAGAAATCATGCAAAACCGAGTATGTTTCGGTTTACAAATAAATGACCTTAGGAGTGTAGTTTTGAACCAAAAAATTTTGTGTAGATTACTTAGATGATATAGAACAGTGCTATGAAGCCCGTTTTCAAAAAATAATTTTTTAAAATTTTAGATAATTTTTTGGCCCTAAAATGAGGCATAAAATGGGTAATTTAGAGTTAATTAAGTAATTAAATGGTTAATTATTGATTTAGTGAATAAGTATATGTTTTAGGATGCTGAAATCTGATGGAGTATGATACTTATAGCATTTAGAGTGTTTGATGTAATTATTAGGTTAATTATGTAGTAAATAAGTAATATGGAAAAATATTACATTTTAAGTTAATTTTGTAAGTTAGGGTAATTAGGTGTAAAATCTGATTTAGGATGAATTTAGACATTTTGAAATGATAATTGATGTTGAGAGATAGTAATTAGAGTAATAAAAATATTAGATGTGTATTATGTACATAATAGGTGATAATACATAATACATAATTATTAGAAATATAATAAATAGAAAATATTAGAATAAAAATTGATATTATGATAATAATAAAAATATACAATAAATCTGATAAGAAACTTGAATTTATGTAATTATATGAAACATGTAAAAATTGCTTACATTAGGAATAAATTCGGTACACTATTAAGGATTTAAGTGTACTGGATATAATAAAATACTAACTAAGGGTAATTATGGTATTTAGGATACCTAGAAGTAAAGTGATTAATTTCACATTATGAGTTGAAGCGAATTTCTAGGGTTCGAGTATAAAACAATACTTAGAAATCAAATTAGAACCTAATTTAGAAATCGATGCGGAAACCGAACCCAAACCTAACCCCAAACTTAGAATAATTGTAAAAGACTTAAGACCTAGATAATTAGGCATATTAAACCCTAAACAATACATAACAATAAGCGTTATAGGATAAAATGAACCTATAATAGTTATATGAAAAAAACTGAAACCACGTTTGTGTTATAAGGATGATTGGCGATGACCTGAGCAAGTCAGATCTCGAGTGAGTGAGTAAGGAGCCGAGGTAAGTTGGGATTAATACGATGCTGTATTTAGAGGCTTAAGATTATGCTTGGTTGTGCTTATTAGATAGTTGGATGTGTGCATGTGCTTGATTATGAGTGATGCTATGATTTTTTTTATTGTTCTGACTTGTATTGTATGATTTGTATAAAATGATTAACCACCTTAAACTGGGCCTAATCAAATATATGACCTATAATCATAATCGGATCTACATGGCAACCTATTAGGGGAACTTAGGATTCTCTAGCCAAATACCGACCCCTTCGAAAGGAATAGCGCAGGATTGCAAAATGGTCCCTTCTTCATCCTTAGTCGAACTAAGTGACAGGAGAGGAGCTCGCGGCGAGGATGAAGTCAATGGTTCGAAGGTAGTCGCGGGAGGATCCATGTCTCCATAGCACAAGCCTGGGTTTGGTCGTGAGCTGTTGCATTAATGGTAACTCCTCAACCCGGATTTGAGCGAGTGCAATTTCTCTAATCTCACGACGACCTGGACAATGTCGTGCGATGGCATTTACTTGAATATGCATTGCACTTAATAAGTTGGTTGATAACCTTGTTGTGTTTATGGTATAGTTTTAAGTCCTCGATCCTAACTTACTGAGCTGTGGTTGCTCACATCCCTATAGACGTCATGTAGATGCTGGCTAAGAAGCGGCAAATAACGACTCTGAAGTTAGCAACTGCTGGATCCTGGAGAGTGAGGAAAAACATTGAAGACTAAATACATATTTTTAAGGTCTAAGCTTTTATTTTAGAATTACTTTTCATTTCTGAATAATGTAATAACTAGGAAATATATTACGGAGAATTATTGTAAACTTTAATTGCAATAACTGAATTATAGTGTATATATATATTTCCTTACTTTCTTAGGTAAATGATTTATTTAAATTACAAACTGTTTACTTCAAAGCGGGTTAGTCGTGGACGCCTTGTGTAGATCAAGTCTAAGATAGCGGTTGTAAGGCCAACTTCTATCTTAGGATAGTTTACACGATGGGACTGTTACGATTCTGCCACTTCAGGGCGTGATAACTGCCATCCTCCTAAAGCTTTTAGGAAGGTGCCGAGGATATTAATCCCCCATTGCGGGAATGGATATGGGTTTATCAGGGGTTAGAGGGCAGTATTAGGCACATGACTGACTAAGGCATGCTTCTGGCACTGTAAGCACTTTTGGGCTACGGCTTTTGTATCCTGCTTCATAGTGGGCTAATAATACCTAAGTTGTATCACTCGAAGGTAGAGGACATGGGATTGAATGTGAGGCATGTAACTCTTCCATGACACATAGCTCTCCCCCTTTTCAAAGGCATCGGAACGAGGGGAGCGGGGGCAGGGTGGCTAACTCCCCTATGATATAAGATATTGTCGATCAACATATAGTTAGTGGCGTGATACTGGAGCTTCTTTACCTCCCTCCTGTCTTTTAGGAGCATACCTTACTCCAACCAACTTCAAATAAGATCCATCCAGCTCGGCTCTGGTGTTGCTGTGGTCAATTCCAAAACCTCTTCCGGGTTCGGATTTATACTTCTTTGCAGTAGGTACTCTATGAAGATTTTGCAATCCTTTATTTCGGGCTTTTGTATGCAAATGGAGGTAAGCTTAGATAGCCAATTTGCCGTTGAACTCTTTAGTTGAAGGATCTTTCTAATGTCCAACGAAGGTAATTTTGCTAGGATGCTCTTTACTTTTTCAAGGTACCTAGCTATAGTGTCATCACTGGCCTCGTATTTACCTTAGACTTGCTAGACAACAAGCATAGAGTCTGAGAAGATTTACAGATGTTAGGCACCGTTCTTGTTGGCTAGCTTAAGATTGGTGATGAGTGCCTCATATTTAGATCCATTGTTGTTAGAATCAAATTCAAACTTGAAGGCGTAGTAGATGGTGACCTTATGTAGGCTGGTCAGAATAAGGCCTACGCCTCTACCACTCGAGGTGGATGATCCATCGACGTAGAGAGTTCACACTAGTTTGTCATCACACAGTGGTACTTCATCATCTCCTATGTATTCTACTATGAAGTCGGCTAGCACCTGTACCTTATAAGCCATTTATGGCTGATACTAGATTCTGTACGCGCTTAATTCCATTGCATACTTCATCATTTGTTTAGACGAGTTAAGTTTTTATAGCATGGTACGCAGTGGTTGATCCATAAGTACAATTACCTAGTGTGCTTGGAAGTAGGGCCTTAATCGTCGTGCTGTGATAATGACGGTCAGGGTGAATTTTTTTGCCCGAGTGTACCTGACCTCAAGCCTTTGCAGTTGATGGTTGACATAATAGACTAGCTTATGCTTTCTTCCCTTTGCTTGAACTAGTATGGAGGAGAGCGCCCAGTAGCTTACGGCTAAGTACAAAAAGAGGTCATCTTTATGGATAGGCTTGGAGAGAATTGGTAAGTATGCAAGGAAGTTCTAGATCTCCTGAAAGGCAGTGGCCCACTCCAGAGTCCATTTAAAACCCTTTGGGTTTTTCAAGATTTTAAATAACTAAGCGCATCTGTCAACGCTCTTTGAGATAAATCTACTTAAGGTCGCTATCATGCCAGTGAACTTTTGTATGTCATAGACCGAGGTTGGAGGCTTCATTGGCCTGATGACAATGATTTTCTCAAGGTTAGCCTCTATATCTCTCTATGTAATTAGAAATCTAAGGAACTTGCTAGATCTGACGTTGAAGACATACTTCTAGGGTTCAGCTTCACATTATACATGCACATTCAGTCGAAGGCTTTCTGGAGATCCTTGACATAGTCGACTAGCTTTTGGCTCTTGACGATCATGTCGTTGACGTATACCTCTATATTACGCCCAATTTGGGGCTTAAACAATTTCATTACTATTCGTTAGTATGTGGTCCTGACTTTTTTCAGTTCGAACGGCATTATGGTGTAGCAATACATGCCATAATCAGTGACGAAAGGGGTATGGAATTCGTCCTTCAAGTTTATTTTGATCTGGTTATACCTCAAGATGGCATCCATAAAGCCAAGCAAGACGTGTCCTGATGTAGAATCAACGAGCTGATCAATCCTTGAGAGGGGGAAACAGTCTTTAGGGTGGGCTTTATTGAGGTCAATATAATCGATACACATTTGTCACTTCCCATTCTTCTTCTTTACCAATATCACATTGGCTAACTATGTTGGGTACTTTTCCTCCCTCACGAAGCCATCCTTAGGCAGTTTTTTCACTTCCTCCTTGATTGCAGCTTGCCTTTCTAGAGCGAACTGCCTTTTCTTTTGTTTGAAAAGTAGCACTGTAGTGTCGATATTGAGGCTATGGGTTACTAGGTTGGAGGAAATTCCAGACATATCTGATACCAACTAGGTGAACTTATCTGAATTTGCCTGTAGGAGGGCGATGACTTCATCCTTCACCTCTGCTAGATTCTCAATCCTGACTTTCGTGTTCTGCTTAGGTAAGGTTCCGATCTTGACATCTTATGTTTTCTCTCCAAGCTCGCCCATTTCAGCTAGCTTCTCTTGCGAGCTTGTTTCTAAGGCGAAGACGCTATCTCCTTTGGCCGCCTTGACATATAGCTTATGAGAGCTTTTGATCACATCTATATATTCTTACCTCAGTTAGGGTCAGAAATTTGGCCTTTAGATGAAGGGAGAATGTGATAACCTCGAACACAATCAAGCTTAGTCTTCCCACGAGCGCGTCGTAAGGAGAGGGGCAATCAATCACAATGAACTCTACAGGTTGTTGTGCCACGTGGTCATCATCGCTAAGTTCCATATCTAATAAGAATCAACTCCCTGAACCGATCACAAGAAGCCAAGCTAAAGGACTTCAAGGGCTCGTATGAAAAATACTAGCTCTAAATCATAGCCAAGACAGGAACTCTTATCTCGATTCATCTTCCTGTTGACCTATCTCTTAGATCCTCATATGTGTCTAACATACTCCTACCCAACAGCGAAGTCTTAACCTAAAAGATAGCCCAAAACTGGCCAAATCGAGCTACCCACCAGACCCATTAGTGTCTGACTCTGAGACAGCTAACCTTTTTGCCAGGCTGATTAACTCCCGACCTAATCCAAATCAAGTTGGCCCCTGACTCCTAACACTTCCTGTTTCTACCTGTGTATCATACTCCTAATGTATAGCCATCAAGTAATACGTGCTTTCAACACAACGTTCTAGAATGAGTCTTTCTTTTCCATACTTGATATTTTTTATCCTTTTTACTCCTTTTTAGTATGATCAATGTAACGTAATTCTAAAATACCCTTTTGTTTACGTGTAAAATAACCCTAGTGGGTAAGTATACAAACCCCCGCTTTCCTTGTATGCACACATTCAACTTTGAATACAAATTTACTCACTGGAGCAACTTTAGTATTCTCGTTATCATTCAAGTCTTATCTATTCCCTTAAATAAGGAGTAGTGGTGAGTAACCCTTTAATTCGGACTGATGTGTTATATCCGGTGAGTTGTATGCTAAGTAGGATCGAGTGGTGAGTTAAATCCATTCGATAGCTACTTAGACTTTGCTATTTTCTATTTTTGTTTCCTTTTCAATTCATTCTTAGTGGTGCTTCTCCGTGTGTACTACCCTAGAGACGCATCAATATGTAACGTAATGATACCCTTGGCTCGAATCGTACTTCTATTGAAGCAAATCAAATTATGGCAGTACGACTTCATTTTTATTGGTAGTTTCTTTCTCATCCGCTCATATGTATGGAGGAAGAGTATGTTAATGGAGTTACCGGTGTCTACCATAATTTTTAGGACCTCAAATTTTGAAATCCTCGCCCCTATCACCAAGGCATCTTAATGGGGTGTATTGACCCCTTTAAGGTTTTTGTCGGAGAAGGAAATGAAAGTGTCTAATTTCTATCTTTTCTCCCTTACGGCTAGCACCTTTGACGGGGCGTTAACTGAGTTACTAGTGCTCGGCTGGCTCCTAGGGTGTCTCCTCCCCACCCCCCCATGATTACATTAATGATACCATTCGAGGCGGGATTATTGCAACGGTCATTATTCTACTCAGCATAAACGTTCTTGATCCGTCACCTTTAAGGTGCCCTATCTCCATCATCATCAGAACGATAGTTGTTCCTTCGATGGGCCATATATTCATTGAAGAAACTGCGCTGAATGGCATATTTGAGGGTGTTCTTTAGCTGGAAGCACTCATCGATGATGTGGCCATGGTCTTCATAGAATTGATAGTATTTATCAAAGTTTCGACGACTAAGGTTCCCCTACATTTTTTGCGGTGGTTAGGGCAAATTTCGATGTTTCACTTCGGAATAGACCTAGGTAATGGGTCTATTTAAGGGTGTATACTAAGTATAAATAAGAGAGGGGAGTAAGTCGTACTAGACTTGGTGCTTCTTCCCAGAGCTCTCCCCTTTTGGTATGCTTGGCATCTTATCGCCTCGGCAATCCTTCATGGACAAATTTTTTTTCGTCTTGCTTTTTGCCCAACCTTTATCAATCGGTATCATGCTTGCTATAATGTTGTCTTCCTGGTCAATGTCTTTTGGCCTTTATTCCAAAAGTCGGCCAAGGTCTTCGACTTGTTCTTATCAAGCGATAAGAAGAAATCTCTTGAAGGTCGAATGCTAAGTTGGGCAATAGAAACAGCGACTCCCTAGTCTAACAGGGGGATCTCGACTACAGCATTGTTGAATTGGGCCATGTAGTCGTGCAAGGACTTGCCTTCATCTTACCTTACGAAGTACAAAGACAATGTGTCCTTAGATGGAGGCTTGCTAGCCCTAAAGTGGATATTGAATCTCCGCGCTAGCTCATCAAAGGAGTTGATGGAATTGTCAATGAGGTGGTTAAACCACATCTAAACCGCCTTCCTTAAGGTGCTTAGGAGGCTTTGCACATTATATCATCCCATGACCGTGAAGGTTCATGGGGGTATAAAAGTGGAGAAGATGGTCATCAAGATCACTTATGCCATTATACTGGTCTAAGGACAGGAGTTTGCCGTTAGGGGGTAACACTTCATCTTGAATACCCCTGGTGAAGGGGGGTCTTATTGCTGGTGATCAGCCTGACGTCGCCAGCAGCCTTGCTCCTTTACTAGTCAGATTGCTCAGATTGCCACCTTACTATGATATGGAGCTGGTTTAAGTTAGCATCATTTGTTGGGTAAGCTTGTTGTGCAACTGAGTGAGCTTGTGCTCCTTATGAGTCGGTTTCTTATTTGTTGCCAGCCTTAGCTCGGTCGTGAGTGGCCGTAGACCTTGTTGGTTGCTAATGGAAGAGTGGATCAGGTTGTTGATCCCTATCATTCTACTACTACTGCTGGATGTTGTTTTACCCAATGCGGGCATCCACAGCTTTGGGAGAGTGAGTTTGTGCGCTGTGCCGCTCTACTTCTTCTAGGCAAGCGCGAAGTAACCTATTATGTACAACATATTTTTCAACCAAATGTTCCATGAGCTCTAGGTGCTCCTCTAGCATAGCCCTTAGATGGGGCTGATTGCTCCTAGGTTAGTTGTTTACCAATTATTGGTTCTCTTGCTCATCGCATTGGGACATAATGTTAAAGGAATTGTTCATAAGGTATGTGTTTAATGTGTTCAAGGTTTTAGGTGTAGGAATTCAGTTTCCCATAAATAGCGCTAAATGCTGCCTTGAAGTTCTTGCCAGTAGGTGTTAGGGCTCTACACGTGGAAGGCCTACAAAACAACACACTATGAAGGTATGTTAGGGGATTGTTTAACGTGGTTATTTCGATACTTAAATTAACAGTAAGGCTTTTGAGAGTAGGAAGTAATTTAGAATAATATGCAAGTTGGATATGTAGAGTCTAGAGAGATTTATCGTTGGGTAAAGACCTAGTATTTATACTGGAGCCAAGCCGAGCCGAGCTGAGCCGACAGTTGATGGTCGATTGGTAGGAGAGATCTTTTCCTACAAGTATGGAAGAGTAGGGTCCTTGTGTTCAACGTATCTTATTTGTTCTGGACATAGTTATTTCACATTAATTGATCCTTATCGTGAACATTTTAACTGTTACTAGACTTATTAGGCTTGGTTAATAAAAGCCAAGAGCTTAGGCTTATAGGGGCGAGCCCTATACCATGAGACGCATTGTATTCGGTCGAATCTAAGAGATCTATATTCAAAGTACCCTATCAATATCTAATATATAAAGTATGTTTTTTTTTTTTTTTTGTAACTATATATTATATTGAAAATACTTTATTTATTATTTTATAAAAAATATATAAGAGGAAATTAAAAAAATAGAAGCATAAGCCATAAATGCAAGTTTGTTGGATAAAACGACTCTATTCTCTCATGTATACAAACTATATTAAAGCGAGAATTTATACTAAATACTCCTTATAAACATACATTAAAGCAAGTTTTAATCCCATAAGAACAGATCTTTCATATCATATTACTCACCAAAGATGATTACACTAGGTTAGTTTTCGGGATGGATATGAATTTATACTGTGTATTGCGGCTTATAATCAGGTTCCAAAATCTTCGGAAATGCAGTCTGTCCAGTAATGACTGGTTTCCATACTGTAACCTACCCAGTAATTCGGGGTCTAAAGTTCCATTGTCCCATAGGCTCCTATTAGTCCTCTCGCCACCTAAATGTGTTCAAGCATAGTTTGCGTAGTTCGTCTCCAAATGATTCTTCAATGGACCGATCACGTCGGGATTTCAGAACTTCCACAACAGCAGCGGGTCTTATCTCATCGCTGTAGTCATCTCCATCATTTGTAGTAGATTGGCGATGTCTTTCAGGGAAGTCATATCTACTGTCATGCTTCTTGTCATTAACCAATGGATTCTTCTCTGCCATTTCGACACAATTGCTAACTTTGTACAAGGCAGTAGGGCGGGGATAAAAGGATTTAATTTTTGGACAATTTATTATCTAAATTTTTATATTTTATAATTTAAAGTTTCTTCTTTTATTTGATTTTAATTTAGTGTCTTTATTATTGACAAAGTTTATTGTTATTATAGTTTTTCGTATTTTAATATTTATACTTAAATAAAACAACAAATGAACGAATACTAAGATACATCAAAATTAAAGTACATACGTCAAAATATAATAATGACTAAAGTATAAACACTAAAATACAAAAAAAACTATAACGATTATTACCTTTATTGTTAACAAAGACACTGAATTAAAACTAAACTAAAAGAAAAAGTACTAAATTGCAAGAAGTAAAAATCTAAACACTAAATTGTTAAAAGTTAAAATATAGACATTTTTGGTTGCCTTTACCTTACAAGAGGGCCAAAAGGTTCAAGCAAGGAAGGATTTTGGAACTAAATTGTGTAATTCACTACTTTTTTCTATATAATGAAAGTATTGCATCACAAGACTTGCAAGAAAATATCTAACAAGTGTGGTACATATCTAACAAGAAAATGGTCATGTTGAACTAGATCTAGGGAAGGGTCAGGTTCTACCTGTGAATCGAACCAAAATTGACTTGGTGATTCATTGAACCAATTTAGACTTGTGAGTTACTAACTTAAACCGTAACTTGACATATCGGGTTTGGCAGGTTGATGCTGTTCAATGTGTTAAGCCCACTAAATTAGTGGTCTAAGTTCGAGTGGAAAGAACCGTTGATTCGACCTGAAAATTAAAAAAAATAAAAAAAAAATTTATAAATTAAATTTAAATATTCTCTTTAATTAAAATATAAAATAAAATTGAATATATATTATTACTTATATTTAGAAATTAATCTCGAAACCGATTAATATAATGAGTTTATAAGAAAAAATTATTAAAACTCGTATATTTTAATATTGGTAAAAGTAAATAGTTATAGTGTAAAATATATTACTTTAACCACCAAATAAGTTTTTCAACAAAAAAAAAAAAAAAACTACCAAAAGAGTTTGAGCCATAAAATATCACCAGTTTCATATGATATTGTCTAATTTTCGAAAAAATAACTATTTTTGGAAATAATATATTTTAATGATTTATAAAAATGTAAGTGTATTTATAATTTAATATTATTAAAAGTCATAAGGAATATATTTATACCATATATAAAATAACGAGTGTATTATAAATATTAAATAAATGCTATATTTTTTTACAATATCAGTCCAACTCTTATATAAATTATATTGTTTTCTGAAGTTTTCTTTGAAGGAATAAAGGAGCACAATGAATATTGTCTATCACAAATTAAATACTACATTGATTATATTTATAAGCTTTTTTTAAAATGTTACCCATAAAAAGAGGTTTACCTACTCAATTAATTAATTGTGAGCATAAAGTAATAATTACATATTATTGAAAATGCAAATTATTAATATCGTACTCAACAATTAATATGGTACGAATCATTAATCTTAGTGCCTAATAATTAATAAAAAAATAATTAAAATTTTAAATTCTTTTGATTTATTAGTGGTTTTTTAAAATAAAAATAAAGATAAAAATTTTTCTAATTAAAAAATTAAAAAAAATCAAATAGTTTATGGGTTTGAAACTGGCCCATTAAATTATCGAGCTAAATGAATTGGCCCAAAATCGGCCTAAATTGGGTTGGTCCTAATTCAAGAAAGACTAGATCCTTAACCCAACGGATCTGGATAGGTTTTGGGATGGATTTGACCTAACCCTAGTTCTATGTTGAACCTACCAAGCTATTTAACGAGCCAAAATTTTGGTTGATATATTGTTATGAAGAAGAATCTTTTAACACTACATGGGTGCTCATGTTTCATTTCGTCGCTCAACTCCTGTATTGTTATGAAGAAGAATCTTTTAACATGTATTATGTGATTGAAATGTGGATGTTCATATCATTTTAGACGTATATTTGGAAAGAAAAATTATTGATATAAATCTCATATGTAGAGCTGTAATTTCAAATTAACTATTACTTGCATCCTGACGAAACAGGAAAAAACTTAAAAAATTATTAGTGCAAACAAATAAGTTTTAGTAAATATATATATATATATATTCAGTCGATATATGCCGGAAAAATCCTCCCTTTTTAGCCATAGCTAAAATTTTCTCTTAATTTTCCTCAAATACGGTGAGTCTGATAAATTTTGTCTTAATTTCCTTTGGCCATCTCCAGATAACGAAAATTAGAAATTTTAGGCATCTTGCTCAGAAAGAAAGAAAAAGCTACACCAATTATTTGCTTCACAGTATGTTGTCATTGCACGATTCGCGTTTCTTTAAAAGTTCATTACGTAATTCATAGCCACCTCCATCCTATTTTGGGACAAGCTCATATGTTCTAATCAACCTTGTATGTATCTTATCTCATCACATGCATCCTGTTAATTGACAGCAGCCAACTTTGAATTTTCTGGATCAATGTTGACCAAACGCAGCGCCACCTGAGCAAATCTCCATAGTCCATATACATTGGGAAAAGGATAACTTTTAACAATTGATATGGATGAAGCTCATAGGCTTCCACCACTAAATGGAATTTGAGTGGCTTTTGCAATTTCACGACTGGGTAAATATGTAATATCTTGAACAGGGGTTAGTCTACGGTTCGGTCACATCCGCCATTGATATCTTATTGGCCAAAATAATTTTGGTAATTTCACTTTATAGATGAGAGCACATTTTCCTAGATAACAATTTATGTAAAATTGCTATAATATATTTATTAAAATCGTAATTTTATTATTTATTTGAATATATAGAATTGATAAAATTATATAAAATCGATAAAATAATAAATTTATAAAATTATACATAAAAATTTATAATATTACTAAAAATACATACATAAACAATTTTACTCGTAAAATTTTATTTTTTACTTACGATTTTAATAACTATATATAACCTAAAATAATCCAGACCAAAAACCACCTTCAACCCACTATTAACAAAGTTTCAAATAATTACGAGACGTAATGCTTGTAGAGTGAAACCGCATTATCTTACACATTTCAGATAAAAGATACTGAAAGAATCGCGACTGTCTTCAGTGATTTGTTTAATATCGAAAATTTTCTTTCTAATTTATCAATTTGGATAATGTGAACAACACCATAGAACTCAAGTTATTAAATTCTATTTAATAAAAAAGAAAAGCAAATTAACGACCAATTTGAACGATGATTGAAGAATCCTACTGATTAACTAATCTTTAAAATCAACTCATCAAATTCATTTGACCCAAAACGATATCTTCATGGCTGATTACAAATGGACCATGAAAGTAGGTAAAAAAGAAAAAAGGACATGGAGCAACTTCTCAACCTAAATCTGAGTTTCAGGCTTCAATTGAAAGTGACTCATCATCCAACTTTTCCAGACATCATTACATCTTGGTCTCCGTCCGAGAATACAAAAACTTTTGATTCACAGAAGACAGAAAGCCGACGATTATCATACAAGCTCAATCATTATTATTTAACTGGAGGAAAATAAATTATAATTACAAAATTATTATATACACAATAGCCGTCCACGGAAGCAGACCTCACATCTCAGACAGAAGATTGCTAATTTTTCGAAGCTCTGTAAGCGCAGCCATGGCAGTATTTTGTCCCTTACCGACAAGTACATTTTTGGAGAAGCTCTCTAATGAACCAACTTGACCCCGCTCTTGCTGGAAAGCCGACTCAATAACCTGCAAAGACAGTAAAAACTATGATCAAAATCTGCTTACAAAAAAAATGTTGAGACAAAATACGACTACTAGCAGAAAAATTGATTTATTGTCGGTAATAATTTTTGCCATCATTTTCTTTTTTGCTAAATATATTTTGCCGTTATTGCTAGTAAAGAAACTTGATATTTCCTAGTACCGAAGAAGTCGTGGAGTCCCCTTAAATGTTGAAACTCATAGGGAACTATCCCAGACAAATGAACAGCACATGAGCATGCACGTAAATGTCAGAAATGAACTCGCCGAGGCAAGTCTAAGCCCCATAAAAGCAAATCTCTCTATTACTCAACCACGATGGATATGAAGTTATACCATGCACCATAGCCTATAAGCTAAGTGCCAAATTTTTCAAAATGTTGTCTATCTTGCGATGATTAGTACCCATCCTGTAACCTACCCAATAATTCAAGTCTAAAGTTCCAGTGTCCAGTATGTTCCTATTCTTGTGACGGATGGATTATTAGTTGTAACTAGTAGATATTTTCATAGTTTTAAAGAGGTTGATAAATGGATTAGCTAGTTACCTGAATATGTTCAAGCATAGTTTGTCCTAGATTCTTCAATGGATCGATCACATTGCGATCTGCAGCATCTGCTTTACTGTTAACAGGGAGTTCAGAACTACTGTCAACAGCAGCAGATCTTATCTCATCACTGAAGTCATCTCCATCATTTGTAGTGGATTGTGATGTCTCAGGGAAATCATCCCTTCTGTCATGCTTCTCCTCATTGGCAGCATTCCGTCCAAAGCTCCAGAGCCACAGGAATTTTCCTTTTCGCTCCTTCACAGCACTTGCATTCTTTGATACAGATTCTCTAGGAGTGGATTCTGGAACATCCGATACAGGTAATGGAGAATCTCCACCCGTGATCGTTTGGTGATGATCCTGTTCATCAATTGATGAATTTGACATGGTACTACTTTTTTCAGAGTCGTTTTCATGGTCAATAGCCCTGTCAAGTGGACTAGCAGCATCAGAAAAGATCGAATAGTTTTCTTCACTAGCACCGTTCCCACCGATACGTCTCTCCTCATCATCTGTGTTGCTGCTAGAATCATTATGGACCTTTTGCCCATCAGCCATTCCTTCAACAGGTTTATGGTCTGGAATTTTAGGGCAGCTTATTTCCTCGGGGATTTCATCATCACCAAGCTGCTGAGACAGATCTTCCAATAAACTCCGCCTAATAGATGACCTCATATTCCTTTTGCCAGTTTCGACGTTAGTCGAAGATGGATCAGATTCTGTTCTAGAAAGGCGTAAACGGACTTTCTCTGACCAGCTTCTTTTCTTGTTCGACGCTTCTTTTGCTGATATATCTTTCTTATGTTCCTCTTCCTTGTGTAAGACCCTCCACATCTCTTCCCAGTAGCTATCAGGCACCAAAGTCGGAGGAGTTGTTGGACTAATGAAATCAGAGGACAGGCTGTGACCTCTCACCACTGCTGGCTTAACTCTGTGAATAGTCCCACCTGTTTGAGGAGCTTTATGTGTACTATTAACATCAAGGGCAAGTATCAGCAATGATTTTGCCTTCTCTATCAGTTTACGCAGATCAATATTTTGAGGAAAATTAAGCAATTTCTGAAGACAGGAAGTGGCAGTTTCAGCAGCAAGCAAGGAGGATCTCAAGTAGAGTATCATGGAAACAGCCATAGCAGCAATGAATGCTCCACGAGATGAACTAAAAATTTCAAACCCATCGTCTTCATCACTTGTGTCTGATCTACAATTATCTTGAGCGAAAATCTCATCCCAGATTAGAAAAAGATCTTGCAGTGCAAATTCACGACCAAAGAGGACACGCAACCAGCGAAGTGCAAAGTATTGTGGTTCTACCCCCAACTCAATAAGATGACAGTGAAGAGGTGAATCAACAACGGAAAGCAAGTGGTATAATCCAGCTGAAGCCTCAATCACAGGTGATAGGTTAGATTTGCATCCACCAGGAGGCAAGTGTGAGAAGAAGTCTGCCATTGCAACTGATCCATTCACTCCACTCATTAGGGCATCAAACATACTGTAAGCATCATGTTCCATAAATTTTTCAGATAATACAATGCCCAGTTCGCCTTCAGCTCCATAAGCATCGCTTAACAGTATGATTTTCTGTACTTCAGGGTCAAGCTCATTTATACTTCTTGCTTTCACTGCATTTTCACGGAAAACTGAATCATCCTCCATGGTATCAGAGAACCTTCTGTAATCAAAAGTATACGTTTGATCATCTTCATGAACTGATAACTCATCGAACTTGTCAGTGAAATGCTCTTCATAAAGCTTCCGGACTTGAGACAAGCGTTCAATATCGACATGGAGAACATATACAAGAGGTGCCAAGAGTTCATGCATGCCTATGGAAAAATAAGATAAGGAGATATTCTTGAAAAGATCCAACTTAATGAACTGGAACCACAAAAAAAAAAAAAAAAAAAAAAAAAAAAAAAAGTCTCTGGGGAAAGAATAATAGACGAAAACCAACAATACCTTGTCTATAGCCGTTCTCTGGATGGCTAAGGCACCACAACAACAAGATTCTTCTCAACATGCCTTGGCACCCCGTTGTCTGAAAATAACTTCCATCTTCTGGATATAAACGCAACAAATCTTGGTCAACCATTTTCTCCAACTCAGCATTCCGGAAGAAACGGCCCCAGGTGCTATCTGGCATCGATAAAGAACAGAACAACAACCGGTCAATATCATTAACTAGTAGGTTAAATTTCCTTAAGCTCATTTAATCCAGTTTGGTCGCATAAACATTTCATGTTGTTCAAGGTGACGGAATCCCACTATATCAAACTAGACTTTTAAGGTGGTATCCTATTTTAGAGCAAAACGCGAACATGCTGCCAAGAGAACCTCCACAGTACCAAAGCTATAGGCAATTACGAACAACATAACAAAATGGACTGCCTAAGAATTATAACATAAAAATCGGGAAAGCATAAGAACAATCAGATATTTAACCTGGGTTTTGGGAAAGCGGGTTGTCAACCACAGGATCAGGCGAATTCCTTCCATCCTTCGAGATATGTGGATCAACTAGAAGGCGCCTTCGCAAACTTGCATATCTGAAAAATAAGAGTGCAAATCAAAACGAGCAATTCATAATAATAACCATTTTAGAAAATGAAGAATTCATGAATCACGCACACACACTTGAATGACGAAATCAAAACTAAGAAACCACATCGAAAGACCCCAGAAGGTGTTAAACAAGGAATTTGCTTAATGTTTTACTACAATTTAATTCCATTTCTAAAATCCGAAACAATTTGGTCTTTTCCTATCATCAACCCTTTCAATCAAAATTCAAAACCCAAAAACAAGTTCACCAAAAAGGGTCATTTTTCTATCTATATCTCAATTAATTGATTCAATCACATATTACAAGCATCCAATTACATAAAAAAAATAAAAATAAAAATAAAAATTCTTAAAGATCAAACTTTTACAACGTACAACCTTCCAAAATGCAATCTTTACGAAAAGAAATGCTCGTTTACCGTCTCCGGGAATCAGCCGTAGCACGGCGAAGATTATCAATGGAAGCAGTGGCGGAATAAGGCAAAACATCAAGATCTATACGCCACTGAACTCCTCTTAGGTCTTTAAAAGGCTGCGTTTTATCAGCCGCCACCACCACCTCCTCTTTGGTCATCGGTTTGTTCCTCTTCTTCTTCTCTTTTTTTTCTTTTTCAAAACCCTAAAAGAATCTAATTTAATGCTGCTGTTAAGAGGAAGAGATCCAAATATGAAAACTTAAGCAACACCCATCTATGGAAAGTAAAAAGTTAAAGCAACGCCGTAGAGGAACAAAGAGAGCTGAAATACTAGGTGAGGAGAGAGAGAGAGAAGCGAGTTACGTTTGTGCTTGTTCTTCAATGGGTTTAATAATTATTAAAAGAAAAGAGAGGACCAGAGAGAAGGAGGGAGGAAAAAAAAAATGAATTTCACATATTTTCTTACTCTCTTTCTCTTCCTTTTTTTTTTTTTTTAAGGATTTCCAGCTTTTTAAATAACTGGATTGGGCGTTATTTGTTTAAGAATTTGGAATAATGTGAATAGTTTATTCGTCTGATGTTTGGGGGGAGTTCGTTGATGATGATGTTTTCTCGTAGCTGTAATGTAACAGGACAGAGGAGAGAATTGGGGAAAAACTAAAAAGGCAAAGAAAGAAGATGCCTTTGGTTGTTGGAGGAAATGAAAGGTTAATAGGCACTACTCTGCCTTCTTTTTTGCTTAATATTATCATCCAAAAACACCATTCCATTTCCAGAATAATACTCTTTTCATATATGAAAATTGATTGTAAATTTTTGGAAAAACAAGAACATGAAAAAATATTTTAAAAAATGGACTTTTGTTTTGATTGTTATCAAGGCTTTGTTTGGTTTTCAATTTTGTGTTGCAATTAGT
The DNA here is from genome assembly GCA_024138005.1 of Lumnitzera racemosa. Lineage (NCBI taxonomy): Eukaryota > Viridiplantae > Streptophyta > Magnoliopsida > Myrtales > Combretaceae > Lumnitzera > Lumnitzera racemosa. The sequence continues at coordinate 13,318,235 of JAMXBC010000007.1, forward strand.
AATTTACTAAAAATTTGTTATGGAATTGCCACTATTTTATTGGATTAATTTGAAATAAAAAAAAAAACACAAACTATAATAAGTGACAAAATAGAAATAAATACAGACAAAATCATAAATCAGATGGAGAGGGGGTTGAGGAGAGAGAAAAGTAATGATATAATTTTATTAGGAAAGAAAAGTTGTATCTTATGAATTGAAGTCTTGAATAAGGTAAAGATATATGACTTTTGTAGAATCAAATATGCAACATTTCTTTTTGAATAAAGTTAAAATGTTTGCTTGAATTTGATGGTTTTTTTTTTTTCAATCCAGTACTTGGAAATCTAAATTGTTAAATATTATATTTAATCAATTTTTTACTTATCAAAATTTACACCAAAAGTTTAAAAATATTAAATATCATACTTAGATTGAATTTCCATTAATCAAATTGACCACCTCTATCATAAGTAAAAGATAACTTAAAAAATGTTTAATTTGTCAAAGAATATAGGTATTAACAAAAATAGGTAAGTTTATAAATTTAAAATATTAATTGAGTATAATATTTAACAATTTTAAATTATAGATATTAAATTGAGAAAACACCTAAACTTTGTATAAGGATTTTGATATCATCACTTATTATAACTATCGAATGGTAAAATCAAATTCTAAGAAACTAAAATTGTACTTTTATTAATTGAACAAGGCCTAAATGTCTTGGACATCTATTGACAGTTTTCTTCTCAATTTTTTATATGTTATTTCTGTATACTTAAGTCTTCATATATTTTTCCCTCTTATTTGTTTGTATCCGTTTTGGTATCACAATACTATACAATAAGGACAACTCATAATAAGATATTTAAAACATTAAAAAAAAAATAATGTATATTTGGGGGCTGTTTTTCATAGGTCAAGTAAAAAATAAAATAAAATAAAATAAGAAGCATTCTCTCGTATATATCTTAAATTTTTTGTGAAAACTTTTTATCCTTTCATACTTTGGCCCACTAAAACGCTCCTCCTTTGCCATTGTTCCTTTCTTGTTTATTCCTCTTCCGCTCTTCCTAACAAAGACGAATAATAATGGCATACACTGGTGTAGATATCATTTATATACTTGCTGCCATTAAATAATTCATGAATAGGACTCTCCATTTATCTAATTACTTGTTGCGTGCAGCCTATAATAAGTTGCATGGTTCTAACATTTTTTATTTTTGTTTTGTTTCTTGATATCTATTTCAAGCTGAGCATTTTTATTAAAACAAGATTAGCCCTATCTTAAATATGCTACCACCATGGCTTTAGTAATAGTGTTTTTAGCAAATAAAGTTATATGGGTACATTTGTTCTATTCCGGTATAATGATATAATGTAAATAAAGAAATATTAATTCCTAACAATAGAAAATTTGTGGAAAATAAATAATAGAATAGATATTACTTCGTCATTCCACCTATAGTTGTTCTCAGGAAATAGTTTTTTAATCCTAGAAGTATATGAGCCTTCAAAGAGATATAAATGGCAGATGAAAAAATAAAAAAGTAAGACATGTCATGAGAATAAGTAAGGTGAAAAGAGGTTATATAGGTCTATCTAATCTTCTATATATGCATCATATCAGATAAAAAAAGTTGTATTGGTTTCTATAAGTTTAACGGAATTTCTTATTTGTCTCTTAAAAAAAAAAAGATATCAAGTTACACAATAAAAATATAAATTGCTAAAAAGCCAAAGTTGAAACTCCATATAGCATTTATGTACCCTAAACTCAATCAAACTTACTAAAAAATATCACCGTATAAATTAGTGATTTTTAGACTCTTTATGAGAATTTTAGATAATAAGCAAATCGAAAATGATTGAAATTTAACACAGAGCTTCTAATTGAAATTTGAGTTAAATTTAAATCTTAAGATCGATTTATTTTCATGTTAGAGTGATATTTAATTTATTTCTTGTCCTTCCATTAAAATATAAGTAGGTCATGTTTGGTTTAATAAGTGGAAACGAAAGAAGTTGTAACGGTGGAGTAATTAGTAGAATGTGATGCTGATTAAAATGTTAAAATTGACCCATTGCTATTGGCTAAATAACACGTAAAATTCAATTAGAGATGATTAGTGGTATTGAAGGATGATAACGTGATTGACCTTAGCATGATAAGTTTGGTGGATTGATGTTTTATGAGTCTATGTAAGCCTAATTATGTTGACTTGTGATTTATATTAAGTTGTGGTTTAGGCATGGTGTAGAAGTATAATCTAAGTTTTTTTCATATCTTAATTGTGGAGATTATGTTGATTGATTAGATTAAATGATATATTTTTAAAGCAATCAATTGTTTGTTTCAATTAATAATTTGTAGTTTATTATTGGGTGAGTGTTGTACAACTGTACATGCTTGGTACAGTAAATTATGGACTTTTTGCTTGTCCTGTTTAGGGAAATATTTACTGTAATTAGCTATTTGGACTTAAAAGACTTTGGATAGTATAAAAGACATGCCTTATATATTCCTATTTGAATAGGAATAGGCGATGGATTGACATATCCTTGAGGTCCGGATATAAGATTTATATTTTCATATTTAAATAAAGATGAGTAGCAAAACGGTTAAAAACGTATATATATGTTTAAGAAGGCGCTCTTCAATTTGAAAAAATAAAGGTTTTCAAAACATATATTTGTTGCTTTGGATAAATTGTCTTGATAGTATTTCTACCGATCAGAAGCTAACATTTAAGCATATGAACAAATCTCTACTATTTCACTATTTAGATATCTGATTGCGTCAAACACCGTCGAAACAGTATGATGACAACAACAAAAATTTGTTGGGTTTTCGATATAACATGTGTATTTAGTTACACTGAGTCACAAGTTATTTCTTGATGTAATTGACGAAAGTCGTTGTATGTTAATCAAACCTAACTAAAAACCACCGGCCATTGAGATTAATTTAATTTAATTTAATTCGTTAGTTGGTCGGTTCATCATGGAACAAAAATGCTCTTCTATAATAGTAAATTAATGCATCCACCGAATGTAGTCCTTTTCTTTGAAGACAAAATTTGGAAAATCTCATACAAACATATACGTTTTTTATGGTTTTATTCTTCTTAAATAAAATTTTGTCCTCCCTAAAGAAAAATTCTAACTCTCCAACTGGCCATAGCTTAAAGATGTCAAGGCTGTTTTTCTTGATAGGACAAAAATAAAACTAAAATCAAGTATATATATTATATATAGTATTTAGATCGAAATACAGTGAATTCAAGAAATGTCGTCCCTTAGCAAATAAATGCGACATGTATCTCGATCTAGAAGATAAGACATGGAATATATATATATATATATATATATAGTATTTAGATCAAAATGCAGTGAATTCAAGAATATCGTCCCTTAGCAAATAAATGCGACAGGGAATTATTTATATTATTTTATAAGTGATAGGCACATAGTTGATACAAAAAGTTCCATGGGACCGTGCCGTTATCCCTATCACCATGAGTGGTGCTTACTCAGCTTTAATAAATGTATACACTGTATCCATGGTCTTGTCCTCTTGGCCATACAAGCTAGCCATTTACAATCATTTTTTTTTTCCAACTTCTTTTTTAAAATTCACGTACTTGTTAAGAAAATTCACAAAAATAAATCTGAAGAATAAATAAATTAAAATTTCCGAGTTACTTAAAATTTTATTAAAATTTCCCCATTTGCCTAATACTCATATAGTCATATATACTTACCAAGAAAACTCCAAAAAAAAAAAGAAAAGAAAAGAAAAATATTGAATAAATGAAAAACTTTCTATGTTATTCGGATCTTGTTTAAAATTTTCTTATTAGCGATTTATTCTTTTTAATATAATCTTATTCATCAATTAGTTTTTAAATATTTTATTTTATAAGTAATTATCAGGTCTCTTTCCCTTTCTTTCAGTATGGTTAGGCCATGTAAATTATTTAATCCTTTTGATTTTTTTTTTCTTCCTTCCCATTAAGGATGCAACTAGGGAGTCATGATAGAGTTTCTCATCAACCCAATTTGATAAAAATTCTATAGGATAATTCTTAATAAGGTTTTGGAAAATACTTAAAAACCTTATAGGGTTTTGAGATGGGTTTTGAATTTTTTAAAAAATTCAATAAGAAACCCGCTACCTAGTAAAAAAACAACTCAAATATTATATATTATAGGAAATAGAAACTATTCGTAGAAAAACTAGCAAGTTCCTAAATTTTATTAAATTTGATTAAGTATGGATATGATATCATTATGTTTGATAATAGTAAATTTAATATAATAAAGTAGAAGGTTAGTTCTTTTGGGTTGACATCATTATCGAGATATTGCTATATTTTGATATGTGAACATCAAATTCGCTTTGCCTAAATAGTGGATTTTTTTATTTATGACTTATTTATTTATTTATTATCAACAGAAAAAGTATTTTTCCTCATTGTAGAGTGAAATTATGTAGATAATAATTATAAAGATGTTCATATTATAATATATGTTATTTTTTTATTTATATAGTATAAAAATTTTTTTTTTCTCAAAAGAAAAGTAATGGGATTTGATGAAGTAATAGTTTTAAAGGTTTTTTTACTTGTAAGAAGAATGAGCAATTTGTTGTTTGTTGAAATAAATTTTAAGTAGTTTCTAATTCATCATTCCGTGAGTGATTCGAAGTATTACTTTGCATGTATAGATTTTTAGTACTTTGCTTTTCTTAATTTTTATATTACTCATTTAATTTGTATAATTTAGTTTACATAACTTATCATTAAGAGAATAAAAAAGGAACACTGGTTTCAAATTTGGGAACAGTGTTTTCCGATAAATTTATCAGGCCAATTTTGATTAATACTTTCGAAAACCTATAGAGTTTTGCGCTAATTTTGGGACATCTATAAATAAGGAGAGGAGTGCTAAAATTGCTAAATTCTTCTCAAACTGGCTCCGATTACACGCCTACTTTGCGCTGTTAATAAATAATAAATATGTTGGCCATTACTATTTTTAACAAATGCTAGACGGGGAGGCTTTAATCGTACTAGACACAAAATAATAATAATAATAATAAAAAAAAAAAGGAGTGGGGAAGGTTTTATCCAAGTGAGAATATTCTAAGCATATATTAGCTTGACGTGGCAATGTTATCTCTTCCGATCATTACCTGGGCCAGGGCTATACATTGAAATTGTTTATCATGAAAAATATTAAGAATTGTTCTAATGCATTCATTAGTAAATCACCAATAACTTGTACAATTTTATAACCTTATTTTTGCATAAAACTTATAATCAATCTGATAAATATGATTAGATTCTATTTTAAGCTCTCGATCGGTATTTTGATGCACTTATTAACAAGATTCATTTATTATTAATGAATGTAATTTATTTTTGTCATTCTTTACTTATTTATTTACAGTGGTTGGAAAAACAAGGAAAAATAACACTCAAATTGATTGGTGAATGAAATATAGTGGAGCTAGGTTCGTATAATCAAAGAAAGTAATATATTATTTTTCTATTCTACATGAAGTTTGAATCTAGATGCATAACTTAGGTCAAAGCCTTAACTATTAAGAAAATAGGTGAATAGCTGCTGTGTTTGTTTAGTTCTATTTACATACATGTAATTTTATTTATTTATTTTTAATTAACTAATGGCTAGTTTGATCTCTGTGACGCTTTCCTTCTTATCCTGTATTTTAAATAATCAAATACCATCTATGTTGGGCTAACAAAGCATTCGGTGATGATATATTAATGAGATTTGATCCATAAAATAAATCCACATTTATTTATTTTTTAATGGATTGACATGTTTAATGATAGATTATATGACTTTTGTTCGAAATGCGAACTTCACTTTGTGTGGTTTGGACTGCTGCTACGGCTGCCTCCAACAATTAAATAATTTGCCCTATTCCTTCCCTTCCATATTAATTTTGTATTCTTATTTACATCTTATGTATATGCATCATGTTACCGTTTGGACGTTATATGTGTATTACTGGCCCCTAGTTTATTTGTTATGAAAATATAAGGTAAATTATAAAGAGCCCCTGATTCTTGGAGCAATTCTATTTAAACTTTTACTTTTAAACGATTACTCAAATTATTAATTTCTATAAAATATGTTTTTAGATAGTTTTTTATAACTTTGCCTTTAAACTCAATACAACTATTTTGAGTTTCTATTTTAGAATATTATATTTTATGATTAACTTCTTTTCAATTTAAATTCCATTCTCTAACCTTTTTTTTTATTTATCTATATGACTTATAGAAAAAGGGCAATTAAGGGTCTAAATGCACTTTTGTAAAATTATAGATTTTAATCAATTATTTCAAAGATAGGAGATTAGTTTTATATATATTGCAGACACATACTTACATGGCATGTACCAAAATAAAATAAAACTGTATTTTACAATTTACAATATACCAAATTACCATGATTGTATTTGATCTCTATTTTTTTTTTCTTTTTGCTTTAATGTAAGCTTTTAAGAGAGAGAAAAAGAGGGGGGAAAAGTTTTTTTATTTCGTATTTGATAGTTTCTATTTTTAAAAAATGAATTTAAATTTGTGGATTAAAAAAATAACTAACATTATTGGGTGAATGCAATAGCAATCAAAATTGATGATGTGGTAATAATAGTAATTAGAATTAAAATATAAAACAATAAAGATACCAAATTTTGGTAGTTATTAGTAGTTATTAAAGGATTTTGGCTTTAATAATATAGATAATATATTTAAATAGAAGGAACATTAACAATTTATCCTAAAATACTTTTAGATTGCTATATATCTTGGATGTGATTTATCTATATTTATTTAAGTTTATTCCACTCTTTTTTCCCCTTAAGCAAATTATTAAATGTATGTCGCGTATTGAATATAAGAAGTCATAACAATCTTGTCTTGTAAATTAACTTAAGATAAAAGTCGATCTTATAGCTGTTATTGTAAATATAGTCTATATAAGATATACATAATTTAATTAGCTTGAAGCATTTAATTTGACAGCTGTCAATAGTTAAACCTACGATATAACTTTTCAAAATACTTGTTTAAGAAGACCTATAGTTTAATAATACAACAATACTTATATAAACATTTCCAAATATAGACTTATAATTTACATTAAGAATTTATAAAAGCACAAGTTTTAAAATTTATTTACAATCAAATAAGAAATTAATTGGTGTCCTAAGGATTCCCAATTAGTTTCCTCAAAACTAAATGGAAAAGTCAAAAGCCTAGATTAATTAAATTCTCCTTTCTTCACTTTCTCAACCAACGGCATACTAACTTGGGGTTGGTGATATCTGTACATTTTGAACTTTTACTTGTCATCTGCAAAAGAGTATATAAGGATATGAGCATAATTAGTTTAGTAAGTAGGATAAAGATAAAAGAGGATCATACGATCACAAATGAGGTTATTAATTATAATACAATTCAATGCAATCAATCACTTAAAATATTGCAAAATGTTATCCAATCTATTGTGAGGTCAAAAAAATTATATCTATGCTTAATTTGGATTGAAAAGTTTATTGCAACTGAAATTAGACCTAGTCTTTTGTGCAATAGAATATACCCTTTTTCTGTTATTACCTTCAAATCATGGCCTCCACTCTTATCATGATCTCTTTACCTGTCACTTAATTTAACTAAAGATTGGGAAACGACAATTTTAGTTATTCTTATTGAAGGAAATCATTATTTGGTCTAATAGATCTAATCATTCCCCTAACGAGTTGTTATGCATATCTAGTTATGTTGGCGATTAAGTCACTATTAGTTCCATTTAGGGGGTAGCCAAATAAATTCACATAAAGTATTATTATGGAATTATGCAAAATAGTATGCTAAGGCGTTCAACTCTTATTATAAATATAATGCTAATTGCATACCATACGTATAGACAACTAATTTATAACCACAATCAAAGGCAATCTTAAGACTATAGATGCTTTGATATAGTATTTCAATAAACGGTAAAGTCATGATCTCAACTTGTTTGTATTAATGTTACTGTCGACGTTTTGCTTATTAGGAGGCCTTACATATATACCAAAACCTAAATTTATTTTTCATAAGGGTTATGAAAATGTTAGTATTTTATCTATTTTTTATATCATCGCAAAGTTATATACATAAATATAATATATATATATATATTTAACATATATTATTATTCTTATATGATGGGATGTAATTTTACTTAAATAACTATTTATTATAGTTTTATAATTATATAAGTTATATTAAGTTAGCGAGTATTAATAATATACGTAATTATATTATTACTTATAATATATCGTTTTAATTGTATCGAAATATATTTTCAATCGGTTAAGTTATGTTTCAATTTTAATAGAGTTATCGTAGTATATAAAATTATAAAAATACTAGTTATATTACCTAGGATTATTCAATTTTAATGAAAGTGGTATCATCGGATTCATACATACTTAACATACGTATTGTAAGTTTTATTTTAAGAGATGATTTTTAAAGTTTTTTTTTTTAGTTTCTATTATACATTTATGCCCCTATAACAATTATTATTATATTGTGTTCATATTATATAAATAAGCTATATTTAATATAATCTTCTAAAATAGCTTAGTAACATGTATAATCTTTAGCCTTAATATGTGTATACCGAAGTCCAAGTCATATAACGTCACAAAATATAATAGAAACTCATCATAATCATATCTGATTAGTAGGGATAGGTAGAGGATTATTTCAATTATTTATCATAATTTAGCTTAATATTGCTAAAAAGGTACTTTGGTTAGTAAATTAAGTTATTTTACTACTAAAATTCATAATAAATAGCTTAGGTCATTAAATGATTCCACAAAAATTTCTATAAACTCGTAAAAATATAGGATATTCATCAATAAGTGGTTTTATGCTATCAGATTTATCGTTTATATATGTATAATTACATTCTTATCCTTAATTTGTGATTAATTAAGCAAATACTATCATTTGTATATCGAATAATTTCTAACATGTCTTTCCATTATTGCAAGTCTCCAGAAGTCAATGGACATCAATTTCATCAATTAATTTTACAAAAATCAATTTATCTCATAATTTTCCCTATTTTTAGCCATTTTTAAGGTGAAAAAATATAATAAATACGAAACACATATGAAATAAAAATTACGCTGCATAGCAGTTAACTAGATATAATATGTATTCTATAGAAAAAGTTTCAACTTGAAACAACATTATTTAATATATTTATTTTAGATTTGAAAATTTGGGTGAATGGTACCTTTGTCAAGTAAGCACGTAAAATGCTTAAAATTTTATTAAAATAACTACGTCACATGAAAGAACATCTAAAATAACCTAAAACTAAAATTTTTTTAAATTTTTTTAATTAATTTACTATTTTTAGAAATTAAAAAAAAATAGGATAGAAATCCAAACTATATGTTCATTGAAGCTCTAGCCACCGTCAGTCGAGTAGTGCATGAGGTGGACCAATGGTGGTTGGCAAGCTTCAACAGTAGATTAAGGTTTGTATTGGGAACCGGAGTAGACTAGTCCTTGCTTTATTTTCTTACATATATATATATATATATGCATATTTTTATTTTCTAAAATTCCTTCAGAATTTTCCTTAAGTGATTTAGGTTGCTAAATGTTTAAATTATCATCTTATGGTCTAATTTATACATTTCCTAACCAATTAGATTTTTTCATTTCTTTTTCCCTTCCTTTTCTTTTACTTTTTCCCTTAATTCTAAGCATGAGGTGACTTAAACTCCTTAATTTTGCTTTTGATTTAAGGAAATGCTGATGCTTAGAGGCTGCCACTGTGAATTCCAGATTTTTCTCTTAGCATTTGGATAGGAATTGTTGATTTTTATGTAAGATTTTAATAATTTATGTATATTATATTAATATTTAATAGATTTGCTAATATATGTGTATATATTCTACGTAATTGATGCATATAATGTATAATCATCCTCATATAATTATGTTTTTCTCATTTTTTTATTTAAAAAATATATTTTATATTTAATTTTATGAATTTATCGTTTATTATATCTATTTTTAGGTTTTCGGATTAATTTGCGAGAATAATTGTTATATATACTGGGTATATTTATAAAAATACATATATATTCTTATAGTATATTATGATATATTATTTTCTTTTATAGCCTAAATAATTTATCTCTAATATCTTGTTGTGTTTAGGCTCGGTTTTAGGGTTTCAACGAGTTTTTGTGTTATATTAAATAATTACACTCTTAGAGCTAAAATTAGGATTTTTGGTCATTATTTTTAAAATCTAATTTCATCGAGTTACTTCAATTAATTTTTCTACAATAATTGTAAAGTTTAGGCTCAATCAAATAATTTTTTTAAAAGCCCGAAATTTGAGTATAGTTGTTCTAAATATGATTTTAGGAGCTCACAATGTAGATGTTATGATAGAAAAAGATTCATAACTTAATTAGACCCATCATTCTCTCACCTTTAATATATACATATACATATAATATACAATATATATATATATATATACATATGTGTCGTCTATAAGACTTTATCGATAGAGCATGATGGATTTAGGCTTTATGCTTGTATATCAAGCTTGCAAAAGAATATACAGTAAAGAGCATCAAGGTCTTGTCCGATATAACTATTATAATACTTAAGTTAGTACTTTTGTGTGTAAAAAGAACGTAAGGATGTCAGAAAGCTTGTATATAGAATGAGTGCATAAAGAGTGTAAGTTAGTTACCATTTGGATACTGGTTAGTATTTATAGAGGAAGGAAGCTGGAAGTTAAGAGGTTGATAGTAGCATGTCCATAAGTCTGTACGACCCAAGTAATGGAAGCATAGAATCTAGCGTGGTCCGCATTTGTGAGGTCATAGCTGTTAACTTGTTATCCAAGTCTTATCATCTATCTACTGGTCATTATAGGCTATTGTAGTTAGGCAGGATGTTTGGTTAGCTAGGTCGAGGTCGGCTATGAAGGCAATAAAGTCTTGTATCGACATATCAGGCTAGGCTACAATTCTAGATAGGTTGGTATGGGCTTGAGGAATTTAAGTTTGAAATATTCTATCAGCAATATATACAGCGATACACTTAAGAGGGTGGTTTACATGAACATTATATTAGTCTGTCATGGTTAGATTAAGGCATTTGGATTACTTAAAGTTATCTAAATTCAATTACTATGTGAGTGAAATTTGGCAAATTTGCTTCTTTTTTTAATCACCTACATAAATGTAAATTGTAGGTATATAAGTTTGAATGGATGGCTACACACGCTGTACATGTTATGTATTGAATGGATGGCTACATACGCTGTACATGTTATGTATATATCTTGCTACATATAACTTGAAAGGAAATGATGTGAACGGTATATAAGAGAATAAATGGGAGAAATGAAGCAAGGAAGATATACAATCTCAATAAGATCAAGTGTATAGTGGAAGAGTGTATTAGTATCAAACTCTACTATTGATGATAAAAGCTGATGTGCTCTTCATATAATTGGTCATTTCATCTTTTGAAAAAAGAATCCGTTAGCATGATAACATCAATGCATAATTTTTGAAGCCCAAAATAAGGGAATACTTAATATTTATAAAAGTTAGCAATTAATGTCATTAGTTATATCGAGATGATTATTAACCTTTTTTACAAGCTTATTTTGGATTTACGCTCACCAAAGCTTCTTTTTTATGTATGATGCTTATTGAGAAAGATTGATATTAGACAAGTGAAATCTCTTTTGATTATACCAAATGTCATCAACTTGACTTTTAGCTCTTTAATTTAAAGAATCAAAGTGCGAAATCTAAGTAATGATTAAGCTCAAAAGTCCAAAATTAGATTGGTCCTCTACAAAAATCCATTAATTTAATTTAAGATTAGGGAGGACAAAGAAAACAAAAGGAGAAAGCAAATGTTATAACAAAAAATAAATCGTAAAAAAGATTCGCTATGGACAATATCGAGGCGGTATGGACGGTGTTAATCATTGAATAAATTAAAAGCACTATTCTTTTTCTTCCTGTAAAATAATTCATTTGGTAGGAGTCCCTTTCATGCTCTCTCTTGGCTTATGTGCGAAGTGTGCAAACCTTAACCAATCGTAATTTCTTATATTTTTTATAAAACGACGCAGCCAAAAATTAACAAATCAAGAGTCCGAAAAACGCTTTTGTTTTTAAACCAGCCCGTTGGTCAAAGCATCTTTTTCCGTTCTCCTGTCTTTTTCCTCCAATTCAATTTTAAAAAAATGAATAAATCCCATTAACATTAAAGAAAAAAAAAATCATTTATTGCACATCACACACCACACACATATATATATATATATATATATATATATATATAGTTTTCCGTTCTCCTGTCATTTTCCTCCAATTCAATTAAAAAAAATGAATAAATCCCATTAACAGAAAGGAAAAAAAAATCACACATATATATATATATATATTCACTAGTTGTCGGTATGCTCATGTTACGTATGTAAATTTTTTTTCATATAATAATAAAAAATATATATTTATTTCAAACTTACAGTAAAACATTTTGTATTAACCGTTATAATTTTTATTTTTAATGTATCCATATAATTTCTAATGACTTTTTTCAAAAAGTCATTTTAATGAAAGAAATAATGGAAATTATGAAAAAAAAGACTTCATTGAAAATCGTAAAAGAAAAGAGATAAGAAAGCCGGAAAAAAAAAAGTAGAGTACAGTTTTAAAAAAAGAGAAAGAGAAATTAGATATTAGTATTGTAAGAAAAGACAGTTTTACTTATAATATAAGTTATATATAAGTTCACAATATTATTTTAATATTAATTTTTCTGTTAAATAATATTTGATATTGATCGAAATAGTAATTTTAATTATAGCGATTGCTTAAGCCTCTACAGTTTTTAATTATATATATATATGTATATATGGAAAATAGCTACTAATAAATTTTTTCTACTACATAGTAAAGAAACATATAGTTTATAAAACAACTACCATTTCTGTTCCAAAATACACTATAATTATCCAAATTTTGTTAATATTTTATCACCGAATATACATAACATGTTATTTATAATACTTATGGAATATTTTCCCATGTTAACATACGCACAAGTTAAGAGATCAAAATGAAAAACTTTACATTTTTTTAAAGAATGATTTTACACTTTATGAAAAGACAGATTAATAAACCTTATCAGAACTTATTCTTTTAATTTTTAATGAGTGATTTAAATACCTTATAATCAATACATATAAGTGGATATAGAGAATATAGATGGACAACATATACACGCAAAGTTACCTTTCACATATAAACAAATAATCCTTAAAGATAGGTCATGTGGCCCCTAAACAAGGACAGGTAAATTATTTGTATTGTCGCATGTGATAAACGGAGATATGTGTTCTCTGGATCTGCCAGCATCGGAGAAAATAATAAAAATAAAGTAAAGTTTTATATAGCAAGAGTTTTTTAGAGTCCAGATCTCCTCTTAATTAACATAGCGTGACCAGATCTCCAACTGATGACACACTTTTAATTTTCTTGTTAATTTGGTTTTGGCAAGTTGCTCACGGATTGTCCACGGACAATGCCAGTAAACTTTTAAAATTATATTTATATCTTCAGTTCTCTTTTTTTTTTTTTTTTAAATTCTATATTTACACACCTTCTATATACATTCAACCTAGTTATATAATAATATTTAGAAGTATCTACAAATTTATGGAACTTTCTCTAAGATGGGTCCACCAATTAAAAGAATCGAAAATATAGATGAAATTTTGAAAGTTTTTTAGAAATGGTCGACATAATAATTATTATTCCCCATGAAATATTTCTTATTGGAGTATGGTTATATATAATATTAAATATAATATAATTCCCTGTCTTAAAAATAGTTAAAAGATAAAATAACAGATGAGTAAGGAGTCTTTTCAAGCATTGGTTATAAATTATTATTAATACTCTACAACCATTCATAGGAGATTGGGGGGTATCATCTCACAATCCATTGAGAAACTTTTTAATTGGGCCTTAATTCTTCCCTTTTTTTATATGACCCTCACCTTAGAGCAAAACAAACCCTCCTGCGATTTCTCCTTGATTCGTCTTTAAATCATTCACTTACTTTTAAGTGGTTAATTATAATATTATTTGTAATATCCTAGTTAAAAATTAGGGAAAAGTAGGTTTTTCAATAAGCAAGTTCAAATGTTCTTTTATTAGTATTGATTGGTATTCACTATTTGTATTCATTTAGTTTAGGGAAAAAAAAATTCTTTTAAAAGAATAAATTTTCTCGAACAAGCACTTACTATCATATATTTTGCCCAAGGTGACAAGTTATTTATATTCATTCACATGTAATGACTCGCACTCATAGAGACGGTGGTGTGAGGGTGAGACATGGGCATAATTTTGTGCTAAGTTTCACTACCTCCAAAACACAATAATTCAAGAATCGGCAAAAGGACAATCTTCTTTATGCCGACTGCTGACAAAAAGCAACATTGACATGTGAGGAGGACAGTGTCCTATAATCATCTTCAATTATCATGTGAAAAATGGCAATATGGTGAAGTGAATTAACCATTATATTGTTGGAAAAAAAAAAAAAAGAGAGAAGAAAATCTCAAATATAAACCTCTATCAACAATATCCTTACTCCCTCTCCCTTATCGAGTTTTTTTTTTTTTTTTTTTCGGGGGAAAAAGGGGTAAAAACTTCAAGGATGAAAATCAGAACATGAAATGTAATGCATTATTATGAAATCTCAATTGAATAGTTGAATATTATAGACTTTACTAATCGATTACTAAGGTTGTCCACGTCTTCCTTGCATATTGCCATAATCATCGTGCTCCTCTACCAGTAGAATATGGTCGGCTCTCCAATCTTCATTAAATAAGAAATATCTAGTTTGCTAACGTGTGTGAATTATTATCATATAATTAATAGAATTTGCACAAATAATTAACATACTTTGACTTGATTTAGCAGCTAATAAGTAATAACTAATAAGGTATAATATTTTATTGAAATATATGTACATTCTTAAAAATTAGGACGGGGTAATCACACTTTGCATCACTCCAGGAGAATGTTATTAACGATATATTTACAACTATCCTTGAAAAAACTAAATGAAAAATGGAGACTGAAGGTCCTTCTTTGTCGTGTAGTTAGTCATCTTTTAGGCTGTACATGTTTTCTTAATCCTCGTGGATCTCAGCTTCAATTCATTAATTTTCACGACAAGGGCTTTCCTTTTACGTCTGAATGGTTTGATTCTCTGCAATCACGTGATGCGGAAGGAGGTGATTTGGGGTCAACAAGAAGCAAAAGATAGGTGAAATCGAAACACAATCACACTTCTCTTTAAGCTAAAGTAAGTTAGTTTGACTACAAGTACTATTTTTGTTATAAAGTGAGAGTAAAGTGTAGATTCCTTTGAAAGAGACGAGGTTATTTTATGATAAACGTGTTCAAGGAATCATGCAAATTCATATTTTGTGATTATTAGATATATTGATGGAGAAGCAAGTAATAATCAAGTGAACTATAATATAATTAGTAAAGTGTATTCGCTTTAAGTTAAAGTATCCTTAGTGTACCGATTTTTGCTTTAGAAATTTTCTGGGCGATTTTTGAATGAATTATTTTCCTTTTCAAATAATTCATATTTTTCTAGAGAAAATGCCAATTACTTCATATCAAAATTAAGTAATGACTTGGAAAAAAAGAAAAGGAATATAAAAGTTAATGAGTAGAGTCATAAGAACGTAATTCATTTCATTTATGGAAAAGCATAAGAGAAATTTTGATTGAACGAAAAATAACCTTTAAATGTGCCATGTGTTGATAGGCAATTTTGGTTTAAAACTTTAAACGCTTGCCGATTTATAAGAATGTAGGTTGAGTTGTTTTGGCCTAATATGACCTATTCAACCAAGTTGAATAACATTAAGTATTGAGCTCGTATACTCTTGAAGGAGCTCAGGATGAGTTGGAAGAGCTTGAACTAGGCTAGAACAGGTCAAAACAAAGGTTGCAAGAGCATGGACTATCAAGCGCACATTGGTCAAGCCTAGCCCAAGAGTTCGAATGTTTAAATTATGATGAAAAGTACGAGCGATTAGATGGTTATTCCATCCGGTAAAAGCCTTGACGCCCTACTTCCTTAAATCAAAACATGGTCCAAATGGTTAAAAAAGCATGTGTAGGTAGTTGAACTATTATGCACGAGATGGTTAAATTCCCTCATTTATAAATAGGACCATCATAATTACAGTAAACTTTTTTTACACTCTTTTTAATACATATATTATACACAATTTGCCTTATATATATATTTTTTTGATATTTTTCCTAACTTAAGTATCGAAATGATAACGCTTAACAGATCTATTATCTTGTTACTTGTTTCTTTTATTGTGCAGATTACATACTCATGAGGAACTTCAAGTGACAACATCAAGTTTTTCCTTTTTTTTTTTTCTTTTTCCTCCTAAGTTTATCAACTTGGAAAAATAGAAATGTGTTTTAGTCATAAGTCTTAATTTCTGTTGGATATTCAACTATATCCACATTTCAACTAGATTTGAAATTTTCATTTCCTATTTGCTTCTGAAATGTTTTAATTTGATATTTATTGATTTATTTTATATATCATTTTGTATATTCAATACTTTTTATGGCTGTTTAGTTTAATGTGATACATAGTTTGAAAATCAAAAGATCAAAACCAATGAATATTTTATACCTTTAAAATCATTTACACAAACTTTTCTATCAAGCCAGTTTATATAAATCGTGTATTTTGTAGAATTATGGGATATGCATTAAATAATAGTAGATCCCATAAATCTGAAAGTGTCAAATACAAGATCTATGCTAAAGATTTCCCTCTTCCGATCCATCCCAGAAGTGGTATCACATTCTTGGAAAAAGGACCCATCTTTGTGACCCACAAGAAAACATATCCACAAGGAACCAAATCTATTGGTTTTGATTCCAATCGATTAAATGATGGAAGTATGGTTCCTACCAATGTGACGATGCTCCTGGTTGAAAAGGAGGCATGACCAGCTGGTCGGGCCTTCATTCTTGTCTCTACCCATAATACCACCAAACTTTCAGCAAGTGTAACATTTGATGGGGTCTTCAAACTCATGAATGTGTAAGAACAGTAGTTATGTGATACTTTGGTTTAAAGTAAAATCTCTAGGTTTCCACTTTAAGAGCTTTTATTAGCGTGCACTACTGATGGAACCTCACTCCAACCGTCTCTAATTTCATTCCAAGCAATTAGTTTGGTAGACGAAATTCTACATAAAATCCAACTATGATGTATACTGTAATATTATTTTCATGCATCAATGTAATAAATTTGAACCCAAAAAAAAAAAAAAAAAAAAAAAGAGAGTCGTCGCTTAGTAATTTTGTTCTTCCGTCAGCGAAGGTTATGCGTAATTAGAGTGGATAATTGGCCCTACTTAATTTCGAAAAATTTCTACTTAGATAGCAAAGAATAAAATTTTCAACTACCTTTACCTGTATCATTATCAAACCATCATATAATTTTATCTGTAACTGAACAAAAGATTCCTGGTTGTTCGAATTACTTATTTACTTAAAATCGAATTATATGTATAACTCTAATTTGTGGACTTGAGTTAAGTATGAATGCTGTATCGTATCTGACGCAGATATATAAAGTTCTAAACTGACAACAATCTTAACGACTAGATTGAGATCATTTGGAGGATGGTGCCTAGCTGTAATTATGGACCGTCGGTTGAATGAACACCAAACATAATCTCATGGTGGACCGTCCACTAATTGCTTGTCGACCCACATTTAGCATGCCGAAGAAAGTGCACCTCAAATGCAAACGATTTTTTTTTTTTTTTTAGATCCAATGTTTTTTTCTAGAAAGTCATTGTGCCATGAGAATGAGTTTGAGTTATGCTGAGACCCACAAGCCCATAGTCAACTTGATTAGGTTCATATATTTTAATAAATAATTTTTTTCTAACTAAGATAATATTTATGTAAAAACTTAATTTGGACTCGAATTATATGTTATCTCAAACTCAAACTTGATAAGACTTACGAATTCATCAAAACAAATATAATAAAACTTGTGCTCAACTCAATAAGTTGTTTGAATAAGTTAAGTTTGAGTATTATAGTTGATTTAAACTTTAGTAAATACCAAGACAAAGATTTCACTATTTTACAACCTCAATGATGATTGACTTAGATATGTTCAAGTATTCCGCATAAGACATAAATTCTTCCATTTTGTCAGTCTCGGTTAACAAGAAGGCTTCCAATGGTCCTTGTCCAATGAAGTTTGCCATGAAAATCAGCAAAAACAACCTGTATCTCAGGCTCTAAAGACCCATGAACTCTTAGTAAGCTGCCCATAAGCTAAATCTGCCAAGCATTTTCAGCAGATTCAAGTTTTTCAGAGAGATGCGGCTAGCATCCATCCATCTCAAAAAGAGCTCCTAGATCCTTTGACGAATCACCATGAAGAGAACATAGGAAAAAAAGTAAGATATAAGATATAACAAAACTAGTAAGAAGAATGAACCATTTAATGACATACTACCTCAAGATAAATACCGGTAGTAACTATTTAAAGAGCTTCATTAGAAAGATCATCTTCACCACAAGAAGCCTCCTCACTAGGCATCGCAATGACGGGGGATGTCTATCTTAACCGTTGCAGCTGAAGGAACACCAACCATCGCAAACATCAGCTTCAACAACAGGTGCCTCCACCACCGCTTTAATAGGGAGGATTCTACTTCTACTATTGTCAAAGGGGGCTTCGAAATAACAACAGGTCCCACAAGCTGCTAGTGTGGCTTCAACACCAGCAAGTGCATGGAGTTAGAGGTGCATGCTGGGTCACTTTGGTCCGGAACCGACCCCAGACCACCGGTTTGGTGATTAATTGAATTGGACTTAACCTTAAGGCTATGGGCTTGGGCCAGTGCACATGATTCGATAGTTCAACGGCTAGTTCGAAGGCCCTCGAATACTGTATTTTTTATTTTATTTTTTTCCAAATTGAATTTTCTGTATTTCCATTAATTACTATTAATAATTTTTTTTCTAATCACGTCTTTTTTTCTCCTAAATAATTCTAATATTTTAGATGGACATGTAGTGATCTATGAACAATTTCCTTTTATTTTTGATCGAATTTTTTTTTTCAAAATAATTGATTTGGACTACATAAGTGTAATGATATTTTGTTTTGTTATTTTATTTTATTTTATTTTTTTAAAAATTGAAATTCAAATAGACTTAAAGTGATGATTGAACCGTTGATTCAACTAACGGATCAACCTATCAGTTCAAGAGCCTATTGGATCGATAGTTTTTTAAGACTAAACCATCAAGACTTCTATTTCGTCATCCAATTCAGGTTTAGGCCGGGCCGGTTGATAGCTCATGAGGTTGGTTCACAGTTCGGAATCAGTTCTTGTATAGTTCTATATAAAGTCGAAGCAAGTATAGTTTTAAAGAAATCATTGAGCTGAATGTCGGCAAAGGAAATGAATGGCAACTAACCGCCTGACATTTAAATACTATAAGCTACTAGACTAGAATAACCTGTTCTTTTGAACCTCATTGAAGAAATGGATTTCACATGATTTGACCATTTCAAAGACAACTAGCTCTCGACTCCTTTAATTTGAGACATTAAATGGATCATGGAAATGCTGAAAACAAGCTTTGGAACAGTCAGCAGTTGATGATGCCTGGAGAGAGAGGTGATTATCTTGAAGTAATACCAATAGAATGCAGTAATGACAAAGGAAGAGTTCAAGCAAATCTGCACACCTTTTCTTAGTAAAATGCAGTATACAGATACAATATGTACTGGACAAGGGGCTATTAAATTACATAAATTGATGTGCAGATCGCCTTAGAGTGAAGTATAAATAGTCCAACGGCTGTCTGCTGCACTGCACAGGCACACTACACACGAATATATATATTTGTCATATGATTATAGAGATGTGCACATCCCTACTGCTGTATTTATGACTATATATATGTGGATATAAATATGGGGATGATAGAGCAGCTTAATTTTCTATTTTTATAAAAATTATGTTGAAAACAATGACAAAATAAATCAGTGAGAAACATGTCAAAGTACTTCAGTTATCCTCTAAATTTCAAGAGACTGTTGCATTTTCGAGTTGGAAAGATCTCCCATACCATTCTATTAATCTCTTCTTTTTTGTCCAAATAGAAGCATTTGCACTTTGAGCTTCTTCTCTAAATTAGTCAAACTGTCAATCTAACTTTGCTGGCAATTGACATGTCTCTCGTGTACAATGGCCCTGTCAAAATGATCATAGGGTTAAACCCTATCTATGCTGATCTATTTGAAGACATCATGGAAAAAGAGGACCAACAAAGATGGAAACATGAATGAGGCAAGAGCAGCATTTGTACCAGAAATGCTTGAGCTCAGGGACTTTTCAACCTCTTAACTTGCTTTTAAGTATCAGATTCCCTGACATTTCTCTAAAAACGCCATCCATGAAATCCAAACCATATTTAAGATAAGTTTCTAATTTTCAATGCAGAAAGATGTATTAGAAACCACATACCTCAAGCATTTTTCTTTTGGAATTTGGATAAACCCTCATATCAAAGCAACTTTTAAATAATCAGCATAAATTCCAAGCAGAAGCAGTGCAGCACTGTCATGTTCCAGAAGATATCTTTTCAGTCAAGAGAATTGGAAGATGAACTGCTGATGAATCCAACCCTGCCAGTTTCCATGAAGATTAATCTGGGAAGATTTTGTACTCTTTTCATGATCATCAGAGAATTCACAAACTAGGGTTTTTTAACCTAAGACATACTGTGGCAGATTTTAGAATAGGCTATCAACAAAGCATGACTCTCCAGAACTGGAAATGAATACTGCTCATATACCCACAAGTATCTCCCCCATGCACGTTCAATAGCAGGTAACAGCCCATATGTTGCATCTTCTTGCAGCGCATCTGCACGAAAACCTTTGCAGCAGAACCCACCCTATTTTACACTATTGTACTTGATTAATGGTCCAACTCCACAGAGAAAAGGTACATATCAGCTGAACAGTCACCTTAGTTGCTCTTAGCAGCCTGACATGGCTAATATACATTATTTCCACGTCACAGGACAAGCCTTCCAAAATTCAGTCAATTCATTCAAGCAAATAATCCCCCTTGGAATTACACAGCGGCAATTGCTCCTTAAGGCAACTCCATCTCCTAGAAAATGAGTAAGCAATATCAAAAGTAGACATATGAAGGTGAAATTTTTGCTATGCTTTGAGTCATAAAAAATATCAAGATGAAGGATTTAAATTGACTCAGTTTTACATTTGCTAACTCATTTGAATCTCTTCAGAATTCACACCTCTTACATGCAAGCAGTCTCAATATATTTCAAATAAAGGGCGGAGGAGGAGGGAGGAACACATAAATGATATGTTTGCATATATCCCTAATCAATAGCGGACTGCCAATTACAAAAACGGACAAACACTCAAAGAATCCATCTGAAAAACTACTACCGTGCAACTACATACTCTAGTCTCCAAAGAATGCAGGTTTTTTTCCCTCAAGATACATACCTCGGAAATAAAAGGCAGGAGGTTTTTCAATCCCAAGTTTGCATAACCCTTCTTATGAAAGATCTGATGCACTATAAGTGTGAGCTTTGGTTGTGCTAAGATTTATGTTTTTAAGTATGTATTCAATCTCATCCAGCCTTGAATGAGAGAAATCTTCCATTGTGAATTTCTCAAATGTCCCCTTTACTTCAACAAGACTATAGCCAGGCTCTTTTTTTAATCTACTGTCCTTCAATAACTTCCTTACCTCTGCAACACCATCCCATGCTTCACCCGAAGCATACAAATTGGACAACAGCACAAAAGGTGAGGTGGTTGCAGGACGAAGCTTTACTAGTCTTTTGGCCAACTGCTCTCCAATAAGAACATTTCTGTGCAACCGGCATGCGGAAAGCAAGCTTCCTAAGATTATGGGATCATTTTCAAAAGCATGTTTGCTGATGTGCTCCTCTGCCTCAGATAATCTTCCAGCCCGTCCCAACATGTCAATGAGGCAGGAGAAATGCTCCAGGTTGGCAGATATCCCATACTCTTCTTCCATTATGTTGAAATAAGCAAGTCCTTCATCCACTAGACCTGCATGATTGCATGCCACCAAAAGTCCAACAAATGTAACAGAATCGGGTTTTACTCCATGAGATTTCATCTGCTCGAAGGTTTCTATGGCTCTCTCTACAAGCCCATGATTGCCCAATGCAGCAATCATAGTATTCCATGAGACAAGATTCCGAAGATGCATACCATCAAATATACTGCACACAAATTCAATGTAACCACATTTTGCATACATGTTAATGAGGGCATTACCAACTCCAACATCCCACAATAATTTTGTCGTGATTAACTGAGTGTGAATCTGTTTGCCATGACGTATGGAAGCAAGCCCAGCACAAGCAGCAATTGCACTGGAAAAGGTAAACTCATCAGGTATCATAAATAATTTAACTACCATCTCCCGGAAGATTGACAGAGCCTTCTTATAGTTTGCAGACTGTGTACACGCAGCAATAAAGGTGTTCCAAGAAATAACATCTTTCTCTCTAATATCTAGAAAACTCTTCTCCACAGGTTCCAAATAATTGAACCTTGCATACATTGTCATTAACAAGTTTCCAACAAAAGCACTGGTATTAAGTTTAAGTTTCACAGCAAGACAATGGAAGACCATCCCAAAATGCAAATTATCAAACTCAGGGCTTATCCCTGACAACATGACAAAGCTAAACTTATCGGCCACATGACCCTGTTGATGCATTAGTTTTGAAATCTGAATTGCCCTTGGATGCTCATTATTTTCTACTAAGCCAGCTATCAAAGCATTATAAGAAACAACATTCCTCTCCGATATACAACCAAAAACCGATAATGAATCATCACAGCAACCCATTTTCATATACATTGTAATGAGAGAGTTCCCGACGAAGGAAACATATGCAAATCCAAACTTCAATACCCGGGCATGAATTTGTTTCCCTAGTAACAGAGCCTTAAGTGCAGCACAAGAACTAACAACACTAGCATAGATGTATTCATTGGGCTCGAGATTATAACTATCCATTTGCGAAAAGAGTTCCAGAGCCATTGGATGTTGACCGAATTGGTGGCAACCAGAAATCAAGGCAGACCAAGAAACGAGATTTCTGTGGGGCATTTCCTCGAACAGTTGGCGAGCGTGTGGGATGTTGCCGCACTTGGCATACATATTGATCACGTGGTTGGATACGATGATGTCGGGGAATAAGCCGGCTTTGATGGCCATAGCATGGAGGGAAATTCCATGAAGGTAGGATTTGGTTTTGGAGCAGTGGCATAGCAGCGACCCAATGCTCCGAAAGTTCATTACATGGAGCACCGGGAGTGCTGGACAGGGTCGCTGGCCCGGAAATGGAAAACAGTTAGGTTCCTTCAGTAACTACGGAGGGCGGGGTTGGACTCATGGGCCAAGGATAAAGGAATTGGTCCGTCCAGCCAACTTTTCCAGTTAGGTTCTTTTGCCTTGTTTACAGTGGTGGTATTTATAAAGCTACTGGCGGAAAAGCATCCCGGTGTATAAAAAGTAAAAAATAAAATCCAATAATATATCTTTAGTAAAATAGATTAATAATAAAAAAAATAATGTATTTTTTTATTAATAACTATTGTCATTCATCAAATAAAAGATACATGACTTAAAAATGAAAAGAAAAATCCCATAACAGCCGTTAACGAAGCCTTTCAAGAAGAAATATTGAAAATGAACATATTTTTTTTTTAACTTGTTTAAATAGAAGCTACTAGTGAAGAAAGAAAGGGGGCTAATGGGTTAGTAAAGAGGAAGACTAGTTAAACTAATGAAATATACTATAATAGTTTTTGTTTAATTAGTAGCGGAAGAAGAACAATAAATATTAAAAGGATAATTATGGTTAAACTATTTGTGATTACTTAAGGCCCTCTTGGTAAAAAAAAAAAAACATAAAATATATCATAAAAATATGAGATTTGGGATTGTTATTTGTTAACTAATCTGAAAAGGCATAGAAGTCTTGGAATTGTTATTTGAGAATTGTGAGTTAAATCCATGGGTAATTTGGGCTTAATGTCTTAAGCTAAATGATAGAGTTTAAAATATATGGTCCATATATAAGATGATTTAGGGTATTGACTTGGTGGACCTTGAAGGAGATCATTATAATTATTATATTGGTCCATCTAATTTAAATTTTTCTATTCATGCACTTAATAGAAATGACTACTAGTCTTAAAACCATAATAGGCTCATTTAGAATAACTCTAAAATGAGTAAGCATAATCTTATCCATCGATTATCAAAATGATTTAATAGATATTAAAAAACCTAAGTGTTTATAAGTATTGAGCCATACCTTTTCAATTAACGTTTTTATAAACTTTAGAGATTAAAGAAACAGCATAATATTGTGAAATATTTAGTCTCAAAAATCAAATAATACTCAAACAAAAAATGAGTATGAAAATAGCAAGGTTGATATCATTATGATCTTTCACCTATTATACATGCGTTTAAGCCATTAAGATTGCCTGTTGCTTCATTTGATTACTCTTACTCAAATTCAAGAATTGTCATCACAATACTCATTCCTAATAATGTATAGTTGAAACTCATACAATAAACACTTGAATATAGTAATTCAATCCATACATCTATAAAGTTGTTATTTCTTTATTTAGTTGATTGAACGGTTTTAAATAATAAGGATTGAAAATTATATAAGTGCAATGATTCCTTATAGATAAATTTATAATATGATATTGTAGCTATATAATAAAATTAATGTTTATGGTATTTTAAACACATAACAAGTAATAATTTTGTATCATTGTTCAATACAGTGTTATGCATTATATAATCCTAAATATTATACAATTGAATTATCACATTCTACTATAAGTTATATATATTCATTCTACTATTATAGTTTTAGTATGTTTAGTATTTATAGGGAAATGATTATAATTGTATTATATGTTTACTTAGTTATAATTATATTGCTAACTAACCGTACTAAATAATTGATATTTATTAAGTATCAAATATTTAATATTTTTCTACTAATATTATATGTCATATTTTGCATAATATTAAATATCATATAATAACCTTTATTATACTACACATTATTTTATGCTTATAATATCAATGTTTTTGTTTTATAATATTGAAATTTAAGTATAATATTATCTTTTTTAGTAATATTAATATTATATTATTCTATATAATATAATTATATAAAAATGGTTATATAATCTAATAATCTAATATCATTATTACATTAAACAGATATTGTAATTACAATATAATTATTATAACATGGTATGATTTTGTATTGAATTTATTTATATCCACTATCTTATTTGATAGTTTAATACATAATTAATTTTATTTCATAAAATATATAATATATTTAGTCATGTTATGACATTTTATTTATTTCTTATGACATTAATATTTATTTATATAATATTATAATATCATATTTTGGTTTAACGTTGTTTCATATTTATTATTTTTTATAAGATTGCTATTTATATTGCACAAAAGTGGTAGATAAAGTATTTTCGGTGGTGACAATGATCTAATGGTAGTGATAGGTTCGTTGATGGTAGTAAAGTCGTGATGGTATAGTTTCCTTTCTAAGAGCAACTGTGGAAGGAGTTCATGAATAGTTAATTGGTAACTATTAATTAGAATATGTGATGAATATGTATTTAACACTTTTAGTAATTATTAATAGCAGATTTTGGACATGGGGCTAAGTCTAACACAGTAAGGGCCTAGCCCAAGTAAGGTTATTTTTACACATCTGTCCCTGCTATTAACCTTATTGGTGTTTGATAGGATAACCAAGCACTATAGTAGAAGATTAAGTGCAGCCCAGGTTGTATAACTCTTAGCATATATTAAATGCCTATGATTATATGATGCCCTTAAAACATTTAATGTGAAGGTTGGGTACTTGCCATTGCTTGAAGGTCCCATAACTAGCCTTAAAAAAACCTAAAATAAGATATCTAAGATTGCAAGTTACCTTCTAATCTGTCAGTATCTCCACTTATAAAGAGTCTAACTTTACCCCTTATAAGGTGAGTGAATGGAACCAAATACGTACATTCTCCATTGGATTGGCCTTTGCTCTCCTTTACATAAAATGTACTTGAGCATTGGAGTGGTTATATTGTAGTAAACTCTAGCGCCCACTTTAGTTATAAGTTGTTTGTAGGCTAACCCAGGTGTCTTTAAGTCCCATCTACACCTCTTAGTGCTTTCCAAGACCTCAAACCCTTTACCAATAGAATTTAATAACAACACTAATAGAGATTGTTAGGCTTGAAAATTGAATTTTTAACTCCATTAACTTTCTTTAGTTTAAGTGTTTTTTTTTTCTTCAGTTCAAAGGAGTATTTTATTTATATAAATAGAGAGATTTAATGAGCTCTTACGACAAGAATAGGTGTGAAACATAGTTTCCCTTTCATCTACGAAGTTTATTGGAACTAGGGGAGTGTTTTGCTCCTTTAAAGAAGGACTAGAGTAACATAAAAGGGAACTTCTATAATCCCTTATTCTAATAACTTCGACGTAGTCTAAATAAAGATAAAGTGAACACTGCTAGGGAGGGACAAAAAATAACAACTACTCCTTATCTTTCTACTTGCTAACTGATCGGCAATTGCATTCCTTTCCCTCGACATGAAGATAAGCTGAGCATATTTAGACTAGGATAACTTTTCCTTACATACATTCACAATATGATAATATTTGTTTGGTTCAATACTACATGTACAATTACTTTCAAATCCATATTAATGTCAACCTTCTTCATTCCCATTTCGATGCAGTAGCTTGATCCGTAGAATAATCTCCACAATTCGGTACTAAGAATGTCTATGTAACTACTTTGTGTAAAAAGCCCATTTTCTAATTGCCTTTGCTTGTCTCTTAAAAATCCTTCCACTGTTGCTAGGCCTTCTAAGCCTTCTAAACCTTCCATTGATGCATCAGTATTTAATTTTACATAATTCTTACCAAGCAGCTCCATACTACATTCATATATTTAATACTACACATTTTTTTTTCCTTAACTAGTGCCCTATAATCATGAACTCCACTTTTTATTGATTGAACTTGTGATTCATTTTAGTCAATGTATTGAATACCAATAGGTTTCTCTTTTTCCATAGTCTCCATAATGTATAATCAAACACAATTGCCTATGAAGGGTTCACTACAACATATTTGATTTAATGAGGTGGCTTTTAAGGGTAGTTGGGCTTAAGCAACACATGTATGAGGGTAGACCATATTTTAACAGGTAGCATATTTTCATTTAAGAGGGAAAAAGAATTTTTAATTTAAAAAACTTGCTTTCCTTAATTAAAAAGTAAAAAAATACGCTATCGATTCGTCCTAACTTCCCATTTTTCTCTCTATTTCATATTCAAGTTATCTCTTGTCCTTCTTTCTCTCTCTTTTGTGAGTTGTGTTCTATAGTGAACTTTTGCACACTCAATTTCTCTTATTCATGCAACCTAAGATGAATTCAAGCTCTCTCCATCATGCATAAGCCATTTTTAGTATCTCCATCACCTATTAATCCTTCTCTCATTTCATTTAAAAACCCTAAAACTACATTGAATCAATCATCGAGTTTATTTGGGTAAATGACAAGTATTTAGCTTTTGCCTTACTAGTTTGGACAAATTTGTATATCTTTAAGAATTTTATGTTAGCGGCATATGACAATTTAACATGATTTGATTTGACATAGCATATGGGTTCAGTTATAGATTCTATGTTTGGAATTATGAAATTATAATATTTTAGATTGCATATTAGTGAAGCATTATAGTTAAGATTCTAGCTTGTGAATTTTTTTTACTTGTATCTCTCACAAAATGCATTTTTTGTTCTAACATCGACAATCATGAGCATCATTCTCAAATGTAGTTTTCACCTTTATATTTGGCAATGCTTAACTTAAGGGTAGAGAAGTTTTTAAGTATAAGGTGAACTTTATTGGTACGGCTTAATGGATGGAAAATTAAATTGTAGAGAAACTTTGACTAATATGATGAAAAAATACTTGTCAATGAAAATATTATCATTAAACCTTGGTTCTCGATTGACAAATTCATTCGCTTCATAATTAGATATTGTTTATACATTTGGTTTATAATGTTTTTCTAAAGGTGTTTAAATTATCATTATGAATATAATCTTTATTATAGGGAGAATTACAATAGAGGGGATCAACGTTTGGAGGTAAGTTTAAATAGGAGATCAATGTTTAAAAATATTTAAATAAGAGATTAATGTTTTATAAAGTGGTTTAAATAAAGGATCTACATTTTAAAAAGTTCAAATAAGGAATCAATGTTTCACAAGGTGATTTAAATAATTTTATGAATTAGCTATTATGAATTCTTTATTTAAACTTTTTGAAACTCTTGATCGTTTATTTGAACTAACTCTTAAATATTGATCTCCTTCATTGTAATTTTCTCAATCTTTATATAATAAATGAAATTCTCATCTCATGTACTTGTAGCTTCTATACTAGCTTCCCAGTGATATTATGGTTGAAGTAAGAGAAATGTCCTTTCATCTTCATGTGGTATTGCCTTCAATCAAATGATTTCTCAATTTTTGGGGCATTGAAATGTTTGCTAGTTTATTATATGGTCTTGTTGTAATCAAAGTTATGCCTTTCAATGAAATCCAGCAATCTATATGTTTTTCTAAATGTCGAACCATTAAGAACTCTCTAATATTATGGCATTCTATATTCTCTTGTGCCTGATATGGATTCGTACCGTATATCATGTTATGGAATAAACTACATTCTTAATCCTAACATGTGTATGCTGTCATCTACTAGTTTTCCTTCATATATACTTGCCTAAATCATAGCATTCTATTACTCAAAGCAAATGATTATGAATTTTCTATTTGTGCATACTTGAATGGCAAGTTGCATGTTGTAGTCTTTAGTGTCAAGGATGTAATTAAGTCATATGCCTGCTATTGTACTTATGCTGTATAGGGTAGTAAAAGTAGCATGCAATGATTATTAAGTACAATTGTTTATTATATTGCTTATTGGAAAAATAATAAGATAGGAATGAAATTAGAACCTTTGTGATATTGATCTTTCTTATATCACTTTCATATTCTTTATGTGCTAAGGAATTTAAAATGATTAGATTATAGCAATTATTATGTACATGCTCTTGGTAAACTCTTGTAAATGAAGCTTATTTTTGGGTCTCCTGATTAGATTAGTGAATAGATTACCTTATAAGGATAGTATGAAGTGAATTGCTATCCATGAATTTGCAAGTCTTCAAGTCGTTTTCAATATTTTTTCTTTTGTGTAGGAAGATTTTTAATGTTTTACATATACCATATTGTACTTGTCAAGAAATTAAATTACTTTTTTTTTTTAGAGATTGAAAAGCATAAAAAGGTTCTTGCACTTAAAGTGGGACTTAAGTGAAGTTACTGGGTTGAATGATGAGGGTCAATGTGAGGGGAATTTGGAGCCGCTAGTATTGTTAAGATTAGACATGAATGAACTCTTATACATTATGTTTTAGTTCTATTTGGTTTAAATGGAGACCACTATTTGATGGGTATCAATGAATTTTTATGGATTACTTATGATTATTGGGTGAAACAAGTATTTACCAACTTAAAAAAAAATTACACAAATATGAATTGTATGAAAAATATTACAAAAATACCAATTCTATATTCATCTAACATACATAACAACGCTTATCTCGTATTTATGAAATGCAATAATAGCAAACTACTATTAAATTTATATTACATTTTAGAAATGCGACGCTAATACCAACAGATTATCATATTTCAAAAATGAGATATAGCTTTGGTCTTACTATAGAAACTGGAACACAAGATTTGTGATTTAGGCACTAGATTGCATTTAAAAAACGTGACATACTAGTATTAGGCATTATTGCATTTTATAAATGCAATATAGCCTTCTCCTTAATTCATGAAAGATGATTATACCTGCATCTTCAAGATGCGACATACTAGTTATGTTGTATCTTTAAAATGTGATATAGGTTTGGTATTTAAGTAATTTTTTTATACAATTTGTATTCTTGTAATTTTTTCAAAATAATTTTGATTATAAACAAGTAGTTTTCACTATGATTTTTAATGTCTTTCAAATATAATGTTCTAGTAGAATTAAATGTCAAGATAGTAGATTGTACCGTTTGTGGAAAAAACACCCTTAAAAAGTGCTCTTGTACCAAATATGTTAGAAACTGGTAAGGATGATTTTTGTTAATATATAATTCTATTTGTAATTTCCATTTGTTTGTATGCTTTTGTTTTCATATTTTTGTTTAATTATTGGAATGATCTTTATGTGCTTTTTATATCTTATTTGTATCTATTTTGTATCGTGTTATGTGACCTTATCTTTTGATATCTTAGGTTATATTTTAAAAACTTAGAATGAAAAAGATAAACATTGAATCATAAAAGTTGTGTAATCCAAAAAGATATCGTAAGAGTTACCATATAATATTATGAAGGGTTACCTTATAATATTATGAAGGCATTTAGTGCATCAATAATCTTATTAGCTATACTTATTTTATAGCCGCAATCTTATTAGCATACATTAAATTGAATGTTCCTTATTAATTTGAAATCCCTTTATCTTCAATAGAAAAGAAGGATTCCTTTTCTTTTTTGAAAAACATTAGACTAAACTCAAGAAGGAGCTAAATTGAGTTCTTAGGACAAATTGCCATTCCTTTCAAAATTATATATTAAATACAATAACAAAGATGATGAAGATAATGATAAACTAATAATAAATGTGGAAATTAAAAAAGATAGGGATAGAGAAGATCAAATCCGAAATAACGTGTAGTTCAGATCGCCCCTTAGTTTCTACGGACCCATAGATGCCTCCAATTGAGGACTTTACATCACTGTATTAATCTCTTAATATAATGCTCAAAGAGTTACACAAGTTTACACAATTACTATCACACATAATAATCTTAAGTGTAATGCTTTTCTCTCTCAAGATTGCAAATACAAAAAAATCTCTTAAGCACTACACACTAAGTCTCACTTGTTTGATTGCAAGTAAAGAGTATAAGAGATAAATAATAAATAATAAGACAAAAAAATATAAGAGAATGTCTTTTGATTACAGTAGAATATTAGTTCTTGATCCTCTTTGGTTGGATTATTGAGTATTTATATTAACTCATTCAATTCTTCCTGTTATCGAATATTAAATGCTTAAATAGATACTTTAAACAAGCTTATTGGCATGACAGTACTATCCTCTTATTGTCATGATGGTAAATAAGATTATTGTCAGCATGAACACTGACATGTATACCTGATATGAATTTGACTACTGAACCTTTAATCTGCAGTTGAGCCTAAGGCCTTGAAGGACTAATAAGGCGAATTCTTCTACTCTAGTTGACTCTTGCTGAAGTCGAGTTGATCCTTAGTATCATCTAATTCCTTGTGTCGAGCCGAGTAACTAATCTTTCGAAAGTCATGTGTCGACTGGTTGAATGCCCTACTAATAGCTAAACTTTACACCTTTGCTTGGCCTTAGTTGAGTTGACTTCTTGATTGGCAACATTGATGTCGAGAAGCTAAGAACCCCAGCACATATCTACAGGCACCTCTTCTCGAATGAGTTTAGGTTTGCTTAGCACTCTTGCTCAACCATCCATCCTAACCCCACCATCTTATGTACTCTTACCAAAAGCATCCTCGAATATGTTGCCGCCATGTGTTCCAAACCTAAGTGAAGGAATTTGCTGCAATAATAATTGTTCTCCCTAAAATTACCCTTTATATTCCTTTTACATTACTTCTTTTAGGCACTATCCTTTTTGTCTTTTCCTTTTTAGGCAGGTTACTTTAGTTTTTCAAATATAAATACTTTAGTTTTTCAAATATAAATACTCATTGGACATGTTATCGCATCATCAGCTTATCATCAATATACCAAATATTCTCCCTTTGCAACATTGATCTCGTTAAGCTTATTTACTTTTTTCACTCTTATCCTAATCTTTAAATAATGCTACGTGTTGAGTAACCTCATTGGATTCTTTTGTGTATCATATTGAGTTGTACTATAAGTTTTTGAAAGTTCCACTAGTGCGTCATATCCTTTGGAGTTGTTTGTGGGTTTGGTTATTTTACCTTTTCTATTCTTTTCCACAACTTCCATCACCTTTTTCAAGCTTTCGACATGCTTAGACTTATCCCTGTGACTAGACTTGTTTTTCCTTGGCTCCGGTTTGCATCAGTATTTGCATGCCAGTTCATTAGGACTAGAAAGCTTTTCTTCTAGCTATTTAGGGCTTTACACCGTTAGGTTGGTCCTTTCTTATGCCGTTATGCTAGTAGGCCAAAATTCTCTTGAAATCAATTTTAACACACAAGGAACAACCACACATTGTAATCCAACTTCAAGAGTGTTTGATCATTATTTAAAAACTAAATATCTTGTAGAGTTAATTGAAGTAGTTATCTATTAAGCAAATTAATTGATTTTATTCAATTAACTCAATATAATCAAATGATAATAAATTTAATAATCCATTTTTGTTTTGTTCTCATCAAAATTAATTAATGAACATTTGGTTCAACGTTTTCTACTAGAAACTATTATAGGATATGCTAGCATAAACACTTTCTTTTTCTTTTTCTATTTTTTCACTTGAAATGTAATTAGCAAAGTTGCATTGTTGTGGTTAGCTCCAAACCACCGACCCACCCCCAAGGGATAGAAATCAATTATTCAATATTATTTTATCAATTGTTTATACTATCGAGTTTTTCAAATTTTCCCCGTTGGTGCTGTTTGTTTGCAATTGTTATTTTTATAATACCCATAGATAAAGTGTAGAGAATATATGTTCCATCAGATGTTCTTCTATATTATTTTGTCAATTGTTTGATCAAGGTAAGTGTGAAATACATTAGAAAATTGGTACTTCAGTGGGGTTGATATGTCTCAATAACTAATGTTTCTTTCCATTTTACGATAGTTTTAACACAATCTATTAACCTATACATTATATTTTCTTTGTATTATTTTTTTAATTTTGTAATTGGAAGGAAAGAGTAGAAATCAAACTCCTTCTGCATCATATCGTATTTTATTATCCAACAAGCACAGAAGCTACAGATATGTTATAAAGCATAATAAACTGTAGTTGTTCATAAGTTACTTTTATCGTAAACGCAAAATCAACTCATTATTTAATAATTTTTTCTAGGCCGATCTAGATATAGCAAGACCAAACTCTTAGATATAGGTTTAGTTAACATCGTTCTCTAGTAGGAAATTTCTTGTTATTTTTCAACTTTTTCTTGTTTTGCATATTTAAAATTAAACTTACTTAAAAACTCATATCATCTATTTGATAAGCATTCTCCTTATAAATAATTTGTAAATGTAATGGCTCACAGCTTTAAATAACAAAGATGTTTAGAGAGGATTTCTCAAATTATTGTACGTGCAATCTGCAAATAGAATTGATCATATATAGGGTTGAACCTATTTTTAACTATCTAGTACTTTCAATATATACACGTATTCTTAATCACTTTACTCACGGTTTAAAATTATTGTTATTTATGATTCTTTTTTAATGATGACTTTAGAAAATTTATTAATAGTTTAGGCATATTTATATATTTTTTAATTATGAAAAAGTAAAAATATGTTAATTTCAGTAACAGATTATGCATATTCTCCGTAATGTATAATTAAACACAATTGCCCACAAAAGGCTGGCACTTGTCAACTGTTGCCTTGTTGCTTTGCAATTCTATTTGACCCAAGCAAGAATGTCTATGATCTGAGTTTACGACCTTCCTGTCGGCCAAAGGCTAGTCCATAGGCTTATCACATTAGGACAGGATTTGAACGCGTGCTCCATTATTTTTGTTTCTTGTTGACAGACCTTGTAAACACTATTTATTCCTGGTAAGATTTGGTTCACCTTGTCAGCTGTGGGGATGCTGCTTGTGATGGTTCTCCATACTAAGAGCTTGATTTTGGGTGCGAAAGGGCTGAACCACATAGCCCAGGTTAGATTGCAGTCTTCCTTCCTTCCTCTTTTTCAAGCAGGTCATAAATTTCCTTTAATCGAACTTTTGATTCTAGCATTTGCCATAGGGAGTTTGTCTAGGCATCAAACATGTAGGGCCAATGTTCTTATTAAACTACTCAAATATTGGAGGGTGAAGTCAATGGTTCGAAGGTAGTCGCGGGAGGAGCGAGGTCTCCATTGCACAAGCCTGGGTTTGGTTATAAGCTGTTGCATTACTGGCAACTCCTTAACTTGAATTAGAGCGGTCACAATTTTTTTAATCTCTTACACATGCATTGTATCTAATAAGTTGATTGAAAACCTTGTTATGTTTATGGTATAGTTTTAAGTCCTCCATCTTAACTTACTGAGTTGTGGTTGCTCGCATCCCTATAGACATCGTACAGGTGTTGGCTAAGAAGTGGCAAACAACTACTCTTAAGCTAGCAATTGCTGGATCTTGGGGAGTGAGGAAAAACATTGAAGAATCAACACATATTTTATTACTTTTCATTTTTGAATAATGTAATAACTGAATTATAGTGTATGTATATATTTTCTTACTTTCTTAGGTAAATGATTTATTTAAATTATAAACTGTTTATTCAAAGCGAGTTAGTCGTGGACACCTTGTGTAAATCATGTCTAAGATAGCAGTTGTAAGGCCAACTTCTATCTTAGGATGGTTTACATGGCGGGGCTGTTACGACTCTGTCGCTTCGAGGCGTGACATCCGGGATAACTTTGGTTAGCTTTTTAGATATCTCAAGGATTTATGATTGGTATAGATCATAAATTCCTTTGGTAGCAGATAATGTTGTTGCACCATTAGGGCTCAGATTAAGGAGTAGAACTCCTTATCGTAGACGGAATAGTTAAGTATGGCTCCTTAAAGTTTTTTACCGAAGTAAGCAATTGGTCGACCTTCTTGCATTAGCACAGCACCTATGCCTAGTCCGGACGCGTCACACTCTACTTTAAATATCTTATCGAAGCTCGGTAAAGCTAAGATGGGGCTGCAGTTAGCCTCTCTTTTACTTCCTTAAAACTCCTCTTCTCTTTCTCACCCCATCTGAATTTAGCATTCTTCTTTGAGAGTTCGATGAATGGGGCAACAATCGTACTGAAGTTCCTAATGAATCAGTGATTGAACAATGATAGGTTGGGGAAACTTCTCACATTGGTAGAATAGGTTGGCTCAGGCCATTCTATGATTACTCTTATCTTCTCTTCATCAACTCGGATGCCACCTCTGCTCATAAAAAATCCTAAGAAGATCACCTTGGAATAGCAAAAGTCGCACTTCTTCATATTGGTGTAGAGCTATTTAGCTCAGAGTTTCGTAAGCATTTGTTGGAGATGTTTTCGATGAGCCTCCAGGTCGAGACTATACAATAGAATGTCATCAAAATAAACCATGACATATCTTCTCAATAATTCTTAAAGTACATGATTCATAAGTCGCATGAATGTGCTTGGTGCATTGGATAGTCCAAATGGTATTATAAGCCACTCATATAAACCAT
Organism: Lumnitzera racemosa; assembly: GCA_024138005.1. Classification (NCBI taxonomy): domain Eukaryota; kingdom Viridiplantae; phylum Streptophyta; class Magnoliopsida; order Myrtales; family Combretaceae; genus Lumnitzera; species Lumnitzera racemosa. Next base: position 13,354,158 of record JAMXBC010000007.1, read on the forward strand.
GTTGTGTCTTGAATGCAGTTTTCCATTTATCTCCTTCATGCATTCGGATCTAATGGTATCTAGATTTGAGATTGATTTTGGAGAACACTCTTGCTCAACTTAGTTCGTCTAGCATATCATCAAGCTTGGATATGGGATACCTACACTTGATGGTAATTTGATTGATGGCTTAGCTATCCACATACATCTTCCAAGAACCATCATTCTTTGGTACTAATAGGGTCAGCATAGCATAAGGGCTTAGGGACTCGTGCACATACCCTTTCTTCATGAGGTTGTTTACTTACTTCTGTAGTTCGACAGCCTGTTTAAGGTTCAACTTATAGGTAGGTTTGTTCGGCAGTGTGGCTCCTGGTTGCAAGTTAATCACATGCTCAAGCTTTAAATTGGGGGTAGACCCTCCAGTAGCTCTTCCGGAAACAGGTCGGCAAAGTCCTTTAGTAAGGTTTTTACCTTGGTTGGTAGCTTTTCCTCCCCAAGTCTCATCTCTAGAAGCCTCTTGACAAGTAGATAGGTTGGTCCCTCCAGCTCAATTTCTCTTTTCAGTTTGACTTGAGTCAGTACTAAAGCCTCCTTCTTTAGGGTTCAGCTAAGCTAGGATTACATGACTTTCACTTGCTTGGCAGTATGGGACTCAATTTCAATCTTCTTCCTTCATGCTTCATAGAACATTTGTTCCTCCTGCCATCATATATAATTGTTTGGTTAAACATCTATGGTCATCTAAGTAGAAGTTAGGTATACTTATGGGCAGCAGATCACAAAGCACTTCATCTCGATACCTACTTATATAGATCGACATAAATACCTATTTGTTTACTTATAACACTTCTTTATCATTGAGCCAATTAAGCTTATAAGGTTTTGGGAGGGGCATGGTCAACAATTTCAGTTGCTAAACCATAAATTTAGAGGCTGCATTGGTGCAGCTCTTACTGTCAACGATCAGTACGCATAGTGATTCGTTTACCTTGCACCCAATATGGAAGGGATTTTCTCTCTAGTCGTTTTTAGGCACATGACTGATACTCATTGTCCTCCTCAACATTAGAGCGGTTGGCATGAAGTTGCGTTCCTCGTTGTAGATAACTTTCTCTTCAGATAGCTTAGTTTGTTCGTCCTCCTTCAACTCCTTTACTTCCACATCAGTACTATCAACCTCAATGGTTAGCACTTCGCCTCTAATCATCATTGTTCACCTATTTGGACACTGAGTAGCCATGTATCCAAATCCTTGGCATTTGAAACACTTGATCTCATTCATCTTTCTCCCTGAACTTTAGCCTTTCTTGAACTTCTTAGGTGGTTCCTTTTCCTTTGCTCGAGTAGTCTGAGTAGGTTAGGTCTCAGTGACTTTAATTTGTTCCATTCGTATAGGTTTGCTTGGAATAGGTCGGCTATTGCCAGGACAGTTGACGAGTGGTCGGAATCTTTCCGTTCAGCGCCTTTTTATCCTTTGGGCGGCTTGGATTGCATCATCAAGCGTTTCAATGTCCAGAGTTTCCAAGACATCCCCAATCTCATACTTCAATCCACCAATGAATCGAGACATAGTTCGGTCTTTAGGCTCCACAACTTCGTACTAAATCATTAGCATTTAGATCTCCTTAATGTAAGTATCCATATTCGATCCCCTTTGTCTCAGTTCTTACAGTCTCTTGAAGGCATCCTGAAGATAATAGCTCAGTACAAACCTTCTCTGCATAACTTTTTTCATGTCATCCCAACTCTTAATCTCTCATTTTCGTTCTCGTTCTCGTTCTCGTTCTCATTTTCCTTCCCTTCTTTTGGTGGCTTGTAAGTTCTTCCACCATAAGGTAGCATAGCTAGTAAACTCCAACATAATTTGCCTAACCTTTGCATTTTTGAGCAATTTGTGGTATTCAAACTGCTTTTCAATCTAATTTACCTAATCTAGGTAGTCTTCGGCATCACCTCTTCTAGAGAAACTCAGAATATGCATCCTCAATCCCTTAACTTTATGGGCTCGTACATTCCTTTCCTCAGGTTTGTAGTATTCCTCTACCTTGTCACCTCCTTCTGCTTTCTCCTTAATCTCTTTAACCGTTAGTCTTTGTCTAGCATCCCTACTAATTCCTTCAGTTCAAGGTGGTTGAGCTAGGGCGTTATGTTGGCCAAATTGATCATTGCCTCGGCTTTGCTGTTCACGTTCCTTTGTAGGGTTGTTTCTAGCTTGCTGTTTATCTTCTTGGATGACAGTCAGTAGACTAGATACCAAATTGGTGAGCCTATCTAAGTGGTTACCCACCGACTGAGGTGAGAAGCTTCTTTTCTATCCTTGACCATGTTGAATTTCACTTTCTTAATTTCCTAAAGTCCCTTGTACACTTGAATTCGACATTGATGTTTACTTCACAATGACTACTTTACAATAAACATAGTGTTAACTGCATTCTGTTTTAGCATAATGAAAATAGGGAAAAATAGAGTACAAAACACTTCTCACTACTAAACTTCAAAGCTAACAATAAAACTACTATCATACAAAAGTAGTGATAGACTATTAAAAGAACACAGTAGCAGGACTTGTGGATGAACATACGAACCTAATACATGCGTAACCAAAGGGGGTGGGTCTAAGCCACAAGATGGCCTAAAAAGCAAATGATAGTCAAGGGAGAGCATGGGTTCCTGTCTACTGACATTGGATATGACGTATCAACGCCTCATAAGAGCTTAGGTCGTACTTGATATGATGCATAAGTGTAGTCGGAGGTCACTTACTACTAGTCCATACTCGAATGGGTTAGATAATAGTAACTCAAGAGCAAAAGGATACTTAGCTCAAGAGAAGGTAAAAAGTCCAGTATATTCTTCTGTATATCTTGTCGTGGCTATTACATTATGTGACTATTTATTGTACCTTGTTAAGATAAGTTCTATGTTACAGATAATTACAAAAATGAATTCCTATTTGCTAAATAAAAAGGAAATTACTATATAAGGAGATATGAAATCGTACGCAGCAAATGTTGTTTGTTAGAAGGGACAGTATGGTTGTCAGTAAGGATAGTGTGCGTACGTTTTTATTGTGATTCTGATAGTATTGTGGTTTGAGCAGGGGTAAACCTCTATTCAAGCCTATTCGACGTCAGAAGGGGCTGGACTGCGGTTGGTTTAGGGATGACTCATCTTGAGTTAGCCTTGGATGGTCGGCTCAGCATATTGGTTGATCACCTCGACAGTATCTTGAATAGCATGGAGAGCAAAATAACTCGGCAGATTGGATTAAGATAAGTACTACTCCTCGACGCTTAACTTACCTCGAATAGCTCGATGAATCACTTGAGAGAGCCCTTGAGCTCGGGAGTGTATAATCGATCCTTAATCCCTATCAAGATGTGCCTTGTTGACTGGGTGTTCTCATTCTCATCTTCTCTTGAGTGGTTTATTTTGGATGATGTAAAGTTTATTTGTGTACCCTCTTTTGTTGAAGAGTTACCCTATATTTCGAACTTTCTTAAGTTTTAAGGCAAATATATCTATTTGGTGTGTGGTACCCCCCTCAACACCTCCAATGGCCTTAAGGTCCATACATGAAAATCTAAATAATATATCAAAATAATTTATTACCTCTTATTATCAATTTAATTGAAAACCAAGTTAAATTTAAAATCGACAAGTTTGGTTTGTTTAGAAAAATCATGAAAACTCGATTAGTACAAAGTTTTAGACACCAGCATGAGCGTCATTAAAGGTGGTGAAAGATTCATAAAATCCCTACTTAACTATTTATATTATTTTATAAAAGAAAACTATTTATATTATACTTTCATTAAATGCGACACCTTTTCCACAATTTTCTACACTGGTTCAACCCCTAGTAAAATTGCATAACGTACTCCCCTTTCGACTGATTTCCTTGCTCAACGCTGATTTCGTTGTATCTGAACGGTGCGTAGAGACTTACGTCATCGCCGAAAACACAGAAGGCTTATGTGATCATTTGGTGTGAAAAAAACATCCCTCAGCTTTTTGGCATCGAAATCCCGAACACCCTAGTTTCTCTCCTAGTCTTTCTCGTAGGTAATTCAAACTCTTCTCTCAACATAATTTATGGTCTTGCACAAGTCTTGATCATCTTCTTCTGCTCTGTCACTTCTCAATTCTCAATTTAGACCCAGGCGGTGTAGGAGTTCCATTCACCTAAGCAAGTGCACCATGTGTTTGATTAAATGCGTTTAAGAGTATAATCTCGGCATAATTCCAACATTTGTTGATTCCATGCATACCCCTTTGTGATTTTACCATTTTTCGTCCAATAATATGCTCAAGTCCTTTAGATGAAGAAGATGTGAAGGATCATAGTGTTCGTCTTTTTTGCTGTCGTTTTCCATGTGCTGTGTCACGAATTGCTGTGACATGTTTTGAACCACTGGAGTTGGATAAAAGAGATAGCACGATTGTAATTATATAAAGGAGCAGGCTTTGTGATGAAATTAGCTAACTTTGAAGTAGAGACTACTTGCAGGTGAAGGAGACGGGAGCCGGTTTTCCGGAGTTAGAATGGAGCAACAATCGGTCTTTGATAGAATGATGCGTCATCTCCGTGCAACTTGCAAGTACGAGAATCGTCCCTCTACAGTCTTCAGTTTCAGTGCTTGACATTCTATCTGATCGAATGCTATGTAATTCTAATGCTTGGGGGCAATCCACTGTAAGATAAAATTAGGAAGGGCAAAACCATTAAGGCGAAATGCTCGACATTCTAATTCCTTTATTTTTTTTTTTTTCCAATTTGTGGCAAAAATTAAAAAGTTCCAAGGCTCAAGGGAGTAAATGCAAGGTAGCTATTTTTCTCATAGTTGTGGAGAGTAGGCAATAATGGGATGGTGGTTTCTTCATAGTATTGTTCCTAGTCTGTCTGGAAATTTTGTCAGTTAACTTGCATTTGTTTGGTTCCTGCTGCAATAGTTCTTTTTTTTTTTTGGCTGAAATCCCGCTGCAGTAGTTTAAAGGTCAGATTTACCGCACTCTATGTGGTAGTGCGAAATACTTCTACATAATTAAGTGCAATTTGCACGAGGGTTGGTTGGAACTTGGAACACTGCATTTTAGAAACATATATTTGGAAAATGTTATCAGTGCCCTATAAGAACTTATTAAGATGCCAAATGAAAAAACTTGTACCTTTCTATGCACTTATTTTCATAGAACATATACTCTATGATGAAAAGCGTGAAATGTGTCCTTTCACCTTCTACAAGTGCCTTAGGAAATCTGTAAGTGGGACCACATATGTTTTCATTAAGCTGGAATTTGTGAGCATTCCCTGTTTTCTTTAAGCAAAAACAATGAATCAGAATAACATTCGGTGTTACTCACATTACCATTATTGCTGCATATCAAGATTAGCAATGAGAGAGGAACATCCCATGTTACAACTTTCAATTCTATCTGCATCGACACTTTGATTCTCCTTGTATAGAGGTTTGTCCTCATGGGGTCCTGAGGTTAAATGGAAAACAGCTTTTCCAATGCATTGCTGAAACAACTTATTTAGAAGATCTTTTTTATCCTTTCACAAGAATTGACATATGAAAAATCTACAGATACTATACTGGTTACCCAAAGGATCTCGGTCCATCCCAATTAATTCATTTTACGTCAGAGCGAGAGTTTGTGCAGCTGCTTCATCAGGGTCGTCCTGTTGTGGTTACCTTCACTATCAAGTAGGTAGCCTCTATGGTTTGTCATTTATTCTAATTTTAGAATCCGTGTTTTTGACTGTATGAGACTGGTGATACAGGGGTAACTATACAAAGCATCTCGATGATGTACTAGAGGAAGCTGCAGTTGCATTTTATCCTCACGTGCAGTTCATGCGAGTAAGTCATTAATGGTGCCTTGTGAAGAATAAAGAGCAGTTCTTAATTTCTTGATTTTATTATCAGGTTTTTTAAGTATGGATTCATTCGTTATGTATGTCATTAGTTTGATCTATATCATCAAGATTGTTCTCTTTGCCAAGAAAAAGAACTAAAGATTGTGCTCCTCATAAATCTACCTTTTATTTCTAAAAACATTTCAGGTCGAGTGTCCAAAATATCCTGGATTCTGCTTAACAAGACAGAAGAAGGAATATCCATTTATTGAGATATTTTACAATCCAGAACAGGTAAGGAGTACCTTACCTTTCTTCACTTTCTTTAATGACATTTTACAATGTAATGACCCCTTTTTGATTATGTTGAGAAATGCCATTGCCATTTTTTGTAAGGATGAAAAGATGATATTGGAAACTGTAACCTGTTATTATATGTAGTGTGCTTTGTTTACTTTGTGGGAAGCATATTCAAGATGGTTGAATGCATGAATGCATCCTTTGTTGCATCTTATTCTGTATAGTTGCTCAAATTATATATTTTTGTATCCGACAAACTGCTTTCCAATTTTCATCAAGGTTGAATTGTACCAGTCATCGAATTCTGCATTTCTGGAGTACGAGTATTGATAGGTTTCTTCTGTTTGTTGCCTTTTCAGTGTTTCATCTGACACTGACAGTCTAATGCACCGCTGTCATTGTGTGAAACCATAATGTAATGGTAGCTGAAGATTTTGCTGATGTGGCCTTATCAACTGACATGATGTAAAATTGTTTCTACCTCTGTGTAGGCACCTAACCAAGGAAGGATTGTTGATCCCAATGTTACCAAATACTCTGTGAAGGTTCTACCTGTAAGTTTCAAGACCTTTTCCTTTGGTTTATGCATGTTCTAGATTTCTATTGGTTTTCTTTCAGAGCAAGATTTGATTCTAATGTTGAATTGTGTGCTGCTTATATAGCTAGTTTTGACTCGCATTGAAAAACTTTGCCTTTGTAAATATGTTTTCCAATTTTAAGTAATTATCAAGATAAAAAATGCTGCACCTTAGTGTGGGTTTTCTCCCTAATTTGATGTCCTGATTGTTATGTTGTATATTTTACAGTTCAATTATGACCAGAGTGTGTATGGATTTAGAGAATTTTTCAAGCGCCATGGGATAAACTTTTCAGGTCCTCAGTGAAATGGCAAGGGAATATTTTGCTTTTGTAATCTGTGCATCTCTTTCCCTTAATACCTGACAATTTTGTAAAACATTACTAGATATTTGTGCTGCCAGTTTGATTGAACTTTGAGATTGATATTTAAAATGTAGAGAGAAGAAAAAAAATGACTATATGCAGGTAGCTCCCTTCCTTTCTCTAGTTATAGCAGGTACCTATTTTCAGTGTTGACAGACTTTGTATGGACATGCAGCAACTAGGTTACTTCCTTTTACCTTCCAACAATATGACTGGAAATTAAGTTTTTTACGTTCAAACTCTGCTTAAGAACATAGCTGGGCAGCACTAAAGTAGATCCAAAAAGTTCGAGCCTGAATAATGGTGTCTATTTTAATTCTAATAGAATTCCAACTTTCATATTTCCAAGTTCCAAATTGGGTTAAAGTAAAAGCTTTGCAGTGGATTTATGTCTTTGCATCATCTGCAAGAAGCTGCTGTTTTCTTATGTTGCTTACTTCATTGGTTTATGCAATCATTCGGGGTTTTTTGTGTGTTTTGGTGGTTTGGGGAAATGCTTGTGAAGTGATTGTGATTAGCTCTTATTTAAAAAGCATAATTTATTTTGTCATGATGAATCATCTATTACTATTGCATCAACCAAACTTAAAGATGCTTGAACTAGAGGTAGGCTGATAATCTCATTTAAGGGTGTAAATGAAATAATTTTACTCAAACTTTTCACTATCCCAAATTTGTTAAATTGTAGTCTAACAGAGCTTCAATTAGAGATATTTGTGTAGTTTATTTAGATGAGCTTGAACTTTTGACTTTTTAGCTTAATGGGTTTGGATCTCAATGCAAGCTTAAGCATAAATTATTTCTAATCAAGTTAACGAGCTTAAATGTGCTAAATTGACTCAAGTTTGAACTTGTTAGGTATCATTGACTCGTAATGAAAAACTTTGCCTTTGTAAATATGTTTTCCAATTTTAAGTAATTATCAAGATGAAAAAATGCTACATCCTAATGTGGATTTTCTCCCTAATTTAATATCTTGATTGTTAGGTTGTATAATTTACGGTTCAATTATGACCAAAGTGTTAATGGATTTTGCGAATTTTTCAAGTGCTACGGGATAAGCTTTTTTTTTGTCCTCAATGAAATGGTGAGGGAATATTTTGCTTTTGTAATATGTGTATCTCATTCTCTCAAAACCTAACAATTTTGTACTAAAGTGTTTATGGATTTAGAGAATTTTTCAAGTGCCATGGGATAAGCTTTTGAGGTCCTCAATGAAATTGTGAACCAATAATTTGCTTTTGTAATGTGTGCATCTCATTCTCTCAATACCTAACAATTTTGTAAAACATTGCTAGATATTCATGTTGCCAAATTTGATTGAATATTGAGATATTTAAAATGAAAAGAGGCGAAAAAGAAAAAGGACTACCATATGTGGGTAGCTCCCTTCCGGTCTCTAATTGTAAATACCTATTTCCAATCTTGATAAACCCATATTGGGAATGCTACAAGTGAGGTTACTTCCTTTTACCTTCTAATAATATGACTAGAAATTAAGTTTGTTATATTCAAACCTCCTTTAAGAACATAGCAGGTTGTACTAATATAGATCCAAAAAAGCTTGAGCTTGAATAATCTATTTTAGTTTAAATAAAATCTTAAGTTTCAAGTTTCCTAGTTCTAAACTTGGTTAAAGTGCTTTAGTGGATTTATGTCTGATTGCACCATCTATAAGAAGCTATTGTTTTGTTATGTGGCTTACTTCTTTGATTTATATTGCTCATTGTTATTTTAAGCCATAGCTTCAAACTACATTTGGAAGATGATGAAGAAATGCCTCTGAAGTTATTATGATTAGCTCTTAACAAGCGATTCAGTTGGAACCCCTTTAAAAAGCTTAATTTATTCTTTCATGATGAATCATCTATTACTACTTGATGTGATCCATAGGTTTATGATGTATGAGTTGGTGATATTAAATCAAAGCATGAGTGTTTATGTAGTGTATGAAACAAAACAATAAAAGAAATACCTTAGGATTGGAGAATTTAAGCTAAATGAGCACTATAGTAGCTTAAACAACTTAGATTGAGCTTTGCTACGATTCATTAGCATATATATTGTGTTTAGCATTTTTTTTAAAAGATGTGGCAATTGAAAGTTTTCTTATTAGATAACATACCACTGCTTAAGACTCCTCTTATTTTGATTCATACTCTACTATCACTAACATACCCCTAACTCCATGATATAACACAACCACACATCAATGTAGCTTTACTACATAACTTATAGCCACACCAACACTATACAATACCACTATAACATAACACAACAACTAACGTAGCACATACACCAACAATATAGCACAACATGAACATACTAAACCACAACACAACATATGCAACACAAATACATATACACATACTCACTCATGTACACATACATAGATAGCTCACAAACCATCGCCTCTTATACACCCTTAATAAGGGTTTATAAACTCTAAGGGTTCTATTAGTATTCTCCTTAACATTATCCTTGTTCTTAAGGACAAAATTAGGATAAAGTAATTGGATTTGCTTTGCATCCTTCCAAGTTGCATCAAACTCCAATTGCCCTTCCCAATGAATCAATACTTGAAGAATCTCTAAACCATCCTTAATATCAAATCGATGCCCAAAAATTTTGTAAGGTTGAGTGGAAAGACCATCACCTTTTAAGGAAAGTTTCAAAGGAAACTTATTCTGTATAAGGATCCATTTGATTTATTGATCAAGGAAATGTGAAATACCGAATGAATCCAACAAGTAAGAGGTGATTGCAATTGGTAAGCTACATCATCCACTCGCTTAAGCATTCGAAAAGGGCCATAGTACTAGGGAGAAAGCTTAAAAGTATCGATGGATTTCAATTGAGAATTATGAGTTGGTTATAAATGAAAAAAAAAAAAGAAAATTGATCACCTACTTTATAAGTCATATCTCTTCTTCTCTTGTTAACAAGAGCAAAATTACGTAATTGGGCTTTCTTCTAATTGGAGTGTCGATGAATTAACATTGCATCTCATTAGTGAAATACGTCATGCAAAGTAGGGAGTTGAATGTCACTTAGCAAATAAAGTGGCAAGGATGGAGGAGGTCACCAATAGACAATGTCAAAGGGGGTCAAATGGAAGGTGTTATAAGAAAGTTCAACCTAAGTGACCCAATTTGGCCAAGTAGATGGATTCTTAAAGGCAAAACATTGAAGATAGCACTCCAAGCAATAGTTCCAAACTTCAATTTGATCATCCATCTTTAGATGGTAAGTCATAAGAAAATAAAGCTATGTCCCCCATAAGGTAGAGAGATCTCTTTAGAATCTACTAACAAGAGATCTCAATCACTTATTGTAGTACGAGGCAAGCCATGTAAGTGAACAATCTCCTCCTTAAATGCTTCTTCCATTGATTTAGTCATGTATGGATGCTTCAATAGAATGAAATGAGCATAGTTTTAAAACTGATCCACTACTACTAAAATCACATCATATCCCTAAAATGTGCAAACCTATTATGAAAGCCATTATCATCGATACACTTTGGGGTTAGGATACTCAAGAGTATTGAAAACAAAAACTTAAACAAAACACTATCACTTACTTGATATGATGCATAAGTGAATGGAAGGGTCACTTACCATTAACTTTTACCAAAGGGGTCGATAAGAGTTAAAAAAGGGTTTAAAAGAATACTTCTCAAGAAGAAATGTTTGTACTCAATAAAGGGGGATTGATGATGTTTTGGCCATTATAAAATGAGGCCTTATATACTTGGCCTTATAGGGTTTGGATGCAAAAAGGAAATTATAAAAGGGTAAATTTCTTATAGAAGACAAAAATGCATATCCTAATATATATTAGAAGGAGTAAAGTGGATGAAACTCAAGAAGGAGGAATATTAGAGAATTGTCGTGAAAATCTACATAATGGGACATACGTTGGCTTTTGATGGGTAGAATTTGATAATAAGTCTTCAAATAGGTCGGTAGCCTTCTTAAATAGCTAAAATGGATGAGAATAGTATATACATCAATCTTGTTGACAAGGATCAAATTGGTTCAGGAGGTTGGGCTTGGTCTTACTTAGATGCTAGTTGGGAAGGGTTTGAAGGGGTTAGGGCTAAGTCAGGGGCCATCCTTACTTACATAATCTTTTGGTTCTCAACTTCGACGAGGTAACTTATGCCTTGGACTAAGTAGGAGTCTTTATCCTATATTAGCTCATAAGTTATAATATGTCGAGTAAGGCCTAGTAAGCCTTTAGTTTGACTATGAGTAAGGGATTGGGGACTTGATTCCTATCATCTTCCCTTGGGTCAAGAAGATGTGACTTGAAATCTAAAGAGCCTTCCTTAATCTCTTTTTCTTCTTTAAGTTGGTAGGGAATTAGGTTAGACATGTTGAAGGTAGAGGGAGACACCATAATCTTTAGGTAACTTACTTTGGTAAGCATTGTTGTTGACTTTGTTGAGAACCTTGAATGGGCCATCGGTTTTAGGGGATAACTTGCTCTTTCTCAAGTATAGGAATCTCTCTTTGCTAATGTAAATGCAAACTAAGTCTCGTGACTTAAAGTGCACCATTTGTTAGCCTTGGCTACTGATCTTGTGTTGTCGTTCATTGAATTTAGCAATTTGCTCTGTCACTTGCTAATGCAATTTGTGTTGTTCTTGAGTTTAGTTAACTTCGGACTGGCTCTCATAAATTATTACAGAGACTCTAATTAAGTCAGGGGGAATAGTTGGTTGAAACCATAAACAACCTTAAAAGAGGTCTTCCCTATTGTACTATGAATAGTTTGGTTGAATGTGAACTTTGTAATAGGCAACATAGGTTCCAATCCCTAAATTCCTTCTAACAATAACTTAGGGATAAGGTAGTAAGGGTTTGGTTCACTACCTTTGTCTTACCCATCAATGTGTAGATGGTTGCTAGAACTGAACATAAGCTTTGTACTAAGTCTTCTCCATAGTGTCTTCTAAAAGGAGCTTAAGAATTTTGTAACTTGATATGATATAATGGACTTTGGTATTCTATGTAGGCGAACTATTTCCTAAAAGGACAAATCAGTAATATATAAAGTACCGTCAGTTCAATGGTACAATATAAAGTGTGCCATCTTATTGAAGAAGTCAACGACTACTAGGATAGAGTGCTTTCCCTAAGACGTTTTGGGTAACCCTAGAATGAAGTCCATGTTGAGGTTTTGACAAAGACAAGTTAGAGTAGTTAAGAGCATATACTCTTGACAAAGTTCCCTTATTCCCCTCGTCATTTTGCAAGTCTCATAATTTTCAACCACTTTGTCGACGTCCCTCGCCATTCCTAGCTAATAAAACTTCTCCTTCAATAGCTAAAGGTCTTTATCTCTCCAAAATGCTCGGACAATCCTTCACTATGAGCTTCCTTTGCTAATTACTCCTTGATAGAATGGCTTAAGATGTAGAGTTTCCTTCCTTTGAATAATTATCTATTACATAAGATAATAGCTTCCAATGGCAATCCTTTCCTTACATTGCTTGATAATGGAACTAAATTGTATAACTAATTATAATGCTTAGTAATAAGGGGCAACCCCAATAGATTTATCTATAGTGTTGTGAACAAAGCATGATGTCGGGAAAGAGTGTCAGCAATGACATTGGCACTTGCATTCTGATGCTAGATGATATAAGAGAATCCTTCCATAAACTTTAGCTACTTTCCCTATCTCTTTGAGAGTTTGTATTGGTTCCCAAGATGCTTCAAGGGCTTATAGTTTGTATAAATTACAAAACTCTCTTGGTAGTAGGTAGTGCTACCATACTAATAAGAGCTTAAAATAGAGAATAGAGCTCTTTCTTGTACATAGAGTAATTCAAAGTAGTACCATTGAGTTTCTCATTATGATAAGTCACAAGTTGTCTCTCTTTTATCAAGATGGCACAAATCTCTACACTTGAGGTATTACACTTTAGTTGGAAGGGCTTCTCAAAGTTAAATAATGCTAATACTGAGGCCAAAATCAACTTCTCTTCTATCTCTTGGAAGCTCTTCTTGGTTCCTTCACTTTACTAGAATCCATTCCCATTCTTGATGAGCTTGTTTGAGGAGTTTACTATGGTGCTGAAGTTTCTAGTGAATCTCTTATAAAATGAGGTAAGTCTACAGAAACTTCTCACTTTAGTCTCACTTTGCAGGTTTACCAACTTTAAAATAGTTTGAACTTTCTCTTGATTAGCTTAGATTCCATTACTAATGATGCGTCTCTGGGGTCGAATATACAGAGAAATACTATAACAAGAAAGAATCAAAAAGAAAAGAAAAGAAGACTATCAAAATCCGGGTAGTTACTGATTGGATATGACATACCAATCGATTATACTTGACCTATAATTCGCCGGATATAACTCATTAGTCCAAATTATGGGGTCATTCGCAACTCATTTTTACTAAAAAAAGAATAAATAAGAGTTAAAAGGATAAATGAAAATATTAGAGTTGCTCCTAAAAGGAAACTTATAATAATCAGATAGTGTAATTTGATTATGTTTACGTATAATAAATGGAGCTTATATACTAGCCTTATTAGGGTTACAAGTATACATGGAAAAGAAAAAAAGGGTAATTTACAATTGGGACACATGGATGATACTAAAAAGGATAAAAAAGACAAATAATATTCTATATAGAAAAAGTAAAGAATACTTTTGGAATGTTGTGCTAGAAGATATGTATCGCATGGTGGTTGGTGTCTAAAATATGATACAATTCGAATAAGGTAAAGGAAAAGAATCTATAGTCAAAGCCGACTTGATCTAGTTTAAGTTAGAGCTTGATCAATTTAGGATGTCCAGATCCCCTTTAGGTTGGGTATCTCGTAGCTCAGCTTGGACTGAGGTTGAATACTGGTCGGCTTGGATAGATGCTTGAGGTTAGTTAGCTCGAATGCTGTTTGGGTCATGGTATGTTTGCTTGGTATCTTTTGAAACCATGCTGGCACATGTGTGAGCTTAATACTTAAATCAGCATTAGAGTGAAACATGAAGGTTGGGATATGAATCCCTGTCTTTAGATTACTCTATGCGTGATCGGTCCGAGAAGTTGATTCGTATCATTTGCTTGAAGGTTGAAAAGATTTATTCTTAAATTTAAAGTGGTCTTGGGCTCTTGTTCTTCTAAGGCATCTACGGGGTCTTCTTTTAGTCAGTGGGGAATTATGTCAGATACATTGAAGGTGGAAAAAATGCCATAGTTCTTAGGCAATTCGATCTGGTAGGTATTGTGGTCGATCTCAAGTGTAGGAATCGTTCTTAGCTGAGGTGAATTCATACTAAGTTTCCTAGTTTGAAAAAAAAAAAAATAGTTCGGCAGATACAACTATCAATTTCTTATTGTCTCTAGTTGAACTTGATGATCTTCCTTACTACAGACTGAAGTAGCTCTCGTAATCCTTACTAAAACTTAATTTCTTCATTTTTTTAAAAAATATTCATCATATATTTCAAGTTTTAAATAACTATTATAAGTATATTCATAATTTTTAAAAGCTATTTTATATAAATTGTAGAAATTTACGTTTTTACGTTTCGATTTTATAGATTTTATAACAATTCTAGATAAAATCGTAAGTGTGACAACCTTGTTTGCATGAACAACACTTAGTTGAAACTTAAGAAGAAGAAGAATGACTACAGAAACTTGTTGTATTTGATACAAAGGAAAATGAAAGTACTAACTAACTAACTAATCTCGCTAACTACTTCTTATATATAATCCTAATATGTTATAGCTAAGCTTATACAAATTGATAGTTGGCAAAATATGTACATGTGTAATCCTACTTGTAATCCTCTCATAATGAAATAGATAAGTAAACTAATAATAAGTACGGTAGAGTTCATATATGCTCATATCCCCCCTTCAAGTTAGGGCTATAAATAGACCCAATTTACCAACCAAAAACTATAACCAAGAAGTGCTCAAAGCCTTAGTAAGAATATTAGCCAACTGAAGTTAAGAAGGAACATATAAAGCTTTGAGGAATCTACGATTGATGAAATCATGAGTAAAATGCATTTCGATGTCAATATGTTTAGTATGTCCGTATAAACATAGGTTGGAGGCAATTAACAATGCTGAATTGCTGTCACAAAATAGTGAAATAGGTTAAGCAACATGAACATGAAGATCTATCAAAATGTAGGAAGTTTAAAGAATTTCTTTAGCAACTGCTGCCATGCATCTATACCTTGGTTCTGTAGAGGATGTTGTAATAGTGAATTGTTTCTTGGTCTTCTAAGATATTAAAGCTGATCCAAGAGACACACAGTAACTTGAGATTGATTTCCTATGAATAAGAGATGCTCTCTAGTTCTAAGTCTGAATAAGTGGATAAAGTAAAATTGTTGTTAGTGGGATAAATTAGACTGAGTAAACAAGTTCTTTTTAGATATCACAACATATGAAAGAGTGCATGAAGATGTTGATCTCTTGGATTAGATACAAACTGGCTTAAGTAATGATCAGGAAAGGACAAATCAAGTCTTGTTAAAGTAACATAAACAGCTTATCAATAATTTTTCGATAAAACGAAGGATCTAAAAGGAGTACTCCATCATCTTTAGTAAGTTTTAAACTAGTTGGCAACTGAAATAAAGTTGGTTTGGCTCTAGTAAGACTAGCTTCAGTAAGGATACCCAAAATGAATTTCTATTGTCGAATCAAGGCTTCTTACTCAGTAGAATAAATTTCGAAAAAGCGTTCAAGCCTAAGATCCTTAATTGTGAATTGTGCATGAAGCTGCTATTTTAACTTAGTATTCAAAGTATCATTTGTACCAGTCGACAACATGTCATCCATCTATAAAAGAGCCATAACAAAACCATGTGTATCATAACGTGTGAATAGTGAAAAATCACTCTTAGATTGAATGAAACCATGAGAAATTAGAAACATGGAAATCTCAACATTTCATTATCGTGATGTTTGTTTTAAACCATAAATGGATTGTTTTAAAAGACAAACTTCTCCTAGATAAGCTTTAAAATATCCTTCAGGAGGAATCACATTGATTTCCTCATTAAGAAAACCATGTAAAAAGGTGTTATTGATATCAATTTGATATAAAGACCATCTTTGTACAATAGCTAAAGCAATAAGAATATGTATGGTACTCAACTTAGGCATAGGAAAAAAAATATCATGATAATCCTCTCATTTCACTTGAGTATACTCTTTAGCTAATAAACGAGCTTTATATTTTTCAATACTACCATTAGCTTAATATTTGATTTTATACACCCATCTACAACCTATGGCTTTTTTCCCTTTAGGTAGAGTAATGAGAATCTAAGATTCATTAGTTTTTAAAGCATTGAATTCTTGATTCAATGCCTTAATCCATTCCTTATGTTTAGATGCTTTTAGAAAATTAGACGGTTCATGAGTAACAAATACGTAAGTTAGCAAAGCCACATATTTTGTAGGAGAAGTCTGGAAAGAAGAATTTGGTATAGGGCAAGTATTTTTAGTGCTTGTGTTGCATGAATAAAGCCCTTAAGCCAATTGGGAATATGCCTCCCTCTACTTGATCTCCTCAAAGGAATAGTGTGTGTAGGAGGAGAAGATACAATGTAAGTATATTAGGACAATGAATAGAAGGGTTGCTGTAATTTGCAATAGAACTTATAGGTGACTATAAAGATTTGACAAAGTCCATCAGAAATGTAAGAAGAAGAATACAGTAGAGGAACACAAGAACTGGATTGTTGTAAGAATTCTGAAAATGTATCAGACTTGTCTTTAAAGGGAAACACTTATTCATGAAATACAACATCACGAGAAACAATTATTTTATGATTGACCAAATCATACGCTCGATAAGTCTGATGTCCATGTTCATAGCCTAGAAATATATATTTAAATGCTCTTGAATCAAACTTTTCCTTTTATGTTTTATGATTGGAAACAAAACAAAGGTAGCCCATTATTCTCAAATTATTATAGGTTGGTGTTTGGCTAAACAAAACTTCATGTGAAGATTTCTATTTAAGAAGCTTCGTGGGCATTTTATTTATCAAATAAGTAGATGTAAGGATACACTTGCTCCAAAAGGTATTAGGCAAGTTGGCATGGATATGCAAGGGTTTAGTGGTGTGCCTAGGAGCTTAGTTATTGTTAAAATTTATTGTAGCAAATTTGACTAAAATGGGTCCTTAAAAATGTTGAAGAAAATTAGAGAGAAATGGTTTACAAACAATCAAGAGTAGTTGACGTGAAGCTGTTCAGAAGATGTGACTCACCAATGAATACAACATGACTTGACACCTCACTTGATATGACACACAAGTTGATGTTAAAGTCCACTCGCCACTAATCCTGAACTACTTAACAAGATTAGATAAGAGTATATGAAAGATGGACTTGGAGAAGGTTGTTTCACAAGAACAGAATATTCAGTATTAATTGTAAGTTATTTGCGGCTTACAAGAGAAATGAACTATTTACAGTAAGTTTCTAAGGTAGCTTTACAAATAAAGAAATTACGAGAAAGTGTATATACAAAAAATGGATTCTTAGTACATATGAAAAGAGATAAAAAGGACAAAAGACAAAAATGGAAAGATAGTATAATATCAGATGAGGTGAACAGGTGGCAGTGCAACATTGGTCTTATACGAATATGCCCTAAACATAGCAAGTGAGAGGGATTAAGATGTTACGGCAATAAAGGGGTCGAGACCAGAGATATGTTAGCATGCTGAGAGAAAACTACTCGGCTGGTAAGTAAGTCTCTCGTCATTCGGTAAGAATCTCTCGATAGAAGTTGGTCGGATTACTTGGTACAGAATCCTTGGTAAGGGAATGGTCGACATCATTACTATCGAATGTATAGATCATCATATGACAATACGGGAGCTCAGGGAGTTTAGCCACCTTCTTTAGTGTAAACTTTTTCGTTATTAGCAGGTCGCTAAGAGAGGACTCGTTAGGTGATGGATTGGAGTTCTCGGAGCAGTGCGCGAGTAATGGGACTGTTGGTTGGTAGTTCATCAGTTCCTCAGGGTTGCTAAAGATTTGCCTTCAAATCTTAGTCTTCGTCATCATCGAGTACATAGGGAGTCAAATCGATGATGTTAAAGGTGATAGATATGCCAAAACCCTTGGGTAACTCAATCTTATAAGCGTTATCATTAATGTGCCTTAGGATCCTGTAGGGTCTATCCATTCTAAGAGATAGTTTGTTGATCCTTTTGCTAAGGAAGCATTCCTTGCTAAGATGGACGTAGATAAGGTCCCTAAGGGTATAAATGACTCACCTCCTTCCATGGTTTCCTACTTCCTTTTGTTGGGTTACAGTTTTGGCCAATTGCTTGTCAATCTTCTAATGTAACCTTTGGAACTCCTCAATATGCTATAGGCTGGATTGACTTTCCCATTGTGTAGTCGAGCTATTAATTAAATCCAAAGGTAACTTCAGGTTAAGTCTATAAACAACATCAAATGGTGATGTTCCGGTTAAGCTATGAGTTGAGTGATTGTAGGTAAATTCAATGATAGGCATGCATAAATCCCAGTCATGAGAGTTCTTTCCAATAGTGGCATATAGGAGGTTATTAACGGTTTTGTTAACTACTTCAATTTGGACGTTTGTTTGGGGGTAGTAAGAGATACTGAACAAGAGCTTGGTGTCGAATTTCCCCTATTGGGTCTTCCAAAAGAAGTTTGTGAATTTCGAATCACGGTTAGACACAATACTTATTGGTACTCCATGTAATTGTACATTTTCCTACAAAAAGAGGTAAGTAATGAATAAAGTATTATTAGTTTTATGGTAGGGAATAAAGTGGCTCATCTTACTAAACTGATCGACCATTACAATGATCGAATTGTGTCTTCTCGACGTGTGGGGAAAACCGAGCATGAAATCTATGCTTAAATCGGTCAACGGTCGCTTGGGAATTGGTAGGAGTATATATTCTCTATAGGGCTCTCTCCTCCCTTTTGCAGACTTACATACCTTGCACCTCTCAAGTACTCAGTATAGATCCTTCATCATCTTAGGCTAGTAAAAGTGCTCCTTTAATATCTCAATTGTCCTCTTTTCCCCAAAATGGCCGGCTAAACCCTCAGCATGAGCTTCTCAAACCAGTAGCTCTCTTACAGAACCACTTAGTACGCACATCTTCTTACCCTTCATTAAGAACCCCTCACTCAAGTAGAACCCTTCTACAGCTCATCTAACATTGCACCTGGCTACCAAGTGTCCAAAATATGGGTTATGCTCATAATGATCATGTAAAGTACTTAATTCGAGCACCCTAGCTTACAATGTTGTGACGAGAGTATGATGGTGAGAAAGTGCATCAGCTACTATATTGGTGTTTCCTTTTTTATATTTGATGACATAGCAAAATGTCTCCAAGAACTTGACCTACTTAGCATGATGTCAAGAAAGGTTTTGTTGCCAGCGAAGATGCTTAAGAGATTCATGATCTGAATAGATAATAAATTCTCTTAGTAACAGATAATATTGCCAGTTTTGGATTGTTCAAATAAGGGCATAGAATTCCCTATTATAGGTTGAGTAATTTAGGGTAGCACTTCAAAGTTCTTTGTTAAAGTAGGTAATGGGTTGACGCTCCTGCATAAGGACAACACCAATGCTAATAGCAGATGTATTACATTTAACCTTAAAAACTTTCTTGAAATTTGGTAGGGTAAGTACTAGAGCAGACGTTAGTTTAGTCTTTACGTCTTCAAAACTCTTCTGAACTTTTTCTGTCCATCTAAACTCAACGTTTTTCTTGGTTAATTCAGTCAATGGTGCAGTTATGGAGCTGAAGTTCTAGATAAGTCTCTAATAAAATGAGGCTATACCATGGAAGCTCTTGACTTCAATAGCATTAGTTGGTGTAAGCCATTCATTAATAGTTTTGACTTTTTCTTCATCAACTTGAACTATACTCCCTGAAACGACATATTCGAGTAATACAACCTTGCTTTAATAGAACGCGCATTTCTTTAGGTTATCGAATAATTTCTTGGCGCAGAATATATTAAAAACCAATCTCAAATGTTTGACATGAATGAAGAGGTCAGCACTAAAGACCAGAATATCATTGAAATAAATTACAACACATTTTTTGATCAACGATCTTAGTACATGGTTCATCACCCCCATAAACGTACTTGGCGCATTAGTTAGTCCAAACGGCATCACCAATTGTTCGAATAGACCATCCCTTGTCTTGAAGGTCATCTTCCTTTCATTCCTAGGTCTCAACCGTATCTGGTGGTAACCGCTCTTTAGGTCAATTTTAGAAAAGATGTAGGTACCGTATAACTCGTCAAGCATATTATCAAGTCATAGGATCAGGTATCGGTATTTGATAGTGATCTTATTAATAGCTCGGCTGTCAATGCACATTTGCTATGTTCCATCTTTTTTCGGTGCGAGTATAACAGGTACAACACAAGGACTCATGCCCTCACAGACATATACGTGATCCACCAACTCATCTACTTGCTTCTTCAGCAGTTCAACTGCTTGCTCTAGATTAAGCTTATAAATAGGTCGATTTAGTAAGGTAACCCTTGATTAGAGGTCAATGTAATGCTTAATGCCTCTTAAGGGAGGTAATCCTTTTTGCATCTCGACAAAGAAGAGGTCAACAAAGTCCTAAAGTAGCTGCTATACTTCGACAGGTAAGTTTTTAGCTTCTTTAACTTCTAAGAATCTCTTAACTAAAAGGAGCATATAGTCTTTGACCTTGACCTCTCGTGCAAAATGAGCTTAGGAAATCACTAAGGACTTCCGCTATAGAGATTTAGCAACCTTTTCCTGGGCTTCTTATACTTCCTTAGGACTCATAGGTGTCAATATAAGTTTCTTCTCATCCTTCTAGAATATGTAGGTGTTTTGATACCCATTGAATAACACTCTTAAGTTAAATAGCTACGGTTGGCTGAGTAATATGTGAGATGTACACATGGGAAGGACATCACACAACACCTCATCCTTATACCTATCACCAATGGTAATCGACACTCTGACTTGCTCAGAAATGCGTAATCCTCCTTTTTTCATTTAGTTAGTGAATCTTGTACGGCTTGAAATATGGAATAGTTGGAAATTTCATGGCCTTAACTACCCTTTGCGCAATGACATTGGTATATCTCTCTTCGTTAATGATCACGGCACATGACTTGCCATTCACCCAACAATTTGTATGGAAGATGTTCTCTCTTTACTCATTCTCGTTAGCAACAAAAACATTGAGAGATTGTTGAACAATAAAGCAAAAATCGATTCCGCCCTCAGGAGGTATCTCGGCATCAGGGTCTTCTTGAAATTCTTCCAGCATTTGATCAATTGCCACTTCTTCCTTTTCTTCATTCGCACTTTCTACTTCAAACCGGGGCTTATCTCCCTTTATGGTCATGAATTGGTGGTTCGGACATTGATTGGCCACATGTTCATAACCAAGACATTTAAAACATTTTATTTCTTGGGTTTTCCTTCCTTAACCCTGACCTTGGTCTTTTCGAATCTTAGCCTCCTTGGTCTTACTCTTATCTCGGCCTTCATTTGGTGTACTTGGCAAGTGACCTTGGCGTTCCACCTTGGAACTATTTGAAACTTTATCATTCATTGGTCGACTCAGTAGGCTACTCCTATTTGGCATCAATGTTCGGCTACTTGGCATTTGCCTAACTTGGTTCTGTTTTTACCTTTCAATTCTTTGAGCTACACGAATGGTTTCATCCAAAGTTGTGAGGCTTTGTAGCTTCATGATGTCACTAATCTTAGCTCGTAGTTTAGAGTTGAACTATGCTATAGTTTGGGTCTCAAACTTATCGACATCGCATCGTATCATGAGCAATTGAAACTCTTAAACATAGTTGTCTACGGATCTATTACCTTGCCTCAAGTCTTGGAGTGGTCAGAAAGTGTCTTGTTCGTAGTGTTTAGGAATGAACGTACTTCTCAAAACTTTCTTCATCTCGTTCCATGTTCGGACCTTGTGTCGGGTCCTCAGGTGAGCATTCTGTAACTTCTTCCATCACATTGCCGCATATCTAGAAAATTCTAATGCAGCTACTTTAATGCGGATAACATCTTCATAATTGTAGAAGTTAAATATCTTTTTTATTTTCTCTTTTCAATCCAGATAGTCATTAGTACTACCAAACCCATTGAAACTCGGAATCTGTACCTTAAGATGTCTGGCACCTTTTGGTACTCTGAACTCACATTCATCAATCCCATCGTACTAATCTTTTGCTTCTTCGTATTCTTCCACTTCGTTGAACTCTAACCTTCTTCTCACAACTTTATTGACAAGTCGTAGTAGTGCTTGGTTCACTGAAAAGGCTTTTGGAGCTTGTTCGTTTATCTGCCTCTCCGGCTTATCTCTTATTTCTCGACCCTACTCAGCAATTCTTCCATGCTATCCAATCTTTAAGACCCTGTTTACTAAGACAGTTAATTTGGCCATAATAGCAGTAAGATCTTGTATTCGCTCATCGGTAGTACGTAGTATTTGTTGAGTAACTTGACCATGACCATGAGCATCACTCTCAGCATCGTTAATCTTTCCTTGTACACTAAGGTTCGACATTCTCAACACAAAGCTTCAATAAAAACACTTCACTAAGATACTTTCAACATACATACAAGTATCTTGAACAACAGACTGACTATCACTATTTAGCTTTTGGTCTCAACCTTAAACTCTTGTACCGGGAAATTATATGGTGTACTTAGGAGCTTAGTTATCGTTAGGACTTATTGTGACAAATATAACTAAAATTGGTCTTTCGAAATATCGAAGAAAATTAGAAGAAAATGGTCTACAAACGAATAAGAGTAGTTGATGTGAAGCTGTTCGAAAGATGTGACTCACCAACGAACACAACACGACTTGACACCTCACTTAATATGATATACAAGTTAATGTCAAGGTCCACTCACTACTAATCCTGAGCTACTTGACAAGATTAAATAAAAGTGTATGAAAGATGGACTTGGAGAGGGTTGTCTCATAAGAATAGAATATTCAGTATTAGTTATAAGTTATTTGCAGCTTACAAGAGAAATAGACTATTTATAGTAACTCCTTAGGACAACTTTACAAGAGAGGGTTGTCTCACAAGAATAGAATATTCAGTATTAGCTATAAGTTATTTGCAGCTTATAAGAGAAAAAGGACTATTTATAGTAAGTCCTTAGGACAGCTTTACAAACAAAGAAATTATAAGAAAATATATACAAAAAAAAAGATTTCTAGTACATACCAAAAGGGGTAAAAAGGATAAAAGAAAAAAAATGGAAAGGTAGTACAATGTTAGATGAGGTGGATAGGTGATAATGCAACATTGGTCTGGTACGAATATTCTCTAAGCATAGTAGGCGAAAGAGATTAAGATGTTGTAGCGATAAAGTGGTCGGGACTAAAGAGATGGTAGCATACTGAGAGAAAACTACTCGATCGGTAAATGAGTCTCCCATCACTTAGTAAGAACCTCTCGGTAGTAGTTGATTGGATTACTCGGTATAGGGTTCTTGGTAAGGGAATGGTTAGTATCATCACTACCAATTGCATAGATCATCCTATGATAATGCGGAGAGCTTAGAGAGTTCAACCACCTTTCTTTGATGTAACCTTTCTCATCATCAGCAGGTTATCAAGAGAGGATTCTTCGGGCAAGGGATTAGAGTCCTCGGAGCCACGCAAGTAATGGGACAGTTGGTCGATAGTTTATTGTCTCGTTACCTTAAGCAAGTGTCTATACTTTCGCTCTACTCTTCCATTTTGTTGTGAGTTGTATGGACTAAATTTTTATTATAAGATTCCTAAACTATGAAACATGGATTAGCATGAAGAAGACAAGAATTCTAATCCATGATTAGTATGCATAATCTTAGGAACAACACTAAAATGATTGAAAATATGAAACAACATAGTATAAGCTTAAGACTTATGACTAAGCAACTAAGTCTAAGTTGATCTAGTATGATCATTAACAATCGCAAGGAAAAATTTAGCACCATTAATTGAAACAATTCCATAAGGCTCCCAAATATCAACATGTAACAAACTAAAAGTAGAAATATATCTATTCTCACTTCTAGGAAATGGAAGTTGATGAATTTTTGCTTCTTTACAAGCATCACAAACAAAGTTTAAGGAATCAAGCCCTTCACAGGAATCAATATGCTATGAACTTAACAAAGAACTATGTCCTATTTGATAGTGAAACAATTGAAGACTCTCATTACCATGACTAGAGTTTGAATTACAAAAAGAATGCTTACTTAAACTGGTTGAAACACCTTAATGCAGAGCAAAAACAATACGAGAGTTACACTCACTTGAATCGTTGGACATAAGCACATACTGACCACTTAATGTCAAAACTTTAGCAACTTGATCATTGGTGCTTTGATCCTGAAAAGTACGTCCAAGATGATCAACGTAACAATCAAATTATGTTCTTTGGTGAGCTTGCAAATGGATAACAAGTTATGGGTAAATTATGGAACAAACAACACATTGTCTATAGTTAGCTTGGTTTTTATGTTGATAGAACTTGCTTTATCAACATAAATCATTTGGCTATTGAGTAGTTTTAGTTATGTTGGTGCACAAAGTGAATGAATGGATTGGAACAATGTGTAATAAGGTGATATATGGTCAGTAGCACTGGTATCTATTATCCATGAATTCATAATTTACTAGAAGCATTAAGACATAAGGAAGTAAATGTACTCGTTAGTTGCATAGTATTCATAGCAGGCACTTCTTGAATTTCCTTACCTCTCATCATTTTCAACACTTTATGAAAAACACTCTCAACTAGCTGTTTATCAACTGCAGAACTCGTATCAACAACTCAATGAGTATAACTTTTCTCATCCAAGTCCTTACCATGTTTAGCAAGATGGTGAAATGGAGTTCAAATCTATGACCACTTCCGACAGTACAAAAAGAAGCTGAATTTGATCCTTTTCCTTTATAAATCTTCTTCCCTTTGTACTAATCTTGGCACTCGATCAGCTAAAAGTAAGAATCCATTGAATGTCCTTCACTATGACAATGTTTGCACACAATCTTTGCTATACCTAGCCTTTGTTTCCTTTTATCATTGAATGATCTGCCAACTTTATTAGCATTGAATACTGACATTTCAATAGAAGATCCAATTGAGCCAATTACTTCTCTTTGTTTTTCCACTTGTTGAGTCAAATAAAAGGCTTTATTAATTGAAGGTAAAGGATTCATGGAGAGTGTTTGGTTCCTAACACTTTCATAAGCTTCATTAAGCCCTATGAGAAATTGCATCAACTTATTATTAGACTCAAATTCCACTATCCTCTCTTTAAATGCACTTGTATAGTAATTCAATAGTCTATAATCATATATAGGATAGCTATGCAATGCTTGCAATTCATCCTAACATCTTCTCAACTTATTGTAATATATTCGTACGGTTTGAGCAAATTGTTTTAGGTTGGAAATCTCATGTTGAAGTTTGAAAGCCAAAGGAGCACTAACCATGCCGTATTGTTCACTAATTTCCATCCAAAGTTTATGTATTGATTGAGAGTTTAGGAAATTCTATGATAAATCAGTGTTCATGGAGTTCAATAGCCAACATTGCACTATATAATCATACTATATCCATTTGATTAGATCCGGTAAGTTATTAGCTAGCATGGTTGTTGAAATTATAATTCTATTGTTTATTCAAATATATAGAATTGTATAGAATCATACAAAATCGGAAAAATCGTAAGCTTCTAAAATCATATATTAAAGTTCATAATTTTATAAAAAGTTTGAATATAAACGATTTTATATCCATTTTAACTAAGAAAAATAATATAAAATTATAAACTAATATAATTGTATTTTTGACTTGCGATTTTAACAATTATATTAGCTGATTTAGGAATCGTACCATCTATGAACCCGAGCTTAAGTTGGCTCCTAAACCTACATGGACTAATCTACTCCATGCAAGGAAATTATTTCCATTGAACATTAAATTTCCTATTATCATGGAAGGATTATTTGATCTGCTAATGTATAAGGGATCATTAACAGATTGTTCAATAATAGCACCTCTATTCGGATCCAATAGAGATTCCATGATTCAATCGAGTTTATCAATCACTACTGTAATAGAAAAAGCTTTATAAGATTGAAATCTAACCTACTCTGATACCATAATATAATTCTTGATCTAGAATAGATTTGCAAGAATAGCACTTGGTCGAGACTCAAGAAGAAGAATGACTACATAAAATTATTGTATTTGATACAAAGGAAAATGAAGGTACTAATTAACTAACTAACTAACTAATCTTGCTAACTATTACTTATATACATTCCTAATGTGCTACAACTAAGCTTATACAAATTGACAGCTAGCGAAATATGTACACATGTAATCCTTTTCTAATGAAATAAATAAGCAAACTAACAATAAATATAGTAGAGTTCATATATGCTCATAATTGTATATATTTCCATTTAGTTAAATCTAGATGCTTCATTGTCTTGACATGCTACAATAATACCTTACATCACGTTTGCTACGCAAAAATAGACCCAGAGTTGAATCATGATTCTAGATTTAATTCATTTTCTGCAACTAGAAGTACTTTTAGAAGGTAGAATAGCGATTCCTTAGAATCAACAATTTCGATTTAAGGAAAAATTTGATTTCGTCTTTAAAAAGGTAGAATTGTAATTTCATTCTACCTTTATTAATTATTATTTATTAAAATTGCTCATTTAACTTCCAATCTAAAATGACATTTTTATTGTTCATTTTTTGTCCAGATTGTATTAGATTTCCTGAAGCTTGCATAATAGTAAATGCATGAAAATGGGTGTTAGAGTTTCCTCCATTGCTGCCACGTTAATACTTAAGTAAGTCTTTGACTAATAAGAAAAATCCAAATAGTATAATAGAGTGTTTATATAAATCACCTTTAATCTCTTAAGAAGAGTCGTAAGGTCCTTCTTCCAAAGTATTTGGATGGCCCTTACTTATAGTTATGGATTAATGGGGCTAGATCTAGCTTGAGCAACTAGGCTACGGCCTAGTAAATCTCATTTAGCAAGGCATGAGTCTTGAGTTGATGGCCCAATAATGGGCTTGTTTGTATCCTACTCCTAGATCATCCCATCAAATTGAATGTACTTCAGCTCTTAAGCCCTGCTAGAAATGGAACACTGAAAGGAGTAGGTTGCTCAAGGGCTAAGCACCCTTTGATCATCTTACCGCTATAACAAGGCTTCACAGTCTCCATAGGATAGAGGGCATACTGCCATGGTGATCGAGGGTTGATCACTTTCCTAGTTATTCAGAACAACTTCCCTTTACACGTTGGGTTTGGACCATTTTAGTTGGGCCTCCTAGTCTCTTTTGGCTATTAAGGCCTAAGCTGATTTTTGGCCATCAACAGACATCTATTGATAAAGATGTTTTTGATAAATACTCATAAACATACATTTTGGTCCATTCCATTTCATCAGCATTTGTAAACATAAAAAATGAACTTATCATCCCGGTCTTAATTCTATTTTACTCCATTTAAATCCATTCTATTCTATATTGTTTCCAACGTGACGACATGAAGGCTTACATAGGATTGGATGATTCCATCCGATGCTACCGTTAGAGAACGTGTATGAATTTGAATTTTCCAAATATTCATCGAATAAAATAATGATACATTTAGTTGTATCCTATCTATATGTACGCTATTATAATTTAGCTTACAGCGTCCAACATGATTCAATATGGATGTCTAAGTCTAACCACAAGCATTACAACGCTAGAAAACAAGAGGGATCATGATGCAATATACTGAAAATAAAAAGGGCACCGATTGTTTGTGTGTATACATGTTCTAAGTGAAGTCTACACGGTCTTGTACCATTGACTACGAATATAGACCAGACCTTTTGTCCTTTTAAAAAAAACAAGTGATAATTTCGTATTACTATCTAAATTTGGCGTGCTTTGAGGTTTAAAATTGCTACTATCATACTCACTGGACTTATCAAAAGTTACATTTAAAGTTTGAATGTGGTGACATACCTTTCGAAAAATTGCTCTCAACTGCTACAGGATCCTACTCTCCAATGAAGTCATCATCACATACTTCAATGAATAGAGTAAAAAGGAAATGGAATTTCAATTATAAAGAATTGAATAATGGTGTATTTGCTGTTACTTAGATTAATCGGAAAAAAAGTAATCAAAGAATAAAATTGTAATAAAATAAAAATAACTAAAATACCCATACCCTTATTATATCTTCTTTATCCACCAACTCCCTCCCCTCTCCCTCTCTCTCTCTCTCTCTCTCTCCCTCCATGACAACTCCGTACAGCTACCCTCCAGAAATGATGCAAAGTTGAGTCACAAGGAGAAAAACCCAAAGAAACGAGAAATCGAATCATCATAGACACAAATACATAGCGGTGAATGTAGATATGAGAAAATGGGAGAAGATGATGTCTGACAACTATACTGGCACCGACACCCAATCACCTACTAGCATCGTTGACTCATCACGTTAAACCAGCAAAAAGGAGAAAACCCAGAAAAAAAAAAAAAAAAAAAATCGCCATCAACACAAATATATTCTAGCAATTGCAAATTTGAGAAAAATGGGAGAATATAATGTCCATCATCAATAGCGAAACAATTTCCAGATCTGTACCTGTAAGTACTCTGAACCAATGCCACTTCGTAACGGGCATCATACTCGTGGGTGACGATGGCGTTCTGCGGTGGTGGGTAAATGTGGTGTTCTATGGTGGTGATGAGAAAACAAGGACAGTGATGGTCTTTTTCAAATAGGATCACAATTCTTAACATTTGTTAAGGAAGCCCAATTCTTAGGAATTGTGATTTGGACAAAGTGAACACTGTAATCAAGAGAAGTAATGAATAAGAGGGGAATGCAATCACCGTTTCTCCAAGTGAATGAGCTGTAATTGTTTCACTTTCTCCTAAATTTTAGTTGTAAGTGTAGTGGCTGTCGATACTTTATTGAAATTCTACTCCTTAAATTTATCAATTTCATAAAATAATGTGATCAACACTCGTTAGTCAAAGAGTATAAGTTAAAAAGACAAGTTATGAATTTAACAAGCAAAAAATTGATTAGATACAACATTTTAAGGACAGTGTTGTTATGGTTGAAAATTCAATTTCAAATTAGGAGTTCAATTGAAACTTTTTATGTCATTATTACTATTCATTGAATATATATATAGGATGTGTATCTTATTTTGATTGGTGATTAAATCAGATGATGCAAAAAAGGTTTCAATTACGTACCAAATATGATAAATTAAAAGTTCAAGTAGCAAAACTAAACTTTTGGTTAAAGTTTAAATAGTATTAGAAGATTTTCCTTATAATCGAAAAAAAGCCTAAACTTTAGGTAGTAATTTTGATAATCATCCTTAAAATATCTATACAGGCACGTATATTTATACAAAGAACAATTTACTAATTGCATAAACGAAATGCTGGTAAAAAATTATAAAATCAATTAACTTAATAATACAAATTGCGCATTCTCAATTAAAGATTCTCCAATTAATATTTATATAAAATCAAGTCCAATGCTTGAGAAATAGAAAAAAAAAATGATCTTTAAAATATGAATACGTGAAAAAAAAAAAGTTCTTGGAATATTGTTTTGACTTTTTATGATCATAACAATGCGATAATAAAAAATTATTGTATTAATCTTATGATACTAAGATCCTAGTGACTTTTTAACTGCAAAAGGAAGTGGAAAAGAACAGTACTGGCCATTCTTTGGAAGTAGGGATTCATATAATATTATGAACTATAACATAAAAAGAAAAAAAAAAGAAAAGAGATTTTCTCATTTTAGAAACATTATTATCTTGATTTTCCATGAATATTTTCCATTATAGTTAAACTACCATTATCGACCATTGATTATGACATTCACATTTAACCATCAGTTGCTACCAAAAGCTCATAGTATACATAATATCTTGATGTTTGTACAATAATATATAACAATTTTGAAACTATAATTATGAAAAACAACGAAAAGATTTGAGAAATATTTTCAGCAAAACAAATCCAATTAGATCCATTACCAAGCAAATTAGGAAAACGAAAAAGAAAAACTACCGTGATTGTCCATCCCATCCACGAGGGAACCAAACAGATGTGTAACGTAACATGATCTTCTAAGCATTTAGAAAGGTTATATTTTACATTAATTAGCCATTCTATTTACATCAACAGCGTTCTCTATGTAAATTTTACAAAATCCAGAATTGTTCATCCTCCACCCTTTTTTTTTTTTTTTTTTTTTTTTTCATTAATCGGAGAAACACCTGTCTATATGGATTCGGACCCGACTACAAACTGAACGATAAGTGGCGTATCATCAACACCAGATAACTGAATACAAGCATTGATATACATAATAACATACCACGTCTGAAACAGCAGTTTTGTAGGTGGGCTTTTCATTGTGTTCTGACTTGGAAATTCCAATGGACGCCATATCTACAACGGCTGAAACTCCCTTTCCATACACGGAGCAGGCAAATCACAGCTCCAACAAAACTCACCATCTCAAATGCATTTCTTCTAGATCCGATTCACTTCTCCTAGTAAACGATCTTTCCGCAATGCTATCTAAAACCGGTTTCCACGGTCGAGCTCCACTAGATATCTTTTGATCACACCGCAAACCATCAATTTCGTATCCAGGAGACCTAGTAGGACTTCTTCCTGGTGAACTCCAAACCGGATCAGAACATCGCGATGATTTCCCATGAATTCCTTTTGCATTAGAATTTGCTTTTCCTGTAAGCTTTCTCACTAAAGCAGCCAGATCGACCGGCGAAACATCTGCCCGAAGAGCCGAGTAGGGGAGCAAGAAATAGATGCAACCCGGTTTTAATTGTGCATCCAACTTCAATGGCCTCGACCCTTCAGAGAGAAGCTGGGCTGGTGTACATAGAAATTGCTTTGGATGCTTGTGGCTGCCAATTACTTGTTTAACCGTAACAGGGTGGTCAAAATCCTCAACAAAACCATCCATATGCACCACCCTTACCTTATTCCTGAACGATTGTGATGGTTTGCCACGATTTGACATACAAATCCCCATGATTGTGCCTCCTTTTTCTTTTCTTTTCTTTTTTCAGGTTTCTTAATGTAATAAGAAGGAGTATGGATTCCTAGGTGACAACTTTATTAAATATAATTATTAAAGATGTTTGGTTGCTGGAGATTATGTGGTTGGGATTGGGAACTCTTGCCATTTATAATTATAACAAGCTAGAGATGGGACATGAGAGAACAAATTTGTTTGATAAGATACGGAGCCATTGGAGAAGACTTTGGTTTCTTGCTGACGGAATATGTAGCAGCCTTAATATTGGTCAGCGGATGTTGTTGGCCTACATCCTTAAAAGCACATAGTTTACTCTCTAATACTTCGTCGGTTGCAACTACAAGTAACTTTAGACAATTTATCTATCCGAAGTGTCGGAGTAGAAACCACTCAAACTACAGAAAAAAAAAATTTTTAGCTGTTGCAAAATAAGGTGTTATCATTTGCTGGAAAACCAATTTTGAAGCATTTTTATAATTATTTATATAATTAATTAAAATGTTATACACATCGCATCATGATAATCTTAAGAGGTTACTTGTAAATATGACTTTTAATGATAAGCAAGGTAATATAAGTAACAACTACCTGACAACATAGGAAAAACAATGTCCTCATTTGCAAACAGAAATTATTATCATCAATTTATCGTTGGGGTTTTCTGTCATGGTTAATTATCAGTTATGACCACCATATCGTCCATTAGCTCCCACATTGGCCGCCGCCACCATCTGGTACAACTAATAGCGCTGGCTTGCCTAAGGTAATAATCGGAGACTCCATCCCCCTAACTCCACAAACTTTTTGAAATGTGTGTATATAATTTTTGTAAAATTTTTTAAAATGTATCTGTCGATGAATATTTTCCTTTTATATATATATAATATATATATTTTGCCTTGTAGATTTCCTCTAGTAAAATCGAGAGTTTGCCATTCGTCAGTTATTGACTGCTACCTATTGAAATTATTATTTTAATATAATATATCTTGGATGCAATTAATGGATGATAAAAGTTGGAAAATTTTGGGAAAATATTTTCTACAAACGAAAAACTGTATTCCATTAATTGTCATTGTTAATACTAAAAAACAAGTATATAGGACATTCATGTTCTTGCATAAGCTCGTGTGAAGACCTTGACAAAGCACCAGCTAAACAGTATTACCAATACTAAATAATTACTATATTAGAGGACAGGAGGGGAGGGGAGAGGAGAGGATAGCAGTTTCGTTGCAAGAGACGATTCAATATACGAAAAGTCCAATTCTGTGCAATAATATCTCTTAGTTTTGAGCTTTGTTTAATTGTACTATCGGGAGACACTTGTTTTGCGCTCCTTGATTTTTATCTGTTCCTAGATTGTTTTTTTAATGGTTAACATTTCTATTTGTTGTTTTCACTGTACAGGGCTTGCAAGCATTGCAAAAGGCAGAGGTTAGGTGCATAGATGAGTAGAATTACACATAAGTTATTTAAATTCGACTTGATTTCTTAGGTAATTCAATATCAGTAAAGTCAAATTCGAGTTTAAGTTATTTGAATAGCTTATTAAAAATAAATTCAAACTTTATAATGTTTAACTTGATCACGATCTAATTGAGATTGAATCAAACTTAAATGTTACTTTAGTTTGTATTGAGTTTTAATATTACTATTATTTTAAGTGAAAAGAAATTATATATTACATTAATCAAACTTATATGACCTTATTTTATTTGCACTTAATTTTGTTGAGTGGCATTGAAAAAAGAGCTTGAGTTCAAATTTTGAAATCCAATCAAATCTGAATTACACTTTTGAACATTAAAATTTTGAATTAATCTTAACTTACGCTTAAAATTATATCTTCTGGATTTGACTCCCTGGAGCCAAAACATAATTTGTAACGGGTAGCATACGAGATGTATTATAGAGCAAACACAGGGCAAATATAATCACAATCTTTGCCCAGTCATAAACTACTTTTAAGGCACAGATTATATGGCTTTTAGAGCTAAAATGGTGCTATGTAACTTAGCTTACTTTATAAGTAACGCCGTAGACTAAGTAAATCAAATGATTTCACGTTGAAAATGGTTCTACTACAAAGTAAATTAACTTGCAAAAGATGAGAAAACGAGAAGATACTGCAAATGAAATGTTTTGACTTGTCATAAGAATTATTATTTAGCCATTTTATTTAAGGTCCCCACTCCCTAGGCAGCCACTCTTAAGTCCTTTAATTGGAGTGATCCCAAATTGCGTAAGGCCAACCGTATGAAGCGACTTGAGACAAAAAAGACAAAAAGGATCTTAACTCATAGGTGAGTCCCTTTTGCAAAATTCCAAAATATAGCTTTAATATATTCCGATAAGATATCTTCCCTCACTCACACGAAATTTGATTTTCACTAATCTTACGAGTCGTATCACAATTTATTACCATTTATGTACGATATATAAATATCAATATCAATATATATATATATATAATAGTAATACTTGAAATTTTAGAGGTACCGTGAATTAAAAAAAAAAAGTAAAAAATAGCATGCTGACATTTCTTGAAAAACATAAACAATGTAAAATTTATCTATTTTGTATGGAGTTAATCTTTTCCTTAGATATGGCAAAAAAAAAAAAAAAAAAAAATCTTTGCCTTAAATAATAACTCTTTTAATATTTTATTTAAGATGGATTCATCATTTAATTTCGGGTTTTTTTTAATTAAATTGGTCTGACATTCAATGGTTAATATGGCTCATATGAAGTGATCAATTATTATAAAAAAAAAACTAATGCACACTTACGCTGCATTAAATGATAAATTTTGCGATGTTCATTCAGCACCATAAATATGCTATTTTGAAATTCCAGGTAATTATACGATTTTAATAGTTTTAAGTTGTGCTCTAAAATTTGACCTTTGCCTACCAGGGAGGGAGAAATCTAAATGTTGCGTCGCTTTTACAATCAAGACGTTCATATCCAATAGGATCCTACTCCTTATCATACACTTACACATCAATCATGCAACAAATGGATCTTTGTCAATATTCGATGACGGGAACAGAGATAGAATGGACAAAATACAAGGCTTTCAGATATTTTATTTTATTAGATATATGTTTCTCAATTTAGGAACCGGAATCTATCACTTAATATCGTAAAACTATCTCATATAAAATATTTTATAAAACATGTAAATTTTATCCTTATAAATTTTAAGTTTATGCAATGTTTAAAAAATTATATATATATATATATGTGTGTGATATTATAAATTATTCATATGCAAAATCTATGAAATTTGCAGCAAAATACATAAAATTTAAAAAATATATATAATTTATTATATCTTTATTATTTCAAGTTTATATAACTATACTACTTAACGATTGAGTAAGAACTAGAGAAAAGAATAAAAAATATAAAATGAGATAAGCGACATTAGATATAGATTTTTAGGGTTATTAACTTATAGTCTTGTGCTAATCCTTCTTTCGTTTTACTAAAACACTTACTAGCTGAAAAATATAGTATTATTTTAATAACTTTTATATGATGGTTGTAGAGTAACCAAGAATTTATACCATACCTTAGATACATGTTTTAGGATGGGCATGGGATGAAGACGCTGTACCATATACTTCCATGTATGGGAATAGATTTTATAAAAACAATATCTAAAACTTATCTTATAACTTTTAGGTAATGTTTAGTTGTACAATTTTGTGGTATTGGATTAAATAAAAAATTTTATCTTATGTTTAGTTTATAACTTTATTTGATGATTAGATAAAAAATTAGTCTGATAGATTGAATAAAAGGTCTAAATTTTATCTCATTTACGCTTTGATACAAAAATAAAATCGACCAAATAAAAACAAAAATAGTTTGCATTCTCAAAAATCTCCTTCTATATTATAATATTAAGTTAATTAGTATTTTTTATTAAATATTACAAAAAGATTTATTTTATAACATAAATAATTAATTTTTTAATATAAATTTTATATTCAATACTATATAAACTAAATATGGTACAATAAATTTATACTGTCTAATTCTTTTTATATTTATTTTGTTAAATTCCTTTTATTTAATTCAATCTTTATAATCAAACACTACATAATATCAATAAAAAAAAAAATTTTTCTATTGAATAAGATAAAAATAGGTGCTATGATTTGAATCATAGGGTACACACCCACTCTAGTCCCAAATATCTGAAAACATCCAAAACTCAGCCTGTATTATTAACCACTCTGATAAGAACCTCAGGAAAATGCAAATGACGCCAAATTAATAGAAGGCAAAGTCCATGTACACGTTGCAGGATTCAATAATAAGTCATATCCTACGAACCGTGTGACATGTAAATGTTTCTAGCTTGTCCTCCGTCATCAAGTCTATATCACCCGTTTTATAATGAAAGGCTTCTTTAGTCACATGATCTGATCACCAATCTTTATCAGAAAGGACGATCAAGTCTTCACACACAGAAAATCAGTGATATCTGTTACACGCATCAGCCCCAATTTTACTGTAGTAATCCTAATCCAACCTGCTTAGATAACAAATGTAACCCTTCGGGATCTTCAATAAACATTATAATCCACCAAATATTCTAGCTAACTTAAAATATCTTGAGGTTTCTAAATTCATAAAGTTGTATTCATAATATAAACGTACCATCATTATACACATATATAAATTTATAAAGAAATAAATAACTATATCTACTTATATTTTCATAAAATCAAAATTAATTAATAAAGTTTAACAGTATATTAATTCATATCCATAAGTAACATAAAATAGATCGAAAGTAACTAAAATCCTAAAAGCATCACACTCTCATATAACATAGAAAAATGAGTCTATCTCCTTAATAAAACATGACTCTTAAGATAACATATCTTTGTTAATTTTGAGTGTCATACCCATGCTGCGATTAGTTTGAGTTGAAGATGAAAGAGACATTTTGAGCAAAGAAATATCTCGGATGAAAATGCTATATTCTATGTATTCCATTATCCAGCAGAAGGAGAGAAAGGATCTTTTTATATCCTACAGTTAATCCCTAACTAACTAAACTAACTTGCTTATTATGCTAACTACTTTTATAGCTTATGTGTACCGCTTTTATTTACAAGACTAACTCTAAAAAAAATATTGCTCATCTCAACAATCTCTAGCAAATACATAACTCAAGTCTACCATAATCATCATATATATATATATATATTATTTGCTTTAACAACAAGAAAGAAGGGTAAGCTACCAAGTCTATTTGCTGTATGACTTCAGTAAGATTAAGATGAGAAAAAGGAAGGTAAACTATATTTAAGCTACCAAGTCTATTTGTTGTATGACTTCAGTAAGATTAAGATGAGAAAAAGGAAGGTAAACTATATTTTGAAATAGGGTTTCAAGGAAAATAATTAGGGAATTACCATTACAAAATCGCAACTAGTTTCCTTACCCAAGTCCGAGGGACCTAAATTACATCTGAAATGGTATGGTATTCAAATAATTAGTTTTACCGGAGGCCTACGTTAAAAAATTGTTTGTTCACGAGGAACCTTTTTTACAGATTAAGAAAGCAGATTAGGTTTTTGTAATTACCTCGATTAAAAGGCATAGAGGGAGTCATGCCGCATTACATTTACCAATCTTTATAATGAATCATTAAGAAATGGATCCAAATCTTCCCTCGTCGTGTTTTTATTGCCAAACCTTGCCAATGTACCAGAATTTGTTGAATAACCTGATACGCCATAAACTACAAGTGCAGTAATGGCTGCATTGGGTATGAAAGAATGGTCTAGAGTAAAATGAAATTGCATATAGATTAGAATGGATGGAATGAAATGAACTTTGTTTGGAAATATTCATAGAATAAATTGGAATAGAATGAAATTTTAAATATGCATATTATTAATATCCTTAATTATTGAATAATATAATTAGTTTAAAAAATGAATAAGTAATTTTGATTAATAACGATTAACGATTTCTTTCTAAGAGAAAGAAAATTATTTGATTTTACTAGGACGATTCATCGATTCCGTGTAGACAAGGTTCAGTTATACTTGGTAGAAACGATAAATGAAAGTTAAAATTAAAAAGACTGCGTGGGAAGACTTGTTAATATCAGCTAAATTGCAACAAATAACTATGGCCCTCAATCATCTTTTCTGATATATCATGAATTATGTAGTAAAAGAAAAAAGCATCTACAAGCTAAAAATCAACTCTCACAATAGGAGCAACTGTCTACTTGCTACGTTTAACAGCACGTCTTCCTTGACCCTTCTTTGGAGGTCCCTTCCCACGTCGCTTCAACATTTCAAGCTTTGACAAGCGCCTGTGCAGAAAAAGAGATGATAAAGACAGAATGTGAATTTTCTTGAATGCTTTTGATGATTCCACAAATGGAGAAAATGGCTATTGGCTTAGTTGAGCCTAAGTTGGTATTTTCTTCTCCTTTCCTTGCTTTATTGTACATAATCAGACATGCATCGAGTCAAGGTCCATCATAAAAGCAATTACTAAAAGACATTTGATTGTTATTAGTAATATGTGCCTTGACACAGAGGACTAGGTTAACAGTAAATTCACAAAAACCAGCTGATGCAAAGAAGAACAGAAGGCCTACAGATTCGCTGTCCAGTAGTATAATTCGACAAGAGAGGTACTAAATGAAAACAGGGATCCTTAGGAAGTAAGGCAGAAAATACAATCAAGAAGCTTTAAGCAATATATGGACCTCACTGGTGGTCTTAATGAGAATCAATGGAGAGCCGTATCCAGGGCTCAAGACCAAATGAATATTCTCATATTTTGTCCACAAAGATGTAAAAGATCGTGAGCAGGCAGAAGAAAAAAAGTTATGGTCAGAAATTATGTCTGATTCACAGAACACGTTACAGTGTAAAAAAGCCCATCGTATTTAAAACCAGCAATATATTTGGTAAATCTAATTTATTGATAGAATGGCTGGTAATACCTAAACCTCTTAAGCATACAATAACAAAAAAACAGTAGAGTGCAGTATGCTGTAACTGATTCTCCAAAAACCGACATCTTGATACTATTCCTAAACCTCACTACTAATATTTAGAAAGATGAAACCCCTCGGATGCCTTTCAACATTCGTTTAGAATCTCTGAATATGCTCAAGCAAACTATAAAGCCTGTGCTCCTAAAATTCTTTCTCCAAGAAATAACAACCTTTTTTGCCTAAAATGAAAGATTGAAGAAACCCCAAGAAAAAAAATTCAATGAAAACCTTTCAATGCTATGGATAGGATAAGGAAGCATCAATACATCAATCAAGAATGTCAGAGAGAGAGAGAGGGAGGGAGAGGGAGGAGTTACTCTTGTTCTTTCTGAGCCATGACAAGAGGATCATCTTTGTTGATATCATATGGATACCATGAAGCAACTTTCTCTCCAATCATCTTCTTACATAAAATCTTATGGGCAGATCTTTGGCCTGTTGGGTTAAGCATGTGTCCAAATATTCTTGCCCGTGCCTCAGTCACTCCTTGAGTGATTGCTGTAGTTAGTAGATTCTTAAAGCCCCCAGTATTCATCCTAAAGCTTTTTTGGAAAGAAGAGAAGAAAAGAAAAGATAAATCATGTGATATAACAAGCAAACATCTAGCACACTTGTTAAAGTTAGTTTAAAAAAAAAAAAGAAAAAGAAAAAGACCCAGACAAGAACGAAGAATATTCATCCTAAAACTGTGGGCTTTCTAGTTTTACTACATGTTACTTCATCAACACTCTTTATAGATGAAAATACAAAATCCATATATAAACATTGCCTAAATGTGAGAAAATGCATAATGGCATAGATCTTACGTCTTCACACTTAAACTCCAAAAAAGGTTCCAATGTTGATGGGAAAATCAAACTGCAACCCTCAAATAATGACTTGTCCCTGTCTTAACAAATTAGGGTGAATTGCACTGCCACCCTTAAAACAAATGGCTAGGTGGGGATAATACCTCTAAATTCTAAAAGGAAAATGTCAAAAGTATTACTTGGATATTGAATGCTCTTTTAAGTCTAAACCTAAAGTTTAAAACTGCTGAATGAAACACACAACTTAACTTTTACTTGTCAAATTCTTATACTTAGAAAAAGGAAAATTATATATAAAGTTTAATGATACTAAATCCCATGCTCAATCAAACATTTACTTGTCAAATTTACTTCTCCTATTATCCTTAAAACGATGACATGTCAAACATTCATTAGTCAAGGAGTGTAATAAAGGTGAGATGGTAAATTTGAATATATTTTTTTTCCCTTTTGGAAAATTAAGGGTAAGGATAAAGGATCCATGCCATTTTTCCCTTTCCCCAATTGATGCAATGCTTATAGATAGATGTTGTATGCTCATGTATAAATGTACTAAAGGTCAAATCATCTATGCACTTTTGAAAGAGTCACAGACAAGAATGC
Organism: Lumnitzera racemosa; assembly: GCA_024138005.1. NCBI lineage: Eukaryota > Viridiplantae > Streptophyta > Magnoliopsida > Myrtales > Combretaceae > Lumnitzera > Lumnitzera racemosa. The sequence continues at coordinate 13,393,879 of JAMXBC010000007.1, forward strand.
AGATTTTATTCCCACAAAGCATGGGCTTTCCAGCTTTTACTACATCATGCTAAATTAGAGCACAAAAACTTCTAGTGCACTGGGTAGAGCTAGGTTCCTATCTAGGGGGAAAAAGAAGAGTTTCAGACAAGAATGAAGAATTTTATCCCAAAAACCATGGGCTTTCTAGCTTTTACCACATCACCCTAAATTAGAGCACAAAAACTTCTAGTGCACCTAGTAGAGCTAGGGTTCCTATCTAGGGCGAATCAAGTAGCTCTATACATTGAAAATTTAATTGTATACAGCCACCAGCTATCACAGCTAGGACATGAATATGCTCCTTACTACTCTCTCAATTTCTACATAGGGATCTCAATTTCTATACCAGTGAACACCTATTTTCTCTCTCATAGCCTTCACTATCAAAACTAACAACTAACTATCAGCTATGTAGAGACTTCCGGAAATTTGTAGAAGTTTAGACACATGTACCTGCACAAAATAATTAAAACCAAAGCCATACAAGTATTCAAAACAAGTATTAAAGCTATACAAGTATGCAAAGAGTAAGTAGAGTAACTAGTTAATATTAAACTAACTAGATGCTACTACTTGGTCTCGTCATGTCTTCTATATACGTTGAATGGGGTGACTAACTTGCAGTCTATATCAATGCCACCTGCCAAAGAAAAGTCCCTGTCCTCAATGACTAGGAAATTGTAAGAAAAAGGAGGCAGCATCCATCCATCTAGCATTTCAGGAATCTCCATGACATCCATTACCAAGAAGCAAGGTCTATGGATCATCACCGCTGCTATCAATATTTAACTCACCTAGAAAAGAGGAGACAGAAAGAAAAGCACATATGGTTTTCTTCAGTAAAGACATGTGAAATACTAAGTGTACCTTAGAATCATCTGGTAACCACAATTTGTAAGCCACATGGCCCATTTGCTTCCATATTTAATATGGGCCATAATATTTGTGAGAGAGCTTGGAAGAATTCTTAGCTGTGACATGACTTTGAAGAGCTAGCCACGACTTTAGAAAGACCTAGTCTCCAACTATATAATCCACATGTAAATGGTGGCAATTGGCTTAAGTACAACACTGCAACTAAGCTTGTTCAAGATTGTACTTAAGTTGTTGAAGAACAGCATCTCGATCATGTAGTGCACCCCTAACAGCAGCAGAAGCAATGTCACCATCAATAGAGGAAGAAATAGTACGAGGTGGTCACCCATAGACATTCTCAAAGGAAATCAGCTTAGCCAAAGTGTGAAAAGATGTATTACAAGAATACTCCACCCAAGATAACCAAAAAGCCTATTGTTTTGGTTGCTCACTAGTAAAACACCTCCAATAGCACTCCAGAGTTCAATTTAGAGACTCCATTTGCCCATCCATCTCCGCATGATAAGAAGTATTAAAGTGCATTTTAGAAAGAGCTGTTGCCAAAAATTGCTCAAAAATAACGGAACCTTATCACTTTCAACAGTGCAAGAAATTCCATGTAACCTCACTATCTCTTTAGCAAAGAGATCAGAGATCAGCTACTGATTTAGTTGTATAAGGGTGTTTAAGCAACATAGAATAGCCATATTTGGATATGTGATCCACAGCTATCAATATGACATCAAAACCCTTAGATTTAGAAGCCCCAACCCCTACCCCAATATTGCTCTAAGAATAGGCAATGGATTCAACACTGCTACTGCTAAAGTTTGATATTTGCTCCTTTGACAAATAGCACAAGTGGCTACAACTCTCTCCACATCCTTCTTTAAGCCAATCCAATGCAAATTTGCTACAATTTGCCTTTACGTTTTAAAAACCCACATGTCCACTGATAGAAAACAATGAAATTCATGAAGAAGGAATTACCAACCAATCATAATAAAATAGATTACCATTTTCCAAATTAAAGCCATCACTTGCTTATTTCCCATACTAAAGCGAAGCAACTTTAGAAGCCAAGTTGCAATATGCCATAACCAATTGTTGAATCTCCTTAGGATTAGTTCAAAATGGACCCCATATGTAAGTTCCCCATCATCAGATTGCTTTAATAGAGCATCTGCGGCTTTATTAGCATAATTATGATTATATTGCATTGCACTTTAAAATTGTAAACTTAAAGCTTTGAAAGCTAATTTTTGTTTCAATGGTGTAGCCACTTTTTTCTCAAAGAGTACTCAAGAGCTTTATTGTCAGTTTCAACCACAAATTTCCTACCCAAAAGATAAAGCCTCCAACCATTGAGAGATACAATAAGATCCATAAGCTCTTTTTCATAAGTAGACTCTAACAGATTTTTATTCACCAAAGCCTTACTAAAATAAGTAATAAGATGGCTATCTTGTTGCAAAATAACCCTAAACAAGGCATCACACTCCATCACAAAACACTTACGGCATGTTTAGTTCATAGAATAGAATGAGGAAGAAATGAAATTGGAATTCCGTAAGAAATGGAATAAGGATGTAATACATATTATTTTATTTAGTTGAATTTATAAGTAATTTAGAAATAGATATATAATATAACTTCAATAACTAAATTATTCTCAATTTATTTTCTTTTTCAATTAATCCTAAAGTAATAGATGGTGATGGTTGGAGATAATGGTAACAACAGCAGTAATGATAGTGGCAGCGGCGGTGGTGGCGGTGGCAGTAGTAGTGGTTAGTGATGGTGGCAATAGCGACAACAGTGATGACGATGATAGCGGTGATAGTGGTGATAGTGGTGAGGAATCATGATTCTTTAATTGAATTGACGAATTTCTATTACTTGAAATATAATAAGGATTCATACAGAATTATGATTCTGTAACAAAAAACCAAGTAAACGTGGTAATGTTAGAATAAAAAGAAAATGAAATTCCAATTCTATGAACTGAACGTGCCCTTAGAGAAATCTAGCATTGACAAGATAGAAGCTCGCACCAAACATTGCTTGAGTTATAGAAATGCTTTATTAGCTTCTTTTGTCCATTTAAAAGAATTTTTTTCAATAAGTCAATCAATAAACAAGCAATCTTTTCATAATATTTGATAAATTTTATGTAGTAACTTGATAGTTCGAAAAATCCTTTCAAACCCCAATTAAAGTAGGAATAGGCCAATCATTAATTACCTTAATCTTGCCTAGACAAATACCAACCCCTTTTGTCGAAATAATATGACCCAAGTACTCAAAAGAATCTTGAGAAAGATATATTTCTTTTTATTTGTTGAATTTGATGCTCGCTCAATAAGTTTAATAGCTCTCTTAAATGAGACAAATGAGTATCCATGTCATAAATATATATCAATATATCATCAAAGAACATAAGCACAAAAGCTCTCAAAGAAAGATAGGGTAGATCACTCATCATTGCTAAAAAGTAGTAGGTCCATTTTAGAGCCCAAAAGATATTAAAAGAAATTTATACTGCCATCAAACAATTTTAAGTATATTTTTAGTTGCAACCTCAATTTAAGGATAACCGGCTTTAAGATCAATTTTAGAACCCTAGCACCATGTAATTCATCTAACATTTTCTCAATTGTAGGAATAGGATATTTATCCAATTCTGTGACATTATTTAAAGCTATATAGCCAATGCAAAAGCACTAAGACCCATCTTTTTTTTTTTTAATAGCAAGAATTACCAAAATTGAAATAGGGCTAGTACTTGCTCTAATAATCCTAGTTGTAAGCATTTCTTTTACCAACCACTCTATCTCATTCTTTCGCACCTGAGTGTATTAATATGGCCTAACATTAATTGGCCCCAACCCTTCTTTTAGTGGTGTCCTATGATCCATTGGCCTAGATGGAGGATGCCCAATTTTTTCAGCAATACATCGTCAAACTCCACTAGTAAGGTGAAAACTTCAGGAGCAACAGCACCTTCCTGATCTGATATGAATTACAATTCCATCAGCCAAACAAGAGAACAATGCTCTAAGTCATCAAGTTTACATAGAGATTTATAAGAAGTTGGAGATTTGTATAGGGTATGGTCTCCTCTTAACAAATGCTCTCCATAAGAGCTCGGAATCTTCATTGTCATCAACTTCCAATTCTCTTTTATCTTCCTTAAGAGTTTGTAGCCATGCAACCCCCAAGATCATATCTACCCCAACAAGCTCCAAAATATAACAAGTAACCATAATATTCATATTTTCCACAAATAAAAACAAATTACAGGACATTCCACTAGAATAAATAGGATTGCCATCTCCCAATCTAACTCCAATGAAAAAGAAGAAATAATAGGCAACTGCAATTTAATTTTCATAGTTTTAGCCCATTAAAACCACTGACAGCAATTAAGGATTATTCAAGGCCCTTACTTCCTTCATCCAATTTATCTCCCCCCTTTGTGGTTGATGCAACGGCCTCTACTTCAATCATCAAGCTCAATTTCCTCCTTTAACATGGTAAAGCAGAGTGACTTATTAGGACATCTATGTTGCATGGTAAAATGAAGATCACACTTTAAGCACAAACATTTATTCCTTTTACAAAGAAATTTAGCATAAGTTAATTGGATTGGCCTTTAGTTCCTCTAGAACTGAACTATGTACTACAGATCCTACATTAGGCCTTACTAAATTATTATTATTATTAGATGTAAATGGACAAGAAACATATGAACCAGATTCCGAAGTTTTGTAGCATTACCAGATTGCGGCTATCTGCAGAAAGGATGAGAACTTACTGCCAATGGTGAAAAAGATTGAGGAGCTCAAGATGTTGAAGCTTCAAACCGATTTTTCATATTAGGCGAAACAGATATGCCTAAATTATCCATTTCAACAGTATAGGCCAATTCCATTGCCTTCATCAATGTACAAGGAGCTAAAGTAGTCACCCTTGTACATATGTCCTCTCCCACTCCCCTAAGTAGCTGAGCATACACAGCACTGAAAGCAAAGGAACTTGAGATGAAAGTGCTTGGAATTCATTGACGTATTGATTTGACGGTAGATGTTTGTCATATAGTTGAAAAACTGACATGAGGATTTGAGGCCAATTTTTCATTAACTGCAAGAGAAGATCATGAACAAATGACTTCCAATCAAGTTGTGGATTTCTTCTTAGTAAAAACTTCAACCAGTAAATAACTCTCCCTTGCATACACATTGCAATCATTGAAACTTTTCTCCTCTCCTCCGTAAGGTGTATCTCAAAATATTGTTAAACAGAAGCCATCCAAGATGAAGGATCAAACCCATAAAAAGTAGGTAAGGTGATATGAGAAGCATTTAGTTTGTAGTTTTCATCATCATCCTCATAACTGGAGAGCTCACATCCTCCACATACTCAGAGGAATAGTTGTCACTGTGAAGAGATGGAACTTTGTCGCTCAAACATTTATGACCACCAACTGGACTGCCTTTGTGAGCGACAACACGAGCACTAAAGCAGGTGCCATGATGATCACCTGAGTTATCTCCAACATGAACTCAAGCTCACTACAAGTACCATGTCAAGTGCAACTGCCATCATGATGGTAAGGACTATCACTAGCTCAATGAATGTGATGACTTCAAATATCACAGCCAGTTCATTTTGTCAAGGAGTGAGCACCTACTTCATGAACAGAGCTCTCCTTGCAATCGTTACATAGATTTTGTAGTATGTTCTGCATATCAACTTGAACATCCTTGATTGTAGAAATCTGATCATCAAATGATTGTTATGGTGATCAACAGTAGAAATTTGCTATTGAAGGTTGGTATCAGTAGATTGCATCTCCTCTATGAGGTCTCAAATGGATTTCTCAAAGGATTTCACTTGAGTGTCCATTCTAGTTATCTCCAATTGGTAGCAACCACAGGTGGCACCAAACTGGTAAAGCTAGGGTTCCTATCTAGGGGAAATCAGGTAGTTTCATTGATTGAAAATTGAATTGTACTTGGCTGCCATCTATGACAGCTAGAACAAGAGCAATTGGTTCCTTACTGCTCTCTCAATTTTTATACAAATGAGTGGAACCCCACCACCACCCCCCTCCCCTCCTCCCCTATTTTCTCTCTCATAAACCAAGGCTTAACTATCCTAACTAACAACTAACTATCAGCTATCAAGATACTTTTGGATAGTTCTAGAAGCTTCTATACATGTACTTGCACAAAAGAATTAAAATAAAAGCTATACAAGTATTCAAAACAAGTACAAGTACTAAAGCCATACAAGTAATCAAGATTAAGTAAAGTAACTAGCAAATATTAAAACTATCATGATATTTCATAGAGCACATATATACATGAACATACAAAATTCCATATATAAGCATCCAATGAATATAGGAGAATGAAATTTGGCATAGAATTTGCATTCTCACTCTTAATTTCCAAAAATGTTTCCTATATAGATGACAAAATTAAATTGCAATCCCCTCTTCCCTTGCCCCTCCCCTTGAACAAAAAAAAAAACAGTCATGACTTGTCCCTATCCTAACCAATTGTAATTTCACCATCAAAAACTCTCCTAAATTTTGGGTTTTTTTCTAATTTTACCCTTGAAATTTGAAATTTTCAAGTATTATAGAAATTAAACATTTTCTTGTTGAATTTTTACACATGAAATTTAAAGTTGCTAAAAATTATAGGCAATTAAAATTTCACTTGTCAAATTTAATGACTTCATCATCTTTACAAAGATGGCATGACAAACAATCATTGATTGAAAAGTGTAAATGAAAATATGTGAAATGGTAAAATTTGACATGTAAAAAGTTAACTAAGTATGACATTTAGTGATTTTAAACTTCAAGTGCTACATATCAATCCAAAAGCAAAGCTTTTAATTATGATGGCAGGATTTTGGAGGTCAATGCACTTTTGGGATTTCCAGGGAGGTAAAGGCACATTTTGTAGTTTAGAGAGTGTATCTGCGTTTGCATAATGATTTAAGGGGTTGAAATTGTTATTATCTAAATTAAGTTTTAGAGCTTTTATTTTCTTTATTTCAATCTTTAAACCCTTTAAAAGCTTACAAAAGGGTCTTTAGTTAATGGAAAAACTAGTATTTCATTAATGGATGGCTCTTTTGCAAATCTTTAAAAAGTTTAAGTATTCAAATAAAAAATTAGAAGTTTAGGGACCTTATTAAAAAAAAAAATTTTAAGAACTGAAAGTGCAATTTTTCCTTATTTCTATTTGATTTCATAATTATATTTGAACTTAATTATTTATCATCTCTATTCAATTTTACATGTACTACGAAATAAATATGGACATGACCATTAATAAAAGTTTAGGGACTATATTTAAAAAAAAGAAAAGAAAAGCTAAGTTTAAGTACTTAAAGTGTAATTATCCCTTATTTCTATTTGATTTTACAATTATATTAGAATTTAATTATTTATCATCTCTATTCAATTTTATGTGCATTACGAAATAAATATGGACATGACCATTAATATGAAGTGCTAGACCTGACTTTGACTGGAGTTTCCATAGTGTATAACAATATGAATAAATAATTAATTTGTATTACATTGTACTAGGTTAGATTGATATAAGTATAAGATAAATAAGTAGCATGGTTTATCAAGCTTAATAAAGATATAATTATATCTATATGTGACTTCTCTATAAATTATATTGGCAATTTAAAAAAAATTTCAAAAAAGGTCAATAGATACTAGTTTTTATTTAAAGAATACATAAGCCATTGCATGTCTATATTTCTTTTTGTATCCTTTTTACTTAATTCTCAAGTGCAGTTAATGATCTCTAGAAATTGGTGGAGTGTGCCAGTAAAATAGTTGGAGAGATAGGCCATTAGTTATGTTGATGTAATTATTAAAATAAGATAAGAACTATTTAAGATGGAAGATACTGAGGAGGCTCTTTACACTTTAATATTATAGAAGAGATGTTAATTCATCTGATAATCATGGTTATCTCTTGTATATTACGGAAATTTTATATTTTATTTCTATAATCACATTCCTAATTGTGTTGTCTCAATTTCATCCCATAACATAACCATGGGTGAATGTAGACATGGTCGATTCCACCATACCGCCAATTCATCCTTCTGTATAGGCAAGAGTAACGTTGACCTCTTCTCAAATTCGCAAGTTACAGGCCAGCAATTGGTGAAGTTGTATAGTTTGTGGTTCCACTTGCATAATCATTGAATTTTTTGTTTTATAATTCTAGAAAGGTGTGGAACCAAATTTATGTATATATATGGATCAACTCAATACAGGAATACTCTTAACTGTCAAAGTCTAGGAGGCTTACTTATGTTTCATAGTTTTTTAGATCAAACCCCACAAAACGTGGAAGGGATTTAGCCACTTCAAACTTGTTTATGGCAGATGGGCAAGTTACATGGTTTCTTTTGATTGTGTGGAGAATCTATAATGGGTTTTTTAGAATGGTACTTGGTTCATCAATAGATTTTGGCTATAATTAAGTGGAAACCATTGGGGCTTCTACAATGGTTTTATATTCCATCGCGATCTAGGCTTGCATTAGGGAATTTCTCATGAAATATCAGTCCCTCTTAGCCATTGAGAAAATCGGAGAAGCTATAGAACCTATTTTAAGATATGATGCTTACACAATTGGCTTGGAGTGTGGAAAATTTACTAAAACCTATGTCCAAGTTAATTTTAATGTTAATTGTGGCCGACAAAACGTCATGTTTGCATTTCATTTGAGATGTCGCTAAATTTGTGCTCTTTGAGTAAATGTAGTGGTCATAATACTTTTTTATATTCACAAAAGGATTAAAAAGCCCCCGAAGACCCATCTCCTCCAATTATTGATGATAGCACAGTTACTAGACAAAATATTCTAAAGGACTTGGTTAGGGTAGAAACTGTACTGCCTGAGGACTCGGGTAGATTGGGAAGGTGGGAGGGGGGCCACCATACTGTGGATGATGGTGGGGATAACCGAAAGGATAAGGGATACGATGACTATATTAATGTCAAGAATAGGAAAAATCAAAATAAGAGTAGCAAGGATCACTCAGTTAGGAACATGAATAACCGAAACAAAACTAGTGATAGGGAAAAGAATTCAAGGGGATAAGGAATATAGTTTTGAGAAAAAAAAAAAAAGGGTGAAGGAAAGGTTTGGAATATTCTTTAAAAATCATCGATATATCTTTCTTGTAATGATTTAAAGTTTGTCGAAACTCAAAAATGAAGTTTATTTAAGCTAGATCAATTCTAGAATAGGTAATCTTTTAAGAAGTTGTTGTACTAAGAGATAAAACCATGTGCTATTTGACGTTATAGTGAAGAACACTGATAAAAAAATTTCTGATTAGGTCGTTATAAGTAGTATCATAGTAGTATATTAACCGGAAAGACAAAGTCTCCATTTGGTGTTGATTCTGGACCTATGTAACAAAATTGATGATAACATCAATTTTATAAAGGAATGGATTGTAATATTCTTTAAAATTAAAATTACAATGAAATTGATGAGGACGAAAGCCGAACTAACTCTAAGGGCATAATCGTAGTAAGACTATTTATAATAACATTAACGAAAAAAACTCCTAAATAACTAAAATACTGAATATAAAAAATAACAATGAATAACTGCTAAAATAAAATAATAATGAGTCTTCAACAATCCACAAAACTAGTCCATGTGGTGTCATCATTAATTCTTCCACGCCCATCCATGCAATTGACATGCAAAGTTGGTAATATTCGTTCAAAATTTACGTTAATTATGTTCTCTTGAGCCAATGAATCAGAGCAATTCTTCTAGCTCCATGCCTAGGGAACTGATCATTATTATAACAAGCATGAGGCAGGCTATTATTGAGTTGGTTTATTGCTATAAGCTAGATCTAATGATCATTGTAGAGACTAGAACAGGAAGCTTTGGTTAATCAGCAGTAGGCCCTAAGGTTTAAGAAAATGATTTGTTTTGTGACATTGGGGAATATTTTGGTGTTGTAGAACCCCACACAGGCATTATGATAGAACTCGTGTTACGCCGCAGGAAATCCGCACAGAAACAAAGCTGCTTCACTGAAACTTGCATTGGTTTTTTCTGCTATCTACATTAACCCCAATATGAGATTGGAAAGTTTCTTTAATAAAATTTGAGAATGATGGTTCAGGTGATGTGTTTTTCGTGGGCAATGATTGGGAATTTTAATGAAGTTTTATAAAGAAAAGCTGCGGGTCTAAAATATTGCCTATTCTTTAGCACGTCTAAAATACTCTCCAATCTTGAGCACAAGTACACCATAATTCCATGAATGATCGTGGTATGGTGGACTTAGGATTTATGGACCAACGTGTACTTGGTCTAGTAGAGGTAAAAAGCTGTTGAATCTTGAAAAGACAAGTCAAAGCTAGGCAAAAATTGAATAGAGAAGGCTGTAACTTGAAATGAAGCACTTGCATTTGACTAGTCAACGGTTGAACCATTGTCCTATCCTGTTGACAACAAAGTTGTCGGAGGCCTTCTTTCGGCCGGGAAACTTGAGACCTTTTAGATTTAGGTTCACCCAAATTTTAAAACCTTTGTTAGAATAAATTGGTCTCTCCTAAACTTCAAATTAGAAGGGGATCTGGAGAAATATAAGAAAAAGAAAGTAGTGATTAACCTAACTAAAGAAACAAGGAGAAAAATCTTGTGCAGCCTAACTAAGCTACTAACAAAATCAAAATTTGATTCTAGAATATAAATCATGGGCTACTAGAGCTAAATCTAAATGGTTGATAAAAACAGAAAGAAATTCATAATCCTTTTATGTAAGTATTTTTGTTAGAAGGTTAAAGTTAAGAAAATTGAATTATAAATAAGCAAGGTAATTAGTGTTTTAATGTTGAATAACTGAAATATATGATTTTCGAATACTTCATATATATTCATACAAAACCAAAGGAACCTTTAAAGCAATCACCTGGATGATTGTAGAGGGTATGATAGGGATTATATCCCTATATATAGAAGAGTTCAATTTCATAAGAAAGATTTATCGATACTCCATGGATTTCCTACCTTTAGAATATTGATATATTATTTTATTGTTTTTATATTATTAGTTATTCTGTCTTAGTTTTTAGAATTATTTTAAATTTAGGGATTTTTCCAATAGGTTCTATTTTGTTATTATTGCCTAAACATTATTAGTACTCATATTATTATTATTTGTTAGCTATTATTAGTTATTTATTTTATTAATTTATTTCGTATGCAAGCAATTTATTTTATAGACAGTTTAATTGTTTTTTTAGATAGTTCAATAGTTACAACCATGTTGGTAGTATTAAGTGCTACAAGCTAGAGTTTTATTTTATCTTGTGATACCTACGCTTTTAAGATTATGAGTGTTATTCTATATATATATATATATGTATATCCTTTTAAAATAAATAATTATTTGCTTTTATCCATTTGATGAAAACACTATGAAAGTTTCTCTCTATTTCCTTTATCTTATGAATTCTTGGTGAATTGTCACGATAATACCTTGATTTCAATTAATTGTGCATAACATTAATTAGTTGATTTTACAACCCATTTAGTTAAAATTTGTGAATCATGTAAATTATAATTAAACATAGTTCAGATTAATCTTTTGGTGCTTCATATCCGTAAGATTAATTCATTTCATATCCCTTTTTGTATTAATTTCTTGTTCTTTAAAAAAAAAACCCATAAAAATTACCAATACCAAAACCTAAAAATATCAAACCTTTTCAATTTTATTTCAGTTTCAAGGTTTCATTGCATTTATTCATATCATATTAGTATCAAACTAGTCGCAGCGTGTGTTGTTGAGTATGTATCAATTTCTCTCTTTTGTTTACTACAATGGAATTAAGATCTAACATTAAGGATTGTTGATTGGTTGGTACGTAGAGTTTGAGATTCGAGTGGCAATTAAAGTAGTGGTATGTGGTGTTATATGAAAAAAAAGGAAATAAATTAAAAAAATTTAAAAAACTTTAGTGGTTAAAAGAAAAAAGAAGAAGTAGTAGTTGTTTCAAAAGGGATGTAGGAGTTGCAGAAAAAGGAGAAAATAAATGTTATTTTGGAATTTTAATATGCATTATGAGAAAGTAGGAGATCTAAGAGGAGTTTGTTAAAGCTTAAGATGTTGTGATTAACTTTACTAGCTAAATTGTTTACTAAGATGAAGGAGTAGAGAGTTTATTTCATATTAAATGCCTTGTTAACAATATAGTTTGTGTTATCACCATTCATCATGGTCTTTGTTGACAACTGAAATTTGGCTTAGGCTTTGTCTCCCAAAAGAGTCAAAAGGCTTAACTAAAGTGACCCAAGCTTAGCACATAAAGGGAAGCGCTTTGGACAACTAGAGAGAAGTTTAACCACTGAGTACCTCCATAACATATCCTCTATGTACAAAGACCATAGAGCCTCGCCACGTCAATGGGACGACCATAGGGTCTTCAATCCCCACGCAGCTTGCTCTTATAAGTGCCTTATCCAAAGCAAAGCCTAAGAGTCAAATTACCTTTAATGAGATAAGATAATCTAGGAGCAGGATGCAAGTGCTCCCATCATTAGGCCATCGTATCAAGACCCATACCCTGCCTAACGAGACTTGCTAGTCCCTAACCTAGCTACCTAAGTTAAATCCTGCCTCGTCAACCCACAACTATAAATAAGGCTCATCTAAGTATCTTAAGGGTAGGGGGAAGACCTTAGGATTTATTCCTAAGAGCTTGAAAGTGGTTTATACACTCTTTACCCCATCTCTTAGGCTTCTCTCATGGGTTGAAAACTTAATTAAGTATTGGAATGGCCACGCCGGAGGAAAACTCTAATACTTACTTTGATATGTTTGTTGTTTTGTAGGTTTAAGGAAGCCCAACAAGAGTTAGACAAAAAATCACCAACAATAGGTTTCATAGTAATATTACAACTAAGTTTATGGTAGATATATTAAAGTTAGCAACTCCAGTTCATCCACAACATATTCAATGGGTGAATATAGAGGAATTATTTTATATTACTAAGTAGGTAAGGGTACCAATCTTAATTCCAAGAAGATATTTTTATGAGGTCATGTACAACGCAATACCTATTACTTTATTTGATGCATTGCTTGAAAACCCCTAAGCATGTGAAAGGAGAGTTATTTATGACTCATGATGTCAACTCTTTCAATAAAGATGGTAAAAGAATAGTACGACTACCTCTGAGCTTAAATCATGTAAAGACTACAAGATTAGTAATGAATCCTCCTAAAAAGAAGTTGGCTAAGGTTATTGAAAAGTATATTGTAGAGACTGAGGTAGTAAGTAAATATAAGGAGTATCAAGTAGAAGATGGAGCAAAAGTACTTGATGCAATTATTGAACTAACATCATTGTTATTGACTCTTAGAGATGATAGGGGCTACATGTATTTGCATCTTCTTATTCCACCATTTAAGTTTATTTCTCACAATTTGTTATTAGGTTTATGGGGTATAGTTAGATGTTGCAATGCTATATTATTTGCTAAATCATATAAAATATTTGCAGGAGTTAATTATAAATTTGTTGGTGATTATCTATGCTAGAGTAGTATTCTCCTTATACTTAGTGTTAGTGTTAGGGAGTTGATAATGTATGATGATTTGAGACTTTATGGTCATTTTGGGAGGTCAGATATCTATAGGCTATTACAAGACTCTATGATTGAGCAAATGAGTGTTATTAGATCTTATCGTGGGTTGGCCTCCTTTAGAGTGGTTAAGGTTTGGTATTGATAACTTTGCCATTATTTAAGTCTAATGTTTAATAGATTCACATGAGCTAGTAGATAGAATATGTGATGAATAGAAGGAATTTGAATTAAGTTTGCTGAGTTTGTTGTTGAGGGTAGGAAATGTGTGGAATGATTACATTGTAGTCGATTACTTAAGTTTAGATAGTTTGGTAGATGTTTGTTAAGTTGATTTTCAAGGAATAGATGCTAAGCTACTATAGGAGCTACATATTTAGAGAGGTTTTACTAAGCATATATCGAGGCATTTGATATGAAATGGAGAGCTGAACCTATGAGCTACTATGACATGATTACACTTTTTTAAACTTTAGCTTGCAAGATTTTTTTTTTATCCTGGCGGTGCCCTTATTCAAGATTTAAGGATAAATCTTCTTGGGCTTAGAGATAATGATAGGGATCATCGTCCTAGATGTAGAAGAGGTCAACTTCGTAAGGAAGATATATCAATACTGCATAGATTTGATAACTTTAGAATATTGATATTTTATTTTATTATTTCCATGTTTGTATTAGTTTTCAAATTACCTTAAATTTAGGTGTATTTCAAATAGATTCTATTTTATTATTATTTTTTAGACATTTCTAGTTTCTATATCATTATTATTTGTTAAATATTATTAGTAACTTAGTTTATTAGTTAATTTTATAGGTAGTATAACAATTATATATAGTTTATTTTACTAGTTTATTTTTTTAACGATAGTTTAACAATTGTAGGCAATTTAGCATATAGCTAGTTGGTAACATTAGCCAATATTGGCAAGATATCTTATGACATCTATGCCACTAGGGTCATCAGGGTTAGTATATATACATTCATTTTTGTAACAAACAATTATATAGTTTTACCAGTTTAATAACAATCCTACTAGAATTTCCTCTCTTTTCATATGTCTTATAAATTCTTAATGAATTGTGGTGACAACCCCTTAATTTCAATCAATTGCGTGCAATATCAATTAATTGATTTAAGAAAACGCATTCAGTTATGATTTATGCATCATATCAAATTATAATTAAGCATAGTTCAAATTAATCTTCTTGTGTATCATATCCTTAAAATTAATTCATTCATTTTCCTTCTTGTACTATTTTCTTGTTCTTTAAATAAAAAAACCCATAGAAGTAATATTAAACCTTTTCAACTTCTATTTCAATTTCAAGGTTTTATTGTGTTTAACTCATATACAGATTTTATCCATATTAGGGTAAGAAGTTTTTTTAATCACCAAGATAAAGAGGTAATTGGTCGAAGGGTGTCAAGAATCAAAATTAGGAAAGTTATGTAGAGCAATAGGCAAAACCAAAAAGGATTCAATCGATATTATACACTATATGTTATGTGTACATGATGTGTAAATATTAATAAAATGTTAACATATATAATAATTGCATGGGTAATTTCCAAATTAATTATCACTTATGATTTGCATTCGTCATATATAGCAATACCTTATTGGTATTTACACACCATATGTATATTACATATGGTGTATAATACCCATTAAATCATTTCTTAGGCAAAACGCCTTTGCTGTTAATTGTTTCCATAATAGTTTTTCAATCATTACTAAAACAATGTGGGTGATAAAGTTTGCAATACTATTAGAGAAGCTTTTCACAGTACTTATGTTCAATTAGGTCATAATAAGACCTTGGTGCTCTTATTTCCCAAACTATTTAGTCTAAACAAACTTAAGGAGTTTAAATTAATAAGCCTTTATATAATCATTTATAAGGTGATCACAAAAATTTAGGTGAATCATTTTCAACCCCTTCTTAATGATACTATTAAGCATACCTAATTGAGCTTCATTCTAAGGGAAAATAACATCATTTTTCAAGAGGTATTACACTCCTTAGGGAAAAAATGGGGGTCTAAAGGATGGATTATCATGAAGTTGGATTCAAGTACAACATATGACCATATTAAGTGGAGCTTCATGAGGAACACCCTTAATGCATTTAATTCTTTCAAACTTTGGATTGACTTAATCTATTCTTGCATTTCAATAATAAATTTCTCTATTATTGAATGATAGTTCTCTTTCTAATTTTTAATCTAGCAAAGGAAAAGGGTAAGGATATCCTTTAGCTCCTTATCCATTCATCTTGGTCATGCAAATACTAAACATGATAATTTAGTACATATTAAACTGAGATTGTAGAAGCACATTAAATCAAGGGGCTTGAAGTTAGTACCATCCCATCTATTTTTTTCCAATGATATCTTATTAATAGGTATGGCGGTTAAAGATTACCAAAGCTATCATCGATGTTGCGGCTTCCTTTGGTTCTCTTATTGGCTAAAGGGAAAACCTCAACAAATCTTGTCTAATTTATTAAATGAATTCAAGCCCTCATATTAGAAAGCATGTGTGTAACAAGTTAGCTTTTAGACAAAACAATGTCATAGGAAAATACCTTCACTACAAAAATTAAGTGCCATAGCTACTAATAATTAGTAGCATTTTTGAAAAAGTGTTGCTATTAGTAATTAACTACAGCCCCACTTTTTCAATTATCTGAATAGCTATGTGTAATAATGACCCTTTTGACAAATGCTACAAAAAGATAAAACATAGTTGTAGTTTTAGGTTGATATGAATTTTGGCCTAAGCCTTTATCCCCTATCAAATTTTTATCATCCTTCCAACTCAATTTTCTATTTTCATTGTTTCTATTCTTAATCTCTCCCACTCACTCTCTTTGAGTCTTTGGTATGTCGCGGGACTTCTTCACCTACATTTTTCACTACTCTCCAGCGAATCTTTGATTTGGATCTTTCTTCACTGGCACATTAAAAATGATTAGGTATATCATATGCACATTACTTGATTTATGTGGTTTTCTAGGGTTTCATGTGAAGGTTTATTTATGAATTTAGCTAATAAGCCTTGTTTGGTACAACTCCGTATCCTCTCTCTAATTTTTAATTTTAGTTATTTGTTTATGTCGCTCTTAATGGATAATTGAAATAGTTCATTTCTCGTTTTTTATTGCTTATGTGTTGAATTTTGGATGTGAATACTTAGTTTCAAAAATTAGGGTTTTAGTTGCAACTAGACTATTTAACTTAAGGATATGATATTGCGAGTAGACAACATGCCAAAGGACTTGTCTTTCCGATTGTATTGTTATTTGTTGGACTTAATTGTAATATTTTGCTATCTTGAGAATCTTAATGCCACTTGATCATAAATTACTTGATGTTTCGAATGCACCACTTTTTGTTATTTTTTTGTTGTCAATATTTCATGAAATCATCTCCATGATGCACATTTGAGTTTGAAAAGCTACACCTTATATGTTGTCCTTTCTAGTGGATTATATATATTTCAGTTTGTTTGTTAATACTATGAATGCATATTAGGTTAGGAGCTTCATTTTACATTAACTGTTTTGACCTTCTACACTTTTCTACTATTGGAATGTAATGGTTCATTATCTTTTTAAACAGCATAAACAAAAGCTGAAATTCTTTGTTCTTATGTGATATCATAAATCATTATAGATCTGTCAGGAAAAAATATTATAGTAATTCTCTGAGTTTATGGTAGGGATTCTAGTAATTTGTGTTGAGAATATGATCACTATATTAAGATACAATAGTAATTTGTGTTGAGAATAATCTTATTTATATGATGCTTTTAGGTATGCTTGAAAATCTTGTAACTTGAAATTGAAGCAAAAGGAATCTTGTCATATAGTTTAATACATGTTTGAAACATAGTATTTACTTTCCTTAGTCAAATTTTCAGGTTCTAGCCTTAAAACACTATGTAAAAGAAAGTTATATATAATGACCTTCCATGGATGATTGTTTCTTCATCAATTTTAGAGAATCCTCTATTGTTTTAGATGTTGTTTTAGTAGTAAGTTTGTCCACTATGTAAGGAAGAATAGATCCTCAAGCGATCGGAAGAAAAAGAAATGCTAGGCATGCTTAGCCCATTAAGCCAAAGCAGTATGTTAATAACTGTAACATTTAAACCTTGTATCTAAGGAACTCTAATTAATACAAGAAATTAGCTTTCATCACACCAAACAAATAACCTAGCCACTCTAATGAAAGGGGAAAAAATAGAATTAACCAAAGGATTACTCTTAATCAACGACATACAACATCAATAGCATTGTTAAATTAGAGAGAACAAGTTAAAGGTTTCAATAGGACATGCTTGTTAATAGTGTTTCCTTCTCTATCTGCTAGTGAAAAATTATAATTCTTAGTTCTAAGCCTTAATATATATAACAAAGTTTATTTTCTCTTATGGTTTCCTGCAATGAGCGTAACAGAGATAGTATTTTCTTTAGTTAGCAATATTTTCCTCCTTTTATTGTTTGTCTCTATTTTTCTTATTTTAATTTTTGTTGTTTTTACATTATTTTCCTTAGCTGAGAGCATCCTTCTTAGTGCAATGTTGGCTAAATAACTAGTCATCCAGGTAGTATTGTAGTTTACATGCCACTTAGCCAATTCGATATATATAAAAAAAAAAATTAGGTGTCTCTTTTTCTTTCCTGTCTTTTTTTTTCTTTTAATATCTTATGTAGCCAATAAAAACAATTGAAAGCCAAATGTGAAAAAAAAATAAGGTTT
The DNA here is from genome assembly GCA_024138005.1 of Lumnitzera racemosa. Classification (NCBI taxonomy): domain Eukaryota; kingdom Viridiplantae; phylum Streptophyta; class Magnoliopsida; order Myrtales; family Combretaceae; genus Lumnitzera; species Lumnitzera racemosa. The sequence goes on from JAMXBC010000007.1 coordinate 13,412,200, forward strand.
TACTATATTGCAAATGATGCATATCTATATACTAGGTGTCTTATTGTTATTCAAACAAAGTAATACATTTCTCATAATATTGCTTGTACTTGTTAGGTGAGTCTCCAACATCAAGTGGTAAATTTACTTTATGTTAACCTGATTGTGCTTTTATCCATATTTTAATTTGTAAAATATTTTATCTGCAACTATGTGTTCTCAAATGTATGGATAAAATGGAATGTAATAAAACGCTATGATTATATGAGATATGCTTTTCTTATTTCCGTGCCATTCTTTAATATCCAAAAGATTTTTTGAAGTTTAGAGTAAGTTTTTTGGTCTAAAGTTTTGAGCATAGTTAGATGAGAAGGTTAATTATGATACAAATCTCTCTCTCTCTCTCTCTCTCTCTCTCTCTCTCAGTTCTTTTTTTCTTTTTTCTTTGTTCTTTTTTTTTTTACCTTTAAGGATTCACTGTCTTAGAGTAATATATTCTTGTACTCATTGTCCTTAATGTTCTCTTTGCATAGCACATGTAGCATTCTTCTCCACTAAACGGAGGATTGGGTTATATGTCCATTAGGTAAGCTGATTTGAAAATCATTTCAATACTTGGATGATTTGGGCTTATTGATCATACTACTGTTTGTTAGCACTGGTATTTTTCTTTTCATCAAAAGTTACCGCTTGTATTTAAGGAACCAATATTTTGCTTTATGCATTTGTTGTGATTTCCTTTCTCCTGTCAAGCCCTAAAGCGGTAGAGTCATAACAATTTTACTATGTAAACTATTCTAAGATTGAAACTAACTATACAGCTGCTATTTTAGACTTGACTTACACAAGGCGTTTATAACTAACCTATTTTAAAGTAAACGGTTCATAAATTAAATAAATTATCTACCTAAAAAAGTGTGAATATATATATATATATTCACTAAAATTCAAATATTACAAATAATGTTTGCAAGATTTCACCGTATTATATTTCATAAGCAATACATTATTTGCAAATGGAAAATTTTAAAATAAAAGTTACAACCTTAAAATTATATCTATTCTTTAGATGTATTTCCTCACTCCCTATGATCCAATAGTTGCTAGCCTCAATGTGAATATAAGCCGTTTCCTAGCTAGTATTTACAACATCTATAAGGATGTAAGAAATCAACAGCTCAATAAGTTGGGATAGAGACTCAAAACAACATGTCAATCACAAACATGGTTATCAACTAAATTAGTTAGATGCCATACATATATAAGCAAATGCTACCGCATGACGTTGTTCGATCCGTCGTGAAATTAGAAAAATTACACTCGCTTTGATCCGAGTTAAGGAGTTTCTATTTAATATAACAACTCATAACCAAACCTAAGCTTATGTAATGGAAACATTGCTCCTCCTACGAATACCTTCAAATCATTAACTTCACCCTTTCCGTAACCTCTTCACTTGTCACTAAGTTCAACAAAGGATAAAAAAGGGACCAATTATACTATCTAGTGCTATCTCTTTCGAAGGGCTCATATTTGGTCAGAAAACCCTAAGTTTTCCCCTAATGGGTTGCAATGCAAATCCAATTTAAAATTTCAAGTCATATATTTAATTAGATGTAGTTTAAGGTGTTCAATCATATCAACAAATCATACAAATGCAAGCCAGGACAACAAATTAAAATCATATCATCAAACTCAAAAATAAGCACATGCGCATAACCATCTATTTAAAAAACACAATTAAGTACAATTTCAAGCCTCCAAGTACTACAAATTAGTACTCTGAAATGCAGTAACATATTAATTCCAACTTACCTGAACCCCTCGCTTACTTATTCGAGGTGCAACTCGCACAGGCCATCGTCAATAATCCCTATAATACAAACGTTGTTTTAGTTTTTGCACAACTACTATAGATTGATTTTATCCTATAATTCTTATTGTTATCTTTAGTTTAGGGTTTTAGTATACTTAATTATTCAGGTTTTTAAGTCTCTTAAAGTTATTCCTAATTTAGGTTAAATTTTGATTTAGTTTTGAAATCAGTTTCTATATTAAGTTTTTAACTTAATTTTTTATTAGGGATTTTATATGTAATCCCTAGAAAATCATTTCGACCCATAATGTAAAATTAATCACATCATTTTTAAGTATCCTAAATATCATTTTTTGTCCATAACCAATGTTTTAGTCTGTGCGGTACATCTTATCCTAATTTAACTATCAAATTTACTTCTAATGTAAGAAAATTTTACATTTTTCATATAAGTACAATAATTTAAGTTTCCTACCAGATTTATTATATATTTCTATTATTAGTATAATATCAATTTTAACCTAATATTTTCCTACTTATCAATTTCTTATACTTACATATTATACATTATTACCTAACATATACACAATATACACATATAATATCCCCATCACTTCAAATATCATCTCCTAACATTAAATAACATTTCAAAATATCTAAATTTATCCCAAATCAGAATTTATACCTAATTACCTTAAATTAAAAAATTAACTTAAGATATATCATTTTTACCTATTACATATATACTACATAATTCCCTAATAACTACATCTAGCACCGTAAATGCTACAAATATCATACTTCATTAAATTTCAACATCCTAAAACATATAATTATACACTAAATCAGTAATTATCCGTTTAATTACCTAATTAATCCAAAATTACCCATTTTATGCATCATTTAAAGCCTAAAAATTTTCTAAAAGTTTCAAAAATTCATTTATGAAAAAAGACTTCGTAACACTGTTCTACATCATCTAAATAGTCTACAAAAAAATTTTGAGATTAAAACTACACTTTTAAAGTCGTTTATTTCTAGATCAAAATATGTTCGGTTTTACATGGTTTCTTAAGGATAATATATTTCTAGACATAAATTTATCAAATTAAAAATTTTCCCTAAATCTACATACTTAAAAACTTCAGAATAACAAATTTCATAATTTTCTAAATATATTTAATATTTTTACAGAATTAAATAAGATCAAGTTGGAAATTGAACTTACTTATCCGATTGACTTTCGGCCACCAAAGGTGGCTCCATGTGTGTCTGCCAAGCTAGGTGATGGTGGTAAAGTGTAGTGGTGGTGGTGGTTTACTTCCAAGTGGTCATGGGTTGTTGGTTTTGTCTAAATGCCTTAATTGCATATATTTTTTGTAAATTATGCAATTAAACCCTAACCCTTACTCTTTTGGTTCTCTCTAATTTCCTAACACTCTTAATTGACCAAATGAGCTTCTAAAAAAATTTGGGTATTTATAGTACTGCTTAGATTTTTTTTTTCATTAATTTAAGTTGACATTGGTCTTATCTTATCATTTTCCACTTTCTATTTGTTTAATTTTAATTGGTTGATTTTGTTTTTTCCATTTCCAAGCTACCATGACCAATTTCTGGACATTTCCTCATTTTTTTATTTTTCTTTAATTATTTATAAACTTTCTTTAATTATTTAGTATTATTTTAACATATTTCCAGTATTTTGAGTAATTTCATGCATTTCTACTTATATATAAATTCATATATGGTACAGATAAATATTCTTAAATATTATTTATGTTATTTCATGATTTTTAGTGTGCATATAATTTATTTATATTATTTGTTAGTTATCAGAATTCGTTTTACGTATTTCTAATAACTAATGGGAAATTCACATAAAATTCAATATTATAATAATTAATTATTTTATTATTAATTTTCCTAATTCCAAACTCATCGGATCACTTTACTGCTATTTTTAGTTTCATTGTAAAATTTGAGCTGGATGATCACCCTATGTTTTATAAATCGAACCCTGAGTAGCTGATTGCGGGACTTACATTCCCTAAAATAAATAAAGTATTGAAGAGCTAGCAAAAGGACAATTTGATAAGATTTTGATATGTATGACCTATCCTTGTTAAGGTAGTGCTCAAGGACATTCAATTAAGTTACTTACTCAAGTGCTTCCTTTAACTAAATTCCTTGCTACATTTCTGCTCATGTCTTCTTCTTATACCTAGGAATGTTAGTTGGATTCTATCAAAGTTAGTGGTTGAAAGATAGCATTGACCCCAAGATGGTGAGTAAATTTAAAATATTATAAATGCACATCTACTTCATTGCTTGCATTTCAATCAATTCAAACGTGCATTAGCCTTTTTGTCTTTACAATATTTTTATGTTTTTGAATTTTCCTTGTGTCATTGTAATTTCATAGAGCATAGTTTTCGAAAACCTTAGGACGCTAATTTTGGTTGATGGAATTTTTTTACATGTAGAAACAATTTTCAAAACTATTAACGAAGGCTGCTGATGATTATATTGCCTTGACAACATCTATTTTTGATTTCCAATGGGCCTAGAACTTAAAGGAGCCACCTTTAGTATTGAAGTTTTTGTTTTCATACACCTATTTCCCCTGTTATTGAGTAAGTTTCATATTGAAGTGCTTAGAGCTTTGATATTCAATTTATGAAAGTAAACCCCTGTAGTTCAAAAAAGGAAAAAAAAAAGCATACCTTTTTAATGTCCTCTTATGTCCTTTTCATTTCATGTTCATGTAGGAAATGCTTCGTCCTATTCATGTTGCCTTGGCATCATGTACTAGATATTTTGAAGCAATGTCGACCATGAGGGAATCATTTGCCATAGTTCAAAAACTGAGGGTAGAAGGTGCTCATTGGCTAGAAACAATCGATGGAAATAGTAAGTTGGGAGATTTCAATCAATTCGACAGCATAAGCCATAGTAGATTATCTTGGCTTCCAATTAAAAAGGGTAGCACGTAAAGAAACGAGTTAAAAAGTCTTGGAGTGAGTTTTATTTATCCACTAAATTGAGTCATATAGCAGTTTATACCTCTATAAATGGCCATGACATGTCGTTACTGCTTCTTTAGAGCTTATTTCCTTATTTGTTGACCATTGTTCCTACCGATTGCTTTTCTTTTCCTTTTTCCCCCCATATTGGTTTTAAAATATGATGTACAAGGAATGTAAAAGTTGCACTTTGTCATGCTAATATTGTTAATCACATAGAATTTATTTGTTAGGTATTATCACAATTTGCTGTGTATCCATTCATGTTGGCTACGAGGGTGCACCCTTTATTAATCTATGTTGTATAATAATATGTTAGAGCAGCTATACTTTATCTTGTCAATAGTATCAATCATCTGGGATTTTGCTTTATAAGGTGTTGTGGCATCCTTCTATTATGTCAATATAAGAGATTTGGTTAGCGAATGGAGTTCTTCTAAAGCTGTGCTTTCTTATATCATGCATATATGTTAACTAATGGCAATTGTTGTTTAGTTTCGTAGTGTCCTAGGTAGACTATTTATATGCTTTTCCTTTCTTTTCCATGAGAAAGGAAATAGTGATAGATTATAATAACTACTATTTTACTTTATTAATAGTAATTTTAAATTGACATTAAATATATAAAATAGTAATAGTTTAAAATAACTTCTATATTATGTCATTAGTAGTAAACTCCTGCAAGGATCAATTTCGAACTATGAACTAGATCAGAGGGCTAATGAACTAGCTTGGCTCGGATGTAGTCAAGCTTGAATCATCCCCCAAATCGCCTAACTCGACAAGCCATGAACTACCTTGTCATATTTTATACAAAAAAAATAAAGAAAAAGAATAGAAAGCCATATTCTGCAAGCTTTCTTCACCTCACTTTCTTCTTTAGCTTTACTTTTTCCATTCAAACTTCTCTTGCACCACATTTCACATGTCCCTTTCTGGCCATTCAAACTTCACAAGAGCATTATCTTTGTCTCCATTGTCCATGCCATAATAATTTAGTGTATGTTTCCTTTGTCAGGTGCAATTGCAAAAAAGGTCAAATGTTAAGTTGAAATTTAAATCACGCATGAAGTACTCAGACAATTTAAATGGTTCAGTGCGTTTTGCACTGAAAAAAAGTTTTAGATGTTTGTATAGGTGGAGCATTTTTGAAATTTGGATAATTTAAATATTGTAGCTTTAGAACAATTTCATTTCAAAATTTCAAATTTTAAACGAGATGCATATACCTGTTGAATTGCATACAAATTAGAGGGTTTAGAAGTTATCGCTCCTTCACAAAAACATTCAGACGCTCTAATTATTCTACCTTTGCATTTCGCAATTGTGAAACTCTTACATAAATATTTCTTTCGGTAACCACAAGGCTCCCAACATAATTCTTTATTTCATTTCATCAAAACGTTTGCATTAACCATTACATTTTCATACACTTACTTGCTAAATAATATCTATTTTGCATCATCTTGCAATTTGTTTTTATCCCTCAATTGTAAATCTTTCTTGTGTTATATATATATATATATATATCCATGGAATTAGATAACTTAAGAGAGTGGGATCCCTCATTCATCATGGATAAAGTAAGAGAAAATGCATTGGATAGAAGGTGAATCTTCCGAGCATGGCTATTAGAAAGTTAGTTATCTCCTTGGTTAGATAAACTTAAGAAGAATCTAAATGGACTTTCTCTAGGGATCTGCGGAGGAAACGAGAAATTTTCTTGGTTGGATGGGGAAAGACAAAAAATGGAAGAAAGATAATTGGGTTCGGGTCTAATAAATCTAAGAGCTTAGAATAAGGACTACATGATCAAGGTTGTGTAGAGCATAAGGAAAAAACACCTACTCTAGGGAAAATTGCTGACAAAGAAATATAAATTTGACCAAATGGGAGGGATACATTTCGCCAATATTTTATTGTTGAAAAGGGACGATTCACGGCTTAATGATAGACTAGTATAGACTGGGGAAAAACTTGGACATCTAACTAGACTATAGCTAGCATCCCGAAGGGTTTCTTGATTGCCCCACGACTCAAAATCACGAAAGTTTGATTATTGTTGATTCTTGGACCGGCTTAAATGATTGAAATGTGGAGAAAATTTCTTATCTCACTGATGGTTAGATAAGAAACATACTTGGAAACATTTTAATCGATCTATAAGCTTGCTGCAGAGCCCTTAAATGTATAATTGTTGGGTCATGGATGTTCGTTGACTAAAAAAGGGTACGAGTGTTTTCATTCCTCCACTGAAAAATCGAAATATAAATTTTACATGACTTATGATGTTATTTTCTCTGAAAATAAAATGTTTTACGAGCCTTCTTTCTGGAGGGAAAACTTAAGTGGGGAGAATGACTCATCATTTTGATTTTTACTACAATTCGTGTTTAGTTGTTCTAAAAGTATTCTTAAAAATGCCGAAGGGTTGTCCACGTCAACTCTAAATGCTCCTTTTTTCCTAGTCGTCATTGTCATTATCTTCTTCAGCTGCATATACTCCTCGTTCCAAGCCTTCTTCATCTTCGTCTTTTCTACTCTATTTTCCAAGTTAGATTCAATTTACATATTCACTGCATTAGGAGGCCTAGAACTCTCTATTGCGACCAATCTTTACCCTAGGAGTCACGATTATTTGAAAAGGTTTATAAAGAGAAGAATGAAGCGTTTAGCGAGGAAAATGTGGTTGTAAGTGACAAGAAGGAAGGGAAAGACTAAGGAGGCTGAGTTGGCAGAAGAATTACCGATTACACTCTGTAAAGAAACGAGAAAATGCGTTGAGTATCTAATTTCCCAATATGTGACCTACAGGAATTTATCTCAATGCTACAACGTTTTTATTACTCACGTTAACAAAGAGAGAGTACTAAGAATCATCCACGAAGCTGATAGCATTTCAAGAAGGAAAAAAGCAATCATCAGGAAATGAAAGCTTTACATGTAAATCACCCCTTCGGTATTGTAGATCTACCTCAAAGAAAAAGAGAAGCATGGAGCAAGTGGGTGTTTAATATAGATTATAAAGTTGATGAGAGCATTGAAAGGTACAAAATTTGATTAGTTACCTAGAGATATACCCAAACATGTGGGATAGAATAGGACGAGATATTTGCACTAGTTGCTAAACTTTAGTCCAAATCAGCAACGAATCTCAATTAGCCCTTATATCAATTAGATCTAAAAAAAAATTTCTTAACGGAAACATAAAAGGAAAATATATATATATATATATATATATATAACATTTTTTAGGATTCAAGTCAAAGAAAATAAAATAAAATAAAATCACAAAGTTTATTAACTGAATAAGTCATTATATAGTTTAAAACAATCACCTTGAGCTATTATAATAATGACTTGGGTTGTTCACAATGTCAAGCTAATCATACTTTATTTGTCAAATCAGGAGAGAAAGAAAGGAGTCAATTTTCATAGTCTATGATGGCATCATCATTACATGACAATTTGAATGGAAAAGATGTTTAAGAAGAGAAATTCCAGGTTGAATTTGAGGTTAAAGATTTAGGTGATCTAAAGTACTTTTTAGGATTGGAAGTGGTCAGGAATATGATAAGGATAGATCCTGTATCCAAGTTAATACAGGCAAATAAAGAATATTGAAATTGAAATTGAAATTGAATTTTTTTTTTTTTTAGGTTTTTCATTATTTTATGGGCTTTAGGGTTTATAATTTGGATTGGAATATTAAAAGAAAAAAGATATGAATATATCAACTTTTGAGTATGATACACCAAAAATTAGTATTCATTTAATTTTCAATCAATATGATGTGCAATTAAAAACTAAATGGGGTTTCAATTTATTTAATTGATATTAGGTCATATTGGATAAGTCATACAGATAGATAAAACTTAAAAAAAAGTTCTCTTGATTTTTCTAAAATCAACGATCTAATGAAGTAAAGTCCAATACAAGAATTTATATGCCCTGGAACCTTAACTAACAAAATGGAAAGATTGTAAAATATTTACTGAAAATAATAACAAAACTGGAAATCTCAAAATATGAAACATCCGTAAAAGCTAATACCGAAAGAAATAACATAAAGTAAAAAATAAAAATTAAAGAGTCTTCATGCAGTAAATCCCAAAGTGGCACCATTATTGTAGCATCCATGCAAATTTAGCCACTGCATTTAAGTTGACAATTGAAGAATTCTCATGTAACAGTTGAATGAAGGAAATCTATTGCATTTAGAGAATTAATCCCCATCAAATAAATATGGCTCATGCTCATCCAATGCAAGCACTTTCTAGATTAATCGGAGGGAACTAAAAGAGTAGGGTATAAACTTGTGAATACTCCCCTTCCTCCAAATTAGAAACGTCAAGCATAATAAGCAGATGAATATATTTATCTCTTATAAGACTTGACCTAACTTATGCAATCAGCGCTTGAACCAAGCAATGCATGCCCCTACAAGATCTCATATAAATGCAGTGAATCATTATAAAATATTTGAATGGACATGTGAGATGAGTACCATCCAAAGAGTTAGTTAACAGAGACATCTAAGGGTTTGTTGACGTTGATGTTGATATTGATTAGGGCAAAGGAATTTCCAGTTTAAGCCTACTTTAGCTTGTTGCACATAAGTGTGGGGAATATTTAGTTATATATGGAAGCAAGAAGCAAATAGTGTGGCTCAAAGCAATGCAAAAGCCAAATTTCGTACTACAACATAAGAAATTTTTGAGGTCATTTAGCTGTAAAGGTTGATGAAAGAGTTACATATACCTCCTGGTTCTACTGCTCATGTTTATCGTGATAGCAAGTTAGGAATCAACATGTTCGTATATATTGAAAATTTATCAAAACAAAGATAGAAGACAAAGCAATAAATCTAGATTACAGCATCAGCAAGAGACCAATGTTTTGACTGAATCCTTAGTTATAAAGCCTTTTTAAGCAAAATTTGTGCAAGTTTGGAATTATCGATATCATTACAGTTGAATTAATGTATTAAGCTCATTAATGTTAGGGGTAGTTGTGATCGGTGCGTAAGTAATTATTATTATCAACTATGTTAGATTTATCTATAAAGTGGCCCTCGTATACATAAATAAAGTATAACACAAAATAATTCTATATTATATTTTTTTTACATGATAGTTATATCTAATAAACCATGCGAACTAAAAGACTTCAGTCTATCAAAGTGACACTTCATCCGACCAAAGTCATTCCTTTCTAAAGCAAACACGGCCGGCAAGAAGACAACAATTTGTTCCATTTTTCAAGCCTCAAAAAATAAGTAAACAAATAACTTTACTCAGCAAATTTATAGCTCAATACAACCTAATGAAATTCTAAATTCTTATTATATTCAGAACAACGATCGTCAATATCAAATTCAAGGGGTCAAAAAATAGAGGAACTTTCTGAGTCACCGGCTCAATAAGCATCATAAGAGTGAATCGTCACTAGAAACCAATATGCCTGTCATGATCTACAAAACGCAGTTTTCTCAACATCTTCAATGGGCAATGCGAACTTGCTGATAATCATTTCGAAAGTTCAATTTATAAATATTTGAAGGAACATATAATTTATCGAGCTATCCACTAATTCTTGGTATTAGAGATTTATCCTTAAATGTAACGCCAAATCAATGCGGAGCCAGAAGATCCATCCTTTCTCCCCCCCTCGATGGTGAACATAATGAAAAAAATTGTCTTAAACCATAAGAATGGAATGGAATGCTGAAGATTTGGAATTCACACATATTTAATAGCATTAATTTGTAATAAAAATGATTGAAATATACAAGGAAATGCCTAGATGGGTTGAATAGGTTATTTTAACGTCTTAATCTTACTAATATTCACTTTGGTGGGGAAGACAAAGGATCACTAGAAAATACACATAATGCAATCTTGATCAATATCAAGAGCAGTGCACGCAGCTGATTCTATTCTTAAGCCAAAGAAATATGAAAGTTGTCTAACTAAGATTCACGTATAACTAGCAATTTCAACTAGTACAAAGGAGAAGGGAAAAAAAAAAGAGAGAGAGAGAAAAAGAAAAAATTCCCCCCAGAACAACTGTTTTACTTCCAATTATAGCCCCTACGGAGAAAAAAATAGACACTAATCAACCCTGCCCTCCCAAGGAGGCACCCCAACAAAATGTTAACTGCCTCCAAAACTCAGAAACATCCTAATGGACCCTAGTTATTCCCCACTAGCACCGAGAAAGCCGGTCGGGGGAATATTTGAGACTAGACAATGGCAATTTACAACTTAGGAGGCTTACTCAAAATTCTTAATACAGGGTGAGGGGTCGAAAGCGACTTCGACCAAAGAATGCTGTGTCAAAATTATCCGGCTAAAATGTTGTGTAATTGGAGAAAAGGTGCAACAGTTTATCCAAAGCTTCGGGGTAAAACTTCCTTGCAAACAGGTAGCATGGCCGTTTCACTCCATTCCACAAACAAGGTGTTATCTGCTCTTCATGCTGTACAAACCAATGGAATGAATCCTCAGAAACTATAATCGGCATGCTAGAGAACTTAAAGCTTGAAAGTATTAAGTATCATACCCTATCATCGCTCGTCACGTGCACACTCATGTCAATTGACTGCAGAAGCAGCAAAATCAACATCCAAAGTGGATAGGAAGATATTTAAAGAAAATACTTCAAACTATCGTAAAAGGGGGATATCATTGCAAAGGTGACATTCTAAAATAAGGGCCCAATTGTTTATGTCCCTTTTTTTTTTTAATATTTTGGTTGCTTATCTTTGTCCCATCTATGTTCCGTTCTATAATCTATTCTGTTTCTACTATATGTATTGCCCTTTTTTCTTTTTTTGGGTATCTTAATTTCCAAATACTCAGCTTCAAACCGAAACCAAAATGAGCAAAATGCTGAGTCAAAGAGGCCCACTAAATTACTTATCATAGGCATGGATTGTAAGCTGCAGCATGAATGAATCTATTGGAATAATTAAGGAGAGCTTTTAACTTGAAGACAAAGAAAAGACACAAGGCAGAATTATACCGTGATATTCTTGAGAAGTTCGTATGTAATATCTTGAGCCCTGTATGATTTTGGGTGCCATTTTCGCTCCGACCAATCAACATGTGTTGCTGACCATGTCGCAATTCCACCAGGATCAACTAACTGAAAAAATAAATAAATAAATGATTCATTCAGTTTAAATCTAATTGAAAAACACAAATAAATTCTTTGGAAGAAAATGCTTACGTTGAAATAGGTCGGCAAGTAATGTTCATCCGCAATGCAATTCTTTCCATCTAGACCTGGCTGCAGTAATGAAAATTCTATATCAGTGCATTGCAACTTTAAAAAATTTTGATGATTGTTCATTATGGTCTTCATAGACAATGAAGCTCCTTTGCATAATGTACACATCAATCATGTTCCAGAAGTGCAGTAAAAAAGAAAGAATGAATTCGCTTTGGTGGGCAATGGTGATGATTCTGCTAAAAAAAAGAAATACAGAAAGTTCTTTCTGAACCTTGCACTACAGGCACATCTTATGTTCCCAAGTTATTGGACAGTTAACACGTAAACTATACAAGGTTTTCACATTTGGCTTCAAATGGAATTTTAAAGAGAAAAATCTCCCATAAAAGTTTTTACATATGCATGCAACATGTGCACACAGCAACTAGTAGAAAGGAAGGAAGAAAAAGGTCCCAGTAAAGATATCAAATATTTAGACTGTCACATTTGCATACATATACTATATTTTCTTTATTGGGTAAAATGAGAATTTTTTTATTTCCATAAAAAGGAGTAAATGTAGAAAGGTGCTTAGGTCAATAATGTGGCCCCTAGAGCACAAAGGTGCTTCCTAAAGATGACAAACAAACAAGTATACAAAACTAAAAAAGATGCCAAATAACAGCAAAGAACTAGGAATTCCTCCTTAGACATATTATAGAGTGCACACATTTACTAATTCATTTCAATTAAAAAAAAAATGATCAGGGGAACAGCAAAAAATTGACATGAAATTCAAAACAAATTAACGACAAAACTTACCTTGCAATATTCACGGAATATTGAGTAGTATAGACTGTCAGCCATAACAATCAAGGCATGCTGCCGCTTCATAGTGAACCACTGCAAAGAATTAGGAATTTCTCCTCAGACAAATGTATAGTGCAAATACGAATGCAGTTTGTTCAAAGCCAAGCTAATCTGTTCAAACCCCATGTGGCTTGTAGGCACATACATCCAAACAGCAAAGGAAGGAATATCATGACTTGTATCCCCATTATGATGATTGATAACCAACCATAGTTTCAAATTTCAAATGCAACATAGAAGCAAAAGCCAGACAAACTATCCAAAATAATTCTCATATTGTAAAATAGCAATCGTCATAAATCCACTGTTTGACTAATCATAGACCATTTATTTTGTTGGTAACAGAGGAGAATGTCTGTAAGAAGTAGCATGGACTAAAAGAAGCATTAACTGAGCTCAAAGCACATGAAACACCCTAAAAGACCTAAGCACCAGTTAACTATAGCTTGCTTATATAGGCTGCCCCTTAAAGCATCCTCATTGGGCATGAAAGCACTACAAGCTCAACCCCTAGGACAACCCTGGAGTAATACCGAATATTTTTACATTTCTATTGCTCCAATAACTCAGCACATATGCCTAGTACTTAAACAACTAAACATCAACATTGTCAATACATGATGTCATGCTATTTCTTGGAGCCATCTATCATGCTTAAGCATAGAATACCTCGGTGCATGAGCTTGTACAGATACATACATTTTAAAGGAATTGAGTGCAACTATGGTCATGTCCCTCCTTTAGCCCGAAAGAATCTTATGTACACTCTCTTGGTAAATCTAAGCAACAATACTGCTTATCAAATAAACGACTCTAATGCCAAAACATAAAGAACACCTACCTGGGCACCCTTTCGGAAGTCTTTCTTCTCGATTTCAGGTAACATGTGCTCTGAATATCGGCCATTTCCATGAGGACCAGGGTCAAAAAAACTGATAGAAAGCACCCATTCTTAAGCAAGGGCAAAATAAGATATGGCACAAGGTACAGAACAAGATATCATTTTTAGGTATTTGTATGGTAATTACCAGTCAACATAGCTAATATTTGTGTGCATGAGATAGTCATAGACATAGTCAAATGTATGGAGTGGCACACAACTGCAAAACCAGATAAATATAGTTGTCAATAATAAAAATGAAGTCAACTCCATCACAAGAATGAGTCATGATGACAATATATTCATCATCAAATATGCCATACAGGATAATGAAAAGAGAGCAAGAATACAATATTTGTACCAAAAATTCTACCTATCAGAAAGTAACACAAAATGCTGGTTATCGGGATCTTTAAGGGCGTTTACTAATAACCGCTTCTCTGCATCAACCATTGAAATTTTTCCCCACACCACCTGCATATATATATGATTCATCAACTTACTGATTTACGTATTGAAAACCTACAATGATATTATGTAACAATATTTGTAGTTTTTAGTAGAATTAGCTGCTATGAGCTCATGTAGAGTCCGCATAATGATATTTTTATTTTGGACCATACTATTCAATATGCCTAGCAGAGTGTAATGCATCCTTGTGCATGGACAATATATTTTGCATTGGTCATGCACAATGTAGAAACAACAATCATAGCATACACAGCACAGCATTTATTCACATTGATCGATCACCAGAATCCCAATAGGTGACATTGGATAACTTTGAGAATAACTAAATGCAGTGATTTTGTTCAGTTCCCTAAGGAAAAATGAGTTTCAACACCTTAAGATATGAATTACTGACAGCATAATTTTCTTTCTTCAAAGTATGGAACAACAATTGCTTGCCTTAACTTTTCCTGGAAAGAGGAAATTCAAATGCTTGTTTAAACCAGTTCATCTACTAAGCAACTAACATCTATGGTATTGAGTTCCCAAGAGTGCATGCATGCAACGAAAAACTGAATAAAAGTACCAATGAAATAGAAAAAGAAGAAAACTGAGAAGGCAAGAGTCAACAAATTTAGATGTCCATTCATTGGAACGGACAACTTTCAACAGATAAGCATTAAATAACCTTGGGAGTCTTTTGATCATTAGTTGGTTAAAGGTGAAACTTGGCAAAAGAGTATATTTGCACAGGATACATAAGTATGGTAGACAAACATATTTTACTTGCTAGTGCTCATGAAATATACAGCGCATTATCATAGAACTAAGTACAGAATGGTTTAGGTTTTGGTATCAATATCTACAAGGCTTTCCAAGTTAATAAAAGGCCATAGTTGGCTCTAATGATAAGAGTGTCAATGAGTAAGAATGTAAAACCATAAATGGCATGCAAACCTGATCACCGCGGATGTCCCGATTGATGAAGTAGCGACTCACATGAACTGGCTTTTCTCTAGAAGCATGAACATAGATTGAGAATCTGCCTTCATGTCCCTGCCAAATAATCAGAAATATATCAATGACCCTGTAAAATACTGCCAGATAGCCCAAAATAGTTGACCACAAACTAATTGCCCTAAACTTGAATATATCACCAGGCAAAATAAATAAATAAATAAATCCAGACCATTGTTTTTCCTTGCAAGGAAAGATGTCCCCAGTGTGATAACCAGAACTGATGGTCGGTCCATTAGTAAGGCCTTAAACTTTAACTTGCTGATAGTTCTCTTAAGCATTTCTCATGCCAGACCCAAAAAAGCAAGCACAAAAAGGAGAAATGGAAGAGGAAAGACAGATACAATGATTTCCAATCCAACAGGAAGTTCCATTTGAGGTTTTCTTGCTACCACCTTGATATTCTGCTCATGATAGGAAGATATAAGGATCCCTAACCTTTTGGTTTAACAGGAACGAAGCTAACTTCTAAAGACTTATGAAATAACATGTCAAGGAAATGCAATCCGCTTGAACTAACCTAATGATTCCCTTACATACGACTATGTAGACAGCCTTAAAGTGTACCCGCAGAAGTTCCAGAATGAAAGGGTACATTGCCATACCGAGCAGTCCAAGCTTTGCTCACAGAGACTATATACCACCATATCCTCAGAAGAAGAGTTTGCAAGCATCTTCTTTTTAAAAATTTTGAATATGACTACTAAGGCAATAAGGTGTAGAAACATTCATATGGCAGACATGAGCAAAATAAGGTCTAAAAACTCTAGCATGAATACTGAAGGCTGAATGTGATTGAGACAGAGAGCTTACCTGAAAAAATTTATCCCACAGCTTCTCAAAAGGTAGTGAACCAGGAGTTAAGAACATAAAAGCAATTTTGGGATTTTTTGATTCAACTGGAGGGGTGTTTAAGATTTCTCTAATAACAACTCGTGATGCAATTTCCTCATCAGTGTATTCCCTTGCAGGAACAGGTGGAAGCCAATCAGTCAGAGCTTTACAACCTTTAGAAGTAAACATGTAGCAGGCGGCACTCCCTTGGGGTGGATAAATATAAGCACATATAAGAAACGCAGTGACTAAGCAAACCAAAACTATAATCCATACAGGCTTCTTCAATGGAGGACGAGGGCGATGCCCAGTCAAAATCTGCACATCACCCATGCCTATTCGCCACCCTTTAGCTGTCTTCATTTATACTGATGCAATGAAAGCATCACAGGTTTATTTACATCAATATCCTCCCTCTTCAATATCTTTCCATCTATAATCCCTCCTACTGAAAGAGGATAGAGTTCCTCAGAGGAGGCTCTACCGGAAGAAGTGAATCTAAAATGGAGGAAAAATCAGCAAACGTGTCAACAATCAGGGTAGAAAAGGTATAATGAATCAATTAAGCTCATAATGAAAGAAGAGTCCAGTAAAATCAAAAGTCACAACTTAAACGTCATTCAAGACAATTAATTTTGCATATGCAAAAAGACTAAATTATCGTTTACCCAACAAATAAAAAAAGAGACTGAATTATCAGAGGATGATTTTTTTTCTTGGACAAGGCATCAGAGGATGATTCATAACAAAGAAAAACCAACTACACAACAAATGCAAAAGTAAGTTGCCAAATAAAAATGCAAGGTATTCATTTGTGTTTATTCATAAGAAACCTGAAAGTTGAGAGAAACTAAACAAGATCATAGTGTGTTCTTCACATTGATGTCATGTTACATAAGTTCAAAAAAAGGAAATCAGCTTTAAAAGGGCAAAAGGATCATATAAAGCTCCTTTTGGGGGTGAAAGTACACGGTTTCATAGTATACAAGCAAAGCAAGGAAAATCTAAAGTCAACTAATGTATTCACCTCACTGACGCAACTCCAATAGTCACAAGAACAATTATTTCAGTGTTCTCAACGATTATAAAATGAAAACGACAGCCAATAAGAAATGTGCACAAAACAATGAAGAAATCATATCATATCATGAGGATTAATATTTCCTTGATTTGCCCAACTACTTAAGCTAAATGGTGATTCCAAAAGACACGAGAAAAAGAAAACCAGTTTTTTTTTTTTCCTTATAATGACGAAAGTCAAAACTATCCAATGCATCCTTCCTAACTGATTTAGAATGCAATAGAAGGAACAGACTTTTTTTTTACATCTAAATCAGCCAACTCTCCGCTCCCCATTCCGCCAATCAAACATCCCTAAAAATCCCAACTTTCTGGACTTCCCGTGAATTGCCAAACAACATGAGATAACAACCTTGATAACTAAGAATACAAAATAGACAGAATTGAACGAGCATTCTCACCTATAAATGACAAACCAAATTTGTATCAATTCAAAAACAAAGAAACAGCTAAGAAAATCAATTCAAAACGAGACCAAGTGCCTTCCTTGTATTCCATCAAGCAATAAAAAACCAATCAAGATAGATTACAAATCAAAGAGCGATGGAAGGATTAATCTATAGAGGAAAAATACCTGAGAAAGGAGTGAACTTTAAAAGTAAGTAGATCTTTATATTTGATTTTGACAAAGACACAAATCTAGATATCCAAAGATCTAAAAACCCTTTCAAGCTTTTTGGTGTATTGTATTTGTGATGCAAGATCTGGAGCACAACAAAAATAAGGCCAACAATAGACAGAGAAGAGAGGGAAAAACAAAAAAAAAAAATTACAAAAAGAAGAAGAAGAAGAAAAAGAAGAAGAAAAAAAAAAGGGGAGGAGGAGAGAGAAACAATTGATATTTATTAATTAATGTTGGATTAAAAAAAAAAAGAGAGAGAGAGAGAGAGAGAGAAATTCTGATTCCTCAGACGATTATTTTCTAGGGAGTTTTTAATTTTTATACAAGGTTCTTTTTTTTTTTTTTCCTCTCATGTTTTAAATTTCCTAATTTACTTGTTTCTCTATCCAACAATACAGCTTCTACAAGAAAAGGGGAGAGAGGCTCTGTGTGTGTGTGTTGCAATTCCAAAGAAGCCGTCGTTTTTGTCCCTGCTGACTTGTTACATAAAACAGCACATACACAGCACCAAGAAAATTATCAGCCGGCCAATAGTAATTATTATTTCTGTTTTAAATTTTTTCTATTTTTTTTTTTTTAAGGAAAGTAATAATTTCGTGTAAGAATAGCAAGTAATATGTTACACGCCTTGAAAGCGCGTGTCGGACCAACTTGGTTGCTATGGATTTTAATGGGTCAATTGGAAGGAGTTTGAACAAACTTGAAGTTGGGCCCACCAATTAACCACCCCCCATGGGGTTGGGATTTGGACTTAGGGATTGGTATTGATTCACGAGTATTTTTGGGGAAGCATCTTATCTTTCTTCCATTCCTTGCCTAATTCGTTTCAAATTGGGTCTCTCAAACAGGAGGACACTTCATAGGAAAAAAAAAAAAAAAAAACGGGCTTTGTTTCTTAATACACGTTTCGTGCTGTTTGGTCTGTGGAAGTTTTTTTTTTTTTTAATAAGTAAAACAACGCGTTAAATAAATAGAAAAAATAACAAATTTACTGCCTAAAGTTTTACAAATGGTGAATTTACTATATAAATTTTTAAGAAACTAATTTTATACCTAATTAAAACTTTTGTTAGCTTTCATACTACACACTGTTAGTTGCAATTTGTTGAGTGAGATTAATGGGCTCATCATAAAAAGACACATATCCTTTGATATTAAAAAGCAACTGCATAAATGCTAGATGGATAAAATCTAAAAAAAAAAAAGGATGATAGAAAAATCATATCAAACCGTGACGTTTTCCCCCAAAACCCATCAAAATGAAAACAAAATTCTGTCAAGAAGCACAAAAGTTCGAAAACCAAAATACTCGAAAAGTTGTTATTTGCAGGCATCCTTCAATAAAAAATAGCAATCTTCTTTTTTTTCTTTTTTTTTTTTTCCTTTGTCATTCTACTTTGTTTGAAGAATCAATCGAGGTAAAAAAAAAAAGGGAAAAATTTGGAGGGATCACACGAAAGATGCTACGTGTCTTGCTCTTTTAGAGATACTGATCTCGTTTGGTTAATTTTTTTTTATTTTTATTTTTGTTCATATGGCATTTATGTGATTGATTTTTAATATTAAAGGATACGTGTCTTTTTATTATAGACCCATTAATCCAACTCAGCAAATAGCAACTATGATGTTAAGACAGGCAGTAAGAAATCTAACCAAAAATTTAATTAGGTATGAAATTGGTTTTTTAAATATTTAGGTAGTTAATTTTCCATTTCATGAAACTTTAAGCAGTAAATTTGTCATTTTCCCTTTTTTAATATTTAGGAATATTATAAGTAATTGAATACATGTTTTATCTAGAAGGTCTTTGGTTGTTAAGTAATTTAATTTATAATAAAAATATTAATTAAATAGTTAATTTTTTTCAATAATTCACAATAATTAAAACTAAATAGTCAAGAGTTTACAAACTGTAAAGAAGGCATCCCCTCTGAAAACATGAACAAAGGTCTGAATAAGTAGCATTATCAAAATAACACAAATTTAACAAAAACTTGCTAAATAAGCTGAAACATGGTCGGCAAAAGCATAATCAGAATTGGACTTGAGGCCTTCCTTAGCTAGTTTCTCCACTGCTTTATTTAATTCTCTGGAAACCCTGTTGATTACAATATTAGAAAAAGAAGTCAACAACAGAAAACAATCCTTTAGATATGATGATGAATGTTTAAGTCCACATTTTTGTTATGAAGCCAAAACCATGCTTATTGAGAGTTAATTTCATAAAGGACCTTCTTGGCTCTTAAGGAGTTTGCTAGGTGTAATCCTTCCCTAAATGTGTATAGTTCCAATTTAAGGGGGGATAATTTGGTGAATTGTTTATGAGTATCAGCCAGTGCTATTCCATCCTTGTCTCTACAGATAGTTCCAATTGGAGTTGTCTTATTATTCTCAACAATCACTCCATCGCTATTCACTCGAATCCATCTAGTTAGTAATGGCCTTAGAGTCTTAAATTCTTGTGATTCCTAAGCTTTCAGTTTCTAATTCCTTGTAAATTCCCACCATTCATTAGCTTCTCTTACTATACTCAACACATAATTCTCTTTTGTGGAGTCTAGTAAAAAAATCCTTTGATTATGTCCTTTCCAAATTCCTTTCATTCCAAAAAGTTTCAACATTACTTTTAGAGTTGTTGTTGAGTGCCACTCTTTCTTGAATTTCTTACAAAACAACTTAATCCATTTCATAATCTCTTGAAAAGAAGTTTAGGTACTACAGTTATCTATCTATAGCTCATTCCATAATCTCTTACTCCAATGACATTTTACTAAGATGTGATCTGTTGACTCCTCTTCCAAATTGCACAATAGATAACTAAATCTAAAGTTGAATCCTCTTCTGGCTAGATTGTTACGTGTAACAACGCTATTATGTAGAATTTGCCAAATTGGGAACTGGATGCTAAGAGGGGTTAGTAGCTTCTAAACCTATGACCAATCTTCATCTTGTTGTTGTTGCTCTTCCTCTATGATCATTTGTGTATAGGCAGATTTAATACTGATTTCTCCATCCACTACAAAAGGTTATCTGTAGAGATCATGATCTTCATCTTCCTAGCTTAGGAATATATTTCCAAGTCTACTTTTAATTAGCTTGTCTAAGGGGTATCTAATACACTCTTCTTGCTAACCATTGTCATTGTCCCACGCTTGGTTAAGAAAAAGATGTTGAGCATTTTTGGTTAATGGTCTACACAACCACTCAGATACTTTCAATGCGCCATTCCAATTATCCATCTATAATCTCATAGAAGATCTGTTTCTTACATATACGTGAGCTTTATCTTCCATTAAGTATAAGGCCTTATATAAAGCATTATAGAATTGAGATCCCTTTCGTACTCGATTGCTAACTTGCTTTGCTTTATACTTTTATTTCAACAATTCTGCCTATAATAATTTATTTTTCCTTAAGTGCTACACAATCTTCACAAAATTAGCAAAATTCCTCTTCTTGATATCTAACATTCTAAGGCCATCTTTTCCCTTAGGCCATTTTACTTTTGACTAGCTTATCTTGTGCACTTTCCTAGAGTTAAGTGAAGAACCACACAAGAAATCTTGATGAATTTTCTCTACTCTTTAGGAGAAGTTTTTAGTAAACGAAATTACTTATGCATAATAATTAACCACACTTTCCAAGGACATTACTACAAGAAGTTCTTACCATGCTCAATAACTTAGATTTCCATCTTGACAGTTTGGTCCTCAACTTGTCTAAGAAGAAACTCAAGTCAGCATTTTTTATTTTTCCTTCCTCTTTCATTAGTATTCCCAGATATTTTCCTAAATTTGCATTTAATTGAATGCCAAATATATCTACAATTCTTTACTTTGCATTGGCTTCCATTTGTCAAGAGAAGATGATGCATGATTTGGAGTAGTTAACCAAATAGTCTACAAAATAAATCCATTACTTCCTTTATTTGTATAGCATTCTCTTATATTGCTTCCCCCATTAGTAGTAAATCGTTAGCAAAAAAGAGATGAGAAAGCTCCACATTGATTCCTCTTATCTACAGTAGTTTCTAACTACCCTTGGCCAATTTAAAATGGATCATTATACTTAACATCTCCATCGCCAATATGAACAAGCATGGAGTAAAGGATCCCCCTGTCAAAGTCCTTGGCTTAAGAGAAATTCTTTAGTCATAGGCCCATTTATGATGACCCGATCACTTATCATGCTCAAATAGGAGCATATCAACTTTACCCAATGCTGAGGAAGGCTTAAGGTATTTAAAGCACAATGAATGAAGTCTCACTCCATTCTATCATATGCTTTTTTAAGATCATGTTTGACTAACATCCACTTTCTTCTACCTTTCTGTTTGCCTACGATGTGGAGAAACTCTTGGAAAACGATAATGTTATATGTAATTGATCTCCTTGAGATAAAACTTACTAGGTCTAGCCTAATCAAAATGTTCAACATAGGGTAGATTCTATTGACTAAACACTTACTATATTGTATAACATTGTATAATGGTTGATAGGTAAAAAATCCTTTACCTTATTTTCTCCAATCACTTTAGGAATGAAGACAATAAGGGTTTTATATAACTCTTTCGACATGACTCGAGGTGTAAGGATGTTCTGGATAGTATCATATACAGTTCTTCCAATAATATCCTCATATGATTTGAAGAATTTCACATGTAAACCATCAACACTATGTGATTTAATATTTCCTATGCACCATATACCATTTTTTATTTCATTTCCCAACCACTGTTTCTCCAAATCACTTTTCTCTACTACAGAAAACTCTATTTGTCTACCTACCAACGATAAACTAGTTTTTGAATTGCCATCCTCTATATTGTAAACACTTCTTTATGGAACCTAATAATCAACCTTTTTATTCCATTTTCCTTGCAAACCTAGTTACCAACAAAGCCAAATAAACCACATATTCGTGATTTTAATCTTTTAGCAATAACATTAGTATGAAAAAATCTAATGTTTTTCTCTCTATAAATTATCCAATTTGACCTTGCCTTTACAGCCCATAAAAGTTCCTCTTACTTCTCTACTAATTTCAATTCTTCTTACGAGGATCTTTCTCTAAAGAGCATAAGTTAGTTTGGTTAGTGGAAAATCTTTTCCTTGATTTCATCAATTTAGACATCCTTTTTCCTTCAGTTTGATAGTATACCAAACACTTCTCTATTCCAAACTTTTAGAAGCTAGATAAAATTTGGGAGATCTTTAATAACATCAAAGTTTGGCCATATCCAATTTGAAGCCACAACATCCTTGAAGGAAGAATTTAGAAGCCGCAACATCAAATGGTTAACTGATATATTCAAATTAATTTATTTACTAAGTTTAAATAGCTAAATTTTCAATTGGTTAATTATTACATAGTAATGTGTTATTGTTACTTATTATTAGTAAGTAATTAATTTGTCAATGATATAGAAAGCAATATTCCTCAAAGAAAATAATGACTATAAATTAAACATCAACTTGTAACCCCTTAGCTAGTATATTCTATTAGCTATGTTTATTATAATAACTTTATTGATTGTCAACTAAACTTTATTGTGAATTAATATAGTAAAATCTTCCTTTTCTAATAAATTTATTAATAATCATTTATTGTTATTTATTTCATTAGTACCATATATTATATTATTATTATATGTATTTTATAATAATATTGAATAATTAATTAGTATTTTTTGTTGATGGGAGAATTTCAATAGTAGATCTTATAGTCGAAGATGCTTATAAGATGAATATACGTAAGCTAAGAATAGGCACCAGTATTTGCTTCAACATGAGTATTCTGATGGTTATTTTAGCAAAGGTATTTAAGAGGGAGTATAAAATGTAAGAGAGAAAGAATAAGGGTTTGAAAGATACCAAACATGTGGCCTTTTACCTAGTGTTTGTAGGCAATGAAAGTATGTTATTTAAGAAGATGAATCTTTAGTCATGATAAGATATAGATTCACTAAAGAGAATCTTTAGATATTTCTTAAACTAACCTCTTTAGAAGTCAACCAACTCCATAGAGTTCAACCTATGATTTGAATGAGTTATTTATTAAGGTGGAGACATCATAGAGGTTAAGAAGAAAGAGGAAGCTCCTTGAGGCTCGATTCGGATTTACAAGGTCAAGTTAAGCTTGAAGAGCATGGCCATAGCATTAGAAGGTCGCCCTGGGCACATAGAGGCTTATGTCTAAAATGGCCCATCAACTAGGATGAACAAGTACAAGGTAGGTAAGATGTGAGTCTCTACTTGTATCTTACCCTATAGGTATAGGTTCCAAGACTTTGCTACTCGTATAAACCCTACAAATTTAATGTTTTGGACATAGAATCAAATTCGAAGAACTAATGATATTCCTTAGGCTTAATTAAACTAAATAAATTAAAATCAAGAAAATTTTAGAATGGAACCATAAAAACAAACTCGAAAAAACCCTAAAGATAAAGTTTGAAAAACCCTAATCGCGTATGAAGACTCTAAACCTTACCATAAATTAAAAATCCAAATGGAATAAAACTTCTAAACCCCAAACCCTTGAGTTGTAAAACTTTAGATTAAACTTCAAACACAATGGAAACCCTAAATTAAAATATTTAACTTAAATTATGAAAATTGTGTAAACTCGATAATAAACGATAGAGGATATCTACAAAAGATAACGACAAATCAAATTAAGTATGGAATTATTAATTTATTCGAAATTATATGTTTTCTTCAAAAGTAAAACTAAAATCATAAGCATACCTTCAAAACCCTCAAACCTTCATAAAACCCAAAAAAGCGAGAAACCCTAAAAAGAATTAGAAACTCTAATTGAGTGTCAAAAGCCCTAATTTAATTAATAGACCCTAATTATATAACCACATCATTAAGTAATTACTAATAATTCACTAAATTGTTGGAATAGCCCCAATTTGCCTTTTAAAATCGTAATCAATTAGTGATAATTGATTCTAACCCTTAGAAACCCTAAATTAATTGGATAAAATGATACAATAGACTTGATTAACTTAATTAAATATGAAAAATGCTAAACTATGTCTAACTATGGTCATTTACACTAGTAATTAGAATCGTAAGCTTAAATCGCATTCTAATCATCTATATGCATGCATCATAATTAGCTAATGATAATCATAATTCACTATATAAGACAAGATAATTAGTTGGGAAGGAATCACTTATCTTTAGTAGACAAATCATTGCCTCAATTAATAAAAATCATAAAAAACAAATAGGTCTCCACTTGTGCTTATGCCATGCAACTAAGATTGGAAGGAATTTGTTCCTTACCACACCCACTCATAATCAACCCCTCCATCTGCATTTTTACGCCAACTTCTTCCTTAGAAAAAACCTTAGAAATGCTCTCTAAACATACAATCTAAAACAAAAGAAAAATAAGAAGGAAGGAAATAAGAATAAGCTTCTTAGACCTAGATGAGCACCCACTACTACCTCCAAACAACACAAAACCACTTGCATTTAAATTTTCTTTCATCCCCCTTTCTTGCCAACAAACATCCTTGACCAAAAGAGTTTGTTTTGTTTACCAAAAACGAAGTGAAATGAGACCCTTCGAATTTCCACTGAGATAAACTTGTACCTTTTCAACTTTCTTTCTAGTTTGAGTTTATGAGTATGGTTCTAGGCTTATAAACTAAGGAAAAAAATTTATTAAAATGCCACCTTTATTTACCATATTTACATGCTCATACATATTTATTTTCTTAGATTTTTAATATAGTAAACATGATACATGTAACTTTAGAAGCAGATAACTTATATTAAGATGATAACTTGAAAAAAAGTAAAAGAATCATCATTATATCTTCATTCTCATGCTAGGGCCAAAACACATATATGCATATCTTCACTATATTTTTTATTTCTCATGTTTATTTTGGTAGAAAATGATTTTAGGTACATTTTAGTGGTAGTTGATGCATAATTTAGTAAGTTAAGTACATGATGTGTAAAAAACTCTAAGAAATTATCTTAAACCACCTCAAACATGTTAAACAACATGCTATAAAACGTTTATTGATGCGTTAATCAAATGATTAATTAAAGATAATTAGAATTTAAAACTTGATCTTACAAGATAAGAGTTTAAACAAGGTCTATAGTGAGTAGTTAAGCCTAACATGGATATTAGGTTTAGAAAAACCAACTTATGACCTAATAAACTATTAGTATCAAATCTGAAACACTTAGTAAAATGGGTTATTTAGTGGACCCATTAGAATATTTAGTCGATTGAAATAAGTTAGAATCAAGTATAGGGTCCTAAAATGCAAATTAGGCCTAAATTAGCTTAGTTAGTAATTAGAGCCTTAGATATATGATTAGGAGCCCAATAAATGAAAAGAACTAGATTTGAATTCTAATAGAAAATAAACTTATCTTAAGGCCTTTTAAGGCCCTAAAATGCAAGATAAACCTAAAAAACCTTAAAAGAACAAAAAATAAAGTTTAATAACTTAATGACCAAATATAACCTCTAAATTAAAAGGCTCATAAAATAAAATATAAAAAGCATATGAAGTCTAAAAGCTCATTAAGACCATCCCCTATAGGCCCCTTAGTAAGCTAAGGCCCTAAATTAGTAAAAAGAGCCCATTTTGGTTACAAGAGTAATATTAAAGCCCAAATTGAAAGCTATGAAATTTGAATTGAAATTTAAACTTAAAATGCTTAAAGAAAAGCCTAAAAGGTCAAGTGTAAGGCCCAATACGTAAAATTAAGCTCAAAGCTTAAAACTAAGCCTGAACCCTAAAGTAGTCAAACCAACATTATTGACCAATGAATTTGTTTGATCCACACTAAACTCTTACAAGTCTAAACACCTAAAAAGGACCTTACTAAATGAAAGAACACTTGAAAATGATAAAAATCAACTATAAGAATACAAAAAAGGGACTTAAATTGAAGAAGTTATAGCGAAACAAGTTTAAACAATACTTAGAGATTTAAGGTAGGTTTCAATAATCATGTAAACTTTTAGGTTCTTAAAGAAACCATTTTCCAATTACTTACATATATATTATTATTATGTTTTAGGTAACTTAGTTTCTAATTCAAAAACACCAAAGGCCAGGAGAAGTAGGCAAGTAGGCTAATTGAGGAAATTTCGATGAACTACTACTTGCTTGTATTTGATAATTGCTTGATGTTCTATTGCTTGTGTAAACCCTACATTTAGCGGGCCTATGATTTGACTAAGAGTACTTTTCGAACGTTTCCAAGGATCAACTAAACTAAGAACTCAAGTTTACAATTAGAAATGAACTTATTTCTCCAATTCGAAAGCCTATTATTGATAAAATCCAAACTTGAAAAACTACGAGCTCTAAAGTCATTTAAGATTCTAAACCCTAAAACAATTAAGGACTCTTAACCCTAAGTGACTAATTGATAATTTAATTTGAATAATTTTATTCAACTCTAGAAAATTTCACAATTTTATAAGAATCGAATCATAAATTACAAAACAATGCAAGAAGTAAATTCTAAAACAATTTCCTATAAGATAATGCCCTTATTTTCATGCTTAAGCCTTACACATAAATAAGTAAACTAACCAATTACTTTAGATAACTTATCAATTGAAAGTTGGAATCATTTATCAATTGATAACTTATCAAAATCTAGTAATAAGACACTTTTCTTATTACCCCTTCACTTATATTACATATGGACAAATTATCACAAGATTTCACATGCTTAACTTTAATAAATGAGACAAGACAATTCCATGCCCCAAAGGACACCCAATGACTGGTTTGAACAAGCAAGAAAGGGAGGCCATACTCTTGTCTTTCATCTATCAATCACTTTATCTCACACACCACTATTCACTCTTTAATGCTTACATCATTAATAGTTGCGATTATTGATTTTTATGTATGCTACAAGACAATAATTTCGAGCTTCTTAAACACACCATCACCCCATTCCCCAACCGACCACTTTTTCTTATATTCCTCTCATTTTCAATTTCATTCTCACTTCCTTTTTCTCTCACTTGAAAACCAACACAAAAGTGGAAACAACCATACCCCACAAATCCTTCTCTTTGCCGCCACTTTCAAGCACACTCATACTCACACTCACGATATATTCAATTTTTTTTTTCTTCTTGTGCCCTTCTTTTCCTACATTCAAGCTTCTTTAGGACCCTTAGAACGTTCCACAAACTTCACTTCAAAGGATCCAACAACTCAGGTTTTAAAAAGGTGCAAAAGAAGGAAGTAAGATAAAGAGCATAAGTAAAACCTTTGTGTACAGCCATCATACTTTTGCTTTGTGGACGAGTAAGTGTATCTTTGTGTGTTAGTAGGATAGTATTCATGCTAGGAGATTATGATTTCTTGAAAATATGAGTATGATCATAAGTAGTTATAACTGTAGACACCTAATTTTTTCCCATTTGTAGTCCTAATATTTTTATTTTTACAAAAAGGGTCTTAATTCAAAAATAAAAACAACAAAAAATTAATAAAAGATAAAATAATAAAAATTTAACAAATGATGAAAATACTAAAAAATAAGAAAATAAAAAATTATTATAAAGAGTTTTGTAGATTTTTAAGAAGTAAATTATTTTAGTTTTAATTTTAGTTTTAGCTTAGTTAACAATTTTTGGGTAACCGAGTAGTTTAAGTACAACTTAATTGTATTAAAGGCGCAAGTCAATGGTCTAATGGACAAATGTTGAAGTGTTGCATTTGATTTAATTTGAGGTCTTGGATTAGAGTCTTGCTAAACACCTATATCTTTTATTTTTCTATATTTTACAAGAGCGAGAGAAACAGATGGAATTCATATCCGATTAAAAACATTTGAATCTAGTTTGATTTTATTAAATTAAATTTGAATTTAGTTTAATTATTATCAAATCAAATACAACAGATATAATGGATATGATGTGGTTTGAGTTGTATAAATAGACACACTCGTAAAAAAGAGGCGATCGACTTTTTCACCTATTCTCCCTCGTCAAAACTACATCGAACCGTAATATAATTCAATGCGACTACAGTGCAACAAAAAACAACAGGAGCTTCACACCCCAACGACCATTGACCCTTCTTCATCTTTTCCAAACATCAGCCTGAGCACCCGCGTTACTGTCTTCATCTTCCTTAACCCACTGTCCTCGCCTATACTGTTTGCAATACGCATAACTCCACTGTAATCCCCTGACTGACGACGAGACCACACCAACCCCTTACTGTCACAAGTGAACGAATCGCCATCCACGATGTCGTACAATTAGTCGTGATCGTCGCTCCAAGCTTCACTGCACACGCCTAATTTCACCCCATAAATTGTATTATAGCAGCCAAACATACCAACACAACCAGGCGTAGCACGCACAATTCAATTACACATTGCTCTTCAATCATTGCTTGCACATCATCAACAACCGTAATGAAGCCTTGTTCACATCGATTAGCGACACTGTCTTCACGTCCACAATCAGCTACAAACACCACAGACACTGCAGTGCACTTCATCATAAATCTGCAACACCAATCACCCACGATCACTACAGCAAGACTACTGTCTAGCAACTACGCTTCTCTCTCTTTGAAAAAACACATGCCTACTGTCCAACTATGACCCAACTGCAACCCAGTCCCCACACACTGCTTCATCCAACAAACATCTGATTGTTACTCCGTCGACCAGCGAGCAAAACACTATCAGATTTATAGTAACAGAACCAAGCTCCGATCCTTGGCGAAGTCCTTTCTCTCAACCTCAAACATCAGCAGCCACAAAGTCAATCAACGTAACAGTAGATATAGAGTTTGATACCTACGCGTGCGACCCGAGCTTACCATAGCAACCAACGATAATACACAGCAGACGTACTCCTGAGCAATAACCCACTGTCCTTCAACCGCGCGATAACCAACTTAGGTTCTTATCTTTCCAAGTTTTTTTACATCTTTTTATTTTGTTTATTTATGTTTTGTTATTATTATTAACTCCTTGGATGTTTAACATAGTAAATGTATATATGTTTAACGGTTTAAGAGAATTCTTGGTGTTAGTTTGTTATATATCAAGTGTATCATATATGATTATTTTATTTCGGTAGGTTGTTATAAAGTATTAGCTTATGATTTTTTTTTATTGTATTTTATTTTATTTATCATTATTATATTATATTAATTTAGATCGTTAGTTAGTTATATGTAGGTCATTGCTTTCTTTCGACATTAGTTTTCTATATAAGTTAAGGATAATTTATTATGCAGGTAGTTGTTTAATATATAAATAACAAAGTATTAACTGAAGAAATTTGTTCAACATAAAGTCATTTTTTTTTCTTAGGATTTTTCATCTAGGAAATATTATTCGTTTTTTTTTTCTGGAAATGAAAATCTATAAATTTCTTAGGATGCTTTAGAGAGTTTTTGATTACTTATGAGTTAGGACCCCTTTAGATTTTTTTTAAATAAACCGAATAAATTGAAAATGTAAACTCGGGCATGTTTTTAAAATTAAAATAAATCAACAAATTAAATTTTTTTTGAAATTACTACGATCGTCTGATCCCGGTTAGAGAGTATGTAGGCATCTTTAAGACGACGATAAAATCTGTAGAAACTTAGGTTCTTTTTTCTTTTGATTTTATTTATTTATTAAAATATTACAATTAGAAGAATAATCCTAATTTCGTTAAATAGATAGTGGTACCCGTAAATGTTTAATTGATTGGCCCCCAAACTTAGAACCCTCTAGTTCTTCATTTAAAATTGAAATTAAAGACTGGTAGCCAAATCATAATCACTCCACTTAATTGGTTATGGTTTCTTTTTTTTTTCCCGACTTTGGTCGGGTGGCAACTCTAAAAATTATTTTTAATAAAAAACCGGAATTTCTCAGTTTCTTTAATCGAGGATTAATATTAAATGGGTTAGGGCTTAGTATTAATCGGGAAATGGAGAAATTAATTTTTAAATAAAAGAAATCGAAAAATCAGGCTTGACAA
Organism: Lumnitzera racemosa; assembly: GCA_024138005.1. Lineage (NCBI taxonomy): Eukaryota > Viridiplantae > Streptophyta > Magnoliopsida > Myrtales > Combretaceae > Lumnitzera > Lumnitzera racemosa. The sequence goes on from JAMXBC010000007.1 coordinate 13,443,003, forward strand.
TAACATTAAAGACCACCCTAAGAAATAAACTCATGAAACATTTACATAAAGTTGTAATATGAGTATGTAAGGTTAGTGTTTTGTAGAGATACTTGTTTAACACTTTGAATGGAAGATTTTAAGATGAGAAAATCTTGAAACAAGAACTTGAATGAAAGAGGATCATGCTGGACGTGAGGATTCAAGAGTCATTTGGATGTTGATTTCAATTCTATTAAGTTGAACATGTTTAAATCTAGACTTAAGCTAAGGAAAAATTCATCATATAAAGTTTCAAAAGGAAACCAACTTTGTAAGACATGAGTTATGATGTGAAGACTATAGTAAGTATGAGATATACTATTTTCATGAAAATATGAGTCAAATAACTCTCTCATGAAAAAGAAGTCAAGCTAAGATTTGAATACAAGTAATCTAGGTTCATGATCTAACACCTAAACTTAAGAAAAAGATAAAACAAGTTGGAAAACCAAGTCAAAAGTCTTCATATTCAAACCAACCAAATTTGGAACATCCTTAAAAAACACTTAAAAATATGATAAAAGTAAGTAAACAAAGTGAAAAGACCAACCAAGGCAAGTATGATAAGTATATTAAGCTTAAAAGTTCCAAAACAGGCCTCATACACCAAGTTGAACCACCTTAAATTTCTTACTAGCAACTTGACACATCAATAAGAGTTGTTTTAAGACTCTCAAGAAACTCAAAGATACTCTTTAAGCTCGAAAAAGTGGTTGAATTTGAGTTGGATAAAAAACAAGCCCATTTGACAACTTAAGCCCACTTAAGAGCCTAAGAAGGGTTAATAACCTTAGGAGCATAAATCAAAGTTGCAAATCTGACCTTAAGGAATATTTTGAGTTTAGAAGAAAATCTTAAGACCAAACCTAAAGGATTTCCCAAGTTACCAAAAAGCCTATTAACTAAATAAAACCCAAAAGCACTCCAAATCATGAGGACCGCTACAGTTCTGACCTATGGACAGATTTGCATACCTCATTTTGAAAATTTAACCTCATCACTTTAAAGTACACTCGAAAATGATATAAAATCATAAAAATCGAATTTAAAACAAAAAAGTTATATTCGATTGAACTTTTAAGTAAAACCGGAAAAAGATACGAAAACTAATCAAGACTATAACTTAAGGGATTTTAGCTTAGTTTCCTAAATTTATTTCAATCCCTTATAGTATTATGATTTCAATTATCAAGGGACACTACGTATGGAGACGACTTGCCCCCAAACTACTTTAACTGACTGCATAGCAGAGTGAGTAAATTCTCGATAACTATTTATTTGATTTTTGCTTGTATAATAGATACACCTAAATTTATATATATATATATATATATAAATTTCGATACTTGTAGAATATGGGAAATGCATGTGTGTGAATTTGTGAATAAATGCTATGGCTTATTAATTATATAATAATAAGAATTTTTGTGATAATTTATATCTGTAAGTGTATGGAATGAAATTGTTTGATCACCTTAAAAAAATCAAATTAACAATTTATACGATTAAGAAAGAAGATGAATCATACATTCCCCATAATTGCATTTGGATAACACCGATTGTTGCTTCTCACAAAAGATGGGAAGGGACTTACAGGAGGATGAGCCTACTGCAAGATTAGGTATTAATTATGTCATCATTTTTATTAAGTCTTTGTCCTAAGCTGATGGGCTTACTAGGCGCCGGGAGATGCCAACCATTAGTAAGGGGCTGTATCTTATAGCTTTTGCTTAAGGCGTGTGTTTGTGAATTACAGAGGCTACTACATCACTGGAATTGGGATTTTAAAAATATGATTTGTTATTTAATAAAGAAAGTATATACATATATAAATATATATATAGTTTTGTTTTAGCTTAAGCACAATAGTGAAAATGAAATAAAACCTAAGGTCTAGAATCCGGATTTTGGTTTGGGTCGGTTAATTATCTCCAAACCTTGACTACACAGGGTGTAATTCTGAGTCGTATGTAGTTCCTAGTCCACTGCATGTGTTATTTGGCATTCTTATTGTCGAGCCTATTTTTCGGTTTTTGTTTAAAATTGATTTCTCATTTCTTGATTAATACTAAACCCTAACTCATTTAATATTAATTCTCAATTAAAAAAATTGAGAAATTCTAGTTTTTTATTGAAAATAATTTTTGGAGACGCCACCCGATCGGAGTCGGGAAAAAGGAAAGAAACCGTAATCAATTGGGTGGATTGATTACGATTTGGCTATCGGTCTTTGATTTTAATTTTAAAAGAAGAACCAGAAGGTTTCGAGTTCGGAAGCTAACCTATTAAACCCTTAACGGGTACTACTATCTATTTACCGAAATTGGGATTATTTTTCTAATTATAATAGTTAAACAAATAAATAAATAAAAGTCAAAAGAGAGAAAAAAAAGGGACCTAAGTTTCTACATATTTTATCGTCGCCTTGAAGATGCCTATATACCCGCTAGCCGAGATCAGACGATCGTAGTTCTTTCCGAAAACTTTAATGTGTTGGTTCTTTTTATAAAAAACAATTGGTTGAATTTATATTTTTATTAATCAATTTATTTTTATTAAGAAAAATTCCTAGGAGCCTAATTTTTATTCCTAATTATAAAAAAAAAACCTAAAAACCTAATTTTTTAAAAGTCCTAAATTAAGATTTTTATTTAAAAACAAATAAGTGATAATTTTTTTTTATTTTCAAGAAAAACCCTAAAGATTTTATAAAATATGCAATGTTCTACATGATGAATATTTTATATAGAAAAGATGTTTAAAACATAAAAAAAAAAAGAGAAATATTTTTTAATCATAGAAAAGATACCTAAACCATAGAAAAGATGCCTAAACCATAGAAAAGATGTTTAAACAATAGAAAAGATGTTTAAACCACAGAATAAAAAAATCTAAATTATGAAAAAGACGTCTGAATCATGGGAAAAAAAAAACCTAAAGAATGGAAAAGATACATAAACTATAGAAAAAAAGTCTAAATTATGGAAAAGATGTTTAAACATAGAAAAGATGTCTAACCATAGAGACGATGCCTAAACCATAGAAAAAAAATTTAAACTATGAAAAAAATGTTTAAATTATAGAAAAAAAATCTAAATCATAAAAAAGATGTTTGAATCATAGAAAAAATGTTCAAACCATATAAAAGATATCTGAATCATAGAAAAAAAACTTAAACTATGGAAAAGACATCTAAATTATGAAAAAGACCTCTAAACTATGGAAAACAAGTCTAAACTATGGAAAACAATCTAAACTATGGAAAACAAGCCTAAACTATGAAAAACAAGCCTAAACTATGGAAAAGATATTTTGCCGTAAAAAAGAAGTCAATTAAAGATTTTGTTTTTATTTTATGAACATTAGAATGATTTTTTTATCTAGAAAACCCTAATATACCTAATGCAATTTTTCTAAATTAATACAATATACAAAGAACAAGATTTTGTAAAATATGAGATTTTATAAAAATATCATTTTGAAAATATGAAATCTAAAAAAAATAATAAAAAATAAATACACTAAAACTTAACTTAACATATGTTCATTAGACACTAATGTTATAACTAATTATTAGCAATTAAAGACGTGACAAAAATAAAAAAATTAGTACAAATCTTGAAAATAACTGTACATATACTAAGTGAGATAAAAATAAATAAGTAAGACAAGTTATAGGGAATAATTAAAAACCACTATTATGTACCCGTAAGGTAGAGCACGCAAAGTTGATAAAAGGGAACAGATTGGATCCTCAGTCCAATTACGCGCACAACTATAGAATTGCTCTGAGGAGTGGGTTTGAGCGTGTTTTTAACAAATGTGTAATTATTATTATTTTTTTAGCTTGCACAATGGAACCCCTATTTATAAAACTCGAAAATAAATCTTTTGAATCGAATCGAATCAAATAGAATCTAAATTGATAAAGATCTAAAATAAATTTGAATCTTACAAATCATGATTTTATTGGATTTAACGTTATCGTATCAGATTTGTTTTTTTTTTTTTACAGCTATTTAGTCAATATTACATCAAATTAATTTTTTGAATTTTTTATTTTTTAGTTTTTTTTTTCTTTTTTTTCCAAAAATTTTCTAATTTTTTTTGTCTTTTTATCATTTCTCATTTTTTTTTAATTTTCTAAATTACGACCCTAAAAACAAAAATTATAACTACTATGGGCAAAAATCGAGTGTCTACACTTATTGTTCATGTATTCATATGATTGTGTATTTAATAAATGTCTACCATGTGGTGTTAACGAGGGTAATTATCTTATTAAGCTTAAGCTTACATCCTGATAGATTTCTTTTGATGTAGGAAAATCTCTTCTCTAATCCGGGTTAAGGCATGCTCGTGGTTAGTCTCATGTAGGGACGAGTTGGGGCGATCAGGAAGCGAAGAGGAAATTTTGTAGTAGATTTGTAGATAACCATACTTTTATATTTTTGTTTACAACATAGATTAAAATTTCTAATGTAGTTCCCTTATGAACTGCATTTGTTTATAATATTCTTTTAGTGTGGGTCTTACGAGTCCACACGATTAGTTACTTTATACTATAGAAGTAATCTTAGTTAAATTATTCTATATTACTTATCTATGAGCTTAGTGGTAACGTATAGTAGAAAAAGCTTTGTATGTCATATGAAAGGCCTACGATCAATAAGCGGGTTAATAGTAGACCTTTATACGGTACGCGGCGAACCTACCACAACAACAATGAACTAAATATATGTAAGCTCCAAAACTAGCAATCCGAGGTTTCGATAGGTTGAAAGATCCGATCGAGCCTAAATTATAAAGTAAAGCTTGAAATATTAGTAAACTGATCCCGTAAGTTTGAATTTAAGAAAATAAGTAATAAAATAGGAGACTACAAAATTTTTAAATTTTAAGTATATATCTCGTTATTTATCGAAAATGCGTAAAATGCATTCCGATACTTAACAAATCGCTAGAGATAAATTATATGTATACTAAAAATTATAAAATAACTTAAATAATATTTAGGAATATTTATTTGTACTATATATGAATTTACATGTAGGTATAAATACGCGTAATTACTTAAAATACGCGAAATATGTTAAAATAATACTAAATACTTAAAGAAAATTCATAATTAATTAAGAAAAAATCAAGAAAAATTAAGAATGATCCAAATTAGGTCGTGGCTGGTCAGAATCTACAAAATAAAAATTAACTAATTAAAATTAGACAACACAATCGCCAAAAATCAAGGAAATTGGGCAAAGTCATGTCTAATTAATGCATAATAATTACACTAAAGCTCTATAAATAACAAGAAAAATTCAGAAGCTCATTTGGACAGTTAGAAATCAGAGAAAATTAGGGAGAGGTGAATATTGAGAGAACATCTTACTTTTTTATCTCTAACTTTGCTCATTGCATTAAAAAGTTCCAATGTCATGTTCTTAAATTGTAATGAAAAATTGTGAAGAGTTATTGATGCAATGAATACTTCCTTTCACGTAATTGGTTTTAGAGGAATTTGATCATCCTCAGCTTCATACTAAATAGGATTCTTATTGACACTACTCACAATTTCTTCTAAGCTTTAGATCTCTAAACATTCATCATTTTCACTTAAGTAAAAAAACAGGTGATTGATCTCCATTTTATTATGATAACCAATATCATTAATCATTTTCTCAAGCTCATGAATGCCTTCTTTATAAGTTGCTTCATTTAAGTTCCTTAAGCTGCTTTATCCCTTAAATGAACGAATTTTGTAATGTTGGAAGCAATTTGCTATTGTCTATTATTGAACATTTATTGTCTAAGATGAGACTGCAAGATTGATGACATCTAAAACATTAATCTTTTATGGATCAACTATCCTAACTCATGGTCTTCCAATATCTTACAATAAAATCTTTTGCATAGTGGATCTTAAAAGCTCTTATTCATGTGGTTGGATTTTTGATGTCTTCTTAGGTGGGGGGAAAGAAAAACTCAACATTTCATAGCCCTTTAATATTTCTTAGATGGGGTGGAAAATTATCTACTACCAACAAAATTCTTATACCATACATTTTTTGGTCCAACCAACGAACATATTTGTCAAAAAAACATGTTAGTCATCCATGCTCTTTTGTCGGTAGGGTATTGAAAATTCAACCTATTCATGTTGTTATGTTTGAACTGATGTAGCTTTGCATACTTTCTAAGAATCCATAAAGGAATTTTTTTGAGCCATTCTCATTGCGACAAATAACAATTGTAAACGTTTCTTTATCATATTTTCTTCCTTCACATTGCTTTGTTGCAAGAGAATGACTAACTTGTAACCTATAAAACAAACTTGTTTCATCCATGTCAAAAACATCTTTCATAAGGAATTGGTTTATTTTATCCCTTATGGACTCTAATTTCTTTTACATGTCTTATGTGTCAACTGAATCAATCACTTCGAAACAAAGAAATGACTTGGTACCATATTTTAATTAAACTTCTCAAACTAATCTTGGGAAAGGTTGTACTCAGAAGATTATTAAGAGTATAAAAGATTCATTGTCTCCCTTGCCTTCTCTAAAATTAACTCTGCAGTTAGATTCACATAATCTTGGTATTAGAGAAACCACTCATAAACAACCTTCTCCATATTTGGAAATTTTGCTAGTTTGTGTTGCTTGGTATCCCCTCCTTTTCTTATGTCATCTGAAATGTACTCAAATGATTACTTAAAAGTATTTGCTATTATACCTTTACTAGCTTTCAAATGATATTTTTCATCAAGTTACTATTAGAAACTTTTTTGAGTGCATGTAGGGTAATCTCTCTTATACCCACATAATTCTATATGTATTTGATCGATCATGATTAATTTCTAGACACCTTTTAGATGAGGAGCCATTGTTGGGTATGATTTTAAGAAATTTTTTCATGTTGTTTATATTGTAGCTCCTATCATCATCACATATTGAATATATTTAGTTTTAGATAAACCCATAGACGTAAGTAAATTATATTGAACTTTATTTAATTAGTCAATACAATAAATATTATTAAAGTGTTAAAAAGCAATGGATACCCTTTATGTGCTCATTTTCATAAATATATATGTATAATGAATTTTCTTTTTAAATTAATTCACAAAATATTATACATATATTAGTGATATACAATATTTCTTATGTAATTAAATTTATATTCGCTAAATTGAAAAACACTCTTTAAATTGATAAATTATTAGTTTATTGATTAATTAATATCTCTTTGAATTAATAAAAATTCATGGTCGCAACATTATTAATTTATAGTTTTACTTTATTTCCTCTTTCGACTTATCAAGAATTTTAATTTAAGTCTTATGGAATTTATTCTTATACTAGTCAAGATCAATCCATCAATTAATACCAAAGGTTCGTCGATTTCTCAATTGTACATTATGTTGATTAATACATTGGTAAATTGGTTCAAGGTTCGATTTCACATTATGTTGAGGTCCACTTCAACTTGATTTTAGCCTTCCAAGATTTTTGCTTCTCCATCAATGGTGGTGGTATAGAGGTAAGTTTTATGATGATGAAGGTGGCACGATGGTGAAGGTGCTGGTGGCTATGATAGTATTGTTAGCAATAGTGTTGTTGATGCTGTGGGGATTGTAGTAGTGATGTGGTTGTGTAATTTAGATGACAATAAAATATTCATATAATTATGAAACTTAATCCCCATTAAGAAGAAATAATTGAGAGTGCTTGTTAAAAGATAATAGTTTTTTTTTTTTATTTATGGAGAAGGAAAAGAAAAGGCTACTGAAATTGTCTATCCCCTATTGAGTTTTAACTTTAAGTAACAAGGGAATGGATGAAATTTCAAAAATAAATGTTCTATTTCTTCTCAATTAGCTTAAAATAACCAAATCATTAGAATATATGCTTTAGTCTTAGGCCCTCATAATTTGAATATGGACACTAACCCATTCAGTTTTTCTAAGATATTTTTGTTAGATTTTATTTCTAATTAATTATCATTAAATAAATGATTGTGACATGATTATGACTAGAAGCTTAGAGGCTCCTTGGTTGTTACACATAATAACTAAGAAATGAATTGATTTGAGATGTAGCCTCTGTCACCTATATATTACAGAATATCGAATTGAAACAGTGAACGTTTTATTTCATGTTTTGAAATATTAAATATTAAGAAGATAACACTATCTAAATAACTAGACTCTAATTTTACCAATCATTCATAATCATCATAAGCTTTTTGTTTCTTAGTTGCTCGATTAAGTTTTTTACTAAAGTATGGCTATCTTTTTCGTTTGGGTATTATTAGGTGGTTTAAATATAGCCAATTACTTAACCTAAATATTTATTATATTTAATTTAATTTATTAGATGTTTTATAGGGATATATAGCTTTATATGTAATAACAAAATATAAGTTAACTATACATGAGAAGTTGGTTTTAGAATGGATAAGAAGGTTACACTTATACCTTCTTCTTTATCTATTGGCCGGGAGTAATAATTGAAAATTTAAAATTAAGACAAACCCTATTACTATATTTAACACTAACGTGGAGATTATAGCATATTGAACCACGTAAAATCGTACATGTTTTAAGAGGTTTGATGCATTCAGATAAACTCTCAAACATTAAAAAAAAAAAAAAAAAAAGGGGAGGGGAGGGGAGGGGGATAAGCCTATATAAAAGGATAAAAAAGTATCCTTTTTAACATCTCAATAAGTATGTAAATTGTTTTTTCGTTATATGTATAGTTATATGGTCATCAATATCAATATCTATATATCTATATTAGAGGAAGGGTGTGTGCTATAAAACTATGTTCATTGCCCTCTTTAAATATTATAGATAACACTATTCTCCTCCCAATTTAAAAGGTTCTAAAAACGACCTCCTTCGCATGTGACCACGCCTTAGTCCCTCTCTTATATGCCCTTCTAGCGTTCGTTGGTTATTTTGAGAAAACTTTACAATAAAAGAGTCTCATAAATCGTGCTGGAAAAGATTCATCGGGTATATTCAACAAACGAAGCTTACCTTTAATTGACATGAATTTCGCCAATAAAGATGCATCGATCCACAGTCATAAATATATATATATATATATATATCTCTGTAGCTATTGAGTACATTTGGAAGTCTATTGATACAGAATAACACAAGCTACATAATTAGAAATTTAAATGAGGGAATCAATGTGATCTGAGTAGAAGAGGAAAAAATAGAGACATTTGGTAAAATAACCATTTTACCGTTTATATGATTAAGGTGGATTATAAGAGCATTTGTTTTAATAGGTTATCCTTATAATTTTTGGGGGGTATTTTAAGAAGCTGAAAAAGAAACTAAAAAGTGAGGCGGAGGATTAAATAATATATATATAGAAATCAATATATCAATGAAATAAAAATTTAACGTTTCTGCAGTTAGTATCGCATACGTATTTTTCTATTGGTTTCAGTTATAATGTGTCCGTCGGACGTCCAATATGATTTATGTGAAGCAATTTTACTTGTCTATTTTATGAAAGTTTCTAAAGTTATAGATTTTCATATAATATTAGTTGATGTTTACTTTAGGTAAGTTTCAGCCCTCTAAGCACTCATTAGCATAAGTTTATAAGGTTCAAATGTAACTTCTTTTCCTTTCTAATTACATTATTGTATATTCATAAGTCATGTGATTACATATATAGATATATATATCTTTTTATATATTCTATTTTTGGATACATACAGCGTGGATGTATCATTTTACTAGTACTACATGATCTAATATTACCCTTTTTTAAGTTTGATGAAGAGCCACCTTATTGCTAAAAGGGAATTACCATCGAGATATATATATATATATATATATTATAATATTATTTATGATCGAGTAGGTCTTTGGTTTCTTTTTTACATTTCCATTAACTATAACTAAAATATATTGAGTAAAACTACTAAAATATATGTTACAATAATCTAACTTATAACATGAAGTGCAAATGGGTAACTTTACAAAATCATTTTCTTTTTCTTTCCCACTTATGCCATATTTGTTATCTCAAATCTTTCTCTTTCTTAATAGGGAATTTTACAAAATCATTTTCTTTTTTTTTTTCTCTTGCACATTTATTATCTCAAATTTAGATATAACTTATTAAAAGTAAGTGAACATATTGAGAAATATAATTACTACTCTAATTATTATATGTTTTTCATTGCAAAATTTATGAATGGATGAATCACCATTATTTGATTATATGTCTCATGCATTTAATATTTTTATATATGTACATGTAGCAGCACTGCATTATCTACTAATATTTGTAGATGAGTAAATTTGTGTTTAAATGGAGATAAAATTAATCTTTCTCTAGTAGAGTCACCAAAAAGCAAGTATTAGTGGATTCATTATGAGTATTGTGTGTTGTCAATATATGTTCATGTGCTTCACATGAATAGTAAAAGGATAGATTTGCAATAGAATGATCATCTAATAAGAGAAATTGATAGTTTGAAGAGGGATCAAAGAGTCATAATTGGCAATCTATACTGGACTAGTGTTTAAGTGATAAGAGGTATATTGTAGAAAAGTTGTTTTTCTCCCCCTCCTTTTGGGTCATGTAGGTTAGGTTGAGATCCTCCCACAAAAGCAGCATATACATCTATTAATAATTAGTGATAGGAAAGATCAAGGGAACACTAACTCCATTGGGCTAAAGAGAGAAGAGAAATCCAATTATATATTATGGGACTTGTTAATACTTAGACTTGTTGAGAAAAGGTAAAAGTAAGTAAGACAACTTTAACAAACCATATTTAAAGCCTACAAATTCATAACTCTATAAATCATTTGAGAGTAGGTCTAATTATTTGAGTCTATCACTAATCAAGATAATTAGTTTAAGCATAATTTATTTGATTCTGAACTTAGCCCCTAAAATTAGATTATATGAATTTTATCATCTAAAATTTTAATTCATCATTTTTGGTAGATCTAATATAAAATATAATCTTTATTAATCTATTAAATAAAATCATTCCCTATAAATGAAACTAGATAAAGAAAGGAATAAAACAAGTCTCAATTTATTATATATATATTTATTTATATTTATATAGAGAGAGTAAGGATGAGAAGTACACGGTAGATAAGGTATGGGGTTCTGCCTATGTTCTATCTTATAAGGTATAAGATCATAGATTTTGAAACCAAAATCTACCTTGTAGCATAGTGAGAGCACCCAAGAATTGTACCTTGTAAAACCAAAGATATAGGATACTTTGTATAACTCGTAAATTTTATATTTTTTCCTATGAATTTCAAGTTTATATGATGTCAAAAATATAATTTACATATGATATTATAAGTTTTCATATACAAAACCTATGAACTTGTAGCAAAATTGGTAAAATTAAAAAAAATAATTTTTCTTAACTTCATTATTTTAAGTTTATATGATTTTATTACTTAGCAAATGTTAAAAAGTGGAAAATGTAAAGTTTGAGAGGAAAATGGAGAATAGCGAAGAAAAGAACAAAAAACATAAAGAGAGACAACAATAAGTTTAAATGTTCAGGGTTATTAACTTATGGCTTATGATTTTTTTCAACTTTTACTAAAATATTTATTAGTAAAAAAAAATACTATTATTATTTACTATTCACTTATTAATATCAATTAATAATTTTTTATAAGGTGTGGTGATGGTATGTATCATGAGTATAGCTCCTAAGTAAACTCTTAATGGTCTGTTAGTTGTGCACAATGGATGACCTATGAAAAGCCTCATGTAATGTAACTAGTGAGGAGGCTCTCCAATGCTCAAATTAGTGAGGAAGGATAAGGAATCATATAAATTTTGAGAAGAAAATTTCTGTATGTGTATATTCATATCACAGGCCAAAGAGGGCCAATATATATACAACATAGACGCACTAACCAAGTTTCTAAACATAGAAAACAAATATCCTAAATATACTATTTACACAATTGATAGATATTTACAGATCCTAAAATATTCTAATACCTTCTAAACATAGAAAACAAATATCCTAAATATACTCTTTACATAATTGACAGATATTTACAGATCCTAAAATATTCTAATACCTCCTTAAGTTGGTGCGTGAAGATTGCAAACCCCCAACTTGCGTAGAAGATACCCAAATTGCTGTGTCCCCAATGCCTTAGTAAAAATATCAACAAGTTACTCAGAGCTACGTACATAAGTAGTCTGAACATATCCATGTTGAATCTTATCATGAATAAAATGACAATCAATTTCAATGTGCTTTGTTCGCTTATGAAACATGAGATTTGCACTAATGTGTAAAGCTGCTTGACTATCACAATACAACAACATAGGATGAGAGTGTACAACACCGAGAGACAGCAAAAGACCCTTTAACCATTTCAGTTCACACACAGTGGTAGCCATGGAACAATATTCTACTTCAGCAGATGATTTCGATACTGTATGTTTCTTTTTAGTCTTCCAAGAAATGGGAGAAGTCCCTAACATAACAAAATATCCAATAAGAGATCGTCGAGTTAAAGGACAACCCTTCCAATCAGAATCACAATAAGCATACAATTGAAGATTACTATCAGCTCGTAAAAGTATTCCTTATCCAGGACTGCCCTTTAAATAACAAACCACGTGCAAAGCTGCTTCCCAATGAGCTTCCCTTGGTTAATGCATAAATTGTGCCAAAATATGAACATTGTAGGACAACTTAGGTTGAGTAAGAGTCAAATAAATCAGTCTTCCTACCAATCTTCAATACTTCTCTGAATCTGCCAACAATGCATTTTCTGCTAAGGCTAAATGATGATTTTGTTCAATGGGAAAACCAGATGGTTTAGCACCCAACAATCCAGCTTCACTAATAATATCTAAAGCATATTTGCGTTGGTAAAGAAAAATTCCTTCTTGATTCCGAGCCACCTTTACGCCTAAAAAATACTTCAATGTTCCCAAATTTTTTATGTAGAAGCAGTGGCATAAATAATCTTTAAACTTCTGAATGGCAACTCCATTATTCCCCGCAATAACAAGATCATCGACATACACCAGTATACTCAAATGTATCTTGTCTTGATTTTAAGTAAATAATGAATAATCAGATTGAGATTGAAGAAATCCATATTGCTTTAATGCAGTTGTCAATTTAGAAAATCGTAACCTATAAAGTGATTTACGTAATTGACAAACTTTATCGGGCTGTTGAGTAGAGAACCCAGGTGGCATCTTCATGTACACCTCTTCTTCTAAATTTCCATGCAAGAATGCATTATGAACATTCATTTGATGGAGTTCCCATCCCTTTGTTGCTGCCACCGAAAGAAAAGTACGTACAGTAACCATTTTTGCAACAAGAGCGAAGGTCTCATTGTAGTCAATTCCTTCAATCTGATTATTGCCAAAAATCACCAATCGAGCTTTATAACGTTTAACTGAACCATCTGAGTTATATTTGATCTTGTAAACCCATTTACTGTCTATAGCTTGCTTTTCCTGTAGCAAATTTTCCACAATCCATGTCCCATTAGCCTCAAGTGCCTCAATTTTTTTCATTATGGCTTCTTTCCATCGAATGTCTTTGATGGCCTGAATATAAGAAACAGGCTCCTTTTCGGTTGTCATAGCTACTAAGAAAGAACGATGTTGTGGAGAAAATTTGCCACAATTTACATAATGTGTTATAGGATAGGAGGTACCTGTGGACGGAATTAGATTGGAGGAACATGCAGAGGGACTTATTTGTTGTGCAGTATATGTCACAAAATCTCGCAGCCGAGTAGAAGCTTTTTTTGTTCTATGACCCCGTCCAAGTTGTTCTGGAACAGATTCACCCAAGATTTCAATGATACCCCCCCTGTCATTATTATCACTTTGAGTCACAGTTGAATTCTCAGGTACCTCACTTTTGTCTTGCTCATTCAATTCACCATTAAAATGATTGGTGATATCGAAAGAAGCACCTTATACAAGATTTGGTTGCACACCTTCCTTGTCAGCATATGGAAATTTAGATTCAGTGAATACAACATCTTTGGATACAAAATATTTTCTTGTATCAAGATCATAAACTTTCCACCCTTTTTTTCCGAAAGGATATCTTACAAATAAACAACGTTGACTCCTGTTAGCAAACTTGTCTTTTTCCCTATTTAAGTTCCGAGCATAACACATGCACCCAAAAGTTCGAAGGTGATTATAACTAGAAGGTTTACCAAACAATATCTCATAAGGAGTCTTTCCTCTTAATAACTTAAAAGGAGTCCGATTGATCAAATATGCAGTCATCAGAACACATTCTCCCCAAAATTTGATGGAAAGATTGGCCTGAAATCTTAAAGCTCTAGCCACATTTAAAATATGACGATGTTTCCTCTCAACACGTCCATTCTGTTGAGGTATTCCTACACATGAGGTTTGATGTAAAATTCCATTTTTAAAAAAATAGTTATGCAAGCAAGCAAATTCAATCCTATTATCACTTCTAAGTATCTTCACATCTTTTTGAAATTATCTTTTAGTCATGGCAAAGAAATTACGCATGACAAGTTCCACTTCTATTTTTTCAGTTAACAAATATATCCATACACCCTTAGAAAAATCATCAACAATGGTAAAGAAATACGAGGCCCCACAAGAAGCATTAACACGATAAGGTCTTCACAAATCACAATGAATTAATTCAAAAATTTCATTTGCTTTAGTGTCACTAGAAACAAAAACTTCTCTTGTTTGTTTAGCTCTCAAACAAATGTCGCATGGTTTATTCTTTACCGAACCATTACTAAATTCAACTTGAGGAAGAGATTCTACAATTTTTGCAGACAGATGCCCCATCCTCCTATGCCATAATTCAAAAGAATCTACATGGCTTGTCTTGCATGCTTAGACTGATACTGCTGACTTTAAATACTAAAGTCCCTTGTACTGTTCATCCGCTCTAATCACCATCCTCGAGGTGCGGTCCTGTATAACACAAATTTTATCAGTAAATTGGACATTACAATTAGAGCCATCAAGCAATTGCGACACAGATATCAAATTACAATTCAAATTTGGAACGTAGAGAACATTGTATAGTTTGATATGTTTTCCCAAGCAAACTGATCCCTCCTTCAATGACATCACTTGCTCTCCATTAGGTAATCCAATTGAACATGCCACAATTTCTTTCAAATTTATTAAACATTCTAAAGTACCTGTCATATGTTATAAAGCACCGGAATCAATAATCCAATTTAGATTTTCCTTACCATTCATCTTCTCACGAGTACCCGGTTTGCACTTGCTCAACAAATTAAGAAAGAATGACCATTGTTTTGCTGTTAAGGTCCCAGAAACTGTATTTTCTTCCGTTGCTGCCATTGATGATGATGGCTGCCCAATTACATGGGCTGTATTCACCTTTGGCGTATTACTTTGTCCACGCCCTACACTCTGTCCCCCTCGTCCATGTCCAGCCCCTTTGGGTTGGTCACCCCACCATTCCGAATATCCAATGAGCTGAAAACAAGTTTCAGAATCATGTCCCTCTTGTTTACAGTGTGAGCAAATGGCAGATTTGTCTTTCACTTCCGTTTTATACTTTCACCCTCCTTTATTGGTTTACACTGCAAAACTCACAACTTCTCCATGTTCTTCCTTCTCTCGTGAGATGTTTCTAACACGTTCTTCTTGGCACACCAACGAGTATGCCTTATTCAAATTTGGCAATGGTTCTATGCTTAAAATATTGGAACGAACCGCTCCATATAATGCATCTTCCAACCCCATCAAAAACTGATGAAGCCTCTCTTCTTCTCGTTTCTTGTCAAGTTTAGCTGCAATATTACAATTGCATCTTCTACAACGGCAAATAAGAATTTGCTCATAATTCGCAAGCTCTTCCCAAAGTTGTTTCAATTTCCCATAATAAGTCACAATCGACATACCTCTCTGTTTGCAGTTGGCAAGTTCTGCCTTGATCTGCTGAACAAGAGGTCCATTAGCGATAGAGAATTGCTCTTTGATATCTTCCCATAAATCCTTTGCAATCTCCGTATATGTTATGGTAGATCGCAGTGTTGGCTCGATTGTGTTGAGCATCCATGAAACCAACATTAAATTCACAGTCCACCAATCCTCTAATTTAGTGAAATCATCAGCAGGTTGATTAATCGTTCCATCAATAAATCTGAATTTCTTCTTGGCCCTCAATGATGTTCGCATCGCTCGAGCCCATTCATCATAATTGTCTCCTTTTAATTACACTTGAGTAATTATATTACCAGGATTATCACTCGAAGTCAACAAGTAAGGGGAGGCTGGTTTCTTTCCCTCGCTAGTGATAGCGTTTTTTTTTTTTTTAACCAGGCTCTGATACCATATAAATTTTGAGAAGAAAATTTCTGTGTGTGTATATTCATATCACAGGCCAAAGAGGGCCAATATATATACAACATAGACGCACTAACCAAGCTTCTAAACATAGAAAACAAATATCCCAAATATACTCTTTACACAATTGACAGATATTTACAGATCCTAAAATATTCTAATACCTTCTAAATTTTGAAAATAAATATCCTAAATATACTCTTTACATAATTGACAGATATTTACAGATCTTAAAATATTCTAATAAATCATAATAAATGGGGTAAAGAGATTTAGAGAGTTCCCAAGAGTGGCTAAAAGGATCCCTTACTTAGTGCCCTTACTGATACGATCGTTGCCAAGGACTGACAAGGTCAATTGTAAGGGGTGAGTCCAAGATTGCAAAAAACTTGAAAATGAGGATGGGAAATGCATGTAAACAAAGAAATAAATAAGCAAACCTCAATACGTTCCAAGGATATTACGCATTAGGGAACTACCAAGGACTTAAGGCTTAACTTAATACGATACGTGAGCTGATCTGATGAGGGTACTTATTACCTAACCTTACTTAAAGGTTAGGGTAAAGTAAAGTAAACAAGTAAACAGAGAGTAATGCTAAAAAAAAAAAAGAAGTATATTCAATATCAGATGTATATTACGGTTACATATTACAAAAGGGTATTTATACTTGAAAAGTTAGGGTATCCTACCTAAAATGAAAAAGACTAAAAAGGGTTATGTCCATAATAAGTATAATATAAGGAATATTTGAAGGGTATAAGTGAAAATTCAGTAAAATAGATATTTTGTACGGAAGATTTTGTTACATGAGGTACTTAGACACGTGGTAGATGATTAATAGTTGTGTGCTTGGCAAAAGTAGACAAACTGTATGCCTAGCTTGGCTGTTGTCGAGTAATGCTGCTGAGTCTAGCTGATAGTTCAACAGTATTGAGTTGAGTAGGTAACTCTTCTGAGGTGAATTCAGCTTGGACACGTTTTTTATAGCTTAGATTTAGGTTAGCTGGGTAGATTGTTGGATGGGCCGAGTTGTTGTCTAAGTGTACCTCTGGTTAACAATTGGAGACTATCAATAAGCACAAGAGGGTTTGGTCCAGGTAAAGCATCAAGTCGGCAAATTACAGCTGCTCAAACTCTTCAATTGTAAAGCATAAAGAAAGAACTTGCCTAGCCATGCTCCTTAACCTTCAGGCTCGGGCTTAGGTCAAGGGTCCGATGGTTTGATTCCTACTACTTACCCTCATTTACAGGTTACAGGATTTGAGTTGTTCAAATACGTGATAAAAGGGGAGTTGGTTAGCATAGAATATGAGGGCACGACATTACTAGTATGAGAAAAGATAACCATCCTTTTGCCCATTGGTGGAGGCTTAGGAGATAAGCTTGTCACATTAGTAGTGGGTAATTACCATAATATGGCGGCTAGGCTATAGGTTGAGTTTTAAGTAGTCATTCAGCATTTAATGATTAGAGAGAAAGATACGAGGGGAGGAGAGTAGCTTAAGCTCACTGACCAGTGAGGTCTCTTAAAGAAATTTTCGAGATTGGAGGCAAGCTCTCCTCTTGAAGTTGGGAAGTAGGAAAGAGATGTTCTTGACTAAGGGCTCCTGGAGTGTTCGGGGTTAGGCTTGAACAGGGTGAACAAAGCTCCGGTGAATGCGGGGTTAACCTTTGCTGCGCTCCGAAGTGGTAGAATCGTAACAGTTCCTCCGTGTAAACTATTATTAAATAAAAGATGAAATTTCAGTCGTTATCTTAGACTTGATTTACATAAGGCGTCCATAACTAACTCGCTTTGAAGTAAGTAGTTCATACATTTAAAATATTAATTACATGTAGAAGTATGAACAATATATACTATAATTTAGATATTGTAAGTAATGTTTGCATAATTTCATAACATGATCTTACTTAAGTAATACTGTGAAACCCTATGATTAAGTGCCTTACATGAATTGTACGAGGTTGTAGTACTAGTTTATAAGGCCATGGTGGTGAGCACCTTATCAATCCTACTCTTAAAAAATGTAACTATTCTTCAGTTATCTATCCTTACTCCCAAGATCTAACAATGGCTAGTTTTAGGATAATTATAATGCTGCTTCCTAGCTAGTATCTGCAATAATATCTATAGGGATATAAGTAATCAACCGCTTAATAAGTTGGGATGAAGACATAAAACTATACATTAATTATAAGTAGGGTTATTGACTAGTTATTTAAATATAATACAATAGACAAATTCCATAGTACGACGCTTTTCAATCTATTATGAGATTAGAGAAATTACACCTACTTTAATCTGAGTTGAGAAGTTTAGTGCACATTTCAATAGCTCATGACTAAGCCCAAGCTTGTTCAGTAGAGACATCGTTTCTCCTACAACTACCTTCGTCCTTGTTGCAACCTTCATTCTTGTCATTTAGTTCAACTAAAAATGAAGAAGAAAGCATTATGCTCTAACGTTATTCCTTTTAAAGGGATTGGTATTTGGTCGAAGAACTCTAAACGTTTCCCTTGATGGGTTGCAATGCATGTTTGGTTTAGATTTACAAGTTGAATATTTAATAAAGTCTAGTTTAAGGCGTTTAATCATTTCATGTAAAACAAAAAATTATAGTTTAGAATATCAAACCAGAATCACACAACTAAACAAAAAAATATACATACATAGGCATGTTTATAATTATGTTATCTAACAAATGTAGTCGGGTATACCTTCAAGTCTTAAAGTACTATAAAGCGTTACTCTAAAATACAGTAACATATTTATCCCAAATTTACTTAAAGTCTTTGATTTGCTCACTCAAGTTTAATATGAGTCGTATTGTTGCCACTCACTTTTATAATATAAATATCATTTTAATATTTATACTTTTATTACATATAAGCTTCAAATCATTATTTTTAATTTAAATTTATAATTTTATTCAGTTATTTAGGTTCTATATTACTTATAATCAAAACTTTATTAAATATATATATGATTCTGTTACATATATATTTGTTGAATATGTACCATCCTTTTTATATTACTTATCATATAATCCTTATTTTATATATATATATATATATATATAATTGTTATATTATAATGTAACATAATGCTACTAGTGAAGTTGTTATTTCTATAAGTAATGTAAGTCTATAGCATGTGTGTATATTTTTCAAATAGCACTAATTATGTTTAAAATATTATATAATATGTAATTTATTTTATATGTGAAATCATCATATTATATCATACATACTAACGATAAGGTTAATTAAATGCCGTTTTGAATATATGGCTTATATATATACACACACATAACATAATAATATAACACAATGCTACTAGTGAATGTATCATTTGAATAAGTAATATATATTTATAACGTGTATGTATATTTTTCAAATAGCACTAATTACGTTTAAAATATTGTATAATATGTAATTTATCTTATATATGAAATCATCATATTGTATCACACATACTAACGATAAGATTAATTAGCCATCGTTTTGAATGCATGACTTATATATATAATATACATATATATGGGAAAAGATAATTCATACAAATATATATATATATATTTAACTGACTCATTTACAAGTTATTAAATGAAAACAATAAAAATATAACTATTAATATTCTAAGTTTAAAATTCGAAAAAGAAGAAATTTATGAAATTATACAGATAAAATACTCCATTTAGGAAAATAATATGATTACGGATATATCTTTTTTTTTACGACTATTAAATATTAATTAAAAGAAATAATATTTATAATTATGAAAATGAAGTTAACTAAAAATGTTAGATAGAAAAATTGTGGCTCGATCGCTAGCGGTGGTGGATCTGTTTAGTAGCTCACCATTGCTTGGGAATGTTAGAGGGGGTTTTGTGGTTTTACTCTTAACCATGGTAATAAGTTTATTGTAAACAGTAGGTGCCAAATGGCAATGGTCTACATCACAGGTAAAATACTTAGGTAAACTCCTAATGGTCTCTTTGCTGTGTATAGTGGAAGACCTTTAAAAAGCCCCTTGTGGTGTAACCAACGAGAACCCTCCAACGCTCAAGTTAGTAAGAAAGGATAAGGAATTGTCATAAAGAGGATAAGGAGATTTAAAGAGTTCCGAAGAGTGGCCAAAAGGATCCCTTACTTGGTGGCTCTAACTTCATTTATAGGTTAAGGCATCTAACTTGCTTGGACATGTAGCAAAAGGAGGATTGACTAGCATAGAATTTGAGGGGATGGTGTTATCAATACGAGAAAAGATGACCATCCTTCTACTGGTTGGTAGAGGCTTAGGAGATGGGTTTGTCACATTAGTATTGGGTGACTAATGTAATTTGGTGGCTAGCCTATAAGTTGAGTGTCAGACAGTCATTCAATATTTAATGATAAGAGAGAAAGAGGTGAGGAAAGGAGAGGGAGTAGCTCGAGCTTGCTGATTAGCGAGCTTTCTTGAAGTAGTTTTCGAGACTAGAGGTAAGCCCTCCTCTTGAACCCAACTAAAGGCTCCTAGAGTGTTCAAGAATGGGCCTGAGCAGGGTTAACAAAGCTCAAGCGAATGCAGGGCTAGCCTTCATCCGAGTTGAAGAATCCTCGACACTATACTAGCTAAGCTTTTCTAATGGGCTTAAGCTTTTAAAGCCTAGGGTCGAGAGTCGACCATCAATAAGGTGGATACGAAATACCTTGAAATTTATACTTTTTAAAGCTTAGTACAAAGTGGGAAGACCTCGTACACGTGCCCCTCTCTATAAGAGCAAGATTTGGAAAATCTATATTTGTAATCTATTTTGTAATCGTAATATTCACTTGGATTTTACTCAATCGAATAAGGTATGGAAGGTTACCTTCTATTGTAGGATTACTCGTGCATACTTGTTATCTAATATGGAAAAAAAATTAAAATGAAAAAGAATGCCATGGCAAGCAAATGGCCGTTCGGAAAAGCAATGGAGAAATTTAAGTCTGTAGTTTTCTTTAAGGTTTAGGTTTTTTTTTTAAAATTTTTCTTTTTGTCTTTTCTTTTCTATTTTCTTTTAAATTTTTAATAAGCATCTTTTATTTCCATTTAAGAGCCTTCCCAAGAAAAAATTATAGCTTAAATTCTTAAGCCAGGATGGAGATGGTTTAGAAATGCTGACATGGACTTCGATCTTGTATACTTGGAACACGGTTACAAGACTATGGGGCCACTAATAGTTAATTATATATAACGTATGAGTAAACATTTGTCATTGGAGATAACCTATCTGATCATATCGTGATTTGACCTTTCAAAGTCAATAACGTCTTACCATCCACTGACAAAAGGCGAAGAACACAAGGACATGGACCTCTTCTAATGTCTCAGAGAATTCATTAATTAGTTTATGTCATTTCCTATAATGGAAAGGATGAGTCATTGAGTTGACACCTCATCCAGCCACATTTTCTTATTCTTAATAGAATCTTCAAGTTGGTATTCGATATTAACTAGCAAGTAGATTAATAAAAATTTGAAGTGCTCCAAATGATATATGTTTTTTTTTTTTTTCGATGAATCTTATAAATACTTGTATATACAATACGCTGCTTTTGTTTTGTCCTATTTGTTTCTCTTTTCATTAGCTTAAAAAAGGAAATGGATTTCTTTTATGCTGGGATGGATGTTGGTGGCTCGAAAGAGATCCCAGCTCCAAACTTGAACAAAATTATTATTTAAAAAAACAGAACACATTATACATATATTTTATAAAGTAAAATTTAATATGATTTTAAATTCGATTTTCCGAATTATATGGTTTTGCATTTGTCCATACTTTTATTATAAAAATAAAATTAAAATTGTGAGTGGTAGCAATCGAGGTATGCCTTGACAAAGAAATATTTTCATGTTTTCAATTTTAATAACACATTTAAAAAATTTATTAACTCAGCCTCTTAACACAATTCCGGAATATGCATTCGGATCTTCTTAAAGAACCGCGTGAAAGAGGAAATATGTTGGGGACTCCTCTTGGAAACAGGCCGTTGGTCCCAACAGATGAGTCCCAGATCGTACACTCGGTTAGGTGTCATGTGACCATGGCTAGATATGCCATTGACCTTGCTTTTGACAAGTGGATTTGCTCAATTGGCCTTCACGTGAATGGCGAGGTTATAAAAGAATTAGAGTGGATGACAATTTCACCGTTTTATTTACGTATTATGAGTTAATTTTATATTTACTTGATATATATTTAATATCTTAATATTTGAAATTAAGTATTTAGATCTGATAATGTTTTGAAATCATGCTTTCGAGTCAAATTTTAGCATTTTATGCTTGGAAAACATAATTAGAAGGTATTTTATTTTAGAAATTGTATTAAATTATAACAAAGGGGGAAATCTTTTTTTTTTTATGCAGTTTTTAATTATTTTCCTCTACTCAAATTCTTTTAGTTCCTATAAATAGTAAAATGGCCATTTAGAAATCTAAAAGACTATTTTGAACCTTTTGGGGGTTTGATTACTTAGTTTCAAAGACAAGAGAGTTTAAGTAAGCAATAAAAGATACATAGGGTATATTTGCAATTTACGCTTCATGTCCACATTCATATTTTTTTCAATAGAATAATATTCATTAAAAGAAAAAAGTCCATAACACATCATCCAGTAGATAAAAATTGGGAGGTCTCCCTAGTAGTCTCCTCCCTCAAGACACTAAAGTTAGATAGAGTATCTTTTTTAATAAAATCAAACAAAAATAAGGGAATAATATTCAAAAGACAAGTATTTTCCACCCTAAGAGAAATGTTTCGATATTATTAATATGCAATATGAATTAATGAGTAATACATATAAATTAATAAAATTTTGATACAGGAAAATATAATTAATATTTTTTTAAAAAAGTACATTTCTTCATTATCTTGTACCAAAATTTTTTTAATACCTAGATTGTACTCACTGATCAACATAGTATGTCACTACTGATGAATCTTTTTCCCCACCATGGTTAGTCCATGTTTTGCCAAGCTATCCATAGCAAAATTATCTTCTCGACCCTCTACACAACCCACTACTCATGTGCCTACATTTTTATTCTCCCACAGCAGTCTTCGTGTGGCTGTTCTGGTTGAAATACTTGTCGATTTCATTCCCTTCAAATCCCTCTAATAACAAAGGGTAGGATCGCTGCTTTTGGTGGATGTAATTCTTTCCATCTCTATTTCCTCCACTTATCGTTATATTTTATCCACTAGTATGTTACTCTTAATAGAATCTCTAAGCTGGTATTCTATATTGACTTGAAAGTAGACTAATAAAATTTGAAGTCTTCCAATCACTTGTATATACAATATGCTGCTTTTGTTTTGTCTTATTTGTTTCTCTCTTTCATTTGCTTAAAAGAAAAAAAGGAAAATGGATTTATTTTATGTAGAAATGGATCTAGGGGGGTCGGAAAGGATCTCTAGCCCCTAAGTTTCGAAAAATTAATTAAAAAAGAATAGTGTACACATTATATGTACATATTTTACGAAACAAAATTCAACATGATTCTAAACTCATGCCCTCCTCTCCTACCTCTCCATCTTGTGGTTGTATAATTTTGTGTCCATCCCTATTTCTAAAAAAAAAAAAAAAGGGTAAAATTAAAGATGCTAAGCCTTGAAATATTTGTTAAGTGATAAGCGTTAAATAGAGAAAATTTTCATGTTTTCAATACTAATAACACATTTTTCTCTACAATAGTAAAAAGTTTGTTAAACTCGACATTTCACAATATTTCCAAAGTATCCACTAAGATTTTCTTAAAATCAAAGAAAGAATTGCGTGAAAGAGGAAAATATGTCCGAGACATTTCATGGAAACAGGCCGTTGGAGGGTATTAATACACCGAAGGTTGTTTATTTGGAGTTTGAAGCCAAATGAGAAGAGACATCTAGCTTAGTATTAATGATGCTATCATCGTGTGGAGGGTATTATATATATATATCATATATATGCGGGCCAATTGTAGTACCACGAGGCAGTTTTTCTATGGCTAATTGGTTAAAGGTTCAAAAATGATAAATTTTCTTTAGTATTTAGTTTAAATTAAAAGCTAATTTTTGCATTTACGTGATAGTTCAACGCCATTAAATATGAACATTAATACGAAACGATTCACTTTGATGCATGTCGAGAGTAATATAAAGCAACATCAGATAAGCTCGAAATTTTTTATTCCAGAAGTGTTTCCATCGATAAAAGTTATATCCAGATTTTGAAACAAAACGTAGGAATTTGTGATCTTACACGGTTGTTTGATTTGATTTGATTTGGCTTAGATTCTATTTGCCTATGGGAATGAAATGATCTAATATTAAATTTGAGAAAAAAGATCCATAATGAGTACAATCTCTTAAGATTATCTCGATCTTTTAATGTTAGGATTAGTAAAATCAAATAGAGGTTTTCAAAAAGGACCACCGAGATAGCAATTCAAAATTTGTTAATCTTAGATGTAAATCTCGGAGTGTGAATTTGTAACGTCCGCTTAACTTTTGATACACAAAGTCGTTGAAGGAAATCAATAAAATATTCCAAGGATGAAATACAAATTGCTAATAGTAAATAGAAAAAGAGACGAGTTCTCATTCTAAAATAGTTATATTTGTATGGCACATAGGTTTTCGCCATACGATAACCATAATCCACACAAAATGCCTCTATGTCTAAATAAAGTATCTATATTATTAAATCAGAAAAGACCTTAAATAATAGCTTTTTATAAAATTACTATATAGACTTCTAATTTAAAATTATATAATGAAAAAATAAATATTAAAAAATATTATAACATGGATAAACTTAATATTTTTCGTAATTTTTTATTCTATCTCTCTTTCCATTTCCATAATAGTCTAAATTGTGATCACCTTTACTCTTCCACTTTCAACTTCAATCCCATTCTCACATCCTACATACATCCTACACAACTTTCAACTTTCATAGCAATTTAAAGTTACATACATTCATAGTTATTTAAAACTTCTTTATTTATCTATTATTTATTATATTAAGCAAAAACATTTTTTTGTAAGATTTTTTTTTAATAAATTTTTTGACATAATTGATACCAAATACAACCAAGTTATCAATTAATATCAATTAATACACATATCCACTCTTTATTCAAAAGAAAAAGGAAAAATTTTATCTATACAAGTATTTCTATGTGTGATTGATTTATTTTATTTTATCTCGATAAATTATTTTACTCAACCATTTATTATTTTTTAGCACCTATAATATAATGTAGGTGCAGTGTTTACTAGAAAATATTAAAATGCATGATGCATATAGGCATGGAACTTATGTTTAGTTACACTATAGATACAGAAAGTGGTTATAATAGGGATAACTAATTATAGTGGGGAGTTAAAATTGGCTTAATATATGTGCATTACATATTGTAAATCCTTAATTTGTACCAATTAAGTACGTTAAGTTTTTATTTATAACTGGAAGCAAATGTATATCTATTCTTTTATAATTATTCTTTATTTTCCATATATTTTTATTCTATCGACATTGACAGCTCCGAGGAATAAGGGTATCTTATGACTGTAGCCGGTTGAAGATTATTTGTGTGTCACAAATTGGATTTGAAACAATATCGAGTAGATTGTTCGTGGAGGCCCCCTTTATGGACGGAAGCTATGCCCTAACCTTCAGTTTGGATTTATTGTTGAGGGTAATGAAATGCTAAGCCCTAGTCTACCCAAACACACTCACGTATACATACTAATGGAGGATCAAGACGTACTTGTACTGTGGTTGGAAAATAAATCTAGTTTTTTTATTCGAACTTTGTAGGAGGAGTTACACTTTATACACCTATGTACATGTTACCCATCTCCATGAAGTAAAGCTGACTTAATTGGTACAGAAAGAAAATAATAGTGTAACCATTCTTCCATAAAAGTGGAAAAGATAATTTCATTATATTACTTTTTGAAAGATATATACTTATTAATACAAACTCTTATCTATATTATTAAAGTTATATAGTCAGTCTTTAGTATCTTACAAGAATTTGGAAAAATAAAATATTAATCAAATTACTTAAAAAATCCTCCAACTTCTTTTAGTATCTTACTTGCCAAATATTATCGTAATGCCATTGCATGTTTCGCTAACCGATCAACACATTCAATTTACTCGTTTAAATTTGGCAGACATAAACATAAATACTTTTTCCTTAGGAGACAGGGTTAAGCGAATAAGGAATAATCAGCAGATTATTATTACCTTCCATTACACAACTCTAGTCTCAAATCACATTACAATCAACAACTATGTTAGGGTCAAACCCTTGATATGCATATTTCTTAACAAGATCATTCATGCTGCGATTCTACTTGTACTTTCTTGTTGTATTGCATGCAAAACACAATGAAGAACATAAAATCTCACCTGTAGCAAAGGTGATGTATGCATTTCATTGAACCTTAGTTACAATTTCAAATGTGATAGGTTTAATGGCAACTTTAGCACCAAAATGATATGAATCAAATCCATCTGAGTGTGGATTGATCCTTAAAGTATCTTAATCTTGATGTGATGGAGAATATATAATTTATGATTTATGGATTTGAAATTAGAAAAGAAGTAAGTATTTTTTAGGTTTTAAGATATAAGTAACATAAGCACAAATATAAATATAGATCTGTAATTTTACAATTTTCAATGCATATAAAGTTAAAAAAATAATATACTTTATTTGTTGGGATTTTGATATTTGGTACAAATAAAAGTAAAAAGATATGGATGATTTGTGATAAAATATGATACACCAATCCTAAGATCTAATTGGGATTGATTGAATGTGGGGTTGATGTTATTCACAATCAAAAGAATAATTATTTTCAAATATTATATATCTTAAAAAATTGAATTAAGTCCATTTGAATATCAAACCACAAGAAAAATACGGATTTTTCTATGGTCCTATAATCTTAATAATGAATTAAAAAATCATAACAAAATAAAGTAGACGTTAAAGGTCATAAAAATAGAAACGAAAAGAAAAAAGATTGGGCTAAGCGACGAAAGTAATGTAGGATGCGACGAAATTCGTTAAGCAATATATACAATGGAAGTTTTGGGCAAAAAATTAACTATAGTTGTACATAACATAAATCTAAAATGGCATTCAATAAGAGAAATGGTACAACTTCCACCTAGGGTTTGATCATTACAGGACACAAATAGCAGATTTTATCAGAATTTTAATCCTACGTGGCCTGGAGCAAGCTAATTATAGAAAAAATAACGCATACATGTATATATATGTATATAAATCGATTGTTGTTGCTGGGATATACAATATCATTCACTTAAATGTAAATGTAAGAAATGGTTTTGTTGCTTAGATTCATTACCATCCACTTCGATATGATAATAAGGAATACATACCAAATTCAGTGATTGCCTCGGGATCTTGAAAATGACAAGAAAGAGAGAATGTTAGAGCCAGGACAACTTGCCGGGATGCCTTATCTGGTGCAGGCAAGCAAGGAAGCTTTTCCCCGAAGCCGAACGCCATGCCGGCAAGTCATTCCTGGCTCAAACTTTCTCCATCTCTTCATAAACCATCCACCTTAATATTTGATAACAGGTTCTTCTCCATGTTTTCGATGCATAGAGTTGTAAAGATATATATAGCCAGCAAGTTCATTCAATTGCTCACATTTGTTCTTATCCATACTTCCAAGTGTACGTATATGTCTGTATGCGAGAGAGAGAGATTCCACATTCTTGTGTAATCAGGCCCTCCAAATCGGGCAATGTGATAGTGCCATTATCTCTTGAGAAATATATTATTTTTATTATGGTTTTGACTGTGTACTTTAATTTTACCCTTGGTGGCAATGAAAAATACAGTGGGGTTGAGGAAAGAAAAATGAATAATGGATGATCATATAGTTATCATAAGAATAGAATCTGGAAGAGCCAACGGTGGCAGTGCAAGTGTTGGGGAAAATTTTGGGGGGGGAAGGAATTTGTTCCAATCAATTGAAATTTCAAGACGTGACATGGGGATAACATTTTGACCATGACGCTTCAAGGAGCATCCATGGATCAATCGGATCCTCCAGAAAGCTGTCTTTGTTCCACAACAATCTCTTGGCTCTTTCAAAGTCAAATTGATAGGATTTATCCTTCAGCTTGGGATGGTCGTATACTGGACCGGGATATATTCATTTATCACCACTGCTGTCTAGCCATGCAAAGTTTTCGAGTTTTTTGAGGGAGGCAAACGGTGAGATGG
Source organism: Lumnitzera racemosa (assembly GCA_024138005.1). NCBI lineage: Eukaryota > Viridiplantae > Streptophyta > Magnoliopsida > Myrtales > Combretaceae > Lumnitzera > Lumnitzera racemosa. The sequence continues at coordinate 13,471,710 of JAMXBC010000007.1, forward strand.
TGGTACAGGCTAATATATAACTACTAATTATATTTACATACTTGCTAATAGTAGTGATAGTGAATTTCTTAGAAACTATCTATTACACTAACTTATGTTCTAATTTGATTAGTTATATGCTTTATATACATATACATGCTATTCAGTAGGTAATATACATCACGTGAAAGTACATATGGTATATAATTATTAATTGAATTCAAATACGTAGATCAATAGTGGGTAATTACGTAAAATCTCATTATCCATATTACTATATATCTAAATATAATTGATAGTCATACATCACGTGTAATATCTATTAAATCTTTTTCTTAACAAACCCTTTCTCTTCGGATCGAGGCTTTACTTATGGCAATTTTTAATTTATCATAGAGTGTGTCCCCACAATAAAATGTCTCATATCGCTCACAATTTGTTATAGTATCGTATAAATAATAATAAGCAAATAAATTTTAGTACAAATATAAACTATACATTAGGGGTGGGTACGGTTTGGTTCGGTTTTTCTTTTTCCTAAACTAAACCATACGATTCAGATTGGGAAATTTTTCAAAACATTAAATAACGGTTTGGTTTATTTCGAATTATGAATTAAACCAAAATTATCTCTTTTTATTCTTTTTCAACCTAATTTATAATTTAGTCGTTTATTCACATAAATAAATTAAGGTATCATAAACAAATTCAATCATGACTCCTTGTTTACCTACATAAATGAACAGAAAGGAAGGAGAGAAAGACAATATCTTTTGGCTTTTTTGCAATTATGAATACAATCATAATCGAATTATAGTACCCTGCAAAGTCTTAGAAAAACAATATGGTAACACTATGCTTAATCACTAACTAAAATAAAATAACATGTGACTGATCCTTTATTATTAAAAAATAAATAGTTCGGTTCGAATTAACAGGTGTGATTCAAATTGTGCACCTGAACTAAATTGTAAACCGTTTGGAGGGTGTTAATTTGAACCGCAATCTGAACCATTAAAAAAAAAAAAACCGCTATTTCGGTTCGGATTGGTTCAGTTTGTGATTTGGATAGTTTTTTTGCCTACCCCTACTTTATGTAAGTGAGAAGTTTTTCTTTTTCTTTCCTTAACTGCAAGAGAATTAAAAATTATTAAGTTGATTTTTGGCAAGACAATGCTCCTTAAGGTAAATAAAATTTTGGAAGAAAATTAGGCTTACTACTAAAAGATTATTCCTTTCTTTTAGGGCTAATTAGAATCTGTTTACTATTGTTATGAGTGTTCAATGAGTGTTTACAGTTAAAGAAACTTTATGCTCTACTTTTCCCTATTTCTTATTCACAAAATAGAGTGTGTGCCTATTTCGCTTGGTTCTTTGTGTGTAATAGCTATAGTGTTGTGTTATTTTATTGTTGTTCAAACAGAGAGGAACTTTGGGTTGTATTTCAGTTGTTAGTACACAATAATGTCTAATTCTAGTGTTCAAGGTACTTTAGAAAACTAAAAGAGTGGCATTCAAAATGGCTGAGGTCAATAAGAAATTTTTATACCCTAATTTGCAAATGGCTGATTGGATAGAATTATTAACTTGGTGTTTAGTTTGGTGATTGTCATAAATGAAGATAAACAACAGACCAGAAATGAACCCTATAGAGGATGAGCCCATAAACAACAAGAGAGAGGCAATGACCGATATGTTTGAGATAATGACCCTGTTTGACCACATCGAGTTGGAGGAGTAGGTTGAGTTGCTGGATGCTAACTAGTGTTAGAAGAAATCGAAGAGAAGGATGAGAAAGTATGTGATGAAGCAAAAGAGTATTATAAACTTGAGGAAAGGAATATCTAAGCTCTTAGTGTGGAAGGGTTGAGAATGCATATCTCTGGTTTTTCTAAAAGTGGTGATCTTGAGGACTATCTAGACTAAGTAAATAAAATTAAGAAGTAGTTTGAATGCCATGAGGTGCCAAATAATGCCAAGGTTAGACTTACTATACTAGAGTTTAATGGCTATGTTACCCTATGGTGGAAGAATCCAGAAGCCATTCAAAGAAGAGAAGGAGAACATGAAGTTAGGAATTGGGATGAAATGAAGAGAGTCATGAGGAGAAGATTGTTCCTAGCTACTATTTGCAAGATTTATTTAAGAGATTATAGGAGTTGAGGTAAGGTAGATCAAGTATAAATGTGTATGTGAAGGGATTCCAGATGTTGAGGATTCGATGTGAAATTGTTGAGCTTGAAGACCGAACTATTTCTCGATTCATTAGTAGGCTGAATACGAGATTGGAGGTATTCTAGAGACTATGGATATTAGATCATGAAGTTATCTAAGCTGCCCAAAGGATTGAAAGGCATTGAAAAGAAAGATTCTGACCTCTTATCAGTTGACTTAGCCCTAGTCAATTTGTTTCGAGCAGACCTATGTGATCGAAACCAATAAAGTTGCTCAGACCCATCCTGCTCAAGCTAGATGAGTAGTGGAGAAGGTGATCTTCAGGAAGCTTGAGAAAGGCCAAAGCTTTGGAAGGAAGACAAGTGAGATTAAGTTCTTAAGTATCAAGGATTTGGACATATAGCTGCTCAGTATCCAAACAGAAGAACCATGGTGATTCGAGGTGAAGTGTCGACTATTATTGTAGATGGTACTAATGAGGAAGTGGAAGAGTCAAAAGAGAATGGACAGACCGAGTTGTCCAAGGAAGAGGAAGTCATATATGGTGAGGAAGGTAATTTTATGCCTACTACCTTAGTATTGAAGGGAACAATGAACGTATGTCTTGTATCCGAGGATGAACAACGATAGAATTTGTTCTACAATGGTTGTAAGGTGAATGGATCCTTGTATGCCTTAATTGTCGATAATAGTAGTTACACTTATGTACCATTTGCTTTTACGGTCTAGCAATTGAAATTGTTAACCAATCCCTACCCTAAGCCTTATGTACTGCATTAGCTTAGTGATAAGGGAGCCTTATAAGTGAATAAGCAAGTGATTGTACTTATTAGCATTGGAAATTGTTAAGATGAGGTGCTTTGTGATGTGTTACCCACAAGTACATTCCATATTCTTCTTTGATAAACATGGATGTTTGACTGAAGTGTGATATATGATGAAAGGTAGTACATATGTTCCTTAGAGTACAAGGGCAGAAAGGTGAAGTTAAGCCCTATAACTACTAAATAAGATAGAAGCATGCAAACTCAACTAAGTTGGGTTGTGAAGAAGGAGGCTTTAGTGATGACCTTCGCCAAGCTAAAGAGAGCAATTGAACTTAAAGAGCCGACTTAACTATTAGTTAGGAGGTTACTTGAGATGAGAGAAGAAGATGAAGAATTTTCTACCTACTGAAGTGAAAACTTTATTGGATGAGTTTGCTAACTCATTCCCATGTGAACTACCACAAGGTTTACCTTCCCTTTGAGGTATCGAACATATAATTGACTTGCAGTTAAGAGCCATGTTGTTGAATAAGTCTGCCTATAAGCTAAACCCTAAATAGGCTATAGAGACAAGTGGATAAATTGATGAAGAAAGAGCATGTACAAGAGTCCCTAAGTCTATGTGTTGTGTTAGCTCTGTTGGTACCAAAGAAAGATGGGACGTGGAGGATGAGCACAAATAACTAAGCAATCAATTGCATTACTATCAAGTATAGGTGTCCTATACCAAGACTCGATGATATGCTAGATGGGTTGAATAGAGTAAGAGTATTTTCTAAGATTGATCACAAATTAGGATACCATTTGATCCAAATGCGAGAGGGAGATGAGTAGAAGATTGCATTTAGACCCCTCATGGATTGTATGATTGACTTGTGACGCCATTCGGCCTGTTAAATGCACTGGGCACATTCATGTGACTGATGTGCTCTAAAAAACTAATAGGGAAATTTGTGGTGGTATATTTCGATGACATCTTAGTCTATAATCCTGATCTAGAGATTCACCAAGAGCATCTTTGAGCAATCTTTTCAAAACTTTGAGTTAAGAAGCTCTATGCTAATCTAAAGAAACGTGACTTTTGCAAACCTAAAGTAATCTTTCTAGGATTTGTTATGAGTAGTAGAGGTATATGAGTAGATAAGGGCAGTTATTGAATGGCCCGTGCTGACTTGTTCAATTAATGTGTAATGCTTCCATGGCCTGGCATCATTCTCTCGTAGATTTATAAGAAATTTCAGTATGATTGTAACCTCACTTACCAAGTTGTTGAAGAAGAATGTTGAGTTTAGGTAGGGAAAGAAGGAATAGAGGAGTTTTAAAAAGGTCAAGGAGAAGTTGACTATAACCTTTGTCTTAACTTTACTAAGTTTCGACAAAGTGTTTGAAATTGAGTGTGATATATTCGGACTTTGCATAGATGCTACACTGATGTAAGAGGGCCGACCTATTACTTACTTCAGTGAAAAGCTTTAACGAACCATACTTAATTATTTTGTCTATGATAAGGAGTTTTACTCCTTGATTTGAGCCCTAACTGCATGGCAATATTATTTGCTACCTAAAGAATTTATAATTTATACTGATCATGAATCTTTGAGATATTTGAAGAGTTACCCTAAGTTGTCTTGAAGGCAAGCCAAATTGGTTGAGTTCATGAAGAGATTTTCTTATGTTGTAAAGTACAAGAATGGAAAAACGATATATTGGTTGATGCCTTATTGAGAAAACATTCCTTCTTGATTGAGTTGCAGACTAGGTTGCTTAGTTGTTCGATGATAAAGGATTTATATGCTAAGGATCCACATTTTGGTTTGATCCATGCCAAATGTGAAGAAGGTCAAACACTTGATGACTATTACAGGGATGATGAATACTTATTTAGAAAGAGGAGATTATGTATCTTGACTTGTCCCATGAAAGAGTTGCTAGTGCATCAGGCGTATGGTGGAAGATTGTTTGGACACTTTGGTATGCACTGAACTCATGAGGTACTATCCTCAAGGTTCTTTTAGCAAAAAATGATGAGGGATATCCAATTTGTGTTGAAAAGGTATACTACCTGTAAAAGAGCAAAGAGTTGAGCTAAGCCGAGTTGAGCCGAGCAAGTACATTATTTATCATTGTTGATCCTAACCAAATCATGGTCTAAGCTAAGCGTGGACTTTATGTTAAGGTTGCTAAGGATGTTTTAAGAAAAGGACTCCACCATGGTGGTCATGGACTGATTCAGCAAGATTGTGCACTTCATGCCTTATTTTAAAACTAACGACACTTTGGCTTCTCTTTTCTTTTCTTGCAAGAGGTTGTCGAACTTCATGGAGTCCTTAGGACCATTGTTTCGAATCGAAACCTAAAGTTCATGAGCCACTTCTAGAAAATGTTATGGAGATGAATGGGAAACAAACTATTGTACAGCACATCTTGTCATCTACAATTAGATGGATAAACTGAGGTTGTTAATAGAATAGTGGGAACTTTACTTCGAGTTGTTGTTGGTTGGAACATGGCTAGTTGGGATTTGTGTTCACCAATAATTAAGTTTGCCTACAATAGTACTGTCCATAGTGGCACAAACATGTTGCCATTTGAGGTTACATATAGGTTCAATCTTGAGCTCTCATTGTACCAGATGTCCCTTTTGAGCTAAGAAGATGATCAATTAGTCGTAGGAAGATTCAAGGCCATTAGAGTAATGCACTAAAAGGTTGTAAAACATCTAAGCTAAGTTCTTATAAAGCTTGAGAGATGAGACTAAGGACGAAAAAAATAAGGAATTTTAGCCAGGTGATTTAGTCTAAATCTACCTTAGTAAGGAACAATTCCCAAGTTTGATGAAGAGCAAGTTACCTTCCAAGGCTGACGGACCATTTAAAATGCTAGAATAGATCAATTCTAATGTCGATAGGATTGAACTATCTGAAAGATATAAAGTTCCAGACTCCTTTAACATTGTCAACCTTTACCCATATTGATGCATCTTTAGGATCAAATATACAGAGAAACACCACAATGAAGTGAACTGAAAAAAAAAAAAAAAAAAAAAGCTAGTCAAAGTCCAGGCAGCTACCAATTGGATATGATACACCAATTGATCTTACTTGACCTACAATCTATCGAATATGACATACTTGTTTGAACTATAAGGTCACTTGCTACTGCTCTTTACTAAGGGAATAGATAAGAGTTAAGGGTAAATGAGAACATTAGGGTTACTCAAAAGGGGAAACTCGTATATTCTAATAATCAAAGAGAGTTATGTCTATGTACAACAAATGGGGTATTACTATTAGCCCCATTAGGATTACAAGCTTACATGGAAAATAAAAAAAATGGTAATTTATAATTAGGATACATGAACGATACTAGAATGATACTAAAAAGGGTAAAAGAGACAAAAAATATTTTATACCAAAAAGTAAAAAATCATTTTGGAATGTTGTATCGGAAGATACGTATCATATAATAGCTAATCACTAATCGCTTTAAAATATAGTATAACTCGAATGAAGTGAGGAAAAAGAGGGTATGCAGTTAAAGCTATTTAAATCTAAATCTAGTTGGTCCTCAACAAATCAGTCATTAATTAACATTCGCCTTGGATTGGGGTCCAATCTGGGTTGGTTTGAGAGCTTGGCTTAGTACAGTAGTTAAGGCTAGTATGCTTGAAAGTTGACATGATTATAGTATGGTTACTTAGTAGGTAGGCATGCCTGCTCGGAGGGTTAGTACATTTGCTTGGAAATTCCGGAGACAATTTTGGTACACAAGAGAGGTCATTACTTAGGTTGGCAGTAGAGTAAATCATAGAGGTTGGAATAAGAAGTCTGGTCCTAAATGGGGTTACGAGCCATTATCCTCCTCATGAGTCCTTGGAGTTCTCTGGTTCGGTTGTGCGTAATCAATCCAAAAGGTTGATTCTTGTCATATATACTCCTAAAGACAAGTAGCTTGGAGCTGAGCTAGATTTGATCTCAAATCTCAAAAAGCTTAGTGGAGGTGATAGGGATTACTAACCAATCATATGCTCCTAAGCTTAAGGACTCGCTTAATATAGTTCACTAAGCTATTTGAGGAGAGTTAAACTCTAAAGAGCAATATACTCTCCACTCCAACTCATCGAGTTACTCTATTCTCCACCTCATCCAAGAGACTGCTGAGGTGACTAACCTTTTGTAAAGCTAATGCTTCTATAATGCCTCAATCTAAGGTTAAGCACTAAATTCGCATATTGTTGACCTGGCACATTGCTAAGGCCAAGCTGACTTAATGTCGAGCCAACATAACATTGGAACACCTCTTGGACCAACTCTTCATCAAACTAGAACATCAGAGCTACTGACCCTAACCTGACTTGCTTTGCTCGACATACAACATTATTGAGACCACAAAATGGGTAGCTGACATGTGTTTTATTCTTTTGACATTTATACTTTCCTTTTAGTGACCACATATTCTTTTTGTTAATTACAACTCTACCTTTGTAAATTATTCATTTTTCCTTTTTTAGTAGGATTTACCCTAATTGGGTCCTATAAATACTTGTAAATTGTAATAGTTGTAACAGTGATTGAGTGTTATTTAGACATACTTCTCTTTATGAGCTAAGTGCTTTTTTGCTTGCTCTCATTTACTCTTATCTAATCCATCGTGAGTGTAGATTAGTGATGAGTATCCTCCAGCTACACTTATGTGTAATATTAAGTGTGACCTAAGCTCATGTGAGGCATTGATACGTCGAACCCCTACTCAAACCTTTGATTACCATTTACCTTTTGGACTATCTCATGATTCGAACTTACCCACTTAGTTCGTATGATACTAGACATCATGTGTTCATCCATGGAAACCATATTATTAAAGGTCCAAGTGGTTCAACATGTAGTACTTAGTGGGTTGGTTGGGCTTCGAACAGATGGGTCGAACAAAGCCTCGAACGGATAGGTCAAATAGACGAGTTGATCTATTAGTTTAGGGTTGGGCTAATCCCGAAATTTAAATTATATATATATTTATAATATAGTTTAAATATATACTATATATGATGCATACATACTATGTATATACTATATATAATATACTATATATATAATATAATGCAAATAAATATATATAATATATAATAATTGATATACTATATATTATACTATATAAAGACACCATCAATTGTCATGTCGATATAAAGTTTTATATTTAGTTGGAAATAAAAAGAAATAGACGAATAGGTCATAAATTATTTATACTAATTGAAGGAAATTTGGAAAAAGAAAAAAAATTATTTATAATAATCAAGGAAAATTCAAAAGAAAAAAATAAAATAACAAAACTTATAATTTAAAGATCGTAGAACCAACCCTTGAATCGCTAGTTCAACTAAACTAGTTCGGTATGCCCTCTTAAGGATTAGTCCTAATTCATTCCCCAACTAACCTGTAAACCGACATTTTAAAGTTATTTCCAAGCTGGATTGAGCATGTGCACAAGTTTAAAGATACCATTAGAAGGGGAAAAAAATTCTTAGAAAAAAAAAAAAAGGACGAGGATGGTGTTTTCATGGAATACTTTAGGTGGACAAACACAAGGAATCGGAGAAGGAGTAACTTCCATCTACCCAAAAAGGAAAATAATAATAATAAAAAATGGAATAGTCTAGTACCGACTTAAAATGCCTGATGTTAACAACTAATAAATTTGCAACAGAAAATTGATCAGACATGGCATATTCTGTCTGTTTAACTCCACTACGTGTTTTTTTTTTTTTTAAAGGAAAAATATATAGAGAACGACAGTATTTTATATATATATATATATATTAGCATACTTCTTTAATTTAAAGTTAACACGGATAGTCGATATTATTATATGTAGTATACAGTTAATCAAGGAATACATACAAAGGAATATGGATGAGTTAATACATATCAGATAGTTTTCTTACAACCAGGAATTGCACGAAACAAATATATAAAAGCATCTTGGAAATATTATTTCAAGCAGAAACAATAGAAAACAAATGAAATTACATTTTCTATAATCATGAGGGTTCTCAAAATCTGTATCATTAGCAAACATGGGTAAGTGATGATGAAGATAATTGATATATTATTAGCAGTACTTTCTTTCGAACAATATACAGTGAAACAAAAGAACTTTTTTTCTGTTTTGGATAATAAATAACTGCAAACTTATACCTACATTATAAGCACATTATAAAACAATCAAGATATTTTATATTTAATATTTCATAGTTTCATCTCTTTATTTAAGGTACACATCTTGTGGTGCACGTATCTAATACACTCAAGGAAGTCATTACATATAAAATCGCATTGAAATGTAATATAAATGTGCAAATTCTAATGTAAATATTTAGATTTTGGTGATAATAATAAGAAATAATTTAATAAGTAATATATGTTATGTGTTATATATATATGATGTGTAAATTTTAATAACAAATTAACAGTTATAACATATATAAATTATGTATAATAATTGATTTAAAAGTTATTATTTCTATTATAACTTGTATTAATATTTTATTATTATTTATATACTACATATTATATACACGTGATATATAATACTAATTAAATATTTTTTTGATAATAATATAGATCAAAATAGATATATTTATTCCAAAATCTGTATATTTATATCATATATATATATATATATATAATTGCAATTTTATATAAAGTGGGCATGAGCGACTTTCCCTTCAAATATGTCCACGGAGTAGACAAAATCATGTGGGGAATAGGACGTTCCGTCAAGTCAACATGAATAAAATTTCGATAAATTGAAGAAATACATGACTGCGCATTTAATGCCATTCTTTTCGCTTTTCATCTTTTGTCGGAAGTATTTATTCTCTCTCTCTCTCTCTCTCTGTCTCTCTCAGAATGCGTGTCAAATGTCCTTTGGATGAGATGTCTGGACCCGCAGGAATAACTGGAATTTTGACGTTCGCATCCCACTTAATCGATTTGCTACTTGTATATTTATAGTTGCATTTGATTTCCATTACTCAGCGGCATATTCAAACTTGAGAGATGATAAATATATAATTTTAGTTTTCTGAATTTTTTATTAATTTTATCGATGATTTTTCTTTGGAGAAGTTAATATCAAACGAGAAGAAAATAAGTCACCAGTAGGTAGATTGAACGACATTTTCGAACGTTAATTTTCAACTTGAAAAAATATTTTATCAAAATATTCTGCTAAAAGTGTTCAAATGGTTGCTATATTTCATGATCGTATAATATGCTATTTTTAAGTTATGCAACTGTGAAGATAAAAAAATCTGATTCACCCTAAAAAAGAAAAAGAAAAAAAGAAGATAAAAAAGGGCTACCTTGTAACTCTAGGACAAAATTCGACATAAAAATGGATTTTTTTTTTTTGGGTAATAAAAAATATATATGGTTTTAGAATATAAAGAAAACGCATTTAAAGGTCAAATTATGCTCGGTTTACAAGCAGGAGTGCAGGACCAATTCTTATTGGGACTCGGTTTACATTGTTTGAGGTCAAATCCAAAGCTTTGCGACAAGGAATATGTTTTATAACACGGAACATATAACGAAAAAAAAAAAAGCACGAAATTAATCTTATTTTTGCTAATTTCTAATTTTTCTATTGAGCACATTCGCTTTCATTTTATTTATTGTAGCCCACAAAATTTAAGATAAATCTTGTGTATAGTTAGTAGAATGTATTTATTATGTACAATATAGTATTTTTTATGGCATATTGTACATTAAGATCTATTTTAACAAATGTTCCTAATTACTTCATAACACACAATTTAAAAATGTAAATGTGTATAACTACAATCTTGGAATTTATATTTTTCCCCATTATGTAAAGTTAGAATGCTTTCAATAGAATAATTGTTGTGCAAATTTCAAAAACACCCCCACCATATTTATTCATAGTGTGCTTAACTTCCTTATATTTGAAATTAAGCATTTAGATCCTTAAATTTAAAAGATGTATTTGTTTTGTTCCTGTATGACCTCATTTTGTGGTATTGATGTAGGTTACAAATAAATATAGGGTGGTGATAGAAGTTGTTTATACTTAGATTCCCGTTTGAGTGAGATAAGGGAATTAGAAGTTTTTGGGTGATTGGGAACTTAGTACATGACCTTGTTTTCTCTATATATTACGTGGTAGGTTAGTTACACAAATATGATATTTGCTTGTATTTAGCTATGGCTATAGTCCTAGATAATTGGTGAGTGTAATGGTAACTAATGATCGACATGTGACGAAGTTCCTTAGGAAGATTTAGGCGCTCATGTTCTTATTGGATTGTTAATCATGGTGACATCAAGATTAGGAAATAGTAAAGAGAGGCTATAAGCTCTTTTACTATAAGGATTATGGGGCTCTAGGATGGACGTTGTGAGTGGATCGGTATCATGATGGACTAATGTTGTGTAGTCTATGAGATGATGCGACTAAAGGATGTTGTTGATATTGTTAATGTTGCCTAATTTAAACTACAGTATGTTATAGATTCATGAGTTACTTCAAATTTAAGATTAGATACATATAACTTGAAACCCTGTCATTTGCTAGATAGTTCTAAAGATAATAATCTAATGCATATTGCATTAGATTAGGTATGTGTGTGCATGCATGTTTATGGCATATATGTGCATGCTTATGGTTTTGTTATGGGTTTTTCTCACTTTTTTTAGGAACATTTTTATATACTAGAGGAGCATATATATTATGTTCATGATCCCAAATTTTAGGACTAGGTTCAATCTAGTAAATTGAGACATTATAAAATAAATTGTTATAGTTTACATTTACTATTTTAGATTTGATTCTAAATATATTTGAAAATTTCAAAGTTGTATATTATATAAAAAAGGGAAGATATCTTGTTATATATTGGAGAATTTGAAAACTGTTCTTATATTTTAAAGTTATAGTTATTCAAAACATTAGAATAATATTAGCATCGGGCCCGTTAGCATTTGTGAAGCCAATTGATGAGCCTAGGTTTCCAATTTGTACGAACAAGGTTCAAGACCTAGTTTGATGCCTTTATTTTTTTCTTCTTTTTTTTTTATAAAAACTAAAAGGAAAATAAAATAAAAAAATAAACCTAATTTGGGGTCAAGATTAAATCCTAAATGACTAAGTAGTGTACCCATGTGTTTAAAAATGAAATAATAATTTTTAAATGAAGCCTAAAAGACATGACTAAACCCTCAAAATGAATTACTAGATCTATGTCACTTAACGAGCTTAAGAGCTAAAAAATATATTTTTCTTGATTTTTTTTTCTTTTTTCAAATTTTTAGGCTTTTCTATATATATATATTTTGTATTTTTTAACGAAGACCTTTTTCCTTTATTCTTAAAATATATTACAAGGGGGTAAAAATAAAATGTTTACATTTGCCCATCTTTATAGTAAAGTTTGAGTAAAATTTTATCACAAAGATAAAAGAAATACTATTTTGGCATTATAAAGGATCAAATAGCATTGTAGTGAGTTAGCTATCATAAGTTTGATCTATTGGAGATTTAGGCGATGAGAATGGAAGACACGTACGGTTTAGGTATTCCAAAGGATAACCAAACCTCCTTGGTTTAACTAAGTCAAGGATAATTAAGGTTATGAAAGAGGATAATTGAAGTTCTTAATACTTAAGGATGACTTCATCAACAAAGGATAATCGAAGCTCCTAAATTTAACTTAATGGAGGATAATTATGGTTCCTGAATTTTCAAACGAAGGCAATTAAGCAATTTGGTTTTGTAATTAAGGATAGTTAAATCTTCCTGACAGGAATAACCAAAGGATTACTTGGCCTCAAGATTGAGAATAACCAAAATTCCTAAACTAAGGATTACTATGTTCTTAGATAGCAAAAGCTTCTTGTAAAAAATAACTAAAGGTTCCTATTGAATGGTTAAGTTCCTAAAAAGAAGGATTACTTAGTTTCAAGACTAAGGATATCTAAAATTCCTAAATGAGGATAGCTTAGACTCTTGGATAGCCAAAGTTTCTAGATAAGAAATACTAAGGTTTTTATTGAATAGCTAAGTTCCTATAAGGAAAAATTACTTAGTTTTAGGATTAAAGATAACCAAAGTTCCTAATTTAAGGATAACTTAGTTCTTAGATAGCCAAAGCTTCTCGATGAGAATGATTAAGGTTTCTATTGAATAGCTAAGTTTTTAAAAATAAAGATTATTTAATTTTAGAATTAACGATAACTTAAGTTCCTAAACTAAGGATAACTTAATTCTTAGATAGCCAAAGTTTCTTAATAAGAAATACTAAGGTTTCTATTAAATAGCTAAGTTTCTACAAGGAAGCATTACTTAGTTTCAAGATTAAAGATAACCTATGTTCCTAATTTAAGGATAGCTTGGTTCCAAGATAGCCAAAGCTTTTGGATAAGAATGATTAAGGTTCCTATTGGATAACTAAGGTCTTACAAGAAAGGATTACTTAGTTTCAAAACCGAATATAACTAAAGTTCCTAATTGACAAGACTCTTGGATAGCCAAAGTTTCTTTAATAAGAATAACTAAAGGTCCTATTAAATAGCTAGGCTCTTAACAGTAATGATTACTTAGTTTCCAAACCAAGGATTGCTAAAGTTTCTAAATGAGGATAGTCAAGACTCGTAGATAACCAAAGTTTCTTGACAAGAATAACTAAGATTCTTAAAGAATAACTAAGATTCCTATTGAATAGCTAAGTTCCTAATAGGAAGGATTATTTAGTTTCAGGATTAAGAATAGCTTAAGTTCCTGATTTAAAGATAACTTGGTTCTTACGAAATAACCTAAGTTCCTAAACAATAAGATTATTTAGCTTTAATAATGAGGATAGCCTAAGTTTTATTTACTTAAGGAAAACTAAGACTCCTAAGTTTCAATATTTTTTCCAAAAGGAATAAGTGATGGCCCTAAGTTTCTAAACTTGAGGATAACTCAGGTTTTCAAAACAGAAGATTTCTAAGTTCCTAAACTTAAGATAACTTAGATATTTTCAAGACATAAGAGAACAAAGTTACTAAGTTCACTAAAGCTAACAGGTAACCTAAGGTTAATCTAATGGATGATAAAGGCTCCTAAGATCTTACTAAAGGATCACTGTAATCATACTTTACAAAATTTCAATTTCTTGAAAACTCCTTTTTTTTTTCTTTTTTAAAACCTTGAAAAACATACATTTACTCTACGAAAACTTAGAAAATCCTACCCACCCCCCCCCCCCCCCCCCCCCCCCCCCCCCCCCCTCTTTTGAAGATTTGCTCACAAATGTGGATTCTTCATAAGTCCCTATAGCTACCAATGAATGATGAGTCTACTCATTTCTTTTCTTGCTTTGGGGATAACAATAAATTCTCCCTTTTGAGACATATTTTAAAGCTTTTGGGGCAATAATATCATTAGGGCTCAAAATGTCAAGGGAAATAATATCTCATAATTGATTGGTTTAGTCAAAAAGTATTTCCTTGCACTCTTGGCTTAGATTTCACTCTTAACTACAATCTAAAAAATTATGGTTCGTCTTGTAAGTGATATGCCTTAATCAATCTATTAGGCTTTTTTTTGGACTGTAATGCAATAAAGGCTTGGTTATTGGTTTAAGAAAATGGATAATAATGAATAGGCCTTTTTGAAAGAGTTCATTTATCCAAAATAGGTTTACCTTTAGGAAAACTCGATTGGTGCTTACCTTAATTTCAAAAGTAACTTTTACTAATAATAAGTTATTTCTTTTAATCAGAACGGCCCTTACAGAGGGATGGAATCGTAGGTCTGCCTTAGTTTACAAGAGAAGTGGATTTTAGGAATCTTGGTTTTTACCCTTATGATTTCAAAATTAGGGGTTCTTATTTCGAAGGATGGACCTTACTTTAAGAATAGGCCCGTTTGAGGTATATGCCCTTAATCCTTTTAGGCTTTAGGGCTTTGTGTTTTACACTTGATCTTTTTTTTTCTCATTCTTGCCCCTTTTCTTTTCCTTTTTCTTGTTCTCTTTTCCACTTATATATATATATATACATACAGTTTTGACTCAACAAAAAGGTGTTTGTCCCTTCTTTTGTCTTACAACTTAAAATATAAGTGGTAAGTGTATAGTATTTAGGATATAGACACTTCTTCATTTCAAAGAAAATAAATTATTAATGGTAAATATTACTTTTGAATCAATGTGACTAAAGCAAGCAAAATTAGCTTTTAACCCTTATCTCCTGCTTAATGCCCCTTAGCCTCTTATTTGCCCCCATCGTGGGAGGTTCTTGATAAGGATCAATTTTGAAAACACTCTTTGAATAAGCTCAATGGGGTTGACAAAAGATAATAGTATTTAAGATGTTGAAAATGAATGCCTATCTTCATTTTGATTCGCATATCTAATTTAAGATGGATCTCCTTTAAGGAATGAGCCCAATAGCCTCACAATGTTATCACTCAACTCTTAAAGTGTTTTAGGGTTAATGTTTGCCTCTTTTCATTCTAAACCCTTCAATTAATGAGATAAGAACAACTTATTTATGCTTTTGAATAATTTGAAAGATTATCCCCAAACATTAGTTTATTCAAATATGAACTTCTTATTTTCAAAAATCTTAACATGTTCCATAATATAAAGAAAAGCTAACTCTCATGAAGAATTGTTGAAGCCCTTTAACACTTTAGTTTACATAGAGTTTAGATGCACTAGCCCTATGTTGATCAAATCTTAAATCATGTTTTTCAGCCTTCAACAAGTATTTGTGGAGTGACCTTTCTATCTTATGTGATAATCACATTGCTCCTCTGGATTTCCATTCCAAGGCTTGTATCCTGATTTAAGAGCTTTATAGTCTAGGATATTTGCTTCTTTCAACTGTTGAAAGGCTTAAGAGAGAGTAATAGGAATTCGATTGAAATGTCTTTCTTTAGCCTTCTAAACTTGCATAGGCTTCTTTTTTTTTTTTTTTCTACCACTTAAGTTATTAGACATGGGTTTTGTGGCATATCCCATAGGAATTATCACATTAATAGTGTTCTTTTGTGATGATTTTGGAAGCCCTCTCTTCTGTTTTAGCCCCTCTAATCTTTTGGCTTGCAAGGCTTTCTCAATTTTTCCCTTTGTTACCATAATATCTGTAATGCTAGAGGCTGTATTCCCTAAAAGATGCCTCTAATATGGCTTATCTCGTGTATTAATGAATGCATATGTTAATTCATTTTTTAGCAAAAGAGGAATGATTCTAGCTGCCATGCTCCTCCACCTTTGCACATATTCTTTAAAGGTTCATCATTTTTCTTGCTCAATGTCCATAGGTCCCAAATCAAAGGAGTCATCATGATATTGAATTTCTATTATCTATAAAAAGCTCAAGCCAATTTCTCATAAGTATTTATTTGGTTGAGATCGAGCTAGACATATTTAGTTAATTTAGGCCCTGTCAAATTGTCATGAAAAATTTGTACTATGAGTTGATCGTTTTGAATATATTTGCCTACCTTATGAATGTATAATCTAATGTGCAGCTTTGGGCATTCGATCCAATCGTACTTCTTAAACTTTTGTACTTTGAGTTTTTCTAGGTAAGCCCTGACATCACATGTAGAAAGATCAGTAATTATAGCCTGCTCAAATCCATCATTAGCCTTCAAGCAACTTCATTTTCTCAGTGATTTGTTAGGCTAACTTCCTTTTGAATTCTTTTAAAATGTCTTAGTTGGCCCTATAGTTAACTAGCTTTGTATTAACTAGGAATAAGTATATGTTGGGCTCAAAAGTCAAGTTGACTTTGGATAAACCCATTTTGAAAAACACTCAAAAGCTAGATTAACCTTTTGATAGTCCTCTTCTTCTTAAAAGGGTAAAGCCTCAACATTCTTTCTACAAGAGGCACTATAGTACTCTTGATTTGATGGCATTATGGCTTTAAGTAAAGCAATAATGTTAACAAGGAAATTTAACTGATCTACGTTTTATCCCATAGTTTGCTCTAAAGAACAAAACCTTTGCTTAATGCGATTGATGATTTTGGGATTGTCATTGTTGTTGTCATCTTAATGTTCAAGTTGTCGCTCCTTAGTTAGCCATTACTTTCAAGAATTCCTAGTAAGAATTCATCTTTGTTAGTAAATCTCTTCCCCTTTTCTCTCTCTCTCTCTCTCTTAAAAAAAAATTGTTTCAAAAGAAAGAAAGAAAGAAAAAAAAAAGGGTAAAAGAAACTAAGGAGTAAGATATAATGATGAGGTTTATTTACCTATGATCTTAAAGTGAAAAACATCTTGAAAGGACCGAATACTTACAACTTATAGGTATTTGAAAGATTACTTACAAGAAGTAAGATCTAAGGAAAATCTCATGGGTACTTAATATTTACAGTCGACTACTAATTATTGACAAGGATGGAAAATGACTATTTTACAATGGAGATATAGATAAGAGTGATTAACAAAAGTGATTGGTTAAAAGCCAAAAGGAAAACGAATATTTTCAACTGAAAGAATTTATACATAAGAACGATTTTTTATATTTATGAATTAGAGGACTGATTGCTAATTAATAAATATGTTTTTATGGATAAGGGAGTCTATTTACAATATAATGAAAACCGATGACATTTTACAAAGTGGTGAATTTGCAACATATTATTACAATTTAAAATTATTATTTCTAAGTTCTATCTTTATTTTACAAATTGAGAGGTTTTTAATTATTTTAAAGATCATTTGTGAGTCTCATATTCAGTAAATAGGAATTGAATGGGTAAATTTATGCTATTAGTAAAATTGATTCGATTAACCTAAAAATTTTCTAATAGGCTCGAGACATTAGATGAGGGGACCCTATGGATCTTGATGTGAAAAATATAATAAAATAATAATAATATAGCTAAAATATTATAATTTAATTCTATTACATATTATTTGCTATAATTACGTAAAATAGGTTTTGTTAATTTATAAACTCTTAGAGATAAATTATATATGTAATAAAATTAATATGGGACATAAAATGGCATATATAATATGTAAGATGTGCCGTGTATAATTTTTAAGTATATACATATACCTGTAATTAACTAAAATACTCTAATATATGCATTTTGGGCTAAAATAATATAAGAAAATTAATAAAAAATCATTAAAAATTATTAAAAAAAATTCATAGCAGTTGGGACTAAGGTTTTAAGGTGTATAGAAAGGCCATGGATTGCTATTGGTGTGATAAATAATGAAGATCATGCAAATTGAGCAAGGTATTTAAGGAAAATTGCATGAGGAAAGAAAAGAAAATTCATTTCTAAACTTTATAAGCTGAGAAAAATACAAAGATCCTCTCTAACGTTTAGTGCATGTAAATTAGGGTTTAGAAAAATTAAATGTTGGATTTGGGAATTCAAGGAAGTAAATTAAGAAAAATTACACAAAATGGGTGCAATCTGAGCATCTTAGGGTACGATAGCATAGGGAGTTCATGGAGCTTGACCCCTACCACTATTGGAAGCCACACCTACTGCCTAGTGCTTCTGATAGGGTAGGAGGAGTCACTGGTGGCTAGAGGCCAATTTTTCGGTGAGGCTCAACTTTAATATGATTTTATGTAAATTATTAAAAATATGAAAAATATCTAGAAAATTATGAAAAAGTTTATTCTTATATATTTTGGTATATAAAACATAGAAAAAAATATATATCAATTTATAAAAATTTAGTAGTTAATATATATGTCCGATTTTTAAAATTGAAATAAATTGGGTAAACGATATAGTTTCTACTTCAATTTTCTTTTACAAACTATCTTAAGTTAATATTAATTTGCTATGTCAAAGTTTTTTATGATACTATTATATATATTTTTATTTGATTTTTGAACTTTAAATTATGCTTAAAATGGTGTTTTAGTGAAGAATATAGTATTTCTTTACATAATTCTACTTAGATATTGAGTTTAAATCATATTTGGAGTATGTATAATTGTTCTAGAGTGGTTAGATTGATTGGTAAAGTAGGAAGTTGGCCTTAAATAATGATGTTGGTATTTAACCAATTTAGTGAACTTAAAAAAATTGATGAATTATGATATAATGAATAAAGAATTAAGAAGTAATGACATTGAGGAAGGTTTGTTTGAAGTGTTATTAATATTTTTAATTTGATTCTATAGTTATAACTTAAAAAAAAAGTTAGTAAATTAGCTAAAATTAGGATCTTAGCTAAGAGTAGAAGGTAACTCAAAGGATTTTGAGGATGAATTTTACACTAGATTGACACTTAGAGAGTAGGTCAGTAGTAAAAATTATGTACTATATGTGAAAATAGGGGAAGAAGAGGATTACCAAGAGGATGTTTTTATTAAAGATTTTATAGATAATAGAGTTAGAGGGTAACTCGAAGGATATTGTAATGGGGAGCTTACCTTGGAGAAGTTCAGAAGCTGTCTTAGAGGATAAAATTGGTATAACTAATGGCCCTATATAACTTAAAGAGTAACTCAGAGGATTTTTGGACTAAAGCAATCTACTCAGAACTAAACTTAAAAGATTTTGATTGGAGAAAACCACTATAAATCCACTCATATCATAGCTTAGAGGACTTAGCCGATTAGAGTAACTTTGAAAATCATTAATTGGTCAAGAAATCATGATTTTTTAAGTGGAAATAACTTATAAAATTTATGACTAAATAACAAAAAACATATAAAACAAACTAGTGATTCATAAATTAAAGCTTGATAACTAATCTATTCTGTATTTCTAGGGACAATTGAAGGAGGCAACGGTTAGGAGTAAAATATCCATAAGTCCAGGTAAGTTAGAATCTATGATTAGTGGTATATTGAAGTATCATATCAAGACACTTAGAGGAGTAAGAATACTTGTTTGTGGTTGTAATTAGTTTATATGTGTGTATACTATGTGTATGCTTGAGATATTGATTGATGAATTGGGAGTTGAACTCTGAGTGCTGCTTTTTGCTTGAACATATACTGTCTTGCGTATATGAACTTGATTGATCACCTGATAATTCAAACTAATCTTAAGTTGATTACAAACCTAACCAGGCATTCATAATAACTCAATAGGGGTAACGATTAGGTTGTTAGATTAAATAACGATACTTCGATGAGGAAAGTAGAAATGGTTTTTTTGCTACCCTTACTTGAAATAAGTGACAAGAGAGGGGGTCGTGGTAAAGTTAGGAACCGTGGTTTGAATGTTGTTTAGGGGGGAGGTTGTTTTTCATTGCATAATCCCAGATTTAGCCTAATAGTATCCCTTTGAAACTCCTTAAAATCTAGGTTAAAATGGACATAATTACTCTAACTTAACAACGAATCGGTTAAACATTGTATGATGTTATATCATTTGTATATTGCATTTACATTTACATTTAATTAATGATTGAACAACCATTCATGTTAATATACTCTTATGACTCCATTCCTTCTTACTGAGCTAGTTGAGCTCACATTTCAATAGATTGTTTTATGGATATAGAATAGAACTTGAAGATGCCTCGTTACAATTGTCTATAGGTTATTTTTGACTGGTTTGGGAGTAAAGTGATGAAGTTTAATGAATGGATTGAAGCTTATGTTGCTTTTGTTTTTGTTTTATGGGAGGATTATAAAGTCTTCTTAGGAGGCTTTATAGTCTTTGTTGACTCATTGTTATATATATATATATTCTATATATAATGTAGTTCTCTTGTGGAGATATACGATTTCTTTTGAAAACTCTAGTACTTTTGATGTGTGATAAGCTATGTAAAAGAATTGAATTATCTTTAAGTATGAGAATATGCATTTTGTGAAATGATACTCCATAAGTCTTATATATGACAGGAGTCCATCCAACTGCTTTAAAGCTGATTGAGTCGATGTTTGCCTTGTGTGAATTATACCTATGTTAGTGATTAAAGAGGATAGCTTTTAGCCTAAGTTGGTTTATACGGTGGGGCTATTATGAGTCCTTGAGTTTGGGGCGTGATACTATTTAAAAGAGATTTGAAAAATGATCTACAAATATGGCCTATAAAAAAATAAAATAAAGGCTAATAATGACTTAACTTAATGGAAAAAAGAAAATTATTTTATAATATATAGAGAAATCTTTTGATTTGAAGAATAAATTTTAAGAGAAGTGCAATATTTTATAAAGATGGCAGTGGTAGCAAATATGATTATTTATAAACATATGTAATACAAAGGCATGTGAATGCAAGTGAAAATAGTTGGTGAGTAAATAATAATGTGGCAATGAAAAGGTTTCTGGTTAGGACTTTATCGGAATTTCATTATTATAATACAACGAAATTGAATTGTTAAATAGGAATGTTATTCATATGAGATTTATATTTTTATAAGGAAACTACAATTTTTAAATGGAAAAGTCCTAAACAAAGAATGAAATTACATTCGATGGTATAGGGAAAGTATATTACAATATTTCCATTATATAGTGGAATTTCGATAGAGTTTTGACCTTTTGTTGGTGATATGCCCTATTACTATTTATTTGTCAATTTAAAAGTTGTATATGTAATTAGTGTACGTTCTAAAGGTCCTTAAACTTTATGACATCACACGCTTTTGAGAAAACAATTCATTGGTCATATTGAAGCTTAAGTGGAGTAGCTTAAGTAACCTTAAATGGTGGCTGCACTACTACTCCCAAAGCATACACAATGGCCTCCTATCCTAGTGTCTTTAGATGGCTTGCGTCTGACCGTATCTACCCTGCATTCGTAATGTAATAAATAATCCTCAATAACACAATGTATGTTGCATGCAAATAGTTAGTATAATAACTAAAATAGATTGTTTACAATAAAAAAAATAATAAATAAAGATGAATATTTTGAAAGATAAATTTAAATTCGGAAGGTTTAAGTAGCTAGCCCTCTTAAAGTTCCTAATAGATGTTGTCAAGCTGTTGAGCTTGAGATTTTTTGGTTTTTTCAATTTCCTCAATGTAATTAGTATTAAAGCCAAACCCATTTAATACTAACACTGGATAACGAATTGAGAAAAACCTTTTTTTTTTTAATTTTAAAAAGATTTTGGAGTTGCCATTTGATCAAAGTCGGACGAAGGTTAAGACATAACTAAATGTGGTAGATTAGTTATAACTTAGCCACTAGTTTATGAAAAAACTAATTTTAAAAACGGTTTGAAAACCAGAGGTTTTAGATTTAGGGCCTAATCTATTAAACCATAATGGGTATCATCTTAACATTCCGAATTTAAGTTTATCCTTAAAAATACCGTTTTAACATGAAAGGAAAATTTAAATTTACAAGAAAGAAAGAAAATTAATTTCATTTAAAAAAAGAAGAAATTAAAATATTAAATCTACTTATTTACAAAAGGGAAAAGAAAAAAAAAATCCCTATTTTAAATCGCCCCATAGTTACCTACGGGTGATTATGTACCCGTTATTCGTGATTAGATTTTCCATAGTTCATTTCATAAAACTTTAGTTTATTGGCGTCTTTCAATTTTTGAAAATAACCAAATTTACATTTTTACCCATTTTGTTTTTATTTAAAGAAATTTCTTATTAATCCCATATAAGATATCAAGAGAGGAGGTGAATTGATATCTTTAAATTTTTGAAAATTTTTTTGATATAAAATAAAATTACTTCTCTTAATAACTTAATTTGGTGAACAATGGTATTTTAATGATTCAATACATAAATAATCAATACAATTAAATAGCGTAAATTAAAAAAGATAAGGAAGGAGAATATTAAGGTAATGATTTATAGAGCTTCGACTTTCTGCCTACTACTTTCTTCTAACTCTATTACTGGGGACTCGGTTTACTTTATCAGTACCGTTCCACTTGATCCACTATATCAAAATCACTTTATAATCATTTGTCACATATGGACTTCACAACACTCTGCTTCGCCTATCCAGTATCTCTACGACTTAGGCTAATTATAGATCTATAGAGTACAATTAAACTTCTCTCAATCCTCAAATAACAAATAATATTTACAAAATACAAGTGAGGATAATAATACAAATCTCAAATAATTTTGTACTAAAACAGAAATGATGATTGATAAATAATTCTCTTCGGTTCAACTTTCTAAAGAAGTATCTGAGAAACTTTCTATTATCTTTCAGAAGGTAAAATTTGATTACGATTTAACTGTAACGAAAATATTATTATTTCATTAGAGACGTGCTTGACGTTTTGAATCCTTTCTCATTTTAGACTAAAGTCTTTCAATGGCTAATTTGTTGAAGATTATCTCCACTTCATGTTTATCTATATTTAACGTTAAAGATAATCCATAGATATCTTTAGAGAAAATCTTAGAATTTAAATTTTAAACTTGACCTTATCAACTTACCTTGATTAGATACAATTTGATTAGCAATATCTAGATAAGCTTCAGATTTGATATTGAAATCCCATAAAATCCAAAATCAACCTTATCCTTATCTTTATCCATTCTTATATATATCTTGATTTATCTAAAAATAAATTCACTTAAAAATAATCCCCATGGATCTTGATTTCATGTTAAGTGAAATGGGATTAAGTGTATTTTTCTAATACACCTAATCTAATGGAGTTAGACCTTGTTCACTTCGAATATGATATTTTGTTAATTTTCAACATTACATTTCCAAATCAACTTTTTGAATAACCTTCTGAAGAGTTTCAGCTTTCTTTTCTTAGAAGCCTCTAAACAAGTTTATTAAATGCTATACTAATTCTTTTTATAAAAGCTTTTGAAATACTCTTTGAAGATTTTTAAACTAATCTCCTTTTCAATCAATTCAAACCTTCTGAATAAGTTTCTAAATGTACCTCAATTTATAATTTTAAACTTTCTGAACAACTATTTGAATATCTACATACTTGTTAATATATTAGCATTTCTCTTTTTTTTTTGTTATCATTAAAATCCACGAGAGATATTTAACGTTTCTAAAAAGGGTCTTAATGGATATTTATTTTTAATAAAATCTAAAGAGGCCCTAAATTTGAAAAAGGTTTATTATATTTTTATTTGGGAAGAATTATATTTTCAGGTGATAAAATATGTATTTCATAAATAGATAAGAAAAAAATTAATTTTTATTTTTCTAATAATGACTTTTCCATGTGTATATAACATAAACAAAGTTTTTAAGGCAATAATTTCTTTTTCTTTGTTTTTTTTAAGTAACTAAATAAATAAAAAATTTTAAAAAATAAATAAAGAAAAAATAAAATAGAACTTGGATGCTACAAGGAGGAAGGGGTACGTAGATCGATTAGTGGATTTGGATGCGGATTCGGTTCAAGTTTTGTTTGGAGCTCCATGTAAGTCAGAAATTGCCTTTAATAGAAGTGGTTGCAAGAAGCTACTCTAATTACTTTCAACATCAAGACAAGTAAGGAAGGAGATTTTTACGAGTTCCTCATTGTATTTATGGGGGGTAGGAGTGATACCTAGGATTGTTGTGATTATTTTAGGTGTTTTTGAAATTTATTGGTGATTGTAACCATAGTGGATAGTTAGGCATGAGTGAGTGATCGAAGTCAATGTTTTTGGTGATGAGAAGCTTAGTGGTGGTCTTATCTTGGAGTGGGAGTGCTTAGTGGTGGCGGTTTTGAAGGAGAAGGGTGGTTATCTTTGGGTTTCATGGTGGTGCGTTGGTGGAATGGGTTAGGAGTTACGACTAAGGTTAGGGATGGTCCTTATAGGACGTTAAGAGCTTAGGGAAGTTGGCCATGGTGGTGGTTTTGTTTGATATCCACTATGGCTAAGCTTTGAGCTACAGAGAGAGAAGAAAACCCCCTAGAAAGACAGAGAGTGTAATGGAGCAATTTGAAGTGTTTGAGTGATGAACGGTGGTGGAAATGGAGCTTAGGGATCCTATTTATAGTAAAACAAACTTAGATTAACTTGGTAAGCATCATCAATAGTTGAATTGGCCATGAATATGAAGCCTAGATTTTGAGTTTTTTCCTTACTTTCTTGGTCAATTTAATCACCAAAATGTATGAATCTGGCCTTGTTTTTTGGTCTAATGCAAAGAAGCCTACATGGATAATAAGATTCAACCATTAATTCATGCTTTTGCATGTAGAAAACATGTTAAAAATCAAGGTGAAGTAGGGGGTACGTAAGTAAAACATTTCCTTTCTCTACTGTATTGATCATGCAAAGTGAAGAAGAGGGCGTCAGGTCACATAGCAGATACATGCCATGTGCCTGTAAAGATAACAGGCGTTTAATGTACCTATGCTTGGTCCTTTGGGCTTCGTAATTTGATTAGGGCCTTCATCCTTGTTTCTAATTCATATGGACCAGGTTCGAGACCTAGTTTGACCCTTTTAGCTTTTTTTATTATAAAAAATAAAAAGAGAAGAAAATTAAAAAAAAAAAAAACTAAACTCATTTGGGGTCAAGCTTAAATCTTAAATGACTAAGTCGTATACTTACATGTTTTTAAATGAAATAATAATTTTTAAATGAAGCCCAAAAGACACGATCCAACCTTAAAAATGAATTACCCAATCTATGTTACCCAATGAGCTTAAGACTTAAAAAATTATATTTTCTTTTTTTTTTTGTTTTATTTTTTCAAATTTTTTGTGTTTTTCTATACTTTGTAATTTTTTTTGTATTTTTTTAACTAAGACCCTTTTCCTTTATTCCTGAAGTATATTATAGGGCAGCAAAAATGGGGGTGTCTATAGTACCATTTCTAATAAGGACCACGAACCAACCATGCGCTCCCAAGCTCATGGGCTTGCTTAGTTGGCTCACTAAGTTGTTTGAGGTGAGCTGAGTGCCAATGAGCAATGCATTTCTCAATCCAACTTGCCATACTACTTCATTTTCTACATCATTCAGGAAGCTGATGAGGTGATCGGCCAATATGTTGAGTTGACCCCTCTGCAATGGACCCTAGTTTAAGCATCGAATCAAGACATAGCTAGCCTTACTAGTATTGAGGCTAAGCTAAAAATTGTCAGGAACTGATCATCCAAAGCTAACTCGAAAATGAGTTGCCCCCTTAAGTCAACCCCGATCCGGTCCCAATTGTCCGAGCTACTGAACTACTAATGCTAGCCTTACTTGATTAGAATTTGCCCCTACTTGGATAACAATGTCATGAAGACTACAGAATTAGCAAATCGTGTACGTGTTGTCCCTTTTCTGACATTCGTACTATCTTTTTTGATAAAGGACATTCTTTTTGCACGATTACTTTGATAACCCTGTAAAATATTCCCTTTTTCCCTTAGCTATTAGGGATCTTATTCTGTAATTTCTTGTAACTTAGGACTTATGCTAATTAGGTAGTATAAATACTTGCAAATTGTAATAGCCATAGAGACAACATATAGAGAATACAATGAACTTTTACACTCTCTCGAACTAAGTGTTCTTTTGTTTACTCTAGAGCTACTCTTATCTAGCCTATTGAGCGTATACTAGTGGCAAGTGACCTCCGACCATACTTATGCATTATATTAAGTGTGACTTGAGCTCGTGTGAAGTGTTGATGTGTCATATCCATCATCAGTGCATGGGAACCCCTACTTAACCTTTGACTCTCACTTACCCTTCAGACCATCTCACGATCTGGACCCATCCCTTGGTTACACATTGTTGAGTCTAGTTTTTTATCCTTCTAGTTCTTTATAAAATCAAGCCTTCTTTAAACCAATTAATACTAAACCCTACTCATTTAATATCAATCTTTGACTAGGGTTTAAAGAAGACCGTCTTTTTTCAATTTGAAAAGGTATTGGAATCGTCACCTAATCGGAGTTGTGAAAAAGAGTTAAGTTATAACCAATTGGCTATTAATCTATAATTAAAAACTAATTTATAAAAATGGTTTATTTTTTTTTAAAAAGCTAAAGATCTAGATCCAATGGCTAATTTATTTAACCCTAAACAACTTCCCGAGTTTAACTTCACTTTTCAAATATATCTTTTTAATTTCTAAAACAACTAATTATGTTACATGTAAATAAAATAATTAATTTACACGAATATCTATAAAAATGAAAAAAAAATTTTCTTATTTTAAGTTGGCTAATATTTACGTACGAATGCCTACGTAAACATTATTTGGAATTAAATTTCTATAATTTATTTACAAAAAATATAGCGAGTTGATTGATTTTAATTTTGGAAACACAGTCGAGTTTACGTTTTTATCCATTTGATTTATTTGAAGAAATTTCTTAAATGGTCCTAAATTGAATTTTATTTTTGGAAATTGTAAATGATCTTAATTTTGAATGGATTCGTTTATTTTTATTTATTTTTGAAAAGTCAATTTTCTAAGTGATAAATACAATTTTCAATTTTTTTATTTGATTATTATTATTTATTTATTATTTTATCTATTTCTATTATGCTTAAAATAAATAAATAAATAAATAAAAACCAAACTATTTTTTCTTTTTCTTTTTTAAGTTACAAATTAGAATACACAAAAAAAGAAAATGAAAAAAAGAAAAAAAAAAGACATGGGCCTAAACTAAAACAATAAGGCCAAACTAAAGGAAGTAGGTGCGGTTTAGGATTGCTGGGTCGGGTTGGCTGGCCTTCGTTTCGATCAAAGCACCAATGGGTCAGATTTGGAGTGTGGGTTTGGATGCAGATCAAAAAGTGAGTTCGAGTTGAGGTCCAATAAGTCATGGGTCACTAATGGGAGAAGAAGCTGGAGGTGATCAGAGGGGCGTTTTTGGGTTGATTTTAAAGGGGAAATTTGGTTTTCATGTGATTTGTATTGGGTTTGGGGGGTGCAGGGACGATGCCGCTACGTTTGGTGGTTGTTGGTTCAGACGACGATGGTGGTTCTTGTGAAAAGGGTTAGAGTGTGGCTGTGGTAGTATGTTCGGATGGCCACTGAGGTGGTTTGGTGTTTGGGCGAAGGTTGAGTGGTGCGGTGGTTCGTGTGGTTTTGCGGAAGAGGGAGAGGAGGCCAGGAGCGAGGGAGTAGATTCGGGAAATGGATAAGGGTTTAATGGCTAAGGGTTTGTTGCCATATAGGGTAGGTTTTGGGTTGGTATATAGTCGACGTGGCTTGTTTAGTTTTGTGGGTCGGGTACGGTGTTCGTTGGCTGAAAGTAGGGTCGGTGGGTATGTGTGTGTGTGTGGGGGGGGGGGGTTGTGGTGGGGGTGTGGGGGTGGTGTTCGGCCAATACAGCAAATACGAGGATGGCTCAGTGTGGGATGTTGTTGTTGGTCAAGAGGAGGGGGTTGAAGAGAGAAAGGGTCGGAAAGTAGAGAGAGAAAGTAAGTCCTGTGAGTTTCGAGAGAGAGAGAGTGAGAGAGTGAGAGGGTGAAAGTGAGAGGTAGAGAGAGAAAGGGATTGGATGGTGAGAGAGAGAGAGAGAGTTGTGTTTCGTGCTTTTTTTTCTTTTCAAATAAAAACCTTCCCAACTGTGTGTGTTACCATGTTTATTTTTTTGAAAAAACAAATCCCCCCCTTCCCCTGCGTGTATCGTGTGTGATCCAAAATGAACTTCCCCTCCCCTCCTCTCCTCCCCCCTTTGTGTTCGAAAATCTCCCTTTTTTAATTGTTTATTTGTTTATTTAAAAAGAAAGTGAAGGGAAGAAGGAAAGGAGAGAAGAAAATAGAGGGAAGAAAAATTTGTTGTCTAAGTGAATCACGGAGTGTCACGAGTCATGAGCAAACATGTGGCCTAATGATTCTTTGAGTGTCGAGACTCGAACCCAAGACCCAAAACCAAATCTCAAAGCTATATTCAAGTACTTCTCGATTAAGTCGTTGACCTATACTTTATCTATATACGCAATTAAATTGCATATATGGAGTAGATTAGCTTATGTTAGATTTAAATTTAAGCTCAAGTCCAATAATCTTTTATTCAAATTTAAAATTTTATTTTACTCAAATAACTTAAAAAATCATTATTTTCTAAATTCCCTATTTTTTAATTTTTTGTGACTTTTTAAATTTCTTATATATTTTCTTAAAATTTTCCATTTTTTGTATTTTTTTTTCTAAATTTCTTATTTTTTGTGTTTTTTCCTATTTTCCTATTTTTTTTGTGTTTTCCCGAACTTTGTATTTTTGGGTTTTCTTATTTTTCTATTCTTTTTTAGATTTTTTCTCAAGTCTCTCTTTTTTTTTTTGGGTTTTCTTATTTTTCTACTTTTTTTATAAAATTCTTATTTTTTCTAAATTTATTTATTTACGGATTTTCTTTGATTTTCTATTTTTTTTTTAAATTTAGGACTCTATAACCTATTTTGGAAAATAAAAATGAAGTAAAAATTAGGTGTCTACATGCGTGATATTGAGCTTTTATGTTCATTCACGGACTTATATCACTTTCAGTATTCCCTTGTGTAATTAACTCTAAAGGGTTGAGTAGAAAACCCATCTTCTTGTAAGTATACATCACCTTCTTCATCGTTAATGATTTTTTTTTCCCCTCTAGTTTCTTGTAGCCATATAGCTTTAACTTTCCATTTTACTCTAATCTAGTTCTTTTAACAAGAGCTAATGGTGAGGAACTCTAGGTTTTCACTTGTAAGTTACATCAAATGTTAGTTTAGGTCTATGTGTGGGTTATGGTGAGTCATCTTTGCAATTCAACTTATAGTTGCTAGTCCCCATTCACATTTCTTCTTTATGAAGAGGACCCATTTCTAGTACTTTGTAAGCTTTAGTGATTAACTAAGCTCCTAAGCACATCATTTTAATATGTTATTAAAGCTTGAGGTTTCAATCGAGAAGCTTATAGTGATTGCTCAACTGTGTATTTGAACTTTGAAGCTTTGAGTAGCTATGGCTATGTTTAAGTCACTTGTGATGGAGTGAAGTAATGGGTATTTTGTTGTTCTTGTGTTGTATATGAGTAGTAGAGTAAGTTGTGTTCTATTTAGGATTGCTGAAGTAGTTGTTATATGATGTCGTGTAAAGTAGTAGTAATGTTTTTGGGGTTATGGTTATCACCAAGAGTTAGTTATTCAATTTGCATAATTGTATTAGTAGAAGATTTAGTTATTACGATTGTCAAATGCAAGTATACAAGGCACATTGGTGATGTTAAGAGTAATGTCATGGCTACGAGAGATAGGCCAATCAGAACCTAAGGTCTATTGATGACAGATTAGATGATGACAGATTAGACCACCTTATTGACTTAATGGAGAATATGATGATAGTCGTACAGTGCATAGTTGATGTTTGAGTTGTTGCTATTGCTTCTATGAATACCTAACCTCATCTAGGGTAATAAGTAAGTGGTTTACAAAGGAACAATGTATTAGAAGAAGAACTAGTAAACTTAACTTAGAATCATTGAGTTGGAGGAGTAGGAGGAAATGATATATGAACCAAGAGATGGATTGGGCTGGAAGAAGTAAAAGAAGCGGAAGATGAAAAATTCCATAAATTCGAAGAACTTTGATTTTGCATTTTCGGAAGTCTTAAAAGTGTAAAGATGAAAATGTTAAGCTTTGTTGGCATAGGTAATGCTAATAATTACTTGGATTGGGAAGATAAAATAGACAAGCTATTTGAATGCCTTGACTATGATGAAGATGTCAAGGTTTGACTCGCTATCCTTGAGTTCCCTAGATATGTAGCTCTTTGGTGGAAGAATCTATAGGCAACAAGTGGATGAGTAGGAGATCTCTAGGCTCATAATGTCTAGAAGTGAAGAGACTTATGATGAGACAATCTATGCTATATTTTTACTTGCCGAATGGTTTTAAGAAGTTATAAACACTTAGACAAGGTGCAAATAATGTTGACTAGTATAGAAAAGAATTGTAGATGTTAATGATTCAATATGAAGTGGAGGATCCATAGGCCAAAACAATTTCAAGATGCATAACAGGTTTGATAACATTGCTGATGTGGTTGAGACATAGAGGATCAATATGCTTGAAGATGCCATGAGGGTAGTATAGAGAATTGAGAGGTAGGGACATTACAAGTTAAGTAAGGCATTGAGCTCTAGACTAGTACCTTTGAGCTAAAATGTTTCTCGTAGGCCTAAGGTAAGTTGAGGCATTGATCACTAAGTTCTAAGCATTAATAAGGAAGAATGTTGAGTTGACTAAAGGAGTAATATTGTTGTTATCGAGCTTGAGCTAAAGGGGAAGATTGAGTAAATTTTAGGATGGAAGACTAGAGAGATAAAGTGCTTAGGCTTCAGTTATATAACATTTTGTTGTTCGAATAGAAGGGCAATCTTCATGAGGGAAGAAGGAGGTAGAGAAGAAGGAGGAACTTAAAGGTGTATTTGATAGGTTTTATGAGGATGAGGAAATCGTTGTAGACAACAAGAATGGTTAATACATGAACATAGTAGTACACCGAGCTCTCAATATTACCCCTTTAGAGGAGGAGGCATAAAGGAAGAATCTATTTTGCATCAATTGTTGAATTAAAGGGAATTTTTTCGAATTAATCATCGATGAGCAAGTTGTACAAATATGGTAGCATTTACATTAGTGAATTAGCTGAAACTTCCAACCATACCTCATCCTCAACCCTATAAGTTAATTGGTAGCACGAAAAAAGAGCTTTATACATTATAGAGCATGCATGAATTCCATTCTATATTGGGGATAGGTATAAGGATAAGATCTTAGGTATGCGTTTTGATGTGCTCCCCATATACTACTTGGTCGATCTTGAATGTTTGATTGGTGAGTCCTATACAATGGTTATAGGCATACGTATTTTTCCTAAAGGATGGCAGTAGTGTTATGTTACACTTGATGATACCCTAAGAAGTCTAAGAGGTCAAGACTCAAATAGTTGAGTTTAAAGGAAGATATTTTTATGGAACAAAGTGAATTGGAGTAAGTCCTTAGGTCTACCAAGCTGATGTACTTACTCATTTTCAAGTAAGTACTCAAAGCTATGAACTTCAAGTCCGTACCCTCTAGGGTAGAGGAGTAGTTGGAGGAATTTAAGGACATATTTCTTGATTAGTTACTAAATGGGTTGCCACCTTTGAGAGGTATCAAACATAATATTGATATTCAACCTGTGCCTGCCTTACAAAATCGACCTGCCTATTGCATGAACCTAGAATAGGCTAGGGAATCAAAGTGATAAGTAGATGAGTTGATTGAGAAGGCTTTGTAAGGGTGATTAGCTACCCTTATGCTATTCTTATACTTCTTATACCCAAATGGGTAGGTCTTGGCAAATGTACTTGGACAGTTGAGATATCAATTGTATTAGAGTCAATTATAAATGTCTAATTATGAGGTTAGATGATATGCTATATGAGCTTTAAAGAGCCTAGATCTTTTCAAAGATATATTTGATGAGAGCATATTACTACTTCAAAACGAGGGAAGGAGATGAGAAGAACACTGCCTTTAAGGTACAACATAGGCTATGTGAATGGACAGTTATTTCATTTAGTTGATAGATGCCCTTAACAATTTGATACTCCTAATGAATCATATGTTATGCATATAGATCAAAAGGTAAGTTATTGTATACTTCGACGATATCCCGATAAACAGTAAGAACTCGCTCGAACATGTTGTACAACTTAGAGAAGTGTTGATGTCTTGTAAGCTAGGAAGTTCTATGAGAGTTTAAAGAAGTGCACATTTTGTGTGCCTAAGGTGGTATTTTTAGGATATGTTGTGAGTAGAGAAGGAATTATGGTGGATGACAAGAATGTTAAGGTAATAGTTAATCGATTGATTGCATGGAATGTGGTTGAGGTTAGGAGTTTTTATAAGCTTTCATCTTTCTATAAGTGATTCATTCACAACTTCAGCATCATATTAGCTCTATTGACAAAGTTGATTAAGAAAGGAGAAGAATTTAGGTGAACTAACCAACCTTAAAAAGGCTTTGAGGATATTAAGGAGAGGTTTGACTTTTGCTCGAGTTTTAACCTTACAAAACTTTGAGAAAGTCATTAAACTTAAATACGATTCTTCAGAGTAGAGGTCAGAGCCATGCTTAAGAAAGAAAGAAGACCTATTGTTTATTTCAATGAGAAGTAAGTGGTATTACCTTAAACTACTTTGCCTATGAGAAGGAGTTTTACTCCTTGGTGAATGCACTCACCGTATGACAACATTACCGATTACCTTACGAAATTGTGATCTATATTGAACATGAATTGATAAAAGTACCTCTAAGGTTAGTATAAGTTGTTGAGTTGCCAAGCTAAGTAGATTGAGTTCTTGGAAATCTTTTCTAATGTAATTGTGTACAAGCAGGGAAGTTCTAACACTATAGCTGACATTTTATTAAGAAGACATGTACTAATCACCTAATCACAAGCTAATGTCTTTGGATTTAACTTACTAACCAAACTTTATGAACAAGACAAGTACTTTGTTCCCATTGTGAGTAAGTGTCAACAAGGGTTAAGTGTTAAAGGGTACTTTTGAACTGATGGTCATCTATTTAAAAATGGTTGACTTTGTATTCTAGACAACTTGGTACAAGAGTTACTCATTCAGGAAGCATAGGTAGGAGGCTTAGTAGGCCATTTTAGGGAAAAGAGGGTGTATGAGCTATTGAGAGAGTAATTTAACTTGCTTGTGATAATGAAGGATGTGGATCAATTGCTTGAGAGGGGTGGTATGTGGAAGAAAGCAAAGTGAAAGAAGAAGTCTTATGGGGAATACATACCTCTATCCATCTACGGTATGGTACGAACCAATTTGAGTATGGAATTTATGCTTAAGATACCTAGAAAAACTTGGAAACACGACTCCATTATGGTGATGGTTGATCAATTTAGCAAGATTCCTTATTTCATTCCTTGCTAGAATACCAAAGATGTTCTACTTGTTGCTAACTTTTTGCACAGGAGATTATGAGTTTACATGAAGTGGCCTAGAGTATTACATCTAATAGGGATCTAAAGTTTATCGGTTTCTCCCAATAAACACTATGGTGGAGACTTATGAGCAAGTTGATGTTCAACAAGTCTTGTCACCCCCGAACCGTCAATGAAATTGAAGTGGCCAACAAAGGTCTAGGGTCCTTGTTATGGTTTGTCGAGGGAAGAACTTAGTAGTTTTAAACCTGTGCTTGACTATTGTTGAATTTACTTATAAAAGGTATACTCATAGCTCAATTTTTAAAGAGAGTAGCAACTCCTTTTAGGATCTACAGTAGTTTTCCTTACACTTTAGCAGAGTACTCTTGATTAATAATAGATTGTACTTGTTCACTTAAATATCATAAGAATTTTTCTCAAATGTTAAAGATTATGGAAAAATGTATTCTTTCTTAGAAAACTTATGTAGCTCATACTCTCTTATGTATGTTCAAAGTTTATCTTCTTCTTCTCCCTCTTTTCTTTATTTGGCTTGAGCTATTTAAATAGTGTAACTTTAACATTGAGTTGATATACATTAGGTAATAGCTATTGAATAGTCATTATTTCTTAAATCTTTGTGATCTTTGTTCCTCATTGCCTTCTCATATATGCTCGACTATCAAATGCTTATATTTAAGATTCATTCCTTTTTGTAGTCTTCTTCATTTATAGTAAGTTAATCTTTCTAAAAATCATTACATTTTGTAATCATTATTATTCTTTGAATGTCCCTTAGCTAGATAAGATATATTGTCTAAGTATATCTCCACAATACTAGGTCTTGACCTGTAATATATTTCTTATCTTGTTTTTTTTTCTTTAAGTCTTTTGTAATTTTGAATTTGTTCTTGTTCTTTTGACTTATTTTGCTTCTGACTATGTCTTCTTGTCCTATCTTCTAATCTTGTCTTGTCTTCTACTTAGACTTTTCTTTTTCTTCCTTTATCTTTAGAATAATTTTTCTTTTTTATTTTCTTATTAAGCTTTTAATAAATTAAATATTGATGTTTTAAGCTACATCTTCTCTTACTCAGTTCTGGTTGTTTGTTCTTCATTCTACATCCAATCAACTTCTATCTTTCAATGATTCCATTATTGATCCTATTACTTCTATTCTTTGTTCATTGGTTTTGATCTTTTCTTTTCTTCTAAGAGTTGTGTTTCTTTTCTTAATTCTATTTCTCACTTTTAATTAACTTGAGTTTCCTTTATAATTCTTAGTCTTTTATTACATGCTCAATGACTTGATCAATGATGTTAATATATACTTTGTTATCATCAAAATACCTTTTGTTTCAGTCCAAACATACCCTTTTCATTTACATGTATTTTACCTCTTTTAGTTATACCCTTTTAGCATTTCCTCATGTAATTAACCCCAAAGGGTTGCGTATAAATACCTATCTTCTTGTAAGTAGACATCACCTTCTTTACTATGAATGAATATCCCTTTTCTTTGGTTTCTTGTAGCCACATAATGTCAAGCCCCGAGCAGAAAAAAGTTATAATAGTTTTGTTGTATAAACTAATCTAAGATAGAAACTAACCTTACAGTTGCTATTATAGATATAGTTTATATAAGGCATACACAACTATACCAGCTTAAAGCATCTATTTTGATACTTGTAATTGATCAAACCTATTGTATAACTTTACAAAATACCTGTTCTGTATAACTTGTTGTTTTATAACACAATAGTATTTACATAAACGTTTTATACTTAGAGTCATAAATTTTAAATTAGAGTTTATTAAAAGTCACAAGTTTAAAGTCTACTTACAATAAGATAGGAAACTAATGGGCATCCTAGGAATTCCCTGTTAGTTTCCTCAAAACTTAAAAGAAAAGTCAAAAGTCTAGATTCAGTAGATTATTCCTTTCCTTATGTTCTTAGCCAATAGCACACTAACTTGGGGGCGATGGTAGCTGAACATCCTTACCTTTGCTTGTTATCTACAAAAGAGTCTATAAAGATATGACAACAACTAGCCTAATAAGGGGATGGAGTTAGAAAAACACCATACAATCACAAACAAAATTATTAATTATGATTAAACATAATGTAGTCAATCACTTGCAATATTGCATAATATTATTTAGTCCATTGTGAGGTTAAATAAATTACATTTCCTCCAACTCGAATTGAGGAGTTTTATTGCGACTTAAATCAGACCAAACTCAAGCTTGTGTAATGAAGAACATTCTCCTCCTGTAACCACCTTCAGACTATAGTCTCTACCTTTGCTGCGACCTCCTCGCTTATTACTTAGTTTGACTAAAGATGAAGAAAGAACCATTTCAGCTATCTTCACTAAAAAGAGTTAATATTTGGTTTGACATTCTTAATTGTTTCCCTAACAGGTGCTATTCATGTCTAGTTTCATTAATGGTCAAATTACTATTAGTTTCATTTAGGGGTGATTAGATAAGTTTATACAATAAAAAAACAATGCAATCTTGCGAAACAACATGTTAAGGAGTTCAACTCTTGTCACAATAAAATACCAATCATACGTATAGCATGCACTTAAACAATTAGTTATAATCACAAATAAAGTACTTTTAAGCTTCCAAATATTTTAATACATATCCCAACAAGCGGTAAAGTTACGATCTTAACTTACCTGTCCAAACGTTTACTATGGAAGACTTGTGTCTTCAATGCTTTGTTCATTAGGAGACCTTATATATATACAAAACCTAAATTTAGTTTTCATAGGAGTTACGAAAACATTAGGATTCTATTTATTTGTATTTCATTAAATAGCTATATATATAAATATATATTTACACATCTAAAGTATATTATTATTTTCCTTAATAAAATATAGTTTTATTATATAAGTTAAGTTAAGTTAAGTTATTAAATATCG
The DNA here is from genome assembly GCA_024138005.1 of Lumnitzera racemosa. Taxonomy (NCBI): domain Eukaryota; kingdom Viridiplantae; phylum Streptophyta; class Magnoliopsida; order Myrtales; family Combretaceae; genus Lumnitzera; species Lumnitzera racemosa. Next base: position 13,508,346 of record JAMXBC010000007.1, read on the forward strand.
ATAATATATATAGTTATACTAATATGTATAATATATTGTTTTGATCGTATCGAAACGTACTTTTAATTTGTTAAATCAAGTTTTAATTATGGTAAGTTTATTGTAACATGTAAATTCTAGAAATATTATAGAGATATAGGTTATATTACCTAAAATTGTTCAATTTTAGTAAAAGTAGTGTCATTAGGTTCGTACATATCTAACGATACATATTACATGTTTTATTTTAGAAGATGATTTCTAAAGAGTAATTCAAATTTCTAATATACTTATACATATCTAAATGAATATTATCATATTATATGTAGTTTATATAATTAAACTATATTTACATAATTTGTCACTATAGCTTGAATATAGATATTATCTAATCCTATTATATATATAACATACTCTGGTGGTAAATTTCTTACTTATTTTTATGAATTCAACACATTATATATAATTATATGATTTTAGGTGAATTTACGAGTATAATTATTATACATATCGAGTATATTCATAAAAATGTGTATACTCATATAGTATATTATGCTATATTATTTCATTTTATAACTTAATTAACTTATCTCTAAGTCTTTATCTCATTTAAAGCTCGGTTTTGGGGATATCTATCATTTTTACTCTATATTAAATTAACATACGTCTAAGGGTAAAATTAGGATTTTAGGTCATTATTTTTGAAATCTAACTTTATTGGGTTACTTTGACTAACTTTGTTATCTTAGTTGTAAAGTTTGGGCTCAATCGAATAAATTTCCTTTAAGGCCTTAACTTTAGGTTCAGTGCCCAAAGTGCAATTTCATGGGCTCACACATAGCTTTAAGTTTCCATTTTACTCTTCTCTAGTTCGTTTAATAAGAGCTAATGGTAAGAAACCCTAGGTTAGCACTTACAAGTCACATTAAGTGCTAGTTTGGCTCTGTAGGTAGGTCGTGGAGAGTCATATTCGTGATTCAACTTATGAGTTGCTACTTTGCATTCACATTTCTCCTCTATGAGGACCTATTTCTACTACTTAGTAAGCCCTGGTGATTAACAATGCTCGTAGGTACATAAGTCATGCTTCTCTTAATTAACAGGAGAGCCAAATTATTATGATTGAGATTTGAGTAAATTATCTTTTTTATGTTTTCGGTCTTGATATCTCAAATGGGCTCTTAGTTTATGCTTGGAGCAAGTCTCGACTATTTTAACTTATGAGCCATGTTCTCAACTGACAAAAATGAAATTTGAACATTCAAGGTCGTTTAGGTGCACGATTACTGTTAATAGTTTACCTCACTAGGAATTAGGCTGTCATTAACATTTTATCAATAAGCTACTATGATGTTTCACTAGAGAAGCCTAATATTGATTAAATCTTAAACTTTATTTGTTGACCTCTAACAGTATATAGCATAACTTTGCTAACCCATGTGGTACTTATATTAAGCAATTAAGCTCATAGTTCTATGTCTTGTAACAGAGAGAAGGGATTTCATGTTTGAGCATCTCTTCCTTTCTTTTTTGATGGAATACTTAAGACATCAAGATTTGTTTCTAAGTGAACTATCATTTGCATGTGTTGCAAGCATGTTCGTTCCAACTTATATTAGCAACTATGGTGGGTGGAACCTTCGAATTCAACATGCTTATTTTTGGCTATTTAGGTTGTGCTTCTTTTCTTTTTAGCCTATTTTGATTCGGAGTTTCTTTCCCTCCTTTTGAATTCTTGGTAGAGATATCTTGTTGACAATGTCTCCATCATTTATAGATTTTTTTCTACACTTTTTTTTTTTTTATCTTGGCCTGTTTTGATTAGAATTGTCATTTAAGCACAAGGTTCATAGATTTTTCTAGGCATCGACTCTTTGTTCTAGATTGTTGCTTACTTTTGGTATCTTAGATTTCAAGTGACTACTAAGCTTTGAATCGAGTCAAATTGCTTAAGAGCATCACCTTCAACACCTTCAAAAACTCCATCTTATTAGCTAAGCTTTCATTCTTCTTCTTCTTCTTCTTTTTTCCGATTTTTCTTTTTTGAATTTTTCATAAGTCTTTTTTAAAAACCTTTTTCTAATTTCTGTCTTTTTTTCCTTCAAAAGATTTTTCAAACAAAAAATAAAGTGATGCAACCTAATGATTATGATATACGTATTAATTGACAACTGAATACCTAATCGAGCTTGAAAGATTTGTATTAAAGTTGATAATATTTTATTAATATTCACAAAACAACATTCTTTTAAAGAACCTATTTTTCTTCTTTCTTTTTTTTTTTTTTTTTAAAATTTTGGAAAAAGAAATCGTTAGATTCATGACATCTTATTAACCCTCTCATTTTTATAATTGCTACTCTCATGCCAAATGGATGTAATAGGATGGTATTTTTTAGGTCATCTATCTTGATAAGCTCCTATTATGGGATCTTGGGCTATATTGAAGTACATATTGAAATCGTTTAACTAACATTAGGTGTTGAAGGTACACAATCAAAATTTAGGTTGAATTATAAAATAAGCAAGTTGCCGATAGAGTTACTCGATAAGATCCTTCAAAATTTCTTATAACACATAGGTAGTGTAGCTTATTCAAATAGAAGCTTGGTCACTTTGATAAGGAAGAAAATATACTACACATAACCAAATTGGAACGTAATATTTGATTTATAATTAAATTTTATCAATTTTGTATTATCTAGATGGATGGTGCAACACTTAAATCAAGTTTCCTTTTTGGATAAGAAAGAGATTACTCAACCCATTTCCATATTGCTTATGATTATCATAACTTGAACATCCATTTCAATTGCATATCTTCTTTTCGCTCTATAAAGTTATGAAAATCCACAAGAAGCAACGGGACGTGTTGTATGTATTAATTGCCTTGGCATTACATAAGAATTATATAAAATATAAGATATACATACCATCAAGAATTATCATATAGAGAAATTACCTTGGAATATTCTACACCTGCGTGGTTATTACATCGCTAGACAACATGTACATTGACATATTATCGTGTATTCATAAATAAAAGGTGAAATGTTTAACATTATATTAATCATTTATCATTCACTATGTATATATGATTGAAAGGAATATAAATATGAATATAAAAATAGCTCGAAAAGTAAATTCGATAAAGTTGCCATCATATTAGCTCTCAACATATAAAAATGAGGTGGAAATTTATGGAGATAATAGAAACATGAATTCATTAATTATAGAGGTCTTCTAAGAGACCTTTTCTAGTTAAAAAAAAAAAACAAAAAGGTCTTCCAAGCCTTACATGTGGAGAGGAGAGGCACATGTAGCCAAGAACAACTTGCCAGCAGGCGCATTTAGCGAATGGCATTTGTTGACAGTGCCGGCAAGTCATCCTTGGCTGCAGTAGCGATCTCTTCTGCTTCATGAAAGGCCCCTAGACCAAAGTAGCTGCCATCTACGATGTATTTTGTTATAACTGCATCGAGCGCACATTTGCATTGTACAATACCACCATATAAAACCTTCGAGACATTTATAGAAGTGAGAATAGGTGGAGCATTGTGAAAAAGGCGCTTGGAAAATATTCTCTGCCAAACACATATATTCTCTTTGCACCCATTTCCGACCAAAAAAACAGAAAAAAAGAAAAAAAAAAAAAAACAAAGCCTATGGCTAGTAGTAAGTAGTGGCCAGCGAGAAGGGGAAAAAGATAAAAAAAAATAAAAACCTAATTTAAGTCTAGTCCACATTCTTTTCTCCTATAATTTTACGCCTCTTTTTATTATTCCTTCAAATTTGGCCGTGAACTTGCATTGCAGTACGTGCCACGTAGCCCACAGCCGCCATCGCTCCAGTATAATTCACATACATTTGAAGAACAAGATGGTATACAATTGGTCAGCCCAAATGTTTGAATTGTAATCTCTTTTGGGGAATAATAATTTCTTTCTAAAGATGAATGTGGTTTTAGGAAGAAAGAAGGTGATTAAATGTGATTGATTTACAATAAAACTTTTAATATCTCGGTGTGTAGATATCCGGTTTTTTCCTGTAGGGATCAGGTGTTTTCAAAAGTGTAAAATTGATATTTTTAAGATATATTTCTAAACTATAACTTGTATCATTTTGATTAGAGTCAAAACAACTTCTATTATTTATCCATTCTATCAATAAAAAATCGTGATTCTATTAATTGTATGGTTAATTCCATTTTACCGATTAAACGTGCTTAACTGAATTTACCATAAGTAACCAAGTGTGTGGATCCTAATTATTTTTTGTTGAGTGATAGTAATAACTTACAGCTGTCCGTTTTTATTTAGACACATATGAGCAAGCATGGTATGATAGCAATAATATCTGAACAATATGGCTCTCTGCCTCTTTACAAAGCCGAAATTCAAAATATTCTTATGCAGCAGCAAAAGCCATAGAACAAATTCCCCATATCCTTTGATCTAAATAATTATTTCAAGATATTTTTGAGCGTCGTGGCACCACCGCTGAAATTTTCCTCGTCATTGGTCCTTCGGGCTGTTTAAAGTTACAACGATCTTGATTCATGCCTGCATGTCATTTTATGTATTGAATTTCGTCTAATTTTTTTCCTTATTAATATAATTTGGCCTCTTGTTTATCACCGTTTGATGTTTTATAACGATGTCTCATATATATATATATATATAGGTATATTTTATTTTTTGCCCCTTCATATGACTAAGCAAACGTAAGCTTTACAAGTTGGATCAAATTGAAACATAATTATTGAAGCAAACATATTTGTGTGGAAAAAAAAATTTAATGGTACTAATACATCATGTGAATAAATGAGTGATGTAGAAGTATTAATAACATTTAAATACCTAAAAATAAAAAAAAACATGCTTTTTACTAATTATATATTGATATATTAAAATTTTATTAGTATTTATATATTATTTATCAATTCAAGTGATATGTTAATATCATTAAATTATTTATTATTTATGTATGGTGGTCTAACACAGAATCTTTTATTTTATTTTATTTTTTTTAAGCCCCCTTTTCCATATTCTCTTCAAAGATAGAACAATATGCTCTAGAAATTTAAAACGCATGAGTTAATAGGTACACCAATATAGGAAACAATAAACGTAAGATCAGTGCTGTACGCATTAATGAATGCCGTAGAAAATGGAATCTTATCAGGAGACTGCCGTATCAAAATTGTCGTGTGTTTTTTCACTAATTCTGTTTGATTAAACTATAACAAGTGTGAATACTCAAAGAGGAAAAAATTTTATCAAATACATTGAAGAAGTGAAAAATGGGTCATATAAATTGTTAAAACTCATACCATTAAAATCTTAACAAAGGAAACAAAAAAAAAAAAAAGGATTACATGCTGGAAATGAAAGTGCAATTGATATGTTAGACTCTATGTCACCTTTGATACGAAAAAAATGATTGAAGGTAAAATAGATTGGAATATAATGATATGAAAGTAAGATTATAATAATAAATTTATTCATGTGTTTGAAAATATCCAGGAATGAAATATGTTTTATCCAAAACACCTTTGATTATTATACGTAATAATTATATTAAAAGTTAAATATATAATTTAATTAATAATAATGAGTGAAGTAAAATATAATTATGTTTTTGTTTTTTTCAAGATAGAATTAAATTCACTTTGAAACTGGAATCATCAATTCGAAAGAATTATGATTCCACCTTTTAAAAATATTTTTAAATATAGAAAAGGAAATAAATATTAAAATTACAATTTCATTTTAAATCTATTCACAAGTATGAAGCGTAACATAATGGAAGGAGTTAGTGATTAATATAACATCTAATAATTTTCCTGTAGGCAATATGGAGTTGACAATAGTCCTATAGACACAGTGGATTTATGGTCTTTCAGCATTAGAAAGGGTCACATGAAGGCAAAACATCTTTTCCATATTTTTTCTTTTCCCCGGCGTCTTTCCAGTACTCGTTGCTGCTTGTTTTCTCAATTCTGTCGTGACTAACTTTAAACAGTTCCCAACTCTAATATAGACCAAGCACGGTTTTTTTTTTTTTTTTTTTAATTTCTTTCGCAAGAAATTAGCGTTGGATGTCACCTATCATCTTAATCATTCTCAGATTATAAGGTATTCTCCTCTAACAATATGTAATGACCATTTAACAATTTGAAAACCACTGCAGTGTCCCTTGTTTCGTGTCTATAAACTATGTTATATGTACTTGCGCGTCCTGTTTAGGCTGATAATTAATTAAGTGCATTATTGTAATCTTATTACATGACTTAGATAATAGAGAGATTTTACGGCTTCATCCACTATTTTGAAAAAATTAATCTCGTTCTCTATCTTATTATTGATTCACATATTTTAAAATCTAAATCATTAAATTTAAAATTTGATCTATAACTTAGATTTAAAGGAGTGTATATTAATGATAAGATAAACGGTGGTACGGTGCCACAAAAAATAAAGACTGAGACCGTAAAAAAATCCTGGATAATCACATCTTATCTATATTATTGAAGTCAGAAAACCTTTAAATAATCGTTATTTTTAAAATATTATTCAATCTCCATTTTTATATTATGTAATAATAAGATCAACTCTTATGTCAATTACCAATTAATTTAATAAGGATATATTTGTTAATTATTTTACTTATTTATATTTTTCTCTCTCTTATTATTAACCGTATTGTATATATTTACTAGACATATTTCTCAGCCCCACTTTTTCACTTATACCATAATTTTCCTTTTTCCAAAAGTTAGAATTGTTCTTCCATACATAGTAAAAAAAAATCATTATAGTTATTTAAATAAAATTTATTACATTTTTATTTATTATTCTATTGAATTTATTTCATGGTACACACAACCTAAGTGTATATCTGCACGTACTATTAATATATGAATAAGAGTGCACAGTAAATGATCCATCCCTTATAGGGCATGTGTGTAGAAAAAAAAAAAAAAGGCTAGGCGATTCCACATGTAGTATAGAGCGAAAGCAGTAAAAAAAAAAAAGAAAAAAAAAGGAGTAATTACAAAGAAGAAACCTGTGTTTTCACCATTTTGTGCTTTGTACACTTGCGCTTTGTTGTTTTACGCTGCATATTTGAATTTTTCTTTCTTTAGAAAACTAGAAGATCAAAATAAACAAACATGGAATACATGTGAAGAAAAAGAAAAGGCCCCATAACTATTCCCTTTTTCATTTTTTAAATCGAAATGATGTGGGTCTTTTTTTTATTTTTTTCAGAAAAAGAAAGAAAAAAGAAAAATTTGAGTGCCCCCTTGAGCTTCAATAGTCTATTTTCAACATCTAACTAAATAAAAGTATGTCAAGTGTGAAACACTAGAGTACATATGTATAAAGTGAAAAATTAATGAAAAATAAGTATGTCCTCTCTACTTAAGTCCGAGTAGAATTTGACATTTCACAACTGTGATTTATAAATTTAGAAAAATTGTCATTAATATCATGTCTAGCAGAGGAAATCCCCAATGTAGTCCGAAAATTCGCCGAAATAGGGCACGAGCAGTGAAACAACTTGCCAATCCTTTTCACCTACAGCGACTGATTCTGTTGAGCATTTATCGTGAGCACTTTTGTTGATCCAAATCCCTAAGCCAATCTATTTCGGCACATATGACATGTGGTATGCCGCGAAATTAACTCGCTATTAACTGCTTTTTTTTTTTTTTTAAATTCATTTATATACATGTGATTTTTATGGAATTCAAAAATTGATACAGATAAAAAATTTGAAACGATACGATTTGCAAAAGAATAAAAATAATAAAAAATAAAAATAAATACGAATTAGTTTTCTATAATACATTACAAGTTAGCAATCAATTCTTTCACTGAAACAAAATCAATATGCTGCAACGAACTATCTAGATGGTTCTATAAGAGTATTTAAGCATAGGTTGAATAAGGTCCCCTAATCTCTAGCTTGATGAGTGTACACATGTATATGTCTTATAATTGATTTTACAATACTTTTATCAATATTATCAAATTTGGGTTTACTCATACAATTGAACTTGGTTTTACCCGACCCTCCCATAATGCCAGTCTAGTTCAACCATAGTCATACCCTTGGTCCAACTTGATTTATCTCTTTAACCCTTGATCTTTTTACATGTTCGAGTCAACTAAGGCTATATTTAATAATATTAGTCTTTATAAAATTTTTGGTGTTTGTATTGAATTTGATGCTTAATTTATATTTTGATTTTAGGTTTTGTTTGATTGATTTGATGATTTTGCATAAAGTTTTGGGTGATTTGAAGGGTATTTGTACAAGTTTTGAAGCTTAGGAAAAGATCACATCCATAAATAGAGACCATGAACTAAAATCGTGAGCAAATGAGCAAAAAAATAAGAAAGAATTAATGGTTATAAAGAATTACGATCAAGACCATAGGCATGAACCTTGGGCATGAACCTTCTATTTCTTTTATTTGTAATTTTTTAGCAGAAAAAAGTTATGCCTAAGAATCATGGCCATTAATATGGGGCATAAATATGTTATACCTTGTGAATTTCTTTGTTTAGGCAACGACTTGAAGCCCTAAATATTCCTTACAGTTATTACTATAAAAAGGGCTTGTAACCATAATTTGTGAAGAGAGTCTTCATAACTTAAACATCTTAAACAAGGGTTTTAGACTTCTTTCTCTTTTTCTTCTTCTTTTCTTTGTTTTCTTGATGTTTTTAGATTAATTCTTTTTGGTATTCGATTGTTGTGAATCCTAGTTTTCCATGTAATCAATTTTCTTTTATTATTAATTTATGATTTCTTGTTATTGTCATCTAATTGTTCTATCCTTTATTATCTTTGAATTAATATTACCAACTATTGATTTAATGCTTGAGTTTACTATAGAGTTTGTGACTTGTGAGTTCCTATAATAAATAGATTGGTGTAATTAAAAGTAATTGAATAGACCGAGATTCAGTTATTGGATTTCTCCGAATTAGCGTAACTTAATAGTAGAGTTCAAGGACTGAATGCAATCATAAAATATTTTATTGCAAAAGCGATTTAAATAGAATATACTTAAGGTTGGGAGTTAATTTGTTAAAGTGATTACAGTTAACTCATATAAGGAATTCTTACAATCCAATAAAAAAAAATAAGATTGATAGATTGCACAGCTATTCTAAGGGGGTTGATCATTGAATACTAAGTTTATGCATTCATAGTTAATTTTGTTTATATTTTATTTTATTATCTTTTCTTTGTTTTATTTTAATTAGAATAGTTTAGATAATTATCTCTGATTAATTGAATTTGTTTATTAGATTAGATATTAAGAAATAGGTAAGTACAAATATACAGACTTATTAGTAGTCATTGATGAATCGACATCTAGACTCAAATCAAATTCACTATATCATAAAATTGATAGGTGTACTTTCCTCCCTTCAACCATGGATATGGTCTAGTGTGGAGTGACTTACTATGGCTAGCAACTTATTAAGGAAGTAAAAAGAAGCTAAGGATATGGAGGAATAGATAAGGTGACACATTATATTAAGCTAGCAAACTCATATAATGATTAGCTTTTCCTTCATGTCTATTGCTTAGCATCTTTACTAGCAAGTTGTAAAGAAGATTGACCTTTGTTAGGGGAAGATGGTCGTATATAACATGGTATTGGTCTACATAATCCCAATCTACAAATGTACTCCAACTTATGATCTAGAACTTCAATCATGATTCTTACATAAAAATTTAGGTCCTTACTGTCTCCTATATGTACAGGTGATCTTTGGTTAGCTTCGACACCACAGATGCCTACATGATAAAAACAATTTTAATTATACTAAGTTAAGAAGGAATTAAAAACTTTAAGTAACTTTCAGTAGGTTCATTGGCATAATATTCCAATGCCTTTGGGTTTATCCACTTTAAGGAATTATTCCCTCTCCTTCTTTAGTGTGTAAACTTGAAAGATTCTATCTTTATCATCTATTGAAAGAATGGCTAAAAATTGAAAGGATCATCTAAACAAATTTATGGTTAAATAGGAGGAACTATAAAAGAGGCGCTTTTTTTTTGGTGATAAAGGAATAAGCACATCCTAATCTTTTAACGGACTTAGTAGTAAACTTGAATCTATTGACCACACATCTACTATATGGTTAAATATGAGTGTATAAAACCTATGAAAGTACCTCCAAATTGTTACGTATTTCTATTGCAATATATTCCTCCAATTATATTGTATACATTACAATGCCGTTAAATTATCCTCCTTATTTTTATCAAAATAATGGTTAAAGGCTATGCTTTCTCATCCTATTTTAAACCATAAGATAAAATATGTTGGTAGAAACTGGCATGCATGATCATTACATACTCATAATCATTGCTTAAGTTCGTTATTTAAATATGTATATGTTAAAATTGTGCTCAATCAAACTAAATGTTATGAATGCAAACACCTGGCAAATCCATACTTTAGATGCAGTTGCACCTCCTTAAACTGTTCAATGTGGTCCAATAGCGCATTTGTTCAACTCCCCATCTACAATAATATAAGTGAATGCTCTCATAGGTTGTAAATGTAATGAAAACACCCAAATGTTGTTATTCAAAGATGGATATAGACATCCCACTACTTATAAGGCCTATTTAGCATGGATTCCATGTTCTCAAAGTACATCAAATAAAACAAAATTCTTTTACTTGTAACATGTCACATCCCAAATCAGGAAGTCACAATAACCCCATCGTGTAAATTAACTTAAGCTAAAAACTAGTCACTTTAGTTGTTATGTAGGTATAGTTTATATAAAGCATTTATCACTCAATTACTTTAAGCTATCTAATTCTAAACCTAATTAATATCGACTTATGGGGTAAGTTTTCAGAATAACTTGTAAAAATCATTTTGTGATTTAAATGTGCGAGAAAAATCAAGCTGTATAAATCATATGGAGTATACATTCTCAATTGAACAAAAAGTTTCAAGAATTTAATTGATAAAAATAGATAAAGCTACTTTTAAAGAATTTATAAAAGTTCACAGGTTTACAGATTATAGTATAAATATTAATAGTTGAAAACTAGAGGGTTACCCATGGAGAACTTATTAGTTTCTTATAAGTTCGTAAAGCCTATAAATAAATTGAAATTTAACCAATAGTCTTGAATCTCACTTCCTAACCCTATTCTCTAATCTTGAAGGACTTAGAGTAGTATTGGTAAATTTATTAGAAATTTGCAAAATAGTTATAGGGGAATGAGTGATAATTTGCTTAATAAGTGGGATGAAAACAATAGTATATATCTAATACAAAGTAATCAGGGTTTTTAAGCAGGTTTAGTTAGATGCTATGCATGTACAAGTAAATATCATCATATGAAGTTGTTTGGTCCTTTGTGAGATTAGAAAAATTGCACTCATTCTAATCTTACCTGAAGAGTTTACTGTCTCATATACGAATCAGAACTAAACTGAGGCTTGTGCAATGGAGACCACACTGGACTCGAGACTTCACTTTGAACCATGGTCCCTAACCTTACTACGACCTTTTCTCTTGTTAATTAGTTCAGCTAAAGATGAGGAGATGACCATTTTAACTATCCCCTTCAAAGGGTTTATGTTTAGCCTAAGAATCTTAGTCATTCCCTTAATAAGTCATGATGCATACATGGTTAGAAGCTAGGTTGAGTTTGAGTTAATTTGCTTTTTTTTTGGAATGATTAAGCAATTTTAGACAATTCAACCAAGCACATCATAAAGCAATCAATACATAAAGTCTAACGCTCCAAATAGCAGAACTATATTCAAGCACACACATTGCATACACACAAGCAACTAATTTACAATCACAAACAAGATATATATTAAGGCCTTTACGTATTCTTGAAAAATACTCCAAAGTACGGTAAAGTACTGATCTCACTTACTTATACAAGTGATGCACGATAATCCTATATATGGGTTTTGTCCGCTTAATTTTTCCCCTAAATATTCAATACAATAACTTTAGTTTTATTTAATATAAAGTAAATAAGTTCATTTTAAAAATTTAAGTATGGCTATAACTTATCTTTAGCGAGTGGTGTAAGTTTTGTATTAAGTTTCAACTTATTACTAAATTCTCTGAACACGGATTTGAAAGCTCACTTAATACCAAGTTTTAGTCTTAAAACCTTTTGATGAAGTTTCTAAATTAGTATCTTTAACTAGTAACCTTTTGACTAATTCTCTAAAATTATCTCAGTTATACTCTTTACTCCAATCAACTTTTTGAGTAAGCCTTTAAAGTTCTTTCCTTTAAGTATTCCATGCCATTCAATCTTCAAATAAAGTCCCAAGAGCCATTTCAATTACATTTCCTTTACTAAATACTTCCAAAACAAGTTTATGATGGCGATATAGTTAAATCCCCTTTACTATCCAATATTCTAATCAAGCCTTTGAATAAAGGATCAAATCCTCTTATTTACAAACCAAACCTTTGAAAATGTCTCTAAAGTGATTCCTTATAAGCCTTCTAAACCAACTAAACCTCTAGTCAATTTTCTGAAATTATTACAATCATACTTCTTTTGCCAAATAACTTCATAAATGAGGCTCCAACGTATTTAGAGTTAAAATAATTTTATCCACCAAACTTTTGAATATTTCTCTAAGATCATTACAAGTTACGCTTCTTTTACCAAATAATATCCTAACGAAGACTTTGATATGGTTATAATTAAGATCCTTGCACCAACTAACTTTGTGATCAAGTATTTGAACTAAGAATTTAAGTCATTTTTGTACTAAATCAACCTTTTGAAGAACTCTCTAAATAGATTCAACATTTTGAAAAACCTTATGCACATATTCAATTTACATGTTTGCTCTAAGTGACTCATTCTAGTATCTTATTCTAGATTACAAGCATGATAAATCATGATAATATATAATATGTTTATCATGCACATGATCAACATATCACTTAAACTTCCAAATCCTCATATTTTTACCTTAATGCATGTAGTTCATAATTAATAATTTCTGCATATCTTAAATTCTATTCCATTCAATTGACTCCATATCCGTTGTATGTTGTTTTCCATAAGATTAATTGCACGTAGTTTTTGAAAAATGACAGTTTTCATCAAATTTAGAGGCTTAAAATTCCTTAAAAATTATAGAAAATATTTTTGGCCAAAAAATTTTTGTGAAATTCTTACATGCACTATAGGGTTATTCTAGAAAAAGTTTGGCTTTAAAACAATAATATTAGGATTATATAAAACGACTTCGAAAATTGATTGAATTTGGGTGATTTCTTATAAAGGTCATATCTTTGCTTAAAAATTTTACAAACTAATATTTTTCTTGAAAAGTATATATAAAAATACTTCAAAATATTTTTTCTCATAATTCTTGGAATTAATTGAATACTTTTACAAAATTAAGCAAAATCGGGTTAAACTTTTGACTCATTAGAAATTGACCTTCTAGTCACCACCACCCTCTACTACCTTGTCAGTAGCCTTAGGTGTCACCACCTCTATTACCTAGTGGTGTTGGTTCACTTCCAAAAATGCCCTAGACTTGTGTTCCTCGATTCAACTTGGTTTGCATAGTTCCACTTACTATTTTTTTCCCTAAAGGTTTCCTTCACTTATCCTATCCTTCTTGTATTTTTCCTATAGCTCTAAGAAACTCATGAATTCAATGGAGAGCACTGGTGATGATTCCTAGCTTATGTGTTGCAAAATAGAGTGTTTTTCTCTCTCATCAATTTAAATTACCTAAGATTTCATACATGTTAGGGTGTCATTGAGATAACATTCTTAGTTAACAAGTGTCCATGGAATTATCTATACCTAATAGAGAGTAAATCTATTTGTTTTGTGTTTTTTCAATTTTTTTTTATGATTATTCTTATTTTTTTAGTTAATTATACATATTTCCAAGTATTTTAAGCATTTTGAAGCATATAATTATATATAATAATTACACTCAATGTACACGTAATATATTTATATATTATTTTTTGCCATCTATAACTTTAATACCTAAATAATTTTTCTCTTAATTTTGATTAATTTTTGTTATTTAAATTGTGCGTTTACTGTGGGTAAATTACAATATGATATAATATAGTAAAATTAACCATTTTTAGTAATAATATTATTATTTTATCATATTTCTATATTGTGGACTCATGGGGTGCCCTCTACTAACTCTTAAGATTTATTTGTGAAATATTTTTTTAATGAGCTTACTTTTGCATATACCTTAAATTACTTACTCAAAATAACTACGCAAAATTATACGGCTCACATAAAATATGCTCTCGTTATGGATTCTGTTAGTTTAGCCTTTTATAACGTCTTCTTTAAGTATCCTTATCTTTTTACAAGATAAATTAACCTATATTACACCAAACCATACATATGTGCTTCTTTGAGGAGGTGCACAACTAAATGGATTATAACATCGAAAAAAGCTAATAAGAAAATCATATCAAGCGTGCATGATGTGTTGCATATTCTCTTCTTAGCGGAACTTCTATCTATCAACATTTGACTCTTTTGCACATGATTCCCTACATGACATCTCATAACTATGACTTCTCAAGTCCTTAAGATTTGCCGTGGATTGAATAAGACATGATGATATGTCATGTATATATCTATAGTTACACGTCCTTGATAAAGCTACATACTCTCTCCACATGATTGGATGTACATGTGAATAAGGCCAAAGGCTTTATAGTTTGATTACCTAAAGATAGAAGATGTAACTTGGATCTAATTCTTGCCTTTGAGAGTATTGGTCTTACCTTAGCTATATCTTTGAATTTACCATTGATATTTAGGATAATTCTGACTAAACTATCACATTATCATTCGCAATATACTTAACATCAAAGTTATATCATTCACTAAGTCTTCTCAATATGGCAACTTATACAATATGCTTTTTTTGCACTAATTTATGAAAACTTCATTTCGCCGTCCTTTCAATTCATCTGAAATCTTGTTGAGAACTATATTCTTGTAGCAACTTAATTTCATTAGAACTTATTTATTATGAAATTGCTATGGGTTCAATTTACTCACCATTGTTCCATTAAACTTTATGGTGTATGATGTCGTGGCATCATTGATTCCTCATGGGAAGTGTTGAGTCTAGAATTTCACTAATCCCTTTGAGCTTATACTGGAATCATCCAATTTAATATAAGTTAACTGTGAAATGGTCAAGGGCATATATATTTTCATAAAAATTCTTGAAAATCGATTTTGTAAGATTGCCAGTAGCAAAAGTTAAAAAAGAAAAAGAAAAAAGAAAGAACATTAAAGTTAATACCAACCCTACTTGAGACAACTATTTTATTTTTCAAAATATATATATATATATATATATATAGATATAAAAGCATTATAATTTCAAGGGAAAAAATTACGACCAAATGAGAATTATTAATTTATTTTTTGCATAAAAGGCTTAGTTAGTTTCTATACAAAAAACTTAAGAACGTGGGAAAAGGTAAAATATTTATCTAAAGGAATGTTAGTTGTAGAATGTTAAAATTTGCAATATTATTTGTTGAGCTAGGCTCCATTGTTTATTGGTGATAGTATCTATCACTAGAGAGGTCATCTGATGGTCTTGTGATGATCTGGTAACTTTGGGCGATGGTTGACAAATTGAAGCTACCTACTACTATACATCTTAATGCACATAGGGTACAAAAGTTTGATGAAATAGGAATATTCAAAGTGGAAAAACAAGTTAAAGTACCCATATCAATTCCTAGTAACTATAAGCAAAGAAACCTTTAATAGGTAATAACCCATCATTAACATGTTATATTATATTTCATGTAAAATGGATGATTGTATTCCTTTTATCTTTTTCCCCAATCACAAACAGCTTTGTATTCTTCAAGCACATGGATTTTATTTTCTAATCAAGTACAAGCAAAATCTAGGATTGGTAGTATAATGTCGATTCAATTTGTGTATTTCCCCACGTTTAGATGGTTTTAAAAGATATTTTCCTTGTTTCATCTTCCAAGAACAAATTGAGAAAGAACCGAAAAAAGCGATGGAGGAGATCGAGATTGTAATCAAATTGAAGAATCGTTTGTGGTTTGTAAAAGTTTGATTCAATCTCTTATTATCGTCTTTTTAACGCTGAATTAGAATTAAATAAAATATATATGATTTACATATAAAATTGTAACAACAATTACATAACGCACATATTTGAAATTTATATGGACAGAAAATTACAATAAGATAAATAAGGACTCAAACAAGATACAAATAAAACGAAGAAGATAAGAACAAATCAATCCCAGTAACCTCACTTGTTTGCATGCATGCTTCATGTAGAATTCAATTCTGCTATAGTAAATTTAAGGGTTAATTCAATTTTTACAATGATTTCCCCACCAAGTTCAGGTTCATTCAAAATTTGATTAGAAATGCAAAGGGAAAAATTGTAAAATATTTAGTTCACCCAAATTATGACACAATTATTCTATAATAATCTCAGACAAACATCCGCCAAAGCCTTGACTAGGACCTAACTGGACAAGCCTCTCCCTACAACATTCCTTCATGTAGCTCTTGCAACAACCACCAACTTCTCTTTGTGCCAAATTAGCACAAGCATGTCTACATGTTGATTCAGCATGATCTCCACCCATTTCAATATCAGTTGCACTCGTGTCAAATTTAGTGCAACACATTAAGCCATTCTGAAACAGATCATGATCTTCTAAAAACATTTTTTGGCACGATTGTCCCCCTTTCTTCTCATGGCAGTGGCCGCTACTAAAGGATTGCTTGTCCATTGGCAAGTGACAGCAATTGTTGGTCAACTCTAAGCATGAGTCATCCTTGCAAGTAACCAGATTATCTGGTTCCAAACAACCATGGATATGAACCTCTTGAATCCCAACAGAACGCCTTGATCGATCCGGTCTTCCATGACTCAAGCACCCATTTTGTTCACTGAAGCAACAAAGCTCCTCCTCTCTAAGAGAGCTCATAACAGGCTGGCTAGATTTGCAGCAAGCGAACTCACCAACATCTTGTAGTTTGGTTTCTGATGTGCAATGTTGATGATCATTTCCTATAGTGCTGGTAGTTTCACTTTTATTTTCACAGCAAGGGCTTCCAGCATCGTTAGGGCAGCAATTTTTGGCTTTGCTTATGAATTTTCCAGCCTTGCACGAATTTAACTGACATTTGGTAGCACAAAATTTGCTTGGGGAGTCCTGTGATTCACAAACATCTTGAGTTTCAATCCGATTGCTAAACTGATCTGTTCTTCCATGACTCGAGCATACTCTTTGCTTAGTAGAGCAAGGAAGCTTCTCATCTCCACAAGAGCTCATAGCATGGTGGCTGGATTGGCAACGGCCAGACTTGCTGACATTTTCTTGTTTATTTCCATTACAGGGCTTCTCGTTGTTATTAACACAGCACTTTTTCACATTGCTTATAGTTTTTCCATCTTGGCATGAGCTCGACTGACATTTGGGAGCACATCTTTGAGATTCACAATCCATTGCAACCGCAGTGGTATTGCAACATCCTTTATTGCTATGGCATGCCTTCATTCTACTGATGCATTCTGGCACATTAGAAGAAGATCTCCGGCATGATCCTCCATGCTGGTGCTTGTGACCTTCTCGCAATAAAAGCATGCTGTTGAGGATCACAAGAAGGCATGTACCAACATCGGTGAGAACCGCTGCCCAAACCAGTGGATGTCCCGCAAAACCCAAAGCTAGGACACCTGCCTTAGTGACTACAGACATGATCACGTTCTCAATTATCTTCCTCCGAGCTCTTCTTGCAAGCTTGATGGCTTTTGGTATGTTCCTGATATCATTAGACATGAGGATCACATGTCCTGAATCCATGGCTAATGCAGAACCTGATATTCCCATTGAAATACCTACATCAGCAGTAGCTAATGCAGGTGCATCGTTAATGCCATCTCCAACCATTGCCGTAAGACCTTCAGTCTTTAGTCCTTCTATTATTCTTAACTTGTCCTCAGGTAAAAGTTCCGCGTGTAACGAATCCAAAGTCTCCATTAGCTACAGAAAAGAATACCTCAGTCTTTTTAGCCAAAACTCAACATGATGCTTTGTTATACATCAGCATAAAGATGATAAATAAAATTCACTTTTAATTGAATCTTAGATAAAAGAAATATTGCAATCAAAATACGAATTCATCAAACAACTTTAGAGTTCGAAATTTGGGTCTAAACAGATTTGGATGGAAAATTAACATTAAAAAAGAAAAGAAAAAAAAAAAGCCACATAACATTTACATACTTATTGTTTCCTCAAAACATATAGATAATCACTAATTCGAACTTGTTAAAATTGAATGGTTGACTAATTGAAAAAAATGAGATTATTTGGCTAACGTAGGGGTCTAAGATAAAAATGAATTGCTGGATAAATAAGCGTGAAGTGTGAATTGCACCTGATCTTGTGCATGCTGTGCTGCTGCCCAGCGATCTCCTGTTAGCATTGCAGTTCTAATTTTCAATGTCTTTAGTTCCTTGATGGCTGCAGATGCTCCAGTTCGACATGCATCGGAAATACCAAAAACCCCAGTGAGAGTTGTTCCAGAGTATATGTATCCGATTGATTTTCCTGCCTTGGTGCTAATTTCTGAACTTGGAACTGCAAAGGCCAAAATAGACTTGAATTAAGAAGATAACACCATAAAACGAGAACAAGTATCGTGCGTCTAGTGCTGTATAAGCTTTGCTTTCATGCGGCCAAAGGTAAATAAAATATATCTACCTAAAGTTTTATTTTTTTTTGTGATTTAATGCTTTCAATTTAATGTCTCCATTAATGATAAAGTTAACATTGTTATAGCTTCTTGTATTTTAAGTTTATACTTTAATTATTATTACATATTGGTGTCTATACTTTAATTTTGATATACTTTAGTATTTGTTCACTTATTAATTTATTTAACATCAATATTTTATTTTTCTTAATTAATTTATATTATTTTCAAAATTAAAACAATTTGTTTATATTTAATAAGTTTAATTGTGCATGATTTTCACATGTGATGTTTAATTTTAGAAAATTTTATAATCTTAAAATTTTAAGATCCGCTTTTATTCGAAAATAAGACCTATTATTTGTTAGGTATATGAATCAAATAAAATTTTAAAATAGTTATAACTCATAAATTAATTCTCATTTGACCTTATACATAAATTTTTTTTACTTGTAAAGTGATAAACTTCTATATAATAATATTTTATTGTATGTCTAGTAGCATCCTGATATTGATTTTTATAATCTTACAATCTCATAATTTACAAATCAAACATTGTACAACAAGCGGTTGGAAAGCTTAAATTATGTAATACATAAAACTTGTTATTTTAAACTCAAAATTATGAGTGTAATTGTTTAAATCTTTATATTTTTCATGCATTACAATTGACTTTACTTTTGTGAAATTATTTATTTTTATTTCAAATGACTTTTACAAGTTGTAGACTTTTTTTCAAGGTAATGTTGTATACATGTTTTTATTATATAATATTACCAAAAAGTTTTGGTATAATGTATTATATCTTATTTTTTATAGCTCTTGATCTATTAGTTTACCTTAAAATTATATATTTAAAAATTGTTATTTTTCTTAAATAAACTTGTCCAAAGTCTTTTTTTTTTTTTTAAAAAAATCAATATGATTTTAAGATTATAATCATTACAAAATTGTAAGGAACATAATCTTATAATTTTATGATCACATTAAGGGGTATGAAAATGCACAAATAATATATTATTATGAAAATTTTGGTAAAATTATATATAAAAAAAAATATGTCTACAATATATAAAGTCATTTAAAGTATAAATAAATTAATTAATAAAAGGAAGGTCAATTATAATGCATAGAAAATTTAAAGGCTTAGATAAGTACATTTATAATTTTAAGTTAAAAATAACACATAATTTACAATATTTAACTACCATATAATTATAGTTGTACAATGTTTGATTTATATATTATAAGATTGTAAAATTATAAAAAATATCATCATGACATTATCAGATATATAATAAAATATTATATATATATATATTATATTGTTTGGCAAGTTAGAAATTCTTGTTACAAAGTCAAACGGGACTTGATTTACAAATTATGATTATTTCAAAACTCTACTTGATTCGTATATTCAACAAATAATAAATCTTAAAACTTTAACAAAATAAGATTTTCTAAAATTAAACATCACATATGAAAATCTACATGATTGAAATTATTAGATGCAAACAAGTTTTTAGTTTTGAAAATGATATATTAAGCAAGCAAAATAAAAAATTAATTAAGTAAATGAATACTAAAATACATCAAAATTAAAAGATAGATACTAAGATGTAATAATAACTAAACTGCAGACACTAAAATGTAAAAAAATTTTAATTGATCATTAATTTTATCATTAACGAAGATACTAAATTGAAATCAAAGCAAAAAAAAAAAAATACTAAATCATAATGGCAGATAAAAAAGTTAATGGTCTAGGCAGTTTGGTTTTTAGACATGCTTTCATGAAACATGAGTTGCTTTCTTACGAGGGAAATATTAACAAAATGTTGAATATGAAGGAATAAAGATAACGTTTCACCAGTTGGACTTCCAGATCTCAAGGCGATTTTTCGGTTCCCAATGTAGATGTCATGTCCGTCAATCTTTCCGTAAACGCCTTCTCCAGGAAAGTTCTTGAAGTCTTGAACGTCTTCAGGCTTAGGCTCAATTGAAAATGACCTTCCATGTTCTACAAGGGGAGCTGCCATTGGATGACTCGACTTGCTCTCAATGCTTGAAACCCTATAAATGATTTGGTCTCATTCTTCATTTTAGGCTATAGGAATATACTACCAAAGATTTTTGAAAAATAGCATTTCTCATTTTACCAGTAAAGCAAAGTATCCAACTTTATGTCTCCATGAAGAGATTGAACATCTTCCACAATGAACTCGCCTCTTGTTATCGTACCGGTCTTATCAAAAGCCATGATCTCGATTTTAGAAAGGATTTCAAGGTAGTCTCCCCCTTTGATTAGAAGACCAGACTTTGCAGCCTTTGTCAATGCACAAAAACTCACGACTGGTGTAGACATGACGAGTGCACATGGACATGCACTTACTAAAACAACCAATGCCAAGTGAAGCCAGTGACGTAGATTGTGAGCGTGCAGTGCCATGGGAACCACCACAAAACCAATAGAGATAAGCAAAACCGCTGCAGAAAAAAGCCCAGAGATACAACATATTACTTATACTTGCAATTAACAAGAAATACTGATGAAATGAGAAACAAAAATGTCGTGTTTAATCCTCTTATGAAAGATCCAATTCCTGAAAATTAGGGCACCAGAAATGGTTTTGAGTTCATTTCATTTCTCAGGAAACAACTTCCATTTATTTTCGTAGCACCAGTAGTGGCCACCCAATATTGTTCCTTTCCACCACCATGTACCAAGCCCTTGACATTACTAGAAAATTTTTCATAACTCTAACCGTTTGTTTGGAATGAAGGAAAGAGGATGGAAAAGAATTGGGAAGGGAAGAAAAAGAAAGGAAAATTTTAAAATCCACCGTTTGGAATTAGAAGGGGGAAAGAAAGTGGGAGGAAAACTTTCTATGGGCTCCACAATCTTTAATCCCTTTCAAATTGAAGAGAAAGGGAAGAAAATGACTAAAATTCTCATTTGCTGTTTCTTTCATTTGTTATTATTTTTAATGGATATTTTGGTAAGGTTATATTACATCTCTTTTTTGTCAATAGTTATAATTATCATTCTTTTACTTTTCCTTCCTCTTACTATCCAACCACTTTCGAGGTAATGTTTTTTATTACAATTCTTTCCCTCCAAATTTTTTTTCTCCCTAAGTCTTTTCTTCCTATTTCTTTCTTTTATACCAAACAAAAGTGTGAACTTTTAATTATAACAGATATAGAACAGAAATCATGAATATGGTTTATGTGAAACAACCCCACCTAAAAGTAGAGCAAACTGCAAAAGAGACCAACCTGGCGTGTAATACTTAGCACATTCGTCGATGAACCTTTGAGTTCTGGATTTCATGTTTTGAGCTGCTTCAACAAGTTCAGTCATTCTGGCTACTGCACAATCTTCAGCTAAAGCTGTCGTTTTAATTGTCAGACAGCCTGAAAATCCACCAAAATCAATCTTTATAGTCAACCACTAAGCGTTAGTAAACACTATTACTTGAGACAGAAGAGAGAAAATACCATTTAGATTAATGGTGCCAGCCAAAACTGGGGAATCCTTGTGTTTGGGAACTGGAAATGACTCTCCAGTTAAAGTCTTCTCATCCACTTCTGAATCTCCATCAATGACTACACCATCAATAGGTATAGCTTCACCGGGCCTCACGGAGAGAAGGGTATTCAGCTTTACCTCATCAACATTCACTTCTTCCCCGGTTTCGGCTAATAATGCTTTCTGAGGAGCTATGCTCAGCAATGACGACATTGCAGCATTTGCCTACAAAAATACAGGTAATGCTATCATGATCAAATATGTCGAACTATGAGGCAATATATTGGCGTACATGCCAAGTTTTAGTAAATTGGAAAACAACAGACCATTATCAGTACGTGGAATTTGACAGCCTTAAGTTAAGGCTTTTATATTTTCAGAGAAAGCATTTCTACGTCTTTAATGCATATTGTTCCCATACTCATCTAGTCTTTAACAGTGGCATAATTTTTTAATAATGTAAATGGAAGTACCTAAATTTTTTTATTTCGAAAAGTTTAATACTCAAATATTTAAAACCTGTTGAAAATTATTCACTTAAATACAAGAGTTTTTTTTTTTTATTTTGAATACTTTTAGTACCTATAATATGTATAATGCCCTATTAAATGCAAGTATTCAAATGAACAAATATTTAATTTTCGAGTATTAAAATTCAAATTTTAAATATTTGAATACTAAACGGTTTGAAATCAAAAGTTAAAATACTTTTATACGTATTATCCCGATATTTAAAAAAAAAAATTATAATTTATAGACTATATAATCTTTAAAACATGCACTTTTCAAAACTATCTTTAAGACATTGTGCTTCCAAGTCATAAGACCTATGAAATTTTCTATATATGTAGTATAATTTGGCAATAGCAACTATTTTTACGGCTTCATCCGAATAACATTTTCCTTTCTCCTAGAGATCAATGAATAAGCTGATCTATCGTCTTCCGAATTCTCTTTGATATTCACATAATTACCTCAAACAAAAACGATACAACATTTCCTTTCACATTTTTTTATTTTTTTATTTTTCAGTGAATGGTAATGGTTCAATAATGAAGTCTATTATACTTGGTCTATACTGGAGTAAAAAAAATTCAATAGCATTGTTTCATTTTCAGCAATAATGAGAGAAAACAATTTCTTATATATGCTGTGAGCCTCATTTATTCCGACTTCCTCCAAGGTATCATTTATTCTGTATTAGACAACTACTTGCAACATCTAGCGCAGGACACGTGAACGCGACATACTACAATGTAAATTCAACATTATAACATGACCAAAATTTTTTTTTATTAAATGGTACATTAATGGGTTAGGTTTTTCTATTCACATAATAACTCATCACATTAAAATCTTTCGTCTTCTTTGTTAGACGATTTGTATAAATAAATCCACTTACATCAAATCTTTCATTTTCTAAATGATGAAGTCTTGGGTTTAATCCCTCTAAGGACCTCAATTATCTGCATGAAGTCTTAATTTCAATACCTACTAAGATAGTCACAATAAATTGGCGCATGGATTTTATTGGGTGTTTTATTACGCCCTAAAATTGCTGATCATATTATGACCATACCCCTCAAAAGAAAGAAAGAAAGAAAGAAAAAAAAAAAGAATAAGAAAGAAAGAGGAAAAGAAAAGTCTAAGCTATAATTTGTGGTAGCAGATATATTATATAAGCTAGGCAAATATTATTACCTTGTGACTAGCTCTTGACTCCAGCCATCCAGAAATGGAGAAAAGAAAGACAATGGTGGCAGCTTCCACGTAATCATTCATGGCAATGGTCCCTATCACTGTGATTTAGAAAAGGAAAGAAAATAAAAGAAAAAAAGATTAATAATGATAAGTACAAGAAAAAGAAAATTGTAAAACAACAGACAGAAAAATTACGTATTTAATTAATATTCACATTTCCCCCCCTCTTATATATGATTGTGTGGAACGGCTTGCTTTTCTGTTATTTGCAGACCCACATCACAAAGAGGGTTTCGTTTATCCAATGATGTAACTTTTGGTAATCCCTAAAAATCTGTTAAGTTAATGATAACCATCGAACATGTTGTAGCTACTTTTTATCTATACAGTTAAGTTGGCCATGCACACTGTCCTGTATTTTCACAAATTCTGATTAAATTTGTAAATTTCATTGTCTGAATATTAATTAAATTCTAAATTCCATCATCTAGACCATCCATTTTCTTGAATGTAGTTGAGATCAGACCAGCCCGGCTGATCAGATCAAGCTAACTGAAAACCAGTAGTGATGCCGGCTCGATAGGTTGTATTCCAAAACGTAGAGTAATATTCATGCTATATGGATGGACATGAATATTTTATAAGATAATGATTTTATTATAAAGACTTTAGTGGTATAAACATGGCATATGTGCAAAGTTAGTGGTAGTTTCCGTCATTTTTAATGTACAGAAGCAATCGAAAAAAAAAAAAAATGAAAAGTTAAAAATTAGATATACATATCTGTAGCTATATTCTACAACAAGCTGCTTTCACATTCAAAAAATAATATAATATATATGTTCATATTTTTTTGGCTTGCATACATGCATATTGACAAGATTAATTTCTAGCATGTTGCAAGGGTACTTGCTAAGTTAACAAAATAATGACAATAAAATGTTTAAAGCTTCTTTCAAAAGCGCGTAAACAATGAATTAGGAGTACTTATAAGCAAAATCCTCGTAATACAGGGTACATAAAATAACAAATGCTATGCTAATATTCTATTTGGCCAATCAATTAAAGCAGTTTCATGAATTTGAAACCATAAACTTGCATAATAATCTGTATGTTTGAATCTAGGCCGGAAATTTTCTCTTTTTTTTTTTTTTTTATTTTAAACACCTTTCGGCCGCAAAAGTTTCATAAATTGAGGGACCATGTTTTATTGTCAAAATATTTGACATGGGCATAATGTTATAATATGTAAAAAATATCAGGATAAGTTTAAACTTTTATTTTTACAATTTATTGTTTATACTTGTAATTTGGTTGTATTGTAATTGTCTATGCTTTAAATTTAATAGAGAATTTAGCGCCTGTGTTTTTAGTAAATTCTAATAAGTTGAAAGTTCATATGCCGAATTACAAAATATTAAAAACTTAAATGTCAGATTATCAAATTTTGAAAGTTATCTCACATGTGTTGCATTTTTCCCAAAATATCCCACAGAAGTTTAACGTAAAAACCAATTACTTCTTTCTGTAATGTAATAAACGATATCGGCTCTGTTACGCAAGCGACATGCAATTAGTGCAACTCTTAAGTATACTGAGTTCTACCATGAATGCTATCGATAGATGGTATGGCTATTTCTAAAATGAAAGCAAGTTATATCACTACTGAACAGGCAACAAAATGGGGAAAAACATTATATGTGTATTATATAGAATTAAGATTTCTAAACATATCAATAATATACATTTGTTAATCAAAGGTAAAAAAAAAAAAAAAAAAAAAAAGAAGAAAATTATATACGTAAGGTGCGCAAAAATACTCTCGGGTGAAATAGTATTATTGTTATTATTATTATTATTATTTTTTCCAGTAGGAATATGGTAGTTTGAAAACCATAAAGATGCTAATATTTTAACTTTTCGTGAGATGTAATTTTCATGTGGATTTATACTCTATCAACATGTTTGTTGAATAAATGACGTCATCGGAATAATTTTCCTTAAGAATCTAAGACAATTAAGGAAATTTTTCTGTTCATATATCTTCGTTCTATTTCTTATATTACTTTATCCTCCCTGAAGGGTATCTAGAGCACTCACAAAAAAATAAAATAGAAATTTCTGTTACGGAATTTGACGATGGGTACCCGAGGGCATTTGTTTATTAACAAGTGTCCGGATAATTTATTAGCAGAATATATGATTTTTTTTTTTAATATTGACAGTTTCTATAGATTAATACTAGCAGGCGTGTACTGGTGATGTACGTGAAAAAATTAAAAATATTGATATAAAAATATTTAGAACATAAAGCAAATGTTAAATAAAATAATATATACGATTTTTGATTAATAAAAGAAAGTATATAAAAGAAATAATAGTATTAGATTATAAATGTAGTTGTTAAAAGTAACCTAATTACACTAAAATGAAGAAATTGATTATCAATTTTTCTAACAAGGATATTTTAAAGCTTAGTATCAAATTTTTTTTTATGTGGTATTTTATATTCGAGACTGGTTATGAGAGTAAAACAAAAGAAAAATGGTTTTGAAAGTACACCCACACAAACATGTGGAGAGAGATATAATATTTGCTAGTCCATAAAATGTTTTTCATTATTTAGAAAAGCAACATTATCAAAAGTATATATGACATAAAAAATAACCACCTACCATATTATAAACTAAGTGAAAACACTACATTATAAACTAAGTGGAGACGAATAGAAATTATATGTTAATTAAAAAGGTTTTTGCTTTAATAATATAGATAAAATTCTCTAAAATTAAAAGATAGACCTATTACTAATAGTATTAGCAAGATATCATATAAAAAAATAATAATAACATAAGTGATAAAAATATTACCAGCAACTAGCATGAGGATGTTTATGTCGATCCTAAGGTTTCTTATAGCCGCAAATCCTTTCCAAATAATGGGGAAGACTCCGGCGGCGACAGCTCCAAGAGCCAGCCATCGGAATGGATCGTACGCATATTTTAGGAAAGACAGCGCTAGTAGAACACCACAAACGACGGCATGTGGGCTTGGCCATTTCTTCTGATGGTTGCTCTCTCCTTGCGCTTTAACATTTGCTTCTAGTCTTGCTTTATTCAGTGCGTTCACTGTCATATATACAGAACACCCAATAAGTAATAATTACCATATCTTCCGCTCTAATAATATCACATCTAGCGTGCTTCAGAATAGATTTTGAACCGTCGATCTATAGGTCGATGATACGGTGAATTATAACTAATTTATAAATTAATGGTTTTAAATCGATTTAAAATTTTTGAATCGTTTTATCTTTTTTATATTTAAAATTTTTAAATATATTAATAATATGATCTCTTTCTTCTTCTTTTTTTAAAGTATATTAATTTACTAAAAATTTCTAATTTTTTTATTAATTTCCAACTTAATATTATTCCGATTTTTTTATTTTTTTCCTTAAAATTTTTTTTCTCATATTCAAATTCTTAATAATTGATAAGTTTTACAAAAAGAACTTATATTAATTAAAATTGAAATTTCTATTTATCTTTAACATATAATTAACTTATGATTAGTCTTTTATCATTCGTTTGATGATATTATTATCAAAAAAATTATCATTTATCATCGTAAATAAAGTAGTTTTAACATATAATAAGTTACTAGATATTATTAAATTATTTTTTCTGATTTAATGATCTCACTTTTCTTTTTCTCTTTTTTTTTAAGGGAATAAATTAGTCAAGTTAATCAGGTCAACCTACCGGTTCAATGACCAATCGGCTCGACGGTTCGAGACTCGCCAGTTCAGACGATTCTGCTCTTTTGAACTACTTAAACCCTTAAAGTTCGACCGTTCAGCCCGCTTACTTTTAGGGTGGGCTGATTCACGGCTCAAAACTGGCTCTTACCCAAATCTAGTTCCATACATAAAAAATTAGAAATGTTTTCATTACCTCCTACAATATTCATTAATTTTATCCTTAATATATATAAACAATTATATGGAAGTGTAAATTTTTTTTAAGCTCTCCAAATGTAATTTTTCTATTCCCAAATGAATATCTTGAATTATGTGTACTTGATTAACGCTACCGATTGTTCAAATTTTAATACATGTGTATAAAAGCTGATAAAAAAAACCCTACAATTTAGTTAATTATTATAAACGAAAGTGTAATATTGTAAATACTGAATTTTTTTTAATACTCTAACCCTATGGTATAATGAGTATATATATATATATATATATATATATATATATATATATAAAGGGTTTTGTTAAATTATGATCGCTTCAATGTGATTTTTTGACAAGGGAGTCCAGGACATTATATGTATCCTTTTACGATGTGTTTTTCAAGGCAAAAAAAAGTTGCGTGGTCACCACATAATTCCTTAAAGAAATTAAACCGTTTGATTTTAGCAATAAGCCATCTTTTATTAAATTAAAAAAGAACAGAAAAATCTACTTTTGAGAACACTACGATTTCGGCAAGTACTTTTTTGATGTAAAGATTATCATCCTTCTCTTTTCCGACGAAGCAAAAGCAGCGCTACAATTCAATGCAAGAACATGCCATCACATGAACTAAGATGGCCATAACACACAATTGTCTAACCATTTAGATGGTTAATAGAATTTCATTTAATGAGGATTTCAATGATGAAATAATAAATCGGGCCATCTCATTAGAAGCCGCAAAATAATCCACAACAAAATCCTCATACTAGATAAAGAGAAAAATATAAATAAATAAAAGGAGTTAAAAAGAGATGAGATTACGGAGAAATTGAAGAAATGACTGATGATTAATTTGAGTCATATGAACAAATATGATACATAATAACGCATTATCCCATTTTGATTTGTTTAATGCAAGTGATTAGAAAAAAACGCAAGAATCTTTTAATATCAACTCGAAAGCAGGAGAAGAAATGTCTCTCAAAGTTGCTTTTTATTTTATTTTTTCTAAAGTTAGGTAGGTAAAGATAATAAGAACCCGAGGAAATAAAGTAATATCTCCTTTGCCGCTTGCCTCATTTGCGGAGCAGTACCAATTAAGTTATAGGATTCTCTTTTTATTGGAGTTCCAACGTTATTTTGACACACTAACTTGTTAAAGTGATATGTCCACTAAGGCAGCATTGAGACCATTGAGACCACCCCTATACAGGGGATTAGTTTGGTTCTCGTTTCATAATTTATTTTTATTTTTATAAATTCAAACTGTTAAATTTACAGTTTACTTAATAATTTAAATTTAAAGAAATATAAATAAAAAATAAAATGGATGGCCAGAGTGATCCAATAAAAAAATAAAAATAAAACTATAAAAAAATTCTGGTATATCTAACTGAAATGCACGTTTGCGTCCAAGGCAACTAAACATGAGTACATGACAGCTAATTTGCCCGATGTTTTATTTTATTTTTCTATAGTTTAAATCACTAAAAATGTTAATTTTCAGATAAAATTTAAAACCTCCCGGGGAATTTCCTTTGAAGGAAAATCTTCAATATAACCAATCGAAGCAGGTGGCTAAAATAGGAAAACCGAGAGTTCTCGAAAGCAAAAAGAATCATGTCACATTATGTCCCACAACAAAAAAACCAGAACCATTAAACCCTAATTAGGACGCAAATTAATTTAACAAAACCTCTTCCTCTCTTTCAATTTACAGAACATAATATTACATCACCTTGATCGGTGTGGAAGATGGTTGAATGTCATGACCCAATATTACCATAAAACATGGTGCTGACTGCCACCCCAATGGAATGCTTTACGTGTTCACATCTTTTTTTTTTTTTTTTTTTCTATTTTAATATTGCAAGGTATAACAGAAAAGGAAAAGGAATGGATCGGCAATACCTATTTGAAGCGGCGACAGGAGGACTGTGTCGTGGACGACAATGACTGTTCTGGAAGCGACGCTAACGTAAACGTCCTTAACGCCATCGAGTTTTTTCAGTATATTTTCTACCAGAGGTACCTCCGATGAACAACAAATACCCAGTACGTCGAAGTAACTTTTTTGCAGCCTTTTCTCTCCAACGGCATCCATTTTCTTTTCCTTCTTTCGGGCTTTTTCTTTCTTGCAGTTGATGTCCATTTAATTCTCACCACCTACTCCTACAACCGAAACACCAGGGCAAGGGGAAAAATAAAAAAAATGATCCCAAGATCTAATTTTAGTCAATAATATATCAAAATTAAATATTTTCTTAATATGATTTATTGGATGAAACGCTCAATCTTTTCTTCTTCTTCTTTTTTTCATTTTTATGTTTATCGAAAACATGCCACCTTGATCTGATGATGCAATTGTGCCAGGAGGATGTGAAATACGTGAACCCAAAAAAAAAAAAAAAAATTGTATGGTTAATAATAAAGTAAAGTACTTATTTTCCTATAAAGCGAAGAAATATTAAAGGTTACATGAATCAAAATTGGATGAGGGGAAAAAAAAATCGGAAATTTTGTTTCGAAAATCATGGAAGCAGAAATCAGAAAGAGCGAAAAAAGCAAGCTAAACTTACAAGAAGTGTGATGCTTTGGCAGTAATTTATGGAACGAAACATAAAGACAGCTTATGTATGTTATGTTCACCTGGTGTTGTTGAAGTTTTGAAGGAAGGGTTTGATTGCGCTATTGCTTGTGTGGTCTCCCCTGATATATATAGAGGAGGAGCAGAGGAGTAAATCCTGGAAGCTTTATGAATTACATACAGAGACAGATATTGTGGCTCATAGAGGGAGGGAAAGTGGCAGAATTATATAGAAATAAAATGAAATTATTAAAGTGATATTTTTTTTATTTTTTTATTTTTTTTTTCTTTTGAGATATGAATTATAACAAGGTCACCTCAGTCTTCTACAAGGACGAGACAGAAATTGTGGAGAATATATCTGTTAAAGCTACGTAGCGAATGGAATCCACATATGAATCCATTTTCCATTATATAAGCAAAATTCGCTGGTATAGTATGCGTTTGTAAGAACATGTGATTTCACTTAAGTATTATAAAATTGAGAAGTTTCCATTCATAGCAATGCCTAAGCGCACCTGTCCCGCCCAGATCTATAATAAAAGACAGATATGGACGGAAATTTAATTAATTTTCCTTAGTTTAATCAAGTTCACTTAGTTTTGATTGATTCATATAAAAGTTTAATCAAGTCATTTACGTTTTAAATAGGCTTTTAAATATTTTGTAAATATATCATAAAACCTTATAACTCTGCTAGTAATAACATCTTCTCCATTAAAAATTAATAGAGAGATATAATTGGAATGTTTTATCGTACTACAATAATATAAATGATTTAAATAACTCACTTAAAACCTAAGTCTTAGTATGAACACCATATAGTTTAATAAGTAATAACGGATAATGTATTCATGTTGCTTGTAAAAAAATATAAAAAAAGCTTGAACTCCATAATATAAAAAAACACTAATAATATATGTTAGTAAAATAAAAAAATGTAATAAATTTTTTGTAAAAAAAATCTTTACTACAATATCAAATATTAGTCAAATAAAAAGTATAATGAATTTTTCAAATAATAGCAATATTAGACAATTAAAATAATCGATAAGTAAAACAATAGTAAACATAGAAGTAAGGCCAGACAAAAAAACCGTAAACCGAATTGAATTTAAAAAACGGTTCTTTTAATGAATCGTTTGGTTACGATTCAGTTTAGAGAAATAAACCTAATCAAATTGAGCTATTTTGTTAAATAATATTTTTTTGAACCGTTTTGTTAAATAAAGAAAAATTTCGCGTGATTGTTTTATTTTTTTCATTAATCTTTATAAATTTTATCAAATTATTCATATCTTTTTCTTATTCCTTATCTTATTTTTTGGGAAATTTTTAAGATTTAGTTGCATATAAGTTTCATTTGAAATTTCACATTTAAAAGTTTTCTTTTTTTAAATTATCATTTTCTTATATATATTCAAATCAAGAGTCTCACTTTAATACTTTTTTATATGTCTTTCATTTCTTTTCATTTCTTTATTGTGTCTCTTTTATCTTATTTGTATCGCTTTTTGATGGATAGTTTTACCTCTCTTTCCTTGTTATTTATTCATTAGAGTAGAATCTCTTATTCTCGTTCAATCAAGTTAAGTTTGCTATGATCTTGTATAATTTTTTACTAAGTATTAGTATACAGAATAAATATATGGGAAATTTATTGAAAATATATGAAAGTTTAATGGAAAGGAAAATATATTATTAGAGATAAAAATATTTAATGAAAATGATTCTAGCTGAATAGAATCGGTTTTAACTAGGTTTGAAAAATTTATAAACCGAATCATAATTTAGGTACAATTTAATAAAAAAACTCATTACATTAGGTCCAATTCAATAAGGGGGCAAACTGTACTGAATCAAAACACGTTTACTCTTTAAAAGTAAATACAATAGAAAATTGTAACTATATAGGTAGAAAGATTTATAAATAATGGGTAGTAGTAGAGAAATTTGTGAGATGTATTTGAATTCCTTTAGTAACAATTATATGAATATATTTAATTGTTAAAATTATAAAATATCAACTTGTTAGTTATAAATAGTTAAAAAAAAAAGCTTTCCTTTTAATATAATAGATGAATGTTAGTATAAATATAGTGGATTTTTCACCTATTTTAATAGTTAATATTGAATTAACCTTTTACCCTTCACTTATTATAGCTAGGGCTTGCAATTTAGGGTCTGGACATGACATGATACGAATTAAATGGGTTAGTGTACAAAAATTTGGCATGAGATACAAACAAGTCAAACTTGTTTAAATATAGTTAAATTCATGTCCGGGTTTGGGTAAAGTTTTCAGATCCAAACATTAGACATGAGATACACTACTTATTCTTTCATATCTACATTTTATTGCACAAATCATTTATTTCTAAGTTAGAAATCTCAAATTAAAAGTATAGGATATTCTTACCTACATATTCTTCTTGCTACATTATAATTTAAATAGATAAAGTACAAATTCATGTGTAGATTTTTTAATTGTTTCCATTGAAAATCTCACAGATAATGTGATGAAATTCAATAATACTAGTAATAATACTAATATCTATTTAAGTAATGATTATATTTAATTTAATGATGTTATGTAACTTAAATTTAGTAATGTTATATACTCTTCTTTCTACTTATACTTTACATGGACAAAAAATTATGAAATTGTATGTAAATTCTTAAAATGTCTCGTTTGAAATCGAATAAACATTGTGATAAATTTGAAAATCAACATTGATAATAATATTAATCTATTTAATTCATGGTTTTACGTAATTTAGAAATGTTATATAATTTAAATTTTTTGGATTTTCTATATATATTAAGATTTTGTTTTCTTAAAAAATTTTGTTTGGATTATAATTTTTTAATTAAATATAAAGATTCTATGTCATTTTTCTTTACAAAATTTAAATATTATTATCATTTTTTCCCTTTATATCTATAAATATTTATATATTTAATTATAACTTCTCAATCGATAAACAATATTAAATTTAAGATAAACGAGATACAAATTGGTAACATAAATTATTAGCCCTATTATAAATGGGTTTAACTCAGACACGAAATGCGCCAGGCTATAAATTTAGGTTTTCATATATGATTAAGAAACAAATCGTATTACAAATTTAAATTTTTCGGACGAAAATGAGACATGATATGATAACATGAATTATCAATCCAAATTATAGCTAATCAATGAGAGAATAACTCAACTAAAAGAGTAAAATTCTGTCCGTAAAATTTCTTCATCGATTTTTTATTTTTTATTTTTGGGAATAACATTCACAGCCCACCATATTTCCATTGAATCTTTCGTTTATTTACCCCTATTCTTTTGTAATTTGCCTCAATCACCAAACAAAACCACCGGGGTTCCGTGTTAAAAGACAGAGGGCACAAGAAACTATGCAGCTGAAGTTCGGTCTATGCATGCAAGGCATGTGTTTTGGCTTATTGGAGCACCATTCACGGTTAACTTGGATTAAATGGGAGATAATAACGAACGTATCCAAGGTATCCGTTTTAGAGTCATTCCACCAGGCCATTCGCTTGCCTTTCCATAAAACATGCGTACCTCGAATTTTAATAGAATTGAGATTCCTTTTCCATTTAACAAATGTACATCCATTAACAATTGTACTTACAGCGTCGAATAATTGTCACCATTTAAGTGCTTAAAATAAAAAATTTACTAATATTTCGTAAAGTAATATTTGGTTGCAAGAATTTGATTAGATAAAAAGAATTAAATAGGATCAGTATAAGAAATATTGGATAGTGTATATTTATTATACTATATTTAGTTTGTATAGTACTGAAAATAAAATTTATATTAAAAAAATTAATTGTTTATATAATAAAATAAATAATTTTTTGTAATATTTAATAAAAATAATATTAATTAATTTAATATTATAACATGGAAGAGTATTTTTGATAATGCAAAATATATTTTTTTTGTCAAATAAATTTCATTTTTATACCATGGTGTAAATAGGACAAAACTTAGCCTTTTGTCTAGTCCATTAATCCATTTTTTATTTAGTCACCAATCAAATTTAAAAACCAAATATGAGACAAAGTTTTTTATCTAATCCAGTATTACAAAAATTACACAAAAAATATTACCTAAGTGTATAAATATGTGAAAGAACTTAATCGATACCTTCTCAAGTATGATTGCACCTTGAGTTAATATTTTCCTTTTATGTTTATTTGTATGGGATCATACCACTTGAAACAATCTTAGAATTGGAGACAACAACCATCAACTACTTCATATTCTATACGAACAAACTAAATCATCAACCATCAACTACCAACAATTGCATGAGCCAACTAGGCAATTCAAGCACTTGGGACAAAGTCTCTTATGTGATTGGTTCAATGGGCACACTTCATAAAGTCAAGTTCAATGCAATATAAAATTGATGACCAAACTGGGTTACCATAGGTCATGAGTTCAAAGCTAACTTAACGATTATGGAGATGATGATATGACTAGTTAAGATGGTTGTGGTGATTGAAATAGAATAGTGGGTGATTTTTATCCTTTTTTATTTCTTTCTTTATTTAGGAAAAGCAAAATAATATTAATAAAGTAGAAACACAATATAGAGTCTAAATAGATGATAAAGGGTTGGTAGCCCTAATAATTGGAGCTCCGATCTCTTTAACATTACATAACAAACTTAAGTCTTTATAAAGATTCAATAACACATTGCAAAGTGACATAAGCGGTTGATACTTCACCCTCATCATAGTTGTGCGTCATACTTGCTACCATAAAAGTTGATATGTAAGAATTCTGGAGAGAACAAACTTCTCCATCTCTATTTACCTTAATTCTGGTCTTTGTAGAGCTGATTGACATAACAAATTGGCCTATTCTTTCTTCCTTCAACACATACTAAAACAGAAGAAAAAGCTCAACCACTAATCAAAAGATACATAAACAATTCATCTCCTAAGACATGTTTCAATAATATAAGTGGAGATGAAAAAATGACATTCAACTCTTGGAATGTAGCTTTACAATTGTCAGTTCATTTGAATTCCTTAGGGTTCTTCAGGATTCTAAAGAACTCAACACATCTATCAACACTTTTTGAAACAAATCTGTTTAATGCTACAATTGGACCTATCAACTCTTATGCCTCTTTTATTGAACTTGAGTACTTCATATCCTTTTTTGCCTTTATTTTCTCTAGATTAGCTTCAATTCCCCGTTGAGTTATCATGTGACCCAAGAACACTCCAAATAATGATATTGTTGACATACACTTCCATATTGTGATGAATTTGAGGCTTAAACATAGTTGTTATTAACCTTTGATAGGTTGTATTGATGTTCTCCAAACTAAAGGGCATAATCGTATAATAGTACGACCTAAAGTCAGTAATAATGAGGTGTGTATTTCATCCTCTTCTTTCATCTTTATTTGATTATAGTAAAAAAAGGCATCTATGAAGCTTAGCAAGACATAGCCAATGATTAAATTTACCATTTGATCAATTCTCGGCAATGGAAAACAATACTTAGGTAGGCTTTCCTCAAATCTATGAAGTCAATGCACATTTGCGACTTATTGTTTCACTTCTCAACCAACACACAGTTAGCTAACCAAGTTGGATAAGGCTCCTGCAGTATAAAGCCTGCCTTTAAGAGTTTCCATACATCTTCTTTAATAGTAGTCGATTACTAAGGGGCAAAATGCCTTTTCCTTTGTTGAATGATTTTGGCATTTTGATCAATATTGAGCTTGTATCTCATGTACTCTGTCGGTATGCTAGGCATTTCGGAAGGGGACCATGTGAACACATAAGCATTCCTTAAGAAAATGCACCAACTCTTCCTGTAGCTCTAGAGATAAAGATTTTCTAATCCTTATAGTCTTAGTTAAGTTTTCCCTAAGTTGCATTTCATTTGTCTCTTCCTCTAGTCTCTTCCTGTCTTTACTATTCCAATCTCAGTTTGTCTCAATATGGAAAACTTCTTCGTGCTTAAAGGCTTTTAGATATAACAACCTTATTAGCTATGGATCTCCCTTGCATACTCCAACTCCAGTTGGAGTAGAAAAATTAGCCTTAAGTTGTACTGTAGACAAGACTATGCCAAACAAATTTTAGCTAAGTCGACCCATTATAATATTATAAGGGGACCAACACTTAACAATAAGGAAATCCACCTTATCCTCTGCTACATTATTCTTATCCTCGATTTAAATGGGTAGAAAATTTACTCTTGAAACACATATTGGTTCATTACTAAAGGCATATGAGTCATGATTGCAAGACCTTAACTACACCTTAATCTTAAGCTTCATCTAGTTATAAGTATGTTAAAAGATTATATCTATTGAACTCCCAGTACCAACAACGATCTTCTTGACTTCAAAATTTGCAATCTTCGCATTAATAACTAGCGTGTAATGTACCTAGGAGCTAAGTTAATCATTAGGGCTTACCATAGGAGATTGTAACCAGTAGGTCCTCCGAAATATTGAAGAAGAAGGAATGGGTCAACAACACATAATAGCTTCAGTGAAGTTGCTTATCGGATATGATGCATAAATAAACATGACAAGACTTAGTACTTCACTTGATATGATGCATAAGCTAATAGTAAGGACTACTCTCTATTAATCTTGAGCTATGGCCAAGGTTAGAGTGTAGAAGGATGTACTTAGAGAATAGTGTGTCGTAAGGACAAGAGGAATATTCATTAATACTAAGGATAAGATGATTCAGTTACAAAAGATAAGGGACTATTTATAGTAAGTTCTTATGGCAACAAGAAAATACGTACAATTACAATAAAGGCTAATATAAGAATAATAACCTAGTATATTGCTAAAAGTGTAAAGGGAACAAATTTATAAAAAGGAATATAGTAAAATGTCAAAAAAATAAATGATAGGTAGTATGCTGTGATTGTGGCTATACTGAAAATGGTATGGTGCTAAAGCATTGTTGCTAAGTTGTATGGAAGATTGCTGAAGTGCTCGAATGAAACAGCATATCAAGAGAATGCGATAGGAGAGCTTAGGGTCAGTGATAGGGACATTAGCTCTAGTACTTGGTAGGTCGGCTTTTAGATGCTTAGTATTAGATGAATAGGCATTAACAAGCTTGGCATTAGGATAGTAGACCAAATAAAGCAGAGTATGTTCGTGTTGGGTACTGAAAGAGTTCAGTAGACTATTATCCTAATACTGAAGCTTGTCAAAGCCAAGTTGAGATGCTTGAGTCCTCTTAACAAGACCTTGTAAGCCTTTAAGTTGGGCTTGGGTGATAGGTCCTAAGGTCAGCAATCCATTAGCTCCTTACAAGTGTTGAAGATTTTCTCTCAAATCATGGTTGTCTTCTTCTTCTAAGACATAGGGTATCAGGCTAGTGACATCAAAGGTTAGCGATACTTCGTATCCTTCAAGCAGTTTTATCTCGTATGCACTGTCATAGATCTTTTGAAGAACTTTGAAGGGACCATATTACTTAGGGGACAACTTGCTCATCCTTTTTCTCGCGAACCTTTTCTTGTTGAGATGAATCCAGATAAGGTCTTTGGGACTGTAAACAATACTCTCCCAATTACGATTGCCATGCACTTGTTGACCGGCCATAGTTCGGGCTAGTACTTGACGACCTTCTTATGTAATTTTGGATTTCCTTAATACGCTACAAACCAAACTGACTTTCTCCTTGAGAGGTCGAGTTGGCAATCATGCCAGATGGCAAGTTTGAATTAAGTCCATACATGACCAAGAAGGAGACTTTTCTGTCTAATTATGGGTAGAGTGGTTGTAAGTGAACTCGATGATGGGTAAACATAAATCCTTATCATATAGATTCTTTCCAATAGTAGCTTGAAGGAGGTTCCTTATGGTCCTGTTTACAACCTCAGTTTGACAATTTGTTTGAGGGTAATAAGAAGTACTAAACATAAGTTTGGTGCAAAGCTTCTTCTAAAGTATTCTCCATAAGATGCTCTTAAATTTTAAATCACGATATGAGACAATACTTCTTCGAATGCCATGTAGCCGCACTATTTCGTATAAAAAGAGGTTAGTGACAAATAAAGCATCGTTAGTTTTAGAGAAAGGGATGAAATGACTCATTTTACTAAACTAATTGACCACCACCATAATAGAATCATGTTTCTAAGGCATTTTAGGTAGGTTGAGCATGAAATCTATGCTTGGATTGGTTTATAGCTGTTCAGGTATAGGTTGAGGTGTATATTCCCCATATGACTCCTTTCTTTCTTTGGCTAGCTTACACACCTTGCAACATTCAAGAACCTTGTGTAAATCTTTCATCATTTCAAGCTAATAAAAATGTTCTTTCAATAGCTCAACAATTCGCTTCTCACCAAAATGGCTAGCTAAGCCCCTAGCATAGGCTTCCTAAACAAGTAATTCCCTAGCAGAACTGCTTAACACACATACTTGTTTCCTTTTCATAAAAAATCCTTAGCTCAAGTAGAATCTATCAATTACTCTTCTTACATTACACTTGGCCATTAAGGGTCTAAAGTATGGGTCATGTTTATACTGATCAGGTAGAGTACTAAACCTAAGTACTCTAGCTTGCAAAGATAATGAGAGCATGCCAACGAGAATGGGCATTAGCTACATTGTTTGTACTTCCCTTCTTGTACTTGATAACATAACAAAAAGTTTCTAGAAACTCTACCCACTTAGCGTAATGTTAGGAAAGTTTTTGCTATCCTTTGAGATGCTTGATAGAGTTATGGTCTGTATAGATAATGAACTCCCTTGGCAATAAGTAATGTTGCCAGTTCTGAATAGCTCAAACAAGGGCATAAAACTCTTAATCAGATGTCGAATAATTCAATTATGGTATCTTTGAGCATTTCACTAAAAAATACAATAGGTCGACATTCATATATAAGGACAATACTAATATCTACTCTTGAAGCATCACACTCCAATTCAAAGACTTTCTCGAAGTTTGGTAACATAAGTACTGGGGTAGAAGTCAACTTGGTCTTAGTGTCATAAAAAATACATTAAGCCTTCTTAGACCATTTGAATTCAAACTTCTTCCTAGTTAGCTCAGTCAATAGGGTAGCTATGGAACTAAAGTTCTAAATGAATCTTAGATAAAATGAAGCTAGACCATGAAAACTCCTCACTTTAACAACATTGGTGGGCGTCGGCCATTCAAGAATAGCTCAGACTTTCTCATCATCAACCTTAATACCTCTTCTAGAGATAGTTTCCTGGAGGAATACTACCTTGTTTTGACAAAACATACATTTCTTTAAATTATCAATTAGTCATTCAACTTAGAGAATATCAAACGCTGATCTCAAGTACTCAATGTGAGAATTGAGCTTGACACTATATATTAAGATGTCATCAAAATAGACCACAATACACTTACTTATCAATGATGAAAAAACATTACTCATAAGTCGTATAAAAGTGCTTAGTGCGTTGGTAAGTCTAAATGGTATCAATAACCACTCAAATAGATCATCCTTTATCTTGAAAGCAATTTTCCACTCATCTACAAGTCTCATTCAAATCTTTTCATATCAACTTTCGAAAATATCCATGCACCATGCAACTCATCTAACGTATCATCCAATCAAGGGATCGGATATCGGTATTTGACAGTGATCCCATTGATAACTCGATTATCAATGCACAATCTCCATGAACCATCCTTATTTAGTATTAGGACAACTGATATGATACAAGGGCTCATGCTTTATCTAACATACCTATGCTTTATTAACTCATCTCTTCAGCTCGATTACCTGCTCAAGATTGAGCTTATAAGAAAGTCAATTAGGTAGGGTAGCTCCAAGTTGGAGGTTGTTCCAATACTTTATACCTTTGATGAGGGGTAAACTTCTTGGCAACTCGGCAGGGAACAGGTCGACATATTCTTGGAGTAAGGCCTACACCTTGATAAGTAATGTTCCAATCTCCTTTAACTTAAGAAGTCTTCTAACCAATAAGAGTATAAGTTGTTCTTTCTTAACATCCCTAGAAAATTGAGCTTGGAAAATCACTAAGGACTTTCTCTATAGTGATCTAAAAATCTTTTCTTGTGATTTTTTTAACTCTTTAGGGCTCATTAGGGTCAGCATAACCCTCCTCTCATCCTTTTAGAACATGTAAGTGCTCTTATTCTTATCATGAAGTGCCTTTTGATCAAATAGCCATGGTTGAACTAGTAATATGTGTGAGGCACATATTAGCAAAACGTCATATAGTATTTCATCCTTGTACCTTTCTCTAATGGAGATTGACACTTTCACCTACTTTGTGACCTAGACTCCACCCTTCTCATTGTTAAGTTTTATTTCAGTTTTCCTTAATTTAACCTATATTAAGCTCAATATACTTAACATAAGTTATCTAACATAAAATTAAGGAAAAACATTTTTCTTAAAAAAAATGCTTAAAAAGTGATATTTTTGAAAATAGCTTAGGAGTCGCCAACTAGTAAAACTAGTAAAAAAAAATATTAGGGTTTCCTGGATAGAAAAAAGCCTAATTAGATCACTGGCCGGCTATTTTCCTAAAATATTTTTCAAACAATTTTAAACCAAGGAATTAAGTCTAGAGGTTAACTTATTAAGACATAGTCTCCAACTAAAAATTTAAGAAAACCAACTAATGGGCCTTTATTTTTATAATTTTTCTAAAAAAAGTGAAAATTTGTAGCAATATGAAAATGCATGAAAATGAATTTTTTATTATTTTTATTATGAATTTTCCTAAAAAAACTAAAAATTTTACAAATTTTACTATTACCTCAAAGGTACTTATATACCCGCTATTGAGATCAAACTGATCGTAGTTCTTATTTTTAGAAAAACTTTAGTAGGTTGGTTCTTTTACATTGAAAAATGAGCCAGATTTGTGTTCTTTTATCCAATTTATTTTTATTAAGAAAAGTCCTTATGTAAACCTAATTTTATTTCCAATTAAAAAAACATATATTTTTTAAAAGTTTAAGAGTTAGTATTTTTATTTTAGGAAAAATCGATTACATGACAAAACCTTTAAAAAAAATCCTAAAGTGCCTAAATGCAAAATTTCCATGAATGATGCAAATCTTAAGTAAAAGATGCAAATTTTATGAAAATATGCTAATTTTATAAAAATATGCAATTATCATGGAGTACATGTTGTTTTATGGAAAAAAAAATAAAATAAAGCAATTACGGTGGAAAGCATACTTAAATTGTGGAAAAAGTTGCCTAAATTGTGGAAAAAATGCCTAAATATGAAAATGATCCCTAGATGATGGAAAAATACCAATTAAAGTTTTTTATTTATTTATGTAAAACTAACTAAGTGAGAAAAAATAGTTTTTACAAAAAATACCAGAATTTCTAATTAAAAAATGCAAACTAAAAATAATTCAATCTAGATGTAATTTTTATCCTAAAGATACGTAATTGTACCCTAAAATGCATTTTTCTAAAAATAAATGCAACTTTTTGTAAAAATATGAGATTTTTCTACAATATGTAATTTTTTAAAAAAACATGCTAAAAATGTGATTCTCAAATGAATATTCAAATTGTGTAGAAAATATGAGAATTATTATAAGGACTTGCAAAAGGACTCGAGTTAATATTCATGCAAATAACTAATTTTTTAGTAGAGAAAATAATAACATAAAAAAAATCACTAAGTACTTGCATGAAAAATAAAACAAGTTAGTATTCTTAATTTTAATAATAATAAAAACTAAACTAAAAAAAAAATCAAGTAAATAATCAATGCTTAAAAAATACTTGTATAAAAGAAATAACTAGAGTTAGTATGGGATTTTATAAAAATGAAACAAGAAAGAAAAATAATTAAACAACTGAATTAAGAAAAAGTAAAAGTAATGTAGACTTAAGTCAGATTCGGATCAAGAGCTCTAAGTAGAGCAGGTTGGGTCAGGTTGTCCTTGGAAAGAAGAAATAGCATCACTCCAACATCGAACTAGGGTTTCTGATTCATATTTCGAGCTGGTAATTGTGTTTACATGAGGACATGATTGGCAAAAATGAGTTTGGTACTGATGCCTCATCTTGTGATTGCTGTCTAGTGGTGTTTCAAGTTTTGGTGGCAATGATTGTTGGGTTGGGTGACTATCATTAGGCTTACTTATGTCAGGAGATAGATTGTCATTGTGGTGATACAAGAGAGAGGTCAGATGTGTGTAGTTAGGTGGTTTGTGTGAGAGAGGAGGGATCGCGGTCGTCATTGGTTGAGTGACTGGTACGGTGGTCTGCTTGTATAGGTTTGGGTGGCTACTCGTGTGGATGGGTTATGTGATTGGGGTTGATGACAAGTGGAGTTGTGTGCTAGTGTTTGGTTGCATGGGTAGTTAGTTAGGTATTGTATTGTGTGTGTCATATTCATATTAGGGAGTCACGCGATAGTGGTTGTGGGTCATAAGAGTAGATCATGAAGGGTGCTAGCTATATGTGTGTAGTGTTGAAGAGAATGCGAGGGCATATTGGTGGTTGTAGCTGTGTTGTATTGTATATGTAGGCAAAGGCGGTTGTTGTATGCAGATGGTGGCCACTATGACTGGATGATTGGGTTCTGTTGAGTGTTGGGTCAAGTTCAGGGTTGTTTAGGTTGGTTATAGTCAAGCATATCAAGTTAGGTTTGGTCACATGGGGGTTCGAGTAGATTGGGTCAAGAAGTTAGGGCTTAGTAGTTGTTAGGTTGAATTTTCGAAAGGCATCAAGTGTTGATATTAGGGTTTGGGTTATAGTAGAGGATGAAAGAGGGTTACTGGAGATGGAATTAGGTTGTGGTGTTGAGTTGCCACAATGGGTTATAGTGTGGAGTCAAGAACAAGAGAGAGGATTGAAGGCTGGTGTCGTTGAGCAACAATGGGTAAAAGAGGGGGTTGTTGCATTAGTTGTTGTTATACATAGGATGCTCAGTGTTAGGCAATATGGTTGTACAGCAAGTGGGAAAGAAGATAGGTGATGGAGAACGGTCAACGGTGGGTTACATGTATGTTTGTGCATGAATGGAATGTGCTCAACAGTGTTTAGGTTCCTTTACATATGTTGATTTGAGTTCCTTTTATAGATTTTCAATCCACGATTTTCAAGTCACTTAGATCAACTAGAATCAATTTAGTTACTTTCCAAATCTTTATGGAATTGATATTTTCATAAATCTCTTTTAGATTTAGTTTTTTTTTTTTTTTTTACAATAGCCTAATAAGATTTTAACTAAATCTTTAAAGATTTATTAGGGATTTGATGAAATCAATTGCCATCTCGGCTTTAGAAAATGTACTCGATTTTCCTCTAATCATGGGCTTTTTCTCTGCCAAAAGAAAAAAATTGAGATGAGGATGACAATCTGATGTACCTAGGAGCTAAATTATCGCTAAGACTTACCATAGGAAGTGAGAAAC
Organism: Lumnitzera racemosa; assembly: GCA_024138005.1. Classification (NCBI taxonomy): domain Eukaryota; kingdom Viridiplantae; phylum Streptophyta; class Magnoliopsida; order Myrtales; family Combretaceae; genus Lumnitzera; species Lumnitzera racemosa. The sequence continues at coordinate 13,552,361 of JAMXBC010000007.1, forward strand.
TGATGGGCCCTTCAAAATATCAATGAAAAGTAAATGTATAGGTTGATAATAGACTAGAATAGTTGAGGTAAAACTTCTCAGAAGACATAACCCACCAACAAACACAACATGACTTGATACTTCACTTGAAATGACGCATAAGTTAATGTCAAGGTCTACTCATCATTAAACTTGAGCTACTCAGTAGGATTAGATAAGAGTGTATGAAAATGGCTTTAGAGAGGGATATCTTGTAAGAATAGTATATTCAATGTCTAATTATCCAGTAAGATGATTCCGACTTATAAGGAGAAGGGACTATTTATAATAAGTCTCTATGACAACATTATAAATAAGGAAATTACAAAAAAGACGTATACAAAAAGGGGATTTCTAATATATATGAAAAAAGGTAAAAAAGACAAAAGACAAAAAGGAAAAAATAGTATAATGTTAAATGAAGGGAACAGGTGGCAGTGCAACACTGGTTCCATATAAATATTCTTTGAGCATAGCAAGCGAGAGAAGTCAAGATATTGTGGTGGCAAAGAGGCCAAGACGGTGTGAAAGTTGGAAGGAGGCCGAGAGAGAAGTATTCAGCTAGAAGTAGAATGTCTTGTCACTTAGTAAGAATCTCTTGGCAATTGGAGGTTAGATCACTTGGCATAAAAGGAAGGGAACAAAGCAAGGTGTATCCTTCCAGAGCTTTCAAGGAATTTAATCATCTTTCTTTTGCATAAAGTTTCTCGTCATCAGCAAGTTAACAAGAGAGAATTCTTTAGGTGAGGGATTGGAGGCCTTAGAGTCGTACATAAGTAAGAAGACTAGTAGTTGGTAGCTCATTACAATCACACATGTATGCCATAAGGGAATGGAACTCTTAACCTTTTATCCTTCCATTCATTGAGTCCATGTACCTAGCCAACTTAGCCAGACATCTTTCTCATCATTTTATGCAATTCATTATTACTTAAGTTATAAAAACTAGGCCTAACCTTAATCTTCACTTTCAAGTCTAAGTTTAACTTGACTTAAATGACCCAAACTTATTTAAATAGCCCCAAAATATACATGTTAAATATATTTTAACACCACTTTCGAATTTAATAAATCTTGAGTTTTTATTCTTTAATAGTTTAGTTAAAATATTAAAATTGGACAAAATCCATTTTATGAACTTAAATATTTTACCAGACTTTTCCTAATGAAGCCTAAAAAATTCTAAAGACTCTAAATTTATTAAAGCACATGTATACTTTCAAATATTGCTTAATTCGACCCTAATTGACTGACTTAACCTAGACTCTTTTGTCACTTTATATTTTTTCAAACTTTTGGGCTTTTTTTTATAAACTTGGCCCAAAAGATAAAAAGAAAAAAACTAAAATAAAAGGGTGGCAAAAATAGAGTGTCTACACTTGTTCAACTAATGAATCTTATAAGGTCGAAGGTGAGGATAGGTTGGGAACTTTAGGGTCTTCGCTACTCTTTGCAATAGAACGTTTGTACAACTTCTACTATTGACAATTAAAGCACATAAGCTTCCATTCACTTGATAATTAGTGTAGAAAAGGTTCTCCTGTTATTCATCTTCTCTAGCAACACTTGTACTAAGAACTCTTCGAACAACCATATTGAGATATTGCTCTCTAGGCTCAAGATGGGTAAGGGCCTTAGGATCTTTGAAGAACTTATCAAAACACTACTCGGCATCTTCCTCTTCTTCACCTTTACTAGTGCTTTTTACTTCGAACTAGGGCTTCTTTCCCTTGATGGTCATGACATATCGATTCAGACATTGAGTAGTCATGTGTCCAAAACTAAAGCACTTGAAACACTTAATTTCTTAAGTCTTGTGTCTTGAGCTTTGACCTTGATCCTTCTTAACCTCAAGCTCTTTGGCCTTAGTCTTACTTCGGCCATCATCAGGTTTGCTTAGTACATGACCATGGCAGTTGACCTTGGAAGAATACTGGGCTTAATCATATCCAAGTTAGCTCGGCATACGGTTCTACTCAGCAAGCTAGGTTGGTTGCTCTATGCTTGGCTGAGTTGATTTCACCCTTGCTTTTCGATTCTTTGTGCTACTTGGAAGGTCTTATCCAAATTCTCAAGCCCCTATACCTCCACTACATTACCAATCTCAGACCTTAGTTTAGAAATGAATTAGAAGCTAGAAACTCTCAAACATACTCATCTACAGGTCAGCTACCCTACTTGAGTTCTTGGAGACGTCGAAAAGTGTCTTGCTCATAGTGTTTTGGAACAAATCTACTTCTCAGAACTCTCTTTATCTCATTCTAGGTTCATATTTTGCATTAGGTTCATAGACGTAAAGCCTGTATCTTCTTCCATTACATTGCTATATCTTTAGAAAATTCTAAAGTAGCTACTCGAATTCGCACTAAGCCTTCATAGTCATAGAAGTTAAATATCTTCTTCATCTTCTCCTCCCAATCCAAGTAGTCATTAGCATTACCGGATCCATTAAAGCTCGGTATCTACACTTTGAGGTTTTTGACTCCTTTGGGGACGTGAAGCTCATGCTCTTCAAGTCCGGCATATTACTCTTTTACTTCATTTGACTTAAGCCTCCTCTTCGCAAACCTTTCAACATGTTGGGGTGGAGCTAGGTTCAGATCAATAGCTTCTGGTACTCTATGCTCAAGTACTCATGTTCTCGACTTATCTCTCACATCTTGGCCTTATTCATCAACTCCCTCTCGAGGCCTATCCTCCATTACCCTTTGTATGGATATAGCCAAGTTAGCTATAATAGGAATAAGGTCTTACAATTTCTTGTCCATAGTTCATGGAGTTTATTAGGTAACGTGACCACAACCATGAGCATCACTCTTAGAGTCATTAATCTCTCCTTGAACATTAGGATTTGATATTCTTATCGCAAAGCTCAAGAGACATTTCCGTTAATACCAAACCCCACTCACACTACTAAATAGTAAGCAAAATATCACATCAAAAACTTACTCTATTTTTGAAATTGAGAAACATAGTATGATAGAATATGAGAACTACTTCAAGAAATAGTGACTACTACACTTAGCTATTAGTTGCAACCTTAAGCTCTGAGATCAGGATTATATGATGCACCTAGGAGCTGAGTTAATTACTATAGTTTATCGTAGAAGATAGCAACCAGTGGGTCCTTTGAAATATCAAAGAAGAAGGAATGGTTCGGCAATACATAATAGCTTTTATGAAGTTACTTTCTAGATATGATGCACCAACCAATATGATTTGATTTAGTACTTCACTTGATATGATGTACAAGTTAATATTAGGGTCAACTTGACATTAGTCTTGAGCTACGGATAAGATTAGATAAGAGTATATAATGATATACTCAAAGAATGGTGTCTTGTAAGGATAAGAGGAATATTCATTAATACTGAGGATAAGATGATTTAGCTACAAAAGATAGGGGACTATTTATAGTAAGTTCCTATAGCAACAAGAAAATATGTATAATTACAATAAAAGGTAATACAAGAATAATAACCCAATATATTGCTAAAAGGATAAAGGGGAAAAATAATACAAAAAGTAATGCAATATAATGTCAGAAAAAGAATGACAAGTGGTATGCTGTGATTATGGTCGTATTAAAGATGGCAGGGTACTAGAGCACTACCGTAAAGCTATATAAAAGACTGTTGAAGTGCTCGAATGAGACAGCATCTCAGGAGAATGGGATTGAGAGCTTAGGGGTAAGTGACAAAGACCTTGGCTCTGGTACTTGGCAAGTCATCATTTGGATGGTTAGCATTTTATCAGTAGGCATTAAAGAGCTTAACATCAAGATAATGGACCAAGTAGAGCAGAGTATGTTCAAGCTAAGCACTTAAAGAGTTCAGTAGATTGCCGTCTTGATATTGAAGCTTGTCAAGGTCAAGTTGAGATGCTTGAGTCCTCCTAACAAGACCTTGTAAGCCTTTGAGTTGGGCTTGGGTGATAGGTCTTAAGGTCAGCAATCCATCAATGTATCATCATTGGGCATTTAAATGCCTTTAAGTTGTCTTTCCAAGAAAGATATTGAATTGTCGACCTTTAACTGGAGCTGATGACAAGTTCAAAGTATAAGATTTCCTACATTAGATGGTCCACCTACTATGGTGTTAATGATTTATGGTGCTATTGTTATTGCTATTACCATATTCTCTATCATTTCTTTAAGCTTGATTAGGTTGCTCATCTCGATCTTGGTCATTTCTCCTTCCCTGAATTGATTTCTTAATATTCTCTGCATCATAAGGTAGAAACTTCCTTATGTAACCTCTTTGAATAGCATCTTCTATTGTATTTTTAAGTTGTATATATTCATCAATATTGTGACCCTTATCATGGTAGAAATCACAATACTTGTTTGAAGGGATTCCCTCTCATCCTCTTGGGCCATTGCAATGTTCTCTAATTTCAAACTTCCATAAGGATGTCAAATATAGGATGGTTAGGGGAACATGAGTAGAGAAGGTCGAGATTTGTAATCTTTTCCTATCTCCATTAATCTCCCCTGAAAAATGAATAGGACATTCTTATTGTTTTTAAGATCAGATCTTTCTAGTTAGCTTCTTATTGAGTTTTGATATTATCCTCTTGTTTAATATAAGATAGTGCATTGGCCTTGAACTCTACAAATATTTTAGGCTTATTATTAGTGAGGGACTTGAAAAAGTCACCATGAGGCTTCACTCTATCTATGATTGTATTGAGGGTAGCACTCATATTAAGCTTTGGGATTTGAACTGATATGAATCGGCAAACAAGTCCCCTTACCTGCCATTGAGTAAGAGGGCTAGCTAACGTCATCTGCTAAGTTCTCAACCATTATCCCTCTCTAAAAGAAGCCAACTTGTTATGTGTGTGCATTGATGTGGCCATGCTTCCGAGCAATCATGAGTTTTATAAGTTTTTAAAATTGAGTTTAGAACAATCAAGCCTAGATTTAGGACCTTGAGGAAAAGTTATCCAATTGAGTCTAAACTTTACGATTAAGATAGGAAAGTTAGACGAAGTAACATAGTGAAGTTAAATTTTGGAAATAGTGACCTAAAATCCCAATTTGATCATTAGAAGTAGGATTATTTAATATAACACTAAAATATTCAAAACCTTTAAAATCGAGCTCGGATTGTGATGGAAACTTAGAGATAAGTTAATTAAACTCCAAAATGAAATAATATAGTATAATTTACTATATGAATATATTCATATTTTTATAAGTATACCCGGTATAAATAATAATTATATCCATAAATTGACCCTAAATTACGTAATTATATGTATATTGCATTGAATTCATAAAATTAATTAAGGGAACATATCCTAAAAATAAGAGATATGCTAGAAACTTAATTATATGAGTATAGTTATATATTACACGTGATATTTACATAGGGTATATACTTATATACTGATTAAATAACTAAATCCTAACATATAATATCCATATTTAAGTAAATATTTAATAACACTTATCTAAATGCATTGAAGCTTGTTGGAAAAAGTTGTGTAGCAGAAATTTAGGATTCATCGTATTGATTCAAAAGTGAAAGTATAAGAATATGATACCTCTTGCTTGGTTCAATTAAGATGAAAGAGGAAAAAATATAAAATAATTAGAGGAAAAATTATTCAACTGACTTTGAGGCTTTATGAAAGGGTAAGAACTCTAGATATGTAAATTTTAGCAGTTTGGAGTCAGAAACACTTAGAGGAAAAAATTAGAAAAAATCGTGGGAAAATAGAAAGAAATTAAAAAAAATAGGGGAAAACTTGTGCTAGACTAGAACCCAAGCCTACCCTGAATCTGTTGTGAAACCTAACCAACCCTAGACAGTCCACCTACCATGCAAGCTGACCGATACACCCTCAATCGCCGTTGGCCATCAGAGAGTCCAAGAACATGGAATTCTCTACCATGTCTTTCAATAATTTGTAAAATAATCAAATTTGACCAGAAAATTATGAAAAAATTGCACTTTTATGTGATATTTTTATTTTAAAAAAATTCGTAATATTTAATATACTTTTTTAAGAAATCTACTATATATTCAAATTTAGAATTGTGAAATTAACGTATTAAATGATATTGTTTCTAGCTGAATTTTTTTTATAGGATATGTATAATATATAGTTAATTGCTATGTAACCCAAATTTTGACTTGAATATTTTTAATATTTATTGCATTTTTGGCTTAAAAATAACTCAAAAATAGGTTGAGTAAAAAGAATTATAATTAAGTAATTTAGGGGTAAAATCGTAAATATGAATATATAGGCGATAGGTCGAAAACTTGAAATCAAGTAATAACTGAATTCCCTATATTATTAAGAGTATATATAAATTTTGGGGGAATTATTTGGTAACCTGAATTATTTATTATGAATTTACCCCGTAAAATGACTTAAATTACAAGTCGAGGTGTATTTTTAATATTAATAAGCTAAAATGAATTAAATAATTAAATAAAAACTATAAACGTGATTGTTGATAAGTTGGGATTAAATGAGTATTTTTATTATATTTATGGATATTTTCTAATTCGGATATACTCTAAGTATATTAAGGTTGGATAATATTTATATTGTAACATTATATAGGCAAATTAGGTAAAATACAATTTAATAACATAAATTACGTATAATATGATGATATTTAGATAGATACATATAACTATATTAAAAAATCGAATTACTTGTCCAAAGTTGTCTCTAGGAATAAGACTTGTAAAACGTATCGTTAAGTCTATACGAACCAACGATACTAATTTTGTTAAAATTGGACAACCTTAGGTAATATAACTTAATATTCTAGAATGTATGTATTTCAGTAACTCTACTGGAATTAAAACGTGATTTAATAAATTAAAAGTTCGTTTCGATAAATCAAAATGATATGTAATATGTAATAGTATAGATGACATATAGTATTGACAATTAATAACTTAATTCGATATATAGTGATAATATGACTATATATTATGGAAATAATAATTATATAACCGTTTTAGATTAAATCCTAATATTTTTATAATTACTTCGAAATTTGAATTTGAGTCTTTTGTGTAAATAGAATTTTTCAGTACAAAGACGATTAATAACTTAAGTTAGCAGTAGTGAGCGTTTAAACAAGTAAGTTGGGATTGTGGCTTTACTGCTTGCTGGGATACTATTTTAAAGTATCCAGAGACCTAAGAGTACTTTTGTCTGTGTTTGTAGTTAATTGACTGTGCACATGCCGTGTGTATGTATGATACTTAGTTGTGATAGGAGTTGAACTCTTTGGTATGCTATTCTACATGTTTGCATTGTTTTTGTACTATATAAACTTGTTTGGCCACCCTTGATTAAAATTAATGTCTATTCAACTAAAATAAAACTAGACATACATAATACCCATTAGAGACAACGATTAAGAGTGTTAAGCCAAATACTGATTTTCTTCAATGAAGATAGTTGAAATAGTCCTTTCCTCATTCTTAGTCGAACTAAGTAATAGGTGAGGAAGTTGCAGCATGGATAGGGGCCGTGGTTTGAAGGCGGTCATAGGAGGAGGGTGTTCTCCATTATACAAGCTCGGGTTTGGTTTGACTTGAGTTATGATGAAACTAATCAATTCGGGTTAGAGCGGATGTAATTTCTCTAACCTTATAGTGGACTAGATAACATTGTGTGATGTTTCATTTGATTAATTGCCTTGCATTTTATCATAATTAATAACCTTTCTTATGATTATATGGTATTCTCTGACTCCGTCCTACCTACTGAGTTAATTGTGCTCACATCCCTATAGACTCTTTTGTAGGTGTTGAGTGAGGTCAAGATGTTTCGGTACTACTGTTCCTAAGTTAGTGTGTTGTTGCTTGGGAAAGTGAGGAACGAGGAATCAATTGAACCTGAGCTTTTGATTTTTTTTTTTATGAGTTTTTGAGGAAACTAATTAGGAATTCCCTAGGATACCCATTAGTTTCCTAACTTATGTAAATAGTCTGCAAACCTGTGGCTTTTTCATAAACTCTGATTGCAAATTATAACTTTAAATGTAGGACGTTTATGTTAGTACTGTTGTGTTATGAGACAACAGGTTGTATAGAATATGTAATTTGTAAAGCTTTACCATAGGTTTAGTTATTAACAGGTATTAGAATGGACGTTTCAAGCTGGTTGAGTCATGTACACCTTGTGTGGACTATATTTACAATAACAGTTATGAGGTCAGCTTTTATCATAGGTTAGTTTACACAACGGGATTATTATAACTCCTCTTGTTCGGAGCATGACAAGTTCAGCCTCCTTTTTACACACGAATAAGGTCAAGCCGAGCTATCCATGAACTCAACATTGGTTGAGTGACTTGTTCTATAATTTATTTTTACTACAAGTCTACGCTGATTGAAGTGCTAACCTTATCTCTTCACTTCAAAGTTTGTTATGCGTTGCATTTGCCAATCACTCTTTAGAAGCTACATATCCCATGACTCTCATCCTTATTACCTAACTATGAATATCCTCTTTTTGGATATTTATGGATATGCCCTTATTTGTATTTACTTTGTGACATTAATTTAACCATTATTCGTAATTATGTATGGTAGGGTGTAACCTTAGTAGGGAAATTATAAATACCCTGTAATAAACATTGTTGCAATCAGATTTTTCCACTTGAATTACTAAAATATTATAGCTTTTCCTTCTCCCCCATGAGACACTCTCCTCGTGAGTACCAAACACTAGCTCATATCAACCTTAAGTAAGGTTATGTGGTGAGCAACCCTTTATCTTGGACTAATGCATCACAGCCAGTAAGGCATTAGCCGTAAGTGTTTGAGTGGTACGTCATATCCATTAAGTAGCTCACGTTGGCTTAACCTTTCTATAATTTAATCTGCCTTAACCCGTTACCTTTTTCTTTGATAGTTCTCAAAGGATCCATCTACGTTATGGTAAGACCTCTTATGTCTGTTGCTTATCATCTTGGTATGGGAGCTCAAAGTTTTGAGAAGGGTCGTGAATTGAGTTATTAGCATGGAGTGTTTGTTGAGCAACATAGTGATAGTGTGGAAGTTGGGATTATAGTGTTGAGTAAAAAATATTGTAGTTGTACAGTGTTATTCTATAAAGCTTATTATTTCTACTTTCTCTAGTCTCCTCCTTGGTTTGATTTTCAGGAGTCGAAAATATTATGGTGCTATTCATCATTTGAAAACAAAGTAAGGGTTGTTGAGTAGAAAGTGGTGGTAGTAGTTGAGAAGCATATAATAGTTGTTGGATTCTGTGTGTAGGTTGCCTTATTGTTGAAACAAGTGTAATAGTTGCTTTATTGTTAGGCGATGAAGTGTCGTGTTATATTGGGTATTGATGAAAAGATGACAAACCTTAATGTTAATGTAGTAGTTAAGGACAATGAAAGTGATACTCTAGGAAGAAAATGATAAGTAGATCAAAACCCAAGGTCCAACAATGAGCGGATGGATTGCCTTACAAAGCTATTAAAGTACATGTTGACTGTAATGTAAGGAAACGCCATTGCTCATGCAAGAGGAACTCGTCGAATTGATGGCCATGTTATTAGCCAAGTTAATGAGAACATCCTAGTTGAAAATCTAGAAGAATATAGGGTTAACCGAGATCACATTGATGTCTAACCAGGTAGTAATGCATAAGTTGGAGGAATTAAGCAAAGAGTTAGTAGAAGGATGGAAGGAGTAGGAGAACAAGAGAGTTATTATGATGAGTTCTATGAGGTCAATGAGAGATAACATCTAATGCCCTAAGGCCAAGTTAATAGAGTTGTGTACCTTATTCGCCACTTCCAAGGAAGAGCTGTTCATCTTGCTCGCTAAAGAATTGATCTTAATGAAGTGGGAAAAATTGATAAGAAGTTTGATGAGGACTATTATGAAGAAGGATGTAGAGTTTGAGCTCCTAGAAGTACTGATAATGTTAGAATTTAGACTTGAGCTAGTCATAGGGTAGTAGTGCTAATGAGCACATAGAATCGGAGGAGGAAGTGGAAAAGTTGTTTGAATATTACTAGTATGTTAAGGAGGGCAAAGTGAGGTTTACTGCCCTAGGAAGATGAGGTGTGGGGACATAGGAGGAAATGAAGAGAGTCATGTGAGGTAGATTGATTTCTGATTCCTATTATCAGGATACTTTTGCAAAGTTGTAGGAGTTAAGGTAAGGGAACCGATCTATTGATAAATATATGTAAGAGTTTCAAATGTTGATGATCAGGTATGAAGTAGATGAGTCTGGGGCCTAAATTGTTCTAAGATTCATTAGTGGTCTAAGACATGAACTCAAAGATACCATCGAGGTGTAATTCTTTCATACCTTCGTAGAAGCTATTAAGGTCATTAAACCAGTTGAGAGACAAAGAAATAATTAACCTTTTTGAGCTCCATCTTCCCTACCTATTAAATCTATACAATTTGCCTAAGGGAATAATAAGAAGCCTAATAACTTAGTATCAAGTAAGAAGGAAGGATAGATGTCACATGTAGAAGGAGTGAGGTTGGAATAAGGAGGGAAAGAGAAGGAATTTGAAAAAGGGGTAGACCATAGGAAGAAAGATAAGTGAAGTGAAGTGCTTCAAGTGTAAGGGTTTTGGATATATGGTCGCACCAATGAACTATGGTAATTAAGGGTGAGATCCCAACCTTTCAAGCATATAGTACAAACAAAGAAGTCAGTGAGGCTGCAAAAGAAATGAAGGAGAGAGTTAGGGTAGAAGTTGTAGGAGATAACATTTATCTAGAGGAAAGGGACATGCTAACCTTAGTTTTCTGTTGAACTCTGAGTGTGGAATATGATCAAAAAGATGAACAATTAAAGAGTCTGTTTTATGTAGAGGAAAGGGAATCATTAACCTTAGTTGTACAGATCCTTTCATTATTGCCATTCTTTTGCAACAACAACTTAACCATAAGTTATTTTATGACAATGTAATTTATGCTTACAGGGGAAGTTATATTATTTGGAACAATGGAAGATTGAGGCAATTCCTAGAGAATTAAATCAAGTTGCTGATGCTTTTGTAAGATGGATGCAAAATCAAGACGTTATTTTCGGAAAACTTTGTTTTACCTCCATTTTGTCTTTCCTTTTTGGAGCGAGATGTTTTTAGCTATGGAATGTACAAGGAGAGGAAAAATCCTTCGAACAAACGTAGTTTAAGTTCTGTTGCTTATATCATTGTTGGAAACAATGACAATAGAGCTATTAGCTCCACTACTGCTTGTAATTGGGTTTAATCCCTCTCTCTTTATCTTTTGTTTATAAATATCTATTTCCATTAGGAAGAAAAAGCTATAGAATGAAATGTTACGAAAGAGTTTGACAAGGAATAAAAGAAAAAAATTTGTATTATATTGGGGGCATCCAAGAGCAGAATCGGAAAAGATGTTCCAGCCATTCACTAAGAAGCACCACCAGGGAGATTTTTTTTCTCTTGGAGGAAAACACATTTAGCGGGGATAGTGAAGAGAATTTCAGAAGCGACAATTTGAAGATGAAGAGTCATGGAGGTCGCGGCATATGGAAGGAAAATTCAAAAGTGAATACGAAGTTGGAGGCGATTATTTTTTGTATCCGAATTTTCAATTGTTTATCAATTTTTGGGTGATTTCATACCTACCTTGTAGATATCTAATTTTTTTCCCTTTTTATTTTTTCAAATTAGATTATAGGGTCCTAAATTAGAAAAAGTTCAAAAAAATAGAAAATTAAAGAAAGCCCTAAAAAATGAAGAAATTGAGAAAAATAGGAATTCTAGAAAAACATAAGAAAATAGAAAAAGAAAAAAAAAGCACAAAAAAATAAGAAATTTTGAAAAAAATCACAAAAAATAAATAAATAAAATATTTTAGAAGATAACATTTTGTTAGATTAAATTTAGGTTTAAAAGTTGGGCTATTAAACCTGAGCTTAGATTTAAATACGGCCTAGGTTGATTGAGTCCATATATATGCAATTTAATTGCATATATGGACAAGACACAGGTTAACAGCTTGATGGTTAAGCATATGGATATAACATTAGCATTAAGCATAAGGTCTTGGGTTTGAAACTTGGCAAGGGCAGGAAGGCCTTTTTCTCATTTTTTGGTTTTCAATCACATCAGGAACTCCCATGTGTCAAGGTCTAATTGCATCACACGTCATGACACGTGCATGCTGGGATTGGTCGGCACGACTGACGTGGCGCCACATCAGCCTATTTTTTCTTCCCCCTTCCTTCCTTTTCCCTGATTTTTCCTCTCTTTCCCTCTTTTTCCCTCTACTTTCTCCAGGTTTCCAGCACTTTCCGCTTTAGACCACCTACTTTAGTATGATTTTTGGACCTTTTCTCGTTGTAATTTCACCAAATCAATAGTGAAATTATAGAATAGACATAGCTTATTGTGAATCGGTACAAAAAAACATGTCTAAATACAGTTAAAGGAGCATTCAATTTGAGCTCCAAAAATTGGAAAAAAGCTATTTTCCTAGGCATTATTCATTAATTCAATTCCAACTTTCCTTTGTTTTTAGGTTGGATTTGTGTATAAATTGATGATCATGGGACATAGACAAATACATACAAGAAATAGAATCAATCCCCATACTCTCTCTATCCATTCCCAATCACTTTCTCTCTCCAACCCACTCTTTCTCTCTTCGATTCTCTCTCTTCACTATGACCCGAGTTGAGCCACCACTTTAAGAAGGTTACCCGTAGCTCAGGCTCTCCAACCCAGCTGATTTTAACCTCCGCCATGACCTCCAACCGTGCCATCAAGCAACTACGATTGAACCCTAATCGTCCCCTCTCTCTCTCTTCGAACCACCATCTCTAACCACCTTCGAGCGAAACTAAGCCTACAACCAAACTCCTTACATTATGAAAAACCTATCCTAACCTACCAATCATACCCAATAGCCCTAATACGGTTGAACCACCACCATTGCCCATGGCTAACTTTCGAAAAATACCCAAACGACTCCAAAACACAAAGGCACTGATCCTATCCCCTCGATCTCTAATCCAATACTCATAAAAAGATCGTCACCTACTCATTTTGGTGGATGAAACAAGTTGAATCATACCCTACTGGTGCTGGAGAAGAAGAAACGAAGATCCGACCTGATTCGACCTAATCCAACCCGTCTGATCCGTCTAGGTTCAACTTGTGCATCCGAACCCGTCCGAAATTTTTTAATATTTTTAATTCTTTTTTTCTTATTTTTTTGTGTAAATTTAATAGAAAAAAAAGAGAAAAAAAAAAGTGGAAGAAGAAAGAGAAAAAAAAAACAAGAATAGAAAGTATTTTATGTTATTTTTTTTTTACATTTAAACAAGAACCATACAAAAAATAACAATAATAAATGTATAATAGAAATAAAAAAATAGAGTAAAAATAGAAAAGTTATTTTTCACACTTAGAAAATTATTTTCTTTAATAAAAATAAAACAGATCTTTTCTAAACTAGAGCATTTGAGGTTTTTCCAAAAATAAAATTCAGCTTAGAATCCCTTATAATCTTTTTCTCAAATCAACTCAAAATGGGTAAAAACGTAAACCCGGTGATTTTTCCAAAATTAAAACCAATCAGCCCACTATATTTTCGTTTAATGAACAACGGAGGTTTGATCCCGAATAACAGGTACGTAAGCACCCGTACGCAAGTATAGGGTGACTTAAAATATGAAAAGTTTTATTTTTTCCATATTTAGATATTTATGTAAATTATTCAATTTAGTTGCATGTATCATAATTATATGTTTTTTAGAAATTAAAAAAGGTATATTTGAAAAGCGAAGTTAAATTCGAAAAGTTGAAAGTAGTACTCATTTAGGGTTTAATAAATTATCCCCCAGATCCAAATCTTTAGTTTTTAAAAAACCGTATTTATAACTTGGTTTTTTAATTGATAGACCGGTAGTCATAACTTAACCCCTTTTCCCGACTTCGGTTGGGTGGCGATTCCAAATCTTTTCAAATTGGAAAAAATGATCTTTTTTAAACCCTAGTTGAGGGTCAATATTAAACGGGTAGGGTTTAGTATTGATTAATTTAGAGAAAACCTAATTTTATAAAAAGAACCGAGAGGGTGAAAAACCAGGCTCGACACACCTTATTTTAGAAACATCAGTTTTTAATAATAAATATTTTCATGGCATGTTTCTTTAATTCAATCATGTGCTAAATTATTATTATTATTTTTTTTTGTAGGAGATTGATGAAGTCTAATTGCTAATTGTTCTTGTGATTTTATTATAATATAGTTAGATGCTTTGATTATTTTAATGTGAACTTGATGCTATGATCTTGACCAACCTAAGAACTTTCAAAAATTGGATTAATCATACATGCGTCTAAGAGTTTAATCACTTCAACTTTGGCTACTTCTTTCATGTTTCGATTTAGTCATCTCTAAGGTTACACCATTAGTTTATGACCTTCTTCCATTAAAATTTTGTAGTTGCAAAAGGTAGGTTAATTTCTTCAGTATTTGAAATCTTCTAAGCAATCTCTCTTTTGTGATTCCTCAACATATTTAGAAGTTTTTCCTTCTATTGCTTGCTTGATTCAAAGGAGACCTTACAAGCAATTTTAAGTTTTCCTCTAGAAAAGCGTATTCCAAAAAATTTGGTAGCTAATTAAATTCTAGCACAAGTGGCTCCTCAATAGAAGGCTTTAGTTTTGTTCTTTTTGCCTACTTTATCCTCTCAAACCTTTTCCTCTCCATAGATAGGGGGTTAGCTTCTAACTACGATATTGTATCAGTAGCAATTAGGTTGTTAAATAACTCTTCTTATTTTCCATGTGTAAAATAAATCATTAACATCAATAATAGCTTTAGCAATAGCTAAAAAGGGTCTCCTTAGGATGAGTAGTACTTCAATATCTTCACTAATTTCTAAAATTACAAAGTCTACAGGAAAAATAAATTTATTCACCTTAACCGGTACGTCTTCAATTATATGCTTAGGGTATGTTATAGATCTATTGGTCAATTACAAACTCATTTTTGTTAGTTTTGGTTCTTTAGCCCTGGCTATTTAAATAATTTCTATGACATTAAATTTATGCTAACTCCAAGATCGGCTAATGCTTTCTTGATAGATAAATCACCAATTAAGCTAGGGATAGCAAAACTCCTAGGATCCTACAACTTTGTTGGAAGTTTGTTCTAGAGGATTACCAAGCACTCTTGACTTAAAGTAATTGTTAACAATTCCTCTAATTTCTTACTATTAGAGAGCAGCTTCTTCAAGAATCTCATGTACTTAGGCATCTACAAAAATTCTTCTACAAAAGGTAAATTCATATGCAGTTGTTTGAAAAAGGTATAAGAACTTACCGTATTGCTCATATGACCATTCCTTTCTTAACCTTTAGGGATAGGAAATTGGCGATCTATATTCTTTCACTTTTTGAGTTCTAAATCTTCCTTTGGTGATTCTGGGATTTCTACAACCTTAGCCTTTGGTTCTTCTGCAATTAGTTAGGATTGACTTGGTTCTTTTCATGTTTCTTACTAGCTTGCAATTCTTTACAACTCCAAAGAGTTGCCGCTTCTTCTTGTGCTCATTGAGGAGGTTCTTATTGCTTTTCAAACACAATTTTTATAAGATTTTTCAATACTTGTCAATTTGGCATCACTACTCTCCATGTAACTAGTTAAAATGTCTTCTAGTCTTGACTTCTCCTCTTGCTGTGGAGTACTTGTTGGTCAAGTTACATATAGATAATCCCCTTGAAAGTTAAACCAATCCTTACATCACTCTTCACGATCATTAGAGGGCATATGTTGAAATCTACATTAATTCACAAAATTATCAATTAGCTTTGTGTAATGTTGTACCATATATCCCTCTGGATTTATTAAGTGTAGCATCATCATGGGATGTAGCGGCATGTAAAAATTTTCTAGCTTTCTGCTTAGTCCCTCAACATTAGCTACTAAAGCCGTGGACTCTTTATGCTAGTTTAGTGTTTTCTTGATGGTAACCATTCATTGCCAAACTGTCAATCAAAATTTGTGCTTCCTCGAGCATTTTCCATGTCTAATGTTCTGCCTATAGCTAAATCAATAGATTGTTTAATGGAAAAGTTTAAACCACTATAGAAGGTTTATACCTACGTTCAAAGTGGAAGGGCAATGGTATTGGCATCTTCTGAATAGCTCCTAAAACGCTCCTAGGCATCATGTAGAATTTCAAAATCAAACTAAACGGATGAGGAGATGTCATTGCAAAGCTTGGTAGTCTTAGTTGGAGGGAAATACTTTTCTAAGAACTCGTTTGTTAGCTTTTCCCATGATATAATGGAGTCCTTTTGGAGAGACGCTAACCACTGCTCTGCTTTTTCTTGTAATGAGAAGGGAAATAGTCTTAGTTTTATCACATCATTTGTAGCTCCATCAATTTTGAAAGTGGTACATATATCTAGAAAACTAGTGATATGAGCATGCAAATCTTCTTTAAGAGAATCTTCAAAATTTAATTTTGTTGGACCATCTAAATAATTATAGGCAAGATCACAAATTCAATTACAATATGGTTAGCTTTGCTCTACTAGAGTTAGTTCCACCTATTGAGGGTTTAATGCAATTAGATAGGGTCTTCAATACTTCCCTGTTGTTGGCCATTACTCCAATTTCCTTAAACATACAAAAAGAAAATAAATTAGAATTGATTTAACTTAGAAAAGAAATAGAAAAATAGTTGGAAGAGAAATTGTAGAATAATAAAGGCACAAGCTTTCTTGATTCATTATCCTCATCAACGGTGTTAAAAACTTAATGGGAGCTATTAGGCAAGTGCACTTATCAAGTTTTAATATAATAGACAACAAAGTCTAAGGTTATTGATCCCTTGAGGATTGTACACTCTACTCACTTACACTTGACTATTTTAGTAGAAATAATTATAGAATATAATTATAAAACAAAGGGATCAAATTTTAATTAAGATAAAATAAAATAAAATAAAAATTAATAAAAGGAACAAGAACAACTAAGATATCCTAAATGACCATCAAGATATCTAGACTCTCTTTCACTGAGAAATTAACATAATTCTAAGGGTATCTAGTTCATTCCCTATTCTTATTAATTAGAGGAATTCAAGTAGTTAGTTTATAGGAATGGCTTCATATACTAATTCCTAATCCTTATCACACTCTATCTGAATCGTTTCTATACTAAAATAAGTTAGAATGGCATGATGAATAGGAATTCCCTAACACTTAATTATATAAATTAATTCTAGAAGAATTCTATAACTTATCGCTAAGATTATACAACAATTCCCTTCAATTGTAGTAGATCTATTCATGCATTTGGCTGTACAACCTTAACATACAATATCAAATAATTAAGTTGAAACTCTAGAAATAACAACTCAATCAATATGAAACACACAATTGAATTAATAAGAAATAGGGAAAATCAATAGAATGAATAAGTTAAGTATGTTATATGCTAATTCAAGGACTCGTAGGTGTAGATATCTAAAAGTTTATGCTATATTCATAACAAAAACACAAACTTGCATAAAGAAATGAATAGAATATAGACTCTTAAGAAATTCTATTGAACAAAAGCTTGAACTCTTACTCCTTCTCCCATTTTGTTCTCATCCTTCTAATGAATATCTAACTTCCTATTTATAAAGATATGATAAAACAACTCTAATTTGGCAAGTTTCAAAAATCATAGAGTGACCACGTCTAAAGAACATGGGCATGTTCTCCTCCTTGTACAAATTCTTTAAGAAATTCATCGAATTCTTAGATGAAAGGATCATAGCCAGGGACACATGGTTGTGATCTTTAACTATGGTCATCTCTAGACTCTAATCCTTAAAAAAATTCTCTTCCTACACTTACTATCATCGAGTCATTCTTCAAATCACATGGAATTCTTCTCAAATAGCATACAATTTTCATTCTTTTCACTTTATTACTCTTTTGAAGCTTTGAAATTAACAAATGACTTAATTGAATATCTAAATCATTGAAATCAACATAAAATAAATTAAAATGACTATAAAAATATAACAACAAATATATGTAAACTTACACTCATTAGGCAATCGAGTTGGTCTTCAAGATGTCCATCCTAATCACAGGTAGAATGGGGGAGGGAAGCATGATAGAGGTGGTTCCTTATGTCCTTTTAAGTGAAGAATCATGTTTTTCCTATGTTTTTTTTTATTGATAAAAGGGGAGTTGGTGAAGTCATGGTGGTCAAAGGTAGTGGTTCTAGGTTGTTTGAAATCGGGTCGAGGGTGGTCGTTTCTTATCAAGCCACTTGGTAGTCGATGTGCTTTGAAATGGGATCGGATCTTAAGTTTTTGATGGTGGTGGAGCTTATTGTAGTGTTAATTTAGGGTAGGAGTGGTTGGAAAGTGGTGTTTTATGTGTGGTGGTCGCGACCTTAGTAGTAGTGTTTAAGGCTTGTTGGTTACAACTCTAGTAGCCACATCAAGCCTTAGGTATGGTGGCTATCAAAAGGCCATCTCCAAGAGAAGCCCCATGTGGATTTGTTTTGCTCAAATCACTCAAAATTTGAGCAAAATCTGGTGAGAAAGAGCCTACCATAATTAGAGAGAGAGAGGGGTCTAAATGTGTGTTTGTGTTAGTATCTTAATTGAGAATTGAAGTGAAAATGAGAATACGGAGGTATTATTTATACTTGTTGAAGCTTGGGTTGAGATGGAAAGTCCAAAAAACACATCAAATTAAAAAATCCTCGAAATTAGGGTTTTGATCAATTTAATTTGAAATTTGATGGATTTTCTTAATATGATTAGTCAATTGTGATTCTTGAATCTTCATTGCTTAAAATACCCTTTGGAAGCTTCAAAAATTATTGCTTAAGCTTGAATCATGGAGATTCAATTCATCTATTCAAATTTTCTCTAATTTTCAAACCCTATTTAAAGCCCTTGAACAATGCATTTAGACATGATGTTGGTACCAATTTGTAGCATCTCGAGTGTTCTTTGTGATTTCATCATTAATTTGGTGAAATAATGAAAAAATTTAGATAGAAAATGGCCATAAAGTGGTGTGATGAGGTTGGATTTGTGCAATAAAGTAAAGGGAAAGGAAAAGGAAAATCACTAACATGTTATGGATGAGTCGATTACTACACATGTCAGGGCCTACATGTGACCAAATTAGACCTTGACACATGGTAACTAAGGGGGAAAAGAATAAAAGATACAAAATGCTTGTAGTGAGACTCGAACCTAAGACTTTCTATTTCCTTTCAAGTACCAAGACCAACTATAGTATCGGATGGGGTACCCTATCAGTGTGTGTAAACAAGTTGCATATATTAATTATGCTAGTCCAGGCTAAACTTGAAGTATTTAATCCAAGCCCAAACCAACCCAACAAAATGCCTAAATCCCTACTTATCTTATTACTTCTACTTTATTATAATTCCCTAAAATTATATTTCTTCATATATTTTTTCTAAATTTTGTATTTTTTTCAATTTTTCAATTTTTTTATTTTTCATTTTTCAATCCTTTTTCTAATTTTCAAATTTTCCTTTCTTTTGTATTTTTTTTTTAATTTCCCTATTTTTGAGATTTTCTGAATTTCTTACTTTTTTTGTATTTTTCTAAAATTTCTGACTTTTTTTTGCATTTTTAAAATTTTTTTCTAATTTTCTCTCTTACTACCTAAAGGAAATTTTAAAACTGTAGGAGGCAAAAAAGGAGAGTCTATAGCTACATCTCTTTCTAAAGAAATTTAGGTAAAACTTTACTACAAATATGAAAAGAGAAACAACATTTTCACTCCAAATCATTAGAAATTTAGGGAAGATGAGGTTTATAGTTCCTATAAAAGAAAAGGGGCTCTCAATGAAGGTTAACTTATATTTAGAGGGGATTGTGAGAATAGTGTGAGCAAGTTATCTGTATGGGACTAAAAGGGATCAAGCTCCTTTGGATGAGCTAATAATCCTAAAAGGGATGGATAGTATAATAAAGACTATCTTAAGGGCTTAGCAAGTTAATTCATTCTAAGAAGGAGCTAGGCTTCTTTGGATGAGCTAATCATCCTAAAAGGTTCAATAGTACTAAAAACTATCTTAAGGGTATGAGAGGGCTCCTTAGCCAACTAATTTGCCAAATGAAGGGTTCAAATTCCTTTAGATGAGTTAACAATCCTAAAAGAGATATATGGTACTTAAAGAATATCCTAAGAGTCGGAGAGGGCTCCTTAGCAAGCTAATTTACCCTATAAAGGGATCAAGCTCCTTTGGTTGATCTAACAATCTTAAGAGGCGACATAGCATTAAAGACTATCTTAAGGCTTAGAGAGGGCTCCCTAGTGAACTAATTAGCCTTAAGAAGGGGTCAGACTCCTTTAGATGAGCTATTAGTCCTAAAAGGTATTACTTACCATTGAACACTTATGAACCAATCAAATAAGTTGATATTATGCACAACTAGTTGATTAGGGTACTCATCACCAAACCTTGCTTAGGGATATTAGATAAGAGTATGTAAAATGGACTTGTAAATCATGCAAGAACGGGTTACAAAGGAAAATATGTATATTTTATTAATGGAAGATGATCTATGCAACTAATCTTATGTAAATATTTATACTTAAGTATCTAGGGCAAACTACAAGCTAGATAATTTATGAAAAGGGGCATTTACCCATTAATGGTAAGGTACTTGGAAGAAAATGCACAAAAGGGGAAAACTTATAATATGCAAAAAAGGAATATTTTAACCATGCCTATACTAGTATGACTGTTATTAGATAGTCTCATTATTTAAGTAGATGATAATCTACTAGGCTGAATGGATCCAAGGCACTATTCATCGATGAATTAGGATAGCTCGACATACGAGTAGGGTCTTAGTCAACTGCTATCTCTTATAGGTCGTCGTATGTGAAAGCTCAGAATTTAGGGTAGGTTGGCAAGCACTCAATATGTTGGCTCAAAATTAGAATGACTAAGCTTTTGGTCATGCCTACCGAGTTGTTTGAGGGACTACCTAGGTAATCTTTACGTCGACACTTCACGGAGTCCTCGATCTCCATCAAAATTTAAGGTTTGGAGTTGTGGTGGAGGTGGTGAAGGTTCGATCTATGCAATAGGATGAACTCTTCATTGTTTCAATGAGAGGTAGAACTCATCAAGCCATACTTTCTAGTCTTTTAACTTAAGCTCTAGTAAGGGGTCTAGACAATCGATCCCTATCACATCTACTCAAGAGCACTTGCTTTTACTAACCTATTGCAACTATCATGATATGATTACTTTGACTTTTACTCTATGAATAGGAATTCTGACTTCTAAGCCTATTGTGGAGTTGCTTTAGCTTGTTATAACCAAGATTGATTTGATCTCATGTATGATGTTATATAAATTGGCTTTACCCACAGTGTGGTTAGCAATAAGTGCTTTTGCCAAGTGATAGTAACAACCATGAAATGGTTGCTTTGACTAGTTAGGGATGAGATTGTTTTGACCTTAAGTTTTGCATAAAAGGCATTATGGCTTCCAATCTTACCACAACATTACTCCAATTCATCATATATTAGATCACTTTGATCTCACGAATGATGTCATAGAAATAGGCATAGCCTATTGTGTACCTAAAGTGGATGCTTTGACTATGTAATTACAATTACCACGATACGATCGCTTCGATCATTCATGAATAACATTACTTCAACCTTGACTACATAAGAAGGTGATATGACTGCTAAGCCTACCATGGAGTTGCTGCAACTCATCACAATTGAGATCACTTTAATCTCATGACTAAAGAGCACTAAATAATAACTTCCATTATATATTTGTTCTTGCGGGTCTTAGTGAAGATGTTAGCTACACGACATTTCATTCATAAAAATTATCAACAAGAGATGCCACATAGCCATATTAGCTATATTTAGGCTTGCTAGAACATCATGTACCATGGTGACAATAATAGTTGTGTCATGGTAGATACAAGTTCACATCAAACATGACTTTAGCTTTGATTATCTCACATCTCACATAAGAGCATTAGAACTAGCTTTATGTATCAAGACATTGGGATTTAGAAGCAAAGATGTTAACTTTCATATGTGAAGACAATGAATGACGGCATTTAATAAGAAAGGCTTACCTTACACTTGCGAGGAGATAACATGAAGCTAACTTCAAATTTTTGCACAAAATAAAATTTGGGATCTTTAAGGACTTCAGTGTTGTCTATATTGCTTTTCTAGGATCTCCTTGAAGCATCACTTCTTTGCTATTCTTCATACAAATATGAGTTTCAGACTTAATAATGTAAGTAGAGAACCTTGCCTAGACCTAGTTTGGGTACTTTCTCAAGATTCTCCTTCATTATGTATGTTGGACAAGTCAACATAAAACCAGCTTGAAGCTTGAGCGTGAATGCAGTATTCGTACGTTAAATTTGGAAGTTGAACATCTTCTAGGATGATATAATGCACGATAAACGACTCTCGCTTGGTTATCTAAACTTTATGGTAATAGGTGTAAACATCCCATTTTTTAACTCCTTAGGTCCATCTCTAGTCTCAAATCCCCTATTTTTTAGGCTAAAAAATTGAAAAATAAAGAAAAGAAAAAAAAAAAGAATGGAAGTATAAGAAAAAAATCCCAAAAAATAATAGAAAAGTGAAAATACTAAAAAATAAGAAAACCTAGTAAACTTAAAAAAAAAAATCACAAAATTGAAAAGTGTTATGTAGTGGTCTATTTAGGTGGATTTAGGGTGAAAATAATTTTTTGATGTCCAAAATTACTTTCAAAGTTAAAATAAATATATATGATTTGATTGAATTAGGAATCTTGGATAGAGATGGACTTTTATTAAATCAATTTTTTGGCCCAATTTTGGCAACTCATTTAAAAGTATTTTGAAAATTCATGTTTTCAAGAGTTCATGACCTCAAATTACACCTCAATCGAAATTAAAATCAGTTTTTTATGGCCATTTAAAGATTTTAGTAAAAGTAATACACGAGTAAAAACCAAGATCCTAATTAAATCAAATTAAGGAAATTTTGAAAATACTTTAAGTGTATGTTTATTAGGCTCCACATTTTATAAGAAAAGAATGGTGTGCTTTTGGAATGAAGTGATTAAGTGGGTCGTGTCTTGGGTCGTTTTGAAAAAAAAAAGAAAAGAAAAATTGAAAACATGTTGATCAATGAATAGAAGAAGAAAAGAAGGAAAGAAAAAAAAAAAGAAAAAACAAGGAGAAAGAAAGATTGAGGACACATGGCAACCATACATGCCACCATGTGTTAAGCTCTTAGAGTACTGCGTAGCATTGTCTAGCTACGCTACGTGGAGCTGACATGGCAATGTGTTGGCATATACGTGGCCCCACATTGTGCCACGTGGCCTAGTCATCAAGTGCCATGTAGTGCCCATTGACTTTGTCAACCTAACCCTCTCTCTTCTTCCTTTTATCTTTCTTCTTTCCCTTTCCTTTTCCTTGCATGAACTAAATGCCTCTTTTAAAAATGGGGCATGAACTACACTAAAAAAGCTACTTGATTTGATCCCCTTTTTTCCATCTAAAAACTATGAAAAAATATTAGATAGAAAGGGCAATTAGCGCATGGAATTTTGGTATAGAAATGTTAAAATGTAATAAAGGAAAATGGCCCTAACAAAAAAACCAAAAAAAGGAAACCTCGTATCAATTAAGTGCAACACATCTTGGAAAGAATTGGAAAGTTAAATCTCCTAAAGCTAACCTATCACAAAATTGATGCATAGAATTGGCAACAAAATATCAAGGAAGGATTTTGATGATTTACTTAGCAAAGATAACATCTAAAATGTGCTAAAATCAAATGAAAAAAAGGGAAAAAAAAAACGAATTAAACTTGCATGATACAAAGAGATTTAATTTTCCTACACAAAAAAGATGTTCCTTGATCACTATGCTCAGTTCTACACCATAAATAGAAACCTTTAGTACTCATTCCAACAAGCAATTGCAAAAATTATCAACTAAATTGAGAGCATTCCTTATGCTCTCACTTTAGAAACTAGTTTAGGGTATTGTCTAAAAATTCAAGTTTCTTCGGAGAAATTGAAGGGTTTAGGCATAAGATTCATTGAAATAGATTAAAAGGTTTCGAGGTTTAGAAAGTGAAGAGTTAGGAACCACCATTGCCTTTCTGGAGACCACCCATAAAGTTCTCTAATTACTTTGTTGTTAAAAGAAAAATTAAAAAAAAATGTGTATTTGATCTTGTGTTACCATGGTGTGATTAGGAAATTCTATTTTTGTGATATTAAATATTTAGTGAAATATTCTTTTTTAATATGCTTATATTTATTGTTTCCTAGCTAATATGTACGTTTAGGTTTTAATAAAATGAGCAAGCACAAAAAAAAAGAAAAGAAAATGAATGTTGATCTTGTGTTTTTTGTATTGTTTGATATTTTTACGTGATTAGGCCTTAATAACATGATTGCAAGTCTTACGTTTTTTAATAAAATAATTAGCATAGACTTTAAACATGTTGCCATGATACTTTAGTTTTAGCATGATAGTAATTAGCAGTAGCATAATTTTACATAAATTTGATATGATTAGCATGTTGGTTTGTCGTGATGTTTTAAATAATAATTTGTTGATTTTTCTTTACTTTAAATATTGGATTGGATTAATAAATCAGCATGTTTAGGCGTTAGTTTAGTATGGTGGTCTTTGTTTGAAATGAAATTATTTTGAAATAAGATGGGCTTTTTCCTAAAATTACTTTTTCCCACAAATAATTTTTTTTTTCATAAATAAAAAAATTAATTAACCTTTTCCAAAAATTAAGGATTTTTATAGGATTTTCCCAAATGGACCCAAAAACCCATTTTTTTTTTCCAAATTGATAACATTTAATGAATTTAAAGGGAAACAAACCCATACACCAAAGCTTTCTTAATTTGTGAACTACATGTGCTTGATCTTGCTTTATGAGTACGTAGGCACTTTAGGTAGTTCAAAATAAATAATAAAACTTATTAACCCCCCTTTTTTCGAATTTTTTCCATTTTTCAAATTAAGAAAAAAAAAAGAAAATCCTATTTTACTTAAAAATAAAATTAAAGACCCACTTACTTATTTCATAGACTTTTTTATGGAAACCTTTGGGTTTTAGTAAGTTAGCCTCTGAGCCTATTGATATCTGGTTTCTATTTTCTAAACTATTTTTAAAAAATAAGGAAATCAATAGTTGAAATTAGGGTCTACGTAGCCATAGATCCTAATTTCACTTTTTTTTTTTTATTTTAATCAGTAGTGACTCCTTTTCAAATTCATTTTCAAAATAAAACCTTTTCTTAGTTTGGTTGAAAGATTTGTATTAAGCAAGTCGGTCTTAATATAAATTCGATTAAAAAAAAGAGAGAAACCAAATTTTCAACTTTATAGTTTGGCAACTTTATTAGGGACCCTTGTGGGCTAGCTATAAAAGATGACCATAAATTGATTAATTGGGCCTTGGTTTTGTAAATAATAACAATGATGATGATTGTGATTGGGCTTTGTTTTTAGTGTTTAAATTTTTATGTATATAGTTATACTAATGTATGCTCTAGTGATGAAGGAAAAAGAAAAAGAAAAAGGGGGCTTGCCCATTAAGCCTTAGGGAGAATTTTAACTCATAACATATGTTTATAAGTGGTAGAACTTGGACTGTTCTAGGAGTTTAAGAGGGTAGGTATTGTGTAAGTATTAGGTAATGAGGCATAACCACAACTCAGGGCCGAGGTGGCCAACTCTACTCAAGTTTCAAATGAGCTAGTGATCCATGCAAGGCTCTTCAAACTTGAGGACCTTTAGAACCTACCTATGATTGCACTCATGACATCACTACCAATTATTGGGGCAATTATGTGGTAACTAAAGAAAATCATTGGCAACTTGAAATGGGTTTCTCGATAGGCCATGTTGTATTCCTTTTTTAATACCTTCTTGTAATTGTAATTTAATATAGATTATGATTATATAGTTTTTTTTTTCTTTTCCAATTTCTTCTTCTTTTTTTTTTTAGGTAACAAATCATGGCCAATTCCATCCTGATCTTTGCTTTTGGGGAAACCACATCCAAAAAAACACTTAATGGCTAATGTTTCTACAATCATGGTTCACCTGCTACCAAGAGTTCATGAAGAGTAAGGTTAAGCGGATCTTGTCATTACCTAAGGTCGGAATTCAACTAACCTTGATTTAAGCTTCGGCTCATTTCTGGAATCCAAAGATAAAGACTTTTTGCTTCGGCCCACACCATTTGAGCTCAATAATAGAAGAGTACACTCAGTTATTGAAGGCCCCTCCACCATTTGATAGTATTTTTATGACCTAGAATGAAGCAAGGCCAATCGATATGTTTTATAGATTCCTTATTGTTAGATAAGTTAAGGTAGAGGAAGCTTTAGATAGATGCAATGGAGAGAGTACCAAACTTACTACCTAATCTATTAGTTTAGGCTCACATCAATATATGAGTCCCATAAACCTAGATACTATGTAGATCAAGGAACTTGGAAACAAAGTAAGATCCATGCTTATATCCTAGCTGTCTTTGTAATCTACCTATTTCCTACCTATACATTATATGTCATTACAAGTTAGTGGATTAATTTCTGAGAGGAAAATCCTACATAATAGCCTTGTTAGGTAAATAGATTAGATCCTTAGACTCCTTAAAGTAAAAGGGCCAAGGAGTGTTTAATACCAGCATACCTCTCTTAGCAATTTGGTTCATCATTCACTTGAAACATTATGGGAATGAGACCAATCTACTTAACACTACAATCTCATAGCCTTTTTTGTTGAACATATGAAGTTACCAAAAATAGACCATGCCCAAGAGTGGTTTACATCACTAAAGGATATCAAACTGGAAGAAATCCTATGGATCGTGAAATGGAATCATTATGATTGATCTATTCTACGTTACAAAAACTATGCTACTATTCCACTCATTGGAATCATAGGGTACATAGCATACTTTCTAACTTATGTTGTCTACTAATTGGGCTTAATGTAGAACAACGTTTGTTGACCCTCACTAGACTAAGTAACCTTAGACTATAAAGACAAGACCTTATAAAGCTCTAATGCATCTAGGAACTGTAGAAAGATCATGAAGCCTAGCCTATAGTTGATGTTGAGAAATTAAATGAAGAGGATAG
Source organism: Lumnitzera racemosa (assembly GCA_024138005.1). Lineage (NCBI taxonomy): Eukaryota > Viridiplantae > Streptophyta > Magnoliopsida > Myrtales > Combretaceae > Lumnitzera > Lumnitzera racemosa. The sequence goes on from JAMXBC010000007.1 coordinate 13,579,564, forward strand.
GGATTATAAGGCCACTCCAGAATTCATACTCGATTAGCTATATAATATGGGGCAAATACAATACTAGGCTCCAAATGTGCTTCAATACACTTTTGAAGACCGTATTGAAGAAATATGAGCCTAAATGGCTTAGTATGGGCTTGAATGGAGATCCATCATTACAAGGTTGAGACCTAACTTTAGCAAGTTTGACAAGAAAGAGACATTTCACAAGCTAAACTGAATCAAGCCTAAAAGTGGATCCGGGAGCTAAAGGAGGAGAAGAGATGTACTAACAAGATTAGGAGATAGTTATGATTTTTTTAGTTAAAAACTTTCTAATGTAGTAAGAAACTCATTAAAGTTGCTGATATCAATAAAGTTTTAGGTTTTACTATATTGTTGCGTAATACTTAAATTCATCTTACATGTATGTACCATGCATTTTGCATCTTTACTTTTTATGTACCTTATTTTGCTTTTCGGTTTAATATTGTCAATAAACATTTTTCTAACTTCTTCTTCCAATTAAAAAATAAAAGAAAAGAAAAGAAAACGGAGGAATAAGGGTGGAGGGTAAGGCACGGGTTTGCATTTATCCTAAAACTGTAAATAATTTTCATCTTCTAAAGTTATTTCCTAGCTAGCCGCATATTTCACCCTGTATGTAAAATAAAAAGGTCATATAATTAATTTTATTTGCTTATAAAGAAGGGTCTTTATCATCTTCTAAGAGGCTTATAGGATTATGTTACTACCATAGGTTCAACTTGATTTGTTGTGTCTTTCCTTAGGATAGTTCCTCTGATTTACATTGTTAGTTACCATAAATTGTCATCTTTATGTTTAAACTAGCCTTATGAACCCTTATAATTTTCAATCTAAAACAAAGATTACACCTAGGTGAGCTAGACAATCTCATGAGTCAATAAGGTTAGATAAAATAAAAACCTTAATATAACAATAAAAAACCTAATTACGTATAAATATATTAAACCCTAAATGCATGTAAATACTAAAAATTATACTTGAAAGTAATAAAAACCCTAAAATCATAACTTTAAGTTTATAAATATGCTAATTCAATATAAATCAAATGTGTATGTGCTAAATTAATTCATAAGAAACTATAATATTAGTTTATAAATAATATTAACCTTATAATTATACAAATGAGCTAGTATTACATAGATTTAAGTACTTAGTTATTATTTAGTCAATATATAGTAATTATTAGTATTATAACTTATAATTTTCTTTATAGTTATGTTAGCTATTGTGCTAAATATTGTTTATAGGATTATAAATATTTAAGGGAAGTTCTAATAATTTTTTTACTAATTGATTCATTTAATTCCTTGTTTCCCTCATTCCTTTAATTTTTCTTCTAATTATGCTTAATCTTAAAAATATATATAATAAATACTTGTATTTTGTAAGATTTGACCAAGTCAACATAATGTTGACTAAATCAAAATGTTAATTAAGTCAATACATGTTATTTTCAACCTAGAATCTTCCTTCATTTTGTAATGATTTCTTTTCTTTTCTTTTTCCTTTTTTTTCCCTCTTCTTTCTCCCTTTTTGCCATCCACACACTTCCATCCTAGAATTCACATAATCCTTCTTCACAAACACAATTAAGATACAAATAAAAATCCTCTTTTACCCCCCATCTAAACTGTAACTTCTCTCTTCCCCTTTTCCTTTTTCTAGTTTCCATTTTTCTTCCTTCTCCCCTCAACAATTACTCTATAATTTACTAACCAAATAATACAACTTCTCACTCTATTTAGAAAGAGAAGAAGGTACATCTATTATGTTAATATTAGTAGTTTCTAAAAAGTTATTTATGCTCTCTTTTTATCTAATCTTGTGAACTAGTATATTTAGTTAATAGCTTATGTTTAGAAGATGATCCTAATAGTTACATGTATCATGTTATTCTTTTCAAAACTCCCATATTATGTACATATACAAATACATATAGGAATATCCATATATATATATATGTGTGTATGTGTGTGTATGTATAAGTATAGGAATATATGTATACATATAGTATACTTACATATATGGAGTATGTATATATATGAATCATAGTAGAATATACGATATAAATACTCAAATATACATGCTAACTGAAACCCTATACATGAATGTCCCTTTTATATACCTAATTAAGCATAACAAGAATATTAAGTATATATATACATGCAAGTATTTCAACCGAACCCATAAACATACATACATACATACATATATATATATATATATATGAATTATATGAAGATTCCTTAAAATCATACAATGAAAACATGAAATATATATAAAAATACGTATATGACCATATGTATATACACATATATGTACAATTACATATACTAGTATGCTAGAAGTATATATACATGGATATATGTATATGGTGTATAAACATATAGATATAACATGGGTATATACACATTATAATATAAATATCTAATATAAAGTAATAAAATAATTATACATAATATATATGTATACATAAATGGGTCGAAACCCATAAAAGGGCAATTTAAGCCCTTAATGCATTTATCAACTTATTTTAATATTATATAAATACATACAGTAATGAAATAAAATTTAGAAAGTATAGAAATTAAGAACATTTCACAATTTGCTACATAGACTAATGAAATAGTGCCATGTTAATAATCTATAAAAAAAATATATCTACTTAAACCACAAATTACACTAGCAATAATAATATATAATAATAAAAGTTTAGAATTATAAGAATAAAACAATTTAGATGTTAATTAGATCATATATTAACAAAAAGGAAATACAAAACTTACAAATAAAAACATTCAAGCCAAAATAATGAAATCTATAATACTTTAAGCTTATATTGTAAAACGTGGGTTTTAATGTTCCAAAATGGACCCAACCGTATGAACGTATACTCGAAAATGATGAAAATCAACCTTAAATTATGAATATTGAAAATAAAACGAAAATGTTATATGCGGCTAACGAAAGAGTTCAATTGGGGGAAAACTAATAGAAAACCTAAGTAGATTTAGATCAATAATTACCTAGGATAACTAGTTTACTTAGCTACTTATTGCCGTTTCTCTTTTCTAATAATCAAGTGATCCTGATACGGGTTTTGATATTCCTTAGGACTACTATGATGCATGAGAGACGTCATGGCCAAGTGAATGAATTCTATGATTCCATGCTTGTTTGTGATTGTAGTTAATTAATTTAAATAATATTATTAAATGGATATTGTGTAGGGTTGGGAATATGCATGTGAATGCTATTGTTTGATGAACTGTGAAGTTTCTCTAATTAGTGATAACAAATTGTTTGTTGCATAGTAGATTGGATAGGAATTGTAATGTTTGTGATATTAATTGGTCACACAACAATCGGACTTAATTATATTTGACTTATTAATTAAATTGGAGCATGCATTGTATAAATCAATTATGGTCGTCATATCATACAGAGGTAGGGAGAGGCCGTACGGAGGTTGTTAATTTTGTGAATATAAAGATTTAGTATGGTGTATACATATAATATGACCTTATCCTAACCCATAGGAACCTTGGCTCGCAAGAATACTAATTATTGGGGGTGCCAACCGCTCAGCTAAGGGTCAAGTCTAGAGGCTTTCGTTTCGGGGTAAGTATGGATTGTGGGAGCCTACTCACAATTATACCTAAAACTTAATTTTTGATTAAAGCAAATGGTTTAATTTATTTGAATATGAAACATGAAGTTTCATAGTAAAGTAAGTTTTAGTATAATACTCGGATCTAATTGATGCTATGTATACTCCAACCCTGGCTTTAAAGGGCATTAAATCTATGTTTCGTATAATACCTGGTAAGCTATACGTATTTGATTGGTATTTTGCTTGTTCATATATTTATATATTTGAATTTAATGTATTTATAACTTACTTATCGGTGCATTTGAGGGATTAACTTATTAAGATGTTTAGCTTATAGCATTGTAGACTTTTGATGCTGGACTACCTTTTTGTAGACGCTGGCCACAGAATGTTAGAGGTTAGTACGAGATTTTAGGTAAGAGTAGCCACTAAAAGCATCAAGAGAATATATGTAGACTTTTATGTATATTTTCATTATGACCCTATTGTAGGTACTTTACAAATAGTTTGGATTTAATAAGTCTTTCAATATTTGTAGATATTATAACCTAAATGTTATATGAATATAAGCATGTTGTGATATCATCTTTATCTAATTGTACTTGGGAAGCCAGTGGTTGTAGTAGCCTTATATGTTGTATAAAAAATCCATAATTGAAAGGTAACCAATCTGTGGTCTTTTATACAATATATGACGTTTGCCACGACTAGACGGCCTTCGAGTCATGATAAGCCCCTTTTGAAAGTAATCATCGCTTTATCGTATTTTTGATATAATGAAAATTTTTCAAAGAATAAACAAAAATTGGAAAAAATTTCAAAAAAACAAAGCAAAAGAAAAAGGAGAAAAATGGATTGTATTAATAAGTAAGGGATTCTTACTGGTCTTTGAAAAAATCTTTTTAATGGTTTGGCCTAATTCGCTACCCTATATTCAAGTTGCTTGAAAGCCATCCATGTTGAAAAGATCATCTTCCTAGGGTAAACCTTGCACCAAGTTATGGAACAAGTCTAAACTTTAAGCAAAGTACAGTAACTGAACCGACCTGACATCCAACTTGAGGATAGGCAAGAGAAAAAATGGCTTAAAGGACCATACATAAATGACTTGTGGACGGAGCTTGAGAAAAACATAGAGGGAAGACTTAAGGAGAAACTTAAGGAAAAATTCGAAGCCTTGAGGTAATTGATAAGCAAGTAAAGATAGGTCTTTTGCATTTGACACATTATTTAAAGGAAGATCATCCTAAAATATTTAAGGTCCCGAATTTTGAGAAGTATGATGGAATTAGGTACCCACTGCTGCTTATGAGACTTTATGTTTGAAAGATGGCCCAATTTACTAGAAATGACTGGCTTACGATCAATAATTTTCAAGGTAACCTTGTTGTTTTGGTACTAATATGGCAGGCTTGATTAGATCTAGCCAAGTTTGATACCTAGGAGAAGCTAGCTCGAACATTTCATAAATAGTATAAATTCAATGAAGGGGTGGCTCCGTTTATGATAGATTCATGTTAAATGACCATAAAACCAACTGTAACCTAAATATGCACAAAGATGGAGGACCACGATAGCTTGACTTACAGCCTAGTTACTTAAGAAAGATCTTATTAAGATGTTCATCAATACCTTGAGAAAGCCCTCTTATGGTTATCTTTTGGGCCAAGTGACTTCCTCTTTTGTAGATGTAGTTATAGCTAAAATCGAATCAAAGAGGCCATCAAAACAGGAAGGCTAACAATAACAAAAGAAACATTATCGAGCACAGAAGCAATCATAAACATGGTGTACTCTAAACACTTAATTGCAACACCTATGCCTTAAGCCTAACTTATACAAAATAAGCAAGGTCTAAAGATATCTAGAAGGAAGTTCACCCATATCTCATTCCTGATATCTAATAATTGTGTAAAATTGCACATATATGTCCACTTAATTACTGCACATTTATGCATTTCATAATGCTTTTATTGTGAGTCATGCTTAGAAATCATGAAAAATATAATTTTCTTGGTCAATTGCATAAATGGTGAGAAAAAGGATTAAAATATGAATCAAATAGCTGTTATAAACTTATGTATTCATATCATAATCGTATGCTTTTTTATATATGAGTTTATGTAATTTGTGACCAAGCAAAGCTTTTATTTGACAGCTACAATTAAGTAACCAATAAATTGAGTTCACTCTATGATCAATCCAACCGCTCCGCTATAAGTTATAATTGAGCTGCAACATTTTATAGTAGCTAAATTGAATTTCTTGAACACCTTGTAGCAGATTAGAACAATCCTAGCAGTAGCTTCTTGAGTGATTGAAAGGTTTAGGTCGTAGACTTGATGAGTAGTAGAGCACTAGGCCGAGAGCTCCACCAAGTTGTAGCAGTAAGGACAGCACATCCATTCAATCATGAACTCCATTCGATCACCATGGCCAAGAATTGTCTAGCTTCATTAAGCTAAGAGCAACGCGGTTTTTTTTTTTTTTAATGATATATCATAAGTTGAGGGAGCTTAAGACAATAGCAAGCCAAATGGAGCAGCCCCCGATACTATCCAAGTCCATCGAGCATGTTTCCATTATCCATTCACTCTATAGCAGCATTAGCTTGGCATGGATTTCACTTAGAAGCTAAGGACCGATGAGAAGCTGCAATAGCTCCATTCATGAAACAAAGCAACACAACTTGCAGCAGCTGTGATAGTTGAACTTGGTGTTCTCTAAACTCTACCAAGCAACGAAGAATAGCCACAATCAAGCATTTCACAACCAGGCCAAATTACAATAGCTTATGCTCTTTTCTTTTAAGCTAAACTTGTGTAATCTTACTATTCTCGGTTTTATTATGGGCCGAGAGTGGCAGCGGCTCATTTGAAGAGTTGCACTTTAGTCAAAGCAACCGGCATTCATATCGATCAAGAATTCCACGCTACAGATGCCATGGTTCTTGAATTTAAAATTTACAGCACCAACTGAGCCTCTTACAACAACTCCAGTCGAGAGTTCCAACAAGCGCCAACATGCAACGGAGCAACTCCTATGTGGCGTGACATCAGCTGCAGCAGAACAAAGAACAACAGCAGAGTTTGCTGCAGTCGAAAAGAAGGTCGTGGCATGGAGAACCAACACTGGCAGCAGCATATCCAAGCTCCACTTCAAGCCGTGGAATTCCAAGACAACAAATAAGGGTCCTACCCGAAGAACAGCAACAGGCCGAGAGATTTTTCAATTAAAGCCACCGAGCGGAGTCCGACACACGCAGATGCGACCAAGAACCAAGCAATAAGCTATTCAATCAAGCAGCCACAACCAAGTGAGGCCTAGAAGCACTTCAACTTCAATTGCAGTAGCTGCATTTCACACTCTTCAATCCGAGCAGCACCATGAGTCTGACAGTCCGCACTGCAGCAGCCATTGAGTAACCAAGGAGTAGCTTGAGCGTTAGCAAACAACAGCCCAATTCAGCCGTGAGCAGCCAGTAGATGAACTAACCAAGCGATCAGCAACAGCAACACCATTTTGAGATCAACAGCTACCACACAAGCACCCCACGCATCTAAGCAACAGCAGCTGCAACTGATCAAGATAGTTCACGCATCAAATAGCGGCAACTCCAAGCTTCCCTTGAAAAGCTACAGTGAGAGTTTCAACTCCAAACCCCACAACATCAGTCCTAAACAAGCCATTTCCCCATGCATGACAGCAAACAACAACAACAACACTCTAAGACTAAGCTGAATACGATAGCCATGATTCATTCTATAGTAGAGCACGACCCGTAGTTGCTTACCAATAGAAGTCAGGTTGAACCAAACACGAAGCTAGAACATATACTTCCACTTCGGCTTGACTACATTATCTTCCCTACAACTGAACCGAGCAGCAATTGAAACTAACAAATAGCAGCATGTTCCTGCTAAAATTAGCAATGAGCAGACCTGATGAGTGAAAGAGAGATCTCCTCCATTGATATTATAGCTAGAATACTTGCTATATTTGAAAGCCCATGTCTCATTTGTGACAAAGATCATCAAAGCTTCAATTCTTGTTTTCCACTTGAAGGCCTGCAGCAAGTGATAATCATGTCCTTTTCGTTAATTACACGTGGAGGGCCAGAATTTTTTGAACATTGAGCTTTAGCTTAGCCACGTAACATGGGAATGTCTTAATTCTATAAATGGACTTTGGCCTATATAAAGAAGACCCACGTGTCACTAAGGGGGCCTATTTTGTTGGAGAAAGAGGGGATGAGGTAAGCCCACGTGCAGAGGAAGGAGAGCATTTTTTTTGTGGAGTGGTAGCCGAATAAAAAGAGAAGAGAATACAATAGCAGAAAACAGAAGAATATACAGTAGCCAAAAACAAAAACAGAAGACAAAGGACGAGAAGAAAAACATCAGCAGCTTAGGGATTTTGATTTTTTGTTTTATTTTAGTTTAGTAAAGACCAAAAACTTTATTTTGCATTTTATTAATTTGATTACGTTGTATTTAATTTCAAGACTCTAAATCATTTTGTTTTAGTTCGTTAGAAGACCATCACGGGTTCCAAATAAATCGGGATATACAGATTATTATATTAGGTTTCAGAATTGAATATATTAATCGAGGTGTTTTCTTTTTCTTGTTATTTTAATTTAAATATAGTTTGATTTATTTGGGTTTTACAATATGATTTAGTACTTAATTTAATTGGGTTTTATATTGATGGATTTGATGAATTGAAGTGTTTGTTTATTATTCCAATATTGATATTGAGTGTTTAGATATTTTTCTATTGTATTTATCATCTAGTTGTTTAGGACGTAGCCATTACGTTTTAGCCAGATAGAGTTATAGGATAGTCGGGAGAGTTTTGATAACTCGTGTTAAACATAACTTGAATTTTTGAAAAAGCTCGTTATAGAAATATATGAGTTTTAATTAAATTCATCAACTTACGCACTTAACGTGGTTGGAAGTATGATTCAGCTCATAAGAATATGCTTCAACCATATTTCTAACTAGAATAATAAATTTAGTGTGAGCGGATTATTATTTACCAAATAATTATAGATAAATTGCCTTAATGGGTAAATTTATATTATAATTAGAATTCTACTACTCTGGGAGGTGGGCGAGTTTTAGTGAGTTTAGTTAAATCCCTTACAGTCAATTTCGAATATTGATTTAAGACATCACATCGATTCAAATGAGAATAGATTTACGAATCTCAGTTTGATCTTTTTTATCTCTTAGACCCGAGACCCTCATAGTGCAACTAGAACATTTGGTTTAATATTCATCTTGTTATTTAGTTTTCACTTACTTTTAATTGAATTATTGATAGCTTAGCTTGGGGAAAAACTCAAATAATTTAGTATTTAGCATCTAGCTCCCTATAGAATATGGCCTTGACTCACTGTTTGTACTATTTCCACAACTCGATACACTTGTTGGTTTACGCACTCATGTTTTTAGTGAGTCAATATCCTAAGTCTTTAACCAATTAAGGAGATAAAATTTACTCCATCTTAAAGCTCCATTGTTAAATTATAAGCCTTAAAAATATGAACCTATTGTAAAATGTGACTACCATACCCATAAAGGTCATGCTACAAACAACTATTGGAGATTAAGTAACAAAGTTCATGACTTAATTGATGTTGAGCTCATTTAGATAGAAACTAATTACACCAAACCATAAAGGGGCCATTACCAATTAATGGATCACTAGCTGGGGGAATAAGAAGAAGAGCTGAAATGTAAGGATCTGACCCATAGAGATTGAAGAAAAAAGCCTTGTTCCCTTTGCATCTTTTTAATCTTGGACTATTCTTGGATTAAAAAATAATAATAATAATTTTATTTCTTTTCATCAATTTCAGAAAAATAATTGACCCAGCACTAGTAGGGAAAAAAGGTTTAGGGAAAATAAAAAGTAGTATCCCATTAATTAAAAAGTTTAGGATAAAAATAGGCAAACCAAATCCCAAACACTAACCTTAAAATATGTTTTATTAATGTGAGTAATTGAGACTTAATCTTTAAAGGAGGTCTATCTTAAACTTGTTTCGCAAGTCAAAATGACTGTAGGCATTCATTTCTCTATCTTAAGCATGTTATCCCTTGCTAATCCCATTGAGCTTTTCAAAGAAGTGATTCTAAAATTGAAACCTATCGAGAGCTACTCCATAACAAGTTAATTAGGAGGTTAAAGGCATTAATTAGGAGAAAAAGGGTAAACTAATTCGTGCTTACCCTACTCACATCAATTCACAAGTAACTTTCGCCATTAATAATTTGTTCCCTCTGAAAGAAATAAGAGCCTCAATTCCATAAGTTTTACATGTTTGAGCTATAAGTCATTTAAGAAGAGAAAGGAAATAGGCATCCCTAATGTTGAGAAGCATTTTTTGATAATTATTCTATAGGCCTATTTTAGCCAACCTAATACTTAAGATTGATCCTACAATCCAATTAGGATACAACTTCCATTGAACCATTATAAATACCAAACAAGACCTTCAGGTAAGGGGACCCTCTTTTTTATTCTATCACTCTCATAATCACCTTATAATTTTATTCACATGATAAGAGGGATAACTTAGACATCAAAGTAGCTACGTTAAAGCACCTTCCAACGCCCTTCATAACCATTTTTTGTTTTGCATGTACTTACAAACCAAAATGAAAAATCATTGTCAACTCCATCCCACAAAAGAAGCCTAAAAGGAGTGAAAGGAAACAAAGAAAGAGAAAGGATAAAGTGAGAAAAAAAGAGGAAAAAGCCAAAAAGAAAGAATATAAAGGAAAAGGCATAAAGAAAAGAAAAAGTGAGAGAGAGAGAGAGAGAGAGAGAGAGAGAGAGAGAGAGAGAGAGAGAGAGAGAGAGAGAGAGAGAGAGAGAGAGAGAGAGAGAGAGAGAGAGAGAGAGAGAGAGAAGGGGCACCAATTTGGGAAAAAGCAACAAGTAAGAGACAAGCACCAGATAGTGATTAAAGCCCAAAGTCTCAAGGCATCCTTTAAAGCCCAAAGAAGTTCAAGCACGTTAAGAAGACAAGGCCTACAGCTTAAAGCTTAAGGGCCATCCCATTCTATGGACTCTCTTACAACATCACCTATGAGAGGTTCTTCTGATTAAAGGGACAAGATGATCATTACTCATGAAACTAGAGGCAAGCCCTTTTTAGTTTCTCCTAAGAGTTCTTGACTTATAAATTGAAAAAGGCATATTTTTCATGTTTTAAAAGTGCAAATTAAAATAGAATTATTATAGATTTTATAGAAATTATTAAGAATTAGTACTTAATTATTTTCATTTGGGCATTTTAGGAAATAGAGGATTCAAGAGTGGAATTATGGATGATTTAGAGGAATTTTAGGTAAATAAATGAGTTCAAATCAATACATGCAATTTAGAATTAAAGGCAATTGACTTACAACTTATAACTTACATCAGTGGCCTTTGATGGCTACACTACCGGCCTTTGATGGCTATGCCGTCAGCCTAAAACCCAGCCTTACACCTATACCGCCGGCCTTACACCTGCATCGCCGACCTTCATGAAAAAGAAACTTCACACAAGCCAACCTTAAATTTTCATATAAATAGCTTATGTTTCATCATTTGAGGGACTTTTAGATACTTTTTCCTTAAACATAGAGAGTCACAGAATAGTTTTTAGATAGTTCTTAGATAGTTCTTGAAGAATTCTTTGGGAGATGCACTTTGATCATTAAGAGGATTTTGCTTTTACTGTGGAGACCAAGATTGAAGTTGCAATTAAAGATTATTTCTTTTCAATACAGAATTAGTGACATCTATTTCAACTATTCTTATGCAATTCTATGAATTACTTATACTTTCAATTATGAATTTCCTTACCATTTCAATTAGTATTTGTGTTTTTGTTTCCAAATCCATGGCTAGCTAAATTTATTTGTGGAAATTGATGAAACCTTAGATAGTTAAGATGATGATTGTGTTCATGTTATAGGATTAAGAAATATATGGATGACTTATGTTTGCAATTTATATGATTTTGATTATAATTGTTGGAAACCCCAATGACATGGGAGTTGATTAGGGTTTGTTAGAAATTCTTAATTGATTTGATTAATCAATGTGGAAGTAGAGTTAATTGAATTAATTAGAAATTATCTAGAGATTAATGCAATATTCGGTGATTGATTATTCACTAAGATATTAGGAATAATTGATTTAGGACATTACACAATCATAGTATCGGGAGATATATGATTATAATTTAGAGTCTACTGTTAATTGAAAGATACGGAAACTGATTAATTAATTAAGGGTTTAAGTCCTTAAATTTTAAGGTATAATAATTTTACTTGAATGGCCATATAGCTATTAATCTATATAATATAATAAATTTGATATGTGTAATCTAGGGTAGATTCTCTTTTCCAATAATTCTGAATTGATTGCTTAATTTTAGATTTTTCATAGTTATTCTCCTTTCAATAGTTTTAGAGTAATTATTAGATTAATTAATCTAATTTTGATTACCTAAATACTGATAAGAACTAGTATAGGATTAGTAATTTCTTAGTCCTCGAGTGATCAACATCTTTACTTTCTCTATATTACTTGATTTCGACCTAGTTTGCTTATTGGAGTATTCGTATTTATTTTTATATCCATAATTCAAGTGAATCAAGTTTTTGGCATTGTTGCCAGGGACTGGAAATATTAACATTTTAGTTCTATTGGTAATTTAGGCACACTTGATGACGTGTGTTATTTTTGCTCGTCTTTGCAAGTGTTTTATGCGCAAGAGTAGAAGTGTTGAAATTCTACTACTAAATTCAAAAATAGAGCGCACTTTGCATTAGTTGAAGCGAGAGAATAGAAGAAGAATAGATGAGACGGTAGGTAACGAATGTAATAATGAGATATAAGGAGTTCTATGAGCATTACGAGATTATATAATACCTACGGTGATGGGTTCGGCTATAAGGAGGCCTATTATTTAAGTTAACAACTTTGAGTCGAAGCCGTCACTTATTGAGATGGTTCAGACGAATCAGTTTGGAAGTCCTGACGAGCGTATTGTATGATTCTTTCAATACTGCAATACAGTGAAGATGAATAATGTGACAGACGAGGTTATTAGATTACAGCTCTTTCCGTTTTCATTGAGGGACAAAGCTGGAGCTTAGTTTCATTCATTACCATAAGAGTCTATCACCACTTGGGCTGATCTTTTATTAAAGTTCTTAAGGAGATTTTTCCTACTGGTTAGGACCGCAAAATTAAGGAATGACATCACCAACTTTACTAAGGTTAGTGGTGCATCACTTTATGAAGCATGGGAGAGATTCAAGGAGGCAATAAAAAAATGCCTACATCATGGCTTGCCAGACATTCTCTTGATTGAGATCTTCTATCTCAGTTTAGACAAGACATTGAGGTCCCTACTTGATGCTGTAGCTAAAGGTGCTCTAATGGGTAAGACATATAATGAAGCAAGTGCACTGATAGAAGAAATGACCTCCATTCCACATAACTGGCAAAATGAGAGAAGCAAGTTAAGAGTCACAACAGCTAGTGACAATAGCACTGTATCTCAATTAATGGCTTAAATTGCAGCTCACTACTCAGGTAAGTAAACTCACCTCAATACAGTCTTCTAATGCTTACCCTATCGTTTTTTGTGAGTAATGTTCAAGACTACATTCGACTCTTAAGTGCTTAACTAGGAATCACTTAGCTCTAACCAATGGAGAATAGGTGAATTTTGTCAATAATTTTCAATGCGGCAATCAAGGACCATATTTGAATACATATAATCCTGGGTAGCATAATCATCCATATTTTTCATGGAAAAACGATAACAATACATTCCAATAACCACCTAGATTCCAAAAGCAAGGTCCTACTTAGAATGCTTCACCTAAGCAAAATCAGTCCAGAATGGAAAAGCTTATGTTGAGCTATATGCAAAAGACAAACACCTTACTATAGAATCAATCGGCGACTATTCGAAACCTAGAGAATCAGATTAGTTAGATTTCTTAACAGTTGAGTAATAGACCATCAGGGTCTTTACCCAACAATACTGAAGAGAATCTTAGAGGTGTCAATGCTATTATGCTGAGGAGTAGAAAAGCATTGGAAATGGTTGACAGATGAGTTGAAGAAAAGGTTGAGATTCCAAAGGTAAAACAAGGGAAGGAGGTAAAAGAGGAACCAATACAAAAGTCACTAATGATGAAATTGTATGTCCCTCCAGTCCCCTTTCCAAGAAGATTGAAGCAATAGTAGCTAGATGCTCAATTCGCCAAATTCCCATATGTCTTCAAGAAGTTGCAAATCAACATTCCTTTTGCAGAAGCACTTCAGCAAATGCCTTCATATGCTAAATTCATAAAGGAATTTCTCACTAAGAAGAGAAAGATTGATGGGAATGAACCGGTAATGCTTACAGGGGAGTACTCCATGATCCTTCAGAAAAATTTAGTCATTTTGCCTAGAAAACAAAGAGATCAGGGGAGTTTTACTGTTCCTTGCACTATAGGAAATTTTCATTTTGCTAAGGTTCTTATTGATTTAAGTGCAAGTATAAATTTAATGCCCTTATCTATTTTCAGGAAGCTGGGACTTGGAGATTGCAAAGAGACTCATGTCACCTTGTAACTTGCTGATAGGAGTATCAAATACCTAGAGGGTATTGTTGAGAATGTCATGGTAAAGGTAAACAAATTTATCTTCCCAGTTGACTTTATAGTCCTAAAGATGGAAGAAGGTAGAGCGGTAAGCCATCAGGTAAGGGGATTAGTCCCTTAATTTACACTTACAAGATATTGCTTAAGGTTGAGTGCAAACCTATAGTATAACCATAGAGACGACTCAACCCAACTCTCAAGGAGGTAGTGAAGAAAGAGGTACTTACATTGCTGGATGCAGGTATTAGCTACCCTATCTCAAATAGTAAGTAGGTTAGTCGCGTTCAGGTAGTACCAAAAAAGGGTGGTATGACTATAGTTAAAAATGAGGATAATGAGCTAATCCATACTCGCATTGTGACCGGGTGAAGAGTTTGCATCGATTATAGAAAATTGAATGATGCCACCCGAAAAGACCATTTCCCTTTCCCTTTTATAGATTAGATGTTAAAAAAACTTTCAGGGCATTGTTATTATTGTTTCTTAGATGGATATTTTGGTTACAATCAAATTCATATTGCAACCGAGGACTAGGAGAAAACCACTTTTACATATCCTTATGGCACTTTTGCTTTTATGAGAATTCCCTTTGGTCTCTGTAATGGACCCATGACTTTTCAAAGATACATGATGTTTATATTTTCTGACATGTTAGAAGATTTTATTGAAATATTTTTGGATAACTTCTCTGTCTTTAGGAATTCATTTGATTCATGTCTAAATAATTTAGGCTGTGTGTTTAAAAGGTGCAAAGAGACTAATTTACTTCTGAATTGGCAAAAATGTCATTTTATGGTAAGAGAAGGAATAGTCTTAGATCACAAGGTGTCAAAAAAGGGAATTAAAGTAGATAGAGCCAAAGTAGAGATAATAGAGAAGTTGCCACCACCTACTTCAATGAAAGGGGTTAGGACCTTCTTAGGGCATGGTAGCTTCTACAGGAGATTTATCAAGAACTTCTTTAAAATCTGTAGACCTCTTTGTAATTTACTTGAAAAGGATTCTACCTTTGTTTTTTATGATAGTTGTTTACAGGCATTCAATTTATTAAAGGAGAAGTACTTCGATACTAGTGATCATTATACTAGATTGGGAGCTCCCTTTTGAGATGATGTGTGATTAAGTTATTTTATATTATATATTATGCGAGGAGAACTTTAAATGAGGTGCAAAGAAACTATGCTATTATAGAGAAAGAACTTTTAGCAATTATATTCACTTGTGACAAGTTTAGGCCTTATCTGATAGGTTCTAAGGTTATAGTATATACAGATCATGTTGCTCTAAAATATTTATTTGCTTAAGTTGATGCTAAACCAAGGTTAATTCGATGGATCTTATTACTGCAAGAATTTGACCTTGAAATTAGAGATAAAAAGGGAATTGAAAATGTAATTGCTGATCATTTATCTCGATTACAATTGAGGTGTTTAGAGCCACCCATTAATGAAAAGTTCGCTGAGGAACAATTATATGTAGTAGAGATTCGATGATTACCCTAGTATGCTGATATAGTTAATTACCTGGTTAGTAAGATCATACCATATAGTTTCTTATTTCAAAAGAAAAAGAAGTTTTTACATAATGTGAAATCTTATTTCTGGGATGAATCATATCTTTTTAAAAGCTATGCTAACCAAGTAATTAGACGTTGTGTGCCTGAAATAGAATAACTTAGCATAATTCAGCACTTTCGTTCTAAAGAAGCAGGAGACCACTTTGGTGTGGAAAAAACTGTAACTAAAATTTTGTCTTGTGGATTTTATTAGCCTAGTTTGTTTAGTGATAGTAGAAATTATGTTATATCTTGTGCTCAATGTCAAAGGACCAAGAATATTTCTAGGAGACATAAATTACCATGAAAGAGTATTTTGGTAATTAAGCTTGTTGATGTATGGGGAATAGACTTCATAGGTTATTTCCCTTTATCTTTTTCAAACAAATATATACTTTTGGCAATAGACTATATTTCAAAATGGGTAGAAGCAGTAGCTCTACAAATTAACGATACTAGAGTGGTAATTAAATTTTTGAAAAAGAACATTTTTTCTAAGTTTGGGATACCTAGGGCTATTATAAGTGATGGAGGGTTACATTTTTGCAATAGGAAATTTTAAAAATTGTTAACAAAATATGGAGTCACTCATAAACTTGCTACCCCATATCATCTACAAACTTATGGACAAGTTAAGATGTCTAATAGGGAAATAAAACATATCCTAGAAAAGACAGTCAATGCATCTAGGAAAGATTGATGTCTAAAACTCGATGATGCATTGTGGGCTTATAGGACAGCTTTTAAAACTCCTATAAGAATGTCTCCATACAAAATTGTTTATGGTAAATCATGTCACCTACTTGTAAAGCTCGAGCATAAGGCCTACAGGGCCATAAAATATCTTAATTTTGATTTACAAGCTATAAGTGAAAAGCGATTGCTCCAATTGAACCAACTGGATGAGATCAGAGAAGAAGCTTATGAAAATACTAAGATCTACAAGGAGAGAGTTAAGTAATGGCATGACAGGAACATTCAACAGTGAGAGTTCGTGCCCGGTTAGAAAGTGTTATTATACAACTCTTGACTGAAATTGTTCTTAGGTAAATTAAAATCTCAATGCTTTGGACCATTTGAAATAGCTAATGTTTTTCCTTATGGTACAGTTGAGTTAAAGGCAGGAGACAATCACACTTTCAAGGTAAAAGACAATCGCATTTTCAAGCTAAATAGTCATCTCCTCAAACATTATTTTGAAGGAGAAAACATGGACAGTGACACCACTATGGTGGTGAGCAAGGACCTACAATAAGATCAGAGACCTACAATAAGATCAGAAAAGTCAAGATAGCGACTATAAACTAAGCGCCTCATGGAAGGCAACCCATGTCTAACCAAACTATTTTTTTATTATTATTTTTATTCATTATTAGTTAATTTTTATTTATTTATTATAAAAAAAAATTTGAAAAATTTTAGGTTGGCCATTGGCATGAAGGCTACCAGCCTAAAAGAAAAAAAAAAAGGAGAAAAGTGCGAAATTTGAATTCAAGGCCTGCACTCAAGGTTGTCGGCCTATCAGCTAGCTTAGGCATATATGTCGGCATACAGAGGTAAGTGCCAACGTACAATGCTTTTAAAAGCATGTCCATCGACTTTCTCTCTCTCCTTACTTTTTTTTTCTCTTGAATTCTCTCTCTAGGGTTTTCTCTCTCTCTAGATTTCTCTTAAAACTCTCCCTTTCCCGTACATCCACAAACTTATATACTTACTCTCTTAACTTTTTCTACACACATTTTCATTTTTCTTTACAGATCTGTGCTTTTTACATTCATCATGCCGCCTAAGAAGATGCAATTGAGAAAAAAATAGAAGACGGCAGCCACTTCGTCTTCTAAAAGTTTAGGCAACGATCTACTCTCACATCGGGAGTATGCTAGGGAGGAAGCTATTATAGATGACATTCATGAATCAGCAATATCTGAATTGGACTGTTTTGCAAGAGTATGGAATGGACGATAGAATCCAGCAAATGGTTCCTGATAAAACATGGTTTCGGTTATTTGAGGTAAAAGAACCTACGTATAGAAATATAGCCATTTATTTTTTGTCCATTTTACTGTTGGAGAGAAGTGGGCGTATGTCCACTTTTACATTTCAGGTTTATGGAGAAATTCATGTCATTGAATTGAGTCAAATTGGCCAGTTTTTAGGTTTATATGAAGAGGAAGTCAATTTACCTAACTCTTGGCCTAGCGATATGTCTGTTGAGAGATTTTAGTTCCAGTCGATTCATCTTAAGCGGGACGATTTTGTACCTTCAAATTCACTTGCCATGACTTTCTCAATAGTAGAGTACAGGCTACTCCATTATATCCTTGCTCATACTTCCAGCTGTAAGAAGATTAGCTATAGTAAGGTAACTAGTTTTGATATGTTTTATCTATATAGTATGATTTTTGAATATCAGATAGGTCTAGGAATAGAGATAGCAAATTTTATCTATCGGTAGATTGATGATACCAGGACACAGGTTATCTTTTGTGGTGGGTATATTAATGCATTATTGAAGGTTATGGGGCTTTTTCACCAGCTGAAGGGGGACGATGGTATCCCATAAAAACCTATTTCTACTGTACCATTTAGGGGCTGGGGATTGGTTAAGATAAATAATAGGCCCCATCTTATTGATGAGGAGGATATTCTTGAAAATCCTCCTATTGATGCTAAAGCATCTACTTCATCTCATCCTCCAGATAGCAATTATAAACAATTGAGTGATGAAATTAAAGAAGTTTTGAATGAGATTAGGAAAGAAAGGAAAAAAGAATAAGAAGTTCCGGACTGCTATATTCAAGATATTAAAGTTTGCTATCTCATGTTTTATGTTAGCAACTGCAAAGCAGTTCCATTATGAGACTTGCAGTGTAGAGAGTAGCAGCACCAACAGAGACAATTAGATATTTGCATGCTTTTCTGATGTTTTTTATTTTATTTTCATTTTTCTTTTCTTTTATTTAGTTGTTTGGTTATTTTTGTTTAGTACCCATCTATTTAGGTAACACGGGATCATTAGCTCTACTATGTACTCTTCAGTACACTTTTTATGCTATCTTTGCTATTTCATGTTTCTTTTTGTTTAATGAGATAAGTCAAATCTGAATTCTATGATAGCAATGATCTTATGCTTGGAATTTTCATTGTAGCTAAAAGTTTGAATCTAGAGGAGTATTGGTTTTTTCATTTCTTATTGCTACAAATTTTTATTTCCTCTTGCATATCGAATAGAAGACAGTATGGACACTATCTATCCTATAGTGGGGGGAAGTAATTATAGGAAATGAAAATATCAATTTTATCAATGTGGATGTCGATTTTTGTTTACAAATGGTTATACTTTCTTATCATCTTAAACTTTACCTGTTCTTAAATTTCTTGTTTTGAATCTAGAGATTATACAAAGAAATTGTTGATAGCATCTGATTGTGATTTAAATAATTGACTCACTAAGGCACCCTACTCACCACTATTAAGATTTTTATACTCAGTTAAAATTAATTAGTCAATTCTTTAGGAACCTAATTTACCTAGTTTTTAGCCTTATAATTTGAAGTTTAAAAGTTGGTCGAGTCCTTAAGTGAAAAGTAAATAGGTTCACTTCTATCCAAGGTTAATTAGTATATGGTTTTTTTAGTTGTTCTAACGGTACTTTAACACTTAGTGAAAGAGGTAAGTGAAGCTTTGATCTTAGAAATTCCTGTAAAAGAATTCTTAGAAATAGTAAGCATTAAAAAAAATAATGAAATAAGAGCCTTTACTCCAATAACTCAAGAAATTGAGTTAAGAGTATCCTAACTTGAATGTTAAAGTGAGGAAGAGTTCATAGAGGGTTCCTTTAAAACCTGGTTACATGGGTAATGAACTTGAGATGTGCCAACTCAATGCACTCACTATAACAAGAAGGGTGGAAAGGCAAAAGTTTAGTATCTAAACTAAAGAAAAAAAAAAGAAGAAGAGGGGAATGGAAAATGGAAATTTGAATGCAATTCAATAAATGAATTAAGTTTGGTAATAAAAAGGAATAAAATCTAGGGATAGACTAGATACCATATACTTTCACTACTTTGTTAATTTGTTTGTCAAAATAATTAGAGAGAGAATATGCTTGCTAACAGCTGTGAAGTTTAAATGGGTTTTTTTCCTTCTAGGACTGAGTATTTACTTTTGAAATAAAAATCTTAGGTTAAACGCTTAGATTAAAAGTTGTTTTCTCTAGAATAGCTAATTAATTTCAATTGTAATATTCTAATCACATATTTCAGTTTGGTTAGAGCAATGGGCATTATAAATTAGTGAGTCTGAAAATGTAAAACATTAGATGTCATGGATTAGCAATTGGAAACTTTATATTTTCAATGATAGATTTGTTTAGTTCTATTTATTTCACTTGAGGACAAGCAAAAGTTCAAGTGTAGGGGAGTTGATAAAGGCGTATTTTTCATGTTTTAAAAGTGCAATTTAAGATAGAATTATTATAGATTTTATAAAAATCATTAAGAATTGGTACTTAATTATTTTCATTTGGACATTTTAGGAAATAGAGGATTCAAGAGTTGAATTACGCTTACAACTTACAACTTGCATCGGTAGCTTTTGATGGCTACACTACCAGCCTAAAAGACGACCTTCTACTTACGTCGTCGACCTTCATAGTTAGCCTTCATGAAAAAGAAACTTCATGTAAGCCAACCCTAAATTTTCATATAAATAGCTTATGTTTCATTGTTTGAGGGACTTTTAAACACTTTTTCCTTAAACTAGAGTCATAAAATAGTTTTTAGATAGTTCTTAAAGAATTCTTTCGAAGAAGTGATTTGATCATTAAGAGGATTTTGCTTTTGCTATGGAGACCAAGATTGAATTTATAATTGAAGATTATTTCTTTCCAATATATAATTGGTGACATCTATTTTCATTATTCTTATGTAATTTTGTGAATTACTTATGCTTTCAATTATGAATTTCCTTGCCATTTCAATTAGTATTTGTGTTTTTGTTTCCAAATCCATGGCTGGCTAAATTTATTTATGAGAATTGATGAAACCCTAGATAGTTAAGATGATGATTGTGTTCGTGTTATAGGATTAAGAGATATATGGATGATTCATGATTGCAATTTCTATGAATTTCTATTATAATTGTTATAAACCCTAATGATACGGGAGTTGATTTGGATTTGTTAGAAATTCTTAGTTGATTTGATTAATCAATGTGAAGGTAGAGTTAATCAAATTAATTAGAAATTATCTAGAGATTAATGCGATGTTCAGTGATTGATTATTCATTAAGACATTAAGGATAATCGATTTAGGACATTAGATAATTATAGTATCGAAAGATATATGATTATAATTTAGAGTCCACTATTAATTGGCAGATACAGAAGCTGACCAATTAATTAGGAGTTTAAATCCTTAAGTTTTAAGGTATAATAATTTTACTTGAATGATCGTATAGCTATTAATCTATGTGATATGATAACAATTTGATTTGCGTAATCTATGGTAGATTTTGTTTTCCTATAATTCTCAATTGATTGCTTAATTTTAGATTTTTCATAGTTTTTTTCTTTTCAATAGTTTTAGTGTAATTATTAGATTAATTAATTTAATTTTGATTGCCAAAATATTAATAAGAACTAGTATAAGATTAGTAATCACTTAGTTCTTGAGAGATCGACAATCTTACTTTCTCTATATTACTTGATTCCAACCTAGTATACTTGCTGGAGTATTTGTGATTTATTTTTATATATATAGTTTAAGCAAATCATAAACTTGGGTTGAGAAAATAATTTTTCTCAAAGTAAACTCATCATCAATCCCCTTTGAAACCACCAACCAAAAGCCTATATTGATTTATAAGTCTAAAAAAGACCTAGCTGATTGACTAAGGCATATCACTTGCAAGATAGGCCATAATTTTTTGAATCTAAAGTCAAAAGTGAAATTTGGACTGAGAGAGTGTGGAAACCCTCTTAGATTAAATAATTTAATGAATGGGATATCTAATCCAAGACGAGAAGCTTAAAAGAGTTTAATCCAACAAGCAATATTCCTTAGGGGCAAACAAAGGCCATTTGCCCAAGTTGAAGGGCTACAACATTCGAAGCCCAACAAGAGTGACACATAGAGGAATCTCATCAAGAAAACCCATGATAAAGTTTTGGAAAATTTAAAAACCTAAGGGTGGGTAACTCAAAAGGTTAAGTTAAAGCTTCAAATAATGCATGCAAAAGAATAAATGACTATCAGGCAACGAGTCAAGCCATCGCCGATTGGCGATCTTCATACTAATAAGGCCTTTTAGCTTGTTGACAATCCAAAACAAAAAAAAAAAGGAAAATAAAAAATTCATATATATATGTTTTTTTTTCCAAAAAAATAAAAAAGAAAATTGTTAAGTTTAGAACCTTTCATTCTTGCTTCTCAAACCCAAGTCTTCAAAGTTTGTGTCTATCCAAAATGGCCTCTAAGAAAACTCGATATGGACAGTTGGTTCAATAAAGCATTGTCTACCCTTTCAAAAATTTTAGGATTGTTGGCTCGATAGAGTATTGTTCGGCTTTTTAAAAGTTTTCAAATTATTGGCCCATTAGGGCACTATCCATCCTTTTGAAAATGTTAAGGACCGATGGCTTGGTGGAGTGCTATCCGATTTTAAAAAATTTTAGGATCATTAGCTTAATAAAGTGTTGTCCAAATTCTTTAAAGATTTAGAATCATCGGCCCGTCTGAGGGCTATCCATCCTATTAAATATGTTATGGATCACTGGCTTGTTAGAGCATTGTTTGGGTTCTTCAAAGATTTCAAATCGTTGACCTATTAGGATATTATCTATCTTTTTAAAAATGTTATGAACTACTAGCTCGATAAGGCGCTATACATCCTTTTAAAAATTTTTAGATCACCTGCTCGGTGGAGCGCTATCCGCTTTCTTTCAAAATATTGGCCTATTGCTGGCTCATCAAATTTCTTTTAGTGTAGGATATCTTGTAAGGGCCTTAACCAATTAAATTCCTCACCTGTAGATAGCCCCAATGTTATCGCTCTTTTAGGAAAGAATATCTTACTAAATGATCTCATTTAGATAGACCACAAGGGGCCCTACTTGTAGATAACTGTGGTCATCTATTCAAAAGGTCTTACTAAGATAGATTGAAAGGACTCTTTCCACTTACCCTGATTCATAGCTCTAAAAGGGGACCGTTCTATAAGTAGCCTGTTTCATCTCTTAAAGGATACCATCAGCAACCTTTCCTTAAATCCTCCTCCTCTTACAAAGGTAAAAATGGAGTTTCATTTAGGTTTTTATTGTAAAGTAACCAAACTTCATTACAAAGAGGAGTAGCTATAGATGTCGAGTCTGATTTTTCAATTTCTTTTATTTAAAATTGATTTCTCATTTCTTGATTAATACTAAAGCCTAACCCATTTAATATTAATCCTCGACTAAAGAAACTGAGAAATTCTGGTTTTTTATTGAAAATTATTTTTGGAGTCGCCACCCGACCGGAGTCAGAAAAAAAAAAAAAACGTAACCAATTGGGTGGATTGGTTATGATTTAGCTACTGGTCTTTGATTTCAATTTTAATAAAGAACCAGAGAGTTTCGAATTCACGGGCTAACCTATTAAATCCTTAACGGGTATCACTATCTATTTACTGAAATTAGGATTATTTTTCTAATTATAATATTTAAAATAAAAATAAATAAATAAATAAAATCAAAAGAGAGAAAAAAGAGGGACCTAAGTTTCTATATATTTTCTCGTCGCCCCGAAAGTGTCTATGTACCCGTTAGCTAGGATCAGATGATCGTAGTTCGTTAAAAAAAAATATTTAATGTGTTGATTGATTTTAATTTTTGAAAATCGGCCGAATTCATATTATTATCAATTTAATTTTTTCAAGAAAAAAATAAAGAAATAAATAAAGGGCCCTAACTTGTAAGTGATCAAAAGACTCCCTAAACATTATAATCTTTTTTCGTTAATTAATTAGTTTTTCTAAAAAACTAATTTCCTATATAAAGAATTCTAAATAAATAAGAAAACTAATTCTAAAGGAATCCTAAGCATATGTATATATATATATATATAAATATAAATATGCATCTACACTATTTCTATTCAACAATTATCCTCTTAAGTGAATTAATAATGTTAGGAAATATACCTAATATAAAAACTAAACTTAAAGATTTCCTAAACTAATGTATGTATTAAATCACTAAAGACTTAAAAACATAATAATAATAATAAAATAATAAATAAATAATAAAAAAACTCATCAACGGAACCTGATTTGGCTATGTGGTGAAAGGGCTGCTACAGGTGTGGATGGGAAGACAGCGGCTGCCACCGACGTCCGTGTTGGTCAAAGATTCAGGCGTAGTTCGTGCCTGCACTGTGGGTTGGGTTGACTCGGCGCGTCTTAGAGTTTAGTATGTTGTAATGTGTTGTGAGTGCTGCGGGAGAGGGACAAACGCTGTTGGCTTCTGTAGTGAAGAGTGCTGTAGCAGATGGTGCACTGTGGTCATTGGATTTTTGCTGTGCTCGGTTGACAAAGGGGGAAGTGCATTGCTGTTGTTGTGTGTGGTTGCTGTTCTGCTGCTGTTCCGCCGCTGTGTAACTTCTACTGCTGTTCTACTGCTGTTTTGCTATTGCTCAACTGCTGTTCAGTTGATCGAGGATTTTTAATCAGATATGAAACTGATTTTTGTCTTGCTTCTGCAAAGTTAGAAAAATAAAGACATAGGTGCCTGTTGAGACTCGAACCTATGACCTTTAACTAAATCCACCTAAATACTCCGCTACTTATCCGTTAGGCCGTTGGCCTCTGCCTTGACATTCATTACTATTAAATTATATTTAAACTATTCGATTCCCTAAAATAAAAATTTTAACTAAACTAAAACTAAAACTAAAACTAACACTAAAACTAATTATTCCTAATATAAATTACTTCCTAAAAATCTACGAAATTTTTATAATTTTTCCTTTTCTTATTTTTTTGTTATTTTCATTATTTGCTAATTTTTATTATTATTATTTTTTTGAATTAGGACCCTTTTTTGTAAAAATAAAAATTAGGATTTCAGAGGAGCAAAAATTAGGTGTCTAAAATTAGGTGTCTACAATAGACACTCTAATTTTATCCTTCTTAGGAACCTTATTTTTCTAAAAAGGCCCTAAATGTGAAAAATACCAAAAAAAAATGAAAATTGAGAAAAACTAAAAAATATCAAAAATGAAAAAAAAAACAAAAGAAAAGAAGAAAACCTAGAAAAAAAAATAAAAAAAAATTGAAAAAATCACAAAAGTGTCATGTAGTGGACCATTTATGTAGGTTCAAGGGTGAAAATAATTTTTTGAGGTACAAAATGGCTTATAGAGTCAAAATAAATTTATGCAATTTGATTGAATTAAGAATTCCAAGTGAAAATGGGTTTCTATTGCAGATTAATTTTCTTGGCTGAAGTTCGACTAAGTCATTTTGAAATATTTTGAAAATTCATATTTTTAGTAGTTCATGGCCTAAAATGATACCTCAAACAAAATTAAAATGAACATTTTATGACCATTTGATGCTTTTTAATAAAAGCCAAATATGGATAAAAACCAGGATCATGATTTGGTCAAATTTGGTAAATTTGAAAAATATTTTGAGCATATATTTATTAAGCTTTGTATTTTATCAAGGAGCGTAATATGATTTTTTGTTTGATAATTAATTGAGCCTTCCTAGAGTGTTAAAAAAAAAAAAGCAAAGAAATTTGAAAAGGAAAATGTTGTGATGGAATCAAGCAAAGTAAAGAAAAAAAATAGAGAGAGAAAGATGGGGTGACACGTATCACGTTCGTAGTGGTAATACATATCACCATTTAGAGGTATCAAGTGGCACGTATTTATAAGTGCCACATGGCACCACCATAATGTACCACGTGTCTGCTACATGGTAGCGATAAGGCACTACGTGAACCAACCATGTCGCACTTAGAGGTCAATGGGTTGACTCCTTTTCCCCCTTCTTCTCCTTCCCTACGTAAAGAGTAGAATGCAAATAGTGGGTTCCAATTTATTTTAGGAAACCCACTCAATTTTCTGTACTTGATTTTGTGTATCATTTATTAAGTGAAAAATCTGAAAAAATATGGAAATAAAAGCTCAAGAAGTCTTCTTTTTGGAAAGTAGATTTTCTGAATTATTATTGAGAAAATTGAGAGAACTAAAAATAACAAATTCAAATGTCAAGTAAATACTTATTTATTATACCATGGACAAAATAAGCAAATCCAAGTATTTTTCTTACAATAATCCAAAATAAACCATTACAAAATTGGAAATCACATTCCTCATGAGATAAATGAACATTAATTCGTCCACATTTTCCATAAAATTGTAATTAATTTGATTAAAAGATGAAGAAATAAAAAAAAAGAACATAGATGCCATTAATGAGTGAAAATTGAATCTTACTCCTAAATAGAAGTTTCTTGAGGAGAAGTGATAGCTCAAAACTATAAATTAACACCTTCTCAATGCATTCAAGGCATCACTTCCACCAGAAATCAATCACAAATCCGAATTATGCCGGTTTCTCACTCTAGGTGATTTTAGAGTAAACTTACTCTCTCACTTCAATTTCTCTCACTCTAGAGAAAATCCATCAAACAAAATTCTTAAAACACTCTTCTTATGATTATAAACAAGGCCTAAGGTTTGATTTCAATCCATTTCATAGGGATTAGATCAATTTTAATGAGAAAGATTGAAAAAACTATTTTAGAGTTGTTGTGTACTGGGTTGATTTTTTCTAGAAAAATTGAAGGGGGAAAGCTTAGGTTTTTTAGAAATTGACTTGGGGTTTTTGAAATTCAATGTCTCATGAGTCTAATCTGACCAACCACGCTTCAAGAACCGGTCAGAAACCACCCGAACCAACCCATTTTCTTCCGCTATGTAAGTCTTCAACTTGTTCTTGTTTTCTTTAGGCTTGTTCACTAAAAAAAAAAAAAAGAAAATTCCAAAATAATAAAAAAAAAATGATGTTAAGCATGTTTTGAACTTGTTTTGATGTGTTTTTATGAATCTAATAGGTTTATGATAATTATGTTACATGTTTATATTGTTAAATTAATTAGCATATTTTAGGTAATGATTGTTTAGTTGTTTTACTTAATATGGTAATATTATGTTAGTATACTTTATTAATATATTTTTGCATGATAATAAAATTCTTTTTGTAGTATGGTTGATTATGTTAATGGGCCTTTATAATGGTGTTCTTAGATAAAGATAGGCTCTGATAGGAATTAACCCCATAGACTGATCACACGTAACTAAGCTAGAGGACTCCAAGGACTTATTCAAAGGATACTAGCTTTAGGCTATAGTCGAGACAAGGATTCTTGTCATGAGTTGGTCTCTTGCCCACCTAATTATCAGATTCTTACTTGTATCAGATCCACCCTTATTTAATAGCGGTGCATTATCCCAAAAGATAGCCCAAGAATAACCGAGGTAAGCTCTCGATCCGACCATAGGCATCCGACCTTAAATCAAGCTAATTTCTCTTTAGAAGAAATAATTGGTCCTTGGCCTAGTCCAAATCAAGTCAGCCCCTGACTACCAGCACTTTCTATTTCACCTACTCTATATCATAGTCCCAACTCCCATTCACCATGTGACAGGTGTCTTTTGGCATGATCTTTCCAAAAGGGTTCTTTACTTTTTCACACTAAATATTATTTATCTCTATTACCCTTTTTAGTATGTTTCATGTAACTAAATTGTAGAATACCATTTTGTTTTTTCATACATGTAAAGTAATCCTAGTGGATGGGTATATAAACCCTTACTTTCTTGTTTGTAGACAATAAAATAATCAATACAAAATTATTCACATTAAGCAACCTTATTATTCTCATTATATTTCAACTCTTATCTATTCCCTTTAATAAGGAATAGTGGTGAGTAACTCTTCAATTTGAATTGGTGTGTCATATCTGGCAAATTGTAGGCTGAGTAGGGTCAAGTGGTATGTTACATCCATTTGGTACCTACCCAAACTTTGCTAGCTTTTTTCCCTATTCGTTTTTGGTCCGTTTTGTTGTGGTGCTTCTCCATGTATCGACCCTGGAGGCGTATTAGCTTCACTGGTATCAAAGTATCATTCTAAGAGGGGGTGTGTAAAGTTACAGTGAAGTTTTGGTTCGCTTTATTATTAGTGGTTATTGTGTTCCTTTTGTAGCAACTATAGTGTGTTTGTGTATGATAGCAAGCGTAGTTTTATTGTTACTCTGTTTTTACTCTATTTCTCATTGCAAAAACAAAGCAAGTTTGTTTCTATTTTGTTTGAGTAACCATTAGGTACTAAAGTTGCTTGTGAATTGCTAATTTGTTTAGGAAGTATTATGCTATGTTAGATTCAAGTGTTCAGGGTGTTATCGGTGACCAGAGTAGTGGTGCTCAACCTGGTCATGGTCATAATGGTAGCAATACCCTAGGATCGGTAGATGACAAACTTGATAGACTGACTAACCTTATTGAAAGCCTAGTCACAGCAGTGTAAGTTAATAGACGATAACCTTATGGTGTATAGCACCATAACCTACAAGAAAATGTCCTTGAGAGACACCATAACCAAGGCAATTGAACCAATTGCCCAGTTCAACTATAGCGAGCTAGAGGACTAGTAAATCGAGCTACTAGATGAAGATTGAAGTTAAAGGAGATGAGGAAAAGTCGGATGTTGAAGCGTTTAGGGAGGAAGAAGAAGAGGTTGATTATTACTAAGCACAAGGATGAGGACGCCGAGCTCCTCAAAGGCTAGATAATGTCAAGGTTCAAATTCTACCCTTTAGTGGAAGTGGAGATGTCAATGAATACTTGGAGTGGGAAGAGAAGGTCGAGAAGGTGTTTGAATGTTATGGATATGCAAATGATGTCAAGGTTCGACTTGTTGCGCTAGAGTTTACTAGGCATGTCACCATGTGGTAGAAGAATTTGAATGCAGTTAGAGTACGGGATGGAAGATGAAGCGTTAGAATTTGGGATGAGATGAAAAGGTTGTTAAAAGGAAGATTTATACTCGAAACTTACTTGCAAGATACGTTTAAAAAGTTGTAGGAGCTTCACCAAGGAAGCTAAACTGTTAATGTCTATGTAAGAGAGTTCCAACTACTTATGATTTAAGTCTACGTGAAAGAACCAAAGGCTCGTACAGTGTTGAGGTTCATTTCTAGGCTCAAGTTTGAGATTCACAATATCGTAGAAGTGCAAAGGTTTTATACCTTAGAAGAGGCCGTTAAGATAGCACAAAGGGTTGAGAGGTAGAGGAGAAGTGTTTCCAGCCAACTTAGGCCAACATTCTCGCAAATCCTAATACCATACCAACCTGTTCACGCTGGGTCGAGGAAGCCATATAGAGTCGAGGATAGGAATGATCGATCTGATGACAGCTGGGCAAACTAGTAGGGCCTAACCGAGGTTAGGCCGAACCTAAGGACATATTGGAAAGGGCAAACCTCCAGATGGAAAACCAGTGAGGTAAAATGATTTAAATGTTTAGGCTTTGGACATATGGCCACTAAGTGTCCAAATCGATGTGTTATGGTGCTCTATGGAGATGTGGTAGATAGAATTGACAAGAGCGAGCTCAAGAAAGAAGAGGATGTTGGAAAACTTAAAGCTGAAGACGAAGAAGAAACCTATGTCTATGTTAACCAGGGAGAAGTAATGACCCTAGTCCTGAGACAAGTATTGAGCTCCTTACTAAACTCTAAGGAGCACTAGAGAGAAAATTTGTTCCATGCCAAGTGTACCATTAAAGGCCAATTGTGTATGATCATTGTGGATGGGGGAAGTTGTACCAATGTCATTGCATAGTCCTTTTGTGCAGAGGTTAGGTCTGCTAACCTTAAAGCATCCCCATCCTTATAAGTTACATTGGCTTCATGATAAGGGTGCTTTGCATGTAACTGAACAAATTACCATACTGTTCAGCGTTGGGAATGTATATAGGGATGAAATAGTTTGCGATGTCGTCCCCATGGAAGCTTCACATCTACTGCTTGGATGACCTTGGTTGTTTGACTAACGTGTTACTCATAATGAGTATAAGAACACATATGCCTTTGTTAAGGATTGAAGGAAAATTATATTGCAACGCATGGCCCCATCCCAAGTAAATGAAACTCATTACCAGCTTACTCGAGCTAATAAGAAGAAGGCCTTAGTGATGAACCGTAGAGAGCTTCGAGCTACTGGAGAAGCAAAAGAACCTATGTTCCTATTAGTTAGGAGATCGTTGGAGATAAGAGAATTATAGAATGTTCTAGAAGAGATCTAAAGCTTGCTATATGAGTTTTCTGATTTGTTCTCGGAAGAATTGCTCAGAGGACTACCGCCAGTTTGAAGCATAGAGCATTATATTGATCTGTAGCCAGGCACTACCCTATCGAATCGACCTACATATAAGATGAACCTTGAGTAGGCTGCTAAGCTGAAGAAATAGGTAGCAAGCTCATAGAGTGAGGATATGTGAGGGAGAGCATGAGCCCTTGCATGGTACTGGCTTTACTTGTTATGAAGAAAGATGGTTTATGGCATATGTGCATTGACAACATAGCAATCAATTAGATTACTATCAAGTACAGATATCCAATACCAAGGTTTAATGATATATTGGATGAGCTTCATGGTGCTAAGATATTTTCAAATATTAATCTGGAAAGTGGCTACCACTAGATTCGTATGAGATTAGGAGATGAGTGGAAGACTACCTTCAAGACTAGGTACAAACTCCATGAATGGTTGGTTATGCTATTCGGGTTTACTAATGCGCTAAGCCTATTCATAAGGTTAATAAACCATGTGATGTGCCCTCTGATCAAAAGGTGTGTAGTCATGTATTTTGATAACATATTAGTATGTAATGCCCACCAGGATAGCCATGTCCAACATCTCCATAACGTATTTGACATTTTACAAATTAAGAAGTTGTATGGGAACGTAAAGAAGTGTATATGTCGCTAGAATGAGGTAGTTTTCCTAGGGTTTATAGTATTGGGATAAAGGATCCAAGCATATGAGGAAAAGATCTAAGCTATTTTAGAATGGTTGATGCCGAAGAATATCACTAAGGTTCGAAGTTTTCATAGCTTAGCTTCTTTCTATAGGCAATTTATTAAGGAATTCAATACAATAGCCACCCCATTAACCGAATTGACAAAGAAGAGTGAAAGATTCAGGTGGAACAATCAAGCTGAACAAAGCTTTAGAGAGGTTAAAGAAAAACTCACCTCAGCACTTGTCTTGTTACTACCAAATTTTGACAAGCTCTTCAAATTAGAATGTGATGCGTCAGTAGTTAGAATTAGTTTTGTCCTGATGTAAGAGCGATGACCTATCATCTACTATAGTAAGAAACTTAGTGGTCTTTCCCTGAACTATTTTGTGTACAAAAAGGAGTTGCATTCCCTCCTTTAAGCTCTCATTGTTTGGCAATTCTATTTGCTACCACAAGAGTTTGTTATTTACATTAACCACAAATCATTGAATCATCTTAGGAGTCAGAATAAACTCTCAAAGAGATAAGCCAAGTGGTTGGAATTTATGGAAGGGTTCTCATACGTCATTCGACATAAGACGAAAAGCATAAACGTAGTCGCCAACGCTTTGTAATGAAGGCAAACTTTGCTAACCACTTCGCCAAGAAAATTATTGGGATTCTCACTCATCACTGAGTAGTATGCTATTGACCCTTACTTTCATCCGGTTGTTGAATAATGTTGAGAAGGATTAGTTATTGGCAGATATTATCTTAAGGATAACTATCTATTCAAGGACTGCAAGTTATGTATTCCAAACTACTCCATACATGAGCTATTGATTAGGGAAGCTCATAGCGGAGAATTATCTTGTCCTTTCAGGGAGACTAAGATAGCTAATTTGTTAAAGGAAAACTTTTATTGGCCTGGTTTGGCTAAGGATGTCCATAAGGTGGGGGGTGTTATGAGATATGCAAATAAGCTAAGGGAAAAAGAGAACCCTATAGAGAGTACTTGCCCTTGCTAATACTAACCTTACCTTTGGTCGACCTTAGTATGGGCTTTGTCTTAGGGTTGCCTCGGATACTCACAAGAAAAAATTCTATATTTGTTGTAGTAGATGCTTCAACAAAATGGCATGCTTCATCCTATGCTATTGAACTAATGATGCTTTATGTATTGTCGATTTGTTTTTGCAGGAGGTTGTTCGACTACATGGGGTACCGAAGACTATTGTCTCAAATTGAAACATAAAATTTTTTAGCTATTTTTGGAAGACTCTTTAGAAAAGACTTGGAACTAAACTCATATTTAGGTCTAGTAGCCACCTTTAAACTAATGGCTAGATTGAAATGGTGAACAAGATGCTAGGTAATCTACTTAAAGCTGTCATAGGAAAGAACTTGAGGGATTGGGATTTATGCCTACAAGTTGTGAAGTTTACATATAACTAAACTATTCATAGCACTATTTGGAGGACCCCATTCGAGGTCATCTATGGCCTTTACCCCGCTATTCCCTTGGTTATGATCGGTACCCCAACAGCTACTAAAGAAAGTCAATCCAAAGTTGACCGAGCCCAAGAATTGCATGAGCTACACCAATCTGTAACTAAGAACATCACCAAGTTCAATTAGAAGTGGTGAGAAATTGGTAGCTTAGGCCACCAAACTATTTCTTTCCAACTAGGAGACTTAGTATGGATTAACCTCAGCTGAGAATAATTCCTACACTTGAGACAAAACAAGCTATCTCTTCGTGTTAATGATTCGTTCAAGGCCCTTAAGAAGATCAACTGTAATGCCTACCAAATCAAGTTGCTTGATGACTATGGTATTTTCTCCTCCTTCAATGTATTCGATCTGATTCCCTACCAACCAATAGAAGAATACCCTATGAGTGCCCCAGAAAAAAGAGCAGAGACCGCTCTAGATTTGAGGACAAATCTATCTGACCATTAGATAGATGATAGGAATCAACCCCTTAGACTGATCACACATAGCCGAGCTAGAGGACTCTAAGGACTCACTTAAAGAAGACTAGCTCTACGCCATAACTAAGATGAGGATTCCTATCACGAGCCAGTCTCCTACTGACCTAACTATCAGATCCTTACTTGTATCAAATCTACCCCTGTTTAGCAGCAATGCTTTATCTCAAAAGATAGCCCAAGAATAGTTGAGGTAAGCTCCTGATCCAATCACAAGCATCCAACCTTAAATTTAGCTGATTTCTCTTTAGAAGAACTAATTAATCCCTAGGCTGGTCCAAATTAGGTCGACTCCTGATTGTTAACACTTACTATTTCGCTTACTTTGTATCATGGTCCTAACTCTTGTCCACCATGTGACATGTATCTTTTGGCATGACCTTTCTTGAAGGATTCTTCACTTTTTTGTATGGAATATTCTTTATCTCTTTTACCCTTTTTAGTATGTTTCATGTAACTAAACTGTAGAATACCCTTTTGTCTTTTCATACATGTAAAGTAACCCTAATGGATGGGTCTATAAACCCCTACTTTCTTGTACATAGACAATCAACTAATCAATACATAATTATTCACATTGAGCAACCTTATTATTCTCATTATCTTTCAACTCTTATCTGTTCCCTTTTGTAGGGAGTAGTGATGAGTGATCATTCAATTCGAACCGGTGTATTATATCCAGCGAAATAGTAGGCCTAGTAGGGTCGAATAGTATGCCTAGTAGGGTCGAATAGTGTATCATATCCATTCAGTAGCTACCCAGACTTTGCTAGCTTTTTTCTTTGTTTGTTTTTGTTCGCTTCTTTGTTTGTTCGACTCTAGAGACGCATCAGGCTCTCTCCTAATTTTTTTTCCACAAATAAAATGTTTTTCATAAATAAAAAAATAAATTGGCCTTTTTCAAAATTTAGGATTTTCCTAAAATTTTTCAAGAGTAGAAAAAAAAACTTATTTTTTTAAATTAATAAAATTTAATGAACTTAAAGTGAAAATAATTTTTCAAAAATAACATAAACTAACAAACTAAAATTTTCATTAATACTGAATTACATAGGCTTACTCTCATTTCGTGGGTACGTAGGCACTTCGGGCATCCAAAAATAATAAAATTTTTTGTTTTTCCCATTTTTCTTTTTTCTTAAATAGAGTCGAATTTATTTGAAAATATGTTTAAGGCTTATTAATCAATTTTATGACTCTCTTTTATGGAAACCACTTAGGTTTTAATAAGTTAGTCTTCGAACATAAGTCTTTGCTTTCTATTTTTCTAAAATTATTTTTAGAAAAATCGTAGCCCAATAGTTAAAATTAAGGCTCATCTACCTACGAGCCCTAATTTCTCTTTTTTTTTTCTTCAATTTTGATCAAGTAATGACTCCATTTTTCACACAGTTATTTTAATATAAAATCTTTCCTTAGTCTTGTCGAGAGATTTATATTAAGCAGACTAAGCTTAATAAAAATTGGACTCAGAAAAGAGAAAAACCAAAAATTCAGCTTAATAATGGGTATCTACATGCTATCCTCTTATTATACCTTTATAAGGACTTGTTGAACTTACTCATGTACATTGCACCTAAAAGAAGAGAGCCTCTAAGTTTAGTCTTTGCCTTCTCTATTGCATAGACATTAGGTCAACTAGAGTTTGAAGCACTAATGGCTACAATCTACTATTGCAAACCCTTTCCTGTTTTAGCTCTTCATCATTTCGTGAGGACTTGGTAGATTGTCTAGTATTTGGCATCTTCTAATGTGATGGTAGTCAACATGGATCTAAGATTCTGTAACCTTGAAGTAAATAGAGCATCACGATGTTATACACTAATGACAGTAGCAGTAGTAGTTACTATTCTAAGCTAGCATTGCATGAAAACATTGGAATCTCAAGTTTTTTCTTGTATCACGTACACCTTAATCAAAGCATCAAATGAGGTATCAACCTTATGTGATCAGATCTGCAATATCTTCTCTCTACATAGATTTGGTCAATCGTGTCAAGGAAAATGTCTTGCCTTTGGAAGTTCTCCTTAGTGTCATTTTGTTCAAGATTTCTTTATCACTAGGAAGTTGCTAAATAATGTAGGTAAGATAGCTTTTCTTCAAAACCTCCATTAAGGGAATTTTGTTGAGAAGGAAACATATGTGCTTAATGCTACTAATTAAGTTATTTAAAGTGTAGAAATAACAAAAGAATATTTTATGTGTCCTGTTGAGCTTAATTTTTTTCTCAGTTTTATATTTTCCTTAATCCAACTAATATTAAACCCTAACCTATTTAATATTGGTCCTAGATTAAGGGTTAAAAAAACTGTTTTTTTTTTTTGTTTTAAAAATTGTTTGGAGTCGCCACCTGATTGGAATCAGGAAAAAGAATTAAGTTATAACTAATTGGATAGATTAGTTATAATTTAGCTATTGAGCTTTCGATAAAACCTAATTTTAAATACGTTTTTAAAAATTAAAGATCTGGATCTGAGGGCTATCCTATTAAACCCTAAATAGGTACCACTTTTTAAATTTCCAAATTTAATTTCACTTTTCAATAATACCCTTTTTAAATTTCAATTTCTAAACAACAAATCATATCACGTGCATCTAAGTTAATTAAATTGATTATTTACAAAAGATGGAAAAAGAAAATTTTCTTTCTTTTGAGTTACCCCGTAATTGCTACAAGTGCCTACGTACCCGTTATTCAAAATCAAACTTCTGTAGTTCATTCCGAAAATATTAGTGGGTTGGTTGCTTTTGCTTTTAAGAAAATGGTCAAGTTTACGTTATTTATTTGATTTAGTTTATTTGAAGAAAAATCTCTAAAGGGTCTTAGATTTAGTTTGTTTATTTTTTGTAAATTCTAAAGCCCTAATTTGAAAAATGAGTTGTTTTTTTTATTATTTGAAA
The DNA here is from genome assembly GCA_024138005.1 of Lumnitzera racemosa. Taxonomy (NCBI): domain Eukaryota; kingdom Viridiplantae; phylum Streptophyta; class Magnoliopsida; order Myrtales; family Combretaceae; genus Lumnitzera; species Lumnitzera racemosa. The sequence continues at coordinate 13,615,387 of JAMXBC010000007.1, forward strand.
AGTAAGTTTTCTAAGTTATAAAACACTTCTTTTTTATTTTCTATTATCTTTTTTTTCTCCTTTATTTTCATTTATTATATCGTTATATATATATATATATTTAAGCTTTAACAAAGAAAATAAATAAATAAATACATAATATGCTAAGCTATTCTATCTCTTTTTTTTTTCTCTTTCTCTTCTTTTTTTCACTTTATGTTTTTCCTTTTTTTTTATTGATTACAAATTGCAATAATAAAAAAAAAACAAAAAATATAAAAAAATACAATATGGATCGAAACTAAAACAAATAAGGTTAAACCAAGGGAGAAATGTGTACAAGTTGCATTAGAGTGTGGAACTTAGGTTAAACTCAGTTCAATTGGTTAGATCTTGGAGCTCTAATGGGTTAGTACGTAACCCACATGTGAATGCGATAAGGAATAGCAACAACAGTTGTTGGGGACTACTTTGGAAGGTTTCGAGTAGTGAAATGAATGGGAAAGGCTACCTAGGTGGTTATTCTATTAAAGATCAGGGGGGGTTTGCCCAAGCACCACTACTTAAGGTAGTGGTTTGGGGGTGGTCGACTCTTGGGTAACAACAAATGATGCATGCTATGGTGGTGCTAAAGTAGTCGATTGCAGTAATAGAGAGTGGGCGTAGCTTTGTTATGGATAGATTAAGGAACTTAAGGTTACGACTATAGTGGGGGTATTCAGTTTTGGATTTAGACAGGTTTGGGAGGTAGTTGCGGTGAAGTGGTTGCTACAGTTCATGTTGAGGCGAGGGTTACGTAGGCTTTGGTGTTAGAATGAAGGAGTTGCTATGGTTAGGTCATATGATAGGTTGTCGGTGAGAGAGAGAGGGAGCTTAGATGATTAGGTTAGGTTATGTGTGCATGTTGGATCTAAGAGAGTCAGGGGACAATGCACAATAGCGGGTCATAGGGTATTCGGTGTAGCTACGGATTGAGCAGCTAGTAATACCGTGGTAGATGATGGGCGTGGTGTGTGGTATATGGTGTACATGTAGCAAGGTTTGGTAGTTAAGGTTTAGTGGATCAAATGGAGTACAATCGAAGTATGTCTCGTAAGGATAGGGTTATAAGTGGCTATATGTGTGTTCGTGGTTCGGTGTATGTGTGTGTTGTATGTACTGTGGCTATACGGTAGGCGTGAGTAGATAGTGAATGAGTAGGTCGATGTTACTACTGCTATAGTTTATGTGGGTATTGGTTTCAATAGACCCAATTTTTCCAATTTGGTAGTTCGATCTATGATTTATCATTCATGGACGTTGATAAGATCCTTCCATTTAGCAGTACCTTATGAGAGGAAGTAGTTATGAGGAAGAGAGCTTGTATGCATGGGTGTTGCGGTATTGACATGGTGTAATTGTGCATGGATAATGGATAGTAGTTGTTGTCGAGCTTGATTTTTCAGTTTTTTTTTTTAAATTGATTTCTTATTTCTTGATTAATACTAAACCCTAACCCATTTAATATTAATCCTCGACCAAAGAAATTGAGAAATTCCGATTTTTTTATTAAAAATAATTTTTTGAGTCGCCATCCGACCGGAGTCAGGAAAAAAAAAAGAAACCGTAACCAATTGGGTGGATTGGTTATGATTTAGCTACTGATCTTTGGTTTCAATTTTTATAAAGAACCAGAGGATTCCGAATTCAAGGGCTAACCAATTGAACCCTAACGGGTACCGCTATTTATTTACCGAAATTAAGATTATTTTTCTAATTATAATATTTAAAATAAATAAATAAATAAAATCAAAAGAAAAAAAGAACTTAAGTTTCTACATATTTTATCGTCGCCCCGAAGATTCTTACGTACTTGCTAGCCGGGATCAGACGATCGTAGTTCTTTTCAAAAAATTTAGTGTGTTGATTTATTTTAATTTTTGAAAATCGACCAAGTTTACGTTTTAATTTATTCGGTTTATCAAAGAAAACTCAAAAAGGATCCTCATTCACTAAGTCTTTTATTCTATTTTATGAAAACTCTCTAAAAGCCCTATTTTTCTAAAACAGGATTTTTATTATTATTATTTTTTATTTCCAAAATAAATTTCTAAGTGAGAAAATCCTAAAAATATACCTAAGCCAAAAAAAAAAAAAACCTTGCAAACCAATCTTATTAATTCCCATATAACACACTTATACTAACACTGAAACTCCTAAACTAACATGCTCATATATTATTATGTTAACTAATAAATAACAATATATATAATAGTTAGTCTTAACAATCCCTCGTCTAATATGCAATGTCTACTTATTAAATAAAAATTTTCTTTAATTAATAAAATGCACCTAATATGTATATCACAAAGAAAATTAATGCTAAAAAACTACCTTATGCTAATATACACATATGTATATATGCATCATGTTAAACTATTAAAATCCTAATAAAATAATACAATATGATAAATCAGAAAAATTTGGACAGAACCTAGTCGCTTGTGGCCACTATTTATTGCGTTCGGTGAGGATGGGGAGGAAGAGGGAATCGATGGAGGGGGTTGTTGCGGCAATGGGCGTTGTCATTGCTTCTATGTCGTGCTTGTGGTGTCAGGAGTGTACGGTGGACTGCAGATTGGTTTTCGATGTGTTGTTTCAGTTTCCGAATCCAGTCAGGGGGGCAGTAGCGGTCGTGTGTTGGTCGAGCATGGCTCAGCCGGTCGAGGACACTACAGCAGCGAACTATTTGGCTATCATACGTACTGGTAGCAATGTATTGCAACTGCTATGAGCGTGTGTGCATGCAGCAGTATATTCCGACTGCTGTGAGCGTGTGTGCGTACAGCGTACGGTGTTGGCGCTGTGTGTGTACAATGATCAACGAAGTTCGCTTCGCTACTGCTATTTGGTATCGGGGATTGGTCAATGAACGGTGAATTTGTTGATGGAGAGAGGATAGATTGGAGCGGTAGCAATGAAGCTCGAACGTGATTTATTATGCTCGTCAATTATGTTGCTGGAGTTACGAAGCGAAGTAGAGCGCGATCTGATGTAGGTCCCTGTTTGATGCACGCCCGTAGCTGAAGTTGTATGACCGGTATTGTGCTGTTGGATCTTGTGCTACACTCAGGCACGCTCGGTGTAGATGGTGGTGTTTTGAAGAAACTTAGATGCTGTTTGTTATTGAGGGCGTTCGGACATACTGTTGTAATTGATTACGTGGAGCTGCTGTATGGACTCGGACTTTGGTCAACGTTAAGCAGTTTGGTCAATAGCTTACATAAGTCCTTTGGATTACGCCAAGGGGCTGTGCAATTGTGTATGCTGTTTTGGCGTGTACTGTTTGTAGGTTGCAGACTGTGGGATGTTGGATGGATTCTTGGCATGTTTGGAAATTAGGTTCTTTTTTTTTTTTTTTTCTGTTCTGCGTGAAGTGTTTATATAGTCTAAACCAAATCATATCATATCATATCTAATTATATCTAATTCGTTAATTAAATTAGATTCAAATTTAATTCAAATCTGATTTAACTAATATTTCTATTATTTGATTAGATATGAATCCGATTTTAAATCTTACTTTTGCAAAGACAAAAAAATAAAAACATAGGTACCTAGTGAGACTCGAACCAAAGACCTCAAACTAAATCCACCTAAATACTCCGCTACTTATTTGTTAGACCATTGACCTACGTCTTGACATTCATTACCATTAAATTATATTTAAACTATCTGATTCCTTAAACTAAAATTTTAAACTAAACTAAAACTAAAACTAACACTAAAACTAATTATTCCTAATATAAATTACTTCCTAAAAATCTACGAAATTTTTATGATTTTTCCTTTTCTTATTATTTTGGTATTTTCATTATTTGTTAATTATTATTATTATTATTATTTTTTATTTTTTTATCTTTTTGAATTAGGACTCTTTTTGTAAAAAATAAAAATTAAGACTACGGAAGGAAAAAAATTAGGTGTCTACAGCTGTATGTGCAACGTTGACATGGGGCTACTATTCTTGTATGAGAAAGAGAGGGAAGGAAAAGGAAAGAGGAGTAGGAGAAGGAAAGATGTCTTGTCAAGAGCCAATCATGAAGTGCCATGTGTTACGACAAGATACGTAGCTTTGTAATTTCTTAACACGTATTAGTATGCTGTGTGTATGTTGCGAAAAAAAAAATAACAAAGGCCATTTTTTGTGCCTTTGGTGATGCTCGAATTGGAGAACTTAAGTTAAACCCAATACCAAATCTGAGTGCTTATGCATTAGGTAATTAGCCTATGCCTTATTCACATGTGCAATTAAATTGTATATATGGACAAGGTCAGCCTAGGCTAGATTTGGATCTAATCCTAGGCCCAACACCCTTCACCTATTAAATCTAAACTATTTTATTATAATTCAACATTATTCTCTAAAATTTCCCTAAAATCCTCTATTTTTATAATTTTTTTCGTGTTATTTCCAATTTTCCAATTTTTTGTATATTTTCTAAATTTCTTTTTTTTTTCCTAAATTTTCCATTTTTTTGGTTTTTGTTCTAAATTTCTTATTTTTGGGTTTTTCTTAAATTAGGACCCTTTGCTCTATTCTAAAAATTCTAAAAAAATAAAATGGAGGCAAAAATAAGGTGTTTATGTATCCAAAGAAATTATTTGAAAGCTACATGAACTAATTAAAACCTAAGATGTTCATAACCTAAATAACATATAATAATTAGAACCAAAAGCAAATTTGTGAAGGATTATTAGTAAAAGCACATGAAGAAAGGAAATGAATGAAACAAATTATAATGAATAAAAGAAAAAAACAAGAAGTCTGAACAAACATAAGTGACTTCTATGAGAGAATAAAAGTTTAGAAGCTACACAAATTTTGAAGTTCACAAGTGTGGAAGCATAACAAAATCAACAGCTAAACTATTCCAAAGCAAAGATTAAAGCAAAAGTTAGAAGATCATCCAAAAGCTAAAAGCTAATAATTAATGTTGAAGCTAAACAAGATGGGAAAAACAATTTATAGTACTACAAGTCAAGAACCACTATTAAGAAGGAGATATTTCTTGGTAATATACTTGATTGAGTTAGGGAAAGATTTCAAATAAAAAAACAAAATATTATCAAGATGAGAAATTCCATAAGAGAGAAAAACAAAAGTATAAAGTTGATACAAAATACATTAGAAAAGAATCAAGTGATAGCAATGAAGATTGAAAGACGGAAATGAAGGAGATTACATAATTGAAGACACAAAAAATATTATTAGAAATATCACATTTGAACGTTGGAATTTGTAAACTACATAAAGATTGGAGATTGAAAGAACAACAAAGGTATTGTAATTAATGAATTGAGAAGAAGAAAAACAGGAGAAAACATTTTACTCTATAAAGAGCAAAAGTGTTTTTTTTTTTTTTTTTTTTAAGAATTAAGCTAAAGTGTGAAAAAAGCACATTATAATCCTTAAGAGAACAATTAAACTCATTAAACTTGGTGGATAGCTAATTGATAGAATGGTAAAGGAGACTTTGTATATTGCAATTACTTTTACATTAAGTAGTAGGGAGGCAAGGCAGAGTTATGAGAACTATATACCAATCTTGATTTTACTCAAATGGTGAAACAAGCTGATGTGAACGACTAGATCCTTAGCACAAATTGCTCGAAGAAGTGACTCTTAAGGAGCCTTTATATCTCGCTGCTTGATCTTCTAAACCCTTAATCTTTTAATTTATTGCAATTTTATTTACTTGCATACTTATAATGGACCTACATTTTTATGTACAGGGGATCAAAAGCATGTTTTCTTAAAAGTATTAAGTATCAAAACAAAAGCAAGGATAGGTAAGGATTAAAAAAGTTAAAAAATTAATTTAAAACTTATCTTAAGCTTCTGCATGCAAATTTCTTATCTAAATTTGTTAGCTTCTAATACATCAAAACAAAAAACAAGTAATGTTTCATAGTAATCTTGAACGTTATGAAATGAAAAAGGTTTAAGTGTTTGAAGTAATGTCGAACTAGGTTTTTCACCTCTTAATTTTTATAAATTAGGTCTTCCTTAAATTGACTAGTACTAAACCCTTCCCATTTAATACTGATCTTAGATTAGAGTCTAAAGAAAACAAATTCTTTTTGTATTTTGAAAACTACTTTAGAGTCGCTACCCAACCGGAGTCGGGAAAAAGAGTTAATTTATAACCAATTGGGTAAATTGGTAATAACTTAGCTATTGGCCTATCAATTAAACCATTTTCAAACGGATTTTGAAACTAGAGATTAGGATCTTAGGGTTAGGAAATTTAAACCTTTATGGGTACCATTTACTTTTAAAATTTAACTTTAACCTTAAAAATTGCCTTTTAATTCCATAAAACAAAACTTAATTATTAGTTACTTTAATTGGACCATTATTGAGCTCTATTTCAATTTCCTTAATTAAATCTATATCAAACCCATCTTGCTTAATACAAATTACTCAACATTAAACTAAGAAAATATATATATTTTTTTAAATTGAAGTCTCCAACTAGTTCAATTAGTAAAAAGTAAAATTAGGGTTTTCGAGTGAGAAAATCCTAATTTGGCTACTGATTGTTGATTTTCTAAGAAAATGATTTTTAAAAAATTAAATCAGAAAAAACCAGATTTAGGGGCTAACCTACTAAGACTAAGTAATCATGTAAAAACTAAAGAAAAATTAATGGGATTTATTTTTGTAATTTTCTAAAAAATACTAATATATATATAAATATGCAAAAGATAACTCAAGTGAATTTTTTATTATTATTTTATTACGAATTTTAAGAAAAAGAAAAAAAAAAGTTTCTTTTCTATTTTAGACAGTTGCTTTGAAGGTATCTAAGTACCCACTAGTTGGGATCAAACCAACTATAGTTCTCTTTCATAAAATTTTTAGTGGGTTGATTTCTTTTATTTAAAAAACTGAGCCAAATTTACATTTATTTAACAATTTATTATTTAAAAAAACTAAGAGATCTAATTTTCCCAAATTAAAAAAAAAAAAAAAACCTAACTAACTAAATCTTTTTTGAAAACCCTAATTAAAATTTTTATTTTGTTATAACCACTACGTGTAAAAAAATATCTTTTTTGAATCTTAACTGTAAGATATGTTGAAGATATGATCTAAGTACTTATTTTTTTAAAATCTCAACCACAAGATATGTATTCGATAGGTATTTTTTCTAAATCTAAACTACAAGATATATATTTTGATACGTATTTTTTTTAAATCTCAACCGTAAGATATGTTTATTTTTCAAAAAACACTATTTTACTAAAAATGTAAATTAACTAAATTTTATTAAAAATTAAAATTATCTAAAAAATTCAAGCAAACAATAGTAAAAAAATTGCACCAAGACAAAAATTAATTAGTAAAAATAATTGAATTAAAATAAAAAAAATAAAAAAAAATGAAATAAAACAATTTTTACCAATAAGTCGAGTCGAGCGCATTGATCGTGTACAGTCTACGGTGTTCATCGGGCTTATGCATGGTAGATCTTGTGTATGGACTTTATGTGTGCTTGAGTATGATTTCGTGTGTGCTGGTGATCATTTGGACTTCATTTACGTACTCGATGGAGTTAATCATACGCGCACAACAATTTTGACTTCATCGTGAGTGCGGCCATGTTCGTGTGTTGGGTTACGTTTGTGTGTGCTTCGGATTATATATGCTTCGTTGGAGTGTATATCATGCTGTTGTGGTGAATTGGTATTATGAAGTGTTTGATAGTATGTAGGACATGAGTGGTTGTGAATCAAGCGGATAAACATGATGTGAAGGTAGTGGCAATGTGAATTGTGATTGGATGCTTGTCGGTTAGGAATGTGTGTTGTGGGCATGCGAATTGGAGTGTAGGACATAGGTTGTTCAAAAATTTTATCATGACAATGTTAGCAATGGGTTATTGTGGCATTGTTGAGAATTGGATTGCGTCAAGGCCTGTTATGGATTGTATTGTGCATCAAGCAATTCGGTCAGCAACTTGTTCGTCAAGCGGTATAGTATTGTAGACGTCAATGTGGAGCTACTTAAGGTAAAGACATGTAGTATAATTTATGAGGGTATTCAATTGATGCTGGTGTGTTGTCTGTTCGGCTTTGTGGATAGATGTGTCGTGCATCTGCTGTTGTGTCAAATTGAATTAGTGGATGTCAGGGTATATGATGTGGCTGGCAGTGTGGATTGAAGTGTTGGTTATAACTTAGAATTGGACTATGCAGTAAGGATTAAGGACTTGTCTGGAGATTGCATTGGTTGGATTTCGACTTTGCATTGAAGTGAGGATGGCTAGGTGAACTTGCATTGAATGTTTGGGCGATTGTGTTTGTGAATTATATAGTTTGTGATTTAAGGGAATGTATAATTAAAAAAAATGTCTTGAACTTCATCGATAAATTCCTATTTATAAACCAAAGGCTAAATCTTTCATATCTTTTAATTTTAGATTTGATCTTAACAAACGAAAGATATGATGGATATGATGAAGATTTAATCTAATTTCTAGAAACCCTATTTGGGCTTTCTATTTACCGAGCTTGATCCGATCTAATTTGATTTAGTCCAAGAGTCCACTTAATAAAATATAAATTTAATCTATTATAATATAATTTAGATAAAAAATCTATTTTATACTGGATTGGATGAAAATTATTTTAATAAAGCCTAATTCTTAAATGATTTATTAAATTAATCACACATTGTTATCTAATTTGACACTAAAGAACTTGACGTGATTAAACTTGATACAATTTTTCATCTTAGCTTAACTTGACATGATTCGATATGATTCTACTTAACTCAACTCGATATGGTTTGACTCATTTCGATAGGATTCGACTAGATTTTATATGACTTGACTTAATTCGATATGACTCGATACGGTTTGACTTAACTCAATACAATTTAATTCTACTCGACTTGATTCGACTTGATAGGATTAAACTCAACTCAATTCGATACGATTCAACTCGATACGACTAGACTTGATACAATTTAACTCAACTTAACTTGACTTTGTTTTTTATTTTTTTATTTTTTCTTTTAATTTTCTTTTTTTTTTCATTATTTTCTTATTTTTTTGTTTATTTATTAACCTAACTCAAATAAAATAAAACCAAAATGGCAAAAATGAGTTGTTTACAGCTATCCCTCTTTGTAGTGAAGTTCGATTAGAAATTCGCTACAAAGACAAAAGAAATACTCATTTTTGTTGGACTCTACTTCTAAACTAACTAACTAGGCTATATTCTATGAAGGAATTTAAGGGGGGCTTAATTGAGTTGTTTTAATGGATAATTCGAAGGGGATATATCTCCTCGAGATTTCACAAATGTTTTGGTTAAGTGGATAATCCGAAGAGGGTAGATCTCTTTGAGATTTCAAAAAACTTGCTTTGGTGGATAATCTTAAGAGGATAGATCTTTTCAAGATTTCAAAAAATTTGTTTTAGTGGATAATTCAAAGAAGATAGATCTCTTCAAGATTTCAAAAAAAAAAAAAAAAAACTTACTTTGGTGAATAATTTGAAAAGGATAGATCTTTTCGAAATTTCTATTGGTTTGGTGAACAATTTGAAGATGATAGATTTCTTCGAAATTCGTTATATTTTGGTGATTCAAAGAGGATAGATCTCTTTAAGATTTCAAGCACTGTTTTTGTTTTGGTTTAGTTGATAATTCGAAGAGAGTAGATCTCTTTAAGATTTGAAACACTTACTTTGGTGGATAATTTAAAAAGGAGAAATCTCTTTAAGATTTAAAAAAACTTACTTTGGTGAATAATTCAAAGAGGATAGATCACCTGGAGATTTAAAAAAAAACTTACTTGGGTGGATAATTCAAGGAGAACAGATCTCTTCGAGATTTCAAAAAACTTACTTTAGTGGATATTCCAAAGAAGATAGATCTCTTTGTGATTTCAAAAAAACTTGCTTTGGTTTGATTATCCGAAGAGAATAGATCTATTCAAGATTTCAAAAATACTTACTCTGGTTTGATAATCTAAAGGGGATAAATCTCTTCATGATTTAAAAAAAAAAAATTACTTTGGTTTGATAATCTAAAAAGGCCAGATCTCTTTGAGAGTTCAAGAAACTTGTTTTGGTGGATAATCTAAAGAGGATAGATCTCTTTGAGATTCTTATTTTGTTTTGATGATCTGAAGTAGATAGATCTTTTCAAGATTCTTATTTTGTTTTGATGATCTAAAGAGGATAGATCTCCTTGAGATTTCTTGTTGATTTGGTAGATAATCCGAAAAAGATAGATCTCTTCGAGATTTACTTTTAGTTGATGGATAATCTAAAGAGGATATATCTCTTCGAGATTTCTTTTTGATTTGATGGATAATCCGAAGAGGATAGATCTCCTTAAGATTTTATAACTGATTAATAATATTAAGAAGATAGATATCTTTGAGATTTCTTTTTTATTTGTTCGGAAGGATAGATCTTTTGAAAACAAGATAAGATGACATTCTATTAAAGACAAAGTGAGATAGTACTCTCATGAGCAGGGAGATCTTTTAAATGATTGGACGACACTCCATTAAGAAATTGATCCAAGTAAGGAATAGATATGATAATGCTCCTTTAAGTAAGTAATCCTAAAAATGATTGGATAGTACTCTACTGAGCATGTAATATGGAAAATGATTAAGCTAAATTGGATAGTGCTTCTTTGAGTAGGTGATTCATCTAAGGAATAAGACAGCGCTCCTTTAGGCAAGTGATTCTAGAAAGGATTGAATGGTGCTCATTAAGCAAGCGATCCAAGAAGGAAGAAAACTTTCATGAGTTTTGATAAATTGATCTATAACTTAAGTTTGAGGGATTTTGATGATTCCTTGAAAATTAATTTTTTTTTTTTATGAAATCTCTCTTGATAATTAAAAAAAAAATTCATTTCTCTTTTGAAATGTTTTTCTTGTTTCTTCTTTCTTTTAACAAAATTCAAAAAACACTCTTTAATAAAAAATTGTGTTGCTAACAAGGAAGAAAGTCTCAAAAACTCTAAAAATCACAAATAAGTGGTTGGCTTGCCCCTTGCCCATTGATTACTCATTCTTTTAGTCTTGTTTCCTAGAGCATAATTCATAATCTCTAAACTTTTTTTTTTTTTAGAAGTAATGATTTCAAACTTAGGATAAATGACCATTCTTGTTTTTGAGAAAACACTCAACTCTTTAATTTTCTACTAAGGGAATAAATATTATTACTTGAAATGTTTAGTCAAACCAGACTTCCTTACATTCTTACAAGTTTGTTTTTACTCTTAGCATCAATTCCAAAAATTGTAGCCTATTTTATTAGTGGTAAATTCTAGTCAATCAATAGGTCTTTTTTGGGTTTGTAATGAAGGCTTTTGGTCAATGGTTTAAGCAAATGGATATCAATGTGCTTTGGCCAATTTTGAAAAATATACAATTTGTCTCAGGTTTACAAGCCAAGCACCTAGGAGAAGCTAAACATGGGCTTACCATAGTTTCACGACCAAATTTTGCTAAAGATAATTTCATTTCTTGAGTCAAAAGAGTTTCATCAAAGATGATATATTAGGTTAGATCATAAAATGAGGACTTTGCCGTTGGGCTTAAGAATTGATAATGTTTGGCCTTTGTATATCCTTCACGAGTTTGAACTTTAGGCTTTATTGGTAATTTGACTATTCTTTGTAGGTGATCACCTTGCTAATATCTTCAATCCTTTTTTTTTTTCTAATTTTTTCTTCTTCTTTTTTTCATTTTCTCTTTTTTCCTCCTTTCTCTCTTCTTTTTCTTTTCTTTTTTTTAGGGTCAAGGTGGTTACCTTCCATTGCTAAGTTTTCCCTTGATGGGATTTGAAGGACCAAAAGTTAGGTTCAAGGTGTATAAGCTTAGTAGAAGTGTATATGGCTTTGAAGTGTTTAGGAAAGAATCTTGATGTGTTTGAATAAGTATACGGGCTTGAGTGAGGTGTATATCGTTTGAAGCTCTTCTTAATTCTAAAGAAATTGAGTTATCTACAACAATATTTGGTCATGAATTGGTAAAACTAAAGTAAGCATAATTTAGTCTCCTCCTTTTCTTCAAATTAATGACTCTAACCTCCTAATTGTCTTAGTATAGGGTAGGATGATGAAATGAATGCCTAATATCATTTTGACACCTGTACCAAGTTCAAGATTAACCTCCTTTAAGGAATGAGCCCTATCACTTATCGTGTTGACATGGGTTGCTTCTTTTCATCTTAAACCTTTCAAGTAATGTGTTATCATCATTTCCTCAGGTAGAAAGTTTTAAGTTTTAAGTTTACATTTTCTTTATGCATTTTCACTCATTTGAAATGCCCCTATTTGAATTGAGCTAGCTTCCTAGCATATAAGGACAAGAATATACATGAAAACTACTTTATTCAATAACTTGTCTCTGTTACAAGCTCTAAAATGAAAGATTATTCTAAAAAAAATGTAGAAGCCAAAATTCTTTTCTACTTCTTGCCCCGATTTCTATTACATCTTAGCCTATTCAACTAAATTGATCTCTTGAAGATAAACCTAACTGCTTTAAATGGTGAGCCACCTTATTAGATGATAGTAGTAGATCCCCGATGCCTAATACTGGAAGTTGTCTATTTGATGCCCCTAGGTTAGGGATACCATTGCCCATAGACCCATCAGTCTCTAGAAAATTTAGTTGGATAATATGGGCATCAATCATAAAGACAGCTCTACAAGGACTGTGACAGTGAAGAATGATAACTTAGACATTTACAAGATTGATGACTTTAAGGTAGGAAATAATTTACAATGGGAGTCTAATAATTAAATCATTTTTACCTTTTTGAATTTTTTTTTTTTACTTTGTTAGTTCCTAACAGTAAGGTACATATGGAGCATTACAATAAAAATCGACTAAATAAAAAATTATCATGAAACTAGTTTTTGATTATAAAATACCATTTTGAAATTTCTCCTATTTTAAAAAAAATTCTGAAAGCATTGAATAGATGACAATTCCTTAATAATCTTTACCATAGCTAACTTTTATAATTACATGCCCAAAAAAAATTTACAAGTTGATACAAAAGTTTTTTCTCTCTTTTTTTTTTTTAACATTAGCAAATTATGGTATAGGGGGAATACTAATGATTTTGAGCATTTTATGTTAAATGTTATATTACACAACCTATTACTAATGAAATAAAACAAAATCTACAAGACCCACATATATTATAAAAGATAGCATATACAAATAAATACGCAAAATAAATGTTATGTAATATGGTATACACGCGTGCAATGCAATAGGATTGGTCATTAATAAACTATAGGAAGTATTATGTGCCCGCGATTAAAGAGCACTCTTATATATAAGTAGATTAAAAATTAGATTTAAAAAAAATGAAGCTCGTGAATATTTATATATAAGGGTTATTGATTTTTTAATTTCTCCTTTTTTGAAAAAGAAAGTCGAACCGACCATGAATTAAATTAGGCTTTTCCTATAATTTAAAAATAACTACCCCTTTTTCTAAAAGAATGATGCAAGAGGGTGAAGTTTACAAGTTTCAGGTTCTATAGCTTGAAGGCTTTCTAGAGAGAAACCTAGTAAGCTACATCGAAGCTTAAATGGGCTCACCTATCACCAACAGGTGATGGGTAAAGACCCCAGTAACCTTAGGGCTACACAATAGCAGCCCGTCTTAAGTTTCTAAGGTGACTCAAGTCTGACCACATCTAAAAATACATATGGTTACTAATAATAAAAAGAAACCCCCATAATTTCCCAATAGGGCCCATTGGGCTGGGCTTTTTCCTTAGGGGCTACATCACTAGAAATCTGTTATATAACTATGATATAATAAAAGAAAAAAAAATAATACAAAATCCTATCAATTAATTTTCAATTTTTACATGATTAGCCCACTAAGCTTCCTCAGTAGAGTCGTTAATTCTATCAAGCCTTATTTCAATTTCCTTAATTTAACCTATATCAAGCTCAACCCAATTAAATAGATTATTTGACATTAAACTAAGGATATATTTTAAAAATAAATAAATAAAAATTAGAGTTGCTAACTAGTTCAACTTGTAAAAAGTGAAATTAGGATTTTCGGGTATGAAAATCTTAATTTGGCCATTGATGTCTGGATTTTTTAAGAAAATAATTTTTAGAAAATTATACTAGAAAAAGCTAGGTTTGAGTGCTTATCTATTAGGACTAAGTTATGATGTAAAAATTAAAGAAAAATTAATGGGTTTTATTTTTATAACTTTCTAAAAAAATACTAAAATATATACAAATATGCAAAAGATAACTAAAGTGAATTTTTCATTATTTTTGTTACGAATTTCAAGAAAAAGGAATTTTTTTTTATTTTTTAAATGGTCACTCTAAAGGTGCCTATGTACCTACTAGTCAAGATCAAACTGGCTGTAGTTCTTTTTTATAAAATATTTAGTGGATTGATTTCTTTTATTTTGAAAACCTAGCCAAGTTTACGTTTATTTAACAATTTATTATTTAAAAAAAACTAAGAAATATATTTTTTCCTAATTAAAGAAAAATCTAACTAACTAAATCATTTTTTGAAAATCTCGGTTAAGATTTTTATTTTGTTAAAACCACCACGTA